>CM033437.1:281481320-291481320 GCA_019425775.1 Rafetus swinhoei
TGAGGGGAATGGGGGCAGAGAGTGGTGAGGGGTGGGCATCAGGGAAAAAGAGGGCAAAGGGGGCAAGGGCAGTAAGGGAAGAGGGAGGCACCAGGAGAGTGCAGGGCTAAGGGAAGGTGCAGGTGCCTTCTGGGGGAGAAGCAGAAGGGCAGACACCTGCAGGGGAGGGACCAGCACCAGAGAGAGGCAGGGCAGGTGTGTAGAGGAGGTGTTAGAGAGGGGATGAGGAGGGGTAGCTCACATGATCAGAGTGGGGCTACTGGAGGAGTGGGCACAGGGGAGAGAAGGGCTGGTGGAGGGGGCAGGTCGAGGAGGGCTGAGGGCAGTGAGAAGGGCAGGAGTCAGGAGGGTGAGGAGTTGGGGGGCAGCAGGCACCAGGGGAGATGATGGAGCAAGGGGAGGAGACATGGCAGCAGAGAGAAAAGGTAAAGGTTTATAAAATATTTATTAATAACTTGGGTGCCACAGTGGCACATCCAAACAAGCCACATGAACTCAGTACTGGTGCACAACACAAAATTCATTCTGCTCATGGGAGGAAACTCTTAGGCTATGTCTACACTGGCGGCTTCTTGCACAAGGGTTCTTGTGCAAGAGGTCTTGCACAAGAACACATCCACACTGCCATGTGCGAGCTGTGCTTTTGCACAAGAGCATCCATGGCAGTGTGGACGTTCTCTTGCGCAAGAAAGCTCCGACGGCCATTTTAGCCATAGGGGTTTCTTGCGCAAGAAATCCCTGCTGAGCTTCTACACTGCCCTCTTGCTCAAGAGCTTACACCTGTTAGAAAAGAGCATAGCTCTTGAGCAAGAACCCCTCTCTTACCACGCCATACTGTAAATTTCTTTGCGCAAGAGCAGGCGGGCAGTGTGGATACTCTGTGGGTTCTTGCTCAAGAACGGCTGTACTTGCACAAGTAGCCGCGAGTGTAGACATAGCCTTAGAGGGAACACTTCCCCCAGCCTCTCTGCCCCCGAATTAATGTCACACCCATTGGGTTAATGCAATTGCAGGATAGTTGCATGGGGGGCAAACTAATCCCTGTTGGTAGGAGGATGGTGGAAAAGTCCTTCAAGAGGGGTGACATGACACCGTTTACTTCTGGTCATGTGTCCATCTTGCCCCGAGCGTGTTACCTCCAGAGGCCTGGTTAATGGGGGTCAGGGGGCATGGTTAACAGGGGTAAGGGGGTGTGGCTAATGGGGCACCACCATAAATTATACAAACCTGCCGCCCGTCCTGAAAACACATTTTGCAGCTCGTCTGACCAAGCAGCCACAGGAAGTATCCGCCCTCCTGGTGTCCTCCCCAAATGCTTCTGCGGCTCTAAGTCCACAGCAGGCTCCATTCAATGTGAATTCGCTATTCTGGACTAATTCCAACTACTTTTTATGCTTCTTCATAGTGGGGACATGCTATTTTGATTTTGTAGTGGGGACATGCTATTTTGATTTTGTTAACTTGGGAGTTAAGACAATTTTAGTAATTTCAAAATAATGTTTCGTGTAGATATGGCTTATAGTGTTTGCAAAATGCTGCCCCGATACTTATGAAGCCTTTAGATGCTACCACTATATAGTTAATAACAGCAGAGGATAAATGAATCAAATAAATAAATTAAATTCACATATGTATTTAATTTGAGAAGTACATTATGCATTTAAATTAATACTTTTTTGTTTCCTTGGATATTATCCATTTTTCATCTGAATGATGAAAACTGATACTTTCATCTCTCTGATGCAACACTTGTATTAGTAATGTGCCATTACATTATATTACTTTGTTTATATGGTCCCGTACTTTATAAGAGCATTCCAAATGCTCACGATTCATGAGTCAATATATTTGTGAATAAAAGCAACTGAAGTGGAAATGTCATTTTCTCACAGCTGCCCTTTTCTTTCAGTATTTAAAATATTTTAAATGTGATGTGTAGAAAAAATGCCCTTTTAGTTATAAGGACAACAAATAAATTAAAATGAATAAAAACAGAGAAATTATTTAAACAAACATTTTGTTGTACATGCCTTTGTACTTGAGTACTAGCAGTGCGGAGAGAGAGCTAAATAATAGTTTCTGAAGCTGTAAGTATTCCATCAAAGGTAATATGTAATTCTGTTTTTAGGGAATTGAGGACTGCAATATTTATAAACCCTTGTCTTGCGATCTCTCATGTGCCTAGCAGCAGCAGCACCACCAAAACAACCAGAGACTAACTGAATAGACGTCACTCTGAGGTTCCCCTAAAACAGCTGCAGAAAGGGTGATTTGTTCCATATAACGAAGGCTGTACAACATCTGTCTAGCAGTCAGTATTTGATTAGATTCGTTTTCCTTGGGGGCGTGAGTGATTCCCATCATGATATATGGGGCTTGTTCCTGAACACATATTGGTAGTCTGGCATTTATCTGAGCCCCAGAAGATTGTATATCATCCTTACACCAGGTTTATGCTTGCTCAGGAAGATTGGTCAGGGGGATCTATACTTGGACAGGTGTGTAAGGAGGATTGGATGTTGTAGGTCTCCCTATGAGCCAGGAAAGTCCTAAAAATGAAATAGCTACAAGCCTAAGCAGCACTGCACACTTGAATGGCCTATAGCAAATTGCTCTTCCATCTTCCCTGCACAACTGGGGAGCTCTGGGGCCAACTCTCTCCTGATGGTCCCCCACAGTGATGTGATTCATCCTGTGTTGATCTATGATTAAAAGCACAACTAAGCTAAGAATGTGTAATTTGCCAGCATTGCCTGGTTCATACAAAACAGGAGAGAATCACCCAGACTGTCAAATCTCTTAGAGAACCTTGTGGCTGCAAAATCTTGATAAGAAAACTGCTTGATTGTTTATGTTGTTTTTTATGCAAACTGATGGATATTATATAAGCACATTGTGATTTTTCTTCAGGTTCCAAGTGTGCTGTGTGTTTGGCACAAACTACCCAAACATTTCAATGGGTTCATATCAGCACGCTGGCAGAATTTCGGGGCATGCACATAAGGGCATGCTTCTGTTTTCAGGAGAATGTGAGGAAGCTAAAATCCTTCTGGGATTTCCACTATTCCTCCTGCCCATATTAATCTGCTTTAACAATAAAGATAATTGAACGTTAATGACTCAGAGTGATTTTGGTGGAGTAGCATAGAAGTGATGCTTCAATTATTGCTGCTGACATAAAGCTATCACTGCCTAATAACACTATATCAATGGCATTGTTAAAGTAATATTAGAATTACCAATGCCATTTGGGTAGAGTTTGGATTTTCTGAGCTCATGCATAGTTTAAATGAAAAATCCTTTCCAGAACCTGAAGAGACTTTTCTTGTGATGAGCTTTATTTATTCTGAAACATTCTTGGCAAAGTTTTATTGGAGTCATTCTTTTATTCTGCTTTCTATTATCATCTGTTGAATAGGAAGGCGGGCAGGAACCTGCTGCTCCTGAGTAGTGGGTGAAGCTGTCGCTTGGGATGGCAAGACCCTCAGCTTGTAACCCCATCAATACTTCAATCCCCTTCCCACTGTCTCCCTCCTCATGCCTGCTCACCCCTGCCAGCCAAATCCCTAAACCCTAATATAATAAATGACGCTTGCAAACAACCACTCTTCTAAAAAATTTTTCTAAAGAAAATAAAGCATGTTTTATATTACTAGATTGTGAAAACTGGACATGCAAAAGGTACTTAATTAAAACCACTAATTTGGGAATCAAAAATTTCAGTCACAGGTTTTTTTATATACCCTGAAGTTTGTCAGAGATTTATTTGCAAAATCTTTGTAGTTAAGGGCAAGTCAGCTGTCCTGCTGAGTACAACATTAAATATTATGGAATACATGATGAAGCTCTTCTATTTCACATGTTCTTAACTGGCATTTCTAAGTTGATTTTATATTTTAAATATATTCTTAAGCCTTCCTAAAGTAATCATTCTAGACGACTACGTATTTAACAATGTGACACAAAGACATTATTTTAAATTAATCAAAGTGATTAAATGTGTTCAAATTAATGTTCATTGCTTGAAGAAAAAGGGAACGCTAATTTATATTGTATGATCTCCATAGCAAAAGACATGTTTATGAAATTTCCCCATATTATTATAAAATATTATAAAATTTCCTGTTAAAATATGTTTCCAAAGATTTCAGGCATAACAAAGGATTTTATATCTTACTAAGATACTGATTTTTGGTGGAGGGTTCTCTTAAAATGAGTTCATCAACTAGAAGTAAAGAAAGGGAAACTCTCAGGCTTTGTCTACACTACTAAGTTTTATCAACAAAAACTACTGTTTGGCAACAAAACAATGAGGCCATGCACACTGCAATGTGACTTTTGTCAGGAAAAACACACAGTTTCAACAACAAAAAACTTCCACCTCTATGAGGGACTTTTTTTTTCTCCTTTTCCTCTTCTTTTTTTTGTCAAGCCAGTGTAGATAGAACTGGCTTCCACCCATACCCCACAATGCTTGCCCTGATCCATTTGTTCAATGTTCTGATCACTGCTGTGATACCACCAGTGAATTGCTCATACTGGTGATGATGGTGCTGCAGTGTAGACATGATCTGTTGACAGAGGGAAGCAGTGTAAGCACGCTCTGTGTACAGTAAAACCTCTGTTATCCAGCATGCTCGGGGATTAGGGCGTTCCGGTTATCTAAAAATTCTGGTTATCTGAGGGGCCCAGCTGCCCGGCCCAGCTCCCAGGGTGTCTGGCCAGGAGGGAGAGTACAGGAGAGGTCTTGGGACAGGGTGTCTCTGTAAAAGCTGCCGCCTGCACACGTGAAGGAGGAGGAGGAAGCTGCGCAGCATCGGGGGCCCCATGGGACAGGGGCAGTCCTGCAGGGTGGGGAGGGGGTCATGCCATACGCGATGGTGGGGCAGCCACAGTGCATGGTGGAGTGGCCAGAGCCGCATGCTGCCAGAAGCCTGCCCCCGCTGGTAAAGCTCCAATGGGAGCTGCCTACAGGCTTGGCCGGGGGCAGGGGAACAGAATTTTTTTGTGGAACCCTTAGTTCCACGTCGCAGAACTCTGAGGTTTCGCGGAGCACCATTTAGGAAACACTGCCCTAGGAAATTTGCTGGTTTCTAAAGTTTTCCAGATAGTTAAATGCTGGATAGCGGAGGTTTTACTGTATTTTGTTTTGTGGACCTGTGTGTCCACATTAGTTTTGATGACAAAAATTTGTAGGGTAGACATATCCTCATTTGTCCAACTATCGGGAAGAAAAGAGGTGTTGTCACTCTACGAGCTTTTTTCAACAAGGGAATGAAGGGGAAAAGATTACAGCAGGGATGGACAGAAAGGATAGGAGGACTTTGGGAAACAAACTTTTTGTACTATAGGAATTAAAATGTGTATTTTAGATAAGGGTGGCCTTTTGAAGAATTTATTTAAATAATTGTATGTTTGAAGATCCAAGCATGTAAGGCTAAAGATGGATACTCAGATTGTGCATCTAAAAATCGATGCAAGGACTTTTTAGAGATGTGATTTTATTTTCTTCAGCAACAAACTTATAAAACATTTAAAGCAAGTTTTTAAACTAAGATCCTATAGACCAGTGGTTCCCAAACTTTTTTGGCATCACGCCCCCCCCTTTTGATTTTTGAAAAACCCTCACACACACACACACACACACACCCCATAGCAGCAAAACTTGTGGAGGAAAAAAAAAGGGTAAAAGAACTGAACAGGGCAGCAAAACTTCATGGGGGGGGGGAGGGGAGGAGGCTGGATTGCCTTGCACCCACCCTGAAATTTCTTCACACACCCCCAGGGGGGCATGCCCCCCAGTTTAGGAACCCATGCTATAGACTAACAGATATGTAGTCTGAGTCAATATGTAATGCTCAACTGTTTTTGTCAATACATTAACAAATTGATAGTATATACCTCCCAGGTTGGCAAATGCTTGTTAAATGGCCTCATTACTGCTTCCTGGCTGTTTTAACAGTTTCAATGTTAGGCTAATAGGTCTGGCAAGCTGGAAGCTTTTCACTTTAAGTTATTGGTCCCCTCTAATGGAAGACACATCAGGCTGCCACAGCCTGCTTTGGGAGCCTGAATGAAGAGTCAGAATAGAGATATGAAGAAGTAGAAGGCTGGGCACTAAGACCCAGAGAAGGTAATGCCTTCCCTTGCCTATTATACCCACCAGCAATGCAGCTGCTCCTTTTATAATAATGTTTCCCCTTTGGCCCTAGCAGTTAACCAGTATTTGAGGCCTTGGCAGGTTATTTCCATTGGGAGGAGAAATCAATGGAACAAGTTAGGTATTTCTTCCATACAATCCTGTTTATTTACAAAGAATGTACATACAGCCCTGTTCCTGTGAACACAGCAGATTCATACAACAGTAGGCAGTTGCCTTGCTGAGAGCCTGCCTTTCTAGCAGATTCCAAGGAGCTCTGGTTCTCTTCTTCCTATGAGGGTCACATATGCAACTGCTTCTTTCACTGTCTGCTAGCTTTGTTCTGTAGCACACACCCACAGCTGGCCAAACTAACACCTAGTCCCCTGGTGTTTACAATCAGGTAATCATTTGGTCCACCTGCTTAGCTCCAGATCAGGCCTTGGCATGCAGCCATTTCACTTTAAAAAGGCTTAATTGCTTCATGCAGTTAGCCTGAAAGAAAAGTATTTAGCACACTTATCAGCTTTAACCAGATCCGTGATTGTCTGTAGACCAAGGATCTGCTTGCTGGCAGCTTTTAGCGCCTTCCAGTAGAGTAATAACATTGCATTTTAATATGCACCCTGTCTTCAGGAGAAGAGAATGTAAGCTGATCATCTGCAGGAATCAGGAAGGAATCCTATTTCTTCCCTTCCCCAGTGTATAGTATCACAGCTGTAAAAATGTATTTTTGTTTTATCTTCCAATGGATGAGTGGTGTTGGCCTCTGCTACAGACAGAGTTTAAAACTCAAATAATGCCCTGACCTTGCATTCTTTCATGAGACCTTTGTAGCTTCTTACATCCTCAGGTATATTCTTCTCTTGGTAGCAAAAGGGAAATCAGTAACAGTAAATTGCTTTCTAGTTCATATTTGTCACTGGCATCTTTCCCTGCTTGCTTCTTCTGATGGATGTAAGTTTCAGAAAGCCTCATGTCAATTGAGTATTTTAGAATCTGCTTCATCTTGTGACAGACCATCCTCTGCTGATAAACTGGTTGTAGTGATAGTATCTCTTTATTTCCATCTTATTATGCTCATGTTGTAGCTGAAACTAGGCAAATTTCAAAGTATTTGGAGATTGGGTTAAGTTTTTCTTAGCTTATTCAACCTTTATCTGAAATTCTCTGGTCTATCAAATTCATATGGAAATTTGCCAAGGTTTACATTAATTCAATTTTCCAATCAGGCTGCAAATATAACAGCCTCATTTTTAACAGTATTTTAGGACTATCTGTAAATAGAAGTGGAGAGAACAGACAATATTTTATTCTCAGGGGCCTTGGAGAGCATGGGGGGGAGGTCTCCCAAAGGCGAAGGTGAGGACAGATGGACTAGAGGAGTTAAATATTAGGCAAAATAAGCAGAGTGATAAAGTTCCTGATGCATGTTGACTGGAGTTTTAAAAATATTGCACATTTCCACTGTCACTGAAATGGTGATTTTTGTGGGCATTAACACTAGTGATGATTTCAAACACAAAAGCTATTAACCTCTGAGACTGGCTCTAAGCTGGTGCATAGAATCTAGGGCCTCCTCATATTTTGCCAAACTATTCATCACAATAGACTTAATACAGGTTTGGGTTATATTCTCAGAGCTGTCCTTAGGCATACACAGCAGCTGTGTAGGGCACAACTAAATTTGGGGCACCACACTGGTTTCCAAATTTAGCAGTGCCCAATGCTGCATACACCTAGGAATAGGATATTAAGCAGCCGCTGGTGGCCCCAGCCCGTGGCCACCCTCCCCTGTGCAGGCTCAGTGCCAGGGCTCTAACAGTGCCCAGCCCCATCCTTCAGCCACTCCCTTCCCCAGGGCTCAGCAATAGGGCTCTGGTAGCCCCCAACCTCATCCTCTGACTGCTCCCCTGTGGACTCAGAACCAGGGCTCTGGCAGCCCCCATCCCCATCCCCTGTCTGTCCTCCTGCCCCTCCCCGCCATGTGAGCTCAGCACTCAGGCTCCAGCAGCCCCTATCTCCATCCCCCCTGTGGGCTGCACCCAGACCCCATTACCAGGCACTGGCAAGCGGCACAAAAGCATGGGCCGGAGGAGCAGGGAGTGTGGCTGTGCAGCCAGCAGCTGGAGAGAAGCAGTGGTTTCCCCTTCAAAGCGCCGCTTCTATCTGACTGACAGCATGACCACCCTCTGCTCTTCCTGAGACCTCCAGCCTGTGCTTGCATTGCTCACCACCACATTTACCTCCTGCCTGCTGCACAAAGGCTGCAGGTGAACCTCCTTGCCTGGCCTGTGGTAGGGTTGTAAACTCTCCTTGACTGGACGGTCCAGATACCATCACAGCAAATGGCGCCCAGTCAGGTCTGTGAGAGCTGGCAACCCTAACTTCTGCTCCTGCACATCTCCCTTGTGGAGCAGCTGCTCCCCCTGCAGAGGAGGGCGGTGCCGGTACTGGGTTGTGTAGGGCACCAACACTGGTAGGGATGGCCTTAGTTGTACCTTTGGAAAGATTACAATTAGTCTGCAATAACATGTCTGCTACAAGCAAGTCTGGTAGATGGAGCTATATAATAATGGTGCTACATGAATACTAGTTCCATTTCAAGATTATGGTATTATCACCATAACTCCCCCTCACCATCCAGCTTTCAGTGAGTTGGATCTGATGTACCCCTCCATGACCAGGAACTGCCATGACAGCTACACTCAGGAATGATGGGGATGTCCATGACAAGAGATATCTGTGTGAGAGCTGGAGTCAAGATGCTATCAGTGGCTAGCCAATGGCTATGTAACTCATTACTTTAGGATATTTGAATGACCCTTCATCTTCCTGCCATCAAGTTGAAATTCAAGACCAATCTCCTCACCTTTTACTTTCCAGTAATAACAATACATCACGAGTAACCAGTGCCAAACCCCTTTTTATACCTTTTATTGGAGGAAGGTTTTTTTTCTTGTACTGTGCTCAGATATCATAGTGCCAAGTGCAGTATAAATATGCAGGTAGACATAAATATGAACCAAATAGCTAGCCCTGTAGTTAAACCCATATTCATATTCATTATAAAATATGTATAATTAATATATAAAGATAATTTCATACCCTCCATATAGAAAAGTCTTAAAGAATTTAATAGCAGTCCGTAGAATTTAGTTTAAAAATCATATTGGCCCAGCATGAATAATGAGTTTTTACCAGAGGTGCTTCCAGACCGCCCATTCATTGCAGCCATAATTCTTGTGAATACTCAGCATTTCAAAGTACTGAGGTTCTAGGTTCCTCAAATCTGGCACCCAAATTAGTGGATTCTTCTTAAAATGTAGACCATGGGTTTTACTAGTAATATATTTTCTATAGATTTCATGAATTAACTCTATATCTATGTCTACAATCATATGTTAAATGTTATAGTGTTATAGTAAAGCTACTATTTTCTTTTAAACTGTGTAGGATTTTGTCATATGTTGAAACTAAGGTGCTGTATGAGCACTCAGAGGATCTGCATTTAATTCCCAGCCTAACCACTGATATACTGCGTGACTTGAGCAGGTTGCTTAGTTATTGTTTGTGCCTCAGTTTCCCATCTGACCAATGGAGATAATACTTCACTACTTCACAAAGAGTATGCCAACATCAATTTTTTTAATGTTTGAGAAGTTCTATCCGGTGATGGAGACCAAATAAGTAGCTATACATAAAGAAAAAAACTGTGAATACTATTTTCTATGTTCTGGGAAAGTAAATGATATTTTAAATATACATTTTTATCATTTGTGTGATGAAGTATGTATATTTTATTTTATGTGCCAAAAACTCACAGAAGGAATAATAGTTACAGCATTAGAGCAGTGGTTCTTAATCTGTGGTCCACAGACCCAGAAAAAGAGTTAGATTGAAAATTGACTGAATAGAATTAAACTATATATACAAACAATAGAAAAAGCACTTCCATCTGAAATTTCCAAAGGCATCCACACCCTCATTTGAAAATTGTTAGGGATCCACAGATGAAAAAAGGCTGAGAAACACTGCATTAGAGTATAAGAAGCAATAACTGGTTTGTGATGTGAAGCCAAACAGACTTTGGCCATCAATCAAAAGCTATTTATTGCTTTGAATATCCCAGAATATCTATGCCATAAAGAGAATTCCCATTAAATCACAATATTTAAAAATGACGGAGACAGTAAACCATAAAATAAAATAATTGGTATGTTCTTTTCTAATGGTGGAATGATTTTGTTTTTTAAGATTTCTAGAGAATTTGCATTGGAGGATATGGTAAAGAGTGTGTGTGGCAGAGAATAAACAAGGGGACAGAGAAATAAAAAGGAGCCAGAGTAACTCCAGAAAATAAAAAGGGAAAAACAGATAGGAAGGTAAAATGAGTGATGAGAAAAAAGACAAGGAAATAAAATGGGAGGCAGAGAGATAAAAGTGATTAAGGAATGTAAAGAATACAAAACACATGCACGCGATTCAGGTTAGAAAATGGTGTTTGTTTTATTTCCAAGGAAGAGACTAGAGAGCCAAAGAGAAAGAGTATCCAGTTTAAGCCAATTGCGGGGTGAGAGAAATTCTTGGCAAAGTTGGATCGAGGAATCCAGTATCGAAGGCAGATTCTTTGACCACAAATAGCTAGCAAAAGGTTTTGCAACACCTTATCCCCATTCAATTCAAACATTTGCAAATTTGTTTTTATGTGACTTTCAATTCTTCAGGAATTTTGCTTTTCACATATTTTGAGGGCCCTCAAAACATTTGCAAATTGGTTTGTGATATTTACTTCTAGCTCAAAATGTCCTAATTTTGCCATTTGAGCAATTTGAAATTCGGCACAAAATACTTTCAAAGTAGTAGCCATCTTCCACAGAGAAAAGTATTTAAAAATTTCCTTCAATTGTTTTCTATTTCACAAATGTTTTTTAATTTCCCAAAGAGGCACATTTTTCATACACCCTCCACTTTTTTGTTATGAATATTCATCTTTGCATAGTTGTAATGTGCTTTTAAATACCACACATTGCAACTATGCAAAGATGAATATTCATAACAAAAAAGTGCAGAGTATATTCAAAATGTGCCTCTTTGGGAAATTAAAAAACATACGTGAAATAGAAAACAATTGAAGGAAAATTTTAAATACTTTTCTCTGTGAAAGATGGCTACTACTTTGAAAATATTGAATAAGCTTTATGCTAATGCACCATTAAAATATTCAATGTTTTTGAAATACTATCTTTGCAACTTGTGTTAATCCTTTATATTGGGGCATGCAATTTTAGATGTAAAGCCTTTCTTTAGACATAGATATAAATAGATAGCTAGTTTTCAGACTTATCGTGTTTCTCTCTCTCTCTCTCTCTCTGGGTATGTCTACACTAGCCCCCTAGTTCGAACTAGGGAGGCTAATGTAGGCATTCGAAGTTGCAAATGAAGCCCGGGATTTAAATATCCCGGCTTCATTTGCATCTTCGGCGCCGTCATTTTAAATCTTAGTCGAACTCCGTGCCGCGGCTACACGCCGCACGGAGTAGGTAGTTCGAATTAGGATCTCTAATTCAAACTACCGGTACACCTTGTTCCACGAGGAGTAACAGTAGTTTGAATGAGATCATTAATCTGAACGCTGCTGCGTGTACACGCAGCCACGGCACGGAGTTCGACTAAGGGGGATTTAAAAATGGCGGCGCCTTGGGAAGATGCAAATGAAGCCCGGGATATTTAAATCCCGGGCTTCATTTGCAACTTCGAATGCCTACATTAGCCTCCCTAGTTCGAACTAGGGGGCTAGTGTAGACATACCCTCTCTCTGTGTGCAATTCAGTAAGTCAAAATGGGAGGAAGTGTCAATATAATGTCATAAATCAATAGAAGAGTTCCTGTTATAGTTCAAAAGATTTCTGAATGTCCCTGGATTTGATAAAGAAAGAGATCAATCACTCATTAAATCCATTTTGAAGGGAAAAAAAGGAAATTATTGCATTTCAATAAAGTGGGCAGTATTCAGTCAATAAATTCTGAGTGAATGTTCCTGCTCTTGGACCTTTTAACATCTATAAATCTAGACATTTTCATATTGATATAATTGTCTAGATTCTTGATCTGTTGCTAACAGATAGAAAGAGAAAATCTGGCATACAGTTGTACTGATCTAGAAAATGACAAGAGAGTGTCATTCAGTCTCAGTTTGAATTAGCAAAGCACATTTCAAATCAAAATACTGAACATATTTGCTGCCTAAACATTTGGCTGGTTTACGTGTGTGCTCATATGAGATGTTGGGTGTTGAGAATTTTGAAACATCTGCCCCTAACATTTTTCAAAAATACCTATTGGAAAAAAAAGTCTCTCCTATTTAATGTATTTTCAAATGCCAAGGGAAAACGTAAGGGACAGGTGGAGGCCATAAACTGTAGTTGTATTTTCAGCAGAGAAAGTAGCGATTCCCATTGATGAAACCAGGCAGTGACACACTGGGAGAAAGCACTGTATACAAATAAATCATTCTCGACATATCCCTTGGGCATTTGGCTTCCTCGTGTTATTCAGTGCATTGAGATGTTCTATTATTATTTCCCATGTGATGATGTGTGTGCATATGCTGTCACTTTCCATTGCTGGAATAAGCAGTTTGAGCTGAATTATTTGTGTTAAATATTCTTTCTTTTCTTCCTAAATGAAAATTTGTTCTTATGCGATTTCAGGCCCTATTGAATTTGGTCAGCAAATAAAATATGATTCTCCCTTATCTTCCCCCCATCTCCGACTCCAAAAATCAGAGGAGCCAATAACATTGTGGGCTGCTTCTAACAGGGCTGTTTCTAATATGTATTGGTAGTTAAGTAAAAACTAAGGTGGAGAAGATGGAACTCTGCTTTCCAGGCCTGTTAATTTCCAAATGTAGGGCCTGCTTCTGAAAGGAATTGAATGTGGACAGCTACCTCTGATGTCCAGAGCAATTCTGGCTGCTTATCATCTGTCCAGATCAGACCCAAAGAAAGGTGTAGTACATGAAGCAGCCCTAATCAGAGACAGAGTACTGGAGCCATGGGTAAGGTTGGGGAGGAGGGCTTGGTTCCATGCTCATGGAAAGGGCAAGGCCTCAGGCAAAAGGGGTGGGAGCACCCAGCCTTCAGAACTGCCCGGAGTGTGCTGTGCAATGCTCTGGCAGCGATATAAAGGGCCCAGGGTTCCAATCGCCACTGCTCCTACAGTAGTGATGTCCAGGAGCCCTGGGGAAACTGTCCCATTTTGCTCCTCCATCTATGGGCAGGCTAGGCCCTAACAAATACATTTTTGTTATACAGTAATTATGTGGCACCTTGCCTTGTGTTTCCAAGGGCATTCTGTTTGTGGTACACTTTTCTCTTACCTATTTGTGAACTTAGTTGCCTAATGCTGCTTGTCCCCATAGTAAATCAGGACTAAGGCCTCTAACGCCTGATCCCAGTCACAACTGACTGGTCCTAAAAGGAAAAAGGCTCGTGTGTTGTTCACCTTCCACCCCCATATTCTTGTTGACACTCCTATTATTCAGCACTGACTGCGGTTTTTTGAAAGGTGGTAGGGGAGGCGAAAGCACACTGTTTAGCATCCCAGTCAGTATAAATAATGTGATCACATGCTGAACTGTTTAAAACAAATAACAGAAGTAATAATTAGAGCTGGAAGAGAAACTGTTTTCCTATCCCATGAAAATGTTTGAGATTCTCAAACGATTTCCTGTTCTGCTTTAGGATGATCCTGGAAGCTTTCAAAACATTTTTGTGAAAAAGGTGTGTGAGAGAGTGCAAGAGAGTCTGATCAACAGCCAAGTGGTTAGGGCTCTCACCTTGGATGTAGAATACTGCACACAGAGCCCCTATTCCTGCCTGAACTGAAATTCATAGATTCCCTTCCTCCCAACTTGTTTTGTTGTGGTTCTGATTTATGCAATGTGCAGTCAAGGATCAGATCTCTGACCACTGTCTATTGATTGCAAGGAATTAGATAGAACACCCTTCAAGGTCCTCCAACAAAGATTTTAATCTGTGCTGGAGAGTGTTGCCCTCATGGTGTTCCCAACTCCGAGTGTTGTTTTAATCAAGTTTATTTAAAATGTCCTTGACTTTAACAAGTTGCACGTGTATATCTGGCTGTTGGTCAGTGAGGGTATGTCTACACTACATTCCTCTTTCAAGAGAGGAATGCAAATGCAGAGGAATGAAATTGCAAATGAAGTGCAGATTTGAATTTCCTGTGCTTCATTTGCATAATTGCGTCCGGGCGCTATTTCGAAATACTCTATTTCAAAAAAAGAAACACTGTCTAGATGTGGTTATTTTGAAAGAAAACCCTTCTTTTGAAATTACCCTTACTCCTTATAAAATGAGGTTTAAGGGTAATTTCAAAAGAAGAGTTTTCTTTTGAAATAACCGCGTCTAGACAGTGCTTCTTTTTTCAAAATAGGGTATTTCGAAATAGCACTCGGACACGATTATGCAAATGAAGCATGGGAAATTCAAATCAGCACTTCATTTGCAATTTTGTTCCTTTGCATTTGCATTCCTCTCTCGAAAGAGGAATGCAATGTAGACATATCCTGAGATATAATCACTGAGTCCAGTTCCGAGAAGCTCATTTTACTGTTTTATTATCAGATCAAACACATTCAGGACTATGCTGTGGCTTTGAGCCACATTCCCAGGTTGGCAGATTGTCACTAGGCACTTCCCTAGCAAGAGCACAATGCCTCAGAGCCAGAAAATGAAGCTCTTCCGATGTCTTCTGAAAGGATGTGGAGCTGTAATTCTTATGCACTATTAGTATTTGCCTGATGTCTCCTCTGTCTCAACCTACAAAAGAAAATCAGTATTAACTAACTGCATTAAAATTGTATGATCCCACCTCTGAGGAAGAAAGAAAGTGATTAGTTGCAGGAATAGCAGATGGTACACAACACTACCTAACAACTACTGGGGGAGAATGTAACTCCATTCACATTCAAACCAATGGCAAAACTCCCAATGAGCTCAACTGGCCACTTTTTTTATTTTTTTTTTTGCTTCCACACTTGTAAGCATAGACTCCATCCTGGGAATCTAAAGAAGGAATTGTCTGATGCTCTGTGATGACCTTATGTCAACTGCACTGGCTAGAATTTGGTCATGTTGACATGCTTTGCCTCATATTTGCAAGGATCTGAATGCTTAAAACATGCATATGTTTTAAAATAAACAATTAAACTGGTACTTTAACATGTAAACTTTCCATTATAAAGCTTTCTGCACAGAGAGGTCCTGTTTAATCTTCAGATGAGTGTCTCGAGTTATTGTAGCACAAGTGTACATGGTTCATCCAATTCAGATTATTAAAATGAGGCAATTGTGTGCATTATGCAAAGTGACAAATTCAACACCAAACATAACATTTATCATCAGGAGTTGTTCCAAGCTTCTCCTTTTGTTCTCTATTTGTGTTGTAAATAGAGCAAAAGTTAAATAAGTCGTATATCCATAAAAGAGTCAGAAACGGTTGAAACAATGTAAATACAGTCTATAATCGTGACAGAATATCTCTAGATGAAATTTCATATGTAACCTGTGTAGTCAAAGTCAGAAAAATTTCCATATGACCTTCTGAGGCACAAAATATGGAATCCTGCCATTGGCCAGCTGTAAGTCAAATAGTCATCTCAAAGACTCATAGATAAAACTGTCCTCTAGAATCATTTGTACAGGGTCTTACTGTTAAATAGCATCACAGTGAAAAGTATCTGGCAAGTGTGCAAGAATAAGTGTACATATAATTAATCATTACAACCTTTGAATTATTCAATGCTGATTTTTTAAAGTCATTTGTTATTTGCCACTCTTTTAGGAGGTGATATAAAATAAAATGTCAGCTTAGCTAATTAACATGAAAAGGAAGTCACATAAGGACATGCCATTGTTCGCCATTCAAATATTTCTTTAGTTTCACTGTCACAGATCAGGTCACGTGCTCCCTGCTGGCCATCCACCAGATTTCTGTGAAAGGTGGGGGGGAGTTCAAGCTTATGGATCCCCAGGTATGTTAAGCCTCTGGAGCCTGAGTTATGTGGGCCCATGGTGCCCAGGCTCCACTAATGTCAAGCCAGGGCTTCCAGACTGGGGCTTGGGTGAGACCAAGTGGTGCCAGGAGCAGGGAAGGAGAGGGGGAAGAGAGGAGAGGAGAAGCAGGGTGGGGGGAGACCATTGCTAGCTCAACCCTTGGGAGTCTTTGGGGCTCAGAAAAGCAGGCAGGGCCTCATGGAGGCCCCTGCATATGAGGTGGCTGTTGTCTTCTCCTGAGCTAACGACAAAATGTCCACAATTCCTAGTTAAATCTGACCTTCCTCTTTATAGCTTTTAACCCCCTCTCTAAGGTGATACCCTTGCCAGCTTCTCTTTACCAACACAAACCCCTGACAAGCAACTTCATTGTCAATGCAACCTCTCCCTTGCTAAACCATTTCTGCAGCTTATAAGCCTGTCTGCTGTGTAGAGTTATTACATTTCAGTGGCAGAGCATTTTAAATCAGTGGACCTCTTTCATTGTTCTTTTGCCACCAAACTTTGCAGTTTCAGCCCAACAAGAAGGCAAACACAACAGAGGAGGGAAAAGGCTGCCCATTCAAAATGGAGCTTGCCACTTGGCAAAGAAGACACAGAGAGTTCATAATCTCACACACTATTCATAAATTATAGAGATAAATTCCTGAAGTGTCACAATAACATGTTGTTGTTCCCTTTATTTTCAGATTCAGACTATTATCCAGGTAGATATCTGGAGAAATGTTTGCAATTTTTTGTAGTGCATGTATTTCATAGCCCCATTTGTTGTATTTTAGAATTCTTCCAGTGATGATTGCAAAGAAAGGATTGATCTCCAGAGAAAGAATATAGTCTGATGGTCTTGAATACTTGAAAAAAACTCTATACAAATAAAGCTCAGCTAACCATGTCATGTTATACATATTCTTTACAATCAGCAGCAGATAGTAGTAGTAATCCTACATGGGGGTTTTGGTCCCCCTCCATCCAGTCTCAGTTTTACCTCCGTAATTTTTTACCTGTCTAACCTTCAGTTCCCTGCTCATGATGCTCTTCCCTCTCCTCCTGTCCTTACCCTGCTTTTTTCCATTCCCTTTCCTTCCTATTTCCCTTTCCCTTTGCATATTTCCTTCCCACTGCAATGATCCCTTCCTCTCCTCCACTTTAACCCTAAGGGTATGTTCTCACTACAGGACAAAGTTGAATTAAGATATGCAACATCAGCTACATTAATTGCATAGCTGAAGTTGAAATAGTTTAACTCAGCTTTTGGCACTCTCTACACTGGAGGAAGTTGAAGGAAGAACGCTCTTCCTTCGACTTCCCTTACTCCTTGTGAAAGCAGGGCTACCGGCATTGACTGAAGTGCCCTGCTCACTTCGAATTGGCTGTCATAACTAGACCGCTAATTTGAACACTGGAAGATCGACAGCGGCAGCTTTGATCTTCCTCTGTATGTAGATGGCCTTAAGTGTGCCACCAAAGTAACCTCAAACTAAGTTGTAGTAACATATATTAAATGAATTGAACAGGATTTTTGAACTAATGTGATCTGTGCTTGCCATCTTTTACTTGTATGTCCTAACCTTGTTCTTCCACTGCTTGTCTGTGGCATTTTTGTCATCTTAGCTTATCAACTTCTTTGAGCAAAGAATAGTTCTATGTTTGTAGAGCTCCTAGCACATAAATAATAGAATCATAGATTCACAGAATCATAGAGCTGGAACAGACCTCAGGAGGTAATCAAGTCCAACCCCCTGCCCAAGCAGGATCAACCCCAACTAAATCAGACAGGGCTTGTCAAGCCGGGACTTAAAAACCTCTAGGGATGGAGATTCTATCACCTCCCTAGGTAACCCATTCCAGTGCTTCACCACCCTCCTAGGGAAATAGTTTTTCCTAATATCCAACCTAGACTCCCCCACTGTAACTTGAGACCATTGCTTTTTGTTCTGCCATCTATCCTACTGAGAACAGCCTCTCTCCATTCTCTTTGGAACCTCCCTTCAGGAGGTTGAAGGCTGCTATCAAATTCCCCCCTCACTCCCTTTTACTCACACATACATGCACTCAAAACTAGTAGATAACCTTGTAGAAGAATAGCCATAACTGGGGTCAGACAAACTGGTTTGGTTAAAATAAGAACTGACTAATGCTTCTGGAATGCTGACAGGCAGAACCAAACCTGGGCTCTCTGGAGCTTCGTGAATGAACCTTTTCTGCTTAAGCTAAAAGCCAGCTGTCTCAGCTTGGGCTGCAGAGCACACTCATTCTTTCTCTGTGTAAGTGGTCCAAGTGCCATTACCTGGGACAGTCCGCCACACCTAGAAGGTATGTGGGTTACACCTCTTCATAGCCCTCTAATATTGAAGCCAAAATGATCATTAGGGTTCAATACAAGGTGAATTTTCCCCTCTATTACTCTTTAATTTGTGCGTCTCTGTGTGTCACAAATACAAATAAACAGTAAGAAGCAATCTTTCTCTAGATAATATTTTAAATGGAAATAGAACTTCCAGAAAAGCAATAACCCACACAATTTTCACACACACATTTATTTTCAGTAATGATTCCAGACTCAGCTGTACTCAAAACCAAAACATTAGCAGGACATTTACTTGAATTTCAAACATATTCACATTTGGGACACAATCTACACAAACCAGTGCAACCTATATTTTCTTTGACCCAAAGAGATTAACTGACAGACCTCTGAGAACCCATTTAAAAATACCTCTGCAATGGTACCCCAAATAAAATCATGTGAAATTGCAATTTTATTTGGCACAAAAAACTTAAAAATACTAGGAGTAAGATGAATTAATTAATATTAGTACACATTTTAAATCGTCACAGAGATTTTTCTCTGCTCTGTAGTTCAAAAAATTATTTCCCCGAATATTTCACAGCCTTCAATGCTATCTCATTCATGTTTTCCTTTATATATGTAAGTGTTGCAAATAATTTGCTTGTGGCTTTTTCATATACTTCTGGATGCCACTTAAAAAGAGAACAGCTGTCTTTCAAGCCAATTGAAACCCATTACAGCTCTAACCCCGACAACACTGCAGCTGATTGTGCGCCATGCCCATTATACAATCCAAATGGCACGTATGTTTGTAACGACTCAGCAAATTGTAATGCTGTCTAAACCAAAATTGTCATTTGGAACTTGGATGGAAACTCTTTCACACAACATTACAGAATGGCACACTCTCTTCGCCTTGCTCATAGACTGCTTCTAGGGCTACTCATGTGAGTAAGGATTATGGGGTAGTGCCTAGCATGCTTGGCTATATATTAAGTCCTTCAAGAAAGCCCAATTTGTATTCCAATTTGTATTTACAAGTAGCAGAGGTAAGACTGAGTGGAAAAGCTTAACTTCTAGAATCACCTCACTTTGTCATATTTTATTAGGTTCAGATTGCAGCCTGCCTTGTTCGGTTAGGAGCTAAGATGTAAGGCATTCCTCACTTTTTCTGTCCTCGTGTTGCTCTATCCCTCACAGCCTTTCTTTTCACTCTGTGTACCTCAGTTCCCCTCACATGCTGCTCTTTCCATGTACCCTCGCTACTCTTACTCTTCACACTTCTGAAATCCACTTACCATTGCTTTTTGAAGACAATATTGGCTGCTGCATTCTTTTTCAGCCCCTTCTACCCAGCCCCTCTGCTCTTTGCTGCATTTTGACTTCCTATGCTCTGCTGAGTCCCCTGGTTTCACAAACACTGCTGCATAGTTGAAAAGACTGGCAGGAGGAAGGTGATTAGGAAAGGGCAGGTGTTGGGGACCAAGAAAGGCAATATAGTTAACTACTAAATAGTGTCTATTTTTCTCCTCCCCTCCCTGGATTTAAGGGGAGATTTGCCTGAAGCTGAAGATTGTAAGAGAGGTAGCAGAGCCAACAATGGATAGACCTTCTTTTTTAGCAATGGCATCATTTCCAGGTCGGTGGTGGGGACTGTAGTCCCCCTTGAATCTCCTGAATTTCATAATTGAGGTCTGCTTAAAGTGCATGCCCTAGCCCCAGACACAGCTCTTAATTGTGACAGAGCTTGTGCTGCTCTCAGCTTTGCCTTTAGGGCAGGGAGTTTGTTTATAAACAGAGGGAGGCAGGTGATTAAGTCATTCAAGTACCTGAAATATCATTGGATGATCATGAAAACATTGCCGGGTACTTCACTTAAAAGATAGGAAGCAAAGGGTAGAAAAAAATGGTGTGACTGGAGAGAGTTAGATCATGATGTCTGTTCTGGGACCAGTGCTGTTCAACGTATTCATAAATGACATGGAAGAAGGGGGTAAACAGTAAGGTGGCAAAATGTGATACTAAATGACTCAATTAGTTAAGTCCAAGGCTTACCACAAGGAGTTAAAAGGGATCTCACCAAACTGGGTAATTGGGTAACACAATGGCAGATGGAATTCAATGTTGAGAAATGCAAAGTAATGTACATTGAAAAATGTAATCCCAGCTATACATACAAAATGATGGGATCTAAATTAACTGTTACCACTTAAGAAAGAGATCTTGGAATCACTGTGGATAGTTCCCGGAATACATAAGCTCAGTTTACAGTTGTAATTTTAAAAAGCTAACCAAATATTGAGAATAATTAGGAATGGAATAGATAATAAAATAAAAAAATCATATTGCCTCTATACAAAGTAATGGTATGTTCATATCTTGAATACTACATACAGATCTGGTCTTCCCATCTAAAAAAAATATTGGATTTGGAAAAGATACATACAGAGAGAAGCAACAACAATGATTGGGGTAAGGAAGAACTTCCATATGAGGAGAAATTAAAAAGACTGTGCCTTTTCAGCTTGGAAAAAAATGATTAATGGGTAGGCGGGATATGATAGAGTTCATAAAATCATGAATGGTATAGAAAAATGAATAAGGAAATGTTATTTACTCCTTCACTAACATAACACAAGAAGATCACCAAATTACATTTATAGGCAGCAGATTTAAAATAAACAAAATTAATTTCTTCTTCATGGTCAACCAGTGTAACTCTTTTCCAGGGATGGTGAAAAGACTCAAACTATAACAGGATTCCCATAAGAATGAAATAAGTTCAAGGAGGATAAGTCTGTCAATGGCTACTTGCCAGGATGGGCAGGGATGATGACCCTAGCCTCTGTTTGTTTGTTGCTCATTTCCAGCTTCTGAGGATTGATCACTTAATGATTGCTTCTTCTGTTCATTCCTTCAGAAGCATTTGGCATTGGTCACTGTTGGAAGAAAGGATATTGGGCTAGATGGACCTCTGATCTGACCCAGTTTGGCCGTTCTAATGTTTTCATATAGAATCTAGATGTATCTGCCCTCTGCTGTAACTAATTAGAATTCGTTCTCCTTCCAGAGCCCAAGAGTCCTGACAATCTCTCTCTCTCAGCAGAGTTAGTAACAAAATAAGAATATACATTTAAATGTTAAGCCTAACCAGTGTCCCATCATTGATTTGCCATAAAATGTCAGAGTATGTTAGTATTAGAGCTGAATGCATCTACTGTTTATTGAATTTTATTTATTTCATATAGCAATTAGATACAGTGCTCCTGTCAGCTAACTGCTAAGTTGTCTGCCAAAAACCTAGAATTTTCAAGTGCCTTAGTGGCCCCTGGAAAGAGGTTATGTGTGTGGGGGGAAGGGCAAACAGGGCCAGTCCCCGCTCCAAATTGCTCCCTGCTTGGCTTGTACTGAGCATGATCAGCAACACTGCTGAAGCTGCTGTCCTCACTCTGTCCTGCCCCGCTCAACCTCCAACTATTGCAGAATGCACAGGTTGCCCTCTTCCCCCCATCAAAACCTGAAGTGGCGTCCCTGCTCCTCAGAGAGGAAAAGGAAAGGTGAGGTTCAGTATCACCTCTCTTCTGAGCCCTTTGTTGCTTTGCACAGTGAAGCATAGATTCCCTTCTGCTCCCCTGATCAGCTGTGAGCTGGCAAGAGAGGTGATGCAGGAGGCTGTTAAAGTAATGCATGGTTTGTGAGAGAGGTATTTGCTGCCAGAGATTATTCCCTTTCTTTTGCTACCTTCTGACAACAATCAAGGGATGCCACATTGAAGCACACTGGTGCCAGGAAAGACTAGCCTGAGAAAATGAGGTTTATTTATAAATGTGTTAGCCAGACATGGACAATCGGAGGGTTAACAAACCTATTTTTCCTAGGTTAAAGGGAGGCATAGTTAGCAGCAACTATGGCAAGGAGCATCAGAGGGCTTCATCTTTTCTGGAGGAGGGGAAAGTATAAACCTCCTAATCCTGTGGTTAGGGGGATCTAAACACTTTTCAGTAGGTGGGACCTATGTATGCTGTAGCACAGGTTTCCAAACTTCGTTGATTCACATTTAGAAAATGATGTTTGAAAGAGCACAGGCAAATTTCTCTTTCTGTGAACGTTTATTTTAGGCCTTAATAGAATTAAATATTTCCTAACTCACTAGTCAAATGCCTAAGGAAGATTAAAATGTCTGTGTAAAACTGGGTCTGCTGGAAAACAATAATTTTCTTTCACAAATGTTTTTGAATTTTCCGTATTTTTCTTTCATTCTAGGGTGGTATGAAACCAAGAGTAGATCCTAGATTAGATTAGCCAATAGCACTCACTTAGGACACAAGAGATCTAGATTCCACTCCTTGGTCTGAAAGTAGATGAGCCATCAGTCAGCTTCTTCTTGAGGAGGTCTCTTGCTCCTTTGCAGCACAGGCTCATTCCCAGGAAGTCCCCTGTATGCCTGTAGTGCTGGGCCAACCATGCAAATGCTTTATTTGCTGTGCATAGGCTCACATTGCAGCCAGCCTGCTGCTCTGTAGCTACAGAATAAGGCAGTTCTCCTTAGTCCTGTCACCAGACTTTTTTCTCCTGCACATGATCAACAACCTCCCCGGGTGCCAGAGTTGTTGAGTCGAGTCCCACGACTTGAACTCGAGTCCGACTTCAGTCGCCTAGGTTACTCGACTTGAGACTCGACTTGGGTTCATTGTTTGTGACCTGAGACTTGCTAATTTTGTTAAATCGACTTGGTGAAAAAATTGTCCGAAAATGCTGATATCGATGGCTTGTACAAAAGTGACTTGACATTTTTTAAATTACAACATAAGAACGGCCGTACCAGGTCAGACCAAAGGTCCATCTAGCCCAGTAGCCTGTCTGCCGACAGTGGCCAGCACCAGGTGCCCCAGAGGGGGTGGACCGAAGACAATGATCAAGTGATTTGTCTCCTGCCATCCCTCTCCAGCCTCCTGACAAACAGAGGCCAGGACACCATTTTATCCCTGGCTAATAGCCTTTTATGGACCTAACCTCCATGAAATTATCTAGCTTCTCTTTAAACTCTCTTATAGTCCCAGCCTTCACAGCCTCCTCTGGCAAGGAGTTCCACAGGTTGACTACACGCTGTGTGAAGAAGAACTTTCTTTTATTAGTTTTAAACCTGCTACCCATTAATTTCATTTGGTGTCCTCTAGTTCTTCTATTTAGGGAACTAATAAATAACTTTTCTTTATGGCCCTCTCCACACCACTCATGATTTTATACACCTCTATCATATCCCCTCAGTCTCCTCTTTTCTAAACTGAAAAGTCCCAGTCGCTTTAACCTCTCCTCATATGGGACCCGTTCCAAACCCCTAATCATTTTAGTTGCCCTTTTCTGAACCCTTTCCAAGGCCAAAATATCTTTTGAGGTGAGGAGACCACATCTGTACACAGTATTCAAGATGTGGGCGTACCATAGTTTTATACAGGGGCAGTAAGATATTCCGGGTCTTATTTTCTATCCCTTTCTTAATAATACCTAGCATCCTATTTGCCTTTTTGACTGCCGCTGCACATGTGTGGAAGTTTTCAGAGAACTGTCCACGATAACTCCAAGATCTCTTTCCTGATTTGTCATAGCCAAATTAGCCCCCATCATACTGTACGTATAGTTGGGGTTATTTTTCCCGATGTGCATTACTTTACACTTATCCACATTAAATTTCATTTGCCATTTTGTTGCCCAATCACTCAGTTTGGTGAGATCTTCTTCTTCACACAGCGTGTAGTCAGCCTGTGGAACTCCTTGCCAGAGGAGGCTGTGAAGGCTGGGAATATAACAGAGTTTAAAGAGAAGCTAGATAATTTCATGGAGGTTAGGTCCATAAAAGGCTATTAGCCAGGGGATAAAATGGTGTCCTTGGCCTCTGTTTGTCAGAGGCTGGAGAGGGATGGCAGGAGACAAATCGCTTGATCATTGTCTTCGGTCCACCCCCTCTGGGGCACCTGGTGCTGGCCACTGTCGGCAGACAGGATACTGGGCTAGATGGACCTTTGGTCTGACCCGGTACGGCCGTTCTTATGTTCTTATGTTCTTGGAGTCCCTTACAGTCTGCTTCTGTCTTGACTATCCTAAACAGTTTGGTATCATCCGCAAACTTTACCACCTCACTGCTTACCCTTTCTCCAGATCATTTATGAATAAGTTGAACAGGATTGGTCCTAGGACTGACCCTTGGGGACACCACTAGTTACCCCTCTCCATTCTGAAAATTTACCATTTATTCCTACCCTTTGTTTCCTGTCTTTTAACCAGTTCTCAATCCAAGAAAGGACCTTCCCTCTTATCCCATGGCCATGTAATTTACACAAGAGCCTTTGGTGAGGACCTTGTCAAAGGCTTTCTGGAAATCTAAGTATACTATATCTACTGGATCCCCCTTGTCCGCATGTTTGTTAACCCCTTCAAAGAACTCTAATAGATTAGTAAGACAGGATTTCCCTTTACAGAAACCCATGTTGACTTTTGTCCAACAAATTATGTTCTTCTACATGCTTCACAATTTTATTCTTTACTATTGTTTTGACTAATTTGCCAGGTACTGAAGTTAGACTTACCGGTCTGTAATTGCCTGGATCGCCTCTAGAGCCCTTTTTAAATATTGGTGTCACGTTGGCTACCTTCCAGTCATTAGGTACGGAAGCCGATTTAAGGGATAGGTTACAAACCACAGATAATTAAGACTTGAGACTCGACTTGGGACTTGATTCGAAAGTGATTTTAGGGATTCGAGACTCGACTTGAGACTTGAACTGTAGTGACTTGAGACTCAACTTGGACTTGACAATAACGATTTGAAGACAACACTGCCAGGTGCCCTCTGCCTGGCAGTCCAGTAGGCCAGGGATTGCAGTGAGAGTTCCTGCTTTGCATTCTGTATGTGGGGATCTTTGATTTTTGGTCTTCCTTTGGCTGCAGGTTTTGCAGGAGAATGCATGGAACCATTGTTGCTGTGTTGTCTTCTGCCAGATCTTCCAATTATTATTCTTAATCTCAGGTTGTCACCACGAAAGATGCAGACAATTAATCCCCATTAGCCATGAGCAATCCAAGGAATGAAAACCTGCCTCAAAATGTCTGTCTGAGTAACTCTCCTAGAAACCTGCTTGTCACGACTTTCCAGCTGCTTTCTAACCTTATTATATGCAGCTTGGAGATGAAAGACAAGAAAAGTAAAGTAACGAACTGCTGTAAAAATCCTGAGAATTCCCGGGGCAGTACTTCATAAATCAGACATCATTTCCCCTTGGGAGGCTCCCTGATTGAATGAAATAAGAAAACAAAGTGCTGTCTTCCACAGGGAATCTGACTTTTGAAATGATCAGTAAAGCAGTTCATCAAGTGCTGAATTTTGCTTTGGTTTTGTTTTTTCAAGGCAAGGAAGGTTTTTTGCTTTGTGTTTTGTCCTGATGTCTGTTTGATAAGTCAATAGAAAGGTTCAGGGAAAATTTTAAATGAGGAGGAAAGCAACTAGAAGTCTTTTCAGCCATACATCCAGAGTTGTTCACTTGGTAAATTCTTGAAGGAGGACGTTGCCTAGTGTCTTTAAAGACTTTGTCTAAAATGCATGCTTTTTTAGTAATATTTTGTTGTGTAAATGGTTCTATGATAGTCCTTAATTATGTAGCAATTTATGAAACATTTTACATCTTCAAAGCACAATAAACATCCTACTTTTTTAAAAAAGTTCATTATTAAGTATTTTCATTCTTGCCAAAACAAACAGGAAAAAAAAATCTGAATGATGCAAGAGCCAAATGAAAAGCAGGAAGTGTCGGATCACATATACATAAATTAATAATCATGAATTCAGAAGGTCATGAGGAATGCATTAATCATAAGGTAGGAACAAAACCTCCACATTTTAGCATATGTTGTTCTGTTGTTCTTTACAGGGAAAGGTTTTTTTCCATTAATACAATAATCAATCAGCTGTTCCACATACATTGAATACCTAGAGCTTTTTTCTATTAATAGAATTCCTTTGCTACTGTCAGTGCTATATAAAGACCCACTTAAGTGCAAACAAGGAAGGCTAAGAGAGCCCACAAAGCCAAAAGTACAGAACTCCATAGAAGGCATCAATGACAGCACACCTAGAAAATAGGATTATTGTGATGAATTTATAAACTAATATTAAGGGGAAAATGTGAATGCACTGCCACAGTGTGTGTCTGTGTGTGGTAGGTTTTTATGTGTGTTCTCTGGCCCCAGCTCAGCAAACCACATAAGCATGTGCTTAATTTTTAACATTGACTTTGATGGGATGTAAACATGTGCTCATGCACTTTACTGAAGTGGTGCTCCTTTAACATCATGGGTTATATAATAGTGTAGCACTTTACATCATCACAGCAGTGCACAATCATTGATAATATAATGGAAGAGAGACACAAATAAATGTATTACAAATCTTAAACGATGCAGATGCTGTCATTTGCATTTATCTCTGACTTTTTAATGGCTTTTTACTTGGATGCAAGTTGCAGGATTGGGCTGAGTGGTGACAGCAACCAAGCCACAAAGAAGTCACCCAAATTCTAAATGAATGTAAATTAGTTGGTTTTATGTTATCCAGATTCTTTGGTGACAGAGCCAGGCCTTTAGATGAGCTTTTAAGAAAAATAAAATAAATGACATGCCGAGATACTGATATTGATTACACGCTTATGAAAAGGAAAATGCTTACAGCTATCAAGGCACAGTGTTCTTCTAGAAGCAAAACCATTTCACCTGTCTTTGTCTTTCTTCACTCATCTGTAAAACTTGTATAACAATGAAGACATGTTTTGTGAGGATTCACTAATGTTTATAAAGTGCTTTGATACCCTTGGAAGAAAGTTGCTATATGAAAGCCTGACCCAATCCAATTTAAGTTGGTGAGACTCTTTCCTAAGCACAAGATATTGTTTACATTTGCATTTAGTGAGCGGTCTTCATTCATGGATAGAGACAAAGCTGGATTTACACTCAGAGTTTCATGGACTTATCCATTTCTACACTGAACTTCAACAGATAATCACCTGGGTTGCATCTACACAGCACTCTAAACTGGAGAAAAGATATGTAATTTACGCTACACAAATTACGTATCTTATTTCAATTATTTTTTGAAATAATTTATTTCAATATTTGGTGCATCTACACGGCACCAAATTTCGAAATAATAAGCTATTTCAACACATCCCTTAAGCTTTTTGGAATGAGGTTTATAGAGATGCCAAAATAGCATGCCCGTTATTTTGAAAAATATTTTGAAATAATGGGTGCGTTTAAAAGACGCAGGTTAGTTATTTTGGGATACCTCCGATATCCTGAAATAGCCCACTATCTAGATGTACCCTTGGAAAAAGGAAACTGTCTCTATCATAACTCAGAATTTAAAACATAATAGATAAAAACAGATTGCAAATCAAATATAGCATTTAAAATCATTGGGTGGAATTTTCAAAAGTCCTTAATGGATTTAGGATCACAAGTTCCATTAATATTTATTCTCAGGTCACTTAAATTGATAATCCCACCCTCAATGCCCAGATTTTCCAGTGTACCTCAATCTGCAAGTGCCTGAGACATCTTTCAGATTTTAGAGAGGTTTTTCTGCACTTCTGGAAAATCGGGCTCCTTTAAGGTATCCCAAGTTAGTCACCCAGAATCATCCCTTACTTTTGAAACTTTAGGCTTCAACTCTTTCCATATGTGTGGACTGACCAGGAGCATGCATACACAAGTAAGCCTTTTTTCTATCAATGTATCTTGATGCAATGGGAGAAACTATTTGTCCTGGAAGTAAAAAACAAACTTGAAATCAAATTACGTAAAAAAACCCTGTTTATATGAAACTTTTTCCTGAACACTTGTCTATAAAACAGCATGAAAATGAGGAGTGCTGGTCACTAATATGTTATTACTATAGTGTAGATGTTTTACTTTGGGACATTTATTTTATTTCTCATTTTCTAATCCAGGTTCTATTTCTATGTTTTAAACAGAAAACAGAGAATGGTCACCCTGTTCAATCAAACACAACACATTTAAATGTCAGACAACTTCTGCACCTAAGAAAATTGCAGTGTTATTCTTTTGATAAAGTTTTGTTATGATCTGAGTTATGGTATATTGAAGAATAAATTCTGTGATAACCTGCCCTTATTCTTCAATTCTCTTTACTGCCTGAGATTGTGGAATAGCAGTTTTTGATCACTGAAGGCATAATTCTTCCCCTCTGTACTGCAGCAGTGTTGGACCAAAGAAACAACAGAGTTGAAGCAGTGCCACTGTGTCAGGGGAAGCAGGAATATTTTTCAGTAGCCCTGAGAGCAATTCATCCTTTTTACAAATGAAAATTAGGAATATTTAAGGGAATTTGAAAAGCAAGTTACCAAAGACATTTTAAAAGTCTTTGCTATTTGCTGAAGACTAAGAAGCAGGAAGTTTGCAAGAGGAAAAGCAAGTCTGCGGGACTACAGGGGAGTAAACTGAACAATTAAAGGAGACTCTTGTAAGGACAACAAACCTAAACATGGCATAAGATGACATTAACTGAATGCTACTCATTTGGTTTTTCAGTTAATCATGCTGCTTCTTAGTTAAAGAGGAGATTTAATGTGCTTTGAGGGGTGAGGGTAATGGGTTTATGTTCCACATCATCCCTAAAATATTGTTTAGCATAGGTTTTGGTTTTTTGAGTTTGTAAATAATTTATCTGAAGTGTTCAATTTCAATGCTTGGGAGAGGTTTTCTTTTTTTTAAAGACAAAATTATAACTGGTTATTTGTTTATTTGTTAAAAATGCTTTTGGAGTAAATTGAAATGGTCTATGGGAACATTACTTTCATCGACATTTTTGATGAAATTAGTATAAAAATTCATTTCTATAAGGTCTAAATATTTTATTACTGAAACATTTAGATTTTTGTTATTTATAATAAAGTAAAAATATTTTGATTGTAAAAGATAAAAAACAAACACAAAAAACCTGAGTAGTCCTGTAACATCTTAGGGACTAACAAAAATATTTAGAATCATGAGCTTTTGTGGGTTAAACCCACTTCATAAGATGAGCTGCAGTGGAAATAACAGAAATCAAGATATATATAACAGCAAAAGAAGTTACTGTCAATTGTAGGACTCATGTAAATGAGGCTAATTAAGTGAGATGGATGTGTCCCATTCATTGCTTTCAATCTGCAAATGTGAATGTGAAAGGCAGGGGAAATTGACTTTGTAATGCACCAACAAATTAATGTCTTTATTCAAGCCCAGGGTAACAGTGTCAAATGTATAGATGAATTCCAGTTCTGCAGTCTCTCTGTTATTGGGTAGTGAAATTCCTTTGATTGTGTTATATCATATTAAATTACAGTCAAAACATTGTCTGCTGTATCTAGGGCTCTTCTATGTATACATTTATTAATTTCATGTTGGGGTTTTATTTTTTGATAATTAGCTATGTAGACGCCCCTCAAATATCCATTTTTGGACTTCTTTGTAAATACAGTAGCAAATAATAATGAGTAGTCCTGTGGCACCTTAGAGACTAACAAAAATAAACACCATTTCATGAGCTTTTGTGGGCAAAACCTAATGTACATTATATACATTACGGTAGTATGCACTGTTATGTATGATCTCTTTGTAATGTTTCTTAGTGCACTTTAACATAGGACTGTCTTAAAGTGCACTACGAAACATTTAGTACACATTAACAGGGTCTACACTCACTAATTAATGGTCAACATGTTAGCGAACCTTAGAGGTCACATCTTGGTAGTCCACATTACTGCTCCATCTAGACAAATCTTTAGATATAAGCAGCCATTTCTGGTATCATCCTGGTGGTTTATCAGATAAACACAGATTTTATTTTTATGGGAATGTTTTAATGGTTAAAACAAAAAATTAGAAGCCCTAAAGACATAATAAAACTCAAATCAATCAATTAAATGTAGGCTGTATCAGAATGAAACATTTTGACTGTTTGAAGTGAAACATTTTTTAATATTCTAAAACAAAATTTTGGAGTTCATGCACTGCAGAAATGTAAACATTTTCACATTTTTGTTTGAATTAACCTTTTGCCTCCCAATTTTCGAAATACTTGTGGAACATCAATTCTGGATTCTGATCAGCTTTAACTCCTTTCCACCTTTTACAAAAAAACCAAAAACCAAACAAAAAACAACCCTTTTCCCCTCCAAAAAACCCCCCAAAACCATAATTCCCTAGGATCTAGCTCATTCCTGGAATCATTTCCTTGTATTAATTTGATCCACTGTAAGTAAAACACATCACATGCACTCAACTTTGTTCACATAGGCTATGTCTACACTACAGAGTTTTTGTGGAAAAATGGCCGTTTTTCTGCAAAAACTCGCGGCGCGTCCAAACTTCAAGCGCGTTTTTGTGCAAGTAAATTGAAAGATCAGAGGGGTTTTTGCACAATTGGTAATCCTCATTCTACGAGGAAGAATGCCTTTGTGCGCAAGAGCTCTTGCACAAAAAGGCGTGTGTGGATGGGGAAGAGGGTTTTTTTGCGTAAGAAGAGGGAAGAGGAGAAAGCACAGGTGCCCTGGTGGCCATTCTGCCCATAGGAATAACTGCTTACTTGCAAGAGAGCATCCAGGCATCCTGTATGCTCTCTTTTGCAAAAGCGCATCGCTTTTTCGATATGCTTTTGCAGTGTGGACGTTCTCTTGCGCAAGAAGTTTTTGCGGAAGATCTCTTCGGACAAAAGCTTCTAGCGCAAAAAGCCTGCAGTCTAGAAGTAGCCATAGATTGGAGGGTCATATCCAGTGTAACTAGGTCCTGAATTTTACTAAGTCTGTGATTAGAAATGCTGTTCAAGACATTGGTCTCTTTGCCAAATGTAATGTTATTTAAAGCATTTGTGAAATCAAGAATTGTAGAGTTCTCAGCCCATGATTCTCTCACTATGGGAAAAGAACTTTTGTGAAGCATGGCTTTACAAGTCTGAGTCCAACAAAGTTTTGGCATCATATAATTTATCAGCCAAGGAGAAAGGTCTGTTTTTAAGAAGAAAAACATAAAAGCCCCAGTTTTGGAGAACATTTAAGCACCTATTTAACTTTGAACATGTGCTTAAGTCCTATTGATTTCCATGAGACTTATAGGACCTTCTTTAGTAAGAAGTTATGAAGTTAAGAAAATGTCCTGAGATAAGGTGGCTTTCTCCCCAATGCACAAAGGACCAACTCTTATACTGAAGTCTCTCTCCAGGATATATTATTTTTCCATATATAACTCAAATACAAAAAAATATATATCAGTTCTTTATCCTGGGCTTCCCACACCCACGGAATTTCCCCTCTAATCTCTCAATGCTTCTTTCAGGAATCTTTCATACTCTCCTCCTAACCCCTGCCAGGTTTCCATTGTCTCCCTCCTAGAGGACTCTGGCAGCCTCTCCCAGGCTTTCTTGGAGCTACCAGCTCTGACTCACCTTGTCTCTCTTCCTCCAGGTCCAAGTGCCTTCTTTTAAATCAAACTGAGGTCAGCATACATGCTTTGGCCCTTCTCCTTCTTAAAGGGGCAGTTTAATCCACTGACACTTCCCCCTTATGAAATCTTTTTGAATTAAATTCAATCCTGTATAAATATTCCAAAACTCAATACAATCAGAAAATATTATGTGTGCATGACATTTACATTGACAGTAAATTGTCATAGCACTATGTGTGATGTTCCAGCTGCCCTAACCCACCTCCTTAATAATGTACATCCAAATGTTTTAAATTCAGCCAAAGCCCCCATCCCATTTGAACAATAATTAAGTTAGTTGTTCAAGGCAGAGTTGATACATGTAGTTATTGGTCACAGGGTCATATTTCATATTCTTCTAAAAGGGTGGTAACAATGCTGCAGTTTTACTTGATGAATGTCCTGAGTGCAGCGACAGTACCTTACTATTCAGCATAAAATGTTTATGTGCTGATTGTCTGTTGATTTAATCCATTCTATGTGGTGTACTACAGTTGAATTATACAGACATTTCCTTTCCTAGCATAATATTAATGGAGGGAATATTTCATTGTGGTCCCTACAATTTTTTTCAAGGGCATAGTGACTTGAATATTAATACCCCCCAGGTTTGTAGATGGTGACAATATATGCCATAATAAAAATTTGGTTACATAATTGCATTCCAGTTTGCTGTAGTTTTGTTCACATTTTAATGCTTTTGATCCTTTAATGCATTCTGAGTTCAGCTCTGAGAGATGCAGGCACCTGAGTGGATGCCCATCAAAAAAATGCATAAAAACATCTCAGCACAATGTGGGAAACCTGTTTTAATGGCGAGTTTGATGTCAGGTTGCCTGAAGTGTTGCTGTACTAAAAGAAAAGTGACAGATAAGTAAACAAGTTTGGTGATGAGAGGAGAATATATAATTGGGAGTTTGACCAAGGTCAACTGGATATTAAGCAAAAAGTCATACGCAGCAAATGGATTCAGTGATGAATGGCATAAACATCTGCAGAATACAATCAGGAAGTTGAAATGAGTAATTGCTAGAAGAAAAAATGCAGGAAGGTGTGTTGAAAGACTAGCAGGGATTAAACAACAGTATAATGGAAAGATTTTCAGTCAAATTTTGGTCTCAGGTACAAAAGTGTAAATCCAGAATAAGCCACACCCACTCTCTCCATTTGTATGATGAAAAGCTACTGTGACAGGACAGATGGGAATTCTCTTTTGATGAGGAATCTCAGAGAGACATAAAGCTGACGTAATTTGTTCTACTCCATGTGTTCCTCGTCCCTCATGGGATGAAGAAAAAGAGGGACTGTGGTCAGAAACCGCCGGTTTTGATGATTCTGGGCTGGCAGAACAGACTTTCAGGGTTATTCCAGCTGGTGGAAGTTAGTGCAAACCTAAGCAATTGGATTATTGTCTTCAGGGGGGTTAATTCAAATTTTGACTGATGCAAGTAGGAACATATTCAGTTCATTGTGTATAATAGCAGGACTCAGGTCATCCTGGTAAGAGTGAAATAGGACATAAACATTTATGATGCAAGGTTATTTACCTTTTGTATAGGAAAGCTAAAAAATTAAGTATGGTATTACAGAGGATCCTGAACAAACAGTATCTTTCTTAAGTGTTCTGGTAATAGATAAAGGGTCTTTGAGGGTGGTCCCAAACCATCTTAACCTGAGGAATTGACATGGCCAATAGATGAATCAGTGACAGCAGAATAAATGCAATTGTAGATGTTTAGCCAATAGGGATTCTATTGTGTAAACAGCATTTTTTATCTCCTTTTGTTTGCTCCTTTGTTGGAGGGAATAGCACTGATAGGGCGAGTAATTCACTAATTTTTGGTTCATCCAGTGGTGATGGGCTGTAGCAGGTCTGATTGTGGGGTCCTCTTTCATGTGTTTTCAGCATCCCAATTATCTAGGATATCAGTGAGTGTGTTTATACAATGTGAAAAACTTCTGACACAGCATGTTTATGGAGAGTGTCATCTTATTTAACTGTGCATATTAGGTCAGTTCCTCGGCTCTGGTCCTTCTGACAAAGAGAAGACTAGAATGGGTGGTGGTGACAGGCATTGAAAAGCATTTCCTTGCTCCTTGCTCCATAGAATACTAAGGCAGTTTCAGGGACTCATTATATGAACTAGGGATTGCTGAGTGTGGTAGTGCTCTGTCCAAGTCCCCTGTCTCACTGTGAGTGAGGAGGTGGCATAGGAACCATTCTCTCTATTGCCAGGGAAATCCCCATGTAGACAACTGTCTCCAAGATCAGGGACTGTGAAAGTGGCTCAGTCAGTTTTGCACACTCTGATCTTGCACTGCTCTTGTTTGGCTTGAGAGTGTGAGCAACAGAATCCAATCTGGTGAGATTTTTCAGGTAATTGGGGCAGGCAGGCGCACCCTACCAATAACTGGCAGCGGCACAGACTTCTCTAGCCATGGGGCCGTGGTGAGACCACAGAACTCCTCTGGTCTCAAGGCTTCAGTGGGAGCACAGAAGGTGCCTCTCTTAAAATGGTCTAATTTAAATTCCTGTGCACACGCAGGGGTAAACTAAATTCCACACCTTTATTTCAGCACTAAGGCTATGCCTAGACTGCATTGCTATGTTGGCATACTGGAAGTATCCCGATATAGCAATGCCGTGTCCAAGGAACGCGTCCACTATTTTGGAAATTTTTTTGAAATAGCGGACGCGCTCTTTCACCATCCCTGTAAACCCCATTCCACAAGGAATAAGGGATGGCTCGAAAGAGCACTGTATTTTGAAATTTGGCGCCATGTACATGCGCCAAATTTTGAAATAGTCTCTTTCTAAATTAAATCGAAAAAATTGCAAATTGCGTATCTTTTTTCGATTTTACAGTGCAGTTTAGACGTAGCCTTGGTGTATAGTGTAGCATGTGGAGTGCCTTCACAATCTATTCTTCTTCCTCTATCTCCTCTCCTTGCTCAACATTTGAATAAATAAACATTCAAGGTCTGAGATTTATCGTCTAACAAGTTTCCTAACCAAACGTGAGTTAATGTAATCCAGAGAACTGGTTGTAGCCAATGTTCCCTGTAATTTTTCCATCCATGTGCAGATTTTTTTTCATTCATGTGCAGAATGAATTTTTTATGTGCACTGAGGCATGTGCATGTGTACCACTGATAGAAAAACAAAACCTAGTTGTGGACCTTCTGCTAATCAGCTGGGTGGCATTTGAATTTCTCCTGAGCAGCCCCACAAATGCACAATTTACATGGAGCACTGGTTGTAGCTAGTAATTTTTATCATTAAATCTGTGAGCTCTGAACAGAAGACCATAAGGAAATATAGCACACACAAGGAACAAAAATTAGGAAACTGAAATGTCAAAGCTGTGTAAGTTACTTGTAAAGGTGGGTTTGAATCTCATGTCAGATTTGGACTACTTGTTCAAATTAGTCAAGGCATCTAAAAGAGAAAATGGCAATAACAAAATATATGCTTCTGATATGGGTCTCTAAATCTCTCCAGCACTGGAAGTTCTGTAAAATACTTGCAGATTGCTGAACCAGACTGAACAATCTCTAACTGGAGCACCGTACCTACTGACTTGTTTAAACATTTAGGGCATATCTACACTAGGAAATTATTTCAAAATAACACCCCAAATAACAAAATCAAAATAGCATGTCCCCACTATGGGGGAGCCTTAGAATTAGTCTGAAGCAGGCTCCATTATTGTGAACATGCAACCTGGACTTAGAGCCCCAGGAAGCACTGGGGAGTAATTACTTTGAATGACTCTGGGAAGTACTTATTTCAAAATAGCAGCAGTACAGTGTCCTGACTACTGCTATTTTGAAATAACTATTTTGAAATAAGCATTATTCTGAGGAAAGCAGGAGTACATATTTCAAAATAACCAGCCCATTTGAAATAATGGGCTTAGTAGTGTGGACACTCCACTTATTTCAAAATAAGGGGGGTTATTTCAAAATAACTTCCTAGGGTAGACCAGGGCTTAGTGAGACATTGAGCTGAAAACCATTAATTCAAACCAAGTGACAGTCTGTGAACATCCACATGTGCAAAGACTTCCCAATCAAATCTGCAGTAAGAGCACAGGTAAACTGGCTTTGAGCGATCCATTTTTCAGTGCTTTGAAACTGGGTAAGTGCCTTTGTCGCGCACACTATTCTAACCATGGGGATTCTTCCAGCCTCCGTGCTCTGATTTACTCAGTGCACATACTGTAAGGAGATGTCACAGAGCTTTTGTTCTTCAATACAGCCGAGGCTGTGAGTAAACTCAAGCCAAAAATCAAAATGTGGAGCCTAATGAAATGAATGCCACTAATTCAGAAGCATTGGTACTATCTGTTAATCCACTTGGTTAATTCCAGGATAAGGACATCAAGGGCTTGAAATGAATACATTTACTTTTTTCTGTTGCATTTAGCTACGTCATTTGACCAGGTTATTATTGCTATTCCTAGATCTTCAGTAATCCTATCAGGGCATGTCTACACTAGGAAGTTATTTCAAAATTACTAAATTGACATCATAACTCCCGAAATAACAAAATTGAAATAGTGTGGCCCCACTATGGGGGGAGCATCAAAATTAGTCAGAATTATTTCAAAATAGTGCATCCACACTGATTGGAGCCTGCCTCAGACTTAGAGTCCCGGAGGCACTCTGGGGAAGGCACTAGGAGGGCAGACAACTTCCTGTGGCTGCTTGGTCAGGTAAGCTGTGACGCGTGCTTTCAGGGGCTCCTTTGTATGGCCATACCTCACAGGCCACTCCTCCATTGCCTCCCCCCCTCGCGGGACACAAAATGGACACAGTGTACTCTGGTTGCCCTTGCAGATGCCAAAGCACTCAAAGCATGCAGTTGGAGTTGCTGCAAAGCAGTGCCATGCTCACAGGCCTCATGCTGTACCTCATGGCACAGTACTTGTGCCCACATGCTGCTCCAGCAGGATGAGGACCAGACTGGACCACAGGCCCTGATCACCCAGGTCCTAGCACTCCTGCTGCTGCACATGCCCCTGAATCACCTGAACACCATGGAACGCTGTTTCTGGTGGTGGGAGACCAGTTTGGACTGGTGGGACCACATTGTCCTGCAGTGATGGGACGACCAGCAGTGGCTGCAGAATTTCTGCATGCAGAAGGCCACCTTCCTAGAGCTCTGCGAGTGGCTTTTCCCTGCCTTCAGGTTGACAGGACACCCAAGTGAGACCCGCCATCCCTGTGCAGAAGCATATCGACATGATCTTCTGGAAGCTGGCCATACTGGACATTTACTGCTCCATCAGAAACCAGTTCAGTGCAGGGAAATCCACAGTTGGGGCCATGCTCCTACAGGTAGCCAAGACCATCAAGCAGATGCTGCTACAGAGCGTCATCACGCTGGGGAATGTGGACACCATCGTGGATGGCTTTGCTGCCATGGGTTCCCCCAACTGTGGGGGAGGGGCACATAGATGGCACACACATTCCCATCCTGGCCCGACCACTGTGCCTTGGATGTTATCAACAGGAAGGGGTACTACTCCCTAGGGTAGACCAGGTCTTAGAGTTTAATTCTGTGAGGGTATGTCTACACTAAGGGACAAAGTCCAATTAAGATATGCAACTTCAGCTACATTAATTGCATAGCTGAATTCAAAGTAGAATCATAGAATCATAGAGCTGGAAGAGACCTCAGAAGGTCATCAAGTCCAGCCCCCTGCTCTAGGCAGGACCAATCCCAACTAAATCAACCCAGCCAGGGCTTGGTCAAGCCGAGACTTAAACACCTCCAGGGATGGAGACTCCACTACCTCCCTAGGCAACCCATTCCAGTGCTTCACTACCCTCCTAGTGAAATAGTTTTTCCTAATATCCAACCTGGACCTCTCCCACCACAACTTGAGACCATTGCTCCTTGTTCTGCCATCTGTCACTACTGAGACCAGCCTCTCTCCATCCTCTCTGGAACTCCCCTGCAGGAAGTTGAAGGCTGCTATCAAATCCCCCCTCACTCTTTGCTTCTGCAGACTAAACAGACCCAACTCCCTCAGCCTCTCCTCGTAGGTCATATGCTCCAGCCCCCTAATCATTTTGGTTGCCTCCGCTGGACCCTCTCCAATGCGTCCACATCCTTTTTGTAGTGGGGGGCCCAGAACTGGACACAATACTCCAGATGTGGCCTCACCAAAGCCGAATAAAGGGGAATAATCACTTCTCTAGATCTGCTGGCAATACTCCTCCTAATGAACCCTAATATGCCATTAGCCTTCTTGGCTACAAGGGCACACTGTTGACTCATATCCAGCTTCTCATCCACTGTAACCCCCAGGTCCTTTTCTGCAGAACTACTACTTACCTGGTTGGTCCCCAGCTTGTAACTATGCTTGGGATTCTTCCATCCCAAGTGCAGGACTCTGCACTTGTCCTTGTTGAACTTCATCAGATTTCTTGTGGCCCAATCCTCCAATTTGTCTAAGTCACTCTGGACCCTATCTCTGCCCTCAAGCGTATCTACCTCTTCCCCTAGCTTAGTGTCATCCGCAAACTTGCTGAGGGTGCAATCCATCCCCTCATCCAGGTCATTAATAAAGATATTGAACAAAACCGGTCCTAGAACCGAACCTTGGGGCACTCCGCTAGAAACCGACCGCCATCCTGACATCGAGCCGTTGATCACTACCCGCTGGGCCCGGCCTTCTAGCCATCTTTCTATCCATCTTACCGTCCATTTATCCAATCCACATTCCCTTAACTTGCTGGCAAGAATATTGTGGGAGACCGTATCAAAAGCCTTGCTAAGGTCAAGGTATATCACATCCACTGACTTTCCCATGTCCACAGAGCCAGTTACCTCATCATAGAAGCTAATCAGATTGGTCAGGAACGACTTGCCCTTTGTGAATCCATGCTGACTATTCCTAATCACTTTCCTCTCTTCCAAACGCCTCAAAATGGATTCCTTAAGGATCCCTTCTATGATTTTTCCAGGAACCGAGGTAAGACTGACCAGCCTATAGTTCCCTGGATCGTCCTTCTTCCCTTTTTTGAAGATGGGCACTACATTTGCCTTTTTCCAATCATCCGGGATTTCTCCCGATCTCCACGACTTTTCAAAGATAATGGCCAAAGGCTCCTCAATGACACTTGCCAACTCCCTCAGTACCCTCGGATGCATTAAGTCCGGACCCATGGATTTGTGTACATTTAGCTTTTCTAAATAGTTCCTAACCTGTTCTTTACCCACCACAGGCTGTCCATCTTCATCCCATCTTGCGTCACTTAGCACATTAGTCCGGGAGCCCACCTTGTCCGTGAAGACAGAGGCAAAGAAAGCATTGAGTACTTCAGCTTTCCCCACATCATCTGTCACTAGGTTACCTCCTTCATCCAGCAGGGGCCGCACACCCTCTCTGATCACCTTCTTCTTGTTAACATGCCTGTAGAAACCTTTCTTGTTATCCTTCACATCCTTAGCCAGTCGCAATTCCATTTGCGCTTTCGCCTTCCTGATAACCCTCTGGCATTCTCGAGCTATACATTTAAACCTCTCCCTGGTCATTTGTCCAAGTTTCCACTTTTTGTAAGCTTCCTTTTTGTGCTTAAGTTCACCAAGGATTTTCCCCGTAAGCCAATCTGGTCTCCTACCATGTTTGCCTCTCTTGCTACGTGTTGGGATGGTTTCTTTCTGTGCCTTCAATAAGGCTTCTTTAAAATACTGCCAGCTGTCCTGGACTCCTTTCCTTCATGTTAGCATCCCAGGGATTCTGTCCATCAGATCTCTGAGGGAGTGAAAATCTGCTTTTTTGAAGTCCAAGGTGTGTATTTTACTACTCTTTTCTTCCTTTGGTCAGGATCCTGAAATCTACCATCTCATGATCACTGCTTCCCAGGTTGTCACCTACCTCCACTTCCCCTATTAGTTCCTCCCTGTTTGTGAGGAGAAGGTCAAGCTGTGCACGGCCCCTGGTCGGATCCTTCAGCACTTGCGTCAAGAAGTTATCCCCAACATTCTCCAAAATCTTCCTGGATTGCCTGTGTACTGCCGTATTGGTTTCCCAACAGATGTCAGGGTGATTAAAGTCCCCCACGAGAACCAGGGCCTGTGATCTGGAAGCTTCTCTCAGTTGTCCGAAGAAAGCCTCATCTACCTCATCCACCTGATTCGGTGGCCTGTAGCAGACACCAACCACAACATCACTGCTGTTGTTTGCTCCTTTAAACTTAACCCATAGACTCTCAATAGGTTTTTCTCCTCTTTATACTGGAGTTCAGAGCAATCATAGTGCTCTCTTGCATATAGTGCAACTCCTCCTCCTTTTCTCCCCTGCCTGTTCTTCCTGAACAGTCTATACCCTTCCATGACAGCGCTCCAGTCATGTGAGTCATCCCACCAAGTCTCTGTTATCCCAATTAAATCATATTTCTTGGACTGGGCCAGGGCCTCCAGTTCTTCCTGTTTGTTGCCCAGGCTTCTCGCATTAGTGTACAAACACCTCAGATAACCAGTTGATCACCCTATCTTTTCCATTCGAAACAGGGGTCCTCCTTTCTTCCTCGTTCCTCTCTGCATTTCTTCCCGGTATCCGACTTTCCCACTCCCCTCAGGGTTTTGGTTACCGTCCCCCGATGAACCTAGTTTAAAGCCCTCCTCACTAGGTTTGCAAGCCTGCCCGCGAAGATGCTCCTTTGTCTCTTCGTTAGGTGGATCCCATCTCTTCCTAACAATCCTTGTGCCTGGAACAGAGTCCCATGGTCGAAGAAACCAAAGCCCTCTCTGCGACACCACCTGCGCAACCACGCATTTACGTCCTCAATTCGACGATCCCTGCCCAGTCCTTTCCCTTCAACAGGGAGGATGGATGAAAACACCACTTGCGCTCCGAATTCTTGGATCCTTCTTCCCAGTGCTACATAATCCGCAGTAACCCTCTCAAGGTCATTCTTGGCCATATCGTTAGTTCCCACTTGGAGAAGCAGGAAGGGGTAGTGATCCGAAGGTTTGATCAGATTGGTAAGCCTCTGTCACATCCTTAATGCGAGCTCCTGGTAAGCAGCACACCTCTCGAGATTCCAGGTCCGGACGGCAGAGGGATGGCTCAGTCGCTTAACTCGACTTTTGGTGCTGTCTGCACAGCAGGAAGTCCAAGGGAGAACACTCTTCCTTCGACTTCCCTCACTCCTTGTGAAAGCAGGACCATCGGCATCGACCAGAGTGCCCCCCTCAGTTCAAATTAGCGGTCTTAACTAGACCGCTAATTTGAACCTGGAACATCAACAGCGGCCGTTTTGATCTTCCTCTGTAGTGTAAACATACCCTAACATGCTTAGCACTTGTGTCAGCATATCCAATATCCCATTCTCATGTCAGGAGGTGCTCAAATGACACAAGATTCCACCCTAATCCCCCCTCCCAAAATTAGGCTCTGATTGGTGCTAGTTTTTCTAAACTGAAAAACATTCTCCATCCTCATTTTATGTTTGATTTCTCTGGGAGATGGAATCGTCATGTTCATTTTATGCACAGACACCTAATTTGTCTTTGGACCAGTTTTTGTACTGGGTTTGCACTGGAGTATTTCCTAATCTTTTCCTCTTATTATCAGGGCAACTGCACCTGGCACGGGGAAACCACCCACAATCTGGAAAGCTCATCAGAACAATGCTGTCTGCTTCTCTCTTGACATGTTAATTAATTACATGACATTCTATTTTGTGTGATTTTTGGGTGGTTTTGATACTTTTATTTTAAGTGTGGTTCCTAGCAGAGTTTGAAAAGGCTAATACATTGACTGCCTGCCTGTCAGTTTAGCTGTTGCTCGATAAAAGGAGAAGAGTGAGAGAGCACAAAGGAGAATTCTGCCATTCGAAGTATTAAACTAGGAACCACACACAATAATCCTGTATGGTATGAAGCCTGAGAAATTTCAGCTGGAAACCATACAAGAAGAAAATTAATTACATGACAGCTAAATAATAGACTATATCCTGGTAGCTTACGTTAATTGTGATCAACTATATATCTTGTTTGGTACAGGTTGTACCTCCCAAACCAAGGATTCTCTGGTCCGGCAGCATCTGTGGTCTGGCAGGACCCTGGATGCTCCTGGAGCAAAGAGCCCAGGAGCCTAAGAGCAGGAGACATCAGAGTTGGCAGCTGGGGGCAGCACAGGACCAGAGCTGGAGCCCTCAGGAGTGCAGGGCTGGGGCCGGAGCTCTGTGGCATCTCCCGGCTGCGTGGGGCCAGGGTTGGGGTTGCACTGGGCCGGGGTCAGAGCCCCAGTCCCACAGCTGCTCCCAGCTGCACAGGAATGGAGCCCCACAGCATGAGTTGGAGTCTGTGCCATCCAGGGAGCCAGCAATAGCTGAGGAAGTAGCCCAGCCAGGCTGGGGAGCGGGGGAAGGCAGGGTTACCAATTGGGGCAGCCTGCCAGAAGCGGGTGATAGGGTTAGGGGCCAGTGGCAAGAGAGCTCCCCTGGTTCAGCAAATTCTCTTGTTTGGGACCTGTCAGGTCCTGATGATACCGGACCGGAGAGGTCCAGCCTGTAGTGGAAAGGGGATAATGTGTTAATTTCTTTAAGCATTAACATTGAAAACAAGTGTGTACGAAGAGGGTGTAGAGAAAGGTAATGTGTTTTCATAGAAGAAGGTGACCTGGCAGAGAGCCTTTGTTGAAGTTGAATTGTCTCTGCAAAACAAGTATCAGAGGGGTAGCTGTGTTAGTCTGAATCTGCATAAACAACGAGAAGTCCTGTGGCACCTTGGGGTATGTCTACACTACAAAGTTAATTCGAACTAACAGCCCTTAGTTTGAATTAACTTTAATAGGGGCTACACATAAAAATCGCTAGTTCGAATTTAAATCGAACTAGCGGAGCGCTTAATTCGAACTAGGTAAACGTCATTCTACGAGGAGTAATGCCTAGTTCGAATTAAGTAGTTTGAATTAAGGGCTGTGTAGCCACTTAATTAGAACTAGTTGGAGGCTAGCCCTTCCCAGGTTGCCCTGGTGGCCACTCTGGGCCAAACCAGGGAAACTCTTCTGCCCCCCTCCCGGGCCCGGAGCCCTTAAAGGGGCACGGTCTGGCTACAGTGCTTGTGCCAGTTGCAAGCCTGCCAGCACCCAGCCAGCAGACCCTGCACCTGGCACAAGATGAGCCAGCCACCCGCTGCAACCCAGCCCTCTGCCTCTTCCCAGGACAAGGCTGGCGGCTCACAGGAGCCTGCCCAGGGCTGCAAGAGGCGGGCGCCCACCTGGTCTAGTGGAGATCGTGGACCTCATTGAGGTTTGGGGGGAGGCCTCCAACGTCCACGATCTCCGCACTAGCCACAGGAACGCGGCCGTCTACAGCTGCATGGCTGACAGCCTGGCCACCAGAGGCCACATGCAGACCCGGGAGCAGGTCCGCTGCAAAATTAAAGACCTGCGGCAGGCCTACTCCAGGGCCTCCCAGCCAGGGGCTGACCCGGAGGCATGCCCTCATTACAAGGCCCTGGACCGCATCCTGGGGGCTCACACAGTCCATGCCCCCCGGGTGGTGATCGACCCCGGGGCAGAGGGACCCGTCCCTGACACGGAGGAGGAGGAAGAGGATGCTGAGAGCCAGGAGCCTGCAGGGAGCCTACCCAGGACCCCCGAAGCATCCCACAGAGCACATCGGCTGTGTCGTCCAAGGCCGGGGAGGGCTCCACATGTGAGTGCCATCATGTTCCCCTTATGTGTATGCGGGGGGTGAAGGGAGAGGGAGCCCAGGGACTGTGCGCCTGGGCCTTGCCCACCATGGAACAGCAGCTGGGTGTCAGCTAGCCCTGGCCCGTTCCCCACACGCCGACCTCGCCTTGCAGAGGGGGGCTGGGTTTCACCCACCGTGTCCCCAGGGAGAACTGACTACTGCTCTTGATTCACCACAGCCGCAGCACCTGGGACTGCAGGGCGCACCACCCCACCTGCAACAGCCACCCGCACCCAGGCCAGCAGGTGCACCAGGAACCTGGAGGACTACCACCGGCGGCACCTGCGGCTACTGGAGCAGCAGCTCCGCACCCAGGACCACTGGGTCCGGGAGGACCTGCGGCTGCAGCAGCAGAGCTTGGAGGCGCTGGAGGAGCAGGGCCGTGCCCTCAGAGGTCACCTCCAGACCTTGGTCGACAGGTTCCTGCCTCCTCCTGCTCCAGTCCCTGCGGCCGCCCCAGCTCTCGCTCCTCCTCCCATCCCTACTCCCCCTCCCGCTTCCTCTGCACCCCCTGTCCCTCCTGCCACACCCTCCACACCCACTCTCCCCCAACACCCCCGCACCCGCAGTGCTGTGAGACGGGAGGGCCAGCAGGACTCCCAACCCTGAGCTTTCCCTTCCCTTCCTCCCCTTCCTCTCCCTTCCAGCTCCCTCCTCCCAGGTTTCCCCCTCCCCTCTTCCACCCTTATTCCTCCCTCCCTCCACCCCAGTTATGTACAATAAAGAGAGTTATTTTTGGCAAAACAGGTGTTTTTATTTTACATTAGGAAGAGGGGTTAGGAAGGGGAAAGGGGAAGGAGGAGGGTGGAAGAAGGCCCCAGTGGGGCATGCAGGGAGAGTTCAGTCCTCCTCCACCTGGAAGCTCTCCCGCAGGGCTTCCCGGATCTGGACGGCCCCCCCGCTGGGCCTCCCGGATGGTGGCGGTGCGGGGCTGCGCTTACTGGCCAGCCATGCACTCAGCCTCAGCCATCCAGGAAAGCCTCCCCCTTCCACTCACATAAATTGTGCAGCACATAACATGCTGCCACCACGGGAGGGGATATTGTGCTTGGCGAGGTCAAGGCGGGTGAGGAGGCATCTAAATCGGGCTTTCAGGCGTCCGAAGGCCCCCTCGACCACGATGCGGGCCCTGGTGAGCCTGGCATTGAAGGCCTGCCAGGAGGGGTTGAGGTGCCCCGTGTACGGCTTCATCAGCCAGGGTTGTAGGGGGTAGGCTGCATCCCCCACCAGGCAGACGGGCATGTCCACGTCCCCGACCCTGATGTGGCGGTCAGGGAAGAAGGTCCCCCGGCGTGCAGCCTCTGGCACATGGAGGAGTTGCGGAACACCCTGGCGTCGTGTGCTTGCCGGACCAGCCCACATTAATGTCCATGAACTGGCCCCGGTGGTCAGACACAGCCTGCAGGAGCATGGAGAAGTACACCTTGTGGTTGATGTACAGGTAGGCCATGGTGTTCCAGGGCACGGATGGGGATGTGCATCCCATCGATGGCCCCCCCCTGCAGTTGGGGAAGCCGAGGGCACCGAACCCCTGGATGATGGTGTCCAGGTTGGCGAGGCGGCCCACCCTGCGGAGCAGCACCTGGTTGATGGCCTTGACCACCTGCAGAGAGACACAGCAAACCGCGAATCACTGGGGCGCCCGGGTGGCTGGGAGTGTTCGTTCCCTGGCACTGCCCCACGCCCCACTCCTGGAAGCAACCCCCCGCTGCGATCCTGGCCTCCACGGGTTGCGTGTAGTACGGCCGGGACAGACCAAACCCTCCTGTGAGGGACACTTTCACCTCCTCCCCCCCGTTTTCCCTGGGGTGGCCCATCCCCTCCTTGCAGCCCCCCTACCCCCCGGCCCAGTGGCCGGTGAGTGCCGTACCTGCATGAGTACTGCTCCACGGTGGATTTCCCCATGCCGAACTGGTTCCCGACGGATCGGTAGTTGTCTGGCGTGGAAAGCTTCCACAGAGCGATGGCCACACGCTTCTGGAGGGGGATGGCGGGCCTCATGCGAGTGTCCCGTCACTGTAGAGCAGGGGCGAGCCACTCGCAGAGCTCCAGGAAGGTGTCCTTCTTCATCCTGAAGTTCTGGGTCCACTGTTGGTCTCCCCAGTGCTCCAGGATGATGCGGTCCCACCAGTCGCTGCTGGTGTCCAGACTCCAGATACGGCGGGGCACGCTGGCGTCCGGCCACTGCTGCGGCTCCTCCGCAACCCCCAGGGAGGCCAGGGGAAGAGGCAGGGGGCTGACGTGCACCAGATGGTGCCAGGCAGCCTCCAGCCATTGCTGGCAGGCTTGCAGCAGCAAGTCCAAAAACTGGAGCAGCATGCCCAGGGCGAGCTCTGGCTCCATGGTGCCAACTGCGGCGGACTCCCCAATGGGAACCACCGACACAGGCAAGCGGAGAGGAAAACGCTTTGCTGTCACTCGGCGAGGTAGGCAAGCAAGCGGAAAAGCTGAGAACCCGCTGTCCAGGGGGTGTCCCTTTAAGCACGAGCCTCAGATAGCCTCAGACAGCAGCCACACAAAGCAACTACTGACCTGATGCCCTGCCGGAACCGGTTTCAGCTGCCCTTAAATGCGACCCAGCGTCCAATCAGTGTGGACGTGCTATTTCGAATTAGCAAAACGCTAATTCGTATTAGTTTTTGGGTCTAGATGCATTAGTTCGAATTAGCTTAGTTCGAATTAACTAATTCGAACTAAATTAGTTCAAATTAGTGCTGTAGTGTAGACATACCCTTGTAGACTAACAGATTTATTGGAGCATAAGCTTTCATGGGCAAAGTCCCACTTCGTTAGATGCATTTGACAAAGTGCGTCTTTGCCCACGAAAGCTTACTCTGCAAAACAGTTTACATTTTGATGAATCTGTGAATTCCAATGAAAAAAAGTTTGTTGGAATCTCTGTGGCCAGCTCTAACTGTAAGTCACTGCAAAGTCTGTGACTTGGTTGGCAATGGATGGGATCTGAAAGTGAGATTGATTATTTTATTATTATTGTGTTGCTATTTCCACTTGAAATTGGGGTATTTCCTTAACAAATCCCTAAAAATAAACTGTTGTAAAAGAACAGTGAAGGAACAAAATGGAATATATTCACACTCAATGACACATTATCAACTCTCCTATGTTTTGTATATAGATAGCGATTGTGAAAGTTTTTGGACTAACAATGCAAGTTATTTAAATCCCTCTCAGTGACTGTGCACATTTCTCCACACTGTACAGAATCTCTCAGACTCCATTCTCATTCAAGTTTTAGCCTGTCTTCTGTGACTGGCAGGGCAGTACTCCGCACCATTTTTATGTTAGTTTCATTGATGTGGTCACTTGTCCACTAGGAGCTCGATTTGGAATTTTGATTTATAAAGCATCAACCACAAACTAAACATCTGCGCCAGTTGAAAAGGACATTCACAGTAATAATCTACCTTGAAGCCAATGAAGACAAAGGGATGGTGGTGGCATTGAAAGCATGACCCCGTTTCCAGCTAATCTAATTGGGACAGGAATCTAGTGAAATTGTTTTTTTAGCCCTAATCTTCCTAGACTACAGGGATCACTTAAAACAACCTTGCAGCAAGTCATTGCTCTAGCTTGGCAATTAAATTAAGCAGAAGTGCTGCTTTCTCCACTTCCCATTTATTTAGACACCAGTTCTGGAATACTTCTTTGAGCCTTGCATCCTGCAAGAAGGAGCTTTATAACTGACTATGTGTATTGAATATCAGCCCCTAATCATCCCGACTCCAAAACAACAGGTGAATATTTAGTTAAGAGGTTCTATTTTGATGTAGCTATTTACCATTTTGAAATAGGGACTATTCCTAATTATCCTCTGAGACAGAAGAATGAGAAAGTTAAGATTCTTTGAGAGAAACATCTGATGGTTGTTATTAAGAAGTATGTTCCTGCCAGTCAATTCAGTGTTCACTAACAGCTCTGCTAAACCTTTGTTTTCCCCTTTTTACTATTACTAGGGCAGATCGCATTGCAGGCTAGGATAATGAGCTCTGATCCAGACCCTTGCAGGACAAATCTATTGTGAAAATGGAAAATCAGGGTATATGTCATCTAGAGTTGCAGAGCAAAATCAGAAGATAGACTGGCAGATCAGATGAAAGGGAGCTGAAGAGACAGAATTTCAAAGAAGAATAAATCAAGATGCTCCAGGTCAGATACAGGGATGAAGATTTTAACCTCTGATTGAATGAACACGTTAGACTGAGAAGGCAGCAGGGATACACATTCCATAGGGAAGTCATGACGTAATTCATGTAGACTGTGCTATCCATAAATGCCTCAGCAGGAACTCACAGGAATCTGCCCTTCCCTCAGTAGCATGTCACAGAAGAGCAGCAACACATTGTGGATGCCCTGTTTTTTCCCTCTCTTAGAATCATAGAATCATAAAATACTAGGACTGGAAGGGACCTTGAGAGGTCGAGTCCAGTCTCCTGCCCTCATGGCAGGACCAAGAACTGTCTAGATCATCCCTGATAGACATTTATCTAACCTACTCTTAAATAGCTCCACAGATGGAGATTCCACAACCACCCTAGGCAATTTATTCCAGTGTTTAACCACCCTGACAATTAGGAACTTTTTCCTAATGTCCAACCTAAACCTCTCTTGCTGCAGTTTAAGCCCATTCTTGGAGCCTTACCTAGTACATGCAAATCTTGAAGATATCCATGATCTGGAGATCATTAATCTCCTATGGACCTCATTTCCACTCTATGGAGTGCCTGCCAATGGACTATCTCGTGTATTTTGAGTGCAGTCATTTTAGTCTGATGTTGATGCTACCACTATTTTAGTTGCAATAGTGGCTATTGCAGATGTGCCACTTTTTTAGTTGTTAAATAATGTTATTTTTTCCAACATGTAGCTTTCTCAAGATGTTACGACACTGGAAGTTGTTTTACGGTCAATGGTAAATAAACAGAAGGAATTCATTTGAAATCACGAAGCACCAAATGAAATCTAGAATTCCTCAAGGCCTAGTTCACTATTCCATAACAGCTGTCAGTCACTATCCTCTATTGATTTGCCACATGCATATTTCAGTATGACAATGCTCGTAAATTTACAAGTAGTTAGTCCTTATCCAAGTAAAAATAGGCCTGTATAGCCACTCTTGAAAATAACATCCAACTGCCAGTAAATATACCATGCAGACATCATATCTGAAGTAGAAACAACAGATTGTGCTTTGTTTAGTCCTCTGTTCACATTATGTAATGCTCCATTTGCGGAGTATGTGAAAGCAACTGCCATGAGCGTAGTATGCCTGGTACTGACAACAGCAGCAGTCTCATTCTCCACAGGTTCTCTGGCTTCATGAACAGTAGCAAGATTTTCATTCATGACAAGGAACACGTTTAATGACCAATTTTATGCTTGTGTAATTTGCTACAGGCACTACCTCTAAATAATTGTGCCCCATCTGAGTTCAATTTACATTTAAAATAAATATTGGTAGCTTGCATTACTGTGCAGGTAACTTTGAAAATATGAACTGAGCATTTTACAATGCAGTGTTGTGTGCCTGAGCCTGCAGGCAGCCTGAAATGATAGTTCTGAGAGATGCAAACTGTCTCAGACATCTCAATGACATGTTAACCCTGAAACATAAAGATGTCAATTTAAATGTCAATTCTATATCACTACTGTTCATTTTGACAAGAAGTGTCTAGCAAATCCAAATGCTTATACCAACTGTAAATTACCTCCCATACCTTTTCATGTGAGGAACTTAAATATACTTCCTTTCCCTCCCACCTCCCAAAGCAAGTGAACAAACAAGCAAAATCCTGAAAGGAGCTACTGTACTGATTCCATTATTCATGTCCATATTAATTTACTAGCTTCATTTTTTCAAAATACAGAAATAAATGGGAAATAAAAGGAAACCAGAGAGGGGATGAAGATGTTTATTTCCCCACTGCCAGGGGGTCTTAAGTGAGATGTAGACACTGTGCTAACCACCGGTAGTACTCGGAGACCATACCTTGCTCAAGTAATTTTAATGTTCATCTTAAATACGCTGAAGTGGGAAAATCATTCTTGTCTGTCTCAGGAGACTCATGAAGACTGAAGACTGCACAAATAAATTATGTAATGGACTGATAGATTTGAAACAGGAAGTTGTTCCTTGTCTCTCCCAAGAATACCATTGGGGAAATGTATTGATTCACTCCAATTGTTTGCAGGCACATGCCCAGCAGCAATATTCTCCGTGGGCAAAGAAAGATTCAAGTTGATATCTTGTGCATGACAGCGTTAGTATCAGTCATTACACTAATTAGTCCAATCTTGAGTATAAGAATTAGTGTCAGAGCCTTGGGCAATCTGATGATAAAGCCTTAAGAGAAGGGCTAAGCTAAACCATGTTTTGAAATGCAGAAGACTTTACATAATGGGAATATATTTGAAGAGATACGGTTCATGGCTTCTTTGCTAGCACTTGCATTGGTGATAGAATAGAACATAATTTATACAGCAAATACAATGTGTAAATTGAATTTTGAACTTTGGAGTATGGAGTTGTTTGCCTTTCTCAGTCTAATTACATTGCCAGTTCAGCACCAGCAAGACTATTTTATCTGAGGATAGGGTGGGGATTAGTGGATAGTAGCTATATTAGGATTTTAAAGTAGCTTATTATTGTTTTTAACCTTCTCTTTACAGAAAAGCATAAGAACAGCCATACTGGGTCAGACCAAAGGTCCATCTAGGCCAATGTCCTGCCTGTCGACAGTGGCCAATGCCAGGTGCTTTGGCATTACTCTGAACAACTGGTCACTCAATAAATATACAATATAATACACCCAGGCTGGACTCACTCACTACTGGGCCCTAGGCAAAACACCCTTGGGTATGTCTACACACATGGCTCCGTCGACGGAGCCATGTAGATGAGCTTTGTAGACATAGGAAAATGAAGCATCGATTTAAATAATCGCCACTTCATTTACACAAAAATGGCTGCCGCGCTGTGCTGATCAGCTGTTTGTCAGCACAGCGCGGTAGTCTGGACGCTCTGCGGTCGACATCAAAAGCCTTTGTCGACCGCCCCGGTAAACCTCATCCCATGAGGCATAACGGGGCAGTCGACAAAGGCTTTTGATGTCGACTGCGGAGTGTCCAGACCACCGTGCTGTGCCGACAAACAGCTGATCGGCACAGCACGGCAGCCATTTTGATGTAAATGAAGCAGCAATTATTTAAATCGCCGCTTCATTTTCCTATGTCTACAAAGCTCATCTACATGGCCCCTTGTGTCTATCCCTAAGTCTCCCTGCTATCCCTCTTCTGGCTGGCTCTCCCTCAGCTCCCTGTATTTGGAGTAGGCCTCTGAAACTGTCCCTGAGGTGAGTCCCGTGCGTGGGCAGAGCAAAATGGGCTGCTGGAAGAGGACAAGATCAGGAAGGCCTGCAGAGAGAGAACCCGGATGCCTAAGCTGGCCCCATGGCAGCAGCAGGGAGGAACAGCACTGGCCACCCCACTGCTCACTAGGGTTTGTCCCTTCAATTCCTTTGTTGTGATGGGGGAGGGGGTGATATGAGTAGCATAGGGACCCAATGGGCAGAGTCACAGAGCCACTTAGTTTGGACCCCCCCTTTTGAACTGGGCCCTAGGCACGCACCTACAGTACCTGTGCTTTCATGCATTTCCTATACCTAAAAATCAACATTCATACATCAAATAAAGTTACTTGATTTATGCAGCCCCAGAAAGTTCACATAAATTTAGTTACCTATTCACGATCACCTAAATTTAGCTTTGATCTATGTAATTGTATAGAGAGTTTGGAAAAGATTCCCATAGAGCTTGTACGGCAGCTTTAAAACAAGAAAACAAGCAAATAACCAAATAAAAACAGCCTTCTGTTTTAGTACTTCAGTAGAGTTGCCAGAAGAACCTATCAGTTCATCCATTTAGATATTTATAACAACACACTTCTCTTCAAGGACTTTTGAGGTTCTCTTGTTGATTCATAAAAGAATTCTCAGGGTTGTATCTTCTCCAGCCTAAGAAATAATCTTAAGCAGAAGTATTATTTTCATTTTAAAGATCCAACTATTATTTCATCATAGGAAGACCTAAATCCTCAGCTGAAAATACTTTAGTTTTATTAGGAAGTGGATTTGTTTAGTTAGGTATCGTATTCTCCCTTCCTCCCCCATTCCCATGAGCCAGATTCTGTACATTGGAATAAATCTGAGTCTTACAGAGGGGGATGCTAATGCTTCATAGAATAGCAGAGAAAACATTGTGTTTCTGTGTCCTGTAGATGGCCCCTGTGTGGAATGTGTTCAGAATCTGAAATTAGCAATTTGACAGGTTGAATATCTTGACAAATGTGTGTTGTGATGCAACATCACATCTACACTGATCTGAATTATTTGGGAGGGGGGACCTCTACCTCACTTAGCATACAGAATGGATCTGCTCTCAGAATAACTTAGAGCTGTGTAGAGGAGATTGTTTTGTGTATGACTCATGCTTCATTTCTGGCAGAAGTTGGAAGAGGTCTAGTAAATGACGCAGCAGATACCAGAGGAGAAAGGATGGGCTCAGGCTAGCATTCACATATCTCAACCATATCTGAGAGAATTGGATTGTATCTCTGCCAGGGGTTTCGTCTGTGATGCTAAGCAAGTCACTTAAACTAAGTGTTTCACAGAAAGACAACTAACTACATGTGCCTCCTTTTGTGGGTATCTGACTTGAGAACCTGGGTCTGATTTGTAGACATGCTCAGGATTCATAGCCACAAGTGAAGTTAATGGGAGATCTGCTTTGAACATATGAAGCATTAATAAGAAGTCAAAAAGTGGGGGTCCTATCTCAAACTGGGCACCAAAAATTGGACACTGCTTACCTTAATCTCTCTGTACCTCAATTTCTCATCTGTAAAATGGGTATAATACTATGACCTCATCTCATATAATAACTAATGCTATTGTGTTACGATTACCTGAGGTCAACAGACAGGAGTGAGTTTCCTCTGCAACCAGAGATGGTGCCATTAAAATTCTTATGATGGAAAATGCCCAAGTCCCAAGTGTTTTTCTTAACAAAGCCCTGCATTTACCTAAGTCTGATCCTAAACCAGGTTTTCAGTCTGAGCATTAGAGAGAAAAAAGATACAATGAAGACGAGTAGCTCAAATGAGGCAGAGGTGGTATGATTCAAATTAATTTGGTAACTGTCACTTTAATATCCATAAGACTTAGGTACTAGGCAAATAGACATGCAATAGCATTTCCATAAAGCCTTCTTCTCCATAAGTATATCTCTCTTTGGACTATTTATCTGACTGGTTGTGAAAGTTAATGAGAAATAAATATTATGCTGAACTGTTGCTCCAGTTTTGATCCATTGTTCTAAATAAAGCATTGCCATAATCCATCCTGTGGAGAACAATAGTGTGTTTGATATCATGTTTGTCAGGTTCCAGAGCATAAACTCTGCCCTAGTGATCAGAAGAGAGTGAAGTCTAGGACAAGGAAATTAAGCTTGCAAAAGAGGTAACTCAACACAGCATGTAGATTTGGGTAGCTTTAACTTGAAAGATAACATGGCTTTCTTCCTTAGTCCCTATGCACCACATAGAACAACATCATGGAACATTCTTGGATGCTAGGACAGGAGAGTGTTTTGCTGGCTGGCTGGGGAGAGAGAGGGCGAACCCCGGATTATGTGACACACTCTTCCTCAGAAGTAAGAAACCTTTGAGCCTCTAATGTCAGAGCTTAGGATTCAGACTGAAAGAGACCTTGCCCTTGCTCTTTCTCATTCATACACCCCTTCTACTGTAAGTGCAGAGACAGTGTGCATTGAATTTTTTGTGGTTGTTAGAAATGGTATCTCTTTTTTAGCAGAAAGCTGTACAGCAGTCTGAAATGAATGATAATGGTTTGCTTATCAATCTATGTAGCCATGCATGCATTTTCAAAACTGTGAGGTCAAAGTGAACCTTACTGACTGATACCATTTGAAATGGTGACTGTTAAAGTGAAAATGCTAAGTCTAGCACAAACAAACAAACAAACAACCCACCCCCTAAAAAGCAAAGCCTAATGAGTTGTTAGGTTAGGCACAGCTCAGCCAAACTATAACTAAAATAAGCCCCATACATTTAAATAAATGAAAATAGAAGTCACTGAAAAAAATAGCTTTTTAATTAGGGAGTCCCTGACACTTGTGATGAGCCTCTAATTTTATGTTTTAGGAAGATTGCTGCATATTTGGTTCTGTACTGAACTAACAACATAATTGAAGAAAGTCAGGTCATTTCAATTTGTCTGAATGAGAAACCACTATGAGCAATGGAAAGCTAATTTCTTTTAAAGAAAGATCATAATCCCATACAGGAATCAAAGGCAATAGATGTATGAGACTGTTCTCAGCAGTAAGTAAATCGTGCTCGCTCCTGCATGATTCTGAAAGGCCCTGAAGGCAAGTGGTGCGATTTTACAGTGTGGAGATGGATAGAAACTGTGTTTTGCTGGCAGTCTGGTGAGAGAGAGAGAGAGTGAGACATGGGAAAAACAGCAGCAAACAAATATTTTCATAGTTCTGCCAGTTGAACCCTTTTCTCACATAGGGGACAGTTGCTACAGTAATAACTATGGAGTTTTCCATTACTTCTTCATGGCTTAGGAAGAAGGATGTGAGCCCCTCTGTTATGTACCCTATGGACTTTTCCAATGAGCAAGTGTAGCCTACGCACACCTTCTGGGTGTGGTGTACTGTCCCACCTAGTGGCACTGGGACCAATGTTTCCTCTAAAATTTTCCACCCATGAGCACCAGTATTGAGTTCATGTGTACTTGTTTGGATGTGTGCCACTGTGGCACCCAAGTTATTAATAAATATTTTACAAACTTCTCCCTTTTCTCTCTGTTGCCATGTCTCCCACCGTCCCCTCACCCCATCTGTTCCCCTGGTGCCTGCTACCCCCCACCCTTCACCCTCCTCTGCTGTCCTGGCTGTGCCCTTCTCACTCCCCTCAGTCCTTTGGGGACCTGCCCCCTCCCCATCCTCCTTGATCTCTGCACCAACCCTTCTCTTCTCCCTGTGCCCACCCTTCCTCTAGCCCCACTCTGATCATCTGTAGCTACCCCTTCACATCCCCTCTTCTAACACTTCCCTCTACCCACCTGCTCTGCCTCTCTCCTCTGGTGCCCATCCTTCACCTCCACGTCTGCTCTACTGCTTCACCCCCACAATCCCTTGGCACCTGCACTTTCCTTTACCCCTGCACTTTCCTGGTGCCTTCCCCTTCCCTCACTGCCCTCCCCTCCTTGTTCACTTTCTTCCTGGTGCCCACCCCCTCACCACCCTCTGTTCCCAGTTCTCCTCATGCCCCTCTGTGCCCTCACACATGACTTGCTCCATTCCCTGCCTTATGTCCACCCCTTCTTTCAACCCTTCTCCCAGCACCCACTCCTCCCCTCTCCTCTTCCTTCCTCTTGCCCCCATTGTCCCTCTCCTTTCTTCTCCCAGCATCACCCTGTCCCCTCCCTTCTCCCACCCTTACTGACACCTTCTCTCCCCTCTCTCCTCCTGCCCTTTCCCCTCTGTCTCCTTTTGGCCTCCTGGCCTTTGTCTCTCCTCCACCCTGCCCCTTGGTGCCTGACCCTTTCTTTTTCTTCTCTGGCCCTCCCCACTCAGCACAAGCCCCTTCCTCTCCTCACCCACCTTCTCCTTAGTTTTCCCCCTTGCCCCTTCCCTCACCTTCTGCCTTAGATGTGGAAAGTAGTTTGCAGGGGCTGGAGCCAGGGCTGCGATGCTATATTTAGTACTGCGGTCCCAGCCCCCAAAGCCCCGCAGCCCTGGCCTCAGCTGCTCCCGGGGTGGGGCTGTGTGCTGGGACTGGACCAGAAACTGCCTACCGTGCTATTTTTAATACCATGGGCCCAGTCTCCGTGAGACCTTGGTACTAAAAATAGCACCACGGAATAAAGCGGCAGCTGCACGAGGCACATTCCATCTGGGGTAGCCTCACTGGAACAGCCTCACCTCACATATCCCGGCTCTATGCAGAGCAAAAGGGCAGCCGCCTGCTGCATGGCTCTTAAAATGACATGGGCGCACCTAAAATTTCTAGTGCACAGGTGTGCAGCTTAGAGGGAACACTAATTGGGACCACTTACAAGTTAGCAGAGAGCTAGCTGGCTTTAGCTCATGTTCTATGCTCCAGAGAACCCAGGTTGAATTCTACCCACAGATGACCAACATGTGCCAGCATTACAAGTGGGGGCTTATCTGGAATTTCAATGGGGAAGTCTCTGAAGCTTGGGATGTGTTTCCTCAGGGTCTGTCAGCATTACACAAGTTGTTCACCCATCACTGCAATGTGGGGTCAAATACTTTGCCCACATGTACAACTGAGTTAAAGTTCTAACTATAGTCAGAAATACAGTTAACACACACAAGCTGTAAAGTGTTTTTGGCATGATAGGTGCTATTTACATGCAATGTAAAATGCAACGTTATTGAACAATATTTTTCTGCTGGTATTTATTCCCTAGTTTTCATAAATCACTGTGCCATAGATCAATTGGGCCAATAACTCCTCTGGTATAACCTGGCATCATTCTATTGACCTAATCAACTCTGAGGTTCTGGCTGATTGCGTTACCCAGGGCAAAGAGTTATTTGGAGGAACACATTATAGAATTGGAACTACTAGTAAGGGAAGGGACATTTATAATCTGTAATAAATAATTTATAATTGTGAATGTTCTTCAGCTGGGTGTTGAAATCAGAATGGTTTGTGAGATTGAAACATATATGGCCAGTTGAAGAGCCCACACTTGAAAGAGAGAGATTCCAGTCTCTCATAAAATAGCAGCTGATTTGTGACTGAGGGAATAGCTAGAACTGCTAGCTATTTATTCTATTCTAGCATGGTATATTCCTGTGCACCCACATAGCTCTCAACTATAACACCATTAACAGGAGAATGTATCATGCTTTTCATTTAATTTGTGTCTCTGCATAGAATGGTAACAGCAAGTTTTACAGATGTTGAGTGCTAAATTATGTTGATTCAGAGAATGAGAGAGGGAACTCTATCAATGATTGCTAAAGGGAAGTCATTGTTCACATTATGAAAAATAAAAAGTTTGGTAAGTACTATAAAAATCGGCTGTGTCTAGACTGGCAAGTTTTTCTGCAAAATCAGCCACTTTTGCGGAAAAACTTGCCAGCTGTCTACTCTGGCCGCTTGAATTTCTGCAAAAGCACTGACTTCCTACTGTAAGAAATCAGTGCCTTTTGTGGAAATACTATGCTGCTCCCGTTTGGGCAAAAGTCCCTTTTGTGCAAAACTTTTGCGCAAAAGGGCCAGTGTAGACAGCTAAGATTTGTTTTCATAAAAAAGCCCCGATCGCTAAAATGGCGATAGGGGCTTTTTTATGAAACGTCTAGATTGGCACTGACGCTTTTCCGCAAAAAGTGCTTTTGCGGAAAAGCGTCCGTGCCAATCTAGACGCTCTTTTCCGAAAATGCTTTTAACGGAAAACTTTTCCGTTAAAAGCATTTCTGGAAAATCATGCCAGTGTAGGCACAGCCATCTGGTTTGACATTCTTGGAGCTGTAATGCAATTTCATTGGCAGGGGGCTTTAACTTAGCTGGTGAGGGGGAAAAATGTGGAGTGGTACCATTAAGAGTTTCCTCCTGTTTTGGGTGTTGGGAGAGTGGAAAATATTATCTAACTTGGTTGGCAGGATAGTGGCAGAGAATGGGGCTCAGGTAAGCTATTTGGTTTCTGCCTACCAGAAGAAGGTTATGTAAACAGCTGTTCCTGCAGCCTGAGCCTCCCTTTATGCCAACATTTCTCAATCAGGAGGCATAAAATTAGGTAGCTACATTTATATGTAGGTACCTAAACAAAAGTGTTTGGATGGTCAGTCAATGGGAGCTGCAATTATTTAGATAATTTGAAAATCATGCCACTATTTTAGGTGCCTATAAATCAATTTAGGATCCTAGCTTTAAGCACCTGGGTTGAAAATTTTTGGCCAATGTATTTACTATCTCATTTCAATTATTCCCTAAAGAAAGCATTTGTAGGAGTAAAGCTTTGATTACTTAAAGCAAATACAAACAGGGGTGTGACTAGGACTGGAAAAAATAATTTCTAAATAAGTAAATGCTTGCATGACTAGCAGCTGCATTGCTTACAAAACTACATTGAAGCTTTTGTTTTCTTTTAAGTCACTGCTGAGCTTGCACTAGAGAATATGAAATGTATTCCTAGGATTTATCAACATTTGGGGTTTTTGTTTGTTTGTTTGTTTTTTTGTTTTGGAGTCAGTGCTTCAAAGATAAATTTTGTAAAACCTTCAATAGAGCTAAAGTGAATTAAATGAATCTCAAGTACATCTACTGAGTCCTCTTGTTATCATTACCTAGGATGGGGAGTTGGAAGAGGAAGAGATAGGATCCAGCCTCAGAGTAATTATGATTCTGCATTTTGCCCAAGTTTTTCTGGAAGGATACTGAGAAGTTGGCAAAGATTTTACCCAGCATTAAATAATGTAACAAACACAAAAGCTGACCAGAGTTAACAGTAATTTAGGATTTCATCCAATATCCATTGAACTGACTTGGTCCAACCCAACATTGAAAAACATATAGTCTGAAGTAGTAACAAGGTTTCAAAGTAGTTATAGAGAAGAAACATGTCTTGTGACTAGAGTATGAGACTGAGAATCAGGAGTTTGAGGTTCAGTTTCCAGTACTGTTACTGACTTACTGTGTAACGTTCGCCAAATCACTTTAGTGGTCACTTTTTTAAAAAGTGACCACTAGTTTTAAGCATCCAAATGAGCTATTTAAGACCTGATTCTTCACTTAAAGTCAATAGGAGCCTAGAATCACTTTAAAATTGACCCCCCACACACACCTTTTTCATGAATATATTTATCTTTTTATCATCAAGTTCTAGCCATGAGATTTTATGGTCAGGGACCAGATCCTAAGATATAAAAACAAACAAAAAGAAGTCAATGGAGGTATGCTGATTTACAACAAATGAGCATTTCCCTTACAGGCAGTAAGGCTCTTAGCTGCATAGACCTCCCTGAAAGATACTGCCTCCTTACCATCATGATGGAGCAATAATTAAATAATAACTTAGATACAAATTGACATCTCCCACTTTCTGCAGCACATATGCATTCTTTGGATTTTGATCAGCCCCATCTTTGTTTAGAACGGTGAGCTATGTTAACCATCAGGATACAAGATATCATTTATATAAGTATCATTTATTTGTAGGCTGTGCTACAGTTTGGCTTGGTAATTTCTTCAATGACAGAAAAATGGGGTAGAAACTAATGCTAACTTCATCTGAAATCTGATATTTAACCATACAAACAGAAACGGATATTTCATTTTAGAGGGTCGTTGACTTCAGAATGAAAGCAGATGGCATTAGACCAGTAACATCATACTTGATAAGTAACAGGAGAGAAATAAGAGTGTGAAAATATCCCATATTTTCTAAACCAATCCCTTCCATTACACATATTGAGAAAAGGTTGATAAACTCAGTTTCAGTATATATCCTTAGCTTGCATGGTATTTTGCAGAGGAAAAAAAGTTAAATATAAAATGCATAGGACAATTTTTCTGGGGGAATATGTTCTTTCATGCCTCAAACATTTTTTTTGCTGTAAAGTGGCTACCATAAGATTTTTTTATTATTACAATGGCACCAATAATAGCTACAGATCCTAACTAGAGTGGTAGATGCAGTACAAACACAGAGTTAATTATTCCTTGCCCTCAGAAGCTTATAATTTAATTACAAGACACAGCAAATGGGCAAAGCTAACAAGCAGGTGTGGGGGAGATGGTGGAGTACTGAAATCAAGTTCTCCCTTGCCAAGCAGCATGGAGAATGGTGTGTGTAACTCCTGAATCTACACTCATCTAAATGGAGGTCATAAGGTTATCTATGAATCTGTCACTAATGCTAGAGGTATATCACAGCTATGCCCTGCCTTCCTCTGCTGTGTACTCTATGTCAATGATTTTTGAAGTATGAACCATGACGCAGTGGTGGGTCACAGAAGATCAGGCACTGGGTTGCCTTACTGTAGGATGACCAGGTGATCAGTGGGGATGTTAAGGCAAGCTTCCTGCATGTGCTGACACCACAAACCCTCTGGGAAGGGAGAACTATGGGGCTCCATCTGTTGTCCCACCCTGAGCACTGGCTTTGTACTGCCATTGGCCATTACCAGCCAGTGGGAGCTGGGAAAGGTGGTGTCTATGGGTGAGAGCAATGTGCAGAGCTGCTTGCATGCCTCCACCTAGGAGTCAGATCTGCTGCTGGCTGCATTTGGGGCACAGCACAGTTTAGATACCCCCTGCTGTGCTGTAAACCAGGAGCTGCTGGAGGGACATCCTAGCCCCAACCTGTCCCCTGATACCCTGCCTTCAGCCTGAACTGCTCCCAAACCTAGAGCCTCCTCCTGCACCTAATACCCCTTATCCTCAGCCCCACCCTCGGGCCTGCACTCTTGTCAAAAGATGTAATTATATTGAGTTGTGGGCATCAACAATTTTCTTCAACTGGGCTGCAAGAAAAAAAAGTTTGAAAACCACTTCACTTAGTGATGCTCATGCTGTGGCTTGCAGAACAGCATGCTCAGCCTTGTATTAAGGTGAACTGATTGCCTCTTCTTGCATTTCCTGCTGTGGGGGAACAGTAGCTTCCTTCTGAAAACTGAAATTTCTACCAGAATGGCTATCCCAGTCTCTAGAGTCTAGACAAACAATAGCACATATTCCTAAAGGGGTAGTTGTGTTAGTCTGTATCTTCAAAAACAATGAGGAGTCCTGTGGCACCTTAAAGACTAACGTATTTTTCTGGGCATAAGCTTTTCATGACTGAAAAAGTAGTTTTTACCCACGAAAGCTCATGCCCAAATAGGCTGTCCCAGGAATCAGTGCATACATACATCATCACCTCATGACCCAAGCCACCGTTACCTGAACATGTACTAGCTGTTACCTCTAGCAACCAATGGCATTTCCAAAGGTTTATTAGTGAAAAATAGTCTTGGGGATAAACCAGTTGTTTCTGCTTCTTAAAAACTTAAGTCTGTGGAAAAATTCCAAGCTCTTTCTGAATTTTGACAGTGACAGTCACAGGGGGATCATTCAGTGTGAACATAATACAAATTACAACAATAAATAGAGTGCAATACAGTCTTGCCTGTTACTAAACCCCCTTCCTGTCTGTTTTTTTTAAAACAAAGAATCTTCATTCTTGAGCTGAAGAAGATACTCTTACGGAAAGTGGGGACTTTAGTAGGTGTTAATTATTTGCTAATTTGATTATTAGCAGATGCAGATCACTGTTGAATGGTAATTTGACTCTTATTTTGTCAGTGGGATTTTGTCTAAGTTCTTAACATGCTCACTTTGGGCTAGGCTGGAAATAACTTACTGTTCCTGTCTTTTAAGAAAAAACCTGCATATTGTTGCAGTGTATATAACTAACAGAAGTGGAGTACTTAAAATAGGGGATCCCAAATTTTGGAGACCCATAAAATACAGTAGTATAAAGATTAGGATAGCCAAGTGTGGGCAGAGTTCAGTGGATCAAGCTTTTGGCCACCATTCACTTAATTAGCGATAGAATCCACATCAACATTACAGGAAAGTTACAGCAGCTGATGAGGTAGGTTAACTTGAAAAGTGGCCTATATCTCCAGTCATCCTGGCCAGTTCATTTTACGAACATCATCACATATAAGTCAGGGGGTCTTGTGTGTGGTTAGGGGTTGATTTAACAAGAACAAGGAAGTTCTGGCGGTGGTAATTCTGTAGTTAAGACCAGAATAGAGAGTCTGCCTGATAAGAAGGCTGTATGGTGTTGTGTGTCTTCACTTTCAAATACAAGTCACAATAGCTGATCAGAATCCATGTTGGTTCATCAAGGTGAAGCCTTGTTACAGATTTTCAGATTCAAAGTGTTTGGTAATTGAAGGGTTTGGTGAAATATGCAATTTAACTGATTGAGGAAAAGGGAGACAATCATAAATAAACTGCAAATTAATACAGTGAATCAAATATAATTATCAGATCACATTACAAAATTAAACTAGTTTTCTAGAATAAATTAGATTTTTCCCTATTAGTCATGCATATAGTATTTTCTCAGCAGCAAAAAAGAAAGCTTTTAATATTAGCAAAGAAAGAGCATGTATTATTGCTCCATTGCAAAAGAGATCTTATTGCACATAGAGAGCAATTTGAAATAAGTAATTGATCTATTCAATGTGCAAAACTGAATTACAATGAGGTTAAGTCTGTCTTAAAGTAACAGACTTTCTTTGAGTGTCTGTACCTAAGTCTAACAATCAAATTCCCACCATAGTTAAGCCCTGATTCAGAAAAGCACATAAGCACATCCCCTATTCAATGCACCATCTACCATGAAGTCATTTTTGAAGTGCTAATGCACCACTGAGATATAAAAATTAAGAGAAACCTCAGCCACTGTTGTATTTGAAAGAGAAATCTCCAAAAACACTTTTTCATTCTGCCCATTGCAATGGATATGAGTATGACCCATTTATCTCTCCTTTTGACTGCTTACCTCAAAGTTAGTTTTCATGGACTCTCACCCAGGGAAGTTCTGTTTTTTTGTTTTTTTCCCATAAGTATCATGGTGAGAGAGAATCACTGATCAAGAGGCACCAGGCATTTAAGTCTTTTATTAATTCCAGGTGTGTGGTATGGAATCACAAAAAGCCTCTGACTCCAGCTATTTGTTAGTATTTTGATTTCCATTTGTGGCATTTGTAATTTTGATTACAGGCTAATATGACTGTTAAAGCTGGAAGTACTTCTGGAAAGAGGGGGTTTGTGTAATGGCTGAAAAAGCATTGTGGATTTTATACTGATGATTATTACTCTGTGCCTTTTGTGGTAACAGCAAGATCATTAAAGGTCTTCATGTGAAATAATTAAAATGTGTCTTATGCAAGAGATACACGTTTTTATAGTTTTAAAGTTTTATGGTTTTCGATAGGATGAGATGCAATAATCAAGCCTAGAAATCAAAATGGATGGAGTGCTACAACTACCTCTGTGTCTGATAGAATGGGGAAAAGATCAGTTGTCTGGCTGGTCACAGCTGGAAATGTTTCTCTTTTCCGGTTATGGCTATGTGATATCTTCTAAAACTGAGGAAATCAAAAGACCCTAAGGGCACATCTGCACAGCAGGGCAAAAGTTGAATTAAGCTACGTCAATTGCGTAGCTTACGTCAAAATAGCTTATTTCAGCTTTTGACACTGTCTACATAGCAGGAAGTCAGAGAAAGAGCACTCTTCCTCCAACGTCCCTTACTCCTCATAAAATGAGAGTTACAGGAGTCAGAGTAAGAAGTCCTCTGATGGACATTATTTCAACATTATGTCGAAATAACTGCTTGTGTGTAGATACGGACTATGTTTTTTCGAAATAACATTAGTTATTCTGAAATAATGCTCTTGTGTAGACATAGCCTAAACTAACAGTCTTGCAAAAGACTGAGGGCAATGCCATTGACAGTGGGGAATGTTATACAGGTACCAAGTACTTCAAAGAGTTTTCCTTTGCCTACCAGCATCTTCTTGGTCTAGCCTGGGATCATCCTTCGCCAGCTGTGCTTCATCGAGGGAATAATTTCAACTGGGCATTAAGAAATGTGGGATTTCATTCTGGTTACATTTCATGTAAAAGAGATGAACAGCCGGGTGTCAGTAACGGCTTGCTGCTCCTTCTGCCTGTGTTGTCTCTCCAACTCTCTCAAGGGTTTCACCTGAAACTGAAAAATATGATGAAGACTGAGCCAGTGGGACCTTGGAGATGAGGCCTTTGGAGGTTGCTCATACAGATCCTCTGAGCTCAGTCTGAGACGGTCTGAGGGGCTATTTTTCTCTCTCAACCTAGTTTTTATCTTTATGTCTGATAATTCTGTTCTTTGCTATAGTTTCAACTGATTTGCCTAGTATTGAAGTTAGGATTACTGGTCCACAATTGTCAAGGTCACCTCTGGAGTCTTTTACAAAAATTGTTGTTACATTGGTTATCCTCCAGTCATCTGTTACAGAGTCTGATTTAAGTGATAGGTCACATACCACAGTTAATAGTTCTGCAATTTCATCTTTGAATTCCTTTAGAACTCTTGGGTGAATACTATCTATTCCTGATAACCATGGGTGGGTACAAACAACCCTGCATGGCCCTGCCCATAGGCTACCCCAGCCTTCTCCGGCTTCCCATCAGTGCTCTGCTATGGATCTTCATTTGTGTCTTATAGGTAGTTAGTTGCGCCTCAGTTTTTTTCTTGGCCTGCCCAATTATACTTTTATTTTCCATTTTCCAGAGTTTATGCTGTTTTCTATTTTCCTCAGTTGAATTTGACTTCAGATATTTTAAAGATGCCTTTTTGCCTCTAACTGCCTCTTTTACTCTGTCATTTAGCCATGGTGACATTTTTTGTTCCTCTTATTCATTTTTTTAAAATTTTGGATATACATCTAGTTAGAGCCTCTATTATGTTGTTTTAAAATATTCTCCATGCAGTTTGCAGACATTTAACTCTTCATGAGAATAAGATATAACTATAAAATAGGCATGTTTCAGAACTGAATATAAATTGATTTTTTCTTCTGACCATTATAAACTACTCATAAAAGATTAATCCCCATCTACTCACCTTTTTTGTTTGTTTTCAAGTGGATAGCAAGCATAATTTCTCTTTGAAAATAATACTGTGTGTTGGACATTTTGAAAAGAACAGAGAGATACACTTTAAAATGTAATCTACACTATAATGCATGAACCGCCTCCACTTTAAAAGAATGTTAAGATTCCAAAGTCAAACAACTTAAAGGTTAGGAAACGTCTGAGTTCAGCCTGTCTGGGCAATTAATTCCTCCCCTACCTATGTGCATTACAATACCATGCTTTATTACATTATCTCATAATTTTTTTCCACGGTACCACTCCCTCTATTTCCCCTGGCTCTTCATTTGATGTCAGTTTTTTCTGCAGTCCCCATTCCCATGCTCCAACCCCCATTCCCAGTTACTCCACTTTGCTCCACTAGACTCCTTGCCTAGTCAATCCCAATATCCCCCACACTCAAGCTTCGAATCCTATTTTCTCCTCCAATTTTCTTGTTCCATTCTACTCCTTCAGCTCCTTTTCCCCTATTATCTTCATTGTATTCAAGTCCAAGTGTTTTGGGAGCCAAAAGAGGGGGTTATTGAAAGTACAGGAGAAACAGTTTCTGTACTCTCAGTTTCTGGTGCCTGGTACCATAGTGGTCCACAGCAGCCCAGAGGAGAGATTGCAGCAACAGCCATGCTGAAGCACTGTAGCCTGAGGCTGAAGCATACTCAGTACAGATGGAATCTTTGGAAAATGTATCTGCCAAGTATTAACAAATCTTACCGTGCTTGAGAGAATTGACATTTTTAGAAGCTTATAACTTGATCAAATTTGTACTGTTCTTCTCAGGAACAGCAAAAGGAACATCTCTGACACCAGGAAAATTCTCTCACCGATTTCAAATTTCTGGGAGTACTACAGGTTTTCAATGAAAAAGTTGTATGGATTTTTGTAACAGGGTCTAAAAACATATTTTCTCATAATACTGCTTTTGCAAACAGCTGAAACATTAAAAAAAATTCTACCCAGGGCAGATAATCAGCACAGGACATTTCAGCTTTGATAGTAAAAATTTGCCAAAGTTACTAACAATTGAAAATAGTCCTATTATGGGAAGTTTTGGGGAAATTTAACTACACAGAGTTATCAGTTCCATGTGTAACACAACAGAAATTTTTCTGAAATGGATGAGCTACATCTATGAATTGATGAAAATCCAAATGAATACCAGCTGTTAACATCCAATTTTTTTTGTACAATTGCCATAGAATCCTAGAACTAGAAGGGACCTCATCCAGTCCAGTCCCCTGCTCTCACAGCAGGACCAAGCACCATCTAGATCATCCCTGATTGATGTATATCTAACCTGCTCTTAAATATCTCCAGTGACATTTCTGCAATATAAACCCATTGCTTCTTGTCTTTTTCATGTTGATGACTTATTCAGAGGATATAGCCAATATTCTTAGCAACGTCTCAATTTTGTGAAGCACAGTCTCAAATCCCATTAGATCAACTCAACCTGCCATACCTCTTTCAGAGACCGAGAACCATGGGGCTGGAGGTGTCTTTTACATTAAACTTTGAAAACTAGAGTCATGCCTGCTGAGTATGGACATCAAAAATCCAGTGTCACTTTTTGTATGAAACATGGACCTTGATGCCTTGGTGAACAGTTCCCCTGTCATCATATTTTTGTTAATCATGCAGTGCAAGGGTTGGCTGCCATTCTTCACCTTGGGTATTGTTTGGGTTTAATGTTATATATATATATATTAGTCTGTGAATCACTTTGGGAGCCTTTGTGATAATTGTGGTATTCAATGTAAAAGTACAATGTAAAATATATGATTGATGATGCTGATTACTCTATTAATGTAAAGTACTTTATGGTTCTGATTTCCTTTTTCTTTCCTTTTCTTCACAGTTCATTGCATTTGCCTCTTTATTCTTCATCCTAGTTTCAATCACAACCTTTTGCTTGGAAACCCATGAGGCTTTCAATACTATTATAAACAAAACCGAGCATGTTGTCAACAGCACAGAGATGGTTCTACAGTATGAAATTGAGACAGATCCAGCTCTGACATACGTAGAAGGAGTCTGCGTGGTGTGGTTTACATTTGAATTTTTAGTCCGTGTTGTTTTTTCACCTAATAAACTTGAATTCATCAAAAAACCTCTTGAACATCATTGACTTTGTGGCCATCCTGCCCTTTTACCTAGAGGTTGGCCTTAGTGGGCTCTCCTCCAAAGCTGCTAAAGACGTGCTTGGTTTCCTCAGGGTGGTGAGATTTGTGAGAATCCTGCGCATCTTCAAGCTCACCCGGCACTTTGTAGGCCTCAGAGTGCTGGGCCACACACTCCGGGCTAGCACCAATGAGTTTTTGCTGCTGATAATATTCCTGGCACTAGGTGTATTGATATTTGCCACCATGATCTATTATGCTGAGCGAGTAGGGGCCCAACCCAATGATCCATCTGCTAGTGAGCACACACAGTTCAAAAATATCCCCATTGGCTTTTGGTGGGCTGTCGTCACCATGACTACCCTGGGGTATGGGGACATGTATCCTCGGACTTGGTCTGGCATGTTGGTGGGTGCTCTTTGTGCTCTCGCTGGCGTGCTGACCATAGCTATGCCTGTGCCTGTCATTGTTAACAATTTTGGAATGTACTACTCTCTGGCAATGGCAAAACAGAAACTTCCAAGAAAGAGGAAGAAGCACATCCCTCCTGCTCCTCAGGCGAGCTCCCCTACATTTTGCAAGACAGATTTGAATATGGCCTGCAATAGCACACAGGGAGATGTCTGCCTGGGCAAAGACAACCGGCTGATGGAACACAACAGATCAGGTAGGACAGACTCTCAAATGCATGTCCTCTAAATACTTTATAGACCAGTGTGTTTGGTAGATGTCAGAAAGCATTAAATCTACAACTAGAAAATGTAGTTCCTTCCCCTCTCCCTTCCCTCCAGTGTTTGCGTGTATCAGCCTTGTAGAGGGCAAAACAGTTATAATGACATTCCCAGGTCTGTGCATAGCTGGTCTATACAGTTTGCTTGCTATGTTGTGAATGCTTTTCTGCTGATGACACCGACCATTTATTTTGCCTGTTGTTGGTTTCATTGTACTGATGTTCTTTTGTTTTCCTGCATGATTGTGACTCTGTGAACAGCTACTGTGTTCCACACCGTTGAACTCCATGCTGTTCTGCTTGGTGTTTGTCTCTTGTGTCAGCTTTGCCTATGGCACATAATGGCATATTATGTAAGATGCAATACAAGAGGAAGTAATTTAAAAGAAGCAAGTGCTTTACCTTGTAAAAGCCAGCAGAAAGAATAATATAGAAATCTGGCTTCTAGATTTCAGATATCTTTCCATTCAGTACTTCAATTTCCTGTCTTGAAGTACTTCCCACATCTGTGTTATATGGGACATCACATTTCCCCCCTGTTATTCTGATAATATGTCAGATATTAAGTTGAAGTAAAACTTCTTGGGAAAAACTAAAAATGGCATTCATCAGCACCACTCTAAACCAGTCTTTCTCAAACTGGGCTGTGGCCCCATTTTGTACCGCTCTAAACAAGTTTCTGAAAAAGTTTTCAATGAATCAGCATTTTCTGGCAGAAAAACAAAATTCTCAGAAAATTCCTGACCATTTCTAGTCACAAGGCTCCCCCCCCCCCTCAAAGCTGTTAACTCTTCAAGTTTCCGTATAAATCATTAGGCTCCTTTTGTAAATTCAATAGTAGTAATAGCACAAAACATGCCTTTCAGTGCTACAGTAGCTGGACCTCACTCTTTAGAAGGAAGAATCTTTGAAAATTTGTGATTGTGAAAAGTATCTTAATTCTGTTCTGACACTATACCACTGCTTAGTCTTAGGTGAAAAGAAGATCAATTAAAGAGAGAGCTCTCTAAGAGAGTTCTCAAGCAAAGGTAACACAGTTTTTAAAAAATTCTAAAGGTATCAAGAAAGGGAGAAAAACTTTTGGATGATGTTGTGCTGTGGGTGGAATATAGTTAGTTTTACGGTGCTTGACTGATATGCATTTTCAGACAGCATCTTCAAAGCGTTAATGACAACAGCTTTTCTATGTCATCAAGTCCTGCTAAAGACATTCCAGAAGGGCTGAGGCTCTGTGTGACAGAGCAAATAGATAGTTCTAGTGAGTTTGCAGATTTATTTACAAGGTGTTATAATCCTTGAAGTTAGAGAGAAAAAAACCATGCAATCTTAAGGTGATCTACTTCTGTTTTTTTCTCTCTGATAGTGCCACCATTTGTGCTCCATATTTTAATTTAATTTCTTGGGTAGATAGAAGGACTGTTGTGCATAATTTCAAGGCAGAATATAGCCATTTGTGGCCCCAGTTCAGGAAAACATTTAAATACATGGTTAAGAGCTTTTCTTAAAAGGGATGGTTTCTTGAACTGGACCCGGAAATACTATATCCTTATTCTTTTGGGAAAACAAAAGTAGGCAATGTAGAGATTCTGTTATGTACTGAATTGTAACCATACTGACTATGGACCACATTTAGCCCTCAGGTAAAGTGATTAAATGTTACTCCCATTGCAATTAATGTTAATTGAGCATCTCAGGGCAGGCGTTGGCTCTAAAACATTTATTATTTAATTCCTATATCAAAAGTTATTTTTTTAAAAACTATTCTATGGCAAAATAATTAACATGACTTAATTTTTAATAAAGAAGTTAGTCAAGGAAAGGGAACACCATATTAAAACAATTGAGACTGACTTCTGTTGGAAAGGTTAGAGTATATAAAGGCATGTAATTAAGTAAAATAGCCTTTTATCTGATGACATTTTATTTTATATTAGCTAGCCAAACATCAGGAGATATCTCAAATAGGGCTGGGATATTCAAAAGATGATTTGTTCTTGAATAAAACATGGACTTTTGCCCTTTTGCTGCATTTTGGAGTGACTAATGATGAATTGCAATCTTTTTCTTTATTCTTATCATGACATTATTACTGTTTTTTGTACTTGAGCAATGGGAATATCCGGCATTCGACATAAGCTCTTTGTGATGTCTCATTTCCGCGTTCATTATTGTCTGTAAATGGGCATGGTGCTTTAACCAGTGTTATCAGGTGAAGACAGTGCAGGAAGTGAGCAGCCACACTCACCTGGGGAAATGCACCCACCAATCAGACGTTCTAGTACCAGAGACAAAAACAGAAGAGGGGGAACATGTTTCCTACTGACAACAGGTGATTACACGTGTGCTACTGATGGAGGGATCAGGAAAGGTATGGACTTCTTTCATTAGATCCTAAAAGGTCACTCAGCAATGTACTTGTGAAAAGCAAACTTCAAGTAAAATAAGATGTGAACAACTGCTCTGTTAGGAAAGATTGTATTAGATTCAATGAGGTTTTTTGTTCTTTCTCTTGGTTTATCCTTTCCCTTTCTGGCCCTTTGTTCTAGAAAACATTCTTTATTTTCACCAGTCCCTTCTCCAACAGTGCTTTGTGGTGTATCTGACAGTCATTCTTCTTGCTCTTTCATTTGTCTTTACCCTAAAAAGACCGCAATGTGGATCTTTCTCATTAAATCACTCGTGTACTTTAAAAATCAGCTAAATCCTCCTAAAAGACAAATTAATTATATAATAGCAATAGTTTGCATTTAATACTTAAAAAAATGATAGCTGCATTAGTGCCATTTAAAGGGGCTGACAAATTGAATGATCTCAAAGGTTTTTCTACTAAGCACAGCCAAACCTATTAAATGGCATTCTATCCAGCCATTTTGGAAGATATTTGAATTGAAAGCCAAGTTTATGATGTCCCAAGGGAATTTATCAGTACATCAATAGCACTAAATGCTTGAAGGTTATTGCATAGAATGGTCTCCACCAGCCAGAATTGTGGTGTGGTGTAGTTAGGGTCTCGTCCTGCAGGGTGCTAAACACCTATAAGAAACTGAACATGCTCCAGTCTAATTTCTCAGCATCTTGTAGGGTCTTCAGTGAGTTTTTCAAAAGTTTTCAGCATTGACCAATCTCAACTTCCACTGATTTAAAAGGGAGCAGAGCCAGGCCAGTGTTAATCACTGCTGAAAATCTTGCCAATGCTCGTAGAAGTCAATTTGATTCTTTTGATTGACTTCTGTAGGAAGTGGTTTTGACCCTTTGTGAATTGCATCTATGTAACTAAATAAGATGCAGATCTCTAATCCATTATGTGCTATTGCTATCAGAATTCACCATCTGTATGTTTGGCACTGGATCTGGTTAAAAATTGATTTTTTGAAACTCGAGCACATTTTTTTGCTGCAAGTTTTCTACCAGTTCTTTCCCCAACAAATGTATCTGTCCAACCAATGAAGCTAAGAGTTTAGTTCTAACTTCTGTTGGTCATTCTTCTAGCCACAACGGTACACTTTAAAAAAAAAATCAAACCCCTCTATGCAGAAATGTGAATGTAAGTGTGCACCGTTGCATATCTGTGCATAACTACTCTAATTGCAGAAGAATATGATTATCCATTAATATGTGGTAATAACAAGGGCAATTGCAATAATATTATGTGCAAGGGTACCTGATCAATTGTAAAAATATGTTTTGCTCACAGATTCTATCCATTGAAACACAAAGCCCAAAACAACATTTTAAATTGAATATCTGATAAAAAGAGGTTTCAAAATTTCCCCAAGAAATCTGAATTATGTTATTGAAATTGACATTTTCTCATGGAAAATATTTGGTTTCAATGTAGTTATATTATTTGTTGGGAATATTTTCTGACTGAAAATTTCTGACTGTCTCTAACCATAATCTTAACCATAAGCAAAGTACATTGATTATTGGCCCTAAAGTTTATTCAACACAGATTGTTACTTCATAATCTGAAAACACTCTGGGTACGTCTAGACTACAGGCTTTTTTCAACAGAGGCTTTGTCGAAAGATACTGTTGACAAAGCCTCTGTCGAAAAAGAGCGTCTAGACTACAACCAGTACTGTCGACAAAGCAAGTCGCTTTTTCGAAAGAGAGTCTAGACGCTCTCTTTCAAAAAAGCAGTTTGCATGCAATAGTGCCTTTTTTCAACAGAGTACTATCGAAAAAAGGCGACTTACTGTCGACAGAATGCGGCGGTAGTGTAGACGCAGGTATAGTTTTGTCAACAAAACCCTGTAGTCTAGACACACCCTCTCAGGACATTATCAAAACAATTTGAATATCTGAAATGTAAATCACACATCAAATGCATTTTTTATTTTCAGTTTCAAGCTTTTGCCCTTTCATTGCAAATTCTCACTGACTTTACTGGGTTTTGGATCAAACACTTACTCCCAGCTTCCATCCATTCTGTGTATTTTTTTCTCATTCTTCAAATCTCATTCTTCTTATCATAGTATCTTTGACTTTCCCTACCTGCCAACTCTCTTTTGCTTTTGTCATTTAAAAAAAGGAAAAGAAAACATGACAAAATATTATCTTTCTAAGTTGAGGTAAAAATATCACCTAATTTCTTTTGAACTCTCACATTCCCATGTTGCCACACATATGTTTCCAAGTGATTTGGACAAATATGAATAAAAATAGATCTTTTTTCTCAAGCTTAGTTCTTTGTAATCTGTGCAAATACCTGTAGAAACTCTGAAAATGAATTTGAAATTAACTGAAGGTTTGTGAAGCATCACAATCCAACCTGCTTTTACAATCTGTAGATAATACTGTACAATGTATTAGCAGACTTTAGATTATAGTTTTGCTTTTAGCAAATGTTCTCATTACATCAGTCAAAAATTTTTGAGAAAGGGAGAAATATTACTATTTTTATTATATATGATTTGGGTACAATATGTTTTAAAATGTGCTAGTTCCTGTACAAACACAAAAGAAGACACAGTTTCTGCCTTAAAGAACATGAATTTTGGGGAGACCCTGGCACATAAGACCAGATTTTACTAAAACTGCTAATCACCTGTTCCTAATATGATATACATTTAAATGATCAGTTGAGAGTATATCACAAAAATCATACTATCTAGAAGATGATCAAGTAACTGATCATCTGTATATTCATCTGCCTGTTTAATATTCTTCAGCAAGAATCTTATGATTTCATTCCAAATACCTTATATGTAAATGCCCCAGTCTTGCTAACTGCTTATATATATGCTTAGCTTTAAGTAAGTAGCATCATGAAGTCAGTAGGACTATTTGTGCTTACAGTTAATTTGCACATAAGTATTTGAAGGCTTAGGGCTCACATCTTCTAGTATAAGTCAAAAATTTGAAGGTGAATGGGGAAGGAAACATCCTGAAACGTTTGTACTTTGTGATACTCTTCTGGATGCGATCTTTGAATGTTTCTGTGCAAACCAATGGGGTTAACTCATTATGGAGACAATTATTCAGGTTTTATTGTGTAACATTAGTAATGTGGCCTCCCTCTCTTTGAGTTCTAAGGCAGTAAGACAATGACAAGCAATATTTTTCTGGTGCTTTAAAAGCCTCTACTAAATTCAGAAAAATCTATACACAGCATAAAGGGGATAGATTAAACTCACAATACTCGTGAACAGAAATGTTTGCAAGTGCAATGTTCCTTCCAAATTGTGAGAGCTTTTAGGTGTGACTATCCCATTTCATAATTAACTTTTCATCACTTTAGGCTTCTGAGCAGTCATGTTGTGCTTTTCATTAGAATTAGTTAAATAAGGACAGCAAATATTGTGATTTACCTCTGCAAATTTGAAACTGCAAATGTACAAATTCAGCCATCTTATTATGCATTTATATTAGATACAAAGTCTGAGCCTTAACATTTCTGGAGACAGAGCTTCTTTACAATAACATCATTTCATCCTCTATATGAGTAACTATAAAATAACTTTATATAGTTGTCTGTATTTTAAGGAAAATCTGCTCATATTAAGAAATGGGTGTAACACAGATTATATCTTTCTAACACTTTTTTACAATCTGATGTTCTTTTAAAGACCTTGAGTATATTACCCAGATGACACAATTTACAGCGATCAATGAATAGCATTCTATGAATGATCAAATATTTACTTTATTTACACACAGTTGAACCCTACTAAAATCAGTGGCATTGTACTGAAAAAGAAATCTAGAAGTATGTAGTACCTATGATTTGTGATGGCTTTGTTTTATCTCATTGGAAAGGACAGCTACATTAAGATTCCTTTTTTTTCTTTTTTCCCCCTTTTGTCTCAGCATTGAGCTTTTTGCAGGCAAGATCCCTTTGAACCCAAAATAACACATTTGATTACATTGCATTGTATTGTTTGTCTTTGTCTTTTTTCTGGCTGAATTCAACTGATGTCTGTGCATTTTCTCATAAAAGGATATGAAAAATCTCGAAGCTTAAACAACATAGCTGGCTTGGCAGGCAATGCTCTGAGACTGTCTCCAGTAACATCACCCTACAGCTCACCTTGTCCTCTGAGACGTTCTCGATCTCCCATCCCATCTATCTTGTAAACCAGATGGCATCAATCGGCTACATAGCATTCATTCAAATACTGTTTACCACATAATGGAAATAAATGTAGCATTAACTGTAGGCTCCATAAATACAGTATAAATTCTGCATGATATAAATGTCAATAGTAAGAAATGTCACTTGGATAGCTGAAGATTCTTATCTTGGCTTTTAAGATTGTCTAAAGTAGTGCTTCTCCTTTAATCTACTATATTGTCCTACTTTACTATGGCAATAAAAGGACAGCTAGTAGACTCCATTGGCCAGTATATTCAATAAATAAGTGTATTTTCAGGGAGATATATTTAAAACAATGTGCTTCCAAAAGATAATCACTCCATTGGACCTTCACTATTTGTGACTCTAACCCATTCTGAAGATGTCTGGAATCTTGTCTTTGTTGCACACAATGTGATTTGGGTCTGATCATTTGCATGGACCATCCTGTCTCCATCACCTGACAGCAACGTTGCTGATTACTGGGACCATAGATGGCTCTAGATGTGTATTCTCGCATTGTACCATCCTGCTGAAATGAAAACACTGATGAAATGGTCTGTATGTGGGATTGTTTTTTGTTGTTTAACCTTTTTTAATTTTTAAAAAATTATTTGTTTTTTAAATGGTTTTATTTCTTGATTAACTTACTTTGGAACTAGATTGCTGTACCAGAGTTCTGAATGTCTCCGGTTGTTTGCACACAGATAACTGCAAAGAGGTTGTCATTACTGGTTACACGCAAGCTGAGGCCAGATCTCTTTCTTAATGGCATGGGGAAGGCACAAAACATGAAAGAAAGGTAAACACCATCCAGGCTTGCAATTTTAATCTAGCAAGTGCTGCTTGGTACTGTAGTCATTTTTCTACTCCAGGGTTCTTCAACATTTTCAGAGGCAGAGTGCCATGTAAAAGCAAGAAGATTATTGCTTTTTTTCTGGACAAATACAGGAGGGCAGTAGTTCTCAAAAGGGGTTTGACCAGCCTTAAATATGATTCATGAGCTTCATAAATGTCTTCAGTTGGTGGTTTTTTTTGGTTTTTTTGGAGGTGCTTTGTCCTATATGTTGTTTCGTCTGTCTGTTTTGCTACATGTCTGCTGTATTCTTCATCTGTCTCCATAAAGTAAAGAGGAACCTTCAACATGTCCCCATCTTTTAAGATTAACTGTTGAGTATAGTTTCTCCTTTCCCCCTTTTTGGTACAGACTATGTATTTTGGTACAGACAAGTGTAAGCTAATATCCTTTAACCTATCTAATGTGGGAACTTTGAAGATCTTTGAAATGTGGGTTGTAGCAATGATTTTGCCATTCTGACTGGTTGTCTACTGCAGCTACATCAATACTGCTACCTAGCAACCAGCATTGTATTCAAAGCGTATCCCCTCCGGTGACTTTTTCTTTCAGTTTAAAAAGCAAGAAGCTATTTATGCAACAGTACTAATGCAATATCAGATTTGATATTTTGAGCTTCTGAGGAAAAAACACCTAACAATATAGTCTTAAGGGAATACCCTCCCCCCACCAAAACCAAGTTTTAAGAGATCCATGAGATTGTTGAATAATCCCTGACTGTCATATATTAATTTATTTTTGTTAGGAAGAAAAATAACTTTTATTGTTGACCATGTAACATGTCCTTCTGTATATAGTCTAGCCCTAGAGCATGACCTGCATGTCAGACTTCTTGTACTATAATGTGTTTTATCAAAGTATACATTTCTGATATTTAGAGATGTACATTGATTTAGATTTGGTAAATAATTGCCAATAGAAAGAGATAATTGCAAACAGGTTTTTAGCAAAGGAATTAATATAATATCTGGTGCTGCTGTTATATTGACTACAGTGTTGTACAGAATTTATCATGGATTTTTGACTGCTGAAAAAGGGACAATGGAATTTAGCCATACCAAGGACTGTACTGGAAAGAGGCTACTGCTCCTGAATGGGCCATGATAAACAACTCGTGCATTGGACAGGTCACTGAGCCGCCACCTGGGAAGTAGAAATTGTTATGAAGATGAAGGACTGATTTCATTGCTGCTGCCAGTGGAAGAGGTGATTAGTCACTGTTGATGAGTCCACTGTAAATACAATGCGTGTGCATGGAACATCAGCTTTTGCCATCGATGTTAAGGGAAGCTGAATTCAAAGTCATCAGATCTCAGACTCCATGCAAAGGCCCATGTGCCTCTCTCTGTATATTCTTCTGGTTCCTGCAAGTAATGGTCGTGCTGTGGATCATGCAAAGGCACACACTTATAATGATAGTGATGTAAACTGCAACTGTCTTCACTTCCCTCATAACAAAAATATTTTTTGCAAAGATCATGACCATGGACAGAGTGGGTTTTGCTACAAGTCCTTGCTTTCCCAATTTGCCGTATCTATATTTTAATGAACTCTAGTGTACATGCCAATTTTTGTTTACTTTCCACCTTGCTAAGAGAAATGTGACTGCAAACAAACATCACAGACTTGCTTCACAGTACACAGTCTTTTTTCATTGTTACCTCAGACTATATTATGAGAAATAAAATTCTGGCAGCAAGAGTATTTGGGGATTTTTTATTCAAAGTATCACAGAAGCAACATCAATAAATATAAAATATGTATTAAAATTATATCCTAAAATGTATATTTTGCATAAGAGAGATATTCTTTGATCAATTATTTTTTGTGAGTTTTGTGGTAAATTGATCTAGTCTATTCTATGTCTATATGAATAACTGTAGTTGGTACGGAGTGTGAATTATGTTCTCCCCATCCTATTTATTGAGAATTTCTCCAGAATCTGTTTGTCACCCTGGTATCCTGAATGTAGGGATTATCCCAAATGTGAAACTCTGTATTGTGGAACTTTGTGAACATGTCAAGGTGCATGCACAATCCTGATGGAAACTAGTAGAAATGTAACTAACTGAAATGGAGAATAAAAGGCAAATGATATGGGGAGGAGCTTGGAAAATACCTTACAATGTTGCTCATGTGTTTTCTTTAGATTAATGGCCTTTGACCATTCTCACGAGGCATATCATTCCCCAGACCAGTCTCCTGGGTCACATACAAGGAGCTCATTCAATGAACTTGTAAGAACTGTTGGAATCAGTCTAGAAATCTTTCTCTAGGAATCTTGTTTCCTTCCTGTTACTTCCTGATCCCAGGGCTTGCGTGAAAATAATCATTGGGCTAGTTAATTTTAGATTAACTAATACATCACTGTATCCTGGAGTGCAGTGACACTAAAATAATGTAAGGGTCATGGTAGGTAACCCACTGAACAAGAGCTTCCAACAGCATACAGCAGATATAAAGGCAAATGTAATCTTTGGTCATAAAATCAGAAGATTATCAAGTAGGAGCACAGAAGTGTTACTGTCTCTCTATGCTATATTAGAGATTCCTGTCCTGGAATACTTTGCCCAGATCTGGTTCCCCACTTCAAAGGGATGTTGAAAAAATTAGAAAGGTTTCAGGAGAGATGAACAAGAATGATTCAAAGTCTAGGAACTTGCCTTACAGTAAAAAAATTAAGAAGCTCAAACTATTTAGTTTTTCCAGAGATTAAGGCCAGGTCTAAATTAAACCTGGAAGGTTGGCTTAAGGTATGCAACTCCAGCTACTTAGAATACATAGGTAGAGTCGGCTTACCTTAAGCCAAGTTTGGAGGCATTCCCCCAGTGGGAGGCCAACAAGAGCAAATGCTTCCATGGGCTTCACTTACTCCTGATGCCCTCTGAGTTCAATTTAGTGAGTCTTAGCTAGACTAGCTAAATCAAACTCTGAAGATTGATCATGGCAGCAGCGATTTTCTGTAGAGTGAAGACATGGCCTAAGAGGTGACTTGATCATAGTCTACAAGTCCCTACACAAAGAGATTTTTTTATAGAAGAGGTTTCTTTAAACTAGCATAAAAAGGCATAATGATGTCCAAGGGCTGGAAGCCGAAGCTACACAAATTCAGCTCTGAAGTAAAGTGCAAAATTCAAAGAGAAAGGGTAACTACTCATCACAACAATTTACGTAGCGATGTGTGTTCTGCATTGCTTGAAGTCTTTAAAACAAAAATAGATGTCTTTATAAAAGCAAGCAAAAATTATGGTTTGATTCAGAAATGGCTGGTAATGGTTGTTTGACCTGTGTTATGCAGGGAGTCAGAGTACATGACCATAATGATATTATAAATACATTTCCCTATATTTTTATAAGGTTACATTCAGCATCAGGATAACTGGGTAAATTTAATACTTATAAATATTCTGATTGTAATAGCCATGTACCACAAGAGCACTATGCAAATGGTGGTTAGAATTCTTAAGGCTCACAGAGTAAAAAATTAAATAGCAAGCAATACGCCATGGAACTTTTTCTATATGGGTACATCTACACTGTGAAGCTATTTCGGGATACCAGAAATATTTTGAAATAGCTATTCTGCACCCATTGAAGAAGCCTGTTATTTTGAAATAGATTCCGAAGTCCCGGTAACCCTTATTTCACGATGGTTAAGGGGCATTTCGGAATAGTGAGTTATTTCAAAATTTGTTGCCAAAATTTGTTGCCAAATTACAAAATAAGCTATTTTGAAATACACTCAAAATAAGCTACTTCATTTGCGTAGCTAAGGGTGCTGTGTAAATGTACCCTAGGGCTATGTCTACACTGCACAGTTATTTCAGAATAAGCTATTCTGGAAATGTTATTCTGAAATAGCTTATTTCGAAATAGCACGTCTACACTGCAGGGAAGCCCCAAAAGTAGTTCGAGGAAGGCTTCCCAAATGTAGATGCGCTATCTCGATTTAGAGCCGTAGGCGGAATAACTTAGAATGGCCCTGGTGAGGGGTTATTTCGAAATATCAGAAGTGGAGCGTCTATATGCACCTTATTTAGAAATAGCTATTTTGGAATATGCATTATTCTTCATAGAATGAGGTTTACAGGAGTTGGAAATAAGCCATCCATTATTTCGAAATAACGGAATTGCTGTGTAGATGTGTGCATTGTTATTTTGGAATAACGGCCGTTATTCCAAAATAACTTTGCTGCATAGACACACCCTATGTGAAAAGGGTTATTGCTGGTTAAGATTGTATTAGGACCCACAGGAGGAGAAATGTAAATGCACAGGGATTGTAGTAATGGCACCATGCTATATAGCTACTATAAAAAGTATACGGAAGGGAAATCAATTTGACATGAACATAATCAGCCTCATATTTTAATATGAAGATATGAATTAAAAAGTCATGAATGAATTAAACTATCTGAAAAGGAAAGACATTCATTTATCATCAAAGTACATCATGAAGAAAGTCAGATAAAGGAAATGGGAATGAAAAAGTAATACTAAGAGGAGAAAATGAATATATTAATAGGCCTTATTACAAGTCAGTGATATGAGTGAATCCATAATAAATATCTTGAAGACTAACAGAGCTAGAAGAAATTCTGAAAAAGCAGAGATTACTATTAAGTGAAAGTTATCAAAATATTAGCATTATTCTGCAATCCCTTCTTTTGACTTTCTAATGATTTTTTTAAAACTTTTAAATCTAGGAACAGACTAGTTATTTGAAACTACCATATGCATCAGAGATGACATATGTCTTAATACTGAAAACTTATTATATGCTCTTCTGCTTGACACTTGTGTCCATTGTGTCCTCTGATCAACAATACCTTCCTTGTTAATTTTGCAATTCATTTTTCTTTTTAGTGTTTAAAATGTTCAAAAATTGGCATATTTTTGCCTATGCAAATAATAGTAATTAATTTCAGTTAAGCATGTAGCCATCTAATTAGCTTGCTCAAGCAGGTGAAAAAGCTGAGATTTTTTTTCAAAGGAGCTACATCTCTGCCTATATTTTTGAGAGTGCACCTTTGCACAAACACTGTTGCTTGCACTTTTTGATCAAAAACACATGTGCAGAATTGACCGATGCACAGTTGATAGAGTTACAGATGCAGAGACTTCAGCATGTAAAAAAATGGAGAATACTTTTCCAAAAATTGGTACATAACCACAATAACTTATACTCAGATTTAATTGCACCCACAGAGTTGTTCCTCCAATTGTTGGCTGATGCAAGAAGAGAGAATTAATTTAAAAACTGGGCCCTGAATAGATTGCATCTAATTTTACAGGGCCTATAAACACTATAATATGTTACTATGTGAAGGAACCCAGTTATAATGTATTCCAACCTGGTTATAACCTACTTGTATTTTTTAAGAGTTCACAAGGCCTCAGTCTTCTCTCAAACCTAAATTCTCTAAACCTTTAGCACAATTTGAGCAAAAAATTCTCAATTCTATTAAATGTTTTGAGTAGACAGACAATGGTAAAACTGCAGTATGGCATAGGCACCCTTTCTTAGAGTACATCTACACAGCACCCTAAACTTGAAATAAGATATGCAATTTGTGCTATGCAAATTGTGTATCTTATTTCGAATCTATTTCAAAATAGCTTATTTTGAAATTTGGTGAGTCTACACAGTGCCAAATTTTGAAATAATGTGCTATTTCGAACCATCCCTTAACCTTCATGCAATGAGGTTTACTGGGATGGCGAAACAGCATGCCTGTTATTTTGAAAAATATTTTGAAATAATGTGTGGCTTGTGTAGATGCGGGGTAGCCGGTAACCCAAAATAGCCATGCAGTGTAGATGTACCTTAGGGTATGTCTACACAGCAAAGTTATTTCAAAATAACAGCCGTTATTTTGAAATAACTTTACTAGCGTCTACACAGCCAAACTGCTATTTTGAAATTAATTCAAAATAGCAGAGGGCTTATTTTGAAATTGGTAAACCTCATTCCATGAGAAATAGCACCAATTTCGAAATTACTATTTTGAAATAAGTGTTGTGTAGATGCTTATTTTGAAATAGGGGGCCTCCAGCCCTTCCCAGGGTGCCCTGGTGGCCACTCTGGGCACAACCAAGAAAACTCCTCTCCCTCCCCCCCTCCTTGGAGCCATTAAAGGGGTAGAGTCTGGCCACAGTGCCTGTGCCAGTTCTAAGCCTGCCAGCACAGAGCCAGCAGTCACTGCACCTGACCCAGTCGCCCCAGCATGAGCCAGGCAGCCAATGCCAGCCAGCCCTCCACCGCTCCCCAGGACCAGTCTGCCAGCTCCCAGGAGCCTGTCAGTGGCCGGAAAAGTCAGGCGCCTGCCTGGTCCAGTGCAGAGATCAGGGACCTAATTCAGGTTTGGGGGGATGCCTCCAACGTCCATGATCTCCGCACTAAATGGAGGAATGCAACCGTCTACAGACGGATGGCTGCCAGCCTGGCCACCAAAGGCCACATGCGAACCCAGGAGCAGGTTCGCATGAAAATAAAGGAGCTGCAGCAGGCATATGCCAGGGCCACAGAGGGTAGCTCCCAACCTGGGGCAGACCCAGACCCCTGCCCCTATTTTGATTCCATGGACCACATCCTGGGGGGCAGGACAGTCCGTGCCCCCCAGGTGGTCATCGACCCTGGGGCAGAGTTTGCTGCCTCCTGCTGCACCAGCCCCTGCTGCCTCCCCAGCTACCGCTCCTCCTCCCACTCCTTCTCCCCCTCCCGCTTCTTCCTCCCCACACCCCCAGGGATGCCGAGGCCCCCGCACCCATGGTGCTGGGAGACAGTTGGGCCGGTGAGACCCCCAACTCTGAGACCTGAGCTTCTCTTCCCCCTTCCTCCCCTTGCCTCCCGCTTCCAGCTCCCTCCTCCCAGGTTTCCCCCTCCCCTCTCCCACCCTCCCTCCTCCCCTCTCTTACCTTCTTTCCCCAGTCTCATCTCAGTTGCATTCCCTCCCTCACCCCAGTTTTGTTCAATAAAGAGGCTTTGTTGTAATGAACACGTCTTTTATTGTACAGCAGGAAGGGGGGTTAGGGAGGGGTAAGTGGGAGGAATGAGGCACAAGCCCCCAGTGGGGCACACCAGGGAGACTGTTACTGCCTGCAGAATGTGCTGCCAGGCTCGCAGCAACACGTCCAGGAGAAGCACCAGAGTGCCCAAGGGCGGCTCCAGCTCCATGCTGCAGAGTGCTGTGGTGTCCCGAGTGAGGGCACACAGAGCACACAGAGAAAAAAAATGCTTTGCTGTCCCTGAGCGAGGTAGGCAAGCAAGCAGGGAAACCTTAGAACCAGCTGTCCGTGGGGGTCTCTTTAAGCACAGGTCTCAGATAGCCTCAGGCAGCAGCCACACAAGGTAACTCCTGACCTGATGCCAGAACCGGTTCTGGCCGGCCTTAAATGCGATTCAGCCTCCTATCAGTGTGGATGTGCTATTTCGAAATAGCAAAATGCTATTTCAAAATGCATTTTGCCTAGATGCGTTATTTCGAAATAAGCTATTTTGAAATAATGCTGTAGTGTAGACATACCCTTAGAGAACAAAAAGGGAGCATTTCTGACAGACTATTCAGAGCTGTCACAGGCCTGCAGGTATGAGAGGCTGTTAAAATAGTAATGTGGAAGTTGTCTTTTGCCTTTAGACAGCTTATTCGAAAAACCAGCAAGCTCAGACTTTTTTTTGTTAAGAGTCTTCTCCTTTAAAATGAAACAATACAAAGTTCCATCTGTCTGACTAATAATAGACATGCCATATTATCCTATTACACTGATACTAAAAATAGATGGATTCTGTTTCCTATAAAGAGTTTCTTTCTTTATGAAAAATACAGTACAAAGGTTTTATGAAGATCTCAACTCTTTCTTTTCATGGATATACATGGCTTTCTGATAATGTTAATGCAGCATTTGGCATTTTGAAGGTGAACATAAACTAGTGAATTGGCAACTTGCATTTTTCCATATTCTGCTTGCATGAACAGAGATCAGGTAGGGCTGCTCATGAACTGAATCGTTAATAGGAGGCAGCACAGATGGGAAAGACTGGAAATCACAGCTCTCTAACTCTTGGCAAATCTGCTGTTAGCTTACTAATGTATTCTTGAGCTGTGGATCGTCCAGTCAGGTGGAAAATGTAATAATCTGAGAAGCACGCCTGTGATTCCAATGGTGGAAAGGTTAAATTGTACAACTTTTCTTCAAGCAAAGCCTTTTCATTATCTTAGTCTGTTCTGTTTACAAACTGCACCAAATAATTTTTATTAGAGTTGATAGGCAACAGAAGAAATTTAGTAAGTGCTCTTTTGAATCTCTACTTAACAATTGGTAACTTTGCTTTTGATTTATGAGGATTGGAGAGATACAGATGCTAACAATTTTAAACCCAATTCAACCAAGCACTTAAACATATGCTTTAACATTAGGAATATAAGTTATCTCTACTATATATTACTAGACCAGGGTGTTACTGAATGATGGTCCCAGGGTGAAACCGTGGCCGTACGCAAGTCAAAGGCAAAACTCTATTTACTTCAATAAAAGAAAGGATTTCACTAATATTACTCCCCTCCCAGTCTTGGGAAACAACTTCTGTCTAGCTCAGGCTTTTTCTAAAATATTTAATCGGGCTCTCAAACAGTCAAACAAATGCAAAGTGAAATCAAACAGAATCAGGCCTGATCTCAGACTCTAAAATTAGAGGGAATCTGGATGTACAGAAAAACTAGAAAGGAAACATCATTTTTGCTATTTTAAAGCTTTAAGTTAATAGAGCTTGGAGAAATGTTAACAAATAAACAGTGGCTATGGGCAACATCATTACTTGACAGATCCATAAATAGTATGTAATACTAAATTTCAAAGAAAAGCATCCCAATCTTACTGGATTTGTCAATGTTTGTATATAAATGTTGTCCAGTTAAAAAGAAGGATGCATTGTATTATATAATATATGAGTCAGGGACTTTGATGGATCTGTTTTGTAAAATATGAAAGAAAAGTAAGACATTTTAGTACACAAAAATTAGGCATTTCCTTTGGTACAGAAGACTTTACATCAGCTGCTATGAAACAGTTGGTTAGGCTGTGTGAGCAGAGTATTTTTTGCAAATGTTCAGCTGTTAAGATGTTTTCTAAATTAGATGTTTTTGACTTGAACACGAAACAGAACGGTGCATTACTTTTTTAGACCGGTCCCCAGCCCTCTTTAGCATTCGTAAGGCAAACCATAAGGCACACAGAAGAAGAATAGTGCCTTTAGAGTGTATTTAGAAGTGAATGTGAATATATATATAAATATATATTTGTATAGATAATATGATGAATAAAAATAAACCTCATTATTTTCAGTTTGTTGTGTGTTTTGATAAGTAATGTTTGTTTCCTAAATTTTTAATTTCACTGGTCACCACTCTTCCCTCCCGCAGAAATGCCAAACGATCTCTTGGAGTTTCCACTGCATTCTTAAATGAAGAGGAGGCTTTTCTCAACCCCAGTGGAAAAAGGAGAACCTGTCCCTTAAAATCCTTCAGATGCTCCATAATCCATTGGAGACAGAGTCATTTACTAGAAAGCACAATATTTCTGTACTTGTTCTTGGGCCTCCTATTGCTTTCCTAGCTTTTCTGGCAGTGTAATTCTATTGAAGCCAGATGGTTAGGGCTTCCCAGCTGATAGTTGCTTCTAAAACACTCCTTGAAGTGGCTTTATTCAAATGGAAAATATTAAGTGTTTGTCTTTTTTTGCTTTCCTCTGTAACTATGTTTACACTGCAATAAGAGGTTTGACTACAGCAAATGTAGACACATCCAAGCTAGCTTTGTGCGTGCATGCATGCGTGCGTGTGTATGCACACATACACACGTTAGATGATTTCCCAGAACGCATCTTCCATGCCATCTCTCCACTGCCCCCATTCTATGCCAACTCCATGACTCCTCCTCTGTGTAGAGAGGTTTGAGTCCAAAAAACACTGGAGTGTGACAACAATATGGAAAAAGGGGCCTATTGTTTTGCCCAATTTATTTTTGACCAGATTGCAATACTGAGTTAATTTTGTAATTCTAAAATAAATACAGCAAATTAGGTATGAGGGTATTAATTAAATGTGAAAGGAAAACCATTCCCTCTAGGTAACCATAACAATTTAATTTTAAGAAACATTCTGGGATATGGGTCTTGGACAAAAGTAGTTTTTTAATAGTTAAGTCTAGTTCGTTGTTACTTGCAGGAGGTACTGTGTTCTTCTGAACTACATTCTACTCTGTATTTTATTGGAAGATTATAGATTGTATATAATTCACTTTTTAACTTTAATTCAAAGCTCCAGTGTGATATTTGGCTATCTTATATTTAAATAATAAATGTATCGCGTAAAAGACCGGGTCATGTACTGGGACACACGAGTCATACTTGTGTATCCCTAGGAACATGCCACTTGTCTGTTACTTGCTTTGAGGCCCAGCGCTGGTGCACATGACAAGTGTGACAACACTCACAGCTGAATATTGATTTGTGTGATACCCAAAATAGGTTTCAGTAAACCAGGTGGATCTCACTAAAGACTCTTTTGTCCATACAAGAAACAATGTTATACGATAAGCTCATCTATCACAGAGTTAGCAATATATTTCTGCCATGGGAATTATTTGTTTTCTCCTTCAAATTAAATTAATTCTGCTACTGTTCAGTGAATTTTACTTATAATGGAGCCCTTTGTTACACTTTCATGCATCAGTATTCTCTCTCTCTCCCAGTGCCTTGCATAATGGGTTGTACTCTTACAGAAGTACTCATCTTAAAATTACACTGGTTTTCTCTTTTTGCAGTGTCAAGTACATTGAATGCTGTGAACAGTATACTGTACAGCACAACACAAAGCATGCACCCTGTGTGTGTGTGAGAAGGTCTGGCATACAGCTCATTGGCGCTATTGAACTTGTGGGAGGTGGGCTAAAACTCTAAGACAACTGTTTTAAGGCCTGGGTCTTGAGGGAACCAAATACCATGGTCAGGCTGACCTGAGGGATGGAAAACATTTACAGCAGGCAACAAACACATGCTTACTGAGTCCTACATTCACATGCTGTTGCTGCCTGCTGCCCGCAACTGAGAAACCAGAGAGATCTGGAGGAGGAGAGAACAGCATGAAACAAGAGCAGCTTATCAATGGTAAGTCTGAATTTTTTGAAATGTGTTATCCCTTCTCCATCGGTGCTTTGGAGAAGGAAGGACATTCTGGGTAAGGGAGGGATTTCTGGAGTGCAAAGGCGAAGCCCATGACAGAAGGGATAGTTTGAGTAGGAGAGTTTGGATCAGAAATGTGGCTTTACAAGAGGAAAGGGCTACTTAGAGGTGTTCACAGAAAGGAGCCCCCAGAGTGCAAGGGGTCTGTGAAAGAAGGGGAGCTGGGCTCAAAGAAGTACCCCAGAGAAGGAGAGCGGAGAGAAGGAAGATGAATTCATCATGGCTATGAAGGGAGAAAGAATCTAAAGGTTAGAGGGCATGTGGGTCAGCTCTCAGGCTGGAGAAAGAGAATGGTAGAATTAAGTTTCCATCTAGGAGGAAATGTCTGGAAGGGTCTTGACATTTCTTTGGTGGTATAGGGCCAACATTTTGATGTTTCTGGTCCTTGGTCAGCATTAGGGCACTTCTGTCAGAGTTCAGAGCTACAGAGGCTGATCTCCTCCCTCACATATATAAGCCCATATGGTATTGTAGAAACATGGGCAAGCCCTGTTTTCCCAGACAATGTTTTATAAACATTGATTTCATTTTGTTTTAAAGTAGAAAAGGCCTGACAAGGGAAGGGGAGAGGAGGCAATTGCCTCGGGGCCTGGCAATTCTAAGGGGCGTCTAAGGGGCACAGAAATATGGGCTTCAGCATGGATTATGCAAGCTTGCCTGCCTTTCCCCAGAAAACATGCTCCCTTGTGCAGCCTGTGCTGTCGTGTCTTCACTGCTGTTTTCAGCAATTGGGTTTAAGCTAGCACAGGTAAATTGACACAAGCTGCAAGTCACATCACCAGCTCCAGTGTTGACATGCACTTATTAGACTGCATGCTCTTCAGAGCGTATACTGCCTCTCTATCTATGTATAGTACCTAGCACATTTTGGCCCTCTTTTATAACAATGCAATACATAATAGATTATTGACCATGAATAAAAAAACTAGATGGGGTCAGAAGACCTGATGATCCTAAACCAGGGGTGGGGAAGCTTTTTTGGGTCAGGGGCCGCTGATCCTCAGAAAAATCAGTTGGGGGGCCACACACAAGTGAGAAGCAAACAACAACAACAATCTCCTTCCCCCAACCCTTACTGACATGGCCCCTGACTGAGAAGGAGAAAGGCACTCCTCACATTCCCCTCGCACACCAGATCTTAGGGGGGCCCAGCCAGGTAGATTTTATATTCCAGCCCTGCAGTAGTGAGGTTGGAGGTGGGCTACAGTGCCAGCGCAGGCTTCCCAATGCTGGGCGGAGCCTTGAGCATTAGGGCCCAGATTCAGAAAAGCCAGGGGCCACATCCAACCGCCGGGCCAGAGGTTCCCCATCCCTGTCCTAGACCCTGGAAAAATTAGATTGCTTTTTGTCACATGTGCATCAGCTTGAGTCTCTGATGTTATTATGGAATGAATGTACTTGCAGAGGTGCCACTCTTGAGGAAAAATACATTTCAGATGACAGGAGTCCCCTTCTCACCCCACTCCCTGCTATTCAGTTAAATTGAAACATCTTTTTTCCATTGTACATAGAACTGTTTTCTTTCAAGATCAACCATAGCGCAAGCCGTTCCAAGGGACATCAAAAGCAGCAGCAGCTAAGGCCAAAGCACAAGTGCTGGTATGCAGTCTAACTGGTACATGTTGGTTTAAGAATTATCCTGACCATCACATTCATTTTATATAACTTCAGAGGCATGTGCATTTCAGTTTAAAAAAAGGACATTTTAAATAATGCACCAGTATCTCCCCCAAAATCAAATGAAAACAATTGAGCACTAAATTCCATCATTTTAGCCATGCCATGGAACTCAGAGAAGGAGAGTCACTGACAAAGGGTGGATTATTGGGTTATTTTGTCACACATTTAAGTAGCGAGCCATGGGTTTGCCTCTTTTCCCAAACAGTATTTGAGGCTGACAACATTTCTTCTGTTTTAAGAATAATATATCCACAGAGTAGGATGTGATTTGGCAAAAATAAGACACTTTTAGTGTTAGGCACCATTCACAAGAGAAGGGGTCTCAAACTCTCAGCCTACAGAACACCCCTGGCTGGAGCAATTGCACAGTCCAGTCCAGGAATCCTGCCAGGCTGGGGTGGGTGCTGTCTGCTACTTTTTTGCTAAGCCCCTTCCCTTCCCACCCCACCATCAGCTTGCCATCTCCTCACCATGGCACCCCATCCCTCAAGGATGCAGCTTCAGGGATTACCGGGTGGAGGGGAAGCCCTAGTGTGGCAGAGGTGGTTGGATGCCTCCCCCTTCACTTTCCATGAAGTACACTCGCAGGAGCACTCACTATGCTGCACTCTGTTTACCTGCAGTTCTTGCCGCCACAGGAGTGTGTGTGTGTGTGTGTGTGTGTATGTGTGTTTGTGAGGGCTAGACTGCTGCTGGTTCCCCACACGAGGCTCCCACAATGATCCCTGAAGCTGCATTCTCAGGGATGAGGTGCCAAGGAGGTAGAGGGCCTGGCTTGGGGAACAATAACAGACACCCACACCCACTTGTCTGCTTTTGAAAAGCATTTTGTGTGAAATTCGCTTCTGCACAGAGACACCCCCACCCTGTTGTGCACTTTTTAAGTCTTCAGAGTAGGACATAAGTGGTGCCTCAACCTTGTACTGGACTTGTGAGCAGGGACAAATTTCACCCCCCAAGCTTTACATCTGAAAAGTGCTATCAATGAGCCAGATATGAATTCTATAATAGATGTGCATCACCCTCAGCAGCAGCAGCAGATTCAAGGGATGGGGTGGGTTAACAGATCCCCAGTATTTTTCAGACATAAGTCTGCTAATGAAATGGTTTCACTGGAAACATCAGCACTCTAGAAGATTATCCATGGTTGGTATCACTGAGGAGAATTAATCCTGCTCTTCAAGTGATCTTTCGAAAGGAGATTATATCCATTTCTTTCAGACCAGCACATACTGACATTCACCAATTATCACCCCTAATATCATTATCTCATAGACACTAACCTCCGCCCCCCACATCCCCTCTCTGTTCTAAAATCTGATTTGTCAATTTTGTGTGTTCACTTTTTTTTTTTATTGTATCCCTTTGGTATATATGGTCATGACAATTTTCTTCCACAATTTGATCTGAGGAAGTGGGTCTGGCTCACGAAAGCTCATCACCTAATAAACCATCTTGTTAGTCTTTAAAGTGCTGCACACTCCTGTCTTTTGTTTCAGCAAGACCAGACTAACACGGCTACATCTCTATTACTTTTCTTCAGCAAGGAATTCATTTTTCACTGCATATTTTTATCTTAAGGTGTATTTATGAATCTGTTGCATATTTCATTTCTTCTTCTCTAGGGATACTCTATGCTGAAAAGACACAGCTAGACCTAGAGGCAGGCCTGTCAAAAAGGGGCTGTGAAATGGAGTGAGGAGAATGGTGAAAATTACACACCACATATGAATAAGCTGAGAATAGGGTGATTGGGATTGTAAAGTTCTGGGATACAGTTCAGACCAGTAAAAGACTGGGTCATTGCCTGACCTGAGACCCTTAAATGCTCCTGGGGCTCATTGCCCAGACATTAATAGCCAGCAGACAAACACTTCTTTGTGTGTTGGGGAGTCCTTGTTCTCCATGCAAACTCCAGCAGCCTGTTTGTTACACCTCAGCCACACTCTGGTCTCTGCAAGCCATTGTTACCACTAGCCAAGTGACCCCAGCACACTTTCCTCCTTTCCCAAAACCTGTGCTCTGAAATGGCCAGCCCTTTCTGGAACATTCAGAGGAGTAATAAGGTCCATTGCTCCTTTAAAGAGACAAAAGCACAACTTTTAAGCGGAACTAATAATCACTTGAAGTCAAACACAGCACTGGATTGATTTATAATAAAAGTAAAATCAGTTTATTTGAGAACAAGACAATTTGTGAGATCAAGTAAAAGGGATAAAATTAAAAATGATTACCAAAAAATAAAAGTGAAAAAGGCTTAATAATTAACAACATTTTAGACTTGGTTCAAGGTTAGAATTTTCCAATCTTTTTCTGTCCAGTCATGGCTTTCTCTCAAGGCCTTCCCCAAACGTAAGGTTCTTGTTTCCCTTGTCCTCCTAGGTGAAAAAACTTTCCCCAAGATGGTTTTTCTCCTATGTTCAGTTCCCAGAAACTTTAATCCCATTGATTGAAGGGTACATCTTTCTAAGTTTGCAAGAGCTCTAGCCCCAGTGTCTGTCCAGATGCCAAGATGGCTTCTTTTTACTCCTTATATCTTCCCACATTTGCTGTTTTGTCTGTAGTCTTTGACCTCATTCTGTTCTTTCCTTCCTATGGACTTCCCCTATCCCTGCTCATTCCTATGTAAAGAAGTTGCTATTATTTTTGGCCACACCTTCATTGGCAACAGGTAGATAGCTGCCCTTCCTTCTATCTGAGACAAAAACCTGTTTTTCACCTTTGTTTGGTCACAGATTTTAAAGCATAATATCAGTGTATTCATAATTGTTCATGTAGTGTTAATATATACATTTTAAAGTGATTTTAATCACTAGACTGTCATTAGTTTTCACAACATACCTAGCTTGATACACTTTTATAATATGGTAATATTGTATGTAAGCAGTTGATTCAACTTCTTATCATTTCAAGTTCAGACTTTGTGTTATAGTTAAGAGACTATCTCCTCCACCCTCGGGATTGATGGCTTTGTTTATCTTTTATGTAAATGTGGCCTCATTGTTTCTTCCCAATGGCCACACTAGCCAGACAAACAACTACACATTCCTTTGTCTCGGGAAGACTGGGCTTATGCATTGCTTGCTGAACACATTTTAAGAACATAATTTTAGCCTCTATTTGTAGCTCTTTGTACACACCCTGTACATATATAATGCAAGAATATTAATGATCATGATTAGTTTTCCAGTGATATCTGACATAACATGTTTTAGCTATAGATTATTAAAAGAGTTAGGTGTATCTGTCAGGCATACTTCAGGCCTGACAAGAGCTGCTGAATCACAATGATGTATATTTGTATCACTAATCATTTCATTTTATCCTCTTTTCAGGTTTGCTACATGAAGGGCAAATTCAGAATTAAGTCTGTGGCTAGTGGAGTCCAACTTAAATGTATAGTACACCACTTCCGACATACATAGACTAATGTTCACATACAAAAGTATGGTTTACCACAATCCTCAGGTCAGCTCTGGTCTTCACCCATTAATTATGGATATGAAGAAGTCTAAACTGTGGCTCATGTACTGAAAGACCAGAAGAGAGTAACAGGGAAAGAAAAGCAACTAAGAAGCAGGTATTAAAAGATATAAATTAAAGTAGCTCTGACATTCCATTAACCTACATTTCTTACATCATTTTCTGGCTCCTCAGCATACAATTATACCAACCTAGTCTTTCTTCCACATCAGTATATAGGTGTACATGCACTAAATAGAGCCTGAATAAGTATAAGCAATTATAAATTATGTATCTCACCTTGTATATCACCTTTGAAGATAGCCCTAATTTCAAATATTAATAAACAATAAGAGGTTGTTAAGTTTTGAAACACACTTTTCTTTTAAAAATGTGTGAATGACATTATTGGATGAGTCAGTGTCACAAAGACTCCATTTGGAACTTAATTCAATGCCCATTCCAGTCCCCAGCAATCTTTACACTGATTTGACTGGGAATTGGATTGTGCCGTGGTTATACACAGAGGACCTTGAGTAGTTATAAAACACAGTATGGCTGTAGGTTTAGGTTCTTAAACATGATATTTCATTGAGTGACAGTGTATGTCAATCAGTGTTAGAGGGCCATGAACTGTGATGTCATTTATGGAAGTATTAAGAGGAGTAGCATGTATGTGACAGAAGTCATTCATTGTTAGTGCTTTAACACAAGGATACAGGAGACTAGATAAATACCCCTATTGTCGGAATGTTGCCTGGAACTGTCCATCATTAGGACTAACCCTGCTTGCTTCCCTGACGTAAGTAGTCCCATTGAAGTTAGAGATCTTGCTTTCTTGATTAAAGGCTGCCAGGCCAAGCCTTTTATCTCTCACTCTTTATATACATACTTTTTCCATCAGCAGTAAACACATACACTTTCCACATCACCACTGGTGTACTGTATCAAAGTCTATGCACATTTTAAAATTCCGTTCAGCTAATAAAATTAAAATGAAATTTTATTTCTGATACGCATTGCCTTTGTTGATCTTTGCTTCTCATATTAAACTATCTTTGAAATGTGACATACTGAAATGATTCATAATAGATCTCTAGGAACACAGAAAGGAATAAAAAGACTTGTATAGCTTCAGACTGTTTAGTTACATTTAGGTTTTGGGGTTTTTTAATCAGAGACATTTAATCTCCTACCTTTCAGATGAAAATTTAACTACAAGCTCATGTTTTAAAGCATTCCTTTTTCTTCCTTAAAGAGCTGCATGCCAAGTGAAATCAGAAAAGGAGGACTGTGTTCTCAAGGAATTCCAAATTCTGTGATCCTAAAAAGGAAAGACAGAGGAATTTTCTGTAATTTCTGTAAATTACCTCTGTAATTTTCTTTCTGTTTCTACCTGGTATCCAGTCTTGTTTCACTACCAAGATACCAAAATTACAGAGTCTTTTACACATTAAATGAAGAAAACACAGTATTGCTCCAAAACACCAGTCTGCTGTACGGGGTTGGACAACTATGGGAATAGATTGTAGGTTCTTGTATTATCTGCAGCCGGTTGCATAGAGGGGAATAGCTGCATTTTTTCCTGGACATTGCTATGATTATTGCTCAGGTTGTCCTTCATATAGGGACTGCCTTATCCTATGTTAATGGCAAAACAGAAAAAAAGGGGAGTTGGAAGGATATCTGAAAAAAAACCATAAAAATTAAAAAATTAAAAATGAACATTTCTCAAAAACAAGTGCAGAAAACAAAAATGCTCTCTCCTTTTTTCTTTTTTTTTTTGGCAATACCCATACTACTTTCCATCCAGTCCTCTTTTAAAGTTTGGCTATGTCACAGCAAGAATTTCTTTCTTAAAATGTCTAAATGTAGCTGAAATGATAGTGTAAAGGAATGTAGCAGAATTACACTGTATCTATAAATGCAATGTATCAATCTTGTTGCAATGTAACAACTACACTTGAATGTAACAACTGCACTTGTATATGATTGTAATCATCCACCTAAAGTGTATCATCTCATGCGATGGTGATGCTTGTATGTACATTGATATGTCAATTAATTGCTATTTATGTCAGATAGACTGATATTTCAAAATGGTTTCCCAAACTCCATTTTGAAATTGGGTTCCATTCTATAGCTTCCATCAGTAATCTTGTTCATGTCACGTACCACACGTTCTCCAGGTATCGGGTATACCTGTTAAGATTCAAATCTGGTGACCTGTGCATCCCATTAAATATGTTATTACTATCGACCAATAGATTTAAAAATATGCAAAATAGCATTCCCTTAAGGACCAATCAGCTTTGATGGGTTTTGTAATCATTACCATAAGCGGTCCTCCAATCATTTTGAATTATGCCGGAATGGCAACACTCCCCATCCAATCAGTTCAAACCCTAAGCTTAATGAATATTCATGAACACAGATTATTAAAGTCTCTGCCCCGCAGCGGTTTGTTCTGTTAGCCTTAGGCTGCCAGCTGCGTCGGGTATCCTGTTCCGCCGGGTGTTAGGTTCTAGAGAGTGCATGAGGTCTAGTATCTTGTCCTAGGTCGAATGAGTGAGGTCTAGTACAGTCTTTTAGAGAGAAGCTGAACGGAAGGTTCATGCTTCCCTTCTACTTAGGTTAGGATAGGTTATTTAGTTAGTTTAGTTATTAGCATAGTTTAGTTTAACGTCGTCGTGTCTGTTCGGCAGGCTCCGTCGGTGGACGCATATCGGCCGTCGTCGAGTGTGTCCGTCGGGCGCGTCGCGTTTAGAATAAGGTTTTATTTTAGAGAGTTAGTTTAGGGTTAGAACAGAGTCATCTATCGTCTGGTCGAGCCGTGCCGAAGTACGGGAAGAGGATCCGAAGACGCGACCGCTTCACGGAAGGTGAACCAGCCGTCTAAGAGTCCTGCCCGCCTTCGAGGGATCTCCTTAACTGTTCCTTGCCCTAGGCATTTAATTTGCCAAAGGCTCGAGGTTGCTAAGTGTCGATCTACCACCGAGGGACGCCTGACTGTTCCTCGCCTAAGGCTCTAAACCAGCCAAGGGCTTAAGGTCGTCAGCAACTCTGCCATCGTCTTCGCGCCGCCAGACTTTGTAAGTTAGAATAAGGAACACTGGGGGACTGCCCTTCCCTGTTCATACGAGTATGTTTTGTTAAATTTAATATCTGTAAACAATATAGTCCTGTGGTTCAACATTACCAAAGTGTATGGTTTTGATTCATGCGTCCACTTGTTTTCTCTGATTCAGACTCCCCTGGGTGATTAGATACCAGCTGCAGGGGTCCCAATCTGAAAGACCATCCCTTAAGCGGATGAGCACAGTTACTAGGTAACTGTTCCGGAGAGTCATCTTAAATGGCTACTCTGAATCTGATTACTTAATTTGGTAACAATAGGTGCCTTGATGCAGTACATTTTGTAGCCAGCTACTCCTAGGCATAATCAGTAGTGTCCTTCAAATGGGTGGCAGAACTCCGCTACTTAAATGATAAATAATACTATAAGCCTTGAATTCAGAAAACCATCCCTATTCAGTAAAGCATTTGATCATATGCTCAAGTCTCATTGACTTTAAATGGATGTAAGCACTGTTGTGACCATTGGACTGACAAAATTGACCCCTATTGTAAGCCCAAACGTAAGAATAAAGTTATAAAATGTTATAATAACCTATAATTTTTGCTTCCATGGAAATCATTTATGAAAAAGAGATTGAGTGGTGATCAATAAATTACTTTTGAAAACAAGTGACAGAGAACCTGAGAAAGAAGCTGGATTAGTCCAAGCAAAAAAAGGACCCTCTGGTATGATTTAAGGATTGTTGAAATCAGCTAGGTAAAAATAAAAGATGTGGAATGAGAAGCTAATAGACTAAAATTAATATGAAGGATACCAGACCTAATTGGTGCAGAGTATAACATTAATATGAAGGATACCAGACCTAATTGGTGCAGAGTATAACGAGGAGGATATACTATGCTGCTAATTTTCCTTGTTTTGGATTTCTTAAAAAAAGAGATGTTGAAAAATATATTTTTTGCTCTCTCTCAACATCATTCCCATCTTGCATCCTGGGTAGTCTTGTCTTATTTCATTTTCCCAAGTCCTAGAACAGAAGGAGCAACCAGATGGAAAAATGGATGGATGGGTGGCCAGTCTTGCTCTTATTTAAAGAATATTTTTTCCCCACTTGTAAGTTCCGGAAATTGTCACATCATATCCAGTCCTCAGCCCCCCAGTGGGGCATCACAGAAACATATAATATCTTATTTTGCTTTCCTTCCCTGTTGTGTTACTCCCTGCCCCTCTATTTCTTTCCTCTTATTCTCTCTCTCATTTGCTCTCTCCTCTTTTCATCAAACCATGAAATCAACTAGATTGCATCATCATAGCAAGATTTGATCACAACAGTTTTGCCTTGTCTAAGGGAAAAAGGACCCAATCAAAAGACATCCCTGACTGGAAAATGAACCAGAATTGTGTGGTCAACCTACTTGCCAAAGCATCCATCAGTAATTGTCTGGTGTTCCAAAGTCATTGTCAACAGACATATTTCCCCCAACTTTTCTATCAGATCTCTCCTCCACCTTAATTTGCTGGTTGTTAGATACAGAAGAAGTAAATACTCTTCTGTATTAGTAAAGTAAAAGTAAAATTAAAATTAACCCTTTCCTTTTCATTAGACACATTTTTTTAAAAAATGGGTCATATTTTGCCTCCAAAAAAGAGAGACTTTTAAGTTTTGATTTTTTTGCATAATCACTTGATTTCAGTTTCAATGTAAATGCTGTTTTAATGCCTTGTTCTTTCTTGTATTTGATCAATACACTCTATTTTTAGAATGAGTACTTTTGGGTGTATGCCAAGAAGTCAAATAACCTAATTTTTCAGTAGAAAAAAACCCTCCAGACCTCTTCATATCATCATGTTTATGGTGAACACGGAAATAGCAACTTTAACTCTTTGGGCCGTTGGCACAGATGTAACAATACTTAACACATATGTGCTATATTGCCACAAAGCAATGCCCCTTAAAGAAGTAAAGATCTTGTAACCTCTCCGTCAAATTTCTAAAATGTTATTTAACACTCACTTCCTCACCTGTCTACATTCTCAAGGTCAGATGTACTATTTATGCACCAGATTGAAGTCTGCTGGAAACATTCTTCACTGACGACTGGATAGTTCTGGTTTCAACTTCATTTGAATCTGATCTGCAAGGTTATAGTTATAGCAATAAACTTACTATGCTTGCAGCCATAAACTTAAATCTGAAAACAGCAACAGTTAAAGTTGAAATGCTCTGGAGATTATCTATCATTGGGTAATTCAATAGCATAATTACATTTACTCTTCTCTATCCAACAATCTTTTCCCTTAGGAGATCTCAAACCTCTATTCTTCTTAATGGCAAAATCTGTCAAAATTGACATATAAAGACTTGAACGTTATTATTTGTCAAAGATAGTTTATGAGAAGCTGGATCTCAGAAGTACTTTTGCTGAAGTTTCTAATAAATCAATATTTGTAAGTGCATTAATGTAGTTGTAAATTTCTTTCTAGGAAGGAATACTGTTTCAATGGAAAATATTATTTAAGTAACTAAGAAAAATAAGCCAAATTCACAACTGCTCTGCACTTTGTGTTGCACCTTATCCCAGGTTTAAAATAATAAGCACCAGGTTTAAAAAATAAGTACCAGGTTTAAAAAAAATAAAGTAATTCTTCGCACAATGAACAGTCAACCTGTGGGACTCATTACCAGAGGATGTTGTGAAGGCCAAATGCATTAATGAGTTAGAAAAGAATTAGATAAGGTCAAGTAGACTAGGTCCATATTCACGGGTTTTGTTTCTGTATGAACACTTGTAGTACATATTCGAAAACTATTCTAAGCATGGGCTGAGGGTTGAGAATGTACTGAACTGCAATATCAAGGTTAAGATGGGTAGATTAGAGGAAAATATTTCCTTAGATATTATTCAGACATTCATAGTGCTTATAAAATAAATTACCAGGGGAATATGTACATATCTAGAGGAAATGTGGGAGATCACTCCTGTAGTTCACTGAATTTCACAGTGGAATGTTATAGTCCTATACCAAACTTGTGCTAGACCTTTCTGTGTTTTCTGTGGATGATGTACTATTCATGAAGCACTGTCTAGTTGAAATGTTTATGACAACAGCAGAATGTATGAGAGATGTGAGTTCTAGAGTTTTCTTACTGTAACTTTTTTCTACTGTTATTCAATTTTTCTTTTCAAATGACTTATACAGACTCTCCTCTTACCTGCTTTATTTTTCCCTTAAACATTCTTAGCATAGTCTTGATTTGTATTTAAAGAGAATAATGAAAGGTTAATTTATATCCACACAACAGTTATGTTGTTCAAATAATTGAAACCATTTTTAGCCTCTACTATTTTAGCAGGAACTTTTAAATTATGCTTCACAGCTGTCTATCACAGTAAATACTTCCTCTTATTGAAGTGCATCATTATATTAAGTCCCAATTATTACTACTTTGAAACTCTGAAGTGTACAGAAAAGTGAAAGCCACCATAACCATGTTTCTTTAAAAAGACAAATTACCAAGTTTGTACATTTGAACCCCACAAGTTATTCATAATAAATTAAATAACATTACCAAAGGGGTAATAAAAACATATAAAGCTGTTTGAGGCTATTGGGAGTCGATTGTTTTACAACCTCTTTTTTAACTCCATCTAAAAACTGGACACATATCCTTTTTCTGTTTATACAGGATTATAAAATATCCTGGAAGAGAAGTATCAGAGGGGTAGCCGTGTTAGTCTGGATCTGCAAAAGCGACAAGGAGTCCTGTAGCACCTTGTAGACTAACAGATGTATTGATGCATAAGCTTTCGTGGGCAAAGACCCACTTCGTCAGATGCATGTAGTGGAAATATCCAGAGGCAGGTATAAATATGCAGGCCAGAATCAGGCTAGAGATAACGAGGTTAATTCACCTCCAGATCAGCTGCTAGAAGTGGGCCTCATCCTCCCTGAATGAATTAACCTCCTATCAAATCTCCAACCTCCGGTATATCCTGCGTCACTGTGAGAGCGACCACTTCTGACTTGCTCACACACAGCTTCCAATGTGTAAATCACTCCTAGCTATTCAATATGAGTGCTATAACCAACCACTCACAAATTACACTTCAGGGCAACATCGGCCAGCTTCCAGTGCCAGACTTTTTTCCAGAAGTGTACATATTCTATTGCCCTGTACCCTCCTGGACAGCTCAAGTAAAAGGCTGTCAGTTATTAACAGAAAATAATAGGCACAAATCTTGTTAATTAAAATGAAGTTTCCCAAACACTTCAATCTAAACACCTGGCTCAGAGAAAACAATGAAGCAAATGTATTAGCTATAGAAAGATAGATTTTAAGTGACTACAAGTAATGACACTGTTTCAAAAAAGGCAAACATGATTCTGGGATACATTAACAGGAGTGTTGGGAGCAAGACACGAGAAGTCATTCTTCTGCTCTAATCTGCGCTGGAGTATTATATCCAGTTCTGGGAACCATATTTTAGGAAAGATGTGGAGAAATTTGAGATAGTCCAGAGAAGAGAAACAAAAATGATTAAAGGTCTAGAAAACATGACCTATGAGGACAGACTGAAAGAATTGGGTTTGTTTAGTTTGGTAAAGAGAAGACTGAGAGGGGACATAATAGAAGCCTTCAACACACTTAAAAGGGTGTTACAAGGAGGGAGAAAAAAATATCCTCCTTAACCTCTGATGAGAGGACAAGAAACGATAGGCTTAAATTGCAGCAAGGTTTAGGGAGGTTTAGGTTGGACATTAGGAAAAACTTCCTAACTGTCAGGGTGGTGAAGCACTGGAATAAATCGCCTTGGGAGGTTGTGGAATCTCCATCATTATTTAAGAGCAGTTTAGACAGACATCTGCCAGGGATGATCTAGATGGTGCTCGGTCCTTCCATAAGGACAGGGAACTGGACTTAATGACCTCTCGAGGTCCCTTCTTGTTTTAGTTTTCTATGATTTTATGATTCTATGAATAAGGAATATAAGTCAGAACTGGTTACAAGGAAATAAAAGGCAAAACAGAACTAACACCTACTTAAACATACTAAATGAATACATAGGTCTTTCTCATCACATGTTCCAGCAGTCTTAATAGCTGAACTCATTTTTTGAGGAGTAACGTTAGTTCGAACCAAGGGATTTGGTTCAAACTAATGCGTCCCGGTGCGCACTTACACTTTCGAAACAGCTGTTGAGTGGAGTAACACGCCGGCGAGATCACGCTAATGAAGCGTGGGATATTTAAATCCCTGCTTCATTAGCAATTTCGGTCGCCTACATTTGCATCCCTAGTTTGAACTAGGGAGCAAGTGTAGACGTACCCTAGGGGTTTGACCAGGGCCTACTCCCCTAGATTCCTCTCCATTTTGGGGTAGATCTGGCACGTCATATGTCTCTAAAACATCTCCTTGACTTTTTCTCTTGTTCGCCATTTTCCTTCACCAATTTTTCCTAGGAGCTTTGTACTTCAGCTTTTCTAAAGGCAGTGCTCATAAAAAGCAAAACTGGCATTGTGATTTCATACTCATCTCTTACTTCCATTATGCATAAGGCAACACAATTAGGGTGCATCTACACAGCAGCGTTATTTTGGAATAATGGCCTATATTCCAAAATAACAATGTGAGCATCTACACAGCAATTCTGCTATTTCAAAATAAATTTGAAATAATGGAAGGCTTATTCCGACTTTTGTAAACCTAATTCCACAAGGAATAACGCCTCTTCTGAATCTGCTATGTCAAAATAGCTGTAGTGTGGATGCTTCACTGCTGCTATTTCAAAAGTAATTCAAAGTAATTACTCCCTAGTGCTTCCTGGGGCTCTAAATCGAGGTATCGCATCCACATTAGGAGAGCCTGCCTTGGACTGATTTTGAGGCTTCCCTGTAGTGTAGACGTGCTATTTTGAAATAAACTATTTTGGAATATTTCTTCCAGAATAGCTTATTCCGAAATATGTGTGCAGTGTAGACGTCCCCTTAAAATTTCTGCAAACAAAGAAATAAAAAAATCAGCTAAATATAATCATTCTGAAAGATATGAACAATATTTTCTTAAATTTGTTTGCTTCTTTCAATCAAGCCATTAGATCTGTTTAAGGACATTTCAACTGCACAAGCCTAAATTTTGACCTATTGCATGACCCATCAAGAATTAGAGTCTTTAATGTATTGGAAATGCAAAGTGATAGCTGTCTTTTTTAAAGCATTTCCTTCTAGTTACAAACTGTACCCTCCAATTCCTTTCATCTGAAATAGACAGTTCTTGGCTACCTCTGAGACTGATTTACAACACTTCTGTTGCAAACTCTAGCAGTCTCTTTTACATATCATATTTTAACAGCCTTTAATGCAAAGAAGTTTTGCTTGAATTGTTCAGTCCATCATTCCCTGTTCCTGAACTAATTAACTTCTTATAGAGTTGATTAGAACCATTTTGTACCCTTTATTTTCAAGGTCATTTATACTTTCATGTGGCCCCTTCAGTTTATTTTCATCCTAATTGACATATAGGCCATTTTGGCATTAAAGATGTTACATAAATGTAACTCTTCCCATAGAAACTCTTCCCAACATCTTTGATTGTTTGTTTGTTTTATTTTTTTAAGCGGGGGGGAGGAGCATGGCTTGGATCTCTGAATGTCACAGAGACCAAAACCTGGAGCTCTGAAGTGGCCATTTAGCTGATGTCTTCTAGCAGGTAAGTATTAACTCCTGTTTTACCTTCCTTATATCTGAGAAACTTGGACAGTCACTAGTATATCACTATGACATTATTTAATAGAGAGCTGCAAATGACATACACCCTTCTTGAAATACAGTATGGGTCTGATCTTCCTCTGAAGTAGGGGCAAATGAATAGTAACTCCATTGAAGCTAGTGGAACCACAGTGGTATAAAAATAATATAAGAAAGAACAGAGCTCTGTGGTTTTTCAAGGTAGATCATAATCATGACAACATGTAGTAATTGATCATTTGTCAGTGTTTTCTTATAGTTCAAGTTTTTTTCATATCGTTTGTATTTATACTTTACTGTCAAAAGGAGATTTTGAGTCCAAGGCTGTCAGAACTGCCTAGTGGCAATATTCCAGGTCTTGTTACCCAATGGTGAGGGTCAGTGGCCACTTTGCCTAGTGGCTGGAGTCAATAGTTAGCGGTAGGAGAGTCTGGACCCTCCTTGATCCATTGGGTTCCAACCCAGGGCCCAAAGAAACAACACTTCAAAATGTGCAGCCAAGAGGGTGGGTGTTGCTCTCTGGGGCAGGTCCTATCCTTGCTTCAGTTTTTTTTCCTGGGGCCAATGGTCTGTTTTGGGGTTCCCCTGAGAGTGCTCTCAGGTAACTTTCCAAGGGTCTCACTCTTTCTGAAGCAGCTTGTCATCCTTGGCCCCTCAAGGGCCTGTAGCTGCCTGACCACAAGGCCTGGCCCTGACCACTCGGATCTTCAACAACATCTCTGCGAGAGGCTGCAACACTGAACTGCTCTCCTGCTCTGTCTACCTAGACCGAGTTGAATTGCTGTCTTTTGAACTCAACCTCTACTATAAGCATATCTAGCCCAGATGGCAGGGGTGGCCTTCCACATCCAGAGCAACTCCTTAACCTTCTCTTCATCAGTGCGGGGTTTGCAAACCCCATCTGACCCTTGATCTACACTAGGTGTTATTTTGAAATAACCCCACGTAGGTCGAATTTTAAAGTGGAGTGTCCACACTACCAAGCTGGTTATTTCAAAATAATGGGATGATTATTTTGAAATCTGTACTCCTGCTTTCCTCGGGGAATTATGCTAATTTCAAAATAGTTATTTCAAAATCGCAGTAGTGTGGGCGCTCTGGTGCTGCTAGTTCAAAATGACTACTCCCAGCGTAATTTGAACTAATTACTCCTCAGTGCTTCATGGGGCTCTAAGTTGAGGGAGAGCAGCCACAATAACGGAGCCTGCCTCAGACTAATTTCAAGGCTCCCCTGTGGTGGGGACGGGCTATTTTAATTATGTAAAATTGGGAGTTTGATTAAGTAAAATTTAGTTATTTCAAAATAATTTCCTAGTGTGGACATGCCCACAGGCACTAAGAAGCCTGACTTTCCTGTGGAGATTTCTTACCTTTAAAAGTGAATGTTATTTAGTTCCTGAAACAGTGTGTCCTCTCAGCAAAGCAAGCTGTCATTAGTATGACCTGGATTTTACATGTTTTCTCTCATCTTTAATCAGTCAGACAAACTTAGTAATGACCTTTCAGTGGTTTAGACATCTGGGACTTGTGTGCTTTTTAAATGTCGAGATTTTATCTTCTGGCCACTTAAGGAAGCTAATGTGGATCACAGATTGGACATGACTCAACAATGTGATGCAGCAGTGAAAAGGCTAATATCATTAAAAGGAGTGCCTTATGTAAGATGTGGGAGATAACTGTCCTACTCTACTCAGCACTGGTAAGGTCACAGCTGTGTCCAGTTCTGGGTGACACGCTCTAGAAAAGATGTGGACAATTTGGAAAGAGGCCAGAGGAGAGCAATAAAAATGATAAATGGTTGAGAAAACCTGACTTATGAAGAAAGGTTAAAGAATCTGGGCATGGTTAGTCTTGAAAAAAGAAGACTAAGAGGGGAATCTGATAACAGTCGTCAATGCTGCTGAGGGCTATTATAAAGAGGACAGTAACCAGTAGATCACTGTGTCCACTGAAGGCAATATAAGAAGTGATGGGCTTAATCAGCAGCAAGGGAGATTTAGATTAGATATTAGAAACAACTTTCTAACTCTAAGGCCAGATAAGTTCTGGAATTGGCTTCTAAGGAAGGTTGTGGAATCCTCACTACTAGAGGTTTAAAGAAACAGGTTGAACAAATATCTATCAGAGATGCTCTAGTTCAGAGGTGGACGATAATTTTTGATGGGGAGGTACTCCAAGATTTTTGTAAGTGGTCAAGGGCCACATTTTTCTATGGAGGGAACGTGGGGTCTGGGATGAAGGTTGGGTGCAGAAGGTAGCTTAGGGTAGGGGACTGTAATGTATGAAAGGGCCTGGGGTCTGACAGTGAGTTTGGGTGAAGGAGGGGGTTGTGACCTGGGGTAAGGACTTGGGTGCACAAACAGAAATACATGCGAAATACACTGGATAAAAGGGGGCAGTCAAGCCAAGATAATCAAAATCAAAGGCAGAAGAGAAAATTAAAAGAAGAAAAACTCAGCCAGGCAAAAGCACAAATCAGACAACATAGGGAATAGCATTGATTTTCTGTCTATTTCAGTTCCTAGTTAATAATTGATGATCTGCATTTTTAAAGCATGCATTTTAAAAACATGTGGGAAAACTTATCAGGAATTGTATGAAGCAGCTGACATTATTCAAGACAAATGGCCTTACAGTTCACAATTAATCCAAATTACTTTTAAGGACAAACAATTATGAAACTTTATTTTCCACCGCGATGAAAATAATCCGAACAGTACTTTTTGATGAAATGCTTATGATCAGAGTTTGTGAGGACAGTAGATAGGTAATATGCAAGTAGCTAAATTCAGGTCTGAAGTTACACTTGAATTTCACCAAATGTCTGAAATTTAAACAGTAATTGAAGCAAACATGCCTTCCCCCTTAATGACTTGTTCACACTTAAAACATATATAATCATATTCTTTTAGCAGCAAAACCGAAGCTAATATTTAGAAAGCTGCCCTTTTGTTTTATTGTTTTTTTTCAGCCAATTGATTTAGTGACCTTTTCATTCCTCACAGAAAGAAAAAGAAAAAAGAAGCTACCAGAAATTCTTTCAGAATTGTTTGTTGGTAGTAGATTAAAATTAGGAAACCCCCTGGAATAAAAATAGTTTATTGTGTAATAAATCTAAAACTGTTCAGTATTGGGGAGGGGTGGGAGAGAAATTTACTATATAACATCACTGATATCACATTTTGTATAGGTTTTAATTATAAACACTCCATGCTGATACATATCAGAAAAAATGTGTCAGATCTTTGATGTTTAGTTACAGTGTTCTAAGCATACATAGTATGAACAATCTATAGACACCAGTGCTGCATGTTAGTGCATAAAGATTGCATATAATGAGCTATCTTCACTGAGCATCAAACACTTTAGCTGTAATTAAAACATGACCTGTACAGAAGAGGATTGTGAATATTTGATATGAATGTTATGCAGCAAGTCAGGAGGAATCTTTAACTAAAAGAGGAATATATATTGCATTATTCTATGACTCATCTCTGCACCAAGAACTATCTATGGAATTTGTTAATCTCCATAGATTCTTCATCATGCACTGAATTAACTCATTATTTACAGTAGTTTGTCATCAGTCTTGCTACTGATTCTCTGTGACTAGCTGGTGTCTTCACAGAAGGCAATTGATTCCTTTACCTGAAAGTGATTTTAGTTTGTTACAAGAAAAAAAAATCTCCCCGGCATAGCTGTTGCCGCCTATATCTTGTTTGCTGTAAGGATTCCGGGGCTACAATTACTATGGTAGGAAAAGGTACTAGACATGATTAAAATGTAATCCTAGTGCTTGAAAATCTGCAATAAATGGTTGCATGGTCAGTATCAAAATAATACTGTTCTGTAGAGATTTGATATCCCATTTTTATGGCATCAGGATCTGCCGGATAGTATGGATGCAGGGGTCTGAACTATCAATTCTAATCTAGAATTGGGACCAGTAACATTCCATTGGTTCTCCTGGTACTGCTAGCACATGGTAATTACACTGAAACCAGGTCATGGGTATTCACCTTTCTTATCAAATAAAGTCAGGTGGATACAGCAACAACTTGTGCCAAAAAGAATATTGCTAGGGCTGCTCTTCTCACATTTTGAACTTGACAGGGCAGAAAAGAAAATGTTACTTCTTCAGTGAGTACCCAAATCATTAAGCACTCTGCAGAAGACTTAGCTTTTCAAGAACTTAGCGATGGGGGATAGTTCTGGGGGCTTGCTGTGCAAAGGTTGGCATGAGGTGGCTGGAGTATGAAGTAAAGCTTGCTCTATGAACAACATAACCTGGTAAGGTAGAAATGGAAAGTCAGAATAGAACAGAGGCCTTTGGACTGTGGCACAAATCCTTTTGATGAGGGAAAGGAGACACTGTCAGACATCCAGAGAGATGTGTGGGCCTTTTTTGTCACGGAAGAGAATCTCCTACTTTCTTCCAGGAACCAAAGCTGGTGAAGTGAAGTGGGTTTCTAAAAGACAGATATTTTCCTCAGAGGCATTTACAGCTTTCATAATGTAACCCCCTTTTTCCTCCCCCGGGTTACTCAGGAGCAGGTCACACTCACAGGTGTGCCTGGGCGCCTGATGGTTTCAATATACAAGGAGATCCTGAGCACCCCAGTGGTGATGTTGTTTAGTTGGGGAAAACAATCTTTACTTAACTTAACTAAACAGGGTTTAATACATTAACAACAAACAGCATTAACAAATTGCACAACAATAATTGGAACTTATATATCTAGCATATGCACTGCCAATATTGATCCCACCCCAGAGTGTGCACACCCCTGGACTCAGAGTCCCAGACTCTTGCTTGCATGGGCGTGCTTGAAGAACTGCAGCTGTAATGGAGATTCTCTGCAGGCAGTGTGTATGTGGGTCCAAGCTAGGCAGCAGCTCTGTCCCAGGCGGCACTTTCCCCCAAAAGGCCCAATTACTTACAGCCTCATGCTGTGCCTATCAGAAGCAGACTGCTAGATCCCAGTTCCAAAGGCATCTAGCCCCAGTCTGTAGCTGCACTCCAACAGCCCCTGGACTGGATCATACTCCTCCACAGCAGCCTGGCTCCCCTTCTGTTCCAAAATCCAAGGGCAGAGTCCCAGACTGCTAGGCCTCTCTCCTCATGCACATGGAGAGACCCTGATCTCCCACACAAGAGTAACTTCCTTCCTGTTTTTCCCAAGGGCTCATGGGAATTGTAGTCTGTGAGGCTGGATTGCAGCACACAGGGTCTTTCCAGAAAATAAGCAGAGGCTCCTTTAGTAAGGGGACTACAATAGCATCTATGATGATCTTTTATCATCATAGATGACTGGGTGTCAGAAAAATGATCACATATGGAGTTGAGGTGAAAGAGGAAAAAAAGTCTGCCCCGGGGGGTTTTCAGGTGGTGGAGAAAGTTTGGGAGATGAGAGGAGGGTGGATCTAGTGGGGATGCTTGCTATTTGCTGCCTTAAGATAGGAAATCAAGGATAACACCATTTTACCTTGTATCGTGGGCATCAGATGAGGAGGGAAAAAATCAGGTAAGCAAGGCAAGATACCCAGGAAAAATCTTTAGTTAACCCACTTAACGTGTTTTAAAGGACAAGACTCATAAATGGGCATAAATGTGTCCATTCAATACATACTTTATTTCCCCCTAACTTAGCTAATGAGGTATTTTTAAAGAAAATAGACTTTGTACATAAGGAGTTGCAAATACAATCTGTTATTCAACCTGGGCCTGGAAGCCATTCCTAAGACCCCAGTCCTACCATCTGGCCCTGCACCTCATTATCTAAGTGAAACTACTAGAAACACTACAGACAATCACTTCCCAGAGTGACAACACACTAATTCAAACAATGCCCATTGACTCAACAATTAAATATCTACTCTAACCATCTGCTGCAACAGAACCTGAGTGCAGTATTCTGGAGAATTAGAATAGTTCCTTTCCTTCCAACTTGTTGTGATCAGAGTTAAAAGCTTGATGGTTTGTGTAGAAGTGAAGGAAGGTGGGAGGTAATGGGAAAGATGGATGGGAAAGAGGGACAGTTGCGATGGTGGGATGTAGAGAGTTATGACGTGGCTTGAAATGGAGAGAGAAACTGATACTCCTAAGCATGGACAGCTGCAGGAGAGTCCTTCAAGCTCTGTTAAGTTTGGCTCTCCTGTTGCTGCTGCCTCAATTCCTGCCTAAAGAAAAATATAGGAGTAATGTTTAAAATTATGTCTAGAAATTCATGCATCAAAGTAAATTCAGTCACTGCTAGAGACTATGGGCAGAATCTCTCAACTTTACTTTGCAGTTCTTTATACTGTCACCAAACTGCTCTTGAGATTATGACCTTCATTTCCAATGGAAGGAACAGCAATGGATATAATGCAATATTGTATTGAGCTGCCTTTCACATTCTCATTTTCTTTCTCACTATTGCATGCACACTAGCCATGACTCCTGCTGCCTTGATTTATTAATACAACATTAAAATACTGTCTTTATTTAAGGAAAAGTGACACAACATTGTGGCTGAGAAGAAATCATAAACCATTTACACTACATTTCCTCCCACATTCACAGTTCTATTACAGCTCTGCAAAGAATACATGCATATATTAGTTGTGTTTTTAAAAATAGAACTTTGTAAGAAACTTATTCAAATTCAGTCAAATATTTTGAAAAATGGACAATATAAAAATTCAACTACCTGTATTTTGAAATTTACACTCTGGTGTGCAATGTTAGTCTAGAAACCTCATTCGAACACTTCCACAGCGGGTATTGGCTCAGCCCCTAGGAGTCCATGATTTGTACTCCTCTGTGGGTCTGTTTTGATGCATCTGTTATCCCTTGCCATATACTTATAGGGTGCGTCTAGACTGGCAAGATTTTGCACAAAAGCTGCTGCTTTTGTGCAAAAACTTGCCAGCTGTCTACACTGGCCGCTTGAATTTGCGCAAGAACACTGACGATCTAATGTAAGATTGTCAGTGTTCTTGCGCAAATACTATGATGCTCCCGTTCAGGGATAAGCCCTCTTGCGCAAATGTATTTGCACAAGAGGGCCAGTGTAGACAGGGGAGGACTGTTTTGCGCAAAAAAGCCCCAATGGCGAAAATGGCGATCGGGGCTTTCTTGCGCAAAATTGCATCTAGACTGGCCACGGATGCTTCTGCGCAAAAGCACTTTTTGCGCAAAAGCATCCATGCCAATCTAGACGCTCTTTTGCACAAATGCTTTTAACGGAAAAACTTTTCCGTTAAAAGCATTTGCGCGCAAAATCATGCCAGTCTAGACGTAGCCATATTGTAAGCGCTTTGGGGCAGGGACTGTCTGTGTGTTCTATGTTTATGCAGCACCCTAGCAAGTCAGATTCTGATCTATGATTGGGGCTCCTAAGTACTGCATTATTAATTATTATTATTATTATTTATTATTTCAAAGGTACCATTTGATACTTGTGATTAATTCAACAGTTCTTGTACATTATTGGACTAAAACCACTCTGACCCAAAAATTCTTCTGTTTTATAATTCTCTTTGTTGGCTTAATTGGAACACTCCTACTGCCTTTAACTAAAAATATAACTCCTGAGAATTTTAATAACATTAACTTGGACCAGACACAACATTTTTAAATGAGTCTCGCTATTTAAAACTGCTTAAAATAAAGCAGAATTTCAGGCAATGAAATTTTAATCAGTGATACAGAATCTTTCCAGATCTATTATGCTGAAATTTATAGATGAGTTTTTGCCTTTATTTATATTTTACAAACTTGGTAAAGTGACAAGATCAATTAGCATCATCTCAAATCAAAGCATTTTATTTCTGTAAGAATTCAGTGTGCCAAAGAACATGACAATGTAGGGACAAGCTCAGATGCAGGAATTAACTGGCATCTTTTCACTAAATCAAGATAATCCTCTTTTTAGCCAAAAGGAGGGATTTCCCCCTCTCCTTTCAGAGCACTCTGTGAGTCTGATCTAATTAAAGAAACAGAGTGGTTCCAAGTCTTGCTAAGTTACCCTCTAGAGCAAAGTAATGCTAAATATATTCTGCCAGTATTAGCCACTCAGTGTAATTTTGTGCACGGTGTTTTGTGCACGGTGTTTTTATTTTGGTAAAAAAAAAATCCTATAATAGAACAAATACAAAAGTGCATAGGGCCAATCTAATCTAATGATATAATTCCATGTTGCCACTGCCTACTTTGCTGAATGATAACACAAACCATGCTGCTATAGTCAAATTGTTTTGGATCATTTTGCTTTGCAAATGATTTTGTTAACTTATCCTCAGAGTACTTACCATGTGTCATGCTGATGTTTAGAACAAGTATAAAATTCCATTGATTGGAGTATTATAATTATTCATGATTTTTAAACTCACAGCATTTAACTTTAATTTTAAAAAAGATACTGTAAACAAATATTATACAATGCTGTTTTGTTTTTTTACAAGAGTAGGTTTTTGTGGTCAGGATTAAGTTGGCACATTCTGTGAGGTGGTGGAGGAATATGAATTGTGGTTGGTAGATGTGCATTAGTTAACCCACAGAAGCCAAAATCCTCATTAGCCTCTGGCCATGTTACCTAAGGCTATGTCTAGACTGCAGGCTTCTTTTGGAAGAACCTTTTTTTTTTGAAGAGATCCTCCCAAAAATCTTCTTCCGAAAGAGAGCATCCATACATAAAAGTGCATCGAAAAAACGATCAGCTTTCTCGAAAGATAGCATCCGCACTGAATGGACGCTATGTCGCATTTAAACTGTGATTACTATGGGTGGAGTGGCCACCAGGGCACCTGTGATTTTTCCTCTTCTTTCAAAAGAACTCCCTCTTCCCCATCCACACACACCTTTTTGTGAAAGAGCTCTTTCGTAAAAAGGCTTCTCTCTCACAGAAAGAGGATTACCAATGCCGGAAACACCCTTCTGTTCTTTCGATTTACTTTCGGAAGAACACGATTGCAGTGTGGACGTAACTCAGGTTGTCGGAAAATCGGCCATTTTTCCGACAAAACTCTGTAGTGTAGACATACCCTAAAAAGATCACCTAAAGCTCCCAGAGAAGGACCATAGTTGACAACACTGCTCCTCTGTACAGTAGAATGGTCCACCATAGGAGTAACCCTCCTACTGAACAACTGCCCAAGATGATGGAAATGACTCCCTGCAATATCTAAGAACCACAAAAAATGTCAACAGCTTTCATTCCACCCCTTTGAGTCTAGCTTAGCAAATCTAAAATTAAAAAAAAAGTGATGGCACATATATCCGATTTTTTTTAAATTTCAAAAGAAAGACAGACAGAAAGAAAGAACCACACATCAGATATACTAATCTTATTACCTAATGCACCGCTGAAAGGTTCTCAGTTCACCATCACCATGGTGATGAGGGCAGTATAGGAACTCAACTAGAAAGGAATAGGAATCATAATTGGTTGCTAGGGATGGCTCAAAACTGAGCAGATGATTTACTGTTTTTTGTGTGTATATGTATTGATAGGGTGACCATATTTCCCTCTGCTGAATACAGGACTCCTGGTAAAGTTATTTGTATTCAAACAAGTTAAATGGTAATCAGAACTATCCAAACACACATACACACCCTCTCTCGTATGCAGAGGTAACTGACCAGCCCAACCCTCCCTGCCTGTCGTTCTCCACCCTCTTTGTCTGGCTGGGCTCCCAGGACCCACCTCCCCTCAGTACCTGGCACTGTGACTTCACAAGACATCACATGGCAGGGCATTCGGGGTCACATTTCTTCCAGATTTCTGCCAGCGTTCACACCAGAATGCGACCACCCGCAGGCTTTTGGCCCTATGCAAAAGAAAAGGGATATGTGCTAGTTCCAGCTACAAGGAAGGAGGAGAGGGGGAAGGGATTACATGGCCCATGTCTTTGCAGAGCTCATCCCGTCCTGCCTACATAGTGTTGAATAGCAGCTAACACCTCCAGACTGCTGCTAGCCACCAACATAATCCATATCCTTATACCCTTAAGATGCATTGTATGCCAGTGCCCATGGAATCTGACTGCAAGATTTTCAGTAGTCATGGACCTCAGCAGGTGAGGGGGCCTAGGGGATGGAGCAGTCCCACAGTCTCTGGGGGCATGACCCAGGAAAGGGGGTGACAGATAAAAAGGATGCTAAACCCCTTCCCAGGGGACTGCTATCCTGCAGGGTTGGGGGGTGAACAGACTAGAAATCACATTGCCACCCCCACTCCAGAGCTTACTTGAAGGGCCGAGAGACTTCCCTCTGCCAGCAATATGCGAGGCTTTGGCACACACAAGGCTTGGATTCTCCTGGTCAGTGCCCTAGCTTGGAGGGTCTTGGACTGTCCCAGGACACTGGACCAGCCAGAAGCAGAGGAGAAAGGAAGATCCCTGTTGGCTAGGCTACTAGTGAGCTCAGCACTCTGATCAGCAGCTGGTTTTCTGCATAGCATGGGGGATGGGATGTACCCTGACAGGGAGGCTATAGAGGATATAGAGGAGCAGAAGGGCCCGGGGGTGAGTGGAGGTTAAGGGGAAAAGCAGGGAGAGAACAATGAGAAGGGAAGCATGTAAAAGACTGATAGGTGGGGCAGTAGAGATGACCCATAATTGGGCAGAAACAGGATGGAGGGTGGGTACTGGCTGAGAGTGGGCACTGATAGACCAGCAGGGGGAGCAGCCAGCCCTGCATACTGCATCTTTGCCCCACCAACAGCTTTGCACACTCACCCTCATAATCAGTCCCCACCAGTGTTCTCGCTAACACTTTCTCTCCTTGGACGGTTTGAATTTTCTTTCAGGCAGTGTCGAGTGGTGACAGGCCCTTGGAGGCCCCTCAACTTCATTCTCTTGGTTCATTCTCTTGGTGACCTTGCAATCACCGAGTCTATTTACAGCATGGCTCAATGGCCTCAGTCAATATAAACGTGCCATTACGCAGGGTGTTATGGCCCAGTGGCTTCGATCAATAAGTCTACCCCATATTATAGCCCAGTAGCCTCAGACAATATATGTATCCCTGCATGCAGGGCATTACAGCCCAGCAGTCTTGGACAATATACATGCCCCTGTATTCAGGGTATTATGGCCCAGCAGCCTTAGTCAACATACATGACCCTACTTTCAGGCTATTACTAGGGTTGCCAGGTGTCCAGTATTGACCCGGACAGTCCGATATTTTCACCTCCTGTCCGGTAAATAAAATCAGAAAATACCGGACACCTAAAATGTGCAGTATTTTCTGATTTTTTTTTCCCTGCCAGGAGGTGAAAATACCAGACACCTGGCAACCCTATGACATACTCAGCAACCAGGCCCAACCCCTGGAGCCCCCCCGACCCAGCTCCCAGGCCACTCCCAGCCCCGCCCCCTCGCCCTCACTTACCTGGTTCCGTAGGGGAGCTCTCTTCCGGCACAGAGTAAGAAAACAAGATGGCTGCCGGGTTCGGTATTTTTGGTTAAACCATCTGGCAACCCTAGGTATTACAGCCCAGTGGCCTCAGTCCACATACACAAGACCCCCTCTTCAGGGTAATATGGCCCAGTGGCCTTAGTCCATGTATAAGCCCCTCTAATTAGGGCACTACAGCCAGCAGCCTTAGTCAGTACAGGACTGGAAAAGCTCCCCCCATGCAGGGGTATGTAAGGAAGAAATAGGGGGATCCAGGTCCTCCCTCTCCACCGGGTCCCAGCCCAGGGCCTTACTGGCAGTGGCACGGTCCACTACTCACTCAGCGGGGAATCCTGCTGCAACATGCTGAACGCTCAGGGAGCAATTCCCCACCCTGGGCTACTTCCTACAGGTAACTGGCAGATGTCTTCTCCGTAGTCTCACTCTTGTTCTGCAGCTTCTCTGGCAGCACCTCTCAGCCCGGCTGCCACTGCTTGGTCCGGCTGCACTTCCTACCCTGGAGCTCCCACAGCACCTCCTTCCCCTTCAGCAGTCGGCCCTGGCCAAGCTGCTCCAAAAGCCTTTGTAGTCATTCTCCAGTTGGAACCTACCCAGCAGGGCTGTGGGGTTTGGGACCTCTCTGCCAGCTGGGCCAATTTAACCCGATTAGCTTCAGTGCAGGGTTGATACACCCCATCACAGGCAGGTTGAAATTTCCTATGTGCATCACCAATATTGAGGTAGTGTGTGGATGTTCACCACCAACACAAACAAAAAACACACGTACCCCTGTGAAATCTGCCCCTCCCCCAGCCCTGGTGAGGGCTGGGATGAAATCTTGCTTCTCAAACTAGCAGGCACCAGCAGTTTGTCCTGTTCTTACTCCCTTCTAAGGCACAAACAAATTATCCACCCTTCCCCCACCTCACAGCATAAACAAACTCCTCCCAACTCCACCACACTCCAATGCTAGCACCCACCCACTCCATCTTTCCCCCACCTACCCCATGCAGTCAGCCCCTTTACCTCCCCCTTCGCAAGAGGCTTGAGAGTGCAGAATTTCTTCCTCTCTCTCCTTGCGCAGATGGGACTCTCCAATCTCCCCTCCCCTCTGACTTCTTCTCAGCCAACTACTCACTTCCTCCTCCTCCCCCCAGCTACTTATTCTCTCCTTATTTTCCTCTTTACCTGCTCTGGGAGCTGCTCAGTTTCAAGCATGGAGCAGCTGCCTGCTTAGTGAGATGACCTCCTGCTGGTCAACTGAGCTCCCTGCCTGTGCAGGAGCTTTGAACTTTTGAGCGGAGCCACACAGCTTACAGGGAACTTAGGTCTCCACTCACAGCTGTTTGGCAAGCAGCTAGTGAGCAAGGATCCAGCCAGCCGCAGAACCTGCTGGCCCTGATGGGAGGAGGAGACAGAAATAAGGGACAATTTGCCCATTTTAAAGAAAAAGTAAGCACATCTTCAGAAGGGCTTAAATTCCAGACTGTCCCCCTTTAAAAACAGGATGTCTGGGAACCCTATGTGTTGATGGTAAATGCATGTAAGCAATTCTGTTTTTTCGCAAAGTTTTGTTTGGGGAAATTTCCCAGAATTTTTAAGAAGCTGGAATTGATACTGAAAGTTATTCACCTTGGGTATGTCTACACAACAGCGCTAAAGTTGAGTTAATCTATGCAACAGGCTTGCTGTGCAGATGCGTACTATGTTATTTTGAAATGAGAATGCAGTGTAGACATAGCCCGTGAGAGTTATTCAGACTTATATGTATTCTCCTCCCTTTGCCAGTAGCAGAGTGCTACTCCCCTAGAATTGCTCACCCACAGCTGCATTACTTTCTGTCACGGTGGAATGTTTTAATCAAGGTGATTAAATCATTGATGTAAATCAGGTTGAAATTCTGTAAAGCTAATTTGAAAATGTGTGCTATTGCACCTTTAGATGAAGTTAACTTAATTGTAAACAATTTTTAAAATGCTGTCACTGTAATTCAATGTTTTTCAATTTTACAGGAAAGCTGTAGGCCAAAAATAAAATACTGAAAAATTTAAGGCTCTGATGTCATAAACACTTAAGTGGGTGCATAAATATACTAATTTCCGTGATGCTACTTGTCCTAAAGAGAAGCGTATTCATACATCTTAGTAGCATCAGGGGCTTAAATTGTATTTCTATTAAAAACTTCTGTGGAATATAAATTTTGTACTTTAGACCAATTAAGAGTTATGACTTTCAATATGGTAGCATTGATATTGTGAACATTTTTTAATACAGACAGATAAACATGTTCAAAATAGGGTGAAATTCTGTATCCATTAAAGTTACTGGAAATTTTGCTGGTGACTTCAAAGAAGGGAGACATTCTTCCTCAGAACCTAAGTGTTTGTAAAGATACCTCAGGTTGGGACTTATAAAAGTAAGCACGTGATTTAGGAGCATAACCCCTCTGACTTTAGACTGATGAAAGATTGTAGCTTGGTAGAAGCATTTCAGCATTCTTTACTTGTGGAAAGTCAGTAAATGGGTGGAAGACAGTGTTTCAATCAAATAGAACAGGGATTATTTTTATTCTTGAAATTTGTTGTTCTCACAAAAAGGATGTTATTTAAGTCATTGGCTTCTTTTCTTCAGTACAGATGAGCATTCTTAGTTTAGAAAAATATCTATATGTAAAATCTGAAATTCTACTGTCAATTAAGAAACAAGTACAATGACCACGCCACATACTTAAGCAGGGTTTTTTCAGCTGGTCTGATGAGTTAAGGAAACTGCTTTATGGCTGCAAAAAATGCTGCAAAAGGGACAGAATGGTTGCTGACCCATCACCTGGAAATGCAGGATTTGAAAAGGCGCAGAATCATGCTGGGAGCATTCCTCTTTACATGGGCCAAAGCTGAGGTAAGAGCCACCCTTTTTTTCTTACCATACTTTTTTTTTGTACCACCATTTTAGCACATGCTACTGTGTACTCCTCTACCATTTATGTATTCTCACAATGTTCTTCCCTCTTACTGTAGCTCATAAAAATGAATGATCTTTTCTTCATCTTCTACAAGTGATAAAAATAGCAGACCTGTTTTGCAAATATAGAAATGATACTCATTTGTAAGATTTTTCATCTTGATTACAAATCTTGATCAATCTATTTGCACTCATAGGAAATGGCAGAGAGTAGGACATGGGGGCTTTTGGCACTGTTGAGAGTGAAGCAATACATCTTCCTTAGGGCTGTGCAGTGCATCCTATCTTCTTGGTTTCTTCATTTCATTTCTTTTACAGGAGGGCTTAATGCATGCTGTTGGCATTTAACACATTATACTTAGCACTTTTTTCCATACATTTCAAAGGAAGGGAAGTATCATGATTCTTGTCTTACAAGTAGGGAACCCAGGGATGGGGGGAGTGGAGTGCCTCTGGCCAGTGCTCCCTGGGCCGAGCCTGGGAGACATGGAGCTCCACAGGCTGGCCAGCCCTGGCAATGCTTCCCAGGCCTGTCCCATGGGGAGGATGGAGGGCTGTGTAGCTGGGTATGGCCATGCTGGGTGGCCCAGTGATGCTGGGGGTGTGGCCGTGTGACTCTTGGGAGGGCAGAGCTGTGCTGCCCAGACCTGGTGGTTCTCCCGGAGGTGGGCCCAGTGGTGGGGCCAGTGGGGCAGCCCTCTCCCCATGTCCAGTACTGGGACTGAGGACTGCGGGGAGGGGTTTCAGGCAGGGGGTGCCATTTCCTGAAGCTGGTATCCAGCAGTTGGCAAGCCCAGTCCCTAGCTGCCATTCCTTTCCTAGTGCATCTGCTCTCAATGGTCACTCTGCAGTATAGTGTCCCTTCCTGCCACCCCTTCCCTTTCCATGCTATAGAAAAGAATCAAATTCCAGGTACATCCCATTTTCCTGGCACAATCAAAACTTGATCTTGCTTTAAGTTAGGATAAGAGGAAGCTGCATACCAAATTTGGTGGTCCCAGCTCTTGCCATTTTTGACAAATAAACTTGCAGACAGATGGACTTACAAACACACACATCTCTAAAATATATAGATAAATAATTCAAACAGTTATGTAGACAAGAACTTTGCATATACAGAATGTCCAAGACATTTTGTTCAAGGAGTAATTTCAATATTTCAAATATTCTCCACAAACAAATATCCTGTTGGAGGCAAAAATCTTGTATCTCAAGCTAACCCCCCCAAAAATACTTTTGCGTGACTCAAACCACTGGCACCATTGGCTCTAATTGAAATGCACATCTAAATTGACACTCAATCCTAATATTTTAGAGCAGCACATAAGGCTGTAGGCAATACTGTCTTACCTGGATAGCACCTTGCAGTCCAAGGCTGGAAAAGTATTTTATTTATTAATATGTGGTTTATCTAGGAAGGCTCACGTTTTGTCCACCACTGAACTCAGAGTTATCTCTGGCATAGACTATATCCAGCCGCTGTTTATTAACCTAAAGAAATACAACAGAACAAACAAAGTGAAGACTACTACATCTAACTGTAACTACAAAGTGGCCCAAGTAAGTCCTTAATTAGACCAAAACCCCAACAGTACCCACATAGACATTCCCCCCGCTCTCCTAATTTTGCAGTCTTAGGCTACTACGTCTACACTGCAGAGTTTTTGCACAAGAAAAAGTACAGCAGATTGTCAGAAGACAGGGCTTTTTGCACAAGAGTTATTCCTCTTTCTATGATGAATAAGCCTTTTTGCGCAAAAGCTCTTGTGCAAAAAAGCCGTGTGTGGACAGATAACAGGGGTTTCTTGTGCAAGAAATCTCTATTGGAAAAAGCACAGGTGCTCTGATGGCCATTCTCTGAATGGCCATCAGAGCTTTCTTGCGTAAGAGAGTCCATGGCAGTGTGGACACTCTCTTGCGCATGGCAGTGTGGACGCGCTCTTGCGCAAGAACTTTTTGCAGAAGATCTCTTCCACAAAAAGTTCTTGAGCAAGAAGCCTGCAGTGTAGATGTAGCCCCCATGGTATGCCTTCACTGCACAGCAACAGAGAGAAGAGATTGCTTGGATAAGGAAGACACTGGGTGATCCCTTTTTCTTTTGTAAGGGGCCACAGGATTTTTAATGCTCAGGCAGAAAGGACAAGCCAATATGCCAAGATTTTGAAGAGTGATTAGTGTTGAATCTGAGACATGTTTATGGGGGCCAGTTTTCAGAGTTACAGTCCTCAACACTTTCTAGAAATCAGGATACTTTAAGAGATCCAGCCTGGATACCCAAACTCATTAGTCAAGTTGGAAAATCTTGACCATAATGATAAAAAAGGGGCACAGAGTAAATTACAGGACTGGAAGTGCATAAGCCAGTAATGCTCACACATTCCAAATTAGTGTTCTTTTCTTCCTTTCTTTTTGAAATTAGTATGATTAGCATTATTGCCTGCTCTGTAGGGTCTGCTTGAAAACAGCACCAGCAGAAACATCAAAGCTACATTCATTGTCATTGGAACCACTAGACACTGACATTTTATTGTAGTTTGCGTGTGTTGTTCCCCCAGAGGTACTGAGGAATAGAGCTTTATATAGAAAAAGAGAGAAAACGTTGTTATAATTGCACACATAGCAGGATATCCACTTGTGGAGAAACCTAAGGTCCAATTTACAAAGAGATTTAGGTGCCCAACTGCCACTTCAGACACTACTGGCACTCACAACCCCACCCCTGGCTGCCACGTAACCCTGTAGCTGCCTAAACTTGCTTAGCACCTATATTTTTACAGTAAAAGTCCCCTTACCGTGTACACTTCTGCATCTGTGATCCACAAAGCTGGGGTAGGCAGCAATGCCGAGCATTCCCATCTCAGATGATCAACTGTTTCTTTAACCATACCTGTGTTATTTAATCCATCTTTCTGTCTATTTAGTAAATCTAAAGTATCATTGAATCCCCAGTGATCAGTTAACAGTCTATATGAGGAGTCCACTGATCCTTTCATAGTGCAAAATAGTGCATTGTCTTGTATGTTGGGACACACCTCATATACTCTGCTTCCTCTTTTCTCCTTGGTCTATAATTCTTGCCATTCCTTTTAAAATACTTTTTAACTAAACTTTTGAATTTCTGCTTTCTCAAGAGAATTTCTTCATCAATTTCTTAATTTTTAAAAAGCATTTTTACTTCCTTATCTGCCATTTTATTGCCAGGTATCCTATCATGCTGGAATTCATACTACAGTAGACTTCCGATAATCCGGAACCTATGGGACCTAGGTGGTGCCGGATTATCAGATATGCCGGACTATCAGATATGCCGGACTATCAGGAAGTACTATAAGCTGGTTATATATATACTGTATACATTATATACTGTATATAAAGTGTTCTTAACCCTTTTTATTGTACATACTGTATACAGTATACTGTAATGTTTTAGTTTTTAAGCCTTTTTACCCTTTTTGCTCAGTTCAGCTGCTGCCGCTGTTACCTTGTGACTCATTTTTTGCCAAAGCTCACTCACTAGGTTCTTGCCATTTTGATGCCGGACTGTCAGGAGTGCCGGACTATTGGATGCCGGACTATTGGAGTTTTACTGTATATTCATGGCCATGCATAATAACTGTGTTGTTGAAAATAGTATTTCATGTATTAGCTCACTACTTCTTTCTGAGGTACAGGCCGTCCTCACTATGGGTGTGTATAGACTACAGGGTTTTTTCGAAAAAAGTGGCCTTTTTTTGAAAAAACTTCCCCTGCGTCTAGACTGCTGCCGTGTTCTTTTGAAAGTAAATTGAAAGAATGCGGCAGTTTTTATGACCGCGGAAAACCTCGTTTTACAAGGAATAATGCCTTTTTTCGAAAGTGCTCTTTCGAAAAAAGGCGCTATGTAATGCAAACTGTGCTTTTTCGAAAGAGAGCATCCAGACTGCTTGCTTTTTCAAAAGTACTGGTTGTAGTCTAGACACTCTTTTTCAAAAGAGGCTTTTTCAAAAGTATCTTTCGGAAAGAGGCTTTCAGTCTAGATGTAGCCTACAAGTCCAACATACGTTCCAAAAACTTGGACTTATAGTGAAACAACTTAAAGAGGGGAATTTTTTTCCTGTGGCTGACTTCCATTTGCACAAATTTTTTTTTTTTTGCGTGTCTTAAGAGCAGCGAATGGGAGGACTTATAACACATCAGTTCCTACAAGCATCAACGAATTTAGTGCGGAACGGATGTACACTGGGGCAATTTATAGGGGGAGATACCCTGTATCCATTTTAATTGCTAGTATTCCTGATAATGAATCCAAAAAGCGAACAGCTGCAGTCGGCCATACGTCTCTTATCCTGTTTAATGCTAACATTATTCACACCAATTCAGCTGTCACAATGGATACAAAATTAAACATTCTTTCCATTTTTAACTCAATCTCAGGTATGCAAAAGGCTGCTCCCACTCCCACCTGTTTTTTCATCTTAAAATCTGTTAGCATTTATTTGGCTAAATACACACCAGGAGAGATCATTTTCCAGGTATAACAAATATACTGCTCCATAATTACATAATTTATTCTCTTCTTTTCCTTTCTTTTCACTTAGCACTCAGATCCAAATTTTAGCCTTAGAAGCATGAGGGAATTTTTTGTGTTGGGCTACATTTCCTCTGCCTAATTCCCAACATTCCTCATATATTTCTCTAGTATTCTTTTCTAGGGATGTAAGTGACTAATCGACTAGTCAACTGTCCGACAAGCAAAAGCTATCGGAGAGTTGACACACTAGTCAACTGGTCGCTTCCCCCCCCCTTGCTGCCTCTATCACAAAGAGGCAAGGGAGGGGGAAGTGGAGGGGGTGCTGGAGGGAGCTGGCTTAAAAGCCGGTTCCCCCCAGCTCCATGGGAGGGGCAGGGGTACAGCGGTGGCCAACTTTGAAATGTACAAGAGTCCCCACTGGGGCTGTTGTACATTTCAAAGTTGGAATGCCACATGTGTGGACCCCAGGGACATCGGACTCAGAGTCCTGTGCTGACCCCGGGCTCCATGCGAGTGCTTCCACTTTGAACATTTCAGAGGCAGACCACGGAAGTTCTTATCAACTAATTGAATAGTCAATGGAAATCCCATCGATTATTCGATTAGTTAATTAATCAAAATTTAACATCCCTATTCTTTTCCACACTATTTTCCTTGACTTTAGCCCAAAATATCAGATCTAACATTTTCATTTTTATATTGATAGGCATTTCTCCAGTAGCTACCTGCATTATAAACAACAGTGTTGTAAGAAATGAACCAAGGGCAATTCAGAGAACTTGAGTTTGCATGGACTTTGACTTTTTAGCTCCCCTTTATTGCAGTTACCTTCTCTGTTATGCTGGGATCAGTTGAGTCAGCACTAGTGTGGCTCTGCCTGTTACCAGGGTTGGCTTAGTCCCAAGTTCTCCAGCCCATGCGTGGGGAAAAACAATCCTTCGATCTTGCATTAAAAGTTTCCTAGTGCTCTTTGATCCACTTCTATTTCAAAGTAGAGTAGATCAGCATGCACCAGGGAACTCTTACTGCATGACAACAGGGTCCACTTGGACAGTTAGTGTGTAGCACATTAGTGTGCTGTATATTTGGTGATGATGTTCGTCCATCGTATTCGAAGAAGACCTTGACATCTAACAAGTTGTGGGCTGTCCACGGTGTGTCCGCAGATGGCTGATAAGGCCAATGCGGGGCACGAAATGTTCTGCCACATGTCGGGCAGACATGTGTGGGCACCACTGTTGCAGCATTTGCAACTCTGGCTTTACGGAGTGCTCGCTTCTCTTGTGCTATGGTTGTCCTTCTGGCTTCAGATGTTTGACAGCCTTGGTGGATCAGCATGCGCCATGTCGATCGGTCTTGTGCCAGGGTCTCCCAGGAGGTAGTGTCAATATCCAGGGACTTGAGAGAGGCTTTGTGTCTTTGTAACGCTTCTTTTGTCCCCGTCACGATTGCTTTCCTTGAGACAGCTCACCATAGAAGAGCTGTTTAGGGATGCGATGGTCTGGCATCCTTGCAACATGGCCAGCCCAGCGTGTCTGGGCTTTCATCAGCAGGGTGTGAACTGACGGCAGGCCTGCTCTAAAAAGGACTTCTGTGTCTGGCACCTTGTCCTGCCACCGGATCCTCAGAAGTCTGCGGAGGCAAATCATGTGGAAGTGGTTCAGTTGCCTAGCGTGCCTCCTGTATACAGTCCAAGTCTCACTGGCATACATCAAGGTAGTTAACACTGCTCGATAGACTTTAAGCTTTGTAGCAAGGCTTATTCCACGGCGGTCCCACACTTTGGTCAGCAGTCTGCCAAATGCAGAGCTTGCCTTGGCGATTCTGCAGTTGACCTGTCAATTGTCACTGCGCCGAGAGGGTGCTGCCAAGGTATGTAAATTGGTCCACTGCTTGCAGCTTTTGTCCCTTCACTGTGATGGTGGGCTCTTGATGTTGGGCTTTTGGAGCTGGTTGGTGCATCACTTTGGCTGGTGCATCACTATATTTACACACCAGCTTGCTGCATATTAACTGTTTGTCCAGACAAGCCCTTAATCTCCATCTTTTTTCGGAGCCTTTCTCAGATAACTCAAGTAGGAGCAATCATTAAATAGTTCATGGGAGGTTGAGCTGTCCTTAGCAGTAGCAAAATGTTTGTGAATATGTATGTAAATGTGACACTTCTTTGCCCAGGTCAAGAGACTATCTGGTTATCATAGATCTTTAATATTTCTATACTGCTCCTTCTGCAGCTACTCTCTTTCCTGCTCTGCATTTTGTTGCACAGCAGGTTTCTGACAGGATCTAGTTTCAAAAACATTTTTGGCTATTAGCATAATCCACATCTTCTTTATGTGCACTACAGCTACATGACATTCAACAGCAGGATTCTTACTAAATGCTATTTTAACCCATGCACTTACTGGGTGTGATTCACTGTTCTACCTAGTGGCACTGAGACCACTTACAGAGAAAGAGAGAATGTATTTGCTCTACAGCCTTAGCTGAGAGCCAGCAGGCTTTTAGTTCAACCTGCAGAAGCGCATGCCCTGAACTCCAAATGTCCCAGGTTTCGTTTTGTCTGTCAGTGTTACACTATATCTATTCAACTGCCCCTAGTCCCTGTCTAAACGGAAGATGGTTAAGTTTACTTTGACAGCCTTGAGGTACACTAGCACTAGCGGTTCTCCATCTTTCTGGCTACGTCTAGATTACATGGCTTTGTCGACGGATCCATGTAAAATAGTTTATTTGGCATAGTCAAAGAAGCAGGGATTTAAATAATCCCCACTTCATTAAAATAAAAATGGCTGCCACGCTGTGCCGACGATCAGCTGATCCGGCACAGCGCAGCAGTCTAGACGCGGCGCGGTCAACAAGGGAAGCCTTTGTCGACTGCTCCGGTATGCCTCGGTATGCCTCATGTAGTCTAGACATAGCCTCTTATTCTGAGGCCACCGTGTATGAAAGAAAATATCCCAAGGACCATCTCTTCTCCCTCACCCCAGTAGTCCTACTGCTTTTTTTAAAAACTTTTAACTCTGAGGGTTAGGAGACAGGGCACTGTGGAAAACTGACTGTCCCTTGATAACCATCTGAAGGCATGGGATTAAGAGACATACCCCAAATTTAGAAGATTGTATAGGATCCCTATACAATGGGGCTCAGTGTTTGTCTAAAAAAATAACATAGCCATATTTATATTCTAAATGTTCTAGTACCAAAGAAGACAATTTTGAAAGTACTGGATCTGTCTAACTATCTGTGATTGTGTTTCAAGCATTAGCAAATAAAAAAGTAATCTGCATGCACATTTTCGAATTTTACATCTGCTTCTGCCTGATTAGAATTGAAAAAGACCATTATGTAAGACCCAGCCTGATCATTTGTTCAAACAAAAAATCAAACCAAAGACAAATCTTTCTTGAGCTAACATTTTTGGTGATCTATTTTTCATTTTGTCATGCCTTCATAGTCCCTGTTTTGGGTCAGGACCAATAACAACTTCCACTGAGCTAGTTCAGTACTTCTATCTCACATTATTTCTATTCATGCTCAAATAGGAAGTACCAGTGAAGAAACCAAGCTGAATACTACGAAATGTAAGCTTTCTGCAATTTCTGTGTAGCAACATATAACTGAGACTGCGTATGTGTATCCTTGACAATTGGCATCTGAAAAGAGCCACAAGTGGAATATTATAAGGATCAAATATTGCCAACCCTCCAGGATTTGCCTGGAGTATCCAGGAATTAAAAGGTTATTCTTTATTTAGAGATAATGTCATGTGATTTAAATCTCCAGGAATATGCCCAACTAAAATTGGGAACCTTAATTACAACTGTCTTATTTTTCATGTAAACCCTAGTTAGAGTTACCTGCTCATAGATGTATGTTTTCATCATCAAATCTACTGTTAAAAGTGGTGTCTGTCATTACTATGTTTGATGCATTATATATAAACTATGCCAACCTGTTGACAAAAAGAGAAAATGTGGTAATTTAGTACAGCTGTTTCAGTGGAAAAAGTGTCAACAATGCTCTAGCCTTTTTATTTTTATCCTATCAGTCAACTAAATGTCCATTCTACCAAACAAATTAACATGCCCTGAAAGAATGATTGTTCATGACAGGCTTTCATAACATTGTTGGACGTTTTTTATTCTTATCAGCTTATTCACTTAGGGTATGTCTACACTACAGTGTTATTTTGAAATATCTTATTTCAAAATAGTAATGCAATGCATCTACACACAAAATGCATTTCGAAATAGCTTTTTGCTATTTCGAAATAGCGCGTCCACACTAAGTGGATGCTGAATCGCATGTAAGGCTGGCCAGAACCAGTTCCGGCAGGGCACCAGGTCAGGACTTACTATGTGGGGCTGCTGCCTGAGGCTATCTGAGGTCTGTGCTTAAAGGGCCACCCTCCCCGCCCCGGACAGCCAGTTCTCAGGTTTCCCTGCTTGCTTGTCTACCTTGATGAGGGACAGCAAAGCATTTTGTCTCTGCGTGCTCTGGTTGCCCTCACTCAGGACACCACAGCACTTTGCAACATGGAGCCAGAACTGCCCCTGGGCACACTGATGCTTCTCTTGGACTCGTTGCTGTGAGCCTGGCTGCACTTTCTGCAGGCTGCCATCCGGGAGGTCCATGGGGGCGCAGTCAGTATCGAGGAGGCCCTGCAGGAAAGCTTCCACCCTGAGGAGCACTAAGATCCTCCCTGGTCTGCCCCTCTGGGGGCTTGTGCCTCATTCCTCCCTCATATCCTTCCACTTACCCCTCCCTAACCCCCCTTCCTGATGTCAAATAAAATACATGTATTTTCATGAGCACAAACTCTCTTTATTTAACAAAACTGGGCGGGGGGGAGGGAATGAAACTCTGGTGAGGCTGGGGAAAGGAGGCGTGAGAGGGGAGAGGAGAGGGTGGGATGGGGGGGGGTAAACCTGGGAGGAGGGAGCTGGAAGGGGGAAGCAAGGGGAGGAAGAGGGAGGGGAAGCTCAGGGCTCAGGGGTGGGGGGTCTCGCTGGGCCAACTTGATTGTCATGCAAACCTGCTCCTGGGTTCGCATGTGGCCTTTGGTGGCCAGGCTGGCAGCTATCCTGCCATAGACAGCTGCATTCGTCCGTCTAGTGCGGAGATCATGGATGTTGGGGGCATCCCCCCCAAACCTGAATAAGGTCCATAATCTCCACCCTGGACCAGGAAGGCGCCCACCTTCTCCGGGCCCTGGCAGGCTCCTGGGAGCTGGCAGACTGGTCTTGGGGAGCGGTGGAGGGCTGGCTGCCAGTGGCTTGCTGGCTCATGTTTTGGGACCACTGGGTCGGGGTAGTGACTGCTGGCAGGCTTGGAGCTGGCACAGGCACTTTGGCCAGAGTCTACCCCTTTAAGGGCTCCGGGGAGTGGGGGAGGGAGAGAAGTGTTCTTTTTTGAGGCTGGAGTGGTCACCAGGGCACCCTGGAAAGGCTGGAGACCCCCTATTTCGAAATAAGTGTCTACACAGCACTTATTTTGAAATAGCTATTTCAAATTTGGCGTTATTCCTCATAGAATGAGGTTTACCAAATTTGAAATAAGCACTCCGCTATTTCAAATTTATTTCGAAATAGCGCTTTGGCTGTGTAGACACTAGGAAAGTTATTTCGGAATAAGGGCTGTTATTTCGAAATAACTTCGCTGTGTAGACATACCCTTACCCATGTGTTCACAAGACCTTTTAGCTCCTTTAAAAATCATTCATATAATTTAATTAATCAATCTGAGGTAAAATTTCAAAGACATTTGCAGGAGACGAACCCCTAAAATATCCAATTTTTCCCAGGAATTAGTAACTATATTTGAAGCTCAGATAATTCTGTTGCTAGTTAGAGCGCAAATGCCCTTTGTGTGGATAAATGCATGTTAGACAGGCACAACTTGTACAGCAGGTGTTGGACAATCTTTTTAAAATTCGACTCTTTGAAGACCGCAACAGGGAAAAGTTTATGTTTTTCTGAAGGCACTGACACATTAACTGATATCACCACTTTCATATCTGCTGGAAACATTCACCACTATTTGTGGGTGGTCAGCACTTTTCAAAATCAGGTAGTTCACTTCTTATTTCTGTAAAATCTTTTGTTTAAAATATCTACAAGACAGTTTGTTCTATGTAACCTCGGACTTCCCTCTGTCTTTTCCCGCTCTTTTTCTTATTTTTAAGCATAGCAATCTTTGTGGTTATTCCACCTATAAAATGTGTATGGCAACACCCTTAAAGCTATGAGTGGCTTTGGCGCCGTACAGCCATTCGGCATGACCATCTGATTAGCAAAGAGATATGGAAATGTGAGCATTAACAATGTACATATCAAATTTAAATTTTGCATCACTTTGTTTCTAGTACGAAGTACATTTAATTTTGAATGTCTCTCGCCAATATATTTAAAAACTTAAGAAGAAAAATCTTGGCTCATGATTGCTTCAAAATAGTCATGTAATGATTCTGTGAGTGCCTATCTCTTCAGATATCAGCAATACAGAAATATGAATCAATGCTGATCATATATGCAATTTAGCAGAGCCTAATTAGATGCTTTCAGCAGGTAAATAATTGTTTTACTGGTGCTCTAATCTATTTTCCACTTGCTAATGTTATTCCAAATGAATGAAACTGATAATCTGTGAAGTTAAATAGAATCTGACCTTGCTGTGTGTGAATAATCTGTACTCTAAAATCTTATTTACATTTATTCTCTCAGTGAAACTCCACTGAATAGTTCTCACTGGCCATTAAATCTTGGTATTCACCTCTGCTTAATGCTCTGTAAGTTAAACACAGGACACTCTCAGGAAAAAAAAGAGAGATGGCTTGATTTGATAAAAGTTCTAATAAATCAGATAGGATGAAATTATTTAAGAATGAAACTCTACTGCTTATGGAATTTGACATGCTCTACTAGAAAAGTTCTTGTACCCAGGACAAACTGTCAACCTTTATGCAAGAACTTGCACACTATCCATTCTGCTCTAGGTGGAACAGTCACTTAGTCAATGAGTCATTCTAATTTGATATTGTAATGTTGAAACTCGTACTCATTACTGCATCCTATAATAAGGCATAGGTAAGAACTGTTGTGATTGTTAAAAGAGCAGAAAACCTGAACTAGTAATTGTCAATGATGCTGAACTTTATATATCTTTCCTCTGTAAATCCCCTTTGGCTTGAGGACATTTTCCCCCCTCACAAGTGTGCCGTGTTTTCCACTGAATTATATGTAAGGATTGTGATTATTTAAATTGAAATATTTTAAGCACAATGATTATGAACAGAATGTTTGCATGAAATAACTGCCGTTAGGTGAAAATGTGCTTGCTGAACTACTTTGCCTCAGATGCAATGTACGATCTTCATGCTTAGTAAATCACAAGATGGCTACATCTGTTCCTTCCGTCAGAACTTAGAGAGGCTGGGATAAAGGCTAGCATCACTTTGACAGGACTGGAAAAAAGATATTTGCAAAAAACCATGTGCAGCTTAGTAAGACTATTCTGCAGGTTCCAGTACATTAGCACTGTATATAACCATTCCCAGAGGTTTAGTGAGTCAGAATTTCTTGCAATATAGCTTTCGTTTAATAGAGTAGTTCTTGTTTTATGAAAACAGAAATTATATATATTAAAATCATTCTTTTATACACCTCATGGATTTTTATCTATCTTTTTAAAGGCCTGAAAATCTCTTTCCATGATTCCTAACTTTACATCCACATCCATATATTCAAGGTTCTAGGTTGAGTTACTAGCTTTTCAGTTAAAAAAGGCGAGAAGGAATTCCCCTTAGAGCTTGTCAGTGCTACTTTTAAATTGGCTAAGCTACTGCCTGCACTGCATTCTCAGACCCTGAGGGTATGTCTAGACTACATGGCTTCGTCGACGGAGCCATGTAGATGAGTTTACTAGACATAGGAAAATGAAGGAATAGGAAATGGTTTAAATAATCGCCGCTTCATTTACATCAAAATGGCCACCGCGCTATGCCTTGTGAAATGAGGTTTACCAGAGCATTCGACAAAGGCTTCCCTTGTCGACCGCGGTACGTCCAGACTGCCCTGCTGTGCCGCCAAACAGCTGATCAGCACAGCGCAGCGGCCATTTTGATGTAAATAAAGCGGGCGATTATTTAAATTGCCACTTCACTTTCCTATGACTAGTAAACTCATCTACATGGCTCCGTCAATGGAGCCGTGTAGTCTAGACATACCCAGAGAGTCTGAGGTGTGTGAAACCAGAGCATCAAGCCTGAAAAGTATTATTACATGCTTATTTAAAATTCAGAAAATTTCAGTCAGCTCTATTTCTAATGGCGTTCAGTAGGATAAATAAAAAATTCCCTACCTTTAGAAAAGTTGTAGCTAGTAGAACAGCAGTGAAGCACAAAGATTATGAAGTGTTACTTTTTAATACCCAAACTTCTCTGTAGAGGTTTTGATATTCACTATATGTAGCATCTATAAAACTGTGAATATCGTCAGTGCTATGACTGAAAACATACTGCTCCTAAAATATGTTAATGTTTTACAATTTGTTCAAAACTGAACTAGCAATACTGTGCTGTCTTCCAAAGTCCCTGGCTTGTAAAGAATCTACACTTGGATGACTGTTTGGAAATTCAAAATGATCTGGATGTTTTAGATAATTTCCCGATTGGCAGGTGTGCGGGTAAAAGGTTTTTAACGTGTTTAGGGCCAAATCTGCAGCTGATATAGATCAGCACTAACATCAATAGAGCCTGGCCAACCAACAAAGGATTCAGCTCTTAAAAGTTATTTTTTTCTGACTAAAATAGTAAAATTCTGTCTGAATGGTATTATTTGAATTCAGCACCATCTTAGCCCTTAATGTATTCAGTGCAAATGTTTGTGCATGTGCCTTTGTACTGTATTTATGTAATTAACAAAGGGTATCCTTCCTTTTATTTTCTGCTGATGGCAGCAGACCACTTTTTGCTTATCTCCCAGCTCTCCTTACCATTTCATCAGCTCTGAATGTACATCATTATCTTCATGTCCTTCATTGACCCCCTTCTTCAAGACTCTTTAACAGAATCTGTGCCTGAGCCATTCACTTTATTTTTTATTAAAATGACATGTCTGTCTTCAAATTTGTCACTATGGGGCTCAATCCATGTGACTAATGGAAGTGCTGTTAGAGACTATCATGGGAACTCCATGGGAACTGGAACTCTATTTCCATAAAATTGAAAAAATGCTACGTTTGGTTATAAATTTACTTAAATCAGGGCTGAAATGCTGTCCTCAGTGGGAACGTTGCCATTGATTTCAAGAGCTTCACCCAATCTGAGCTCAGAACAGATCTCATAAACATGATAGAGCCCGTTCCCCCTTTAGAAACCTTTTAATTCTCTGAACTTTTAATGTTCAGGTTGTGATCTGTTCATTAGTTTCTGTGACATTTCCAGGCAATTCTGTATATTATTTCAAAAGAAATAACTACTTTAGACATTTTCTAGAGGAATTTAAAAGGAAAAGGGCTTGATCAATTGCAACAGAATAGAGGAGACTCCTTCCATAGAGATCTCTTGCAACCAGAAGAGAGGGCAGAGTTTAGCTCTGCTATGCTGTTACACTGTTTCCCTCCAAACATTAGCAGCAAATTAATGCAGTGTGAGACTGCAATAACTGCTCTCTGATTCATTCCATGCTGGGGAACCTGACCTGAGAGGGGCTCCAGAGACAGAGAGGGGAACTATTAACAGCCTAGCTCCTTGGCACATGATCCTCCCTGAGAGCCAGCACAAAAGCAGAGGGCATAAGAGCAGATGGCCTTGTTTTCTCTGTATTGTGGGGAAACCTGTTGCATGCTGTGAGGAGACACACTGCATTCTTCCCCTCCAGGAAAATGGCTCAGAGTACACTCATAAGTTTTCTTTTCCTCGGGTCCCTTCCATGAGTATTTCTGTGAGGTGATGTGCGTGCATGTGTTCAGGTGCATATAATCCAGACCATTCTTTTCACCTCCTCTCTTCCCCTTTTAGCTTTTTCCATCTACTCTGTCCTATGACATTTGTAATTCAGAGAGCAAACACTTCATATCTATGAAATTTTGCCTTCCACTGGACTTGGAAAACATAGATCTTTACTCCAGCACCAGTCTGGTCCTCTCCTTAAGTATTTCAACCAGGAAAGTAGTACCATGATTTTGTCCATTCCAAGTTCAAATGTCATTTCCAGATGGGTGGGTGGGGAGATCGAAGATATAATGGATGGTAATATCTTAATGGAGGTATTCTTCAAGGGCCCCGTCTCACAAGGTGCTATGAGCTCTTGGCTCATATTGCAGTCATTGGGAATCTCACAGGGGGCATTTGGCATGGCCAGAATCAGGCCCTTAATGATGACTCATTGTTATGGGTAGTTAAAATGTGACTATTCATAACAAGCTGAAAAATTCAGAGAGGAATGTATGCTGTCAGAATTAAACAGGGAAACTGGCAAAAAAAATCATGTATGTGTGTAATTAATTCATAAAACCTAGTATAACAGGTCAGGTGGCTAATCCAATAGCTAAACAGACACAACATTAAAAAACAGGAGAAAAAACTTAAAATAGAAATTATGAACACATGTCAGCAAATAGCTAGACAGATGGCATATTTTTAAGCAGGGCTCATCCATATGGCAAGCTAGTAGATTGAATTTAAATGCTCTATGAGATCCCAATAGAGCACAAAAGGAATTTTTTGACTCAGGTAGATATTATAAGTATATATCTTACAATCCTTTGGATGACAACATAAGCATCCTCTTGCTGTCAGTTTCTGATATGAGCTACATAAAATGAACAAAAAAGAGAGAAGTAAAGCATGAAAAGGCTGAAAAAGAAAGCACAAATTTATAAGTTGGAAAAGAAGTTCTGTCAGCAGGTGTTTTAATAAAGAAAAAAAGTATGTTAGACAAATAATATTTAATACTCAGAAAAACAGTTTTGGTGAATGATGAAAACTTATAGTTGACATAGAGTCTGCTGTAGTTACTATATTCCCATTTGTACATCCTTCCATTCCCTAATTTTATAGTTTCTACTCAAAAACCCAACCAACAGTTCATTAACTAAACATGTTTATTTCGTTTTTCATTTTAGCTCTTTTTTTTAAGAATGACAGCAGATCAAATGTTACATTACCAAAGGATACAAATTAGTCTAGGTGTAGGATTTTTAGGACTTCATGCATTTCTGCAACGCATCATGAGGACTGTCTAGGTACAGAAATTAACAAACAAGAACAAGAATATCCATTGCCTTTGTTGTTCCACAGAATAATCAGAGTACTTAACACATGTACACATGTCCTGGTTTGACAAAGCCCTGGCTGGGATGATTTAGTTGTATTTGGTTCTGCTTTTAGCAGGGGTCTGGACTTGATGACCTCCTGAGGTCTCTTCCAACCCTACGATTCTATGAGTCTACATGCTTTTCATTTCATTCAGCAAAGTCACACTTCTTCAAGCTGCACTGTTTTGGACAGAAAGGAAAATTTTGTTGAGTGTATTAACTGACATGGGATGGTAATCTGCTGCTCAGAAAACAATGAGTCATGTCTCAATCTGGCTATCAGACAAGATTGATTAGTGTTGGTTGAAAAGCTCTTTATTTCTACAGAACATTTAGATTTTTCAATCAACAAAAATTCAAAACAAAACATATAATTTAATTTTTGATTGAAATGTTCATATTGGTTTGACTTTTGAAAACCAAAATAAACAAAAATTTTCAAATATAATATATTTTTTATTTTTGTGAAACATTTAGATTTCAATAAAACAGTATTTTAATGAAAAATATGTGATTGAAAATCAACTGTTAGTGGCCTGTTGAAATGCTACCTGTTGAGAAAAATATATGTTTTTGTTTGGTTTTGTAATAATATAAAGAAATAGAAATCCTAATAAGAAAAAATAATAAATGTACATGTTATCTGGTTACACATGCTTTATACTTGTGTGTGTTTGTGTTAGGTGGGAATTCCCATCTAAATTCAAATTTTTATGTATGAATACTTTCATACTTCATGGAAAGCCAACATTTTGGGCAAACTTTGTCTGTCCTTACTCATTTCTGTCTCAGAACAAAATTGTCTTTGATTTCAGTAAAGGACAAAGGGTAGGACTTGACCCTCTACTTCAAAGAAGAATTATTTTTTTTGTTGGCAAGAAAAGTACCTAAAATAGGTTTCACTCACATAAACATATAAAAAGCTTAAGAAAATCATAAGAACAATCTGTGTTTCATTTCCATGGTTTATAACTGATTGAGCAATTAATATGAGTTTGATATACAACAAACCAAACTCTGTAACTCCTGGTCTGGAAGATTAGCTTAAATCTATATGTGCAGCTGAAATGTTGTGTTTGAATAGATTTGTAATGATTTCAAAATATATGCCTGGATCCTGTGACATGATTTGTGTGCATGGTCCTTACAGAGTCCTGTGGACCTCAGTGGTATGTTTCAGGATCAGACCTTGTTACAAGAGTTTGGCTAATATTTGCCATAGAAAAGACTGCTCAATTGTTAGCTATTATTCCACTACAAGGGGATAGATAGATAGATAGATAGAGATAGAGTGATTGCTATGAGATTTGGACACCTAATCCCATTAGTTTTAATTGATCTCAGACTCTATGTCAATGCAGTTTCTATAGTCCTTTGCAAGAATTTTAGTTGTACAGGTTGAACCTCTCTAATCTGGAACTCTCTGGTATGGCAACATCCATGGTCCAGCATGATTTTAGTTAGCTGGATGTCCACTCATCACAGATGTGGCCAAGTTTCCTGCTGTTCCATAAAGTTTGTTTACAGCCACCCCTCCTGGTCAGTGTTCTGTGCTGTTTATTTAGCTCTAATTGACCCCTAAATGTCTTCTTAGAGCCCAGTAAGCAGTATTAGTGTTGGTAATGTGTCTAAACCCAATACTAACCTCCTATGGCTCGGCAAATTCTCTGGTTCAGCACCAGACAGGTCCCAAGGGTGCTGGACTAGAAAGGTTCAATCTATACAGAGATACATACCTGGTTGTATTCAATAATGTGTGGAGAATTTTGCTGAACTCTGAACCTTTTCTCTATGATGACCCAGGTCATTTTTATTCAACAGACACAAATGAAAGATTTGATCAATCCAAATACAGCATTTGAGGCCCCATAAAACACTTTTTGACCCTTACCGCAATGCTAATCAAGGGCTGAGAACCTTTCTCTTATTTAGATAGATAGATAGAAAATTGTGAACAGATTTCATGCTGGTGAGTCACACCTAATCAGCAGAATTATTTAACATGAATGCCTTTCACATGGAATATTACTAACTTTACTGCCGACCGCAACATATTTGACATTCTGAACATAATTGTCCTGAAGCAATTGAAATAGATTAAAACTATAAGTGAGGCTATTTGCCCTCAAAAACAATGGACTCTAATGAAAATGTTTCTGTCTGCTAATTCATACTCATGGTTTATTTATAGCCCAATGTATGATTCATCATTAGAGTTTCTTTGAAATTTTGGAAGAAAAATTGTTCTTGCATGCATGAGTGTCTTTAGACTCCTGCAGCTGCTGCTCCGTCACTACAGAAGAAAACTGGCGTTTTGATGTTCCTGAATTCCCTTTTTGTTTTCACCATACACAATCAGTCCCATTGTAAGAATGCAAAGCAGTATCTAATGCAACAGTAAATTGGCTCATCAGCAAACTATGGCCCTTGCCACCCCAAGGAGGAATGGCTGACAGGATGAAACATCTCCTTGATTGGAATCTTTACAAATAACTGCACTATCCTTCTCCCTGTTGCTGTTTTCTCCCACAAAAGAAACACCTATGTAAAGAAGAGTCTTCTGAAATAAGATGAGAGAAATTATGCCCTGCCCTGCTTGGATGCACAACAAAGAAGGGCCAGGTACACGAGGCAATGCTTTTATTCTCCTGAGCACAATGGGTGAAATCATGGCTCCACTGAGGTCAGCGGCAAAACTCTTGTTGACTTCAATGGAGCCAGGATTTCACCAAGGCCATTTAGAACTGGCATGGACATTAGGACCTCATGGTAGGTGGTGTGGAGACAGGAATATTCCCCTCAATGCATAGTGGCCAAAAAAAACCCCAACCCTGGTCTTATATAATGGGGACACATACCTGACTGTGGCAAAGTGTGGTACAGCAGCAATATACCCCCTCTTCTCCAGGAGGTATTGCTAAGTATATCTATATCTATATATCTATCTACACTTTGATTGACTGCAGAGGGAGCACATGGCTCTCACAGTTAGTGTTGTATGCAATCAGCACACACTTCACTCCAGGTGCTCTTGTTTTATGTGTGTGCCACTTCAATAATATTGGTAGGAAAAAAAACGATGCAGATGGAAGCCCCATAGACTGCCCCCTTAATCCTGCTGGCTACCTTCTGAATTTATGCCACTGGAGCACAGGTGAAAAGGTGAGGGGGAAAATGTGGATAGTGTGACACAAGCCACCCCACTCAAAACAATTCATGCATGTGTTCAGGTAATGGAGGAAAGTTTTACAGTAATGGGAGAATGGCAAATCAAAAGGCCTGGTGTTGCTGGTGGTCATAGTCATAGGTCTGTGTGTATGCAGCTCACAACACCAATTAAAATAGCTTTGTGGAATGCAAGGACACTATGTGACAACCCTACCAGCAGCCAACCTGTGAGAGGCACAGCACTTGTTGCAAGAGAAATAGCCAGGTATAGAACCAACACTGCTGCAGTAAGTGAAACCAGACTCACAGAGAAAGGGCACCTCGCAGAGATCAATGCAAGCCACACATTCCTCTGGCACAGTCACTCAGCATCAGAGCCATGACAATCAGATGCTGGCTTTGCCATTAGCAGCTCAGTTGCTTCCAAGTGTCTGCAGAATGTGAAGTAAATAGGATAGAGACAAACTGATGTTGCTTCTGCCCTTGCTTTTAGTTGAAACAGGCTGAATAAGCAAGCAAAAAAGGATTAGTGAAAGCACAGGCCTGCAGCCTCCTCTCAGCTGGTAGCCTTGAAGATAAGGGATGAATCCACTAAGGAGTTGCTATGGTAACCGAGCAGTTGGAAAGGAGAGGAAGGTGTAAGGAGGAGACACAAAGTCTGAAAAAAAGTGACCATGGCCAAAAGTAACCCCCCTCTTTCCTCCTCCCACCCAGTACAAAAGAGCCAGTCTCACTTCCCCCAGACCCACGTCCCCTCAGAATGGAACATGACCATACGTTGGAAGGGGTGGTACCATAGGAGGAGCACTACGGATATAAATAAATTTGCTAAGCAGAGGGATAGGGAAGAGGGAACTCTGTCAATGTGCCAAGCTAGGGACTAGGACAAGAAACAGGTTCTATCGACATACAGAACAGGAGCTGCGAGGGGTGGGGGCGCAGGGAGAGGAAATCTCTATTGGTACATAGTGATATGGCCAACTGAAGTGAAGGGTTTTGGATATGGTGAAACTCTATTGATATATAGAGAGAACCTGACTGGTGTGAAGGGATTTGGAATATTCTTGCTTGATTAGCCCCAGTAAACTCATTGCATTGCCTGCACATTGGAATCTAGACTGTTACTTTCCAGGGAACTGTGTGGGAACTGAGAAGGAGGAGGGACTTGGACCCCCATCAAGCTCAAAAGCTTCCTAGAGGTGTAAGTAATCATCTTATCTCTTTGTGGTTGTCATTGAAACATAAGCAGAATGTTGCTTTCAGCAGCGCTTATGCTTCTACCATGACAAATGCTGATGAGGAGGAAAAAAAGTTCTACAGTGACTTAGAAAAACTCTATGGCTACATCTACACTACAAGGTTTTTGTGCAAAAACCAGTGGCGCGTCCACACCTCAAGCACACTTTTGCGCAAGTAAATAGGCAGAAGAGAAGGCTTTTGACGGTATAGTTATTCCTCTCCCCACGAGGAATAGCTCCTTTTTGTGCAAGAGTTCATTTACAAAAATTAATTACTGTATTTGGTGAGAACTATCCTTGTTCCTCTCCCCACTCTCTTGTAGTTCCCCCAGTGATTTCATCTTCTCTTTCACGCCTGTCTCCAGTTTTGAAGTGTCCCTTCTGCTATCTGCCTCAAACCCTTTCATCAGCTGGTTCCTCAGTATTCCTTTCTGCTTTCATTTACACTCCTGTCTTTATCTATCCTTCAGCTTCATCTGTACTAGCTCCTACTTCGCTGCTTACAAACAAGCTACAAAATTAACCTTTTCTCTATCACCTGTCTTTTTAAATACCATCCTATCACCTTCCTTCAAAACCCTACAGCATACCTACTTATGCTGTCTTGATTTTCTTTCCTCCAGCTTGCCCCTACAGTCTCCAGAATTTGACTTCCACCTTCCCCACTCCTGTGTGGTAGAATGGGACACTTCTATGTTTTGTATTGTTTTATGAGGGGAATATAGTAGAAATAGCGTATATTAGACTTCTGGTCCATCTAGTCCTGTATCCTACTTTGGACAGTGGCCAGCATCAAATGATCTGAAGGGAAATGCCTTACTAAACCCCGGCAGTAGCAATCACCACCATAAACTGCCACCTATTCTCAGTCAATACCAGATGCTAGGAGAAAGAAGCCAGTAAATAAAACCATTACTCTTCTCCACATTCAATAAAGAAACACATGCAACATCTATCTATATGGTTAGGGAAAGATGGCAAGTAGTCTGAATCATACACAAACTTAGTAATTTCCTGATATTATGTAATGTTTTATAAGGCACAGTGAGTTCAGTAGGTGGAAAAGATGACAACATTCACACAGACTCCCAAGTCTCATCCAAAATCACAAAGAAGGTCATCAAATTGGAGGCCATAAGAAATTGCACAGTAGGGTTGACTTGTAGATAAAATAAAGCAAATCATAACATGTAATAAATTGCAAAGAAATGTACAATAAATGAATATGTACATTAACATGGAATATGTTTATTGTGAATTAAAGGGTCATCATTTTTCTCAGAACAGTGGCTGATTTTAAAGAGACTCAGGTAGAATTCCCTTGCGTCCTGGTTCTGTCTATTAATTAAGACCGTGCTTAACTTTAATCATCTGAGTAATCCCAATATACAAATATTTAATGTTAAGTGCATGAAGAGTGCCACTGAAGTCACTAGGCCTGGACCATATGCTTAAAGTTAAGAATATGCTTAAGTACTTTGTTGATTCATGGCCCTAATGATTAGCATAAGGTCATAATACTCATGCTTTTTCCCCAAATTATATTTTCTGTATAAACTCTTTTGAAGCAAAATAGATGGGAACGGGTAGTTCTTTGAAGATAAAACATGTCTGTTTGGATTTCAAAGACTGAGTTAAGAAGCTTTTGCTTGATTTTTTTGCTTTAATAACACTTTCAATAATCATCCTATTCTCCCTCCATTAAACACACTAACAAGAGCTCTCTCAAGTTGTAAAGCTAAAGCCTTTTCAACTTACATGTGATTTTTTTCATACAGATTGTCTCCTGAATTGTGCTAATGTGACAATGATGAATATGACTGTTCTAGCCTTATAATGTGGTGGCTAATAAGCCTAATTACATCATGGTAATGCATAGATGATTTAGGAATCAATAATAGTCTGATACAGAGGAAAAAAGCTAATGGAAAATATTTCTGTCATTACATAATAACAATCATCATCATCATATTTCTTTATAAAGCATCCTGCCTTCTCTTTCTCCTGCAAAAGTGCTCAGCATGCCGAACCACCATCATAATGACAATTTCTCATTAAGTAAGAAAGAACACCCAGCCCTCAGCAAAATTGCAAACAAGGTGGGAAAACAATAGGGAAAAACAGCAGCAGCCATGGGAGTCATTTAAATATGCCTCTGAACAACAAAACAAGTTTTCAAGCATATTTTAAAAGTGAGAGAGAGAGATTTTAAAAATGAGCTGGAGTTCAGGAGGGAGCAATTTGCAGGGTCAACACAGGAAATACTCAATTGCCAACTGACTTTAGTTGTGATGGTGGAACCCCTAAACACCAGGCGGTACAAAAATCCATCCAGTGGAACTCAAAGGAGGAGGTCTTAAATATAACCAGGCCAAAGCCCTTTCGGAGCTTTATAAACCATTAATGCTAATTTTATTCTGAACCACTGCTTCATAAACAGTCAATGCGAAGAGTTCAAAGCAGGCTGCATATTATAATGATAGCTCAAACAGAAGCGCAGTTGTGTGGCTATATTCTGAATGATTTGTATGCAATGGATCAACTTTGTTGATAACCCAGCAAAGAGGGAATTACAAAACTCCATCTGAAAGTGCATACATTGCTGTTGCCAGGTTGTCATGAGATAAATAAAGGTGCAATCTAAACAAATTGTGTAGATGAAACCCTTGTTTCTGAGCTACATCCTACACATGGCTTTCCATGCATAGGGCACAGTCAAATATGATACCAAGATTTTTAACCCAATTCACAGCTTCCAAACAAGTCCCCTCAGTCAGAAGGAGCCACAAAGAAGTGGAGAGCCATCTCAGGAAAAAAAAAAAAGTCTCAGCCCAATAACACCACTTCTGTCTTCCAGGTGTGACTCTAAGGGTGTGTCTAGACTACAGGGTTTTTTTGAAAAAACTTCCCCTGCATCTAGACTGCTGCTGCGTTCTTTCAAAAGTAAATCGAAAGAACACGGCAGTTTTTTTGACCGCGGAAAACCTCGTTTTATAAGGAATAACGCCTTTTTTCGAAAGTGCTCTTTCGAAAAAAGGCGCTATGTAATACAAACTGTGCTTTTTCGAAAGAGAGCATCCAGACTTCCTGGGTGCTCTCTTTTGAAAAGGCGGCTTGCTTTCTTGAACGTACTGATTGTAGTCTAGACGCTCTTTTTGCAAGAGGCTTTTTTGAAAGTATCTTTCGAAAAAGCCTCTTTCGAAAGAGGCTTGCAGTCTAGACATAGCCTTAAACCTTTTAATGCAACTGTCAGGGGAGCCCAGGATGATTACAGGAAACTCTTGGTCCTGGCATGCACATTCTGGTTCACCACAGAATGTCATGCAAGGTCGCAAATGAAAGCTGCTGTCACACTTGTCATCATTGTCATTGTGAAATGTATGCAACAGATATGATGTAAAGAGTAATGTGTATATACTGAAACTATGTTCTTAAAGTCTGTATCTAGCTATTAGTCACCAGCAAAGGTGAACAACAAGTTTTCTGACAGGCAGGCACTGTCTATTCATGTATCTGTTTATATGTAAACTGAACATTGGTTCACAGTGGGTCCCCTATCATCAATGAAGGATTGTAAGAAAGAATGTCAGAAAGGAACTAATGGGAAGAGAAAAACAACAGGAGAAGAGAACCGTGTCTTGAGGTACACTTCAAAGGTTTGTTAACTATATTTTAAGGGCAGAGAATATACCTGGCTATCCCTTACCTAGGAAGTAAAAGGAAAGTGGTTTTGCCTCATGAAAACGGGGCCTCAGAGAATCTTGCTTGAAAAATCTAGCAAGAACTTTGTGTGAAACAAGCCTTTTAGACAAAGAGTAACGTGTTCAGTTTGGTTCTGGAAAACATGCTATGTTGATGTGACCATTTGTTTACAATAGCCTTATTCACTGTCTCCTGAATCTCTAAGGCTATGTCTACACTACCAGGTTATTTCGAATCATATGGGCAGAAACAGTTAGTCACTATCAGCCTGATTGGATTGGAACAACAGACCTAATGGCATTTTATGCAGCTTTGAGTTGTGTGTCTGAAAGGTGAAATGCCCTGTGGCATTTTTGGAAGGCTATGCTATACAAGAATCAAGTTATTAATTATTGTAGCTATTAATGTATTTGATTATACACCAGAGGCCTGACCCAATGGAAATATTGACTCCCATTCACTTCAATGGAGCTGAATTGTCTTCTGATTCTTTTTGCATGCACCTATAGGCACCTGCTTCCTCGGGGGAAACGGGGTGCTCAAACTCCCCTCTGTCCCAGACCCCACCCCTCTGTCCTTTCCCCTCAAAGTTCTCACCCCACTTCTGCCTCTTCCTACTTCCTCCCCTGAGCATGACCCATCTCCACTCCTCCGCCTACCTCCCAGAGCCTCCTGCACTTTGCAAAACAGTTAATTGTGGCAGACAGTAAGCACTGGGGAGAAGGGAGGGGGAGAAGTTGATCAGTGGGGCCTCTGGAAGGAGGAAGATGTGGAGGAGATAGAGGGGAGCTGGCTACTAGTGGGTTCTAAGCATCCCCTATTTTTTTCTGTGGCTGCTTCAGCCCCAGAGCACCCATGGAGTCTGTGCCTATGCCTACATCACTGCACATGTATCCTAGGGTACGTCTAGACTACATGGCTCCGTCGACGGAGCCATGTAGATTAATTTACTCAACAAAGGGAAATGAAGCGGCGATTTAAATAATTGCCGCCGATCAGCTGTTTGTCGGCACAGCGCGGCAGTCTAGACGGGGATCTGCCGACCCCAGAACCCTTTGTCGGCAGATCCTGTAAGCCTCGTTTCACGAGGCATGCAGGATCTGCCGACAAAGGGTTCTGGGTCGCAGATCCTCGTCCTAGACTGCCCGCCCCAAACAGCTGATCGGCACAGCACGGCAGCCATTTTGATTTAAATGAAGTGGCGATTATTTAAATCGCCACTTCATTTCCCTTTGCTGTCCTCCCTCATCTACATGGCTCCGTCAACGGAGCCATGTAGTCTAGACACACCGCTAGTTATGGAACTTCAGGGAGCCTATTGCTCATTCTACCTGTAAACTGAACTAGTGAATAAGGGTGGAAGCAGTTTAGTTCATACATTATATTTCTGACATCACAGGTAGTCTCAGTGTGAAATAAGACCTTTTACAAGTATATTATCCATGTGCAATTTTAAACAATTCCTTACCTTGGTCCCTATCAATGTGTACTGGCAGAATCTGGTATAAATGTTACATTTTGCAGCATCTTCACATTTGCTAGTAGTCAAAGGCTATGGTGTCTTGCTGCAGTGGAGCATAAAAATGGAATATCATGGGAACAGATAACATTTTAAGTGATATCAACAGCTTAGTTTTCTCTTTAAAAATTTAGAAAACGCTTAATGTGATGTGTTTATCTGGATCATTTATTGTCCACACGTGTCATCTCATATCAACTGCAGAATTCCAGTTTACTAATACAATGGAAAATTAATAAAGCATAATGTATTGATTAAAATATCACTGTAATATGTACTGATTCATGTGACAGTGAGTATGTATACTTACTTCAACACTGATTGTCAAAGAATCCAGTTATGATGACATATTAGCCAGAGGTATCAAGTGGATGGAGAAAAGTCACATATTAATATTCCCTAAAACAAAGTAGTCTTGGCAGAAGGTAAATTGGAACCTTTAGCAAGCAAAAGATGGGTAAAATTCTCTACTTACGTAATTCAGCAAAATCCTATTCAAGTCAAGAGTGTGGGTCTCAGTTACAGCAGCTGAGAATTTGTTCCCATACATCCGATAAAGGTAAGACTATTCTATACTTAATAATTTGCTACCTGTTCTGTAGTTTTTTAGACTTATTTGGTATATACAGGGTAAGGAATGAAGGGAGAAGAAATGAAATAAAAAATGAACATAAATAATATGTATTCTAATAATCCTGTTTGTGAAAAAAAATAACATGAATATGTGAAGATAAAATTGAGGAAAACACTGTCACCTACAGCTATATAGTTATGAATGCTGAGCTCACATTCATTCTTTCCCTCCCCCTCAACTATATTTTCATTGACAATAATATTTTATTTTAGAAATAATTGAACATTTTTATTGGAACAATTTTTCATGCTGAAAAAATGTGAGGTTAGATATTTTAGAAATCACAAGCCTAGCTGTATGGACCTCAGAATTTAAATTCCCTTTCCTTGGGACATTCAGCACTCAGGGTGCATCCACACTGCACCGTCATTTCAAGATAACTAGCGTAATTTTGAAATAACAAACAGTTTATTCCGTAGACGCTCCACTGCTATTTTGAAATAGCCCCTCACCAGGGTCATTTTAAGTTATTCCTCTCCAGTGCCTCCTGGGGCGCTAAATTGAGACAGCACGTCTACATTAGGGAAGTCTGCCTCAGACTAATTTTGAGGCTTCCCTGCAGTGTAGATGTGCTATTTTGAAATAAGCTATTTAGGAATAACTGTTCTGGAATAGTTTATTTTTAAATAGTCGTGCAGTGTAGACATACCCTCAGACAATATATTAGATAAAACTGTCCAGAAAATATTTTTCCCCATGGAAAATTTTGATTTTTTTTTGTCCAAATGCCCCAAACCTTATGCATTTGATTTTCATATTTTTTTTAGTGAAAACTCAGAATTTTCCACAAAAAGCAGACTTCTTGGTGAAAAACATCATTTAATTGAAAATCCATTTTCTGTTGAAAAACAGTCTTAATGGAAAACTATGGACCAATCCAAGTGATAGATAGATAGATAGATAAGCAGGCAGACACCCACACAGGGAGAAAGAGAATGATTCTGGGACTAGCAAGAAGTACTGTGTGTCCTGCTGTAAAACTGGAACGCTTCCTTTCTAATTCTTGTTTCTAGCAGGACTATGGGATGATAGACCTTAAACCTGTCAGTGATGCAGTATTGTCAGCTTTGCACTTACGAGTAATGAAATTTGGTGGGTGTGAGTGAGATGCCACATATATTGGGGAGAAAGAGAGAAGCATTTAAACCTCTGCCTGCTACAAGATGGAACTGGATGACAGGGGAAGTATTACTTGATAATTGCTGTGTTCTGTTCACTCTTTCTCAAGCATCTGGCACTGGTCACTTTGTGAAGACAGGACACTTGGCTAGATAGACCATTGGTCTGGCCCAGTATGGCCATTCTTATGATCTCTAAGGGTATGTCTACACTAGCTCGTTAGTTCGAGCTAGGTAGGCAAATGAGGGCAACCGGAGTTGCAGATGAAGCCCGGGATTTAAATATCCCGGGCTTCATTTACATGTTCGAGCGCTGCCATTTTAAATCCCCTTACTCCGAACTCCGTGCCCACGGCTACACGCGGCATGGAGTAGGTAGTTCGAATTAGAGATCCTAATTTGAACTCCATTACTCCTCGTTCCACGTTCCTTGTTCCACGTTCCTCGTTCCACGAGGAGTAACGGTAGTTCAAATTAGGATCTCTAATTCGAACTACCTACTCCGTGCGCGTGTGGCAGCGGGCACGGAGTTCGGACTAAGGGGGATTTAAAAATGGCGGCGCCCAGAAACATGCAAATGAAGTCTGGGATATTTAAATCCCGGGCTTCATTTGCAACTCCGGTTGCCCTCATTTGCCTACCTAGCTCGAACTAACGAGCTAGTGTAGACATACCCTAACAGGTTATTTTCTTTATTTTTAAGGCTGTTTGTTTGAACCTGCTCAGAGGTTTGGAATACTAGAAGAATTCAGATAAGCTGATTAAAAGGTTCATGGGTACACACAGCTTATCAAATGGCTTCACAGTTTATCACATTATACTTCAGGGGGTAGCCGAGTTAGTCTGTACAGGATAAACTTAAAAAACAACAAATAGTCTGGTAGCACTTTAAAGACTAACAAAACATGTAGATGGTATCATGAGCTTTCATGGGCACAGCCCACTTCTTCAGATGACCAGAGTGTTGGATGTCCAGAACTAAAATAAATAGGGCAAGGGGGAGGAAATGGGGAACAAGAAGATGTATTGGGTATAAAAATATCAAGGGGAAAGCCGAGCTGGAATGTAACAGGAAAAACAAATAGTCAAAACAGACTGTTTTTCCTGTTATATTCCAGCTCGGCTTTCCCCTTGATATTTTTATACCCACTACCTCTTCTTGTTTCACCCCTCCCATTTTTTCCTTCTCCCCTGTCCCCCCTTCTCCCCTATTTTTTTGAGTTCTGGACATTCAAAACTCTGGTCATCTGGTGCCCATGAAAGCTCATGATACCATCTACATGTTTTATTCGTCTGTAAAGTGCTACCAGACTATTTGTTGTTTTTTAAGTTTATCACATTATAGCATGGCAGCACCCCGCTAAATTTTTCTTGCTGCAAAAGGACAGCAAAGAACAGATTGCTGCTAGCCTGGTGCTGATATTTTTTATTTATGTGAGAGTCTATTTAAATTCCAGATTCAGCACTTCTTTCTGCCTGAAGCACATGGGCAGAATAGAGACTTGAATAGCAATCAAGGACAGCACTTCATTCAGTACTCAGCCTCCCCACTTTGCCCATGTTCTTTAGGCAGGGTGGGACACGGATCAGAAATACTGAACAAGAAAGCGGCTTTGCAGGTCTGGTGAGGACACCAAATAAATAGTTCAGTTTGAAGACTGGAAGAGGAGGATCAGAATTCTAGTCCCTCAATAAACTAGTGAGGAACTACTGAGTGGCTGTTCTCTTCATCCAGCCCTAAATGGTAACAAATGGAAATGGCAATAAATGGGTAGAATTTTACTTTCCAATACATACAATTTCATATAATAATTATATCACTGAAAACAGAAAAGATTCAGCTTTAATAAAATCGAAAGAGCAACATACTGTAAGATAAAGGAAAATAGTTATTGTATATTTCAAGACAGACAATAAAATGCAGGAATCATATACACATTTGGGTCAATCAACAGAATCATGGCTGAAGTCACAGAAATAATTTTAGAATTTCTCTTCCTCTCTGCTTAAGACAGAAGAAAACCAGTATTTGTTTAAATCATTTTCTACTCTTTCTGCTCTAAGTATGCATGTTTCTTGAATAATTTTTTCTGAAAACTATATAATAAATATGAACATCTCAGCTATCTTCACAGAGCAACAAAAAATTCTAATAATTTAAACATTCAAAGCATGGAAGGCACACAGAACTATACCAATCCATAGATACATTATATAAAATATGGTTATATAAAATCAGTGCCTGATTTTCCCTCTGAGTGCATTTGGACCTGTGATAGAAACTGACAAATATCATGAACTTTCTAAGAACTTCCAGATTAGTTGAAGATTGGAATTTGAAAAAAAATGCATTGCAACTGTAGGTATCTTATTTTATTCTTAAAATTCAAGATCCTGACCTCTTAAGTAGCAGTGCTATGGATTTCCTCCTGAAACTCATACACCAAAAGTAATTAAATGGGTATTACTTTTTTGTCTCTATTGACAGTATGTTCCATTCATGCTAACCAGATATTTTTCTTCTAAATATTTTATATATAGACACCTAGGGAGAGAAAGAGGCCATAACCTTTGGAATTACAATTAACCAGTCTATGGTACTGTTATAGGACTAGATTCACAGTGTACACTTAGGTGCTACAAAGCTGAGATTTGCAGTGCTAACTTTTAGATGTCCTGCCACCTAATGGAATGTACAACTGAAGTTAAGTGCCCAGGCTCCCTATACAATACATGGGAAAAGTTAGGCACTTAACAATGGGATTAATGAAAGATAGCTAATAAGTGAGGAAAGGGGTTTGTCCTAAGCCCTGCCCTTCTCAACAAGTTAGACTTGAAAGTGTTTTTGTGAGTCTACCCCATAGTGCCAATCACCATAGTGTAAGCACTGAAAACAAGGAAAAGGAGGAGAAAACAAATCCATCTGCCAAAGAGTATGGGTCTGTGAAGCTATACACTTACTAAGCTACATGTCTAATGGGCTGCCCTGCTTTGAGAGACTCATATTATCATATTTGATATCAAGAGTTGCTGAAGCACTTGACATTTGAGAAATTTTCACAGAAACCCTCTCAAGTACATAGTGTCTAGAGGGACACAGATTCCTTAATATCAAAGGAATGTCAAGAGGGAGCAGCTAAAACTCACCACACAACCTCCTTCTGTGGTTTGGAATCTGAAAACTCAACCTTGCCCTTCACATTTTTGTGGCAATGGTGAGGGAAGAAAGAAAGAAAGAGCAGCATAGAAAGTCTCTTTTGCAAAGCTGCCTAGTTGTCTGGCTGCCCAGAGATAAAGACAGGCAAAGGAAACACAGGAAAAAGAAAATATTCCAGTGCAGATGTTAATATATAGGCTCAATGTTCTTCTTCCTGACTGCAAAGACCACAAGACAAACCAACAGTCCAAAGCAGATCAGTGTCTGTAATCTGTGTACTGGATGCTCAGGCATTTTTCACTTGCTACTTGATATTTCGCAACCTTCAAATCAGTGAGCTTTTAACAATAAAGGACAGAAAAAAACTCAAGGATAGGCAGGCAACAAGGAACAGTAAGGCTATTGTCACTGAATTGATTTTCATTGTACCATATTGGTTTTCAAGGGCAAATCCTTAACTCACCTCCCAGAGCTGGATGGATGATGGGAAAATGTATATAAAAAAAGTATCCTCCTTTCATATCTGTGGACTGATTCCATAGCATGGAGTTTACTTCAACCTAGTAGATGAAATAGTAGATGAATAGATGTACCTCTCTAATGAAACCCCAATATGTGTGTGTATGGGAGAGGAAGATTAGGACACATGGAAAATGTGCATATAACACATGCATATAAACTCCACTGTAGAATGCCCAGGCCCTGCCTATTCCCCAGTTCCCTATACCTTGCTCCTGAAACTAGTTGTCTCTTGCATGATTCTTGGGAATCCAGCACCACACAACAAAATAACCTATGCCTGGAAGATCTCCCAGTGTGGAGATGCAAGCTGGATTTTCCCTGCTGTAAAAAAGGGCTAATAAGATAGAATCATTTTGCAAGTTAGAAACTTTGGGATATCAGGCACCCTGGATCATGCAACACGTAGTATCTTCCCACCTGAGCAGGGTGACTTTGAAAGCTGTAGGGAATCACTTAACCTCCAAATGCATGCTCCTTCCCAGAGAGGTTGTCCAAAGATTTATCTATACCTGTACCATAAAAGAGCAAGCTATACCCCTCACCTCAACTGGAACAATGAGGAAGTAACTCTACCTCAGTACAGACAGGCAGAATGTCCAATTTAGTACTTTTGTGCTGATATTAACATTTTAGGCATTTCTTGCTTCATTTAATTTTAATCAGTCGTTCTTTTTGGATGCAGGATGATATAAGAGGAAGATTGATGGAATCCAATTACTCGTGTTCTATTTTAGAGAGCATTTTTAAAATAAAAAATGTAATAAAATGCCAAGTAAGTGTTTTTATTTATAAATAATTCATGGATGAGCGCCCAACCTCGGGAAAGCATATTACACAATTAACAGCTTTGCCACACTTATTCCTGTTGATTAAGGAACTACTCAGCATGAGTAAACATGGCCCTTTATCAGCTCTGGAGACTGGTTTAATTATATTAGTCATTAACTGTGGCATTAATGCTTTAAATTATCTATGGAATACAATGCTTGTCAGCTAACTTTGTAGGAAAATTGATAATTGTTTAGGTTTTATGCATGATCTATCAAAAGGTGATGAGCACATCTAGAAATGAATAAAGCTATCTTTTAATTCTCACAAATACACTCCACTGAATAAAAAAAAGATGGACAGTGATGCCAACAGATGGCCATTTTTGATTGGATGTATTACATTACATAATCTTGAATTCCTGGGGACGCCAGGGCAATCCTGGAGGATTGGCAACCCTACCAACAAAGCATCTTTTTAAATGAAAGATAAAGACCTAAAAATGTGTCAAATTCACAGCTTCAAAGGAATTATTTACTTATGTCAAAATGACCACTTAAGAAGGTTCCTAAATGGACAAGGCCAAGGTCTGATCCTGCACCCTACCTCATGCAAGTATACCCTAGACACAAGACTAATCACAGTGAAGTCAATAGCAACACTTACATGCAAATAACATGTAGACACTGGGCCCTGTAATGCCCTATCTTGCATATTTGTTTTATTGTTTAACAGTCACACCACATAAATATGTTCTGCAAACTGTATGCCAAGTTGTAACTGATGGCTTTGAGCCATTTCATAAGCCTCACTCAGGATTCCATACATGGAGCAATATTATTCAATCAGACTTTTAGCAGAATTCTACATTCAGATGAGACCCCCGTGAAGGACAAGAAGGGCCTGCTGACATTTTACACCATATTTGGAGGGTTCAGGATTCTGTTCTGCAGCTGAGCTTCAGCTAACACCACTCTTGGTCTTTTCCTGCTTTCCCCCATTAAACACAAAGTCAGCATGGCTGATTGTGGTGCTAGTCACTCAGTGGTACAGTCTCAACTTTTTTGCTGATTCATAGATTCACCCTTCACTCACACTGCTACCTACTCCCCATGAGGGAAGGCTCATCTTACTAGCCCACAGATATCAAGCTAATAGAGGAAAGGAAGGCAGAATAAAAATCAAGTCTCAATGTATTGAACACAGTGGAAAAAAAAGAGAAAAGCCAAAAGAGTAAATTGGTCACTGCCACTCATTCTCCCCAGATTTGCAGGTTTTCCTAAATCATAAACTAAACTGAGCTAAGCTTGTACATTCTTCTGATACTGGTGATCAGGATAACATCGCTCGTCACTCTTCCGCAGTTCGTCTTTGATAGATCCTATTACTACAGGCTGACAAGTTGAGGTACCTAACAATGTATTCACAAATACGATCCACTGTAGTTTTTAATTATCAGTAGGCAAAACTGATCACTTTTTTATTGATCATTTTTTATTGATCACTGGTCAAATGTTGAATGCAACGTTCAGCTAGTTCACTGTTGGTATCTCTCTAGATAATATCACACTCAAAGGCATGCCTTTCAATTAATTAAAAAAAGTGATACTGATTCCACAGAACCTTCCTCCCAAGAGATGGAGTAGTACAACAAGACAATCATTGAAGATAGGGCAGTTCATTGTGTTATTAATCAATCAAGATGCTTTTACTAGGCTATTAACCAACTAAGTTATTAACTTTCACAAAGTTATTTTTGGTGAGAACACACACACACACACACACACACACACACACACAAAATATTCCCCATCATACTATTTAAATATGAATAATATAGAAGAAACAACGAATTTACACTATTGTGGTTCTTTTGAATAATGCTAATGACTAATTTGACCCGTGAACTGCTGAGGTCTAAATATCACTGATCTAGCTCCTGAAGTGTTGTTAAGAGACTCTGTGGCACCTGGGATGATGGGGACACATTTTATTGAAGCACATTTTGTATTATTCAGTGTGCTTTCACAATAGTCTCAATCTGAAATTTTTTTCAGCTCATATAAGACCCCAAATGTTTCTTGTTTTTGTTCAAACAAATTTTACCATTTGTGTGTTAAATATTATTGTCACTTGCCTAATGAGAAGCTACTACTCTGCATATTACCATAATTCTCCTGAGGGAAGGATTAAGATATTCTTTTTTTGTCCTATTAAAATACATTATTCTGAAATGGGATTGTCTCTGACAGAATGCAGAATGGTTACTGATTCATAGTGTTGCTGTTTTCCCTCAGTTACACAATTCCCTGCACTGTGATAGGTTATGAGCCTGATTTGCATGTAGGTTTGATTTATGTAATCACTGCTCAGTTATTACACAATTCCTGCATGGTATGCAAATCCTTGGACCTTGATAGGTTGACAGACATTAATAGCTATTCAAAGTGAAAGGATTTGCATAAATGCTGTACCATTATGTCGTAGTGGGGAAAGATGATAAAAAGGAAGGTAGAAGAAAAAGGAAGTGGCAAAGTAGGATGATAGAAGGAAATAGGGCTGAAAAATATATATTCACATACCTATTTCTAATTTACTTCTCAGCGTTTTGGCAGCCTGTTCTGCTTTTCTATATTTATTTTCTTCCAATTAAGTTAACATTTGACTGTTTAATTAAAACATTCAGTGTAAGAACACCTTCCCAATAACTTCAGAAAAAAAATACTGGCCTCATTCCAGTGGTGGCCTCCATGCCTTATCATAATAAAAATAAATAGTAACTAAGGCACAAAGAGACCACATCATCTTTCCTAACCCCTATCATTCTCTTTCTTTCCATCTACTGCCTCCCTTCTCAGACTCTCTCCCTAGTCCTCTAAAGAACAGGAGAGGTGCTGTCTGTCAGGGGAAGGAAAGGAGAGATGGAGGCTGTGAAAGAATAAGAGTAAAAAGAGAAGGCACACTCTAACAGCAGCCCCATTCGGAGCATAGCAAGGACTATCCTGGTTTTTCAATTGGCTGCCTTAACCACAGATTGCAGACGGCTTGCTCACAGCTCCACCACCTACAGTTAGCTCCTGCTGGAGATGAGAGGTTGTCGGTCAGATGGGAGTGTACACTCTGTACAGAAAGAGATCTAACTAGGTCTGTATAACATTTCCAGTGCCCTTTTGTAGGGATAATGGCTCAGTAGTCACACTGGAGGTAGGAACAGAGTGCATACTGATCACATTAGCAGGTGACACAAAGCTGGGGTGAGTTTCAAACACTTTGGAAGATAGAGCTAAAACTCAAACGGATGTTGATAAATTAGAGAGCTGGATGATGGACAACAAAAAGAAGTTCAACAAAAACAAATGTCAGGTGCTACACTAAGGGCACTTCTACACAGCAGCATTATTTCAGAATAACTGACGTTATTTTGAAATAACAAAATGAGTGTCTATACAGCAAGCCATTATTTTGAAATAATGTCAAGCTGGAGAACTTCTTACTCCGACTTCTGTAACCCTCATTTCATGAGGAGTAAGGGAAGTCGGAGGAAGTGTACTCTTCCTTTGACTTCCTGCTGTGTAGACAGTGCCAAAATCCAAATTAAGCTATTTTGACTTCAGCTACACAATTGACGTAGCTGAAATTATGTACCTTAATAATTTGACTTTTGCCCTGCAGTGTAGATGCATCCTTAGGGAAGAAAAACCAAATGCACAAATATGGAATGGGGGGCAACTGGCTCAGTAGCAGCACTGCAGAAAAGGCTCCAGGAGTTGTGGTGGATCACAACCTCAGTGTAATGCTGTTGTTAACTCCCCCTGATGCTAGTTTAGGTTGCATTAGCAGAGTTAAATAGCATGGAGGTCATGGGAAGTGATAGTACCACTCTACTTGGCACTAGTAGGACTTCAGCTGGAGCACTGTGTACAATTTTGGTCATCTATGTTTAGAAAGGATGTAGAGAAACTGAAAAGGAGCCAAAGGCAAGTAACAAAGATAATGAAAGGGATGAAATGCAAGTCATATAAGCAAAGGCTGAAGGCATTGGGTATGTTTGGAAAAGATTGAGGGTGGGACATGATAGCAGTCTTCAGATACTTGAAAGGCTGCCATAAAAAAGATGGAGAAACACTTCTCTATTGCCACAGAATGCAGGACAAGAGACAATGGGTTCAATTACTGCATAGCAGATTTAAGTTGAATTTCAGGAAGAACTTCCTAACATTAAGAACAATAGGGCAATAGAATAAACTGTTTAGGGAAATTGTGGAAATTCCTTCACTGGAGGTTTTCAAAAAATGAACCTGGATAGCCATCTGTCTTTGATGGTGGAGTCACACAACAAATCCTATATCTTGGCAGGGGGTCAGACTAGATGACTCTCACAGTTTATGAGTCTTTGTCTAAATAGCATGTGGTGGATCAGCAGAATGCCTTCTTGCCACTTAGGGCTTACAACGGCTGCAATATCAAAGGGCACAGGCCACTAGAGTACATTTAAGATAATATTCAAGAGCTACAAAATCATGATTTGCTTGTTTATGCTATAAATTGCATGCAAAATCAGTTCCAGAAGTAGGGTGCTTTTCAAGGAAAGATGATTTTAAACTGATTAGATGCTGTTTCCTGCCACATTATGTTTAGAAGAGAGTTCCTGAACCCAAACAGAGAGTAGAAATGTTTGTATTAGTAAAGAATAACTATTCTTTGTGACTGATTAATCAGCTTAGGTCAATGAGCATGTCTCACACTTGCACCCAGTTTTAATAAATACTAAGACTAAACTGACAAGTGCAGAAAGTAAAAGAACCATAGAAATGAAGCCTTAATCTAATATTAATAAATTCAATGTATAGTGAACTCACATATTGTAAAACTCCATCAGCATTGAAATAGAAAAAAGCTGCAAAAGTGTTATTCGCAACCCCGGATATAACGATCAATAAACTTTCCTGTGCAAAAATAATGACTTTCCTTTTGGTCAAATCTTCTCCTCTTCAGAGCTGGAGTAAATGGACTTTGAGGATTATACCATAGTTGGTGGAGACAAAATCCTTGTTATATTTGGGCCAGCTATGTCCCCTCTTTAAGTGGGAGGAGGAGGTCGGCTACTGGATCTGGAGAGTGGTAGCTCTCATTCTCTAAACTCTACTGCCTCCACTGAGCACAGTTCTACAGTATTCTAGGAACTCTGCATTCCGACCACTCCCCCACTGCAGTGGAAGCACACTGGTTACACTAGGTTTGGTATTCCTGAGGCATTCTGTGCCAAAAAATTAAAATTCTGCATGCACTATTTTAAAATTCTGCAAATTTTATTTGTCAAAATAACACTACATAATCATGCCCATTTCAATTATTTTCATAATTTATTTCAAATACCTGCCAGCAAGTATGTCTGTAACAATTACACACACACACACAATTTCCCCAGATATAGAGAGTTGAAGAAACTGCTATGAAAACCCATTTCTTTTTTCTTTGCTTCCAGAGCTCAACTGTGAAGGAGGAAGGGTGAAGGAGGGTTCAATTGTAATTCAAAAATAAAGGTGGGACGGGAGGTGGCAAAAGCATCCCTAAGGCTGCTAATGTTAAAAAAAAAAGACTTGCTCAGAATGACCCCATTTTCTCTTTCCTGGGTTATTCCCATCTCAGTGACTGGAATCATTAGATTCAACTCACTAAATTTCCTTTGAAGTCTGCATGTCCAGGCCTTCAGATTTATTGTTTTGATCCAAACCTGCTTCAAGTCCTACCTTATTTATTATTCTCTCCTGCAGACATCCTTCTCCTGGGCTTTTGAGTCTTCTCAATTTTCTTTGCTTTTATTTCCTTTTCATTATTTTCCTCACTTTGATCGTGGCCTTTTTTATCACTCTTGGTGCCCTCCACCCCATTCGCTATGCCATTTTCTTCCTTCCTTCCTTGCAGAGATTGTCTACATGGGGAAATAGCTGGGACTAGCTATTCTATAATAGCCCTCTGTGGGCATGTCTACAGTAGGAAATTATTTCAAAATAACTTATTTCGAAATAATAACTCCCAAAATAATTATTTCAAAATAGCGTGTCCACACTACAGGGAAGCCTTGAAATTAGTCTGAGGCAGGCTCTCTTAATGTGGATGTGCTACCTTGACTTAGAGCTCCAGGAAGCATGGGAAGTAATTACTTTGAATGACTCTGGGGAGTTGTTATTTTGAAATAGCAGCAGTGGAGTTAATAGTTTCAAAACAACTATTTCAAAATAAGCACTATTCCTCATAACAAGCAGGAGTTCTTATTTTGAGGTAACTTGCTCTTTATTTCAAAATAATGGGCTTGGTAGTATAGACACTCCACTAGTTATATCAAAATAAGGGGAGATATTTTCAAAAACTCCGTAGTGTAAACCAGGGCTGTACTGCACTTAGCGGAGGTCTATACTTACGGTGGCATGTAGAGTACAACACTGCTTGCTCAGCTGGCATAGTAAATAGCAGTGTAGATGATGAAGCACAATTTAGTTGTAAGGTAGAAGAGGATGCCCTCTGAATATGAATCCAGGACGTATATCTTACAAGGGCTCTCTCCATACCTGTGTATTGCTTCCCAAATCTACACAGTTAGTGTAATGCCCTGCTGTCTCCAGATGGGGAGCTGCCAGAGACTTTCTTTTATGTGTCTCCCCTCTGTGGAGCCTTTCTCTGCTGTCTCCCTACTACTGGAACCTTTCCCTGATACCCAAGCCTTTTGCTCTGGCATGTAGCTACCTGTTGCAATAACAAGTGTGGATATAGTTGTCTTTTACTGCAGCATTTAGTTACACATACAGTGCCTGTACTCTACATGCCACTGGAAGTGTAGACATAGCTTACAGGTACCTTTGTCCAGTTTAGTTGACTTCATTTCCAAAGTGAGCATGGACTAGCTATTGTACTTTAAGTTCACACGCTAGCTTATTGCACACTAACTTCCTATGAAGATAAACCGACTAACTCCTCTTTGGATTTACTGTAACCAATTTCCAGCCACAGTCATCCTGAACTTACCAGGCATGGATTTACCATGCTAAACCATCCAGTTCACATGCTCAATCTTCTCTTATTGTTGTTATTGCTGCAAATAGAAGGAGATACCAGAATGAGTTCTCTGTCATTTAGTCCTCGTTTCACATTCATCTGATACCTTGCTTAGCATTTAGCTTATCATTTCAATTGAGCCTTTATGAATCGTCTTACAAAGACCTTTGAGATTAGCCAAGTGCTTTGGGGTCAGAAAGACAGATTTAAAATTATAGAACATCTTTTACTTTGTAGTTTTGAAGCTGATGTCTAAGTATCAGGATAGAGCTTATATAATAATGTCATCCTTTGTCATGTGGAAGCTCACTATTCTAAAAATAGTCTTAATGTTAATTTTCCTACTTAGTATTTTTTTAAAGAGGCACATAATTAACAATAAAATGCTGGCTAATTTTTAATTTAATTTTTAGGCTTGAAATCCTCGGTGCATTTTTATCTTTGTGTACCTACTGCAACTCATACATATACGTAAAAACAGTGGCTTTTAGACACTTTTTGTTCCGTGATCATAGAGTCTCAGTCAAGTACCACAGCAGAATAGGACATCAAAGTCCACTGGGATGATTCTGGCAGATGGGTTTGCCAGGGCAAGGGGTTGTCTGATCCCATTCCCTGTACAAGTGGGGGAATATCAGAGGAGTACTAATGGAGTCCTGCCCCCATTAAGGATTACCTTATATGGCATGAGGGATCCTGTGAGGTCAGTTTCATTGGGTTGAACATGCTATGCCCGGGAACACTGGTGAAAAGCAGCTTTATTGCAATCAAGGACAGTGTTTAAATTATTTTATTCCTTTTTGAGTTTTAGGTATAAAAGTGCAGCTGAGGGTCAAATGCTACCCACGGTTACACCCATGCAATCTCACTGAAATCAGTTCAGGTAAGTAGAATTCAGAAGTGGAATTTTTTATGTGCTGCTGAGTTCATATCACCTGCCACATACACGTTACTTTATTACAAATCCTTTAAGCAAGTGATTTGGCTGAATATGTTCAATGCCAAAACCAACAGCATCTTTGCATGCCTGACCCAGTTTGTGTGACAAGGAAAGAAAAGACCTGACGGATATGGCAGAAATCCATCAACATAAATTTCACATGCCTTACTGAACCATATCAGAAATCAATACCAAGTGCAGTAGAAATTACTCTTTACTACAAAGAAAAGATGCTTAATGTAAATATATGTATTCCTCTTAAAGAAGCCACCAGGCAATGTTATAGCATGGCAGAACACACCGGAATAACGTGTAGGGTACTGTTTCTCATGTTATTTTCCCTCATCTGAATTGCATCTCTTTCCCTTATTCCTGATCAAGCCAGATTAAGGACTGTCCTAGTCCTGGCAAAGCTCAGCCTGCTGGACACACACCTGGTGGCTGTGTTTGAGCCAAAGTGTTTTTATGCTTTCTAAGACTGAGCAAAGTCTAAGAACAGCCTCTGGCTTGGGGTTTGTAGGCACACTCTTGGGGTACACATTCTCTATTTAGCAAGCCCTTATGATAGTTCAGTCCTATGATCCAGCTACCCTAGGCTCCTCCAGACCAGGACTGACAACTCTCCCTCCCCACAAACAACCTAGTTGCTTAGTCACAGCTTTATTCCAGTGATCCAACCTCATGGGCACTCGGATTACCATTTACCTCTCCAGTGTCACATGATAACTGAGGCACATAACACAGAGACGTAGCAAAAGGATCCTACAACATTTACTCTTTAGATAATACAAGAAATATACGGATCCAGGCACAACCATAAAACAGCTGTTTGCCATTTCAGTTTCCTCACGACTCTGTGTTCCACAAATTCCCAAAGAACATTTCAGAGTCTCTTTGGTCTTGTCCTGCCCTCCTCTGGGCTGGTGAGTAACCATTTTTTAAAAAAAAATAAGGGTCAATCCCTTTTTTTAGATGATCCACAAATATCAGACTCATCAGGTGATCAAAGTCTACCATTATGTGATCCATTGCTTAGTTACCCTCGCCCCCTAGAATTTAGACTTGAAAAACAGTTTTCCCAGAGCAGTACTCATTTTTTTGTCCAAGGAGGCTTCCATGTGCATAGAGGTGGACCAATAAATGATCAACCATTGTTGACCCTGTCCAGCCTCTGTACAGAGGCCAAGGAATTTGATCCCCAGCTAATAGCCTTTTATGGACCTAACCTCCATGAAATTATCTAGCTTCTCTTTAAACTCTGTTATAGTCCTAGCCTTCACAGCCTCCTCTGGCAAGGAGTTCCACATGCTGACTACACGCTGTGTGAAGAAGAACTTTCTTTTATTAGTTTTAAACCTGCTACCCATTAATTTCATTTGGTGTCCTCTAGTTCTTCTATTTAGGAACTAATAAATAACTTTTCTTTATCGGCCCTCTCCACACCACTCATGATTTTATACACCTCTATCATATCCCCCCTCAGTCTCCTCTTCTCTAAACTGAAAAGTCCCAGTCGCTTTAACCTCTCCTCATATGGGATCCGTTCCAAACCCCTAATCATTTTAGTTGCCCTTTCTGAACCCTTTCCAAGGCCAAAATATCTTTTTGAGGTGAGGAGACCACATCTGTACACAGTATTCAAGATGTGGGCGTACCATAGTTTTATACAGGGGCAGTAAGATATTCGGGTCTTATTTTCTATCCCTTTCTTAATAATACCTAGCATCCTATTCGCCTTTTTGACATGCTGCACACTGTGTGGAAGTTTTCAGAGAACTGTCCACGATAACTCCAAGATCTCTTTCCTGATTTGTCGTAGCCAAATTAGCCCCGTCATACTGTATGCGTATAGTTGGGGTTATTTTTCCCAATGTGCATTACTTTACACTTACCCACATTAAATTTCATTTGCCATTTTGTTGCCCAATCACTCAGTTTGGTGAGATCTTCTTGGAGTCCCTTACAGTCTGCTTCTGTCTTGACTATCCTAAACAGTTTGGTATCATCCGCATAAACTTTACCACCTCACTGCTTACCCCTTTCTCCAGATCATTTATGAATAAGTTGAACAGGATTGGTCCTAGGACTGACCCTTGGGACACCACTAGTTACCCCTCTCCACTCTGAAAATTTACCATTTATTCCTACCCTTTGTTTCCTGTCTTTTAACCAGTTCTCAATCCAAGAAAGGACCTTCCCTCTTATCCCATGGCCATGTAATTTACACAAGAGCCTTTGGTGAGGGACCTTTCCCAGAGCAGTACTCATTTTTTTGTCCAAGGAGGCTTCCATGTGCATAGAGGACCAATAAAATGTAACCATTGTTGACCCTGTGTTGCTACCCTTGGGAATTTGATCCAACACAGAAGTTAAAAAAAAAAGACAATTGAGATCGCAGAGAAGCCCCAATTCAAAATGGACTTTGTAGTCTGAAAAATAAACATATAGAAAGTCCCTAATATAAAACAGTAGACAGACATAAATAGTAGACAGACAGATACTCCATGGCTGTCTACACACTGGGCCACTTATTCCGGAAAATCAGCCGCTTTTCCGGAATAAGCTGCAAGCTGTCTACACTGGCCCCTTGAATTTCCAGAAAAGCACTGACGATCTACTGTAAGAAATCAGCTGCTTTTCCGAAAACTATGCTGCTCCCGCCAAGTAAAGTCCTTTTCCGGAAAACTGTTCCGAAAAGGGCCAGTGTAGATAGCACAGTAGTCTTTTCTCGCAAAAGCCCCGATTGCGAAAAATGGCGATCGGGCTTTCCGAAAGCAGCGCACATTGCGGATGCTTTTCCGGAAAAGGGCTTTTCCAGAAAAGCATCCTGCCAATGTAGACGCTCTTTTTCCAGAAATACTTATAATAGAAAACTGTTCCGTTTTAAGCATTTCCGGAAATTCATGCCAGTGTAGACATAGCCCATAAGTGAATATTGTGGTGCTAAATGGAAGCTATTTTAAACTAGCCAATTAGCCTGTCATAAAACGGGACTTTCAGGTCTCTCCTCCACGTCCTATTCCCTTTCTATCTCGGTCTTCTCTCCTGAGCCTCCGGTCTCATGCTCCGTCTCTCTCTCTCTCTCCCCTCTTCCTACTGCCTCCCCCTCTCTCCTCTCTCTCTCTCAGCTCTCCTCTGCCTCCTGCCTCTCTCTCCGTCTCTCTCTTTCTCTTCTCCTCCCCCTCCTGCCTCTCACTCAGGGGAACGCGGAGCCCAAACGGTCGCTTGCGCCACTTGCTCCCCTGCGGCGGCCCGGCTGAGCGGCGCAGAAGTCAGCCGAGCGCCACTGCAGGAGGCGAAGAGGGGTGGGGCGGTGACGTTCATGGACAGGGGCCGGGGCCTGGAGCCGCTGTCACGCTGCACATCAGCGCCCCGCCCCCCTTCGCCTCCCGCTGTGGCGCTCGGCTGACTTCTGCGCCGCTCAGCCGGGCCGCCGCGGAGGAGCAAGTGGAGCAAGCAGCCGTTTGGGATCCCCCGCGGTGGCCTGGCTGAGTGGCGCAGAAGTCAGCCAAGCGCCACGGTGGGAGGCAAAGGGGGCACGAAGGGGGGCGGGGCAGTGACGCACACGGCCAGGCCCCACCCCCTGGCCGTGTACGTCACCACCCCGCACCTCTTCCTTTCCTCGGCTGACTTTCAGCACTCAGCCAGACAACCGTGGGGAGCAAGGCAGCGCCATTTGGGGGCCCCATGCAGCATGGGGGTGCTGCATGGGGACCACAGCGCCCAAACGGCCGCTTGCGCCGCTTGCTCCCCCACGGCGGCCTGGCTGAGTGGCACAGAAGTCAGCTGAGCACCACTGTGGGAGGTGAAGGACGTGACTCAGGCAACAGCGCCTCCCTGAGGGAACAGCCAGCATTTCAGCGTTTCAGAGTCAGACATTGGGCTACTATATATATGACTAGCCAATTAGCCCGTCATAAGACGGGATTTTCAGGTCTCTCCTCCACCTTGGTCTTCTCTCCTGAGCCTCTGGTCTCTCGCGCCTTCTCTCTCTCTCTCTCTCCTTCTACTGCCTCCCCCTCTCTGTCTCAGCTCTCCTCCGCCTCCTGCCTCTCTTGCCTTCTGCCTCTCTCTCTGTCTCTTTCTTTCTCTTCTCCTCCTCCTCCTGCCTCTCCCTCCCCTCCATCTCTCCCGGCCCCCCTTCCCTTTCCCCTCCCACCGTGGTGCTCGGCTGAGTGCTGCCTGCTCAGCCGGGCTGCCATGAGGGAGGGGGGCGGGGCAGTGATGTACGTCACCGCCCGGCCCCCCCTTCCCCTTCCACCGTGGGAGAGCCCAAATGGTCCCTCGCACTGCTGGCTCCCCCACGGCGGCCCACCTGAGGGGCGCAGCACTCAGCTGAGCGCCACAGCGGGAGGGGAAGAGGGGGCAGTGACGTACACGGCCCCGCCCCCTGGCCGTGTACATCACCGCCCTGCCCCCTTCCCCTCCCTCCATGGCAGCTCGGCTGAGTGTTGCGTGCTTAGCTGGGGCGCCGTGAGGGAGGAGAGGCGGGTAGGTTGCCAGGTGTCTGGCCTTGTACCAGACAGTCCGGTATTTGCGCGCTCTGTCCGGTAAAAATATCAGAAAATACCGGACATGTGCAATGTCCGGTATTTTCTGATTTTTCTGGCTGTGCACCGGACGGAAACCTGGCGTGGGTGGGGGGAGTGGCTGGGAGTCCCAGCTGGGAGGGGGGGCTGTGATTGCTGCTGGGAGCCCTCAGTTGGTTGAGTGTGAGGAGGAGGGGAAGCCTCCTCGCTCGTGCGTCGCTGGGACCCTGCGCGGGACAGGCAGCAAGTGCCCAGGTCAGTCCCGCTCCCCGCCGGCCAATTTGCTCACCCCCCCCCTTCCCGGCCGGCCGGTTCTCCCCACTTCCCTCCTGATCTTCCCAGCCAGCCCCCTGCACCTCCCCCAGCTCTGATTCCCGCCCGGCCCGTTCCTCTTCCTGATCTCCCGGCCAGCGCCACTGCACCTCTCCCTGTCCCCCCAACTGTGCTTCCTGCCCCCCTTACTCCCGGCCAGCCCCACCCTCCCGGCTGGTGGTCCCCCGATATCCTGTGGCTAGCCCTTTCCGCCCGACCCCCATGACCAGCCCTGCTTCCCGTTGGTCCCCATCTCCCCTGGCCAGCCCCGTTGCCCCCATTAGCTGTTTCCAGGCCCCCTTCCCAGTCAGCACTGCTCCCTTCCTGGCCGGTCACCTCCCCAATGAAGCGGGCCGCCGATGTACACGGCCGGGGGGTGGAGCCCTGTACATCACCACCCCGCCCTTCCCCTCCCGCTGTGGCGCCCGGCTGAGCGCGCAGCACTCAGCCGAGCGCCACGGCGGGAGGGGAATGGGGGAAAGGGCGGTGACGTACACAGCCCCGCTCCCTGGCCATGTATGTCAGTGCCCGGCCCCCCTTCCCCTCCCTCCGTGGCGGCTCGGCAAGCGGGAGCGTGGACCCCAAACGGCCGCTTGCCACCGCTTGCTCCCCCGCTGCAGCCCAGCTGAGTGGCGCAGCGCTCGGCCGAGCCGCCATGGAGGGAGGGGAAGGGGGATGGGGCGCTGACGTACGTGGCCGGGGGCGTGGCCATGTATGTCAGCGTTACAGACTCACAGACACTGGGCTACTATATATATGATAATATAAAACATGTTGGCTATGTCTACACTGGCATGATTTTCCGGAAATGCTTAAAACAGAACAGTTTTCCGTTATAAGTATTTCCGGAAAAAATCTACATTGGCAGGATGCTTTTCCGAAAAGCCCTTTTTCCGAAAAGCATCCGTGCCAATGTAAGACACGCTTTCGGAAAAAGCCCCGATCGTCATTTTGCGATCGGGCTTTTTTATGAAAAGACTACTGTGCTGTCTACACTGGCCCTTTTCCGGAACAGTTTTCCGGAAAGGACTTTTTGCCCAAGCGGGAGCAGAATAGTTTTTCTGGAAAAGCAGCTGATTTCTTACAGTAGATCGTCAGTGCTTTTCTGGAAATTCAAGGGGCCAGTGTAGACAGCTCTCAACTTATTCCGGAAAAGCAGCTGATTTTCCGGAATAAGTGGCCCAGTGTAGACACAGCCATACATTTTAACGCCTTCTCAGGGCTTAACTAAGTCCTTAATGGGTAAGTCACAGATTCATTGAAATGCCTAGGACAAAACCAGTGAAGAGCCATTCAAGTATAGCTTGTGGTAACACTGATAAGACTCATCCAAACCACTGAGACAACAGAACCTTGCTAAGATTTTGTCTCCTTTCACACTCTCCCAAACAGGTAGAAAGAAGGAAGTCTGGTCTTCAGTACATTAAGTTATCAAGGACAGGGACACATATTTTAAGAGAGGAAGCGGAGAATAATGCATACAGTTGAAACTGCAGGAGGAAATGCAGGTAGGAAAATTACTAGAATTTGGCAAATACATGAATACTGCATCTCTAGCCAAAGATGCTAGGGGGCTTAGAGAGTGGAATTTATAGGTATTGTAATTTTTTTTTCCAGTTCCCCTTCCCCCCCAAATCATAAGTGTCACACCAAACATCCACCCATTTTTTCCAAATCTGTTGGTTCTTGTTGCGTTCCAAGACTTTCATGGTTCCCTTCCATCTCTAGTTTGAGTGAAAAGTTGCAGAATCTTGCTAGAGCCATGAGAATTTATGACCACTTTTAATACTTAGGCAGATATTGATCTAATAAGAGTTTTATTATAGCTTTGAGACCTGCTTCAGAAAGAGATTACCTTTATAATGATTTCACTCCATAAGTAACTGTTCCAGTTTATATTTCATTGGATGATATATGTGAATGGGGAGAAAAGAAGTCTTTTGCTCCGGAGGGTAGTTTATGTGATGAAAAGCAATATTATTTCTCAATAGTTTTATCTTTGTTATTGTTATTTAATGTGAAATCTATATAGAGATGCAGAAAGCTGTTGACTCTGGTGCGATAGACCCTGGGAGCTCACTAACGTGGGCTCCCAAAGAGGAGAAAATCAATAAAACTGCAATTGGCTCCTATGTCTGTCTTTACTCAATGCCTCCAAAATTGCATTGAGCTTATATCTACTAGTCTTTTTTATATGGCCCTGTCCTCAGGAGAAAGTTGCATACTGGCAGCACAGGTCTGGTCAGGCCACTGTATGCCTGAGAACTGCTTTGTAAATAATCCCCTAGCACTCACCTGGGTGGAGCAGGGCTGCCCCAGCTACCCATGCCCCTCTGCCTCTAGCTGCCCCCTTGCTCTGGGGACTGGCACCCCAATGCCATGCTCCATTACCTCCCGGAGGGCCCACAAAAAAGTTTGGTTCCAGGCCCACAGAAGGTTAATCTGGCCCTGATTCTGCCTATGGATGCTGGAGGCTTCTCCCCCAAAGGGAACTCCAGGCATGCAGGATTAAGCCCTGCTGCTCTTGAGCCCCACCACTCATGGCTTGAGGGGGTGGGAGGGAGCAAGGATGGAGTTGGCAATTAGGGCCATCGGGAATGGAGGCTGTCTTTGGGAGGTGGGAGCCACCAGGGATAGGGGCTGCTGACCCATGGCAGGTGCTGCCACAGAATGGGGCTTTTGGGGGGTTGGGGCTGCAGCCAGTGGTGGGGGCCACCAGGGAAAGGGGTTTCAGCTTTCCAGTGGGGCCCGCCCAGAAGCAGAGCTGCAGCTCTGTGGCAGGAAGAGGCTCCAACCTGGTGGTGGGGGCTGTCTAAGAATGGGGCTACAGGGCTGGGGAGGAGAGGATGGGGGCTACAGCTAGTGGTGGGGGAGCCAGGAAAAGACATTTCAGCCCCGTAGTAGGGGTCATCGGGGAAAGGGGCTTCAGCCCTGCAGGGGTACTGGTGGTCAAGGCTTCGGCCTCATGTTCTGTAAGTGCTGGCAGACCTCTCCGCTTCTTTAGAATGTGCACAAGGGAGGGGTGACGCACACTCCAAACACCCTGCCCTTCGCAGAATACATACAGGCTACCAGTCTCCAACTACCTGGTTTCTATCTTTCTCTGCACCCTTCCTGACTCCAGCCAACATGTGCAAGAGGCTACTGTGGCTGCAGTGACTGGGGAACTCAAGCACCAGCAGGGGGCATGCAAATACGGGACAATTTGCCCCATTTTTATAAAAAAGTTAGGATGCCTGGAAGAGAGCTTAAATAAGGGACAGTGCCAGTAAAAACGGGCCAAATGGTCACCCTAGAAAGTATCTGAGTAGCTCAGACAGAGCCAGCATAGCATAAGCTTTCATTTGACACCTCCTGGGGCCCACTTTGCACCAAATTTGGGGCAAGCCCACGCTAGTGGGTGCAACAATGTTCTGCCTCCTCTCATTAAAATCTAATAACGTGAAAAATAGCTTATTCGTTTTTATCCAAATGCTACAGCTTTGTCAACTTGCGATTTGTACAATTGCGATTAAGCTCTTTTATTGTCTAGCTCAAACATTGTCAAGGCACAGAAACATTAGGTGAAAAGTCCCTCAGGGCTCAAGATTATTAATATCTCCCTTTGTACCAGCAGCATGATTAACTTTGCACTTACCATTAATAAGAAAGATCAAAAGAAAACATTTTCAAAACATTCCAATTTTATAATCCTTAGCACTGGCTTTTTTTTGAAAATGTTTGCTGCCTTTCTATGGGTTTAGCATGGGAAAAAAAACTTTGACTGGCAGTTGCTTGTCACTTGCCTCTCCATCATCTAAAAGAGAAAGCTAGCTAATTGCCCTTGGGCTGCAACTGTCAAATTACATCCCTCTGCATTTCAGCTAGAAGGAGCAGAATCACCTGCTTAGAGCTAACAGTTGAAAGATGGAGCACTGTGTCTCTTTGAGTGAATCCATAAGACTAGAGTGTTCTGATTGGAATGCAGATGACATGCCATGTGTAATTTGAGACCTTTTCAAGCCTGCACTGCATGACATCCCGGTATAGTTGCTCTAAAAGCCGATCAGAGACGTAACTAATGAAAAGTCGGTATAATTGTACATAAAAATATAAATGTTGCCCAGAAATACTATTAGATAAAATGGCTTGAGGACTTGCTTTCATGACTTGGGGATAAAATTTTCCAGCTAGATTCTGAGGGGAGGATGAACATCCAATTTATGACATTTATTAGTCTCTCCTGATTTTTCTTGGTTTTGTGAAGGGTAAAGTCTCTGAATTCTGCATTTAATATACAGCGTATGATTTATGTATTGAAATTAAGAAAACAGATACAGAAAACAGAAAACAGATACATTCACATTGAGTCAAATCTCTATCTGACTGGCAGGGTGTCTGCATTTTTAAAAACTATTTACTTGCTAGTCAAATATTTTTCTTAACTCCCTGGCAAAAGAGATTGTGTGAGGAATTTGTAAATTTCATTCCATAAGCCAAATAAACACAAGTCAGATTCTCATCCCTGCTCTGATCCATTTTCACTGATTGAGTAGAACCTTCCTGCAGGTCCCCCTGTGGGGAGTTTCTAGTATGAGCGTATTAGGGACAATACCTGGGGTACAGTGCCAAACTCATAGTTAGCGTTAAGAGGAGCACTCTCCCTTACTCCATTTTTTTGTACAGTGCCTAGCAAAACAAGGCCCTTCCACCAGCAAGGTCTGTGCTGGTCTCTAAGCACTACAGCATTGCAAATAATAAGAAGTTGAAGATGGCTTGTGCTGAGCAGGATTGAGCTTCTAGCTCACACTAGGAGCTAGAATAAAATAAAAGTGCTGGCTGACTTGTCCCAAGCTCTGTTGCAAAGGCTTGAACGTGATATACAAGAAGAGAAGCAAACTGAAAAAGCTTGAGGGTATCTGAAAAGCGAAACTATTCACAAAATGCTTTTATGGATAGTTGACAGCCACAAACAAAATTAGAGAAAATAGTGGCTGGTTTACAGACACTTCTGGGCAGACTGAGTACTGCTCCATTTCAAGGTGAATTTGTTTGGCCTGCTAACTTTTAACCCTCATTGCCTATCAAAAGCAAGACATTCAACACTGCTTTGGGACTGTCATCCAAGATGCTTTATTACTCTAGCCAAGGTCCATGCACTTCTGAAAAACAATTAACAGGTTATTCAGCTTAGCAACATGGAGTCACATGCTGCCCAGAGGCCTTTTCTCCTAATTTTTCTGTGACACTGGTACTAAGAAACAGCCCCATCTTCTTGAGATTAGCACTGAATAAAGTAGTCCCAACATCCTCATCCTGGGCTGACCTGATTGGCCCATACAAGCTGGGCAATACCCTTTTTGTGCTACTTTTTCCTCTGTAACAATGATACATGTAAAAAACCCTTCTGTTTCTAAATTAATTCCTGCCCCAACCAAATTCATATATTTTTACCTTCCTGCAATTATTTATTTTGACTCCCCCCAAAAAAGTCAGACCCTTCTCTGCTTAACTCTTTCCACACAAAATCGATTCCTCCTCCATTCCTTTCTAAAGAAACCTCCATCCTTTCTTTTCCCCCCACACACAGTGCTCTGATTTTTAGGCCTGGAAAATTAGGACCAGGCCTGCATCAGACCAATATATGAAGGCTGGTGCAAGATTAGTTTGGTTCTGGGCAGAGAGTGTGGTGTTAGGGATAGCCACAGATCAGGCACTGAGAGCAAGAAAGAGCACCACCAGACTGGTGGTACTTAGCCTCCTGCCATTTGGAGCTATTATTGTGGAGGAAGTGCCTTCATGCATCCCTGCATGCAGATATGTGAGGGCTGGCCACCCATCCACCTACTCCCACATTCACTTTTGTCTGGACACAGTCACACACATACCTTGTTACCTTAATTCCCAAATTGTATTCCTTCTCTGGAACCCTGAGGAAGCTGGAAGACCTGATAGCCTAGAGAAACAGTGATCCATGGCTAGAATGCTCAATAGCTAGAAGAAGGTCTCTAAAAACACTGAAGAGAAGTCACTTCTGCAGCCATGGTTGGGACTGGAATGCCAAAGTGGCAGGAGAGACAAAAAGGGGATCTGGAACCATGATGATATTTCTGTGTCTGGAAGAGATCAAGAGTCCCAAAGACAACAACGTAAGGCCCTTGAAATAACAGAGGAGCAGGGACAGCAGGAAAGTCTTCTCAAATGGGGCCCACAGAGATCAGTTCTGGGTCTGGGTCTGTTCAATATTGCCATCAATGATACAGATAGTGGCATAGAGAGCACACTTACAGAGTGTGTGCGTGATACTTGTGGAAGAGGTTGCAAGTGCTTTGGAGGATAGCATTAAAATTCAAAATGTTCCGAAGTAAATAGGATGAAATTCAACAAAGACAAATGCAAAGAACTCCACTTAGAAGGAACGATCAGCTGCACAGAAAGGGACTGGAGATGGGTCATAATGGATCACAAGCTAAATGTGAGTCAACAGTGTGACACGATTGCAAAAAAAGCAAACATCATTCTGGGCTGTATCAGCAGGAATGTAGTAAGAAAAACATGAGAAATAATTTTTCTGCTCTACTTTGAGGGGATTAGGCCTCAACTGTAACCAGTTTTTGGCATCTCATTTCAGAAATGATGTAGATGAATTAGAGAGAGTCCAGAGAAAGAGCAATAAAAACAATCAGAGATCTAGAAAACAAGTCCTAGGAGGGAAACTTAAAAAAAAAAACGGGTTTGTTTAGCCTGGAGAAGAGAAGACTGAGGGGGACATGATAACAGCTTTTCAAGTACATATAAGGTTGTTTCAAGGAAAAGGGAAAATATTCTATATAACCTCTGATAATAAGACAAGACTCAAAAGAGTTTTAGGTTGGACAGTAGGAAAAACTTCCTAACTGTCAGGGTGGTTAAACACTGGAATAAATTGCTTAAGGGAGAGGTGGACTCTCCATCATTAGAGATTTTTAAGAGCAGGTTAAACAAACAACTGTCAGGGTTGGTCTAGATAATACTTAGTCCTGCCATGAGTGTAGGAGACTAGACTAGATGACCTCTTAAGGTCCCTTCCAGTCCTGTGATTTCCTGATTAGAGCACAGATGTACAAAAACTCTGTGGCTCTTTGAAGGAAAGCCTGCTGGCTAGAACAGATCAGCAATGATCACCCTCCGTCCTTTTGGATAGGAGCATACCAGCCCGATAGTCAGGCACCAGCAGCAGCCCACTGGATAAAAACACATATTTGCCCAGCGACTCATTCCATGCTTGTATTAATTAAATCTACTGCAACTATCTTGAACAGCACAGGTAGCATCTATAATCTCCTAATCTACTGCGTGTTAGAATGCAGACTTCACTCCTCAATATGGAATTAAATACTGAGCACATCTAATCCCTTCAGATCAAAGAGGGTATTTAAGATTATGCATCTTCAGTACTGGAATCATGACTGACTCACAGAAGCTGACAGGTGAAATCTCATCTGTAGTCTTCACCTTTACAGGCTACCCCTAAGTCATCTACATTCTTGAGAATGATTTTTACTCACCATTTGCATAGTACTGGCCAATCTCATAGCTGTGTACAACAGCTGACAGATCACTTCCCTCAGAGAATTTATAATGTAATATCACTGAACAAAAGCAAACAGTTGGAGACAATAGACTATAAGGTGGAGGGGGTCATCAAAGCTTGAATGGGTCATGGACGAAGTTTGAATGAGTCATTGAAAGGTACAGATGGTATTTTAGAAGTGAGCTTCTTAGACGTTTCCTTAAAGGATAGGCGGGAATTAACTTTATTAATGTAGCAACAGTGAGGCTATGTCTATGGATGTTTTTCTGAAAAAGCTTCAATTATGTCCACACTGCAATTGTGTTCTTTTGAAAAAAAAATCGAAATAATGGAGGGGTTTTCCCAACATTGGTAAACCTCTTTCTACGAGGAAGAAGCCTTTTGGAGCTCTTCTGGAAAAAGGCGTGTGGGGACGGGGAAGAGGGAGTTCTTTCGCAAGAAGAGGAAAGAGAAAAAAGCACAGGTGCCCTGGTGGCCATTCCGCCCATAGTAATCACAGTTTATATGCGAGAGAGCATCCAGTCAGTGTGGACACTATCTATCAAAAAGCAGATCGCTTTTTCAATACACTTTGGCAGCGTGGACGTGCTCTTTCAGAAGCTTTTTCGGAAGAGCTCTTCCGGAAAAGCTTCTTCCAAATGAAGCCTGCAGTCTAGACATAGCCTTATGTACCTGAAAGCAACAGAGACACCACGGCTGTGTCTACACTGGGCCACTTATTCCGGAAAAGCAGCCGCTTTTCCGGAATAAGCTGTGAGCTGTCTACACTGGCCCCTTGAATTTCCGGAAAAGCACTGACGATCTACTGTAAGAAATCAGCTGCTTTTCCGAAAAACTATGCTGCTCCTGGCCGCAAAAGTCCTTTTTCCGGAAAAGCTTTTCCGAAAAGGGCCAGTGTAGACAGCTTTTCCGGAAAAGCAGAAGAAACGGAAAAAGCGCTTTGGACGGGCGCGAGACCCGTGAGGAGCCCTGGACTTCCTGGTAGGGAGGCTGCTGGGCGCACGTGGCAGGACCGTGCCGCAGACCCTGCTGCCTGAGCTCTGCCACGTGCCCCTGTGCTGCCCAGCCACCCATCTCACCGCACCATGGCAGCTCCAGCCGGTGAGCCCCCTGCACCACCAGCGGAGGAGGCCCCCAGGGGCCGCAAAGGCGGGCTCTCCTGACCCCAGGAGCTGGAGACCCTCCTGGACCTCTGGCAGGAGGAGGAGGGTCTCCACGACCTGCACTCCAGGCGCCGAACGTGGATATATACACGCAGCTGGCCGACAACCTGGCGCAGCAGGGACACCCCGCCTGCACTGTGAGCAGGTCCGCCCAAGGTCAAGGAGCTGCGGCTGGGGTACGTCCCGCCAGCGAGGGCAGGGGGCAGGACCAGACGCCTGCCCGTACTACAAGCGGATGAACGCCTTTCTGGGCCAGCCAGCCCCGCAAGCCCCGGGTGTCCCTGTGGACACGTGCCAGCGCCCCCCCATCATCCGACCCACCGAGCCGGGGGAGGGAGAGGACAGCGGCAGCGCGTCCGGTGGAGAGGAGGCCAGCGTTGCCACCCCCAGCAGGCCCTCCAGCAGCTCCTCCGAGGCCGAGGCCGGGAGGAACCCACTGGTGAGTCTTTGCAGTTTGCACTCCCAAAGGGTGGGGGCGGAAGGCGGGGGAGCCAGGTGCCCAGAGGGGAGGAGGGGAGAGCATGTCACTCAGGCCACGTGAGCTGCACGCGCGCTGCATGAGGCAGCAAGCAGCACGTGCAACCTCGTGCAGCCTGGTGACCGAGCGGCACGCGGCCGCGGCAGGCAGCTGCAGGGCACGCCTGGGACCGTGCTGCTCACACATTCGGGCGGGACCAGGGGGAAGGGTGGATGCCAGCTGGAACCAGCCAGGGCCCCAGGGACTCAGCCCAGAGCCCCGCACCTCCGCCAAGGGTGCAGCATGGAGAACGGCACACTGTCCCATGCCTGGCTGTGAGGCACAGCCAGCTGCTCCTGGGAAAACCGCAGCGTCACAGTCCTGTGACCGTGGCCCCCTACCGAGCCCCTCGCCTGCTCCCAGTGCCTTGGCTGGTTCCCCGAGGAAGTCCCCACTGTGGTCACACATGTCCCTGGGCTACCGGCCTTTGGAGGGATAGTGGGAGGGACAAGGGCCCCTGAGTTTTGCTGCAAGGATGGGACACCCCCACCCAGTCACTCTTCTGGTTCCGTCCAGGAGATATCCCACGCAGGATCTGAGAGCCCAGACCGCCTCTGCCAGATGTGCTCCCAGGCACTGTGTGGTGATGCATCTCGCTCCCTGTCAAACACCAGTGATTAGCCCAAAGCTTTACAGTCTCCACCGGCAGGAGTTCCACAGGTGAACGCAGCACAAGCACCCTCCCGCCTCCACGGGCCAGGATACAGACCGGTGCTTACAATACTGGAGGGAGGACCCTACTCCAGGGGTGCGGTCCTCCTGCCAACATACAACACGGGGGCAGGAGGGGAACCGAGTGGGCCCAAGCCACACAACTGTGGGGTCACCTGGGCTCAGGGGTGGAGGGCATGAGGTGTGGGGACAGTGGACGGCCTGCCTGACTGACCCATCCTTTCTTCTCTTCCCTGCAGCGGGACCCAGCACCAGACCCTCCACTGCGGCAGCAGCGGCACCCCAGCTGGCCAACCCCGGAGGCGCAGGCTGCGCCAGAGGACCAGCTTCTGCGCCGCCATGTGAATGCCGTGGAGGCCATCCAGGCCTCCATTGCTGAGCGGGTTCAGGGGGACCTGCAGTGGTGGCAGGAGGGCTGGGCTGCCTTCCTAAGAGAGTGCAGAGGGATGCGCACCTCTATGGACATGCTCACGGCACATTTAGTGCACGCCATCCATTATGGCATGGCCGGACCCCATGCCCCGCCATCCCTCCCGGAGCACAGCCCATGCCCCTCCTATCCCTGCTCCTATCCCAGCTCCTGCCCCTGAGCTCCTGCTCCTGCTCCTGCCCCTGCCCCAGCTCCTGCTCCTGCTCCTGCTCCTGCCCCTGCCCCTGCCCCTGCCCCTGCCCCAGCTCCTGCTCCTGCTCCTGCCCCTGCTCCTGCCCCCTGCTCCTGCCCACCTCCCCGTGCAGCCTGCCCGGACGGTCTGCCCAGCGTGTGCAGGTCCAGTGCCGGAGGAGCGCCGCAGGGGCCGCCTGTGCAGTAACTGCCCCCTCCCTGTCCCAGTTGAAGGTCCCCCGTCCCAGTTGAAGGTCTCCCATAAATAAAAAGTTTTCTATTTTTCTGTTCATTCTTGTGTTGGTTATTGTGTTACTGTAGTAACTGTAAGAAATGATTTGAGATGCCAATTAGCCACTTAAATTTAACAGGGTTACAAACTGTGGACAACAAATTCTTTACTCTATCACCGGGGGGGGCCCTTTGTAAGTGGTCATTGGTTTGTGGTGCATAAAGAAATACTGAGACTTTTCAGTAAAATGTAAACCACAAACTATATTTACATAGCTCACAAACAAGCAAGAACGGTTAGAAGATGCACACTACAGATTATTAAACATAGTCTAGGCTCAGGGAGGACAATTGGGTAGTGTTGCTGGCCACCTCAATCCTTTGGTCCTTCCGGGCCTCGGAGAGGAACAGCCAGGAGATCCTCGACGGAAGATGACGGCGAAGCTGGCCACCTCAATCCTTTGGTCCTTCCGGGCCTCGGGAGAGGAACAGCCAGGAGATCCCTCGACGGAAGATGACGGCGAAGCTGGCCACCTCAATCCTTTGGTCCTTCCGGGCCTCAGGAGAGGAACAGCCAGGAGATCCCTCGACGGAAGACGACTGGAATCAGGTACGCTGACTTGAGCCCTCCGCACGACCCCCAAATCCTCTTTGCTGTTCTTCGGGACAGGCGATGGTGGCCTAAACCCTAGCCTAAACTAAAAAGAAAAACCCTAACTACGCCCGACTCACCCGACGAACAGTCACGATGACGGCTGATGTGCTTTGACCCGACGCTTTACAATTGGGGGGGAGGCAAGGGGAGGCGGTGGGGAAGGGTAGGGGATGGGAGGGAGTAGTCTGGGGAGACCCAGGCGACCCTACTACGGGGCTTGGGCAAACATGTCCACCAGGGCCTCTCTGATGCGCACCGCATCCTGGCGCGCCTGGCGGACGGCAGCTGTGTCGGGCTGTTCCCACGCCTGTGTCTCGGCTGCCATCCATGCAGGAGGAAGGCCTCCCACTGCGCTCCACAATGTTGTGGAGCACGCAGCACGCGCCAGTTCCTCCGTGCATTCTGCTCACCCATCTCGAGACGGGTGAGCAAACAATGGAAGCAGGCTTTTAAACGTCCAAAGGCGAGCTCCACTGGGTTTCGGGCCCAGTTGAGGCGGTCGTTGAACCGGGCCCGGTTCTGGTCTGGCTGCCCCGTGTAAGGCCGCATTAGCCAGGGCATCAGGGGGTAGGCTGCGTCCCCGACCACGCAGATGGGCATAGGCACATCCCCGACAGTCAAGTCCCGCCGGGGGAAGTAGGTGCCCGCCTCCAACCTGCGAAACAGTCCAGAGTTGCGGAGGATGCAGGCATCGTGTGCCCGGCCGGACCAGCCCTGTAAATGTCCAGGAAGCGGCCCCGGTGGTCCACGAGGGCCTGCAGAACAATGGAGCAGTACCCCTTGCGGTTCATGAAATGGGCCGCTCGATGCTCCGGGGCCCGGATGGGGATGTGGGTGGCTTCCAGGGCTCCCCCGCAGTTGGGGAACCCAAGGGCAGCGAAGCCGGCCATGGTATCATCCACATCGCGCAGGCGGATGACTTTCGGGAGCAGGACGTCGTTGATGGCATGGACGACCTGCAGAAGGGTGCAGAGAAACACAAGGGAACACATCACATACGGCAGGGGTGAGTGTGCGCTCCCTTGGGCCCCCTTGATTCCCTCTGTCCTCACACACGCACACACACACACACACACACACACACACCAGGGCCCCATGGCCCCCCACCACCGGGCCTGTGCAAGGGAGGGACAGCTCAAACCCCTAGGCGACCCAGCCTGGAGTCTTGGCTGTCCCTGGGCCTGGAGTGCAGCACCCTCCCCCTATCCCACTCCCCCTGGGACTTACCTCCATGACGATCACTCCGATGGTTGATCTTCCCACCCCGAACTGCTGTGCCACCAAGCAGTAGCTGTCCGGTGTGGCCAGCTTCCACAGCGATGGCGACCCTCTTCTTGATGGGGATGGGTGCCTGCAGCCGGGTGGCTCTCTGCAGCGCGGGGTGAGCCAGGTGCACAGCTGCAGGAAGATCCGCTTTCTCATCCGGAAATTCCTGATCCATTGCTGGTCGTCCCATAGTCCGAGGACCAGCCGCTCCCACCAGTCGGTGCTGCTCGAAACTCCAGACGGGCCTCACCACGGTGGGGTGCTGATGCCACAGGGTTGCCAGGGCCTCCTGGTGAGGAGTCCAATGCGATCTCTGCCTCCTGGTACATGAACACCATGGCACCGGCCTGCAGCACGAGCTGCAGGCACTTGTACAGCTGCAACAGGGGCCCGAGCAGGCACACGGCCACCCACGGCTCCATGGCAGACAGAGCAGGGCAGAAAAAACAAAACTCAGGGAAAAGCAGTTGGGGGCCAAAGGGTGGTGTCCCCAAAACTCAGAGGGCAACCACCGAACCTGCTAAGGGTGCCAGTCCCTGGCAGAGGTCCCAAGGCACGGAGCAGGAGACCAACGGCTGTCCGGGAGACCCCTTTAAGGCACGTGTCTGAACGGGCGCTCTGGCCCCGCCCCGAAAGGTCTGGTGGCCTTTGCCCTCTTCAAAATGGCTCCGGCTTCTGCTTTTCCGAAAAGCGCGCCAATGTAGACGCGCTTTTCCGGAAAAGTGCATCGTTATAACGGTAACTCCGGGACCAATGTAGACGCTCCTTTTCCGGAAATACTTAAAACGGAAAACTGTTCCGTTTTAAGCATTTCCAGAAAAAGGTGCCAATGTGGACACAGCCCACAAGTGCAGAAATGAGAGAGAGACAGAGAGAGAGAGAGAGACGAGGGCATCCTATTGCTACTAGCATAACTAATATTTTCTCATGGCTTTATAAATCTTACTCTCCCAAACTGCTTGATGAAAATGAGAAACAAATTACTGCTGTCAAGTTCCCTGCAGGTATGAATGTATGTATGACATTATTGTGGCTTCACCTCATTGTGAGTTAATGAATCATTGAAAGGCAAGTAATGCTACACTACTCATCTACACTGTGAGAGACATAACTTACTTTTTTTGGCTACTGTTCCCTTGAGTTAAAGGCTGGGAGAGTCAAAGACTCTGCGATATCTCATGCTTCGGATGCTGTCTTTAAAAACAATTCCACAAACATCACTAGCACGCAGAGTGGGACTTGCTATACCAGAAGGCTATAACCTTGCTGCATTGATGCAAAGGGGATGTTTAAAAAGCATAAAAGTTATTTTATATCAACACTTGTTTTTTCTCATTAAAAATTGCAATGTTGTGATTGTTTTTGTACTGCTGCCTGAAAGATTCTTTTGCTATTGAGTTAAGACTAGACTGCCCAGTCATACTGAAAAATAAGTTCACTTGTTCCTGCTTCCTCAGATGTTCTAGTCACAGAGTTTTCTTCTCCTCAAGGTGCAGGAGTTCATAATCACACAAATTATTGTGTTCAGTTCTGGGCACTGCATTTCAAGAAAGATGTGGAGAAATTGGAGAGGGTCCAGAGAAGAGCAACAAGAATGATTCAAGGTCTAGAGAACATGACCTATGAAGGAAGGCTGAAAGAATTGGGTTTGTTTAGTTTAGAAAAGAGAAGATTAAGGGGGGGACATGATAGCAGTTTTCAGGTATCTAAAAGGGTGTCATGAGGAGGAGGGAGAAAACTTGTTCATCTTGGCCTCTGAGGATAGAACAAGAAGCAATGGGCTTAAACTGCAGCAAGGGAGGTTTAGGTTGGACATTAGGAAAAAATTCCTAACTGTCAGGGTGGTCAAACACTGGAATAAATTGCCCAGGGGAGGTTGTGGAATCCCCATCTCTGGTGATATTTAAGAGTAGGTTAGATAAATGTCTATCAGGGATGGTCTAGTCAGTACTTGGTCCTGCCATGGGGGCAGGGGACTGGACTCGATGACCTCTCGAGGTCCCTTCCAGTTCTAGTATTCTGTGATTCTGTGAAATTTGTCTGTTCTGGGGCACAACTTGGAATTGCCATGGAAATGTGGTGGACACATTCATACTGGATGGTAGCTTGATTATTGCTCAGAAAGCCTGTGAAATCAATATAATGGCCAACCTATTGTAACTGCAGTTCTATAGAAAATGGTGTCACTAGCTGCACAGGAGAGCAAACAGTTACACAAACAGGGAGTTGCTGGAGGAAGAGGGTGACAGTTCTTTGCTGGAGATAATACTGAGTGCTAGGGGAGACAGCTTCTCAATAAACAAAAAGCAATACTTTATTCAAAGGCTTACAGACAGATGCAAAATTTAAAGCCATGAATCTATGCCCAGAATTTTATCCACACTCCACTACCGGGAGACAAGTCTGATCCAGGCAGGCTGAAATATCTGGTACTCCTAGGTTTTAAAAAGTGGATCCACTGCTCTTTGTTTTTTCAAACATAAAAATGGTCCATTCTTTATTTCCGTCAGAATAGTGCATAACTGTGAGAGATCTACTGAAACTGTCATATGCCCCAGTTTTTAAACAGTTTCTTGCAGTAACCCCTTTCATGTACTAGACCCCCAAGGGATCTCACTTTTTCTTCAGGATAAGCCAGGTAGAGACTTGTACACTCCTTAGGGACTTATGCATCCCAGCTGGTATTTGCAGTGACCCCCCCCAAACAGAATAGGGTTTATTCATCAAATGGCACACAGCATTGGAAGCCCTTAGGCTTTAGGTTAGCACAGAGGTTAAAGGGTAATCCATTCTAATTGAGCCAGAGCAATTAAACAGCCATGCTGCATGAACTCCATTTTCAGGCTCTTTCTCTCTCTCTGACTTCCTCTGTCAGTCCCAGTAGAGAGTGCAGCCGGCTCAGTCCAGAGCCCATACTTTACTCCCCGCTGGACTTATCTATCCTCTGTTCTCCAGGCTGGGTCATTCTGAGTTCACAACCCTCTGGCTAGAGTTTCTCCCAGTTCAATGTCACTTCACAAGTCTCTGGAGCTTGCAGCGCCTCCCTGAGCTCCTTGTTGATCTGGGTCGATTTCAATCAGTTTCTTAATGATGCTATTCATCCCACCTAGACAGCAAGGTGACACCCCCCCCTCTGACTCTCAGTCTGCCCTAAGAATAAACTTAATTATTTTCCCCTGCTGGATAGGAATCCAATGTATAGGGGGAAAGTGAGACACACACAGAATTAATATTAACAAATTCCCATTTCATCACTATCATAATATAGGTGCCAAGGTGCTAGGCATGTGGGTAGTCCCATAGGCCAGGCATTCAGAGCTAAGAATTGAATTTTCAGTGATTTCAGGACAATTGCCAATAGACAGTTGATCACTTAGCAAAAACACCACCATGCTAAGAGACTAACAAGGGAATCGTCTGGAAATGGAATGTTTCCTTCACCAATGAAGGATTGAGGCAAAATGGTGGGGTATGACAGAAGAATGGACTATAACTGTAGGTAAACAAAGGAGTTAAGTTCCCAAGTTAATTAATCCTGCATCATTCATGATCACTACATTTTCTTCAAATAATTTTCTGATTTTTTTCTAATAGATGTAAAGTATATTCATACATTTTTCATTGACACTTTGCAAGCACACTTCTTGGTTATAATCTCACCATTGACACAGCAATCGAGGATCACAGACTTGTAGCAATATTTTATTTCTTAATTAAAAAGGGCATGAAATGTGAACTTCTTTTCAGTCCCTTTCCTGTAGAACATACTCTGACCAAAAATTGTTACTGGAAACATGGCATCAGTGACTTTAAAGTTACTGAGCTGAGGTCTCACGTTATGAAGGCCATGACTACGAGAAGCAGCAAAAGCAGCATGTTGATGTCACCTTGTCATATTGCGGAGTGGCTTCCAACAGAGGGTGAAGTTCATTTAATTGCAAACAAAAAATATTCGGCGTCACTCGAGTGTTTGGAAAAGCGCTTTAAGCTAATTAAGTTGTTCTGAATCTTATAAACTAATCATTCTGTTTTTAATATGCATTCATTAGGAGTTATTAATGATTGATTTGTTCTAAAGGTGTTGCACTGTAATTCTAATTTTAGCAATTATCTGTCAAATGACGCACAGCAGCAAAATGCTGTGATAAAAAATTCTTGCTGTATGGATCTTATAAAAATGTAGCAAGCTTTTAAAAAGAACATCTCTTTAAATGTTGTTGGCTACATTGTCTAGTGCATTCCAAAACCTTTGTGACACTCTGATGTGTCAACAAGGCTGGAAAACCATAGGCTTTGACTAAGTGGAGCGGAGACTCCAGCAATATCCAATAGGGCTCTTATTCAAAGTAAATCTGTGATGCACTTTTTCATTGTAGGTGTATCATGTGATCTTAATTGGTCTCAAGCAAGAGATCTAAAAAAGTTGAGTAAAAACCAAACAGGATCTCAGCATTAACTCTCAATTCCTTAATTTGCTTTTGTATGACAAGACATATTGTGGGTTTTTTTGAATAGCATCCAGCATGATGATACTACCACAGAGGTTTTATTGTAATATGAATATTTAATTATCATAATGGTCCAAAACTTATACATCTAGGCTATGTCTACACTGGCAGCTTCTTGTGCAAGAACAGCCATTCTTGCGCAAAAACTTGCCTGCTGTCTACACTGCATGCGCGTTCTTGCACAAGTAAACTTACAGTACAGCGTTGTAAAATAGGGCTTCTTCCTGAAGAGTTATTCCTCATAGACTCATAGACTTTAAGGTCAGAAGGGACCATTATGATCATCTAGTCTGACCCCCTGCACAATGCAGGCCACAGAATCTCACCCACCCCCTGCAAGAATAATCCTCTCACCTATATCTCAGATATTGAAGCCCTCAAATATTTTGAAGACCCCAAGATGCAGAGAATCCTCCAGCTGTGATCTGTACCCCATGCTACAGAGGAAGGCGAAAAAACTCCAGGGCCTCTGCCAATCTACCCTGGAGGAAAATTCCTTCCCGACCCCAAATACGGCGATCAGCTAAACCCTGAACATGTGGGCAAGACTCACCAGCCAGACACCCAGAAAGTTCTCTATAGTAACTCCTATCATCCCTCCATTGACCTGTTTACCACTGATAGTGAAAGGTCAATTAGTTACCAAGATCATGTTATCTCATCAAACCATCCCCTTCATAAACCCATCTAGTTTAATCTTGAAGCCAGATAGATCTTTTGCCCCCACTACTTCCCTTGGAAGGCCGTTCCAGAACTTCACTCCTCTAATGGTTAGAAACCTTCGTCTAATCTCAAGTCTAAACTTCCTACTAGCCAGCTTATATCCATTTGTTCTTGTGTCCACATTGGTATTAAGCTTAAATAATTCATCTCCTCCATGGTATTTATCCTCTAATATATTTAAAGAGAGCAATCATGTCCCCCCTCAGCCTTCTTTTGGTTAAGGTAAACAAGCCAAGCTCCTTGAGTCTCCTTTCATAAGACAGGTTTTCCATTCCTCGGATCATCTTAGTGGCCCTTCTTTGTACCTGTTCCAATTTGAATTCATCCTTCTTAAACATGGGAGACCAGAACTGCACACAGTATTCCAAATGGGGTCTCACCAATGCCTTGTATAATGGCACTAACACCTCCTTATCCCTACTGGAAATACCTCGCCTAATACATCCCAAGACTGTATTAGCCTTTTCACGGCCATGTCACAATGGCGGCTCATAGTCATCCTATAATCAACCAGGACTCGAGGTCCTTCTCCTCCTCCGTTACTTCCAACTGATGTATCCCCAGCTTATAACTAAAATTCTTGTTATTAATCCCTAAATGCATAACCTTACACTTCTCACTATTAAATTTCATCCTATTGCTATCACTCCAATTTACAAGGTCATCCAGATCTTCCTGTATGATATCCCGATCCCTTTCTGAATTGGCAATACCTCCCAACTTTGTGTCATCCGCAGATTTTATCAGGACACTTCCACTTTTGGTGCCAAGGTCAGCAATAAAAAGATTAAATAAAATTGGCCCCAAAACTGATCCCTGAGGAACTCCGCTAGTAACCTTCCTCCAACCTGACAGTTCACCTTTCAGTGTGACCCGCTGTAGTCTCCCCTTTAACCAGTTGCTTATCCACCTCTCAACTTTCATATTAATCCCTATCTTTTCCAATTTAACCAATAATTCCCCATGTGGTACGGTATCAAATGCCTTACTAAAGTCGAGGTAGATTAGATCGACTGCATTTCCTTTATCTAAAAAATCTGTTACTTTCTCAAAAAAGGAGATCAGGTTGGTTTGGCATGATCTACCTTTTGTAAAACCATGTTGTAATTTGTCCCAATTGCCATTAGCCTCAATGTCTCTAACTACTTTCTCCTTCAAAATTTTTTCCAAGATCTTGCATACTACAGATGTCAAACTAACAGGCCTATAGTTACCCGGGTCGCTTTTTTTCCCTTTCTTATTTCCTCCTCATGAGGAATAAGCCCTCTTGCGCAAGAGCTCTTCCTCAAGAGGGCAGTGTAGACAGGCAACATGAATTTCCTGCGCAAGAAACCCCTATGGTTAAAATGGCCATCAGAGCTTTCTTGCGCAAGAGAGCGTCCACACTGTCATGGATGCTCTTGCGCAAAAGCACATCTCTTGCGCAAAAGTACATGCCGGTGTAGACGCGCTCTTGTGGAATACTTTTTGCGCAAGAACTCTTCTGCAAAACAGTTCTTGCACAAGAAGCTGCCAGTGTAGACGTAGCCCTAGACAAAATCCTATATTCATTTCAATGCTGTTCTCTGCGTGCACAGACACACACAAACACAGACACACAGACACGCTGTATGTCAGAGACGAGAAATGAGACACCGAGCTTTGAATTCAGTAGGATTTTTTTTACCATAAATTTAACTTCACATAAACCAAGGATACCAAACTGATCTCTGACACATTCCTTTGAAAATCTCTGATAGTGTACAGGACCATAAATCATTAATGGCAAACTAAAAATATTGGCAATATGTTGTGATGTTTCCCTGTTAGTCTTAAAATGTTTATCAACCATACAATACAAATTTACTGCATCTAATAATTTTAAAACCACAGTAAGAAAATGAAACCATGACTACATTTTCTTAGGGACCTAGCTACTATTTCCAAAATGACAGTTAATGGCTGAGGCAGGAATAATAAGTTTTCTTAAATTAATAGGCAGCAATGAGTTCTGATTTATTAACTGGTGGCATTTAGAGAGGTTCTATTTCACTCATGTGAGTAAATCTGCTCCTGAAGAGCTCACATGGGCTACTCCTGGGTTTTACCCCTCAGTTTTTACATAACTCCAGTTCAGGGATCACATACACCAGAATAAGCTCAGAATAACTCAACTTACTTCATTGGGGCCATTCCTGATTTACATCAGTACAAGTAAAAACAGAATTTGTCCCCAATATACATAGTACTGCTATATTGTTTTCTCCTCTAGATAACATATTTTGGTGGTGCAAAAGTACAGAAATATTTTTGTTGTGGATTTACACTTTATATCTTATTGTATTTGCTTTATTATTCACAGGAAAATATTTATGGTCTTCTGGACTACTCTAATCCCAGGAGTAGGTCATCTTGGCTCATCAGGAGCAGCCTTACTCACATGAGATATCAGTCTCTTGTAGAAGTATAGAATGGAAATGTACAGAACAGCTCTGTACTTACAGGTTGCTGAACCAACCACAAATAAGAACACGTGCAATGATGTTGTGTTTGCTGGGAATGGAAAGGGAGAAGTTTCTGGAGGGTCAGTGAGGTTAGATGGCAATCTAGAAGTGACCTAGGAAAGACTCTGGTGCAGATTACTTGGTTCTCCCCTGGGCTTCTGCTGGACCTGCTGATGTCAGTTGTAGACTTGTGGCCGAGGTTGCTTGGAAGGGAAACCTATGGTGAAGGTGAGTCTTATAGGGGCACATGGGAGGACTTGTAAGGGCCTGGAATGCCAGTCACATTTGTGACAGGACTTCAAGAAGAATCAATTTTTGTTGGTTTATGATGACCTGAGGAGCCTGGGAAAACTGTCTGCTTTGCCGACTACATCACAGGCTCGTGTAGTAGAAGTGGTCCTGTCCAGACCCCTGGGTGACGCTGATCTGAAGTGATGAATTGTTCAGCAAACTGCAAATGTCTCCTGAATGTAACTAGATTTGCATTTGTCTTGCACAATGGCAGACGGTGCCCATCCTCTCTCATCATCTACTGTGGCCTCGCTTAAGTAGCAAGATACTATTTAGGTAAGGCTCTTGTAGCATCCCTTTTATCACAGTGACACTGTCTGCTTCCTTTTGTTCTCCTGTAATTCTATATGATTTGGTCTCATTTTGGTCACTTAGGAAACAGTTTGTCCTCAACAGTAGAGAAAAAATAGGATGTCAGCTGTCTCCATGTATCAACTATACTGGGCAACACTTGATGTCATTTGCTGGTGTTTATTTATAAATTAGTAAAGTTAGAAATGGAACCTCTTTATTTTAGCCTGTGGTTTCCAGTTTTCACAGCCCTCTCAGTCTTGCCATTAACTTGAGAATAATATGGATGATTGCACTGTAGTAGAAAAGTTGTATTTATAAAAATACATACAGGAATTCTTCCTGATACCATGGGGCATCATCCGTGACAAGTCTATACTCCCTCAGTGTACAGACATACCTCAGGCAATATATGACATTCCAGCAAGTAAGGTTGGGTGCATGTGCAATTTCTAAATATCTGGAAAAGTGTTCAAGGACAAGCAAATATTTCTGTCCCTATAACTCAGTTGTCACCCAATGTTCTTTTCCAGGCTCTTTGACAGCTGAGTAATTATTAATGGCTCCTTACGGTGGGCAGACTTGGTTTTTTGACAAAGCTCACAGTTGGCTACAATTGCCTGGATATATTTCCCAATTTCTGACCATCAAACTGTCATTTTTGCTCATGAATGGCTTTTGTAAGGATGTTGAAAGGTGTAGTGATCTCTGGTAAGCTTATTAACATGTGTGTAGGTTCTTTTATTGTTTTTAATATGTTTTTCTCTGTAATGCTTTCACCTCAGAAATAAATGTGCTTACTTAGAAAGGGCTGTGTGGTACCTTAACTGTGGCAATTACATTATTTACCATCTCCAAGGAGAGGAGAGAAGGAAAGTGAAACAGGCCTGCTTAGGCTGTCTATTTTTAGCTTAGAATATCTTAGTGTAGGCAGGGGACTGTGCAGCCTGGAAATAGCCCAGTCAGAAGGGATAGTGACATGTGTCTCCACACAACAAGGTGACAGCTGAAACCTGGAGCCTAGAGTGGGTACCTTTTTTGAATGATAGGGAAGACAGGTGTAGTTTCATTGAACCGTGACAGCCTGAACTGGCATAAGGTCCTAATGTGTTCAATTCATTATATCTGGGGACACCTTTCTTTTAGTAAACATTATAATAGTATTCCCCACAAATGGCTCCAAACACTTTAGTAATGCTGTTGTAATAAGCTTGAAGTAGAAGTGGGTCTGAACACAAACCCAGATCCAAATGCTGCCAAACCCCATGGTGGCATTTAGAATTTGAATCCAAATATGGCATCTGTCTCCTATCACGACCATGAAAAAGCGTAACCAAAAACTCAGGTCCAAAATCTGCTGAGTTATGGCAGAGTTTGAAATCCCACTCTTAATGTTGGTCCCTTGCACAAGAGATACGTTGAATACAAAGATGGGTCCATTTCATAGCTAACTGTATTGCTTGCTGAACAAGCAAAATAGATATCACAAGCAAAGTATCACCTCCCTTGATAGATTGCCAGAAGTGGCATAACTAGCTAAGATTTAAGAAGAGACCTGTCCAAGTAATTACCTATTTTGATCCCCATCCTGGTTCTTCCACAGGATGGGCCAATATCATTTGTTACCTAGAGATTATAAAAGATTAATCAATTTCCTCATATCATGTACCATGAAACAGTTTCAAAGCATTTGCTGCAATTGCTGTATTGAAAGGATTCATGTCTTCAAGAAATCATGTTTTAAACTTGGAATTGGTAAATTACCTTTTCTATCACCTATCACAGTTTCTGTACCCTTCCAATCTTCTTGCTGCTTAATCAGATAGAGATTTAATCAGATATTTTAGTTTCTATATACAATACTTTTTTCTTATTATGGATATAACCATGCTGTTGTTCTTTTATGGAAGGAGACAGATTTTACAACAGATTGAAAAAACGTATTGAAAAAGCTGATTGGGACAATACATTTTGGATGTCACTTTTTGCCTTTCAATTGTTCTTTCATCTGCTTTTGTGATGGGCAGGGATGGACGAAGAAAGAGATGATGGAGTAAGTCATTGCTAGAGCATTTTTTCTACCTCAGGGCTTGCCATCATGTGATCCAAGCTAAATCACTATGACAGAAATCTTGGAGGTCCTCTTTCTATGTGCTAGTTTTTATCAAACAGCATGTGCTGCTTTGTCAACATGTAACAAGAGCATGAGGACACCAAATAGCATTTGCTGTTTAATATGCTGCAATTCTGAAAGGTTTCTGTCAGGTGTGAGATGCAGAGGTAGAATGAAGAAAGTAGGTTCACCCTGGACATTGAGTTTGGGTCTTATAGGAAAAAAGGAGTCAGACAGAGCAGGTTGTGCTAGTATGGTTTTCCATGCAGTCTTCAATGAGGAAAAGATCATGTTTGTTCCTTACAGACTCAGGCACTAACATGCAAATTTCCCAACAGTGGCTACTGTATGCTCAATATCTGAGCATTCAAACTGAGATACAGTAGGGTCTTTGACTTCAGTTTGGAGCTGGGGCCTCCACACCTCTTGAAATCATGCCCACAAAATTTGGGAGCTCTACTGATTGTCACTGCAAAATGAAATATATTTGTTTTGTAAAGAAACACAGTATTGCTGATCCTGAATGATGAAGTTGTGTTTCAACATGTTGAGACAGGGATGTGTTAACACAGCTTATATTATAAGTAAGAAATGCTGTATTTAACGCTTACTCCTCCAGTGAAATAAGATTGTCTTCTCTGTTCTGTGATTAAATATTTTCTATCAAATAACTTCCCATTGATTGGAAAACTCCTGACTGACAGTTCATGAAGGCTGCCAGTTCTTAAAGGCACTTTCTTCATAGTTATCTACAGATTGGTATCACCTGCACTGCAAATGGTCATCATCTTTGTTGTTTTGGGATGATTTCTATGGTCCTGTTTTGTTAGTTAGTTTTATGAAATGTTAGTGGTTTTATATAAAGCACCTATCCAGCCTAACTTTATCTTTAGTCACTCTTCTCCTGCCCCTTGTATATGCCACTTACAATGATTTGGTCATCAGAAAATTAACAATCAGGGAGAAAAGTGGTATCAGAGATGGTTGCCAACTTTCACAATATAAAAAAGTAAAATAAGCCCAAAAAATAACCAATCCTGTTTCAAAACAAGCCCAAAACGAGCCCCATCCATTTTTGCTCAGTGATGCCTAGAAAGAAACAAATAAGCTCCAAACAAGCCACACTTCAAAAGGAGTATTTAAAAAAATTCCAGGCATAGAACCAGCAAGCAAACATTGTCTCCCCTCCAACCCAACCCCCCCATACCCAACCATGGGAGGGTGTTGGGGAGGCTCCATCAGGCCAACACCACATGGCAGATAGGCAGACAGAGTTTTGCCAACTTTCACATGCTGTAAATAGGCATCTAACTTCACAACAGGCCACAAATCAAGCTAATCACATTTCAAAACGAGGCCAAAAACAAGCTAAATCCTAAGAGTGCCCCCACATTCTATGTGACTACATACCCCTGGCATACCCCTACATACACTGGCCTGTACCAGGCCTGCCGTGCATCTCTGAACTCTTTTCCCATTGCCGTCTCTTGCACTCCTTGCTCCCTTGCTCTTTCCTACTTCCTTGCTCTCCCTTGTTGGGAGCCGATCAAAATAAAGAAGCAACAAGCCAAAACAAGCAACCACCGAAAAAGTAGCCAACACATAATTCACAAGCCAATTAAACCAAAAATAGGACCAATTTCTGCTGTTTGATGCAGATTTTGCCATGCCCAAACCAAGAAACCTACCCTGCCCCACCACACACGCCTCTCCACTTCTTTTGTCTCCAGCCCTACCTAATTGCCCTTTAAGGGAGTAGGTAGAAATGAAGTCCAGCATCCAGAGGGACTCTAGGGGTTGTCGGTGTGTCTGAATCTGAGTCTCTGAGTGAGACTGAGTCTGAGTTGAAAAAAAACACCAGCCCCCACCCCAGGTCTTGGTTCCCTGAATCGCTTCCCTCATTGGCCTGTAGTGCCCTGCCATTCGGGATGACCTGGAGCATTGGCTTCTCCCCTTTACCCTGTGGACTGGCAGTCTATAGTCTCCTGCAGGTTCTTTCTTTTGATTGGAAGGTTTGTGCCATCAGGAGCCAATCACAGGCTCTGAAGGAAAAGTCATAAAAAAACAGCAGCCATTTGGGAAGCCCGAATAAGCAAGAATTCCAAAAAGCAACAAGCTACTTTAAAAAGCTGGAAAATCCTCAAAACAAGCAACAAGCAACTCAAAGCAATTGCAAGCCAAGTTTGCTTAAATGAAAGCATAAAGTGGCTTGTTTTAAAACAGCTTAGCAAGCACCCCAGAGTTCTCACTTACCATATTCAAATGGTGGGGGAAGAGAAGGAGAGCCAGCTAGTATGGATACTGCTAAGCAGTTGCAGCTCAGAGCAGCTTATACAGGGGCTGACTTGGGGGGCTCTGTTATTTTTGGGAAGGCAACCACTTCTACCACCTTTCTTTAATGACTCATGACTAGGCATGAGTGAAGTGCTGCCTCCTTTAAATATGCATTTCTAGATTTCATGTTTCTGAGGTGGAAGAATTATTATATGGGAATGTGCATTTCTGGATTGTAGGTAAACTCTGCACGTTCTTGCAACTCAAACTATTCCTTCATAAAATATATTATTTAATAACTTCAGTGAAAAATTCAGGAAAGAAAGAAAGAAAGAAAGAAAGAAAGAAAAAAGAATGGCAGTTGTATAGCATCTTATATTTGATGATTGCTAAGGGCTTTATAACTATTACTGGCAGTACTTTCTCTTTGTCCTATGTTAAAATAAATCCAAATGAATGCTAGGGAAGCCAGAAATACTCTAGATTTTCACCTTTGTAACTGGGATCAGACTCTGATTAAGCTTCTACATTTACCGGTTGGACCTCTGAAATCCAGAATTCTCTGGTCTGGCGACATCCGTGTTCCTCGGGGAGCCCTGGCTGGGCGGGGCAGCAGTGGGACTGGCAAGCCCGGATCCCCAGTCAGGTGGGCTGGAGAGCTCTGCCCTGGGGAGCTCCAGCAGGCCGAAGCCCAAGTCCACGCCCTGGAGGCTGGAGATCCAGTGGCAGTGGGGCCGGAACAGAGCCAACTGCAGGGAGGGGGAACATCCTGGGAAGCTAGTGGCAGGGGACCTCCCCATATCCAACAAATTTCCTCATTTGGGCTGGATCAGATCCTCGGGTACCAGACAAGGGAGGGCCAACCTATAGTAAATACATAAGATAAATGTCACAAGGGGAGAAATCCAAAGTGCCTTTTGGGTTTGGGATGCTCTTGAAGCAATGAGATTATCTTCTACTATGAAGAGCATGTTAGTGAACATGTAACCCCAAAAACTTCCCTGCATCAGAGCATATCTACACTACATGGCATATCGATGCTGCCGAGGTCAATCTTCTGGGGTTTGATTTAGCGGGTGTAGTATAGATCCACTAGATCAAACTCAAAGGGTGCCCTCATTGGTTCCAGTTCTCCTACTCCTCACAAGGAGTCAGGGACGCCGATGGGGGAGTTTGCTCCCATCGTCCTTCCACTGTGTAGATGGTGTGGAAACATGACTCCAGCTCTGTAATTTATGTAGCTGAAGTTGTATACCTTACTTCGACCTTCCATGTACTACAGACCAGGCATATATATATATATATATATATATATACACACACACAGCACCTATGAAGGGAGCAGCACACAATATGAAAACCCATGTGAGAAGAAATATCAGAAAAGAGAGTAATAGTTCCATAAAATTTGTGTGTATTTTCTCCTTTGCAGTAGTAAACGTACCACATGCAACCTATGCAGAAATAATTTATGTTCTGTCATGAGCTAGTATTTAATTATTGGTGACTAGGACTTAATTATTTAATCAAATCAGATTTTTATTACTAATGCATCTATGTTTAGAAGCCTGTGATGAAACTAGATTTGCAAACATGCTTTCACAAAAATGAAGCTTGAAAAGTTCCAGACATGATAATGCATGAGGCTCCATGTAAGCTGTTGACATTTTGGTTACTGCTACAAGATTTGTTCATTAAGCAGTTGGCCTTTGGCAAAACCTTTTATCTTATCAGCTTTAATAACTTTGGTTTCAGTTTTCTTGTTACCAATAAAAAAACAAATTTGACATGACTCTAGTGAAAGGCTGATGAGGAAACAAATGGAACTAGCAAATATGAGACAAGATTTAGGTGAACTTAAGCAACAAAATTTCTTGCAGTTGAGGAATATTGTTTGACAAACACAATGGAGGAGTAAATAACACCCATACTTTTATCTTCCATTAACATTAATGGGACTTATGCTCTCACATTAAGTAAAGATTCTTGAATTTCTGTGGAAAAGCAGAGGGACATGCTTGAAAAACACAGCTTGTGGTGCTGAATTTACCTCACTGTTGTAGAGTATGGAACATTGAAAGTGGGGAGGTATTACATGGAAAGGAAATGTAAAGAAGAGTGCTTACAAAAGGTCTTGCTATTAGCAAAATAAAATACCCAGCTGGATAAAAGGAAATGAAAAAGGCTTTTACTCTGCCTGTGGCAACTCATCAAGGCAATATAGCATAGCTCTAAATAAAGGATTGTTGTTTTAAGTCGCAAGAGAAATATATAATTGCCAGTGGACTCTGGCAGCTGCCCCAAGACTATTACGATTAATTAGGTTCTAAATAAGCAAAACAGCACGCTACATCTTCTGGAAGGCTCAGGCAAGGGCATCCAGTCCTAGCACAGAGTCCATATTGTCCAACAAGCAAACAGTAATCTGGTGCAGATGGTGCTGATATACCATATGCACTGACTAATTTGAATCTGTTTCTCCTTGAATAGTCTCTTTCTGATTTATCCATAATGCTAAGATTAGAAACAGGAGCAGAACATATTTCAGACATAAAACTTTAAAAAAAAAATAACATCTACTCTGTGATGGTTCTATAAGAACCAGATGAAGCTGATTTGGTTTCAGGTTCTGTTGTAAATCCCAAACTGACTGAGGCTCAACAAACTTTGAGAAGTTTCAGGGTTGAAGATTTTTGACTATACAAATGTTGGTATCTGGAGGGAACATCTCCAGTTTAACTGGTTTTGTGGCAAGGCCACCCATTTCATGGATGTGGGGGAAACTGTCTATTCACACAGTAAAATTCTGGATCCTGGGATGAATAAGATGTCTGCCGGAAATAAACTGTCTACTGGAAATAAAATGAGGAAAGAGTGTGGCAGGTTTTTTTCATATCCCCAGAAGGTTGTAAAAATGGCTAGGAGAAGCCTGGGATTTGTTAAGGCATGCAGGGAGTGAAGGTATTCTGGGAAAACCTCTGCCCATTTCATTGATCTCATCACAAAACTGTCAAATTCACCAGTTCCACATGATTTTATAGGAATTTGTGTTTGAGTATATAGATCCAGAAGAAAATCTTACTAACTGAACCTGGATAGTTTCTTACAGCCCTCACAAAACCTCTTCTCAAAGAAGTTCAAAGTGTGAGACTGATATTTGAATATCGGTGTTCCATCAGATAGGTGTTACTTACAGTAACTGGAGTTAAACATAGGTAACAGCTAGAATAATCACCTTCATGTGGGGTTGGAAAACAAAAACTTTCTTTACTCCAAACAATCAACTTGCTTCAGCTGAGTTTGGCTTGGTCAGTTCTAAGAAAAGCAAAGCTCTGATCTATCTCCTATCTAGGATTTCATTTCTCTCAGGGAGTCCCATTCAGTCTCTGTCCCTTACAGTGGTCCAGCAGTAAACAAATGGTACTACCAACTGAATTATCCTTTTGCATTATTAATTCACGCTGGTCAAAACTTGGAATTTCTGTTTGATAGGGAATTTCCTTTAATTTTGAATCAGAATGAAAATATCAAGATTTCTCAAACCTGAAATTCCAAAAAAAAAAAAAAAAAATCATTTCAGAAATATTGAAATGACTTTATCAAAACATTTTCTTTCAATAAGGTCAAAGTGCTTTATTTTAATAAGATCAAAGTGCTTCATTTAGATGTTTTGATTTTGATATGCTATATTATATTAATAGTTGAAACAATAAAATCAAAATGAAGCACTTTGACATTATTGAAACAATAGCTTCTGACTTTATCAAAACTAAATATTTCAATAATTTTTCAATTTTGTTGAATTCAATATATTTCTGTGATTTTTTATTAATCCTATCAGCATTTAACAATACAAAACTGTTCCTTCTGAAAAATGTTGACCAGCAATACTTATGACCTCCATCACTATAAATCCAGCTCTTTATAAATCAGCAGGTATGTGAGTTCTCTTGCTCAGAGCAGCCACTTCTGAGTCTGTGCATGCTGTTTCTTCCTGAGTATTAACTATAGAGAGAAACTTCTGTGTGTAGAATGGACTCTACCAGAAAGTGTTACAGGGCATGACTGAGTAGAGTCCCTGTCTCCCCTGTTATGGGACTGCTATATAAAACAAATATGTCTGTATATACCCAAAGTAGATATAGAGTAACTTCTGATATCATGTAAGATTATTGTGTAAGTTTATATAACATTTGTTCATTAGTCAGTAGTTTACATAAAGTTCTTGTTGCTCCAGGTAACTTCCTGCGTCTTGTTCTTAATATTCAGGCCATATCTTTAAACTCTATTCTATTTTGACCAAAGATAGAACTTGTATACCCTACTACCATTCTTACTCCATGAAAGATTTAAAAGAAAGTTTGTTCTGTAATCAGTTATTTTAGACTAAGTACTATAAATTCATATTTAAGGCTAAATTATCTCAGGTATTCTCAAGTAGTTGGCTATTCTTTTAGGTGGAAAGGAGATGAGTGGACACAACTCCTAATCTAATCTCTCTAATTCACCATTTTTTGAACAGTGATATTCTATGGAAAAGATAGAAAATAATAATTTTAAAAGAAAATTGCACTATGAATTTGTGGGCTTTTGGATGATCCCTAACTAAATAATTAATTTTGGCTGACCACACATTTTATTATAAAATCCAAATGCTCACTTTTTGAACCACATGTTTAATTTCACTTTAAAATAATTAAATTGTTTTCATCTTGTTTGAAGCTTAATTGGAAGATAGAATCACATGAACTCAGTCGCTGGACCTGTAGTCACGAAGCAAACAATTCTTACTGAGTAAGAAAAGTAACTAAACTATTGTTCCACACTTTTCTGTTGCTAAATGATTACTGATAAAGCAAATCTGAACAAATATGTTTCCTCTGACTGTGCTTAACTTTTGAGATCTTCTTGCAAAAAACTGAAATGCCAATTCAACATATGCCTCTATAGCAGTGGGGGAGATCCTCAGGCTCAGGGGCCACATGCGGCCCTGGCTTCACTGGATCTGGCCCCTGAGGCTCAGGGCCCCCCTAGTATTGGGAAGCTGGTGCTGATGCTCCTGCCACCACTACCCCCACCCCGCTGCCCCAATGCAGGGCTGGAGCCCAAAATCTACTAGGCGGGGCTCTCCTAGGCTCTGGTGTGTGAGGAGAATGTGGGGAGTGTCTTCCTCCTTCTCAGTCAGGGGGCCACATCAGTGAGGGGTTTTTTTTGGTCTGTTTTTCCTCACTTGTGTGTGGCTCCTAACTGATTTTTTATGGGTTAGGGGCCCTTGACCCAGAAAAGGTTCCCAACCGCTGCTCTATAGTATGGATTTGTGATTGGGGAGTTACATATTGAGAGAAACCTACATAGATAAGAAACTCTGGGAGATTCCTCATTACTGTCCCATTGGAGGTGGGACTTTACACCACCAAACAAAGAACAAAATTGGCTGGGAGTTCAGCTAAATCTCTTTCTCTCTGCTCCCTTACCCATCACTCAACCCACACAGACCTCAACAAATCCATGGATATGAAAGCCATCTTTATGGAGACCCTGTATCTCCCAACTGAATGTCAGTCTCTCCTGGCTTCATTGGAAATGGACAGGAACATGACAGAAAGACTTTTTAGAAAAGTGGTTCTCAACCAGGGGTATGTCTTCCAGCAGGATTTCCAGGGGGTACATCTAGATATTTACCTAGTTTTACAACAGGCTTCGTACAATTCACTAGAAAAGTCAATACAATGACTTTCTTATACTGCTCTATATAACTAGCCAATGAGCCTGTCATAAGATGGGATTTTCAGGTCTCTCCTCCACATCGGTCTTCTCTCCTGAGCCTCCGGTCTCTCGCTCCATCTCTCTCTTTCTCTCTATCTCTCCTCCTCCTACTGCCTCTCCCTCTCTCTCTCTCAGCTCCCCTCCGCCTTCTGCCTCTCTCTCCGTCTCTTTTTTTCTCTTCTCCTCCTCCTCCTGCCTCTCACTCTCTCTCCGCTCCATCTCTCTTTCTCTTCTCCCCCTCCTGCCTTTCATTCTCTCTCCACTCTCCTCTGTCTCCATCGGGGTTGCACGTGCCCAGGTGAGTCCGACTCCCCGCCGGCTGATTCTCTCTCCCCGCCCTTCACCAGCCAGTTCCTCCTCCCGATTTCCCACGGCCAGCTTCGCTGCCCCCGACTCCCACCCCCGACCAGCTTTGCTTCCCGCTGGCCAGCCCCGCGGCCTCCGACCCCCACCCCCAACCAGCTTTGCTTCCCACCAGCCGCCTCCTCCCTGTTCTCCCTTGGCCAGCTACACTGCCTCTGATCCCCCTGGCTCTGCTTCCCGCCCCCATCCCCCTCCTCCCAGCCAGCCCCGCTCCTCTCCCGGCTGGTCCCTCCCCCCTCCGGCCCCGATCAAGGGTGTCCTTTTTTTTTAACCCTACCCTAGTGACATACACGGCCAGGGGGCAGGGCCATGTACGTCACCGCCCCGCCCCCCTTCCCCTCCCGCCGTGGTGCTCAGCTGAGTTCTGCGCTGCTTAGCCAGGCTGCCACGGGGGAGCAAGTGGCCGTTTAGGCTCCCCGTGGCGGCCCGGCTGAGCGGCGCAGAACTCAGCTGAGCGCCATGGCGGGAGGCGAAGGGGGCCGGGGCGGTGACGTACATGGCTGGGCCCCATCCCCCCGGCCATGTTCATCACTGCCCCGCCCCCTTCCCCTCCCGCTGTGGCCCTCGGCTGAGTTCTGCGCCACTCAGCCTGGCTGCCGCGGGGAAGCAAGCAGCGCAAGTGGCTGTTTGGGCCCTGCTCTTCCCATGCAGCATACGCCCCCCCCAGAGGTGACTCGTAACGCTACAGCGTTACAAATTCACAGACGTTGGGCTACTATATATATGATATTCTCTGAAATGTAAATACACTATTTATATTCCAATTGATTTATTTTATAACTGTATGGTAAAAAGAGTTAAAAAAAATTTCAGTAATAATGTGTGGTGACACTTTTTTATGTCAGATTTTGTAAGCAAGTAGATTTTAGTGAAGTGAAACGTGGGGGTACACAAGACAAATTAGACTCAGGAAAGGGGTACACTGCTTTAGAAAAGCAAAGTAACTTAGTAACTACAAAACAGACTGAAGGCATTGTTCCCAGCCATTAAGTAACAGAAAAGAGAAAATAAATCTTACACTCAGTATTACCTCCACTGCAAATTAAGTCAGACAAAACTATTGCTCAGTTTTCAGCATTTATTGCAATGTCAGTAAATCACTCCAAAGACATCTCTAACAATAACAGAAACAAACAAAAAAAAGCTTTTGCTAACAAATACTTTGTAAGATATTGGATAGCTTAAGACAGAGATCTATAGATATTAGATATAAGACCTAAATATTTTAAGGGAAAAATAAATGAACAGAATACCAATTTTTTTTAAAGAAAGACATATTGGTAGAGTTTTGAGGGCTTTTTGTGTTATAAATATCTGTACAGAACAATCTCCTTTGCTTTGCAGTTCACCATGAATCCATATTCATGGGATCATTGAGCAACTCTAAAGTGAATGACAAAAGGCTTTCCCTGCCTTAGTTTATATAATATATATATAATAATTAAAAGAATTCATGTTTTCTTTTACATCTAAGGGTACATCTAGACTGTGGAGCTATTTCGGGATGCTGGAAGTATCCTGAAATAGCAACGCTGCGTCTTTAAATGCTCCCACTATTTCCCAAAATAGCGGACGCGCTGTTCTGGCATCCCTGTAACCCTCGTTCCACGAGCTTAAGGGATATGTCGGAATAGTGCCTTATTCTGAAATTTGGTGCTGTCTAAACAGCAAATTGTATAGCTTATTCTGACAGAAGGGTGCTGTCTAGCTGCACCCTAATAATGAACTAATGGTATCTACCCTGACAATTTTTCACTGAAAATTGCAAGTCTGGACAACTAAACTGTGATCCCTTTTTAATTCTCTTTTTAAATTATCAGCAAGCTGAGTAGTATATATGTTTGGTATTGTGTACTAATCTTGATAATACTTTCCTGACATTGTGTTAGCTCATTTTGTATGAAGTTGTTTGGGTCTGTTGAATAATGCTTCTCATTTTGTGGATCACTGACCTGTTACACCATAATAACCCTGTTGGAGTGATCATAGCCTGTCACTTCCATCTGCCTGCTATATATGTGGACAAAGCCTACATACTAAAATTCCTTGTGGTATTTTAGATAAGCTTGGAAATTCCCTATTTTTTCATGGGAATGGTTTTGCTTTTCTCCCCAAAAATCCTCAAAGGACATAGAGTATTTTGTAATGTAATTAGATGATAAGCTTCTATTTTATCAAGATGAAAGCTAGCTGAAATGATTACATAACTGCAAAACATCACCTTTTAATCATAATTCAGCAACGTTCTATATTTTCACCATTATGTATTTCATAAATTATGAGTCCTGTTCATCCCAATGGGAGATAACTAGATCATTTTCTCATGAACTACATTGTATACAATGTGCTAAGTTTAGAATTGAAGTATGTTCTAAATACCCCCCCAAAAAACTGTGCTCATTTGGAAGTACTGACAATTTTAGAACCAGAGCTGTGTGAATGACACTAATGTAGTGTCTTATGCTATTCCTTCCATTCACATATAAAACTAATACATATTTGTCACTGACTCTAACTTACAGGCATTCTAACAGTATTTTTATCTTTATTATAATTTTACAAATATTATATCAACATCTCAGTTTTAGAAGAGGAAACTTTCATTTGTACACTTCAGATTCCACTGTCCTGCATCAAAATCACTAGAATTCTTGCTGTTCTTCCACACTTGGATACAAATTTCATTCAGTTAGAATGACATTTATTTTAGATAAAGAAAAACAAAACAGAGAAAGAACAAAAGTAAAGTCTCTATGAGAAAGCATATAATTCCTGAATTTTCTCTGACATTCAGCACTGATATGAACAAATCCTGATTCAAAGCTTGGGATAATGAACTGAAAGGCAAAACTTCCTTTAACTACAGTGTGCTTTGTCAGGCTATTGAAGATGCAAATACAGAGAAAATAGCTATTTAGCTAAATGTGCCAATCAGGAGTTCAAGTTTACATTTTATCTACCTGTTGAATGCTGTAGGGTGAAGGATTTACAGAAGTATCTAAGTGATGTAGGCACTTCCCACTGGCTTTCAATAGGAGTTGGGTGCCTAACCTGCTTAGGCAGTATTGAAAATCCCACTAGGCACCTGTCTGCATCTTTAAGCACCTAAATAGGTTTGTAAATGTGGCCCCCTAATAATATGATTGACTATTAAGTTCTTGAGCAACAGCCCATCAAAGTCAATGGGAAGACTTATGGCTTATTCTGTCATAATGGTTCAGGCTGATGAATTAACCAAAGATATTCTTGTATCAGGCTGGCCTTTTGCTTAAAAGTGTCCTATCCAAGTAATACTACTCATGTTTGTCTCTGCTTGAATAAGAGATATAGTGATTCTGTAGATACGATGGTATAGCTGCAGGTCATATAGTAATATGGGCACTATCATTGTATTTCTTTTCCTGAAGACAGATTAGCTTTTTATAGAAATCTTTAATGCTTTGTTGATGAGTGGCACTGCTTTTTTAAATTAATTACAAGGAGACAGCTTTATAAATTCCCTCTGGAAAAAGCACATTTACTACTTTAGAGTAGAGTGCCTCTAGCCGACAGTATTCACTTGGAAACACTGCCAGACTGTAAAGCATCATTATTGAGGTCATGCTAGTGACTGACAATTTTTTTTTTAAATAGAGGATAGGTGAAAAATTGTTTAAGTGATAATGGTAAATACCAGAAGAACAAAACCAAATAAACATTTTTTTAAAATTTTTTGCTTAGTGAAAAAAACCCTTTGTCACCACTGATGCATTTGGGAAAAAATTATAGGGAAGAAGTTCAATTTTAATAGCATAGTCCTCCATAGAACATTGCAGATTCCTGTATCCAAATGGAACTCATTGAAGGATTAGGGTCCTAGTTTTCATTTTTGAGTGAGTTGGCCAAATCACTAACATTTATAAAATCACCATCAATTTAGGTTTCATCAATTATGTCCCTAATAATCTAGGAATGAGGTATCCAGGTGTGACAACGCGTCGGGGTCCCCTGACTCCTGCACCCCCGTAATGGCACAAACAGACTCCACCAGCCCGTAGAATGGAGGGAGTTTATTGCTTCTCCAGGATACAGCACAGCACAGCACAGCACAGCACAGATGTAATCTGGTTACAGGGATTGCAGCTAAGAGGCCTCAGTGCCCCCCTCTGAGATGGGGGGTGGCTGGGCCCTACAATCCCAGCCCCTGGCTTAGGCTGGTTCCTCCATGATTCCAGCCAGCAAACTAACTCACTCACTTCCAGCCCTGCCCCCAGCCAGGGTTCCACTCCCCTTCTTCCCATTGTTCCGCTCCATGGGAGATACTGGTCAGACAGGTTTGAAGCCCCCTTTGCATAATGACACTCCTCTGCCCTGCTGAGCCGTGCTGCAGACCGCAGCCAGTGGAGGTCACTCACACTACGTCACACCAGGTAAATAGTTCTCTCCTTATGTCTCATCAAGGGAAAACAGATTAACTTGGTCTGAATGAGACTGGCATCTTTGTAGTTAAATCCTGTTCATGCAATTATCATTCTGAGGATGCATATTTGTGTCAGCCAGAGGAAACCTTAATGGTTCAGTGTAAGACTTTTCATATTACTTTAGCTCTCTATTTTCCTCCTTTTTTCATTTTCTCTCCCTTTCAGTTTTCTATGTATCATCTTTTACTGCATTTGCTGGTATCAGTTAAACATTGGGGATCCATTATTATTATTTTAATTAATATGATTAGCTGCAATAATGTAGAATCTAGGACTCTGGTCCTGGACCAGTACCCGACTGAGTAGACACTGAAAAAATAGAATAAAAGATCAGATTACTCTAAAAAACTTTCACTTTAAATACCTGTTCTTATAGTTGCACAGAATCCCTGAGGTTCACAATGCACACTTGATAAAACAAGTTAAGAGCCAACTTTATGTCATTTATAAATAGGGCCACATTTCAGTATATATTAAACAAAATGTGGCATGTCATCCAAAAACATTTCATTATTCCATTCAGAATATAGCCTTAATCCACCTTTAGTTTAGGGAAGCAAGATCCAGGAATTGCTTCTTACTTAGTGGTACATTGAATTGTGATAAAAAGGTATATCTTTGTATTTTATCCCTAGATGGGGTTGAATTTCAAGTGATAGAATACTCTATTAGACTACATGCTCACTAGTTATGGTTTGCACAGCACACACTGCAGTGAAGCCCGAAACTTGTCTTGGGCCTTTGTGTGTTACCACAAAACACATTTTTATCTATTATGACAAATGTAAGTAAAATAAGCTATTAATACCACAAAAATCAGTGAGCAGAATATCTGGATGAGACAAGAACGGTACACACTATTATTATTATATTTTTCCAGTATTGACAGCAGTTGGCAAATCATTTGAGTAAGAACAATGTTTTTAAAGAGCACTGTATAATGAATATGAGGAGGAGGATTTGCCTCTGGGGTAAAGGTGTTGCAAATAAATGTCACAGCACTGACAATACTGTAGTAAATTTGTTATTGCTGACAATAAGTGGAAGAAATGAAAATTGCAGCTTGTTTGCTCTTTATGTTTAGCCTCTTTATCAAACAGCTGGCCTGTCGTATATGGAATTATAGATGTTTATTTATTTAATAAATAATGTGTAGCTATTGTCAGCGGAAAAACAAAGTCTAGCAATGAACTTTCATCTCCAAACATGAAGGAGAAAACGTGTCAAATTGCTTAGGAACAAATTGTTTATTAAATCGCTATTAAGAATATATACTTTAGTAATTATTAACTACAGCATTGCAAATGAGTTTTCATGAAAAGTCAGTGGCTTTTCACAATATAGCACTATCTGTGCTCATCAGGATGCAAATAACAATAGAGAAATACACAAAAAAAGGTAAACTAGGACATGGCAGATAACGGAGCGATTTTGTTGATGAACAAAATGATTTTTCATAGTTGATACCCCCACATAAAGCATGACCGGTGCCTGCTGAGCTGTCTAATAGCATCACAGTGAGCCCTGCAGATGGTTCTAGGCCAAAAGCATTGACAGGAAAAAGAAGATGTCATGGATAAAATAAAAAGATAAAATAAAAAGTCACCTAGATCTCTTCTGGTAAGCTCATGGGATGTTTGCCCTTTGTGACAAACATAGAAATTAATGAGTACACCCTATGCTTGTTTGAACAATTTTTTGCATTTGTTAGTATCACAAGATATTTGTGTATCTACAGTTTAATAAAAGAAATAGCCCTACCTCACCCAAATAACTCCCCCTCCTCTTCACACACACTTCCAGGGTGACATGCTGAAACCTTCTCCTTGCACTGCATGTGTGTGAAGTCATTTGACCTGTTTTGATTCTCCATAAATATTATATTACATTTGAAAGTATAAACTCTGAGGTATCAAATCCTCCATTTTGTAAAATAATTGGAATTACCAGGTGATTCAGACTAGGTAAGTTTTGTGCTTTTGACAGTGATCAGTTTCAGAGGAAGGTGAACAACAACCATAATGGACCTATATACAAAAGTATCTCCTGTGACACTTCTTACAAGTGTAAATGATAAAGTGAATATGTAACCATTTTGTCCTAGTAGATACAATATTGGACTGAGACTTAGGAGATCTGGGTTCTGTCCCTAACTCTGCTGCTTGCCTGCTGTGCACCTTAAACAACTCATTTCATGGATTTGTGTTTCAGTTTCACCACCTTTAATATGGGGATAATGATACTGACTACATTATAAAGTGCTTTGAAATCTTTACATGAAAAAGTGCTATATTAGAGATAGGTATTTATGATGATGATGATGATGATTATTAAAAAACAATAAGAAGCAGAAAATGGTGACTGAAGACTGTTCTATACCCAAACTTAAAGTAGTTCAACTAGAATAGTTTTTCTTTAATTGATTTAGTTCAACCAGAGTAAATCCCACAATAGTCACACTTTAAGTGGTTTATAGTTTGTTTATTTCAATTTAGTTTCATCCAGACCCACCCAGACCCCCTAGCATCAGCCTGCTCCTGCACCCATTTTGTCACCAACGCTCTGCATTGATCAGGGTGGGCTATGGGCCAAAAAATTTGAGAACCACTGCTCTACAGTAACAAGAAAAGTGACCAGAAATATGCACGTTAGTGAAATTTTACAATCTTTACCAGGAAAAGTATAGTCTATTGTTAATGGTTACTTTTGCAGACCAGACCTTTATCCAGTAACCCCCTCTCTATGCCCACACACATTTTCACCATCAGATAATGAATGGTCTTTTCTGAGCACACCCTACTCCTTGCAAATGTAGCTTTGACAGCTGGACGTTAACACCAGATTGGACCTCACTGGTCTGGCACCCTTGGGACCTAACTGGACCCGGACGAGGGATTTGCTGGGAAGGTCCAGGGAAGGTCCTTCTCCTCATGCTGCCACCAGGCTAGGGCTCCAGCCTGCCCCCATTGCAGCCTTGGACAAAGCTGTGCAGACGGGGCAGAGCTCTGCCTCTGACTGGATCAGCAGCTGGGGTCAGAGCTCTGCAGCTGGGGTGGAGGGATGGGGCCAGAGCTCCGTGGCCCGGGCCAGAGCTCCCTGGCTGCTGCTGGAGCTGAAGTTCCCCGGCTGCTGGAGCCAGAACGTGGCTGGAGCTCCATGGCCAGGGACAGGGCCAGAGCTCCCTGGCTGCTGCTGGGTTCAGAGCTCCTAGCCGCTGAGGCCAGGGAGCTCAGCTGGGGCCAGAATTCCCCACCATGCCGGCTGTCCTCTCCTCCCCCCGCCCCCAATCTGGGCTCCCGGCTGAGTTGCCAGTGCCCCTTCCAGCACTCCCACCCTGCTGCCAGACCTGCACTCCCACCCTGCTGCCAGACCTCCCTCTTCCTGGGTTCTGTGTTCCAGGAACATCCATGGTCCGGCATGGACCACGGATGTTTCTGGATGAGGGAATCTCTGTCAGGGGAGGTACAACTGGTACTCTGAATTCCAGTGTCTGGATCTGCGTCTATTGCATATAGTGACATTAATGACTGTTCTAATGACTATTGCTCATTGTTTCTAACAATTTAATATTTTATTCTGATACCAAAAAAAAGCTTAAAATCTGTACCTTAAGGTGTATTAACATAGTTGGAGAGCTTCTACAGAATTTGCATCATAATGTAAATGAATTATAGAGAGTCATTTAGAGAATTTAATTACATGCACATTTTACATATCAGTTATTTAGAAATACTACTGTATACTAAATTGTCATTTGGTAGTATAATCATGTGCATTACATACATTCTTCCAGGCTTTTCATATGAGACAGTTTTAATTACAATATATTTAACAAAACTCAAATAACTAGACAGACTTACAGATCATAGCATATTTAAAAAAACCTCTCTCTTTCTTCCATGAAGAGTACACATTCCACTATCAATGATCTTAACAGATATCTAATTTCCACTGAACTTAACTGAAAGATTTCTATTAACTTCAATAGCAGTTGGATCAGGCCCCAAAACAATTGTCTAGCAATTTAAAAAAAAATCTTTGCAGCTTAAAACTTGTCTCTTTCATCAACAAAAGGCTGTCCAGTTAAAACTATTATCTCACCAACCATGTCTAAGAATTCACAGATACTCTGTAAAGAACGCAGATGCCCAAAGTAATCTGCTATGGACTCTTGGTTTCCCGCCTAATAGACAGCAACAACTTTAATTCACTATAGTCCTCATCAGGATTTGAATCATTGACTCAAAGGAATGAGGATCAACTGCCTAGGGGCATGTCTACACAACAGCGTTATTTTGAAATAACAGAGTGCGAATCTACACAGCAAACCCGTTATTTCAAAATAATTTCAAAATAACAGGCTTCTTACTCTGAGATCTGTAACCCTCATTTCACAAGGAGTAAGGGAAGTCGAAGGAAGAGTGTTCTTCCTTTGTCTTCCTGCAGTGTAGACAGAGTTAAGTACTTTGACTTTTGCTACACAATTAATGTAGCTGAAGTTGTGTAGCTTAATTCGACTTTAGTCCACACAGTAGAGCAGGGGTGGCCAACCCATTACAGATGAAGAGCCAAGGGAAAAAAGTTGTTGAGCAAAAAAACAAACAAAAAAAGGCCTGGACTCAGGCATTGCCCTTTTAACGGTGGCCATTTTGAGCAGCCATTTTGAAGGATGCATGGGATACTACGGCTCTGTCTCTTTCACACAGCTTCCCTTGAAGAGCTGCGGGGGCGGGAGCCGCAATTTTTTCTTTGAAGAGCCACATGTGGCTCGCGAGCTGTGGGTTGGCCACTCCTGGTGTAGAGGTACCCTTGGAGTAACTAACTTGGGTTCTATATCTCATAAAGCAATCCACTAATATCTAAGGGTGCATCTACACAGCAGGGCTTAACTCAAAATAAGCTATGCAAATTGAGCTATGTCAATTACGTAGCTTATTTCGAAATAGCTTATTTCAAATTTGGAATGTCTACACAGCACTTGTTTTGAAATAGAGCACTTTTCCTCTAACTTCCCTTATTACTCATACAATGAGGGTTATAGGAATCGGAGTAAGAAGTCCTCCAGTTTGACAGTATTTCGACATTATTTCGAAATAACAGCCTGCTGTGTAGACACGGACTAAGTTATTTTGAAATAATGCTAGTTATTTCGAAATAATGTGGCTGTATAGATATACCCTTAGAAAAAACACAGTGCAATTAATAAAGGAGATCATAGACATGTATGATTCCTAGTATTATTTCCTATGCAGATCAATAACCTTAGCAGATGCTAATGTTTAAGAAGCAAGAAATAATGGTATTATATCTTTGAAAGCCATTTAGCCATTTTCAATTGAACACCTCACTGTGAAAAACAAACAAAATTGTCTTTGGGGAGATAAATGAGCTTACATGATACCAATGACAAAAGCTTTAGTTAGAAGCATTGCCTGTTAATACTTGAGAGACTGAAATGTAAATGAACTGCTATGATGACCTTTTATTACTAAAGCACTTTGAGAGACATCCTACTTGCCATTCACAGAAGAACCAGGACAGTGTTTACTGGTGCTGTCAGAGAATAATCAAAGGGAATATTTCCACAAACTGGTCACAAGGAACTGTGCATGCATTTATAATGATTCATTTAGAGCTCTTATTTTAAAAAGGCAAACTGGAAAAGGGGGTAAAAACAACCCCACAAAACACCTATCTAGCATAAATTGTAAATGGGCCCATTGTCTAAGTGTTTGCAAAACAAGCTAATAAATACTTCTCCAGACAGGATCCAGAGAATTAGGGCTTTTATCATTCTAAAAGTAATGCCACCACTAGGAAAGGAATTATGAAAAGCATGCCGCACCTACTTTAAATTATTTTAAAATAAAGCATAGGTCTGGCATTCTCAGTTTTGAAAGCCATCAGTATCTTTCTTCAGAAGAATTAAATTGCATCAAGAGAGTAGGATATTGTGGATTTCATATTTGTATTTTGTCAACAAACTGTATATTTTGCTTAATGAAATTACTGGATGCTTTCCCATAGAGAATGATATATTTACACAGCTATCAAAATATACAGTATAAAAGTCTTACTTGTACAAGAGTTTTAATGAGCATCTTGCCCTGGTTTTATCACTCTACTGATTATCCATAAAGGTGTAAGAGGAAGGAGGATCAGAATTATAAGGTTAAAAATGTAAAGCAATAAATAATATATTGTGTCAGCGTGTGAAGTTATGTGACTGTACACATGCATGTGCACTCATGCACAGACAAACACACATACTGGAATGATCACAGTATCATCCACAACCTTGAGTAGTGTCACTTTCATTTGCTCTATACTGACCCCCCAGTATTTGTTGCCATCTGCAATGCAGCTTGTCTAATTTTATACTGTATGGGGAAGGACCATGCTATTTTCCCAGTATATTTCTGTATGGCACCTGCAGTTCTGGGCATTCCATTATTCAATAATACAGCTTGGACCTCTCTGGTCTGGCACCCTCGGAACTTCAAACCAGGGAGTTTACCAGACCAGGGGAGTTGGGAGTCCCTAAGCCTGGGCTTCCTTCCCTGCTGCTGGCCCCATGCCGAGGCTCCCAGGGTCAGCCTCCTTGGGCTGGGATTCCCCCTGGCCCCACTCTGCCAGCGTTCCTGGATGGGGTTGGAAATCCCCCCAGGCTGCTGTCCCCATTTCCACCAGGCTCCTGGCCAGGGATTCCCCCCAGCCGCCAGTGGCTCAGCTGCCACTGAGGTTCCCAGCCGGGGCTGGGGATTCCTCTCACCTGCTATCGGGTCTCCCTGGCCTGGAGAAACCTAGGGCTGGAGTCTTCACCAACCTCATAGGACCAGCCCCTGCCAGCCCAGTTGGGACTCCTCAGCATGCATGGGAGTCCCAGCTGGCTCATGCTCCCTGCCTCCGAGGCTCTCTTGTTCATCAACATCCATGGTCCTTTCTTCTGGACCATGGATGTTGCTGGACCAGAAGTCCCGGATTTAGGAGGTTCAACCTGTACTAACAATGCCTAAATGTAGTCACACGTGGGTGGTGAATGGACATATTACAGGCCGCTCTGCTGTCCTTCCTATAAGCAGAGAATGCAGCTTTGTGGGACTGACAACCCAATCCTTACCCTTTTGAACACCTTTACTCCCTCTGGCAATTTGCTTCAAAGCACAACGTTACCATAAAGAGGCACGCTTTGCACCAATTGGCTTCTTCCTTCTTTGTCCAGCCAGAGTATATCTGCCACCCATTTTGAAATCTATACAGAACTGAATGCTCCCGTTGGGATATGCAGCAAATATTGGGGACTCTGCCACTCACTTCTTTGACTGCTCAACTACTTCTAGCTCCAGACCTCCTTTTCCACTATTTCACTCATTCATAGTGGGAGGAGGTGGTTAATCTCCCAGACTACTTGGCCTGGGACAGTCTGGATTGTGTGCGACACAACAGTAGTCTGGCCAGGGAGCATCATGAAGATCTTCTGGAAGACCTGCAGCAGATGCTGAGCTTGTTTTTGCTGGCCGCATGACAGCATGTCATCCAGTTGTGGCTCATTCCCATTTGCTAAATCAGGCACCTGGGGCCTAGAGCTGGTTTGGAAGGATATGGGGCATTCACTGGTCTTTTGCAGTCCCACTATAGCTTCTGGTTCTGGACTGCTGCTACTGCCCTGAGTGAGGGCTTGACCTATTCATGGTTGGCTCAGCCCAACCACAGGTCCAAGCCTCTGGACTACTGTTGCCAATCTGGCCTGAGTGCTGGGCTTACTGTACAGGCCTGAGCCCCCAACTAGTGGTGCAGATGATTCCCTGTGTGACACTGAGCAGACATGTAGTATAGCAGAGTGGCTACCCACTGACCCAGAGGGCTCTACAATATCCAAACATTGTAATTACTTTTAACCAGCTAGGTTAAGTGTGGAACACATAAATCCTCTCCCAAATAATGCCAATATCCTTCTGCACTTGGTAGGATCCCTCCCTCCAAATCATACTTTCCACTTGCCTGGATCCATTAATCAACATATTTATATGTTTTTAAACAAGGAACAGAATGCTGTGAATTTCCTGCTGCGTTCATGCTATTTATGAAGAACAAGGAGAACAAAAACTGTTTAGGTTACAGCCCTCTTGGAAACACAGCACTCTTTTCACAAAATAGGTTCCATGCTATTCGACATACATAGTGCTTTTACTTAGAATTACTGTATTAAGGGTCAACAGTCTGAGCAGAAAGGCACTGTATTATTATTGCATACATTGTTGCTAGCATGGAGGGGAGCTAAACAAAGTTACTGCTTTTTAATGAAGACTTTCTAAATGCATTTTTATGAAAGCAGAGAAAGTTTCCATAGAAGGTTCAGTAATTCTTATAAATAAACCCAGCAGCCAGCCTTCCCTTTAATAAGAACAATCAATTAAAATTATCATTGTTTCCATAGCAAATATAGTAGAAACAAACCAGAGTACATTTTTAAAAGTGAATTGTGTCTCAAATGTTTCATCCAATTTTACATTTTAATTTCATAAGTAAAGTTACTTCACACGCTGAAGAGACTGTATCAGAGGGTAGCCGTGTTAGTCTGGATCTGCAAAAGTGACAAAGAGTCCTGTAGCAGCTTATAGACTAACAGATGTATTGGAGCATAAGCTTTCATGGGCAAAGACCCACTTCGTCAGATGCATGCATCTGATGAAGTGGGTCTTTGCCCATGAAAGCTTATGCTCCAATTCATCTGTTAGTCTATAAGCTGCTACAGGACTCCTTGTCACTATTGAAGAGACTGACACCTGCCAATCAATGGGCCAGAGGATGGAGGTCATTAAGTAAAGGAATAAGATGAAGGGGGAGGTACAAATACCACTCTCTCTAATGCTCTTATTTTTATCTACCCGTTGGATGAAGGATCAGTTCCATATTAGCACAGCCTCACATCAGAGCAACTAATATGGGGAAGGATCATGTCCCATCCCCGTCTGCGGAGGACACAGAGAGGGAAAGTAAGCTGTTGGTTCAGTAACTGCACTCACAAACAGCTCCATATGTCTTACTCAAGTAGCATGGCTCTTCCACATGCCCTACTCAGCACCTTGTTTTAATGGAACAATTCAGCCCATGGAAAATGGAGATGAAAAAGATGTGGTATGGACTCAGGTAGAAATGTTTTCTTTCATTTGTTCACTGGCATGCAGGATATTACCAGCTCTAGGCTCACACCAATAATGGGCAAGATTCCTCCATCCGCACTGACAGCAGACCCATTGATATTAATGGAACAACTTGTGGCATTAGCTACCACTCAGTATCAGGAAAGATTCTGCCCCTTCCTTGCTCACAGCTGTCAGGAATCACAAGTCACACTGACAAAGAGAACTTTGATATGTCACCCTCTGTCTGTGAGCAAAATTCCCTAGCACATTTTGGGTACATCTACACAACAGTGTTATTTCAGAATAACTAACGTTATTCCAAAATAACGTAGTCCGCATCTATACACAAGCAATTATTTCAACATAATGTCAAAATAATGTCGAGCTGAGGGAGTTCTCACTCCAACTTCTGTAACCCTCATTTTACAAGGATTAACGGACATCAGAGGAAGAATGCTTTTTTCGGACTTCCTGCTATGTAGACAGCGCCAAAAGCTGAACGAAGCTATTTCAACTTAAGCTATGGAATTGACATAGCTCAAGTTGCGTAGCTTATTTTGGCTTTAGCCCTGCTGTGTAGATGTGCCCTTGGAGTCTTCTTTGATAATGTGGCCAATGCTGTCTGCCTCCTATCAATAATGCTAGAAAGAGGGAGCTATGGACTTTTCAAAACACATGCAGAGATAGTTTCTTCTTCTCTTTTCAGTGCCTTGTACCTCCTCCTCTTTCCTGGGGCTACTGTACTAAAATATACAATGTGTCTGTAACAAATTCTGAAGAAGGGCCTTGTAAAAATGGAACTGTCAATAGTTTTGACCTCCAATTATATCTGATGTTTCGGTTTAAACATCCTTTTCGTGATGTTAATAGAGCCTCAACTCTCTTCCTCCTGCATTTCCTTGTAAATACTGGGAGGGAGGAGAGAGAAGAGGCGATCATTATAAAAGATTCCAGAGTCTGATTAACATACGTTTTATGAAAGTATCACAATAAGCTTTTAGTTACGAATTTTCAAATGTCCTTAGAAATCTGTACCGCCAATGAGTTCTATATTTAAATAAACTCTCAAGGATTGGAAAAAATGTTACTCTGACTTACTCAGGTTTAAATTATGTATTATGTAAAGAATTAATGGTACCCATATCTAGCACTCAGAATCTGGTAGAGAATGAGTTGGTGCATCACATGAGCTTTCCAAATTCATTTAAAGAGGACAATATACATTAATACCATTGCCAAGCAACCTTTCCACGTGGATGATGCCTTTCTATGTGACTACTGTCTTTCTTTTTGAACATTTTTGCATCTTAAAAATGCTATCTATCCACATATAAGGTTCCGATCATTATTGCATTTGAGTAAGAACATAAGAATGGCCATACAAGGTTGGCTCAGTAATCCAGCAATCTAGCCTAGTATCAGATGCATTAGATGAAATGAAAAGTATGGAGAAATGTATTGAGTGATCCACCCCCTGTCATACAGGCCCAGCTTTTGGCAATCAGAGGTTTAAGATCACCCAGAGGATTGGGCTTTTGTCCTGGGCCACAAACATATCTAAATCTTTTGTTTTAAACCCAGCTATATTTTGATATTCAGAACATTCCCTGAAGTACTTCCATATGTTTGTTTTATATCTACTGCCCATTAATTTCATTGAGACCCTTGGTTCTTGTGTTATGTGAAGAGGTGAATAACACTTATTCTCTTTCTCCACACCATCCCTGATTTTATAGACCTCTGTCATTCTTCCTCCCCTTAATTGTTTCTAATCTAAGCCTAACAGTCCCAATTTTTCAAATCTCTCTTTATATGGAAAATGTTCCATAGCCCTAATTGTTTTTGTTGTTCTTCTTTGTACCATTTCCAATTCTAATATATCTTTTTTGATAGGGGACAACCAGAACTACACATAGTATTAAAGGTGTGGGCATACCATAGATATATTTAGTGGCATTATGATATTTTCTGTCCTGTTATCTACAACTTTACTAACAACTCCTAAAATTGTCAGCTGTTTTGTCTGTGGCTGTCCAGTTTAGTGAGATATCTTTGTAAATTCAAGTTTGCTTTGGATGTAATTGTCTTGAGACATTTTGTGTTGTCTGTAAACTTTGCCACCTCATAGTTTCTTCCCTTGGGGCTTCCTGGAGCTCTAAGTCGAGGTAGCGCATCCACAATAATGGAGCCTGCCTTGAACTAATTTCGAGGCTTCCAGAAAATGTTGAGACATGCTATTTTGATTTTGTTATTTCTGGAATTATTAAATTAGTTTGAGTTATTTTGAAATAGTTTGTGTGTGTGTGTGTGTCGCCCCTCCTCTTGGTGTGTCTTAGTAGGTTTATGCCCCCCTCTTGGGGTCTTTTATTCTATTCTACTATTCTGCTGTTTTATATATTGTATTTTAAAATTTTATAAGCCCCATCCTCCCTGCTCCCATCTGGTCACTTCAGCCCAGAGCCTCTCAATACTTCAGGGGACAGGTTGCTAAATAACAGCCTTTCCCAACTTTAGAAAAATGTGCTGAAATGCTGCCATCTAGTGTTAGTTTAGCAATATAATCGTTATTTTATTCATGTATTTTTCATATGTATTCTACCATGAAAATTGACGATATGAAAATGGCATTTGCTTCCTACATGTATTCAGAGTCATTTCAGCTGACATTGCTGAGCAAGGCACATTTTGTAATTGTTTTGTTTGTTTTTTCCTCCTGTTTGCCCTTTTGAACCAGCAAAGCTATGTGTGAGTGAGCAGGATTCCATTCTGGGTCATGCATCTTCAGAACTGTGAACTGAGTTCTGACCGAGAAGATTTATTAGTGCAGAGGATGTGTGAGGAGGAATGAAACCAGATAGGGCAGATGGGAAAAAAATCTTTGATATGATCTCGAATAAAGGGGGCAACTATGAAATTCTATGTGCATTTTTTAAATAATCAATTTTCAGACTAGAACGGCCTTTCACACCAGGGAACCCTACTTGGCCTACCATCCCCAACTCCCATACTAAACTAATTGCTTCTCCTTAGAGCTGTCATGAATTTTTCTGATCCCAATTTCATTTAATTTGCATATATGGTTCATTTTCCAGTTTGGTTTAACAAAGAAGTGAACAAAATTAATTCCTGACCAGAGGCATCTGAGTGGATCAAGATTCCAGCTGGGACTTAGTTTGTTTCTTCTTAAATGAGATTCAAAACAGGAAAGGTCAAACTAATCTTGCTTTGAAAATGCAAACTACTATAATATGAAGGTGGAATATCTACTGACTACTATCTTCTTCTGGCTTGTAAACATCAGGTTGGAGGGAGGAAAACATTAGAACCAATGTTCTAGCTATCATTTGTAGACAATAATAGCTGCTTCTCAGCAGACAGCTGGGTCCCTGAATGCTTGGAAGATGGAATGCTGTTTGATTATTGTGTGCTTGGAGATTCTTTCTTTCTTTTTAAATAACAGTGAATTGCTGAGCAATGAACTCACTGGAAGCTACCAGCACTCGCACCTCTGAAAGTCAAGATATAAGAATTCAGTTAAGGAGATCCAAGATGGTGCAGGGGACTGAACTAGATGATCTCTTAAGGTCCCTTCCAGTCCTATGATTCTGTGACTTTCCATTATAAGATATAACAAACTTTTAGCATAGTCCAGTTCGTATGAAATCATGCCAAAATCATGTCTTGACTTTAATCTCCTGTTCCCTACTCAACAAGAGTAAATGAGCAAAGGTCTCCCTCAGTTGCACACGTCTCCTGGTTTGAGTAAAGGTCATATCTCTGTATTAATATTTCTTTCCTAGGTTCATGTAATGCAAACAGACATCCATCTATCTATCTTTTAAAGAGTTTGTGCATCAGTCTGTGAGTCTATTCATTCAAGAACTCCTCCTTAATGGTAAAAGCTTCCTCTTATCATACCTTAAAGCAAGTGTAACCCACACACCCAGTGTGGTTCACCGTAGTGGCATGTAGACCACTTACAGAGAGAGATAAAAACAAGGAAGCTCTACAGCCTAAACTGCAAGCTAGTTGGCTTTATAGTTCAAGCTGTAGAGGCTCCTTTACTATGAGCCAGAGATCCCAGGTTCAAATCTGTGCAGAGGTGGTTACAAGGTCATGGCTTTGGCATGCAAGGACAATGAGATGCATCTGGAATTCAATTGTTTCTCATAAAATGGAAAAGAACAAGTCTGGTAGGAGAGATAGCTATACTGTGAAATGACCACAGCAGGCAGTAATGGAGACTGGGACAGCTATAACCTCATTGGACCAGTAGGGTTTGGGGTGGAGAAAGGAATAGTTCTCTACCATATATTTCAGATAGTGTGTCTGTCTGTCCCACAGCCGGGAGTCATGCAACCCTCTCCCAGCTGGACCTGCTGCTGCTGCAACTGCTATAGACAGATTTAAATGAATAAAAAGCTAAACATATGTAAGGACCAGAGCAACACTGGATAAATCTTCTAATAAAGAATAATTTAGTCTCAGAAACATTAGATAATGTTAGAGAGAAGGGCTTAAGTTAGATAATGCTATTCTGACAGGCAGATTATGAGCAAATTTCAGCAATAACATTCTGTCCAAATAAACTTGTTCTGACATTGGGTAGGTTTATGTACATAAGCATGTATTTTGGCCTTGGTCTACACCAGAGAGTTATTTCAAAATAAGCCCCCTTATTTCGAAATAACATGCAGAGCATCCACACTACCAAGCCTGTTGTTTTGAAATAATGGCCTGGTTATTTTGAAATAATAACTCTTGCTTTCCATGAGGAATAACACTAATTTTGAAATAGTTATTTTGAAATAGCGGTAATGTGGATGCTCCAGTGCCACTATTTCAAAATAACTACTCCCCAGAGTAATTCAAACTAATTACTTCCCAGTGCTTCCTGGGGCTCTAAGATGAGGTAGCACATCCACATCAAGGGAGACTGCCGTGGACTAATTTTGAGGCTTCCCCATAGTGTGGACATGCTATTTTGAAATAGTTATTTCGGGAGTTATTATTTTGAAATAAGTTAGTGTAGACATGCCCTGAGAGACAGAGAATGAATTAATGCTTACCCCTACAGCTCAAGCAGACCAGGCCCACGAATAAGTTAAGGGGAGCCATGCCTGTCCCTTTACAATTTGTGAATCATTCAGACTAGAGACTACAGGGCTTAGACTGCAGTGTGAAAACTCAGATGCAAAAAAATAGCCACTTAGGAAGCTTTCACTGCAAAAACGTAGGTTGCAAACAAATTTAGACATGTTTAGTGTATGGCAATAGTGGGGCAGAGATTCTGTAAATCCCAGTGGGAGCTCTCTGAATTAAGGTACATAAGGTAGCAGTTAGGCACTTTAGTCCTTTGTGACTCTAGCTGACAGAGCCTAGTTTTCACATTTGTAACCTGTTTTTGAACCAGGGGTGGACAATAATTTTTGATGAGAGGCCACTCCAAGATTTTGGTGCAAAGGCCACACTTTTCAATGGGTGTGGGGTGCATGTTGGGTGCAAAAGGGAACTCAGGGTAGAGGTCTGGGGTACAGGAGTGAGTGGGGAGTCTGAGAGGGCATTTGGGTGAAGCAAAGGTTGTGGCTTGGGGTAGGCGATTGGAGTGCAGGGTCAGGGAGGGGGTATGGGTGCAGGATAGGATTCTAGCCTGGGGAAGAGGTGTAGGAAGGGGTGCAGGATCTGGGAGGGAGTTGGTGAATGGGAGGGGTGCCAGAGTCAGCCTCTAGCCAGAAGGCGTTTATCTAAGCAACTCCCAGCCAGCAGCCCAGCAGGACTCTCATGTAGGCTTCCCTATCAGTAGCCCCAGACCACCCAAAGTGGCTTGCTGTTCCATGTGGTTCTCTGCACTGGCAGATTGTGCTGCACTGCCTCCACCCCCAGAACAATCTTTCCACACCCATTGGCTCCACTCCTCCCCGCCCCATGTATGGTACAGAGAGCTACAGGGAGCAGCCAGCCACTTTGGGCAGCATGGAACTGCTCCGTGCTACAGGAGCAGGCTGAATTAAAAGGCATGGTGGGCTGGATCTGGCCTGCAGGCTGTATCTTGCCTGCCCCTGTCTTAAAAAAATCTGACTCTTTCCGTCTCTCGTGCCTACTTCACACAGACATTTATGAGTCGACTGTAGCCTTCAAGCACAGGAACCTGTATTCTTTGGCATAAGCCTTTAGATCCAGAGGTCCTGCCTTTATTCTCTGCTAGGATTGACTCATCCAGGGGTGTCCTGTTGCACGTGATAGACTCAGCTATAATTATCATAAACACTTTGCTAACAAATGGCTGCATTTTTCAAAATTTGGTTCCCAAAGCTAGGTTTCTTAAATCCATAATTTGGTACCATAGTAGATTTTCAGTGAGCAACCTCAGCAGCCACTGAGGTCATTAAGAGTAGGAGGTACTCTGCCCCTTTGGAAATTAGGCCATGACAAGTTAGGATTCAAGTTTGCAGTGAGGACCCCTGTGCCAGCAGAGAGACCATTATGGGATTAAATACAGATTCAAGTTGGAACATTGTAGCCAATGTAATTTTGCATTTAGTGGCTCTCTCCTCCCCCCCCCAATTACTTCTTATTTTCTTCCCTTAATTCATTTTTCTTTTACAAAATTCTAATATTTTTAACCCAAATAACCCCTTCCTCTATACTTTTGTTTCTTGTTCTTCCTGTCTAACATCTGCTTTCTTAGTCTGTATTAAAATATCTTTTCTCTTCAGATCATTAACATTGCAAAATAACTAATGGAAAAGGACTAATGAGCTTCAGTACCAAAAGGATGCTGGAATAATATTTACCATCCAAACCAGAAGTGTTATTATTGACTATGCTAAATACTAGCTAGTGAAATTTGACCAAATACAGGAAACCCCTGACTTGCGACCACCTGAGTTGCGATCCCCCTGCACTTACAACTATTTTTTAAAGTGCAGAAGGGGCCTAAAACCCCCGACTTATGTCCTTGGCCCACATTTACAATGGTGCACGGCACCTATCGTCAATGAGGGTTCAAGTTACGATGCCCCTGACTTACAACGCTTCCCTGGGAACCAATTGCATCGCAAGTCGGGGGTCGCTTGTAATGTATTACTTGAGCACAAACACATAAAAATTTGGGCTGGGAACTGGGAAGGGCAACAGATATTAATGTTGGGGACATGAAAAGATAATGTAAAATGGGGTGGGTCTATTCCATTTTCCCCCCAGCATCCCTTCTGTCCCACTTCCCTTGAACAGTTTCCTAGGAGTCAAACTGTATTAGAACTCAAACTAAGTTATTAGGTGGTTATGGGGTGGAAACAAAGGATGCATTGCTCCATTTGAAAGAACCCATTCAGCAACAACCTGTGCACTAGTGGGGTTAAACATGGTCATTAGAACATGCTGATAGTAATAAAGTTAATGATCTGATGCATTAATCATTGCAAAATGAATTTTATTTTACTAACTGTAACACTGAGCCAGCTGAAGTATCATTAATTTCTGGATGCCCAAAGGGTTCAGTGAAATCCACACGCATGATTAGAATCTCACATACCTCATCAACAGACTGATTCAGAAAGATACACAGAGTGGATATGTCATAGGCATGGAAGGATCTCTGAAATTCTGACAAGAGATGGCTGGAAAATGGATTTCATAGAAATTCACTCTTATTTACAAACAAAACTGAAAAAAAAAATTGGTATTCGAGAATGATTTTGTTTTTTCATTGAAAACTCATATAATTATCAGATGTAATGCTCATATCATTTCAAAAGAAACAAAATTCTCATTTCTGAAAAGTGCCATTTTCATTGAAAAATGTCAACCAGGTCTTCTTATGTAATTGATGCTTTTAAATAAGGTTTGAAAATTAGCAAGGAAAAATAGGCACATAGGATATTTTGAATTGCCAGGATCAATATAAACTGATCAATATTTTCCAAGTTCACTTTACAATTATTATATCCTTTGAAGACATGACTCTTTTCACACAAGCACAGTTACACAGCATACAAAATAACTGAGTAACAAGGTTTTGTCTCATGCTTTTAAAAAAATAAACCCATGATATTGGACACAAGAAAAAAATGTGTGCTAGCACCTAGTAGCCCTAGTCATGGATTAGGAGGTCATTGTGCTTGGGACTCTATAAACATTGAACTATTTGGTCCTTGGGCCAGTCATGTAGAAATAAATTGCTGCCATATGTCCACTAGAGCTGGCCAAACAATGAAAATGTATTACACTAAAAATTTTGAATTTTCAAAGTTGCTTCTATTTCAAAGTTAGAAATTGAGCCTTTTTTAGATTTTTGAAAATTTTTTTCACACATTTAAAAATATTTTCCTTGAAAACATCAACTTTTGGAGCTCACCAAAAACCCAAAAGTTGTCAATTGTCATCATTTTATTGCTTTAAGTACATTATAAACATGTAAAAGAAACAGATAGAAAAATGTTAATGAAAAATCCGGACACTGTTCACAATTTTTCACAGATGTTGTTGTTTTCAAATCAGAAACTTTTCTTGGAAAAAAAAAGGTCTGTTTTTTCAAAAAGGTTTGACCACCTCTAGCATCCACAAAGGGCTTCCTTGCTCTAAGGGTAGTAGAGTCAGGAACCACTTTTCTCATCTATATTTCCCTGCCAGCAGAGCTAAGGGAGAGTATCACAAGTTCCTGTTAGTATGGGCCAGCAGGAAATAATTAACAGACCCTTCCATCCATTTTGGTATGAAGGGAACTAGGGAGGAAAATGAGTCTCAGTGGAGGAGCTCTGCATCACAGTGCCTCCCAGGCACAATCTAAGCTTGTGTTGCTGTGTCTATTAATATTGGTAGTACATCTGATAATCATGAAAACAACACCTAGTTAGTATCCAATACCTGCTCCATCCAAGTGCCATTCTGAGCACCCAAATGTGACAGCTGAGCTTCCCATCTGTTTATTCTGCTCACTGTTATAGCAACAGTAGTCCTCATACACAAGTCTTATATTTCACATTCTAGTTTAGTCTGCAGAAGTCAATCATTGTTAATGAATATGAGAGAATTCTAATGGCCCAATTCCCACTTCCATGTCTTACTATATGATCTAATGCAGGGGTAGGCAATAATTTTTTGCCGAGGGCCACTTCAGAAATGTTTAAAGTGGCCCCGAGCCACACCAGAAGGGGAGGGGCCTCAAGTGGAAGGGGTGGGGCCAGGATACTTCCCTGCTTCCCCACCCACAGACTATGATTGATCTGGGGTTGGGGGAGCATGTGAAGTCTTTGCCCCCCTCCACAAGTTCTCCATAGGCGCCCATGCCCCTGGGGTGGGAGGGACTTCATGTTTTCCCCCTTCTGCCCTCAGGCCAATCAGGGCTTGGGGGTGGGGAGAACGCATGAAGTTTCCTCCGCCCTGCCCCACCCTGCAAGGAGTGCGAGGTGCTTAGAAGCACCACGTGCTCCTGGCAGGGCAGAGAAAACGTCGTGTGCTTCCCCCTGCCCTCAGGCCCTTATTGGCTTGGGGGTGTGGAGTGTCAGGGCCTCTGCGGGCTGGATCAACCCACTTGGCAGGCCAGATCCGGCCCATAGAGGCCCTTTCCTGCCCCCCAGTCTAATGCTTAATCCACAGAAGTCAGTAAGATTTCAATAGGCTTTGGATGAAGCCAAAGGTCCAAGAGGGTATGTTTAGACTACATGGCTCCATCGACGGAGCCATGTAGATGAGTTTACTAGACATAGGAAAATGGCCGCCGCGCTGTGCCGATCAGCTGTTTGGCAGCACAGCAGGGCAGTCTGGACGTGCCACGGTTGACAAGGGAAGCCTTTGTCGACCGTTCCGGTAAGCCTCATTTCACGTAGTCTAGACATACCCAGAATGATTGCAAAATGAGCAGAATTAGTTCCATTGCCTTCTGGAATACTTTATAACATATTTCAATCTTGTGAGACTTTAACAACATTTCTGTGAAGCTTGTTAAAAGGTAACCTAATGGAATTTATCATCTTTGGTTTTACTTTGTTTTACCTTCTCCCCTCTTTCAGAGAAGCTCAATTAGAAGGTTTTCTAAGTCTCTAATAATTCAAAAGGGATGACAATCAGCAGCACAGCTGCCTGAGGACCAAGATGAAGACAACAGATTTGGTGACTGGAGGTCCACCTTTTAACTGACACAAAGTCAACCTTTCGCTTTTGTCCAACTTGCTGGAATGTGAAAGTTTTTACTGCTTTAGAATAGGTGTGGGGAACCTTTTTTGGGTCAGGGCCACTGACCCACAAAAAAAATCAGTCAGGATCTGCACACAAGTGAGAAACAAACAAACAAACAAACAAAAAATCTGCCCCTCACCAGCGTGGGCTTCCCAATGCTAGGGGGAACTCTGAGTCTTAAAGGCTGGAGCCAGGCCAGCCAGAGGCTTTGTCTGGCCCCCGGGCCTTAGGTTTCCCACCCCTGCTTTAGAGAGTAGTATTTTTCCTCATGCAGTTCATGAAAAAATATGCATAAAATGCTAGAGTGTTGTAAGTAAAGCTCTTTTGGTTGTAAATTTCATAGAAACCTGCCATCCAAGAAAAATGACTCTATAAATAAACCTTTTCACTAACAAGCATAATTGACAAAGTCACTTTCATAGTGGAATGATGCAGCCTAAAATTATGTTGATGTGCAGTCAATGAAATGTAGGCATTTTGAAATGGGGCAATTATTCTTTAGTAGTTGTTCAGAGGCCTGTAATTGTGGGATCTGGAACTGTAGTTTGAGTTAGATATATGTCATCCAAGCTGGCCTTATCTTGATTTCATTTGTGCTGTATTAGCATCTGAGTATTAAAATGCCTGATGTTAAAATCACAACCTGTCAAGCACCGTGGCACTACATAGTGCAAAAAGGTTTTTCCATTTAATCAAATCTCTTAGGGTATGTCTACACTGCCACCCTAGTTCGAACTAGGGTGGCTAATGAAGGCATTCGAACTTGCAAATGAAGCCCGGGATTTAAATATCCCCAGCTTTATTTTCATGTTCTCGGGCGCCGCCATTTTTAAATGCCCCATAGTTCGAACTCTTCCTGCAATGAGGAGTAACGGTAGTTCGAATTAGGAGCTTTAATTCGAACTACCTAGTGTGTGCCGCGTGTAGCCGCTGGCAGGTAGTTCGATCTACAGGGCATTTAAAAATGGCGGCGCCCGGGAACATGGAAATAAAGCCTGGGATATTTAAATCCCGGGCTTCATTTGCAAGTTCGAATGCCTACATTAGCCACCCTAGTTCGAACTAGGGTGGCAGTGTAAACATACCCTTAGTGTCACAGTTACTGGGCTAGCTGCACTAGTGCCCCATTTATGGTGTCTCAGAGCATAGCCTCACCAATGGTTAGGCCTCATGCCTTTACGTTTTCAGGGGTTCAGTCCCACACTTCTCCCACTTGTTATACTGAGTCCTATACCGACCATGTTTATCCAGAAGATTGGACTGGTCTCTATGCCTTCCTTTCCTGTGCTTGAGGCCAGAGATAAATATAATGACCCAAAACAGCTTTCTTAAAAGAAACATATTGTTTATATAACCACAGGAAAAAACATAAGGAAACAAGATTTTAAAACAACAAAAGTCTTATATGCCGGTCTAGGTAACTGCTCCTGCCCCTCCCACTACTCCCCCCAACGCTGCCCCCCCATGGCTGCCAAGCCCCCCACACTCATGGTGGTGGGATCACCAGAGCCAGATGCCACTCCCAGCCTCAGCCCTAAGCCTCTCCTGCCTCCCTCCTTTCTCCCATCCCTGATTCTTTCTCCCCTTCCTCTCCAGATACTTTGACCCCAAATAAAAAGAGCAAAGAGTTTATTTTTTCCAAAACAAACAGTGTGGTTTATTGTCTCTGAGGGGGGAAGGGGGAGAAGAGAGAGGTGTGGGAGAAAAGGCACAGAGGGGCAATGCACAGGTCCTTAGGAGGGTCCTTGTGAGAAATTCTCCCTCAGGGCCTCTCGAATGCACATGGCCCCTTGATGGGCCTGCTTGATGGCAGCTGTGCATGGCTGCTCAAAGGCCCAGCCAATGCAGTCAGCCTCTGCCCCCCACCCAGGGAGGAATGCCTCCTCTTCCTCTCACAAATATTGTGAAGGACACAGCATGCGGCCACCACTTGTGGAATGTTCCGCTTCCCAACGTCTAGCCGGGATAGGAGGCAATGGAACCTCACCTTCAAATGCCCAAAGGTGCCCTCCTCCACCATGCAGGCCCTGCTAAGTCTGGCATTGTAGTGTTGCTTGAAGTGGTCAAGGTGTCCGGTATAGGGTTTCATTAGCCAGGGCAACAGAGGGTAGGCCATATCCCCACGCTACAGAGCATCATGTCCAAGTCCCTGACTGATGGTGTGATCAGGAAAAAAGTGCCAGCATGCAGCTTCTGGAACACACTGGAGTTGTGGAAGACACGTGCTTTGTGTACTTTCCCCGATCCCCCAACGTAGATGTTGGTGAACTGGCTGCAGTGGTCCATGATAGCCTGCAGGGCCATCAAAAAGTACCTCTTCCGGTTGATGTACACAGATGACCAGTGGTCGGGGGCCCAGATGGGGATGTGGGTGCCATCAACAGGCCCTCCCCACACAGTTGGGGAAGCCCATGTTGGAAAAGCTGGCAACAATAGCATCCAGGTCACCAAGGTTGATGACCCTGCACAGCAGGATAGTGTTGATGGCCCTCACCACCTGTACAAGGAGACAAATAAAGAAATAGACAATCACAGGGTTGCCAGAGCCCTCGGGAGTTCCCTGAGCCTTTGCCACCCTCTCCCCATCACAGCAGGAGCAACCCCCCACTTACCCCACCCCCTGGCAGGGCTTTGTGAGGGTGTCACTGAAAAACCTCCTGGGAAGGGGGCTTCCATCACCACCACCACCAACAACAATCCACCCGTTATTTAGGGGACCCCATTCCAGAAGTCCACCACCTTCCAGGGACAATAGCCCGAGAGTGCCACACCTGCATGACCAGGCCCCCAGTTGATCTCCCCATGTCAAACTGGTTCCTGATGGATCAGTAGCTATTCGGCATGATGAGGGCAGTGGAGACCCGCTTCTGAAGGGGATTGTGGATCGCATGTGAGTGTCCCGTCATTTGAGGGCAGTGGTGAGCCACTCACACAGCTCCAGAAAGGTGACCTTCCCCATATGGAAATTCTGGATCCACTGCTGGTCATCCCACCACTCCATGACAAGCTGGTCCCACCAGTTGGAACTGGTGTCCAGATGCCAGAAGAGGTGGTGCACAGTGTGCAAGGTAGGGCAGGTGGGATCTAGCAGCATGAGCAGTGCTCACAGAGAGCCGATGAAGGTCTCCAAGATAAGCAGGGAGTTAGATTCCTGCAGGGCCTCAGAGGCAGCCTGAAGAAACAGCTGCATGAGGTGCAGTACAAGCTGCATTAGCTGTTGACTGCCCAGAGGTAGTTCCGGCTCCATAGCTAGAGAGCTGAGGTGTCTGCAATGGCAGACCACAGCAGGCAAAAGGAATGGGTTTGTTGTCCCTCAATGAGGTAGGCAAAAGAGAAGAGCCTGAGACACTGCTGTACACTGCTTTCCCTTTAAGCATGAGCCACGGGAAATTACTGCTATCCTGATGCCTTGCCTGAAGTGCTTCCAGGTGGCCTTAAATGTGATTCAGCATCCAATGAGTGTGGACACTCTATTTAGAAATGGCTAAGTGCTATTTTGATAGGCATTTGCTGTATAGACATGCTATTTCAAAATAAGCTGTTTCAGAGTATTTCTTTCAGAATAGCTTATTCCACAATAATCATGCAGTGTAGATGTAGTCTTGTAGTCCTCATGGAGACCCCAGTAGGTCTAACTTCTTCTCTCCCCCCGCTCTACCAAAAAATCCCAAACCCTTTGGAGTCTGAGTTCATCTTCACTCTCTACCTCTGAGAATAACTTTATACACAGCCCCAAGTCCTAGTGTTTCCTGAGCTGTGGTAAATCAGTTTAGGCAGCTGAGCAGGAGTAACTACATTAATGTCAATAGTCCTGGGTGTTTGCTAAGATGCTGTTATCTGTCTTCCATTCTACTTGCACTTCCTGGCAATCTTGCTAGTGAATACACTCAATATGCACCTACGGTAAATATATCAATAAATCAGATCAACACATAATAGTCAGAAATTAGTACAGACACTTCCAAATCTAACACACTAATGTCTTTTCATTTTAGATGTAACTCTTCTTTGTCTCATTGCCCTACTCATTACTTTACACATTCTCAAACCATCTTGCTGTCTGTGATTCATTTCCAGTCCCCAGATGTAAACGGTTTGATATATTCAGGGTTTCTATTTTCTGTGTTTCTGTGCCTGTTCACTTGCCTTGGTATTTGGTGCTCAAGTCTTTTCTAAAGCATTTTTATTTCAGTCTATGTGGTCTTTCAATATATTCTTCTACTGAAGCTCTGATACAGACGATAATACAGAAGACAATCCACAGGAACATTCTTGCTGAGGCTGGATCATCTATAGGCATGCACTACATGGTCTGCTGAAACCTTTCTTTATTATGTCTTTCTGGCTTTTTTGTTTTTGCATATATTTGGAAATTGTATCTTTGGTGTCACTTTTGTACACTTTAGCAGTCTCCAAACCAAGGTGCAAATTTGTAGCACAATGTGGAGTGTAACATGTACATCACCTGGAAACACAGAGAGGCGTTGCATGGATAGTACCATGAATGGACTCAGAATAGCTGCTTTAATTTCAACGTCACTTCCCTTATGCCAAAGGAAAGTGACATTGTCTCTTTATGACTTTGCTTGTGCAGCTGCATTGCGTGAATCTGTTTCTGATACTTCTAGTTTTCCTAATCACTAGAATTGAGCTCCCTAGTGTATACATTGCATTTAGAATTTTGGCAACACTTTACAAAAGCAACTCACCATTACTCATGGTTTTAGTATACATTGGGGGGACATTAATCACAAAGGGCACAAATCGAGATGTTATACTGAATTCAGTAAATCCAGTCAAACACTGTCTCTTTGTTGAATTAATTATTAGAGGACTAAAGAAGTACTGCCAGACAAATGAGTCCAAAGATTTAACCTATCTTAAAATTGCTACAGTTTAATGGAGACACATTCTGCACTTTAGACATTTCATTTTTGAACCACAGAGCTGTCACTAGGCAATAATAATAATAGTGTTTTATAAGACTCCTTTAAAAAAGCCACAAATCTTGAGTCCCCCCTGCTGATCTTCATACCACAAGTTAATTAATAAGCCTTGTTCTCAAAGATGTTCTGAGATCAATCCTTCTGTGAGTCTGGCATGTGCTGTTTCAGTTTGGGTCTTCCAAGGAGGCTTGTATCCAGTGTAGAACTAGCCCTTAGCTAGTGTTGTAAAAAGTTCTGTGTACAAAACACCTTGCTTTGTCAGAACACACTCCTTGAGACTCCTTCTAATGTTACTATTGCTTATGCAGTGGGCTAATCAAACCTGAGACACTGTTTCTCTAGCAGGGGCACTGACAGCCACTGTGGGCCTCTGGGTGAAGTGGGGAAGGGCCCAGTTGTCCATTGCTTGAATGGAAGGGATGGGGCTGGGGCAGCCAGTACTTCATGCTTGCCCAGAATGTGGTGTGTTCTCCTCCACCCCCAACCCTCAGAACCACACAGGTCACTTTGAATCAATGGTCTCTAGGGCAATTGACCTATCTGCCCCCCACACACACACACACCGTTGGCGGACCTGTTTCCCAGTGAGGGGCAAGTGAGGAATAAAAGATGTATGAGGGAAGATTAAAAGAATTGGGTTTGTTTAGTTTGGAAAAGAGAAGACTGAGAGGAGACATGATAACAGCTTTCAAACATCCAAAAGGTTGTTACGAAGAAAAGGGAGAAAAATTATTGACCTTAACATCTGAGAATAGGACAAGAAGCAATTGGCTTAAATTGCCACAAGAGAGGTTTAGGTTGCATAGTAGGAAAAACTTCCTGTCAGGATGTTTAAGCACTGGAATAAATTGCCTAGGGAGGTTGTTGAATCTCCATCACTGGAGGTTTTTAAGAGCAGATTAAACAAACACCTGTCAGGGATGGTCTAGATCAGGGCTACTCAGCATGCAGCCTGCGGTGCGGTTTGGGTCGCGTGGGGCTCAATACGCAACCCACAGGTGGGAGCCAAAACAAAAAAGTTGTTAATATAATGGTCTTCTGTTGATATGCATTTTAGTAGTTAAATTCCTGGACTGTCATTGCTCATTAAAAGTGCTGTCATATGGGTAGAAATCAGGTAAATATTGCATTTTATTAATATAATCAGAATTAATTTAAATGGGGCCTGTGTGTTGTGTAGTCTTGCCTTAATCTTTGTATTCATGCCCGACAGTGTGAAAGAAGCTGTTTGCATATATTTGTATATATATTTCCATGTATATGCAACCACACTTAAGTTGAAGCCCTCGGCATGTGCTGGGAGTATCATTGTGGCCCCAAGGGGTTCCAAAGTTGAGTAGCCCTGGTCTAGGTGGTGGTTGGTCCTCCTGTAAGTGTGGGGCACTGGATTTGATGACCCCTTGAGGTTCCTTCCAGTTCTATAATCCTATGATCAGACATTTGTTAACTCTCCACTTCACGATGAATGGTCCCTTGAATACTTATACTAACCAATCTGCTCCACTGTTTATGAGGCTGTGACACTTTGAAGCCTGTTCAACACTGAAAAAATTGGTTAGTATACTTTTACTACTCAGGAGTATGAAAAATCCAGGTTCCTGCATGATGGAGTTAGACCAACCAAAACCCAACTGTAGACAATGCTAGGCAAAGTCCAGGTGAAGCCCTCCTGTCAGTGTAGGTAGTGCCTTAACTGAAGTGCTACAGTGGTGCAGTTGTGACTTCGAAGCTGTATATTGCTAATATGAATTCTGTTCCCTTGGAGAGAAATAAAAGGGTTTATTAGATTCATGGAAGAGGTGTAAGTGAGAATCATAGAACACTAGAACTGGAAGGGACCTCAAGAGGTCATCAAGTCCAGTCCCCTGCCCTCACAGCAGGACCAAGTACCATCTAGACCATCCCTGATAGATGTCTATCTAACCTGCTCTTAAATATCTCCAGAGATGGAGATTCCACAACCTACCAAGGCAATTTATTCCAGTGTTTAACCACCCTGACAGTTAGGAAGTTTTATACACAGTTAACTGCGTATAACCCCAAAATCACACACCAACCCAGCCCCAACACTAGCTCTTGCCATAATCACATGGAGTGTCAGCCAGCCCTTCTGCACTTGGTCCTAGTTACCGCCTCTGGGGTTATGCATTAATCCCCATTCCAACTGGGATAGAAATCACAAATTAGAAATCATTAATGGAGAACTATCACATTCCAATAGGTTCCTTGCTGGAGAATGTGTTAGGTAGCATTCAGCCTACAGCCTTCTCCCCCAGGGCTCACTTCTAGTTCCCACCCCAAATTCCCTGCTAAGTCATAAACTGAACCTATTAATTCTATTCTGTCTTCAACTTTTGGTCTGATCTCCTTGAGGAGTAGTGTGTGCTAGCAGCATCAACAAAGGGGATCATTTCATCAAGAGACATGATAGAGAAAAGAGATCATTATATCCTCCAGGCCATAGGTGATTCCAGCAAGGTCAATAGCCTATCCGGGCCCCTGGGCAACATGGAGAGGGCCTGCTGAGTGCCCCAGAAAGGCGGAGTCATGGGTAAAAGAGGCAGGGCTGGGCAGCTTTCAGCACAGCCCGGAGAGTGGCACGCCTTCCCTGGGGTGTCCTCAGTGCTGCCTAAGTATGTTGCCTGGCACACCAGCAGCAATTTACAGTGCCTGGAGTTCTGGCCATGACAGAGGTGGCTGGGAGCTCTGGGCCTTCTGGGCCCTGGAGCAGTTGCCTCCTGTGACCACCCCTTTGGCAGGCCTGGGTAAATCGTGGTAGTTTCCAGAGGTGCACCACCTCTCTGTGCCCCTGCCAAAATATTAATTACTGAATGGGGTGCCCCTGCATGACCCCACCCTGTCCTTCTGGGTGGCCTTTGTTTTCCCCTACCCCAATATTTCCAAATCCTTTCCTTCCAGAGAATGTTCCCTATCACAGTGTTTTGTCCAATCCAGTTTTGAATGAACAATCTCGAGGTTTTTTCCAGTTTTTCAATAGAGAATAAAACAATAGATACCAAATGACAGAATGTTCTTATTCAGAAAATCCTTTTTTGTGGCCATTTAAGTGTAAAGGTGCACTCAAAAATCTCTTGTCCTAGAGGATCAATTTCAATTGCCAGGCTGCCCAGGCCTCCAATAAGAATAATTAGTTTCTTCAGCCTTTGTTTCCTTTATTCTTAAATCACACATTCCAAATTCAGGTGTTTATTTGGAGGGGCTAGGGGGAGTTGATCTTAACAGAGTGAGTAAAGTTTCTTCATATTAATAGTTACAAAGTTCAGCTTTCTGCTTTCCTCCATGATTGTAAGGCTTGTCTTCCAGCTTTCCTACAGTAAATCTTTTGAGTACTACCTTCAGCATCACTTCCAAATCTGTGAAATATCCCTTAAATATCTTTAAAAGATTATTTTAGTAGGGTGAGTCTACACTGTACCTGTAGCTCTAAATAAGCTATGCAATTCAGGCTATGCAAATTGCATAGTTCATTTCACGTGTATTTTGAAATAGCTTATTTTGAAATTTGGCGCTGTATAGACAGCGCCAAATTTTGAAATAGAGTGCTAATCTGAAACGTCCCTTAAGCCTCATGGAATGAGGTTTACAGGAATGTCAGAATTGCGAGCCTGTTATTTTGAAAGCTATTTTGAAATAATGGGCTTGTTTAAAAGACGTGGAATAGCTATTGTTTAAAAGAAGCAAAATAGCGCCACAGTGTAGATGTACCTTACATAACACAGAAAACATCCCTTTAAACAAATATTTAACATTTACACTCATGTGAATGGAAGAAACCTCTTCTCAACACAGCACAATAAACAGTTGACCATTTGTAAATAAAAATGGAGGAGAGCAGAGACTAAAAGCAGTGACTTATTGGAGAGGGAGGGTAATTTTAAGTTTTTTAGTTGCTTGCCTATTTGGTTTGCTAGTGGTATGCTACAGTAAATCAAATTGCTACACTTCACTTATTTTTGGGTACTCATTTTGTTGTGTTCTTTAGTTTCATCAAGGATATCAAAAAGAGTATGGTTAGGTGCTTTACCGTAAAATCTCGAGTATAATGCGCACCTATGTATAATGCGCGCATCTGCCTTTTAAAGGTCAGAATTCTTGAATAAACTAAACTCTTATCTATAATGCGCACCCCCATTGTACTCGAGATTTTATGGTATGCATAGGAAGGAAGGGGCTCGTGCTTGCCGCGGGCCCCCTACCCAGATGAGCTCATGCCTGCCACAGGGTCCCCCTGCCCAGCTGAGCTCGCGCGTGCTGACCTCGCGCCTGCCGGGGGGGGGGTCTCCCCTGCTCAGCTGCCAGCACGCCGAGCTTGCGCCTGCCGGGGGAGCTTCCCCTGCTCAGCTGCCGGCGCGCCGAGCTTGCGCCTGCCAGCCCCCTCCCCCCCCAGCCCAGCCCAGTCCGTGCCTGTCAAGGGTGAGTTTAAAACTTTTTAAAAAAACCTCCTATAGATAATGCGCACCCCAACTTTGAAGCTAAAAAAACTGGGAAAAAAGTGCGCATTATACTCGAGATTTTATGGTAGCATGTGTCTAAACCTGAGTAACAATCCAATGTGCTATATATTTGAGAGAGTTTGTCTGTCTGTTCAAAAACTGCTCATAAATGGTAAGAGCCAGGACCACCAAATTTGGTATGCAGCTTCCTCTTATCATAATTTAAAACAAGGTCAGGGTTTGGTTATGCCAGGAAAATGGGATGTGCTTGAAATGGGATTGCTTCTCATAAAACCATATAGAAAAGAGAATCATCAAGCAGGTGAAAGGGACTGGCTGGGGATGCGCTCCCAAACATCTGGGAGAGCCCCAGACCTGAAGCTTCAATCCCCCAGGTGTCCATTAGGGAGCACAGGGTGGAAGCTGAAACTCTTCCCCACTCTTCCCCATTGGAACATTATTGGCTGTTCTTCTTCATTAGGGAGTGAGGGGAAAGTGTACAATTTGCTGCGTTACTTACTTTGGATGGGGAGCAGTGGTGGCAGCAGATGAACCTGGACCTGCCCCAGCTGGGGGACATGCACTCATTCCCTGGCTGTGTTCACTGGAGCTGCAGCAGCCATGGAGAGACACTTTTCATGTGGTTTCAAACTGCTGTGGCGAGAGAGGTTGGGGGTAGTTCTCTCTCCCCCGAGTAGCCTGCACACTTTATCCCCAGAGCGATGATTTAAATGAAACATGTAGATTTTCATTTTATTTTCCAAAACCCCAACATTAATTGAGTTAAGGACCTTAGCAATGCCAGGTAAATATTCTATTCAATAAATAAAATGAAATTATCTGAAATTTCAGCTCAGACAACTTCCCGAATGTCTCTGGATGACCTCTGAAAGGATACATAATAGTGGAATACATCAGTTCATACCTGTTGTCCATTCTGACTTTGAAAGCATAGATCTCTTTGTCCAATGTCTCATTTTTATGTTCTTGTGGCTGACAATTTTTGTCAATGTCTGTTTAATATAACTTCTGGGGGGTTTTAATGCAAATTTCTGGTAAATACTGTATGTATTCTTTTTGTTGTTGTTATTTTTGTTCCCTATTAATCCCAAAGGATACTTTCCTATTAATGAGTTTCTCCATTTCCTCCACCCCCAAACCTGTAATTTTACTCAAATGTATCCAAGTTCCTTTTGAAACTTTTTCTGTTCCTCTGATCCCCACCAACCTAAGCTATCACCACAGTTCCTCAAATCATGTTACAATATTTTATATTCAAATGTGGAAATTCAGAAGATGCATTCCCAGGGGAAGCACCCATTCACTTCACAGCAGCTTCAAGAGTACAGATGCTTTCCAGGGACATCTCTTCTATATAAGTTTTTGTACTCCTCACCACAGTAACTGAGATCCTTCCAGAAGTGCATTAGATGACATGACAAACATCTGCCATGTGATGCTTGTTCTTTCTCTGATCCTTTCCCAAAGTGGACAATAGTGTGTGCCTAAAAGAGTATGCAGCATTTTGTTTTAGTGGTTAGATAGAATTTGAACCTGCACTGGCACATAAGGTGAACTTTCCATGGCTCCACCCCCGCAATGAACAATAACAGAATTCCACCTACAGTGGACACTACCCCACCTCTTCCAGATGTACCAGGAATTTTTCCACAAAAACAATTCCACATTTAAACTGGTGAAAAACGTCTTTTCCTCCTATTCCGAAATGTGTTGAAGACTCCAAAGATATTTTAACCATCCTCTTCCAGGTTTAACATATTACAAAAGTGACAAAGGACATATGGATCATCTGTCTTTACTGCCTTCTGCCCAGGCAATTCAGACCAAATAAAGTTAATAACTATTTACTTTCTTAACCAACTGAGGGTATATCTACACTACAGCGTTATTTTGAAATATCTTATTTCAAAATAACACGCCTAGACACAAAATGCATTTTGAAATAGCATTTTGCTATTTCGAAATAGCACTTCCACACTGATTGGCCGCTGAATCACATTTAAGGCCTGCCGGAACTGGTTCTGGCAGGGCATCAGGTCAGGAGTTACCTTGTGTGGCTGCTGCCTGAGGCTATCTGAGGCCTGTGCTTAGAGGAACCCCCCCGGACAGCCAGTTCTCAGGTTTCCCTGCTTGCTTGCCTACCTCGCTGAGGGACAGCAAAGCATTTTTTTTCTCTGTGTTCTCTGGTTGCTCTCACTCAGGACACCACAGCACTCTGCAGCATGGAGCCGGAGCTGCCCCTGGGCACTCTGGTGCTTCTCCTGGACATGTTACTGCGAGCCTGGCAGCACGTTCTGCAGGCAGTAACAGTCTCCCTCTTGTGCCTCATTCCTCCCTCATGTCCTTCCACTTACCCCTCCCTAACCCCCCTTCCTGCTGTACAATAAAAGACACGTGTGTTCATTACAACAGTCTCTTTATTGAACAAAACTGGGGTGGGGGGGAATGAAACTGAGGTGAAACTGGGGAAAGAAGGTGGGAGGAGGGAGGGTGGGAGAGGGGAAGGGGAAACCTGGGAGGAGGGAGCTGGCAGGGAGAGGCAAGGGGAGGAAGGGAGGCAGGGGGAGGAGAAGCTCAGGGCTCAGGGTTGGGGGTCTCGCCGGTCCAACTGTCTCCCTGCACCACGGGTGCGGGGGCCTCAGCATCTCCGGAGGGGTGGGAAGGGGGTGTAGGGTGTGGAGGAAGAAGCGGGAGGAGGAAGCAAGCTCTGCACCAGGGTCTGCAGGTGCTCACAGATGGCACGGCCCTGGGCAAGCTGCTCCCTCCAGAGGTGCAGGTCTTCCTGCACCCAGTGGTCGAGGGTGCAGTGCAGGGCTCGCAGTGCCCCCAGGTGCTCCTGCTAGTACCCCTCCACTGAACAGGTGGGCCTGCGGAGTCCTCGGGTGCGGGAGGATGCCTTGGGCATCCTGCACTCGCAGCTGGTGCATCTGTGGAGAAACAAGAGAAGTGGTCAGTTCTCCCTGGGGACACAGTGGGTGAAGCCCATCCCCCTCTGCAAGGCAAGGATGACAGTTCTCCGCACCATCAGAGCCAATGTGCTTGCACAGAGGCCATGTTTGGGATGTCCTGCTATCCCCGGGAGTAGGAGCTGCCCCAGGACTGCACCCATGCCCCTGTGCTATATATAGTGTGGGTGTGTGTGTGGGGGGGGAGATGTCCCCTGCTTCTGTGTAGAGGGGGCTTGTGGAGAGAGAGCGTCCTGCTGTGTCCCACCCCGGGGCCAGGAGCATGTCATGTCTCTCCACACATGCGTGTGGCTAACAGGCCAAGGCCCCTGTGTGGCAGCCAGCTGGGGCCACGTGCCCAGGGGTGGCACGGCACGTGCTCACATGTGCACAGGTTGCTGTGTGATCTGTGGTCAGCAAGGCCCATGCACGCAGCCCTTGGTCTCCCTCCCCTGCCCCCACAAAGGGACAGTGATGGCACTCACATGTTGTTGCCTCCCTGGATGACACCGGCCACAGGTCCGCTGGGATGGCTTGGGGGTCCTGGCTGCGCAGCATGCTCCCTCCGGGCTCCTGCGGCTCCTGGCCCTCCTCCTCCTTCTCCTCCATGCCCTGGTCAGAGTCCTCTGCCCGAGGGTCGATGACCACCTGGGGGCACAGACCGTCCCGCCACCCAAGATGCGGTCCAGCATCAAAATAGGGGCAGCTTTCTGGGTCTGCCCCTGTTTGGGAGCTGCCCCCCTGAGGCCCTGGCATAGGCCTGCTGCAGCCCCTTAATTTTCATCCAAACCTGCTCCTGGATTCAGATGTGGCCTTTGGTGGCCAGGCTGGCAGCCATCCTGCCGTAGATGGCCGCATTCCTCCATCTAGTGCAGAGATCATGGATGGTGGAGGCATCCCCCCAAACCTCAATCAAGGCCATGCTCTCCGCACTGGACCAGGAAGGCGCCTTCCTTCTCCGGCCCCTGGCAGGCTCCTGGGAGCTGGGGGGACTGGTCCTGGGGAGCGGTGGAGGGCTGGCTGGCACTGGCTGCTTGGCTCATGCTGGGGCCACTGGGTCAGGGGCAGCGATTGCTGACTTTGGGCTGGCAGGCCTGGAGCTGGCACAGACACTGTGGCCAGACTCTACCCCTTTAGGGCTCCAGGGAGGGGGGGGAGGAGAGGAGTTTTCCTGGTTGGGACCAGAATGGCCAGCAGGGCACCCTGGGAAGGGCTGAAGGCTCCCTATTTCAAAATAAGCATCTACACAGCATTTATTTCGAAATAGCAATTTCGAAATAGGTGCTATTCCTCGTGGAATGAGGATTACCAATTTCAAAATAAGCCCTCCGCTATTTTGAATTAATTTTGAAATAGCGGTTGGCTTGTGTAGATGCTAGTACAGTTATTTCGAAATAACAGCTGTTATTTCAAAATAACTTTCCTGTGTAGACATACCCTAAGAGATTATAAAAGCTAATGGACTATTATTCATCTCCTTTAAGCATTCTAAATGTCAATACATACGTAATAAACAGCCTGGTTTAATACATAAGGAACAATAGGACTCAAACTCAGGCTATGTCTAGACTGCACTCTTAAACTGGAAAAAGATATGCAATTTGCGTATCTATACTGCACTCTTAAATCAGAAAAAGATACACAATTTGCGCTACATAAATTGCGTATTTTTCGATTTAATTTTTTTAGAGGCTTTTTCAAAAATTTGGTACATCTACATGGCATCAAATTTCGGGAAAAAGTGCTCTTTTGAGCCATCCCTTATTCCTCATAGAACAAGGTTTAAAGGGATGGTGAAAGCACGTCCATGTTTTCAAAAAAATTTCAAAAAAATTATGTTCCTTGGATGTGGAGTTGCTTTTTTGGGATACTTCTAGTATCCCCAAAAAGCAATGCAGTCTAGATGTAGCCTCAGATTTGTGACTGTGGACAAATTATTTAATCCTTTTGCATGCCCCTCTGTCCTATTTCTGGGTTTTGTATTTGTCTTTTCTTATTACAAGTATGTACAATGTCTAGCACAAGGTGACCCTGAGCTTGGCTGGGCCTCTCAGTGAAGCTATAATATAAATTAAAAATAACAAATTGCAAAGGACAGTGCTGACTGAATGTGACATACTTGTCTTTTACAGAGACCAATCCAATAAAATTATAAAGTAGAACGTTTAGTCAGGGTTACAACCTGCTCTTGGGACTTGGCTCCATGAGGAAGATACAAATCAATAATGGCTACTACAACTTTTGTCAGTTTGTGAATCAGAGAGACTGCAGTACTGTTTGACATAGGAAATTAAGGCCATGATATCTAAGTACAAACTCTAACTATATTGAAAGTCCTAGGTCATGCCCTCATTATTTAAATTATTTTTTTCTAGGAACATGTATGCAGTTAAGGTACAGGCTGTACCTCCCTTAACTAAGACTCCCTGGTCTGGCAACATCTATGGTCTGGCATGGACTATGGATGTTCCTGGGCCACAGAGCCCAAGAACAGGAAGGTCTTGCAAGGGGGCAGGAGCACTGTAGGGGGCACCGGCAACTCAGCTGGGAGCCCAGTGTGTGTGGGGGGGTAGGGGGAGGGAGGACAGGTAGCATGGCAAGGAGTTTTGGCCCCAGTGGAGCTCCTTGGACCCAGAGGCCAAGCAACTCTAGCCTAGCAACAGCCATAAAGCTCTGGCCCCATTATGGCTCCAGCAGACAGGGAGCTCTGGCCCCATCCTTTGGCCCTGGCCCCGCCCTCAGCCATGGAGCCAGACGGTGACAGAGCTCTGCCCCGATGCGCAGCTCTGGCCATGGCATTCCAGTCCCGGGAGTAGCAGGGCCAGCCTGGAGCATCTAGAGAGCCCAGGGGAGCTGGGGCAGCAGCAGGGGCAGGATGGAACCCTAGTCCAATGGCATCATGAGTGATGAGAGGAGGGACCTTCCCTGATCCAGCATATCCCCTTGTTCAGGACCACTCAGATCCCAAAGGTGTCAGAACAGCAAGGTCCAACCTGTATTAATCTGTTACATTTTAGATAAGAATGATTATTTAGTCCAGAGTCTCACTAAGTACCTTCTGGCAAGAAATAACTATACTGATACATTTCCTTGATGTTTATCCAGATGTGGTCAGGTCAAATAATTGAGAAACTTGTGGATATTAAGAATCCCAGCTTCCTGAACATTTATTTCCAGTTTGCTGATTGTTTGCAGTCCCACTCTGTATGTTATGCTTGGTGCAGTCTACATTGTTATCTTTATTCATTTTCAGTATGCTTTCAGACAGTATGCATGATCTAACAATAAAGCTGCACAATACAGTTTTATTTCTACTGTTTATAAGACTGTCTCAAATTGTTCACTGTGATAAGACGTTCTCATAACCAAACCCAGACTCAAGTCTTCAATACTTCACATTTTCTGCTTTCCTAAGATGAGTTTTCAGCCTTTCCAACCTCCAACTGCCTTGATTAGATATCCAAAGTCCACAAAGGGTCCTCCATGAAGATCACCTACAAGTGCTTGATCTCTGTATGTACTAAGGGAAAGAAGTAACTATTCAGTGTGATGTATTATTCTGTTTTTCACTTCACACATCATTGTCCCAACCAACCCCATGGGGATTCTCCTGTCACAATTTTGGGGGTAATTAAACCTTTGTTCCAGAAATGCCATATTAGGCCTCAGGCCTGTCACCTCTCTATGGGTGGGGACCTGCATCCTTCTCCTTATGACTGGGGTTTTTGGCTGCTTCGCCCCTTCGATTTCCTATGTTTATCCCAGCAGCTGTGATTAATAATCCATCACTGGACTTTGATGTCTCTCCATGGGCTATGAACAGTCTATGCCAGTGATCTATACAAGTAATCACACAGCTCTTTCAAAGCAGAGTGCACTTAAGGACAAATGCCTTACAAATAATATATGAATCAAGTGTCTAAATGCATATTTAAGTTTACCAATATCCACTCATGCACCTGTCAGTGCTATGGAGACCCTGGTAGGTTCCCATCCATTCGACACAATGAAGGCCTTTGTCAATTCAAACTAACTCTTTATATCACAGGCCCTTGGTCTCCTAGGCCCCTAAGCTTGAACCCATACGTACATACCTCCAGATGGGGTGGTACTTTTCTGGAGCTGTTTACCTATAGTCCCCGGGACTGCATTAATTACCTGATGGCTGCTTTTAGCTCCTTGCCAGGCCTGCAGCAAGCCTCCTCAGTAAGGTAGGCTGCTCACAATGATACATTACATTGATAAAGCTAATACACAAAAGATACTGCAGATGTTTGCAATATATGTCACAGCCCCATCTAAGTTAACATTGATATTCTCGGTCTATTTCCTTGGAGGGGAGGGCAGGTCCATTCATCACAGTGGAGGCTTCTACCACCTCAGGAGATCGGGTTTTGGGAGCTTTCATGTCTTCAGTGAGGTAGGGCAGATGCTGGCAGGAGCAGCACTCGCACTGGTCAAGGAAGCTCTCTCAGAACTGGTCTTTTAGGAAGAACTGTCAATGAGTCTGTGCTCAACAGGAGTTGGTGAAAGTCTGGGAATGGTACATGGAAGAAGCCAGGAAAAAGCCTGGAAAGAAGGCCTGACCAGCAGCAAGCACCATATAGTAAGGTACTCTAGGAGAAGGCAGAGCAGGGCATGCTTGAGTTTTGGGCAAACTGCTGTTTCAGTATCCTGTAATAGAGGAAAGGCACTATTCTTCCTATAGTGCTAGGCAGAGGATGTAAACCTGTCTTCTGAAGGGAAAACAACCAATGATGAAGGACTTCTGTGGTATTGATTAGTCATGTGGATTTTAACCAGAGGGCAGAAGATTTGTGTTTGGGTCATAGGGTCAAACCATCAAGTCACAAATTTACTGAAGTACTTAAGTACAAAAAGTTTGGAGAAACAGAAGCACAGATGACCTGATTCAGGACAGCATAATCTGCAAGATTGCAGGGGCCAATGTACCCACTGTGAAATAGTCACCTAAGAGATTTGAGAATTATTTGTTCTATAGGCAGAGCAAACTGCACTCTCCCTCCCTGATTGACAAACACACAATTGAATAATACAAAGGATATTCCAGGGGAACTTCAAAAGGCTGTTAAGTTACCACCCTCTTTAGGTTTCAAGAAATGAAATGTCATTTCTTCCCTTTAAGTAGATACCTAACTCTCAGGGTGTGTCTAGACCACAAGGTTTTTTTTCGAAAAAAGTGGCCTTTTTTGGAAAAAACTATACCTGCGTCTAGACTACCACCACGTTCTGTCGACAGTAAATCGACAGAACACTGCGGTTTTGTCGACAGCAGTAAACCTCATTTTACGAGGAAGAACGCCTTTGTCGACAGAGATCTGTCGAAAAAAGATGTGTGTGGATTCAGGGAGCCAGTTCTGTTGAAAAAAAAAAAAAGGCCTCCAGGAAGAAGCCCTGGTGGACAGTCTAGCCTTTACATGTACAGCACCTCTGTGGCTCCTGGCCACAGCCTCTTAAAGGCACAGGCATGCAGACAGGCATTGCTGTCTGGCAGCTAGCCAGAGCACCCATGCCAGCTGTGCTAGCCATGTCCCAGCCTCAAGGCCCCCCCTGGCCCTTCTCGGGACAGAGAGGAGGACCCACCCAGGGGCACTAAAAGGCAGGCACCAGCCTAGTCAGGGCCAGAAATAAAAAACTTGCTGAAGCTCTGGTCCCAGGAAGAAGCCCATCTAGTCCCATTGCCACTGTGGGGCCCCTGTGAGGCTTTCAGGCCGCTGCCCAACTCACATGCGGTGTCACGTGTAACACCCCCGAGTCTCCTGTCCAAAGGAGAGCCCCTGACAGCCATGGCATGTCCTCGGGGAGAGCAGGGGTGCACACAGACATTGATTGTCTCTTCCTCTTTTCCTCCACATCCAGACCCTCTACCCAAGAGGGGAGCACCACACCCACCCCATCACCATCCCAGACCCGTGGCACCCGCAGGCACTGGCAGGTCTACACGGACCTGCTATGGGGGCACGTAATGGCCCTGCAGGACCTGAACAGGACCCTCCAGCAGAGGACGGAGACAGAGGCCAAGTGGTGCACCAGGCTGCTGGATGAGCTGGTCCAGCAGCGCACTTCTATCTGTGCCACAATGTGGGAGGTCCTCAGCTTGCCTGCCCCTGTCATGGGCACCGCTTCTGCTGCACACCAGGCCCCTTCTCCCCCTGCTCCTCCAGCCCCCTCTTTCTCCCACAGTCCTTCCAGCCTTCCCTTCCCCAGCCCCTCCTGCTCCTGAGCCCTCACAGGCCCAACAGCTGCCCACCCCTTCTGCCCAGGCCAGGACTGGCCCTCGCTGCACCCAATCCCAAGGCCGTGGTGATGACAGGATGCAGGAAGGTGGCAGGACCCTGCGATCAGGAAAGCAGCGGCCTACTTGAGCCCTCTCCCCCCTCCAGGTTTTCAGTCCCCTACCATCCCAGTTAAAGGACATTTCAGTTATGTAACAAAATCTTTATTTTTGACTGACAGATTTACTTTGTTTATAAACAGTTGAACAGTAAGAAGAGAAAGGTGTTTTATACACAGTTCACACCTGTTCTGTACTGCTAGTGTTTCTAATAAAAAAAATTGCTGTTTACAGAGAAAACTGGGTCTATGTCTTCTTACTGGGAAGAGAATGAGGGTTGTGGAGGGAAAGGTAGGTGTGGGCCTGGCCAAATCCCTCATGGGGAAGGCCCTGGGGAGAGTCAGTGGACTCCTTCTGAGAATCTCTCCCTCAGGGCCTCTCAGAATTGGACACCAGCCTGGTGAGCCTGGCAGATGGCAGCCTTCCAGGGCTGCTGAAATTGCCTCTCCTTGCCATCAGCACCTGTCCCCCACCCCGGCAGGAAGGCCTCCCCTTTCCTCTCCACCAGGTTACGGAGGGTGCAACATGTGGCCACCACCTCCAGGATGTTGTGTTCCCCCATCTCCAGGCGTGTGAGGAGGCAATGGAACCTCCCTTTCAGACGGCCGAAGGCACATTCCACCTGGATGCGAGCCTGGCTAAGATGTGTGTTGAAAAGCTCCTTGCTCGCATCCAGGTGGCCAGTGTAGGGCTTCATGAGCCACGGCATCAGGGGGTAGGCCTCGCTGGCCACTATGCACACTGGCATCTGTACGTCCCCAGCGCAAGGTGCCGCTGGGGGAAAAATGTTCCTGCCTGCAACCTGCTGTACAGGTAGGAGTTCCTGAATATGCAGACATCATGTGCCCGCCACGACCACCTGACACAAAAATCCGTAAAGTGTCCCCGGTGGACAACCAGAGCCTGCAGCACCATGGAATAGTAGCCCTTCCTGTTTATAAACTGGGCTGCTCGATGGGGCGGTGCACTGCGATGTGTGTCCCATAGAGGGCTCCTCTGCAGTTCGGGAAGCCAAGGGTGGCAAACCCGGCAATGATGTTGTCCAGGTCCCTGAGATGGACGAGCCTCTTCAGCAGCTCCACATTGATGACCCTCACCACCTGCAGCACGAGACAGACAAACAGAAACCAGGGAGTTAGACAGGTTACCTAAGCGCTTGAGAGGAGAACCCTCCCCCTCAATCCCACCCCTCCCCTTCTCAGGACACCCCCCTCCCCTGCATCAGTGCAGGGGTGGCTGAGGAGCGGCCTCTGAGTGCCACTCCATCCCCCACTCCCTCTTGCCCTTGCCTGGCAGTCCCCCTTTCTCAACCCCCCCACTCAGCAGGGCCTGTCCCTGAAAGTGACTTACCTCCATCAAGACAGCCCCAACAGTAGACCTCCCCATGCCAAACTGGTATCCCACGGAGCGGTAGCTGTCGGGGGTGTCCAGCTTCCACAGGACAATTGCAACCCGCTTCTGCAGGGGGGTGGCAGGCCGCAGGTGGGTGCCCTGGTGTTCCAGAGCAGGGGCGAGCCAGGCACACAGCTCCAGGAATGTGGCCTTCAGCATCCGGAAGTTGCAGAGCCAGTGGTCATTGTCCCAGAGCTGCATGACGAGCTGGTCCCACCAGTCCGAACTCGTCTCGTGCCTCCAAATCTGCCTGTCCTCAAAAAAGTTTGGGGGCAAGGACAGAGCTCCTGCATCCCGGAGGAGGGTCTCCTCGGTGCGGTCCAGGTCCATATGGGGCAGGAGCTTCATGACACAGTCATGAATCATAGAATCATAGAATACTAGGACTGGAAGGGACCTCGAGAGGTCATCGAGTCCAGTTCCCTGCCCCCATGGCAGGACCAAATACTGTCTAGACCATCCCTCATAGACATTTATCTAACCTACTCTTAAATATCTCCAGAGATGGAGATTCAACAACCTCCCTGGGCAATTTATTCCAGTGTTTGACTACCCTGACAGTTAGGAACTTTTTCCTAATGTCCAACCTAAACCTAATGTCCAACAGGTTAAGCCCATTGCTTCTTGTTCTATCCTCAGGGGTCAAGATGACCAAGTTTTCTCCTCTTCCTTATGACACCCTTTTAGATACCTGAAAACTGCTATCATGTCCCCCCTCAATCTTCTCTTTTCTAAACTAAACAAACCCAATTCTTTCAGCCTTCCTTCATAGGTCATGTTCTCTAGACCTTGAATCATTCTTGTTGCTCTGATGGAATAGCATGGCAGCGTGGGGCCATTGCCTGCCCAGGGGCAGCTCAGGCTCCATGGCCAAAAAGAGTGAAAAGCAGAAAAAAAACCCCAGAAAATAAACTGCTGTGGTGTCTGGGGAAGCAGGGTAACCAGAGCAAGCACTGCAGCAGCTTTGCTTTCCCTCTAGGAGGTAGGCAAGCCAGAAGCAGGAGCAGAGTAATGGCTGTCCAGAGGGATCCCTTTAAGCACGCATCTCTGCAAAGGGCATGCAGCAGCACCTGGAAATAAAGGATGCTCCCATGCCCTGCCAGAAGCAGTTCCAGGTGCCTTCTTTTTTCGACAGAGCATCCGGCAGTCTTTTTCCAAAAAAGTGGATCGATTTTTTGATCTGCAGAATGTAATCTAGACGCTCTTTTTCGACAGAGGCTTTTTCGAAAGATACTGTCGAAAAAGACATGCAGTCTAGATGTAGCCTCAGATACACACTTTTGTTCACTGTCGCAAGAGGTTTTGAGTTTGTGTAAAAACAGGATAATACATCATCCAGATTTGAATATTTTGAATAATATATGCCTCAATTGATTTTGTAAATTAACTGCAGTCCTATGATGTCTTTTTTATGTATGTCAGAAACCACAATGAAAATCAATATAAATAAAATTGCAAAGAAGGAACTGAGGGATGGAAAGTATCACTTGCTTGCAAATGGAAAAATTGCTAAAATAATAGGAATGAATTCTTATTTCTCAGATTTTCTAAGAAACTATTACAAATCTCCTCCATTTTTCCTATATTATATTCCTTTGTCTTAATCCTGAAACCTAACAGACTTTACCAGAGCAAATAAACATCAACCTAATGAAATCAGAAGAAATCAAGTGGATGGAACAAGGTACATTCAATAGGTTTTCAGTTCTGGAGATCTGACAAAATCAGGTGAAATTAACTCAGTAATTTCAGTGATTTACTTGTTCATATAAAGAAAACCCCACCATGTCAGGAAAGACCAGTTGGAATTGCAGGAAAATTGTAGGATAACAGATTGAGACTGGTTAGCATAGCTGAGTGAGGAAGCTTGTTTCAATCTCTCCTGTTTATGAGCACTGGAGATTTCCCCTCTCTTAACAAAACTTAAGCCATAAGAGAATAAAAGTGACTACAAAATGCTTTTAATGATCTCATAGCTAACTGAAATATTGACATTTACTAGTTATCACACAATCATCTTTCACCTTCTCCCTCGCTTGATAATAAACCTTATTCAATATTAATGTTTTTCTTCTGTGTTGCTGTTGAGAACACAATGTTCTGCTTAAGCCCTAATAAAAAGCAGTTGGTTTTATTATTTCCTAAACTGCAGGTATACTGTACTTACCACTCTGATCTTAGCAACAACACAATTGGACCAAGGACTAGGTGAGCATAGATGATAACAGATGGAAAGTCTGAATGAGGATAAAATTCAGATAAGTGAGGGAATCTGACAGTTTTCTTTTCAAGTTACTTTTCAAGTTCTTTCCAAGAAAAGTTGAAAGGATTTAGTTGCCAGAGGAAAAATAGTTCAGTATCAAGCTTGCATTAAACATCTTCAACAATGTTAAAAAATGCACTTCAACTGAAAATGATGGAAAGGTTTCTCTACTTTAAATTCATCTGTAAATTAACAGCTAGATTCTGCCATCCTTACCCACTTCACTCTAGGAATAGATATTATTCATTCAATTTGAGACAGGGTAATTATTCAATGGCAGCATCAGGCCTTTAATATTTAATCCTTATTACATGTTTGAAACCTCCAGTTAAAAAAACAACAGTTCCTCACAGCCCTGATATTTCATAAGATTGGATTTTCTGTATCAGCCAAAAAATCAACTTTACTATGCTAGTGTTTGGAGATCTGGTCAAGGGCCTTAACCAGCCACTACTTTGTGCCTGCTCCTTTGGGCACAGTTACGAGAAGGTTCAAGTAATGTAGTTTAGTGTTCCAGCGACCCAATTTGTTAGGTAGGCTGTCCAAATCCTTTCATTTGCACCTGCAGTGACTTACACTTGAAATTTTGGAGGTGCCATTTAATTCTGGTAGCAGAAATGTAGAAGTGAGGCCCACAGCTGTCCAGTTTTGTGTGCTCTGTGAACCTTGCCCAAAATGTAACACTTCCAGAAGTTGCTCAGACTTAGCTTCCTTGAAGCACCAGTATCATCAACTATTTTAGGATACTAAGATCCTCACAAGGAGCACAAGAGGAATGTGCCATTTAAAAATGGTGACAAATGCTCCAGAGAACACTTCAGATACATAGTCACGTGGAGAAAAGAAAGAAAAAATGTTATACTTACAATCAAATTCAGGCTCAGCAGAGAGCTTTTAATGGGCACCGGAGGGACACCCGAAGAGAAGTAAAGCTTTTCCTTCTTTGTTCAGTACAAGAATGGTGGACTCAAAGAATGTTGCAAGACAAGAACTGTACCAACTGGCTTCTGGAGTTGGCTACCTGCAGTATCTCAGATTGCCCCAAAATACAAATAAAAGTAAATAATGTTTGATGCATGGTAGCACAAATAACAGTCATCTGCTATATCCCTGCCAGCTGAGATGATAGATGACTCAGAAGTTAGGGCAGTAGCTGAGGACTTGGGATTTGTAGCTTCACCACAGACTTCCTCTGTGATCTTGGGCACATCATTTAGCATCTTTGTGCCTCAGTTCCCCATCTGTGAAATGGTAATATTAGAGTATTTCTCTAGTTCACAGGTGTGTTCTGAAGGTAAATACAGTAAAGACTGTGAATCACTTTGAGATCTACTGATTAAGAGGACACTACATAAAAGCTAGGTTTTATTTTTATGGAAGGCTACATTAGCAGATATTAAGATGGTGTAAACCCTGAAAAGTCAGGAAATAGCAAAGTAAAAGTCTCACACACAACCTTAACACTACCCCTGGTATGGTTTAGTGCAGGAGTCAACTTCAAATAATTGTAGGTTAGGAAGAAACTTCTCTTGTTGGCTGTTTATATTAGAATTTTCCACTACAGAGTGGCACATCTGTACTAGTGTCCTTTTTCTGACAGTAGGTGTAGGTTACAGTAAGAAAAAAAGGACACTGGTACAGATGTGCCATTGGTCTGATCCTGTATAATAGCTCCTTGTACTTAATATATATTGGAATTAGAAAAGGTTCAGAAAAGGGCAACAAAAATTATTAGGGGTAAGGAACAGCTGTCACATGAGAAGAGACTCATAACAATGGGACTTTTCAGCTTGGAAATGAGACAAGTAAGGGTGAAACATGGTTGAGGTCCATAATCTTACGACTGGTGTGGAGAAATTAAATATGGAAATGTTATTTATTTCTTCTGATAACACAAGAACTAGGGGTCACCAAATAAAATTAATAAGCAGTAGGTTTAAAACAAACAAAAGGATTTTTCCCCATATAATGCATAGTCAACATGTGGAAATCTTTGCCAGAGAATGTTGTGAAGGCCAAGATTATAACAGGATTCAAAAAAGAACTACATCAGTTCATGGATGATAGGTCCATCAATGGCTACTAGCCAGGATGGGCAAGGATGGTGTCTCTAGACTATTTGCCAGAAGCTGGAAATGAGCAACAAGGGGATGGATCACTTGATGATTGCCTGTTCAGTTCATTCCACCTGAGGCAACTAGCATTGGTCACTGTTAGAAGACAGGATACTGAGTTAGATGGACCCTTGGTGTGACCCAATATGGCTGTACTTATGTTAATGTATTACTGTAAGATAGGAAGTGATTGTGCAATCAAAAACTACTTTTTAAATGACAATATAATAATTTACAATATAACAATCTTATTACTGTGGTTATCCAGGTTTCAATAGGTCTTACCTTTGAATCTGGCATATAGAAGAATTCTTAGAAAGAAGCAAAGTTTTGGAAGTATGGTTTTCCTGAAAACTTTCTCTTAAGCACATTTTTATAGAACAGTGTTTCTTAAAGGGTATGGCTACACTGTGTGTGTGTGTGTGTATGCAAATGCAAGCGCAAGTTGCATACCTTCTTCAAAGCCCCCCCCCCCCCAGTGTAACCGTACCCAAAGTGGGCCACAATACTGCTTTGGGAAAGCCACTAGCAGGTGTCTGCCACTTTGATTACCATAAAGGTCTGTAGCCAGGGGGAGCCTCACAGCTCCCATTGACTCCGGTTCGCCATTTTCAGCCAAGGGGAGCTGAGGGAAGCGGTGTGGCCCAGGCTGCCACTTCCTGCGGCTCCCCTGGGCTAGAAATAGTGAACCGGAGCCAATGGGAGCTGCAAGGCTCTGTAGTTATGGACCCTTTATGTAAACAAAGTGGCACAGGCCCACTAATGGCTTTCCCAAAGTGGGCTCATGGCCCACTTTGAGAAACACTGTTATAGAAAGCAACCTGTTACTGTGCACATGGTAAATGACCTGCTGGCTGTCAGTGCTACCTTTGCACCTTTGCTGAGTTTCTTACTGGCAGTATGCTATTGAATATTGTGGCAATGGTCTGTACTATTTTTAGTCAGCCTCTAAAAAAAGTTTAAAAATACTGAAGACTGTTATTACATGAAGACTTGAATAATGTTGAACATTTGAAAAAAAACCCCACAAGTTTTGTTTTATATTTTATCTCTAGGCTTAGGAATGTATACAATAATTAGTCACATCTGGCTATACCACTCATGCAATTTTACATTTTTAGAGTAATACGTCAGCAGTATAACTGAAAATAGATCTATTTGCTTGCTGGTCACAAATCTACTGAGTACATCTCTGAATAAGTAAACTGTTTCTTATTGCTATATTTTTAATGTCTGTTTTCTCATAAAATATATACTTGACATTATCCATCTGCTTTTGCAATCAAGCATTGGACACATTTACGTAATGAACAACTTAGGTGTTTCATCTCTACTGGTCCTAGCTTAGATACAATGCCTTCACTCACCTTGATTTGCACTAGCAGGGTTAAGACCCAAGTTACTTTACTTTCTACTGCTTTTATATTTTAGGAGGTTCATCAGGCATCTGAGAGTGAATATGTCCCATCTATTCATAGTGAATCTGTTGCTTTTGTTTAGTCCTCCTCATTACCCTTCCCCCATACATATCCCAAGCTTCATTGTGCTTCTTTAACCTACAGTTCATAGGGTGAGTTAGACTGGGAAAAGACAAATAAGGGATATACATTCTCACAGCTCAGAGCATAAAACAAACACTGAATACCTTGGATTAGGAAGCCATTTTCCTTCAGAAGAGATAAAAAGATAATTCTCTGCTGCATTGCACTAGCTTTGAAACATCTGACACTAGCCTTGGCTGGAGACAGAAAACTAGATTGCACAACTGGTTGAGAATAGTGATTTTTATGAACCCTCTGAGGGTCTTACTCATATATCACAGTTTCATTATGTTATCCACACCTACCTTTTCTTGCAATGAATTTCAACTTTGTGCTATGCTTTGAAATACTGATTTTTTTAATATTAAAATGTAATCCCTACTCTAGTTCCATTCCTCTGAAATGAAACCCAGCAGGTCTGATCACTCCAGAGAGATTTAGAGCCAATCTAGGATTATACATCTACATTCAAGGATCTCAAATACTATATATACATGAATTCAGAGAGACTGAACAACACTGTTGTGAGGTATGAACTATTATGACCCTAAAATTTCCCTGGATTCATAGTAAAGAGTGGCACAAAAAGCCACAGAAGGGTGAGATATCTGGAGAGGGAAAGTGCTTAAGTGGGATGCTCAGTTCCTCCCATAGCCTGGTCCAACTGAAACAACAGATGAAGCCAGAGATGAAGAGAGGTTATTTTAAATGTACTCTCTCCCATGATTGTGGCCAACCTGCAGGAAAGAAAGGAAGAGATGTAATACAGCCCAAGGTAAATTATCTTCTGTTGTGTACTCAGAATATCCACCTAACTGAGATGCAGAATGAAGTTGGAAGCTCATGGCAACTCAGTTTACTGGTGCTGCTGTCATGCCATCGCTGAGTGGGAAGCTACAGAAAAGTGCAGAGAGATTGTGGCCATATGGAGCCAGAATCCACAAAGCAGGAGGTCCACATACCTATAGATCCTTGTATCTCAAATTCCTTTTCCAGCAGAGAAGGAAAATGCTTATGCTCAACGGTTCCATTGAAACCATAGACTTGTTACTACATTTTATTTGTTTATTTGTTTATTTGTCCATCTGAACCAGAATTGATCATATAGGTCTGTGTTTTCATACTGACATAACAGAAATAGGATCCAGTTGCAGAGTCAGGAATAGGATGCAGGATGCTCCTCCTTGCCCTGCTAGAACTTTCATTATTAGATTCAGTATTAGATAAAATAGCCCCCACAATCATATGGCTAGCTAATAAATAAGCCAGCCTGTCTCTCTAATTTGGATTGCCTGGTACAGACTAGTATGTGTACAAAAGTCAATATATAATACTTATTCTAATCTCATAGTAATTAACTCCAGTGTGGGCAAGATGACTTGTAATTACATTACATTATTTCAGTGTTATTGGATTCCATTTAAAATGATGGAAATATTCCAGCTACATTCTCTCTCGTTTTGAATAGTAATAATATTTAATATTGAAAACTAGGTCAGTAAAAGTTTGGATATAAAAGCTGCTTCTTTTTGTTACCTGGACACAGAATAGATCCCACTTTGAGTGATTCTGCTTCAAAGATTTTCACAGGCTGAATTTTATTTGACACTGAAGACTGAATTGTAAAATCCACAAATTGTACAGCTGCCTGTGGGTGCTGTATCTAACTACCTGATATGCACATTCAGTCAGATAGTCTAAATTACCTAAATTGAATCCATGGGAAAATACATGTAAAGAAATTCAGAAATATGTGTGAAACAATGGTGTCCTGAGAGCCAAGGGCTAGGATAAATGAGCAAACCTTGATTATGCCCCATAATAACATGGGATAAAGTATTCTAAGGGATCTGACCACTGTACAGAAAATCCTTAAAAATGGGTCCTTCATTCCCAAATCACACAGGATGTAGCAAACGATCTTGGGACACCCACTTGTTATATTAGTGATGAATATTTCAGCTATGCATGGAAACATATTGCTAGTGAGTGTTGTCATTTAAATTGCTTAAACATCTTTGATAAAATTTGTTTGACGGTGGATAGGGATCAGTTGCTCAGAACAATAGCTAGTACTATTTTCATTTAGTATGAAAACAAAACAGTTTTTTGTCAGATTATGAGATCACAAAAATGACAAAAGACCAGTAATTTATTTGGCACAGCTGAGGCCATATCTGGACTAGTGAATCCAATTATGGGCCCCCATTAGAGAAAGGCTATAGACACATTGGAGAAAGTCTAGCAGAGGGCAACAACAGTGACTAGGGGGCCGGAGCACATGACTTATGAGGAGAGGTTGAGGGATTTGGACTTATTCAGTCTACAGAAGAGACGAAGGGGGGGGGGGGGAAGCGGGATTTGATAGCAGCCTTTAACTACCTGATGGTGTGTGTGTGTGTGTGGGAGCTTTCCAAAGAGGGTGGAGAGGCTGTTCTCAGCGTTGGCAGATTGAAGAACAAGGAGCAATGGTCTTAAGTTGGAGTAGGGGAGGTCTAGGTTGGATATTAGGAAAAACTATTTCACTAGGAGAGTGGTGAAGCACTGAAATGGGTTACCTAGGGAGGTGGTAGAATCTCCATCCCCAGAAGTTTTTAAATCCTTTCTTGACAAAGCCCTGGTTGGGATGATTTAGGAGGGATTGGTCCTGCTTTTAGCAGGGGGTTGGACTTGATGACCTCCTAATGTCTCTTCCAACTGTATGATTCTAGGAATTCTAATCCCTCTTAGATGACAGGAAATGGATTGTCTTGGATATGTTTGTTTTAAAAAGGATTTCCCTTAAGTATCAAATAATTTCAGTGAGAACACCCAGGTACATTCTTGGAGAAAATTTATTCCTAATCTCAAGTCTGAAAAACCAAGTGCATGAGAGAAAAAACCACCATGGTTAAGGTTAGCTCTTTGATACACCAGGATATCCCCGGGTGCCTTTCAGAGGTTTTGCAGGCATCACTAATCAATAGCAGCTTCCATGCCAACATGAAAAAAAGGAAAAGCATTATGCTCCACAGTCAACAGGAAGCATATCTTATCAGGCTGGCAGCACTAGATCATCAGAACAATGAAGACAGCCATACAAAGCAACTAAGGGGCTATGTCAGCCTTCATAGTAATTTTTTGGATCCCTAGGGCAGTAAATCTGATGGTCCATAAAGAGTCTGCAAAACAGATAAACAATAGTTCCTCCCAGCTAATGAATAAAGGATGATTAAGTGAATGTCAAGGAAATAACTAACACTTGTTGCCAGAAAACACAATTTTAAAATATTGCGTAAAGGAGCATCTCTTTTGAATAGGTCAAGTTATTGTTTAATCAACACAGTTTGGATTTTTTTAACACTTTCTTGTAATGAAACAACGAAGACGATCATGCAATGCTCTTTGAAACAAGTATCACAGATGTCTTTTTTAGAGTCTTGGTGCTCAAAAGCATTTTGCAAAGCAATGCTAGTAAATACTGGTATTTCAGTGTTTGTTCAGCCAAGCAAAATACCTGTCCTGAGCTTGGAGGTACCTTTACAAATAGCATGGAACCTTAGAACTTGTCTTTTGGAGAAGCTATACCAAGATACTGCCTTAGCTTTTAACTAAATGTTGTGAGCTCTTCAGCGTGGCAAGTAGACCTCAGAGCAGGCAGTACATCTCAGCAGGACACCTGACCATGAGTTTGAGCTGTATATGCTCCCAAAGTGGCAGACAAGCACCAGCATGGAACATGCAGGACATCCTGGACCTGACTGCTGTGTGGGGAGAGAAATCTGTTCTCGCAGAACTACAAACCAGCAAAAGAAATGCAGATAGCTATGCCAAGATCAAAAAGGGCATGGAGGAAAAAGGATACACCAGGGATGCCCAGCAGTGCTGAGCGAAAATAAAGGAGTTGAGACAGTTGTAACAAAAGACAAAGGAGGCAAACAGACAGTCTGGAGCATCACCGCAAACATGCCACTTCTATGAGCAGCTGCATGTGATTCTTGGGTGGGGGGACCTGGCCAGTTTCCCTAGCCAATTCATGGATTCCTCCCAAGAGACTTGGACAACAGCATGGAGGACAGCACGGTGGTGGAGGAGGAGGAGAGTGGTCAGCAGGCAAACAGGGCAACTGATGTCACTGAGATCGAAGAATGTTTTATAACCTTTTAGACAATCCTCACCTTCCAGGATGTCTCACAGCTGGGCACTGATCCTGGGAAGAGCACTTCTGATGAGTTTAGGTTTTTTATCTTGCTAAAAGTGGTTTAAGGTAATTGGGTGTGATCTGTGGTGGCCACTTTGCCTACACAGTGGGGATCCCTGGAAGAGCTTGTTAATGTGTCTGGAGACAGAGAGGGAATCTTCCCTGCACATCTCCATAAAGCTCTCATAGAGGAACTCTTTCATTTTTCTTGCAAGGTTTCTGGGGAGGCCTTACTTATTCTGTCCTCCACCTTTCCAAGCCAGGTCAGCAGTACGTGGTCTGGAATCATTGTGGCACAAAGCATTGCTGCATAAGGTCCAGATTTCTGACCACATTCAATCAGCATCTGCTCCCTGTCACTCTGTGTGATTCAGAGAAGACTGATGTTTCATATGGCAACCTGGATGAAACAGGGGAAGCCATTAGCTGACGCCTCTGCAATAAGCCTCTGTTTGCTCATCCCCAGTGAAACATGATTTTGGTCCCTTCCGTGCCCTTCCACCATGCCCAGACCCCTTTACCCTCCCTTTTGCCCCATCCTGTCTTTCAAAGCCTCTCTGATTTGCACTGTCCCTCACTGTGCTTTCCTTAGTGCCTTGGTGCCTGGCTGCTCAAAATCCCTGCCTAGGCACTGTACCTTGGCATTCCACCCTGACAGATACATTTCTTCCTTTCTCTCACAAATATTATACAGCACACAGCAGGCTGTCACCACATTGGGAAAGTTGCATTTACAGCGATCTAACCTAGTTAGTAGATTGCAGAAACTTCCTTTAAATGCTCAAAAGCACGTTCTACCACCATACTGCATTTGCTCAGGCTGTAGTTGTACTGCTCCTTACTGCAGTCCCCTCTGCTCATGTATGGCTTCATGAGCCATGGGAGCAAGGTGTAGACCAGGTCACCAAGGATCACTATTGACATTTCAGCATCTCCAATTGTAATTTTCTGGTCTGGGAAAAATGTTCTAGCTTTCAGCTTGCCAAAGAGGCAGGAGTTCTTAAAGAAGTGTGTGTCAAGCCCCTTTCCTGACCATACCACGTTGATGTCAGTAAACTGGCCTTTGTGATCCATCAGCCCCTGCAGCACCATTGAGAAGTACTCTTTGTGGCTTATTTACTCCTTTGCAAGGTGGTTGGGTGCCAAGATGGGGCTGTGCATTCCATCTATCACCCATGACAGTTAGGGAACCCCAGCGCGGTAAAACCCTCCACTATGTCCACCATATTTCCCAGAGTTACTACCTTCCGTAGCAGAAGCATATTGATTGCTTTGGCTTTTTGGATCAAAACAGCCCCCACTGTTGATTTCCCCACTCTGAATAGATTCCCAACTGACCAGTAGCTGTTTGGCATTGCAAGCTTCAATAGGGCAATTGCCACTCACTTCCCCACTGTCAGAGCGGGTCTCATTCTGAAGCGCTACTCTTCAGGGCAGAGAACAGCAATTTGCAAACTTCCATGAAAGTGGCCTTATGCATGTGAAAGTATTGCAGCCACTGCTGATCATCCCATACCTACATCACTATGAGGCACCACAACCAGTGTTCCACTGTGGCCAGAGAATCGAATGCCAGCAGTATCTGCAATTCGTTGAACTCAAGTGCTTCATAGAAGAGTATGTTCATGGCCTCCTGAGATTCTTCCTCATTCTGGTGGACCCTGGATATGCTCTGAACATACTCCAGCATTAGGCGCACCAAGCATCATCGTATGCTTTGATGCTTAACAGGATCCACAATGGATTCCATATTTACACTGCTATGGATAACTAACAAAAGAAAAAAGGGCATGAAAAGACTGTTTGCCATTGATGTTAAGCAGAGAGGGGGGAGAATATGAATGCATTATGGGCTACTGACAACATAAACCCAGAAGTACCCACTGCACAGTTTTGGTCCCAGTGGGCACTGGAAGCATAACCCAGAATGCAAAGGGGCTCAGGCACTGGGGGGATAGCTACTCACAGTGCACCACCCGCAAAGTTGATGGTAGCCATCCTACTGGGGATGAGCAACTTCGAACTCCTTCGAATTTTTGCGCACAGTAGGGACATGCACTTTTGACTTTACAAAATTGGGTGCTAAAAGTTGACCTTAATAAAGTTGACTTTATCACCCAGTATAGACATGGCCTTTTTAACCAGGATATTTTTCTTTCTTTCTTTCTTTCTAATGTGATGGTTGGTTAGAAAAGATAATGAGGCTGCTTCTAAGTCAAGGGTGGACAATAAAACAACTGCGGTTCACCAGGGTTAGCTTCTGATAGGTTGCTGCCACTATATTTATCTGCACCTCTGCAGGTATGGTGATCGCAGCTTCCATTGGCCAGAAACAGCCATTTGTGGCCAATGGGAGCTGTGATCCCCCATAGTGATGGAGAAACAGGTAAATATGATGGTGTGAGGCCCACTGGGGATAACCATGGGAGACTGGATCTGGCCTATGGAGCAATATTTGCCCATCACTGTTCTAATTAGTCACTTATGAAACTTCACACATAGCTTTCCCACATAGCCTTAGCTTCCTCTAATATGCAGACTTTTAACTAAGCATGGTTTCAGCCTGATTGAAATTTAGGAGAATGGTAATGGGATGCCATAAAACATTCTACCTAATTTGTCCTTCAGGGAAGTCAGGATTGCATAAAGCCTTGCAAGACAAGTGGCAGAATAGTATTTTTGCAGTTGACAGCTCTCCTGCTATAATCCTGTGTTCTGAATACTGTGGAGGGAATAATACAGTGTTTAAATATGTCACTGTCACTGCTACTACCCTGAAAGGATGAATCTTAGGTGTGTATTACAAACAGACTAATCCCTCAGCATTAGTGTGAGAGAATGATGTCCATGAAAGGACTTGATGCTATAAAACAAAGAACCAGGCCTTTCCTTGGTCAATCTAAACTATGAAAAGTGAACTGGAAACATGGTCCTCTTCATTCAGTAGGCAGCTGTAATTTGACCAGTCAAAAGAACAAAGGATAAAACAGTCTGTCATGTAATTAGTCTCCTTTGTGATTAGGAAAGAGAGATTGGTGAGAGCATTGAGGAGTCTTATTTATAGCTGAAACACCAGAGCCGGAAGAAGCTTCAATTCATCTTCTATTCAAAATCAATTAAGCATATTTTGATCCCTTGAAAGGTTCTTTGTGGGGCTGCCTTGTATTTCCCTGACTTCAGATAAAATGTCTGTCAAACATTCTGTTTAAAATAGCTGAATAGAAAGCAATGTGAATAGAAAGCAATGAACAAAAAGTCAGCTACTTTTGGGGAGTTACTCCTATAACAATTATTACAGGATGGCCTCAGTGACTGAGGACTGAATATTATCCATACTGCTGAACCACTTGCATAATACCAGATTTTAGTGCCTCTCTTGTACAATGACAATGAACTTTCCATTGAGCTGGAAGCTCAGTCAGGTGCAGTTTACTAACACAGTTATCTACCAGGGAACACAGAATTTAATTGCAACCAGGGCAAAAGGAAAAGAGTGTTAGCAGAAGAGAAATAAAATTAATCATTCCATTACACACATGAACTTCAGTGGGATTACACTGGGATAAAAACTACTGGCATTGCAAAGGGCTAAGATTTGGTAGAAAATGTCAGCTCATTGGCTTTAGTGTGGATCTACATATTCAGAGGAAGTGCAAGCTGATTTTCTTCTTATGTGGTTGGTTTCCCAGTTAAGTAACATGCACCCTGTATTTTGGGCAGTGGCTAGTGGGGGGGGGGGGTGACAACTGCCCCTGGGTGCCACTTTAGGGGGGGTGCCAATTTAGTACCCCTCCACTCCCCCTGTTATCCCTCGGCTCACCTGCTCCTCCTCCATCCACTGCCGGTGCTGGCTGAAGACTCTTCCTGGGCTCTCCATCCCCAGCCTGACCCTCCTCCATCTCCTCTGGTGGGTTAGTGCATGCAGGTGCCCGGCCCCTAACTGGAGGGGGCAGGGGAAGATGTGGTACAAGCTCCACCCCCTCCTCCCAGGGTTTGACTCAGCTGTGAGCCAGGTTCGGGGCCCTGCCGTGTGGTGCGCGCGGGGGGGACACAAATTTTGCCTTTGCCTTTGGGCGCATAACACCCTCGCTACACCTCTGATTTTGGGGAAAACAAGTGAGGAGAAACAGTAAAAAGAAAGTGATCAAGGCACTTAAAAAGACCTCTAAACCACAAGACTGATGTCACTGAGTACTGTGGCACATGCTTGGAAGCTTGGAACCAACTGTTGGACCATTCTAAGTTCTAGGCTTTTTAGAGTGATTTCCCCATAAATACACATTTTCAGTAGCAGTTAACCCTTTACTAGGTTTGCCAGAACCTAACAGGTCTAAATATCTGAGGAACAGCTACTTTAACCTACAATCACAACCATAAAAACTACTCAAAAGCCAATCAGTTTCCAGCTCAACCCCCTACGGCAGTGCAGGACAGGGATACAAAGGAAATAGAGCCTGACTGCCCCCTGTCAGCAAATGACTGCATTCCCTACCCACCAGGATGTCTGCTGCTTTGCTTTCCCCCTGCAGCTAGTACTAAGCCTGCTACCTCCAGATTGCCAGTCCTTTTTGCATACAGCCCGTTTTCTACTCAGATTGCATTCTTCTGAATTCAGAACATTATTCCAACTCCAGAATATAACAAAAACAGAACAAAACAACAACCTCAATCAAAAGATAAAAATAAAATAGGGAATAAGGGGAAATATTTTAGAGCTTTAAAGGCAATATTCCCAAATATATGGCACATATAAAACAAAATTTGTAAAAATATGTTTGATAGTTGGTTCAATAATAATACCCTTGACTTGCAAATGTTAACTCACTAGGATCCAAGGGTTTCCATATTTGTAGAAAGGGCATTAATAATATCGTCTTAAAATAAGATTAAAAATATCAAAACTTCAAAAAAAAAATCAGTCCTTCCCCTCTAAACAAAGTTCTGGTGGTTTTTGCTAAATGGGGTAAGTATTTTCAACATAAGCCTGGAAATGCAGTGCAGCAGTAGTGAGAGAGAAGGATCAGTCAGCTTTTGGAAGTACCTCAAAAACATGCTTTTTATCAGAATCTGTTGGGTCTCTTCACTGTTCTGCCAAATCTGAGACTTTGGTCTTTAGCAGCAATTTCATCTTTGTAAAGCAAGACTCCTTGTTAATCAACTGTGGATATTTTACAGAACAGATAATATTATCTAGGATATCCCCCTTCATATATTTGGGTAAAACGCATCCTAGACACACTGAAATCAGTTGGAGTTTTGCCATTGACTTCAATGGGGCCAGGATTACACCATGTACCCAAAGCCTTCCCTTGGGAAGGATGAATTGGAGCAACTACTTTGAGCCCTGTGCTTTGGGTGCCTCACACTTTGACATCACATTGTCAGATGCAGTACTTCACACACACCCATCAAAATGGACGGGTGTGTTGCTTAGGAGGTTTGGAGATACCAGGAGCCAATCAGAGCTTGAGGATCCTGGGGAACCAGTGGCAATTCATAGGGGGATCCTGGCGGTAGTTCTCAGGTTCACCCTACAGCACTGGAGGCAGTGGTGATTGTTCTTGCCTGGGCCCCATGGCCTGTTGACGGGGGAGTGGCAGTGGCAGGATCAAACGCAGGAGGTGGCACCAGGAGGTAAGTGAGGGGCCAAGGAAGGGGAGTGCAGCAGGCTGGGGGGCAGGCATCAGTGCTGCCCTCCCGGGGATCCTGGCCCAGCTCACCAGCAACAGAGTCACAGGAAAGGCCTGTGAGAGGTCTCTTTATGGGTGGTTATTTCTGTGCAGGACAGAGGGCTGGTCCAGGCCACTGGGCCCTTGCCCATGAGTTCCCTGTGTGGGAGGTGCAGAACATCTTGAACACTGATGCCCAGGTACAGAATCCATGCTCCACCTGCCTTCCCCATTTTTGCCTAAAGGAGCAGTGCCACATGGGTCAACAGTAAGTTTCAAAAAGGGGATGAGCATGCAAGCTGTGTGGAGCTGCTTGTGCACAAACTCTAGAATTTAACATGCAGCACAGGCTATTCAGCATACTTAATAAACATCTCTCCCCTGCATGTCTGCCTGCCGCATCACTTATTACAAATATTACATGTAAGATCTGGCATATTATTAACCACCCCCACCCCACCACCAACTAGGGATTCCTATGCCTGCCTGCACAGAATGACAGGGTAAAAGGCAGCAGCAGCATCTGGTTAATTACTATGATTCTTAAATTTTCAGACAGTCATTATTTCAAGACTTTGACATGATAATACAGACCTGTCTCAGTATGAAAAAGTGGGGGTTCTTCAAGACATTTAATATTCCCAGTTAGGGCTCTTTTAATACCCAAGTACTGTACAATGGAGTGTGCCAATCTATTAGCTATGGGAGCACCTTTTTTGTTCAGAGATGTTGGAAGCCTTAACTGAATTTCCTGTTTTGTTTTTTCTTTAGGTGGGGGAGGGAGACTATCTGTCACACAGTTATTTATAATGAGCTGTGTGGATGTTTTTCCCTTAAAAGAGAAAAAACCCAAAGCCTGTGCACTAACAGTCACCTATAGATGAAATAAGTCCAGCCAAATGAGCTCTTAAGTAATTTGTGTCCTATGCGTCCTGGATTCCTTGAAATTAGAATTGTTCAGTTTTAAATAAATCATAACCGATTCAAAGATTTTCAAAGCTATTTATAAACTACCCAAAGGGTCTGAACGCCCTGAAACTCCCACTGATTCCACTAAGAGTGGCAAGAGCTAAGTAAACACCCAGAATCTCTTGTGATTTGGCCAAAAGTAATTCAGAAAGCAGGTCAACATTTATGAATTGAAACCTTCTGCATTCAAAAAAGAAAGTGGAACCTTGACTCAGCTGACTATTTTGTGCCAAAAATTCTGGTTTGGATAAAAACTGATTATGTTTAGTTATTCAAAACAGTGGAAGAAAAGTTTTGACTTTAAAAAAAATGTTCATTGGAGTTGTTTCGTGAGGAAAAATATTTGCAAACCAGCTCTAGTAGGGAGCGATGCAGTTGCTGTACAATGACTACACAAATAGTGTGGTCACAATATTATCAACAATAAAACAAAATCTTGGATCTCAGAATCTGCTATACAGCTATAGACGAATCCTGGGGCACTTTCTCACTGATGCCAATGGGAATTTGCTTTAGTAAGGACTAAATAAAATGAGTGAAAACACAAAATTGCTGTTCCACTTTGGTGAAGTTTGGGCCTGCTTGATAGTAAATATGTTAATGGTAAAAGAGCTTTCTTCATTTTCTCCATTTTCTCCCAGTAAAATTTACTGTGTTAACTTTGATTGTTTCTGCTACTTCAGTTAAACTAGCAATATTATTCTCTTTTGATGGTCACATCAAGTTTCTGTAAAATGAGTCTGAACTTAGCCTTGCTTCCTAATATAGTTCATGCCTTTATGACCAGTAGCCTAGTTTAATGCATCATTGTATTCTATGGCTCATCTGAGAAAAATCACCAGGAAAGGCAATATTTTATAGGCTAGGAGTTCAGCAAAAAAGCTGCTGCCAGAATTTTAACTCACACCAAACAAATTCAGTGTGCCAGCTCCAGTTTTGAAAACACTGCATTGGCTTGCTACCAGAAATCAAATTTGTTTTCAGCTCGCTCTAATGTCGTATAAAGTTATGCACCATTTGGAAGCTATGTATTTGACATACTTACAATCCTAGAAAATGTTATCTAAATTTTATTTGAATACATTCTTATATCTGTATGAAATATCACATATAAAAAAAATTCACAGGAATTTAGACAGTAACCCCTCCAATCCACTCCTCACTCCCTTCTCGGCCCAATCCCCCCTCCCCAAAATTTGGGTGTAGTAGGTAGAGGGAAATGCTTAGAATATCTATTTTTTTAAGCCCCTTTGTTCTTAATCTACACTATGCTATAGTATGAATGGACACTTCAGACTCCGTAAACCAAAAGCACTAAGCTTGGAGAAATGGGGAGAGAAGTGACAAGGAACTTGAAATAATGTTGATAACTATAAGATGACACTATTATATGTGGCCAAATATTTTCAACAAGTGTGCCTAAAAGTTCAAGCATGTAGCGCTTATCTATACTAACCATTAGTTTGCAGCAAGCTGCCATGGTCTGGCTGTGAAGACTCTGTATCAAAGAGCACTAGATCAAAGGGCATTAATTAATTATGTCATCAGGAGCCAAACGGACATTTAGTGCATACCAGGCTAGTGCAGGCTGGACTCACAGTCCAGTTTGCTGAAATCAACTGTTCATGCGGACAAGCATTTGGGCACCTGCTTTACATTAAAATCAGTAGCAGCTGTGAGTGCTCAGTACCTTTCAAAACTGCCAGTCATTTTGAAGCTTAAATTAAGTTAGGCAAAAAATGTTAGCTGAAACTTATTTTGTGTAATAAAAATGCAAATTTGAGTTGACTGAAATATTTAGCTCTTTGATACTGTTTTCACTGTCTGAAAAAAAATCCTGAAAATTCAATATGTTCCATAAAATATTTCAATTATTTTTTTTGAAATAACATTATGTTTCAATTTTTTTTTAAATTAACACTTAAAAATAGATTGACAATTAAACATAACATTTTTGGAGGGCTAACGGAACATTTCTTTGGACCCAAAATAATTTTTTCACAACTTTTCAGTTTATCAGAAAAAAATTCATTTCAGGTTGACCCAAAACGATTCCTCTCTCCTGCCCTCCTCCAGCATTTTTTAGGAATAGCCAGCAAGTCTAAAAATCTGCTATTCACTTAGCTCTACCCTAAATATAAAAATAAATGTTTAACTTACGATGCAAACATTTTTGTTTCTTTTTTCCCCAGCACAATTTTATTTAGCCTTGCTAGTTTTATTTCAGATTTTGTGGCTCCTATCCCACTACTGAGATATATATATATATATATATATATATATATTGAAGGTATCTCAGGATTTATATTATTCTGTCAGAATGACAAATACAGCAAAATATTTCTGTGATGACTCAGACCATTATTCATTGTCCTTGTGCTTTCCTAAGAAAAGCCTGACTCAAAAGTATAATGGCCATGTGTCATCAGCAAGGACTGAACCTGGAACTTTCAGCACTTAGGCTATGACTACACTGCAGAATTATTGCGCAAAAATGGCTGTTTTTGTGCAAACACTCGTGGAGCATCCACACCTGAAGCGTGTTTTTATGCAAGAAAATTTACAGTGAATCGACAGAACAGAGGGTTTTTTGCGGGATAGGTATTCCTCTTTCTATGAGGAATAACTCCTTTTTGCACAAGAGTACTTGTGCAAAAAGATCTGTGTGGACAGGATACAGGGTCTTTTTGTGCAAAAACAGCCTATCGAAAGAAGCACAGGTGCCCTCGGTGGCCATTCTATTAATGGCAATCAGAGATTTTTTGTGAGAAAGCGTCCATACAGTCTGGATGCTCTCTTGCAGAACAGTGCATTGCTTTTCAGATGCGCTTTTTCAATGTGGACGCACTCTTGCGCAAGAAGTTTTTGCGGAAGATCTCTTGCGCAAAAAGCTTCTTGCTCAAGAGGCCTACAGCGTAGCCTTAATGTATGGGAGGAGGTAGGATGGTCAACCAGCTAGGGTTCTAGCCAAGGACTTGGTAATCTGAGTTTAATTTCCTGCTGTATCACAGACTCCCAGTTTGATCCTGTGCTTATCACCAAGACCAGGTCTACACTGGTGGAGAAAATCGATGCACAATATGCAACTCCAGATACAAGAATTGTGTAGCTGGAGTCAACGTACCTTGCATCAATATTTTAAGGTGGCACCACAGCCAGAGGTCAATGGGGAAAACTCTCCCATCGACTTCCATTACTCCTCGCAAGTATGACTGTGAGGAATTCTGGGATTGATGGGGGAGCCCTCTTCATTTGTTTTAGTGGGTTCTTATTATACCCACTAAATCGAATGCCAGAAGATTGCTGTCCAGAGCGTTGATCTTTCCGGAAGTGAAAACAAGCCCTGAGTCTCTCTATGCTCAGTTTTACATCTGTAAAATGGAGATAATAGTCCTTCCCTGCCTCATGGTATATTGTGAGGATAAATACACAAATCACCATGAGTTTCTCAGATAGTACAGTAATGAGAGCTAGAGATATACTTTAGATCAGTGTTTCCCAAACTATGGGCCACAGCCTGCTACTGGGCCACAGGAAAAAAATACCGGGCCTCGGCGTGGCTGCCAGGGTGCTCCGGGCTTCCGGAGTGCCCATGCAGCGCCAGGTCCCCCAAGCCCTGGACTGGGCTGGGTGGAGGATGCAGCCGGATGTTCCGGGCTCCCGTCACAGAGGTGTAGTGGTGGTGGTGGGGGGGGGGGTAAGGGGGCAGTTGACTACGGGCACCACATTAGAGGGGACCGGGCTGGGGTGGGAGCAGAGCGCACAGCACCATGAGTTGTGGCGAGCAGTGAACCTGGCCTGTATGGAAATACTCCCCTGTAGGATTGTGCTACTTCTGGTAGCAGTTTCCTATAGGAGCATTTCCTTACAATCGTACAGGTAAGAAAATGCTACCAGTAGCACATTCCTATAAGGTAGCAGCTTTCTACATTACACGAGTGCTGTCGGGCCACGTGCTCCCCTGTGCAATCAAGCCTCCGAGGCAGGGCCAAGTGGCAGGAGCAGCCACTTTAAAGGTAGGGTTACCCTGCCTGGCTCTGCGGAAGGGGGAGAGGGCTTGGGCTTGGGCAGGGAAGCTGGGGGTGCCTGGCTTTGGGGGATGAGCATTGGATTAGAATGGGGGGGAGGGTGTTCTGGGGCAGAAGGGGCATTAGGTTGGAGCAGAGGGGCTGGGGATGCCTGGATCTGGGGGAGGGGTGCGTGCATTGGGGATACTTATAATTTTTTAAATGGGGTGCTTTATAAAAAAAGTTGAAAAACACTGCTCTGAACCGGTGTTTCTCAACGAGTAGTATGAATACCCTCAGGAGTACTTGAGAGAAGTCTGGAGGGTACATCAACACAACTGAAATTTGGAGAAAACTTTATTATTTTTGTACTTTTTACACCCAAAAATTTCATCACCCACCCAGCTATGATTAAGTTGTTTAAATAAATGTGTTTTAATGGTAGAAAAAATTTGTGTGTGTCTGAAAACTGTGCTGGGGATACTGATAAATTTTTTAAAGGAGGGTACTTTATAAAAAAAGGTTGAGAAACACTGCTCCAAACCATTCCTGTTGGCCTCCCTGTTTCCTTTCTCCTTTGGCAAGTTGGGCAGGTAGCAGTTTTGGTAAAAATATATCAGACATGTGCACACAGTGCCCTCTCTACCTCAACTCGTGCTGGATAATCCAGGCCTCAATTATAAAAGGAGTTGGCATTACTGAGGTGATCGATTCCCTCCATGTGTTGTTGTGGCTAGTGCATATGGGGGCCTGCCCCAAACTGGAGGGGGTGGGGGAAGATGCAGTACAAGTTCCCCCTCCTCCCCCTCAGGGTCCGGCTCAGCCAAGCGCCAGGTTCAGGGTCCTGTCCCATGGCAGCGGGGGAGGCGGGGGGCAAATTTTGCTTTTGCCCCGGGCGCATAACACCCTCACTACTCCTCTGACGCTAGGGGGGCGCTGGGCTGGGCTGTGGGTGGGGAGGGGGGTAGGAGGTGCGGGGCATTGGGCTCACCTGGGCTGCAGGAAGAGAGAGATGCCGGGAACCCAGGGCTAGACTCAAGGGGAGAGGGGCAGGAAATCAGAGCTGGGCTCAGCAGTTCTGTGAGGCTTGTGGGGAGGTGCAGAGAAACAGGGCTCAGCTGTGCTGTGGGGGAGGCATGCAGGGAACCAGTGCGGGGCTCAACTGGGCTGAGGTGGATGGGGGAAGGCATAGGGAACAGACGGGCAGCTCAGCTGGGCTGTGAGGGGCTGCAGGGAACTGATGCTGCACTCCCTTGGATTGTGGGGGATGGTTTTGGGGGAGGTGCAGGGAACCAGTGGGGGTGGGCAGCTCAGTTGGGTTGCAGGGGAGGGAGGTGCAAAGAAGCCTAGTGGGGAGGGAGGGAACCAGGAGCTCTGAAATGACCTCCCCTGGTCCAAAAATTCCCTCATCTGGGACCAGTCAGGTTTGGGAAACCCTGGTCTAGCCAGCTTTCTATCCATCTTACAGTCCATTTAGCCAATCCATATTCCCTTAACTTGCTGGCAAGAATATTGTGGGTGACCATATCAAAAGCTTTGCTAAAGCTGGTACTGGTGTTGGGAGGACCAGAAACAACTTATTTGCGTATTCATCATTTGCTTAATGAATATGTAAATATGCAAATTAATGTTACCGGTCCTCCAAAAGCTCATGAATGGATTTACTGGTCCCCGTGTCAAAAAGTTTGGGAACCCCTGCTTTAGATAGATGGGTCTATAACGTGGGCTAATGAACTACACATTATCTAGCAGCAGCACTAGATTCTACTCCTTTGTGGATCAGACACTTGAGAAGGAAAAAGACACAAATCATATATATAGTAGCCCAGTGTCTGAGAGTCTGTAATGCCGAAATGCTGGCTGTTCCCTCTGGGGGGCGCTGTTGCTGAAATGCTGGCTGTTCCCTCTGGGTGGTGCTGTTGCTGAAATGCTGGCTGTTCCCTCTGAGCAGCCCGTGCTGCATGGGGAGTGCGGGGCCCAAATGGCCGCTTGTGGCGCTTGCTCCCCCGCGGCAGCCCAGATGAGCGGCGCAGAAGTCAGCCGAGCGCCATGGTGGGAGGCGAAGGGGGCCGGGGTGGTGACATGCGGCGTGACAGCGGCTCCAGGCCCCACCCCCTAGCCGTGAACGTCACCGCCCGGCCCCCCTTCACCTCCCGCTGTGGCGCTCGGCTGACTTCTGCGCCGCTCAGCCAGGCCACTGTGTGGGAGCAAGCGGCACAAGCGACCGTTTGGGCTCTGCACCCCCCATGCAGCACGGGGAGTGCGGAGCCCAAACAGCCATTTGGGCTCTGCGGTCCCCTGAGTGAGAGGCAGGAGGGGGAGGAGAAGTGACAGAGAGAGACAGAGAGAGAGGCAGGAGGTGGAGGAGAGCTGAGAGAGAGAGAGAGGGAGGCAATAGGAGGAGGAGGAGAGAGAGAGTGAGAGAGAGAGACGAAGACGGAGTGAGAGACCGGAGGCTCAGGAGAGAAGACCAACGTGGAGGAGAGACCTGAAAATCCCGTCTTATGACGGGCTAATTGGCTAGTATTCAATATAATTCAATAATTCATCCAGTTAGGGAGTGGGAATAAAACTGGGCTACTTACCACAACTATGCAAATCAGCTTGAATGCTGGATTTCCTAATAGCAAGAATAAATGGAATTTGCTGAACATACAGTTAAAAAATTGTGAACAAATGAGTGAGGAAACTGAGATCTGCTCAAAGATCTTCTGTGAAAAATACCTCAAACTTCTGAGGTCAGGATCTGTATCTTCACATATTTTTGTAGTGTGGAGAATAATGAAATTTTGATTCTTACTAGTGGCTTTCAGTATTACTGTATACACATTTAAATATATTTGCATTACAGCCGCTTTTTCCGGCTCGGGCTTTGCCCAAAAAGCTGAAGATCTTAAAATAAACCCTCCGCAAGATCTCTTGCTTGCGCTGTGTCTCATTAGCATCCCTTTTCCGAAAAAGGGTGCCAATGTAGACACAGCCATTGAGTTGGGATGGATTTTCAAGAACACTCAGTTCCCATTACAGACACCTGAATTAAGTTGTCAGATTTTCAAAAAAGTTCAGCACCAACTGTTCTTTATGGGAGACCCACCTCCCTGGGATAACTATAATAAATAATGAATTGTAGGTGTGTGGAGGTAGATAAGTAACTAATATAGACACTTAGGAACAAAGTTAAATACAGATCCAAAAAGCAAATCAGAGCAGACCTCAGTCATCAAATTTGAAGAGTAAAACAAAAATGAGCAACATTTTATCTCGAATACTAACTGATGCTTTATGCAATTTCCTTTTTTTAACACTAGACTATTTCATACTGCAACTTCCATGTGTAACTGTAACAGGACCAAGACAGTATGTTACTTTTTATTTGGCTAGTAAGCTGAAACAGCAAACCACACATTCTTGTTTTGAAAACTATAGATTTTATTCCTAAGAACAGGTATCCACTTGCACACACCAACTGATTACAGAGCTTATAAAGAGGCAAACAGTGTTTTTTGCTACTAATTTAACAATTGCCTGGGAGAAAATAGTCACTGAGTATGTTATATGTGAATATTATTAAACCAGCTCAGTTAAGAAGGTTAGGGGAATGCTTGACATGATAGACACCTGATGGCCATCTCATTAGGAATTATACCAAGTTTGAGAAGAGGGAGGCAAGGTAGTCCTGAGGGGAAAGTAGTATGAACATTCCATATCTTGACAGTGGGAAAGAATGAATTCTAAAAGGACCACTTTGGTGTACTTGAAAATATAGCCAGGAGGATAGATAAAAGGAAAAGATGTAAATAACTGAAAAATATAATTTGATGATTGAGCAGAAATACAATGAGTATCAGGCTACATCTACTGTAGTGTTGCCAAATTCCTAGCCTATGCACTGTATCCAACCTATTTGATTTATTAATCTGACTCCCATGACAGCTAAGATTCTGCAGGATTTAATATTTAATAAAAAAGAAAATGTCTAGCTTTTACAGTTTTGAAGAACAGCTTCTGAATGTGAAGTAGTGCTGTTCAGTCTTAGAGGGCTACAGACAGAAAACTTGGAATAGATAAAATATGGCTTTAGCATTAAGGCCATGCACCAAAAGAGCAATGAACGTGATTTCCACAAATAAACATAACCTACTGGGTTCTTTTAAGTTCAACCCCTGCATTTGTATCCTTCATTCTGGTATCCCTTTCTTATTATGGGTGTGTAAGATGAGGAATGGAAGGGGCCCAAATACCACAGTCTGTTTTGTTAAGATTTTAAACAACTGTTTTTGTGGCATGTGTAAATTGGATGTGAAAAGCTAAGATATTTATATATTTGAGGGCAAATAGATCATGACATTGAGCAGTTAACAATGGGGCTGATTTATACCACATGATGGCACAATGGGTGATTTAACTGTGCATGAGTCATTCCTATGAAATAGTACACTAACTAAAAGTATTAGATTACTTATTTTACAGGCTACACAAGTATGGTGATGGAGGCCTAATAGAAGACTAGAAGACTTACCTAGCATTGGGTCCTTCAGGGCACAGGACAGGTGGTGTGGGGGGTGCAGGAGTCAGGGCAGGACCTTGGGAATGTGGGAGGGCAGGGAAGGAAGCTGGGAGCATGGAGAGTACAGGAGTCAGGGGGATGAGGAGAGGCTCAAGGCAGGGAGCTGGGGATGTGGAGGCTGCAAGAATGAGGGTTGGGAGGGGAGGAGGGGCCCAGGCTGGTGAGTCCCATCTGGCAGGGTTTTCTCTCACCTCCAGGTCAGCAGAGCCTTTTCTCCCCTCCCTTCTCTCCTCCTCCAGCCCTGCCCCCAGCTGTCAGGGACCTTCTTTCTCCCCCCAGAGATCCCCTCAGCTGGCAGAGGCCTTCTGTCTGTCCCCAGTCCTCCTGGCCAGCAGGGGCCTTCTTTCTCCCCCAGTTCTCCCAGTCAGCAGGGGATTTTCCCTTAGCACTGTGGCCAAGGGTTGGGAGGAGGAAGGGTTTGGGACAGGGGAGCTACTTTTCCAGTCTGGTTGTAGGCAAAATGGTGAGCCCCACCTTGCTGGTGATTCACTTGGTGGTGCGGCTCCACCCAGGAGTCAATCTGCAGTATAGCTCTCCCCTGTGCTCTCTGCTTCCAGAGGCCACTCTCAGTATCATGTCCCTCCTCTCTGTTCCCCCTTCCTTTCCATGTTATGGAAAACAGTCCCATTCCTGGCACTTCCCGTTTTCTTGGCACAACCAAATCCTGACCGTGCTTTTTTTGTTTGAGATACAGAAACTATGACACAGCGATGAGTGAGTTGGATGTCATTGTGGTTTATACTCTAAAATAATTGGTAACTGAACAGTGGCAGAATCTTTATTGTTAGTGCTGTTGCATGAAGTATAAAGACCCCCCTGAATTTTCAAATCCCAAAGCTTTATTCTGTAGAACAAAAATTGTTTTACTTGTACACTGAACAAACATAATATGGAAATTATGGAGATAGTATTGAATTCCCCTACTCTGAATATAACCACACTTTTAATGAATTCTGGCTCCAAAAACGATCATTCTGTAAAAACGGCTACTTGGAAATATTACTGTCTTTAATTTAAGCCTTTATTCATATTATATTGAACTGTACTCTCTTGACATGGGTTTTAAAGGGAATACAGACTAAATTTACATAATGTAATGGTTCATCTCATAAACCAGAAGCATAAATTAGTTACTATATGTTTGATATATTTGTCAAGTGTGTATGAGAGAAGATCTCCATCATTCTATGTCCACATGAAACTACCACTAGCTTTAATGGGATTTGTAAGATTGGAGAGCCAACCTCTGCGCATAATTGAAATTATGTTGTATTTTTCAGAGTATTAAACATATTACGAAAGTGTCTTTTGGAACTCTCGTGCCAGTCTTTTCAGTAAGCATTATCAAAGGCCAAATGTGAACAAATGCAATGTGAACTCTGAGACTAATCTACAATATTCTTGAGAGAGTTTTGTCTGTGGTCTGTGCATGAGTCTGTCTGTCCATGTGTCTGTCAATCTGTCTGTTTATCAAGAACTCCTCCTAAACGGTAAGAGCTAGGCCCACCAAATTTGGTATGCAGCCTCCTCTTATCATACCTTATGGCAAGGTCAGGGTTTGGGTGTGTCAGGACAATGGGATGTGTCAAGAATGGGCTTGCTTGAAATAAAACCATACAGAAAAGGGACAAAATCACCAGAAAGGTGAAAGGGACTGGCTGGGAGTGTGCCTTCTCAATCCCATCCAGGACGACCCCAGCTCTGACCCTCCCTTCCCCCAGGCACCTGTTAAGGAGGGTTTTTTGGGGGGGCTTTAGCTCCCTCCACCAATTCATTAGGGGTATGTCTACACTGCAAAGTTTATTCGGAATAGCAGCCGTTATTCCAAATTAACTTCCATAGCATCTACACAAGCAAACCGCTATTTTGAATTAAATTCAAAATAGCAGGGCTCTTAATTCAAGTTTGGTAAACCTCATTCTACGAGGAGTAACGCCAAACTCGAATTAGCTAATTCGGAATAAGCGCTGTGTAGACGCTTAGTCCGAATTAGCTGGCCTCCAGCCTTCCCAGTTTCCCCTGGTGGCCACTCTGGGCCAAACCAGGAAAACTCTTCTCCCTCACCCCAGCCCCGGAGCCCTTAAAGGGGCAGACTCTGGCCACAGTGCCTATGCCAGCTCCAAGCCTCCCGGCCCAGAGCCAGCAGTCACTGCCCCGACCCAGTGGCCCCAAAACATGAGCCAGCAAGCCACTGGCAGCCAGCCCTCCACTGTGCCCCAGGAGCAGTCTGCCAGCTCCCAGGAGCCTGCCAGGGCCCGGAGAAGGTGGGCATCTTCCTGGTCCAGGGCGGAGATCAGGGTGGACCATACTCAGGTTTGGGGGGATGCCCCCAATGTCCATGATCTCTGCACTAGACAGAGGAATGCAGCTGTCTATGGCAGGAAAGCTGCCAGCCTGGCCACCAAAGGCCACATGCGAACTCAGGAGCAGGTATGCATGAAAATCACGTTGGTCTCGCAAGACCCGCAACCCTGAGCTTCTCCTCCTCCTTCCTCCCCTTGCCTCCCCCTTCCAGCTCCCTCCTCCCAGGTTTCCCCCTCCCCTCTCCCACTCTCATTCTTACCCCAGTTTCGGTCAATAAAGAGAGTTTGTTTTTGGCAAGAAATGTGTTTTTATTTGACATCAGGAAGGGGGGTTAGGGAGGGGTAAGTGGAAGGAGGGAGGAATGAGGCACAAGCCCCCAGTGGGACACACCAGGGAGGCTCTTAGTGCTCCTCAGGGTGGAAGCTCCCCTGCAGGGCCTCCTGGATGTGGACAGCCCCCCGATGGACCTCTGGGATGGCAGCCTGCAGAAAGTGCAGCCAGGCTCGCAGCAACACATCCACGAGAAGCACCAGAGTGCCCAGGGGCAGCTCCGGCTCCGTGTTGCAGAGTGCTGTGGTGTCCCGAGTGAGGGCAACCAGAGCACGCAAAGACAAAAATGCTTTGCTGTCCCTCATCAAGGCAGGCAAGCAAGCAGGGACACCTGAGAACCGGCTGCCCGGGGGGCAAGAGGAGGTGTCCCTTTAAGCATAGGCATCAGATAGCCTCAGGCAGCAGCCACACATAGACACTCCTGACCTGATGCCCTGCCTGACCTGGTTCTGGCTGGCCTTAAAGCCGATTCTGTGTCCAGTCAGTGTGGATGCAGTATTTCGAATTAGCAAAATGCTAATTCGAGCTGCATTTTGTGTGTAGACGCGTTAATTCGAATTAGCTTAATTCGAATTAACTATTTCGAATTAAGATAACTTGAATTAACGCTGTAGTGTAGACATACCCATGGGGACACATAAAACCATACAGAAAAGAGACAGAATCACCAGGCAGGTGAAAGAGGTTGGCTGGGTCACTCCCCCACGTTTGGAACTGCCCTAGCCTCGAGCTTTCCCCACCTCAAGGAGAGCGGGGGTATGTGAAGCTTGTGCCCCATTCATATAGGGATGTTGCTGGCTTCCCCTTCCTCAGTGAGTGAGAGGAAACTGCAGTTTTCTGTTTACTCTGGCTGGGGAGCTCAGGAGGCAGATGAGCCTTGGACCTCTCCCAGCTGTGGAACATGCACCCCTCTTCTGGCTGTGCCTGCTGGAGCTGCAGTGGCCATAGAAAACATCTTGTCACTTGGCCCCAAACTGCTGCAGTGAGAGAGGGCTGGGGTAGTCCTCTCTCCCTGAGTAGCCTGCAGACTGAAACCCTTATCCTCAGCCCCACCTCAAAGCAATGATTTAAATGAAGAAAAACAAAAATTAATTGAGTTATAGGTATACCAACTCTGGGTAAATCTTCTAGTAACCAATAAAGGAAAAGAGAAAATTGTGATTTATAGAGCCAGAGGGAAATAAATATATAAACAGTGAAACAAAGATCGGCACAGATTAAATAAAAGCCATGAAGTCTTGAACTTTTTATAATTCCATGTGTTTACGCTTTCCTGTGGGGGCAATTTAGATGCTGAGGATCAATTTCTACACCTGAAATGTGCCTATAAAATATTAGTGCATGAACAAAATTGATGACTACACGAGCAGAAGAAATAATTGCATAGATCCATATTGTTTCATATAAACTAATGCAGTTATTTGTATGGGTCACCAGTGTAGGCCAAGAACTCACATTTGCTCATGCCAGTGAGCATTTGTATGACAAAAAGTTGCCTTCATGTGTGCCCATTTTCATATGAAAATATGGGTTTCATATGCAATGAGTGCTCATATAGGGACTGATTTGAAGCTTGCTGAGGTCAAGAAACACATTCCTGTTGACTCCAGTGGACTTTGAATTAAGGCAATAGATTTTGCAAGAGCAAGTGTGATAGCCTGTTTTAATGTATAGCACAAAACACATAATTGACTCTCTCAGAGACAGATGGTTGATTATAGTGTGCTTTATTTTCTAAAATTCAGTAATCTGTAGGCTAAATTATGGACATTTCAATTCCCTAATGTAAACAAAAGTGTGACAAAATGGTTCAAATTAAATGTGTTAAAATACTTAAATGAGCACACAGTACAAAATGAATATAGATCACACGCCTCTGAACAATGTATGAATGCACAGATGTTCTCTGAAGTAGGCCCAATGGATTACTTTTTTTTTTTTCCGAAAGAAATGATTGCATCAAAATGTAGTTCAGGAGCTGCCTGCCATTTTAAGCCCCACCCAAGTCAGCAGAGCAGGGGCGGTGGTGGTACAGCAGCAGGGAGAGGGAGCAGGAGCTCCTTGACATTTTGAACTCCCGCCCGGGTCTGCAGAAAGTCAGGGCGTGGGGCAGGTAGAGTGAATGTGGAGGGGAGAGCCGGGCTGGGAATGGAACGGGAGCCTGATTGGGAAGAGAGGGAGTAGATCTCTGGGAGTAGAGCTGGGAATGGCATTACAGGAAGCAAGGGCTGAGGGGGGGCTGAGGATCTGAGCAGAGAAGGCAAAAGAGATGGGGTGCAAGCAGGCAGGGTAAAGGAGCCGAGGGGCGCCATAGAACCACTGGGGGCAAAGCTGGGCTGGAGGTGGCTGGGGAGGGAGGGCAGAGAGGGGAAGGAGAGTGGCAGGGCCACCTCCAAGCAGGTGAGGGATGGGGCAGTGACCGATTGGAGGGTCTGATGATTGAGGAGTGTGGTGGTCAAGATTTCTCTGGGTGGGGAGGGGTGTGGCTTGTGACCCTCTCCAAGGGAGGGGGATGAGGGCACAGTGATATGTTGTTATGCTTATAAGAAGCACAACCAGGAATTTTTTTCAGGGGGAAAAGGCCATACAGCATGTTTATTGCAAATATAGCATGTGCATTCACACACACACACACACACACACACATGGATAGAGCTGGGTTCTCTTGGCCACGGTCCAATGTTCTGAAGATGTCTTCACAGAACTAATCCAAAGCGTCACACCTCACGTTTATGGTTTTAAGTCCCAACTTTAGTCTATGGGTTTTGCAGTGTCATGCTGAAGTCATCTAATTGTTTTACCTCAAGGCTGTTTCCATTGTCATGGTCCATCAGTTCTTTGATAATTTATCTCATTCAAAATCTTGTTTATAGGTATATGCCATAGCTTTAGAGTCGTCAATTTTGTCCCTCTTCCACCATCATGAATTTGACTGATGCCTGCGTTCATACCTCCTTGGTAATCATGATGACCATCTAGTGATGGAGACTTCTGTCTCTTGTCTTCCCACATTCACATATTCCTCACTCACAAAGCAATTTCTCTAACAAAGGAATAGATTTACAAAGTTAAAAAGACAATTTTAAACAATTTATTGGTTATAATACACAATACAGAATATATTTTAATATCTAGAAGATACTAATAGGAAATAGGAAATGCTGGAAGGGGGTCTCTGTAGACACATCAAATATGACAGAAAGTATTGTTAGAGCTCATTTTGCCTGTGGATACATAAACAGTGTAGTTTGGATTTAACTGAACTTTGTTTCCACCTCAGCAGGAAAGAGGATGTGAAAGGAAAACCATAGTATAATTACCAATATCTGTGGAATGGATGTATTTCTTCAGGTAAGGGGTGAGATCTTAAGAAATTACACAGCTTGTGAATCATGTAATTTCTGGTAACAAGAGTCAATAGACCTGAGAGCAAATTAAACATAAGACCTGTTCAACTTCGTGCGCGGATGGCTTTCTGAACTAATTAGTATGCTGTGGTTTATGCAGGAGATGCCGCTAAAATATGAATTTTCCAATGGATTTTTTCCTTTTGGAATTTCAGATTACTTGATTTTCCTTTGCAGTGAAGCTATTCATGGAAAATATATTGCTTTCATATGGATTTTGACATTCTAAATTCTGATCTAGGTAATAAACATTATAGCTCTTTTCCGTAATAAAACTGCATATTCACAGTTATACAAGCAGCAGGAATTTTGTAGGCCCACCAAGAAGAGGATATGTAGAGATTACATCATTGCTAAAAGGCCCACAAGAAATCTTTAATGATTCCTATTAAGAACTTATGATGAAATCCTGAGCCCATTGAAGTCAATGGGAAATTCCCACTGACTTCAGTGGGTCAAGTGTTCACATTCTGAGTACACAGCTTATATTGCCAATTTATCTGGAAAGATAACTGGATTGTCAACATGGTAATTAATGAGAGCAGTGACATTTTTAGCATGGCTGAGATCTGTTAAATATCATTTCATTATGATACATTAATTATATTCACTTTCAGGAGATACTGCTAACTACACAAATTGTCTTTATCAGCACTGTGGCAAATGAAAATGAATGGTTGGATATCTTCTATATGAGCCAATCAGAATATGTAGCTTACTTTTTTGTCTAATGGCTGTGTGTAGATAAACATGGTATTTCCAGTTCCACAGACACCATCTATCAGATCCTCACAAAATCATTTCAATTGCACCACATGGCTTATGCATAATTAGGCAATGAATCATACTGATTAGTGTTCCTGGAAATGAAGGAAAATATAACTTGAAAAGATCTGTAAAGAAATCAAGGACTGTTCTATCCTTCTTAAGCTTTTTAGGCAAGAAGCCAGCATCTCTGAGATATTTCTGGTTTGAATGCTATCTTTCTAAAAACTTCTTTATAACTTCTGATGGTAGCAACACAACTGTCTCTAGCCTTCTACCATGGCACTAGTTCCCAGACTTTGGTATGTGTAACACTAGGATTGTCTCAGAGCATAAACTGGTGACCCACCGAGTTCTGGCTGTTCACATGGTGCTGGCTCTACTTGTTTCAAGTTTCTTCTACGTGTGTCCAGGTGTGTCATTGTAAAGAGGAAATAGGAGAAACCAACTTAGCTGTTTACCTAGGCGGAGAAGAGGAAACTAGAGATGTCTTCAGGGATTGGCGCCACCAGCGAGAGATGTCATATTTGCATGTACCTCCTCCTGGCTATCTTGGCATGTCTGGCACTGCTATGTTTTAGCTTGTTCTTGTGAACGGGGAGTGAAAGTGTAATTGTGGATGCCTGTGGATATCAAGCAGATATCTGTGGATCTGCAAGGCTCTACTTATAATGACTCTTCCCATTATGTACACTCACAGCCAGCCAGCAATAATTTTGACCTATGAATTACAGGTCAATATATTGTGGCCTGTATGTCCAAGACATAGCAATTATTCAGCTCTAAGAGAGAGTGTAGTTCCAAAATTAATCTCTATCCTAACGAGATCATAGGTTTATGGCAAGCTGTAAAACAAAATGAATTACCATTAGATTACTTCCAGTCACAGAGAAAAGAAAATACTTTGCCTGTTGGTTAATTGACAGACATTTTACTGAAAGCAAAATGGATGCACAACAAATGGTACAGCATTTCTTTGCTCTTGCTCCTAGCCAGAGAGTTCAGCTCTGCTGCAACAAAGCTGATGAAGAATGCTAATGGCTACTGTATGACAAAAAATTCTGAATAACAATGCCATATAGTGTCATATCATTTCTACAGTTTATGGTCCATTCAAATTGAATGAATAAACTACTTAATTCTCTGTAGCCTATTGATGCCTGGAATTCGAAGATGTTTTTGCTTTCATTGTCCGAGATATAAACACATCATTTTCAGGGGATTTTTAAGCTCATCTAGCCCAAAAATTATTAAGAGTCAAACTGATCAGAAAAAAATCTGATGAAACAGTCTTCATTTCAATTTGCCAATTGACTGTAATTGAAATGTTCCACAGAGAAGTTTTCATTTCAACAAAGTTCCTCTGGAAACCTGACAAGCCATGCAGGTTTCTAACAGAAACTTTTCATGCAGGTTTCTGGGGTATATAGGAGGTCCGAATAGATCATCAGAATGGTCCCTTCTGACTGTGGAATCTATGAATTTGAGATAGAAACTTGCCACAAGGTTTTCTGGTGGAAACCTGCCTAATTTTCAGCTATCTCAGCTGCTGGATTGTCTCAGAGTTTCCAGGGTTCAGAGTTCCATCCCATTTTGCAGAGATGTCAGAATTTCTTTGTTTTCATATCAAAGCTAAGGCAAATTCTAAAACAGTAAAATCCTTTGAAATGCACAATACCTTTATCTACCCTTCTCCATTACAGATTTCACTGAAAACCTTACATGTAACTTGACAGAATAACTACGTCATGAACACTAATAATATATATGGATTTTTTTCTTCTGTTGATTTTCACTTTATTTTCACTTTATTAGCCTTCAATCCTGTATGGACTTATCCACATGCTTAATTTCAATCACATTAGTAATTCTGCTTTATACTTTCAAGTTTACATATAAATCTCTGAGGATTAGTAAGAAGTAGGTTTTGCTTTGGAGATTATTTTGAGGTAAAAATATATTTTGTGTCATTCCTAAATAATTTTATTGTTATTGGTGTGACCAGGGCAGACCAAGTGCCAAGGCTGCAGGCATTAGCTAAGGAGACCAGACCAGTTCTCCAATATGTTAGTTTTATTCAAAATAGGCATTAGAATTATATGTATTTAATTGTTAGACTCTATGAAATGCTTGTAAATTGCTGTCTCTTTAATGTCTGAATTTAAGAAAATATAAGTAAGTTTTTCTTTATAACTTTGCAAACATTTTTTTCTTAATTTGTGAATGCAGGCATGGGAATTGTCTGTTCTCCCCCACCCATTCAGAACTATCAAAATCACTTGAGCCATCAAGGAATATTGCAATAGCAAAGATTGGTTAATAGCCCTATTGTACCCATGGATGAGTATGTCTAGATCTAGAAGGCTTTGTCCCATCACCTTAAATACTAGAAGAGGGGAAAAAAATAGCTGATGTGAAGATTTTTCATCTCTTTGCTATTTGAACTCTCACATGGCCTGAGAAAGTGAAGAAATTAAAATTGAAGGCAGCGATCCTTGGGGGTTACCTGCTGGGTCCACTCTGAAAGACACTTTGAATTGACAGCTCTGTACAACTCTGTCACTCTTAGCACTTAGATGGTAACTCGTTTATGTATATATGTTTGCTTGCTTTACTCTGCAAATAGCTCTCCTGTTCCTTTTTCCTAATTAATTAATCTTTAGACAGTTTCTTTCAGGACTGGCTACAGTCATTGTCTTTCATGTAAGATCTAGTGTACCAGTTTGTCTGGGATGAGTGACTGTTCTCTTGGGACGGGAAGCAACCTGACTGTGGTGTGTTTTTTGGTGTAAGTGACCATTTATTATTAAGTCCGGTTTGTCTGGATGGCAAGATAGGCTCAGGAATTTCAGGGAACTGTCTGTGACTCCATGGTTAAAATTGCTATAGTGACCCAGGATTTGGTGAAAATTAATTATAGAACACACCACCCGTTAGGGGTGCTTGCCTTGTTTTTGACAGTGTATCCTGAGGTAGGCACACATGGTAATGAGAAATTCCTGTTTATCTGAAGTACAATATAAATAAATAAGGGCAGTGAGCAAATATGCTCAATAATATGTAAACATTCATTAATAATCTTTGCAATTTGATAACATCTCATGTCTAACTGTAATTGGGTCATAAGTAGTTTATTCACTCCTTCTCTGAACCTTATCCAAAGCATGTAGAATTTATGCTTTCTATGCATAAGTAATACTAGCAACAGTATTTTGGGACTGACAGAGTTTTCCTTTTATTAATTGCAAACATGTCCTACGATGCAGTGCATAATTAACCCCAGCCAGAGAAATTATGATTTGGTCTCAAATTTGTAGTTTAATGTTAGTAAACCAATACAAATGCAAAAAGTCATAAATCATTCAGACATTTTTCTACCATAAAAATGCACAGCCACCAAAAGGAAACTTAGTCTGAAAGATATCTGTAATGATAAAGACAGATATTCACTAGAGCATGAAAATGGTACAACCAAATATATATTGAATGGGAAAATAATTGCTAACATATTCTTCTGCATCTGTGTTTACAACAAAAGTGTTGTAAATAAATGCAGAATACAAAAACACATCAATTAAAAGAAGCCAGTTTGGCAGAGTATAGAATGCTAATCTTAAATCAAGAAGTCAGCAACCACGTAGAACAAAGTAATCATAATAAAAAGCCCACTAACAAAAATATAAGGAGCTATAATTGAGGTTTTCAAAGTAATTCAGGATGGAGGAACAAAAGGAAGTTTTGCCATGCATCTTTCATAAAATGTAATGGAAAATGCATGGCTAATTTTCCCCTGTAATATTGTGAAGATCTCATTCTTTTTCTATAAAAGAAAATAAATGGGATGCAATGTAAAGTCAAGGGCTTTAGGTGAGGCTCAAGATGCCCTGACAGTGAATTAAAAGAAATAACATACATTGGAATAAATTATATGGTAAATTTTGAAATTTGTAGGCAGTCATGCTTCCCACTGGCTTCAGAACTGGTGAAATACTGTGATCAAAACAGCCACCTGCGAGAAGGTAGTAAGATTCCCTGCTAAAATTAAAATCATGGATGAAGAACCTTTCTGTGCAGCATATATAATCTATGCAAATGGCACTGCCATTCAACTTCATCAAGGCGATTTTTTGTATCGACGCCAAAAATGGATGGTTTTAGAAATGAAGTAGACAGCAACAGGAGAGGTCAAAAATATAAATTTTGAGGTAATATGCATGGTGCTGCAAGTCAGATTAACTCCCTTGCATGCAGTCCCATACCTAAGTGATACATAAGTAAGTGTAACATAGTCAAGCTTGGTGCAAAATTATATAGTGAGAGAAAGAAGAAGGTGCAAGAATGGTTAAAGTAAGGAGCAGCTTAGTGCATAATTATCTGTGATTTTTTTTTTACACCTACCTCTGAAGCATGTTATGCAGTCCACTACAGGAGATAAGATACTTGGCTAGATGGGGCATTGGTCTGATCTAATATGGCAATTCCTGTGTTCCTATCACATACAAAGGCAGATAGCTGATTTAACTGGCATAGCTCTACACTGGAGCTACACCATTTATACCAGCTGAGGAGCTTACCCACCGTCTGTTAAATAATGCTCTACTCAGTGCATGCTTGACTAGGTCTTTACTGCATCATCCCATGTTGAGGATGGTGGGAGCTCCTGCAAAGAAAAAGAGCTTCTGACAAAATTAATAGGGAGGGGCACATCATCCCATTCCCTCTGTTTCCAGAAAGCTCTACTAGGATCTGGAGCTGGGTTCTTGGCCTTGCCCTTTCTAGAACATATCATTGGCAGAGAATACAATGCTAAATTTAGAGTTGAAGGGCAGGAGGTGACACAACTTCTTACTGGTGTGAACTGAACCCCAAAGCATCACATTCATCATTAGCAGTTTGTCACATTTCTCCAATCTATATTGTCAATGGACATTGATTTCTTACAGGGGTGAGCAATAAGAAGCCCAGAGACAGTTCTCTAGGTTTAAATCTGTTTCTCTCAATCTGTCCTCTAAACTGGAATCATGTGTCCCACAGATTATCCGCTTTCTAATTAGGAAACCTTTGGTGTCTGCAGAGTTACATGTGGCTGCCAGAGTTCTCAGCTCTTCTATTCCCTCCTCTGCTCCTTGATTTTGGGTGAAAACAAGAAATTACCTTCCCCCACAAAACTAAAAACAATCATAGAACACTAGAACTGGAAGGGACCTTGAGAGGTCATTGAGTCCAGTCCCCCTGCCCTCATGGCAGGACCCAGCACTGTCTAGACCATCCCTGATATATGTTTATCTAACCTCCTCTTAAATATCTCCAGAGATGGAGATTCCACAACCTCCCTATTCCAGTGTTTAACCATCCTGACAGTTAGGAAGTTTTTCCTAATGTCCAACCTAAATCTCCGTTGCTGCAGTTTAAGCCCATTGGTTCTTGTCCTATCCTCAGAGACTAAGGAGAACAATTTTTCTCCCTCCTCCTTGTGGCACCCTTTTATTAAATACTTGAAAAACAATATCTCTCTACAGTCTCAATCTATTCTAGTACTCAAAACAACTTTATCAATTGTTCCAGGCTTTTAGGCATTATTCTTGGCAACACTTTCTCACTCATTTATTGGTCCACAACCCTCGTCCCCCCCGCCACTGCACCCCAAGTGAGATAGTAAAAATAAAAAGATGTATCTTCTTTTTCTTATCTTTATTGTCAGATCCATAAAGGCTCAATTCACACTTTCACTTCTTCCATGTTTATGCAAGACTTTTCTTGTCTGGAAAACCAGCATTCCTGGTGGTCTGAGTACCTCCATGCTGTTTGTGAGCAACAGATAAACAAAGAACTTAGAAACAAAATGAGTCTCCTTCTTGCTATGGATCTCACTAGACTGATCACTGTCACAGTGTTTCATGTACTGGATGGGGGGTAATCACATGAAAGAACTCACATGTTAGTAAAATTAATCTGTCTCTTCATTAAGAGAACTGTTTATAGAACTGCAGCAACTGCAGCCACGATTCTAGATGTGTGCATGTAGACTGACTTCCTGGTGCTTTCTCCAGACTTGTCCCTCTGCAGCTTGTGCTGCTCCTCTCCAAGTTACATGCAGGTTCCTAGAGGCAGAGTAGCAGCGCGACAGTATAAGTTTCCCCAAGTTCTTTTGGAGCTGGATCCTTCAAGTGGCCTGTGTTTGGTGGGGCAGGTGGGAGTGATTTACAAAAAAAAAAAAAAAAAAAAATTCTTTAGTGGTTTCTTTAAAACTCAAAGAGACACGTGGATGGACATTGTAAATTGCTGGTTTTCAGAGATATATGGTCACTTAAACATGATTTCATATAAAAATGACCACCTCTCTTGTTCCACAATAATAGCAAATGACTGGTGAATCTCTAAGACTTCCACTTTAATCAAACATTTAATAGTGCTCAATTCATGAATATTATTATAAGAGGCAATGCTTTTAATAATGCAGCCAAGAAGATTTATCCAGCATTGCTTGAGTCCTTAACTCATATGAGTTTTGTTTTTCTTCATTGAAATCATTGCTCTGGTATAGGGGCTGAAGATATGGGATTCAAAAGCAGGCTGCTCTGGGGAGAAAGGACAACCCTAGCCCTCTCTCACTGCAGCAGCTTGTGGCCAGGTGAGAGAAGCACCTGTCAATGGCTGCTAGAGCCGCAGTAGGCACAGCTGAGGGTGGGGTGCATGTCCCTCTGCTGGGAGAAAGATAGACACATAGACAAAGAGACACACAAACTCTCTGAAATATATAGTAGAATAGCTATTCTTTTTTCCACCCCTGGCTCCTGCTGTCCCAATGGGGTTATAGATGTTTTGGTCCCACCCAGGAGTGGCCTGAGGCCGGCTGTGGCAGCTGGCATCCCAGGCGGAAGGCACGATTAGCGCCCCCACCTGTACAGCCGTCAATGGCCGTGACATCATCATCGGGCGCCTGGGAGCCCTTTGACGTCATCATCGGGTGCCCTGGGCCAGCGGCGCCCTAGGCGACTGCCTAGTCTGCCTAGGCTCACAGGCCACCCCTGGTCCCCAGTCCCTGGCCCTTGCTGCCCCCTTGTAGTAATTCTTCAGTACAACTCCCTCCTACCAGAACCCTCCCTTTCCATTTTATGAGAAACAATCAAATTCTAGGCACATCCCTTTGTCCTGGCACAACCAAACCCTTATCGTACTTTAAGCTATGATAAAAGGAAGCTGCATACCAAATTTGGTGATCCTAGCTCTTACTGTTTAGAAAGAGTTCTGGAACAAATGGACTCACAGACTGATGGACAGAAAACAGACAGGCACACATATCTAAAATAGATGGTAAGATATAGAGTGACATGAGGCTAAATACTTTTTCATTTCCTTGACCATTCTGATACTTTGTGAGAAAATGTTATGTTCATTTTAATCTTCCTGAGACCTATTTACTTATATAAGTGTGAAATATGTCTTTGTGTATAATGTGTATGCACAGTCACACACAGCATGCTGAAGAAGAAGATACACAGTGTTGTGGCATTGAAGGTTTTATGAGCAGGATGTTTGTAAAGCTGCATTATGTGCATGTTTAACTCTAAAGTCTAAGCAACTTCTCAAGACGATCCCAAATGAAAAAAAAATTATGCTAGCTCACACCCTCATGTATTCAGTTTCTGACTCATTCAACAAGAAAGCTATCATAAAATATTTTAATTAAATGTATGGGAGCTTTCCCATTTCCTCTCAGCTATAAAGCTGGGTGGCTTCAATTATTGTAAGTCCAGCTCTGCAGAGGCAGCCATAAAGACCTTTCGAAAATAACCTAAAAGAATACAAAAATGTACAAATTCACTGTCTATTATCTCAGGATTTACCAGTTCTCACTGAGAAGCTAAGGAAATCACCTTCCCAATGGTATAGATACTGTCTGTAGCCCTGAAGTTCCACAATATTGTGAATGTGTAAAACTATTTTAAGTAAATAATAAATAAATAAGATATCAGTCTTTAAATTCATTATATTTTTAAGAGGGGGGAAAGAAATAACTGGTCCAGGACCGAAAGGTGCTTTACTGGGTCTCATTTCATTGTAATATTTTAGAGGGAAATTCAATAATTTGCATGTAGGAGGAGTAAAAGTGTCTCAGAGGGCATTGATTTTTTAAAAATATTACAACTGTCTGAAACTGCTCAAGGACTTGGTGTGTTACAATAATTTCTGAGGGAGATTGATAAGTGGGCAGAAGACAGGTGAGCTGTTAAAAAATTTCTCCAGTCCTGTGCTAGTGCTTTGGGAAGGACATTTCTAATCAATTTCATTTATTAGTTACTTTGATAATAGAGTGGAGTATGCTTAAAATATGTCTGGATGAAAGCAAACTGGGAGGAATTTCAAGCACTTTGGGGAACCAGATTAGAATTCAAAATGACCTAGAAAACTGGTCTGAAATCAAATTGATCAAGACAAGTCCAAGTGTTTCACTTTGGAAAGAAAAATCAAGTTCTCAGCTATAACTTGGAGAAAAAGCTGGATATGTAGAGCTACATCTACACTGCAAAAACTTCTTGCACAAGAGCACGTCCACACCTCAAAGAGCATTGCAAAAGCAATACGTTTTTGTGCAAGAGAGCGTCCATGCTGCATGGATGCTCTTGCACAAGAAAACTCTGATGGCCATTCACAGAATGGCTTTTTCCCATAGGGGTTTCTTGCGCAAGAAACCCTTGCGGAGCATCCATACTTGCCTTTTAGAACTCTTGTGCAAAAAGGAGTTATGCCTCATAGAAGGAGGTTTACCTACGCCAGAAAAAGCCCTCTGTTCTGCCATTTCACTTCCGATTTACTTGTGCATTTGAGGTGTGGATGCTCCACAGGTTTTTGCGCAAAAATGGTTGTTTTTGTGCAAAAACCTTGCAGTGTAGACGTAGCAAAACTGAAAAGAATATAGGGGGATATAATGTATCACAAATGTCATATAAATCAACAATATAATGATGCTACAAAAAGACAAATATCATGCTTGTGGGCACTTACAGTAGTGTCATATACAAGACACAGTAGGGAATTGTCACACTGTGGTTAGCATTATTGAGGTCTCAGCTGAAGTACTGCATCCAGTTCTGAGTGTCACACTTTAGGAAAGATGTGGACAAATTGGAGAGTCCAAAGAACAACAAAAAATGATAAATTTAGAAAAGCTGACCTATGAGGAAACGTTAAAAAACTGGACATGTTTTGCCTTGAGAAAAGAAGGTTGCAAGGGGACCTGGTTACAGTCTTCAAATATGTTAACGTAGTTTTAAAGAAGATGTTGACCAGTTGTTCTCCATATCTTCTATAAATAGGATAAATAATTGGCTTAATCTGCAGGAAGAGAGATTTAGGTTAGATATATATAGGAAAAAGCTTTCTAATTATATGGGTAATTAAGCTATGGAATACACTTCAGGAAAGTTTGTGAAATCACCATCATTAGAGGTTTTTAAGAAGAAGTTGGATGAACACCTCTCAGGGATGGTCTATATTTACTTGGTCTTGATTCAGTGCAAAGGCTGGACTAGATGTCCCATTCAGACCTTTATTTCTAGTATTCTATTAAAAGAAAACAATATGGCTAGGGTTTTCAACCCACTCTTATCTAGAGTCCATGGGTTTAGCGTATCTAATTCCCAAAGTGCTGACATTTTCTTGGTGTTCCTTCTAAAATCCCAGCCCTTGTATAGTAAGTATGTGTCCATGTAATAAGTTCATGCCAATTGCAAAGGTCTTTTTGAGAAATGAATTGGAGTTTCACCATTATAATGAGTCTGCTTTTATTTATACTGCCTCTGTTACAGAGAAAACATAGAAATTGTTCAACCTCATTGACTTTGCAGACTCAGCACTGAATTATACCAAGGTTTTCATTCAATTATAATTCTATATGCTAAATTAAATTAAATACGTAGAAGCGTCAGTTCTTTTCCAAAGGGACTCTTGTAGAAATGCCCAGAATGGAACTAGAAAAAATGTGTTGTATCTTCATCATGAAGGCATAGCCCCAAAGGTTAGGATAAAAGTCATTTCAAAGGCAGAGATGGGGACAAATTATTTATTAGAGAACACAGAGATCATCTTTCACATTTGGGTTTCTCCTAACTAGCATAAGCATGTACTTTATCTGATCTCACTGTTTATCAAAAAGGAGGAGGGAGATGGTTTGTGTGTTTTGAAATTAAAAAGTTATTTCTTGAAGCACACTAGTGAAACAATCATGTAGATGGTTTCATGAGCTTTTGTGGGCACAACCCACTTTTTCAGATGACAGGAGTGTTAGAAGTGCAGATCTAAGAATAAATAAGGGAAGGAGGGATGGGGGAGAATGAAAAAAAGAGGAAAAAAAGGAGGGGAGGAAGAAAAAAAAGAGAGACCTTGAGTAGATAAGCATCAGAGGGGTAGCCAAGTTAGTCTGTAACATTCATTTGCATAAGAATTAAACTTGTGAATGAAGTTAAGTTCCAACCCTTCTGTGTGTATTTGGCTTGTGGAATTGGTCTGAAACAAAACGGCGACTTGGAGAACCATTAATGAGTGTAAACATGTTGGAAAATACTTTAATTTTCCTGGACACTCATTAATTCTTATGCAAATGGTATGAACTAAGATATCGGCTGGCTCGCACATTATCTTCCACATCTTATTACTTAACCAACCAACCAAGCAATGAAGGTGCTTATGGTTCTTATCAGCCTCTTGTAACTATTCAGTCTTTAAGGTGCTACTAGACTATTTGTTGTTTTTTATGTTTTTCCTGTTACAGACTAACTTGGCTACCCCTCTGATGCTTATCTACTCAAGGTCTCTCTTTTTTTTCTTCCTCCCCTCCTTTTTTTCTCCTTTTTCCCTCTTTTTTTCCTCTCCCCCACCTCCTTCACTTATTTATTCTTGGATCTGGACTTCTAACACGCCTGTCATCTGAAGAAGTGGATTGTGCCCATGAAAGCTCATGATACCATCTACATGTTTTGTTAGTCTTTAAGGTACTACTAGACTATTTGTTATTTTTAAGTTTTTCCTGTTACAGACTAACTCGGCTACCCCTCTAAAGCTAAAAAAAACAGTCACGTAGCACTTTAAAGACTAACAAGATGGTATGATCTGAAGAAGTAGGTCTGCCCCATGAAAGCTCATCACCTAATAAACCATCTTGTTAGTCTTTAAAGTGCTACATGACTGGGTTTTTTTTGTTTTACCAAGATTAGACTAACACGGCTATTCCTCTGAAACAAGTAAATCAATGTTGGCCTAATGAGGGGACATTTTTAATGTCACTCTGGAGATGTTGTACATGCCATAGTGCTCCAAAAGGAATAATTTTTAAAGAACTTTACTGAGTCTGGACTATTTAAAATGTTTACTTGTTGTGTTCAGTCTAAAAAACCTTAGCACAGAAGATAGACATTGTTCAAATAACAATGGAGAAAAAAGCAGGCACTGTGAGGCACAAAGCCACATATAACTTTTTTTCTGAAGTTTAGTTTTTGCTAAACAAAAAGTTAACTGCAAGAAAAAGGTGCTTTTATGGCAATTCAAATAGATTTGTATGAGCATTATGTTCTTGCATGATATCTGAGAGGACATGTTGGGCTACAAAAACACAGACCATTGTGCTGTCAAAGTTGTCAGCATCAATGACTAAACTTTTCAAATGTAGAAAGTTGTATCTCACATTGTAGACTATGGACAGGTTGCTAGACACCTTTGGAAATCTATTTTGTTCATGTGCCCATCACTGTAGCATCAAGGTGGATCACATATAAAAAGAAATATCAAACGAATACATGCTAGCTATGATAGAGGGAGTGAGATCCATTGTCAGAATCCTTCCACACAGATTCTCTTTGGGGTAGAAAGTGGGCTTTCATAAGTATGTAAGACAGGGCTACTCAACTTTGGAAGCCTCGGGGGCCACAATGATACTCACAGCACATGCTGAAGGCTGCAACTTAAGTGTGGTTGCATATACATGCAAATATATATGCGCATATATGCAAATAGCTTCTTTCACACTGAAGGGCATGAATACAAAGCACTTCCTACAATGCCCCAGCACTCCCTGCACCTCCTCCCTGGGGGCTAGAAATGCCGACACCCTGTACCTGTCTGTTCAGCCAGCCTGTCCGCTTGCATCTTTCAATGTTTACCCTGCCTGGGAGACACCTCACCGTTGTGGAGCCTGTTGCCTGTGGAGGCCATGTTCAAAGGATCCCACCCACAGGCCGCATGTTGATCCCCGAGTAAACCCAAACTGTGCTGTGGGCTGCATATTGAGTAGCCCTGATGTAAAGGCTAATTTGGTTTTGTGTAGAAACGTCTGAGGATGAAATACACTCTAGAAAACAGTGACAAATGCTTTCTCGGTGATGCTGTAGTCGTAGTCTTAATCAAATACCATAAAAGTGTCATGAGCTGTAGAAAAAATAATCAGCCACCCTCTGTGAGTCAGACAGTAACACAAACTGTGAGTGGATTTTTCAGTTAATCATCCATAACTTGGTGAAATATAGCAAGCACAGTTTCAGTAGTTTATTTCAGTTCCAGTGATATGACTGGCTCTAAAGGTAATCCCCATTTTAGTTGTGGCGAGTATTTCTGAAACCTTTTAATATCTCAAAAGCAGAATAAACTTTTCAAGTGGTCCCACTGTAAACTGACAAAAAAGAAAAGACATGCTTATCTCTTGGACAGTTTCCCACGATTCTATATAGTTCCCCATTCTGTCCCCCTCTAAAAATACAGGGGAAAAAAGAAAATATTCAAGAAGAAATGAAACAGAGTTGCATTTATTATCTGATCAGATTGATTGCTTTGTTTGTGTGTGGTATCTTTTCTTTCACTTTTTTTAAAATTTCAGTTGCTTAGACTGTAAGCTCTTCAAGGCAGGGATTGTTTCTTCCTTCATATCAGTAAAGATCTGAGCAGGATGAAGCTAGCATCTTGATTGGGGCCTTTGGGAATAAATAATAATACTAATAATTAATAAAAATCATTAATTATTAATAAATAGTGTGTGTTAATAAAAATAATTAATAAATAGTGTGTGTAACCAGTAAGAGTGCATCTACACAGCAGCGTTATCTTGGAATAATGGCTGTTATTCTGAAATAACAATGTGAGCGTCTACACAGCAATTCTGTTATTTCGAAATCAATTTGAAATAATAGGTGGCTAATTCTGATGTCTGTAAACCTCATGCCACAAGGAATAACGCCTATTCCGAAATAGCTATTTCAGAATAGCAGTAGTGTGGACGCTCCACTTCTGCTATTTCAAAATAACTCCTCCCCATGGCCATTCAAAGTAATTACTCCTCAGTGCCTCCTGGGGCTCTAAATCGAGGTAGCATGTCCACATTAGGGAAGCCTGCCCTTGGACTAATTTTGAGGCTTCCCTGTAGTGTAGACATGCTATTTCAAAATAGGTTATTTCAGAGTACTTCTTCCAGAATAGCTTATTCTGAAATAAGTGTGCAGTATATATGTACCCTGAGAGAAGAACAAAGTCTGGTTTGGAGCTGGAAGTACTAACGTGTGACTACATGGATTGTTTCAGTGTGTTTCCATAGCAATCTATTGCTATAAAAAGGTTCTCTCTAAATGTATTATTTACAGTTTTCATGCTTTAGATGTTTCTTTATACTTTCTATCCAATAGAAAGCATGATTGACTTATGATGTTCTCTTTAATTATACACATGTAAATGACCCTGGATTAAATATCATACTATTATTTTTTTAAATGCCTGTAATAGTGTAACCCACACACCTAGGCTATGTCTACACTCGCGGCTTCTTTCGCGACTAATATGCAAATGAGGCTAAGAGTGGAATATCGCCGAGCCTCATTTGCATACCTAATGAGCCACCATTTTTTTCAGAAGAGGCTCTTGCGCAAGAAGGAGCGTCTACACTGCCCCTTCTTGCGCAAGAAAAACCCTCTTGTGCAAGAAAAACCCTCTTGCGCAATGCCGTTCTTCCTGAAAAGTAATAGGTGTAACGGCATTGCGCAAGAGGGTTTTTCTTGCAAGAAGGGCAGTGTAGATGCTCCTTCTTGCGCAAGAGCCTCTTCTGAAAAAAATGGTGGCTCATTAGGTATGCAAATGAGGCTTGGCGATATTCCATGCTTAGCCTCATTTGCATATTACTCGCGAAGAAGCCGCGAGTGTAGACATAGCCCTAGTGTGGTTACCATGCAGTGGCACCTAGCCCACAGCAACAGTTAAGACCAAGAGACCTCTACAGCATGGGCTAGGAGGCAGCTGGCTTTTAGCTCAGAGGGTAGAGGCTCCTATACTCAGCTCCAGAGGTACCAGGTTCAAACCTGCTCTGTGGTGGTTACAATAGCAGAGAAGAAATGAGAGATGGGGTAAATATTCAATGCGGCACAAGAAAATTCAAGCTATGGATTTCATCATGAAAATCTGTTGTGCTTGTGTTATTTTGTTGAATGTTTTTTGATTTTTGTGCGAAGTAGGCGATACACTATTATCAGTCATATATGACCCTATTATCCTGTACAGATAAGAAGAGCCCCAAGAGAATCAAACATAGTAAATAGAAAAATTCAAGATTGAAAAGTCCATCTCTTTGCCAGTCCAGTATTATATATTTACAACACAAATGCTCTCCATTCCAAGCAACCAGCATCACCAGTACAATTCATTTATAAGAGTGCTAAAGACTAAATCATAGGTGTATTTTTTTCTCCAATGATAAAACATGCATCACTTGCGCTATGTGTTGGCAAATGGTTAGCTGCAGAATTGATGCAAAAGGGTTGGAGACCTCAAGCCTGCTAAATGAGATAAAAATACAGACATTCATCAGTACATCCTGGTAATACATAAATAAATACATGCACAGGTAAGCAACTGACCTCAGGTGAACGGCCTTCACTCCAATGCCCTTCATCATCTATTGTTCAAAAAAGAAGCAGCTAGAGAGCAAATAACAGATAAATGATTTGGCCTTACAAAAAATTCAAGGACCAGTGCTATGATTCAGTCAATCCTTGAACTATGGAAAATAGCAGCAAATAGTAACACATCCATGACCTGTCCCTGTTGTTTAATGCTTCAGTAGATGATGAATTTTCTCTCCTTCTCATATGATAAGGGAGATGACTTTCAGGAAGAGTTTTGCAGTAGTAGACTCCAAAACGGTGTTTTCTTATTGACCTTTGATAAGAGAATAAAGCTGATGAGCAATGACACTAACAAGAAAGAGAGATTCTCCATGAGCCATTAATATGAGCATAAACAAGATTAGCTGAGTCCAGTGAGGTTGAGAAGAGTGAATTCACAATCCTGCTGGAAAAGTATAAAAAGTGGGGTTCTGCAGGGGTCTGTTTTGGGACCAGCTCTGTTCAATATCTTCATCAACGATTTAGATATTGGCATAGAAAGTACGCTTATTAAGTTTGCAGATGATACCAAGCTGGGAGGGGTTGCGACTGCTCTGGAGGATAGGGTCATAATTCAAAATGATCTGGACAAATTGGAGAAATGGTCTGAGGTAAACAGGATGAAGTTTAATAAAGACAAATGCAAAGTACTCCACTTAGGAAGGAACAATCAATTTCACACACACAGAATGTGAAGCGACTGTCTAGGAAGGAGTAGGGCAGAAAGGGATCTAGGGGTTATAGTGGACCACAAGCTGAATATGAGTCAGCAGTGTGATGCTGTTGCAAAAAAAGCAAACATGATTCTGGGATGCATTAACAGGTGTGTTGTGAGCAAGACACAAGAAGTCATTCTTCCGCTCTACTCTGAGCTGTTTAGGCCTCATTTGGAGTATTGTGTCCAGTTCTGGGCACCGCATTTCAAGAAAGATGTGGAGAAATTGGAGAGGGTCCAGAGAAGAGCAACAAGAATGATTAAAGGTCTAGAGAACATGACCTATGAAGGAAGGCTGAAAGAACTGGGTTTGTTTAGTTTAGAAAAGAGAAGATTGAGGGGGGACATGATAGCCATTTTCAGGTACCTAAAAGGGTGTCATAAGGAGGAGGGAGAAAACTTGTTCATTTTGGCCTCCGGGGGTAGAACAAGAAGCAGTGGACTTAAACTGCAGCAAGGGAGGTTTAGGTTGGACATTAAGGAAAAAGTTCCTAACTGTCAGGGTAGTTAAACACTGAAATAAATTGCCCAGGGAGGTTGTGGAATCCCCATCTCTGGAGATATTTAAGAGTAGGTTAGATAAATGTCTATCAGGGATGGTCTAGACAGTATTTGGTCCTGCCATGAGTGCAGGGGACTGGACTCGATGACCTCTCGAGGTCCCTTCCAGTCCTAGTATTCTATGATTCTACATGCACATTAGATATTCTGTGGTTCACAATGAGTCTCTTTTCATAAGTCCAAATAGAATGCTAATGAAAGATTGTAAAAACTTGAAAGAGAACAAAGTAACAGGGAGAAGTAAGAAGCAGGGAGGGGCCCTCCTATCTTAAGGGGTATATCAGAAGTTTGCTCTAGTATATTTTGGGGACAAAGTAGACACCTTCTCATCTTTTACCTGGGAAATAAAAAGGAGAGTGGTTTTGTTTCATGAAAGAAGGGTGCCAGACAAACATGGTTAAAAATGCTGGAGAGAACTTGGGGTAAAGTAAGCTTCTTTGGATAAGGGGATAACTTATTATTTTAATTTACTTTCTAGAAGCAAACTGTGATTTTGTTTTATATGTAACCATTTATGTCCAATACTTTCATCACTTTCAGAATCTTTGCTATTTGATAATCAATTCATTCTTGTCTCTATAAATAGATCTCAGTGCTGTGATGCTAAGCAAAGAGTTGAATATTACAAGCTGGTATGTATCGTTCCTTTGGGAAAGCAAGCTTCGTAATTCTGTGGGTGTGTGTAGTGGAGATGGGGTTCTACACTGTAGGGAATGCTCAGAAGATTTGAAGGTTGATATGTGGCCTTATCGTTCACCTCTACAGAGTGAGCGAGGCCGGGAGTGGAGGAGGGGATGGGAGGCAGTGCTTGTGTTGCAGGAGACTGCTGCTTTCCAGAAGCTGATCCTCAGTAGGCACAAATGAAACTTCCTCATGGTAAAGGCAGGCAATAGTGAGATGCTGCACAAATCCTAGGGAGCATAGGCCACAATCCAGCAAAGCAGTTAAGCACATGGTTCATCTGAAGAAGTGAGTTGTCCCCACAAAAGCTCATGGTACTATCTACATGTTTTGTTAGTCTTTAAGGTGCTGCTAGGCTATTTGTTGTTTTTTAAGTTTTTCCAGTTACAGACTAACTCGGCTACCCTCTGAAGCTTTTAAGCATGTGAGTAGTCTCATAGCTACCAATGGGAGTTTTCACATTTTTAAAGTCAGGCTTTGGTAATTTTCTGACCTGGGTCTCTGGAAGCATACTTTCTGAAAGAGTTTTAGCGCTAGCTAAAGAGAATAGTAACTAATTTTCAAACTTATTATTAAAACATTTCCCTGTAAAATGTTTAGCTTATGCATTTTGAATAATTAAGCACTCCATGCAGGCATACAAAATCTAGAATAGTAGTCAGAGTAAATCTCTCTGTGGGCATACGCCAAATGAGTGTTACTGCCAGTTAACTGAAATAAAATCTTGCATGCAACTGACTTAATCAAAGTAATTAGTAAGGTAATTATTATGATCTAATGCCCCTCTAAAAGACGTCTTTGGGGAATTTAATGTAATACACAAATGATACATTTCTTCCTTGTTTCTTTATTTTAATGGATACTATTATATATAAACAGAATTCAATTATAGGAAATGGCCAAAACACTTTAAATAATCATGAGCTTTATTTACCACCCAACCTACGGAAGGTAATAAATCTATCCTCCACGGCTGACCAAATGATTCACCAGGAAATCAGACAAGATTCACCAACCTATTTATCATGTTTCTACTAGTGGTAGCAATGGAGAGATTGGAAGCAAGGAACCTTCAAGTTAATGAATCTCCCCCATCTCTAGATCTGATTTGAGAGAGAGAATCTCTCCTAATGTTCACAGAGACTATACTTCGACATTAAGTTTATCTACTATTAAGATGGATTAACTGCTATTGTAGTCAAAGTCACCAGCTAAGTGTTTGTTTCTGGCTGGGTAAGACAGGAAAATATAAAGCAATGTGGTGCTGCATTTTTCCTCCTTTTTGTGCGTGTCTGATCTCCTCTGATGTGTTTGGGGTATAGTACCCTGGATCAACATTTAATAAATGAATAGCTAGCTAGAAACTAGAACTGGCTGTATAGTGAAAAAAAAAAATGTAATTTTTTTAATGATGAAGAGCTCTAAGTAAGGTTCACTAGGGTACATGGGATAATATGACTGATTTTGTGGTTGACTGTTGGGTAGTTTTGAAAGCGCTCATCAATCCAAAGTATCTCACAAAACCTAAACGTAGATGATTATTTGTCCAAAAATTCATTATTAATCTCATTATTTACTGTTAGGTTTTTCCATTGTTCATAATTCCTTGTGCTCCCACATAAATATTTTTCACTCACCCAGCCAAGGAGGAGAAACTATTCTGTGTATGACTAGTCACAGGGCAGTGTAGAACATCTATCAGAGAGCAAATGAAGGGGACAAGGGGGTTGTCAAAAGAATAAAAAGTAATGCCATAATCACTGAACAAGGGCGATTGCTTGGTGGTCTGTAGTTCCTTGTGTATTCTGTGGACATATACACTGGATCCATGTGAACACATTCACTAATGATGCATGTAAAATATCCTTTCCCACTGAGTAGCTTATCTTCATTCATGCACTTCAACAAGTTACAACATTAAGTCACACTAGAAAGCTGCTGGGTGCAAAAGAAAAAAAGTTGGTTTGATGACAAAGTTAGAGTAGAGGTGAGAATGTGTAACATTAGGAATTCTTAAACAGATGTGATTATCAAATCTGAACTGATCTGAGCTGGCTACTTATTGAAATGCTGATTTAATTACAATTTAACAATAAAAGCTGTATATTTATAAATCAGGGTTATCTGCATGATATTTGTGTCTTCTCATTTAAAGCATTGCACAATATTCAGAAAATTAAATAGCTCAGTACTATTTATTTTACCTGAGCTCCTTCAAAAGCAATATATGCTGTGAATCAGACACATTAATGTGGTACCAAATGGATTTGTTATGATAATAGTGACCTTGAGCAATGAATAACTCTCATATTTTGAGTGGATATTGGGCTAATAAAATTCAGAAGAAAACCTTAGCTATATTCACAGTAATAAATAAAAATGCCTCTAAAATGCTAACAGCAAAACATCACCATTGCACAGCAAAGTATGCATGTTAGATCGCTATATTTTTGGCTAGTTGTAATTTACATTTATTCATTTGGCTCAGAAGAATCATTTGTCTTGCCCAGCTGCCATTCATCAATGGCATTTTAGAATTGCTAGAAGATTGCAAAGGCTGCACCTTTGCAAAAATAGGGATAGATCATCACACAAAATCTGAGGAGTGAAGTTTTAAGCAAACACACAGTGGTAAAATGGGCCCAGATGTTGTTTTCACATATGCTGGTGTATATCATAGGTATCTCTTGAAGTCTATGGAATTATGTTGGTTTAAAATTTGTTTCAAGCAAGATCAGAATCAGACTTAGAATATTTTGTAGAAAAAATATCCCTAGGCCTCTTTGTCTGGAAAAGCTCTTTCTCTGGCACAGGACCAAGGGAACTGCCAGACAATCCTGAGGCCAGCTTGCCCCCAGAACAAGCTAAATAATCGTCAGGGATGCTCTAACTTGTGCCCAGCTGTAAAAGCCCATAGTAAACTGTTCTAGCAGCCACCTTGGTAGAGCACAAAATCTGTCCAGCCAAAGTCCCTATGTTATAGGGAGTGAGAGGAGATACCAGAGCTAGCTATGACTAACCCTCGCCTTCTAGGGATTCTCAGTTAAACTATCTTTTTGACTGTTTTGAGATAGAAGACTGATCCAAAACACTGGGATTGGGATTTGGTCCATAGATTTGTTGGAATTTTTCTTCTGAATGTTTAGTCATGCAAATTACAGTGAAAGATCATGGGATTCCTGTTGTATGGCTGTGAAATGGAGCCGCGGTAGGTGAATTATGAACAAAGTATTTAAAAAATATCAGACATCCCTGAAATTTGTCATATTTTATGCCTGTATTAAGACTTCTACCCTGAGTTTAGCTCATGGCTCGTATAACACATCTGGACAATAGAAGTTATGATAATGGATTACACCTTCATTCAGATGATGTACATGATTTTTAAAAAAACTTGAAAAACAACAAATAATCTAGTAGCACCTTAAAGACTAACAAAACATGTAGGTGGTATCATGAACTTTTGTGGGCAAAACCCACTTCTTCAAAACTTCATTTTGTTGAACATCGCACATGTTGTTTGAATTTGAATGTATATCAGTGTTTCAGTTTGGAACTAATAATCCTGACAAGGATGGATTCCTTTCATGGCAGAGTGAGAAGAATTTGCCTCTAATACTTTGCGTGTGCATTCCATTACTACCACCATTTTTGCCTTGACTCAGAGATTCTTATTTGTTTGTTATGTTTAGCCTGTTGTACAGTGTAGTCTATATTAATAATAAATAAATGACAGCAGTGGATAAGATCACATGCCCTCAAAACAAACACGTCCACATATGCAGCAGACCTCCTCACTCAGCTCTTTTCTGTCCAATGTGTAAAGAGGATCAGCTGTCTCTGGAACCCCAGAACTCGATATTACTGCATGTAACTCCAGAACTTGACATTACTGCAGTCAGCCATCTTGTGTGTCCAGCCACTGACATATAATAGAAATAGTTCTAGGGCCCTCAGAGGCAAAGAGCTGCATGCTTTCAGTTTTGCTAATCAGAATGGGAGGATGGAACAGAGAGTTAATGTACCACGAGAATGAAAGGAACGTTTGGACAGCAGACCTTAGTTTTAAGTGCCCCTGATATATATGTTTTATTGTTGTTATGACCAGAAATGCTTTCATAAGAGATGACAAGTAGTTTTCTGAAATTAGGAGAATAGGTGACCCACTAGGGATAACTCTGGTGACCCACTAGGAATCATTGTAAGTTGTGCGCCTTGTTTAAATTAGCTTTCAAAGATTAAGCAAAGGAATATACCTTGAAGCAGTCAGAGGAAGCTGACACCTAAGCTCCCCAGCAGCAGGACAAAGGAAGCCTGGCTTCTGGTCACTCAAAATGATCCCAGACTTTGGATAAAGCTTGAGGTGCTCTGAACCCACTACCATAGCATATATGTGTCTGAGAGCCAATAAAAAGTAGTTTTAGGGATAAGCATTGTTGTTTGCACCAATCATTTATCAGATGGAGGAGCTGTAGTCTCACTGCTTTATTTGTGACACATCCTGGAGAGAAACAGTCAAATTACCACCTCTGAAAACTCTAGATTACATCTCCATGACACTATCCTCCTCAAGTCTCAGGATCTGGCAAATTGTGTTCTGCGGGTCTGGACGCTACACTGGGGTGAAATCAGAGCCTGGGTAAACTAGTGGCAGCTCCATATAGTTTTGGAAGAAAAGATACAGCAGCCTGTGGTATTCTTTCATTGAGCCTTTTCACATATGCCTGGATGAGTCAAAGTGTGAGTTGCTGATGTGGCGATCTTCCAGGTTTGTGAGCAGATACAGAGTTAGGGTTAAGTCATGAAACATGTCCCTCCACAGTGGAATAAAGGGAGACCCAGAAGGAGACTTTTGTAAAATATTCCTTCCCCTATGGGCTCATCTGCAAGGAGGGATAACGTGAACATTTATTGTAGCAATTTCCACCTGGAGTGATATGTATTTTTCTTGCATTGTTCACTAGACATGGTCAAGAAGCGATGTTTCAAGGCATCACCATGTGACTCACACCCTAAAGGTGTAGAGTATAAAGCATAATACACTGTGTAAATTTTGAAGTGCCTCTAATCAGCTAATACACTACTAAGGTATCCTCCTCAGACATGATGCTTTGAGAGGAAAGTAGTGCCACGGATGATGAGTAAAGCATGAGCAACAGAGGGTACAGTAGGTAATGTCACAGGTTCCTGGATCCTTTCACCCCGTCTTCTACTCACCTCACCTGTCCCACAAGGGAACACCATCTCATGGCAGGATTTGGGAGGTAAGGCCAGTGATGATGTACAGCAGATTAGTGTAGTAGACTGAGGCAAAGGATGAGCGAGAGAGAGAAAGAAAGGAAAAGGTAAAGAAGGGACCATCCCTCCATACTTTACTTCTGAAGGAGCCCAGATCACAGTGTCATGACCATGAACATTTATCAGTGCTTCAAAAAGTTTGGCAAGAACTTGATTGTCCCAATATACTTGCAGTTTCATGTTGCTAGATTGCTAGAACACTATGTGCTTTTGGGTGAGTTGTGGCCTTGCAATTTTAAAACAAGAACTACTGAATTATTACAACCTTTGTGAAGTTTGTAAGTGTCTTGATCCATGTTTGACAGAGGTGGAATTTGAAGCACAACCTTTGGTGTAGAAAGTGAGGCAATTGAAAAGGTTAAATAAAAGGCAGCCTAATGTTCATAGGGCCTGGCATTTTATTTTGGCCTTTGAGACTCGACAGGGCAAGAAAGTATATTGGAACTGTGATTGCTTCTGGTTCAATCCAGTAGGTTATGTTGTCCCATGTAACTGAGCTACTCTTCTTGTGGCCAAACATCATACTGACTGCTCTGTAAGGGAACTGGCTCAGATTTAATAGTTGGGAAGGGAGAAGCCTGAGAAAACCCTACTGCCACAGCAATAGCCTGGGTGGTTGTGAATTTACCTGGGACCTTCCCAAAAAATCAAGGCACCCATGACGAAGGTTTGTCTATGTCTCATAGGCCAGCCCTATGTAGCTGTGAGGGGACTGCTAATAATGTGAGATCTTTAGGAAAAACTGACAGGCTAGTGATGGTTTGTGGTCAATGTATGTTTTACAGACTATTTGCAGAAAGAGAAAATTACCTTTTTAAAATGTCTAGGGTTCCCAAATTAGAAAGGTCTGTACCTGTGCCATGAGCATCCCCGTAGACTGGATTGTGTGCTCTCATGGTCTGTCATAGAACCAGAAAATGTTTTTCCTCTTAGCTCTGACCATTCTTCTTAATTTGTTTATTCACAACAGAATTATAAGCATCCTTAAGGGTATTTCTACACTGCAGTGTTTTTCTGGAAAAATGACCGTTTTTCCGGAAAAGCTATACTTACATCCACACAGCTATTGCGTTCTTTTGACAAAGTCGAAAGAACAGAGGGGTTTTTCCAACAGTGGCAAACCTCTTTCTACGAAGAAGAAGCCTTTTTCTGAAAAAAGCTTTTTTGGAAAAAGGTGTGTGTGGACGCGGAAGAGGGAGTTCTTTCAAAAGAAGAGGCCTCCAGGAAATAACACAGGTGCCCTGGTGGCCACTCCATCCATACTAATCACAATTTAAATGCGAGATAGCTTCCAATCAATGTGGGCGCTATCTTTCGAAAAAGCAGATCGCTTTTTCATTGCGCTTTTGCTGTGTGGATGCTCTCTTTGAAGATCTCTTCCGGAAAAACTTCGTCCGAAAGAAGCTTGCAGTCTAGACATAGCCTGAATTCTGTGAGCTCATTCACATGGCAGAGCTAATCCTCAATTTGAACAGAAGAACTGTTGTGCAGAGTGAAACCATTATCCAAGTATAGGACTGCAGCACCAGTGTTAAGAACATGCCACCTTCTGATTGTTTCTAGGTATGCATCCTACACAGCTAACTTTCAGGCCTTTGTGAGTAGTACACAGAATATTTGATAGGGACTGTTATTTGCTTGTCTGTTCTAATTCTAAGGAAAAGCTGGAGAATCCTCATTGATTTGAGAACCTGGGCTGTAGCTGTAAGGGAACACTATTAAATGCTTTTTTCAGGGTGCAAAGATACAATTGCTGACAATTAAAGAAACTTCGTAATTATTACTCATGTTAAAGTCATTTACAGTTATTTCTAGAATTCTCTACTTCCATGAAGAATTGAAAAGTCAGCCCTCATGTAGAACTATGTATTTATGCTTGTGTTTATATTGTGGTATGTTTGCAAACAATCGACCAAACTAGTTTCTGAATTATTCTCTATTCTGCTGTTGTCATATAACCATAAAAACTATCCATCAATGTCATTGGAAGTTTTGCTTGAGGAAGGACTTCAGGATTTTGCCCTTTACTAATTGGGGGAAGGGAAACATCCTAATCTTGTAGTAATCTTTAATATATGAGGGAGAGGAAACTACAACATTCTGTCAACTTTGAAAAGGCCACTTAGTACATTCCTGTCAATCTATTTAGGCTCTTGTAGCACAACTATCCCTGTAGTACCTAAATTTCACAGGGGAAGAGGGTGGATCAGACTTTCAATATATTGTCAATTTAAAACAAGGCAAGTGTAAAGGGTTAATCTGGAGTTGAGAATTCTGTTGAATGTCATATGTGAGAGGTATTTGGATTTTCAAATACATGTGGCTTACCAGTTAAACCATAATTCAATCTATTGTGTGCATTGTATAAATTAAGTATATGATGGACCTTCCTGGTCCAGCATCCCCGGGACCTGACTGTCCTGAAAGAGGGAGTTTGCTGGACCAGGGGAGGTTAGTCCCTCTGCCAGGCTCCCCTGCCCCTGGGACATGGAGCTCCACTGCTCCGCTGCTAGGGGTGCCGGGGCTCTGATGCTCCAGGGCTTCGTTGCTCTAGGTCTGTTGTTCCTGGCCACCAGGGCTCAGTTGCTCTGGGTCTCCACTGCTCTGGGTTTATGCTGCTCTGGCCATTAAGGCTCAGTTGCTCTGGGGCAGCTGGAGCTCTGTGGCCAGTCCCAGGGGCGCTGGCACTCCACAGCCCCGAAGCTGTCTTGGGGTGCCAGGACTCCCCTGCCCTGAGCTGGGGCTCTGTGGTCCAGGAGTTCTCTGGTCCGGCTACTTCCGTGGTCCTGCTGGATCACAGATTTTGCTGGAGCAGAGAGTCCCGGACAATAAAGCTTCAATCTGTATATGTATCATCAAAAGAAAAATGACTGCATACACATGGCCTTAACTTTTAAAAATATCTCCAATGTTTTGTTTTTTCAGGATGCCAGAATATTTGTACTATGCTGTATTGAAAGTTTTGATTTTAAAATCAAACTTCATTTCAAGTTAGCTGTTCTGATAAACTCAACCCCCACCAACCTTGTACTAGTAAATTTAATTTTAAAGAAATTACAGAATAAGCATAAGATAATAAACACTACTGTAACATTTGAAAAAGAAAACTGAATTTGTCATGAAGTCTGATCCTTATGACTTAGCAGGATGTTGGCTCTCTCATTTTAAGCCAAGGTTATAACTTGTGTGTACCATGTGTTTCTCTACCTCCTTGCTCAAGTTGACAAGTTCTTCTCTAAAAGTACAATGCCATGGGCGAATGTTCTTCTTAGGTGACCTTTCCTTACATTAGCAGTATTTTTAAATGTAACCTTTAGAGTGCTTGTGTATGTACTATTTATACAAAGACTGAAAACATGTTTTGTATTATCGTTTTTGTGTTGCTTTCTGTAAATTTTCATCCGTATGAGATTTCTAAAGGATTTGCAATTGGACTCTCCAAGTCTTGTGATTGCCATGGGTTGGTTGATCTGCTCACATATTTTTGTTTGGAGTTGTATTGTATTCCTCCTTAACAGATGGAAAGGCACACAGACACAGACACAGACACACACACACACACACACACACACACACACACACACACACGAATTCCCTTTTATTCTACATCTGATACATCTGATCCCAAAATATTTGAATCTTTATTCTTTCATTATTTTATCTCCTTTCAGATTCATTTTGTCCTCTTTTTTACAAGTTTAAAAGAACATTAAGGAAGCAAGTCATTAAATGATTGAGCTCAGTGAGAAGATTTTATATGAATCTGGTGCATCTGAAAGCAAGAGTAAGTTTAAAAGACCTTAAAGTACACCGTGTGATATCAGTTTTCTCTAACAAAGCACTTTCATTATGTAATGAAATATTCTTGTCATTCCACATTTAGACCAAATTCTGATCTTAGTTACACCTAGGCAAAGTCAATGCAATTAGAATAGAACAGACAGAAAAATATAGTATGTGATCTAGGTATTGAATCTAGTTAACTCTTTACCACCCTACACAAAACCACAATGCCAGAGACATTCATGGTTTTTATTGAAGTTGGTTAAAAAAATTGACTTTAAAATGAGAAAAATTCTTTTCGAAAATTTCATGTAAAAATTTACTTTTTGGACCAGCTCTGGTCAGTTTTATGTCAGCTATAGTAGTATGAGGATTTGTTTGTATTTCCAAAAAATCATTTGCTAGCTAATACTAATGATCATGTTTTCATTATTTCCAACCATTATGAATTGTCATGCCTCCAAGCTGTCTTTTGAGCTAAAGTATTCTCCCATCTTTACCTCTCCTGTGAATCCTGGTAATTTTCTAGGCTTCCTGATAGCTTCACACACATATATTTTTCATACTAAGCACCCAAGCCTTCTCTTTGAGTTCCCTTGCTGTTCTTGGCAAACATTTAACCTCCACAGAAGCCCTGGCCCTGCTCTGTCCGCAAGCTAGCTCCGTAGCAAGCTGGCTCAACAGTCCCAACTCAATAGGAAGACAGGGTATGTCTACACAGCAAAGTTATTTTGAAATAACAGCCGTTATTTCGAAATAACTTTACTAGCATCTACACAGTCAAACCGGTATTTTGAAATTAATTCGAAATAGCGGAGTGCTTATTTCAAATTTGGTAAACCTCATTCTACGAGGAATAACGCCAAATTCAAAATAGCTATTTCGAAATAAGTGCTGTGTAGACACTTATTTCGAAATAGGGGGCCTCCAGCCTTCCCAGGGTGCCCTGGTGGCCACTCCAGCCTCAACCAAGAACACTCCTCTCCTTCCCCGGAGCTCTTAAAGGGGTAGACTCTGGCCACAGTGCCTGTGCCAGTTCCAAGCCTGCCAGCCCAGAGCCAGCAGTCACTGCCCCTGACTCAGTGGCCCCAAAACATGAGAAAGCAAGCCACTGGCAGCCAGCCCTCCACCGCTCCCCAGGAGCAGTATGCCAGCTCCCAGGAGCCTGCCAGGGCCCAGAGAAGGCAGGCGCCTTCCTGATCCAGGGTGGAGATCATGGACCTTATTCAGGTTTGGGGGGGATGCCCTCAATGTCCATGATCCCCACACTAGATGGAGGAATGCAGCCATCTATGGCAGGATAGCTGCCAGCCTGGCCACCAAAGGCCAGGTTCCAGATGGCCTTAAATGCAATTCAGCGTCCACTCAGTGTGGACGCGCTATTTCAAAATAGCAAAATGCTATTTCGAAATGCATTTTGTGTGTAGACGTGTTATTTCAAAATAACTTATTTCTAATTAACTATTTTGAAATAAAATATTTCAAAATAACACTGTAGTGTAGACATACCCACATTTGGTAAGTCAAGAGAAAGAATGATAGGTTTTTCAGTGTACAAAGTGCAACTCTGGATAGTCAATATACATGACTTGATTTGATTTGTTTCCCTTTAATCTAAAATAAAAACAAATGCAAAGTCTCCTTAAGAAACCACTACATACCACCTCTTTATAGCATGTTATTTGTTGCTGTGGGATATGATTATACTCTGTTCATGGCAGGCTAGACATAGCATAACAATTGTGATAAGACAGCAAACTTTAAACTACACGTCACAACTGCCTGGGACTTGCTTATTTAAGAAATAATTTCTCTGCCTTTGCAATAAAGCATAGCTCCAGTCGGTGGGCATACTCAAGTTGCAGACCAATGGTTTATCAGGCAGGGAGCTGTCGGCAGGGCATTCTCTGTGAAGAGCCTTGAACTTTGGAGTTCACTCCCAGCACATTTTCTAAAATTGAAATTGTTCAACTTCAGGGCACTTTATACAAGTAAGTCATGTGTACCTGCATTCCTTCATTTTTTCTATATGCCATATCTAAGATGAAGCTGACATGTTTTTTCTAGGTCATTCCTCCCAACTACTATTCCACTTCTGTATGCCAGATAATAGTACATGTCTAGGTCAGATTAAAATTTTAGCACAAAAATTCGTGAAACTCTTGACACTAAAAGCTTTCATTTTTGCAACATTTTCTGCCATATTTTTACTGATATTATTTCCAAACTCATTGATTTTTTTACTGAAATCCCTATTTTCTCACTAAAACCCAACTTCTGAATAAACAAACAAACAAACAAAAAACCCCACTAGAAGTGTTGATTGAATATTGTGGAAAATTTTTTGTTGAGCTGAAAATGACTCCATTTCCAACCCTGAGAAACTGAAACAGCTCATAATATTCAGAAATGTTTAATTAAATCATTTTCCTGTCTTTCAATGAGCTGTAATTTCAAGTGCACGTACGTGCTTCTCTATAAGCATGTCTCATGTAGCCTACTTCCCAATCACAAATGGCATTGATATTTGTGTCACTGGAGCAGACATTTTGATATTGGATTCCCTTTGCCTTGGTTATCAGGCTGAAGGATTCCTACAGACTGAAACTGAATGTAAACTGAAGGGACATAATGTTTCCAGACCATCTTGCCCTGAGAAGCCAGAGAAGGTTGAGCTTAAATGGCTAAAGGGGAGAATACACGCAGGCCTCGGCCACCAAGTTGATAGAAGGACCATGCTTACGGGATTTGAGGGGGCCACAGTACACATGCATTCATGACTGCATTTCAGTCAGAAAGGCCTGTGTTTAAATGATTAAAGACTAATGAGTCTCTGATTCTCAGTTAGTCATCCAGCTTTTCAAATGAATTTGTCATTCTTACTATGATAATCTGTGTCTTCTGCACCAGTTATTCAGCTGCCCCCTTCCTGAGCATCACTTTGCTCTGTCCATCTCCTCCTCTCAGTCCCTTCTGCAAAGGAGTGAGGCTACATGCTCCCCTCCTATGGGTACAATCAGTTTTTTTTCCCAATATGCTCATAGAATCATAGAAACATAGAATCCTAGGGCTGGAAGAGACCTCAGGAGGTCATCAAGTCCAGCCCCCCGCCCACAGCAGGACCAATCCCGACTAAATCATCCCAGCCAGGGCTTTGTCAAGCTGAGACTTAAAAACCCCTAGGGATGGAGATTCCATCACCTGCCTAGGTAACCCATTCCAGTGCTTCACCACCATCCTACTAAAATAGTTTTTCCTAATATCCAACCTAGACCTCCCCCACCATAACTTGAGACCATTGCTCCTTGTTCTGCCATCCGTCACTACTGAGAACAGCCTCTCTCCATCCTATTTGGAACCTCACTTCAGGAACTTGAAGGCTGCTATCAAATCCCCCCTCACTCTTCTCTTCTACAGACTAAATAAGGCCAAATCCCTCAGCCTCTCCTCATAAGTCATGTGCTCCAGCCCCCTAATCATTTTGGCTGCCCTCCACTGAACCCTCTCCAATGCGTGTCCACATCCTTTCTATAGTGGGGGCCCCAGAAATGGACGCAGTACTCCAGATGTGGCCTCACCAGTGCCGAATAAAGGGGAATAATCACTTCTCTAGATCTGCTGGCAATGCTCCTCCTAATGCACCCTAATATGCCATTAGCCTTCTTGGCTACAAGGGCACACTGTTGACTCATATCCAGCTTCTCATCCTCTGTAATCCCCAGGTCCTTTTCTGCTGAACTGCTACTTAGCCATTTGGTCCCCAGCCTGTAACAATGCTTGGGATTCTTCTGTCCCAAGTGCAGAACTCTGCACTTGTCCTTGTTGAACCTCGTCCAATTTCTTTTGGCCCAATCCTCTAATTTGTCTAGGTCATTCTGGACCTTATCCCTGCCCCCCAAAGTATCTACCTCTCCTGCTAGCTTAGTGTCATCCTCAAACTTGTTGAGGGTGCAATCCATCCCTTCATCCAGGTCAATACCACCTTGAAAATGTTGCTCACCACTCTAGACACCCACACTCTCTCAAGCTCATTCAGCTCTTTCCCTTTTCCTCTCCCTGCCTTTTGCATAAGCACAGTATCCTGGACTATGAGTAAATTATTGAAAAGAAATGTCACAGTAGTCTCACTCGTATTACCATCAGTGCAAACACAATCTTTATTCATGCATGCTAAGCACACAAAACATGAATTTCATTAAGAAAAAACAAGAAGGCACTGAGCTTTTCCATTTACAAAAAGAGATCAGAGCAAGGAACAGTGCCCTTGAGAATCAACAGAAAAACAAACATCAAAAGCCATACCAAATAATCTGGAAAAGCTCAGGGAAAAGACACTTTTCCCTTGACACATGTTTTTCTCTGATAGCATTCTTTAAACACCAGAGGTCTTCAAGTTATCAATAAGTACTTTGCTTTATAAGAATATGCTTTGTATTTTCTAAATACCAGTCCAGGAGATGAAAGGATTGGTATAGCAATGCACATTGCATAGTTTTCTGAATAAAAGCAGGGTAAATAATATAATAGAAAAATCATTAGCGCCTGATGGATTTCTGATGAAGTATTTATTAAAACAGATTCAAATATAGACTAGCTTTTTACAACAACAATCTATAGCCTGGTCTGCACTACATGATTATGTAAGCAGCCTTGCATTGACTTAGCTGTGGAAATGTCTTCACTTAAATTTGGTTCCTGCTTATATAAATGCTTCTCTAAACCAGTTTAGTACCAGCACTTCTCCAAGTGGCATAGAGTCATTGTCAATGCAATTAGGTCAGTGCAATATCAGTGTAGTGCTTACACTGACTGTTAGGATACGTCTACATAGCAGCATTATTTCAAAATAACTAAAGTTATTTCAAAATAACTTAGTTCACATCTACACAGCAGGCAGTTATTTCAAAATAATGTCAAAATACTGTCAAGCTGGAGGACTTCTTACTACAACTACTGTAGCCCTCATTGTACAAGGAGTAAGGGAAGTCAGAAGAAGAGTGCTCTATTTCAAAATAAGTGCTACGTAGATGCTCCCAATTTCAAAATAGAGCCATAGAATCATAGGGCTGGAAGACACCTCAGGAGGTCGAGTCCAGCCCCCCTGACCAATCCCAATTAAACCATCCCAGCCAGGGCTTTGTCAAGCTGAAACTTAAAAACCTCTAGGGATGGAGATTTCACCACCTGCCTAGGTAACCCATTCCAGTACTTCACCACCCTCCTACTAAAAGAGTTTTTCCTAATATCCAACCAAGACCTCCCGCACCATAACTTGAGACCATTGCTCCTTGTTCTGCCATCCGTCACTACTGAGAACAGCCTCTCCTCAGAGGTCATGTGCTCCAGCCCCCTAATCATTTTGGTTGCCCTCCACTGAACCCTCTCCAATGCGTGTCCACATCCTTTCTATAATGGGGGCCCCAGAAATGGATGCAGTACTCCAGATGTGGCCTCACCAGTGCCCATTGGAACCCCAGGCTCAGGCCCAGGTTAGAAAAATTTTAACTGAGGTGATAATCAAGCCCTGGGTTCTCTAACCTAGGTTCAACTGACTTGCGTTCCATGTACCTGAGGCTTACATTACAGTGTAAGCATATCTTATGGTCTACGCTGCGATGTACACCCAAGACTCTGGGACTCAAGTCTGTGGATTCAGTGACCCAAGGCTATGCTTGACTGTCCAAACTGCATTGTAAACTTGGACTTACCATTGATGGACCCAGGTCTGATAGCCATGCTAACATGTCCATACTACATCACACGGACATTGTGACTTGGTCTGCAATTTGAGCTGCATCCCAATTGCAAAATGATCAGGGTTTGACGTGACTTTCAGTGGGATGTGGGCTTTGACTCCTCTACACTAGCAGTGTTCTAGGACTTTGCAGGTCTGAGTCAGACTAATGCGTGGCTGGAGACATCCATAGACCTGGCTTAGCATGCTCTGTCGACATAGCCCAAAGGCTCCCAGTTTAAGAAAGACTGGGTTTGGTTTCTGCTACTGGACTGTCTCTCTGGAGAACTTACCACTTTGGAAACCTTGTTAGGAACTCTGCTTGCACTAGTCAGACAGTGAATTTGACCTGGTGTGTAACATTCTGTGAACCATACCTTCTTGCCTTACTCTGCCAAAACTCCTTTTTTGATATCATCAAGGAGTCTGACTCTGTGTGGGCTGCAGGATTGTGCCCAATATTTTAAATAGTTTTTTATAACAGGTGGTCTATATTTTGCAGGGGTTAAAGTAAGGGGGAGCAAATCTGCCTTTCCTGATAGAACCAGAGGGCAGATCCCCATCCTCTCCTTGGCTTGGGTAAGCAGCTGTTATCTACAGCTCCCCCATTCTATCTGACTGGTGCATTAAGAGCTCCCCCTGATATTTCAATCTAGCTTAACCTCTGAGGTCATCTAAAATATACAGCTGCACAGGATCACTTCCAGAATTGTATTCTGTTGTATGTCCGATTAAAGCAAAACTAATTAGCTGAGCTTTCAGATTAATTTGCTAGCAGGGTGGAAGAACAAGTAACAGATATTTCCCTTTGTGCACACATGCACTCATAGTTCATTGCTGCATTTTATTCATAAACGCACCCAAAATGTGGTAGTTAAGTGCTTTGTGGAACATAGGCTCTTATTCATTTTGGTCATATGCTCATAGATAGATATTGCGTTCCCGTGTCAGCTTTGAAACGGATTCTAATCAAATCCCATGCAGCATTTAAATGAAACATGTAAAGAACTTGGGCCTTTTGAAACCTCATAATGAGAATGGGACAGAATGAAGGATGAAAATCAATGAAACGGAAATTCTTCTTCTCCGCAAAAGACATGATAAAAGCAACCTAATTTACTGTATTCATGCTAAGATAGTCAATCTGCCTCCCCCATGTCAGTAATTTTGTTCTGCTTACAAATAGTTTTCAGGATCCTTCTCATCAAAACTTTCCTTATCCTTCCTTTCTTATTGTTTGTAGTAAAGTCAGAGAAAATTAAAAAAGATATTAAGAACTACAGATAAACATCTGTTCATATACCCAAATGCTTTTGGGGGTAGGTTTCTCCTATTTCAGTGAATGTCTTTTAAAGAATCTAACAGAGAATTTGAAATAAAAATTTCTAATGGCTTAGTTTGCTCAACAGTGGGCAATTACACTGCCTGCCTGCCTGCCTACTGTAGCCAGATTGATTATGTAATTTTATTTTCATTTACCCGTTGCAACCTACAAAGCTACCAAGAATTCAAAAAGATTTACTTTTTAAATTTCGCCCTTTCTAACCCTGATCTGTAAATCAACTGTGAGGATGATAAGTAAGAGAACTCTGTGAGATATAAACGGGGGGAAGGGAAGGGAGGAGGAAAGAATAAAAAAATATAACATTTTCAAAAGAAATGTAGGTACTAAAGAGTCTAAATCCCTTTGTCTTTCAGTAAACTTAGGCTCCTAGCTATCCACGTCACTTTTAAAAATAGGTTTTAGGCTCCTAATTCGTGTAGGTACTTTTGAGGATGTTACTCATAAGCTGTCACACATCCAGGAAGAAGCAAGGAAGCTCAGCATCTTCCAGTGAATCCTTTGAGATTGCCCTATTGCATTATCCAATTTTCCCAGAAGCCATGTTTGTACATGCTGTACTCCTATCAGTAAATCCTTTGGAGTTCAAGGGTTTGTGAACTTCCTGACAGCACCCATACAATGACTGATTATTTTAATGTAACAGAGGCTAACCACATATTCATATTATGTTATTTTTACACTCCTAGTCAGCTTCAGTGGGTGAGTGAGGTTCCCCCCCCCCCCCACCCTGAAATACTCTGTAAACTAATTTCTAATAATTCTTCAAATCAGTCCATGTGGAAAAAAAAAATTACTGATACTGATAGAACATCTTTGAGCTCACAAAATCAGCCAAATGAATTCACAGAACTTATTTCCTCTCATTTGAACCTGTAATTTTTCCAAAGGTGATTTGGTTATTAAAAATAATACATATACAATTTTCATATTTCTGTTTACATTTCAAGTTTCAAAGACACTATGGAGGGAGTCCTGTGCAGAATGCCACTGCAAAAGACCAGTTGCCCCTTATATTTATTTATTTTATTTTATTTATTTAAATATTTTTACCCCACCTTTCTATTTAAAATATTCAAGGCGGCTTACAAGAACAAACAAAAAAAAATACAAATATATATAAACATTTAAAATGTGATAATTTAAAATATTATATGCAATATAGATGCAATATTTTTTTCCATTTAAGACTCTTTATCCTGTTCAATTTCTTTTTTCACAATCTCTATATTTTTTCTCTCTACTTCATTTTATACCCTGGTTTCAGCAATATGAGAAGGGCATGCTGGTTTCTGCCCCCTGTCAGGGTTGTGATCTCTATAGTGAGAATACATGTCCTATTGCAAAGTTGAGTTTGAATCAAATATCCACAATACAATGTCAAATTAGGCAATAGGATTTTGCCCATCCTTACTGGGAACAGCATTTGGTTCTCCAAGCCTATTTATTGTTTAATGTCCATGAAATGCTTGTAATTCCCTTAAATTTCACATGCAATGTTTGTACTCCACACACTAAGAAAATGTATAAGTTTTACTTTATAACTTTGAAAATGTTTGCTTCAAACTTGTGAACTCAGGCATGGGAAGCATTCCTGCTCTATCTATCCAGACGAACTAATACAATTAGATGAGCGGTCAAGGATCATAACAATACATAGGACTGGTTAATGGCCCTATTACATCCATGGAGGAGTATGTGCAGAAGGCCTTATCTCATTGCTTTGAATGGTGGGAAAGGAAAATTAAAATAGCTGATGCAAAGATTTTTCATCTTTTTGTTTGAACTCTAAGGGTGCATCTACACAGCACCCTAAACTCAAAATAAGATACGCAATTTGCACTATACAAATTGTGTATCTTATTACGAGTCTATTTTGAAATAAAGCGTTATTTCGAGCCATCCCTTATCTCTCATGCAACGAGGTTTACCGGGATGGCAAAATAGCACGCCTGTCATTTTGAAAAATATTTCAAAATAACAGGTGGCTTGTGTAGATGTGGGGTACCTATTTTGGGATACCTCCGATATCCTGAAATAGCCGTGCAGTATAAATGTACCATCAAGGGCCAGAGACTCTAAACTGAAGACAGAGATCCCCATGGACTGCTTCCTGAGTCTTCCCTGAAAAACACTTTGAATGGACAGATCATTACAACTTTATCACTCTTTGGATTGAGATGGTAATTCATTTGTATACCTATGTTTGCTTTAACCTATAAATAACCCTGCTATTTTTTCCTACTTAATGAATTGTAGATAGTTTATTACAGGATTAGCTATTGGCTTTGTCTTTGGTGTAAGATCTAGGTCACCAATTGATCTGGGATAAATTACTGGTCTCTTAGGACTGAAAGCAACCTGAATGTGATGTGATTTATTGGCATAAGTGATCATTTATCACGAAGTCCAATTTGTGATAAATTTCAGGGTGGCAAGAACAGCTAGCAAAGATTCAAAAACTAATAGCAAAAAAAAATAAGTACATCAAAAGCAGGAAGCCTGCTAAACAACCAGTGGAGCCATTGGAGGATTGAAATATAGAAAGAGCACTCAGGAACAATAAGGCCATTGCAGAGAAACTAAATGAATTCTTTGCAATGGTCTTCATGGCCGAGGATAAGACAGAGATTCCAAATGTGAGCCAGGATTTTTGGTGATAAATCTGAGGAACTGTCCCATACTGAGGTATCATTAGAGGAGGTTTTGGAACAAACTGATAAAGTAAACAATAATAAGTCACCTTATTATTGGTGGTATTCACCTAAGAGTTCTGAAATAACTCAAATGAGTAATGGCAGAACTATTAACTGTGATTTGTAATCTATCATCTAAATGAGCTTCTGTACAGAATAACTGGATTATAATTAATGTGATGCCAATTTTGAAAAGGGATCCAGAGGTGATCCTGGCAATTACAGGCCAGTAAGCCTAACTTCAGTACCAGGCAAACTGATTGAAATTAAGAACAGAATTGTCAGGAATCTAGATTAACATGATTAATAAAGGAAGAGTCACCATGGCTTTTGTAAAGGGAAACTGTGCCTCACCAATCTACTAGAATTCTTTGAGGGGGTCAAGACAATGGGTATCCAGTTAGATATCTAAATGAGCTGCTACCATTCAAAAAAGAGATCTGGGAGTCGTTCTAGATAATGCTCTGAAAACATCCACTCAATGTACAAAGGCAGTTAAAAAAGCTAGCAGAATATTGGGAATCATTAAGAAAGGAATAGATAATGAGACAGAAAATATCATATTTCATTTATATAAATTCATGGGATGCCCACATCTTGAATACTGCAGGCAGATGTGGTTGTCCCATCTCAAAAAAAGATATATTGGAACTGGAAAAGGTTCAGAAAAAGGCAATAAAATTATTAGGGTTATGAAAGAGCTTCCATCTATAGGGAGATTAATAAAATGGGCATTTTTCACCTTGGAAAAGAGGAGACTAAATGGGAAGATGATAGAGGTCTATAAAATCATGTCTTATGTGGAGAAAGTAGATAAGGAAGAGTTATTTACTCCTTCTCATAGCACAAGAAGTAGGGTTCATGCAATGAAATTAATAGGCATCAGGTTTAAAACAAACAAACAAAAGGAAGTATTTCATACAATGCACAGTCAATCTGTGGAATTCCTTTTCAGAAGATGTTGTGAAGGCCGAGACTGTACCAGAGCTCAAAAAATAGCTAGATAAGTTTATAGAGGATAGGTCCATCAATGGCTTTTAACCAGGATTCCATTTGCCAGAAGCTTGGAATGGGCAACAGGTGATGATCACTTGATGATTGCCTGTTCTGTTCTGTTCTTTCCTTCTGTGGCACCTGGCATTGGCCACTGTTGGAAGACAGGATATTGAGCTAGATGGACCTTTGATCTGATGGTCTCAGGGCACTGTTTGACTTCATGGTAAGAAAGTTACAGTGCTCCAGGAGTTCACATTTATTAGTGATTTAGTGAACATTAATTATAGAATGTACCACCAGTTTGGGGTGTCTGCCCTGTGTCTGATTGTCTGCCCTGAAGGTAGGCACTCACAGATGTGAACCACTTCAGACACTCACTTGCAATCACTTCTACAGAAGCCCTCAAAGCCAGAGGACATGTTGTGGATCAAACTAAAAAATCTGACATTGTTGATGAGTTTCACTCACCTCTTATTTAGAGCAGCTAAAGGCTGTAGTCCTAGGGAGATGTGAAATTATATCACCCAAAAGTGTATTGTCCTATGGACGGTGGAGAACCCACCACAACTGTCACATATTGTTTTTGCCCCACTTTCCATATTGTATGCCAGTCAAAGAGCAATTTTGCACACTTGATACATCATCGCAACCTGGAGCCTGTCCTCAAACTCCCCTGTCAGGAGCAGTACACAGGGCAGAACCAGTCAGCTGTGGCTTGGGTGGGGGCATGAGGTGAGAGGGGAAGGTGTGTGTGAGGAGGAGTCCTGTGGATTTCTTTCCATACTGGTAAGTAAAAGAAATACTAAACTAACTCTATGGGTGACATTCACTTTTTTGCAAAGCATAAAGTTAAATTTTGCCATTTTGACCCATTGCCCTAACTCTGCTTTTAATAGGGAGGAAAAGTACATGTCTTGACAGTGAGATGCATATTTTGTATGTTAGACTGAAGCAGCCTTTTAATTATAATAGCTGTTACTCTTTTCAAAGAGGTACATTAATCTCTGTGAGTCTTGCAGGAGAAATATTTTGACATTAACTGGCAGCTCTATTCAGACTGAAAGTCATTTGCCTCAGTGATTTTCACTGCATGTAAAAACTTAAAGAAATGTCCTGGCTATCTATGACTGTTGAAAAATTATTACCCCTGCTGCTAAGACTCTTTGACTGCATCTTGTACCTTGAAATCTCCCAGAGGTATGATTATTTCATTATAAAAAATTGTGTATTTTATTGTTTCAGCACTGTATGTCAAATTGCACTGAGAACACTAAAGACCAAAAGAATTTATATCTAGTGAGAGTAGCTAACTTACATCTCTGGAGTATTTGTAATTTTTATGGAAATAGTTTAATCTCAGCATTGCTGTATTTATTTATTATAGTTTCCGAGAACTTAAATAACACTGGTGGTGTCACATAATTTAAAAGATACAGGAGCAAATTTTCAAACATGAATGCTTATCTATAAGGATCTCTGTGCAAAACAATTATGTAATAATGGGCTCTTTGAGCCAGCAGATAAATATATATCACAATCCAATGGCTGGAAGTTGAAACTAAACAAATTCAGATTAGAAATAAGGTGCACATTTTTAACAGTAAAGGTAATTAACAATTGGAACACTGTTCCATTGGAACATTGGGTTGCAGGGAATTCTCCATCACTGTCAATTTTAAAAACAAGATTGTGTAGGTTTATTTTAAAGATATAAGCTAGGAATTATCTTTGGAAATATTCTAAAGCCTGTGTTATACAGGAGGTCAGGGTAGATGTTCACATGGTCCCTGAAATCTATGAATAAGTTAGCCCAGGGGTGGGCAATAATTTTTTGCCGGGGGCCACTTCAGAAATTTTTGAAGTGGCTCTGGGCCGGGGCAGGGCCTCAAGAGGAAGAGGTGGGGCCAGAATACGTACCTGCTTCCCCTCCTACTGACAATGATTGGTCTGGGGTTGGGGGAGCAGGTGAAGTCTTTACTCCTCCACCCTCCCCCTGGCCTCCAAGGTTCTCCCTAGGTGCCCAAGCCCCTGGCAGTGGTAGGAGACTTCGCGCGCTCCCCCTTCTGCCCCCAAGCCAATCAGAGTCTGATTGGCCTGGGAGCGGGGGAGTGGCAGGGTCTCTGCGGGCTGGATCAACTTGCTTGGCTGGCCAGATCTGGCCCACGAAGGCCCTTTTGCCCACCCCTAAGTTAGCCTCTTACACTCACATGTAGGCACCTGAATTTAGGCCTCAATTTCAGAGATACTAAGACCCTCAATTTCCATTGCTTTCAGAGTAATGAAGTTTAATTCATTTATCTGACGAAATATAAATGTGGGGAGTTAATATTAGAAAGGCAAGTATGAAAAATTTGTCCCAGACCATTTAGGTCACAATCCTTTAACTTCAAAAGGGCTGCTTGTAGTGTATAAAGGTATGCACATCTATATGTCTTTGCAAGACTGAGACCGAATATAGGCCTAAATACTGATTTAAATCCCAATAATTGCAAAAAGCAACAAATATGTCGACCCCATTCCAGTATCAAGTCCCACATACAAGGTTGATGATAAAGACCTCAATTTATACAAAGACACTTTAAAAAACCTTCATACATATTTAAAGGCAAAGCTCTCAGCCTCTATATGTACCTCAGTCCATTCAATTCTGGAATCTTTCAGTATTCTCTGAATGTCAACATATTCAGGCTTTTTTAGGCTTAATGCTCTTGACCATGATTTCATTTGCAAATCAGAAGGTATAACCAGACTAGTAAGTCTATTTTAGACAGTCTTTAATAAGATGAGGATATGCTCTTTTTCCATAGGATCCCTCCTTCACTCAGGGCACAGGATGCACAGTGAGCTATGCGTGAATCAGGTGTATAAAATGAAAGAAGATGTGTTAGTAGTATCCCTGCTTCATTTGCTGTGAGAAGTTCAAACGTGTATAGCAAAAGGGGCAAGGAATGCAGGTGGAGGAAGGAGAGTCTCATGGTTAATATGGTTGAAAGCTGACATGGAAAACTGGATTCTGTCCATGACTCTGATCACTTCACAGCAGTGTTGTGAAGATAAATTAATATTTCTGAAGCATTCAGATACTACAGTGAGAAGCTCCAAAGAGAAGCCCACGAGGAAATTAATTATTCTGTCTTCAGAGCGGGGATTGAGTAGTATGCAGTAAACAGAGGCCTGGAGCAGTGCTTAATTTGTAATCAAAGAGGCGCCAGGGCTCAATACTTTTTTGAAGTTCTTAACTGATGTGGCTAATCCAGAGGTGCCAGGGCTATGAACTTCCAAGCCTAGAGGTGACAGAGCCAGCCCTGGCAAACCCTGGCACAAATTAAGTACTGGTCTGAAGCCACACACTTGAACAATGAACAGAAAAAGATTGAGTAGCTGGCCTTTTTTCAAAAAAACTTCACCTGCATCTAGACTGCTGCGGCGTTTTTTTGAAAGTAAATCGAAAGACCACGGCTGTTTTTTCGACCATGGAAATCCTCGTTTTATGAGGAATAACACCTTTTTTCGAAAGTGCTCTTTCGAAAAAAGGCACTATGTAATGCAAATTGTGCTTTTTCGAAAGAGAGCATCCAGACTGCTTGGGTGTTCTCTTTCGAAAAAGCATCTTGCTTTTTCGAAAGTACTGATTGTAGTCTAGACGCTCTTTTCGAAAGAGGCTTTTTCAAAAGTATCTTTCAAAAAAGCCTCTTTCGAAAGAGGCTTGCAGTCTAGACGTAGCCCATGTGAGCAGCATCTGTCCTGTGCACTGAACGAGGCAGGGAAGGTGATCATATAATTAAAGACCATATCACAGTGCATGTACACAAGGGAGCTGAATTAAGATTACACAGTTGGATTTAATTCTGACGTTTCTGAATTTATCTGTACTTGTCTTTGCAACCTTAATATTCTTTTATGCAGTTTTGTTTTGTTAATGGAACTTAACATGTTGCCATAGCAAGGGATTTCCCAGTAAGAAAGGAGAGCGTGGCTAATTAGCCATCTCCCAGTAATGGGGTTGAGAACAGTGATCAGGTGACAGGCTGCAGGCCAGCAAGGAGATCAGATGGTTCTGTAGGTGCTCCAGGTCAGATGAAATGACCTGTGTGGAGTTTCTCCACTCGGTATAGCCAGAAGACTGGCTGGAGATATGTGCTATGTGGCAGAGACAGATGAATTATAAAGAAGATGCTTTAGGAGAAGCCAGGCAGCAGGAACTGGCTTATCACTTTGGGGCTGTATTGGATTGTTTTGGTTTTGAAAAATAAAACCATCCCTGGAGAGAGGGATTGAAATTTTGCTGTTGTTGGGATGTATTGGCCTGTGAGTTGGCCCATTGACTTACACACATCTTTAAACTTAAGCATCTACTGAGGTGCCAATCTGAGTGCTTCAGAACTAACAGAGAGTTCTTATGATGAAGCTCAGGGTAGATGAGTTCATTACAAAACAAAATCCCACATCTGCCCTGTCCTTCCCCTTTGGATTCTCCAAATCTATCTAAAGAACCAAATGTTTCAGGGAAATTGCTTGGGTGTTCATAATGCAGCTCAGCTGCACATCTCAGGAACAGGAACACACTGGTCCAGTCACAGCAGGCAGTCCACTTCAGTTCCCCACAGGCGTTAATATAGTGCTCAAAGAAAGTCGGTCTGCCAGCAAGTCAGGAAGAGCTTCCAGTTTATCAGATTCATGGCTCATCAGGCAGTTTGTGATTTGAATTGTTTTCTTTCTTCTCCCAAGGCAAGGAAAAAGAGGGAGAGAATTGGCAGAATAAAGATTAGGGATTATAGAAGGCTACCTCTGAGTCTTTGTGATTTCTCCAAAAACTGTTTTACTCACTTCCATGATAGCCCCTTTGCCTGGGGAAAAGGGGAGTAGAAACTGTCTGCAAGAGCAAATATTCAGGGAACACAAGTAATGGAGGAAATAACTACCTTTTTGTGAATTATTAAAAAACCTAAAAAGGATGAATCACCAATTGCTACAAAAAGAGAGGAAAAATACTGACTCAGAATGTAGCTGATAACCTTGTTACAAAGTTGGCACTCATAGATTTTAAGGCCAGAAATCTCAGGATATTTTGTACTAAACCTGTTTTTTTTTTAAACAAAAGCAACTATGTAATCTTTGCTTGTGTGAAAGCAACTATGTAATTTCTGGTTGTGTGAGTGAAGAATGGCAGTGTTTGTTTAAAAAGAGATTAGTTTGAAGGCCAGCACAGCATGCAGATGGTCAGAGGAAAGGCCAGAGACTTGGGGGCTCAAAGGAACCATTGAATGTGCCCATAGCATCATTTTTTTAATGTGTAATTAACTCAATTTCACTAAAGCCATTGGAATGGAAGAGATCTGCAATAAAGGTGACCTCCAGATATTTTAATAAAGCAGAAGGGAGTGTATTTGAATGTTCCACATACCCTGAATAGTGAGAGGTATTAGGGCATTCAGCCCATACTGGATTTTAGACACTAAGATAAGATTTTTATCTGAGTGACATCTTAGGATAACGAGTCCTATTGATTTTCAAAGAGACTTAGGTTCTAATGTGCCTAAGGGACTTTTGAAAATTTAGTCCTAAACTCCTCCTGAAAACATTACTCAGGAGTCCCAATCAGGGCCGGCCCGAGCCATTCGTGCGCCCCGGGCCCTGGGAGTGCGGCGCCGCCCCCAGGAGTGCGGGACATGCGCTGCTCCACCCCCGGGCATGCGGTGCCCCCGTCCACGGGTGCCCGGTGCATGTGCGGGAGTCCCGCACGGCGCCCCCTACAATGGGGCGCCCCAGGCGGTAGCCTGGTCAGCCCGTAGCTTTAGCATCAATTTAGTCCAATAGGAGTTTTTCCATTGACTTCAGTCAGCTCTGGATCAGGGCCATTGACCCCAATTCAGGAAAAGTTCCATTCAAGACAGCACTTAAACACATGCTAATCTTTCAGCACATGCTTCCATGCTATTCTGAACTGGGACAGAGGCATATAATCCCAAGAACATTTTTAACTGTAACTAATAGTGCATTGGGCTGACCAGTCCTGAGATCCCTTGACTTGCTCCCCATGTGGAAGGGGCATAGAGTTGTTTGGGGGTGAAGGTGAGAAATCCATGCAACTATCACTCCATCTTCTCCTCAAGCAGCCCTCACACTGGGGCTACATAAGGCCTGGAAATTACTGCATCCGTAGGGTTTCAGAAACCAACCCATGACACCAGAAGGCAGACAGAGAGCTTGTGATGGGTCTCCAGCCAGTCTACACCATGCCATAATATTTTATGCAGAAGAGGGGCTGCGGAGATGCCGGGGGAGTTCTCCTATATCCTTGATTGCCATATATGTGGTTTTTTTGGCTCAAAGAATCCCCCAACTTTTTGCCCTGGCTGTCAGCTGAATTTTGGAACTGCCAAGATCTTTGGACTGCTTGGCACCTTTGAAGCTTGGTTCTGCTGGAGAACAGCCTACAACTCTTAGTTCTTTTTCAGGTCAAATTCCAAAATGGACAGTGTATATATTTTTCAGCATTTGGGAGTTTTATCAATTAAACTGTGACTGCTGTTGCTCTGCTAGAAAGTGCCATGTGTCATTCATAATGTAGCAATGCAAATCTGAACATGAAACATCACTTTGAGCTGCCTTGATAATAATTATGTAATATGGCTTCCTGCCAACCTAAAAAGCTATACCCAGGACACATTCCTATGGGAAATTTTACCGGGAATATGAAAAGATTATTTTAGATGAGATGAAGGAAAGTGGGAGTTCTGAATGTGAGTTCAGTTTCTGCTCTTTTATGTATACAAAATAGTAAGCCTATGCCACCTTGGAAAGCAGTGATTTAGACAATATTAGGCTGGCCCTAGAGGAACTGTCAGTTAATCTCTCATTTCCCATAATAAATCCTTCAGCAGCTATGATACTTCCATAATCACATATGCAATTTCTCTGTGTAGCCTAAAAAATAGCCCTAAATCCAAACTCACACTTAGTAGAGCATGGAAAATACAGGGAAAGGAAAGGTTAAAAACCAAACTGCATTATCCCAGATGCTCAAAGGTGTTTCCTGCTTCATCTGGAAGTAACCAGTGTTGTCTGCAGTGGGATCTTTACCATGCAGATTGAACATTGTACAGTTCACAGGCATTTTCAAAGACAATGGCAAGCACTTTAACATAGCTTTTTTCTACACTTTTGATTTAAGATTTGAGGCCAGATCCTGACCCACTTCCCCAAGTAAATCTGCTTTTATTACTCTGGTAGCTCTAAAACTTGCCTAAATGGCCAACAGAGAATTCCCATTGGGTAGTGGAATCCACTTTATGTGGCACTGAAATACACCTGAAGCTGCTTTAACCTGCACTAGGTCCACGACTTGGTGGAGAGTGTGTGAAGGGTGTAATGGTGGCATATAGCACCAGACTGAGCCAAACCATACCTAATGATCAGCTCCTGTAGTACACCTTCATCTGACACTCCTTCTAGGTTATGATGGAATCTGATCCTGGTCTAACTGTAAGAGGGTGAATAAGGAAACTAACTGTAATGGAGGACACTGAGGTACGGTGAGAAAAAGGATGTTGTTCACTTAGGGTTGCCAGATGGTTTCAACAAAAATACCGGACACACTTGACATTACATCACAATCTACATTACACCTTATTTAGAAAATACCGGACATTTATATTTTCTCATTTATATTTTCTCAATTTGTTTCCCAAACAGAAAGCTCAAATACTGGACTGTCTGGTTCAAAACCGGACACTTGGCAACCCTATGTTCACCGGGGTCATATGGACCATGCTTTGGGACTTTTGTACTAGGTTTTGTTAATAAACTATGTTGACGGACTAGAGAATAAGCATTCATGGAGTTACTGGAAACTCAAAAGGGAACCATGGTGGGAAGGAAGGTGCCCAGCAGGAGGTCACCTGTTTACAAAGAACAACACACTGTTTCCATGTGCTCATAAATTTCCAAACATTCATCTTTGAAGCGGAAATGTTACATGTTTTTGTAAACATTTTCCTCATACTTCACATTTCTAGCTTCTGTTTTCTGTATGAAAAGACTAAAAGGGGATTTAGACCATCAGAATCCTCTAGTGGAGACACAGCTTATACCAGCACAAATAGATCTTTTCCAGGTTTAGTTCGATCACCTCCTCAAAGCACACATACGATAGTGGCACAAGCACTCTTTTGCTAGTATAGGTTGAACCTCTCTAGTCTGGCACTTTCTGGTCCAGTAACATCCATGGTCCAGCATGATTTTAGTTAGTCGGATGTCCACTTATCATGGGCATGACCAAATTTCCCATGGTCCCATAAAGTTTGTTTATAGCCACTAGTCCTGGATCCAGTGTTCTGTGCTGTTATTTAGTTCTAATTTACCCCTAAATGACTTCTCCCAATATGCAGTGGAAATGTTGATAATGCTGCTAGACAATATCGACTTCCTGTGGTTCAGCAAATTTTCTGAATTGTCATCGGTCAGGCCCTGGAGGTGCCAGACTAGACAGGTTCAACCTGCATGTCTGTTTCTACATGGGGGTAGGAGGGCTGTGGAGAGTATATCAGTATAGCTACATTAGGGATGGGTGGGTGGCTTTTTCCACACCCATGGCCAATGTAACCATGTTGGAAACGCTTTGTAGTATAGACCTGGTCTTTACTCAGTACTTCTTGCAGCATTTACTGACAGGAGTTCATGGTACATTAAGAATGTCAGTAGAAAATGCTTTTTGTGCAGCTACACATTTGAATACCAAGCATTACCTAAAAAAGTTGCCCACCTCAACAATCTAAATACCTCTATTCCATTTAATTCTTCATTTAATGGACTCATTATTTTAAAATAATCCAGTTAGGTTATACTTTGAAGAAAAAAGACATTTTCCTGTGACTGCGATGTAATTACAATAAAAATTTCCACAGTGTATTGGGAGGGTAGGAAGTACATAGATTCCTATAAAGATTTTAATTGCCATTTCAGTTCCAGTTTCAGTTCTCCATTTTTCTGCAGATGTTGCTTCCTCTCCTTATTACAATTTAATACTATGCATATAATATGAACCTCTGCTTTTAATTAACTTACATTTGGTAAAAAGATATTGGGAAGTAGTTTATCACCACAATTAGAGGTTATAGGGTTAGGTTTTAATCCCACTACACTTATCAAAATACTTTTGAGCTCTGTTGTGTATGCATTAAAATGTAAAGAAATTGACAGACTATAATCAAAAAATGGATAGTTTCCAAGCCAGCCAAATAGCTTGGCTTTTTAAGAGCTAAGATTTATTAGGAACATTAGAAATACCAATGTATACATATTTTAATAATTGTAATTAATTTGACTTTGCTGTACTGTAGTGCTATTCTGTCATAAAAGTAGCTTGAGCCATGACTATTTCAGTACAAAGATCTTTTGAAATTTGTCCAAACTGAATTTTGATTGTTTTGGAAATACCATAGATTGAAATTCTGTGGTCATAGCTAGACAATGAGAATGTTTTAAGATCTCAATTCCATAATGAACTGCCTGTAAACACTGGGTTCTGCCCAAGTAGAGCTGATGGCAGGATTGGTGACAAAGTGTACTGCAGATAGAGATGGACAAACAATGGGAAAAGGTTATTGCACGTAACAGGTTCAGCCTGGCCTGATTTACATGCTTTTTATGTTAATTTCCCATAAACATTTGAGCAATTGGAGGAATTTTGTGAATATTTTCAGTTTGGGATTTTTAAACTCAGTTGAGCGAATATTTTTACATTAATTCTCTCTCTCCCTCTCTGTGCCCCTGGTAGCAGAGCTCCTATCTTCATCCAAACAGGAACACCACAATATCACTTATCTGACCAATCCTTAGCCAACTAATTCAAACCAAACTGGTTCTGAAGACTCAGAACAAAGGTTTTGAATCTCAGCCAGATTCCACAAATTGAGGGCGAAGCTTACGTTGATTGAAATAGGACTGGTCCATTTATGTTGTAACTCTTTAACTTTTTTCCTTCTTTTCACCAGGAGACATAGAGTAAATGTTTGCCCTTACAAGGTTACCTTAGGCCAACAAACTTATCTTTTATGTTAAAATGTGTTACAGTCAATCTTCTAAATAAGAGAAGAATTCTGTTTCAATTTACAGAGAAGATTAACAATGTGGATACAAATTTTCTCATATCAAAAGTTAGAAGAGTCTTCAAGAACAGTATTGTATCCCCCCCCCCCCCCCCCGCCCATTACTGTACTTTAGAATTTGGTTAGGCAGTGTCTCTATAATCCTTCCTCTTTCTGTAAACTGTGGGTATATTGGGGGGGAGGGAGGGGGGACAATTTCTCCATGTTCCAATAACTTTTCCAGAAAGTTCCATATTTCTTTCCACACCTCAGCTCCTTGTCATATCTGTCTCAACTGCTTGCCACCTTTCATCCCCATACTCGTTCTAATTATTAAGGCTATGTCTACATTGGCAAGATTTTGCACAAATACTTTTAACGCAAGAGTTTTTGCGTTAAAGTATTTGCACAGGAGAGCGTCTACACTGGCATGTGCTTTTGCGCAAGAGATGTGCTTTTGCTAAAAAAAAAAACCGTGCCAGTGTAGACGCTCTCTTGCGCAAGAAGGCTCCGATGGCCATTTTAGCCATCGGGCTTTCTGCGCAAGAAATTCATGTTGCCTGTCTACACTGGCCTCTTGCGCAAGAACAGTTGCGCAAGAGGGCTTATTCCTGAGCGGGAGCATCATAGTTCTTGCGCAAGAAGCACTGATTTCACACATTAGAACGTCAGCGTTCTTGCGCAAGAACTCCCCGCCAGTGTAGACAGGCAGCATGTTTTTGCGCAAAATCATGCCAATGTAGACACAGCCTAAAGGTAAGATTTTGTTAAGGTTATTTTTTAGTGAAATAGAAGGGCTGAATACTACAGCAGATGTTTCTTGGGAACTTGGGTTAATTGACTTGTCTGGCACCTAAGAAGATCAATGCTGGCAAAGTGAACAGATTGGGGCAGCGGGGAGATAACAAACAGTATGCTGCATCTAGACTGGCATAATTTTGCGCAAATACTTTTAACGGAAACGTTTTTCCGTTAAAAGTATTTGCGCAAAAGCGTGTCTAGATTGGTTCCGGAGTTATCATTATAACGATGCGCTTTTGCGCAAAAGCGCGTCTACATTGGCGGGATGCTTTTGCGCAAAAGCAGAAGCCCAGAACCATTTTGAAGAGGGCAAAAGGGCACCAGCCCTTTCCGGGGGCAGGGGCTGGAGCTCCTTTGAGACACTTGCTTAAAGGGATCTCCCTGGACAGCCGTTTCTCTCCTGCTGTGTGCTATAGGACCTCTTGCAGGGACTGACAGCCATAGCAGTTTTGGTGGTTGCCCTCTGCCTTTTTGGACACCACTGCCTTTTGTCACTTAGTGCCTTTGCTTGTTTTTTTTTCATCTCCCTTGTTTTTTCTGCCATGGAGCCAGGGGTGGCCATGTGCCTGCTCTGGCCCCTGCCGCCATTTTGGAATGCCTGCAGCTGGTGCTCCAGGCTGCTGCCCTCCTGTTCCAGGACCTGAAGGCGCAGATCGCTTTGGACTCCCTCACTACGGAGGCCACGGCGTCCCTGTGGCATCCCCACCCCAGGGTGGAGAGGCCACTGTGGAGACTGGACACCAGTACGGACTGGTGGGACCGGCTGGTCCTGGGGCAATGGGACGACCAGCAATGGCTCCAGAACTTTTGCATGCGAAAGCGGACGTTCCTGGAGCTGTGTGCCTGGCTCACCCCTGCACTCCAGAGAGCCACCACCCGGCTGCGGGCACCCATCCCCATCGACAAGAGGGTCACCATCGCACTATGGAAGCTGGCCACCGCAGACAGCTACCGATCGGTGGCACACCAGTTCGGGGTGGGCAGATCCACCGTCGGTGTCATCGTGATGGAGGTAAGTCCCAGGGGGAGTGGGGAGTGGAGTGGGGGGAGGGTGTTGCACTCCATGCCCAGGGGCAGCCAAGACTCCAGGCAGGGTCACCCAAGGGTTTGGGCCATCCCTCCCTTGCACAGGCCTGCTGGTGGGGGGGGAGGGGGCCGTGGGGCGAGGGGGCCCTGGTGTGTGTGTGTGTGTGTGTGTGTGAGCACAGAGGGCATCATGGGGGCCCAAGGGAGCGCACACTCACCCTGCCTTATGTGATGTGTTCCCCTGTGTTTCTCTGCACCCTTCTGCAGGTCGTCCACGCCATCAATGACGTCCTGCTCCCAAGAGTCATCCGCCTGTGCAACGTGGATGCTACCGTGGCCGGCTTCGCTGCCCTCGGGTTCCCCAACTGTGGGGGAGCCCTGGATGCAACCCACATCCCCGTCGGGGGCCCAGAGCATCGAGCGGACCATTTTATGAACAGGAAGGGGTACTGCTTGATCGTACTCCAGGCCCTTGTGGACCACCGTGGCCACTTCCTAGATGTTTATACGGGCTGGTCCGGCAGGAGCACACGACTCCCGCCTACTACGCAACTCTGGCCTGTTTCGCAGGCTGGAGGCGGGCACCTACTTCCCCCGGCGGGAGTTTACTGTCGGGGATGTGCCTATGCCCATATGTGTCGTCGGGGACGCAGCTTACCACCTGCTGCCCTGGCTAATGCGGCACTACACGGGGTGGCCAGACCAGAACCCGGCCTGGTTCAACGACCGCCTCAACCAGGCCCGCAATCACGTGGAGTGCGCCTTCGGCTGCTTGAAAGCCCGCTTCCGGTGTTTGCTCACCCATCTTGAGATGGGTGAGCGGAATGCCACGGAGGTAGTGGCCGCGTGCTGCGTGCTCCACAATGTTGTGGAGCAGAGTGGGGAGGCCTTCCTCCCCCCTCATGGATGGCAGCCGAGGGCCAGGCTTATGAACAGCCCCGCACAGCTGCCATCCGCCAGGCACACCAGGATGGGGTGCACATCTGGGAGGCCCTGACGGAAATGTTCGCCCAGGCCCCATAGTAGGGTTGCCGGTATCCCTTTACAACTCCCTCCCATCCCCTCCCCTTCCCCCTCCCCTCCCCTCTCCTTACCTCCCAATAAACACCAAACACAGTTTTGTTTTGAACAGAAAAAACTTGTATTTTTTTATTTACAAGGGGGAGAGGGGGAGGAGACCTTGAACTGGGAGGGGGAGGAGCTACTCCTGGGAGGGGTGGCCCCTGCAACTGCTCCTGCGGGGGCGGACCTGCACATGGAGGGCAGGCTGCATCGGGGCAGGCTGCACGGGGAGGTGGGCAGGAGGGGCAGGAGCAGGAGGGGCAGGGGCAGGGGCAGGAGCAGGAGCAGGAGGGGCAGGAGGGGCCATTGCAGGAGCAGGAGGGGCAGGGACAGGAGCAGGAGGGTCCATTGCAGGAGGGGGCAGGGGCAGTGCTAGGGGAGGGATGGCGGGGGCATGAGGCAAGGCCATGCCATAATGGATGGCATGGCCAATGTGGGCGGTGAGGGTGGCGATCGAATCTGCCATGCAGACGCACTGGGCCTGGAAGGCGCCCCCAGGCCTCCTGGCGCCACTGCAGGTCCGCCTCCACGTGCCGAGTGATGGCTGCCTCGACGTGCTCGACGGCCTGCACGTGGCACCGAAGGAGCTGGTCCCGGTGGCGGAGCCGCCGCCTCGGTGGTTGGGCGGCTGGGGGTGCTGCTGCTGCCGCTGCTGTAGAACTAGAGGATCCCCGGCTTGTGCTTGGTCCCGCTGCAGGGAACAGAAGAAAGGATGGGTCAGTCAGGCAGCCCGGCCACTGTCCCCACACCTCATGCCCTCCACCCCTGAGCCCAGGTGACCCCACAGTTGTGTGGCTTGGGCCCACTCGGTTACCCCCCTCTTCCCCGTGTTGTATGTTTGCATACAGGACTGCCCCTGGAGTAGGGTCCTCCTCCATGTATTGTAACCACCGGTCTGTGTCCTGGCCCCATGGAGGGTGGGAAGGCGCTTGTGTTGTGTTAACCTGTGGAACTCCCTGCCGGTGGAGGCTGTGAGGCTTTGGGCTAATCAATGGTGTTTGACAGGGAGTGAGATGAATCCCCCACACAGTGCCTGGGAGCACATCTGGCAGACGTGGTCTGGGCTCTCAGATCCCCATCGCGTGGGATGTCTCCTGGATGGAACCAGGGGTGACTGGGGAGTGTACCATCCTTGCAGCAAAACTCAGGTGGCCCTAGGGCCAGCCCGAGCGCTTCCCCCCATCCCCCTCCCGTTAGCCCTCACACACGTAGCCCAGGGACATGTGTGGCCGCAGTGGGGACTTCCCTCGGGGAGCCAGCCAAGGCACCGGGAGCAGGCGAGGGGGCTCAGTGGGGGCCATGCTCACAGGGCTGTGACACTGCAGTTTTCCCAGGAGCAGCTGGCTGTGCCTCACAGCCAGGCATGGGACAGTGTGCTGTTCTGCGTGCTGCACCCTTGCGGAGGTGCGGGCTCTGGCCTGAGTCCCTGGGGCCCTGGCTAGTTCCAGCCAGCATCCACCCTTCCCCCCTGGTCCTGCCAGGGATGTGTGTGAGCAGCACGGTCCCAGGCGTGCCCTGCAGCTGCCTGCCGCGGCCACATCCCACTCGGTCACCAGGCTGTACGTGGTTGCACGTGCTGCTTACTGCCTAATTCTATACAGCGTGCAGCTCACGTGGCCTGAGTGACGTGCTGTCCCCTTCCCCCCTCCGGGCGCCTGGCTCCGCCCCTGCCCTTGTGAGTGCAAAGTGCAACACTCACCGGTGGATCCTTCCCCGGCCTCCGAGGATGCACGGGAGACATCAGGACTGCCGGAGGGGGCCTGCAGGGTGGCAGTGCTGGCCTCGTCCTCCAATGCACTGCTGATGTCTCCTTCCCCCGCCTCAGTGGTCCTGGTGACGGGGGGCACATGGGGATGTCCGGGGATGTCCACAGGAATGTCCGGTGCCTGCGGTGCTGGCTGGCCCAGGATGGCGTGGAGCCGTTGGTAATGGCCCAGACGTAGCCCAAGCACAGCTCCTTTACTTTAGCCCAGACTTGCTCCAGGGTCCGGGCTGGATGGCCCTGCTGGGCGAGCGCCTGGGCCATGTGGGCAAAGATCTCAGCGCTCCGGTGCCGGGAGCGGGTGTCAAGGAGGGCCTCCTCCTCCTGCCACAGGTCCAGCAGGGCCTCCAGCTCCCCCGAGGACCAGGATGGTGCCCTTCTTTTTCTGGCCCTGGGGGCCTCCTGCGCTGGGGGGGGTGCGAGTGGCTGATCCCCACCTGGAGCTGCCATCGTGCTTGGAGGTGTCTGCTGGACGGCAGGGGCCACGTGGCAGACCTCTGGCCAGAGGTCGAAGAAGGGCTCCTGCCTTGTGACCTCAGCAGCCTGCGTCTGCTTTAAGGGGACTCAGGTTACCAGGAAGTCCAGGAGCTGATTGTGGCTACGGAGCTGTCCACTGGGGTTTTTTTTCCGTTTAGCCTGCTTTTGCGCAAAACGTCTTAGCTGCCTGTCTACACTGGCCCTTTTGTGCAAAAACATTTGCGCAAGAGGGCTTTTTCCTGAGCCGAAGCGTCAGAGTATTTGCGTAAGAAGCACTGATTTCGCACAGTAGAACGTCAGTGCTCTTGCGCAAATTCTCTCGGCCAGTGTAGACAGCTGGCAAGTTTTTGCGCAAAAGCGAGCGCTTTTTGTGCAAAAACTTGCCAGTCTAGATGCACCCTATAAGTTCCAGCAAAGCTCTTTCTTGCTGAGGCAGAGGGTGGCTGACAATTCTGGGTTCCCAGAGGAGAGCGTCATAGTGCAACCAGAAAGAATATTCTACTTCCATCACAGCACACTGCTTTCCAGAGCTTGGAATGGAATGCAAGACTCCTGAGTCTCATTGTCCCTCTTCTGTCCACAAATACCTGTGGCAAAGTGTGTCTATTCTATTCTATTCTATTCTATTCTATGTTCATCCCTGTAGTAGCCAAGACACTTTCAACAGTGCACAAAACAATGTAACTATACATTTGTCATGTGTTTGTTCCCTTATCCTCTCCCCAGTGTGGAAAGCACCTAGAGTGGAGTGCCTTGCTCTAGTAGTGTGTTTTTGTGGTTTTTGTTTGCATTTCAGTTTAAATACCCCTGTTGTGGGTTCATGTCAAAGTAAGGTCAGTCAAAGAAATGTGCCTTTCATTTGGAGTGGAAAGCGTGAGGTTTGTGGTGGTCCTCAGCAGTGTTCCCTCTATACTGCAGGGCAGCACAGCTTCACAGGTGATTAATCAACCCCACCCAGTCAGTCAGCTTCCTGCATGGAGCCCTAAGCCTCTGACTGGATGGTGCTGATTAATCACCTGTGAAGCTGTGCTGCACGGAGCTTAGAGGGAACACTGGTCCTCAATTCCGGGGGAGTTCATTCATAGACTTGGATTGCTCTCATGGAAAGCTCTGTCCTCTGCTCTGAGATTTCCACTGTGCCAGAGAAGCAGAGTTGTCAGCCACATGAGATGATCTTTTAGATATCTTTAGCCCAGCTCATAGAGCGTTTTGAAGATAAAGACTGACACCTTTTACTTGGTTCAAATTTTATGGAAAGTCAGCGTAGAGAGGAGAAAACATGATTGATATGTTTGCATCAGTCTGTGCCACTGAAGAGATATGCACCAGTTCTCTGAACTAGCTGGTATTTAAGTACTGAATGCTTCATGCCCACATATATTGCATTGCACTCGTCCAGCTAAGAGGTGACAAAGGCATGACTAACTGAGGCTAAGTCTTTGTCTGCCTGAATGGATAGAGTTTTCTAGCCAAGTGGAGATGGTAGAAAACATTTGCTGATGAACCATGTAGGTGTCAATAAATGCCACATGATGCAATTTTTGTTTTATCAGTTTGCTTTTCTTAAAAAGAAAGGATATTACACACAAAGAATATGTTAAAAAATTCATTTGCACAGTCAAGTATTCAAAAGTTAGGAAATGTCAGAAGATTGTCTATGCAATCTTAATTAGGCCTATAGTGAGCAGGGGTGGCTGCTTACTGACCCCGAGGAGGGAGAACCCCTCTCTGAGCCCGGGTGGGCCGAGACAGAGCCTGCCCCTTTAAATTCGCAGAGGCCTAGGGGCAGGGCAGGAAGTATAAAAGCCCAGCCCAGGGGTTCAGTAAGGCCCCAACCACTTGTGGGCAACATAGCCTATGCCAAGCTCTCACTCTTAGGTAGGGTTGCCAGATGGTTTCAACAAAAATACTGGACACACTTAACATTACATCACAATCTACATTACATCTTATTTAGAAAATACTGGACATTTATATTTTCTCATTTATGTTTTCTCAATTTGTTTCCTGAACAGAAAGCTCAAATACTGGACTATCTGGCTCAAAACCAGACACCTGACAACCCTACGCTTAGGCCATGAAGATCTGGCAGAGGTGGACGACTGGCCCGGACCACCAGGTCCAGGCACTGAAGAGGAGACTTTCTGTATCCTGTCCCCACATGCAGAGTACCCAGACCCTGCAAACCCCCCACTGGCTGGGAGCCAGGTACAGATGGAGGGGGAGTTTGGAAGCGGAGGATGGTCAGGCAGACCTGATAGCCCTTTGACAGGTGTCGGCGTGTTTCAGATCAGATTCCCCGCTGACCCCAGTGGCCGCCAAGGCTGCCACTCCTAGGGCCCTGGGCCATGATGCGGTGGAGTAGGGAGGGCCCGCGTCCCCCATGCCACCCTACATACTGGGTGGTAGTCTCCCCCACCCCACTTGTGCCAGGATACTGTTTGTTTGCCTGCCCCACCCTGAACCAGGGCCTGGGCTAAAACTGACTCTGGGAACTGGATGTTTGTCTGCCCCACCCTGAACCAGGGCCTGGGCTAAAACTGACTCTGGGAACTGGATGTTTGTCTGCCCCACCCTGAACCAGGGCCTGGGCTGTATTGACTGTGGACTGGCGCGAGCGTTGCAGCCTGCCCCACCCTCTGGCCCTACCGTCTTAAAGGGGCCATTGGACTAGGAGGCTTGACCCTGGCAGCTTGGGTCCCAGTGGCTTCCCAGCCAGAGGCTGCTGCACGCAATCGCTCTCTTCCTCAGTCTGCCTAGACTGAGCTTAATGCTCCCTCCACTGGAAGCATGCCCAGCAGGGGGCATGGCCTCTTCTGCCCTGCACAGTTTATTAATCCTTGCCTCTCCTCGGTACATCCCATCACAAGAACCTGTACTTTATTCAAGGAATATGATAGATATTGCTCTGTGAATGATTCAAAGGTGTGTAGTAAAGAAGGCTGTTGTAGGACCCCTGACTCATTTGTTGAAGAAATTGGAAGGTTTTTAGTTAATAAGGCAACATATTAAAAGAACAGAGGGTGGTTTCATGGTTAAGGCACCTCAGTTCAGCCCTAGAGAATTCTATTTTATCCCTATATTTGCTACAGAGTTCCTGCATGATGCTTGGCACTTATGCCAAACTGCTCGCTGGTGGCTGATAATTTTGTGTTCCATATTTTCTGGGTTCCTGAACTGAGATCTGGTGAAATCTCTGCACATCTGACACCAACTGCAACTGAAATCAATGAGAGCTGTGCTTTGAGCATATATAATACTATATACTGCTAAAAAAGAAATCAGATTTTAAGCACCTCAAATTGGGCACTCAAAATTAATAGGCACTTTTGACCCTAATCTCTGTGCATCAGCTCCCCGTTTGTAAAATGAGGATACCACTCCTCATAAACGTGATGTGAAAATGAATTAATGTTTGTAAAGTGCTCAGATACTATAATGATGAGCATCATAGAAAAGTTCATGAGGAAATTAATAATGTTGTCTTCAGAACATGGTTTGACTAATATGTAGTAAACAAGGGATGGGGTCACTCACTGAACAATGAACAGAAAACAAAACAAAGAACAGTTGCTCATTAAGTAAGCACCATCCACCCTATGTCCTGAGGCAGTGTAAAAAAAAAGTCAGTATGTAATTAAAGCCTTTATTTTAATGCAAGGATGCAGAATTAGAGTTCTATCGGCAACCTTGAAACTGGCATTTTCTAGCTTTTGAGTGCTTGTCTTTGTAACCTTACTAATGTTCTTTTGATGTAGTTTTCTTTTTTGTGTGCAATAGTAATTTGTATGGGGAGCAGCTCATTAAGATAGGAAAAAGATAAGCACTAGCAACAGCTGAGAACTCAGTGATTTCATGCTGCCTATTACAAAGCCTGAACACCTTTAGACTCCCTCATTTCTACCCAGGGATGTCAGCATTTCTGCTTTATTAAAAAAAACCCTACATGTTGTTTAATAAATAATTATTTTACAAGGCTCAGTAACTAAGAGGAAAGTGAGTTGAGAATTTGCATATCTTGATTTATTGTTATTGATTTCTCAAACACATGCATTAACTTTTGGTGATAACTATTATAATAATTATTTTTGGGGTACCCAAAATGATGGAAGAGCTTTCCAGACATTTGAAGAAGGGACGCTCCTTGTGTGGAAGAGTTAACAGGACAAACTGTCAACATCACAGAGGTCAGAGAAGGAAAATACTATATGGTGAGACTTTGGACCAAACAAAGGAAGATCATACTCTCAACTCTATGTCATTTCTCCTTTTGTGTACAATGCGATCACTTTTAGAACATTGCATCCTGTCAGTTCCAAAATTTCAGAGGATGATCTAGCCATGAATAGGCAAAGACCTATTGACCTTGAAGAGAATTGGAAAACTTCCACTGGTGTGAGAAGAAAATTCCTCTGCTGCATGGTCACCTTGACCTACATATGTGATGAAGCGTGAGACCTTCTAGTATACAAGCCCACTCAATTCCTTGTAGAAAGCCTGGTGAAGTGAGTGTCTCTGAGGGACTTATTGCTCATTATCAGTTTGTTTTACCATTTTATATGGTTTTGAAAAATGCCTACAAGGCACACTGTCTGCCTGTTTAAAAGAGTTCCTCAACAGGCTCCAGGCATAGCAAGCATTCCCTCCCCTCCTCCCTCCCCCCGTTTATTCAGATATGTGCCTTCCTGGAATAACAAAGCACCTGCTGAGTTAGACTTTGACATCACATTGCAAAATAATTGCTCCGGATGAATGCTGGTTACCAATAGAAATAGAACATTTTACTGATCTTTGATGATCAGAATTCAGAGGCGGTCAGGGTAAAACAATAGAATTATTATTTATATTATGATTCATTCCAGACTATGTGTACATAGATATGTAGGCTTAGCTCCTCAGCTATAGAGTGCAGGGGTACTAACATGTCCTTTATATTCTCTCCTTCCACAACTGGCTGCGAGCCAGGTCAGTTCCTTGTCATAGAATTGTCAAGTATAGAGCTCTTAAAGTGCTCAGTGGCCCCAAGCAGACAATGAGGTATAGGGGAAGCTTAACTTGGTGTTTCTTTTTATAGCCATATGTCAATTTCAGAGGCTAAAGGACTACTGACCCTGAAGCTGTTGTTATGACATTGCAGGATTCTTTACAACTGGGATGATCTTCCCTTGGTCCTTACTGTTGGCTTTGCACAAGACTTTACCAGTGTTGTGGTGAAATACACCCCACGATTTGGACCATAATGTAAGAGTCTGTTTGTATGTGTTTGAGTGTAGAGGGAGAAAGACTGTGGTGTCCTTGTATGATTTTCTGTCACCAGAAAAGAGGATAAAAGCTCAACTTGTGACTCCTATGTGAGTCTCACTTAGCATCTTGGTTGAGGCCTATGTGTTTGGAAATGAATATTCCAGGTTCTACTCTTGATGATGCAAATGAAATGGGTTCAACTGTCATAAATAAATGACAAATGTTTGGTTTTAGCGGGCTTACTTTGTAAGTGCCCGTGGCTTAATATAAGCATAAAATAAATCTTAATATGCCTTCCTATGTACTAGATTTTGATGCCTTACACAAACATCTTTGTAAAGGACTGGCAAGATACATACTCCCAATATATTCTTGCATCCAGGACAAAATGTATGAAAAGAGTTCAATCAGCTCTTTTCCCTCTTCCCTTTGAAACACAATTGCCCCCAAGATCTTGCATTCAGAACAGGATGAAGAAGAGTGTCAATACTTTAAAAAACTGCACATCATTTTTGTGATGAGATATATGCACACTCCTGTTGCTGGGTTTTTTTTTCTTTCAGATTTAGTGTTTAGTGTTGAATAAAGATTAGAGTTTGTTTGTACTTGGAGCCACCAAAAATCCCAAACCACCAGCTAACAATTAAAAAAATATTTCCCGTTTCAAATGTCTCTTACCCAAAGCCACTTTTCTTTTTGGCTGATAAATGACGTAGAGCGAAGATCTGAGAGGCTCTAGAGAAAATGGAGAGGATAAAAGCAGCTTTTATCCCATCCTCATCCCATCCCATCTTGTGGATTTGGACTAAAAGCTCTTTGGGAAAGTAAGACATTAGATCCTATGTGCATGTCCAGTGCCTACAGGCTTTTCTATAGGGGACATTTCTGTGAGGCAAGCCAGGGAATCTATACCACATTAATCTGCTGCTCAGTAATGTCCCATGTACCATGCCTGAATACACCGTGCCCCCCCCAGTCACAACTGGAGCACCTAAGGATGGTAAGAGCATGAAACGTGTGGCCTGGTATGGGGCTTGAGGCCTGAACTAAAGTCAGGCCTGCTGAGATAAAGCAAAGTAAATAAGAGTCAGATTATGATCAAAAGTCAGACTGTTACAAAGCATCTGCCTGCCAGTGCAGAGAGAACATGTACAAGCCAACCACAAGCCTGACTGTGATACACATCTCTCTATATATATTTTAGAGATTTGTGCCTCTGTCTGTCTGTGTGTCTGTCTGCAAGTCGATTTGTTCAAGAACTCCTCCTAAATGGTAAGAGCTAGGGCCACCAGATTTGGTATGCAGCCTCCTCTTCTCCTAACTTATAGCAAGGTCTTGGTTTGGTTGTTCTAGGATGACCAGAAGTGCCAGGAAATTGACTGTTTTCCATAGCATGGAAGGGAGGGAGGGGCTAGACTGCTCAGAGGGATGCAATACTGAGAGTAGCCACTGGGGACAGCAAGCCCGCAGGGGAGAGCTATCCTGAAGCATGTCCACTGGGGGTAGCTGTATTACTCAGGGAGTGGCCAACAGGGCTTGGGCTCTGCGATCTTGCCTGCTATCACACAGGGTGAGTAGTCCCCATGCCTCAAACACTTTCCCTCCCTTCCTGGCCCTTGCCTGCAACACTGGAGATGGGGAGAAAAAAGGCCCCTGGTGGCTGAGGGAGGAGCTTGGGTGGAAACAAAAGGCACCTGTTTAATTTGGAAGACAATCACTGTGATTTGCAGTTACTGCAGGACACCATCTAGGGTGATGAAGAAACAAGAGTCTTCTGGATTCAAGATACAATATATGCAGAGAGCAAGAGTGCATGGAAGTTTTTCCTTGTTTTAAATTTTAGTCCCATGATTATTCTGGGTGGCAAGTAAGTTTTTTCTGGAGAGCACAAAGAGAACACAGACCATGCATACATTCCAAAGCCTCACACAGGTCCATCACTGACTATTCAATGGCTAATATCTAATTAATGGGGTGGGGAGGGGGGAGTATGTCTGGATACAGTGATCCATCTATGGGGAAGAGCTTGCAGAATCAGGGCCTGAATGCAAGATTTCATATGCAAGATTATTGCTTACATCTTCAAAATGTGAGCCTTTAGGCCTGTAAGTCTGTTAAGATTTCACTTTTACATGTGTCCAAGAAGGGGATTTGATTTGCAAATAAACTGATAAAAAATTGACCTTGAAAGCACATCTTCTGATAAAATAAGTAAAGTAGTGAAGTATGGCCAAGAGATTCAAATTCAAGGCACGGTACTTATATTGCTTGTTCTAGTGGTTGCATATAATACCTTGAATTTTTTCACTGATGATTTAATAACATACATTGTCTAATCATTAGAAACTTCCATATTTTCTCCTTGTAGGAATTTTGGATAACCCATAGACATATGCTCCATAAAATAATAATGTTTCCTTTAGTTATAAATGTACTATATTTGATTTACTGGTAGAATTGTGATTAGAAGCTAAAATTCATATAATCTGAGTTTCTTGACCTTCAATTAATCATTTTTAAAATTTGGAACATTTATGTTCAATAAGGATATGTCTACACAGAAGCACTATTTTGAAATAGCTGACGTTATTCCAAAATACCAAAGAGCGTGTCTACACTACAAGACTTTATTTCAAAATAATGTTGAGCAGGAGGACTTCTTACTCCGACTCATAATAACTCTCATTTCATGAAGAGTAAGGGAAGTCAAAGGAAGAGTGTTTTTCCTTCGACTTCCTACTCTGTAGACAGTTCCAAAAGCTGAATTAAGCTATTTCGACTTCAGCTACGCAATTGACGTAGCTGAAGTTGCGTAACTTAATTCAACTTTAGCCCTGATGTGATGATGTACCCTAACTGTTTGCAATTTTTGTATGTGTAATTCAGAACCTTCCAAAGGAACTAGCACAATAACAGATGTGTTTATAATGTATTATCACATAGGCTATGTCTAGACTGCAGGCTTCTTTCAGAAGAAGCTTTTCCGGGAGAGATCTTCCCAACCAACTTTCACATGCTAATGGACTCAATTGTGATGAAAGTTGGTTGGGACACTACCAATTTAACAACCACTGAAGGTGCTAACAGCTCTCTGTGTAGTATTCTTCCTGACATGGGAATCTATCTATTGACTTTGATTTTTATCTGCTTCAGTTTAAGTACCCATTCTCCAGTTACTTACTGATGCTCTGTCTCCGAACCCCTTCCCTTTTTCTTCTCTCCCCCATCCCCTTCCCCTCTCCTATTTATTTCGAGTGTACACATCCCAAACTCATAACTCCGGTCATCTGAAGAAGTGGGCTGTGCCCACGAAAGCTCATGATACCATCTACATGTTTTGTTAGACTATAAAGTGCTACCAGACCATTTGGGGTTTTTTTCAGGCCTGAAGTGTTTGCTGCAGGAGAAGGAGTCCAGCCTCCAGGATGTGCTCTGGAGGAGCATTTCAGCTTTAAATGGCCACAGCCTGCACCATACATCAACTGATGCTGCAATGTCCCAGGGTCCCTCACGCAGCATCCTTGCAGCCAGGGGGCTAGAACCAACTGCTTGTCCCCATCTTTGCTTACTGGGCAGCCACTTACAGGGAAGAGTCGAAGACACTGAGGTTTGTAGGCCCATCTTTGAGGGCCTACTCTGAGCAGTCTGCCCTGAGGAGCCTCTTATAACACCTTGTTTGAAGTTACAAACGTGTATTATGAACAATCTCCATTCCCACAGTGTCTGTGACTGAGGTTCTGCTGTGTGTTATTTCTTTCTTTTGTAAGCATTGAGTCAAAATTTAAGGCCAGAAAGGACCACTACATCATCTAGATGAACTCCTGTATATCACAGGCCAGCAACACCACCCAGCATCCACACCCTGAACACAACAACAGAACTGGTCTCAAAGTAAGCAGGACCTCACAAGACTAGACTAGACTAGATGTTCTGTGTCACAGGCAGGGAATAGGAGTGACTGAAGTGCTGTAGTGCCTGGTGCCCCAGTGGGAAGCTTTGTGGCTTTGCCACACCCCACCCCAGAAAAGAACAGTAGAGTCTTCCAAACGACTGTATGAGAAGCACCAGTCAGGGCCCAACAAAGAGAGCTGCTGGGCCAGAGTCAGGCAGTTCCTTGCTGGAGCTGTAGGAGTGTGGCTGGCTGGCGGAGCTATAGAACCTTGGACAGGGTGGTGCTGTCAGGATCCAGAGAGAGTGGGAAAGACCCTAAGTTGGATGCTGGGACTATCTTGGGAAAAGCCCTGAGGTAGGGGTGAAGATGGCACAGGGCTGCAAGGACGTGGCCCAGGGAATTAGTATAGCAGTGGAACTTGAATGAACGGACACAGCAGACAGCTACTATTTACAGAGTTCCCTAGCTGGGAAGGTCCAGTCCTGAGTCTTCCCCAACTTAACATTAGCCACTGGACAGAAGAGTCCTGGACTCCCTTCATGGAGTGTGTGCTGTGATTGGCTGGGGCTGTGATTGGCTGTGATTGGCAGGTGGAAACTGTTGGCTTCTAATTAAAGTTTGAATTCTAGAAGCCTCTGCTGATTGGCTGAGCCTTGGTAGGGGGAGGGACTTTCAGGCAGTCCAGGGCTTTATAAGGCTCTGGGCAAGCGACCAAGGAGCTATAACAGGTGAGTGCTAACAGGAGTTTAGAGGAGTTGGGAAGGGGGCAAGGTTCTCTTGCCTTTCTTTTTAAATCCCTTCTCCAGGACAGCAGGGATGGATGGTGATGGTTCTGTTGTTGTTACCTGCACGGAGTGTGCCATGTTTGTCTTCCTCCTGGAAGAAAGAACAGATTTCATCTGCACTAAGTGCAAGCTGGTCGCCATTTGGGAAGAAAAAATTAGAGGGCTGGAGGCCCAAGTGTCGACCCTACGCTCGATCACAGAGGATGAAGACTTCCTCGATCGAAGGCAGTGTTTAATCCTTCATGCACGGCAGGCAGAAGAGCCAGAGAGGGCAGTACGTGACCAGGAAGAGAACTGGCAGCATGTAACTTCTAGAAGGGGAAAAAAGGCCAGCATGGGAATCCCCCAATGCTATAGAGGTAAGTAATTGCTTTCAGGCTCTCTCCACAGGCTCTGCAGTGCTGAATGCTTTGGAAGGGACCTCACAAGGAAGAAACCGGAAGGGAACACCATCTACTGGAAGGCATGGGATGCGTAGTCCTAGGGATGGGGGTTCCACGGCCACCACCCCCAAAAGAAAACGATGGGTGGTGGTGGTCGGGGACTCCCTCCTAAGAGGTACTGAGCCATCCCTCTGCTGTCCCGACCTGGAATCTCGAGAGGTGTGCTGCTTACCGGGAGCTCGCATTCAGGATGTGACTGAGAGGCTTACCAAACTGATCAAACCTTCGGATCGCTACCCCTTCCTGCTTCTCCATGTGGGAACTAACGATACGGCCAAGAATGACCTTGAGCGGGTTACTGCGGATTATGTAACGCTGGGAAGAAGGATCTAAGAATTCGGAGCGTAAGTGTTCTCGTTCATCCTCCCTATTGAAGGGAAAGGACTGGGCAGGGATCGTCGAATTGAGGACGTAAATGCGTGGTTGCGCAGGTGGTGTCGCAGAGAGGGCTTTGGTTTCTTCGACCATGGGACTCTGTTCCGGGCACGAGGATTGTTAGGAAGAGATGGGATCCACCTAACGAAGAGAGGAAGGAGCATCTTCGCGGGCAGGCTTGCAAACCTAGTGAGGAGGGCTTTAAACTAGGTTCGTCGGGAGACGGTGATCAAAACCCTGAGGGGAGTGGGAAAGTCGGATACCGGGAAGAAATGCAAAGAGGAACGAGCAAGAAAGGAGGACCCCCTGTTTCGAATGGAGAAGATAGGACGATCAACTGGTTATCTGAGGTGTTTGTACACTAATGCGAGAAGCCTGGGCAACAAACAGGAAGAACTGGAGGCCCTGGCCCAGTCCAAGAAATATGATTTAATTGGGATAACAGAGACTTGGTGGGATGACTCGCATGACTGGAGCGCTGTCATGGAAGGGTATAGACTGTTCAGGAAGAACAGGCAGGGGAGAAAAGGAGGAGGAGTTGCACTATATGCAAGAGAGCACTATGATTGCTCTGAACTCCAGTATAAAGAGGAGAAAACCAGTTGAGAGTCTATGGGTTAAGTTTAAAGGAGCAAACAACAGCAGTGATGTTGTGGTTGGTGTCTGCTACAGGCCACCGAATCAGGTGGATGAGGTAGATGAGGCTTTCTTCGACAACTGAGAGAAGCTTCCAGATCGCACAGGCCCTGGTTCTCGTGGGGGACTTTAATCACCCTGACATCTGTTGGGAAACCAATACGGCAGTACACAGGCAATCCAGGAAGTTTTTGGAGAATGTTGGGGATAACTTCTTGACACAAGTGCTGAAGGATCCAACCAGGGGCCGTGCGCAGCTTGACCTTCTGCTCACAAACAGGGAGGAACTAATAGGGGAAGTGGAGGTGGGTGACAACCTGGGAAGCAGTGATCATGAGATGGTAGATTTCAGGATCCTGACCAAAGGAAGAAAAGAGAGTAGTAAAATACACACCTTGGACTTCAAAAAAGCAGATTTTCACTCCTCAGAGATCTGATGGACAGAATCCCTGGGATGCTAACATGAAGGGGAAAGGAGTCCAGGACAGCTGGCAGTATTTTAAAGAAGCCTTATTGAAGGCACAGAAAGAAACCATCCCGACACGAAGCAAGAGAGGCAAACATGGTAGGAGACCGGATTGGCTTACGGGGAAATCCTTGGTGAACTTAAGCACAAAAGGAAGCTTACAAAAAGTGGAAACTTGGACAAATGACCAGGAGGGGTTTAAATGTATAGCTCGAGAATGCCGGGGGGTTATCAGGAAGGCGAAAGCGCAAATGGAATTGCGACTGGCTAAGGATTTGAAGGATAACAAGAAAGGTTTCTACAGGCATGTTAACAAGAAGAAGGTGATCAGAGAGGGTGTGCGGCCCCTACTGGATGAAGGAGGTAACCTAGTGACAGATGATGTGGGAAAGCTGAAGTACTCAATGCTTTGCCTCTGTATTCACAGACAAGGTCGGCTCCTGGACTTCTGCGCTAAGTGACGCAAGATGGGATGAAGATGGACAGCCCGTGGTGGGTAAAGAACAGGTTAGGAACTATTTAGAAAAGCTAAACGTACACAAATCCATGGGTCCGGACTTAATGCATCCGAGGGTACTGAGGGAGTTGGCAAATGTCATTGAGGAGCCTTTGGCCATTATCTTTGAAAAGTCGTGGAGATTGGGAGAAATCCCGGATGATTGGAAAAAGGCAAATGTAGTGCCCATCTTCAAAAAAGGGAAGGAGGACGATCCAGGGAACTATAGGCCGGTCAGTCTTACCTCGGTTCCTGGAAAAATCATGGAAGGGATCCTTAAGGAATCCATTTTGAGGCACTTGGAAGAGAGGAAAGTGATTAGGAATAGTCAGCATGGATTCACAAAGGGCAAGTCGTGCCTGACCAATCTGATTAGCTTCTATGATGAGGTAACTGGCTCTGTGGACGTGGGAAAGTCAGTGGATGTGATATACCTTGACTTTAGCAAGGCTTTTGTTATGGTCTCCCACAGTATTCTTGCCAGCAAGTTAAGGGAATGTGGATTGGATAAATGGACAGTAAGATGGATAGAAAGATGGCTAGAAGGCCGGGCCCAGCGGGTAGTGATCAACGGCTCGATGTCAGGATGGCGGTCGGTTTCTAGCGGAGTGCCCCAAGGTTCGGTTCTAGGACCGATTTTGTTCAATATCTTTATTAATGACCTAGATGAGGGGATGGATTGCATCCTCAGCAAGTTTGCGGATGACACTAAGCTAGGGGAAGAGGTAGATACGCTTGAGGGCAGAGATAGGGTCCAGAGTGACTTAGACAGATTGGAGGATTGGGCCACAAGAAATCTGATGAAGTTCAACAAGGACAAGTGCAGAGTCCTGCACTTGGGATGGAAGAATCCCAAGCATAGTTACAAGCTGGGGACCAACCAGTTAAGTAGTAGTTCTGCAGAAAAGGACCTGGGGGTTACAGTGGAAGAGAAACTGGATATGAGTCAACATTGTGCCCTTGTAGCCAAGAAGGCTAATGGCATATTAGGTTGCATTAAGAGGAGCATTGCCAGCAGATCCAGAGATGTCATTATTCCCCTTTATTCGGCTTTGGTGAGGCCACATCTGGAGTATTGTGTCCAGTTCTGGGCCCCCCACTACAAAAAGGATGTGGACGCATTGGAGAGGGTCCAGCGGAGGGCAACCAAAATGATTAGGGGGCTGGAGCATATGACCTATGAGGAGAGGCTGAGGGAGTTGGGTCTGTTTAGTCTGCAGAAGCGAAGAGTGAGGGGGATTTGACAGCAGCTTCAACTTCCTGCAGGGGAGTTCCAAAGAGGATGGAGAGAGGCTGTTCTCAGTAGTGACAGATGGCAGAACAAGGAGCAATGGTCTCAAGTTGTGGTGGGAGAGGTCCAGGTTGGATATTAGGAAAACTATTTCACTAGGAGGGTAGTGAAGCACTGGAATGGGTTGCCTAGGGAGGTAGTGGAGTCTCCATCCCTGGAGGTGTTTAAGTCTCGGCTTGACCAAGCCCTGGCAGGGTTGATTTAGTTGGGATTGGTCCTGCCTAGAGCAGGGGGCTGGACTTGATGACCTTCTGAGGTCTCTTCCAGCTCTATGGTTCTATGATTCTATGATTGGACATTGAGGAACCCCAAAATGAGGGAGCTCTGGGACTCTAGTCTATCCTAGAGGAGGGAGAAACAAAGAGAAAGAGTGCATCACACACACTTGCCCAAGGGAAAGCTTGTGAGAGGAGAATGAATCTCATCAGAGATATATCCAGATAATCCTGATAAGTGATCCACATGCATGAAACAAAGGAAGGGAACCCCCTCCCTACACCCCAATGTCACTGTCCATCTGAAGTTGGGGGAAAATTGCTTCCTGACCCTGCATATGGAAGTCAGTTGTTCACATGCACAGAATCTATGAACCAGACAGTCAAGCACTGGAGAGAGAATGCTCAGTACCATCTCAATTAAACTCAATTTTGGTTAAAGTAAAGGATCAGATTCTACCCTTAGTGTGACTGTCAGTTGTGATGGATAATCATGATCTGTCTACTTCAAATCACTCATTTTTGGGAATGATAATGACAACGATTGTTACAAAGAAAATTTAGTGGTGTCTGGTGCCTGTGTATTTCCTTGCTTCCAACTTTGAAAACTTGTCTCTCCCATCAACAGAAGTTGCTCCAGTAATAGATATTACCATCAGCCTTCCATTGCCTCCCAAGTCAGTTTGGTTTCAGACCCATGTGTGATAAAGATGCACTGGTTGCTTTAGCTGATGATCTTAGTGATGAGCAAAGCTGAGGAGTTCATTCTGAGTCTTTGAGCTCTGTTAAATGGATTCATTGCCACAACCCAGGATGTTTTAGAGATATGCCTACAGTCACTGGAGGAGCTAATATTATCTCCACCCCTTTTGGAGACATCAACATCAGTAAATGTAACTGGAGAACACTTTTCTGTGCAGTGCTTTAAATAACAACATCTTCTAATGTTCATTGCCAATAAAGATCCAATAATGCAATGTACGTTACTCTCTCTTTAAACTTGCTCTTCCCTTACAACTTTAAGGTAGCACCTGAATAAACTGTTGTACAGCTATGTAAAAACTACAGATTGAAATTATCTGGATTTTTGATTCTCATCATACAGGTATATGGAGTATTTTGTGCCTTTCAAGTTTCCCCTCCTTATTTATAACTCCCAAAAGGAAATCATGCCCTCTTTCTCCCCATTAAGATTAATAAGATAGTCATAAAAACAAGACAAAATTTAACATGTCAAACCCAGCTGAACTATAAGTAATCTATATTGAAGAGCATGGCGCAAATCAGATGCTTTTTTTCTAGCAAAGATATCTATTAAAACACTGCAAATTGGTCTCCTTACAGCAAAACAACCTTGGGAAAGTTTGTAGAAGAGTATGAACACAAAGACACGGAGGTTCTCCATTTCACTATATGTTGGTCACTTAGAAAAAATCTGCAGCATGAATTTGATAAAAGAGCTTGTAGACTTTCAGAAGCAGGAGCCACTAGCAATGTCGGTTTCAAACTCGTCCATGACAAGTGACATCTGAGCTGGCTGCCAGAGGGAATCAACTGCTATTTATGTGGCAGAGCATTACAAATGGAATTTGTCACTAGGCAATTGCTGTCCATTTGGAAGCCCTGTGCCAGTCTGTTGAGGACTGTCTCTGTGAAATGAAAACTGTTTGGGTTGACTGATTTAGGTAATTCTGCTTTCTTCTTAAAGAAACTGATCATATCTAAATTACCATGTCAGCTGATAGACCCCTGGAGAAATGTGACTTGGTGTTTGCCTTCAACTATAGAGAGCAGTTTGAGAAGTCAGAGGATAATGTGGCATTCCACACTGCACACTATTTTCAGATTGCCAATATCACATATTCTCAAGCTATGTCTAGACTGCAGGCTTCTTTCGGAAGAAGCTTTTCCGGAAGAGATCTTCTGAAAAAACTTCTTCCGAAAGAGAGCGTCTACCCAGCAAAAGCACATTGAAAAAGCCATCTGCTTTTTCAAAAGATAGTGTCCATTCAGTGTGGACGCTATCTCACATTTAAGCTGTAATTACTAAGAATGGAGTGGCCACCAGGGCACCTGTGCTTTTTCTTCTTTCCTCTTCTTTCGAAAGAACTCCTTCTTCCCTGTCCACACACACCTTTTTCCAAAAAAGCTCTTTTGGAAAAAGGCTTCTTTCTTGTAGAAAGAGGTTTACCAATGTTGGAAAAACCCCTCTCTTCTTTCGAGTTTTTTTCAAAAGAACGTGATTGCAGTGTGGACATAAGTGAATTTTTTTTTGGAAAAACAGATGTTTTTCCAAAAAAGCTCTGCAGTGTAGACATACCCTCAGATGTCTCCCAATCATCAATGTGTCATGTGTCTCAGATGTCTCCCAACGTGTCATATTATAGGTTTATGCTAGTCCAAAGTAATGTGCCATAGTTAATAGTTTGAGAACCTTATCACATTGTATTAAAACCAAAAGGCAAGCTGTGAGTGCTATAGCTATTATCCTAGTTGATCATCAATCCATTAAAATTTTGTCATGTATAAAAATCTTAAAATTACATTGAGTCAAATTTCTTTAAGACAATGCCTCAGAAGTTTCTCTTCATAGCAGAAAAAAATACAATGACTTTTCTTGCTAATCTTTTGGGACACAAGCAATTTGTGCTCTGTCTCCTGCAGATGTAACTTAATGATCGCCAGCCTGAACTCTAAGTTACATGATTGTAATTAATTAGATCACAACTGACCTGCTGTTCTGCTTCTTAATTCTTCCTATGCCCTTGTCACCCTGGGACCATAATTCCCCACTAACAGACAGATTGCAGTCTCTACTTCAAAGTGCAATGCCCAGAAGAAAGCTTCCTTCAACAATGACAAAACATTACACAGGTGTTGTCTAACAGCATCTTCTAACTGCTTTTTAAGGTACATTTTTCTTTTCTGCAATGGCATTAATATGGTCAGGTCCAGTGTGGAAAAGCTAAAAAGCCTTTAGGAAATGTAGATGGCTTAGGGAAAAAGCAAGAGCATTACTTATATGGAAAGCTGATGCAGGAACTTCTGACTGATGCCTGAACATGACTGATAAGCAAGTGAATGACAGGAGAAATGTCAGCTAATGCTTAAAATAGCCTACGGGAAAATGAGAGAACAATAGGTTTTGTTGAGGATGGGTCAATGATTCAATAGCATTTTTAAATCAATGCCACCTACTCCAAATGGCAGCACTGAAAGAAATGTAAGGAGTCACTAAAGTTTCAGCCACAGCTATCTGTGAGTTCATTACTGTATTACTAATTGGAGGTCAGCTTTTCAGAAGGATGAATTGCCAGGCACCCTTTTCATTAAATCATTATTGTTTCATAGATTTAGACAGTTGCTTGTATATACATTCTTGGAAATGAGATTAAGAACATTTTCATTTTAGGACAGCTATTTTTCATATAATACGAGTTACTGTAACCTTTTCCTGTGGTTACTGGGCCGAAATTGGATTTTTTTTTTTAAATGCTTAAGTAGCGATCCTAGAGTGTAACTCAAGATGCTACAGCAAGAGAGCCATGGCTGAATAAAATAGATATTTAGAATTAGTAGCAGTTTTTATATGTTTTCAAATAACAGAGTAGCTATGTATGAGTAGCACTTCTGAAAATAAGCTAGGATTTCATGAGCTCACAAAGTCTCATGCGTAGCATAGTACTGAGGTTTCCATTGTACTTGTTCCACTAGTAAACAGATTGATAATATAAATGGAACAACACAATGGGCCTCATTCTCCTCTCACACTAGGCAGTGATACTGGTGAAGTTTCATCAATTAAGTGGTAAAGCGGGGTTATTGCTCATGTCCCTCCCCCTTTAAAAGCACACGGAGGATAATCATCTGACATTATTGTAAAGACACTGGTGAAGAGTAAGTTTCCAAAGTTTGAAGTTCTAGTCACTACGTATCACCTGCTGGTTGGGGGATCTGCTAACAGAAGGATCAGTTATGCCTTTAAGACAGAGCTCTTCATCAGGGTCGTGTGCAGGTGCCATCCTCACAGGAAGGAACTCTACCTGCTATGGTTCTTTTTGCACAACACTGATTTGTACCTAGTGGCAATAGGGCACTGGTCTCTTTAGGGATCATACAATCCAAGAGGCTCATATGAAGACAGAAGTGTCTGCACTCGAGGGAGCGCAGAGTAGGCTTTATTGCTCAATAGAGACCCTGGGCTCTTCTCCCCACTTCCCCAATGAGCACCTCTATTTAAAAAGTGCAGAAGTAGCCTTGTAATGCACACCAGATGGGGAGATACCTCCTCAGAGGTGCTTTTCTTCACCACTGCCCAGTGTTGGGGCTGTGAAGATCACAAGTAAGAAGAGATGTGCACAACGAAAATGTCTAGCAACCCCAAGGCTCCCAGCTCAGGCACTCAAATGTCAAATGTACAGTGTCTCTCACTTCAATGTAATAAGCTTGATGGACTATTGAACCACATTAATCTGAATGCCAGTGTCATGTTAAGAATGGCATGTGAAGAGCTGCACACAAGTAGCCATCTCTTGTTTACCACACACAAGAAAGCATGACAAAAACGTTATTAGTCCACCAAACCACAGGAATAAAACTGCACATTCTTGAGTGCCTGCTACTGGTACCTCTTCCATTCACTATTTATACTGGGGTGGGAAACCTTTGGCTTGAGGACCACATGCGATTAGTAAGGACCACCAGACAATTTGCTTACCTGAGCATCTGCAGGCATGGAGCCCCACAACTCCCATTGTCCAGGAATGTTGAACTGTGCCTGCTATAATCCAATAAATATGGATCAGTCACTTGACTTTGTGACAGAAGTGGGTTTTTGCAGAATAAGTTTGTGCACTTCCCCATGAATATTCATCTGAGAGTTGTGATGCATTTTTCTAATGTTTTGGTCTGATTAAAAAAATTAGAGGAGCATACATATTTGGAAAGTATTTAAAATTAATGTACATCATTTGGGGTGAATTAAAATATGCCAATGTGGTGTTTTGTGCATTTATAATTAGATCAGGTTGGTTTTTTGCACATCTGGAGGTAGGAAATTACATTTGGGGAAAAGAGATCATGTAATTTGGTTATTCCTATTTTCTCAGTAAATCAAGTACTAACACTTCTAAACTTCAAATCATATTAGAGCCTAAAGATTCAAAGTATTTATATGCCCCCCCTCCATTATAATATATGGATGACTCACAATCTTTAATGTGGTTAGCCTCATGTTCATTTTATTATTTGTTAAAAGGCTGGTGTCCTTTTGCTGTGTGTGGTTAGAAAAGATAAGAGTTTGAAAAGTTTTTAAAAGTAGAGCCATGAAATGAAATGTTTTCTCATAAATTATAATACTCTGTGTTAAATGGGAAAAAAGTTCCCTGTTAAACTAGAGTATTTATTGCTAATAGCACAATTTCAGCTGACTAGAATGATTAAGTCTAGTCTCCACAGTGCTCCAAATTGTCTTATGGCCCTTAAATATATTCTTCCTAAATGTGACAGGGATACTATTTATCTGTTGCTATGTTTAGTTTAATGCTGCATGTATCTTATAAATTCTGTTCCTGATACACTTAATTATCAGTAGCAAATAAACAGCTGATTTGTTGAAAAACTGTATAATTAAATTGGTTTGAGTGCTTAGACCTCAAAGAATAGGTAAAAGACACCCAAACAAAATGCATAACATGTAACAGAAAAGCAGATGGAATAACAGTGCACTGTTTTCACATTAGTCATCCTTATGCTGTGTTTAAAAAAAGTGTACCTGGAATTGTTTACCAGAAATTCATCAACTTGGTCTTGATTCAAAGCCATTGAAGTAAATGGAAAGATTGTAATGGGCTTTTTATCCATTAGGATAGAACCATCTTCAGGTTCACTTGCACATGAAAATTTGGACATCCAAAGTGTTTGCTGTCTCAAACATCTTGGTCTTAAATCCTATTCTATCTTGATTCACAACTGGCTATGTATGAAGAAAATGCATCCTGGAATGCTTCTTGTTCTTCTCCTTCCCCTCACAATCAGAGAGAAAGGGGAAAGTAAATAGCTTGCATGCATTCCTCTCACTCAGCTGGTGAGGGAAGGGGGCAGAAGATTAAGTAAAATTTAGTGACAAAGCTTGTTTCTACATTTTTCTTTTTTTTGCTTTGACATCTGAGTTGCTTCCCATTCTCTGAGAATGTCTCTCTATTAATTGCCTCTTTATTTTTTATTATTAAAGAAACCAGTCTTTCCTCTTGAAAATGTAATTCATTGCCACTTCTGAACTCCAAGGATGAGATTATACTGAATCCAATAATGGCAACTGCCTGTTGTAGCTGGATGGATGGATGTCAGTGGAGCTGAAGAATTAACAGGACTCTGCTAGTCAGTGAACATCTGCGAGAAGAGGAAGATAAGGGAGAAGGATGGGAAATGAATGTGCCTGATTGATAGTGAGAAAAAAATCAATCTACTCCCCGTTTGCTTTCTTTTTCTTTGTTTCCTTCTACGTTTTGCCTTTTTTTGTATGTGTATGTCATAAAATTGCAGTACCTGTTTTGATAGAGAATTTATTTAATTGAATTGTTAAAGAATTGCATATTTGAGATTTCAGTTTCATTTACTTTAATAAAGGAACTGAGGTTCACCTCCAGAGTCAGATGGGTCAGGATAATCCAAAAGCCACTTTATGGTATATATTTATTACCTAGTTAAAATCCCCCCCAAAAGTGAGGGAATGTGACTAGTGTTATGAAATGTGATATGGGATCTTTGTCCTCCACATAAACCATACAGACATTGCCAGAACAATTAGATCAGCCAGCTTGGCCTTCTGTATGAAACAGACCATTGAATTTCACCTAGTTAATCCTGTGTTGAGCCCACAAATTTGTGTTTGGCTAAAACTTTTCTTCCAGAAAAGCATCCAGTCTTGATGTGAAGACATGAAAAGACAGAGAATTGATCATTACTCTTGGTAGTTTTTGCCAATGTTTAATCATTCTCACTGTTAAAAATGTGTAGCTTATTTCCAGTATGAATTTGTCAGACTCTGACTCCAGCCTTTGGTTCTCAATATGCCATTCTCTCCCTGGCTAAATAGCACTTTAATGTCTGATTTTTTTCTCCCTTCCACCATAGGGTTTAAGGTGACACCTGAAAGATCTTCACCTACCCACTTACACTTTACCTATTCTGGCAGAATGAAAGGCCTGACCTAAAGGCCACTGAAACCAATGAGCAACAAGGAGTCCTGTGGCACCTTATAGACTAAGGGAGCCTCACCCTCCCTGACTGAATTAAACTCGTCATCTCTAGCCTTATTCTGGCCTGCATATTTATACCTGCCTCTGGAAATTTCCACTACATGCATCTGACGAAGTGGGTCTTTGCCCACGAAAGCTTATGCTCTATAAGGTGCCACAGGACTCCTTGTCGCTTTTGCAGATCCAGACTAACATGGCTACCCCTCTGATACTTGAAACCAATAAGAATATTTCCTTTAATTCAATTCAATAGGCCCTGGATCAAGCCCTGAGAGCTGAACTTGTATTTCTAGGTAGTTTTAATGTTCAATTCTGGAGCACATGTAATATCATCCTGGATATAGAAGCTATGAATTTTGAGAGAAAGGAATGTTTGCTTTCTTAGGCCAAGGAATTTTCAGCATCTCAGAAACTAGTATGTTTGTGGAACAATCCAGCAAAGATGTATACATATCAGAAACTTTATTCACGTTAATGATCTCAGTATGTGATCATTTTCATTCAGATCCATAGTCCCATTTATTGCAATGGAGCTAGTTAATGTGTACCATTCATTGCCATATCATGTCCATAAAGAACAAACTTTAGAAGGGATTTGTCGGAGAAGAAAGCATAACTCCTGTTTGTGTCATCTTGCAGTAGTAGTTCCACATGAAGTATCACACCCACATCTGCTTGGCCTTCTAGGAGCCATGTGTGTGATTGTAAATTACAAGGAAAATTAAGCTAAGGAAGCTCTAGCTGGAGTGATGGCACACGTTAGTAATAGCTGACTTGCTATAAAAAGTCAGAGTTAATTTGTTCCCATCTGTCTTAATTTCTCTCTAATATAGTTTTGCTACAAAATCTTTTCAGTGTTTTAGTTTGGTTGGGTTTTTTGGGGAGAGGGGGGGACATTTTAAAAATACAGTGTATGATCCTACATGACTTATTATTTCTTCCATGTATAAAGTTCCTGAGTTCTCCACATTAGCCTTTTTAAATAGTAAGAGAAGTTCTAATAAATTAAGACTTCCCCTGAGCCTATCTGGACATCTGGCATTCCTGTTTATAGCTTTAGAGGGAATGTGAGAGCATCTGTGTTTGATGAATTACTGTAAATGCGGGGCTGTTCCTTCTGCAGAAATGGTTCGGAGGGACAGATTCCTGGTAATAAATAATTAATGAGCTCAGAAGCAATAGTGTCATTTTATCGCTCGAGCTCGCATGAACATGCTGCACCAGCCATCAATCGGTCCTAAGCTCCAGAGTCAGCCTTTTTTTATTCGGTTACCTTTCTAAAGCAGCCAGATCTCCTTCCAGGCGGTGCAAAAATAATGGTCTCCAGTAATCCCCACTCAGAGGAACAGGCATCCGACTGAAGACAATGGGGCTGCTTGTATGCGCCAGGGTTACTTGTGTGAGACAGAGAATTGCAAGATTGGATCAAAGAATTCCCTCTCCTTTCTTAAAATCTTTCATTTACTTCAGAGAGCAGAACTCTCAGAAATCCAGTTTTCTTTTTGCTGCTGACTCTGGTGTTACATTGCTTTCACAGTGCCCTGAGATCTAATGTGGGCCTACAGTAACATTGCTTCAAGTAGCAACTAGTCAGTCAATACCCATGTCACAGTGTCACATGTTTTCTCTGTCAGGTTTTGTTAGAGAGTGAACACTGGCCCCTGATAACTGTGTAGCAAGCTTTGCTAATGGTACAAGATGGTTACTTAGATGAGCTTAAAAACAGCAAGCCCTAAGTTACCAGCTACTGCTGGAATAAGCCACTGATAGCAGACGGTCACCTGAGCGAGTTGAGCAGTGCAAGACATAGCAGCCTCTTCTCTAAGATGGGTCTGCAGCCAGGCAGTGGTGCCTCAGGTAAGGGTAGTACTGACCAAGGCAGTGGAAGAGATTGACTGGTTTAAGGTTGTGTCGATTCAACTTAACTGCTGCACAATTACCATCTGCAGAGTTATAAGCAATAGAGCTGGGTGGATTCTACTCCCCCCAAAACACACAAACCATGGAAAGTGTACATGAAACTGAACATAAGAACGGCCATAATGGGTCAGACCAAGGGTCCATCTAGCCCAGTATCCTGTCTTCCCAACAATGGCCAATGCCAGATGCCCCAGAGGGTGTGAACAGAACAGGTAACCATCATGTGATCTCTCTCATGTCGGCCATTTTCAGCCCCTGACAAACAGAGGCTAGGGATACATGTGACAGACTGCTGGCTAAGCCAGAGCTCTGCCATGGTAGCCTGGCTACGGGGAAACAGCTGAGCAAGCCCAGGCCTGCAGGGCTATCAGAAGCAGCTGTAGGCCTCACAGAAGGAGGACTATGTAAGGCAGAGGAAGGAAGCCAGAAGGGGGAAAGAAGGGGCAAGGAGCCAGGGTGTGTCTAGGTGTGCTCCCAGGTAGAGAGAGAGAGGAGCTGGCTGTCTGGACTATAAACTTTTTATTGTACGTTCCCACCACCTTCTATATACAAGCATAGGTGACTGCACCAGAAGGCTTGTTGACTCATTTGTGGACCAGCCAATGTACCAGACCAAGGGGCCTGAGAGGGGACTCCGCCACAATACCATTTCTACCCATTTTGGCTAATCGCCATTGAACTGACATTTTATTGGGGTTTTTTTTAAATCTTCAATCAAAAATACTGAATTCTCATTAAAAAAAGCTCCCAAAGACTTGAAAACCAAGGTGTTTTTTTTGGTTTATGGATTCTAAAAATTGCCTCAAAACATTTGGGGATGTTGTGTTTTTCTGATAATAAAATAAAAACAACAAAAAGAAAATCAGGAAAATGAGAACATTTCCATGAACATTGTCATTTATTATGTGTGCCTGGTATTTTATGATGAAAAATGTTGATAAAAGTTTGTAACAACCACACTGATGATTTAAAACTCTCCTTCTATGGTGGAACCTCTACTGGAGGACATCTGTGCCAACCTGTTTGGCACAAATGCTTGCTTTCTTTCAAGGATGTATCCAATCCATATAGAAACCCACACTGTTCAGCCTGCCTTCTTGTGCTTCGACTCTGGATTCACCCATTGAAGGGCAGGAGCTGGTCATCCTGGGAAGTACCCTGGGAAAGAAAGTCTTACATCTCCTTTTCAGGGATCCCACAACAGAGGCTCATCTTTTATGGCTACTAAATACAATTAAGTCCTTTTAAAATATGATGAGAGATCGGATTCTGCCATCCTTAAAGTAAGTAGAGTGTTATTAGGTGCGTAGTCCATAGGACTACTCACAACATACTGTACTCATTTTGAGTATAGGCTCTAGGATCTGATCCTTGAACAGTAAGGCTTAGGTTTTAGTCAGATGCTGAATTTAATTAGAACAGCATTAGCATGATTTAATATATTTAATCATACATTTGATATAGTACTACCTGACTTTTGGAGAAGGATATATACTATAACTCTGAGATGTGTAGTACCCTCCCAAGGGTCCAGCTTTATAACAAACTTTCCTTCTGTCCCTTAGTATTTTCCTCAGAGCTCCACGCCCTCAACTAGCACGTGGAGATATAGCTAAGAAAGCTAAATGAAGCTTGTATGCTTTCCAACATGTCAGGGCCACTGGGAGCAGTTATGAACTTTCTGTCCTTTGAAGAAGGCAATCCCACACCATTTGTGACTAGGGATGTGAAGGACTAGTCAACTAATTGTTTCCCCCCATCAGAAAGAGTCAGTAAGGGTGGGGGGAAATGAGGGAGTACTTCAAAGTGGCAGTGCCACGTGGAGTCTAGGGTCAGACTCTGGGATCCATGGGGTGCTGCAGCTTTGAAACACCATGTGCAGCCCGGGGCCAGCTGGAATGTCCCCAGGCTGCATGCAATGTTTCAAAGGAGCAGCGCCCCATGGAGCCCGGGATCAGCCGGGGACTCCTCTGCTGAGCCCCGGCTCCATGCAGCGCTGATGCTTTGAAATGTTGCATGGAGCCTGATGCTGGGCTTTCCCCAGCATTTCAAAGCAGCAGCCCAAGGGAGCCCAGGGGCGCTGCCCCTTTGAAAAGCCACGAAGAGCTTGACGCCGGGCTCCCTCGGCATTTCAAAGTGGCATTTCAAAGTGGCTGCGCGGCGGAGTCCCAAGCTGACTTTAGGTTTCACGTGGTGCTTTTGCCTTTGAAGTGTAGCAAAAGCCGATAGCTGCCCTATCGACTAATAATCTATTAGTCAAAATCATGGGCATATTGCATCAACTATCCAATTAGTCAATTACTTGAAATTTAACATCCCTATTTGTGACCAACCTCCTTTGAGAAACCTGAGTTTGGTCTGTGACTCTAAAATGATGAGCAACTACAAAATCTGAGCATAACTGTATTCTTTATTTCAGGTTTTGACTTCTCTGTCCTTGTGAAAGGCATACTTCTGGGTGAACTGTGCTAATTGATATCTAAGACAGTTCAACTTTTATGAATAATAAAACACCGTAGAAAGAAGCACTTAGTGTAACTGGCAGGATGATCCCACAGGAGGCAGCTTTGTGCTACTACAGGACACATTGGGTATGAAACTGACCTCCTTTTAATATGTTTCTATGAAGATGATGTGGACAATTAGATGTTTAAGTAAATTAAACAGTTTCTTCTGATCTTTTAAAGTATTTACTCTGTGGCATCAGAGGCATCTAAATATTGAAATACAATCCAGTTTTCTGGCATTCCAATTTTAAATGAGAATCAGGAAAATCAATACTGAAGTCTATAAGACTTTTGCTTGAATAAATGGTATGGGCATCACAATTTGCCCTATAATTGTAGGGCTGCATAATGCTACAGGAAGAGCTGGACTTTTGCCTGTAATAAGGTAGGAGGTAAACATGATAACATTCCAGATATTTCACTTAGTTTAATAGTCAGTGATCAGCTTGGTAAATAAAACTAGCTTGCAGAACATAACAGAGTGAGAGTATCATGAGGTTTAACAGAAGTTGACAGCATTTTGTAAATGAAGACTCCCAGCTGGACACAATTGTTAGTGTTTTCCCTGCTCATGCTGTTATTTTTTGCTAAAGGGAATTGGTTGTGTAACTACTGAGAAATATTTCCAAACCCTCTACTCAATTAGGGTGAGACACCAGACAGAAATAATGATGCTGTGACCTTTGGGAATATATAGGAAAGCTGAATTCTTAGTAGGTAAGCATTGCTTTTTGCTGTGACATCATGGGCATGTTGCCATTCACGCAGGGACAATTTGGAAGACAAATGGAAAAGAGAGCAACAGAGAGAGTCACAATGCTCCTGAAGTATTGGAACTCAATATACTCAACCTGGGAGCACTATTAATCTACATAATAAAACTGTTGTCAGCGGAGATTAGGATATTTCCAAGAGTACATAGCTAACTGACTCAGGCACAACATCCATTTATGCCACAAAAGTTCACTTGCTGCTGTGGCTATGAATTTAGGAACTACTTTGTGGTGAAATGTCAAAAAAGAAAAGTGTGGCTATTAGGAGAGTCTTTCATGCGTGACAGAGAAAAAAGGATAAATAAGCATTTATACTCTGACTCAGTGAGAATGACCACAGTGGAGTCATGACTTTTGTTCTTGCCTGAAATAACAACAACAACAAAAGATTAAAAACTTACACAGTTTGAACAGTAGTCTTTGGGGCTGATCCAAAAGTCTCTGGAGTCTCTGGAGCACTTCTATTAACTTTAATTGGCTGTGAATCAGGCCCCTTTGAATTCCCCTATGTAAGTGTCAAATTCTGTACTACATTGTTTCAAATACTGTTGAAGGCTCTGATTCAGGAAAGCATTCAGGGTACCACATTGGTATGTGCTTAATTTTAAGTATGTACTTAAATCCAAAGGAAAGTTAAGACCATGCTTTAATTGAATTGCTGCTTCAGTTACCATCAAATGCTTTTTACATTGAAACCTCTCCAGTCCTCTGGCACCTCTTATACTCAAATGCCATAGTATTATGATATGCCTTAGCAAGTCTAACAGTGGAGAGGTGGAGAGGGAATAGACACTGCCTACATTAAACTTCTTGAAGCAGAAAACAAATAAATAATAAGTCTAAAAGAGAAAATAATTACAAGCAGAAAGACATTTGTCAGCAGAAGAACCCCATCAGATTTGTGTATTGTAAATGCTTGATTTGGGGATTGCATGGTGCAAAGCTAAACTTTTCAAACTTCAGTGACTCATGGGAGGTATTAAAATCCTTACTTAGCCACTAAAATAAAAAGGACATAATTTTCAAAGGTGCAGAATACCCACTAGCTTCCATTGCCCTTTGCAGTTCTGAAAATCGGGCCACTTTTAATTAGGTCTTAAGTGGGGCACACAAGTTTAAAAAGCTTAGCCCTGCTTCTGGTAAATATGAAAACAAACAAGCAGTTAGCTGGGAATTATGGCCTTTTCTATTGGCAGGTGTCTGACAGCGATCTTTGCTAACCACAGACAGGAGCTCTACCTGCACTAGCATGATGTTTTGGTGTTGAAAGTAGTTGCTCACAACATGATGCATAGCCTTCAGAACCACTGCAGAGTCATGGGATTCATAGTATTGTCATTGCTATTGTTTGTATTACTGTGCCTAAGAGCCCCAGTCATTGACCAGGGTGCTGGACAGACACAGAACATACAGATGGTCCCTGAAAGCTTACACAATCCACATATAAAATGGAACAGATGGATACAGATGAGTACAAGTAAGTACTGAGACATTATTGGTCAGAATACCAGGCTGTGGCCGCCTTAGTGTGGTCATATATTTTGTAGGCATCATGGCAAAGGACTATTTTAAGGACAGCTCGTTTTATAATAAATGGCAGCCTTGCTACTCCAGCTGCACAGCTACGGAATTTTCCCATTCACACTTTTATTGGGAGGCTGCACACTTATTGTAGGCAACTGCCTTGCCCTCCCTACTGTACTGCTGAGGAAGCGAGGAAGTTATCAGAAGGGCACTGTCAATTCCAAAGCCGAAACCTCTCAAAATCCTGACAGGCAACAAGCATCATCGGCACTATCCAGGAGCAGTTACTTGCAATAGGTACAAGGTCAAATTCTGAAGTAAACAGTTGTGCAAATCACACATCAGTGAGTCAGTGTAATTTGATATCAGTGAGAAAAGATGAGACTCATAAAGCAAGGGGGTGGCAGGGCATGTATGTACCAGGGAATGAAACTACTGGAGAGTATAAGGAAATGACAGATAAAGCAGTGTGGGGGGTGGACTGATAGTAGATGAAGATGTCAATACATTCACTATTCAACAATGACTGTGTTGGAAAGCTTCATAGAAATCCAAAAATGAAACTGAGCATGTCTTAGTCATATCTTAGTAAGCATGCGATTTTTCCATTCAAAACTCATCTGGGGACATTCTATCTATTATACCTGCATGTAAAGACAAGCAGTGTTCTGTAGTGTACTCTAGGTGTGAAGGCAGGGAGAATGTGGACAGCGTACTCACCACAGATCTGCAGCTGTCTCAGCTGTTCTCACAGATCCTCCATTGGGCAGATTTATGGAAGTGTGGATGATAATGTGCTTTTGAACCTGTGTAATCTTGTGACTGCATATGTATAGTACAGTGTTTGAGGGAATACATTTTATAACATTGGGGAGGAAACCTAATGGGGGAACTAGGCCAGGAAGAGAATAGGGTTTCTGTCAGTGCTTGTTAACAGTTCTAAGACTTCATTCACAAAAGCTTTGGTACACATACAGGTGAGGAAGAGGCCAATTCTGGAGAGGCAGAGGGTGAGTTCACTGCATGAATGTTGGAGGTGGAGCCTGCACCCTCCTTCAGACTAGGGACAGCAGATTTCTTTGCCACTGGCAGTCCATATATCCCAGTCATCTTTTCGAAAGTACAAAGCAATGTTGTTTAGGGGAAGGAAGGAAAGCAGGTTATTAGCGTGTGCCTAGAATTCCCTGAAATGGTTGTGTCCACATTTTTGGCACACACAGAAATTTCACATCTTTATCCATCCCCTTTAGAAAGCTTTGGCCATTGCAACTGAGGGTTGGCACCCTTAGGCCTACACTAAAGAGGAAAGTCAACTTAAGATATGCAACTCCAGCTATGTTAATTATGCAGCTGGAGTGGAAGTATTTTAAAACGTTTTGGCACCATCCACACAGAGGAAAGTCGATGGGAGCACGTGCTCCCATTGACTTCCCTTACTCCTCGTGAAGAGCAAGACTACTGGCTCTCAATTCAAATTAGTGTGTCTTCACTGGACCCGTTAATTCAACTCCTGGAAGATCGACTGCAGCAGTTTCAATCTTCTCTGTCATGTAGATAAGCCCCTAGAATTGTGAATATTCAAACCTGAGGGTATTGAGAAGCCATAACCTTTTTCCACCTTTCAGTTTCTTCCATGACCTAACATCCAATATGAGGGCTCTGATTACATGAATATATACAAGTAATTATGTCACAGAAATTCAGTTATAGGTGAGAAACTTGTTTTACGTCACATATTGACTGATCAAATCACAAACTAGTGGTGGGCTGGAGGAGGACTTAACTAAATTAAGATTGTGGACCAGCTTCTCACCTGATGCACAACACAATAGATAGTCCACTCTCTTATATCTTAAAGCCAAATCTAAAGAATAATGTTACTAATATAGATAGAACTCCAGACAGGAGAGCTATAGGTTTAACTACTACAGGAAGGGGTCTTGCCTTTAGTAGAATCTGGCCCTCAAGAATTATGGCATTCACTAGATCGTGATATGTCATGTTACCAAATATGAGCTTCTTAGGTATCTGGACCAACATAAATTATAGGTGGAATTTTCTATTTTTCTTGCCATATATAAGGCATAACTTCTTGTGTGGAATTTTTAATCAGCCAATTTGCATCAGCATCAAAAAGCATCCTGGCAAGAAGCTGAAAGCAAAATTATTTTACAGTCAACGTGAAGTTGAAGCCTTGACACACAATTACTCATATTGAATAGGAATTGTTAATGCAACACAATTTATTAAAGCCAATTTGCCTAGATATGATCATACTGAAGAATACAGTATAATAAAATGTTGCCACTCTTTCTGATTAAATGAATTGAGAATACAGAAGCAGAAGTTACAAAATATAGCATTAGTAAGAAACACAGAGACCACGAATGATACTGATACTGTACAGAATGAGGAAAACACTTATACCTAAAAGGAAGTGCACAGCTCTTTGAGAGGCAAGAAGAAGCCATCACTAATAGCTAGCAACTGATGGGATAATTCTGCCACCTTTTTAGTTGAACAGCACTTAATTCTACAAATAGCCACAATGACCACATTAAGGGTACTCATGAGGTAAGATGTTCATGAGCAAAAGTATAGGTGGCAGAATTGAGCCCTGATTTAGCAAAACTTCAGTCAGGATATCCAAAATCCCAAGATTAGATTTTTTTTCTGAACCCACAATCTAATCAAGGGAGGAGAGATAGTTCAGTGGTTTGAGCATTGGCCTGCTAAACCCAGAGTTATGAGCTCAATCCTTGAGGGGGGCCATTTAGGGATCTGGGGCAAATCTGTCAGGTATAGTACTTAGTCCTGCCATGAGGGCAGGGGACTGGACTCAATGACCTCTCAAGGTCCCCTTTAGCTCTATGAGATAGGTATAGCTCCATATATTATTATATTAACCAAATTTGGTATACATATGCCTGAAGGTAGCTATATTAGGGGAAGGAAGGGAGCGAGAAGAGGAAAAGAGAATGGGACAGATTGCTTTCAATGGGTGTAAAGTGCTGAAATACCTTTGAAGATCTGGGTTGTAGAACCCATGGTTATATATGCATGTTAAATATGACATAATAAATAGGTTTTAATTATAAGTAATGAAAGGTTTACATTACAGTTTAAAGTGAAAGGATATGGATTCAGGACAAATACTTATGCTCTGAAAACAGAGACTTATCGTCTATACAGTGGTAGTTGATACCGCTAAGTCCATTGAATTGGATTTGGATTCCAAAGTAATTGAAGTACTTTGGACAGTGCCATTTTCAATCTATAGTTAGATTCGTGAGAGAAGCATAAACCAACCTGAAGGAAAGCATAGTGATTGGTGGCAAAAAGCAGAGGGGTTAGGCTGAGGTTGTGTGTGGGATGCCTCACCCTGCAAAAAGTAGCTAGATGAGCACAAGAAAACATGGAAGAGGCAGATTAGCAGCCCCTACATTTTCAAATTGAACTTTCAGGGCAGCTGTGTACCACGTGTACACAAGTGTATAACCAATGGCATTCCAGGCCATGGCTCTGGTGGTAAGCAAACCATTTCCTTTCAGACCAGTAGAGCTGTAAAGAGGAACCAAGGTAGGCATATGCTGCTAGTGATGATATTCACACACTATGCCACTGTACTGTATTCTGTTCAGGGAAACACAGTGGCTGTTCTATTGGCTGTTACAATCATTTCAGGCCCAGGGTGAAGACAGAACCTATGGTGAAAGCTCTTAAGACTTGGATTTAGCCAGGAATATAATGGACAACACTGAATCTATTGAGGCATTCGAGAAAAATAAATGAATGAGGTAGAGTTTGAGGACATGGTAATATTTTGAAATCTTGGGGTATAGGCAAATCAGCAGCTTCTTGATAGCACCTTCCTGACAGTGGTCTTGGCCAAGGGGACTCCTAGGGTCCCCCCTACAGAATGAAAGATGTGTTACCTAAGAATGAATCTTTTGTTCAGTGGCTGGGCCTTTGCTGATCATGGGAGCTGTGGTTTTTAACTGTCTTTGAAAGTTTGAGTCGTCTGGCTTAACATGAATTCATTCATTTTCATTTTAGAGCAGGAGAGTGAGTTCACTAGCACCAGATAGAATGTGTATCATATGACACTGGATTGCTATGCTTGGTATGTATGGATGAAAAAAAATTCATGGAAGTTCAATTATGAACAACAGCTGACAGTCCAGAAGTGGAAACCTCAATTAAGACACTCCCATATTAAATGAAAATTCGGAATTTCATGGTACATGATTATTTGCATATAATGATTCTAGATTTTGAACATCCTTAGAAGTGGCGGTAGTTTGGACATGAATGCAGAACTGTGGTTGGAACCTCTCTCCATTAATTCAAGGTCTTTCTGCTCAACAATGTTCACCAGTTCTTAGAACCCTGTGCAGCTACATGGTCCGCAGATATCTGTGGATATACACAGATTTGCAAGGCTTTTGCAATCTTTTCTTGACTGTTGCTCCTGAGCCTCTGTGCTGTTGCATTCTGATTGGTTGCTTAAGGAGTGTTTATTGTTTATTGGTTGCTTAAGGGCAGTTATCCTCTACCCTTTCCCCCACAGTACTCTCCTCAAAATAGCCGTAGCGGAAAGAGAAACTTCTATACGTACCAGGTTTGAACCCAGTGAGGAGTTTGGAGTCACCAGTCACTTCACTGAATTTTTCAGAACTTCTGTAGTTTACTGAAATGCCCATTAACAAAAATACAGAAAAAAAAGTACTAACAAAATTTGTCTAGAGCAGACTGCCAGAAAACCCTCAGCAAATGTTAATTCATTAATATTGATTGCTGTAGCACTTAGCTGTGTAGTTGCTATAGAAAAGCAAATATTGTATAAGACAAGGATAAAGGGTATTGTTGGTGAGGAAGAGATCCATGTTAAATATTTTCTTCTATCTTTACTATTAATCTGCACAGTGAAGTGATAATGGAATATACAAAATGGTTGTGTTTTTTACATTTCTGATGCCCCAGCTCTTTCATAATGGCTACTACTTTCCCTTTCCTTCCGCTCCGGTCATACTGCATTTAAGCACTATTCAAGAAGGTGGATGATTCATTCTTTTCTTTGTTTTTACCAATTTTGGGGATGAAACAGTGAATACATTGTCTATATGTTCAGCCAGTACCCATGACAGGACCAGCTCCACAGCTAAGTTTACATATGCAAATCTATTGCAAAATGCTGAGTCTTTTAAGCCATCTCCAAAATATGGGTCTGCTATTCATTAAAATTAGGCATATTTGAGAACCTACACAATGACTCCATTAAGTATGATGGTTCTCCAAACCAAATGATAAAATATAGGGAAGAAATAGAGAAAATGAAGCTCATTTAATTTAATAAATTATAAATCATCTGGACAAAATAGACCTTAATCCCTTTTGTTCAAGGTTGATTATGAACTGTTATTTAGAAATCACTAACCTATTCATCAACAGAATTAGTCATTTTCAGAGCTGTCTAAAATAAGTCTAAAGTTCTTTATACTCTAAAGGGTAAGACATTAATAATGATATCTCCACAGATCTACGTTGACTTAATCAAGAAGGAAGGACTCTTGTTTTCTTTTATATGGAGATATTTTGTCTTAAGGTGACTCTTAGAGCAACCTATGTCACCAGTCTAAGTAAGATACATGCAGCTAAGGGAGCAGGTAATAATGATTTAATCAATTAAACCTTATTTTTAACTAACAAACAATAGCTAGAAGCTATAATAATAATCCTGAGTTGCTCTTTTGGCAAAAAAAGAATGGATCCTGGAGAAGATTCTGCCATTCTTACCCTTATTCAGTAAACCCTTGTTCTAAAAATATTCTCATAGGAAAGAAGATACTGTGTAGTAAGGATGGCCAGATTACTCAGCTTTAATACATTGCCTGATAAAAAGTTACTGGTGTTTTAACAATTTGTTTTTTTTTCACATGGTGTGAGAAAGTCCCAGGGGAAAGTGATGCATTGAAATAGAATTTAAAATTTTAAAAGTCAAACACTTTGGATTCTCACCAAATGGACAGCCCAAGGCCATCTTTCAGTGTTTGTATCATTTTCACACAAAAACTGAACAAGAAAACATTCAGACTCGCAAGGTCAAAAGAACCTAATGCCATATTCCATAGTATTTTAGGCCCCTTTAGCAGTTTCATTGAGATGCAATTGCCTTTGCTATTCACAGTGAAGCAAACATTTGAAAAGCAGTTTATTTCCAATGTTATGTATAGAATTGATAAAAAACACAGTTAGGAAGAATATATTTTTCAGTAAGCATGGTTTTATTAAACTCATGCACCCCTGAAAGGAACATCAAACTACTTTATATAGTAGGAGGAAGGACGGTCTTAGCTTTAAAGCACTGGACTGAAAATTGGGAGTTGTGGTTTTATTATTATGCTATAGACAGTCATTTGTGATCCTGGGCAGATCATTTACTAGCTCTCTTTGCTTCATTTTTCTCAGATGTAAAAAAGGGCTAACATATTCTTTTCCCCACCTGTTTTGTGTATTTAGATTTTAAACTCTTCAGAGCAGGAAGTCTCTTTTGCTATGCATACATACAGTGATTTGCACAATGGAATCCTGATCTTCGTTGGGGATTTATGCACTATTGTAATACATGTCAAAGTGCTAATTCAAATATAGCACAATGAGGCCCTCATCCCTAAGGGTACGTCTACACAGCAACATAATTTCAAAATAACTAGCGTTATTTCAAAATAACTTAGTCCACGTCTTCACAGCAGGCAGTTATTTCAAAATAATGTCGATATACTGTCAAGCTGGAGGACTTCTTACTCCGACTCCTGTAACCCTCATTTTATGAGGAGTAAGGGAAGTCAGAGGAAGAGGGCTCTATTTCTAAATAAGTGCTGGGTAGACGCTCCTAATTTTGAAATAAGCTATTTCAAAATAAACTACACAATTGACATAACTCAGTTTGCGTAGCTTATTTCGAGTTAAGCCCTGCTGTGTAGATGCACTCTAACACTGATAGATAGATAGATAGATAGGTAGATAGATAGATAGATAGATAGATAGATAGATAGATAGATAGATAGATAGATGAAATTAAGATAATGTAAACTGTTGTAGGCTATGCCTTTATGACCAGAGCTTCCAGAAAGTGGACTTCAATAATAATTAAGAATATTCAAAGTAGCCCACAGGAAAAAAGAATCATAATATCATAGAATCATAAAATCATAGGGCTGGAAGAGACCTCAGGAGTTCATAGAGTCCAGATCCCCGTCCAAAGCAGGACGAATCTGAACTAAATCATCCCAGCCAGGGCTTTGTCAAGCTAAGACTTAAAAACCTCTAGGGATGGAGATTCCACCACCTCCCTAGGTAACCCATTCAGTGCTTTACCACCCTCCTAGTGAAATATTTTTCCCTAATATCTGACCTAGACCTCCCCCACTGTAATTTGAGACCACTGCTCCTTGTTCTGCCATCCACCACTACTGAGAACAGCCTCTCTCCATCCTATTTGGAACCTCACTTCAGGAAGTTGAAGGCTGCTATCACATCCACCCTCACTCTTTTCTTTTGCAGACTAAATAAGGCGAAATCCCTCAGCCTCTCCTCATAGCTCATGTGCTGCAGCCCCCTAATCATTTTGGTTGCCCTCCGCTGGACCCTCTCCAATGCATCCACATCCTTTCTATAGTGGGGGCCCAGAACTGGACACAATACTCCAGATGTGGCCTCACCAGTGCCGAATAAAGGGGAATAGTAACTTCTCTAGATCTGCTGGCAATGCTCCTCCTAATGCATCCTAATATGCCATTAGCCTTCTTGGCTACAAGGGCACACTGTTGACTCATATCCAGCTTCTCATCCACTGTATTCCCCAGGTCCTTTTCTGCTGAACTGCTACTTAGCCAGTCGGTCCCCAGCCTGTAACAATGCTTGGGATTCTCCTGTCCCAAGTGCAGGACTCTGCACTTGTCCTTGTTGAACCTCCTCCAATTTCTTTTGGCCCAATCCTTTAACCTTTCTAGGTCACTCTGGAAAAGACTAAGGATATATCTACACAGAGGTCAGGGCCGGCTCGAGCCATTCCTGCGCCCCGGGCAGTGGGCGCGCGATGCATGCGCGGCTCCGCCCCGGGCGCGGCCCTGCCCCCCAGTGCGCTGTGCCCCTTAGAGCTGCCACTAGGCGCCCCCCATAGGTTGGTGTCCCGGGCAGCTGCCCGGCTAGCCCCCCCTTAATCCGGCCCTGACAGAGGTATCCTGAAATAGCTACCCTGCATCTTAACAAGCTGCCCATTATTTTGAAATAATAGAACAAAATGCATAGCTTATTTTGAGCTAAGGGTGCTGTGTAGATGCACCCTGAGTGACATATAATCAAACATCTTCAAGCAGTCATATCTGGGAGAGCTCACAGAGAAAACAACCATTATGAAACAGAAACATGATTGATTGATTAACAAGGAGAAAACAGACACCTTGGAAATCAGACAAAAGATTTCACAAGGAGATCCTGCCCAGATTGAAGTGCATTGTGAACAATGAAAGTTGCAGTGAATGCCAATATTACTTTCTAGGGGGAAAAAAAGTTCACTGCTAGCTACAGGTGGACCTCCCTGATCTGGCACTCAGGGGACCTTACCGGTCCCAAAGGAGGCAGTTTGCCATACCAGGGGAGGTCAGTCAGTCCCAGGGATGATGGGGCTCCATGGCCCCAAGGCTGCTCTGGGGCCACCGAGGCTCTGCTGCTCCGGGGCTCCTCCACCAGGGCTCAGGGCACCAGGGTGCTGCTGCTCAGGAGTGCTGCTGCTCCGGGTGTCAGGGCTCTATTGCTCTGGGGCTCCGCTGCTCAGGAGTAGTGGCACCCCAGAGCAGCAGAGGCCTGGTGCCTCGGAGCAGCCGAGTCCCAGAGAGTCCTTTCATAGTATGACATATTAGAGATCACACCACATAAATTATATTTGTCTCTGTTCAATATTGCTATTTTAATACCATCACTCATTTTTCATGGGTGCTCATAAACATGTAGGAGACAATTTCCTGTTACTGGTACCACAAAGCAAAGTGAAGTCTTCTGCAATTCCAAATAGCTTTAATTCAGTTTGGGCGCCCCAACTATGTACATGCTGTAGATCTCTATGGTTGCCGGAAAACAAATGACACAAAGTTATCAATAGCTGACAACTATGATACTGAACGGAGAAACTGATCTCTCGAGTTTTTGTTTATATTGCAGGTATTATATATAGACAGTCAAGCACCCATTCTTTAACTTCAGAATAGGCCATATTTTCCTTATTTGGACTGATTCTTGCTGCAACATCAATTTAGGTATTTTGTCCTAGATTATTACCAGGGCAATAGTTAATCCAGATAAGGAAAATATGTTACTGTGCTTAAGTTAAAGAATGGATGCTAGTCTAACTATATAATTTATTTGTTCTGTATCTTTCTTTAGTAAAAGCATTGGAAACAGTCAGACTTATTTTGATAAATGTTACCTGTTTCACTTTTTTAAGCACCAAGGTTATCTTTTCATCAGTAACTTTATCTCCTGCACTGCTGAAAGAAGAACTGCAAAAAAAATGTCCATGGACAGACAGGATAGTCAGAGGCAATCTATCTAGCATTTTCCATATATTTGATTTATATCTCCAGGAATGGAAGGGTTCAGCTAGAGGTGAGCCAGCAATAAGGCAAAGAACTTTGAATCTTGTTATTGATTTTAATTATGTAAGATAGGTGAAAATAGACTTCACAAATTAAATGAGATTGGTTTCATTTCCAGGAAAATATCCATTTTGAGCAGAACAGTAGATCCTGATGGATTAGGGTTAAATGGAAAGTGATCTACCAAAATTTAAGGGGACAGTTTCTCTCCTGAGTCAAGGCAGCTTTGTGCATGCTCTTGGTGCCCTATAGTGTAACCCTCACAGTAGGATGCTCTGATTGTGCAAAGCTAGTATATTGTTCTCATGCTACTCACCTATCCTCTTCAGCACAGCTGATTTAATTTAGGAATGAGGATGTACTCCACTGATTTCTGGCTCTTGGCATAACTTAGTTACTCTGATTTATACCTGGGAATCAGCCCAATGCACAATCATCTTACGAGTGAGAGAAGTAGAAAGCTGTACCATCCCTTCCTGACTTGCACTGTGTGCTCCTTGTTCATAGCCCCCAGAACATCAGACTTGGTCTTATCCTTGATCTTATCCTTTCAGCTGCTCACACAGACACATCTTCCCCATTTTATTTTGCTACACTTTTCTTCTCTCCAGCCCCGAGCAAATGCACTTCTTGTTCTTCTATTTTCTTCCCAAGGTTATCTCCCAAGATATTCTAGGTTTTTTTATTCTCATTGCTACTTCCAGCCCCTGCAGGCTGATGAGTCTGTTTCCCAAAGATTCAAGCAGACTGGTATGTCTGTAATACCAGAAAACACCTACAGGTGGGCCCATGTCAGCTGACTTGGGTTGTGAGGTTATTAAAATGCAGTCTAGATTCTTAGGCTGGGGCTGGAGGCAACACTCTGGGTCCCTCACCTTTCCTGAGCCCAACATGTTCACAGCAATTTTACAGCTCCATAGCCTAAGCCATACAAGGCCAAGTCATCTGACATAGGCCAGCTGCAGGTGTGTTATTGCCGTGTAGACATGCTGAGTAAGGTTTCTCTTCCTGGGCCTGGGGGATTTGCCAGTGGAGGGTAACATAGAGGTTGAGGACAAGAAGGTGATGGGACATGGACTCTGATGAAATGCTCACATTTGCTGGCAAGCTTCCCCACATAACACTGTCATTGCTGTGAAAGTCCTGAGGTGCGACACCTGCCCATCCCAATCCTGACCTTCTTCTCTTGAGTAACTGGCACTAATTTGCATGACAGATTTATAAATATTTACTTAAGGGAGGGTGAGATTAACAAACTCACAGTCATTAGTAACCAATGGCACCATGATTCACAAAGCCTGACTTAGGTTCTGGCAGTAAATGAGGAGAGATAGTCCCCTTAGAATGCGTTACACAAAAGCTAGCACAAAGCCCCATGCCCTTGCAGAAAGAGGCACTGGGTCTGCAGGCAGGCACAGGCACCGGCTTCACAATTCATTAATGGGAATCCAGTGCTTGGAGTTAGACCCCTAAAATGTCTCTTGGGGTAATCACTAGAGACTTGTCTTTCTCCATACAGCATAGCTGGAGGAGGAGGCGGTGCTAATGAGGTTGCAATTTTTAACCTAGGGGGTACAGTACTTACCTGGGATGTGAGAGACCTGTGTTCAATTATCTTCTCTAACCCTCTGTGAGAAGTGTGTGTGTGGGGGGGGAGATTTGAAAAAAAAATCACTCATCTCTGAGCTATGGGATATTCTAATATGGGACTTCCTCACTCTCTCCTGTTGATGCTATTCCACTGTGGGTTAATAATGAAAGAATGCTTGACCAGAGTGGTAGGAGACCCTGCATCCAATCTCCCTCTCTAATCACTGACATTATCTATTCACAGTGGAACAGCTTCACCAGGAAAGACTGTGGGAACACCCCATAAGAATATTCCATCACTCAGTGGTCAGTAGTTAAAACTATTTCTTCCCTCAGACAGAGGGAAGGAATTGAACTGCTGAGGTAAGTTCTCTAACCACTGGGCTAAAATTTAAGGAAGGCAGCACCTCCTCCTCCAGCCAGATTTTGAATGGGACCTGATCTGTTAGGCAGCCTCTAAGCCCACCTAATGGATTGGTTCCCACACATGGTTTGGGTGTATGAACACCTGTCTGCACCTGGCTCATGCATCACTCTGGGACTTAGGCAGGAAATGCTGTTCAGATACTGAGAGGCAACCAAGCACATGCCCAGAGGCAGGAACATAGGTGTCTAGGAAATCTTTACCCTGGACACATAGGTGTTGAATGCCTTTAAGCACCTGCAGTTCCATGGATCACAGTGGAGCCATAACTGGGACATTGGCACCTAAATCCAAGATTTAGGCACCTAAGAATCTTTGTGGATCTGAGACTTGGTGCTCAGAGATACATGGCCCACTATGTCCTATGGCCTTATTTTAGTTCCTGATTCTGTTATGAATTGAAGGCAAGCAGAGCTATTAGTGTTAATCTTAGTGTGCAATTAACCCCCACCCAACTTTCTAAAGTTGTTTTATACTGACAATCCCTAATTTCAAACTATAATGTCCTGCCTTTGAAGCCATAAGTAGATTGTGATGTGACTATACAAGCAAATGATGTATGTATTGAGAGCTCTCAGGGGGTCTCACTCTGACTTCTAGTTTAAACTTTTCTATTGAAATCCCTTCCTGGCTCAGAGCACACAATGAAGATAAACCAGTTTATTCAGCAACATCCAACCAGGAATTAAGTGACCAGAACTGAATGCTATAATTTCAATGGTATGGATATCATAACTGTAAAAAAGTAGCAGTACCACATAGGTCAAAAGCTACAATTTAAGGTTTACCTTTGCTGAACTTGATAGGAAACACACAATTTTGCTCCCTTACCTCACATGCCCTGATATTTTGTCACCAAAAGACACTAACTAGTGTCAAAAATATTTTCATCTCACTTAAACTAGGTGTTGCCAATACTTTAGAGCCCATGACCTTATTTATATCTGACTAAAATGTTATACATGGCACTAGGGCACAGATTTCAAAAGCATTCAGCCTTAGCAAATCTTCTCTTTGTAGGGTTTAAGGCATAACTAGTCACATGTAATTTTGGGGCTATGCTTCTTTGCAGGCTTTGTCTCCATTTGTCGCCTCATGTATTGCAGTCCCATGAACTAGATTAGTCACACTCCAATAATCCATGTTATAACTGTTCTATTCTTAGTGAACTATTAAAAAAAAAGCTTGCTGAAGGCAACACTTCTTCTTGCTACTTTCATCAGAATTCTGGTGTGGTGCTAAGTCTACTTTAATACTCCTAAAGGCCTTATTGTCTGCTTCAGCATAGTGATAGAAGTATGTTAACAGCACCTGAAAGGAAGAGCTTTTACATTACCACTTTTACTCAATGTTTTTAGCAATCATTGTTCTGCTATATTGACTATTAGAATATATTTACAAAACTAAAACAAATATTAAAACCAGAAAACAATAGGTTAGAGGAATGCTGACTGCTGAATGCTGACTAGCCCAGATCAAGTGTTTAAGCCAATAATGGAGATTTTATTAGGAATTTTTTTCCAGAGTCACTCAAGGGTGAGACTGGTCAAATTATTATTATTTGCTTTGAAATAGTCTTTTTAAACTGAAGTGATTTTTAAAAATGGTCTTTAAACTTAAATAGGTTATCAAAGGCATTGTCTCAACAGTCCTTTGGAGAAGTACTTCTTGTTGTTGAATTTGAAAAGGAAGGTGCTTAAACATTGCCAAATAACAAATTAATCCCCCAATTAAATCAATATTTTCTACTTAGATGGCTTCTTATATAAATAACCAGTTATACCAAGGAGCAGTCCTGTGGCACCTTAGAGACTAATGAAATTATTAGGTCATGATCTTTTGTGGGTTTTACCACGAAATCCACATGACCCCACAAAAACTCATGACCTAATATATTTGTTAGTCTCTAACATGCCACAGGACTGCTTGTTGCTTTTCCAGTTACAGATTAACATGGCTTCCCCTCTGAAGGTCATTTGATTCCATATTGGTATATAAAAATCCTATTATTCATATAAGGAATGGCATCAGCTACTGAAAAACAAATACTAGGGATGTAAGTGACCAGTCGACTAATCGACTATCCAATAAGCAAAAGCTTATCCCCTTGCTACCTCTATCAGAGGCAGCAGGAGTGGGTGTGTGTGGGGGGGAGATCCGGTGCTGGGGGGGGGGGACAGTTTCCCCCAGCACCATTTCTATGGGGGGCATGGGAGACAGGAGGGTAGAAGGGACCGTGTGCAAGCCGGGAATTAGCTTATTCCCGGCTTGCGCCCAGTCCCAGATGCTGCACCTCTGCCTATCAGCTCTTAATACATTTTAAAAACAGAAGCGCAGCAGGGGGGACCCAGCACGGGCATCAACCTTTTTACCTTTAAGGCTAGTGACCAGTGGGGGGGAACCAGTGCAAGCTGGGAATCAGCTGTCCCAGCTCGCGCTAGGTCCCCCCCGCACTGCACTTCAGCCTTTTAAATCTATTAAGAGTCTGCTCAAAGTGTTGATTTATTTAAAACCAGAAATTTTGTTTAAACATTGTTTCACTGGATATTTTCCAACCATCTCTAATTTATACCTTTAACTGGAAACATGAGATTAGAAGTAACCAAAATACTTTCCACCTTGATAAACCAGGTACTGCTTATTATTAATCTTTGAACTCCAAGAAAAGAAGTATCGTCACGTTCCTATCAAAAGGGGAGGTTTCCTTCTCTTTCAGAAGATACTCATATTTGTAGGTGGCCTTTTAACCAAACATTTCCTTTGATTTTAATCTGCACTCACAATTAGCAATTCAAATCCTGCTAAACATTATATGCAAGACAAAATCACAGTAATTCACATTTAGATATATCCCCCCAAAATATAATATAAAATAAAGCTATAAATTATTAAAGTAAAATATAATTTGTAAAGTTGAATTCCAGAGTCTGTGCAATTGGACCTGGAAGTGAGAAAGACACATTTATGGCCAAGAAAGAGGTATTCCCCTTCATGTCTCTCATTTGCTGGAGGGAAAGCAGAGATTTCTTAGGAGTTTCTTCAATTGGCTTGAATATTTCAGTAAAAACATGAAACCGGAAACACAAGTATATAAATTACTATCCGTCAAGCACCATGTATATGAATTAATGGTAAATACCTCTTAAAATTCAACTGAGGCAAAAGTAAGTTGTGACAACTGAAAATTACCATAATGAATTATAATATATTTTTTAATTAACAGGTGTGTTGTAAGCAAGACATGAAAAGTCATTCTTCCTCTCTACTCTGTGCTGATTAGGCCTCAGTTGGAGTATTGTGTCCAGTTCTGGGCACCATAGTTCAAGAAAGATGTGGAGAAATTGGAGAAGGTCCAGAGAAGAGCAACAAGAATGATTAAAGGTCTAGAGAACATGACCTATGAAGGAAGACTGAAAGAATTGGGCTTGTTTAGTTTGGAAAAGAGAAGATTGAGAGGGGACATGGTAGTGGTTTTCAGATATCTAAAAGGGTGTCATAAGGAGGAGGGAGAAAACTTGTTCATTTTGGCCTCTGAGGATAGAACAAGAAGCAATGGGCTCAAACTGCAGCAAGGGAGGTTTAGGTTGGACATTAGGAAAAACTTCCTAACTGTCAGGGTAGTTAAATACTGGAATAAGTTGCCTAGGGAGGTTGTGGAATCTCCATCTTCGGAAATATTTAAGAGTAGGTTAGATAAATGTCTATCAGGGATGGTCTAGACAGTACTGAGTCCTGCCATGAGGGCAGGGGACGGGACTCGATGACCTCTCGAGGTCCCTTCCAGTCCTAGTATTCTATATTTCTATGATTAATAAACATGTGTGCATCAATATATAGGTTTATGCCTCATAGATAGCAGATCACTGTTGTTGTATAATGGAGACAGCAAGGGGCTTGTGATGCCGGAATATCAGGTACCAGCTCATGCCCAGGCCCTGGGCTTCACTAAACACTGATAAATATGTATCTGGAAACCAGGATGTGAATTGGAAAGGTGATATGTGTAATAGCTGTTGCCAACTCAATAAGAAAAGATACTGGAGAGTTTTTAAAGAGATTTTAAATAACAGTGAACACTTTCCTTATCTTGTGGTGAGACCTGTACAGATATGTATTACTGGCTGGCTCAGTTTCAAAATGCTCCTGCTAGTAAGGCTCACTACATAATTCCCACCCCTGTTTCCCAAATCAGGGGCAACTCTGGTTATCATGCCAAAGTTCCTACTAGAATCACACACCCACTTTCTCCAAGCTGGTCTGAATGTGAATTGAAGATTGAATCCTACGCATGAATAACCAAGACCACCACACCCATTAGTTTGAATGTGATAATCTATCCACTCAGTTCCACATTCAGCTCATGTGAAATTACAATGCATTTGTTCTCATTTCTTTGTCTAATAGTGCATAACATACTGGCCAGTGCATAATGTTGCTGATGGCAATTATGCACAATACACAGGGGCTGTATAAAAGTCAATAATCAGCAATTACAATCACCATTCCACACACACACTTCCTGGATAGCAGTACACATACAATCATGAATTAATTATAAGAAAGATGCTACTACTGCAACTGTAGCTAGACTTCTAGTCTCTAACTGTGTCCAGAATGATAATTCTGTCATTGAGCTAAAGTAGGAGGTCATCTTGAAATAGTACTGTGTATGAAGTCACAGTGGCTACAGAGATCACTGTTTTTCATATTCTCAGAGGGGTAGCCATGTTAGTCTTTTAGGTGCCACAGGACTCCTTGTTGGTTTTGCTGATAACAGATTAACAGATTTATTAGGATATAAGCTTTCATGGGTAAAACCCATTTCATCAGATAAACTGGGAGTGGAAGTAACAGAGGCAGGGGTTTATATGAAGAAGAAAAGGTTGCTTGTGTTAATGAGGCTAATCAAGTCAGGGTGGAAGCAGCTCATTCACAGCATTTGATGTGGAGATGTGAATATCCAGAGAGGGAAAATTGCCTCTGTAGTGCTTAGCCGGTTGAGATCTTTATTCAATCCTAAATTGATAGTGTTGAATTTGTAAATGTTCAGCTGTCTCCCTTTGTAATCGTATTTTGAAATTCTTTTGTAGAAGGATGGCTACTTTCAAATCAATTACTGAGTATTCAGGGAGGCTAAAGTGTTCCCCTATAGTTTATGTATGTTACCAATCCTATGTCTGATATGCGAATATAGAAGGAGAGTCTTAAGGTTGAGTCCTATCCTGGGGGAAAAAAAGAATAAATAAAGTATTTTCCTATTGCGCTGCCAGTTATAATATTTATAAATGCTCCAAAACTAAAGCAAGACATATTTTTTTATATTTAAACATTTTCCCAGAGAAAAAATAGCATCTCACACCAAATTTAAGATTTAAGTGGAAAATTTCCATTCAGCTGAGATTTTCCAGTTTACCATTGAAAAACTGAAGTAGATTTTTTCTACTAAAACTACAGTTCTTGTTCAAGTTTTCAAGAAGTTTTTGGCTGATTGGTTTTTAAATGACAGAATTTTTACTTTTATTATTATTCCTGAAAATGGATGTAAATTAGGCTATACAATGTTTAAAAACTTCATCATGATTAATTACAGTGTTATATAATAATAGAATACAAATAAAAAGTGAGAATGTACTTTGAATTCTGTGTTGTAACAGAAATCAATATTTTTGAAAATATAGAAAAATATCCACAAATATTTTATTAAATTGCTATTGATATTGCTATTCTACCTATGATCACAATTAATTTTTCAGTTTAATTGTTATGAATACTTACAGCATATTTACTCATCAACAAAATCATGTAAAAACATTAGGCATCTCTCGGGCAGCAAAAATATATATTGGGAGGAAGGCAGGATGATAATGGTATGTGCACAAAATCAGTTACCTCTTGTTATGCCCCAAAGTATATTTTTCCTTTATGCCCATGTGAACCATAGTTTTCCTGTACAGCTAAGGCAACTAAATTTCACTCTCACTTCCCCTGAAGTAAAAGACAAATCACCATTGACTTTACTAGAAGCAGGATTGGGCCATATAGTTTTAAAAAATTAGCAATGCGCCTCCTGCTTTTTGAGGCACAGAAATGCATTTTCCCCCCTTTTGTGCATGATTGATATGTCGATGCAGCTGCTTTTTCTTTGTTTTTTTTTCATCTTCTTTGAAGTATCATTTACATTCATAGCCTTATGGGTGCAAAGGGGACAAGGACTCTATGGATCCTGGCCAGAGCAAGGTAATGGTAAGGGCCAACATAATTTGCCTTATCCTCTGCAAAAGTCTTGCCACAGATGCTCTGTTGAGTTTGGTTTTCTGTATGGCTGTTGGTGAGGGCCTTAGTGAACAGGAACATGTTAATTGGCTGGTCGCTTCTTGGCAGTATTTTCTTCTCCAGCACCACTCAGGACTTTATTATGTTAGCTGATGTGACCTGACAGTCCACGGGGTAACCGATCTTTGTAGGGTGAAGGTTTCCACAACAGCAGCGATTGAAAAAAAAAAAAAAAGTAGCCAGAGAGCCTCAATGGACAAGGCCTTGGGACTGTGAGGAAAGTATGAAGGCCTTGTAACCTTCTGCACAGATAATCCAAGGAGAGTAGGGAAGTCATGGTTTCAAACAAAGCCTCTGCCTGTCCTACAGGACATGTAGATGGTATCATGAGCTTTCGTGGGCATAGCTCATGCCCATGAAAGCTCATGATACCATCTACATGTTTTGTTAGTCTCTAAAGTGCTACCAGACCATTTGTTGCTGTTTTTTCTGTACAGACTAACTCAGCTACTCCCTGAAGCTATCCTACAGGAGTTAGGTAACCCTCTGACTCTCTAGAGAAGGATTACAGATAATTACATGTGTAAATTCAGAGCTCACATCCTTCTGTGCAGGAATATTTCCCACAGAGAATGACATGATATAAAATCAAATTATAAATATTTTAACATTATATTTAAGTTTTTTTCTCCACATGTATATTTTACATTACAATTTTCTATTGGAACAGATTATAAAGCAGACTACCATTACACAGGTTGGTAAAAATACAAATTTAGAGGCAATTTTTCAAACACTCACCTGCTAAATTAATTGTTTGTGTTTTTCCTCCCAATTGTACAAGAAATTCTCTGAGTATGTGCAACACCAGACTGGGCACACATACAATTTATCTGAGAAGCTTAGCATGCTCAGATGTTTAAGATATAGTACATATATTTTATGGTGTTTTCACTACCTCTTTGCTCAGAACTTTTCTCTGCAGCCTCATATTCAGCGATAGTCTGTATCATGCAGATTCATTCTGCCTAACTTCTCTAAAGGTATGTCTACACTGCAAAGTTTTCCAGAAAAATGGCCGTTTTTCTGGAAAAACTTCACTTATGCCCACGCTGCAATTGCGTTCTTTCGACAGAAAGTTGAAAGAATACAGGGTTTTTTCTGACAGCGGTAAACCTCTTTCTATGAGGAAGAAGCCTTTTTCTGAAAGAGCTCTTTCAGAAAAAGGTGTGTATGGACGGGGAAAAGGGTTTGGTTTTTTTTCAAAAGAAGAGGCCTCCAGGAAAAAGCACAGATGCCCTAGTAGCCACTCCATCCACAACAATCAGAACTTAAATGCAAGATAACGCCCAATAAATGTGAACGCTACCTTCCGAAACAGCAGATCGCTTTTTCGTTGTGCTTTTGCTGTGTAGACACTCTCTTTCGTAAGAAGTTTTTCTGGAAGGTCTCTTTGAGAAAAGCTTCTTCTGAAAGAAGCCTGCAGTCTAGACATAGCGTAAGGTATAACATTCCCTACCCATCCACACAATTAAAACTATTGTCCAGACTCTTCTCATCTCAACTGCAGCAATATCCATCTTTCTGACTTTGAGAAATGGAATTTTGCCTGGTACAGATTATTTCCCTAGTCCATTGCTTTGACCATGTAGCCCTTCACTTTGCATCTTTCCTTTGGCTCCCCTTCTTTATCTCAACAAACAGAAGTGGGTTGTTTTCATTTTCAAAGCCCTTTCTGGCCTATCCCTACCCTACCTATCATTACTTATTCAGTATAAAAATGTCAACTCCCACCTCTGATTGGCCCATGATGCCATCCTCCATTGCCCACTTGGTAAGCTTTCAAACAAGCACCTTCATACGAGTTCCTAAGCAACTCCTCATGCTTAGCAGATACTCTCTGTAAATAGCCACCAAACTAACTCAATAGTCTCCTAGAAAACCTTCCTTAAACCCACCTTAACAGCAATGCTTGCAAAAAACTGAACTGTTAGGCTGGCTGGTTTGCAGAGATAACTGCCTATCATGCTGACCAATATGGTCTCACTGTTTACATGTTCTCCCTGTCCCTCTGTCTGTATCCGTCTCTTGTCCTCTCCTTAGATTATTAGCTCTCTGGGGACAGGGACAGTCTTTTTGCTCTGTGTTTTTACAGTGCCTAGCACAACAGCATCTTGATCCATGACTGAGCATTATTGCAACACTTTGGGTGTGTCTAGACTACAGGGTTTTTTCGAAAAAAGTGGCCTTTTTTTGAAGAAAAACTTCCCCTGCGTCTAGACTGCCACCACGTTCTTTTGAAATTAAATCGAAAGAACGCGGTGGTTTTTTTGACCGCGGTAAACCTCATTTTACGAGGAAGAATGCCTTTTTTTGAAAGTGTTCTTTCAAAAATAGGTGTTCTTGAATGCAAACAGGGCTTTTTCAAAAGAGAGCATCCAGACTGCCGGGGTGCTCTCTTTCAAAAAAGCGGCTCGCTTTTTCGAGAGAAGTGGTTGCAGTCTAGATGCTTTCTTTTGAAAGAGGCTTTTTCAAAAGATTCTTTCAAAAAAGCCTCTTTCGAAAGAGGCTTGTAGTCTAGACATACCCATATATACAAAGTAATAAAGAATGCATCTGTAAAATAGATGTAGGAGAACATGGTATTACACAGTCATCAGGAATGGGCAGGACAGATTCATTATGCAAAATAAGCTGTCAGTGCAGAAACTGGTGCTGTCATTAATGAAAATAATATATCTATTATTTGTTTTAGTAGTTGCTTCTCTTAGTTTGTATTTTTATGAGTCACCTAATCTCAATATTTGCATTCACTGGAGAGGGCTGTAACTGCTTTTTTCCTCACATGCATAATAAAATTGTAGGGAACATTTAAAATTATATAGTTAACAAGCGTGTCCCCCTCATCAAACATTTCAGTTCTCTCTTATATGTCAAATATGCAAGCTATTGTTAACATTTTTACACAAACTTTAATGCAATACATTTTCCAAGGGGCTCCCTGGGAATTAGAAACCTTCAGAATGTTAATCCAGCTCACCCACAAATTAAGTCTATTAAAAACCTAACAGCAGGAAGATCATGTCCTTGGGTTGTCCATCAGATAACTGACAGTTACTATAATCAAAATAGATTGAAGCAGATCACTGCTTATTCTCAAAAAGTTAAACGTGGAATGATGAAAGTACTGTAAAACTTTGGTTCTCGATCTAACCTATGAAGTCCTTTCCATATACAAAAATCTTAGCTTAAGTCATAACATTGCCTTCTGGAAAATTAAAGAGCTAGAAACTTTGGGTTTGGGAGAAAGAGAGCTGTTGATATAAAACATAGTCCAGTGACTCCAACTGGTATTTGCTGACTTTGTTATTCAAATCCACCCCCGACCCCCATGGAAACTGTTCTAGCTATAGCCAAAAATAAAAAAGGTCAACAGTTCCTGGAGAAAGTCACTAAGATGTTCATCAAGTATGAAACAAGAACTGCAATGTTACAGAAACACTATAGAATAAGCACAGCAGCCTTCCCAAATGAGAGAAGCATGTTATTAGTATGCCTAGATACACTTTTGCTGAAGGAATCATATGGCTTTAGAATATAAAAGAACCATCAGACATTTTTCCTTCCTCTTGCAGGGCTTTATTGAGTGTATAAATGAATTAGATTTATATTTACATTTTTATTAGAGAAGCCAACACTGGGAACATAAAATTTTTCTTAACCCACAAGCACTCTTCAGAGTTGTTTCCTTCTTAGAAGCAATTGAATGTGAACTATTTAACACCAGAGTAGCTTGGTAGCACTTCTCGCTCAATATGGCTATATCTACATTGTGGAGCTATTTTGGGATACCGGAAGTATCCTGAAATAGCTATTCCACATCTTTACAGCAGCCTGTTATCTCAAAATAGATTTTAAAATAATGGGAGAGCTATTCCGGTGTCCCTGTAACCCTTGTTCCATGAGTGTTAAGGGACATTTCAGAATAGTGCTTTATTTTGAAATTTGGCGCTGTGTAGACAGTGCCAAATTTTGAAATAAGCTATTTTGAAATTACCTCAAAATAAACTACACAATTTGCATAGAGCAAATTGCGTAGCTTATTTCAAGGTAGGGGTGCAGTGTAGACACACCTTATGAGTGAAAACTTAGAACAGAACAGGATATATATAAAGGAATTGGGAAACTTGTTTAAAAGTTAGAAAGATTTGTTCCCCCACATTCTCATTTTCTCCATCTTGCTTTCCTGGGTGGCCGCCCCCGCCCCTGGAAAACTTTTTGTGAGGATTGGATAGCAACCACTCAGCATGCTGGTTTAGGGTGTCAGGCAGATTGGTTATTAATTCACCCATGGGTATTTGGATGGTAGATGAATGTGCCTTGTCAGGCCATCTATTTCAGATTTCTGTACTTCTATTTATAAGGCATCTCAGAATTCATCTTACTCAGACTGAAGATGTGAAAACATAAAAGAAAGGAAAGCAATAGCAAAAGCAACACCCTCAGTAATTGACATGTGAGATCAGATTCATAAAAGGAAAGAATTCTAATTCTAGCTATTACAGCTTTGTTAGTCTAACTTCTAGGTCTTCTACAAAACACTATTACCAAACCCACCCCCATTAAACACTGAAGACCCCATTCTGAAGTAATGCAGAGCACATCTCAGCCAAAAGCCAGAGCAGGTGCGTCTATGAATGTGGCAATCCCCAGTTCCCAGGGCACATATACAACTCCAGCTCCCTGGTACAGCCAGATTCTAATTTATCCCCACTATCCGCATCACTGGAAAAGCTCTTCCAGCAACTGGGGACCACCTAGCTGTGTTCTCTTTATTTTTAGACATAGCCCTCTGTGGAGTCCAGGAGGTGGCAACACAGGAGACACTTTGATAGTTTGGGAGCACTAAAGGACCCTTAAAGGATGGATAAAACTGGCTTTAGCCCTGCTTTTCACTGTCAGTGGCAAGGAGAGGGGTTGAAGCAGGGATAAAGGTTTGGACCATCAAGGACAAGAGAGAGACTTATAAAAACACACAGATTTATAAAAACAGACCTTTTAAACATTTACTACCTTTTCTTTAAAAAAAAAAAGAGTTGAGGAAGGAAATGGAATATATAAATAGGTGCTGGTAGCAAAAAATAAGGGCTGGGTTCAAAATATCACAGGGCAGGATTGTCTTAGCTTGGATTCCTTGCCACAAAAAATCCTCAGACACCCCAATGGCACATTCAATACTAATTAAGTGACTAATTTACAGTGCAGTTCAAGTCCTTGACCTCTCTCACCACCAGGATTTTCCCTGGACATTAAGCACATGAAAAAATACTGAACCTTCCTGAGATCCTCTGGCCTTTCCTTTGCATCTTCCCCTGTGCCCCTCCTTCCTCTTTTAACTTCCTTCAGTTGAACTGAATCAATGTGTTAATTGGTTAATCATCCAGTCCTTAGCAAATTATCTCCTCAGTATGTCCCAAATGGGGGCACTTGCCAAAGTGCACAGAGCAGCGAACCAGCCTTAGGCTACTCACCACTCAATTACTTTGGAAGAGGAACTCTGTGACAGTCACTCATCTTCCATTTTGCACACTTGATCCTTCCTAAATAGGTTACAGTCATTGATTTCAACTTTCCAATCAGATCCAACCCACCAGGTTTCAGTAAGGACAATCAGATTGAATTTATGCTCATAAATAATCAGTTTCAATACCTCTCATTTGTAACCAAGGGTCTCAGAATTAGTCTACAGGCAATTTAATATTTTCTTCTCTCCATGCCCTTTACTTCCTTGATTAATTTTGTTCTTGACATCTTGATTTTCTGCTGCGTGTACATATCATCCTTCTTTTTACCATCTCCTTTTGTTGTTAGTTTAACCCTTCTCTGATTACTCTAGCCAGCCTCTTTTACCAAGGTGGAGGCCATCTAAACTATACCATCCATTTTCCCTTTAGAAGGTGGGCCAATATTCCACATAATCTTCTACACACACAACTTACTGTACTTAGGCAGTGGTTCACTTCTAGAATCTTGTGTCTTCTTTCTTCCTTTGCTTAGGGGACAGGAAAGAACTCAGAGAAGATGGCTTGGACAGTCTTCTTCAGCACACTTCCGAGTTCCTTGAAATCATTTATTATCTCTGAGATCCTGTGAGACTCTCATTAGCACCAGTATGAACAGATGAAAGTCACCTTGCTTATTTAGGTATGTTTCTGCGCTGCTTTCAGTCTGTGGTGATCTTTTTTGGCTGTTTCTACAGCAGTTTCTAGTGATTCAGGTCTCTGGCCATGTCACACACAGACTGTTTGGGGCACAACTGAAATAGACCCCATTTAGGAGTTCGTCTAACAAAGTCTTTAAGCAACCCTAGATGTGGTAAATTCTCTGGAGATTCTTTGCCCACTCTGGTCTATTATGGTCCCCACTCTTCAGCTGAGCTTTTTAACTCCTTGTGGGGGTTTATCATAGTCAATTTGTAGGCCAGCTCCACAGTGGCTTTGTGGAGTGAGGGGAAAACACTCACTAACCCAAGTCCCAGCCCAGGGACCCTATCTATAGCAACCACATGGCATCATGTCCCATTAACTAAATTGCTTTCAGGTCCTTGGGCCACTTCCCCATGGCTCCAGTCTTCACCAAAGCCTCACCCTTACCTCAGGGATCTTCTATGTTCAGGTCCAGCAGCCATCCAGAAGATCTTTTTTTACTCCCCCATCCATGCAAGCAGTGCTGCAGTCCTCCAGCCCAGAAGGAGCACCACCTTCAACCCTGAAGCTCCAAGCAGCAATTGCACTGCAGATCCTTTCATGCTAGCTGCAATCATCTGATTGACAAGCCCCTTAGACAGCCCCCTGATTGACTGCTTCACATGCAGCTTCTCTATTCAGCTTGGAGGACTTCTTCACAACTCTTCTGTTGGGAGTGTTGTGGCAGGACCTGAGGCCTCCAGCATGGGGTCTGTGGGCCTAGTCTACCCTAGTATCCTTGTCTGTTGACTTCATAAGCCTATTTAGCCTTAGAATGACAACTTATGTTTTGACTGAGTTATCAAACACTCATCCTGTCGTTTGCCTGTCCCTGGAAAAGTACCGTTTCAATTTTTTCTGAGTAATGAATTCTCAACATAGATCATCTGTATTCCTTGGATGGCTGGAGATCTCTTTGTGGGGAAGCTTGATTTGCTTATAGGATGGACTGAGCTGCCATCTACAGATGGATTTCCAGCCTGCTTTTGAAAACCTCCAGTGAAGGAACTTCCACAGCTTCCCTAGGCAATTGTTCCATTGTTCAGTTTTTCTTACAGTTAGGAAGTTTTTTCTGAGATTTAATTTAAATCTTCTGTGCTATGGTTTGAACCTGTTGTCTCTTAATCTCCGTCTGAGGCAAGGGAGAACACATTTTCTCTGTCTTTTCTTATGGCAGTCATTTCAAACATTTAACATTTTAACATCATGTCCCCCCTTCATCTCTTCTTTTGAAGAAGTGGGCTGTGCCCACGAAAGCTCATGATACCACCTACATGTTTTGTTAGTCTATAAAGTGCTACCAGACCATTTGTTTGTTTTTTTCAAACATACCCAGTTACTTCAGCTTCTGTTCATATGGCTTGAATTCCATTCCTTTGACCATCTTTGTCACTTGCCTCTGGAACCTCTCCAGTTTCTCTACATTCTGTCTATACATAGGTGAGCAAAATTGGATACTGTGCTCTAGTTGAGGCCTAACTAGTGCCAAGTAGAGCATTACTGTGTCACTTCCCATGACTTGCATGCTACGGCTCTGTTCATGCAAATTACAATTACATTTGCTTATGTGCTGTTGACTCATGTTGAGATTGTGATCCACTACAACTCCCAATGCCTTCTCTGCCGTGCTGCTGCCAAGTCAGTTAATCCCATGCTATATTTGTACATTTGGTTTTTCTTTCATAAGTACAGCATTTGTCTTTGTGGAATTTCATTTTGTTGTCTGTATCCCTGTTGTCCAATTATCAAGATCCTTTTGAATTTTAGCTCTGTCCCCCAAATGTTTACACACACACACACACACACACACACACACACACACACACACACACACACACACACACACACACACAGCTTTGTATCATCTGAAAATTTGATCAGCATGCTCTCTATTCCTACATCTTTGTATTTAATAGATATTGCCAAACACCAGACCCAACGCATCTCCCTGTGGAACCCCACTTGAGATCTTCTAATTTGACATCATCCCATTAATACTTACTCTTTGTTTGTGGTTGTTTAACCAATTATGTATCCACTTCCTGGTAGTTCTGTTGAGCCTCCTTGGCAACTTTTTAACACAGCAGTGTGGTCACAGCAACAGTGCTGGGAGAGAGCTCTCTCAGCACTCTAGGCAAACCACCTCTGTGAGAGGAATCTTTAAGGTGCCTTGTTGTTTTAACACTGCTTTTGGGTGTGTGTGTTTTTTCACACACTTGAATGAGAAAGGTACAGCTCAGTAACTTGCCAGTATAGACAAGCCCTTAAGAAATTGATTCTGGTGATTACCCCTTTATCCTCCAGGTATTCACAAACTGAATGTTTTATAAATTGATCTAGTAGCTTCCCAAGTATTGAGGTCAGACTGACTGGTCAATAGTTCTCTGGCTTCTCTTTTTTTCCCCTTTTTTAAAGATGAGAACTACAGATTGGACCTCTCTGGTCTGGCACCCTCTGGACCTGACAGGTCCTGAACGAAGGGATATGCCGGAACAGAGGAGGTCCCCTGCTACCAGCTCTCCAGACCACCTTCCCTCCCCGCTGCCAGCCCTAGACATGCCCCCTGCCAGGCTGCCGTGCTGCTGCAGCCCTGGCAGCCCTGATTGCCCCAGCCCCACTATCTGGGCTGACACGTCCCTGGCCCCGTCCCCACTACCAGGCCTGCTGCGGCTGCTGCATCTCCAGACCCCACTCCGCTGAGGCTGCCGCATCTCTGGCTCCCACCCCACTACTGTGGCTGCTGCAACTGCCCCGTCCCTGACCCTGCTACTGGGGCTGCTGTGGCCTCTGCTGTGTTACTGGGGCTCCAGTGCCAGCCCCAATCCCACTGGGCTCTGAGTTGCCAGCCTTCTTGCCACTGAGGCTCCCAGCCAGGACTCCCTGGTCCTGGATATTGCTGGATGAGGGAGTCTCGGTTTTGGGAGGTCCAACCTGTACTTTACTCCTTTTCCGGTCCTCTGGGACCTCTTCTGCCATACATGGGTTTGCTAATATTATTGCCAGTGGCTCCAAGATTCCTTCATGAATAGCATCAGGCCCACTAACTTGAATTAATTCAAATTAATCAGAATATCTCTGACATGTTCTTATCCTGATCTGCCTTTTTGTCCAGATGTCACATGTTATTTTTTGAGATGACAGAAGCAAACTATGCATTGGGCAGCTCGACCTATCTAATATCTACTGTTATCAGCTCACCTTCTGCATTGAGCGGCAGACCAACTCTATCCCTGATCTTTCTTCTTCTTTTTTGTCCGATATATCTGTAGGACACCTTTTTGTAGTCTCTAACATTTCTTGCCAGCTGTAATTCCTTATTTGCTTTGGCTTTACTGATTTTGTCACTTCTCACTTGCACTGGTCTCCTGTATAATTCCTTAGTGACATACCTCTGCTTTCATTTTCTGTATGTATCCCTTTGGGTTTTTAGATGGTTAAAAAGCATCTCATGCCACCACACATGCCTCTTGTGGGTCTTCTTATCCCTTTTTTTCTATTGTAATAACTTAATGTTGAGGATCTAATATTGTTGTATCTTTCCGGAAATGCCAGCTCCCTCAAACCTTTTTTCTTCCTAAATGGTCTTTCCATGGGACCTTGTCTGCTATTTCTCTGAGTTGACTGAAATCTGCCTTTCTGAAGTCCAGTGTCCTTGTTTTGTTGTTCTCATGTCCTCCTTTCCAATTCCTTTCTTGAATTGTATCAGATCATGATCTCTTCCTCTCAAAAGTCTGACCTTCTTTGCATTTGAAACTCATTTTTTATAACAAGATCCAGAATGGATGATTTCCTAGGCTATGTCTACAATGCAGGCTTCTTGCACAAGAAGCTTTTTGTGGAAGAGATCTTCCTCAAAAACTTCTTGCGCAAGAGCGCGTCCACACTGCAAAAGTGCATCAAAAAAGCAATGCGCTTTTGCGCAAGAGAGCGTCCAGACTGCATGGATGCTCTCTCGAAAGAAAACTCTGATCGCTATTTACAGAATGGCCACCAGGGCAAAAGAGCTCTTGTGCAAAAAGGAGTTATTCCTCATAGAAGGAGGACTACCTACCCTGGAAAACCCCCTCTGTATTTCCATTTTACTTGCGCAAAAATGCACTTGAGATGTGGATGCTCCGCAAGTTTTTGCGGAAAAACAGCTGTTTTTGCTCAAAAACTCTGTATTGTAGACCTAGCCCTAGTTACCTCAGCTTTCTGAATCAGAAAGTTGTCTCCTGTATATGCTGAGAACTTGTAGGACGTATTATCTTTAACTGTAATAGTCTTCCAACAGATATCAGGGAAATTAAAAGCCCCCATTAATACTCTCTTATGTATGGCTACTATTTGTAGAATGCCTCATCCATTTTTTTCTTCTTGATTTGGTCACCTATAACGCAGCCTCACCATAACATGTTATTGTTTTTTTTTCCTTTTTACATGAAGGGTATGTGTGTGTGTGTGTGTAGCTGTAGACTGTTTCAGTGGGGAGTGGGTTATAAGCAGCCCAGAGGAAGCCTGCACAAATAGGGCCAATCAGGGTGAGGAGCAGCCGGCTAATCAGGGAAGCTCACTCTCAAACTGACCAGCAAAGGAGAAGAAACTAAGTCCCAGTAGGGGAGGGAGCCAGCGGCAACTTGGACAGAGCAGTGCTGGGTAGGCCCAGGACAGCTGAAGAGATGCTCCAGCCTGATATCTGCCAGGCTGTAGATCTTGACACAAGGTTGGAGAAGGTGCAAGGTCATGGGAAGTGGTCCAGGCTGGATGAGCAGTCAAGGGGCATGAAGGAATACAGGAGATGGTTACTACCAGAGGGTCCCTGCATCACGGCACAGAGTAGTGGGAGAGCTTGGCTCCCCATTCCCCTCTTGCACTGCAACTTGTTACACTGTAGCCTTGTCCCTGAGGCAAGGGGCTAGACTTTGGGGCTGTAGCTGGCCACCCAGGAGAGTGTATGGTCTGAGGACTGCTGATATCCCCAGAATGGGAGAGAACAGGCTAGTGGGCACTGCTGGAAGAGTGTGGCCTGAAGTGGATACCACAGACCAAGGGAGAATCATGGGTCTAGAGCCAGAGGCTGGGCATATGAGAGCAGAGAACAATGATGGGCAGGGAGATGACCAAGAGGTGAAGGAGGCACCACAGCAGTGAATCGAATCTGCTACCATAATATATATTATTTCAGTTTCAGTTTCCATGCTGAAGAAGATCTGGAATCAGTTGGAAGATTCTAGCTGCATAGCTGTATGGAATTCCTTCTGGTCCTCTCCTCAATAGTGGTCACAGCCTGTCCATCCCCATCCATCTCTCATTGCACAGAATGCTGCCGCAACCTCTTGTTCAAGCTTCTAGTGGTGCTCCTCCTCTACTGGTCTGAGCTCCCTTCACCAGCCAGGTGTGAGAGGCAAAATGCAAGCACTTTCCCCTCACTCCCTTAGCATCTGAGGAATGGGATGAAAAGCTAGTCACGTCCCAAAGCGTATGGCTGCTGCTCCCCATGCACCCGAAATGATGCCCTTGCTGGCAGCGGGGACCCCAAGGCCAGCAGCAGAGCTTGTGAGACTAGGGTCTAAGACCTCAAGCACTAGTAGGGTCCCTGGGTTCACGTTGGCATCCAGGACTCCAGCACTGAGCACCCTTGTCCCACCTCCTACTTCCCACAGTTATGGGCACTCCTCATTGGACAGAGCCCTGACTGTCCTATTTCTAGGTCAGATCACTTTTGCTAGTTCTAAGCTTGGTCAACAAAACTTAGTTCATGTCCTATATCCTCATGGAGACCCTACCCCCAAGTCATATTTAGCACAGTTCCTTCAATTTATGAATAAGAAAAAATATACATTTAAAACTTATAAAAATATTAACCAAAACAGCAAAAATGTATATGATAGAATTATGGGTAACAATATGCAAATAAAGCTGGTCTGGGCTGCCTTTTCTCCTTCTCACTAACTGAAGTCTCCATGCCTTAAGGTCTTTTGCTCATGAGGCTCACAAGTGGATACAGTCAGGGAAGTGACTAGATATATATCTAGGAACCTAGCGTTATGCTCCTATTTTTGAAAATAATGGTCAGTATATGCACTATAAGGTGCAGTCACACATTAATGAGGATATAAACTAGAATATTAACTATGCATAATAGCTCTTTCCCCTGAATCTATGGTTATCTTCATTTTACAGGTGAGGAAACTGAGGCAGAGAGGTTGAATGAATTTCCCAAGGCTGTAGAAACAGTCAGTGTCAGAGCTGAGATTAAAAATTAAGGGTGAAATCTTGACCACAATGAAGTTGTTGGGAATTTAGCCACTGACTTCAATAAGAACAGGATTTATTTCACCCCAGAAGTTCTTGGATCTAGTTTCTGGGCTTCACAATTAATATGGCCTTGATTTATAAAGATGTAAGTGCAATTGTTTACTAAATCAAGCCCCTTCTTATTACTGAAACTTACAATCGTATTAGTCTGCATTTTGCTTATCAGTACATTTCACAATTTCTATAGCAATGGGAGTCTTGTGTCAGAAGGGTAGCTGTGTTAGTCTGGATCTGCAAAAACAACAAGGAGTCCTGTGGCACCTTAGGGTGTGTCTAAACTACATGGCTCCATCGACAGAGCCATGTAGATTAGGCTGGACAGCAAAGGGAAATGAAGCGGCGATTTAAATAATCGCCGCTTCATTTAAATCAAAATGGCCGCCACACTGTGCAGATCAGCTGTTTGTCGGCACAGTGCGGCAGTCTAGACGGGGATCTGCCGACCCCAGAACCCTTCGTTGGCAGATCCTTTATGCCTCGTGAAACGAGGTTTACAGGATCTGCCAACGAAGGGTTCTGGGGTCGGCAGATCCTCATTTAGATTGCGCGCACAGCCGGCTAAACAGCTGATCGGCACAGCGTGGCCATTTTGATTTAAATGAAGCGGCGATTATTTAAATCGCCGCTTCATTTCCCTTTGCCGAGTAAACTAATCTTCATGGCTCCGTTGACGGAGCCATGTAGTTTAGGCGTACCCTTATAGACTAACAGATGTATTGGAGCATAAGCTTTCGTGTGCAAAGACCCGCTTCGTCAGATGCATGCCACTTTTTGTACAACAATGGGAGTCTTGTCACTTTCTCCAGAAAATATTTGCTTGCTGACTGCTCTCAATTAGTAAGGAGGTGTTATATTAATTATTTCATTATTGATCATAAACAATACAAGAGCATATTTTCTAGGACAATTCATGATTTTAACACAAATAACAGAAACTAAAGCACAATTGTCAAAACAAATGATAAAAATACATTTTGTGATGCATGAGCCTTGCTTTTTTGTTATGTCTATTTTTGTTAATGCATTAATTTACAAAATTCACTATTTTGCAATGACAGCTATTGTGTTATTTGTGAGAACCCCAAGAAAGGAGAAGATATAAAAGTTGTATATAGCAAAGTTGAAAAAAACCCCAAAATTAAAGTAGAAAGAAGTTGATTTTTGGAAAGAATCTTGAGAAATTTCTCACCTCCAAGCCATGCTCAAATAATAAATACAAAGTGATAGAAGCCCTAGTCTCAGAATAATATATTATAGATGAAATATAATAAATTGAGTCATTTACTATTCACACATTTCAAGTGTAATATATATAAAGAAAGAGAGAGAGAGAGAGATTTTTCATTAAAATTGTCTTTACATGATTTAAACTTTCAACATTGTAATTATTTTGATATATTCCATGTTAATTTCCTTGTAGATGAATGTAATATTAATGCTGCTCCCTGCGGCAGACAGAGTATAATCATGCTGCACATCTCAGATTAAGTACAGGGTAGTAGTCCTGTTATATCTACGAGCTCTTTCTAAAGAAATATTCAGCTGGTGATGGAAAGTCCATCCGGAAGAGGATTGCAGAATGGTAAAATGCCTCACATTCAGTCAATCACAGAATACACGGCATCCTATTTATACTAGTTAATGAAATAATCTTCAATACTGGTGGGTAAGAGCTTTTACAGAACATTCCTGGAACCTCTGCCCAAATATCAAACTGAATCTGTTGCTGGGTTTGAAAAAGTTCAATTAAATTTGTTTGCCCCACCTCTATTTTCTGTACTCATTGATTTTGTCCTGGACCATGAGTGGAAAGTCCCACTATAAAGCACAATAGAGGACTTTTAGCATGTGGCAGCAGGGTCCATATCGACACTATGGGTACGTCTACACTGCATGCTTATTTTGAAATAAGCTGTTCTGGAATAGTCATTCCAAAATAGCTTATTTTGAAATAGCACGTCTACACTGCAGAGAAGCCTCAAAATTAGTCCGAGGCAGGCTTCCCTAATGTAGATGTGCTATCTTGATTTAGAGTCCCAGGAGGTACTGGAAAGGAATAACTTAGAATGGCCCTGTAGTAGGCCATTCGAAATAGCAGTAGTCAAGTGTCTACACTCGCCTTACTTCAGAATAGGTGTTATTCCTTGTAGAGTGAGGTTTACAGATTTTGGAATAAGCCATCTGTTATTTTGAAATTATTTCAAAATAACAGAATGGCTGTGTAGACGCTCGCATTGTTATTTCTAAATAATGCTAGTTATCTCGAAATAACAGTGCAGTGTAGATGCACCCTTGCAAGTGTGCTGGCTAATGAGAGAGAGGTGTACAGCTCAGTTTGTCACAAACTAAGGCCTGATCTATACTAAGTCTGGAAAGTCAGCTTAAGGTACTCAACTCCAGTTACATAAAATGCATAGCTGGAGTCATCTTACCTTAAGCTGAGCCTTGGCAGCATCCACACTGCGAAAGGCCAATGGGAGCAAATGTTCCTGTTGGCTTCCCTTACTCCTTGCAAAAAGAGGAGTATCAGATGCCAGTAAGGGCTGTCCTCAGAGTTTGATTTACGGGTCTGTACTAGACACAGTAAATTGACCGCCAGAAGATTGACCTCCAGAGTGTTGATCTTCTGGTAAGTATAGACGTGCCCTGTTTGCTTAGGCAAGCCCAAAGTAGTGAAATACGGCAGGAAAGGCTCTTCTTGTGGCATTTCCAGTCTAGGTGAAAGCGTCAATTCATGGAAATTTCACAGCATGGTCTAATCTTGTGAGATGCCTAATCTGGAATGTAGACCAAAGCTATGCAAGGAAGCTTTTGGACAAGTCCAAAATGTACCTGAACTGAATCACTGGATCTTAACATATCACTATTATTCCAACCAATCTGTTTTAGAAAAAATTGAAATTAGCGATGGATGGGCTGAAGGTTTACTTCTAACCTTACCTAAACTTCTTGGGCTCCCAAAATTGATCTCTAAGGGTATGGCTACACTACAGCCTGATTTCAAAATATCTTATTTCAGAATAGTTATTTCGAAATAAGATATTTTGAAATAACGAGTCTACACACAAAATGCATTTCGAAATAGCATTTGGCTATTTCAAAATAGCATGTCCACACTGAGTGGACTCTGAATTGCATTTAAGGCTGGTCGGAACCAGTTCTGGCAGGGCACCAGGTCAGAACTTACTGTGTGGGGCTGCTGCCTGAAGCTAACTGAGGTCTGTGCTTAAAAGGCCACCCCCCGGACAGCCAGTTCTCAGGTTTCCCTGCTTGCTTATCTACCTCGCTGAGGGATAGCAAAGGATTGCCCTCTGCGTGCTACGGTTGCCCTCACTCGGGACACCATAGCACTCTGCAATATGGACCCAGAGCTGCCCCTGGGCGCTCTGGTGCTTCTCTTGAATGCATTGCTGTGAGCCTGGCTGCACTTGCTGCAGGCTGCCATCTGGGAGGTCCATCAGGGGGCTGTCAGTATCCAGGAGGCCCTGCAAGAAAGCTTCCACCCTGAGGAGCACTAAGAGCCTCCCTGGCCTGCCCCACTGGGGGCTTGTGCCTCATTCCTCCCTCACATCCTTCCACTTACCCCTCCCTAGCCCCCCTCCCGATGTCAAATAAAATACACGTATTTTCATAAACACAAACTCTCTTCATTTAACAAAACTGGGGGGAGGATGAAACTCTGGTGAGACTGGGGAAAGGAGGCAGGAGAGGGGAGCAGAGAGGGTGGGAGAGGGGAGGGAGAAACCTGGGAGGAGGGAGCTGGAAGGGGAAGCAAGGGGAAGAAGGGGGAGGGGAAGCTCAGGGCTCGGGGCTCTCGCCAGACCAACTTGATTTTCATGCAAACCTGCTCTTGGGTTCACATGTGGCCTTTGGTGGCCAGGCTGGCAGCTATCCTGCCATAGACAGCCGCGTTCCTCCGTCTAGTGCGGAGATCATGGACATTGGGGGCATCCCCCCCAAACCTGAATAAGGTCCATGATCTCCGCCCTGGACCAGGAAGGTGCCCACCTTCTCCGGTCTCTGGCAGGCTCCTGGGAGCTGGCAGACTGCTCCTAGGGAGCTGTGGAGGGCTGGCTGCCAGTGGCTTGCTGGCTCTTGTTTTGGGGCCACTGGGTTAGGGGCAGTGACTGCTGGCTCTGGGCTGGCAGGCTTGGAGCTGGCACAGGCACTGAGACTACCCCTTTAAAGGCTCCAGGGAAGGGGGTGAGGGAGAGAGAGTGGCCACCATGGCACCCTGGGAAGGCTGGAGGCCCCCTATTTCGAAATAAGTGTCTACACAGCACTTATTTCAAATTAGCTATTTCAATTTTGGTGTTATTCCTTGTAGAATGAGGTTTACCAAATTCGAAATAAGTGCTCCGCTATTTCAAATTAATTTTGAAATAGCGGTTTGGCTGTGTAGATGCTAGTAGTTATTTCGAAATAATGGCTGTTATTTTGAAATAACTTTGCTGTGTAGACATACCCTAAATTTCACAGGTATAGCTCTTTTTGTGAAATATACATTTACTTCTTCAGTTAAGCCACAAAGATAGTGAGATTAAATTTTCTTATGGTACTTTGACAAACTTGCTTGAGTGTGAATCTAAGAAGTTCAGACATGCATACAAATGAAAAATAATGGGAGATATTTAACAGAGCAAATATTTCAAACAGCAGAAAAATATCATACTTACTTTCTGATGAAGTTTAATGGAAAGATTTGGGTTTGTTTTTATTTATCTTCGCTTCTTTGCTGAGCCCTAATTTCAAGCTGTTTCAGTTCAGACAGTGGATAAACACATTTATGATCATTTTAATGTTTTTGACTGACACGGCTCTCCCATCTCAGACTGTATAATCACAATGATTTCTTCTATCCTTCAGATCTATGTATCCTAATATATTTATGATCACTTTAAAGGTGTGTAAAGTTTTAGTTTGAATTTTAAGCAAAGCTTCATATTGTGGTAAAATTCTGTCCCTCTATTTCTCCCTCTCTATATTGTGAAGTACTTATACCTATATATATACTATGCAGCCTATTTTTTTCTGTAGTATAAATGAGCCCATGGTAGCATGTGCTTCTATGGATGTGGAATTTGCCAGAAATTCTTGCATTGTTGCAACCCAGATTTAATTTTTTTTCTTACATAGGCAAATATCCAATATAAATGGTGTCTGTCAAGAGATTACTGAGGAGCTGTGCAGTTCAGATACAAAGCTTTGATTTTCAGAAGTTTAGCCTCCAGGCTTCTTGTGTGGATCCATTTTGAACTTATTTGCTTCAAAAGTTTTTTGTAAGCTCCTTTTTCTCCTCAGTGGACCTCAGACCTGAGCCTGCTCTTCTTATTTTTACTGTGAGGTCATGCTTTCCTTCCCCTCAGTGCCAAATTTCTACATATAAAATGCCCCAATCAAGATCATATTAAATATGCTCCATTGTTGTGCTTGTGTTAATGTTATGCCCTCTAGTGGTAAATGATAAAGTCAGCTCCACAGACAAAAGGAGACAAAGACTTGAAAGTCTGGAGAGAGAAATAAGATACTAAACAACTGAAAGGAATGACTGAAAAAAGACAGCATAGATTTAACTTGTACTCGTACTGCTAGCATAGTGCTGCTTTTACTCACTGTGCTGCTTTTTAATTTATTCTGTGGTAGTATATGCATGTAGAAGCCAAGATGCTGATCTACACAGTGCCAAATTTTGAAATAGTTATTCCAAAACGTCCCTTAATCCTCATGGAACAAGATTTACAGGGACATCGGAATAGAGAACCCATTATTTCAACAGATATTTTGAAATAACGGGCGCACTGTCAAAGCGTGGAAAACATTATTTCGGGATACCGGAAGTAACCCAAAATAGTACTACTGTCTAGACATACCCCAAATGAGAGCCATGGAATCATCATTAACATAAGTCTTAAATTTGTTCTGTTTATCTCCTCCCCAGAATGACCAGTACTTTCTCCTTTCCTTGTAAATGCTGTGGGCTGGGTTGAATGTCTGCATTTAGGCTGAGCACTGAGCTAGGGCTGGTGCATGAGACGCGAGGTAAACAGTGGGATGATTGAGCCGAAGTTCTGCCAACTCCTCACCTCTTTCTCCCCAATCCCTACTTACTCCCTCTGCAAACAAGTATGCAGAGAATGGGGTAATGTTTCAATGCAGACCTGCTATCCAGTCAGTCACCCCAAGTAAGGAGATGGAGCTTATTTGCCTTTGCCATTTGACTTGACAGGGTAATGAACTTCTTTATCTCTGACCAGTGTCATGTGACAGGGGCCAGGAAATAAATACCAGCCTCTAACTGGCCCAACTGTGTGCATCACACCAGTACAGTATTATGTATTATTATTGCTATAATTACAGAACCAGAGCAGGAGGAACAAACAGGGGATCTGTGCCAGTGTTCAGTTCAGATGAAGCTAAAGATACTTGTAAAGGATGCAAGCTGCACCAACATTTGTAATTATTAATACCATTTCCTCTGACCTTGCCAGTGTCAATGCACAGAAAGGAGCATTTGGAAGCAAAGTCTCATAAAAGCAGGCATAGAGCACTGGCAGAAATGAGTGGGAGGTTATGGGATGTTTTTGAAGTGCAATGAAATTGATTTTTCATTTGTTTTTGAGGCAACTGATACATCAGCAGCAGAGTGCAAGGCGAGTTACTACAATGCAGTGAAGAGCTTTGCACACCAGTGAAATAGAAGCAAATTATAAATATCAGAGGCAAACTAAGTCAAGAAGATTTAGAGGCAGCCTACAAGATGGCAACAATGGCTTTAGTATGTGACTAGTTGTTGGCAGCACTTTGGTTTACTCTGTATTTGGTTAGTCGAAGAGGTGTGTTGGGAGTGAAATACCTGCCACCCTTAGATATGTTCAAAACACCTGCTATATTTGTAGACATAACAAAATGGCCAGCGGTGCCATGGTGATGAATTGGAGCCATATTTGTATACCTTATAAATTCTGAAGTTGTACTGTGAAAATCTGCTGTGTCACAAGAGCCTGTATGTAAGGGGATCCACCATTGCTGACAAGTCCTGTGGCACTTAGTCCCCGGACAGAAACAACTGAACATGCTTAAGAGTCAATGAGTCTATTCTATTAATCTGAAACATCTGGGAGTGTAGGTGAAGTTTATCCTTAGAAATCCAGTTAGCTGGCCCTTGGAAGGGTGGGAAAAGGCAGGAGCAATGGAGGTTACTGAGAGGAGAACAAGAAAGCCTAGGTGACCAGATTGTATGTATTGAAATAAACAGGAACAAGAGCCAGAAAAGAAAACAAAAGTGTCGGGCAGGAGAGAGCAAATTCACAGAAGCTGGGAACAGGCTCGGTGAGAGAGAGAGAGATCAGCTAGCATGCAACAGACTGAATGAGGAGGCGACAGCTTGCCAGTCTGTCTTCCTGCACCTAGATAGTTCCCCAAGGACTCACAAGGAAAGGGTGAGCTATAAAGTGAGGGATATTGCCATTTCAAATGTTTATTGTTTTGTTTGATCTGTGTTCTTTTGTGCTTTACATGATTACGTATAAAAGAGCATAAAGGTGTTGAACTGTGGAAAATGTGTGAGTTGTTGACTGTTCCCAGCTGTTGTGTTCCCTCAAGGGAGCTGAACACTACATCAGAAGCTTCACACCTGTTGGGATGCATTTAAGTACCAGGGAGTCTGAAGGGTCAGCACTCAGCCCAGATGGGCTTGGTGGATGGACAGTGGCAGGGCTACTCAACTTTGGAAGCCCTGGGGGCCACAATGATACTCATAGCACATGCCGAGGGTCTCAACTTAAGTGTGGTTGCATATACATGCAAATATACATGCAAATACATACACATAGCTTCTTTCACACTGACAGGCTTGAATACAAAGATTAAGGAAAGACTACACAACATGCAAGTCCCATTTCAATCAGTTCTGCTGATATTAATAAAATGCAATATTTACTCGATTTCCACCCATATGACAGCACTTTTAATGAGCAATGACAGTTCAGCAATTTAACTACTAAAATGCATATCAACAGAAGACCATTATATTGACTACTTTTTTGTTTTAGCTCCCACACGTGGGCCGCAAACCAATGGGCTGTGGGCCACATGCAGCCCGTGGGCCATGTATTGAGTAGCCCTGGACAGCGGGTTCCAGCGCTCAGAATACCAGATAGTTCAGTGCTCTAAGAATATTTTCAGGAACTCCAAGACTGGGGCTGCTGCCATTACTTTGAATAAGAATAACTCCATGTTTCCCCCACAAAATACAGCTTTTCAGAACAGACTGCTTAAGAGTGTCAAAAACCAGAGGCAAGTGTGCAAGTTTGGGAAATAGAAAAGATTCCTAAAACTTCAAAGTGTTTACAGATACCCGCTCAGAACCAAATGTGTTTGATCTATCTTCACTAGCATTAAAAGCCACCAAGAACATACCATTTTCTAGGGAAGCCAATCAAAAGACATTCAGGTTTCACATCCCTATGAATCTTTATGAAGCTACACTGAGGGATTCTGCAAGGTGCAAATGAGAAAAGCACCTACCCATGTTCTATACCCAGACAAGAGATGCATATGAAGACCCTTAGGAACAGAGTCCTCAATTTATGCTCCAAGCATCTTTTCTTTTTTTGCAAAAAAGATCATTCTACAAATATTTACTCTAAATGGTAAAGACATTTCCACAAATAAAAGGCCCAGCTCTCATTTCCACACTGGCTTGTGTAGTACTTTTAAGAGCAGAGCTTCCCAGACAGAGATTCTAGTTGGGATGCTCTGAAGCTCTTGTTGGCACAGCCAGTGGGAACCCTAATGGACACAGTCTAAAATAGAGTCTTTCTATCATCTTAAACATCAAGTGAATACCAAATACCGCACCTTGCATCACTCAATGTATAGCAGCTGGAATATAGTTGTAACAGGCCAGCTGAGAACTCCAGGAGTCTGTGCTCTCAGCAGTCTAAAGGAGGGAGAGATGGTTCTTCCACCAGTGGTGGGGGATGGGGAGTGGGTGTGGGAGGGTTGCTGAGGCTATGTCTACACTGCAGAGTTTTTGCGCAAAAACAACTGTTTTTGCACAAAATCTCACGGGGTATTCACACCTCAAGTGCGTTTTTGTGCAAGAAAATTTACAGTGAATCGACAGAACAGAGAAGTTTTTGCAGTGTAGGTATTCCTCTTTCTACGAGGAATAAGCTTTTTTGCGCAAGAGCTCTTGCACAAAAAAGTGTGTGGGGATGGGAAAAAGGGGGTTTTTTTTGCTCAAAAACAGCCTATTGAAAGAAGCACAGGTGTCCTGATGGCCATTCTGTGAATGGCAATCAGAGCTTTCTTGCAAGAGAGCATCCATGCAGTCTGGACACTCTCTTGCGCAAAAGATCTCTTCCACAAAAAGCTTCTTGCTCAAGAAGTCTACAGTGTAGATGTAGCCGGAGTGTTGAAAAGAGCAAGGGGTGTAGGTATGAGAATGAGAATGAATGAAGGGAATAAAACAAAGACACAGGAAGCATTTCTGTCTTTTTATTGTTCGAACTCTCACAGGGCTAGAGACACTCAAAGAAAGCCAGGTATGTCTTATGTGGCTTTGTGGGTCTGCCTTGAAAGTCATTTTGAATGGTCATATCACTACAATTTTGCCACTCTTAGGTTTTAGATTGCAACTCATTTGTGTGTATATGTTTGCTTGCTTTAACCTTTAGATAGCTTACTACTATCTAGGATCATTGTTGTAAGATCTAGGGTATCAAATGATCTGGGGTAAGTGACTGGGAGAAACCTGAATATTTTGTAATTTTTGGTGTAACTGATTATCATGAAGTTCAGCTTGTCTGGCTGGACAGATAGGCTGGAGAGTCTAAGGGGACTCCATGGTAAGATTATTGCAGTGATCTAGGAGGTTGCATTTGTTACAGACTCTGTGAAATCTAATTATAGAACACACCATCCTGCCTTGAAAAAAGTCAGTCATAGTTGGGATGGCGTGATGCTGATTTCCCCCAATTAGTTCACAAAAGATTGAAGGGATGGAGAAAAGTGAGCCCTGTGGGCCTCCACAGAGGAACATCTCTCTTCCTCTCACCATCCTCTCCCCCTGAGGACCAGGTTTGTTCCTGAAGCATTCCATTCCAAGCTCCCCATCTAGGGTGGTGCTTATGATTCACTTCCCCACAAACAGATGCAAAATCCCTGTTGGAATAAAAAAAATACAGCTAGAATGTCTACAGGGACCCTTTGCTTCTCCTTCTGTCTCTGTTCCCTACTGGATGCAGAGGAAGCAACTCCCAGCAGGGATTATTTAGGAAAAGGAAAGGGTAGAACATTAAAATATAGATTTTAAAAATATAGCCCTGAGCCTTAATTTGTCAGCTATGCTGAGCACCATCAGCTATTTACTTCACATGGAGTTGTGAGTGTGCAGAAACGCTGAAAACCATACCTCTATATCTTAATATCCCATCTGTCCAGTTGACTAAAGTATGCAGATTTTTTTTTTAAGTTCATCTGGTAAGAGTCAATAAGAATGACCCCATGCGGCAGAAAATCACTTCCTGGACAGATGGAAGTTTAAGGTTCCAGGATTATGGAATAAAATTGGTCAATTATCACACCCCATGACTAAGTTTTATAGAAAGTAGGTTTACACACACACACACACACACACACACACACACACACACACACACACACACACACACACACACACACACACACAGGATTATTTTAGCTACATTGTATTTGACCACACACACACACCCACACACAGGATTATTTTAGCTACATTTTAGTATTTGACCATGTTACTTTCAATATACAAGCCTAATTTAGGATTTTACCTCTCAGAAACCATCTGCTTATAATTTAATCTTACACATAAAGCACAAAAAGCAAATTACACACAGCTGGTAAAGTAATTCTTGGTTAATTATTAAGTAGATATTAGGAAACAGAAATGAACAATTTCTTTTCAATGTAACAATGATTTTATCTTTCTACATACCAGTGTGTAACTTTTAAATATTCCCTTTTTCAAAAATAAGTCGATAAAGAATTTTAATCATGTATCAGTTCAGCAGAGAGAATAAAGCTCTTATCTGAAGCTGAGACCTGTCACAGCTAGCTTGAGTTAAATCTGACCTCAAATGCAACTTCTCATCACAATGGAATCACACTGTGAGGAAGGAAGCTGGGTTTGAAATCACCACGGGTTTCTACTTCTAACAGATGTTTGCATCTAACTCTATTAAAAGTCATAAAATTGACTTCAGTGGAAAATAATTAAGTTCAATGAGCTCTGGATTCTAGGGAATTCTTTTTGTCAGAATTCTATTTTGAAAGAGAAAGTATCATAATGTAAACAGACTTAAGATCTCTCATTCCTTTTGAAGGTAAAAAAATAGCTTTGACTCATCTCATATAGGAATCAGGATAGAATTCTGTCTCAGGGTGTGTCTAGACTACATCCCTCTGTCGGCAAAGGGATGTAAATGAAGCACTTCAAAAGTGCAAATGAAGCCGGGATTTAAATATCCTGCGCTTCATTTGCACAATCACGTAATGGTGCTTTTTCAAAAGAGCGCCATTACGTGATTATGCAAATGAAGCACGGGATATTTAAATCCCGGCTTCATTTGCACTTTCAAAGTGCTTCATTTACATCCCTCTGCCAACAAAGGGATGTAGTCTAGACACACCTTCAGTGTGTATTATTTCTCTCAGCATTCCAGGCCCAAATGGTGGGAGACAAAATGTCTCCCCCACAGTGCAGGATAAAAAAAATAATTCATGCAGGAAAATTAAAACTCAGAGGGATTGCTTCTCCTAGTGTAAATTACTTTTTTAGATTAATTTATTTTTGTTTCTAATGTAAATAATTTTCAGCATTAAAAATGAGGGGACACCAATGTTGGAAGGAATGTTGGGAGTAAAATGTCCCTCAAAAATGAGTTAATGAGTTAATGACTTGACAGGTCTAAAGGTAGAACTTAATTTTTCTGTTTAAAATGGAACAACTCATTTGTAATACTTTTCCCCAGAGCTGTGATTTTAAATCAAATCTTTTGGATGGTCTGCAGTTGTGTTCACATAATTATATACCCAATTTAGTTTTATTTTCTTCTTGTGACTATTTCAAAATAAAATCTGAGAAAGTAAGCAAGAGAGAAAGAAGTTTAGCAAATCAATTGTCCCTGAACTAAACACCTTCCTTTCTGTCATCCTAGAGGCTGTCTGTGTGATTTTAGTGGATGGAAGAGTAACCAAATAGTTTCTGAAGGCACCAAGAAAAATGAATGGATTTGTGTTTTTACTAGAGGAAAGAAATACTAAAGTTTTATGACTTTTATGATGTTTTCCTGAAATCATCACATACCTTTGATTTATTGCAAAGCTGTTTCAGTGGAATAATATAGCACTAAAAGCAGTGGATTTGTGGTAAATTTAGTCTCTCTCAAAATACTGAATATCCTGCAAAACAGATTTCCAGAATGTTCACTGTAAATTTCAGGAGCAATTCAAAACTTGGGATGTCCACACTTCAGCACCAACTTTTATGTCCCATCTCTCAAAACCAATGAAATGTACAGCCAGGTAAGAGTGATATATGCCAAACCATCTGCATTATCGTAAACTCTCCCAAAGGCACTACTGTGCTGACTGAAGATCTGACACGTCAAAATAAATCAGAATGGCAAGTCAGTTTAAGTTCTGCTGTAATTCATAATGCCATTGCATTTACAAATAATATCCAGCAGGTGGCAGAAGGAAACAAATTACAGTATAATTTAGCAAAACACTTTCTGATCATTATGACTGTAAAGCAAGGCATTAAACTTAGTATCCACTTACTGTTGCTATGTACGGTGGGTATCTCTGTGTCAGCAGCTAAAACACCATGTCAGTATGAAGAGACACAGTATCTGGCCATCTACGTTAGATGAGCCCCGCAGGAGCAATGAAGAATGTTGTTCATTGTTGGAAGATGTTGAAGAGGGCTCCTATAACTATCAGTGATAGTTAATTATATTTTTAATGTTTCATATTTCCTATATGCAGATGTTATGTGTTTTTAAATCTACACACACACTTTCAAGCTTATATTTTAGAACTGAAATCAAGAAATCAATTAGATCAATATTTTTAACATTCGTTCTTAAAGATAAGTTTGTAACTACACAAGTCAACAGATGCTGTGAATGCTCCACAACTCTGAAAACAGGCCACTTTTATTTAGGTGCCTAAAGAGGGACTGGAGAAAGGAAAACTGTTCTTTTTGGGTGACACTTCCGAAGTACTGTCCCAAAGCGATACACCCATGATAAACTAAACAGTAATAAGACATTGGGACAAGCTTGTATTCACCCCAGAGTTCTGAGGAAACTCTGATATGAAATTGCAGAAATACTGTGACTTGTAACTTATCACTGAAATCAGACTTTGTACCAGTTGACCTGGTCTACACTAGGGAGTTATTTTGAAATAATCCCCCTTTTTTTGAAATAATAAGTGGAGCGTCCACACTACCAAGCCTATTATTTCCTTGAGGACTAAGCTTATTGCAAAATAGTTATTCTGGGAGTTATTATTTTGAAATAATGGCCAAGTGTAGACATGCCCTAAGATAGCAAACATAGTGCTGATTTTTAAACAGAGCTTCAGAAGTGATCCTGGCAATGAGACACCCCACTCCAGAGCCTGCACCCCCCAGCCAGAGCCAAGCCCTTTGTCCAGCCCTGAGCCCCTTAACTCCAGCCCCACCATAGAGCCTACACCCCCATCTGGAGTCTTCACAATCCCGCAACCTAACCTTCTTCTTCAACCCTAAGTCCCCTTCCACGCTCAGAACACCTTGGCTCCACCCCTACCACATGAATTTTATGTGCACCAAGATGAAGGTGACCTGTTGCACATTACCTGCATATTAGTGCACATAAGAAAATTCTTCCTGCTCAGGGGTGAAAAAATTAGAGGGAGCACTGGTTCAGGCCCCGATTTATGCACTGATATTGTAACCTTTTGACCAATGTTCATGTGACAGGTCAGTCTCTCCTGATACTTTGAAAAAGACAGAAATAACAAGCACATTATTGTATTAATTGACTATGGGCATGCATGATTTAGCTCAAATAGCTTCATAAGGTCTTAGTATTAAAATGGTATTTTCATGGATGTGGCAAACTACCAGCTAGATTTGCTTGGTATAGCATTGCAGCTTCCAGTTCATAGTTCATGGCCTCATCTGATTTCCTTAATTAGTCAGATTAAGGGCCAGTAATACCTTACTCCATGAGTGGTGCCATTGAAGTGAATGAGACCACATGTTGAGTACAGAGGTAGGGTATCCCAGCAGGCTCTCTGTGCTATCTTAAAATAAAGGACAGTTCAGCAGCAGTCTCTTAGATGGTCCTATTAAGGCTCTATGCTCCCCCAATGCTTAATATTGCCAATATCAAAGCAACCTTTGCTGCTGTCTGTAAACTGATTTGGAGCCTTGCATCTCAGATCAATCCCTATTAGGTATTGCTTTAAGCTGCTTAGGTATTTCTTGATAACAGGACTTATGGGTTCTATTTTTAACTGTGCCATTGACTTGCTGAGAGTTTGAGTCCACTGAATAGAATAGTCATCACTGCCTTACATTGTATAGTAGTTTCATATATAATGCCATTGAAATAAAAAAAAACAAAAAAACAACGAGGAGTCCTGTGGCATCCTAAAGACTGACAGATTTGTTTGGGCAAAAGCTATCGTGGGTAAAATCTACTTTGTCAGATGCATGGCAAAGTGTTTTTACCCACAAAAGTTATGCCCAAATCAATCTGTTAGTCTTTAAGGGTATGTCTACACTGCAAAGTTAATTTGAAATAATAGCCGTTATTTCAAATTAACTTTAATAGCATCGATACATGCAAACCGCTATTTCAAAATTAATTCAAAATAGCGGAGTGCTTAATTCAAATTTGGTAAACCTCATTCTATGAGGAGTAACACCAAATTTGAAATAGCTATTTCTAATTAAGTGCCGTGTAGACACTTAATTCGAAATAGGGGGCCTCCAGCCCTTCCCAGGGAGCCTTGGTGGCCACTCTGGGCACAACCAGGAAAACTTAGTCTCCTCTCCCTGAGCCCTGGAGCCATTAGAGGGGTAGACCCAGGTCAAAGTGCCTGTGCCAGCTCCAAGCCTGCCAGCCCAGAGCCAGCAGTGGACACCGGGGCCCCTGACTGACTGGCCCCAAAACATGAGCCATCAAGCCACTGGCAGCCAGCCCTCCACCGCTCCCCAGGAGCAGTCTGCCAGCTCCCAGGAGCCTGACAGGGGCTGGAGAAGGCGGGCGCCTTCCTGGTCCAGGGTGGAGATCATGGACCTTATTCAGGTTTGGGGGGGATGCCCCCAACATCCATGATCTCCGCACTAGATGGAGAAACATGGCCGTCTATGGCAGGATAGCTGCCAGCCTGGCTACCAAAGGCCACATGTGAACCCAAGAGCAGGTTTGCATGAAAATCAAGTTGGTCTGGCGAGAGCCCCCCCCCCCCGAGCCCTGAGCTTCCCTCCTTCCCCTTCTTCCCTTGCTTCCCTTCCAGCTCCCCTCCTCCCAGGTTTCCCCCTCCTCTCCCACCCTCTCTCTTCCCTCTCCCACCTCCTTTTCCCAGTCTCCCCAGGGGTTCATCCCCCCCAGTTTTGTTCAATAAAGCCAGTTTCTATTTTTGAACATACGTGTCTTTGTTTGACATCAGGAAGGGGGCTAGGGAGGGGTAAGTGGAAGGACGTGAGGAGGAATGGGGCACGAGCCCCGGTGGGGAGGACCGGGTGGCTCTGAGGGCTCCTCGGGGTGGACGCTCTCCCGCAGGGCCTCCTGGATCCTGACAGCCCGGATGGCAGCCTGCAGCAAGTGCAGCCGGGCTGATGGCAACGACCCCATGAGACGCACTGGTGTGCCCAGGGGCAGCTCTGGCTCCATGTGGCCGCGTGCTGTGGTGTCCCGAGTGCGGGCACTCAGGGCACTCTAAGACAGGACTGCTTTGCTGTCCCTCATCGAGGTAGACAAGCAAGCGGGGAACCCTGAGAACTGTCTGTCCGGGGTGGGGGTAGGGTCCCTTTAAGCACAGAGCTCAGTTAGCCTCAGGCAGCAGCCCCACACACTAAGTCCTAACCTGATGCCCTGCTGGCACTGGTTCTGGCCAGCCTTAACTTCGATTCAGGGTCCACTCAGTGTGGACGCGCTATTTTGAAATAGCAAAACTCTATTTCGAAATAGGTTTTGTGTGTAGATTCGTTAATTCAAATTAGCTTAATTTGAATTAACTATTTCGAATTAAGTTAACTCGAATTAACGCTGTCGTGTAGACGTATCCTAAGAGCATGTCTACACTAGAAAATTATTTTGAAATAACTTATTTTGAAATAACTCCTGAAATAATAATTTTGAAATAGCATGTCCACACAATGGGGAAGCCTCGAAATTAGTCCAAAGCAGACTCCCTTAATGTGGATGTGCTACCTTGACTTAGAGCCCCAAGAAGCACTGGGTAATAATTAGTTTGAATTACACTGGGGAGTAGTTATTTTGAAACAGCAGCACCGGAGCATTTTGAACTATTTTGAAATAAGCATTATTCCTCATGGAAAGCTGGAGTTATTATTTTGAAATAACCAGCCCGTTATTTCAAAATAACAGGCTCAGTAGTGTGGATGTTCCACTTGTTATTTTGAAATAACTCCCTTATGTAGACCAGGGCTAAGATGCCACAGGACTCATGATTATTTTTGCAGACACAGACTAACACAGCTGCCCCTCTGAGACTTGTCACCATTGAAATCAACAGGACTGCAAATGGAGTAAGAGACAGTAAAGGTTTCCCAGTCTAGAATGGAGTGAGATGTGACCTAAAGTCTTTCAGCTAAACTGTCTCTGCATTAGTTTACTCAACTGAAAAATGGATATGCTATGTGCCTGCCTCAGAAGGGTGTTGTGCATATTGTTTATGAAGCACTTTGGTACTCTTAGATGAAAGATGATGTGTCTGTGCAAAGTGTTGTATGAAATTTTCAGATGCTAATCTGACCCTTTCAAGATTTGCCCATCACTAATCTCATGGCGCAATTTTTCTACCTCCCTCTGGCAGCTGAAAAACAAACAAGTTAAGATCATGCATGTGCTGGAGAACTGCAGAGTATGGTAATTAGCCTTGCTTGACATTCAGTAATGTTGCACACAGTTGGTCATTTCTAGCTTTGTGAACCAAATTTACTTGGCAATTTGGACTTCTGCTATTTCTGTAATTATTGCCTGTAAACCCTACTAACTTCTCCTTTGCTCAAGTATTACTCACGAAAAACATGATTCAGCCAAGCTCATTTTGTGCCTCATTCTGCAAATATTGAAATCAATCTGCAAACTTTTCAGGGGGAAGTCAGAAATCTTACTTATTTTCTGTCCTTGAAAGATAAAGTGTCCATTTACCACATTCTATAAATAAATATGGAAGGTCAGATTCTCATTCTTGGATTGTCTATTTTGCATTCCTCTGGCAGAAGAAAGTGGATTTAAAATTTTCTGAGTGGCATTAAAGTGGAGTACCAGTCTCTACACCATTCTCTCGATTCCTCTCTTGTAGGGGATGTTTTGGGGCTAGAACAGTTCATGGTTAAAATATGCGGATTCTTAGGCTACCATAACAAAGAGATGCCCTTAGGTTGTTCTTAATTATACTGGGAGCTGGACTGGCTCCCTGTAGTTCCCAGCGTGTCTTGGAGGTGTCATGGAAAGTTGATGTCATGCCCCTTTCTTCCCTGAACCAGATACAAAGACTATATCTGTGAAAGTACAGAATAATTGTAAATAAGATTACAAATCTGAGAAACTGAATGGAATGCTTTATTATTCATTTATTTCTATGTTCATGTAGTCAGTGGTCTTTCATGGGTGTTGTGAAGACTGGAAGCATTTGCAGCTCGAGTAGAGATAGAAACATTTTATTGCCCAAACCTCTTTCTTTTTTTTTTTTCTTTCTTTCTTTCTTTTTTTTTTTTTGGCATAACATGCAGATTTTGTGATAGCTAAACTTACTGTGAATGTGTGGTAGTTTCACTGAATTATTCATGACAACCTCTCCCTCCACCCAATTTTTTGTTTTTAGAAGGGCAAAATGAAACATTAAAAGTTTAAAATGACTTTTTGATATTTCCATCAACTTTATTGTCAAAATAAAAAAAAAACTTAATATCAAACCAAAACTGTTAATCTTGAGTTGAACAATATGGTTTTTCTGTCCAAAAGAAAGATTTTTTATTTGGTTTGGTTTGTTCTTTCATTTTCAATCTGCCACAAATTTAAAAAAATTGGTTTGACTCAATTTTTCCTAATATTTTAGCATTGTCAACCATCCCAAAAAATCAGTTATACACCCAAATCTAGGCTCAATCCCTTTGTCAAGAACTCTATTCTAATTGCATGAAAAGTCTTCAGGCAACTGATTACAGCCTGCAAGACATATCATAAGATTAGCATTTGGGGCATGATTTTAGGATGGCAGATGCTATAATAGGCAATAACTGAGATGATAAATATTTCAGGGAATTATTGCCATTCATGATTGCATTTCATTGAAGAAATAAAATGTCTTGAACCCTCATTACGTAACACCGAAGTATGAAAAACGTAAATTTTTCAATAGCATTTTTACACGTTGAAAAATATTTGAGTTTAAAAATAAATGCTGTTCTGATCACCAAGTAGTCTCAGCTCCAGCTCATAAACCTTATTAAAAAGTAAGCTTGCTCTGAAATATTTTCAACCACTTTGTAGAGTTGGACTTTAGTTAGAGCTCTATAATCCTAGAAACATCATTTATAATTAGACACCTCATCCTTTGCATGAAATATTAAACCAGAGTTTCATCTTAAGTGTCTTTGATTGGTTCTCCACAAAGAGATTAAAGATCCAATAGCATTTTTCATTTTCTTCCCTTATATACCCAGACTGAGATTTTGAAAGAAGTGTAGGGTCGCAGCTCTAAGCCTTTTCCATGCAGAATCCCACTTTGGTTATAACATGCTTCCTTCAGTTCTGATTCCCCTCTTACCATTCCAGACTCTATCTGTCTCATATTGAGCAATATGAGAAGAGTAAGCAGTCATAACTCCTGACCCCATCACATAGGTTGATTACAGTGAGAAGTTATTTGAAATTATTTTCACTCTACAATCACTTGATGATTACCCGTTTCTGTTCACTCCCTCTGGAGCACCTGCCATCAGCCACTGTCAAAAGACAGGATACTGGGCTAGATGGATCTTTAGTCTGACCCAGTATGGCCGTTCTTATGTTCTTATGTACAAAATGTTCTGCTGAACCCCAAAGGGCCAGCCATATTGCCAGGTTCATATTAGGTTGTATCTTACCCAAAATGCCATGCTGCCAGCCAATCCTTTAGCATATAAAACTAAAGATTAAGAACCCATGATCTACAGAATGTAGCCATTTCAGTGGAAGCTATGTTTTTAAATCCTCTAGACTGCTTTGAAAATCTCATCTAAGTACTTCATTTTGTACCTCCTGTTGGTGAGTTTTAGTCCTCATTCCCATGATTCATTCATCCAATGTTTTTCTAATGTACTTATTACCATCACCATGGTAAATGGAAATTAATCTCACACTCTGTTCCTTCAACATGGAAATTATATTCATTTATACTACCACTTAGACAGCCTCTGAATTTGATCTGTGACATATAGGAAAACAGCCATGTTAGAAAAGGATTGATGATTTATATGAGCAAGTTAAACAAGATTTAATAAGGACTTTCCTTGTCACTAGAGTCCTGTGATGATACAAATGTATACCTGTGAATGTGGATATCCCAGGAGCCAGTGTCCCACACTGGTAGTTCCTCGAGAGTGCCCCTCACCGCCATGCCTCTGGAGAGGAGACATATATGGCTATGTCTAAACTACAATCCTCTTCGGAAAGAGGAATGTAAATGATCCCGATCAAAAATGCAAATGAAGCACGGATTTACAAATCTCGCACTTCATTTGCATAATTGCGTGAGAGCACTTTTTTTAAAAAGGATTTTTCGAAAAAGAAACTGCAGTCTAGACGTGGTTCTTTCGAAAAACACACACACCCTTTTTTGAAAGAAACTGTACACATTTTTTCAGGAGTACGGGTTCTTTCGAAAAAGGGGGTTTTCTTTCAAAAGAATCGCGTCTAGACTGTGGTTTCTTTTCCGAAAAACCCTTTTTCAAAAAAGCGCGCTCATGCAATTATGCAAATGAAGCGCGCGATTTGTAAATCCGCACTTCATTTGCATTTTCGATCGGGCTCATTTACATTCCTCTTTCGGAAGAGGAATTTAGTTTAGACGTGCCCATAGACAGCAATATGGAAACGGAGGGTGGTGGGGTTGGGGGGCGGGGCTGAGGGCAAAACTGGGGTTGGCTCATCTGCACCAGAGGAACTGCCAGCACAGGGCCCTGGCTTCTTGGAACAGCAGCCCCACATTTTGCTCCTTTCACCACTGAGGCTCCCTGAAGAGTCCTGCGGTTCTGGGCATACTGATTTATATCTGCGGACATCTGCATCCATGGGTATAAATTTACATGTGCACAGGACTCTGCTTGTCACCTTTCACTATTTTTCAAAGCCAAGATGTAGGTAGAGGCTCTTTACAAAGTGGGCCAAGAGACCACAAATTAAGTTTAATGCTAAACATTTAGGTTTTCACAGATACCCCAGCTTTTTTATGGTTAGACTAGCATTTTTCTTGTCTTTTTACTACTACTCCCCAGCTAGTGGAGCTATTGCAGCAGCTGCTGGGAAACCTGTGTCTGAATTTATGTATACCGGGGGAAATTGCTTAATAATAAAATTAACTTTCAGTGCCAAATAGAACAAGTATGATGGGAACAGTCACCTTTCAAATTACTATTTGAGAGTTTTGTTAGGAAATTGAGTGAAAGGAATAAACTATAATGACACAAAATCAGCAGGGATTAAAAACTGGTTAAATTGTAGGTCTCAGAATGTAATTGTGAATGGGGAAACATCGTTGCCTGAATGTGCCTTTTTTCTGTGATCCAGCCACTCAAATAACAATAGAAGGGAAGTCAAAGTACTGTGGGCAGCAGCATGGGCTACCTACTCGAGTTCACACCAAAGGTCCTGGGAAGATGTGTATCTCATGTTGCTGTGGTTTCAGCCTTCTCACTCTCTTCCACTATTTCCTTATATTCTTTGTCAGTCGGTGTGTTGAGGGCAGCCCTCACTGGAAATGCCAGGTTAGGGCAGGCTGCAAAAAAAGGAGAGCAGACACTCCCAAGACGGGTGATTTATATTGAAGAAGACTCACCAACCAGTCACAAACTGATTCCCCCAAACTTGTTATCAAGGAGCAAGCAAGCAAGAAATCACAGCTCCCTTATTGAATTTGAGTTCTCTGGCTCCCAATCAGCACATTGGCTGATTATAGTGAGAAGTTATTTGGAACTCTTTACACTTTACAAAATATTCTTCTGAACTCCCAAGGGCAGCCATATTGCCAGGCTAATATTAGGTGGGATGTTACCCAAAATACCATGCTGCCAGCCAATTCTTTAGCATCTAAAATTAAAGGTTTGTTATAGAGAAGACAATGAAAGAAGGATAGATTTGTTAAATGTAAAAACAGTCACATAAAAACAAAGGTATCATGCAGATGAGGTGTTTTGCAGTACTGGTGAGTTTGATGGCTTGAAGGACCCCTCTGGAATACTTGCACAGCTTGGACTGATCATTCATTCCTTTTGTCAGAGGTTTAGTTTTCAAAAAATATGAGTATATTCTTTTGCCATGTGGTTTGTACTTCCTTTGCCCCAAACATAAGCATCACAGCACATGACATCGAAGCCATAGAGTTCTGTCGCAAGTCTACCACACGCCTTGCCTTCTCATAACCAGAGGTGAAAGTAAGCCAGTGAGCTTTGTTGCAGAGCTCCAGCAAGAAGCCGGCTGGTCCGCTGGGACACTTGGCTACAGTGGGAGCTCCCAGCCCTACTCCTGGTTTCCTGCAGTTTGCCACACTCGGCAGCAGACAGCCAGGCAACTGCCCTAGACCAGTATTCCCTGTAAGCTGCACGGCAACACAGCTTAACAGGTGATTAATCAACCCCGCCCAGTCAGTCAGCTCTGTGCACATCCACACAGCACTTATTTTGAAATAGAGCACTCTTCCTCCGACTTCCCTTACTTCTCGTAAATTGGGGGTTACAGGAGTCGGAGTATGAGGTCCTCTGGCTGGACATTATTGCAACATAATGTCGAAACAATTGCTTGTAGTGCTTTGTTATTTCAAAATAATGCCTATTATTCCAAAATACGGTGCTGTGTAGACATAGCCTATGTGCTGTCTGGGACTGTAGTGGGCCCGCTATGCACCCCTGAAATCCCTCCCCCCTTGCATCTACTTGCCCTCTTTGCCCCCCTGCTTGCTCCCCATTTACTTTCTTGCCCTTGCTTGCCAGGAGCCGATAAAAAACAACAAATTAAAACAAACAAGCTACAAACCAAAACAAGCCTGAAACAAGCCAAATTTCTCGTGTTTTAAAGCGGTTTTGTAAGTGTGCCCGAAAGTCAGGCAAGTGCAAATGTGCATGCTGGAAATGTGACCCTTAAAGAGCAGCATCTTGTTAATGCACTAAGCATTCTGTCGGACTTTCTACATTTAATTGCCGATTTAAAGTTCTGCAGTGGCTCAGAATCAAAGGTCAAGATGACACACGGCATCTTTTAGAAATAAACATGATAATATAATGAATGAAAGCATGAATGGAGTTAAGAGTAAAGAGAAAGTTTCCAAATACTTAGATGAGTTTTAGGGGTTGAGAAGCAGCGAATCAATTCTACAAGAACTTAAGTGATATGGTCTTTGTATTGCAAATTGTCACAAGCTTTTTCCTTCAGATTCTCCAAGTTCTTTATTAGGGCTCAGGTGAAAGTGCCATATTGTTTAGCAGATGTGCAATGTGCCTCAGGTGACATGTGACCGAAATTCATCACCAAATTTGGTCCACTTCCCATTGAAGTCAATGGAAGACTTCCATTGACTTCAGTGGGCTTTGAATTAAGGCTGTACTACTGCGAGGATTTAGCCCACATGGTGTCTGTCTGACAACTGTCAGCATTCTCCTTCTTACATCCCATATTTGGGGGGTTGTTTATTCAGTGGTGTTAGGGCAACGACATCTGTTCAGACATTTAAATTAAAGTTAAAGACCTTTCTTTTTTAATCCATTTTTTGTGTTTTCCTAATGTGTATGCATCACCCTCATCTGGAACAATTTATTTAATGCAGTTTGGCCTGTTTTACCTATCACTGATATTTTTTATGTGTTTCATTCAACAGCATTTTAAGATGTGATGTGCATGAAAACAGCTTTATAAATGAAGACTGATTACTCAGTAACATTTGTCCAATAAACGACGATCTTCACAAAAGGCTGTGGAAATATTGCATACTTTTTTACAGCATTACATGCCTGGCAACTATGCTGATTTAGTGGATTCTGTAGCCGCTATTTTCTTCTGATACCATGCATGTGGCTATTGAATTTTGACATAATAGGAAATCTGCAGGCAAACATTTTGCTTAAAAGCTTTCTGTGAGTTTATTTTTCCTCCAGGGTGGGACCAAATAGGAAAAATCTTTTTATTTTATTTTTTTTAAATTAGTCATTCTGCTACTGCTGGTACTAATCAGCTTGTTTGATATCATGCTAAACAGCACAGCTGGAGAAAGAATTTTTTGTCTGATTGAAAGAATCATCTGAAGAGAGTAAGTGAGAACCAATGGGAAAAGTGTAGGAACAGTAGCCAGAGGATTTCAAAGCCATTGTAACACTGTAAAATGTTTTGACAGTTGGGATAAAGTAGTGTAGAGCATGAGAAAAGGGTATGAACTAGGAGGAATTAAAGAAAGAAAGGGAGGAAGGAAGGTACGTAGGAAATGAAGATGGGGTTGGTTTACTCCTGGCTTATTTGCTTTGGGAAGTGTAAGGCCTGGTCTATACTAACTCAATAAGTTGACCTAAGATATGCTACTTCAGTTTCATGAATAGTGTACCTGAAGTCAATGTAATTTAGATCAACTTATTGTGGTGTCTACATCAGACTGTGTTCACAGGAGATGCTCTCTTGGTGACTTCCCTTATTTTTCTCTCAGAGCTGGAGAATCGGCGTCAACAGCAGGGCACTCTGCCATCAACTTAATCGATCTTCATCAGACCTTCTAAATTGACACCCACTGCATCGATTGCAGCAGTATCAACCTACTGGTAAGTGAAGATTTAACACAAATAAAGACCTCTATCAGCAGCAAGTCCAGGGTGGAAAGTGGTATAATCTTGTCCTGCTGGGAGACCCTCTTACTGAAAAGGGGGTGACATTGGCCACAGGGAGAGTATGGCCTGGACAGTGAGGCAATATACTTCTTCACGGCATCCCAGCCACAAGCTCTTAAAATTAAAAATTCTCATAAGCACTTTATTAAGCACAGACTTGTCAGAGTTTGGCAAGTGAATTATCTGAAGATTCCATGTCCTGCAAGCCTGCTACAGCCAGGCAGAAGGGGCTGAGCAAGGCTTTACCTACATTTGCTGTCCCCAGATGCTGTGGGTCTTGGTAATAGCAGGTTCAGGAAATGAGAGCAGAGTGATTGTATCTCCTCTGCCTTCCCTTTCTGTTATCGGGCAGCATGGAGGAAGAATCTGTCTGGTATAAATGAAGAGGCAATAAAACCTGCATTTGGTGGGAATTAGTTAGGGAATGGTGAAGGGAGTATGTTGGAAGAAGTATGGATGAAGTGGCTGGAGAGGGGAAACGGGGAAACTGGGACTGGGCCAAGAGATGAAGAGAGTATAGTGGGATGAGGAGTCTGTAGGTGGAGACTGTGACAAAGTAGGTGGGAAAGATAGGGACTTGGGTGGGAAAGTCCAAAGGGGTGACTAGAATTGGCTGAGCACAGAGGCATGGATTGGGATGAAAGCCCCAAGCATCCAGATTGGAACTAGCTAGGTAAAAAGACTAGGATTGGGATGAGAAGTCAAAGAGATGAGGAGAGACTGGGACAAGGGACCTGTGGTTTCAACAGAGTCACAACTGGGACAAGGACAGGCTGGAGGGACAGAAGAAGAAGGAGGCAGGAGAGTCTGTGTCCAGTAGAGTCCACTTCTCCCCAGAGCCTGGAATGGACACCAAGATCCCGCAGAATTGTTGTAAAAAATAATGAATTTCTGAGTGCTTCAGATGCTCTAATGGTGAGCACCACCAAAACTCCTGCAATTAAATTAATCATTTTATATCCAGAGTAAGGTTTGAATGGTTTGCAGTAAACAAGGGCTGGGGTCACACATTAAACAGGGAAGTGAAAACACACTTTTGGATAACTTGCTCATTAAGTGAGCCCTACCCATCCTGTATGCTTCATGAAGCAGGGGGTCTTGTGAAAAAACACACCATATGTTCCTATAAAGACTGTGTCATAAGGCACATGTATAAAGCACCTGAGTTAAAATTGCACTGGCAATAGCTTTTGAGTTTCAACTTTGTATCATTAATCTTCTTTAGTGTATTTGTGTGTGTGTGTGTGTGCCTGCATCTAGCACTGGGGTCATGCATGACACTTTACAAACAGTTAATGCCTGAAAAAGTTTATAACCAATATATAGGCCACATTTAGATATAGAAAAGATAAGTGAAGGGGAAGATAAAACTTCATGCTGATTAAATGCTAAATAATAACAGTAATAATAATAGTCATATTGGCCTCTGTCTCCTTATTTCTAGCTAGTCCAAGTTATGAAACCATGGCCCAAATTCTCTGCTTGTGGAAATGAGCGAATCTCCACTGAAATCACAAAAGCTCCAGCCATTTACATCAGTGGCGTGTACAACATGATATGTCTTGTCTTTCCTTATTGCTCTGTTTTGAATTCCTCTCCTTTTTCTCTTGGCACTTAATGCTATGGATGGGATACTTGTGATCCAGCCCATGGCAGCAACATAATACTGAATCATCTCATGAACGGGCAGACTATTTTGCCATCCCAGTAAACCTTGTTGCACAAGGGATAAAGGATGGCTTGAAATAGCACGTTATTTTGAAATTTGGTACTGTGTAGACTTGCCAAATTTCAAAATGAGCTATTTCAAAATAGATTAGAAATAAGATACTCAATTTGCATAGAGCAAACTGTGTAGCTTATTTCAAGTTTAGAGTGCTGTGTAGACGCACCTTAAGATTTTTTTTTTTTTTGTATTTTGACACTAGACCTGCTTTAATTTACTGAGACAGGATCCAGAGTGGAAAACGTTCCTATGACAGTTCTCGGGGGAACCCAAGGCTATGAGTTACCCTGTTCCCACCTGCTTCCAACAAGATGGCCTCTTACATGAGGTAAGTGGACCAGCTCCCTGACACTCCCAGTCTTTCAGTCATTCAACCTTTCTCCTCTGAGCTTCATAGTCCTAACTTCACCTTGCAAGTTAACAATAGGTGCATCCAATACACAAGTCACTGTGAATTGTTCCCCTGTGGTATCCAGCCCCGACACAAATTACAGATCACCAGCACCCAAAGGTGTGGTGTACCCCAGTTTACAGATCTTACCTTAAACGTCTGTTTCTGTAAAACCACCCATCACATGTGAGCACTAATAATAAACCAAAAGAAAGAATAACGATTTAGCTAGAAAGAGCCGTGAGTGATGGTAACAAATGGTTACAATACAAAACAAAGTCAAACTTGGGTCTACAGTTATAGTTGCTTTCCTATCTAACACAGTAGCTCTTAACCCTGAACTTGCATAAGCTGTCTGGTTTCTCAAGAACTAGTGTCCAAATGATCAAGGAATGGGATTTCATCAGTGAATGAATAAAGAGTGCTTCTGCCTTAGCTGTGCTATACTGAAAACAGCTCTTTGTTTCTATACACAGATTTTGATTAGGGCTGTCAATTCATCTGCGTTAACACCTGCGATTAACGCAGGGCAGGATTAAACGCGTTAAAAAAATTAACGCATTAATCACAGGCATTAATGCTGTGCTGCCCCTTTGAAGTGCCACTCCAGCGCTTCAAAGGGGCAGTGTTGCATGGAGCCCAGGGTCAGCTGGGGACTCCAGCTGATCCCAGGCTCTTGTGGTGCCGCTGCTGCATTTCAAAGAGGCAGCTGCACTGAGTCTGGGTCAGCTGAGGACTCCAGCTGATCCCAGGCTTCCGCAGTGCTGCCCCTTTGAAACCCCACTGCAGCGTTTCAAAGGGGCAGCACACGTGATTAATCACGATTAGTTTTTTTAATTGCTTGACAGCCCTAGTTTTGATTGTTTGCAGTTTCCTCTGATGACTTCCCTTTCAAAATCTTAGTATTGCAGCAGGCTAAAACACAGCCTTTTTTTGCATCACTGGCCTAACAGGACAGGATAGCAAATCACTACTGTCTGAATGAGCCATCACTGAAATACATTAGTCCTGGTGACTCATTTCTACTCCAAGTTCATACAGCACACCTTTAATATAAATACATCATTCATGAAATAGTGCCCACACGTACACCTCACAATGATTATGATCTTGACAAGTTATGAGCTTTCTGTTGCTGCTTTACATATTACAGTAGTGTATAGGTATCCTGTAAGACTTGTGTTTGGTGTAGTGAGATTGTCAGGTCTCAGGAGAGTTGTTTGCAAGGAACAGGGGACCCTTTGTTAAGAGGCCTCTGTGTTACTGTTACTAATTAGATATGTGAGAAAACAGCTCATCACACAGAAGAGGATTATCAAGTTTAAAGACTACAGAAAATTACAAAGACTTGTGAACATGACAGTGCAGATGAAAAGAACAAATCAACTTTTCCAGACAGGTTAATATACCATTGAAATGCTCATCTTGCCATTCGTACACACACTCAGACATAACAAGCCTGACTCTCATAGTTTGAATTTGGTCAGTATCTGCACTTCCTTTGAATATTGGAAGTGCTGGGATGTACAGTTTTGGCCTCACCAAAAGTTTCTCTCTCTTGATTTTTCACTTGATGTCATGAAAATCATGGAGAAAATAATGAAGTATAGCAACTGGGCTCAAGAATAAAACACTTTATCAAATAAATAACATGTCAGACCTTACAATCCACTGACGGTTTGAAGAGAATGTTAACAGCATCAGCTCGGCTACCATTACTCCCACCAGCAGGCAGGAATTTTTATAAATATGATCTTTCAGCTATTTCATTAACCTTATACTCCCACACACCAAACTGGAGCTTTAAGGCACCTTTAATGTGGTCTGTGTTTTCCAAATGGCTGTAATTCCAACCTGAAGCTTATTTTATCCAGAGAGACTATTTACTAACCCCGGACTTTAATGCCTTATTGTTACATTCTATTTTTATTGGAATATTTTATAATATACATTTGTACTATATGTTACAATTTAAAACACTGATATTTTAACACTAAATAGTATTATTTCTTATTGTCTTTCCTATTGTCTTCCTGTTCCCTTGGTGCACAACAATAAACCTCTTGATTGGGAAAGGAAGAGATATTCTAATGAGTCTAACACATTCGATAATAGTTGTTATTCCTGTGAGTAACACCTCTGTACTTTGTAATACTGTATCTTCAAGTATCTAACCTGATGAGATGTCAGTGCAATGTAGAAAAAATGAATGCTGTATAAATGCCACCTGTGTTTAGCCTCTGCCCTCCCAAAAACATTGGTGATATGCATCTACACAGCAGGCAGTTATTTCAAAATAGTGTCAAATTACTGTCAAGCTGGAGGACTTCTTACTCTGACTCCTCTAACCCTCATTGTACAAGGAGTAAGGGAAGTCAGAGGAAGAGTGCTCTATTTCAAAATAAGTGCTGTGTAGACACTCCCTATTTCGAAATAAGCTGTTTCAAAATAAGATATGCAATTGACATAGCTCAATTTGTGAAGCTTATTTCGAGTTAAGCCCTGCTGTGTAGACACACCCTAAATCTAGTTAGGGCTACACAGTGTTTTGAAGGAAATATTTTTCAGTGCAGATGAAGATTTAGCAACACCAAGTCTGTTGTGATTCATGTCAATTTCATGAAATGGTTAGTTTAATGGGGAAAAAAACCTTGGAAATTCAAAAAACCTCTGTTTTGCTTTGACATTTTTTAAACAAATCTTTTTGTTTCCGTTTGAAATTACATTTTTTCTAAAACTTGCTTTAATTTTATTAAGTAAGAATCCAAAAACATTGAACAATGAACAATGGTAAAAATTAAACCTTGAACACTGGTAAAAATTAAAATGAAAAGATTTGGGCTTTGCTGAAACAAAACATTTAACTCAACCTGAAGCAATTTTTTTTAACTCTTGAACCAAAACTTTTCACTTATAGCCACTAACTGAGTGCTTCTCATTTTCCAGGTACCCAACATGAGGCACTTGGGATCAGCTATGTGAAGAGCTGAGTCCTCAGAGCAACAAGTGAAATCTGTGAGAGCTGTGCTTTGAGAATATACATTATAAAAATGCAAGATACGCTAATCATGTGTTGCACATATATATATAAAATTTGTTAATTGATTTTAACAGGCATTATGGATATGTATACTGTCCATTATCACTCCATTTCTTGTTTTTCTTTTGGTTTGCTCTAGAGCTAAGCTAGGAAGTTGGGAAAAGGGAAGCATTTTCCCTTATCTGTGTCTCTAGGCAACTTCCATTCCCCAGTAAGTATATAATCAATTGACTAATTTTGTTGATTTAATTTTTGCTTCTCTTCCTTTGGGGCCTCAGGATGTGTTGAACAGATACTGGAGTTTGACCTTTTTAGACACCAATTCCTTGTCAAGGAGTTTCAGCTAAAAATTCAAATCAGCTTGAGCGTTAGCTAGTCAAGTGTCCTTTGTGGTTCTGATGAACCTGTAAGTAATCAATAATGGGATGATTCTGACTAAATGATTAAGAGTTAAAAAAAATCCTCGAAGCCAATCCAGCCATTGTCCATTTGCAGATGGCACTAGCCTGCATTCTCCTACCTCAAAGGCTATGTCTACACTATGGGGCTTTATCAGAAAAAGGTATGCAAATTGTGCTCCGCAATTTGAGTACCTTTTTCCGATAGTTTTTTCAGAAAATGATTTTCCAAAATCTACACTGGGCCAAATTTTGGAAAAAAAAACCCTCTTTCAGAAGAGCCCTTCTTCCTGATGGGGGGAGGAAGACAGGGCTTCCAAAAGAGCACGTTTGCACTTCTGCAAAAAAAAAAAAAAGTTCCCTGAATGCGGTGGAGTTTTCCGGGATACCAAAGGTATCCCGTAAAAACCCCGTAGTCTAGACATAGCCAAAGAGACCCATTTCAATAGAATGTTGCCATTCAAGTCATTTAATTTAGTGATAAAGGGTCTGATCCATCTCCTGTTCTCAGGGAAGCAGTGAGGAGGGGCAGCACTCCGCTCCCAGAGGGGGTGGAGCCCGGGGCAGAAGGAGCAGGACTGGGGCAGCCAGCCCACAGTGCTGCCCAGACCTCAGTTCCGCCCCCATCACTTAGCACTGCCTGGAGCATGCCTCACAGTACTCTGGCGGCCATTTAAAGGTCCCAGGTGCCACCGCTGCCTTTTGAATCATTGGAACCCAGGGAAGTTGCCCTCTTTGCTCCCCTCCTGTTCACAGGACTGCCTGTTCAAGTTGATCAACAGACTTCATTATAGTTCAGTGGAAGTCAGAGCATGCCATAGTGTGGACAAGCTTGCTTTTTTTCTCATCGATCCTACAATGCATCCTAGCCTGGTTCACAGGGTTATTCCACTCAGTTGTCTCCTGAACAAAAGCAAACATGACAATTTGCGGATTTGTATCATTCACCTCTACCCCAGCCCTTGCACCAGACACTGTATCAAATGAACCATTAGAGGGGGAAATCTTACACAACCTTAAATATAGACATTGTTCATGGAAATTTCTTTGTATATTTTTCTTAGTCTGGTAAATTAACAGGTGCCATGGTTATGAAGTCTGTATTACAGTGCATAGAACATACACCTCTGGCATTGTATATATACATCAGTGATAATAAAAGGCATAATTGTGTCATTTAGGCATAGATCAAAGTAAAAAGTGGCACTTAGAAACATGGCCCAAAAAGAGCACAGAGAGATTCTGCCTCACTAAAATACAGATCCTACAAGCAAGTCTCTTGCACTGGGGGAAGAGTATTTGAGTACATCTCTTTATGAGGTGGAAAATATTCTGGGTGAGTAGAGTCATGACTCCAGTGATGCCCTCCCCTCTCCCTCCTCTCCTCTCCTTTCCCCACCCAGCTGCTCGAGGGGGGCTAATCAGACCCCAAGCTTTGAGAGCTACAACACGGCCATATAAAGGAAGAAGCCATGCTCCCTTTATTCCTTCGCAAAGGCTGTGTTAGGGCTAGGCACAACGGAGATGAAATTTGCACAAAATGGGACAAGGATGAGAATACTTCCACATGGGCTCCAATCCATCCAGATCTGCTCTGAATTCTAAGCCAGGGCACTAACCTATAACACGAGCCTGCCTCCACATACAATTCATACTGTCTAGAACAGTAAAAAATATGTGGGCCTTTAATGCGAGCTGCTAGTATGAAATGATGTGAATAACATAACAATTTTAAACCATTTCATTGAACTGCTTTGACAGCTGTATTTCTTTTGATGTCATTTTTTACTGACTTCCTGCTTCGTTCATTTCTGTAGTTATTATCCACTACTTTTAATTTTTATGTATTCCACTGCTGGCACTGCATTATGAGGATTGTATGGTACTTCACAGCAATTAGGTTCCCTTTATAAAGCCTTAAATGTGATCCTTCCATGGTGCATACAACACGAAAGCCTGACTAGATGGGAAAAGACATATTTTCAAAATACATGGTTATAACATTTTAAACACCCCTTGGACCCCATAGACATGCATTTAACATAGTTTAAAATATGTTAGCTGGCTAAGGGAAATCAATCTTCAGCCCCCTGCCTGCGTGGTCATTTTGCAGATATGCATTTGAAGCTGGGTATGCTTATCACTGTGAGAAGACTAACAGTAGCCATCCAAGTTTCAAAAAAATTGGCTTGAGTTTCCTACCCAAGGTTGGTTCCACATATACTCAGCAAAATATATAGGGTGAAGTGTTATGATCTTTGCCTTGAGAATTGCGTGTTGGCTTTGTATCTTCTCCAGAAAAGAGCAAAGGTCAGGTCAATAGATTCCCCCACTCTGCAGCTCTACCAATCATTTCCCCATTTTACTGAGGGGATGTAAAAGTGCCATATTCCTACTGCAGTCCTGTTGTGTGTCCTGTAGTCTCTTCAGTGGTTCCTCTGCCTGGGTTCAGACTGCTGCCTCCCATTCTCTTGGAAAACCGCAGTGTACAGATGTATTACTTGAAAAAGGTGCTAAGTAACTGTATCAAGCAGTTTCCCCAGTATAAAAGAAGCAGGTATCATTTTAAACTACAAGAGATAATTCTGCTCTTACTGTGATGGTCACACATACATACCTCAATGCACACCAACTTTAGACTTCTTGCTTAGACTAACAGACAGTCTGAGAAGGCCAAATACTGTTGTTTGAGATTGCTCCTGAATATATAGCCAGACCCTCTGCCACTGAAATCCACGGGAGCTTTGCCAATGGCAATGGGATCAGACTCATAGTCAGATTCTCCACCTCCCTATGCTTCACATAATTGTTTACACAAGGGCAAGGCAGGTGTAAAACTATATCAGTATAGTGATATGATTGACACCTGCTTTGCCCTCCCATTGCAATGGTACAAATGACAACACAAGGTGCCAGGCAAGCTGACTGTCTCTCTGTGTTCATAATGAAACTCCTGGAACTAAAAAGCTGCACTCGTTTTATTCATTGCCTTCATACATAACCTTCTGTATAACCCTTTGTATGGACTTAATGACTGATCAATTTTCTTCTCAAAATTGAGCTTGCAGCCTTGGGTTTGTTATCAAATCAGTTGATTTCCTTTTCTAGTACAAAACAGCCTCAGATTGCAAACTGCCCTGCCTGACATCATTAATAAAAGTAACCAAGCTGAAGATTTCTTTTACAGGGAATCTGCCAAACACAGCAGCTACAGAGGTGGAGATGATGGCTGGGGAGTTACTGTTAAAAGACCAAAGTAATTTCCACATAATTATGGGCCAGATTCTCAAGCCTTGTTAAATTCCCTTATGCACCACTGAGATGTTTTAAAGGGGTCATAAGCCAACCTGTGTAGGAGAATTTCCTGCTGGTTCCTCTCTGCTGCTGCCAACACCTCTGTTCTCCACCGCCTAGCATAGGGAGATTCTAGGGGGCATGTCAGAGGAATACTGGAACCCCTGTCTTCTACTCTAGTCCTCTACTGCCCAGCAGCAGCTCTGAGTGGGACTGAAGATGGTGCAGAAGTGAACCTGCCTCCAGAACTCTGATTGAACTGACATACAAGATGTCTTACACCTGTGTTAGTCCTGGCCACAGTGCATCTGTTCAGAGATGGGTAATGACATTATCCCCTGCAGTGCATTAACGAAATAACTTGTAGCAGCCCCTGCTGAAAAGAAAGTAATGCAGGAATGAGATGGAGCACCAGTGACACCACATTTCAAATGCAAGCCTGCCTAATGGTGGAAGTACGTAAAAAACATGCCAGCACAGAATTTTTAACGACCTTAAAAATACTCGTCAGTGATTAACTGAGTAGGTGGTGAGCCACCAGCGTGAATGAGCTCGTTAATCAGTGCAGCAGAGTATATGTCACACACATTACTTCAGTCCTTTCCACTTCCTTCTCTGATCTAGAGGCAATTGATAAAATGCTGCCTTGGGGGCACAGGGAAACAGCAAATCTCCATCACCAAATCCCTCCATAAGGAAAGTTTATGCTCTTGATCATAGGGTCTGAGTCTGCTCTCACATCAGCATATATGAGATATAATTCCAGGACATCACTGAAGGAAAATAAGGCCTATATCATGCATGTGGGCCACATCCAAAACTACCTGCATGGCCCCAGGAATGTCAGATGTGCCACAGCTGTGTGCTGATTGGACCACAAGTGCCCCCACAGGCTGCAGGTTGAGAATCATTGCCCTAGACTAACCCTAACATGTAACTTTCACTGTCAGTAACATGTTACTTTCAGTCTTGGGAAATGACTCTTGACCTGTGGCCCGCCATGGGGGCACTTGTGATCCAATCAGCACTGAACTGTGGCACATCTGACGTCCCAGCTACCAGACAGTTAGTCTTGGATACAGTCAGTGGAGCTGACAGCCTCCGCAGGTTCCTGTGCAAGGTAGTGGGCTGGCCCCATGCTCCCAGAAGGGGCGGGGCCAAGGGTGGAAGAGGCAGGACTGAGGGCAACCAGCTTTCAACATTGCCCAGAGTGTGGAGTGGCCCCCAGTTCTTAGCACTGCCCAGAGTGCATGGTGTGGCACTCCAGAAGAGATTTAAATAGCCTGGGATTCTGGCCATCACTGCTGCTACTGTGGAAGCAACAGCGGCTAGAGCCCTGGGCCCCCTTGAATCATCGGTCCCTAGGACAACTGCCCCGTTTGCCCCACCCTTCGTGGCAGGCCTGAATGCAGCCTGTATAACACACCGTGAGCCACATGTGCAGCCCACAATGGTAAATAGGTTGTGAAGTAAGAATTATATTTTCTCAGATGGAGTTTCATCAAGTTTCTTCAGTTAAGTGTCAAAGGCAGATCTGGCATAAGTAAATGCAATACCATTTCAGGCAATGGAAAAATTAGCCTGAAAATTAAATTAAAATAAATACTCCCCTACTTCTCCCACAGGTTTTACAGCAGCCATCAAACAAGCAGCTATTTTTGTTGTTGGTTGCATTGTATATATTCTTTATGTCAATAATGTTTTTAAAGTTGGATATGTCAAACTCATACACAGTCAGCAGAAATTAGACTAGAGGGAACTGATCAGAACTGTATAACAACAGAAGGGCTAGGCACAAGTTGCAAACATAGAATTAAAACTTTCTTATGTCAAATCAAATGTGTGTGCCAGATGCCAGTCAGTCAGTTTGTTGGGTGGCTGGCCATTATTCACCATCCTCTGTCACATAAAACTACAGATGAGCACACCTGAAAAAATTAGCTCCAGATCTAAATTCAGATTCCAAACACACCTACCAACCTCCCTCAATCTTAAGCAGGGGGAGGTAAGAGCAAGTGATTTGATATGGGCTTTACTTCTACAGAACTCCAGCTCTTCCAGAACTCCTCCTGTATTCGAGTAGGTCTTAGAACACAGCATTTTTTTCCCACTGAAAGCATAGCAGTATTTTCTGATAGCTGCAGAGTTGATTACAGCAGCTATCCAGAAAGTGGAGATACTTAACCATCAATCCTTTTCTCAAAGTCCTTGCCATTCCCATTTTGAGCCTGCTGAAACCATCTTAAATTTAGATGAATGAAAGTTTATCTACATCTGGAATTTCATTAAATATTTCTGCTGAAAAAAAATAAAAATAAAGAAAAAATCAGTTGTAGACCTATTGATGCTTGCTACCATTTGTTTTGTATATTCAATTCGCTACACATACAATGGTCTCTTTGTAAACCTGGATCTCAGCAGGACAATGGAGTTTTGTCTGTTTCTGGTAGGGCTGATGGACAAGTTTAAAAACATGAACATTTTCATAAATAAAAAAACAACTTGATTTACGATAACACATGAGGTCATCTCACTCCTGAGGATTTGAACATAACCAAGTATTTACAGAAATGGTTGCAAATCTCAGTAGTTTCACAAACAGCTAGAGGCATGACATCTATATACCAGTGATTCAATAGGGTCCCCAGAACTGAAAGCATACACTAGAGCTAAAAAACAAACTCTGTTGCTGGGTAGCAGACTCACAACCTCTATGGATCAGGCAAAGAGAGGGGAATTGCCATACTGGATCAGATCCAAGGTCCATCTAATCCAATACCCCATATCTGGTAGCAGCCAGCACAAGAGGCTTCAGAGATAATTGTAAAACCCTACAGTAGGCAGAAGGGGGATAATCTACCTCCCTACAGTAGGTCTCATCCTGATCTCTGTTAGTTAGAGTCTGTCTGAAACATGAAGTTTAATATCCCTCTCTAATGCCTTCTTGGTGTGCCCAGAACTGTGAGTTACCTTTGTTACCCCACCCCCTGCTTCCAGTGAGAAGATTTGTGTGTGCTTAATTGGACATCAGCTTCCTGACACCATCAGCCTACCAGCCACCCAAACAATCTCCTCAGGGCTCTGCCAGCCCTTACTTTGCTTTACAGGTTAATAATCAGTGCTCACCCCCCTCCCACATAGAGCTCCTTGACATGCTCCCCACTAGACACAGAAATCAATCTCCAAGGGAACAGTTTGTTTGAGTCGACCGGGGATCAGCTCAATTACAGCAGTAAGATTTAAAATGTAAGAGATAGTTGGTAGGGATAACAATGGAAACAGGAATGGTTACATATAAAAGTATAACATGCATCTTAAGATTTTAAACTTACCTTTAGTAAGCTAAAGCCTCATCTACCGTAGTTTATCTCACCTAAAGCAACCTCCCACCATGTTCAAACAACATGAGATCCCTCTTCTATGAAGGCTTAAAGAACTATCCATTTTGTTTCCTCGGTGAAAGTAAAGAGGTGTCCTTTTGCCTTCTACTTATATCCCCAAAGTTCATTGTTTTGTACCCAGAATGAAGATGACTCCTTTACTTTATTCTTTGGTGTGTTGGTTTCATGTTGCCTTCCCATCCTCATATTGACATCATATGCAAACAGGCTTCCATTGTGCTCCCTTACAAAGTGGCCTATTTTACATGTGAACCCAGACAGACAGTTGAATATACATCCTTTGTCTGGTCAAATTTGTCAGACCAGTTTTGTTTCAGACTTTAAATCATATTTCTAGGTATATATACATGTCTCTTTAACTATCATCTGTATATACGTCTCATGATGATTATAAGGAACAACATGATATAATCTTGTTAGAGACCTCACTTTGACCCTCTTTTGACAAACACAATGAGAGCAATATGTTGGATGTGGTGAGTTTGTCAGGGTTGTCAGACTTTACCACTGAAGGATAGTGAATGCTTTGGAAGTTGGCACTGAGGAATTCTTAGACTCATGACTCCTGAAATGTTTTGTTGTTCATTAAGATAATTGTGGATATGATGATATCAACAAATATCAACACATACTGACTGCTGGCTTTCCTATGTACTGGAAGTGAATTACTTGTTATTTTCTGGTTTATCATTTTTTCCTTAGATATTCCAGTAATTTAGTCGGGGAGCAGAACAAATACCATGTGATTAAGGTAACCCGCCACATAACATAAACAACAAATAGTGATTAAGCAAAGCAAGCTGCTGGAGGACAGCCCATTGTCTGAAAACTATTCATCCAAACCAGTCAGCAAACATTAACTGACAAAGAATACATTTGAGGGGAATCAGAAAAGGCTTGCAAACATTACACCAATCGAAAAAGTGGCTATTACTTACTAGGAAGTGTTTCAACAACTCTTTTTAATAGATTAATATAGCTAAATTCCCATGGATCAGGAGCCAAGTCTGACAAGTCAAATTCCCTGGATCAGGAGTCAAGGCCAGCAAAGATTCAGTGAAGTACCTTAATAGTCTTTCTTCATCATTGCCGACTGTTCCAAATGCATGTCCCTCCTGACAATAAAAAGAAAAATCTGTTTCACAAAATGGGTAACTGTGTGAAAGCTTCCATTACCCACTAAATGTAACAAAAGAGCACAACATGCCTAGACATTAAAGTGCCAGAAGCATCACATCACATTGATTTGCAGCCGAATGGGAACATAGAATACAGTCGATAATTGTGAGCAGCATTCACCACCTCACTAAAATTCAAGATGTGTGATAGCTGCAAAACACATCAACATTTTTTCACTCTCTCTTTAACCTTTTAGAGAAAGAACTGTTAAATTATTGTTAATATTCTTGTAGTATATCTGACGGAAGGTATTTCCTTTTACAGAGTATACCATACTCCAAAGCTAAATGATGTGCATGCTGCTCAGGAAATGGGAACCCAGGCATGCTCCTCGTATCAGTTAAGTTTCTGTCATGTAAGTGCCAAAGACTGAGCTACTTAAACTGTTTTCCATAACATATTAGAATAAAAATGCAATTATCCATCTTAATGTAAAGAAAGTGTGATTTTTTAGAAAGATCAATAACCACATCACTCAGAGGAAGTAACATTTTTTCCATTTATTTATTCATCCATCATATGTTCAATACATTCAACTGCCAGCACAGGAAAGATATTGCAGCTACAGTATAATCCATAACTCTGTATAAACTGATAGACTATACAGGGTTTATTATTTAAAGCAGTATCTCTTCCCGCACTGAATAAGGCCAGCCTACTGAAGGTGCAGGAGAGTACTGTCTTTTTCCATATTAGCTCAGAATGAAAGATATTTCAGAAACAGTTTTGGGTAAACTTTGAATAATGTTTAGATCTGATTTGGCTTTTACTATTTTTTGTTTTGCTTTTGTTTTTGGTTTTTTTAAATTCTGTAAATACATGTATGGATATTTGCTCCCAGGGATGTTGTGGAAAAGCTGTTTTTTGGTTTTGCTAGTGTCTGTATTTACAGGAGTTGTCTCTGCCCTCTCTGAAGCACAGGTTATTGGGACTTTCGGGCCTCTCACTTTCTCTCTGCCATGTTCTGCTGTACACAGGCTTTCAAGTCTTTCTGCAAGTATCTGAGGACAAATTTTGCTCTCAAACTGGCTCCAAACTACCATAATTTTTTTTTACCAGCTCTACAAATAACTTATTTTTTTATTAGAGCCAAATGAAAGGTCTCATAGACTCATAGACTCATAGACTTTAAGGTCAGAAGGGACCATTATGATCATCTAGTCTGACCCCCTGCACAATGCAGGCCACAGAATCTCACCCACCCTCTCCTAGAATAATCCTCTCACCTATATCTCAGATATTGAAGCCTTCAAATAGTTTGAAGACCCCAAGATGCAGAGAATCCTCCAGCTGTGATCTGTACCCCATGCTACAGAGGAAGGCAAAAAACCTCCAGGGCCTCTGCCAATCTACCCTGGAGGAAAATTCTTTCTCGACCCCAAATATGGCGATCAGCTAAACCCTGAGCATGTGGGCAAGACTCACCAGCCAGACACCCAGAAAGTTCTCTATAGTAACTCCTATCATCCCTCCATTGACCTATTTACCACTGATAATGAATGGTCACTTAGTTACCAAGATCATGTTATCTCATCAAACCATCCCCTTCATAAACCCATCGGCTGTGTCTACACTGGGCCACTTATTCCGGAAAATCAGCCGCTTTTCCGGAATAAGGTGCGAGCTGTCTACACTGGCCGCTTGCTTTTCCGGAAAAGCAATGACGATCTACTGTATGAAATCAGCCGCTTTTCCGGAAAAGCTATGCCGCTCCCGCTCGGGCAAAAGTCCTTTTTCCGGAAAAGCTTTTCCGAAAAGGGCCAGTGTAGACAGCTTTTCCGGAAAAGCAGAAGAAACGGAAAGCGGTTTGGTCGCCACGAGACCCGTAGGAGCCCTGGACTTCCTGGTAGGGAGGCTGCTGGGCGCACGTGGCAGGAGCACTTCGCAGACCCTGCAGCCTGAGCTCTGCCACGTGCTGCTGTGCTGCCCAGCCACACATTGGACCGCGCCATGGCAGCTCCGGCTGGTGAGCCCCTGCACCCCAGCACAGGAGGCCCCAGGGGCAAACGCCGGGCCCCATCCTGGACCCCCAGGGAGCTGGAGACCCTCCTGGACTTGTGGCAGGAGGAGGAGGGTCTCCACGACCTGCACTCAGGCGCCGCAATGTCGAGCTGTACACGGCTGGCCGACAACCTGGCACAACAGGGACACCCCACCGGAATGCCGAGCAGGTCCGCTCCAAAGTGAAGGAGCTGCGGCTGGGGTACGTCCGGGCCAGCGAGGGCAGGGGCAGGACCAGACGCCTGCCCCTACTATGACCGGCTGAACGCCTTCCTGGGCCAGCCAGCCCGCAAGCCCCGGACGTCCCTGTGGACACCTGCCAGCGCCCCATCAGACGACCCACCGAGCAGGGGAGGAGAGGACAGCAGCAGCGCGTCCGGCGCGGAGGAGGCCACCACCCAGCAGGCCCCTCCAGCAGCTCCTCCGAGGCCGAGGCCGAGGCCGGGAGGAACCCACTGGTGAGTCTTTGCAGTTTGCACTCCCAAAGGGTGGGGCGGAGGGCGGGGTGGGAGCCAGGTGCCCAGAGGAGGAGGGGAGAGCATTTCACTCAGGCCACGTGAGCTGCACGCTGCGTCGCATGAGGCAGCAAGCAGCACGTGCAACCTCGTGCAGCCTGGCGAGCGGCACATGGCGCGGCAGGCAGCTGCAGGGCACGCCTGGGACCGTGCTGCTCACACACATGCGGCGGGACCAGGGGGAAGGGTGGATGCCGGCTGGAACCGGCCAGGGCCCCAGGGACTCAGCCCAGAGCCCCTCACCTCCGCCAAGGGTGCAGCACGGAGAACAGCACACTGTCCCATGCCTGGCAGTGAGGCACAGCCAGCTGCTCCTGGGAAAACCGCAGCGTCACAGTCCCTCGCCTGCTCCCGGTGCCTTGGCTGGTTCCCGAGGAAGTCCCCACTGTGGCCGCACATGTCCCTGGGCTACCGGCCTTGCGGGAGGGATAGTGGGAGGACAAGGGCCCTGAGTTTTGCTGCAAGGATGGGACACCCCCACCCACTCACGCTTCTGGTTACGTCCAGGAGATATCCCACGCGAGGATCTGAGAGCCCAGACCGCCTCTGCCAGATGTGCTCCCAGGCACTGCGTGGGGATGCATCTCGCTCCTGTCAAACACCAGCGATTAGCCCAAAGCTTTCACAGTCTCCACCGGCAGGGAGTTCCACAGGTGAACGCAGCACAAGCACCCTCCCCCTCCACGGGGCCAGGACACAGACTGGTGCTTACAATACTGGAGAGGGGACCCTACTCCAGCAGGGGCGTCCTCCTTGCCAACATACAACACGGGGCAGGAGGGAAACCGAGTGGGCCCAAGCCACACAACTGTGGGGTCACCTGGGCTCAGGGGTGGAGGGCATGAGATGTGGGGACAGTGGACGGCCTGCCTGACTGACCCATCCTTTCTTCTCTTCCTGCAGCGGGACCCAGCACCAGACCCGACACTGCGGCAGCAGCGCACCCCCAGCTGGCCAACCCCGGAGGCACAGGCGGCGGCAGAGAGACCAGCTTCTGCGCCGCCATGTGCGTGCCGTGGAGGCAATCCAGGCCTCCATCGCTGAGCGGGTGCAGGGGGACCTGCAGTGGCGGCAGGAGGGCTGGGCTGCGTTCCTACATGAGTGCAGAGGGATGCGCACAACCATGGACATGCTCACGGCACATTTGGTCCATGCCATTCATTATGGCATGGCCGGACCCCATGCCCCCGCCATTCCTCCCGGAGCACAGCCCATGCCCCCTCCTATCCCAGCTCCTATCCCAGCTCCTGCTCCTGCTCCTGCTCCTGCTCCTGCCCCTGCCCCTGCCCCTGCTCCTGCCCCTGCTCCTGCCCCTGCTCCTGCCCCTGCCCCTGCCCCTGCTCCTGCCCCTGCTCCTGCCCCTGCCCCTGCCCCTGCTCCTGCCCCTGCCCCTGCCCCTGCTCCTGCCCCTGCTCCTGGTCGTGGTCGTGCCCGTGGTCGTGCCCACCTCCCCGTGCAGCCTGCCCCTACGCGGTCTGCCCAGCGTGTGCAGGCCCCCCCCCGGAGGAGCAGTCGCAGGGGCCATCCATCCCAGTAACTGCCCCCCCGTCCCAGTTGAAGGTCCCCCCCGTCCCAGTCCCAGTTGAAGGTCCCCCCCGTCCCAGTTGAAGGTCCTCTGCCCAGTCCCAGTTAGAGAGGTCCCCGTCCCAGTCCCAGTTGAAGGTCCCCCCGTCCCAGTTGAAGGTCCCCTCCCCCCCTTGTAAATAAACAGTTTTCTATTTTTCTGTTCATTCCTGTGTTGGTTATCGTGTTACTCTAGTAACTGTAGGAAATGATGTGAGATGCCAATTAGCCACTTAAATTTAACAGGGTTACAAACTGCAGACAACAAAATCTGTACTCTATCACTGGGGGCCCTTTTAAGTGCTCATTGGTTTGTGGCGCATAAATAAATACTGAGACTTTTCAGTAAAATGTAAACCACAAACTATATTTACATAGCTCACAAACAAGCAAGAACAGTTAAAAGATGCACACTACAGATAATTAAACATAGTCTAGGCGCAGGAGGACAATTGGGTAGTGTTGCTGGCCACCTCAATCCTTTGGTCCTTCCGGGCCTCAGGAGAGGAACAGCCAGGAGATCCTCGACGGAAGATGATGGCGAAGCTGGCCACCTCAATCCTTTGGTCCTTCCGGGCCTCAGGAGAGGAACAGCCAGGAGATCCTCGACGGAAGATGATGGCGAAGCTGGCCACCTCAATCCTTTGGTCCTTCCGGGCCTCAGGAGAGAACAGCCAGAGATCCTCGACGGAAGACGACTGGAATCAGGTACGCTGACTTGAGCCTTCCGCACGACCCCCGAATCCTCGTGGCTGTTCTTGGGACAGGACGATGGTGGCCTAAACCCTAGCCTAAACTAAAAGAAAAACCCTGACTAAGCCCGGCGCACCCGGCGAACAGTCACGATGACGGCCGATGTGCTTTGACCCGGCGCTTTACAATTGGGGAGGTAAGGGAGGGGTGGGGAGGGGTAGGGGACGGGCGGGAGTAGTCTGGGAGACCCAGGCGACCCTGCTACGGGCTTGGGCAAACATGTCCACCAGGGCCTCTCTGATGCGCACCGCATCCTGGCGCGCCTGGCGGACGGCAGCTGTGTCGGGCTGTTCCAAGGTCTGTGCCTCGGCTGCCATCCATGCAGGAGGAAGGCCTCCCGCTGCGCTCCACAATGTTGTGGAGCACGCAGCACGCCGGCCAGTACCTCCGTTGCATTCTGCTCACCCATGTCGAGACGGGTGAGCAAACAACGGAATCGGGCTTTAAAGCGTCCAAAGGCCAGCTCCACTGGGTTTGGGCCCGGTTGAGGCGGTCGTTGAACCGGGCCCGGTTCTGGTCCGGCTGCCCGTGTAGGGCCGCATTAGCCAGGGCATCAGGGGTAGGCGCGTCCGCGTGGACGCAGATGGGCATAGGCACATCCCGACAGTCAAGTCTCGCCGGGAAGTAGGTGCCCGCCTTCAACCTGCGAAACAGTCCAGAGTTGCGGAGGATGCGGGCGTCGTGTGCCCGGCCGGACCAGCCCCGTAAATGTCAGGAAGCGGCCCGGTGGTCCACGAGGGCCTGCAGAACAATGGAGCAGTACCCCTTGCGGTTCATAAAATGGGCGCTCGATGCTCGGGCCCGGATGGGGATGTGGGTGGCGTCCAGGGCTCCCCGCGGTTGGGGAACCGAGGGCAGCGAAGCCGGCCATGGTATCATCCACGTCGCGCAGGCGGATGATTCGCGGGAGCAGGATGTTGTTGATGGCGTGGGACGACCTGCAGAAGGGTGCAGAGAAACACAAGGGAACACATCACGCGTGCGGCAGGGGTGAGTGTGCGCTCCTTGGGGCCCCCTTGATTCCCTCTGTCCTCACACACACACACACACACACACCAGGGCCCCCTCGCCCCACGGCCCCCACCAGCGGGCCTGTGCAAGGAGGGACGGCCCAAACCCCTGGCCGACCCAGCCTGGAATCTTGGCTATCCCTGGGCCTGGAGTGCAGCACCCTCCCCCCATCCCACTCCCCCTGGGACTTACCTCCACGACGATCACTCCGACGGTTGATCGTCCCACCCCGAACTGCTGTGCCATCGACGGCGGTAGCTGTCCGGTGTGGCCAGCTTCCAGAGCGCGATGGCGACCCTCTTCTTGATGGGGATGGGTGCCCGCAGCCGGGTGGTGGCTCTCTGCAGCGCGGGGTGAGCCAGGTGCACAGCTGCAGGAAGGTCCGCTTTCTCATGCGGAAATTCCTGATCCATTGGTGGTCGTCCCAGACCCGAGGACCAGCCGCTCCCACCAGTCGGTGCTGCTCGAAACTCCAGACGGGCCTCTCTACGGTGGGGTGCTGATGCCACACGGTTGCCAGGGCCTCCTGGTGAGGAGTCCAATGCGATCTCTGCCTCCTGGTTCATGTACACCATGGCACGGCCTGCAGCACGAGCAGCAGGCACTCGTACAGCTCCAACAGGGGCCCGAGCAGGCAAATGGCCACCCACGGCTCCATGGCAGACAGAGCAGGGCAGAAAAAACTAAACTCAGGGAAAAGCAGTTGGGGGCCAAAGGGTGGTGTCCCCAAAACCCAGAGGGCAACCACTGAACCTGCTAAGGGTGCCAGTCCCTGGCAGAGGTCCCAAGGCAGGAGCAGAGAGACCAACGGCTGTCCGGCGAGACCCCTTTAAGCACGTGTCTGAATGGCGCTCCGGCCCGGCCCCCGGAAAGGTCTGGTGGCCTTTGCCCTCTTCAAAATGGCTCCGGGCTTCTGCTTTTCCGGAAAAGCGCGCCAATGTAGACGCGCTTTTCGGAAAAGCGCATCGTTATAACGGTAACTCCGGGACCAATGTAGACGCTCCTTTTCCGGAAATACTTATAACGGAAAACTGTTCCGTTTTAAGCATTTCCGGAAAATCATGCCAGTGTAGACGTAGCCATCTAGTTTAATCTTGAAGCCAGATAGATCTTTTGCCCCCACTACTTCCCTTGGAAGGCCGTTCCAGAACCTCACTCCTCTAATGGTTAGAAACCTTCGTCTAATCTCAAGTCTGAACTTCCTACTAGCCAGCTTATATCCATTTGTTCTTGTGTCCACATTGGTATTAAGCTTAAATAATTCCTCTCCCTCCCTGGTATTTATCCTCTAATATATTTAAAGAGTGTAATCATGTCCCCTCAGCCTTCTTTTGGTTAAGGTAAACAAGCCAAGCTCCTTGAGTCTCCTTTCATAAGACAGGTTTTCCATTCCTCGGATCATCCTAGTGGCCCTTCTTTGTACCTGTTCTAGTTTGAATTCATCCTTCTTAAACATGGGAGACCAGAACTGCACACAGTATTCCAAATGGGGTCTCACCAATGCCTTGTATAATGGCACTAACACCTCCTTATCCCTACTGGAAATACCTGCCTAATACATCCCAAGACCATATTAGCCTTTTCACGGCCATGTCACAATGGCGGCTCATAGTCATCCTATAATCAACCAGGACTCGAGGTCCTTCTCCTCCTCCGTTACTTCCAACTGATGTGTCCCCAGCTTATAACTAAAATTCTTGTTATTAATCCCTAAATGCATAACCTTACACTTCTCTCTATTAAATTTCATCCTATTGCTATCACTCCAATTTACAAGGTCATCCAGATCTTCCTGTATGATATCCCGATCCTTTTCTGAATTGGCAATACCTCCCAACTTTGTATCATCCGCAAATTTTATCAGGACACTTCCACTTTTGGTGCCAAGGTCAGCAATAAAAAGATTAAATAAAATTGGCCCCAAAACTGATCCCTGAGGAACTCCGCTAGTAACCTTCCTCCAACCCAACAGTTCACCTTTCAATATGACCCACTGTAGTCTCCCCTTTAACCAGTTGCTTATCCACCTCTCAATTTTCATATTAATCCCTATTTTTTCCAATTTAACCAATAATTCCCCATGTGGTACTGTATCAAATGCCTTACTAAAATCGAGGTAGATTAGATCCACTGCATTTCCTTTATCTAAAAAATCTGTTACTTTCTCAAAAAAGGAGATCAGGTTGGTCTGGCACGATCTACCTTTTGTAAAACCATGTTGTAATTTGTCCCAGTTGCCATTAGCCTCAATGTCTCTAACTACTTTCTCCTTCAACATTTTTTCCAAGCAGGTCATGCTTCTAAGAACAAAAAATGTAGGTCACACTGAGAGAACGGGGAAGTGTGGAGAAAGCAGCAAATCTGAAAAGGACATATAATAAACCAACAACTGAAGAAGAGCTGTGGCTAAAAGGGCTAATTTAATTTTTGGTATACAAACAGGGATATGTCTGGTAGAAATGAGGGGCTTATTATCTTTAGTTTTGACTATAGCATCAGAACAATGACATTATTACTGGAGTTCTGTGTCCATGTCTGGTGCCCACACTTCAAAACAGCTATTGAAAAATTGGAAAGGATTCAGAAAAAATCCACAAGAATGGTTTGAGGTCTGGAAAAGATGTCTTATAATAAGGAAGCTAAGAAGCTCAATCTATTTGGTTTACCCAAGAGAAGGTTATTAAATAGCTTCTTCGTAGTCTACAGATACCTCCAGAAGGAGGAGATTTATGTTAGTAGACATCTCTTTAATTTAGCAGAAAAAAAGCATAACAAGATCCAGGATTTGGAAGTAGAAGCTAGACAAATTCAGACCAGAAATAAAAGAAAATTAAGAGTGGAGGGAATTAATCATTGAAGCGACTTATCTAGGGCCATGACAGATTTTCTCCTTAACTGGAAGAGCTTAAATCAAAATTAGGTGTATATATCCTGTAGCTCAAATGCAAGTTATGTGCTTGATGCAAGAATCACTTGTTGGGGTTCTATGACTTGTGTGTTATGCAGGTCAGGCTAACTTATCATAATGATGACATCTAGCCTTAGATGAACGTAAGAACATAAGTACGACTATGCTGGGTCAGACCAACAGTCCATCCAGCCCAGTATTCTGTCTGCCGACAGTGGCCAATACCAGAGGCCCAGACAGAGAGAACACAACAGGTAATCCTCATATGATCCCTCCCCTGTCTCCTACTTCCAGAGAAACAGAGGCTAGGGACACCATTCCTACCCATCCTGGCTAATGGCCAATGATGGACCTAACCTCCATGAATCTATCTAGCTCTTTTTTGAACCCTGATAATGTCCTTAAAATCTATGTGATCTCTATGTTTTAATACAACAGCAGGTCACCCCAGATTGCTGTAGAAAGGCTCAGACAGGTCAAACACATCTCAAAATGGTCAACATCTCCCAGGGTATGTCTAGACTACATGCCTCTGGTGACAGAGGCATGTACTCTAGACATACCTCCCCTGTCTAGACACATCTCCCCTGTCCTCAACTATAGCAAGACTAGAGGCTTCATTTAGCAAAGATGGTAACTATCCCCAGCTTCATTAAAATAAAAATGGCTACCGCACTGTGATGGCTCAGCTGATCGTCGGCACAGCGCGTGAGTCAAGACGTGGATCGGTCAACAGGGGAAGCCTTTGTTGACCGCTCCAGTAAACGTCATTTCACGAGGCATAACGGAGCGGTCGACAAAGGCTTCCCTTGTCGACTGATCCACGTCTTGACTCGCACGCTGTGCCAACGATCAGCTGAGCCGGCACAGCTCGGCGGCCATTTTTATTTTAATGAAGCCAGGGATATTTAAATCCCGGCTTCATTGACTATGTCGGGTAGTCTAATTTACATGCCTCTGGCGACAGAGGCATGTAGTCTAGACATACCTCCACTGTCCTCAACTATAGCAAGACTAGAGGCTTCATTTAGCAAAGATGGTAACTATGTCCATTCACCTGCTTCTCATGGTTCATTTTGCCTCCTGAGAACATTGGGGCCTCCCGTCTTCTCTTGGGGCCACCTGGCTTAATTATATCTCAGTCTAGTTTTTGTTTATGAATTAACAATGTGGAGGTCAAAATATGCAGAGTAATATGTAGTAGATGAAATCAGCAATGATAAGCTAATATGCATAGGAGTTAACACACAATATAATACTCCAGAGCCAAATGATTCAATGTTATGGGCAGAACCACATTCAAAATAATCAGTAAAATGAAGTAAAACTCAGATTTAGATGCAAGATATGCACTTTGGTAAAATAGCTTAACTTTCTAATTACTCTCCATTAAAGAAACTATCACAAAGCAATGATGTCAGATCATAAGATTTCACTTATATCAGTTTAGTACCATTACTAATGTGGGTTGAGGACCTTATCCAAAAGTCAGTGAAGTTAATGGGAATCCCTGGATTACTGAGGGGAACTTGCAGGGAGTGGGGACATAAGAACCCATCTATGTGTGAGAATGTGTGATTATTTTCCCCCAGAGACAACTGCATCAGTGTCAGGGTACAATATGGAGATGTAACAAAACTCTTATGTAAAGATGCTTGACACTGAAGTATGAGTTTTACCACATTAGTACTGCAGTCTGTAAAGATCAGTCTTTATGCAAAGTGTAAGGTGGATCACTTTCAAAAGTAACAGCAAGCTGTCTGTTTCTTTTGCATGTGTCTAATTCACCATTTCAAGAACTGTAATAGAAGCAGCATGTAATAAGTTGGGCTGATTGTGCCATCAATAGTGTCTTTCAGAAATTTATCTACATGTAAAAAGAAAGGGCTTGTCTTCACTATACGGTGGGTCAACCCTTGAGTTCTCTCCCATTGACTCTGGTATTCTACCAGGATGAGTAGAGTAGCTGGAATCAACAGGAGAGTAGCCCCCACTGACTTTACCACATGGAAGACATGGCAGTATGTTGAGTTCAGCTACACTAGTTATATAGCTGAAGTTGCGTAGCTTAGATTGGTAGAAGGAGGGGGAGAACATAATACAGACTAGGCCTAAGTGATAAGTGATTCCACCTGTTTATCATAGGTACAGCATTGCATAAATTCTTTAAAAATATCCTGGTATTTTTGTTTACTTCTTTTAAGGTAAAAGTAAATATTTCTTGTAGCATTGCTAAATGTTGGTTTAAAAATAACTTTGGAATACTTTATGTGGGCTTATAAGACAATTACATGATACCTAAAATGCCTAATAATCATGATATTTTAAAAGGTGGCAAATAAGTATTTGCTAAAACCTAGATTGCTGAAAAAAATTAAGGACTAAATTATGATTCAGTGGTCTGCAATATGACGGGGGTATTTGATTTAGATCTTGCATTACACTAGATTGTGGGAAGGTGGGCACTGTGCTCATGAAGGACTTAATAGTGGAGCTTGCTGAAGAATGGTGCAAGTAAGATTGTGATTTTCCTCATATATTTTCCCCATTTTTCCACATTGGAATTTGTTGACATTTTGAAACATTTCAACCAATTCTAAAGCTGTCCAAATACAGAGAAGAACTGTGATTTTTCCCCATTTTCGTGTCATTCACTGAAATTTTGACCAAAATATGGCACTGAAATTTCAAGTTCTGATAAAAGCCACATGACATAGTATTTCCAGGACACTAGGGGGTAGTATATTCCAATGTAACACTTGATCCACCTGTGGTAAACTTATTGGCTGTGTCTACACTGGCACCCTTTTTCGGAAAAGGGATGCTAATGAGACACAGCGCAATTGCAAATCCACGGGGGATTTAAATATCCCCCGCGGCATTTGCATTTACATGGCTGCCGCTTTTTTCCGGCTCGGGGTTTTGCCGGAGAAAAGCGCCAGTCTAGACGCGATCTTGCGGAAAATTTACCCTTTTCCGCAAGATCTCTTATTCCTACTTTCAATCCTCTCTCAGTAATGGATTAAGCCACATCCAAACCCACATGCCCAGCCCCACCCCAAACCCTTTGGGGAGTTTAGTGCTACTAGTGGTATTTGGACCATCTCATGTGTCAATAAAACAACTGCATCATGGCTGTCTTCCATGCCAATCTTGTAGAATGAAAGAATCCACTTGTGTTTCCTCGGCCACCTTTGCAAAAGCAACCATAATTTGGTCCCAACAGATGTTTACTTTTGCAACATAAAGGCCTGAATGTGCTGCACTCATTCATGCTGAAATTAATACTACCTTATACCCTGAGTAGTCCCACTGAAGTCAATGTGCCTAATTCATTGTAACAATGGGTATCACAATCTGGCCCTAATAAAGTAATGGGGTGATTAGTAAATATTTAGAGGAACAGTAAATACTTTACTTGATTCTAGATAAGTTAAATATTTGATTAAAAACTAAAGAGGACTGTTATTTGTTAATATATATATATATATATATATATATATATATATATATATATATATATATATATAATTTTTAATAAGAGGCTAGGCTGCTCTAGAAAATACGTTGCTGCTAATTATTTTAATTGTATTGATACTGATATAGTTGTACACCAGCTAAGCAATCAGTTACTCTCTGGGAAGACCTATATCAAAACAAACACAGTTAACCACCTGTATAGCTACATGGAATGTTATTCACAGGAGAGGAATGACATTTTGCAATGCATAGACATGCACTAATCCAATTAATAAACAGGTGGCCAAAGTCAAAGGTCCTTGAAATCTGGACAGAGCTGTGCTGTGTTACATTCAAAGCATTTATCAAACTGTCTCACAGAAGTACTGTTAATCTAAATGTGTCTGGTTTAAATCCCTGGCAATTTATTTGGTTGTTTCATTATTTGTGAAGTTTGCAGCTTTAGTATTTAATCATCCATAACTCATAATCATCCTTTCCTGCACGATACCTCTCAAGGACCATAAAGTATTGCAGTTGTATCTTTGTAGTTCTTTTTTCCCCCTTCAGTCTTGTAGGGTGATGAAATGTTTTTAAGATCCAGGGTACTGCATTCTGCCAGCTGTAACTTTGGAGGTTATAAGAAGATCACTTTTACTCATAAGGATGCACAGCAAAGGGATTAACTTTTTAGTAACATGTCATTAACCTAGTGGGTTTCCATCCTCAGCTTTCCTTGCTTTTTCTCTTGTAGGTCTTCATGCATTGAGCCTGGGAGCAATGCCATTGAAACATACACTGGAGGCACATCAAAGAATAAATCTGTGATTATTAAATATTTCAGGCTCTCTGGGCAGTACCTTTATGTTGGTTCTTTGAAATGTTGCTGCAGTTTCAGTCAGACAGCTCTGTGTCCTTTTGAAGAGAGGTGTCTGCTGGGGACTTACTAATTGCCTCAGACAAAAGTGTCTGTGCAAAAAGAAACAGGGAGAGAAATGAAACCTTAGAAGCTTTGCATTTGGGAAACCATACTGTACCATCCTGAAGTATTAGGCATGTCATTACTGAATATCTGACTAGCCACAAAATGAAGACCCAAGAAATTGTGGAAGGCATACACATGGGGATGGAATCGAGGAGAATCAACTTACAATTGGGCTCCATTTTTTCCCAGAAACCCAGTGAAACTCATGGAGGTGGAGAAGGCAGGCTAGAGCTAGAGATGAGGGAACAGCTGCTGTCCATGACATCTCCAGTCACCCCACGAGCTGCCCAGAGAGCCTGAACTATTTGCACTGACCAAGTTAACATTATTTTAGTTGCAGCTGGACTGCTGCTTGGGGTAGTGAAAGTACACTCTGCAGGGTATGGGCCGGTCAGAAGGAGCCACCACAAAGGTGGGAATATGGGTCCAGTCACTACTCCATTGCAATGAGACCAGGGGAGGAAACAGCGTGAAGGCTCTGAGGGTCTACATGGGATCCCCTGAAACCAGCAGTTTCCTTAGGAGAGTGAGGGCAGAGCTCACCAATGCCAACCCACAGTGCAATATTTTGAAGCAAATGTCATATATGGAAACTCATAGACAAGCCAAAGAGAAGATGATCTAGCCCACAATTATGGGTGATTTATTCATGGTTTACACTGGTGTAAGGCAGCGGTTTTCATAGGATGGGAAAGGTCTCCCAAGGGAGATGTGGAAATGTATCAAGGGAGGTGTGAGCTCTATGCTGTTTCTTCTTTTTTTAAAGAGTGCTGGCAGCCTCATGTGGCAGGGACTCATGCAGACGCGCTATGCACAATGGGAAGGAGGAGGAGTAAAGGGGGCAGTTGGTGCCTCATCACTCTGGGACTGACAATCACAGCCCAGCCAAGCTTTCCTCTCCCCTCCCCCAACCAAAATCCCTCACTGGGAGGCAGATGGGGCTTGGGGTCTCCTTTCCCCCTAATACCTGACCTAGAGGCAGTGGGGCTATGGTTGGAGTCCCAAGGTGGAAGCTGCAGAGCAGAAGTAAGGGTGGCAGTGAGATACTAAGTCTGCTGTGAAAAGTGATAATGACAAGTATCACCTTTCACATTGCCTTCCTTTCTTCTGTGCTGCTGCTGGCATGACACTTCCCTCAGAGTTGGGCACCTGGATAGCAGTCGCTGCTCTGCACTCTGCCATCAGAGCTGGGTAGTGGCATTTGCTCCTGTTTGTGAGTTTGTATGGATGGGTGGAATGACATAAATAACTACAGACACAAAGGCGACATGTACACTATATCCCAGATCAGTGCTCTTAGATCCATCCACTGGCGGTCAATTTGGTGGGTCTAATGAAGACCTGTCAAATCGACCACAGTTCACTCTCCTGTCAACCCTGTTACTTTAACCTGGACGAGAAGAGTAAGGGAAGTGGATAGGAGAGTTTCTCCCATTAACCCAAATAGTGTACCCCATAATTTCTCGACTTAAGGTACGTCAACTTCAGCTATGTTATTCGTGTAGCCAAAGATAGAGATGTAGCCAAAGAAAAGGGAAGCCCAACCAAATAAGTTTCAGAACCACTCTGTTAAGTGACTATACGTTGTTTTCTATTTTACTAAAGTTTCCCTTTAACAAAGAGAAGGGCAGAGTCATTTATTCCCAGAACTTAAAAAAATCAGGATTTTACAAAAATCTTCAGGCTTGATGAAAATAACTCCTCTGATCTTGTCTTACATTTGCTTCACACCAGTCTCAGGTTTTTAGTTAAAAGTCACACTTCGCATACATACATATGTTTAGCAAACGTTTATTGGCACAGTTGTAAAAGATTGCTCCTCTACTTCTCTGTGAAGGAAGAGTGCACAATTTCCATATAGTGCTACTCAGAAATTCTTCATATGTAGTTTCACGATGTGGATCCTGTGTGAAAGGAGCACCCATCTCAATTTATGCAAGGAGATTACAGAAATCAAATTCACTCAGGGTATGTCTACACAGCAGTTTTATTTAGGAATAATTGGCGTTATTCCGAAATAACATAGTCCGCATCTACATTACAAGCAGTTATTTCGACATAATGTCAAAATAATGTCGAGCTGGAGGACTTCTTACTCTGATTCCTGTAACCCTCATTGTATGAGGAATAAGGGAAGTCAGAGGAAGAGTGCTCTTTCTTGGACTTCCTGCTGTGTAGACAGTGCCAAAAAGCCTAAATAAGCTATTTCGACTTAAGCTAAGCAATTGATGTTGCTCAAGTTGCGTAGCTTATTTCAGCTTTAGCCCTGCTGTGTAGATGTACCTTCAGAGTCAGCCTTGTCTAGCATTAGAAAAAGGGACTGGGAATCAGAATACTAGGCTTATCTTGCTGATTCTTCCACCTACTCACTTTTTTCTTTGTAGCTCAGCCTAGTCCAGTGCAATCCTCAAACCAGGCTGAGACAGATGAGGGTATTCCTACCTTGTCTAATCCAGCAGGTGTGCTCTGTGCCAGGGAAGGAATTTTCAGGGTGGAAGAGCTCTATTCAACTCCTCATCAGGCAGAGGGTAGACTTGAACCAGGCTTAAACAGCTCCTCACTTAGCCCTGGTCTAGCCCTTATTCCGAAATAACAAACAGAGCCTCCACACTACCAAGCCAGTTATTTTGAAATAAAGGGCTGGTTATTCTGAAATAATAATGCCTGCTTTCTATGAGGAATAACGCTTATTTTGAAATAGTTACTTCAAAATAGCGGTAGTGTGTATGCTCCGGTGCCAAAATTTTGAAATAAATACTCTCCAGAGTCATTCAAAGTAATTACTCCCCAGTGCTTCCTGGGGTTCTAACTCGAGGTAGTGTGTCCACATTAAGGGAGCCTGCCTTGGACTAATTGCAAGGTTCCCCTGTAGTGTGGACATGCTATTTCAAAATAGTTATTTCAGGAGCTATTATTTCAAAATAAGTTATTTCAAAATAATTTCCTAGTGTAGACATGCCCTTATTGTTCAAGTTTTGTGGATCCCACTCTCAGGCCCCCATCTCTCCTCATTCATTGTGAAAGGGAACCTAAGCACCATACCTGGGCTTTGTGGAGTCTAATGATTTTCCATCCACCTGTAAGTTAAACATTGCAACACCTAAATCCCTTTGTGGGTCAGGATCTTTGGCCCCTCATTCTACATGCTAAGTTCAGTCTAACTTGGACTGCAGTTCAGTCCAATAGTTTCCTTGGATCCAGAGAGGCAGTATAATTCCTGATAAGCAGTAGCAAATGCAAAGCAATATTTTTGTTTGTTGAGTGTTAGATTGTCCATGTGTTTAGAATATTTGTATTCCAGGGTTATAACATAAGATATTGTTATAACAGGGTAATTTACCAATGTCTGGCTTGTCTATTTAGACTATAAGCTCTCTGGGGAAAGGACCGTCTCTAACAACGTGTCTGTGCAGTGCCTACCCCAGTGGTTCTCTGATCACAGTTGTGGCCTCCTACAGCTACTGGAATCTGGAATCCTTCGTGCACTATCAAACTTTGCTTAGGGCTCACCATCCCCATCTATCCGTGTGTCATTTATGTTGTGAAGTTCCATAGGTTTTTCTTCTAAGTACTGCATGACTTTAATATAAATACTATTATACTTTTTGATTGGTAGGCCAACTCAGACCCAGATTAATACTGTTAAACAAAATCCAAATGATTTTTGCACTCATATGAATCAGAATTTAGGAAGAGGAGGAAGAAGGTGGCAGGAGAAACAGAAAAGGGAACTGAAATTGTGAGGAGATTGTGGGTATTTCTGTGTGTGAGTGTGTGAAAGAATAGTATTAGAGTGGCACCTCCATTCTTGAACTGATCTCCATTAAAATGTTGTAAAATTATGTTGCTGGATGAATTTCCTGCCAAAAATTGACATCTCTTTGGAAAGACACCATCTCAGGAAGGCCAATGACTACTAGCACCATGTTGAGTTGTTCTGTGTTGTATCAGTGCCAACTCCAAGAGAAGAACATTGTTGAACTTGCCAGCCAGCCATGTGTGCCACCCAGGGGTTTGGCTGAAGGATATACTAAAGGCTAAATTATGCCTTTTAAAGGACAGATATTCACTGAGGCTACATCTAGACCACAAAGCTAAGTCGGAAAAATATACGCAAATCGTGAACTGCAATTTACATATCTTTTTCTGCTTTTCTGTAGAAAGAAGTTTTTCCAAAATTTGTCGTGTCTACACGGTGCCAAATTTTGGAAAAACCTGCTCTTTCGGCACAACCCATTAGAACGCGGTTTACAGGGACGGCGAAAGAGCACGTCCGCTTTTCCCAAATTTTTAGGGGGAAAGCGGACGTGTTCCTTGGACACGGCATTGCCGGTATCCTGGAAAAGCGCTGCAGTCTAGATGTAACCTGAACAGTGCAGAGGGTTTGCTTTACATCTGGAGCCCCAGGAGACCTTCAGATGGGTTTGATGCCTTAGGCTGGCTTTTCAGAAATGCTGGGCACCCACTCCAGTGGAAGTCAATAAGAAATGCAAGAGCTAGTTACTGAAATAGCCTAGTATTCTGTAGCTCTGAAGAAGCAGAACAACAGCACCATTTTTCTAAGGCTGTCAATTTTCTGTTGAGGAATAGCAGTGCAAACTCTGGTAAGTGTTCCACATATGAGCGGAGGCTGACCTGAACTGAAGTATACTTATTTCTACCACACAGGTCAATGTCTGTCTAATAAATACTCCGATGGTCACTGAAATTGTCTACAGTGTTGCTTCAAGGACCACCACTTTTCTGTTTAACTAAATAGATAGGGGTGATCTCTGAGAGGCTGCCCCTCTTGTTACAGACAGTTTCACGGTTCTGCCTGGGGCAACTGATATATTTTTCACATTGCCGGCATTTTGTTATAATTCCAAATGATGTGCTCGCCTATGACTGGGGCATTAAGGAGGTATTGGTGCTTTTGGGTGCACAAATATATCTGAACTTAGGCAGATGTTTTATTTGCTCTTTTTTATCTTATAACTGTAATTCTTTTTAGTGTTGCGTTTATATTGTTCTCAGCCTTCTAGTAGCTGATTAAAAAGATTTCTCTAAGCTCTTTCTGATCTTCTACATTTTTCTCTCTATATTTTCAATCACGGTTCCTTCACTTTGTCTGTCTTTTTAACTGATACCATGTCTTCTGAGATACCATTCACCATGATAATCAGTGGCTTAGGTTACTTAAATTATGCCGGAATAGATCTACACTCAGACTTGAGAGTGTTTCATAAACCTCTGAGATCATCTGTTTCTTTAGGGAAAAAATAAAATCTAATGTCTGCTGCTGGCAAATAGAGGTTCATGGTTTTTTTGGTTTCTCTGTCATTAACTTACAGATGGAAGTAGGACTGTTCTGTCTTATCTGCTGCTGCTAGAAGGTCCAGTTTATCAATTAGTCTGAATCTGCTTGGTGTGAAATTCAAAGGGTGGCAAAGGTGATTTGCACCACCCTTAGACCTCTGCCATTCAGGAAATGACTGAAGCCTATTTTGACCCTTATTCAGGTTACAGCAATCTAGTGAGAGGAGTGAATTTTAAGGTGGGATATGAAAAAGATGGTGGTTGGCTCATAATAAATGAGAGACTATTATAAGTATAGTGGTGGCATGAAAGAAGGTACAATGTTGAAACTCAGGAGGACATGGAAAGAGCAGTTAAGAGGAGCTTAAGACGTGATAAAAAGGGGAGAAAAGTATAAAACAGACTTTTAGTTGGGGGCAGAGTTGTGCTGAGCCTTAAAGGATGAGAGCAAACAGCATGGGCTTGATGAAAGAAAGAGAAGAAGCCAGTGATGGATTTGAGAACAGGGGTTGCTATCCTTGCAGAGCAGAGGCAGGAAGAATATGTCAGCAGCTGTAAAGCGGATATACTGGAAGCAGGGAAGGTCAGAAGTTAGAAAGCCAGACATAGGTTATGGGGCTGAGAGTAGCTGAAGTGAGAAACAGCTACGACACAAACCATTTGGTTTTAGCAGTGGAAATATGTAGGAAAGGATAGAATATAGGGAAGTTGTAGGTGAAGGGAAAATAAGACTTTATGAGTGCCTGGATACAGGAGAAGTTGAGAGGGGAATGGAAAATGTCCCTGAAGATGCAAGTCTGGCAAATAGTGAGGGAATATTCAAAAGGGATTTTCTTATCATTTATCAAACTTGTGGCTGTTTTCCCTAAATTTTATTTCTATCACTCTCCTGACTAATAGGACTCTGAGCACCACATTAGCCACTAGTAAAACTCCACACCGTCTCCCCATCACTGGTTCCTAGAGGACTATATTAATCATTAATTTATTAGTTTATAGTTAACTCTTTATAGCCACACATTAAATATTAAGCTGTGAGCCATAATTTAAAATGGAAAGTAAATTAGAAGTTCAGCAAGCCCAGAAATAAGAATCCCTCTCTGGTTTAGGATTTTAGGAGCTACAGAAAATAACACTGTAATGACTCCAGAATTCCATAAGGTGGCATAATCCACCAGAGTGAAAAAGGAAACTGCTTGTGTGCTATTTCAGGTAAACAGACAGTCCCTTTACTTTTATTCACAGCAAGTATAATGTTAATCATAGAAGACTTTCCTGGAAATGAAAATGGGTTTTGAGGGTTTTAATGTCTTTTGACTAGTAATGGACAAACATCAAAAGGGCTGGCTGCTTGCCTGCAAAACTGTCCTGGACACCTTCTGAGCTCCCAAAATCTTGTACATGCCTGAGATTCTCATGTGCTCTGGGCTACTGCAAGGGGAACACCAGAGCACAGCCAATTCCCAATGGGCATCAGAGAGACTCGCACCTGCTGTGTTTTGAGGGAGGACTGTAGACTCTGTACCAAGCACTGCTTTGGGCCTCCCAGAAAGGGTACACCTACACAGCAGCTGGAGGTGCAATTGCCGGCTCAGGTAAACAGACATGAGAGAACGCTGTTGGAATTAGTGTGCTAAAAATAAAAGAGTAGCATGGTAGTGTGGGCAACCGCATGGACTCACTGTCTGAGCACTTATGGTATCAGCCAGGATGGCACTTAGGTGGCTAGCCTGTGCCACCTCCCAGGATAATACATTCTGTGGCCACAATCCTACAGACACTTATGCACCATGCTTAGCTTTAAGCACATGGGTAAGCCTATTGAAGCCAATTATGTGCTTAAAGATAAACATGTTCTAAATGTTTCGGGAAGGGGAGAGATGAAGGGGAAGTCTACGATGTCTACAGCAAAGCCATAGTCAGAAAGAGGCCTTTTTTGCAGCAGGCTTGACAAAGTGTTTGAAAAGGCAAATTGAAGCTTCTAGCAACACCGTCAATTTGAAATCTAATAAGTATTCTAAATGAGTAGAAAATCAAACCAATTATGGTGCTTTTACAATCATATTTTCCTATTTTTAAAAAATGCTTTCTCCCACTTGTCACCATGTGAAAGACCCCACAAATAATAGATTGTTCCCCTTTTTGTGTAGTGCTCCTGCATACTAATTGCAAGTCGCTTTGTCGTGAACATTCACTGTGTGTCAAAGATAAAATTGAACCAAGAGAACATGTTAGAAAATGAACTGCTACCAGTATAAAATTACTAGCCTGTTATCTTCTGTTTAGGCATGATTCAGAAAGGCCTTTAGTTAAAGAAATAAGCGTCATTTTGGCCACTGACAATCTGCAACACCAGAAGGTGGCAGTAAAAAAATACTTTTTACAATAATTTCAGGACTTCCCCAGTTATGTAAAAAGTTAATACATCTACAGTTCTACTGTTGAACTTTTGGAAACACTAAATGCTATTCTTTTTCCATCAGAATGACAAACACAGTCAAAATACCACCATTGGTGTGAAAAATATTAGTAAAATTAGTCAAACAATTAAATAATTTTAGATCAAGAATCTATTCAATATACCTATTTAAATATACAACACAGGCAAACAATAAAAGAATTCTTTAAATACGTAGAACTAAATCTTTCCTTTCATATTAGTAGCAAAAAAAAAAGAATAAAATAAAAGATTAGAAACATCAGACACATTTTACTTGTCTTGTGTGTAATATATTAAGGATTAAGATGTAAATGCATTTGGTTTAAACTAACAGATCCTTCCATTGTATCTATTAGTTTATACTGTGGAGCTGCTTGCTTGGTGGGGTGCTGCTCAGTGTGAGTAAGGGTGGCAGGTTCCAGCCCCAAAGAATTAAGAACCCAGATCCTTCTGTCACTGTGACTAGAGACAAATAGGTTTGTCCTGTGGATTGGGCCTTAATTGCTGCTAGCTTTTAAGTCACTGCCAGACCAGCAGGGCATGGAAAGGTCCACACTGCAGTAAGAGTCCCCAGGAAGAATTCTGACAGACAGTGAGAGTATCTCCTTCAAGCTTCTGACTGACTGCACACAGCATTATCAGCCTACTCATCTTTCCAGTGTGGTACCTTTTTGTATACCCAGATGACTCTACTGGCCAGGTATACAATGTGTATATATATGGGTGAGGGGCACAGAGATGACTCTTCTCAGATTCTGCCTGTCACGGCCACCTGAGTAGCTAGCACCTGATAAGGGTATGCTGCTCAGGCTCCCAACCTGAACTATGCCTGGCCACTATGCAAGGAGGGAGGTATTTGTTGATACAGTATGGATATGCCATATGCCCAGTTTTCTCAGTCAGTCTCAATGAAGTAACTTCAGTTATTTGAGTGTCACATTCACAGCCCCATCCTTATTTTTGTTGTGCAAAAATTCTGCATTCAGATGATGCACAAACAATTCTATATTTGTCAGACAAAATGTCACATGAATTAACAGGAACTTGCATAAATCAGAATATAAACTGCAGTATTAAACTCTATATTCTGTGGGAATCACCTGCTGTAAATATTATTTACAGACAGGCACAAACATCACTGAACGTCACAGAACCTGTTCAAAGACAGAATGAAGGGCCTAATTCAAAGTCCATTAAAGTCAATGGAAACATTCCTACTGATGTTAGTGGGTTGTGGATTATGCCCTAGAAGCACAGACAGTTTTCAGTGGTGCTGGTTAGCAATTCTTCAAGTTCTACTGGCCTACCAGTGACAGGCTATAAAATTAGAATCAGACAGTTGGCTGACTTCCCCATAGCATTGTCACTAATGAGCTGCTATCTCTGCAGCTCCTATGCAGCTGCTCCATCAAAAGTTTCAATAAAGTTTATCCAAATGTTTAAACCATGTTAAGACTTTTGATGGAGCAGTCCCTGGGGGCTGTAGAGGAGCCTAGTACAGCATGTACTGTGGGGAATAGAGCAGCCTGGAGGAGGTGAAGGCTGTAGGAACAGTAATTTCAGATCCTTCTAGCAATAGACCTCAAGTACAAATCACAAAAGGAAGTGGTACACCAGCATTTCCAAGGACTGCCTCTGCTTTGATCTAGAGGAATAAGAATTATTTTCTCAAATGAAGGATGACAGAATTGCCCGTGGCAGAGGAAAACAAAATAAATACATTTGAACACAAGAAAAGCTGTTTGAAAAGGTATATAATTCTATCACACATTTGGCCTTTGCCTTCCTAAACGAAAGAAATGGAGAGAAAAAAGCTGAGTGGGGCATTTAAATTTTGGGGGAGGTTAAATTTGTGAGGAAGGGGGCTGACGAAGAATAAAAATGCTCCAATGACTACAATAGAAAATGTTTCAAAGGGAATTCCAGAAATAACAGAGGTTTAAACAGATGTATTTTTCTCTAGGTTTGAATCATAGGCAGCTAGAGACCTGAATGTGTATGTCCTGAAAGTTTTTCTGCTTTCCTCATCCTGTGTGATACAAAATGAAAAAAAGTAGTAGTTTATTTCCTAAAAATCCCACACTGTGGCCTGGATTACCCACCTGGCATTCACACACAGAAAGGGTCCTCTGAGCATGAATCTTCAAAGGATGGGAGGAGCTCATCTGCTACCTACTCAACTCTTTTCTGGGCCCTGCACAGAGCTAGTGCAGAGCTGGCTTCTATACAAGAAGAAGGGCAGAGACTAGAAAGCTTCAGAAGGAGTTTTAGTGCTGGGGGAGGAACAGATCTGTACCTCAGCTGGCTCTTCACACTTCCCCATCCTCTTCCTCGATCCATTCTCATAGACTGGCGTCTTCCACTGACTGTCAGCATCCAGAACTTTCATCTTTAACACCGTGGAGTCCACTCTCCTGTGAAATCCAGCATACCAGTGAGCATTGCTACAGGGTGTGTCTTTGAAAATCCACTACACCACTTTTACATGCTAGCATAGTAGTCAATTTTATAAAACACTTCCCCATGCAACCCCATGCACCCCAGATTATCACTGCTTCCTTTGAATCGGGTGGACACCAGCTGAAACAAACAAACAGGACTGGGATTCTATTATAAAAATGACATCTCTTCCTTTCTGCAGGGCAGGCTGAAATAAGTAGTTTTTCATTTTAGTAGGCAGGAGTTCTTCTGTATAATCTTCATGTGAGGTTGTGTTGAAGGCTACACCGTACTCCCAAGTGAGAGAGGCTTGCTGACAAAAATAAATGATTACGTGTGTTAAGTCACCAAGTATTTGAGAAAATAGGGTACTTGGTAGCACTGAGCAAGATGTGGTTTTACCCACTAGTAACTGGCAATTTTTTCCTAGTGGTTAATACACTGAGAAGAGGGGAGAGATTATGAGCGCAACTATCTCAAGGATAAAGGAAATTGCTTTTATATGTTCTGTGACAGGAAATGCACTTTTTAGGGGAATAATTTTTCTGTTTTATGTACTCAAGCATTTTGTTATTATTCATGTACTGCATGAATTTTTTGGAGGTGAAAGTTCATACTCTTATAATGTTGATTATTCCTAGTTGTTTCACCTCAGTTGTGTTTCTGTTGTATATTATTAAGTACTTCCAAATGGAAAGTGTCTTAACTTCCACTGGAACCAAATTATTATTATTGACTATTCATTATTATTATTAACCTTGAGAGTATGTCTCCACTTCAATAAGAAACTTGCCGCACTGAGTCTCAGAGCCCAGGTCAGCTGACTCAGGTTTGTGGGGCTCACACTATGGAACCAAGAGTAGAAATGCAAATGTTCTGGCTCGGGCTGGAATTCAGAGGCCCACCTTTCTAGTGGGGTGTCAGATCCAGGACTCCAGTTTGAGCCCAAAAGTCTACATTGCAACTTTTAGGCCCACAGCTTGAGCCCCACAAGGCCATGTCTGCTGATCCCAGAACAGCCATGGCCATGCCACAAGTGTTTTATTGCAGTGAGTATATTCCTTTAGAGGCAACAGTGTAATGTGGACATGTTGTGTTAGGCACTATTGAAACCAGTGAGCATGAAAGACCTAACTCATGTAGTTGCTTTCAAAAATCACAGTAGGAGCCTATCTGCATCTTCAGTTGCCTAATAATCTTTGAAAATTTGTCCTGAAGTTTCTTCCCTCAAGTCACACAACAGGCCAATCACTGAGTCAGAAGTAGATTTCAGGTCTCCTGAATCCTAGTTTTGTGCCATATCTACAAAATCAGACCAACATGGGGAAACCTCCTGGCTCATAGAAGGGCCACTGAGGAGATCTTAAAGAGCCAAAAGATTCTCATTGACTTCGGTGAGCTTTGGGTAATGACTAAGGCAACGAAACTGGTGTAGCTCTGGTATATAGTAGCCCCTCCTACTTCTGTAAACAGGCCATGCCAGAGTTGTAGGCAGTGATTTATGGTAGCTTTTTCCATGCTACCTTTGAGAGAGGGCAGGGGATGGGAAATGGAAGATGCAAGATCAGAAGAACCTTTGCTATGTGGACTAACTACCTGTTCCCTTTACAGAATGTACAGACTTTGGACACAACTATACAAGTAAGGCCACAGTAGAAGGTCGTGAAGTGAAAGTACTCTGTGTGTGTGTGTGTGTGTGTGTGTGTGTACATAGGTGCCGACTTATCTTCTCGCTGGAGGAGTGCTTGATCCCACTGCTCCACTCCAGGCCCTGTCTCACTTGACCTGTTCCTCAAACCACTGCCCCACTTCTGCTTGCCCCTGCTACATCCCTATCCCACATCTTCCCCACCTCCTCCCCCGAGTGTGCCCCGTCCCCACTCCTTCTCTTCCCTCCCAGAGCTTGAATGTTGCATATCAGCTGTTCATGCCATTCCAGTGGGGTGGGAGAGTGGAGAAGGAGTAGGTCAGTGGGGCTGCCAGTGTGTGAGAAGCATGGGGGGAGGGGCACAGTGGGGGAACTTGGTGCCTGTGGGTGCTCCATTCCCACTAGTTTTTCCCCATGAGTACTCCAGCCCTGGAGCACTCGAGGAGTCATTGCCCGTGTGTATGTATACAACCTGTACCTTTCTTCACAAATTGTCTGAGAGTACCAATTCACACAGCCTGTTTACTTGTTCTTTGCACAGGGATCTGAATTCATCCCTTAGGAAGTTGTAACTTACAGTCATTAACAAATGAAGATGCTGAGGTATTCTACTTCTTACCCAATGTAGCATGAGATTAATTCTGTGGTATAATTTATTTGTAGTTATACATTTTTATCAGGTAAATTAAGGTATTAGCATTCTAGAAGAGTGTAAATTGGGGATTTTCAGAGGGAGATCAATGTAGGATATTAATTCACTACCGCACTTCAGAATAAATCTGTTTATATTTTGAGAGGCTCAGCTGCAAATCCCTAAAGGCAACAAATAAAGTTCACTTAGTTCATTTCTAAGAGATACACTTTGGGGAGAAGTTCTTTGTTATACAGGAGGCTAAGCTAGATGATCACACTGGTCCCATCTAGTCTTGGAACCTAAGAATGTATGCACTTTGTACATATGTTTGTGCAGCATTGAGAACAATGTTCTCAGCCTCTGGGCTCTGTCACAGTGCAAATAATGATCTCATGAGTTGGGTTAAACATAGTTGTTATGGGTCAGGCATAACCACCCCTCTACATTCAGCATAAATGTAAAAAAAAAAATGTTTTTGGAGTGGAGGAAAGGGAAAAACATAGCACAAGATGAGGGAAACGAACAGAGAGAGAGGCACAGAAATAAAGCCAGACTGGCAGAAACAAAAGTTTAGCTAATATGGCTCTAAAAGAAAGTTTATGGGGCATAGAATGCAACCTGGAAAGGCAGGCTTGGAACTCTGAACAAAGAAACTGTCTCCTGCTATTGACATTTACTGTGTTCATGCAATACTGAGATGTATAATCTCAGTAAATAAGCTAAATCAAATCAGAGAAAATACCTGATTATCATCAATTTCTCCTCCTAACTAGAACACACACAAATTTTGACTAGCTGTACAGATCAGAAAGAGTTACATTAATAAATAATAATGATATAATAAATAATGAGGTATTGATAGCATTAGGATAAAGAATTATTAGCTGATATAAATTGATGGACATTGACTTGAGTGGCCTTATTAAAATTGACACCAGTTGAGAATTTGGCATAGAATATTTAAACATGACGTTGTTGGTGGTGATACAGACATTGAGCTTAAAAACAATTTTACGTAAAATAAACAATTAAGGTAATCTCATTGCCTGCAGTTTGCCCTAGTATTTCTGTAAGTTCAATACTGGAAATACCCAGAGTGTTGTAAATACTGATAGTATCTAACTGCAAATATCTAAGATAGGCCCTCATGTAACCCCTGCCAAAGTCATCAGGAAGAATCCCAATTCATTCAGTTTAGTTCAGTTCCATGAGATTTTATTGGTATGGATAAATAAAGAGACGGCGCACTCAGGAATCTGCCAAAGGTAGGACAGGGCCACACTGTGTTTGGAGTTGTATGCCTTGTGTCTGTCATTATTGTCCATTCCTGGGCCATTGGTAGGTTGCTATGTAGCATGACACCATCGTTCAAAAATGGTGACTTGACCCCTTCTCTATTATCTAAGGCAGGGTTTCTCAAACTTCGTTGCACCATGACCCTCTTACTGCATGACACAGCCAGAGGGCTTAGCTGTGTGGGGGACAGGGCCAGAGATCTACTGCCGTTGGTGTTGGGGAGAGTTCAGGCTTCAGCTTCAGCCCTAGATCCCAACAAGTCTAATGCTGGTGCTGGTGTCCCCACTTTGTGTTCCTGAGCTGTGAGCTAAGATAATCAGCAACATGTTTAAGGGCTTTGACTGTACTTCACAATTGTGCCAAACAGTAGAACTTCATTCCTCTCATAAAGTGGAGTGCAGTCTAACAATGAGCAAAGGAGACTATGCAGTTTATCCAGTCGATCCCTAAGACACAATGCAATGCAAATAAAACATGCATAGCACTTAGTTTCAAACAGGTGAAAAACAAATGACCCTTTGATGGTTCAAAATATAAACATTCCCATATTAAAAGCAGTGTACAACTAGCTAACTAGCTGCTGGCTAAAATAGAACTGCCAATGAAAAATGGGCCAGTATGCTGCTGGTAGGATACAAATCACCCCTAGCAAACAAGAACATAAAGTACTTTACAAGAAAAGGTAAGCTCATGGAATAAGGGGGTGGTAATGTGCTATGAGATGCTAAGCCACCATATATGCCATAAACATATTCTGTGCTGCGTGTTTAAGAACAAAGATTCAAAATGATGCAGTCATAATAGTTAAATACATCTCTGCTTTAGGGCAGACTTTCTGCTCCGTTCATCATGTTCCACTCAAGAAGGGCAAAGGGAACAGAGAAAGAATTTAAACCTCTAGATAGGGAAGATGCTTGATGTGAGAGATCCCATGAAACAGGACTCCCAGTGCAATCACCATCTATGCCATAATCTTTGATGCAGAAGGCACATCTGGGGGAGGGAAGGTGCAGGGGGAACTTCATGGTCTAGCAGTCCCTGGCTAGAGTAGCCTACTGTGCCTGGCAGAGAAGCAGGAAGACATAAGCAGCTTCCTGGCAACCTTCATCTCTACTGCACCCAGCCACATTCTGTGAGTACAGCATACAGTGAACAGCGAATGCCAGCCACCCCAACATGTGCACATTATTAGCTGCACTCAGGAACGCATTAGTTCAAGTTCCTTCTTGCTTTCAAGTTATTTGTCTCCATACTGAAGGCAAATGGAGTAGCCATGTAGCTTTGTGAGGTGTGTGCTCCTGTGAGGGAAAGAAGGGAGTGAAAGATGCAGCATATGAGTTTAGAGGCTTGGTGTGCGTATGTATTCATATTTGCAAACAGTGGGACTTTCACAATAGCATAAACACAGAAATAATCATGAAGGCTGCGTCTAGACTGGCAAGATTTTGCACAAGAGCAACCGCTTTTGCGCAAAATCTTGCCACCTGTCTACACTGGCCGCTAGTATTTGCGCAAGAACACTGACTTTGTAATGTACAAAATCAGTGGTTCTTGCGCAAATACTGACACTCCCACTCAGGATAAGCCCTCTTGTGCAAGTATTCTTGCGCAAGAGGACCAGTGTAGACAGCCACCTTAATTTCTTGCGCAAGAAAGCCCGATGGCTAAAATGGCCATCGGAGCTTTCTTGCACAAGAGAGCGTCTATACTGGGCACGGATGCTTTTGTGCAAAAGCAAATCTTTTGCGCAAAGGCACATGCCAGTATAGACGCTCTCTTGCGCAAATACTTTTAACGGAAAAACTTTTCCGTTAAAGGTATTTGCGCAAAATCTTGCCAATCTAGACGCAGCCGAGAAGTTTAACAACAAAGACTGCTAATGTGAGACTAATACAGGAGTTGTTAATGCAACAGCCCAGCAAAAGCTGCAGCATGGAGTCAGGGCAAGACAAGCAACAGGAGAGGCTGCAGACCTTTGCAGATGTTTGGGACTGGTGTAATTGTGACAGCCTATGTGACATCATTTGGTTCTTTTTAAAAAAATATATATTGCCAGGGTATGCTAGAGGTTGCCTAGAGAGATGCTAAATTTTAAACTCACACTGTGAGCTCCATTTTATAATTTGTCACCCCCAAATGCTTAAAGACTTTTAAAACAAATCATTAATACCTAGAAAAGAGCACCTCTCAATTACTGGTTATCTAATATGTGGAAAAGGGAGCCACATACTTGAAAACATTTGCAGGCAAAGCAGATAGAGAAAAATCCTGGGAGGAAATAATTGGCAGCGGAACAAAAAAACAACAAGAAGAAATTCAGTGTGAAAGGATCTCCAAGGCAGTAACTCGGTGGTTTATAGTAAAATCTCTTCAGCTGAGTCTCAAGCAACTGGTCCTTACAGACTACCCAGTCATAATGAGACAATGCCTGCTTTGGAGCACAGAGGCAAACAGATCAAAATAGATAATAATGGAAATGTGAAGACTGACAAGGAGAAAGATACTGAGTAGAGAAATAAATATTTCAAATTTGGAGGAAACCACATGGAACATTTTATTCTCATGCCCATCAACCTTATATACACCTATGTTGATACTTAATTTAATCTCCCTGCCACATGCTCAATAAAGTAATTGAAAAGTGAAATTATCCATGGTGATTTTTGATCATTATCTGATATCATTAAAAAGGTTCAGGAAAGGGACAGGAAACAGAAATTGAAGATTTCAATTAATCTTTATTAAAAGATCATTTCTATGTTCAAACAGTTAAAGAAGAACTAGAGTTGCACATGAGGATTAATAAAGGAACCATTAACCTAAGTATGGTTTTGAACAGTGTGCAAATGGCGGGCAGAGGACTGATTATAAAAAATTACAAAAAATCAACAAATTGTACTTTGGGGGCCAAATAATTAAAGATAATTAAAAGAGACAAGATTAACTCATAGGATGGTCTCTTTACAGAAAAGCTGATTAAATTTCCAACAGCAGCAGCAACCACAACTACAATAAAAAGAGACTGAGTTGGAGAATTGACTTAAATAGTACTCTCTGTTGTGCATCATAGAATAATTATTACCATGGTGAGAAAGAGAAATAATAAAAAGCAACACCAAAATGTACTCTATCCACCATTATAAAATGGAAAGATGATCTGGCCAACTGTCCAAAACAAATTATTCCAAAATTGGTGGTGATTTAATGAACATTATTTAAATAAAATATCACAGGTTATCTTCGAGACACCACTGACTTACTGAGGAAACTACAATGCATCAGTGATCTTCCTGAAAACACCATCCTGGCCACCATGGATGCAGAAACTCTTTACACCAATACTCCACACAAAGATGGATTACAAATTGTAAGGAACAGTATCCCTGATGATGCCACATCACAACTGGTGGCTGAGTTTTGTGACTTTGGCCTCACCCTCAACCATTTTAGATTTGGGGCCAATTTATACCTTCAAGTCAGCAGCAGTGCTATTGATACCTATATGGCCTCACAGTATGCCAATATTTTTAAGGCTGACCTAGAACAATGCTTCCTCAGCACTCTTCCCCTAGCACCTCTCCTGTATGATGCTACATTGATGACATCTTCATTATCTGGACTCAAAGGAAGGAGTCCCTTGAAGAATTCCACAGGGATTTCAACAATTTCCACCCCACCATCAACCTCAGTCTGGACCGATCCATACACAAGATCCACTTCCTGGACACTACAGTTCAAATAAACGGTGGTCTCATAAACACCACCCTATACCGGAAACCTACTGACTGCTATTCTTACCTACATGCCTTTAGCATCCATCCAGGACATATCATACAATGCACTGTCTACAGCCAACTCAGACAGCTCCAATTCTCAGACAGCAACAAATACCTACAAGATCTTTATCAAGCATTCTTAAAAGTAAAATACACACTTGGGGAAGTGAAGAAATAGATTGAAAAAGCCAGATGAGTACCCAGAAGTCACCTACTATAGTACAGGCCTAGCAAGAAAAACAACAGAACACCACTGGTCATCACCTACAGCCCCCATCTTAAACCCATCCAGCACATCATTGACACATCTACAGCCTATCCTGGCAAATGATCCCTCACTCTCACAGACCTTGGGAGATAGGCCAGTCCTCAACTACAGACAGACCCCCCCAACCTGAAGCAAATACTTATCAGCCGCCACACAACACACCACAGAAACACTTACCCAGAAACCTATCCCTGCAACAAACCCCATTGTCAACTCTGTCCACACATCTATACAGGTGATACCATCACAGGACCTAACCACATAAGCCACCACATCAGGGGCTCATTCACCTGCATATCCACTAAGTGATATATGCCAATATGTGCCAGCAGTGCCCCTCTGCCATGTATATTGGCCTCACTGGACAGTCTCTGTGCCAAAGGATAAATGAACACAAATCAGACATCAAGAAAGGTAACACCACACATAAACTTGGAGGGGAACACTTTAACCTCCCTGGACACTCAGTAATGGATTTAAAAGTAGCCATCCTTCTACAAAAAAACCTTGAAAGCCAGGCGGCAAAGAGAAACAGCAGCACTACAATTCATTTGCAAATATAACATGATCAGATTAGGACTGAATATGGACTTAGATTTGTTATCTCACTACAAAGGCAATTTCCCCTCTCTTGGTATTCACGACTCTCTATCAGCTGCTGTGAGTGAGCCACATCCACCCTGATTGAACTGGCCATATTAACACTGGTCCTACACTTGACCATCTACATGTTTTGTTAGTCTTTTGAAGGTGCTACTAGATTATTTGGGGTTTTTAAAAAAGTTTTTCCTGTTACAGATTAACTTGGCTACCCCTCTGAATCCCTCCTTTTGGTATATTAATCTATTTGTCTGTCGGTCTCTGTAATTTCTACTGTAGTGCATCTGGTAAAGTAAGTTTTATCCACAAAAGCTTGTGCCCAAACAAATCCGTCAGTTTGCAAGGTGCCACAGGACTCCTCATTGTTTTAGCACGTTATAAAGAAGTTAGTTAAAGCTGGGGCTGCTCATGGAGACAATCTAGTTAGCCCCATAATTGGCAGTGAAATTAATAATGTGCTCAATTCAGGAAAAAGCTAATCCCTAGTGATGAAAACTTCTCATGGGCATTTCATTTATATTTTAGGGAACATCTGTCACTGCCAATATTACAAATTGTTAACTACTGATTTACCATAGTTAATTATCCTCCATCAGTGAATAATGTGTCCATAACACTGCTTGGCAAAGCTAAATAGCAACACCATCCTGTGTAGCTTTTTAGTCCTGTTCCATGACTGAAATGATTGCAATTGCTAAAGAGCTGTTGATCTATTAAATCCCACAACATCTGAGAGTGTTCATTTTTGGGAATGAAAAGTTAAACTAAGTCTCTCAGTAGATGATCTTTTTCTGACCCTTGCAAACAACAAGTCCTTGATTCTCCCAAGAAATATGGGCAGGTATTTATTCAGATTTAGTATTTATGAAGACAAATCAGAATGGTTCACTGGGACTCACTTTCAGTAGGAGTCCCAATGGAAAACTTTGGATTTTGCTTGGGAAAACATTATCCTAAAGTATCTAGGTTATTATGAGAATCCAGATAAATAGTTCTAGTGAGCAAATGATTAATAATATGACTAATACAGGGTTTCTCACCACATTTTTGGTGGCTTCAGAATGTAGCCACTAACTCTTGCTGGTGGTCACTCTCACAATTTCTCTTAAAATACTTAATTAACTGTAGTGAAAAAACCAAATCCATATTCATGTATACATGTACAAATAATTAGAATTTATTTATGTACGTTTTTTTCCCCTGAAACTCAGTAATCAAACTAATGTACCCTTGCCTCGGTTCTAAACAGAATTCAAAAAAGGTCCTTTGAATGTTCTTGTTTGTTGTTGTTGTTTCTTTTGTTTTTGTATTGTTTTGTTTTAGACTTGATAGCTAGTAACTCTGTTGCTGTTTTTGCATTTTTGTTAATATTTTTTTTCACAGAAGCAGACTAGCTAGCCAGTTGGGAGGTAGTGAAAAGTGATATTAACAAACATACAATTATCACTTTTCACAGCAAATTTACTCATGCCTGGCAAACTGGGTACTAATTAAGCCCTGGATAGGGGCATCAGAGGCCAGGGGTCATGGGAGTTGGGGGGGAGGGGAAACTGGGGAAGACCACGGGGGTGAGGGGGGACATTGGTGATGGGAGCATGGCAAACCTGGCGCCTGTGCGAAAAGTTCGAGGTCCAAGCCAAGGCCCTGAGGCCAGGTACCAGAGCTAAAGCCAGAATCCAAAGCCCCTTAGCACCAGGAAGGTGGGGAACTCACATTGGCTGACTGCTGCTCCAGTGTTTCTGGCTCCAGAAGAGGGGGCAGGGTCAAACCTCTTTGGGTGACCTCAGAAGAGAGACTGCTGCTTTGCTCCCCATCAACATCACCACCTAGGAGGTTGGGGCATCCAGAAAAGTCTCAGGTGGCCTCATTTAAGAAACAAATCAGTCCCTATATTGAGATGAGACTATAACGGTATAATCTTTGTTTATCTATCTCACACTGCTAACCTTCTAATATTCTAACTCATGGATGGTATTATAAACTCTTGAATGAAATCCTGATTCCACTGATATCAGTGGAACACCCTGTTGACTTTAGTGAGGGCAGGATTCCACCCCTTATATTCTACACTCATCTGTTTCTCAAACAAATACATCTTTGGGGAATTTTTTTTAAGCCAACCTAAATTTTAGCCCACAAATATGTGCACTCAGTTCAGGCACAGGAGCACACCACATCTTAGTCCTTTTTCTGCTGCAATACTTTAGGACTTTATCTTTTATTTGCTACTCAAACTGATTGGACTTGCTTGATGTATGACAGGTGTCTCAGCATGTGTGGTAGATTGTTATGCTCTCACCAACCTCCTGATACAACATGGAACCAGGAGCCTGGTACACATTACCCCCACATAACAAATGGCTGAAGTGGGACATGTCCTGTCCCCAATGCTGTAGTGCTAAAAATGTGAATATGTAGAAGCTCAGCCTTTGATCCTCCATGTAAATTTCCCTCTCTTGCTCCACACACATTTGGTGGCTGTTTTTTCTAACTTTGGTAACATTGATTCAAGTACTTTGAATAGTCACACAGAAAAAAGTAGATCTCGCTCTCCACGGAATGAGTTCATTGTCATTATGGAGTTCATTGTCAAAAATGGGAAAAGCTCATTGTCAAAATGAGTTCGTCAAAAATGGGGAAAGTTACTGCTCTCCGAGGCAGGGAGATTTCCCTGCCTCGGAGAGCAGTAACTTTCCCCATTTTTGCAAAGCTGATTAATGTATTATAGGCACTAATGTGCAGTTGGTTCACAGCAATGCCTCTAGGGACAGTGTAACACTTATTCATAAGTATTTAATACCTGCTTTGACTATTTGAAATTAATCCTCTGAGATTTCCAATCCCATAATGACCAGGTGGATGTACTGTAATTTAGTTTAAAACCTTAGTCTTCCCATAATCGTTAATTTACATTATCATATTTGGTAGAGGAACAATATAATTTAATGCAGTTTACATCATAACTCCATCTGCAAACACATTTATTTTGCAGTCTGCCTTGCTAGTGAAATTCCTTTTACATCCAGCTCAACGGGGAAGCAGCTGTCTCCTTATACCCACTACTTCATCTCTAATTGGCACATCCAATACCTGTCATCCTGCTGAACCTCAGGCCCCATTGTGATACCTAGCTAGGCACAGAGAAGAGGGGCAGTTTTTGGTATGTCATTTTGTTTTGTTTAAGGATTATTTGACCATGACAGTATCAATTTGGGGTTACATAACCTAGTGGGTCCCACAGTGCGACAGGGCCATGCATTATGACAGTGGGCTGCACAGCTGTACCTGTGATTTATCTCTAGCTGTCCTGTTTTGCCGTGTAGAAACTTTGCTTTGGGTGGGGGTTTTGTTATGGTTTTAGAGGGAGCAGAGTGTGGAGAATAGGAAGAATATGAGTGCTATGAATGCCATCATGATCAGAGTAGAAAATATTCAGGACAGAGTCTGCCCTAAGTGAGGAATGAGAAGTATACAGGAGGTGCAAATGAGAGTTTTGGAGGGAATGGACGAGGATCCTATGTTTGGAAGTAGAGGGATTTGGTGAGCTGTGTGTTCAGTTCTCTACAAGGGTTGTTGTGACTAGGCTTTATGCCCCATGTGCAAGCCAGGTGATACAGATCTATTTGTTATGTGTCACTAATGGCCATCTGGCTGGGACCCTTGGCTCTGTACACAACCCTGGGGATCGAAGTCTCTGAGTGGTTAATCCCTCCCTGTCCGAGGGGATGGAGTTGAACTGTGAGGCTTAGTGAAGACATCAGCTGCCAAATGCCGGAGCAGGTGAAAAGAAGTGGCAATCAGCAGAGTTTTGGAGAGAGTTAGCAAAGGAAATGTGTGACACTTTCTTTCTAGGTACAGTTCTACATTCAGTGCTGTGATGGAAAGCGCCAGAACAGTGGTTGTGACCTGCCACAGACGTGCCATGTTCTCTTTTCTACCTAAAAACAAATGATACTTCCTTGGTATGAAGTGCACATTCCTGGCTGGAAGCAGCCAATCATCATATCAGGGTATCCACATGGGAAATGCAGAAAATATCTCTTAAAATCCAATAGGTCAAATTAATGGAGAGGTATATAGGACATACTTGAGGATGACTGCTCAGCAAGTGATGTAGTAATAAAAAGAGAAGTGGATAAACTACTTAAATTAAACTTCATATTCACCACATAAGACGTAGATAAACTCCATAATCTACATATAAGAAGTGTATAATCTCCGTTTACCTGAGTTTATCCTCAACTTCTCTACTGTGCTCAGCACAACCTGCAAGACAATTAAGCATGTCTACGAAGAGATTTCCAACAATCCAGAGAAGATAAGCAATCCTTTCTGAGGACTCTATACTGAAAGAAACAGAAAGAACATTGTACAAGGGACAGGCGGACAATAGAATGGCATGCTGGAATCGAGGTGCTGTGTCTTTTTGGAGCCAAGACTTTAGATATCACTCAGCGATTGGGTAGACTTTTGAAGTCAGCAGGAGAAGACCTCTGATGTAGGAATTTGTCAGCACTAACAAAACTGTTTTTGGGTTACCTCACACATTATAGATAACTTCAGGAAACCCAGAAGAAAGCTGAAGTACAAGAACGTCCAAGTGTTTTTATCAGCGATCCTGCTGTTCAGTAGGCAAAGCAAGGTACAAGGCTGAAGATTTGGTAAATGAACTGCTGGCTAGGTAAGGGGTGAAAGGTAGAGGGTTTTCATTTTACGGAGCATTGGTAAAATTGCTTGGAGAAAGAGAGCCATCTAGTTTGTATGAGTTTCATCTCATTAGAAGGAAAACCAATCTTCTCGGAGATAAGTGAGGAGAGTGTTATGCTAAGACAACCTTGGCTTTGGGAAGTGGGGAAATAAGCATTAATTTATCATAAAATCAAGATGTCAAGAGCAAAATTAACCAGACGCCAAGATACATTAAGAGAAGAAACTGTTGAATTGCCTATACACCGATGCCGGGAGCCTGAATAGTAAAGAACGGGAACTGAAATTGTTCCTTTATGAGCATAAATTCAGCCTAATCAATATTATTGAAACCTGTGGGGTGGCTTGCATGACTAAAATGTTAAAATCATTTGTCATAAACTATTTAGATGGAAAGAGCAGGCAAAAGGGGAAAGAAAATGGCCCTTTGTGTAAAAAAAGAAATAACATCACTGACAATTTGCATGCACAGGATTTTGAATTCTTATGCATCAGTTTCTAATACATAAAACATAAGATAGTCTGACATTGGTTGGTCTCTGATATAAACCACCAAGAAAACAAGAGGCCCTGAATTTTAGGCACCTATATATAGAGAGTAACAAAACAAAACAAAACAAAACTGTGTTCTCATGTGGGAGACTAATATGAATGTCATATGCTAGAGATCTCATGCTATAATTTCTAAAACATCCTTTGAATTTCTAAAAATTATGGGTAACAATTTCCTAAGTCAACATGTGTTCTATGCAACAGAGGGGAATTCTATATTAGATCTTGTGTAGACTGATAAAGAAGAATTGATCACAGGACTAAAAAACAGTGGTTGCTTAGATGCAAGTGATTATGACTTGATCACATTTGTGATGTGCAAACCAATTTCACAAAGCTAAAAATAGTTATGAGCCACATTAGCTGGGAAAATGTAAACTGAAAAATGTGAATGGTAACTGGGAATTGTTTAATCACATTTTACTTTATGCCTCAAAAGCTGCAACCAAGAATGAATATTACACTAGTTAAAAATCCCGACCAGCTTAAAGGGGAAGGGAAAGCAGCAGTAAGAAATTGAAAGCCCAATATATAACAAATGGAATGAAGGGCCAGTTGACTGCAGTGAATATAAATTAGGAAGTAGGCATTACATAAAATCGATAAGGGTAGCAAAAGACATAAGAAGACTATATGGCCAGCAGAGTTAAAGACAATAAGAAGGAGTTTTTAAGGTTTACTAGGAACAAAGAGAATTCTAAAAATGGTATAAGTCTCTTATTTGGTGTCAGTGGGGAAACTGTCAGTAAGATGGCAGATAAGTCAGAAGTGTTCGATAAATATTTCTGTTCTGTTTGGGAAGGAAGCCAGATGATTTATTCATGTCATGTGATGATCATGACATATTTTCCATACCACCAGTAACTAGGAAGGATGTTAAACAGCTGCTATAAAAATCAGACATTATCATGCATCCAAGAGTTTTAAAACAGCTGGTTGAGCAGCTTTTGGGACCATTAATGTTTATTTTCAGTAACTCTTGGCACAATTGGGAAGTTCCAGAGGACATCAAGAAAGTTAATGTTGTGATAATATTTAAAAGGATAAATGTGTCAGCCTGACACTGAGCCTAGCCAAATAATAGAAAAGCTGATGTGGGTCGTGATTATTAAAGAATTAAAAGAGGGTGCTATGTAATAATACATCTTGTCAAATTAACAATATCGTTTTGTTATCAGATCACAAGTTTGGTTGATTAAAGTACTAGTAATGATATAATAGACTTCTGAAAGGCATTTGACTTGATAACACATGGCATTTTGATAAAGCACCTAGAATGACATAAAATCAACATGGCACATATTAAATGGAGTAGTTGATAGATCTCAAAATGGCATTGCCCAAATGTATTCATCATTGAATGGATGTGTTTCTTACAGGGTCAGTTCTTGGCCCTACAGTATTTAACATTTTGATTAATGCTCCAAAAGAAAGCATAAAATCATTATTGATAAAATTTGCAGATGACACCAAGACTGCAGGAGTGGTAAATAATGAAGAGGATGAGGTCACTGATATGTAACAATCTTAATTGCTTAGTAAACTATGCCTTAGAAAACAACATGTTGTAATGGATTAGGAATTGTCTGTCATAATTTATGAATATTATGTATTAACATTCTTATTGTGCTCTCTTATAGTGTGTCTATGGGGTTAATTCAGTAAAAGGACGATCAGGAAATTCATCCAGGAAAAGGGGGAAGGTGGAATCAGGTACATAACATACATCCTGGCAAATGCTTCAGAAACAATGAAGAGTCATTCATTTTGATGTTCAGCCTTGTCCCTTTTGCAGAGTTTATCAAACTGGTTTTGAGCAGCAGGTCCCAGCACAGGCAAATTAGACAAAGGACTTCAGGGGAAATAAAAAGTCTTTCCCTGTAAAGGAGATACTGCTGAGAAGCTGACTACCACCCAGACCCTCAGGTTTTAAGGGAATGGAATAAGACAGGCCAGCACAGGGCTCTATGTAAGTTAGACAAGCAAGAAAAACTTTTCTATTTTTCAGATCCTGTTATGTTAAATTATACTTTATTCCTATTGTTAAAGTTAAACAATACTTGTGATTTAAGAAGGCTGTGCTATGTCAATGTATTTACTGCTGGTCATAAGCTCCCAAAGGGAAGACTCTCATTTGTAGAGTTGATATATAGGACACTGTAGCCCAGAACTATATCTCCGAGTGGAAGAATCATGGGGTTCTGCCCTAAGGAGAGAAAAAGGCATGAAGCCTGCTACTTGTGAGTATCAGGTGCACTCACAGAGACCAGAAAGGGGTCAGAAGTGCAGCTAAGTGCAACTGTGACACATGCATTTCAATATGACCAAAAGTAAGGTGATACAGCTTGAAACAAAGGATGTAGGCCATTCTTACAGGATGTGGTACTCTACCCTGGGAAGCCATGACTCTGAAAAAGATTGGGACAATGATGTATAATCAGCTGATCGACGATCTTCCAGTGTGACACAAAAAGGTTAATGTTATTCTTGGATGTTTAAAAAATAGAATATTGAGTAGGTGTAGAAAGTTATATTACCTCTGGATATGGCATTGGTGTGGCCAATACTAGAACAATGACCATTTCTGGCATCCACAATTCAAGAAGGATGTTAATAAATTGGAAAGGGTTCAGAGAAGAGCCATGAGAATAAAGGATTAGATACGTCAAACTCCTTGAATCTATTTAGCTTAGCAAAGAGAATGTTAAGAGGTGCCTTGATTAAGTCTATAAAAATCTTAATGGGGAACAAATATTTCATAATGGCATATTTAATCTAGAAAAGAAAGGTATAACACAATCCTGTAGCTGGAAATTGCTGCTAGACAAATTAAGACTAGAAATAAGGGTACATTTTTAAGAGTGATGGTTGAGGTGACTTTTCCTCCATTAGAAATTTTAAAATCAGGACTGGATTTTTTTTTAAAAGATAAGCACTAGTTCAACTACAGCTATTTGCCATGAAGCAGGATTTCATTCAGGGAAGTCCTCTGGCCTAGTGTTATGAAGGAGGTCAGATTAGATGACTATAAGTCTCCAATTTAACTTTAAAACATAGGTGCGCAATAATTTTTCTGGGGGGAGGGGCACTCCAAGATTTTGGAAAGTGGTCAAGGGCTACACTATTCTGTGGAGGAGGTGCACAGTTTAGGGTGGTACAGAAGGTGCATGGGGTAAGGGACTGGGGTGCAGGAGATGGTGTGAGGTTTGAGAGGGAGTTTTGGTGAAGGAGAGAGTTGTGACCTGGGGCAGGGGCTTGGTGCAGGGTCAGAGAGGGGATATGGGTGCAGGAGAGGATTATGGCCTGGGGCAGGGGTGTAGGAGAGGGTACAAGTTCTGGGAGGGAGTTGAGACCTGGGGTAGGGTGGTGCAGAAGGTTTGGATGGTGACCTGGGGGAAGAAGTTGGGTTGCGGGAGGAGCAGGGGTGCCAGAGTCAGTCTCTGGCTAGGAGGCACTTGCCTAAGTGTCTCCCAGCAGCAACCCTGCAGAACCCCCCAAGTATGCTAGGCTCCCTGCATGCTGTAGCCCCAGATTGCTTAAAACTGCAGGCTTCTCCCTCCATGTGGCTTGCAGCTCGGGGAGGGGGAGAGCCTTGCACTGCCCCTGTCTGCCAGGGTAATTTCTCAGCTCCTGTTGGCTGGTTGTTTACAGCCAATAGGAGCTTAGGATTGGGCTGCAGGCAGGATGATCACATGAAGCTTCCCCCTCCCTTCAGATCACAGAGCCACACGGAGCAGCCCTGCACTTAAATCAGTGGCTGTTGTGTGCCTGAGGGTCCTGGCAGCATGTCTTTGGGCCAGATCCAATTGCTTGGTGTGCCAGATCCGGCCTGTGAGAGGTGACTTGCCCACCCCTGCTCAAAAATCTATAAATCTCTGATACCATGAGCATAATTTTAAACGTATCAAGACACCTATAATAGTTATAGGCAAGACTATCAGGACACAGAGGACTTGATCTTATTAGTATTTACTAGCCTGTACATCCTAACCATGTTAAGTAGCACACTTAATGCTCCATCCTGTGCATTACACATATTAGAGATCAGTCGTCAGATATAACTTTTCTCCCACCAGAACTATTACAGACAGAAATAAAGTGGAGGAGAGTAACACCACATTTTAAGTCTATCTTACTGTAGGTTATAATAAATCAGTATAAGACTGAAACCATTAATGGGACACTGAATCTTATTCACCGTTTGAGTAGTCAAATAAAAAAATACAGTGCTTATACCAGAGTATAACAGAGTTGCTAACAGCAGTTCACCAAAGACAGGCAGGAGGAAATGATAGGGTTTGTTACTCCACTTATATCTATCACAGTATTTCCCTGTGTATCCCTGTGTATCAAATATCAAAATTTTATAGCGTGTAAAACAAAGACTTGTTTAAATTATGTGTATGGAGTTGCTCCATAATGAAAATTAGTCATTATTTCAACACTGGAGATATGCATAATGTATTGTGGTGCATATCTAGCTTCATGTAATATGCCGTATGGGTCATGTCATGTGCTTCTCTGTATATTTAGGATTTACTTCAAGATGCACAGGCTAATTCAGAATGACAGAATAAGATAACGAGGGGCAAATTTTAGCTAAAGTGGCCAAGGTCTGGGTGAAGGAATTCATGAAAAATAGTGTGCTTGTAGTCATCTCCAGAGTTACCGTGTCTGTGTATGTAAACTGTGCGTGCAAATAGTTGAGCTCTATGTCTAACCTCCACATTTTCAGCTACTAGCAACACAACTTTCTATGCATATTTGTGAACTAACCTCTCTTTCTGGAAGTTCAAGACAATATTTTCAAACTTGGATGACTAAAGTCTGGACTGCATTGCAGAATCCTTATTGTGTCACATTCATTTTTTAATTAATAAAGTACTGGTAAAAATCCCACTGTGGCATTTGTAAGTTCATTTTTAAATTAGTTTTTTAACCCTAGCTTGAGCCATTTTGAATGTGCATGTAATAAGTATATTTGATGTTATTGCAAAGGCTTATTACAAGCAACTTCCAAGCAGCTCAATGACTTAACATTTTCTCATTTATCATCATTTTAGGTCTGGACAGAATTTACTTTTTTGATTGTAAACATTTTTTAATACACAAGACACTACAACTCATTGAAAGTCAAGCAACTCCATTGCTCTTTCTTACTGCATATCCTAATAAATCAATGATTTCATAATTCTTTACATTTAGAATACTATTCTTCCAGACTGAAAAAAGATGTACATTGGTAATACAGTAGACTTCTTTTAATTCGGCACCCTTGGGCCCCAGGGGGTGCTGGATTATTGGATATGCTGGAGTATCGGGAGGTACTCCGGCAGGGTGCTGTGACAGATCTGTCGGGACCCACACTGTGTGTGGGGGTTGGCGGGGAATGGCGCGGCGAGGTGCGAACCCTCCACCATGTTGCGGGGAGGCTGTGGAAGCCCTGCGCAGCTGGCTTGCAAGCAGGGAAACTTGTAAGCGGTGGCGGCGGAGAGGGGGCGAGAGGCAGGCAACTGTTTAAGGCGGGGGAGGGGTTGGGGGGGTTGGCAGGGAATGCTGCCTGCCTCTCACCCCCTCTCCACAGCCGCCGCTTACAAGTTTCCCCTCTTGCAAGCCGGCTGCGTGGGGCTTCCACCGCCTCCCCACAACACTGTGGAGGGTTCACCCCTCACCGCGCCGTCCCCGCCGAAACCCCCCACTCACCTGCCCACCTTAAACAGCTGCCTGCCTCTCGCCCCCTCTCCTCTGCCGCCGCTTACAAGTTTCCCCGCTTGCAAGCCGGCTGCGTGGGGCTTTCACCGCCTCCCCGCAACACGGCGGATGGTTCGCCCCTCACTGCGCCGTTCCCCGCCGTCACCCGCCCGCCTGCCTGCCTGCCTGCCTGCCTGCCTTCCTTAAACAGCTGCCTGCCTCTCGCCCCCTCTCCGCCGCCGCCTCTGGGCAGCTCCAATTGTCCGGCTGGCCGGAGCACTTCTGGGTTCCAGTTGGTGCCAGACTATCAGGAGTGCTGGACCACTGGATGCCGGACAATTGGAGTTTTACTGTACTTGGAATACCTGGAAGATCCGTGATTTCATTGATGCAGATAGTGTCACCACCGATGCAGATCACAACTTTTCCACACCATCCTGTTTGGTGTGGTTCTCATCCATGTCCTTCCATGAATCCTCCATAAAGGATCCCACCCAACGTGCTGGAGGCCTTCCTCTTGTTCTTTTTACATCTCATGGATACCAATGGAGTATATGTGCCGTCCATCTGTTGTCTCTCAGTCTTGATACATGGCCAGCCCATCTCCTTTTCCGATTGTACCTAACTTGGGTGAAATCATTGACACCATTTCTTGCACGCAAATCATAGATAGTAACCTGCTATAGCCTACTTACACCCACCATGTGTCTTTCCATTGTTCTTTGGGTGGCTCACATCTTTAATTCTTCTGGAAGTGTCATGTTCCAGGTTTCACAACTATAGAGCATTACTGAAAGGATACTGGTGTTAAATAGATGGGCTTTCATGGTGGTGGAAAGTTTGGGATCAACAAAAACACTGCTCAGACTCTCAAAGGCAATCCAGCCAGATCACCTCCTCCTGCTCAACTCTGCATATTGTCCATCTGCACTGCTTGTCCAAGAAATACATATTGATCCACCAACTCATTGGACTGTCCATCCAACTGCATGACGTACTCTGAACAATATGCAATTTTCATTTACTTCGTCTTTCTAGTGTGTATGGTCAGGCCAATCTCCTTCACATTCTTACCAATGTCATTGAGAAGGGTTTGCAAAGTTCTGAATGTTGACATAATTAGGATGATGTAATCTGTTAAGAGGGACATCTGAAGAACCTCACCATTAACCAGAAACCCTTCTTTCATTCTGATCTTCTGCAGGATGTCTTCCAGGATGCTGGCAAACAACTTTGTCAAACAAATGACCCCCTGCTTTATGCCTCACTTAACTTCGATGATCAAGGGATCATCAAAAAGGGTGATTTCCATAGTTGCATCCATCATGGAATTTTGTAGATTCTAACATACACAAGTGAGACGCACTGTAAACGGAGAGCACTTAAAGCTGCATTTTGTTCCACCGAGGCAAAGGCTTTTTTTAAAGTCAATGAACAACAAGCATAATAGGATCTTGTTTACTTTCTGCACCTTCTGGTCATCAATGTGACCACAAAAATGTGGTCCACTGTGGAGAATCCCCTACGAAAGCCTGCCTGTTCCCTTCTCATGTTTTCCTCAAGGACACCCTCAATATGGGCATAGATTAGTTTCATAAAGACCTTATAGATATGAGCAAGCAGGCAGATGGGTCAATAGGTGTGAATGTCTTCTTGGTCACCTTTTTTCGGCAGAAGAACAATTTGCAATCTCTTTCAATCTTTCGGAATTCTCCCTTATTTAATGTGCTGCTTTTATATATCTTGCTTTCAAGAGTGTATCACCTCCCACACAAAGTTCTTCTAGGTACACTTGATCTAAACCTGCCACTCTTCCCAACTTCATCTTCTGAAGGGCCACTGCCACTTCTTTGTAGAACATATCAGGTTTGGGAGTGACAGAGCCCAGGTACAATGACTCCACTGCTGTTGCTGATGAAAATAGATCACTATAAAAGCACCAGCAAATTTGTTCAATTTCATGTCTGTTTTTCATTCTTCTACCATCTTCATCAACAAATTCGCTTGGCATAGTTTGGCTTAGCTGGATTTCACATCAAGCTCTCCACAAACTCATTTTCTCTTCAATTGCCATTTGCTGTTTTGCAAGGCAATACTGCTCATAATCTTCTCCCATCTTTCTCCTCAACATTTAACAGATGAGTTTATACTCTAGGCCAGTATCGTGCTTGGCAAGAAGATCAAGCATTCGCTTGATTTTCTGGACTCCTTTGGCTTCTTCACAGTGGCAGTAGTTTTACATTTGTCGAACTTCGCTAAAAATTACAGTACCGTAAAATCTCGAGTATAATGCGCACCTATGCATAATGTGCACCTACCTTTTAAACATCAGAATCCCGGAATAAACTGTACTCTTATCTATAGTGCACACCCCGACTTTGCCGTATTTTGTCTTGCCTTTTTTGTATTGCCAGGTAATCACGTGAGCGCACGAGTATATAGCGCGTGGCATTCCGTGTTCTCTTTCGGGTGCCATGAGTTGTCGGCAATCTTACATGACTGCTGAAAAACTGGAAGTTGTTAGCTATGCTGAGGCTCATGGCAACAGAGCTGCCAGCCATGAATTTGATGACATAGCAGAGTCTAACATTCGGCTTTGGAGATGGCAGAAAGAGCACCTGCAAGCGCTGCCTCGGAGGAAGATGGCTGAGCAAGGTAAAAGCGCTGCATGTTCTGAGTTGGAGGCCAAGCTGGTTGAATGGAATGCTGAGCGTAGACAGCAAGGCGGTGGTGTTAGCATTGCGGAGGTTAGAATGAAGGCTTTGACCATTGCCAAAATGTGCACTAACACAGCCGGGTTTAAAGCTTCGTATGGCTGGGGTGATCGGTTCATGAATCGCCATGGCCTATCGGTCTGATGCCGAACAACAATCGCACAGAAGCTACCCATGAACTCAGACACCAAGTTACTGCAGTTCCAAAAGTTTATCATAAAGCTATGGAAGCAGCACTGCTACAACTTTTCATTAATTGGTAACGCAGATCAGACACCATTAAATTTCGATAATCCCTACGACAGAACACTTGAAGTGAAAGGTGCCAAGACCATCTCCATTGCTACCACAGGCCATGAAAAGTCTAGGTTTACCGTAATGCTTGCTTGCATGGATGACGGAACGAAGCTGCCTCCTTATATTTTGTTCAAGCACAAGACAACGCCAAGGAATGTAATATTCCCGAACACCCTTCATGTACGTGTTCACCCTAAAGGCTGGATTGATGAAGCTTTAATGCTTGATTGGCTACAGACGGTTTGGGCGAAGCGGCCGGGTGGACTTATGAGAAAGTGGTCTTTAATAGTTTTGGATGCATTTCGATGTCATCGTATGCCATCCGTCAAGAAAAGGCTTCAGCAGGACAAAACAGACTTGGCAATTATTCCTGGTGGAATGACCAAAATGTTGCAGCCGCTTGACGTGACAGTTAACAAGCCACTGAAAGATGCACTACTCAGGAAATGGAACACCTGTTTGTTGGAAGGTGAACATACATTTACTGCAGGTGGACGTATATGAACACCAACACTGCAAGATGTTACCCAGTGGATAGCAGATGTCTGGCTTGAACTTGATCCCGCTATGATAAGGAAGGGGTTTCTGAAATGCAGCATCTCTAATGCTATGGATGGCAGCGAGAATGATGCCCTGTGGATGGATCCGAGCGACGATGAATCGGCCGAGGGCGAATTACCAGTATGTGAAGATGATAATGATTTGTATTACCTGGATGAAGATGTCGAAGGCTATACCCCGGAAGATATTGCTCAACTGTTCGAGGAAGATTCGAACAAAAGCGAATTCGAGGGCTTTGAAGATGAGTAGAAGATCAATTAACATACCGGTATTTGCTTGTTTGCGCTTCAGTGTTGATTTCATTTGTTTAACGTACCTTTTTGAAACTGTGTATATAGTTGCTTGTCGATGCTAATAAAAATCAACTTAACCTCTGGTGTCCAGTGATTAATTAACTGCCACGGAACTGCCAAATGAAAACTTAAAAAAAAAACCTATGGATAATGTGCACCCTGACTTTAACGCTAAAAAAAACGGGAAAAAAATGTGCATTATACTCCCGATTTTACGGTAATTGAAATCGATATCTTTGGTTTCATCCATTTCCCATGATTCAGAGTGGACAGAATTCTTTAACAGATCTGAGCGGAACTGTTATGCCCGCAAGCAAGACCTAACTTTCATCTTTATCCTTTCTTCCCATATGATGTTTATTTTGACTCTCGCTCTAACCAGTTGATGATCCGACTGTATGTAGATGCCCAATTCCGAAATGACTGTTACATCTGTTACCATTCACCTCTTGTCCACCTGCACATAAGCAATTTCATTTCTTATTATGTCATTCAGTGCTCGCCAAATCCATCTCCTTTCAACTCTCTTCTTGAAGAAGATGTTAATGATATACAGCCGCGAGACTTGGTCAACCAGCCTTTGACCTCTTTCATTTCTCATACCCAAGTCATATTGTCTGATGTAGTTTTCTCCATCTTCCCCTATACTAACCTTGGCATTGAAGTTGCCAAGCACCACCATGTATGTTGTTTTAGTCTGAGGAATCCTATCAAGTTCTTCATTAGAACCTTTCCACTTCTTTATCTTCTGCAGTATATGTTGGTGCGTAGGCTACAATTATTTTCATGGTGGCCCATTTGCCTATGCTCATTGTGAACACTCCAAAATGAGATGATAAAATTTTCCATGAAATGATGTTTCCTGCCACCTTTGGGCACACAATAAATCCAACTCTCCCGACTTTTTCTTCTGCTGCTCCCAGAAGAATTTGTGAACCATCCTTCCATTTTGCCATGACTTCCTTTTTTCTTCTGGTTTCAGTTATGGCAAGAATGTCAATGCAAATACAATGCAATCCTTCCAGCAATATATTGACCTGTTCATTGCTTGAGAGGGATTGCACATTAAGTGTGCCAACATATAAATTAATACAATTGGATGGTCTCAATTCTGTGAACTGCTTGGCATCTTCTGCCCCTGTATCCACCACTTCACCACCATCACCATCACTGCAGAAGCGAGGAGGAACTGCATAGGACTGAAGGTCTTGCTGTATTATCATAGTGTTCATAATTGCTGTGGCCAAATTGTCACCTGGTAGTCAACCTTCCGGTGACGAACCTCTCCATACTTTGCTAGGCTGGTCCTTGGATAGTGGACACAGTCCACTGCCAGGGCCATACTCGAAACCTTTCCAGGTTGGTAGAACCTGCCAGAGCTTATGCTCCGTTGGCATAGCCTTCGAGAGCTCAGGGTCACCTCCACACCACAATGAGGCAACGGAGTAGGATTTTGTTGATTACATCAGTAATACTGAGAGTAAATAACAATTGGAACAGATCACCAAGGATGGTGGTAGATTCTGCATCAAAGATAATATTAAAATCAAGATTAATTTTTTTCTACAAGATATGCTCTAGCTTTTATGGTAGGGAAAATATATGGGCTAGGACTAGGAGGTCAGGCTTGATGATGACTACAGTCCCTTCTCAGGTTGGAATCTATTAATTTTTTAAAAAATCGTTCTTCATTATGTAGAACAGTTAGAGATACACACATACCGAAGAAATATCAGATTTGTATCCTCTTGGACTGGGTTCAGACTTGAATTTCAATGCTCAGATACTGAAATGTTCCTCATTTTGAGGAACATGGGCCATTTTTTTTGTGGTCCAAAAATTGTCTACAATCCATGCTACTTGGTTTCCCACTAAACAAAAATGATTGAAAATTATATTCAGCAGAATTTGTGAATCATGAAACTAAAGTTGTAGAAATGAGGTATATACATTAAAGATATAAACCCACACATAATACATTTCCTGTTTTAATATTTGTTTAGCACCACTCACCTTGTGTCATTGCTACCCAGTTTAAATATCACATTTAGCCCTTGGCCAATAGAGAGTGATCATTATTTCTACCAAGATATGAAGTAGGAAAGAACACTTGGGCATCAAGCATAAGATATAAGATTAGATAATTAGTCTTTATAAAGTCCTATATAGTTGGGGAAAGAATTCATTTGTGATCCTTTGGAGTTCAGATATATATTAGGTCATTTTTTTTACTGGTGACTCACTGTAAAATGATTTTTTTTTCTGGAGCACTGAGGGACGTCTCCTGGACCCTATAAAATATAATTATATGACAGATTTCATTACCATGGTATTGTCTTCTACAGGGGGTCTGACAGATTTGCTATGCCCATGGGCTAGGTGGGGGTGGACTGGTTCCACACTCCCAGAAGGGGCTAGCCTAGGATAGAGAGAGCTCTGAGTGACTCTCGGAGCACACTACACTGGCTCCCCAGGCCTTTTTGAATCACCAGGCCTTGGGGCAACTGCTACCTTTTCCCCGGCCCCCTCCTGTCAGTGGTCCTGGTCCTGTGGTTCCACTTATGATCAGGACAGTATTCTAAAATGTAGATACAGAAGGAGGGAGATCCAGGAGGGGAGGAGAGGTTAGAAGTTTGAACAAGAGGCTGGGAGTCAGGACTCCTGGGTTCCATCCAAGATGCAAATGGTCTCTTGCCACCTTGATTACTCCTTGAACCATAAATGAAGAGAAGAAAAACATTCCTGGGGAATAGGTGGCACTGGCAAAAAAAAAAAAAAAGACAATTTCTACTTTGTTTTCCTACTTTCAGCTTTCATTAAATATTTCAGGTACAGCACTGCATAGCAATAAATGTGAGAGCAAAACAACCTAACATATATAAGAATCTGAAAGTACAACTGGGAGTAATAATAAAATAAAGATGAAGGAGAGAAGAACATAAGATAAAATGTCATTGTACCTTTATTATATTCTGTATTGAATCCCTTTATATTTTATTAGAAAAAATAAGAGTGTATATATGGAATTTAAGGGCTACTTTGTGGATATGTGAGCAAGGAACAAAAATGAAGCAGCTGAGCAGAGGTTCTCTTCACTTCTCTGCCAGTACAGGGTAGACACCAGTCAGCTAGCTCTAGGTTCCTTCGAGTAGTGTAGCCATCACTATTATGACTGGCCCAAAAGAAAGTAAAACATTCTAGCCTTAAACCTAATGGTTAGTTCTTCTGCAAATCAGCAAGGCTACGTCTACACTGGCACCCTTTTCCGGAAATGCTTAAAACGGAACAGTTTTCCGTTATAAGTATTTCCGGAAAAAGCGCGTCTACATTGGCAGGATGCTTTTCCGAAAAGCACTTTTTCCGAAAAGCGCCCGTGGCCAATCTAGATGCGTTTCCTAAAAAGCCCCGATCGCCATTTTCGCGATCGGGCTTTTTATGGAAAACACTACTGTGCTGTCTACACTGGCCCTTTTCCGGAACAGTTTTCCGGAAAAAGGACTTTTGCCCGAACGGGAGCAGCATAGTATTTCCGGAAAAGCGCCTGATTTCTAACAATAAATCGTCAGTGCTTTTCCAGAAATTCAAGGGGCCAGTGTAGACAGCTGGCAAGTTATTCCAGAAAAGCGGCTGATTTTCCGGAATAAGTGGCCAGTGTAGACACAGCCCCAGTGTTTATGGGAGCAATGACCCTTTCTAACCCAAGAGCACAGCTGAATTATTAAATGAATAGATCCCAAGTACAGAAGAGATCACTATGATTATCCAGTCTGATCTCCTGTACAACAAAGCAGGAACTTCCCCAAAATAATTCCTATCTGATCTTTTTAGGGAAAAAAAATCCAATCTGCATTTTAAAATTGCCAGTGGTAGAGAGCCCACCGCTCCACGTGGTAAATTGTTCCAATAATTATTACCCTCACTATTCAATATTTATACCTTATTTGTAGTCTGCATTTGTAGATCTTCAGCTTTCAGCTGCAATGGAATAAAATATGCAGCCACTGCCTGTTCTCAATGTAATGCTAGGTCGCCATTCTTCCTGATTATAGTGAGGGTGGATGAAGAGTAAAGAGGCTCTGTGTATCAAAAATACATAGAATGTAATCCAAAGTGATCCCCAACTTACTCACTTTGTATTGATAAGAGTCAAAGAATAGTTTCTAAGTGTATTTGTCTGTGTTTATATCTTGTTAGGAGTTTAGCAATATAACAAATTTAGATTTTAGATGCTTAAATCTTTTTTGTGTCTTAATTGCTTTGTAATATGTATGTATGTCTACACTGCATTCCTCTTTCAAGAGAGGACCCTTAGTCCTTATAAAATGATGGTTAAGGATAATTTCGAAAGAAGGGTTTTCTTTCAAAATAACCACGTCTAGACTGCATGTCTTTTTTCGAAATAGGGTATTTCAAAACAGCGCTCAGATTTGATTATGCAAAGGAAGCACAGGAAATACAAATCCGCACTTCATTTGCAATTTCGCTCAGCTGCATTTGTATTCCTCTCTCAAAAGAGGAATGCAGTGTAGATATACCCTATGTGACTATGGTCAGTTAACCTTAAGATCAAAGATGAGACACTGCAGGAAACTAATAAAATTATAAATATTATTTATAGATAAGAAAATTATCTATATTGTCCCCAGCTTAACTATATCTGTTATAATGGATGGCCAGCTGCCATCTTAGGGTATGTCTAGACTGATTCCCTCTGTCAGCAGAGGGATGCAGATTAGGCAGGTCGACATTGCAAATGAGGTGGGGATTTGCATAATCCCGTGCCTAATTTGCATAAAAATGGCCGCCGTGATTTGCCGACTCAGCACTTTGTCTGCAAAAAGCAGCAGTCTAGAGGGGGATCTGTCAAGAAAGAAATCCTTTTTCGACCGAACCCTTATGCCTCCTGCAAGGAGATTTACAGGATCTGTCGAATAAGGCTTTCTTTCTCGACAGATTCCCCTCTAGACTGCCACTTTTTGCAGACAAAGTGCTGAGTCGGCAAAACGCGGTGGCCATTTTTATGCAAATGAGGCATGGGATATTTAAATCCCTGCCTCATTTGCAATGTCGACCTGCCTAATCTGCATCCCTCTGCCGACAGAGGGATGCAGTCTAGACATACCCTTATAGTGTAGCTTGATTACCTGTGTATGCATCAGAAAGATAAATTAACTTCAAAAGAAATGTCCACAAACTATCTGCCTTGCCTATTCTTCCTCAGAGCAAAGCCCTGCTATGTACAATAAGGCCAAGTCTGGGTAAGAATTATCTGGTAAGCCCCTAGGAGCGGTCTTCTCCCTGATCTGGTACTGGGGGAGCTGAGGCTGCAGGGAAGGGCGGGCATAAGGAGAGGGCTGTGGGCAAGCTTCACCAAGGGGCCAGGTCACTAGCCACTCCTGCTCACCGCACTGCCCAGGAAGGGCTGGATCCTCCCAGAAAGACTGTCCCAACCATACTTCCTGGCGGGAGCTCAAGGGTTGAACAGAAGGGTCCAAAAGGCTGGATGTGGCCCACAAGCCGTAGTTTAGCCACCCTCTGGTCTAAGCCATAGGACTGAGATTTCCAGCTAGTTATTGGATTACTAACAGACTCTGCTCCTGAACTGCCTATTTCATGAAAACTCTTTGGATTTATTCCAGAGGGACTTCTATAAATCAGCAGCCTCACTATCTTTAAGGCAACTGATCTAATCACATTACACTCATTTGTATGCATATTTACATTTTAATCATTTTTAATAATTTTTCATTCTCTTCTTTCTTTTTTCTTTTAGTAGATCTTAGATCTAGTTAATAAGGATTGGTTGATAGTATGATATTTGCGTAGGATCTGAGATTCATACCAATCCACTGGGATTGGTAGATTTTTAAGTATAGTGAATAAGGTTTCAATAATCCTTTTTTGGATTAGACTTGGTTGTCTGGATAAGAGTCAAAGGCTGGAATACCTAAGGGGGACTGTCTGGCACTGCAAAAGCTCTTTTGTTCCTGGCTTGGTGAATCTAATGATAGAATAACCCATCAGTTTGGGGGAATTTTCTGCTCCATTTCTTGCAGCCTGCTCGGAGTGTGGCTCATGTAAGCACCCAGTCATAAGGATACATGAGTGGTGGGGAGTGTCACTGTGGTGTCACTTTCTCCCCACCTCTCCCTCCCAGAGTATAAGAACTGCTCTTGTACCTGGCCTTTATTCTGGCCTCTTGTACCACTCCTCCTCTGTACAGCTGCATAAGAGCGAGACACAGTCAGTCCCTGACTTTTACTCAGTCTATAATCAGACAAAATTTCTGAGGAGTTCAGGGTTTAGACCATAGATACACTCCAACCAACCCCAGAAATAACTGGAATGATGACATTCTCCCAGATACGTAGTAGAGCACTGGTAACATCCTAATCCAGTGCCCTAGATACTATTGTGATTGGCACAGTAGATACAGCTGGAGAGCTAGATTAGGAAGGTAGATTAGATAGATATACCAGAGCTCTGGAGAAACAGAAGTTTCTATATCACAGACATTTTAATAAACACTCTTACTTAGGTCTCTTCTGGCTAAAGGCAGACAGGCTATATGGTTTGATTCAAAGGCCCAATCCTCTCCCCAAACCCGTTCTGAAAACATTAAAAACAAACCTTAGCTCCATTATAAAAATATCTTGACTGAATTTATAAATTCTGGGGAGACCTCTGCATGAGCCAATTTTAAATGTAGCTAATTCGATTTTGGTGAGAGTTCTTATGAACTGCTGATCATAGTAAGCTCTGTAGGCAAAGAAATGATGTTAGAAGTGTTTTAAAAAGGAAACTTTTTGGCCTGGGACTCAGTTAGATGTTCCACGGAGACAGACATGTTTACCTTTAAAAACTGCAAAATGTAGTTATAGCCTTTAGCTAGCAATGTTTTTTTAATAAAATGATATCTGAAAGGGAATGGATGTCTACAGTGAGCCTGTTAGTAAGTCTTAACAATAGCTAAAAAATGTTCTCTCTAGATGTAATTAAAATACTCCATCTTATTCCAAGACATCACCATTTCCAACTAGACTTAGTAATTACCTACCCAGCTTCTTTAAATTAAAAAAAAATCATTGGAGACATTCTTCAGTAAGACTTCCAACAAACAGAAATCTAGGCAACTCCATCATTTTTTGATCCAACCCAATTTAGGAACATATTGCTTTAATGCACAAGGGATTAGGCCATTCCCTTTAATGGTAGGGAAAAGTTAAATTAATAATTATTGGTATCAACATTAATGCACATCCCTAAGAGTTTAATATCAGCTGATTCAAAATATAAAATGTTGATAGCAGTAATTTCTATTTTAAACTTTTCTCCCCATCATAGCTAGGAATGTTATTTAGGAATTCTTTAACTTTACAGCAAAACAGGGAGTCATAAATTTCAAGAATTTTTATGTGGGAAGAATCATGGCCTTTACTTAGAAATATGAAATATTTTCTGCCAACAAGCTACCTTGTGGATCTTCAATGTCCCCTTCCGTTCTATAAATCCACAGGTTATTAGATGTTGAAGTTACCAATGGTTCCATTGAGAGACGTAACAGGAAAGAGAGAAAGGGCACCCCTGCCAGGCTTGATCTTATTCTGTTCTGTTTATTCTTTTTGTAAGGATTTGGTGCAGTTGATCGTTCTTGTTTCTTGGCAATGATCACTAGAGTTGAAATCACTTGTAAGCTGGTCTAGGAGAGCTGAACTTTAGATAGAGTGTGATTACAGTGTTGAGAGAAAGATAAAGGAGAAAAGTTCATAATAACAGTTTCTTTTGTTATCCACAGATTCAGTGTTTAAGAGGGCAAGTATGGCCTCTTAGAGGCAGCCAGGGATGGGGGGAGTTCTGTTTTACCTGATTTCTGGGAGAGGGCTCAGGCGGGTTCTGTTTTGTAATATTAAGAGGAACCCCTAGATACAGAACCCTACCCTTTTTGCGGATGAGACCACTTGACATAAGAGTTAAATTTTTTTTGGAGGCTTTTCCAAAATTGTGGCTCAGCACACTTTTCAAACACATTTTGGGTAACTTATTAATTTGGGAAAGCAACTGTATTATACTTTGCAGGAAATTAAAGTTTGCATAATTCCCGTGAATATGTTGGAGAACTAGTATAAATAGCGGGAAATAGATGTTACTAAAAGGCATTTCTTAGTGTCAGAGGGCTCAAGGGAATCTACTTTACGGGCAGACTCAGAATGCTGGCGCAAGTGCAGAATGATACATATTTATAAAGAAGGATGGCCAGTTTGCAGAGCTACGTGAGTAGCCAGTGGGAGGAGAACACTCACTAGTTGTAAGTGAGATAGTGTTGGCAGAGAACATGTGGAAGCCGGAAGCCTCTGGACACCAGCCCCCATTGACTCCTGCCTCAGATACATAATTTATAAAGTAAATGTGAGCCTTCCTAGGAAAAGAGGGAATGATCATGTGCCAGGTATGTTGGGCTCAGCAGCCCCATGCCAGCAAAACTGCAGCATCATTAGGTACATAGACAAAGGCTCAGGGTCAGGCATTAGAAAAACTTGTTCTGTCTCATGTTGAGTCAAGCCTATGTAATTCCTCTTGGTCACTATCCTAGTATGAGATTGTGCAACATAGGGAAAGCCTTGTGACTTTTTACACAACTCTGGGAGACTAGGCCTGAGGTTCCTTTGTGTGCTTTGCATTGTGTATTAGTGTGTGAGTGTTACCCACACACTTAGGCTATGTCCACACTGCAGCCTTTTGTCACAGAGACAATGCAAATGAATCACTCATTAACATTTGTCACGCTGTCATTTGCATATTCTCTGCCGATGCTTTTTGTGCAAGAGGTTTTTGCGCAAAAACAAACAGTGTAAACAATGTATAGATTCCCAGCAAAGATAACCAGCATCTTTGGAAAAGAGCTTTTAGCAATATGAGCCATCAAAAGACAGAGATACAGGACAATTTTTGATTGTATTATAGAAACTTTGGGCCTGTCCCTGATAGTGTTCTGTTAGCCTCAATAAACTGTTTTGTGTTAGACTTAGGCTCAATATTTTTAACTTGTAAGAAGCCCAGCTCCAATAAAACGATATTCATGATACACAGCTCACTAAAAATGAAAGGCAAAATCCACCCATTGTGATACACTCTATCCCAATCAACAAATTAGTGTTGAGAAAATGGACCAAACTAAAAGTGATTCAGAAAGTTCTTCACCAAATCTCAGCAGACTCTTTACTAAATCAATGAATACAACTAGTGCTACTATTAAAGATTACAGAGCCCTGCCATGTGGGACTTGCTCAATGACTTTTGGACATTTGCAAATGGCGAAAATCATGGAACTTAGTAAGTTCTAGGGTGGCTAGGCTATTTTCAAGAAATGCATGATGTGCTTGGTATCTTCAAAGGAAAACTCTGTACACTAAAAATACATACCTGGAGAATATCTTTAGCAGCAAATATTTGGAGTTGGCATGCACTGACTTCCTATTTCTAGAAGCAGTCAGAAAGGATGCTGTGAACATGTTAATAGTGATTGATGACTTTACTTGGTCTGTACATACATATTCTATAGATGACCAGAATTCCACCTCAGTTCCTTGAATGTTGTGGGAGAAATAGTATTCCATGTATAGATTCCCAGGTGAGATACAAGCTGATCAAGGAGAGGACTTTGAGAGTCACTTTTTGAAGGACGTAGTTAAGATGACAGGAATTAAGACATTCAGGAAAACCACCATCACCTACAAGGTGATCCTTAGCCAGAAAAGTTTAAGTGAAGTCTGTTAAATATGTTGGGGGCTACACATCCAGAGCAGAAGTCAAGTTGGAGCTACCATGCTGAATTTTTGTATGCACCTATGAAGTCACAAGAATGGATACTACAGGAGTCACACCATATTACCTGATGTTTGGGTGAAAACCCCAGGGTAAGTGGTTTGGTATATAGAATGATGAAGATAGCTAGAAGATAGCTGGGATATAAATATATCACCTGATTAAGAGAAATATTGCAATATGCTTATTGCCTACCTATGGCTGCACCCCATAACAACTCAGACAGAAATAAGAACTGGTATGATGCTAGAGTGTATTCTCTGGAGCTGCAGTCAGGGAACAGAGGTGTGTTGCAAATTTGGGCGTTGCTGACAAACATAGGATAGCAGACAGATGTAACACACTACCTTACCTGATGGTGGCAAAACAGGGAGATCTGCTGGTCTACAAGATCAATCCTGAGACCAAGCAAGGTCAAATGAAGACAGTATATAGGCAATACCTGTGAGAGTATTAGTAGGAGCCCCATATAGGATGGACCATAACATGGGATTCAGGCCACCACCCAACATGTACATTGGGCCTCCTGTGAGTAAAGCTCCAAAACCCAGCATATCTGAGAGTGAATCTGAAAGGAGGTTGCTATCATGGTTTACCCCAGAATGGAGAGCTGATTCCAGTCGTGGTCTGCTGACTGTGCCTCTTAGAGGAGTCCAAGGATTGCATTTAGTTTTATCAGATTTCTAGGTGGGGAACTCAAGCTGGTTCTGTTTTATAATGTTAAGAGCATCCCCTAATTATTAATCCTGGACGTTATTGCTACTGACACCCCCTGGCAGAATGATTACATTATTAATAATAATACATTTTTTAGGATTGGTCAGAAATATTCAGTGAAATATTTCCCCCACAGAAAAATGGGGTTTCATTGAAATTGTCCAGGGAAAAAGAATTTTCTCTCTGGAAACTCAGAATGAAACATTTACTTTCCGTTTGTTAACCTGAAAATTAACACAATATTTTCTTTTTTGATCATTATAAACCTGTAACCTCCCAAGTAGGCATTTTGGGACTGTACTTCAATGAGTTAGCAACATAGACAGAAAATGGTGTATTGCCAAAAACACTGTCTGGCTGGGGAGAAAAGCCCATAGGGAAGGATTGAGACACGTGTGATCCAGAGCAAATTTCCTATAAGACATCACAGGGGCTCAGACAGACACAGAGATTCTATGGCTGCACCCCCTAACAACTTAGACAGAAATCAGCACTGTTTTAATGCTAGAGTACTCTTCTCTGGAGCTGCAGCCAGATGACAGAGATTTGTTGCAAATGTGGGTGTTGCTGACAAAAGTGGAACTTTTTGTCCTGTGATGGGAAACATTGGGAATGTTGACAAGGTTTATTTTGATTGTAAACATTAAAATGGCATGTTTTGATATCAGCAAATAGGAATTATTAGGAACTTCTGTTAAGTAACCAAACCAAACCAAATGTCAAAATATCAGCATTTCCCGTGGAACAGAAATCCTGGTTTTGATCAAGTCTAATACTATAATTATTTTGTGGTTAAACGTACAACATACTGGTCACTTTTTAGACATATCAAAAGGATTTTCTATGCCTTAAAAAGGTCAAAATTTAAGGACTTGCAGACAGGCAGAGGTCAGATAAAAGGAACAACAATAAACAATTTTCTATACGAATGAACAAGATTCACTCATTCTATGTATTTGTGGATAAAACTGACTTTAATATATTGAAAGATATTGAAAAAAGGTAACATGAATAGACCAAATTCTGGATCTGTATTTCTGGCACTGAATTTGTAGGTAGGTCACTCTGTTTCTAGTCAAGACTAGTGTAAATTACTGGATACATTTTGTGTGGTTGGGAGATTTAATACTTATCTGTGAGTGGCTGATTAAACTGAATGGAAACATTTAATTTGCCCTTAGCAATGGCAACAACTAATAATAATAGTGTTTGTGGGTTTTTTATTTGCATTGTGATAAATGTTTTGCTGAATTTGGTTTGATTTGTGTTCAAACTGAATACGTTTTGGAGTGATGATACTTATCAGCGTGGGTCAGACACTAATTAAATTGACTTTACCACAGCACACAAATGTCCCCATTATTTTCTTTTCTCTTATGCTGTGTCAATATTTTTCCATAATAAATCAGAAAATCTTTATTCAGTAGGCCTAGATAATATTTGAAGGATGGAATGGAAGCATCAAAGTGCAAGGTTTTTGTTCTGTTATGTTTTTTAAAGGATGAACTCAGCAAAGATCAAGAAATAATCGGGAAAGAAAAGCTTTCCTGTGCTGGTCTCTTTAGTTCTCATGCCATTAAATGAAACAAAAAGAAAACTGAGGTATTGGTTGTTCATAAATTGAATAGATAGATTAGTGTTACAGCTTAAATGAGGTCTGGTGAAATCCACTGTTATGCTCAGGTTTTGTACTTTTTAGCACATTTTGACTAATCAAAAGGGAAGTAGAACGATTATGAATAATTCATAGGTACAGTGACTGTGAAGCACAAAGCTATAAATACACCAAGAGGGGTTCCAGTGACACCATAATTAACAATGAGTGTGGAGCTTGAGAGGTTTATGATGTCACCACAGTTCCAAAGTGTAATTATAACTTGCTCATCATTTTTTCTGTTTTATTTTTAAAATATTTTATCTTAGACTGTGCAATGCATAAATCCCATGAAGATACACACAACAAGATATAAGAGGCAATCATCCAATTCATCTCATTACAACTCTTATCTCTTGGCCTCCACTCTTAAAGTGTTTTAGCTTTCTTGACTGTCTTTTTACATGATTAAGTCAATATGATTCTTTATATTACAGTCATGTCCACAATGCAGATCAGATCCCCTTGGTCCCTGCCCCAGAGTGCTTCCAGCTTGAATAGACAAAACAGATTAAAGTAATTTATGGGGCCTTGACCTCTTGTTCCTCGCTACTGGCTCAGAGGCAGTGGGGAGCAATTAGGAGCTGGATAGTAGCTCCCTGGGCTAAAGGTGCAGTATTGTTATTATTATTTGCATTATTATAGCATTTGAAGCCCCAGTCACTGACCCTAACGCCATTGTGCTAGGTGTTGTGGAAACACAGAACAAAAAGATGCCCCAAACAGTTTATAATCTAACTACTTGACAAGAGACAACAGAGATTGACTGGAAGTGGAGGGACAAGGAATTAATGTGACAATATTGGTCTACATAATGGGTTGTGGTATTAGCACACCAACAGCCTAACTGCTGTCAAGTTTATTGTAGACATCATGGGAAAAGAAATTTTTAAAGAGGATAAAGAAGCTTTGTAGATGTTTATGGAGAGCACCTTCCAAACATATGGGACAACATGGAAGAAAGCAAGAAGGTGTTTGTTTGCATATTTAACAAGTGGGCATTAGAGGCAATACAATGGGATAGACAGGAACTGCCAATTTTGGTGGTGAATGAGAGATGGTAAGTAGGGAGGGGCTAGGCTGTGAAGGGTTTTAGTATAAAGCACAAGACTCATCTAGACTAACCCACTACCAAGAAACAGGATTTGTTATGTTTAAACCATTGAAGATAGGCAGCTATCCAGCCTCCTTTTGAAAATTTCCAGTGAAGGAGTTTCTACAATCTCCCTAGCCAGTCTGTTCCATTATCTTACTGTTTTTACATGTATGAAGCTTTTCCTGAGATTTGATCTAAATCTGCCATGCTATAGTTTGAACCCATTGCCTCTTGTTCTACTCTCTCTGGCAAAAAGAGCACAATTTTTTCATCATTTTAATGGAAGCCTTTCACATTTTTGAAGATGTCTATCATGTTCCCCCCTCTATCTTTTCCATACTAAACATACCCAGTTCCTTCAGCCTTTGTTTGTCTGGCTTGCATTCCATCCCTTTCTTAATTTTTGGTACTTGCCCTAGGATCCTTTGCATTTTCTCCACATCATTTCTATACATTGGTAACCACATTTGGACACAGTACTGCAGCTGAGGCCTAATCAGTGCCAAATAGATGGTGTTGCCAGGAGGGCTCTGGCTTCCTTCACCAAGGGATACTGTTCCAAAAAGAAGGACTGCTAAGCAGGGATAGGGTTCACCTTTCGAGGAAGGGGGAAGAGAATATTTGGATTCAGACTAGCTAGCCTAGTGAGGAGGGCTTTAAACTAGATTTGATGGGGCAGGTGACCAAAGCCCATGGGTAAGTGAAAAACATAGAGACCTAGGAGATGGCTCAGAAATGGGAGGCAACATGGACTATAAAATAGCAGAGATAAAGGAGGGAAAAGGCAGAATGGGGGGGGGGGGGGGGGCAAAATCAAATCAGTATCTTAGATGCCTATATACAAATGCAAGAAGTATGGGGACTAAGCAGGAAGAACCTGAAGTGCTAATAAATCAACACAACTATGATATAGTTGGTATCACAGAGACTTGATGGGATAATACACATGATTGGAATATTGGTATAGAAGGGTACAGCTTGCTCAGGAAGAATAGGCAGAGAAAAAGAGAGGAGGTGTTGCCTTATATATTAAAAATGAATACAATTGGACTGAGATGGAGATGGTCATAGAAGACAGACTTGTTGAGAGTCTCCAGGTTAGGTTAAAAGGGGTAAAAAATAAGAGTGATGTCATGCTAGGGGTCTACTACAGACCACCTAACCAGGTAGAAGAAGTGGATGAGGCTTTTTTAAAACAACTAACAAAATCATCCAAAGCACAGGATTTAGTAGTGATGGGGGACTTCAACTATGCAGACTTCTGTTGGAAAACTAACACAACAGAGCACAGATAGTCCAAGAATTTATTGGATAATCTACCTTGGAGACAATTTTTAATTTCAGAAGGTTCAGAAAGTTAGTAGGGAAGAAGCTGTTCTTGATTTGATTTTAACAAATAGGGAGGAGCTGGTTGAAAATTTGCAAGTGGAAGGCAGCTTGGGTGAAAGTGACCATGAAATCATAGAGTTTGTGATTCTAAGGAATGGTAGAAGGGAGAACAGCAAAAAATAGACAATGGTTTTCAGGAACACAGATTTTAGTAAACTCAAAGAGCTAGTAGGTAAGGTCCCATGGGAAGCAAGACTAAGAGGAAAAACAACTGAAGAGCGTTGGCAGTTTTTAAAGGGGACATTATTAAGGTCCCAAAAGCAAACTATTTCACTACATATGAAAGCTATAAAGTATGGCAGGAGACCACCTTGGATCAACTTGGAGACCTTCTATGATCTAAAAATAAAAAAGGAGTGGAAAAGTGAAAATTAGGTCAAATTACAAAAGATGAATATAAGCAAACAATACATGTATGCAGAGGCAAGATTAGAAAGGCAAAGGCACAAAATGAGCTAAATCTAGCTAGAGGCATAAAGAGTAACAAGAAGATGTTCTACAAGTATATTAGGAACAAGAAAAAGATCAAGGACAGGGTAGGCCCATTGCTCAGTGAAGAGGGAGAAACAATAACAGGAAACTCAGAAATAGCAGAGATGCTAAATGACTTCTATGTTTCGGTTTTCATCAAGAAGATGGATGGTGATGGGATGACTAACAGTGAATGCCTATGGACATGAGGTAGATTTAGAAGTTAAAATAAAAGAACAAGTTAAAAATCACTTAGAAAAGTTAGACGTCTGCAAGTTGCCAGAGCCTGACGAAATGCATCCTAGAATACTCAAGGAGCTGATAGAGGAGGTATCTGAGCCTTTAGCTATCATCTTTGAAAAAACATGGAAGTCAGGAGAGATTCCAGAAGACTGGAAAATGGCAAATATAATGCCCATTTATAAAAAGGGAAATAAGAACAACCCAGGAAACTACAGACCAGTCAGTTTAACTTCTGTGCCAGGGAAGATAATGGGCCAAGTAATTAAGGAATCCATCTGCAAACATCTGGAAGATAATAAGGTGATAGGTAACAGCCAGAATGGATTTGTAAAGAAAAAATCATGTTACACGAATCTGATAGCTTTCTTTGATAGGATATCGAGCACTGTGGATATGGGTGAAGCGGTGGACCTGTTATACCTAGATTTTAGTAAGGCTTTTGACACAGTCTCGTATGACCTTCTTATCAATAAACTAGGGAAATGCAACCTAGATGGGGCTACTCTAAAGTGGGTGCATAACTGGCTGGACAACCATTCCCAGAGAGTAGTTATTAATGGTTCATAATCATGCTGGAAGGGCATAGCAAGTGGGGTTGTGCAGTGGTCTGTTTTGGGACCAGTTCTGTTCAATATCTTCATCAATGATTTAGATGTTGGCATAGAGAGTACGCTTATTAAGTTTACAGATTATACCAAGCTGGGAGGGGTGGCAAGTACTTTTTAGGATAGGGTCAAACAGCTGAATATTTCCTTGCCTCTAAACTTCCAGACAACCAATTTTGATGACTTCTTGTCTGCTCTCAGCCCTCTCCTCCTCCATCTCTTTCCTTGATATGGTTGTTCATTCTCTTCATGCTCTTTCATTGTTGTCTTTTTTGCCCCTCACTCTTATTACAAAGGTTAATCCTCAAATATGCTTCCTCTGTTCCTGCTCTCACACTACAGAATGACTGCAGTAGAAATTCAGTAACCAAGCTGACTTCCTCTACTTCAAATTTATTTGCTCTTCCTTCAGTTCTACTATCTCCCAAGCTGAACAACTCTACTTCTTTAGTTTAATCAAGTACTCTCAACCCAATCTGTCTTTTCACCATCTTTGACTCACTCCTCAAATACTTCCCATTTTCTGCTGCCATAGCTCTCTCTGCATAGGGTTTGGCTATTACAAGAGAAACTTGACCAAATACAATGTGACTTTCACTGTCCCTTCAGCTCATCTTTTCTTCTTCCTTTACCTCATATTGCTATCTCCTCCTTCTCCCTTCTCACAGATGCAGAAATTTCTCATTTGTTCTCCTCTTTGAGCCCCTCCATTTGCCTCAGAGACCCCATGCCATCATATCTCTGGATATCCCTCCTTCCCACTCTCATCCAATCCATTACTGGTCTCCTCAATCCCTATTGCCTTGTGGCTCTTTCCCTTCACAGTACAGGCATGCTTTAGGGTGCATCTACACTGCACCATTTTTCCGGAATAACAGCCATTATTCTGGAAAACCAATACTAGCGTCCACACTGCCATTGCGTTATTTCAACAGAAAGTTGAAATAACAGATGGCTTTTTCTGACATCAGTAAACCTCATTCCACAAGGAATAAGCCCTTTTCCAAAAAAGCTTTTTCGGAACAGGGTGTATATAGATGCTCCACTGCTGCTATATCAAAATAGCTCCTCATCAGGGCCATTCTAAAGTTATTCCTCCCCAGTGCCTCCTGGGGCTCTAAGTCAAGATAGCACATCCATATTAGGGGAGTCTGCTTTTGATGCTTCCCTGTAGTGTGGACGCTCTATTTTGAAATAAGTTTTTCCAGAAGATATCTTCCAGAGAAGCTTATTCCAAAATAAGCTTGCAGTGTAGATGTACCCTTAGTCTCTCCCATCTTTAAATATCTCCTCTCCCTTGACCTCACTGGTCCTTCCAACTACCACTCCATCTCCTTTTCATCTCTAAGATCATTGCATGTGGTAGCTAATCACTGTCTTCTTCAGTTCCATCCTGAGCTCTCTCCCATCCTGCTTCTGACCCTTGCACCTCATTAAAATTGTTCCCACCAAAGTCTCTGATGATCTCATCCTAGCCAAAGCTCAGAACTGTCCCCCTCCTTCTTCGCCTGTCAGCCACCTTTGACAAAGCTAACCCATGATCTACTTTTTGAAATCTTACCTCTTGTCTTCCATTTCTCTGTCCTCTCCTGGGTCTCCTACTTCTCCAATTACATCTTCATGTTCTTTAGATGTTCCTCTTCATCCTCCCTCCAACTTTCTTTGGGGGTTGCCTGGGGCTTTGTCTTTGGTCCTTCTTTTCTTCCTCAACACCTTATTATTGGTAATCATAACCACAAAAACAAATAACGACCACCTCCTTGCTGACAACTCACAGGTCTCTCTCTTTCTACTGCAAGCATTGAGAGTGCTTAAAGAAGCTGCTGGCCTCTGAGATACACAACATAGAACAGGGTTTCTAAGCTCCCTTTTCCAGTGGAAAATAGACACAGAGGACCTCTGCTCCATCACACTGCACCCTTGGCTCCATTTCCTATGCCATCCTTAGGAAGGTCAAGTTGGTCGCCCCTAAGTGCCCCTGTTAGGGATATATGGGAGTGTGTGTGTGTCACCTTTTCTCATGTGAATCATAAAACCTTAAAGATAAGGTAAATAAAAAGAATCCAACTACATGTGTGGCAGAGTCAGGCCAAAGGGCTACAGAAGAGGGGTGGAAGGGCCTCATTTCATATTAGCCCCATGTTAAATAGATCCCTAATCCCATGGTAAACTAGCAAGGGCTAACCCAGAACCAGCAGGAATCTGCTGGAATCAAGCAGGCCATTTAAAATATCTGGAATAAATTAGGAGGCTTCCAGACTCAAGTGAGCCAGGCCAATCAGAATACCTGGGGGACAATTAAGAACCAGTTGAGACTGGCTTAAAAAGGCTTCCCTTCTGTTTGCTCAGTGTGTGAAGAGTTTGAGGAGACAAGAAGCTGTGGAGAGTCTGGCAGGAACAAGTGCATACAGGTACTAGGAGGAAGAACCTGTGGTAAGGAAGGTGCTGTGGAAGGCTGTAGGAAAGTGGCCCAGGAATCTGTAGCTGTCACACAGCTGTTACCAGAGACATTTCAGACAGCTTCCATCGTGGGGTCCCTGGGCTGGAATGCAGAGTAGAGGATGGGCCTGGGTTCTCCCCCGCCAAAACCTTCCCCGTGTCAGCACTGGAAAAACTGTCTTTGATACAGGGGTTTGTCCTATCCTGTACCACGTAGAGGGGCCACAGAGATGATGAAGTTTGGTTCCCACTCTCTGTCCCATAATGGTCAATGATGAGAGTAGCACAACAAACATCAAGCTAGTATTTTAATTGAGGGCTGCTGTGAGCCTCTGAGGCTGAAAGTGCGGGACACACCAAGGTTGAGGAGGAGCTTTGTCACAAATGGCATTTCTTTGTTAACAGGGGCTAGGTCAACTTGATGCTAATTTGAGTATTTGTACTACATAATTCTTTTTGATTGCTATTGAACTTGCTTGGATATGAGTAATTTTACCAGGTGTCCTGTATTCACTACAGGGAAACATCATCCTAGTGCAGGGGAACAATGACTTTCTCCTCAATATGCTGCATTTTTACCGAGTACCAAGCCTTGGTACTCCTGCTGAAGCTGGCAAATGATTTACTCCTAAACTACAATTTCTTTTGATGAAATCTACTAGTTGTTGGTTGAAAGTTTGGTGGGTGTAGTGATTTTGTTTGTTATTTGTAATGAGCCACGCTGCTAACTTTATTTGTAGCTCTAGTAAATGAGCACGGCCTTTGTAGCTCTCTAACTTTCAAAAACTCATGGTAATTTGTGAACCAGCAATTTCCCCTTGCTAAATCTCAAAGCTCTTTGTATAGCAGTGAATTGCTCATTTGTGGTGCAGCAGTCATATACAAGGTAGACTTCCAGTCATTATGCACTCAGCCATGTCTTACAGAGGTGTTTGGATTTGTATTAGTGCTGGTTAGTCTGCGATGTGTGTTAATTTAGAGATGTAAATGTTGTCTGTTGCACTACACTTTAATTTAATAGTGCCATGGGACGGAACTTATAGTCTATTGATCCAGAAATGTGAGTGCTATCCACAGAGCCACAAGAATGCTGGGCTAAGATGCAGTTTAATATAATAGCAGGAGTAATATTTTCTCCCTGGAACATGTGATTTTTATAGACTCCAGGACTTAGGTTGCGTATTTATAGTTATGGAAGAATGTTAGGTGTAAATTGAGAAGAAAGAAAATCTATGCCTATCATTCTGTTTTTTTTTCCAGAGATGAGGTTATTCAATACAGGGGAGACTGGGATATAACAGACATTGTTCGGGGATCTCTGAAGGGGAATTTGCCTCGGTCTCATTAAACATTGTATCCTAACTCACTGGACACCTCTATGTGGATGCTCATGTAGGTTAAGAAGGAGATGAAGACTAGGGACAATGATGGAGACTGTTGCAGAAGTGGCATTGTCTAGCTCGTAATCTTACCTACCAATTAATGCTGATTGTGTATGCATATCTGTGCTGATTCCCCCTCTCAGCCCCACTGTTTACAGTTTAGACTCTATTTTAGGATGTATTTTCCAGGGGTAGGAGCCTGTGGGCAACACAGCTGGCAGCACAACTCCTACAGGAACCCTGTGAAAGGAGGCTATGAGCACAGCTGGAAGGAAGACCAGAATTCTGTGTTGTGAAACTTTTGAGATTTCAAAACATGTTTTTGTTTCTATATCAGAATGAAATTAAGGCCTTTGGAAAACTTTCACAACCCCAACAAAAACCTTCAAGAGACTCCTGACCCCCAGAAGAGTGAATATCCCAGTGGTTAGGACACTGCCTGGCCTATAGGAGACTAGGTTAAATGTTACATAGTCAATCTTTCCCATTGGAGCTGCTCCACCTTGTACAAATAATCAAACACTCACTGGGCAGAGATTGGCTTTATAGTCAGATTAGATATTTTGCTTATTTTTTCTCTGACTGTACAGTATAAAAGATATTGCCTATCTGTAGATGTTCCAACATATATAAAGGAATAATACTAGAATATTCTGGAGGGCCAAAAAAGATCATCACAATTAAATTCCTGCTTATCTTTGTGGAGATTTTAAAGATAAAAAGAGCTAGATAAATTCATGGAGGTTAGCTCCATAAAAGGATATTAGCCAGGGGGGTAAGGAATGATGCCCCTGGCCTCTGTTTGTCAAAGGCTGAAGAAGGATGGCAGGAGACAAATTGCTTGATCATTGTCTTCGGTCCACCCCTTCTGGGGATCCTGATACTGGCCACTGTCGGAAGACAGGATACTGGGCTAGATGGACCTTTGGTCTGACCCAGTATGGCCATTCTTATGTTCTTATAATGTAAAATGATTAAGACTAAGTTTAGCTTTTAATACAAATGTAATACTTTTTTGCAGGATGAAAACTGGAATAGTATGCAGTCTCTTTCCTTTTTTTTTTTTTTTTTCCTTCTTATTTGAAGTATTACATTCAGGCAGCAGTTGCAACTAAGGTTGGAAAAATATGTGCCACTAAATTTCAAATTCATTTTAGCACCCTAAGCTGGAATTTTAATCACAGAATTCAATTTTCTGGGGTTAAAATTCTATTAATCACACAGAAAGCACAGCCACGTTAAAAATGGAAGTGTCAAGGACAAGGTGGGATGGAACCTTGAAAGGTGATGAGCTGATTAGCAATGATGATACATGGATGGTGCTCGCGTTGTACTTAGATTTTCATTTCTGGAAACCAGAGTTCAAACAAATTTCAAAAGTGAGTCTTTTGATAGGAATATGGGCAAGTAATAAAAAACAACACAGAAATTTTATGATTTCAAATTTTAAACAAAGCTAATCTATGTTTCTTCCTGTCCATGTGTTTGATAATGAGTGTCTGATTGTTCAAAAGAGTGAGAACACTGAAAAATTATCAGACAAAATCCTGCCTATTTGTTTAGAAGGGAAGTGATTTTAATTGTTAACAAGACACTAAGCTGAACAATCAATTGATTACTTACTACGGAGATACTAAAATATTACCCAACTAGATTTTGGCTTTTTTCTTATCTGATAGGATAATCTGTATTTCTCTTAATATGCCCTGTTTCTCCTGATATATCTGTACACATGCTTATTAGAAAAACACTTCTGCCACACACAAGCTACATTTATTGATAATACCGATAATATTTTTGCTTAATATTGCTTAATATATTTCTTAATCTTAATATTGCTTAATATATTGCTTAATCTATTTCTTGAACCATTTTTTGTGTGAAAGGAAGAGGGGAGAGAAATTATGTGTGTGTTTTTCTGTACCAGAGCTATTTGAGTTGTTATAGCTTGAAAAATAAATCTGAGCCTTTTTCAAGCATAACACATGCTTTCCAAATGTAGTCCAACCCAGAGTTATGAACCACAGAGTTATGAAGTGAGCGATCAACCACACACACCTTATTTGGAACCAAAAGTAAGCCAGCAGCAGCAGAGACCAAAAGAAAAGTAAAAGCATAGTTAGTACAGTATTGTGTGGATTGTAAATCACTGAAACAAAGGAAAAGTTGAAAATAAACATTTGAGAGGCAAGCAAACTGTGTCTGGGCTTGTTTAATTTAAATTAAGATGGTTAAAAGCAGCATTTTAATTCTGCATAGTAAAGTTTCAATAATGTAGTAAGTCAGTGTTCAGTGTGAGTTTTGAAAGAACAACCATAATGTTTTGTTTAGTGTTATGAATATTTCAGAGTTATACACAACCTCCATTTATGAGGTATTCATAGCTCTGAAGTAATACTATAACGTGTGATAAGAAGAACTGAGAAACTTGTGCAGATGTATTAGTAATTTTGAACTCTAGCACACAGCCACATTTTTAAGGGGTTTTAAAATAAAGTTAAACTACCAAATACCATGAGTTATAATTTTCCTGGACCTAGATCTTCCAACAGTAATGGAAGTCTGCAGGCAGATATGTAAGGTATGGGACATTACTGAGATTATGAGACAGAGGACTACTTAAATAATGGAGATTGCCTATCTCCTAGAGCTGGAAGGGACCTTGAAAAGCCATTGAGTTGAGTCCAGTCCCCTGCCTTCAAAGGAGGACCAAGTACCATCCCTAACAAACTTTTGCCCCACATCCCTAAAATGGCCTCTGCAAGGATTGAACTCACAACGCTGGGTTTAGCAGGCCAATGTTCAAACCACTGAGCTGTCCCTCCCTACCCCCTGCCTTTAAAAAGTCTTTTTAAAGGAAGACTCTGAGAAGATAGGTGAAGCTACAGAAGACAGTATTTTTATCCCACAAAGCTTTGAGTTATTTATTACATTAGGGATAAAGTTTTCAAAAGCACTGATTTAGGGTTCTAAGTCCCTTTTTAAAAAGTGATTCAGGCACTAAAGAGACTAAAGACTTGTCTACATAGAGAAAACCATGTTTAAAGCTAGAGTACTAGCATGTCACTCACAACATCTCTGGCTCTGTGGTCCTATATCACTTAGGCTAAGTCTAGACTGCAGGCTTCTTTTGGAAGAAGTTTTTCCAGAAGAGATCTTCCGAAAAAACTTCTTCCGAAAGAGCGCATCCACACTGCAAAAGCACATCAAAAAAGCAATTTGCTTTTTCAAAAGATAGCATCCACACTGAATGGATGCTATCTCACATTTAATCTGTAATTACTATGGATAGAGTAGCCACCAGGGCAGCTGTGCTTTTTCCTCTTTCCTCTTCTTTCGAAAGAACTCCCTCTTCCCTATCCACACACACTTTTTTCCAAAAGAGCTCTTACGGAAAAAGGCTTCTTCCTCATAGAAAGAGGTTTACCAATGTCGGAAAAACCTCTCTGTTCTTTCCATTTTTTTTCCAAAGAACACGATTGCAGTGTGGATGTAAGTGACTTTTTTCAGAAAAACAGCCATTTTTTCTGAAAAAAACTCTGTAGTGTAGACATAGCCTTAGTTATGTTTGAAAATATCATCAACAATTGCCATTACATAATTTCACAAAACTTAAAAATATTCATCACTTCTTATCACTGTAAACTGAGTTTCAGTCTTTTGTAATGATTAATAACTTTTGTCTCATTGAAAATCTTATTTACTGACGCTACGTCTAGACTGCAAGCCTCTTTCAAAAGAGGCCTTCTTGAAAGATACTTTCAAAAAAGCCTCTTTTGAAAAAGAGCATCTAGACTACAATCAGTACTTTTGAAAAAGCAAGCCGCTTTTTTGAAAGAGAGCACCCAGGCAGTCTGGATACTCTCTTTCAAAAAAGCACAGTTTGCATTACATAGCTCCTTTTTTCAAATGCACTTTTGAAAAAAGGTGTTCTTCCTCATAAAATGAGGTTTTCCGTGGTCAAAAAACCTGCCGCGTTCTTTTGATTTACTTTCGAAAGAACGCGGCAGCAGTCTAGACGCAGGGAAAGTTTTTTCGAAAAAAGGCCGCTTTTTCCAAAAAAAAACCTGTAGTCTAGACACACCCTGAATGATTAAGTAGAACAAACCTCTGCCCTGGTCCACACTAGGGAGTTATTTTGAAATAAATCCCTTTATTTTGAAATAACAAGTGGAGTGTCCATATTACCAAGCCCATTATTTCAAAATAACGGGCTGGTTATTTCGAAATAACGCCTGCTTTCCACAAGGAATAATGCTTATTTCAAAAGACCAGTAGTGTGGATGCTCCACAACTGCTATTTCAAAATAACTACCCCCCAGAGTAACAACCTTCCTGGAGCTCTAAGTCAAGGTAGTGCATCCACAGTAGGGAGCCTGCCTTGGACTAATTTCGAAGCTTCCCTCTAATGTGGACACGCTACTTCAAAATAGTTATTTCAGGAGTTATTATTTTGAAATAATTTCCTAGTGTAGACATGCCCTCTATTTCTGAATTGAACAGACTTCTGAAAATTGTTCTTGTGTGGAAAATAGATCCAGATGTTAGACCTTTGTAATGTCTTACTTGCAGTGCCTTGACCAAGTTTCTTTCTGACCACACAAGGAGTAATTATCTAATTTTTTATGTTAGTCTATTTGATATGTGCAGAAGACTTTAAAATATATACATAAAAAATGAAAAAGTCAGATAAATGTTTCATTGAGAGCCCCATGGTTCATATTCTCTTGCTTGGAGTCAAAAGCAAGACCTTCACTGGTGTAATCAGTTTAACAGATTTCTCCAGCTAAATTTCTGGTCTAAATTATTTAGTGCATTCAAGTAGATTCTTGTTGCCTGTGCAGATTTCATGGGAACAATACCTCTCTCATCATAGCCTTTGTAGAGGCTTCAGAATCATTCTGTTTCAAGCTATTCTTGGCTATTTATAGAGTTAGACTTCAGCTTTAAGACCTTTGTCTCCATGGCTGATGTGCTCTTAGAGCTGTTGCTGAAATGAATTAAACCCACTGGAATTTAATGATTTATGTGAGACACAAAGATCTTTTAGGTGGTAAGTCTGTTATTTTAAGATCACACTGGGTGCATCTACACTGCACCAAATTTTGAAATAAAGCGCTATTCCAAACAAGGGTTACAGGGACACTGGAATGGCGTGCCCATTATTTTGAAACCTATTTTGAAATAATGGGCTTCTTTAAAAACATGGAATAGCTATTTGGGATACTTTCAGTATCCCAAAATAGCTCTGTAGTGTAGATGTAGCCACTGAGACACCAAGAGTGAAATCCTGATCATACTGAAGATAGTGGCAAAACTCCCATTGACTCCAAAGGGGCAAGGAGATCATGCCAGGTATTTTCAATCTATTAATTCTCTCATGCACATGCATTTAAAATATACAAATATTAAAGACAAGTTTAAAGAGGAAAGTCATTTAATAAAGGGTGCATCTACACTGCACCGTTATTTCGAGATAGCTAGTGTTATATCGAAATAACAATGCCAGAGTCTACACAGCTATTCCATTATTTCAAAATAATTTCAAAACAACAGATGGCTTATTCAGAAATCTGTAAACCTCATTCTACAAGGAATAATGCCTATTCAGAAATAGCTATTTTGAAATAAGGCATGTGTAGATGCTCAGCTGCTGCTATTTCGAAATAGCCCCTCATCAGGGCCATTCTAAGCTATTCCTTCCCAGTGCCTCCTGGAGCTCTAAATCAAATAGCACATCTACATTAGGGAAGCCTGCCTCAGACTAATTTTGAGGCTTTCCTGTAGTGTAGACGTGCTATTTCAAAGTAAGCACTTTCGGAATAACTATTCCAGAATAGCTTATTTCAAAATAAGCATGCAGTGTAGACATACCGAAATGCAGAACAATAGGTTGTCTGTTTTTAAATGGCTGTACAACAAAATCTCATCTGATGTCCAAATCCCTAAAATGCCTAATGGCATGTTATGCCAGGGCCCAATTTATTTGATTCCAGACAACCTACAACATATACAGAGAGGCAAAAGCTAATACCAGCAAAGTTCTACTGAACCAAAAATCTAAGAGTAAATATTTTTTTTTCCAAAAATCACATGATGCCCGTTTGTTCTGGGTAATCATTCATGCTTGCCAGCAGTGAGACAGATTTAAATTGGAAAAGCTTTTATTTCTTAAAACTTTCCCTTGGCTCTTGTTTCATTCTTCCATTCCAAGTACACTAACATTCCACTCAAATACACTTTTCATACCTTTTGCACACTCTTTTCTATGTACTCATTTCTCACTTGAGTGCTATCAAGAGGCAATGCTAATGTACTTCTATTTCTTTGTAATTATTCTTCCCTGATTGATATTAGTTATCATCAAAATGTTCAGAATGACTTCTTTTCTCGTTTCAGATGAGAGACACAATCAAATACAATTGATAGGAGAAATTAGCTCTCTTCTTGATTGACAAAATATTGCAGTCATGAAGATTTCAGTTTCCCCACCACCCAGAATTCATTCCTCGGTGGGCGAAAGTCTATTTTCTCCTCTTTTGCATGAAGTCAGACTCGCTACATAATTTCTTACTGAGCCATTTGGGAATACCGTAATGAGTAAGGACTATTAGAGGCAGCACATAATGCAAGATCATTCTAATGCAAGTCATGAACAGTGTAGATCAGATACATATACCGTCCTCTCTGAAAAGCTCTTCAGAAGTGTGTTTTAATGAAGGCTATGAAGGAAAAGAGGGAAGAAGAATATCCCTCAGCAATCACTGTCTGTAATGGGCTTTACGTATCCTGTGCTGGGCATAGGTAGAAGGGAGAGAAAAGTCATCCCTGCTTAAAAATGCTCCAACTGACCAGAGCCCAGCATAGCTGCCAGAATTGCAAAGAAATGGAGTTTTGAACCCACAGCAATGACGAATAATGAAAACAAGCCTGCCTTTAAAGGAAGAAGAAAACAGCAAAAATGGGTGGCGAAAAGGCCTGGATACTGTTAGTGCAACAGTCCTATGCCAGGCTGCCTCTAAGAAACTGACAAGGGAACAAAGGAAGGCTGCAGGTCCTGGCGTTTAAGGGCTGATAGTCTCATTTTAGGTCAAGCTGATGGCCTGAGCTAACTGGAGATCAATAGAGGGAGACCAGTTAGGAGAAAACTGGGACCGCTATAGAAACTGCCCCAAGGATACCTGCTACATTGTATTATTTTACCAAAGCCAGTTTTTAGGGGCCCAATCCAAAGTCCATCCCAATCACCTCCCACTCTCCTGGTAGCAGCAGCAGCCAGCAACTCTAGGCCTTTTGAATCTCCAGGCCCTGAGGCAGTTGCCCTCTTTGTCCCACCACCCTTCCCCCATTCCTTAGCAGTCTTTGTCAATGATAATGCCCTCATAGATTGCTGCAATCCTCTCTCTCTCTCTCTCTCTCTTATGGCTCCAACACCTTAGCTTTAGCTTTGATTGCCTCACAAATACTTGTGTACCTATGCTTTCAACACCTCTGTGGCAATAACAATTATTGTGAACACACGACCAAATATTAGTCAATGGGATTTTAGAAAATAAATGTTTTTGTACATTTAATGTAGCTACTGGTTCTTACTATCCAATTTATGGTGGGAAAAAAGCCAATAGGGATATGTACAAATTGTCACACTCCTTCAACTGGTCTTTGTAAAAACAGTCCCCTTCAGGCTTACACAAATAGGGTAGGGAGTGTCCAAATACAGGCCAAATGAGAAAGAAAGAGTTCATCATTATACCTATTTGTAAATGTTACACAAAGGCTTGTTTAATTTTATATTTCTTATTTTTTTAAATATGCAGATGACAAAAAGGAAAACATTTTAGTGAAAACGATGAAGGAGAAAAATGCTGAGTTATTCAATCATGCAAAGAGATGTGAACATTCCTCATTGTCATTTGGATAAAATGTGTACTCAGGAGCCACACCAGTGGCCTTGTACTACTTCTGGGGTCAGATTTCCTTGTGAGATACACAATCTCATACTCCCATGATGACTCTGAAGTAGTGAATGGAGTCCAGCCTCATGTTTTATTCTGGAAGCCATTGAGGGTTCTTTGGAAACTGCATGCCTCTGCCATTAGAATATAGCTGATAAAAAGTTACCTTCACAGCACTCCAGATGTTCCTCTTGGCCAATTGAAGAGAAGCAGGTATGGGAACTGAAGACCACTGTGTGTTCACTATTAAATTCTCTTTGGTCAGAAGAAGATAATCCAATTGGGGGGAGAAAAAAGTATCAAATAATGGGATCCTCAGAGCTATGAGAAGGTCTTGGATAATGCTCTGAGGTGAAGGTAAGTGATACTTGCCAGGAATTGGTATTTGTTTATTTTAAATGTTGATTTTGACAGAGCTGGCAAAGTGAGAGGTATGTTTAATGCTCCTTCATTAAAGAGTTCATCCTAGATGCATATGTTGTAAGACCAGAAGAGATCATTATGATCATTCAGTTTGCCCTCCTGCATAACCTAGACTTTTACCAAATCTGCATCAGGCCCCTAACTACTGGTAGAACAGTAGGCACATGGCACAATAAAAAGGCACATGTTATTTTCTGTGCTGACTGTTTGAGCCTCTGACTTTAGTACTTCAAGCCAGCTCCTCAGCTGGTGCAAATCAACATTTTTAGATTTACTCCGTCAGAGAATATGGCACCCCTATGTCATCTCTGCCACAAATGTCAATGAACAAACAACATAGTACAACTGTGTATGACAGTTCAGCAGTGTCTGTATTCCCTGTGCAGAAGGCAAGGATTTTTAATTTCACACCACTTTCCCAGCATGTTGCAATTATTCCAGAGCCTTAGCAAACATGTTCATTAATGCCAATATCTTAGAATAGTTGTGTGTCTGCGTGTGTATATATATGTCTAAAAGTGTTTAGTTAGAATTTGTGAGTACTGTTAGAATTTGTGAGCACTGGTAATGAAGGAAAAAATTCTGGCTCAGTTTTTCTAAATTCTCAACTAGGGAGCATGCACAAGGAATTATTCATTTATTAGCCTTGTTTTCAAGTCAGCTCTGACTGTAATAAACTATAATAAGAATATGTCTAGACTGCAGAGTTTTTCCAGGATAATATCCCAGAAAAGCTCTGCTGCATCCAGGAAATGCATCCGCTTTTTCAGAACAGTTTCCGAAAAAGGGAGCACATTCTTTCGGCATCCCTGTATTCCTCTTGGTGAGAGGAATAAGGGATGTTCCGAAAGAGGAAGGGTTTTTTTTTTCGTAATTTGGCCACATGTAGACAGGTCAAATTTTGGAAGAGCCTCTTTTGGAAAAAAAAGTGGAAAAAGATATGCAAATTGTGATTCTCAATTTGCGTATCTGTTTCCGATAAAACTCTACAGTCTAGATGTGGCCCATGACTTCTTTCTACTGCACTGGAACAAAAAGGTAAGCTTCCAGTTTAGCATGCACTATCCAGGAATAGCCATTAGCTCCATTGTTGTGGTACTCAGCTGGAATGTGGGAGGTATAAATTCAAGTTCTTGCTCCCAATCAGGCAGACCAAAGACTTGAAGATGGATCTCTGAATACCACCTGAATGTGCTGAGCACTGGGCTACTAACTAGAGCTGACTTTTTTGCTCTGGTTTTGACTAGAAGATCTCATGAAATGTTTTGGACGAACCAGCATTTTTCAACAAAAAAATATTTTGACAAACAAGTTCCAATCATTTGTAATTATATTGATATCTACAGGCTTCCAGCAAATCCAAATCGAGTGCCTTAATGACCATATCATCTTCTCTGTTGTGGATGGTTTTGTAGATAAAGCACCTGCTATTCCTTGCACTACTGAATTACATTGTACAGGGATTATATTTCTTGATAATTATCAGTTTATAGTACCAATACAACCATATCATTTTTATGTTTATTTTCTTATCTTTTCCTCAGACTTGTACATCTGAAATGGGACATATGTCAGCAAATAGAACTGGCCTAGAGACAGTTAATGAAAATAGATGGGAGCATAGGGTGTTGGAAAGCTGGGATAGCTTTTAGTTTAGAAGGAATTAAACATCTATTAATCTGAAAAAAGGAAAGCTTTAGAGGGAAACAACTGCTACAGTGAAGAACATCTGGATACTCTCATCCTATAATACAAAAGCATAAAGACATTAAATCAAATGTAAAGGAAAAATTCAAATAACTAAAAAGGAAAAGGTTTTAACTTAAATCCTCTGGCTATGCATTCCACAGGTTAATGATATTTTATCATCCTTAAGGGCAATCAACTAATAATAAGATTACTTCAAGGCTGCGTCTAGACTGGCAAGTTTTTCCGCAAAAGCGTCTGCTTTTGCGGAAAAACTTGCCAGCTGTCTACACTGGCCGCTTGAATTTGCGCAAGAACACTGACAATCTAATGTAAGATTGCTCAAGAACACTGGCAAATACCATGATGCTCCCACTCAGGGATAAACCCTCTTGCGCAAATGTATTTGCGCAAGAGGGCCAGTGTAGACAGGGGAGGACGGTTTTTCGCAAAAAAGCCCCGATGGCGAAAATGGCAATCGGGGCTTTCTGGCGCAAACCCGCGTCTAGATTGGCACAGATACTTTTCCGCAAAAAGTGCTTTTGCGCAAAAGCATCCATGCCAATCTAGACACTCTTTTCCGCAAATGCTTTTAACGGAAAAACTTTAAAATACATTTCGAAATAGCATTTTGCTATTTCGAAATAGTGCGTCCACACTGATAGGACACTGAATTGCATTTAAGGCTGACCGGAAACGGTTCTGGCAGGGCATCAGGGCAGGAGTTACCTTGTGTGGCTGCTGCCTGAGGCTATCTGAGACCTGTGCTTAAAGGAACCCCCCCAGACAGCCGGTTCTAAGATTTCCCTACTTGCTTGCCTACCTCGCTGAGGGACAGCAAAGCATTTTTTTTCTCTGCATGCTCTGATTGCCCTCACTAAGGACACCACAGCACTCTGCAGCATGGAGCCGAAGCCGCCCCTGGGCACTCTGGTGCTTCTCCTGGACGTGTTCCTGCGAGCCTGGCAGCAAGTTCTGCAGGCAGTAACAGTCTCCCTGGTGTACCCCACTGGGTGCTTGTGCCTCATTCCTCCCTCACATCCTTCCACTTACCCCTCCCTAACCGCCCTTCCTGCTGTACAATAAAAGACACGTTCATTACAACAAAGCCTCTTTATTGAACAAAACTGGGGTGGGGGGAATGAAACTGAGGTGAGACTGGGGAAAGAAGGTGGGAGAGGGGAAGAGGGAGGGTGGAAGAGGGGAGGGGGAAACCTGGGAGGAGGGAGCTGGCAGGGGGAGGCAAGAAGAGGAAGGGGGAGGAGAAGCTCAGGGCTCAGGGTTGGGGGTCTCACTGGCCCAACTTGTTACCTACCAGCCCTGTGCTTTTGGGAGCCAGGGAGTGACAGTCATGGAAAACCATCCCCCCCCCCCCGCCTTTCCCCTAAGCCTTTGCTGGAATCAGACAAAGCAATGAAAAGGCCTGGGAAGACACACCTAAACTGCTTCAGACAAGGGTGATACAATTAAGGAAACACCCCAGCCTCATTTGCATTAAAGATGGAACAGAGGACATCTCATTAGCATACAGAATGGAGAGCAGCTCTTTCAAGGCAGGAACCGCAGTGAACTATGGGATACCGAAAGCAGAGAAGCACTGCCTGATGGGAAATCTCTACTACAGATGCTAATGAACCCAGGCCTGCTCACACCCAAATTAGTCATTATCAGACCAATTCTAGTAACGATCCTATTGACATCTAAAATACTGAAACTGTCTAGTTGCATTGTGAGCTCGTTCAAGGAACATCACCCATAACCAGGGGTGATCAATCTCTAGTGTCTCTTCTCTTTCTCTTTGAACTATCTCTATAAAATTCCTATCCTTGCCCCAAGAAAAACTGTTCTGATACCTGGATTTAAACTGCATCAGTTCCATTGAGACTTCTTCATCTCCTGTCTGATCGTGCTGGGGGCTCTGTTCTGCTTGTCTCCTGCCCTCTGGACCCCCAGCTACCATCATCATCTGGGAACCCCGATCAGTGTCAGCTCCATGGAGTGGTGAGGTCTCTCTCTCTTTCTCTCTCCCTCCCATCAACTACCTCTCTAAGGGTACGTCTAGACTACAGGCTTTTGTCGACAGAAGTTTTGTCGACAGATACTGTCGACAAAGCTTCTGTCGACAAAGAGCGTCTAGACTACATCCAGTTCTGTCGACAAAGCAAGCCGCTTTGTCGACATGGCAGTGACAGTAGATGCAAAGGACAGTTTAGATAGAACTCTGTCGACAGAAGGCATTATTCCTAAATAAAATGAGGTTTACAGCCGTCGACAAAACTGCTGAGTTCTGTCGACGTTATGTCGACAGAACGCGGCGGTAGTGTAGACGCAGGTATAGTTTTGTCGACAAAAGTCCACTTTTGTCAACAAAACCCTGTAGTCTAGACACACCCTAAGCATAGCCTTCTGACCCTGCCCTATGTAAACTGTTATATGGTTACCTAACATTTGTAATCAGTTTCAATTTAGATTTAATATTGTAACTGTTAGATTTAATATTGTAACTTTTTTATATCTATTCATTACTCAGAAATAAATAACTTTCATTGTTAAGCTGGTTGCTTCTCTCTCTTTCTTTCTCTTTCGCTCACTCTTCCTTGTGTTGTTTTGGCTTCCCCATTCGCTCTGCAACAACGCTTCTTGTACCCAAGCTAAAGATCCCTGTAGTGCCCAAAATCCTGTGGGTTTGCTCATCGTGTGGTTTACCAGTGAATGACTGTGGTGTGAGAGTGGGGATAGGGGGTGCTGAACCTGGGGGCTTATGAGGATGGCAGCTTAAAGTGCTGTTTAATCCAGCCTACTGAGTCCAAAGGTACATGAGGGTGCAGTGTGGCATTGCTGTGAAACCCAGTCAGCTGAGTCCAGGGACATATGAGGGGGTCAGCTTGTGAGTGCTGATTACCCAGTCCTCTCAGACGTGCTCTGTTAGTGGGTGTGAGTGTCTGTGTGTGTTGCTAAGGTGGTAACCCCATCCTGAGGAACCTAGTTCCTGCAGGAGAGCTCCAGTGGGAGGGGGAATTGGCAGCAGGGAGAATTCAGCTCCGTATGAGAGCACAAGTAAGCACAAATAGCACACTGATAGAATTGTTAACCTTCCCCCAGTCCCATAAGAGTAACCCTGATAAATGAGCATACCCCAGAGTATTGGGCAAATCTGGTAACAAACTGTCTCCCAGCACTGCAGGTGCGTGGGCCTCGGTGTCCCTGGGGGCTTGGGAAGGGTGACGAGGAAGAAGCAGGAGTGGGAGAAGGAGTGGGAGGAGGAGCGGTATCTGGGGAGGCAGCAGGGGCTGGAGCAGCAGGAGGCAGCAAGCTCTGCCCTAGGGTTGATCACCACCTGGGGATCACGGACCATCCTGCTCCCCAGGATGCAGTCCACAGTATCAAAATAGGGGCAGGGGTCTGGATCTGCCCCTGGTTGGGAGCTGCCCCTTGTGGCCCTGGCATACACCTGTCGCAGCTCCTTTGTTTTCATGCGAACCTGCTCTTGGGTTTGCATGTGGCCTTTGGTGGCCAGGCTGGCAGCCATCCGCCTGTAGACAGTTGTGTTCCTCCATTTAGTGCGGAGATCATGGACGTTGGAGGCATCCCTCCAAACCTGAATTAGGTCCCTGATCTCCGCACTGGACCAGGCAGGCACCCGCCTTTTCCGGCCCCTGGCAGACTCCTGGAAGCTGGCGGACTGGTTCTGGGGAGCAGTGGAGGGCTGGCTGGCACTGGCTGCCTGGCTCATCCTGGGCCTACTGGGTCAGGTGCAGCAACTGCTGGCTCTGGGCTGGCAGGCTTGGAGCTGGCACAGGCACTGTGGCCAGAGTCTACCCCTTTAAGGGCTCCGGGAAGGGGGTGGAGGGAGAGGAGTTTTCTTGGTTGTGCCCAGAGTGGCCACCAGGGCACCCTGGGAAGGGCTGGAGGCCCCCTATTTCAAAAAAAGCGTCTACACAACGTTTATTTTGAAATAGCAATTTCAAAATTGGTGCTATTCCTCGTGGAATGAGGATTACCAATTTTGAAATAAGCCCTCCACTATTTCGATTTAATTTTGAAATAGCTGTTTTGCTGTGTAGATGCTGGTAAAGTTATTTCGAAATAACGGCTGTTATTTCAAAATAACTTTGCGGTGTAGACATACCCTATATGAAAAGAAGACTAGCAACTAGTTACACTGGCTAGTGTAGGAAAAGCTATCCATCCAAATAATGGTTGTTAAACATTATATTTCAGGTCATAATTCCTGGACATGATAACTAGAATCCAGGAAACATTTGTACTTTCAGATTCCTTGCAGAACGGATCTGGTATATTATGTATCATTTTACTAGAAGAGGTATGAGGAAAGGAGAGTTTGTCTTCTTCATGACTAGGAGACTGTGTCTACACTGCACCCCTTTTCCGGAAAAGGGATGCAGATGAGACAAGTCGGAATTGCAAATGAAGCAGGGATTTAAATTTTCCCCGCTTCATTTGTATAAACATATTGCCGGCTCGGGGCTTTGCCGAAAGCGCCAGTCTAGACGGATCTTTCGAAAATAAAGCCTTTTCCGAAAGGTCCCTTATTCCTCTTAAAATCAGGAATAAGGGACCTTTCGGAAAAGGCTTTATTTTCCGAAAGATCCGTCTAGACTGGCGCTTTTTTCCGGCAAAGCCCCGAGCCGGAAAAAAGCGGCAGCCATGTTTATACAAATGAAGCGGGGAAAATTTAAATCCCTGCTTCATTTGCAATTCCGACTTGTCTCATATGCATCCCTTTTCCGGAAAAGGGGTGCAGTGTAGACACAGCCGGAGAGTAATATTCCTCCCCATTCTTCAATGAAATGACTCCTATTGCCACTGTCTCTACACACATTGGAGACTGCTACCTCTTCCCAACTTGGAATATTTTTTGTTGCTACCCCTTTCACATGAAAGCAGACAGGAAACTATGCTCCCCCTTTTTAATATGCAGCCGAGGGAGTGCTCCTTGGCACTGCAGAAGATACAAAAGTGCCCATAGCACAGGTAAAGCATATTAGTGATATGGATCATAATGCTAGAACTAAGCCCCCTTACTCTGATTATAGTCACTTCCAATTAGGAATGAGCCAATCCCTTTGGAGTAAAAGGAGAACTGACCTTTTCTCCAAATTTGAATTAGCTCTATAATTTAATTCTTGCCTGTGTTATGTATCTATCTTGGTACTTGTATGACCCTCATCATCATAATATCTGAGTACTTGGCAAAGAAGCACTCATTTACCTATGCAGTCAATGAATTTTTCATTTAATTACTAAAGATATCTTCTGTGATGCATTTTACAACTGTATTTTATGTGCTGCACAAAAGGCTGCTAAATCTGTCTTCCTCCTACATTTTAATAAAAGCATCTCTGCTCTCCCTCCTGCGCGCACACACACTTTGTAGTCTTTCAGCTAGTGCCAGAAATCAAGAATTTTCCTGACACATTGTGGGTAACACATGTCAATCTTGTTAAATCACCTTTGCACAGTTTTTTTTATACATTATGTTTCAATTTAAACAAAATGTTCATAATTGGTGGAAAAAATAAGAATATAGGCCCAGCTCCTCAAAGGTAGCTCAATGTCTGAATCATTTAAATCAGTGAGAGTTAGGTAAATAAATATTCGTTGCTGTAAACTAAGATGATCCTTTCTTGTCCTATCCTCAGTGGATGGGGAGAACAGTTGTTCACAGTCCTCTGTATAACAGTCCTTAATATATTTAAAGACTGTTACCGTGTTTTCCCTGTGACTTCTCGTGTCTATCCTTAACATGCCTGGTTCTTTTAACCTTTCCTCATAAGTCATGTTTTCTTAAAAATATATAGTTTTTTGCTCTTCTCTGCACTTTCCAAATTCTTCACACTTTTCTAAAAGTTTAGTTCTCAAAAGAGGAGACAGGGCCCAGCTGAGACCTCACCAGCCTATCAAGGGCCACACTGGTGTTAAGGGCTATGGTGTGGAGAGATGCTGCTCCCCTAGCCCTGAGCCTATCTCAGCAGCGAAAGGCACCTCTCCCCTGGTCCAAGCTCTGGGCCTGCCTCACCCAGGTGCTGCTGCAGGGAGAAAGATCTGGAGGGAGTCCTCTTTCCACATCATAGCCCCAGGGCAGCCATCATCCCAAAGCCCTGATTCCCTCTTGCACCCAAAACCGCTGCCCCAGATCTGAGCCCCTTCCTATCTACAAATCCCTCAGCTTTACCCTCACTACACATCACCTCCATATTGGTGCACATAACAAAATTAATTCCACACATGCATAAGAAAAATTAGAGGGCACATGGCCCATTTCTTACTTATGACTCTACTATTAATACATCCCAGAACGACATTTGTCTTTTTTGCCTCAATATCACATTATTGATATTAATATTACAACTCATACGCAATTTGTGATCCACTGTAAACTTCAGAGTCTACCAGTTATTTGTATTTTGTATTTTTTCACTTGACTTTTCTTTCCCAAGAGTAATGCACTTGTGTTTATTGAACTACATCGTTTTCATTCCAGACCAATTCTCCAATTTATCAAGATGTTTCTGAATTCTAATCCTGTCTTTCAAACTGCTTGCAACCCCTCCTGGCGTGCTGTTGTCCACCAATTTTGGAAGCATATTTTCTATTCCACCTTCCAAATTGTTAATGAAAATATTGAACAGCAGTAGCTTCAAGATAGGTGCTTATACTGTCCCTCCTGATATGTCCTCCAGTTAGTTACTACATTGTCATTGGACTGTTCAGCAAACAATCAGTGTTTGGTTTTATTGGGTTTGTGAATCTCAAACATGAATAGGCGTTGGCTAGTTGTAATATTAATATTTACTTTAGAACAGTTTATCCAAAAGAATCTTATTCTGAACCAGAAGCTCCTCCTTTGTTCCAGGTGTTGTACCATCCTATTGACTTTGTACTCTGTAAACTCTTTGTCTTTAATAATCTATATCATATGTGTATGCATCCAATTGTCTTCTTAGCTCTTCAACGCTACAGAAACTTTATGCACACACTGCAAATCTCTTTCAATTCATTCTCTGTGCAATGGTGGCTTTGTAAAATGCAACCATTTTTCCTATAAAATGGTAGTGATTTGAGATAGTTGTGTCAGTAAACTAAGCTAATGAGTTTTTGGCACCACTCAGGTGCGTTACTGGTGAACATAGTATCCTTAACCACTTTGCATTAGAAATCAGGGTTTATGCTTAATGACAATGGTTATGTGAAAGCTGAAATACTAGCTCATGTTCTTTTGAAAATATTCTAAAGACAGTAGACCCAGGAATACAAATTTTATCATCATAGGCTGTTATTACAGAATATCGCTGTAATTTGAAACAGCTGTAAACCCAGTTTAACAGCTACCTAGGAATTGTGCAGAATAAGGAATTCCTGGGGCAGTGTATCCAGCTTTTTGCCAACATCTCCCTGTATAGGAGGCTAGTTCAAGCAAAAGAGAAACAATGCAGGCCCTCAACTTCAGTGACCCATCTCACATAACGGCCTTTTGAGGTGTTTGGGAACAATTAAGTGCGGGCCTCAGGTCTCCAGCCACTGCTCCAAGCAGAGATTCCAAAAGGGAGATTCATGATCAGAATATTCAACTCATTTGGCTTAACCTTATTGATTTGTTTCTAGATGACATATGAGTTTATTTGATTTTATTTATTTATTTAGACTATTTTTACCCCGCCCCTCTATTTAAAAATTTGAGGGAGTTTACAGAATTTTTAACACACACAATATATATATATATATATATATATATATATATATAAACACTAGCTGGAGTTACCCGACATTGCTCAGGAAAGTTGATATAACAGAGGTGAGGAGCCTGAGGGGAGGGAGGGGGAAGGGAGCTGCGCGCCTGCCGCCGGCGCCCAAGCCCGCCCTCCGCTTCCTTGTCCCTCCACCAGCCTTAGTGAGTGACTGTCCGCACCGCTTCCTCCGGGAAGCTGCTTCTCCCTGCACTGCCAAGCTCTGTGCGCCCTGGAGAGAGGTGTCTGTCTCTCATCTCTTCCCTCCCACAGTACCTTAAAACCTTCTCCTGGATGAAATGTTATCCCATGCAAAGTTTGGTTGTGGTAGCTCTTATAGTGTCCAAGTTATTAGCGCACAAACATACAAACATTCTCCTTTATATATTATAGATATATAGATATATATAAAGTAAAATACAGGATCCCAAAGGCGGGGGGACAGAAGATATCCTGGAAATATCAGAGATATCAGAGATATCCTGGAAAAGCAACACCATGTCCAAGGAATTTCGAAAAAGCAGACATGATCTTTAGCCATCCCTGTAAATCTCATTCTATGAGGAAGAAGGGATGTGTCGAAAGAGCAGGTTTTTCAAAAATTTGGCACCATGTAGACATGCCAAATTTCAGAAAAGCCTCTTCCAACAGAAAAGCGGAAAAAGATACACAAATTGCGGTTTGCAATTTGTGTATCTATTTCTGACTTATCTTTGTATTCAAGACGTAGCTATACACACACACAACTAAACACCAATAAAAAAGTTGTTAGGAGCTTTTCAAATACTTTCTCTTTCGTTTTTTATGGAGAAGGGAAAGTTTCTATTAATAGGCCATAGTAGTGTCTGAGCCAAAGAAAGAATGCTTTCCAAAATCAGGCTCTGTGTTTTATGCTTATTGAATTTTTTTGAACAATTTAGGCATAAGAGTTGGCCTTTGATTATATAGTACTGTATGTCTGCATGCCATTTTCACAATTCCAGACTATCCGCCTCTCCTTCTGTCTCATTTGGCTGTTGTTTGAGTTCCAGTATTTTGTCCTACATTTCATAAAAGTATGAGGTCTTTCCTTTCATGGAGAAAATTGATATGTGTGCATATAAAGGAGGAAGATAGGGACTCTCTGACAGTAATTCTGAGGAATAGCTTTTTAAAATATTTTATCCTACATACAATAAAATACATAGTTGTAAATATAACAAAATGGTTTTTTGAAGATAATAATGCAGCACGAGAGAAAGAGCAAAATTGTCCACTTCCAGCTGCCTCTCATGCCAAAGCAGTCCTTACTCAATGCTCTACATGTCGAGGCTAATTCTTGATTCCTATGTATGGTCTGCATGAATTACAATGTTAACTCGAACTCACCCATTGAATCAGATTGTATCTAATTTTGCATGGGGCTGGGAGCAGTTTGATTTATCAGAATGTCATTTTTTCTCCTTTAGTTTTCTTCTTCTTCTTCTTCTCCCCTCTCTCTTTCTTTTTGGAACATAGCAATAAAATAAATGGATAGAAGCCTCATAACAGATAAATAATAATGACTATTTTTGTGTTTGGCAAGTATAGACAGGACAAAGCAACAAAGTGCGCTAAAAACTGTGTTTACGACAAGTAGAGTGAGCAAAGCTCTTTCTTACAGCAGCTATTCCATTCACTCCTGGGACAAGAGTGCAAAGCAAGTCCAAACTGATCTGATGGAGAAGCAGAAAAATCTTCAGCATCAGCAGAGTCTTCAGTGAAAGAGAGTCTGTGTGGTCATGAACTGCCTTCTTGTAACACATAATGTACTGTACTGCTTATATCTGAAACCTATCCAGCAGTGACATAGACTTGGCAGTCTCATTTTGAAACTCTTTTTTTTTCTCTTTGGAAAGGGGAAACCAACATGAACCTAAATTATTTGCAGCTTGCTGAGATAAGGGGATCTTGGCAATTACTGAATGATAGAGTGCTGCCCTAAACCCTTAATTTCATGCTCTTCCTCTATACTGTGGTTTTGTTCCAATTGCCTCCCTGCCTTGGAATCTACTGTGCACTACTAGGTTAAATGTACAGACCGCCCATGGCAAAACCAATCAGTTATTTTGACAAGAGGCTCAGAAAAGGTCGGAGTCACTTCCCAAAAGCTGGTGAGGTGACAGAGGCACTCTTCACCCTGAGGCAAAGAGTCGCCATGACTCTTTTTTTTCAATTGACTTGCATATTCTTTACCCCTCCCCCCACCTTAACCTCCGAATCCTAGCCAGCCTTGACTAAAGCAGCAGACTCGGGGCACCTACAATAGTTTCTTCATTGTCCAAAATTAGGATTCTGCAATCCTAATTTAAATGCATGGGCTTGTTACATGGAGAGCTGTAAAATTCTAATTAATATTACACATAAGGGTATGACACAGTTTGATATTCATATAGTGTAATCTAATCTCTCTTAAAGGTAAAGTTGTAGCAAAGTGCGCATTTTCTAAGCAGTATCTCTGGAGTATGTGTAACAGACTACTAATTCACTGTAGTATAATAAAAGGTAGTCATAACCCTGTTTTTTCAAGATATTTAACATAGTCTAGGTTCTCTATCTAGAAATAGCCCATTATAAGGCCCTAACATTTAAAGGAAATAATATAATACAATATAAACAATGCTGAATTATGTGTTTATTATAAAGCATGTGTTTATTAGAAAAATTAATACTCGTTATAGTGTAACATTCCAAATAAAATCTAAATAATACTGTTTAAACAAAATGTTTTACCTTATCAAACCAAAATATTTCAATATTAAAAATGAAATATAAAAGTTGAAACATTCATTTCAAACTTTTTACTAGTGAAAACTGGGTCAGAATTGGCATGTTCCTGATAAACAGTTTGATTTGGAGAAAGCTGCATTTTTTATAACAAACTGTTCCATCAAAAAAATTTCTGATGAACCATATGACGTGCAGTACTTATATAGATATAGACATAGATACATATGCGTATTGGCATTGTACATTCCATATTATTCATCAATCCACTTCCTTTGTATCAGATCTCTTTCATTCTTCCATATCCATGTCAAGTTCTATTAGCTTTTGCCGTCTAACTCAGTTAGGACAAAAAGATGAAACAATAAAACACTAGAAGAGAAACACATTTTCTGACTTTTCTGACCTACCTAAAACAGTGAAGTGCCCTACTTCTCAGAAAAAAGTCTGATCTTGTAGGAAAAGTCTCAGGGTATGTCTACACTACGGGGTAAGGTTGTCTTAAGATACACAACTTCAGCTACGTTAATTGTGTAGCTGAAGTTGAAGTACCTTAACTTGACTTTTGGCGTGGTCTACACTCCAAGAAGTCCAAGGGAGAACAGTCTCCCTTCAACTTCCCTTACTCCTTATGGAAGCAGGACTGACAGCATCGACTGGAGTGCCCCCCCTCAGTTCAAATTAGTGTGTCTTTGATCTTCTCTGTAGTGTAGACATACCTGCAGACGGGTAACTGTGTTAGTCTATAACTTTAAAAACAATGAGTAGTCCTATGGCACCTTAGCCTTGGTCTACACTAGGGAGTTATTTTGAAATAACTCCTCTTATTTCAAAATAACAAGTGGAGCATCCACACTACCAAGCCCTTTATTTTGAAATAATGGGCTGGTTATTTTGAAACAATAACTCCTGCTTGACATGAGGAAGAACGCTTATTTTGAAATAGTTATTTCAGGAGTTATTATTTCAAAATAACTAAATTTAAAGTTATAACTCCTGAAATAACTATTTCAAAATAAGCTTATTCTCCAAGGAAAGCAGGAGTACAGATTTCAAAATAAACAGCCTGTTATTTTGAAATAATGGGCTTGGTAGTATGGATGCTCCACATATTATTTTGAAATAAGGGAGTTATTTTGAAATAACTCCCTAGTATAGGCCAGGGCTCTGAGACTAACAAAAATACAGACTAACTTGGCTACTCCCTGAAACTTTTAAAAATATTTATAGTATCATGAGCTTTTGTGAGCAAAACCCACTCCACATTGCTCATATAAGATCTGCAGATAAAAAATGATAGAATTTGAAAAATAATTCTGAATGAAATTTCCTAACTTATTTGAGGTTTCTCCATCACTAATTTTCACATTATTAGTTAACAGCATTCAATAGCCCAGAATGATAAATATCATACCGTTCTGCAAATGTATCATGTTAAATAATGCTTAAGAAGATTACAAGCAATTAACAAAATTAATACGAGTACCCATTTGCAATCTGTTATATTTTTTTATGGCAATTCTTAATAGCCAAATTCCATCCTCAGTCAGGCACATGCAATTTCTCTTGAAGAATTAACCCATATCTGAAAGTGAACTGTTATCCTAAATGTTTAATTTATACCTGATACATCTTTATGAAATTATTAACTAATTATATTTGTGCTACTGAAAGCAATGGGAATTTATGGAATCATTGTGCTGATTAGAACCTTATTTTGCAAGGCAGTCTATATATTTCAGTGAGATGTAGAGTTAGCTTCCTTCTTGAGAAATAGTGGCAGAATAATAGAGTGGAACAGGTTAAAAAAGGTAGTTTATATATATATATATATATGTGTGTGTGTGTGTGTGTATACACACATGACTTTGGAATCCTTTATCACTTTTCTACGCTTCATAACTTCTAGCTTTGATTGTTTTCTTTCCCCTTTTTCTGTTTGTTATATACATGGAAAGCTTTGTCATCCGGCAGTCTGTTAACCAGAAACCTTGTTAACAGGCATTACCCCCCAGCCACAATACCACCACATCTTCAGGCACATGCACCTGTCCATCTAGCCATTGTGGAGCTTCTGACCTCCAGCATTGCTGGTGGACATCAACCGCAAGCATCTCCTTCTCCCTCAGCCTGCCTCAAGCTGCTGGGAGCCTGATCTGCCAGTAGGGGGTGGGAACAGAGCAATAAGCTTTGTTATCTGGCACATTCAAATAACCAGCAACCCCCATTCTCCGTAAGTGCCAGATAACAAAGCTTTCACTATATAACAAATGGAAAAAGAGGAAAGAGATAACAATCAATATAAGCTAGAAGTTATGCAGTGCAGAAAATGGCTTGCTGGTATAGCTAAGAACAATAACAAAGAGTCCTTTAAACATATTGGCTGTGTCTACATTGGCACCCTTTTTCGGAAAAGGGATGCTAATGAGACACAGCGCAATTGCAAATCCGGATTTGCAATTGCGCTGTGTCTCATTAGCATCCCTTTTCCGAAAAAGGGTGCCAATGTAGACACAGCCCTCAGGAACAACAGAAATCCTTACAATGGTACAGGCCCATTACTTGATGGATATGATAAAACTAGTAGTAATGATATTGAAAAGGCAAAAATATTGAGTGTTTTTTTCTATTCCATATTTGTAAAGAAACAGGCTGTTCTTGTATCACATAGGATGATGAAGTACCTCCAGTCCATTCATCATGTTAGGGGTAGATATTTGTAAGGGTGCATCTAAACTGCAGGGTTTTTTCAGAAAAAAGGCCATTTTTCAGAAAAAACTTCATTTACATCCACACTTCTATTGCATTCTTTTGAAAGAAAATTTAAAAAAAAGAAGGGTTTTTCTGACATTGGTAAACCTCATTCTATGAGGAGGAACAGCTTTTCTGAAAGAGCTCTTTCGGAAAAAGGTATGTGTGCACGGGGAAGAGGGAGTTCTTTTGAAAGAAGAGGAAAGAAGAAAAAGCACAGGTGCCCTGGTGGCCACTCCGTCCATAGTAATCACAGCTGAAATGTGAAACAGTGTCCATTCAGTGCGGTCGCTATGTTTCAAAAAGGCAGATTGCACTTTGGCAGTGTGGACACTCTTTTTGGAAGAAGTTTTTCCGGAAGATCGCTTCGGAAAAAGCTTCTTTTGAAAGAAGTTTGCAGTTTAGACGTACCCTAAATGACTTTTGTAAGGCATTTGACTTATTACCATATCACATATAGTTTAATAAAACAGCACCATATCAATATCAATATCATCCACAATGGGAAGTGGATTTAGAACTAACTAATTGACAAATCTAAAAACGTAGTAGTTAGTGAAGAATCATCATCAAATGTGTGCATTTCTAGTGCGTGTTATAGGGATTGGGAGTTCCAATGACATACAAGATTTTCATCAATGATCTGTTAGTAAATATAAACTTATTGCTCATAAAATTTGCAGATGAGACAAGAATTAGCAGACTGAAAAATAATGAAGAGATGGTTGCCATACAGGAAGATTTGGATTGCTCGGTAAGATGATCCCTTTCAAACAAAATACATTTGAATACAACCAAATAAAAACATATTCATCTAGCTACAAGGAATGCAGGCCAAACGTAGAGAATGGGGGACTGTATCCTGGAAAGCAGTTACTCTGAAAAGGATTCAGGACAAATCCTAAATGTGGACAAACAACACAACATGATGTCCCACTACGATGCTGTTACAAAGAAGGGCTAAGTGAATACCTGGATGTATAAAAGGAGGCATAGGGAATAAGCAGTCATTTTACCTCTGTATGTGGCATTGGTGAGACTGATACTAGAATACTGAATATAGTACTGTTGTCCCCATTCTAAAAATGATGTTTAATCATTGGAAAAGTTGCAGAAAAGAGCATTAAAAATGATTGAGAAGAACATGCTTCTGAGAACATGCCTGTTCTCCTGGGCCTCTGATGATAGGACAAGAAGCAAAGAGCTTAAATTGCAGCAAGGGAGGTGTAGGTTCGCCATTAGGAAAAACTCCCTAAGGCTAAGTCTACACTATAACCTTCTTGCGGAAAAGCTTATGCAAATGAAGCTCGGCGTGGAATATCGCTGTGCTTCATTTGCATAATTAATGAGCAGCCGTTTTTGCACAAGAGGCTTTTGCACACAAGAAAAGCAGTGTAGATGGCTCCTTTTTGTGCAAAAACCTCCTCTTGCGCAAGAGCCGTTCTTCCGAGGAAGAATGGCTTTTGCAAGAGAAGAGGGTTTTGCACAAAAAGGAGCCATCTACACTGCTTTTTTTGTGTGCAAAAGCCTCTTGCGCAAAAATGGCTGCTCATAAATTATGCAAATGAAGTTCAGCAATATTCCACGCTGAGCTTTATTTGCATAAGCTTTTCTGCAAGAAGGCTACAGTGTAGACGTAGCCTAACTGTCAGGGTGGTAAAACCCTGGAATAAATTGCCTAGGGAGGTTGTGGAATCTCCATCACTGATTATATTTAAAAGCAGATTAGATAGGCATCTGTCAGGGATGATCTAGATGGTGCTTGGTCTTGCCATGAGGTCTGGGGACTGGACTTCATAACCTCTCAAGGTCCCTTTCAGTTCCAGTATTCTATGATTCTGTGCCATACAGTGACAAATCTGTTTAGCTTATGCAAAAGAAAATTGAGAGGTGGCTTGTTTATGGTGTCTACAAACCCTCACAGGGAGAAAATCCTGTGTACAGGAACAGTGGTTCCCAACTGCCGGGCCATGGTGGCTGTCGGGGACAGGGCTGGGGTACATTGCTCTCACTGTGACTGTTGGGAGAGGCATGTCCTACCCTGCCTCTCAGCCAGCCAGCACTGGGCAGGGGCAGGGTCTCCTCCCGGTCACAAAAGAGCGCTTCCCTGAACTGAGGCATGTAGGGAACTGCTCTTGTATGTCCGGAAAGAGATTCTTCCCCTGCCTGGTGCTGGTTGGCTGAGAGGCGGGGCAGGACATGTCTCTCCCAGCAGCCATGCTGGAAGGGGAGGCACTGGGTATAGTACCCCAGACCCGGCTCCTAGAGCCACCACAACGTGGGCAGCAGTGCAAGGCTAAGTGTGGGGGGGTGGGGCAGGCATGTGGGGCTCCAGAGTTGGGGCTAATGCTGAGGGGCTCTGGAGGCTGAGAGAGTAGTAGGGGGTTATGGGGAAAGGGCTGGCACTGGGGGACTCTGGGGACAGGGCTAATAATGGGGGACGGCACTGGGGGAGGCTCTGGGAGGGTTCGGTGCAGTGGGGTTCTGGAGACAGGAGACTGGTACTGGGGGGGTCTAGTGAGCAGGGGGTTTGGCACTGAGGTGTTTGAGATGGGGAAGGGAGATTGGAACTGGGGGGACTCTGAGGATGAGAGGCTGGTGCTGGGGGTTAGTGGAGGGATGGGGAGCTCTAGGGGTAAGGGCTGGCACTGGGGACTCTGGAAGCTGGGCTGTTGGCAGACCAGCAACATTTTATTTGCATATATGCATATTTATCATCTACAAATATGCAAATAAAATGTTGCCATTCCACCAAAAGTTTGTGAATGGGTTTGCCGGTCCCTGGTACCAAAAGGTTGGAAACCACTATAATAGAGGGTATTTAATCCCATAGTAAAAGGCATTAATGGCTGAAAGCAGGAGCCAGAGAATTCAATGTCCTTGAAGGAGCCTGGGAAGGAATAGGTGTAGATGATCCTGGGCCAGGCAGGTTAGGCGGGCAGTGGTGGGGATACCTGAGAAGGGAAGAGGAAGGTCAGATTGGTTGGGGAGAGGGGGTGGAGTAGGCAGGGGACATGTGAAAAATACCTGGGTGTGCAATATTTGTGTAGCATTTAAATTTTAAAAAATGTTTTTTCCAGTGGAAAACTGTTCCATCCATCATCTCGTTGGCCAGCTGTACAATAGAGCTGGAAAGGACCTTCTAGATTATTAAGTTTATCATTGCCTCAAGCAGGAATGGATGTAGGGGATATTATTCATTTAATAAATCTTTTCTTAATTACCTGACTGGGAAAATTGTTCTCCATTTTGACAAACCTTACTATCAAATGCAATTCCTTGCATCTAACTAAATTTGGCCTTTGCAGCTTTTGTCACTTTCTCCTTGTTTTAACAAGGAACATAAGTAATATCCTTTTTCTGTTGTAATTCCCTTCAAATAATTATAGGGTTCCCATACCAGCTTGAAAAATACTTGTTTCAGTTCATTAAATTTTATTCCTTGATCTGTCGTTATAGGGCATTCTACATCTTACATAATTTTGGTTGTCATTCTTTGAACTTCTTCTGTGGATCGAATCCTGAATTTCCAACACAAGCAAAAAACAAACAAACAAACAAAAAACCAACCAACCAACCAACCAAACAAACAAAAAACACACCATTTTTAACCTTGAGAGTTTTGTTCAAAGTGCTAATTGTTAACTGAATGTTCAAGTGATGCTTTATATCTGGCATTTAACAGCAAGCAAATTTGCAGGTGATTTGAAGTGAATTAAAAAATGTCCCAGGACCTGTTTGGATAAAGAGTAGATACGAGGCTATGTCCAGACTGCAGGCTTCTTTCAGAAGAACCTTTTTTTGGAAGAGATCTTCCAAAAAACCTTCTTCGGAAAGAGAGCATCTGCACACAAAAGCGCATAGAAAAAGCAATATGCTTTTTCGAAAGATAGCATCCACACTGAATGGACGCTATCTCACATTTCAGCTGTGATTACTATGGATGGAGTGGCCACCAGGGCATCTGTGCTTTTTCCTCTTTTCTCTTCTTTCGAAAGAACTCCCTCTTCCATGTCCACACACACCTTTTTCCAAAAGAGCTCTTTCAGAAAAAAGCTTCTTCCTTGTAGAAAGAGGATTACCAATGCCAGAAAAAACCCTCTGTTCTTTTGATTTACTTTTGGAAGAATGCAATTGCAGTGTGAATGTAACTCAGGTTTTGTCGGAAAAATGGCTGTTTTTCTGGCAAAACTCTGCAGTGTAAACATACCCCTAAGTGGGGAAGGAAGGATATTTGTGTGGCTGTTTTCCTTGAAGTCTGGGATTTTTCTAGCTGGGAAATAACTGATGCCCCTTCTTCTTCACTGGCCACTCTTCTTCATTCCCACAGGTCTCCATCCCTTTATACTGTCTGCACATTTGCAGTTCAGATTAAAGTACATTCATCTCAAGATTGCTACAAACTGTAAATTTAATAATTTTGGTTCCAGTTGCAGGAGAAAGAAAGTGCCTGAAGCATGGGTCTGGTGCTTGAACCAAAGTAGCCAGAGTTATACTTGAATAACAGACAGTCTATGTCAAAAGCAAATGTTTGCCTGCAAGTCAGTGTCTCTCGGCACTAGAACTGCTAGCACTGCTAAAAGCATATGAAGTAAGTTGGCATCCCAACCTAGTACATAATAAAATAGTTTAAAACAATAAGAGTGAAAGCATAACAATGGGTAGTGAATGCTTTGAAGGAAGTACAAGGGGAGGTACCAAACATGTCATTAAAGTGTAAGATGATACCTAGATTGTTTATCTTTGTCTATAAATGTTGAGGTACCTTGATTTAACTCTTTGGCTGGCCTAGGGCGCGATAGTAAAATCCACACTATTGATTTAGCCAAGTCCATTGTCACAGGTACAAATGCAGAGAGGCCCGGAGACCATCTGGCTACCGGCGACTATTAATGTACTTCATTTGGCAATAAACCTAACTCAGGTATCTTTGTATCTTATCTGAGTCTGTGGTCTTTGGGGGCTCTCATGAAGACTATTGTGCTAGCTACCTGTGCAGAGCTGGCATGATATCATGAGGGAACGTACAAAAACACATGCAGACAAACATTTATCGTTACTGACGGAGCAGGAAACTTCTCAGGATGCCACACCGGTGAATCCTGAATTTATTACATCACTGTCCTGACCAACTACATCAGTATTGATCTCATATAAAAGCCCACTAGATACCTCCCTCTTTCATAATTGAGCACCATTTGGATATATCTTTTTGCTCCCAATCCACCATGCACTGTTAACCCACTTTTTTTTAATCATTATCCTAACAAAGTATCTTCAGCCTAGCTATGGGCTTCCTCAGTAACCACTGTTTCAAAAGCCTAGCCAAAACACAGCTATATAATACTCAGCCACTCATTATACCGAGCAGTTAGTTTGTTAAGAACTGAGCTTTACAAACCTATGTTGTCTGTAATGCATCAGATGTATCCACTCAGTACCATGTACCTACACACACTAATTGTCCAACTTAGTTATTAAGTAAGGGTATGTCTACACTACGAAGTTAATTCGAACTAACAGCCGTTAGTTCGAATTAACTTTCATAGCATCTATACATACAAACCGCTAGTTCGAACTTAATTCAGACTAGTGGAGCGCTTAATTCAAACTAGGTAAACCTCATTCTACGAGGACTAACGCCTAGTTCGAATTAAGTAGTTCGAATTAAGGACTGTGTAGCCACTTAATTTGAACTAGTTGGAGGCTAGCCCTTCCCAGCTTGCCCTGGTGGCCACTCTGGGCCAAACCAGGGAAACTTTTGTGCCCCCCTCCCGGCCCTGGAGCCCTTAAAGGGACACGGTCTGGCTACAGTGCTTGTGCCAGTTGCAAGCCTGCCAGCACCCAGCCAATAGACTCTGTGCCTGGCACAAGATGAGCCAGCCACCCGCTGCCACCCAGCCCTCCGCCTCTTCCCAGGACCAGGCTGGCGGCTCCCAGGAGCCTGCCCGGGGCCACAAGAGGCGGGCGCCCGCCTGGTCTAGTGCGGAGATCGTGGACCTCATCGAGGTTTGGGGGGAGTCCTACAACGACCACAACCTCCGCACTAGGCACAGGAACGAGGCCGTCTACAGCCGCATGGCTGCCAGCCTGGCCACCAGAGGCCACATGCGGACCCAGGAGCAGGTTTGCATGAAAATCAAGTTGGTCCAGTGAGACCCCCGACCCTGAGCCCTGAGCTTAGAACATAAGAACATTAGAATGGCCATACTGGGTGAGACCAAAGGTCCATCTAGCCCAGTAGCCTGTCTGCCGACAGCGGCCAACACCGGCTACCCCGGAGGGGATGGACCGAAGACAATGACCAAGCGATTTGTCTCGTGCCATCCATCTCCAGCCTTCCACAAACAGAGGCCAGGGACACCATTCCTACCCCTGGCTAATAGCACTCCATGGACCCAACCTCCATGAATTTATCTAACTGCTCTTTAAACTCTGTTATAGTTCTAGCCTTCACAGCCTCCTGTGGCAAGGAGTTCCACAGGTTGACTATGTGCTGTGTGAAGAAGAACTTTCGCTTATTAGTTTTAAACCTGCTGCCCATTAATTTCATTTGGTGTACTCTAGTCCTTATATTATGGGAACTAATGAATAACTTTTCTTTATTCACCCTCTCCACACCACTCATGATTTTATAGACCTCTATCATATCCCCCCTCAGTCTCTTCTTTTCTAAGCTGAAAAGTCCCAGTCTCTTTAGCCTCTCTTCATATGGGACCTGTTCAAAACCTCTAATCATTTTAGTTGCCCTTTTCTGAACCCTTTCCAAGGCCAAAATATCTTTTTTGAGGTTAGGAGACCACATCTGTACACAGTACTGAAGATATGGTGTACCATAGCTTTATACTTCCCCTCCTCCTTCTTCCCCTGGCTTCCCCCTTCCAGCTCCCTCCTCCCAGGTTTCCCCCTCCCCTCTCCCACCCTCTCTCTTCCCCCTTCCACCTCCTTTTCCCAGTCTCCCAGAGGTTAATCCCCCAGTTTTGTTAAATAAAGAGAGTTTCTATTTTTGACCACACGTGTCCTTTATTTTTACATCAGGAAGGGGGCTGAGGAGGTAAGTGGAAGGAGGTGAGGAGGAATGGGGCACAGGCCCCTGATGGGGAGGACTGGGGTGGCTCTGAGGCTCCTCGGGGTGGAAGCTCTCCTGCAGGGCCTCCTGGATCCTGACAGTCCCCGATTGACACCCCGGATGGCAGCCTGCGGCAAGTGCAGCCGGGCTGATGGCCGAGTGCTGTGATGTGCCGAGTGTGGGCATTCAGGGCACTCCAAGACAGGACTGCTTTGCTGTCCCTCATCAAGGTAGATGAGCAAGCGGGGAACCCTGAGAACTGTCTGTCCGGGGTCCCTTTAAGCACAGCCCTCGGCTAGCCTGAGGCAGCAGCTCCACACTCTAAGTCCTAACCTGATGCCCTGCCGGCACTGGTTCCGGCCAGCCTTAACCGGTTCAGAGATGCACTAATTCGAATTAGCTTAGTTCGAATTAACTAATTCGAATTAAGTTAGTTCGAATTAGTGCTGTAGTGTAGACATACCCTAATTGGCCAAGAACTGAAGTCAGTCTGAGAGGTCCATAATTACAGGATTCATACTTCTGTGTGGAATACAGGAGGAATAGAGCCATTGCTTGGCCTACTCTCCCACTCTCCCCATTCATTTTTAATCACCAGAAGAGTAATTAGAGAGAAATCAGTTCAGGGACTGAAATTTTATCTAGCTCTTATGTAAACTGTGCAGGGGAGGATGGACTCCTTTTCCTACCTATGACACCCTAGCACTTTTAGATAAGTAATGACAGGATCCTGAACCATATGCTGCCCTTATTTATATTTGTACAACCCCACTTAACTCGAGACTTCAAATTATGCACAGTTCCCTGCATTGCCATGCTTGCTGCATAGGCCACAACCAGCCAGAGCCATAAGTGCTGGGAAGGCATTCAGATTCCATAGAAGCACTCACCTACTGTAGTGATGGGAGCCATATTTATATGCCTTGCCTGATAAGCCGAGTGGACAAGAGAGTAGATGTAGCTTTATTCAGCACTGCAAGGATTCTGGTATCTTGTGCTCCTGAGATGAGTTCAAAGAACTATTTTCCTCCAGTTCTGTCTTCCCTCAAGGCAGTACCAGGCAGAGGAACTGGTGACTCATGGGATGAGGATGTGAGATAGCTGTTGGCAAGCAGCATCAGGATTTTGCTCTTCTTAAGGACTGCCGGTGGAATGATCAAAAGAATTAACCAGGGACCCCTGCTCCATTAAGTTCAGGAGAAGAGACAAGGACAGTATGATTATTCAGCACCCATGAGGAAAGACATTTTAAGGCAATATCAACTTGAGCTGTTAATAAAATATTGATTTTTATTGTATTACTCTCATGTTACTGTGTTTGTGACAAAGCCTTGCCTGTTTGCCTGTGTGAATCTATTTATGCAGTACAGTATGCAAGGTCACAGTCATCTGTATAGTCTGTCTAGTTCCCATTTTTTTTATAAAATCACATACACACGGCACTTTTGCCCAGTTGCAGATTTTGAAAGACACTATTTGTTACAGAAGCACAAGAAAAGCAGAGAAATGCTTTCAAATATGCCATTAAAGGTTGACTCTGGGGCTCCAGGGGAGCAAAGCATTTAAGCATGCATTTAACTTCAGCAGCAGGGGAGGAAACCTGTCCCCCAGCGTATTTTGAGTTCTACAAAATGTAGTTAATTTATACAAACTTTTCTATGGAAAATACAAATAGAAGTATCCATTTACAGCTAACATTTAATCTCCAAAGTAAAGAAATTTAGATTCACAGAGTAGCCCTCATCCCTCCATCCCAGCTCTGCTCTCTCCTGATGTTTTGCACTTACATATTTGTGCATTGTAACATTCATCTATAAGGTGACAAATGTTTACTCGTGTGGTCCTCAGCATCTGAGCATCAAACATGAAGTAAAATGTTTCCTTCTTGCTTCCAAGAACACAAATGTTTCTTTGCCTTTGAGAACACTGCAACTGCCATTCAGTTGTTGCAATGGCTATTTCCATAACCTCCTATATAACAATAGCATTTCCTATGGTCATTGCCATGAAAGGACAGGGTAGAGACTCCATGCTCTATCCATGCCCCATCTATCAGCTCAGGGAAGAAAATAGTGGGCACATAGCACACGGTTATCCCTAAGTGTCTAGATCCAAGGTCCACAAAGGGTGTACAGGATAGGGTCTGATTCCCCTTACAGCCCTGTGTGGCTGAACAGTGTGATCCATGATCTATCCTGAAATAAATAGATTTTCAGGGAGCCTGTAAACGCTAAGTGAAGCTCTGCAAAATGGAGTTTCCCCTACAGATCTGGAGTGAGACTGTCAGGTTAATTTCTGATTCATTCCAATTTTATCATCTATAACTAAACCAGTCCTGAAAAAAAAAACCTTTGCAAACCTGTTCAGAGCAGAACTTGAATAGTTTCTTACAGTTCCTCCTCTAAAGCTTATCTCCAGAGTCACATAATGTGCTCCATAGAAATATATCTCCCATTTGTACCAAGAGCAAAATTTACCAGCTGAAACCATTCAAAGTGTTACCGACAGCTGAAGGTTGAAGGCTGCATATTGCTTGCTGCTACATATTTTCATCAGCTGTATCTCACCGCCATGGTCAGCTGCTTTTGTGCTCTGACCTGGAAAAAATAATGGAGCTTAGAGAATGTAGGAGCTCAAATCTCTCCAGAGAGAAACTTGTGAAAAAGCCTCATGAAACTTTGCTAAGAATGAGTCTAACATCGCCTAATGTGGAGCTGAAATCATTTCAGACACTATTCAACATCAATTATTTGGAAATAATATAAAATAACTGCTAATACTATTTGTGGATGACACAAAGATTGGCAATGGTGAGATAGAGCAATCATAAAGAGGAAGCCAGGATGCTCTCTAGGCTAGGCCCTCTCAAACTACATATGGTATTTTAATATAGCCAGTGGCAAAGTTAGACATCATAGGACCAGGAATCCTGGCTATACCTATGCTTTATACAAGAAGAAAATTATCATTCAGCCTGTTTTACTAAAGGGTAAACTGAGGCATGGATCAGTGAAGTGACTTGTGTCAAGTGACCCAGCATGTGACTGGGAGAGACAGGAATAACATCTTGTCTTCAAGTCTGTTATACTACCCAGTGCTCCAAGAGCATACATTCTAATAAGGCTTCATTGACCATTGTACACTACATTGTACTAAAGAGGGCAACAACAAGTAGGATCTAAGAAGAAGAAAATAAACATAAAGGAGACTTGCTGCATATCATTTATACAGTAGTGTGTAGCATGAATAGTTAAACTTGGATTAAATCATAAATATACCAGTGAAAAAACTAGAGTCAAAGCTACTAAGTTTTTGTAAGTGAAAAGATATTCATCCTCATGTTAAATCCAATTTGATTATAAAGGATAAAAAACACTGTAAATGGTGGTTCCTGTTACAGGATGCGAGTTCCACCTTGAACAAAACTAAAGCACAAAAAATAAGAGTGATGGGTAGGAAAGGGCATACAGAATATTTATCCTTTTCTGACAAATAAATGTGGACCAGAGGTACCTAATTGCTGGTGGTTGGATACATTTCTATTTAACAGTTTGCTGTTTTTGTAATTTGTGTCAGAGGGAACTAGGGGATTTAGAGAGTTACACTTTTATTTTCTTTTTAACTCCAGGAATCTTCTACTCTCTATAGATTTGCTTGGCTGGATTCTAATTCACTGTAATTACAAAAATCAAGGAGTCAATAGTACAAACAACAACGGGAAAAGTTTATTAAAAGAGTAAATGATGCCTTACCATTATTCTATAATAACAGAATAATTATTGTTTATAACAATTAATTGGCATAATAGAATAATAGTTGTTTGCATGGTGTTCTTATTCTTAGTGGTGTTGTGTAGTGGGGAGGCAACAACACAAAGAATGAAAACATCGTGCACCCACAGGAAGTGCAACAAAGTTGCTTTGCCCAAGGGATATGCACAATCTGCAGTACATGCTTGGCTGTAAAAGGCAGGTGGCTGTAGCCATAAAAACTCCCACATGCAAACAGGAAGGGGTCCAAGTATCACCTGTACTCCCTAAAGTGGCTCACACAGAAGCCAATGTTGTAAGGTGGGTGTGCACCTAAGACAGGTCATTTCTGATACATGCCCCGCATGATACAATAACTTGCAAACAAAAATTCTCCTCTGATCATTTCACTACCTCCTAATATATTGGGTTGTGGAGAAGTTGAGAGGAGGATAAAAAAGCAAGATTGGCAGACGGAACATAGTGTAAAGTAGAAGGCAAGATGTTGAACAACAATTAGTTGGTCACTAATAAATACCAAGTAGTCCTTCTCCTTGCAGAGGCATAGTGAAGGAGGGGCAGCTGCTCCCGGGCACCACGGAAGGGGGGCGCCGGCCCGGGGTGGGAGTGGAGTACACACTACGCAGGCCCATCTGACGCTAGATCAGTGAGCCGGCAACTGGGCCACGTGCTGCCGCCTGGAACGCACTGCACTGCGAGCAGAGGAAGCTGGCAGGAGCGACCTCTTTTAAAAGTAAAATTAACTTACCTGACCGATTCCTCCAGTGCCTGGCTCTGTGGGAGGAAGATTTGGTTGGGCAGGGGCATGGAGGGGTTGCTGGGCTGCTTGGCTCTGAAGGAGGGAGATTTGGTGGCTGGGGTTGCTTGGCTCTGAGGGAGGGGGATTTGGTTGGGGGCACTGGCTGGGGTTGCTTGGCTCTGAGGAGGGGGATTTGGTTGGGGCACTGGCTGGGGTTGCTTGGCTCTGAGGAGGGGATTTGGTTGGGGGCACTGGCTGGGGTTGCTTGGCTCTGAGGAGGGGATTTGGTTGGGGGCACTGGCTGGGGTTGCTTGGCTCTGAGGGAGGAGGATTTGGTTGTGGGAGGTGCTGGGGGTGCCTGGCTCTGGCATCAGCTGGTAGAAAACCTTCCAGTCTCTAGCGGCAGCCCATGGTCGGGCAGGCCAGGGCCAGGGGGCACGGAGCAGGGATGGGGGGCCAGAGGCGTGTAGGGGCAGGCAATGGCAGGGGGAGAGCACAAGTTGCGGGTGGGACTTGGGAGGAAGAGGTAGCTCAGGAGCATTTTGAGGGGGTGGGACAGTGTGTGGGTGGGGGCCTTGGGACAAGAACAGCAGGGTGGGGGATTACGGGTCCAGGTGCTTGTGCTCCCAACCCCACTTTTTGGGCACTTCTGTGATTCTGGGCTAGGAGAGCCGGGCCCACCCTGGAGCAGTGCCCAGCCAAGGCAAGGGACAGCGCCTGTTAAGGACCCGGAGTAAAGTGATGGCTTGGCTGGCAGGGAAGTGAGAAGAGCTTTGTAATTTGTGAACTCTGCCTGCAAGTGCTGGGAGCAGAGGTGTGGGGAGCCCCCTTCCCCGTACGCTGAATTTGCCAGTGACCCGGCGCCTGGCACCCGGTTCCCTGCCCACTGACTTTCAGCCACTCACCTGCCTGTCACTGGACCACCTCACTTGATTTCATATGGACACAAAGCACTGTCAAGCAACTGACGGCACCATCTGCCCACTGGAACGGTACCAAGCCCACATGACTAAGACAAGGTTAATCCTCACCAGCCCTTACTCTGCCCATTGGTAGCACTCAGAGGGCTTTCCCAAGGAGGCCAGCATTGTTCCCATTTTACAGCTGGGGAAACTGAGGCACAGTGGGGGCTGTGACATGCCTGAGGTTGGACTAGAAGCTCAGTTTCCAGTGGTTCGGGGGCTGTCTCAGGGGTAGTGAAGATGTGACCATAGCACAGCCCAGCATAACCTGGCTCGCTGCAATCTGACTAATGTGGGGAACAACCGCAGGGTGGGGGAGTTTCAGCAATCATGCCCTGGCTAGCTCATGCTGTGATCAAGCCACCCCTGCTCAAAGGACACAGTCCTGGAAGCTGCCCCCGGCCCATGGTGCAGCCCAACTAATGGCATCGAGGGGCAGAGACTGATGCCCTGCATCCATCCCCTGCCCCTGCTCGTTCAGCCCTGCCCCCAGGCTTGCTGAGCCCTGTGAGGGGAACGCTTCGGACCTCGCCAATTCACTCCCCTTGTGCCACAACACCTGCCTAGAGGCACCATAGGGCATGGTCCCTAGAACCCCACAGTGTGGGAGAGAACAGGGCCTGACCTGACCCCCAGTTCAAGGGATCTACTTGAGGGAGGGGCCTGGCACCAAAATCCCATTGGTGCACAGGAGGCTACAGGGCCTCTCTAGGGGGCACTGGCTCTCGTTCAGTCCCAGGGCAGAGGGCACAGGCTGACTCACAGAGGTATGGATGGGCTCTGGGGACCTGTCACTTCTTGGGGGCACCAGCCCCTATCTAACCCCATGCGGGCAGTATAGAATTACAGAATACTCGAGCTGGAAGGGACCTTGAGAGGTCATTGAGTCCAGTCCCCTGCCGTCACAGCAGGACCAAGCACCCAGGGCTACTCAACACATGGCCCGTGGGCTACATGCTGCCCATGGCCGGTTGGTTTGTGGCCCGCAGTGCGGTTTGGGTTTATGTGGGGATCAACACACGGCCGGCGAGTGGGAGCCAAAACAAAAAAGTAGTCAATGTAATGGTCTTCTGTTGAGATGCGTTTTAGTAGTTAAATTCTTGGATTGTCATTGCTTGTGAAAAGTGCTGTCATATGGGTGGAAATCGGGAAAATGTTGCATTTTATTAATATCAGCAGAACTGACTTAAATGGGGCCTGCGTGTTGTGTAGTCTTGCCTTAATCTTTGTATTCATGCCTGTCAGTGTGAGAGAAGCTATTTGTATGTATTTGCTTGTATATGCAACCACACGTAAGTTAAGGCCCTCAGCATGTTCTGTAAGTATCAGTGTGGCCCCTGGGGCTTCCAAAGTTGAGTTGCCCTAACTCATCCCTGACAGGTGTCTGTCTAACCTGGTCTTAAATATCTCCAGTGATGGAGATTCTGCAATCTCCCTAGGCAATTTATTCTAGTCTTTAACTACCCTGACAGGCAGGAAGTTTTTCCTAATGTCCAACCTAAACCTCCCTTGCTGCAGTTTAAGCCGATTGCTTCTCGTCCTATCTTCAGAGGCCAAGGAGAACAATCTTTCTCCCTCTTCCTTGTGACACCCTTTTAGATACTTGAAAGCTGCTTTCATGTCCCTTTTCAGTCTTCTCTTTTCCAAGCTAAACAAGGCCAATTCCTTCAGCCTTGCCTCATAGCTCATGTTCTCTAGACCTTTCATCATTTGTGTTGCTCTTCTCTGGACTTTCTCCACGTTTCCTGAAATGTGGAACCCAGAACTGGACACAATACTCCAGCTGGGGCCTAATGTGGATGGCTCATTCCCTGCCTAGAGGACGTGAGACTGGGTGGGTTAATTTCCAATGCTCCTGTTTATTCTTTTCCTAAGCCAGGAGGGCACAGCAGTTCTGATGGGGGCTCTGCAGGAAGGCAGCCCGCACTACCCCCTGCCTGAAACCCCTTGTGCAGGTGTTAAACAGCTGTCCAGCCCACCCCAGAGGTGACTGCATTTCAGCCTGAAGCAACACAGCACCAACAATGGCCAGGGGAATGGCTTCCGGCCATGGCTTGCTCGTGACTGCTTCAGTCCCATTGAATGGGACTCAACCCCTTTCCTTCCCCTTCCCTGCTTTGCAATGGGGCTGTAGATTCTGGGGGAGAGGGGTGGAGGCAGGCAAGGGTGTCTCCCTGCAGCAGATGTAGATACGTCTCTGTATTAATCATTCTCTCATTTAAATTTTTAGCTTTGTATTGAGTCCTTTTACATGGAAACTTTGTATTACGTCTTGGTAGAATAGTCCCTAAAACAAGTAGGGTAGAGACTGTCCCTGTGGGGTGAATGAGGTGGGAATGGATAAGGCAGACGGCGAGCACCTCTGGACAGTTGCAAGGGTTGGAGAGGGAATGGAAGCCAGATCTAAGACCAATGAGCCCTGGGAAGTGGGCCCATTGAAAGGAGACTGGACCTGTGGATGCCTTGGGGGTCAGCAGCAAGGGCCTACTTTGGGAAGCCCCCTCTTTGGAGGTGATTGTGGAAGCACTGAGACACCCCACAGAAGCAGGCACCACAGACACTAACTGCAGATTCATGGGATGGGTCTCACAGATCTTGCACATGCATAAGATGATAGATCTGCAGGAGTGGGGAGCAGTGGCATAGCGAGGGGGCCGGAGGGGTCAGTTGCCCCTGGGCACCATGCTAGGGAGGCACCAATTTAATCCCATTCTCCTCCCCCTGTCATCCCTCAGCTCGCCTGCTCCTACTCCGCCTGCCGCCTGCAGCTGGAGCCTCCTCCCTGCCTCTCTGCTTCTAGCCTGACCCTCCTTCATCTCCACCAGCGGGTTAGTGCTTGCGGGAGCCTGGCCCCAAACTGGAGGGGGTGGGGGAAGATGCAGTACAAGTTCTCCTCTCCCCCCCTCCCAGGCTCAGGCTCAGCTATGCACCAGGTTCGGGGCCCTGCCACATGGTGGCAGGGGGCGGGGTGGGGGAGGAGGGTGCAAATTTTTCCTTTGTCCCCGGGCACAGAACACCCTCATTACGCCTCTGTCTCCTTGCCCTTTCTAAACTGAAATCTAATAGAATAAAGTTGAAAAAAAGCATTGGAAAGAGAATTCCATGAATCAGTAGAGTAAAAGAAAGAGACAGGACCAATTCTTTATATAAATATGAGTTTTAAATCAAACCTTTGCATGGGGATGTGTTGAAAAAAAATGACAGAAAAAAACAATTTTGGAGGAAAATTGGGGTTTCGATTAAATAACTGTTGTCATAAAATGTATCTAACTTCCATGGAAATTTTTGTCAAAGACAAAATATTTTGATTCAGTTATCCCATCTCAAGGGAGTTGAAGTTTGTTTTCCTCATGTCTCTCTATCTTCTTTTATGGACCATGCTGCCCAGTTGGACTACTTCTCCCATAAGGCACCCTGACTAGATACTTCCATGATGTAACTGTTTTTCCTCACCATAAGAGGTAAAACATCATAGGAGATCATATCTGACCTGGGAGCCTGGCCTATGAAAGAGAATGGGAGCATGAATCAACCAAACTACAATACCCATGAGGCACCCACAGCATTATTTTAAGTCAAAATATTTTTATCAGCTTTTCACTGAAAAGCCCATTTTCCAGTCTAGTCTACTTTTAAGCCTTTTCTAAGATTTATTTGCTTCTGTTTTCTGCCCTCTATAGGTATTACAGGTTGAACCTCTCTAGTACGGCACTCTTAGGACCTGGCCAGTATCAAACCAGAGAATTTGCTGAACCTCAGGAGGACAATGTGGTCTGGCTGCATTACTAACACTTCCACTGCTCACTGGGCTCTGAGAAGATATTTTGGGGTAAATTAAAGCTAAATAACACAGAGCACTGAGAGCCACGACTGATGGCTGTAAACAAACTTTATGAGACAACGAGAAACTTGGCCACACTCCTGATAAGTGGACATTTGGCTAACTAAAATCATGCCAGACCACAGATATTGCCAGACCAGAGAGTGTTGGATTAGAGAGGTTCAACCTGTACAGCAATTCAGAGGCCAATGCTTCTGTTCTGCTTTTACAGATTGCCCAAACAATCTTTCCTATTTTCAAGATTTTAGGAGAGTGATTAGAGAGTGGGGGAGCCCTGAACTCCGACCTTGGAGGTGGGCAGAATGCAGAGGGAAATTCTTTTAGTTGATTGGGACAGAGCTTCAGCCTTTCTCCAAAGTGATGCCACAGGCTAATATAGAGGTCCACAATGCGAGGTCAAAGGACTTCACATGAGGAGATACAGTAGTTACAAAAGTTCATTAAAAGTCTTAATTGATTTCAGTGAAAAAGAACTCGCTGTACCTTTATTTGCACTAAATTCCAGAACAGAAACTAGTACTATTATACTATTACTAGAGCTTTGCATGGGCCAGTTTTTTCGACTAATATTGTGTTAAAGACAGTGAGTTTACTCAATTTTTGGCCACTTGAAGAATTTCATTGGCAGGTTTCAAAACAATTCCCATCAAGTTTGCTTTGGCAGAAATGATGGTGTGTATTGTCTTCTAAGAGTCTGGGGAATATTCAAGGGCCTAAAAAGGGTCAGGGGCAGGGAAAGGGAAGATTCTCAGAAGTTTAGTAGGAACACACAGTTCTCTTCCCCATTTCCCCTGCTATTCAGAAATGGAATACAGTCTCTGTATGCTTTGTTTATTGAGAGGCAATTTAAGCAAATCTCTAGGAAGAGGTTTTGTGACATTCTATTTGCACACTGAATGATTTTTAATTGTCTTCATAAAGTGTGAAGCACTGTATTCAGCTGTTCTATAGCTCACTTCATCTACAGATCTCAAAGCACTTCACAAAAGAGGGGAGTAATTAAATCTTTTTTATAGCTGGAGAAATAGGGGTGTAGGGAGGGTTGACTGGAAAACAAGAAAGTCATGCCTTTGAGAAAAATCAAGGTTATGGCAGTTTGTTTTCATTGTGCAATGGAACAACAAAATAAAAGAAGGATATTTTGAAACTTTTTTTTTATGAAAAAAAGCACAAGGGAGACTCCCCAGCCCAATAGCCTACGAATGCATTCAAACAGGATTTTGGAAACATAAGTCTGAGTATCTGCTTAATTTGGGTGATTGTCCTAACTCTTGGATTATAAAATCTATCTGTGTCACAAGAAGTCCCAAGGAACCTTCCTGATTAAAGTTTCATCAAAACTGATCATTTTGATGGCTTGATTTTGACAAATTGCATTATAATGATGTAAAACATTTTGCTGAAAAATTCCCAACCACCTCTGGTGGAGAGGTAAAAGTCACCCTATGTGTTGTTTGCACATTCTGGAATACAACCAATGTCTCCTGACTCCCTTTCCATTTTCCTGTGTGCTGGCCCATGCCACCTCCCTTTCTGAAAGACAGTCACAGGTGGCTTCCCAATAGAGGTAAAGGGATATACAGAACAAAAGTCCTGCAGGCCTGGAGGAAGATCTGAAGTTCACTATCTCCAACATGACTAAAAATTACAAAGGTTTATTGCCAACATTAGTATCAGTTTGAAAAAAAAGAAAACGTCTGAAACTCAGTTGCAATTTTATGTACCACAATCACCAGTGGAGAAAAGGTTACCCATCTAATTTTTCATCCAGGCACAGAGAACATTAAAATGCAATATGCAATGTGAGGTATTGTATATAATAATTAGGAAGTAATTATATTCATATATTTTGCTTTAGATGAAATTATTGTAGGCGCAGCCTTCTGCTTCCACTTTAAGAAATCACAATGGACTCTGTTCCTATGGTTACTGAGAGGTAACATCTATGGAGACAGCTGAAGACTATAAAAGGAGCAAGACATACTGCAGCTGGAATTGTCCACTGGTGTTAAAAGTCTTTTCCCACTGCAATCTTTATCAGTTATCTTGTCACTAAAGATTTTTAATCTAATCAGGAACAATGTGACTAATGAAACATTTTACATGAGTAATATGGTTTAATTAATTTTGCCAGCTTTTATCATTTTTTTAAAGGTTTAAGATATGTCTGAAAACATCAAGAGGATTTTAGAATAGCAAACAACAGACTTAACTGAAATGGGGTCAGAGGAGAATAGCTAAAAATAAAGCCTATTGCATGTTGCTGACTATAGAGTTAGCATAAGATCTAGGCCAAACTGAAGCTGCCTTTAAGGTAGTACACCCATTTGAAATATTCTGCGCTGAATTATCATCAGACATGCTTTGCTCTCTTTTCTGAATTTACACTCCAAAAGGAAACATCCTTCGTTTGTAAGAATTTTTGTTGGGAAAGCAATTGCTATTATTTTGGAAACTTAAAATCAGACAAAGCCAGGATACAATTCTATTGCTTTGGGCATAGTAATCTCTAAAGACAGTTTGGAGGTAAGCTTTATCCTCAGTGCATTGGGTTACAGGAGCATGGTGGTTTCTTGATTAACAAATTTTATGGAGCAGGAGGCTTGGCATATCTCAACTATTGTTTGGGATGTGAAAAAGTAATTTAAGTTCAAAAATCCATTTTTACTTATTGTTGAAACCTATTTTATTTGTTGTGGTGATTCAGTTTAAAACATGTTTACAATGAAAAAAATGTAAATAGTAAATGGCCTGGGATATATATTAGGGACAGAAGTGCCTCCAAAGAGCTAGGCTGGCAGAAGAGAGTGGTTTATATAGATTATAGTTTTTTAGGCGTGAAGGTATCATTATAGTCACTTAGCCCTGGTCTACACTAGGGAGTTATTACAAAATAACAAGTGGAACATTCACACTACCAAGACTGTTATTTTGAAATAATGGGCTGGTTATTTCAAAATAACAACTCCTGCTTTCCATGAGGAATAATGCTTATTTCTGAATAGTTATTTCGAAACAGTGGTAGTGCAGATGCTTCACTGCTGCTATTTCAAAATAACTCCCCCTTCCCCCTGAGTCATTCAAAGTAATTACTCCCCAGTGCTCTAAGTCGAGATAATGCATCCACATTAAGGGAATGTCTACACTAGGAAATTATTTCGAAATCACTTATTTTGAAATAATAAGTCCTGAAATAACTATTTTGAAATAGCGTGTCCCTACTACAGGGAAGCCTTGAAATTAGTCCAAGGCAGGTTCCCTTAATGTGCATGTGCCACCTCGATTTAGAACACTGGGGAGTAGTTTCTTTGAATGACTCTGGAGAGTAGTTATTTCAAAATCGCAGCAGTGAAGCAGCCGCACGACCGCTATTTTGAAATAACTATTTAGAAATAAACACTGTTCCTCATGGAAAGCAGGAGTTATTATTTCGAAATAACAAGCAGAATGTCCACACTACCAAGCCTATTATTTCAAAATAAGAGGCGTGGAAGTGTGGACACTCTGCTTGTTATTTTGAAATAAGGGGAGTTATTTCAAAATAACTCCCTAGTGTAGGTCAGGACTAAGGGAGCCTGACTCGGTCTAATTTCGAGGCTTCCTTGTAGTGTGGACATGCTATTTTGAAATAGTTATTTTGGGAGTTATTATTTTGAAAAAAGTTATTTTGAAATTATTTCCTACTGTAGACATGCCCTTAATGTGGACGCGCTACCTCACCTCGTAAATAGCATAGCCCATAGACTGTCACCTGGTAATTTCTGCATCAGACCCATAACTTCAGTTTCAGCTATAGCAGATATTTTAGAACTATATCCAGTCTTAAATTAAAGAATGACAGATATACCATATCTCTTTCTGTATAAGAATTTTTTCTCCTCCCATTTCTGATACTGTTTTCCACAGTCTCTTTAAATCTCTTTTTCATGCTGTTCTATTTTTCATCCTCTCAGGATTTCATCTCTTTATTCCTTCTTTTTAGCTATTAAAAATCAAATCACTCCTCAGAAAAATGCAACTTTCAAAATGTTAGCTTTCAAGATGAAATGTCAAGCCCAGGATGTTTGAGTGGGTTTCAAAATTAGGTAAAAGTGAGTTTGCTCTTCCTTATATTTTAGAGCTGATTGACTGCTGGGTTCAAAATTCATTTACTGGACTTCTGTGAGACGGATCACTGGCAATGCACATTCCTCTTTCTAAAGTTCTTAGGCAGACAGTTCTCAGGAAATTGAGTTGCTTCACATTCTTTCAGTTTTCGATGCACAACTGGAGACTAGTTTCTGAACAGTTATTTTTGACCCAGCTGTGGGTTTATGCAGTCATTTAAAACAGACAGCTGAGTGACATTAACTGCAAACACTGACCATGGACATCCAATAAAATCTCAAGTTGCTGTGGAATACCAAATCTCTTTTCTATCTCATACGTTTTCATAAATCTCAAGTGCCAGAGAGAGGCAGCATTCATCACTACAATAAAGCTGACTCCACTGGCTCCCACAGCTGAAAAACAAATCAAGACTGCAAACTTATTCAAATGCACTAATTAAGGCCTGTGAATTTAGAGACGTTCACTTGAACTCTCTTACAAATTTCATGACCTTTTGTGTGTGTGTGTGAAGGAGATGTATTTCTTTGTTCCTGTAAAACAAAAAAGATCAGGGGCATGTCTGACAGCAAAATGTCTTCTATTAAAGAACAGATGGTCTCATTTTTTTGCTTGGAGAGCTCTGAAATAACCAAGGACCAGATTCTGCTATCCTTGATCACATTGTCATTGTCACTACACACAAACAGGGCACTGTTTCACATGAATAAGAGTGGCACAATGTGGCCCCAAGTTGGTAACCAAAGAAGGGCCTGATTCTACCACTGTTACTAAGCTTGAGTCAGATTTTAACATTCAACAGAGCCACTAAAACAATGAGCCAGATCTTCTAAGAGCATAAACTGGCATACCTCTATGGATTTCAATTAAATGATACTTGCTTGCATTAGCTGAGAATCTGGCCCAAACAGAATACATATGGAGTAATATAATACTCAGCATTAGCAAAATTGGCAAGACCCAATCCTAAAATAGCGACGTCTGATCAGGAATTTTCTTTTCTATGGAGAAAATTTAACAAAATGGTCAGGAAAGTGATCAAGCTTTAAATATAATATGTATGGGTAACATTTTTCTGGTGCTAAAAAGTGTACAAGTTAACTGGGTTACGAGCAAATTACATTAAAATTTCCTTTACCTTATCTCAAGTCTTTCAATACTTTAATACTTTCTGGTGTTTTATAAAATGGTTGAAATCATTGTGGCTGTATATAGGGAACAACAATGCACATCTTCAATATTTTGTACTGAGGAGAGCAGAAAAGGTTTAAAAAAAATTCCAAATTTTTTTGCATCTACCTCTCAATCAAAATGGCCAGGAGTATGTTGTGATTCAAAATCAACTGACTGCAAAAGAGCATCCTCCCCAGAACTGACCCAACTTCCATTGTGACACCTGAATCATAGAATCATAGAATACTAGGACTGGATGGGACCTCGAGAGGTCATCGAGTCTAGTCCCCTGCCCTCATAGCAGACCCAGTACTGTCTAGATGATCCCTGCTAGACATTTATCAAACCTACTCTTAAATATCTCCAGAGATGGAGATTCCACAACCTCCCTGGGCAATTTATTCCAGCGTTTAACCACCCTGACAGTTCGGAACTTTTTCCTAATGTCCAACCTAAACCTCCCTTTTTGCAGTTTAAGCCCATTGCTTCATGTTCTATCCTCAGAGGCCAGGAAGAACAATTTTTCTCCCTCCTTCCTGTGACACCCATTTAGATACCTGAAAACCGTTATCATGTCCCCTCTCAATCTTCTCTTTTCCAAAATAAACAAGCCCAATTCTTTCAGGGTATGTCTACATTGCATTCGTCTTCCGAGAGAGGAATGCAAATGCAGACACCTGAAATAGCAAATGAAGCACAGATTTGAATTTTCCGTGCTTCACTTGCATAATTGCGGACCGCTGCTTTTCCGGAATAGCGTCTTTTGAGACAACAAATGCGGTCTCCGCGGGGTTATTTCGAGAGAAAACCCTTCCTTCAAAATAAACTCCCCAAAAAATGAGGTTTAAGGGTTATTTCGAATGAATGATTTTCTCCTGAAATAACCCCACAGGGACCGCGTTTGTTGTCTCGAAAGACACTATTCCGGAAAAGCAGCGGTCTGTGATTATGCAAATGAAGCACAGGAAATTCAAATCCGTGCTTCATTTGCAATTTCAACTTGGAAGAGGAATGCAAGGTAGACATACCCTCAGTCTTCCTTCATAGGTCATGTTCTCTAGACCTTTAATCTTTCTTGTTGCTCTTCTCTGGAGCTTCTCCAATTTCTCCACATCTTACTTGAAATGTGGTGCCCAGAACTGGACACAATACTCCAACTGAGGCCTAATCAGCGCAGAGTAGAATGGAAGAATGACTTCTCATGTTTTGCTCACAACACACCTGTTAATGCATCCTAAAATCATGTTTGCTTTTTTTGCAACAGCGTCACACTATTGACTCATATTTAGCTTGTGGTCCACTATAACCCCTAATCCCTTTCTGCCCTCCCCCTTCTTAGACAGTTGCTTCCCATTCTGTATGTGTGAAACGGATTGTTCCTTCCTAAGTGGAGCACTTTCCATTTGTCCTTATTAAACTTCATCCTGTTTTCCTCAGACCACTTCTCTAATTTGTTGAGATAATTTTGAATTATGACCCTGTCCTCCAAAGCAGTTGCAACCCCTCCCAGCTTGGTATCATCTGCAAACTTAATAAGCGTACTCTCTATCCCGATATTTAAATCGTTGATGAAGATATTGAACAGAACCGGTCCCAAAACAGACCCCTACGGAACCCCACTTGTTATACCTTTCCAGCAGGATTGTGAACCATTAATAACTACTCTCTGAGAATGGTTATCCAGCCAGTTATGCACTTACCTTATAATAGCCCCATCTAAGTTGTATTTGCCTAGTTTATTGATAAGAATATCATGCAAGACCGTATCAAATGCCTTACTAAAGTCTAGGTATAGCATGTCCACTGCTTCTCCCTTATCCACAAGATTTGTTATCCTATCAAAGAAAGCTGTCAGATTGGTTTGACATGATTTGTTCTTTACAAATCCATGCTGGCTGTTCCCTATCACCTTTTTATCTTCCAGATGTTTGCAGATGGATTCCTTAATTACTTGGTCCATTATCTTCCCTGGCACAGAAGTTAAACTGACTGGTCTGTAGTTTCCTGGGTTGTTCTTATTTCCCTTTTTATAGATGGGCACTATATTTGGCCTTTTTCCAGTCTTCTGGAATCTCTCCTGTCTTCCATGATTTTCCAAAGATGATAACTAAAGGCTCAGATACCTCCTCTATCAGCTCCTTGAGTATTCTAGGATGCATTTCATCAGGCCCTGGTGACTTGCAGGCATCTAACTTTTCTAAGTGATTTTAAACCTGTTCTTTTTTTATTTTATCATCTAAACCTACCCCCTTCCCTGTAGCATTCACTATGTTAGGCATTCCTTCATCAGACTTCTCGGTGAAGACCGAAACAAAGAAGTCATTAAGCATCTCTGCCATTTCCAAGTTTCCTGTTACTGTTTCTCCTTCCTCACTTAGCAATGGGCCTACCCTGTCCTTGGTCTTCCTCTTGCTTCTAATATATTTATAGGATGTCTTCTTGTTTCCCTTTATGCCTGTAGCTACTTTGAGCTCATGTTGTGCCTTTGCCTTTCTAATCTTGCCCCTGCATTCCTGTATTGTTTGTCTATATTCATCCTTTGTAATTTGTCCTAGTTTCCGTTTTTTATATTACTCCTTTTTTATTTTTAGATCAAGCAAGATCTCGTGGTTAAGCCAAGGCGGTCTTTTACCATATTTTCTATCTTACCTATGCAGTGGAATAGCTTGCTTTTGGGCCCTTAATAATGCCCCTTTGAAAAACTGCCAACTCTCTTCAGTTGTTTTTCCCCTCAGTCTTGCCTCCCATGGGACCTTACCTACCAGCTCTCTGAGCTTACCAAAATCTGCCTTCCTGAAATCCTTTGTCTGTTTTTTGCTGTTCTCCCTTCTGCCGTTCCTTAGAATCATGAACTCTATGATTTCATGATCACTTTCACCCAAACTGCCTTCCACTTCCAAATTCTCAACCAGTTCCTCCCTATTTGTTAAAATCAAATCAAGAACAGCTTCCCCACGGTAGCTTTTTCAACCTTCTGAAATAAAAAGTTGTCTTCAATGCAGTCCAAGAACTTACTGGATAGTCTGTGCCCCGCTGTGTTAGTTTTCCAACATATATCTGGATAGTTGAAGTCCTCCATCACCACCAAATCCTGCGCTTTGGATGATTTTGTTAGTTGTTTAAAAAAAGCCTCATCCACCTCTTCTGCCTGGGTAGGTGGCCTGTAGTAGACCCCTATCATGACATCACTCTTGGTTTTTACCCCTTTTAGCCTAACCCAGAGACTCTCAACACATCCGTCTCCTAAGTCCATCTCCACCTAGGTCCAAGTGTGTACATTTTTAATATATAAGGCAACACCTCCTCCCTTTTTTCCCTGCCTGTCCTTCCTGAGTATGCTGTACCCTTCTCTATCAATATTCCAATCTTGTGTATTATCCCACCAAGTCTCTGTGATGCCAACGATGTCATGGTTGTATTTATTTATTAGCACTTCCAGTTCTTCCTGCTTATTACCCATACTTCTTGCATTTGTATATAGGCATCTAAGATACTGATTTGATCTTGCCTCCCAGTTCTGCCTTGTCCCTCCTTTCTCTCTGCTATTATAGCCCTCACTCCCTCCCATTTCCAACCCATCTCCCAGATCTCCATGTTCTTCACTTACCCGTGGGCTTTGGTTACCTGTCCCTGTCAAACCTAGTTTAAAGCCCTCCTCCCTAGGTTAGCCAGTCTGTACCCAAATACAGTTTTCCCCTTCCTCAAAAGGTGAATGCCATCCCTGCTTAGCAGTCGTTCCTGGAATAGCATCCTGTGGTCGAGGAAGCGAAAGCCCTCCTGGCGACACCATCTTCGCAGCCAGGCATTCACCTCCAGGATGCACCTGTCTCTGCCTGGGACCCTACCTTTGACAGGAAGGATCAAAGAGAATACCACCTGCACTGCAAACTCCTTCACCTGTACTTCCAGTTGAACACTCATAACTTCTGTAGTGGATCATTTGGCCTCCTGAGGCTGAATGTGTTTGAAGACATGAAGATACGGTGTAGGCAGAAGTCAATGTTCACCTGAACTAGGACTCTGTCTATTCATGCATTTAAATTCTTAAAAAAAAAAAAGTCAACAACTACTCCCCGCCCTCCTCCCGCCCAGAAAAACCCAACAACAAAAATGTGTGGGAAAATGTAATGGCCATGGTGAAAACGCTCCAAAACCCAGACTGGTGATTGCATTTCTCCACCTGTTATCCATTAATACTTAATGAACACATGGATAAAATGTCAGCTGAGTTGTCCAAAAACATCTGGATGTTATGGTATCTAACAAATCTAATACCTACAGCTAATGAGCCTATAGATGGGGGGAAACATAATGTGGTGGCTGTTATAGCCTTCCTTCAATGAATATAAATAGTTTTCCATTGATCTTTTGTCCTACTAAAGTGTAATCCAGTTTATTGAACTGATGAATTCCATTAACCATTTTGACATTACTTCTTTATAAATCTAACACAGTGCCCTTGTTCTGTTATTCATCCATACATAACTATATCCAAAATTAAAGGACAAAATCTCACAGTATACACTGGTTTCAAATCACTGATGGCCATTCACTTTCATGGAAGATTTTCATTAAAGCCTGAACAGAACTTCATGTAATCTGGGGAAAGAAAGGACTCAGAAAAGTCTACTACATATTCAAAAACATATACATAATAGAATTAAAAGCATAATTAGTGCATTAAGTAATTAAATTGATACAGGTTATTAGATTATTCCATAAAAAGACATTTTAAAACAAAATTAACTAAAAAATAAAATAGTTAAGTATCTGACATTAAGGAAAATCAAGTTATTGTTGCATATATAACTTTAACTCTGCCATTTGTACATATATCTTATGATATTGTTTATTTATATAAATACAATATATATTTAGTATAATTTTAGTCACTTTCTGACTTGTGCCCTAAGGCTGCAATAATATATGATTGTATATACAGGCTTATCTGTGAGCTGAGTTCTTCCAAGCACACTTATATGACTAAGGAAGAAAAAGGATTTGCTATCTCCCATATGAGGGCTACAACCATTTGGTCATCAATCATTCTGATACTTGTGCTCTCTTACTCTCTCTTGATCAAATATCTCTTTAAGAAAGAGAAAGCACACACATGAGGATGATTTTATACGCCTGTGGTTAGAGCATTCACCTGATGGGAATCCAGAATCCACTTCTCATGTGCCAATGACTCTTTAATTATTCACAGTAAAACAGTTTCAAACACGAGTCTAGTGTCAGAATATTTCAGAGCCCAGTGATTAGGGCACTCACCTGCTCAAATCCCTTCTCAGGTAGAGGAAGGAATTAAATCAGGGGTCTCCATATACTAGATGATCACCATAACCACTGGGTTAAAGGTTGTAATGGATTGCCTCCCTTCCCTGGTTTCTTACCAAAATGGCTGAGACACCTGATTCCAGGAGAGGTTTCTGGTGGTGAAATGCTGGAGAGGTCACAAGACCTAACTTCTTTTCTTCATCCATTTCCCCGTCCTTATTTTGAGGTGCTCCATGGCCTCGGAACTGGATAGCTAAATTAATGCCTAAGGTTCCAAGATTGAAACCATAGCCAACAACTATGGTCCTCTAGCAGAATGGAACTCTTTGCAATAAAGGGGGAAAAAAACTTGTCTGTATGACTTTCTCAGAGGTAATCGAAGGTGAACAAATTCCCCCAAGAAACAAGGACCATCACAAACCTCACCACCTTCTACTGCAAATGTAGATCTTGTATTCCAGTGCAGACTAATCCTGACTCACTGACAGAAAGCCCAGGGTATGAAAAACTCACAAGAAGTCAGTGAGGAGAACTATGATTAAAGGTGACTGAGATGGTAAAGGAAATTAGGGATGAAAATCTTAAATAGCCTACACTTTACTGGACCCTTAGATAATCCTTTTCTTCCCTGAGCATTATAAACAAGAAGCAAAATTGAAGCAGAGAGAAAAATAAACTCTCTCGTGAGTGATGCAAGATGATTGGAGAGTTATTCTGTAAAATGCTTCTGAAAAGCTATAGAAGCAGATGGGGAGAGATTTGAAGAGCTGATTGATGTCCTTTGCTATATGTACAAAGTGATTTAACAGGTTTATTTTACTTACACAGTGCACTTTGATTCTGTGTTTTTGGGACTGTCCATATTGAGTCCATAAACTCAATACTAAGTGTGCTCATTTCAGTTTCTCTCAGCTGGTATGTACTGTTTGTAATTCTGAGGGAAAATAATTTATGTAAGGAAGGGAAGGCACTGTGTTTGCCCTTGAAACAATATGGTGATTAACCTGGAGCCCTGAGCTCCATAGCTAAAGAAAATATGGAAGAATTATGAAGGAGTGGAATACCTTATACATTTTCCCCTCAACAAAATGTAAAACCACAAACAGGCCTTTGTTAGAGATTGTTTTGGGGTCAACAAGAGATGATGGTGTTTACTATCAACATAATCTAATCTGGCTCAGAGAACCTCTTCAGTAACTTTCATTTAAGCCAGCAGTTCTCAAACTGTGAGTCAGGACCCCAAAATGGGTTGCCACACATTTTCAATGGAATCACCATGGTTGAGACTGGGGGCTGGAACTTGAGCCAAACTGCCTTGAGCCAAAGCTAATGCCTGAGGCCTTCAGACCTGAGCAACAGCTTTGGCTCCCCACCCAGAACAGTGAGACTCAGGCTTTGGCACCCATATCCCAGATAGTGGGACTTGAGTGGGTTCAGGCTTCATTGTTGGGGTCCTGAAGTAAACTTTGTTGCCAGAAGAAGGTCACAGTGCAGTGAAGTTTGAGAAATCCTGATATAAATGATGGACATCTGATATTCAAAACAAAGAGTAAGAAATTATTTTTGGAGTAGGAGGGAAACATTTTTATTGCAAGAACCAATGGTTGCAGTTGTGCAGTCCAGAAGTCTTCATGCTGATGAAGAGTCATAGCATTTAAGACGGGAAGGGTCCAGTAGCTCATCTACTCTAACCTCCTGTGTATCACCACAACACTTTAGAGGACCAGCATGCTGAATTCAGCCACAAAAATAAGACCAAAGTACTACAGCCCACAGGAGACTAGACTGTTCTGTGCTATAGGTGTGTGCTCCTTTGTAACTGTTCCGTATTTTCTCCTGTAGAAATCAGGAGTGACTAAGGTACAATTTGCCCAAGGCTCCTACAGTGGTAGTAATATGACTGAGCAAGATAAACCCAGACAATCCCAGCAAGTGATCTGTACCCATACATTGCAGTGGAAGGCAAAAAAAAAGTTCGTCCTGCACCTACATATGGTGATCAGTTAGATCCAGGCAGCCAAGCAACAGAGAGAGAGAGAGAAAGAGCATTAGGTAGGGTGGGCCATGGCTTTGAGGTGGCATGGCGCATTCTCTCTCTCTCTCTCCTTAGTCATAGCCTTCCTTGACTCTTCAGCGGAAGGAAATTAAAAAATCCTCCCAAAATACAAAGGAGGAAACCTACCTTTCTAACCCCTTCCGGTGGCAAGCTGAAACCTTGAAGCATGCCTTTAGAAACATAAGACATAAACCAGAGGTGAGCCCCAGACTGTTTAGCCTTTTCCCCCACCATTACGAACAACCCCATTATAAAATTGTAGTCATACATTTGTGCAGCTAGCTGTCTCCTAAAACTAATTCAATTGTTAGACCCAAGAGCTCTTTCAGAACCTCCTCCCTCCCCCCTATGATTAGAAACCCTCTTCTAATTACCAGCCTGAATTTGTTTATTGCCCGTTTATTCTTTTGTCAACATTGTCCTTTAGCTTAAATAGCTCTTTACACACCATAGTATTTACTCCCCTAACTTACTATATCTTTGAGAGAGTTTGTCTGTGTCTGTCTGTCTGTTCAAGAACTCAGCCTAAATTGTAAGAGCTAGGGCCACCAAATTCGGTATAAGCTTCCTCTTGTCATAAGTTAAAGCAAGATAAGCATTTGGTTGTGCCAGGAAAAATGGGATGTGCCTGGAATGGGATTGCTTCTCATAAAACCATAAAGAAAAGGGACAGAATCACCAGGCAGGTGAAAGGGCCTGGTTGGGAGAGTGCCCACCCATCCAGGATTATCCTAGCCCTAAGCCTGACACCCCAGGAGCCCCTTGAGGGAAAGTTTGCTGCATTCCTCACTCTGGCTGGGGAGCGCAGGAGGTAGAGAAACCTGGACCTGTCTCAGCTGGAGGACAAGCACCCCTCCCGTGGTTGTGCCCACTGAAGCTGCAGCTGCCATGTGGCGTTGCTTCTCATTGGGCCCAAGTTGCTGCAGTGAGAAAGGGCTGGGGTCATCCTCTCTCATCAGGGCAGCCTGCATACTGAACCCCTCATCTCCAGCCCTACCCCAGAGCAACAATTTAAATGAAACATTTTCATTTTCATTGTATTTTCAAAACAAAAACCAAAAAAACAATTGAATTAAGGACCCGAGTAATGCCAGGTAAATCCCCCAGTGTATTCAGAAGAATCATGGAATCATATTCCATCTCATCCCGCCTTTTGCTGGACTAAACAAGCCCAGCTCTTCCAGTCTCTTCTCATAAGACAATTGTTGCTCATCCTAGTAGCTCTTCTGAGCACCTGTTCCAGTTTAAATTCATCTTTCTGAAACATGTCTGGCTAAATCTGCATACAGTATTACAAAGGAGGTCTTACTAGTGCATTAAAACTGTTCTCTCTCTACTGGAAATGCCTTGTCTAATCCTAGGATCACATTTACCATTTTCAGAGCCATATCACACTGGTGACTCACAGTTATCCTGTGACTAGCCCATGTACTGCAGTCACTCTCCTCTTCTGTTGCTTTCAACTAATGAGCCTCCTGCTTGTAGCAGAAATTTTTGTTATTAGATCCTGTGTGTATGCCTGCACAATTTATACTACTGAATTTCATCACATTTCTGCCACTCCAGATTTGCCAGTATAATGTTTGATCCTCCTCTATTCTGCTGATGCTTCCCAGCTCTTTATCATCAACAGATTTCAAAAGCATCCTCCTACTTGTGCCAAGATCATTAATAAAAATACTGAAGATTGGTCCCAAGACCAATCTTTGTGGTACTCCACCAGAACTTGCCTTCAGGCTGATAATTCATCTTTTAGCACAACCCATTGCCTTCTTGCCTTTAGCCAGTTCTTTATCCATCTTACAAAGCTTGTACTGATCCCCATCTTCCCTAACTGAATGCACAATTTCTCCTGTGGTACAAATACTTTACTGAAGTCCCAGTATATTAAATCCTATTGCACTTCCCTTGTCTAAAAAAAATCAGTTATTTTTTCTAAGAAGGAAATGAAGTTAGTCCAGCATGCTGTACCTTTGGGAAACCCTTGTTGTACTATATACCTTACTGTTTACCTCCCTCGATTTAATTTCCTTTCTTTCACTATTTATTCTAAAATTTTGCATTCTGCTGTGGTCAAACGCAGGGCATGGCTATATTGCAAAGTAATGGGCTGCAGTGGGACTGCAGCACTGTGTCTTAGAGTGCCAGTCAATTGATTTGTGGTTGCAGCACTAGGACTCAGGTGCTCAAATAGCAGTGTGAATGTTTTTGCGTGGGCTAGAACTTAGGCTTCAAGACTTAAGAACATAAAAAATGGCCGTACTGGATCAAACCAAAGGTCCATATGGCTTACTATCCTGTCTGCCGATGGTGGCCAATGCCAGATGCCCCAGAGGAAGTGAACAGAACAGGGAATCAAGTGATCCCTCCCTTGTCACCCATTTCCAGCCTCTGACAGAGCAAGGGACACCATTCCTGCCCAGCCTGGCTAATAAGTATTGATGGACCTATCCTCCATGAATTTATCTAGTACTTTTTTGAACCTGGTTATAGTTCTAGTCTTTACAATATCCTCTGGCAAGGAGTTCCACAGATTGACTATGTGCTGCATAAAGAAATACTTCCTTTTGTTTGTTTTAAACCTGTTACCTATTAATTTTATTTGGTGCCCTCTAGTTCTTATGTTATGGGAACAAGTAAAAAACTTGTCCTTATTCACTTTCTCCATACCTGTCATGATTTTATAGACCTCTTATCATACCTTCCCCCATCTCCTCTTTTCTAAGCTGAAAAGTCCCAGGTTTTTTTAGTCTTTCTTCATATAGAACCCATTCCAAACCCCTAATTAATTTTTGTTGCCCTTTTCTGAACCTTTTCCAATGCCAAGATATCTTTTTTGAGATGAGGCAATCACTTTTGCATACCTTCTCCCATCACCAACTTTTAGAGTCTGGGACCTAGCCCAAACAGCAATATCTACCCTGCTGTTTTAGCCTTGCTTATAAATGCAGATGAGTTTACTTGGCTCTGAGATTGACCGCTGTCTTTTATTGTAGTGTAGGAAGGTCTGTTATTGCCTGGGTTATTACACTTTCCTTTTCTTAAACACAGATAGGAGGTTGCCTTTTCTTCAGTCATGTTACTACCCCTGAATAGATAGATTTATTAAAAATCCCTGCTCCTGGACTTGCAATCTCATTTGCCAGTTCTTTCAGTATTCTGGGATGGAAATTATCTGGTCCCCCCTGATTTGAGTGCATTCAGCTCTCTAAGCTTTCCTCCATCTCAGATGTAGTAATTTCCATTTCTAATTTCTGGTGTTGGCCAGCATATGTTAGGGCCTACCAGGGGACCTTTTCTTTTGAAAAGGAGCACTTATTTCAGTGGTGCCACTGTGATTTACTCCAGCTGGAGGCCTGGCCTTATGTGTGCAAGTTGCCTTTTTGAGAGAATGACATGGCTGTTTTTATGTATTCTGTGATTCTACTTCTTGTAAACCATTCATCTCCCCTTGTTGTATTAGGACTTGGAACCAGAGGAGACTTTTTCAGATGGCAGGATTTTGAATTTTAGCAGTCTAAATGAGGGAAACATAATACATCTCTCTCACATCTCTCTCTCTCCTTCAAGCTACAGCAGAAGTGGAGTATGAGAGGACAATCAGGCCTTTAGATCGAAAGGGTTTGTTTTTTTTAAGAACAGGTCTCCACAAGTATTATTATGAAGTAAGGAATATTAAACTACTACAGAGCAGTGCTTTATAAAACCTTTCTAAAGTAATCATTCAAATCTACCTTTATGTCTGTCTTTTCTCCTTTTTCAGAATGATCTGTACTATAATTGTATTTATTTATTTATTTTATCTATCAGCATATTTATTTCCTCTTTAGCTTTCACTAGTTTGAAATTAACAATGGGGCATTTCAGAGACATGATGTCTTTTTAGATGTTTAAATTATAGTAATTACCACATTTCTTGATGCTTGTTACTCTTTGGTCATTTTTAAAAAATATCTGTGTTGTTTACATGTCAGAGAATTTGCTCATAGTACTAAAAAATGCACCTTGAAAGGGATAATATACATCATTTTTTAGCATTTCACTTGTTGTCAATTACCATTTTGGATGCAACAATCTTGTTAAACTCTGCAGTGCAACATCTGGATAATTTCTTTGTATTTCAATTGTATTTACTATTACAATAACCAGAGGTATTCCTGACAGTTACCGTTACCACCTCTCCCTAGGAAATGTAAGACTCTCCTTTGCATTTCTAATGTAACCTAGTTAATTTCTACAGCGTTAGGTCAACCTCAAGCAGCTTGTGCCAACCTAATTATGTAAGTGCGTGTACTACTGCCCTTTCCTGCCAATGTCAGTAGTATATACTATACTAATTTTCTTCTCCACAAGAGGCATAGAGCTTATGCTGACACAGTTAGGGCAACAGGGTGTCTGTGTAGAAACTGTTACTTACATCTGCTGTTGGCTGTCTCATCAATTTCATGGCCTTGTGAAATTGACAAGAAAACAAGGCAACTACAGCCCAGCTCCCTGCTACAAACTGGTCTGGGCTTGACTGGCTCCCTTCTCCCTGCCAGGCTGCTGCCTGGAGGTTCCCCAAACCCTGCTCAGGGAGTTGAAAAACCAGGGCAACTGACTCCCACTTCCAGCCATGAAGCCAAGGCACCCAGAAAGAAATTAAAATAGTAAACAAAATGGTTAAAAGAAAATCATCCAAAAGGAAAGAGCAAATGAATAGGAAAGGCTGATATACTCACCGATGGACTAACCTCAAATAGAAATCCTTATGTTGAGATTTGAAGACAATCACAGAAAGCACATGGCAGATATACCCAGGGAGAGAATTGTACAGAAATGATCACATTTTCCTTCAGAAAAATGATGGACATTTTATTGGCATCCCACATCTGACAGACCAGCGGCTTTTAAATATCCAGGCCACTGTGGTCACTAAAAATGCTGTTTTATTACTGCCAAAGATTGTTCCCTTTTTATTAGAGGCTGGTTACATTACTACAATGTGTTCTAGATGGAACTAAACCAGGGTTAGGCAATAATTTTGATGCCGGGGGGTGGGGGACACCAAGAGTTTGGTAAGTGGTCAAGAGCTACATTCTTCCATGATATTAATGGAGAAGGTGCAGGGTCTGGAAAGGAGGCTGGGTGCAAAAGGGAGCTCAGGGTAGGTGTTTGGGATAGAAGAGGGAGTATGGGGCCTAGAAGGAAGTTGGGTGAAGGAGGTTTGTGTGTCCTGGGGCAGAAGATTGGTGTGCAGGAGGGGGTGCAGTTTCCATAAGGGGGTGTGGGTTGGGTGCAGGAGAGGATTCTGCCCTGGAGCAGGCTTGTAGTACAGGGTGCTGGGTCTGAGAGGTGGTTGTGACCTGTGGCAGGGAATTTGGGTGTAGGGTCTGGGAGGGGGTGCAGGAGAGGAGTGCAGAGGGTTGGACTGTGACCTGGTTCGGGGGGGAGCAGTGGGTTGGGGGAGGGTGTGACTGAGTGACAAGTTTAGGCTCTGGCTTGGAGGTGGCTCCTGGCTAGCAACCCAGTAGGACCCTCAGGTAGGCTTCCTGCCTTCTGTGGCCCCATGCCACTTAAATCATCTGGCTTCAGGGGCCATGTGCTCTGCACACCACAAGCCCCTGGGGGTTGGGGGTGCATTGCACACTGCCCAGACCAGCCTGATCCCACTATCTGGTTTCATAGACTCATAGACTCATAGACTTTAAGGTCAGAAGGGACCGTTATGATCATCTGGTCTGACCCCCTGCACAATGCAGGCCACAGAATCTCACCCACCCTCTCCTAGAATAATCCTCTCACCTATATCTCAGATATTGAAGCCTTCAAATAGTTCGAAGACCCCAAGATGCAGAGAATCCTCCAGCTGTGATCTGTACCCCATGCTACAGAGGAAGGCGAAAAACCTCCAGGGCCTCTGCCAATCTACCCTGGAGGAAAATTCCTTCCCGACCCCAAATATGGCGATCAGCTAAACCCTGAGCATGTGGGCAAGACTCACCAGCCAGACACCCAGAAAGTTCTCTATAGTAACTCCTATCATCCCTCCATTGACCTATTTACCACTGATAATGAATGGTCACTTAGTTACCAAGATCATGTTATCTCATCAAACCATCCCCTTCATAAACCCATCTAGTTTAATCTTGAAGCCAGATAGATCTTTTGCCCCCACTACTTCCCTTGGAAGGCCGTTCCAGAACCTCACTCCTCTAATGGTTAGAAACCTTCGTCTAATCTCAAGTCTAAACTTCCTGCTAGCCAGTTTATATCCATTTGTTCTTGTGTCCACATTGGTATTAAGCTTAAATAATTTCTCTCCCTCCCTGGTATTTATCCCTCTAATATATTTAAAGAGTGCAATCATGTCCCCCCTCAGCCTTCTTTTGGTTAGGGTAAACAAGCCAAGCTCCTTGAGTCTCCTTTCATAAGACAGGTTTTCCATTCCTCGGATCATCTTAGTGGCCCTTCTTTGTACCTGTTCTAGTTTGAATTCATCCTTCTTAAACATGGGAGACCAGAACTGCACACAGTATTCCAAATGGGGTCTCACCAATGCCTTGTATAACGGCACTAACACCTCCTTATCCCTACTGGAAATACCTGCCTAATACAGCCCAAGACCGTATTAGCCTTTTCACGGCCATGTCACAATGGCGGCTCATAGTCATCCTATAATCAACCAGGACTCCGAGGTCCTTCTCCTCCTCCGTTACTTCCAACTGATGTGTCCCAGCTTATAACTAAAATTCTTGTTATTAATCCCTAAATGCATAACCTTACACTTCTCTCTATTAAATTTCATCCTATTGCTATCACTCCAATTTACAAGGTCATCCAGATCTTCCTGTATAATATCCCGATCCTTTTCTGAATTGGCAATACCTCCCAACTTTGTGTCATCCCAAATTTTATCAGGACACTTCCACTTTTGGTGCCAAGGTCAGCAATAAAAGATTAAATAAAATTGGCCCCAAAACTGATCCCTGAGGAACTCCGCTAATAACCTTCCTCCAACCTGACAGTTCACCTTTCAGTATGACCCGCTGTAGTCTCCCCTTTAACCAGTTGCTTATCCACCTCTCAACTTTCATATTAATCCCTATGTTTTCCAATTTAACCAATAATTCCCCATGTGGTACTTTATCAAATGCCTTACTAAAGTCGAGGTAGATTAGATCGACTGCATTTCCTTTATCTAAAAAATCTGTTACTTTCTCAAAAAGGAGATCAGGTTGGTTTGGCACGATCTACCTTTTGTAAAACCATGTTGTAATTTGTCCCAATTGCCATTAGCCTCAATGTCTCTAACTACTTTCTCCTTCAAAATTTTTCCAAGATCTTGCATACTACAGATGTCAAACTAACAGGCCTGTAGTTACCCGGGTCGCTTTTTCCCTTTCTTAAAAATAGGAACTATATTAGCAATTCTCCAGTCAAATGGTACAACCCCTGAGTTTAGAGATTTATTAAAAATTTTTGCTAATGGACTTGCAATTTCATGTGCCAGTTCCTTTAATATTCTTGGATGAAGATTATCTGGGCCCCGATTTACTCCCATTAAGCTGTTCAAGTTTGGCTTTTACCTCGGATATGGTAATATCTACCTCCATATCCTTAGTCCCATTTGTTATGTTACCATTATCCCTAAGCTCTTCATTAGCCTCATTAAAGACTGAAGCAAAGTATTTGTTTAGATATTGGGCCATTCCTAGATTATCCTTAACCTCCACTCCATCCTTAGTAATTAGAGGTCCTACTTCTTCTTTTTTTGTTTTTTCCCTATATATATGGCTATAAAACCTTTTACTATTGGTTTTAATTCCCTTTGCAAGGTCCAACTCTACCTGTCTTTTAGCCTCTCTCACTTTGTCCCTACATGCTCTAACCTCAATAAGGTAGCTTTCTTTACTGATCCTTCCCGTCTTCCACTCCTTATATGCTTTCTGCTTTTTCTTAATCACCTCTCTGAGATGCTTGCTCATCCAGCTTGGTCTAACACACCTGCCTATAATTTTTTTCCCTTTTCTTGGGATACAGGCTTCTGACAGCTTCTGCAACTTTAACTCAAAATAATCCCAGGCCTCCTCCACCTCAAGATCCATAATTTCTTTAGTCCAATCAACTTCCTAACTAATTTCCTTAATTTATTAAAGTTAGCCCTTTTGAAATCAAAACCCTAGTCTCAGATTTATTTTTGTTTATCTTTCCATTTAATTTGAACTGTATTAGCTCATGATCACTCGAGCCAAGATTGTCCCCTACAACCATTTCATCTATGAGGTCCCCGCTACTCACCAAAACCAAATCTAAAATAGCATCCCCCCTTGTTGGTTCAGCAACTACTTGATGAAGGAATTCATCAGCTATCACATCAAGCCAATGGTAGCTGTAAGGCTGTGCTAAGGGTCGGGAAGGGGGCTCATGGTGTGCATAGCACATGGCTCCTGCAGCCAGCCAGAGCACAGAAGGCAGGGAACCTGCCTGAGGCTTCTGCTGGGCCAGTGGACTGGATCCAGAGTTTGGTGGTCTGGATCTGGTCTGCTTGGCCACATTTTGCCCGCCCCAGAACTAAATAGTAAGGTTTTCCAAAATGACTAGTGATTTTCTTGCTAAATATAGTATTTTACAATCTATTTGTATTTGCCATTGTAGTTTTGAACATTTCTAACATGACCATTCATAAAGGGTGTGGCTGGGTCTCCCTGGTGGTGTGGTGACCTAGTGGTTAGGTCACGGAATTAGCTAGCTGAAAGGGGGTGCAGAACCCTGCTGCTGGTAATCTGGGCCTAGGAACTCCAGCCACAATATTAGTACAGTCCTTAAATTTGAGGTGTCACCCTAGGTGTCCAGATTCCACCCTTGGTGAGGGTTTCTAGTAGGTTTCCCCACACTTTGTCCCAGGGGTTGGAGTTAGAGGTTACTTGCTCCTGTGGCTGGCCAAGTGGATGAGCTTTGGTTTCGTGTGTGCAGACTGCGGAACTGTGCCCCTGTCTCCTTGCTGGTCAGCCCTAACTAAGCCAGGCTCCTTCTTTTTATCCTCCCTCCAGGCCTGACTTTGACTACAGGTAATGTGAGGTGGGGCTAGCTGGGACAAAAGGCTTTGTTTAACCCCTATGCTGCCAGGCCCTTCTCTCTTCACTCCCTGGCACATCCCCCACTCATGACCCCTACGAGAGTCAACTCCCTCCCCCCAACTTGTTCTCCACCTTCCCTAGAGAAAATGTCTGCATTTACATGGGCCCTCTCAGCCCATGCGGCTGAGATCCAGAAGGAGAAGGGTTGGAGAGAGAGGTACCATCACATGATTCTGGGGTTTGTGTCCTTCTCTGAATGTAGCCAGCGAATGATGTGATGTGATGAGGGTAAAGTGTCTGCCAGTAGGTAATAGCGGAGTGAGTCCACCGCCTAATTCACTGCTAGTGCCTCCTTTTCAATTATGAAGTAAGCCTTCTCCCTGGGAAATAACTTCCTGCTAATGTAGAGGATCAGGTGTTCATCACCTCCCACTACCTGGCTTCTATGCCCATAGGAGAATGGCTCCTATGTTCACTTTGGAGGCATCCATTTGTAATAAGAACTCCTTTGTGATGTCAGGACTGTACAAGAAGGGTTCTTGACAGAGCTGGGCCTTCAGGGCTTGGAAAGCTTTCTTACAGGTTTTGGCTGACTGGATCCAGTTTGGACTCTCGTTTTTTAGGAGATCGGTAAGAGGGGCAGCGATGGAGGAGAAACCTGGGATAATAGTAACCAGCTAAAACCCCTAAAAACTAACATACTTGTTTCTTTAATGATGGAGGGGCACATCTCTGCAGGGCTTGGACCTTTCTCACTGGGGAGGATAGTGCTTTTCTCCAAAGAGTAGCCCAGGTAGGTGGTCTCATCCCTCCCAAGGTGGCATTTTGCAAGGTTTGCTGTCAGGCTGGCTTCCTTGAGTGACTGTAGCAGAGCCACTACAAGTTGTAAATGGATCTGCCAATTGTGGCTATAAATCACCACATCATCCAAATAACCAGCCGTGTACTGTCTATGGGGGTGTAGAACATGGTCCATTAGCTGCTGGAACATGAGCAGGGTGCCATGCAACCTGAAGGGAATGGTTCCAAAATGGAAGAGCCCAAAGGAGCTGGAGACTGCTGTCTTTTCCATGGACTCAGGTATGAGGGTGATCTGCCAATACCCTTTTGTTAAGTCCCGAGTGGTAATATATTCTGCCTCGCCAAGCTGAACAAGCAGATCATCCACCCAGGGCATGAGGTGTACAGGTATTTGGACCCAGGTATTCACCTTCCAGAGGTCAATGCAAAATCAGGTATTCCCATCGGGTTTGGAGACTAGCATTATCAGGCTCTTCTTGTCACTGAAGGACTCCCTGATTACCACCAACACCAGCATCAACTGGAGTTCTTGCTTCATGACTTCTCTCAGTTTCTAGGGAAGGGGCCGGGGGTTCTCCCTAAAACTCCTGGGTTTGTTTAGATGTGATGGACTGCCAGGTGAGCTTGGCCTGGTTTAGCCGTGAAGATGGATTAGAATATAGCGACCAATTGTTGTACTGGGCTCTACTGTTCAGGAGTGAGGTTGGATTCAAATCTGGAACTGTACTGGTTTTGAGGCATCAGCTGCCTGTGGGCCCAGTTCCGGGTAGTGGGTAGGGGGTTATTAGTAAATCTTCCTGAGCTTTCCAAGATTTTAAGAGATGAACATGATAAATCTGTCAAACTTTGCATTTGTCAGGCTAGTGTATGTACCTCATAATTTAGAGGGCACACTTGCTAAATTACCTCATAGGGCCCCTGCAAGGAATTTTGAATTGGGCAGCAGCAGTGGGACCTGATCCCCAGGGTGGAATTCATGGAGCCTTGCCCGTTTATTATAAGTTGGCTCCTGGGCTTCTTGGTCACTTAGGAGGTTCTCTCAAGCAAATGTGCCTAATGCTTTGAGCCTCTCTCAGAGGTTTAGTACGTACTGTGCTACATTAGTAGCTTGGGAGGGTTGCTCCTCCCGCACCTCCGAACTAGGTCCATACCTCTTGGGGTTGCCTCCCATACAAAAGTTCAAAAGGTGAATACCCTGTGGAGGCCTGAGGGACCTCCAGGACTACGAACATGAGGGACAGGAGGAGTTGGTCCCAGTGATGCACATCAGTCAGGACAAACTCACAGAGCACAGCTTTTAGGGTCCTGTTGAAACACTTCACTAGTCCATCTGTTTGAGAATGGTAGATGGATGTTCAAAGTGTTTTGATTTTTAATAATCGGCAGAGTTGCTGCACCATCGGGGACAAAGTTTGTCCCATGATCTGTTAAGATTTCCCGAGAAACTCCAACATGGGCAGAGACGTTCATGAGCTTGGTCGCTACTCTCTTGGTACTCATGGAGTGTAACAGAATCTCTTTGGGATACTAGTTCACAAAGTCTACTACAGCGAGGATGAACCAGTATCTGGAAGCACTCTTCTCCAGCAAGCCAACTATGTCAACTCCATTTCACTCAAAGGGCATACTCATGAGCAGAAGCGGAATTAGTGGGGCTTTCTCTACTGGCCAGGATGCCGTGAGCTGATGCTCCGGACAGGAGGCACAAAAGTCTGCCACCTCGTTGTGAACCATTGGCCAAAAGTGGGCCATGATCCAGCCAGTGTCTTTTCCCTCCACAGGTATCCTGCAGTGGGTATGGCATGGGCCAGTCACATGTCCTCTCTCTCGTAAGGGTGCGGCACCAAGAGCTGGTGGTATACCTCTTCCATTTGCAGGTCCTTCTTTACCCAGTGTAGGTGATCTCCCTGAATCTCAAGATGGAGGAGCTCTTCCACTTGCTAGGGGGTCATGGTCTCATCATTCACTATGGCCACCTGGTCATATGGCCCTAGTGCATGGAGTGTCATTGGTTCAACTCAGCTCAGAGTGTCATCAGCTCATCGCTCTTCCACAATGTCTGAGAGGTGAGTGAGGATTGCTGATTCAGGCAGTGGGGCTGGCTCCTGGGTTTGGGGGCCTGGTCCATCTGGGCTGGTGCTGGGCATCGGGAGGTCTCCTCCTCAGGATCTGCAACTTTCCCCACACCCGTAAGAATCACTGTTTCTGATTGACAGGCCTCTAGAGGCTGGGATAGGTGTTCCATTGAAGGAGGTTTCACCAGCTCTGACAGCAGCTCTCCAAAATATCTCCAGTCCATGCCCAGAATCACTGGGTAGGCAAGGGTTGGGGCCAGGCCGATCAACAAGGGCTCTTCATGCCTCCCTACCCGTAAGGTCACTTGGGTGTGGGAGTAGGCCTTCAGGTCCCCATGGACCTTGCAGCCTAATGGTGCCCTGAGGAGAGTCAGGATTAGGCACCATAGTGCGCCATACCATGGTCTGAGCACAACTGGAGTCAATTAGTCCAATTGCTTCTGTCCCATTTACCCTCAGTGGGATAGTCAACTCTTCGGGGTCCTGATGACATGCTTGTGGTCCCAGAGCTTCCTGAGGGTACATTCCATGTATGGGCAGTCCCTGGACCAATGTCCACAGCCCCCACACATTAAATACAACTCCCAATCCCAGGTGGCACTAGGGTTGTCTCCTCTGGGTGCCCGGGAGGACGGGGATTGACAGGCTTCCATGAGTCTGGGGTTCTGTAGGGGCACTGGCTTTTTGGCTGGTGGACTCATGGGTCTCCCAAACAGGAAGAGCTCAGGAATTGGAGTATGCAGGTTCCCTGAACTTGCGAACCCTTCAGGGTCTGGGGAGGGGCAGAGGATGCTGGATACAGTAAACTTCCGATAATCCGGCACCTTTAGGACCCAGGGGGTGCCGGATTATCAGATATGCCGGACTATCAGAAGGGCATCCAGTCTTCCCGGAGTCAGCCGCTGGTCAGTTTCAGCGGCGGCTGACTTGGGGACGCCTGGGGCAGAGCAGCTGGGGTGCTGCCGGGTTGGTCCAGTAGCATCGAGGAGTGGCGCTACCGGACCAACCCGGCAGCACCAGCTGCTCTGCCCCAGGCATCCCAAGTCAGCGCGCTGAAACTGACCAGCGGCTGACTCCGGAAGCTCGAGCAGAGCTGCTCTGCCCCGGCTTCCCTGATTTAGCCGCTGGTCAGTTTCAGCAGCGGCTGAATCAGGGAAGCCGGGGGCAGAGCAGCTCCAATGGTCCGGCTGCCTGGAGCACTTCCGGGTTCCTGATGGTGCCGGACCATCAGGAGTGCCGGACCATCAGACGCCGGACCAATGGAGTTTTACTGTAGTTTCGTCTATCAGGGTCATGGTGCTCTTGGTCACTTTGGGGTTTGAAGAAAGTGTCATCCCTGGGGATCTGACTGCCAGATAGTTCTTCATCAGTTGGGTGGCAGTGGCCACACTATCTGGGTGATTCTGCACAACCCAGTCCGTCCCCCCAGAGGGTAGGGTCTGGATAAACCGTTCCAGCAGGATCTGCTCTGCGACTTGCACCTCTGTCTTTGTCTCTGGCCTCAGCCAGCCATCTCCAGCAAGCATCATGCAGCTTCTGGGCAACGAGGTGGGGTCAAGCTCCTGGTGGGTACTGTTCCCTCCAGAAGCATTGTTGGAATGTCTCCTCCGAGATATCCAAAGCGTCAAGGATTGCTGCTTTAACCTGGGCATAGTCCTGAGCTGCAACGGGGTCTATGGCGCAGTATCAGTCTGGGCTACTCCAGTCAGGTATGGGGCCAGCACAGCCACCCATTGTTCTTAGGCCCACTGGGCTACCAAGGCCACCCACTCAAATGTTTCCAGAAATGCCTCTGGATTATTTTCCAGCCCCATCTTGGCAAGCTTGATAGACACCAGTGCCGGTGCAGGCACAGGCAGATTGGCTGGAGTTGTGGGTTGCAGCATGGAAGTGACCTGTTGCATCAGCTGTTGTTTCTGGGCTGCTAATTCAACAATTAGCTGTTGCTGTTGTTGGGCCATCTGTTGTAATAGCTACTGCTGGTGCTGCTGCTGGTTGGTGTTTTGCTCTGCCATCCACTTCAGCAGCGGCTCCATCTCCCTTCAAGGGCTGGGCTTGCACTTGCTTGTTCTGTTGATCCTTCAGTAGGGCTAGGGAGATGCCCACATTCTCTATCACTTATGGCAGGGTCTCCCTGGCAGTGGGATGCCCTAATAGTTTGATCATGGAATTAGCTCGCTGAAAAGGGGTGCAGAACCCTACTGCTGGTGCTCCGAGCCTAGGAACTCTGGTCTACTGTATTAGTGCAGTCCTTAAGTTTGGGGCATGGCCCCAAGAGTCCAGATTCCCCCTTAGTTAGGGTTTCTAGTAGGTCCCTCCCCCTTTGTCCCAGGGGGTGAGCTTGGAGGCTTGCTTGCTCCTGTGGCTGGCTGAGTGGATGGGCTTTGTTTTGTGTCCTGCAGACTGTGGAGCTGTGCTCCTGTCTCCTTGCTGGTCAGCCCCAACTGAGCCAGGCTCTTTCCTTTTATCCTCCCCCCAGGCCTGGCATTGGCTACAGGTAAAGCGGTTGGGGGCTAGCTAGGACAAAAAGCTTTGTTTAACCCCTGTGCTGTCAGGCCCTTCTCTCTTCACTGCCTTACAAAGGGATGTATATGTTTCTTATCCCAAAGGTAGTTTTGCTACCATTTATAATTTTCTGTCATCAGCTTTGTATTTGAGGAAAATGCAAAATTACATATTGTAAATATCTTTCCCCATTGCGATTTCTTCAGCACTGCTTGTGTGGCAGTAATTCAATGGACAAGAGCCCTGCAGATGTGTAACAGTGCCTATGTGTAATTTTTATTGAGTTTCTGTCAAGTTATAGGCAGTAGCAACATATTAATAAATTTAGTCTTGCAACACCACTGTGAGGTGGGTTTGTATTAATTTCTCTATATTACAGAGTATGAAAAAGACACACAAAGGGACAAATGTTGTATCAGTGGCAAAGCCAAGAGGACCCAGGCTTCCTCTCTTGAGAGTTAATCTCTATACAATTGTCTTTACTGGAGGCATAGGGTAGTTGTGTCCTTTAGTGGTTTTTAACCTGTGGTGGAATCCATAGACTAAGAATTCCAAAGGTATCTACACATTCATTTGAAAGTTATTAGAGAACCACCAATGAAAAAGTTTGAAAATCACTGGTTTATATTTGGAGGTACTCACCTTTCAGACAAATATCAGTAAAAGTACAAGAGACAGTAATATTAATGTATAAATGTGCATAGAAACCTAGGAGGGTATGTATGTGTGAGCATGCTTTTAAATTTGGTCTGTACTGTAAGCTTCACTCTTGAATCTCAATTGACATTCTTTATCACCCAATATATTTTATAGTGCTTGCAACAATGCTGACTAATGTGTCACAAAATCATTGTGTTTGAGTATGAATGGAAGTTTTGAAATATTGATCTTTGGGCTCTACTAACTGATGCTTTTATAAACACCAAATATCTCAGCCTTCTATAATTTACAAGCAGCAGCAATGTTGATTCGAACCCTTCCATTCTGCTTTATTTCTTCTCCTATTTTTGCAACATTGGATAACCTTCCCCCCAGTTAAGAAAACTGTTAGTTTCACAAAACCTCAGCGATGTGCAAAATAAAATAAAACAAAATATTTTGGTTTTGAGAGTGACAAGTTGATATCCTTATTTATCAGAGACATTACAATGGTTTGTTCCTGAAAATGAGCATGTTGCTCAACTTTTTTTTTTTTTAAAAGAAGGAAGTATGGAAGATAGTTTAACTTTTTCCGCATGAAAGCTAAAAATCCTCTTAGGTAATTCTCTTTTTCCCCAGGTCTGTCAGGATCTCCATGCTGATTACTTCTTGACAAACCTACTGTTGCTACTGGCCTGTATATGTTAAAAGGCATTAGCTAAAAGCCTATATTATTTCTATTCTTCGTTTTTTAGTATGCTTTGACTATTTGTTCTCTTATCAAACAGACGGTTTTCCCTTGAAGATTTAATTACTTCATTTCTGACAATCAGCAGCCGAAGAAAATGATAATTCATTAGAAGCCTTTAAATGTGCTCTTAGATTTGTTAGGAATATTCTGAAATGCTGCACAGATAACAACTATGTCTAAGCAATTAATGTTCAAGTAAATCCTTGATATTCAAATACTGCACATGGAATACTAGAGAAACAAATTGGATTTAATCTAATCTTTGCATACAAGCCTGAGATGAACTTTTACATACAAATGTGCTTTTAAAGTGATGTAGGAAATAGACAAAATGAGAACAATATTTTTCATTTTTCCACTGAGGAATCTATGATGCTTGTAACACGATATTCAGTGCTTTCTCAAAATAGAGTTCTACCATGGGGATCAACATGATGAAGAAAAAGATACAGAGCAGAAAATGTGAAGCTGTGGAAAATAAGTAAAATATATACTCTCCCCCATTCTAATGTTTTGATTAAGTAACCCTCAGAACAACAGACAAACTATTCTTGTTTTAGCAAAGACAATAAAACTTGAACAAGATTGGGTTAAATATTGATGGAGATTTTATATTTGGATGTAAATGATTGACCAAATACTGTTTCTTTGAATTGCCTCACTTTTGGGACTAAAGTAAATCAACATTTCAAGTCCAACAGCCAATTTTTTGGTTTAACCCAGGATTAGAGGACAGGACAAAATGAATTTTACTCCACCTTTATAGCTCCCTCATCTGAGTTCAGCTACTGACACAATTTAGAGCAACTTAAGGGCTACTCTATGTCTCACCTTAATGCCCATAGTCCACAGAGTAGCTAAGGATAGGTCTACACTGCAGCGTTTTTCTGTAATAACAGCCGTTATTCTGGAAAAACAATATTTGCATCCACAAAAAGTCGAAATAATGGAGGACTTTTTCCGACGGCAGTAAACCTCATTCTATGAGGAATAACGCTTCTTCCAAAAAAGCTTTTTTAGAAAAAGGCATGTGTGGACACAGAAGAGGGAGGTATTTTGAAAAAAGAGGCCGCCAGGAAATAACACAGGTACCCTGTTGGCTACTCTGTCCCCATGCCTCATTAAGTCCACAGGGTGGATACTACTCACTTAATCAGCAGCTATTCAATATTGTTTTATACTCATTGTTCAATGTGTGATCCCATTCCTTATTCACTGTGCATGAGTCAAACCATGGCCTGAAGACAGAATTCATATTTTGTTTTGTGAATTTCCTACAGAACTCATCACTGTGGCATCTCAGTGCTCACAAATATTAATGAATCATCACAATACCTGTGTGAGGAAAGGAAGTGGTTACTATCCTCATTCTGCAGACAAGAAACTTGAGGAACAGAGAGATTAATGTCAGAAGTTTCCATTAATGTGGGTGCTCAATTTGAGACAGGAAGGACCTCTTTTCTGAGTACTTAGCAGTTTATAATACTGCATATGTTCAAAGCACAGCTCCCACTGATGTCAGATGCATCTGTTAGGGTATGTCTACACTACAGCACTAATTCGAATTAACTTAGAATTAGTTAATTCGAACTAAGCTAATTCGAATTAGTGCATCTAGACCCAAAAACTAATTCGAATTAGTGTTTTGCTAATTTGAACTAGCGCGTCCACACTGATTGGATGCTGGGTCGCATTTAAGGGCAGCTGAAACCGGTTCCGGCAGGGCATCAGGTCAGTAGTTGCTTTGTGTGGCTGCTGTCTGAGGCTATCTGAGGCTCGTGCTTAAAGGGACCCCACCTGGACAGCCGGTTCTCAGCTTTTCCACTTGCTTGCCTACCTCGTCGAGGGACAGCAAAGCGTTTTCCTCTCTGCCTGCCTGTGTCGGTGCTTCCCATTGGGGATGCCGCCGCAGTTGGCACCATGGAGCCAGAGCTAACCCTGGGCATTCTGCTCCAGTTTTTGGACTTGCTGCTGCAAGCCTGCCAGCAATGGGTAGAGGCTGCCTTGCACCATCTGGTGCACGTCAGCCCCCTGCCTCTCCCCCTGGCCTCCCCGGGGGTCGTGGAGGAGCGGCAGCAGCGCCCGGACGCCAGAGTGCCCCGCCGCATCTGACGTCTGGACACCAGCAACAACTGGTGGGAACGCATCATCCTGGAGCACTGGGGATACCAACAGTGGACCCAGAACTTCAGGATGAAGAAGGACACCTTCCTGGAGCTCTGCGAGTGGCTCGCCCCTGCTCTGCGGCGATGGGACACTCGCATGAGGCCCGCCATCCCCCTCCAGAAGCGTGTGGCCATCGCCCTGTGGAAGCTCTCCACGCCGGACAACTACCGATCCATCGGGAACCAGTTCAGCATTGGGAGATCCACCGTCAGAGCAGTGCTTATGCAGGTATGGCACTCACCAGCCACTGGGCTGGGGGGGAGGTGGGCTGCAAGGAGGGGATGGCCCGCCCCAGGGAAAAGGGGGAAGGGGAGGAGGTGAAAGTGCCCCGCATGGGAGGGTTCGGTCTGTCCCGGCCATTCTACACGCCGCCCGTGGGGGTTGCTTACGGGAGTGGGGCGTGGGGCAGTGCCAGGGAATGAACACTCCCAGCCACCCGGGTGCCCCAGTGATTCGTGGTTTGCTGTGTCTCTCTGCAGGTGGTCAAGGCCATCAACCGGGTGCTGCTCCGCAGGGTGGTCCGCCTCGCCAACCCGGACGCGGTCATCCGGGGGTTCGGCACCCTTGGCTTCCCCAACTGCGGGGGTGGCCATCGATGGGACGCACATCCCCATCCGTGCCCCGGAACACCAGGCCTCCCAGTACATCAACCGCAAGGGGTACTTCTCCGTGTTCCTGCAGGCCGTGTGTGACCACCGGGGCAAGTTCACAGACATTAATGTGGGCTGGTCCGGCAAGGCACACTATGCCAGGGTGTTCCGGAACTCTTCCATGTGCCAGAGGCTGCACGCCGGGACCTTCTTCCCCGACCGCCACATCAGGGTGGGGGATGTGGACATGCCTGTCTGCCTGGTGGGGGATGCGGCCTACCCCATACAGCCCTGGCTCATGAAACCGTACAAAGGGCACCTCAACCCCTCCTGGCAGGCCTTCACGCCAGGATCACCAGGGCCCGCATCGTGGTCGAGGGGGCCTTCGGATGCCTGAAAGCCCGATTTCGATGCCTCCTCACACGCCTCGACCTCACCGAGCACAATATCCCTCCCGTGGTGGCAGCATGTTGTGTGCTGCACAATTTATGAGAGCGAAGGGGAGGCTTTCCTGCCAGCCTGGATGGCTGAGGCTGAGCGCATGGCTGGCCAGTACGTGCAGCCCCACACCGCCGCCGTCCGGGAGGCCCAGCGGGGGGCCGTCCGGATCTGGGAAGGCCTGAGGGAGAGCTTCCAGGTGGAGGAGGAGGACTGAACTCTCCCTGCATGCCCCACTGGGGCCTTCTTCCACCCTCCCCTTCTTCCCCTTTCTCCTCCCTAACCCCCCTTCCTAATGTAAAATAAACACACCTGTTTTGCCAAGAAAAATCTCTCTTTATTGTACATAACTGGGGTGGGGGAGGGAGGAGTGAGGGTGGGAGAGGGGAGGGGGAAACCTGGGAGGAAGGAGCTGGAAGGGGGTGGAAGGGGAGGAAGGGAAGGGAAAGCTCAGAGTAGGGGGTCCTGCTGGCTCTCCTGTCTTGCAGCACTGTGGGTGCAGGGGAGTCGGGGGGGGAGTGGGTGTGGAGGGTGGGGCAGGAGGGACGGAGGGTGCGGAGGAAGCAGGAGGGGGAGCAGGGGTGGGAGGAGGAGCGAGAGCTGGGGCGGCCGCAGGGGCTGGAGCAGGAGGAGGCAGGAACCTGTCCACCAGGGTCTGGAGGTGACCTCTGAGGGCACGGCTCTGCTCCTCCAGCACCTCCAAGCTCTGCTGCCGCAGCCGCAGGTCCTCCCGGACCCAGCGGTCCTGGATGCGAAGCTGCTGCTCCAGTAGCCGCAGGTGCCGCCGCTGGTAGTCTTCCAGGTTCCTGGTGCACCTGCTGGCCCGGGTGCGGGTGGCTGTTGCAGGCAGGGTGGTGCGCCCTGCAGTCCCAAGTGGTGTGGCTGTGGTGAAACAAGAGCAGTGGTCAGTTCTCCCTGGGGACACAGTGGGTGAAACCCAGCCCCCGTCTGCAAGGCGAGGTCGGCATGTGGGGAACGGGCCAGGGTCCGCATGTGGCCTCTGGTGGCCAGGCTGTCAGCCATGCGGCTGTAGACGGCTGCGTTCCTGTGCCTAGTGCGGAGATCGCGGATGTTGGAGGACTCCCCCCAAACCTCGATGAGGGCCACGATCTCCGCACTAGACCAGGCGGGAACCCACCTCTTGCGGCCCCGGGCAGGCTCCCTGCAGGCTCCTGGCTCTCGGCGTCCTCCTCCTCCGTGTCCAGGATGGGTCCCTCTGCCCCGGGGTCGATCACTACCCGAGGGACATGGACTGCATGAGGCCCCAGGGTGCGGTCGAGGGCCTCATAATGGGGGCATGCCTCTGGGTAGGCCCCTGGCTGGGAGGCCCTGGAGTAGGCCTGCTGCAGGTCCTTAATTTTGCAGCGGACCTGCTCCTGGGTCCGCATATGGCCTCTGGTGGCCAGGCTGGCAGCCATGCGGCTGTAGACAGCCACATTCCTGTGGCTAGTGCAGAGATCGTGGATGTTGGAGGACTCCCCCCAAACCTCGATGAGGTCCACAATCTCCGCACTAGACCAGGTGGGCACCCGCCTCTTGCGGCCCCGGGCAGGCTCCTGGGAGCCGCCAGCCTGGTCCTGGGAAGAAGCGGAGGGCTGGGTGGCAGAGGGTGGCTGGCTCATGCCGTGCCAGGTACAGGGTCTGCTGGCTGGGTGCTGGCAGGCTTGCAACTGGCACAAGCACTGTAGCCAGACCGTGGCCCTTTAAGGGCTCCGGGGCTGGGAGGGGGGCAGAAGAGTTTCCCTGGTTGTGCCCAGAGTGGCCACCAAGGCAAGCTGGGAAGGGTTAGTCTCCAACTAGTTCGAATTAAGTGGCTACACAGCCCTTAATTCGAACTACTTAATTCGAACTAGGCGTTAGTCCTCGTAGAATGAGGTTTACCTAGTTCAAATTAAGCACTCCGCTAGTTCGAATTAAGTTCGAACTAGCGGTTTGCATGTATAGACGCTATGAAAGTTAATTTGAACTAACGGCTGTTAGTTCAAATTAACTTTGTAGTGTAGACAGACCCTTAGAGTTTAGCACTTTTGCCAGTCTGACCCCAGGGTACCAAGCTGAACTCCCATAAAGTCAGGAACACACAGTTAGTGACTGCCTATGAAAAGCTTGTTTAAAGTGCCTTGCCCAGAATCACACCAAACTCTCCAACACATGCAGGGATGGAATCCCATTCTTCAGGGAAACAATCAACTGCCTTAAACATAAGGCCACCCTTTCTTCTCCTGCAGTGTCATGCCTCTTTCACGACACATGCTTCAATTTATGCAACAAATGGAGCAGACAGACCTACAGACAACTGTCTCCTTTCCTACACAACCCTGATTCATCCCTTGAGCTGTCCCGCATTGAAGTTGGTTGAAAAAGGAAGATGTTTGAACTGAGATGCATTGCTCCTAAAAATCAGATTTACAATGATAATATTCATGATTATGGATTAGAATATTTTCTTTCTGTGAATATTCTCCAACAGTTCATAACATTTATTGATAACATCATGTGCTACTATATATACTGAGAGCCAATACAGAAAATGAGAATATTTATTGAGTTTATAGAGTTATGAAAAATTCATTTGAAAATTGCAAAGAGGATTCACTGAGTTTGTTTTACACTACCTACTAAGCTACATTATTTACTGACAATGAGAAGGATACATTTGCACCCACTGAGTTCCACTTAAACTTTCAAATGGGGATTTAAGGGTGATTTCACTGGGGGTAGAGTTGGACCTGGACCACTGTAAAGGATTGAATGCCACCTTTTCTAAATTATGAACTCACATAGTTTAGCAATGACACAGGGTGAAATCCTGTCTGCACTGAAGTCAACTGGAATTTGCCCATTGATTTAAACTGTTCCAGGGTACTATAAATGCATGCTGTAAATATGCAATGGATTTTGCAGTTGTCATTCAATGCTTTTGTAAAACACTTTGGGTTAATAAAAAAATTGGGAAGGGAAATTCTATTTCCTGGAGGTTAATCCTGGCATTAGTTGCACAGAGAAACAGATTCACACAGAAAGAACCTAATAGCTCTAGTTTCAACAACCTTCTGTGTAAATCTAGGGCTTTAAAAAGTGTATTAAAATTATATATATATAATATAGGGTAATGAGTCTGTTACCTAGACTCTCTTCAGAAATATATATGAATGATTGGTTTGAAATACACTATGTCAAACGAATTAGAGATTCTGCCCTCCCTCCCCGCCCCCATTTGGGACTAATCTTTCAGTCTGGAAAGACAGATTTCTAAAATGAAAATTGAGAGGTTTTCATATGTCATGCTATTTATAAGAAGGCATCTTACAATCTGTAGGAGCATAGTGGTCTGAGCAGAGCAGACTGGGTTTTAAGTTTTCAGGTGGAAATGACTGAATTGCTATATAACCCATTGTCATGCATGCATGTAGCAAAGATCTGAAAAATACAGAATGCTAGCTGAGAAATCACCTCATGAGGTTTTTTTCCCCCTTGCTTCATTGCTTTTAACAGAAAGCCCTGCCTGTTGGGCTATAAATATATGGTGTGCAATAAATTAATGAATTATGCTTTCTACAGCTTCATATTATATTATCTTACACGGTTAGATTTATACAGTATTGGGCTGCCACATAAGTTGTGCAAAACATATAAAACTAAAAGCATTTCTCCCTTCAAATGAAGAACTACACTTGTGATGGTCTTTAGTGCTGACAAGTGGCAACTGATAATCTGATGCCACTTCTCCTTAACTTCAAAGAGGCAAATTATGGGTTACATTTTGTTCTTTAGTGTGTCTTCATATTCTCAAAAATGTGACACTGACAGAAAGGTAGCATAACCTCCTAGAGTATGTAATTCCATCTTTTCTGAAAATTCTTGATAATGGGGTGGAAGCATGGGATTTTTCACTCAATGCATTTGGCTACAGACGGACTGAAATCTGATCCTGAAGCCCCTATTTATGTAACCTTAATACTGTTAAGGATACAGGCTATAGGACTGGTAAAAAAGGTTGTGTTTTATTTCTTGTGAATGTATGTGGTTTGGTCCTACATTAATAGATTAATAGATTTTAAGGGCAAAAGGGACTGATAGATCAATAAGTCTAACTTCCTGTATAACATCAGACAGAATTTCATTCAGTGACTCTTGTACTGAGTCCAGAAAAGCATCCAGTATTGATTTAGAGACCTCAAGAGATGGAGAATCTATCACTTTCCATGGTGGTTTGCTCTAATAATTAATCACCCTTATTGTTAAAATACGTGTCTTGTATCTATTTTCTTAACTGTGTTCCTTTAACATGGCTCTCTTTGCTATCAAGTACACAGTAGGCTTCCTTCTAATTTCTTTGCTAGACATAGCACTCACCATTTTAGGGTTGGTCTATAATAAAGGTGTACGTTGACCTAAGTTATGCTACTTAAATTATGTAACTGAATTTGGCATAGATCAACTTAAAGACATGTCTACACCATGCTGTGCTGACAAAAGACATTAACCTACCAACTTAGCTTATGTTTTTGGGAGAGTTAGGGTACAGAAGTTGATGGGTGAGCACTCTGCCATCAACTTAGCTTGTCTTCACCTCACTAAACCAACATTGCTGCATTGATTGCAGCAGTGTCAATTTAGCCATAAGTATAGAAAAGGCCTTAGATATTGGCTCTGTATTTTTTCTGTATTTACTCAGCCTATTAACAATTTATAGATCCAAGTGTTGAAATTCTGGTCCCATTTATGTTAACGGGAGTTCTGCTATTGACATTAATGTGGTCAGAATTTAACCCAGAATCCCAGTTGATACCTATATAAGAAAGAAGAGGTGTGTTGGGACTGAAATATACTCTAGGAGTAATGTCTGGGACACTTATTTGTAATGTATTTGGTATTATCCAAAATTAGAGCAATCGTAAACTAATTTGGCATCTCAAAAATAGCTAGAATTTGAAGAGTAGAATTAATTCCAAACTCGAAGGGACAATTTCTTTCTTGAACATGCACTAAGGTTCTCCGTAATTGAATGCATTTTCTACTGCAGTTGAGGTGTTGATGCCACTCCACTCATTTGAATTGCTGCTAATACGCTCACCTGCATAGAGCCCAGACCCTGAGGTTTTCATGACCTATGCATTTCTGATAGCTCATCATCTCCTACAGGGAACGTGATTGGGCCAACGCTGGGTGTTTTAGACAAATGAATAGATTTGAATTCTGCTCTCTGAAAAATAAGATGAACTAGAAATGAAATATTGAGCAAAATTTATGCCATACATTTGGGAAAAAAAATCTGTGCTTTTGTGCCAGCTCCTGCAGATGTGTAACCAACAGGGAGTTTTCTTGCTCCAGCACCTGCAGCTTTACACATTTTCAGCTAACTCAGACATCCAAATGCTAAACTGTGGACTCAGGGACATCATGTAGAGTTTTGACATTCCCAGGGAACTCAGGGTCCTGAAACTGGTGAAAGGATTATAATAAATCATAAATATAGTATTTTTCATCTGTGACAAATGTAATCTTGTGCTTAATGTTTTTCATGTTATTGCAAGGAAAATGATGCCCACCCTGCTCAGCCAAACAATCTGAAACTTAAACAAATAAGTACCACTTCTAAGAACTTTGTTTGTTTGTTTTTTGGACATAAAACATTCATTTTCACTTTTGCTTTAACAAAGAAAAGGAGGGGAATGGAGAAGGAATGCATACCCTGCAAAAGTCTTTCATGTCTTTCAAAATATTAGGTCTCTGGGTTGCACAGAGTAGGTATAGTTTTCCTTCACTGTTTCTGAACACCATGTAGAAAAGTACATAACAGTATGAAAATTGCTTCTAAAAATGTAAGAGAGGACTGTGGCAGTTCCTAGCATGTGGCAGGCCTCTCAGTGAATTGACAGACATGTCACACAATGATTCTGTTGATGCAGTCCTTCATGGTCTAGGTGACATACCACAAACAAAGAGGCATCACGTGACATGACTGTTGCTTCACTGAGTTTAAATAAAAAGTGACAGCCTTTTCTGCAAAATGTTGCAGTATATGACAGTCTCTTATACACTGTTGTACTGCTTAAATATTTGTTGACTACATTAGTTACACAAGAATAAGGAAAATGTGTGAAATCTTACATTTCTTGTTGAATGCAATAGATGTGACAAATGATGTTTGGACTCTCCTCTTTTAGTAGCAGATGAGAGCCACACAAGCACCTACACAGATATTCCTGAAATGGTAATCAGAGTTACCATGGTAATCTTTGTCATGTGATGTCCTATAAAGAATGACTTAATAGCCAGTTGTGAAGTGGAAAGCCATTAATAAATCACATAGACAACAAGGCTTAAGTGAGGGTTTACTCTATTTTGGGAGTTAAACAATAATCATATCTATGGAGATGAGGACTTCAAGAATCTGCTAACATATAGAGTCAAAAAAATCAAAATAGTATAATTTGGTTTAAATTTTGCTACTTTTGTCACATGCTAAGAGACACTGACTGGGTATGAAAAGGAGATGAAAAGATCTTGAAAGGAGCAGAATTTGCCCCTAATATTGTTATATCAAGGAAACCTGTGAAGACTGTACTGATTGCTACTATGCAAAACCAGGAATCCAACATGTTGGCGGCAAAGATACCAATTTGTGGCCTGGCCTAAAAAGGAATGGAGTCAAAGGAAGTCTTTCCATCATCTCCAGTGGTCTTGAATTTAGCCCTGTAAAGAATATACTTTATATCAGTTTTTAAGCATCTAACATTTCTTATATATTATTTTTCTATTATCTAGGCATAAATTAACAGGGAACTTAATGATATACAGGTATGACAAGAAATAAAATATGCAAACTCTTACATCATTTTAAAATATTATTATTACTACTGTTTATTAGCTGTGTCTCAGTGTCCATAGGTCCCTTTTTAGACATGCACTTCACTGAATTAGATGCTGAACAAACCATGTAGGAAGGAGCGTTCTTTGCAGGGAAGTGTCCACTGCAGGCAGTACATATACAAGTATAACAAATAAAAGCAATCTATACCACCTGATGCTTCTGAATAATTTAAATGTGTATTTAAAATATAAATACATGTCAACCATCTCTGGTGGCCCTCTACTCCCCATTATCGGTGAGGATTGATTTTGTCTAGGAATTATGTAGTAAGAACCAAATAATGATCACAGCCTCAGGCCTGATAAGACCATCTGTTTCATTTTGATTTCTCCTTTTGTACATACAGTGGTTTTATGTGAAATGTTATTCATATTTTACATGAAATATGTATGTGGAATGAAAGCAACCCCAAACAAAAATACTTTAAAAGAATGACTCTTGACAAAGAATTGAAAGATTCTGTTATTTTCATCTGACATGCACATGACACAGTTGATCATAAACAAGACAGCCAAGCAAATTCAGTACTATAGTCAGCTATCTTCAATTTTTTTTAGGTTCTTGGATGACAGATCTTTCTTCCTATGCATAAATAACATGCTGTGAATTCCAATGTATGAAGACAAGATTGTGTCTAAATGAAGAATTTGAGTGACTGTATTTACTGCATATTCAAATCTATTTGGAGTTTCATGCAGAAAGAAATTAATGAAGCCACTTTATAATCTTACTTCTGTATTATTATCAATGATTATATTACACTAGCTCCGACTATGTGACAAACACTTTCAAAGCACAGAGGGACATACATGCCTTGCCATGAGGAGTGACAGATAAAGGATAGGGGAAAGCAATGAAATATATATGAAAAACGTTCAGGGTGAAAGTTAGAAGGTTACTTCCATCTATTTCTCTTTTCTGTTTCTTATCTGCTTTAAATAAACATACCAACTGTCCCTCTGCCTGTTACTTCTTTAATCCCTAACCCAAAGTTCATATACAAACACAAAAGCCATTAGTTCGAATTAACTTTAATAGTGGCTATACATGCAAACCATGTATAGCGCTTAATTCGAACTAGGTAAACCTCATTCTACGAGGAGTAACACCTAGTTCGTATTAAGTAGTTCGAATTAAGGGTTGTGTAGCCACTTAATTCGAACTAGCTGGAGGCTAGCCCTTCCCAGGTTGCCCTGGTGGCCACTCTGGGCCAAGCCAGGGAAACTCTTCTGCCCTCCTCCCAGCCCCGGAGCCCTTAAAGAGGCACGGTCTGGCTACAGTGCTTGTGCCAGTTGCAAGTCTGTCAGCATCCAGCCAGCAGACCCTGCACCTGGCACAGAATGAGCCAGCCACCTGCTGCCACCCAGCCCTCCGCCTCTTCCCAGGACCAGGCTGGCGGCTCCCAGGAGCCTGCCCGGGGCTGCAAGAGGCGGGCGCCCGCCTGATCTAGTGCGGAGATCGTGGACCTCATCGAGGTTTGGGGGAGGCCTCCAATGTCCATGATCTCCGCACTAGGCACAGGAATGCGGCCATCTACAGCTGCATGGCTGCCAGCCTGGCCACCAGAGGCCACATGCGGACCCAGGAGCAGGTCCGCTACAAAATTAAGGACCTGTGGCAGGCCTACTCCAGGGCCTCACAACCAGGGGCCGACCCAGAGTCCTGCCCTCACTTTGAGGCCCTGGACCACATCCTGGGGGCTCATGCAGTCCATGCCCCCCGGGTGGTGATCGACCCCGGGGCAGAGGGCCCCGTCCCTGACACGGAGGAGGAGGAGGAGGAGGATGCCGAGAGCCAGGAGCCTACAGGGAGCCTGCCCAGGACCCAGGACCCCCGAGGCATCCCACAGAGCACATCGGCTGTGTCGTCCGAGGCCAGGGAGGGCTCCACATGTGAGTGCCATCATGCTCCCCTTATGTGTATGGGGGGGGAGTGGAGAGGGAGCCCAGGGACCGTGCGCCTGGGCCTTGCCCACTATGGAGCAGCAGCTGGGTGTCATGCAGGGGCCCTGGCCCATTCCCCACACGCCAACCTCGCCTTGCAGAGGGGGGCTGGGTTTCACCCACTGTGCCCCAAGGGAGAACTCACCACTGCTCTTGTTTCACTACAGCCGCAGCACCTGGGACTGCAGGGCGCACCACCCCGCCTGCAACAGCCACCCGCACCCGAGCCAGCAGGCGCACCCGCAACCAGGAGTAGTACCAGCGGCGGCACCTGCGGCTACTGGAGCAGCAGCTCCGCACCCAGGACCACTGGGTCTGGGAGGACCTACGGCAGCGAAGCTCGGAGGCTCTGGAGGATCAGGGCTGTGCCCTCAGAGGTCACCTCCAGATCCTGGTGGACAGGTTCCTGCCTCCTCCTGCTCCAGCCCCTGTGGCCGCCCCAGCTCTCACTCCTCCTCCCACCCCTGTTCCCCCCTCCCGCTTCCTCTGCACCCCCATCTCTCCTGCCCCACCCTCCACACCCACTGCCCCCCAACACTCCTGCACCCGCAGTGCTGCGAGACGGGAGAGCTAGCAGGACCCCGAGCCCTGAGCTTTCCCTTCCCTTCCTCCCCCTTACAGCTCCCTCCTCCCAGGTTTCCCCCTCCCCTCTCCCACCCTCACTCCTCCATCTCCCCACACCAGTTATGTAAAATAAAAAAGAGATTTTTGTTGGCAAAACAGGTGTCTTTATTTGACATTAGGAAGGGAGGTTAGGGAGGGGAAAGGAGAAAGAGGGGAGGGTGGAAGAAGGCCCCAGTGGGGCATGCAGGGAGATTTCAGTACTCCTCCACATGGAAGCTCTCCCGCAGGGCTTCCCAGATCTGGACGACCCTCCACTGGGCCTCCCGGATGGCGGCGGTGCGGGGCTGCATGTACTGGCCAGCCATGCGGTCAGCCTCAGCCATCCAGGCTGGCAGGAAAGCCTCCCCCTTCTGTTCGCATAAATTGTGCAGCACACAACATTCTGCCGCCACGGGAGGGATATTGTGCTCGGCGAGGTCGAGGCGGGTGAGGAGGCACCGGAATCAGGCTTTCAGTCAGCCGAAGGCCCCCTCGACCACGATGCGGGCCCTGGTGAGCCTGGCATTGAAGGCTTGCCAGGAGGGGTTGAGATATCCCGTGTAGGGCTTCATGAGCCAGGGCTGTAGGGGGTAGGCCGCATCCCCCACCAGGCAGACGGGCATGTCCACGTCCCTGACCCTGATGTGGCGGTCGGGGAAGAAGGTCCCGGCGTGCAGCCTCCGGCACATGGAGGAGTTGCGGAACACCCTGGCGTCGTGTGCCTTGCCGGACCAGCCCACATTAATGTCCGTGAACTGGCCCCGGTGGTCACACACGGCCTGCAGGAACATGGAGAAGTACCCCTTGCGGTTGATGTACTGGGAGGCCTGGTGTTCCGGGGCACGGATGGGGATGTGCGTCCCGTCGATGGCCCCCCCGCAGTTGGGGAAGCCAAGGGTGCCGAACCCCTGGATGACCGCATCTGGGTCGGCGAGGCGGACCACCCTGTGGAGCAGCACCCGGTTGATGGCCTTGACCACCTGCAGAGAGACACAGCAAACCGCGAATCACTGGGGTGCCCGGGTGGCTGGGAGTGTTCGTTCCCTGGCACTGCCCCACACCCCACTCCCGGAAGCAACCCCCGCTGTGATCCTGGCCGCCGCGGGCGGCGTGCAGTACGGCCGGGACAGACCGAATCCTCCCGTGCGGGGCACTTTCGCCTCCTCCCCCCCGTTTTCCCTGGGGCGGCCCATCCCCTCCTTGCAGCCCCCTTCCCCTCCAGCCCAGTGTCCGATTAGTGCCGTACCTGCATGAGCACTGCTCCGACAGTGGATTTCCCCATGCCGAACTGGTTCCCGATGGATCGGTAGCTGTCCGGCATGGAGAGCTTCCATAGGGCGATGGCCACACGCTTCTGGAGGGGGATGGCGGGCCTCATGCGAGTGTCCCGTCGCCGCAGAGCAGGGGCAAGCCACTCGCAGAGCTCCAGGAAGGTGTCCTTCTTCATCCTGAAGTTCTGGGTCCACTGTTGGTCTCCCCAGCGCTCCAGGACGATGCGGTCCCACCAGTCGCTACTGGTGTCCAGACGCCAGATGCGGCAGGGCACGCTGGCATCCAGGCACTGCTGTGGCTCCTCCATGGCCCCCAGGGAGGCCAGGGAGAGAGGCAGGGGGCTGACGTGCACCAGATGGTGCAAGGCAGCCTCCACCCATTGCTGGCAGGCTTGCAGCAGCAAGTCCAAAAACTGGAGCAGCATGCCCAGAGTGAGCTCTGGCTCCATGGTGCCAACTGCGGTGGCGTCCCCAATGGGAACCACCGACACAGGCAGGCAGAGAGGAAAACGCTTTGCTGTCCCTTGGCGAGGTAGGCAAGCAAGCGGAAAAGCTGAGAACCGGCTGTCCAGGGTGGTCCCTTTAAGCACGAGCCTCAGATAGCCTCGGACAGCAGCCACACAAAGCAACTACTGACCTGATGCCCCGCTGGAACCGGTTTCAGCTGCCCTTAAATGCGACTCAGCGTCCAATCAGTGTGGACGCGCTATTTTGAATTAGCAAAACACTAATTCAAATTAGTTTTTGGGTCTAGATGCGTTATTTCAATTAGCTTATTTCGAATTAACTAATTCGAAGTAAGTTAGTTCGAATTAGCGCTGTAGTGTAGACATACCCTTATTGTGTAAAATGTTAGGTGTGAGCCACAGGAGAAATTAATGGGAACAGCTCCCAGGACAATTAATATTTATCTTTCTTCCCAATTGTAAAAATATCCCAGCTAAATTAACCTCTTACTCATTATTTGCCCCTCTCCCCACATTGTCTCTTAACACAGTGAGTCAACAGTGTAGAGTTAAATAATGGAGTCTAGAGTATTTCATAGACTATGGCAAAAGGTGCTTCAGAGGGAGAGGAAGAAGAAAGCCAGAATGGCAGTGTGGTAATTGGAAAGGACTGGGGGAAGCAAAATCAGCAAAGAATAGACCAATGTATAGTACAAGCAGCAGAATCTATGGCACGGTAATGGATATGCTACCCCTATGCAGGCCCAGCCTTTGGGAGCTGTTGCTTTCCTCTTAGAATCATAGAACACTAGAACTGGAAGGGACCTTGAGAGGTCATCAAGTCCAGTCCCCTGCACTCAAGAGAGGACCAAGCACCATCTAGAAATTGGGAACAAAATACACCTATTTGGGTCTGGGTTTAAGAAACAAGCCATTAATCACCAACAAGGGTTGATAACATTCCAGAATTGCCATGGAGCCCCCAGGAATTACAGATCAATCTTCAATTAAAGATTCTGTTATGTGATGAAACCTCCAGGAATATGTCCGGCTAAAACTGGCAACCTTAAACGCACCTGTCTTCTTTTTGTTGGTTGTTTTTTTTCCGCAGTGGGAAGTTCTGGTGACTTCTAGGGGTACTGATATTAAAAACCAAAAAGAACAACAAAAAATAAACCAAACAAAAAAACCCAAGAGAGAATCTGTACCATAGCCTAGTAAAGAAGAATGGAAAAACTTCTCTTTCTTCTTCTGATAAGAAGTCTTAGTCCCCTTCTCCAATCCCAATCTGCAGTGAAGGGAGCTTCTCTCTTGAAGCCCCACTTTCATACTCACCTACACTAGGAAATGGAAAAAGCCTGCGATTCTCTGATCACTTTGACGCTCTATTGATTCACCGCTCCAAGTTTTATTTAAAGCTCTGGCTATGCCCCAGGGGTCCTGCACTTCTAGGCAGTTATTATATACCTCAGAGGCTCACTGTGACCCTCCACACTGCCCATTAACTTTTCTAGAGGCCAGAGTGTCATCTTACTGAGCCATTCTCATCATTGGCAAAGTCAAAGGATTGGGGGGGAACCCCTCCATAATCCTGGCTTCCCTTTCCAGGATCAGACTTTTTAGGGGTGTGGGAAGGACTGGGGGAAACCTGGCCATGCCCACTACTCTGGGTTCTGGCCCAGGGATGCTCGATAGGAGCAAATGACAGGGTTTTTCCTCTAACCCTAATACAGCAATCTTTTCCCTGGGCCACATCCCCAAATGCTCCCCAGTATCTTCCCCCTGGTACCTGAATGAATCTTTCCTGCTTCAGTACAAACCACTCTTTCCTTTCTCAGCTCTTAGCAACACACTTCCTCCTCTCAGTCTTTCACTCCTTCCTTCTCCCTTACTTGAGGGGAAACGTTTTAAAGTAACCCAACAGGGCTTATATGGCTGTAGGTACCTGATTAATCTGCTGCTTCAAGCAAGTTCTTAATTAGCTTCAGGTTCCTGTCTTCCTTGATTACATGGCAGCAGTCTCTGGCAATTCAGTGTGGAAACAGAAAACCATTCACCCAGTTCCCAGCATGTCTGTCCTCCACCAAACTATTGTAGCCAGCTGTCTTGGGTCTATCCTAGGGTTTGGTTGTGCCAGGAAAATGGGATGTGCTGAAAGGGAAGGGTCTGGCAGCAGGGTCATTTATACTGCAGAATGACCTCAGGGGAGCAGCAAGGGGCCAGAGATGGGGACTGGGACAGCAGTAATCCCACTGTACCAGCAGGAGGCAGGGGTGGAGAAGAGGACAACTATCTACTGTATATTGCAGAGAGTTTGTCTGTGTGTCTGTCTGTCCCCTAGCTGGTGGGTGGGTGGGGGATGCAACCCACCCCGGCTGTGCCTGCTGTAGCTGCTGTGGTCATGGACAGGCATTTTTCAATTTGGACTGGTCCCAAGTTGCTGCAGTGACAGAAGGCTGGGGTTGTCCTCACTCCCCAGGACAGGCTGCATATTGAATACTTCATCACAAACCCTACCCCAAAACAATGATTTAAATGAATACACAACTTATTTGAATTAAGGATCTGAGCAATGTCAGGTAAATCTTGTAGTGTGTGTGTGTGTGGGAGGGGAGGATCCATCTTCCTATACCTTTCTGAGCGTTCACATGAACCTGAGTTTCTCCATTTTCTTCCTTATTTACCTTCCTTTTTATTCTGGTTCAGTAATTTATCTTGTGTTCAATTAACCTTAATCTAATGTCTATCTCTTCTACAGTCCCATCAAAATCAATCACAATTCTCCTATTGGCTTCATTCGTACAGGATCAAGACCCTTATGGTTTGAAAACACCACAATTACACTTCCCTTCTATTCCTTATTATTAATGCATTAATGCTTTTATATTTTGCTATCTGAAAGATGAACCAACACACACTGACAACACTACGTACTTAACTGAAGCCAAATAAGCCATTGTAAATCACAACAGTGTGTGATAATAGCCAAGAAAAATGAAAACAGAAGCATTGATTGTGCCTCTAAAAATTAGGAGGAAACAGAAGAAAAATGGTGGTTATTAATGTGAAGAAAAAGGCATACATATTTCAGAAATAAAGGCCACCTCTTTTTCTTAAGGAGAACAGAATAACATTTTACATAACTGCTTCATGTCTATTAGACAGCACAGGGGGAAATATGTATGTATTACTATTCAAGTATTAGTGTTGTATTAGTGTTCCAGTACATTTAAAAGTGTACATTGTAGTACTATAGAAATATAGAAATGTAGAAATATAGAAAATGTATTGCTTCTGAAAAAGTGCAGCATTTACAAAATCAGCAGTTATTGCTGAATGTGCACGAAAAAATAAGAAAGAACAAAATGCAGTTTCTGAATAATTTGAAAAATATTTTTAAATATTCACACTTAAATTAAGACAGTATCAGCTTCATATAATAATGCTGCCAGTGTCACAATGTATTTGAGGAGCTGACTAGATAATAAATGTAGTCTTCAGTTTTCCTTTTCACTTATATTTAGTATGTTCATGGATCTGTTTTCAGTTTCAGGCTTCTGGCACAACCACCCACCCCTTCCTTCTCTTCAGCTGTTACTCTCCATCTGCTCAGCTTCAGTCACATGGTAGATTTGGCCTTATATTGTCCCTCTCCTTTAAATTTTTTAAAAATCTCTTCCATATTTTTCTTCATATGCTACTACAAAAAATCATCAGCTGACAATAAAATAGTCTTTTCTTCTATAGCTTTCATGTGAGCAAAAGAATATTGGTGGAAATTTTAGCCGAACCTGACTTTAAATGAACCAAGATTCTTCCCCCCCTCCAAAAAATAAAAAAATAAAAAGAATTAAAGTAGGTCTTATAGAGAGGTAGATGAGGCATGCTTTAGACAACTAACAGAAACTTCACATCTGCTGAAAGAGCAATACAGCAGTGCACAGACAATCCAGGAAGTTTTTGGATAGTGTTTAGGACAACTTCCTGGTGCAAGTGCTGGAGGAATCATCTAGGGGGCATGCCCTTCTTGATGTGCTGATCACAAACAGGGGAGAATTGGTAGGGGAAGTAGAAGTAGATGGGAACTTGGGCAGCAGTGACCATGAGATGGCTGAATTCAACAAAAGGAAGAAAGGAGAGTAGCAGACTATGGACCTTGAACATCAGAAAAACAGACTTTGACTCCCTCAGGGAACTGATGGACAGGATCCTCTATGAGGGGGAAAGGAGTCCAGGAAAACTAGCTGTGTTTTAAAGAAGTCTGATTGAGGGCTCAGAAACAAACCATCCCAATGTGCAGAAATAATGGAAACTATGGCAGACAACTGTCTTGTTTAACAGAGAAATCTTTGGTGAGCTCAAACACGAAAAGGAAGCTTACAAGAAGTGGAAATTTAGACAAGTCACTAGGGATGCATATAAAAGCATTACTTGAGCATGGATGGGTGTAATCAGGATGGCCAAAGCAGAATTGGAGTTGCAGCTAGAAAGGGATGTGAAGGATAACAAGAAGGGTTTCTACAGATATACTAGCAACAAGAAGGTGTCCAAAGAAAATTTGGGAGTTTTACTGAATGGGGAAGGCAATCTAGTGACAAATGATGTGAAAAAACCCTGAAGTACTCAATACTTTCTCTGCGTCAGTCTTCACAGACAAGGTCATCTCCCAGACTGCTGCACTGGGCAGCACACTATGGGGGGAAACAGCCCTCAGTAGTGAAAGAAGAGGTTAAGGACTATTTAGAAAAGGTGGACAAGTTATTGGGGCTGGGTCTAATGTATCTGAGGGTGCTGAAAGAGTTGGCTGATGTGAGTGCAGAGACATTGACCTTTATCTTAGAAAATTCATGATAAACAAGGGAAGACCTGGACAATTGGAAAAAGGTAAATGTAGTGCCCATCTTTAAAAAAGGGAGGAAGGAAAATCAAGGGAACTACAGACCGGTGAGCCTCACCTCAGTCCCTGGAAAAATCACGGAGCATTTCTACAAGCAATTTATTTTGAAATATTCTTGAGAGGAAGGGGGAGTAGATATACTGGAGGATAAGGATAAGGTTCAGAGTGACCTAGACAAACTGGAAGAGTGGGACAAAAGAAATCCAATTAAGTTCAAGAAGGACAAGTATTGAGTCCCATGTACTGCTATAGGTTGAGGACCAACTGTCTAAGCAGCAGTTCTTCAGAAAAAGGACTTGGGGACTACAGTATGTGAGAAGCTGGATATGAATCAGTGTGCCCTGGCTATTGAAGAAGGCTAATGACATAATGGCCTGCATTAGTAGGAGCATTGCCAGCAGATCAAGGGAAGTGACTATTCCCCTCTGGCACTGGTGAGGCCACATCTGGAGTATTGCATCCAATTTTGGGATTTCCATTACAGAAAGGATGTGAGGATTACCTATTGTGTTCCCTCCCTCTGGGGCATCTGGTATTGGCCACTGTCAGCAGACAGGATACTGGACTGGATGGACTTGATCTGACCCAGTTCTTATGTTCTTATGACAAATTGGAGAGACTCTAGTAGAGGGCAACAAAAATGATGACTTATGGGGAGAAGTTGAGGGAAGTGGGTTTATTTAGTCTGCAGAAGAAAAGAATGAGGAGGGTTTATATAGCAGCTCTCACCTACCTGAAAAGGGATCCCAAAGAGGGTGGAACCAGGCTATTTTCAGTGGCAGATGACAGAACAAGAGGCAATGGTCTCAAGTTGCACTGGTGGAGGTCTAGGTTGGATATTAGGAAAAACATATTTCACTAGGAAGGTGATGATGCCCTGGAATGGGTTGTCTGTGGACATGGTGAAATCTCCATCCCTGGAGGATTTTAAGGCCAGGTTTGACAAAGCCCTAGCTGGGATGGTTTAGTTAGAGATGGGTCATGGTTTGAGAAGAGGTTGGACTATATGAGCTCCTGAGGTCTCTTCCAATCCTAATCTTCTATGATTCTATTACATGGCACCCTAAAACATTAAGCATAAAACAATTTTAAAATGATAAAGCTTTCCCTGTTGCAATAACTCCATCCAATATACATGAGCCATAGATTAGTCCAGCACCAGAAGACCTTTTGGCCAATGCTTGGTTTCACTCCCATTCACTTAACTCACTGTTTGTGTTTCTCGCTATAGATTTAAAGAAACTATTTGACTGTGTTGGTTTGCTTGTCTGAGGTTCCTGAGCAGAGCCTAGGTCCACTAAGGAGGGAGGCTATCAGGGAATGCTACTGCTGTAAGGCTCTGCATAGATTTAAAACTAGTGAAGGGTGTTGCAGTGCTTCACTCCCTCCCCATCCACAAGTCACCTTTCTCTATTCTTATATGACTGTGAAAATTGGAGCTAGAGGGGAGGATTTTTAGCACAGGAAGCAGTGGAGTGGCTTCACGCCAGCAGAGATTTTCCTATCATGGGGGAATTTTTCAGCAAGAATCTGTCTTGTTTAGATTTGCTGCCCACTGGGTAAGCAGTACAAAATAAACTTGGCAGATCAGAGAAACCATCCCTAGCCATTTAAGAAAACAAAGATATTCTTGAGAGTAGAATTTTCAGAATCACCCACTGACTCTCTATCTCTGAATTCCTTACTGTACACTGCACTCTGTTAACATACAAACACATATTAGATTTTTACAGCTAGACACTTTTCTATGTGTTTGAGTGAAGCAGCATAGAGGAGAATACTTGTGTTTACATAACTAGCCTTCAGACTCATTTACAAACATTCACTAATGAATGCTTACCCACACTGAAGAAGTTAGATAATATTGTCCCCATCCTACAAATGAAGTCGTACATGTCAGTGCCAATTCCTAATTTCTTTTCAATGAAGGAGTCCTTCGCTCTCATATGTACCAAATCCTCTATATCACGCTGTGACAGGGTGCCATTAACAACACAATGTGAGCCCTTTGGAAGCCAGCACCCTACTTACTTATCAGTATAAAAGCTTGAACCAGAGAGCAAGAAGGGGCCTCCACATAATTCTGCTAATTGTGATGAACCTAAAGTATAAACAATAATGAAGACCCTTGGGGGAAATACCCTGGTGGACTGCTTTATTCACAACAAGTACCTGTCAACCAGAATTTTTAAGTGCTGATGGGGAACTTGCTCACATGTCTTCTCCTGCCTACTCAGGAGGATCAAAAATTTATTTCAACAATTTTTTTTCTTGCTCTAACCCCTTACATACTTTTCAACAGTACTTGAACACAAGACCTTCAACAACCCAACAGCTGCATTAGCCAGCGTTGGCTGCTGGTTGTTGTCTAGTGACACAGGCTACTGCTGAAGGTATAACATGACACACACTTAGGCTGCAGTTTATCAGAACTAAACAGAATGACTGCCACAAATAGTGGCTTTTGAAAATTAGTGATAGGTTGGAGAGTTTTTAATAAAAAGGTATAATTTTTACTGGTACCATTTAATTGGAGTCCTTCAATAGGCTGTTTTTAAATGCTTTTCTCCCATTATTAGTTTATTTTGGTCACATTTTACATGAAGGGTACATTTGTAAATAGTTTATAAAAGATTATAAATGATTAACAAACGTTCTAATAAATGTTTGATCCATTGTTGGAGAGCTTAACAGGTGTTTAGGCTGGTTATAATTCTGGTTTATAAATAGCTAGCACATTTTCACCTGACATGCTCATAACCGTTTATAACACTACTCAGCTCTGTAACATGCTCATAGTATCTATTAATTATTTATTGATCATTTATAAACTATTCATAAATGTACTATTAATATGAAGTGTGACTGTTTAATTCCTCTGTCACATTCTCTATTCCACCAAGTCATTGGCCTGTGTGCGTAGGTTGAGCATCAGGGGCTGATTCATTGCCCCTTTGGTGTCAATGGGAGTTTGTTATGGACTTCAGTGTAGCCAAAAATTCACCCCATAAATTTTAGCTTAGGGGGTGAATACTTTTTATGTATGACATTTTTATGTGGTTCTTTTCTGTAGTGCTTAACACAGACTCTGAAATTTGTGTGTAGGCATTTCAATGCAATACTTATTTTTCAGGATTTACTGAAATGCTATTTCAATATCTAAGATTTTCAGACAGTATATTTCCTATTCCACTTCTCTCTTGTTTAATTTAATGAAGTTTAAAAATAAAAGTGAAAGTAATATAAGGGATAAACTGAGTCATTCCTGTCTAATTTTACTGAAAGCATCAGACTTTACAGCAAAACAGAAAGGAGGAATGATTTCTCTCCAGGTCCACTGTACCAATAAAGACACTGACAAGGCATCCTGGAACAATAGATAATAGGAAGTAAAACTCTCCTTGTACATATCTGCTATTTCATATAATCTAATTAGTGTTGTAGAACAGGAGTCATAGATCTACGATCAGATGAAGAGGATCTAGTAAGTTCTAGTGGAATACAAGGATAAATGAACTAAAAACAAACCTCCAAAAATCTTAATGTTTCAAGACATAATTGATCCAGCTTAGAAAGAATTTTTTTTCTTTTGCCTGGTCATTCATAACTCCGTACTGCAGAGTCACTTCCGCTTTCTTTTGAAACATTTAACAATGGTCATTGTATGAGACATGATACTGGACTAGATAGGCCACTAAGCTCATCTGGTATGAAAAGTCCCATATGTAGCTATGTTGAAAATGAGTTTTCAATCTTCCATTTTCTGCAAGGTGGATTCACTGAGGGCGTGTCTACACTAGGAAATTATTTCAAAATAAGTTATTTTGAAATAAGAACTCCTGAAATAACTATTTTGAAATAGCACATCCACACTACACAGAAGCCTTGAAATTAGTCCAAGGCAGGCTCCCTTAATGTGGACGTGCTACCTTGACTTAGAGCCCCAGGAAGCACTAATTACTCTGAATGACTCTGGGGAGTATACTGTCAGGAAGGATACTATTAATTGACTTTGATTCTTATCTGCTTCGTTTTTACTACCCAATCTTCAGATACTTACTGATTCCCTCCACCTTCTTGATTTTCTATACCCTCTGCTCCCTGTCTCCCACCCCCTCCTTTTTTTCCCCTTTCCCTCCACTGCCCCCCTCCGCCCCCTTCTCTCCTATTTATTTTGGGTCTGCACATCCTAAACTCAAAACTCCGGTCATCTGAAGAAGTGGACTGTGCCCATGAAAGCTCATGATACCATCTACATGTTTTGTTAGTCTATAAAGTGCTACCAGACCATTTGTTGTTTTTTTCTGTACAGACTAACTTGGCTACCCTCTGAAGCTTCTGGGGGAGTAGTTATTTCAAAATAGCTGCAGAGGAATGTCCACACTACCTCTATTTTGAAATAACTATTATTCCTCAGGGAAATCAGGAGTTATTATTTTGAAATAACCAGCCCATTATTCCAAAATAACCAGCTTGGTAGTATGGACACTCCGCTTATTATTTCAAAATAAGGGGAGTTATTTCAAAATAACTCCCTAGTGTAAACCAGGGCTAATATACATACACAGACACACACTTGCTCTGTAATGGGCATTTTGAGGGTATGTCTACATTACAGAGGAGAACGAAGCTGCTGCTGTCAATCTTCCAAAGTTCGAATTAGCGGGTCTAGTGAAGACATGCTAATTCAAACTGAGAGCGGCACTCCAGTCGATGCCGGTAGTCCTGCTTCCACAAGGAGAAAGGGAAGCCGAAGGCAGAGTGTTCTCCCTTTGACTTCCTGCAGTGTGGACAGCACCAAAGGCAAGTTAAGGTACTTCGACTTCAGCTACGCAATTAACATAGCTGAAGTTGTGTATCTTAATTTGACCTTATCCCGTAGTGTAGACATACCCTGACAGATTGGAGCAATGTCTGTAACTCCACTGTGCTTTGTAACTTTCATTCTAATTTATAGCAACCTCCATTGTGGTTAAGTGCAACCATTTTATAGTGGGAGACCAATACCTAGCTGAATAATTATTTCTGGAAAGAGTGAAGTCAGCAATCAACGTTCATCACCACTCAATGACTGCTTCCTACTGGAATACTGGATTTTCCACCAACAGGGCTACTGACACTGAATATCTGTCTACACAGAATCATAGAACTAAACGGGACCTCCTGAGTTCACTGAGTCCAGTTTCCTGTCCTCACGGCTGGATGAAGCACTGTCTAGAGACCATTACTGATAGATGTCTATCCAAGCTGCTCTTAAATAACAGGATTCCACAACCTCCCCAGGCAATTTATTCCAGTGTTTAACCACCCTGACAATTAGGAAGTTTTTTTCTAATGTCCAGCCTAATCCTCCCTTGTTCCAATTTAAGCCCATTGCTTCTTGTCCTATCATCAAAGGCAAAGGAAAATATTTTTTCTCACTTGTCCTTGTAACACCCTTTTAGATACTTGAAAACTGCTGTCAAAACCCCTTCTCTCTTCTAAACTAAACAAGCCCAACTCTTTCAGTCTTCCCTCATAGCTCATGTTTTCTAGACCTTTAATCATTTGTGTTGCTCTTCTCTGGATCTTCTCCAGTTTCTCCACATCTTTCTTGAAATGTAGTGCCCATAACTGGACACAATAACCCAGTTGGGGCCTAATCAGCGCAGAGTAGAGCAGAAGAATGACTTCTCATGTATTGCTCACAACACTTCTGTTTATGCATCCCAGAATCATGTTTGGGTTTTTTGCAACAATATCACATTTTGACTCATGTTTAACTTGTGGTCCACTATGACCTCTAAATCCTGGGGGAATATGACCTGGGGGAGTGGTTTGGGGACTGGAGCCAAGAACTCCCCCACCAAAGGCACATGAGCCAAAGAGAAACAGATTGTTTTAAAAAAGAGGTGCTTTCCTGATCAAGTCACTGTCCATCTCCACTGAAAAAGAAGAAAGAGCTGGAGAAGAGTCAAGACAGAAAAGGCTGCTTAGCCTAAAGAAGTTCATGAAATCCAGGCTCATAGGATGGATTACACCATCATTCAGAACTCTTATTTTTTTCAAAGATCAGTCACTTTGAAATAAGCTTTGTTATAAGTAAAAAGTATGGGGTTAAGAAATTACTTTATGAAGCTTATGTTCCTTGCTTTCCTAACACATCATCCCTGAAGAGGTTAATTGAGAAAGAAGAGCTTCCATAGCCATATGGGCTCTGGAGAACATGTCTAAGTAACTGAGGGAGTGGGAGGAATTAAGCACAGGTTCTGGTATATACGGCAGTAGGCTCGCAGAGCCCCACATCCACACAAAGAGTTCAAACACAAGATCTGCACAAGTGTGCCATAGAGACCAAGTTCTAGGGACAGCAAGCAGTCATTTCCTGGACTAAGGGGTTTAAAAGTATGTGGGGTTCTGCCACTGGATCTGCTCAGAATAGACTGGTGTCTGTCCAATGAGGGGAGCCTTGTGATGTTTGATTTCAAGTGATTCCTAAGATTCTGGACCTCATTGTGATCTAGCATCAGTTTTACATAGATGCAACACAGGCATTTTCATTTGTACCAATATAAGTGACACGGGAATCAGACACTTTGATTTGTATTTCTCACTGTCTTTTCTATATAAATACAATAGCTTTAAGCTCTAAATACTGCCTTACAAAATCACATTGCAAACTACACATCCAGCAGTTCAAATGAAATCTCTAACCTTTTGAAATTAATTTGTTAAACATGTCATAAAATATTGTCATGTTTAAACAGCTTTAATTTTAGAATAGAATATTCAGGGATGTAGCAAGTTCCCAAAGTGACATAAATGGCAAAACAGATTAGTGTAGCCAATAGAATATATGAATTCTAATATAACTTAAATTTAAATGCAAATTAGGGCAAAATGATTAATGAAAGCACTCAGACATACTCTGAAAGAAACTATATGATGAAGAAATCTTGATCAAGTGAGCCTATACAAATTGTAGCGACGTATTCTGCAACTAATTAGAAAGACTATAGAAAATAAAATTGGTACTTGCTGGAAATGAGATTACAAAAGGGTCATGTGAGAAAGTCAAAGTACTTCAGCCTCAAAAATATTTTATTTTTTGTAATGTTTTTGATAAGAGGATCCCCACAGACAGTAATCCCAGTTCTGATTCTTGATCCTCAATATAAATCTCACATTAATCCCTACTATAGCTAGGTATCTGACTCACCCTTTGAATTTAGTGCCTCTTCACATCTCTCATAGCTGCAAATTTGACCATGTTCATGTCCAAAACATTACCAGACCTTGTCTCACTCACTTTTCTACCAAAGCTCTTATTCATGTCTTCCTCTCCCATTTAATCTTCACTACTGTTATTCTCACCTTTATGATCCGTCTAACTCTCAGCTCTTCAAAGCATGTGATCTCATTACCTCATTCCTACACAGATAAGAGAACCTATAACTTCCATCCTTGGAAACTTCATTGGTTTGCTCTTCATTCCAGTGTTTAGTACAAGATTAGGAGCGAATAAGAGGGTGTCAGAGATAATGTTTTGGGCATGAGTATAACCAAACACTTGGGCTTCTGGGAGCACAGTGAATGTGAGATTTGAGTCAAAAGAGAAACGGAGGTAGTGAAGATCTTCCTCAGGATCCTGAGCATATGCAAATAAGTTCAAAGGTTTAACAATAAACACTGGGCCATACTAAAGGCTTTGGGATAGGTGTGCATGATGGGAGAGATGATGAAGAGCATGAGAGGAACAAGTGGAAGCTCGCAAGTTGAAACTTCACTACACAGTCCCAGCAATTGATAGTTATTACAGAAAAAAAAATCAATCCACTTACATTCTTGAAGATGGATAAACAATGAAGAACTCTCACTGCTATCTTAAAGAGGGGACGAGTAGGCAGTGGGGCAAAACTGGAGAATGTAGTGGCAGAATATAGGAGTTATGACATGATCCTGGATGTGACTATGGGTGTGGCCGGAGCCTAGTTATAGTACAGCCATGAATACCATCTACGTGCATGCATCTTTTATGTTCATTTGTTGGATATGTTTTCTATTTCTATAACCTGCATTATCTTTTGCTGTTCCCACCACAGGTGTGTGTATATATGTCTTCTCTAAAATGCCTCAGGACAGATGGGGGAAAGAATTCATGTTCAGGTAGGTGTCTGCCTATGTACATGGAACTAATGTGGACCATAGGCTGTGAATCATAGCATTTGAGCACTTTTGCTGTTCCCACCACAGGTGTGTGTATATATGTCTTCTCTAAAATGCCTCAGGACAGATGGGGGAAAGAATTCATGTTCAGGTAGGTGTCTGCCTATCTACATGGAACTAATGTGGACCATAGGCTGTGAATCATAGCATTTAGGAATTGCTCAAAGGCAGTTGGCTAATTGACAATGTCAGTGAGGTTTCCAAGGACAGCAATAATGTCAAGTGGGATGAACAATATTGACTTGGAATACTCCTGTTCATCATCTTTTTAAGCCAACACTTCAGCACATCAGAGAGAAGGTTTGTGGCTTTAGGGGTGAATGTGTACCTTTCTATGATGTCACTGGAGTCAAAGGGGGTCATTCAGGTTCACAGACCCTGTTGGGAACCACATACTCTGTGCTTAACCCTTGCCTGATATCTCTTTTCCCTGAGTTATCTCATAACATACCAGCCCCATAATGGCTACGGTATTATACAAGACTGGCTCCCTGGCACTGTTCTCATTAGCAACCTTCCAATTGCCCTTCTGCTCTGCAACCCCATTTCCTTCCCAGTGCAATATTCCTGACACTGCTCCTCATTGCAAATATTAATTATATAAACTCTAAGTTCTATGTCTTGCTGTGTGTCTCTTCCTTTCACATTCATCTGTCTGACTCTCTTTTCTGTGTCTCTCAGGATATGTCTACACTACAGAGTTTTTTCAGAAAAACGGCCATTTTTCCGAAAAAACTAGCAAAGCGTCAACATCTCAAGCATGTTTTTGTGCAAAAAAAATCAAAAGAACAGAGGGTTTTTTCCAGCATAGGTATTCCTCATTCTACAAGGAAGAATGCCTTTTTGCGAAGGAGCTCTTTCGCAAAAAGGTACATGTGGACGGGGAAAAGGGGTTTTTTTGCGCAAAAAGAGGAAAGAGGAAAAAGCATAGGTGCCCTGGTAGCCATTCTGTGCATAGCAATCAGAGCTTACTTTCGAGAGAACGTCCATGCAGTCTGGATGCTCTCTTTTGCAAAAGTGCATCACTTTTTCGATGCACTTTTGCAGTGTGGACACACTCTTGCACAAGAAGTTTTTGCGGAAGATCTCTTCCAATAAAAGCTTCTTGCACAAGAAGCCTGAAGTCTAGACATAGCATCAGATATGTATGTCCATCCTTACTCTGTGTGCTGCTGTTTTTAAGTGTGCACAATATTCAGAGCAACCAAGGAAGGGTTGCTTCAGCAGCACCTTAACTTGCTCACTCATGCCTCTGTCAACAAGTTTTGGAATAGCTGGAAAAAGCCCTTGAGCAGCCTTTGGAACTTTTTAAAATATCTTTTGGGTGCCCAGTCCAGGGATCATATTCCTGAGCCAGACTCTAAAGTGCTCAAGCCACTGAACTCTCATGAATGTGGATGTTGCCAAACACTGGATTTGAAAGTCCTCTGGCTATGCAATACCCGCTTGAGTCCCTTAGGCTTATGTCCAGGTGGCTGTTTGTGTCTGTTCAAGCTTTTGAAAATGTTGGTCTATGCCCACAGTGACACAATGTGATAGTATTGAAGCTGGAAACTATCCCATGACATTTTCTCTGGCTTATTCTAATCCACGGATGGGGAACCACGACTAGTGGGTGGGCTGCATGAGTGGCCCTCCTTCATCTCAGAGGGTTGCAGCAGCCCTCGTCCCACTAGCATTCCACCTGCAACCATGCAGCCATTCTGTCTGCCCCCTCTTCCCTTCGTGCTTCTCACACACTGGTATACCAGAGCCCCACATTTACCCACTCCTTACCATGGAGCACAAATCAGTTCATTTGCAGTTCTTCTGAAAGTGCTGAGAGGAAGGGTGAGGAGCAGGAAGTGTGGGGCTCCAGTGCCCCAGTGTGTGAGAGGTTTGTAGGGGAGGGAAGCGGCCGGGGGTCCACGGGCTGCAGATGGAGCCCCATTGGGCTCCATGCCACCCACGGACTGTAGGTTGCTCACCACTGTTCTAATCTCAAAATTCCCTCTCTTAAGTGCCAGTAAAAAGGAACGATGTTGTGATTAGTCCTTGGAAAGAGAGGTACACCAGAGTTCAGCTCCCACTACAAAAAAAGATAGGCCTGCTTGCTATTTTATTCTAGTTCCTGTACTACACCTTTCAATGTACAGGTATCTATCATGTAGAGGCATTCATTCAATTAAGCAAATAAAACTGACTGTGGTCACTATGACATATTAAAAAGTGGGATGAAATGTAAATTACAATAGTTAACAGGCATAAGAAGTTCAAAAACATAATTGACAGAAAACGAAAAATATGGAGATAAGATGCATGGGAAAAAATAACCATTGGACTAGCTCTAAATCCCAACCACAACAGCAGTGGATAAATGAATTGATAATGTGGAAAATATGTTCCAATTAAGAAATGTCAGGTTGCAAAGATCTGAAAGTCACAGCAGGAAAAGAAACAATATTTTGTGATGCATTATAAAAATGTGGAGATTAAATAATTTTGAACACCTTCCACAATGTGTGGCAGCGTGTCATCTCCATGAGAAAGCTAATCAGGTAATGCCTAGTCAGGGCTTACGGAATGTGCTTCTCCTAGAATGAAGAATAATGTTTTTAAATTAGTCCATAAATCAGAGTCTAATTTTCAGGGTTCAATACTTTTATTGAGATTACAGTTCTGTTCTATTTCAATGTCAAAAATTTATGAAATCATTTATGATAATTAAAATAAGAATGAAAATATATGACCCTGGAAAGGGTGTTGCTTTATCTTGGCAATTGGGGAGGGGGGGTCTTCTGTGGAGACCTTATGGATATAGTGGTTTCATACATATCTCAATGAAATTCTGGAAAAGGAATTGAATTAGAGGACTCTGACATAGAATACAGGAACTTTTACCTTCCTTAAAGTGACCTGCTTCAGCACTGCACCAGCTCCAACAAAGGTCCATGTCCCAATGAGATCCTGTACAATCTGTGTACATATGACTAGATCTCTTCTGACTTTGTCAATGTTACTGGGTGCTGCGCTACATGAATCTGTATGCCTTTTCTTACTGGTAGCCCATTTTTGCTATATTTTCTCATATTTTTGATCTTATGTTCCCTTAAACATTCCTCCTTGACACATGAATACAATCTACTGTGGCAATGTCCTCACCCAGGCCTCTCACCTTTGACCCCTTCTTGGGTCACAAATCTACTGGAGACACTTTTTGGCACAGTCATCCATGCCTTTTATTGTCAGTGCCAATTTCCCACCACCTTCTATTTACAGAGTTTTGGTTTTCTAGCAGCTAACTCAGTCAGCCTCTCCTTCTGGCTTGGGAGCACACACAGCAACACCCTGACTCCTGGCTCCTCCCTTTCATTTCCCCTCTGGCTGCCTTATATAGCCCTCTGGCTAATGAGACCCACAGCTGCTTCCATTAGCCCTTCAGGCCTGGGCTTGCTCAGATGGCTGTAGTTGGCTTTTTCAGCCAGGCTGTAGTGACAGAGCTCTGGCTTAGCCAGCAGTCTGTCACACAACATATATTTTTATTTATATTTACTGTAAATTGTCACTCAGTTTACTTGTTAGGATTTTCCCAGAGTGATCTCAGGAGATGCAATCATTTATTGTAAATTAGTTTACCTGTGACTAATTCTGCTAACACTGTATATGTGTATGCTTTTTATTTCAATGTATGTGTAATAAAATCTTATGATTTGAAAATTGTATCATGTATCGTATAGCATAATGTATAAATCTTGATACAATCTGTATGCTAGAACAATCTGCAATTCTTGGACAAAGTAGTTTTTGATGTAGGTACTGTGATATTTTGGAATATTTAAGATTGTATTTAAAAGACATGAAAGTTACATTTAGAATTTGCATGTCTTCTTAACCTCTTAAAATACAAGTTGACAACTAAATAAATAGCTATTCCTGGTCAATAAATTATATGAAATGAGAAAGAATATGTAAACATTTGGGAAATAATGCTTTCTCTGTGAATATGTGATGCATATGCTTATGTGTATTTCAGGTACTGTAAATAACTAATAAATAACAGGCTATCTGCCCACCAGCACTAATGCACTGTTAGAGAAGCTATATTTCTATATTCCCATGATCCTTAACTCTTTTCAATGTAGCAAAAAATCCTCCAATGAAATGACATCCAAAGCCTAATTTGCACAAGCTAGCCTCCACTTGTTGAACATTTGAACACATGTGAACATTTGTTTATATACGAGTGGAACCAGAGCTAAGGCCCCACTAGTCCTCAAGATCCTAGATCTAATGCTCTGCCTGGGTATGGGACAGTAAAGGATACCTACCTCCTTAAGGACCATAGGATTGTACCCATTGTTTATCAAATAATATTGTTTTATTGTGGCATTTCTTCAGTGATAAGCCATGTGTGAATTCTGAGGGAGTCCAGTTCTGCAGGTATGGAACCTTAGAACCTATTAGGATGGGATTTAGCACATAAAATAAAAGGACATTATGATTTTCTTCTGTCTCCCTGTTCATCTCTAGTTGTTGGCTAGTGCTGAGTTATGCAAGCATTTCATCAATTCAACTTGTCACGCTTATAATTCTAAAAGATGTATTGTATGGAATGACTTAGAAGAAATTACTGCCTTTATGTGTATCACTGTATTATTAATCTGTTACTCAACAGGCAGTTTTTACAGTCAGTTTTGCTGAAACAAGCAACAACACTCTGATTTTTTTTCTTAAGAGTTTAAATCTTTTCCCATGGCCCTGTGTCTTTCTTTTTGTTTATTTTAGAAAACTATTCCTCTACACTTACGAATACAGAAAGAGTTAGTTGTGTGGATAAAACAAGAAATAATTATTGCACTTAAATTTTTCTCTTGCTCCTTCAAATAAACAAAATAAAATGTCCAACACACATAATAATAAAGTGTAATGTTCAAATTATTCATAGCAGTAGAGGTGGAAAAAGAAATAATATGCCCCCTATTGGTTAAGCATTATAAATAGGTAGCAATGAAGAAGCATACAGACAATAGGCTACCAACTCTGCTACTGATAGTGCTATTTTATTCGAGGTTCTGGGACAGACTTCAGTGAGAAGGAATGATCAGAATTTGACCCAATCTATTTATTTCTTTATTATCTCCCCTTTTCAATACAAGACTGTAAAAAGTTCAGTCAAAATATAGATATAGTAATGTGATGCAAATTAATAATAGCAATGATGACTAGTACTCTTCAGGAAAAAAAAAAGAAAGCTTAAGAAAATTAAATGTGAAAGGGGAGTGTGAGATAATGTTATCTTATTTCCCTTCTCCCTTTCCCCCTCCTCAGACATCCTTCTTTATTCTTCCAGAGTTTACTATCTTCTCCTCTTCTAATCTGATGTTTCTCTAAACTTATTATTTTGAGGTAAAAAAAACTATGGAAGGATTGGATCTCAGAAGATCCAGGGTTCAGAGAGACCAGACAGGAAGCCTCAAAGCTCAGCACTTTCATAGCTTCTGGAATAGGCTCATTGGGAAATTAATTGTGGACGTGACCAGTTCACCTGAGGCTGTGCATATTCATGGGCTACACATCCTCATGTGTTGGACAGCTGTCATGGTGATTGCTGCAGTTTTGAGAGTGCAGTAGCTGCCATGGAATGGCTTCTGCAAGGCCCTTTGGTTTGGGGAACATAATGTATTGCTTTTTGTCCTATTCAGAGAAGAGAACCATGTAGAGAGACTATTTACTTTGTGCAGGAGAGAGGGAGATATGGCTAAAATAGCTCTTCTGTTGTCTGCATAACTGGAGGAGTCGAAAAAACTCGTGGATACAAGCTTGGGGGTTGGGAAGGTGGTGTGATGGCAGCAGTACAAAGGAGAAAAGACTGAAGGAATGAGTCCAACCCTTTTGTACTGGGAGTGGAGGACAAATCATGGCTGAGGTGAGGGTAGCATACATTTCTGTACTTCCCATTTCTGAATTATGGAACATCTAGGGTGCGTCTACACTGCCCCATTATTTCAAAATAACTAGCATTATTCCAAAATAACAATGCAAGCATTCTACACAGCAATTCCATCATTTCAAAATAATATTGAACTTATTCTGACTTCTGTAAACCTCATTCCACGAGAAATAACTCCTCTTCTGAAATAGCTATTTTGAAATAGTTGCAGTGTGGACGCTCCACTGCTGCTATTTTGAAATAGCTCCTCACCAGGTCCATTTTAAGTAATTTCTCCCCAGTGCTTCCTGGGGCTCTAAATTGAGATAGCATGTCCACATTAGGAAGCCTGCCTTGGACTAATTTTGAGGCTTCCCTGTAGTGTGGACGTTCTATTCTGAAATAAGCGTATTTCGAAATAACCGTGCAGTATAGACTTACCCCTATGGAGGGAATCTCCACCTTATCTTTCCCAACTTCCACAGCTTATGTTCATACTCATTGAGAATAGGAGTTTTGCTGCCCCTCCACACACTCTGATTTGCTTCCTATCCCTCAGAGCTCCTGCCAAATGGGCTCCCAACTGACCCCTTAAAACCATCCCTAGAGTAACAAACAATAATATAAGGGCAATTAAATGTATATTTATAGGATTTAAGTGGGAATAGGACCTAGATCCCGGCGCTTTTTATCCACTAGCCTCCATAGCACTGTAATCTCAAGCACCAAAGAGCTGTCAAGAAATCTTTGCTTCCAGCAATCCCCAGGTGGGAGCTAGATAGATAGTAGCTGAGGCACTGCTACCCTGGTAGTGCTATGCTAGCAGCATGGGGAGTGTTAGCATTACACCACCAGAGATATAATAAATTTTCTCACATTTATCAATTCATTTCTTATGCAATCTAGGGGAATGCAAAGCCCTTTGAATAAACTGCCTGATGAAAATATTCAGAGGAAAACCAAAATTGCCGAAATTAGAGAAGTGGCAAAAAAACCCCAAGGAAATTGTATTTAAGCCATGACAGGAGAAGCTCATCTGATTAGTGTAAGTGTATGGAGCTGGTAAGGGAAGATACAAACTGACTATCACTTTTCAATGAAAACACTTGGGAGAAGGTACTAACCATGTATCTGTCAGAGATCTCTGTGACCCTTGCAAATAGGCTGGTCAAAGCAGAATGCCATTAGAATGCTAAATCTGCCACTAATGCTACATTCCCCCTTCCCCCTATTTTTTAGACTCTTCAAGCCATGTTGAGATCTACTCTGCTCACAAATGCACAGTGCTCATAGACAATGCAGAAAGGACAATATTTTTAGAAAGTATTCAATCCATAACTGAATTTGAACAATAAATGTGCTGGCCTTGGATACTTCAATGGGTTTTCCCTGAAGCTTGAAGATTAAAGAGAGGATATAACATAGACTATTAAAACATACACTGTCTCTAAAACATGTTTTTATATTGCTAATTATGGAACAGATATTCTGTCTGGTTTAGTTTATTGATTTTAAAACACTCTGGTGGGTAAAAAGATATTTTAAAACTTTCAGTAAAGGTCTTTTTGGCTAAACTGGTACTTTGAATCAGATTAAATTTATACCAATATTTGTTTTCCAAAGCATGAAGAAAAAAAATGAGTAATTACCTCCTTACTGTAAATAGCATTAAGATTGTGACTCAAACTCTGTGATGGATCACTGACTAATTTTGTCTTTCATTGGTCCTACAGGAGGACTACTGAAGGATACATGCATTTGTCGATTCAGACCCTGAGCGGAGACGGACCTAGAGCCCACAAAGTTTGGATAAAGATTATGGAAAGGCAGAGCCAAAGAGTGCTGGAATCCTCCACAAAGAGCAGGATGCAGATGGCATTGGCAGGAAACCAAGAGATTCATGAGCAACTTAGTTTGTTGGGATGCACCTACACTGCACCTGTAGGATGAAATAAGATATGCAATCAAGCTATTCAAATTGCATATATTTTTTCAATCTTATTTTGAAATATGGCGCTATCTACACAGAGCCAAATTTTGAAATAAACTACTATTCCAAAGTGTCCATTAACCCTCATGGAATGAGGGCTACAGAGACCTCAGAATAGTGAGCCCATTATTTCAAAATCTATTTTGAAATAACGGGCTGGTTGAAAAGACATGGAATAGCTATTTCAGAGTACCTCCTGAAATAGCACTGCAGTCTAGATGTACCCTTGGTGTACATAGGAATGGGGGAGGTAAGAGGGCAGGGGAATAGAGGAAGTATGATGATTGGATTACATCTAGAAACATTTAGGCTTAATCTGCTTTTGGTTGCCCTCTTTTGCCCAAGCATTGGTGTATATCAGGTTTATCATGTTATGCACTGATTTAAGGGCTCTCTTTTTCCTGGATGAAACACAAGACAACCCTCAAAATAGTATCACTACCACTAAATGGGATCAGCAGCTCAGATGATATAGAAAAAGTGATGGTGTATTTATTATGTGGGGTTTCTGCAGCAAATGGAACCCCATTCTGCACCCTCTAGACCAGTGTTTCTGAAAGTGTTCCGCGGAATCACTCTCAGAAACACATTAACTGGCCGCCCTGGTTTGTTTATTTACTGGCACCATGGCCACAAAGCCCTGCGGCTCCCATTGACTCTGTTTCGTCCTTTGCAGCCAAGGGGAGCTGTGGGAAGCACCGTGGGCTGGGCCACTACTTCCCATAGCTCCTCTTGGTTGCAAAGGACAAAATGGAGCCAATGGGAGCCACAAGGCTCCGTGGCCACAGTGCTGATAAATAAACAAACTGGGACGGCCAATTAATGTGTTTCTGAGAGCGATTCTGTGGAACACTTTCAGAAACACTGCTCTAGACAACCTTACATTTAACATTTGAGAACTGACACGTCTTTTGATTTAGGTACTCTTTAAGCAATGTGCTACAGATCATCTACATTAAGCATTATTTTCTTAGTTTAATTCAAGATTATTCTCCCTCTCTTTGTATATATATTTACTTACCTCATCATATATCATTATCTCTCCTCAGATAAATCTGTATCCCCTTATAAATTTCCTTTCAGTAGCTCAGAAGTCTGTAAACTTATTACTGCGGGGTGTCTTTCTGTGATCATAATCCATGATGACTGATTGCTTCTAATTCCTGAATCTGGTGTTGTTTTTCCAAACAAATGTTCCCAAATAAGAGGCACTTACAACAGAAAAGGCGCATTTTCTTGAGGAACTTTCACCTACATCCCATCATTTCATTTGCTGGTTTTGCTTGTAAGTGAAGTATGTCTGGAACTGGATGCTGAAAAGATGGACAACTCAAAAACATTAAGGAGACAATTACAAATGTAAAGGGAAATATATATGAGCTACCCAATGCTCTGTACCATTTATAGGAATGGGGAAACAAGGGTCTAGGCCTGCCCATAACCAACGTCCCCAATAATTAAGTGGGACAAACCATTTGGCCCAGGTTACAATTGATTTCTGGGAACAACAAATGAAAAAACAACAACAACAACAAGGAACAGGAGTGCTGTCAGAAGTAAAGAATTAGGGATCCACAAAGAGGCACTAAGTAGAAAACCCCAGACAGTGCCCTCTACTCCTCAAAGGTATCCAAAACATCAGTGGACACTGTCCAGAGGAACTTTGCACTGAGAGGTGAATGGACAAGAGTCTATAAATAGGCTGGCCACACACCGTCCAACTTTCTCCTCCTGGTGTTATGGATGGCCATTTGGCTAAGGCCAGGAGGAGATGAATGAGGAGGTCCTGAAACTTTTCAGGCCATGGATGGGGTATGCATGAATCAGAAGGCACAGAGAAAAGTGCAACCAGAACCTTAGTAAGAGGTTTTGGAAGAACTGGAAGAGGGGCTGCATCCTGATGTACCCTATATATAGATGTGAACCAGGATGTCCCTCTCTCCTCAAAAGGATCAAGTATACATAGAGTTTATGAACCATGCTGTGAAAACAGCTCGATGGAGGAGCCATCTACTAATATCCCCAGTAAGTCATGGAACCATAATGGAGTATAGGTTGGCCCACTGGGGTTCCTGCCCCTCTCTAGATGGCAACAATTTCTCCTACTTGGTGCCAGGGAAGTGGATGGTTTGAGGCGTGAAAGCATAGAGATGTTCATTGTGTGTGCTTTGGAAGCAAACCAACTCGACATTATGACACTGACTCTGGTGGTGTGTTGAGAGCAGCCAGGGAGGTTCATGGGCAGGGGTATGGTGATGAATTCTGGAGGGCTAAGGGCAAGGGTAGGTGGGAAGCACCCTCCCATAGGACAAGTATGAGGAAAGTGAGAGAAACAGGAGGCAAGGCTGCCCTCACCTCTTGGAGTAAACAGCAAGGAAAGTTCAGCTGGATCAAACACCACAAGGTTGACCCACTTCCTTTGATCAGTGCCCAGAAAGTTGAGTCTTGTGGTACCAACCAGGACCAACCTCCAGAGTGGACTGGTCACCACATCTCAATAAAAGTTATGTTGGAAATGGAAAAGAGGCAGAGATAGGCAACACAAATTATTAAAGGTATGGAACAGCTTCCGTATAGGGAGAGTTTTAAAGAACAGGAAATGTTCAGCTTGGAAAAGAGATAATTAACGGCAGATATGCTTGATGTCAAGAAAGTGAATAAGAAAAATAAATGTTATTTTAATCTTTACATAGCACAAAAACTAATGGTCTCTCAGTAAAATGAATAGACAACAAGTTTAAAACTAACAAAAGGAATTACTCTTCATACAATGCACCACCAACCCATGGAACTCATTGTCAGGAGATGTTGAGAAGACCAAAAGTGTAACTGGGTTAAAAAAAGAATTATATAAGTTCATGGAGGATAGGTCCATCAGTGGTTATTAGTCAAGATGGTTAGGGATGAAACCCCATGCTCTGGGTGTCCCTACGTCTCTGATTATCAAGTGATCCATTCCCTGTCATCCAGACCCAGCACCTGGTAATTTCTCTATTCTGTTCATTCCCTGTGAAGCATGCACTGGCCACAATTGTAAGACAGGGTACTGAGCTAGGTGGACCATTTGTCTAATCCAATATAGTCAGTCTTATATCAGACACCCTGGGATCTCTAGATCACTCCAATTCTTCCATGAGGAGAGAATTATGGCAGGAAGGTACATGTGCTGGTTGAGCAGTGGTCCCATGCCCTACTGGATGTAACATAGTATGGATGGGAGTGACCATGTCTGACACCAATCCCCATCTTTCAGGCTACCCAGCTGACACAAGTGAAGGAGGCTGCCATGTAGATGGCTTATCAAGCCTCCAGCCATGGAAGGTCTCTCAGGTACTGGCTCATGAGAAACTTGTTGTCAGTATACTCTGACAGGACCATCCACAAGTCTGGCTATCCATCATCAATCCCATTATCCTTTTGCAAAGGAGATGAAGGAAGGACTCAGTAGAGATGGCATAGAGCTGTCTGGACAGCAGGCAGTTCTTATGTACACCTCAACCAGAGATGACAGGTTCTGTCAAGGCCCAATTGAACTTCACCAGACAGTCCACTAAGACATGAACACCTGGAGAGATCCCACAAAGTGAGGCCCCAAACCAGCAGACTGCCCATGAGATACCTGTTATCCACCCTGTCAAATGTCTTATCTTGGTCCAGGTACAAGAGAGCGGGTAACAGACCACACCCACTTGTCAGATGTAGCATCCAGGACCAGATACAGGTTATCAAATATGACCTAGTCCAGGATTGTGTAGGCCTGGTCAGGGTACATAACATCTATCAGCACACAGTAAGATGACTTTCACTATAACCATATAGTCCATGCTGAGGAGTGAAACTGGTTGCCGATTCCTTAGGTCATGAAAGTCCCTCTTCTTAGGCAGCAGAGTGAGCTCAATCGCCCCCACCGCCCTCCCCCACATGATGGGGGAGCATCCCATTTCACAACAACTCAACCCAATGATAGCAAGATCTGGGTGAAGGATGTCCCAGAAGGAGCTGCAGAACTCTGTTGGTGGGCATCAGATGGAGGGCTTCCAAGAACTCAGCCAAGGTGAGAGGTTGCTCTAAGTGGTTTTGGTTGCTCACTTTTACCATAAGGCGTTCTGTAGTGACAAAGATTATTTTGAGTGAATTCACTAGCAGGAAAACTTATTTATGCTGCCTACATCATAAAGGATCAGTGTTGCCCACTATGGAGCAAAGCTAAACAAAGAAAAGACCACAGGTCATATGAGAATGATCGCAGAATCTCTTACACGTTCCAGTTTACCTTCTAGCTGCTAAAATGTCTTTCATTACCTGCACATCTGGACCTTAAGCTATTCATGTATGCTAATTAGACCCTGAGAGATTAGCACTGGAATGTTTTCAAACACTGCTGCTAGACTGGGACTTGGTGATAAGCATGAAAGGATTAGATTTAACAGCAATGAACATACTTTTTATGCTACTGATATTTGAGTCATCATCTGTGAATATTGTTAAAACATCATCAACTGTGCTTAATATGGTAAATAATCACTATAATGAATTTTTAATTTACAGGTGTTCATGCTGAAAATAGCTTATTGCTGACAAAACTAATCCTGAAAGTGCCTTAAAATTCATTTTGAGCTCACCTACCTGCCTCTTTTAACAGGTCAGCCACTTCCTGAGTACCCTTCCCCTCCCTCTATAACCAGATGTCACTATGTGGCACTATGTTTCTGTTTACCCCTCTTCGGGGTCCTGTATGCAAGCTCTCCAAAAAACCTGTTTCTTTAGGGTCTGGGATTATTCACAGAAAATAAACACAGAATAAAACTCAAAGTCCCAATTTAAGGGACAATCAAAAAAAAATCCTCTTCTTACCCACAAGCCATTCTATCAGGAATGAGTTGCAGTCCCTTCTCTTTACCCTCCAGGTTGTTCAGGATCTCTCCCAAACTTCCTGCCTGTAGAGCATTTGAACTCTTTCTCCTGCTTACTCAGGATATAGCCTACCTTACCAGGCTACTCCCAGCCCTGCCTGCTGGAGTTTTTGTCCCAGATTCCAGGGTTCTGCTGGAGTCTGATAATTCCTATCAATCTCTGCTTACGGTGAGTTACAAACATTCCTTCCTTTCTCTTAATGCACCTTCAGCTGGTCTTTACAGGGGGTCACATGATTCCTCTCAAGTAAGCTTATAGGGCAAGCTACCCTATCATACTCTTCTATTCTAAATCCTTCTGCCAATGCTACCTTCAGTGGGAGAGGGAGGAGGTGCATAAAACATGCCAGGTGTGCAAGAACACTGGCCAAACAAATCCATTCTCATTCCCAACAGTGTAACTTATCCCTTTCTCCCCGGAAGTGAAATGTCATAGGAAGAGTAAACCTGGCAGCTGAGAGGTAAAGGCTTGGAAACCCATTAGCATTTCAGTGAATCTTCCCAACAGAAAGCAGTTTGGTTATCAATTGATTTGGTGTATTTGATTTTCATGTCCTCTGATGATGGAGGATTGTGATGAATATTACAATCCCTTTATCCATTATACTTTGCTCATGCTTTTTCATGTAGGTTACAAAAAGCAGAATATTAACAAGGCAAAATATATGCATGCTATGGATAGATTCACCATTAGCATCAGACTTAGATAGGAAAAATTAACGATGTCTGAAAGGGTTTTTTAAATGATCAGATTAAAACAAATCCTTGTACTCAGCTAGGCTGAATAATACTTATTTCCCTGCATTAATTCTTCAAGAGACAAATGAAGCAGAAGGAGCTTGTTATGTAGATATTTTGATTTTTGATACTCTGTTCCCATCTAAAGCTATACCAGATTATTTCTAAAACCTAGACACATTTTCAGTGAATTGCCTGTTAAAATCACAGTTTTCTTATGATTGTTAGCATGTTTTCAACTAAAGGCCTTATCCTACTGCAACAGAAGTCATTGGTGAAACTCTCATTGACTTCAATAAAACCAAATATTTAAATCAACATGGATTTTTTTTATATATCTTTGACATCTTTAGGTAAGTAATATCCTAAGAAAGCAATTGTCCTATACCACATAAAAAGGAACATAGGGTTCTCCATATTGGGTCAGATCATGGATCCAGTCAGTCTCTAGAAGTGGCTACTGCTTTGTTTGCTTTGGGTAAAGCCTTCACTAATTACTCTTAGCCAACACTGTGATGTAGTATACGGGGCTAGGGTAAAGAATATTTTTTCTTAATCCCTACAATGGTCAGTTTGTGATTTGTAACAAAAGATCTGATTAGATGGAAAATTATGTAAGGCTTTTAAAACCTAAAGCTAGAGAATTTGATTCTGGCATCTTGCAACAGTGAATTTCACAAATTGACTATATTCTGATCCTACCCAGGCAATTCCACTGCCTGGCAAAAACAGAGGGTGCAAGTGGAAAGTCAACTGCTCCCATGAAAACATTCCCTACTTTTCTTTTTTCTCTGGACACCGGAAGGAAGCAGGTAGTGAATATGCTAGGAAAGGAATAGCACGGCCAGTGAGAGAGGAAACACATACACAGTGGGTAGAATGCAAACAGCAATAGCAGGAAGGAGAGCGGGGCCATGGGACACGGCCGGACACGTCCCCCCTGGAACACCAGGATTCCTGGGCCAGATTGTGAACATTCTCCTGCTTTCGATAGCACCATGATCTGTGAGTTTGAGACCCCTGTTGTAGGCATTGTCCAAGCTCTTAGTCACCAACTGATGACCCACCTTGCCTGATACCCTGTTTTCTAATAGTGGCCAATATCTGATGATTCAAAGGGAATGAACAGAACAGGGGAATAATCAAGTGATCCATCCTCTGTTGTCTACTCACAGCTAGTCAGAGACTAGGAACATCCAGAGCATGGGGTTGCTTCCCTGAGCATGTTGGGTATTTAGGCACTGATGGAGCTATCTTGCATGAACTTATCTATTTTTTTTACCCAGTTATATATTTGGCCTGCAAAACATCAAATGGCCATGAGTTTCAGAGGTTGACTGTGTGCTGAATGAATAGTTACTTTCTTTAGTTTGTTGAAAACTCGCTGCCTATTAATTTCACTGGGTGACCCCTCGTTCTTGTGTTATATGAAGAGTTAAATACTTCCTTATTCACTTCTTCCATTATTGTATATAAAACTAGCATATCCCCACTTATTCTCTTTGCCAAGAGGAAACATCCCAATCTTTTTATTCTCATCTCATACTGAATCCGTTCCATAACCTTAACCATTTTTGTTGCCCTTCCCTGTACCTTTTCCAATTTTAATATGTCTTTTTTGAGATAGGATCACCAGAACTGCATGCAGTCTTCATGGCATGGATGTACCATGGATTCATATAGCAGCATTATGATATTTACTGTCTTATTATCTGTCTCTTTCCTAACAATTATGAACATTTGGTTAGCTATTTTGACTGCTGCTGCACATGGAATGGGTGTTTTCATAGAAGTATTCACAATGACGCCAAGATCTCTTTCTTAAGTGGTAATAGCTAATTTAGATCCCCTTATTTAGTAGATTAACTTGGGATTGTGATTTCCAATCCACATTAGTTTGCATTTATCAACATTGAATGTCATCTGCTATTTTGCTGCCCAGTCACCCAGTTTTGAGAGTTCCCATTGTAACTCATTGAAGTCAGCTTTGGACTTAGCTATCTTGAGGAATTTTGTATCATCTGAAAAATTTGCCACCTCATCGTTGACTCCTTTTTCCAGATCATTTATGAATATGATGAAAAGCAATAGTCACAGTATAGATAGATTCTTCAGGGACATCTCTATTTGTTGCTCTCCATTCTGAAAAATGATATTTATTCCTATCTTTTCCCCTATAATCAGTTTCCTATAACCAGTTACTGATCCACAAATGGACCTTCCATCTTATCCAGTGAGAATTTACTTCATTTAAGGACCTTTGCTAAGGAAACTTGTCAAAGGCTTTCTGATAGTCCGAGCATGCTATATCAGCTTGATCACTCTTGTCCACATTTGTTGACCCTCTCAAAGAATTCTAATCAATTGGCAAGGCATGTATTGACTCTTTCCCAACAAATTGTGTTTATCTATGTGTAATATTCTGGTTTTACTACAGTTTCAATTAGTTTTTCTGGCACAGAAACTAGATTAAAGGTCTGTAATGGGCAGGAACATCTCTGGAGCCTTATTATGTTTAATTTGTCAATTTGTTCTAAATATTGTAAGGATGTGAGGACTAGAACCTGGGATGTCTGATGTTCCCAGAGTGCTACCAGGAAGCTATGCATACATTCATTATTTGTACATTATCATTCATTATTTGTATTACAATAGCACCTAGGAACCCTAATCATGGACAATGACCCCAGAGAAACAAAGTGCAGAGAGAGAAAAAGAGTCACACAGAACTGAAGTAACTTGTACTAGGTCACAGAACAAGTCAATAAATGAGGTGAGATACCGAACATTGCTGTCCCATTCAATGCATCATGTTGTCTCTCTATTTCACACAGCTCAGGTATATTTTTAGCATAACTATTCCTAGGGATAAACTTAAAAAACAAATAGTCTACTAACAAAACATGTAGATGGTATCATGAGCTTTTGTGGGCACAGCTCACTTCTTCTGAAGCTTTTATTCCTAGGGAGTAGCCTAAGGAAATTTTCTGTTATATATTTGCATTGAGATCCTGTCTTATTGTGATCTTAATCACCACATATAAGTTTAATCAGTGTATCTTTTTTTACTTAACATCTGCGTGAAAGGCAGCATCCCACACTAGCTGCATGCTAATAGGTTACCGTGCCACCATGTTGGGGATGCTATTCTTATATAATTACTGCCTCCAACAGATGGTAGTACTGGGAATGATGTTTGTTCATTAGTTATGAGTTATAATAGGCCTTCAGAAATGACTCAAGGTATTCATCTTTTTTCTTATGTGGTGTAGATAAGACATTTTTACATTATTTTCAGCCAAAACTGTGCTGTTCCCTTACGATGCAATGATATAGCTGTAGATCAGAAAGAAACACCTATGAAGTATCCAAAGTGGCTGGCGGCGAACTACATTTTTTCCCCTTCCCTTAACTTCACTGTTTTACAAGTCACAGAGGAGGGGTAGTGCTACACTCTTGTCTGGAAGTGGTGGTGCCTGCTGTGAGTGCAATTGACTAGGATAATGTGACTCTAACCAATTTAACTCAGAACAGATAGCTCCAGAAAAAAGTAGTTTTTTTTTCTGCACAAACATATTGTTACCCTTCTGCTTCAGTTGCCGTCCTGAACCTTAAAGAAAAACAAAACAAAGTAGGAAAAGACAAGGATAGTATACTAACAAAGCTTCCCTCCTAGTAGCCTGTGTACCATTGATTACTAGGCTAGAAAACAATTTGTGAGGAAAAACCCTCAGTCATGGCTTTCACACTCCCTCACCGTTGAGCAGTTCCCTAATTGCATTGTATTGAATGAGTGGTCAGGCTTATCAGGAATAGAAGAGCCATGAGTGAGACTTTGCCCTTTGCAGACTAGTCTACAAATTGTTTTTAATTTTATTTTCAAAGCCTAGAGGGGCAGGGAGAGGGACCATTTGAAGGTAATTTGCACTAACTACAGATAGACACAAAAGGGAAGAGAAGCTCTGTGCTCTGAAATTCAATTTCTATTTAGAATGTCTGTGAGGCATTGGACAGCCCTTCTCAAATTCCTCAAAAATGTGGGGGAAGAAAACAGTAAATAAAGAACCCATCTTTTTCAATGTGTTTTTGGGAGAATTCCAGCAGGTTTGTCATGATATTCCAAGGCTTCTCAATACCATCAATTCCCTGGCAACTGGCTTAGATATTAAAAATGTATACCAAGGTGATCTGGTACTTGTAGGGCTGTATATATTAAGGGAGATTTCTCTAGATTGTATAACAACTGGTATGATTAAGTGAGAAAATGGAATATGAATGTTTGTTTTGTTCCCTAACTACCTTTAAGTCTATTTTTGCTATAGCATTTTTTGTTCTTGCCCCTTTCTTACTTTCTTTTGCAAATCAAATCAGCACCAGAGTGCTGACACCTGGGAATCAGTTGAGTCCCCTGAACAATTAGCCAGAAAAGACAGGGCTAATTGCCCTGATTTAATCTTGAAAGGCCAGGTGAGGCTTATTGAAGAAGGCAGAGTGTGGAGCTGTCATGACAGACAAAAACAGTTCTCTGGAGTTTGAAGGTGGTTAATGCAAAGAAGGAAAACCACAAGCATCCTGACTGCAAATGTGCTAAAGGGCCTTATAGAGCTGCATGCTGAAAACCCCAGGTGGGCAACCTGAATTTTGACTTTGGAGTGTTCTGTGCATGTCCTTTTCCAGCTCAGGAAAGGACGAATACAACTTTTATTTATCTCTTGAGAGAGAAGAATCATCTGTGACTTTGTTTTATTAAAGCCTCACCCACCACTCAAATTGTCTCTGAAATGAAAGCCAGTATTTGTGATAATAAAATAGAGCAATGAAGCTTCAGTACCAGATGTATTCAGTCTAAGGCACCAAACCTGCAATCCAGTAAATGTGAGTAGACACTTGCACTTGTCTGGAGCTCCCTTAATGTCAATGTACTTACTCTAAGTGGTTGTGAAGGTCTGATCACATTGATCTGATCTTGTGACTGGGACCTAAGTAGGACTATAGAAGCATGTCTTTCTACTGCCGCACTGCTAGGACTTGATTCCCCTAGGAGTATTGCCGCACCCAAGACCAATATTTGGTTATTACTGGCATTCATAGAACCCATGCTCAGCTTCCACCTAGCCCTGCAGGTACCAAAAATCCCTAAGTTTCCACTGGTAATGTTCCAACAGGCATGCAAAAAGCCATCTATGTCCTGATATATTCAAGGTGCTCAGTCCCTAAGTCTCCATAGGATTTAAAATTAGGTGTTTCTTTGCATATTCCATCTGGGGAACCCAGTCTGGAAGGTGTGCCACCATCCAGAGTTCCCTCTAAACTGTGTGGCAGCACAGCTTCACAGGTGATTAATCAGCCCCGCCCACTCAGAGGCTCAGGGCTCTGCCCATGGAGCTGTTTGAGTGGGTAGGACTGATCACTAACCTGTGAAGCTGTGCTGCCCTGCAGCTTAAAGGGAATATGGGCACCATCCCTTGTACTAAATTGCCAGAGGTTTATTTGCCTTCAAATCATTATCCTGCCTAATTCAGAGTAGGTCTTCACCTCCCACACGAATGCCCTTATCACCAGGCAACTGGGTATTCTGGGTGGGGCATTCCTTTGTTGAAGCTGTGCTACTTTGTATAAAATACCTAACTATTCAGTGAGCCAGAGAGACAGTCTGTACACCTCAGCCCCCAGGAGGCATGGATTTAAGTTCCTGTTGTAAATCAGGCAGCACATAGGTCAATTAGGGTATGTCTACACTACAGCACTAATTCAAACTAACTTAATTCGAATTAGTTAATTCGAACTAAGCTAATTCGAACTAGTGCATCTAGACCTAAAAACTAATTCGAATTAGCGTTTTGCTAATTCGAACTAGCATGTCCACATTGAGTGGACCCTGAACCGAAGTTAAGGCTGGCCGGAACCAGGACTTAGAGTGTGGAGCTGCTGCCTCAGGCTAACCAAGGGCTGTGCTTAAAGAGACCCAACCCCCACCCTGGACAGACAATTCTCAGGGTTCCCCGCTTGCTGGTCTACCTCCCTTAGGGACAGCAAAGCAGTCCTGTCTTGGAGTGCCCTGAGTGCCCTCACTCAGCACATCACAGCACTCGGCCATCAGCCCGGCTGCACTTGCCACAGGCTGCCATCCGGGGGTCAATCGGGGGGCTGTCAGGATCCAGGAGGCCCTGCAGGAGAGCTTCCACCCCGAGGAGCCCGCTGAGCCTCCCCATCGGGGGCTCGTACCCCATTCCTCCCTCACCTCCTTCCACTTACCCCTCCCTAGCCCCCCTTCCTGATGTAAAAAATAAAGGACACGTGTGGTCAAAAATAGAAACTCTTTATTTAACAAAACTGGGGGTGTGGGGGATTAACCTCTGGGAGACTGGGAAAAGGAGGTGGGAGAGGGAAGAGAGAGGGTGGGAGAGGGAGGGGAAACCTGGGAGGAGGAGCTGGAAGGGGAAGCCAGGGAAGAAGGAGGAGGAAGTATAAAACTATGGTACTCCATATCTTCAGTACTGTGTACAGATGTGGTCTCCTCACCTCAAAAGAGATGTTTTGGCCTTGGAAAGGGTTCAGAAAAGGGCAATTACAATGATTAGGGGTTTGGAACAGGTCCCATATGAAGAGAGCCTAAAGAGACTGGGATGGGATATGATAGAGGTCTATAAAATCATGAGTGGTGTGGAGAGGGTGCATAAAGAAAAGTTCTTCATTAGTTCCCATAATATAAGGACTAGAGGACACCAAATGAAATGAATGGGTAGCAGGCTTCAAACTAATAAAAGAAAGTTCTTCTTCACAAAGCAAATAGTCAACCTGTGGAACTCCTTGCCACAGGAGGCTGTGAAGGCTAGAACTATAACAGAGTTTAAAGAGAAGTTAGATAAAGTCATGGTGGTTGGGTCCATGGAGTGCTATTAGCCAGGGTGTAGGAACTGTGTTCCTGGCCTCTGTTTGTGGAAGGCTGGAGATGGATAGCACGAGACAAATGGCTTGGTCATTGTCTTCGGTCCGTCCCCTCCAGGGTAGCTGGTGTTGGCCGCTGTCGGCAGACAGGCTACTGGGCTAGATGGACCTTTGGTCTGACCCAGTATGGCCGTTCTTATGTTCTAAACTCAGGGCTCAGGGTCGGGGGTCTCACTGGACCACCTTGATTTTCATGCAAACCTGCTCCTGGGTTTGCATGTGGCCTTTGGTGGCCAGGCTGGCAGCTATCCTGCCCTAGACGGCCACTTTCCTGTGCCTAGTGTGGAGGTCGTGGACTCTGGAGGCCTCCCCCTAAACCTGGATGAGGGCCACGATCTCCACACTAGACCAGGCGGGCGCCCGCCTCTTGCGGCCCCGGGCAGGCTCCTGGGAGCCGCCAACCTGGTCCCGGGAAGAGGCGGAGGGCTGGATGGCAGCGGGTGGCTGGCTCATGCTGTGCCAGGTGCAGGGTCTGCTGGCTGGGTGCTGGCAGGCTTGCACCTGGCACGGGCACCGTAGCCAGACTGTGGCCCTTTAAGGGCTCCAGGGCTGGGACGGGGGCAGAAGGGTTTCCCTGGCTTGGCCCAGAGTGGCCACCAGGGCAAGCTGGGAAGGGCTAGCCTCCCACTAGTTCAAATTAAGTGGCTACACAGCCCTTAATTCGAACTACTTAATTCGAACTAGGCATTAGTCCTCGTAGAATGAGGTTTACCTAGTTTGAATTAAGCGCTCCGCTAGTTCGAATTAAGTTCAAACTAGCAGTTTGTATGTGTAGCGCCTATGAAAGTTAATTCGAACTAACGGCTGTTAGTTCGAATTAACTTTGTAGTGTAGACATACCCTTACAGACCAACTGAGTGCCCTAACTTTTGATGTATTATTGAACGGAAGTTTAGTGCTGCCATCAGAACCATTTTTTTAAAGAGAGACGGCTGAGATGGATTAAGCAGCTAATTCCAGGAGATAGTTAAAGTATGTGAGTCCTGAGTGGAGGAAGGTTCTGACCTTTGATCCAGAGCTAGATGGCTAACTCCCTAGGGCTATGTCTACACTGGCGGCTTCTTGGGTAAGAACATCTTGCGCAAGGGTTCTTGTGCAAGAAGTCTTGCGCAAGAAAACGTCCACACTGCCATGTGCAAGCTACGCTTTTGCGCAAGAGCATCCATGGCTGTGTGGACGCTCTCTTGCGCAAGAAAGCTCTGATGGCCATTTTAGCCATAGGGCTTTCTTGCACAAGAAATCCCAGCTGAGCGTCCACACCTCTCTCTTGTGCAAGAGCTCCTGCGCAACAGGACTTACACCTGTTAAAAAACAGCGTAGCTCTTGCACAAGAAGCCCTCTTTTTACCACACCTTACTGTAAATCTTCTTGCACAAGAGCAGGCAGGCCGTGTGGACGCTCTGCAGATTCTTGCGCAAGAACGGCCATTGTTGCGTAAGAACCCGCCAGTGTAGACATAGCCTAGGAGTAGTACATTTAGACCACTCCCCGCTCCATAGCATTTCCTATGGACTAGCTTAGGGAGCTTGCTGTTCAGCCTTGAAGGAATATATTTCTGCCAAAGTTCAATGATCTGTCTTAGACAGAAGGTTGGGTTACATCACAAGGGTGTCCTCTGACTTTGGAATCTACGAATCCTGACTTCTTTGAACCTGTTATAGGCACCTAACTCTCTTCAGGCATATGGTGCCTGGGTGCCCAATTTGGGGTTGTGCAGGCTGACTAAAAGTTAGGTGTTGCCGTGCAGAGCACTGCTATGTCTAAGTCTCTTGGGTGAGTGTCAGCACCAGAGGATGAAGGCTCATAGCGAGAATATGGATTCCTGTCCACTAGGAATGGATCATCTATGAATGTATCTACATGGGCATTAAAAAAACGTACATGTCTGCCCCAGGTTAGCTAACTCAGGCTTGTGGGACTTGGGCTACAGCCTGAAAAATTGTGGTATAAACATTCAGGATTGGGCGGAAGCTCAAGCTCTGGGACTGTGCAGCACTCTGGGTACTAGAGCTTGGGCTCTAGCATGGACAATGTCTGATTCCTGCATTTGGAGAGGCTCAGTGAGAGGGATGGAAGCTCCCTAGAAGGGGTCCTATCCCTGGTTAGTCTTCTCTCCCCAAGGTACTGCCCATGCCCCACCCCAGGCCTTGCTCCAGCTCAGCCTCCTCCCCTGAAGGCTCGTACCCGCTACTCATGTTACTTTGCTCCAGTATGCGACCCCCTGCCTGCCACTCATTTCTCTTCTCCCCTAACAGGTGGAGAGGGCCCTCAATGGAGGGGGGCAGAGAGGCATAAGTGCTGGGAGCACTGGGGGAGGAGCTAGTGGGGACAGGAGAAGGCTGAGTGAGGGTAGGGCTTCAGGGGAAAAGGTGGAGCAGGGGTGGGAAGAGGAGCAGTACAGTCAGGGCTATGAGGGAAGAGGTTGAACATGAGCAGAGCCTTAGGGTAGAGCACAGGCAGGGCCACAGCTTGGGAGCCCTTTCAGCGGCAGCACTCCAAAGATGTTGGACCAGTGCACCTCCAAAGAGAGCTGAACCACATCCTGTTTCAGGAGGCATAGCCTCCCCATGTCTCTTATAACCACAGCCCATTGGCTCCAGCTTGAGCCCAAATGACTACATGGCAATTTCTAGCCCTGCAGCCTGAGTCCAAGTCAGCTGACCAAGGCCTTCCCTGGTCATCCCATACATCTTTTATCTCTGTGTAGACATACACTGTTGGCTCAAGTTGTCATCCCTTTACATTTCTTAAGGTCTAATACCAATGTACCATTTAATCCTGTTTTTCTTCTCCTCATTCTTGAGGTGTAGAAATTCTTTGGTTCCCTGGGACATTCACTGAATATCTCTATTTCCAAATTAACAACTTCCTGATTTGACTTGCACTGGATGCTGCACAAGCAGACACACTCCCTGTGCCAAAGAATTTGCAATCCAAATTAAAACAAAGTGTAACAAGTATGACAAACAATAGGAGCAGAGGGTAGAGAAAATAAAGGTAACAAAACATAGGGAACATGTGGCAGTAATGACAGCTGAACAGTTTGATAGGATAGAAGTATTGAAAGCTTTGTTTCAATAAATAAAGCTAGCTCTTGTCAGTTGTTGCACCTCAATTTGCCTGCACTGATTGGCTGGGGGACTTAAAAGATACAAAATTTAGTAAGATAACTAATGACAATGTCAGGCTGAACAAAGGTTTTAAATAGCAGTAAGGAAACAAAAAGTGAAAAGTGCCCCATATGTTTAAAATATCAGGTCCCTGTAAGACTTTTCCATCTCATTTCTATTGCTCTCTTCAAAAAGGCATGTGAACCAGTGCATCTACCTAAGGAAGCCTGCTTCCTGGACAATCACCCCAGTGTTAGCTCAGTGATGTCTCAGCTCTGAAATGCCTCATGTTCTTTCCTGCATTTACCCTCATTCTACTGTCCCGTAATTGCAAGAGGGGCACTGTGTTCCTAGTCTTGCTGCTGTGCCACCAAATCATGATAATGCCTAAGGCCAAATCACAACTCTCTTCTCTCCTCAGCAGAGTCCACATACCTGCTTCTTCTGCCCCTAAATGGAAGTGTCTGAGGCCTGGCTCCACAATGGGACTTAGGCATTGTGACACAGAGCTGTAGTGCCTAACTCTTCTGTGCCTAGAAAATCACAGGTTCACCCTTGTGACTCTCAGGTCCTAAGTTTGGTGCCTGGGTGCCCTTGGAATGCTATACACAAATGGCCACATGGGGGTAGGGAGCTGCCTAGGTTAGCCAGTGGGGGATGCCCATCGACTTTTCTAAAATTATAGAGTGGGCACCATTTCCTCATCTGAGCACACCTCCCAGATTGGGCTCTACATACTAATTAGGTGGGTGAATGCCTGTCTTCCTTGGTGAATAGTGATAGAGATGCAGCCGTGTTAGTCTGGTCTAGCTGAAACAAAAGACAGAACTATGTAGCACTTTAAGGTGTGTCTAGACTACAGGGTTTTGTCGACAAAAGTGGACTTTTGTCGACAAAACTATACCTGTGTCTACACTGCCGCTGAGTTCTGTCGACATAACGTCGACAGAACTCAGCAGTTTTGTCGACGGCTGTAAACCTCATTCTGCGAGGAATAACGCCTTTTGTCGACAGAGTTCTGTCGACAGAAGGTGTTATTGCATCTACACTGTCCTTTGTTTCTACACTGTCATGTCGACAAAGCGGCTTGCTTTGTCGACAGAACTGGATGTAGTCTAGACGCTCTTTGTTGACAGAAGCTTTGTCGGCAGTATCTGTCGACAAAGCTTCTGTCGACAAAAGCCTGTAGTCTAGACGTACCCTATAAGACTAACAAGATGGTTTATTAGGTGATGAGCTTTCGTGGGCCAGACCCACTTCCTCAGATCTATTTGTGGAAGAAAATTGGCACAACCATATATACCAAAGTGATACAATCAAAAAAATGAACGCATGTGAAATTGACAAATCAAATTTTAGAACAGAGTGAGGGTGAGGAGAGAAGGTTAGTGTTTGTGAGGTAATGACATAGGGGTGATAATAGGGGAAGTTTCTGTGAGGTAATGACATTAGGGGTGATAATTGGGGAAGCTATCTTTGTAATGGGTGAGATCATTAGAGTCTTTGTTTAGACCCATACATAAAGTGTCAAATTTAAGAATGAATGACAATTCTGAAGCTTCTCCTTGAAGTCTGGGGTTAAAGTCTCTTTGAAGCAATATGCATGTTTTAAGATCGTTGAGGGAATGGTCAGTCTGGCTGAAATGGCAAGCAACAGCTTTCTCTCTGTGAGAGAGTCTTATGTCTGTTTTGTGTGCATTGATTCTTTGGCAAAGTGTCTGAGAAGTTTGTCCAATGTACATATCGGACGGACACTTTAGGCACATGATGGCATAAATTATATTTCTGGATGAACAGGAATATGTGTTCTTGATCTTGTAATAGGCACAGTTAGGTCCAATAATGGTGTCAGCAGTGTAAATATGTGAACAAAGCCTGTTAGTAGCTATTAAAGATGAAACACACACACAGTACCTGGCATTATAAAAGACCATCTAATATTCATTTAGCTGCAGACAGTTTTTAAACTGGTGTGCAAAAACAGTTAAATTTACAGATCCTATTTTTATGTGCATACCTTCTGCAACAGTAACTGGCACCGGCTTTGTCCACATATTTACTCTGCTGACACCATTATTGGACCTAACTATTCCTATTACAAGATCAAGAACACATATTCCTGTTCATCCAGAAATATAATTTATGCCATCATGTGCCTAAAGTGTCCGTCCGCTATGTACATTGGACAAACTTCTCAGACACTTCTCCAAAGAATCAATGCACACAAAACAGACATAAGACTCTCTCACAGAGAGAAAGCTGTTGCTTGCCATTTCAGCCAGACTGACCATTCCCTCAATGACCTTAAAACATGCATATTGCTTCAAAGAGACTTTAATTCCAGACTTCAAGGAGAAGCTTCAGAATTGTCATTCATGCTTAAATTTGACACTTTATGTATGGGTCTAAACAAAGACTCTAATGATCTCACCCATTACAAAGATAGCTTCCCCAATTATCACCCCTAATGTCATTACCTCACAGAAACTTCCCCTATTATCACCCCTATGTCATTACCTCACAGACACTAACCTTCGCTCCTCACCCCCACTCTGTTCTAAAATTTGATTTGTCAATTTCACATGCATTCATTTTTTTGATTGTATCACTTTGGTATATATGGTTGTGCCAATTTTCTCCCATAAATTGATCTGAGGAAGTGGGTCTGGCCCACGAAAGCTCATCATCTAATAAACCATCTTGTTAGTCTTTAAAGTGCTACATAGTTCTGTCTTTTGTCTTCCTTGGTGTGTGGATTGCTCTGGGGTTGAGTTAGGCCTCTGGGGCTATGTCTACACTGCACTGTAAACTCGAAATAAGATTCACAATTGGCGCTATGCAAATTGCGTACTTATTTCGAGTTTGTTTCAAAATAGGCTACACAGCACCAAATTTCAAAATAAAATGCTATTTCAAGACATCCATTAAACCTCGTGGAATGAGGGTTACTGGGATCCTGAAATAGCGCACCCATTATTTAAAAAAAAATTCAAAATAACAGGTGGCTTGTGAAGATGCAGGGTAGCTGTTTAAGGAAACCTCTGGTATCCCAAAATAACTTTGATTTGTAGACATACCCTGGATGTCTAGTGTGAGGGTGGCAATGTACATACCCAGAGACAGAAACTTAGGTGCCAAGGAACTTTTACCCTGAAAAGATAGGTGCTGAATGAATGCAGGTGCCTACAGGGTTTGGTTAGTGGTTTGTGGACCTCTTTGTAGCCTATAACTAGGACTTAGGTGCCTCAGTGCTTTTGTAGATTGGGCCCATGCCTTAGGCCAGAAATCATTTGGCTCTAGCTCATCCAAAGACAGCTTGTGCCCTGGCATTGTATGCAGCCTGACGCTTCCCATCAACAGTCACAACTAGTAATCCTTCCCCAGAGCTTCTGGGATATGAAACACACTTTTCTTATGCATGCCAGAGGCAGTATTTTCATAAATATTGCAGTTAAAGCTGATAAAATAGTGGTGGAGACAGAAGGGTGAATGCATAAATATTGACGACAAATTCACATTTGAAAAATGTCCCCTTTGAAATCCAAAAATTGAAATTCATTGACAATTAGAAAATGAAGCTCTCTAACTGGTCCAAAAATAGTGAATTTTTACCTGACTTTTTAAAAATTTACAAATTTTAAACATTTGGGCCAAATCTAATAACAATTGATTTCTCCTGCTCCTTTGGTTACAACTAATCAGATTTTTCACAGCCAAATGACTATTTCTATTAAAATAATACTTCTGTTTCAAAAATGAAGTGAAGAAACACAAATGTGAAGTGAAGAAACACAAAGCAGAGGCTATGACACTGGTTTGTAAAGTCTGTGAATTTTATATACTCTGCAGTTTCTTATGTTCTCAAACCAGAGATCATAGCTTGGTCATATTAGAAAGGGATTCACCAATGCTAGCAAGACCCTAGCATTTACACACAGGCTGCATCTAGACTGGCAAGTTTTTGCGCAAAAGCGATTGCTTTTGCGCAAAAACTTGCCAGCTGTCTACACTGGCCGCTTGAATTTGCGCCAAGAACACTGGCGATCTAATGTATGATCGTCAGTGTTCTTCTTAAATCTAATGACTCTCCCGCTCGGGAAAAAGCCCTCTTGCGCAAATGCTTTTGTGCAAGAGGGCCAGTGTAGACAACTGAGAACCGTTTTGTGCAAAAAAGCCCCGATGGCGAAAATGGCGATCGGGGCTTTTTCTTATAAACCGTCTAGATTGTACGGATGCTTTTGCGCAAAAGCACTTTTGCGCAAAGCATCCATGCCAATCTAGGCGCTCTTTCATAAATGCTTTTAACGGAAAAACTTTTCCATTAAAAACATTTGCGGAAAATCATGCCAGGCTAGACGTAGCCACAAAGTTTAATTGGCCCTTTTCTCTCTCCCCACTTAATTTCACAGTCCTCTAGTCATCATTCAGAACAAAATCCTTACTTCCTGGCAGTGTTCCCTAGCATGTTTAGACATTATCTGAAGTGTAGAGCTCAGCTCTCACTAGATATGTTAGTAGAGTTCATTCATTATACATTAACATATAATCTTTTAATTTCCTCTCTCATTGCAGGAGCATTGCAAAGAACATTTTGTTATTTCATTACTTTTTCAAAGGCAATCCCTCCTCTCCATGGTTTTGTGGCCAAACATACTTTGGAGAAAGAGGCTCTTTAGAATTTTGATTATTTCTAATTGTTTAATGTTTCCTCTAATTTCTTTTCCTGAACAGTGGGTTTCATATTTCCTTTACCTAATAGCAAATGTACTATATACTTATTTACACAATGGTACAATATCATATAATATGTATTAAGGTATATTATAATATATATTAATATATATTGCTCAAGTCCTTAACTCAATCAAATTTTTTTAAATAAAATGAAAATGTACATACTGCATTTAAATAATTGCTCTGGGGTGGGGCTGGGGATGAGGGGTTCATTATGTAGGCTGACCAGGGGAGAGAAGACAACCTCAGCCCTCTGTCACCTCATCAGCTTGGGGCCTTCTCTGTGGCCACTGTAGTTCCAGCGGGCACAGCCAGGGGAGGGGTGCATGTTCCCTGGCTGGAGCAGGTTCAGTTTTGTCTGCTCTCAGTATTCCCTAGCCAGAGTGAGGAATGCAGCAAACTGTGCACTTTTCCCTCACTCCCTGATGAAAGGGAACAGCAAAGTCCCCATATGAATGGGGTGGGGGAATTACAGACCCTTCCAACTCTTCCCAAAGGGCACCTGGTGGGTGGGAAGCTTGGGGTTCGGGCTGTCCCAGATGGGAGGCGGGGTGCCCCCAGCCAACCCCTTCACCTGCCAAGTGATTTCTGTCTCTTTTCTGCATGGTTTTATGAGGAGCAAACACTTACCTTGCAGTAAGTTATGGTAAGAGGAAGCTTTATACCTAAATATGGTGGTCGTAGCTCTTACTGTTTAGGAGGAGTTTTTGAACAGACAGACAGACACACAGACAGACAAACTCTCTTAAGTATATAGTAGATAGGAACATATTCAAGGAGGTAACAGTTGTCTGTAAAAATGAAACTCATATGTATTTCCAATAAGATTGATAAAGTATAATTTTATTCTGGGCTTCATTTAAAGAGAGGTTTCAAGCCTCCACATGTGTATTTGCATAGTTGCACATAAATAGCTGGTTGGACTCCTTTCTGACAAATCGCAGAGTTTGCACAATCATTATTTGTGCATATGCATATGCAAATGAAGATGCACAAATATGCATGTCAAAGTGAGTGCATAAATGAACTTCTACATTTTAAAAATCACCAAAATCTTCCATTAGTTTTTCAGCAGGCCCTTCATTCCAGCTGCTGATGGTAGTACATATTGCTATTGGACTGCAATAGTTTGTCCAAGAACAGAATTTTTTCCTTGCATGAATAGTTCTTCCCTGGGATGAAGCTTGGAAAGTTGTCTGGCTTTGCACAGTCTTTGAGGATTTGAATTAATCAGTTTGAAAGTCAGCATTGTGTCAGTCTTAGATGTATATTGCTCCTGCAGAAAAAAAATCTCCATGAATAGTGTGCTAGACTGGAAAGCTGTCAAATCCATCAACATCAACCAGGACTTGAGTGACCTTTGATTAGCCTGGTGTTGCCCCGCAGGTAAATGAGTTAGTAGCTATTAAAGATGAAACACACACAGTACCTGGCATTATAAAAGAGCATCTAATATTCATTTAGCTACAGACAGTTTTTAAACTGGTGTGCAAAAACTGTTAAATTTACAGATCCTATTTTTATGTGCATACCTTCTGCAACAGTAACATTAAACCATTTATTTGCCTAGAATATTTTAAATTATGTATTCTATAGCTTTTAATTGCATAGTACTGCCCATCATCAACTGCCTCTCATTCGCACATTCAACTAAATGGGTATTTTTATATCACAAATTTAAAGAAACACTTACTGAAGGGAGTAATTTCTTGTTGGGTCATTATTGCATTCCCAGTGTAAATACCTTGTTGCTTTATATTCTCCTCTATACAGCAGTATTCCTACCTTTCAACCTGCTAACATCCAAATGGGCATGTAACCTACAAGACTCTATAGAAGGGACAAGCACACCCTTGTGCAGAAAGCTGCAGGTAGGTACTTTAAAAAACTGCAAGTTTCCCCTTTAGTGCACATCACTCTTTCTGTGATCTCAGATTCATGCTTCTTTCTTTCTGATGTACATAATGTTCAATAACAGAGTGAGGGGATGACAAATGTGTGTGAAATGAAGGTAACTTTGGGACTAAAATGAACAACATCCCTCAAAATGAGCTACACTTGAGATATATGGCTGCATGTAGGTATTAAACAGTGACTAGTAAGGCCTTCTTTTATTATTTCTGATAGCATTTTTGCATACCCACTAACTACACACTTGTCCTTCCTTCCTCTCCTCTGCACATAAGCAGAAAGCTCAGCCAAGGTGCACTACCCCACTGTATGGAAAAAGATGTAAAGCTTATGGCCTAATAAATCTGTTAGTCTCTAAGGGTACGCTGCGCGCTTATTTCGAAATAAGCTATTTTGGAATAATAACTCCTTAAATAGCTATTTTGAAATTGTGCATCCACACCACAAATGCTCATTGAAATAGCGCGCAGAGCTGTGTTGAAATAGCACATCCATACTGATTGGAGGCTGAATCGTATTTAAGGCCTCTGGGAAGCACTCTGGGCAGGACATCAGGAAGCAGTCACTTCCTGTAGCAGCTGCCTGAGGCTAGCTGAGGCTCATGCTATAAGGGACCCCCTTATACAGTCATGTCTCAGATTCTTCTCCATTGCCTACCTCCTCAAGGGACAGCAAACTCTTCCCACTGCCTGCTCTAGTTGCCCTTGTGGACACCACAGCACTTCAGCCATGGAGCCAGACCTGCTGCAAAGCACTCACCGGCTCTTAGACCTCATGCTGCACCTCCTGGTACAGTTACTGCAGGCTGCCCACATGGCCATGCAAGACCAGGACCCAGACCCACAGCTCACTGTGGGGCACCACCATACCTCTCTCCAGGTGCTGCTCATTCAGCACAACCCCTTCTACTCTCTCCTGCACACCGTGCAGAACCTCTTCTGGTGATGGGACATTAGTTCCCACTGGGCTTTCACCTGCAGCCAGGGCCTTGGGAGCTGGCTGCTGGCTCACTTGCGGCCGTAAAGGGTTCAGTGGGAGCATAGGGGTCTGCCAAGGCAGCAGGGAAGGCAGAGCAGGGTGCTGCTGTGTGGCACAGGGCTGGAAGGGTCTGCTTTAGGCCACAAACTTTTTCCCCTGTGGCTGCAGCTTTAAAGGCTGCAGGGGAAGGGAAATCATAGAATTCTGATGGCTGTGGACAGAGTGGCAACCAGGGCAGCTGTGAGAAGCCCTGGGAGGCCAGTTATTTTGAAATTCCCATAGCTGTGCTATTGAAATTTTGAAATAACTATTTCAAAATAGGCGTTATACCTCATGAAATGAGGGTTTATTTTTCTGGAATAAGAAGTCTGTCATTTCAAAATTATTTCAAAATAACAGGCTTGCTGTGTAGACACTCACCTTGTTATTTCATAATAATGTGAGTTATTACAAAATAATGCCATTGGGTAGATGCACCCTAAGGTGCCACAGGACTCCCCTGTTTTTGCAGATACAGACTAACATGGCTACCCTTCTGAAACTTATCCCAAACAGTTTTTCTGCGCTCCATACAGCAGTCTTGTGGCACTTTTCATAACAGTCAGGGCCTTGCACTTCCACAAAAAGGAATGCAAATATTTTTCCCTCGTGTTAACCATGCTGTACATTATGTAACAGAAAAGAAATTTCATCAGTAGTGTGGCCAGATTATATCCTGCACTAGAGTTCTGCTGAGAACAGTGCAGGATGGAGGAAGGAATCAGGGAGTCACTTATGGCTCCTTGCTTCTGAGATCTGATACACTTCAGCAATTATTCTTAAAACATCTGCTGTAGAATCTTCAAAGACCATGCACCTGTGGTGAATTTGTTTAGTTCCAATCTGTGCTGTCACCTCTCCAACGCGTCTGAAGAGAGAGGGGGCAGAACCCAGCAGTGGCAGAGTCAAATCAGCAGGGAGTTACCATTCAAGAGGAAAATCATATGATGTCCCTTTGTAGCCACTTCCCTTCTGAGTTGCCTGAGAGTGCGTCTACACTGTACCGTTATTTCGGAATAGCTAGCATTATTCTGAAATAACAATGCATGCATCTACACAATAATTCCGTTATTTGGAAATAATATCGAAATAATGGGTGGCTTATTCCAACTTCTGTAAATCTCATTCCATGAGGAATAACTTCTCTTCTGAAATAGCTATTTCAAAATAAGGTGTGTGTAGACGCTCCACTGCTGCTATTTTGAAATAGCCCCTCACCAGGGCCATTCTAAGTTATTCCTCCCCAGTGCCTTTTGGGGCTCTAAACTGAGACAGCACATCTACATTAGGGAAGCCTGCCTCAGACTAATTTTGAGGCTTCCCTGCAGCGTAGATGTGCTATTTTGAAATAAGCTATTTTGGAAAAACTATTCCGGAATAGCTTATTTCAAAATAAGCGTGTAGTGTAGACGTACCCGGAGTGATGCAAAAGGGATGGCAACTCAGTTGAAAATCTAGCTGTGCACTGCAAGTTTTGGGACTCTGGGGAGTGGTATCCTGCTCCATCATCTTCCAGCACCTGTGTTAGCAGATATCACAGCAGAGTAGAGCTATATGCATCTATAAACTTGCTGCTTCTTTTTTTTTAAGAGTTGTTTGTTTAAGACATAAGTGAGAATTTAATCACTGCAAGAGTCTCAGAAATTATCATATGTGATCACCAGAATAATGTAGCATCTCTCTAAATTACAAGTAACACATACAAATTCATGATGAGACTGTGTGGAAACATGGAGCAATTCAATAGCATTTGAAAGCTAGGGTAGAGGTGGGAAGGAGCTATTTGTTCACTCAAATATATGTTATGATGGATAGTCTGTAACTAAGGCTCTGTACTATTAGCCTGCCTACTGTTGAAATTGATGAGTGTTCGTAAGGGCATCAGTATTAACTTGTTAAAAATGGTTTAAACTGGTTAAAAACTGGTATAAACTGGTTAAAAATGGTTTTTCATGAAAACTTTCTTAATACATATATCTTTTTTTTTGTCAAAAACTTTCAAAATGTGCAGTTTTCCAAACAGCATGAAGACTGTAGCAACCTTTTGCACAGTTGCTTCTCCTCGTCTTCCTGTCTTTCCTTGCTGAAATGTATTTTACATTTGGAATTGTTCTAAAAGGCTAAAAAATGGGAGAATACACTTGAGGACTTGTATCATTAAAACTCTTTCACTGCCACCAGATGGATGTAACTCTTACATTGAGTTGTATGCCTTGTGGGATGACAAAGAAAAAAGTCATTTATCTGTGCAAAACTGAGCGAAAAGTGTTGCCTCTGTGCATAATACTCGTTTGGAGGAGCATCCAGCTGATATTGGCCAGCTTTTGGGGATGTTCCACAAACAACTGCTGCCTGAATTGCTCAGATTTCCATGATTATGAAAGTTCCACAAAAGACAAAGGCAAAGGGGCTACGATTGATATAAGGTGGGGCCTATGTGTGATCTAACAGGAAGAGGAGGACTATACCCAAAGTAATACTGAGCAGGAAATGCCCAAGATGATTAAAGCGTTAGAACTTCTTCCCACTTAAATCTGAAAGAGAAGTTTGTGGAGCAGAAAATGGGAATTTTCTGCCCATGCCTTATACCTCCAAAACGTAGAGGACATTATCCAACACTTGTGTCTGCTTTGTTATTTCTTCCCTTTCACTCACTTTGAATTTCCATAACAGCACCTAGTAACATTTCTTTAGTCTCTTTTCTTTTAATTATCTATTTAAAAAAATGTAAGCACAACTAATAATACAAAATTATAGAATATAGCACTATTAGGGTATGTCTACACTACAAAGTTAATTCAAAATAACAGGAGTTATTTTCAATTAACTTCAATAGCATCTATACAGGCAAACCGCTATTTCGAAATAAATTGGAAAGAGTGGAGCTCTTATTTTGAATTTGGTAAACCTCATTCTATGAGGAGTAACACCAAATTCGAAATAGCTATTTCGAATTAAGTGCTGTGTAGACACTTAATTCGAAATAGGGGGCCTCCAGCCCTTCCCAGGGAGCCCTGGTGGCCACTCTGGGCACAACCAGGAAAACTTACTCTCCTCTCCCCCAGCCCAGGAGCCATTAAAGGGGTAGACCCTGGCCACAGTGCCTGTGCTACCTCCAAGCCTGCCAGCCCAGAGCCAGCAGTGGACACTGGGGCCCCTGACCCAGTGGCCCCAAAACATGAGCCAGCAAGCCACTGGCAGCCAGCCCTCCACCGCTCCCCAGGAGCAGTCTGCCAGCTCCCAGGAGCCTGACTGGGGCTGGAGAAGGAGGGCGCCTTCCTGGTCCAGGGTGGAGATCATGGACCTTATTCAGGTTTGGGGGGAATGCCTCCAACGTCCATGATCTCCACACTAGACGGAGGAATGCTGCCGTCTATGGCAGGATAGCTGCCAGCCTGGCCACTAAAGGCCACAGGTGAACCAAGGAGCAGGTTTGCATGAAAGTCAAGTTGGTCTGGCGAGACCCCCAACCCTGAGCCCTGAGCTTCCCCTCTCCCCTTCTTCCCCTTTCTTCTCCCTTCCAGCTCCCTCCTCCCAGGTTTCCCCCTCCCCTCTTCCACCCTCTCTCTTCCCCTCTCCCACCTCCTTTTCCCAGTCTCCCCAGAGGTTCATCCCCCCTCAGTTTTGTTCAATAAACCCAGTTTCTGTTTTTGAACATACGTGTCTTTTATTTGACATTAGGAAGGGGGGGGCTAGAGAGGGGTAAGTGGAAGGACGTGAGGGAGGAATGGGGCATGAGCCCCCATGGGGAGGACCGGGGAGGCTCTGAGGGTTCCTTGGGGTGGACACTGTCCCTCAGGGCCTCCTGAATCCTGACAGCCCCCCAGTGGACCCTCTGGATGGCAGCCTGCAGCAAGTGCAGCCGGGCTGATGGCAACGACCCCATGAGACGCACCGGCATGCCCAGGGGCAGCTCTGGCTCCATGTGGCCGAGTGCTGTGGTGTCCTGAGTGCAGGCACTTGGGGAACTCCAAGATAGGACTGATTGCTGTCCCTTATCGAGGTAGACAAGCAAGCGGGGAACCCTGAGAACTGACTGTCCGGGGTGGGGGTAGGGTGCCTTTAAGCACGGAGTTCAGTTAGCCTCAGGCAGCAGCCCCACACACTAAGTCCTAATCTGATGCCCTGCCGGCACTGGTTCCGGCTAGCCTTAACCTCAGTTCAGGGTCCACTCAGTGTGGATGTGCTATTTCAAAATAGCAAAATCCTATTTCGAAATAGTTTTTGTGTATAGATGCGTTATTTTGAATTAGCTTAATTCGAATTAACTATTTAAATTAATTTGAAATAGTGCAGTAGTGTAGACATACCCTTAGTGAGGCTTTGCTCTGGTGACATTTAGCCTGCGAACAAGTATGGTGGAAAAACACAGCATTAGGCTATGGGAACACAAAAAGGTGGCTATATATTAGCTCATATTCTTGCCATGCCACATTACCTCAATAAGCAGCATTTCCACAGCTCTTGGGTTCCCAACATGTCCATACATAATGTCACCAACACGGCCTTGGACACCAGGTAGTACTGCTCCACATTACTGCCATCAGCTCATGTAGTCTGACACCTGGGCAGTTTCTGAGGGACTTAGGATTCTTTTTGTAAATTAAAGATACTTTATTTTGAAGCAAAACCTTGTTCTCTCTCATTCTGTGCCTTGCACATCTTCAGACACATTATTGGCATTAAATAAATAGTTACAATAATTAAATGTATCTTATATATGAAAAATCACGGAAGGGATCCTTAAGGAATCCATTTTGAGGCACTTGGAAGAGAGGAAAGTGATCAGGAATAGTCAGCATGGATTCACAAAGGGCAAGTCGTGCCTGACCAATCTGATTAGCTTCTATGATGAGGTAACTGGCTCTGTGGACATGGGAAAGTCAGTGAATGTGATATACCTTGACTTTAGCAAGGCTTTTGATATGGTCTCCCACAATATTCTTGCCAGCAAGTTAAGGGAATGTGGATTGGATAAATGGACAGTAAGATGGATAGAAAGATGGATAGAAGGCCGGGCCCAGCGGGTAGTGATCAACGGCTCGATGTCAGGATGGCGGTCGGTTTCTAGCGGAGCGGAGTGCCCCAAGGTTCAGTTCTAGGACCGGTTTTGTTCAATATCTTTATTAATGACCTGGATGAGGGGATGGATTGCACCCTCAGCAAGTTTGCAGATGACACTAAGCTAGGGAGAGAGAGGTAGATATGCTTGTGGGCAGAGATAGGGTCCAGAGTGACTTAGACAAATTGGAGGATTGGGCCAAAAGAAATCTGATGAGGTTCAACAAGAACAAGTGCAGAGTCCTGCGCTTGGGACGGAAGAATCCCAAGCATTGTTACAGGCTGGGGACCAACCAGCTAAGTAGTAGTTCTGCAGAAAAGGACTTGGGGGTTACAGTGGATGGGAAGGTGGATATGAGTCAACAGTGTGCCCTTGTAGCCAAGAAGGCTAATGGCATATTAGGTTGCATTAAGAGGAGCATTGCCAGCAGATCCAGAGATGTCATTATTCCCCTTTATTCGGCTCTGGTGAGGCCACATTGGAGTATTGTGTCCAGTTCTGGGCCCCCCACTACAAAAAGGATGTGGACACATTGGAGAGGGTCTAGTGGAGGGCAACCAAAATGATTAGGGGGCTGGAGCATATGACCTATGAGGAGAGGCTGAGGGAGTTGGGTCTGTTTAGTCTGCAGAAGAGAGAGGATTTGATAGCAGCCTTCCACTTCCTGAAGGGAGGTTCCAAAGAGGATGGAGAAAGGCTGTTCTCAGTAGTGACAGATGGCAGAACAAGGAACACTGGTCTCAAGTTGTGGTGGGAGAGGTCCAGACTGGATATTAGGAAAAACTATTTCACTAGGAGAGTCGTGAAGCACTGGAATGGGTTACCTAGGGAAGTAGTGGAGTCTCCATCCCTAGAGGTGTTTAAGTCTCGGCTTGACAAAGCCCTGGCTGGGTTGATTTAGTTAGGATTGGTCCTGCCTAGAGCAGGGGGCTAGACTTGATGACCTTCTGAGGTCTCTTCCAGCTCTATGGCTCTATGATTCTATGTATAAAAGAACATTTCTAAGCTTCATAAATAGTTTGAAGCCTCTGACAATGCAAATGTATCTAGAATTCCCATGAAAAGCATCAATACACTTGAGAGTGGGATATCACAATAAATTATCCCATTACCCAAAGCCTTTTCCAATTCCCCTCCTATTCCCCATTTTCCTAAAATGAATTTGATGCCCATGATGGTAATAGATTGACAATTATGGAAGCAAGTATACTGCCCATCAAAATGCATGCAGTGGTCTGGTCTACATTAAAAAGTTAGGTCAATGCAAGGTAGTCAATCCATAGAATCTTTGCCAGAGGGTGTTGTGAAGGCCAAGACTATCACAGGGTTCAAAAAATAACTAGTTACATTCATGGAGGACAGATCCATCAATGACTATTACTCAGGATGGGAAAGGATGGTGTCCTTAGCTTCTGTTTGTCAGAAGCTGGGAAGGAGTGACAGGGAATGGACCACTTGTTCTGCTCATTCTCTCTGGGGTACCTGGCACTGGCCACTGTCAGAAGATAGGATACTGGACTAGATGGACCTTTGGTCTAACTCAGTATGTTCTTATGTTTTTATGTAACTATGGAAAGCTCTACACTTAATTTTCACTCCATATGACATAACTTCCCTGCTACACTAACTTAATAACTCAGCCTTCATGAGAATTATACATTTTGGGTAGATGCAGTTAGGTCAACACTGTTTCAGCGCAGACTCTGAACTGCATATCTCAACTGCTGCTGGTTTCAGGAGTCATCACTCAGTGCCCAGCACAATTGGTACAAGTGCTCCTGGTGAGTACATGTGCCCCCAACACAAGGAATAAACTGCAGTCATGCACAAGGAATGTAATTACTATGGTAGCTGTATGTCCATATAATTTATGTAAACTTAATTTTTCAGTGTAGACATGGCCAGAATACCACAGTGTTGGCAGCTAGGTAAACTTCCTCACTTGGATTGGTAATGCTTCAAACCTGATAAGGGCGTACCATATTTAGCTATTAAAAGTCTAATGAAGAATGGTCTTCATGACCTTTCTTGCCAGGGCCTTTTTTGCTGAAATTCTTAATGTAGATATGAACATGGTTTTTATAAGGAGGCTACCTGTCCAATAGAAACCTTGCTTAAAAATATTCAGCAAAAAAAAACCAGATCATAATCTGTCATGTGTTTTGTGTACCTTCATTCCTGTCAAGGGCGCTATTTCGGGAGGGTGGGGGGGCAGCAGCCATGTGCTCCGGGACACGGCTTGCTTTTCATCCTGTTCCCTTGACTATTGGGGAGTGAGGAAAGTACTTGCATTCTGTGCATGCTTCTCACACCTGGCGGGTGAACTCCCTTCACCAGTGCATGGCTGCTCCTCCCCTCCACCTCCACTCCCAACCCTGCCACCCTCCCAAAATAGTGCCCTTGATTCCTGTAGAACATTTTAATTTCTTTTAAAAAAAACATAGACACCGAATCACAGATCACTAAACTGACAGCAAATCATAAGTTCCCCAGTTACCAAATTGATATGAATGGAAATCAATTATAAATTATCTGCCCCTCCAATTTTATCCACCTTTCTCCCTCATACCTACCTTTAAAGTGATTTAGGCATTTCTGCACTCAGCGTTCCAATGTCTAATTAATTTAGGGAATCTAAATCTGATTTTCAGCAGACACTTAGGGACTAAGGAGCCAAAATCCCATTGACAGATGATGGAAGTTAGACTCCTAAATGTTTTTGTCATATTTTATTTGTGCTACCAGTGATGACAGACACAGTCCATCTGTTGTCTTCATCTAACACATTCATCCTGGTGTCTTCCAGTCTACACATAAAAGCCCTTCCTGAGCTGGTTTACAAATAGATTACCATCTTCACAATCCCACCTAAAGATCAATTTTTTGTATGAAATCTGCAAGAACCTAAATGATTCAGTCATCTGAATCTATTTCATGTATTACTCTCATGAATGAACCTCTAGTTATATGGGCATGAATATTGAGAGAAAGTGAGCAAGGACTCTAGAGGTGAATCTGATATTAATATGGGAGAAACTTAAGAGGATTGGAGGGTGAGATGTAAACATTTTAAATTTAAAACAACACAACAAGTGAGAAACTAATGAGACATGAGGCATTCATCATCCAGGTCACTTTTGGGTCAGATTCTTATATTCTTACTCTCATTGAGTACTACCTTATCCCATGACTACTCCCATTTCATCTCTTTTCTCTTCCATTTGTCTGTTTTTGGTTTGTTTGTTTTTTGTTTTGTTTTTTGGTGTCTTTTTTATACTCTTCGGGCAGAAACTCTGAATTCATCTGTGTTCAGAAAGCACTTAGTAAAATGTGATTGGTATCACAATCAAAATAATGCTACTAGAGCTGGTTGGAACATTTTTTTACTGTGTTTTTTTCCTTGGAAATGCCATTTTGTCAAAAAAGTTGCATTTCTGATGCATCGATTTTGATTATATTTTCCATAGACAGGATTCTGAGATCAGTAGTAGGAGGTCTGAAGAGGAGTGGAAACAGGACCTGAAATGAAAACCTCAACAGTTTCCTGATTAAAAAATGGAAGTTGTAACAAAAATCCATTTTGTGAAAACATTTCAAAGGTTGGGGTTCATTCTCATGTGGAACAAAAACCAGTTTTGGAAACCTTGAAAATCTTTGAAAACAGGGATTGTCTGCCTGTGGCCAAGTCTAAATTCTAATTAATTCATTCATTAATTCATTATCAGTCATCTGACCAATGTCATTCCAACTGAAATTTGTCTTTTGTTAGCCATTCATCTTACAGTTCAAAGCTGTCTTAATAATATTTAATAAGCCATGCACATTCTTTACCCAGGTCTATGCTAGACCACAGATTTTTTTAACCACCCATTCTAACATAGTTGAGGGAATCATTCATTTTAATTTTTCTTTACACATTTTGACATCAAGTTTGCTGAAAGTCTGAAGAGGTAAAAGACTGTTTTGCATACTGTGGGTGAAAACTATTCTCCATGAAATCAATAGGAAAACCCCAGGATTTCACCTTTTATCTCACTGTCTTCACTTTCTGCCCCCAAATATGTCTTCATTCCTACCAACTTACTTTAGGCTAGAACTGTGACATAAAAGGTATTCTTAACCTCATTCTATAAACTTGGTGGTCACAGGTTGATATATGCTAACTGTGACTGGTAACCTGAAAATAATGCTTAGCACTTATATTGTTCTGGACATGTTCAGTGCACTGTGCAAATTTTACATGAACCTTTATCTCCCTGTGGGAAAGGTAAGTATTATCATCACTGCTGTACAGTTGAGGAAACTGAAGAAGAGAGGTGAAGTGACTTACCTAAGACCACACAGCCAGACATTGGAAGGGAAGAAATTAGAGTTCAGGATTTCCTGATTCCCAAATCTGGCCTATGTCACCTCCCTGCTTATAAGACAGGTATAATACCAGAGTGCTGCTGGTAAAAGACTTACCTTTATTTGCTGGAACCAGTCACATTTCAAAAGATTATAGTCCTGTCACATGGCGGGGTGTGCTCCCACTGATTCCAGAAACTTTTCTCCACAAGCTTGAAGGTTTGTTTTGTTTTTACATGGACATTGAGAGTTTCACAGGAATGTAATCACAGGAATCAATGAGCTGGGGCTTTCAGAGAAGACACCAAATAGTGCAAGACACATGATAAAATCATGAGTTAGCATCACTGTACTTCAATTTCCCCATCTGTGAAATGAAGCTAGTTTTGCTCTCCTCCTCACAGAACTAGGAGGTTCAATTCAGTAAAGTTTGTAAAAGATAGAAGGCAAAATCTGTATTGGTGTAAAGAAATACTGGTTATAAAAATGTAAGTTAAAGAAATTATGGATAAAAACTTCCAATAAGCTGTTTAATACACCACTTAATGGATTTCCGTTCTTCTTTACTGAGTCTGAATCATGTGGTTTATTTTGGTATCAGTATTTTATTTAAACTGCGTATCCACTATGATAGTTTGTATTTAAAATATGCAAATACTTGTACTAAACCGAACCATTCACTGACATATTAGAGAAGCCTCATAGTTTGAAAATATTCTGAAATATTTTGTTTTAGGTTTCTTTTGGTGGGGGGGTTAATCTTTTTAATTTCTTTTTATATATTTCATTCTCAGGGAGCTGTTGATGCAGTGTTCATTTGCCCTCGGCTTTGCCTATGCAGGCTTACATTGCCCTCTGGCTAGCAATCAGAGCAAACAGATTCTTCTGACTTCTGCCTCACTGCATCTGTTCTGAGTGCTGCCATGCACAGAAAATTAGTAATCTTAAAAAAAAAAAAAAAAAAAAGTGGAACAGGTGTTCAGGTCAACAGCTTTCATGTTAAACTTATGTTTTAAAAAATCCTTCATTGGTCTGACTAAGATAAAAACTTAACCTGAGAAGTACTTCTTTGTATTTAAACAAGCCAGGAGGATTTTCGCTTTAAATTATTTAGACAAGAAGGCTCACTGTATAAGTGATATTTGGATCATTAAACAAACACACACAATCTGCTATCCACAGATCCAAGTGAGGAGTGGAAGATTTTTTTTAAATGAGAATATTTGATGGATTTCTTTAAAAATATATGCTGTTTTTTTAAATGGTGAACTGAAAAGCCATTTTTATTAAAAATGATTCAATAGCACAATACATGTGCAGACTTGGATATTAAGAAGTAGATCTACCATTTGCTCTTGCTCATCTTGAAATTCTCAGCACTGTATAAAGATTCAAACTAAAAGCACTCAGGCTCAGAAATGGAAGAAATATCTGAACTTCAGTATCAGTCACTCATTTTACCTACTATTAACACAACTTTGGCAATAGTGAAAAATGACAGGCTAACAGTTTTGTGTCAAAATCTGGAACTTGCAGATAGTCCCATGCTCCCAACTATGTTTATTGAGGCAATCTGCTTGCATCTGCCCTTCAGCTGGTAGAATGCCTCAGAACAACTTCCCTTTATTTTTTAATATTTTCATCATGACAATAGCATGTGAATGCCTCCATTTACGAAACAGGGGGCTTGTTGACGTAAGCGCCATGCAAACCTGTAGTGACAGACAGTAGTGCCTGCAAAGATTTTTAGTTTAAATAAACAAGACAGACCGATGAAGGGAAGTAAAGCTGAGGCACAGAAAGGGGAAGTAACTTGCCTAAGGTCATGAAGTGAGTCCATGAAAGAGTCAAGAACAGAACAGATCTTCTGAGTCCCACTCCCCTGACCTAGCCACTAGACCACACCACCTCAAAGGCTACAAAATGTCATGTTTAGTACTCTAAAGAAGAACAAGTTTCCAGGCAGGCCCTATGTATTTGTTGGAGATTCAGCTTTATAATATTTGCAATTTAAGGAAACATAAAAGATTACATTAAAATTCTAAGCCCACTATATTACACTGGATCTAATTCACTTCTGCATTCCACCAGTATATTCTCCAAGGGTAACTAATTTACAGGGAAGCTGTACTGGCATAAAAGTGGAGTAATACAGCAGTTAATGATGACAGGCAACCTATCTGCAACACACCACACTGTATGAACTGCAGTGTATGCTATTTTTGTACTTTTATGCTGCACTGTAATTGCACTGTACTTTTTATCTGTAGTTTCAGGACTTCAACTGCCATCAGTCTGTAGTTCACAATAAGAACTAAGTACTAAAAAAAAATGTTTTGCTCCTCACTAATTCAACAGTGATTTCCCACGTTCCATATAATAAGGAGTCATGCCCTTTCCCTTGCAGAACACTTGTTGCCTTGCTACACCAGGACACCTTTTGGAAATATGACTCCTTACCCAATGAGAGCCACATTTAAATTCTCTTCTATTTCTCGCGCAACTTCTTTGCTGTCATTTTTTACATTGGAAAGCTGATACTACTACATTTTTTATAGGACTACCAAAATGTAACATTTGGTAACCTAGGACTGATTCGCAGAGACTCTGGAAATTTTTCTTCTTCTACTGCAGAGACTGTGAGTTACTTGCAGGTTGAAACTAGTATAAATGGTGAATTCACTATAACTTGAAGTCTTTAAATCATGATTTGAGGACTTCAGTAACTCAGCCATAGGTTAGGGGTTTATTTTAGGAGTGGGTGGGTGGGTGAGGTTCTGTGGTCTGTGATGAGCAAGAGGTCAGACTAAATGATCACAATGGTCCATCTGACCTTAAAGTGTATGAGTCTAGAGGTAATGAAGCAGCATCCTGACCTACTTGGATCAGATTGGCAATATCCTTGCTAATAAACGGATTTGCAGAATGCCCCCAATTTGAAGATTGTCAGTTTGCATAGACAGGTTTTGCCTCACTCTGATTTATGGTTAATTATGTTTACATGAAAGACTCAAGGTTTACTAGTGAGCTGTCATCCTAAACCAGGCTCATTCTATTGTTTCCATTTACCTCTGCAGTGGTTTTAGTTTCTTTACTTTCATTTGTAGATGAAAGATGTTCAACTCAGATGGGTGAAAGGGCTCTGGTGGGGTCAATGAATCTGATGGGGTTCAGACAAGGGCTCCAAGAGCCTAATTACTATTGTCAACAAACTACTTTATGATACAATTCTTAAAAGACTGCTTACTGTAGAACCCCAAGGCGTTCCCTCTTCCTGCCCTCCTAACTCCTTCCCAGCTTTACTCTGTCTTGGGACTGTCTCTTTAAAACTAGTCATTTGTAATCACCAGAGCACTTGACAGTGTAAGGGGCCTCCAACATGACACCAGCATGGTCAGGGTCTCCATGCTCAGACTCTGTAGGAGCCATCACATCATGTACCTAATAAAGAGAGTTGTGGTTTAAACTCCATACACTGGGTCTCACTCATTATATTTGTGAAGTACAGAGAGTGTAGCATTCCCATTGGCAACACACTGGCAGCTGCCTGGCCATGCTGGACTCTCTCACCCATATTGTTGTCTTGTTGAGAATCAATGATCTCACCACCCACCTGCTTCCTCAGAGGTTCAGGTCCTTTTTATTGCCCTCCATCTTCCTGCATCAGAGGTGACTAGCAAAGAGCTGCTGCTTCATCCAAAATTATGAAGGACATTCCGTTGTTCAGGAAATAGCTGAACCCCACTCCATCCACTGAGTAACAAAAGTAGGAAATGCTCCAGTTCCTGCTATGGAAGCTAAGATACTACGCATTGTGGTGCTGTTTCCTCTCTATGCCAATACCCCCATCTTGGAAGTCCCTAACAATGTCACCCCAGAATTTTCATTACTGCCACTCCATGTAACTATTGTTGCAACAAGAGAGGAAGTGTTTCATAGAATCATAGGACACTAGAACTGGAAGGGACCAGTCTTCATAGCAGGGCCAAGTCTTCATAATCCACTTCCCCACTGACTCCCTGAAAAACTTTCTGGATATGGTGCTGGTTGCCAACCCCCATGTACGGAGTGGCTTTTGGTTCCCATGAAGATCTCTAAGAAAGGACACCTGCTCCAGTGAGGCATTAGAAATCAACATATTGGGGTAGGTTCTAATGGTATGACATGCAAGCAGTATCCTGGGGGTCCTCTGGGGATGAAGGTATCCTGAGTTGTGCGACTTTCTACAATTAATCCGCATGTTCCACAGTGTTCCTTCTAATTTTTTCCACCCCTGAGCACAAATAATTTTCTTATGGGCACCAATGAGGAGGTTATGTGCAACTCGGAGGTGGTGTGTGATATAGCCCCTTCCTATTGGTGCTCATAACAAAATTCATGGAACCTGGAGCTAAGGGATTCTGAGTGTGGGCAGGAGCTCAGGGCTGGGGCAGAGGTTTGGAGTTCAGGAATGTGAGAGCTCCTGCTGGGGTGCACTGGTGGGGTGGGATTGATGGGATCAGGGCTGGGACGGAGGGTTGGGGTGCAAAGGCTCTGGCTGGGGGTTCAGGGTTTGGGGTGGGGATGGGATGAGGAGTTTGTGGTGCTGGAGGGGGATTCCAGGTTTGGGGAAGGGCTCAAAGCTGGGGTTGGCATGCAGGAGGGGCTACAGGATCTGGGGTGTACCCCGGCAGCTTGATGCTAGGTAAGTGAAGAAGGGCTCCCTTCTACCAGCTATGGTAGCTTGATGCTGGGGCCAGTGCCACCCCTGGCAGCGTCAGGGTTTGGGGAGAGAAATCTTTCCTCACTACAGCCCTGAGCCCCTGTGTGGGGCTTAATAGCTCCTATGTGGTGTTTAATGGAAAGCTACGTGGCTGCGTGGCCACACGGCTTATGGGAAACATAGATGATCCATAATGTAGTTAAATGCAGAATCAATAGAACTAGCTTGAAGAAGAAACACAGGAAGGAATTTATGTAGAATTGGACCATTTAATGCAGATATTGATAAGGAGAGTTATTGTGGGTATTAACTGTCCTTATATACACATCAGTTATTGTAAATAAATATTTGTATTTCACAAGCAGCTAGCAAGTAAGGTGCCTAACTCCCATTGATATCAGTGGGCATTCAGCACCTAACTCACTTAGGCTTGAAAATCCCACTGGTGCCTAACTGTCAAGGAATCTAGGGCATAAATGCCTAAATACCTTTGAAAATTTGGTCCTAGAGTGAGGATTCATTCACATTTTCAGAACCAACCTCCAGCTGTTACCTAACCTAGGAGGTACCTGAGTTTCTGTCCAAATTCCCAAAGGTACCTAAGTGCTGATGTCACCCCAAAACTGAGGATTCTGTATTCCTAGCTCTGTCCTACTGATCAGGTGCACAAAATCACCTCCTTAGGATCCTCCTCTATCTTCCCCTTTCTTTGGCATTTTCACTCCTAGGTAGCTAAGGCCGCTCCCTACTCATCTTATTGACTTCTCAGGATCTTTTTCCTACGCACTCTTGAGGAGCTGTATGGGGAACCTGTGCATCTACTTGAGGCCTCTCTCATACTCATCCTACATTTTCCCTGGATGGCTTTGCAAATGCTGAGTGATGGAAACTTAGATGGATAGGGGATTTCATCATCGATGGGGTTAGATGGTTTTCAAATTTTCAATGATGCCTTAATGGTGATCTTATCCTCTAAGTGCATTTAAGGGTCTGGGCCTGAACCCATATGGACAAAATGCCTAAATCCCAGATCCATAAAGGGTGTTTAGGCATCTAGCTCCCAGTGAAACAGATGGCAGTTGGGCACCTGAATGCCTTTGAAAATCTGGGCCTAAGTTACTTTTAAAATGAGATGTGGGTGCTCCTAAAATTTTACCTCTAGCCTGGAACAATTTTAAGATATACAGGATACTATCATGATTTGTAGAATCACTATTCATGGTACTACATATTCATGGGGGTCTCCTGTCCTGGCCCAGGGTGGGAGTGGCGGGGGCTGTGAGCCATGGGGAACTCACTGCAGCACCCAGTCCCAGGTTCGCTGTGGTGGCCTGGAGCTCCAGTGAGCTCCCAATGGCTCTCAGCAGCTGCAGTGAGTTGCTCACGGCTCTGAAGTCCCACAGTGATTTTGGAAGCTGTGGGGAGCTCACTGTGGGGGCCGGGAGATGCAGCTCCCAGTATTCATGAATTTAATCATTTACGGTGGTGCCAAGAATCCATCCACCATGAATGGCAAAGGTTTCTTGTAGTTTATTCCAGCCAAGGGGCAATAGCATATAGCAATCTGAAGTGAAATGATTTCCTACAAGCAATAAAAAGTAACCATCTTTCTTAGCTTGAATAACTCTTGTTTTCCACTGACAAGTGGGCCTTTGCAGAAGTTTATTATAGGTTTGATTTATTTGCAATGGATTCATTAGAACATTATCCACTTGACCTGATTTTATAGCTACTATTCAGGATGGCAACAGGATGACCCAAGTGCACTGAGGAGAATTACAAATAAAGCTAGGACACAGAATTATGGTAAGTGATTTGGGGCCTTGCAGAATGCTCCAGACCATTAGATAATGTATTATGGTCATTGATTGGGTGAGAAGAAAAAAGAGGGTCAAGAGACACGGTAGTATTACTTTTGATTGCAGTGTCCATAAAGGATAACAGGGAAGCACAATGTTGCCTCAACTTTCTAATATACTGTAGCTCTTGATTAGTGTTGTCAGAACAAACTCTCAGCACTGACAAAACATGATAAAAGGTAACAATTTTACCTGACAGGAAAAAACCAACCAACCAAAATCCCTCAAAACAAAACAAATAATGTTCTTCACTATTTGTACTATGGTAAGGTCCAGAGACTCCAAACTGTATCAGGGCCCCATTGGGCTAGATGATGTACAAATACACAGAAAGAGAGCTTCTGCTACAAGGAGCTTACTTATACTGTTGGCTATAACAGATGCTAGAGCTTCCTATGCAAATAATCTCTTTGAGCTTGAAAAAAGTAATTTTGCCACTAGCAGAAGACTTCCTCTCTTACCATATTTTAATCTCTATACAAGACTATTAAAATGCCTGAGTCTCACTAAATTATAAGGGATAATGCTTTTTACATTTGTTTTAACCTTTGCCCCTCCTTTTCATATCACTTTCTTTTGTCTCTCTCTATGGTCTTTATGATATTAACTGTTCTTATGTAATTGGTGTACCTAATAGGGAGATATCTCTGTTGGAGACCCATGGTTGGAAGGTAGGAGTGAGTTGTGACTGGGTCACTGTTGCTAGGCAGATTTAGCACTCCATACCCAGAAGCTTCTAGAACTGGGTGTAGTAGTTTGGGATTTGCTCCAATAGGTTCTGGCTCTGTTGCTAGAGTCACCGGCAGGGCAGCTGCTTTTCTAAGGGTTATGTGTCCTGTGTGAGCTATGAGAAACTGAGCTCAAGAGCAGAAATCAGGCTGTTGTCCCTCAGTCTGAAAGCACTTAGCAGTAGATAGTGATGAAAGTATGAAGTGTCAGTGCCATGTCTCTATCATTATCACCGTTCGTCTGCTGACATTGTCTTATTTTACATAGGTTAGGAGTGAGCTTTGATGGTTCCACTGTATTTTCTCTCGGACTTTGAATTAGGCTTCTCTTAAATAGAGCCATACTTGGAGTCCAGCTCAAGTCGTTGTTTGATCTAGCTGATGGTCAGAGTCATATCAAAATAAGCCAAATTGGAGACAAAGGTTTAAGAGCCACATGAATGTTACTGAGATGACATTTGCAATCTTTGAACATGATATCTGTGTATGAAATAGTACTTAAAGGACTGCCTTTTTATGACAGCTGGTCAACATATTTTCATTTAAAATGTTATTATTTTCAACAAAAGCTCCCTTTTTTAACACGAGTGGAAACTTTTGCGAAACAAATTCTATTTTTAATTTGCCCTCACTTTTCATAACATGCTAATATTTTAAAAATGTATGTTTTATTTCCCCCTTTTTTCCCAATAAATGCAATGTAGTGAATGATGTCCATTCCTTTGACTACCTCACCAACCTTCTTCCCTACCACTGGGCACTGAAAAATTTCTATACTTCCTCAACTTTTGATTATTATAGATTATTGAATGTCCAACAGATCAACAGAGTTATAGTTGATCACTATCTGTAAAACCTCCTCCAGTTGTGCTCTTGCAAGTTCATATACCATGTAGTACTCCAAGATGTGTTACATACACATCAGTAAATCTCTTATTTATGCTTTCTGCATTCTTTTTAAATGACAACTTAATATAAAGTGTGACATTCCTTTGTATGAGAATATCCAAAACATGGAAGAACTAATATTTGTACACAGACAGATATATTATTTATGGCTGGACATTTTCAGGGTTTTCCAGCCATAGCTGTTGGCAATGATGACAAACAGGCATTACTTCAGGCTGTACAAAATGCAGAGGATGGTAACAAGATAATAGATGTAACATTGATTACTCTTTTTTCTAGAAACATGAAAACTTTAGAGATGAAATATCTAAAGCAGAATATATATTCTGAATTAGAGTTTTTAAAAACCCTGAAGTATTATCTGACTCTGAGATTTAAAATTATATGACCTACACAAGAAAGGAATAGGAAAATCCCACACAGGTTAATGCAGGAATCTGTAGCTATTTAGAACAAATAGGCAGTAGCTAATTTGTCTCACGTCAGAGGCCCTAAAATAGATTTAAATATGAACCAGAAGATGGCAAGTGAACAAATATAATAGGAGCTGAAGAGGGTGTGGGGAAGGGGGAGGAGGAAGAGATGGGTAGGAATTTCACTATTGATATACTTTGCTGTGTTGCACAAGGGGGATTAAGACTGAATGTGTTTAGCTTGGATCTGAACTGCCAGTCTCAGCCCTTTGATTAAAAATAAAATCTGTTGTATCATGACATGCAGCATTCTGAGGCTACTATTCCTGATGGAAAAAAGCATTTTGTATAGCTGCACTGTGTTACACTTCAGATATAATGGGATATGCCTAGTTTTAGTCTGTGTAAATAGGTTTTAGAAATAATTGTTTGCACAAAGCTTATATCCTGTAGTAAATTATAGAGAAGTAAATTAAAAACATGAAAGCAATAAAAATAATAAATAGTGGATCTTCTAACAGAAAAGTGCTGAATCATTTCTGAGATCTAAAATCACTTGAAATTCATAACTCACACAAATTCCCGTTAGCTAGCAGCTGCAAAAATATCTGCGGTCTACAATAAAACCAAAACCTCACAGAAGAAAGACTAACTTCACAATATAAAGGAATAATGTTTGTTGATATAAAACACTGTGCATTTTTCTTATTATCTGTGTTTCTCCAAATGAATACGCACTGGGTATTAGTGACAGAATGATCTATTTCTATCACACAGGTAAAACATTCAAATATGATAGATCTGTAATGAAGACACTAAGGCTATGTCTAGACTGCAGGCTTCTTTCGGAAGAAGCTTTTCTGGAAGAGATCTTCTGAAAAAAATTCTTCCGAAAGAGAGCGTCCACACTGCGAAAGTGCATCGAAAAAGCGATCTGCTTTTTCGACAGACAGCGTCCACACTGAGTGGATGCTATCGTGCATGTAAGCTGTGATTGCTATGGACAGAATGGCCACAAGGGCACCTGTGCTTTTTCTTCTTTCCTCTGCGTGTGAAAGAACTCCCTCTTCTCTGTCCACACACACCTTTTTCCAAAAGAGCTCTTTTAGAAAAAGGCTTCTTCCTCGTAGAACGAGGTTTACTAATGTCGGAAAAATCCCTCAGTTCTTTCAATTTTTTTCGAAAGAATGTGATTGCAGTGTGGACATAATTGAAGTTTTTCTGAAAAAACTGTGTAGGGTAGACATACCCTAAAGGGTTAATAGAGGCCTATGGAGGCGGTACAGGAGGCAGCCAATCAGAGAAGGGCTGCAGAGCAGAGCAGATTCAGTCACTCCCTTGAGCTTGAGGAGGGAAGAGGATTGGGAGCCATGCAAGATGTAGGCAGCAAGCAACATAAACAGAGCAGTGCTACAGGCTGAGACCCTGGCAGACTGCTGGGATCTGCAGGCTGAGTGAGGCCTTTAGGCAAGGGCAAAGAGGATGCTGGGGCCACAGGGAAGTGGCCCAGGCACATCTACAGAGAATTTGGAAGGGAAGCAGCAAGAAGTGGTCATTCACAGGATCCGTTGGCTGGGACCCAGAGTAGTGGGTTGGCCTGGTGCCACCTTCCCCATGGCTGGAAAAGTGGCTAAACAATAGACTGTTACTGGAGAGCTTATCATGGTCCTTGGAGGGACATGGGTTCAGGAGCAGAAGAGGTGACTGGTGGAGCAAGGCACATAGGCTACCAGAGCTAATTCCTGTATTGGTTCTGAGGAGGTGACACAGTAATGCCAGAGTGCCCCATCACATACAATAGCACACAGATTTTTCCCCTTCCCAAAAAGTAATATCTGCCTTTGTTTGCTCTCCCTAGTGTAGTGCTCACTTCAACATTGCATTCTATGATCCCATTTTAAAAAGAGAGAATTAAAAGGTCCTGTTCACCATATAATTCTAAAGAAGAGGAGTTTCAAGTTCCTATAAGATTGTGAAGGGAGACTGTAAGGAACCATGCTGCAATTACCCTATCAAGGATTACTGTGCACATGGAATCAGCTACTGGCCCCAGAAGAGGGCTAATTTTCATAATGCTTTTATATCTTCCTGGCAGTGGTGTTTTGTTTCACTCCCAGAAGTGGCTGGATTCCGTAAATGATACTTCAGCGCACTAAGGCCATTAATACACTTGTGCTGTCACATCATTTTCAGAAAAAAAAACAAACCCTACTCGCTGGAGGGAATGTTTCACAGAACAGTATGACAATGCAACAATTACTCCGGGGGTATAAATGAACATAATGAGGATATTCAGATACTTACATAATTTTCTCCTCCTCCTCCTCCTCTTCCATGTACTTCTCAAAGCTCCCCTTTACTACACTATGTGCTGCCACACTCAGCTACAAGTAGTCGTTCATTAAATCAGCTAATTTACTATGAGTCAGGAATGAGTAGTGAGAATCAAAAGGACATAAACAGGTTAAGGCCCAAATCTTCAACAGAGCTTATTTGAATGGCAAGTAGGCACTTAAATATGTTCGGGAATCTGGGCCAATAATAATTACTATATTACATAATGTCTATAAATAAGAGAGACAGCAAGTTTTATATCATGCACAAGAAAAGAGAGACGTGATTGGGCTGGGGAGATTAACTCTACCCTCAATCACAACTGGTGGGCTGTAGTGCTTGTAGTCCAGCCACGCTAGATTCTAGAATCATAAAAATGTAGGACTGGAAGGGACCTTGAGAAGTCATTTAGAACAGTTTTCTGCACTGAAGCAGAACTAAATATCATCTAAAGCAGTGTTTCTCAATGACCGGTCCATGGACTGGCACTAGTCTCTGAGGGTATGTCTACATTACAAAGTTAATTCGAAATAACAGCCGTAATTTTGAATTAACTTTAATAGGGTCTACACAGGCAAACCGCTATTTCTAAATAAATTCGAAATAGTGGAGCTCTTATTTCGAATTTGGTAAACCTCATTCTATGAGGAGTAACACCAAATTCGAAATAGCTATTTCAAATTAAGTGCTGTGTAGACACTTAATTCGAAATAGGGGGCCTCCAGCCCTTCCCAGGGAGCCCTGGGCACAACCAGGAAAACTTACTCTCCTCTCCCCCAGCCCAGGAGCCATTAAAGGGGTAGACCCTGGCCACAGTGCCTGTGCCACCTCCAAGCCTGCCAATCCAGAGCCAGCAGTGGACACTGGGGCCCCTGACCCAGTGCCCCCAAAACATGAGCCAGCAAGCCACTGGCAGCCAGCCCTCCACCACTCCCCAGGAGCAGTCTGCCAGCTCCCAGGAGCCTGACTGGGGCTGGAGAAGGCGGGCGCCTTCCTGGTCCAGGGTGGAGATCATGGACCTTATTCATGTTTGGGGGGGAGGCCTCCAACGTCCATGATCTCCTCACTAGACGGAGGAACGTGGCTGTCTATGGCAGGATAGCTGCCAGCCTGGCCACCAAAGGCCACATGCGAACCCAGGAGCAGGTCAGCATGAAAGTCAAGTTGGTCTGGCGAGACCCCCAACCCTGAGCCCTGAGCTTCCCTTCCCCCTTTTTCCCCTTGCTTCCCCCTTCCAGCTCCCTCCTCCCAGGTTTCCCCTTCTCCTCTTCCACCCTCTCTCTTCCCCTCTCCCACCTCCTTTTCCCAGTCTCCCAGAGGTTCATCCTCCCCCCCAGTTTTGTTCAATAAATCCAGTTTCTATTTTTGAACATACGTGTCTTGTATTTGACATCAGGAAGGGGGGCTAGAGAGGGGTAAGTGGAAGGACGTGAGGGAGGAATGAGGCACGAGCCCCCAGTGGGGAGGACCGGGGAGGCTCTGAGGGCTCCTCGGGGTGGACGCTCTCCCGCAGGGCCTCCTGGATCCTGACAGCTCCCCAGTGGACCCCCTGGATGGCAGCCTGCAGCAAGTGCAGCCGGGCTGATGGCAATGACCCCACGAGATGCACTGGCGTGCCCAGGGGCAGCTCTGGCTCCATGTGGCTGAGTGCTGTGGTGTCCTGAGTTTGGGCACTCAGGGCACTCCAAGATAGGACTGCTTTGCTGTCCCTCATCGAGGTAGACAGGCAAGCGGGGAACCCTGAGAACTGTCTGTCCGGGGTGGGGGTAGGATCCCTTTAAGCTCGGAGCTCAGTTAGCCTCAGGCAGCAGCCCCACATACTAAGTCCTAACCTGATGCCCTGCCGCACTGGTTCCGGCCAGCCTTAACTTCGGTTCAGGGTCCACTCAGTGTGGACGTGCTATTTTGAAATAGCAAAACGCTATTTCGAAATATTTTTTGTGTATAGATGCGTTATTTCGAATTAGCTTAATTTGAATTAACTATTTCAAATTAAGTTAATTCAAAATAGTGCTGTAGTGTAGACATACCCTGAGATCTCCCTGGCAAGTTTAATAAGGCTACAAGCTGGTCCCTGGTCTGAAAAAGGTTGAGAAACACTGTCCTAGAGCAATCCTAATATGTGTTTTTCCAACCAGTTCTTAAAGCTCTCTCATGATAGAGATTCCATAATCTCCCTATGTAATTACAGAGGGTAGTTGTGTCTCTCGGTTTCTCTAAGAACAACTCTTTTCACCCTCCTTCTGGTCCTACCATTGGTCACACAGATCAAAGTAAAGATCCTTTTCATGGTACTCCTGAGGTGCTCCCCATACGGTTCCCATGCCAAATTCCTAAATTCTGGCCATTCATACCAGAGTGAAGTTTCATCCAAAGTAAATGTTCTACTACCTTCTTGGTGAATTTGAGGCTTTCAGTTGTTTACCAACGGCATACTCCTTAGTTTACAGATGAATTCCTAGAAACATAGCAGCAAAATGGCTCTATTCTAGGAGGTTTAGGTTCATTGTCTGGAGAAGCAAATAAAATGTGCTTTCTGCAGTGCCTACTAACCGTGATGAATGATGAACCTCCAGTAGTCTGTGGTAATTGGACTCTCATATGAAAACTAAAAAATTCAAGAAAATGTTAGGTCAAACTAATCAAATGTTGAGTTTGAATGGCATTCAGAATTATCCATCTCTGTCAGTGAAGAGAGAGGAAAATGTACAATAAACAATTCCCCCTTAAATTGAAAGATTAATTGCCATGTTAAGCAAACCTCTTTTGTGTTACAGAATGACTCATTCTTTTCTATTGTTAAGAGCACATTAATCACTGCAGATACTGGTTTTTAGTGGAGACTAATTAGCAATTAGATGATGTTTGTAATGCGTTTTCTTCAAAGTCATGCTGCTTTCCTTTGTACCTTTCCTACTGTGTGTGCATGTGTGTGTCCATGTGTATGTATATAGTCCAGTGTAATATAGCATATGGTATTCAACTAGAATTTGTGGATGACAGTCACAGCTGCCTATTAATATCAATGCTTTGCTAATTAAATATCATAATCCTGCAGTGTTAATTTATGTGTTAAATAACCACTAAAGATCTAAAGCAGTTTTCTTTTTAGGTTTGTTTTAAATCACACAGGGCACAGTATCATCCATATCATTAAGCCACAAGATGTATGAAATCCATAGCCCACAAGTAATGTTTTCTCCTATACACTTCCATTCAGAATCCATACAAGTGCAATCCATTACTTATTAGCAAAAATACGATCACAGTACAGTGATGAGCTATGGTAGTCTACAGTGAGATCTGGCTTTTAATAACTCCATTTTATAATTGAATATTTTAAAATAAGAGCTAGCTTGTCCCACAAGGCTAACTCACCTTTAATATATTCACTGCTTTGCATTATATTCAGCAGTAATGCATGGAACATACAGGCTTGTATCCTGTAAGACATTACTTTCAGAAAGTTAGCATAAGATTTTAGGCCTATGAACTTTGAACAGATAAAATGTTTAAAGATCTATAGTCCAATAGAAAATCCCAAGTATATGGGAGCTGAAAATAGAGTATTTAAGGAGAATTTCCAATCACAGGAACATGGCCTAATCATAAGATGCCATGGCAAAAAATTTACATATATGACAAGTTGTGATAACTGAGGGTATGTCTACACTAGCCCCCTAGTTCGAACTAGGGAGGCTAATGTAGGCATTCGAAGTTGCAAATGAAGCCCGGGATTTAAATATCCTGGGCTTCATTTGCATCTTCCCGGGCGCCGCCATTTTTAAATCCCCCTTAGTCCGAACTCCGTGCCCACGGTTCCATGAGGAGTAACGGTAGTTCGAATTAGAGATCCTAATTCGAACTACCTACTCCGTGTCACGCGTAGCCGCGGGCACGGAGTTCGGACTCAGGGGGATTTAAAATGGCGGCGCTGAAGATGCAAATGAAGCCGAGGATATTTAAATCCCGGGCTTCATTTGCAACTTCGAATGCCTACATTAGCCTCTCTAGTTCGAACTAGGGGGCTAGTGTAGACATACCCTGATATAATAACCCAGTGTTTCCCAATTTTATTTGGCTGAGGAACCCTTTTCAGCTTTTCAGAATTTCAAGGAACCCCTAGGTTTGTCAAGCAAAAAAAAAAAAAAAAAGAAAAAGAAAAGGGGGGAGGGGAGCGGGAGGAGAGAGGGACCCACCAATTCATGAAAATCACATTCCTTCCCCAAGACTCCCACCTCCCTTCCGTGAGGCCTCATCCGCTCTGTTCCCCTCCTCGCCATCACTTGCTATCCCCAGCCCTTATACACTCTCACTAGGTTGAGACAGGAGGTGAAGGTGGGAATGAGGGATTTGGGTGAGGGAAGGGGTGAGAAGTACAAGCTCTGGGAGGGAATTTGGATGCAGGAGAAGGGGCTGTTGGCTCAGGGAGGGGGCTCTAGGCTGGGGAGTGTTGGGCTCAGGTGGAAGGTTGGGATGCTGAGCAAGCTAGGGCTTGTGGATGTGAGGGTGCAGGAGTTTGGGCTGGATATGTGAGGGACTCAGGGCAAGAAGGTTGTGAGTATGATGGGCTCAGGACACAGATTTGTGATGTGTGGATGGTGGAGGAATGTTGTGGCAGAAGACTGAGGATGTGGGGATGCAGGAGTTTGGGGATGTAAGAGGCTCGGGACAGGGGGTTCCAGTGTATGATAGGCTCAGATTTGGGGTCAGCTGGTGCAGGAGTGTTATGATGCTGCAGTGAAATGGGGATTTGGTCCCAATTGGGGGCTTGTTGGCCAGGCTTCATTTTCAAATAAAATATTATGTCAAACTCAAAAGGTTTTAGCATTGTCTTTATATATGAGAGGGGCGAGGAACCTGTTTGAGTCAAAGGTCACTGACCCACAGAAAAGTCAGTTGGGGCCACACAAGTGAGATGCAAAACAAAAACTCCTCCAAAAACCCCCAAGCCTCACTAATGTGGTTCCAAATGTGCTGGTGGGGGTAGGGGACAGAGTGCTAGTGGGTGCTGGGGCTGGGGAGAGGGTGCTGCTGGGTGGAAGGATGCTGGCTCAGGTAGCGGGGTGCTGGGGCAGGCAGGTGGCAGGGTGCTGGGGTCAGGGACATGGTCCTGCTGGGCACTAGGGTGACTGGCAGGGTGCTGGGACAAGGAACAGGGTGCTGCTGGGTGCTAGTGTGGATGGCAGGGTGCTGGGGCCAGGGCCAGGGTGGTGCTGAGTCCTGGGGTGTGAGGCAAGGTGCTGGGGCCAGAGCAGTGCTAGGTGCTAGGGTGGATGGCAGGGCTGCCAAGGAGCGGGATAGGGATGGGGTGCAGGATCTGGGAGGAGCTGGGGGCGGAAGGGTCAAGGTCTGGGTGGTAGGTAGGGTGCAAAAGCAGGATGGATGTAGGGTGTCTGGCCAGGGGGAGGGAGCAGGAGCAGATTGGGGGTAGGGTGTCTGGCTACAAGGGAGGGTGCAAGTAGGGGACTTGGGTAGGAGTTGGACCTCCTGATCTGGCACCCTCTAGACCTGACTGGTCCCAGATGAGGAATTTTGGACCAGGGAGGTCATTTCAGGCTCCTGGTTCCCTTCCCCTTCCCCACTAGGCTTCTTTGCACCTCTATCCCCTGCAACCCAACTGAGCTGCCCACCCCTGCTGGTTCCTGCACTTCCCCAAAACCATCCTCACAATCCAAGGGAGTGCAGCACCAGTTCCCTGCAGCCCCTCACAGCCCAGCTGAGCTGCCCGTCTGTTCTGTATGCTCTCCCCCATCCACCTCAGCCCAGCTGAGCCCTGCACTGGTTCCCTGCATGCCTCCCCCACAGCACAGCTGAGCCCTGTTTCCCTGCACCTCCCCAAGCCCCACAAAACGGCTGAGCCAAGAGCCAATTCCCTGCCCCTCCCTCCCCTTGAGTCTAGCCCCGGTTCCCAGCACCTCCCTCCTCCTGCAGCCAAGCTGAGCGCTGAGCTCAACACACACACACCCCACCCCACAGCCCAGCCCAGCCCAGCTCCCAGACCTCCCCACTCTGCAAACCCAGCTGAGCTCAATTTCCTGCACCTTCCCCAAACCATGTAGACATGCTGAGCCAGTGCTGATTCCCTGCCTCTGCCTTCCTCCCTCCCTTGGCTGTGTCTACACTGGCACGATCTTCTACCAAAGCGGCCGCTCTTGCGCAAAAATTTGCTGCCTGTCTACACTGGCCGTGTGTTCTTGCGCAAGTACACTGACGTTCTCATGTATGAAATCAGGGCTTCTTCCGCAAGAACTACGATGCTCCCGCTCAGGAATAAGCCCTTTTGAGCAACTATTCTTGCGCAAGAGGCCAGTGTAGACAGGCAACATGAATTTCTTGAGCAAGAAAGCCCTATGGCTAAAATGGCCATCGGCACTTTCTTGGGCAAGAGAGTGTCCACACTGCCATAGATGCTCTTGTGCAAAAGCACAGCTCTCACATGGCAGTGTGGATGTGTTCTTGTACAAGAACTCTTGCGCAAGATGCTCTTGCGCAAGAAACAACCAGTGTAGACATAGCCTAAGAGTTCCCTCACATGAGCAAAATGAATTTTGTGTTGTGCACCAGTACTGAGTTCATTTGGCTTGTTTGGATGTGCCACCCAAGTTATTAATAAATATTTTTAAACCTCTACCTTTTCCCTCTGCTGCCATGTCTCCTCCCCTTGCTCCATCAACTCCCCTGGTGCCTGCTGCCCCCCCACTCCTCACCCTCCTCTGCTGTCCTGACTCCTGCTCTTCTCACTGTCCTCAGACCTCCTGAAACCTGCCCCCTCTCTCCTCCCTGTGCCCACTCTCCTCCCTGTGCCCACTTCTCCAGTAGTCCCACTCTGATCATGTGAGCTAACCCTCCTCATCCCCTTTTCTAACACCTCCCTCTACAAACCTGCCCTGCATCTCTCCTCTGATGGTGGTCCTCCCTGCAGGTGTCTGCCCTTCTGCTTCACCCCAGAATCCCTTGGCACCTGCACCTTCTCTTACCCTGCACCCTCCTGGTGCCTCCCCCTCACTTCCCTGCCCCCTTTGCTCCATTTTTCCCTGATGCCCACCCCTCACCACCTCTGCCCCCATTCCCTGTGCCCTCTCACATGACTTGCTCCATCCCAGCCTTCCTCATGCCCACCCCTTCTTTCAAGCCTTCCCCAGCACCTCCCCTCACCCTCTAGCCCCCAATGCCCTTACCTTCTCCTCTCCCAGCATCACCCTGTCCACCTCCCACTGACACCTCCTCTCCTGCCCTTTTCCTCATTGTCTGCACTTGGCCCCTGCCATTTGTCTCTCCTCCACCCCTGTCCCTTTGGTGACTTCCCCTTCCCCTCCACCTCCGCACAAGCACCTTCCTCTCCCAGCCCTTCCCCTTTCCCTCTGCACAAGCCTCTTCTCTTCCCTTCCCTTCCCTTCCCTCCCTCTCCCTTTCCCGTACCTTCTGCCTTCCACTTTGTGGGGCCGGAGTCTGTGCTCTGTCCCCGGACTCTGAACCCGCAACTCAGCCATGCGGCGCAACACAGTGCCCAGCAGGTTTAAAATCCCGGGCCGTGACGTTACGTCACGTCTGGGCGTCTCCACACCCACTGGTTTGAGCGCGCTGCGCAGGCAGCAGCAGCCAGCAAGGGGGAGCTCAGAGAAGGTTGCGCAGCAGGACGGGACGGACCGGACGGGACAGGGGAGAGACGCCTGGGGCCGGGTGGAGGACGACGGGGTCGGGACCCGCCCAGCTCCAAATATAGCTGGAGCATGGGCACCACGAGCCCACACAACTCACCGCCCATGCCTCTGCTGGCTAGCTGGCTTTCTCTCTTTTCAGAGGGGCGGGGAGTGCCGGCTCGCATGAACCCTCGTGCTCGCATGGAACCCCAGGGTTCCGCGGATCACCAATTGGGAAACACTGTAATAACCTATAGAAGAAAGACCCTTCAACATTAGTAATATGAGGTCTATTGTACAAATGAGGAAAAGGGGAGACTTCTCCTGAAAATACAACAAACATAGTGATGTTTGCACGTCATACTATAAGGCTATGTCTACACTGCAGGCTTCTTGCGGAAGAACGGCCATTCTCGTGCAAGAACTTGCAGAGCATCTACACCGCACACACATTTTTTGAGCAAGTAAATTTACAGTAGAGCATCGGAACAGAAGGCTTCTTGCGCAAGAGCTCTGACACTCCGTACGAGGAAGAAGCCTTCTTGTGCAAGCATTCTTGCTCAAGAGGGCAGTGTGGACAGGCAGCAGGGAGTTTTGCACAAGAACTGGCCTCCCAGGAAAAAACACAGGTGGCCGCTTGGACACTCCATACCCGCACTCACAGCTCGCTATTTGCCGGACTCTCCCTAAAAGGCCCAGGCACCCTGCAGACACCGCATGGCAGCAGCAGCAGACACAGCAGCTCCACCTTGCGACTCTGCCCTGCTGCACCCAGGAGCCCCAGGAGATGTCTGCTCCAGAGGCACCCCGTGAGCCTGCACCCCCCTCCCAGCAGCCACCCCATGGCTCCTAGCAGCCACAGAGGGGCACAAAGCGGTGCGACCACATGCGGTGGTCGGGGCAGAGGTCGAGGCACTCCTGGACCTGTGGGGGCAGGAAGAAGTTCTCCACAACCCCCGGTCTGTCATTGCAACGCTGACATCTTCAGCCACATGGCCCAAGCACTGGCCAAGCAGGGACATCTGGCCCTGACCCTTTAACAAGTCCGGGCCAAGGTTAAGGAGCTGCACCTGGGCTATGTGAGGGATACTGAGGGCGAGGGAGCAGGAGACGAAACCTGCCCCCACTACGAGCAGCTGCACGCCATCCTGGGGGAGACAGCCGTCCAAGGGCCCTCGCCGGCAGTCGACACTGGAGTGCGCACACCCCGGTGGTCAGGCCACCTGACCTAGAGGAGGAGGGTGACCTGACCACCGCATCAGAGGATGAGGGAGAGGACCGCACCAGCGCCATCAACCTCCACCTCAAGCCAGTGCCCAGCAGCTGGGACATCTCCCGGGCTTCATACGAGGCCGGCGACGGATCCTCCGGTAAGAGTTGCGGTTCTCACTCACAAGGGCGGGGGAGCTGGGTGCCTGGGGGTGAGCGTCACTCAGGCAGTTCGAGCTGCATGCCGTGCAGCAGTATGCAGCACGTGCAACCTCATGCAGCCTGACTGTGTGGCATGTGGATGCGGCAGGCAGCTCCAGGGCACGCCTGAGACCCTGCTGCTCACACACCTCCTGCCTGGGGAAGGGAGGAGGGATGGGGGCTGGAAGCAGCCAAGCTCTAAGGGTGCAGGCCACACCCCACACATCCCAAAGGATGCTGCACAGACAGCATGCAGCCATGCCTGCCCATGTGACACAGCAGCTGCTCCTGGAAAAAGTTCAGTGAGTCACCCCTGTGACTGCGGCCTCCACGGAGACCCCAGGCTGCTCCTGACCCCTCTGCTGCCCCCGCAGAAATCCCCCTACTGCGGCCACACACTTCCCTGGGCTACCTGTCCAAGGGCTGAGGGAGGGGGAGTGGGAAAGCAGGCAGCCCGGGCCTGTGGCCCACTGAGTCTTGCTGCAGGGACAGTATACTCCCCAGTAGCCTTGGCTCTGAGGAAATCAATGACAGTAATCCAAGAACCCAGACCTCGTCTGCCACACTTGGTCCCATGCAATGTGGGATGTGTACTCAAAACATGACTACAGCATCAATGGTGTATACTCACAGACAGCAACAAGAGTAGAAGCCATGTGCTCTACCCTGGGGAGGGAGTGTACACAGTGCTACGCAGACAGACACAGCATGCCAAGTGGCTACGATACAGACAAGGAGTCTTCATTCACAGTGATGTCTCCCAAGGGTTACAATCCATGGAGGATCACTTCACTCCCAGGATTTTGAGCTAGTCCTTTATGTGAACACACACACATGGGACCGACTGGGCCCAAGCCACAGTTGTGTGGTATCACGTGAGGCTCAGGGAGGAGGGCACAGGGCTCAGGGACACTGTGGGCAGGTCTGACTGACCGCTTTGCCATTTTCTGTGTTCTCTGCAGCAGGACCACCCGGGAGCGAGGGACCCTCCAGCCCTGCAGCAGTGGCATCGACCACCCAGGCACCAGTCCGGTGGGCCAGTCAGCATGACCAGCTCCTCTGGCGTCACATGCAGGCCATGAAGAGGATGGAGGAGGCAGTCAGCACCAAGCTGCGGGCCGGCCAGGAATGGTGGCAGTAGGCGTGGGGCCAGTTCCTGCACCACTGCAACCACATGTGCAACAGCATCGCTGTGCTGACATTGCACATTAGCCGTGCCATGCACTATGGCATGGCTTTGCCCCACCCTGCTGCCCTCCCTGCCATGGCCATGGTGCCTCCTGCTGCCCCTCCTGCTGCACCTCCAGCCATGCTCATACCCCCTCCTGTTGCACCCCATCCTGCCCACTTCCCCGTGCTGCCTGCCCCAACCGGGATCGGGCACTAAGGCCTCTGCACCCACGGAGGTGCTGGGAGGAGCCACCCCTCCCAGTAATAACTCCCCCTCCCAGTTCAGTGCCCCTTCCTCCTCCCACTCCCAGTTCAGAGCCCCCTCCCACTGTCCACCCTTCGTCTTTATGTAAATAATAAAGTTTCTTGTTTGTTAACCGAAAACAGTTGTGTTTATTGGGAGGTGAGGGAAGGGGGGGAGGGAAGGGTTGGGAGGGAGAAGTGGATGCCAGACAGAAGCGACCCTAGTGTGGGACCTGGGAGAACATCTCCGGGAGGGCCTCTCGGATGAGCACCTGTGCCTGTGGTGCGCCTGCTGGATGGCGGCTGTGTGGGGCTGCTCAAACTCCCGACCCTCGCCTGACATCCACCCTAGGAGGAAGGCTTCCCCCTTCCACTCCACTATGTTGTGCAGCACGCAACATTCTGCGACAACCTCCATGATGTTCTGCTCTCCCATGTCGAGATGGGTGAGCAGACAATGGAATCTCGCCTTCAGCCGTCTGAAGGAGCACTCCATCTGATTACGGGCCCTGTTCAGGTGCTGGTTGAATGTTTCCTGCCTGGGGACCATGCGTCTGATGTACGGCCGCATCAGCCAGGGCATGAGGGGGTAGGCCACATCCCCCACGGTGCACAGTGGCATGTGGATGTCCCCAACTGTCAATTCTGGCTGGGGAAAAAGTGCCCACCTCCATCCTGCGAAATAGTTTGGGTTTTTGGAGGATGAGGGCGTCATGTGCCCTTCCCGACCACCCCACATATGTGTCCGTGAAGTGGCCTCGGTGGTCCATCAGGGCCTGAAGCACCATTGAGAAGTTAACCCCTTCCAATTTATGAAGTGGGCCACTCGGTGCTCCTGTGCCCAGATAGGGATGTGGGTCCCATCCATGGCTCCCCCACAGTTGGGGAACCCCAGGGCAGTGAAGCCAGCCATGGTTGCATCCACGTCCCGCAGGCGGATGACCCTCTTGAGCAGGATGTTGTTGATGGCTCTGACAACCTGCAGAAAGGCACACAGAAACACAGGGGAACATACAGAATGAGACCAGGCAGGTGCATGAGCCCTTGGAGGGTTCCCACTCCTCTGTGATGCCCTCTCCCCCCAAACACACCAGGGGCCACTAACCCCAGAACCCCCCCACACTAGCAGTACCATGTGAGGGAGGGATGGCAGCAGCCCCTGTGTTATGGGGCTTCCCCCACTCCCCTATCCCTCCCCCCCTCCAGCCTGGACTCTTCCCTTCCCCCAGGAAGGGACTGCAGCCCCCCGGAGGGCCTTACCTGCATCAAGATGGCATCCACTGTGGACCTGCCCACCCTGAACTGGTGTGCCACTGAGTGGTAGCTGTCTGGGGTGGCCAACATCCACAGGGCAATGGCGACCCTCTTGTTGACAGGGATGGCGGGCCACAGCTGGGTGTCGCGTCTGAGGAGCACAGGGGTGAGCCAGCCACACAGCTCCAGGAACATCTGCTTCCGCATCTGAAAGTTCTGGAGCTGCTGCTGGTCATCCCATTGCTCCTGGATCAGCCGGTCCCACCAGTCGGAACTGGTGTCGAGTCTCCAGTACGGCCTCTCCAGATGCCACAGTGAAGCCGCTGCATCCAGGGTGAGGGAGTCCAGATTGAGGTTGGTGACGAGTTCATGCAGGAGTAGCGAGGCAGCGTAGAGCAGCAGGTGCATGCACTCCAAAATGGCCGTGTGGGGCCACAGCAGGCACAGGGCCATCCCTGGCTCCATGGCACAGCAAGGAGAAGTGACAGGTCCCCAAAGGCACTAGGGCAAAAGCTGTGGTGTCCAAAGAGGCTGAGGGCAACCACAACAGGCACTGCTACAGCTTTCAGTCCCTACCAGAGGTCCCAAAGCACGCAGCAGCAGAGAAACGGCTGTCCAGGGAGATCCCTTTAAGCACGTGTCTCAGAGCGGCTCCAGCCCCTTCCCCCAGAAGGTACCGGTGCCCTTTTGCCCTGTCCAAAGTGGTTCTGGGGGGGAGGTCTTTGTGCAAGAGCATCCTGCCAGTGTGGACACTCTCTTGCGCAAAAGCGCTTCACTTTCGCGATGCTCTTTGACCAATGTGGACGCACTCTTGCGCAAGAACTCTTGCGCAAAACAGTTTGTGCGCAAGAAACCTGCAGTGTAGGTGTAGCCTAAAAGTTTCATTTTACCTTAGGGGCTATAGGAGAAAGAGATGTAGTCCCTGGGAGATGCCAGAATGATGGCCACTGATGATGAGAGGGAAGGTGATGATGAAGATGATGACCAACATTTCAGGTTGTTCCACAAAGGATGGTGTGAGCATATGCATGTGCAGATGTACATTCTCTAGTATCTCTATATTATTGAGTTTGATTATTTGTGTCTGCTAACTATATTAATAATCTATTTGTACATATAGAAGAATTGTAGCTGTGTGCATTGGAGTTCCCAGCTCTATAATAATTTGAATAATACTGCACCTGATCTTGGGACAAGAAGCTGTCAACCCTGAAAGCAATAAATGGTAATTGTTAAGTAATCAATATAACGAATACATGATTTATAGACTGGGCAACATACAAAAATATCTTTCACCAGATAACTTCCTGCAGGTGAATCAAAAAGCATTACAGCACCCTTCTCAATCATCTAGGCCCCAAAACCTTTTCTTTTGCACTTTTACTTTGAATAACTATTTTGTTCACTTAGAAACTCTGAACCTAGAAGAGAGTTATGGGGAGTCTGCTCGATGGACTCGATGCCCACTGGTTTGACTGAGTCTCTGATACAGAGCCAAATGACTCTTTTCCAATTTTTACTGGTGAGGATATCTATGAACAGAGCTAAAATGGGTTCTTTATGTCTACTTAACAAATCAGAGCCAAATGTAGTCTGTCACAAGAAGACAACTCCACTGAGGTCAAAGTAGATGCACCCACTTAAGACAGAGCAGAGCTATGACCTGAAATAAGAAATTCCAGACTCTCATCCCACCAGATCCGCCTGCTTCCCAATGCTGCCCTATCTTGTATGTTATCACACTTTTTCTTTCTCACCCATCCACACCCAGGAACTGGGTAGTATTTTATTTTCACAAGAACAGATGTATACAACTTCAGTGCAGGTATGTATGTACCCTATGATAAGAATATAACCTGAATGCAGAATAAGTTATGACCAGCCAAACCAACTTGTTGAGAATTGGTGCATAAGAAGGGGAAGTCCGCGGTGAATATTGATGACTAAGATTATAATTCTCTGAGAGCAGGGACTTGTAAGGTAAACACTTTCAGATGCTTAATGATAGCTCTGCTAACTGCTATTCTAAGACTTGATCCAAACCCCACTAGTGTCAAATGATAGACTCCCATTGACTCCAATGGGCTTTGAATCAGGCCTCTAATGTTATTAACAGAGATAATCCATTAAACATTTATGTTTTAATCTAGCCCTATGGAAGACTCAAAAGATTACAAAACCAAGTCTATTTAACTACCAGATCTCTTGTGCTGAATGGTACTTTCAGTATGTTTCTTGCAGGAAGCAATATCAACAACTTCCTTCCATTAACACTAAAACTTGTGTGTAACTCTCTATATATGTTTAAAAAAAACCTTTTTACCACATACAACGTACTGTGCTATTCATAAAAAGGTACTTGACATCTTCAGTTCCTGGATATGTATTGGACATTTCTACTATCTGCTATTGCTTGGGAATATAGGTCAACACAGAAATGTTGTCCAAAATATGCAAGAGGCCTATCTTAAAGGTGGAGCCTATTAGGGGATACTCATTAGATTTAAATCTTCAACTTCCTCTATTAAGTAAAAGTGATCTCAGCCTTTTCCGTTTCATCCTGGAAGGCAGTCATTTAATTATTTTAGGTAAGCACATAGGCAAGTTAAGGCAACATATTTTGTGCACATTTAAATTGTTGGCATTTTTTTCCAGGATGAACAAGAGATGTCTGGGCCATATTCTAGATGGAAAATTGCTTACATAAATTCACAGGCCTTCCCTTTCGACATCAAACCTTTAATCAGAGTTTAATATAATTCCTCAAAATGCTAGACTTTACTTTTTCTTCATCATAATGAAATGCTAATGGATTATAGGAGAAGCATTAATTCACATTTTATCAAAAAAGCTTAGGAACCATGCTTTTCTGAAGAGCACACAATATGTGGTATAGACAGCATTCAACTCCCTAGCTAGTAGCAACTCTAGATTTGCAGGCATCAACTGAGTCTGTAGTTGGTGGCCATGTTCACTCTGAATTCCATCACTCTAGAAGTGTGGCATTTAAAACATGAAAAGGATGACAGTTGGTGCATTAGAACCTCCCTGTTGCTATATAAATAGAGCTACTAATTTATACAAACACACAACAAAAACCAAAAAAGTGGAATATTCTGCTTCTGTTCTTTCAGGAAAATTGTGATTGACATATAGTAGCTCAAAAGGGAAGCTGAGCTCTGCAAAGAAAGTGGCCTGTCCAATATTATCTATCCCAGGAGACACGCTATAGATCAGGAGATGAGGCTACTTAGCTAATTAAATCTTTTTAGTGGCCACAGCAGCTCATGCCCACTTTTTGTACAGACATTCCTTCTTTAACTGTATTATCATCATAAATCTCGGAGTGGCACATACTTACTAGAAGAAATGTTCATGGGTTTATTTTCTCTTAGCAGTGTTTCCTCTACTCCCACATCTCAGTAAACAGGCCTTTACCCAGTGAAATAAAATGCAACACATTTAAAAATGATAGGCTTTTATCTTTTCAACACAACTCATAATTAACATGTGGAACGCTATGTTGTACTGCTTCCATTGCCGACTTGAGCACCTTTTGTGTAAAACAGACCACAGCCTCATCGTACCCATTGGATTTCATGCCCCTTGGGGCATTTCTCCCTTAATGTGACACAGAAAGCTCTGCTCAGGTTGCTGTTTTAAAGGAAGGAGAAGAGCAGTTGATGTTGGAAATGTGATTCTGATTATAGTGGAAAGCGTTAGCAGTCAGGTTATGCAGTCTTCTGTTTCCTCTGGAAATTGGTTCTACAAGTGGAACCTGCTTTCTGAGAATGTTTCATCCCTTCCTCCTGGCATTCTGTGTTTTGGGAACAGGGATCCTAATTGACCCAAAGGAGTGAAATTGTCTTTGTGGTTCATAGATGCAGGTGTGGGCTCCAGCATAGCTAGGATCAGATCCATTAAGTTGTTTGAAGTTTCAGACAAGCCCATTAAAATGACTGCAGAAATAGAGAGAAGACAGTGCAGTGACTGGGAGCACAGACTTGCTGAGCTGACTGCAGCTTAGACAATGGAGGAGGTGGGCAGCAACATTTTGCACCAGCTGTAGCAGCTCACTGTCACAATATATCATTAAGGCCAGGAACTTAGGAAGATTTAAAATGTTATTAGAAATGTACACAAATAAGGATATGTTCAGTTACGTTATACAGTAATGATAAGGCATATAAATCCTCGGCTCAGGGTTCAAGTCAGCCAGTAATGGCCATGGGTTAGGTTGAAACTCTCTTTATAGAATGGTTATTTCATCACTGCTTGTTATGGAGTTTCTTGTACCTTCTTTCAAAACTCCATTTACAGGCCAGTTTAAGATTTTTACCATGCAGCCGATCTAATGACATGGTTCCTACATTCCACTTGGACTGAGCTCTTTCAACCACATCCTTCTTCAGTAAAACTTTTTTTGGATTGCCAATGGATATTGGATAATTCAAGAACAAATATCAGCCTCTCTGTCTCTCATTTGTCCTCACTCCCATGCACTTCTCATCCTTATACTTTGGCTACATAGAATCACAGGACTGGAAGTAACCCTGAGAGGTCATCCAGTCCTGTTCCCTGCACGGGTACGTCTAGACTACAAGCCTCTTTCGAAAGAGAGCATCTAGACTACAGTCACTTCTTTTGAAAAAGCGAGACGCTTTCTCAAAAGAGAGCACCCAGGCAGTCTGGATGCTCTCTTTAGAAAAAGCTCTGTTTGCATTCAAGAACACCTTTTTTCGAAAGAGCACTTTAGAAAAAAGGCGTTCTTCCTCGTGAAATGAGGTTTACTGTGGTAGAAAAAACCGCTGCGTTCTTTCGATTTAATTTCAAAAGAACGCGACAGCAGTCTAGGCGCAGGGGAAGTTTTTTCAAAAAAAGACCACTTTTTCAAAACCCTGTAGTGTAGACACACCCATCTAGAGCAGTGTTTCTTAAACTTTTTAATATCGAGGAATACCGAACAAGGATTTTCTTTTGTTGAGAAAAAAAAGGGTCAGGGGAATGGCCTTTAAGGATGGCCATTTTGAACTCTGTTGTTCTCCGCAGCACATCTCCGACTGTCTCGCGGCACACCGGTGTGCCATGGAACACAGTTTAAGAAACACTGATCTAGAGCAGCCCTAACAGGAGTTTTATTAACATGCTCTTAAAAGCATCCAATGACAGAGATTCCACAACTTCCCTGGACTATTTATTACAGTCCCTTAACTAATATGACAGTGGGGGAGAATTTCCTGATGTCCAGCCTAAACTGCCTTTGCTTCAATGTAAGCCCACTGCTTCTTGTCCTATACTCAGACGTTAACAGGAACAATTTTATAAAATTGTAGAAATGGAAGGAACCTCAAGAGGTCATCAAGTCCAGTCTCCTGTGCTCATGATAAACCAAGCACCATCTAGACCTTTACTGACAAGTGTTGGTCTTACCTGCTCTTAAAAATCTCTAATGATGGGGATTTCACAACCTCTCTAGGCAATTTCTTCCAGTGCTTAACCACACTGACATTTAGGAAGTTTTCCCTAATGTTCAACCTAAGCCTCCCTTGCTACAATTTAAGCCCATTGCTTCTTGTCGTATCATTAGAGGTTAAGGAGAATAATTTATCTCCCTCCTCCTTTAGCAACATTTTAGGTACTTGAAAGCTGTTATAATGTCTTCTATCAGTCTTCTCTTTTACAGACTAAACAAACCCAGTTCCTTAAGTCTTCCTTCATAGGTCATGTTTTCTAGACCTTTAATAAATTTTGTTGTTCTTCTCTGGAGTTTCTCCAATTTGTCTACATCTTTCCTGAAATGTGACGTGCAAGCTGGACACAGTTGAGGCCTAATTAGTGTGGAGTAGAGCAGAAGAATTACTTCTTGTGTCTTGCTTACACCATTTCTACTAAAACATTCCAGAATTATGTTTGGTTTATATTTTTGCAACAGGGTTTCAGTGTTCACTCATATTTAACTTGTACTCCATTGCTAATCATCTGATAAAGTGAGTTTGCCCACAATAGCTCATGATACAATATACTTTTGTTAGTCTCTAATGTGCCACAGAACTACTCGTTAACCTCCTTTTTCACAGCACTCTCCAAGACAGTCATTTCACATTTTGTATGTGTACAATTCACTGTTCCTTCCTAAAGGAAGAACTTTGCATTTATCCTTACTGAATTTCATCTTGTTTACTTCAGACCATTTCTCCAGTTTGTCCCAAACATTTTTAATTTTAATCCTATCCTTCATAGCACTTGCAACCCCTCAAAGTGTGGTATTGTCCACCAACTTTATAGTTGTACTGTCTATGCCATTATCTAAATTATTTCTAATGATATTGTACAGAACTGGACCCAAACCCAGTCCCTGTGGGACCTCATTTTACATGCCCTTCCATCTTGACTGTGAATCACTAATATTCTCTGGGAATGGTTTTCCAATCAGTTATTCTCCATCTAGTTTGCTTTTCCCTAGCTTGGGTATGAGAAGGTTATGCAAGACATTATCAAAAGCCTTCCGAAAGCCAAAATCTACCACATCTACCACTTTGCCCATCGGCAAGGCTTTTTGTCTTGTAAATGAAAGCTCTTAGGTTGGTTTGACACAATTCATTCTTGACACGTGAGTGCTGCTACTTATATTTTTCTTATCTTCTAGGTTGTTTGCAAATTGATTGCTTAATTATTTACTCTGCTATCTTTCTGGGTACTAAAGATGGCTTGTCTATAATTCCTGAGTTCTTTTTATTTGCCTTTCTATAGATTGTCAGTATATTTGCTCTTTTCCAGTCCTTTGGAATCTCTCCCATCTTCAATGACTTTTCAAAGATAATTGCTAATGGCTCAGATAACTCCTCCGTCAGCTCTTTGAGTATTCTCAGATGTATTTTATCAGGCCCTGATGACTTGAAAATATCTAACTTATCTAAATAATTTTTAACCTGTTCTTTACCTATTTTAGGCTCAGCTCTTACCTTATTTTCTCTTGCATTCACTGTATTAGACATTTGATCACTATTAAACTTTTTGGTGAAAACAAACAAAAATGTCATTTAGCACTTCTGCTATTTCCACCCTTGCTGAGTAATTGGCTGATCTCTACCGTTTCATCCAAACTGCTTTCTGCTTTTAAAATCCCATATAGTGCCTCTCTATTTGTCAGAATCAAATTTAGAACAGCCTGTCCTCTCTCAGACAGTCATATCTCCCTCTCTCCCCAGTGGTGTGACAGCAGTACTCTCCTAGCTTCCTCAGCTTTGGACATCTCCATATGAATACTTGCAATGAATTCCCCTTGTGCAGAGAGGCTCCTCAGCCCAGCCACCTCTGCCTATAGCTCTCCCATCTCCTTTCTGAGAGATTCCACTTGCAGGCAACTTTCCTACTGGACAGTTCTCCCAGTCTGGGTTTCTATGAAAGGGAAATGCAGGCTACAGTCTTTGCAAATCCACACAGTATCTAGATAGAGGCATCCATGTCAGTTGTCTATCTGGATTCAGATGCAGGTGTAGGAGACAGGAGCAGCATTGGCATTGGCCACGGGACCCATCCTAACCATAGAGAGTTACTTACCCTTCCCTCCAATAAACTCCCCTGTTTGCTATTCTCTGTTCACAAGCTCCCCTTGCTTGCTTATGGTCTGACATTTTGAGTTTTATACTTCTAGGTCAGCCCTACTACCTCATTAATCACATTCATGGGGAGGGGTGATCCCAAGGCTTGTGCAGTGTCTCTGTACATCCCAGAAGAATGCTTTTGTCATGTCTTTGTAGGTGAATGGGATGCAGATATGAAAGGAGATCTTTATCTCTTTCATTGCTAGCTCTTTCTACCCCTTTTCTTGTTGTTCTCAGAGCTGTACCACCTTCAATGACCCCCTTTCAAAATTATTTTTCTTACCTGATTTACCCTTAGAATTCATCAATGGCCAGACATTCTGGACTTGTCTGATGCATTTTGAATAATGTGCTGAATATGTGCAAGGCCAAAACAGCAGAATCTTCCCTGCTACCATTTTTCTTTCAATGTTTTATTGATTTAATTTGCATTTAAACAAGCCTTGCCTATCATCGCTACACCACAATGCATTCTACAATTCCCCATTACACCTCCAAAACACTTTCCCCATTCCTTGGCTTAAAGTATGCATTCTATTCAGGTTGCCATACCTCACCCATCACCGTAGTATCTGAATGCCTGAACATGTGACAATGTCCTACAAATCATGCTCTTACATAAGCAATGCCTGCAATTTCTTTGAGTGGGTCTCTTGTAACACCATTAAATGAGCATTGAGATTTAAATACAGACCTGGTGTCAAATATATTTCTAGTACAACACCACAGCAATCAATGGAGTTAGCCAAGGGATAAATCTGGGATGAGTTTCTTTTATTTCATATCATTTTGTTTAATAGGTGTATTACCTCTGAATAAGCAGAGTCTTAGAAACATTTTGGAAATAGTTTTTTCTAAAATAATTAGATTACTTCCACATAGGAGATGTCTTGGAATCCTACCTTTATCAAAACATTATGTATAACCATGTATAACCACTGCTTCGGTTACTTGACAAATTAATCAGGTAAATCACGCATTGCTGTGCCTTTCTGAAACCCATAAAAGAAAATGGACAGAAAAATGGACAATATGTTAGATTTCATTTAACTGCTGGTTTATTGCCCACTTCATGAGAGAACGTAAATAAGAATCTATTCTCTCAGCTATCCTATTTCTCATAAAATGGTCACAATTTGCTGATGCAGGTGTAATCCTCCACAGTACTATGGATATACATTTTACCAAGTACTGCTCATCAACACAACAAGCAAGTATTACAAAAAACAGTCAAAACAAATTATACTCTCAGGCTACGTCTAGACTGCAAGCCTCTTTCGAAAAAGGCTTTTTCGAAAGATACTTACGAAAAAGCCTCTTTCAAAAAAGAGCGTCTAGACTACAACCAGTACTTTCAAAAAAGCAAGCCACTTTTTCAAAAGAGAGCACCTAGGCAAGTCTGGATGCTCTCTCTTTCTAGAAAGCAAAGTTTGCATTACATAGCGCATTTTTTCGAAAGAGCACTTTTGAAAAAAGGCATTATTCCTCATAAACCGAGGTTTTCCACAGTTGAAAAAACTGCCGTGTTCTTTCGATTTACTTTCGAAAGAACGTGGCAGCAGTCTAGATGCAGGGGAAGTTTTTTCAAAAAAACCCTGTAGTCTAGACACACCCTCTGGGTTTCCAAATAACTTTGGACACAAGACGTCCTTTCTGTGACAGAAATGACTGGACCCCCCAGACACAATTTACAGATTTACTTATAATGTGTAAAACTGCTACAGAGCATAATTTTAAACAGAGATTTGTATTAAGCATCAAAATCAGCACAGCCTGTGTACTCAAAAATTGCAATAAAGACTTTGCTATGAAAAACTCCTCTCAAACAGAAACCACATAGAACTAATAATCAGTTCTGGTTCTGTTTCTCCAAAATGAGTGCTTCAGATATTTCCATGAAGTACACATTTCCTTTTAATCAACCATTTTACCTTTCTGATTATTCAAGTGACTTCACCTTCTCTCCACAAAGCTGAAGCTTTTGAGCCTCTCTGTCCAAGATGGTATACAATTGAAAAGGAAGCCACTTAAACTTGCACCATCAACAGAGACATGCCACATCACTTTTAACCCCAGTCCTTTATCTCTAAATTGTGATGGTTTGTATTAAATGACACCTGGTTCCAAATCACACCAAGTCAGGGTTTTGTAAAGCCTAAAGTTGACCAATGATATTTTGAAAAATCAAAATATGATTTTCCCCCTCTATCTCAATGATCCTGATTTTTATTAAGTCATCCTCAACATCAAAGACAATGACCCACTTAAATGTCTCATAATGGATGTAATTGTAACTTTTTGTTGCTGTTTTTTCCACATCACGTTAAAAACTTTTATACATTTATAGTAAATTTATGCTACTTCACCCATGATACAGTTTATTCCATAAATAAAAAGCATTCTTGGACTTCCACACATACTGTAAAGAAAGGAGTTTTATTTTGTCTAATTTAGGTGTTGGGAATATAGATGTCATAAGACAGAAATCCTATTATAATCTTAAATAAGGGCACCTTTACACTGAACCTGTGAAATAGTCAAAGACAACTTTCATAGATCCCAGTGTAAACTTCAGTGAGGAATGATTGTTCCTGCATTCTCACTCTTCTGTTTTAAGACATAATGATAGTCAAAGCTAGAGTGGATTTCTGGGCAGGTGTGCACACATGTGTGTTTATCAGCAGATGAAGTAAAAACAACAAATCTGGCTTTTACCAAGGTCACAGTGATAGAAACTACAGGCAATGAATGGAATCTAAGATTTATGGTATGATAATTCTAAAAAAAGACCTCATACATATATCTTCCAACACCCATTATCTAGGAACATACTGTATTAGAAGGCAGGTTGTGGAAGCCCTGTATAAATGGGATATGCACAAGGAAAAGATGCATATTGGAAGTGGTCATCACATTTCATGAGAAAGTTTTCCTTCTGAAAAATACAATTATGTTAAAATCAAGCTTTTGTTCACTAAAATATGTGAACTCTGATGAAAAATTTCAATTTCTCCATGGGCAGGGTCAAATGGAATTTGATGTTCATTTTCCAAAACCAAATGGGTTGTTATGACAATTGACAAGACAAGATGAATGAGGAAATATCTTTTTTGGACCAACTTTTGGTGAGAGAGACAAGCTTCTGAGTTCTGTGTAAATTGGAAGGCTTGTCTCTTTCATCAACAGAAGTTGTTCCAATAAAAATATTACCTCACCCATCTCGTGTCTCTAATATCCTGATACAATCACACTGCAAACAACATTTTATGTCAATGCCAGTTTGAAAGAGGGAAAAAATAAACATGCCAGGAAGAATATCTACTTTCCAACTGGTGCTAATGTGAATGCTGATCCAGTGTAATAGTAGTAAAATTTCACGTCCAGCTAGCCCTACACTGCTGTGGCCGCAATTTTGTAAGAACTTAAAAAGCAGGGTGGGGTGGAGAAAAGAATTCAAAGAAAAGTCAATGAATCTAGAGAGGACAGTGACACCTATTTTCAGGGCAGCAGGCACTAAACATTACTGTATTATTTATATTACTGTAGTATGTATGAAGCCCTGACATGGTTCAGGATCCCATTATGCAGTGTACAGACACAGAACAAATAAATGCTCCATGCCCCAAAGGGCTTACAATCAAAATATAAAACGAGTTACAACAAATGGATACAGACAGGTGGGAGAGTACTACTAATGACAATACTGGTCTGCAGAATAGGCAGTGATCTGTTTGACAAGATGTTGAACATTTCCTTAACAATTATATTTAGGCAAATGCCTTTTTCTAATATAATCTGAAGAGTCATGTTGTTCAAACATCAAATACAAAACCATACACTGAAGGAAAATGTTGAATAAAGAAAGTAGAACGAACTTAGAGATACAGGTCACTGGCAAAGTTAGCAACCTATTCAATACTGACTCCTCTTTTCTGTAATTTCAGTGTTTCAGTCTTATTTGGTATGTTGAGAAAGAGTTGGAACTCAGTTATCTTCCCTGGTAATAATGGTTCGAAACTCTGTAGCAATCAAAGAGGTGACTGAATTGTTAAATGCATGATCTTCAGTAAAGGCAAATAGAAAGAGACTCAAATCTACATAGTCCCTGAGATGCATGAAAGGACCTGAAATAGGAGTGAAGGAAAAAAAGATGTTAAGGAGAGGGAATGGAGGCTGATTTGAGTCCCTGGATTGGTACACTCTGGAAATATATATATATCATAAATTGCCTATTAGCTTCTGAATAGAAGAGACAAATTTATCTTTTCTAGGCTGGAACCCACGTGAACATCAGGGACTTCAGTGGAGCAGGATTTCACTCCTAACTTATAGATATAAATATTTGGATGCCAAATTTTTGAACCTGGGTGTCTTAAATCCATAGTTAGCCACACAGATATAATGCTTTGATTTAGTTACTGATTTTTCACATCATTGGCTTATATTTCTAACTCTGAACATTGTTCATTAAGTGAAAACAGATAAGCACAGTTATATGTAGACCTAAAATTGGCCATATCTAAACTGCAACTTTCTGATAATGTGAAGGGTAATGCTGGTTCCCCGAGTCAGACACCGTCACTTGAATTTCAAAAAGGAGACTCTCCAGTCTGCATTTTAGTGTTAATGTTAAACATTTTGCCACCTTTCAAATGCCATCTCAAACTGTACCCTCAGCCTCTTTCCATTCCTCTCGAAAACACCAAAAATGAATTACACAGCCAGACTAATATTGTTGACTGATCTGAATTCAAGCATAGCTTATTAGATGAATTACAGTAATTGTTCACCTTTTATAGTTTACATGACTATTTGGCACTTCAATTTCTTGCTGAAATGATAGTGTGTTTCATTTATCATTTCTTTTCTCAGCAGTATTTTCTTTTCTTTTCTGAATGAAGGAAGTCTCAAGATTGTTGATGCTGTTATATAAGATAACAAATACCAAAAGGAAGTCAGTTTCATTTATGTAGTATACACATAAAATAAAGATTCTTTATGTTTTTATTCCTTCACCTGTAATCAAGAGTTGTATTTGAATTTGCTGGACAGCCATTTGGTCTATATCTTTGGCAAACTGCACACATTGGTCCCTATAGTAATAGCTTTCGTGCAATCAAAATAAACAGAACAGCTTTGGAGAAGAGTTGAAGTCACTCTAAACATTTCCTAGAATAGCAACATGAAAATTAAAAATAAAATCACAAACCAAATGTTTGAAATGTCATTACTCGACCTTTCTCTCTGACCCAAAATAATCACCCACTGTAGAGTCACAGTTGCAAGGTTAATTATTAATAAATCACATCATAGAAATAAATTTAAAAATCCTACATCTCTCTTGAAAGCTCTGAGGTTTTCTAGACAAGAAAACCTGCAGAATGAAATGCCAAGAGGTCACCAAAACTAACAGGCTTATCTTCAGGGATGTGCTCTTTAAACTGTGATAATGGTTTACCTTCTCACAAGAGCAGGTGTTGATGCTTGACACCTGGGTGCTTGAAAAGGCTGGTCCTCAGCTTCCCTTGAACACATGCACACACATTGCTAATAGATTTTGACAGGTTCACAGGATACCACAGTAAAGGTAAAGAAAGGAAGAGTTACATTATGCAGCAGATACTGCTGACACCTTTCATAATGGAAATGGCATATTTGCAAATTGCTTTTTTGCTGCCCCTTCCTGCTCTGCAAATCAACATTCCATTATCAAGAATTTTAAATTTTACACCTAAGAAAAATTGTTGACCTTCAAGTTAGTTCTATTAAAAACAATATAATTTGATTCAAATGAATGGAGCTGAAAAGGATCTCTGCATAAAGTGTGATATAGTCTAATTAAAAGTACATTAATGTGCAAGAATATAAGGTCAGATGCATTAATGTATTAGCAGAACTTGACTGACGAAAAGTCAAAAATCCTAAAAATGTTAATTAATGCTTTTAAAGCTCACTGACTTTTGCATAGAGTTAGACATTTTTCTTCTCTACAGAAATGTGCTTCAGCAAATGGAAAAAAACTCAATCCATTCTATCATGGCATATCACCTAAACTCATGCCATTTTCTATTTTGTTCAGTAGCTTGTCTTTAAAAAAAAAAAAGAATTCACTGATAATAAAAAAGAGAATGGTGTCTATTAAATTTCTATCATGCCATCAAAAGATTATAGATATGATAAAAGGGGGGCATTTTTTCCCCCTGTGAAGCAGTGTTTATGGAAAATGCTGAACCAAAACATTTGGCAGGATCATATCAATTTGTCAAAACTTTCAATGGAAACCAGACAGTGAGGCAGACCTGTTTTCCTGCCCGTGTAGCTTTCATTCAGCCATGTGACTAGCAGAGAAAGCACTTGGTCCCTTGGCTACTCAACTCAGAGAATTAGAAATCTGGCTACCCACGGAACAAGCCAAAAATTTCTATTTGGTTTTCCCAAAACAGATTTTTCACATTTTTAACTCCCATGAAAAATTTGGAATTTTTGACCTTTCAGTTTGATTTCAGTTTGAATACAAAAATACTTTTTTCAAGGGAGGTAATTTTTTGCCAGCTCTAATGAAGATTCATCAAGGCTAAAAGAGATCATTAGATCATTTAGTCTGACCTTCGGTATGTCACTTGGAATATTTTGAAGATCCATGGTTTCATCGATATGGATAGTCTCGCCACCGATTAAGATTGCAACTTTTCCATGCTGTCCTGTTTTCTGCAGTTCTTGTCCATGTCCGTCCATGAATCCTCCATAAAGGATCCATCTAACATGCTGGAGGCCTTCCTCTTCTTCTTTTTATCTCACGGATACCAATGGAGTATATGCACTGTCCATCTGTTGTCTCTTAGTGTCACTACATGGCCACCTCATCTCCTTTTCTGATTGTACTTAACTTGGATGATATCATTGACACTGCTTCTTGTGCACAAATCATTGATAGTAACATGCTATAGCCTACTTACACCCACCATACATCTTTCCATTTCTCTATGGGTGGTTTGCAGCTTTAATTCTTGTGGAAGCATCATGTTCCAGGTTTAGCAATCATACACCATTACTGGAAGAATACTGGTGTTAAAGAGATGGGCTTTCATGGTGGTGGAAAGTTTGAGATAAAAAAACCCTGCAAAGACTCCCAAAGGCAATCCAGCCCAACCTCCTCTTCCTACTCCAATCTGGGCCCAATTCATTGTCCATCAGCAATGCTTGTTCAAGATATGCATATTGATCCACCAACTCAACGGATTGTCTATCCAACTGCATGATGTACTCTGGACAATATGCATTTTTCATCCACTTCATTTTTCTAATGTGGATGGTCAGGCCAATCTCCTTCACATTCTTACCAATGTAATTGGGGAGGATTTGCAATATTTCGGGTTTCTATGCAATTAGGACAATGTAAACTGCAAAAAGGAGCATCTGAAGAACCTCGCCATCAATCAGAAATCCATCTTTCACTTTGATCTTCCACAGAATGTCTTCTAGGATGCTGGCAGACAACTTTGGCAAACAAACATCCTCCTGCTATACCCCTTGCTTAACTTTGATGATCAAGGGATCATCAAAAAGCATGATTTCCCTAGATTCATCCATCATGGAATCTTGTATGATTCTAACATACACAGGGGAGATGCCCTGCGTATGGAGAACACTTAAAGCTGCATTTTCTTCCAAGTCGAAAGCTTTTTTAAAGTCAATGAACAACAAGCATAGTGGGATCTTATATTCTCTGCACCTTTTGGTCATCTGTGTGACCACAAAAATATGGTCCACTGTAGAGAATCCCCTACAAAAGCCTGTCTGTTCCCTTTTCATGTTTTCCTCAAGGACACCCTCAATAAGAGCATAGATCATTCTCATAAAGACCTCATAAAGATGAGAAAGCAGGCAGATGGGTCAATAGTTGTGAATGTCTTCTTGATCACCTTTTTTTGGCAGAAGAACAGTTCGTGGTCTCTTCCAATCTTTCAGAATTCTCCCCTCTTTAATTTAATGTATCTTTTGAGTCTCTTGCTAAGCGCTTTTAAGAGTATATCCCCTCCCACAAGAAGTTCTTCTATGTGCACTTGGTCTAAACTTGCCACTCTTCCAACTTCATTTTTTTGAAGGGCCACTGCCACCTTTTCATGGAGCACATCAGGTTCGGAGGTGACAGAGCCCAGGTACAATGGCTCCACTGTTGTTGCTGATGGAAATAGTTCACTATAAAAGCACCAGCAAGTTTGTTCCATTTCACATCTGTTTATCCTTCTACCATATTCATCAACAAATGCACTTGGAAAAGTTTGGCTTAGCTGGATTTGACACCGAGCTCTTCACAAACTAGTTTTCTCTTCAACTGACTGTTGCTATTTTGCAAGGTGATACTGATTATAATCTTCTATCATCTTGTTCCTCAACGTTTAACAGAAGAGCTTATACTCTAGGCCGGTATCACCCTTGGCTGCCACAACTCTCCACTTGGCAAGAAGATCAAGCATTTGCTGGGTAAGACGGTTTCTGGACTCCTTTGGCTTCTGCACAGTGGCAGCAGTTTTACATTTGTCAAACTTCACTAAAAAGTGATAGTAATCAGAATCAGTCTCTTCAGTTTCATCCATTTCCCATGACTCAGAGTCGATAGCATACTTAAACAGATCTGAGCAGAACTGTTGTACTCGCATGCAGTGCATAACTCATGCCTTTATCCTTTCATCCTGTGTGATGCTTATTTTGACTCTAGCTCTAACTAGTTGATGATCTGACTGTTTATAAATGGCCAATTCTGAAATGACTGTTACATCTGTAACCAGTCACCTCGGTATGTCACAGGCCACTAAATTTCACCCACTTACCTCTGTGATTAGTGCAGTAACTTGAATTTTGGTGAAAGCGCATCTTCCAGTCTTGATCTAAAGACATGAATAAATGAAGAATCCATCATTTTCCTTGGTAGTTAAGTGGAGAATTGAAATGAGATGTGCCAGTCATGCTAGACATTGACTATGATTATTTGCTGCTTCATATTTCAATTTCATAGTCTTTTATATATCTATACTCAGCATTCTTCTTGTAAGCACTTTAATCACTTTACATATAACTTTACTTCACAAGGTGTCCCATAAATCATTTGATCACATCCACTTGTGCTGGGTTATCTTCCCTAAATAATGTCTTGCTTCTGCCCAACGTAGAGGGGGAAAAATGGAGTCATTTGAAGTGTTCTCCACCTCAGACCTAGTATACAAGATTTTCTATGGAGCTTCCCATATAGAACCTGTTCCTCTCCCCTCTCCTTCCCTGAGAGGTATTCTAGTAATTTCTCTAAGGGCAAGATTGTGAACTTAATTAGGCAACCCTCATACAACTGTTATTGCAGGTATCAAGCACAGCACAAAAAGCAGCCTTCATGGGTCTGCCACTCCCCTTTCCCCATGCAGAAGTACAGGGAGTGTAGGGATCCTTTTCTCTCAAATAATTCATAAGCAAAACTGAGCCAGGATAATAGAATAAGTAATATGCCTAACTACGCCATGTACAGGGCAAGTGGCAAATAAAAAAAACGAGCCCTAAACTGTTTGTTAAAATCTATGTTTCATAAATGTACATCTCTAATATTCTGAAATTGCAATAGGGATGTTTTAGTTTACTATGTGGTATTGCAGGTATATTTTAGAGATGCTACATTTATTTAAGATAAAATCACTTTTGGTATATAAAGCTGTAAGAATCCTAGGGAAATAAAAATTGCCTGCAAGCCATGACTGATAAAGGTGCCAAAAAAGGTGAATTGTTGTGTTACAAACAAAGCTCCAAGCCCTGCCCTGTCTCTCAGAGATATTTTTGCCTCATAGTGATAGAATAGACCCCTGTGGCTCCCCAACTCCACATAAATATCCCTTCCTCTTTCCAGATCTGAAAATGGAACAGTGTCCAGTCAGCAAACTTTTCAGTTAATGCCTTTTGTCAGATTCAGGAAAGATAGACAGTTAGTTAAAGGAAAGTACCTATGTGTAGGGTAGCAGGGAATAGGGGGCATTAAGTGGAGTATATTTATATTCTCCCAGATTGTTGGTCAGTCTCTCACAATATTTGGCCCTGACTTTGGTTTTGAGAGAAAGTTATTTATAAAGAAAAAGTTTCTAGGAAATTAACAATGATATCCTGCTTTGTGTTAAATGGAGATCCAAAAATTAGTCAAGTTTTCCTTATTTAAATTAGATTTCATCTCCTCTCTCTTTCACCTGTTCAATCTGAGATTTATCAGACGCTTCCTGAGTGGTTGGCTTCATCTGTACAACTAAAAAACTCTGCAAAATAGGCTCACAGAATTCTACAAAACAATTCAACAACTCAAAAACTAACCAAACATCAGCTTCTAAGCTACCATCTTTCCAAGATACAAATGGAGCTCCCTGTGATTGTTATCCAATTGCACTGTTGTGGTGAAGTTGAACAAAAGTGATTGTAGACATTCTGAGTAGCTAATTCGAGAAAATTTCAGGAGGTACCAAATATTTAATGTGTTAATTAAACAAAATATACTGTAGTATGCTAACTACATAATAAGACTAAACTTAAAATCAGGCATACTTTCCTTCCAATCTACTTGTAAATATAATTTGTATTAGAGCAATTTGTTTATTACAACATTTGATTACATGTAGAATTTGATAAAGGATTAATTAATTAGTGAAGGATCAAATGTGTCCTAAGGGTTAGACAGACATAAGAGTTCAAAGTCAGAGTTTCTTCTGAGTTCTCACTTTTTTCGTAATGCTTATGGTGGAAAGAGAACAGAAAGCAGCCAGACTGGGGACGTGGGGTGTGTGTGCGTGCAGAAGAGTTATCTATTTATGTTACTTATATGCCACTCCCATTTCCAGAGTATCTGAGCACTTTATATTCTTTGATGTGTTTATCCTCACAGCACCGCTGTGAGGAAGGGAAATATCCTAATACCATTTTGGGGGAGGAAGACACAGCTTATCTCAACTGAAATCTCTAGAGTCACAAGCTAGTTCCTTAGTCATTGAATCATCCTTCCTCCCCACCACTTAGCTCCCTGTTCTCAGCTACTGCAGGACTGGGGTAGCCAGCCCCATACCCCATTTAGTCCTGAAACAGGGAGCAAGGAGAGCACATAACAAGAGTACAGTGCACACTGGCACCTCTCAGAGGGTGCATGGCCCTTTGAGAACTCTGGCTAGCTGGTATCAGTTGGAGCTGACAAATTTAAGGTCCAATAGCTTAGAGAAGCCCACAGGCTGCTTTAACCTACACCAGTGTTTCCCAGTTTTATTTGGCTGAGGAACCCTTTTCAGCTTTTCAGAATTTCAAGGAACCGTTAGGTTTGTCAAGCAAAAAAAAAAAGAAAAAAAAAAGGGGGGGCGGGAGGAGAGAGGGACCCACCAATTCATGAAAATCACATTCCTTCCCCAAGACTCCCACCTCCCTTCCGTGAGGCCTCATCCGCTCTGTTCCCCTCCTTGCCATCATTTGCTATCCCCAGCCCTTATACACTCTCACTAGGTTGAGACAGGAGGTGTGAGGTGGGAATGAGGGATCTGGGTGAGGGAAGGGGTGAGAAGTACAAGCTCTGGGAGGGAATTTGGATGCAGGAGAAGGGGCTGTTGGCTTGCGGAGGGGGCTCTAGGCTGGGGAGTGTTGGGCACAGGGGGAAGGTTGGGATGCTGAGCAAGCCAGGGCTTGTGGATGTGAGGGTGCAGGAGTTTGGGCTGGATATGTGAGGGACTCAGGGCAAGAAGGTTGTGAGTATGATGGGCTCAGGACACAGATTTGTGATGTGTGGATGGTGGAGGAATGTTGTGGCAGAAGACTGAGGATGTGGGGATGCAGGAGTTTGGGGATGTAAGAGGCTCGGGACAGGGGGTTCCAGTGTATGATAGGCTCAGATTTGGGGTTAGCTGGTGCAGGAGTGTTATAATGCTGCAGTGAAATGGGGGTTTGGTCCCAATTGGGGGCTTGTTGGCCAGGCTTCATTTTCAAATAAAATATTATGTCAAACTCAAAAGGTTTTAGCATTGTCTTTATATATGAGAGGGGTGAGGAACCTGTTTTGAGTCAAAGGTCACTGACCTACAGAAAAGTCAGTTGGGGCCACACAAGTGAGATGCAAAAACCAAAAAAAACCTCCTCCAAAACCCCCCAAGCCTCACTAATGTGGTTCCAAATGTGCTGGTGAGGGTAGAGGACAGAGTGCTAGTGGGTGCTGGGGCTGGGGAGAGGGTGCTGCTGGGTGGAAGGATGCTGGCTCAGGTAGCGGGGTGCTGGGGCAAGGTGCTGGGGCAGGCAGGTGGCAGGGTGCTAGGGTCAGGGACATGGTCCTGCTGGGCACTAGGGTGACTGGCAGGGTGCTGGGGCCAGGGCCAGGGTGGTGCTGAGTCCTGAGGGAGGGTGCAAGTAGGGGACTTGGGTAGGAGTTGGACCTCCCTGATCTGGCACCCTCTGGACCTGACTGGTCCCAGATGAGGAATTTTTGGACCAGGAGGTCATTTCAGGGCTCCTGGTTCTCCCCCTTCCCCACTAGGCTTCTTTGCACCTCTATCCCCTGCAACCCAACTGAGCTGCCCACCCCTGCTGGTTCCCTGCACTTCCCAAAACCATCCCCACAATCCAAGGAGTGCAGCACCAGTTCCCTGCAGCCCTCACAGCCCAGCTGAGCTGCCCGTCTGTTCTGTATGCTCTCCCCCATCCACCTCAGCCCAGCTGAGCCCTGCACTGGTTCCCTGCATGCCTCCCCCACAGCACAGCTGAGCCCCGTTTCCCTGCACCTCCCCCAAGCCCCACAAAACGGCTGAGCCAAGAGCCGATTCCCTGCCCCTCCCTCCCCTTGAGTCTAGCCCCGGTTCCCAGCACCTCCCTCCTCCTGCAGCCAAACTGAGCTCTGAGCTCAACACACACACACACCCCACCCCACAGCCTAGCCCAGCTCCCCGGACCTCCCCACTCTGAAACCTAGCTGAGCTCAATTTCCCTGCACCTTCCCCCAAACCATGCAGACATGCTGAGCCAGTGCTGATTCCCTGCCTCTGCCTTCCTCCCTCCCCTTGGCTGTGTCTACACTGGCACGATCTTGCACCAAAGCGGCCGCTCTTGCGCAAAAATTTGCTGCCTGTCTACACTGGCCGTGTGTTCTTGCGCAAGTACGCTGACGTTTTCATGTATGAAATCAGGGCTTCTTGCGCAAGAACTACGATGCTCCCGCTCAGGAACAAGCCCTTTTGTGCAACTATTCTTGCGCAAAAGGCCAGTATAGACAGGCAACATGAATTTCTTGCGCAAGAAAGCCCTATGGCTAAAATGGCCATCGGCACTTTCTTGGGCAAGAGAGCGTCCACACTGCCATAGATGCTCTTGTGCAAAAGCACAGCTCGCACATGGCAGTGTGGATGTGTTCTTGCACAAGAACTCTTGCGCAAGATGCTCTTGCGCAAGAAACAACCAGTATAGACATAGCCTAAGAGTTCCCTCACATGAGCAAAATGAATTTTGTGTTGTGCACCAGTACTGAGTTCATGTGGCTTGTTTGGATGTGCCACCCAAGTTATTAATAAATATTTTTAAACCTCTACCTTTTCCCTCTGCTGCCATGTCTCCTCCCTTGCTCCATCAGCTCCCCTGGTGCCTGCTGCCCCCACTCCTCACCTCCTCTGCTGTCCTGACTCCTGCTCTTCTCACTGTCTTCAGCCCTCCTGCAACCTGCCCCCCTCCACCAGCCCTTCTCTCCTCCCTGTGCCCACTTCTCCAATAGCCCCACTCTGATCATGTGAGCTACCCCTCCTCATCCCCTCTTCTAACACCTCCCTCTACAAATCTGCCCTGCATCTCTCCTCTGATGGTGGTCCCTCCCCTGCAGGTGTCTGCCCTTCTGCTTCACCACCAGAATCCCTTGGCACCTGCACCTTCTCTTACCCCTGCACCCTCCTGATGCCTCCCCTTCCCTCACTTCCCTGCCCCTTTGCTCCTTTTTCCTGATGCCCACCCTCACCACCTCTCTGCCCCCATTCCCCTGTGCCCTCTCACATGACTTGCTCCATCCTGGCCTTCCTCATGCCCACCCCTTCTTTCAAGCCTTCCCCCAGCACCTCCCCTCACCCCTCTAGCCCCTAATGCCCTTACCCTCTCCTCTCCCAGCATCACCCTGTCCACCTCCCACTGATACCTCTCCCCTCCTGCCCTTTTCCTCATTGTCTGCACTTGGCCCCCTGCCATTTGTCTCTCCTCCACCCCTGTCCTTTTGGTGACTTCCCCTTCCCCTCCGCCTCCACACAAGCACCTTCCTCTCCCAGCCCTTCCCCTTTCCCTCTGCACAAGCCTCTTCTCTTCCCTTCCCTTCCCTCCCTCTCCCTTTCCCGTACCTTCTGCCTTCCACTTTGTGGGGCCGGAGTCTGTGCTCTGTCCCCGGACACTGAACCCGCAACTCAGCCATGCGGCGCAACACAGTGCCCAGCAGGTTTAAAATCCCGGGCCGTGATGTTACGTCACGTCCGGGCGTCTCCCCACCCACTGGTTTGAGCGCGCTGCGAAGGGCAGCAGCAGCCAGCAAGGGGGAGCTCAGAGAAGGTTGCGCACGGCAGGGATGGGGACGGGACCGGGACGGGGACAGGGGAGAGACTCTCTGGGGCCAGGGTGGGAGGACGCGCGGTGGGGGGGGTCGGGACCCGCTCCAGCTCCAAATATAGCTGGGGCATGGGCACCACGAGCCGACACAACTCGCTGCCCATGCCTCTGCTGGCTAGCCGGCTCTCACTCTCTTTTTCAGAGGGAGTGGGGGAGTGCCGGCTCCTCGCGGAACCCCTCGTTTTGCTCCGCGGAACCCCAGGGAACCAATTGGGAAACACTGACCTACACTGTAGCTGTGATTGCCTCATTTTGGCCTAGAAATTCAGGGAACTGTAACTACGCCTGCCCCACATCTTCCAAACTCCCCTCTGCACACACAGCCAACGTGGATCTGGTGCCGAGTCATACATTTTAAGGCTTCAAAGGATTCTTATGGTCATCTAGTCTTCCAGCATCATACAGGCTGTAGAATTTGACCAGTAGATACCAGGATGATGAGGATCATAAGGGTCTTGGCAGAAGGGCAGAAAGATATCTTAAATTTGTCACTGCTGCAGAACTGAGTATTACTCTTCTTGAGCCTCAGACTAGTATGTATACACTTTTTTGTGTGGTGGAGAAACATCATATTTGAGAAAGAAGGTAATATTTTTGTGACTAGTTGAGGGTGCTATGTAATTTGGAGTGTTAGAAGCAGTTGCAGTGGAGATGGATTAGAAACCATGATGGAGGAAGCTCAAAAGATTTGAAACTTTATTTCAAGAGTTAGAATACTTATTTACAAAATACTCTTTAATATGATACCTGAAAATGACTGAAAATTAAAAGGTGAACTCCTGGCCTCTGTTTAAAGATATGTGTTCAAAACTATACTGTTGGAAGATTATTTTGGTGAAACAGAGTCTCATTTGCTGCATAGGTTCCCAAACTGGGGCATGAAGAAATTCCAGGGGGGGTGTGAGGCAACCCAACCGGTAAAAAAATTCAGACGTGTTTTCCTGGCTCAGGCATCCACCAGAACACATGAACTGACAAGTTTTGCTGGGGTTTTTTTTTGAGGGGGAGGAGGTGTTGTAACACCATGCGCTACGTTGCACCGGTGCCGGCATCGACTCCCCATCCAATGACCATCAGAAGTCCCTTCAAGTTCCTCAGGAGTCCCATATTTATTGGCATAGATTGCTACATAGTTCTGGGTCAATACATTTTGCCCTGTAAGATCAGCCCCACAGCACTAGCTGAATCACTTCCACTAACACAACACACGGTGAAGGAAGGGGGACCTGGGCCCACCCTCACTCCAGGTCCCGAACCAGGGCCCTAAAGATGAGGACCCTTCCCCAGCTTGGTTGGTGGGATGTTACCCCTAAACTCACCAACCCTCAGGCATCCACTCAGCCCTACCCTGGGTCACTTCCTTCCCCCATGGCCCCTGTGGGGCACCACTCACCTGTCCGTCCGACAGGTTACCTTTCCTTCCCCCTTCTCCCTCTGCTGCTCTCCCTTTTATAGCCCGCTCCCCACACACCTTCCTCCCTGCGCCTGTGTCAGCCCCTCCCCCCTGCGTCCACTGCGGGGGTGCCCGCTGATGTGGGAGCATCCACGCTACCCCGCAGGCCCTGCCCACTCCCCAGCCAGCGGAGGCCGTCCTCCTTCCGGGATGGCACAGTGCCTGGCACATGCGCCCCAGGAGTGGCACAGCTTCTTTTCTGCCGTGGCCCTTGCCACACTACCCCAGCCATCCCCTTGCCGAGAGTGCAGGGCACGTCTGCCCCGTCACAGTGGGGCGTGAGGTTTCTCAAAAATTGAAAAAGGGGGCGTGATGCCGAAAAGTTTGGGAACCACTGTAAGAGAGAATTGAAACATTACATTAAATTACTAGCAACTTCACATGCCAAGTTTTATGCTTAAAATGGAACCTGGATTTGAAGAAGAGTAAAAATAGATGCTATGACTGAAACATTGGTACCCTACTTAGGGAACGGTTTCTGATGTGTAAGATTTGGCAAGACTTTAACTGCAGACAGTGAAGGATTGAACTGCAGATGCAAAACAAAGTCTTATCTTCATGACCAAGGCTTTGTCGGTTTTGGAAACATATTAGCAGAAATGTTAACGCATTTTAATTCCATCATGTTAAACATGATTTTGCCTTTACCATGCATGAAGTCAGCTCTGGATAGAAATATATTGTCTAATCATTGTTAAGCCTAAAGTTTCAATACAAACAATGCAATTTTTCCCACTATAGATGAGGCCTTTGCGAATTACAAGAAAGAAACTCGAAGGATCACATCAACTTCTTTGTAATGGCAAATGTAGATCAACTAACAGTGGAAAAAGAGTGGTTAGTGATAAAGTTAAATTTGTATTTGTAAATATATCAAGTTAAGGACTGTGTTGGAATCAATGGCTATAAAACACAAGTCTTAGAAATGTTAACATACTCTAAATTCATTAACTTGGCAATGTAGACTGTTCCCAGACATTTCCAGCAAAAATAAAGTTCTGTATTCTTGTGCTGACAGCTAGATGGGTTAACACCCTCAGATCTTCAGTTTGACCCTAGAAAATACCATTTCAGTTTGAGTCCACATGTACCTGTAGCTCTTTGTTAACCAGTGATTAGTCTTGTTCTTTGATGCTTTGGTGTAGTTATGATTCCTGTCCAGATAACCAGATTCAAAGCACTGTGAAAAATGACACCACCCTGGAAAGCTGACCAGCCTCAGACTACAAGTCATGCTTTGAGTTCTCATTACTGGAGAACAGTGAAGAAATGGGCAATTTCCTTAATATTGGTATACTGACAGGCACATACTCAGTAGCCAGGCTGGCCAGAAATGGGACTGAGAGAGACATCATTTGGGGTCAAAAGTATATTGAGCAACATTATTGTCAGCTTTTCATGCTGGTCAGCTTTAGATTAGCTGGGATATGGTTTATTCTATGCCATGAAAACTGCTAAAATTTGCTTCCTGCATGAAAATCTGTAAATTCCCTCAATAAATTGAACTTATATTTCCTCTCTGATTTTCAGATATGCATTCGTACTTAAATAAACTGATAGGCAGTGCATCCATTACTTCTGATTTCTCCTAGGATCAGTTGACCTGAAGTAATGAATTCATCTTGTGTCTCTTAGCAGGAGAGGGATGCAGGCTGCATCTTTCACAATCCACTTGTGCCTCACTGGGGACTGCTTATGAGACAGGATTTTCAAATCTGCAGTTCTGCCATTCCTGATCGGCTTTTACAACCCAAACCAAACTTGACAGTATATATGCATGTACACAGAGGTAGTGCTAGAAGACCTGTGGACTGTACTTACAGTCATATCTTGTAAATGAGGATGAAACACTAGTTTACTTGCTTTCTCTGAGGGTGCGTCTGCACTGCACCATTATTTTGGAATAACTAGAGTTATTCTGAAATAACAATGCGAGCACCTACACAGCAATTCTGTTATTTTGAAATAATATCAAAATAATGGGTGGCTTATTCCGATATCCCAACTTCTGTAAACCTCATTCCACGAGGAATATCTTCTCTTCTGAAATAACTATTTTGAAATAGCTGCAGTGTAGACGCTCCACTGGTGCTATTTCAAAATAGCTCCTCACCAGGACCATTTTAAGTATTTTCTCCCCAGTGCTTCCTGGGGATCTAAAGCGACATTAGGGGAAGCTGCCTTGGACTAATTTTGAGGTTTCCCTGTAGTGTGGACGCGCTATTTCGAAATAAGCTATTTTGGAATACATCTTCTGGAATAGCTTATTCTGAAATAAGCATGAAGTATAGACGTACCCTGAGAAACATATGCATGATTTGTCACACCAGGAGACTATTGAAAGTTCATACTTAATGTGGGCCTTACTGGTTAGAGTTATTACTAAAAAAAATGGTAAGCAGAGATCTTTGGCCCAAATCAGAGCTGATATAAATGGGTACAATAATTAATGCATTTGAAGCCATTTGCACCATTTGACTTTTTGTGTCAACTATGAAAGCTTTGTTTCCAGGACTAAACTTGACATCCATATCATGAGTAACATCCAAAAAACTGAATTAGTCACATGATAGAACCAAAGGTTTGAGCAGATTTAGCTTAGGAAAAGGTAATTGATTAATTAGTTAAAAGTTCAGAAAAGAATGTACAGGTTGGTGGGATGGAGAAGGAGCAAAGAAATCTACACACTACCTTTATGGAGGCCAGTGTGACTCAGAGAATACATTTAGAGCAGTCCAGAAAAGTCAGTTTTGCTCTCCAGCCCTACTCCATCCTTCTTCTAACATGCTCTCTTCAGCCCCAGCACTTCTCTACATATGACACCAGGCAGATGCATGGTGTAGGGCTGCCAGTGTTAGCCCTATGCAAACACAAGATAGATTTTGCAAGTGTTGTTCTGTTCCCTTTACACTGTCAAGGTACCCTGAAGGTGCTGCAGCAGTGTCCAGAATCTGGTAAATTATTTTTAGTGTAGTTACAAGGGAATAGTGAAGTGTATTATTTTATTGCTATTTTTACTAGCAGCTATAGACTTGAACTTGCAAAACTGAGCCTTTAAGATATCTCAGAGTTTATATCAATGTAATGTCTTTCTGCCAAGTTCCTGTATTTGATGGAAAATGTCCTGAGTTAATTAAAGTGACAAATAGATTTCATCTCTATTGACGATATCATTCTCTCATTCAGTCAGAGAAAACCATACATACTTCATCGCCTTACACAACCTCCTGCAACCTGTCACTCACTTTGAAAGAAATGCCACCTTTTCCAGCAATAACTCAGGTTTCTTCGACATGTGTAGTCTCAAGTAATTTCAACTGATCTTGATAACAGTCAAACCATATGGGCTCTTTCAGTAAGAAATAACCACAAAGAAATGTAATATTTTATTGAAATGATACAACAGTATCACTGAGCTATCAAGCATTTTACTACCTGAGACAAAGTGGTGTCAAATGGGATTGATTAAAAGATAGTCAGTTACAACATGCTTTACTTTCACCTCTTATATTAGAGTACTATACGTTTCATTCATTTTTCATAATCTCTCTCTCTTCCTCTCTTTCTCTCAATATAAGGGTACATCTTTCTGTCTGTCTATGAGGCTGTCTGTCTATTTGTCTGCAAGTCCATTTGTTCAGGAACTCCTCCAAAATGATAAGAGCTAGGACCACCTAGCTTAAAGCAAGGTCAGGCTTTGGTTGTGCCAGGAAAATGGGAAGTCCATAACGTGGGAAGAGAAGGGGATGATTGAAGGACAGCAGTGCTGCAGAGTGACCAGTGGGGGTAGCCACTACAACAGGAGAGTGGCCAGATGGGGGATGGAGCTCCACATGTCTGAGCACCAGACCAGCTAAGGGGCCCCGTTCCACAAAGTGTGCCAAACAGAGGGAGGGGGGAAAGGAAGGGAGGCTCCCCACTTTCTGGACCCCTCTTTTTCTGGTCCCACCTTCATGGCCCCTGCCCGTATGTCCCTCCCCCTGCCTTGAGCACCCCTTGTCTGCTGAGCCCAACATCTGTTGCCCTTAGTCCAGCATTCTCTGTCCCCTGCTCTGAGCCCCTACTTTTCTCCCCATGCTCTGAGTCCCCCCACCCCAACCTTGCACCCCACCACACTGAACCCTGTGCCCGGAGCCACCCACTTCCTGCTCTCACTCCAGCTCCCTCCACCCTCTGCCCTTAGCCTCCCCACACACCCAATTCCCTTCCCTGAGCCCTCCTGCCATGACTCCTGCACCCCTGCCCAGAGCCTTCCACATCTCCCAGTTCCCTACCCTGACTCCTGTACTCCCCACCCTCTTCTTTGAGCCCCTCCCCCCACCACAGCTACCAGCCCTCCCATATGGAGCCCCCCACACACACCCCTTTCCCCGATAAACAGAGTTAATGTTTGCAATGAGGAATTTTTCCACAATTGTGGTACAGAGTATAGTATTGTTCATACCTCCAGAACATTCTTGTTGTTATGTTCTCTCTGTCACAAAGGACAAAGATTCACCCTGGATCAGATACATGAATACATATACAATATTGGTTTTCATTTTCAGCTGTGAATACTCTTTGTGAAACAGAATAGTTTGGGGTACAGTTCATTCTAAAATGGTTAATATTGCAATGCTTAAAACAAACATTTGTGCTGGTTCTGCTTCCATTTCTTGGCAATTCTGTAAATAAGGGTCCAGTATGTTGCTACTATACAGGCCATAGTGATGCTCCGCTCTGCCCACAATTGTACTGGTGCAGCTCCTGTTAAAGTGTGAGTGTGACAGCACACTCCCTGGCTTTTGAAGGTTTTGCTAATCTGTTTATAATTTAATTCGACTCTAATACAGGAGTCATTTGGATGATTGATTTCACAACATATCAGACTTCAGTACCTGAAAGAAGCCAAAGACAATACTGTGTATTGTCCTCATTTAATTTCCTCCTAATCTGCAAAGCCTTTCATGGGATTGACCTATATTACATGAGGCATTGCCTCATTCTGAGTGACTATGACATCGTATGGCAGCTGCAGAACAAAAGATCTGTCAGCCTCCAAAGTGAAACTCTTGCATGCAGGAGACTGATATTTCTTGGCAACTTGCCCATGACTTCAGAACTCACTTCCAAGAGAGAACAAAATGACCTTGAATTTTGGCACTTTCAGAATTAAATGTTAAGCTTATTTTGTCAATTAGTCTTACCCAGATAGTGCCATAAACTTCACATTTTATAAATATCACTTCCTGGAGAATGGAGGAAAAAGGGAAAGTTACAGAGCTTTTCTTGTGTTCACTTTCATTTGTAAGATGTGTAGGTATCAGAGCAATAGGTGCACTGTAACAATTTAGACAGAAGTACATGCAATGGCTGGAGTTGCAGATGCTGCTATTAAATATAGCGTTATGAGTTCTTTTGCTTAGGATGCAGGCAGCGAAAGGTAAAGAAATACCGCATTTGTGTTATTGTGTGTTATTGTGTGATGCAATTATTTGTTGGAACTATGCAAACAGTAAGAGAGTGTGTTCTCTGCCATAATCTTTCCAACTGACTTAATTTTGGGGCAGAATTTCTTTCTGAGAACCAGGCATTGGGGTTTGGGCCAAAATTCCTGAAGGAGGGGATTGCCTACATGCTGCTATTAGAAAATTCTGTTCTAGGACTATTGTGTACAGTGCAAACAGTTGTACTAAGAAAATACCCAGACTCCATGTCACTGATTTCTCCTGCAGTCGGAAACTGATCTGCTAACATTCAGCCAATGGGTGACAGAAAGTTACAAAAAGATTAATCTTACTTTAAAAAATGTCATCACAAAGCTCTGTTTGGACCTTCAGTAGTTTTCATTTTATCACACGTTTGATGCATCTACACTGCACCCTTACCTCAAAATAAGCTACGCAATTTGCGCCATGTAGCTTATTTTGAGGTAATTTTGAAATAAAGCGCTATTCCAAAACATCCCTTAGCCCTCATGGAACGAGGGTTACAGGGACACTGGAATAGCACACCAATAATTTCAAAAGATATTTCAAAATAACAGGTTGCTTTAATGATGTGGAAAAGCTATTTTGGGATACTTCCAGTATCCCAGAATAGCTCCACAGTGTAGATGTAGCATTATCACCATAAGTGAGTTTAGTAGCAATGCTCTGAAGCTTTTCCAAGCTGCCACCTGTTGTCATGTAAGTTATTTAGCTCGAATCCTCCACAGAAATTCATGGCTTATTGTCCAGGTTGTGAAAAAACAATATTGGCAAATAGGCTGTTGATTATATTCCTGATTCCAAAATTAAAAATAGGGATTGTCTGAGAGCCAGCTCTTGCCATGGAATAAGGCCAGAGAGCTCTGTGAAAACACAACACTTTGAATAAGACTAGTGGTCTCCAACCTTTTTAAGCACAAGATCACTTTTTGAATTTAAGTGCAACCCAGGATCTAGCTCAAACCCAAATACCCTTGCCCCACTTCCTTCGTGCCCCTTCTCTGAGGTGCTGCCCCTGCTCGTTCCATCCTCCCTCCCTTTCACCAGGCAAGGGCAGAGTGTTGAGACACACAGGCTCTGGTCTTGGGCTAAGGGATTTGGAGTGTAAGGGGCTCTGTGCTGAGCCTGGAGCAGGGAGTTGGGGTGCAGGAAGGGGTTCAGGATACAGGTTCTGTAAGAGAGTTTGGGTCCAGGGGCTCAGGACTAGGACAGGGCCTTGGGGTGCAGAAGGGGGTTCATACATCAGATGGCTCCTGAGTGGTGATGCAGTGAAGCTGAGACAGCCTCACCCCTGCCCTGCCCCTTTGCCCCACACTCAAAAGCAGCCAGCAAACTCCCTACATCCCAAGCCCTGTTGTGCCCCACCTCCATTCTGTGGAGATAGAATACAGGGTGGGAGGGGGCACCCTGATATTAGTGCCCCTCCTCTCCCTTCCCTGCTCTGCACTGCAAGCAGGAGGCTACTGGGGGGGGCAGCTCCAAGGCAAAGGGCAGGAGCAGCACGGCAGTGCTGAGAGGGGCAGATGAAATGCCAGCATTTGATAGCCTCTTGGCCAGCCAGTCAGGACCACATGTCAGAGGCTCCAAGATCTACCAGTAGATCCCGATATACTGGTTGGTGACCACTGAATTAGAATAATATTCTCTGCAAAGATAAGGGAACACACTGTGAACACCTTACTCACATAGGTAAGTAATTCCTCATTAATGTGAATTATGGGTTCAAATTGACGGTCAATTATGAGAGCATCGCACAAGGTGTCTCATCTTCCTACCCCAATTCCCGCACCACAAAACAACCCATTCCATCTGTAACCCTTCTGCCAGGTAGCGCCGGCAGCAGCTAGGGCTGGGTTCAATATCTAGGGTTCATTTTCATCCATCTCACACAGAACTAGCTCGAGCCCCCACCCAGTAGCCTGGGAAATTCACACATCCCTTGGTGCCTCTGAGAGGCAATGCTTCCCCACTCGCAAGCACAGTGTCTGAGTGTAGAAAAGAACATTTTAATGAAAGAGAGAGAGAAGTAACATGGCATTAGCTTGGGAAAATACTACAATCTGAGTTCATAACCAAATCATGAGTAAACGTCCTAGCTCAAATGGATTGAGCAATGTCCTTTGCCTCTCAGACTCACAAGTCTAGCAATATAAGTGTCCCATTCACATGCCCAACCTTTCTCTGTACCCCACTCACAGTTGCTGCCCTTGGTCAGGGCAGATCAGAGCTCAGAAGTGATTTTCAGAGCTCACTTCCCACTGTTGGGGGTGGGTGGGGATAGGAGGCACCTCACCCACTCCATTGGCCACTCACCACTGCTCCTGCCAGCCTCTCCCATCAGCCACCCTGCTGGCCGCTTGCTCCTGCCAGCCGCTGTTTCCACAATGGGTCTAGCTCTGGGCCAAACTTAGTGATTTCAGTTCTTGGCCCACCCCCTAGGCTAGGCAAAAGATTCCCACTCTCACTGGAATACTATTGCAAAATAACAAAGAGACTCCTTATGGATTCTATTTTAGATCTATCTTTAGAACAGAGGGGAAGAAGGGTGAGGCAGGTTGAACCAGTCTTACAGCTCATGCCTGGAGAGCATGTAGCCTGCTGGTTCAAGCTCCTTTCTCCCAAAACCAGTTCACTTGAGTCTGGAAGGGGGAGGCTTGTCCATCCAAGATGCTTTAAAATGACAGTGTCTCTCCTGCATGCACTGATGGTCATATTTTACAATTCCTACATTTAGGGTTAACACGGTTTGTGACCCTACAACAGCCAAATTAGTTACAATACACAAGATTCCATTCCAACGATTGACCATCCATCAGGCCTATAGCACTGGCTGAAATGGATTTACATAACCACACCCAGAAGTTCTTTCCCATTCCAGCATGAGCTGTAGTTACATATTAACAGTTGATTATCTTGCAGGGCTAAACAACTGAAGGAGCATAATAATACCCAGGACTTCTTTCCCCTTTCAGCTGGCTGCATTGGAAGCAGTGGTTCAGACACTGCTTACACATCAGAGGAATATTCATACACTTCCAAGATGAAAGGCTGAGTGAAAGAAGGAGAAACTTAACTACCAGGCCAAGACAACCCAGCAGGAGCAACATGCGACAGGACCAGAGGTGATTGCAATGTTGACAGCATGTCTACCTGTAGGATTTGCCAAAGAAGCAGATGCAGCTTCTCAGAGAAAATCTCTCTTAATTTGGCATCTGGAGCCAGTAATCTCTTTCCAAAGGGAAAGTGAAATAGTGCATGAGGTTGTGGTGGAGTTTTCATGTGACTGATTCTTTTAGACCATAAGGGAAATTTCCTGTAGAAGGTTCAGAGAGCCAGCTGATGCTGAGTTTTCATATGGAGAATAGCTCTGGAAGAGGATGGTGGATGAAGTCTGGCTACAGTTCAACACCTCTGGGAGGAACAGACTTAGCCAGAAGAAAGGAAAGGATTGAGCACTGTGGCGGATTTAAGGAGGCTGTTGCTCTATTGTCATGTAATGCTGAATTGCTAGAATAAAACTTGATTGTAATCCTATTTCACAATACACTGATTGTATGGAACCTATCAACACAATAAGTTATGTCTCCATCATGATTATAGCGCATCTTGTTTAAATGATTAAATGAAAAGCTAAAATTGCTGTGGCATAGGGATTTATATTACAATAGACGTTTTTGCATAATACTGTGGTGAAGCTTCAGCTTTTTCTCATAAAAACAGATCTTGGAAGATTATTTTTAGGGAATTTTGAACAAATATTACCACTAGAGAAGGATAGGAGAGAGAAAAGACAGGCCAGAGAGTCCAGTGAACTCCCAGAGGAGATTGCAAACCATTGGATGAGGAGCCAACAAATAAATAGGACCTTTGCTATTGGGTGGTGAGTAGGTTGCCAGATGTCCTGGGTGCTCTGGGAGTCTCCCAGAATTAGGTTCTATCTCGTGGAGGCTATGAAAGCCAAGTGAGGATATTTTAGGCTGCTAAAAGTCTGGCAGGGCAGAAAGGCTAAGGAGAGCTTCCTGGCTAATCTGGCTCTGTGCTGCTCCTAGAAGCAGCAGACTTATCCCAGGAAGGGGGAATAAGGGGGGCTGCATGCATTGCCCCCACCCTGAACATTGACTGCAGCTCCCAGTGACCAGGAGAAAAATCAGAACTCAAAATGTTTTGAGCATCAGTATCATGGTGACCTTAGGAATCCTGAATTTATTAACAGCTTTGCATCTCCTCATCATCTAGTAATCTATTTTTTGTTTGAGCCAATGATGCTCAAATTCTGTACTATGCAAAATGTAAAGAGTGAGTGTCTCTAACAAATTTGAAAGCTAACACCAACACACAAAAGCTAGACTTTTTAACCCAGTGTATATAGAAGACAGGTGACACTATGAAATCCAGTTTAGGGTTTCTTTAGCACTCTCTCTCAAATATGCTTAGAACTACTACTATCAAGTCACAAGTGTTTGAGGGTGGGCCTGGGGAAGAAGGGACAGTGTTAGAAACAGGCAGGGAGATGGAGAAAATGCAGTGATCAGTACAGCTTTTTCTAGAATGTGGGACAGTGGCTACGTCTACACTGGCATGATTTTCCGGAAATGCTTAAAACGGAACAGTTTTCCGTTATAAGTATTTCCGGAAAAAGCGTCTACATTGGTCCCGGAGTTACCGTTATAACGATGCGCTTTTCGGAAAAGCGCGTCTACGTGGCGCGCGCGCTTTTCGGAAAAGCAGAAGCCGGAGCCATTTTGAAGAGGGCAAAGGCCACCAGACCTTTCGGGGCGGGGCGGGCGCCATTCAGACACGTGCTTAAAGGGGTCTCGCCGGACAGCCGTTGGTCTCCTGCTCCCTGCCTTGGGACCTCTGCCAGGGACTGGCACCCTTAGAGTTCAGTGGTTGCCCTCTGGGTTTTGGGGACACCACCCTTTGGCCCCCAACTGCTTTTCCCTGAGTTTAGTTTTTCTGCCCTGCTCTGTCTGCCATGGAGCCGTGGGTGGCCATTTGCCTGCTCGGGCCCCTGTTGGAGCTGTCACGAGTGCCTGCTGCTCGTGCTGCAGGCCGGTGCCATGGTGTACATGAACCAGGAGGCAGAGATCGCATTGGACTCCCTCACCAGGGAGGCCCTGGCAACCGTGTGGCATCAGCACCCCACCGTAGAGAGGCCCGTCTGGAGTTTCGAGAGCAGCACCGACTGGTGGGAGCGGCTGGTCCTCGGGGTCTGGGGCGACCATCAATGGATCAGGAATTTCCGCATGAGAAAGCGGACCTTCCTGCAGCTGTGCACCTGGCTCACCCACGCGCTGCAGAGAGCCACCACCCGGCTGCGGGCACCCATCCCCATCAAGAAGAGGGTCGCCATCGCGCTCTGGAAGCTGGCCACACCGGACAGCTACGCTCGATGGCACAGCAGTTCGGTGGGGCGATCAACCGTCGGAGTGATCGTCGTGGAGGTAAGTCCCAGGGGAGTGGGATGGGGAGGGTGCTGCACTCCAGGCCCAGGGATAGCCAAGATTCCAGGCTGGGTCGGCCAGGGGTTTGGGCCGTCCCTCCCTTGCACAGGCCCGCTGGTGGGGGCCGTGGGGCGAGGGCCCTGTGTGTGTGTGTGTGGGTGTGTGTGAGGACAGAGGAATCAAGGGGGCCCCAAGGGGCGCACACTCACCCCTGCCGTCGTGATGTGTTCCCTTGTGTTTCTCTGCACCCTTCTGCAGGTCGTCCACGCCATCAACAACATCCTGCTCCCAGAATCATCCGCCTGCGCGGCGTGGATGATACCATGGCGGCCGCTGCCCTCGGGTTCCCCAACTGCGGGGAGCCCTGGGCGCCACCCACATCCCCATCCGGGCCCGGGCATCGGCGGCCCATTTCATGAACCGCAAAGTACTGCTCCATTGTTCTGCAGGCCCTCGTGGACCACGGGGCCGCTTCCTGGACATTCACGGGGCTGGTCGGCCGGGCACCACGGCGCCCGCATCCTCCGCAACTCTGGACTGTTTCGCAGGTTGAAGGCGGGCACCTACTTCCCCGGCGAGACTTGACTGTCGAGGATGTGCCTATGCCCATCTGCGTCGTCGCGGGCGCGCCTACCCCTGATGCCCTGGCTAATGCGGCCCTGCGGGGCAGCGGACCAGAACCGGGCCGGTTCAGCGACCGCCTCAACCGGGCCCGAAACCCAGTGGAGCTGGCCTTTGGGCGTTTAAAGCCCGATTCCGTTGTTTGCTCACCCGTCTCGACATGGGTGAGCAGAATGCAACGGAGGTACTGGCCGCGTGCTGCGTGCTCCACAACATTGTGGAGCGCAGCGGGAGGCCTTCCTCCCTGCATGGATGGCAGCCGAGGCACAGACCTTGGAACAGCCCGACACAGCTGCCGTCCGCCAGGCGCGCCAGGATGCGGTGCGCATCAGAGAGGCCCTGGTGGACATGTTTGCCCAAGCCCGTAGCAGGGTCGCCTGGGTCTCCCCAGACTACTCCCGCCCGTCCCCTACCCCTCCCCACCCCCTCCTTACCTCCCCCAATTGTAAAGCGTCGGGTCAAAGCACATCGGCCGTCATCGTGACTGTTAAATTCGGGTGCGTCGGGCTTAGTCAGGGTTTTCTTTTAGTTTAGGCTGGGGTTTAGGCCACCATCGTCTGTCGAAGAACAGCCACGAGGATTAGGGTCGTGCGGAAGGCTCAAGTCAGCGTACCTGATTCCAGTCGTCTTCCGTCGAGGATCTCCTGGCTGTTCCTCTCCTGAGGCCGGAAGGACCAAAGGATTGAGGTGGCCAACCGCCATCATCTTCCGTCGAGGATCTCCTGGCTGTTCCTCTCCTGAGGCCGGAAGGACCAAAGGATTGAGGTGGCCAGCAACACTACAATTGTCCTCCCTGCGCCTAGACTATGTTTAATTATCTGTAGTGTGCATCTTTTAACTGTTCTTGCTTGTTTGTGAGCTATGTAAATATAGTTTGTGGTTTACATTTTACTGAAAAGTCTCAGTATTTATTTATGCGCCACAAACCAATGAGCACTTAAAAGGGCCCCCAGTGATAGAGTACAGATTTTGTTGTCTGCAGTTTGTAACCCTGTTAAATTTAAGTGGCTAATTGGCATCTCACATCATTTCCTACAGTTACTAGAGTAACACGATAACCAACACAGGAATGAACAGAAAAATAGAAAACTGTTTATTTACAAGGGGAGGACCTTCAACTGGGACAGGGGACCTTCAACTGGGACTGGGACGGGGACCTTCAACTGGGACGGGGACCTTCAACTGGGACTGGGACGGGGACCTTCAAGCTGGGACAGGGGCAGTTACTGGGATGGATGGCCCCTGCGACTGCTCCTCCGGGGGCCTGCACGCTGGGCAGACCGCGTGAGGCAGGCTGCGGGGTGGTGGGCACGACCACGACCAGGGCAGGGGCAGGAGCAGGAGCAGGGGCAGGAGCAGGGGGCAGGGGCAGGGGCAGGAGCAGGGCAGGGGCAGGAGCAGGAGCAGGAGCAGGGCAGGAGCAGGGGCAGGGCAGGAGCAGGAGCAGGAGCAGGAGCTGGGATAGGAGCTGGGATAGGAGGGCATGGGCTGTGCTCCGGGAGGAATGGCGGGGCATGGGGTCGGCCATGCCATAATGGATGGCATGGACCAAATGTGCTGTGAGCACGTCCATGTTTTGCGCATCCTCGGCACTCATGTAGGAAGGCAGCCCAGCCCTCCTGCCGCCACTGCAGGTCCCCTGCACCCGCTCGGCGATGGAGGCCTGGATTGCCTCCACGGCGCGCGCGTGGCGGCGCAGAAGCTGGTCTCTCTGCCGCCGCCTGTGCCTCGGGGTTGGCCAGCTGGGGTGCCGCTGCTGCCGCAGTGTCGGGTCTGGTGCTGGGTCCCGCTGCAGGGAAGAGAAGAAAGGATGGGTCAGTCAGGCAGGCCGTCCACTGTCCCCACATCTCATGCCCTCCACCCCTGAGCCCAGGTGACCCCACAGTTGTGTGGCTTGGGCCCACTCGGTTTCCCTCCTGCCCCCGTGTTGTATGTTGGCAAGGAGGACCGCCCCTGCTGGAGTAGGGTCCCCTCTCCAGTATTGTAAGCACCGGTCTGTGTCCTGGCCCGTGGAGGCGGGAGGGTGCTTGTGCTGCGTTCACCTGTGGAACTCCCTGCCGGTGGAGACTGTGAAAAGCTTTGGGCTAATCGCTGGTGTTTGACAGGGAGCGAGATGCATCCCACGCAGTGCCTGGGAGCACATCTGGCAGAGGCGGTCTGGGCTCTCAGATCCCCTCGCGTGGGATATCTCCTGGGCGTAACCAGAGCGTGAGTGGGTGGGGGGGTCCCATCCTTGCAGCAAAACTCAGGGCCCTTGTCCCTCCCACTATCCCTCCCGCAAGGCCGGTAGCCCAGGGACATGTGCGGCCACAGTGGGGACTTCCCTCGGGAACCAGCCAAGGCACCGGGAGCAGGCGAGGACTGTGGCGCTGCGGTTTTCCCAGGAGCAGCTGGCTGTGCCTCACAGCCAGGCATGGGACAGTGTGCTGTTCTCCGTGCTGCACCCTTGGCGGAGGTGAGGGCTCTGGGCTGAGTCCCTGGGGCCCTGGCCGGTTCCAGCCGGCATCCACCCTTCCCCTGGTCCCGCCGCATGTGTGTGAGCAGCACGGTCCCAGGCGTGCCCTGCAGCTGCCTGCCGCGGCCACGTGCGCTCGGTCGCCAGGCTGCACGTTGCACGTGCTGCTTGCTGCCTCATGCGGCAGCGTGCAGCTCACGTGGCCTGAGTGAAATGCTCTCCCCCTCCTCCCTCTGGGCACCTGGCTCCCCACCCCGCCCTCCGCCCCCGCCCTTTGGGAGTGCAAACTGCAAAGACTCACCAGTGGGTTCCTCCCGGCCTCGGCCTCGGCCTCGGAGGAGCTGCTGGAGGGCCTGCTGGGTGGTGGCCTCCTCCCGCGCCGGAGCGCTGCTGCTGTCCTCTCCCTCCCCTGCTCGGTGGGTCGTCTGATGGGCGCTGGCAGGTGTCCACAGGGGGCGTCCGGGGCTTGCGGGGCTGGCTGGCCCAGGAAGGCGTTCAGCCGGTCATAGTAGGGGCAGGCGTCTGGTCCTGCCCCCTGCCCTCGCTGGCCCGGACGTACCCCAGCCCGCAGCTCCTTCACTTTGGAGCGGACCTGCTCGGCATTCCGGGTGGGGTGTCCCTGCTGTGCCAGGTTGTCGGCCAGCCGTGTGTACAGATCTCTACATTGCGGCGCCTGGAGTGCAGGTCGTGGAGACCCTCCTCCTCCTGCCACAAGTCCAGGAGGGTCTCCAGCTCCTGGGGGTCCAGGATGGGGCCCGGCGTTTGCGGCCCCTGGGGGCCTCCTGTGCTGGGGTGCAGGGGCTCACCAGCCTGGAGCTGCCATGGCGCGGTCAATGGGTTGGCTGGGCAGCACAGCAGCACGTGGCAGAGCTCAGGCTGCAGGGTCTGCGACGGCGCTCCTGCCACGTCGCCCAGCAGCCTCCCTACCAGGAAGTCCAGGGCTCCTCACGGGGTCTCGTGGCGACCAAACCGCTTTTTCCGTTTCTTCTGCTTTTCCGGAAAAGCTGTCTACACTAGCCCTTTTCGGAAAAGCTTTTCCGGAAAAAGGACTTTTGCCCGGCGGGAGCAGCATAGCTTTTCGGGCGGCTGATTTCATACAGTAGATCGTCATTGCTTTTCCGGAAAAAGCAAGCGGCCAGTGTAGACAGCTCGCACCTTATTCCGGAAAAGCGGCTGATTTTCCGGAATAAGTGGCCCAGTGTAGACACAGCCAGTGTGTATGGAAAAGGAATAATTTAAATCTGTATCTCAAGAAGGCAAAAGCCTGAATGGCTTGTGTTACAACATCATAGTATTGTCACACAGCACAGCAATGCCACCAGTCTATTTAGGTGATGCTTTCAGTGGTTAGTTATGTCAATAGAATTCAGCTGCCTGAGATCCTTTCTCCACAAAAATTTTAGGGAAACAGTGGGGATGGATCTCTGTTATAGCACCCCCTTTGATTCTCTGTTTTGCGTGTTTGTTTGTTTGTCTCCTTCTGCAGGTGGTGAGGGCCATGAACTCCATCTTGCTGCGCAGGGTCATCTGCCTGGGAGACCTGGATCCCATCATCGCCAGATTTGTTGCCCTGAGCTTCCCCAACTGTGGGGGAGCCATAGATGGAACCCACATCCCCATCCAGGCCCCAGTACATCAAGCTGCCCAGTACATTAACAGGAAGGGATACTTCTCAATGGTCCTGCAAGCCCTGGTTAACCACCATGGACAATTTGCAGACATTTTTGTTGGGTGGTCAGCAAGGGCTCACAACACCCACGTGTTTAGAAACTCCAGCCTCTACCAGACACTGGAAGCTGGCACATTCTTCCTCCAGTGTGACTTCAGGGTCGGGGATGTGCAGATGCCACTGTGCATTGTGGTGGATGCAGCCTATCCCCTCATGCCATGGTTGATGAAGCCATACACTGGCCACATGGGCCCAAGCAGGGACCGTTTCAATGCCTGCCTGGGCAGGGCCTGAATCCAGGCCAAATGCACCTTTGGCCACTTGAAGGAGAGGTTCAGGTGCCTCCTGACCTGCCTCAATGTGGGGGAGCACAACGTCCCCCAGGTGGTCTCGGCCTGTTGTGTTCTCCACAACATTGTGGAGCGCAGGGGGGAGGTCTTTCTTCCAGGATGGGGGGGCAGAGTCCTGCCAGAAAGGAAGGGCCTTCCTGCAGTTGTGCACTGCTGCCATCTGGCAGGCCCATCAGGTGGGGGTGCGCATCTGGGAGGCCCTGAGGAAGAGTTTTTCTCAAGGACCCCAGTAACTCTCCCTAGGGTCTCCCCACTAGGGGCCTGTGCCTTGCCCCTTTTTGCCTTTCCCACAACAACCCTTCCCTTCCCCCTCTCCCTGTACACTCAATAAAAACAACAGTTTATGTTAAAAAAATGTATTTTTTTAATAATAAAAGTAATTGGAGAGGAGAGGAGATGATAACCTGTATATGGGGAGGCAGGAGTGGGGCTCAGAGCTGGGGCTGAGAGTGGTGCGTGGTGCAGGTGGAAGATCCACCTCGGGTCTGGGGACCTCGATGACCTCAGGGGAATAGGCAGGAGGGGGGCTGGAGTGGGGCAGGCTTGTCAGGGGAAGCAGGGTTAGGCATGGCAGAGGAAGGGGGCAGGGGCTGGCATGGTGGGGGGGAGGGACAGATATGGTGGCGGGGAGGGGCAAAGGAACAGGAACAGGGATAGGAGCCAGATATGCCATCATCTCCCGGACGGTGGCACACATGTTGTGGCCCTGCTGCACCGGCTCAGTCCACATTTGAGCCCACCATTGTGCATCATTCCAGATCTTCTGGGCCAGGGTCTGCTGCATTACCTGGAGGACAGACACGTGCTCCCTCATAAGGTCCTCCAGGACGCTCTGGCACCAGCGGCTCCCGGGTCAGGCAGCTGGCTCTCCTGTTGGTGATTGCCCCTCACTCATGGCTGGTCTGGCTGTGGAGAATAAAGAGAGAGAGGTGATCAGTCATTCATGCAGACACCGTCCCTGAGGCCTTGCCCTCCTCTGTGAGCTGTGAGCAACAGTCCTCGGGCCAGAGGATGGTGATGTCCTGGGAGCAAGGCCATGTGTGGCCTGGACAGCGGGCCCTGCCTCACAGGGGCCCAAAGATGCCTAGGGGACCATGCTTTCCACCCTCTTCCCCCATCCCATGGACAAGCAAGGGAAGTGTCCGGCCACACTGGGATCCCCTGACCAGGACAGGGGCCTGGAGCAGCCTGGGTTTCCATTGGGGCCACACACACACCTGCGCCTGCCAGCACTGTCCTCGGGAGCGGGTGGTGCCTCATGTGGGCAGGCTGTACCAGTGTGCTGCTCTTCTCAGTCTGTGTGTGGATGGGTGTGCACCCTTGTCCCTAGCCTCCTTCCATCAGTGGCTGGTGGTGGGAGGGCATCCCTCGACCCCTCTGGGGGTCAAATGTGTGTCTGGCTTCCCTAGAGCCTGTGAGCAGGGGCCCAGGGGTGCTCTGGGGCTGCCTTCTGGGGCCGTGTGGTGCAGACTGGTACTGTACATGCTTCCATATGCACAGACTGCAGCACAAGAGCCAGGTCAAGAAGGCCGAGGGATGATCGCACCGTAGACCCTCAGCGCCTGCCACCCCTGCCCTGTGTGTGTGAAAAACTAAGAACACTCGCCTGATGATCCCTCCCCAGCCTCGGAGGATGCCTGGGAGACATCCAGACCCTGGAGTAACAGCTCAAGGGTGAAGGTGATGGTGCTGGCCGTCTCTTCCTCCTCCTCCAGGTTGTGGTCCTCCTCCTCATCGGCTGGTCTCCAGCCCTGATTCCACCACAAGGGCTGGGAAAGGGGCTGCACTGTCTCCCAGGAGGCAGTGGAGCTCGTTGAAATAAGGGCAGGAGTAGCATTCTGCTCCAAAGTGAGAGCTGCGCTCCCTGGCCCTGGCATAGCCCTGCTGGAGTTCTTTGACCTTGCTCCACACCTGCTCCAGAGTCCTGGGGTGATGGCCTCATGGCCAGGGCCCTTGGCCATCTGGCTGTAGATGTAGGCATTCCTGCATCTGGAGCAGAGATCCTGGAGGGTCTACTCTTCACCCCAGACCTCCAGGAGGGCCAGGATCTCCATCTCAGACCAGGACAGCATATGCCTTTTTGTGCCCCTGGCAGGCTCCTGGGTGCCCTATGCATGCTCCCTGGAATGAGCAGGGGACTCTTGGGGGGCTTGAGGCTGGGCCATGGGTGCCCAGAAGTGTGGCAGTGTCCGCCGCACGGTGAGCAGTGGTGCAGCTCCCAGGACCAGCTTCCTGACACAAGCCTTTTCCCAGGTGCCTGCGGCTTTAAGAGCTGTCAGGAGACAGGAACTATAGAGTTGTGATAAGTGTGGATGGAGTGGCCAGCAGGGCACCTGTTTTATTTCCTGGAGGCCTCTTTTTTCACACACCTTTTTCTGAAAAAGCTTTTTCGGAAAAAGTATTATTCCTTGTAGAATGAGGTTTACTGCTGTCAGAAAAAGCCCTCTGTTATTTTGACATTATGTTGAAATAATGCAATTGCAGTGTGGATGCAAGTATTGTTTTTCCGGAATAACGACCATTATTCAGGAAAAATGCTGCAGTGTAGACATACCCCAAGTATCAGTCCTGAAGAAAAGCAAAGCCTGATTCAGCAGATCTGTGGCATATAAAACACCAGATCCAAAACTTTTGTCCAGAAGAGGTGTCTATATCCATAAAAAACATTTTCTTTTAAAAAGTGAAAGATAACAACAGGGTTTTTTGACAGAGATAGGACAGAGGCATGCCATGAAGTTAGGATTCAGAATTTGAATTAACATGAGTGGCTGAAGTCACTATAGGGTCTGTCAAAAAAAGCAAGAGAAAGAAATTGTTCCCTGTAAGAAGGGTGCTAATCAGACACACTCAAAGCAGAAGTCCAATCCCTCCTCCCATTCCCAGTGGCCACAAATTCTCACTTTCTACCCTGTCACATGGCCTCCTAGTGGACTTTGTAGTACTTCCTGAAAACTTTGCCGGTGCCCGCAGGGGGTCACCTCCAAAATCCACTGCTCACAGGCAACACAAGCATTCCTCTCGATGCTATGCAGGCACTCCTATCTCTATAGCTTAGTGATAGCAACTCCAACCCCAACCCCTCCAAACATCTCCCTGGAGTGTCCAGTCCCCAGATTCAACGGACAACTCATAGTATTCCTAGATTCTCTGCTTACAAAGAGGCAGTACACCTCCAGATTATAAATTTCACCTCAGATCACTGTCCTTAACACACACAGCATTTAGATATGCTTATCGTGAAAACAAGTAAAAGTTTATTGAATGAAATATAGAGATGTAAGTGAAGTAGAAGTATTGGAACCAAACAGTTACATATAAAGTAAAATCATACCATACATTTTAGAACCTGTAGTTATTTAATTAGATACTTTTCTGCCTCATAGGGCAAGGCTCACACAAAATCCTTCCAGTATTTTCCAACCAGGCTTGGCTGTGATTATCCCTTCATGAGAGAAGCCATAATGCCAGCTTGTCAGCAATCTTTTTTGATTAACATGAGGCTCATTATGCAAATAGATCACCATTGTGGAGTGGACAATACACGACAACCAGACAGGAAGATAAACATCTGTCACCTCTATGGTGGCCAGATGTCCTGATTTTATAAGGATAGTACAGATATTTGGGACTTTGTGTCATATATATGCCTATTATGCATCCCTCCCCCACCCTCTGTCACATTTGCAATCTGGTCAGCTTAATTGATCCCTGTCTGAAAGGAACCACTTTGAGATATGTCACACCTCCTGGTTACCTGCCTTAATTTCAGTATAGAATATTACTCCTTAAATATTATCCATACATACATTTCACAATGATTATGATGGGCAGTGGGCTACTGGCTGATGGTAAAGAGCTCACACACCACACTTTAGTGAATTATTATCCATATATCTGACCCAGAGGAGCCCTGTAAAATTATATGCACCCCTTGTGCCCTCTGCCACTTGGCACTAAGGGGTTCCCAGGTCACAGACCTTATCAAAGCTTTGGAAATTAACCAGTCCCCAGGCTACATCAATGTAGGAACAAATCTGTTTCTAAGAGGCTGAAAAGCATAAGATAAAAAAGGGAGATAGTGTTCAGCTGACAGAAAACTAGTTACCCATTTGGTTGAAGCTGATTTACAAAAATGGACAAAGAAGAAAACAGGAATAAAGGTGTCCTTGTGTCTACATTACAGGTATCAGGTGTTTGGCAATGGTCAATTGCTTTCCATCTGTATTTCACATCTGTTAGCTTTTGCACACATATGTTGTATGTATTTCAGAAATTTTAACTGATTACAGATTGAGATGCAAAACTTCTCAGTGATTGTGATACCAGAAAATTGTTTCAAAGTATTTGTGTTTTAATGCTAAGCTACTCAAAATTCAAGAGTCTCCAAATTCAAAGGTTGGTGGAATGCAAATGGACTTTTGTGAAAACTGGTTTTAAGATTCATAAATATTTTGAACACAGAGAGGTCTATTGTGTGTTCCGTAGAAGAACCTTTCTGATCAGACATAGCTGAAGGGTGGGGAATGAGGTAAAATTCCACAAAATTTGAATTGTGAATTATGTTTTTTCTGATCATTATGGCTATGTCTATACAGCCACGTTATTTCGGATTAACATCAGTTATTCTGAAATAACTTAGTGAGTGTCTACACAGCAAATAATTTCAAAATAATGGGCTTCTTACTCTGACTCCTGTAACCCTCATTGTATGAGTAAGGAAAGTCAAGGGAAGAGTGCTCTATTTTGAAATAACTGCTGTGTAGACAGTGTCAAAAGTTGAAATAAACTATTTTGACTTAAGCTACACATTTAGCATAGCTCAAGTTGTGTAGCTTATTTAGAATTTAGCCCTGCTGTGTGGATATGCCCTAAATGTCCAAAGTCCATAGATAAATGCATTAAAAAGAGGGAAGGGGAAATTTTGTGGCATTAAATGATATGTAATCAGAGGAGAAAAATAACAGCAAAGATAAAAAGGGGCAGAGTAAATATAAGCAAACAAAATATTCGTATAAACCATGACATTTAAAACAGCTTGAGTACAGTACAAAGGAAGAAGCAAAGGAAAGGACAACAGTAACAGAATGTATCGGCAGCCCTATGTTCATAGATTCAACAAAGAACAACAGAAGAAGCTAACAGAATTAAGATGAAGTTGAACATAAAACAAGGAACTCTCTCTTTCTCCACTAGACCCTCTTTTTAAAGAATGCAAGGGATCTAGTTTTCTTTGTAATTTATGTAAATGCACAGAACAACAGGGCCATAACAGCAGCAAAATGTCAGACTATTTGGATATGGGGAAAAAACAGGGACACAATCTGTTTAATATTGATTCTGTGTGGGAAAATCCAGCATCAGGTCTTTTCCCCCTTAAGCCTTCTTAATGTTTTGTTTCTATTGTTTCCTGTCTATAAAGATAGGATCCTTCAATGAGCCTTGAAGTCTATATGGATTTTCCTGCTGGCTCCTAAACTGAGTATAAGCACAATATTCCCAGGCTTATCCAGCTCTGATTTAGATCCCATTTGTAATCCACAGAAGAACACTAAAGAAGAAACTTACACTGTATTATTACTGGACAAATTGTTGTGCTGGCTAAATTCACCATTGCTGTGCGGCATCTTTTCTTGTTACCATCAAATGTTTAGAATGTAAAGTGATCATAATCTCATAGAGCTGCAGTGCAGAATTGTCAATTGTCCTTTACTTTAAAGCATGATATATTCTGTTTCATTCACAATACTCCCAAAGCCATTCTACATAGGCATTTGGGGTTGGTGACATGCCAATGATTTCGAACATTCACAGATATTGCCAGCTGTTTACTACTGAAAGGCTGCAATCCACAGTAAAAAAAGGCATAGAAAAATGAATCTTTGAATCAGCTGCTCTAGTATGCTACAGGTACCACACTTTGTGACCCAGCTATGTACAAAGTATTAATAAATTGGATTTAATTCAGATTTTTTTCTCGTTTTGGTAAAAGGAAATTTGCAAGATCTTACAGTTGTGGATCAATTCTTCTCACTGGTTAGCAAGTGTCACTATCTATGCTCAGTCTCCACAAACTCAGGAAGATAAGCAAAATGGAAAAAAGAAATTAAAGGAATTATTTTGCTCAAATGAGGGGGTTTATCCTTAATTTTTTTTCCTTTTGTTAAGGTGATGCATTTGTAAGCAGGGTCTGAATCACTGCTTCCAATGTAGCCAGCTGGAAGGGGAAAGGAATCCTGGGTATGGTTATGCTCACTCAGTTGTTTAGCCCTGCAAGGTAGTCAACTGTTGTTATGTAAATAAAATATTCTTCATCATAACACTATGATGAAGAATAAGTTTAAGACTCTTTTTTGACTTTGAGACAGACTCTGGGACACTTCCTTCTTTGCACATTGGAGGCTTGAATTCAACAAGATTACCATTTACTTCAGTGAAAAAAGTTACGCCAATGCTGTTGTTCCTGAAAATATTATTATTGGGGCACAATTCAGATGGTATTTGTAGCAGTAACTGAGTTCTGGAATGAGTCAGGGAAGGGTGACCAAATCATTCCATCTACTGGGCATAAATTAGAATCCCAAAGGGCATACAGATCAGATCAAGGAACACCATGTGGCAATCAGAACCAGACATATTTACAGAAAAAAAATAGTGTATGAGCACCAAAATTAAAGGTGCTCTTCCCTGGAATCTCTAGGTACCTAAGAAATCCTGAGCAGCAACAAGACAATTTATGCTGTTATTCCACAAAGTCACCTTCTACCCAAAGTTCTGCACAGAAGAGTGCTGAAACTGATGATTTATTTGATGTAAAACAACTCACATGTTCAGCTGATGCATCACCATGTCTTAATGAAATACAGTTAGAACACACTGGGACAATTGGAGAAGTATTGTTTAATGAAGGAGGAATTTCAAAAACTTTGGAGGTTCATTTTGGTTGCAAGAAGCAAATCTGCTGGTAGCAATTCAAATTATCCAAGCCTCTGAATTAAGTAAAAATCCACTTCAATTGGCCTCTGTGGTAAGAAATAAGCTCTCCTGTTATTTTCTGGGATTTACAACTTTTCATTGAGCCAGAACTATCACAAGACCAGCCTCTCTCATATCTACTTCTGGTCTCTGCAAGCATTTCCCCTAGACTACTTCTCTTCTCCCCTCCTTCACTTAGGCTACGACTAGACTGCAAGCCTCTTTCGAAAGAGGCTTTTTCGAAAGTATCTTTCGAAAAAGCCTCTTTCGAAAAAGAGCATCTAGACTACAACCAGTACTTTTGAAAAAGCACGCCTCTTTTTCAAGAGAGAGAGCACCCAGGCAGTCTGGATGCTCTCTTTCGAAAAAGCACAGTTTGCATTACGTAGCGCCTTTTTTCAAAAGAGCACTTTTGAAAAAAAGGCATTATTCCTCATAAAATTAGGTTTTCCACGGTCGAAAAAACTGCCGCGTTCTTTCAATTTACATTCAAAAGAACGTGGCAGCAGTCTAGACATAGGGAAAGCTTTTTCAAAAAAAGACCACTTTTTCCGAAAAAAAAAACCCCTGTAGTCTAGACACACCCTTGGTGGGGGGGGAGGGGGAAATCACAGAGAATCTTTTCTTATGTTTTAGGAGAGACAGTAGAGCAGTGGTTCCCAAACTTTTTTGGCATCACACCCCCTTTTTGATTTTTGAAAAACCCTCCCCCTCCCCAATAACAGCAAAACTTGTTGAGCAAAAAGAAGGAACTGACCGGAGTGGAAAAACAAAAATAGCAGCAAAACTTAGGAGGGAATTTAAAGGGGGGGGCTGGGTCACCTTGCCCCCACCCTGGAATTTCAGCAGGCCCCCCAGTTTGGGAACCAATGCAGTAGAGGGAAACAGAGAACCAGCAAGTGGTTGTTTCTATCCTTCCCAAAGATCACCTGTCTTCCTCATTTGCTCTTGTCATGGCTCTTCCATTGTGGTTTCCCTATCCTCACAATGGAAAGAAGTACCAGACTGAACAAAGGGAAGTGTCAAGATTTCTTCAAACAATAGAGAGGGGTCAGATGCAGACTTTTACAAATGTTCCCTGAGTGTGAAACCTAGTCCTATATTTTTGTAATTGGGAAGGCAGGGAGATGTGTGCATTTAATATTCCACCAGTCCCCTGACCAGCATCATCCTTGCCTTACTTATTCCTTTCAAGTCTGCTGGTATTGAGGAATTGTTTTTAATTGAGGATTGAGGGTAATTATAATATACTACCTACACAGCAAAATTATTTTAAATACCCCAGCACTGTGTATCTATGTGCCACTTATTCCACAAGGGACATTGTTTAATTATCTTCAATTTGCTTTTGAAAATCTTTCTGAGGAGGTTCAAATAATGCTTCAGGATTTTGATGAGAGGAATGACCTGATTCAGAGTCCCTTACTACCCACATGCTGAAAGTAATAATAATCCACAATGTCCTTTATTTCATTATGTTGCATAGTAGCTGCACTTTGACACTTCTATTGTAAAGTCCTTTTTCCTCCATAGGCAAAGGTGCTTGTTGGCTATTTTCATGAAACAAGTCTCTTAACTCTTATATGTGTGTTTTATATGTGGGCTAGACAGATTTCATTGCCATTAGTCTAAGATAATCATGTTACACATGAACCTGCGAGGTAAAAGTCTTCATACTGCAGTCCACCAACAGTAATATGTTTATACTACATATATGTAGTCTTTTCCCCCATATATTGACTGTACTCTTCTGTAGTTACTGTGGAAATAATTTTATGATTAACATATGACTAATACCTTCAGTGGTAGAAAGAAATCCATTTGGCCCATGGTTTGAAATGCAGCAAGATCACTAACTGTCAGGCCTCTGATCTGCAAACAGTCATTCTCTATGCTATATGCTCTCACCGTACTTTCCAGCAAAGCAGAGTAAAAAAGTAAAGAAAAAAATATAGTTTGACTCATTGTCCTCATTTATTTTATTGTTCATTTACTAATTATGGAACTCCCAATCATTAGTTTAAACTAGTGAAGTTTCTCCTATATATGTTATGATTTCTGAGACACTCTTCATTATATGGTCATCATGCCAATGTCTTAATAAGATCTCACCTTGCTCATTGCAATCTACTCCTTCTCTGGTGTTAATATGGAACCCAGGGGGCATCCTACTAATAACTTATTTCCATGTTTAATAAGGCCATTTTCGCTGAATATGTGAAGTAAAATGGCCACAATGAAGTCAATGCTAGATAGGGCCAGGATTTCATACCTGGTATAAATATTATTAGTGTGACAAAGTTCCTATGAAAACTAAGTGGGCCCTGTGCTTCTTGGTGAATTTGCTTGCCTCAGAGACTCACATCAGCCCACACTTTTAGGCACCACGCCCAGGGCTTTAATTTGCTGTTTGTTGAGCTCTTAATTATTGGCCAGCATATGGTAAAACAGAGAATAAACTCCACAGTCCTTTTCCCTCCTAGTGGAATAGGAGAGGTGGGTGTTGGGAGGAGAAGAAACTGGGGCCCACCCTCTACTCTGGGTTCCAGCCCAGGGCCCTGTGATAGTAGCTGCTTGTGTGAATCCCCAACACCTGTTCTATGACAGTTCTAAGACACTTGGGATACTTTCCCACACCTTCCCAGAACCTTCTTTCTCTCTGGTTCATCCACCTAGTTGTGATCTCCTTTCCTCCTATTCCCGGCACTCTCCTACTTCCTCCCAGCTGCACGCACTTTACAACTGTAGGCAAGCTTCTTTTATAGCCACTCTCAACTGGCGTTCTAAATTACCCCCAGGTGTCCTAATTGGCGTAGGCTGGCCTGACTTTGCAGGCCTGCTCAATTAGCCCCAGGTGTTCCACTGCCCCTGATTGCCTCTGCTGGTTCTAAACCAGCCCCTCACTGTTACTCTGGGAGCAGAGATCTCCTCAGTCTGAAGCTTATATATCTCCCCTCCACTACTTTTTTTATAGCCACCCTGTCACATTGGATTATGAAACTGAACATTTCACAGGTACCATTTATTTTCCCACTCAATTTTTCTGCAAAATTAGAGTGGTTTTGATAAACATATTGTCTGTGTCTACATTGGCGGCCGCTTTTGTGCAAAAACTTGCTGCCTGTCTACACTGGCCGTGTGTTCTTGCAAGGAACACTGACATTCTAATGTATGAAATCAGTGCTTCTTGCGCAAGAACTATGATGCTCCCACTCAGGAATAAGCCCTCTTGTGCAAGAGGCCAGTGTAAACAGGCAATATGAATTTCTTAGAAAGCCCTATGGTTAAAATGGCCATCGGAGCTTTCTTGCAGAGAGGCTACACTGGCATGGATGCTCTTGCGCAAAAGCACATCTCTTGCACAAAGGCACATGCCAGTGTAGACGCTCTCTTCTGGAAGAGTTTTTGCAGAAGAACTCTTCTGCAAAAGAGTTCTTGCGCAAAATCATGCCAGTGTAGACGTAGCCATTAAATACATAATCTGGATATAAATAAATAATCTGGCACATAAAAGAACTTGAACCTGAAACACTGTGCATTCAGCACTTATATTGCACCACAGAGTCCCTAGATAAAGTCCGATGGGACACTGTGACCTTCTAATCTAACCTCCGGTGTAACACAGGCTGTAGGACTTCTCTGAAATAATTCCCTTTTGAACACAAACATATGTTTTTACACAGACACGCAATCTTGATTTTAACATTCTGGCAAAGGAGAATGCACCATAGTCCATGAGTAAAGTGTTTTATTGAAACATAGAAAATGATGGAATTCCAACTTAAAGAAAAATTACTAAAAAATGAATGGTAAAATTATTGGTAAAATTTCAACAATCACTTTAAGAAATCTGAAATAAAAATAACTTAATAAAATAATATATTTTTGATAAATTCAAACATTTAAATAAAGCATGTACATTTTCCTTTTATTTAAAAAAGCTTAATTGAGCTAAGGGTCCAAGCAACACTGGGTACCTCCACTAGTTTACATTAAAATACATATTTTGTCTTGTATCTAACTTATCAATTGATCCAGATTGCTCTCTGTCAATGACCTGTCTTGATTATCATAGCACTCCCCAATCTTTGTGTCATCTTCAAAATTCAACAGTGATGATTGTATGTCTTCTTCCAGGTTATAGATAAAAAATAGGTCTGTCATGTGATTAACAAAAATCACCATTAATTGTGTTATTAACAATAATAGAATGAAATTTATTTTGGAAATATGTCACAGTGCTCATTTGTATTGATTTGAATTATAAATGTTTGCACTATAAAAGAAATATATTTTCCAGTTCACTTGTAGTGCAATCTCTTTATTATGAAAGCTGAGTTTACAAATATAGAATTATGTACAAAAATAACTGCATTAAAAAATAAAACAATGTAAAACATTAGAGCCTACAAGTCCACTCAGTACTACTTCTTGTTCAGCCAATCACTCACAGACGTTTGTTTATATATGCAGACTATAATGCTGCCCACTTCTTGTTACAACGTAATCTGAAAGTAGGAACAGGCATTCATATGGCACTGCAATGTATTCACGTGCAAAATGCACTATTAATTTCATTTGGTGACCCTCAGTTCTTGTGCTATGTGAAGGGGGAAATAACACTTCCCTATTTACTTTCTCTGTAGCTTCATCATAGGTGCTGGAACTAGAGTACTGGAGGTGCAGCAGCAACCCCTGGCTTGAAGTAGTTTCCATCTAATACAGGGTTTAAAGTTGGGTTCAGTAGCTCTCAGTACCCCTGCTAGTCATGATTATATAGACCCATATTTATGTCCTTTTACTCATATCTTTTCTAAGCTGAAACATTCTATTGTTTTTAATCTTTCACCAAATGGAAGATGTTCTGGGGATCATCATTGTTGTCCAGAAAATCCACTTCACACTTTGTCCCAAAAGTCCATACTTGTCTTCCACTTTTGTAATATAGTTTTTTGAGCTCCCACATATGGTATATATCACATCTGCCCTTAGAGAGATTGCATACAATTGTAGGCCACAATAATAGATCAACTTAATAAAACAAAGTCTTTCAAGTATATTAGAGAAAATTGCCATAGCTTTCACAACTCTGATTCACTAGGATTCCCTATTTATAATTACATTCTGAGACCTATAATTTAACCAGTTTTTAATCTATTTAATGTGTGCTGTGTATGGTTCTACATTTTTAATAAAACTGCTATGTGGTGCCAAGTTAAATGTCTTACAGAGGCCTTACACTAGCCATATCTGATGATCCTTTTGAAAATGTAATCCTAAATACCTTATTGTAACACACTGCAAAGATGCTTCCTTAGAAGAGAGAGGCTTTTAAAACTGAGTTACATATTAATCCAAAAGGAATGAGTCTCACTTGAAGTAAGTGTGATTTTGACAGCTCTGAAATTCTTCCTTGGTATTCCCGCTGTGTCAGAAACAACAAACCCAGCAGCACTTATTTCCTGCATATGAAGCCTGTCTAGACTCTGTCATATCTACTCATACACTTGATTGTTTACATTGTAGCTAGTTCCAAAAGTCTATTTTAGAGGCTTTTGATTACCACTACAAATTTCAAATGTGAATCTTCTTTTTTCCCCTCTCTTTTCAATTTCTTCTTCACCTGTCCTCAGACTTCTTTACTTGTTGCAATAACATACTTTTAGTCTTCACAAACATTTTATATTGCTAACTCTATTACTTTTACTGCGTATTCCTGTATCCTATCTTATTCGTCCAGCATCCTATGCCAGCCCATGAATGTGTGTTTTTGCCTTACCTAAAAGAAGTCCTCAGGTCAAGACCAGACCAAACCAAACTGCCTAAAATAGTAGAAATATTGCAGAAAAGAGATCAGGTTATGAAAGGGTAAAAGGGGTTTTCACCTTAGTTCAAGAAACAGCTGTTTTCAGGAAGGCAATTAAGTATGAATTCCAAATGCTTTCCTGAATTAGGTCTTTGAACCTTCAAATTCTAGAATGAGAAAGAGGGTGATTCCTGTAGCTCCTCACAGTTTTTATTGACACCACAACTTTCTGCTCATGAAACAAGTCACATGAGCCCATCCAGTGAGGTCCTATAGGGACAAATAGAGCTTATAGTTCTAATTCACTGAGAGCATCTCAGGCTACATCTAGACTCCAGGCTTCTTTTGGAAGAAGCTTTTCCGGAAGAGATCTTTGGAAAAAGTTCCAAAACACTGCCCAAGTGCATGAAAAATGATCTGCTTTTTCAAAAGAGAGCGTCCACACTGAATGGATGCTATCTCGCATTTAAGCTGTGATTACTATGGACGGAATAGCCACCTGGGCATCTATGCTTTTTCCTCTTTCCTCTTCTTTCGAAAGAACTTCCTCTTCCCCATCCACATAAGCCTTTCTCTGAAAGAGCTCTTTCAGAAAAAGGCTTCTTCCTCCTAGAAAGAGATTTACCAATGTTGGAAAAATGTCTCTGTTCTTTCAATGTTTTTCCAAAAGAACACGATTGCAGTGTGCACGTAAGTGAAGTTTTTTCGGAAAAACGGCCATTTTTCCAAAAAACCTCTGTAGTGTAGACATAGCTTCGGAGATCAAAGAGCCCACCCTTTCTTCCATACCAACCTATATGTTTACTCTCCTACTGCTCAGTTCTTCCACTATTCAAAGTTGCCTGACTTCTAAATGCATGCCACTATCTACTGCGGTTACATCTCCAAGAATGGCATTCCCAAAAATCTCTGTGTGCAAATGTAATGTGGCAGGCTGAACCAAACTTGGGATCTCTGGAGCTTAGTGGATAAACCTCTACTACAGCTTGATCTAAAAGCCAGCTAAGACCATACAGCAGACTCATTATTCTCTCTGTAAGTGATTTAATTGCCACTACATGGGACAGTACACCACACTGTAGCCAGACATGAACCCCATCTTGTTTCCCCCCCCCCCCCCCCAGAGAGCAAGAAAGGCAGTCAGCCTTTGATGCCCTGGGAACGCAGTGTGCTGCCTGTCCTGACTCTACCATAAACAGAAACCAGACAGTAAATGGGCTGGCTGGACGACCCGGGGCCTCCCGCCGCCCTGATGGCTAGTACCAGTAATTGACACGCCTGCACTGTCCCAGGAGAGAATCTTCGCCCATCACATACTAGAAGTGCCCATTGTCTGCATTTTCCCAGGTGTGAATTATGCTTTGCACCCTTCGTGGGAAACTTGGCATTCAAAGCCATTTTCCTAATTGGCCACTTGAGACCAGGAAGAAGCCTACGTGACCCAAGGGGTATAAAGAGGGGTTTAGTAGCCCACCCCATTTGAGCTCCAATCATCTATACCTGCTGGCAGGTATTGATTGTCTCCGAGGTCTGTGGGGCGCCCAACCTCGCCCTACTTCTTCCCGAGATTGAGAGAAAGACGCTGGCCACGCCAAGTCTGGAGCACTTGAGGTGAGAATATATACCTGCTATGTGTCTATTTTGCATGCATTTAATAAGAGCTCAGAGAACCAAAAGGGTTTCATGGTACCTGTAAGTGACTTTTGTTTTAAGTGTAATTTCTGTCCTGTCCTTTTGTAGTGGCTGTGTTATCTGTAACACAGCAGTAGCATTTAACAGCTAAGTTTACCCTGTAACAATAAAATAGTAACTGTTTAAGCTTTAACCTGACTCCTTCAGTTGCTGTAACAGAACCAAGCACAATTTAAAAAGAACTCCAGCCGGTCATAAGGGACAGATCCGTTGGGCGCCCGTCAACCTCTTCCAGGTTGCCCGCTGCTAAGGACCCTGGTCCTGGCAGTTGAAGTCTCGGTGTATAAGCTCTCCCTGTAAACTTATTGGGCGCCCGTCAACCTCCTCCAGGTTGCCCACTGCTAAGGACCCGGTCCTGGCAGTTGAAGTCTCGTGTATAATACACACACACACACACACACACACACCACTCACTGCTCCTGACCATCGGCTGACAACCCAGAGCTTCAGGGGTTTAACAGGATTTTCCTGATATTGATCTTTCCTGCTTCTTGGGGCTACTATCACCAAAGACACTGAAGCTGGGAGGAGACTGTCCTCCTCTAGTTACGCTGTTAGAATTTGTAATTTAATATTTTTGGATTGTAATTCAGGTGAAGTAAATAAATCCCAGTACATTTCTATTGAACTTAAATCTCTTCATTAGTCAGTTTCATTATAAATATTTTGTTAAGAATTTTTTACACAAATTATAGTTGGTTGCCATAATTAGACTCTTAATGGTGCTAACCAAGCTTTTACTGTTGCAGTAAGAATGTGAAAACTTGCATTTCCTAGTGATGAACAATAGGAAGTATGGCTGTCAAATGATTTTAAAAATTAATTGTGATTGATAGCACAATTTAAAAAAAATCATGATATATTGCACTGTTAATAATAGAATACCATTTATTTAAGTATTTTGAATATTCTCTACATTTTTAAATATATCCATTTCAATTACAACACAGTGTACAGTGCTCACATTATGTTTATTTTTAATTACAAAATGTTTGGACAGTAAAAATTACCAGTTCAACTAATACAAGTATTGTCATGCAATCTCTTTATCATGAAAGTTGAACTTAGAAATGGAGAGCTATATGCAAAAGACTGCACTCAAAAATAAAACAATGTAAAACTTTAGTGCCCTCTAGTCCCCTCAGTACTATATATATATAGTTGTAGTGGAAATCCGGAAAGGTGGTGTACCACAATCATTCTTTTTGTCCCTGCATTTTCTTACAGGCCCGGATGCTCCAGGCAGCCATTTGTGCTTTTTGCTTCTTATTATTCTTTTGTTATTCTCAAAGAGTTAGCTGTTTGCTCAAGATGGTACATTGTAGGAATGCACTGTTTACTTTCAACAAGTTCTTGGACAGGTCCCAAGGCCAGCCACCTGGTATGGGAGTATAGGAGCACTTGGGAAGATCACATAGCTATCTATGCTGAATATGTCCCACCTGATAATGCTAATTATTTGGCCTGGGAAAATATGCAAAGTATCAACAAGCTAATTATTGGATCTGGGAAAATATGCAATGTATCAACGATCTTGTTAGGTTCTCAAAACAACAGGTATGATTGCTGTAGATCCAACAGTATATAAGTGCCAGGGATATTCCTAACATTGGAACCTCGGCGTAGACCAAAGCTGCAGGAGGTGCTATGCACTGGCCACTGGGGTCCGTCCGCTGTCCTTCTTCAGGGGGTTCCCGGCAGAAGAAGGGACGTAGACATTGCATTTTATTCTGAGGTTTGCTTAGGCTTAATGAGTATTGTATTTTCTTAGTAGGCATTGCATTTTATTCTAAGATTTGCTTAATAAGCATTGTACTTTACTCTAATACAGTAAACTTCTGATAATCCAGCACCTTTAGGACCCACGGGGTGCCGGATTATCGGGTATGCCGGACTATCGGAAGGGGGCTATGAGGGGTCTGGGATGGGCGGGGATGCCACCCCAGACCCCTCATAGCCCCCCCTTCTGATAGTCTGGCTCTGCCCCAGGAATCCCCGATTCAGCCGCTGCTGGTCAGTTTCAGCAGCGGCTGAATCAGGATGCCTCAGCAGAGCAGCTGGGTGCTGCCGGGTTGGTCCGGAATGGCGTGCCACCCTCGGCGCTGCGAGACCAACCTGGCAGCACCCCAGCTGCTCTTGGGGATGCCTGGGACAGAGCAGCTGGGGTGCTGCCGGGTTGGTCCCGCAGCGCCAGGCGGCACTACAGGACCAACCCAGCAGCACCCCAGCTGCTCTTGGGGATGCCTGGGACAGAGCAGCTGGGGTGCTGCCGGGTTGGTCCCGCAGCGCCGAGCGGCACTACAGGACCAACCCGCAGCACCCCAGCTGCTCTGCCCCAGGCGTCCCCGATTCAGCTGCTGGTCAGTTTCTGCAGCGGCTGAATCGGAGAAGCGCGCAGAGCAGCTCAATTGTCCGGCTGCCGGAGCACTTCCAGGTTCCCGATGGTGCCGGACCATCAGGAGTGCCGGAGCATTGGATGCCGGACCAATGGAGTTTTACTGTATTGAGTGTTGTACTTTACCTTAATATTTGCTTAGTAAAATCTTTAAGCCTTCACCCAATTTGTGTGCTTATTGCCTCCAAATCCCTTAAGGGAAGAACCATTGCCTCTTGGCAATACAATTGTTTAGCCAATTGCTCAGACAAATAAGTTTGTTTACTTTTCAGGAGATAATGCTGCCCACTTCTTTTTTATAATGTCACCTGGAATTGAGAAGAGGCATTCACATGGCATTGTTGTAGCTGGTGTTGCAAGATATTTACATGCCAGATGTACTGAAGATTCATATGAACCTTCATGCTTCAACCAGCATTCTAGAGGACATGCATCCATGCTGATCATTGTTTCTTCTTGATAACAGTAGGTTGATTTTCTCTCTTTTTCTTTTTTTGGATGGTTTTGGGGTCTGTAGTTTTGGTGTTGCTGTGTTCTCTTTTAAGACTTCTGAAAGCATGATCCACATCCCATCCCTCTCAGATTTTGGAAGAAACTTCAGATTCTTAAATCTTGAATCAAGTGCTGTTGCTGTCTTTAGAAATTGCACATTGGTACCTTCTTTGTGTTTGGTCAAATCTGCAACATAAGTGTTCTTAAAACAAACATGTGCTGAGTTATCATCTGAGACTGCTATAACATAAAAATAGCAGAATGTGAGCAAAGAAGAGCCAGAGACATACAATTCTCCCACCAAGTAATTGTCATAAATTTAATTAACATTTTTAATGAATATCATCAGCATGGAAGCATGTCCTCTGGAATGGTGATCAAAGCATGAAGGGCTATGAATGTTTATCATATCTGTCACATAAATACTAACATAGGTGCTGACTTCCCCTCTAGCCAGGCAGGCACACGATCCCCATACTCCAAACCCCACTCCTACTCCATCCTTTTCCACAAGCCCCCTCCTCCTCCCTACCTCTTCCTACCCCTGCTCCACCCCCATCTCACCCCTTCTCCACAAACCATCACACCGCCTCTTCTTGCCCTGTTCTGCTCCCTCTCTGCCCCATTCTGCCCCATTCTACAGCCTCCCCATCATGTCTCCATTTCTTCCCCCATGTACCCTGTCCCCAATCCTTCCCCTCCCTCACAAAGCTTCCTGAATACCATGATCAGTTGTTTGTGGTACTCTGGAAGTGCTGGCAGAATGAGGGAGGAGTTGGTCATTGGGGCCAACAGCAGGTGACAGGCACTGTAGGAGGGAGGTGGGAGGAACTTGGCTGCCAGTAGGTGCTCACCACCCAGTAATATTTCCTTGTGGTTGCACCAGCATGACAGTCAATTTGACTGTCATAGGTGCAGAACCCATGTAGTTGGCACCTACGACCGTCAATTTGAATGCCTATTCTCACTTTAAGATGACATTGTAAAAAAGCAGACAGCATTATCTCAAGCAAATTTTAATAAACTTGTTTCACTTAGCAATTGGCTGAAGAAGAAGTAGGACTGAGTGGACTTGTAGGCTCTAAAGTTTTGCACTATTTTGGTCTTGAATGCAACTATGTAACAAAAAAAGCAACATTGTATGTTGCACTTTCACAATAAAGAAATTACCATACAGTATTTGCGTGAGGTGAATTGAAAAATACTATTTCTTTTATCATTTTTACAGTGCAAATATTTGTAATCAGAAACAATAATCCAAAGTGAGCACTGTACATTTGGTATTCTGTGTTGTAAGTGAAGTCAATATATTTGAAAATGTAGAAAAACATACAAATATTTAATAAATTTCAATTGGTGTTGTTTAACAGTGTGATTACAATGTGATTAATCAAAATTAATTTTTAATCTCAATTATTTTTTTAGTTAATCGCATGAGTTAACTGCAATTAATCGACAGTCCTAATAAGCAGTATAAATGTTTAAGGAACTAATCTTGCCTGACTAACCTGATTGCTTGTTTTGTTGTTGTTGTTGATAACATTATAATATTAATGAATGAAAGGCTTCTGATAGATTCAATAGATTTGCCTTTTAATAATTGACACGTCATCTCAGCAAACCGTACACCAAAAATGAATTCAAATTCCTTTAGATATGAGCACTGTCACGTAGACTAAAACTTGTCAGAAGGATCATAAAAATGCAATGATAAATGACACCATATGGAATTAATGGGATGTTGTATCCTATTTACATTGGTAATATGGAAGATGGGGTAAACATCTTAATAAAGACTGAGAGGGGACATGATATCGGTTTTCATGTATCTAAAAGGGTGTTACAAGGAGGAGGGGGAAAATTGTTCTCCTGGGCCTCTGATGGTAGGACAAGAAGAAATGGGCTTAAATTGCAGCAAGGAAGGTTTAAGTTGGACATTAGGAAAAACTTCCTAACTGTCAGGGTGGTTAAACACTGGAATAAATTGCCTAGGGAGGTTGTGGAATCTCCATTACTGGAGATATTTAAGAGCAGGTTGGATAGACATCTATCAGGGATGATCTAGACCAGGGGTTCCCAAACTTTTTGACACGGGGACCAGTAAATCCATTCACGAGCTTTTGGAGGACCGGTAACATTCATTTGAATATTGCATATTCATTAAGCAAATGATGAATATTCAAATAAGTTGTTTCTGGTCCTCCCAAAGCCCCCAGTGCCTGCTGTAGCAAATGTTTTGATACGGTCACCCACAATATTCTTGCCAGCAAGTTAAGGGAATATGGATTGGATACATGGACTGTAAGATGGATAGAAAGCTGGCTAGACCAGGGTTTCCCAAACTTTTTACTTTAGTTGGAACCCATTTTTTTTCAGTACTGTTTTTTGCAGCCCAAAAATATAAACACATATAAAAAAGAATTAAAAATTAATACATTTTCAGTGTTTCACCTGGTTGCATCCTCCGCCCAGCCTGAGCCAGGGTTTGGGGGACCCGGCACCACATGGGTACTCCAGGAGGCGGGGGCAGGAGCAGATTGGGGGTAGGGTATCTGGCTATGGTTAGGGTTGCCAGGTGTCCGGTTTTGTACCGGACAGTCCGGCATTTGAGGGTTCTGTCCAGGAAACAAATTGAGAAAATACAGGACATATAAAATGTCCGGTATTTTCTAATTAGGTAAGTTTTATTATTATTAGGTGTATCAGTCCATAGCTGCGAACTGCCTGGCTGGTAGATGTGCTCACGCTGAGTGAGTGTGTCTACCAGCCAGGCAGTTCGCAACCACTCGAGAGAGGGTCTGGGGCGGGGCAAAATGGAATCCCCGGGGCCGGACTCACTCGTGTGCCTGGGTCTGCATGTGCCCGGGTCAGTCCCGCTTCCTGCCAGCCGATTTGCTCCCCCTCCCTGCTACTCCTCCCAATCTCTCCCGTCCAGCCCTGTTTCCAGCAGCCAGTTCCCCACCCCCCACCGATCTCCCGGCCAGCCCCACTCCTCCGACCCCTCCGACCAGCCCCGCTCTCCTGACCTCCTCCCAGCCAGCCAATTCTCCCCCGCTTCTCCTCCTGATCTCCCCTGGCCAGTCCCGCTGCCCCCGTTCAGCCCTGCTTCCAGCGGTTCATTCTCCCGTCCTCCTCCTCCTCCTCCTGATCTCCCCCGTCCAGTCCCTCCACCCCCGTCCCCTGGCTAGCCCCACTGCCCTCGTCCAGCCCTGCTTCCACCGGCCGCCCGCCCGCCCTCCCCGCCAATCTCCACTAGACAGCCCCGCTGCCCCCAACCTTGCTTCCATCAGCTGCCCGGCCCCCCGATCTCTGCCGGACAGCCCCGCTGCCCCCAACCCTGCTTCCTGGAGGCTGGTTTACCCCACACCCACACCTCCTCCCAGCCCGCCCCATCCCACACCCCTCCCGGCAGCCATGCTGAGGCCCGGTATTTTTTTCCCACGGCCCGGTACCCGGCCACGGCCCATAGTTTGGGAAACGCTGCTCTAGACCATTGTTTCTCAACCTTTTTTTATAAAGTACCCCCTTTTTAAAAACAAACAAACAAACAAAATTATAAGTATCCCCAGTGCCTACAGTTTTCAGACACACAACACTTTTTTCTACCATTGCAACACATTTGTTTAAACAACTCAATCGTAGCTGGGCAGGTGATTACATTTTTGAGTGTAAAAAGTACAAAAATAATAAAGTGCTGTAAAACTTAAAACAAAAATTCAGTTTTCTCCAAATTTCAGTTGTGTTGATGTACCCCCTTCCCCTCAACATCTCTCAAGTACCCCTGAGGGTACTCGTACCACTAGTTGAGAAACACTGATCTAGACAGTGCTTGGTCCTACCGTGAGTGCAGGATACTGGACTCGTTGACCATGCGAGGTCCCTTCCAATTCTCATAGTCTATGATTCTATGAAAATTAACAGCACTTTGCTCCTAAATCAATTAGTCTCTTTGAAAATCCCACTATTAGACTATTTAGCAATGTGTGCCTATAGAAAATTGCATGTTAAGCTATCTGGGGGAATATAATCTAAATCACATATTTTGTACTTGAGGGAAACAGTAATGCTGAAGGAATCTGTAATGGGGTGGCACTCAAGATCACAAGCCTCCAGTGGGGGGCTTTGGGGCCTGGTACACCCCATCACACTCCTCCTCCTTCCGACAAGCATTTCAGGGTGTCTCCCCATAACAGTGTCACTTCTCCTGTTCATCAGGGTTCTCTCTCCTTGGCCTACCTCACCAAAGGAGCTCTAATAGCTCATGCCCCAGTTTCGCTGGGTTACCTGTCAGGTTCCTTAGCCTGCAGAGATCAGGTTCTCTCTTAGTCTCTCACTTTATAGTTCTTTGCCCTGGCTTCCCAGGGTTCTCTGCCAGTTCTCCCTGCTTGTAGAGCTTTTATAATCCCTTGTTCCAGTTTTTGTCCTAAAGTGGGTTCGCAAAAGGCCCAACTTCTGCTGTAGATTATTCAGTCCTTGGAGTAACTTATGCCCCTCTACAAGAGTTCAGGTCCCCATTCTCGGTAGATCTCCTAGAGTCTGGGTGGATTCCCCTTACTCTCTTGGTCCCCTTTATAGCCTGTCAGCTCCCAGGTTGGTTCCCCCTTCAGTCTGGATCTCATAGAATCCTAGAATCACCATTGTAGCTCTCTCAGATCATGGGTTGGTTTCCTCTCCAGATGTTTATGTTCCCACCATAGCTCTCACGGCTTACAGATGGGTCCCTTCTTCAGGAGATTGGGACCCCATCATAGCACTCTCGGTTTCTATGTGGGTTCCTTCTCCTGCCTGGGTTCCTAATGTAGCCCTCTCAGGTCCTGGATGGGTTTCTTTTCCTGTCTGGGTCCCTGTTGTAGCCCTCTTGGCTCCCGAGTAGGTTCCCTTAATTACTGTGGACTATCTCACCCCTGCCCCAAGCTCTCTCTTTATCTGGGTCCCAGTCATTATCACCCCCACCCTTGGAGTGATCTTGGACTGAGCCTTTGGGACTCCCCTGTCCCTTCTCTGGGGATAGTGCCCTTTGTGTGGCAGTAGAAACATTCATTGTGCCGTTCATGGGTCATGGGCCTCCAACAGTTTGGCTTAGTCTTTCCCTCAGGGCTAGCTTGAGCCCATTGAGGCGCTCTCTCCTTATTTGTCCAGGCTCCCACAGACCCAACATATTTGGGGTCCCCTTGTTGCCCTTACAGGAGGCACTCTCCAATCACTCTCATTGAACAGGTGGGGCCTCCATACTCCCTCTCAGTAGGAGCACTCCCTCCCAAAGTGTCCCTTGCACCCACAGGCATAACAATTTCTTGGCCTCAGAACTGGACTCGTGCCCTTGGTGCCTGGTCTCCCATGAGGTCCATGTGCCCACTCTCACAGCAGGCCAGTTGCCATTGCTGCTTGGCAACCTGAGCCAAATGGGCCCTCCAGTAATAGTACATCTTGGACCTTTTCTCCCTCAGTTTCCTATAGTACCTCTCCATCTTATCTGATGGTAAAATTGGCTGAGTCTCTCTGTCACAACATCTGGGTGAATGCTCTTAGCTCCTCTGAATCACCATGTTCTGCCACCTGCCACTGCTGCTGTTGCTGCTGCTGGCATAATACACCCTGCAGCTCCTCCCTGGCCCATGTTTACAGAGAAAGTCCAAAGTTCCCACTTCTGATACCACTTGTAATAGAGTGGCACTCACCTCTTGTGAGCATCCCCATCTGGTTGAGTGTGTGTGCATGCATGGTCTCTGTCATCAGCTGAAAGCCTCTTCAGCAACTCAGCCCTCCAGCCAGATGACGCCCTGTGTCTATCACAAAGGGGCCCATCTCAGTGCCCACTTATCTAGTGTTTTTGAGTTCATTTCCCACTCACAGAGAGTGGTGTCTCCAGTGCTTCTCCTCCTGGAAACAGCTTCCTCACCCTTATCTTAGGGTTTGTATCTCAGTCCATCAGTCTCATAATAGCTCTCCCCATGGAGCTCTCCATGGTGCTTTCACTCCCTCAGCCAGCCAGGCACAGTCTATACCTCTTCAAGGCTCTAGAGACACTGAGCTGACTTTGAGCCTATAACTTCTTCTTACAGGCCTTCCTGGCCCTTGATTGGCAGGTTCCTCCTGCAGCTACTCTAGCTGCCTGGAGGACTTCTCTATGTCTTTATGTGCAGGTCGTGGCAAGGTCACAAAGCTCCAACAGAGGGCTTCCAGGCCTGGTCCACCCCATCACAGAATCCTAGCAGAATAATTGATTATAAGACCAGAAGGGACCACTGTGCTCTTTTAATCTGACCTCCTGTATGACACAGGGTCTAGGACTTCCTTCAATTAATTCCTGAATGAACTAGAGGGTCTCATTAAGAAAAATATCAAATCTTGATTTAAGGATTTTTGGTGATAGATAACCTGTACAACACATGGTAAATTGTTCCAGTGGCTAATTCCATCAACATAATCACAGCAAATCCCAAACAAATGTAGCCTGCTTGAAGATTGAGTGTCACCTGGATTGATCTCAAGCAACATGCAGGATATCAGAATGACCCTTCTCCAAGGTTTCATTGGTTATTTTCACCTCAGCAGCAGAGAAACTCACGGCTATTTCCTCTACAAGGACAATTGACCAGATTATTGCAGCTGGTTATCTTCAGTGTGAAAACTCTCATAATGTGAACATACTAGCCCCACAGGGTTGATGGCTAATTACACACACTGTTAAAAATGTAGGTCTTATTTCCAGACTGAATTTGTCTAGCTTCAACATCCAGAAGCTACAATGGGAAGCAAGTTAAATGTGATTTTAGACTGAGGTATAGCAACCCAGTATCACATTGACCTTTTTCTATGTAAATATATTAGAAGCAAGAGGAAGACCAAGGACAGCATAGGGCCACTGCTCAGCGAGGAGGGAGAAACAATAATAGGAAACTTGGAAATGGCAGAGGTGCTTAATGACTTCTTTGTTTCGGTTTTTGTCAAGAAGATGGATGGTGATAGGATGCCTAACATAGTGAATGCTAGTGGGAAGGGGGTAGATTTAGAAGATAAAATTTAAAAAAAGAACAAGTTAAAATTACTTAGAAAAGTTAAATGTCTGCAAGTCACCAGTTAGACAGCTATCAGGGATGGTCTAGTCAGCGTGGGTCCTGCCGTGAGGGCAGGGGACTGGACTCAATGACCTCTCGAGGTCCCTTCCAGTTCTAGTGTTCTATGATTCTATGATTCTAAGTAGTGGATGCTGCAGTATCACCATTGTATGTTGAGGTGTGTCTGACTGAACACTGACCAACAGCTTCACTAGTTAGATCCAGTCACAATTCCATGGATCTTTGTGCAGAATAGGGAAAAACAAAAGATACTGACAAACTATGGAGCAAATTCTGAAAGGAACATAAATAATCAGACAATTGGAAAGGTTGATTTCTGTACTAGAAGGTTTGAAATAGCTAGATGTGTATGGAAAAGTGATGATGTGGAGTGAATGAGGCATGATTAATGTCTACAAATTGAAAGTGTGCAAATAAGGAATACTTATTGCAACCAAATGCTATAACTCTGAAAAGTGTGCTATAATTAGAAGAGGAAAAAATAAGATGAATATTGTGAAAAATAGTGAATTGTATTAGACTATGGAATAGGCACCACAGGGAAGTAGGAGTACATCAAACCTATCCATTGTTCTCTGTACTGACTTCCCATACAACACCAAGGCTACGTCTAGACTGCATCCCTCTGTCGAAATTGCTAATGAAGCAGGGATTTAAATATCCCACGCTTCATTAGCATAAACATGCTTTTTTTTTTTTTTTTTAAAAAAAAATGGCAGTCTGGACATGGATCTGTTAAAATAAACCCTTTTTCGACAGATCCTGTATTCCTTAAAAAATGAGGTTTACAGGATCTGTCGAAAAAGGGTTTATTTTCAACAGATCTGCGTCTAGACTGCTGGTTTTTTTCGAAAAAGTTCCTTTTAAAAAAAAAGCGGCAGCCATGTTTATGCTAATGAAGCGCGGGATATTTAAATCCCTGCTTCACTAGCAATTTCGACATGTCTAATCTACATCACTCTGGCAACAGAAAGGTGTAGTCTAGAGACAGTCTAAATCAAGTTCAAGGTCTCAGTCCTTTTCTTCAAGACACTTGATTGCCTGGGCCCCTCATATCTAAAAAGATTGTCTAAAGTTTCCAAATGAATTTTGTGATCAACAAGAACAATGAAACTTTTGCACCATAAGAGACACATTAGTCTGTGCAAGTGTCAGAACTTTTGAATTCAGTCAAAACTGTGGAATGATTTCCATGAGCTGGTCTGCTGACAGGGGAGGGAAGCAAAGGAAGCAATTGACCAGGGACCAGAGATTCAAAGCAGCCTGGAGCTCCCAGCCACTAGTGTGGCAGCAGCAATAGCTGAAGCTCTGGACCCCTTTGAATTGCCATAGGAGCACCTGTGTGGCTCTGAGGGCTGTGTGTGTGGGGAGTTGCACCTCGGTCTGCTCTGACTGCCCTTGGCCACATCCCTTCCATCCTCAGCCCCACCTCTTCTGCAGAGCATGAAGCCAGCCCCATATACACACCTTGCCCTAGGGTCCATGGAGGCTGTCAGCCCTGTTGCCCACAATAACTAAGGACCATCAAAATTGTTTCCACATTCTACTTCAAGTGCAAGGTGTACCGCTTGGACTTTGCCTTCTCTAATATAAACACATATATATGTGCATGGTTTTGAAAAAAATCCCTACCAAAATATAATATTCCACTATGAAAGCAATTCTCCCTTTCGGGAGAAGATGAGAGAGTGAATGAACTTAATATGTAATAAATATTAATCACATCACTTAACACACTACTAAAAGATAGTCAGATACTATGAAGAAGAACCTAGATAGAATAGAAAGGATCTTTGACTGGGACATTATAAAATTAGTCTGGACAAAACACTCACAAATGTAGAGTAGAGAAGAATTTTGTGCCAGTGGAAGGATGGTCTAAATGACCTTATAGGTCTTTTCCAGTGCTGATCTTTATTTCTGATTTTGTATTCATAGATTGCTTCTGAGTAGCTATGAAGTCTGCTTAACATTTATGATTCGTTTCTTATTACCAAGTTACTAACAGACTCCACTTCAGTGAATAATGCACTTGACTTAATTTCACTCACTCACTTTGATGTAAGTGCCTGATAAAATATCATCTCCATCCTTGGTAGTGTTTGACATTTCAGTTTTACTAAACTCACCTTTACAAGTACAAAGTAATTTAAAGAAAGATTTTCTTTCTAAGAAGGGTTGTCTCCTAAAGAGAAAGCCCCTTATAGGGAAATGACAAAGCTACCCATCAGCATATCACCAATTCACAAAGGAAAGAAAGAATTCACATTTTAAATATGATAGTATCTATGTTTATGACATAATTTTCCAAAACTTTATTGCATTTTCATAGTTAATGCTAATTAACAGTACAGTAGTGTTGCAGGTAAATCTACTGCAAAGTGATTGGCAAAGAGGTTTTGAAACTACAGTAGTACCATATACAGAATGTTAGAAGAGCGACATGCTTGCTACAGATGAATGAATTCATCCATTTAACTTACCCTGCTGAGTAATTATGTCAGAGGTAAGCTACTGTTATAGTATGAGTTTTTGATCAACATCCTGGTACTTTCTACATACTTGTAAGTATTCAAATATAAAATTTATAGTCATATTACAGAGGGACTCAACTAATTTTGTATAAAAAGCTCCAAAATCAAGGCCCCAAACCATCAAAATATCTTTCTCAGTCAAATGACAGCATTCTTACTCCTTTGTACTATGTAGCTATACTGGGCTAGATTCGCAGGGGTGAAAATTAATTTGATTTATCTGAGCATCCAGACGATTAATTCAGATTTTGACATCCATTTTTTCAATAGATTGTTTTCAAAATAAAATTAATTCTTGCCTGTTTTCTTAGAAGTGCCAATTTTTCAAGCATCTATATGAAGCATCCTGATTTTGTAGCACTGAGTGCAAGCATATATTAGGCTAGATCTGAGACAGAAAGCTAACATATTATCAGATGTATGGCCTGAATCTGCATTTTATAACTATTTTAGTTTGAAGTGAGTCAGCAGATGAAACAGGGAGTTGCATCGCTAGTAACACTTTTCAGGCTAAAGAAAAGGAAGGAAATATGAAACAATATTTTGAATGGAGCTGGACTTTTTTTGGTGGGAAATACTAAATTTACTGGAAAAATATATTTTTGAGACATAAAATTATTTGAGAATTCGGCTCAAATTCAGCCATTATCTTTGAGGCGGGGAAGAGAAGCAAAAATGCAAAAAAAAAAAAAAAAAAAGTTAAATGTTCCATTTTGGCCATTTCAAAAAGAAATACTTTTGTCTTTTGCCTGACCAGACCTTCCCCTATGTGGCATATCCCCAAGAAGGCTAGTGTTGGAGCCAGAGACTGGGGCGGCAGCACGCAGTGCTGGTAGGAGAGCAATACAGCCAGGCAGATGGACACCCAGCCATGGTCAGGAGTCCCAGCCTGTGAACCTGGGGGGCTCCAGCCCTAATTGGATGTGCCTAGATGCTAAATGAGTAAGCCATGGCCCAATTAAGGCCACCTGGGCCGTAGCTATGCCCCTGGGATGTATACTGAAGTCCTCATTCAAAGCCCATTGAAAGGTTTGGATCAGGTCCTTAGGCTGTGCACAGATATTAATCAGAGGCTCCATAAAAGTATCAGAATGTGTGCTCTTTGAAATCTGTCTATATACACTTCATGTGCTACTTTTGTTACAGGCTTATAAAATCTTTTTCTCCTTGACTGCTTCATTCTTTAAAAAAAATAAATAAATAATAAAAATTCCACTGGATCAATACAAATATTGTCTGCTTTCAGAATACCTTTTCATGATGAGCTTTCAACAGAAACAATGAGTGCATGAGCATAAAGCTGTTTGTTCAAAAGTTTCTGCCAAGTAGCCCTCTACAGCTGTATTGTACATTTGGGATGGGTTGAGCTCAGGCTGTGGAATTCTCTGTGGAGGATCCACAAGCTGGGGAGGGACTTTCAGGGCACAATTTGTTCTGAGCTAATGTTTAACACTACAAACGGAGCCAAAGCATGGCAAGGACACTAGAAAAAGCAGACATTTTTAAAACGTGGCTTTATTCTTAGCTCTAAGCTTTGATCTCCTCTCAGAATAGCAGTGGTGTTACATTTGCCTGCCATGTATTTAAAAAAAAAATCTTATTTATGGAATCAGCACAAGTTTCATCATCTTATTTTAAGGACAATTTAATTGCTGCAAGTCAAAGCGTAGCAGTGTAGCAGAAGTTACTTTGAGATTCTGTTTCTCAGTCTCAAAATATTTGTGAGTATTTTACCAACAGACCAATTTATTCACAATAAAAATTGACAGAAGGGCAGATTCTCTGGTCTGTTGAGTGTAAATATGACATAGCAATGAAATGGATGGCAGTCAAGGAGCTGTGATGTCTCTTTGATCCCTGCTTGATACTTGACCTCAGCACAAGCTGGAGCAGTCTAGGGTCTGCTCTAACATGCCCTAGACAGCAACAATCTCAAAGGACCATCCTCCAGTGGAGCATAGCTGCATGCAATCCATCCATGTCACTTCTCCTGCCTGTCATAGTGCCATCCACATATTCCTTCCCACATCCAACGAGCATTCTTTTGTTCAGGGTTGTGAATAGGGTGCTGTAGAAACAAGTTATGTTTACTCTGCACCCACTAGGCCAGTATGCTCTCTCTCTGTACAACATAAATAGCCTCACGGAACAAGGTAGGGAAGGAAATCTCATCCAATGATTTGGATAGTTGTACTACATAGATCTTAATAAGGAAAAGTTACTTTGTTTATTTAATTAAAAATGGATGAGATTAGGAGTGGGAAAACTGCTGGCTACAGCTTAAAGTAACAGAAAGGATGCTCCAAATATGGGACCATTTCTGTGTTTCCTGTAACTGAGACTTGGTCCACACTAGTGCTGTAAGTTGATATAAGTAAAGCTACTGAAGTCATATAACTTAATGTAACTTACATCAACTGCCAGCATCTACACTGCAATATGTGAATGGGAGATGCTCTCCTGTGGAAATAGTTTCCTCCTCTTATGGAAGTGATTTAATTAAGTCAACAGGAGAACACTCTCCCGTAGACTTATCGCATCTTCACTAGATCCACTAACTCGATGCTACTGCATCAATTGCAGTGGTGCCAATTTACTGTGTAGTGTAAAAAAAGTTCCTAGTACTGTTTAACAGAATCTTCATACCTCTGCTTCAATTGGGGCAAAGGAAGAGGATTCCTTGCAAACCCTTTGAACCTGTGGTTCTACATAGAAATACATGAACTTGGCCAAAAATTTCTAGAAAGCAAAATTAGTTTAAAAGATGAGAATTTGCTATTATCTAAATTATCTTTTCTTCACCATTCATTGAACAGAGTCTAGTACTAATTATGTCAGTGACAACAGCTGCTTTTCACTTCCATTTCATCATCTCAGTCTCCCAATCCATGGTGATTAACATGCTTATTAATAAATTTATTATTACTTGTTTATTTGTGATAAGTTCATTGTGGAAAGTAAATCCCACACTAGCTATGAACAAAATAGATGACAGTTAACATAAAATACATTAAAAAATTATAAGAATACTCAACAATTAATCAGCACCATATTTTATAGTAACACATGCATGCACTAATGCATTGCTACCAGCAATACAACAGCTGTTCTTTGATGCATTTTTAACATCAAGTAATCTTTCGTTTATGATAAATTACAGCACGTTTGGCCTATGTGAGTAACATTATGCATTAATGCAACTATCCAGAATTAAACCATGTCTGCAAACTACCTTGTTAACCTATGTATGCCCATGAACAGGTGGTGACAGTGCTTTCCATTTACGAGGGTATTGAAGGGAGACTTAAGCCAGAGGTTTTCAAACTCTGGGTCGCAGCTTGTAAGGGCAAGCCACTAGCTGGCCATGAGACACTCTTTGTTTACCTGTGTCTCTGCAGGTACAGGCAATTGCCCCTCCCATTTGCTGTGGACCACTATTCCCAGCCAATGGGAGTGGTGCGGAGAGGCATTGACTGAGATACCACTTCCTACAGCTCCCATTGGCTGGAAACTGTGATCCGCGACCTGCAGGAGCATCAATCACCTTTATTTGAGGAGGTGCAGGTAAACAAAGGATCTCACAGCCAGCTAGCGACTTGTCCTATGGTGTTTTGGGAAGATACGTAATTGGGGCTTCTTAGGGTAGACTGCTTAATCAAGGGTATGCTGAGGCCTTCCAGTGGACACATCAACTCATCTAGGTATTTCCCTAGTTTACAACAGTCTACAAAAAAAGTACCTGTGAAGTAAGTATGAACTAAAATTTCATGCAGACAATGACTTCTTTATACTGCTGTATATACTATACACTGAAATGTAGTTACAATATTTATATTCCAATAGATTTATGCTGTAATATATGGTGCAAATGATAAAGTAAGCAATATTTTCAGTACTAGTGTACTGTGACACTTGTATTTTTATGTGTAGCCCCTGCTGTACACCAGCCTAGTATGAGGTTATTCTACACAGGGGAAGCTTGTGACTTTTACACAACTTTGGGAGACTAGGCCTGAAGCTCCTGCTTATAAAGGGTTATTATTCATTCATTATTCATTCATTGATTCAGTTATAAGCAGTTCCAAATTATGATAAAATGTTAATTACACTGCATTGTGAGTCAGTGTGTGTTCACCTCAGACTAGACCCACTCAGACAAATGACCAGGAACAGGCTTTATTCCGTAAACAACACAGAACAGGATTACAGTTCAGCAGCCTCCTCTCTGCTTGCAGTCTATGTGCTCTCAGCTCAGTCAGCACTGACACCCTGCTGGGAGAACAGGGGGCACACCCTGGCAGGAACCAGGAAGTTCTCCCAATATGCCCACAGTTTGTAGTTCACAACTTGTAGTCCCTAGGACTGCTCCTGAAGCACTCTGGACCTTGGGCTACATATATCTGATTTTGTAAGCAAGTACTGTAGTTTGTAAGTGGGACAGTACTCTAGACAAATCAGACTTCTGGAAAGGGATACAGTAGTCTGGAAAGGTTAACAACCACTTCTCTAGAACAGTGGGGCCCTGTCAGCTCCTCTGATGGGCCCCCCCTGCACTGCCTTATTACATTTGAAAAAGGAACACATGGATAGAGAAAGGGATTCCCCCTACTATTCCAGGGAACCACCAAGGCTCTGACTTTTCAGTGATTTTGAGATGCCACTTTCCTTAGCTGACGTGCTTAGTTTCCTTAGCATGTCTGTTTGTTTGACTTTAGGCCCTTGTTACCTAAACAGGCTGGGATGAAAATTGCAACAGGGAACATGAGGTAGCAATGTCTGATTATTTAGTCTACAAAGGCTTAAATATGAAACTAGAAGCTATTTGAGTGGCAGGGGAAGCAATGAGCTCTGCAAGCAAGGAAAAACTAGAAGAGGGGCTGGGTGATCAAGACCAGTGGAAGGGGGAAGGACTAGGGACACAAAGAAAAAAGAGGAAAAGGGGAAGTGAGGGTGGAAAGGAGCTTGTGGAAGGATAAAGTATTTAGATGTATTAAAGTATGCTGCTGAGAAACTAGGTAGCCAGACATTAGTAGAGGGCTTTCCCCCATCTCTGCTCTTTTTCTTAGAATCTCTTCTGAAGTCTAGAAATCCAAAACGCTTCCAATCTGATTAGCACTTTCAGGCAAAATGAATTCCCTATCCCTCCTTTCCTGTTTTATTAATTTAAAAAAAAATTTGGATTGTGTTATTAAGCCCTTTAGATATAGTCCCTGTTCAAGCAACACACCTAGATAAATGCTTAACGCTAAGTATGTGAATGCTCCCATTAACATAACCGGGACTACTCATACGCTTAAAGTTAAGCACTTGCTTTTTAACTGTTTTGCTGCATGGGTTATAGTTATGCTTTAAATGTCATATTAAACCTTTACAAGTAGTTCCAAATTAGGATAAAATGTTAATTACACTGGCATGTGACTGAAGACACAAAAAATATTTAAGCATTTTTAAAGACATAGGTGGATAACAGAAAATGTAAAGGATTTACTTAACTGAATCAACTAATGAATAATATTTATGTAGTTATTTAACAGCTTTTAAATCACAGGTGGCATATTTCAAATGCTACATAGCCCAATTATTTAGCATAAACTACAGCAAATAGTAGTTCAATACTTTAAATATGATACAATATGCTTTGTGTGTACGTAATTAGTACAATATCATGTGGCATATGACAATTTCAGCACTGTTCCATGAGATATCAAGCTGTTGATGGCATATGACAAAGTGGCATACCAACATTAAGGATGCTAACATATAGCCCAGGAGCGGGGAATCTCAGGCCTGGGGCCAGATGCGGCCTCCAGCTTGCTTGAATCTGGCCCCCAAGGCTCAGCATTGGGGAGCCTATGCTGGTGCTCCAGGCCTCTGCCTCCCACTTGCAGGGCTAGAGCACACAAAAATCTACTAGCCTGGGACACCCTAGGCTCTGGTGTGCAAGGGGAACATGGAGAGTGTCTTTCTCCTTCTCAGTCAGGAGCTTTTCACTTTGCTTCTCACTTGTATGTGGCCCCCAACTGATCTGTTTGTGGGTCAGCGGCCCCGATCCAAAAAAGTTTCCCCACCCCGGTATAGACGTTTAAATGATTAACTCAGGGGTTCTCAAACTTTGTGATACTGCGACCCCCCTCTAAGTTGCTCGCAACCCCTTGGGGGGTCAGGACCCGCAGTTTGAGAAACACGGGATTAACTGATAAGCCTTCTCTTATTCGCTAATCCAAACAACTCCATGCACTTTCCCCCTTGCTACCTCTGTCTCAGAGGCAGAAAGGTGCAGGAGGCAGGAGCCAGTGCTCATGAGGAGCTAGCTTTTAAGATGAGCACCGGCTTCACAGAACTGACTCTTCCCCCTGGATTGCTGCTGCCTCTGTCACAGACAGACAGCTCCGTGGGATGCTGGAGCAGCCTCTGTCCACAGGGAGGTTGGGCCCTCCATGGACAGGGGCTGCTGCTGCCCCATGCTGCTGCCTCTGTGTCTGAGGCAGCATCCTGGGACAGCAGGTGAGAGCCGGTCTGTGGGGGGAGGCAATTTTTAAACTGTGAGATGGCAGGCTCCACCTGCCACCCCCTGCTGCTGCCTCTGGTAATGAGACTGTTAATCTTGTTGTTACTCTTCTCTGACCTTCAATTTTTTCCACTTTTTTTTCTGATATGTTTCAGTAATCCACTTCTGAAATGACACAGTACTCCAGTTGAAGCCTCATCAAGTTCATAATAAAGTGGAAGAATTACTTCTGGTGTTTTGCTTACAATTTTCCTGTTACAATATTCCAGAATGATGCTCACTTTTTGAAACAGTTTTACACTGTTGATTCATATTTAGCTGGTGAGCCACTATAACCCCAAGATCCCTTTCCAAGTACTCCTTGTCAGGCAATCATTTCCCATTTTGTATGTGTGCAATTCATTGTTCCTTCCTAAATGGATGACTGAATTGCATCCTACTTACTTCAGACCATTTCTCCAGTTTCTCCAAATAATTTGAATTTTAATCCTATCCTCCAAAGCATGTGCAACCCCCTCCCAGCTTGGGATCATCTGCAAACCTTATAAGTGTATTCTCTATGCCATTATCTAAATGTTGAACATATTGAACTGATGAAAATATTGAACAGAACTGGACCCAAAACTGATCCCTGTGGGTTCCCATTTGACATCCTCTTCCAGATTCACTGTGAACTACTGATAACTACACTCTGGGAATGATTTTCCAACAAGTTACGCACCCACCTTAAAGTATTTTCATCTAGTTTGTATTTCTCTCATTTGTTTATGGGAAGTTCATGCGAGACAGTATCAAAAGCCTTACTAAAATATGCCACGAGGCTTGTTACCCTGTCAACCCTACTAAATTGGTTTGACATGAATTCTTTTTGACAAATCCATGTTGACTGTTACCATCTTTTTATCTTCTAGGTGTTTGAAAATTGATTGCTTGGTTATTTGTTCCATTATTTGTATCAGAACTGAAGTTAAACTGACTGGTCTATGATTTTCCAGTTTGTCCTTATTCCCTTTTTTAAAGATTGCCACTATATTTGCCTTCTTCCAGTCCTCTGGAGTCTCTCCCATCTTCCATGAGATTTTGAAGATAATCATTAATGATCAGATATGTCCTTAGTCATCTTATGAGTATTTTAGGCTGTATTTCATCAGGCCCTGCTGACTTGAAGACATCTAACTTTTCTAAACAACTTGTTCTTACCCTATTTTAGCCTCAGATTCTACCTCATTTTCACTGGCATTCACTATGGCAATGTCTACACTACAGAGTTTTTTTTGGAAAAACGGACGTTTTTCTGAAAAAACCCTGAATTACATCCACACTACCAGACTGTCAGCAATGGCTGAGCCACAAGCCCCCCAAGACTCCCCTGGCCTTTGAACAGAGCATGAGCAGGGCTCCCAGGACCCACCAAGGGGGACCAAGAGGAGGGCACCCTCCTGGTCTGGAGTGGAGATCTTTTCCTTCCTCGAGCTGTGGGGTGAGGAGGAGACACTGAAGGATCTCCTCTCCAAGCGCCGGAACGCAGACATTTTTGGGTGCATGGTCGAGTCCCTGGTGGAGCGCGGACACCCACCCCAGACCTTGGAACAGGTCTGGAGTAAGGTGAAAGAGCTCTGCCAGGGATTCGTGAGGGCCAGAGAGCACAGTTCGCACTCCACGGCAGGACCCCACACCTGCCCTTAGTACCAGGAGCTGCACCAGATCCTGAGGGGTGGGGAAGCCATTTCCCCACCCATTGTGGTGGACTCCAGCCTCAACATTCCCATTGTTGCCCGGCCGGAAGTGGTCATGGGTGGCCTTATATGCGAGATAGCATCCAATCAGTCTGGGACGCTATCTTTTGAAAAAGCAGGTCGCTTTTTTGATGTGCTTGGCCAGTGTGGACACTCTTTCGGAAGAAGTTTTTCAGAAGATCTCTTCTAGAAAAGCTTCTTCCGAAAGAAGCCTGCAGTCTAGACGTAACTTGCGTTAAATGTACAATCTCCACTAACCTTTCTGGCAAAAACCGAAACTTCTGAAATTCTGCCATTTCTATATTTTCTGTTGTTGTCTTCTCCCTCCTCCCCCTCATTTAATAGTGTGCTTACCCTGTTCCTGTTGCTTCTAATATACTTGACCTAATGCTCATTTTTATGAGTTTCAGATCATTGAAGTTCTTCTGGTAAGGACACAGTGATCTGTTGCCATATTTTCTATCTTTCCCATGCAGTGGGATAATTGATATTGTGTGCTTAATAACATCTCTTTGGAAAACTGCCAAGTCTTTCAAAATGTTTTCCCTCTTAGACTTGCTTCCCATTGGATCTTACCTACTAACCCCTGAGTTTGCAAAATGCTGGATGCTTTTGGAAATCCCACCCAGACTTGGTTTCATTAATTTTCAAACATAAATAGCTAAGTTGTACCTAAAATGTATGTGTATGTTTCCAGTATGCATACATGTATCTGTTATATAGCCACCATTACTGTAGCACCCGAACATTTCATAGTCTTAATATTTTTTCCAACATTGGTAATCCTCTTTCTATGAAGAAGAAGCCTTTTTCTGAAAGAGCTCTTTCAGAAAAAGGAGTGTGTGGACGGGGAAGAGGGAGTTCTTTCACAAGAAGAGGAAAGAGGAAAAAGCACAGATGCCCTGGTGGCCACTCCACCCATACTAATCACAGCTGAAATGCAAGATAGCATCCATTCACTGTGGACACTACCTGTTGAAAAAGCAGATTGCTTTTTCGATGCACTTTTGCAGTGTGGACCCTCTCTTTTGGAAGAAGTTTTTCCAGAAGATCTCTTCCGGAAAAGCTTCTTCTGAAAGAAGCCTGCAGTCTAGACATAGCCTCAGTCCTGAACATATCAGTTCCAATCCAACAAACTAACTTATAAGTATATGATTAGCCTCATTGTCATCAATATAAAGTTAAACATGCTTACATTTTTTGTTGAAGGGGAATGGATATGAGCATATGCTTAAAGTTGAGCAAGTGCTTAAATGTTTTATATGTTGGAAGTTAAGTACTTTGATGTACTGCTTACCATATACTCAGCACCTTAGACTGAAAAAAATCATTAGTATCAAGGCTGGGAGAAAGCATTCCAGTTAATGACACCTGTACCTGAATCAGCATACACGCACCACACTTGCTTTCTGCAGGTATTTTTACAAATAGAAATGTGTTCCTATAGCTTTTTCTAGAAAGCCAATTAAAAGAGGTGCAAATACCTTCAAAGTGAACCTGTGATTTTAATATTTGAATAGATGTTTGTGAATATTTTCTTTCCTGTAGCCCTTCTACTGGTATAGCATACTTAGCACAAGCACCTCACTGTCAATAGGGATTAAGGATGCACAGAAGCTGCATTTAGCTCTGGTGCAAAGAGTGTATTTCATTGTGGAGCTACTCATTTATGGGTTGTACATTGACAATGAACAGAGGACACTATAATCAGAAGTTCAGGTTAGATTGTTCATCATGGAACAAATATATCAGTTGGAAAAATCACAAATCAGTATTTGTTTTGGTATACTTGAAATCATTACAAATATCAAACTGATGGCTCTTGAAGGCATTCAAGCAGAATACCATGAAATTGCATTTTCTCCATAATGAAATTCAGAGCCCTTTCAGATCTGATGTAAACAAATATAAAAAGTAAAGAACCTAATTAATTTATTACTGACATTAGCTCACTCAATCTTCAGAGATATGTTTGTTCTAGAGCAGAACAAGCGATGAGAAAACCTTGGAGGTACAATCCCAGTAGTGTCTGTGTTATATGTAAAATACTGTGTTGTTCTAACTGCACCTGACTGCTTGCCAATTTATATATAATTTTTCTTTTCATTGCCAATGGGACTTTTCTCACTTATTGCATATACAAAGAGACTGCAAGGAACTTTGAGGGTTTGTGCAAGGTTAGTGCCAAAACCAGATATGCCTTAGTAAGATGTGCTGCTCATTGCTGGTGTTAACAATAGATATATTTGAGTTTTTGAATATTTAATCTTTCTTTTGCCATGGCACAGAGGATTGTTTTGTATGTAAGGTACTGGATTGGGATTTGGGACCATAGAATCGTAGAATACTGGAACTGGAAGGGACCTCAAGAGAGCATCAAGTCCAGTCCCCTGCCCTCATGGCAGGACCAAGTCCCATCTAGATCATCCCTGATATATGTCTATCCAGCCTGCTCTTAAATATTTCTGGTGATGGAGATTCCACAGCCTCCCTAGGCAATTTATTCTAGTGTTTACCACTCTGACAGTTAGAAAGTTTTTCCTTATTTCCAACCCACACTTTCCTTGCTGTAATTCAAGCCCATTGCTTCTTGTCCTGTCATCAGAGGCCAAAGAGAACAATCCTCCCCCCTGCCCCTTGTAACACTCTTTTAAATACTTGAAAATTGCTATCATGTCCCCTCTTAGTCTTCTCTTTTCTAAACTAAACAAGCTCAATTCTTTCAGTCTTCCCTCATAGGTCATCTTTGCTAGACCTATAATCATTCTTGTTGCTCTTCTCTGGATCTTCTCTAGTTTCTCCAGATCTTTCTTGAAATGTGATGCCCAGAACTGGACAGAGTACTACAATTGAGGCCTAATCAGTGCAGAGTAGAGCAGAAGAATGACTTCTCATGTCTTGCTCACAACACTTCTGTTAGTGCATCTCAGAATCATGTTTGCTTTTTTTGCAAGTGTCACATTGCTGACTCATATTTAGCTTGTGGTCCACTATGACCTCTAGATCCTTTTCTGCAGTACTCCTTCCTAGACAGTCACTTCCCATTCTGTATGTGTGAAACTGATTGTTCCTTCCTAAGTGGAGTACTTTGCATGTGTCCTTATTAAACTTCATCCTATTTGCCTCAGACCATTTCTCCAGTTTGTCCAGATCATTTTGAATTATGACCCTATCCTCCAAAGCAGTTGCAACCCCTCCCAACTTCGTATCATCTGCCCTTTTAATAGTCATACTCTGTGCCATGATCGAAATCGCTGATGAAGATATTGAACAGAACTGGTCCCAAAGCAGACCCTTGAGGAACCCCGCTTGTTATGCCTTTCCAGCATGACTGTGAACCATTAAGAACTACTCTCTGAGAACGGTTATCCAGCCAGTTATGCACCCACCTTATAGTAGCCCCATCTAAGTTGTATTTCCCTAGTGTATTGATAAGAAGGTCATGAGAGACTGTATCAAATGCTTTACTAAAGTATAGGTATACCACATACACTGCTTCTCCCTTATCCACAAGGCTTGTTATCCTAGCAAAGAAAGCTATCGGTTTGGTTTGACATGATTTGTTCTTTATAAATCCATGCTGACTGTTACTGATCACCTTATCTTCCACATGTTTGCAGATGAATTCCTTAATTGTGTCAGGAAAGATAAAGGAGCAAAAAAAGTTAAACTGACTGGTCTGTAATTTCCTGGATTGTTCTTAAGTCCCTTTTTATAGATGGGCTCTATATCTGCCTTTTTCCAGTCTTCTGGAATCTCCCCCGAATTCTATGATTTTTCAGAGACGATAGCTAAAGGCTCAGATACCTCTTCTATCACCTGGTATTTTAGGATGCATTTCATCAGGCCCTGGTGACTTACAGACATCTAACTTTTCTAAGTAATTTTTAACTTGTTCTTTTTTATTTTTACTTCTAAACCTACCCCATTTTCACTAGCATCCACTATCTTAGGCATCCCATCACCATCACCACCTTCTTGTTGAAAACTGAAACAAAAAAGTGATTAAGCACCTCTGTGATTTCCCAGTTTTCTGTTATTGTTTCTCCCTCTTCACTGAGCAATGGGCCTATCCTGTCCTTGGTCCTCCTCTTGCCTCTAATATATTTGTAGAATTTTTTCTTCTTACCCTTTATGTCTCTAGCTAGATTGAGCTTGTTTTGTGCTGTTGCCTTTCTAATCTTGCCCCTGCATAAGTGTGTTACTTGCTTATATTCCTCCTTTGTTATTTGACCTAGTTTCTGCTTTTTATACAACTCCTTTTTGATTTTTAGATCATGTAAGATCTCCTGGGTAAGCCAACGTGGTATCTTGCCATACTTTCTATGTTTCCTATGCAGTGGATATCTAGGTTCGAGTTCTAGTTCTGCCATACATGTCTGCTGTGACCTTAGGCAAGTCACTTGATTCCTTTTTGCATTGCTTCCTAGTCTTCTCCTTTCTCCCTTTCTCCCACCCTTTCTAGGTCTTGTGTATTTAAAATAAAAGCTCTTCAGGAAAGGGACTGGCTTTCACTTTGTTTGCATGAGGGCTAGAATCCACACATATGTCCCTCTGAAGCTCGTAGTGGCTGTGATTCTCCATTCTTGGCCAATGGGAGCTCAGGAAGTTAAAGCCAGCTTCTGCACAGTAGTAAGAGGTTTCTCCATCTCCTATGCTCTCAGTCACCTGGGCACAGATGGGGCTGCACCATTTCTGTCTGCATGGGCTCAACCAAGGCCAAGTTTCCTTGAGTCTGAGGGATAAGTCTTAGGTAAATGTAATGGTCTTCCTGAATTCCAGCTGTCATTCACAAAGCCTGTAGTCTGTCCTGATACTCAGGTCCATAAAGACCTACATCCTGATGGGAGGATTGATCTATGCCAGCCCATCCTTTAATTCATCACAGGCAATGTCTACACTGCAGAGTTTTTTCAGAAAAACAGCCGTTTTTCTGAAAAAACTTCACTTACGTCCACACTGTAATCACGTTCTTTTGAAAAAAAAATCAAAGGAACAGAGGGGTTTTTCTGACATTGGTAAACCTCTTTATACAGGAAGAAGCCTTTTTCTGAAAGAGCTTTTTGGAAAAAGGCGTGTGTGCACAGGGAAGAGGGAGTTCTTTTGCAAGAAGAAAGAAGAAAAAGCACAGGTGCCCTGGTGGCCACTCCATCCATAGTAATCACATCTTACATGAAAGATAGTGCCCATTCAGTGTGGATGCTCTCTTTCGAAAAAGCAGATTGCTTTTTCGATACTATTTGGCATTGTGGACACTCTCTTTCGGAAGAAGTTTTTTCGGAAGATCTCTTCCAGAAAAGCTTCTTCCAAAAGAAATCTGCAGTCTAGACATAGCCCAAGACAAAATGAATGGAGAACTAGGACATCATTCCAGGCAATGTCAGTGGTCAGCTATCTAAACTGAGTGACTTATGAAGAGGATAATCCCCCACATTTGCCAAGTGTATGTTTGAAGGTCTCTGCTATGCAAGATTTATGCAGATCATGAAAAATGGTGACCAACTCTTGAGGAGGAATCTCAACTTGCCATCATCATGCAATCCTGCTCTAGAAAAATAAATGCCCATGCAAGTACCAGTCCCACTTTCACCAAGTGGTGTATTTCTAGCTGGAGTACAAACAGGAGTTTGCATTAGGTAATAAACCCAAGACATTTGCTACAGATGACATCATATCTTTTTGTTAGTGGAACCCTGGGGTGCTCACCCAAACTGCCATCATATGGAGAACAAAATGAGAAGCCGCAGCTCATCTGTGACTATTTGCCAAGAGAACAAGTTTCCATTTTGCTGATGGTGTACTTGATCCCTTACCCTCTGGTTTTTGCCTGGAGAGCAGTGGTCTGTTCCTGAAGATTCAGAGACCCCAAAGGCAACAGTAACATGGGAACCTCAGCAATGTCCAGGAGTTCAGAAACAAGTACTAGAAGAAACAGAGAGTGGTGTGATCAAACTATCAAGGCCCATAACATGAGTCCAAAATAGAGTAGGAGTCAGAAGTCATGCCAAGAGTTACACCAGGGTCGGAAGCCACTCCACAGGTTAAACTGAAGTTGGAGTCAGCTGTCAGACCAAGGGTCAAACAAAAGTCAGTGTGTGGAGTTAGAGTGAGGAAGAAGGAGCTACGGCGCTTTGTAAAAGGAACCAGGAACTGGAATCAGATAGGGTTGCTAATTCTCCAGGATTGCCCTGGAGTCTCCAGGAATTAAAAATCAATCTTTAATTAAAGAGTATCTCATGTGATGAAGCATCCAGGTATATATCCCATCAGAACTGGCAACATTAGAATCAGAAGAAAGGACAGGAACTTGGCCTCAGAGATCTGGTCAGCAGCAGGTCTAATGACTGTTTGTTTAGACAAGGAATACGGGAGGAACAGAAAGCTTTATGCTAAGAGGTGTCTAATTAGCAATCTGCTGCTAGTCATGTGATCTGATATTGTGGGTAATCGGCTGTAGTTTCCTTATCTGGACTTGCAGAATGGTCTTAGATGGTCATGCCTAATGGTTAGAGTGGGAGTCAGGCCTAGTGGTCAGAGTCCAAATGCCAGAGCTAAGGGTGGAAGCAGAGTTAGAGTCAGAGCTGAGGGTATGTCTACACTAGCCCCCTAGTTCGAACTAGGGAGGCTAATGTAGGCATTTGAAGTTGCAAATGAAGCCCGGGATTTAAATATCCCAGGCTTTATTTGCATCTTCCCGTCTGGGCGCCATTTTTAAATCCCCTTAGTCCGAACTAACTGCCCGCAGCTACACGCAGCAGCCAAACGTTAACTCGAACTAAGTCCTTAGTTTGAGTTAACTGTTACACCTCATTCCTAGTTCGAACTAGGGGGCTAGTGTAGACATACCGAAGGGTCAGAACCATATTTTCAGGAGTCAGGTAAGGCAGGAACTGGGCTGGTTCTGAGGCAGGAACAAGGTTGGAATAGTATGGGAACAAGGCTTGGTGAAGGACGGATCTGAGCTGGAACAAAGAAGGAGCAAGGCTTGAGGAGACAGGCGCAGGGAGGAAGAGAGTCTGTAGGCGGTGTGCATTGAGCAGCCAGAAAGCTGTTGCTGCTTTAAGGTTTAAGAACCTATCTTCTGGTTTCCTTAGCCAGTCAAGAAGAGCATTGCACCAGGTAGCTTAGTTGGATCCTTAGGGCATCAGAAGTTCTGAGCAGGCACAGTTGAGGGCCTTTATTCCTGACACACAAAGGCCTGAGTTTGAGACTCTTGACATCCTGCCATCTCTTCCCCCGCCTTTCTGCATTGTATATTTGCCCTGACTTAACAACCTGGTACACCATTTTATTGAGACAAATTTAACAGAAGCTGCCAACTTTCATGGAATTGTTACGTATTTTAGATATGAACAAATAAGAGATTGGGATGAGACAGGCAAAAAAAAATCCTTTTTAAAGGTGCATTTTAAATTAAATATGTGGACTCCATAGCGGAGCATTACCTTGTAGGCACTCTCATGGGTACATGTTTTTTGCGGAAAATGCCAACTGAAATATATATATATTTTTTTGCTTCACTCTGTTAGCACAAGATTTTTAATTTATTGAAGACAGTAGGTTGGTGTGTTAGGAGACTGGTTTTTTAAATATATTCTAGTATTTGTATAAATTAATTCGCTTCATGTTTTGGCTGATAGCCATTTTAAAATGAACATCTTTAATTTATTGCAAACATTGCACTGGAAAATGTAAAGACTGACTCGTTTGAGAGTTAAGATTTATTCCAGAATTTCTCCTGTTTTCAAACTCTCATGGCTGAGAGAATCCTGAAGAAGGTAAACATAAGGTGGGAGATTTTGGATGGGTTGTGTATTTTCCTGTGAGCATTTTTCATTAGAATTTCTCATTTTCCAAAAGATGAGTTTGGATAATGTGAAAAACTATAAAACACTCTACTTGTTTTGTATATGAGAAATATGGCATGGTGCTCATTCTCAAGTATAGTGGGAAGCATTAAAAGTCAATATCCACCACCCTGGTGCTGGCAATAACTGTGGTATCTCCTATAGTTAGAATGCTGCAAGACACTCTAAATGACAAATGCTTGAGTTCTAAATGGTTCCCACTAGATTAGTGTATTAGGCATCTGAGTCCCTCTGCTACATGACTCAGCAGCAATGGCACTAATAAATATTGGTCAGATCACACCAGTAAGGCAGAGAAATAGAACCCACAAGGCATCATCCTACCTCATTTTGCTGAGATGGTGGAACCTCCTGCGTGCAAAAAGATGTTTGGAACTGTACCAGTAGAGGAGGTTAGAGAGGTGAGGGTGTTGTAGAGATATCTAGTTTTGACATATCATTTTCCCCTCTAAACTCAGAGCATTTTCTATCTGGAATACTCAGTACATTATTGAGTTAATAAGTCCAGGATGAACAAGGAGTGAGGACAAAAAGTAAGATACCCTAAAATTAAGGGTAGGCCTGCAACAATAGTTTTCTACCTTAAAGGTCTGCACCACTTTATTCTACACAGAGATAACAAAAGGAAACGGTAGGGAGAGGGGCAATAGTCTTGGTGAAACAGCTCAGATGGTGGCATCTGACAACCTTTTTCCAAACACTACCCTCAACAAGATTAGAGTCCCAGCACCCTGAACAATGACCACAGTGAGTAAACAGATTCCAGAAGTTCTCTAAGGGTACATCTACACTAGCCCCTTAGATCGATCTAGGGAGGCTAATGAGGGTGACCGAAATTGCAAATCAAGCCCGGGATTTAAATATCCCACACTTGATTTGCATGTTCCCGGTCGCCATTTTAGAAATTCACTAGCCCGAAGTAACTGCCCGCGTCTATATGCGGCAGTGAAACAGGAGTCCGATTTAAAGCCCTAACTCGAATTAGCTGGTATTCCTTCTGCAATGAGGTTTCCCAGCTAATTCGATTTAGGGACTTTAAATCGAATCCCGTTTCACTGCCGCGTGTAGACACGGGCAGTTACTTCGGGCTAGTCAATTTTTAAAATGGCGACCGGTCGGGAACATGCAAATCAAGTGCGGATATTTAAATCCCGGGCTTGATTTGCAATTTGCACTAGCTCGATCTAGGGGGCTAGTGTAAACGTACACTAAGACTTCTGTATTAGATCAGCTCTCTACAATGGGACCAGAGAAACAGGACATTATTTTTTTCAGAAGTTTCATCCAGCTGCTCAGGTGAAACAGTTCAATGTAGTTGAAGAAGTACAGGCTATGCATTGCATTCCATGCCTCAATGTGATTTTTTGATCAGGCACACTCTCCCATGAGCAAGCAACAGGAAGGGGAGTCAGCGAATGGCTTCATAACAGCTTTGTATACCCTAATCTGTTGCTGTGGGTATGGGGAAATGAGAGAAAACTGTCAGGCTGTTATAGGAACAGCCAAATATCAGAAAGACTTCAAAATGATAGTAACCTCATTATTGTTGATATTTAAGAGCAGGTTAGACAGACATCAATCAAGCATGATCTAGATAGTGCTTGGTCCTTCCAAGAGTGCAGGAGACTGGACTCGATGGCCTCTTGGGGTCCCTTCCATTCAAATATTCTGAGAGTCTATGATACATATTAGAGACAGCCAAGAACATAGTCCTGTAAAAAGTCAGTGCATAAAGAAACAACAACACAACACTTTTCAGGAATAAACTGAAAAAAAAATCTCCAAATGCCTAGAACTAATCCCCATCCAGACTAGTACAGGCTGAACCTGTCTAAACCAGGATTCTACAGTCCAACAACATCTGTGGTGTGGACCACGAATGTTCCAGGACCAGGGAGTCCTGGTGGGAGCCCTGAGGCCAGCAGGCTGCTGGCAGCAAGCTGCCAGTGGGGCAGGAGGCCAGTGTGCCCCAGCTGAGCTGCCCGGCAGGACCAGCAGCCCGCATGCCACAGTGGGGCTACTCTGTGGGGCTGGGAAGCCTGGTCAGACCAGCAGGGCTGCCAGCAGGCTCTGACTGGTGGCCAGGCCAGGTCTGCAGGGGCTGGTGGCAGGGTGGCCAAAAATGACCTCTATTAGTCTGGCAAAATTCCTCATTTGGGACCAGTCCAGCCCCAAGGGTGCCTGACCAGGGAGGTCCAACCTGTAGAAGCACAGGCATCCAGAGAGAGCTATGTTAACATGGAGTTAAAAAAAAAAGAATACCTCCATGATATGGCAAATCATGTCATGCGAATTGCTTTGTTTTCTCCAGCACATTCAGGTAAGGTAAAAAAGGGGACATTATGCAGCCGTCTGCATTACTAGTGACTTCCATTACACCCTGACTATTTTCCCAAGACTCACTGTGAACAACAATCTGCCTGTCTATACAAATCCACCAGCATAACTTGAGATCCCTTTCCTGCAAGGAGATACCCAGCAAGAGAAAGATGGCTTCCTACGTTCCTGGAGGATAGTATAATATCATAAGAATTCAAGAACATCAAAGGTAGCCTAGAATCTTAAAAGAGCAGGACAACTCACTGACACAAGGCTCAAGGTTCGTGCTGCCTCTCCTGTCCAACATATGGCTGGTTTAGCCTTGTTTTGTGTTGATCTTCTATTCTTGTTATATATCACTTAATTCAGAGAGTGGAAAAGGTTTCATCATGCTTCCTTTTTCAGAAACAGAGGTGTGAATATTTAGTGATTGGGGGCATAGTGCACAGACATAAGACTATGTAAATAGGAAATAAAGTAAGCCTTTCATTCAGCCTGAAAGGTGTGCTGGGTTTCTCTAATCTCTTCATATGAGTGACAGAGATAGGGGCTGGTAAAACTGTGGCCTGACCCCAATGAGAGAATGGCTCCTGACTCTGGTGGTGGGTATGTTTGTAAAGAGAGGAAAAATCCCACCTAGCAAATCAGAAGAAATGGTTCTCCTTCAAGTTCGACTGATTGCTCTAAGTCATCCATAAAATTAGAGGCCTCTGTTCCCTTACTCTCTATATGGCTACAAATCTCTACCCTAGTGAGAATGATGCATTGGAAACAGTGCATGATGTGTCATGCAAAGCTTTTCAGTGGAAGTGGACACAGAATTTTCACTGACTATCAGTTAATGACTAACAAGCACTTGGGGTGCAAGTAGAACTGCTTTAGCCAGAAATAAAGTGAACCAGTGTCAACAGCATGAGGGTCACTAGTGAAATGAAAAAGGGATCTTATTACACTGTAGAAAATAACACTCCTGATCTTGTCTGGCCCCCATGCCACTGGACTCCCAGCTGGCCTCCGCTCCCATCTTCCTGGGCTCTCCGGTCCTGTAACCACACACATTGCCAGACCAGAGAGTCCCAGGTTTCAGAGGTTCAGCCTGTACTTTTTTCCTCTACTAAAATGGAAGAGCTGATTTTTAAAAGGCTTTAGCCACAAAGCAATGTGCAAGGGCTATAAAATGACCATTGTATTGTGTGTAATGAGCCTCGGCGGAGGTTTCTAGTATGATGATTAGTGCAATTGAATACAGGAGAAATAGAGAAAAGTAATGTACTTGGATGAGCCACATTTTGCAGTCTTTTCTCAGGTAAGATCCAGACTGAATTCAAAAAAGAGAAAAAGCTACAGGATTTGACCAGCTTAGAGCACAAGAAACATCGACATGTTTTTACTGCCACCATGAAGTTCTGCTATCATAAAACACAAATACAGGTGGATAAAGAGACACTAGTAGGATTGATACAATAAGTAAATATTATAACAAATTTAGATAAGAAATCTTTAATTTGTAAGCATAAATGACATGATGTAGTAGATGCAAATATATTCTGGCCCAGATCCTTGCTGGCATAAACTGACATAACTTGATTGACCTCAGTGATGATACATTGAATTACACCAGCTGGATCTGGCCACTTGTGCTTAAAGACATGTTAGCAAAAAAATGACACATTTAGACCTAAGGCTTTGAGGCCACTGAAAAACAATTGATGCCAAACCTACTATCCACTGTCACTTTTCAGTTCCTTATTCTCTTTTTTAAAACAGGAGAGCACATGCAGTCTGTTAACAGGTGCACTGATGCCACTGCCTGATGCCACTGCCTATCCAGCTATCCAATATTGTATCTTTATTTCCCTCATTTCTTCCCCCATCTCTCTGTATCCATCACTTGTTTCTTGGCTGATATTTAGATTGTAAGCTTTTTGTAGCAGGATCATCTTTTTTGTTCTGTGTTTGTACAACACCTAGCACAGTGAGATCTTGGACAAAGATGGATGCTCTTATGTCAAGTACAATAATTCAGATAATTAATATTGGCCATACTTTAAGACCTCCATACCTTCAGATGAAAATGATGGAGTTATTTCTCCAGATTTAGAAGGAGATGGTAGTGATAATATATGGATTTCTAGGATGGGAGCATTTTGACACTTGTGGCCTGATGTGTTTGTCTCTTTTGAAAATGTTCAGTGAATATTTTCAAAACCGAAGAAAGACATGCTTAAATAAAATACACAAGAGAAGTGAGAGGCATGATTCTTCACACTTTAATCAGGCAAAACTCATGTAATTATCAATCTAAATTTTGCCTAAATAAGCCACGCAGGATAGTGATATTGCTAATTCCTGTGATCTCTTTTGTGATTTTTCCTACTACTTGATATTTAACATAAAGGCCCAGCTCTTGGACACAAGTAAGTATGTGAGGATCTTCATTTTTTTTAATGTACGTTTTCAATCCCCTTGGGTTGAAGAGAAAAACAGGAGAACATCACCCAGCTGCATGTTGGCATCTCAAATGTCAAAAGACAAAGAAAAAGAACCTCAAAAGATTATATTTTACATCTCATTATTTTTAAAGGAATCTCCTGACCATTCAGACCCTGATTTTTTAATGTTTGGGTTTGGTAATACTGGGATTAGGCCTCGTATTGATTAGATAGTATTGCAAATAATATTTTCTCCTGTCATATGCCTTTTCTTCAAGGTTTCCTTCATTCTGTTTCTTCTCTCATTTCTTGATAGCTTTGTCTCTTTCCCCACTCTGCTTACCCATTCCTCACTCTGAGTTCTTCCTTTCCCCTTCATGGCTCTCAACACACTGGCTTGGATTCTAAACAAGCACATTGTACATGCATCCACACCTGTCATCTCTGAACAGAGAGCTCTAGCTCCACATTATTCTCCTGTTGTGGCTACTGTTATGAGAATGCTGTGCTTGGCATAGTGACAGTAAGAGTTGGGGTGGAGTGCTGGTCTGTAATAGTCCCAGTCCATAAATTCTAATATCCCCCTTTCTTCCTATTCCCCAGCTTTACGGGGAAAAGGGGAAATAAAGAATGGCAGAGTTTCATTGCTTTCCACTCTTTCAAATCAAAGGGCCTGGCTGTTTAATATTCTTCCCTACTGCAGGATTGATATGATTAACCTTGTTTCCAACAGTGACTGTCAGCTACACACGCAGAGATCAGCCACACAGCTTTTCATTGTACCCCTCAGGCATCCATGTAAGCTACATTGTGCTATATAAAAGGGCCAGTATCTTTTCCAAGTGCTTCCAAAGAACGTTGCTGCTGAGGCAACCCCAGCTGGAATGCACAGCAGCGTACACCCAAACACAAAAGCAATTGTCCTATAACACATCTTTAAACACCTGTAAGATTATATTTGACTTAACTGGTAGGAACCCAGCTGCTCTTTGGGCCAGATCCTCAGCTGCTTTAAATCATCAGAAACCTGTTGATTTCAGTGGAGCCATACCAATTTATACCAACTACGGATCTGGTTCTTAGATTCTGATCATTGGAATTTCTGCCTGGGCAGTGCCCCAAAAGCAGAGCCGCCATTGTTTTGCTGAGTGATTTCTTCTTTAGAGTTATGACATGGAGTCAAACATCTTTATGTGCCAGTTTAACCAGGGAAAACAGAGGGATACATAGTTATTTCTAGAAGATGAGCAAGTGCAATGTTCTAACATCCTTGATGCAGTCTCAAATTTTATTTCCTCCCTAGCAATTTTTCCCCCATTCCTGTGCTTTACAAAGAGTTACTATTCATTTCAATTACCTATCTCCAGCTACTGTTTTCACAGTAGACACTTAATCAGAATATGCCTATATCTTTCCAGCCTTATATAACTATAGCATAGAGGAGGAAGAGTAGCACAATGTACTTAACACACAATCCCCCTTAATCAGTGGAACCAGGCGTTCACAGTCCAGTTTGGGATTCAATTGATATGAATTTAGTATCTCCTCTGAGACTCTCATGGGTGTTCACCTGCACTATATAAACCTCTCTACAAAACTGGCATAATTGGCAATTACTATGTAAAAGATGTACATCACAATTTACGCAGCACTATCCCCTCAATTAGCTAAAGCTGATGAGTCCCACAAAAAACCTGTCATCATGTGCATTGAGACCCTCAGGACTCAGATTTTGAGCTGATGTAAATCAGTCTAGCTCCACTGAAAGGAATTAATTATGTTGATTTATGCTGGCTGAGCATCTTGAACTGAGAAGTAATGATAGCTGACTGCCTCCTAGCCTTCTTGAAGACTGTGACCAAGACCCAGAATTGGCCAAAGATGGTACAGGCAGTTTAATTAGAAATTTGAAACAAACAAATATTGTCAGCCTCCTACACAAGCCATAAACTGAGGTCTTGTCCACATAAGTTATTCTTAATTTTAATTTTGGGAGTAAGCTAAATTTCAAGTGTCAACACATGGGACTATCCCATACCTTCACACAGTGCCTTATTCTGAATAACATTTGTATGGTAAAAATATATTGGGAATAAAGGTGCACATAGTTAATCCCAAATCCAGTGACTGTAGAACTAAATTACTACTGACACTCAGACAGTATTTTGATGAGTGAGATATTAACGCTGCACACACATATATACCTGTAAGTCCAAGCTTGCATGAAATAGAGCTTTCCTGAATTTCTAGAGTATTTGTGTGTGTATGTACTCAAGCGGTAATTCTTTGAAGATCAACTAGCTAGTGTAAGATGGTGAACAAGGGGACCAAACCTTTTCATCTGTTGTATCTTGCTTCTGATGCCCACAAATTGTTGAGTTACATAATGTCTGTGTTTTCACATAGAATGCCAATTTTTTCTTTCAGGATATTGCATACCGTATATCGTGAACATTGCCCTCGTAAAAGAAAATGTATCTTGTAGATTTGCACTGTGTAACACCTGAATTTCTTTTAATCTTTCCTCTGAAACCTGTCTCTACATCTCCATAATCATTTTTTTTTTTTTTGCTCTTTTCTGAACTTCATCTTGTTTGCCCTCTCTTTCAGGTAATGAGCTACCCAGAACTGAATGCAATGTTATATTCTGGCTCCATGAACACTTGAAATGCCTCTGCTTTATGCAGCCCAAGGTTGAGCTGTCCCTTTTGCTATCATGCAGTTTTTCAAAATGATCTAAAGTGCAAGATAAAAAAATGTTTGAGGAAAAATAAGCATAGACTTTGACAAAAGTCTGAGGGTAATCATGACTAGCATGCATCACATTAAAAGAAGGTTATTTTACCCACTAAATAAATACATCAGAATTGGCTGATTTGACTAACTGAGCTTTGCTAGCATGTCAGGGAACTCTGCCTTAGCTGCTCTAAACATTATCTTCAAATTCTTCTCAACATCAATGCTGCTAATGGTCACACAATCATAATTAATGAATACCTTTTAGTCATTCAGTAAAAGCCAGTGCTTTCAATAAAACAGTGCATAAAACAAGTATGTAGTGCTTAGTACATTGAGCTTGATTACAGTACCATGAGAAACAGGACATTTGCTGGTTCCCTGGTTTTGGAGGGTCCTGGGTTGGAACCTGGTGGAACTGTGTGGGTGTATCCCCCAACACTTGCTACTGGGCAAAACTGTCACTGGGTGAAGCAGCCCATTTGGGACTCATGGCTGCTGGATGTTTATCTTAGGGCATCCATATACCCAATCAATGCCATCCTCCCTCCCCCAACTCAAATGAAGTCTACCACAAATGTCACCTATTTAGATTCTGTGATAGAAATTGCCAACTGCATCACTCAGCAACACTAGTTACTATCAACTCCACCGATCTTAAAGGAGCTGCCTACCTTGTTCTTCTAACCGGAGGGAAAATCAGCCTCTTAGAGCTAACATTTAAGTAAAAGATTAGGAGGATTTGGGGAATAAAACAGAATTATCCTATCCTGATCAATGGTCTCTCTAATCTTTCCCATCCATGTGCAGAATAAATTTTATGTGCACTGAGGCATGTACAAATGTGCACCATGAATAGAAAATAAAATAAAATAGCTGTGGGAGCTTTGCTATTCAGTTGCGCAACATTTGAATCTCTCCTGAATGGCCGCACAAACACACAGATTATAGGGAACACTGATACAGATGATTATGATTCATCTTCAATTAAGCAATCAGAAAAGATATTTTTAAAATCTTATCCAAACCATCTCCAGTACTGGTGGCATTATGTGACAATAACGCTAAAGAACAGGAAACATTCTATTTTCAGAACAGTGTGTTTAAAGTTTTTCTTTGTCTTTGAAAGCTACATTTTTAGAATTCAGCTTTGATTGTGTATGTAATAATGGGGGTGGGAAGTTTGTTCTTGACAATGACTCAATGGTTTTCTTGTGAACAGATATTAATGTTCTGCAATGTGGCATAGGGGACAAGTTGCTGCAGCTCTTCTCTGGATCTCATGTAGTTCCCCAGTGATGTGGGCTTCATGCCACTGTCTAAGGTCCTTTTGTTGGGACTTGGCCACCTTAAGGTATTGCCACTTGTAGTAGCCCTTTTTGGATCTGTTTCCTCTAAAAATACCTTTCCTAAATCCCTTTTTTGGGAACCTCTCTAATTAGATCCCTGTAGGAAGCCTTTTCAATGTGGACTTGCTGATGGAGCCCTCCTAAGTAGAGTCAGAAGCTCCCTAGAAGTAGCTAGGGATGTGGTGGGAGCCGTCCCTGCTCTGCCTCTTTCCCCTGAGTCCTTGACCCCTGTTCTTGCCTCTCTGCCTTAAGGCAGGTAAAAATGGATGAGGCAAAGTCTCCCTGCTTGCCCATTCTGGCAACCCAGCCCCTAAGTCTTTTTATTAGGACCAGGTGTTTCTTAACCAATTAACTGCTGTCCAGCATCTTTGTCCTGAGTCCTGCCCCCATCTCTCCCTTGTCATTGCGGGAGGGTTCACTATAGAGGGAGCATCTGAGGAGCTTCTTGTATCTCGGGAAGGTTCCCAGAGAGGGAGTCTGACCTGGCCTAGAAGTGACTGCTGCAGGAGAAGAGGAGGTCTCATCCCTCCCTAGCTCAACTAGGACTAGCAGCTGGTACCTAGCACACATTGGATAGTCATTATCAGCATTCCCACTGTAAAGCACATCCCCTGCTGCTGACCCCAGGCCTGCCTGTGACTTGCAGTTTGGGGGAACAATGACACCATGGAGTGTAGGCTCTGTTGGCACCACTCTGCGCCTGCATGTTTGAAGGAGCAATGCCTCCCAAATTACAACCGTATTTAAAAAAATTGTGGGACGTGGTTCCCACCCCACCCAGGTTATGACACTCATTTCTACTGAGATTTTCGTGCCTTTGCCCCCAGCCTTGCCCTCTGAGGCTCTAGGCCCAGGGCTCAAAGGTTAAAGGGCCTTGAGCTAGCTGAGGGTGTGCCACAGCATCCGCCAAGCCCAGGGGCCATGGGTGGCTCTCAAACTGAAAGGTAGGCCCTAACCTTCCAGTAGTGATGACCCCTACATACCATGTGACTTTCATGTCTGTGCTGCCCACTTCTCTCTGGATGTCCAGCTTTGAAGATAAGCACCTCCTTTAGAAGCAGCACAGAAGTAACTGTGACAATAAGATGGCCCTCTCCACAATAGCTTTGCAATGCCTCCAGCCTCTTTTGGATCAAGTCCCCTTTGGCTATAACGCCATGAAATTTTAGATGTAAATATCTGAAACTGTGAAATTTAGCATTTTATAAAGCCAATGACCATGAAATCGACTGAAATGGACTGTGAATTTTGCAGGGCCCAAGTTACAAGCTTAAAATAATGAAAACCTTTCATAGTTAAATGAGTTTCTAGGGAATCTCTAGGAGGAGATGTATGCCAATATAACCCTTTAGTTATGCAAGATCTCAGGTTTTGAAAGCTTCACTGTGAAGGGAGGGGGGGCCTATCTTTTGTCTGCTGATCACCTGTTACAAGAGGACAACTCAAAGACCAAACTACTTGAAGAAGCGACTCATAGATTCATGGGTATGTTTTTTGAGCTAACAGCCGTTATGAACTTGTGGACTCCTTGGGGTAGCATTGTTAGGACTATTCAGCTGCCAGGGGTGCTCTTAAGTAAGCGTATTATTACATGCATAGGTTTTTCTCTTGTCTTTTTCCATATTTTCTCTGTAATGCTTTTATCTTTAGAATAAATGCAACTTGCTTAGAAAGATCTATATGATCAATATAACTGCAATTATTAAGTTTTTATAGTTAGTGAGGGAGGAAAGCAAAACAGGTCTGTGAAGCAATCTGATTTGCTAGGGAAGTCACAGTGTAGACAAGGAACTGTGCAGCCTGAAAACACCACAGTGCAGCCTGTCTCTTCCCAAGCGAGATGACAGCTGTGGAGCATGAAGCCAAAGCAAGAGTGCCCCTGGTGGACCATAGTGGGGAATACAGGTACAATCGCCCTGAACTATTTTCTGACTAAGACTGGTAACACCCTATGCTGGAAGGGACATTAGGAATGTATACACAGATTACAATCCCTATTCCTACTATAATTTTTTAATTTATTGCATCAAAATAGATAGAGCAAGCAGATAGATCTTCATTACTGAATTACCTGAGTATATTTAGCACTGTGTTTAGCTTCCTCCTATTCAGGACTTGATACTGCCACTGCCTCAATGTCCATCTACATCTCTTCAAGAACAGAACAATGGAGAGGTGAGGAGTAAGCTAAGAAAATAAGGGATTTTAGTGAACGGCATTAGTGTGGAGGAGGAAAATGTGACAAAGTTAAGCTCCATTTTAAAGAATTAAGAAGAAGCAAGTATTAAAATTAAAAACTCTGACTTTATAGTACTCCTTAATCTGTAGCTGGAGTTGCATACCTTAAGGCAACCTTTCAGGTCTAGTGTTTCTAGCTCAAACACTGATCTACAATAGATTTTTAGATCCAAAGAACTTTTTTATCTGTGTACAACTTCAAGGTCCTTTTTTAAAAACAATATCTCCTGCTATTTGAAAAATTAAAGGTCAGCTATGTGTCAGATATGTGCATCTGAAAAGAGTCCAACTGATCATCTGCCTAGAGAATAAAATATTCCTGCTTGTTTTCCTTCTCATGAAGTTTATTAGAAGGGAAAACACATACTTGTTATAGTCTAGAAACATTTTTTGTCATTGCTGTTCTCTATCTTTTTATCATTAGACTTTCTTTTCCTGCATACCATGAGAGTGAAGAAGCAGAATACGGCCCATAATAAAGACCTAGCCAGACATATTTTGGTGATTATGTCGCAACAGCAGGTGAAAGATGAGTTGATTTATATGCTTGCTAAAGGCTATTTGGGGTTTATCTATTGTTAGTATTGCATCCCTAGCTCATTGCTACACATAAAGAATAACTAAATTTCTACCATCAAGATGGTGATTTCTACCATCAAGAAAACCAGTGTTCAAATGCTGAAATATATGTTGGTAATATGATCTAAATGTTTGGACCCAGATTTCCAATAGAAGCCTGTGGGTTTTTTTTGGATGATTCCAATTAAAAACCTTCAGGATCAAGGTGAATTCTGGGCCCCACTGAAGTCAATGGCAAAAATCCCACTGACTTCACTGGAGTCGGGATTTCACCTATAGTCTTTGTAACTATGGAGCCCTCACAGCTCCCATGAACTGAAGGTGCTGAGCATATATGAAAGTCAGGCCCAGGGTCTCTCAAGTTGGATAGCAAAAAATAGAGGCCTATAAAAATTAATGGCCCTTTCTATAAATGTTATTCTTAGCTATTTTATAGAGAAGCTATAAATAAAAAAGCAAACATCTATTGTCTAGTAGTATGGAGTCCCCGGTAATTGTTGCTGTTATTATTGCACTTATACTTAATGGTCTGGATCATGGCCCAGTTGTGCTAAGCACAATACACACAGTGTTCTCCAATGAGCTTACAATGTAAGTACAAAAAAAGAGAAATGGATGGATGTAAACAAACTGATATATTTTATAAAGAGCAATTACTCTTTGTTCTCTCTCTCACTATATAGCCTCAAAGTAACAACAACAGTGGGAAGTTACTTACAGGGCATACAGATGGTGGGACGTGTAGACATATTTCACCCATGATGTGTACAGTAGCAAGATCACTATTCTCATGTTCATACATCCAAATACAGGTTAAACTTTTCTAGTCCGGCACCCTTGGGACTTGACTGGTGCCAAACCAGAGAATTTGCCAGACCACAGGAGGTCAATATTGTCTAGCAACAGTACCAACACTTCCACTGCTTATTGGGCTCTTAGAAGACATTTAGGGGTAAATTAGAGCTAAATAACTGCACAGAACACTGAGAGCCAGGACTGAGGGCTATAAACAAACTTTATGAGACAGTGGGAAACTTGGCCACAACCATGATAGGTGGACATCCAGCTGACTAAAATCATGATCGGAGCATGGATGGTGCCAGACCAGAGAATGGCAGACTAGGGAAGTTCAGCCTGTACTTTGCTACCCTTTTTGCCATAGAATCCTACTGGGGGCTCATATGGAATTGATTACCTGCAATAGCACAAGTTCTTTTCATAGTCATTGTTTTCCAAGATACAGTCCCCCTTCCTGTAAGCCACCCAACATATATTTTCCTAAATATATTTGATCTCATGTTAGGTTGTCTTTGTAATTAAAAGCTTTGCCTTATACACATGCAGGCATTAAACTATGGAAAGCATGTGCACATGTATTTGCAGCTGCCAGCAGTAGGTACCTGTGAATGCAAAAGCAACTTTGTCTGCAGACAGGAAGTGAAGTTTACTCCTTGTTTTGAGAGCCACCACAAAGATGTACATATCATTTTAAGTTTCTCTTAAACCCTAGTAAATGTCATCCACTTAGATGCTAGTCTTTTAAAATTTCCCCCTTAGAAAATAATGTTTTTGAGTAAAATATTTGCCTACAAATGGCAGGCATTGGGCTTACAATGGACAACTAGAAGAAGATGATCAAGATGTCATCTTCACAAGACATTTTAAAGGTCAAAATCTGAAATGTTTTCTAAAATTGTCAACAGTCTCAGAGATATTTTGACTTTATAAAAAGCAGCAACTACAACCATTAATTTGTTTTGGTACTAGCTAAACAATGAATCAAGCTAGCTATGATTAAAAAGCAGTTAATGCAAATAGCTATTATACTTCTTTTCTCTGTCTTGTGTGAATTATGTGTCCTAAATGTATCTGGTTTCTGAGTTTCAGCTATGTAGGTTGCATCATTTATCCAACAGATGCCCATAGGGCAGAAAAAGCATCACTTAGGTTTTCTTTCTAAGATTACTCATGGGGTTTAAGCTAAATTTCAGATTTCTTCGTCTTGACAGCAAGCACAGATAAAGAATTAGGGATAGAGCTTCAAATGGTGTAAATTATTGGAACTATGCCAATTCATGCCAGCCATGCTAGTCTTGAATATTTTACGTTTCAGAAAATATAATTATATTGAAGTGAAACGTTTGTCTAATAAACAGCAGTCTCCTCCTCTTTTTTCTATAAGTCAACAATTAATATAAACTACTGTCATTGCCTCCTGCCCTTCTCAGCTGTTCCAGTAAACCACAATCTTTTTTCAATTAAAAAAATTTCTCTTCTCAACTTGATCCCTTTTTTCAAGCAGCAGTGAGAATAAGATATGGCATAACTACTTATGCCCCTGTCCTCATATGTGCACTGCTTATGGCTCAACATAATATGTCATCCTCTGGGTGGGTTAGATCATTTAAAGAGGAAAATTGGATGAGAAGGGTTAACCTGATCAAAGGCATGGAAGGCTTCCTCTCTAAATGTTTCAAGTAAATGAAAAAGAAGGTTATGACTTATAACTGAAACAATTTTGCTATCTTAACCATAGTAGTAGCCCGTATATAAATGTGACACACACACATACCTGCATATATGTAACATCTTTGGAATTTTTAAACTGAAATTTAGTATAATGCTTGGTTATATTTGGACTATTCCCCACCAAAGCCATTCACATGCAATGGTCCATATTAGAGGAAACAATTATCAATAGTTATAACCAGTCACTTATGGGAGCATTAAATCAGGACAGTTCAAATGCTCTTAGCTGACTCTTCACTGTGAATATTTCTCAGTGGCATATACTGTTCCTTTCTGGAACTGGTGAGATTGCTGGTAAGTTTGTATAGAAGTAGATGGACTCAAGGTCTCAGTGAGGTTATGACAGCAGCTTATAGGACTTAGTTGTGGCCCCCATCAGAGATAGAATTATTCCAATGTACTAAGACTTTTTACAATTTCCTCAAGGCAGAAAGAAAATGCAGCACACAAGAGGATTGGTGCACCAGGAAAATACATCTGCTATTGATCTGTCGAAAATAAAGCCTCTTGACAGAGCCTGTAAACCTCATTTTTTGAGGAATACAGGATCTGTCGAAAAAGGGTTTATTTTTGACAGAGCCACATCTAGACTGCCATTTTTTTCCGAAAAACTCCGTTTCAAAAAAAGCAGCGGCCATGTTTATGCTAATGAGGCAAGGGATATTTAAATCCCTGATTCATTAGCAATTTCGATGTGCTTGATTTGCATCCCTCTGTTGACAGAGGGAATGCAGTCTAGATGTAGCCATAGTTGACTACTGCAAATCACTGAATTTTAAGGAGCCAGTAATGGTGGTAGGAGACAATTATAACAGTGATAGTAGAGACAGCAAGAATAGGGCTCTAAAACTAGTTTCATCCATAAGGATTTACTCTGGACAGGACAGGGAGCCTTAAAATAGCTGACAGAGACTCCAAAGGTTGTACCTTTTGAAGGAAAGGAGAAGAAGGCTGCCAATATGAAAAATGTAGGGAGGGTTGAGGAGAGGAAGTGTGGAGATATGAGTGGTGTGTGGAAGAGAGGAGGCTCCAATTTTAATAAAACCAACTAAACTATTTCCAAGGACAATAGGGGTGTGTCTAGACTACAGGTTTTTTCGAAAAAAGTGGCCTTTTTTGGAAAAAACTTCCCTTGCATCTAGACTGCTGCTGCGTTCTTTCGAAAGTAAATCGAAAGAACACGGTGGTTTTTTCGACTGCGGAAAACCTCGTTTTATGAGGAATAATGCCTTTTTTTGAAAGTGCTCTTTCGAAAAAAGGCACTATGTCATGCAAACTGTGTTTTTTCGAAAGAGAGCATCCAGACTGCCTCGGTGCTCTCTTTCGAAAGAGGCTTGCAGTCTAGACGTAGCCTAGCAGAAAGATATTTGCCTTTGGATTAAAATAGTTCCTGTGTGTCTTCAGCTTCAGGTGATCAACAGCAGAACCATTTGAAGAAGTTTTATTGTTGGTTTTCTTTCATTTTTCTCTGAAGAAATAGTTTATTGTGGTTGCCTTCAAAGTCAGGGAGAGGGCCAAATTCTGCAGTCATTAGTGAGGCAAATCTCTTATTGTTGCTTACAAGAATGTGGTCATGGTTTCAGTATCACCTTGTCCTCACCCCATTATTTTTGTGTGTTTTATTCCACCAGTTTTTGTTCTATGTGCCTGTCATATTTCAGACAAACCACATGCATGATGGTTTTAGAAACCTCTTCTACCACTTTACCCAAAGTCAACTTCTGAACACCAAAGTGGTTGGCAATGGACCCGTGACAGTCTTAGCATATTCAGCTGCCAAATGCTTAAAACAATTCGCTTCTGGACTTGCGGTGTCATCCTCCTGCATGTGTTTTAAGGTGAAGGGTGGGGTCAAGCAGCTCCATAACTCCAGAAATGTCTCTTTCTTCATGCAAAAATTGGGAACACGCTGCTGGTGTGCATGATGATGTGGTCCCACCAGTCTGTGCTTGTGGCTCTATTTCAGAACAGCTGGTTTCTGTAAGGGAATTAACCAGCTGTATTGAGTGTTATGAGCAGCATCAGACAGTTCAGGTCTGAGAAGTCCATGTTCTTGTCCTCTTCCTGAACTGTTGTTAATTCTGGTAGATGCCTTTGAGAGGCCTGAAAATGCTTCCAAAATGTCCACCATTAACCCACAGAAGCTGTCTCCATTTTCTAAAACAGAAGTGAAAGCATAAAGAATTGGAGTTCTTGGCAAAGAGGAATTCTTGACTCCTGTTGCTGGGGGCATGTAGACAAAATGATGTCTCAGTAAGATGTGTTGGTGGACTGTTCAAATTTCTTGTAATGTGTGCGACTGACAGTCAAATTTTCCCACTGTGTACATCACAAACAAAGAACTAAAGTAGCTATTTCTCAAGAGCACATCAGGGATATGGTTGGTTGAACTTAGATCTGCATGCTGTAGGTCTAGGTTACACATTTCTTAATCAAGGGTTGGCAATCAGTATCAGTACTCAAGTCTTGGGTTCTCAAACCAGGGTCTGCTAATTCATATCTTACTAATTCTGGATTTATGCTGCAGTGCAAACATACCCATTTTGTCCTCCTTCCTGCCTTCATTCTCACTGAGATTTATAGATTAATCGTGCTAGATGATGTAAGAAAACAGACAGCTTTAACAGAGTAGAAGCCTTATGCTGATTCTGACTGCAGAATAATAATTATTTAATGTATTCTGCTATGCAGGAGGCAAAAGAAAATATCTTTTGTCACTCCCAAATAGCATCTGCCAGTGGAACTGTTCCAGGTCACTAAAAGCCTAGTTAAAGGTGGCCAATTTTTTTCCATCAAAATGTTGTTTTGATTGTCTCTGCATGGTTTCAAAATGGCTTTTTGATTAAACAGAAGTGTTCATTACAAAAAGGTGGTGTCCCCATTTTCAAAGAACACCTGTGCAATACCTACAAAAAATGTTTTTGGAAACTTAAATTCATAGCTCTGCCAGACACCAAAAATCATAGGCTGAAGAGATACTAGTTTTGTGATTCAGTTCCACAGTTTGTGACATACCCTATTGCTAACCATTAATTGCCTACTTCATTTTAAGTGGCCTCCTATAATACATGCAAACCTCTTGTGGCTGACAATCTGTTTGGACTTCTATTTAGCTATATTCTGTTTACCCTTCCTAGATCTGAAGAAGAAGCCTCTGAAATGTGACAGTATGTCCCTTCTACTAACAGAAGCTGGCCTAATAAAAGAAGTTCACCTATCCTATGTGTCTTATAAAAATATATTTTTGGCAGATGTTCAGATTTGCATATAATAAATAAACATGTTCAGTTTCAAGTGAAAAAAAAATATGGGGGGGGGGGGTTGTTTGCCAGAATTTAGAAAAAAAAATGTTTTTTATTTTAATCAAAGGCAAATTTTAAAGAAAAAACGAGTATTCATTCTCATCAAAAATTTTCATAGGGGAAGTAAATTGCTGATCAGCTCAACATCAGTTACAGGATGGCTTTGCTTGGTTACAGAATCAATTTTTCTAAAATGAGGAAATGTTTAAAAATTCTGCTATTTTGCAGGTGTCATTTAGATTCAGCTTGTGATTTCTGGGTCTGTGATAGCAAGCAGGGCCAGAAAGGGAAAGATTTTCTTCATGTTTCTTATTTACTATTAATATTTCTTAAGAGCCCCAAAATATAAGATAATATTCATTTGCTACATAACAAAGCTGCCAAATACCAGTTACAATATCCATTTTATTTTTCAAAAACATTACAGATAATTTAAATCATTTAACTTTTATGAAATAACTTGCATGTGAGAATAACCAATGAGGAAATGATGCGTACATAATATACGAGGAGATAGCAGCATCTTGTAAAATATTATGCCAGTTGATAGCATGCCATCGCTAAAAAAAAGGCAGTGTATGCGGTTCTTTTCATTTGCGAGGAATGGCACAGCACAAAGATCTCATTTACACTGCTAAATTATCTGGGTCCAAGCCAGACAGTCCCATCATGACTGCCCCTTGATCTAGTTAAATAACGTTCCATCTTTCAGTGTACACATGTGATAGCTGGGAACACAGCTGCATCCATTCTATACTGCAAAATTGAACTCTGTTCTACCTATGTGAAGAGAATGCCATGCTTCAATTTATTTCGCCCAACATTTTTGATTGTGCTCAGTCCTATTTTTGTCAGCTTCTTTACAAAGTATGCATTGCTTAGGTGCTGCATATTGTATTGCAGGACTACATGTATTGGAACAAAATATAAAATCAGCACTGATGCAGGTTGCAGATGACACAGATTGGAAAAGGGGTTAAATAATGAAGAGCACAGGTCACTGACACAGCCCAATCTGGTTCACTTTGTAAACTGAGTGGAGGTAACAGTAAGTATTTTAATGTGGCTAAATAGAAAGGTATATATGACCGACTGACAATATCCTGAACAAGCCTTTCTGTAATATAAGCTTTATTGAGTTAAATTAAACCTTATGGAATTAGGGTTAATGTTGTTGGGATACTGTCTTAAAAATGTAATTGTGTATGTGTTATGGTAACTTTATATATAACTTCCCTAGTGAGGTCTGGGGAGCTAGTGATCTTCCTCCATCATTGGCCTCTGAAGCCATTTCCACCCTCCAGGGAAACACATACATACTAGTTCAAACTGGATCTTCCAGAGACCAAGGCTACGTCTAGACTGCAGGCTTCTTTCGGAAGAAGCTTTTCCAGGAGAGATCTTCCAAAAAAACTTCTTCCAAAAGACAGCGTCCACACTGCCAAAGCACATCGAAAAAGCAATCTGCTTTTTCGAAATATAGCATCCATAGTGAATGGACGCTATCTCACATTTAAACTGTGATTACTATGGATGGAGTGGTCACCAGTGCACCTGTGCTTTTTCCTCTTTCCTCTTCTTCCGAAAAAACTCCCTCTTCCCCATCCACACACGCCTTTTTCTGAAAGAGCTCTTTTGGAAAAAGGCTTCTTCCTTGTAGAAAGAGGTTTACCAATGTCAGAAAAAACCCTCTGTTCTTTCAATTTTCTTTCAAAACAACGCGATTGCAGTGTGGACGTAATTAAAGTTTTTTCGGAAATACATTCTGTAGTGTAGACATACCCCCAGAGACAAAGAGTCATGGGTTATATGTGCCCCATGCTGTCTTATCAACCAAGGGATTCATGCAGAAAGTGGCAGTCAGGGCTGATTGCCAGCCTCCCAGCAGCTAGGGCAATAAAAAAGCTGAGAAGCAGAGGGCAATGGTGGCTGCCAGAGGAGCAAGCAGGCCAGAGAAATAATTTCCTGCCAGCAAGCTGTTAAAATGCAGCCCCGGAATGACAACAATCCAAAGAAGGGGGAATGGCCAGAGCCACAGACTGCAGAAGCTTACAGCAGAGAGGGATGCTGGAAAGAGCTAAGGGTACAGCATGAACATTGTGGATGACTGATTCTACCTGCCTAGATTAAAGGCACTGAGCTAGAAATGAGTGGACTGGGTGGGCCTGGGTTCCCTTACACACTTTTTTTAGAGGGACTTATCAACATAAGGAGATCCAGGCCTATTAAGGACAAGGTTAGGGAAAGCTCTCGCCCCTCCCCCCCCCAAAAAAACATAAGTGGAAGTCTGTATACATCAGTGGGACAGAAATCAATATCCTTGGCTCTGGAACAAGACTATAAAGACTCAGACTGACTGACTATCCCTCCAGTCTCAATGCTGTCCAATAAAAGACCTAGACTTTAAAGTGTACCTAGAACAGAGGGGATGCAGTTTGCCAGGGTTATCTGCTGGTAGGCTGCCAGCTGCTTTGTTTGCCTAAGCATCCACAGGTACGATTGCTTGCAGCTCCCAGTGGCCGTGGTTTGCCGTTCCAGGCCAATGGGAGTTCTGGGAAGCTGTGGAATTTTCAGAATTTCTCATCATTGGCTTAACTCTACTTCCACCCAAGTCAAGGGCAAAAAAGCCATTGATTTCAAAGGCAGCAGGTTAGAGCAATCACCAGCATTTTTGAAAATCTGAGCCACAACTCAATGTGATATATCTATTTTACCTAGATACACTGTGTTATTCTGTCCTAGCTTACTAAATTGAGCTCTGGTTTTTATAAACTTTTACTGACTAAACGTACTCTACGTACTATGTTATATTTTCCTACCTTAGGTCAGTCTGAGTCAGAGGGCACACAAGAAAATATTTTTTGTAACCACAGTGGCTTAGTACTTTTCAAAACTGTAATCACAGCATTTGATGTGAGCACAGCATAAAAATCAATAAAGTAATATAAAAATAAGATAAATGACTTATCTTTCTTGGGATTTTTTTGTGGGCTAAAATATGACAAGCATTGTACAAAAAGTGACTAGTTGATGAAAGTCTCTCTTGAGTATGAGCAAATTGGATTATCAATTAATAGTATGTCTCCAGAGATCTCCTTTTTTTGAGCCCCCTTCAGTTCCACTCTGATTTGTCAAGTGCTAGGGAAAAAAGCCTGTGAAATTCACAGAAGCCTGCCATTTTCTTAAACAGAACTGGGTGAGCTTGGATAAACTTGACTAGCAGAATAGATTGCATCAAAAACAAAGCATAACGATTCTCTCTATTAGCTGAATTTAAGATAATATTAAGGTCACTGTGGCAGCCTATGCGCTCCCTGTCACAGGTTGGAGCCTCTTCCTGAGTGGGACACTGCCTGATTGATGACGAGGTAGCTGGCCATCTCTACAGTTCACAAAATAATCTTAGTCTCCGGGGAACCCTGAGCCCACAAACGACTTTGACCCCTGGATCACGTGACCTAATGGCCCAGGTCAGTAAGGAACCCTCAGTTCAGTGCTACACGGCCCACTGGCTAGAGTCAATAAGGAGCTCTCAGTTCATAGAATCATAGAATACTAGGACTGGAAGGGACCTCGAGAGGCCATCGAGTCCAGTCCCCTGCCCCCATGGCAGGACCAAAAACCATCTAGACCACCCCTGATAGACATTTATCTAACCTACTCTTAAATATCTCCAGAGATAGGGATTCCACAACCTCCCTGGGCAATTTATTCCGGTGTTTAACTACCCTGACAGTTAGGAACTTTTTCCTAATGTCCAACCTAAACCTCCCTTGCTGCAGTTTAAGCCCATTGCTTCTTGTTCTATCCTCAGAGGCCACGATGAGCAAGTTTTCTCCCTCCTCCTCATGACACCCTTTTAGATACCTGAAAATGGCTGTCATGTCCTCCCTCAGTCTTCTCTTTTCTAAACTAAACAAACCCAATTCTTTCAGCCTTCCTTCATAGGTCATGTTCTCTAGACCTTTAATCATTCTTGTTGCTCTTCTCTGGACCCTCTCCAATTTTTCCACATCTTTCTTGAAATGTGGTGCCCAGAACTGGACGCAATACTCCAACTGAGGCCTAACCAGCGCAGAGTAGAGCGGAAGAATGACTTCTCGTGTCTTGCTCACAACACACCTGTTAAGGCATCCCAGAATCATGTTTGCTTTTTTTGCAACAGCATCACACTGCTGACTCATATTCAGCTCGTGGTCCACTATAACCCGTAGATCCCTTTCTGCCATACTCCTTCCTAGACAGTCGCTTCCCATTCTGTATGTGTAAAACTGATTGTTCCTTCCTAAGTGGAGCACTTTACATTTGTCTTTATTAAACTTCATCCTGTTTACCTCAGACCATTTCTCCAATTTGTCCAGATCATTTTGAATTATGACCCTATCCTCCAGAGCAGTCGCAACCCCTCCTAGCACGGCCCACTGGCTAGAGTCAATGAGGAGCCCTCAGTCCAGGGCAGCACAGCCCACTGGCTAGGGTTGATAATGTTGGGGCTAACACCCTGGTTGGGGGACCCGGGCCCACCCTGCTCCACCAGATCCCAACCCAGGGGCCTGTGAGCAGCAGCACCACCTGCCACTCCCTCAGCGGGGAATCTGGCCAAAACTCGCTGAGTGTACCTGGGTGGGAGAGGCTGCTCCTGCACCCTCCCTGGCTTACTTCCTACCACTGTGGTCAGATCCACATCCCATGTGGTCACTGGGTCTTCTGTGCCTCTGGCAGCAGCTTCTTTCTGGGACTGAGTGGGGGTTTCGTTGCGGCCACCTCCCTAGTCTCCGGTTCCCACTGCCAGGGTTACTAGCTGTAGCGGCTCAGGAGCTCTGGCTGGAGGTCCTTCTCCCCCACTGGCCAGCCCAGACTGAGCTGCTCTGCTGTCTTTTATACAGCCACAGTATTTGGAGCATGCCCAGTCTGGGAGAGGGGACGGGACTTCCTCCGCCCACAGAGTCTTAATCCCACCTGCTACAATGCAGGGTATGTGCTCCCTGTCACAGTCACCCAGAAAATTAACCAGCCACTTCGAGATTCTGTGGTGAAGTCCTGGGGCTGTGTGGAGTCTGATGCAATTTCAGGATCTAAAGTTCTCTTTTAGACCACACATAAAAGACAGCTTATTGAATGTTCATCTTCTTATAGCACCTGAGAGTTGTTCTGTTCTCCTTTCTTCAGTCTTTATGAACCTATATTTAAAAAAAATAATTAAGGTCCTGATTTTGGCAAGGCACTTTAAGTAAAAGATTAACTTAAAATATTTGCTTATGTCCCACTGAAAAAAGAAAAATCCTAAGTTTAAATGTTTGGTTATTCTGGGTCTTATGAGCAGTGAGGAATTCAAACCATTTGACTCTTTCTCGTATCATAAAGATATTTTTAAGGACAAAAGCACTTTAAAATGCTTATGTACACAATGTGTATTCCAGTGTTCAGTTCCTTTTGTTCAACTTTCTACTTACAACAACATTTAGGCAACTTAAAAAGTAACCATGTTCGGATACTACCTGGAACAGAATAGCATAGAATAAGAAAATGATTTTATGCTGAATGTTACCACTAACTGAACTCATTGACTTCTGCCCCGGGAGCAATTTATATTTCCCATGGATTGCTGACATAGATTTTCTATGTTTTTAAATTTGCTTTTCATAGTGAATTTAATGGTACATTCATGCTTGTAATGAAAACCCAGACTATTGGACAAATGGCATAAACCTTTTAAAATCTTATCATAGTCCACTGGCGTGTTATTTTTAACTTCTTATGCTTTTTGGATATTTGTGCCTCAAAGGGTTACCTCTTCATTCCATGTACAACTGAATGAACAGCTGATCTCAATTCTGCATATGGTATTTTATTTTTTAAGTTCACTTTAGTATTCTCAAAAGAATTCTGGTAACAGTACTGCATTTGGAAACCTGTGCTTAATCAACAAAGCAGAACTATTGCACAGGATGACAGTGTAGGCTTCTTCACACAGTTCTGTATGGATTACCTCAAATGGTGAGAGGAAAGTGTATAGATTCCAAGGCCAAAAGTGACCACTGTGATCTAGCCTGACCTCTGTAACACAGGCAATAGAACTTCCCCCAAAATAACTCCTTTGGAACCATAGCTGATCTTTTTAAAAAGTCCCCTCTTAACTTAAAATTTACCGGTGATGGTGAATCCACTATGATGCCTGATAAATTATTCCAATAGTTACATTTGACTTCCATGTCCATTCAGTTCTTGGCCTCTCTTCTAACACTGATCAAAAGGGTTCAAATTCGTACCAACATTGATACAGAAATTTGTTAAACAGAAGCTGGCCTAACCATCCACCTAACTCATTTTGCATACCTTACGAAAGAGGATAGAGGGTTCCAGAGCCAGGGCTCCAGCCTGAGCCCAAATATCAACATTGAAGATAAACAACCTCTCAATGCAAGTTTCAGGAACCCAAGTCAGCAGACATGGACTAGATGCAGGTGTCTAGTGGCAGTATAGACATAAACAATGAGGGCAGAGAGGATGTGGGACTATAAAATATTCCCCTCTTTGTCAACCAAAGCTGTTGCCAGGGGCAGGAATAGATTCACTCTTCATCCTTTGAAAAAGTATAGCTTTCTCCATATTCTTCCACACTTTCTGAAACACTGTTAAGCCTAGCTGTGATACAATACTCCCTAGTTGGGAAATCCCACTAGAGCACATGGGCTGCCATAATTTACCCAGAGTATTTAATATATATAAATATATATTTTAGCTGAATCATTATCTGATGTTAAGGAAACCAAAGAGTATCAATTAGACTTAGGCAGGAGCCACCATCAAATGTTTTACATGATGTGTTATCACAGCTAAAAATGTCACAGAGACTGTGGTGCCACTGTATGTGCCAGCTGCTGCTACAAGATTTTATACTGCCAGACTTTTAGTAAAGGATGTAATAATTTTGAGGGAAATCAATGTTGGTTATTCCCTGCTTAATGGCAAACTATTCCAAACATCTTAACTGGGAATTTGATTCATAAGCTATTGCTCAATGTAGGGTCCCCAAAGCTCTAAACCTTTCATTTTTTATAGAATAAGGCTGGAATTATTCTGATCTGAGCAAAGAATCCCCCTAAAACATCGACTCTGTGTAGACGGTATATGAACAAGCTAAAGAATGGAGGCTAGGAGAGTAATGAGATTTGGTGGAGGGATGTGCTAATGATTTAGAAATTAAATTATGGAGGGAGAAATTTTACCTGTTTCTTGGTGGTGTTTTTCCATTTCATTACAGACTGGCTGCAATTTGAACATTATTTGAGATAAAATAAGAATGAACTTTTTTTTTTTCTTGTGATAGTCCCATGAATCCAAACAGTGACTCATTCCTTCTGCATATCAAAGACTGCAATAGATCAAAGAAAAAGAGTCTGAGAAATGTTTCTCTATTTTTTTGCTTCTGACTTGGAGACATTGACATATGGCTCTTCAGATGAGAAAACATCCCACTCTTCCATCTATACACCTTACACAGTGGCCTTGTCACCAAACTGACAGATAGTAATAGTGTTGGAAATCACTTTCAAACACAGCTGTGGCCAAATATGGTGGTACCATGGTTTGAGGTCTTCACTCATGCTATAATTTTTCAGCTGGACAGTGCATGCTTTCTACTATCATTTGTTTTGAAAATATCTCAGTTTGCTCTTCCTTGAGCAGTAGAATAGTGCTGAGACTATGCTAGCTACTGCCAGTGCTGGAAAACTAACATCAAGCACAATTTTGTCAGAAGGACTCTCTTTGTCAGCCATTTTGAAATACTGATGATGTAATGCTGACAGGCAGAACCAAACCTGGGCCCTCTAGAGCCTAGTGCATGAGCCCCTACCACTTGAGCTAAAAGCCCAATGCGTCTCAGTTAAGGCCGTCAAGGACACTCATTCTTTCTGTAAGTGGTCTCAGTGACACTAGATGAGACAGTGAACCACACTCAGTAAGCGTGTGGGTTACAATGATAGCTCTGTTCTCCTCCCTTTGGCCATGTCTACACTAGGAGATTATTTCAAATTTACTAAATTTGACTTTTGGGCATCCGATTTTACAAATTGAAGTTCCATGTCCTCACTATGGGAAAGAATCGAATGTAGTCCAAGGCAGGCTCCATTAATTTGGACGTGCTATCTCGTACTCAGAGTCCCAAGAAGCACTCTGGGCAGCTGCAGGAGTTTGAATAAGTAGCACCAGAGAGTTCACACTAACATTATTTGGATTTACAAGTTCAGGAGTAGTGTTATTCCTCATGAAAAGCAGGGCTACAGAGTTTGAATTTGGAGGCCTTTTATCACATCACTTACAAATTCAACTTTGGGGGGTTATTTCGGACTAAGGTCCTAGTGTAGACCAGGCCTTTTTGAGCAAGATGCTTTTGGTTGGTTTTTCTTCTCCATGTGACATCTTCTTGAACCTTTCAAAACATAACCAAATCTTTGACCCTTTAGAAAGTCCAACCATCCCTTCTTTATTAATCCCTACCAAGCCTACACTCTTTTTTCACCTTTCACATTTCCCTTTTAGAATTTTTTAGCAGGGCGGGAGGTCGGGGGGGAGGGGTAAATGGCAACTGATATCTGCTACTTCCCCTTTGGCATCAAGAGATATGCAGCCCTTTCCTCCACCTCCCAAATGATGGCATTTAGTTGTAGAGATGCTTAGCAAATCCAGAGGTGGACTTAGGGCAGGCAACCCAGATAATCACCAGGAATGCCAAGCTTTGGGGGTTCTAGGCTTTCAGATTTACAGCTCCTAGCATGCAAATGTATGATTTTATATGACAGGGATAAATCATGCCTACAAACTGTGCACAAATTATGAAATGAGCTAGAAATGCAATAAAATAAATTATTCACAAGTTTAACAAATAGAGGGGACATCAAAGGTACTCCTAGTCTAGGGGTCCATTTGGTTTGGGCCTCAGCATCTACATTGGCTAATCAGTGTTAAACAGTTAAATTTGGGATGCGGTATTTTCATTTATATTTAGCATAAACTTTTGGGGGCTCGGCCGGTTTTGCCACAAAGCGCACAGTGGATCTTCGAGGCTAAACCCTTTCCAAGCCAGCCTATCTCTGTTCTTCCGCACTCTGAAAGTAGGCAAGGATCGAGCGGAAAAGCGCTTATTTTCCGCAAGATCCTCGCTCAGACTGGCGCTGCCGCAAAGCCCGAGCCGAAAAAGCGCAGTTATGTAATGCAAATACCGCTGGGGATATTTAAATCCCCCGCGGATTTGCAATTGCGACTGGTCTCATTAGCATCCCTTTTCCGAAAAAGGGTGCCAATGTAGACACAGCCTAAAAGTCCAGGAAGAGAGGTTGGCTGAGGTAGGTAGTGACTGCTAGACATCACTCCTGCATCATATATGGTAGCTACCTCAGTACTCAAATTGCATCATAAAGGTTTATTTTCCGCAAGATCCCCGTCTAGACTGGCGCTTTTTGCCGGCAAAGCCCCGAGCCGGAAAAAAGCGGCAGCCATGTAAATGCAAATACCGCGGGGGATATTTAAATCCCACGCGGATTTGCAATTGCGACTGGTCTCATTAGCATCCCTTTTCCGAAAAAGGGTGCCAATGTAGACACAGCCTAAAAGTCCAGGAAGAGAGGTTGGCTGAGGTAGGTAGTGACTGCTAGACATCACTCCTGCATCATATATGGTAGCTACCTCAGTACTCAAATTGCATCATAAAGGTGAAACCAAGAAAAGATTTTGGCAACAGTGAAGATTTTTAAAATCATTTTAGTTAGAAGATGTAGAAAACTATAGTCATTGCAATTATCCCAGGAGATATGATCAAATGTGCTATTTTATCATGTCAGTACACAAGATGATCTCCAGCAATGCTATGCAGTGTTTTGCAAGGGATCCATTATCTTTTCAGCAACTGAGAGGAAGCTGAACTATTTTGGGGTTGAAAAATGGCCTCATCTCCTTCCCCTCCTTGAAAAAAGTTCCAAAGTACCAAATAGAGGCAATTGCTTTCTGTGCATGAAAAACAAAATATTGAATTCTATTAGCAGGGAGACAATTTCTATAGGATCATTCAAAAATTCAGTTGAAGGCATTAACATACCCTATTAAATTTTATTGGAGCTCAGAATAATAGTGAGTTTGAGCAGATCTAATGTTTGCCTCCTCTCCTGAGATAGTTGTAATAATCTTATTTAATTGCAAAGGAACCTAACTGATTTAATTCCCAGTTAAATTCTATAGGGGTTTTTTCTATGAGAGGGATTTTTGAAGAAGCCATGGCATCAACTGAATAAACTATTATTAAAGATGTTTTTGCTACACTTTTGATAGCAGATAATGAAAATAGGCAGACAATGGATGATAAATATTCTATGGAGGGTCTAGTAAAGTATTTATGATGGTGTATTCCCTTGGATATTAACTGTGTGTACTGTTAATTTTATGTAAAGCATTTAAATGTAAATTACAAACAACATTAGATTATTCTCTTTTTATTTTTCAACTGTTAAAAGTCATCTGCATTGTGAATACAATTATGATGGTAATCACTGCTATACCTTTTTTCAAATGTTCTATCTTTTCCTATTTGTTATTTGTAGGGACTTATTTTTAGGATGTTGCGCCTCATTTTCATGCCTTCTGGATATGGAGTTATCTATTTTATGTTGTATAGATTCTATTTGTATCTGTCACTTTCTGTTGTTTGAAAAGTCTCAACATTCATAAATAAGTTGAAAAATAAATAGAAAGATGGATCTCCTTTTCCCAGGAGGTCTGACAGGTCTGCATTAAATCTGAAAACAGTCAAAGAACTCTGTCTCCCAGTTGTGTTTGATTTTTCTGGGAGCACCTTCAAAAACAAAACTGCTAAGAGCTGAGAGCAGCTTTCCTGTATACAACTATGTGAAGGCCATTTTATATTTTAGCAAGCAGCAAGTATACTGTCATTTGGGTGTGTGTGTCATTAATATATTATGTGACAAGAACAAATGCAGATTAAGCACTGCAGAAAAGGCACACAAGAAATATGTATGCTGGTTTTCATCTGGGATCATTGGTGCTAGCTCTTATGTCTGAATAGACTGGTGCCTGTGTTCAACATAAACAAAAATAACTGTCAATATAATTTTCAAAACAGAGACAAGGTGGAGTTTAGGAGTTTCTGTAGTCCTGTTGAGCAGAATTGCCATTATCAGCTTGGCTTCTTCATTTATTAATCTCCCCTCCTTCTGCCTGAGTATGAAATTAAATCAACAAATGAATTCTTAAGGAAAAACTGTGAGGATAATGGAAATATCAATAAAAAATCAATACACCAACTTAGAAGGGAAAAAAATATTTCCTGACTAAGCCTAATGCCTCAGGACCAATGATACAATTACTTACTAAGCCTTTATCCTGATTACAGAAATCAATCTCCAGCTAAAGTAAGGAGTTACCTCCCATTTCATTTTTCATAAGTGCTTTTCTTTTTAAATCCAGGTAGCTTTAAATTCTCTAGTGGTTCCTTCATCATTTGCTGCATAAAGGTGGCAAATGCAATTTTTATAAAGCAAAGGACAAAGTCAAATTTATATGCTTTACAGCTTGTGATGGTAAAATTGATTTTTATGCCAACCCTTTAAGGGCTAAAATAAAACTTTTATACCATGGAATATAGGCCAGACATATCTCTTGCAAATTAAAAATCATGAAATCAATTAAAATATGGAAACATATTTCTAACTGAAATAGGAACATACTTGAAGCAAGAAACAAAACAGGAACATGCAATGTATCAACTCAATTTAAAAGTGAACTACAAAGCTCTACAAATATTTAATACCCTATATTAGGTAAGAGACTGTAGCTATAAAAGGCTAGAATATTCCCTTGGCTATGTATTAGGTTTAGAAGGGGTAACACAAACCAACAAAATTCCCCCATGTGTGAAAGCATCACCACCTTCCCCTCCTTGCAAACATACCTGTACATGTACTATATATTATTTAAGTCTCTGGAGTTTAGGTGGAATGTGGCTGGGCAGAGATGAATTGAGGATGTGGGCAGCAGACTTACATAACAGCATCTGCCCCAGCAAATCTAAAAGGAAATAATACAAATTAGGGCTGATTTTGTTAGTATTAGTGTCCACAGATTCTCACTCTGGGTTATTAATTCTCCCTGGGGCATGGGGCAAAGGCCTGGAATCAGCAAAGAAGCATTACATGCTACCAGGCCAAATAGTTGTGCAGAGACCAGCTCCCTGACATAAATCACATAAAATTTCCTTGGATGTCCTGAGATCACAAGAGGTTGGAGTGCTGAGCTCCCTGTCCACGTTGTAGCAAAAACTCCTTTGCTCCTACAGTACAATATCACAGAAACTCTGCCACTGGAGAGTTTTCCAACTCACTCTAGCTTGCCCATGAGATTTTTACCTATAGGATGACATGATTTAACACATAAATCACAAATATTGTACATTGTACCCAAACAAGACTCTCAGTAGAATGGAATGGGCAATCATACATCTTCTGCAGCCCCGAGGACACAGTCAATTTATGTAGTCAAGAAAGACGGATGGAGGAATGGCTTGTGAAATGCCATCTGATCAGGAAAAGGATTTTGATTTAACTCTACCAAATTAAAATTATTTCTCTTCTGCCAGTTTCCTATGAGGAAAAGGTATATGGACATATGTACCCTTGATTAAGTGGTGCTTGCAGGACATTATCTATTTATTAAGGTTTTGGAAATACTTATTAATGAAATATGCCTTTTGTCTGTGCATACAATAAAATATTAAGACTGCCTCTCAGAAAAGCAGAGAAAAGACAAAGTTCTAGTGTTTTATATTGATGTTATAAGGAATTCAAGTGAAATACTACATAATACTATGTAATGGTAAGCCAAGACTGATTATTAGTTGTTTTACAATTTTGCCTAGATGCCCCAAGTGAGTGGATCTACGACCCCATTATTGTAGGCATTGTACATATGCTGAGGGTTTGTCAACATTTAAAACACCACAGTGGTGCTTCTCCTATTGGCAACGTCCCAGGAGAAAGTATTCTCCCATTGACCTAGTGCTTCTAAAATAGGGGTTAGTCAGCTTAATGCCATCATTCGATGGTTTGGATTTTTCACACCCTGAGCAATTTAATTAGCATCTCTATCTCTATCTCTATCTCTATCTCTATCTCTATATCTATCTTTATCTCTATCTCTATCTCTAGAGTGCATCTTTCTGTTCGTATCTCTGCAAGTCTGTTTGTTCAAGAACTCCTCTTAAATGGTAAAAGCTAGGACCACCAAATTTGGTGTGCAGCTTCCTCTTATCCTAAATTAAAGCCAGATCAGGGTTTGGTTGTGCCAGGAAAATGGGAAGTGTCCCAGAATGGGACTGTTTTCCATAACATGGGAAGGAAGGGGACTAATCAGAGGAGAGCAATACTGCAGAGTGACCTCTGGGGACAGCAAGTGCAGGGAATATCTATACTGCAGAGTGGTCACTGGGGGAAGATGCACCAGCAGGAGAGTGGCCGGCTGGGGATAGGACTCCACATTAGCTGGCCACCGGACAAAGTAAGAGGCCCTCTGCCCCAAACAGTGCCTAACAGGGGAGAGAGCCCCCATGCCCACTGGTCCTGCCACCACAGCGCCCCTAAGACCACCCCAGGGGCTGGACAGTGTAGCCCAGGAGAGACCCTCCTCCCAAAGAGAGGCTGAGACTGGGACTCACCCTGTCAAGGAGAGATCAAGAACAGGGCAGAGCCCCAGCGACAAGGCCAGGAAACATGGCTCAGCCCCCCAGAGCAGAGACCCACCACAAGGAGAGGCCTGGCCTCAGACCAACTGCAGGAATGGGGGCTGCTGGAGTCAGGGGCTGACCCCTGGATCTCTTCCCCCCACCCCCTGGACAAACTGGAGTCTGGGGCCGCCCTGTAGAGCCTAGCCCTATAATACGCTGGAGGACAGGGTGGTTCCTGCAGCCCTTGCCCCCCCAGGAGGAGCTGCCACCAGAGCAGTGCTACCCTTGCTGCTACAGTTGGCCTTGGCCTCAGTAAACTCCCCTACCATACCTCCTGGCCCCCTGCCCTGAGCCCCCTGCCCTGAGTCCTGCACCTCCAATCTATTACCTACCAGCTCCCTTGCCTTAAGTCCCCCCACATTGAAGCCCATCCCCTATTCCCGTGGTGTCCAACATGCTAGCCACTAGCCACATGTGGCTATTTGGCCAATTGAGTGTGGCTAGTTCGCTATAGCAACAGCCACTATAGTGGCTATTGCCTCAGAACTGGCCTATACAATCATTTAAATAGAGCATGTACATTTTCCTTTTAATTACCAAAAAATAAAAACCCCAACCCAACCATTACTATAGTTAAGGACCCGAGCAAATCTGGCTGAATCTGCTAGTCTACTACCTTACATACTCGTTCATAAGCCAACTTTTTTTGGAAAAAAATCCCGTTGTGAAGAGCGGGTGTTGGCTTATGAACGGGTTCTTCCCGAGCCATGAGAAGCAATGTAGGCTGAAGGATGTTCAGTGTTCCCATTGGCTGGGAACAGTGAACAGCAGCCAATGGGAGCTGAGAGGATCCATGCCTGCAGCCTGCATGTCCCTCAGCCTGCACTGATGCTGATGAGCTGGAACTGGAAGTCAGCTTATAAACAGGTCAGTGACTTTTTACCATTTTTTTCTCTGTAAGTTTGGGGGGGTCAGCTTATAAGCAAACGAGTTAATGTTTGAGTACATACAGTATATATTTTAGAGTGTCTGTCTGTGTGTTTGTCTGTTTGTTCAAGAACTCCTCCTAAATACTAAGAATTAGGACCATCAAATTCAGTACACAGCTTCTTCTTATCATAACTGAAAGCAACGTAAAGGTTTGGTTGTGTTAGGAAAATCGGATGTGCCTGGAATGGGACTGCATCCCATAAAACTATACAGAAAAGAGACAGAATTACCAGGCAGGTGAAAGGAGCTGGGTGGGGTCATGTGCCCCTCACCCAGGACTGCCCCAGCCTTGAGCATCCCATTCTCCAGGCACCCTTTAAGGAAGGTGGCGGGGAGACTGGAGCTTCTCCCCAAATTCATATGGAGATGTTTCTTGTTCTTCTCCTTCTTGTCCCTGTCAGGAAGTGAGGAGAAAGTGCAGTTTGCTGCATTCTTCACTCTGGATGGGGAGCACAGGGGGGCAGATGAGCTGTGAACTTTTCCTCACCCACAACCCTGACTCCTGCACTCCCCACACCACTTGCCCTCAGCTCCTCCTCACCCCCAACCCTCATTCCTGTATCCCACCATACACACAACCCCCCTGCCCTGAGCCCCTCCCCCCCAAAAAACCTTTTACAAAGATCCCGTACTCCTCAAAAAATGAGGAGTATGGGATCTTTCGAAAAAGGGGGTTTTTTCCCCCGAAAGAACTGTTTTTTCCCCCGAAAGGAGATTTTACTTTTGAAAAGCCCTTTTTCGAAAGACTTCACGGCCGCCATTATGCAAATGAAACACGGGAAATTCAAATCCAGCTTCATTTGCAATTTTGATCTGTCTAATTTCCATCTCTCTTTTTGAAAGACAGATGTAGTTTAGACATGCCCATAGAGTCTTAAACACTGACATAACTGAGTAAATGTTGAAAGAGAGTGAATCAGGATGAACTAGTAAAATAGGATGAATCTGCAAGAGGATTGCTTCTCAATAAACCTTACAGAAAATAGATAAAATGGAAAAATGTGGACTAGTGCTCTGTTTTGGCACAGCTACATCAATGCTTAAGGTTTGAAAATTAGAAGGAAGTGTTACTGGAAACCAGATTGATTATAGCTCCTTTTTGTTAAAACATAGTGAATGACAAGAGTTTATAGGGATGAAGAAAAAAATATACCTGATGGAATTCCCATTTTAAAAGATTACCAATAATAAGTAAATGGACAAATTTGAACAATCCTTTTTTTAAGAAATCTAAAATAAAAAATTACTTCATAAAAATAACGCTGTATTTTTGAAAATACAATCATTTCCATAAAGTATGTACATTTTCCTTGTATTTTAAAAAATAATAATAATTGAGTTAAGGACCCAAGCAATACCAGATAAATCTGCTAGTATACTATATTTGATATTGATGTAAGAAAGAACTTATTTAACCAATGTTATTTTTTTATCATTTCTGCAGTGCCATAAGGGTGCATGATCCTTTAGTACAGAAATATACATTAAGAAAAGTCCCTCTTTGAGAACTTTATGATATAATGGGGGATGTCTAAAGATGCTACAATTAGTAGCCCAGTTTAAGTAAATGGTATCACACTCTTTACTAACCAATATTCTTGGAAACATGTTTGCACGATCAGATGTAAAGACTTAACTTTATGAATGACTGTACATGCTTAAAAATAAACATATGGATCAAGGCCATAATTCTTCACAGTGTTGAGTAAAGGATATTGTTCTGTTCTCTCATTTCTGTTTTTTTTTTGTCTTTTGTTATAGGAGTGTCCTCTTTGTATCTCCAATAAAAAGGAACTGCTGGTGTTTAATAATTCTCCTTCACATTGTCCTCCTATATATGGAATTGACCTAGATTTTTCTGATCTTGGCAGGTGATAATCCATTGTATGCCTCTGTGTTACCGCTCCCTGGAATGAGCATTCAGAACAGAAAGGGGATGGAGAGATACTTTTATGTCAATCATTTTTTTTATGTTACCTAATAGAAGGGGAATCTCTTAATGGAAAAATATAATACAAGAACAATTGGGTGTAACAATTTGCTGTAAACCTTTACATAATCAAATCTCCAATGCTCTGAGATTCACACATGGAAATGCAGACCAGGGTGGAGTTACATATACAGTAGATTCTCAGAGTTATGAACATCAAAGTTATGAACAGACCAGTCAACCACACACTTCATCTGGAACTGAAAGCATGCAATTAAGGCATTGGCAGATACACTACCCCCAAAAAAGATAATATAGTACAGTATTGTGTTAAACATATAAACTACTCAAACATAAAAGGAAGGCAGCATTTTTCTTCTTCATTGAAAAGTTTCAAAGTGCTAGTAAGTCAATGTTCAACTTCTGAAACTTTTGAAAAGACAACCAGGACAATTTAAGAGTTCTGAACATTCCAGAGTTATGAACAACCTCCATTCCAAAAGTGATCGTAACTCTGAGGTTCTATTGTATTCAGTACACTCTGGATGGAAGAAATTAAGACAGATTTCCTGTCAGAAGAAAAAAAAGAACCATGAACTAATTTATGATAGGGCAGACATAATAGAACTACCTAGTCTACAAGCATCTCCATGGGAATGCAATTCTGAGCTAGAAACTGCTAAGTAACTACTACAGCTTGGAATGAATCAAACGTCTGTTTCACACAGCATAAAATGAAAACATCACTCTCAAAAATGTTTGTGTTACTCAGGCATTTAATTAGAACTTCAAAAATAGATTAATTGTAATTGAAAATGTGATAAAATATATTTTGGCACTTTTTTAGGGGAATCTAAATTAACATAGTTAATGAAATTACTTTTTTGCTTTGTCAGTAAACTAAATCCCTTCCACAGCTCTCCATTTGAAAAACAAGTAATCTTCTATAGCAAATAACCTGGAACTGGAAGAAGCTATTAAGGCAAATTCCAGTGAACTGCATCTACCACACTTTTAAGTGAACTTTTAACACCTTATAAATACTATTTTGTTTGCCTGGTCCTCTCATGCTGGAGAGATTTTAACAATGTAAGCTAGAGTCAGAGATTTTATAAATTGCATTATCTTCTGGGTATTCTACAGAGAACACTCTAAAAATAGCATCTTATACATAGCTTTCTAGTGGACCTGAAAACAAATATGAGCTTATTTCAAGTTGGTCCATACTACAGCAGTAAAAGCAATGTATTTTCTACTAGTCCATTAAATCAGACATACATTAATTAAATCACTTTGGAAGTGTTCACATAATGCTACAACTAGGTGTGTGTCTACCTGCAGGAGCAGCAGGAGTTTGTCTTTAGCCATGTGCATATGCATGATTAGTTTGCAGCCATGTAGAAACTAGCCATAGAAAAGTTTAAGTAAAGGCTTATCTCTGCCCCAGACCTCACTGTTTGCATCATGTTATCCAATATGTACTTCACATTAATGAGTTTGCCTTGATCTTCCTGTAGTGAAAAAGTACTCATACATAATAGTGATGTTCCCATTAAACATAACAGGTGGCTCCCTCTGTTCTGCCCCAGCATAAAGATAGTCCGCTTTGCACATCTAGAGAAAAGCTATAGTCTCACCCTGCCTCTCTTCAGACATCCTTGAGAATACACTGTGCTTCAGAAGGTTTTTGAAGCACAGAGGTGGGGTGGAGCCAAACAGAGTAAACTGGTCACAGTGCAAGAAACAGGTTGTTGCAGTAGCCTGCACGGACCTCTCTGAGGGTATGTCTACACTAGCCCCCCTAGTTTGAACTAGGGAGGCTAATGTAGGCATTCGAAATTGAAAATGAAGCCCGGGATTTAAATATCCTGGGCTTTATTTGCATGTTCCCGTCCGGTTGCCATTTTGAAATTCCACTAGCCCGAAGTAACTGCCCGCAGCTACACGCGGCAGTGAAACAGTTGAGGAATGAGGTGTAACAGTTAATTGGAATTAAGGACTTAGTTCGAATTACCATTTCACTGCCGCGTGTAGCCGCGGGCAGTTACTTCGGGCTAGTGGAATTTCAAAATGGCAACAGGATGGGAACATGCAAATAAAGCCCAGGAAATTTAAATCCCGGGCTTCATTTGCAATTTTGAATGCCTACATTAGCCTCCCTAGTTCGAACTAGGGAGCTAGTGTAGACATACCCTGAGAGTTCTCTGTGCCCCTCTACTTGGTCCAGGGGCTAAAATGCCAACTTTTAAGCTTACAGGAAGAAAGTAGTAACTATTGACTCATTCCAGACATTGGACACTGATATTAGGTGGTATAGTTATGATGAAGGGTATGATTTAGTGGAGGTCAGAGTTTCCATGACTTTACCGGACTCTTTGACTTCCATTTTAGTCATTACCAGGGGTGACAGAACCAGGTCAGTGTGCCCCTTGGCTCCATGACTTCAGCTGAGACTGGAGTTGGGCACCCCGAACCACAGCTTCCGCTGGGGCCAGAGCAGGGGTTGTGGCATCCCTGAGCCATGGCTTGACTCAGGGCCAGAGCTGGCTCCTGATGTCCATTACTTGAGCTGAGTCTGTGCATCCCCTTGCATCTTGCATCTTCAGCTGGGGCTGAAATTAGGTCTGTGCACCCCCCCACCCATGGCTGAAGTGGGGGGTTGGAGCTGGGGCTGCGGTTCCCCTTGTGGCACTGGAGTTGTCATTGTCCCCCCATGGGGTCCAGCTGTCATTCCTCTTTCCTCCCAGCAGTCTCTCCCCCATTATTTTTAGTAAAAGTCACAGACTGTGAATTTTTGTTTATTGCCTGCAATCTGTGCCTAACATTTACTAGCAAATAGTCACAATACAATATTAATCTTAGTTATTATTTCCTAGCCAATAATGATAATACTGAGACAATTCTGGAAGTGAAATGCCTATAGTAACCAATTGGGGGGAGGGAGGGAGGGCTGAGTAGGGAGGGAAAGAATTGTAATTCCAGGTAACCCAGAGGAAGAATAGAGATGGATGGATGACACACATTGCATTTTTCAAGAGTTTGGCATTTGGAAATTTGGCATTGCTTCCAGATCAGAATAAAACATTTAAAAAATAAAGGAAAGATCTCCAAATTTTTCATCTTGTATCAATTAAAACATTTGATAAAATTATAACATTTTCTTTTCATTTTAGCTTTTTAATTTTATATTCTAATGTATGACCTAATACGATTTTTAAAAAATGAAATGAAAAATAATTTGAAAACCAAAAATATTTGGTTCTGAAATGTGTCATTTTAACAGTTTTTCTCTTAAAAACACTTTCACAAAATGGACATAACTTAGCAAGTATTTTTATTTTCTGAACGAAATGGTGCAGCCACATTATTTTACATCTTCAATCCATCTCCAATGGAGACCACTGAAAGGCTGTGGGTTTTTTTCTGCAAACAAGAAGATGTAGTTCACTTCACTGCAACAGAATTATCAGCACACTCTCCTGATTTCAGGTCAGTTTATGAATGTTTTCATTGTCACTGCTTTTCTATTTATCTCCTTTCTTCTTCATAATTTGGTGTTGTTTTTCCTGCTGTAACAATACTCCTGGCTGCTTACAGTACAGTACTTAATTCGTCCCTAGATGCTCTTCCTTCGCTATTCTTTTTGGAGTACAAAATCCCAAATGCACTCTTTTCAATTTACTAAGACAGAGTCAAATATCCTTTGCCACTCCTACTTTGGTAATTTTCCTGGTTTGAGTTGGAGTCACTTTTTCATACTTCTTTCTTCCTGGAGGTATATGAGATGACTGATTACTGCATTTGCATTTAAATTATTTGCTGCTATGTGCTTTTTGTATGAAAATTAATTTTCATTGGGTTTTTTAATCCTGGTCTAACAAACCCTTATCATAAAATCTGATTTTTCTACAGTAAATCTATCAAATGATGAATGCTTCAAATGAAAAACAAGTATGCAGTTGTACCAATTTTTATCTTCTAAGCTTACTATGCTAAAAAAATTATTAGGCTAGATGTTGCATACGAAAATCAATTTAAAAACAAACCACTGGGCCTCCTATTTGAAAATTTCCAGCAGAGAGCATCGTTTTCTAAATTAGTTAGAAAGAAAGATTTTGTTAATGTATTCCAAACAAACAAACCAAAAACAAAAACCCAACATAATTTATCATCAGAACTATAGCATTGTGACAAAGTCGCTCTAGGGGAGATAACAACGTATTTCTAAATGAATTATCAGGAGACATCAAATTATTTGATGATTAAAGTAAGTGCCTTTGAAAGGATTGATTCATTTGCTTTGAATGTTTTAAAACCCATAGTTTATATTTTGACATCACTGTGCTTGCTTTAGAAACTGAAATGTCTAATGGGTCTAAGTCTAAATGTAGAATTCTAATTTTACAATTTCTTTTATTTCCAGTCACTGCCTTTAAAAAAAAAAACAGGTCTCTTGACAGCACAAATTATTTTCTTAAATAAGTATTAATAAAGAGGGTAACAAACACAAAAGATAAGAGCACAGATAGCTGACACAATATATATTGTTAGCTACAGTAGATAAATATGCTGGTTTTATAAAAACCTCTCATCAATAAATATTTTAATGAGTTCATCCCAGCTGATGCAAAAGTTACTTCAGGAATATGAGCTATTAGGAAATTGTCTTAATTCGTTGAAATTAAACAAAGACATGTATTGGTTCAGAATTTTTATGTCTATTTCCATTTTCAGGTGAAATGAGGCTTGTTTTTAAAGTGAAGGTGTCATTTGCATTGAAAGCAAGCAAAAATGTTTGCCTTGCATCTATCTACTGTTATATCCCTCAAAAACATATTATCTGAGTACCTCCCAACTATTAATTAATGTAATGTTAGAATACCAATGTGATGAGAATTAATGTATTCTCTATTTATTGGGGAACTGAGACACTGAGTTAGGGTATATCTATACTATGAAATAAGTTTGAATTAAGATACACAACTTCAGCTATGTTAATTGCATAGCTGAAGTTGAAGTACCTTAACTTGACTTTTGGCACTGTCCACACTGCAGGAAGTCAAAGGGAGTACACTCTCCCTTCAACTTCCCTTACCCCTAATGGAAGCAGGACTACTGGCATCAACCGGAGTTCCCCTCTCAGTTCAAATTAGCATGTCTTCACTAGACCCGCTAATTCGAACCCCAGAAGATCGATAGCAGAAGCTTACACCTTCTCTGTAGTGTAGACATACCCTTGAAGGCCAGCTTATAAAAAAGAGAATCTGAAGTTATTTGCTTAAGGTCATACAGGAAGACTTTGACAAAGACAGGAACTGAATCCATTGAGTCTCAACACCTTAACTGGAATACCATTCTTTCTGTCTTGTGATACACTTTTTTGATTGCAAAAATAACTATTTTGTTGAAGTTGTGAATTAAGCAAAATTGGGGGATATCATGTGAAAGGAAATGGTAAATATATACATGTTATAAAATCTTGTGAAATTACAAATGTGAGCTTCACAAAATCTTTTGAAATTAAAAATTTGACCTTCTAGAAGAGCACTCTATTTTCTATAGATTGGGCTAATAAGTAAATTCTCTACCTGAGTTACTCAACTTTACAGGCAAACAATTTAAATTGCAAACCTATTTAAATATCCTTGTCGGTAATATTGTTTGAGGCATTGGAAAGTGAAACAAGAACCTTTTGGATTTAGCTGACTATGAATTTACGTGATCATTAACACCTTTTTAATTGGCCTCTGAATCCGAACTCATGCTCACCAGCAGTTGTTGATCATTCCTAAAATCATTCACTCCTCTATTGTACCCCAAAAGGTGAAGGGCATGAGGAAATGAATAGCCTGCTTTTTGACAGACTGCACCAGTCTGTCTGATCCAAATATAGTACTGTATTAAAGGTTACTAGATGAGTACTACTAAAAAGTCTATATCCTTTTGAGATAAATGAATTATTCTCAAAGGGTTCTCACCAGTCTTCATTCCCTTATGACAAGTGGCCAGCTTATAGTTCCTATAATAAAAGATTGCTCAATGGGAAAATAAAAGTAAAAATGAACAGAGCTCTTTGTCAGAACTGAATTCAGTGCGGAACTAGATTTTAACAATAAGGGAAGTGCTGTAGCTAAATGACAGTAATACTATCTTATTTATTTATAATAAAATCTCAGCTAGCTAAAGGTCTCAGATGACTCCTGAAATGAGGGGACTTGGTTAAACAAAGTTGGTTGTCAAGGTCTTGTTTTCCCTCCTGTAGAGTTTATGAGCTTTTGAGGACCAAAGTGTCAGTGAAATCTTAAGGGACATATTTGATTTTCAAATAATCAAAGAGTTAAGATAAATCAAAGTTTAACCATAATGCCTTTCCTCACAAAGAATCCAAAAGCTCTTTCAACGTGTTACATAGAGAATTACTTAACCAACCAATTGACTTCAGCCATTGCTTGATTCTGGAGTGCACCATTAAAATTACATAGCAAATTAAAAAGGGCTATATAGAAGAATATTGTATGCAAATGAAACCACAAAGGAAAATCCAAATTGTAGAATGGAAATACCTACAATTGGATTTAGTCAGGACTGAAGGGCTAATACCTAAAATCTCAACAGTTGGCTTTGTGCTATATGTATGCATACGGTCTCAAGAATTCTGATTGCTCTTGTGCAATACTATGTAGCTATTATACTTGAGTCAATAATTTTATATTATCTCCATTGTATCTATTGCTAGAGTTTAGAAAAACATTATCCCATAGATTCCAATGGAATCTAACAATAGAATATACTGATTTATTCAGCTTCCACTGTAGTCAATGGGAGTCTTTTCATTGATTTCTTTAGGCTGGAACTTGATTGTACCCATAATGCTCACAGCTATAAGCAAATGACTTTTTAACAGACAAAACTTTTTATATAGAAAATATGAAATTCAACCCTTTGGGAAAATGATGATGATTTTTCATAAATTTCTCAGTCAGAAATTAACCAGATTATAGGTTTGTAAACCCACCTCCTATTTTTGTCATCATATTTTTTTCTAATGCCGAGATTAGGTAGGACTGAGGTGATCCCTTCTGCATCTGTTTTAAGCCACAACTGGAGCTTGTTGAGGTGTTGCCTGGACGGTTTTATATAGCATGTTACACTACTATCGCCTTGGTCTTCCACAGCCTCTCTCTCCATAGAGAATAATTTTAGGTAGTTGGTATGGTGTCATTCGAGCAACATGGCCAACCATTGTAGCTGGAGCCTTTTGATAAATGTAGTCATGTACTGCTTATTCAGTCTTCTGTGGATGTCATCATTTCTTATTCTATCCAGTCTTGTCATGCCTATGATATGGTGCAGGCCTGTCATTTCACATGTACGCAGCTTTTGCTCCAGGTGCCTTGTCAGTAGCTGTCTTTCAGAACCATAAAGTAATGTGCATACAGTGAGCATTTTACACTATCTGGTTTTACCTGTCATGGACACCAATTTATGATTCCAAGCACTTGTATACAGCCACATGAACACCTATCTGCCCATCAGTATTATCTTTATAGCAGTTGTCAAACTATGATGGAGACCAAGTAGCAGAAATTGTCTGTTTTTTTCAATGTCTACATCATTAATAACTAGTTTAACCTGTTTCGTGATTTTCAATGTTACCATTAGTTTGGCCCTTTGATTATTCATTTTTCATCCCCATTCCTTTGCTGTTGTGTCCAAGTTTGCTGTTACTTCTTGGTTGTACTTTTCTATACACATTATCATTGCAATATTGTCTGGAAAGCAAAGTTGATTGCTAATTTGCCCTGCTATCTTGCAGATTCCACCAATGTTATTACAGGAGTTTGCTCTAAGTGTAGAGCAAAAAGTATTAGGCTGAATATACATCTCTGTTTGATTCCTATTTTCTGTCCAAATCACTGTCAGCTCACTTCTGACGCATTCTGCATACCAAACTTTTCCATATTGACATTATAGTATTTGAACCAACTTGCTGCTAAAATGATAACATTTTGAGTACTTTCCAGTGAGCTTTTCTGTGAACAGTGTTAAATGCTTTCTTAAAATCCTCAAATATACAAAACAGAAGGTTGTTGAATTGTGTCTTTCGCCAGGATATAACAAAAAAAAAATCAATATCTGATCTGTGGTGGAACATTCATATTTTCATTCAGCTGAGAATCTCACAGAATTCCTTAAAAATGCTTGCAAGATTTATACCTCTATAGTTGTCTCAATCTGTTGGGTCACCTTTCTTAAAGGTAGCACGATTGAGGTATTGCTAGTCTTCAGAGACTTCATCCCTCATTCAAATGAGGTTACAAAGTTTGTAAAGGAGTAGACCTGTGACTTTTCTACCATATTTCAGCACTTCAGGCGGTATAGGTCTGAACCAGGTGTCTCATTTTTCAGAGACCTGATTGTGCATTCAATTTCTGCTTCCAGTAGCTGTTCTTCTCCTTCATTGTTGTCTTCACAATTGATAGCCCCAGGGATGGCTGAGTTGACTTAACTATTCACATTTAATAGCTGATGAAAGTATTCTTTCCATGTTTTAAGCTTTTGATCTTTATCTGTATAGTTTCACTGAACATTGCATAGCTGACATTATAGATGTTCTCTTCTTTTATAAGAATCTCACTTTCTGAGAAAACTCTCTGACATCAACTTTTTTAAAGTGATGTTCAAGGTCTTCATTTTCTCTCTGGGTATGTCTACACTACAGTGTTAATTCGAGTTATCTTAATTCAAAATAGTTAATTCGAATTAAGCTAATTCGAATTAACGCATCTACATACAAAATGCAGCTCAAATTAGCATTTTGCTAATTCGAAATACTGCCTCCACACTGACTAGACACAGAATCAGATTTAAGGCCAGCCAGAACCAGGTCAGGCAGGGCATCAGGTCAGGAGTGTCTGTGTGTGGCTTCTGCCTGAGGCTATCTGACGCCTGTGCTTAAAGGGACACCTCCCCCTGCCCCCTGGCAGCCTGTTCTCAGGTGTCCCTGCTTGCTTGCCTGCCTTGATGAGGGACAGAAAAGCATTTGTGTCTCTGCGTGCTCTGATTGCCCTCACTTGGGACACCACAGCACTCTGCAACATGGAGCCGGAGCTGCCCCTGGGCACTCTGGTGCTTCTCGTGGATGTGTTGCTGCGAGCCTGGCTGCACTTTCTGCAGGCTGCCATCCCGGAGGTCCATTGGGGGGCTGTCAGTATCCAGGAGACCCTGCAGGAGAGCTTCCACACTGAGGAGCACTAAGAGCCTCCCTGGTGTGCCCCACTGGGGGCTTGTGCCTCATTCCTCCCTCCTTCCACTTATCCCTCTCTAACCCCCCTTCCTGATGTCAAATAAAAACACATTTCTTGCCAAAAACAAACTCTTTTTATTGACCGAAACTGGGGTGGGAATGAGGGTGGGAGAGGGAGGGGAAACCTGGGAGGAGGGAGCTGGAAGGGGGAGGCAAGGGGAGAAAGGGGGAGGAGAAGCTCAGGGTTGGGGGTCTTGCCGGACCAACTTGATTTTCATGCAAACCTGCTCCTGGGTTTGCATGTGGCCTTTGCTGGCCAGGCTGGCAGCTATCCTGCCATAGACGACTACGTTCCTCTGTCTAGTGCGGAGATCATGGACATTGGGGGCATCCCCGCAACCCTGAGTACGGTCCACCCTGATTTCCTCCCTGGACCAGGAAGGCGCCCACCTTCTCCGGGCCCTGGCAGGCTCCTGGGAGCTGGCAGACTGCTCCTGCGGCACGCTGCCAGTGGCTTGCTGGCTCATGTTTTGGGGCCACTGGGTCGGTGCAGTGACTGCTGGCTCTGGGCCGGCAGGCTTGGAGCTGGCACAGGCACTGTGGCCAGAGTCTGCCCCTTTAAGGGCTCCGGGGCTGGGGTGAGGGAGAAGAGTTTTCCTGGTTTGGCCCAGAGTGGCCACCAGGGGAAACTGGGAAGGCTGGAGGCCAGCTAATTCGGACTAAGCATCTACACAGCGCTTATTCCGAATTAGCTAATTCGAGTTTGGCGTTACTCCTCGTAGAATGAGGTTTACCAAACTCGAATTAATCACCCTGCTTGTGTAGATGCTATGGAAGTTAATTCGGAATAACGGCTGTTATTCCAAATTAACTTTGCAGTATAGACCCTCCCAAACTACTTTTTCTTAGCCTTTTAACAATCCTTTTAGTTCTTTTCTTAGCTGTCTGTATTTATTTTTCTGCTTATGACAATCTTCAGCTTTCAGATGGTCTGGATATGCTTCCTTTTTTCATGATAGGTTTTCAGTCTGGAGTCACCCCACCTTATCTTTCTGCATACAACCTCATTCCTAAAACCTGTGTGTTTATGGAACATGCTGTGTTTAATGCTGTGTTTTGCCTATGCCCAGTTCTACTGTTTGCTCACTTCTAGTGTTGTGTTCTCTAGGTTTCAGGGAGGTACAAAGAGTCCACTGATGATTTTCTGAAAAATTTTCTGAAATTCATTGTGTCTGAATTTTTCAAAGTTTCAAAGACTCTTGTCATTTGTTCCAAATTTTAAAGTATTAAGCCTGATCCTTGGTAACATTTGTTGCCAGATGGACTGAATCTGCAGTTAGTCTTCTGTAGACCCTGCAATCTAGTATGTTTGTTTTGTGACATTGTCCCTCTTATTTTCCAGAGTTGTCTTACTAAGATTAAGTTGATCATGTTTCTTTTTTAAGTACCATAATCCATGTTTCTTTAGAGACGTCCATGTGCTGAAATGTGTTTTTATTATAGTGAAAACATTTCCTTAGATCTGTTGTATGTAGTTATTAGTTAACCAAGTGCTTCATTTAATGCTAAAGATGGCTGTCTTTTATTAATGGGGAAAAGATTTGCTGCATATATATACAGAATCGGGTTCTCCCATTAGATATGCAAATATAGGTCCCGGAGAGGAATTGTGTAATCTATCTCAGAGCAAAACTTGAACCATCATGTTTACAGCCAGAAAATACATTTGTAAAGCACTAAGAGCCATTTGGATAAAAGTGTTAACCAAGGTAAAATCTGTATCATGTAATTATTATTAAGGCATTTTAAGTATCCTAAGCATTTATATTCTTGTTTTTCTCATTATTAAGCCATATCTATGATTTCTGAAATATGGATGTACTTAATTTTTACTTCACAAAAGTTGACCTCTGTGAACCAGATTGTGAGCCCCTTGTCCCAAATGTGGGTAGTACAACTATTCCCATTGACTTTATTGTGGCTGCTTGTGAGAATAATTAAGCCCTTTTGTGACTAAATGCTGCACAATTGAGCTCTACAAATAAAGAGTATTATATATTGCAAATGTGTTTTTTCTCACTACCCTGGTGCAGTAAATTCCTCACCTGTTGTCTCTCATAGGAGAAGCCTGATCTAATGACAAGGGGAGTTGAACATAGCCCAGGATAATAACCTGTGCAGTGGAGAAGGGTAATAGTATAACACACTTTGAAGCATAGATAATGCTGTACAAATAAATAAATAACACTGCTTTACAGCCAAAATGCTTCTGAAATAAATGTAGTCAAACTTTACTAATTCTGGGTCACTGAGAACGAAAATGATGCTTAAAATTGTTGATTGGCTCTAGTTTTCAAGATATGCTATTGGGTCAGTATATACGACCCTTGACTTGGGAATGGCGGAGGATAAGTGAGTTATAAAGGGAAGGGATCTCAATTTAAACCAGAAATGACTAAAATACATCTTTGACTGGATCTATGAATAAATCTATGACTGGGTTTGGACAGTACTTGCTTTTAGGCAAAACAATGAATGATGCAATCTGAAGCTGGTATTGTCATACATGATATGAATTGCATCATGTTATTCCTAGAAGTCATGGATGATGCAATCATAACGAAGCTTACATCACTCTGCTGAACAAATTGCCCTATATCAGCTCTAGAAACCATACAGTGTCGTGCTCTCTTATTTGTCAGTGTTTGATTTTGCAAAGGGACACATTTCTGTTTAGCCAAAGTGAGCAGAGATGCCTCGTACTTGTGTGAACAGTGCAGATAACTTCTGCTATGTTTGTGGTGAAGTGACTTTTGCATCACAAAAGCGCAGTATAACCACTATGGTTAAGAAAGCCTATCACCTTTATTTTGGCTGCAAAATTGGAGATCAGGACAAGAGGTGGGCCCCACACATATGCTGCAACACTTGTGCAACAAATCTTTGCCAGTGGTTGAACAGGAAAAGGAAATCTATGCCTTTGCAGTGCCAATGATTTGGAGAGAGCCAACAGATCATACCAGCAATTGTTACTTCTGCATGGTGCCTCCAGTTGGGAAAGGTGTGTCAAAGAAGAAAAAGTGGACTGTGCATTATCCAAACATTCCATCAGCTATACGCCCAGAACCCCACGGAGAAGGACTGCCGGTTCCTGATGCACCAGAATCATTCTCACTTGAGTCAGACGAGGAAGAGGAAGAGGATGAAACTTCTGGTCCTGAACCATCAATGTCACAGGACTCACATTTTCTCCCATCCTCCTCCTCTGAACCACACCTCATAACACAAGGTGAACTGAATGACCTTGTCAGGGATTTGGAACTACCCAAGAGTAAGGCAGAGCTGTTGGGCTCCAGACTACAGCAGTGGAATCTCCTGGCAGGTGATGTTAGGGTTTCCATGTTCCGTGACCGTCAGAAGGATCTTGTCCCATTCTTCTTCATGGAAGGTGATCTTGTAGCCTGCAACAACATCGATGGTGTGATGGCAGCCCTCAACATCTTTCACGATCCAGATGAGTGGAGACTGTTCATTGATTCATCGAAGACGAGTCTTAAAGCTGTTTTGCTGCATAATGGCAATGTTTTGCCATCAATTCCAGTTGGTCATGCAGTCCATATGAAGGAAACCTATGACAACATGAAACAACTTTGAGGTGCATAAACTATGACCAACATCAGTGGCAGCTTTGTGGCGATTTGAAGGTTGTTGCTCTCTTGCTTGGTCTGCAGACTGGATACACAAAGTACTGCTGTTTTCTCTGCGAATGGGATAGTCGTGCAAGAGATTCCCACTACATCAAGATAGATTGGCCACTGACAGTCATTGGAGCCTGGGAGGAAAAGTGTTCAGCATCCACCACTTGTTGAATCAAGGAAGATTTTGTTACCACCCTTACACATCAAGCTGGGTCTGATGAAGAACTTTGTCAAGGCCATGGACAAAACACAAGCAGCTTTCAAGTACCTCCGTGGAAAATTTCCAAGGTTAAGTGAAGCTAAGATAAAGGAAGGTGTCTTTGTTGGTCCTCAGATTCGTGAACTTCTTCGAGATGATGCATTTGACCATGCACTGCGTGGCAAGGAAAAGACGGCACGGAAAGCCTTCCAGTTAGTGGCAATAAATTTTCTCGAAACAACAAGGCAGACAACTACAGGTTGTTGGTGGAAAACCTCCTCAAGGCATACAAAGCCTTGGTTGCAACATGTCACTAAAGATACATTTTTGCACTCTCATCTAGATTTTTTTCCACCGAACTGCGGAGCAGTGAGCGACGAGCACGGCGAGCGATTTCACCAGGACATTGCAACAATGGAGAAACGCTATCAGGGCAAATGGAGCCCATCAATGCTTGCAGACTATTGCTGGACAGTGACAAGAGATGCTCCATTTAATGAATACAAGAGACAAGCCAAGAAGCGCCGAGTAGACACTGAATAGGGCTAAACTATGTACATAATTGTTTTTTGCCTTTTGTTTCATAATACATTTTATTTATATAACCCTTTTGCTGATTTTTAAAGTGTTACATAAACAGGACAGGTGAAATATTATCATGTAAAGCAACCATAAACACATGAAAAGACCTAGGTTTACAATTTATGATTAAAACTCTACTATCTACACAATATACATAGACGTAAAATGTAAAAACTTAAATATCTTGGAAACAGTAGCCAATCAGTTGTTTTACTTGTCATATTTTAATTCAGCACATCAAAATACATAATAAATAGCACATTTTATCTCTGAAGCAGACGACTTCTAAAAAATTGTAGACCAGTGTAATCAGTCCTTTGTATGACTTTTTCAAATTTGTGGGTAGCTGAATTCAGTTTAAAGTCACCATTAGAAATTTGATTTTATGATAATTGTCGTTATCTGTTTATTTCCTCTGGCTGTATTATCTTTTAATGGGCTCTCTTGTGATATAATGTAAAGTTAACAAATTGGTGAATTCATTTAGCTTATTCCAGATGTTTTCTTCATTATTCCAGGCATGTTACTTCCAAAGCAAAAAGTTGCAACAATGAAGATTTTGCTATGTCTAGAAAGACTTATTGTGCAGTTCAAAGAAAAGAAAAGAAAAGAAAAGAAAAGAGCACATCTTTAACTGGGCTAGAGGGAAGCAGTTTTGAATTATGTTTATTCTAGACAGAATGGGATACACATCAATAGTGACACAACAAAAAGCCCATGACAGACTCTTCAGAAACAAGATATAGAAAATTCTCATGACACTTTTTCATTGTGAATGGACCCACTTCTTCCTGACATCCACAGGTATCAAGAAAATGTGCTCGGTTAGTGGTCCTTGCTTTTGTATAGATACCACTAGCTGTTTTAATCACTGCAAGCTAGACAGAAGTAATGCTAATAAGCACCCTGTAAGAAGCTCACAGTGTCTGATTTTAGAACACAGTTGCTATTTTTCTGGGTTTCTGTGAGGGAGTGGAAGTGACCATGTATGTTGAATGATGGAAGAATAGATTATAGAGGGGAGATCAAACTTTGAGAATGAATTTGAAAGCCTGGGGCTCATCTGACAAAAAAAAAAAATCACAAGTCCCATATTGGGTTCTCATGTTGTGACACATTTCCCATGTCCTCTTTAAAACCAAATTAGGCCAAAAGCAGCCATAGTACTTTGACAAGCTCTCATTAGAATCCACATCTGAATCCAGAATCACAGACTATGCTGATCCCTTGATACAGCAGCTACAGTACTTCTGTAGCAATGTCTTCACTTGCTTGTAGAACAAACATTTTTTTCGAGTCATGTTGAGATGCCTTGGGATGGCCAGACCCATTTTTAAGTTAAAAAACAACAACAAATAGTCTGGTAGCACTTTAAAGACTAACAAAATATGCAGATGGTATCATGAGCTTTTGTGGGCACAGCCCATTTCTTCAGTTGACCAGAGGACATCCAACATTCTGGTCATCTGAAGAAATGGGCTATGCCCACAAAAGCTCATGATACTATTTACATGTTTCGGTAGTCTTTCAAGTGCTACCAGACTATTTGTTGTTTTTTAAGTTTATCCTGTACAGACTAACTCGGCTACCCCCTGAAGCTTCTATTTTTAAGTGTTCCTCTCCATGGCTTGCTTACTCTGAAATTTCCTGCTTGAATCTATCTACCCTTTTCCTTAAAGCCAGCTGTTAGAAACACTGTTTACTGTGCAGTGCTGAATTTTCATTTTGACCTCTTATAGTGAAACCAGCAGTTTTATCATTTCATTTCATTCAAGAATACAGAAGTCATCATTTTACAAAGCTGGCAGCTTTTCTGCTTCAGAGCTCCTGTAATTTAGTTGGGTGCTCTAATAGGGTTATGTTTCATATATGCTACATATACCCTTTATGCTTGTGTTACTCCTCAGAGAACTTACAAATGAAAATAAAGTAGTTTATTGTAAAAGGAATGGTGATTGCATTGACCATTAACCTCAATAACATGCATAGACAACAGAGGGGCTTATAAAATGCTCAATGTAGCAGTGAGGTTTGAAGCAGTACAAGATGTTTGTTCAAGTTGAGGCATTTCTATAGGCAGGCAAAGAAACTCCCCAAATACTTAGTCTCATGACTGCCACCATCATTTCCAGCTCTGATTTTTGTTCCACTACCTATGATCTGTGTATGTTATAACTCAGCCTGATTATTTTCTTACAGCAGTTTGTTTTTTTCTTTTCTTTGTTTAAACAGAAAACAATGGTATTAAGAGGAGGAGAGCGTGGGAGGAATGAGGCACAATACTTATTGTACTATAATTAACTTTTAAATGAATTTTATAGCTATGATTATTGAACTTATTATAACTTTTAGCTTAATCATAATAAAAGTAGCATTGGGAAATATTATGTTCAATAAGTAAAAACAATTATCTAAAAATTAAACCTATTTTTACATTCATTCTTCATGACATACTACATTTAAGATTTTAATTTATGTAAGCCTTTTAAAATGCCATGAAAATTAGTCATTCCAAACAATGACAGAGATAATGCTTCTGTAAGCAACTTGCAAGGCTTTGGCTAAAGGCAAATATCTGTTTATATTTTCTTCAATACAAACATATCCATATACTGAAAGCTTCTGAAAAAATATCAGCTTAGAGCCCAGTGCTATAACCCTTGCTGTAAGTAGTATTCCCATGGCTTGAAGAATCAGAACTTCTATATATATTACATCCACAAGTATTACAGTAAAAATATTAAGGATGCAAAATGGAAAAAAACCCTAGAATATGATTGTGTAATTAAAGATAGTATCATAATATATATGTATAGAGTGGCCAAGTTAAAGTTGCATAGGAAATGTTGCATTTTCTAATTTCTGAGTTCTTGACTTGGCAAGATTAATATTTTAACATTTTTATATATCATAACCTATTAAAAAAACCACCTTAAACTTAATGAAAAAAAAAATCCATTATGTGGAACTACAACAAACCCACTTCCCCTTCAAATACAAACACAGGAGTTATCACAAGTTTGGAGAACTTCAGAGCCAAACATCACAGTTTTCTAGCACTTGAGCTTCTAATGTAATTGGTAGCAGCATATTACATAGCCTAAGCACTTTTGTACCAAGGGGTCACATAGCAACATCAGAGAACTGCATGATTTCCACATACTTTTGAAAATTCCAAATTCCAGTTAACAGTTGAAGGCTGTGCATGTACCATAGTTGCAGAGCAAAAACACTCATTGCCATAATGTTATTTTCTGATGCACACTGGAACAGCAATTCAAAAACACACAAACACAAAAATGAAGCAAGACATGCAGGTAGGTTATGAATCAAGACATAATAACCGTGAAACAGGTAGCTCAACAAAGGTCTCAACTAGGGCTGTTGATTAACTCATGTGATTAACTCAAAAAATTATTTGGGATTAAAAAATGAATTGTGATTAATCACACTGTTAAACAATAGACTACCAACTGAAATGTATTACAAATTTGTGAATGCTTTTCTACATTTTCAGTATTGATTTCAATTGCAACAGAGAATACAAAGTGTATAGTGCTCACTTATATTATTATTTTTATTATAAATATGTGAACTGTAAAAATGGTAAACGAAATAGCATTTTTCAATTCACCTCACACAAGCACTGAAGTGCAATTTCTCTTCCATGAAAAAATAACTTACAAATGTAGATTTTTTTGTTACATAACTGTACTCAAACAAAGCAATGTAAAAATTTAGAGTCTACAAGTCTACTCAGTCATATTTCTTGTTCTGCCAATCGCTAAGACAAACAAGTTTATTTACATTCACAGGGGATACTTCTGCCTTCTTTTTGTTTACAATGTCACCAGAAAGAGGGTACAGATATTCACATAGTACTTTTGTAGCACGCGTTGTGAGGTATTTATTGGCAGACATGCTAAATATTTGTATGCCTCTTCATGCTTTGGTCACCATTGCAGAGGACAAGCTTTCATGCTGATAACGTTTTTTTTTTTAAATAACACAATAATTAGATTTGTGACTACTTGAGGGCAAATTGTATGTCTCCAGCTCTATTTTACCCACATTCCGCCATATATTTCATGCTCTAGCAGTCTCAGCTGATGTCCCAGCACGTGTGGTGAATATGTAAGAACACTTTCACAGCAGATTTGGCCAAGCGTAAAGAAGATACCAATGTGAGATTTCTAAAGATAGCTATAGCACTTGACCAAGGTTTAAGAATCTTAAATGCCGTCCAGTGTTTCCCCCTATTTTTTTCCACCCCCAAGGGGAATGAATTTTCTTCTGTGTGTAAATGTGTAGGTAATGTGCAATGCGGAGGAGAGGTGTGTCACCTCTCCTTCATATTGGTGCACATAGCAAAATTCATGTGGCGGGAGTGGGGCAAAAAGGTTCTGAGTATGGGAGGGGGCTCAGGGCTGGGGCGGGGGGTTGGGTTGCAAGAGTATGAGGACTCCCGCTGGGGTGCACTGGGTGGGGTAGGATTAAGGGGCTCAGGACTGGGACAGAGGGTTGGGCTCTGACTGGCGGTGCAGACTCTGGAGTTGGGCTGGGGATGAGAAAATTGGGGTGCAGAAGAAAGGCTCCAGGTTTGAGGAGGGGCTCAGGGCTAGAGATTTAGGGTTCAGGATGGAGTACAGGCTCTGGGCTAGAAGTGTGGGTTTTGAGGTGAGGCTGGGGATGAGGGCTTTGGGGTGAAGGAGGGTGCTCAGGGGTGGGGCGGCTTAAGGTGGAAGAGAGGCTTGGAGCTTGTGCTTACCTGAACATCTCCCTGCCTGGGACAGCAAGGAGGGACCCCTCTCTCCCAGCAATAACAACTCGTCCCCATCAGCCCCATAGGCGATAGGGCTTGGAGAAGATATCTCTTCTTGATGCAGCCCTGAACCCCTGCACATGAGCTATGAGAATAATAGTTTTGATTCCATGTTCTGTGGAGCAATGTGGTCTGCTGGATGCCTACCTTTCTCCTCTGTCTCCCTAAGCCTCTCCCACAGTAACCTTCCACTCTCTTTCCCACCCGCCATACCTCCTGCCATTGCTCCACCTTGCTTCTGTCCCCCAGCTCCTGTCCATTCCATTCCAGAAAACCTGACCCTATCTCTCCTCCTCTTTCTTGCTGCTTGGACACCAACATTGTGTCCTTCTTTGGCACTTTCATGGTATGTGATCTGGTGCCTCAGGCAATCACAGAGAGGTCCAGGTGGGCCGTAGAATTATTGGATGTACAGTTAAACACCAGTGCACTGTTTAAAGTAATCTAAATCAGAAGAGAATGGGAATGGAGCCTTGGTTGCAAAGGAATGTGCCTGTTGCCTTTTAGGTCCAATGGGAATCAGGTTCACTATTTGTACCTGGGGATAACAGTTTACTGCAGTACTGAAAAGAGCTTTGGCCTACTACCATCTCAATTTTTGGATTTTCAGGCATTCTGTAGTATATTGGGCCCACAAGAAGTCAGACAGCTTTGGTGATGGATTGCTGCTGGATTTCTAGGCCAAAGCGATATGCCTTCAGTGGTTCATCAAGAGAGGCATGCTGTGAGACCAGCTCTTGTATGGCAGATGGACCATGAGCTGATCCCAGCACTCATTGATGCATTGATTAAGCAATTGTGGCTGGATGCCAGCAGGTGTATTGCAACTGGGTTTCAAGGCTGAAGACATTTACCTTTAATGGTATGCAAACCAGAACATGAGCTGGTCCCAGCACCTATTGATACTCCTCGTAAATGCTGCTTATGCAATTAAAAGGTGATGCCAGTCCAGACAGCAAGTAGATTGCAGCTGAGATTCCAGGCTGAGGCCTTTTGCTTTCAGTGGCATGCCAGATGGGGTATGGATCTGACACTCATTTATGGATGAGCTACAGTCATCTGATAGCTTGATTATTCACCTTGGCAAAGCTGACCTTATGGGAACTGCACTGGATTAAATTTATGGATTAGGATACAGAGAGATGGGGAATTAATTACACACTATGGCCTTGTCCTCAACTGGGCTAGTCAGAGCTGCTCACAAGATGAGTTTGTTGGGAGGCCATCAAGCCAACCCTTGAAGGTAGGACAAGAATGGTGTGAATGATGACCACCAAGGAAAGATTGAAAAAAATAGTTTGTTTAGTCTGAAGACAAGAAGACTGAGGGGTACATGATAACAGTCTTTAAGTATATCAAAGGTTGTTATAAATAACACTGAGTACAGGACAAGAAGTAATAGCATTAAATTGCAGCATGGGGAGTTAAGCACTGGAACAAATTGCCTAGGGAGGTTTGGAATCTGTTATTGGAGGTTTATAAGAGCAGGTTAGACAAACACCTGTCAGGGACAGGAACTGGATTAGATGACCTACTAAGATCCCTTCCAGTTCTACATTTCTAAGATTCTACATGTAGCTGAGATAACTGGGAGTTGAATGTGGGAGGCAGAGATAGCACATACAATTACCTCTTTAAGGAAGACTGAGGATGGAGTTAGTTTTCAGATGCTGGAGCTGATATTTAACTCAGTGACATTAAGGACTGGGTCAGACAGGAGATGAATAGCAAGCACAGTAGGTGTAAGGTGTCTCCATGTTAATGACTGCTGCTCCACATGGCAGGAGTTCAGTGTAGCTAAAAGCTAAAAAGACCAGCTGTCAGAGGGAAATGACCTGACATTTTGCATTTGAACCTTGGGGTATGAGCTTCAAGTCTTTGTGGACTGAGGTTTACCTCACACAGCCTTATAGCCATAAAAGGGGTAGAATGAACTGAGACTGTGGGGTAGATTGGGGAAGGTCTGCCTCAAGTTATGGTGTGGTTCTTGATTAAAGCCTGGGAAACTGTGCTGTAGCCAATTAAATGCCCTCCTTTCCCCAAGGTATAATTAATTATGTTGCAGCCTAACATTTAAACCCATCCCACATGTCTGTCAGTTTTAACATGGGCAAAAAATATATATTTTCCCTAACCTCATTTTCAGAAATAGGTGAACAATTTTTTAGTGGAACAGTCTGCAATGGGCTGGCTGCAGGGCAAGCATGTGGTGGCAGGAGAGATGGACTGTTTTCTGGTGTGGCTGGCAGGCTGATGGCAGGAAAAGCCAATTGTTTCCTCCTGAGCTTTTTCTGCAGGCTGAGGGTAAAAATAGGCCAATTCTTGGGCCTGTCATGCTGTCCTCCTGTCCCTTGGTGTCTCTGCTACCTGGAGGCAAATTCCGGCTAGACATAGCCTCCCTCTGTTTTCCCAGGCAATAGAGGTTCTGTGTAGGGTCAGAAACTGCTTGCAGCACTACTTGGCTGCTTTTCTGCCATCTTATCTGCCCTTGGTGACTGCTCTTGTCTCCTCTCCTCCCATTAGTTGAGGGAGGAGGGTTGCCAGGTGAGTGAGGGGTTGAATCCCCACCCTGTCCCTCCCGCTGCCAGGGAAGGAGAAAGTTAACACAGTGCAAGATTCTCTTGTGGACCCAGAGAGGATTCAGAAGATATGTCTCTTCTCTTGGGGCAACCCCTTTGCTACAGTGTGCGTGGGGGGGAGGGAGGGGGGAATTGTCAGATTCCTGGGCAAGGAGGTGGTGTCTGGCTCTGGGGCCCTGGAAGAGCTGGGGCCTCAGGCAGAAGGGATGGGGCTGGGGCTAGTCTCCCCCCAGACAGCCCTTCAGCACTGCCCAGCCCATGCTGCCTGGGGCTCTGTCAGCAAGTTAAAGAGCGTGAGACTCTGGCTACAGCTGCAACAAAGGCAGCGGACAGCCTCAGGGCCTTTTAAATCACCAGTCCCTGAGAAAACTGCCCCTTTTGCCTTCCATCAGCGGCCCTGTTGGGGAAAGAGGAGGGAGGGAGCTACATGCAGAAATGTTACTTCTAAATGGACAGACTGAATTAAATGTGAGTGCTTGCATGGGTAAGAATTACTTATATGAGTAATGTGCGCAAAATTTTAGCCAGAGATCTTTGTATGTGATCCTTGGGATATAATTTTTATGTCTGATTTTACATATTCATTGTACAAGCAACATTTAAATGCATACATATCTAAAATATGGGAATATTAAAAATGCATGTTTCTTGGAATTAATTAAGAGATCTCATGCTTTAGAGACAAGATTTAAAGTACAGCCAAGGTATTAATCAAAAAATAATATCTTTTTTTTTTTAATTCTTGCAGCTTCAAGGCCAGAGGGGGAAAAAAGATTGGTGAGAACAGTGAAGGAAATGGACTAAGAGTCAAGCCTGAGGTTAAAGCGTAAATTAAACTTGGGTTGGGCACACATAATTTATGATGGTTGTTTTGGAGTGTAATTTCCAAATCTGGATAGTAGCATACAATTAACTTGCATCACTGAGTTTTGCATCAAACTATCCCATTTTACCCTGTTATTTATTAACTGCAGAGACTCCTGGTGTCAGATAAGATGCTAATCTGTATACGCCTAAGTGCGTGGGGGAGGTGGGACTATGAAGCAATATTGTCATTTGTCTTTTGAAATATAGTGTTTTGTATCAGGAGCACACATTCAAATCTGATCCAAAAGTGATAGCTCCTGGAGTCTGAAGACAAGAACAGTCCTCAGATTAATAGATGGCAAATATGGTGAAACCTATATAAGACATCACTTTTATTAAACAGCCTTTTTGCCTTGAAGACAAGCCCAACTTTCCTCAGGCAAACTAGTCCCAAGTCTGAAATGCTGCCAAATTTGATTCAGCTCAGCCCAACACTAGAATGGACTTTGGTGCTTTACACATGACCTTTGTGTCTCCTGGATTTAGAGGTATCAAGGGGTGGTTTGATCTCTCATGTAAACTAGAGGAGCTGCAGATACTGTTCACGCTAATGTTTCAACTGCTTACAAGAGACCAGCACCCGGATTCCTGGCATGCCAAGAACTTGACTCTGTTGCCAACATTTTCTGCAGCAGCAGCTGTGGAATTGTAAAATAAATGGGATTGTGTTCACTGACTTGCACTGTGCAAACTGGCATAAATATCACAAGATTAACTGATATCAGAAGACTTTGGCCATGTAGAAGTGAAATGCAGCTAAATCGGCTTCTAGATTTTCAGCCCTGTGCAACCCAGCCTCCGCTTTGATCACTATCCAAACTCCAAACTTTGACTGAACTCATCACCCTGGGAGCTTTGTGTCAGAACTTTAGACTAAATCTAATTTGATTCCAGAATGTTCCATTGTGCATGAGGAGCAAAGTTGTCAGCTATGATCTTCCTCCTTATGCAGTTCTTATGCATTCATTACTTTAACTTTAGTGGGACTAACCTCAATAGTGAATGACTATCTGGTCCTATTTGTTTTATCGTTTCAAATGTTTTTAAGTAGCTCAGCTGGCAGAAAGAGCTCTAGCTTAAATATTTAGACTTACTTTTATGCAAATGTTTGCACAATTACAAAATATCTTTATACTCCAGCTAATGACAATAATTTCATAGCAGCCAATTTACCAGAATTATATTACTACAAATTTATGGCCTTCCTTTGTTCTTAAAAATGCTTTTTTTATAAAATATGTAGGTCATATGGAGGCCAGGAGACATTTGCTATGTTATGAATAGCAAATCCAAATTAATATTAAACAAAAAATGTCTTCAACAGCATAAAATATAACTATTTTAATACATTTATCTGAGAATGAGCCTGTGCAAATGAGACATTATTCATATAATCATATACATAGCAAATTATCTTAGAACTATTAGTGTAGTCTTTAGGAATTCTCAAGTGTATATTTAACAATCGAGATGCATTGTGTGTTGGCACTCACACAACTGTTGCCTCTAAAAGCAACAAATGTGAATCAGCATCATAATGAATCCTTAGAGAACGCTTGCTTCTACTATGATGTATCTTTTTTTCTCTGAAAACTTAGAAATTGAACCATTCTTGGTAATTGGGTGTAAAGTGTTCTAAGCTGAGATCTAATTTGCATACATACAGTTGGAACACTCCCGCACCACTACACTACTCCAATTAGCAAAATGCAAAATCAGATGTTTTCAATAATTGCATGCATGATTACAGAATACATGCATTTGGAAATGCTCCCCAGAATGTATTCACTTTCTACAAATGTCACATCTGCATTTTGCTTGTTCATATTTTTTACAGTGCAATAGATTACAAATTCAATAGTAATTGATTTCTTCAGTTAGCACATGGAGAAACTTTACACAAACTGTGGAGCTATCGTACTTAGGGCTAGAAGTTGCTTAGGGCAGGACTGTGGTTCTTAGCCACTGTATGAAGAAAAGGCTGGTGCAGAGTCATGCCATTTCCTGGGATTATTCCTCAAGAAGATACAATTTCTACTGAGCTGGAGGAGTACATACTAAGATGCAGGCATCTTCTCTCAGCATAGGTGGAGAGCTCTACAGACCAATGTGCGTGGAGAAGGAGAGGTAGTGGATCAAAGTATTGCCCCTTTTTTTCTTGCTCTTACCTGTTCCTTTCCCTTCCATTTGAAAAAATGCTATACATTTTGATAAAAAAGTTGCTAAGGATTATTCTCAAAATTATGGACAAGAGAGACTTTATTCATTGTCAGGTAAATTGGCTGTAAACATCAGTTAAAGCTAGAGATGAATCTAGGTCCATTTACACCAGATAAGTATCTAGCTCAGAGTTTTAAAACAGTTTGGTGACTGTACCATGATAAGGACAAACCACTACTACTTCCATGAGGGAACACTGTGCATATAATGTATTAGCATTCTTTGAGTCTGCCAATGAAGAATGGAGAATTTATTGGTATTATTTGTTTGAACTTCCAAAAAATCTTTGATAATATCATTTGCAGGATACTGTGCTCACACAGGAAGGTATGCCTGCTAAAAATGTATAATCTAAGAAGGCAAGCAGTATACCAAGAAGCTTCAGGGAGTAGCCGGTCATCTGAAGAAGTGGGCTGTGCCCACGAAAGCTCATGATACCATCTACATGTTTTGTTAGTCTATAAATGCTACCAGACCATTTGTTGTTTTTTAAGTATACCAAGAGTTAGAGGGGGATGCAATCAAAAATATGAATATAGACCAATATGTGTATAGACCTCCTAACGTTTTTGTTATATATTTTTCTATTTTGAGGGATATTACTCATTTAAATCCATAATGTGTTCTTTTCTTCAAACTACTGTTGAAAGAATTATATGAGGTTATTTGAAGAGCTTCTTTCACTACATGCAGGCATCCCACCACATATTATGTTTCAGAATGAATTATTATTATATTGTCCCTCATTTTGGAGTTTCTCTCACACACAACATGCAACATTTGGGAGCTGGCAAGCTGAGAGCTATGAACACTAGTTACATTCAACCTATCCATTATAATTAGTTAATTAGTTCCAGATGTAGGAGGGGCATGATCCCAAACAGCCTTTTCACCTGCCTGGTGATTATGTCTCTTTTCTGTCTGGTTTTCTGAAAAGTAATCCCATTCCAGGTACATCCCATTTTCCTGGCACAACCAAACCCTAACCTTGCTTTCAGTTATGATAAGAGTTATGATAAAAATTAGATATCTAAAAAAGTGTCATAAGGAGGAGGGAGAAAACTTGTTCATCTTGGCCTTTGAGGATAGAACAAGAACAGTTGGGCTTCTTAAACTGCAGCAAGGGAGGTTTAGGTTGGACATTAGGAAAAAGTTCCTAACTGTCAGGGTAGTCAAACACTGGAATAAATTGCCTAGGGGAGGTTGTGGAATCTCCATCTCTGGAGATATTTAAGAGTAGGTTAGATAAATGTCTATCAGGGATGGTCTAGACAGTATTTGGTCCTGCCATGGGGGCAGGGGACTGGACTCGATGACCTCTTCCAGTCCTAGTATTCTATGATTCTAAGAGGAAGCTGTATACCAAATTTGATTGTTTTAGCTCTTACCATTTAAGAGGAGTTCTTGAACAGACAGACAGACAGATTCTCTCAAATATATAGTAGATTATAATGGCTCCAGCTGGTACTCCTTTAGTTAAAGGTCATAATTTGTTAAGAGGTTTATAGCTTGATTTTTTAAATTTATTTTAAGTTTAAAGGGACATCATCAATTTATTCTGAAATTTTTACCTGTCCTTTCAAGAAACAGCTAAAATTAGAATATCTGAAAGAATATTTAATATATATGTTTTCAAAAAGATAGACATAAATTGTTTCACTTTAAAGTCTCACAAGAACACTTAATGGCCATTTATGTTTGCTTGACAGCAAGGAAATCTAAATTGGAGTATGGCTAAATCCTCCTCATTCAACCACACAAAATTCAGAGTCATATTTAAGCACTGCACAACATTTGTTCAGCAAAACTCGTGGCTCTTTTTAAAAGAAAAAAAACATAAAGAAAAGCCTAAATACTAACTTTTAGACTTCCAGGGTCCATACATTTTCAAGAAATTAATGTTCCAACATCAGCCTGTCTGACGAAATTAGAAAACTGGAGATACAGAGCCATAACCTTTGCTTAGCATTCTAAAGGCATGATTTAGAATTATGATGTCATAAAGTGGGATTAACCTCTCACACTCTAGTGATGGCTTTAGAGGTTAAATTCTGTGTTAAACCACTAAAAAATTCTAACTGGCTCCTAAAAGAAAGCCAAAATAAATTGTTTTGCTTAATCCAAAGCCTCCTAGGACCATTACAATAAATCTAAATTGATTTAGACTGAATGTTTTCAAAGGAGCACAAGGGAGTTAGGTGGTCATCTTCCAATGAATTCCAAAATTCTCCAATTTATCAAGTGTTGATTGGAAAGTGTGCTCCCTCTTGTAGTTCTTTTTTAAGGGGTTGATACTACTGGGAGAGCTAGCAGAGATTTCCCTGTGATGAACAAGACACGCTGTAAATCTACGGGCTATGTAGGGTTAGACAGTTGCCAGAGATGGTCCAGTTACATTGCTGCATCTGGGATTCTGCCAGACATCATCCTTCTGAATGTAGATCTAGTTTAGGAGAATGAGTGTTACAGATATTCTGGCTGAAAGCATAAGAAGAAGAATGTAGTGTTGTTTAAATCATTTATTTTTGCAGAACCTGAAGTCTGAGGACCAAGCACTTTGAAGGTAGAAATGGGAAATCATGGCTTCTAAGAATGCCCCAGCCTTTCTTGTCCACTTGCCATCAATGTGCTGAGTTGAACTGTGGTGTTTTGCATGATGCTAGTTCATCTGATGCAAATATAAATGGTACTTAAATATACTGCTAAATAAAATGTTTTCCCCACTCATTCCAGAGCCTCTTTGTATTCTTGTGATTTAAACTAACTTTGACTGCTATTCTGCTGGAATTCAGGCCTGTGCAAGGACTGTCAGTGTAGTGCAGTAATCCATCATTGTTCCTATAATGATGATCTGTCACGGGGACCTAAATGAGCCAAATGCCAATGATAATGCCTGAGCCCCATGTCAAAGTGTGCTCTGGGACCTTTTGGCATTCAGTGAGATCCTATGCACTGTAGCCCCTTCAGGATAGCCCCTTCTATTCCCTATGCACTACAGTCAAAAGTATCAATGACAATCACTTTGGGATTCACTGTTGTTAATGGCCCCACTGAACTATTTCTGATCATGCAATGTTATGTAGGGGCCATGTGTTGATGAATAGTGATGAAAACAACCATAGATTCCCCTCTGCTCTTGATCCAGTGCCCTTTGACAATCTCTGATGTTCCTTAAAAAGGCTTTTAGGCTGGCATAAGTATAAGATGTCAGATTTTCATGTGCCCTTTCCATCTGACTGGGTAGATTTAGAGACTAAGGTAATTTGATTACAGCAGCACTCTTTCAAGCCACTGATTCCATTGTCATTTATTGAATATGTAGACAGGCCAAGCCCTATTCCACTACCACACTTGTTTCTATTTATAAATGTTATTATTTTTCCATATACAACACACTAACCAAAATATCAGATTCATCATAATATATAAATAAATAAGGAGAGGCTAAACAGAGGGCAGGGAAACATCAGATCTAGCTTCAGGGTCTACATTAATCACAGACCTCTGAAAATCAGTCCAAGTTGCATTGAATTTTTCAGGTTACTATTACACTCTTAATGTGGGTGCAGAACTATTAATTTGAGTTGGAGTTTCAGTAGGGTCATCCTTACCCATATGCAGAATGTGCAGTTGCATAGGGCACCTGAAAGTTTGGGATACTATTGGATCATAATGTCCACCCACACACCTCTCCTTATCCCTATTCCATGGCTCTGCTTCCTCTGGAGAGAATCTAGTTAAAAGTGAAAATGTCTGCCAGACCTGTGAGCAAAAGACTGAGCCTGTGAAAGAGCTAGTCAAGTGGTAATGAAACCATTTAACAGGCATTTGCCAACCTCAGGTATATACTGTCAGGGTATGTCTACACTTGCTCCCTATCTCGAGATAGGGATGCAAATGTAGTGTGCCAAAATTGCTAATGAAGTGCGGGATTTAAATATCCCACGCTTAATTTGCATAATCGCATCCGGCCACCATTCTGAAATTGCATTATTGTGAAATAAAACGCCCCGTGTAGCGGTGTTATTTCTAGAGAAAACCCTTCTCTTGAAATAACTGTTACTCCTCATACAGTGAGGTTTAACAGTTATGTCGAGAGAAGGGTTTTCTCTCGAAATAATGCTGCAACACAGCGCATTTTATTTCGCAACAATGTGCTTTCAAAATGGCAGCCGGACACGATTATGCTAATTAAGCGCAGGATATTTAAATTCCGCACTTCATTAGCAATTTTGGTACACTACATTTGCATCCCTATCTCGAGATAGGGAGCAAATGTAGACATACCCTCAGTGTCTGAATATATTGTGCATACAGGACTTTAGTTTTAAATCTGCTTTAAAAATATTTCATTGGTGTTCTGCTTAAGATTATAAAATCACATCTCTAAAAAAATCAGTATCCCTTCCCTCCTCCTCCCAGGCTGCCATTGGACATAGGGGCAACAGTTTAATAGTAATGCATAGGACCCCATAAATTCTAAGGGTCTACCTGAGTCTCAAAATTTATATCAGCTAGTGGTGCCTAAAATTTACTGGAAGCACTTTCATGCCTTATTAGGATTAGCCACGACTTCCAAGCCAAATCCCACCTGCAAAAGTGAGTCATGGGTGGTGAAAAAGTAGGGGTATACTTTAACTAGGAGACATTCCTTTTCCACTTGGGGTAGAGAACCTCAGAATCTTAATGTCCTTGAAAAACTGCTGGTAAATCAAGCACCCAGTATTTTAGGCAATTTGTTGACTTGTTGTCAAAGCAGTGAATGGATAAAGCATTTTAAACAGCACAACACCAGCTGTGCTCAGTAAATGGGGATTGTTTTCTATGAAAACCAGGCTTCCCTCTTTCCTCAGTTCATATTGACAAATGGGGTTCATATTGGTCTATAGGGGTGCACAGACACTTATAGACACAGGAAATGCAAAACCAATATTTATATCCTCTTCAGCCAAGAGTGAGTTCCTACAGCTGGACCATAATTTACTAAATGAAGGCCGCATGAGAAAGATAAATATTCAGAATGCCTGCAGTGTAGTTGTAGCCATTAAGTCCCAGAATGTTAAAGGGATAAGGTAGGTGAGGCAATGTCTTTTATTGGCCAAACTCTTTTGCTGGGAGAGACAAGCTTTCAAACCACAGAGCTCTGTTCTGGTCTGGTAAAGGAACTCCCAGCATCACAGCAAAATTGGAGGGGGGGCCGATTTGTGAGGTGTTCACTCACAGGTGACAGGATTTTTTTTCTTTTGTGATTTTACTGTGTAAGTTCATTTGGGAGCATAGTGATTGTTTGGTTTCACCCACATAATTGTAATTAGGGCATTTAGTGCGCTGGATGAGGTATAAATCATACCAAACCTTGCCAGAACACCACATGAAATACCTACAAGCATATATCCACATTTACAATTATTAACACCCCCCACAACATACTTTTCAAGACTCAGGGTCCTACACACATCGATAACATGATTTACACCTCATCCAGTGCGCTAAATACCCTAATTATAATTATGTGGATGAAACCAGATTCTACACCCAATTCTGCTTGGACATCTCTTTTCCTCCACTAGGGATTGACCCCCTAATGTTGCCACTGATGTCAGTATCAGATTGAAGCATCTGATAAAAGTTTGTACATTTATTGCACCTCACAAAATTAGTACTTTCTTCAGCAAGTTTTACATTTCAAAACCAAACTTGTGAGACAAAACATTTGGTCTGTGATATACTGTGAAAGTGAAATGAAAGTAGTTGAGTTTTGTGTGGGAGAGATCTGTGTTGATGCAAAAATGATATTAATAGCTCACTTTTTAAGGTCATTACAAACACCTTTATTGAATGTTAAGAGATAGCTATACAAATGTTATTGTGAAGCAAAACTGCAGGCAAATCATGGCATCTTGTCCAGCTGCCCCTCCAAAGTGTCTCTCACAAGAACTCTGTGAGCTGCCAGTCTTTTACCAGGACCTGCTCAGGACCTGAAAGCTAATACAAGTTGAACCTCTCTAGTCCGGAACCCTTGGGACCTGTCTGGTGCCGAAGCAGAGAATTTGCCCAACAACTGGAGGTCAATATTATCTAGCAGCAATATCAACACTTCCAATGCTTACTGGTCTCTTAGAAGACATGCACAGAACACTGAGAACCAGGACTAATAGTTCTAAACAAACTTTATGGGACCATGGGAAACTTGGCCACACCCAGGATGTCGCCGGGCCAGAGAGTCCCAGACTAGAAAGGTTCAACCTTTATTAGTGACCAGGTCAGTGGTAGGCATTGATGGAGAGGATCTCCTTGCAGACCCTCTGGTTTTGGTTGATGTCTTCTGAGTCAGAGACCTCCTGTCCTATGATTGAGGGACTAGGTGAACCCCCATGGTGCTTAGCTAGTGCATGGGACTCTCCATCCTTTACATCATCAGTTGAATTCTCCAGGAGGTGAGGGCAGTCCTACGATCTGCCTCTCTGATGTGTCCCTAGCTTCTGTTTCACAGAGGCTGAGAATGGGCAACAGGGGATGGATCACTTGATGATTATCTGTTCTGAGGTTGTCCTCTGTGGTGCCTGGCATTGGCCACTGTCAGAAGACAGGATACCTTTGGTCTGACATAGTAGACATTTTTATGTTCTCTCATGTTTTCCTTGAGCAGGGCCCTGCCCACCTCTCACTGCAACCTTTCAGACCTTACCATCAGGCTTCTGTCCTGTGAGCCTCCCCATCTCCCCTCACCCAAGGATTCACCTAAGCCAGCAGTTAGATATGCAGCCAGCCCATTTTCAAATCAAGCCCAGGAATCAGCTGTATGCGCTCATATGCCGCACCCTTCATTTCATCTTCCTTGTGTCCCACAACATCATGTGGTAGTACCTGCTACTACACAAGGAGGGCAAGGAACCCTGGTAGGCCAGTCCTTATTCCACCTTAGTCCCACAGCCCACTGGGGATATTAATTGATGGCTCCTTCATTGAACTGTGAGCATAGGTGTGTACTTGGCATGGCTCATGACCTTCCCAAACACCTGCTTATTCTTAATGTGAAGAGAGAGAGAGAGACAGAGACAGAGAGAGAGACTGGCACATGTTTATATAGAGTGTCCCAGGTTGCAGCAACTATTTCAGATCCTTTAGACCCTCCTTCTGCACTTTTCTCCATACCTCTTTATTTATGCAGGGCTTCCTTGTTATCCTGCTCCTCGTGCTTCTCTAGGTGACTGTCTGGTTTACCATGAGGCTGAAGTTGGATACAGGGTGTGCTGCAAGTGTGGGACCTACTTCAAATTCTACCTCTAGTCCCATCTCTGAGTAAAGTTCCTATGGGCAGTGTCTACTGGTTCCCTGGATATATTCATGCAGCCGTGTGTGCTCTCCAGTTCCTCCCTGGATTCCTCATTTTGAACCTATGACATTCACAGGTCTGTGTTCTTTCATTTGTTGTCCCACATAATCATTTGATGCTTGGGTCCCATGGCTCCTCCCCTCAGGCTGTGAGGAGGGAGCTTTAGCTGTGGGTGGGCTTCTGCCTACCCATCTCCAGTGCTTTAATAGGTGCCCTTCCAACAGAGTTGCAATGAGTCATCTCTCAGGATGCAGCAACTACTACATTAGTTATCCGCCTTGTCTACATACTCCGAGGTTTGTTCTGACACTGGCCTGTTCCCAGACCCTAATTCCAGTTCTGCCCTCAGCCCTGTCCCAACTTGACATTTGGCTTTAAACGCCATTCCAATCACTATACATGACTATCAGGTAGCAGCCCTATCAGTGTCAGCCAGGATGTTTAGAAATGTAACAATATGAATGTTTCAACAATTATTTTAAAAGTGTTAATCAAAGAAACTCCAGAAAGTTGCTTCTAACTGACAAGGACAAATATCAAGCAGACAAACGCACACATTTAAGGAGGACCCTAAGAAAGGAATGCATGATTCTTTTATCAGAGCAATTAATCTAAGGTGTTGTGTTCCTGTACTAACCCTGACCCCAACCCCAGTTCTTTGTAAAGAAAAACCTGAGTTTGTACTCACACAAAGAACCCTAGAAAATATTGTATTGAAAATTATTTCTTTTGAAAATACACTGAAGTATTCATTCTTTTTCTTGGAGAACCATTATGGTGGAAAATGTTTTACAGGAGATGCTGGTTAATTTCAACTCATGTTTTCGTTTAAAAGTCAAAATCTTTTGTTATTTCTCAAATGCTTAAGATGGTGTAAGCTTCTTTTACTATGTATATTTACAAACTAGCCAATTAGCCCGTCATAAGACGGGATTTTCAGGTCTCTCCTCCATGTCAGTCTCCTCTCCTGAGCCTCCGGTCTCTCACTCCATCTCTCTCTCTCCTCCTCCTACTGCCTCCCCCCCTCTCTCTCTCAGTTCTCCTCTGCCTCCTGCCTCTCTCTTTCTCTTCTCCTCCCCCTCCTGCCCAAACGGTCGCTTGCGCCACTTGCTCCCACGCGGTGGCCTGGCTGAGTGGCGCAGAAGTCAGCCGAGCACCACGGCGGGAGGCGAAGGGAGGCGGGGCGATGACGTTCATGGCCAGGGGGTGGGGCTTGGAGCCGCTGTCATGCTGCAGGTCACCACCCCGTCCCCCTTCCCCTCCCTCCGTGGCGCTCGGCTGACTTCTGCACCGCTCAGCCGGGCCACCGCGGGGGAACAAGCGGAGCAAGCGACTGTTTGTGCCCCGCATTCCCCATGCAGCATGGGCCACCCAGAGGGAACAGCCAGCATTTCCGGCAACAGCGCTGCCCAGAGGGAACAGCCAGCATTTCAGGCAACAGCGCCCCCCAGAGGGAACAGCCAGCATTTCGGCGTTACAGACTCTCAGACACTGGGCTACTATATATATGATACTAAGTATTTAAATGATATATATATATAAAGGATGTCTTATGTATAAATATAGCAAGGTCATTTGATACTAGATATTGAATACTGGTAAGTGGTCAGAAGCCATTTATATATGAAATATTTATATTTCTAGTTGTGGAATAGAAGAGATGTGTTTCCTATATTTCATGGAAATAATATGAAAGACATAAAAGATTATAAATTGAACACCCCATATTCAAACTCTGCTAAGAGTCCACAGCTTGCTCTAACTATCTACACAAACTAGCTCCCACAGACATTTAAAAAAATCTGAAATAAAGTCAAGGAAAACCTTCACAAATCTCAACATGGATTGGTGAGAGAAAGCTAACAAAGACACAGTCTTGGGATTGGATTTAACTCGTATAATGATTTTAATGGGATATTTAAATACTATTATAACTTAAAAATACAAACAATTTTTCCTGTTAATCACCCAGTGGTTAGATCATGTATCCCTGGAATAGAGACAGGGGCTTAGCATTTGTAAACAGAAAAATAGTGGCATTTAACTCAATTTTAAGATACTTAATATTGGTTAATTGCCGTGTCTTAAATGGCTTTTATAAGTAACTGATTTAAATATTTTCTTCGGTTTCATAAGATATAGTTAAGATTTCTCATTTTGCAACTATAAACTGACTAGTTATTTATTTAACCAACATGTCCACCAACCCTAAAATCTCAGATGTGTAGTCTCCAGGGTCAGCCCGTCCATATATGTGAACTAGGCAGTCACCTAGGGTGCCAAGCTAAATGGGGCGCCAAATAGTGGCGCAATATCATTAAGGGGTTTGGAGGTGGGGGCGCCGATTGCATGGTTCGCCTAGGGTGCCAGTTGCTGGCAGCTAGTCTAGGGCTGCCCCTGGTAGTCTCCATTAAAAGCTCTCCACAGACAGACAGAAGAGATGTAACAGAAGTAATTAGGGATATAAAATCCCATTTAATTGATAAACATAACGTTTAACTAGTTAGCCAATTAAAAAGGGAGTGGGTTGGGGAACCAGTTCAATGGGGGCTGGGATGGAGTGGCCTCCTCACCAACTGTGGCCTGACTGGAGCAGCCCCTGCCTGCGTTGCATCCAGGCTCCCACGGACAGTGGCTTCTCCAGCTGGCCAGAGCAGCCTCTGCCTCTGATGGGCCTGAGCTTGCCACGGACGGAGACTGATCCAGGAGGTTGGAGCAGCCCCTTTCTGCCACAGGCCCCTTGGGACCGTAGCAGCCCTCTGCCCGCAGTGGGCAGAGAGCTGCTCCAGCCCCTTCCGGTTAACCAGAATCAATAAGCATCACCTGTTAAGAGTGATGCTTGCCAGTTAACCGGTTGAGCTTTCACATCTCTAGAAGTAACCGGTTTATCATTTGTGTTCAGTGATTTGTGTTGCTTAATGTTTTCTTCTCCTTTCTTTAATAACACAATAGCCTTGGTTAATAATTATGATTATTTTGCTTAGTCTTGATCATCATTAATTATGATACTTTTGCTTAGTTCTGTAAAAAACGTAAAAGAACCCCTATTACTAAACTGTGGTGAGTAAGAAGAAACAGTAATTAAGAGCTGGCCTACCATTTCTTGTTCCTCTAAACTAAACACTTTTAGTAATTTTTAAAATAAAATTATTTAGCATCTACCAATTTTAATCTACCTCAGTCAAACCAGGTTTGAACATTAGCAAATGATACTAATGAACTTGAATAAGTTTCAAACATCAAGAGAAGATACTTGTTTTACAATCCCATTATGAAGATGTATTCTTATTAGCTTCAGCTGTTGTCTCAGTGAGAGAAAGCATTGACACTATGAAACAACGGACACAAAGGTTGAGATGGAATCTAAAGGCTCATCAGTTTGCTAAACAAAGTTACAAATCACTTTCTTTGCTTGGAAAGGTGGCTGTACCATCTTGAAAAGCCACAAGAAAGAAGATGTACAACAAATGTCTTGCTGTGTTAGACTTTGCAATCTAACTGGAGAAACTTACTTTGTGCCAATAGGCATTGCTCACATCTCACTCATCTTCTCTGCCAATATGGTAATTTGCATAGCATTACCCACAATGCTCTGCATTGTGATTTTACTTGGAAAACAGATTTAATTGAGCCTTGCTGAGCTGCATTAATGTGTCTGTTCAAATTGAGCAAATCTAATTAGCTCAGAAGAAAGTTATGCCACCTCTGGTGCGGCAAAGCTAATGCAATTAAAGTCAGCCAGATGTATTGAGTATTGTAAACATGCAGTTTGACTGGTGAGGAATAGTTCAGTATCCATCAGAGACTGGACAGTTTTGCAAAACATTCACAAGAGCTGCTCTCTTTGCAGGGTAAATGTATATATAGTTCTATAAGGTAATTCCTAGTGCCAAGGCTTCCACACATTGTAGTGAGGTGTACATTGCAATGAAAGGCCACACTGTTTTCAACTAAATCCATTCAAAGCTTATCCCAGTGGTCTTCACTAAAAAGTCAATATTTTTCATATACTCTCTCTCATATCTCCACTGAAAACAAACATTTACCAAGAGTTAGCACAATAGTTGTACTGAAGTTGAATTTAAATGACTTCTCAATAAATTGACAAGCAGGGCCAGCCCACAACATTTTGGCACCTGAGGCGGGGAGCTCAAATGACACCCCCATGTCCCTAGCTTGGGCCAAAACTTTGAAAGGTCTCAATTCTGCCTTCTTCCTGTTCTACTCCGCTCATGGTACTGCAGAGAGAATACATATGCACCAGCAGCAGACACAATTTTCTACACTCTGGGTCCTAGTGGTGCCCCCCCAGAGTCTGGCACCTGAGGCAGTTGCCTCAGTTCGCCTCATGGTAAGGCTAGCCCTGTTGACAAGTGATATGACCTTAATAGATGTGGCCTTCTAATAAAAGTGTAACAAAATTTTATTCTGTACCTTTGGGTAAACGTTGATGTGCTTTTCAAAACAAGAAATTGCCTATTACCAGAAGAATATATGTTTTAAAAATAACTATATGAATTACTTAAGCTCATTGGCTCAGGTCTACCTTTCAGTTATTGTAACTGTATTTAGAACAGGAAATAATGTGAAGGTCTCAGATACTGTTCTAATGTGGTTTAGGATATGTTGACTTTTTTAATTGTGATCTCTCTAGCTGGTTGTGTGGATCTGTCACACTAAAGCAAACATTCAAAAACTGAAGGGCAACTAGGGCTGCCCAGGTATAAGGGAATGCAGAGTGTGTCCTGCATATTTTATCCAACCATGCAATTTTTTTTCTGTATTGCCATTCCCCTCAAAGAAAAATATCAAGGTAATTGCATAAAAATGGACATTTGCTTCTGTTTAATCAACGGTCTTCTCCTCCTGCCTCATTTATTCTATAATTGCTTCCATGGTAATAAAGTCTAATGTTTGAATGGTGCATGGTCTTACAGCTAAGACACTGGACTGGAAGTTAGGAAGTCTGTGTTCTTTTTCTGGATCTACCCTAAATTTCTTCTGTCGTTTTGGACAAGCTACCTGCTAACCTCTCTCTCTCTCTCTTGGTTTCCCTGTCTGTAAAATGGAGATGATAGTACCTCGTGACATACCAAGGATTTTTTCAATAAAGCTTGTGAGACATAGATACTTTAAGGTAATAGGAATGCCTAAAATCACTGAGTAAGCAATAGGCTTATTATAAGTGAGAAAAAATATTTCAATGGTATAACTAACTCATCATTGTCATAAATAATGGGAAAGAAATCCTGAAAAAATATGACATTTTAGTGAAACTTCTCAGCAGTTGTCTTTAATAGGTCTAAAAGCCAAAATACCAAAATCACTATATAGTAAATAACTCTGCAACATAGATATTTTAAAACTACAATTTGGACCAAACTGAAACCCAGGTCCAAATACTACTGAACATTGTGTGGGGAAAGATCCAGATATGAGTCAGAACATTCTCCCCATACACAACAAAAGAAATAGCTCTCTCCGTTGTAAAGGTGTTTGTATGTCCAATCAGGTTAAATATCTATACTGCCTTGAGGTTAATGGGAGTTTTGACACTGACTTCAGTGGGAGCAGGATAAGACCCACAGTGTAGTTGTATTTGCTAGAACAGTAAAATGTGTCCACATTTTCAGCATACGCAATCATTTTAGTTGTTTTTAATTGAGTTTAAATGCTGTCATTGAACCATTCCTTGGCAGAAACAAGGCATGTAGAATTACATTTTCAATGCTGCAGCTCATAGTTTGGCAGAAGCACAGCACATCATGATATCTTAAGTGGGGGAGGTCATTTTTAAACATAATTTTTTTAAAAAGAGGCTACTGTGAAAGGTTAGCGAGCAGGCTTTTTGATGGTGTAAGGATTTTGGTCTGTGACAGGGAAGCAGAAAGCAGTCCAAATCCTCCTTTTCCTGATTCTCACATTCTGCTTTAGAAGTAATAGTGAATCTACACTGCCTTTGAACACCTGGCACCAGATTCTTCATTGTAGCTGAGCTGCAAGAAGCACAGGAACGAAGGGGGCACCTTTACAACACTTTTGCATCCTTTATTGTCAGCCCCTCTTGGAGTTTCCTCAGCTTCAAGTTAAAACAGCTGCTCTAAGTTACATTGGACTCCAGCAGCCCCAAGGGGCTGTTTTTGCAGCCAAGAATACTGGGAGCCAAGCAGTGGCATGCCTCTGTTCCCAGCATGTCTCCCAGAACGGCAGGTGTGATGAGAGTCAAAGTACCTGCGCAGAGCCATTCTGCCATCTCCATGCAGTCTAGGGAGTCTCCTTACACTGGGGCCATTCTACCGTTGACCCTGGTATGCCAATGGAGTAGCATTCAAAAAACACAATATAAGAGAATTGCAGTCCCAAGGTGAGACCTGTGTGTCAGAGAAAGAGCTATAGAATGTTACTGGTTGGGATGTGGACACAAGAGCCTAATGAGAAGACTGTTCCTAGTTTGAGCTCCCTAACCCTGAATAGTCTCCTTAAAATGTACTCCAAGCTAATGTTACAAAAATATCATCTTTGCTAGGAACACAAAATAGAACAAAAAGATTACCCTGGACAAATATGTCCAAAAATATAACATCACTCAAAATGCAGAAGGTAACTCCTTTGCTGGACATTTCTTCCAAGTCAGATTGGCTGTCACCAAGGGTAAGTCTACATAGTAGCACGTACCTTGAAATAAGCTACACAATCTGAGCTACACAAATTGCGTAGCTTATTTCAAAATAGCTTATTTTGAAATTTGGCGCTGTCTATACAGCACTTATTTTGAAATAAATCACTATTCTGCTGACTTCCTTAATCCTTGTACAATGAGGTTTACAGGAAGTTGGAGTAAGAAGCCCGTTATTTTGAATTTATTTCTAAATAAGGGGCTTCTTATGTAGACAGTGCATAATGTTATTTCTGAATAACAAACATTATTCCATATAGCTCTGCTGTGTAGGCTTACCCCCAAGAGATTAGCTGCAAAAGGAGAGACTAAAGACTGCCTCATTATGAGGCATGGTTAGCAGCAAGTTTGGCTGCTTCCATAATTTGTGTCAAGCCAGAAGTGACTTTCACTGCAAGTACAAAATGTTGAAATTCTCAGGGTGAGTTGTTACCACCCACTGAGATCACAGAGCACATTTGGGGATGAGTTTTGATGTCTCTATGTCTGTGGCAGACACACCTCTCTGGGGAAAAAGAACCACTCTCCGGCAGACCCAGAATCTGAGGCCCCATGGGACTGGTGCTGCTGGAAAGGCTGAGGATGATTTTGGCTAGATCAAGCCTGTTGTTCCTTTGAAAGTTGTTTGGAAATATTAATTAAATAATGAGGTTATCTTCCCTGGTGCTTGGAACCTGAGATAAAAAAACACCTAATATCTGATTGAGAGATACTGTAAAGGCAGCAGCATTTGATAAGCAAAAATCCACAAATAAATTGTAGCCTGGTGTAATGAAGCACTTGTGGTAAGGGCATATTATGAAAACAAGAAGATTCGGGGGAGAGCCACACTAAGAGGCTAATAAAGTCACAATGACACAGAACTGAAAGCCAGTAAAGAACAGAGAAAAGAGAATCCAGGACATGAGAACAACAAAATGAATTCATCAGAACGAAGCAGAACGTGAACTGCAATCTCATGAAACCAGGGAAACCAAAATCTTTAATTGAAACTTAACACCTACTGTCACAGGAACCCATTAACACCTTTGTACACCATCTTTACACATGTATAAAACATTTCAAAAAAGTTCACACAGCAAAAATTTGCATTTTATGCTAGCCAAATGGAAGACCTATTTTACCTTTTGAACATGTAAAACGTAGCAAATGAAATGCAGCTGGAAAAGAGTCAGAGAGATTTTACAAATTAAGAAAGAGAACACCAAATGTCATGAAGCTCATCACTCTCTTTTTGTGCATGCTTTCTTTTCGAAAGGGGAATGCAGGATATCAGATACATGTTACCTGCTTTTAACTTGACAATAATTTATTACACACAGTCTTTTAAAATGTAAAATGAAATGGTATCAAGTTACATAATAAATACAAATAATAAACTTTACTACAGAGGCATATGATTTATGAAGTATCCATGTTTTAGAAATGATGAAGCCGAGGCACAGAAGTTAAATGACTTGTTCAGGGTAAAAAAAAGTATAGACCAACCCATTTATAAAGCAAATAGGAAGGGCCTTTTCAAAGTAACGTGGACACACATGGTCGTGCTGAGACCCAATAACTGATCCATCTGATATGTCTGTCAATCATAGGCTTATACCGTTAACCAACTCAGACCAAAGCACCTTTACAAAGTTTTAGCTTGAAGACAAGAAACTGTTCTTCCTAGTGTAGTTGACCCTAGCCAAGGTGCCTACACATGAAACATATTTGGGACCAATAACTGAGATTAGCTAATGGACATTATGTTATTTTAGCAAGATTCCATCTTTACATTAGCCATGCTCTCATCTGATATGGAGCAAGCATTTGAGAGAGTAAGCAGTGATACGGAAATACAGTTTCAGTCTCATCTTTGAACCCAGGGTCAAACTCACTTTTTTTACCAAATTTACGGCCATGATAGTTTTTATCTCATTATTTTAAATGAGACAGAGAGCAAAGGAAGATGTGGAGGCCCCACCTCTTCTGGCTACTGCTTTCTCCCTGAATGCAGAGGGAGGGCAGAGAATGCTGCTGGCACTGTTCTGGCTTCTCTGGTGGCTGCTGCTTATTGTCCCTGCACAGAAAAAGGAGAAGAGGGAATTTCAAGCTTTGCGCCCAGCTCCTCTGTTGATTGCTGTTTCTTGCCCCAGAGGGGAGTACAGGAAAGAGATGTAGAGCCCGTTGCACAAAGGGAGCTGCAGGCTCTACTACCCACTTCTCTGTTGGTAGTTGTCTCTCCGGGGAAGTTGAGAAGAAAGAATTATAGCCTTTACTCCCTGCTTTTCTGTGGGCTGCTGCTTCCTGATTCTGAGGGTACGTCTAGACTACAAGCCTCTTTTGAAAGAGATCGCTTAGACAGCCACAAGAGTTTTGAAAAAGCGATCTGCTTTTTCGAAAGAGAGCACCCAGGCAATCTGGACGCTCTCTTTCGAAAAAGCCCTGTTTGCATTCAAGAACGCCTTTTTTTGAAAGCGCTCTTTCGAAAAAAGGCATTCTTCCTGGTAAAAGTAGGTTTACTGATTTAAAAAAAAATTAATTTCAAAAGAACGTGACAGCAGTCTAGATGCAGGTGAGGTTTTTTTTCTAAAAAAGGCCACTTTTTTCGAGAAAACTGGAAGAGAGGACATTGCAAACCTTGCTCCCTGACTCTCTGCAGTCTGCTACTTTGAAGAGAAGGGAGACAAGAGAAACCTATGTTCCCCTCTCCTCCCATTGCCAGCCACTGCTTCCTTAGCTCCTGTTGACAAAATTCACAAATTCAGCTGACAGATGAAATGAAACAGATATCATTTATTTTTATCTAAGTAAAACATTTAACACTGTTTCATAAAATCTTATTTAAAAATGAATTAAAATTGGCTTGAGTAGGAGATATTGTCATGTGGGTTGAAAACTGTCTGAAGGACCACTAATAATGAAGGATGATAAATATCAAAGTGGTGAAGGAGTACTGCCAGGACTGGTGCTGTGTCTCTTTCCACATTTTCATTATGTGCTGTAAAAAGGGAGTTAAATACAATGTGAAAGAAATTTACCATTGATAACTGCACTGGGAGGAGTGACAAACAGCCATGGAAAAAGACAAATACAAGCAGACTCCAGAGATTTGAATCAAGGGTTAAAAAAATAATTATAAGCCATATTGGATATGGAAAAAAGCAGACTGTGCAATGTATCTGGAGAGAAATCATCCACCCTGCACATACTCAAAGTATAGGGAAAAAATTGCCAGTATTATGGCTGTACCATACCTACAAGAGGATTGATAGGGGTCAGTAAATTAGATTTGCAATGACAGCAAAGAAGGCCATTGCCATGTTAGGCTTCGTGTACAGAGGCATCACCTCACAAATCAGGAAGCAAAAATCTCCTTCTTGTGTGTGGTTGTACTTGAATAAAGCATTAAATTCCAAGCTCTAACTACCAAAAGGTTATTAACAGTTTGGTGGAGAGTTGACAGGAGAGCAAAAAGCCAATCGATCAGGAATCTAGAGGCACTGGCTAATGAGCAAAGATTAAAAGACCTACATTAGAGACAGAGAGCTAACTCATGGATGGGGAGGGTTGAGAGCTGTCTCCAGAAATTTCAGAAGTGTCTCTATCAAGAAAGAAAAGGAATTTCTCATGTAGGAGACATGCAAAGGTATATTAGTGTAATGGGAGTACAAACCAAATTAAGTAGGAACAATGGAATGGTGTTCAGAAAGAGAAAATTAGGTTGACAATCTGAATATGCTTCATGACAGTGTAGTAGTAGATTGGAATAGTTTCCTAAGGAAAATACTGGAAGCTAAATGGATATATAATTTAAAAGTAGAATGGACAAATATTAGTGAACACATTGTTAGGAACAATCCTGCTTTGGCAGAAAGATGAAGTGAATGACTCACTAGGCTTTTTTTCCATCTCCAGCATTTAGGGAGTGTTGTGAATTCGTGAAACTTCAGATTCTTCCACAATGCATTGCAACATCAACACTGAAATTCTGATTGAGAGCCTCTCCTCAGAGTGATACTGTTCTACTGAATGAGCAAAGATAGGTACCATTCGCTCCCTAACTGCCCCTCCCAAGAGGTCAGAAGATTAATAAATAATATTTTGCTTTTTGCCCAGAATTTTCTCCAGCTGTTCCTGCACGTGTCCTATTTCTTCCTCTGAATGACTTGAAGATATAACAAACTCTTCTGTATCATCAGGGAAACCCTGAGATTTGGTGAGAAATCCCATGATTTCATCATTTGAATTTAAAGGATTTAATTACCTGAAATCAAATATATATATTTTCATTTCTGTTTCCCTATTTTTTTTTGAGTTCCAAAAGCATTTTTATTTACTTTTTAAAATTAATTTGATTCATTATGTACCCTTCTGCCAGTAGCAGTCGGCAGCCAGACAGGTTGGGTTCAATATCTGGGGGGCGAGGGGTGTTCTTTCAACAATGTAAACAAACTGGATTCAGCCCCTACCCAATAAACTGGGGAAATTCCAACCTACCCACTGGGCACCTTTAGAGGCAATTCTTCCCCTCCACAAGCACTGAATCAGAGATAGAAACAGTCTGTTTAATAACAGTAATCTAGCATCAATCTGGGAGTGTGTCTAGACTACAGGGTTTTTTCGAAAAAAGTGGCCTTTTTTCGAAAAAACTTCCCCTGTGTCTAGACTGCTGCTGCGCTCTTTCAAAAGTAAATCGAAAGAACGAAGCAGTTTTTTCGACAGTGGAAAACCTCATTTTATGAGGAAGAATGCCTTTTTTCGAAAGTGCTCTTTCGAAAAAAGGCGCTATGTAATGCATACTGTGCTATTTCGAAAGAGAGCATCCAGACAGCCTGGGTGATCTCTTCCGAAAAAGCGGCTTGCTTTTTCAAAAGTACTGGTTGTAGTCTAGACGCTCTTTTTCGAAAGAGGCTTTTTTGAAAGTATCTTTTGAAAAAGCCTCTTTCGAAAGAGGCTTGCCATCTAGTCATAGCCTATGGAAACACACATAAACAAAGAAAACCCGTAAGCAAGATACCATCGCCAGAATCAGCAGAGCAGAGTCTTTTGCTTACAGTTCGTTATTCCAACACCCAACTCATACAGTGTGCTTTCCCCCAACTTCAAACACCCTACTTACAGCTCTGTCCAGACAGTGTGTAACCCACACACCTCAGCTATGTCTACACTCGCAGCTTCTTGCACAAGTATGGCTGTTCTCGCACAAGAATCCGCAGAGCATCCACACTGCCCGCCCACTCTTGCGCAAGGAAATTTACAGTATGGCGTGGTAAGGGAGGGCTTCTTGCGCAAGAGCTACGCTCTTTTTTAACAGGTGTAAGCCCTCTTGCGCAGGAGCTCTTGCGCAAGAGGGCAGTGTGGACACTCCGCAGGGATTTCTTGCGCAAGAAAGCCCTATGGCTAAAATGACCATCAGAGCGTTCTTGCACAAGAGAGTGTCCACACTGCCATGGGCGCTCTTGCGCAAAAGCACAGCTCGCACATGGCAGTGTGGATGTTTTCTTGCGCAAGACTTCTTGCACAAGAATCCTTGCGCAAGATGTTCTTGTGCAAGAAGCCGCCAGTGTAGACATAGCCCTAGTGTGGTTACTGAGCAATGCAAGTGGTACCTAGACTACAGCAACAGTTAAGACCAAGAGACCTCTACAGCATGGGCTGGGAGCCAGCTGGCTTTTAGCTCAGAAAGTAGAGGCTCCTATACTCAGCTCCAGAGGTCCCAGGTTCAAATCCTCCCAGTGGCGGTTATAAGTGCAGACCCAGAGTTCATAGGTATGTCATCATGACGTCTCCCCTCACTGAGCATGTGGCAATGCAACCTACTTGCTGCTCAAGCCGGTAGCCTGCCGCTGCTCCTGCTGGAAGCATGCTGGCCACTCCCACCGGCCATCCCACTGGCTCCATGCCACTGTTACCACCAGCTGCCTGCCCCTGCTCTTGCTGGCCACCCTGTGGCTGGCTGCCTGCTTCTGCTCCCATCAGCCGTCCCGCCAGCCACTGACCTCCTGAAGTTGCTCCTGCCAGCTTCCCCACTGGCCGCCTGCTGCTGCTCCCACTGGCCGCCCCACTGGCCACCTGCTGCTGCTCTCGCCAGCCAACCTACTGGATGCTGCCACTGACCTTGTAATGCATTTGGCTCTGGACCAAATCTAGTGATTTTAACTCTCTGTGATTTCAGCTTCTCGGTGATTTCAGCTCTTGGCCAAAAGCACAATCTATCCAAAGGATTCCAGCATCCCCTGGAATAAAAGTTCTATCATTAGAAGGGGCAGGAAGGGGAAACAGGTTGAACCAGCCTTACAGCTCACACCTAGAGGGCATGCAGCTTACTGGTTCAGAGCTCTACCCTTCCCACCAGAGTTTGGCAGAAGAAGCCTTGTCCATCTGAGATTCTTTACACTGACAGTTTCTCTCCTTTGAACTGAGTTAAACACAGTCTGACTTTTCTGCTTTCCCAGTAACTGCAAGCATTGGTGGTCATATCTTATAATTCCTGCATTTAAGGTTAACACAGTTTGTGACCCCACATCAACCACATTGGTTACCATGAGCAAAAATCCATAATAACAATTGAATATCTAGCAGGCCTAAGCAAACTGTGTGAACTGTATTTACATAAACACACCCAGGATTCCTTTCCCATTCCAGGATGAACTATATTCACATAACCACATCCAGGATGTCTTTCCCATTCCAGCTGGCTATAATGGAAGCATTGATTCAGACCCTGCTTACAATTAATATGATGTTTAGAAATTTTTTTATTATTCTGTAATCCTCTGTCAATATGTTTATATAATACGAGAGTTTCATATTACGTGTAGTCTTGGCTTATTATGTGCCCCATTTTTATTAAGGCCATCATTTTAATAGAATCAATACCCTCAAATACTACTGCTACAAGCTAATGTCGACCACTTGATATAAAATCTGACTCTCTAATGCAATGCAAAGTTCATGTGCAGAGTGTTCAAAGAATCACAATATATGGAACTTTACTGACTAGGGAAGGCAATAATTGATGGCAAAAGCACTTTGTGGTGTGTACAGTCAAAATGAAACAACATGCTGACACTAAGAGTTTTCTTCTAAAACATGAGAATCCCTCATTCTTTCTGCACAAAATCTAAGATTGTTCCAGATCTTTGAACCTTGTCAGAGAAGTGCTCATAACATACTATAATTTCATATAGTTACTTTCTAATATAGAGGTCATATTCAGTGTATATATTGTTGTTTAGCAGTTTTTTTAATGTGAAGTTGTTTTACAGTGTTATTTCAGTTAGAAGGCAGTCAGTTTATAAAAGACCACGTTGCCAAGTCAAACACTCTGTTGATGATTGTAAATAAAACAAAGAAGATAAAATGGCTAACCAGCAGGTATAAAAGTAGAGCAGTATTCAGAAAATAAGATGAGACAAGCATAATGTGATGCAAGCATAATGAACAAGGTCATAGAACTGTAGAAGGAAAGAATCATGGCATGAAAGATACTGGAGCTAATTATCAGTCCCCGAAGGAAGAGTTTGGATAAACAGACAGTAAAAAATATAGCTTAATTTCTATTGACAGCAAGTTATATAAGTTTGAAGCCAAAAAAGGGCAAATGTTAATTTGCTAAAATCGTTATGTACTGCAGCCTTAGGGAATGTGAACAGACCTACTTTCATGAGAGAGACCCGGTGTCCTGACAAGTGCATCTATTATTAAGATTGTCAGAAATATGATTATTTATACAGTATTTTGTTAATTGTAGAACATCACTACAGCAAATGTGTGTTTTAATGTCTGTACTAACTACTGGGCAGCAAAAGTCAAATAAACTTTTGCTAGATGATACAGTGGTTTGTCCTGATTCCATACTTCCACTTACCTAGGGGCATTAAATCCAGGGTGATATCCTGGGAGAGTTGGGGGATGGAAACTGGTCAAGGTTACCTCTGTTCTAGACCACAGGCAAAGAATTTCTCTTCAAAGAGCACAGTTTGGGGCCAAATTATAATCTCACTCATTTGTGTGTGAATCAGGAGGAATTCTACAGATTTATTTAAAAAAACTTTAAAAGACTGGTCCTGTAGCACCTTAAAGACATTCATTTGAGAGAACGCAGTCTCTGTCCTTTGTATTGTTTTAGAGACTAATAATGAAGAGTCAGCAACTTTAACTTCTCCATACAAGAGAGATATCTAAACAGCTTTTCCCCAACTATAGTACCGATATTTGCAATTCTGGCAGAAAGGCTCAAAACAAATAGATCCTTTTAAAATTAGTGTAAGAATGTGTTTGGTATCATTGAAGTCTACACACCTCTAACAAGTCTTGATCAACACAGAGCACAGACATAAAAAGATTGTTAAGCTCCCCAACAGGGTAAAAGAACATCATACAAAAAGATGATCTAAACCCGTTATCAGACTTAGCAAGTATATAAATATGGGCCTTGTGAAAAAGATAAAACAAATAGCTAAATATTGGTAGTATACATAGCTTTCCCTAAATTTGATACACTGTTAAGAGTTCTAACGCCTCCTCTAGTCATCTCTTAATGTAATATTTTCCCTGCCTTGAATACGTACTTTCTTAAATAAATGCACAGAATTCATTGGTATAGTCCCTCAATGAGGGTGGTCACATGGTGCTCTCAGGTGCATCCTACACAAGAGGCAGTAAACAGGAATCAGTTCTAGCCAGGTAAAACAAATCCTGCCAGAGCAAATGTGCCTTAAAGTAAGACTTTTGAAAGTCCCCTGATCTTTTCCTAGTCTGCTAATTATTGCACCTGCCATAAATGCATAATATCAGTGATAAATCTTTATAGCGGTTTTTAAAAGCTGGGTATAAGACATTCAGATGCTGGTCAATATTCTGGTTCTCTGGGCTGCTCAAGCAGCCCATGGGGGCTAAAAAGCTTTGAGAGGGTGATTGTGGATTCCTTTCTGTGAGAGAATTGCTGACTGGCTAAGAGTATGCAAGGCGTTTGTTAGACATTAAGGTAATATAAAGCAGCTTAAAGGCTATCTCTAGAGCAGCGTTTCTCAAGGTGGGGCTGGTGGCCCACGTTGAGAAAGCTGCTAATAGTCCACTCTGGTTTCTTTACTTAACGGCTCCACAGCCACTGAGCCTCCCAGTGGCAGAACACTGCTCTATGGTTTTGTCTACTTTGGCAATTGAGAGATAAAGCTTTTGTCATTCACAGGTGCTGAACACCTCCCCCCTGGACAAAAGCTTTGCAATGGCAGGTACCAAATGATGGTGCCAAAGTGTTATGCCAGGGAAGTGATGCCACAGTACTTTGCTGTAGTACATAGAGCATGGTAACTTATTTGGGCACCACACAGAGGAGTGATATATCTTTTGATCAGTGCAGATTCTTTCATCCGGCTGAGCTCAATTTCTGTATCCAATGTTATCATTTTAAAAAATGTGGTGTCCTTTTGTCTGTGTACACACTGTATTGGTTTTCATCAGAAATTACCTCAAGCTCCTAGAATATCTGACATTTCACCCCTCTAAAATTCTAGGATCATGCCAAGAGCTGCTCAGGAAGACTAGAGCATCTGCCCTCACCTTGCTAACAGCTGGTCAATTTAATATTATGAGTCAGTTGCCTAAGTAAAGAGTTGGCATTAGTTCTCTTGGGTATGCGCACGAAACACTTTTTTCCCATGCTTGGTATCCCAAACATAACCTGTCCTTCCCACCATGATCACAGCAGGATGAGAGTGATCAAAGTATAAAAACATGTCCTCAGACATTTGTGTGTTCAAGAAAATTAGCTATTGCAATTTGTCTCATGGTTCCACACATCTGTCTGTCTAGTTCATTTTTGTGTGGACATTTGGATGACTGGCTTCTATATTCATGAAAGGAACTGTTATATGTACAAATGCTTTAATTTGAACATACAGATTGATATTCATGTAGAGACGGGAGTGTATGTTATTCATAGTTGAGCCATCCAGTCAGGGAACTTAATAATAATAATATCTGACTTTGGTGGCCAGTGAGACACATGGAATAATGAATAACCATAGTGCTCATAGTGGTCAACTGTCTGAGCAAACGATCTGATGAAGAATTCTGAATAATGGATACATTAAGAAAGCTACATTTGGTAACTAAAAGTTCCTTACTGTTTGCCCAACTCTACAGAACTTTACATATCTAATTAGATTAGTAGCTTAGTAGGGGTTTAGCACTATGATTATTTGACAGAGACCCCAGATTTAACGGATTCATTTTATATTAAACTCAGAGTGAATAAGAATCTTAGGAATCCCTGATTCAACATTCAAGCCTTCTGCAGTAGAAATACAACTTGGTTGCTTGTGCTGGGCTCTGTATTTAACTGCCAATACTCAAAAACAAATTGGAAAAGGGAAGTAATCTAAATACACTTATTTTTTTAACCAATGCTACAGAAAGAATTCATGTCAGAAGTAGGGCTGCAAAGCATAAGCACACAACCCTGAACAGCCTTAAACTGATCTCAGCTCTTCCAAAAAATTGAAGGGCCTGTGACCATATTTTTCACTAGCACCAAAGGCCAGACCTTGACAGCTCTAAATAGAAGCCGATTGTATTTAGGAAAAATCACAAGAAGGTTTTAACTCTAGTGCTCTGTTTGCAACAGAATGTCAATTTACATTTGTATGGTTATCTTCTCAAAGAAGAGGATTAAAAATGTGCACTTTTAACATGAAAGTTGAAATTCTTCTTTAAATTTTAGTCCTCTAAAACGAAGAACTCTTAAGCTTCAAAAGCCTATTTTGTCTGTGGGATACGCGGACATTTTATAACAATAATCAATTTCTCTTTAGACTTACTTAGTCATAATCAAATGATGTCAAGCTGTTTCTTTGAATAGCACAGAAAATAATTAGTTTAGGAACAACTACAGTATCTGATGTTGAGCACTGACTTTTGTAATGGTCAACATTTCTGTGTCAGTCATATATATACAGATCACTCTGTTTCTTGTATGCTATATGCTATAAACAATTATGCCTTCATCAGATACCATAACAAACTGAACCATGTCATGGAAGACTGGAGAGATTCCAAAAGACTGGAAAAGGGCAAATATGGTGCCCATCTATAAAAAGGGAAATAAGGACAGCCCAGGAAATCACAAACCAGGCAGCTTAGCTTCTCTGCCAGGAAAGACAATGACGTAATAATTAAGGAATTAATCTGCAAACATCTAGAAGATATTAAGGTGATAAGTAACAGTCAGCATAAATTTGTCAAGAACAAATCATGTCAAACCAACCTGTTAGCTTTCTCTGATAGGATAACAAACCTTGAGGATAAGTGGAAATCAGTAGACACAAAAAGTCGTTCTTCCACTCCACTCTGCATTGATTAGGCCTCAGTTGGAGTATTGTGTCCAGTTCTGGGCACCTCATTTCAAGAAGGATGTGGAGAAATTGAAGAAGGTCCAGAGAAGAGCAACAAAAATGATTAAAGGTCTAGAAAACTTGACCTATAAGGGAATACTGAAAGAACTGAGTTTTCTTAGTTTAGAAAAGAGAAGACTGAGAGGGGACATGATAGTAGTTTTCAAGTGCCTAAAAGGTTGTTACAAGGAGGAGGGAGAAAATTATTCTCCTTGACCTCTGATGATAGGACAAGAAGCAATGGGCTAAAACTGCAGCATGCAAGGTGTAGGTTGGAGACTAGGAAAAATTTCCTGTCAGGGTGAGTAAGCACTGGAATAAATTATGTAGGAGGGTTTTGGAACCTCTGTCATTAGAGATATTTAAGAGCAGGTTAGATAGACATCCTTTGGGCATGATCTAGATGGTGCTTGGTCCTGGGATGAGGACAGGGAATTGGACTTGATGACTTCTCAAGGTCCTTTCCATTTCTAATATTCTATGATTCCATGAAATTGCATTACAAGAAGTAACATTAGCTGGGGCCATTATATATAGCAGGAACTTATTATAGCACTATTACTGCATGACAATAGCACCATTAGGCTATGTCTAAACAGCAGTGCTATTTCAGGATACAGGAAGTATCCTGAAATAGCTATTTCGCATCTTTAAATGTGCCCGTTATTTTGAAACATATTTCAAAATAACGGGCATGCTATTCCAGCTCCCTGTAACCCTCATTCCACAAGGGTTAAGGGACTTGTCGGAATAGTGCTTTATTTTGAAATTTGGTGCTATGTAAACAGCACCAAATTTTGAAACAAGCTATTTTGAAATTACCTTGAAATAAGCTACACAATTTGTGTAGCACAAATTGTGTAGCTTATTTCAAGGTAAGGGTGCAGTGTAGATGCACCCTTAGTGCCCTGATGTTTAGTTTTTTGTGGGGATGTGTATCTGGGTATACAAATATTGTGGTCCTTAGTGCACTGTTATTTTTAACAGCTTTCAGAGAAATAAATAACATATATATGCACTCCTGACACCATATTAGTTTTGGAAATCTCCTGGCAATCCAGGATGAAAATTTTATGAAACTACTAGTTTTTATATTTATACATTTTATCAAGTTCATCCTTTCTGCCAAAGTGCCAGCAACTTTGCATACTGGAACTGACAACAATTCTTCTCCTGGGCAAAACTGCAAATTTTGATAAATTTGATCTAAAATGTGAATAGCCATTTTCAGATTAGACACTTATATAGTCAGCAGATAGTATATTCCCCAGTGGAAATGGTTTTGTGTTACATTTTTAAAAATGGAGTTAAAATTAAAATGCTTTTAAAAATATTTATTGCTTTAATTTCTACTAGTTTCACCTGCACCAAGGGGTCTTTTTGTTTTGTTGGTTGGTTTTTCTTTCATCTCTGGGACCTGATACACCTTGTATTGAACAGAGTGGGAATCTCTCTACTGATTCTGTGGAGATATTTCAGAGTAGGTTAGATAAATGTCTATCAGGGATGGTCTAGACAGTATTTGGTCCTGCCATGAGGGCAGGGGACTGGACTCGATGACCTTTTGAGGTCCCTTCCAGTCCTAGTATTCTATGATTCTATGATTCTATGATTGCATTGCAAACTGGATCGTTCCCGTTGTCACTGTTTCACATGCTAAGTTTGAGGATTTAAGTAGGTGAAAATCCATTAAAATGGATGACTTGCACTGTGTCATTGGATGACTTGCACTGTGGCTGACTTTGGCTAGATGATTCAGAGGGTTATTACCACATTTCACACAAATCTGAACTAGTACTAACCCAGATTTTTGTTCTACCTGACTCACTCATCATCCATGTTTAGAGGATCCTCTCTAACCAACTAGTCTATTGTACAACCAATAATTTTCTATAATATTAGGTTCAAACAGAATCCAAAATTCACTATAATCAATCAACTTTTCTCTGGTACAAAAGTATTTGATTGAACTATAATGTGACAGATAATCTTGTAACATGCTGTGTGTCAGGTTGTTCAGTGCATCTCATAATCTGTGACAGCTGTTTTAAGTGCTGAAAATAACAAAGCATTTTAGATATTGGAAATGTTAGAGTGAACTTGTCAAACATTTAGGGGGAGGGGAAATGACTCACATCACTTAAGCCTGGTTCCTTGAAATGATTTGGGAGCAACAGTGATGGGTCTCAAAAGGGAATCCAGGGCAATTGTTCTTGACCAGAAAGATATTGGTTTTATAGTAAGGCCTTGGGGATATGTATGTGTGGAGGGTGGGAAATGGGGAAGAGTAAAGAGAGTCAATTAATGCCTTGTTTGATGGCAATTAAAAATATAAATATGTTTTTAATGTTTCCGTGCAATAGATATCTATTAATATATCATCTTAAAGTTATTGTGACTTCTCTCAATTGATTATAAATAGCACAATCTCAAGGTGCTAATTCTGAAGTTTGCAAACACAACAGGTAAGTCAGAGTAAGAAGTCCATTATTTCACATTTATTTCAAAATAATGGGCTTCTTGTGTAGACAGCACATAATGTTACTTTGGAGTAACGGACATTATTTTAAAATAATTCTGCTGTGTAGACGGACCCTTAGATAGTGAATGGGGGAGGGAAGGCATAGATTCACACAGAGAAGTTTAACCAAACAACCAAAACAGAGAAAAATGCACTGAAGGCGACTAAATACACATTTTCCCCTTTATTTATTCATGATCCCTTCCTGGTTCAGTCTACTTCCATACCCCAAATTTCTTGTAGTTTAAGTCATGCTGTTTTCCAACACCTTAACTCCCCCACAAAGAAAGTAGGCAAAGTATTTTATACCAGGGGTTCTCAAACTTTGTGATACTGCGACCCCCTAAAATGCTAAATGAATTTGTGTGAGACCCCACCCTCACTGCTCCAAAGTTGTTAAGCAAAAAAAAAAAAAAATGCACTCACCCCTCACCCCTGCCTCAGACCCAGGCCCCCTACTGCCCCCATCCCAGTGCACTCCCCTGTCTCAGACCCAGGCTCCCTAGTGCCCCCATCCCAGTGCCCTCCCCTCCCCTGAGGCAGGCATCCTCAGCGTCGGGAGCCCCGCTCCAATCAAATCTCCCCTCTCCCCCCCACAGAACCAGGCACAGAGGAGCAAACTTTCTTTTAAAGTGGCTGCTTCTGCCACCCGGCCCAGCTGCCTCAGCTTGCAGCTTGTAGGGGAGGCATCACGTGGCCAGCTGCCAGTCTCTGCTGGTCATGTGGGCCAGAGCAGCGCACACTCTGCTCCCACCCAGCCCGGCACCCCCTAGCTTGGCGCCCAGCAACTGCCCCCTGTTGCCCCCCCTTCACTAGACTCTGCGGCGCTCCTCACTCCCCCGCCCCACCAGACGCAGCAGGGGAAAATTGACCGGACTGTTCAGAGATGCTGGGGAGACACAAATGCAAGAAAAAAATCAGATCCAGCTGCGACCCTCCTGTGAGTCATGACCCACAGTTTGAGAAGCACTGTCTTATACAATTCCAATTTCAGCACTATATCCCATTGGTTCTTCTGGCTCTCTGCCTATCCCCCTGCTAGCTACCTGAGTTTAACCCTTTAGTCACCAAGGGCTGGCCATCACTCCTCCTATCCATCACAAGCCCAAAGCCTTTTTCTACCTGCAGGTCCAAAACCTTTTTTTCTAATTTTTTTTCCCCTCACAGCCATAAATTGTGTTCATGGGTTGGTCTCTTCCTTCATATACACAGATTCAGCAAAAGCTTGTGGGTGGGTTCATATAATTTGTTTTGTCTTAAGTGGATGTCTGCTATTAACTTACCCTTATTGGTATGCCAATGTAAAGGTGTATTTGCACCCATTGACCTCACCAAGGTTTTTTAAACTCAGCTCATAGATTAAAATGTATAGGTTTATAGAATAGATTTCAAATTCATGAAACTAAAGGATATATTTCTTCTGGCACCAGAAACTTATCACTGTGACCTGTCGGTACTATTTTACATTATTCTATTTGGTGTTGATTTGCATACAGTGGTAAACGTGTAGGCTACGTCTAGACTGCATCCCTTTTCCGTAAAAGGGATGCAAATTAGACGTATCGCAATTGCAAATGAAGCGGGGATTTAAATGCCCCCCACTTCATTTGCATAAACATGGCTGCCGCTTTTTCCGGCTCGAGCTTTGTGGAAAAAGCGCCAGTTCAAACGGATCTTGCGGAAAATAAAGCCTTTTCCAAAAGATCCCTTATTCCTTCTTTTAAGGAATTGCGATACGTCTAATTTGCATCCCTTTTACGGAAAAGGGATGCAGTCTAGATGTAGCCGTAGAGTTGCTGTTCTTGCAGTACTTGAGTTTTCAATTTTTATGAGCCAGATTTTGATCTCAGTTACACAAATGTAAATCCAGAATAACTCCAATGAAGTCAAATTTATTTTAATATAAATGATAAAAGAATTGGCCCACACAGAGTTATGTATGCTTATTTAATGGTAGGATTTGTTCCCATGCACCTAAATGCCAAATGTCAGAAAGTACATAAATGAAATTAAGACAACTAAATCCAGTTTTGATATTGCTCAATTACCATCTAAGTGGAGGGGGGAAGCTAACAGTGGAGAGGAAAAGTCTACTTTAAATATCACTGAATATAATTCTGAAATGTTAAATATGGGATGTTGTTTTTAAGTTGGCTCTTCATTTTGCAGGTAGTGAATGAGTACTTACACTAGTTATCAGTCTGTAGGATCATAGTGAATGTTTCAGTGGTTATTGAGACTCAGTTGAGGTCTGCATTGAAAAATCTTGAATGTTAAAGGTTCAATCAAACATAGAAATGGCATTAAAGCAAAAGTCTGTCAACCTGAGATGAATAACTGGGTAGGATAAATAAACTTTTTTATATCTCTCAAACTTCCAGTAAAGGTGAAGTGTATTCATTTTGCAAGTCTACATTTTTCTATTTAAGGTAACTTTGCTTTTTTTTCCCCTTTGCATTATGACAGCATTTAGTCCTTCTGGAAAAGGATTTGTGTGTGCTGTTGAAATAAATATTGTATTTCAGCACCAAAAGTAGAAAAGGCCATAAACTTTTAAAAAAAGAACTATATTAGGGACTGTGGCAAGGTCCTGCCTCAGGCCCCTTGCCCTGGGACACCTTCTGGTCCACAAATCAGCCAGAGACCCGCTCTGCTGCAGTCACAGGTGCCTTTTATTATCAGCTTCCTACCACCTTCTATTTACAAAGCTTTTCAGACTGTAGCAAACTCAGCCAGCCTCTCCTTCTGCCTCAGGTGGGCACGCACACACTCACTCCCCCTTCCTCCTGTGGCTCGTCTCTGGTTACCTTATATAGTCCTCTGGCTAATGAGGCACACAGCTGGTTCTAATGGCCCTTCAGGCCTGGGCTTGCTCAGCTGGTTCTAATTGACCTTTTCAGCCAGGCTGTAGTGGCAGAACCCTTGCTTAGCCAGCAGTCTTCACAAGACATAAACACAAAAAGCTAAGCACTGAATCTGGGATTCATCTATAGTCTTAATACCTGATTATGTATTAAAAGCCATTCTTGATGCAGGACAAGACTCAGATGAGTCCACTATCAACATGAGATAGGTGTATGCCACAGGCTGCAAATTCCCACTGAAGTAATTGGGAGCTTTGGCTACTCAACAAATGCCACTGTTGGGGACAAATATGCCCCATCAGACTAGTAGGACATATTTGGAAATTTGATTGGGCCAACTTGTAAAGCTTTTAATGAACAGAAGCCATAATCATTTTCTAACCTTCTCTGACCACAAGCACTCCTGGGCTATGTCTACACTCGCGGCTTCTTGCGCAAGTAATATGCAAATGAGGCTAAGCATGGAATATCGCCGAGCCTCATTTGCAAACCTAATGAGCCACCATTTTTTTCAGAAGAGGCTCTTAAGAAGAAGGAGCATCTACACTGCCCCCTTCTTGCAAGAAAAACCCTCTTGCGCAATGCCGTTTTTCCTGAAAAGTAATAGGTGTAATGGCATTGCGCAGAAGAGGGTTTTTCTTGCGCAAGAAGGGGCAGTGTAGACGCTCCTTCTTGTGCAAGAGCCTCTTCTGAAAAAAATGGTGGCTCATTAGGTATGCAAATGAGGCTTGGCGTTATTCCACGCTTAGCCTCATTTGCATATTACTTGCGCAAGAAGCCGCGAGTGTAGACATAGCCCTGAAGTTTAGAGAGAGGTAGGAGCACTTATGCCTCTCCCATTTTTTTATATTGCCTTTTGGTCACCCAAAGGCAGCTAGTTCAATATAGAAACAAGTGATTTTATCCATAAAGTGGCATGAAAACACTGTGAAACCTACCTGCTCCCCAAAAAAATCTCAGCTCTGAAAATGAGTGGAATTTGATTTATCTAAGCTATCCACCTGTGAGTATTGAAATGCCCGAAAATTGATAAACATTTTTAGGAGCAACATATCAGCTATTTAAGCTGATGGAGTATGTGTTCCTAAAAGTCTACAAAGAAGGATGGGCAGTTAATAAGGAGCTAATTAGAGTCCTGACAAGAATGGGAAAGCTTAAGCTTACAGCTTGTAAAAGCAGAGTGTGTTAGGAGAAGGAAGTTATATAAATGGATGATGAGACTTTTCAAAAGATCTCTTTCCCTCTTTCTCATCATTACAATGTGTTAGCTATATAAGGGAAAGAGCTCTCTACTTAAAAGACAGCAGCAAGTTAAGGTACAATGTTGGGAGAAAACCTGAACAGCAGTAGTCAATGTGAATAACCCTAACTGTTCGATTTCATTAAATTAAATTAATTTTACAGTCATAATAAAATGGGAAATACTAAGGGATACAGCCAACTCTGAAAAATCCAGCTGTTTCAGATTTACAGAGAATCACTTAAGGTGCAGGCATGCAGAAAGTGTCTGAAAACGTACTATCAAGTCCTAAAGTTCAGGTACAATGAACCATGAAAAAGAAGTAAAAATCTGCATATAAGGGTAAGTTGCAATCATATTAAAATTACATCAGCTTTATGAATCTGTGTGCGTGCACAAGTGTAGAGAACATCCCTATGGGATGGAGGTGCATTTCAAAGTCATATGCCTTCATTGCTATGGAATGTGACATATTAGTTAACTATTCTCCTTATATTGTTACCTTGCTATTCGCTTTACCACTATTACTCTCTCTGGTACTCACTGTAATGATTGCAAGGAGAATACCGGCAATGTTTTTCTTGTCTTCTTGTAGTCTCAACAACTTCAGTCTCTTAATTGCATGTCTATTTAATTTAGGGATGTTAACTAACATGTGGTTGTGTAAAAGTGTAACTGCTGGATTTTACACATTTAAATGTGGGGAAAGGGGCTAGGTGGAAGCCGATACTTATGGGGAGCTGGCTTTCAAGACAGCTCCTGGCTAGCACTGGTTCTCACCTCCCCTTCCCCTTTCCCCTTGCTGCCTCTGATAAAGAGGCAGCAATGCAGGGATCAGGCGGCTCTGTGGGAGCCCATACTCTCAGGGAGTTGGCTTGAAAGCCGCTTCTTGTATGTACTGGCTCCTGCCTGCTCCCCCATCCTCCCTGAGCACTGGCTCCCTTTTGTCTCCCTCCCCTTCTTTCCCCCTTCCCCCCACACTGCTACCTCTGTGTGAGGCAGTGTGGGGGGGACAGGCAGCTCTGAAGAAGCCCCACATGTACCGGCTCCTGTCTACCCTCCCACCACCAATGTCTTTGTGGGAGAGATACAGAGAAAGCAAGTGGGGGGGAGGGGTGCATATAGTCTTTAGGCTTATCAGTTAATCGTGTAAATAACTACACACTAACATCCCTAATTTAATTCCAATGCTTTTCAGAGGTATTGCCTCGCACAGAGTTGTCTTTTTTAGGAAACCCAAATATATGCCAAAAATAATCACCCTCAGATGCTTAATATCTCAACTGGGACAACTGTTTTGGGTCCCACCCCAATACTTTTGTGCTGTTTAAAATTTTGGCATTGTTTGCATATCACTAACGATTAGTTTTGAGTGACTTCTTTCCTTCTGGAACAGTGTTTCCTGTTTCACTTTGAAAAAAAATCTTAGAAGTTGTTTTTTTCAACAGCCAAAGAGCTCTCAATTTACAACCATTCTGATCTTTGAATTTATAAGAATGAATACATTAATCAAGCTCATAACTACATTTGATTGATTTGTAACTCTGGTGGTATTGCCAACAAGGCCTTGCCTGATAACAAAGGACTGCATCTCTGCAGGAGCTGAAATTACTTTAAATATACAGGAATGCACTGACATTATGGTGTAATGATGTTACAGAGCCATGAAGTGACTATTTTTTCATTGCCTCTAACCTTGCATGACTGCTGCATTACTCCGTAATACTTTCCAGCACTGCTTTGTTTTTTCTTTGATGGTATGTGATAGTCCTTTTCTAGACAAATGTCATTTTAAAAACAGAAACAATAGAAACAAATTTGCTTTTATATAAAGGTTGCTCCTTTTCTCTATTATATCCCAGCATCTTAAAGTGCTTTAAAATAATGAGTTAGATAATGATGTCAGTTAGAGTTTTCTAAATTTGGTCTTTATTATTGTGACTGAAGCTGCTTGACTCACTACCCAGTGGCACCTCCTTATAGCTCATCTGGGAATTAGTTCTGCCATCTGGTCTGCCACCCCTTCCTGTGGTTACTCAGGCTCTGTCTAGGCTGCAGGCTTCTTTCAGAAAAAGCTTTTTCAGAAGAGATCTTCTGAAAAAACTTCTTTCAAAAGAGTGTCCACACTGTAAAAGCGCTTTGAAAAAGCCATCTGCTTTTTCAAAAGATAGCATCCACACTGCATGGATGCTATCTCACATGTAAGCTGTGATTACTATGGACGAAGTGGCCACCAAGACACCTGTGCTTTTTCCTCTTTACTCTTTTTTCGAAAGAACTCCCTCTTTCAGAAAAAGGCTTCTTCCTCATAGAATGAGGATTACCAATGTAAGAAAAGCCTCTCTGTTCTTTTGATTTTCTTTCGAAAGGGTGCAATTACAGTGGATGTAACTCAAGTTTTTTGGAAAAAACTCTTTAGTGTAGACATACCCTCAGTGTGTCTCTCCACTTACTCACTCACTCACTCACTCACTCGATAGTCTCTCAGTGGAGCTTCAGCACTTTCCCTTTTCATAGTTTAGCCCTCCAGCCAAGTTACATTAAAGTTCTCCCTGCTTCAATGCTATCTTCGAAGTCTCCTTCCAGACATTCACAAATGAGCTATCCCTAGTATGTCATTCCACAAGTGACTTGTAGGGGAACCCAGACCCATCTCCTATACTGGGTAACAGGAAGGAACCTTTAACCCAGCAGCTTTCCCAGTTCTTACGGCTGCTTTCCTGATCTTCTCGTTACTCTGTGTAATATAACCGTGAGGGTCAAATCTGGGCAAACTGCTTAGAACCAGGACTACATCACAAGACAGGGGTCTTCCTCTATAAGGCACTAAACTAGTCACACCGAGAACTTCAGCTGCCACTCTGGCCAGCAATAAGTCTCATAAGCAAAACCCCTTAGTCACTCCAGCGTTCCCTGTGCCACAACCAGCACCACTCCTTACATAGGTGAGAGGTTATAAAACCAATCTCACCGAATCCAAACAAGTTTTCCTGATCCCAAAGGACCAGCCACAGTCCCAGATCAATTTATACCTTACATCTTACCCAAAAGAGCACGCTGTACCAATCCTTTAGAATCTATAATCTAAAAGTTTGTTAGTAAAAAGAAAGAAAAAGATTAAGAGTAGAACTGTTAAAGAAAGCACATTACATACATCGATCAACAAGTTCTTGATGCAGGCTTTTTGGCAGAGATGTAATAAACTACTAGGCTACGTCTATACTACGGGTTTTGCCGGCAGAGATCTGTATACCTCCTTTTTTGAGGCATAAGGATCTTGCGCAAAAAGGAGTTTTTGTGCAAAATGGATCCGTCTACACTGCTTGTTTTTGCACAAAACCTCTTGTGCAAAAAGCCTCAGGCAGAGAATATGCTAATGACAGCATGATAAATTCTAATGAGCACTTCATTAGCATACTCTGTGCTGGCAAAACCCTGTAGGGTAAACATAGACCTAGCTTAAAAGTCTCTGGAATACATCCTGTGTTAGGGTGGGTCAAAAAATCCTTCCGGGCCCTTTGTCCTTAATGAAGATGCTTCTGAGATGAAAGGCAGGATTGGAGACAAAGAAGGAGGCACCCCTGGATACTTTTATAGTCTTGCCCATGTGAAGGAAAATCCATTGTTCTCCTGAGTGACGGTATCTCCCAAAATGGAGCTGATCACATGATCACCATGTCCTTTTAGGCAAGGAACCATGCGGTAACCAGGTATGTCCTTCTTAGGCAAGGGGGTCATTGTATACTCCTCAGGTGTCAACTGGCAACACTTAAGAGCCATTGTCCATGCAGCATCACTATTCACTGGTGTCTGTCCTTGTCTCCCAGGCAGAAAGCATTTAAAATATAAGTACAGAGCCCATATTCATAACTTTACATACAAAAATATATAAGTATATGTGTAGCCTGGACAGAATCAGCTAAGCATGACTTTTCTTTAGACACCTCACTTGGCCCCCTTTTCACAGAATTTAGAGCAAACGCATACTAATGGGTGCAAGAACGATCTGCATTTTCCTATTAAAATCCAATAACGTGACACTCTGTCCTTACAATTTCCTGTTCTTCCCCCTTGTCTCAGGCAGCTTTTCTCCCTAAAGCCTACCAATTTCCTTTCTTCACAGATCCTGCCCAGATCCTCCTCCAGCTGGACTTCATCAGCAACTAGACTCTAGCACTCCCTGGGTTTCTTCCAGGTGCAGCCTAAAGGTTAATTGGCTTATTTCACCCCTTTGGGCCTTGTGTGGGATGAGCACCCTACTACTGATGTGCAGAAGTGTCACACATAAGCTTGTATCACTCTTCAGCTTATAAGTGTTGTTTTGATTTCTGATGGGCTCACACAAATAAGCAATTTCTGTTCGTTTCTCAAGGAAGATGAAAGTACATGAATAGTTTCCCACAACTTAAAGACCAGGGGTCACACAATAAAATTAATAATTAGCATCTTTAATGCAATAAGAGGGCATTTTATTTCACATAATTCACAATTAACCTGTATAAACATCACCATAATGGAGTTTTGTGAAAGCCAAAATACAATTAAGTTAAAAGAAAACCTCGGTGAGTTCCTGGAGGATAGGTTCATCAATAGGTATCAGTGAGGATGGTCAGGGATATAACACCATGCTCAAGATCAGGATAACCCTAAATGTCAGACTGCCATAAGCTGAGAGCAGATTGCAGGGATGGATCCCTTCCACTACCCTGTTCTGTACACTCTCTCCTGAAGCTCTGGTTTTGTCCTCTGTTGGAGACAGGATACTGGGCTAGATGGACCATTGGTGTAATACAGTATGGCCATTCTTAAAGTCTCCTGTACAAGCAACTGCTTTCATTTTTGATAGATATTTTACCTGGATGAATAAATATGCGCACTACTTATATGCAACACTCAGACTCCTTGCAATTTGGCAATACAGACAACAGTGTCACAAAATATAGATATTTTACGTGCAAATGAACACAGTCATGTTTATATATTCAGAAACAGCCTACACATTGCTTTGCATATTCAGCCTGGCCTCCCATCAGTGAATGCTGGTTAGAATGCTGCTGTTTATTCCACTACTCCTGAAATATGTAACAGGATCTATGACATCTGGCTGGCTGGGAATAAGAAATACATAGGAAGGACTTCAGTTTAAAGCCTCATCTTAATGACAGTGCCTCTAACATTGCAAATTTCTCTACCTCTACAATAGATTGCTACAGACCCACTTTCTGTATGGGACTTGAAGAGATGACCTTTGGTCAGAGACAAGTGATACTAACTAAGCCGAAATTATCCTGCATTGTAGTTTACTGTATTAGTATTTCCTTTACAAATCTTGCTACTTCTATAGAAATTACAAAACACTTTTTTCTTCATTATTGACTTTAGAGTCAGAGTACTATTTATAACAAAAGAGTGAGACTAAAATTTAGAGTAATGTGTGGGGGCAAATTATACTTTTTAGTCTATCATTTGGTTGGCAATTCCAACACTATTATCACCTACTTTCCTATTTGTCATAAATGGTATAAAAATGGGTTCATCGATATATTTCATTATGCTGAGGTTAATTATTATTAGGCTGGGCTTTTTTTTTTTTCCTTTTTCCAATAAAACCAATCACCAAAAGAGAGGGAAAGTATTTTCCCACGCAATCAGTTTTATTATTCTCAAATACATTAACTAAAAGTAGCACTTGCAGAAACATGCTGTGACACTGATTACAATATAGCAAAGTTTGGGGAGCCCTAGGAGTGATAACCATAGACACATGACTATTAGAGTGAAAATTAGAAATATGAACAATCCCAGAATGGAAAAAAAAAAGGAAAAAGTCACATATCTGAAGAAAATGTCTCATGTCCCTGCACAATGACAATACCAGAAAGCACCCACCACATAACTAAAAAACAAAAGCGCCTCATTGCTTGGTGGTTAATTGTTGTTAATTGGTGGTGGTGGTTAATTGTTGATAGAGAGAACTTCTATCCCTGCCCACTGGAGGAGGAGGAGGGGTTTGGGGAGGTGTTTGTGAGTGGCAGAGTATGCTTGCTAGAGACAGTGCTGTTGGACTCTTCTTCTCTTCCTTCCCCCAGCAGATTCCCATGTATGGCATCAGTCTCTTCCGCATTGCCGCACTTGTCCGGGAGCAAGAGCGGGCATGACCCTGTGACATGTGCGGCACTGCTGTGTGTGGTTCCATGACCCCAGACTCCTTAGTGGTGGCTTGTCATGGGAAGGTGACCCACCACAGGGGCTGGCCACTCCAGGAACCTTGTAAGAAGGACCGAGAGGTTCCTGTGTGAGAGCGTCTGTACTCTGGAGCTGAGTGCTCCAGACTGGCGCTCCATGTGCATCCGCATGGCAACCTCCAGGCCCCGTAGGCCAAGTGAGGAGCACACAACTCCTTGCAACCTGTTTCCTGCTCCCACATGTGTCCAGGGAAAGTTCTAGAACTCCCCTGAGGTGCCTTGCCCAGTTCGTCCAAAGTCTGGGAAATGTCTTGGGAGGGGGGCAACTGGCTCCAGGGTGAGGAGCAGGTCCTGGCTGGTGGGCATGGTCACCTGGCTGGCCTCCTCCTCCTTTTCTTTGTCCACAACCGTGCCCTCGTGGAGGCTGATGCCGGGCATATCCTGACTGGGCTTGATGATGATGGGGGTGAGGTGACCAGCCTCCCACCCTGGATGGCATCGAGCTATTCATAATATCAGCAGCTGTGTGGTGCCACCCCAGAGCATCCGTTCTGCACCCTGACCTTGTGGTAGGCCTGCTGGAGCTCTTTTATTTTAATCTGGACCTGATTGACCTTTGTTGGCCAAGCTGGTGGCCATCTAGCCATAAACGTCGGCATTCCTCTTTTTGGCGTGGACATTCTGGAGGTTGGTCTCCTCTCCTCAGACCTCTATGAGGTCCAGGATCTCTGCACCAATCCAGGCTGGTGCTCACCTGTGTCCCTGGCAAGCGGCAACCTAGGGTGCTGCAGGAGAACTGGCAGCCATGGGGAGCTCAGAGGGAGTGCTGGGGTCTGCCATGGCTCCATCAGATGCTGTTGTATGGCATGAGGCTTACCAAGCTGTGCCACAAGCCCTTTTCTACTAGCCAGCTGTTTCAAGCTCTGCAAAAGACAGGGAACAGTGGAGCTGCTAAGTGTGGCTAGAGCAGCCACATGTGCAGCTGTGAGAAGCCTCTGGAGGCCAATTATTTCGAATTAGCAGCACCAGAGGGTGTGTCTAGACTACAGGTTTTTTTTTTTAAAAAAGTAGCCTTTTTTTGAAAAAACTTCACTGCGTCTAGACTGCAGCCACGTTCTTTCGAAAGTAAATTGAAAGAACGCAGCAGTTTTTTCGATCACGGTAAACCTCATTTTACGAGGAATAACACCTTTTTTCAAAAGTACTCTTTCAAAAAAAGGCGCTATTGAATGCAAACTGTGCTTTTTCGAAAGAGAGCGTCTAGACTCTCTTTTGAAAAAGCGGCTCGCTTTTTAAAAAAATCTGCTTGTAGTCTAGGCACTCTATTTCGAAAGAGGCTTTTCTGAAAGATTTCGAAAGAGGCTTGTAGTCTAGACATAGCCAGAGTGTCCCACACTAACACTATTTCGAAATAACAATTTCAAAATAAGCGTTATTCCTTGAGGAAAGCAGGAGTACAGATTTCTAAATAACCAGCCCGTTATTTCAAAATATTGGGCTTGGTTGTGTGGACACTCCACTTCTTATTTCGAAATAAGGGGGATTATTCCAAAATAACTCCTTAGTGTACACCAGGGCTCAGTGTCTAAGGTGCCATGGGACTCCTCATAGTTTGATTTAACGGATCACAGCACCCCCATCATACAAACTTTTCCAGCACCCTTGCATATGAGTGTTGGGAAGATTCTAGACAGACTCTCAAGAAAGAAGCAGAAAGAAGAAGAGAGATATCTTGAAGGACAATATTTTTTTCTTATTCTAATCAAGTTCCTTGTCCAGCAGTTAAAATAAACTTGACTCTTTACGTGATTCTGTGCCACTGCAGGAAAAAAATGGCTTCTTTGGGGTTGTTGCAGGGGGGAAAGATGGTGAGCTGGAGGGCGGTGCAGTTGGGGACTGATGGAGGGTTTTTTTGGGAGGTACTGGAGAAAGTACCTTCAACCTCACACTCAGGGTGGGGAAGGGGGGGATTCAGTTTCATGCTCTCTGGCGGAGCATCTGTCGCAGGCCTAGGACCCAGTGCCAGCCCATCAGTCAGTATCATCCTGTAGGCTTCTATTACTCCCTAGGTAGGGAATGATGCTTTTAGCACTCCCAGCCAGGCTCTGAGGCCCTGTGGTAGGACAGGCAGCCAAGCTAACAGGCACTTGGGGGCCCCACTTACCTGATTGGGTCAGGGCAGGTAGGATCTGGATGCCACAGATTCAGGGGAGGGGCCAAGTAGGGTGCAGAGATGGCTCCTTGTGAATTGCAATGTCTGGAGCAGAAAAATCCCAGACATTTTCTCTCATTTCAGAAATCCACCTGGATGGAGGGCAGAGGATGAAAAAAGAGGTCATGTCTCAGAAAATCCTGATGTGTGATAACTTTAAATATAGAACACTGAGGCGAAGGAAATATCAAAACAATAGTACCCATTCAAAGGAGGTAAAGAAAACTAGCCATCTCAGTGATGCCTGTAAGGCTTTGGCATCTTTTAGTGACCTGCTTGTTCATCCTTAGCAGTTATTACAGCTGGCTTAATCATAGTATACCACCATGCTGGCGATGATGTGAAGATTTCTCACTCTATAATCAAGAGATAGGAAAGGTTTCAAAAGGACACAAGACCCCAGCAAGCTTCATCTGGAATCCAATTTATTTCATATCTACTGATAATTATTTCTGTAACCAAGTATTGATGGTTTTGGTCAATCTTTTCTTCCTCCTTTTTGTTCTGAAACACCACTATGTTGCTATATAGTAAAATAATAATGATAGAAACAAAGAAGCACTTTACAGTCCCAAAGTGCTGTTAAAACACTAATGAACAAAAGAATGAATTAACAAAGCAGTTATTAGGGATGTAAAAGGTTAATTGATTAACCCTTAATGGCTGAGGCTTACTGGTTCCAGTTAACTGGCAGGGGCAGGAGCAGCTCCCCACCCGCCCCAGGCTGGCACCCTCACTATGGACTCTGCAGTATAAAGTGTATTTAAATGTGTAACTGTGTAACCCATGATTTTTGTAAGCCTGTAACCAATATTTTAACTGCATTTTGGCATCCCTAGCATTTATATATTGTAACCCTCTAGCTGTGTATTCTGGGTCAAATGTGGGGAAAATACAGCATTAGGTAGAAAGAAGAGAGCTGAGTTCTGTTCTTGGCTCTGCTATATATTTCATGAATGACCTTGGTTAAATCACTTAGGGTATGTCTACACTGCAACACTATTTTGGGATACCAGAGTATCCCGAAATAGCTATCCTAGGTCTTCACAGCAAGTCTGTTATTTTGGACTCACTATTCTGATGTCCCTATAAACCTCATTCTTTGAGAAATAAGGGATGTTTTGGAATACAGCTTTATTTTGAAATTTGGTGCTCGCTTTACAGACAGTGCCAAATGATGAAATAAGTTATTTTGAAATGGCATCAAAATACGATATCTTATTTTGAGTTATAGTGCAGTGTACACGTACACTTAGGCTGTGTCTACATTGGCACCCTTTTCCGGAAAAGGGATGCTAATGAGACAAGTCGAATGCAAATGCAGCGGGATTTAAATTTTCCCCGCGGCATTTGCATGAACATGGCTGCCGCTTTTTTCCGGCTCGGGGTTTGACGGAAAAAGCGCCAGTCTAGACGCGCTCTTGCGGAAAATAAAGCCTTTTCCGGAAGATCCTTATTCCTCTTAAAATCAGGAATAAGGGATCTTCCGAAAAGGCTTTATTTTCGCAAGAGCTGCGTCTAGACTGGCGCTTTTTCGTCAAAGCCCCGAGCCGGAAAAAATGGCAGTATGTTCATGCAAATGCCGCGGGAAAATTTAAATCCCCGCTGCATTTGCAATTCCGACTTGTCTCATTAGCATCCCTTTTCCAGAAAAGGGTGCCAATGTAGACACAGCCTTAAAGTACATCTAGACTGCGGCGCTATTTCAGGATCCCGGAAGTATCCTGAAATAGCTATTCGGTGTCTTTTGAGCACGCTTGTTATTTAGAACATAAGAACATAAGAACGGCCGTACTGGGTCAGACCAAAGGTCCATCTAGCCCAGTATCCTGTCTGCCGACAGTGGCCAGCACCAGGTGCCCCAGAGAGGGTGGACCGAAGACAATGATCAAGCGATTTGTCTCCTGCCATCCCTCTCCAGCCTCTGACAAACAGAGGCCAAGGACACCATTTTATTCCTGGCTAATAGCCTTTTATGGACCTAACCTCCATGAAATTATCTAGCTTCTCTTTAAACTCTGTTATAGTCCCAGCCTTCACAGCCTCCTCTGGCAAGCAGTTCCACAGGCTGACTACACGCTGTGTGAAGAAGAACTTTCTTTTATTAGTTTTAAACCTGCTACCCATTAATTTCATTTGGTGAAATAGATTTCAAAATAATGGGCGTGCTATTCTGGTGTCCCTGTAACCCTCGTACGAGGGTTAAGAGATGCTTCGGAATAGCACTTTATTTTGAAATTACCTCAACATAAGCTATGCAATTTGTGTAGAGCAAATTGCATAGCTTATTTTGAAGTAAGGGTGCAGAGTAGACACGCCCTTACAGACAGATTCAGCCACTCCTCCTCATACTGGGCCCAATCCAATGTTAATTTAAATACATTTTGAAAACCCCCATTTACTTCTCTAGGAACTGGATTAGGCACTTTAACTAACATTGTACAGTGTGACTAGAGCTGAGCGAACGGCTGATTTTTTGGCTCACTCTCTCTGTGAGTAATCTTAGACAAGGTTAGGGTGTTAAACTAAGAAGCAGTAAATTAGATTGCTAAAACCAAAATCTTTATTCTTGAAGGGATGATTTGCACGGCTAGTCGGATGATTCCTAATATTGGAATGTTAATATCAAAGTTTATAACCTATTTAGGGAGGATGGAGTGGGCAAAAGGGGAGGGGAAATGGTACTCTACATCCAAATTTGCATTACTTGTTTCCAAATCATGAATAGATCAAAAGAAAATGACTTTGAATGCTTATGGACCAATGTCCTAAAACATAAAGCACAAGATGAGGTATTAGTGGGGACAGGTACTCAGTTACTACAGATCACCAAATTGCATGAGGGAACATGAAGTCAGACTAGATGATCATGATGGGTCATTCAGGCCTTAAAGTCTCTGAGAACCACTTCCTTACATACCTATGTATAATGTGTAGGAGGGGAAGCTTCATGATCACAGGGGATTTCAATTTGAGTGACATATACTAGAGATCTCATGCTGCCAGTGTAACCCACACATCCACTGGATGTGGTTCGCTGTCCCACCTAGTGGCACTTATACCACTTAGAGAGAACAAATGAGTGCTATAGTAGAGGCTCATGCACTAAGGTCCAGAGATCCCAGGTTCAATTCTGCCTGTTGGCATTACACCACTTCTAGAATTTCTAAACATCACATATGACAAATCTCTCACTCAAAGGGTATGTCTAGACTACAGGGGAATGGCTCCCGGCCATGGCTTGCTCATGACTGCTTCAGTCCCGTTGATGGGCCTCAGCCCGTTTCCTTCCCTTCCCCCGCTTTGCAATGGGGCTGTAGACCCTGGGGGAGAGGAGTGAAGGCAGGCAGAGGTGTCTCCCTGCAGCAGATGTAGACACATTTCAGTATTAATCATTCTCTCGTTGCAGTTTTTAGCTTTGTAGTGAGTCCTTTTACATGGAAACTTTGTATTATGTCTTGGTAGAATAATCCCTAAAACCAGTGTCCCTGTGAGGTGAATGAGGTGGGAATGGATAAGGCAGAAGGCAAGCACCTCTGGGCAGTTGCAAGGGTTGTAGAGGGGATGGAAGCCAGATCCAAGACCAATGAGCCCTGGGAAGTGGGCCCATTGAAAGGAGACTGGACCTGCTTTGAGAAGCCCCCTCTTTGGAGGTGAATGTGGCAGCATTGAGATATCCCACAGAAGCTGGCACCACAGACATTAACTGCAGATTCATGGGATGGCTCTCACAGATCTTGCACATGCATAAGAGGATAGCTCTGCAGGAGAGGGGAGCAGTGGCATAGCGTGGGGGCTGGAGGGGTCAGTTGCCCCTGGGCACCATGCTAGGGAGGCACCAATTTAATCCCATTCTGCTCCCCCTGTAATCCCTTGGCTCACCTGCTCCTACTCCGCCTGCCACCTGTAGCTGGAGCCTCCTCCCTGCCTTTCTGCTCCTAGCCCGACCCTCCTCCATCTCTGCCGGCGGGTTAGTTCATGCGGGAGCCTGGCCCCAACTGGAGGGTGTGGGGGAAGATGTGGTACAAGTTCCCCTACCCCCCTCCTCCAGGGTCAGACTCAGCTGTGCACCAGGTTTGGGGCCCTGCCACATGGTTGCGGCGGTAGGGGAGGGCAAATGTTTTCCTTTGCCCCCTGGCACATAATACCCTCACTATGCCTCTGCAGCAGGGACCAATTCAATGTCCACCTCAGCTGGGCCCGAATCCATGTGGCGTGCACCTTCGTGCACCTCAAGACACAGTTCAGGTGCCTTCTGACCTGCCTGGATGCGGGGGAGCACAACATCCCTGAGGTGGTGTCAGAAAGTTGTGTCGTCTACAACATTGTAGAGAGGAAGGGGGAAGCCTTCCTACCGGGGTGGGGGGCAGAGGCCGGCCGCAAAGGGAAGGCCTTCGAGCAGCTGCAGACAGCTGCCATCCGCCAGGCCCATCAGTTGGGGGTGCGCAACTGGGAGGCCCAGAAGGAGAGTTTCTCTCAAGGACCCCAGTAGCTTTCCCCAGGGCCTCCCCACTAGGGGCCTGTGCCTTGCTCCACTATCCCTTTTCCACCACAACTCCTCCCTTCTCTCTTTCCCTTCAGTCTCAATAAATACACCTGTTTTGATTTGAACAAAATGAACTTTGTAGTTTTTTTTCAATAAAATAAACAGGGGAGGAGGGGGTGTCACGTTACTGGATTTTAAGGGGAGCAGTCAGGTCACTGCTGCACCCATAGGGGGATATTTGCCCCAAAGTGTATACAAAGGGGGCCATGTTAGGTGTCACATGAAAGCTTATGTTCTACTGTTTCTGTGTATGCTGTTCATGTACTTGTATAAGATTTGTGTGTGGAGATATAAACATGTACTCTGTATGGATGCTGGAAAAGTCTGTCTGTGGCTGAGCAATGGGCAAGGAATGCTCAGCCAATGGCTATGCTAATTAGCAAGAAGACAATGAATCTCTGGTGCCAATACACACCTCAGGAATGTGACTGATACCTGCAAACCAGCATGGATAGGTTGTTGGACCATGTGACCTGCAGTGACCTGTTCTGGTCAGGAAGTTGCCAGGAGAGGTATATAAGTGCCATGTGGCACCCTCCATTTTGACTTCAGTTTTGCTCCTTGCAGGGAACAACGAGCCGGAACAACAGCCTTGCAGGGAACAACGAGCCAGAAAGAATCGTGGACCCATCCTGACATAGGATGTACACAGAGACTTTTAAGATAGCAGTTTATAACGTCTCTGCTAAGAGCCTGCATCGAGAACTGGGTGATTCAATGCATGTAATGTATTAACCTTTAACAACCTTACCCTAACAACCTTTAGATTTTAGATTCTAAAGGATTGGCTCAGCGTGGTCTTGTGGGTAAGATCCAGAGTATAAATTGATTGGAACCTGTGGTTGGTTTCTTGGGACCGGAAGAACCCATTCAGGGTAGGTGAGATTGGGTTCTATATCCCCTCACTTGTGTGCAGGCCCGGGGCTGATTGGGGCATAGGAAGAGCTGCGGTGTCAGAGGGGTTTTGCTCGTGAGGCTTCTGGCTGACCAGATTGGAAGCTGAAGTGCTTGGTGTGACTGGTTTGTGGCCTATTTGGGAAGGTCTCCAGTCTGGGGCTGTAAGAAGCCCCGAGTTTGAGCAATTCACCCTAAGCGGATGCCCTCAGCCATGCCCAGGTCCGTCACAGGGGAGCTGAGAAATTGGAGGGGGGAGGGAAGAGGGAGGCTGAGAACCTGGAGGGGAAGGGAAGAGGGGGGCTCAGGGCTGGGAGTGGCATGTAGGTCAGCTGGAAGTGCCACCTCGGGTCCTGGGACCTCGGCGAACTTGGGGTTGGGTGGGGTCTGGGACAACAAGGGGGTTGGCAGGAGGTGGGGCTGCAGTGGGGTCAGGGCTGGCTAGGGACACGGAGAAGGTGCATAGGCATAGCAGGGGGAGGGGGCAAAGGCATCACTTGGGGGATAGAGGAAGGGAGCAGAGGTATTGCTTGGGGGAAGGAGGGGAGAAGAATGGGCATAGCAGAGGGGAAGGAGGAGGGGGAATGGGGATAACTGGAGGGCAGGAGGTAAGAGCAGGGACGGCAGCCGGGTGTGCCATCATTTTCTGCATGATGGCACAGATGTTGTCGCCCTGCCACACAAGCTAGTCCCAAATGCGACTCCGCCGCTCAGCATCCTCCTGGACCTTCTGCAACAGGGTCTGCTGCATGTCATGCAGGATGCCCACATACTGCCTCATGAGGTCCTCCTGGACCCTTGGTCGCTTTCAGCTCCCCCAGAGTCGGGCGGCTGCCTTGGCTGGCATGGATGGCTCCTCAGCGACGGCTGGTCTGGCTGTGGGGAACAAAGAGGGAGAGGTGGTCAGTTATCCATGAATACAGTGTCCCGGAGGCTGTGCCCTCCTCTGTGAGCAGTGACCAACAGTCCTTGGCCCAGAGCATAGGGATATCCCAGGAGCAAGGCCATCTGTGGCCTACATAGTGGGCCCTGCTTCACAGGGGCCCCGAGGTGCCAGGGGACCATGCTTCCACTTCCTCCCACCCCCGACAGACAAGCAGGCAAGAGAAGAGTCTGGCCACAGTGGGATCCCATGGCCGGGAGAGGGGCCTGGCCCTCAATGGGGCCTGCACACACACCTGCACATGGCAGCGCTGTCCATGGGAGTGGGTGGTGCCTCTCTCAGGCAGGCATGCCCATGTGCTCTGTGTGGCACTCTTCGGTCTGTATGGGGTCATGTGAGCTCCCTTCTGCACAGCCTGCTTCCAGCGGTGGCTGGTTGTGGGAGGGCGTCCCCCCCATGGGTCAGACATGTGTGTGGACTCCCCTGAGCCTGTGAGCAGGCTTCTGGGGGTGCTTCAGTGCTGCCACCTGAGGCCGCGTGGCACAGACTGCTATTGCATGTGCTTCCACATGCACCGACTGCAGCACGATGTCCAGGCCGAGAAGGCCAAGCAACGAAGGCACCCCATCCCCTCTGTGCCCGCCTCCTCCACTCTGTGTGTTTGGAAAATGGAGAGCACTCACCTGATGATCCCTCCTCACTGTCAGAGGATGCCTGTGACATGTCCAGGCCCTGAGGTACCAGCTCAAGGGTCAGAGTCACGGTGCTGGCCATGTCCTCCTCATCCTGCCCCTGCTGTCCCTTGTCCTCATCTTCCTCCACAGCAGAAAGCTCCAGGCGGGTGTCTCGAGCCTCGAGTCCACCACTACATGTGGGGAAAGGTCTTCCCCACCCCCCAGGATCTGGTGGAGCTCCTGGTAATAGGGGCAAGAGTGGGCTGTGCTCCCTGGCCCTGGCGTAGCCCTGGTATAGCTCCTTCACCTTACTACAGACCTGTTCTAAGGTCTGAGGGTGGGGGGGGGGTTTCCCTCTCTGTCAGGGCCTCGGCCATGTGCCCATAGATGTTGACGTTCCTGCACCGGGAGCGGAGATCTTGCAGGGTCTCCTCGTCCCCCCATAGCTCGAGGAGAGACAGAATCTCCGCTCCAGAACAGGAGGGTGAATGCCATTTGCTGCCCCTGGCAGGGTCCTGGGAGCTCTGATATTGCTCCCTGCAAGGGTCAGGGAGGTCTTGGGGGGCTTGTGGCTAGGCCATGGGTGGCAATGCCTGTGACAGGGAGAGCTGCGTGGTCAGGTGCTGCCCCCAGGGCCGGCTTCCTGCTACAGGGCTTCTCCAGGGTGCCTGCAGCTTGAAGAGGTGCCAGGAGACAGGAACTATAGAGTTATGATTACTTTGGATGGAGTGTCCACCAGGGCACCTGTGTTATTTCCTGGAGGTCTGTTCTTTCGAAAAAAAAAGTCTCTTCTGCATCCACACACTCCTTTTTCCACAAGATCTCTTCAGAAAAAAAGCTTTTTCCTCATAGAAAGAGGTTTACCACTGTTGGAAAAACCCCTCCTTTCTTTCAACTTTCTATTGAAAGAATGCAATAGCAGTATGGACATAAGTGTAGTTTTTCTGGAAAAACAGCCATTTTTCTGGAAAAATTCTGCATTGTAGACATATGAGAGAGAGAGAGATTAAAATGGCAGATGAAATTCAATATTAATAAATGCAAATAATGCACATTGGAAAACATAATTCTCTCTCTCTCTCTCTCTCTCTCTCTCTGCATGTCTCAAATACATCCCTCTTTTGAAAGAGGGATGTAAATTAGGCAGATCGAAAGTGCAATGAAGTGGGGATTTAAATATCCCCACTTCATTTGCATAATCGCGTCACAGCATTCTTTTGAATAAGGGTATTTCGAAAGTGAAACCATCATCTAGACACAGTTCTTTCAAAAAAACCCACCCTTTTTTGAAAGATCCTGTACTCCTCAGATGTCTGTACCATCTAGACGGCGGTTTCACTTTCGAAATACCCTTTTTCCAAAGAATGCTGTGATGCAATTATGCAAATGAAGCACAGGATATTTAAATCCCTGCTTCATTTGCACTTTCAATCTGCCTAATTTACATCCTTCTTTTGAAAGAGGTATGTAGTTTAGACATAGCCTGTATGTCTATCTCTCTAAATATGATGGTTTCTAAATTATCTGTTACTACTCAAGAAAGAGATCTCTGAGTCATACTGGTTATTTTCAAAGAACTGTCCACCTGTCTACACCATATGCAATGACAATCAAAATAGCGGCATAATGTTAGGAACCATTAGAAAAAGGTTAGGCAATAAGACAGAAAATAGCAAAATGCCAGTATATAAATTTATAGTCCACCCACACTTTGAACGCCTCATTTCAAAAAAGTTATACTAGATATGGAAAAGGTACAGAGAAAGGAAACAAAAATAATTAGTGGTATGGAACAGCTTCTGTATGAGAAGATATTAAAAAGAATGGAACTTTTCAGGTTGGAAAAGAGATGACTAATAGGGGATATTAGAGAGATACCAGTGGAATGGTCAAGTGTTATTATTATGATAAGAGCGTATCATATATTTTCCCCAAATACAGGACAGAAATACTTACTGAACATTTCTGCCTTTTCTCCATTATTTTTGGTAATTATATCATTGCCATCAACTAATGGCCCTATATCATTGTTAGGAATATTTTTATTCCTAATATATTTTAAAAACTCCTTATTGTCCTTAATTCTGATGACCGTAAATTACTCCTTGTGTCTCTTTGCTTTTCTTAGCAATTTTCTAAAGTTACTGACTTCTGATTTAAATTCATTACTGTCAACTTCCCCTTTCTTTTGCATGTATTACCTTTAGAGGCTTTTTTAAGGAGCTGGCATCACATTAGCTAGTCTCCAATAATCTGGTAGAGAAGTACATTTAAGAGAGATGTTACATATCACAATTAGTAGATCTGAAATTTCATATTTGGGTTCCTTCAGAACTCTTGGGTGAATACCACCTGGTCTTGGTAACTTATCACTGTTTATTATACAGGTAGTGTTTTATAACAACTTTATTCAAATAACAAGATAAATTGCAAGGCAAGGGAAAATCAAACGCTATATCTGTCCAGAATTCTGTGTGGAGAGGAAACATTCTGAACCACATCCCTTAAAATAGCAAGTACATAAATGCCCAGTTCACAACTAGAAGTTTGTTAAACACCACTAATTGACTGACATATCAGGTAGTTTTACTCTAAATGCACCCACTTTGTACTCACAGTTAAATTGCACTTATAAAACTAATGGCATTTTGAGGTCCTTTTAAGTATTTGGCTCTACTTCTTTCCAATGAGCACATTTCTTTTATTTTTTTTTTTAGAATTTTTGTAAAACACAAAAGGCACATGTGTTTCTTTGGGTGACATATGACCACATGCTCCCTAAAATTTAGTTTGAAACAAAAACTAACTTGAAAACAAGATTTCCAGTGTGTCTTCAATGCAATACAGGTATAATTAAGTTCATTTAATCTTTTCAATCACTTTATTCTGTGTCGTCGTACAATCATATATATAGTAGCCCAATGTCTGTGACTCTGTAACACTGAAACGCTGGCTGTTCCCTCTGGGCGGTGCTGTTGCCTCCCACAGTGGCACTTGGCTGACTTCTGCGCTGCTCAGCTGGGCCACCGCGTGGGAGCAAGCGGCGCAAGCGGCTGTTTGGGGTCTGCGCTCCCCATGCAGCACAGGGGTGCTGCATGGGGAGCGCGGGGCCAAAATGGCCGCTTGCGTTGCTTGCTCCCACGCGGCGGCCCGGCTGAGTGGCACAGAAGTCAGCCGAGCGCCATGGCGAGAGGCAACAGCGCCACCCAGAGGGAACAGCCGGGGGCGGGGACTGGACGAGCGTGCATCTCTGACATCAGGAAAGGGCACCGGATTCAAAAGGAGGAAAGCGGAGCGGACGTGGAGGAGACAGAGAGGAGAATGGAGGAGGCGGAGGACAGAGAGAGAAAGAGAGTGAGAGAGACGGAGCAGGAGGAGGAGAAGAGAAAAACAGAGTGAGAGGTGGGAGGGGGAGAAGAGAAAGCGAGAGAGATGGAGAGAGAGGCAGGAGGTGGATGAGAGCTGAGAGAGAGAGAGGGTGAGGCAGTAGGAGGAGAAGAGAGAGGGAGGACGTTTGCGCCACTTGCTCCCATGCAGCGGCCCGGCTGAGCAGCGCATAAGTCAGTCGAGTGCCATGGCAGGAGGCGAAGGGGGGCGGGGCAGTGACGTACACGCCCAGGGTGCGGGGCCTGGATGAGCGTGCATCCCCGACGGAGACAGAGGAGAGCGGAGAGAGAGTGAGAGGCAGGAGGGGGAGAAGAGAAAGAGAGAGACGGAGAGAGAGGCAGAAGGTGGAGGAGAGCTGAGAGAGAGAGGGAGAGGCAGTAGGAGGAGGAGAGAGAGAGAAAGAGACACAGTTGAGAGCCTAATTATATCAGGGATTTGACTAGTGCTTGGTCAGAAAATCTCCTTCCCTTTGTGAGCAAAGAGTGCAGTTGATTTAAAATTATTTGATAGGACTTGAATGACCACTCCAACAAATCTTTCTCAGCAGTGAAATGGGTAATGCCATTTAAATGTTTCAGAGTTGATATCTCATGACAAAATGCAGTAGTACAAACTTCCTTAAAGCTGTTCTTTAAAGCTGACTATATTCAGAAAAGAAATGTTTCACCTTTCCTATTTAACAATCACAAAACTGTAAGGAATCACCATTTCATTAGTTTAAAAATGAAAACTTATATTCAGAGAAAAAATTCAACATTGATGAGAGGAGTGGCAAAACAAAACTTAGGAGGAGCTCCAGATCCTATCAACAGTGCATATTTCTCTCTCTCTCAATCTTCCCAGTGAAACAAGTTCATGGCAAGAAATCAATTAAGAACAAATTCAATAAATATGTATTGGATGGTGTCGTAAAAACAGAGATCCTAAGGTAGGAGGTCTTGTATAAAGGGTCATGTGTAAGACTTCAGGCCTCAGTTAAAGTTGGGCCCTCTAATATAAAGAAAAAATAGCAAGAGTCAAGCTAAGAGCAAAAACCAGGCCCTGTAACAAAACAAGCATACTTGCAAGTTCATAGAACTTGGCAAGATCAGAACTGATATTGCAAAAACACAAGCACTCCTAGCCACTAAAGTATTCACATAAACACATTCCAGAAGAATAGTGCCAGAATACCCAGATACAGATTTATGATTTAAAAGCACTCTCTGAAGATGATACAAGAACATGCTGACTCCTCCTAAAGATAAGATCAGGATGGCAGACTGATGAATAAAGATGTTTTGACTGAACCAACAGGTACTAAGTAAAGGCTGTCATAGGCTCCGTATTTAAATTGTTTGTGTCAGCGTATAAAAGAGGGGTCACAGAGGAAGTGTCTTTGGTTCCCCAAGAGGGTGAATGGAAAGTCTCACTGGGCTGAGTTCATTGTAATAGGCATACCTGTCTTAGTAACCCCTGTAGAGTTTGCTGAGTGCTATTACCCTGGCTTCACTGACAATAAACTTTGCCGATTGTCTTCACTACTGAAATGGGTATGTGGTCCTTTCAGGCAGTTTGACTGAGATCTGTTTCCTCTGTAAGCTATGTGCACAGAGCTGGAACACACACACATACACACACACACACACACACACACACACACCGAGAGAGAGAGAGAGAGAGAGAACAACTAACTACAGATGGTGTGATCTAATGTCAACTCCTATATAGTGAATTGTTGAAGCCATTGAGAGATACAGGCAAAATTATTCCATCTATGTTAACTAATGACCAGCCAGGGAATAGATTCCTTTAATAATAATATAATATTTAGCACAAGCACTTACTATTAGGAGATATCATGTGAAAAGCAAGCTGGTTAAGGCCCTGCAGATTAGACTTAGATTACACTGGTCTACAATTTTTTAGAAGTCGTCTGCTTCAGAGATAAAATGTGCTATTTATTATATATTTTGATGTGCTGAATTCAAATATGACAATTAAAACAACTGATTGGCTACTGTTTCCAAGATATTTAAGTTTTTACATTTTACGTCTCTGTATATTGTGTAGATAGTAGAGTTTTAATCATAAATTGTAAACCTAGATCTTTTCATGTGTTTATGGTTGCTTTACATGATAATATTTCACCTGTCCTGTTTATGTAACACTTTAAAAATCAGCAAAAGGGTTATATAAATAAAATTTATTATGAAACAAAAGGCAAAAAACTATTATGTACATAGTTTAGTCCTATTCAGTGTCTACTCGGCGCTTCTTGGCTTGTCTCTTGTATTCATTAAATGGAGCATCTCTTCTCACTGTCCAGCAGTAGTCTGCAAGCATTGATGGGCTCCATTTGCCCTGATAGCGTTTCTCCATTGTTGCAATGTCCTGGCAGGAACGTCAGCCGTGTGCCCGCAGTCACTGCTCCGCAGTTCGGTGGAAAAAATCTAGATGAGAGTGCAAAAATGTATCTTTAGTGACATGTTGCAACCAAGGCTTTTGTATGCCTTGAGGAGGTTTTCCACCAACAACCTGTAGTTGTCTGCCTTGTTGTTTCGAGAAAATTTATTGCCACTAACTGGAAGGCTTTCCGTGCCGTCTTTTCCTTGCCACGCAGTGCATGGTCAAATGCATCATCTCGAAGAAGTTCACGAATCTGAGGACCAACAAAGACACCTTCCTTTATCTTAGCTTCACTTAACCTTGGAAATTTTCCATGGAGGTACTTGAAAGCTGCTTGTGTTTTGTCCATGGCCTTGACAAAGTTCTTCATCAGACCCAGCTTGATGTATAAGGGTGGTAACAAAATCTTCCTTGATTCAACAAGTGGTGGATGCTGAACACTTTTCCTCCCAGGCTCCAATGACTGTCGGAGCGGCCAATCTATCTTGATGTAGTGGGAATCTCTTGCACAACTATCCCATTCGCAGAGAAAACAGCAGTACTTTGTGTATCCAGTCTGCAGACCAAGCAAGAAAGCAACAATCTTCAAATCGCCACAAAGCTGCCATTGATATTGGTCATAGTTTATGCACCTCAAAAGTTGTTTCATGTTGTCATAGGTTTCCTTCATATGGACTGCATGACCAACTGGAATTGATGGCAAAACATTGCCATTATGCAGCAAAACAGCTTTAAGACTCGTCTTCGATGAATCAATGAACAGTCTCCACTCATCTGGATCGTGAACGATGTTGAGGGCTGCCATCACACCATCGATGTTGTTGCAGGCTACAAGATCACCTTCCATGAAGAAGAATGGACAAGATCCTTTGACGGTCACGGAACATGGAAACCCTAACATCACCTGCCAGGAGATTCCACTGCTGTAGTCTGGAGCCCAACAGCCTGCCTTACTCTTGGGTAGTTCCAAATCCCTGACAAGGTCATTCAGTTCACCTTGTGTTATGAGGTGTGGTTCAGAGGAGGAGGATGGGAGAAAATGTGGGTCCTGTGACATTGATGGTTCAGGACCAGAAGTTTCATCCTCTTCCTCTTCCTCGTCTGACTCAAGTGAGAATGATTCTGGTGCATCAGGAACCGCAGTCCTTCTCCGTGGGGTACTGGGCGATAGCTGATGGAATGTTTGGATAATGCACAGTCCACTTTTTCTTCTTTGACACACCTTTCCCAACTGGAGGCACCATGCAGAAGTAACAATTGCTGGTATGATCTGTTGGCTCTCTCAAATCATTGGCACTGCAAAAGGCATAGATTTCTTTTCCTGTTGAACCACTGGCGAAGATTTGTTGCACGAGTGTTGCAGCATACGTGTGGGGCCCACCTCTTGTCCTGATCTCCAATTTTGCAGCCAAAATAAAGGTGATAGGCTTTCTTAACCATAGTGGTTATACTGCGCTTTTGTGATGCAAAAGTCACTTCACCACAAACATAGCAGAAGTTATCTGCACTGTTCACACAAGTACGAGGCATCTCTGCTCACTTTGGCTAAACAGAAATGTGTCCTTTGCAAAATCAAACACTGACAAATAAGAGAGCACGACACTGTATGATTTCTAGAGCTGATATAGGCAATTTGTTCAGCAGAGTGATGTAAGCTTCGTTATGATTGCATCATCCATGACTTCTAGGAATAACATGATGCAATTCATATCATGTATGACAATACCAGCTTCAGATTGCATCATTCATTGTTTTGCCTAAAAGCAAGTACTGTCCAAACCCAGTCATAGATTTATTCATAGATCCAGTCAAAGATGTATTTTAGTCATTTCTGGTTTAAATTGAGATCCCTTCCCTTTATAACTCACTTATCCTCCTCCATTCCCAAGTCAAGGGTCGTATATACTGACCCAATAGTATATCTTGAAAACTAGAGCCAATCAACAATTTTAAGCATCATTTTCGTTCTCAGTGACCCAGAATTAGTAAAGTTTGACTACATTTATTTCAGAAGCATTTTGGCTGTAGAGCAGTGTTACCTGAGCTAACAGTGTAGTTGAGGGTTTAATGAAACGAGTGAGAAAACAGGGAAATTTAGGGTGAACCATTCTCTAAGGGTCATGGAACCCCTTTCTTGACATAGAAACATGTGATGTGAGAGTGATATAATTGATGCCTATTGAATGGAATGGACAAAGAAACAGAAAGGCAGTAAAGGGAAAGGAAGAATTTAAAAGTATCATAGATAAGAGAAAAGGTACTATCACCATTGCATAAGAAATTCTTTTTTGATGTAATTGTATCTGAAAACAATTGATTTTATCACAATGTAAAGAAAAAGAAAAGAAGAAATTACTTTGTACAGTAAAACTCCAATAGTCCGGCATCCAATAGTCCGGCACTCCTGATAGTCCGGCATCAAAATGGCAAGAGCCTAGTGAGTGAGCTTCGGCAAAAAATGAGTCACAAGGTAACAGCGGCAGCAGCTGAACTGAGCAAAAAGGGTAAAAAAGGCTTAAAAAAACTAAAACATTACAGTCTACTGTATATAGTATGTACAATAAAAAGGGTTAAGAACACTTTATATACAGTATATAATGTATACAGTATATATATAACCTACTTACAGTACCTCCTGATAGTCTGGCATATTTGATAATCCGGCACCACCTAAATCCCATAGGTTCCGGATTATCGGAAGTCTACTGTACAAAAGTTAAGATAGTAAGTGGGATCTCCAACACTCCAGAAGAAGTGATAATATTTTAGTTACATATTTTCAAGGTATTAGTTTAGTCACCTCTTATTTTAGTGAGCTAGTATTACCAGAAAGAAAGGTGTGACATGCCATTTAAGTGCTGGAAAGAGGACCAATGATTTTCAGTCTGATTGACTGTTATCCTCTGCTGGAAAGGTCAATGCTTTGGTTTATAGAGTGAAGGTGAAGTTTGAGATGTTATTCCCAGGTAGAGAAATCTGTGCTCAAATCTCATACAAGAAGGGTAATTGCTACCTTTCCTTGGGGAGTCAAGTGGTTTTGGCCATTATATTTGGTACATTTTGCGTGTATTTTGTTCAATCCCTTTGTGTCTTTGCGCTACAGAGAGGCAGAGAAAAGCAATAGATCCTGCTCATTATTCAGACTCATATCTATGGCTCCCCACTAGAATGCAGACAGACAACACAAGTGAATGTGGAGGGCAGTAATAAGTGGCCAGGTGAGCATAACTTTCACCAAGAATGGACAAAAATGTTTTCCCAAAATGTACTACTAAAATTTGGAAGGAGTCACTCAGAACAATGTTATTCCATTTACATTGGGCAAGCTTGAAAGGAGTACTTCAGGTGTATTATTTACTTGGTGAAGGTACTAAATATTGTGAGACAGATGCTTGGCTGGTGAAATCACCATAGCTAGATCAGTGAAGCACCACCATCTAAGCATCTGGCCAACATATGTGTTTGATGTCAATGCTTTTGTTATTTATTATGAGGGTGTATTAAGAGAGGGAGGGAAAGCATGCTATGATTAATACTTCTTTCACACAGCATTATAGCAGAAACGGAATGTGTAGAATGTCAATAACAATGAAACTTAGTAAATACAATTCAGAATACATCCATTGTACTGGTCAGGTTTCTATAAGTTACAGCAGATAATTTTTTGGGGGGGAGGGGGAGAGTTTTTTTAAATGAAATCTTCTCTCCTGATCCTCATTAGCTTTTTATCTTTGCCATCTGCAAGGGAGAAACACCCTATCGTCTTTGTAAGGACTAAAAAAAAATAAATGATTCTCTTATCAGCCAATAATGACATTTTGTATTGCAATCAAACCACCATTTGTACAACTCATGGTACTTAATGACTAATTTAACAAGACCAGTGTATTTCATGGTGCACACCGGAGCACTGAAATACTTCTGTTCTAAAGGACTGGATTTTAATTTCAAACATTAATTCTTTCATCTTGATAATCCTGTAATATTTCCAAAGCTTTAATAAAACTGATTTTCCCTGCAATGGTGAAAATACTGTATTAGTGCAATAGGACACAAGAACCTCACTAAATATCAGGTTGTAAGGTAAGTGAAAAGTTACTACCAGAGTTATCTTTTTTTAAGGAAATAAAATTGTGACTACTGCTAATGGGCAAAAGGGGCATTTAGGTTGAAATTAGCAGATGAAAGTTCAGATTCTCATTCAAACTTTAGCCAATCTATTCAAACACAATGAGTTACCAAAACTAGGACCTCAGTCCTCTCTGTATGAGTAGACCCTTACATATGCTCCCAGTCCCACTGAAGCCAACTATGGGAACACATGCAGATTTGTCCACATGGATATATTATGCAATATTTCCTCTTAGCCAGCAAACCTTGAAAACACCTCTTCTTGCAGCATTTGCTATTTGTGTTTCTAATCTCAGAATACACACACGCACAAAACAGGAGGAAAAAGACAACCATAATTTTTCAAACTTCCAAAAAGGATTAAGAGGCAGAGAAAATTTACTTTATCTGTATCAATGCCCCAATCCCTATAAGTGCAAGATCTCAAAAACTTACATGTAAAAGTTCAATGAAAAATATAGTTTGTTTTTCCCTATACAATAAGGGAAATAATTTTATATACGAAAAGATGCCAAACTACAGTAGACTTCCGATAATCCGGAACCTATGGGATTTAGGTGGTGCCGGATTATCAATTATGCCGGACTATCAGGAGGTACTATAAGCAGGTTATATATATACTGTATACATTATATACTGTAAATAAAGTGTTCTTAACCCTTTTTATTGTACATACTGTATACAGTATTCTGTAATGTTTTAGTTTTTTTAAGCCTTTTTTACCCTTTTTGCTCAGTTCAGCTGCTGCCGCTGTTACCTTGTGACTCATTTTTTGACGCAGCTCACTCACTAGGCTCCTGCCATTTTGATGCCGGACTATCAGGAGTGCCGGACTATTGGATGCTGGACTATTGGAGTTTTACTGTACTGACTGGAAAATTGCAGAAATAGCTTTCTCATACTTCAATTATCATTCACTGCCATAAAAGGAAAAATGTTTCATATTCTTGTCTGGTAATAACAATGACAAATATAAATCTCTATGTTTGTATAGAAGTTCAAAATTAATCAAATACCTGGGAGGAGGGGGGAGAATATCTCTACTGCTGTACAAACCATGTCAAATAAACAAGAACAGTCATGGATCAAGCTTCTGATTTTAAAAATAAAGTAGGGGATGCTCCTGGGAAATTCTCAACTAATTTTTCATGCTGGCTTTCCATCTTTGTCCAAGTATACATACAGAAACTTGCTCATTGTTTGGGATGTGTTCTGTTCTGGCTCTTGTATCTTTATGCAAAATTAACTTTGTTCCGTCATTCCACCCCTGGTCATTTTGTACACAGTATAAAAACAATAGTAAATCAAACTTCTGTCATAAGACCAACATTTGAAATATTTACTCTAACTTAAAATTACTTAAGCTTGTGCTGAAACTATTTGGAATTCATTATGTTTACAACAGTCACTTCGCTAGGGAATTACTTTTCTTCCCAAAGAGATGTTAGCCATAGTGATGCATTTCATGGTTCACAATAATAAAAATCTGTCCTGTTTCAGTAAAGAACTTGGAATCTGCACAAAACTAATTCATTGACAAGAACTGAGCATAGAGTTCAGAAAATCTTTGTTGTCTATTTTCTACTTTAGCCTACAGAGAGGCTGACAATGCAAGCATTACTTTGTTAATTGAGCATTAGATTAAGTGGACTGGCATATTTATTGACTGGATTTAAGCAAATAAGTGGAAGAAGTAATTGCCATCATAAGCACTGCAACAAATCCGCTTTACATTTTAATGTAATGTGTTTATAGGGGTGCTTAATCCTGAGAACTGTTACACTCAACTGTAGCTAACAGTGAATGGGAAGCATAAAGTGTATCTCTAATAGCGTGTCATCAGTATTTTCTTTTTCAGCTTCGTAAAAAAATGGTTTTGATAGGTTGATTCATTTGAAATATTGTGATTAATATTTTGTGAGATGATACCTACTGTATTTCCCTGAAGAAAACTACGACACTATTGCTCCTTATAAAAAGGTTTAAATGAAACGTCTAGAAAATTTAAATAATCATTGCAATTAGGGGAAGCCATACATATTACAAATAAATGTATTCATTTGTAAACATTTAAAAAAACTGATATAATCTAATGTTTTCCTTTTACTTTCCATGAATAACATACCGGTCAAGTCTATTAGAATTAGTGCAACCAAGTAAGCTGTACTTGGGCTATTTTTTTTTAAAGATTGTGACTAATGGATAAATTGCATAATACTTCCACTGATGTGATAAACTGGGAAAGCTAGAGGCATTTATTTACTTATTCTTTGACAAGATCACTTGGGCCATGTTGCATAGTTTCCCATAGGAATTGCTGCTGGCTGCAAAAATGATTTGGATCTTTCTGCGAGACAAACATCTGAGCTTTGTTAAAGTACAAATTGGAAAGAATTTGTATCCCTCCATGGAATAAATCTCACCTTTAAACACCAAGATGCATGACTCACTTTCATGAAGCTGTTGTGGTTCTCAACTATATTAAAGCTCGTTATAAAGGATGTGGGTGAAACCAGAAACAATTTTAGATTGAAACATGATATTTATGAATATAGAATTAGAGAGGGATGAGAGTGCAGGAATCCATTCTACATTGTTGTGGAAGTTTAAAGGGGATGTGTTGGAAAAGGTTATACTGGCTGCATGACAGGATGCCAAGGAAATAATAGAATCTTGATGGAGATACTTGTGTGGACAAGGCATTGGTGGCCATGGGCTTCTTAAGCATCATGATATGCAAAGCTATCTTGAACAGAGTTAGACAACACAGGGCCTAGTATGGTGGTTGGTACATGAAACTCTGTCTATACTAGCTACTACCACTGGGGCGCAAACAGTGTTGCAACAGTGAGACATTTGGGGAAAAATCCCGTTTAGGCACCACCAGAAAGCCAAAGACAGCAGGAGTTCCTTGTTGCTGTGGCAGCCCTACTTTACAAAGAAGAATGACCAGTGAATCTGCAAAATGGTAGTTCTAGCAGGCTTGCCTTTGCCCTGTCTCCTAAAGTCATCTGTGTGGAGATACTGACGATGCCTCCACAGTAGTGAACTTCGTAGTGCCCAAGTTTTATATTGGCTTTAGTATTCTAGATTTTTAGTGCAGTGAGTACCTTCTGTTTTGAGGTGGAGGGGCTGGACCATTTTTCTTGCTTTTTCTAGCTGGCTCCCTTTCCCTGGTATGTTATTTGATGGGTGCAACTGCCTGTGACAGGGCATTTGCCCTGCACTGGCCCTTTAAGGGCAAAACCCCAGCCCTGAGTGAGGGCTGAGAGTGAAGCCCCAGCTGAGGCAGTTCTGCTAATGAGGGCCCAGCTAGGGGGGGCTATATAAAGAAGGACTCCTGGAAGGAGAGCAGGAGGGACCTGACTGCCAAGGAAGCAGAGCAGTGCTGAGGCAGGCAGGCAGGCAGGCAGGCAGGCAGGCAGGCAGGAGGGCTGAGGAGGCTCTGGCCAAGTAAGCCCCAGGCTGCAAGGCCTGAAGCTACTGCAGCTGTGGGAGGCAGCCACAGTAGGGAGGGGCAGTAGGTCCACACCCCTTTGCCAGTGATGAGTGGCCATTAAAGACTTCAGTCTGCCCCAGAGGCAGGGGCTAGATGAAGACTGGCAGTGGGTCACTGAGGCAAGGTGGGTACAGGGGAACTGTGTGTTCCTGGGGAGAAGAACTGTGGGTCCCTGATTGAAGGGAGGACCCTGGAGTGTGCAGTGGAGTAAACTACATCCCCCCTCCAGAAGGGGGTGCAGAGAGACTAGAGTGGGCTCTGCTGGAGGGCAGTGTACTGAAGAGGATGCTGTGGTTAAAGAAGAACATGGGGAGATACCAGCTGGAGGAAGGCACCCAACGAAACAACAAGCTAATTCCCCGAGGCAACCAGCTGAAGGCACCATGCTGGTGAGCTTACTCCGTGACACTGCCACTTTGATTTTTCTCAGTTTTCAGATTGTTGACATGAAAATGGGCCCAAATTGTATTTGTCATGTACCCCACTCCCTATTATTTTGATTTAGTCCACTTCAATCTTATTAGTGAAACTGGCTAGATAAGGGCCGAACGTGTACAGTGTGACTTGTATTCCATGTTACATACAGTGGACACACTATAAAATCCTGATTTTAGAGATATTATTGAGTCAATTGTCCCTTTATTTAAAATGGGGATCACTACTGGAATAATCTTTTAAAAAGTACACTCCCAGGGTCACAGGAGCCTTTTCCACAGTACTTTAATGCTGGTGAACTGTTTCATGGATTGTTCTAGAATAAAGTATCTTTTCTGAGGTGTTACTTCAAAAAAACTCCCTAGTGTAGATCAGGGCTAAGGGTCATGTGCTTTTTGGGCAAAATAAAACATGCTTTGTTTTGAGAAAGCTGTTATGAATCACTACAAATGAGAAGTCACAGGCTCCCAGGGGGAAACTCTTACAGGTGAAAAGGCCAGTGATGAAGCTGAATGATGCCTCATGGTGGCAACTAGAAACCCACCTTAGAGCATGGTTGGGATGTAAGATCCAACCCCAAAGTTGCACAGAAGGACATGGAAAGGGGTCACTTTGGGGACAGCAAATCTGGAATTTGGCAAGAGGTTATAAATCTTCTGGGAGAGATAACAAATGTCATGAGTCAAGGTAGGACAATTGACTTTAATGAGTTACACTCCTTTACACTAGCTGAGTATTTTCCCATTGTTTCTAGCTAGGGTAGATTGCAAGATATCCGACCATGATACTATTACATTATTAGGCACAGCAAAGCTATTTTAAGTCACTTTTGGGCAGTTTCTAAAGGTTATGATTTTCCTCTTGCTTCAAAGCTTGTGCAGTTGGTCTTATGCTATAAAGGAAGCCTGCCTTTAAGGTGGGAGGACATTTAGGATTATACAAATGTGCCCATTTCTTCAGGTAGATAAAACCTGTTTCACATATGAGAGAGATCTAATTGGCAGGATTCTTAACTGACATGAATGGGCATAGCTTGGCTGAGTTAGCTAAGGGCTTAGCACAATATTTTCACCTAACTTACCTTATTCTCATGAGCTGGCCTCTGATTTCTATTTCATTTCTCCAGAGGTGTTCTCTAAAATGGAATGAATCACCAGTAGCAATAGACGAAGGGACATACACTTCAATAGTACAGTGCATTTGCCCAGCAAACATCTCACAGAGTTTGTGATGCTGACATCTTGCTTCAAGGAGATATCTTGTATAACTGAAAAGTAATTACTGAGAGATAGAAGCATTGATCATTCGCTGCAGCTAATATTGTCTCTCATATTTGGATAACCAATTACTTTAAAATGCTATTAAAAGAACAAATTGACCCTGAATCTCTAGAAAAATATATAGATAGACCAACAGATGTAGTCACACACTGAAATGCTCCTTCCCCCTCCCCGCCCAGAGATGGATATGATAGCGAGAGTCAGGGAAAACAGTATACTTTTATATGACTATTTATTATATACACATGTGGAAAATTGTGTTGTACAGTTAGTTGTCTCTTTGAGTAATGGGTATGCAGCTATTACTGTCTGGGAGTCAACAGTGTCAATGCTCAGGATGGGTTTAAGATGCGAGGTTATTTTGTCAATGATGAAACCCCGAAGAACTCGTATAAATTATTTTTTGGCTGAATATTTAAAGCAGATTGAACCATTTCTCAATATGTAATTAAAGCAGACACTGGTAGACATAATTACAAGTGTCTTCCCAACCAGAACTTCAGTGCTGTCTCACTTTACTTTTTCTTCTTTGTTCCCTTAGAAATAAAAAAATTAAAACCTCTGTCACTGGGGAAATCAGACTTATAGACTCATAGATGTCAAGGACAGAAGGGACCAGCAATCTTCTTCTCTGACATCCTGCACATTGCAGCCTGCAGAACCTTCCACAGAACCTTCCCTGTAATAGACCTACAACCTCTGGCTAAGTTACTGAAGTTCTCAAATCATGATTTAAAGGCTTCAAGTTACAGAGAATCTGACACTTACACTAGTTTAAACTGGCAAGTGACCCGTGTTCCATTCAGAAGAGGAAGGCAAACCCTACTGTCACAGGCTTTGTCTACATTGGCACGTTTTGTCGCGGGAAAAACAGTTTAACCAGTATTCACTTTTGCCTACTTTTGCATCTCTACAGCACTTTTGTCGCCAAACCTTCCCAGTGTAGATACAGCCCCAGGGTCTTTTCCAGTTCAACCCCAGGGAAAATTCCTTCCCTGACCCACATATGCTCATCAGTTAGATGCTGAGCATGAGTGTCAGACTCACCAGCCAGACACCTGGGACAAAGTCTGTTTGGTGCCCTGCTCATGTAATGTCCCATCTCCAGTAGCTGGGGATTTTTGCTACCGTCCACATGCATATGCCATCATAGGCAGTCCCATCATACTGCCCCTTCCATAAACTTACCAAGCTCAGTTTTCAAGCCAGTTAGGCTTTTTGTCCCCACTGCTCTCCTTGGAAGGCTGTCCCAGAATTTCACTCCTCTGACAGTTGGAAACCTTCGCCTAATTTCCGTTTCCACACTGGTGCTTAATGTAAGTAACCCCTCTTCCTCCATAGTATTTATCCCTCTGATGTATTTATAGAGAAGAATCCTATCTCCCCTCAAACTTCTGCGTTGGCTAACCAAGCCAGCATTTTGAGTCTCTTCCCATAAAGTAGGTTTTCCACTCCTTGAATCATCCTAGTAACGCTTCTCTTCACCTGTTCCAGTTTGAATTCAGCTCTGTTAAATATGAGACCAGAATTGCACACACTATTCCAGATGAGATTTCATCACTGTCTTTTACAATAGGGCTGACACTTCCCTATCTGATTTCAGCTGGAGCAGAGCAATCAGCTGCACTTAATCACATGGTTAAATTAGCTTTAGTTAGGAAATCAACTTCTCGGATTTTTAAGTTTCTTTTTTTCATCACAGAGCAGTTTTCGAATCTTTATATTATTATGACTCATCCACTACACTACTACATCACTCTGTCATTCTCCGTCTTCCAACTGTCTTCACACTCATATTCTTCTAATTGAGCCCATCTATAAAGTAGTCTGGGGGGGGTCATCTTCCTCACTACCATATACTGTGATATTGGAGAGGAAGGATACATACATATTTTTCTTAGATATATAATATATTGATATATTTACTGTGTTTGTTTTCCCTTCCTAGAGCTCAGATTCTGTCTGGTTGGATTTTTTCATTCAAGTTCCAATTTATCCCATCTAATGAGACAACCTATAGTAGTGGCCATGTTGACAGTAAAAGTAATAGCTTTACAAAAGCAGTAACCTGTTGCCATATATTGCTATGTTGAAAAATGGATGTGCTGGTTTGGGGCAAATCTTTTTATTGAGCGACTACAGTCCGTGATGGAAGATATGGGTGAGGGAAGCACATTCCTAATCGCCAAATGGTCTGATAAAGAATACCAATTAATCTTTGTCTATTGGAAGTGAGGGTAGGAATTAACTGCTGTAAAGGAGTCTGAAGGCAAAGTTCAAATAAAACTTACATTATTAAAGTTCTTTGCAACTATTCTTTCATGGTTCGTGAAAATTACTTTCACTCATGTAAAGCCCATGACTTTATATAGCTGCCCTGGCCTAGTGTTACTAATGCTAAGAAAGCTGAAAACTGTATATTATCTTGGCAGTTACTATTATCTGAATGACTGGGTTGCATTTAGATTAGCTCATCTGTGTTTGCTGTTATCTTTCAGGAGTTTCACCTTAATGCAACTGAGCGGGAAAGCTAGCTATCTAGCAAATCCAGATGAAGCCCTTCCTGGTCATACCAGGCTGCTAATGTGCACAGGTATCTGAGTTCACAAAAGTTTATAACCTGGTTTGTAGCCAGTTCTAAATATAACCTCTGTTTACTGTCAGCATGGATCATTAAAGATTTGTTAAATCTTTGGAGAAAACACGGTGTCAGCCTTCATGTCCTGTATTGAAGTACTAGACTGATACAGCAGGCTCTTTCCTGGACTTTAAGTCGTAGATAAAGCTATTTTACACAATTAACATGCACATACCACATACTGTTTTAGATAACACGGGTGATTATTAAGTCCTGCTGACATCTGAGCTCCAACTGAAACCAGAGGGAGCTAAAAGGAAGCTAAAAATATCTAAAATCATTGTGCGTGCAATTTGCTTTAATTTGAGATCTAAATAAAGGTCCTTAGACATAGCTAAATAGGATAAGAAAGTAGTAATGTTTAAATACATATCTAGAGCTTCCTTGTAATTTAAGTAATACTACTAGCTGAAAATGAGCAGACTGTCAGTCTGAAAGATCCATTAGGATTAAATACAGCACAAGCCATAGGAGAAATATTTCACCTGCATAAGTGCAAAGTAATCAGGCTCAATTTGTGGGGAGTACAAAGGGCTCAGTGGTAAATATTACCCTTTCAACCCAGGACCACAGCATAAGGCTGCAGGACACGAAAGGCTGAAGCCCTCTGTCTACCAGGCCCAGCCAAAGAGTTTGTGGGGCCAAAGGTGGAATGCTGACAGTGGCTGTGCCACACGGCCTGGCAGCTCCCAGCCAGGGTAGCGAGCGAACAGCCAAGTGGCCACTGGGCAGTGCAAGGCCCTGAAGGTACAGGGCTCAAGGCAACTGCCTTGCCCTAAGGCCAGGCCTGCTGATTACAGACTGGAAAGGGGGCTGCAATGTATTATGCACTTACTCTCTGGTGTGCTGGGGGCCAGTGGATTTGTATGAACATGGCTCCCACAGCCAGGGCTAGCATTAGAGGGCAGCACGGAGAAATATTGCTTGGGGGTCTTATGCAGCTAAGTTACCTGAGAGTCGCTGTGGGTAAAACCAACCCAAGTGTTACAATAATGTAATCACTAAAAGTGGGAATAAATCACACTCAAACAGTTTTCAAACTGTGGGGCACCCCAAAAGAGGGGCATTGAGGAACATTTGTGGGGTAACTGATGACACCAGGCAGCTCAGATCTTAGCCCTGGGGACTTTGGCTTCAATCCATGTAAATGGGGCTCTAGCTTCAGGGAGGGATCCCACTGTTTAGTTTCTGCCCTGGGACTCAACTAGTTTAGTGCTAGCCCTGTCCACCACCCACACCTATCAACCTTTTGGCCTGTGCTCCCTCTGCTCCCAGCCACAATGCAGTCCGGAGGTAGTGCTGAGTGACTTGTTCTGGTTTTCCTCACTGTAGTAAATTTTAACTAAGAGAACCTTTTAAACTCAGGTTTGTTTGGCACAGGTGGGATGTGTGTGTTTGAATTGACTCCTTGGGTGCATTCATATTCACTAAATAAGGAAAAGATTCCGGGGCAGAGATTTTATCTGAGATACTGCCTGGAAAATCAGATTTGTACTGTAAGCCTTCAAATAATACTAGGAGCTTTTATTTTTTTTAAAACCTTGACAGTCTGAACATGATCATTGAAAGAATCAATATTTACTGACCTTTGGGGGGGATCTATAAATGGACTGTTCAATTCTGAGGCCTTTAAAACTAACTCATATGTTTTTCAGAAATGCTAATATTCACAAATAATCCAAAAACGTATTTTAAATCTCTTCTCTCATTGAACACTGTTCTAGGTAGTATATTTTGCTGCAATACTCTTGTTGCATTTTAGTTTTGCTTACAAATCACAGGACAATGCAGGAAAAGCATCAGAAGAAAATCCTTGTCATGTGACTAGCTCTAGTCAACGGGATGTCATTCACTGTGGATCTCAATTTAGTTTTAAAAAGGCTTAACAACTGTCAATTTGCCAAAACAAGTTTGGAATAACAATGACTGTCTCATCCTGTTTATTGATTTTTAGCTGCTTTATCGTGTTTTAAGCAGTGTTCTTAAATTCACACTAGCTTTCAGACATACTTACAGAAAACATAAGGGGATAGGGCCGGAATAGACTTGTCTCAGCTAACTAAAACAGAAATGTGGTGAACATTCAGTTGGTCGTCTTTAGTGAAGATAATATTGACAGTAAAGCTATAGAACAGAACATAGAAAATATCAGCACAGGAGTCTGTAAATCTCTTTAAAACAAAAGGAGCAGAGCCCAATGCCCAAAGGAGGAGACAAGTTTTTCAGGGTATGTCTGCACTATGCGCTTATTTCGAAATAAGCTATTTCGGAATAAACTCCCAAAACAGCTATTTCAAAATAGCGTGTCTACACTGATTGGAGGCGGAATCTCATTTAAGGCTCTTGGGAAGCACTTCAGGCAGGGCATCAGGACAGCACTCACTTCCTGTAGCTGCTTCCTGCAGTTATCTGAGGCTCAAGCTTAAAGGGCGCCCCCGTACAGTCATGTCTCAGGCTCTTCACCTTTGCCTACCTCCTTGAAGGACAGCAAACCCATCTCACTCTGTACTCTGGTTTCACCTGCGGATGCCACAGCACTCCCAGCTATGGAGCTGGACCTGCTAGAAAGCAGTCGCCAGCTCTTAGACCTGCTGCTGCACCTCTTGGTGCAGTTACTACAGGCTGCCCTCCGATGAAGAAATGGGTTATGTCCAGAAAAGCTCATGATACCCTCTACATTTTTTGTTGGTTTCTAAGGCGCCACAGGACTTTGAAATACATCCTAAAATAATCAAGGAGCTGATAGAGGAGATAGCTGAGCCTTTAGCTATCATCTTTGAAAAGTCATGGAAGTCAGGAGAGATTCCAAAAGACTGGAAAAGGGAAAATATGGTGCCCCTCTCTAAAAAAGGGAAATACAACTACAGATAAGCTGACTGCTATTTAGATAACTTCTGTGCCAGGGAAGATAATGGAGCAGGTAATTAAGGAATTGATCTGCAAATATCTGGAAGATAATAAGGTGATTGGTAAATGGCATGGATTTATAAAGAACAAATCACGTCAAACCAATTCTTTGATAGGACAAGCCTTATGGATAAGGGAGAAGCAGTGGATGTGGTATACCTAGAGTTTATTAAAGCATTTGATATGGTCTCGCATGACCTTCTTATCAATAAACTAGGGAAATATAACCTGGGACTACTATAAGGTGAGTGCATAACTGGTTGGATAACTGTTCTCAGAGTAGCTATTAATGGTTCACAAACATGCTGGAAGGGCATAACAAGTGGGGGTTCACAGGGGTCTGTATTGGGACTGGATTCTGTTCAATATCTTCACCAACGATTTAGATATTGGCATAGAGTGTACACTTAAGTCTGAAAATGATATCAAGCTGAGAGGGGTTGTAACTGCTTTGGAGGATAGGGTCATAATTCAAAATGATCTGGACAAACTGGAGAAATTGTCTGAGGTAAATAGGATGAAGTTTAATAAGGACAAATGCAAAGTACTCTGCTTAGGAAGGGACAATCCATTTCAGAGAGACAAAATTGGAAGTGATTGTCTAGGAAGGAGTATTTCAGAAAGATCTAAGAATTATAGTGGACCACAAGCTAAATATGAGTCTGTAGTGTGATACTGTGGCAACAAAAGCAAACATGATTCTGGGATATACTAATAGGAGCATTATGAGCAAGACACAAGAAGTTGTTCTTCTGCTCTTCTCTGCACTGATTAGGCCTCAATTGGAGTATTGTGTCCAGTTCTGGGCACCACATTTCAAGAAAGATGTGGAGAAATTGGAGAAGGTCCAGAGAAGAACAACAAAAATGATTAAAGGTCTAGACCTTTGAGGGAAGACTGAAAGCATTGGGCTTGTTTAGTTTAGAAAAGAGAAGACAAAGGCTAAGTCTACACTGCCCTCTCTTGCACAAGAAAATATGCAAATGAGGCAAAGCAGTGAATATTGCCATACCTCATTTGCATACTTAATGAGCCACCATTTTGCACAAGGGACTTTTGCACAAAAAGGCGCCGTTTACACAGCTCCTTTTTGTACAGAACCCCCCTCCTGCGCAAGAGCCGTTCTTCCTGAAAAGAGGCAGAAGGGCTTTTGCACAAGAGGGGTTTTTTGCTCAAAAGCCCCTTGCACAAAATGGCAGCTCATTAAGTTTGCAAATGAGGTGCAGCAATATTCACTGCTTTGCCTCATTTGCATATTTTCTTGCGCAAGAGAGGGCAGTGTAGACTTAGCCAGAGGGGACATGATAGCAGTTTTCAAGTATGTAAAAGGGTGTTACAAGGCGGAGGGAGGAAAAAATATTTTCCTTGGCCTCTGACGATAGGAGAAGAAGAAATGGGCTTAAATTGCAGCAAGGGAGGTTTAGGTTGGACATTAGGAGAAACTTCCTGTCAGGGTGGCTAAACACCTGAATAAATTGCCTAGGGAGGTTGTGGAATGTTCATCACTGGAAATATTTAAGAGGTGTCTGTCTGTCCTGCTATCAGGGATGATCTAGATGGTGCTTAGTCCTGCCGTGAGGTCAGGGGACTGGACTTGATGATCTGTCAATGTCCCTTCCAGTTCTAGTGTTCTAGGATTCTGTGATCCTGGAGGTTTGTCGTCTCTTCCCAGACCTCAATAAGATCCAGGATCTCCACACCAGAAAAAATGGTGCCCTCTTCTTTTGCCTTTGAAAAGGGACTTGGGAGCTGGCTGCAGTTGTAGGGGGCTCAGGTGAAGCACTGGAGTCTCCCATCATAGCAGAAAAGGCAGAGCTGGGTGCTGCTGTGTGGCATGGTGCTAGCAGGGCTCACATCTTGCCACAAACTGTTTCCCCAAGGCTGTACTTTTAAGGGCTGCAGGGGAAGGAGAACTATAGAGTTCTGATGAGGGTGGACAGAGTGGCCACCAGGGCAACTGTGAAGTCCTGGAGGCCACTTATTTCAAAATAACCACAGCTGTGCTGTCTACACTTTGGCTGTGTCTACATTGGCATGATTTTGCGCAAAAGCAAATGCTTTTGTGCAAAAACATGCTGCCTGTCTACACTGGCCACAAGTTCTTGCGCAAGAACACTGACGTTCTAATATGTGAAATCAGTGCTTCTTGCGCAAGAACTATGATGCTCCCTCTCAGGAATAAGCCCTCTTGCACAACTGTTCTTGTGCAAGAGGCCAGTGTAGACAGGCAACATGAATTTCTTGCGCAAGAAAGCCCGATGGCTAAAATGGCCATTGGAGCTTTCTTGCGCAAGAGAGCATCTACACTGGCACGGATGATTTTGCGCAAAAGCACATCTCTTGCGCAAAAGCACATGCCAGTGTAGACGCTTTCGTGCGCAAATACTTTAACGCAAAAACTCTTGTGTTAAAAGTATTTGCGCAAAATCTTGCCAATGTAGATGTAGCCCTACTGTTTTGAAATGACAATTTCAAAATAGGCGCTATTCCTTATGAAATCAGGTTACAAATTTCAGAATAAGTCCCTGTTATTTAGAAATTATTTCAAAATAACCAGCTTGCTGTGTAGATGCTCACCTTCATCATAATATTTTTACCAGGTAAGATTTGTGCTATATTGCCCCCAGTCCCCAATCTAAAATTTGTATTATTGTCTCTAAATTAAATTATTCCTGCCCTTTTACATCAAAACAATGTGAAGATGTTCATTATTACATTCACGGGAATAATCCTATGTTAATAAGGGGAGAATATGGCCCTTAGTATTTCTGTTACTTCTCCAGCATCCTGACTTCTCAGAATTCACTGCCAATTACTTTTAAAGGTCTTATGTGATATGCCCAAATCTCTGTGAGCAAGAGGCCACAACATAGGGATTCTCTGCTCTTCCACTACTGCATTAGGTATTGGAAGGCTACTTGATCCAAAAGCTTATAGAAGTCAGTGGAAAAAACCCCCACATCTGTTAGGAATTTGCATCAGGCAGAAAAAAATAATTCATTTCAAGAAGGATGTACAGACCAGTGGCCAAACTATTACATGAATAAAATGAGTTCCCAGTGTCATAACCAACACAGACAGTATGTCTACACTCAGACTTTTGTCATAAAAATGGAAGTTTTTCTGACAACTTGCAGAACATCCACGCTGCAACCGTGTTCTTTTGAAAGTAAATCTAAAGAACAGAGGGGTTTTTCCAACATTGGTAATCCTCTTTCTATGAGGAAGAAGCCTGTTTCTGAAAGAGCTCTTTCAGAAAAAGGAGTGTCTGGACAGGGAGGAGGGTTTTTTTGCAAAAGAAGAGGCCTTGAGGAAATAGCACAGGTGCCCTGGTGGCCACTCCATACAAAGTAATCAGGACTCTATAGTTCCTGTGTCCTGGCCCCTCTTAAAGCTGCAGGAACTCTGGACAAGCTTTGTGGCAGGAAGCCGGCCTCAGACCAGCAACTCACTGCCCGGCTCTCCCTGCCACAGGCCTTGACAGCCATGACAGAGCTTCAAGCCCCCCGTGATCACCCTGGCCCTCGCAGGGAGCAGCCCTCTTCCAAAAAAAATTCTTCTTTTGGAAGCCTGCAGTCTAGACGGAGCCAGAGAGAGAGAACCTGGACAAAAAGATGTCAATAGCAGCATATTGCATTTTTGTCTCACCCACTCTTCAATGTACCCAGAACAACTCCTATGCAATGTCTATTCCTGCTCTGAAGGTAGTGTTTTTTATGCTTTCTGACACATTTCAAACTATTATCTTGAAATTTTATGGAAGAGAGAAATGTCTAGGTGCAATTGTCCAAAATAACACAGTGAAATTATCAATAGAAACTTTTACAAATTTGCACAGTTTTGGTTACTTTGTAAAAAGCCAATTACTCTTGTTGCTCCATCTGTTTTTTTTTTTTAAAGAATTATAAAAACTTATTTGCCCGATAAGTCTAGCTGTTATACTCAATTTTGTGGAAATTAGACAAATGCTGGTAAACAAAGTTGTTAAAAATAAATGGTTTTATTCTATTGGTTTTTCTCCGAGCTCATCTGGACTCACTGATTATCTTGCTACTTGCTGATACTAAAGGTAATTTAAATGTTCTGTCTCCCATTGTTGTTGTCAATTTGGTAGTGAGCTCATATTCTGAGATCCATCTTGTTTCACAATTTAGCATTCTTAGTATTGAAATATGATTGAACTTTATATTATTGGCTTTTCTAGAGAAATGTCTGAAAATGCACCTTTCCTTGTCTATAGCATATTCATACTAATCTATGCTAGGCGCAAATACATTTATAATATTCAACTTGAAGAACGATGAAGACGAAGACATTATTCCAAGAGTATGATGCCACATGCTGTCATCTCATAATGATCTTTCCCCTCTTTTTGTGTTCCTTATCCATTTGCTACTGTCTGCCTTTCAACTTGAATTAAGCCTTAACACCATACTTCTTTCATGAGCCATGAAGAGATAATGAACAACAAGGTGAATACAATTCCCATTATGACTCATTTGGTACATTCTGCATATGACGCATCCATATTGCCTGTGTATCTTTGTAAAAATGAATGACTTTCAGAGCTCCATTATTAAAGATGTGAGTGCTTGCCCTTTCCTCTCCTATTCAGCAGACACACTGCTATTTCTAGTACATGTTGGTGAGGTGCCCACATATGTAAGCACATAGGTTACGGAGAACAGCATGTTCAGCAGTATTTGCCACCCACTGTCTATCCATGCTGTGCTGTGGAATACAGATTCCAAGATGGACAACAATAGTTAATAAGGAAATGTGGGCTCAGGTACTCCTGCCACATTGTGTCTGTGAGAAATTTCAGGGTTGGAGGGAGGAACTTAAGAGACAAAATCCCAGATCAGTTAATGGCAGACCAAGATGAGAGGGCTTGCTGAAAGAGGAGCTCTGCAGATCACCAGTGCCCAATGGACCTCCCTGAGGAAAGGCAGGGCCTGAAGCTGACTTATCTTGAGTGGAAACCATTCCCTTCTACTACCTGTGAATGCAGTTCAGGACATATCCCAACATACATCCTCTGAAAGAAGAGAGCTTTAATCCAACTTTGGAATGACTGAATGTGTTGATTCCATTTATTTCTGTTCATTGACTGGCCCAGAAGGGAACAGACTTTAAAGTGGCTTGGCTAGATGGCTAAGTCACAGGAAGAGGCAGACCACCCCAGTGCCAGAGCAACCATCAGCAGGTACCTGCCAGGGAGAGAGCTATTACACCATGCCCAGTCACAAGCAGATGCTAACAGTGAGTTGACCCTTTCATAATGGGTAAAAAGCTAACAATTTCTTGAAAAACCAGTAGTCCTGTGTCACTTAGACTAACAAAATGTATAGGATCATGAGCTTTCATGAGTAAAACCCACTTCATCAGATGAGTTGGAGTGGATTGAATGTATTCATTTTAAAAAAGATTTAGAAAATCCTAGAATCCAGGGATTGTAATAATGTCTATCGTAATCGTAATGTAATCTACTGCACTGTCTTTGGTTCGCTTGTACAACTCCCATTAACATCAAAGTGCATTTCACTACATAGCAGGTGAAGAATAATACTCTAAGGCTGTGTCTACATTGGCAAGATTTTGCGCAAATACTTCTAACGCAGGAGTTTTTGCGTTAAAGTATTTGCGCAAGAGAGTGTCTACACTGGCATGTGCTTTTGTGCAAAAGCATCCATGCCAGTGTAGACTGGCTCTTGCGCAAGAAAGCTCTGATGGCCATTTTAGCCATCGGGCTTTCTTGAGCAAGAAATTCTTGTTGCCTGTCTACACTGGCCTCTTGCGCAAGAACACTTGCGCAAGAGGGCTTATTCCTGAGAAGGAGCATCATAGTTCTTGCGCAAGAAGCACTGATTTCTTACATTAGAACGTCAGTGTTCTTGCGCAAGAACTTGTGGCCAGTGTAGACAGGCAGCAAGTTTTTGCGCAAAAGCATCTGCTTTTGCGCAAAAACTTGCCAATGTAGACACAGCATAAGAATGTCCTCTATCGCTTCTTGGAAAAATATGGGAGTGAAACACAGGAATTTGTTGAAGCAATAATTCTTTCTGCTGATTCCCAAATTCTTGGTAATTTTGCATTAATAATGCAACTGGCTTTTCTCTCTTTCTATTGACTTCTTACAACTCTCTTTTGTACTCTGTTTTGGGACCGGCTCTCTTCAATATCTTCATCAACGATTTAGATATTGGCATAGAAAATACGCTTATTAAGTTTGCAGATGATACCAAGCTGGGAGGGATTGCGACTGCTCTGGAGGATAGGGTCATAATTCAAAATGATCTGGACAAATTGGAGAAATGGTCTGAGGTAAACAGGATGAAGTTTAATAAAGACAAATGTAAAGTGCTCCACTTAGGAAGGAACAATCAGTTTCACACATACAGAATGGGAAGCGACTGTCAAAGAAGGAGTACGGCAGAAAGGGATCTAGGGGTTATAGTGGACCACAAGCTGAATGGGAGTCAGCAGCGTGATGCTGTTGCAAAAAAAAAGCAAACATGATTCTGGGATGCATTAACAGGTGTGTTGTGAGCAAGAAACAAGAAGTTATTCTTCCGCTCTACTCTGTGCTGGTTAGGCCTCAGTTGGAGTATTGCGTCCAGTTCTGGGCACCGCATTTCAAGAAAGATGTGGAGAAATTGGAGAGGGTCCAGAGAAGAGCAACAAGAATGATTCAAGGTCTAGAGAACATGACCTATGAAGGAAGGCTGAAAGAATTGGGTTTGTTTAGTTTAGAAAAGAGAAGACTGAGGGAGGACATGACAGCCGTTTTCAGGTATCTAAAAGGATGTCATAAGGAGGAGGGAGAAAACTTGTTCATCTTTGCCTCTGAGGATAGAACAAGAAGCAATGGGCTTAAACTGCAGCAAGGGAGGTTTAGGTTGGACATTAGGAAAAAGTTCCTAACTGTCAGGGTAGTCAGACACTGGAATAAATTGCCCAGGGAGGTTGTGGAATCCCCATCTCTGGAGATACTTAAGAGTAGGTTAGATAAATGTCTATCAGAGATGGTCTAGACAGTATTTGGTCCTGCCATGGGGGCAGGGGACTGGACTCTATGACCTCTCGAGGTCCCTTCCAGTCCTAGTGTTCTATGATTCTAAGTACAGTTCACTCATGTCTGTCAATTTACCTCAGTTTCCCATTCACCTCTCCTTTTAATTTTTGTCAAAGTTGATCTCATCTCAGGTTTTGGCATACACCTTGCTTTTCTGAAACCTTATTCCTATTCCTTACAATGATTGTTGATAAATCATTATTTTAGATGTGGCGGTCAATTTATGTGGTGCAATGCATCCATCAGCTGTTAAGGCATAAAAACATTTGTCAAACTTGATTTTGCTATCATATTTCATCTAATCAATATTGTTTAGTTCACACTGCATGAAAAGTAATTTGGTATACTCATACAGTAATAGTACAAAAGATCATAGTCAAAATAGCAGTTGAAACTTACAGTTTAAATAGATGTATTCTGTAGTGTGATAAAATATATTGCTGAATTATCATTTAGTGTAATGTTCTCATCTCTTCCTCTATCTCCATTAATATTGTTAGCATCTTAAGAACTAAAGTCATGAAGGTTGCTGAAGAATGACAATGTTTTGCTTCTCATTAACATCATCTATTATTTTTGTAACATCGCTGGAACCAGAGGAGAGCATAGAAACATGTAAACTAGGATATCGTAACCAAATTATGCCTTTGTTTAAAAAGGAAAAAGATACACAATCTATTGTATGTGTCAAGGAAAACAACATTGGGGAGCAGTGTTTTTCACTTTTGTTGGGAAATGAATCTCCACAGAGGCAAACTGATGTGTCTGAAGATTTTTTTAAAGCCTTGTTAGCATTATTTCTCCCATCAGATTCAGTTCCTTTTGAAATGACCCACTAATTTCCCATCCTTGAATGGGAGGTGCTTGAATCTACGACCGTTCTTAGAAGGTCTTTAACTAGATTTTGATACTGAAATCTCATGTGCACTTTAACCCTTGTTGCACCTGTTCTAATTGTATATTCTCTTTTCTGTGGCTTGATATACTAAGTACATACCATCAGCACTTTGCATGGGAGACAGAAAGGGTATGTCTTCATTTAGTTAAAAACCTCTGGGTGGCCTGACTCAGACTCATGAGACTTGGGCTAAGGGGCTGTTTAACTGCAGTGCAGATGCTTGGCCTAGAGCCAGGGCTGTAAGACCTTGAAAGGTGGGAATGTCCCAGAGCTCAGCCTGCAACCCAAGCCTAAACATCTACACTGCATCTAATCAGTACCTTCAACCGCGCCTTGGGAGCCCAACTCAGCTGGCACAGGCCAGCCATGGGTTTTCCATTGCACTGTAGCTCCTTAGTCACTTCAAAAGTGCAATTGTAAAAGGGCCTATTGGTACTTTGCTGTGACAGTTTATTGATATGTGAGGGCCTCTCCTCCCGCCCCCCCACTTACTTCTGTGGATGTTGTTTTGGAGCCTCCAACCAGAACTAACACAAACCAAGCTGTTGTAAACAAGCAGTTGCCCCCTCATGTGCCTTTCATCTACAACACAGAAGTCATAGTCTGTTAATTTATGCATGCAATTGACATGAGGGTAAACTTATTTTGATATATTTGTTTATTATTTTCTTTTTTTTTTCCTGTGTGAGGCAGTGCTTTAGCAATCAGACATCATCGATAGGACAGTATATTTTCAACAGTATTTAGAACAAATTTCTCTAAAGATAAAACTCCCCAACCTGGTAGTAAAGCTAAACTATTACTGATATATAATTCTTGTCCCCAGTCCTTTGAATTTATGTTCCTCGCTACTGCCTCTTTTCTGTCCCCATTAGTGTTTGGATTCACAAGTAACAGAATCAAAAGAGACTTTTTAGTATTGAAACTGGTGATATAAAAATACTTGATCTCCTCAACCTTCAAAGATTTTTACTGTGTGTTTAATTGCAAGGTGAAGGAAGATGAACATTTTTTTCATAATAGAAAATGGTTATTGTAAATCTTTTAAAAATTAAGCAAGTGTCATTAGGCACAGAACGTTCATGAGGTTTGCTAATTCGGAAAAGTGTTTTTCTGAGACTGTTTACAAAGAGACAAAATGGCTTCCCTTGTACACAGCTCAAAGAGAGATTTTTGGACTGGGATTCTAGGGATGCATCTACACAGCACAGTTATTCGAAATAACAATGCGAGCGTTTACACAGCAATTCTGTTATTTCAAAATAAACTTGAAATAATGGACAGCTTATTCTGACTTCTGTAAACCTCATTGCATGAGGAATAATACTATCCCAAAATAGCTATTTTGAAATAGCAGTAGTGTAGATGTTTCACTGCTGCTATTTCAAAATAGCTCCTCCCAAGGGACATTCAAACTAATTACTCCCCAGTGCCCCCTCTGTCTCTAAATTGAGGTAGCATGTCCACATTAGGCAAGCCTGCCTCAGACTAATTTTGAGGCTTCCCTACAGTGTAGATGTGCTGTTTTGAAAAAAACTATTTCGGATTATTTTTTCCGGAGAAAGAGCAAATAATTGGTGGTTATTGGTTTTTCTGCATGGGAGGCTGAAGTATCTGATGATTTGTGGATGGATCAATGGATCATTTCAGTTGGCTAAAACCCCCTGGAGCTTGTGAAAAGCATGGGCCAGAAAAAGTACCAAGGGCTATATCCACAAAGGGCAAATCTGAACATTACATGGCCAACCTTTTAGGTACCCCACCAAACACTGAAATCCCCAGCCTTGAGTTAGGACCCGAGCTCCCCATACTATCCAAGGGGACAGTTAGGCCATGGAGAAAGGGATTCACGGAAGCTAGCAAACAAATGGGGAATTGTCTAAACTATTCAGTAGGAAATGCCCTACCCTTCAGTCTAAGCCCTGCCCTTCAAAGTGACTTAACTGCCTAACTCAGGGCTGAAGAGCGGATCACTTTGGATTTGTAGCTATGAACCTTCTAGACTCAGGCACCTAACCCAAGTCAGCTCTTTTTCACAAACAGCAATCCACCCCAGGATCTCTGGCAGTCCCATGGTCTCCCTTGGGAGAACCAAGTTCATACACCTGTTCCAAATCAGGCAGAGCATGGATTTCAAAACAGCTCTCCCATACTCCTAACCACTGATTTATAGAGGATTCTGGAACACATGTACACCTCAAAATATTCCTGGTCTGGTCCTCTTTGATTGCTTTGTGTACAGAATAGGTATGCTCTGAGCCCACAGTTATTTCTGTGACTTTACTCCCAGAGGGTAGCTCTTGAGGCAAGTGTGCCATAGTACAGCTTATCACAGTACCAGTTGCCTGAGTGAGAATTTGGCTTCTCCAAAGTTTCACTCTAACAGGTTGGTGGCATCCAAAATTCATTGCCAGCTGCTGGTGGTCTCTTAGAAATGAGTTGGTCTCAGTCCATTTCCTTGTGGAAAAATGTCTAAATCCCCAAAAGTCCAACACATGCGCCATTCACCAGCATCTTTGGCAGCATACAGAGTGGAACCAAGGACCGAATGAAGATGCAGACTGAATTGACCCTGAGATGGCCCTGATGGGAAGATTGCCTCGCTCTTCCCATGCAAGAACCAAAAGAGAGGACTCAGGCAGGGTCTATTGCTGTGACACCTTTGACCAGATCAATATGCACTCACATCTTCTTTTTGAAGTATGTCATGTTTTATATACTTGTCTTTAAAGAGTAACAGGAACAAAGGGGATATTTTCTCGAATAATTTCTCAGGTTCCTGAAATGTGGCCCTTATGATTAGATCCATTCTTATGGTACCAGCACCTGCACACACTCTAAATATCCCCACATTTCAATCTGAAGCACAGGTGTTTCAAGGCTATTTCTCACATATCATGTATCGCACTGTTTCTATTTATCTAAAGAAACTATGCTAAAGAAATTCAAGGCAATAAATGTAATATGAAAATAAACAGTTCTCCAGGGCAACAATGGCATCCTTATGTCAAGTACAGCTAAGATAGTACTCAACAGCTTGCTCAACAAGAAAATTCTACAAAGACTCCCAGCAAGATGCAGAGAATTCTACAAGTCCCACCACAGGGATTCAGTATCGCAGAGCAAATAGAAGTTATTCAAATGTTGTGCCTGCTAGGAGGCATAGATATCTGCATTTGATGCATCTTGCCTATTAATTGTTAAACTGCAGTTTGCAAATGTTGTTTTCAGAGCCAAGTACCAAGAATTCCATTGTGCAGGTTTGTCTTTTATCCCATAAAATATAAGGTTGTTCAAGATTTGTATAATATAATATTCTGCATTCATTTTTTGATTAAAAAGAATAAATTATAGGACAATTGAGAGCCAGCATTAATCTTCCTTATTACTATGTTTCATTGGGAAAAAATTAAAATACCTAAGAATCTCTTTGGCAATATAAATTACCCTTTTTGAGAATTTTATGTCACAGATAAACTGTGAAATTAGCCATTTTTTTGCCTTAATCATTCATGCAACTTGACAACAGTGATTTATACAGAGCTTTAATTATCCATGCCCCAATAGTTTTATATCAATTACAAAAGATCCATAGTTTAAAATAAAAATCTGATAATAAAATACTCCCAATTTTGCTTTAATAATGCAAAGTATTTTTTTTAATTTTACACTGGTAGGAGAGGAGGAGATGGGAGCTATCTGGCTTGGAAATCTAAAACATGTTGCAGCTTTCTAAAGTATCAGAAAGTAGCCTACATAGGGCCAACATTTTCATACCTATAAAGGTGTCCAGCATTCTCCATTTCCATTTCAGTTAACCAGAGATATGGGTACTCAGAACCTCTGCAAACCACTGATTGAGGTGCATATATGGGTTAATACCCCAGTCCAGTAAAGCAGTTAAGCACATATTTGACATTATTAAGAATAGAAGTATCTGCACTGATGTCAGTGACTACAGTTAAATACAGGATTAAGTCCTTCCCATTGAAATCAGGTAAGAGTTAGATGTCTAAACATGTTGGAGGATCTGGGTCTTGGCTCCTAGATTTAGGAATCCAAACTTGAGACTTTTGGATTTTGAGTTTACTCTAAGGAAAGGAAAAGCTAGTACATTAGCCTCAGGTTTCATCTTTTAAAGACAAATGGTTCCATCCTTCCATCAATCAAACATGACAACACTACAATGAAAGCTGCTTATTAAAAGTAAAAGAAGTAGTTTAAGTGGCTATAATGAAATCTAAAGAATGTCTTTGGTGTACAGTAACATTAGATCCAGCAAGCTGGATAGCTACCTTCTCTGCTGCTGAATTCAAAATGTTACAACTTTGTATTGCATGGTATCCTTTGTACAATTTGCATCTCAGACTGCAGTGAAGAGGTAAGCAATGCAGTTAGACAGTGGAGGGAAGGTTAGAGCAAAAGGACCTCACTGGACTTCCTCAACATTTTCAAGATAGCCTCTCTTTTTAATAAGATTTGAAAAAGGCAAAGTGCTAAGAAGGGTGGAGACATACAAGAGTATTTTTCCAGATGAGATATTGTATAGCAAAATGGTATTGTACTCAGGGTGGGAAGGCTGTTCATTAATCAGAGAGAATACAAATGATAGGATAGATGAAGAGGCAGTCTGAGGCAAGCCCACAGAAAAGTTTATAAACAGAGAGGGTAATTCTGAATATACTTGCTACAAAGTTCTCTTGCATTCTGACCTGCATGTATGAAAATTCCAATACAGGTTGAACCTCTGTTAAGTGGGACTCCCTGGTCCGGCAACATCCATGATCTGACAGGACCACAGATGTTCCAGGACCAAAGAGTCCTGGTGGAGGGCTGCCAGCTAGTCTCTCTGCAGTTGGGCTGCCCAACGTGCTGCAGCTGGGCTCCTAGGTACAAGTGAACGGCGCTGCCCAGTGGAGCCAGGAGCCCGGCGTGCCGCAGCAGGGCTGCCTGACATGGCCAGGAGCCTGGCATGCAGGAAGCTGGGTTGGAGCTGAGCTGCCTGGCGTAACAGGGAAGGGGAAGAGGAAGAGGAGACTGGTAGGGCAGCAAGGCTGGCAGCACAGGGGTGGGAAGGAAGGGGAGCTGGCCAGGAGGCTGGTGGCTGGTCCAAGGCTCAGGGGGCACGGTGTCAAGAAGGGCAAATATGACCTTCCCTGGTCTGGCAAAATCTCTCATCCAGGACCGGTCAGGTCCCAAGTGTGCCAGACCAGGGAGGTCTAACCTGTAGTCATTATTGTACATGGTTCATAGAAGACATCTTTAATGCTTCTCTTTTTCTTGTCTGGAATCATAATTCCTGCTTTCATTTGTTCCATGTACCACTTTAAAAAGGTGGTATAAAATAGACAAAAGTTTATTATGGTACGTTATGCCACAGTTTTATTAGTATCTGAAATCCAACCCACTGATCTGTTTGGAAAATGCACTCAAGTACAATTGTAAAATTGTGTTGTGCTCCTCAGGTTAACTCAGATTTATAACTGAAAATGGCATTCTGTTTAGATGGAGCTATTTAGAAATAATCACTGAGGTAATAAAAAGTGTTCTCCAAAGAAATGGAATTTTGTAACTTCTGGATTTTACAATTTCTAAATTCTTCATAAATGTTTATTTTAGGGAAGAATGTCTATATAGCTTTGCAGAACAAAGAAAAATAGAAGCAGTAAGAATAATTATTTTTAAATACCACTTGTACCTACTTCTCTCATTCCCCAATGTCCTCAGTTCTGCTGTGAATTACAGCCAGCAGAATTTTTAGAGAATGCAGAATATGAAGGTTTACAGGAGCGGTAGACAAAGGTTTCCCTTGTCGACCAATCCGCCTCCAGATCGCTGTGCTGTGCCGGATCAGCTGATTGTCGGCACAGCACAGCGGCCATTTTTATTTTAATGAAGCGGGGATTATTTAAATCCCCGCCTCATTGACTATGTCGGGGAAACTAGTTTACATGGCTCCGTCAATGGAACCATGTAGTCTAGACACACCCCCTGATGTCAAATGTATTTTCATGAACACAAACTCTCTTTATTTAACAAAACTGGGGGAGGGGGAAATGAAACTCTGGTGAGACTGGGGAAAGGAGGCGGGAGAGGGGAAGAGAGTCAACCCCTTTAAGGGCTCTGGGGAGGGAGAGGAGTGTTCTTGGTTGAGGCTGGAGTGGCCACCAGGGCACCCTGGGAAGGCTGGAGGCCCCCTATTTCGATATAAGTGTCTACACAGCACTTATTTTGAAATAGCTATTTCGAATTTGGCATTATTCCTCGTGGAATGAGGTTTACCAAATTCAAAATAAGCGCTCCGCTATTTCAAATTAATTTCGAAATAGCGGTTTGGCTGTGTAGACGCTAGTAAAGTTATTTCGAAATAATGGCTGTTATTTCGAAATAACTTTGCTGTGTAGACATACCCAAAATTAGTAGCATTATTTCCTACAAATGTAAACAAACTTGTTTTTCTGAGTGGAGAAGTAGGACTGAGTAGACAGGTAGGTGCTAAAGTTTAATATTTTTTTATTTTTGAATGCAGTATATTTACATAATTCCACATTTATAAATTCAGCTTTCATGATAAAGAGATTGTACTACAATACTTGTAATAGATGGATTGATAAATACTTTTTCTTTATTTTACAGTGCAAATGCTTGTATTCAACAATAAATATAAAGTGAGTACAGTATACTTTGTATTCTGTGTTGTAATTGAAATCAATATATTTGAAAATGTAAAAAATAATCCAAAATATTTAAGTAAATACTATTCCATTATTATTTAACAGTTTGATTGATCATGTGAGTAATTATGATTAATTTTTAAAAAAAATTTTATCACTTGGGAGCCCAAACATGTTTTTTCCAAAACATTACAAAATATACACAAGGCCTTCTCTCTCGGTGCAAGGATGAGAGAGCAAATGAATCACACATGGACAGATATTATCCATCTCACTCAATACCTGGAAGGCACACAGAGATGTTATGAAGCTTCAGGGGGTAGCCGAGTTAGTCTGTACAGAAAAAAACAACAAATGGTCTGGTAGCACTTTATAGACTAACAAAACATGTAGATGGTAGCTTTCGTGGGCACAGTCCACTTCTTCAGATGAGGGTGGCAAATAAAGAATAGAATAGAAAGGTAAAAAGCAGCTCTGTAAAATGTCCGTGGGAAATGAGTGTGATCTCATTCAAGGTCTCATAGGCATGTGGGTGACACACCACAATTGGCACTCATTAATGGTTTCAGCAAAGACACCCGGTATTTGATAGATATGGGAAATTGAGAGGTCCTTGGTAGAGGACTGAAAGGAAGCCTAAATTGTGGTTTCCTGTGTTTTATGTTCTACAGATAAGTATTCATGGCTATCAGACATCTAACACAAGCCATAAATTCACATTTTGGAAAGCAACTTTCTTTCCTTCATTTTATAATATTTCATGTATGCTTGCTCTGTAGCCCGCTCCTCCCTTAGCTTCATGCCAGTGACTAAATTCTTGATTATTCCAGCTAATCCTGTCTTATCCCTCTGTCCTTAATATATCAATACCTTGTGATTTCCCACTGGCACCTGGTTTGCTCTTTGTGTCCTGAACCCTGCTACAATTCCCACTGGTTCAATCATCATATTACCTCAGGCATGACTTGTTATCAGCAGATTTTCAGCAGATAAGTGTAAAATTTGGCTGCTCAAATTGAAGTACAGGCTGCAATTTCCCTGTATTTCCCTCTTCTTTATAAACACTTCCTTTCCATATGTATGAAAAGAGGGTATCATTTACTCACTATGGAACTCAGTTAATACTGGCTTTGTGGAACTGATTTTATACGAATGTCATGTCTTCATTACAGAAAGTCTGCCTTTTAGTAACTTAACCAGCTTTTTCCAGTATGTCCATTAAACCCCTTTATATTCAATGTTAAAAGAATCACAGATATTCTTTAAAAAAATCATAATAGGACAGTGTTATTGATATTGCATACCTTGACAATAAAGCTAGATCCCAATATTAATTCCCGAGTTTCTGTCTTCTCAGGTATTAATTGGGTTTTGTAATTTTGTCCATTTTCTTCTCACCCTATTCCACATCATAGCTTCCCTCCTCCATCCCCTCCATTCCTTACATCTCCCCTTCTTGGTTACCTTCACCCCTCTAAAGTTTCCACCATATCTGCCTGCTCCTCTTCCTCTTCCTGCACGTCTGTCCCGCCTTTTCCCACCAGCTCAAATCCCACATCCTTCTCCTCACTTCTTGTGACAACTGTCCCACCCCTGACCTTCCTCCATCCCCTCCCTAACCACCTGCCCCACTTCCATCCCTCTGCTGCCATCTTTCCTAAAATCACACTCATCCCTCTCCTTCCCACCCACCTCTCTTCCCCTTCTCATGCTGTCCCTAGAGTACCTATTTATCTCTAAAAAAACCCTCACTGTTATCTCTGACTTCTTCATATCATTTTCCCTCCAGCTCCTGGTTCTCACAGCAACCTGGAACCCTTCACCTATCCTCTTACAGAGGCTTTTCTTTCTTGCACACTCCCAACTCTAAATCACATCCTGATGAAGATGATGGGTTTCTACTTTCCCATTCCTGCAGCTTGAATCTCTCCTTTCTCCCCCTTCCAATCTCTTTCCTCCTTTTGCATTATATCTGCCTCTCCTATCTTCCATGTTTTTGTCATGTGTCACCCTCCCAAGTTCTCGCCATCAGTCTTCCCCTGATTTGGATTCCTGGCTGTCTCTTGTCCTTTCCTCTCAGTCCTGCACACTCATCCTTGGTCACTTCAGCTGTTGTGTTAATAATCATTCTGATCCCTTAGCTTCATAGTTCCTCCATTCATTCTGCAGCTCTGGTCCAGTTCTTCTTCTGCTCAGAGAAAGGGATATTCCCTTGACTTAATCATCTCAGAGTACTTTATCTCTCTGTTGCTGAGTTTGCCCTGGCTGACCAGCTCCTGGTATCTTTCAACATTGACCATAAACTACCACTCAGAGCTTATCCCTTGGCCTTTCTGTCATTCCTAGTCTACTAGATATGACTTCTCAACCACTCTCAGCCCTGCCTCCCTGCCACCTCTTCCTTTTCTTTGACTGATATGGCTGTTCCTTTCTCTCCATGCTTCTCTTCTACCCTTAACTCTTTTCCCCCAGCCCTTATGTGAAGTCCGCCCTGGTTCAAGCACAAATCTAGTTCCTCCGTGCCAGTTCTCATGCTGCAAAACGTGCCTGGTGGAAAGCTTGCTGTCCAGACTGATTTCCCCTGCTACAAATTCATTCTCTCCTCCTGTGGTTCTGCCTGTTCCCTAGCTAGACAACACACTTCAAACTTGACTGAATTTCACACCTCAGTCCCAGCTGCCTTTTTACCATATTTGACTCACGCCTCAAATCCTTACCTAATACCACCCCCACTTCTAGATCTGCATGAGATCTTGCTGATTTCTTCCTCCACAAAAACCCTGACAAAATAAAATGTGATTTCCCCATTCATTTTCCCCTTCCCTTCCCTATTCCAAGTCAATTCTCAATTCCTTCTCCTCAGTCAGACACAGACATTTCTCAGATGATCTCCTATTTTACAGTCTAACACCTCTTCCTTTCCCCCCATACCTATGCTTTGGAACAAGCTATGTACAGATTGGACTTCTCTTATCTGGCACCCTTAGGACCTGACACGTCCTGAGGGAGTTTGCCTGAACAAGGGAGTTCGGCCCTTCTGCTGACAGACTCCAGGCTCTCCCGAGATCTGTCAGCAAATCGCCAGGCTCTCCTGCCCCTGGACCAACGGGCTCCCAACTCCTCAGACAGCCCTGGGGCTGCTGGGGCTCCACTGCCCCAAGGCTGCCAGACTCAGCTACTCTGGGGCCACTGGGGCTCCATTACTCCAGAGCTGTCAGAGCTTTGGGGCTCTACTGCTCCAGAGATGCTGGGGCTCTGCTTTCCCGGGGCTGCCAGAACTCAGCTGCTCTGGGCCTGGTGGAGCTCCATGGCCAGCCGTGGGTAGCTGGTTCTCTGCACCCACGAGGCTGGCACAAAGTACCAAGACTCCACAGCCCTGAGCCAGGTTTTTCTGGTCTAGGGTCTCTCTGGTCCAGCAACATTCATGGTCCTACCAGACCATGGATGTTGCTAGACCAGAGAGTCCCGGACCAGAGAGGTTCAACCTATACTTCAGTGCTGGTATTCCAATCATGGGATATGTCCCGCCAAGTCTCTGTAATTCCAATTATGTTATAATTTTCTCCATATACTCTGACTTCCAATTCGTCATGATTATTTCCCGTACTTCTTGCATTTGTATAGAGGCACAGAAGATATTTTGCAGACTGGCCTATTGCTTTTTCTTCTTGTCTTTTTAATACAGTGGTGCTTTCTAGTCCTTTCTGCAGAAATTAGCCCCTTTCCCTTGTCTTCATCATTTGAGCCTAGATGCGCATTTGCTGGCTATTTATCATAAGGCCAGCATAAGCCTGTAAGACTGTTTAAAACTTTCCTTATCAAGTTAGCTAGACTAAGTGCCTCCATAGTTGACCACGCCCCTCCATTCAGTAATATGTAAAGATGTTATCATTAACAGAAACATGTTTCTGGCTTAGACTAATGTATCCCTTCCAGAGGATTTGGAAGCCACTTTTCTTTTTTTTTCCTTTTTGACACTTACAATACTGTTATGGTGTACAGGCATCTGTGGCTTGAATTATTCAGGTAATTACATTGAAACTCAGTATTCCACAGAAGAAGTGCTAACAGGTCTTTCATCTGTTCAAAGTGAAACCAGAAAACATCATGTACCTCAGGGTTACTCAACTTTGGAAGCCCTGGGGGCCACAATGATACTCATAGCACATACCAAGGGCCACAACTTAAGTGCAGTTGCATATACATGCAAATATATATGCAAATATATGCAATCATTTTCTTTCACACTGACGAGCGTGAATACAAAGATTAAGGCAAGACTACACAACACACAGGCCCCATTTAAATCAGTTCTGCTGATATTAATAAAATGCAATATTTACCCGATTTCCACCCATATGACAGCATTTTTAATGAGCAACGACAGTCTGGGAATTTAACTACTAAAACGCATCTCAACAGAAGACCATTATGGCTACTTTTTTTGTTTTGGCTCCCACCCGTGGGCTGCGTGTTGAGCCCCCGCGTAAAGCCAAACTGCACTGCAGGCTACAAACAAATGGGCTGTGGGCCACATGTGGCCCACGGGCCGCATGTTGAGTAGCCCTAATGTACATTGTATGAAGTGGGGAGTTCCTTATACTGCTGTAAATGCAGTTAGGGAGATGGGAAATGGAGAGAGATAGCTGAAACTGTTGCCATCATCAGACCCACTCCATTAGGTTGGTTTTTGTTTTGTTTTTTTAAGGAATCATGCAAGATAAACTGTCTTTCAGGAGTCAAGAGGGAGAAGGATGAACATACGATGCAGAGAATGAATAACATGGCCACCACCCTCCAGAGAAGAAAGACCCTGTGCCTCTGCCTTAACCGTCCCCTGTGATCGCAGTGTACACACATCCTCAGTGTTTCTTACCGAACTTTGCCAATCAGGCAGCAAGTTCAACACGCCAGTGCCTTTCCAGATTCTTGTGTTCTCCAAGTGCCACTGGCTTCCTGGCTCCATTCTCTCAGTGACACCTAATCTCAGCTGTCAAAAGAGCTCTTGCCTACGCATGCTGCTGTTTTCTTTCAATTCTTCAGGCTGTGTAATGGTCAATGAGAGAGTTTAATTTTAATGGTTTGTTTAATTCACTTCGAGATTGAATTTTTTAGATTTGCTCAAAGAGCCATTTTTGTTAAAAGATTAACATACGCTGTCTATTAGCTCAGCTTGAACTGTCATCTAAAGAAGTGGGTTGTGCCCATGAAAGCTCATGATACTATCTATATATTTTTTGGTTAGCTTCTAAGGTGCTACAGGACCATTGCTGTTTTATAATTTTTTTTAACAGCCAGATTGTTAAAGGTATTGAAAAGGAAGGAAATCCAGAGTTAAGGTTGATAATCCACTGCTATTTTGACTTGGTTATTTAATTTATATGATGTATTATTTGTCAGTATCATGTTCAGGAAATAAGATCCCAAAAAGCAGTGAAAATGATGAACAAACTATGTGAATTATGAGCCAGATTCAAACAAGCAGCAACCAAAGCCAGGTTCATATCTAGGGGCTTGTTTTCAACACTACAACATAGAACTGCCTCAAGCCCCGCACACAACAACCTGTGAACATCACACTGCACTCCAGATTGCCTCTGAGACACAATACTTCCCCACTCACAAGCACAGCGTCTGGGTGTAGAAAAGAAAGGAGAGGTCACCCAACATTACTTAGGGAAAATGTCACGAGCAGGATTCAGATATATAGAGCTGTGAGCAGGAACCCACCCCAGAATACGTGGGGCAGTGTCTTCGGCCTGACGTTCTTGGGTTCTACAACCAAAAGGTCTTTTACTCTGCCCCCTCCCATATCCCACTCGTAGTGGTTGTCCTTGGTCAGTGAGGATCCAGAATTTAGAGGTGCACTCAGGGTTCCCTGTCAGCTTGCCACCAGGTGGGGGGTTTGAACCTGGAACCTCTGGAGTTTAGTATGGGCACATCTACCCACTGAGCTAAAAGCCAACTGCCTCACAGCCCATGCTATAGAGGTCTCTTGGTCTTAGCTGTTGCTGTGGTCTAGGTGCCCACTGCATGGGACAGTGACCCATACTAGGTGTGTGGGTTATACATCCCATGTGGCTGCCTAATAATTTCCACACAGGGGCTCTTGGCTGCCATGTAAAGAGCTGCTGCAGCTGGGAGAGAGACCCTTCTTCCTGGCCGTGGCAGCTCCCTGCTGGGTTCAGGGAAGAGACACTCTCCTATGTCCCCAGAGCAGGGCCAGATTAAAAGAGGCTTTAGGGGAGCCTATAAAGGCCCTGTGTTGCAAGTCAGGTTCCTGTCTGTGGGGTGGAAGGATCTGCTATTTGTCCCCTTAGTTGGAGCCACATTGCTGCGACAGTCGGGAAGCTCTGTCCCCACAATGCCCTTGCCTGAAGACTTTGCCTCTGCAGCTCTTATTGGCTGTGATTCTCGGCCAATAGGATCTGCAGGAAGGTGGAGTGGTACATGCCGGCAATTGTGGGACAGTTTGGGCTGCATGAAGATACCTGTTCCCCACAATCACCAAATGGGAGCAGCCCCAGGTAATTGCCCCCCCACTGCAGCCTCAGTCCTGAGCCCCCTCCTGAATCCGAACTCCCTAATTCCCTCCCAGACCCCACACCCCAATCCTCTGCCCCAGCCCTGAGCCCCCTGCCACACCCTAATTCCCTAACTTCCTCCCAGACCTTGCACTCTAACACTGAACCCACTCCAGCACCCTAGCTCCCTCCTCAATCTCACACCCCAACCCTGAGCTCCCTCCTGCACCCTAACTCTTGCCCAGACCTCCCACCCCTACATTAACCACCTGCCCTGAGCCCACTCCCAAACACCAAACTCCTTGATCCCAGCCTGGATCCCCCCTTGTGCTTCACAAACATTTCATCCCTATCCCCACCCCAGAGCCCCCAGGAGAGTCAGAACCTTCTCTGACTCCTGCACCCACCTCTTGCCTCAACCAACAGTCCTCTCCTTCATTCTGAACCCATCATTTTGGCCCCATCCTAGAACATCATGACCCCACAAAATCTAGTAACTCTGGGTGCCCAGAAGAGTTAATCTGGCCCTGCCCAGCAGGGAGCTGATGCAGCCATGGGAGAGGCACCTTCTCAAAGTTCTCTCCTAGATTGTAATATAGCTCTAAAAGTAGGTTAAATGTTATTACATGTCTCCATAGTAAAACACTTACTAGAGCTGGTTGGAAAAATGTCAGGAGAACCATTTTTCACTGAACAATGCAGTTTTATCAAAATCATAACACTCTTCCTTTGACTTCCCTTACTCCTCGTGGAAGCAGGACTGCCAGCATCATCCAGAGCACCCCTCTCAGTTTGAATTAGTGTGTCTTCACTAGACCCGCTAATTCATACCTGGAAGATCAACAGCAGCAGCTTCAATCTTCTCTGTAGTGTAAACATACCCTAATAGTGAGGAGAAATCCTGTGTAGAAGCTGCTACAGCAGGCAGTGCTTTAGAAATACATCAGGCTTTCTGATGTATCATAGAAGCAGACAGAAGAGCAGTTCCTGCAATATGTCCAAAGACTGCATTCCTGTGCAATATTTCTTGATAGAGAAGGTTAGAGGCAGCCCTGTTTACATCTCCACAACATGCCCACTGTATACTGAATCTACAGTACCATTGCCATCTGTCCTCTCTGCTGTCCCCTCATTTTTGTCCCAAATTTACTCACATTTCACACAGATTTGGTGACTCCTCACTTTTATGGTTGAATATTGAAATAGGTATTGTTACACAATAATTTTTAAAAGACATGAAACTGAGGGGCAAGTTATCTCACAACATTTTAAGTTTCCTGCCTGAATCATTTTTATTTTGTCTATCCTTTTTTCAGTTCTCTGTCATGTTTCACAGCTCCCATTTGTGTTTTGGTAGGTTGAGAGAGATGATGGCTGTAAGTCCAACCTCTCTTTTCCCTGCATGTGTCAGATTCCCTTGCCCTACCAGGACTCGTTCATTTTATCGATATTTTTGTTGCATCAGGTTGTGATCCATGTTAGGGAAATTGTACTGTCATTTCTGAATCTGCATTTATTTCTTCATGCACAGATGTTGGGGTAGTCTCAGAATAAGCCATCCTTTGCAGACATGTTAAAACTGTTTTCCCCAGGAGATTCCTAATTGTTTTTGTTCTTTCATGGTCTCCTGAATCACCTGAAGAAATAGGGCTATTTGACAGGACACAGGCTTAGATGCTCTACCCATATGCATTCCTAGTCACTAAGGTCTCAGCTGTGTTGAAACCAATGGAATTATTATCTGATTCACTGCTCACAGATATTGATAAGGGATTTTCAATCTGGTGCTTAGTAATAACAGACTGATGAAAACCCTTAACATTTTTAATCAGCCTTTTTCTATCATATTAGAAGTTTGAGTCTGGGCAATTTGGAGGATAGGCAAACAAAGATTTGATATTTCTAAGACTATGTCTAGACTACCCCCTCTTCCGCATTTTTTTCAGGAAGAATGGCTCTTGCGCAAGAGGGGGGTTTGCGCAAAAAGGAGCCGTCTACATGGCTCTTTTTTGCGCAAAAACTTCTTGCACAAAAATGGAGCTTAATTAATTATGCAAATGAGGTTTGGCAATATTCCATGCTTTGCCTCATTTGTATATTTTTTGCGCAAGAGGGGGCAGTCTAGACTAGACTAGCCTTAGAGTACAATTTTATATTATATTCACTGAAGAAATATAGAGTATATTTTCTGGAAAACCAATGGTAAACAGCAGAAAAAATGTATAAAAGGTGTAACAGTAAATAAGAGTACATCTACAGTGAATTTATGTGGAAGTCATTTGGATACAGAATAAGTTACAGTCCAAATATCTTTACTCTTGTTACATTAAGCTTTAATAAGCCTTAAGATTATTTTTGGATGCTAAACATATGGGTGAATGAGAGACACAAAAATAGATCAGGTGTGAGTCAGGCAGCAGTACTAAGAATGTGATGAGAAGCAGTTTCTTGTTAACATTTTACAAGGGGTATGAGATGAAGTGTCATTAAGGTTAATAGTGAATCATTACATTTGAAAGCTTTAGTGTATACCAAAACTAAAGAGGATTTCTACTTTAGTAAATAAAAAAAAACCAAACAACAGAACTTTAACAAAAGAAAACTGGATACATTTATTTTGTCAGAAAAGATGGAGTGATTTGATAGTACTTTTCGGTTATATAGAGAGCAGTAAAAAAGTTTGATTTAAACACAGTTGAATTGGCAATCTCAGATTGCTTGATGGTGTTGTCCAACTGAATCCAAAATAAACCTCGTTTTATGGCTGTGCACAGGAAAATATCAGTAAATGGGATTGATAATCAAAGATTTACTACTAGACCTGAAAATACTTTATATAGTAAAGCAAGGGTACAGAATCCCTCTCTCTAGCATTTAAAGTATTTGAATTCCGAAGTTCAGGTATCTAAACAAAATTTTAATACCTGCTTATAACCAATGTTTCCTGTAAGCTCTGTGCTTGGATGTCAGGCAGGAGAGATTCAAATGCCACCTAGTTGATTAGCAAAGCACCTGTAGCACCTACAGCCAGGAGCATGTGTTTCTACTAGTGGTGCACATCTGCACATGCCTCCGTGCACATAACATTTATTCCATACATGAGTGGGAAAAAATAGAGGGAACATTGCTTACAACTAATTTTTCTACTACAGGTTGAACCTCTGTAAACTAGGACTCTCTGGTCCCGCACCATCCATGGTCTGGAAGGACCACAGATATTCCAGGACCAGAGAGTCCCAGTGGAGGCTGGTGCCTAAGAACCCTGCAGGCTGGCAGGGCTGCAGGCTTCTGGCAGCAAGTAGCCAGAAGGGCCAGGAGAATGGCTCCTTGCATCTGGGCTGCCGAATGCACCCAGGGGGGCTGTTCAGCGAGACTGGGAGATGCACTGAGATCTGGGCTGCCCAGCATGGCAGGCAAGGAGGGGTGGGGGCCAGAAGGGCAGTGGGGCCTGTGCCAGTCCAGGCCTGGGGTGGGGGAGGACAACAGCAGGGGGCCACATAGGACCTGCCCTGGTCCATCAAAATCCCTCATCCAGGACCGGTTATGTCCCGAGGGTTTCAGACCAGTTCAATGGTAAAGATGTGAGTTAAACTCAAAGAGGGGTACAATATCAGATTCCTTGACTACTGACACTAAAATGTCAATTAAATAAGGAAGATCAAAGTAAATATCTGATCTGGCATACAAAATATCAGTGAGTTACATTAACTCTGTAATTAGTAGAATGGTGCTCCTATGCATCCCAGCCCTTCCAGGATTGAAGGAATCAAACTGAGGAAATTAACAGAACAAAGTTTGTAACCCAGAACATTTCAATAAATATGGGCAAATGCGACCAACTAAATTGTTTCAAATGTTATAGTATATGCTATTACTCGCAGACTTACTCGGCGTTGCCTGGGTCTTTTAGGTCAGGAGGCTGGTGTTGTGGGAGCCCGTCTGGCACAGGCCTTTTCTCTCCCCCAGTCCTCCCCCTGGTCAGAGGGGCCTTCATTATAATATTCCCTATAGCAATAAGAAAAATAAAAGCAAGATTTGGAGAAGAAAAGTGGAGATAATATTCAGTTTTTAGGGGCCTGATCATACAACTCTTCTCTTTTCAGGTGAGTAAATCTAATGCAAATATCTGCTAACTGTACAAGTAAGGTTTACTCACATGAACAAGGATTTCTGAATTGGGGACCAGCAGAAAACTTCATTCATAGTTTATTGAAATAAATTTGAGACTATCTGAGACTTCAGTAGGTTTTGGATTACGTCCGTAGTGCATAATGTTTGTTTAAGAATAATCTAAATATAATGTGAAAACATAAAAGTTACACAGAAAATAAATGTCAGTTCACTAAGAATATACAGTAGGAAAATATCTCTTTGCTGGGTGATATAACTGACATTGTGCTTCACAATAACCAACAATGAAGATGAGAACAAATAATAAACTTGATATAATACAGAGAAGGAAAAATTCATTGTTCAGACTAGCCTATTATAATTCCTAATCTTCCAGATAAAGGGCTACTAATATAAGCAGAAAAGCCTCATCTAATCTTGTAAATATTAATGGGCCATAACTACCCCAAACCAAGAATAATAAGGTCATAATTAAACAGCAAGCTGCTGAAGAAATTAACTAAAGGAATCAGAAGAAAATAATACAGATAAAACTTTTCTTCTGAGAGCTAGGTTTATAAATGCATTTACATCAGTTTCGCCCCCTTATACTTTCACAATGACTTCAGTGATTTAAGGCCTAATCCAAAATGATTGAAATCAGTAAAAGTCTTTGTCTTTAATGGATCTTGGATTAGTCCATTCATTAATTTATATTTTCAAGATTTTGCACAAAAACCCTGAAGTGACTAAAAAGTTTGTTTTGTGTCTTGTGTATTTTCTCATGTTGTATCCAATTAGGGTTGCCAACTTTCGCAACCAGATGGACCAGATGCCATCTGTCCAGTTGGGAAAATTGGCAACTCTGTATCCAAAACATAATTTTTATAAGTAAAAATAATAGTATTTTTCCGAATTTATTTCATATAACCACAAAATAGATTGCATTACATTATTGGATAAATCCTTCACCAAATACTGGTTAAATTAATGTATTGTAATCCCAGTTGCAAAAAACTGGTACTGGTAAAATCCAAGGAAAGATGGCCAAGTATTAAAATATTTATAATCATCTAAGTTGCACTGGCAATGTTAAGTGCTTGAACATATGAATATGTTCCAGTTGGAAGTGAAAACATGTGAGTTAAATATTTTAAAACTTTAAATGCACTTTTGTTTGTTCTCACAGACTTTAAGGCCAGAAGAGACCATCATGATTATCTAGTCTGACCTCCTGCACATTGCAGGCCACAGAACCTCACCCACTTACTCCTGCAATAGACCCATAGTCTCTTTCTGAGTCAGCAAAGTCCTCAAATCATGGTGAGTTAAAAATCTAATAGAGATTTTGAAGTGAATTTTCATAAGGAGTATAATTTGCATTCATAGAATGCCTTTCATAATAGTTGGTAGGTGTAGTAAAACTACAAAGTAGAATTATTAATATTGTTATTATTATTCTAAACTAACATAAAAGAACACCTTCTAACATACAAGAAGAAAGAAAAGAAAATGGAAAACCTAAAGAGAAAAATATACAAGCAATTAAAATGAACAACTCTCAAAATGTATCAAGTTATTCAAAGCAGAGTTAGGGAAAGATGAAGAAAATTAATTGAGAACATAATGCTCAGATTTGAAATGGGGACCCTGAAGAAGTTAGTGAATGACATAGCTATCTGTTGTTGTTCTTGTATTCCAGATTAAAGATTTTGCCTGGATGGGGAGGATGCTGAAGAGTCTGGGAGTGAGGAGGTGGAGGTGGGATGCTTATCTGCTGCCCTGCACTCTGGGACACACATGGCTCCATGCTCCTCACTGGTTCCAGCATATGGGAGCCGCAGCAAAAAGCCTCAGAGGAAGTGGCTCTGTGTGCAAAGCAGGAGGTAGTGCACAAAGCCACTTCTTCCTCCATACCATGGGATTAGAGACACCCAGGCTGCGTCTAAACTGGCAAGTTTTTCCGCAAAAGCAACCGCTTTTGCGGAAAAACTTGCCAGCTGTGTACACCTGCCACTTGAATTTGCGCAAGAACACTGATGATCTGATGTAAGATTGTCAGTGTTCTTGCGCAAATACTATGCTGCTCCCGTTCGGGAAAAAGCCCTCTTGTGCAAATGTATTTGCGCAAGAGGGCCAGTGTAGACAGCTCAGGACTGTTTTGTGCAAAAAAGCCCCGATGGCGAAAATGGCGATCGGGGCTTTCTTGCACAAAACCGCATCTAGACTGGCATGGATGCTTTTCCGCAAAAAGTGCTTTTGCGCAAAAGCGTCCATGCCAATCTAGACGCTCTTTTCCACAAATGCTTTTAACGGAAAAACTTTAAAGAGTATGGCGGTTCCAGTGTGTTAAAACATTCCCTGAAGTGTCTACAGCTCCAATATTTCAGTTCTCTGTGCGCATGAGAACTGCAAAGTGATGTAGAAGTTTAACTGCTTCAGAATGAACAGGAGGTAAACTGCAGATTAGCTTTCCCCTAGTACAGATACTTCAGGAAAGGTCTAGAAGAAAAGCTTCTTGGGAGGAAAAAAAAGGAGTGAATATCTTCAAGAAGGGAAGATTTCACATCCAACACACATACGGATGTGTTGAAACATGACCTGGTGAGCTTTTCTATTTATTTTTTGATTTTGACATCATTCCACTTTTATGTTGTAAAAATAGCCTTTGAGAAAAGGTCTTAGTTGGATTTTATTTATCCAGATCTTTTCATGGCGGCTAACAGTGAAACTGACTACAACTGATTAGAAACATGAAGCTGATGATCTATTCTAGTTGCATCCTAGTAGGAAGTAAAAATTCTGCTCTCCTTTCTGAGACCTAGTCTACACTGAACTCTTATTTCTAAATAACAAGTGGAGTGTCCACAGTACCAAGCCCATTATTTTGAAATAAAGGATTGATTATTTCGAAATAATAACTCCTGCTTTCCATGAAGAATAATGCTTATTTTGAAATAGTTATTTTGAATAGCGGTAGTGAGGATGCTCCACTGCTGCTATTTCAAAATAACTCCCCAGAGTCATTCAAAGTAATTACTCCCCAATGCTTCCTGGGGCTCTAAGTCAAAGTAGCGTGTCCACATTAAGGGTGTGTCTAAACAGCACCCATACCTCAAAATACTTTATCTCGAAATTTGGCACTGTCTACACAGCGCCAGATTTCAAAATAAAGAGCTATTCCAACAAGTCCCTTAAACCTTGTGCATGAGGTTTACAGGAAGGTCAGAATAGCAAGCCCATTATATTTCGATATAACGGGCTTGCTCTTAAAACGCAAAATAACTATTTCAGTATACCAAAAGTATCCCACAACAACTCCGTAGTGTAGACATAGCCTAAGGGAGCCTGGCTCAGACTAATTTCAAGGCTTCCCCATAGTGTGGACATGCTATTTCAAAATTATTATTTCAGGAGTTATTATTTCGAAATAAGTAACAGAGGGGTAGCCGTGTTAGTCTGAATCTGCAAAAGCGGCGAGGAGTCTTGTGGCACCTTATAGACAAACTGAAGTGTTGGAGCATAAGCTTTCGTGGGCAAAGACCCACTTCATCAGATGCATGTAGTGGAAATTTCCAGAGGCAGGTATAAATATGCAGGCCAGAATCAGGCTGGAGATGACGAGGTGGATCCAATCAGGAGGATGAGGCCCACTTCTAGTAGCTGATCTGGAGGTGTGAATTCCAAGAGAGGAGAAGCTGCTTTTGTAGTTAGCTAGCCATTCACAGTCTTTGTTTAATCCTGAGTTGATTGTGTCAAACTTGAAGATGAACTGTAGCTCAGCAGTTTCTCTTTGAAGTCTGGTCCTGAAGTTTTTTTGCTGCAGGATGGCTATCTTTAGATCTGCAATTGTGTGTCCAGGGAGATTGAAGTGTTCCCCTACAGGTTTTTGTATGTTGCCATTCCTAATATCTGATTTGTGTCCATTGATTCTTTTACGTAGGGACATGAAAAGTTATTCATAAGTTATTCATGAAATAAGTTATTTTGAAATAATTTCTTAGTGTAGACATGCTCTGAGTGAGTTTCATCTGATTCCACAGACATAGGTCATAAATAAACTGCCAGGTCTGCTCAGGAAACCTTGTGCCTTTATGGATGATAAAACCCACAGGGAATACCTAGTCCAGTGTTAACAAGAATTGATGGTATCTGCATAAGAACCTTAACCAATCACCATTGAAGTCAAGCTTCTGAAAACCCACTGGCAAGTTTTTTTCCAGAAATCATCACTCCTTTTTCATAATTAACCTTGTTGTCAGCCAGCTCCAAAATTCCCCTTTCTGCATGGAAATCATTGTGAAGGTCTTGGTGAGCCAACTCCTGCAGCATCTTCTAGTATTTTGGATCCCATGCCATCAGCTTCTGAACTGGCCATCTATATGAAACAGAATTAATTTTGGTTGTCAGTTATTGAATTTACAGGTTTTGGTACTCTTTGGAATTGGAGGGGGAGAGCAAAATGTAGCCCACACTTCTTGTTAAAGAAAATAATCCAACTCTTTAAGAGTTAACAAACAATTCCAGAGTTCTACAGAAATTTTTAGTTCTGTGATTTGGAGGCAAATTTTCATACAAATCCATGACCATCCATGAAGATTATCAGCTTCAAGTAACTTAGCTCTACAAAATTTTCTTTTTAATTTTTTTTGTGGGAGAGAAAGTGGGTGGAGTACAGTGGGAGCTCACAGAACATATGTTGTTGTTCACTGTGTAGTGCAACAGGAAAACTGTAATTAAGGAAGTTGAGTAAAAGGCATTAACAATATGATCAAAGCCTGGTTCTCGATCTTACCTATACTATGACCCTATGTTACAACAGCGGAAAAAAACAGGAAAAACCCCTTTTCATGGGTTCAGAAACTTCTTCCCATCTAAACATTTAAAAAAATGGGTGCTCATAACACTTCCCTGTAAACACATACATGTACCCCGGGCCTGTTTGTGATCCTGCCCTTAACATACCGACCGTTACACTTACCTTCATGCCTCTAGCTTCCATCCCAGACACATTTCCCAATCTACTGTATATAGCCAAGCCCTAAGATACAACCGTATTTGCTCCAATCCCACAGACAGAGACAAACACCTACAGCATTCTGAAAACAGAAATACCCACCTGGTGAAGTGAAAAAACAGATTGACAGAGCCAAAAAAGTACCCAGACATGAACTACTTCAAGACAGGCCCAGAAGAGAAACAACAGAATTCCACTTATCACCTACAGTCCTCAACTTAAACCCCTCCAATGCGTTATCAACAATATAAAACCTATCCTAGAAAATGACCCCTCATTCTCAGAGGCCTTGGGGGAAAGAGCAATTCTTGCTTGCAGACAACCCCCTAGCCTCAAACAAATTCTTTCCAGTATCCATGCAAAACACTTCCATCATAATCATCCAGGAACCCACCCCTGCAATCAGCCCTGGTGCCAACTCTGCACACACAGCTATTACCAGTGATTTTATCACTGGACCCAACCACATCAGCCACCAAATCATAGCTCATTTAACTGCACATCCACTAATGTGATCTATGGCATCAAATGCCAGCAATGCCCCACTGCCATGTATATTGGCCAAACTGGCCAGTCTCTACGGGGAAGAATTAATGGACACAAATCAGATCTCCGAAAAGGCAACACACCAAAAACCTGTTGGAGAACACTTTAATCTTCCTGGACACTCATTAATGGATCTCCAAGTCGCTGTTTTGTTTCAGACCAATTCCACAAGCCAAATACAGTACATAGAGAAGGATTGGAACTTCATTCACAAGTTAAATTATCAACCAACCAAACGATGAAGGTGTTAATGGTTCTTGATGAGTTTTAACCAGTTCTAATAAAAAGGAAGATTATAGCACTTTTGAAGCTATTTGGTTTCCTTTTAGCCTTTTGTTTTTTCCTCACAGGTCTCCTCCAGATTGTAAAGACCTTCTTTCTATGGGAATTACATATTTAGATTTCAAGTTTCAAATATGCAGCATCATTTGCTAGAAAGGTACTTCCTACATAAGCAACAGAGCTGCTGAAAATAAAGGGTTCCAGACTAATGATGCTTTTAGATTCAGAGTAATATGGAACTGTATAAACATGTACATGGTACACTATCACAGCAGTATTTTCAGATATTTTTTCTGAGGATTTCTTTTTGGAACTCTCGATACAGGGCTTTCTGAGATTTTCCTTCCTGTAAACCAGATTAATTTTAACGTTGATAAATGCAAAGTCCTTCCTCTAAACCAGTTGAATTTTAATGTTGGTAAGTGCAAAGTAATGCATATTGGAAAACATAATCCCAAATGTAGGTATAAAATGATGGGACTAAATTAGCTGTTACCACTCAAGAAAGAGATCTTGGAGTCATTGTGGATACTTCTCTGAAAACATCTAATCACTGTGAAGTAGCAGTCCAAAAAAATCAAACAGAATGTTAGGAATCCTTTAAAAAGGATAGAGAATAAGACAGAAAATATTGTATTGCCTCTATAAAAATCCAAGGTACACCCATATCTTGAATACTGTGTGTGGATGTGGTCACCTCATTTCAGAAAATATATCTGATATTGGAAAAAGTTCAGAAAAGGGCAACAAAATGATTAGGGGTATGAAACTGCTGCCATGTGAGGCGAGATTAGTAAAACTAGAACTTTTCATCTTAGAAAAAAGAAGACTAAGGAGGGGATATGGTAGAGGCCTAAAAAATGATGGCTGGTGTGGAGAAAATAAATAAGGAAAAGTTATTTGCTTGCTCCCATAACAGAAGAACTAGGGGTCACCAAATGAAATTAATAGGTAGCCGGTTTAAGACAAACAAAATGAAGTATTTCTTCATGCAGCACACAGTCAACCTCTGGAACTCCTTGCCAAAGGACGTGGTGAAGGCCAGGTCTTTAATAAGATTCGAAAAAGAATTTGATAAATTAATGTAGAAGAGGTTCATCAATGGTTGATGTTAGCCAGGATGGTTAGGAACCTGTGCTGTTCTTTCCCCCTGGGGCACCTGGAATTGGCCACTGTTGGAAGACAGTATACTGGGCTAGATGGACTCAGAATGGCCATTCTTATGTTCTTATGTTATGTTCTTAAACATATAGCATTTGTAGCCATTATCATCAGAATTATATAATGACTTTTCCTTACTGAAAACCTTCTGAGATTGATGCAATGTGTCCAGTGAATAGAATCAACAGCTGCAAGACAGGGGACCCTGAATCCTATTAGTGGCTCTGCCTGACTCACTGTGATACCTTTAGCACTTTCCTTTTACTCTCAGTTGAAATAAAATAGCTCTGACTTTCTCAATTACTTGAATACATTACTGGGACAAATGTGTGTGCCTCATCCATAGCATCTTACATGCACGTTCCATCATCTAGTTTCATTCAATGGTCATTTCAAATAGCACAGTGATATTCTATATCACTTTCACTGATGATGCTCATCAACAGACAGTGGAATGCTTTTGAAAAAATCTAAGGTGAAACTGATAAAATGGTAACCATGGGGTGCGGGTGGGAAGCAGTACTGGAAGAAGCTGGTCAGTATAGAGCACCAATATTCAGCAGAAGAATATGCTAATTTACAGTTATTCCACAGGCACATTTCTGTGACTTATCACCAAGCATACTCTGACAAAATATTCTTTAGTGTGCAACAGAAGTTTTCAGTGAATAGCTGATTCCTGAACAGCTTATATTTTTCATATCCCTTTGGAAAAGGGGAGTATTTCATAATAGATTTGAAAATAAAAATTAATAAACTCAACAATGCTAACTGATAATGCTAAAAAGAGTGTTGGTATGTTTATTGGGAGCAATAGGTTTCCTCATATTTGCTTATGGGTTCTCAGCTACATTCCTCTAAATTACTCTAAATTAGTTTAGCCAACTACCCCTTATTCACCTAAGCTACGTAGCTTCAAACACATCCTGGGAAAGTACATTGTATGTGACAGGATGTCCATTTTCCCTGTGATTTTTAGGAGCCAGGTGAATTTTAGTAAAATTCCCGAGGAGACATTTCATCGAGTTCTTATGCAGGAACTTGACACATTGAGTTAATGTATTGTGCAGTTCACAAAACTGCAGAAATGTCAGTCTCATTAGGGTTACAGCTGGTGCAGAGTGGGGTCAGAAAGCCTCTTGAATTCATTGTGCCATGCCAATTACCATGGTTCCTTTCTAACACTGTCAAATATGATGTAATGAGCAACGTTAGCAAAGGCACCATTTATGGGGTCAGTTCTACAGTGTTATGGCTGCAGTAATTACTGCTGTACTGAGCTGAAAATTAAACTCCTTGTGCTGACTTCTCTCACCCCACCAATGACACTTCTTTTTCATTTTCTTTTTTCCTTCAGAATCCACAAATATGAGCTCTTCTCTGAGCCCAACTTATCTACATTTCCTTAGGTAAGGTTAAAAGCAGAAGACCTGCATATTCACCCCTGGTTAATAGAGGAGTTTGAAATTTCAAATCCAGTTTAATATGTTCCTGCTGAGAGTGTTGGATTCAGAGCATGTCTACACTACAAGTGCTATAACAGCACAACTTCAGTGCTGCAGCTACTTCTGTATGGTGTAAACACTTGCTACAGCAGTGGTCTCCAACCTTTTTAAGCACAAGATCACTTTTTCAGTTTAAGTCAGTCCAGGATCTACCTCAAACCCAAATACTCCTGCCCCACCCTCCTCACTCTGTGAAGATGGGATACAGGGGAGGGTGACAGAGTGACATCAGCACTCCCTGCCTGTCTCTCCCAATCTGCACAACAAGCAGAAGGCTCCCAAAGGGCAGCTCTGAGACGCTGGGCAGGAGCAGCAGGGCAGTGGGAGGAGAGGCAGCTGACTTGCAGGCACTTGATAGCCTCCCAGCCAAACCAGTCAGGATCACTGTCAGAGGTTCCAAGATCTACCTGTAGATCCTGATCTACTGGTTGATGACCACTGTTCTATAGGGACAAAAAATAGATAGCTGCAGCGGCACAGGAACCAGCAAACAGAGCTGTAAACAGGGGAGTTTGAGTGGGAGTTTGTAAAGGGAGTTTGGATATTGGGACTTGTTTGGGGTTTGTTTTTGCTGTGGAGGGGGTGTTTTGGTTTGTTTTTGTGTTCACCAGACTAATAGGATTTTGGTGAGAGAGTAGATAAAACACAGAGGCAGTAGTGGCCATGGCCCAAGTAGTAGAGAACACAAGGAGGATGATTGGATGTGGTAGCTGCGGTATGTACATGATTCTGGAGGGGGTACCTGAAAGGAGTTTTGTTTGCATGAAGTGCCGCCTGATAGAGCTGATGGAAGAAAAGATCCGAGGACTAGAGATGCAGGTGGAAACTCTGGTCGAGTTTAGAAGGGGGTTTGAGCAGATGACGGAGCAAAGGCATGACGTGGCTGAAGGGGAAAGCTTAGATATGCAGATGGAAGCAGGATCAAGGGCCTCAGAGGGGGGACTGCTGGGCAAAGAAAATGGACAGTGGAAGCATGTGACTAAGAGAACCAGGCGGAGGAAAAGATGGGTCAGTGAAGGAAAAATAGAGCTCAAGAACAGGTATGTGGAGTTGGAGAATGAAGAAGGGGTACAGCAGGTAGATAATGAAGATGGAAGGGTAAGGAAGAAGAGAAGAGTGACTAGTCCCATAGATAAAGGGGAAGAGTTAATGGAGACAACACCAATAATGAGCATTAGGAAGATACAGGATGGGTTAAAGAGGATTACAATACAGGAATGGCAAGGACTTGCAGCCAGAGGAAGCAAGAGATAGACCGGAGAATCGCACTGTCACCAGGAAAAGGCAGGTCTATGTGATTGGGGACTCCTTATTGAGAAGAATAGATAGGCCTGTAACCAGAGCTGATCCAGAGAATAGAAGGGTGTGCTGTCTGCCAGGTGCTAAGATACAGGATGTGGAACTGAGGTTGAAGAGGATTATTAAGGGAGCAGGAAGGAATCCATTGATCATCCTTCATGTAGGAACAAATGATACGGCTAGATTCTCGCTGGAACGAATTAAGGGAGACTATGCTAGGCTGGGGAGGACGCTCCAGGAAATTGAGGCTCAGGTGATCTTTAGTGGGATTCTGCCTGTTCCTAGAGAAGGGCAACTAAGATGTGACAGGATTATGATGATCAATAGATGGCTTAGGTAGTGGTGCTATAAGGAGGGCTTTGGGATGTATGGTCACTGGGAGGCATTTATGGACAGAGGACTGTTCTCTCGGGATGGACTTCACCTAAGTAGGGAGGGAAATAGACTTCTAGGATGGAGGCTGGCTCAACTGATTAAGAGATCTTTAAACTAGGAATTTGGGGGAGACGGTTGGGAGATGTCCAGGTAATCTCTATGCCGGATTTTAACACTGAGAGGAAGGAAAACGAAGTAAGAAAGGATATAGCTGGGGGTAGGAGAATGTACATGAGGAAGGGTAGGGTGGATACTAGTCTAATAGGTCATATTGGAGGTACAACGTCCGTGCCAAATTGGGTAAAGAATGTGAGTGAGGCCAAACAGCAAAAATTAAGATGTTTATACACCAATGCGAGGAGCTTAGGTAACAAAATGGAGGAACTAGAGCTATTGGTCCAGGAAGTGAAACCAGATATTATAGGAATAACAGAAACATGGTGGAATACTAGGCATGACTGGAGTACAGGTATTGAAGGGTATGTGCTGTTTAGGAAAGACAGAAATAAGGGTAAAGGTGGTGGAGTCGCATTGTATATCAAAGATGAGGTAGATTGTAAAGAAATAAAAAGTGATGGAATGGAGAAGACAGAGTCTGTTTGGGCAAAAATCACATTGGGGAAGAAAACTATCAGATCCATCCCTGGGATAGTGCTTGGGGTGTGTTATAGACTACCAGGATCCAATTTGGATATGGATAGAGACCTCTTTAATGTTTTTAATGAAGTAAATACTCATGGAAAATGCGTAATCATGGGAGATTTCAACTTTCCAGATATAGAACATAACATAAGAACATAAGAACATAAGAAAGGCCGTACCGGGTCAGACCAAAGGTCCATCTAGCCCAGTATCCTGTCTGCCGACAGTGGCCAGCACCAGGTGCCCCAGAGGGTGGACCGAAGACAATGATCAAGCGCTTTGTCTCCTGCCATCCCTCTCCAGCCTCTGTCAAACAGAGGCCAAGGACACCATTTTATCCCCTGGCTAATAGCCTTTTATGGACCTAACCTCCATGAAATTATCTAGCTTCTCTTTAAACTCTGTTATAGTCCTAGCCTTCACAGCCTCCTCTGGCAAGGAGTTCCACATGCTGACTACACGCTGTGTGAAGAAGAACTTTCTTTTATTAGTTTTAAACCTGCTACCCATTAATTTCATTTGGTGTCCTCTAGTTCTTCTATTTAGGGAACTAATAAATAACTTTTTTTTATCCGCCCTCTCCACACCACTCATGATTTTATACACCTCTATCATATCCCCCTCAGTCTCCTCTTTTCTAAACTGAAAAGTCCCAGTCGCTTTAACCTCTCCTCATATAGGACCCGTTCCAAACCCTAATCATTTTAGTTGCCCTTTTCTGAACCCTTTCCAAGGCCAAAATATCTTTTTTGAGGTGAGAGACCACATCTGTACACAGTATTCAAGATGTGGGCGTACCATAGTTTTATACAGGGGCAGTAAGATATTCGGGTCTTATTTTCTATCCCTTTCTTAATAATACCTAGCATCCTATTTGCCTTTTTGACCGCTGCACATGTGTGGAAGTTTTCAGAGAACTGTCACGATAACTCCAAGATCTCTTTCCTGATTTGTCGTAGCCAAATTAGCCCCCATCATACTGTACGTATAGTTGGGGTTATTTTTCCCCAATGTGCATTACTTTACACTTATCCACATTAAATTTCATTTGCCATTTTGTTGCCCAATCACTCAGTTTGGTGAGATCTTCTTGGAGTCCCTTACAGTCTGCTTCTGTCTTGACTATCCTAAACAGTTTGGTATCATCCATAAACTTTACCACCTCACTGCTTACCCCTTTCTCCAGATCATTTATGAATAAGTTGAACAGGATTGGTCCTAGGACTGACCCTTGGGGACACCACTAGTTACCCCTCTCCATTCTGAAAATTTACCATTTATTCCTACCCTTTGTTTCCTGTCTTTTAACCAGTTCTCAATCCAAGAAAGGACCTTCCCTCTTATCCCATGGCCATGTAATTTACACAAGAGCCTTTGGTGAGGACCTTGTCAAAGGCTTTCTGGAAATCTAAGTATACTATATCTACTGGATCCCCCTTGTCCGCATGTTTGTCAACCTTCAAAGAACTCTAATAGATTAGTAAGACAGGATTTCCCTTTACAGAACCCATGTTGACTTTTGTCCAACAAATTATGTTCTTCTACATGCTTCACAATTTTATTCTTTACTATTGTTTTGACTAATTTGCCCGGTACTGAAGTTAGACTTACGGTCTGTAATTGCCGGATCGCCTCTAGAGCCCTTTTTAAATATTGGTGTCACGTTGGCTACCTTCCAGTCATTAGGTACGGAAGCCGATTTAAGGGATAGGTTACAAACCACAGATAATAGTTCAGCAATTTCCCATTTGAGTTCTTTTAGAACCCTTGGATGAATGCCATCCGGTCGGAGATTTGTTAACATTAAGTTTTTCTATTTGTTCCAAAACCTCCTCTAATGACACTTCAATCCGGGACAGTTCCTCAGATTCATTACCCACAAAGGCGGTGCAGATTTGGGAATCTCCCCAACATCCTCAGCCGTGAAGACTGAAGCAAAGAAATCATTTAGTTTCTCCGCAATGGCTTTATCGTCCTTGATTGCGCCTTTTATAGTTCGATCGTCTAGGGACCCACAGGTTTTTAGCAGGCTTCCTGCTTCTAATGTACTTAAAAACATTTTGTTATTTCTTTTTGAGTTTTTGGCTAGCTGTTCCTCAAAATCTTTTTGCTTTTCTTATTACATTTTTACACTTGATTTGACAGTGTTTATGTTCCTTTCTATTTATCTCACTAGGATTGGACTTCCACTTCTTAAAAGATGCCTTTTTGTCCCTCACTGCTTCTTTTACATGGTGGTTAAGCCAGTGACTCTTTTTAGGTCTCTTGCTATGTTTTTAATTTGGGGTATACATTTAAGTTGGGCCTCTATTATGGTGTCTTTAAAAGTTTCCATGCAGCTTGCAGGGATTTGGCTCTAGTCACTGTGCCTTTTAATTTCTGTTTAACTAACCTCCTCATTTTTGTGTAATTCCTTTTTGAAATTAAATGCCAGGGTGCTGGTCTGCTGAGGTGTTCTTCCCACCACAGGAATGTTGAATGTTATTATATTATGGTCACTATTCCCAAGCGGTCCTGCGGTTATTTCCTGGACCTGATCCTGCGCTCCACTCAGGACTAAATCGAGAATTGCCTCTCCCTTGTGGGTTCCTGCACTAGCTGCTCCAAGAAGCAGTCATTTAAGCCATTGAAATTTTATCTCCGCTTCTCTTCCTGAGGTGACATGTATCCAGTCAATATGGGGGTAATTAAAATCCCCATTATTATAGAGTTCTTTGTTTTGGTAGCCTCTCTAATCTCCCTCAGCATTTCAATGTCAGTATCCCTGTCCTGGTCAGGTGGTCGTAATATATCCCTACTGCTAATTTCTTATTTTTGGAGCATGGAATTACTATCCATAGCGATTCTATTGAACATGTTGATTCATTTAATATTTTTATTTCATTTGATTCTACATTATCTTTCACATACAGTGCCACTCCGCCACCCACCCGGCCTGCTCTATCCTTTCGATATATTTTATATCCCGGTATGATTGTGTCCCACAGATTTTCCTCATTCCACCAGGTTTCAGTGATGCCTATTATGTCAATCTCCTCATTTAATACTAGGTACTCTAGTTCACCCATCTTATTAGTCAGACTCCTAGCATTTGTGTAGAAGCACTTTAAAAATTTGCCACTGCTTGTTGTCTGCCCTTCCTGATGCATTGGATTCCTTTGTACGGTTGTTTGTCTGCTCTGGCCCATGGTTTGCCCTCTCCCTCCTCTCTTTCTGACTACAGCTTAGAGAATCTCTATCAATGGATTCTCCTCTAAGAGAAGTCTCCCTCCGATTTCGTGCATCTCACACCAATCGGCTTTCCCCATCTCTCAGTTTAAAAACTGCTCTCGGCCTTTTTAATGTTTAGTGCCAGCAGTCTGGTTCCACCCTGGTTTAGGTGGAGCCCATCCTTCCTGTATAGGCTCCCCTCTCCCAAAAGTGTCCCCAGTTCCTAATAAATCCAAACCCCTCTTCCCTACACCATCGTCTCATCCACGCATTGAGATTCTGAATCTCTGCCTGCCTACCTGGCCCTGCGCGTGGAACTGGAAGCATTTCCGAGAACGCCACCATAGAGGTCCTGGATTTCAGTCTCTTTCCTAGCAGCCTAAATTTGGCCTCCAGGACATCTCTCCTACCCTTCCCTACGTCATTGGTACCTACATGTACCACGACCACCGGCTCCTCCCCAGCACTACACATAAGTCTATCTAGATGCCTCGAGAGATCCGCAACCTTCGCACCAGGCAGGCAAGTGACCATACGGTTCTCCCGGTCATCACAAACCCAACTATCTATGTTTCTAACGATCGAATCACCCACTACTAACACCTGCCTCTTCCGAACTGGCATTCCCTCCCCCTCAGAGGTATCCTCAGTGCGAGAGGATACCGCAACATCCTCTGGGAGGAGGGTCCCAACTACGGGATGGTTTCCCTCTGCTCCCATTGAATGCTCTGTTCCCTTGAGACTTTCATCCTCCTTAAGAGCACTGGGGCTCTCAGACTGGAGGTGGGACAGTACTACAGTGTCCCAGAAAGTCTCATCCACAAATCTCTCTACCTCCCTTAGCTCCTCCAGTTCAGCCACCCTGGCCTCCAAAGCCCGAACTCGGTCTCTGAGGTCAGGAGCTCCTTACAACGGGTGCACACATACGCCACCCGCCCACAGGGCAGGTAATCATACATGTTACACTCGCGCAATAAACAGGATAGCCCCCACTCTGCTGCTGGGCTTCTGTCTCCATTTTCTAATGAACAAGTTTAAGTATAAACTGGGATTCTTTTTAAACCTCTGGAATATAGATTATGATAAGAGTTATGTTTTAAAGAAGGCCAGAAGTCACTAGTGCCCTCTAACCTCCCCTCTAACCTCCCTCTCCAAACTCCTGTTAGCAATTCCTGTTACAAGCTCCTGGTCGCTGAGTCACAGGCTTATATAGCTCTGGTAGCCCCTCCCCCTGACTGAGGCTTAGCCAATTAACAGAGGCTTCTAGATTTCAAACCTTTTAGAAGCTCCTTCAAGCAAACAAACAATCAAACCAACCAACCAAACAGATAAACACAAGCTCAGCACACAGCAAATAACTCCCCACACACAAACACACACTCCAGACAGCCACTTACCACAAGGGTCCTGTTTTACTCCTCTTTCACCTGGAGAACTCCTCTCCAAACTCCTGTTAGCAATTCCTGTTCAAGCTCCTGGTCGCTGAGTCACAGGCTTATATAGCTCTGGTAGCCCCTCCCCCTGACTGAGGCTTAGCCAATTAACAGAGGCTTCTAGATTTCAAACCTTTTAGAAGCTCCTTCAAGCAAACAAACAATCAAACCAACCAACCAAACAGATAAACACAAGCTCAGCACACAGCAAATAACTCCCCCCACACAAACACACACTCCAGACAGCCACTTACCACAAGGGTCCTGTTTTTACTCCTCTTTCACCTGGAGAACTCCCTCTCCAAACTCCCTGTTAGCAATTCCTGTTCGCAAGCTGGAGAACAAGTGCTAGTAATAATAATAGGGCTCAGATTTTCCTAGCTGTGATAGCTGATGAATTCCTTCATCAAGTAGTTGCTGAACCAACAAGGGGGGATGCTATTTTAGATTTGGTTTTGGTGAGTAGCAAGGACCTCATAGATGAAATGGTTGTAGGGGACAACCTTGGCTCAAGTGATCATGAGCTAATTCAGTTCAAATTAAATATAAGGATAAACAAAAATAAATCTGAGACTAGGGTTTTTGATTTCAAAAGGGCTAACTTTAATAAATTAAGGAAATTAGTTAGGGAAGTTGATTGAACTAAAGAAATTATGGATCTTGAGGTGGAGGAGGCCTGGGATTATTTTAAGCTAAAGTTGCAGAAGCTGTCAGAAGCCTGTATCCCAAGAAAAGGGAAAAAATTTATAGGCAGGTATGTTAGGCCAAGCTGGATGAGCAAGCATCTCAGAGAGGTGATTAAGAAAAAGCAGAAGGCATACAACAAGTGGAAGATGGGAGGGATCAGTAAAGAAAGCTACCTTATTGAGGTTAGAGCATGTAGGGACAAAGTGAGAGAGGCTAAAAGTCAGGTAGAGTTGGACCTTGCAAAGGGAATTAAAACCAATAGTAAAAGGTTTTATAGCCATATAAATAGGAAAAAAACAAAAAAAAGAAGAGGTAGGACCGCTAATTACTAAGGATGGAGTGGAGGTTAAGGATAATCTAGGAATGGCCCAATATCTAAACAAATACTTTGCTTCAGTCTTTAATGAGGCTAATGAAGAGCTTAGGGATAATGGTAACATAACAAAAGGGACTAAGGATATGGAGGTAGATATTACCATATCCGAGGTAAAAGCCAAACTTGAACAGCTTAATGGGAGTAAATCAGGGGGCCCAGATAATCTTCATCCAAGAATATTAAAGGAACAGGCACATGAAATTGCAAGTCCATTAGCAAAAATTTTTAATAAATCTCTAAACTCAGGGTTGTACCATTTGATTGGAGAATTGCTAATATAGTTCCTATTTTTAAGAAAGGGAAAAAAAGCAACCCGGGTAACTATAGGCCTGTTAGTTTGACATCTGTAGTATGCAAGATCTTGGAAAAAATTTTGAAGGAGAAAGTAGTTGGAGACATTGAGGCTAATGGCAATTGGGACAAATTACAACATGGTTTTACAAAGGTAGATCGTGCCAAACCAACCTGATCTCCTTTTTGAGAAAGTAACAGATTTTTAGATAAAGGAAATGCAGTCGATCTAATCTACCTCGACTTTAGTAAGGCATTTGATACTGTACCACATGGGGAATTATTGGTTAAATTGGAAAAGATAGGGATTAATATGAAAGTTGAGAGGTGGATAAGCAACTGGTTAAAGGGGAGACTACAACGGGTCATACTGAAAGGTGAACTGTCAGGTTGGAAGAAGGTTACTAGCGGAGTTCCTCAGGGATCAGTTTTGAGGCCAATTTTATTTAATCTTTTTATTGCTGACCTTGGCACCAAAAGTGTCCTGATAAAATTTGCGGATGACACAAAGTTGGGAGGTATTGCCAATTCAGAAAAGGATCGGGATATCATACAGGAAGATCTGGATGACCTTGTAAATTGGAGTGATAGCAATAGGATGAAATTTAATAGTGAGAAGTGTAAGGTTATGCATTTAGGGATTAATAACAAGAATTTTAGTTATAAGCTGGGGACACATCAGTTGGAAGTAACGGAGGAGGAGAAGGACCTCGGAATCCTGGTTGTTTATAGGATGACTATGAGCCGCCATTGTGACATGGCCGTGAAAAAGGCTAATACGGTCTTGGGATGTATTAGGCGAGGTATTTACAGTAGGGATAAGGAGGTGTTAGTGCCATTATACAAGGCATTGGTGAGACCCCATTTGGAATACTGTGTGCAGTTCTGGTCTCCCATGTTTAAGAAGGATGAATTCAAATTGGAACAGGTACAAAGAAGGGCCACTAGGATGATCCGAGGAATGGAAAACCTGTCTTATGAAAGGAGACTCAAGGAGCTGGGCTTGTTTACCTTAACCAAAAGAAGGCTGAGGGGACATGATTGCTCTCTTTAAATATATTAGAGGATAAATACCAGGGAGGAGATGAATTATTTAAGCTTAATACCAATGTGGACACAAGAACAAATGGATATAAGCTGGCTAGTAGGAAGTTTAGACTTGAGATTAGACGAAGGTTTCTAACCATTAGAGGAATGAAGTTCTGGAACAGCCTTCCAAGGGAAGTAGTGGGGGCAAAAGATCTATCTGGCTTCAAGATTAAACTAGATGGGTTTATGAAGGGGATGGTTTGATGAGATAACATGATCTTGGTAACTAATTGACCTTTCACTATCAGTGGTAAATAGGTCAATGGAGGGATGTTAGGAGTTACTATAGAGAACTTTCTGGGTGTCTCGCTGGTGAGTCTTGCCCACATGCTCAGGGTTTAGCTGATCGCCATATTTGGGGTCGGGAAGGAATTTTCCTCCAGGGAAGATTGGCAGAGGCCCTGGAGGTTTTTTGCCTTCCTCTGTAGCATGGGGTACAGATCACAGCTGGAGGATTCTCTGCATCTTGGGGTCTTCAAAATATTTGAGGGCTTCAATATCTGAGATATAGGTGAGAGGATTATTCTAGCAGGGGGTAGGTGAGATTCTGTGGCCTGCATTGTGCAGGGGGTCAGACTAGATGATCATAATGGTCCCTTCTGACCTTAAAGTCTATGAGTCTATGAGTCTAAAAGGGGTTTTTCTGCTGCTGTAGTAAATCCACCTCTTTGAGAAGTTATAACTAGGTCATTGGGTGATTGACAGTGGGGGGTTAAGCCTATTTAAGTATGTTGCACAGAGAGTGAAAATTGTCACAGCCTTGAGTGACGTAGCTAAATCGACATACATTGGTTGTAGACCAAAATTTAGGGAATATTCAGAAAGGCTAAATCATGTGAGGCACTCAACATTTCATGCAGAGGTGCTCAGTACAGTGCAGAATTAATAGTTTTAAGTTACTCTATCAAGAATGTCCTTTTAAGGGGAAAAGGTTGTTGTAAAAGCTTGCAATATAAATTCTAAATTTCATTTCTTTTTTAACTGTAATGATTTCCTCTTATTTTGGTCAAGGTTCCATTTTTTACCATGTATTTCAAAGCTAGGAATATACTTTTACATTATGACCTTTCTGTGGTATTTTCCACTGGGGCATTAATGGTAGGTTATTTATCATTTTGTTGGGGAAGAATAGATTTCCTGTCTCTTCTCTTGGGGGGATCTTGCCTTTCCTTATTTCATTGACTAAATGTGCTCATTATTTAGTCTCAAGCCTGTGCCTGGGGTGCATCTCCTTTAATGATTAAATTTCCTTGGCAGATCAACTACTATAGAAAATGTTTATGGGATTTAAATCTCTCTTGTGATTCATTTCATTTTTCTCGCTTTTCTTGATTAGCTTCAAGCTCTGCTTTTTTTCATAACCGTTGGTCACATGTCACTGGAGCTTTCTATGTAGTTTTTATTCCTGTCATTGTTGTGTTATAGTATTATTATCATACCAACCCATGGCAGAGAAGCTTTTCAACAGGTCTCCTCTAAAGGCAACTTGTGAGTAGTACATTTTTCTCCTGTATATTAATTTTTCAGCTTTTGCAATGGAACAAGTTATCAGGGATTTCCTATTCTGTTCCTGTGTCAGAACCACACATAAATTAAACAGAGTATTATTCAACCTTCCCCTCCCTTCCTTGGCACCTTTCTTTATTTTTAAATATGTAACAATGAGGTAGGAATGTACTTGCAAATACAAAAGGGGTTTTTCAGCTGGACTTCTGGTTCTTCATTCTAGCTCCTCCTTACAGTGCCTCACCACATTTTAAATCTCTAAATTAGAACCAAAATAACCCCTGGGGTCTAGCTGTCAGTGTGAAGAGCTCTGTATCTAGGCATTGAGTCCTATAGTCTGATATATTTGCTACACATAGCAGTAGTTATATATGCAATTGTTCATGTACAGTTATAAGTGCAATAATATTTCTAAATATTTTAAAGACTAATATATAAGGAAAATCTTGATATTGAAAGGACACTAATATAAAACAAATATAAGCAAATATTTTATATATATTTATAATAAAATGATCTGTACAATTCATGCCTGAACAATAGTTATTATAGAAAATGTTACAACTTGGGCTACTTATTTTGAAGGGGACAAATAAGAGGGGATAGGATATATAGGTATGTATAATAATAAATGGTAAGAGAATATAAATCAGTAGCCTTCTATTTGCCCTTATTTACAGTATAAGAGCTAGGGGACACTCTGAAAGTGAAAGGAGCCACATTCAAAAGTGACAAATGCTCAGCTTCATATCACATTAAGAGGCATAAGGGATCGGTCAGAAAAGGCTTTACTTGTTGACCGATCCCATCTAGACTGCAGCTTTTTGCCGGCAAATTGCTGCATCGGCAAAAAGTGGTGGCCATTTTTATTCTAATGAAGCGCGGGATATTTAAATCCCCGCTTCATTAGCAATTTTGGTATGTCTAATTTACATCCCTCTGGCGATAGAGGGATGTAGTCTAGACATACCCTAAAAGCAGCAGCAGCAGCAAACATTTTTACATTACATTCAGTTAAGCTGTGGAGCTCATTGCAACAAGATAGCATTGTTGCCAATACTTGACGAAGAGCTGGCAGGAAAATTTGTGTATAAGTGTTTTCAGCAACTGAAAATTCTGTGGTTTACTCAAATTCCTGGGTTTTGTTCAAAATGCCTCAGTTTGCAGGTTTTCAGTTTTCTGTTTAAATATCAAAGGTTTTCAAGGAAAGCAGACCCTTTCTGAACCAACCTCTTGGAAAAGTTACAAACACATATGCTTCTAGGCATAAGTTAACCTCTTATTAACATCTCAGAGGAGTAGCACTTCCACCCCACCATCAACCTTAGCCTGAACCAGTCCACACAAGAGATCCACTTCCTTGACACTAAAGTGCAATTAAATGATGGACACATTTCCACCACCTTTTACTGGAAACCTACTGACTGTTACACTTACCTGCATGTCTCTAGCTTCTATCCAAGACTCATTTCCCAATCAATTATTTATATCCCGGCCCTAAGATACAACCGGATTTGCTTCAATCACACAGAAAGAGACAAACACCTATACAATCTTTATCAAGCATTCTTAAAACTTAAAGAATGGAAAAACAAATTGACAGAACCAGACGAGTACCCAGGCATAAGCTTCTTCAAGAGAGGCTGAACAAAGAAAACAACAGAACACCACTGGTCAACACTTACAGCCCCCAACTTAAGCTCCTCCAGCACATCATTAACAATTTACAGCCTATCCTGAAAAATGACCCCTCACTCTCACAAGCCTTGGGGGACAGATCAATCCATGCCTACAAACAACCCCCTAACCTCAAGCAAATGTTTTCCAGTAACAACACAGCACACTTCCAACATACTTATCCATGAACCCACCCCTGCAATCAGCTCTGGAGCCAACTCTGTCCACACATCTATAGAAGCAACATCATTACAGGATCTAACCACATAAGCCACCACATTAGAGACTCATACAACTTCATGGTGATCTATGCCATCAAGTGCCAGCAATGCCCCTCTGCCATGTATATTGGCCAAACTGAACAGTCTGTTCGGCAAAGGAGTAATGGACACAAATCAGATATTTGAAATGGTAACATACAGAAGCCTGTTGGGGAACATTGTAACTTGCCTGGGCACTCACTAATGGATCTAAAAGTGACTATACTATTACAAAGCAATTTTAAAAAACCAGCATGAGAGAGAAACTGCAGAACTTGGTTTCATTTATAAGTTTGACACCGGTAATCAAGGTTTGAACAAACACCTGGCCTGGATGGGCTGCTACATTCTACATCCTACATTACATAAAAAGCACCAGGTACTTATAGCCTACTCTAGTAGCCTCATTTAGCAAAGACACACTAATTGACAATTTCCCGCCCTATTTTTTCCTTCTCTTTCCTTCCCCATCCCCTCTCTTTCTCTGCTATTTATTCATACCCTGATCCCTTATTCCATTCATCTGAAGAAGTGGGTTGTGCCCATGAAAGCTCATGATACCATCTACATTTTTTGTTAGTCTCTAAGGTGCTGCAGAACGATTCATTGTTTTTTAAGTTCTTATTAATGAACATTAGGAAAACATTTCCTCAAAGGGCAATTTTGCCTCTCCACCCCCTACACAACAGACTGCTGCAGGTTTTCTTCTCCAGAAACATCTAATGTTGACCATTGTCATAAACCAGATACTTGGCTGTGGTCTGATTCAGTATGGCAATTTCTATTTCCTGTTATAAGTAAAGAGTTTAGTATGTTTTAATATAGATATTAAAATGAGAACATATACCATTTGGCCTTCTCACTTGGCAAGTTAAAGTTTCAATAAGTTTCAGTCTTCATGGTCCCAAATCATCACCTGAGAAAAGAGGCAATAGACCAGTACACTATATATTATAATTGCACTGTTAAGTGCATTGTGGAGTATTTGTATCCAGTGCTAAGTGCATTGTGGAGTATCCTTCCTCTAAAAATGTTGTAGTAGCCACTTCTATGATCAGACTAGATGATTTATTCTACTTTAGAAACTTTATATAGGTTGGACCTCCCTGGTCCAGCACCTTCAGGACCTTACTGGTCCCGAATTCAGGACCAGGGGAGGTCAATTCCATTCCTCTGATGATGGGACTCCAGGCTTTCCAGTCAGCAGACCTAATGGAGCTCCCTTGCCACCAGGCCACCAGCTCCCAGCTCTGCTGGCCAGTCCCTTCCACTGCAGCTCTGATGCCCCGGGGCCATCAAACTCCATTCACCCCAGGGCTGCCGTGGCTCCAGTGCCCAGAGCTCACCAGGACTCCACTGTCCCAGGGCCACTGGGGCTGCCACAGCTCTCAGGCACCAACACTGCCACTGCTCTGGAGTGTTGGGGCTGCTGCAGATCTGAGGTCACTGGGACTCCACTCCCCAGGGCTGCTCGGCTCTGTTATCCCAAGGCTGCCATGGCTTCCTGGATCCAGGACCACCAGGCCTCGGGGTGTTAGAGCTGCTGTAGCAGCCATTGCTCCACTCCCCAGGGCCATTGTGCCTCCGCTGCTCTGAAGTCGCTGGGGTTGCCATGGTTCTGCTGTCCCAGGGCTGGTGCAGCCAACCCAGTGGCCACCCAGACCTCTGGTCCAGGGGCTCTCTGGTCCAGCAATATCCATGGTCCTGCCAGACCATGGATGTTGCTGGAGCAGAGAATCCCAGACAAGAGAGGTTCAACCTGTAGTAAGATTGTACAATGAACATCTGGCCTAGTGTTCAAGCCACGGTCCTACAGTTTCTGCCAGCCTACTCATCCCGGAAGGGGCCCTCTGACTATGGTCTCAAATTACTTCCATCTGCTCCCCTCACAGCAGAGGTTCTGTCCTTACTGAAGAGTATTTGGAAGGAACAAGGGAGAGGGACCCAATCCACCAGGTCCCATCCCACAGCTTAAGAGATTTGCCAATTCATCCTGACTGGTTAGTGAGCTACCCCCAACTAGGCATTCCCTTGATTCACTTCCAAAAATCTGGAGCGCACTGTGCTTCAGTTGGGAACACAGTCACTGGCTTAGAAGACTCTTCTTGGACTCTTCGTGTAATGTTCAACTGACCTCTTTTACATCTTTCCACTCCCAAAGGGATGGGTGTCCAAATACCAGCTACTGGAGCAGTCTTTACACAGCTGTAGCTTCTCCTGACAGAGTTCTCAGTCTAACATCCTGCTGAGTCAGTGTCCTTTTAAATGTTCCTTCACTGGCAACAAGCCTTGCACCTACTGAAAGGTGAGGCCTTCCTGTTCAAGTATTAGTCTATTCCCAGCCCTGGTCTAGAGCCCAAGCCCATGCTATATGTGTTCTGAGGACCAGTGTGTAAGTCCCCTTTCACGTTGTGACCTATCAGAGTCTTGTGTTAATAGCATGGAGTAAATGAAGCTACTTAGCACATGAAGAAAGATGTTTGGTGCCCATGGAATCTGTTCTGTGTCATGCAAACTTAGCCAATTTAAAGTAAACCCATAACCCATAATGTGTTTAAATTTGTAGTAAAATAGCATGAACAACTTGCTTCTTCCAGTAAAAAGCTTCTAGAATGGAAGGGCTGGTCTACACTGAAAATTACATCAGCACAGTTACAAAATACACATCTTGAGAGATGTAGCATTTCTGGCCTGACCTCCAGCACAGAGATTTCTAAATGAATGGAAGCATTCTTCTGTCCAACTAGCTATAGCGGATTAGTTACTTTGATTGGAGAACCTCTCCCATTACTGTAGCAAGAGTACTATAGCATTCTTCTGTCCAACTAGCTATAGCGGATTAGTTACTTTGATTGGAGAACCTCTCCCAGTACTGTAGCAAGACAGTACTGAAATGCTACAAACTCGTAGCAGCACCACTGCCACTCATCAGTGGAAACATACCCAGCAGGAATGGTTCTCCTATCAGCATAGGTAATCCACCTCCTCCAGGGGTGGTAGCTGGTTGTCAGATTTCTTCCTCCACTTAATGCATTCTACAAGGAGGCCTAAGCTGGTTTAACTACACTGCTCAGAGGTATGTTTTTTTTTCACAACCTTGACCAATGATAAACAGGCTTAATTTTCTAGTGCAAACCAGGCCATAGTTTACAAATTTGCCATAAGGGCCATGGAAGTTATTAGTGCAAAACTATTAACATCAATTCTAATATTTCTTTGTTGAGAGTTCACCACTTGATTCTGCATAAATTCAGATGCTAATTGAAGAGCTAAACATATTTGAATTGTTAATCCGAGAAAATTCAGTTACTAATGAATAAATCAACTTCCATATTTACAAAAAATACAGTATGCTGATTCAGCATTATTAATGGCTCAATGTAATATATTGTATATTCCATTATTTCTTGATAATTATATGCAGTTCTGAAACAAGTAACAAGTTTAATGAATAATACGATTTTTAAACATGTTGATGGTATATTCTTTAGGGAAATCCTTTAGTGATTTAAGAAGAGCAGTGTGAAATGGGGATTAAATACACAGTGAAGAAATCATATAATTGCAGTAATGAGGAGTGCGGTTTGCAATATACAATTATTTTAATCAGAACAAAAATGAGTGTTGTTTTCATAGAATCATGAGGAACTTCGAGAGGTCATCTAGTCCCACCCCCTAAGAATTATAAAGACCATTCCTGAGAGAGGTTTGCTTAACCTTCTCTTAGAGAACTTTCAATGACAGATTTTTCACAACAAAGATTCTATAGGCAATTTATTTCAGTGCTTAACCACCCTAAGGGTGCATCTACACTGCACCCTTAGCTTGAAATAAGCTACGCAATTTGAGCTATGCAAATTGCGTAGCTTATTTTGAGTTAATTTGGAAATAGATATTTTGAAATTTGGCACTGTCTACACAGCACTTATTTCAAAATAAATTGCTATTCCAAAACATCCCTTATTCCTCGTGGAATGAGGTTTACAGGGATGTTGGAATAGCAAGCCCGTTATATTTCAAAATAACAGGAATGCTCAAAAGACACAGAATATCTATTTCAGGATACTTCCGATATCCTGAAATAGTGTTGCAGTGGAGAGCTAGCTTAAGAGTCAGGAAGCTTTTTCCTAATATCCAACCTATCCCACCCTTGCTGTAATTGATGCCCCTTGATTCTTGTCCTAGCTTCAGAGTTTAAAGAAAACATTTTTTTTCTCCCTCCGCTTTGTAACAACCTTTCATGTGCTTCAAAACTGTTATCATTTATCTTTTTTGTCTGCTTTACATATTGGTTTTGTGTTAATTTGATTGCTGGTGAAAATATTTGACATCTCATTTCCCTTTGAAGACACTCATCTTTGAGATGTCATGATGTCTTTATTTTAAATGGCTTAAAATGCATTTCATACCTGAGAATGTTTCTTTTCAATAGCCTTATTCAGTTTCATAAGGGTTTCTCTTATTGTGTGAAGAGGTTTAGAGTGTAGAGAACAAAATCTCATATGCATTATGATCTAATGAAAAGAATTATGGTTACCAATTAAGAAACTATATTTTATTGAATCTTTGCACTGAAAACATAAAAAAGTCTGTAGAATAGAGAGGTTCTACCCATAAAAACTAGAGGCTCAATTTTCAGGAACACCTGTAATTTTGAAAGGTCATTATCTCTTTTGCAAATAATTGAACAGCAATTTTGTTCCACTATATCATTCTGGGTGTAACTGGCAAAATGTAGACATCTAATTGCCTGTTTGTACCCACAAATTGGGCATTTAGATAACTAAGTGCTCCTGATTATTCTCCCGGAATTATAGGATATATTGTAACACTGCTGAAAATCATGTATATAATGAAGTGAATATCTGTTTTTAGAAAATATATATATAGGGGATACCAGACATTGAAAATGAAGGATGTTCAAACATTGTGATACAAAGGTCCACAATTATTTTAGGATCCAATCCTGAGCTATTGGTGTTAATAGGAATTTCACCACTGAATTCAATGGAGTAGGATTGGTCCCTTAATTTCCAAATAAATGTATGTAAATATCTTTATGAAAACCACAAACCATCATATTTTCTGATCAGTACAGTTTCCTTAATAAATTAATATACATTGCTTGTTATTTGAGTTGTTTGATGTTAACAAGTGGGGAATAAAGTCAGCCCTGGGGCATACATGTGCAATTCTCATAGATGACAACTTTGCAGTGCCTCTAAGGAAACCTTGGCAATATGTTTTTGTTCCTTCACTCCTCTGAACAATAGACAGTTACAAAATGTCATCAAGTTAGTGAACATATATGGTAATACTTTTTGTAACTTTTGATATTTTTAATATTTAATCTTACTTGTATTTTTCTCATAGTAAAAAGGTGGTAATGTTGCTAATTTGCTCAATACAAAGTACTGTGGGAGATTTTGAGGTTGAGTATATAATATCAATAGCTGCATGGTGTTTGTGATATTTTCATATTTGTAAAGCCTACTGGCATTGAAAATTGCTCTAGAATAGAGGGGGCAAAGGCAAACTGTACCATGCAGGACACATCTGCCATGCATTTTCACCCAGCCCTCGAGCTCCTGCTGGGTAGTGGGGTCACGGGCTTGCTCTACTCCACATGTGCCATAGTCCATATGGCTCACTGAAGAAGCAGCATGTCCCCCTTCTGGCTCCTATTTGTAAGAGCAGCCCTCATTGAGCTCCCTCTGCCCCAACCACCACTCCCATAGTTCCCACTAGCTAGCAACACCGACCAATGAAAACTACAAGGGCGGCACCTGAGGATGAGGGGGCAGGGCAGAGAGCCACCTTGCCGCACCCGCACTTAGGAGCAGGATGGAAGAGGAATGTGCAGCTGCTTCCAGGAGCTGCTTGAGGAGGTAAACGCAGCCCGGAGCCTGCATCCCGATCATCTCCTTCATGCCCTAATCCTCTGCCCCAGCCCTGATCCCCTTCCTGACTTCTGAACCCCTTTGTCCTAGCCCAGAGCTTGCTCCTGTACCAAACCCCTCATCCCAGCCCCACCCCAGAGCCTGCAACTCAGCAGGAACTTGCACTCCTCTGGCCCTCCAACACTCTGTCCCAACCCAGATCCTGTTCCTGCACCCCAAACTCCTGATCCCTGGCCCAAACCCAGAGAATGCACCCTAAGATGGGCTCTTCCTCCCTCCCCCAACCCAGCTCCAATTCTGTGAGCATTCATGGACCTCCATACAATTTCCAAACTGTGATGTGTAAAGTCCAACAGGGAAATTACATCTAAAATCATGGCATGGACAGTAGCTTACCAAAATTTAATACAGGAACCTCATGTCCTTGTCTGAAAAAACATTTACATGTCAGGGCGAAAATCTTGCATTTTAAAAGTTTTTACACCTTTCAGAATAAAACTTGTATGTGGCAGATGTGATGTGGGAGACATTACATTAACTCTGTTTCCAGGTTTTCAAAGACTTCACTATGGGGCATTTCACAGTCTGGAAAGGCACTGTTGATCCACTTTTATTTTGAACATAAGAACATGAGAATGGCCGTACTGGGTCAGACCAAAGGTCCTTCTAGCTCAGTAGCCTGTCTGCCGACAGTGGCCAGTGCCAGGTGCCCAAAAGGGGGTGGACCGAAGACAATGATCAAGCGATTTGTCTCGTGCCATCCATCTCCAGCCTCTGACAAACAGAGGCCAGGGACACCATTTCTATCCCCTGGCTAATAGCCTTTTATGGACCTAACCTCCATGAAATTATCTAGCTTCTCTTTAAACTCTGTTATAGTCCTAGCCTTCACAGCCTCCTCTGGCAAGGAGTTCCACAGGTTGTCTATGCGCTGTGTAAAGAAGAACTTTCTTTTATTAGTTTTAAACCTGCTACCCATTAATTTCATTTGGTGTCCTCTAGTTCTTCTATTATGAGAACTAATAAATAACTTTTCTTTATTCACCCTCTCCACACCACTCATGATTTTATATACCAATATCATAGCCCCCCTTAGTCTCCTCTTTTCTAAACTGAAAAGTCCCAGTCTCTTTAGCCTCTCTTCATATGGGACCCATTCCAAACCCCTAATCATTTTAGCTGCCCTTTTCTGAACCCTTTCCAAGGCCAAAATATCTTTTTTGAGGTGAGGAGACCACATCTGTACACAGTATTCAAGATGTGGGCATACCATAGTTTTATACAGGAGAAGTAAGATATTCTGTGTCTTATTTTCTATCCCGTTCTTAATCATTCCTAACATCCTATTTGCCTTTTTGACCGCTGCCGCACACTGCGTGGAAGTTTTCAGAGAACTATCCACGATAACTCCAAGATCTCTTTCCTGATTTGTCATAGCCAAATTAGCCCCCATCATACTGTACGTATAGTTGGGGTTATTTTTTCCAAGGTGCATTACTTTACACTTACCCACATTACATTTCATTTGCCATTTTGTTGCCCAATCACTCAGTTTGGTGAGATCTTTTTGAAGTTCTTCACAGTCTGCTTCTGTCTTGACTATCTGTCTTGCCGCATTTTGCATTAATGATGGTTTGGGAGCAATTAATTTCATTTGTTTTTGGAGGAAGTGATGGTAGAGATGGTAGTAACTAAAGAGTTCCTATTGTGGCATGGGAAATACAGGGTCTTCCTGAGAACACCTCAGCTACAAGCTCTGCCTCCCTTGTGCCTCTCCTAGCCCAGCTAGGGCTCAAGCTGCCATGGGAGAGGGTAGTGATAACTGATGGAGTGGGTGAGCACATCTCTGAGATGGAGGCAGCAATGGATGGGAGGGGTGCATAAGGGCTTGTTGACATGGGAAAGTTACACAAGTATGAGCTAAGGTGCACATTTAAACTGATATGGTTATACAAGTACAACTATATTGGTAACAGTATATAATTATAACTGGTAAAATTTTCCCATTTAGATAAGCCATTTGTCTCTCTGCTCCACTTCAGGAGTCAATGTATGGAGAAAGGGCATTGCATAACAAGCTGTGGCATAAGAAGACTGCAGAGGTGTGAAGTGGCCATTCATCTCAATTGGGATGTTCTTCAGATGAATGAGAACACCTCATGGAGAGGAATGCAGCCTGACTCAATAGGACGGTGGGGGGTGAATTTCCCTATTCATCTCCTTTTCTGTTCTTTTCCCATCATTCCCAAAGTCTGTCCCAGCATCTGTGGCATATATCAGTTTTCAAGGCAATCTCCATGTGTCCCTGGATTTGAGACCAATTTAAATATTAAAATCAGTTCCTTATTAGTGGGGAGTTGTATCTGAGGAATCCTTTGTACAAATGACCCCAAACTTGCTACACCAATTATCTCTGCTTATGGTAAGGTATAGCAAGCCAAGAAAATCCAATTATGAACGTGGGTTTTAGAGAATATAGAATCAGCTCCTTGTAAAGCCCTCTCAACATGAGAGTTGGCAACTACCCCTTTTATCCTAATGACTGTTCTCCTTGTTCTCCCAAATTCTATCCCATCTATTGTGGTATTCTGATTTTCAAAAGAGTTTCCATATGCATTTGGATTTTTAGAATTGAGAAATTAGCTTATTTCAGGGTACTACATATCATAACCATCTTGAGGTTATTATCCCAAATGTGTACCATAAACTCTAGCCAGAAATTCTTTTAGTGTTTTTGTGTTCATACAATCTCTCTCGGCATGTGGGATTTAGAGCAATTTCAATATTAATATCAGCTCCTTGAGGGGACTGTATCTGAGGAACCCTTTGACCAAGTGACCCCAAATTTGCACCAGAGAGAACATTCCTGCTCCTATTATGGCACACCAGTCTTCAAGACCATCTCACTATCCATGTGTATTTTAGAGCACATTGAAAATTATACATATATAAAAAATAATTTTTTTGGGGGGGGGAGTCATGCCTTGGAAAGCCTTTAATCAAATAACTCCACATTTGAACTACAAACTCCTTCTCGTGTCTCTGATACAGAATCCTCATGTTCTTGGGGGATTGTATCTCTGGAAAGCTTTGAACAAATTATTCCCACTTTGTACCACAAAGTGTACTCCAACCCCTGTTGTGGAATATGTATTTTCAAGATAATCTCCCTCATCAGGAGAGAGTTAGAGCAATTTGAATATGAAAATCAGCTACTTTTTTGCAGAAGGTGCAGTATGAGGAATACATTGACAGAATTACCCCAACCATGCACCACTAACTCTGTTCCTGGTCCTGATGGGACAGAAGAATTTTCAAAACATTCTGAGTATGCAAGGGGATTTTAGAGCATTTTATATGAAATCTTAAGCAAAAAACTCTTTTCATGAGGCAAAACTTCCAAAAGGAGCTGTTAACGAAAGCAGAATGCAGCAGAGTCCAGCAATTTGCAGAGAAAACATTCACAGACTCTTCTGAGGTCAGGAATCTAGCCAATGGTTGTTGGGTTCAATTCCCCCATTTTCCTGATGTGGAACATGGGTCTCCCTCAGGGCAGGAGAGTAGCCAAATTGCTGGGCTGTGGAAGATCTGGGAGGAGTCTTTCTCAGTCTCTCCCCTCGAAAAACTTCTACATATTTGAACTAATTAAATACTCATTGGAGTAGGGACTTCAGCCTGGGTCTTCCAAATTCTGGAGCAACAGTGGACAATAAGCAGCCCATGGCCCAGATGCAGTTTGTGAGGGTTAGCCCTGGTGAACCACGTCTGGCCAAGGGGTTGCTTATTGCCCACGCTAGAGGGAAGGAGGAAGTGACAACATTACAGTGACTCTTAATAGCAGGACTCCACAAGTGTAGATCTTTTTTCAGATGACATTTTTCCATGCTCGATGCTTAGAGTTAGGCTTGGTAGAATTCAGTTTATTTTTATAATTTTGAAGGATAATATCACTGTTTATTGTTAAGGTTTTTTTGTTTATTTTTAGCCATTTAACTTTTCATAGTAAAATCAAAGTCCTCCACTTTGGGGATTCAGACAGTGAGAGAGCAGAGAATTATTACTGAATGACAGTAGGAGTAGAGATTCAAAAAAGTTAAAGCTTTATAATCATGAAAACAAAAATTATCAACATCAGAAGACAAAATATATAAAGCAAATATGCTTAAATTAAACTCTATTAAGTTCTTAAGTGATATTTTTCCCAGTCTGTAACTTTGGTTATCGTCCATGGAAATATTTTTTCTGTGTGTGTGTATGATGAAATACACATTTATTAGCATTTACCTATAAATATCTAATCTTTCCTGGGCTCCTTATAGTCCAATCAGCTACCTGAGGAGACAGTGAAGGTGACTGGGAAGAAGCACTTCCCAACATCCATCACCAGTGATGAGCCTGTCAACAATCAAAGTAACAGAAAAACCTGTAACATTTTGTTCACAGGGTATTGTTATTATTAATAGCAACAGTCACACTGTATTCAGTGGATCAGTTCTAATGATCATCTTCCAATCCTGGCTCCTCTTAAACATCCTCTTGAGGTACGTCTATACAGCAGCATTAGTTCAGGATAACTGACGTTATTCCAAAATAGCATAGTGCACATCTATACTACAAGCCTTTATTTCAAAATAATGTTGAGCTGGAGGACTTCTTACTCCAACTCCTATAACCCTCATTTCACAAGGTGTAAGGAAAATCGAAGGAAGAGTGTTCTTCTTTCAAATTAGCGCCAAAAGCCAAGTCAGGCAATTTCGACTTCAGCTACACAATTAACGTATCTGAAGTTGAGTATCTTAATTTGACTTTGTTCCATAGTGTAGACATACCCTTGTAGTTTACATTATTAATTCCCAGTCTACATACAGGCTTAGAAAATGTAACTTGTGTCATAAGACTGCTTTATTTCATCATCATCTGCTTCTGCACTTTGCTTTTCTATGCATGAGCTTGGTCTCTGAACCCATGTCAAAACGGGCAGTTAGATCAGAAAGAAAAGCTGGGGTCCTGTACTGGTTTGGCTTTTGCATTATTCATATTACCACCCCAGTGGCTTTGGTACTGCAGATATAAGTTAAAGTGAATGGGGAAAGAACAGACACTATACAAGAGCAATGCTAATACAGGCAGATATCCTAATGTAGACTCTTGCTATTGCTGTAAGATTTTACTTAAAGGTGAAGAAATCACAACATGAGGCTGTGTCTAGACTGCATCCCTCTGCTGAGAGAGGGATGCAAATCAGACACTTGGGAAGTGCAAATGAAGCCCGGGATATTTAAATCCCGGGCTCATTTGCACTTCCGAAGTGCTTGATTTGCATCCCTCTCTCGGCAGAGGGATGCAGTCTAAACACAGCCTTAAGGTGAACACAATCAAGTCAAGGGAAAAAAAGACCTCTCACGTACAACCCTACCATGGAACTCATGACTCACTGTGATTCACACTGCCAGTCCAGAATATACTATCAGTCCAATAATACTATTTGGCAAGAAAGGTGAAACTTAAGCAATTTTATGAAAGTTGGCCTTGAATTACTATTTGGTTTGTGCTTTAACAAGAAAGGAAGAATAAGTAAGAGCATGGGAATATTTATCTCTTTAATGAGAACACTTATTAAAATGTTCTTTTATGCGTCATGTGTGAGTGACTAGATCGGTACCAAATCACAAAAAAGAATGAAGTCTTGAGGTTTGGAATTGTCATGGCAATAACCTAGATTTGCTGTGCTCCATCTCTATTTTTTTTAAGTGCAAAAATTACCGTATTGTCATTAAAAGCTCTTTATGTTTATTTCTTCAGATAACCTACAGTAAAGCTGACAATTTGACATAATCGGCTATGCTGATTAATGAAATAGTTTATCTAATGAAATAAATATGAGAGCCTTTTTAAAAACTATTCTTGGAATTTCATGAAAAAATCATATTAGACTAGAGTGTAGCATATACAGTATTAAGTAAGACAGGGTTTCTAGCTTCTATCTGGTTTAGTTAAAGTTCCACTTGCTTTTTTTGTTGTTGTTATTTTTTTAACTATTTTATAACAAAACTGAAGAGGACTAAAATTTAGAATCAAATTATTAAATTCACATATGCCCATTGAATTGAGAACAGAGATCTTCACACATATCTAAAAGCAGATTTTAATTGTAGCAAAATAGGAACGCTAATAGACTTTCCAGAAAAAAAAAGTATTCTTCTTAGGAGGCTTAGCTATTCTACAACAGACATCTATTTTCAGACCTTTCAGTTTAGGTAATTTGAAAAGGGGAAAAAAAGGAACACAAAATTCTTCTCTCTGATTCAGAGTGAATCTCTGTGGGTGTCTCACAGATTGAGCAAACAGAATTCTCACTAACATCAGCAGAAATTTTAAATGCAGAGGAGGCTCAGAATATGAAACTAAGCTCTGTTGTGCAGATGAGACCATAGAACTTTCTTTTAGACGTTCACCCATTAAATCACTGAGCCTGTGCTACCCAGTTGCCTAGGGTATGGCTAGACTGGGAATGTGTTTGCTCTTCCACTTTTTTTTTGTGTGGAAGAGCAAACATGCTCTTCCGGAAGCTCCTGTATTCCTCATTCTGCGAGGAAGAAGGGGGCTTTTGAAAGAGGGTTTTTTTCTGACATTTGGCCCAGTCTAGAAGGGCCAAATGTTGGAAAAACCTCTTCCAACAAAAGAATCAGAAAAAGGTACATAAAATGCAGAGCACATTTTGCTTACCAACAAAAAACTTGTAGTCTAGCCGTACCCCAGTGTTGACATGTCTTTTTTGATCAGTTGGGGGAATTTAAGATTAGAGTTCCTAAAAATAAACATTTTGGGGCAGATTCCACAAAACAGTTTTGGTAAATGATTTCAAAGCCAATGGAAATTAAATTAAAACCGTGCAATATGTATGTAGGAAAACTTTCTGAAAAATGCTCAAAGGAAGTATATAGCTTCTTTTCTGTTTACTTGTTGTTCTTTGTGTAGTATCTTTGCTCTGCATGCAGCTTCTAATTTAGTAGCAATCTGATAGCCTTATCTAGGTTAGCAGCTAGAACACTGCTCCTCATAACACAATAATAACTCAGTGAAGAAATGTGAATCCCATACTTCCGTTGTTAACCTTGGGGTAATCTGCAGGTTCACATGTTTAGATCCCTAGATGAAATCAATTTATGCTTGCAATTGTGTAGCAGGAGAGTACATCATGGATAATATAACCATAATACTGTAGATAAAAATAAAGAGTGATCCTGTGGCATGTTAGAGACTAACCAAAATATATAGAATCATGAACTTTTGTAGCAAAACCCACTTCCTCAGATGAATTGATATACATATTCAAACAGCAGCAAAAGTACCTGTCACTTGTAGGGTTCATGTTAATGAGGCTAATTAATTGGGCTGGATGCGACCCATACATAGTTTTTTATATGGAAATGCAAAGGTTAATGGCAGGAGAAGTTGGCTTTGTTGGAATTAGCGCTGTAGTTAAAGTCAGCAGAGGCCAAAGGTTGGTTAGAATTACATGAGTATTTTCCTATTTCCAATTATTTTGTGGATTCTTATAAGGAGAGCTAAAACATCACCTACAAATAATTCTGGGACAGTAAATGTGCTTACTCTTGTGTTTCTGTGCAAATGGTATCTACATATGTGAGAGATATCATTAAAAGCATCTAAAATATCAAATAATTATTATTAGAATATTATTGATTCCAGTCCATTGTACACCATCCATTCCAGATTGAAGAGCAATCCTGAAATGTCACAGTTCAGTGATCAGACTATGAGGAGGGCTATATTTTAGTAGGGAAACAAATTCTTTTAATCAGGTAAATGTGATATAATTTACTTATCTAATTAATTAATTAATATACAACCTAGCACTGTACTTTTAGAAGAATAGATTTAACTGTTTTCCTTGTTCCTTCAATTACTTACAATAATGTGCTGAAGGTAGCCTCTTTTTTGTTTGAAAGAGTGTTAGAGTTGATCCCATAAATACACTGGTCAATTGTACTTTTATTACCAGTACAGTCATGGAAAAATAATTAATGCTAACATTATAAAATACAGGAAATGAATACAGCATGATGTGTTGGGATGGGGAAGGGCAGAAACTAACATGGCTTTTAAAGAAGTAAATTATGTCTCATTTGTTAAAGTTTGTGAAAAGACTTAGCAAAATGCTATAAAAAGGAAAACTGTCAGATATACAATTTTTACTCTATCAAAATGCTTTGACTCTCATAAAAGGCTATTAAGAAAAATCTAGTAACCTCTGGCTAAAATGTAAAGTCATGACTTATATTAAAAACTGGCTAAGGAAAAGAAAGCAAAGAGTAGAAATAAATGGCCAATTTTCAGAAAAGGAAAAGGTTAATTATGAGGTGTCTTTGGGATTAGTACAATACATGTAAAAAACAATGTTATTCAATATATTTAGAGACCTTCAGGCAAGTGGTGTTGACCCATATGCAATGTTCGACTCAAACCATAAAAGTACAATATGTGCAATTAGCTTGGGTTCACATTCTAATCGTATCTGTGAAATAGCTTTGGTTTGTTAAAAACTGTTCTTTTTTGAATTGGTCATTGAAGCACTTTGTGAACTTTTCTGCTTTCTCTGAATTCCTGCAAACTTTTCCAGGCAACTGTTCATGGTGTATTTCAAGATCAAGACCCATTAGACATATCTTAAAGAAGCAGGTAAGACAAGTGATGGACATAGTGTGCAACATGTACTGCGTCTCCTAACAATGAAGGGGTTTATTAAAGCAGAAGCCAGTTCCTTGTATATGGGATCTATTACTACTAAATGATATGATTCAGCTACACACATTTTTTACAAATCCCACATGTTCTTGTGGCACAGTAAGTCAACGAGGAGCCTTATAATTCATCTTCTTGTATTTTGAAAATTGACTTTGTCTTATATTATTACCACAAAGAAGTTCTCGAGCAGCAGACTTGGTACTTCTCTTCTACAGACTCCTAGGGCCAAACCTATAAGGCCACAGACCAGCAATAAGGGGGAAAGCAGTAACAGTAGCACACAAATATGAACAAAGCAGCAGGTCCTGCAGAACTGTAGAGAGGAGGCTGAAGGAGGCTCTCTGGAACATGGAAACAGCCATCTTTCTATGTTTATAAAAGGCTGAAACCTGCAATAGCCTGTTGCAGCCAAGATACCCCAGACAGTGGGTGTTAGATTGGAAAAAATGACAGTTTGATCTCCATGTAGGCCAAACAGGCATTTCCCTTATAAAAGAGAACATGTGTCAGGAAGGTAGAGACTGCATGCCAGGAAGATGGAGATAGGGGGCTTGCTGCTTAACTGTCACAACAGGAGTATCATGCAAAGAGGAGAGATGAAGGACAACTGATTTATCTGGATGACAGCAGGGCAGTGTAAAAAGGCCTGCAAATGGAACCGAACTCTTGCCAGTGCATCAGATTGATTAATCATTAAGCACTCCTCAGGCAGAGAATGAATTAGAAGTGTTACACCAAGCACTAGGCCTGAGGACTGGTTTGGACTAGGCCTTGTTTTGGATTGCCCCAGCAGCTGCATTTTGCACAACTGTGTTGTTCTTTTACTGCAACTGACAGTTATTTAGTAGTGGACTGTGCTAGTGCCCACAGCCAATTGGGGACCCCCAGAGTAAAGGGCACCCCCATGACGTGACTCACTACACCCACCCACCTGCTCCTACCAGGGACCTTCTCTAATTTCACTTGTTTCAGGCAAATATCTTATTTTTATTTGGCCCAGTAATCATATCTAAGTTTCTAAAGGGGACAATTTTCCTGCTATCTGAATTTTACTGTGTCATCACATTGAGGGATAGTGTGAGGTGGACAAGGACTGCGAGAGGCCTCAGTGCATACTGTGCATTAAACATTTACCAGCCAAAGTGCCAAAAGTGGTACCAGTTCAACCTCTCTTTCTCACATGCACACAACCATTCATTATTTTAAAGGTGCTTACAAAACTGCATTTGGTTGCTCATTTTAAAGTAAAATAATGGTATCATGGATGAAGGAAAATGATTTTATATTTTCTTTTTGGTTCCAATTAATTTGTGCACATTTTTTACTCTTATTCTTCTGTCTGTGTCTGTTGTATCTTGTCTTATACTAAGATTGTAAGATCTTTGGGGCAGGACCCTTCTTTTTTCTGTGTTTGCTGCAAATCCTACTACAATAGTCCCCAAGCTACTACAGGAATAGCAATAATAATTAAATAATAATGTTCTGTCACCAACATACATTTTATTCTCTGAAACATCTGTTCTACCCTGTAGAGGAGTAAACTAGTTTACCAGCTCATGATCTTTATTAAATTTTGATCGGTTCATCTTCATTCATGTGATTAATACAGGACAAGTTCAGCAATGTGTTTCTTTTAACAACAGTAAGATCCTGCAAACATAAACATTATCTTTTGAATATGCGGTGACATGTGAAACATGGGATTTTGCATCCACCTGAACATGAATCTTTTACAAATTATGGCCTTCAATTCATGCATAACTAGATCAATGCTGACTTGGATTTGGCAGGTTGCAATAGGGCTACATCTACACTGCAGGCTTTTTGCGCAAGAACAGACGTTCTTGCGCAAAAACTTATGGAGCGTCTACACTGCACATGTGTTCTTGCGCAAGTAAATATACAATAAAACATCAGAAAAGAGGGCTTCTTGTGCAAGAGTTATTCCTCTCCCCGTGAGCTCTTGTGCAAGAAGGCAGTGTAGATGGGCAATGGGGGTTTCTTGCACAAGAAACCCCTATGGCTAAAATGGCTATCAGAGCTTACTTGTGCAAGAGAGCGTCCACACCACCATGGATGCTCTTGTGCAAAAGCACATCTCTTGTGCAAAAGCACATGGCAGTGTGGACGCGCTCTTGCGCAAGACCTTTTGCACAAGAACTCTTGCGCAAAACAATTCTTGTGCAAGAAGCCTGCAGTGTAGACAAAGCCCTATGTATGTTGTGAGAAATATGGAGCATGCCTCTATGTGTGTGTGTTTGTGATGAGTTACTTACTATGGAGTTAGTTCAAAGGTGGTATGGTCTAGGAGGCAGGATTTCCTTTCTAGCATAGGCAGCAAGCACCCCAAATGGATCCAGTCCTTGGGCACGATTTCTAGTGGATACAGTTCAGAGGTTGGGGAGGGAACCCAAGCCCTCCCACTCCACTGAGTTCTAACTGGGGGCCCCGGGAGGCTAGTTTGGCTTCTCACCTGGCAGCATCCTGCATTAGCCTCAAGTCAACTTCCCTGGATCATGTCCTACCTCAATCTGTATCCCATCTTGCCACCAACTGCCACTGTTTTCTGGGCTTCCAGCCATGGTCCCTGGCACCAGGTGCTGTGGCTCTCTCATTCCCTGGATCAGAATGGGCTCAGCTGTTCTTCCCTGGAATTCCCAGAGCACATTCTTTTCCCTGGTTGGCAGGCTCCTAACTGAATTATCTGGGGCTTTTAAACACACCTCCCATGTGAACATCTTGGTATGGGTGAAAAGGTGAGACCAGCTTAGCCCAGAGCTGCTCCTTAACCCCTTCTGATCCAATTAGGTATTAATACACCCTGTCACAGTATTTTTTTAGAAAGAAACCAAACAGGAAATGTAAAACAATGACACAGAATTGAGTTCTTGAAGAAACAATGGGAAAGTTTTTCCTTGGGGACTACCCCCAACCTAGTTCAAGCCAGTCTGAGAACACTTTGCTTTTCTCCAGTCCAAACCTAAGCTCAAAAGGAGGCTACTAAACATTAGATGACTTAGAAAAAGGAAAGAGTCCAAGTACATGGCAGAGTGCTGTACAGGGTGTGAGTGTGAGATGACAGGCAGGCAAGGAGACACACAGAGACAGGGGCAGCATGTTGTGAACAGGACAGTTTACTTCTCCAAGCCAGAGACAGGGGTTAGCTGGGCTGAGAAAAACTTACAATTTTGGCAAGGAAAGATTAAAATGTCAGTAAGGGGGAATAGGTATTTGGGATTCTTTGCTATTTATACCCTTTACTCTGAGTACTTTCATTGGGTGAATGAATAAATAATGCTGTGTTTTGAAGACACAGTTTGGGAGTGGCTTTAATCCCGTTGCTGGTCACAGGTATCCAGAACAAAAGATCTAACAGGAACCAAATTAATTTGGGTCTGTCACATTAATGTGACTTGGAAAGGTGGGGCAGGGAGGGAAGCTACAGCCCAAAGATCCAGTTTCAGAATGAAGGAAACTGGCCAGTCATTGAAGAGGTGCACTCAAGAGTGACTAAAACAGATCTCCAGAGCAGTTTGTCCTGTAACTGTGACATACGTATTCATGTTATAACAGTGGTTACCAGAAGAAGAGGTGAACCTGCTAGTGAACTGAGAAAGGTTAGTAAAAGCAAGGTGGGGTTGTGAAGAACCACTGAAAGACTGAGGTAATTGGGAAAGTCAGTGGCTGATGAAATCCAACAGAGACAAGTGGAAGGTCATTGCATATTCACTGTAAGTTTCAATTTAAACTACTTATACACACTGTTTCTAAATTAGCAGTAATCTCACAGGAAAAAAACGAGCTATAGTAGGTGTTGTTATTGACTGAACAACATCTTCCTTGAACAAAATAGTGGTAAAAAATGATGGTACATTGGAGAGAATAAAACTGAAAAATATAATACAGTTATATTTATTGATGGTACCATTGCATGTCAGACATGGAATTCAGATATGGTTGTTTCATTTAGAAAAAAGACATACCAGCTATATATTAATATATTAAAGCCACTGAAAATACTGATGGGAGAAGAGATTGGAAAGTCAGGAATAGTGTCAATTTGGAAAAAAGTGGCATAGGAAAATATATGAAAGTGGCATATAAAATATTAAAAGGTAAATAAATTGCCAACTTGAGATTCTTTAAGATTCTTTCTACTTCATCCCATAACACAAGGACAAAAAATACACTAAAAGTTAAAACCAAAAAAAATTGAAACAAAGAAAAGGACCTGCCTTATTTTAATGATATAATCCTGAGGGATTTTATGTTGCAATATACCATAAAGGCAAATAATAGTAACAGCTAATATTAACAAGGAACATAGAGGTGGTGACACTTTGCTTAAACAACCATTGGGAATCATGAAGCCTGAGTTACACAATCAGTGACTGGAGGGAACAGGTGCCTAAGAGTTGGATTCACAAAATCTTTTGGGGACTCTTTGCCTAAACTAGCCAATGGCAGGTGCCAAGGTTAGGGATGTCCCCTCAGCATGGCCTATGTCTAGGACTTCAGCAGCCAGGTACAGGTTTCAGAGGGCCACCTTCCTCTGCTGCTGGTTTTTTGTTGTTCGTTGGTTGGTTGGTTTGTTTGTTTGTTTGTTTGCCAGAAGCAGGGCAGGGGGAAGACAGGTCTCCTTTGTAACTTCTACCCCAGTGGTTAGATACTTGCCTGAGGTATACTAAACCCCTGCTTCAAGTCCCCCCACTCTGCTTGAGCAGAAGAGGAATTTGTATAGGATGCTGCTACCTCTCAGGCGAGTGCCCTAATGGCTGACTTATAAGATATGATAATGGGGGGCCTGTCTCAGTTTCTCTTGTTGAATCTGTTTCACCATGGATAACTAATTTTAAAAAAATCATTGGCGCCAGAGAACTGCATCCTGAGTCTCCCACCTACTGGCTGAGTGCTGTAACCACCAGGCCACAGACTCATTCTTGTGCTTGAGCTCAATCTATCTCTGTTCAACATCGCCTTCATTATTTATCAGTGGAGCAATTTCATCAGGAAATCCCTCTACCAGTTTATGTGATGGCTCAGTGGTTAGGCCACTAACCTAAGAGGGGGTAAGCCCCTCTTCAAATCTCTTCTGCTGTGGAGTGGGGGACTCAAACTGGGGTTCCCCCACATGAGTATCTCACCCCCCCTCAAAAGCTACACAGGAGATTAGTCCCCTCTGCCACCAGCTGTTATCTCTGATCACTTTTGTGTGGTCTGAGCTGTAAGGGAGCTCTAAACACACACACTAACTCATGAGCTAGGCAGAGGAATGTCTGTCTTCCTCCAGTTCATGCCTTATTCACAGGCTTAGGCATCCAGACACTAGATGGAGGCAGCAGTGCTCATGCTCAGAGACAGACATATAGGTGCCTAGGGACTTTTAGTGCAAACATTTAGGTGCTGAATGAGTTTAGATGCCTACAGAGTTTGGAGGCAGGTGAGAGAGGATTTGGTAAATCCCAGTGAGACCTGAATCTGAGAATAAGTTACCTAATATGCAGTTTGACACCCATTTCCTTTTGTGACTATAGCCCAGAGCGTGGAAGAAGAGAGAGATGTTTGTATATGTAAGTCGTCTGGCCTGAAGCTCTAGAAAGTAAGGAGCTCTCGTAGAATCCTAGGGCTGGAAAAGACCTCAGAAGGTCATCAAGTCCAGCCCCCTTCCCAAAGCAGGACCAATTCCAACTAAATCATCCCAGCCAGGGCTTTGTCAAGCCAGGACTTAAAAACGTGTCGGGATGGAGATTCCACCACCTCCCTAGGTAACCCATTCCAGTGCTTCACCACCCTCCTAGTGAAATAGCTTTTTCCTAATCTCCAACCTAAACCTCCCCCACAGTAACTTGAGACCATTGCTCCTTGTCATCTGTCACCATTGAGAACAGCCTCTCTCCATCCTCTTTAAACTCCCCCTTCAGGTTGCTATCACCATGCTCTCTGGTCCCTTCTGTGCATTAAGAGGAGGAAGTGCTGTTATAGAGAGCTCTATCTACTGAGAAGCTTTTCGGTGACACTTTGGAAGTGAACAAAATGCACACAAACTCCAAACTTTTTGGGTAGTGGAACAAAATCGATGGGGGGCAGGGAAGGGCTCCTGTCTTGCAGAAAAAAGTTCCTTCCTAGAGATGAGGTTTTTGCTCAACGGAGTTTCATATTACTAATCCTCCTCCACTGAGGCCTGCTTTGGGAGGGAGCGGGGAGAAGGGGATTACACAAGAGACCCTGGGAAGGCCTCGCCTACCGAAACACTAAATAAAGCTGAAGTAATTATAGGTGGATTATATACAAGAGCCTCAGGTCACGGTCAGGTAGCACTTCCCAAAGGACTGGAGACAGGGACACCTAAGTACATCACAGGATTCAGGGATTATGCTACCCACTGACTCCAAATCTAGAGTGGTGTTTAGCAGCGAGAGATGGAGATGTGACTTGGGAAAGAGATATTTTACACATTGAACAACCACACTGGCAGGTGGGGGAACTGAGTGAATGAATACTGCCAAAGTTACTGTGAGGGAGATTTTTACTTATTACTCATATATATGAGTTGAGTTTGTTTTCCCAAGTTGATACCGTGTTCTCTTATTCCCTAATAATGTTTTCCTACACAGATTTAGTGGTAGCTAGGGGAGAAGTATAGCCTATTAAGGGTGCCCAGGAAAGGTATTTAGCAATCCCAGAAATTCTAGGTGAGAGCTCAAGCTGCTGTTGTTTGTTAACTTTAAGGGGGATCACTTGCAATTTGAATCTGTCCCTTGTTGCTGCCAACAACAGGTGGCAGAAGTTTTGCATGTGAATACAAATAGACTCTTGAAGAAGTTAAAAGAATGCTTCAGGGCAAAAGCTATCAGCTATCAGTAGCTGAGGTCAGGAAGAAATTTCCTCTCATTTTACAGTTGGGTGAACTAGGCGCCTCACTCTGAAACATTCAGCATCATCCACTACTGGAGACAAAATACTGGGCTACAGAGAGTAATGGTCTGATATGAATTGGCAATTCCTGTGGGTAGAGAGCTGAGTTTGCGTTTATGCAGGTAGGCAAGTACAAGCTATGTCAAGTTTTCCCCAAGTAACTTATTTTTCAGGCAGTGCAATATTTTCACTCTCCTTCACTGGCCTTGATTTAAGCTCCTTATAAAAATTATGGAACTTAACAGATGTAGTTTAATGAAAACTTTCTTAATCTTAAAATAGGATTTATAAAGGGATTTTTGTGAAGACTCCAATATGTCTAAAGTTAGATACATGTACATGACTCAGTATTATATATTATGATTCTTTAATATGGGTCTGTATAATTTACTTTATTGCTTGTAACCATTTCCTTAGCATTATTTGCTGAAGGATATACTCAGGGTTCTCAAAGAGTTTTTCATATCCCATTGATATGATGTGCTCATCATTGCACCTTTTTCTTCTTTTACTAATAAAAAAAACACATGCTAAAAAGACCAAATTTAAATTACTTTGATTATTTCAATTTGGGGATTAAAACTTGCCCTCATCATTCCATTACTAAACAATCCAATAGGTATAATTATAATCAACATTTGAAAGGGAACTGTCTTACCTGGGTTCTTTAAAAACACACAGATATTAGCCCCAAACCACTTTATTCACCACTGGATCAATTCTGATCTCAGGGGTACTGGTAAAATGCATTGAAACCAGAATTTGGTCTCCAGGTTTTCCTTTTCACAGCAATTATCTGCTCTCACACTAAAATGTATCAGCAAAATTCACCCCTACTACACTAGGACTCTGAACCCGCTCAAGCCTAGAGCTTAACAAGGGTTTAAGCAGTGCCTGGGGCTTGTGTTGAGAACCCTGCTCAGGAAGCATATATACAAGGGATTATAGCCCCTTTAATTAAACAAATAGGCTTAACCTCTCAACACCTAATGAAGTAAAGCAGAACTCCATTTTTTTCCTACCAAATGTCCCATGGATTAACTTTAAAACATAGTGGATCTGAAGACATATCTAAAGCTTAATTATCAGATATTTTCTTTTGTCTTGAAAGTTGCAGAATATTCATTCACTTTTCTATCTCAGTTACATTATTTTTAAGAACCACTAGTATTTGTATACCTATATATAGCTGTGTGCATGTGTGTATAAGAGAGGGGGGAAAGTAAAATGCCAAATATCATCATTGAAGCAATACTTATTGAAATTTCTATGGCTGTGAATGTTTTTGAGCTCAGCTACCAATTTGTTGCTGACAGGCAGAATGCAATAAATGTCAAGTACAACAGAGAGAACAAGAGCGAAAATTATTCTGTACTGGAATCAATAGGAAAAGCAAGATGGACTTTCAAACGTTAGATATAAGCATGTTTAACTGATTTGTAAATGTGATTTTGTTGCACCTCAACTTATAAATGTTCGTTGTATAGGCAGATACTGTCATGACTTTTAGATGAAGATAAATAACCTGCCTGTTTAATGGTTAATTATTCAGGTGTGTAAGTGATGCCATACATTGAGATTTGCATTTAAAGCAGGACAGAAATCTCTCTGTTTCACACATTAACATTTCAATGTAGCATCCAAATTTAACATGACAACTTTTCATGGGCCAATTGAATTTTCTATTATATTTACTTGGATGAATATTTATAAAGTTTGGCAAAGGAAACTTTTTTAAAATGGACTTTTCTTTCACCAGACTATTCTAGCTGAGGAATCCCAAACTCCAGATTTCTGACATCCCAGATTATGGGATGGGATAATTTTAAAAATTTGATTTAATAAAGTTTAAGTCTCTTGGAATTGAGGGTGTTCAGTTCACCTGAAAATCAGGCCATTTTATTTACGTGATTATGGATGTAAGCTCCAGATAATGAAAACATCAATTAAAGTTAGGTGCCTAAATACCTTTGTGGATATGGGTCCTCGTGCCTATCATATACATGCTAGAGGACAAAACTTGGGTATTATATACATATCTTTAACAGTTTGACAGATTTTGAACAATCTTTTACAATGGAGATTCTTTTCCTGAATAAATTCAAGGGCTTGATCTAGACCTGCCACATCCCTTCACATGCCCCATGGGTGCTGCAGGTGGGCAGTGCTTTTCAGGATCAGGCTCAAAGTTTCCAGGCCCACACTGGTGTCAGAGAAGCAGAACATTTGATGGCACAACAGGTGTAACATTTGTCTTTGTTTTTCTATTTCCCTCACAGCAGATACTGTAGAGCATTCACTTTATGAATTTGTAGAAAAATCTGATGGCAACTGCCTCGGTATGGCACTTATCTCATTCTACAGAATCCTACTGGTTTCAGAAGTGGAAAAGATATGCCTGATTGGAAAAGAAAGCACTGCTACTAATGGGGGAAGGAGTATTGTTTCAAGGTTTGTCTCATTTTAGGCTACTGCCTGAGCCAAAAAGATGAACTTTTTACTCTTCTACCAGCTAATTAGAAGTGGACTCCACTTAAAACAAGTGCCCATCCTCTAACAAGCTGGCACTATTGTGACCTTCAAATGAGAGGTGGCAAAAAGCAACAAGAAGCACCAGTCAAATAAATTATTTAATGAGTATTGCTTTTATTCTATGAAAACTTTTTGAATAGTTTGAATATTATTAGAATCTGCTGAATTATTCAGGAAATAACTTATTTGCAACTCCAGAAGATGACAAAAAGGATTAATCAAATACATTATTCTGCCAAAAAATAATAATTTTAAATGCATAATAGCACTGTTAATTGAATAATATATCCAAGGTAATTAAATAATGCATTTTTTAATTAACGACATCTGACCAAGTCTATCATGTATCTATGTCCTGTATTTTTGTTCTAGTTCAATATATGCTGTATTCTATTTAAACAATTAGGGCTTTATTCACATCCTATACCAGCAGTAGCAACCATATGACAAGTGGTATTCATTCCAGATACAGAGAGGTGTTGCTAGCATCATACCTCTTCCCCAAGATTTTTATGTGCCTGCTATAGAGAGTTTAATTGTTTAGGAGAGCAGATAATTTGAGGGCCTCACAAGGGTAAGGTACAGACAACTGCTTTGTACCCTAAACCTAGTAGCCTTGACTGCTAGGTATTGGGTTCAAATCCACCCTCATTTGCTGGGGCTTAGAAGTTGTATGGGGCTGACTTTCAAGTGGCTCATAAATACATTGATAATCTCAGTCCTGCTCCCTATGAATAGGTGTCCACATCATTATATCACCATTATGATTACATTAATAACAGCCAGAGTTGAAAGGTAGCACTTTGTCATAGTCTGAGTTAACTATTCTTTCACAGAATTTTACCATTGTTCAGAGGAATAGCCCCTCCAAAGAACAATGCCTAGGCACTGAGAAAACAGTCGTGTGGCTGCCACTATTTCTTTTTTGCAAATAAGGAATTTCAATCTGTACAGGTGTCAACGGGTCAAATTTCCAGGATTGTTAAATTCACATGGAAATGAAAAAGAAAACTAAAAATATATACAGCAGCATTACGGTTACATACTTAGCATGTGTCTCATTCATAACTTAGTAGCAAAGATCCCTTCAGTAAAGCTGTTTGGACACTGATTAGTGCCTGTTTAAATAAATGTTATTTTGCTGAATTCAATAAGTACCTTTTTTTTAAATTGAAAGTAACTCATCAAGATTTGCATATGCAAGTGGGAGTGATGTATATTTTTAAAGAGATTGCACATAAATCTTATGAGCAGTCCGGATTATTTGGGGTTATTTTACTTTGAAGACTCTTGTTCTTTCAACAAGATAATTCCATTTTAAGAAATTTGAATATGCCGTTGAGTAAACTGGAGAAAGTGATGCAAATATTTGCTGCGAATATTTGGTCATATTTTTAAATGAATTACCTTTAACTATTTTCATGCCCCTTTTATGTTGAATTTCCATAAATGTTTGAAGCATTACATATTACTGACACAAATGTACATAGATAGCAGATTTCACAGTCACATGCTGTAGTAGTCACTCAACTCACATTTCAGCTTTGCAGATGTAAGCATCGCTGCTGGATCCATGGATATACTAGTTACCGAACCAGGGACCTTTAGAGTTAAAAGTATGAAGCTTTTAGAGCTTCATCTTGAAGTAAACAATCTGGTCTCATAGCTGGGAGCTGTAACAGACTCATACCTTCTGTGGATAAGGCACAGATGGGGACACATGCCACATACTGAACAGCGAGTTAAAGTTGCTTGCTCATTCAATCAAGGAACTGGAGCGATACTGCATGCCCTTTCACAGCTAAGCAAAGTAGACTAAATTTCCAATAATCACAATCAAACCATAAAATACAAGGCTTGATTAGTTTCTCTTGACTAAATGTGAGAAAAAAGTGAATAAATAAATAAAATAGATGAGATTATTTGTAGGGAATCCTTCATTCAGATCTGTCTCGCTATGCCTGAACAGCAGTTGTCTAACAGGCGATAATGTATTCTCCTAAAGATATTGCCATAGCTGTCGTCAGGCTTGGCCAGTCTAGCTGTTTCCTAAACTGAAGTAAAAAATGAGAAATAAACAAGATCAAAGTTAATATGAGTAGAAAATTAGTATCTAAATAATACAATACACCAAATAAAATATGGTAAAGGAAAGTGACTACAGAAAACTAGGTGTGCTAAAATCACCCTTATAGCCTGTTATACAAAGCTTCACAATGTATTATCAAATGGGTTGTATAAATCTCTGAGAAAATATAGAACAAGGAAACAATTGAGGCAAACCATCAGACCTGCATTCCTGAAAAGCCACTACTCCTGTACAACTCTTTTTAGAAATAAATTCCTAATTACAAAGACAGCAATGTACTGGTTTAGGAGAAAGTGTGTTGAATCCTGCATAAGATTTTTGGAACTGATATAAAGCCTATTGAATACAAAACAAATCAACGGATCTAGACCATGGCTTCAAAGGTTTTAGCCCTAAAAACTTGATCTGTTGTAGCATATATGATGAATTGTGTAATAGTCTAAAATACAAGCTTTACTAAACTTCCCCATGGAGTTAAAGAGCTCATGGGAAAGGAAATTCAGAAATCTAGGCCCCGTTAAAAAAATCACATTGAAACCTCTATTATATAGCAATTATCTTTGAGAATTCATGGAGAACAAAGTCCAAAAGAACTGGAGAAGTGCAAATATAGACAGTGAAACCTTTGTTATCCGGCACTCTGTTAACTGGAAAACTTTATTAACCAGCATTTCTCCCAGCCACAATACTGCTGCATTTTCAGGCACTCTCACCTCACTCCCGCCTCTCCAAACAGCCAATGTAGGACTTCTGACAGCCAGGATTACCAGCTGACATCAGCAGCAGGTGCCTTCTTCCCCTCAGCCTGAGTCAAACTGCTGTAAGCCAGATCGGCTGTAGGGGCTGGGGCAGAGCAGTAAGCTTTGTTATCTAGCGCATTCAATTAACTAACAACCCTTATCCCCCATGAGTGCCAGATAACAAAGCTTTCACTGTACCTATTTTTTTAAAGGAATAAAGATATTTCTTAACCAGGAATTATAGACTTCAATACCCAGAAATATACTGGAACAAATTATAACCCAATCAGCTGGTAAATTCCACAGACTAACCAACTTATTATGCTCCTTTGACACGGTTACTGATCTAATAGCTGTAGACATGATGTATCTTGATTTTAGTAAGATTTCTGACACAGTCCTACATGTCAGTCTCATAAGCAAATGAGGGAAATTTGGTCTCTTTGAAATTATTATAAGGTGGGTGCTCAACTGATTGAAAAAAATATGGAAAGTGCAGTAATCAGTTACTGTTTGTCAAAGTGGGAGGAGATATCTGGTGGGGACTCACAGTGGTCCTGGTCTGATACTATTCAGACATTTCATTAATAACCTGCATAATGGCCCCTAATTGACTTGAGAGCAGGAGATCATTTCTTGCATTTTTCCATAGTTCATTCCTTAGTCTCATGGTACAACCTAAAACCACTCCTAACATGGTGGAGCCAATGAATGCATTCCCCCTGTTATCACGCCTGGTTATCCTCGAGACTGTATTTTTGGAAATGGTGATTGGGAACACCACAAAGACTTACAATTTAGTTGTATTAGTTCCCTGCATTTTACTTGGATTCTGGCAGTACCCTGGCTAATTGTCATAACCCATCTATTCTCTTTCCTATGGAGCTAATGTAGGGAAAACTGGCTCCCAGTTCAAGAGCTGCAATCCTGGAACCCAAGCAGAGAACTTTGCTCCAAGAACCAAGATATCCTGCCCACCCATGGCAGTCACTCTGTTGGATGCAGAAACACCAACTCTTTATGATGAACCATCCCTTCACACATAACACCAACACTACAACGACACCTTCGCAAAATGTAATGTAAACTCATTATTCCAGCTTTGTAATTACAATTGTCCTGCAGACCTTCAAACTGGAGTTAAAATTCTGTTTAGATGCATATTTTTTTCTCCAAGCCCAGGTTGGCAGTCTTAAGAGAATACACCCCTGAAAACCTAGACAAAGGGTACGTCTACACTGCACACTTATTTCGAAATAAGCTATTCCGGAAGAAATACTCCAAAATAGCTTATTTCGAAATAGCACATCTACACGACAGAGAAGCCTCAAAATTAGTCCAAGGCAGGCTTCTCTTCTGTGGACATGCTACCTTAATTTAGAGCCCCAGGAGACACTGAGGAGTAATTACTTTGATGGCCCTGTGGAGGAGTTATTTCGAAATAGCAGCAGTGGAGCGTCCACACTACTGCTATTCCAAAATAGCTATTTCAGAATAGGTGTTATTCTTCATGGAATGAGTTTTACGGAAGTCAGAATAAGCCACCCATTATTTAGAATTAATTTCAAAATAATGGAATTGTTGTGTAGACGCTCGCATCGTTATTTGGGAAAAACGTCCATTATTCCAAAATAATGCTGCTATGTAGACACACCCAAAGACTTTTTCTGCTTCTCTACCACCTCTGCATGTGCTCCAGTAATCTTCATTCAAAAGAAAGATGGTTATCTGAGACTTTGTTTGGAATTCAGGGTATTTAACTAAATATCTGTATGCAACTGGTACCCACTATCATTAGTTCCACATTGCCAACTGGACAGGGACACTGCAATTGATTCTGTTCAAGCACAAGCTACATGGACTGACTCAGAAGAATCAGCTGATTAAGAGCCAACTGTTGATTGGCCACTTCCAAATATAAAGCTTCCTGTTCCTGCTACACACCTTTTCTGAGCAATGAGTTATTAGGCCTGCTCCTGATCTTACAGGATCTCCTCAAATTCCTGCTTCCTTGCCTGATTCCCACTCAATGTTCCTCTTACATTGTCTTGCAACTGCTCCCTTGTCCTGTCTCTGATGGATGGATTCTGCCTCTTACTCAGGCTGTCACCCTCAGTGTGATTCTTGATCCTGACCCTAAACCTACTCTGGACTGCCCTGATTATATGGGACCTTAGAAGAGAAGAGGATGAACAGAGGAAGTTTCTTAGGGAAGGCCTAGAACTATGAAAAGCATGACTAAGTGCGAAAAGGTGGGGATCCAAAGGCCCAAACTAGAATTTTGGACCAGGAGTGAAATTTGGGGAGGCCTATAAAAACTGAGCCCAAGAGGAATCTTAGGATGGATTGGAACTTGGGGCCTGAAGTCAAAAGCCCAGGAGTTGCAGGCTGCTTGCATGGTGGTAAGTGGATAAGCCCCTCTGATGGGAAGAAGCAAGAAGTCAGCCTTGACCTAAGAATAGGCTTGACCTGATTGGTTCATTTGATTGGAGCTCCAGAGCTGGCAGTTAGCAAAATAGGCTGTTGCTGCTAGGATCCTGCTTGTAGGGAAGAGGCTGAATCCAGTAGAACTGAAGACTATTTTGCTTTGATATTTCTGAACATGGATTAAAGAAGTTTTTATCCTGCAAGGGGCTTTACCACAGGGACAAATCACCTCTAAAACAGGAGAAGGCTAAAGTGCGTGGTGGGAATACTTAGGTAGAGCTGCTGTGGCACCAGGTCTCGTTGTGAGGAGATGCTCTGGAACAGTGAGAATTGGGGAATTACATTAAAAATTGGACAACTCTTGTTCTGCCAGTCCCTAGAGAAGACCAAGATGTGTTGTGTGCAGGAATTATAGGCTATTTTTACCCTTAAGACCATTAAGACCATTAAGCCCTTAAGACTATTATAGGTTCAAGTGTTTCTGTGTATCCCTCGTTTCTCGCAGAACTACAAGACACACCATACTCAGTACAAGGAGACTATAATAGATGAAATGTAGGATGTAGAGTCCCATATCATATTGCTTGATATATTTGTTCAACAATTAAATGAGGAAAAACGGTACAAGCAAACAAAATAGGAACAAACCAACAAAATTTAGACCTCAGCTGGAGTATTGTATTCTGTTCTGGGTGCTACATTTCAGGAAAGATGTGGACAAACTGGAGAAAGTCCAGAGAAGAGCATAAAAAATTATTAAATTTCTAGAAAACCTGTCTTATGAGGCAAGATAAAAAATGGCTCTGTTTAGTGTGGAAAAGAGAAGACTGAAAGGGACATTGTAACCATTTCTAAGTACATAAAAGGTTGTAACAAGGATAAGGAAGAAAAATTGTTCTTAATCTTTCAGGATAGGATAAGAAGCATTGAGCTTAAATTGCAGCAAGGGAGGTTTAGGTTGGACATGAGGAAAAACTTCCTGTCAGGGTGGTTAAATTACTCCCCTGGAGTAAATTACCCAGGGAGGTTGTGGAATCTCCCTGGGCAATTTACTCCAGGGAGTAATTTAACCACCCTGACAGGAAGTTTTTCCTCATGTCCAACATAAATCTTTGGAGGTTTTTAAGAGCTGGTTAGACAAACACCTGTCAGGGGATGGTCTAGATAATACTTAGTCCTGCCATGAGTGCAGGGGACTGAAATAGATGACTTGTCAAGGTTCCTTCCATTCCTATGATTCTATGAAAATACTGTGTCAAATGAAGGATGCAGCCACAGCTACTAGAAGGTGACCCTCCAGTACCCTTGTGCGATGACACAGAGCCAAATGTTTCTCACGACACTTGTCAGTTCTTTTGTCTGTGCTCCAGGAAGGGGGATCTCATTATCCTGAATGCAAGAATAGAGATACATTGGCTGGATTGCCTGTCCCTAATGGGCGGGTTTGGCAGTGAGTACAAAGTTGGGTCCCTTTGTTGGTATTTGGGTGTTAGCAGGGGGCATTTGCCATGGTGGAATACTGAAAAAGTTTTATATTTGAGAGAGTTTAAGTCATATATCAGAGGCAAGGAAGCCAAATATTTCCTTGGGCCAGAATTTTTTCTGCAGTCTAATCCTTAGATATCTGCTCACAGAGTGCCTGTAGTGAGGCAGAGTGTCTGCCCAGTGACCCAGAGGAGGAAGAGCCCTTCCTTGAGCCCTCTTGGGCTGAGCCTGACCCCAATCAGTCACCTGACTGGAAGTCAGGGGGTGTAGCTACTTGTATAAAAGGCCAGCACAGGAGTTTAGTCAGGTCCCAGCCACCAGAGGAACCAGACACCTGCCCTGTGCTCCCGATCTAGGAGGCTACCAAGGACTTGCAGGAGGTTGAAGACTGGCCTGAACCAGTGGGACCCCAGACAAACTTTGAATGGGAGGGACTACCAACCATGCCAGAGGTTTCAAAACCCAATGCCCCAGGAGACCTGCTAGAACACAAGGTATGCCCAGAGGTAGAGAATGGAAGGAGCCTAGGGACACCCAACAGTAGCCTGGCTGATCTAGAGCATCACCATGTTCTGGTGCAATTCAATAAGTTACTAAGTTTTAAGTGAGAATGACAAGGACCTGTGTTGTACAAGAAACTAGACTAGATGGTCACCAAACAATGGTCCTTTCTGGACGTAAAATCTATTAATCTATGTAAGAATGAGATAAGTGGTCTTGTCCTCTTCTAAATTATCATGTGTACTGTGACATTGACTTTCTGTGTGACATTGCTTAAGTCAATTCTCTATGGGTATGTCTACACTTGCCACCTAGTTCAAACTAGGGAGGCAAATGAAGCATACCAAAGTTGCTAATGAAGTGTGGGATTTACTTCATTGCACAAGGAGTAACAGTTAATTCGAGGGAAGGGTTTTGGATCGGACCACCGCGTCTACACGCGGCAAGTTAATTCGGGCTACCAGCATTTTAAAATGGTGACTGGCCGCGAATATGCTAATCAAGCGCGGGATATTTAAATCCCGCGCTTCATTAGCAACTTTGGTATGCTTCATTTGCCTCCCTAGTTTGAACTAGGGGGCAAGTGTAGACAGACCCCATGTCTCCATGTGTCTAATGGTTGTAATACTAGCAAGCCCACAAGAATGCTGTGAAGCTTAATTCATTTAAATTAGCGTAGAATTTGAAGTCTCTGGAGAAAAGATTATAGATATGAGAACTGCAATGTTATGTAAATACTCATGTTCTTTCTCTGGCATGTGCTATGTTTTTACTCATCTGGGGCTTTAAAAATCGATACTCCATAAATTGGCTGTTCCTTGCTTATGGGGTGACTCCCTATCAGAAAAGCTTATGAAAATAACAATCAAATAAAATAACGAGTGGAGTAGTAAAACTATTGAGGCAGCTTACTCTAAATTCCATGCCCATGTGAATTTGCTTCTACCATTTTCATCAAAATCACTTGCTGTCTAGAGTGTATGTGCACTCATAAATCTGCCGCCTTCTTTCCTATTGGAAGAGTGTGTAATTCCTATACTTTAAAGTATTCCTTGTAAAAGATGTACAAGAAAGTGACAAAAAAAATAAAAACTGCCACTGATTTAAATAGCATAGTCCTGGCACAGGTTAAACACCTCTAAAAATTTACAGCCAAGATTAAGAGATGAGACTTCAAATACTATCGAACAAAATGAATTGTTGGTTCATAGAGCGTGAACGAGGTTATAAATGGTACAGCACAAGTCTCCTGAGGATTGGTTTGGGTTGCTTGATAAATGGTCTCTTTTGGTTCTGCCTGAATCCATCCACTGTGAATGCTGCCTGACACCAGTTGCTTAGGATTTGTTTTGTCCTTGTCACTTGACATTTTGTACTGAAGACTGAACTGACATAATAGAAATCAGAAATGTATATATTTTTTAAAAGTGTCTTTGAACTTTAGTTATTTCTATGTTATTATGGTGGATGCTCTTTAATGATTCTACTGGTTTCAAAGATATTGCGAATATCACCAGTATTCTGCATTTTAAGTTGAGGGAGTCTCATAGAATCATAGAGCTGGAAGAGACCTTAGAAGGCCATCAAGTCCAGACCCCTGCCCAAGGCAGGACCAATCCCAATTAAATCAACCCAGCCAGGGCTTTGTCAAGCCGAGACTTAAACACCTCTAGGGATGGAGACTCCACTACTTCCCTAGGTAACCCATTCCAGTGCTTCACCACCCTCCTAGTGAAATAGTTTTTCCTAATATTCAACCTGGACCTCTCCCACCGCAACTTGAGACCAGTGTTCCTTGTTCTGCCATCCATCACTACTGTGAACAGCCTTTCTCCAGCCTCTTTGGAACCTCCTTTCAGGAAGCTCAAGGCTGCTATCAAATCCCCCCTCACTCTTCTCTTCTGCAGACTAAATAGACCCAACTCCCTCAGCCTCTCCTCGTAGGTCATATGCTCCAGCCCCCTAATCATTTTGGTTGCCCTCCGCTAGACCCTCTCCAATGCATCCACATCCTTCCTGTAATTGGGGACCCAGAACTGGACACAATACTCCAGATGTGGCCTCACCAGAGCTGAGTAAAGAGGAATAATCACATCTCTGGATAGACTGGCAATGCTCCTCTTAATGCAACCTAGTATGCCATTAGCCTTCTTGGCTACAAGGGCACACTGTTGACTCATATCCAGCTTCTCATCCACTGTAATCCCCAGGTCCTTTTCTACAGAACTGCTACTTAGCCAGTTGGTCCCCAGCCTGTAACAATGCTTGCGATTCTTCCGTCCCAAGTGCAAGACTCTACACTTGTCCTTGTTGAACCTCATCAGATTTCTTGTGGCCCAATCCTCCAATTTGTCTAAGTCACTATGGACTCTATCCCTTCCCTACAGCGTGTCTACCTCTCCCCCTAGTTTAGCGTCATCTGCAAACTTGCTGAGGGTGCAATCCATCCCCTCATCCAGATCATTAATAAAGATGTTGAACAAAACCGGTCCCAGAACTGAACCTTGGGGCACTCCGCTAGAAACCAACTGCCATCCTGATATCTAGCCGTTGATCACTACCCGCTGGGCCCGACCTTCCAGCCAGCTTTCTATCCATCTTATCGTCCATTTATCCAATCCACATTCCCTTAACTTGCTGGCAAGAATGTTGTGGGAGACTGTATCAAAAGCCTTGCTAAAGTCAAGGTATATCACATCCACTGACTTCCCCATGTCCACAGAGCCAGTTACCTCATCATAGAAGCTAATCAGATTGGTCAGGAACGACTTGCCCTTCATGAATCCATGTTGACTATTCCTGATCACCTTCCCCTTTTCCGAGTACTTCAAAATGGATTCCTTGAGGATCCCCTCCATGATTTTTCCAGGGACTGAGGTAAGACTGACTGGCCTATAGTTCCCTGGACCGTCCTTCTTCACTTTCTTAAAGATGGGCACTACATTTGCCTTTTTTCAATCATCCGGGATCTCACCTGATCTCCACGACTTTTCAAAGACCAGTTTAATTTTTCTCTCCTAGACCAGTTTAATTTTTCAAAATTGTAGAAATGTCTTAAGTATAGCCACTTTATATAGCAGTCTGTGTGAGAAACACATTTAAATCCTTTCACCTCATTTAGTGGAGGATCAGTAGCTGAACAAGTTATGTAAAATATATTTTCATTTAACATTCATGTACATAGGGGTTAAGGCTGTTCTGTGGTGCATGTGACAAATTGTGTGGCACAACATTTTTATCTCACTTTTTGGGTACCACTTAAAAGCAGACTGAATAAGCTTTTGCTTTCACAAATTGGGCAATACATTGTTAGAACACCAAATAGCTCCAAAAACTCTGTTTCAATCAAGTTGGTGGCCAGTGAAAAGCAACATTCTCCACTAGCAACAGAAACTGGAAAAGTCAAAAGAATTTAAAGAGCAATGAAGATTCTGGAAAATCGGTCTCTAAATCTGTGTTCAGAAATAAACTTCATTATATCTTGAGGTTTAAGATGTCTTGGACGTCATTGTGAAATAGCCTTTAGTTCATTGCACAAATCTCCTGCATCATACCTTTTGAATTTCCTTGTTGTAATTCCAACTCTAGTTTCCAGCAATGCTCTAATGTCCATTTTGGAGTCTTATTTTGCAAACTATGCACTTCCTTTAGGAAACCAAATATTGAATCAAGCTTCTGTATCTGCTCAAATTGTTCTTTGACAGCATTGCAGTATCTAGGATTGAAAAGTAGTTTACTTTGATTTTTTGTTTTGATCCTCAACTAATTCATCTTTTGCCTTATATGTGAACTGTTTCTTCTTTCTCCAAATATGTGCCGGTGGTGGTTCTAAGTCTGTTGGTAGTTCAGATTCCTCAGAAAGCTCACCAGCATCTACTAGTGTCTTTTTAAAACTTTCATCATGCCTGAATTCCTCCTGAAATTTATTAGCTGTTGTACCTGTTGTAAGGCTGAATATATATTGAAGTCTTATTCCTGAAGGTTTTTACTGGTAAAATTAATCTCAAACAAGATGTCATACCACAAAATGAGTGAAACTACAATTTTGAACTTGCAAAGGCCATTTGCAAAAGCTTCTGCATTTACACACCTGATATTGCCAGATGATTCTATAAGAGTACCATCATCAAAAATTTCAGTGAGTGCATTGTAGATATTAACAAGCTCATACCGAAGAGGCTTCAAGGCATCATTTCGACTCTCCCAACTTGTTTGACTCAATGGTTTCAGAATTAGAGAACACACATGGTTATGAAGAACTTCTCAAAGGTGTGTTGAACTTGAAAGAAAAAAACATATATGCGTTGCATCAAGTCAAAGAAACCATTTGCCTCCAAACAGCATCTAAGCACCTTTGGCAACCAAATTCAGGGACTGTGTACTGCAAGGACCAAAAAATGTCCATGGATTAATTTCTATTATTCTCTTACCATTGTCTTTACCCTTCATATTACTTCCATTGTCATAACTTTGGCCATGTAAGTTTTCAATAGATAATGGCATTCCTTCAAGCTTTCATGGAATCCATTCAGTCATAAAAGCATCAGTTGTCTCCTTCAATGGTACAAATCCCCCAGAAATGTTCCTGTATGATCACCTCTGCATTAACCTCAATCGCAGATTTTGATGCATCTACAAAGGAAATGATCATTGTCATCTGCTCAATATGACTTGCATTTAATATACAGTGCAGAATTATTGAAAAGTATTTTACAGAATGGGCAGCTTCTAAAATTTGCTCTTTAATAGCATTTGCTAGGAGTTGAATCAGCTCACTCTGCAGAGTTTTTTCAGACTAATGAACATGAGTTTCATGGCCACTTATTTTACACTCCTTCATGACTGGATCAAACAAAGCTAGGTATGCAATACAATTCAAGTAGTTTCCATTATCTGCACTGTATAATTTTTCATTTCTCCCATGGAATGCCAGGTTTTGCCCACCAAGAACTCTCACTAAAGCAACCAGACACACCAATATTTGGCTCCAGTATTCTTCTCACTTTATTACATGAAAATTGTCTTCATCAATAGGTGTCTGGTTTTTTAATCGTAATTCAAGTTCTTTCCAATTTTGTAAATTTTCCAAATGGTCGGAATTTTTTAAAAGAAGATAAAGACGTGTTTTTCCAATTCTTTGAAAATGTTTTCAGTAAGTTAGGTATCAATTGCATGACAGCTAAACAGAAATAACAGAAGCAAATCAGAGTCTTTTGACAATTTTCAACATTATATATCTTATTTTGATGCTATTTCAAAATAGCTTATTTCATCATTTGGTGCTGTCTACACAGTGCCGAATTTCGAAATAAAGTGGTATTCTGAAACATCCCTTACTGCTAGTAGAATGAGGTTTACAGGGATGTTGACATAGAGAGCCCAAAATAATGGGCTTGCTGTGAAGATGCAGGATAGCTATTTCAGGATACTCTGGTATCCTAAAATAGCATAGCAGTGTAGATGTAGCCTGACTGTCCTTCACTAAGCAGTGAACGACACTAACTCACCTGTATGATTGGGAAACACTAGGCTATGGATACTCACTGAACTACCAGACTCTACCCTCAGGCATCAAACTCAGGCTACGCTCTTTTGGAGCTATGCTGTGACACACTTTAACATATTTTACATACACAGGCATGCTCCACAATGTGAAATAAATAATATAATTCAACTTCTGACATGGCAATGATGCACTGTTTTCCAAGTACAATATCTGATATTTTTGTTTTTAAGAGATAACATAAATATTTTTAAATAGAGAAAAAAATATGTCCCTCTAATTTGGCATCTCTTAAAGTGTGACACCCTAAGCAACCACTGAGTTTACCTATATGGTCAGGCCAGCCCTGGTCCTGGAACCTCTTTCATTATTAATTCAGTACTGACTAAAACACCAAATATTATAATCTGGGGAAGATGGGAAACACAAACTTTCATTGTCTTAAATGTAATCCTGTTGGTCTATGGGCCAAATTCTAATCTCAGCTACAGTAGGGTAAATCCAGAGTATAATATGTGAAGATATATCTACCCCATATAACTGGAAGGAACCTTGAGAGGTCATCAAATCCAGCCCCCTGCCCTCATGGCAGGACCAAGTACCATTCCTGACAGATTTGCCTCACAACCCTAGATGGCCCCATCAGAGAGTGAACTCATCACCTGGGGTTTAAGCAGGCCAATGTTCAAACCACTGAGCTATCCCTTCCCCCTTACAATGAGTGGAATTTCTTCAAATTTACATATAGTGAGTCCAACATGTTTAAATCTCTTGAGGAGTATTTTATCTTTGGAGGTCAGTATCAGAACAGGCATTTACTGGGTGAAGTAGGTATAGAATTGAATAAAGGCAGAACAGACTGTAGAATAAGATGATAATTGGAACCCAATTCTCCATTGTCATGAATCTTGTATAGTCATTTGTACCAGAGCAAAATGGATTAAAATCCTGCCAAAAAAAAAAATGATAGCATTTTATGCCTACTGTGCACAGGAGTAAATCACTACATAAGGTTCAGGACAACAGTCACTCATGTCCAATGCTGTCTAAACTGTAATCTGAGAATCTTTCTTGGCTCTGTTATATGCAAATGGAAACAATGGGTACAGATCATTCTGTAATCTCTTTTGTGAAATGTGTAGAATGATGTGCTGTAGATGTGTAAAAATGTTACTCTACCTAATTCTTTCCTTAGACATGAATGCCATAGACACTGAAATCAACTGCAGTTAAAAAGAGGCTGTTTCTGGAGGCAGAATTTTTTAGCTTACTATATCTGTCCCAAGGGTCGTCATGTCGTCATAATATTCTTTAAACTGAGGGTTAACAACTGCGGTAGAGACTGTGATACCATAGGTGTCATCTCCACAGAGCTCTCCTTCTCTGCCAAACTCAGGTGCAAGAGAATCAATCCCAGTCTTTTGCATAGTCACCTACTGTGCTAGATGTAGTGATTACATAGCAAGTATGGTAATTGAGGAACTAGAAATACACATACAGGCAAGCGGTCCATTCATCAGACTAGATTTTTTTCTTGCTGGCGAACACGATCAAATCATCATTTTGGGTTATGTCTCCCTTTCTGTTCAGTATAATGAGCCTGTTGTGTCCTGTTCTGAAAAAAAAAAACCCATAATGATAATATTCACACTGGCTGATGGGACAGAACTTGGGTCTCTTCCAAGAACAGAATTTCTGTAGCTCTTCCAAAAGGCTGGTAGCAGGTGGCTGAATGCATTCTTCTTCTCTATACAGTGGCTGTGTTGCTGCTGAAATGTTCCAGAAATCTCAGGAACATGCTCTCAAACCTCAGCCTGATGTATAGCAGCCTATCATGATGCAGGATTATCACTGTGATTATTGTTTGTTTTGTGGGTGGGAGTCATCAGATGTAATACAATTACCAACAATTTAGACAATTTTAAAGGCAATTCTCAATATGTGGGGTAGGAGGAATGGGGCAAATTTGGGTACCATTGCTCACACTGAGTGACACCCCTCTTCATAAGTATTTATGAACTACTCAACTGAGGTCAATGATAGTGATTCTCATTTACACAAAGTATCTCAGAATAAAGTGGCTTTAAAAATTAGTGTAAACCCTGTAGCCAGACAGGAACCCCCCTGTAACATCCATTTTTGCTTGCCCCTCTCTGAGATGCCTGGAGCACACAGGGCACACACAGAGCAGTAAAATCAGCATAGTCTTTGAAGCCTTGACAGGAGGCCCGGATATGCTAGCTCACAGTGACCCTGGACAACTGTAAGCAGAGATATGAGGGTGATCGAGCTAATTGCTGACCAAGAGGCTGCAGCGGAGTGCCCTTGACTGAAACCCATATTGATACGAACACACACACTCGTCCAGGGGGAGGAATTTCCCACCCAGTAAAGAATGCCCAGTACTCACAATTTAGTTATCTCTCTTGCAAGTGTAAATTAAGTTGAAACTCCCTTGTAAGAACTGGCGTCACAAAGACCGACCAACACAATTTGGCATCTTAGATAAGAAAGAGGATATGGGCCCCTATGGGTATAAAGATGGGTCCAGCAGCACACATACCCTGAGCGTCAATCTACCATCTATCTGCTGGTTGGGTTAGGTGATTGGCCTCCCGAGGTTCCATGGGGACGCCCACCTCGTGTTCGTCTTTCCTAGTAATTGAGGGACCGGCCCTGGCCTGATACGCTGGAGTCGAGAGGCACAGAAGGGGGTAAAAATTGTACCTGTATGTGTCCTTTGTTTAAGTATATATACATAGAATTAGAGCTCTTTAAAGATTAAGCTGTCACTTGGTACCATTATTTCTATTTTTTTTATCTTTTTTGTAACCATTTTTAAGATCTATATTTGTCAATAATTAAGAAGTAGAGCAATAGCCATTGTAACCACATGCTTTATAAGTCTCCCTAATAAACCTGTAACTGTTTAAGCTTTAACCTGACTCCTTCAGTTGCTGTAACAGAACCAAGCACAATTTAAAAGAACTCCAGCCGGTCATAAGGGACAGATACAGGCAGAGCTAGGCATTTGGATCATGTCACTTCCAGAGGACAGATCCATGGGGCATCTCTCAGCCTTCCCTAGGCTGCCCACTGCGAAGGGGATCATGTATCCTAGCAGTCAAAATCTGAGGTGTAATAAGCTCTCCCTGTAAACTCTGGGGCGTCTGTCAGCCTGTTGGCTGCCCGCCACGAAGGGACCTGGTCCTAGCGGTCAAAGACACGGACGTTAAACTCCTCAGGGCATCCGTCGGTCTCCCCAAAGGCCGCCCGCTGCTACAGGACCTTGTGTCCCAGCAGTTGAGGACTCGGGTGTATCACACACACACACTGCCCTGACCATCGGCTGACAAACCCAGAACAATGTAAAGGGACCTTTGAATAAATAAGAATCAGGCCCATTAGCTCTATTTATGCAGTAAGGTGCTATAAACTCAAATAGGAGTATCAGACTTAGGCCCTACTAAAGAAGCTGGTCATAGGGTTTGACTTACCCATACAGCTTAAATTCTGAATTTTTGTACTTGGCTTCCTTATGGAAATTATTATTATTATTATTATTAACAATAATAAATCCCATTTAAATTGGCTCTCCTAACACAACTTATGTTAAAATTCACTCATGACATGTATAATTTCTGAGATAGTATGAAAACGGTGCTATTTAAATAATTTTTTTGAGTGACAAGCTCTTATTTTTGTCAGAAAATCCACTTTTTAATCCTAATGGTAGTATTTTAAAGACATATTTTGCTGCTTAAAGCCTTTATTACTTCTCTGAGCTCTTCCTATTTTACTGTACTCTCATCAGAGAAAGTGTGTATGCTGCAGCAAAAGTTAGCATTTATGCAATTTGGGGAGGAAACAAAAGCTCATAAAGTTGTTTGGTTTTTTTTATTAACCCTTTTTTTTTCTCTTTGGTGTAAACTAAAACTATGGCCCTTGTAGCCAGTTCCATCTACCAGCAAGAAGCAAAACACTTGCCCCTGCCTGAGACTGACATATAGGTTCGATACAGATGATAAATTTGGCAGATCAAACAAAGTATATATTGATTCTGTTCTCTCATTTACAGCTCCATCCCCTGAAGGGAGGGCCTGATGCTGAACTATTATTCTGGGTCTGTCCTAGATTATAGCATAAGTTTGACTGAAGCCATGGTTTTTTAGGGACTAACGACACAGTAGAGTTGTTTCCTTGTGTTTGCTGACAACCCTGGGCAGCGTGGAAAATCCTGAACCCAGCCAGAGGATTGGGTCTCCTATGAATGAACTTGTGTGGTGGATTGCATGGATATTGCAAACTTGTGGTTGGGTGAATTGAAAGACCCTAACCTGGACTTCAGGGTGGGCTGGAAGAGGAAAGAAGTGAGAACATAACCAAGTCAAATCAAATCAGAAGAGGAAGCACCCATGAGAAACCACCCATTTCATTTTCTTTTGAGTGCTGGCTCTTGTGCTTCATTCTGTAAGCCCATCCAGTACATAGGCTGGTAGACCATGGCTCAGGGGTAGTTAGAGACTTCAGGAGCCAAGTGCACCTTACTGGTCCTGCTGTAAGTCTCAGCAGATGGGAACCCATTCATATGGATTAAATAAGTGAAGAGAGTTCTACTACACCAAGGGGATTCACTGTCTGAGACCAAGTCTACACTATCATAGAAAGTCGACCTAAGATATGCAACTCTAGCTATGAGAGTTGCGTAGCTGGAGTCAACATACCTTAGGTCAACATACCTTTCTGTGGGGTCCTCACTGTGAGATGTGGATGGGGAAACTCTCCTATCAACTTCCCTTACTCCTCCTGACCCAGTGGTGTACCAGGGTCAACGAGGGTGACATCAGCAGTCAATTTAGCAGACCCGCTAAATCAAATCCTGGGAGACTGATCTCTGCAGCATCAATCTCTGAAGATAAGATCTGAGTAGCACAAAAGCAGCCCAGAAAAATCTGGCCCTATTGTTTTTAAGGTTGTTTGAAACTACAATTAATTCTGCAGGGGCAATTCTATTATTCATTTATTTTCTGAATTTAAAGAAGTCCCTTTACCTGGAAGGTGACATGCTAGAGTTTCTACAGTTAGTTGCTTAATTAGAACAATTGCATATTGTATACAGTACACATAGCATGCACTGAAATTTAAAACACTGACCTATACATTAATACAGTGTTTCTCAAACTGTGGATCCCAACCCCTTGGGGGGTCGCGAACAACTTAGAGGGGGGTCGCGAACAACTGAGAGGGTGGTTGCAGCAAGGGAGAGGGGGTTGTGAGCAACTGAGAGGGGGGTCACGGTATCACAAGTTTGAGAACCCCTGCATTAATATATTGAATCACTAAGGGCTAAGCCAGCCTGTCCTATGGAAAAACTTGCACAACTGGAAAGCTTGCTCAGGGAAGTCTACTGTAATTGAAAATGCAATTCCAAAAGGAGGTTAGGGCTTTCAGTAGTTGACGTGGTCTATTCCATTGTGTAGTGGTTTAAAAAAAAAGAATTGGGCAAACTAAACTTTTTGGGGTGCCAGGCCAGGCAGTGATGAACTTTGTATTCTCCAAATAAGAAATGGGTAAGCTCTGTGACTATACTTCTGGCCTTTTTCAGTCCTTTCCTCAGTTCAAGGCAATTAGGATTCCTGGCCAGGATTCCTAGTTTGTCTCTTTGGAGGCCACTCTGTGTTGTTTTTCTATTGCTGAAACAGTGATTTTTGTATGGGTCCTGCTAGCAGACCGCTGCAGGTCTGGGCAGCAATCATGCCTATCCCTGCCCTCTATTAGGACAGGAACCTCTTCTCTTCAAGCCCAACAAAATATTCCGACCTCTTCCCCAGGCTGACCCACAGTGGCTAGGGCACTCTGGCAACAATTGCTGCTTTCAGATTCCTCTTCTTCACAGAGACTTGACTGGCTGTCGGCTTTGTGTTTCTGATGGATCTCCTCAGGCCCCTCTCACTTCAACTCCCTGACTGCTGAGCTCCTGTCCCCGTCTTTGCTGCTTTTCTCTGAGCTCTTCACAGAGCTGCATCTACCAGGCAGTCTGGTTCTCCACTAGGCTTCCAGCTTCTCGTTCAGTGCTCCAGATGGCATTAGCTCTTATAGGTATTCTCAAGGGAAATTCTATGGGATGCCAAGGGATGATGACTCATGTGGAAACTGTTCCAACACTCTGCCCGATATCCACTTACTAGGGATGTAAATATCAATTAAAAAGTTAACACTTGATATGGTTAAAATTATGTAGTGTAAATGATTAACCAATTAAAGTGAAAGGGGCTGGGGTTGCTCTGGTTGGCCCAGTGCAGTAGCTGGAGCTGGGGTCACTCAGCCAGTGGGTATGGAGTCAGGGTCCAGCTAGCACGATGTGGATGGGGGGTTAATGATTTAGGTGGGTTAACTGGTAAGCCTACTGGTTAATCAGCCTACATTTTGCATCCCTAGCTCTTACCACATATACTGAAACCTACACAATTTAAATTACGCATTGAGCACATATGCTTCAGATAGGCACCTGGGCTATGGCCTAAACAAGATGAGGCTGAGCTAAAACTGAGTGGCACTGCAACCCCACACACCAGATCACAATGCCACTCCCTCAGATCTTCATGGCTTGGCAGTGGGAGCTCATGGTCCATGAAGGTCAGGCTGGAGTGAAGCTCTGAGATGGGAAGAAGAGAGTCAGATGTGTGTGGAAGGACAAATCTATCCCTGTCACCACTTTAAATGGTGCTCCTCAGTCCCTACAGTGTATGGTTCATATGCCTCACCCAGCTGACAGTGAGTGGAAAAGTGCAGTGCTAATCTGATTTATCTCAGGCAGACCCCAAACCTTTGGGAACAAGTGAGAGACAAAGTTTCACCCCTGACCAGTATGCACAGGTTATGCTGTACCATATTGGTAAGCAAACAGCTTAGCAAATGGTTTACACATCTTGAATGGGTAACAGTTGTTTTCTTGATGGGGTAATGGATGAACCACTTGGAAAAGAAATCTGCTGCCACAAGCATATGCCAGTTACCCTTCTCAGTAAAGGCAGTGGTACCAGTATAACTGTGACTACCCTTTCTATTGCATTATCTAAATTGTTGATGAAGATATTGAACAGAACCAGTTCCAAAACTGATACCTGCAGAACTCCACTAGCTATGCCATTCCAGCACGATTGTGAACCATTGATAACTACATTCTGGGAACAATTATCCAACCAGATAAGCACCCCTCTTACAGTGGGCCCTAGCTATGCTGTTTCCCCTGGTTTATTTATCAGAAGGTCATGAAAGACTGTATCAAATGATTTACTAAAATCTATCTAGGTATCCCACATCTAATACTTCCCCCTTCTCCACAAGGCTTGTTATCCTATCAAAGAAAGGGTATGTCTACACTGCCACCCTAGTTCGAACTAGGGTGGCTAATGTAGGCATTCGAACTTGCAAATGAAGCCTGGGATTTAAATATCCCCAGCTTTATTTGCATGTTCCCGGGCGCCGCCATTTTTAAATGCCCAGTAGTTCGAACACCTTGCCCGCGGCTACATGCGGCATGGACTAGGTAGTTCGAATTAAAGCTCCTAATTCAAACTACCATTACTCCTCATTGCAGGAAGGGCCTAATGGCCCTTCTTCTATGGTCTGTTTGGGTGCATCTACACTACACCCTTAGCTCAGAATAAGACAAGATTTGAGTTATGTATATTGTGTGTCTTATTTTGATCTAATTTTGAAATAAACTGCTATTCCAAAATGTCCCTTAACACTTGTGGAACAAGGGTTACAGGGATGTCAGAATAGCAAGCCCATTATTTTAAAATCTATTTTGAAATAATGGTCTGGTTTAAAAGTCACGGAATAACTATTTTGGGATACCTCTGGTATCCCGAAATAGCACAGCAGTCTAGATGTACCCTATGTGATTATCTCAAAGTTGTGATTGCTTCATCATGTTCTGGAATCTCTGCTGAATTATTGGGGTGTCTAAGCCACAGCTGCCCCAGTTGTTAGTTTTGGGGCTGCCCAAAAATTATGTAACATATTAGGGATGGGGAAGTGCTTAATTTTGCATATTTGCTTCAGGGCTACAAAGGGTCTTGAAAAATCACCAGAAACGTGTTATATAATTTATGGACATCCCCTGGCCTCTGTTTCTCATTTGCTTCTCTGATTCTGGTCTAGATATGGTGAAAACAAAAACAAAGGCCTAGTTCTTCTGCGTGGTTTCCAATCTGACTCAGATTGTTTCCCCACACAGAAAATAGAAAACCAGTAATCAGTATAACATATTTAGTAATCAAGATTAGGCAGCCTCTCTCTCCTACTACTGCTGTAGGTTCAAAAGGATCCCAAAATGAGAGATCCAATCAGTTCTTTGACAAATCTCATAGAACAGGCTCCTGTACCGCATCTCGCTCCTGCAATTTACAACAACGGCATTCTTTATATAGAGAGATCGAGTAAAAATCCCATTGCCTCCCACATGTCTTTGGAAGCAGCAGTGGTGCTTTCTGGGTAAACAATGTTAACTTTTCCCCTGCTAACTCAGAGACAGGGTCTACCTACCCAATTACAAAGCCCTTATAATCCTAGTAATATTTGATGCATGCTTAAATATAGCATATCTTTATAATGGAACAAATCAAAATTCATAATTAGTTGGTCCACATATAGCTTGAGTTAATTAAACCATCTGGTGCTTTTTAAAACTAAAGTACAGCAGAAGTATTTTTAATTCCTAACCTTTGTGCAAAAGTATTTTAATACTGTGATTTATCTCTTATTATTAGTAATAATAAAATCAGGCTCAGTTTGATGATGCATTTTAATTTGGGACATAGACAATATTCAGAAGTGCAGATCTATTCTGACTGAGCAATTTTTATTTCATCTTATTTTACTTTGATGCTCTATAGCCTTATTTCTGTAACTGGTGTATTCTCATATCAGGGTAAGAGCACTTCACAATATTGCTGCTTATGTTTTGCATATAATGTGGTGCTTGGTAGAACAGTCTCCCACTTCATCTGCAGCCAAAATGGGGTTCCCCAGCTAGCAGAAGGGATGTAAGAATGCCGCTTCTCCTATCATGTTGTTCTTTTAGTTAAGGGGCACAGCTGATAGCTGTCAGAAAATAAATTGCTTGTGTTTGACAGATGCCTGTGTGGCATGTCTTTGTACTTTGAGAACCCAGTGTCAGACCTGAGACTTACTCTTGCTGGCAATACTCCCCCTCAGAAATAGATAGCGATGTAGGATCATTACATCAGCCCTATGCTATTTCTGTGCTGCAGGAATTCTCCAATAGCTAGTTATGACCCCTATACACCATAGCCACAGTGCACAAGATCCAGTTGGGGAGACCAGTGCTGGTCCACAGAAATGTTGATGGAACAATATTTAGAGACCATCTTCTCTCCTCAGATTCCCATACAGCCACCCTTTTAAATACAATAAGAGATGAGGTGAAGTATCACAGAGTAGAATTAGTTCCAGTTATATATTCCACTCTCTGCCTGCACACATACAGCCTTAAAGGGGATGCATTTGGACCATGGTATGTAGAACAGTGGTGGGCAACTTGTGGGCTGAGGGTCACATGCCACCCATCAGGATTCTGTATTTGGCCCGCGAGACATTTTGTTTACCAATGCCCATGAGCAGGGCTGTCAGATTCTGCTAGTTTTCATCCATGTGGTATTTTCCCCCCTACTTGTCTTACGAAAATGACATGTACCTATAGCAAGGGCATGTGAAGTGAGGTGCATGCTGTTTCTACATAACAGTGACTGAGAGCTGTGCACTCCCTCTGCATCCAGTCAAGGCACTGCTATGGTTCAATCAGTGCACCCCAGAAATTATAGCTATGTAAATGCAGTTGGAAAAACTACCCTATCTCAGAAGACTGTCTTGGTTAGGACAAACTTGTGACACACTGAGATGATGGAGGGCCACTCCTGTGGTCCATTCACTAGACTAGTTGCCCATCACTGTTTTAGAGAGTTAGATACGGTTAATATAAATGGGAGACATGCGGCTAAATTATCCATTTATCCTTCTAGAAATACCCCTCTTATTGGCAACTTCTGCATTACCTATTCTACCATGGTGAAGGTCCAAAACTGGGTCAGCACAAGCATCATTTGTAGATTTAATAAGTAATTTACACTTATTCAAGGGGGTATAAAAATGTATTTAAAGAAACAGGCAAGTTAAATCAAGTGTGTGGTCAGCCCCAGTTTGTACAGGAGCTATTTAAGCTATTTAAACTGTCTTCAACAGCTCCAACTGATTGCCTATACAGTAAAATAAAAAATGCTTATTACATCACTCACTCCATAGAACAATATCTCTTCCATTAGAATATTGCACTCTGTCCTAATGGACCAACATAGCGATTAGCATGCTGACCTAGGCTCCTGCTGTAATGCATTGTATTCCAGAGGACATGGAAAGGGGCTGCTTTAGGGCCCAGCAGCAAAATATATTTGCGTTACACCACAATGACCCGTAAGTGAGTCCACCATGCAACAACAGACATTGCACCAGTCTTTTCTCTCCTTAATCCAAAATCTAATTGCACTGTCTTATTTCTTTTTCCGCTCACGTTGAGCCAAATAGTGTATACAGAAACTAGAATCTGTTGCCATGATAGTTTTATCAATTTAAGAGACAATATGGAAAAGCATGAGTTCATACTGAGAGGAATTGTCTTGGAGACTGAGCTTATGCCAGGCACTCTTGGGTTATAAATTCCACTTTCACACTATTTCTACAGCATTGGACTATTTTATTATGTGTATGTGGGTAGTGCCTACAGACCTAAGTCATGAACAGCAAGACAGAACAATAAAATGGGGATAATCATAAAAAAGTCAATGTTACATGCTAAGAAGTATTATAAGAAATCAATTTCCTTCCTTTAGTACTAATGCATACTCTTCTTATAAACTGGGATGATTCTTAGATACTTGAGATGTTGGCATTAGAGCAACAATAAATGATGTGTGGAGGTTGGTTGTTTCAAATGCTGCTTTGTGTGTTGCCCCTTATACAGGGCTTGTGAGCACAAAAACCATTTCCTGTCTTCCCTTCTGCCTCTATTTAGCAGAAATGGAACTCTAAGGAACTCTAAGAATCATGGCTGCTGTTGAAGTTGCCATTTGTCCTTTTCTGGTATTTGCACAGATCCTCTGTAGATTTGGAAAGGGATGAGAAAAGGGTGAGGTGGAGCAAGCCAGCTCTCCACTTGCTTCTGTCCAGCAAAGAGCTCTGAGGAACAGGGGTGTAGCACAAAAGATCTGTAAGAGTGAAGGGCTTCATTTCTGGTTGGAGGTAAAAAACACACCAGACTCTGAAGCTGCAGCTGAGTTGGGCCAGAGCAAGATGAAAACTCCACATAAGCCCTCAAAGTGGTCCATAGACCTTGAGCTGGCTCTCATCACAGGGGTCAATTTTATCCTGAGCATCTGCTCCAACCGTTGCAGAAGTCTGACTGGTTACATACTTCCTAGTTTGCCATCTTCTTCCTGAGTTTCATGAAAATCCTGGATCAGGTTCAAATTAATTCCTTTTTATACTGTATTGACAGTATTTAATTTGATTAACTTGCTCCCAAAGCCTCTGTTAATTGTCACTGGCCAATGGGAATGTACTTAAGGAAAATCAGTCTTCTAAATTTCTGCAGACAGTTAAATTCAGGCATTTATCTACCAAAATTACACAGCCAAGAGAATCTTTAAATTATGCATAATTCAGTTTATCATATTCAGTAAAATGGAATTGATCAATCACAGAGCAACACCAATTATAACTTGGTCTATTTAATCTCCAAGCTCTGTTTATATTAACTCGGGCAAACACAATACAAATCTCATTCTATATGGGTATGTCTACACTACAGCGTTAATTCGAAATATCTTATTTCGAAATAGTTAATTCGAAATAAGTTATTTCAAAATAACGCATCTACACACAAAATGCATTTTGAAATAGCCTTTTTCTATTTTGAAATACCGCGTCCACACCGAGTGGACACTGATTCGGATTTAAGGCCAGCTGGAACCAGGTCAGGCAGGGCATCAGGTCAGGACTGTCTGTGTGTGGCTGTTGCCTGAGGCTATCTGAGGCCTGTGCTTAAAGGGACACTCCCCCCACCCCCCGGGCAGCCGGTTCTCAGGTGTCCCTGCTTGCTTGCCTACCTCGATGAGGGACAGCAAAGCATTTGTCTATTGGAGTGCTCTGGTTGCTCTCACTCAGGACACCACAGCACTCTGCAACATGGAGCCAGAGCTGCCCCTGGGCACTCCAGTGCATCTCATGGACGTGTTGCTATCAGCCTGGCTGCACTCGCTGCAGCCTGACATCCGGGAGGTCCATCAGGGGGCTGTCAGTATCCAGGAGGCCCTGTGGGAGAGCATCCACCCTGAGGAGCACTCAGAGCCTCCCTGGTCTGCCCCACTGGGGGCTTATGCCTCATTCCTCCCTCACGTCCTTCCACGTACCCCTCCCTAACCCCCCTTCCTGATGTCAAATAAAATACACGTATTTTCAAAAATATAAACTCTCTTTATTTAACAAAAAAGTTGGTGGGGGGGGATGAAACTCTGGTGAGACTCGGGAAAGGAGGCAGGAGAGGGGAGGAGAGAAGGTGGGAGAGGGGAGGGGGAAAACTGAGAGGAGGGAGCTGGAAGGGGGAAGCAAGGGGAAGAAGGGGGAGGGGAAGCTCAGGGCTCAGGGGTGAGGGTCTCGCCAGGCCAACTGTCTCCCAGCACAGTGGTGCGGGGGCCTCGGCATCCCTGGGGGGATGGGGAGGAGGGCGTGGAGGTTGAGGAGGGAGAGGCGGGAGGGGGAGAAGGAGTGGGAGGAGGAGCGGTAGCTGGGGAGGCAGCAGGTGCTGGAGCGGGCATGAGGCAGCACGCTCTGCACCAGGGTCTGCTGGTGTTCGCAGATGGCACAACCGTGGGCAAGCAGCTCCCACCGGAACTCCCCATTGTCCTGCACCCAGTGCTCCAAGGTGCAGTGCAGGGCTTGCAGAGCCCCCAGGTGCTGGTCTCAGTACCCCTGCAGTGTTGAGGTGGACCTGCTGAGCCCTCCGGTGCGGGAGGCTGTCCTGGGTGGGGTGGTGCACCCTGCATGCGCAGCTGGTGCGGCTGTGGAGAAACAAGAGAAGTGGTCAGTTCTCCCTGGGGACACAGTGGGTGAAGCCCAGCCCCCCCCTGCGAGGTGAGGATGACCTTGCCCTGCACCGTCAGAGCCGATGTGCTTGCACAGAGGCCATGGTCAGAATGTCCGGCTATCCCCAGGAGTGGGAGCTGCCCCGAGACCGCACCCAGGCCCCTGTGCTGTGTATAGTGCAGCTGAGGTGGGGGGGAGATGTCCCCCGCCTCTGTGTAGAGGGGGCTTGTGAAGGGAGGGTGTCCTGCTGTATCCCACCCCCGGGTCAGGAGCATGTCATGTCTCTTCACACATGGGTATGGCTATTGGGCCACGGCCCCTATGTGGCAAGCAGCTGGAGCCACCTGCCCAGGGGTGGCACTGCACATGCTTGCACGTGCATAGGTTGCTGCATGATACATGATAAGCAAGGGCCACGCGTGTAGTCCCTGCTCTCTCCCCGCCCACCCCCCACGAGAAGGGGACAGTGATGGCACTTACCTGGTGTGGCCTCCCCGGATGACCCTGGTGACTCCGCTGCTGGGACAGCTCGGGGGTCCTGGCAGTGTGGCACCTTCCGTGGCAGCTCCTGCAGCTCCTCCTCCGCATCTGGTCAGGGCCGTCCGCTCCCGGATCAGTGCCCCCTGGGGTGGCACGGACCGTCCCGCCCCCATGATGCAGTCCAGGGCGTCAAAATAGGGGTCTGCCCTTGTTGAGGAGCTGCCCCGAGTGGCCCTGGCGTACACCTGCTGCAGCTCCTTAATCTTCATGCGCACCTGCTCTTGGGAGCGTATGTGGCCTTTGGTGGCCATGGTGGCAGCTATGCGGCAATACACGGTGGCCTTCCTCCATCTAGTGCAGAGATCATGGACATTGGAGGCCTCCCCCCAAACCTCAATGAGGTCCATGATCTCCGCACTAGTCCAGGAGGGTGCCCACCGTCTCCAGCCCCTGGCTGGCTCCTGGGAGCTGGGGGACTGGGCTGGGGACAGCTGGCTGGCACTGGCTGCCTGGATCATACTGGGGCCACTGGGTGAGTGTCAGTGACTGCTGGCTCTGTGCTAGCAGGCCTATAGCTGGCACATGAACTGTGGCCAGAGTCTACCCCTTTAAGGGCTCCGGGGTTGGGGGAGAGGAGAGGAGTTTTCTTGGTTTGGCCCAGAGTGGCCACCAGGGGAAACTGGGAAGGGCTGGAGGCCCCCAATTTCGAAATAAGCATCTACACAGCACTTATTTCGAATTAACTATTTCGAATTTGGCGTTATTCCTTGTAGAATGAGGTTTACCAAATTTGAAATAAGCGCCCCGCTATTTCGATTTTATTTCGAAATAGCGGTTTGCCTGTGTAGATGCTAGGAAAGTTAATTTGAAATAACGGCTGTTATTTCAAATTAACTTTGATGTGTATACATACCCTATGAGAAATGAAAGTGTTCCTTTGAAGTTCTCCTACATGTGTCCTTGTGACATAAGCAGAGGTATGCCCTCCATTATTTGCTGCTGTCCATGGGTGCCTGCAGAATTCTTGTAACACATGTCATAAAGCACTTCCTAAACTTTCCCTTCTTTTCTTTTTAAGAATAAAAGGAGACCACTGCTTTAAACTGAAGTTTCACCATTATTTCTCTTCCTTGAAATATGCAGTGGTGGATTGTTGTAAGATTTAAATTTTTCCATGTAAAAATCAGATCCTTTACTACAGATACTACTTTGTATTTGCTAAGCCTGTCACTAGGAAGAAAATATGCATCTATCACTTGATGATTCAAATGAAGATGGTGGTTGTCTTTGAAGCAGGACTGGACAGTGTTAGTAGTATTATTCTGGTATCTTCTCAGGTTTAGTTCAGAAAATGCTAATAAAAATTAACCACATCACACTCAATAAATACCAGCCATGATAAGCAACTGTAATTGCACTGTCCTGTTACACAGCTAACAACTACCTAACAAGTAATGCAATGTAACTATCAAGATTAGTCACCATCCAAAGAGATATGAATTCCTTTTAACTTGCTGTCTGGCATCTAGCTATCCTTCCTGATGATTGGCTGACTAATATTGACTTTGTCATTTGCCAGCAAATCGGGCTTTTTTTCCTCATTCTGACAGTCAGAAAATTGGCACCAATTAATCTGCCCTTTTTTTTTATTTGTCCCCCTTCATTTTAATTACATATGGACAGTCTTCTTTGTCTCACATTCTTCCATTTCTGTTATTTGCTTTCTTCTTCCCTTCACTGGTTCTGCTTCCCATTGTTCCACAGGCTTCTTTCCCATACACATGCACATTGCTCTGTCCCACAAATTGAGTAGACAAATACAGTAGACTTCCGATAATCCGGAACCTATGGGACCTAGGTGGTGCCGGATTATCAAATATGCTGGACTATCAGGAGGTACTATAAGCTGGTTATATATATACTGTATACATTATATACTGTATATAAAGTGTTCTTAACCCTTTTTATTGTGACTGTAATGTTTTCGGTTTTTTAAGCCTTTTTTACCCTTTTTGCTCAGTTCAGCTGTTGCCGCTGTTACCTTGTGACTCATTTTTGGCCGAAGCTCACTCACTAGGTTCTTGCCATTTTGATGCCGGACTATCAGGAGTGCCGGACTATTGGATGCCGAACTATTGGAGTTTTACTGTACGTGAATTACCTGAGACTTAATGCCTCCTGCAATGCTCTAGCCCATATTCAATTCCAACATCATCCTTCAGGCAGGTTCTGCATGCCTCATCCTTTTCTTCTACTCACCAAGCTTCTGCTATCCATACTAGAATCAAATCCCAGCTGCATTAAAGAATATTATTCCAATAAACCTACGATCAACTCAAATTATTGTAATATAAACAATTCAGCATGTTCTTCTGGTTTTCTCCAAGCCTCTGGTCCTAATTTCAATACACACAGAATTATTCCTACCCACTGCCAGATCAAGCTTCCTCCTACATTACTGCACTCAGTATTGCCATGAATTCCCAGAATCCTTCAACTATGAAACTCAAAGTGTTTCAGAAACACTACCAATAAATCCTACATCATTCCAATCTACCATCCCAGTTTTCTAGAAAATATGAAGAGGGTTTTAAGGCCCAGGTCCACAGAAGATACTTAGGACAAATACATAAAAGTAGAACACATTAAAGAGGAAAGCTTGAGAAAGAACCATGTAGGACTATCCCATAGCCTAGCAGTTTGGGCATGTTCATGCAAGAGGGCAGACCCTCTGTTCAAATCTTCTCTCCTGCTGAGAGGATGTGGAATTGAATCTGGGTTTCCAATATCCTGGAGAAGTGCTATTACTACTGAACTAAAGACAGGTACTTCTGGGACACCTGAACTTAGGCACTAAGGGTATGTCTACACTAGCCACCCCTAGTTCGAACTACGGTGGCTAATGTAGTCATTTGAACTTGCAAATGAAGCCCGGGATTTAAATATCCCAGGCTTTATTTGCATGTTCCCGGGCGCCGCCATTTTTAAATGCCCGGTAGTTCGGACTCCCTGCCCGCGGCTACACGTGGCACGGGCTAGGTAGTTGGAACTAAAGCCCCTAATTCAGACTACCGTTACTCCTCATTGCAGTGTAGACATACCCTAACTGTGTGAAGAGGGAGAGCTTCCAAAAAAATCCCTCTCTTCACAACCTTCCACTGACTAGCTCAGGGGTGGGCAAAGGACCTTCTGTGGGCCGGATCTGGCCTGCCAACCTGGTGGATCTGGCCTGCGGCCGCCCTGCCACTCCCTCATTCCCAGGCCAATCAGGGCCTGGGGGCATGAGAGGGAGCAGTCTCCTTGCCCCTGCAAGAGTGTGCAGCAGCTAGAGAGACATGCTGGCTGTTTTAAAACAGCCGGCATTTATCTCTAGCTGCCGTGAGCCTTTGGTGGGGGGGAAGCTTTGTGCACTCCCTGCCCCCAGGCTGTTCAGCTTCCCTTGTCGACCGTGCCGCATCTAGACTGCCACGCTGTGCTGGATCAGCTGATCGTCAGCATAGCGCGGTGGCCATTTTTATTTTAATTATTTAAATCCCCGCATCTTTGACTATGCCGAGTAAACTATTTTACATGGCTCCGTCGACGGAGCCATGTAGTCTAGACGTACCCAGGGTGTGGGGGGAAAGCACAAGAAGTCTGCTGGCCCTGGCCCTTCTTCCCCATCTGCCCAAGGCCGCACCCCTTCTGGGGTGGCCCGGGACCACTTCAGAAATTTCTCAAGTGTCCCCCTTTTAAAAATTACTGCCCACCCTGGTCTAGATTAAGCTCCCTGCCTAGTGGATCAACTTTTGTGGATCCCATTCTTAGATGCCTATCTCTTCCCAGTCATTATATAGAAAGCCTAGGTACCTACACCAGGGTTTGTGGATACCATTGTTTTTCCAGTTCTTTTCTAGTTGACTAAAAGTTAGACATTTCAATGCCTAGGTCTCTTTGGATCCAAGCCTAAGTAACCTGCCTGAAGCAATACAATAAGCTAGTGACAGAGTTGGAAGTAGAATTCTCAACTCTTGACTCCCAAACCATGGACTAACTTATAAAGAATGTTCTGTTTATTTCTTTCCTTCAGGCTATTATCTAAATATGAGAGTGCTTGTATCTTTTTATTTATTTACTTACTGTAAAGTGAATTATCCTAATATACATTGCACCTACCTGTAACAGAACAGTTGTATTTGACTCAGCATAACTATGATAAACAAAATCAAATCATTCTGGAAATAGCTGAGTCTGTTGAGAGAATATAGGCAATCCAGGTGGGGAAGTAAGGGATGGGAAACTGAGTGTGTAGGAATTAAATTGACTGGGTACAAGGACTGATGTTGCGGAAAATCTATGTATCTCCTTGAGACCTCAACACAGCTACTTTTGTTATACCAGCAGCCAGATCCTTCTGGTGCATCTACTTTTGTAATGTACTCTTTTAGTCACACATCCTCTTAGCTCTTAATATTGTTCCTTATTTGGAAATTGTTCCTTATGTGCGAAATCTCCATCACTGGAGATATTTAAGAGCAGGTTAGACAGGCATTTATCAGAGATGGTCTAGACTGTTCTTGGTCCTGCCCTGAGGGCAGGGGACTGGACTTGATAATCTCCCTTCCAGTTCTAGTATTCTATGATTCTATGTTATTAGCATTTCCTAGAGCCTTCAATGTAGGGTGGGTTTTTTTCAGTGTGTAGAGGTACTTTATAAGCTTAAGAATACTCTTCTAATTTTAATACAGTGATAAATCAATGGATCATTTATCGCAAACATGTATAAAATGTAATATACACAATCTAAAATGTTGTTTCCTATGTATCAGGAGTAGAGAATGGTGAATTAGTTTTATAAATAAGAACTACAGTCCCTGAATATTCAGCCATCCTTGTAGACAAAACCAACCACTTTCATTTAAGAAAACAAATCTTTATTCTCCATACACCAAACCCTTAGTCTTCCGTACCTACTCCTCCACCTGTGACAGTTGGGATGGGGAGTACATACTCCACACTAGGCCAGAAAGGGTTAACACCACACTGTGGGTGAAGGAAATCCCACTCCCCTGGCCAGACTGGGCATGCTCGAAGCGCTGTGCTTGTATAAAAGGAAGCAGTCAGGAGCTGGTATAGCAACTCTGGCTGTTAGGCCATGATGCCATGCAATGAGGGTTTTTTCCGGGATACCAGGGAATGCGTCCACTTTTTTGGAACAGTTTCCAAACAGTTCGGAACAGTTTCCAAAAAAGCGGGTGCATTCTTTCGGAAGCCATGTATTCCTCATTTTATGAGGAATAAGGGCTCTTTTTATGAGGAATAAGGGCTCTTCTGAAAGAGGAGGAATAAGGGCTCCTCTGTGTAGATGGGCCAAATGTTGTAAAAGCCTCTTCCAGAAAAAAAAAAGCAGAAAAAGGTATGCAAATTGCAATTCGCAATTTGTGTATCTTTTCTGGAAAAAGATCACAGTGTAGACATAGCCATAGTGACTCTGGCTGTTAGGCCATGCTGCTGTGCAGTGAAGGGTTGCTATAGTGACTCTGGCTGTTGGCCTCATGCTTCAGGGCAGCTTGGCCTATTGCGGTTGCCCTAGGCTTTGGACCTTGCATATTGTGGGGTCTTAGACCACCCAACAGACTTAACCATGGTTTCTACACACCCACTATCCTCCCCTTTATGGGATGGGGCATGCACGCAGTGTCACATGGTTCTACATGCAACTACTATTCCAGAGTCTCCTTCCCTCATGCTAGATTTTTTGGCAGAAATGGACAGAATGGCCTCCTCTACTATCCTACTCATTTAAAGTGCTGGATGCTGAATCTTAGGGGATTTAGGTGAGTGGGTCCATTCATCTTTCCCTGAGTTTGTACTTGTCCCAGGATTACACTGGACTGGTTATTTGCAGTTTATCCAAAAACCTTAACATACTTCAGAACACTCTTAGGTTCTCTTGATGTTAGGTAGGACTATGTCTACACAGCAGCATTATTTTGGAATAACTGACATTATTCTAACATAACAAAGTCCATGTCTATAGAGCAAGCAATTATTTTGACATAATGTGGAAATAATGGCAAGACGGACGACTTCTTACTCCAACTCCTGTAACCCTCATTTTATGAGAAGTAAGGGAAGTTGGAGGAAGAGCGTAGTACCTTGGACTTCCTGATATGTAGACAACGCCAAAAGCCAAAATAAGCTCTTTCGACTTAAGCTACGCAATTGGATTTAGCCCTGCTGTGTAGACGTGCCCTAGGTGAATATTTACCTCTGATAATACTAATATGAGGAGAAAGCGCCAATTTTACATACTAGAATACAGAATCAATCTAAGCCACACAGTAGCTTGTCCTTCACCCAATGCAGCCAGCATTAAAATGCTTTATTCCTGCATAAAAAATTGTCATGAGCCCTGAAAATAGCTTGGCACAATAATGCTTGTCAATGGAATGATAAATGTTGGTAATTTAACACATCCTCGTTCAATCTATAGATTTTAATTGTGTGGATTCCTCTAGTGCTGTGAAAAAAGGGAGAAATGAACTTTTCCTACATGTTTATTTACCAGTATATGAGCCAAATTGATTTTACATAATCGTAGTTGAGTTACAGAGGAAATACATATTGTACCATTTTTTAAAAAGAAGAAAGACAGAAAACATTAACCTAAGAAGGTAATGAATATTTCTGCTATAAAACAGTTTCAGTAGTTCAGATTTTTTTTCCTTAAATGTAAGTGATCTGAGTGTCAAGCCATGATCAAACATGACACACTATGTCAAATTATGCTGTATTATATTAAATTATGACAAATCATTGGATGCTTTACAACAGGCTAAAGCTTGCCAATTGATGTGATTTTGACATGATCCATCAATATATTAAACCAACACATATGAGTTAGAAGCAAGTCTTCCAAATCCAGCAGTATCTGTCAATTAGAGTAGTAGTTGTTTGAGCAGGATATATTTTATGAATTGTCAGATATTAGTGGGGGGAAGAGAGCCTTTGTTTGCCTTTTATCATGGGTCATTGGCTCTTACAATTGCTGGCTTTCAGCACTGTTCCACATTAAATTGGCCGGCTTGCTCATGAACCATTTATTCGCATAAATTCCAAATAGTTTAGCACTTGTCTAATTCATTAGCCATATTATACAGATAGATCATTACCTAAAGCCATTCAGCTTTCCCATTTTCCTGGCATTCTAAATGACTTGTATATATCAGTAAGTTCGCATTGGCACTGCTTGGTTAATCAACACTGCTGCCTCATACATTCTTTTATTAATGTAAAATAGGTTGTTCTGTCACTCTCAGAAAGCTTGACAGATCAAAAGACATCAATGTCCTTTCATGTGCATGTATTAAGTCACTCCAACTTTTAAATTAGGGCCAAATCTTGTACTGAAGCATGCAATCTGAGAGGCTTGACTGTGTACCAGGATATGAATGGAAGCAGGAGTAGGGGATGAACAGATTTCTCACTAATAAGGATACTATTATGCTCCAAGTTGGGGCTACATCTAGACAGCAGGCTTCTTTCGGAAGAAGCTTTTACAGAAGAGATCTTCCGGAAAAACTTCTTCCAAAAGAGAGCTTCTATACTGCCAAAGCACATCAAAAAAGCAATCTGCTTTTTCAAAAGATAGTGTCCACACTGAATGGATGCTATCTCTCATTTAAGCTGTGATTACTATGGACAGAGTAGCCACCAGGGCACCTGTGCTTTTTCCTCTTTCCTCTTCTTTCGAAAGAACTTCCTCTTCCCTGTCCACACACACCTTTTTCTGAAAGAGCTCTTTCGCAAAAAGGCTTCTTCCTCATATAAAGAGGTTTACCAATGTCGGAAAAACCTTTCTGTTCTTTCAATTTTTTTTCGAAAGAACGCGATTGCAGTGTGGATGTAAGTGAAGATTTTTCGGAAAAACAGCCATAGTCTGGAGGTTGAATATCCAGCTCAAGGAGACATACCCATGTGGAAGGGGTTGGCTCAGCTCTGATGTCCCTTTATAGCCAGGCCTGGAGTAGCAGCTCTATCTAACCAGCATGATTTAGAGCGGTACTATCATCTCCATGATTTGCATGCTAGGTCCCTGTTAATGCAACCTAAAATTGCATTTGCTTGCTTGCAACACCATTACATTGATGACTCATGTTGAGGTTGTGATCTACCACAACACCCAGATCCTTCTCAGCATTACTGCTCCCAGGCCAGTTAGCTCACGTTCTATATTTATGCTTTTGGCTTTTCCCTCCCAAAGTGTAGCACCTTGCATTTTTCTTTGTTGAATTTCATTTTGTTGAGTCTAGCTCAATTCTACAAGTTATCAGTATACATCTAAATTTTAGCTCTATCCTCCAAAGCACTGGTAAACCTTAAAGCACAAAACCAACTTTGCGTCATCTGCAAACTTGATCAGTATGTTGTCTATTTCTATAGCCAGATCATTAATAAGGATAAACTTGAAAAACAAGGAATAGTCTAACAGCACCTAAGAGACTAACAAAACATATAGATGATATCATGAGCTTTCATGGGCACAACCCATTTCTTCAAATGTTAAACAACACCAGGTCTTGAACAATCCCTGTGGAATCCCACTTGAGACCTCCCTCTACTATGACATGATTCCATTCATAGTTACTCTGTCCCCCTTTGAAAGGAGTCCTCTTGGACTTCCTCTAGGGAGTGGTGGTCATGGAACTCCAACCCTAGCACCTGCATCCCATACCTTCCAGCTAGGGTCTTCTTCTGATCCCTTTCTCCAGAGGGCTTTTATAAGGCCATTCAGTGGTAATACCTGTGCAGGGAACCTGAAATTGGTTGCTTACCTCTATCTGTACTGGGAACATATTGGTTCTCATCTTTCTTCTAGAGGTCACATTGCCAATTTTCTTCCCTCTTCTTCAGTCTCCCCTGCAATGCCCTCTCTGATTCTTTGGCATGTTGTGCTGACAGTACCAAATGCTGACTTCTATCTAGGAAATCTACATTTTCTCTGATGCATTGCAGAGAAACTTGGATTTCTAGTTCTTTAACCTTTTCTTCCAGTGTGGAAACCAGCTAGCACTTAAAAGTTGATTCTATCCTCCAGGAGAAGGACAAACATGTCTCAACAGCCTCTTCAAATGAGGTATTTACTGCTCAAAAAAGCCTGAATGTCAAAAACTCTCTGAGCTCTCCTGCAAGATGAGCTCCCGGGAAAAACTCTCACTGTTTGCTTTTCCAAGGTTTTCCAAGGTTTTCTGCTTCCTTTGTCATTTTATATGGTCTCTGGCTGGGAATATTTTCCTGGTCTCAAAGCTTCACCTGCTTCACATTTCCACAACCTGAAACAAAACCCTCCCGATTCACACATTTCAAATAAACACAGTCAACCACATGAAAAAGCTACATTTTTGGGTAACATATGGGAATTACATAGTGGTGGGTCATCTTTTTCCCACGCATTCATAACCAATCAGGTGGCCTTCCACCAAATAAACTGAGATTGGCAAATCATTGATTTTTCAGTTTGTCCAGCAAATCTCAGGAGGAAAAATGAGTTTTGAAAATTTGTTAACAAATTGGGAAAGTTTGTTTCAGACCAGCAAACTTCATACATAGATGTCCCTCTTTTATAACCTTTATGCTAGGGCACTTAGCTTGGATGTCCACAGTGGTGCAAGGAGAGGAACTCTGAGCTTTCCCCTGTTAGGTAAATAGCCTAATCATCAACCATAGGGTATTCTTCTCTCAGTTGCTTCTTTTGTAAAGCTTCCACTTTATATAAACATATAACAAGTCTCTTGTCCAAATAGAGAATATTTCTATAGCCTGATGGAAGGCACTCACTTGGGAAGAAGGAGATGTGGATTCAAATCTTCTCTCTTACTGCTTTGGTGTGGAATTCAAATCTAGATCTACTACATCGGTGGCCACTGAGCTAAACTTACAAAGGATTTCCTGTGTACTCTCTCCAGGCTATAGGTTGTGATTTGCTGGTTCTGAAGCTCTTTTCCCTGGGTGAACCTACCAGGTGAAAGTTCCCTGATGTCTTGGTATTTAACAATCATGAACTTTGCATCTGAATAGAGGGAAAGGCTGGATACATGCTGTACAGCCATCCCATGCAGAATTTGCTTACAATTTCATGGCTGTAAGCTTTACTGAGACAGAACTGTACCTCGCTGCACACAAAGGAGTCACTTATGTATAACCTACATAGAGGGGAGGCAAGTTGATTTACTTACCAGTTCTGTGCCATAGATTTCTTCTGTATGACTTAAGGTATTTGACTACACCATGAATTCACACCCTGCACAAAATTACAGCTGGATTTATATAGGAACCCTCTGAGTAATAAAAGTGAAAATTATAACAGGATGCATTTTCTTTTTGGTCTTAGAAACCTAATATTAGTTTTTGCCATAAGACAGTTACATGTGTGCACGCACACACACACAAAAATTTAGCAGTCTCAGATATTTCTTTACTAAATAACACTCTAAAGATAAACTCGCACAGCACTGCAATTACAAGACCCCATAGATAGAATAACAGCACAAACTAGAGATTTCTTATCATCTTTAAAATGAAGAATGTAACCTCAGGCATAAACCCAAATATATATTTACTTAAACCTCACAAAATAAGCACAGAGATTGGGACCTTTGGCAATTGTAATTCTTCTTCTTTCACATAGGCTTATCCTGGGTACGATATTGACAATGCGATAAAATGTTTAGTTGTACTACATAACCAGTTCTTCTATCCACAATATTGAACACATACACTACTTCATATAAGAAAAAATCTGAGAGTTAAACCTGCAGCTGTTAGGCTCAGACAGTTTCTTTGGTTCAGTGTTACAATACAGCTCATGAAGACATTTGGCTTCCTGTCTACAATTCCTCCTTTATGGATTTTTCCCAGTCTCAATTCCACTGACTTCTATAAAATTACAGAAAACTGTATTGAGGTACAACCCACAGGTTCAGGTATTATCTTCACTAGGGAATTAGGTTGGAAAAACTATGTCAATCAAGGTGTGAAAAAAAACACTCCTAAGTGATGCAGTTAAACTGACCCAACCCCCAACATAGACAATGCTAGGTCAATGGGAGAATTCTCCCATCAATCTAGCTACTGCCTCTTGGGGAGATGAAGTACTTACACCAAGGGAAAAGCCCTCCCATCAGCGTAGATGGTGTCTTCATTGAAGTGCTACCTTTTAAGGTCTTTTAAGTGTAGACAAGGCTATCCCTGGCAGCTCTCTCTTTATCTATTGTTTTTATTGTTGAACCAGACCTGACTGAATAGTCTCAAAGACAGAACTATTTATATTCTTTTGTTCTGCCCTGTGTCTTTCTGATAACGTAACAACTACTTTCTAATCATTTGCCATTTGCCTGATACCATTACTAAATAACACAATGAAACTTTTGTTACCTTAAAACATTTGTATTCTTCAGAGACCTTTTCCCTTTTTTATCAAAGCCCTAACATACCAACAGAAGGCGATCAATTCTTTCTCCCATCTTACAGAGTGCAAATAATCCACCTTTTTGTCCATTTAGTCTATTGTTTTTGTATGAGCCACAATAGGCAAGTAGTACTCTAAACAAATTCTCTTTATTTTACCTAGCCATGCCCTGAAGTATGTTTTCCTCAATTCTAGGGCACAATTCTGAAAATCTTCCTATGTTTTCATTAGTCCAAAGCTTTTGTCATTACTTTTAGATTTTTCTGTACTGGTTTTTAAATTCCTGTGTATTTAAGGGTATTTTTATCTAATCCTTTTATAGAATTTCCATTACTTTGTCTTCCCTTTCATTCCCTCATAGCCCAATAAGTGCTGGGATCCACATTGATGTTACATGCTTCCCTATCTGTACTAACTCTGAAATTTAATAGAAATAGAAAATAGAAATTTAATTCCATTGATTAATTCACCTCTATCTAGAAAGACACCACTTTTTATCTCCATAGAGCCTGTGATGGAATCCAAAAATCTGACCACCACTGTTGGGCCTCCATCCCAGCTCCAATTTAGTGCTAGTATTATTTTTACTAGTTCTGATGTCTTGATAGTTATAAAATCAGATATTTATTTAGATATACTAATTCCAAATTTTGGTATACCATATGCAGTCCCTACTCTTCCTTCCCCTCCTCCCTTTTCTCGGACCCATCTGTGTATAAAAAATTATTCCACTTTTCATCCATAGATTGTACACTTCGTATTTAAAGCTTACTCTCTCTTTTATAGGCTTAAATTTATAAAATGAATCTAACTGCTCATTTGGGCATGCAGACTTCCATTCATAACTAATTTTCCCTTTGCCAAAATATTTTTACTTCATTTAGCTTTTCTTTATCTTTCAACTATTGCATCCATACTTTAGCTCCAATGGGTATATGGAGTTCTAATGTAATCTGCTATAGTTCACCTATCACATTCCCAATAATCCTCATATATTTGTTTGGTACTTTGCAATTCATTGCAATTCCCATTAATTTTGGCCCAGAAATTTACATCTGTACATTCCTAGTGTAACTAGCATTTTAGTAGAGGTTATATGTGTTGTAATAAATGCATCCGCAAAATTTGCAGTGCCTGGCCGCATATTAAATATTTAAAATTCTAATTGTGATGCTGACCCCAAAGCTTTATCTGACTATGGCTTTGTAGACTATCAGCAGCATTTTCTTATCTGAACCTTCCAAAGTTGTCCCAGCAAGACTTTTAAGCAGGTTAATGATTCCTATACACTTATCTTTAGCATACTCTATATGATCTTTCCAAATTAATTTAGTATCAATTATTGCCCTTAGGAATTTTAACTTTTTAACCAGGTCTGTTTGTTCTCCATACAAACAGAGTTTACATTCCTTTGTCACTTTCCTTTTTCTAAGGATCAATCCTTTGGTTTTAGCAACAGAGAACTTGAATTCCTATGCATTTTTTTCAGTCAGAGGTCTCTTGTAATGCTTTATTGATTCTCTTTTCTACTACTTCAATATTCCTGTTCTTAACCCACAGAGCACAATCCTCTGCGATTAGTGTTACGCCTCTCCTGGCACATATTCACTTTGGTAGATTATTTATAATATTAAATGAGGTCAGGCTGACAACAGTACCCTGTGGTACACCATTTTAACATTTTATATGTTCAATGTAACTTTCCTAACTCTGACCTGCATGATCCTTATACTCAAAAATTCTCTAATCCACCCACACATTCTTCTCCTTATCCTCATTACACCTTCTTTGTAGAACAAACCTTCCCTTCATACCATGTCATACACGTTTTCAATGTCTAGCAAGACAGCTATCATGATACCTTTGTACCTCATACTCTTTTGTATTTTAGTTTCTATTTTAACAATGGGATCAATGGTGCATCTTTCTCTCCCAAAACCATTCTGTCCCTTATCTGTAATGCCATTGTTTTCCAAACAGGCAACTAATCTTTTATTCCCCATTCTCTCTATTATTTTATCCAGACAAGACATAGGGGTAATTGGTTTATAGGCATCCACTTTTGTGGATAGTTTGCCTGGTTTTCATATTGAAATTTCTACTGCATGTATCTACTAGTTTCTCTCCTTTTCCCTATTTAGTATTATATTACTCTACGAGGACCCTCAAATTGCTTTCAGAGATATTTAAGCATTATGCTGAACATATTATCTTTAACTAGAAATATATTCTTGCTGATATCAAGAGCTTTCTCAAGTTCCCACATACAAAACCATTAATTCAGTATGGTATCTCCATGTTTACTCCAACTACATAATAGCTCATTCTCTTCAATGAATTGTCTTTTATTCTGGTGGAAAACTGAACTTTGATTTTCATCATTATTCATCCCTTGGAAAGTGTTTGCCAGTTCGTCTGCTTTCTCGCTATCAGAGCTCCTGTTTTGCCTGTCCCAATGAGACCTACAGCATGAACTTCATTCATTCTTCTAATTTGCCACTGTATTTCTAGTGTCTTGGAGTCTTTATTTATCTGCCAGCAGTACTTCCTCCAACACTCTTTGATATTTTTTGCAGTTCTTTGTGCTATTGCCTTATTTTTATACTACTTTAGATCTTCACTATTCATTGTATTTTTTGCTTTTTTTAAATGCTTTCTTCCTTTCTCTAACTGCCATTTTGCACTCCTCATTCTACCATGGAAGTGAGTTTTTAGTTTTGAGGTACTCCAATATCTCATATATTTCTGCAGTAGCTGCTGCTATTAATCCTTTTATTACATTGTCACTGAAATTCTGAATGTCATCACTCACACAATATTCATTCACAAATTCAATACATTTATTTCTAAATAGCTCCCAGGCTGATTTCTTAAAATTCTAGGTGAGCAATTGGCCATTATCTTCAGCCTTACCTTGCCCTTGAAAATGTAAGTATAGGAAAATTATCAGTGCTGATCGTTTGCTCTTCTCTCCTCATTTACTAATTAGTCACTTACTAACACTCTGTTTTCTCCATTGCTTTTTGGTATTTCATTATTGGTCAGTTTTAATGAAATCCCATATATATCACTTCTTCATTTGGGTAAATCCTTTGGCTGCTGGCAACTTATTTACTTAGCAGTTTAGTTTTTAGCAGTTTATCTGCCTGCTTTTTATTTGTACATTCATCTGGTATATACCCATTTGTAAGCTCCCCGCTCTTACTATAGCCATCATATCCTTTTTTAAATCCAGTCAATCCAGTCAATCCATAGCTCAACATGGTTCCTAGTTTTGAACCCCCTATAGAACTCACTACTGACTGACCAGGAGTTTCCAGCTTCTAACTAATGTATATATACAGGAATGTCTGCCCTTAAGGAAGCCTTCCACATCATTTCCAAAATAGCTACAGAGTCTGGTTAATGACTTCTTGTGCTTCCACTAGTATCCTGAAATAACAAATGCTTGTTTCCAGGTACTCAAGCCTTTATACAGCCATCTTGTCTGGGAATGTTTCCATGTCAACTGAAAGCAAGTAGAAACAGCAGCTGTAATTACAGCAACAAGATTTTTTTTGCCTGAACACCAGAAAATAGAAGAGAGGCGAAAAGAAAAAGGGGGTTTAGTGCACTGTGAGTATGTAGCTGGTTATATTTTATGGTTGCTATATTTTCCTGTCTTTCATGGAGTGATACAGAACACTTAGTAAAATCACTGAAGTCTTAAAAAGAATCATAAAATATTCAGTGCAAGGTTTTATCTGAGAAATGAAAGATGAATTCAAGATGGGGGAGGCAGGTAAGGGGAAAAGATGCTTTGATTTAGCAAGGAAAAATCTAACCACACCATTGAGAAAGGGTTGAGAAAATTATCTAAAACATTTTAAAGGGTGCATACCAAAGCATTGAAGACCATGGAAAATAAGAGACGCTATCGGGTACAAACATGAATAAACCACATTTCAATATAGCACGCATTTGATACTTTTCATCCTATCTGAACTTGATACTACAGCAGAAGCTGACACTCTGAGAGTGTTTCACTTTTAAACATAGTTTTGGAGGGGCTCTTAATTCATAAAAAAAAAAATTATTCTGGCATGAAACTTGGTATATATAAAGTTCTCCACCTGGGAGCAATTTTTTAAACAAAGTAACACACTTTCATTTTAAAAAATGAAATTTTACAGGCTGTTAACTTATAAACCTAAGTATAGTTATGACATTCTCTCTATGTATCAAACAAGTGCTTAATTACACATGGAAAATGTCGAGCTAGTTAGGAAAATGCACTTTTCTGAATTTTTAAAGCTGTGCATGAAATTTTTAAAGCTGAGCACCAGACAACTCCTATTTAAGTCAATGAGTCGCATGAGTGAAGCTCCATTGAACAATGGAGATTTGTGTATAATGTTATCGTGAAAATCTATATCCTCATCACTAGAAGAGAATGTTCTATATATTCTCATAAATAATATCGTTAAAAGATTTTGTTGTTAACAGATGAGAGGTAGATGGGTTTTTTTGTTACAGCATCTAACCTGCAGACACTTAGGGATATTCTTAGATTAACACACTTTGAGTAGCTCTTTTGAGTTCAACAGGACTACTCATATGCAGAAAACTAAGTGAACGTTTATGATGTATGCAGAACTGAATTTGCTTATTTATATTTAAATAATAAAAATGAGACTATCTAGTGAAGTGAACCCCAAAGGGCTCTCACTTCTGGTTCCAAGCACCAGGGTTGCTGGGCATGACTTTCTGGGGACAATGACAGGTAAGGAGTTTGACTGGGGTGATATACCTGTCAAACTGTAGCACAGGTGTTCTAAGGTGAGCTCAGGGAGGACAAACCTCCTGTAGAGCACAAGGGCAACATTTCACTAGCTTTTGACTTTCAGCATGATTAGAGACTGTGAACCTGGAGCCACAGGATCTTTCTGACTTTTGGGGGGTTTAAGCAGGAAGTGTCAGAAAAGTTACCACAGGGATAACTGGCTTGTGGTGGCCACGTGATCATAGCGACATTGCTTTTTGGTCCTTTAATGTCAGCTCTTCCTATCATTGGGAAACAGAATTCACCAAGCGCTGGATTGTTCACCCACTAAGAGAGAGTGCATGAGCTAGGGTTAGACCATGGTGAGACAGGTTAGTTTTACCCTACTGACAATGTGCTGTTGCAACAGTAATCCTGCTCAGTACAAGATGAACCACAGGTTCAGCTATTTAGTGCATGTGCTACCATCTGTGGGATTATGACTGAAAACTCTAATTCAGCCTCCCCCCTTAATGTAATGATACAGCAGCACCGTGAAGCCTTGGTTGGCCTCAGATAGCCAGCTCCCCACTCTCCGGGTGGGGTGTATGTGTAGGTTTCAGTGAGGAGAGCCATTTGTCTCGGGACTGCAGTGCGGACAGAAAGGAGCTCTCTTTCACCTGTTGCACACTGCATGTTCATGGCAAACCCCATACTAAATCAGCCTTTGACATAAGACTTTGTCATTTGTAAAACCAACAGACCTTTGGGGCTAAAGCCAAGATCCTCTACTGAATGCAATGAAAGACATCTGCCTCTTAACTAAGGCTATAGAGCAGATTTCACCCTCCCCTTCTCTGTGGTTTCAGGGCCTCTGGGTTACACAAGCTTCTACAATACACATCCTCAAAGCTACTGAGGTTCCTAACTTGCATTGATTTAATGGACGCTAAATATCTTAGAGGATTTGGGTCTTACTGTCCTAATACATCATGAATAATATGATACATTACCATTTGTATTAAATTAACTATTTTTAGTAGGAACTCACTCAAGCAGCCACCTACAAAAATACCTCTCCAGCATTTTATTTTGTAGGAAACATGTCCCCAACCTACTATATAAACCCTAACAAAGGACAGGGATCTGTAAGACTGAGAGTGGAATGTTCAATGGAAAATCAATGGACTTGTGTTCTTAATTCACGTTAGGTGCCTTTGAAAATTTTACCTTTATTAGATCCAATATGCTGAGTTCAGAGTTTTACAGAAGCGGCCTACCACACATCATATTGCAGAAATCTTAATTCTGCCATATCTAGAAGATGGCCCAAAAAGAAAATAGTTATGATTTTTAATACAGCAGCTAGAATTTATTTCTATGTAAATAGAAGTATTTAAATGATAGAGTGATTATAGAAAGCCCCAGGGTAAAATACTCCAAGAAATCACATGAAATGAAGACACTTGTGCTATATAAGAACCTATGAGCCTAGAATCCAGGTTAATGATAGCCCCCAGCTGCCACAAAACAATACCTATAACCAGTTTGTGTTCCAAACTGCTATGTACACAAGCCATTGGCTAGTTCTCCTCAAAGAGTTGACAGACAACACTCTCATGGCTCCTTATTGGCTCCCTGCCCTGTATAAGCCCAAGTTACACTTCAGTAAGTGCCTAGGCCAGTATTTCTCAAAGTGGTCCATGGACCCACTCTGAGAAAGCTGCTACCTGGCCATTCTGGTTTATTTACTTACTGGCTCCACAGCCAAGAACCTTGCTGTTTAGCTGAACAAAGAGACGGTTAAAGGGTGATTTTAAATACCTACATGGGAATAAATACTTAATAATGAGCTCCTCTATCTAGGAGAGAAAGATGTAACATGATCCAATAGCTACAATTCGAATTTAAATAAAATCAGTCTGGAAATAAGGTATGCATTTTAAGTAACAAAAATTAACCATTGGAACAACTTACCAAGTGTCATGATGGATTCTTCATCACTGAAAACTTTTAAAATCAAGATTGGCTGTCTCTCTAAATGGTGTGCTCTGACAATTATTTTGAGGAACTTATGTAGACTGTATCAAAGGGCTAGCTGTGTTAGTTTGTATCGGCAAAAACAATGAGGAGTCCTGTGGCATCTTAAAGACTCTGGCTGTGTCTACACTGGCACCCTTTTCCGTAAAAGGGATGCTAATGAGACACTTCGGAATTGCAAATGCCCTGGGGATTTAAATTTTCCCCGCGGCATTTGCATGAACATGGCTGCCGCTTTTTTCCGGCTCGGGGCTTTGCCGGAGAAAAGCGCCAGTCTAGACGCGATCTTGCGGAAAATAAACCCTTTTCCGGAAGATACTTTCAAGTAGGAATAAGAGATCTTCCGGAAAAGGGTTTATTTTCCGCAAGATCGCATCTAGACTGGCGCTTTTCTCCGGCAAAGCCCTGAGGCGGAAAAAAGCGGCAGCCATGTTTATGCAAATGCCGCGGGGAAAATTTAAATCCCCAGGGCATTTGCAATTCCGAAGTGTCTCATTAGCATCCCTTTTATGGAAAAGGGTGCCAGTGTAGACACAGCCTAACAGATTTATTTGGGCATAAAACTTGTGGAGATCGGAAGAAATCCCGGATGATTGAAAAAAGGCAAATGTAGTGCCCATCTTTAAAAAAAGGGAAGAAGGACAATCTAGGGAACTAAAGACCAGTCAGCCTTATCTCAGTCCCTGGAAAAATCATGGAGGGGATCCTGAAGGGATCCATTCTGAGGTACTTGGAAGAGGGGAAAGTGATCAGCAGGGCTCGCCGAGCCACGGCGAGCCCTGCTCACTAGCTGCGCTGTCTGGCGTTCTGTGCATGCGCAGATCGTTCTGCGCATGCGCAGATCACCCGAACCTGGCTCTTCCGGGATGTAATCTACTCACCACGGGCGAGTAGATTACATAGATTGTCGAGCCCTGGTGATCAGGAATAGTCAACATGGATTAATGAAGGGCAAGTCATGCCTGACCAATCTGATTAGCTTCTATGATGAGGTAACTGGCTCTGTGGATATGGGAAAGTCAGTGGATGTGATATACTTTGACTTTAGCAAAGCTTTTGATACGGTCTCCCACAATATTCTTGCCAGCAAGGTAAGGGAGTATGGATTGGATAAATGGACGGTAAGATGGATAGAAAGCTGGCTAGATTGTCGGGCCTAATAGGTAGTGATCAACAGGTTCGATGTCAGGTTGGCGGTTGGTTTCTAGAGGAGAGTACTCCAAGGATATGTTTTAAGACCGGTTTTGTTCAACATTTTTATTAATGACCTGGATGAGGGGATGGATTGCACCATCAGCAAGTTTGCAGATGACGCTAAGCTGGGTGGAGAGGTAAATACACTGGAGGGCAGGGATAGAGTCCAGAGTGACCTAGACAGATTAGAGGATTGGGCCAAAAGAAATCTGATGAGGTTCAACAAGGACAAGTGTAGAGTCCTGCACTTGGGACAGAAGAATCCCAAGCATTGTTACAGGCTGGGGACCGAATGGCTAAGTAGCAGTTCTGCAGAAAAGGACCTGGGGATTACAGTGGATGAAAAGCTGGATATGAGTCAACAAGGCTAATGGCATATTAGGGTGCATTAGGAGGAGCATTGCCAGCAGATCTAGAGAAGTGATTATTCCCCTTTATTCAGCGCTGGGGAGGCCTCACCTGGAGTATTGTGTCCAATTTTGGGCCCCCCATTATCTCTTGTGGGGAGGGAGAGCTCAGTGGTTTGAGCATTGGCCTGTTAAACCCAGGGTTGTGAGTTCAATCCTTGAGAGGGCCATTTAGGGATCTGGGGCAAATCTGTCAGGGATGGTACTTGGTCCTGGTGGGGGACTGGACTTGATGACCTTTCAAGGTCCCCTCCAGCTCTGTGAGATAGGTATATGTCCCTATGTTATATTATGTTAAAAGGATGTGGATGCATTGGAGAGGGTCCAGCAGAGGGCAACCAAAATGATTAGGGGGCTGGAGCACATGACCTATGAGGAGAGACTGAGGGATTTGGGTTTGTTTAGTCTGCAGAAGAGAAGAGTGAGGGGGGATTTGATAGCAGCCTACAATTTCCTGAAGGGAGGTTCCAAAGAGGATGGAGAAAGGCTTTTCTCAGTAGTGATGGATGGCAGAACAATGATCTCAAGTTACAGTGGGAGATGTCTAGGTTGGATATTAGGAAAAACTATTTCACTAGGAGGGTGGTAAAGTACTGGAATGGGTTACCTAGGCAGGTCGTGGAATCTCCATCCCTAGAGGTTTTTAAGTCTCAGCTTGACAAAGCCCTGGCTGGGTTGATTTAGTCGGGATTGGTCCTGCCTTGTGCAAGGGGCTGGACTTGATGACCTCCTGAGGTCTCTTCCAGCTCTATGATTCTATGATTCTAAATTTTCAGGGGCAAAAACCCACTTCACCAGATGAATCTGCCTACGTGGATTTTTGCTTACAAAAGCTTATGCCCAAATAAATCTGTTAGGCTGCATCTAGATTACATTCCTCTTTCGAAAGAGGAATGTAAATGAAGGACATTGAAAATGCAAATGAAGCACAGATTTACAAATCTCACACTTCATTTGCATAATCGCCTCCAATTGCTTTTTCGAAAAAGGTTTTTTCAAAAATAAAAAGCAGTCTACATGCGGTTCTTTCGAAAAAAACCCGCATTCCTGAAAAAATGAGGTCTGTAGGGTTCTTTCAAAAAAGGTTTTTTTCCCAAAAGAACTGCGTCTAGACTGGTTTTTTTCTTTTCAAAAAAAACCTTTTTCGAAAAAGCGATCGGACGCGATTATGTAAATGAAGTGTGAAATTTATAAATCAGCGCTTCATTTGCATTTTCAATTTCTTTCATTTACATTACTCTTTCAAAAGAGGAATGTAGTCTAGATGCAGCCTTAGGTATGTCTGGACTGCATGCTTATTTCGGAATAAGCAATTTTGGAAGAAATATTCCAAAATAGCTTATTTTGAAATAGCACGTCTACACACAAAATGCTCATCAAAATAGAACTCAGCTATTTTGAAATAGAGTATTCACACTGATTGGATGCTAACTCGCATTTAAGGTCACCCAGAACCATTTCAGTGAGGGCATCAGGACGCAATTACTTCCTTGAGCTGCTGCCTGTGGCTCATGTTTAAAGGGACCCCTCATACAGCCATTTCTCAGGTTCTTCTCCTTTGCCTACCTCAATGAGGGACAAGAAAGCCTTTGCTCTGACTGCTGTGCTATGCACAGCTGCCATCTGGCAGGTCCATCAGGGGTCTGTGTGCATCTGGGAGGCCCTGAGGAAGACCAGGAGCTGGCGCTGAGGCTGGGGCAGGAGTGGCAGAAGGAGCAGGAACTGGCTCTGTGCCAATGAGGAGAGACGGGACGGCTGCACACATGGTGCAGCCCTGCTGCAGCAATTCCCTCCAGGTCTCTTTCCACAGTTGCATGTTTTCCTGGAGTCTCTGATCCAGCATCTCATGCAGGGCGTGGAGCACAGAAATGTGCTCCTGCATTAGTCCCTCCTGCATTCTCCAGTGCCTGTGGGTCCCCTGGTGTCAGGTGGCTGCACAGGTGGTGTCGCTCACCCCCTGCAGCTGATCCAGCTGAGGAGAAAAGAGACAGTCAATCATACCTGGAGACACTGTCCCTGAAGCCTTGTCCTCATCTGTGAGGCGAGACCAACAGTTCTCAGGTCAGCTTAAGGTATGTACTGGGAGCCAGGCCATCTGTGGGAGCCAGGCTCTTTCCTACAGAGGCCCAGATATCCCCAGAGAAGCAGCCTCACCACCCCCACAACCCAGGGACAAGCAGGCATGGGATGTTGCCAGCCACACCAGGATCCTGTGGTTAGGAGGGGAGCCACAGGCTGACTGGGCGGTGCTGTGCAGTGATGGTGTCCCAAGGGGGAGGACTTGTATCCCTGGCCGATGGAGGGAAGAGGTCAGGGTATTGGGGGAGGCGTGTGTGAGTGACAGATGCTCCTGTGCCTCGCTGGGCTGTCCCCAGCAATGGGTGCTGCCTTGAGCATGCAGGCATGCCTGTGTGTCGAGTGTGGCACTTCTGAATGTGTGTGTGTGTGTGTGTATGTGTATGGCCATGTCTCCAGCCTCCTTTTTGTGGCGGCTTGCTATGGGAGGGTGTCTCACCATCCCACCCAGGTGTCAGAAGTGTGACTGGACTTCCCAGACCCTCTGAGCAAGAGCTCAGAGGTGCTCTGGTGCAGCCTATTGGAGCTGTGTGGCCCACACTGGCACTGCATGTGCATTCATGTGCATGGACTGCAGCATGATCCCCAGGCTGAGAAGACCAAGCAAGGAGAGCACCCCAGTCCCTCACCGCCCACCACCTCCACCATGTGTGTGTCAAGTAACTAAGGTCTCTCACCTGATGTTCCTTCCCTGGCCTCAGAGGATGCCTGGGACAAATCCAGGCTGCGGCTCCAGGGTCAGCATTGTGATGGTGTTGGCCACGTCGGGGTCTTCCTCCTCCTTTTCCTCTCCATGACCGGCTCTGCCTCTCAAGTGGGTGACAATGGGCGTCTCCAGCCCTGAGTCAGCCACCAGAGATGAGGAAGGGACTGCCCTGCCCCGAGGATGCAGTGCAGGTCTTGGTAATAGGGGCAGGAGTGGGGTTCTGCCTCGGAGTAGGAGCTGCGATCCTTCCCCCTGGCATACACTTGGCAGAGCTCCTTAACTTTCATCCCTACCTGCTCCTGGGTCTGGATATGATCCTTTGAGGCTAGGTTGTCAGCCATGTGGCCATGTATTTCAGTGTTGCGCCATCTGGTGTGGAGATCCTGGATGTTTTCCTCTATGAGGGCCAGGATCTCCACCTGGCAGGCTCCTGGGAGCCATCAGAGTGCTCCCTGGGAGTGGGGAGGGCTCTTGGGGGGCTTGAGGGTCACTCATGATGGCCCAATGAGTTGCTGTGTGGATGGAGGTTGTCTGGGCCAGCTTTCTGCCACAAGCCCTTTCCCCTGTGTCTGCAGTTTTAAGGGCTGCAGAGGAAGAGGAACTATAGATGAGTGTGGACAGAATGACCTGTGGGATTTCCTAGAGGGCCCTTATTTCAAAATAACTCCAGCTGCCACATCTACATGTGCCCTATTTCGAAATAGCTATTTTGGAATAGGCATTATTCCTCTTGGAAGAAGGTTTACAGAAATTGGATTAAGCCATCAGTTATTTCAAAATTATTTTGAAATAACGGAATTGCTGTGTAGACGCTCACATTGTTATTTCGAAATAACGACCATTATTCCAAAATAACACTGCTGTGTAGATGCACCCTTAGTATTTAAGATACACAGACTCCTCATTGTTTTTGTGTAGACTGTGTTAGACAGGAAGTCAGACTAGATGATCACAACGTTCCCTTCTGGCCTTGGAATTTATGAATCTGTGTTGCAAATTGTTTTTGTTTCTCCCTGATTCTTGTCAAAGCTATCAGGACTTGTCAGCAATAAAGAGGATGTGGGAAGATGGCTTAACCATTTCTGCTTTTTTTTTTCACATGAAGAGTAATCATTATAGGTGTATTGAAGTCATTTTCAAATGATTTGAAAACACGTATGTAACAGCATCAACTTCTGGCCTCAACTCATTTTGCAAAATGTTTTAGTCAAATTGAATACATTTTCAGAAAGAAGGTTTATTAAAGCTCTTCAGAACCCAAGTATAACAAGAATTTCAGTCTTTTAAACAAGGCTACTTACTGTTGCTCAATACCTATTTCTAATGTAGTTTGTCTTGCATTTAAATAACATATTGAACTAAAGAGCACCTTAAGCTGCTATATATGGTACCCAGGAAAATATAGGTTATTTAAAGTCCCAGTTAATTACAATTGTGAAATCCCACATGACTTGGAGGTTTGATTTGATGTAGATAAAAACTTAAAAGATACGATGTCTTGATCTGGAAAATCATGTCGTGAAACAAGGTATTTTTCAAGGTTGTTCACAATATACTTGAATTTATCAATGTCTTTTTGAGCCTTAAAAATATTTTGAGGCCAATTTATTCCACCTTTTCTCAAATAAAGTAGCATCTTATTCTGTAATTAATCCCCCAGAAATAAATGCCCCTACTTTGCACAATAATCCCACAAAGATTTCAGCACATACTTAATTTTTACTCTGTGATTAGTCTCATTTGCTACAACTTACTCACAGAGCCAAGAATGTGCATAAATCTTTGTAGCTACATAGATGAAAGTAAGCAAAGGAGGCAGGATCGAGCCCTTATTTTGGGGGAAGGTAAAGATGGGTCTTGTTTTATTCAGATTGGTTTGTACATCCCTTTTCACACATTTCTGATCTATTTGAGTTCCATTTGTTCATCTATTAGCCCCTTATCCTCCCCTTCTTCAGATGTTGTTAAGCCTTCTTTTGTGGTATGGGAGTCATAATATTTCCAGGCATGTAAGTATTTTGCTGTAGAATGTCCAGACCTCCACTCCTGAGAGCTTATATACAGTCTCAGAAACCAATTTATATACCTTTGTTGGTATCTGTTCAACAGTCTTTCCAGTCACTGGATGTTATTAGCTGGTAGTGCATCAACCCAATCTTCTATCAATACCAACTGTCACCACTACAAATGTAATGGATACAGAAACACAGAGAATGTTTTCCCCTGATAACCAACACCACCAAATTCTTAATCTATTGTTAGCTGACTTATCAGTGAGCTTGTGTATGTGTATAATTAGTTTTTTCCAAGTTAATTCAGAACTCCTAGCATCTTTTCAAATTATTTGCAGGAAAATATTAAGTTTGTGAAAACTGCCTAGTGATACTCACTCTATCACAATATTCACTTAAGGAATGTGACAAAGACATAGAAAGGACAAATCATTTATCTTTTATAAAAGACCCTTCTGTAGTTTAAAAATTGTTTTGAATGGATTAATGTGAAGTTTTCATTTATTTTTCACTCTATAGAAGTCACCATTTTTTCCTACAGTCTTACTACTTCCTAATCAAAGCAACCATTCATCTCCTCTTATTTATTCTCCCTTATTCCTTGGATTGTACTAGTAACCATGTATCTGTACAGGTTGGGTTGAACGTCTCTGGTCCGGGACATGCATGGATGTTACTGGACCAGAGAGCCTGGCTGGCCATGGAGCTCCACCAGGCCCAGAGCAGCTGAGCTCTGGCAGCCCTGGGACAGTGGAGCCCGGTGGCCTCGAAGCCCTGGAGCAGTGGAGCTCCAGGGCAGCGGAGCCCCAGTGACCCCAGAGCCTAGAGCAGTGGAGGCACAGAGCAGTGGAGTAACAGAGGCCCAGCGGCCCCAGAGCAGTGGAGCCTCAGTAGCCTCGGGACTGGCCAAGGAGCTGGGAGCCTGGTGATTTGCTGACAGATCCCAGGAGAAACTGGAGTCTGTCAGCAGAGGAGCTGACCTCCCTTGATCCAGCAAACTCCCTCCTTTGGGACTGGTCAGATCCCAAGAGTGCCGAACTAGGGAGGTCCAACCTGTAGCACTGCAACACAATTAACAATAAAATTGCAGTGATCTATTCACAGCATTAGCAAGGGTCAGGTGACCAGGGGCTCTTCACCCTTATGACCTATCTAGAGTTCATCTTCTGTGATCACAGAAAATCAGCATACAGATATTCTCAGTTGCTATGATTGCCCTAGACAAAATCTCTCCAATTTCCTTACTAACATGGCCACTCTGGGTTTCTCCTACTGCTGCTGAATTTGCCTTATACTTTTCACATTTGCAGGTCTATTTATTGGCATCTTTAGGATATTCTGATATCTTCTTCTTTAGTAGACCAGTATTAAAAATTAGTTCCACCCTCTCTTAATAACCATGATCTTTGCATGCAGAACATAGAAAACAACATGTGAAATCAGAATGAATACATAAAATAAAAGGGAAAGTTTATTTCAAATTATGTGTTGTTCTTAAAGGATTCCATCTAGACATCAGGAGAAAAAAAGGAGCTCTGAAGCCAGCTTAATCAGCTTCAAAATGATGTTCACTGTTGAATAGGCCTGGGCAAAATACAGCCCATGGGCTGGATCCGGCCCACCAAGCCACCAGATGCAATCCACAGACGTTGAGGGGAGCCCCAGGCAGGCTCCCTCCTTACCTTGCCTCACCTACACACCACTCCAAAACTTTCCCCAACCCTCTGTCCCCTACTCCTGCCCCCTACTCCACATACCCAAATCCTCTGCCTCCCTCCTGTACCCATATCCCCTCCCAGATCTGGCACCCCAATCCCCTGCCCCAGATCACAGTTCTACCCTAGCTCACAACCCAAATCCCTGCACCCTCTTCTGTACCCCACTTCCCTGCCTGAGGTCACAATCCAACTCCCTGCACCCAAGTCCAGAGCCCCAGGTCACAACTGCCTCCTTCACCCAAACTCCCTCCCTTACCCCAAGCTCCCTTCTGCACCCAACCTCCATCCCAGACCCCACACCTCCTCCATTAATATCGTGGAAGAGTGTGATTCTCGACCACTTTCCAAATTCTTGGAGTAGCCCCCCATCAAAAATTATTGCCTACCCCTGCTGTAGAAGGAGTACAGGCAGGAGGTCTATACCATACTCCACCCCAAGCCCTGATGTAGTGGTCAGTTATTCAAGTATTTGAGAGAACAGTGGAACTCTGGCAAACCCAGACGCCAGAATGATTTGTGGAAATATGCAGCTAGACAAAATTTAGAGCTGACATGAGGTTGTTCTAGGATTGCAACGAAGTGGAAAATTGTATCCTGACCAGCTCCAGGACTTCAAAGGTGGCCTAAAGACAACTTTGTTCTGTTTGCAGGTCCTGCACTTCTCAGGAAGTACAGAGGATCTGGGGGACTAGAAATCCCAGACTACAGTTCTTTTGAACTACAATTTCTCCAGCTTTAGTTCCGAGGTGAAAGACCTGGAGGTGAAGTTATGTTAACTAGTACAGTTTCTATCTCAGATAGCAGTATGAGCTAGTGGAGTTAGCATCAAATGAGCAGTCATGGACTCCATCCAAGGTGTCTTGAGTACATTATTGAAATCCAAGAGACTCCATGACTTGAGAAATATGGAACGAATACCCTTTATACCTTCATCATTAATGGAGAAAATCAACAGGACAGTCACCAAAACATGGAAAACAAACTTGACAGAGGCTTTCAGTCCTCTCCTCTTGCCTAATTTGTCTCTGAATTTTGTTTAAAAACCTTATACAGTAAAACTCCAATAGTCCGGCATCCAATAGTCCGGCACTCCTGATAGTCTGGCATCAAAATGGCAAAAGCCTAGTGAGTGAGCTTCGGCAAAAAATGAGTCACAAGGTAACAGCGGCAGCAGCTGAACTGAGCAAAAAGGGTAAAAAAGGCTTAAAAAAACTAAAACATTACAGTATACTGTATACAGTATGTACAATAAAAAGGGTTAAGAACACTTTATATACAGTATATAATATATACAGTATATATATATAACCTGCTTATAGTACCTCCTGATAGTCCAGCATATCTGATAATCTGGCACCACCTAAGTCCCATAGGTTCCGGATTATCGGAAGTCTACTGTACTGTGTTAACCGCACAATATTATTATCACTCTCATCCTTCCTCTCCCTTTCACCTCACCGCTTTCTGAAGCTCACTTTTTGTGTCACACTGAATTTAGACTTCACATTGTTTGGGGCAGGAAGGAAATGTTTAACTTTTTATGAAACACATTTTTTTATATCTGAAAAATAGTAAATAATTTTGACAATGTAATGTTTTGTAAATCTGCATGAAAAAGTGGCTGCTTTGCTGCTGAAAAGATTCAGGATCCTTTACATATTATTGTCTGGCATTGCCATGCTGATGGCATTATTGCAAACATGCTGATGCTTCCAGATCAGCAATGAAAACAAACCGGAAAGAGTATCAAGAAAAGGTTTGAAAAATTGCTAATGGAGTGAGCCAAACGCCTGTGTTCAGCGGAGAAAGCAATAGTTCACTGATCTTTTGGAACTGAATCAATTAAAAATATGTGAACAGAATATTAGAACCATTTAGAGGAACACTTGAAGAGGGAAAATTAGATTTACTTGGCATAGTGTTCCCTTGTCAATGTACTACAGAGAGAACAGAGGACCTCCAGGGGACTGAGAGACTGCAGAAATGTTCCACCTTTGGCTTTTAAAAATGAGTTTTTCAAACACAAGTGGGAACACATTTTAAATTAACGATCCCTGGATTTGATGTTACTCATTAATGATGAAACAAAGAAACTGGTAGTAAAGGATAAACCTGAATTACCAGAAGCCCTTAGATCCGAAACCTGTGTCAATCAAATGAACACAATTTTGGAAACATTTTTAGAAGAATCAAACATCTTATAAAAAATAAGTCAAAGTTCACAAAGAGGGACAGAAGGTGACCTTTCAAACATGTGTGCCATATGCCATAAAAGTGGCCAAGTTATCAGATACACTGAGCCACCTGCAACTCCCATTCACTTTGGTCAGTATATCTATATATCTAAAATAATATCAAATATGGGTAGAAGTGGTAGAGATGAGAATTCAGTCACTGTAATTATATTATAACTTGACTGTAATGTAACTGTTAAGGCACCTAGCACATAGGCAAAGGTATAATTTCTTTTCAAATTGAAATTAAGGGGTGAATTTCTCTTCAGTTTAAAAGTCTAACACCAAGTCTATTAACTGCTCAAACCTTCAAAGTAGGATTTGAGTGGTGCATACACCTTGTGCTGCTTCTGCATAGAACTGCATGTCACCCCCATTGAAGAGGTAATAAAATACAATTTTTTTTCTCAGCCTTTGGACAGGAGCTGTTCTTCAAACCCCCATGTCCTAACAATGGAATAAAACAATAAAGTGAATGGAGAAAAAAGGGGGTAGCAAGACCTAACATAGAGAGGGAAACCTGTTACCAGTAATCAGCTTTGTTAGACAGTAGGTCAGAAATTCCCCTGTCATTTCTTAAGGCTCAGTAATAAAAACCTGTCCAGGTAATTTTCAAAACTGTGTACTACTCAGTGGCAATTTAAGATTGAAATGTCAGTTTATTTATTTGATCAAAAATCCATACCTTCTTCATATGTTTAAAACTGTCTTGTGATGAGTTAGAATTGGTAGTTCCCTTGTGACTGCAGGCCATTTGTTTCAGTTTTTGATTTATTCTTTGAGTGAGCACTCCGCAATGCACTTCAGTATGTTATATTGTCATATTAGGAGTGTGTCATTTTAAATACGTTTGAAAAGTGCTTTATTTTGTTCAGGTAGCTTTTAGGTTTTTTTCTTATGTGTATTTTCTGCCTTTAATGTACTCTTGATTGATAATATCGTTGTAAGGTGAATTTAGAGCATCTATAAGCACAGCAGAGGTCTGTGCTTCATAGTACAAGCATTCAAAGGACTCATGACGTATTACTATAACACAGCTACAAGTGTCCTGAACACACCTTCCAGAGACAGCGAAGTTCTGAAATGTGACAAGCAAATACATCACCACGTTTCGCAAGTAGCCAAATGTGGGAAATATCTATTTCCATGGAAACTGATGAATTATGATTCCTTTTTCTTCCTGGTAAGCCCAAAAGATGGAAAGACAGATTCCTGTCTGTATCAGTCATAAAATCAAAAAGAAAAAAAGATAAATAATATGGAAGGTCTGGATTGAACTGACAAAATCCAGTCAAACCTAAAATCCATTCAGAACAATCCATATATCTGCATATATTTTTTCTAAGGGGAGCCTGAAGAGCAGTTCCAATACTGTGTTATGCATTATAATGTGTTTTAAAAATAAAAAATCCAGCAAGACAAAATGGAATATGTTAAGACTGAAGCTTCATGCTTTATTAAGATATTTTCATTTGAATTGCATTTATTTATTTTTCTAAATGGCTGAAAATAAAGACAAATTTGGCATGAATTTCTAAAATAAGTCAGGGCATAAATTTTCTTATACTTAATAATGTCTGTCCTACTCTAACCTGTTTATCAGGGTCATTTGTTATTATAGACTTATTTTATAATATGTAGAGATATAATCATGACATATGAACTGAATATTAGGCTATTTGTGTAGCTAATTAGTAAAATAATGACAAGCATCTTTGTAATTTTGGATCCATGGTGCAGGTTCCACAGCTAATGTTATGACAGTTTTCTTTATGCGAGACTCTTCTTGTTCACACGTCTCTTTTCCAGACTCTATTTTCATTTTTTAAGTATAAAAAACAACCTCATTAGTCTGACATATCTTCAGAAAATATGTGCTTTAGATAGGTTCAAAATAATCTTACTAGCTAGGTCACAATGAGAAGCCAGGCAAAGGAAAACATTTATTACATCTGGTCTTAAACTGTTGCAATTAATAAAAGTGAAATTGCTTATTGTTGGGATTTGGCCAACACTGCTGCAGAGTCTGAACACTTTTGGAAAATCTTCAAATGACATTACAAGTATTTTTAATTTCATTCTGTTTGTTGACTATTTTATATGACTTTTTAAATTTTACTGAAGGAGCAATGTCTGATGTATTGGTTGGATAAGTAAGTAGACATTAGTACTCATGTGTTGTAGTTCTAAAATGAATTATCCAAGATGAAAGCTTCTTGAGCCATTCAAATCACAGCTTTCATGCAAGCCATATTATAGGAAACAGGAGCAAAGGGGGGAGTTGCCCAAGGCCTGATAATTCAAAAAGGTCTGGGGCTCCTAGTCACTGCCACTATCATAGGAGAGTAATAGCTAGAGCTTGGGACCTTTAAATTGCCACCAAAGTACCATGCAGCATGCTCTGCACAAAAAAACTTCCCTGCAAAATCCTAATACCCAGATTTTGGGAAATCCACTGCCACCAACCAAGTAATTCCAAGAAAACCAGGGAAGAGATCACTTGGGAAACCTCCTCCCTAAGGTAAAACTCTCCCCTACCCCAAACTCCGTTTTGCTCAGAGTTGGGAAAAACAGAAGGGACCCACAAACAGACCTTCCAGGACACAAAAAATCAACCAATGCCAGTTAATTAGAAAAAGAAAACAAACTTTTATTATCAAAACAAAACTACAGTTGCAAGCATAGTAAAGTGGCTAGATGAAAGAGCCACCAATTGATCTAGGTACTCAGGGGAACCCCCTGGGCTAAAACTTTAGTTACAAAAGAGAAAAAAAACACAATTACCAGCTCAGACATTCGTCCCAAATTCCGAAACCAGGAAAACAACAAAATCCTGAAGGACTATCTAAACTTTGCCCTACTTACACAGTGTAAGAAGTCTGTTCTTGGAGACTTCAGTCTTGGAAGAAACCGCTCTGCTCTCAGACGAAGGAGGGGAAGATAAAAACACCTCTGTCCCAGGTTGAAATTCCTACCTGCCTTGTTACTGGCTGACCACCCAATGCCTGCCTAGGTGCTGAACTCATAAGTTAACCCCTTAGTCCCCAGGTGCTGGTCAGCTCTCCTGGTTATGACAGCAGCTCTGAGGGCTGCAAGGGGAGGGTCCACATTGCCCTGAGCCCTGCCTCTTCCACCTGAAGCCCTGCCCCTTCCGGGAGTGTGGAACTGCCCCTCCACCTTGCCCAGGGGCCCAGCAAGCCTGTTGGACCACAGATAAGAAACAATGGATAGCTGATGGTGTGGCTGTGCTGTTTGAATCCAGTTTCAAATGTAGGAGATCTCCTTCTCCAAAACTGGATGAGTTTGTCTATCTTGTAAATTCATTGTGGGATGATGCTGAAACGGGATATTTGCTAGCACAAAGATGGCTCTGCTGCACTGCAAAGTCCCTGCGTAATCTGCTGAGTCCACTCAGTGAGATGGTTTTGGAGATGTCAAGGATGATAGTGCTTGAATACTTTGTCTTCCACATAAATGATAACTTTTGAGACAGATTTCATGGCCAACATGATGACCATGGGATTATCCCAGATACTTGCTGCCTTAACTCATACAGGTGGACTGGGCATACCCTCGATCAAGTGTTTGGGCTGAAAGTAGAGGTGATGAAACTAGAAAGTTTACCAATATCACAGACCTATTATCATGTGAGTTTAGGACAGACCTCTTGGGGAGAGGTACCTGTTCTGATGGCCCACCTTTGAAAGCTAATGAAACTTGAGTATCCGGGGAGATTTCTGAGACTATTTTTCTCCATCATATCACTCTATCATTGGTTTGGAAGGACAATGAGACATTTTGTCTTAAACTGCTGATGAAATGGTCCCTAGGACTTGTCTTTCTGGTTCCAGTTCACATATGACCCTGGTTTAAGAAAGACAGTTTAATGAATGAAGTAAAGGGAAATAGAATCTTAATGGGCTGAAGTCTCATGCTGAATCTGGCCAATGGTGATTATGGGTTACATGAAATCTGGTACCATGTCTGCGAGAGAGCAGATAATAGTTTATCTGCCTCTATCTGCTAACATTCAATCAATCAGCAGATTTTTTTTTCCTGAGTTGTGGACAGCCTGATATGACAAAAGCAAGATGCCATCTTCCTATAACCAATGAGAATGCCATTCTTTCTTCTAGAAAACATGTCATATTAATATATGCACAAAACTAGTGAATTCAAACTGAACAGATTTGAGGGAGGAGCCAAATTTCAAGTAATCTCTGATCAAGTTCAGGCCAATAATTCTTACTGAGGTATTTGAGGTTTGCAATAGTTGGCATCACAGCTTAAATCAAATAAGACTGAAGTGATGTTGAGTGTCTGGGGAAAGCCAGCAGAAGAAATTATGAGGGAAACTGTGCCTTTAACTGAGGTAATGCATTCATTGTTTGCTACTCAAATTTGCAACCTGTGAATATTGTTGGATCACCTGTTGATGTTAGACAATTATGTATCACCTATAACCAGTATTTCTTTACATGTAGGCTTGGCTAGAGGTTTGCAACCATCTGTTCTCAATGCTGACGTTGCTGGGTTCCATATTTTTATCAGCTAGAAACCAGACTAGTACAATGCACTGAACATGAGGCGCCACATTAAATCAACTTAGAAATCAAACCTTCCATAGAATGCAGCTGCTGGGCTCATACATTTCCCACATGAGCCCTTAACACCAGATCTCTGATTTTCCTTGACAACCTTTTGGATTCTAAGTGGAGTTTAAGGTGTTGGTTTTGACCTATAAAACTCTAAATAGCCTGACTGTTTGAGAGACTGCTTCTCAACTTGTGACATATGCCACAGTTGCCATCAGTGGTGGCCCTTACCCTGTTGACTTAAAAGAGGGAGGAAGGAGTTCTCCATGAGGACCTCTTGTCTTTGGAATTCTCTCTTTTCCAATACTCCAAATCTGTAGAGCCCTGAAAATCCGTGGATATCCACTTTATATCCTCAGATATCTGCATCTGCAGATACAAATTCTCTATCCATGCTGGGCTCCACAAATCTGTTGACCTTCAGTTTGCAAAGTTCATGTCTTTCGACAGGGTTTTGTAGAAAGAAGGAACACTGAATGCTGAAATTCATACATTTAGGGTTGAGATCTGTATTGGGAGTACTTTTCCCCAACCCACTTTTTGTAGCTGCATTTATTTTTTTGACTTGTATTTTTAATATAAGGTAAAGTTGTCTCGTGTTCTGAAAGTTCCAATTTTAATAGATTGAAATGAATAGATAAAATAACACTTTTTATCAGGCACCAGGCAAATGCCATAAATGCCAACAATGTTTCTAAGTGATTTTACCATAGACAAAACAAACTTAGTGGTATAAGCACTGCTGATAAGCCAACAATACTTCTAAATGATGTGAACTCCAATACTTGTGTTTGATTCACTGTTACGATATGGCAGAGAAAGGGAACATAGGAGACTCTAGGAATATATGCTTAGCTTAATGCTCATCTGCCAAGTGCTTGTTCTGACTAGTGTGAGGCAGTCATTGTAACACACTAGGCATTTTTAAGCACCATTATCATTGATAATGTGTTCTCAGCAGTGTTCTCAGCAGTTCTAAGTGTCACCTAGTTTGCCAGTGGCACTTCTAAACATGAAGGCTTTTACAAACTCTAAATATTGAGTGTGAATTGCCATGCTCAAGATATTCATTATAGAAATAATAGTAATGAATAAATATAGAAGTGGGCTATTATCAGGGACACTGGCTTGCTGGAAGGCCCCATTAAAAATGTGAAGTCTCAAGTAAGCAACTCAGTGTACAAGCACGTCTGGCAGAGTGGTAGAGCCCTGGATTACGGGACTCACATTGGTTACCAGTTCCACCACCTTCTCTTCAGAGACATTGATAACCCTGTTAGCCAAAAAGTACATAATTCACAGACTATGCTTTTCCTTAAAAAATGAGGTTTACGCGGCTTGTCGACAACTGGGAGGGTTCTCCAACAAAACTGCGTCTTAATTACTTTCACTTTCGAAAGTGCCGCTTTCGAAAGTGAGCTCGAAAGAAGATATGCAAATTTCCTCTTTTGAAAGTCTAGTGTAGTCTAGATACACCCAAAGTGAAAGTAGTCTGGAAGCATTTTTTTTCAGGAAAAAAACCTCTTTCGAAAAAACTGCGTAAACCTCATTTTTTAAGGAAGAACATTTTTTTTGGAAAAAGGGTTTTTTTTCCAAAAAAAACACGTCCAGACTACTTTCACTTTCTAAAGAGCCTCTTTCGAAAGTGAGATCGGAAGAAAATATGCAAATTCCCACAGAATTTGCATAGCCTCTGTTGGCAGTAATTTGTAAAAGAACTTAATCATATGTGCAGTTAAGACTCCATTTTGAAATCACGGATTCCATTTTTTCATCAGAAGCTGTTGAGGTAAACAAGGACTGGTTTCAACTGGATTTTCCCACGTTGGACTAACTATCATATTAACTTTACCTCAGAACTTTGCACTTTTGCTCCTGTCAATCATCTGTTTTCGCGCCACAGAGAACATTTAAGCAGTGCCCCTCCTCAAGGACGGGTTCTTCCTTGTCATCTCCTGAGGGCTCTTGTCAGTCCAACAGACATCAGTGCGGCCACAGCTGCTGGTGGTTCCCTCGCACGCCTTGTAGCGAAGCTCAAAAGTTAAAGCCCAGGGTACACCGGACCAGTGTAGCAGCGCAGCAGTGGTGGTGCTGTGGAATCTTTGAACTACTAAGAGGGTATGTCTACACTGCCACCCTAGTTCGAACTAGGGTGGCTAATGTAGTCATTTGAACTTGCAAATGAAGCCCGGGATTTAAATATCCCGGGCTTTATTTGCATGTTCCCGGGCGCCGCCATTTTTAAATGCTCCGTAGTTCGAACTACCTGCCCGCGGCTACACGTGGCACGGGCTAGGTAGTTCAAATTAAAGCTCCTAATTCAAACTACCGTCACTCCTACTGCAAGGAGCTTTAATTCGAACTACCTAGCCCGTGCCGCGTGTAGTCGCAGGCAGGTAGTTTGAACTACGGGGCATTTAAAAATGGCGGCGCCCAGGAACATGCAAATAAAGCCCGCGGTATTTAAATCCCGGGCTTCATTTGCAAGTTTGAATGACTACATTAGCCACCCTAGTTTGAAGTAGGGTGGCAGTGTAGACATACCCAGAGTGTTTTTCCTCATGCCACTTATAGTGAAGTCTTAAGTGTGGTATTGGGGATACACTCAATTAGGGTTCATTGATTTCCTCCACCATCCGAAGAGCCACCTATCCAAAGACCCACCTAGACATGTTCCAGTCCCATGGTGAAGACCCGGTTTGGTTCTGGACAATCCCACCATATTTCACTCACCTTTAACAGCAAGGAGCATAGCTGCTGTGAGATTGGATCTAGTGTTCTTCCTCCTTGGCTGCTTGCAGTCATTGGGTAGAGGGACTAGATCTTCTTTTCCTCCTCCTTCCTAACTACTGCATTGTCATCTCAGCCAGAATGTAAAGTATTTTATTTACCTTATTTTCGGGAAAACTGTTCTTTCTTTTACTTCTATTTGAGGACGTGGGGTTGGATTTTTCGCTAGTGTACTGAGACTTATTGTTATTTTTAATGCTATATGCTGTGTACTGTTCTAAATTTTCAATAGATTGGTTCAATTTTAACCTGAGTTGTGTTTTATTTGGTCTAATCCACTGGTGATAGATACAGTGTCAGGGGATCTGCACTACTGGTGACAGGAACAAGTTTTAATTTTAGATCAGATTCAATTTCTACTCTTGTTACTGAGTTCTTGGGTAACACCTCTTTCAAAAATAGAACATAGTCCTACACATAGCCTTTGTGTGAATGACAGAGATACACACAGTGGCTACATCTAGACTGCATGCCTTTTTCGACAGAGGCTTTGTCGACAGATACTGTCGACAAAGCCTCTGTTGAAAAAGAGCATCTAGACTACAAACAGTTCTGTCAAAAAAGCAAGCCGCTTTTTCGAAAGAGGGTGTAGACGCTCTCTTTCGAAAAAGCAGTTTGCATGCAATAGCGCCTTTTTTCGACAGAACTCTGTCAAGAAAAGGCATTATTCCTCGTAAAACGAGGTTTACCGCCGTCGACAAAACTGCCATGTTCTGTCGACTTACTGTTGACAGAACGCAGTGGTAGTGTAGACGCAGGTATAGTTTTGACTTTTGTCGACAAAACCCTGTAGTCTAGACACACCCAGTGTGTGAGAGTGACAGAGATTTGCATTGCCAAGCTCCCTCCATTCCTTCTCTTTGGCTACATCTAGACTGCATCCCTCTGTCAATAGAGGCTTTGTAAACAGTATCTGTCAACAAAGCCTCTGTCAAAAAAGAGCATCTAGTTTACATTACACGGATTGAAAAATCGATCTGCTTTTTCGAAAAAGAGCTTCCAGAGTGCCAGATGCTCTGTCGAAAAAAGAAGGCACCCGGAAGTGCTTCTGGTAGGGCATGGGGGCAGCCTTTATTTCCAGGTGCTGCTGCCTGCCCTTTGCAGAGACGCGTGCTTAAAGGGATACCCCTGGACAGCCGTTGCTCTGCTCCTGCTTCTGGCTTGCCTACCTCCTAGAGGAAAAGCAAAGCTGCTGCAGTTCTTGCTCTGGTTGCTCTGCTTCCTCGGACACCATAGCAGTTTATTTGCAGGGTTTTTTTCTGCTTTTTACCTTTTATTTGGCCATGGAGCCTGAGCTGCCCCTGGGCAGGCGATGGCCCCATGCTGCCATACTGCAGCTTCTGCTGCATCTGCATTACTCTGTCATGAATCTCCTGCCCCATATGGACCTGGACTGCACCAAGGAGATTTTTTGAGGAATACAGGCTCTGTCGAAAAAGGGTTTATTTTCGACAGATCCACGTCTAGACTGCCGTTTTTTTCGAAAAAGCTCCATTTCAGAAAAAAAAGCGGTGGCCATGTTTATGCTAAGGAGGTGTGGGATATTTAAATCCCTGCCTCATTAGCAATTTCGACGTGCCTAATCTACATCTCTGTTGACAGAGAGGTGTAGTCTAGTCACAGCCTAAGTGTTTTACACTAATCTGTTCTCCTCCTGCAAAGTCAGGTGTAAATAAGGCATAAGAGGCCATCTGAGTACACTGTCTCCTTAATACCCTTCTCCACCATGGACAGCAGAATGTTCGGTATGTAGAATATTCTGAGTATGTTTAGAGTCAGTAGCAGAAAACTGAAGAATCAGGGGTTTGTGTGGGATATTTGGCTTGAAACCCTTGCTTCAGCTGTTATTTGAAGCTTACCCTTTTCATAAGAAAATAAATAAGAGAATTCTTCATGGAATTCATATTTGTTTGTTTGGTCTATTTAGGGCCAGCTCCTGCTTCCTTTACTTACATAGGGCCAGTTTCTCCTCATGTAAAGCTGTGTAGCTCTAGTGAAGTCAGTGGAGCTAGAATGAACAATATCAGCTGAGGATCTGGCCTAGATATCATACTGCAGTCCCCTAGAAGAAAATGTGACTACTGGGAACTGAGGTGTTGGTCAGAATGAGTAAGAGTGTCTGAATCTGGGCCACAAAGAAGTAACATTTTTAAAATATCCTGTTTTGAAACCCACTGTCTCCTTCACTTCTTTCTTGATGGTGATGTTGTCTGCACAAAAAGCATTACAATAGACTATCCAATATAATTTTAGATGTAATCTCATTGGGCCCTTTTATATTAGTCCAATTCCTCTAGAAGCGTCACAGCAATTCATTGGGATGTCCCAAATCACTTCTTCTGTGTTTTGTTAATTTTTGTTCACCCAGTTTTTCTTAAATGTAGATTCCAGATTCCATACATCCGGTGTGGCCTACCTATCATGGTCCTTATATCCACAAACTGTCACAGGAACATTTTTAATTTATTATTTTAGGGAATATTCCTGAATTCCTCGTTCACTCAAAACTGAAATTAACAGACATTCTAAGTGTGCAAAATACAAAATTAGGCAAATTAGGCCCTAGATGGTCATTCCAATCTTTTCCCTCCTTTTTGGCATTATAAATCTAAATTCTCTGCTCAGTGTCAGATGCCAATGCATATCTTTGGTTGTACACTTAGCAGTAATCCTTTGACCTGCAATGGGAGTAAATGAGCATGGATACTTGGCCCTATTTTTAGATTTAAATTCAATCACCTTGCAATATGACAGCACACCTAAAGCCTTGCCCTGGCTGTTAACTAACCATGGCTAGGTGTATACCAATTCTGACTGCTAATTGTAACCCAAAATTCAGTTTTACATATAAAGCTATCTATATACTAAAATGATCAAATAGACTTTCAGCCTGGAATGAATTTTTACATTTAAGTTGTAAACCTTTGAAAAATGGTTTCTATCACAAAAATGCTGGGATAATCTTATCTGAAGCAGTATTACTAATGTACATAAAATAGCACAATATACCTGAATCTATAATTTAATCTTTTAGAAAAAAAATTATCCTACAAAATTACAAAAGACATAATAGGTCTCTGTGTATAATAATTACTGCATCACATGTAATTTAAATTTTGCTGTAAGCTGTAAATTATTAGAGTATCAAATCTGAAGTATTTCTGAATAGAGGGGAAGGATTTTGTTAATAACATGTTGGAAAGATTTTGCAACCTTGTTAACTCTTTTCTCATTAATTTGTGCTACTTTTATAAATTTCTTTTGCTGTATGAAGAACAAACATGATTTTCAAAGCAGAAAAAAATTAGATATTAATTTTATACATCAAGAATATAGATGTGATTTCTACAACCTGAAAGACTTTCAAGACTCATTTATATACTGGTTATATTTCAGAATGGCCAGAACTATATACAAGAATCTGAATGGAATGTGGATTCTAGCTACATGGACAAAAGTGTCCTTTAGTTCCTGGAAACACACAACATTCAAGTTTGCTTTAGCTCATCTGATGTGGGGTTTTCAGGTCAAAATGAACAACATGGTTTTGGTTTTCCATTAGGATTAGCAGGTTCAGAGTTGCTTTTCCATTAGGATTAGCCATCAACCATCGGCCATAATCCTAAAGAAATCGCAGTAGCAGTGTGATCATAACCATCACGGAAGAAGGATACCAAACTCTTGTTTTCAGGTACTACTCTCATATGCAATGCCAGCAGAAGAAAGAGGATCTCTCCTAATTAAAAACTTGACTCTGAGAACCAATAGAGTGAGAAGGTGAAAGAGTCATGGATCCAAGAAGCTCTGTTTTGATCTGATTTAATAATAAATAACTATTAATAAGAACATAAGAACATGAGAATGGCCGTACTGGGTCAGACCAAAGGTCCATCTAGCCCAGTATCCTGTCTGCCGACAGTGGCCAGCACCAGGTGCCCCAGAGGGTGGACCGAAGACAATGATCAAGCGATTTGTCTCCTGCCATCCCTCTCCAGCCTCTGACAAACAGAGGCCAAGAACACATTTTATCCCCTGGCTAATAGCCTTTTATGGACCTAACCTCCATGAAATTATCTAGCTTCTCTTTAAACTCTATTATAGTCCTAGCCTTCACAGCCTCCTCTGGCAAGGAGTTCCACAGGCTGACTACACGCTGTGTGAAGAAGAACTTTCTTTTATTAGTTTTGAACCTGCTACCCATTAATTTCATTTGGTGTCCTCTAGTTCTTCTATTTAGGAACTAATAAATAACTTTTCTTTATCGCCCTCTCCACACCACTCATGATTTTATATACCTCTATCATATCCCCTCAGTCTCCTCTTTTCTAAACTGAAAAGTCCCAGTCGCTTAACCTCTCCTCATATGGGACCCGTTCCAAACCCCTAATCATTTTAGTTGCCCTTTTCTGAACCCTTTCCAAAGCCAAAATATCTTTTTGAGGTGAGGAGACCACATCTGTACACAGTATTCAAGATGTGGGCGTACCATAGTTTTATACAGGGGCAGTAAGATATTCTGGTCTTATTTTCTATCCCTTTCTTAATAATTCCTAGCATCCTATTTGCCTTTTTGACCGCCTCTGCACACTGTGTGGAAGTTTTCAGAGAACTGTCCACGATAACTCCAAGATCTCTTTCCTGATTTGTCGTAGCCAAATTAGCCCCCATCATACTGATAGTTGGGGTTATTTTTCCCGATGTGCATTACTTTACACTTATCCACATTAAATTTCATTTGCCATTTTGTTGCCCAATCACTCAGTTTGGTGAGATCTTCTTGGAGTCCTCACAGTCTGCTTCTGTCTTGACTATCCTAAACAGTTTGGTATCATCTGCAAACTTTACCACCTCACTGCTTACCCCTTTCTCCAGATCATTTATGAATAAGTTGAACAGGATTGGTCCTAGGACTGACCCTTGGGGGACACCACTAGTTACCCCTCTCCATTCTGAAAATTTACCATTTATTCCTACCCTTTGTTTCCTGTCTTTTAACCAGTTCTCAATCCAAGAAAGGACCTTCCCTCTTATCCCATGGCCATGTAATTTATACAAGAGCCTTTGGTGAGGGACCTTGTCAAAGGCTTTCTGAAAATCTAAGTATACTAATATCTACTGGATCCCCCTTGTCCGCATGTTTGTTAACCCCTTCAAAGAACTCTAATAGATTAGTAAGACAGGATTTCCCTTTACAGAAACCATGTTGACTTTTGTCCAACAAATTATGTTCTTCTACATGCCTCACAATTTTATTCTTTACTATTGTTTCGACTAATTTGCCTGGTACTGAAGTTAGACTTACCGGTCTGTAATTGCCCGGATCGCCTCTAGAGCCCTTTTTAAATATTGGTGTCACGTTGGCTACCTTCCAGTCATTAGGTACGGAAGCCAATTTAAGGGATAGGTTACAAACCACAGATAATAGTTCAGCAATTTCCCATTTGAGTTCTTTTAGAACCCTTGGATGAATGCCATCCGGTCCCGGAGATTTGTTAACATTAAGTTTTTCTATTTGTTCCAAAACCTCCTCTAATGACACTTCAATCCGGGACAGTTCCTCAGATTCATCACCCACAAAGGACGGTGCAGATTTGGGAATCTCCCCAACGTCCTCAGCCGTGAAGACTGAAGCAAAGAAATCATTTAGTTTCTCCGCAATGGCTTTATTGTCCTTGATTGTGCCTTTTATAGTTCGATCGTCTAGGGGGACCCACAGGTTTTTTAGCATTAATAATTAAAATAAATATGATTAAAGGTTTGCTCCTTTAAAGTTTTCCCTCCAATAGCTTCAGATTGTTATATTGGAAGTTCTATCCATGCCTTTTTAAAAGGCCAAAACCAAATCTGGATTTCTTATACATTAAACTGCCAGTTTTTTAAAACCAGTGGCTGATTCACAAGTTACCCTTGCTCTCAGGGACATGACATTAAAGCAACACTCTATATAACTTACATTTGGGAAGAATGAAGCCAGTGGCTAAAATGCAGTGTGGTCATGTGGCTATGACCCTGCACTAGACACCAAGAAACCTGAGTTCTATATGCACTTTTACTAGTAAACATTTATGTGTCACTTCCCCACCACATGCGTCTGTTTTTCTTAGCTTCTTTGTCTTGTACATTACAATTATAAGCTCTTTAGAGCAACAGATCTCTCTTGCTAGGAGTGCAGAACCTAACACAATGAAGGCCCACATTTTGATTGAAGTCTCTGGCTGCTATTATAAATATAAATAATAGTTTTATTAGACTGTAGTACTGACTAATAGCAATGGTGGAAAACAAACATTTGAGATGGGAGCATTATTCAGTGAAGATGTGCTCTGGTAGGACTAAATGAGGTATGACTGATGTTTTATTATGTTTTGCGGTGGGTTGGGGGCAACCATACAGTTTGCTGGGCAGTATAATTCTAATAATTGTATCTAAACAACTTTCATTACTGTGATTTCGATTGTTCCTTCATTGAATTACAATGTCACAGGGTAAAGTCAATATAAAAGGCCAATTTTTTAAAGGAAGGTAATGTGTAAGGTTGGTGTTTGCATGCACAATCAGGCAGTTGTGCACCTAACTCAATACGTATGTTTGAATTACATGAATTTCACATGCAAATCTAAAAGATTCTATATGGAAACCTGTCCTTCACTCAGGCCTGCCAACATGGGGTGGGGTTGGGGAAAGGGGGCAATTGCCCCAGGGCCTGGTGATTCAAAGGGGCCCAGGGCTCCAGTTGCCACTGCAACTGCTGTGGCAGTGGTGGTGCCTGGAGCCCTGAGCTGTATAAATCACCAATGGAGCACTGCACAGAGCTTTGGGCTTCTCTTAGGAGTACCTGGGGAGGGGGCATTGCGAGATGCATTCCACTCAGCACTGGTGAGACTGCTGCAGTCCAGGCGGCACTGAGGGCTGGCTGCTCTCAGCCCTACTTCTTCCGCCTGAGGCCCCACCCCTTCCAGGAGTGTGGAGCTGCACCCCAAGCTTGCCCAGGGGCTGGTTTGGCTGTTAGCTCCACTGCTTTCCCTGACTGCCTACATCACTAAAACCAAACTGTCTAGAGTAGAAGTGTCTGATCAACTGTCAAATGGTCTCGTCTCTAAAAAAATGGGCACCTTCAATCGTTGTTTAGAAGGCCCTCCTATATTTAAAGTTACATGAAAACCCGTACTCACCTCTCCAACCATCTTTATTTCATGCTGAACTGAATACTAAGCCAGTTTCATCATAGATAATAATCTGACAACATTACTAAAAGATTTCTGATTGACATACAAGTGCAAGTTATCTAAATTTGTTCTGCTCGCTCGTCACTGATGCAGTTTATATCCTGATTGAATTGTGATCAGAATGCACACCTCAATTGCAACTGTGGGTTTAAATATGGGTGTTTTTACTTCTAATGGATTTGTACCTCAGGAAGGTAGTTAGAAGTTTACTGTATCAGCAATTTATTCCATATTACCACGGGGCTATTGCTGAAGTCATCCGTGCAGAAGAATGCATACAAACTAAGTGGGGGGGGGGGGGGGGGGGTCAGAAGTCCCATTATAACAATACTTGGCTTATTAAACCAGTGCTAAATTGTTCTTCAGAGAGGCAGAGACCCTGTATCAAATGTGATGAGGTGCTTCTGTGCCTCATGGACTAGAAGCACAGCAAGATAGGCTGCCCATGTTGTCTAGTTTCATTAGTCAGGGTCACAAAGACTGATCTTCGTGCATCTTCTGTGAGCAGTTTACAGGCCTGCTTTGGGGCTCCTACAATCCAGTCCAGGAATCAATGTCTAAAATCTTTTGTCATCATTGCTGTGGGCACTAAAAGTTTTACAGAGCTGAAGGATAAGAGGAGTGAATCCACATTTTTAATTCCAACTTTCATATTTGCAGCCACACAAAAATCACACCATTTGTATAACCTGGTTTCCTTCCACTTTCAAATGTCCATAGAATGGAGTTCCTTACTCCAGTTAGATATGTGTTATGGTCTCTGCCTAACAGCAGTTATATATTAGGAGACTTTTCTGAAGTCCTTAATCAGTTCTTAATTAGGTAAAACTTGTATTACAGTCAGTGGGAGTTTTGTATAACTAGGGTCTGAAGGCTTGATTCACCAAGGGCCGTGGGTGCCTAACTGTCTCTTTTAACACCTCAGGCCAACATTTTATGCACCACTGGCATTCAGAAAGCATTGCCCAGCTGCTTCCTAACCTTGAATGCACCAGAAGTCCCTAAGCATATATTTCCTCCAGCGTAGTCCCTTCAGAGCCTACATTTCTGCCAACAGGCATGTGCAAAACAGCCTAAATCCTAATGATGCCAAGCTGCTTGGCACTCTAGCTAAACCCTGGTGGGATCCTCAATATAGACACTCTGATCTATCTGTCCTGTGCAGCCAAATCTGCTAGACATGCTCCAAGTACACCTAACTGAAGAGAAGTCAGCTGGGGAAGGGGAGATAGGAACTGACTGACTGGAATGTGTGTTCTATTACACCCAAGTGTCCAGCCCTAGGTGTTTTGTTGCCCCAGAGTGGAAAAACATTTGTGTGTGTGTGTGGGGGGGAACAGGTTGTGGGTGGGAAGAAATTCTAGTTTGGCACACTGCCTTTAGATATGGATATAGAACCCCTGAGAGCTCAGGGTATGTATACACTAGCTCGTTAATTCAAGCTAGGTAGGCAAATGAGGGAACCGGAGTTGCAAATGAAGCCCGGGATTTAACTATCCCGGGCTTTATTTGCATGTTCCCGTCCGGTCGCCATTTTGAAATTTCACTAGCCTGAACTTACTAGCTTCGAACTAAGTCCGAATTAACGTTTCACTACCGTGTGTAGCCGCGCGGCAGTGAGTTTGGGCTAGTGAAATTTCAAAATGGCGACCGGACGGGAACATGCAAATAAAGCCTGGGATATTTAAATCCCGGGCTTCATTTGCAACTCCGGTTGCCTCATTTGCCTACCTAGCTCGAATTAATGAGCTAGTGTAGACATACCCTCAGAGATTAGGGCACAGATGTAGGATGCAAGAAACCTTTGTGAATCCCCATTATGCCTTCTTTGAAGGAGGTATTTGAACCTGCCTGTTCCATATTCTAGTTGAGTCTGGGTATAGTGGAAATCTCTCTTTCTTCACAGGGAAGGGATGATAATCTGTTTTAGGCATCTAACTACAGGAGAGAATTCATGGATGAAAATCTTGAGCAGAAATAGTGACTTAGGCTTCTGTGAGGATATGGGAACTACACCAGACCTTCTTCCCTGAATTCCACTTCTCTCCCTGCTCAACTTGCTGGCTTTTGAGAGTCTCTCTTAGGTACCTAACTCTCCCCATGAATTGCTTAGGCAGCCTTGGCACCTACTTCAAGTCTGTGGCAGGACATCAGGAGTTAAGCCTTGTAATGCCTATGTCCCTATTGTGAATCTAGCTCTAAGTTAATTCTTTAGAACTGATCTTCAAATAAAACAAGGCCCATGTCTCAAAGCGAATCTAACCATGGATCCAGGCCAGTTGCCAAAGGGGGCCAAAGGAGGCAACTGCTCCAGGCTTAGGTGATTCAAAATGGCCTACGGTTCCCGGCCACTGCAACTGTGGCAGCTGCAGTGGCCAGAGTACCTCGAACCCTTTAATTCACCTCTGGAGTCCCAACCAGCATGCTCTGGTGGTGTTTAGGAACGGTTGAGAGTGTGGGGTACAGTCCACTGATGGCTGGCTGACCAGCCCCAGGCCTGCCCCTTCCAGGAGCGCAGAGTGGCCGCTCCTTGCCCAGGAGACCGGCAATTCTTTTGGCCCTCCTGCATGGATCATTGTAAGCAATAGTTGTATACAGAGTTTTAGTATCTGTGCTGGTGCAGGTATTAGAGAAACAAAGGTAATATCTTTTATTGGAGCAACTTCTATTTGTGTGAAGGGCAAGCTTTCACAGAGCTCTTCAGATAACCTGAAGAGCTCTATGTAATCTCCAAAGCTTGTCTCTCTCACCAACAGAAGTCACTACAATAAAAGATATTGCAACACTCATCTAGCCTCTTTAAGCAGTAATATTTGGTTTTGCATCCAATATTTTGGATTATAAGCATCATATTTACTTTATTAAGTATCATGTTTATGTAACCCCAAGGAGATGACCTAGATTCCTGGGGTTCTGTCTGCTGGCAGTTCAGGAAGAGGCACACTGTCCCTGGTAGGGAGGGGGAGCCAAGGCAAACTCAGAGTCTGCCCGACGGCGACAACCAATAGGGAGTGAGATGCCCCTCCCGGGGAGTTCAGGATAGGGAAGAAGCCATTTTTTTTGGGTGGAGTCAGGAGCCAGCCAAGGAAAGGGAAGGGCTGGCTGTGTGGGGAGCTGGTAAGCCCCAGGCCTGCATGCAGGGTTCCCCCTGAGAACTGGCCTCTAGGGACCCGAAAGCAAGATCCCTCAGCTGGGCTTTTCCTTTCTCCACTCCTGATTCCCAGTTGTAGAGTTTGCTGGGAAACTTTCCCAGCCAGGCTGAGTAGCCCTCCAGCTCCCTAGGTGAGACCAGTCACCACATGGTCAGCTTTGCTTTGTCTGCTAGTTCAGGGCTGCTGCCTGCTGTGTGTGTGTCTGGGCGCTGGGCTAGGAGACTACAGTTTGGATTTTAGTACAGTTGTGTAATCTGCACCTTGAGCCCTGGATCCCTTTGTGGTGAGGGGAAATCCTGGGACCCAAGCAGCCTGATTCCTGCCTGAAGAGGATCCTTGCTAGCAGAGATCAGCCCTCTGCAGTGACTGAGGAGTCCAGAGTCATCTCTGAACCTGAGGATCATTCATGGAGTTTGTGAGTGCACCACCTTTTAGTTAGTCAGGAAATTTGTTTTAGGGACCCCCTACTCCCTGAATGGTGTCCTCAAGCCAGGGAGTAAGGGTTTGGGGATTTTATAACCTGCTGCATATTAAACCTGTGGAGGGATTTACCACCTTATCACACTTGTGAGTCCTTTGGGCTGTACTGAACCCAGTCAGCCACACTGCTAACCACTGCAGAGAAGAATTTTGTGGTCATAGGTCATCAAGGGCCCCAACAAAGTACATGTGCCAACGGGACACTAATCTTACATTTGCTACATCAAGTCACGTGACTGGGGCAAGTCACAGATATTAGCAGCGTGGGCACCGGTGAACCTAAAAATAGTGTTTTACCCTGTTACGTTATATTTGTCTCCTGTTTAATAAAATTATTGTGTTGAATATATTGCATGTGTTTGTGTTATATCTTGGAAGTCTCCAACTATCTGGCAAGTAAGTGGGGATTACCCTGTTTAGAATTTTCCTCCTAAGCTACCCTGGTGACCCTGCCAGGAGGGAGTGAGGGGGATGGAGGCACCGCCAAATAAATTCATAGGGAAACATAAAGAGGATACACCCTGCTGAGTGGGTGGTCGGATCCAGAAGAACCCAGACCTGTCCATCAAAACCTGTAAGCAGATTGGTATTAAAGAAGGGAACCAGACGGAGAGGGGGTGCTACACTTACTTTAATGTGAAAGTATGAGTGACAATAGTTTTCTAACCTGTCAGCTTCAATGAGACCACTCTGCTCCTGGATACAGCATATGAAAAAAGGTTTGATTCTAACTAGCATTATCTGTCCCTCACTTTAAAGAATGCTACGTTTTTTCACAATTCCTTTCAGAAGCTAAAGAAAAATACATACTTAGATGTTAAATGCATAATTTTACATAGCACTGAAGCTTGAAAGGATGAAAGTCTAGTTTCATCACTGTGTTCTTGAACAAAATTTACAGAGTTATATTAATTAAAGACATCGCCTTCTGGCAATCAATGTCAGTGGTGAATTCTCATCCATTTGCATAAGAGAATTTGTAGCTTCTCAGAGTGTCTAGTAGTAAAAGAGAATATTTAAATGGGTAAATGTGGGCAGAAATTCTTAATGTTTTCAAAGGGATGATTTTATATGCACTTTGCTGTGTTTAAGGATTTTGCATTAGATTTAGAACTGTTATTTTTACAGATTGCCTTCATTTTAAAATTAGTCTCAAATCAAAATGATTATAAGATGATGTGAGGAGTTTTAGGGCATCTAATCTAAGCACTTAAAGAAATTTCAAAACCTCAAAGCACAGAGATGTATAATTTGTTGCTGACTTTTCCTCCTTTATTGTCTTTGAGTGAATACCTAAACTTAATAATTGTGGTATATGATCAATGTCAACGACAGTCTAATAGGACAACATGTATATTGTTAATAGAACAAAATATATGAAAAAGATTATTGCACTCTGATCTAAACTATTAATTTATTACATTCACATTATAACACAGCTCAGCTCTTTAAACAGGAGTTTCCAGTACATCTAATGACACTGGTGCACTTGTGTCAGTTAACTTAAAACACTGAAGAGGACACAGAATGCAACAATGACAGACATAGATGAGATTCAATCCAATAAAAGTTTTTAAACTCTGACAAGATCCATTTATCTCTTTTCTACAGGAAATAAATGAGTTCCTGCTATAATCATTAGCAAGACAGGGATAGCAATATACATAACAACCATACACAAAATGAATTTTTATTAAGGAGATATATTATTTAGCTCTTGTATGACCTACTGGAGTAATTTCATGAATGTTGAAGTTTCAGATCACAGTACATGGGCAAGACACTAAAACATATTATTTACACTGGCACCTAGAGTACCCAACAAAGATCAGGGCCCAACTTTGCTAGATAGTGCATATTTACATAGTAAGAAGCAGCCTCTTACTCAATGAGTTCACAGTCTAAATACACAATGCATAGGGTAAAAGCAGAAACAGAGTTGAGGTGACTTGACCAAGGCCACACAATAGGTCAGTAGCACAGCAAGGAATAGACTCCAAGTTTCATAACTTTCAGCTCATTTCCCCTATCCAGTAGACTTATTTTCAATCTGAATTCTTCCTTTATGAAGGCATCCACATTAGAAATGTTAGTAATTGGTCCGGTGTCAACTTTCTTTTCACTAGTAACTGATTCTGCTCAGCCACATGTTTTGCATACACCATGACATGATTAAATAATACAGATATTGCTCAATGAGAGTCAGAAGGCCACTCAATCTTTTCAAATAATTGTAACAATTATTAATAGTCATGCCTATTGTTTTTTTTCAAGAACACAATCCAAACTGAGCCAGAATTCAAGTTAAAGTTCCTTAATTTTATTCTAATAAAATACTTGAATTAGTGGAATTTATTTTATATATATATATATATGTGTGTGTGTGTGTGTGTGTATATATGGGTGTGTATATTTATGTATGTATATAGTCTATGAGAATTTGCATAGCCCACATTAAGAAAATACTTTCAAGATAATGGGATTTTATGTCATTTAAAATCTCTAATATAGAAGAAGCTTCCTTCCTAATAATGTATTGAGAGACTAAAGCTTTCTATTCGTTTGTGTCTCTATAATCTCAGTTGTAATTTTAACAGTAAGGATGCCTAGTATTGATAATGTTATCAAGCCAGGGTAGAAAGGAGAAATGAGAAAGAGAAGCAAAGTCAAAGCAAGGAAAGATGAAACCAGAGAAACTAGAGCTGAAAGGTTTTGGGGAAGGCTGCAAAGTTTTCATAGATGAGCACCCTGCATAGTTGAATTTTATGCAACTTACATTAAATTCAGTTTTCATTTTGTGCCATATGTGAGGAACAATTAGCCCTTAAACAGTAAAAATTGATAGGCATACAGGAGAATCCATATGGATCAGATCATTTAAACTATAGTATGTGGTTGATTAAAACGTTCATTCATATCACAGAACATAATTAATAATTTAGTGATTTTTTGAAGCACTTTAAACATGTATTGCTGCTTAGGAGTCTGTTCGTAAAGAGATGCACTGTGTCAATTGATTTATCTATAGCCACAAGCATTCTTTCTTCTGACCAAACTCACCCTGGGAATCAATGCAATACTGCCAACAACAATAATGCCAACCAACCGGGGCTCTCATGGGGACCCAATGTCAGGTGATCTGGGGCAAATACTTTTCCTATGTTAAAAGAAAACCTTAATAAATCAGACCCCATAAAGAAGATGCATGTTCTTGTAATTTATTGAAAGAGTTGGGGGGTGCAGAGTGGACTGGCGGGGCTGCAAGGGGGTGCACTAGAGAAGCTGAACATTTGACATACTCACTGTTAAAAATGGTGCCTTATTTCCAGCTGGAATTAGTCTAGATGCAGTTTCCAATTATTTGATCTGATTGTATATGTTTCTGCTAGTTTAAAAGCCCTGTGCAATCAGAAATATCTTCTCTGTGTTGGCACTTGAAGACCATGATAAAGTCACCTCGTAGCCTTCAAGTGGGTAAAATAAGTAGACTGAGCTTCTTAAGCCTCTTACTATAAGCCAAGTGTTCCAAACCTAAAATCACTCTAGCAATTCTTTTTTCTGAACCCTTTCCAAGCTTTCATCATCCATTTGGAGATATGGATAGCAGAACTGGGTACAGTATTCTAGAAATAGTCTCACGAATGCCATAGTGATAGTAACGCATCTCTTCTACTTGCTTTGTGCCTGCTTATATATATTAAATACAGTACATTCAGCAGTTTAAGATAGAATGCCACACTGATTTTAAACTTGTAGCAGAAGTAGAGTAAGGGATTAAACACATTTGTTACTTGTGCTGTATCTTTGTTACATGTCTACCCTGTCTATTATTCTATCCAACTCTTTAACATGCTTCTTCTGCAGGAATGGAGTGGCATTAAAACTCCTTTTTTTTAACATGGGATTTATTGCATTTCACCGTGAATTTCTTTAGTATCTTTAAAATACTCAGGGAGATGTACTCAGGGAGATGTCACGATGTCCTAATCAGCAGTGATATAGCCTCACTCCCCTAGTGACTCCTCAGCACCCAATTTAGAGATGGGAAAGGTAAGGCCAGTGCATTGGAAAGTAGAAAAGCAATTCTGGATAGTGTTTAAAATTGTCAAGAAATTCATCTATATTATGGACTTAAAATTCAGTGACGCAAGTAGCATCAGGCAGAAATATGTGAATTATCTTACTTGACTAGCTCGTCTATTCATAATTCATTTACAAGTTACCTGATGTTTGAAAGTTCAGGTGCTGGTATTCTGACAATTGGAGGACATTCCTTCTGTCCCTATCATCTGTTCATTCTCCTCTACTCCAGCAGCCATCATACTCCAGAGACACACTGGGGCTACGTCTACACTGGCATGATTTTCCGGAAATGCTTAAAACGGAACAGTTTTCCGTTATAAGTATTTCCGGAAAAAGAGCGTCTACATTGGCAGGTTGCTTTTCCGAAAAGCCCTTTTTCCGAAAAGCGTCCGTGGCCAATGTAGACGCTGCTTGAAAAAGCCCCGATCGCCATTTTCGCGATCGGGGCTTTTTGGAAAAGACTACTGGGCTGTCTACACTGGCCCTTTTCGGAACAGTTTTCGGAAAAGGACTTTGCCTGAGCGGGAGCAGCATAGTTTTCGGAAAAACAGCTGATTTCTTACTGTAGATCGTCAGTGCTTTTCTGGAAATTCAAGGGGCCAGTGTAGACAGCTCGCAGCTTATTCCAGAAAAGCGGCTGATTTTCCGGAATAAGTGGCCCAGTGTAGACACAGCCAGGGGTATTTCCTCGTGAAGTAAGGACTAGATGTGTGGGTGGTTTCTCCATCACTCCATGGATTACATATTTTGCTAAAATTCCATATACATGAGCAAATGCTCAGATGAAGCATCTCTCTCTCTCTCTTTCTCATTAAAAAACAAAATATTTTGAGTTTTGCTGAGGCTGACAGAAATAATGTATATTTAGAAATATCTTTTTTTCTACTTTTGCTTTATATATTTAATTAAATATTGCATTTTTGGTAGGTTGAAAATTCTTTGTGTTAAAAAAGAAGTCAATATTAGTGCATACTATATAGTGGGCCCTTTGTAATGCTACTGTGTATGAGTGCCCAATAGGGTTTCCTCAGTTTTAATTTTACCAGCAACACCACCCTATATTTTATTTTTGTCACATAATTTTAATTTGAAGTTGAATAGTAATGTTGGAAGAGGATTACAGAATCCTTATAAGTGGAGCATTTTATATGAAGGGATAAAATAAGTTACCATAAAACACCTAAACTATATCTGCCTCTGCATCGTCTGTGGTGATGCTTAAATGAATTTTCCAAATTTCAGAACAGAAATTGGTTTCATAAAGCACTTATAAAGGAGCAATGGGTTACATGTTAATAATGTGACTGTATAAGCAAATTCAGCAGTAATTATGCACTCAGTGATAGTTTGCAATTGGACATGAAAGGTCAGCATGTTCAACATTATCTCCTGACTAGTGTCCCCAATCAGTTGCGAAGGAGAATACTACTACTTCTGTCTAACTCATTCCTAGTCAGACACATTATTTGCATTCTTAAATTAGGTAGCTTCACCATACAGTATTTTAAAGTTCTATTATTTGTACCCATAAATGACTGGGGAGTGGGAACTACGACTGCAAATTTAGAAGCCACTTGTTAAATCAATCTGAAAAGAGAAGAATGACTGCAGGACCCTGATCCGTATTCCTTTCTGTTTTGGAAGAATGTGATGGGAACTTTTCCCTGGAAAGACTTCAGGGATCAGATGTAAGGTAATATCACATCCCAAGATCAAGAATTCCTCATGCTCTCTTTGGCAGCAGTCTTTTCATAAATAAGTTCTGAGTACCTGGAAGTTAAAAATATGATCTCACCACCTTGAGATGATCTGAGTTTCCTACTCAGTATTGACCCCTGGGAAAATAAATATTTATTGTCTATATTATATAAGTGCTGAGGAGCCCTAGTCACAGACCCCATTGTATCAGGAGCTGTACAAACAGCATGAAAAAAAGATGGCCCTGCCCCCCCCCCCCCCCCCAACACCATAAAATAAAATACTTCAGAAAGTTGAGAGCTCTGAATATAGCATCACATCTTTGTTCACCTATTGAGGGCTATTTAATTCTGGGTTCAACAGGGTCCAGATTTCTCACCCTCCTGTTAAATGTACATATGATACTGATCTAATGCCTGTTAAATCCAATGGGAACAGTATCTGACCCTTGGTGAGTAAGCACTGATTACTGTTTTCAATACATTGAAAACGTCCTGTGTTTTTCATCATGACTGTGTGATGCAGTAATTTACACAGTGCTTAATGAGGACTGTATGCAGATGAGGAGTGGCTGGAGCCAAAACTAGTCCATAGGAGGTGAATAAAACTGCTAGATGGTCAGAGACAAATTTATACTCACACTCTGTTTAGGGAGTTTACCTACTACTTGTGGATCACAACTTGGGGTGTCTGGACAAAAAAAGAATCGCCCATTTTTCCTTTCAAATATAACGAGTGAATTCAGCCAGAAAGTAGTCTGACATTTTTGTGTTAATCCCTAGCTGCTTCTTGCGCTCAAGTGCCACTTACTAGTGCTTAGTAGCTACTTGACCTGTGCATGCTTCATAAATTACAGTTCCCCCCCTTCCTTTAACTTAGTCTTAAAATGTGATTTTCAAAAGACCACGGACTACTTGAAGGAAATGTCTAAATTTCTGATGATTTCCTAATTATTTTATGGTGGCATTGCTTCAATCAGAGGCTGTGTCCTGACCATTCTTACAAACAATTTGCAAAGATTATAATGTGAGTGTGAATGAATTTGCCACAAATTGCCTTATGAAAATATCTGTGTATCATTATTAGGAATGGGAAACTAATTCACAGAGAATAGATGAGCCAACAAACTTTTCCTCCTTTTTTTCTAGTTATTAATGCATATTTTAATGTTTTATTTATTTGAAATATTTGATACATTCTGAGTAACATTTGGCCTATAGATTATTCCTGGAACACTCATTGAAATAATTCAGTATCCAAAATTCAAGTTTTTAACTTTTCACAGGACAAGTAAGACACATTCCAGACACCAGCCAGGCGTTGGATACTCCCTAAATCTGAGGAATGCAAGGTAACTGTAAGTAACTGTTTTTATAGCCTCTGCTATATCTAGCATAGCTGAGCTGCCTCTCGGGGTCTGGTCCCCAGCTGTCTGTGTCTCATCTCAGCACTCATATAGGGTTACTTCATACTTTATAGGGCTTGCTTCATTTTGAGATCAAGGTGGAGTCACACTGTATTGGCAGAGGGCTCCAAGCACGTCCATGGCTATAGTTCCTTTAGACCTACTCATCCCCAACACAAGTGGCCACCTCTGCTATACTCATCCCCAACACAACTGATCACTTCTGTTAGACAGTGTGGGAGGACAAAGGCATGCCCTTAACCATGACATGTTCCCCTTATTTGTCACACAAAGTCAATAGACCAGGAAGTGATACAGGAGGGGTTTTTTTTTAACTGCTCAAGTCCTATATAACAACTGGCAACACTCAGGACAGAGGCATATGAGTGCATGAGTGCATCTGCCTGCAAGGAAAAACCTCAGAAAGGTTTAAATTGCCAAAAAATTCACTTCCCTCCATCAGCTTAGCAAAGATGGTGGCAGTCTCATGGGCTACGTCTAGACTGGCATGATTTTCCGCAAATGCTTTTAACGGAAAAGTTTTTCTGTTAAAAGCATTTGCGGAAAAGAGCGTCTAGATTGGCACGGACGCTTTTGCGCAAAAGCATTTTTTGCGGAAAAGCGTCCATGCCAATCTAGACGTGCTTTTGCGCAAGAAAGCCCCGATCGCCATTTTAGCTATCAGGGCTTTTTTGCGCAAAACAATTCTGGGTTGTCTACACTGGCCTCTTGCAAAAGCATTTGCGCAAGAGGGCTTTTTGCCCGAACGGGAGCGTCATTGTATTTGCGCAGAAGCACTGATTTTGTACATTACAAAGTCAGTGTTCTTGCAAATTCAAGCGCCAGTGTAGACAGCTGGCAAGTTTTTCCGCAAAAGCGGCTGCTTTTGTGGAAAAACTTGCCAGTCTAGACACAGCCATGATGTTTTGGTGTGCATAAAACTGTAGTTAGTTTTAGATTTAAGGCTTTAGATAACTTGTAATTAACAATAGTTTGAAGTTAAAAATCCAACACTACTATTTTCTGTTAGAGATACTCATATGGGAGACCACAGATTGAATTGACAGGATAGCAGATAAGAGATAGAGGTGAAACAAAGGTCAATAGGTTATGGCAGGACTCACTCCAGAATATTGAAGGGACAGCAGGAGGAGCAGCAGCCTGAGTGACAAGCAAAAGCTGATTGGCTGGACAGTGGTCAACCATGTAAGGGGGAGTATAGAAGGTTATGCTAATTCAAGCCTGAAAAGTCAACCAACCAGAGGAGGCCAGAAACTGAATATAAGGCTGGCCAGATGTAGACGTGGTGTGGGTGTATTTGTAGAAGAACAGAGAAGAGGACAGAAGAAATGAGAAGCAGAGAGCTGAAAGAATCAGCAGCAGAAGAAAGAGATTGCAAGTAGCAATAATATATTTGACAAAGCAGAAGGACCCTAGACAATTCAGAGAGATTGTTGAAAGAATGTAAGTCTGATTTTTAAGATTCCTAAGAAATGAGTGAGTATGCCTGTAAATGTAACAGAGTGCCTGCTTCTGAGTGTGATCCACCATACGCTATTTTGTGACTGTCTGATAACCACTCACAAAAGGGTAATTTTAATGTATCTTTAATGTTACACACATGCACAGTGTATTTGTATGTTACATTGTAATATGTCTAATGTTATTGTACTGGAAGCCCTATGCGTACATATGAAAAGGTCAATGTGTACTAAGATTGCAACATTGTATTTGTTTTATAGTCTGTGTTGTCTCTTATACCATTTAAATGTATAATCTTTAAGAGTAATCCAATTATGCCTTATTACCTATTATAAATTTTAATTTTTTCTTCTTTTTCATTCTTGCTTTACTGAATATACTGTAATTATCTAATTTTCTCTCAATAAATAATTTGATTTGAAGAACTACTGTTTGTATGACTATCCTTTCAGTGGAGGACCATATCTGTGTCCTGCAAGGCATAGCAGAATTAGCCCGCTTCCGGGGGGTCTTCTGCAGGCTGGACACACACACACACACACACACACACACACACACCCCCAACCGCCCCCCCAGCCCTGGCAATTCTTATTGGGTGGGTCATCACCTTTCTCCCAATTTGGGCAGAATACATTAACAACTACTATATAATTATAGACAGGTTTGTTTTAAAGAGTTTTGCATACAAATTTGGGGTAACAGGAGGAAGGGGACTTCAAATGTGCCCAGTATCTGCAGAGAGATGGAAGAGTCAGGGGTTTCTTGCATCATTCTTGCATACACCCAAAGCAGTGAGGCTAATTGTAATTATAGGATAATTCATCCTGGGGGGGGGGGGGAGAGGGAAGAATTGCAATTGTTGCATCTGGGACTATAGTAACGAGTGGGGGGGGAGGGACTGCAATTGTTTCATCTGGAACCAAAGTAAATTGCACAATTCCCTCAGGACCTGATAATACTTTGGTAAAAATGGAGCATAAAGCACTTCAATATAGAATGTATTACTGTATTATATTCTGTCTACAGTGGAAGATGCCTATATGAAATATGCTCTATACTATAATGTAAACTTTAAATACAGCACTGATTGAGCACGATCATTAGCATCACAGATTTTAACTCCAAATTTGCAACAGTTACTGTTGTGCATGTGGAAACACCATTTTCAAATGTTTACAATGTAGACATTTTGTAAGAAATGACTGAACTGAAATTTAGGGGCTAACTCTGAATGAAAAATAGCAAAACTTAACAGATTTGATGTAAAATTCAGTCTTTTTTTAAGTTATTGTTTTGTGACCCTGATCCAGTAGTTGACATGAAAGGGGTTAACCTTGGCACAGGAGTCTAACCATGGAGTTTCAGGATCCTGACCGATAGAAGGAATACATCTTTTCTTCTGCCTTTCATTCCCTGCCCCCAACCCAACTTTCCATTTCCCAAAAAGGCTGAATACATTTTCTTCAGATGTTCAGTGGTGACAACAAAAAGTCACCTCCAGACTGAGGCCGAGCAGGCTGGAAAGGGATCTTTTAAGAATGTTAGTAGCATAGGGAAATGAGGGGTTAAAAGGAAAATGCTGATGTGACCTCAACTCCATTTTTCTTCATCTCATAAGTTAGAACAGGTAATACATGAATTGTTACAATAGTAATTACATCACTGTTGGTATATAAAAACAAGTTTTAATGTTTATAGTAGCAATAACTATAAAGTATACTGTGCAAATTATCCATTTATTAAGCGCTAAGGTGCAAAGCCTAGACCTAGGCTATGTTTGTTAACATATGACACACAATTCATTTACCAAGTAATTAAGATTCTCTTTTTTAAGTGTGGCCCAAGTTCTTCTAGCAATATCTTCCCTGCCTTAATTGCTAGTTGTGAGAAAAGACATCCATGGATCTCAGTGGGCTTGGAACAGGACCCATTTTTTCCTTCTTTGATCCTCCTTGCACCAAATTCAGGTCTCTACATTTTACTTTCAAAGCTCTGCATACACAAACACAACTTGCATCACTGCTACCATCTTATTATTCCCCCCGTAACTGCTCCCTTGGCCTCTTTCTGGCTATATCTACACTGTAGCCTTTGATGGCAGAGACAATGCAAATGAAGCACTCATTAGCATATGTAGATGGGACCATTTTGTGCAAAAAAACCCCACTTTTGCGCAAGAACCCTTATTCCTCAAAAAAGCAAGTATATGGGATCTTGTGCAAAAGGTTTTTTTTTCCCCATCTACACTGCAGTTTTTTTGCGCAAAAACCTCTTCCGCAAAACGAATCAGAAGAGACTATGCAAATGAGAGTGCGAGAAATGCTAATGAGTGCTTCATTTGCCTTGTCTCTGCCAACAAAGGCTGCAATGTAGACGTAGCCTCAGTTACTGTATCTGTAGTTAAATTAAATAATTTTAAATCCCTGCATTACCAACAGATATGGGTGACCCAGTGGTTAGGAAGACATTTAAAACCATTGATAAGGCTAAATGTAGCGTGTGAACTCAGTTTCTTGTGAGTTTTAAACACTTGCACTAAATATATAAAATCTCAGTCTGCCAATACTGACAGTGCCATACAGAAATCTATTTGTGTATTTCCATTTCTAACACACCTCCAGGAGAAACCTTCAGCTGGCAAGTTAAGATATTGGATTTGATCCTCATTATCACCTGCTAATTACCTACTGCAAAAGATGTGTTGCTTGATAATGACACTGTAAAATATTGATTGCAGTTTTCTTCAGCGTGCAAGGCAACAGTGTGAAAATTATATATTTTTATCATCTAGTTGCAGCACTTGACAAAAAAGAGAAACTCACAACAGATACTAGTTCTGTTCATAAATCACTAGACTTCTTATTCTCCCTTTGTCCAATTTTCCAGTTTGATAGCTTTGAGGTATTGTTGGGACATGGAGATTTTGGGAACATCCACAATGAAGAAAATGAAATACATATTATGCTGACAAACCATGAAAGGAATACTTAAAATATAAGTAGAGTTTTCATTCAAAGTTTCAGACTGAATGGGACAATCACTTTCCTTAAACAAATAAGTGGAGCCTGATTCTAATCTAAAATTGATTTTACACTTGTGTAACTCTCTTGACTTAAGTGGAGTTACTCCTAATTCCCATGAATGTAAATGAGATCAGAATCAGGGTCATGGTCCAGTGCCCTCAATGCTGGTCCTAATCCTTCGTTGTAATCTTGATTTAGGGCCATGGAAAGAATCAGTGTCTATGTCTTGTAGGGCACATCTACACAAACATAATTCTCAGTAAGATGGGTTGTCAGGCTACCCCACTCTAACTGGACATGGACCAACTGTCCATATGGACCCTGATCATGCATATTAACAGTTTGTTCAATGCACATTGAACTGGTCCTCTTTGAAACAGGAATAGACCAAAGGACATTAACAGACTGTTAATTTCTCGGCTTGCAACAAAATAAGTGTTTGTGTGGATAAGCCCTTAAACTCTCTGCCTCAGCTCTTTTATATTCATAATTCATACCCCCATAAGAGTGCTCTGAGCTTTAATTATCCACTTGTTTGGAAATACTTTGAATATGGAAAATCATAACTATTACTTGTTACAACTCCAGGCTCCCCTGGGATCTGTCAGCAAATTGCCAGGCTCTCCTACCTCTGGGCCACCAAGCTCCCAGGACAGCCTTGGGTCTGTTGGGGCTCCACTGCCCCAAGGCTACAGGTCTCAGCTGCTCTGGGGCACCGGGGCTCTGCTGTCTCAGGGTTTCCAGGGCTCCACCGCTTCTGGGCTCCACTGCTCCTGGGATAAGGCTCTGCTGTCCTGGAGCCACCAGAGCTCAGGTGCTCTACGCCCGGTGGAACTCCATGACCAGCCACAGGCCACCGGCCCTTTGCAGCCCTGAGGCAGCCACAGGGCTCCAGGACTCCGCTGCCCTGAGCTAGGGCTTTCTGGTCCAGCAACATCCATGGTCCTGCAGAGAGTCCCTGACCAGAGAGGTTCAATCTGTATTATATTGAGAAGCTCCCAAGATGGGAAAGTGTGTATTATAAGCACTAGAAGTTGGTGACTTAACTTTATCAGCAAAACTGACATGAGAAAGGTAAGTCCAGAGGCACTTTATAATAGTAGTTTTGTGTATCTGCTTCAAAACAGGATGGGCTGTTTCTACACAGATGGCCCAAGAAAAACAGTCTGACTGGATAGCAATGGCAAGGTCTCCATCTGATAGGAAAGACTGAAAACACAAGTCACGACAAAAAGTGTACGTCTGATCATCTTCACTCCCAGGAGCAGCTGAAAGTGCAAATATGTTATGTCAAACCTGACAGAAAGTGAATATAAATTCTCTTAGTAGGTGGAGCAGACAAAATCTCAATCAAATCTTCCAGAAGTTTCCCTTTATTCACCTCTTCTTTGTCTGGATTTCCTTCAGCTGAGTCACTGCCCTTCATTTCTATGTTTCAATCAGACCCTTGCAAAGCAAACATACTGCCAGGTCAAAGGGGAAGGTGAGTGTACAGAGCAAGCTGAAGAGACTGCAGTTTAAATAAGCCTCACAATCTTCTTTAGCAGTCTAATACACATGTCTGCACTGCAGGGCAAAAGTCAAATTAAGATAGGTAACTTCAGCTATGTCAATTGTGTAGCTGAAGTCGAAATAGCTTAATTTGGCTTTTGGCGCTGTCTTACAGCAGGAAGTTGAAGGACGAACACTCTTCCTTTGACTTCCCTTATACCTCAAGAAATGAGGGTTATAGGAGTCGGAGTAAGAAGTCCTCCAGCTTGACATTATTTTGAAATAATGGCTTTCTGTGTAGACATGCATTTTGTTATTTCATGATTATTTCAGTTATTCTGAAACAATGGCCGCTGTGTAGATGTACCCATACTGACCAGAGAAGATGACAGAGTAGAACCTAGCATGACCGCATAAGGGAGGTGGATGAGCCATCCCTTGAATCTTTTCACAGGTAAGAATGAAACACATAGGAGTAGTTTCATCTACTCTCAAAAGCACCTCCAGGGCAGAAGCAATATCAATATTTAATAGTAATCAAAGGCTGCTGATAGATGTATGAATCAGACTTGGCTCTTGGTCTTTGCCCATCACTAGCAAGAGATTATTACCTGAGGATGCTATTGAAGTGTCTATATGGGTGCATCTACACAGCACCATAAACTTGAAATAAGATATGGAACTTGCTCTATGCAAATTACGTACCTTATTCCGATTGAATTTTGAAATAGGCTATTTTGATATTTGGTGCATCTACACAGTGCCAAATTTTGAAATAACGCACTAATCCGAGACATCCCTCATGGAACGATGGTTACTAGGATGCCAAAATAGTGCGCCCTTTATTTTGAAAAAGATTTTGAAATAACGGGCAGCTTGTTAAGATGCGTGGTAGCTATTTCAGGATACCTCCAGTATCCCAAATAGCTGTGCAGTGTAGACGTACCCTATGATAGCAATGCTTAAAATAATACAAGGTAAAAGAATGCACAGATCTCAGATGGTGACAGAACAAATTTGCTACAACTTTTATCATCAGAGTGCAGGTCTGAGAGTATGTGTCTACTGGAGTAATTTCCAAGAAGAGACTTTCCTGATCACTACTGTTAATGTCCTTTTATAAAGGCTTCTCCGTTCTGATACAGGAGAATACTACCTCTTGTGGGAAACCAAGAAGAAAATTATCATCACCTATAACCTGGAGGAAAAAAAATAAAACAAGAAAAGGTAGCCTTGCTTAATGTCCTTTTTCTACTAGGCCCATCTCTTCAAAAGGTTTTCAAGGAAAATCTAAAGCTGGTCAATGGATTAAAATAAAGCAGATTTAAGTGGGATATCTTCTGATCCCAGCAGTAAAATAAGAAGTGGTCTGTGCCCACGAAAGCTCATGATACCATCTATATGTTTTGTTAGTCTATAAAGTGCTACCAGACTATTTGTTGTTGTTTTTTAAAGTTTATCCTGTACAGACTAACTCGGCTACCCCCTGAAGGTACTTGGCTAAGTGAGTGAAGGGAAGTTGCTGTCATGGTTCTCTGGAACATCTGCACTGGATCAGCCATAATTTAGTCCTTACCTCCCAGAAGGCAGATTTACAGTGATGGGTAAGCAAACAAATGGTTTTATATGTGACACTTTTTTAAAGCAATCGTGAAGAATGATGAGAAAAAATATCTTTGAATAATACAGAGCAATGCCATTTTCCCCTGAACAATAGATACTCAAATATATTTTTACCATAAATGTAAAGTGCAACTTACACTACTCAGAATTAAATCAAGCAAATAAAATCAAGCAGCCTTAGGGGCAATTCCCCAAAGGTTTAGGTCTTCCACTGTGGCACATGTTTGTGAGTCGCAATAGAAATTCTATACTTTTCAGGAAATAAAGATTGAAAGATGTCTGAAATTGAGGATCAAAAGCAGATATGCTGGAATATATTGATAAATTAAATACTAACTAGTCATCAAGACCGGAAATAGTCCTAATTTAAGTGTTTTGAAGGAATTCAAGAATGATGTTAATTAGATGCTAACAAAAATATGCAATCTATTGCTAGAAATCAGCTACTATAGTTGATCTGGAATTTAGAAAATGTTGTACCCATCTTTAAAATAGACACAATGGTTTATCATGGGATTTGCAGTCCAGTTACTGTAAAATTAGGTGGAAGGATAAAATATATAGGACTGAATGCTCAAAAAGAATTAGGCACTAGAGTCCCATTTTTAGCACCACTATGATGAACAATCTTTTTCCTCCCTCCACCACGTCTGTAGGCACCTTCACTCACTGTGTAAGGTTTGTTTTGTATTGCAGCAAAAATTCCTTAGGCATCTGTGTGTCTGTCCCTGAGCATGTGCAGAGAAAAAGAACACTCATTCTTGAGTCTGGTATTTAAACCACTCACCCAGACTGTGGAAGACTCAGGACCTACTCTTGAGACTCAACTGCCTGCTTAGCTAGAGTGCAACAGCCTCCCTGGGAGTGACTGAGGGAATCCTCAGCCAGAATGTCCTAGAGCTCAATGGTGAAAGCAGCCCTCCAAGAGGTGATAGGATTTGAACAGGGATCTTTCTCCCCCTAAGATAGAGAGGGGACTCAAACTAGAGCTCTTCTTGGTAGGAGTCCTCTCCTCTGGTCTAAAAGCTATGAGCAAAGTTGTCATGCTATTTTAGAAATAAGCCAGGATAAGGTGCCCAGTTCCGAAGAGGGGTCCTAACTTAAGAATCATAGGCAGAGATCGACATCTCTTTTCAGCCTGCATTTAGACACCTATCTCCTTCAGAGAGGCATCAGTATCAACCAATGGCTAGCTTAGGCCGCTCCCTGCCTTGTATGCTGGCTTTTGTAAATCTCAGTCTACAATGCCTATCTTTCCCCATTCCCCTAAAAGTTAGGTGCTGTCATGCTCAGTGTCAAAATGTCTAACTCCTTTTGAGCATTCACCCTAGAATGCCTAAGTGGACAAGATAATTATAGGCACAAGAATTCTTTGGGAGTACAGTCAAAACAATGGTTGAAAGAGAAACAGGTAGTGTCTGGACTTTCTAAAAGTCTTTGACCAATTCCATCACAAGAAGGAGGCTAACTAGTATAGTGTGGTTATGGCTCAGATACTAAGACAGAAAGCAAAATTTAGGAATTAAAGGTCATTTGACATCTTGATAATTAACAGTGAGTAGTAAAGGTATCCTCTGAGAACTAGTATTGTTTATACAGGTTGAACCTCTCTAGTCTGGCACTCTCAGATCTGGCAGCATCCGTGGTCCAGTATAATTTTAGTTAGGTGGATGTCCACTTATCATGGGTCTGGCCAAGTTTCCCATGGTCCCATAATGTTTATTTACAGCCCCAAGTCCTGGTTCAGTGTTCTGTGCTGTTATTTAGCTTTAATTTGCCCCTAAATGTCTTCTAAGAGCTCAGTAAGAAGTGGAAGTTTTGGTAATGCTACTAGACAACATTGAATTTCTCTGGTTCAGCAAATTCTCTGATTCGGCATGGGTCAGGTCCTGAGACCAGGGGCAGCCCTAGACTAGCTGCCAGCAACTGGCGCCCTAAGCGAACCATGCAATCTGCACCCCCCCTTCCCTCCCCCCAACCTCAAGGGCAGATATAGGCTGAGGTTTCTGGTAAACTGGGAAACATTTTGCCCCTATTTTCCATTTAATGTTTTTTAAGCATATTTATTTAAACAGGCATAATTATTCAGTTTGTCCGTCCAACCAATGTTTCTGAGATCAGATTAAAATAGAGACAGGAAATTTTCAGAATAGATTTGTACACGACAGCTAGACGATATTTCAGTACGATTTCAAATAAAAATGCATTACAAATGTTAATTTTAATTTTTATTATTACAAATCCAAAATAGTCCATTATGCTATCCTGCTTTAACTGCCATTACCACCACATCGCTGGGGAGAGGGGGGCTGGGGGTAGAGTTCTGTGGCTGGAGACAGGGGGGCTGGGGATAGAGTTCTGTGGCTGGGGACAGGGGAGTGGGGAGAGGGGAGAGGGAACAGGATGCCAGTGGGGGGAGAGAGTCCCCTGCACCCGCCTCCTCCCAGGATTCCACCCCAGAGGAAGCCGGCACGCGCCTCTCCTGGGGCGACACCCGCCCCCCCCCCACCCTCCCCTCAGCGCAGGGAACCCCTGCACTCGTCTCTCCTGGGGCTGACCTCCTCTCCCGCAGTGCAGGGGAAGCTGGCGCGTGCCTCCCCCAGGGCCAACCCGCTCCTCTCGCGGCATGGGGAACCCCCGCACGCCTTCTCCCCCGGGGCTGACTCCCCCCCCCCACGGCACAGGGAACCCCCATGCGCCGCCTTCCCCGGGGGCCAACTCCCCGCGCTCCTCCTCCAGGGCCGACTCACCCCTCCTGCGGCGCAGGGAAGCTGCCCCGCTCCTCCTCCGGGGCTGACACCAGGCATAAGGGGAAGGGGAAGTGGAAGTGGCAGGGAATTTGGTGCCCCATTTAACTTGGCGCCCTAGGCGGCTGCCGAGTTTGCCTATAGGCACGGGCCGCCCCTGCCTGAGACTAGAGGGCTGCATCTAGACTGGCAAGTTTTTCCGCAAAAGCAGCCGCATTTGCGGAAAAACTTGCCAGCTGTCTACACTGGCCGCTTGAATTTGCGCAAGAACACTGACGATCTAATGTACGATTCTCAGTGTTCTTGCGCAAATACTATGCTGCTCCTGTTCGGGAAAAAGCCCTCTTGCGCAAATGTATTTGCGCAAGAGGCCAGTAGACAGCTCAGGACTGTTTTGCGCAAAAGCCCGATGGCGAAAATGGCGATCGGGGCTTTCTTGCGAAAACGCTGTTTAGATTGGCACGACGCTTTTCCGCAAAAAGTGCTTTTGCGCAAAGCGTCCGTGCCAATCTAGACGCTCTTTTCCGCAAATGCTTTTAACGGAAAAACTTTTCCGGTAAAAGCATTTGCGGAAAATCATGCCAGTCCAGACGTAGCCAAGAGGTTTAACCTGTGCTTATTTGTGAAATGGAAAAAGGGGTGAATAATAAGGTGGGGAAATGTCCCTAAATAATTTAAATTATTAAAGCCACAATCTCTGTAGACTTCACAGACTTCTTTGGATTAGCAGATTTACTTTTTTCCCACGTTAGCCAAAAAGATAGGGCCTTGTGATAAGTGAGAGGGCCAGCAGATGATGAATTAATCCAGTTTAGCTAATGCAAATGGGTATGAGACTTAATAATGGCTAAAATGGTTCATTGATTAAAACAAACGTGGGACTAGCAAGATATTTGTCAGCTGACTTCTTCACCTCTTGGACTATATATTTCCCACATCTTCTGTCTGTTTTTATCATTTTAGATTGTAAATTCTTCAGGGCAGAGACTGTCTTCCTATAAATCTGTATAGTGTTTAGCATATGAGAGTGATGCCCATTATATAAATGTGGTAAGACTTAACAGTAGCTACTGTCCCAAGATATCATGATACCAGAAAGGCAGAGAAACCAGGCATATTCTTTCTAAAATAAAAGCTACTTTTAGAAAGCAAAAGGTAATAATGGTGACAGCCCATTGAGCCCTGAGCAGTGCCAGTCAGTTCCATTTTTGTACTTTCATGCCCTCAGAAAAAGGCATTGGATTTTCCCCTCCCGACCTAGCCTCCCAACCCTCCTTTGAGGTCAGAGAAAAGTTTAACTTCTGATAGAGACACACAGGGTAAGATGCAGTTCCCTCACTGGCTTACAATGAGTAGTGGCTATGCTGTCTCTTGGGAGGTAATTCAAAATGCCCGCAGATCAAAAAAGAACACTAGAAAGAAATATAAGGACTAGTCTAAAGCCTGTTGATGTCAATGGAAGTGAAATACTTGCTGAGTAAAATGGTATTGCCGATTGCTTAGGTGATCAGCAGGAATAAATGAACGCATGATGATATATTAATTTTATTTATTTATATCTATTATACCTTTGAGAGAGTCTGTTTATTCAAGGACTCCTCCAAAACAATAAGGGTGTGTCTAGACAGCATCATTATCTCGGAATAAGCTAAGCAAATTGTGTAGCTTATTTTGAATGTATTTCAAAATAACGCGCTATTTAGAGACATCCTTTAACCCTCGTGGAACAAAGGTTACAGGATGCTGGAATAGCATGCCCATTATTTTGAAATCTATTTCAAAATAACAGGAATGTTTAAAAGATGCCGGGTAGCTATTTCGGGATACCGGAGGAGTGGGATACCCTGTTGTCTAGACATACCCTAAGAGCTAGGACCACCAAATTTTGTATACAGCTTCCTCTTATCATAACTTAAAGCAAAGTAAGGGTTTGGTTTTGTGTGTGCGGGGGCTCTGAAAATCCCCCCCCCCCCAATTCATATGGGAATGCATAAAACCCTACAGAAAAGAGAGAAAATTCCTAGGCAGATGAAAGAGGCTAGCTGCAGGGTGTCCCCTTTGGTCAGAAATGCCCAAGCCCCAAGCCTCCCACCCCCTAGATACTCTTTAGGAAGGGTGTGGGACTCTACCTCTCTCTCCCTCTGATTCATATGGGAACATTGCCGTCTGTTGTCTTTTCTCACTGAGAAAGGGGAAAGTACAGTTTTGCTCCGTTCCTCAATCTGCCTGGGGAATACAGGAAGCAGATGAACCTGGACCTGCCCCAGCCATCATACTAGGAAGAAAACCAAGAAAATTAACTTCTCTTGGTGACTTCAAAACAAGATGCAATAGTTCAGGAAAAAGTTAAACTTTATTCATTCTTAGGGACAGTGTCACCAACTATCTCTTAATTTTCTTTATTTTCTTAGTTTCACCTAACTTTTTTACCTTCCAAAACAGTTAACTATATGAAAAATACTGTATGTTTTTATGTAAGATGTATATAGTCCAGTTTAAGTGTGCAATGCACTTTAGTATCTAAATCTCATCACCTTGTTTATACACTTTTACTTCTATTAATCTTCTGTGGCATTTTACTGTTTCTCAGTGTCAACTAGTTGTGTATATTTGTTTTACACTGTCTTGATTCCATTTTATCGTTATTCATTCGGGGCTAGCTCCTCACCTGGTAGAAATTAGCAAAATTCCACTGAGGTCATAAGAACTATGTCAATTTGCATCTGATGAGAATGTGACATTTGATCTTTTATCTTTTTATTGTCCTTGAGTCTACAGGGATAGATAATTAGGGGACAGCTCTGACTCTGTGTCTAATGACTCGATGTTGTTTATAACTAGGATTTCCAGAAACAGAAGTCTCCCTGTATAATGCCTGTGAGAGACAGGCATTTCAGAACGGGATTCACAGAAGCCAGCATGCTAGGGAGCTCCTCACCTAAACAAGCCAGTGGCAGATTCCAAGAGGTGTGTGGGCACTAAGGTCTGCCCCATAAGGGAGTTCAACTTATATACTAGCTGCAGAGAGATGCCGCCTTTGGCTTCAGAGTTGCAGCTGCAAGCCCCACTCCAGGAGTTAGGTGCTTATGCCATTTTTGCAAAGGCCAGTGTGGGCAAGAAGAGAGTGAGAAGAGGAGGAAAGAAGGAAGATAGCCTCCCTCATAATTTTCACTCCAGTGGTTATGGTACTCACTTGGTATGGAGGTCCCTTCCTCATGCCAATCCCTCCACTGATTTAAACTCAAGCGAATTCTCTAGCCACTGGACTCTGGGATATTCTGATGTGGGGCTCCCTTACTACTATAGAAAGTGTTAATTTGTGGCCTGCCAATTAAAAATGAATTGGAACAGGATCTCCCACCCTGGTGCACTCATCTTCAGGCTACAGAGCCAATTTCATTGTTTCTCTACAATCTCTCTGCCTCAGGGTACGGCTACATTAACTCATTAGTTCGAGCTAGGTAGGGTAATGAGGGCAAACGTAGTTGCAAATGAAGCCCGGGATTTAAATATCCCGGGGCTTCATTTGCATGTTCCCAGGCACCACCATTTTTAAATCCCTCTTAGTCTGAACTCGGTGCCCGCGGCTACACGCGGCACAGACTAGGTAGTTCGAATTAAAGATCTTAATTCGAACTACCGTTACACCTCGATTTAAATCCCGGGCTTCATTTGCAACTCCGCTTGCCCTCATTACCCTACCTAGCTCGAACTAACGAGCTAGTGTAGCCATACCCTCAGTGATTTTCTTCATTATGAATTCACAATGGAACAGCTTCAACAGAAAAGACTGAGGGGAGCCTGACATCAAAATATCCTATAGCCCCGTGGGTAGGAAATGCACACAGGCAAAGTCCTGTTCAAATCCCTTCTCTCTGTCAGGTGGAGGGAGCAGTTGAACTTGCTCTCCCTCCCCCCCCCAAGGTGAATATCATATCCCTGGGCTACAAGAAATGAGAGAGTCTTTCTGTTCTTCCCACCCTCATTCTGTGTAAATTCACTGATAAGGGCCCTATCCAGTAAGTGAGCGTGGAGCCTATATATCATATTGGGCCGCATAAGCAATTAGGGGAGAGGATTGCTGGTTTCCAACTTGTTTGTACATCATTTGTCCAGAGAGTACCTTTCTGTATAATTGTGTTAGAAAAGATTTAAAGGACTCAGCCAATCTAATTATGATGATGTGTGTAGGATAGCTTTTCTTCTGATTTCTAGGCTGAGGGTGGCATCGTACACTTCAAATTACCAACAGGGATGGATATTTTCAGCAAAGGTCATTTTCATCACATTCTCTGTCATCTCAACCCAGCTATTATAATAGCCCTGCCATCTGCAGAATAAAGATTTTTTTCTCCCCACCCCTGCCAAACCCAGACTTTGAACAGCCTCCTTCATTAATATCAGTTGCCACTCAGAGTTATAGACGACATTGATTAACTGTCCAATTAGTTTCATTATAAGGAAGAAAAGATGTGCAAAGCAACAAAACAAACATATCAGCAGAGTTTATTGTAAAGTAGACATCTAACCTAATAAGATTTGTTAAAGCTTTGCAGTAAGTATAGAGGGGTTTTTTCATCACTCAAAATACACACTAAGTTAGCAGGAAGCATTAAAGCCTCTACTTCAGAATTTTTTGTGGAAATTGTTTAATATGGCTCATTCGTGAGAAATCTGAACTGAATGGCCAATAACAAAGGAAATCCATTTAAAATATTTGAAAGTTAAAAGCTGACTTGAAGATGTCTATTTTTGGTGCCTTCCCATTATTTTTTTGCTTTGAATTTCAGTGATCTTTATGTTCTTTAAAAGATTGTGATGTTCCTTTAGCAACACTGCAGGAAATAGAAAATCCACGATTTTCCTCTATTTCATTGGTAATTATAAGCAGGAGGTAGTCACAGCTCAGATACTTGTTTGTGGCTTGTGCTAGATCTTTTTCCTCCCCCAACTTTTATGGGGAAAGAAAAGCTCTTATCCACAATAAGAAAATGCCACCTAAGATGGAACTAAAATTCTTCCAATTAACTCAAGTAATTAGAATTTGGAAAATCTCCAGTGAACTTCTCATACTCAGTCTAAACTGAAAAATAAGCACAGAAGCTGGTGCTGCTCAGAAAGGTGTAAAGACATAGAATAGACATTGCCCAATGAAGATGAGACCATACAGATGTTTTCCTGGCACTGTCTGCTAAGTAGAGAAGAATGTTCTACAAAGCCCATATGGCATAGTAATAACACTGATGCTGTATGTTTAGACTGCTAAATACTCCATCCACCATGGTTTTAAAGCAATACACTGTACACATCATCATTTAAGCATATCTCATTGCTCAACAGTGAACAACAAATGATAGCTGCCTGAGACGTGTTATACCCAAAGGGTCCATTATTCAAGGAGGTTTGAAAGTAGTTTTAAGCTTCAATTTACATGGATTTGCAATAAGCCCTCAAACTCGGACAAATTGCATCTGCCTTAGGCTCAGAACCACACAAAATCACCAAATTCTGTATGATTTATACCGGAAAACATTGATTCCCATGAAAACATGGATCAGTCCAGATCCATCTGAGAATCAGTCAATGTTGTTCATAGGATCCTCAAACCTGACACATTTTGGATCAGCTCAAGGAAGCAAACTTACCTACTGCCAATTTTCATTATTTTCATGACAGCCCCAATAGTTGCTCACTGAGGCATTCAGATCTTTTTCCTAAAATTAAGAGCAAAACTACCACTGAGTGAAATACTGGTTCAGTTGATTTCAATACTGAAGCTCCCATGGACTTCAGTAGAGCCAGGATTTCACCTATTTCTCAGGACCTGAGAATGTTGGTACTCCCATTATATTAGAGGATATTTATGAGCAGGCATAATCCTGTGAGAATCAGAGTGCCCTCACTTCACATTGATATCTCTGGAAATCAAAGGTGTTCAGCATGTCACAAGAACAGGCACTCTAATGAATTATGTTATCCAGGTACAGTATTCATAACCACATAAGAATAAACTTAAAAAATAACAAGTGGTCTGGTAGCACTTTGTAGACTAACTAAACTACTAACTACTACGTTAGTCTATAAAGTGCTACCAGACTATTTGTTGTTTTTTAAGTTTATTCTGTACAGGCTAACTCGGATACCCCCTGAAGCTTCTGAACACATAAGAATAGACGGGATATTCTTAAATTCACAGCCACTAATGAACTGACAAAGACATTCTTAAAATGTGTGAATGGACTAAGTTTCCCTTAGGGTCAATAGATTGGCTGGCAAATTTGTTCATTTTAGGAAGAATAGATTGTCCTGCAATTTTTCCCTTTAAATTCAAGTTAGGAATATTTCTTGAATTATGTACTTTGCTATACCATACACATAATGAAATGTAATAGTTTTTCTACAAAAGACCTGATTGCATAAGTAGTGACATATTTTCTGATACTATTGAAATTTAAAATATTTAAAATATAATTGAATTTCCATATGGTTGCTTAGTTGCTTTCAATATTTCACTCGAGCTGGATAATGAATCTTTTTTTGTTTTTTCAGGAGTATGTTTTAAGGCAGATTCTGTTTCTCATATACTAAGAGTGTTTTGTTTGGGCTCAAAATTAACATGTCTGAATGTAAAATTGGAAAATATTAAATTCCTATTAAGATTTGTTGAAACATTTGTAAACAGTTTTATAAAGCGTAAGTATTGGGCTTGAAGAGTTCAAGTTTAAGGAGGCATCAGTGGACAGAATCAGTCTGAGATTCAGAAGACCTGAAGTCTATTCCTAGCTTTGCTATTAATTTGTTATGTGTTGAATAAACCACTTGATCTCTTTGCTCCATTGCCTCCCACCCTTTGCTTTGTCTATTTAGAGCAGTGGTTCCCAAACTTTTTGGCATCACGCCCCCTTTTTGATTTTTGAGAAACCCTCACGCCCCCCCAACAAAAAAAAATAGCAGCAAAACTTGTCGAGAAAAAAAAAGCGGCCATTTACAAATCTGCTTCAGCCAACCCAAGCTGCGTGTGTTCCGACGGACGGACCGGGCTCTTTCTTGGGTGGGGTGGGGGCTGGGTCACCTCGCACCCCCCCTGGAATTTCTTCACGCCCTCCCCCCCGGGGGGGCATGACATCCAGTTTGGGAACCCATGATTTAGAGTGTTAGCTCTTAGGGACTCTACTGTTTGGAGCCCAGTGAGTTAGGCGCTCTACAAACAGAGTCGGTTTGGGTCTTTAGATACTACTGTGATACAAGTAATAAACATAATAGACCTAAAGTAAACTGGCTGTATCCATTTCAAGGGGAGATCATCCTATTCTCCCCTAGGACTAGGACTAGGTTAGGCTCAAGACTCCCACAAGAGTTTGAAGGTGTAAAATGTTTGCTTACACCACTCAACGCATAGTAGAAAAGCAACTCAGTGTTTGCTGTATCAACCTCTTGTACTTGTCAGGTGAGGTAGGCCAGTGGATCCATGCCCACCCACCCCTGGCACTTTCATCCAGCTTGGACAACAAAATCTCTGCAGAGTTCAACAAAGATTCTTACTAACCCACCCAAGTTTAAAGCTGGAGACTTAGCTCTTATGCCATGTTACACGGAAAGAAGTTTGTTTATGTAATATACCAAGATGAAGATGAAAGAGTTTTCTCTCCGAAAAACCTGAGCAGCTTAAGTAACTTACCACAAGAAATGGTTCTGCATTTCATAAAGAAAGCTGTGGTATATGTTTGAGTAATAGGCTAGGTCTACACTACAGAGTTTTTGCGCAAAACCAGCCGTTTTTGCGCAAAAGCTTGCGGAGTATCCACACCTCAAGCACATTTTTGCGCAAGTAAAATGAAAGAACAGAGGGGGTTTTCCAGTGTAGGTATTCCCCATTCTATGAGGAATAACTGCTTTTTGCGAAAGAGTTCTTTCACAAAAAGTTGTGTGTGGACGCACAGGAGAGGTTTTTTTGTGCAAGAAGAGGGAAGAGGAAAAAGCACAGGTGCCCTGGTGACCATTTTGTCCATAGCAATCACTGCTTATTTGGGAGAGAGCAGCCAGGCAGTCTGGATGCTCTCTTTCACAAAAGCGCATCACTTTTTCAATGCACTTTTGCAGTGTGGACGCTCTCTTGCACAAGAAGTTTTTGCAGAAGATCTCTTCCACAAAAAGTTTCTTGCGCAAGAAGCCTGTAGTCTAGATAAACCCTTAGGCTGCGTCTACTCTGCAGGCTTCTTGAGCAAGAACTCCCATGTGCTTTTGCGCAAGAGCGTCCATGGCTGTGTGAACACTCTCTTGCTCAAGAAAGCTCTGATGGCCATTTTAACCATAGGAGTTTCTTGCACAAGAATCCCCTGTGACCCATCCACACTGCCTTCTTGCGCAAGAGCTCTTGCTCAAGAGGGCTTATTCCTCATGGGGAGAGGAATAACTCTTGCACAAGAAGCCCTCTATTCTGACGCTTTACTCTAATTTACTTGTGCAAGAACGCAGGTGCAGTGTAGACGCTCTGCAAGTTTTTGCTCAAGAACAGGCGTTCTTGTGCAAGAAGCCTGCAGTGTAGACATAGCCTTAAGGTCTGTGGCAGTGGGAGTTTTGTGAGCAGTGTTCAGCAATTAAGGCTTTGAAACAACAAAAAGATGAAGGCTGAAGAAGTTCAGGTAATTTGTTTTGTCTGAATGTAGAAAAAGTTGGCTGAATCTAATCCTAGGCAAGACATAGACTTTAGTTGGGAGAGGAAAGCACTTAGATCAGCTCACCATGTCCACAAATCATCCTCCACCAAAGATATCTGATGTCCACAGTCTCTGAAGTACTGAGGTGATTCTGAACTCTGCCTCAGCTTGCTACCTGAATAGCATAATTGCCACAAAATCCTCTTTATTTATCTGGTTTTTCATAAAATTGCATCTTAACCTGTCAGACTGATTTGGGTGCAGGGATGTACATATTTGTGAACTTCAAGCTTGATTATTTAAATGTTATACTGAGGAATGAAACTGCCAGTCATGAAAAGGCACTTCTGGCACAAGATATTTTGGCCTTGGAAAGGGTTCAGAAAAGGGCAACTAAAATGATTAGGGGTTTGGAACGGGTCCCATATGAGGAGAGGTTAAAGCGACTGGGACTTTTCAGTTTAGAAAAGAGGAGACTGAGGGGGGATATGATAGAGGTATATAAAATCATGAGTGGTGTGGAGAGGGCCGATAAAGAAAAGTTATTTATTAGTTCCCTAAATAGAAGAACTAGAGGACACCAAATGAAATTAATGGGTAGCAGGTTTAAAACTAATAAAAGAAAGTTCTTCTTCACACAGCGTGTAGTCAGCCTGTGGAACTGCTTGCCAGAGGAGGCTGTGAAGGCTGGGACTATAACAGAGTTTAAAGAGAAGCTAGATAATTTCATGGAGGTTAGGTCCATAAAAGGCTATTAGCCAGGGGATAAAATGGTGTCCTTGGCCTCTGTTTGTCAGAGGCTGGAGAGGGATGGCAGGAGACAAATCACTTGATCATTGTCTTCGGTCCACCCCCTCTGGGGCACCTGGTGCTGGCCACTGTCGGCAGACAGGATACTGGGCTAGATGGACCTTTGGTCTGACCCGGTACGGCCATTCTTATGTTCTTATGTTCTTATAAATGGCCTCCAGTGTTACACAATCCACTGAGAGCAGTTCATCCTATCTATCACTGTGGTCTGTGGAATTCTGAATCAAAGGTCATGCTTTTGGTCTTCCTATTTAAAAGCCTACTTAAGGATCAGTCCAGGTTACCTAGGAACCACCTCTCACTATGCAATGATGACCAGAAATTCCCATGACCGTGGAAAATGGAGGTCAGTCAGTCACAAGGGTGTGATAGATGAACCCAAGAGGGTATGGGAATGAGTAATGACTTTAATGGGAATTGCAGATGCTCACTACTTTTTGAAGGTTCCTAAAGGTAGGTTGCTCAATCCATGTTTAAGCTCCTATTTTTGACAGTTTTGGTCCTGGAGCCTTAAAATTCTTATCCTCCTGCAGGAGTTTTCAATTCCCTCAAGGTGAATTCCACTAAATAATAGTGAGTTTCAGCAGAACTAATACTTGTGTTGAAGCAGGGAAAGGTGATTGATGTTTGTGATCATCTAACCATGTCACCATGGATTTCTCCATGAAAAGAAAACTGTTTTAAACCCTAAAAAATAAAGTCTCAAGAGCCTGAAAGATTTTATAGTCATAAAATGATGTATTTTAAAAGAAAATGCATAACAGGCCATGCATGTCAACATCAGAGGCACATGGAGGCACAGTCATTTATATTATGTTCCATTTTTAAAAGAAATATTTATTAAATAGGGTTTTAGGGAAATTATTATTAAGAAGTGCATTTGTTATTCTGAATGGTTGAATAAAAAATAAGAACTCACTCATCAAGAGAATTAACCTAAAATGCCTTTTCTGAAAATTTATATACTACATTATACCCCTAAATATAAGAAAAAATACTGAAAATATTGTTGTAGTACCCAAGGGAAATTTTCTAAGTGAGGATCAAATTTCTCCGTAAACGGGCATTGTGTGGTGATCCATAGCACTTGGGCAAGTCACAAAAATAAGAGCAGGTGCTAATTTTGTATCCACACCAAATACACACAGATGAGAAAATGGAAGATAACACCTAAGGGGAAAAGAAATGATTCTGTATCATTTGTCACTCCATTCTGTCCATTCCATTATGCACTCTAGAGACATGTCAGAATTGCCTAAGGGAATAAAATAGGAAGAGCTAATAAGAAGAAAAGTAGATAGCAGACACTGAGACAAATCAAATTATTTAAGTATAATATCCAGATTACCAATAACTATGATAATGCCAGTTACTTTAATACAGAATCCAAAATAATTTAATAATCCTATTCACACGTTCCATCTAGCACTGCTAATAATACAGGTTTTCAAAGTGAACAGATAGAATCACCTCTTCTCCCAAAAATACAATGCCAGCAAAATGACATCTGCTCCTTCTTACCTTTCACTGTCTGGGATTATGATGACGGGGAAGAGTGGAAGGTGTAGCTAGTTACCATACAAGCTGACTGAAAAAAATAGCAATAACAATTATCTGACTTATGGTTTTTTTCTCTCTCTTTGAGACTCCAACCGTCCAAAAATTTAAAAAGTCCTTTGTCCACAGACCAACTTTGGGGAGGAAAAAAATTACCTATCACTATGATTGTTCATCTCTGCCTACTGCACCTTCCCCTCACTTACCTGAGCTCCTGACTGCCATGTGCAGTTTAAGACAGGGTGGAATTCATACTACTGTGACCCTTCCATGTTTCTGGTGGGTCTCCCCAATGTGTGAGAAATAGAGGTTGTAGTGTGCTGATGCCAATTAGAGTCTCTTCACTGGGCACATGAGAGGCACTACTCCAACTATGTAATTTGCCATCCAGAAGTCACAGTTAATACTCTGTTATTGTTTTTTAAATCATTCATAAACATCACATCTAAAGGAACACAGTCCAAACATCTCACCTCTAGATTATTTACAGTTTTGACTGATTGCCCCTTTACCTTGCCTTGGTTCCTGAGTCCATGTCCCATCCTTGGCTCCATGGATCCATGTCCAGCCCTACTCTGAGTCCACCCATGAAGCCTGACTGCTCAGACAACTCCTGGCCATAAAACACTAGAAAGATGGCGGGACAAGGTACAGAATGTCGGCGCCCTGGGGTCCAGCATCCCCAGAACATCTCAGACCAGGCGCCCCGGAACAGCAGAGTCCTGGAGCCCCGGAGCAGTGGAGTCCCGGAGCCGCGGAACAGCGGAGCCGTGGAGCAGGGAGTCCCGGAGCCCCGGAGCAACTGAGCCCCGGAGTAGCGGAGCCCCGAAGCAGCTGATCCCTGGTGGCCCTGTTCTGCTGGTCTGGCAGCCTGGGGGCAGTGAAGCCCCAACAGCCCCAGGATTGCCTGAGGAGCTGGGAGCCTGGTGTCCCACATTCAGGGGAACCTGGCAGAGGGGCTGATCTCCCCTGGTCTGACAAACTGCCTCCTTTGGGACCGGTCAGGACCCCAGCGTGCTGGACCAGGAAGGTCCTACCTGTACCAGACTAGTGGTTATTCGAATAGCTTCTCAATTGGTCAGTTACTCCAAGTTATTATTAATTAATCAAAGTTTGTAAAGAAGAGAATAAATGTATACAAAATAGTTTGTATATTGTAACTACCTTGAGAGGACACTGTTCTTTATTTGGAGAGGGTGTTGCCAGCATGTTAATGATCTGCTTCTGTTAGCACCTCAGGTGTTGCCTTAAGCATTTAAATATATTGAGGCTATGTCTACACTTAAAATGCTACCGACATGCTACTGCAGAAGTTCTCCAGTCACTATAATTAACCCACATTTCTGAGAGATGGTAGCTAGGTCAATGGAAGAATTCTGCCATTGACCTAGTGCTATTTGGGGGGTAAGATTGCCTTAACTATGCTGCTCAGGGGTGTGGATTTTTCACTCTCCAAATGATTTAGATGGGGAAAACCTAAATTGATATTAAACAAATGTAAGCTGTGTACAGCCTTAGGCTGATATTCATCTTGTGAACACAGAAATGATTTTCATCCAAATACATTCAAATTGTCACTGTATGGCTGTAAATAACAAGCGGGTACTGCATGTTTAAAGTGTTTGCTTCCTACAAAGGAGCACTAATGGCTGTCCTTAACCCAGCTTCTCAGCAGATGTAATTGGGTCAGTCTTCCTTTAATCCAATGGAACTATGTTCATAAACTTCAGTTAAAGACCTGGCCATAATTTGTAAAGACACTTGGCGAGCAAAAGAATTTTGACTGGCCCAATCTATGTAGCCATGTCACCATCCATATTTCACTGTTCAACCAACATCGACAAAACTGGTTGATTGCAAGGGAATGCTCCATCAATATATTTTCACTCCTCCATCTGCTTACAAAGCACTCTCCATGGGGATGTGTGAAGTGAGATGATGGGCGGAGTAGGGGGGACTGGAATGAAAAAGAAATCAAAATAAGATTATACCAAGTGAGTACTAGAACCAATCTGGAAATTAACTCTTCTCTTGCTGAAACTGGTGAAAGTCAATTGAAAACCCTGAGAAAGTACATGAAGATACATCATTGTAAAACTTCTGGCAGAGAAGCAAGACCATAGTCTACCCTTGTGAAGTAAGGCAAGCAGGTAAATCTTGGTACAATTAGAACACCACAATGAGAGACAGCATGGAAGAGAAAATATATTGTAAAGGAATTGTTCAGAACTCTCCCCCCCTCCCCAAAAAAAAATCTCTTTGGAATTTTTGGAAATATTGTTCCTAACCTCAGCAAGTTACTAAATTTAATTTGAGGCAGATTTCCCAGTGGCACAAATGGAAGTTAGGCACCTAGCACCAGATTTAATAGATTCTTAGAACACTAGAACTGGAAGGGACCTCGAAAGTCCAGTCCCCTGCCGAGGTCCCTTTTTAAAAAAAGGTATTTATGTATTTTTAAAAGTATTTTGACTAAGATTCAGATAGGTGCCTAATGGGATTTTCAAAAGTACCCATGTTCCATTGAAATTAAGGGCATTTTTGAAAATCCCACTTGCTTACTATCTGTAACTTTGGGGCATTAGTCCTGTTATAAATCTGCCAACCTAGCTCCCGCTGACTGACTTTCAATGAGAGGCAGGCTCCTAACTACACTTTGGCTACGTCTACACTGCAGGCTTCTTGCACAAGAAGCGTTTTGCGCAAGAGTTTTTGCGCAAAAACTTCTTGTGCAAGAGCACATCCACACCTCAAAGCGCATCGCAAAAGTGATGTGCTTTTGCGCAAGAGAGCATCCACACTACATGGATGCTCTTGCACAAGAAAACTCTGATAGCCATTCTGTGAATGGCAATCAGAGCACCTGTGCTTTTCCCCATAGGGGATTCTTGCACAAGAAACCCCTCCGGAGCATCCACACTTGATTTTTTTGTGCAATAGCTGTAGCGCAAAAGGGAGTTATGCCTCATAGAAGGAGGTTTACCTACACCAGCAAAAGCCCTCTGTTCTGCCATTTTACTGCGGATTTACTTGCACAAAAGCGCATTTGAGGTGTGGACGCTCTGCAGGTTTTTGTGCAAAAACAGCTGTTTTTGCACAAAAACCTTACAGTGTAGATGTAGCCCCGAGTATGTCAACACAGCAATGTAAGCCTAGGGTTAGTGGGACTCAAGTCAAGCAACCCATGTCAGGGAACCCTGAACATTAGCATCTACATGGCATTTTAACCATAGGTTAAGGATTATTTGACCTGTGCTTGAACCATGGCAGTGCACAGATGTGGGGTAAAATAATCCTATCCCAGAGTGCCTACTTCCTACACCACACCTTCACCAGCAGCTGTCACAGTCACCAAGATTGTGCTGCAGTGATGCTCTGGTGGCAATTTAAATGGCCCAGGGCTCTGCTACTGCTGCTACTGCTACTGCAATGTGGTGTCAGCTGGAGCCATGGATCTTTTTGAATTGCTGGACCCCGAGCAATTGCCCTCTTTGCCCCCCTCCTCCCTGTTGGTGTCCTAGTTGGGTTCTGCCTGCCTCCTATAGCCACCATTCATGTTCCAGGTACTGGTGCTCTAGTGCCTGCCTCCTCACTGAAACCCTCTCCTCTACCTGGATGGTGAGCTTCTGCCTGACTGCATACTTGTCAGTATAATGTTTTTCCTGCCATTCCTCCCTCTTCTTCTCTGCAACTGCTCATCTGCCCTCTCAAGAACAGGAACCATGAGCTGCGAGGGTACATGGAGCCAGGGATGGAGTTCCTGAAGAATACCAGGCAACATAGGCTGAAAATCCTGAACCAGCATAAGAAGCAATGGGTTATGGTTTAAAGCACTTTTGTGGAGGAACACAAAATTAATAACTGCAGAATGCCCAGGGCATAAAATGTAGCCATTCTAAAGCGAACTTGTACATCTTGTGAAGGAGGACACCACTGTCTTTGCACTGCCTTTTCATGCATCCCTGTTATTTGTAGTTACAGAAGTGCAGAAGCAGTGGTAGATTTAAATTCAGAACCTTTACTCTGCTTCACAAACATTTCCTAAGAAATTGCCATGAGCTCAAGGTGGTGGGTAAAGTTCCCTGGCAGCAAAAGGCTTTGTCTCTCATTTCAGGCCTTTAATATTTTGGAAGACATAACTGTTCTTGTGGTGCCCTACTGGCAGTGGGAGATGCTATTCCATCCAAGCTGTATGGAAGGAAACCTGCCCAGCATGCAGCTGAAGTATTCATGTGAATAGTGACCAGAGAGCACATTTGTGAGTGAACTAATCAGCTATGTGGGGTGTCTGGAAAATACCCTCCTCCATGCAATGTGATTAGCTATCTGGAGTTCCTGTTTCAGGAAAAGTTTGCAACTATCAGCAGTTAGGTTTGGGTCTTAATCCATGATGGGATAAACATGATGCTGTGTTAGAGCACATATGGCTTACCCTGTTATTGCTGCACGCAAATCTCTGTACAATCTGCAGCTTTCATCCATACCTGCATGGATTATCTCTGACCGAGACAGCATACACCTTCCAACTCCATTGGCTGTTCAACGACAGGTGCACAGGCACCAGAAGGAATGGTTTCAGAGCATTTGCAATTTCTCAAATACTCAAAACAAAAATACCTGTTGCAAATTGGTGTGACTCGGCAGTTAAAATAATCTTGAGACTTGTGTTCTAAATACTGAAATGCAAATTTGCCATTTTCAAGTCTGCATGGGGCAGGGGAAGGCAGGTGGAATCTTCTGCACACTGTAAAACAATCCGCTATTGCTGGCCAAACGCTGTTAGCTGGGGCTTACGATTTTTGCTTTGTCAGTTAATCAGACATCCCTTCCATTACTATGATAGTAACCTTTTCATTTGATCATATCCGGGCCAAGCTCTGGGATGGCTTTTCTCTCCTCTGTGTTCTCAATGGGCTTGACAGCAGCTGATTCCTTGTGGGCAGAGGACTTAAGTAGCTTCTCCAAGGGATGGAGATTTTCTAGTTGAGACTGATCTACAACCTGCTCTGAGACTGGTATCATTACCAGAGTCTCTTTGTGATCCTTACTAGGAGCCTACTACTAGCTGCAGTCAGACCCCAGACTAGAGTGAGGGGCCAGCAATGTTCCATCATGGCTCACTCCTCTCATAGCAGTGCCTCCAGGTCTTCATAATTTGCTCTTCAGCCCCTTAATTCATTCCCCGCACTGATCACCAGTCTGGAAAATCTGCAGAGCTGCCAGTTGTTTAACTGCCTGCTGGAAGGCATAGTGCCTTTTTGCCAGTTCTTTAACTGCCTGCTGGAATGCTGGAAGGCATTCCTTGTGCTTTTGCTAAAAGTTCACACTGATTCACTTGGCTGTGCTCTTTTGACCAGGAAGCAGATCTCTCTGCAGAATGCTTCTTCTGACCAGTCTCCATATGAAAACCTTGCAAGCTTGCTGATAGCGTGCATCCAGACCAGTATCTGCACCACAAGGGGTACTGTGCATCCTGTATATATAAAGAAAGGTCCCCGTGATGTCCCAGCATAGGTCAAGAAAGGGCTTGAGGGAAAGCCAAATGATCTACCTGTGGGGCGGTGTACCAACCCCACATGGGGCGGTGTACCAACCCCACATGGGGTGGTGTACCAACCCCACATGGGGTCAACAGGGATAGACCAATCACTGTGGTCCCAGGAGGTCACACCCCTTCCCTCCTGCTGTTCATGTTCAAGGTGAAAGGGTCAGCCCAACTCAGTCTGGGCTGACTCAGAAGGAAGGATGTATGTTCCAAGCTCCCTGCCAAGATGTCGGAAATCCCCGGAGTGGGAACCATAGACCCGGATTACACTGTGAGTGACCAGATGACTGCAGAGATTGATGAGGACACCAAGTCAATGCCAGACAGGGAGATTCATAAGAAGCACCTTGCGGTGGGATGTCACCTAGGGAACATAGTAGAATCCAATGCTTAGTCCCTTAATGAGAAATTTCCCAGTTACATAGGACCCTGGGCCAGAGCCCGGTGGAGCTGGGTGGGACCAGGTTCCCCTACCCTCCCACTTGTCACTGGGAGTAGCTACTATTTGTTTATTCTTCCCTGCCTGAGGCCTACAAACTGACTGTTCTGTCCTACACAGTTGCTGTTTGCTTGCCTCAGTCAGGAAGGCCTAGACTGCTTATTTGTTCAGCTCCAGGTAGTAGCTATAGACTGTTCTGCCCAGCCTGGAAGCCCAGGAACCCTAATTTTTATTATTGGCCCTAGTCAGGAGGATCTGAGGCTACAGAATGGATGTTCAATTCCCATGATGGCCATGGGTTCATATTTGCTTGACCCCTCCAGAGATCCTGAGACCTCACTGCCACATGGAGTCCAGATTACTGTGTGATGAAGTATATCAACTCTGGACTGGACCAATGAGAGCAGCCCCACTCAACAAACAGAGCCCTCTGTCACACCATGTTTGTACAGATCCAGTAGCCCCAATGCTCCCTGTAACTACTGTGCAAGAGCTATGGGTGCTATTCCAACCAAACTGCAATAACAGTTTTTTGTGCTATAGTGGGGGGAATAGGGAAAGGTATCCATATAATAGCTCTGTCTCTGTGGGTTGGGAAAAGGTGTTTTTCATCCAATCCCTCCACGGTCCAATCCGTAGAGCCCAATTTGTCAGGCTCTGTGGAAAGGAGTGGACTTCACTCAGTACATTAGAACCAGTAAATAAACTCTACTTTCAGGAGATTGTAGTCTGCAGGTGCTCAGTGTTCACTTTTTGTCGGGGGTCAGCCTATCATATATCAATTATGGCAGAATGCTTAGGACTTTGCAGGATAAGGCCCATTTTATTTCTTCAGTAGGCCTTCTAAGTTCACACTGAGAGGCTAATTAAAGTACCCTCCCCATATGAGAGTTATCTCTGAATGACTGGATTTGATAGAACTCATGAAATTCTTCATCACTTGCAGTAGCAGGAACTCTTCCATCATTTAAGGCTGAGCATCTCTTAGTATTGATAGTAGTCTAAACTAGCATTTTCAGGGTCACCTATTTACAGGAATTTGGTATGTGCCGCATCTGTTGCAGCATACCCCATTATCCTAGTAGACACAAACAAACCTACATAAGAAAGCTTTTTTTTTTTTTTTTTTTTGTACATGGTGGCTGTATTTTAGTTACCAGTGTATGTTCTTTTTCTGAACTCCAAGTTTCCCTGGCCCCCTCTACCAGTAAAAGGAAAGATTTCAAACAAGAGACCAAAGTCTTCCCTGATTTACATCATCTATAACATCTACGAAGAGCTTCCACCAGCTCTCTTGAGATCCTCTGGTTCAGGAATCTTAACCTACCATCCATTCCATTTGAGTAGGAGCAGGTGATCGTATGGGGTGGAGAGATGGGTGACCTCTCGCTTCTCCATGAAATAACGTGAAGAAAATTTCACAAGAGAAACCTTGCTATGTTTTCCTCCCTTCTGGCTCTCTCCAGTGGATTCTACTGCAACAAGAAGGGTATATCTACACTGCAACGCTATTTTAGGATACCTGAGTATCCCAAAATAGCTATCCTGCATCTTCATAGAAAGCCCATTATTTTGGGCTCGCTATTCTGATGTCCCTATAAAGCTCATCCTAGAAAGATTAAGGGGCATTTATTTCAAACTTTGGTGCTGTGTAGACAGAGCCAAATGACAAAATAAGCTATTTTGAAATAGCATTGAAAAAAGATTCACAATTTGCATAGCTCAAATTGCGCATCTTATTTTAAGTTATGGTGCAGTTTAGACCCACCCAAAGTGATCGGTTGGTACAGTCTATCAAGGGTTGAAGTGGTTTCTCCATCATTGGTAGTTTTTGGGGGTAGGGATAGCTCAGTGGTTTGAGCGTTGGCTTGCTAAACCCAGGCTTGTGAGTGCAGCCCTTGAGGGGGCCATTTAGGGATCTGGGGCAAATCTGTCAGGAATGGTACTTGGTCTTGCTGTGAGGGCAGGGGACTGGACTCAATGACTTGGTCCCTTCCAGCTCTATGAGATAGGTATATCTCCATGTATTTTTTATATCTACACTGGATGTCTTTTTCTGAAAAAAATCTGCTCTGGAAATTATTTTGAACAAGTTGTATAGTTTGTATTACACAGGACGTCAGACAAGTTGCGTACAGTGGTTCCTTCTGGCCTTAGAATCTATGAATTTGACTTTAAGAGTTCCCTTATATGGACAAACACATAAATAGGGGGAAACAGAGTGAATGTGTGTTAAAATATATTAGTGTCCATTAAATATTTGGTGACCTAGAACATAGATATGCTGTAGCTGAGAGGTAGTAGACTGGCAGAAGTGCTATTATGTGGACAAACTCTTCTAAATGCCAATCGAGATATTATAAGGAACTGTTGGCACCCCAGGAAAAAAATGTCCAAGAGCTATAAACCCAGAGGCCTGACTCAGTTGTTTGACACCCTGGGTAATACAAAGAGAGTGTAAAATATTATAAGTCTAATTTAGTAGCATTTAACACCCACTTTACACATTTGTACATTATCACTAAAGTGCAAAAAAACTAGAGAAAATGGAACGTGGGATTATTGGGCTGGAGGGGGAAAAAAAGAAACAAGACAAACACACAGAACCTGGTAGAATAATGTCTGAACTGCTTGACTCAACAGGCTGCATGTAATAGCCACATAAGCATCAAAGAGATATAAGACGTTTAATCCTACTTAATGATTAGCTTGTAATTATAAGGCTAACTTGCCGGTTTGCCTAAATTTTAGTTATGATTCATTATGCTTATATTTAGTTACTTTGATTTTCTCTCTATTTTCCATTATCCATGTCAAATAAATCTTGTTTTATTTAATCTAATTGTGATTTGTGGCTATTAGTAGGGCAAATCATTGCCAGGATATTCCTGAGAGAAGGCCACTGAGACTTGGTCTGTACTACAGATTTAGGTTGATGTAAGGCAGTTTATATAACCTAATGATACCAATATACGCAATATAGCCTTGCTCCCACTGAAATAAGTGCCCTACTATACTGGTTCTTAACCAGGGGTCCAAAGCCCCCTGCCAAGATGTGAGCAGGTTTTAGAGGGGCCTCCAAACAGAGCCAGGATTAGACTCACTGGTGTTCAGGGTAGAAACCTGAAGCCTCACCACATGTGGTTAAAGCCTGGGCCTTGAGTTCCATCACTTGGGGCTGAAGCTGAAGCCTGAGTAATATAGTTTTCAGGAGTCCTATGGCATGAGGCCCCAGGCACTTGACTTGCTTGAGACACACTAACACACTGGCTTTTATACGCAAAAAAACAGTTATTATGGCATGGGTGGGCCGTGGAGATTTTATAGTCTCGGAAAGAAGGTTGAGAACCCCTGCCTTATAGCACCAACATAATCAATCCTCCTCCAGGACTAGTGCAGGGCTTAGGTTGGTGCGGTTAGGGTGACACAGTGTCCATGCAAACACTGTGTAACTTACATGAGTGCCCAAGACCTGCCCAGACTCCAGGCAGAGCTTTCCACCCTGATTCTGGCAGCGAGGACTGTGGAGCTGAGAGTCCAGGGGGCAGCCACGCTTCCATCAGTGGGAAACCATGAGCCAGGGGAGGAGGGGTGGAGCCAGGCTCCCAGTGACAGAGAGTGGAGAGCTGAGGGACCGAGGGACAGTGCAGACATGAGGTACCACAATAAATAAAACAACCAAACATAAATTGACTTAAATTGCTAGCATATGCATGCCCTCAAATTCATGTGTGTGGGAAAGCTGGCTGAAGCCAGAGGTTTTAGCCTGTGTTCTCAGTCATAACTCCATCCCCAAAGGAGTGTAACCAGGAGGCTGGCTGTAGTTAGCTGGAAAGTGTAAGAACCAGGAGAGAGACCAAGCCCAGGTTTCAGTTTTGTAATTTATTAGGCCAAAATTCTGTAAGCGTAAATGTGCACAAACCTTTACCAGGGTTGAATTTGACCCATGTTGGGACCAATCACTGCCATTAACCTCAAAGACAAGGACATAACTTTTGACATTCAACAAAGAAGCAGCAGCTCTGATATAATAATTACTTTTGTATTCAAGGCTAGAAGTTATGATTTCCCTCTCCAGATGGTGCTGTTAGGAAGGAGGGCTACTGGCATAAGCCAATATAGACACAGGCAGAGCCAACTGACCTGAGGGTGCTAAGCCTGGTTACAGTTGCTGTATTCAATAATATCCTAGAACCAATATTTGAAGATGTAAAGCTCTTATTTTAACTCATACATTCTAGAGCAATTTTGCAATCAAATAACACTGAAATACAGAATTTAGCACAAATGTGTTATAGAAATTTGGGGTCTTGCTACAGATTTTAGTTTAAATGTACTTTGCAGAATAAATGCGGCCCTGCTCATATTATTTACTTTAGTTGAGAAGTACAACATTCTATCAACACCACCACAATTATTCACCTTTCTCTGGGGTGTCATAGCAGCTATGTGGATCTGTGATCATCTTGCTCCTCTAACTGCTTTTTGATCTATACAGTAATTTAATAGCAGCTCGTGCTTGCAAGGAATAAAAGAATAATTGAGTTTGACTTCACATCTCTTTTTCAGTTACTCATGTTCCCTATTCATAATATGTTTCAAAGGGGTAGCCATGTCAGTCTGTTTCAGCAAAAACAACGAGGAGTCCTGTGGCACCTTGAAGATTAACAGTTTTATTGGGGCATAAGCTCTCATGGGCAGTGACCCATTTTGTCAGATGTATGAAGTGGAGTCTTCAGTTTGGCAGAGATATATGCATACATACCTACACACATACATATATACAAAGATGGGAGTATAACTAGGCCAATTCAATCAAGGTGGACCTGGTCCATTCCCAAGAGTTGCAAGAATACCAAAAGGGGGAAAATAATGTTTTGTTGTGAGCTAACCATTCCCAGCCTCAGGGCTAGTGCACTGCAAAAAGTAATTTTCCCCGTTTTGGTATTCTTGCCTCTCTACTGTTGGGAGTGGGCCACCTCCACCCTGACTGAATTGGCCTCATTAACATTGGCCTTCTATATAGTAATGTACCACTCTCACCTCTGTATACATGTATATATCTCTACCAAACTGAACTTACCATTTAATGCACCTGACAAAATGGACTCCAGCTCATGAAAATTTATAATTTATAGTCTCTAAAGTTCTACAGGACTCTTTGTTGTTTTATTCATAACATGTTTAGCTTGTAGCATTTACAAGCTGGAATATGAGTTTGCATAGCCAAGTAAGGTTGAATATTGCATATATAACCCCATTCATAAAGTTTCACAAAATATCCTTACAAATATTATTCATTTGTAAATTAACCACTTTTGCTCTATTTGTGCATCCTTTGTGATCTGATCCAGGTTCATCATTTGTAATTTTACCATAGACAGGCAAAAATTCACTGACAGTTTGGACTAGAAATATTCAGCCTGTGGGTAATATGTGAACTGTTCGTTTTGACTCCTTAATATTAAGGGCTATGTTAAGGATGTCTGATTGGTTACCTAATTCACCTGATATAGTTTCTGCAGCCAGACATAAAATCTTGCATTTCAGAAGATAAAGCAGAAGAATAATGTCTGGAAAACAAACAATAATATTTTTCATGAATGTATGACCTTATTAGCTTTCTGATAGGGAACTTCACACAAAAAAAGACATCCCAGAAAATATCCAAACTAACAAAAAAAACCCACCCAGTTCATCTGAATGTTCATAAATAGCAAATAGCACTGGAGTAAAAACATGGGTGATAAGAATAAAATTTCACAAGCACTACAGTGTTCAAAGTTATTCCCTCCATGAGTTCTTAACTACCTTTTTTACCAGTTGAGCTTCACATCTGACTCTAATTTTGACAGGCTTTTCCATTTATTTTTTAGTTAATCCAACAGTTAATAGAAAATAAACCCTAATTGTCCCTTCCCTCTTATATTGTCATTCAAACACAGAAGTAATAGCATCAACAAACATTGACTTCTTGTTCTGAGCCTGTTAATAAACTGAAACTAATGGTACCTTTGATAGATTACATTGCACACTGTATTGCTTGCTGCTAACATTTTTGTTTTACCTATTCATTTGCCTGTTAGTCTGCAAAAGACCCAGTTCTATCTCCTGCTCTTCATGATGCTACTGCACATAGTCAGACTACCCCAAAGGTTAGTTTCAGTTGCATAAGCATGCCATAAGTTAGGGCTCAAATTGTCTGCTTGACACAGGTTTACTGTTTTGGCCCTGGTTATTGACCCCAAAATATAAGTACATTTTCCAAACCTTTCATGGGTGTCACGGATCACTCTGGTGGCAAAGTTCAAGCAAATGTAAATATAGCACTATCATGGCTTATCTCTGTGACTACGGATTCGTAAGTTCATTGATGTTTCAACTTTCCATTTTAAGATCCAATGAGACTGGAATATTGCATGAAATACTACTTTTTGCTAGCATTTTTTCTATATTCCATTGAAATTACCTTGTTTTCTTTGGTACCTAAGCTATAATGCAGAAAAAATATTCTTTGATTAAATATAATGGATGTCCAAAGTATGAAAGTTACAAGTATCGATTAGCATCAAAAGTTCAAATGCTCCAATTGGTTTTGTGTTTGATTTTTTTTAAATGCACCAGTGTATGTAAAGTGTGTGAACTATTTTTAGACAGTGTGGTTATCATTGTATTACAGATTCTAGCAATATTCCCTATACTTAAAATAGGGAATTTGGTTGGAACAGAAATATCTCTAAATGGAAATACACTTTTTTTATGTGTGCTCACTGTAACCTGGATTTTAGAAAAAAACACTGCTAAAGATTTCTCATTGAGTTCAGCCCATTAAGCACCTGGATAGATCATGAGATATTCAATCATTAAGCCTTCACTAGTCCAGCACTTTGCATTTTGGGAAGTAGAGATTCTATGATTTTAGGGGAAGAGAAGGAGGAAGTTCTCAAGCAGACTTCTTTTCTGAAGATCTCCCATATTTGGAGTATAGGAAGCAGAACTGTTGAAGATACATTTAGTGGGTAGAACATAGGTGGAGTTGTCAAAACAAGGAGAATATATGCTGCTTGTGTATCTAGGATTGAATCCACCCAGGATGAGAGGGCAGTCAGCTAAATATGGCTAGACCTAATATTAGCAGTGAGTACCTATCTCACTGAGGGTAAAAGACCCATTTGCTACCCTCACCTTCAAGTACCGGTATTTGGGCAGTACTATCCCAAGTGACAGTTCCCTTGATAGAGAAATTTCTTCCTGAATTAATAAGTCCAGCCAGGCACTTGGATAAGAACAATCTTTAATTAATACAATATTCGTTTCTCCATCACATTGAAGATCTAGGGCAGTGTTTCTTAAACTATGTTCCACAGAACACTGGTGTTCTGTGAACAACTCACAGGTATGCTGCGACCTCTTCTTTGTTTTTGTTACTTTGTTTTTGTCTATTTTGTCTGATAAAAAATTTTTAAAGAAAATTTTCATAGGTGTTCCGCATTAAAAAATATTATTGTTTGGTGTTCCGTAGTCTCAAAAAGTTTAAGAAACACTGATTTAGGGTAAGTCTACAGTGCAAGCTTATTTTGGAAAAGCTATTCTGGAAGATATCTTTTGGAATAGCTTATTTCGAAATAGAGTGTCTCCACTACAGGGAAGCCTCAAAATTAGTCCGAGGCAGGCTCCTTTAATGTGGACATGCTAACTCGATTTAGAGCCCCAGGAGGCACTGGGGAGGAATAACTTTAGAATGGCCATGGTGAGGAGCTATTTCAACATAGCAGCAGTGGAGCGTCCACACACCGCCTCTTCCAAAAGAGCTTTTTCAGAAGAAGCATTATTCCTCCTGGAATGAGGTTTACCAATGTCAGAAAAAGCCCTCTGTTATTTCGATTTTCTTTCGAAATAACGCAGTTGCTCTGTGGATACTATTATGGTTTATCTGGAATAACGGCCATTATTCCAGAATAACAGTGCAATATAGATGCACATCTATAGTGCTGTAATTCTAATGTCTCCTCTGTATGTATTTGGGATGTGGACTCTTTATAGATGTCAAGTTAAATAGCTTGAGTAATTTCACATTTGCTCCCTCAGGCTTCGTCTAGACTGCAGATTTTTTCAGAAAACGATACGAAAATTGCAAACCGTAATTTGAATATCTTTTTTCATTTTTTTTTTCTGGCAAAGCCTCCTCTTTCTGAACATCCCTTCTTCCTCTCACAGAAAGGAATACAGGGGTGCTGAAAGAACGCACCTGCTTTTTCAGAAACTGTTCCGAAAAGCGGATGCGTTCCCTGGACACGGCAGAGTTTTTCCGGGATACTTCAGGTAGCCTGGAAAAACTCTGCAGTCTACACATAGCCTCAGTTCAACATGAGCATTCGCTAGCAGAACAGAGTGACCAATATCAAGGACCTTCAAAGAGCAAACACAACCAATATTGAGTAAATATTACTGAGAGCACAACCTAGGTGGTCCAGAGATGTCATGAGAATGGAAGGACAATTGCTCCTAAAACAGATCTTGTATGGGGAGCTGAATCCAGCAAAAGAAAGCAGGGTTATTCATATAAAAAGCAGCCTCCAGTTGACCGGCACCAGTCCTAAAGAACTTGAGCAAGTGGCTCACAATATGACTGGTGGTCTCTGACAAGATCCATATATAACAGATTTGAGAGGGATCAACAAATTCATCTCCAGGCTGCACATGAAAGACACCAGAGCTGCATCATCAGATATCATAAACACAGACTTCCCATGCCCTCAGTGAAGCTAACTCTGTGCATCAGGGTTCAGACTTCAGAGTCATATGTGTGGCTGTAGATGAGAACTACTACAAAACATCATCATTGTCAGTGATGGACTACCAACAGTAGTGATTGTTCATGGACCATATTTTCAGTGCTCAGACCCTAAGAACATACATAAGAACATAAGAACATAAGAACGGCCGTACTGGGTCAGACCAAAGGTCCATCTAGCCCAGTATCCTGTTTGCCGACAGTGGCCAGCCCCAGGTGCCCCAGAGGGGGTGGACCGAAGACAATGATCAAGCGATTTGTCTCCTGCCATCCCTCTCCAGCCTCTGTCAAACAGAGGCCAAGGACACCATTTTATCCCCTGGCTAATAGCCTTTTATGGACCTAACTTCCATGAAATTATCTAGCTTCTCTTTAAACTCTGTTATATTCCTAGCCTTCACAGCCTCCTCTGGCAAGGAGTTCCACATGCTGACTACACGCTGTGTGAAGAAGAACTTTCTTTTATTAGTTTTAAACCTGCTACCCATTAATTTCATTTGGTGTCCTCTAGTTCTTCTATTTAGGAACTAATAAATAACTTTTCTTTATCCACCTCTCCACACCACTCATGATTTTATACACCTCTATCATATCCCCTCAGTCTCCTCTTTTCTAAACTGAAAAGTCCCAATCGCTTTAACCTCTCCTCATATGGGACCCGTTCCAAACCCTAATCATTTTAGTTGCCCTTTTCTGAACCCTTTCCAAGGCCAAAATATCTTTTTTGAGGTGAGGAGACCACATCTGTACACAGTATTCAAGATGTGGGCGTACCATAGTTTTATACAGGGGCAGTAAGATATTCTGGGTCTTATTTTCTATCCCTTTCTTAATAATACCTAGCATCCTATTTGCCTTTTTGACTGCCGCTGCACACTGTGTGGAAGTTTTCAGAGAACTGTCCACGATAACTCCAAGATCTCTTTCCTGATTTGTCATAGCCAAATTAGCCCCCATCATACTGTACGTATAGTTGGGGTTATTTTTCCCGATGTGCATTACTTTACACTTATCCACATTAAATTTCATTTGCCATTTTGTTGCCCAATCACTCAGTTTGGTGAGATCTTCTTGGAGTCCCTTACAGTCTGCTTCTGTCCTGACTATCCTAAACAGTTTGGTATCATCCGCAAACTTTACTACCTCACTGCTTACCCCTTTCTCCAGATCATTTATGAATAAGTTGAACAGGATTGGTCCTAGGACTGACCCTTGGGGACACCACTAGTTACCCCTCTCCATTCTGAAAATTTACCATTTATTCCTACCCTTTGTTTCCTGTCTTTTAACCAATTCTCAATCCAAGAAAGGACCTTCCTCTTATCCCATGGCCATGTAATTTACACAAGAGCCTTTGGTGAGGACCTTGTCAAAGGCTTTCTGGAAATCTAAGTATACTATATCTACTGGATCCCCCTTGTCCGCATGTTTGTTAACCCCTTCAAAGAACTCTAATAGATTAGTAAGACAGGATTTCCTTTACAGAAACCATGTTGACTTTTGTCCAACAAATTATGTTCTTCTACATGCTTCACAATTTTATTCTTTACTATTGTTTTGACTAATTTGCCAGGTACTGAAGTTAGACTTACCGGTCTGTAATTGCCGGATCGCCTCTAGAGCCCTTTTTAAATATTGGTGTCACGTTGGCTACCTTCCAGTCATTAGGATGGAAGCCGATTTAAGGGATAGGTTACAAACCACAGATAATAGTTCAGCAATTTCCCATTTGAGATCTTTTAGAACCCTTGGATAAATGCCATCTGGTCCCGGAGATTTGTTAACATTAAGTTTTTCTATTTGTTCCAAAACCTCCTCTAATGACACTTCAATCCGGGACAGTTCCTCAGATTCATTACCCACAAAGGACGGTGCAGATTTGGGAATCTCCCCAACGTCCTCAGCCGTGAAGACTGAAGCAAAGAAATCATTTAGTTTCTCCGCAATGGCTTTATCGTCCTTGATTGCGCCTTTTATAGTTTGATCGTCTAGGGGACCCACAGGTTTTTTAGCAGGCTTCCTGCTTCTAATGTACTTAAAAACATTTTGTTATTTCTTTTTGAGTTTTTGGCTAGCTGTTCCTCAAAATCTTTTTGCTTTTCTTATTACATTTTTACACTTGATTTGACAGTGTTTAAGTTCCTTTCTATTTATCTCACTAGGATTGGACTTCCACTTCTTAAAAGATGCCTTTTGTCCCTCACTGCTTCTTTTACATGGTGGTTAAGCCAGTGACTCTTTTTAGGTCTCTTGCTATGTTTTTAATTTGGGGTATACATTTAAGTTGGGCCTCTATTATGGTGTCTTTAAAAAGTTTCCATGCAGCTTGCAGGGATTTGGCTCTAGTCACTGTGCCTTTTTAGTCACCCTGATTTCTAAGTGCTCCACACACACAGTTTCCAGTGAGATTTTTAAAATCTGAAGAAGTGGGCTGTGCCTGTGAAAGCTCATGATACCATCTACATGTTTTGTTAGTCTTTAAAGTGCTACCAGACTATTTGTTTTTTAAATTTATTCAGATCACTGGTCATTCCCACAGACATCACAGAGGGACAGGGTTACTTCAGGATTGTTTAGCCAAATGAGCTGAAAACTGGAAGGCTATGGGGGATATTTATGCAGGCTGAAAGAAGCAAGAGAATTGACTCTACCAAGCTACAACATCTATAGCCACACTACAAAATCCTCTGTGGTGACCAATCCTATTTTTAGAGGAAGAAGTGCTGTCTGGTCTAAGTCCCTTCCATCTCTGTGGATTTATATCTATTATACTTTTACTCAGTGCTATATAATATATAGGCCTGAAAGCTAGTCAGGCAAAAATGTAGAAAACAATTCATTTTCTCAGATTCCTGGCTTTGGCTTTATTAAGCAAAAATAAATAAATAAGTCTTAATGTATCTTTTTGAGTGAAGCTTTTATGACACGTTTGCCTCAGGCTATATATGATAGGGGCTAAATTGCCTTCTTTCCATTTAAGTAGTACAAAAGTAAGAGCAAGGATGATTATTCAATACAAAAGCAGAAGCAGCAGTGATTTAAATATGCTTTAGCACACCTCATGCCCAATTTCTATAGACGTGCAAGTGGACTTGAACTGATGAGCAAGAACATGACGGCTGCATTAATCATTTGAAGATAAACACTCATTTATAAATGCTTCTCTCCCCTTCAGCTTCGTATGCAGCATTTTACCAATGGAATGGAAGCTGGAATTCAGTGCAACAAGAAACTACAGACGATCTTTTATTAAATGAATTTCCACACCTCCACCTTTTTTTTTTATATCCAGTATACTTATCTGAGGTTTTTAAGGTAGCCTTAAAAAGACACTGATCATACTGGTATCTAAGCATATTCCCCACAAAGGCTTTGTATTTAACATGTTTATTATAACAATGCATAAGGGCCAACCACCCAGAAAAGCACTCTACAAACACAAAGCAGAAAATGATCTCAAATATCTAGAAGAAAATAAGGTGACAGGTAACAGCCAGAATGGATTTGTAAAGAACAAATCATGTCAAACCAATCTGATAGCTTTCTTTCATGGGATAACAAGTCTTGTGGATAAGGGAGAAGCGGTGGACATGGTATACCTAGACTTTAGTAAGGTATTTGATACGGTCTCGCATGATCTTATCAATAAACTAGGCAAATACAATGTAGATGGGGCTACTATAAGGTGAGTGCATAACTGGCTGGATAACCATTCTCAGGGCTTATCTAGACTACCCTAAAGTGTCGAAAGAGGATATGCAAATTCAGCGGAATTTGCATATCTTCTTCCGATCTCACTTTCAAAAGCAGAGCTTTTGAAAGTGAAAGTAGTTTAGACGCAGCTTTTTCGGTGAATCCCCCCTTTGTCGAAAAGCCATTTAACCTCATTTTTCGAAACCTCCGCTTTAGAAAGTGAGATCGGAAGAAGATTCCGCGGGAATTTGCATATCCTCTTTCGACACTTTAGTGTAGTCCAGATAAGCCCTCAGAGAGTAGTTATTAATGCTTCACAATCATGCTGGAAGGGCATAACAAGTGAGGTTCCGCAGGGGTCTGTTTTGGGACTGGATTCAGTTCAATATCTTCATCAACAATTTAGATATTGGTATAGAGAGTATGCTTATTAAGTTTGCAGATGATACCAAGCTGGGAGGGGTTGCAACTGCTTTGGAGGTTAGGGTCATATTTCAAAATGATCTGGACAAACTAGAGAAATGGTCTGAGGTAAATAGGATGAAGTTTAATAAAGACAAATGCAAAGTACTCCACTTAGGAAGGAACAATAAGTGTCACACATACAGAATGGGAAGCGACTGTCTAGAAAGGAGTACTGAAAAAAGGGATCTAGGGATCATAGTGGACCACAAGCTAAATATGAGTCAACAATGTGACGCTGTTGCAAAAAAAGCAAACATGATTTTGGAATGCATTAAGAGGAGTGTTGTGAGCAAGACGTGAGAAGTTAGTCTTCCACTCTACTCTGCGCTGATTAGGCCTCAATTGGAGTATTGTGTCCAGTTCTGGGCACCACATTTCAAAAAGATGTGGAGAAATTGGAGAAGGTCCAGAGAAGAGCAACAAGAATGATTAAAGGTCTAGAGAACATGACCTATGAAGGAAGACTGAAAGAACTGGGCTTGTTTAGTTTGGAAAGGAGAAGACTGAGAGGGGACATGATAGTGGTTTTCAGGTATCTAAAAGGGTGTTACAAGAACGAGGGAGAAAAATTGCTCTCTTTAACTTCTGAGGATAGGACAAAAAGCAATGGGCTTAAACTGCAGTAAGGGAGGTTCAGGCTGAACATTAGGAAAAACTTCCTAACTGTCAGAGTGGCTAAACACTGGAATAAGATGCCTAGGGAAGTTGTGGAATCTCCATCTCTGGAGATATTTAAGAGCAGGTTAGATAGACATCTATCAGGGATGGTCTAGATGATACTGGGTCCTGCCATGAGGGTAGGGGACTGGACTCAATGACTTCTCGAAGTCCCTTCCAGTTCTAGTGTTCTATGATTCTATGGTCCTTGCCCCCCAAAAGTTTATCTTTTTAGCAGCCTCTTTCTGTCACCAAAATATAGAGTCTCTTGAGCTGTGTCTAGACTGCATCCCTCTGCCAGCAGAGGGATGCAAATCAAGCACTTCGGAAGTGCAAATGAGCCCGGGATTTAAGTATTGCGGGCTTCATTTGCATACTCACGTTCGGGCGCTGTGCCGATCACGTGTCCTTTTGAAAGTGAAAGGAAAGTGTAGCCACGGCTCTGCCGACAGCAGGGAGCTTTTTCGCTAGGTGAGGAGTACAGGATCTGCCGATAAAGCTCCCCGCTGTCGGCAGAGCCGCGGCTACACTTTACTTTCACTTTCGAAAGGGCGCGTGATCGGCACAGCGCCCGAACGTGAGTATGCAAATGAAGTCCAGGATATTTAAATCCCAGGTTCATTTGCACTTCCGAAGTGCTTGATTTGCATCCCTCTGCCGGCAGAGGGATGCAGTCTAGACGTAGCCTTAGACAATTACTAATGACTGAGACCCATTCTTTCCTGATCCCAACTCAGAAAGCCTGAAATTAGGCTGCAAATTCCTCCCCTCCTTTTCACCACTCCATGCACTGTTCCTTCTGATCCAGATAGCTGTTGAAATTAAAAAGTCGCCTGTCAGTCTATTAAATTATATCACGGGCCCTACCAGATGAGATCATGTGGCATAAGTTCTTTGTGCATTTATACTTGCTTTAACATCAGCCATAGGAACTCATGAATGTGAAGACACCTGCACTAATCCATCTGCAGAGTAGACTCCTGATATTATAGGCCCAATTCCCCTCTGAGTGAAGCTGTTTTTACACTAGCGGTACCTCCATTGTGCCTGATCCTCCTCTCACTTATCTTGTCTTTACACCATGTGGCTCCGTTAAGTTTAATAGAGTTACTGAAATTCACAGAGTTACAGCAGAGAGACAAGTGAAAGTGGAAACAGACTAAAATATCCAAGGGAATGTATAGTAGCTTTTAAAGTTAAATAAAGCTCCCTGTCTAGATTCTTAACTCTGCTCTGAACCCTGAATAACTCTTACTGATCCTAGTGGAATTGCTCATGGTATACACTCATAGCTGCATCTGGCCCTCTGAATTAACCTGGAGCTGAGCCCTAGACTGTCCCTTGTTTTTCTTCTCTTCTCTTGGGCCCGTGATATTTGAATTGGAACAAAAATGCATTTCTGAGAACTCATCCAGCTCTTCTCGGGAGGATTTGAAAAGGAAAAAAATATCACTTGAGTGTATTAGAAAACATGACCTGTGTAGGAAGATTGAAAGATTTGGGTTTGTTTAGTCTGGAAAAGAGAAGCCTGAGAGGGGACATGGTAACTGCTTTCAAGAGGCTGTTACAAGGAGAAAAAAATATTCTCCTTAAGATCTGAGGATAGGACAAGAAGAAAAGGGCTTAAATTGCAGCAAGGGAGGTTTAGGTTGGACCTTAGGAAACACTTCCTATCAGTGTGCTTAAGCAATGAAATACATTGCCTAGGGAGGTTGTGGAATCTCCACCATTAAAGATTTTTAAGAGCAGGTTAGATAAGCACCTGTCAAGGGTGGTCTAGATCAGGGATGGGGAACCTTTGCCCCATGAGCTAAATCCAGCTCCTGGCTCCCCTTGATCTGGCCCATGAAGCTTGGCCCCCACATTCTCTGCAGTGGAGGGAAGCAGCAGGGAGCTAGTGCTAAAGCCCCTGAGAGGCCAGCGCTGCCTGGCGGGGGAGGGGAGGAAGAGGCTCTGCATGCCATCGTTCCCGTTCCCCCCCAGCTGGGGGAACAGCAGCACAAGGAAGCGCTTGCTTGCAGGCTCCATCCCCATCGCTCGCATTGGCCAGGAAGCACAGCCAGTGGGAGCAACAGGATGCACTGCCTGAATGCACAGGGCACTGTGGAGCCACCTGTGCCCCCCTGGGAGCTGCATCAGATAAGTGCCCCAGTAACCTGTCCCCTTTTGCACCATACCACAATCCCCACCCCTAGGCTGCTCCGGTACCCTATTTCCCGCCCGGATCCCAAACCCCACCCCAAGGCCACTCCCGCATCCTACCTCCACCCCGCTCCTGCACCCTACCTTCCTCCCAGACCTCACACCCCAGCTTGTTCCCCACCACATTGAATCCCTCATTTTTTTATCCTCCCACACACTGAACACCTCATTTTTGGCCCAGAGTCTATGGGACCCCCACAAAATCTACTAGCCCCAGGCTCCCAAAACAGTTAATCTGGCCCTTGGGGAAAGCCCTATGGAGCTGAAGCATGCAGAGAACCTTTGCATGAATGTTTCTTGGGGTTCCTGTCAGTGACAGAGTTTTTCTCCTTCTCATTGTGTGGCCCCTGATGGATTTTTCTGTGTGTCAGAGTCCCCCCACCCAAAAAAGTTTCCCAGCCCCAGTGCCTGGTCTTGCCATGAGGGCAGGGGACTGGACTTGATGACCTCTCAAGGTCCCTTCTGGTTCTTTGATTTATGATTCTGTGGGTGCTCAGAGCACATTCTGCAATGCTTAAATCTTGCTCTGCCATGCCACAAAGAGCAACTTCATTCTGAACACAAAAATGAAACCCTGATGTAGTTCTACCATATGGTATCAGCAACCACTTGGTTTCCAAGCACAGTGCATTGTGAATTTCCAGTTGCTTGGAGGCATGATTTTCCACTTAAGGGGTAGAGTGCAGAGATTTTTAGAGGCTTGATATAAAGAAGGATAGTATTACTGGGAGGAATGCAATGAAACACTACTACAGTGTAGGTGTGAGCTCAAGCGAAGGTGGTGGTGGTGGGGGACTTATGCCTCCTAGTCTGAATTTCCAGAAAAACACACACTTCATCTTTAATATACATTGAAAATATAAAGAGAAAAGTAATAAAGCACTGTTGGGGTGTTTTAAGTTTAGTAGACCCACATTAAAAATACATTGAATAAAGCTATTTATTCTAAAAAGCCAGTGATAGATGGCATCAGCTTTTCTCATTTACATTCATTTTTATGGAAACTGTTAGCAATTTTCCTGTAGCATGGTGTTTTCTTTATTAAGTCTAAGAGCCATGATTGGCTCATTACTGCAGAAAAAGCCAGCATTTGTCTGCATGATAACAGTAGCACTGAGAGATGTTAAAGATGTATGAACATAATCCTGCCATTTACTAATGTCCAACCCAAACAGTCATTGTGCGGGTGCAATTTTTTCATCTTGTAGTTCTGGAAATTACAAGCATGAAAACCACAAAGTAAATCAAATAAGAAAGAACAATAACTGTGAAAATCAGTTTGTTGATTTAGCTGCTGCTATTGGAAATGGGAAAACGTGTAGTATATTTATACATGGTATCAACCTGGGCTAGAGGAAGCAGGAGATTATCTGAGCCTTTCTTCAGGAAGAAAATGAAAAAGCCTTTTAAATTTATTTTTTTGTGGAGCTGGGACCATTGAGAGATAAGTGATGCTAGCAATCATTTCTACCAGTGCTGTTTACATTTTTGGCCATGCGGTACATTCCCTGCACTCACACATTTGTAATGCTTGGTAGTATTTGCTTTAAGCATTTCATACTTTAAACCCATTTATGCGTCATGCATATTGCAAATATTTTCCTCTTTTTTTAATTTACTGGCTGTGTAGCACCTCCAAGATATCCGCATGAATAAGGTGAGACAACATAGTCTTAAAATCTAGTAGTGCTTTAATGCAGAAAGAGCCGTTACACAGCAGGGCCTGTCTCCGGGAGAACTGATAACGGGGAGCATCATTCCTAAAAAGGATCGTTGGTTTTATTTCCATTTCTCCAAGCCTCTTTCAGACCAAGCTTGCTTGCATCCCAGTGAGCAGGGAAGGGGATACACATTGCAACAGTATAAAACTTCTGAAACCCACAGATGACAATTACAACCCATTTCTGAATTTGGTGCTGGAACCAAGGAATTGAACCTTATAAATCACAGTATCCCAGAAGAGGCTCACTGTTTCTTTTGTCTCTGAGGAGAAATACTAGTGTGTTTCCATCATTCAGGTTAATCCAATTCCCTTACCAGGTTCTGTACCTTCAAGAAATGTTTGAATTAATTGCGAATGCATTCTGATATATCACATGGCATAGATTTTCATTCTTATGCATTGTTGTGGAATTGTTTGTTTCCATTCTAAGATGCTTGCAAAAAGGCATGAAGGTGTGAAGTATTTTTATTTGATACGCATAATTGCTTTAACCCTTGTTTTATGATGTTTAGTATCCTATGTGCAGATATTATTAATGATACAGTCTTCTTGTTTAAAACACATTACTTTTGGAGCTAAATAGATGCCTTTTAATGGTATTATTTCTATCCACAAACCACTCTCCTTAGACTAGATCTGAGGAGAACAAAACAACAAACCATGAAAGAGGTGGACACCCAACAAGGAAAAAGGGTCAATATGTAGTTGAGGAAATATGGAGAGAGCTGGGAAATTATTTACATGATGACAGATAAGTTATATAAAAAAATAGAAAAAATGCCACCTCAACTATTTGGCATTGAAGAAAAGAGGCTTGAGGTAGAATTAAAAACAGCTCATCCTGGGGAGTTTTAGACTCTAGGGCTGAAAAGCTAGCAGGCTTAAGGACAATCTGAACTCAGGCAGTGGATTTCATGTCATGCTTCAGTTTTCAAGGGGAGCTTCTTCTATACGTAATAGGATGGAGGAATGGTTGCCAGTAGTCCCAGGTTCCCATTAAATGACAAAGGGACAAATTTCTGTCACCAGTGGGCAGAACTGCTTACAAAGAGGAGTGCACAGACATGTGAAGAATGTGGCTCCAATTTATTTAAAAGGCTTCATTTTGAGGCCACAGTTGAAGGGCAAGTGGAAAAGGGAGGCACAGTTCTTATTGTTAAGACTACACTTTCACCTTTAATAATCTTACTTGTGTGCTTCTAATTTACTGTGCCTTACTCACCTGCCTTTACAGTTTTGTTTGCCACTTAGACTTTCTGAGTTGTCAGACATCAAGGATTTAAAATCCCCCTGGGTTTATGGTCATTTTCCTGGGTCTAAATATAAAATATCTAAATATCAAAGAGTGCACATTAACGTCAACCATGTTAGATGTTATTCTCTCCTTTTATTATATTGCTATTGCTATAGGAACCTACTAAAGAGCTGGAATCTATGTCATTACAGGGAGAATACGACAAAATAAGTGACATAATGGCAGAAAATTTAATCACACATGCTACTGCAAGGTAAGAACGTAAAGGCCACACAGCAGCAGTCAGCATCTAATGGGATTTGGCATGCAAAATATTCATGGGATTTGATCCCCTCCACAGCCCCATGGATTGCCTGAAATTGGCATGGATTCTGGAGGATCCACAAGAGTGGACGACTGCCCTGGCTCCAGAACCTGACCGCTCTCATAGCAGTCCGCCACTGGTTCCAACTGCCAGGATCTTACCAACTCCAGCTATCTCCATGACCCCATTTTAAAGGTGTGTTTTATTTTACTCTATAAACTTCCCTGTGGGGTTCAGGAAGCTGCAGAGATGTGCTGGCCCTCTCTGTCACACTGCTTGTCTCCAGTTTTCCATAGGAAACATATATGGATACACAGAATACTCTCAGTGGGTTATGCAGAAAGGAGCACTACAGGATGGGCAGATTCATGTACAGAGAGGGTTCTCTCTGTGTGCAGTTGAACAAGGTAGTCATGCAAAAGATTAGGCAAACTAGTTCAAAGAAAGTAACCTTGGGGGGGAGGGCGTCTGGCACCTTTTCATGTCAAGAACTAGATTACTCAAAGAATTTCATTGAAAAAATAATTGAAAATAATAAAAATGTGAATCAATATACTCACCACTCTGTATTCTATGCAAACTCAATTTTTCTCAGTTTGGGAAATATAGAAAGTGGCAGGCTTCAGCCAAGAAGTAATTATTGTGATAGTTCTTGTTTACCAGTTTTGTTTCTCAACTTTTTATTCGAATCATTTATAGCACTAAAAAGTTTGGTAAAATTGTACTCACTGTTTCATCTAAATATTGATCAATATTTTTATTGGAAAATTACTACATATCCTACTTTCTTGTCCTCTCTTACTATCACTTTCTAGCTTGGTTTTCAAAATGCTGATTTCTGTGCACTGCCAAGAAAGAACTACTGGTCACCAACAAACCATATTGTGAGGCTGACTAAGCTAGAGAAGGTTATTATTAACAACAAGGATAGATAAGATATGCTACTCAGAATAATAATAATTAATAATTAACAACAATGGCACTTAGTTCTTATATGGCATGTTTCATCAATAGGTATCAAAGTGCTTCACAAAGGAGGTCAGTATTATAATCCCCATTTTACAAATAGGGAAAATGAATCATAGATAAGTGACCTGCCCAAGGTCTTTTTGAGAAGTGGCATTATATCAGTGTTTTTCATTGATCTCATAACTTTTACCTTTTTTCTCTCCTGTATTCATCCAGTTGATGGTAGACCTTTCTTTCAAGAAAACGAGTTGCGGATATATCAAAGTTTTCAATAAAGCCAACTTAATTTAACAAATACTGTAGAGATAAGACCCTCTTTTTTGAATAGATGGGAGTTTGATGGCCTTGTTAAAAATTCTGCACAAGAGATGCTAAGTACCATTAGATCACAGGACTCCGGTGTAGTTTGCCTAAAACCACTGAGAACTATTCCCTAGTATCTTTCTCCATCTTGAACTCTGAACTTTCATCCTGAATATGCTTTCACTGGTAAAGTTATTGATTTTTTTAAGTAACTGAAAGATGGAGTTCTGGGCTTTGATTTAGCCCAGGTCTAAGTGTGCAAAAAGCATAGTTTGATTTGCACCGTGTATAATTTAGGGCTTTAAAGCTTTCATGATATTAACAATTTAAAGTGATAAACTAGTGGTGGAGCATCAGAAGCAAGTGATGGGAACAAAGCTTTTGGAAGATTCCTATTCCAAGTTTATATAACCATGAAGATAAAACTTATGGCTTGGGAGCTAGATATAAACACTCCTTAAGAACCAAATGGAAAATGTTCAGTTTAGAATTCAATTTCCTTGCTAGGCTTTGCTACGCATCCTTCCCCTCTCCCCCCGCCCCACATGTGAACTCATACCAGCTGTAAAGTATAAAGCTTCCCCTGCTTTATGAATAGATAATGCTGATAATGTATAGTGATACTAGGTATATTGGCTTGCTATATGTTTTGCCCTCAGACTATTTTGCTTACCTTATTCTTTACACTTTGTAATTATCACTGCCAACAAAATGCAGCTTTGCAAAATGGAGGAAGTAGCAGAGACTAAATATATATCAATCTCTCTCAGTCTTAAAGTAGGAGCTTCAGGGGGTAGCCGAGTTAGTCTGTTACAGAAAAAAAAAAACAAATGGTCTGGTAGCACTTTATAGACTAACAAAACATGTAGATGGTATCATGAGCTTTCGTGGGCACAGCCCACTTCTTCAGATGACCGGAGTATGAAGTAAAGTAAGTATGTTTTAAAGTTAAGTATGTTTTAAACTAAAACTGACCTTTGGCAAGTTTACGAGTCTACAGGCCTGTCGATGGAGTGGGGGGATGGCAGAGGGGGCAAATGTACCGGGGCCCAGCAATTCAAAGGGGCCCAGGGATCCTGGCCACTGCTGCTGTGGGAAAGGTGGTATTTGGAGCCCCAGTCCCTTAAAATCACTACTGCAGAAGTGCCGAAGTGCCACTCTGCACACTCTACACAGCTCTCAGTACTGGGGGGGGGGGGGACTGTCCCCCTGTGTGAGTGACACTGAGGCTTGGTTGCCTCCAGCCCCGCCTCTTCTTCCCCGGGCTCACCGGGTCCCTCCAACACCTTGGTCCAAGGGGCTGCAGAACTGTCAGTCCCGATGCGGGGTCAAGATGATGGTGGAAAACTGTAGACATGATATAGTTTGATTTTGGTAAGATTATTTACACAGTTCCTCAAAAACAAATATAGGAAATATGATCAAGATTACATTACTATAACATGGGTGCACAACTGGTTGAAAAAGCATATTTAAAGTAGTTATCTATGGTTCAACGTCAAACTAGGAGGATGTATCTTGTGAGGTTCCTCCAGGCTCAGTCCTGAAATTGGGACTATTAATAGATTACTTTGATGATGGAATGGAGATTATGCTCAAAACATTTGCAGAGAGTCAAAGGGAGAGCAACAAAAATGGTAAAAGTTTTAGAAAACCTGACCTATGATAAAAGGTTAAAAAACTGGGCATGTTTAGTCTTGAGGAAAGAAGACTGAGTGGAGACCTGATAAAAGTCTTCAAATCTGTATCTGACTAGGGATGTTAAATTTAGTTTAATCAACTAATTGACTTGTCAATGGATTTTCCATCGACTAGCCGATTAGTCGATAAGCAGGGAAGCCGCAGCAGGAGCTAATCCCACTGTGGCTCTGCCTTTTAAATGTATTAGGGGCCTGTTAGCTCTTAATACATTTAAAAGGCTAAAGCGCTGCAGTGGGGACCCAGTGCAAGCCAGGAATCAACTGTTCTGGCTTGTGCTGGGTCTCTGCTTCCTCTGCTTCCCCCTGCTTCCTCTGCCCCCTACGGAGATGGTCCTGGGGGGAATTGGATTTTAAGCAGGCTCCCCCCAGAACTGGCTCCTGCTCCCCTGCCTGAAAGAGGCAGCAGGAGGGGGAGCAACTAGTCGACGGAATAGTCGACAATCCAATAAGCTTTTGCTTATCGGATTGTCAATTAGTTGACTAGTCACTTGCATCCCTCTATCAGACTGTTTTAAAAAGAACAGTGAGTAAGTGTTCTCCGTGTTCAATGAATGTAGGAGAAGTATTTGGCTTAATCTGCAGCAAGAAAAAGTTAGATGAGATATTTGGAAAATCTTTCTAACTATAAGCATAGTTAAGCACTAGAATAGGCTTCCCAGGGAGGTTGTGAAATCCCAGACATTGGAGGTGTTTAAGAACAGGCTAGACAAACACCTGTCATGGATAGTCTAAGTATACTTGATCCTGCCTCAACACAGGGGACTTGACTAGATGGCCCCTCCAAACACCTTCCATCCATATATTTCTATTATTCTGTACATGGAACAGAGAAATAAGAAGAGGACAAGATGATTTTACCCTATTTAGCATTTCTAGATATGAAGATGGCTGCTTTTTACTTATGCCTTCCCTCCGACCCAAAACGCCACTGGAATCTTGCCATTCCACATCATCCGTATGGAATGATGAGAGGCGAGTTAAACCATCTAACTGGCTAATGGTCAGAGTATTACTTTTCTAAAGTGAGCTGCACATGATACCAAAATTGAAAGAGTACCAACCATTAAAAATAGATACACTTATATTTTTTCTCTATATATAATATGCATGGAATTATTCCTGGGGAATAACCAAACCACCTCTTGCTGTACCTCAAGCCATCTATTCCTCCTTACTTGTTCTTTATCCCCAGGGGGGATCCTCTGAGGGTTGATTGTTATTGCTTAATTACCCTCTACAACTTAGCCTTTTAGCTGGTTGTATTCATGTATTTAAGCCAAAGGCTGGTGTTTCACCTTCCTCAGTGATGATACCAGACATTAAAAGGAAGCTCTCCATCCCCCTCCAAAGCAACAAAAAGACTCCAAAGGGATGCATTTGCCACCTGTAAAAATAGTTTGAACATCTGGATCACAGTCCCAGTGTCAGCAAAACTCCCTTTGTCTTCCACCTGAATTCTGCTGATTAAAGCGTGAAGAACCAATTTACTGATCCATTTAATAATTTCTACCTCCCCAGCACCATCCCTTAATCCATCATTTTTGAAATGACAACCCTGCTCAACATTTAATCCATTACACATAGTACAGATGGAAACTTCTGACAAATCAGAATGAACTTGAAAGACACAGCAAAAAATTAGAAAAATCTGAAATTGAGAGCTGGGCTTTCATGACCAGTTCTAGCCAGCTCAGGTTTCTGGCCTCATTTCCTTTAAAAAAAACATTTTACATCATTTTACATGTCCCTGTACTTTGTTTTTGGCTGCCGAAGATGAAAAAAATCTAGTTTATCCCTAGTGTTTTTGTACTTTTATCATAAACACTTTATATTAGATATTTTCCAAGTCATCATTAAGTCTCCTGTAGTGTTTTTAATATTAAAGTTGAATTTAGAAAGCTGAAGGAAAATATTAAACTGATCACTGTCCAGTGCAAAGTTCACTGACTGCTGCTGTATAACCTGTAATAAGTTAAAAACACAGAACAAAACACCCTTCCCTGAATCAAAAATGACTTGCCTGCAAAAAGCACATTTGAAAATGAGAGCAAGATTTTGTTTTCTGTTTTCAATGATGCCTTTCTTTTCAGTCCTTGTGAATTTCCTTGAAGGAAAGGTCCCAGTTTGCAATGAAAGTAACACTTCAACTTTCTGAACCAGTGAACACCATGGGATATACAGACAAATAGGCAGGAAAGGTAAAGAATCATTTCCCCTCTCCATGTCGATGTGCAAAAACCCTCTGTTCATGCACCTTCCTCGCTCTCCTATATAGAAACGAAGGGACCATCTGCTTCCACAACACTATCTTCCACTTGCTTATAGCTCCATGAGGAGCACTCTAAGGTCTAAATGAGGAGGATACTAAGAACAAGGGAGAGAGGTGGAGAGGATGTGGCAGAGGTGGAGAGGATGTATATTGGTCTTCCACAGCAGCCTTGTAGGTCTCTGTGCAAAAAATAATACAGACCCCAATAGTATTACCTTTTCCATGAACTTCATCCCAGCCTGTGGAACCTTATTTTGTGGAGTCGGTCCTTGTGGATTCCTTAACAGCATGGCTCCAATGGAGTTGCACTTCCAAACAGATGGAAGGCATGTACAAGGCAACACTCCTGAATGAAGAATTTGGAGACACTCATGGAGGTTTTTGTCACCTCCACCACTGGTATGGATTTTCTCGCAAAAAAGCATAATTTGATCCAGTATAAGCAAACGTTAGAACTTGACAAATGTATTTCATAAAATCATGCTGCTAATGCCATCTCTGGGGTAGAGTTATACCAGAAATGACCTTGTCCTATTTAATTTGCGGGTGGAAAACACCAAATTCTGTCAATTGTTTCTTCCCTTTGTCATTGCAGAACTGTTCCCTATGGAACTTTCTAGCACAGGCACTGACTTTTATTTTTCATGGTGGGTGCTCCAACCCCACTTCTCCCTGAGCCCTGGACCCTACTCTGCCCTCCCTGTGAGTCCCCAGTGCCACCCTGCTCCTCTCCTTCTATCAGGCCCCACCCTCATCCCACTTCTTCTTGATTCCTCTCCCCTCACTCTGTCTTCCCCCAACCCCATTCTGCTCTTCTTCCCACCCATCTGCTGCTCTCCACCCCGCCTTATGACTAGTGGGTAATGAGCACACCCTATTTTTTTTCCTTGAGTGCTTGAGATATGGAGCAGCTATGGAGTCAGTACCTATGGTTTCTAGAGCTGAAACTAATCTCACTTCAAATGCCTGAAGGGATGAATCTTCCTTGGGAGGCAAAACCATAACCTAACAAATGTCATAGTATATATAGCTTCAGAGGGGTAGCCGAGTTAGTCTGTAACAGGAAAAATTTAAAAAACAATAGTCTAGTAGCACCTTAAAGACTAACAAAACAGATGGTATCATGAGTTTTTGTGGCCACAACCCACTTCTTCAGATGATATATATGACAGATGTATATATAGTTATTACATTTTTTCTTTCTAGCACTTAGACAATGCCTAATCTTGAGTTGTTTCCGAATACACCAGCACTGCTTTGTCCCTTGGTTAGTTTTAGTGCACTTCCCATTTATATTTCAGCAGCTTAAAAAAAACTCTTGGGGAAAAAAGGTTTGTGTAAAGGAAACAGAAAAGTTCCATTAAGTTTTTAGAAGCCATTAAGTTTATTGTACTTTAGATGGATCCATGAAGGGCATTTGAGTGATGCATTGATGAGAGTAACAGTGCCTAACTTTTAGATACCTATAAAATTCAAGAATAACACTGTGATCCACAAAGCCCAAGTTAAGTGACTAGGTAACCTATACAATGAACAGGGGAAGATAGGTGCCTGAAAAATGTGATCCAGAAAATCTAGCAGGCTAGGTAGGGAGTGACCTAAGATATCCGATTGGAGATGTGGCTCAGCCTATGTCCCATATCTCATCTCACTGACATAGGCACCTGATTCCAGGCTGCATGGAAGCTCCTAGTTCTGCTTAGCAATCCATGAATAGGAAACACTTGCCTATAGTCAAGTGGCTTAAATGCCTCAGGTACTACTTCCACAACAGACAATAAATATGTGGAACTTCCAGGCATGTTATGAAGGACAAAACTATAACAAGGTTAAATAAAGAATTACATAGGTTCATGGAGAATAGATCCAGCAATGGTTATTGGCCAAGATGATCAGGAATGCAAACCTGTGCTCTCAGCCCTGGTCTACTCTAGGAAGTTATTTTGAAATAACCCCCCTTATTTTGAAATAATGAATGGAGCATCCACACTTAAAGGGTGTGTCTAAACTATAGGGTTTTTTCGAAAAAAGTAGCCTTTTTTGGAAAAAAAATTCACCTGCATCTAGACTGCAGCTGCATTCTTTCAAAAGTAAATTGAAAGAACGCGGCAGTTTTCAATTGCGGTAAACCTCATTTTACGAGGAATAATGCCTTTTTTTCAAAAGTACTCTTTTGAAAAAAGCGCTATTGAATGCAAACTGTGCTTTTTCGAAAGAGAGCATCTAGATTCTCTTTCAAAAAAGTGGCTCGCTTTTTCGAAAAATCTGCTTGTAATCTAGACGCTCTTTTTCCAAAGAGGCTTTTTCGAAAGTATACCAAGTATACCGTATACCAAGCCCATTATTTCAAAATAAAGAGCTGGTTATTTTGAAAAATGTACTCCTGCTTTCCTTGATGAATAAGCTTATTTTAAAATAGTTATTTTGGGAATTATTATTTCAAATTTTGTTATTTCAAAATAATTTCCCTAGTTAGACCTGCCTCACAGTATCCCTAGCGTGTGATGGCCGGAAGGTGGACATGGATGACACGGGATGGCTCATGCAATGATTGTCTGTTCTGTTCATTCTCTGAAGCACCTGGCATTGCCCTTTCACCTCCTCTGACACTTCCAGCTGATATGCCCCAGTCTCTGGTTATACTAGATCACCTTTCACTTTGCTCTATTAAATTTCATCCTATTTCCATTACTGAATTATACAATGAGGTTCAGATCTTCTCGTATGATTTTCCAGTCTGCCCCTGTATTGGCAATGCTTCCCTTCTTTGTGTCATTCACACATTTTCTAGCACAGTCCTTTTTTTTTTTTACCAAAGTCAGCAATAAAAACATTAAATAAGACTGGTCCCAGAATTGATCTATGAGGAGCTCCACACATAACATCCTTTCAGCCTGACAGTATGATGCGTTGCAATCTTTAACCAGTTTCTTATTCACCTTTCAATTCCCATATTAATCCCCATCTTCTCCAATTTAATAATTTCCCATGAGGAACTGTATAAAATGCTTTACTGAAATCCAGGTAGATTACATATGCTGCATTTCCTTTGTCTAAAAAAATCAGTTATCTTCTCAAAGAAGGAGATCAGGTTGATCTGGCATGGTCTATATTTGTAAAACCATGTTATATTTTATCCCAATTACCATTAACCTCTATGTTCTTAAGTCCTTAAGTATTTTCTCTTGCAAAATTTGTTCTAACACCTTGCATACAGTTGAGGTCAAACTGACATGCCTGTAGTTTCCCAGTTGACCTTATTCCTTTTTCTTAAAAATAGGAACTATATTAACAATTCTCCAATCACAAGGTATGACCTCCTTGAGCATACGGACTAATTACAATACCTGCTGTTATGCTTGCATTTTCATGTGCCAGTTCCTTTAATAATCTTGGATGGAGATTATTCAGCCTCTCCTCTTTCCCAGTTTAGTCCCATTAAGATATTTGAGTTTGACTTCTTTCTCAGATGTGATATTGCTACTTTTATATCCTCCTTCCCATTACCCACCCTGCCAATAGCCTCTAAACTCTTCATTTTAATAAAAACTGAGGTAAACTATTTGTTTAGGTGTTGGGCCATGCCTAGATTATCTTTAATCCCTAGATCATCCTTGGTGTTTATACCAATGCCACTTCTTTTTTATTATCTTTTTATTTATGTGGCTACAGAACTTGTTATTGGTTTTAATTCCCGTTACAATTCTAACTCTGCTTGGATTAGCTGACTTTTAACAGGTAGCTCTCCTTGTTGATCCAGCCTATTTCCCATTCCTTGTAGGTTTCCTGCTTTCTCTTAATGATCTTTTTGAGATGCTTACTCATTCAGCTTGGTCTGCATCCCTTCCCTAAATTTTCCCCCTTGCTTGGGATGCAGGCTTCAAATAGCTTCTGCAAATGTGACTTAAAGGAATTCCAAGCATTCTCCACATTTAGATCCTTGAGTTTTTTAGATCTGTCCAATTCCCTAGTTACCTTACCTTTTTAAAAATTGGCTCTTTTGAAGTCAAGGACCATTGTTGCAGATTTTTACTTATCCATCCAGTTAGTTTAAATTGAATTAACTCATGATCACTTAATCAAGGTTGTCCTCTACAATCAGTTCTTCAATTAGGTCCTCACTACTCAACACCAAATCTAAAATGGGATCACCTCTTGTTAGTTCTGAGACTAATTGGTGAAGAAATCATTTAGCTAACACCTTCAGGAAAATTTGGGACCTACTATAATTAGTAGCACTTGTCTTTCAAAAGGAATTTAAAGTCTCCTATCATCGCACAATTCCCAATAGTATTTTTTTTTCAATAGAAGAATTAAACACATCTCTATCCACTTCCAAACAGATGCTGGATTCCTAGCATAGCCCATACAACAGCCCAATCAAACCGTTAGAATAAATCACTTTGGGGAAGAAAGCTGCTATCTCATCATTAATGTACAATGTTTTTCCATTACCTTTTGCCTTAATTTTTGTCTTTCCTGGGCAGGACATACCTTTCAGTACTTGTACTCAAGCCATGAGTGCTGTTCCACTATGCTTCTTTTGTCCCTGTATAGGTTTCACTTCCTGCACTCGTAGTTCTAGTCCCTCCATTTTGATACTAATACAAGGCTCCTTGCATTGGTGTACCAACATTTTAATTGTTTCTGGTTGGCTTCCCCAACATTCCTTGCCAGATTGGGTACATTCTACTGCCGGTATTGCTCAATACCAGTCAAAATATCTTTCCTCTTAATGTCCATTTTCCTTCCCACTGCTATTACTTTCTCCATTGCTGTATCATTTCTTGGTTTTCCTCCCACTCAGTGTTAGGACCAGTCAGGAAGATTACATGAGCACCTTCCAAATGTATTCCTTGAGTTCCTAGTTTAAAGATCTTTTAATGAGTTGTGCCACTCTCCATCCCAGAAGTCTATTTTCTTCTCTATTTAGGTGAAGTCTATCCCATAAAAACTGTCTGTCCATGAATACCTTTCAGTGGTTAAACATCCCAAAGCCCTCCTTATAGCACCACTGCCCACTGTAGACGGTGAAGTTCTGGCCTGCAATATGCAGGAGGCCAGACTAAATGATCATGATGGTCCCTTCCAATCTTAAAATCCAGGAGTGCGTGAGTCTAAAACAATCTAAGTACTTTCATGGATCTAGTCTTTTATATCTGCTGCATAATTTTCTACATTATATTTTTGGAAATATGTGTATTTATATAGTAATATCCACACAGGCACTGTGCTAACTATATAAGTATGTGAGATAACTAATTACACCAATCCATATTCTGTGTAAACAGCTGTTCTAAAATTACAATATACTTACATGTAAATAAAAGTTTCATTAACTGGGAATTATGCATTATTCTCATGTTTCAGATGAAAGTGATGTATGAAAGAGACTTTTTTATATTTGTAGGACCATGAGTCTGCCTTTACGAATTATTTGTGTTTAGAAAGGCTGAGTTATAAAACATGACAATTGTTCGACTCATGCCGTTCCTCATTTATCATTGTATTGAATTTACTCTTAATTGCTAACTCTCAAATGTCAGAATTGGATTAATATTTTGTTAGAAAGTACTTGAAACAAGTAAATGTGCCTAAACTTCTACTTTAAAAACAATTGCAAGAAGAAAAAGGTAATCATTTAGGGACAGAAAGCCTTATTCAAGCCAGAGATATTAATAGGATTAGTCAAAAAGAACAGGAACTTATTATAAGTAGCTGCAGAATTCTGATCCTTCCTGTTTATGTGTTGTTTAATAAATAGAAAATTGTTTTAGTTTTACCATGTGTATTGAACATACAGGCTGCGTCTAGACTGGCAAGATTTTGCGCAAAATCTTGCCGCCTGTCTACAATGGCCTCGAGTATTTGCGCAATAACATTGACTTTGTAATGTACAAAATCAGTGCTCCTTGCGCAAATACTCTGATGCTCCCGCTCAGGCATAAGCCCTCTTGCGCAAGTATTCTTGCGCAAGAGGGCCAGTGTAGACAGGAATGTTAATTTCTTGTGCAAGAAAGCCGATGGCTAAAATGGCCATCGGAGCTTTCTTGCGCAAGAGAGCATCAACACTGGCATGGATGCTTTTGCGCAAAAGATGTCTTTTGCGCAAAAGCATCCGTGCCAGTGTAGATTCTCTCTTGCGCAAATACTTTTAATGGAAAAACTTTTCCGTTAAAAGTATTTGCGCAAAATCATGACAGTCTAGATGCAGCCACACTGTGGGAATGTCTAGACTGCATCCCTCTGTCGGCAGAGGGATGCAGATTAGGCAGGTCGACATTGCAAATGAGGCAGTGATTTAAATATCCCGTGCCTAATTTGCATAAAAATGGTCGCCGTGTTTTGCCGACTCAGCACTTTGTCGGCAAAACGCGGCAGTCTAGAGGGGGATCTGTCAAGAAAGAAAGCCTTTTTCGACAAATCTCTTATGCCTCCTGCAAGGACTGCCATTTTTTGCAGACAAAGTACTGAGTTGGCAAAACACGGCGACCATTTTTATGCAAATTAGGCATGGGATATTTAAATCACTGCCTCATTTGCAATGTCGACCTACCTAATCTGCATCCCTCTGCCAACAGAGGGATGCAGGCTAGACATACCCTGTGTTATCAGCTATTCTTAATATTAGCCAATATAAAATTTAGGTCCAGACCCAAGATATTAAAGAATCTGATTTCAAAGAGAGGTGCCTAAATACATCAGGTAGCTTCATGAATTTAAATGGAACTATTACAGTTTTCACCAGTCAAACATCTGTCCCTGTATAGGAAGGATTGGTCCCAGCACTGGACAAAATAAAGAGTTCAATTTAAGTTGCTTAGGTTGGATCCAGACCAAGGGGCAAACATTCCCAACATTTGAAGGTGTTTGGGCTCAATGGATTTGATTCACACCCATCAATAACAAATAGAAAGCACAAGCATATTAAAATGTGATTTGTGATTTAATTCTATGAATATTCCAAAATAAAAATAACAAAATACCACAGTGAGACCATAAAGCTGCTTTAAAGCTTTCATTTCTTTCCATCAAATGGTTGGAGTCAGAGAAAGACATCACTTCACTAGAACAGAACCAGGATCATAAATGAAGGAAGGGTCATAATTGTTTCTAATTTCAGTCATAAACTCCTAGCTCTTAGTATAGAGTGTGATCTTTAAACATCAAACCAAATTTTTTAGAGGGAGGCGAAGGAATTTTTAGAACTACATGCAAACCAGGGATTTGTACAAAGGCAGATATAAAAACCCCACCATTCAATGATCAGATATATGTCCTTTTCATTGTATCCACAGTAGAAGAAGTGAGGGAGTGTCGGGGGACTGCCCCCCTCCCCTTGGGGGTTGCCACCCCAGTCCGGGGCATAGTTTAGACCACTTGGGCCCAGTCTTAAAGTACGCTGCCCTGGTATTAGGGGCAATACAGCCTCCCAGCCTAGTCCTTTGTACGCTGGCTCTGAGGCCTAGTCCTTCAGCCGATCCCCCACTCGCCGGAGATCAGGGAAGGAGGGGTAGGGGGGCCTGGGCCCTCCCTCTCCACCGGGCCCCGACCCAGGGCCCTATCAGTGGTGGGCGGCTCCCACCACTGGCTCGGCGGGGGTTCCTCCCCACACTGCACCGAGCCCTCAGGGGCTTTTCCAGCTCCCTGCCCTGGGTCGCTTCCTACCCCCTTCCCCTGGTCTGCAGCGTCCCACCTGTCGGCGCGAGTCGGGTGGCTGTAGCGGCAGCTTCCAAGACAGCGTTGGGGTTTGCGGAGGCAGGTCCGGCGCCGGGGTCACGGGGGGCTGGCTGGTGGCTCTGTCGCTGGGGTCGAGCCTGGCTTGGGCCTGGCAGCGGCGGGTCCAGCGGGCCTGGCGACTCCCTCTCTGGTGGTCGGGTCTGCAACTCTGTAGGTTGGGCGCTAGCTCCGGCTCCGACGGCGGTTTGCCCCTTCTGAGCAGGCCTACAGCCCTTTATACCTTGGCTTCCCTGGGAGCATGCCCAGTAGGGCTGCGTGTGGGGGGGGCCCTCTCCACCCCCTGCGCCAAGTGGTTTCCCTGGGCTTGAGTGCGGGCCGGGGCCGCCCCATCACAGGGAGTCAATTAATTTATGCAAAGCAGAATTCCAGATCCTTGTTATATCAATCAGGCTAAGTATATATCAGGAGTGCTGCATCCTGCCATGATTTGTAAGTAACTACAGTGACGGTGGAGCTATTTTTAGGGCGGGGGGGTGCTGAGCTGTGCCCCCTCTTCCCCCGCCCTTACCTTTATGCACTCTTCACTGCCTGAGGCTGGGGTCACACCTAGGGTAGCTGACTCTCCTACACCAGATGGACTGGACACCATTGCTGCAAATGGAGTCTGGTGTGTCCAGTCTGGGAGAGTTGGCAACATAGCCACAGCTGGAGGCAGCTGTGGTACTCTATGCCAGCAGCAGAATCCAGAGCAGTAGTGCAGCCTCCATGGCTGGTGGCCTACCCTGTGAGGACAGCAGGTTGCAGAGGCTGCAGCCCCTGCAGGGATGGCAGGTGGCAAGACCCCAGGGCATGCTGAAGTCAGCAGGGCCAAGGGGTCACCTGGAGGCTGGGACACTGGGCTGGTAGAACCAGTGGTATGAGAAAGCTGTGTGAAAAACTCAAGACTGCTGCAGCAACCCACACACTCTTACTTCCCATACCTATAAGCACCTACCTTGCCCTCCAATGCCTCTCAATTTTGCAGGACACCCTGCCGTGCTAAATGGCCAGATGGTGTTCCTGTTATGAAACAGGAACAACGCTGCTACCGGCTCAGGTGTGTAACTTCACTGGGAGAGACTGGTGTTTAGCATTTTTGGAAATTAGGCCTCTAACTGAAATGAGGCCTTAAAGGCCTAAAATTTTTGAAAAATCTTGGTCTTACTTCCTGCCTTATTTCCAAATAGTATCAAGCTAAGGGAGAGCAAAGAGGACAAACCTGAGGAAACTTCAAGTGAATTAAACTAGTTGTTGACAAGTATAATTTTATTGAGCAGAATATTGACTCATGGTATATATAACTTGGGTATTGTAACGGCCCACTAGACTTCATATTCTGTATAATTTCTCATAAATAGAGGCCATTCAAATATGCATATAGATTTTTTTAAAACCTCTTAAATTTCCCATTGTTAACCTGAGAGTTGTTCAGAAATGGTTTTCTTAAAGCAAATTCTAATGGCTGTCACTATGATTTAAAGCCTTCCACAGAATCTCTTACGTAAGGTATGGCTTCCTAAATTACTTTGGCCCTAATTTTAGATAAACTGCTATAGCAAGTGTTGAATAAATGCATGAGTAAGCAAAGAAAAGCAAAACAGATATTTAACATTTGTGACTGGAGTTATCTTTTTAGAATGTTTGAATAGAAGTAGTTTAGGTTTGTTAATTAGTTTCTATGAAAAAAAATCATGTTCAAAGGCATTACACTACATTCATCATCTCTTTAAAAGGCTTGTCGCTGTATTACCACTGGCTAAGACACAACTTAACGTAGATCAATTCCAGATGTGTTTCTCTATAAGACACCTCCGCATCCGTTAGCACAATAACGTCAAACATGAGGTGAGCTCTCCGAATTAAAAACGTTTAGTCTAAGAATATTATTCTAGGGGAAAACATTAATACTATGAAGTAAGAGATGCTGTCTTGGTAACATTTAATTCCACTGCAGAGATACACATCCTCATTGTACATTAGTTATTCACCTGAGCTGATGTTTTTGTTAATACATTTGGGAGGATTAAAAAGGCTTATTACATGACATTTGTACTCCTCAGCCTGATTTATGAAACAACAAGAACAATATATTGCAGGAATAATAAAATGCCCTATAGTTTAAACTCCAAGTCCAAGAGTTGTTTTACAACAAACTCAGGAAGAGAAACTGAAGACTAAAGCAATTGTTTATCTCAGAACTGATTCTGTATTCCTTGTGTAACCTTCAGTGGGCTAGACTTCACTGCCCTTCTCCAGTGTCTAAAAACAACAACAAAAACCAAAAAAACACCCACTCCCACAGCAGTACTGGAGACCTAGAGTTCAGTCTGTAAGGAATTTCAACAAGGATTGCCCAGTGCCAGCCTCCCTACATTCAAGTTCCAAAAGAAACTAAAGAAAGAAACTAAAGAAATTAATTTAATTAAATAAATTCATAAAATCTAATGAAGAAACAAATAATCTAATTCTTACAACATAACACAGCTTTTTTATAACCCACAGATAATGTCCACAGTAACAGTAAACATAAGTAAAGAGAAAACTAACAGTAAAATATGAACAGTTTAGTTCACACAAACAGAGTAAGAAAAGACTGAGAGGTCCCAAAAGCTTAGATTTAGTTCACCTTCTCAGCGAGATTCTTCAGCTCCTCTGTAAATGTAACAATGGGGAAAGAGTAATTTCTATTTTGTTTTTCTCAGTTTTTGTATTTTCTTGTAACAAGGTTTTCTTTAAGCCTGTTCACTTGTGAGTTAACTGACTAGTTGATCAGTTAGCTGGCTACCTAGCAGTGATCCACAGCAGAGGAAGAGTCTGCCTCAACTCCATTGGTATGTCTACACTATAGAGTTTTGTCGGAAAAATGGCTGTTTTTCCGACAAAACTTGAGGAATGTCCACACTGCAATTGCGTTCGTCTGCAAGAAAATTGAAAGAACAGAGGGGTTTTTCCAGTATTGGTAATTCTCATTCTACAAGGAAGAAGCCTTTTTCCGAAAGAGCTCTTTTGGAAAAAGGCATGTGTGGACGGGGAAGAGGGAGTTCTTTCGGAAGAAGAGGAAAGAGGAAGAAGCACAGGTGCCCTGGTGGCCATTCCATCCATAGCAATCACAGCTTACATGCGAGATAGCGTCCATTCTGTATGGATGCTCTCTTTCAAAAAAGCAGATCGCTTTTTCAATGCACTTTTGCAGTGTGGACGCTCTCTTTCAGAAGAAGTTTTTCTGAAAGATCTCTTCCAAAAAAAGCTTCTTCCGAAAGAAGCCTGTAGTCTACATGTAGCTCAACTAAGGATTTCCTACAAACAAGTGAAGAGACGGTTCAGACTCAGCATAAGGTGCAGATTTAATGATCAGAGGCACAAACTGAGACTTTGGTGAACTAAAACAGTCTGGCTAAAATCAAAACAGCATTTAAAGCAGACAATTAACACAGAAGTTATTTTCCCTCCCAGGTTCTCCTTGTGTAAGTAGCATTGCCCATGATCCCTGGTGGAGGGTTAACAACATCACTACCTGCAGCAAAGTGCTACAGAGTGAGGAACTGCGGCCAGTTCTCTACTCCTCGCTTAGCTTCTTCCAGCTCACACAGGCCTTAGAAAGGTATCTGCCCTGCCTGCTGGCTCATGAAGTCTGACCCCAAACTACCCTACCCAACTCCAGAAACTTCTGGATGTGGAGTGATAAATCTGCCCAGCAACCGTAACACTCAACTCACTCTTACTTCCCCCACAGGGGTCTTTTAAAGAGATAGCTCCCTATTAGGTGCATGGGTTACACTTGCATAGCCAAAACTCAAAGTGATGTCAGTGCTAGTTTAAGTGAACCATGAATTTAGCATGAGGCCCTAAGTATATGTAATAATAACCAAGTGATTATACTATTGATGTATATATATAGTAGCCCAGTGTCTGAGAGTCTGTAATGCCGAAATGCTGGCTGTTCCCTCTGGGGGGTGCTGTTGCCTGAAATGCTGGCTGTTCCCTCTGGGCGGCGCTGTTGCTGAAATGCTGGCTGTTCCCTCTGGGCGGCCTGTGCTGCATGGGCGCGAGCCCAAGCGGCCGCTTGCGCGCTTGCTCCCCACGGCAGCCTGGCTGAGCGGGCGCAGAAGTCAGCTGAGTGCCACGGTGGGAGGCGAAGGGGGCGGGCGGTGACGTGCGGCGTGACAGCGGCTCCAGGCCCCGCCCCTGGCCGTGAACGTCACCGCCCGGCCCCCCTTCGCCTCCCACCGTGGCGCTCAGCTGACTTCTGCGCTGCTCAGCCAGGCTACCGCGTGGGAGCAAGCGGCGCAAGCGACCATTTGGGCTCCGCGCCCCCCATGCAGCACGGGGAGTGCATAGCCCAAACGGCCATTTGGGCTCCGCGGTCCCCCGAGTGAGAGGCAGGAGGGGGAGGAGAAGTGAAAGAGAGAGACAGAGAGAGAGGCAGGAGGCGGAGGCTGAGAGAGAGAGAGGGGAAGCAGTAGAAGGAGGAGGAGGAGAGAGAGAGAGAGAGAGAGAGAGACGGAGCGAGAGACCGGAGGCTCAGAAGAGAAGACCGACATGGAGGAGAGACCTGAAAATCCCGTTTTATGACGGGCTAATTGGCTAGTTGATGTATAAAATCTGAATATGGCCAAGGAGAACTTTTGGTTTTGGTCACAGGGTCACAGCTAGAAATTATCACAGCACTTACATTTAATTTGGTCATAGATCCAATTCAATGATACTTTTAATCCAGTCAAAACCTAAGGAATCATAAATTGTACTGAAAATAACACCACTTTCACCCTTTTTCCTCAATCAGTTTTGATTGTTTCAGATAGGTATGATCAGATAATCGGTACATTCGTAATTGAAGTTGGTTTATTAGATCTTTATTCTACAAGAGTTGTGTGTGCAGAAATGCCATTGAAACCAATAGCTTCAGAGGGGTAGCCGAGTTAGTCTGTACAGGATAAACTTAAAAAACAACAAATAGTCTGGTAGCACTTTAGAGACTAATGAAACATGTAGATGGTATCATGAGCTTTCGTGGGCACAGCCCACTTCTTCAGATGACCAGAAGATCTTCTTCTTCTTTAAAATGCTACCAGACTATTTATTGAAACCAATGGTAGTTTGAGTGCTGACTGAGCAATGGATCAAGCTTTTAATATTTGAAAGATCAAAGGAAAGAAAACTACAGGAAGATTCATAAGATGAGTGATATTAAACATTTCTACTTTCCATCTGTCATGTTTCAAAAGCACTAAATGCATCTGAAAATAGATTAAATGAAAAAATCTAACATGTGTAGATAAACAATGGCTATATTTATAATCCAAAACAATATAGGCCTGTTCCTGGTTTTTGGCCAACTGCATGTGACTTGTCAGAGCAGGTGCATTCAGGGATGGCTTGCAAGAGTGTCATAAACCTCACCTTTTTGCTCCCCAAATCTTGAGCCTGGACTTGTTGGTTCAGTCCCTAGGCATAATTTAAAGCAGGCCAAAGACTGTTCTCCTAAGTGTTTGCCAGTGGCTTTGGGGACCAAAATAGGAGCCATGACTCAGCAGAGCATAAGGAAGCCTTGTCAATACCCTTTTCTTTCCAGCCATTCCTTCTATGACAACACCTGGGACATGGGAGGAGGGGGAAAGTAATACACCAGGGGACAAGCATACTCTTCCCTGTGAGAGGAGCTCTCTGTATGGGAGTGGGGTGTCACAGGATGACAATGGCCCTTTAAGAAGGTGCAGGATCGGTGCATTTGTGCCAGGTCAGCTGAGCTATAAGAGAAGGGCTGTGGACCCTTGAATGGGGAAGTGTCACATTATTGGATTTTAAGGGGAGCAGCCAGATCACTGCTGTGACCATGGGGGAATGTTTGTCCCAAAGTCTATACAAAGGGCGCCATGTGAGGTGTCAAATGAAAGCTTATGTTCTACTGATTCTATGCTACTATGCTACTCATGTACATGTGTGATGTCTGTATGTGGAGTTATGAATATTGACTCTGTGCTTATATTGTGAATGTTCTCTGCCTGCTGTAAGGAAGGAATGCCCAATGAATGACTATGCTAACTAGCAGGGCACCAAGGACAATGGCTCTCAAGGTGCCCAATACACACCTGAGGAATGCGTCTGGAAACCTGCAAACCAGTCAGTATCATGGCTGCTGACATGAGACACAGGGATAGGTCACTTGACCATGTGACCCACTCCAGCTTGGAAGGTACCAGGAATGGATATAAAGTGCCATGAGGCAGACTCCATTTTGTCTTGAATTCTGCTACTGATCTCAGATGCAGCCTTGTGAGGGACAGCGAGCCGGGAAGGATTGCTGTCCCATCTTTACATAGGATGTACACCAGAGACTTTCAAGATAGCAGTCTGTAACATCTCTGCTGAGAGCCTGCATCAAGAACTTAGTGATTAGTGCATTTAATGTATTTTCCTTAACCACCTTACTCTCAATCTATTCTTGTTTTCATTAATAAACCTTTAGATTTTAGATTCTAAAGGACTGGCCCAGCATGATCTTGTGGGTAAGATCCAAAGTGCAATCTGTGGTTGGTTCTTTGGGACCGGGAGGATCCATTCAGGGTAGGTGAGATTGGGACCTATAACCCCTCACCTGTGTGTTAGGCCCAGGGCTGATTGTGGCACAGGGAGAGCTGGGGTGTTAGGGGTTTTGCTCATGAGGCTTCCTGCTGGCTGGATTGGCAGCTGAAGTGCTCTGTGTGACTGGTTTGTGACCTGCTTGGGAAAAGTCTCCAGTCTGGGGCTGTAAACAGCCCTGGTTTTGAGCAATTCGCCCTGAGCGGATGCCCTCAGCGGTGCCCAGACCCGGCCCAGTTCATCACAGGAAGCCTGTATGAATCAGGCTGGAGAGTCAGCCTGGAAGCAGAGAGAGCAGATAGGACATTCACTGTTGGCTCCTGGGAAAAGGGAGCAAAAACAGGAAGAGGAATAGCCATTACTCTAGGGGTCAAGTGCTTAAAGGTGGGGAATATTCAAATATGGAAAAGAAAGCTCAGTGAATTGCATGAACTCTGGACAGTCTTAGAAATTTTTGTCTGAGTAAAAAGTTTTAAAATAATAAACAAAGACCCACTAGCCAGCACTTCATACTGCTCATGTGAGCTACATGCACAGAGGATGGGGACTCCAAACATTGTCATTTAATTTCATCTACTCCATATTCACATAATCATTATTACTGTAGTCATTTACAGACTCTAACAATGTGATAGATGCTTCACAGAAATAATAGAAATAACCAGTCTATGCTCCAAAAGAGCATACAATGTTAGGACCACAATTTCCCACCGTATGCCTTTGAAAATTTTGGATACGAGTCATCTGATTGAACTCAGTGGGATTAGTCACATGAGTAGAGTAACTTGTGTATAAGTGTATGTAGGCACATCCTACATATTAAACTTGAAATCATGTGTGAAATCCTGAGCCTTTGATGTCAATGAAAGATTTTCACATTAATTTCCACGGGGCCAGGATTTCACCCAATAAGTGAGTGTGACAAACTGAAAGGGAGGAGTTGGAGAGATGAGACAGAAGCAATGGCAATGTGATAACGTAGTTACTCAGCTTGGTGATTTTTATGCAAGTAATTGGATAAGACAGAGTGAGTACTGGTAATGCTATTGTAGGTACTATGTCATATGTGAGTTTTCAGGCAGGACTGAAGTGAGGAAGGGTATGTTTACACTACAGCTTTATTTCGAAATATCTATTTTTGAAATAGTTATTTCGAAATAGCTTATTTCGAAATAACGCGTCTACACACAAAGTGCATTTCGAAATAGCTTTTTGCTATTTCGAAATAGCGTGTCCACACTGAGTGGACGCTGAATCGCATTTAAGGCTGGCTGGAACCAGGTCCAGCAGGACATCAGGTCAGGAGTTACTTTGTGTGGCTGCTGCCTGAGGCTATCTGAGGCCTGTGCTTAAAGGAACCCCCCCGGACAGCCAGTTCTCAGGTTTCCCTGCTTGCCTACCTCGATGAGGACAGCAAAGCATTTTGTCTCTGCTCTGGTTGCCCTCACTCGGGACACCACAGCACTCTGCAACATGGAGCCGGAGCTGCCCCTGGGCACTCTGGTGCTTCTCTTGGACACGTTGCTACGAGCCTGGCTGCACTTTCTTCAGGCTGCCATCCGGGAGGTCCATCGGGAGACTGTCAGTATCCAGGAGGCCCTGCGGGAGAGCTTCCACCCTGAGGAGCACTAAGAGACTCCCTGGTCTGCCCCACTGGGGGCTTGTGCCTCATTCCTCCCTCACATACTTCCACTTACCCCTCCCTAACCCCCCTTCCTGATGTCAAATAAAATACACGTATTTTCATGAACACCTACTCTCTTTATTTAACAAAACTGGGTGGGGGGGATTAAACTCTGGTGAGACTGGGGAAAGGAGGCGGGAGAGGGGAAGAGAGAGGATGGGAGAGGGGAGGGGGAAACCTGGGAGGAGGGAGCTGGAAGGGGGAAGCAAGGGGAAGAAGGGGGAGGGGAAGCTCAGGGCTCAAGGTTGGGGGTCTTGCCGGACCAACTTGATTTTCATGCAAACCTGCTCCTGGGTTCTCATGTGGCCTTTGCTGGCCAGGCTGGCAGCTATCCTGCCATAGACGGCCGTGTTCCTCTGTCTAGTGCGGAGATCATGGACGTTGGGGGCATCCCCTCCAAACCTGATTAAGGTCCATGATCTCCACCCTGGATCAGGAAGGCAGTCACCTTCTCTGGGCCCTGGCAGGCTCCTGGGAGCTGGCAGACTGCTCCTGGGGAGTGGTGGAGGGCTGGCTGCCAGTGGCTTGCTGGCTCATGTTTTGGGGCCACTGGGTCAGGGGCAGTGACTGCTGGCTCTGGGCTGGCAGGCTTGGTGCTGGCACAGGCACTGTGGCCAGAGTCTACCCCTTTAAGGGCTCCAGGGAGGGGGGAGGGAAACAAGTGTTCTTGGTTGAGGCCAGAGTGGCCACCAGAGCACCCTGGGAAGGCTGGAGGCCCCCTATTTCGAAATAAGTGTGTACACAGCACTTATTTCGAAATAGCAATTTCGAAATTGGCGTTATTCCTCATGGAATGAGGTTTACCAATTTTGAAATAAGCCCTCTGCTATTTCGATTTAATTTTGAAATAACGAATGGCTGTGTACATGCTAGGATAGTTATTTCGAAATAACTTTGCTGTGTAGACATACCCGAAAAGAATAGTGACTAGACAGACAAAACAAGGGTATATGGCAGTGCATAGTTTGTTATAAATAATAGACCCTTGCTGCCCTGATCTGTAGTAACAATAGTGACATTGCTTAAGTATACTGTTGTAAATTTCGTATAGATCCATTCACTTCAATGGCCCTATGCTGATTTTCCAGTTTAGGATTGATCCCATAGGATCAAACTCATTCAAGTCGTTAATTCATTTATTCATGGGCTGCATGTGCCTTTTTTCTTTGGGAGGCTAACACCTTCTAGAGTTCACAGAAAAAAGAAGGGGCCTTTTTAAAAGGCTCAGACAATCACATAAAATATATATGGATCCCCTAACATTTGCACAGGTTAGAAATCTGCTCAGGTATGTTCTTATGTCTTCATTCAGGGAGATCGATTAGAAGCTACAATACTTGAAATTGGTTAATACTTGAATTGTCCCTCTCAGTTATTCAGTTTGGCACAGCAACAATTCATGCTTGTGTATAATGTTTTAGCTATTTTGCTATTGTGCTTGCAAAATGCAGCACACAGTAATCGTATTCCAATTCAGCTTGACTCAATAAGATACCACACATGGCTGTATTATGCAAGAACTGCTGCAAAGTGTTACTGCTGGGAAGGACATTGGATGGAAAATGTTTTTCTTTCTATAGTGATCAATCTGCCACATATAATACCAGCTTCAACATGTGATGTCTGGACATCCTGATGGATTCCAAGAGCAGCTACTGGAATTCACTGACAAATTCAGCCATACTGGAGGAGGTTGTGGTAGACTCAGGCACGTATTATAGAGGAGCACAAGAAAGAAAATGTCTGTGAAAGGTTGGGGAGCTCAGAAAGGCGGGAAGGGAAAGGAAAACCAAATTAAGCTACTACAAGGTGCTTGCTTTAAATGATTTCCCTCTTTCCCTTCAGCTTTTTTTTTGACATTTTCGCTATACTTGTTTTTCAATCTGCTCATTCTCCACTTTCATTTCACTTTATTTTTAATCCCATTTTCTCTGGTGCCCTCGGCTTCTTTTTATATAACCTTTTGTAAACAGATTGCAAATAAAAAAAATGGCTGAGTTGAACTCTCAAACTCATGATGTGAAGAGCAGGTTTGAAATTTCGGGCTATTCTGACCCAATTCTGTTCAACATTAAAATCTAGTGACTTTGTTAGGCACAGGAATGGGCTCCTAGTAAGGTCACCAAGCCATTCTAGGAGCATGTGTTCCCACTCATCCCTGGCCTCAGGCAAAGGACAGTGATTGTGCCCCAGAAAGGATAAATGTGTCCTTTTCTTCAGAGAACAGTTGCAGATTACAAACCTGTTAGCCAATCCTTGCTACGATTTCTGACTGCTCTGTATGGCTTGACCTCCCAGCCAGAGGTAAGGTATCGGTGTAAAAAACAACCACAACAACAGAAGGACAGAAAATAGAAAGAAAAATCAATTAATAAACTGAAAGTGGGAGGAGGGAGGAAAGCGATCTGCTTTGTTCTTAGTTCTGTGGGTGCAGGTGTAGCTATTAGAAGATAATCCCCGGTTGTTCTCTTCTTTGACAGCTTGATATGTGTGAGGATTTAGACTGTAGAGAATGAAAATGTCACACTTATACCTTAAGGCTTGTTCTCAGATGGCTGAGTCTGATGTGATTTGATGGCTCACAAGGCTGGGTTAGAGTGATCTTCGGCATGTTCAATACCTGACCTTCCAAGGACTTGCTGGTGGCCTTAGAGCACAAAACGTACAGGATAACATTATTCCCTCTCCAGTGCTGACATCTGTCACCTTGACACATTTTTTGAAAAAAAAAAAAAAAAAACTCAGTATTAAAAGGCATTTCTTTGCAAACTATTTTGACACATAAGGCACATCTACACTGCACACTTATTTCGGAATAAGCTAATTTGGAGGAAACACTCCAAAATGGCTTATTTCGAAATAGTGTGTCTACACAGCAAATGCCAATTGAAATAGCATTGAGCTATTTTGAAATAGAGCATCCGCACTCATTGGACACTGAATCACATTTAAGGCTACTCGGAAGCACTTCAGGAAGGGCATTAGGACAGCAGTCACTTCCTGTAGCTGTTGCCTGAGGTTATCTGAGGCTCGAGCTTAAAGGAACCCCTCTGTATAGCCGTGTCTCCGGCTCTTCTCTTTTGCCTACCTAATTGGGGGACAGCAAAGCCTTTTCTTTGCCTGCTGTAGTTGCTCTTGCAGATACCTCAGCTCTCCTGCCATGGAGCTGGACCTGCCTCCAAGCAGGAGACAGCTATTATTTCACATGCTGCACCTCCTGCTGCCGTTTCTGCTGGCTGCCTTCCTGGCCCTGCAGGAACAGGACCCCCAGATCCTTGTGGGGCAATTCCTCAACTATCTCCAGGCACCACTCATGCAACTCGACCCCACCCGCCCTCCCCTGCACATTGTGTATCACCACTTCTGGCGACTGGACACCAGCTCCTACTGGTGGGACTGAATCATCCTGGAGCAGTGGGACAACCAGAAGTAGCTCCAGAATTTCCATATGTGGAAGGACATCTCTGGTGATGGGACACCCACATGAGACCCTCCATCCCCCTCCAGAAGCAGGTCGCTATTGCCATCTCAAAGCTCACTATGCCAGACAGCTACCAATCCTCCAGGAACCAGTTCAGCATGGGGAGATCGACTATTGGGGCCATGGCCATGCAGGTATGGTGCTCTTGTGCTATTGTCCCAGGAGAGTGCTGAACTGAACTCCTGGAGTGGGATTCCCTAAGGAAGGTGGGGGTTAGGGGAGTTAGTAGTGGTGGAAACACTTTCCCTGGGAGGTTTTTTAGTCCCACCTTCACAAAGCCATGATGGGGGATGGAGCAAGTCAGGATTGCTTCTGGTGTGTGAGGGGTGAGAGGGGGTTGGGCTCAAGAGCCTCATGAGGGCCCTGGCAATCCTGTGATTCTCTGTTTGTTTGTCTCCTTCTGCAGGTGAGGGCCATCAACACTGTCCTGCCACATAGAGTCATCAACCTGGGCGATGTGGACTATCATAGCTGGATTTGCCACCATGGGTTCCCCCAACTGCAGGGGAGTGGGGAAGGGAGAAGGCTATTGATGGCACCCACATCCTTATCCAGGCCCCCAACCACTGGGCATCCAAATACATTAACCGGAAGGGGTACTTTTCGATGGTCCTGCATGCCCTTGTCGATCACCACGGCCCATTCACGGACATCTACTTTGGGTGGCGCATGATGCAAGTGTCTCAAAACTCCAGCCTCTTCCAGAAGCTGCATGCTGGCACTTTTTCCCAACCACACCATCAAGGTCAGGGACATGGACATGCCGATCTGTATTGTAGGGGATACAGTCTACTCTCTGCTCCTCTGGCTACTGAAGCCCTACACCAGACACCTTGACCCCACCAAGGAACGTTTTAATGCCAGGCTCAGCAGGGCCCATATAGCTGTGGAGGGCGCCTTCGGCCATTTCAATGGGAGGTTCCATTGCCTCCTCACTGGGCTAGACCTCTGCGAGCAGCACATCCACCACGTGGTGGCAGTGTGTTGTGTCCTTCACAATATATATGAAAGCTTTTCTGCCAGGGTGGAGGGAAGAGGCAGACCAGATCGGCAGGGCCTTTGAGCAGCCATGCACGGCTGCTATCCAGCAAACCCATCAGGGGACTGTGCATATCAGGGGACTGAGGCGCTTAGGGAGAGTTTCACACAAGGACCCCAGTGACACTCTCCCCTGGGCCTCCCCTCAAGGGGCCTGTGGGTTGCCCCGCTTTGCCTTCCCTCACACACCCCTCCTCCATTTCCCCTCCCTGCAGAGACAATAAAGTACACTTTGGGTTTGGAAGCAATAAACCCTGTTTTTTTTTATTGGGGTGAATGTAAGTGGGGAGGGAATGGGGAAAGAACCTGGGAGGGGGGAGGAGGGAAGTGGAAGTGGAAGGAGAGGTGGAGGAGAGGCTGGGGCTGGGACTAGGACTTGCACTGGGTGCTTCCATCACCTCACATGCAGGGCCATCGGCGGCCATGGGTTGAGGAGTTTGGGGGAGAAGCCAGAGGGGTGGAAATGACATGGGAGCAGCCACCAGGAGGCCAATCACCATGTGGAAGGCTGCACAGATGGATCAGCACTGCTGCAGCAGCTTCTGCCAGGTGTCTCCAGTCCTGCCAGTCCATGGAGCGCTGTAAGGCAGCAATGTGCTCCCCCTGGAGGTCCTCATGGGCTCTCCTGCACCGGCGGGTGACATAGGGTTGGGAGGATGGCACAGGAGGTGTCAACTATGCCCCTCTTGCAGCTGATCTGGCTGTGGAGAGCAAAGAGAAGGGAGACACTGTGCATGAAGCCTAGCCCTCATCTCTGAGCTGAGACTGAAAGGCCATGGGTCAGACAAAGATGAAGTGCTTCGAGCAAGGTCATCTGTGGCCTAGACAGTGGGCCCTTTCCTGCAGGGACATAGATGTCTGTGGGGTGAGCCTCACTACCCCTATGTCCTGGGAACAGACAGGCATGGGAAGGTGCCAGCCCAGACCAGGAGCCTGCAGGCAAGGGGGAGCACCAGGGCAGCTGGGCTTCCCTCCATGCTACAAACATGCCAGATCTGGCAGTGGTGGTGTCTCACAGGGCGAAGACTTATATCCTGGAGGAGAGCGGGGCAGGGTGTTAAGGAGAGGTGTGTGTGAGCGGCAGATACTCCTGCACCTCACCACACTGTCCCCAGTAGCGGATGCTGCCCCAAGAGTTCAGGCATGCCCGTGTGCTGTGTGCGGCACTCCTGAGTGTGTGTGTGTATGTGTCTCCATGTCCACAACCTCCTTCTAGTAGTGGTTTGTGGTGAGAGACTGTCCCATCCCAGTGTTGGGAGTAAAGCAGGCCTCTCCAGACACCCTGTGAGACAGAGCACAAGGGTCCTCTGTTGCTGCCTCCTAGATCTGTGTGCCCCCAAACTGGTGCTCCACATGCACCCACGTGCACAGGCTGGTGTGTGATCCCCAGGTCAAGAAGGCCAAGTGAGGAGCACTCAGCAGCCCCTCACCAACCTCTGCCTCCACTCATGTGTGTCTAGGGAAAGTAATGGCACTCACCTGAGGGGCCTTCCCCACCTTTGTATGATGCCTGGGAGACATCCTGGGAGGAAGTTACTGGCTCCAGGGCAAGCATGACCTCCTGGCTGGCAGGCATTGAGCTGGTGCTGGCCTCGTCCAGCTCTCCTCCACCTCCTCTTCCTGACTGGTTTTGCCTCCTGGGAGGGTGACAACTGGCGTCTACAGTCTTGAGTCCACAATGAGGTGGGGGAAGAGACTGACCCACTCCCCAGGATGTGGTGGAGCTGGGCATAATGTGGGCAGGTCTGTGGAGCCGCCCTGGAGTAGGAGCTGCACTCCTTGGCCTTGGCATACACCTGCCTAAGTTCTTTCATGGGTGCACATATGGCCCGTGGTTGGCAGGCTATCTATCGGCCATCCGGTCATAGACATCTGCATATTGGAATAGGTGTTATTTCTTGTACAATGAGAGTTACAGAATCCAGAATAAGATGCCCGTTGTTTTGATATTATTTTGAAATAACAGGCTTGCTGTGTTGATGCTCACATAGCTATTTTGAAATAACATCCATTATTCAGAATAACATTGCTGTGTAGCTGTGCCCATAAATATGAAATATTTATATGAGGAAAGAGTAGAACTTTAATTTTAAAAAAGTAAAACGCTATTTATTTTAGGAACTTTTACTAGCTTACTGGCCATCTGTTGTAACTTGTATGCTATGCGGTAAGCACATTAACATTGATACTTTGATACAGAGTAAGCAAATTATGTGTGAAAGGACTTAAACACACAATTGATCATTTTTATCAGGAGTTCGTTCTAGAATAATGAAGGACTATCTACTTGACTCAAAAATATGACTAGTCTACTTGACTTAAAAGTATTTCATACACTGACAACTGTTAGAAAAAAAATCCCTTAATCTAGTGAACAATTGGCTTTGTATTATATTTGAGTCTGAGACATAATCAACCTGAATTTGTAGCTGATTCATATCAGCTCCCAAATACAAGATAGGGTTCCAATCCTACAATCACTTATACATGTACCTAATTTTATGCATTTGCTCATTACCCCTGAAATCTCGAGAGGAAACTTAAGCACGTAGGAAAGGAAGCCTAACATAGATCATTCCCAGTAGTTCTAGAGCAAATGCAACATATCTAAATGATGGCCACTTTCATGGTGTTTTTAGTACAAATGTTAGAGATATTGTGTAAAAGACAGACTCGGAGAATTTTATGTCTCAAAACATTTCTGACACAGATCATTCTGTTCCATTAGGTAGTAGAGGTGACTTGCAGGGGAAAAGTTATGGCTCTGAAAAAGGAGAAAAAAGAAAGAAAAACAAGGTGGGACAAATCAAATTTATGCTTAGCAAATTGTCTGGAATAAGGCCATATGCTTCTTGCTACCATCACTTGTTTAAAAGTTGTAAAACATTTTAATCTGTAAGGGTATCTATCCTGAAAGATCTATTCCATGTTTTTTGAGCACACCCGTTATTTCAAAATATATTTTAAATAACAGGCTCGCTATTCCGGCATCCCTGTAACCCTCGTAAACCGAGGGTTAAGGGATGTTTCGGAATAGCACTTTATTTTGAAATTTGGTGTTGCCTTCAAAATAAGCTATTTTGAAATTACCTTGAAATAAGCTACCTAATTTGTGTAGCACAAATTGCATAGCTTATTTCAAGGTAAGGGTGCAGTGTAGATGCACCCTAACAGTGCTTCAAGGCTTTCCAGTGGTCTACATTAAAAAGCCAACATTTACTAACACATTTAACAGTTATATCCCATTGTAAGGATAGAGTAAAATTGTGATGTTACCCCTATATAGTAACTTTGGTCAATGATTTCTATTTGATTGTAACCCCTGTGCTTAAATGAATAAGGGCTATCTATAAAATGTGAGTCAAATTTATCGTTTGAAGTGAACAGACTTTATGAGTCTACTGCTCATTTCTCTGCTTGGCACAATACCTATCTAAAAACAGTTAGCTTTGCTGGAGATATTAATTTTTAATACTGTGAGATAAGACTTCTTTTTAGTACCACAAGATAATTTTGACTCAATAAAGCTCACAAGTCTTATCTATATCTACAGTGTATTAAAGCCCTGTTGCAGCTGCTTATATGTATATGGGGAGACTCTCAAAATTACACAGGGTCGGTAGGTGCCATTTTTTCATTTCAGGGAAAATTTAGAGGAATACTTTTGGAGAGGATGCTCCTATTTTCCTCTCCCAATTTGCACTTCCAGCTCTCAAAAGTCCTTCTCACTGATGAGAGCTGAATAGACTTCCTTTTGGAGCCTATCAGTACTGCGTCAAGTTTAGAAAAAGGAGTGATTAGAGAATGATGAAGCATTTCTTTTCTCACTCACACAGAATGAAGTATTCTGAGTCTCAGACTCTAAAAGGCTTTGTGGGGCACAAGTTCCAATGTGAGCTGACCCAGGCTATTCCATGTTCTTGCCTGAACTGTATAGCAGCTAGTCATACCCCAGTTTGTATTCATGCAGCACTTCGGTTTGCTTCTGTCTGACTTTGGTTTCTATTGCTAAATTTAAAAGCTTTCCCATATTTGTCATGTTGAAAAACTCCTAACAGTTTTTCCTTCCATATATTAAAGTCACTGTGTCTTACTCTGTTTCTCTTTCTCTCACCTCTAATTACATTACATTTGTTGTAATCTAAGATGCAGACTCCTTGGGGAACATTAATAGCACTATATTTGATTTCTCTTTTTTAAGTTTCATTTGTGTGTGTTGTAAGTCAGAGTCCTGGTGAATATATTGCTGATATACTCTTGTGATATGTTGATTGTATTATGTACTTTTGTGTTTCTGAAATGTGATCTAAAGTATTAATAATCTGAGTAAAAAGGCTTTAAATTTCAATAATACAGTAGAATCTATAAACCAAACTCACTATCTTCTCATTGTTTTTGAAAAACTGTCTATGGTTTTAAATCAAACAGTTTCATTTAAAACTTGCTAATGGTGTACCTGATGAGAATTTAGAAAACATGTGGCTTCTTTCATGACTAATAGACGTGAATTACCCATAATTTCAAACCTGATACTAATACTAATAACAGCATCACATCATTGAAATGAACTCCCAACTCATGAAGCATTATCATTGCAGGCATCTGGCAAATTGGTTGTTAACTTCTAACACAATTGATATGCCTTTTATTATTGCAATATTCTGCTTCAACAAAAGATTGCCCATTTTCTTTCCTGCAATGAACCATTCTAATGATTTTTATGTAGAAATCTAGCTAATGAAAAATAATGATAGCGGGCTCTGAATTTAGCTCTTTATCTTCTATTCCAGCAGTATTCATTATAATAGCACAAAACAGTGGTGAGGATGTCATGCAGATACCCTCTACTCTCCTTATAAGGCTCTCCATTACTGCTGGAGAGATGAAAAATAGTCCTAATATTATATCCTAGAATTTTGGGATCACCAAACAAATAGAAATGTTAGAAGAATTTATTTCTGTTCAGTCTTGAAAAGGCCTTACCTCATGTATTCATCTTTCCCAATTATTGTTCTCCCCTGATTTGAGACTCCAAATGAGTGCCCTAATATAAGCTAGGAAGTTCTGAAATAAGGCCAATAACATTTCCAGCCTAAAAAGTGCATACCATACCAGAAGAGGTATGGCAACTCAGTATTAGTATTATTACTGTTTTATTAGTCCTTTACCGAGTACCAGCATGTAACAATAAGAAACAATATAGGAATTTACCATAACAGAGCAGATCAGTAATCCATTTAGCTGACTATCGTATGTCCAGCAATAGACAATCTGAGAGGCTTCTGAAGATGGTGCAAGAAACCTCATGAGGAACTTTTCTTCCTAACCCACATCAGTTAGGGATTAGCTTATCTTGAAATGCAAATGTTTATATATTGCTTAAGAAATTTGCTCTGTCCAATGTAACTGTGGATCTAGTTTTCCACATACTGTCTAATCCTATTTTTAACCTTACCAAGTATTTCGTATCAGTGATTTCTTATGGCACTGAGTTCTGTAGGTTAATTATGAACAAGGTAAAAAGTATTTTTGTATCAGTACCAGTAGTATTTTTTTTTTCATTTCACTGGATGGCCTTTTGTTCCTATGTTATAACTAAGAGTAGATAGCAGTGCCTGGTTTATTCTTGGGTGTGGCCAAGTTTCCCACAGTCCCTTAAAGTGTGTTTATATCCACCAGTCCTGGCTCTCAGTGTTCTGTGCTGGTATTTAGCTCTAATTTGCCCCTAAATGTCTTCTAAGAGCCCAGTAAGCAGTGGGAGTGTTGGTAATGCTACTAGACAATATTGACCTCCTGTGATTCAGTAAATTCTCTGTTTTGGCACCAGTCAGGTCACAAGGATGCCAGACTAGAGAGATTCAACCTCTATCATGTCCCTTTTTTGTCTTTTTCAAACTCACTGAGATGATTCATTAGGATAGAGATTGGAAAATTATATGGTTGGAACAAACTGGAAGACGGCCAATTGTGCCTTAAATTTTTACCATGTTGATATTTGATCCCCCTTTCAGTCAATTGACTGCTTAGTGTTATTATAGCATTTTGTTATGAGGAATGTTAAAAGTCCCAATAAATTACACCAAGAGGTTGGTTTACTTTACACTGACATTATCAAAGGACTAGATCCTGTGGTGTAAACTAGCATAGCACCAATGAAGTCAGTAAAGTGATCTCTAGTTAGATGAGAAATAGATCTGGCCAATAGACTGAAGAAGCATAATTTTCTATCCCCTTGTTTATTCCAATCATACTGCATTATTCTAGGTGTTCTTTATTTTTAAAACTAACCCTAATAATGTTCAGACTGTTTAAAAAATATTGAAGTAAGATTCAGTGATCAGCAATATCCAATGTGATTTTTTTTAAATGGATATATTTGCCACCCTACATTTTTAAAATTTTGTTATTACCTCAGCCGTTTTGTTTGTTCAGAACTCTGAATACAATCCAGTCCTGGATTTATCAACTTCTTCCAGCACCTCCTACTAAAGGAGCTTGTAGACTCTGTAAACTGAAACATAACTCTTCTATAGTTAAGTCCAGCATCTTGATGAAGTGGCTTCTGAAGACTAGAATTGATGTACTTTTGGAAAATATGTGCATGCTTCTTGCGTAAGAAGCATGTTCAAACACAACAAGGAGCCCTGTGGCACCAGATTTATTTGGACATAAGTTTTTGTGGGTCAAATTCAGTTTGTCAGATGCATGGAAACAGGACATGACTCCATGCATCTAATTAAGTGGTTTTGACCCATGAATGCTTATAATCAAATAAATGTGTTAGTCTTCAAGGTGCAACATGACTCCTTTTGTTTTTACAGATAGAGGTGAACATGGCTACCCCTCTGAGACAGTTCGAATCCAGTAAATGGCATGTTGTTCTGAGTAGGAATTAATGTAAGAATCTTGTAGTAAACCTTTCCAGATCTCATGGAAGAAATGTGTTAGAAGGCATTTAAATGAGTTAGTTTGCAACCAAATAAGAGACGATTGATTCATGCACAATGGGTGGCATGGGAAAAAGTTTGAAAATGACAATGGGAGAGGACATAGTGAAGCTGTTAGGCAGAAGGTTTAGCCTGAATGAAAGTATGGGCAGCCATCCTCTTGGCCATCACACCAGTGATTAAACCAGAAGTTTAAAAGAATGAGCTGATATAGCTTGAGCTAGATCCAAATTCTTGTCTTTGGGGACAGTAAAAAATGTATATCCTGTGGAGAGCAGCACAGAGGGGACACACACATACACACACACTCCAAAGGGTTTACAAAAGGATCAAGGGAGATCCTTGTGGAGTAGAGAAGGTTGGAAAACAGGGGGGGGGGAAAATCTACTGGGCAGTAAATGAGAATCCCAGTGGCTGAAATTACACTTTATTTAAAATACTGCTGGTTTTGATGGAGAACTGTTTGACCTTTTCTATTTAGTAATAAGTGTATTTTTGATGTGTATATAGTGTAACTGCATAAAAACATTTTAAATAACAGATGGCCTTCTAAACAAACACACCTTCCTGTGTATTGCTAATAGCAAGAGAGGTACAGATTGCATAGTTTTGCCTTGACATAGTGCCACTGAACTAATCATTAGCACATCTTTGTTAAACTCAGTTTTAATAATAATGGCACTGTGTCTTATTGCAACAGTAGTAGCAAGAACTCTGTGTTTAAAAATATTAATAGGCCAATTATTTTTCTTCACTTTGTCACAATTAATTGACAGAGAAATTCTGTTTTGAATAATGCAGCAATTAAAATCTGGTTGAGATTTTAATCTAAAATACAGAGCAACATTAGCATAAAGGCAGTTTTCTAGGCTCATACTGACAGAATACAGTAGTAATGAAAATGGGTGTTAAATGTCATCTGTTAGTCACTGAAGACTATTGCCCCATTCTGTGAATAGTAAGTCCACTAGCACCAGGTCTTAAATCAGATATTAACTGAAGAAAATATCCTGAAGTCTAACTCACAGTGGCTACATGCAGTAAATTCTATTAACCTATATCATGTTTCCTAGCTGATAAAAAGCACTATACCATAAATCTTTTCCTGAATAGGCGTTTCAAAATTGCAAAGAAGGTATCAACATTGTGAATCAGTCAAGACCACATTAGGAATTGTGATATAGTTCATTACTCATGAGATGTTACACAGCATTAGAGATTTCCATAGGCTTAATTTGACATGAAGCCATCAAACTAAAGTGATAAGAAAACAAACTTCAAATACCTTCCAAATAGATGTGAGTGTGTACACACCGAGACATGAATAGGTGGACTGTGTTGACAGAAGTGATGTGTTAATTTAGCAAAAAGCACTGGTAATGTCAATCCTTGTTTTTTCTTAGTCCTTTCACTCACAATTAGTCAAAGGAAATAGTAAAAGAGGCATATATTGATACTGAATGCATATTTTAGCAGGATTAAAACAAATAATTCTTATTCCTTTTAATATTAAACATAAATATGCAATTTACTAATAGGACTTCATGAACAACTCGCATCAATTTATTTAGTGACTTTAGTTCTTTGTCCTGCCTGCAAATTGTCCTCAAACTATTAGTAAGAATTTACTCCCTGAGCACAAGGCTTTGATTCTTCTATGTGCACACATTTGAGCCTTGGGATGCTTTGGAGAAATCTCTCTATACACGACTTATGACTTCTGGTTGATATCATGAAACGTTGTATAATCAAATACTTCAGTGTGTAGTGAATCAGCCATGAATTGACAGGGGCTGATTCCCATACCTTCCATATCAGGGACAATGGGGTGGGGAGATCATTAAAGCTTACTGGTCATCTAGTAGGTGAAAACAATTCAGGACAACAGATTGAATAAACCCACAAAACTGGAATTGGAGTCACAAATGTATTTAGGTGCCTAACTTCCATTTATTTCAAGGAAAATTACTCCAAGTGTTCTTGTGAATCCCACCCCTATTTCTTTCAACTCATCCATGTTAGGCTTTGATTCTGCCAAGACATAGACATGCAATCTGATGCAGTGTGAAGAGTCTCATTAATTCCAATGGGATTGTTTACCCTGTGTCCAGTTAAACACGTGTGTTGGTCTTTGCAAGGTCAGGCAAGGCCTATGGGTAAATCTACACTGCAAAACAAAACCTGCAGCTGGCCCATGCCAGCCAATTCAGGGCTTGTCTACAGGACAAAATTTTGTCAACAAAACTAATGCCATGAAGAAATCAACAAAAGCTAAGCTGCCAAAGCATGTTCCCACTTGTTCCCTCTGTTGACAGATCGTGTCCACATTGGTGCAACACCATGACAGTGTGAGCAATGCAGTGTGTTTATGAATCTGTAGCTCTAATGGCCATCCTGCAGCTGAGGGGTGCAGCTAAGGGGTCTACAAAAGGGATAGTAGTAGTCTCTAAAGGTTTTGGAGTTTGGTAGGGAAGGTTCCCTTCCCTTCAAGCAGGGTGACGTAGTCGGCGATCAGACGCTCTCTCCTCCCAACCAAACAGAGCCAGTTCCATGGCAATCAGGATTCCCTGGCATCTAAGCAGGACAGTGTAATTAGCAATCAAAGGCTTGCAGTCAGACAGAGCCAGTTCTGTAGCAGTCTGGGCTTCCTGGCCTCCAAGCAAGACAAGGACGAATACCACAGCAATCCACTGGCTCAGGTAAGGTCATGCAATATAGCACAGGCCTCCTGACCTATGGAGGGGGAGTACTGTCATCCCAAGGTTGGGTGGCGGAGGGGGGAGGAGGAAGGGAGGGGATATGGGCCAATCCAGCTATATCACATCCCAAGCCAGGGTCCTATCAGTGGCAGAGCAGTTCATGTCCTCCACTCCATGTATGGCTTACCTGGACCCATGACTATTCCTCCAGCTCTTCCTGGTACACTGCCAGTGGTATTGGCAGTAGCTCTGCAGCATCTGCACTCTCCGGCAGCTCAGATTGATTCCTGGTGTAACAGTGGCTCTCCCTGGTGCCCACCTCCAGCCATGGCAAAGAAGTCTCCACTTCCAGCCACTCCCCCAAAACTGAGCAGTAAGGCCAGCCTTTTATAGCTCCTCTTTCTGCCCTGCCTCTTTGCTTCCTCATGGCTCCACCCACAAAGCTGCTTGGGGGCTCTCCCCAGCATCTACAACTGTGGGGCATATCTTCTCACTTAGTGCCATGTTACATCATCTGTCTCTATGTGTTATGGGAATATGCAATGGGGTACGGCACATCTTATGACCATGCAAAACATCCTGTCAGGCACTGCTTTGTGTCCCAGCCCTCCAGTGGTTTCTGGCTTCCTTTTGCACCATTTTTCCAGCTGCCATTCTTTGCTCTGCATTCCAGTATCTGCGGCGAGAAGGGATGGAGCCCACACTTCCGGTCTATGCTCTTTAAATGTCATAAGGACTCATGAATGGCAGAACAATTAATTGAGAAATTAATGACAGGAAAAAGACTCACAGGTGCCTGACATTCTGTGTGATACGGACAGCAGCAACGTAGCCTTGCTTTGAGCAATAGGCCCTCTCTTTTTGGCTAGGGAAACCAGCACTGATTGGTGGATCACATTGTCATACATGTGTGGGATGAAGAGCAGTGGCTACAGAACTTTAGGATATGTACAACCACCTTCCTGGAGCTGTGTGCTGAGCTGGCCCCCATCCTACAGCACAAGGACATCAGAATGAGAGATGCCCTCTTGGTAGAGATGCACTTGGCAATTACAGTCTGGAACCTGGCAACTTCAGACTGCTACCAGTTAGCTGCAAATCAGTTCGGAATGGAGAAGTCTACCTCTGAGGCTGTATTACTGCAAGTGTGCAGGGCAATAAATCCCATTCTGCTACGGAGGTCTGTGAAAGGAATATATATGTTAAGTGGTATCTGTTAACATTAACAGTCAGGTGTTTTACTATTACTATTACTGTTACTATTACTATTGCAGTAATAGTCTACAATAAATACACAATCATAATCTTATAAGTACTTGTGATTCTCCTTTTACAATCTTGTTAATACCTTTTACCAAAATTTTCAAGTCCAACACAATACAAATTCTTCGTGGGCACAGCGTCTTCGGGATCATAGCTTGTAATACAGCAGAAAAGCCTTTGCTGGTCACTGACCAGCCTTCACTACGTGGTGGGCAACACTGACTCAACTGTATGACAGGCCAACACCGGGCTACTGAGAATGACTGAGCTGTCAGATCCTACCCCAGATCACAAACCCAGGCAGTGCTCTTTTGAAGCTACATTCTGACACATTTTATCTGTATTTACATGCACAGCCATGCTCCACAATGTGAAATAAATAATAGAACTCAGCTTCTGACATAGCAATGATGCACTGTTTTAGAAGTACAATATTTGATGTTTTCATTTATAAGAAATAGCATATTAATATATAATTTAAATAGAGAAAAAAATCACTTCTTTCTAATTTGGCACCCTTTAGAGCTTGGTACCCTAGGCGACTGCTCAGTTAACCCTGTATGCAGGGTTTTTGCAGAGTGGAGACTGCAGTTCAAAACTAACCCAGTTGTTCTTTTTCCTGATTTGGCTGGCCCTGGCTCCCAGCCATGGGGAGGAGGACCCACAGGAAGGTGTTGACTGACTGCTGTTCCTGCATCCTGGGCTTGCACCTGCTGCCTGCCACTGTGACCAGGAAAGACACTGCCCCCCCCCCATCTCTAGTGAATACCCCCACCACAGGTATCTCCTCCAAACTTCCCAATTGTACCCCTTTTCCAGCTACACACACACACACACACACACACACACACACACACAGTCCCCTTTTTAGGATCCTGAGCTGTAGCACTTCAGGGATGATGCAGCTATGCCAATGGAAGAGCTTCGCTCATTGACTAGCCAATCGGGCTCCGAAAGAGGCAGTAGCTATGTCAGTTGGAGAAGCCCTCCCCATCAGCAAAATGCTGTCTATACTAGGGGTGAGAGATGTGTAACTACATTGCTCAGGGGTGTGGATTTCTCATGCTCCTGAGCATCCTAGTGACAGCGATTGTATGTTTCTAGTCTAGATCTGTCATAAGGCTCTGATTTGGCGAAGCACTTACTTAGGATCTTAAATTCCATAGGCATAGACAATCTGATATCTACATAGTAAGAGCTTGTCTGTGTTAAGCAAATAAAGGGGAGCTAAGTCCAAATAGGGCAGTGATAATACTGCAGCTGCAGCACTGGAAAACAAATAAGCTGCATATCAGCTGAACAAAGACTCAATGATTGTTCTGTTCTTGAAGAAATCATCAATGAAGCCTTAGGCAATCATGAGGATTAGTGTGGGAAGTTGTAGTGTAATCCTAATTGGAATGCTACCTTGCTTATTATTTGTATTTGGCTAAAGTATAACATTCTGAATCCAGATGTTTAAATTGTTTTTATTTCTAACGAATAATTATATTGCAGGTAGTTTAATATCCTCTCCCAAAAGTGGCAGTTTTCATGCTAGGGAGGAGGCATAACACCATCTTCCTGGCACTGATGAAAACTTAATTGTAACTCCTCCCCCAGTCTTCTAAAACACCTGCTCTTCTAAAACACATTCCCCAAAAGATCGTCCTTCTTTCAGGTCTTATACTTATTTTTGCAAGGAAAACATAATTGCTAGTTTACATCATCTTAACCTGATTGGAACAAAAATATTGCCTAATGAAAATGGTGGTTTGCAATTTTTGAGATACTTCATATTGAAATATTAATTATATTCATAAAATTCTAAAGATCTGGTAAAAACTTGTTATGTTGTAGCATTCTGACACTTGATAATAGCTGTAGCAGAGATGCTAAATGCTAATTTGTTCTATTTTTGCCCTCCCAAATAGGACAACCTGAAAAGTTCAAATCCAGCTGAAGATGTTCACATCACAGTTGACACCCATCTAAAATGGAAAGCCACCCCATAGCAGATATAATTAATAAACATCATCATAGTGGGGAAGTCTACAACCTCAGGTCTTGTGCACTGTGTTTGAAAATAAATTACAAGGACAATCTGTCAAACATATTAACTGTTACAACTTTCCTGAGGTCTTAACATGGAATTCTCCTTTTACCTTTTTTAATGCAAAAGACTTCTCTAACTCTCAGGAGATACTTTATTATTTATTATTACTACTACCAGAATGTTAATGTCATCTTACCTTTCATTTCCATAACAATAACTATAGTTTACATAATAATCAGTGTAATTAACATTAGAATAATGGGTGTAAAACAACAAGCATAAGCAGGGTATACTTGTCAGTTGGCAAAGACAGATGTTTCTAAAAAGCAGGCATATTTATTTCCTGTTTGATCAGCTGTGCTGGTATATAAACTTACAAAACAACCCACCTCTTCAAATGGAGTAAGGGATCCAGGGTACAAATAAAGAGCAGAGAAAGAGAGGGGTTGGGGGGTGAAAGAGAAGGAAAAAAATAGGAAACAAAACCTTCTCAATTAGAGTGTCCATGCTAAATGAGGCTAATAGAGTGGACTATAAGTGCTTGGTACTAAGCTTTTGATATCATTAGGGTGTGGAATGTAATGGCCCATCCAGTTCAGGTCTTTGTTCAAGCCTTCTCTCTCTAGCTGGATTTTGAAATTGCTTTGTCATAGTATAGACATTTTTAGATCCATTAGTGAGTGCCCGGGCAAGTTAAAATGTTCCCCAATAGGTTTCTGTGTGTTACCATTTTAAATATCTGATTTGTGTCCATTAATCCTTTGTCGTAGAGACTGTCCAGTTTGGCCAATATACATGGCGAAGGGGCATTACTGGCACAGACCACATTAGTGGATGTGCAGTTGTAAGAGCCTCTGATGTGGTGACTTATGTGGTTAGGTCCTGTGATGATATTGCTGGTATAGATATGTGGACAGAACTGGCACTGGACTTGATTACAGGGGTGGGTTCCTGGGTGAGTATGATGGAAGTGTGCTGCATGGTTACTGGATAGAATTTGTTTGAGGTCAGGGGGTTGTCTGTAGGTGAGGATTGGCCTGTCCCCTCCAAGGTCTGTGAGAGTGAGGGGTCATTTTCTAGGATAGGTTGTAGATGGTTAATGATGCGCTGGAGGAGTTAAAGTTGGGGGTTGTAGGTGATGACCAGTTCTGTTGTTTTCTTTGTTGGTCCTATCTTGAAGTAGCTGATGTCTGGGTACTGGACCAGTCTGTGCTCTGGTCCAGGCTAATGTTGATGGTGGGATGGAAGTTGTTGAAATCCCCGTTGAACTGGTGTGTAGTCTCGTTTGCAAAACATTCATCCAGGGGAGAAAATATTTCTGTTGTCAGCTATTCATTGTGGTGAAAATGGTGCAACTTTGCCCATTGGCTGATATTAACCATTGGAAGAAAAATAACATTTTTTCCAGTTGGAAAAACACTTGAGGCAAGATTTATTTTCCCTTAAACTCATTGTAGCATCAGGAATGTCTCGCCTCGTTCTTTCACGGTTGTCAATAAAAATCCAACAACTCTTTCATGCAGCCACCATCTTCACACTGCAGTGCCTCTCTCCAAGAATGGGCAACAGATATTGCAGCCCGAAAGACTATGTTATCTTCACGGCTAAAAGGAGATGTGTTTCTTCCCACAGGCTGTCATGTGGTTATCCTGAAGTTAAAACATAGGTGAGACAAGGCAATCTCATTTTATCATAACATAAACCACATTCAGTCCTGTGCACACATTCAGTAGTGTGCAGGGCAGGGCATGGCAGCAAAAGCTGTGCAAGTAACAGTAAAGACATCTCAGTGGAAACCCAGCATGAGTCCTGAGTATGTACTGGACTCACTAGCCCATGCTGCATTGTTTTCACGGCTATTGTTACCCACAGTAGCTGGATCCGGTAAACTTATGCTATGAAAACCTACCCAGAGACAGAATCTCATCTTCCATAGCTATGACTTGTATAGCTCTTTTTCCACTTCTGAACACAAGTTTTGTTCTTGTTGTCTGCCTCTCTATTGTTTCGCCATACTCTGTACCTCAAAGTAGCACTCTGAAACCACCATATTCCCCTCTGTTCTGGACAAATGCCTTTTGAGATGGCATTCCAAAAATCTGAGTTTCTTGAACAGTCATAATATGTTGGATTGCATATGCTGTCATCAGGGAGTCCAACAGACTCACCGGGCCCATGGATGGGTGGGGGTCAACTCCACATTCCTGGAAGGGATGGGACCTTAGGCAGAAGGGGCTGAGCCAGAACAACCAGCCCACAGTGCCACACAGACCATGTTGTGCCCCCCCCTCCAGTGCTTAGTGCCGCCCGGGGCATGTTACACCTGCCCCAGGCAGCCCTCAGTCCTGCCTGGAGCATATAGCACAGGGCTCCAGCAGTGATTCAAAGGGCCCAGGACTCTGGCCGCCACAGTAGCAGTGGTGGCTCGGAGCCCCAGACTCTTGAATTGCCGTGTCCCGGGGCAGTTGCCCCATTGCCCTTCTCCTCCTCCCCACATAGGCGGGCTTGGTTATCATTGTGTGTGAAGTTATGAAGTATTAGTATGTGCGCTACTGAAATATGAGGTTGTAAACACCAAAACCAGCCTTTCAGTCACAACAAAGGAGTATTCATTGATAGCCAGACATGCAATTAACTGCTCATCAACACTAAATCCACTACCCCAGGGACTTCTCAGAGAAGACACTGTGACACTGAGCCAGAAAGCATTAAGAACTGCTGGATAAATTATCTAAATTCAACCTTTAAAGACATATGAGAAAAGTATAGAAATGGTAATTTGAGTTATTCCATATAAATAGCTAACAAAGCCATGTTAGAGCTTTGAAATGTACTAGAGCTTTGAAATGTATTGAAATGTACACTTGTATTGTGAATTGGAAGAAGGTAGTAATTGTATTGGTCTGTGTTTACATATACATTGTTAGAGATTAACAATGAAACTGGATGGTTCCTGTCTGTTACTTTAGTCTATTGATCCAGAGATGAAAAGGGAATATTAACATTTAGATGGAACTTGGGTGTAATAATATTGTTGTCTATATTTCTCTGAAGTTTGTAGTAAACTGACAACGAACTGGAAAGTTCTCAGGAGGGATTTGAAGGTGGACATGTGATTTTTACAGGGAGCCCCTCCAAGGGCACAGAGAGGAATGTGAGAGGGCACAAATGTCATTGTTTGGAAACATAGCAGGTGGGCAATGTGATTTATGCTGATGAATGCAACTAGTTACCTGTATACACAGAAGTTCTACTGCAAAGCCATAATGCTTCACCCAAGTACTATCTGCTGTCAAGAAGCTGCCAGAGAACTACAAAAAGAACTCTTGGGCCCTGCTCCTGTATCTCAGATCTGCTTAAGCTTTGTTGGGGAAGTATTGAGTCACAAGACTGAGGTCTCCAGCTCTAGCCTGGGTCACCCTGACATGGAGCTAATTCTGGAAAAACTTTTTTGCAACTCTGAAGCTCACCATCTGTACTAAGAATCTGAGCTAAGAACTTTATTCATATATGTATGTTTAATGGTCTTTAAACCTCTACTTTCTCTCTTTTCTTTTTGAGTAAATCTCTGTTTACTTAATAGGAACTGGCTTTAATCATGTGTTTCCGTAAGATCCAAAATATTCATTGAACTGGGGGTAATGTGTCGGACCCTCTGGGATTGGTAAAACTTTATAGATGGTGAATGAGTGGGTTGCTTTAAGGGAACTGTTTTGGTTTCTGCATAACCAGTTAGATATTGTAAAAGCTGTTTGGTTGCTGGTTTGATCAATCTAAGTATTAGAAATAACCACCACTTTGGAGGATCATCTGGCCCACTCTGTGCAGTTTGCCCCATTTAAGCAATCTCTATGAAATCCCACTGGGATTCCACTCACACGCATATATGCCATGGGAGCAAACAAACACACATTACAGCAAAGGTCTTTCTAACAAGCTGGAAGAAAGTATACTAGGAGAAACAGTGACATCATCACTTAGTCTCTCCTCCTTAGCCCCAATTCAACACCAGAAAAATAAATGCCTGGAGGATAAAGACTTTGAATTGGGGAAGTTTGATCCTAGGTTAGTTCTAGCCTATGTACTGAGGAACTTGTACTATCTCTCAGGTGAGAAAAGCTGTTTGATTCATCTCGTGCTTAGACTAAAGATTTAGGCGCAGAGAGGTAGCCATGTTTGTCTGTAACTTTAAAAATGAGTAGTCCTGTAGCACCTTAGAGATTAACCAAAATATATAGAATTATGAGCTTGCATGGGCAAAACCCACTTCATCAGATGAATTGGAGTGGAAATAACAGAAAATATATATAAGTATAACAGCGGCAGAAGTACCTGTCAATTGTAGGTCCCATGTTAATGGGGCTAATTAAGTGGGCTGGGTGTACCCCATTCATAGGTTTTTATGTGAAAATGTGCATGTTAGAGGCAGGAGAAATTGGCTTTGTAATACGCCAACCGGTTAATGTCTTTTGTTCCTGTTATCTTCTAAGACAGATGTCCTGAACTTTATTTATTGTTCAATCACAAATTGTTTGCCATGTTCTGATTACAAGCCCAATCAAACACACCCATGGAACTCTATTAGGGCATATTCTACACTAGGAAATTATTTCGAAATAACTTATTTCTAAATAATAACTCCTGAAATAACTATTTCAGAAATAGTGTGTCCACACTACAGGGAAGCCTTGAAATTAGTCCGAAGCAGGCTCCCTTAGGGTATGTCTACACTACAGAGAATGATCGAAGCTGCCACTGTAGATCTGCCAGTGTTTGAATTAGTGGGTCTAGTGAAGACACATGAATTCAAACTGAGAGGGGCACTCTGGTTGATGCCGGTAGTCCTGCTTCCATGAGGAGTAAGGAAAGTTGAAGAGAGAACACCCTCCCTTCAACTTGCTGCAGTGTCGACAGCACCAAAAGTCGAGTTAAGTTACTTTAACTTCAGCTATGCAATTAATGTAGCTGAAGTTCTGTGTCTTAATTCAAGCTTGTCATGTAGTGTAGACATACTGCGTTCACATTAAGGGTATCTCAATTTAGTGCTCCAGGAAGCAGTGGGGAGTTATTACTTTGAATGCCTCTGAGGAGTAGTTATTTCGAAATAGCAGCAGTGGGGCATCAACACTACTACTATTTCGAAATAACTATGTCAAAATAAGTATTATTCCTGTGGAAAGCAGGATTTATTATTTTGAAATAACCAGCCCCTTATTTTGATGTAATGGGCTTGGTAGTGTGGATGCTCTGCTTATTATTTTGAAATAAGGGGAGTTATTTCTAAGGGCACATCCACACAGCAAGGCTAAGCTCGAAATAAACTATGCAACTTGAGCTATGCTAATTGCTCAAGCGTAGCTACACAGCAGTTATTTCAAGATAGAGCACTCTTCCCCTGACTTCCCTCACTCCTCGTACAATGAGGGTTACAGGAGTTGAAGTAAGCAGTCCTCCAGCTCAATATTTTTTCAACATTCTGTCGAAATAACTGCTTGTGTGTAGATGCAGACTTTGTTATTTCAGAATAACATTAGTTATTCCAAAATAACGATGCTGTGTAGAGATAGCCTAAATAACTCCCTAGGGTAGACCAGAGCTTAAGGGCAATGAGGTTATGCTGTGTATGACAATGAAGGTATAAACTGAAGATAACTACATAGTACAGGTGCAGAGTTTGGCTTTCCTGGCTTCTATTGCTAGTGACGAAAAGTAAAACCTCATTCACATTGAGATCTCAGGTCAAGAGAACTTGGTAAAGTTGCCAGGCCTGACAGTTAGAAAAACATCTTTTTTACTGGTCAACAGAGCACATTTGCTCTGGAAGCATGGAGAGCCGAATATGGAACATTACAATGCCACTTTACTAAGCCACTTTTCAGAGTGGAACTGCACTTTAAAGACAAATTTGTCAAAATGTCAAGAAAGCAATGAAGTACCCCACAGGGTCTGCAAAGCATCAAGGAAAACCATATGTTGCCATTAAGCAATTCCAGTGGTCACAATCTATCCCCTTTTAAAGTATGACAGCAGATCATTGAAATCAGTTTCTGCTGTTCAGCACCGACAAACCTTCTTACCAATGGCAGCGTAACCTCCCTGCTTTAGTTTATCAGTGCACAGGGAGACAGGCACAAGGCCCTTTTAGTCTATGATCTGAATGTGATAACTAACTGAAGGAATTTTTCATATTCTCCCATATAGTAATTACCAAAACTCCCTGCAGTACATTTGACTTCTTGTCCCATTGCTTTCTGAACTGTTCTAGAATTTAAGTGAATTTTATCTTCCATTGAAGATATGGAATGAAAGGAAAAGAAATATTGCAATGCTCATATATGAAGTATTTCAAATTGCAAGAGAACATAATTGATACAGGTTGAGCCTCTCTGGTCCAGGACTCTCTGGTACAGCAACATCCTGCTGGACCATGGATGTTGCTGGACCAGAGAGCCCCCGGAACAGAGAGTCCTGGCTCCAGGCAGAGGAATCTTGATGCCCTGGGGTAGCCTCAGAGCTACAGAGAGCCGACAGCCCTGGGGCTGGCCACAGAGCTCCAGCAGCCCCAGAGCAGCCCCAGTGGCTCAGAGCAGTGGCGTCCCGGTGACTCCAGAGCAGTGGAGCCTCAGCAGCCCAAAGCAGCAGAGCCCCAGTGCGCCAGAGCAGTGGATCCCTGGTGGCCTGGAGTAGCCAAGCCCTGGAGCAGCTGAACTGCAGTGACCAGGGGCTGCAGGGTCTGTCAGCCTTTGGGAAGTGGAGCCTTTGCAGCCCCGGCACTGGCCGAGGAGCTAGAAGCCCAGTGTTCCAGGGGCAGGGGAGCTTGGCGGAGGAACCGAACTCTCCTGGTCGGGCAAAATTCATGACCAGTCAGGTCCCAGGTGCTAGACCAGGGAGATCCAACCTGTATATTAATTTACATGTAGACTAAACCAGTATCCTTCACACTGAAGATAGCCATTCCCTCGGCTATTTCAGACTACTTTCTAAACGTGTTATTTTAAATGCACTTTTCAAAAGCACAGACTCAATCATATGGGTTATAAAAGCTGGAGACACGCCTAGTTCACTTGAGCAGAGGTAGGTAATGTTTTGATTTCGAAAATAACTCAGTTATAGTGGTTTGGTTTTATGAGGAAATAACTGAAAGCATCTGAATAATAGAGCGTTTTATACTCTCCCAGTTGCTTTTACTCACTTGTGACAGAGTGCAGCTAATATAATCTCCATTTCCACTTCAAACAATTCTTGTCCTGCTTCTAGGACAATAGAAGAATAAAATTTTAATATACCCTCTAAACATTGGGCTCAACATTGTTTGTAGACCTACTGTGCAGAAGCACACAGTGAACCAAAACCCATGCTTCATAGAACAGCATGAAATAAACCATCTTGCAGCATGGACAATGCTACAAACAGCGGGTACCCCTGACAAGGAACACTTCCTACATCACACTATATAATTGTATCTGGTTTTACAGTATTTCTCATACCTTACTTCCAACAGCAAATGTATTTCTTCACTATAACACACAGCAACTTGAAGGAAGAGCATCTTCTCTTCCTTCCCCCTTGGCTAGTGGAAAGAATCGGATGGAGGGGAGAAACTGGGACAGAAAGGCAGATCCTGAACTAAAAGGTCCATCCCATCTCAGTCAGCCTGATGTCTGCTGGAAAGAAAGGAGACCTCCCACTTTGACACTAAACCACAGTAGGAAATGAGAGGTTGGGGTGAATCCCCTACTAGGAATACCAGTCCCTATGCAAGAAACCCGTCTCCTGCCTGGAAGAATAAAGGAAGAGACTTTTTTATCATCACCTCACTATCAGCATCTTGAGAGAGGGAGCAAGGGGACAATGCTAAAGCCTTCTTAACATGTCTCATGGTTGGTGAGTAGCTATCCATGAACTCACCCCACTTTTCTCAGGTTTCCATTGTCCTCCTGCCACTGACTGAGGAGAGAGACGGCACTGTAAAGTTCAAGAAAGGGAGCGATTTCTCATATACACACGTGCAGAACACCTCTCTTGGGCTTCAACAGAAGATCTCCTCCCGCTGACACACAAGGCTTCGATCCTGCCTTGTCCCTTCCCACATCACCTGGCATCTCCCCAAAAGCTTCTACAGTTATTTAATGGTGATGTCTACAGGGTGCCCACTCTCTGGCTTGGGGGATGGAGATCCCTGTGTAAGGCATGTGGCCTGAATCTGAAGAGGGAAAGGAGCTCCCGGCTCCTATCTATTAAGCTATGTCTAGACTACAGAGTTTTGTCAGAAAAATGGCCATTTTTCCAACAAAACTTGATTACATTGCACACTGCAAGCGCGTTCTTTCTACAGTAAATCGAAAGAACAGAGGGGGTTTTCCGGCATTGGTAATCCTCAGTCTGTCAGGAAGAAGCCTTTCTGCGAAAGAGCTCTTTCACAAAAAGGCGTGTGTGGACGGGGAAGAGGGAGTTTGTCTGGAAGAAGAGGGAAGAGGAAAAAGCACAGGTGTCCTAGTGGCCATACTGTCCATAACAATCACTGCTTACATGTGAGATAGCGTCCAGGCAATCTGGACGCTATCTTCCGAAAAAGCACATTGCTTTTGCTATGCACTTTTGCAGTATGGACACTTTCTTGAACAAGAAGGTTTTTTAGAAGATCTCTTCTGAATAAAGCTTCTTGCACAAGAAGCCTGTAGTCTAGACATAGCCTCAGTGAACAGGGACCAAAAGGCTACAGAGTTGCCTAATCTACATGGGCTATACAACCAGAATTCTACATGGGCAGATGTTCAAGAAGGGAAGGACTTTTCTGCCATCATCTAAATGGTGGAGAGAGGAAAGGAGGGCTACAGAAAGTTTTATTTGCCTACACTTTCTCTCCGGGACTCTTTGGGAGTCACCATATTCAGAATTCGTTGGATAGTGGAACTGAACTGAGAGAGGAGGGAAGGGGGAATTAAGGTTGTTCCCTTGTGACCAGAAGTACATCTGTCACCGTAAGTTAGCTCCAGGTTCTCTATGCTACTCATCCCTGTCTGGTTCACCACGGAAATGACTTTTTGACAGGAGACAATGCAAAGAGGACTTTTTGCTAAAGCCACAGAAGGCAGCTGTATAGCTATGTAAACTCTGATGAGGACCAACTAAATCAAACTAAATCACTAATCCCTGAGTTAAGTAAGGGGCCCTCAGGACAGGACCAGGCTTCATATCCCAAAGGGCTGGAGACACTCACCCAAGTGCACCTCAAGTCTCTGGGGTTCCTTTACCAAGACTCCACACATAAGCGATATTTAGCTAAGGGAGAACAGTGAAGTCAGTTGACAAAAGGTCATTTGCATACCGACTTTCCACACGAGTAGGTGGGAAGCTGAGTTAATGGACTACTGCCAAAGGAGCCATGAAAATATGTTTTATTTACCATGCCTACAGCTGTATCGTTGGGTTTTCCCATATTGATGCTATGTTCCCTTTTCCCTACTAATGTTTTTCTTGTTTCCATACACAAGATCAGGGCTTGTGAGTGAGACAGTATTGTCCATGAAGGGAGCCTAAGACAAATATTTAGTAATACCAGCTGGTGATGTGTTTTACTTTTAAAAGGGATCCTTAGCTATTTGAGCTTGGCCATAGTTGCAGCAGACCACACCTGGCCACATATTTTGGAAGCAGAATATTTCCTAGTGTTCTATATTTGTTGGGCACACTGTAGCACACTCAGGCCAGAACACTCAGGGTTTTTAATTCAAACTTTTATTTGAATCAAAAGCGTTTATTGAAGTTAACAACTACCATTAAAGCAATCTCTAATAACAGATCAGCAAAAAAATATAATGATCAGTTTCCTTCTCCTGTGACATAGGCAAAGGTCATGATGGATTCCTCCTCCAATGCTCCAGCTGCCCCCTTGCACTCAATATGTAAACATATTCCTTATCCTTCCAATCAGCATTAACCATTATATATCTTTCATTAATTATTATCAAACATACATAACCTATATATGATGGCCTTACCATCTGTTGGCTATTTATCCTATGGTTGGTTTTCACTACTATACTTTTCCATTTGCCTCATTTTCCTTATTCTTGTCCTTAATTGTACTTTCTTGTTTATCTCAATTTTCCTATTATTCTGGTCACCGACGTGGGTGGGGACACTCTATTCTCAATTATCTAGAAAGCAATTTACACAATGTCTGGCCTGATTACTTTTTTGTAGCTCTTACAGAAATTTTCCATCCTAAAACACAAACAAGCTCATTTAGAAATGCTTGTCATGCCTTCAGCCATACTTTGACCTTCAAAAGTCTCAGGCCCTTGCTCCCTACCTATATTTTTAGCTCTCTGATATACTACACTTATGGCATGTCATCTTGTGCCATCAATAACTAGACTTCAAATTGTCCCACAGTACATCATGCCAGTCTGTGAAGTCATCATGCAGCACAATACTCATGGTTAACCACCCAATACAAGACAAAATATTGAAATTTAAATGCAGGACACAGGTACCCAGTCTGAAAGGAAACTGAAAGACATGATTGTGAAACACCAAATACAACAGTTTACAGATAATGGAATTATATCGGATACAAAATATGGCCGTTCTCTAATATATTATGTCATTATAATACCAAGGGGTCCTATCAGCACCCTTCTGTTATTTGTGATAATAGAAATAATCTCACTTTTCATTTTATTAAACACTATAACAGAGTTAAAATTTGGAACATGCAGTGTGAAGGAAATTGCCTGGATACACTGATAGCTGTCACCTTTCAACATCTTTTACAAAAACTTCAATAATGTAGCCAAAATATACTAACAAACAGTACAACTGAAGAGATTCTACACACACCCAGATTTTAATCTGCACACAGTGAACTTGTCTATGGGATTTTTTTAATGAACTACTGAAAGCAGTTACTAGTTGCCTCACAATAATAATAAAAAATCTGTACATTATCTTGATTACATGTTAGAGACAAAAATAATTGAGTATTAGGAATTTGCTGTATTAATATAGTTTGTTCCTTTAACTTAGGGAACCATTGCATAAGTCAGATGTTCTATTTGTTTACATTACTTTTGTATATATTACCATTGCTGTGCATACATTTGCTTTATTCCTTTAAAGAATAAATATTTCAGATAGTAAATTTGGTAAACATATTGCATAGTTCAATGTGCTTTCCTCTAAATGGTGTTTTTTAAATGTCAGAGTCATTGCCATTTGAATCGCTGAGTACACTATCACAACTTTTTTTTTTCCAAAATACATTAGAAACATCTCTTCAGAAGAACATCTTTCCTTATTTGATATTTTAACTTCCTTTCTATTAAGCCTTCAAAACTCTCTTTCTACTGGGCAGGCTAGTATCCTTGTACGCCACTTAATACGTTTCATTTTAGCGTCTACTGCATTATCTACAGATAATAGAACTGATCAAAAAGTGCTGCTGAAAATGACATCGCCACATAAGATAACAAAGGAAATTCATAGACATCCTGATGATTTCTTTTTCTCTAACCAGCAGCATCAAATTGTATTTTAATTATACACTTGTCATGTGTGGAACTGATAGCAATCTGTTGAAGTCCTCTATCAATTCTTAGGAGTACAGTTAGCTTACACTGTTTGGGCAATACACCTCAACTCTTGTAGGTATGGATCACCATGCAAGAGTCATATGTGTAAGACCCCACATACCTAGAACCCAGGCCTCCAGAGCTGCAAAGTAGCTAGCATCTCCATGCTGTATCCACTGAAAGCTGCACCCAGCTTGTGCTCGCTTCACTGTCCCCAATCTGCTGTGGACTTGGACCATGGGAAGTTTCACCTTAAGAGATCTGACAGACAGCAGCCCTGTGGCTCCTGATTCACTCCTCACCCCATATAAACCGAAAGGACATTCCAAAAAGTGTCCTGGGGATGGTGTGGATTCTCTGTAGCTGCCATGACCATTCCTTGCTCCTGAACTGGCTTCAACCTTGGCTTCATTGTCTTCTAACTTGGACCCTGAAATGTAACACAGACTCTGACTCTTGGTATTGACCATGGCGTGGAACCTGATTATGCCCTCCTTCACTTTTCCCTCCTCAGATTTGCCCCTGTTCTGACCCTTGGTCCTGACTGCCTATGTTGGGATTCTGACAAAATGGTACATAAGATTTCACACAAATCAATGCTTAGGCTCTAGTGAGACAGCCAACAAGGGTTCTGCACTGTAGTAGTAATTTTTAGACTGCAAAGTCCTATCCTGTAGAAACAGTACTGAGATCATCATTTTGTTTCACACTGGCCTGACGTGCATTGGATGTGAATAAATGATCCAAAAATGAAAAACTCTGTAGCCCACTGTCAACTATCAGTTTCCTGAATCCTCTACTTCCTAGTGCATGACAGTGTGCCTTCTCAATGTAAACATTTAGGCCCCACTACTGCAAAAATTCAAATGAGTGATTTTATCATCTGAGTAGGCCTATTGATGTCACTGGAACTGCTGAGAGAAAAGCTGGGCATTTGTTTATGAACAATCAGCCCTTAAGTCATTTTGTTGAGTCAGATTGTGGCTCCATTGTGATCAAAAGGAGTTTTGCCAAATGACTTCAGTGGAACCACAATTTGCCCCAATGTACGCACTTCATGTACTATAGTGCTATATTTGTTAGTGGGACCATAAAAATAGCATCTAGTTGTAAAATTTCTAGTTCACTGTCAAGATTATATCATCACATTTTACATGTTACTCAATATTACATTATTAACTTGGAAATATCATTAATAACAATGGATCACATTCCTTCCTGACATGACTTAACTGACATCAAGTGTTGGGGTTGCCTTAGCCTCTGCAATGTGTCTAAGCACTCAAATAATCCCAGTGGCAAGGACTACTCTTCTGACAAGAGGACTATACCTAACCCTCTCAGATACTGAGTAAGTCTCTGTGACTGGCTCCCAATGAACGGAGACTTGTTGGTGGTCACCGTCCTGTTTTCATAGCCTTGTGTGGCAATGGCATTAGTTTTCCTTTTATGCTGATAACGTCACATGACAACTTTACTCTTCCGAGGAAAAGAATGTATCTGTACACAAACAGGGGAAGACTCAGCTCTCAGCTGCTGGAGACATCACTTTCACAAGAGTGGGACAACACTAATGAACTCATTCTGAGATGAAATAAGAAAGATCTCCTCTTCTGCCACATAAAGAACCGCAGGTTCAGCTTACCTTTTCTGCAATAAGCTCATTCAGATCAGTTCCTTCTGTAAGTGTGTGGGACTATATATAAATAACTGAGAGTTTGTTGGTCATGTGGATGGTGTTCAGATGTTATGTTGATGAGCAACCTTCTAAAAACAGATTAGCTGGAGTTAGAACAGGCGTGATTTTTGGCCCTTTGTGTAGCTGTGTCTGATATGTATGAAAACAACACATTTTTAAAAGCTACAGTGCACCTAATTTTGCACTGGCTTATACTTCTGAAATCTTATTGATGTTAATAGGCCAAATTCATTGCTCCCACAAGATATAAGACTGAAGAATTTGGCTCTATATATTTCCTTTTTTCTGCCAAATTCTAAAGCAAAAAAAAAAAAAAAAATGTGATGGAAAAATCTGAAATGATCCTCTGTACAAACTTCTGATTTCCTACAAATTTCTGATTTCCTACAAACTTCTGATTTCCTCAGCTGCTACTTACATTAAATAAAGCTTTTTTATCAATTTCATAATTTGTTATACTACTTTACCTTCCAAAGATCTTGCTTAAGAAAAGGGCATCAGGAAATTTATAGAAAATGAAGTTGTGCTGAGTTCAGTTTTTTTCCTTTATCTTAAAAGAAGTATTATTGGTCCCCGGCAATATAAATTACAACCATACTGAGTTTTTAATTTTAAAAAATTGTGAAAGGAAAAGTACTGGTGATGCTCTATTCCAGAACTCCTCTGATCCAGGGTTAAAATGAGAAAGAACATTTGATAAAGCTCATAATCTCTGACCTGGCTACACTAAAGATTTCATGTTTATTATAGATTTGTGGGACTCTCTCAGTTTGTTTAGCTTTGGCTATAACAAACAGAACACATTAACCACAGGGAAATTCTAATTTTTTTGATGAACTAAACATATTCTTCTTGTGCCATTCCTCGCATCATTGACAAAAGACTTCGGTGTCCAACTGTGATAATGTCCTGTGTTCAGAACATACACTTCTCTGTATGAATCTAACTGCCAATTGTCATCTTGATAGCTTTCTTGTCCTCCATAAGGATATAAACAAACACTGGCATATGCAGCTTAGACTTAACTGAAGAGGAAAAACTTGTTCTGACTAGCTGTGCCTTAATACACCTGTTAAGCTTAATACATATGTCAGGCACCATCTGTAGAAAAGTTTCCTCTTCTCCCATGCTTTAAATAAGGCACACAAATAAAATGTTAAGATGCTCAAATATTTCAGAGGTAAAGAAATTCATTGCATTGGCTACCCATCAAGAGCTGGGATTTTAATAGAGAAACCACATTAGAACAGAATGGGATTTAAATCAAGGGATTGTTCTGTTTAATAGCTGTTTGCATTATTCACACAATACTACAATGAATTCACATAACCTTATTTGAGGTGACCTACGAGTTATATGATAAAACATTCATTGCTTTAAAATACTGTGGTTATATAATGCATCTGGAGCTATTAAGAACTACAATGAAGATTGTTTTTTAAAAACGTCATTGTCTTCAAATCTCTTTGATGCAGTGATTGTCATATTTATACTACTTACCTGTGGGTAATTTTGTAAGCCTCTTGTCACATTTAAAATACGTTTATAGTTTTTCAACTACCTTACTGCTTACATAACCTGCATATAGAATGTCTGTATCAACTATTGACAGAATTTCTTCCTAAAGTATGGCTTGCTGTTGATGTATGTATCTCTCATGCAACCATCATTGTCTCTGAGCTCTGTTTTGCTTTAAAAAAGATTTGGATGAATGTAAATCTAGTGGTCTGTCTCAAAACAATGGTAATCTCTCTAGTTTCCTCCCTCCCCCCACCCCATGCACATGATATAGACACTGAAGAACAGAAGGGGAATTCTTAGTGTCTACATCCATCCCCATTGATCCAGTCACAGTGTGATCAACTCTTTGCGTAATCCAGAGATTGTCTGTGAGTAATTTTAATTGGAAAGACTGGACAGGAGATTCGGTGCCATTAGATCAGTGGCTTCTCACCTTCATTATTTTATCAGATGGTGAACAGTCAACTCCCACAGCATCTGGAGTCCTATGAAGTAACATGATGGCCAAGTTGAATGCTTCTGTGGACCCACAGATTAAATACACACAATGGAACAATTCAGTGTTGAGAGAGACTCTTGTATTATCTCTGTGTTATCACTGAGTCCCTGTGGTACTGAGTAGCCTAAAGGTATCAGTCAGTCAGGTTCTGTGTTGTGCACTAGGTCTGGTGTCACAATCAGCAATAAGACTGTGAATGGCAAAGGGTCGACTGATGACTGCCCTTGATGCTGAAATATACCTAGAGCAGGGGCGGGAAATAAAATGGTGGCAGTTCACTAGTGTTGGCCCCTGATGGGCCGCTGCTGCTATACTTAGCTGCACCACCACAGGTACGGAGGATTGCAACTCCCACTGATCAGGAATGGTGATCCCTGTACCTGTGGAGGCTCAGGTAAATATGGCAGTGTTGGGGCCCACCAGGGGATAGCCCTGGCAGACTGGATCCAGCCTGTGGGCCAGTATTTGTCCACCCCAACCTAGAGCATATTGCAAGTGTGCCTCACAAACAGGGAATACTATGGAAATCATGGTGTTCACTTGTGTAAAGTTACCATTTGTTGGGGCAGTCACTTGGTGCGGTGAATATAGCAAAGGCTGGAGACTCACATGGCTGTATTTTATTTCTGGCTTTTCTGTGTGATCTTGGATGAGCAACTTAGGTCTTATATTTTCAACAGTATCCACTAATTTGGGGGCCTTAGTTTTTTGACATTAGAAATATATAGGTCCTGATTTTCAGAGCTCCCCAACTCTTGTTGAGGTCAATGGGAAATGCAGGTGCATATCATCACTGAAGAAATCTTTAGGGATTAAAATCTAAGTCTTATTGTGGCTCAGCAAGCAAAATTGGATCCTACCAAGGTTCAAGTGTGTGATAGGGACTTGAGTAACTGTGTGCATGCATGTTGGCAGATGCTTAGGTACCTAGGGAAATTTACTAGTGGAGATGCAGGTGCCTAAATTCACCAGGCACCTGTAAATTTAGGCAGCAGCTAGATAGGGGTTTTGAAGATCTAAATTTTGTACATAACCACCTAAAGTGCCAGTCAGGCACCTAAATCCCTTGGGGCATCTAGCACTATGTACCTCAATATGTATATAAGGGTCTAATTTTTTGCAGCCACATTTGAAAATATTGACCTTATGCTTTAAGTTCTTTATATTTCAGTATCCCTATCTGTATTATAGGAGTAGTAGCACTTACACACTTGTGAACTTTGTTGGTGAACTAACAGAAAGCATTTTAAAAAACTACCAAGGAAGATACAAGTACAATCAAAGTATTGTGTGTGAAGTTACTTTTTATGGTAAGTATTATGCAAATGTATACAAATATGGAAAGAGGGTACCAGCAAGTTGCCAATGCCAGTGACTATTACAGAATTTGGTCACGTCTGGTTTTTTTTATCCTTATCCAAATTGAACCTTCAAATCATTTGAGGTAAACCCTGCAATTACAGCAACCTAATTAAAGCCAATCGAATACTATGGATTTATGTCTCTCAGCTTTGCATGCTGCTACGAGTAGAGAGGAGTGACACATACCCCTCTCTGAACCCTAATCAAGTCTAAGCTTATTAACATATAAAATATCTGCTGCAAGCTAATAAGCAAAACAAATGAATACATAGTTTGACTGCAGAAATATCATTGATGGGATGGACTTTATCATCGCTCACAAGGATCAATCAATCAGTTGCATGATTAAAAACAGCTAAAAGAAACAACAAACTCATTCAAAAAATGAGAATTGACATAAGAACTAGAACAGTCTCCAATAATAAATCACTGCTGTATAAATAAATTTCAGTATTTTATATTTTACTATTAAAGCCCTGATGTGACATGATGCTAGACAGCAAATATTTGTCAAGGTTACAATTTCACTGCAGTTATAATTAAATAGGTTATTGTCTAGTGTTGGTGCTTCCCCTCCCAAAGACCTCTTATCCAACCACAAGCAGGAAAATGTTTTAACCCTAACCATACCAAAAGTCAGTTAATCCATGTAAGTACTTTTAAAGTTCCCTTTGCCATGGAATCTGTGAATTATGAAATTCCTGGGAGAAATCTGAGGTACAGAGTTTCTAATATTGTGTGAACATCTGAATGTTCAAGAGCTGAACTACACTTGGAAAGGAGTTATCAAATTTTAAATGTACTCAGAATGTAATTCCTCTTCTAAAAATAAACTTGTTGAATGAAAAACATTTTATATTTAACTCAGCTGGATCCTTTTAATTTACCCGTGAGTTGTAAGGTTTAAATTTAGGGCATACCTTCACTGCAGAGTCAACCCAGTGTCTTACTCAAGGCTTTTTTTTCCCTCTAACTTGGTTCCCATCACATAAAAAAAAACCTTCCATGCAAGCGTGGTGGTGCTTTACACCCACGCTTATCTGGATGTAAGCTTATCTGCTTCTAAGCTTATCTGCGTACTGGCTTATCTGAGAGTTGTTTATAATTTAGTTGATAACCAGGCTGCCTTGCAATTCTGATCCAGGCCTAAGCCACCAAATGCTGATAGTCCTTCTCACAGTTCTTCCAAGGCTGGATTTTCTTGCCATCTACCTACTCTCTACTTCAGCACCAGAAGTCACCTCCCAGACCATTTACACTAGGTCAGGGGTTCCCAAACTTTTTGACACGGGGACCAGTAAATCTATTCACGAGCTTTTGGAGGACCGGTAACATTTATTTGCATATTCATTAAGCAAATGATGAATATTCAAATAAGTTGTGCACTGCATGGGCACTCCAGGAGGCGGGAGCAGGAGCAGATTGGGGGTAGGGTATCTGGCTAGGAGGCAGGGTGTGGGGAGGGGTAGGGTTTCCAGGTGTCCATTTTGTACCGGACAGTCCAGTATTTGAGGGTTCTGTCCAGGAAACAAATTGAGAAAATACTGGACATGTGAAATGTCCAGTATTTTCTAATTAGGTAAGTTTTATTATTATTAGGTGTATCAGTCCATAGCTGCAAACTGCCTGGCTGGTAGATGTGCTCATGCTGCCTGAGTGTGTCTGCCAGCCAGGCAGTTCGCAACTACTCGAGGGAGGGTATGGGGGCAGGCAAAATGGAATCCCCAGGGCCAGACTCACTCGTGTGCCCAGATCTGCATGTGCCTGGGTCAGTTCCGCTTCCTACCTGCTGATATGCTCCCCCCCTCCTTCTCCTCCCGATCTCCCCTAGCTAGCCCCACTGCCCTGGTCCAGCCCTGCTTCCGGCGGCTCGTTCTCCAGTCCTCCTCCTCCCGATCTCCCCCGATCTCCCCGCCGACCGCCCACCCCGATCTCTGCCAGACAGCCCTGCTGCCCCCAACCCTGCTTCCCAGCGGCCGGTTCCCCCCCCACACACACACACACCTTCTCCCAGCCTGCCTGCCCCGCCCCACCCCCCTCCCGGCAGCCACGCTGAGGCCCGGTATTTTTTTCCCACGGCCCGCTACCAGGCTACAGCCCATAGTTTGGGAAATGCTGCACTAGGTTGTCACTTAAAGCCTGCAGTGCGTATGGCTCATTGTAGCTCCAGCATTTCTAGTGAGCTTCTATAGTGCTTGGACAGATGAGGTAGCATCCAGAAAACAGTCCTCCGAACTTGTGCTTTGGCCATAGGATGACACTAAGGTTTTGGTGGACCTCTCGCATGAAAACACTATTTGGGGAGACTCCCTGCGAATTCACCAGGCAGATCCTCAATGCAGGCAGAAAACTAAATCCCTGAAAACTTCATTGGAAGAGCAAACACCAGAGCTTTCATTCCAGCAACTGCCAAGAATGTAAATGTTCTACAAGGATCTACGTCAGTTGCTCAACCCTGTTCTGAGCACAGAACTCGTTTTCATGCTGCATGGCTGAAATGTCTGAGCAGTATCAGTACTCAGTCAGATGTGAAGAATTCAGGGGAGCTGGAGCAGATATGAGGAACCCTGGAAACAGAAGGCACAGTACAGACATCAGCTGCCAGACCAGAGTCTCAGGAATTCTCCAGACAAAACAACAGATGAGGAAGGGCATGGGCAAAGGAACCAGCAGCATAGTACCTGAGTATGGTGCAAGGCCCATTGTTTGTAGTTGTTACCTCCTTTTAAGCTGCACAGTGAGCCAAAAACTCAAGCTCTAGTAAGTGTTTGAGGAGAAATTGCTGACAGTCAAGTATTTCTTTGCTGCATTATTTACAAACTAGCCAATTAGCCCATCATAAGACGGGATTTTTCAGGTCTCTCTCTCTCTCCTTCCCCCTCCCCCTCCTCTCTCAGCTCTTGTCCGCCTCCTGCCTCTCTCTCCATCTCTCTCTCTTCTCCCCCTCCTGCCTCTCACTCTGGCTGTGTCTACATTGGCATGATTTTGCGCAAAAGCAGCTGCTTTTGTGCAAAAACATGCTGCCTGTCTACACTGGCGGGGAGTTCTTGCGCAAGAATACTTACATTCTAATGTGTGAAATCAGTGCTTCTTGCGCAAGAACTATGATGCTCCTGCTCAGGAAAAAGCCCTCTTGTGCAACTGTTCTTGCGCAAGAGGCCAGTGTAGACAGGCAACATGAATTTCTTGCGCAAGAGAGCGTCTACACTGGCACGGATGCTTTTGTGCAAAAGCACATGCCAGTGTAGACGCTCTCTTGCGCAAATACTTTAACGCAAAAACTCTTGCGTTAAAAGTATTTGCGCAAAATCTTGCCAATGTAGACGTAGCCTCTGTGTTTCTCTTCTCCTCCTCCTGCGTCTCTCTCTCCCTCTCTCTCTCCCTCAATCCGGCGCCCTTTTCTGATGTCAGAGACGCATGCTCATCCAGGCCCGGCCCCCCTGGCTGTTCCCTCTGGAAGGCAACAGTGCCGCCCAGAGGGAACAGCCAGTGTTTCAGAGTCACAGACATTGGGCTACTTTATTTATAAATAAACACTGAAGGGCTCAAATAGCAGGACTCAGCCTCTTTTGTTCAGAGCACCCTCTTCAGTCTGAACTCAGTTCCAAAAACCTCTCCCCAGGTTTCCCTCAGGGTCAGCTACCATGCTGCTTCTTCAGGCTGTCTTTTCCAGGCTTTGGTCTCTTCTGCTTCCCCAATATCCAATACAATGCTCAGCAAAGGCTCCTGGATGGGTTTCCCTTCATCATTTCCTCTTAGGTGATATCAGGAGAATGGGTCATAGGCAGTCAGGCCTAATGATCCAAAGCCAAATGTGAGAGCACAAGGTCAGAATCAACCCCAAAGCCAGGGATTAGAGTCAAAACTCAGAACCATAATCAGAGACTGAATGCCAGAACTGCATGTGGAGTCAGAACCAGGAATCAGAGCCAAGAATCAGAAATTACCTCAAGTCAAGGGAAGGTAGAACTGAGGCAGGACAAGACTAAGGCTGGGTGCAAGACATGGTCTAGGCAGGAGCAGAGCTTGCAGTGATGTGAGCACAGGGAGGCAGAGATTCCATATCCATGTGCTTTGAGTAGCCACTGATTCTCTTCAACTGCTGAGCTTAAGAGCAAGCCACCTGCATCTCTTAGCCAATCAGATGGTTCTGCTATGACCCAGCTGTACTCATTGGCTGCCTGACAAGTGGGCAGGAACAACTGTAGGCCCTGATTCCTGACAGATGGGGGCTGATCTTTAGTTAAGTCAGCTGAAGGATGATGTCACACCTATCCATCTCACTGAGGTTTTATTTCTGTAAAACTGTATTTCTCATGTCTATTGTTTTCTTTGGGCTTTAGTAGCACTTTTATTTGCCCTGTAGTTTGGAATTGCTTTGTACTTTCATACCAGCATTTGCTTTATATTATGGTAGCTGGTGTGCATGCTGTCTTGTTTATTTAAGCAATGGTTTTGCTGTTCAGCACCTGGTTATAGAAGTACTTAGACAATAAAAAGAAGTAAACATGAAAGCAAATATTTTACTTTAATACAGAAATTAAATTCTCTCACAGGATAATTGACGCAGCACGCTTACATACTGTGCTCAGATTATTTTGTCATCTTCTCTCCTCCAGGCCATGAATGTGGGAACATGAGGCATCAATGCATCGTTTTCACTCATATTTCCCCCTCTCTCCTGGAATCAGCACCCATTGTCACTTTGTGGATGCTTATAGTGGGATTATAAATCAGAACAGGTATGGCTTTTTTTCTGGCCAAAGTACTGCCCCTGTGCCCCATGCATCATGCAACACATTGCATGCCCCAATACTATGAATGCCATTACACACACTGGCTTCCAACCTGTAAACTGTCTCTAAATGTCTCACTCCCTTGCAGCTGTTGTGGCAGAAATTTGTATGGAGTCTGGATGTCTGCCTGGCATGGAATAATTTAGAAAATTAATTTATGTTTGTCACAGTATAGCTTCCTGTTAGTTAATATAACTACTTCCTGTGTAAATAGTCAAGTTTTATGTATTTATTCCCTTATCAGGTTAAAGAGAAAAAATACCTTTTCAAAGGGACATTGTAATATTTTTTAGAAACCAAAACTAGAGTCCAACCATCCATGATATTTTTCCAGGGTCTGTTTAAAATAAAAATGCATTTTTACAACAGATTTCCTCTGCTTTCCTTCTAAATTATAATCCTCTAGACTCTTATTGCTTAATCTGACAGATATGTGTATTAATCATGGTGACATCTCTTCCTTTTACATTCATGGAATCAGTGTACTAATATTAGATGCAAGGCAAAGTATCTTCAGTGTTGGGGAAACTAGCTCATTAGAAAAATGCTTCTTCAGCCCATTCCTGAAATAAACAATGGCATCAGATCCTAGTTTGCAATTTAAAAAACCCTAAAGAAATTGCAATATCAATATGCTGAGTTAAAAATTATTGCCAATTTACCTGCATTGCAGAATAACCAAACTACTTGTACAGAGGATTGGACAGAACATGTCTGTAGAGCTCTACTGCAAAAAGGGGGTTTTAACCTTCCCATTCTGAATTAAAAGAGAAAAAAATCCCAAGAAGTCAAGGTCAGAGGGGGGAAATCATTTTTAAAAGAGTTGCCAATTTAAAATCTATCTATCTATCTATCTCCTGTGCCAAATCTATGGCTAAGTTCCAATCCAGTCTATAGACAGTAAATAGTGTACAAAATGCTACAAAAATAGTTTTTCTATCAAGCTCTTTGGCCTTTTAGGATTTATTATAATAATCTTATTACAGTATCCATTGGAATCAATACATTCTGCCTAAACAAAGATGGCACAAGATGACCTGCAGCAAATTTCCCAAGGACCAATGATAATTATGCAGTTTATATACAAATTGTACAAATCCTTCAGGAGTAACATTGCAACTGGTAAGGAGTGGAGCATATTCACACTTTGGGAATTCAGAACTTGGCATTGACAAACAGCAATTAGCCAGCTTTTGATGAACACAACTCTGCAATCAAACACATAAGGTTTCCCTGAGTCACACACGGTGTTAGAGGCTGTCACGTAGGAGATCAGTCATTTCCCACTATAATTGCACTAAGCATCCCAGAAGTTTAAAAAAAATGTACACAGCAAGAGCGGAAATTTCTTGATCATCATAATCTTGAGTCATACCAGATTATGACAGAGAAAAAAACATTCAGGACACTTTTGCAACATTTAAAGTTTTCTATCTTGGTTTGAAGAAAATGAAAGAGCCTAAATTCTGAAAACAAATAGTTCTGATTAATGCTGCTGCAGTGCTTCAGGTTAAAAGTATCTCAATTCACATGTTCCTTCCAATTGCTGCTTTTCTTCTCACCTTTTAGTCTTCTAAACAATTCTTGATATAGGTCTTGGGCAGCAGATGTTCTTATTCCTACCTCTCTACTTCAATGGCCATATCAGCTGAGTTCCCCAAACATTAATGAACATATGCTAATGTGCACCCCAGAGGCAGGGAAATATTATCTCCTACTTGCCTGATGTTACATGAAGTCTGTAGCAGAGCTTGGAACTGACTCCAAGTTTTCTGAGTCTTAGGATTTGAGTCTCCATTGCCCTTCCTCTTGTGCACTCATTACACCAGTGCAAATTGGGTGTCAAATGTTACTAAGTCAGAATGCTGTTAATGTACACCCACTGTACTGGCATAAGCTACACCAAGCTCTGGGAAACAGAAAATATCAGATCCCTATTCTAGTGCCTTAACCAGTTCTTTCCCTTGGATTCACTAGAAATCCTCTTAAGGACTGAGAGGAGTGAGAGAAACACTAAGGCCTTGTCTATTTTAAAGAAATTCACACTAGTGTAAGTACATCAGTGTACTTGCACAGGGGAACACCCTAATGTACATAGAAGCACCTGTGAAAAGCAGGGCTTACACCAGTGCAGTTTACTCTGGAAAGTGACTATATTAAGCTGCACTGGTAAAAGACCCAATTTGTCTTGGTGCAGCATAGCTACATCCTTGTTATTAGAGATATGCACCTGAGTAACTGCAACACTACAGTTACACTGATGTGAATTTCCTTAATGTAGCTGGTGCCTGAGAAATAACAAAAAGAGCTTGTTCATTCTTCCTCATCATAGAATTTTTCAAAAGAAGCAACTTACCAAACTAAAACTATAAGCACAAATACAATGGGTATTTTGGTTCTGGGTTTTTTGTGGCTTTTTACACATCCTCACGTATAAGTGAACTGTGATGGTCCCATTTGTTAAAAATGCAAAACATGTACACAATCCAGTGCAAAATAAGCCCTCATACAAATGTGGTGCACTGACCAGCAATCAGACTGTGCATCACACTGCTGGGTTGAATTACTTCTTAAAGCCGTCAAACCGCATAGTTGGAATTCAACAGGCTCATCACGAACGAATGTGCAGATTTCAAGAATACATAAAATAATTACCTCTTTTTGGATTCTAACAATGGATTATTCCTGTGTTCTCATGCAGAGTCTATATACAGCTTTAGACAGGAGCCATACAGGTGTATAGTTCATTTGACCCCAAAAATTAAGTTTTAGATAACTCAAATGATTCACAAATGTGACGTAGATAGTTTTGGCCACGCATAAAACAGCCAGACAAGGAGTAGTGCTGTGATTGCCTTTGTAATGATTAACCCAAGAGCAGAGCACATATCCGGGATGGAGGAGATGCACTCTCAAAACCCTGCTCTGGCAAGGGCCCAAGTGGACTTTTTCAATTCCCCAAAAATTCTGAAAAAAAATTCAGATCCAGTTCAACCCACACCAAATTGTATTTAGTTTGATCTTTTCTTTGGAACTGCCACCACACTCCCTAAAGAAAGAAAGAAAGAAAGAAAGAAAGAAAGAAAGAAAGAAAGAAAGAGAAAGAAAATGATTCTCTCAGCTCTAGTCTGAATACATTAATGGGAACCAGGAATTCCTCCTGAGTTGTAAGTGAGTCTCACTGCAGCCTGGGGCCAATAATTTAACCTCCCTGCCTCAGCTTCTCATCTGTAATGTTGGGATAGTAATGTTAATTTACCTACTCAGAGGAGTTGCTGTGGGGATTTGTTAATGTTTGTACAGCACTTTGATCATGTAAAGTGCTGTGTAAGTGCTAAGTATTAATATTAATAAAAAACATGAAAGGTTATACTTGGTTTACATAATCCCTCACACTTCTGTAAATACATACACAAAAGCATTGTGCATGGGAAACATGTATAGCCTAATTTCACCACAAAGCTAATGAAGTTCACAAAGTAATCTAGCAACATACATTATGACAAGTGAGAGTGTTACAAGTAATATTATTAACTAAGAATTTCTTGTATCCATATATATTAAAATCATGGAATCTGAAGCCAAAAGGGACCAGTAAATCATTTACTCTGAGCTTCTGTATATGAGAGACCACCAACCACCTGAGTCGTGAACTCAACAACCAAAATTACACCAAAATACAGGAAATCCCCAACTTATGAATGGGTTTTGTTTCAAAAGTTTATTTGTAAATTGGTTGTTTGGAACCTGGAATGCAATTTCCCATAGAAACAATTATATAAATAGTAGTTATGTTCCCAGGCTAATCCTGAAAAGTCTATTTAACCCATAATGTAGCTGAAACACTGTATATCGGCAATGAAAAATAAAAGACATGGTTTTTTTACTTAACCTTAAATGTTGGTGCTTGAGGAAAGGTTGGTTTAATTAGAGGATGATGAGAAGGTAGGTGGAGATTCTGAAGGGGACTTCCGGAATCCCCCAACCACCCCTATCTCCTGTTTGACCCCCTCCCCATGGGCTGCACCCAGCTACCACTCACCATGAGGCGGTGAGCTCCGCAAGCATGGACTGGAAGATTCTGGAGGAGCATGGAGCAGTCATGCAGCCAGTGGCTGGAGAGAAGCAGTGGTCTCCCATTCAAAGCGTTGCTTCTCTCCAGCCGCTGACTGCACAACTGCCCCCTGCTCCTCCAGAGTCCTCCAGCCAACATTTGTGGTTCTCACCTCTTCCCTGCTCCCCCAAGGCTGCAGGTGAGCTTTTGCTTCTAAGTGCAGATGTTCATAAGTCTGATGTTTGTGACTTGGGGAATGCCTGTATTAGAGCCTGCAGAGATTGAACTCTCCTACACTAGAGGCAGAGAATAAGAGGTACCAAGATGCATCAATGCCCAAGACCCTTGCAATGATTATGTGTGAAATACCAAGATAACCCTGGCAAGTGACCATTCTCCATGTTGCAGAAGAAGGTGAAAACCCCCAAAGATCACTGCCGATCTGACCTGGTGGAAAATTATTTCCTGATCTCACATACAGGGAGCAACTGGACCCTGAACACAGATGGCAGGTGACATAGGCAAGAGAAAACTATCTACATTCTTTGCCATCCGCCTGCCAAAGCATCCTGGCTTCCCAGCAGCCCAGCTCCCTACCCACCCAGGAGGGCTGGGGGGCAAGGTGTGGCATCCTGGTTCCCCAGCTGCCTGGCAGGACAGTCATTGTGGAGTGGCAGCCCAGCTCTCTAGCTGGCCAGAAAGGATTGGGTGGCTGGAAAGGGTGGGACTACAGCTTTCCAGCTGCTCAGGAGGGCAAGGGCTGTGGCATGGCAACCCGGCTCTCCAACTGGCCAGGAGGGATCAGGCAGCTGCCCCATGTGCTCTGGTGATCTGGGAAGGGTGGGGGCCATGCCACACACTGGGATGGGGGACACTAAGGGTGTGTTTAGACTACAGGGATTTTTCGAAAAAAGTGGCCTTTTTCGAAAAATCTCTACCTGCGTCTAGACTGCTGCTGCGTTCTGTTGACAGTAAATCGAAAGAACATGGAGGTTTTGTCGACAGTGGTAAACCTCATTTTACGAGGAAGAATGCCTTTTTTCAAAAGTACTCTTTCGAAAAAAAGGCGTTCTTAATGCAAACAGGGTTTTTTCGAAAGAGATCATCTAGACTCTCTTTCGAAAAAGCAGCTCCCTTTTTCGAAAAATTTGCTTGCAATCTAGATGCTATCTTATGAAAGAGGCTTGTAGTCTAGATGTAGCCTAAGAGCACTAAGGGCAATAACCAGGGGTGGAGACCACTCTTGGCTTCGGAGGGAGAGGGGTGAATTGGACAGGGGCGGGGCTTCAGGCAGAAGGGGTGGGGTTGTGGTTTATCTTCCCCAGTTGGGCCTGTCCATGAGCCTGAGTGTACAAGAAAGAATCAGCCAGCCAAGCACATTATGGCCAGGTTTTTAACCAAAAGTTAAATTGACCCAGCTACGTTGCTCTGCACTGTAAAAATCCGCACCCCCAAGCAATGCAGTTAAGCTAACCTAAATCCTGGTGTAGCCAGTGCTATGTCAATAGAAGAATCCTCCTGTCCACCTAGCTGCCATCTCTCAAGGATTTAAATTAATTAAAACAAAGGAAAATCTGTGCTGCTATAACGCTTTAAGGGTATGTCTACACTAGCCCCCTAGTTCGAACTAGGGAGGCTAATGTAGGCATTCAAAGTTGCAAATCAAGCCCGGGATTTAAATATCCCACGCTTGATTTGCATCTTCCCAGCTGGTCGCCATTTTTGAAATTTACAAGTTCGGACTAACTGCCCGCGTCTACACGTGGCAGGGACCCGGTAGTTCGAATTAAAGCCCCTAGTTCGAACTACCTGTTAAACCTCATTGCAGGAGGAATAACAGGTCGTTTGAAATAGGGCTTTATTTCGAACACCCATTTCACTGCCGCGTGTAGACGCGGGCAGTTATTCCGGGCTTGTAAATTTCAAAAATGGCTCCTGGCCGGGAAGATGCAAATCAAGCGCAGGATATTTAAATCCCAGGCTTGATTTGCAATTCCGAATGCCTACATTTGCAGCCCTATTCCGAAATAGACTGCAAGTGTAGACATACCCATAGCTATCAAACCTTTCAAACTCTGAAAGGGCTGTGCTCTCTGATGGGTGGGCTGACCACCAGGAACTATGAACCTTAAGCAGCAGACTACCCTGTCACAAGAATGTTCAAGGTGGAGTAGGATGTGTGTTTTACAATCCATTCGTTTCTTGGGATCATCTGGGAAAATGTGTTTGGCATTTTCGAAAATGACCAACTTTTGCCAAGTAGGATAGAGAGTACTGGTGCTACTAATTTTTGTTTATCTACTTAAGTGTGCACTATTTATTTCTTAATATATGACAGACAAGAAGATTTACCCAGCATTTTCTATATCCTTAGCTCAAATAAGCTTTTTTTTCTTCATTTAAATCATTGTTCTGGGATGGAGCTAGGGTGAAGAGTTTAGCATACAAGCTGTCCCAGGGATGCATGTCTCCCAGCTGGTGGACAGACAGACACACAAATAGACACACAAACAGACAAGTCTCTGAAATATACAATAGACAGCTGTCCCTTTCTTCACCCCTCCCCCTGCTGTCCCAATGGGGTTAAGCTGTGCCTGATCCTCATCTCTGTCCCCTTGCTTTCCCCTTGAGGTCATTCTGCAGTATAACACTCTCCTATCAGACCCCTTCCTTTCCATTTTATGAGAAACAATCAAATTCCAGGCACATCCCATTATCCTGGTACAAGCAAACCCTGACCTTGCATAAAGTTATAGTAAGAGGAAGCTGCAAACCAAATTTGGTGCTCCTAGCTCTTATTGCTTAGGAGGAGTTCTTGAACAAATGGACTCACAGACAAATGGACAGACAGACAGATGCACATTTCTAAAATATATAGTAAGATTATTCTGTGTTCCTACCATATTACTTTGAAGACAGAAATGATACATCTTTGGCCATGTCTACACTTAAACCTCTTCAGCAGCTTCAGTGCAGACACTTCCTACAGCGATGAGAGGGATTCTTCCTTCACTGTATGTAATTCACCTCTCTGAAAGGTGGTGGGTAGTCAGACAGAATTCTTGTCTCAGCCTGTACCTGTCTATACCAATGGTTAGGTTGGCTTAATTACATCTCTTAGGGGCAGAAGCAGACAAAGGTTTTGTGGGGCCATGGGCCAGAGAAAGTGGGGAGCCCCTTCCCATCCTTACCACCTGCAGTCTGGTCCCATTTGTCCCCTTCCAAAGGGTAATTTTAATTATTGGATTCCAAGTCATTTTATTTTAAAACACTGCAAACATACTAAGTTTGGAGAAACAAGAAATAGTTCAGCTGTCTCCTTTTTTAGTTTTTGTTCTCCCCGACGAGCAACGCAGCAGTGTGGCTCAGTTTATTTTAATCGCAGGTGTTCTTCATGTGCCAATTATGAATATTAAGTATTTTAAATCCAGCCAAAGCTTACAATTTTCTTTGTGTGCTATTTTCTAGCCCCTATCTCTTTTCCAGGAATACATGGTCAAAACACCTGGTGATTAAAGGAGAAACTGTTAATTTTTTAAGTTATAAAACTGTTTCGTAAATCAATAAAATCATTACAAGACTTAGAATCTAATCTCTTGTCAGTCTTAGTTAACTTTCTTTCATTGGTCCCCGTTGAAGTCTTAGGGAGATTTTCACTGGGCTGGTTTCTTCTTCAGTCTTCTATATTTTCCTATATTTACTGTTTGTGACAGTTCATTTATATGGATGGGCAGGATGGATTGTGAAATTCTCGCTGGCTGATGAATCAGTATGTGGTGCTCAATTTGGAGTATTTTTATACCTTTCTTCTAATTTTCATTGAAATTACAGGAAATGTACCTCTTTCTGGCTTGTTCAGATTCAGAGCTGGTTGCTGTCACTCTTTCATTGGCTCGATGACTTTACATTGATCTCTTGATAACTCCTGACTATGTAGTGCACCTAATGAATGTGACATTTTGTAGTTTCCTCTGTTCTTTATTGTGGCAGGAAAGCATCAAAGAGAGTTAATTTAACTTTAAAAGTTTTCTTTTTTTTAAATCCATTTCTGCTTGGAGATCTAGGGTTCAGGTCAGGGCAATGCTGCTTCCCCTGCTGTCCCACACTGAGATCAGGAGGGTTGCCAAATATCTGGTTTTTTACCAGAACACTCTGTTGAAAAAGGACTCTGACATCTCTAGTCAGCACCACTAACTAGGCCATTAAAAGTCTGGTTGACAAGGCTGAGAGGCTCTTGACAGCCAGCTCCACAGGTACTGTTGGCTGGGAACTGCAGTCAATAGGAGCTGTGAGGGCAGCGCCTGTGGGCAAAAGCAGTGCACAGAGCCACCTGACCATGCCTCTGCCCGGGAGCTGATGGATATGTCGCAGCCGTTGGAGAGGCAGTATGAAGAGCTAATTGGCCAGGCTGCCCCTTAAGAGCCAAGGGACATGTTGCAGCTTCTGGGGAGGTGGTGCACAGGGCTGCTTGGCTGGGCCTCTGCTTAGGAGCCAAGGGAATATTGAACCTTTCCAAAAGGTAAGCAGCAACTGGCGCTCACCCCCTCCTGCAGCCCAACTCCTGTCCCAACCTGAACTCCCTCCCATACCCAAACTCCCTCCCTGAGCTTGCATCCCGCACCTCAACTTCTTTCCCCAGCCAGAGCCACTCCCACACTCCAAACCCCTCAGCTCCACCTGCCAGCTTGGAGCCCCTCCAATAACCCAACCTCCTAACCTAGTCTGGTGGGGGGGGGGGGTAGGAGAGAGTGAGCAACAGAGGGAGGGGGATGGTGTGAGTTTAGGGGGGGTGGGATAGCTCAGCAGTTTGCGCATTGGCCTGCTAAACCCAGGGTTGTGAGGTCAATCCTTGAGGAGGCCATTTAGGAATCTGGGGAAAAATCTGTCAGGGATGGTACTTGGTCCTGCTGTGAAGGCAGGGGACTGGACTCAATGACCTTTCAAGGTCCCTTCTAGTTCTAGGAGATAAGCATCTCCATTCATTAAATTAAGAGTATGGGTGGGGCCTGGGAGATGTTCAGGGCAGACCTTAAGAGAAGGTCTGTGTGGAGGATGGTTGGGGCAAGGATGCTGAGTTTTGTATGATTCTAAAGTTGGCAATCCTAGGAGTTGCAGGTAGTACAGCAGCTCTTCCACCAGCCCAGTGCTCTGAGGACCAGAGTTGGGGCAGAGCTGCTGCTGGGACCTCTGCTGCCACCTCACAGTGGATTTCCACTCAGCACCCAGGGTATCCACTTTTCCAGGACCCCTAATTTTCTGGGGCCATAGGCACAGGTTCCACGGGGCCATGGATTATATATCCTTGCTCAGAGCCATGGATGTTTCCCACCCTTTAAAGACATAGCATACTGATGTAACTTCAAGTGTAGACCAGCCCTTTAGAGTGCAAAGAAATATCTAGTGTGGATTACAATGTCTGTACACAAGTCAATATTTGCATAACAAAAATCATTCTTTCTATGACATTGCTTCAGAAGGGGAAGGTTTAAAGATACCTCAACAGAAAGATCTACTATTGAAATGCATTCTGAACTGGATTCCCTCTTTCTAAATGTATTAGCCATAAGCCATCAGATTTCAGAGGAATTTCCTAAATTTAGCAAAATGCAGCAGTACCTGCGCTCCTACAAAACCAACCCATTGTAGGGATATAGATCATAGCATCCAGGAGAATATCTAATGGCAAGTAGATGACTTCAGGCTGTCAGTAAATGTACCTTAGAGGATTCTAAAGTGTTTTAAAGAGTATCATCACTTATTAATTTCTCCCTTTGCTCACTTTCAAAGGGCTATTTACCCACGCCTATTTTGTATACTTTATAAAGAAAAACTTTCAAATTCCTGCTGAAGGAAAGCATGTATCTTGTATGCCAGTTGGGAGCTCTTCTGTATTTGCTGGTTTCAGTTCCAATCATCCCAGTCTTTGACTTTGTTTCAAGGTTTAGGAGAAATAATTCAATGAAATATTAGGTTCCATTCCCAATTTGTTATATATAACTGTTTTATGAGTCTTCTTTAGACATTTTCAGTGAATGTAGGGTATATCAAGTGTGCCCACTTCTCCCAGGGACTGAGAAAGAGCATGGTCTTGTGATTAAGGCACTAGACTGGATATGCACTTTGATTTTCTGGCTCTGTCACATATTCCCTGTGTGACCTTGGCAAAGTCATTAAAACTCACTGTGCCTTGGCTCCTCATCTGTAAAAATCACCTTGTGTCTGGCTTATCTATTTAAATGATGGGTCAGAATCTGTGTCTTGTTCTGTGTTTGTAAAGTGCATGGTACAGCAGGGCTCTGAGCCCCTGGATTCTGTTGTAATTTACATAACAATAATTAGGGCTCAGTTTTGGATGTACCTGAATGGTTCGTGTGTTGGGGAAAGACTGTAAGGAAACTTTTCCTAGCCACATGATTGTTAAGGAAGCAGACAGAATACAGACCAGGTCAGTTAACTGAGGAGGGACCATTGACCAGCTCCCTGGTGTCTGATGACAAGTACAAGGAAAAGGGTACACTTTATCTTTATAAAAGAGGTGTAATTGATTTTGCTCTACACACTCCCCTTTGTGCTTGCTGGCATTCTGCCTGCGTTTGTCCTGTGCTGGCAGAATGTCTCAGACTATAACCACAACTCACAGCACATTTGTACTGCCATCCTCCCAGTGCACCAGAATTGACTCACAGAGCAGAATACTAAAGGAAACGCATTTGCAATATATCTAAAAACTGATTTCAAAAATCAATTTTGTGAGCTATGCCACTGTTTACAATGCAGGAAATGAATAGTTGCCATCACACAAACCTTGCACTGCCCACTTAACAAATATGTTATTCTTCTCAAGTATAGGGAAATACATTTTTCTTACAAAGTATAACCTTCCCTCTGACCCTTGGAATGTTGCAGTATATTATCTATTATTTTTGCACTCCTGGTTCCATTGTCTAAATGTTGTCTTTTAAGGAATGGTATTAAATGGAAAATCCTATCAACTATCTATAGATAGTGTAGTTTTTTGGTATGATAGTTATAATGGTTTTCTTAATATATAGTACAATAACAAATTGTATAATGTTATCATCCTATGGCAAAGCTATGGTTGCATTTCTGCAATGTCTTAAACAATTGGTGAACTTTAAGATCATGAGTATTCCAATTGACTTCTCTTGCTTAACATTGACATGGGACTACTAACATGTTTAAGGTAAGCATGTATTGTAGGACAGGGGGAAATGTATTTTAAACTGATCAGTGTGTGTTATTAATATGTACCAGGAGTGCACTGTATTTATTAGGTGTTTATGGTGAAAGACTTTTATTGATTTTGGTTCAGAGTTAAGGTATCATTTTGTGATAAAACATATTTTTCTTTACACATGATAAGAGTAATGGGCCACATTTTTTAGCTAGTGTAAATGAGCATAGTTGCATCAAATCAATGAAATTACTTCCATTTATACCACCAAACGAGCCAGTCAAATGTGTCTGTTTACTGTTTGGGCAGTGCCAATGTTACAGTGTCCCCAGCTATTCAGCTTTTGCTTTTATTGCTTGTGTTTGCAGATGCAACAGCTGCCTACTACACTATTTTGCTTAGCAACATTAAGTAGCTTTTAAATGATATTTTTCTTTTTGGGGGATTTTCAGTCCTCATCCTCATCCTCATTATCATCAATTACAATTACTTTATTTAGGTAAATTAGGTACACAAAGTTATAGTATTGTTACATAATTATGTCACATTATTATTGTTTATTATTTATATTCTGGTAGTGTCTAAAAGCTTCAGATTGAAGCCCTATCATGCTAAGCATTATACAAACATATTATAAAAGATGGGTCTCCACCCAAAAGACTTTGCAATCAAAATAGACAAGCGATATGAATGATGAGGTGGGAGAAATGTTTCACATAAGCAGAGTGATCAGGATGATGAGTGTTAGTTCCTTGATCTTTCGGAGTGGTTATATTTGCTTTGTTTTCCTTCTGTTTTTCATTGTAATGTTAATAATCTATGGAATGAGCAGGGGAGGAGTTGGTGGTGAATTCATAGCAAACCAGGAAAGGAAGGGCAATAAAAGAGGAAGGGAAGAAGGAAAGACTAGAGAACAAAGAAAGTAACAGTTTGGCAGAGAGATTGTGAGGGAGAGGAATTGGAGAAAACACGCAATGAGCCAGGAGGAAAAAATAACCAGAAGCAAAGCCTATGAGAAAAATAAAAGTCTGTCTGAAAGTTTCAGAGTTGCCCTTAATGTTACTACTAATGCTGTGTGCTGCCTTGGCCCTTTTACCCAGTGTCAAAGTCTATTTTGCTCCAACAAATGCAGCTAAAATCCATTCAATACTGTACCTCTTTCTTGACTCCACTCATTCTGGAGACTTTTTAAAATTCATTTTTAAGTTCATTGTGGACTTTTTAAAATCTCAGCTATGTTTGTATGCTCTTATTACAGCAAAATCATCTCATGGGTTCCATTTTCCTCCTTTTGCCTGTGCATCCAAGCCACAGCAGTGTTTGCCTTTACCTTTTCTTCATTTCTAACCTTCATACCTGATCCTGATCACATGTACACCTGTGTTAACCCACAGTAGCTGTGCTAACGTCATTATGGCTCTTATCCTGCAACTGATCTACTACTAGTTCTGACAAAGAAAACAATTTGTTCTCCTAAACTCGAAAAAGACAAAAGGTGTCTAACACAGGCCAGTTCTCTACAATTAACTCCTTATAAAGCATTTAAATACATGCTTACTTTAAAGCATGAGCATAAGCCCCATTAAAATCAAGCGTGTTCTTAAGTGGTTTTCTGAATTCAGATCCTAAATCTTGGAATTAATTGTTTTTTTCTCATGTATAATTATTAGAAATATTTAACCATGCATCACTTTTTATATCATGTCTTCTATTGATGGATCACTCCTATCTTTCCAGGACTTGACAAAATTTTCCTTGTTTCTAGAAAATTTGCAGAATTTATTTTTATTCTTACTCTGTGTACCACTTCCCGACTGTATACCTGTTATTCTTTTCACCCTAGCAGCAAGTCTGAGTGTGTAAGCAAGCCTCATGGATATCCCAGATGTAACACAGTAACTTTGATTCCTTTCTTTTTAAACTATTTTTAAATTTTTATCCACACCTACTGGGTCTAGTTAAGACAGGATAATGATTTTAGTTGCCCATTTTGGGACACCTTCATGCAAGCTGGTTTTCAGAGGATACTCAGCATTTTCTAAAAATTAAGCTTTTTAGGATTTGACACCAAGAATAGGGGTGCCCAAAAGCATCAGTCACGTTTGAAAAACCTTGGCCTCATTTATTCAGCCTCTGCTGTTGCTGAATTGCTTCAAGCTGCAACTAGTCAAGTGTAACTCCCCTTCTTACACCCACCAGCATCCATTTTCCATCAGTTAATAGTCTCTCTCTACCAGATCTTTCTTATGAAGCTTCTAGCTTCTTTGGGGGGTTGCTGGTTCTATGTAAAAACAGTAGTCCAGGAAAAGAGTCTTGTATCTATACTCCAAACTATACTACATAATAACTCCATTGTGTTCCAGTCTTTAGTCTCTGTTTGCACTAATGCTACTGAAAAAAAATCAATTATTTCTTCTACATAAATCATTTCTGCATTTCCTTTTCTGATCATTACTGCATTTACCAGAACACTATTTGTGAAATGTAGCCAAAATGTAGGCGAATAAAAGGCTAGGTACAGTTAGCCGAGGCAGAGGCATGTGAAGCTTCAGCAGGTGAATAAGGAAAGATGAGATTTGATGAAGAAAGAGAGAAGAACCCAGGAAGGATATAGGGTCTGAGACCAAAGTCAATGGACAGACTCTCACTCTTCCATGGACTTTGTGTCAGGTCCTTAATGGGTAGGACAGTGAGCTAGAGTGACATGAAGGAAAGAGAATCATAGTAATGGAGATATAAGGGGAACGTTCACTCAGAAGTTTAAAAACAAACAAAAACACTATTTTCTAGCACAGCATCTTGTTTACCAACTTCCTTCCTGCAAGTCACTGAAACTGTTCATAGGATTCCTATTGATTTCAAGGATCTTCGAACCAGGCCTTAAGTTATAAGTTAGTCATCCCCAGAAGTTCCTCACATTTCCGAGGACTGTATTAGAAAAGAATAAATCCATTTAACCTGAGAATATCTTTTTTTTTCTTTTCAGTTTAAAAAGAGTCTGCCATCTTCATATGCTAAATTCAGAAATTCTACTACTTGAGCTAAGGAGACTATCTAATAGTAGAAAGTGCCTCTTTTCCAGGCATCTGTCCTCTTTCAAGAAACCCCATCACAAATGGCTGCTAAAAGACATATTCAGTAGCATCAGGGAAGCTTATGTCCACTGTGGACTGAAACTCTTTCAAGCACTGCTTTGAATTAAATAAATCACAGTAGCACTGCTGCAGCCTCGTAATCTTTAATGCAGCACTTTCCTAGTATACTTAGACTCCAAATATGTTGACATCAATACCATGGAAGTTATGAAACCCCATTGCTATAACATGACTTCCAAGGAGAATGAAAGCTTTTAATATTTAGCTATATTTTTACTGCAGAGAATATGACTGTGGCAGGGATCTCTTTTGGGTAAGGCAAGTCCAGGCTGGTGATAAAACAAACTTTTATTCATTGTATTCTCTGTTTGCTATTACTGAGTTTTATTTAAAAAAAAAATCTTGTCTTTATGGAATATGTTGTTCCAGTGCCTGAAATAGTAATTACTAAAACTGATTTTGTTGCAATACTTCAATGTATATATCACAGTAAGGAGAATTAATTACCCTCATGTCATGGGTATTAGACACCAGAGAGTGTTTAAGTTTAAGTCAGTTCATTTTATGGTTATGATTTGTTGTAATTAATTAATATATAAAGCAATCTACTAGGCCTCCGTAGTTATATTTTCTTTGTTGAATTGGGCTTTGATACTGCAAGTACTTACGTCGTACAAACTGCATGGTAGGAAGCAAAGCACTATAGTAAGGAGCTATGAATATGAGCAGGGATGATCAAGCATTTAGGACTCAGGTGAATGGAAAAACTTCCACAGACTTCACTGGGAGTCAAATCAGGCCTTAAATGTGATTCCATTGAGTAGATGTAAATCTTAAGCTTGCTGCCTATCTGCCCTTACCCGCAAGAGTACACAGTAAAAAAAGACAAGTAGTCCTGTGGCACCTTAGAGCCTAACAAATATATTTATATAGCCATTCAAGCTCATCTGAGGAAATGGGTTTTGCCCACGAAATCTCATGATACTAAATATATATTTGTATATACATATATTTGTTAGGCTCTGAGGGTATGTCTAGACTACATGGCTCCGTCGACGGAGCCATGTAGGTGAGCTTTCTAGACATAGGGAAATGAAGCGGCGATTTAAATAATTGCTGCGCTGTGCCGATCAGCTGTTTGGCGGCACAGCGCGGTAATCTGGACACTCACGGTCGACAAGAGAAGCCCTTGTCGACCGCCCCATTATGCCTCGTGGAATGAGGTTTACCGGGGCAGTCGACAAGGGCTTCCCTTGTCAACCGCCGAGTGTCCAGACTACCACGCTGTGCCGCCAAACAGCTGATCGGCACAGCGCAGCAGCCATTTTGATGTAAATGAAGCGGCGATTATTTAAATCACCACTTAATTTCCCTTTTTCGAGTACACTAATCTACATGGCTCTGTCAACGGAGCCATGTAGTTTAGACGTACCCTAAGATGCCACAGGACTACTCATTGTTTTCAAGTTACAGACTAACATGGCTACCCCTCTGAGACTAGTAAAAAAGGAGTCATGGCTGAGTGGAGCTTGAGGAGACATGAAACATAAATATATTGCTAGACAATGCAGGGGAGTAATCAGGAAGGCAAAACAATTGGAATTGCAGCTAGCAAGAAATGTGATGGGTAACAAGAAAGGTTTCTACAGGAATGTTAGCAATAAGAGGGTGATCAAGGAAGGTGTGGGGCCCTTACTGGATGAGGGAGGTAACCTAGCGACAGATGATGTGGGAAAAGCTGAAGTACTCAATGCTTTTTTTGCCTCTGTCTTCACAGACAAGGTCAGCTCCCCAACTACTGCACTAAGCAACGCAGTATGGGAATTTGGTGGGCAGCCCTCAGTGGAGAAAGAACAGGTTAAGCACTATTTAGACATACACAAATCCATGGGTCCAGATTTAATGCATCTGAGGGTACTGAGGGAGTTGGCAAATGCCATTGCAGAGCTTTTAGCCATTATCTTTGAAAACTCATGGAGGTTGGGAGAGGTCCCACATGACTGGAAAAAGGCAAATGTAGTGCCCATCTTTAAAAAAGGGAAGAAGGACAATCCAGAGAACTATAGACCGGTCAGCCTCACCTCAGACCTCAGGAAAATCATGGAGTGGATTCTCTAAGAATCCATTTTGAAGCCCTTGAAAGAGGGGAAAGTGATCAGGAATAGTCAACTTGGATTCACCAAGCTCAAGTCATGCTTCACCAACCTGATTAGCTCCTATGATGAGGTAACTGGCTCTGTGGACATGGGGAAGTCGGTGGATGTGATATACCTTGACTTTAGCAAAGGTTTTGATACCGTCTCCCACAATATGCTTGCCAGCAAGTTAAGGAACTATGGATTGGATAAATGCAAAGTGGCTGGAAATCTGGCTAGATGGTCAGGCTCAATGGGTAGTTATTAACAGATCGATGTCTGGCTGGTGGTCAGTTGCAAACGGAGTGCCCCAAGGATCTATTCTAGGGCTGGTTTTGTTTAACATCTTTATAAATGACCTGGATGAGGGCATGGATTGCACCCTCAGCAAGTTTTCGGATGACACTAAGCTAGGTGGAGAGGTAGATACATTGGAGGGTAGGGATAGGGTCCAGTGTAACCTAGACAAATTGTAGGATTGGGCCAAAAGAAATCTGATGAGGTTCAACAAGGACAAGTGCAGAGTCCTGCACTTGGGATGGAAGAATCCCAAGCATTGTTACAGGCTGGGGACCAAATGGCTAAGTAGCAGTTCAGCAGAAAAGGACCTGGGGAATACACTGGATGAAAAGCTGGATATGAGTAAACAGTGTGCACTTATAGCCAAGAAGGCTAATGATATATTAGGGTGCATTAGGAGGAGCATTGCCAGCATATCTAGAGAAGTTATTATTTCCTTTTATTTGTCATTGGTGAGGTCACAGCTGGAGTATTGCGTTCAGTTCTGGGGCCCCCACTATAGAAAGGATGTGGACGCATTGGAGAGGATCCAACGGAGGGCAACCAAAATGATTAGGGGGCTGGAGCACATGACCTACAAGGAGAGGCTGAGGGATTTGGGTTTGTTTAGTCTACAGAAAAGAAGAGTAAGGAGTGATTTGCTAGCAGCCTTCAACTTCCTGAAGAGAGGTTCCAGAGAGGATCAAGAGAGGCTGTTCTGAATAGTGATGGATGGCAGAACAAGTTACAGTGGGGGAGGTCAAGGTTGGATATTAGGAAAAACTATTTCACTAGGAGGATGGTGAAGTACTGGGATGGGTTACCTAGGGAGGTGGTGGAATCTCCATCCCTAGAGGTTTTTAAGTCTCGGCTTGACAGTCCTGGCTGCGATGATTTAGTTGGGGTTGGTCCTGCTTCGGGCAGGGGGCTGGACTTGATGACCTCCTGAGGTCTCTTCTAGCCCTAGGATTCAATGATTCTATGAAATATGAAGTTCAACATAGTCAAATTATGGATTTAACTCATCAGTCCCTCTTTGGTCTTATTCCCACTTGTAGACAAAAGTAACTTGATGGCAATATACACCAGCACGCTCATTAATGTAGTTAATATTCCACTGTATTACTCATCTTGCGTATTATTATTTTTTCTGTGTTTGTGCCCTTCAAGCATTTTCTTTTGCAATGACTAAATTAGCTGCATTATATTAAATACATTGATAAAATAGTTTGGAAACTGGAATAGGACCTCCCCTCCGCTCTTTTCACACTATTAATTGAGTGTATAGAGCAAGATCCTTTATTCCCTCTAGGAGTTTGGGGTAGCTAAAAAGTGCTGCATTAGTTGTCTAAGTATGCTTTTGAAAAGAAGCTGCATGATGAGACATTATGAGATTAACTGAAGCAAGACAAATTCAGAGTAGAAATAAGAAGCACATTTATAACCACTGAGAGTAAGTAACCTTTGGAACAGCTTACCTAGGGATGTGGTGAATTCTTCATTGCTTAAAGTCTTCATGTCAAAATAAAGTGCCCTTCTAAGACTCCCAGGCAGAAGTTATGGGCTTTATGCATGAACCACTTGATGAAATTCTATGGCCAATATTATGCATGAGATCAAAGTAGATGATAATAATAATTTTCTGAAAACTTCTACCCAATGCACAGTAGCAGTCAAAAAAGCTAACAATGTGTTGGGAACTATTGGGAAACATAGAAAATAAGACAGAAAATATCATAACCCCGCTATATAAACCCAGGATGCAACCTAGCCTTGAATATTTTATCCATGTCAGTGTTCCCTCTAAGATTTTCCATCCGTGAGCGGAGTGAGTTTTATCTTGTGCACCAACATTGATGTCATGTGTGCTTGTTTGGATGTGTGTCACTGTGTCACCCACTAGGGTTCCCTCTAAGTTGCATGCTTGCGCGCTTGCACAGAAAAAAATTCCACCCCACCCTCCTCCTATGTTAGTAACTAGGGGGGGCACACATCCAAACAAGCGCACTTGACGTCAATATTGGTGCGCAAGACAAAACTCACTCTGCTCATGGGTGGAAAATCTTAGCGGTAATATTGGCACCCACCAGTTACTAACAAAATTACACACATGCACGCACGCACGCTGTACACACACACACACACACATTATATAAATTGTTATGTAAAAAAAAATACTAAAACAAGGGATAATTAAGAAAGTGCATGACCCTGCACCCACCCACCCTGAAAACCACCCAGCTTGCAGGCTCCTGTCCCCAACACACACTGTGCATGCCCAACTGCCTGTGCCCCCATCAGGACCACACACAACCAGCTGGTGCATGTATAGGCCTGGCTAACTCCCTACCCCCACACATATCCTGTAATTGTGCCAGCCTTGCAATCTGCCCCCATATGCCACCAGAATATATGCTGGGACCATGCTATCTGCCACACAAACTGCCAGAACCTGGGCCTAGGGCCCACAACTCAAGCACCACTGTGCAGAGACCTGTGCCCAGCCCCACATCTCACCTGTTTCCCCCACCATTGCCCAGAGACCTGGGGTCATGGAAACACACACACATCATTGTGACGCATGGCACACAGGATGCCTGCTTTCTCAGGGCAGCATGCACTCCTGGGCAAGCACAGTGCGGCAGAGGACACCGAATCCCTGCAAGGGGAATCTGCTGGGAGGAGAAGGAAGTGGATGGGATCCCAGTAGCATCCTTCCTGACCAGCGGCATCTGCTGCTCACACACTCCCCACCTCACTTCCAGTGGTCGGGGTAGAAGTCCTCTCCTGTGGGACACTGCCACTTCCAGACCCAGTGTGTGCACAGCATGCAGGGGAGCTGAGCTGTCCCATTTTTCCCCTCCCGCCCACAGGCTCCTGGCCTGGCCAACACCTTCCCATGCCAGCTCATCCCCGGGATGTGGGGTTAGTGAGGCTTCCCCCCGGGAAAATCTGTTTCCCCTGCAGAAAGGGGCCTGCTGTGTAGGCCACAGATGGCCTTGCTCCAAGCAATAGCCTTCATCTGACCTGAGTCCTTTCGGTGTCGGCTGAGAGATAAAGGCTAGGCTTCATGCACCCTGTCTCCTGGGATGACTGCCCTTCTCTTTGTTCTTCACATCTGGACCCGCTGCAAGTGAAGTGCCTACAACACCTCCTGTGCCAGTCTCCTGACCCCGTGAGAGCCGCTGCTGCAGATGAACCCATGAAGGCCTGGAGTGGGAACACGTTGCCTGCCTATGTAACCTACAGCAGTCTCTGGAGCGGCAGGACCAGCGGTGGTTAGTGGACTGGGAGCTGGCTGCACCACCTGGTGGGAGCTGGCACAAGAGAACGGAAGCATGTGCCCAGCATACACAGATGCTGCCAAGTCACTGCCATTGAGTAGTTCAACAGCCACCCCCACCCCCTCCTGCTCCTGCTCCTGCTCCTGCTCCCACTCCCAGTCCTCCGGCTTCTCGCCCTAGCCCCTCTCCCCCTGTACAAGAGGCAGTGGGACCACCCAAGTCAGGTGCCACTCTCAGTCCCATTCCTGAGCCTCCCACTCCCCTTTCCTCACCCCCCATTCCAGGCTCTTTCCCCAGTCCCTCCCCAGTTTTCGTTACCCCAAATAAAAACAAAACATAGTTCATTGTTCCAAACCAAACAGTCTGCTTTATGGTATCTGCAGGGGAGGGAGGAAGATGGGAGGAAGTGGGGAAGGGAGGGTGGGGGAAGGAAGGGGTGAGGGAGGAAAGGCACACTGGGGCATTGCAGAGGCCCCTAGTGGGGAGTCCCAGGGGAGAGTCTCACAAGTGTCCTTGTCTGAAACTCTCCCTCAGGGCCTCCCAAATGCACGCAGCCCCCTGATGAGCCTGCCAGAGGGCAGCTATGTGCAGCTGCTCAAAAGCCCTGGCGAGCTGCTCAGCTTCTGCCCCCAACCCTGACAGGAATGTCTCCCCCTTATTCTCACAAATATTGTGGAGGACACAGCACGCTGCCACCACTTGGGGACCGTTCACCAAGGTCCAGGCAGGTGAGAAGGAGTGGAACCTCCTTTTGAGACGTCCAAAGGCACCCTCCACAATGTGGGCCCTGCTGGGCCTGGTATTAAGCTATTCCTTGGTGAAGTCCAGGTGTCCAATGTATGGATTCATAAGCCAGGGGATCAGAGGATAGGCTGCATCCCCCACAATGAACATCAGCATGTTCACGTCCCCAACCCTGATGGTGCAGTTGGGGAAAAAAGTGCGTGTGCATCTTCTGGTGGAGGCTGAAGTTCCTAAAGATATGAACGTCATGCACCTTCACCGACCACCCAACGCTGATATATGTGAAGAGGCCATGGTGGTCCACAACGGCCTGCATGACCATGGAAAAGTACCCCTTAAGGTTGATGTGGTCAGATGCCCGGTTGTCAAGGGCCTGGATGGGGATGTGGGTGCTGTCAGTGGTCTCCCCACAGTTGAGGAAGCCTATTGCAGCAAAGCTAGTGACGACGGGATCCACATCACCCAGGAGAATGAGCCTGCGCAGCAGGATGGAGTTGATGGCCCTCACCACCTAGAGAAAGCTAGAAACTGAGAATCACAGGGTTGCCAGAACCTTCGGGAGTTCCCCTAACCCAACCCCCTTTCCCCCACACATCAGGCCAACCCCAACTAACCCCTTCCTCTGGCAGGGCTTTGTGAAGGGAAGGAGCTTTCACCACCACCATCCCACGCTTCCCTAGGGAACCCTATTCCAGCAGTTCACCACCCTCCCAATAACATAGTAAGAGAGTCATACCTGAGAGACCCCGACCACGATGCTCAATCTTCTCATTCCAAACTGGTTCCCAGTGGAGTGGTAGCTGTCTGGCATGGTGAACTTCCAAATAGAAATGGTGACCTACTTCTGGAGGGGGATGGCAGGTCTCATGTGGTAGTCCCGTTGCCTGAGGGCAGGGGCAAGCCTCTTGCAGAGCTCCAGGAGGGTGTCCTTCTCCATGTGAAAGTTCTGGAGCCACTGCTGATCATCCCACCACTCCATGATGATCCGGTCCCACCGGTCAGAACAGGGCAGCAGTTCCAGGAAGTGAGTGCTGTCCTGATGCCCTGCCCAAAGTGCTTCAGAGGGAGTCTTAAATGCGATTGAGGCTCCAATCAGTGTGGATGCTCCATTTCAAAATAGTTCAGCACTATTTCGACTGGCATTTGCTGTGTAGATGTGCTATTTCAAAATAGGCTATTTTGGACTTTTTATTCCGAAATAGCTTATACCAAAATAGTGCTGCTGTGTTGCCATACCCTACCAAGCCTGTTATTTTGAAATAATGGGCTTGTTATATTGAAATACTGACTCCTGCTTGTGAAGAGGAATAAGCTTCTTTCAAAATAGTTATTTCTGGAGTTATTATTTCAAAATAACCTGGTAGTGTAGACATAGACTTACAGTGAAATGCTCCAGATACAAAGCAGAGATCTCCACAGACGATCTGGGTATCCCGAAAGACTTTGGAAAACTGGCAGCCTGTTACATCAGTAGAATTACAAACTATGATTCACTTGTTAATATATATTTACCTCTGTTGCAGGTATCAAACCTGTAAATGAAATTAAGTTCTGCAGCCTCCCTTTCAGGCTGGTTTGGTAACAGACTAGACTATGGAGACTGGGAGCAACCTGACATGGTGTGATTTTAGTTTGAGTAACCTTTTATCAGAAAATCCAGTTTTATTGTGTGGCAAGATAGGCTGAAGAGCCTAGGGGGACTGTGTGTGACTCCATGATAAAACTGATATTGTGATCCAAAAGTTCAAATTTGTTACTGGCTTGGGGAAATCTAATTATAGAACATGGCCCCAGTTTGAGGTGTCTCCTGTTTTTCTGATAGTCTGCCCTGTGTTAGACACTTGCAAGTGTTAGCCACTTGAGATAGCAGGACACAACTAACCTGTGGAACTCATAGCTATGGGTTTTTGTGATGGCCAAAAGTACAACTGAGTTCAGAAAACAGCAGTATAAGTTCATAGAGAATAGGTCCATCAATGGTTATGCTCTATGCTTGGGCAGACTCCATACCTCTGACTACCAGAAGTGAAATTTATCCCAAGTGTAGAGTGCCAGCTCAAGACCCATAGCCCCCTAAGTCCCACTTATCCCTCCAGAGTAAGAATTATATATTGGTATGAAGGCCCATTGCTGGTTGTCTGTATAGGGCGGGAGTTCACACAGGCAGTTTGTAGGACTGTTGCTTTGTTATACAGCATCTATGTAGTATTTTGTATTCCAGTTTTCTTTACAAAATATGACTATGGCACTGTTTATGTTGTTAACTATATACCACAGAATATACAGAATAAGTAATGAGGCCAAATTTTTGTGACTTTTGGAACATATGATTTTGTATTTCCCAACCTTTAATTTTAACTGTGCAACAATGCTGAATGAGCAGCTTTTGGTTGTTTTTATTTTTGTTTTTCATTGTATATATATATCTGTACATGGGACCAAATTCTTGGTGCCTTACACACATAGGTTGCTCCATTTGTTGCAGGGAGACTGGCTTAGTAAAACAAACAGGATTTGTCCAATGGTCTGTAAAATGCTTTGGGTTATGGGGGAGTATATTTTATCATGCTTGTTTCTCAGATTTGTTATATAGATGACTCTGCCCATTTTCCAAGTTCTCCACACTGTGGTGAATGGAGTTTTATTTAATTTATATCTAGATCATGATGGTGAATCGATTTCAATATGCTGAACACTGTGTTGCCTGAATTTCAGTTATCATGTGGCTTCCCTAGGGTTCTTGGGTTTGTTCATTCAAGATTAATGAGACATTGGTTCTCCATTAAGAAGCTATTTAAAATACATTTAATTATAATGAGTTAGGTACCTGAATTAATACATGTGCCCTTTTCAGTGTATCAGGGATACATTTTGTCGGTTTTATTCTTAAGTATGGTCCGACTCCTAACACTGGCAATTTTATACTGGTGTTACTGAGTCCTCATAATTAAGATAAGGTAGGCTAGATGCATAAATGGCCATATTTTGAGAATGATAGCCTCCATGTTATGGGCTTGATTTGCACTCATATTTGTATATATGGAGTTGAGTTGTGGGTGCAAATCAGGTAGCTGGAGACCCAAATGCTGAGATTTACATTTGCAATTTATTTTGTAGGCACAATTTTTGCATACTCACATTATACCCACAAAAATAAGAGTTTGAAAATGTAACCCAGTGCATGCTTATAAACCATTCTGTGGAAAGAAAGAAAGAAAGAAAGAAAGAAAGAAAGAAATACTTAGTGCTAATATTGCTGATCATAATGAACACATTGTGTCTGTCCCATTATGCTTAACTAGGTTAGCATTAATGCTAAGCAAAAAAAATCAGAAAATGTTTTGATTTTGTTTCTTTGGGCCTGCTCCCATCTCTCATTAAAGTCAGGGGGAATTTTGCTATTAACTTTAATGGTCCCAGGATCAGGCCTATTAGGTAACTTTTCTGAGCAAAATCCAAAGTATGGCTCCTTTCAATTAAGTACAATAGTACAGATGGAAAATCAAAATGTAACACTGACAGGTAGAATTGAACCTGGGACCACTGGAGCTTAGTGCATGAGCCTCCTCAGCCTGGGCTAAACCCAGCTGCCCCTCAGCTAAAGCTGTAGAGGAAATTTACTCTTTACCTCTGTAATTTGTCTAAGTGCCACTGCACAGCACAGTAAACAAGGGTATGTCTAGACTGCATCCCTCTGTCGGCAGAGGGATGCAGATTAGGCAGGTCGACATTGCAAATGAGGCAGGGATTTAAATATCCCGCGCCTAATTTGCATAAAAATGGCCATTGCATTTTGCCGACTCAGCATTTTTTCGGCAAAAAGCAGCAGTCTAGAGGGGGATCTGTTGAGAAAGAAAGCCTTTTTCTACAGATCCCTTGAGCCTCTACAGCTTGAGCTAAAAGCCAGCTGGTGCTGACCTGAGGCACAGTAATAAACCATTTTTTCTTTCTGTATGTGATCTAAGTGCCACTACATGGGACAGTGAACCACACCCAGCAGGTGTGTGGGTTACAAACATTTTTTATTTTCTCTCATTGAAACAAAATGTTAATTTCTCATGGCTGTTCTGAAATATTTCTAAAGCTATTTCTCAGACAGCTTTTTTTCTGAAGGTTAAATACATTTGCCTAAGGAAAATAGCTTGAAATTGCTACATGTTCTTTCTTACTAGCATTTCCTTTTGCTCTTCATTTACAGCAATCAGAAAAACAGCTTTCTTCCTCAATGCATACCCCACATAATGCTATGCCCTCCCAGAGTGCTTTGTACTTAATTAATCCATGACAGGAAACAAACTGTGTGCAGTTCTAATACAACACACTAAAAATCTAATCCCCAATTAAAAGATAAACCAAACAAACAGGTCTTCAATTTAAATGCTGTTCTCTAAGTTGTCTCTCAATGTCATGAACTCTGCTGAGGAGTTCCAATGACAGGGACTATCGCAGCTGAAAGCCTTGTAATTATGAAACTTGAAATAAAGAGATGCAGCAATTGAAAAGGCCACCAAGAGTAAATAACTACATTGCATCGCCTACTACTTCTCTCCCTTACCTAGATTTCATCTGTAAGCACACTCATTGGACCATTAGCACCCTATGCTTTGCTTCTCCATCTTGTCTTTTTGCTGCCCAGGTCTCCTTTCACGATCAACTCTGCCTGCTTTCCTAGCTCTCTTTCTAGGACATTGGACAACCTCCTTCTGGTTTACTTCTTCAGATCCAGATTGCTTTTTCCAATTAGCCTTCCATCACTGCCCTCGAAACCAGCTTTCATTCTGCTCACTGACTCTACATGCTAATACTTGACATTTCAAACTAACTTAAATAAGCAACAGTGCATCACAGAAATAAGCATATCTCATAATCTGTCACTGTTGCAACCTTCATCATCCCAAACTTCCTCCTTCCCAGGCGTATCTCTGGCTTTGTGTAAATAATAATTGCACAGTGGAATGTGAGATGTGTTTGGCTGAACACCAAACTTGATCAGTGCAGCAGTGACAAAGAACAGCAATTTTATGACCAACCTATAATGCTTGAGAAATTGGCTAAATCGTTTGGTGTGTAACAGTGTTCTTGCCACTGCCTTTTGATTAACTGCAGCTAACGTGATGCTGTGCCAGACAGACCTGCCAGCCAAGAAGTACAATAATCTAATCTGAGGAGGTCATGAGAACATGAATCTAATAAATCCAGGCTAATAATTACAGTTCATTTAATTACCTCTAAGATAATAGCAGGAGCTGTAATTTTTTTTTTTTTTTTTGTAACTGATGCTGCTCACATCGTTGTACCTTTTCAGTTGTGTTAGTTGTAAAATCTGCCACGTTGTTGCTGAAGTTGATAAAAATGTCACAAAGCAAAGAAAAGATAATAGAACAGGAAAGTCTCTAAATGTCAAATAAGTATAAATGTATTGATAGACGGATACTTTACTGCCTTTATGCAGTACATGAATTCTGCAATAAATGCCGAACTCTTTTGATCAAGGAAATCAGGAGTTACTGGCTCTAGGATGTTTACTGATGAAATGTAATTGCCAAGGTTCTGTTTAGTTAACTTTTCCAAATACAAATTTAATTTTTATACTTGCCTTAAAGCTTAATCCTGAAAAAAAAAATGCATTAGATTGGCAAACTGTTATCCCTGCACAGGACTTCAGATAGACACCGGGGCTGTCTGTGTTAGGATATCAACTGGACTCCAGCTTCAATCCTGCAAACATGTAATTACATGAGCAATACAATTCAGGTGAGTAGTCCCACTGAATTTACATATTTGCAGGATTGAGGATTTAACAATAGTCCCTTAAAACTGCTGGAGGGAGATCACCTGGCAATATAATGTTCTTGCTCATATGCGTATGCAGTGTTGTTGAAGCTGTGTCGTCCGCAGGGTATTAGAGAGACAAGATGTTTGAGGTAATGTATTTTATAGGACCAACTTCTGTTGGTGAGACAGACAAGCTTTTGAGCCTAAAAAAAGCTTTTCTTCAGGTCTGGAAAACTAAATCAGAGTGTTGTAGCTAAACCATTTACACTTAGCTGTGACACTTGGAATTAGTCTCCCACACCTGAAAAAGAGCTCTTGAGGCCCAAAAGTTTGTCACTGTCACCAGTTGAAGTTGGTCCAGTAAAAGATACTTGCCTTGTCTCTTTGTCATATACAAACATGGATTATTTTCTGACTATGGAATCAACCATTCACTGCCGAGGCCAATTCGGGTGCATCTACACAGCACCCTCAACTCAAAACAAGATACAAAATTTGCACTACACAAATTGCTAATCTTATTTCGAAACTATTTCAAAATAGCTTATTTTGAAATTTGGTGCATCTACACAGTGCCAAATTTCAAAATAGCATGCTGTTTCAAGCCATCCCTTATCCCTTGTGCAATGAGGTTTTCCGGGATGGCGAAATAGCGTGCCCATTATTTAGAAAAATATTTTGAAATAACGGGCAGCTTGTGTAGAAGTGGGATAGCTATTCGAGATATCTCTGGTATCCTGAAGTAGCTGTGCAGTGTAGACATACCCCTAGAGTTCTACTATAAACATCAATGGGAACAGAATAAGATGTTCTGTATCTAACAGTTTGAAATTAACACAGATTCATTACATTTTCACACTAGTATTCTCCCTCCACTGATTCTTGGACAACAGAGCAGAAAAGTAACAGTAGGATTGGTCCCACATAATCTTCAGTCACTTTTCTTTGTTTGTATTTTATTTTATTGAAAAAGGGTGTTTGCAGTTTGAAATTAGCGTTATTTCTCGTGGAAAGCAGGAGTTAGTATTTTGAAATAACCAGCCCGTTACTTTGAAATAACGCGCTTGGTAGTGTGGGAGTTTCAAAATAAATCCCTAATATAGATCAGGGCCTAGAGAATGTGAGGTAATGGGTTAAGTTAATGTTATTTGGGAAATAAAACCTGTGGTTGGACATAAGACAGTAATTTAACATCCAAGGACTCTGTAAAGATCAATTTGATTGCCAGCAAGCCACCATGGAATGTTTCAGATGTGAGAGACTGAGCAAGGACAGGGGTAAAGGAGAGAGGTTGGTTGACTAGAAATGTTTTTGGGTTTTTTTCTGGGATCTGGCTGGACGTGTCAGGGTTGGACTTCCAAGATATGAAGCTAGTCTCTTACATACTGTAGGGGTATGTAAACACAGCTCCCTCCCCACATGGGATCCCACTGTAGCCACACAACTTCCCTGGCCTGCTTGTCCGTGGTGGGGAGGGGAAGTGGGCAGCATCGTCCCCTGGGTACTTGGGGCCCCTGTGAGGCAGGGCCAGCTGTGCAGGTCACACATGGACTTGCTCTCAGGACAGCTCCATCCCCTGCTCCAAGGACAGTTGCTTGCTGCTCACAGAGGAGGGCAAGGCCTCAGGGACACTGTCTGCAGGGAGGATTGACCACCTCTCCCTCTTTTCCTCCACAGCAAGACCAGACATCGCTGAGGGGCAATCCACGCCATCACAAGCAGCCGCTCGAATCCGGGGGAGCCGCAAGTGCAGGAGGGTCCACGAGGACCTCATGTGGGAGGACGTGGCAGCCCTGCATGACATGCAGCAGACCCTGGCCCAAAAGGTCCGTGATGACACCGAGTGGCACAACCACATGTGGGACCAGCTCATGCGCCAGGGCGAAAACGTGTGTGCCACCATCCAGGAAGTGATGGCATACCTGGGTCCTGTCCCCACTCTAGCCCTCGCTCCTCCTGCTCCCCTCCACTCCCACTCCCCCTGCCGTGCGCATGCCTCCTCCCCCTGCTCCCCCTGTCAGACCTGACTCCACTCCTGCCCGCCCCCCTGTTGTCCCAGGCCCCACCCAACCCTGAGTTCATTCAGGTACTTGGATCTGAGGTGGCACTTGCAGCCACACCACACGCCACTCCGTGCTCTGATCCCCTCTCCTCGCTCCTCCATCCAGGTTCTCAGCCACCCTCCTCCCCAGTTACTTTTTGTTAAAAAAAATATACAAAGGTTTTGTTGTTCAACTCACAACTGTTGTTTTTATTGATAATACAGGGAAGGGGGGCATGGAGGGGATGTGGTGGAAAAGGTATAAGGGGGCAAGGCGCAGGCCCCCATTGGGGAAGCCCCAGGGAGAGTTACTGGGTTCCTTCAGAGAAACTCTCCCTCAGGGCCTCCCGGATGCACACCCCCAACTGATGAGCCTGGCGGATGGCAGCTGTCCGTGGCTGTTTGAAGGCCATTCCCTCCCAGCCAGCCTCTGCCCCCCACCCCAGGAGGAAGGCCTCCCCTTTGCTCTCCACTATGTTGTGGAGTACACAACATGCCACAACCATCTCAGGGATGTTGTGTTCCCCCACATCGAGGTGGGTCAGGAGGCACCTGAACTTGACCTTGAAACACCCAAAAGCTCATTAGACTTGCATGCAGGCCCGGTTGAGGTGCGCATTGAATTGTTCTCTGGTGGGGTCTAGGTGGCCAGTGTAGGGCTTCATGAGCCACAACATCAGTGGGTAGGCCGCATCACCAACGATGCAAATCGGCATCTGCACATCCACAACTGCAAAGTCCCACTGGGGGAAGAATGTTCCAGCCTGCAGCCTGCGGTAAAGGCTAGAGTTCCTAAATATGCGGGCATCGTATGCTTGGCCCGACCACCCTACAAAAATGTCTGAAAACTGTCCCTGGTGCTCAACCAGGGCCTGCAGCAACATGGAGAAGTAGCCCTTTCTGTATATATATCATGGGCAGCTCGGTGCTGTGGTACACGTATCAGGATGTGGGTCCCATTGATCGCTCCTGCATATTTTGAGAATCCAAGGGCACCAAATCCAGCCATGATCGGGTCCAGGTCTCCAGGCGGATGACCCTGAGCAGCAGGATGGAGTTGATGGCCCTCACAACCTGCAGAAAGAGACAAAGAAACACACAAAACATAGAAAGAGAGGGAGTGCCTGAGCCCTTGGGAGCTGCCTCCCCTCCTCCCCACCCAAACGCCCCAGGAGCCACCCCCTATGAGGCTGCTCACCCAACAGCAGGGCTGTGTGAGGGTGGGATGGCACAACCCTCCCCCTCCCCTGGGGATGGGGCTTCCAGGACTCTCCCCCGCACCCCCTGGCAGGGACTGCAGCCCAAGAGTGCCTTATCTCCATGAGGAGGACCCCGATGGTGGACTTCCCCACACCAAACTGGTGGCCCACCAACTGGGCTGCCAGGGGTGGTGAGCTTCCAGACGGCAATAGTGACCCGCTTCTCCAGGGGGATGGCAGGGCCCAGGTGGGCATTGCGTCTCCAGAGAGCAGGGGCAAGCCAGGCACACAGCTCCAAGAAGGTGGCCTTCTACATGCAGAAGTTGTTTTGTCACTGCTGGTCATCCCACTGCTCCATCACCAGCCAGTCTCACCAGTCAGAACTGGTGTCCAGCCTCCAGAATTGTCTCTTGACCATGGGATGAGGGTGCAAGGGCATTGCTTCCGCACCTAGGCAGAGTGACTCACAGATGAGCTCTGAGACGAGCTGGGGCAGAATCGTCAAGACAGTCTGCTCAAACTGCTGCAGAACCTGCAGCATGGCTGTATGGGGCCATCACATGCCCAGGGGCAGCTCCAGCTCCATAGCAAAAAGAATATATGTTGTGGCATCCAACAAAGCTGGGCAACCAGAGCATGCACTCCTAAAGCTTTACTGTCCCTCGTAGAAGTAGGCAAGCACACAGCAGAACCTGAGAAATGTCTGTCCAGGAGCGTCCCTTTAAGCACACATTTCAGATAGCCTTAGGCAACAGCACCCGGAAGCAACTGCTGACCTAATGCCTTGGCTGAAGTGGTTCTGGGTGGCCTTTTATGCGAGAGAGAGTCCAATCAGTGTGGATGCTCTCTTTTGAAAAGCTGATTGCTTTTGCAATGCACTTGTGCTGTGTGGACGCTCTCTCTCGAAAGAAGTTTTTTCAGAAGATCTCTTCTGAAAAAGCTTCTTTCGAAAGAAGCCTGCAGTCTAGACATACCCTTATTGTGCATTTGTTCACCACCTATCACCACAGAGCAACAGTCTGAGGTAAGTCATCTAGCCACCACTGTAATATCAGTAATAATTATTATTATTGATTTGTATTGTTCGATGACAGATTATAACAATGTTAACTTAAACCATCATACTTCAGAAGGAACACAGATACACAGAATTCACTTCACAAGTAGCACACTCAAATACCTTACCTTTTTTGTAAAACAGATAGTATTTTTCTATATCAAAAGTATATTAACAAACTGACCAAATTATCTTTGTTTAAAATGTCAACTTGAAATTGTCAAACTGGTTACATTTTTTGTTAGCCCTTAAAATGCTGCCAGACTATTTGTTGTTTTTTTAAGTTTTTCCAGTAACAGACTAACTCAGCTACCTGATGCTGGTTAAATTCTGTTATCAGTCTTCAAAAGTTATGCAAATTTTGATCAACAAGTTCTCCTTGTCGCTGGAAAAAATAGAGATGAGGACCAGATTCCTGAAGGTACAGTGTAAAGAAAAAAGAGGGAAAGTCAGGCAAGCAGCGCTGTTCTAGCAGCTACTGCTTTCGGAAAAGCACAGCACTCTGAGAGAAGGGAAGGAATGAAGTAGTTATTCACTTCACCTTCCTGATTTGAGATTATACAGAAGAGAACAACCGGATCATAGAAAGGGGAAAATATGATCATCCCTTAGGGATAAAGCATAAAATTTAAGGGTACTGCTTGCTCTTACATTTCTGAGGCCACTGGTATGATACAGTATTTTTTAAAACACACTGACAACAACACTGGAAAACAAATCACTGGGCTCTTTAGCCTACTTTAATAAGCCCAAGTAATCGATGTGGCAAGTGACATCCAATGTGTTATTTAGATGGTTCCAGCTACCAGCTTCCAATATAACATTTTTCATTTTATTCTTCTAATGAATTAAAGTTACTGTAAGTTCATGACTTTGAAAGTTCAAGCTCAAAATCTGGCTTTGTAAATGTGGAGGACTCGTGGGGGCTGTAAGACCTTATAACAGAGCATTAACAAAGTTTTGTGCTTGTTACCCATGCTAGTGTTGTATTTATCTATTTCAGTGCATGCAATGCCTCTCCTATACATGAGCAGAGTTTCATGTGGTCTGAATTGTCATAGCTTCCATAGGGCATGTCTACACTAGGCAATTATTTCAAAATAACTTATTTCAAAATAATAATTCCCAAAATAATAATTTTGATATAGCTTATCCACACAACAGGGAAGCCTCAAAATTAGTCAGAGCCAGGCTCCATTAATGTGGATTCGCTACCTCGACTTAGTGCCTCAGAAGGCACTGGGGAGTAATTAATTTGAATTACTCTGTGGAGTAGTTATTTTGAAACAGTGGCACTATAGCATCCATATCGCTGCTCTTTCAAACTATTTCAAAATTAGCATTATTCCTCATGGAAAACAGGAGTTATTATTTTGAAATAACCAGCCCATTATTTCAAAATAACCGGCTTGGTAATGTGGATGTTCCGCTTGTTATTTTGAAATAAGGGAAGTTATTTTGAAATAACTCCCTAGTGTAGACCAGGACCTAGAGAATGTGAGGTAATGTGGTGAATTAATGTTATATGGGAAATAAAATTCATGGTTGGACATAAGACAGTGATTTAACATCCAAGGAGTCTCCAAAGATCCATTTGATTGCCAGCAAGCCACCATGGAATGTTTCAGATGTGAGCGATTGGGCAAGGACGGGGGTAAGGGAGAGAGAAGGCTGGTTCGTTAGAAGTGTTGGGGTTTTTTTCTGGGATCTAGCTGGAGGTGTCAGGATTGGACTTCTAAGAAATCAGAAGCTAGTCTCTTAGGGTATGTTTGCACTTGCAGCCTATTTCGGAATAGGGCTGCAAATGTAGTCATTCGGAATTGCAAATCAAGCCCGGGATTTAAATATCCCGCGCTTGACTTGCATCTTCCCAGCCGGGCGCCAATTTTTGAAATTTACAAGCCTGGTATAACTGCCCGTGTCGACACGCAGCAGTGAAACGGGCGTTCGAAATAAAGCCCTATTTCGAACTACCTGTTAAACCTCATTGCAGGAGGAATAACAGGTAGTTCGAAATAGAGCTTTATTTTGAAAGCCCGTTTCACTGCTGCGTGTAGACGCGGGCAGTTATTCCGGGCTTGTAAATTTCAAAAATGGCACTCGGCCGGGAAGATGCAAATCAAGCGCAGGATATTTAAATCCCAGGCTTGATTTGCAATTCTGAATGCCTACATTTGCAGCCCTATTCCGAAATAGGCTGCAAGTGTAGACATACCCTTAGGGTATGTCTAGACTACACCTCTCTGTCAACAGAGAGACGTAGATTAGGCACATTGAAATTGCTAATGAAGCAGGGATTGAAATACCCCATGCTTCATTGTTACCCGGGGTTCTTTCAACCCAAACCTCTTGGTAACTTTTACTCTCTGCGAAGTGGTGTCAGGAAATAATTCAGGGGAGACACGGTCATCCAAACGATAGATGGATGGTGCAAACAGGACAACACAAGAGTGCTTTCACTTAAAGCTAAACTTTACTTAGTCTCAAGCACTTACACACGTCCGCAACAGGTTAGTAAAACACCCCCACCCTCGATAATTACTGAAGTTGACTGTGGCTCTCGAGTGACAACAAGCAGGCTTCTGATGGCCAGACTTCCATCTGCTGGTGGGGACGAAGATGGGTCCAGATGTGAAGAGTCCTCAAGGAGTCCTCGAGGCGTCCCTCCAAGTGTACCCAAAATTGTCCCCCCAACTCAAACTTTCCTTCCCTATTTATCCATTAGAATTACAATAACACCACTCAAAAACTTGTTAGGCAAGCACTTTTTAAAGGTTAGGCAAGAGGTTTTCTTCTGATCATCACTTTCACCAGATGCGTTTTTTCCTTTTTCAGAGACTTCATGCTCGGGGGCCCTGATAGATACATGTTTTAGGTCATTTAGATAAACTTCCTGTTTTTCTTAATGTATAGCTCAGCGATTTCACTAGAGATTTGGGCCTCAGAAAGGACGTGGGGTCAAGCTGCCCTCTCTGTGGCACCCAAACTCTCCCTTCTTCCCCCTCCCTGACTTGGTCATGCTGTCTAGGCCTATTTTGGGCTTGTAGCTTGGTTGCTAAAATTGAAGCAGTAAGCAATAGTGGTTCAGGCACATTACTGGATTTGCTGAAATCTCCCCGTACATCATTAGCATAAACATGGCCACCACTTTTTTTCGAAACTGAGCTTTTTGGAAAAAAAATGGCAGTCTAGACGGGGATCTTTTGAAAAATAAACCCTTTTTCGAAAGATCCTGTAAACCTCATTTTTTGAGGAATACAGGATCTTTCGGAAAAGGGTTTATTTTTCGAAAGATCCCCATCTAGACTGCCGGGGTTTTTTGAAAAAGCTCCATTTCGAAAAAAAGTGGCAGCCATGTTTATGCTAATGAAGCGCGGGATGTTTAAATCCCTGCTTCATTAGCAATTTCGACGTGCCTAATCTACATCTCTCTGTCGACAGAGAGGTGTAGTCTAGACACAGCCTTACATACTGTAGGGGTATGTAAACACAGCTCCCAACTCACATCAGCAAAACTGGGTTAGCAGGGTTTACACTGTTACTCAGAAAATAGCTATGTAGGCAGTACTTTGAAGCTATAGCTTGGGCTCTGCATCTAAGGAACAGGTGTGAACTTCCGAGCACCTTCAATGCACTGTCTACCCAGCTATATTTAGAGTGCTAGCAGAGCTCCTCTAACCCATGGCTATTGATTCATGCTTGGAGACTCACTCCTGCTCATTCCAAAATGCTGTGTAGTCCCACCCTACCAGTCCACACTCCTGGGAAGATACTTTTGATACTAAGTTCAGAGAATGTAGCACCCAGCAGCTTCTCAGAAGGAAGTCTGAATGGGGAACTGTAATAAAACCTGTGCTTGTGAGGGTAAAGAGTGTACATCTAGAGGAGCTGTTAATGCATTATTTCATGGGCTTAGATGTAAATTAATGAAGTAAGAGTGTGTCAACTATGTTTGGAGTGGAGTTATGGAAACTGGATTTTCCTGCAGTGGCCTTCAAGGAGCACTTGCCATTTTTTTCAGTGACCACTTTGGCTTCTCGACACAGGGTCCTTGGAATGAGGGAGCAAAGTGAGAGATAATATGAAGTAAAATTTCCAAGTGCAAAGCTTGGCTGTGGCAGCATTTTCTTGTGCCTGGATTGTAGGGAACTTGTGATTGTGTCAATGGCATGATGACAGTGACACCATCTCAAGACCTGTAACAAAATGTGTGACTAATTCTGTCTATAAAAATACATTACAAACAACATCACGATGTCAAGACAAAGACATTACGCATCCTACAAAAATTGAGAGCATCCCTATTGGACCCAGCCTCTTAGAAAAGAAAGAAGAGAGCAGTTACAGCCTGTGGGGAGGGAGAAGAAAGGTAAGTGGAACTGGAGTAAATGGGGGAGTCAATGTGTGTGAAAACGATGAATTACATGATTATGCAGTTGAAATATACAGAAAAAAGTCCCTCTTCCTAAATTCCTGGAGAGCCAAGGACCATGGCACCATCATAGTAGCAGAATGTGGCATTACAGTAAAACTTTCACATAACTACAAGGTCTGTGTCTGCTCCAGTGCTCTTGAAGAGTAGCACAGGTGAAGTGTAGTCCAGGAAATGCTCTATGTCAAAAAGCACATCTTTTTATGAGCTTTACAAGTGTTGAATTTATTGTTATTAGATGCCCCTTTGATTTTATATGGTATATGTGAGCAACCAGCATGCCTTCTCTGTACCTTCATTCCTTTAGATAACTGTATCATGTCCTGCTAGCAGGCGCCGATCTAACACATACTTCAGTGCTTTGCCTGTTTAGGGCCTTATTTGTCTCCTCTGTGAACATTTATACTCTTTTCAAATGCTCCTCCCCGGAGGCTTTTCACAATGTTGCCTGCTCTGGGAATATTTGTGTTTTTTTCTCAAAGCTCCAGCTCCTGTGTCCATGAGCTCTCAACTTTCGTTTTGAATGGACAGAGCACGACCCCTCCCAGCTCAGAGAAAGGGGGGAAACATCAAGTGTATTATTTAAAAAATATGGCATGGATTTTAGAACCAATCTTGCAGGTTTCTGAGGGTTGTCTCGGGATTTTTGAGAGTTTTTATGATTGGTGTTGTTTTCCAGTTTTCAGCTGAATATCTGGTCAAAGAGGGACCCACCCCAGCCCTCCCCAACTCTCCCCAACCTGGTACAAATGGGGGAACAAGAGAGGGAGGATAGGTAGAGGAGAGTGAACATTCCTTATGGACATACTTAATGATAAAAATGTGTTTATGTTCTTAACAGAATAGGAGTGCTTTCCTGAACCATGGCTCTGATGATTGCAAAATGATTTGGCAGCCCCATCAATGAGCATCAATTCATGGCTCATTAAATTGGATCCACCTCTAAGATGGAGGAAGCAAGGATTTAACAGCAAGTTTACCCAGTGTTGGGATTTTGTGGTTCCCAGAGTCAGATGCTGGGCAGAATCAAGGGTCTTCGATACTTCAATTCAATTCAACAAGATGTTATTCAATGTGCACAAAGGGAGAGCCCCTGGTACTAAAATTAGCCAGAGCCCCTCGAGCAAGGAGCCCTTCCCCTTGCTGTTTTATAGCACATGGCAGTTACATAACAGGTTACATAACACAAACTTCTAAACCAATCATATTCAACCTTTCCATATATGGCTTTGTTTGTCACATGCTTGTACTTCTCCACTCCACATGTTGAGTTCATCCCCCTCCCCTTGGCCTTTTCTAGACTGTTCCTAGGGTGGTGAGCCACAGCATGCTTCTTTATGCATACCTACTTTCCAAACCACATTTTGTTTAAAATGAACACATGCATACCCTTCAGCTCCCCCATTTGGTTTTGGGGCTAAGAACAATTCTTAGACCCCACTAACACCACTTCCTTGTATTTATTAGGAGCTATAATTGACCTTATCAACACTTAATTAACTGCAGTTTTGGTAACAGAATTAAACAATACATTCAACCTTTAATACATAATGATATCTACAATAAAAGTAATAATAAGTCCCCATATCCATTGCGAAAACACAACTGAAATCCATCCCAGGGAATCTCTGTTCCCACAATAGCAAACTCTTCTATCCACTGAATCACTGTAATTGCCTTACCACTTCTTTCATAATATCTTCCACAATAGGAAAACGAGATGTTCAAGCCAGGCTTACCTTCCAAAGCTAAATACCCAAATCCACACCAGGTAGTGGAGTCTTTCCTCACTGTTATATCATTCATTAAATTAAACATTACATGCACCATTAAGTCAGGTCCCAACATTTGAGATAGGGCTTGTCCTGACTCCATGTTTCTTATATGCAAAACCCATCCTCCCAGGATGGAACATTGGTCCCATGGGAAAGCTATATAGTTATCTCCAGCCATTATTACATACTCAGCTAAACAGGTGTCTATGACATGAGAATGGGAGTGGGTGGAAGGGCTGAGCCTCCAATCCAGGAGACCAACCCACAGGAATTAACACCTCTCCAAAGATGGAATGACCATTCCAAAATGCCCATTATCAATAGAGACCACTCCCCTGCCATCATCCAAGGTGAAGACATTCAGTCTTTGAGAACTGCGGCTCTCACCCAACAGGGCACCTGTGACACGAGCAAGTCTCCTATCAGGGCTGCAACTTTCATGTTGAACACCATGCCAGTATGATAACACCATTCTAGACCAATGCTTGTTCATACATTTTAGTAGTTTTTAATAGATGGCTGAGTACAACAGTGAGGACCTAACCAACTATGTTGCTGAGTTAAGGTGATCTCTAACTTGATTAGACATGAGCCCTATTCTCACCACATTAAACTGTCATCCCTGCTACTAACAAAGTTTCAACCCAGTCCCTATTATGAGATTTGATAGCTTGAGTAATGGCATTTACAACTGATCCAGTGGCTCCTCCCCAGGTGACTACATCAATAAAACACTGAAAGCCATGGCAGCATTATTAAGATGAGACCTCTAAAAGAACTTTTGAGTCTCAGAAACCACTCAAAACAATTAGTAGATCACAAAAAATTCCTACATCAATTTTAAACTAGGAGTATCAAATGAAAACACTTAACAATATTGAGAATGGACCTCAAGGAGTCCATAGGGTAAACAGAGATTATTGTGCCCTATGTTGAGTGTCACCCTTGTATACTTTTATTCGTGACAGGTGCACCCAAACTGGAATTCCAGTGACCCGGGCCGCTGAAGGAGTTACCAAGAGAACCATGTGAGGTCCAGTCCAGGCTGGTTCAAAGGTTCATTTTCTATAGGCTTTCACCAGTACCTGATCACCGGGCTGCACCTCACATGTGTCCTCTTCACTGGCCTTTGGGTCTGGTTCAGTTCGGGGGGTCCTGTGAGACACACTGAGATAAGAATTTGCAATATTCAGCAAGCTGGTCACCCATGACATACAATTCCCCCGCTCCAATGCACAGATTTCCTGGCATCCTCATCGCCCGCCCTGTCAGCATTTCAAAAGGAGATAAGGAATGTGGATTAGTAGGACTGGATCTCATAGACATGAGAACCACTGGTAAATTGGTGACCCAGTCTTTCCCTGTAGCAGAAAACATCTGTTTGGTTAGTTTGTTTTTAATGGTTCGGTCAGCTCTTTCTACTAATCCCGAACTCTGGGGATGGTAGGGACAGTGGAATTTCTGTTTGATCCCCAGTGCCATGCATACCATTTTCATCACCTTCCCTGTAAAGTGGGTACCTTGGTCACTATCAATGAAGCATGGAAATCCCCATCGAAATTATTTGTCATCAATATTTTAGCTACATCAGGCGCAGTGGCCTTGGCCACTGGGAAAGCTTCTACCCACTTAGTAAAGTGATCCACGATCACCAGAACATATTCTTTCCCTCTGCACCTTGGCAGGGGTCCAATGAAATCTATTTGTAACTGTGTGAAGGGCTGTGTTGGTCTTGGCTGATGTCGCATTCTCACTTTCACTGTGGGAGTAGAATTACATTGAGCACATGTTACACACCTCCTCACATAATCATGCACATTTGCATTAAGCTTAGGATGCCACCAGGTGTCCGACATCCGGTGGATCACCCTCCGTGCTCCATCATGTCCCAGCATGTGATATATTTGTATCATAGTTCCCATCAGCACATTTGGTAACACTAATGTGTTTCCTGGGCCTCTCCAAGTGTTATCATCACACAGTTTGCCCCCATTATCCATCCATAACCACTTCTCTTTCCTTGGTGCAGCGTGTTGGATGTCCTGTAATTCAAAAAAGTTTGGGGGTTTTATGAGAGGCTGTGTTGCAGCAATCAATTGTGTCTCTTTACCTTCTACTGCTGCTTGTTTAACTAGTTCGTCTGCCCTTCGGTTCCCCTTACTATGAGGGTCTGTCCCTTTTGTGTGGGCCCTCACTTTTATCACTGCTAGTTCCATAGGTTTCTGCATGGCTGCATGAAGTTTCTCCACTATTCCCCATTTGTATTGGGGATCCTGTACTAAATCAGGAATCCCGATTTACCCAAGTTAATATAATCATGTACAACCCCAAACGCATATCTAGAATCAGTATATATGTTTACAGCATGACCTTTTGCAGCTTCACATGCTGCAACTAATGCCTGTAGTTCTGCTACTTGTGCAGATGCCCCAGGCAAACTGCCGTGCACCACCAGCTGTCCATCTTGAGTACAAACGGCCCATCCTGTGTGTCACTTGCCATCCACATAGAAGGAAGAACCATCCATGTATAGGCAAGGGGCACCAGGTATTTCAGTTTCTTTTACCAATGGAAGGTCCATGGACTCTTCCTCAAGGCAACAATGATGCGGGTGTCCCTCATCTGGGGTAGGAATGAGGGTGGCAGGGTTTAACAATGACACTCGTTGCAGATGTACCGAAGGCATTAGCAAACTCATTTCCCATCGAGTCCATCTTGCCACATGGACTGCTGAAGATTTCTTCCCTGATAAAATAGCAAGGACAGCATGAGGTACAACAATATTTACATCCTGTGCACCAATAAGTGGTGTGGCCTGATTTAGGGCCATAGAAGCTCCTTCCACTGCCTGAAGGCATGGTGGCATTGCAGCGACAGCATCTAGTTTAGAAGAGTAGTATGCTACTGGGCGCTGTTTGTCCCCATGTTTTTGCGTTAACACTGCTGCCATATGTCCCTCACTGACATGCGTGTACAATGTAAAAGGCATTAATGGATTAGGAAGTCCCAACCCTGGGGCAGTACTTAGCCTTTGTTTCAATGTGGTAAATGCCTGTTCACAGTCAAGTGTCCATTCAATTGCCTCATGTGGTCCACCAGCACCCTTCCGGAGATTATTAAGGGGCTGGACAATCCTTGAATAATTGGGGATTTGAGTTCGGCAGAAATCGAATAGCCCCAACACTTTTCTAACTCCCCTGACCATAGTTGGTTGTGGGCATGCATTAATAGCCTCAGTGCGGTCAACAGTTAAACGCCTGTACCCTTTGGATATTAGGTACCCCAGATATGATACTTCCTCCTTTGCAATATGAGCCTTTCTAGCATTACATTTTACCCCACTGTCTGCCAAGTGCTGCAGGATCACTTCTAAGTCTTTCATGTGCGTTTGGCGATCTGGTGAGGAGATAAGAAGATCATCAACATACTGTACAACACAAGAAGCCATGTCTGGCAGCTTTGCCAGCACATCAGCTAACGCTCTATGAAACAAAGTAGGTGAGTTATGAAAACCCTGGCTTAGGCGAGTAAAAGTATATTGCTTCCCTTTAATAGTAAATGCAAACCAAAATTGACTGTCAGGGTGCACAGGAACAGACCAAAAGCCATTGCTGATGTCCAAGGCTGAAAACACTACGTGATCACTAGGTACAGTAGAAAGAATAGTACTAGGGTCTGCAACTAGGGGGGTGAGTCTGTCTGCATGTATGTTAATATTTCGATAATCAATGGTAAGCCGCCATGATCCATCTGGCTTCTTAACAGGCCAGACAGGTGAATTACATTTTGACTGTATTTCTTTTACAACTCCCCTCTTTAACAACTCTTTGACTGTACTTTCTACTGCTGTCAGGGCCTCTGGCTTAATTGGATAGGGACGTGTGGGAGGGTTTCCTGTAATCACCACTGGTGGGACATTCATCAAACCACAGTCGAGTTTATCGGCTGCCCACACTCCCTCTGGTCCTGGCAGCTCAGGGAGCACCTGCACAACACACACACGCTCACCTGGAGAAGAATAGATCAGAGGCACATTAGCACTAGACTTTTGAGATGGTATTTGCAATGAAGGTGACTCACCCAGATTCAAATGACATCCCAATTTTCGTAACATGTCAATTCCCATTATTGTACCTTCAGCTTGTTTTGGTGCATAATAAAATTGCCCCATCCAAAAACGTTCTTCTGTCTCGATTAAAAGGGGCTTTGTCAGATATGCTTTCATACTTGCTCCCCCCAACCCTGTTAAAGTAGTAAATTTAGAAGTCAAAGGTAATCCTGGAATATCAGTAATGGATACTGAAGCTCCCGTATCTATAAGGATTTTACACGACATGCCCCCAATCCTAGCATTTAGATACGGACGTGCAGATGAACCATACTGGCTCGCTGCAATGGGGGCCGGAAAGCCCCTAATCAGGGGATTTTTTCATGGAGTTGAGGATTTGTATTAATTGGTCCCGAGACATAGTCTCAAGAGGTCTTTACCCTTGTTACTAGGGCAATTCTTGGACCAATGCCCTGTCTGGTCACACTTCATACACCGATCAGCTCTTCCACCCCCTTTCTTATAACATTCCTTTTTGTTATGGCCCAACATTCCACAGTTACTACAATTACCACCTCCTACATTTGCTGCTTTAACTGCAGCAACAAAGTTATCTTCCCAAACTCATGTTCAGTTTCCCTTTTCCTTTCTGTCCTCAGGTTTGCATTTTGTGCACCTTTCTTCCTGTATCCTGTTCCTGATTGTGTTTGCTAATGTTTGAAGCCCAAGTTAATAATTCAGCATAACCCGGAGGCTGAAAGCCAGTTTTCAGGGCTGCCTTATAAGGGCCACATACCCCGTCAAGTACCCCCTCTATGAATACAGGATCTTCACGAGTAGCATTCTGTTGCCCCCCATACTGTTGATATAACTCAAACTTGTCTTCCACATATTTTTCAAATGGCTCATTTGGATGCTGTTTTCGGTTTGCATATAATGAGTACAAGTTAGTACCTGGCCCCAAAGCCACTGTTACAGCTTGTCGGAAATTCCGCACTGCAGTCTCCATATCAGCTGAGGAGGCAAAAATAGCAGTTGCCCATGCAGAGTTATTAAAGCCACCAGCAATTCTACTCCAGGCTGTGCCAGGACATTTTGCTTTTACCATGGTGAAAACATCAAAAGCATGTAGGCCTCCACTACCATCCACTCCTGCACCTTTTCCCAGAAGGGTAGGTTTGGGTTATTAAGCTGCAAAGATGGCAATTCTTTTAACATGCTCCGCAAGTCAGATGGACTCATAGGAGTGTGCTCTAGGGCACTAACAGTAGCAGGGTCCCCTTCCCCTTGATTAGGATTAGGGACAGTGTGCACTGCTTTTTTAGCCATAAAACCAGACTGATATCCCCACTTTCCACATGTAGGGTTCAAAGGTGCTGAGGGACAAGATCTCTTTTCCTGCAAGGCTGTTTCTTTATAGTTTTTTGCTTCTGTTTGCAGTTTTTCTACCTCTGCTTCTAACTCTCCTACCCTTCCTTTTAGCATATCATACTTTCTAACCAGCTGTTCATAATCAACAATTAAACACATACCAGCCATTTTGTCCTTCTCTTTACTGTCTTTTAACTCCATACACCAACAGGTAACATAATATGGATGTTTAGTTGGGTAATCATCATATGTTGGATATCCTTGTTTCAATGCCTTGTAATACTGAGACAGGGCAGATTTTATACCCAGCAACCTCACATCTACACTGAGGACGTCGTCTTCCTCTGATAAATATTGTGGTTTATGCACAAAATCAGTGTTGCCCACCTGTAATGGGGGGTGGTTATCCTTCTTTATTTCAGTCATACAGCCAAAATATCTCAACAAGAAAACTAATAAACTTACTGCTACAATAGTTATAAAAGCACTAATTAAACACTCTTCATATTGTGGATCACTATATCCCTTCATCTTTCCCTTTTTTTAACCTAAATATCCTCCAATCTCAAAATCTTTAAATACAATTCTGTTTACACACTAATAACAATTTCCAATTAGGAGATCTGGGCCAGCCAACACATTAACTAGAGGTACTTATGGCTATACCCGCCCCTACACTAACTGTTGGTCCTTATGGCCTCTTTGATTTCCCACTTCAACAACACTTAGTCAGAGGAATTTACAGCTTAACCCGCCCCCACACTAAGTACAGTGTCTTAAGACTACAACCAAAATGTTTCAAAACTGCAACAAACCCCTTAAATTCCCCAACACCCAGATTCACTTACTACAAAAGGTATGAGAGTCACCAGTCAGGTCAGGGACACACAACCAAATGAAAAATGAACAAAATCACCCTCTAATTTGATCGTAGGTCTTGATCCTGAAGGATATTTCTCACCCTGCTCGCTGCGCCAAGAAACTGTTGGGATTTTGTGGTTCCCAGAGAGTCAGATGCTGGGCAGAATCAAGGGTCTTGATACTTCAATTCAATTCAACAAGACGTTATTCAATGTGCACAAAGGGAGAGCCCCTGGTACTAAAATTAGCCAGAGCCCCTCGAGCAAGGAGCCCCTCCCCTTGCTGTTTTATAGCACATGGCAGTTACATAACAGGTTACATAACACAAACTTCTAAACCAATCATATTCAACCTTTCCATATATGGCTTTGTTTGTCACATGCTTGTACTTCTCCACTCCACATGTTGAGTTCATCCCCCTCCCCTTGGCCTTTTCTAGACTGTTCCTAGGGTGGTGAGCCACAGCATGTTTCTTTATGCATACCTATTTTCCAAACCACATTTTGTTTAAAATGAACACATGCATACCCTTCACCAGCAATTAAGATCAAAAGGTGTCTAACGGTGCATCTACACAGCATCCTAAACTCAAAATAAGATACTCAATCTTATCTTATCTTACATATCTTATTTAGCTGCTATTTTGAAATAGCTTATTTTGAAATTTGGCACATCTACACCTCACCATATTTTGAAATATCACACTATTTTGAGACATCCTTTAACCCTCATGGAACGACGGTTACAGGGATGCCGAAATAGCATGCCTGTTTTTTTGAAAAATATTTTGAAATAATGGGTGGCTTGTTAAGAATCAACGTAGCTATTTCGGGGTACCAATTGTATCCTGAAATAGCCACACAGTATATACATATGGCTATGTCTAGACTGCAGGCTTCTTTCGGAAGAAGCTTTTCCAGAAGAGATCTTCGGAAAACTTCTTTAGAAAGAGAGTGTCCACACAGCAAAAGCGCTTCGAAAAAGCGATCTGCTTTTTTGAAAGATAGCGTTCACATTGATTGGACACTATCTTGCATTTAAGTTGTGAATACTATGGATGGAGTGGCCACAAGGGCACCTGTGCTTCTTCCTGCAGACCTCTTCTTTAAAAAAAAAAAAAAAAACCCTCTTCCCTGTCCACACATTCCTTTTTCCGAAAAAGCTCTTTCAGAAAAAGGCTTCTTCCTCGTAGAAAGAGGTTTACTGCTGTCGGAAAAATCCCTGCATTCTTTCAACTTTCTGTCGAAAGAATGCAATTGCAGTGTGGACATAAGTGTAGTTTTTCTGGAAAAACAGCTGTTTTTCCAGAAAAATTCTGCAGTGTAGACATACCCATACTCTGATTTCTTTCTTTCTTTCTTTCTTTTTGCTGTTATCAACCTCACAATCATAGTACTCCACCAGCTGCATCCGCCTTTGATAATTCCCGTCTCAAAAACACAACTCTAGAAAAATAGTATGCTCATTTTCATGCCAAATGCACAAGAAAAATAAGAAAATGAAAAGCTAAATTACAGCAAATGATTTTCACTAGTTTTAGTGAATGTTATATACATTTTCTCTAAGTATTTCCTCCACAACTGCACAAACTCCCTTGTTTTCCATAGTCTCCCAAGTAGGAGTGTGAGTGGTGATAACATGGGTACTGATTCATCTGATTACTCTGAAAAAACCATCTGCAACAAGCACAATTTGTTTTATTTGTTTGATTTTCGCTGAACTCCCCTTTTCTTCTCTGTGATGCTTAAAGCAGGGCTTCTGTGAGCCATTACAATACCCTAATGAAAAATTCTGGCATAGGGAAATGGTTTATTTTTTAAAATATTAACAAACAGAATTCAGCTAGTGTCAATTGAGGTAGCTTCATTTATTTCAATGGAACTACATCAATTCTTGCCACCTCGGGATCTCGTTCAGTTGTCAAATAAATTCTAGGACACATTTAAAAAAACCCAAACATTGTCCATATATTTTTAATTGTTTTTTTTTAAATCAGTATCTCCCTAATTATGTATAGTTCTGATTTTTCTCAATGACAGCTACTAATTCATTCATATTCTTAATCAGGAATTCCAGCCTGATGATGTAATTTGAGGAACAGAGGTATGAGAGGTAAATAGTAATAGTTTCCACTGAACTGAGTACAACTGATCAAGCTATCCCTTTTCACAAATGCAGCCCATTTGACTGACATTTCTCCAGCCTTCAGTACTTATCTCTGTGGAAGTAAATAAGAGAATCTTACAGACGTCATATGAATGTATTCAGTTAATCATGATGAGCTATGATTGCATTCCAGAATATTACAATGGAATTTGCCTCAAAACATGTGCAAGTCTTTTCCTTTTCTATTCAGGCATATCTGCCTTTAACATGTATTTTTATTTCCCATTGACTGTAAATTTATCTTTTTTACCTGTATTTAATAAACTTGATATTTACTCTTTTTGTAGTTTTACATAGGGTTTAGAGTATTTTATGCAGTTTCCTTTATGTTAGAAAGGAGACAAGATTCAAAAACCTGAAGCCAAATAAAGCTAATGGAAGGAATCCCACTTACTTCAATAAGACCTACCTGAATAGAACCAGAATTCTTCATTAGGGTATTGTATAACTCCATGAGAATGCTCTTTCCCTGGTTTAGACTCACTACTTATGGAAGGGTCTTGTGATTGAGCTATACGCTTAATGTTAAGTGGCATACTGTTGATTTGTTTGTTTTTGTTTGTTTGAATTATTCCTTGTTTGGGAGAACTGAGCTTGCCTGATAGAAACTACTGATTGAAAAGACAATAGAAACTAAAACTGTGAAAAATGTGTTTTCGGAGGAGGAAACCTGTCTCTTTGTGAAAGCTAAATTTCCTCTTTTGCTATTCATGAAAATGTTTTCTTACCTCCTTCAGTATGAACATCCCATCATCCAATATGGAGTTTTCTCACAGGCTCACAGCCAACATTTTGCACATTGTGCTGAGTTGCAAATTAGTTTAGAGGAGAGAACCATTTTGTGCGTAAAAAATTCAGTTGGCTTTTGTAAACTTGCAAAAACATCAAATTTGACCGAATAGGTGAAAATATCAATCCCATCATCATTGTTCTGATAATCAGAATGAAAACAAGGAAGTGTCTCTGAATGTGCAAAATCATAAAAGATAAAGCTCGTCTCATTTTGACTTTCAGAATTTGTATTTGAATTATCCTTGTATTATAGTCAGGTTCCAGCCTTATCTGCTACCTGCTGAATCAATTACCTTTCCTGCTTAAACAATTTTATTTAGTTTCATGTTTTAAACTATGTGATTTCACCAAGGCAACCACCCCTGACTTTGTCGTAGGACCTTGCTTTGCTTTTATTTTTACATTAATATCCACATAGTTTGCCTCTGCTATAAAGAAATGCAATTTAATGAGAGTGAGCTTGTTAAATTAGGGTAGCATATGCTAGCAAGATTCTTTAAATACATTGTTTATGAAGCCATGTAAATAGCTGTACATTGCACATTTTTCTTTACATCAGAGGTAATATAAATGTGTAACATTGTGGTGCATACTGTATAAAAAGATTTCAAGCTCTCTTTCTCCTAAAAGTTATTTCCTCAGTAATATCCTAAGGGAAATATATATCCTTTGGCACTTAATAAAATTATTTTAACTAACACAGCTAAATAACCCTTTTTTTTATTTTAAGAGCACTTTCTGAAAACCTAGCATCTTTATCTCCCATGCCCCCTCATCTGAACAATGGTATAAACTGGAGTGATAAGAGTGAGGAGTGTAATTAAACAATAAAAAAATTATCTCTAGCCATGGGGAAGTACCTGTCCCTTTGATGTACCACTCTCAAATTAGCAAAGTCCTCATTAGTTTTACTGTTAGTGCCATGCTTCTCCCCATAGGATCCCCACCAATTAAGAAGGCCTGGGATAGCCTCAGGTGGTATCCAGCTTCCTCTGTAATGAGTTCATAGAGTTCTTCTATCTTTCAAAAAAACTGACAGGGAGAACACTCTAGCTTCAGACCTAGACGAATGAAGTGCTAGATGAAGTGCTAGCTCATCAGCTTCCTGCCACTCCCCGTGGCTGGAAATGGCAAATCAGAGCCAATGAGACCTGCGAGGCTCTGTGGCTATGGAGCCTTTAGGAAAACAAAGCGGTGCAGGCCTGCTAGTGGCTTTCTCAAAGAAGGCTGGCAGTCCACTTTGAGAAACACTGCTATAGAGTATCCCAGCTAAATGCAAGAAGGAACAGATTGTTTAGCATAAGTAGTTAACATGTATTTCAAGGGACCACTCAGATGAAGTGGCCCATAAACACATCTTCAGGGGAAAGGAAGGAAGGAAGCTGGAAAGGCAGTGGAGGGGGCTGTTTCTTTCTTGTCACATTGTGACTGGAGACTCATACGTGAGACTCAGAGCCACATCAACTGACTGTAGGTGTGCAGGGTTCATGATACAGGGCTATAAATAGTAGGTGTAGACTACTTCATTGGCTTTCAGAGTCTGGGCTCCAACCTGAGCAGGAAAAATAACACTGCTCTTTTAAGTCCCGCTGCGTAAGCTCCAAGACTCACTGGCATGAGTCAGACATTTTGACTTTGTTTTTTAATTTGTTTTCATTTTTCTTTTTTCTCTTTTGTTTTGTTTTGTGGTTTGGTTTGATTTTGCAGTGTAGACACACTTTAGAACTGCTTTCAAAATTCCAGACATTACCATAGTACTGGTACTCTGCATACTGTATGTGCCATTTCAGGGTTGCCAGATGGTTTAACAAAAAATACTGAACACCCCCATCTATTCCCGTTGAGGAAAAAAACCAAACCACAGCAGCAAAACTTGTTGAGCAAAAAAAAAAAAGTTTGCCCTTTTAAAAGCAGAGCAGGCATTGCCCTTTTAAGGGGGCCATTTTGAAGTCTGCCTGGGACGCTCCATCCTCCCCCCCACCGGAGCCAGGAAAAACAGAAAATACCAGACATATCACATGTCTGGTATTTTCTGAATTTTTTTACCGGACAGAAGGCCCAAATACCAGGCTGTCCAGTTCAATACTGGACACCTGGCAACCCTAGACATAATCAACATTGTGATGTGGAATAGGAGGATATAGGAGGAATAGATATATGGTTCCTATGAAGGCAGGCTGCAAAGAAACATTGCTTGAATCCCACTGTTACCTGGATTCACATAAAGTCGGAGACATTTTCCTGATTAAAAGTAAAATATTTTGATGCCACTTTTTCTTTAAATGGCAGAGCAGAACTTACAGTGTCAGTCTTTCAGTTTCCCTTTGCAGACAAATATATTGTATGTGGGCATAGCAATCAACGCTATCCTCACAATGACCTGCCTCAAATCACCTTAGCTATGATCAAAACAAAATGACTATGGCAGCCATTAGTAACCCTACACCATTTCCCACACCTCTGACTGGCCCTACAAAAGAGCAACCTCATTCCTGAACTGAAAAACTCAGGCTCACTGGCCTTTTCTCCCACTGTCTCCTTGCAGAGTTTGTGTTTACACCTCAGCTGAGCAATGTCCTCTTTATGCCACAGCCTGCCTCTCTTTCTATGCCCTTCCTGATTACATGTATCCTTTCTCCTTAGCTTCCCCATATCCCAGGCTCCCTTATCCCCAGAATCCTCCTCCCCTGACCCTTATTCCTGGTCTCTCTCTTGCTAGCCTTCCCCCTTCCTGCCAAGCCTATTTTCCAGGGTAAATGAAAATGTCACTAATCACCAGGATCTCCAAGGTTTGAATAACTTCTTCCCACCTGAGATTACTGGCCAGAAAAGAAATAGTACAGCTGGAGACTCTGCATAGCTCACAGGAATGGCATTTGAGAAAACAGGCAGTGGCCAACCTACACTGAAGGATGAAAAAATCCTTTACTAAACCTGGTACAAAATCTCAGATTCAATAAAACTCATTGGAGGACTAGAATGTTCCTTCCACAGGACAATATAAGTAAACTAGTCCAACTGGTCATCCTAGTTGTCCACGATTACCTTATGTATTCTTCCCTCTCCTAACATCTGATGTTCAGAATCATTGTGTCATTCCTGTCCCCAGCAGGGACTTTTATAGTGTGTCTAGACGACAGGGTTTTTTCGACAAAAGTGGATTTTTGTCAACAAAACTATACCTGCGTCTACACTGCCGCTGAGTTCTGACGACATAACATCGGCCGAACTCAGCAGTTTTGTTGACGGCTGTAAACCTCATTCTATGAGGAATAACACCTTCTGTCGACAGAGTTCTGTCGACAGAAGGCGTTATTGCATCTACACTATCCTTTGCGTCTACGCTGTCATGTCGACAAAGCGGCTTGCTTTGTCAACAGAACTGGATGTAGTCTAGATGCTCTTTGTCGACAGAAGCTTTGTCGACAGTATCTGTTGACAAAACTTCTGTTGACAAAAGCCTGTAGTCTAGACGTACCCTTAGTCTCATATTGGAGCAGAGGCTCCAACTTTCCAATGTGCTGGGGTGACAGGGCTCAACCTCCTGCTCTGCCCAAGGCCCTACCTCTACTCAACCCAAGGCTCCACCCCCATTTCTCCTTTTCTATCCCAGCCCCGCTCATGCCCCTTCCCACCTTTACTCCACCCTGTCCTGCCTTTTCCCACTTCATTCTGTCCATGACTCTGAGCACACCCTGCCCTTGCTCCTCTCCCAGCTAGTCATAGCAGGCAGGAGGCACTGGGAGAGACGGGAGAAACTGATCAGGCAGCTGCCAGTGGGTGTTCAGCACCCATAATTTTTTCCCCATTGGTGCTCCAACCACAAAGCCAGCACCTATGTTTCATAGTAACAAACACATCCTACAAAAATGTCACCAAATATTCACAAGTCCACATGTCAAGTATTCCTGCTATTTGGTAATTGCTATTTGTACTTTTACAGAATCTTCTTTTTTGCTGTATATCACCAACTGTCAGGAGAAAAGAAAAAAATCTCATGAAATTTTAATGGTGGCACTCTACTATAAAAGTAACACAAAATGGGATTTTTTCTAATTTCATTCTGAAATGTTGTTTGGATTTCTATTATTTTTATCTGCCTTTTTTTTTGTACACATTGACGTGCAACATCTGAAAAAGAATCCTTTTACATGACAGCAAATGACATTGAGACTACTTAGCTCCAAATCTAGGAATTTGGCAAAATATCAGGATAGACAAATGAAAAAGAAATGAAACCATCAAAGTGTTGAAAAATATGTGAAGATGTGAACAAGATTTCTGTTATAAATAACTTGTCCAGATAACACTTGTCCATGGTAGTTTTTCTATCTTATCTTTGAATAGTTTATACAATTATGAGCAATGACTTTCTCAGACAGTAGTATGCTAGTCTAAGAAATATTAATATTATTATTTGAGCACATTTTGAAGTGACTATTAAGTATACCTATGGGAAAAAACTAAAAGCATCCTAAAAAGCATTTTCTTTGAACTGGTCTCTGGAGCTTTGTTTTGGTGGCAAATTGATCCTGTTATCTCAACCTACTGAAATCTATGCAAAATATTATCTTAATGCATAAAGATGCTAAAGTTACTATATTAATGACTCAGAAGCACAGGGAAATAAGCAAATGATATGATCTCAACAAGCACAACAGTGATAAGCTTTTGCAGTACTTCCAGGATGTTAATGAAAACAAAGACATAAACCTTAGTGGATCGAGTTATTTTTTCAGCACCATAATTTTTTTTTGAAGCTTTTGATTACATTCAACACAGTGATCTCTGGGAGCCTAGATATTAGACCAGTTCTGCAAAGAGTTAATTATTAGTTTCCAAATTGAGTGTAAAGCTGTTGATCTCAACCTCTAAAATCCTGACGATAAGCTATATAGTCTCTAATAGTGATGTGAGGTGAGAATATTCTCTGGAGAATATTCTCCAAGAACGAGAATATTCTGAGAATATTCTCCAAAAGATTATTTCCCGAGAATTTTTGAGAATTTTCTAATTTTTCATTTCCTCTTGAAATAATAAATTGTATTCAACTTTTAGAACACCCTGAATGTTAAAGAGCTTTCTTGATCATTCAAGATAGTTTGAGAACGTTATAGAACATTCCAGAATGTTATGGAACTTTCTAGAACATTCATGAGTCAGGAATTCTGACTGTTATGGAACTTTCTGGAAGCATCACAAAAAGTATATAAAGAGGCAATAACACATTTATTCTCTTTTGTGAAAGGTGTAATTGCGTTTTCATCAGTATGAAAAGAAGAACTAAGCCTAAAAGTGATGTGCGGGATTATTTCCTTCATAAAACAGTTAAATACAAAGTGTTATATGAATGTAAGTACTGCAAGGCTGAATACATCAGAAATGCAACAAGGATGAGAAAGCATATTTCCAATTGTTTGAAGACTCCTGCTTACATTAAGGAAAAGGCAACAAAATTCTCAGAGACCAGAAGTAGATCACCTCAACCATCAACTGAATCAACATCTATAGAACACTGTGATAGTGCTAGTGAATTTACATCACCACCTTCCACATCTAGTTCAGCCAAGGTGTCTCACTCTATAAGTCACTACTTTGATTCTATGAATGAAACTGAAAACAAAGTTTTGGATGAATTTTTTGCACGAGCTATATTCTCATCGGGATCACCTCTTGCACTGGTTGAAAACGAAGATTGGATTACTTTCATGCAAAAATTAAGACCATCTTACAAGATGCCATCCAGGTACACACTTTCTAACAAACTTTTGGAAGCTGAATATCAACATCTTAATGCTCTTATAAAAACAAAAATTGCTGAAGCCTCTTCTCTTGCACTGCAGTGTGATGCTTGGAGCAACTAAATAAATGAATCTGTTATACATTTTATTATATCAACACCCCAACCAGTGTTTTACAAGACAGTGGCAACCGATGTTGAACACCATACTGCTGAGTATATGGCATTCCATATGGAAGAAATAATGACAGAAATAGGCACTGAAAAATTTGGTGCCATTGTCACTGATAATGCTGCAGCAATGGTGAAATCCTTATCAATGCTTAACGAAAAATACAATCACATTGCTATGTACACTTGTGCTGCTCATACACTAAATTTGTTAACTGGTGACATCAGTAACTTAAAATCTGTTCAAGAAACAGAAGCTACCTGTAAAACTATTGTGAAGGAAATTAACAAATCTCGAGTTTTATGAACTCATTTTACTGCATTTCAAAAAGAGAAAAATCAAACTTGTGCACTTACATTTCCAGTTAAAACTAGGTGGGGTTCCATTTTATATTGTTTGAAAAGCTTATTGAAATAAAAAAATGTCTTAAAATGCCTTGCTGTCCATGAAGATTTATAGACTAAACAGCAAATGTACCAGGAATTCAATCCTGGATGAAGATGTAGTTTGGGTACGGGTCCAAAAACTGTATGCACTGATAAGTCCTGTTGTTAAATGGATTACGCTGCTTGAATCTGACCAGCCAAAAATGAGCAAAGTTCCTGAATGTTTCAGGGAATTAAGCGATCATTTTGATAGGCTACTTCCCGAAAGTCCACTTACCAAACAAGAAAAACAGGATGTGATGAAAAGTTTTGAAAAAAGAAAAGGTATGGTTCTAAAAGACATTCACTATGCTGCAAATATTCTAGATCCAAAATTCAATGGTGAGTGCCTTACTAGAAATGAACAAATACAAGGAACTGAATTCATTGATAAATTAGTCACAAGAATGTATGGCACTGATCACTTAGCAAAAGTCATTGCAGAGTTTGCAGAGTATCGTGCTAAATAAAGTTTTTTTGGAAAATCATATGTAACAAAATCAACTGGCTCAGTAGATGCAGTAACATGGTGAAAAGGTATTTGCTCTGGATCAAAATTAGGGAATATGCCACCAACAACAGCAGCAACTGAAAGAAGTTTCAGTACTTACAGTATCATTCATAATGCAAAAAGAAACAAGTTAACACAAGAAAGGGCAGGCAAGCTGACATTCATAGCCCATAATATAAAGCTTCTTAAAAACCCAAATGATGCTCCATTGAAATCCCCAAGAGAAAGAAGGAAACAGAACAAGAGAAATGAGGAAGAAGAAACTGATGATGCTAAAGAGAAAGAAGAAGAAGTCGAAGAAGAGGATATGTATGAGGAAGAAGAAGAGATAGAAATATATGGGTCAGATTCGGAAAGTGCAGATTCTGATTAGACTTGTATTCAATACAGAAATTTAAAAATATTTGTATCCTCCAACAGAAGATTTGTAATAAAAGTTCTAGTAATTTAAACCTCTGCCTTTTTTTCTTTACTTTCCCGAATTGTCATTTTAACAATTGGAAATTTTCATGATCCTTGAAGTTTTATTAATGAAAGACATTATTATAAATAGTAAAATTCTTTAAAAACTATTTAACAAGTATTTAAGAGAAAATTCTCAAAAATTCTCGCATTGGAGAATATTCTCAAGAACATTCTCAAGAATATTCTCTGAAAGTTTATTCCCGAGAATTTAACATCACTAGTCCCTAAATATGCAGATTGGTACATAGAAGGGTTCAAAATTATATACATAGAGCTGATTGGGAATTTTTTGACAAAATGTTTTTTTCATTGGAAAATGCCAATTTGTCAATTTGATTTTATTTTCAGAAAACATCAATTTTGAGAAAACTCTCACAGATCCGGGATGGTATTTCCACCCCCAAAAACACAGATGTCCAGAGCAGCCAATAGCCAGATTGGTAGGGCATTTCCCTGATGTATAAGAAACTCAGGTTTCATTTCTTCATCCAAATGATTTAGAACAGGAACTTGAAATTACGTCTTCCCTGCCCTACATATGTGCTTAACCCTCCAAGCTACTGTGTATTCTGAGCTGGATCTTTCTCAGCTGGGTCTTTGAAAGGTTTCACGTTTGTTCCAAAGCAGAACAAAACCGAGTTCCAAAACATCAACATTTTATGTGAAGCAGAATTCTAGGTTTTTTCTCCAGCCCTACACCTAAGCGCTTTAACTCTGGAGTTATATGATAACCTGATACCTCTGGAGTTAGGTGCTTAGACAGTGTTGAAAATTGCATTGGGTGCCCATCTGCATCTGTAGGTGCCTACATGTATTTGAAAACCTGGTCCTGCTTGGCTTGGGACCTTCAGACATAGGCAAGTGTCTCTCTCCTTATGCCAAAATACCACTGTTGTGATCAGCAGAGGCCCTCAAGAAGGATTCACCTTCATTCAAAAGAGACAGAACTCAAGATAGAGCATTTTTGTAGTGGCCGTCAGTTTTGAAACCTGCTCCGCTCCATGATGAGACAGAGCACTAGTGTGTTGACATTTATTTGAGCAGGTTGTCGAGGAGGGTGAGCTTTAATGAGGAGCAGATTTATGAGAGGGGAAAAGTTTTGAGTTCAGCTGGCTGTTTAATTTCATCTTTTTGTTATTATTTTGCAGGGATGCCTAGAGCTATCGATGGCTGCCCCTTTTATACTTTTGTACTAATCTGAGAAGGAAGGAAGGAAGGAAGGAAGGAAGACTCTGCTACCACTGGCTGTCCAGCTCTGCTTCAGTGGCAGCAGAAGGGACAGCACTGACCAACTGGAGATTGGGGGGGGGGCACTTGGGGGGAAGAGGCAGGGTGGCTGTGGGGCCCTATGGCTGGGCAGCATGCTGAGCCTCACAGCAGCCGGCCAGCATTGACCTAGTGGAGACTGGGGAGGTGCTTGGGGGAAGGCTGCAGAGCACCATGGCCGGGGGCTGGGAGCATAGCCCTGTAGCTGGCAGTGGAGTCCGAGAGCACAGACAGACTGCTGCAGGGCTCGGTGCACTCCCATGGAGCTGTACTCCTAGCCCTGGGCATAGGGCTACACAGCCACCCTGCCTTTTCCCCCAGTTGCATCCCCCAGTTCCCAATTGGTCAATGCCAGTCCTTCTGCTGCCACCAAAGCAGAGCCTGATAGCCAGTGGTAGCAGAGGGACCAGCATTGACATCTCCTGGCCCAGCAAATCCTCTGGTTAAGGACTAGTCAGGTCCAGAGGGTGCCGGACCAGGGAGATACAACCTGTATATTTAAACAGGAAGAACTGGATTTTTGAAGCTTAAGTTGACATATTGTGAACTACGGTTTATGAAGCACATAACAAGCATGAACAAATAACATTTTTTCAATACAGAGGCTTGCACAAATTAGCACATTACTTTCCAGAACAGAACCTTGGCCCTCCTATAGCTGCTTAGTGCCACTCCAGCAGCATAAATTAGCCTGAGTACTGCTATAGCTGACTAGTAGAATTCCTACCCTGGGGGGAATCCTTGTATGGCACAGTGCCACCCTAGTAGCTTTCTCAGCACCATTCACAGTGTAACCTGTTTGGTCAGGAAGAAGGGTCTGACTTCCATATGTCTATGTCTTCACTATTCCTGGTTCTAAAAACTTCCTTGTAATGCAGGGCTGGGACAAGAGGCCCTGTGCCCCAGAGCCCCATGATTTAAAGGGCCCTGGGCTCCTGGCCACTGCCACTGCTACCTCAGCAACAGCTGCAGCCAGGTCCTGGCCCTTTAAATGGATGCCGGAACCCCGGGCAGTGCGTACCTGGTGGTGCAGGAGGGCTGGCTGGGGGAGGCCCACCCTTTCCAGAGGCCCAAGACAACTTCCCTCCTCCCCAGTCGTGTCTGGCAAAATTTGTCCCAGCCCTTATTGTGAGGACATACAATATAAGGGCAGCCCTAACACTGCACCAGCAATTCATGTGATCAGCAACCACCATTCCCAGGGAAATATAAGCGTGTTATAAAACTCGATATAGATAACTACCTGAAAAATTAATTTCAAAGAGACTCCCAAAACACCTCTGCTCACTCCTAATGAAGCTGCAGCAGTTAAAGCAAGGGATAATGCATGTAAGACTGTCGTGAGATAGCCCCCCAAAGCCCTTGGGAATGATATGATCCGTGGAAAAGGTCTGGGCTTAGAGATAAGATGACAAGCCAGAGCCACATTCAGTATAAATTGGCATAGGCAATATATGTGGCATATAATGGAGCTATTAAGTCAATGGAGCGCTGCTGATTTACACCAGCTGAGGATCAGACGCAACATTTTCTTTCTGTTTCCAGACAGGCAGACATAACATTTTCAATAATGATTTGGGCTGGGGGAGGGATTGTTTGATGTTTTGATTTTAATGGATATCTAACTTTTGAGGAAGTTAGTCATGTGATGGAGCCCCTGAGTAGAACAGGTCAAGCTAAATGGTGTACCTGGGTCACCTAAACCAGACCCTATAGGCTTGGCAGCAGACCAGCACCCACTGCCTTGTTTATAAAGGTTTGGGTCTGCAGAATAATTGGTTCTCCATTACAGCTCCCTCAAAATAATATAAATGCCTCAGCAAGCTGCTGCAGCAGTGATCAATCTGAATGTTCACTCGCTGACTAGGACAAAAACATCGGGTTAGCAGGGGTCAGCCGGCTGCTGCTGATTCAGGCCATGATGCTGTGTCAAAGCCTAATGATGACGGTGAAGGTGACTGAAGAGGGGCTAAAAATATTAATGCCCAGGGGGTATGAGTGCAGTGCTCTTTCCATGCCAGTCACCCTGGGAAAGTAGGTGCTGGCAGGAGGCTAACATCAGCACTTATAGATCTGAAAGCCTATGATGAAAGTCACTCAGAGCCAGAGTTGGAGATGGAGAGGCAGATGGATTGGTCAGAGTCTAATGAAAAGATTAGGATCTCATTAGTGCTATATTTGAGGGTAAAACATAGATCCAGTCATGGAAAGAGGGAAAAGAATGGTCACAATTATAATGGACCTGGGGAAATGAGATGCAAAGACAGGATAGGAGGGTACAGGCACTGCCTCCTCTCCTATCAAGAGGCAGTTGCCTGAGCAGGATAATCACTTTCTAGTAATGGGCCCAGTATGTCCCTTCAGATCTGCATACAGAGGGGACCTTCCATACACACGTCTCTCCCAATCAAGCTGAAAAGGGAACACTCATTGTTTCAATGACAATATTCCCTCCAGAGTCACTCAGAAAGCCCAGCGATCCACACAGATGGATGGAGTGAGATGCAGTCAGACTAGATGAGGATTGATTGTGCAAGTTAGTAGCAACACACCATCCTTGCTTTCAGAGATCCCCAGCATATATCTATCCTCCAGGGTGTGGACTCCCCATTAACATGGGTGCTGGAGGTTGCTGATGTCTTTAGAAGTCTTGACAAAACAGCTGTTCTCAAGAGAGATCAGGAATAACACAGAGCTAGATGAAAGGGCACATTGCCTCCAAGTGGCTGGCCCTGCTCTCCCACTCATCCCTGGGACTTGGAGTGGGATGAGCCAGCCCCTTGGCCTTTTCCATGGTGAGGGCTCAATTCCAGCCACCCTACTAACCCCAGGAGAATAATTTGGTACAACCTCTGCAGAGAAATTTGCTTTTGGTGAGGCCAAAATGCCAAAACCAAAAGGCAGTGCAAGAGTTCTGCACCAGACTCTCTAGTTGTAGTGTGCATATTGGTTCTGCCAGATGGGTTTAAATGAAAACAAAACTCAATGAGTACAAAGGGATGGATTCCCACCCAGCCAAATACTTCAGTGGGACCCACAAACTTCACACAGTGCTACTTTCACACTATGGAGCACAGACATCCGAAACTGGGGCAGAGTAAGATACTACTGAGTGAATAAAGGTAGTGGAATTGAACAAATAATAAAGGCTAGATTCAACCAAAAATCAATCTGTCTTTCCCATAAGCCTTATAAACTGTTCATTGCTGGTTTTCTGATGCTTTTCAGGAGCTTCCATGGTACTAATGCCTGAAAGGGGTTTTTTTTTTCAGTCAATCAAATCAATCTAGCTCTAAAACTGCATCACCATCATGTGTTACCACCACAGAAAGCAAATTTTGGCAAAGGAAAAGAAAAACAAAGAAGTAGCATTCCAAGAAACAATACAAAAGCAAGTAGGTGTCCAAGCAATGTATACAAGAGTAAATTAGCATCTAATGAATTCCATTGATAAATTCTTCAAGCATATCATTAAAGATAATATATAGTTATTTGCATATCACTAATGATGGTCAAAATTTCAAATCAGGGGCTGGCTTCATCAAAGGCAGAACAGGTAGATACATTTCCATATAATAAATGCATTTCCATTCATTAAAATGTGCAAGTAGTGAACTAATAAGCAGCTCTAGTGTTCATTATGAGATTCCGATATTTATAGAAAATCACCACATCAAATATAGCACAAATCAATATTTATGAAGTCCCATTTTTCTATAAATAGAGAAAAATCATGCTTTTTATCATGATCTCTCTGTTTAATTATCTTTTTTCTGAATTTTAATAATCAGGAATGGGCTGTGTTTGTTAACATTCAGAAAACAAGAGGTTTACTCATCACCCCTCTGAGGAATCCAGTCCCACACAGAACGCCAGTAATGTCCAGTACAACACTGATAGATTGTGTATTGTATTTACTCTTTGCTTCATCAATCATTAAAATGCCAGTTAGTACCTACCCAAAAGGAAGCAGCTGCAGCATTAATAAATGAAACCTAGAGATATTGGGGAGGGTAGTGAAGGGGGGGAAACATCATTTTGACCAACGTAGAAATCTGGTTTGGATTTTCTAATGTTCCTTTCTTTAAAACAAAACAAAATTGAAAGTGACCTTTATATAACTCTCATCATCCAACGTGAAAACAAGATTATTCAATTAATACTTTACATAGTACAAAAATGTTGGACCATATCATGGGATTTAAAGGCTTATATTCAATAAACACAGATTTAATATTCATGCAAGTAAATCCTGTGGGTGCAGAGTAAAACACAAACCATGCTAGTTAATGAGCTTCCGTCACTGAAAAATGTGGTTATGGCTAACTCCCCCTCTCTTTTACAAAAAAAAAAAAAAAAAAATCTAATATTTGATTTAGGTTAATGATGCCTGTTCAGAAATTAATCTTGTGTCTTTAATTATTCAAATCTTCAGCATTACTGAAACCATTCTAATTATTCCCATTGCTCAGTGGTATTAGCAAAAATTATACTTAAATTTAAAATCACTTTAATAGAGGCCATATTAGTCTCATACTCATTTGACTATTTAAGATTTCACCTCTGAGACAAAAAAGGTTGACTGCAGCCAACATCTCCTTTATTAAAATTATCTTCTTTGCATTTTACCAGCCACTTAATAAAGGGCATTACTAGATTTCCTTTCTTTTTTTTCTTTCTTTTTTTTTTTTTAACTGGTAAATCCCACCATCCAAATTATCTCCTCATTTGCTCTTTTACAGTTTTATGATACTAATATTCTTTTACGATCAGTTAGGTTTATCAACTGACAAGATTTTATGTACGTTTTCCAGTGACATGCCCTTGAGAAATGGAGATCAGCATTTATTTCAAGTAAATAAAATCCCATGACAGGCTGCAATTTTTTGATGGAATCTAAACATTAATTCCCACTGTTAATCCAAGGTAGCAGAATACATAGCATAAATGAAGGTTCCAAGTGTGACATCAGGAGCCTTAGAAAAAGGTATTTGAAACCTAAGGATTCAGAAGCATTCCTATTACTGAAGATTTATTTTTTGTTGTTTTTAAGATACACATTAATCATGAAAACTGTGCTTGCCTCTCTGACAATTGCGAAACCTCCCTAAGGTTTCATGTTGTTTTGTTTTATATTTCTGTGTATGTGAGATCTAGAAATATTGTCCTGAGATCTTGATGGTGGTTTCCTTCAGAACCACGGAAGTTACAGATAAGGAATTTTGAGAGCTGAGTCATCTGAGGTTTGATCTTGGCTGGGATTGATGCATAAGAGACCAGCTAGCTCCATAGTACTAGTATTCCACCTTTCCAGGATCTCATGGATGTCCATCTGCAAGGCCTGAGATCTTCACATGGGTAGAGGATGCTGGGCATGGGGCACTATTTTAAAAAGTCAAGTGTCTTTCAATACAGTGCAGGGGAAAAGCTTGCAGTGAAAGGCGAATCCTGCGTGTGAGAAAAACCTATTCTTGCTTACAGACAACCCCCTAACCTGAAACGTATTCTTTCTGATAACCATGCCACACAACCACATCATAAGCTTCCAGGAACCCGGCCCTGCAACCAAAAAAGATGCCAACTCTGCCCACATATCTACACTGATGAATTCCTCACTGGAGCAAACAACATAAGCCACAAAATCAAAGGGTCATTTGACTGCTCATCTAGTAATTTGATCTATGCCATCAAATGCCAGCAGTGCCCTACTATTATATATATTGGACAAACTGGACGGGCTCTGCGGGAAGGAATCAGTGGACATAAATCGGATATACGTAAAGGGAACACACAGAAGCCTGTTGGTGAACATTTCTGCCTCCCTAATCACAGTTTAACAGACCTGCAGGTGGCTGTCTTGTCACAGGCCATCTCCACAAGCCAGATACATAGGGAAGGACTGGAATCCCAGTTCATCCACAAATTCAATTCACATGCTAATGGACTCAATTGTGATATGGGCTGGCTAGGACACTACCTACTTAATAATCACTGAAGATACTAACAGCGCTTTGAGTGGTATCCTTCCTGTCTTAGCAATATATCTATTGACTTTGATTTTTATCTGCTTAGGTTTAAGTACCCATTTTCCAGATACTTAATGATGCTCTGTCTCACACACCCCTTCCTTTTTTTTCTTTTTCTCGTCCCTCCCCTTCCCCTCTCCTATTTATTTCGAGTTTTCATATCCCCTACTCATAACTTCGGTCATCTGAAGAAGTGGGCTGTGCCCACGAAAGTTCATGATACCATCTACATGTTTTGTTAGTCTATAAAGTGCTACTAGACCATTTTTTGTTTTTCTGTAACACACTAACTCGGCTACCCCCTGGAGCTCGTGAATATTCAATGTAGCTGTAGGCATGGGAGTCCCAGGATATTAGAGAGACAAAGTGGGTGAGGTAACATCTTGTATTGGATCAACTTTTGTGGCCAATAAATCCAGTGTGACTTGGAAAATTATCTCTCTCACCACGGGCATGTCTACACAGCAGGACTAAAGTCAGAATAAGCTAGGCAACTTCAGCTAATTCAATTGTGTAGCTTAAGTCGAAATAGCTTAATTCACCATTAGACACTGTCTACACAGCAGGAAGTTGAAGGAAGAACACTCTTCCTTCGACTTCCCTTATTCCTTGTGTAATGAGGGTTACCATGAGTTGGAGTAAGAAGTCTTCCAGCTCGACATTATTTTGAAATAAAGGCTTGTAGTGTAGACATACTCTTTGTTATTTCAGAATAATATCAGTTATTCCAAAATAACACTGCTGTGTAGACGTACCCCAACAGAATAAAAGGTATTACCTCACCCATTCTGTCTGGGTGTAAGGGGAAAGATGCAGGGGCATCTTTGACAGTGAAAAGGCACATGGTTTCCATGGAGATGGTTTGGGCTTACTTTACAGATCACAAAGGCTGTGGAAGCCAAAAGAATCTGAAGGACACGTGAAAGGAGGCATATAGTGTATATTTGCTAAGGCTCATTCCCATGGACTCAATCATAGGGGGACTATAATTTGACACTACACAATTTAATTTAATTTTAATTAGTTGTATTATTACATGCATTGCCATGGCACCTGCAGTGTTTGGTGCCCTGTATATGAATTAGAAAAATACATCAAGATTCCACAGAGGCAACAATACTCTCCCCTACTCGTTGGGTTACAGCTGCTTTCTTAAATAGGTCAGATCCACATCATGGCCTTCCAAGAGAGTATTGCCTGGGGCAGCCATATCTCTCAGGGGAAGACATGCACAAATCATGCATAGGGACTTAAACATGTTGGCATTAGAGTTTAATCTGATCTTCAAAAGGCAGCAAGCTCACATCTGTACTAATTCCATTCTTTAAAGGCCCTTCCTATTACATCCATTCATTTCTTATAGTTTAATTTCTATGGGGTTTTTACTCAACTTCAAACATACTTCATTGATATGTAAGTGCTGCCAAGATTGATGTCCTATTTACTGATCACTTGCTAATATTTAAGCAGTTTAGACAATGCTTAGAGTTACCAAGAATAAGGTTAGTGGCTAAACTCTCCTCGTCCAAAATACATTCCTGAACTGTAAAACAAAGGGACAGATCATCAGCTAGGGTAAATTGACATAGTGGAGTTACACTGATTTACACCAAAGTGTGTACAAAACCTCAAAAGAAATGGGCAGTATCCCTCATCCTCAGCCAGAAATATCTATGACTCTGCTTTTGATTCATAGACTTTAAGATCAGAAGGGACCATTGTGATAATTTTAACTAGTAACAGCCCATTCAGCCCTGATCCTATCTGTTGGCTAAATTTGCCTTTTAGTGATTTTTTTAAAAATGTACAAAACTGACTTGCTAGACCTTAACACTTTCTGTCATGCCAATGTATATGTATGGGCTCTTTACTGTGTAGTGTTGAGCTCATAAACCCTAATGGATCTTGCATACATATGGACTGCTTAAAGTGTGTGCTATTGACATAAGAGACTGTGCTTTGTATATGTGACAGCTTCTGATAAACCCTTTAAAACATGGATTATTGACAACAAAATGCATCATTATAGATCCTCTGGTGACCTTAGCCTATTGTGTCAAAGAAGCTGCCTTGAATGAACATTAAGAGGCTTGTATTTATGTCTTTGCTGATAGGCACATAATTCAGTTTTTAACAGGAATATAGCATACAAATCTTCTAATTTCTGCTCAATATTTTGCTGTCAATATTTTAAATGCAGCACCAGGTACAAGTTTTTGGTGGAGACGTGCATGCTAAAAGTAAATGCAAATGCATGAAATGCATGAACTGTGCAATTCAAAGTGCAGTCTATAAATGAGTATTAGAAAAAAACTGTGTAGAGAGCCTGTCATGGCTGTTCCCCGGCACTCTGAGTGCAGAAGGTGGGGGCCCACAAAAGACCTTAAATACCTTGCCTCTATAGGCTCTGCTTACCAAAAAAAAAAATGTTTAAACCCCACAAAAAACAAAACAAAACAAAAACAAACACAAAAACCCCTTCCCTAGAATTACACTGACTCTGGAAGATAGGCTGCCACCATCAAGTGATTTTTAAGAATCCTGAAAAACCAGGAAGGACCACTTGAATTCCTACCCCAAGCTTTTCTGCCACAAGAGATCTTGAAAAAGATACACAGAAAGCAACTGTGTCTTTGATAGCTGATCTCGCAAACTAGGCAGACATACACAGAGACCTGTTATCTCCCAGGACACAAGAATCAAATAATTACCTTTAAAAAGATTATTTTATGATGGAGATGATGAAGATTCAACAACCTCTCTAGGCAATTTATTCTAGTGCTTAACCATCCTGACAGGAAGTTTTTCCTAATGTCCAACCTAAACTTCTCTTGGTGCAATTTAACATCATTGTTTCTTGTGCTATCCTCAGAGGTTAAGAAGAATGTTTCTTTCCCTCCTCCTTGTAAACAACCTTTTATGTACTTGAAAACTATCATCATGTCCCTCCTCAGTCTTCTGTTCTCCAGATTAAACAAACCCAATATTTTTTTTAATCTTCCCTCACAGGCAGTTTTCCCTCTAATCTGGGAGGCAGCACAGCTTCACAGGTGATTAATCAGCACCCCTCAGTCAGAGGCTCAGGGCTCTGCCTGTGGAGCTGACTGACTAGGCGGGGCCAATTAATCACCTATGAAACTGTGCTGCTCCGCAGCTTAGAGGGAACACTGCTCACAGGTCATATTTTCTAGATTTTATGTTATTTTTGTTGATATTCTCTGGACTCTCTCTAATCTTTCCTGAAATGCAGTACTCAGAACTGGGCACAATATTCCAGACAAGGCCTAATCATTGTAGAGTAGTGTGGAAGAACTGCATTTCATGTCTTGCTTACAACACCTCTGCTTGCACATATCAGAATGTTTGCTTTTTTTTCCCAATGATATTACACTGTTGATTCATATTTAGCTTGTTTGATCCACTATACTATGATCCCCTAGCTCCCTCTCTGCAATACTCCTTCTTTAAACAGTCACTTCCCATTTTGTATGTGTGCAACTGATTGTTCTTTCCTAAAGTGGAGTACTTTGCATTTGTCCTTATTGAATTTCATGCTATTTTATTGAGACCATTTCTCCCAATCATTTTGAATTGTAATCCTATTCTCCAAAGCACTTGTAACACCTCCCAGCATGGCATTGTCTACAAACTTTGTAAGTGTATTTTCTATGCTATAATCTAAATCATTGATTAACAGGACTGGACCCAGAATTTATCCCTCCAGGACCCCAATTGATATGCCCTTCCAGAATGAATATTAACCACTAATAACTACTGGGAACAATTTTCCACCCAGTAATGCACCCACCTTATAGTAGCTCCATCTGGGTTGCATTTTCCTAGTTTGTTTATAAGAAGGCCATGTGAGACATTATTAAAAGCTTTATTGAAGTCAAGATATACCACATCTACCACTTTCCTCCTAAGCACAAGGGTGCTAGTTATCTTGTCAAAAAAAGCTATTAGGTTACAGAACAACATGTTATCCTAACTTTCACTGAATATGGGAGAACTGAGATGTTTTAGGTCCTCCCAGCTGATATAACCCCATTTATGTCAAATGCCAATTCCAAACCAATATTACTGTTTGATAATTTGAGATAACACCTTAGTTGTGCATAAGACTTTACAGGGAGAATAAAGATATGGTATCTGCCCCAAGGAGCAAGCACTCTATTAATCTGATTTTCCAAGCACAGACTACCAGATGAGTGCTGGTCTGTTAAGTACTATGCCAAGTAATCATGGCTTGCAGAATGAGCCCTAGGCTAGACACAGCCTGACATGACAAAGTGGAAGCAGGGTGAAATTTATGCTTGTTCTAAAGATTAGCACTAGCCTGCACATCACTTAAATCAGTTCTGCACAGGAGTTTATTTCACTCAGAGAGATTGTATCAGTTAAGGCAGAGGGAGAAAAGGGAGGGAGGGAGAGAGAGAGAGACAGGTAGCATGTTAGTTCCTTTTTCATTTGCTTGGTGTTTTCATTAATCTAGATTTTATTAGGTTGGCCCTGGACACCCAGATTCCCTTCTGGATACAGCAAAGAGGAAGGATTATTCAGAGTCTAGTTATTGTTTCTTGATTCTCTTCTTAGCCCCAACCTCAACCACCAAGTAAGGAGACTTGCTTTAACACACACACACACACACACACACACACACGGATCAGGATCATCTGCCAATTCATAATAGGCTGAACACAGAGCTCTCTAGCCATGTCTCTTCCCAATTACTCCCTGCCTCTAACTGGACAATTCTTGTTCTTTAAAATGCTTCTTCTTTGACATATCCCTTGGTGTAAGGAGAATGATGTAAGAGTTGGTTATGTCAACTGTACACCTTCTGGGTACTCTTACATGCCTGGGATGGGAGGTTAGCAAATAAGAAAATGCAGCCAGTCTCTGCTTATGATATTTGAAAAAAAGCAAAGGGAATAAGACAAGTCTGAGATTGTGCTCTACAGTATGGATTACTGTTAGTGAGTTTACAGAGAGAGAGGTTTGGAGGTGAGATTTGGAAGTGCTGGAGGGCTTGTCTCCACTATGCCAGGGGTTGACACGCAGTGAGCAATCCACCAGCTGTTGATTTATTGCATCTTCTTAGACACAATAAATTGATCTCTGAGCTCTCTCCCATTGACACAGGTACTCCACTAGGATGAGATGAGAAGCGGGCTTGATGGGAGAGTAGTTTCTGCTGACCTTACTGCACGCAAGACACAGCAGTAAGTATGTCGACTTTAGCTGAAGTGACGTAGATTAAATCGACGGCAGGGACTAGTGCTAAACTGCATTATATTGGTAGCCACTAGGTGGCATTGTTTATAATGGACCTTTCTTAAGCCAACTTCAGCCATTACTTGCAGAGTATTAAAGGGCCCTTACAGTGATACAGGATGTGTAGCTCTGAGGGAAGGAAGCTTCCCTCTGTTACAATATCCAGACCTGCTTATAGCAACCCTGCAATCTGCCATGTACAAGAAGTACATGACAGCTCACATGTCATGCAAGATTACAGAGGACACTCAATACTTAGAGGGACATGGGGGAGATGGCACAAAAGTGTTTGTGGAGAAAGACTATGAAGAGGGTAGGAAAGAAAGTGTAATTAGCAGAGTACAAAGCTTGAGCGGAAAAGTTTCAGGGGTCTACTACTCAACAATAACCACTTTAGCAGCCACTGTTCTACCAGAGAATTGCAATTACTTTAACAGGAGGTGTTTGCTCTCATGTCTGCAAACTCTTTCCTACCCCTATTATTTTTCAGCAGACAACAACTGCACAGCAAATCCCTAATTGTATATATAAGTAATAATGATCAAGCTTCATGTCATTTCTTTGGGATTAATTACCAGCTGAGAAGAGTTTGATGGCCTGAGGTAAAGCCAAAAGCCATTAAACATAACTGGTCATTTAACCACTTGCATGTTGCTATCTGTACAGCCTACAGAAGGGGCAGACTACAATATCAGATGCCACCCTTTGCACCAAATACATTTCTTTGAAGTACCACTACTGGTACTTTAAATACATGGTGTCACATTTCTCTAGGCAGTTGTGAAGGTGCAGCAGAACACAACATGAAAATGTCCTTTGCCATGGTCATTACTGCCATTGTAAATGTTTTAGGGGAGGGTGGAAGAATAATCATACTAGCCTTACTTTTATGGAAGAACTCAATGAAAGCCAATGCAGCGTGAGATCAGAACTAGAGGCATATTTATGAGCAATATTGTTATTATTTATTATTTGTATTGTAGTAGTGCCTAAACATTCTAAACAAAAGCCCAGTTGTGCCAATTGTGTGTAGACACACAATCCAGAAATATGGTCCTTGTCCCTGGACTTACACTATAGTTTTAATTGATGTTTGCTGAGCATTTCTAAATAATTAATACACTGCTGTATACAGAAGCCATCCACAATGCCTGAATTATCTCATTGTACTCTACCCAGCTGATATGCACCACTACCTCTTAGAACAAGATGCAGCAATAATAACTTTATATCTCAGCACTTGGAACAGTTAGGTTTTTAAGGAGTTTATTAAATAACAATGTGTCAACAGAAAATTGTATTCCTCACTATTGCTTATCTTAGGAAAGAACCAATGAAATAGAAATGTATAAGAAGAGATAGATTTACCTTCTCATTTTTAGTACTTTAAAAAATGCCATGTAATTAAACTTTTAATGTTATTACTGGAACATTTTTCTCTGAAGCTACACCAGGTATTACCAGGCTAAATTCTGATTTCAAACCACATCAATTTAAATCCTCAACCTTTCCACTGAAGTCAGTGGAGTCACTCTGGATTTACACTGATATTACAGAGGTCAGAATCTGGCCCTACATTCATGGATATCTAACGTGGCATGTTCAAAAAACGTATGGAAGCATAGATAGGTTAAAGTGCCCAAGGGTACATCTCTTTCACAAGCCAAAGCCCAAATTGTTTCTAGGCCGAGAACTTATTTGACATAATTTGGCCCCAGAGCAAACATCTATGGCCAAGTTATAGAACATTGAAAAGAGGACGTTATCACTGCAGATTTGATGGAAGAGGATAGAGTCTTCTTGACAAGTCGAGAGAAGACAGAATTGAGCCTTTGGTATGGAATGATATAAATCATCTTTTAAAAGGGCATCGCTTTAACTTTGCTGCCTTTTAAATTCCATTGAATTTTAATATTTCTATGCTTTTGGTGCTGGTGGTATTCTTGCAATGAAAACTGCTTCCCACATATACAATATTGACTGTGACTGTTTAAATTCAGGTAAGACTTTCTTACAGTATATATGGCCAGATCCTCAGTAGAGGCATGAGGTTACATCCATTGAAGTCAATGGCAAAGTTCCTCCTGAGTTTCATAGTATAGGATCAGAGCTTAGGCTGATATAGCTCCATTGACTTCAGCAGTGGATCTAGCTTTTAATTCCTAAGGACTCACTCTGGCATCAGGAGATTAGTAACAGGACACCGAGCTTTGACAACAGACTGTGGCAGACTCAGTGTGAGTGACAGGGGCACAGGGAGCTGAGAGTGTGCAAGGAGCTCTCCTACTTTGTACCCTAGTGCAGAGGCCAGCCTCAGTCCTAGTGGGGGTGCAGGAGGCTAACACCACCAGCAGTGCTAGGCCTTCCCAAGGAGCTGAGTTGAGGCTAGGCCCACAACCCTGTCCCCCTCCCATCTTGGCTTCATGAGCTGGAACAGGACGGGAAGTGCACATCTTCTGCAAGAAGGTGGTTTCCTGGCCTTTCGGTGGTCATCACTGTGAATATGCCCATGTTGACTTGTTTCTGATGTCCCCACCTTGAACTCAGGTCCTGTCCTGGGCCTGGTCTTCTCCTTGCCTGCTACCTTTCTTGCTCCAGGACCTGTCCTCAGGTTTGACATATGGTCTGGCTTCTGAATCTGGCTTGATTCTTTGGCACTGGTATCAGTTCATGTACTCTGGTTTGATCCTTGGCTCTGACTACTGACTACTGGCTCTTGTCCTGGTGCTAGTCATGGTTCCCAACACTTGTTTCCCAGTGCTTTCTCTGACCACTAGGCTGCCTGATACTGGGTCTCTGCTTAGTGCCCCAGCTGCTACAATAAGTCAAATAATAAGGCAGCTGTTCAAAAATATTTTGTGGCTAAATAGAGGCATTCAGGACTAAATTCTCTGCTGGTGCAGATGGATGATAGTTTATGGGATCTGTGCCCTTTTATACCCGCAGAAAATACGGTCTTTGCAGCGTTCAGATTTGTGAAGCTAGCATCCTTCGTATGGCCATTACCGTCATTTTATAAAATACTAATGCCTTTAATGCTTTTAGAAAAGGATGAATGACAAATTCTAACCATAGGCCACCTGTGGAGTTTGATAATGAGTGTTTTTAAAACCCTGTTCTCCATTCTGTTTCTCTTTTGAGCTATATTTAATAATAGTAAATAGTGTGATTCCTTTTAATTGAAAAGGCATATTTTTTTTCCCTCTTCAGAACATTGTCATGAAGTCTAGGATTAGCTGTTAGAGTTGGAGACTTGTGCCTATTATCGTTTGTATCACTGCTCTGTGTTTTTTGTTAATGTTATTATGCATGCCAAAGAGATCTTTAAAGTTTTTGTAGCCCATGTCCCTGTGGTGAATTTATACAATGTAATTTCAAAAGGAGGCTACTGTATCATACAGAATTGCAGTTACCAGTGCAGTGAAGTGACTGGAAAATGGAGCGTAGCTATTTTACCCAAAAGAGACTGTTTCTTTCTTTTCTTTCTTTTTTTTAAACAAGTGCTTATCTGGCTTTTTGTGACTTTTCCTAATTCATCTCCACCTGCTATCTGCATATTACAGATCCTTTAAGACAATCGTAATATTCTCAACTGCATACTGATCTGTCGCTGTGTTTTAAATACAATCAGTATGAGGAATGGCAATTAGAATAATAAATTATTTTCTATCTTCTGGCAGTGCAGAAAAAAATTAGTATTGGGTATGTCAGAATGCAGTGAGTGTCATGATAAAGATCCAGCTGTACTTATTGACTGACCCCTGTCTTTTGTCAGGGAAAATATTCATTAGCAAAAATAGCAAATATTAATAAATTAGGGCACAGAGCTATATTGTTTTTTATATCTATCCCAGCCACGGGCTCTGATCCCACAAATACCTACACACATCTTCAACATTACTCACTCCTGTGGTCAATGGGACCACACAAGTGAGTAACACTGAGGAAAATTTAAGCTTGTACGTACAGAACTGTTTCCTAGCTTGGGGCCACAATGACTCACAATTAATGGGTTTGAATCACTAATGCTGTGGAAGGGAGGTTTAACCTTGACTGCCTTAGCTGGCAAAACCTTAATTGCCAAAGAGGGATGATTCCCAGTGGACATCAGGCAGTGTTTCCATTGCTCTTCTCCTTCACACTATCAATGAAAGAATGAGATAGCTTTAAATTCTGATGGAGTCTCCTCTGGAGGGAGCTGCTGGGAAGGAGCCCTCAGTACGGGCCTTTTTCAGAGGTCCTTGACACTCTCCTTTCTCGCACATCTCAGCATCTCTGCTGGCCTCATTCCACCCAGCGCCTGTCTGGAGGGAGGTTGTGTCTGTTTTCTACCTCCGCAAGCTTCTCCCTGGAAGCCTTTCTGCCCTCCCAAATCTGCCCCAGGACCAGAATGAATGCAGGTACAGAAGGTAGCTCCATATACATGGCCTTGATTCGTTGTAATAAACTTTATAAAGAGCAACAGAACATGGGCTCATCCAAACTAACAATTAAAGATTTGTCCTGTTTGCCACTACACTTATTAAACTGTTATGTAAAGAATTCACATTTTACTGATTATCATGAATGATTAGATTACAAAGGTTTAGTTAAATAAAACCTCTACCTGCTCAAAGATTGATTTAAGCTAATCACATTGCTGGACTGCACGGATTAATCTTCTGCCATCGTCTTATTGGAAGCCTAAGGCCAAATTTCCATATCAAAACTTTAATTTTCCTAGGTGCAACCATTAGCCAGGATGCTTTGACTGCAGCTGTATCACTTATTTTTCCTTTACCTTATCTTTATCTCCCACATATATGTGTACAGAAGAAATGAAACTTTGCCCTTTCAGGTATGAAACTGTTTATTTTCAGGGGAAATAAAAAAGCAAGTTAAACTGAAGTAAGAGACTTTTAGCCAAACAGCTCTTATGGGTTATAGTTGCTGGATACATTTAAAAAATGGAGGTTTTTTAGAGATAAGCCAGGAAATATAAATATAAATGCAGGATGCATTTCTTAAGCCAGGAAATATAAGAGAGGTAACAGGGAGAGGGAAAGGGTAAGTGAATAGCTTAGCCATTCCCTCTGTACTGGCTTCATGGACCCACTGTATTGCTGTTCTCCATCCTCTACATGGGTGAGAGTGGAGAGTTTACCTTCTTGGCACTTTCCCTCCCTTCCCTGAGAACAAAGACAGGCCCACCTGGCACTGGAGGTTCATACCTACTGCCAGAAAAATAGCATGATGATGCATTAACACCACACTATGGAAACCATATTTGCGAGTGGCTGTGAAAATAAGTGGCCCTAAGAAAAACATGTCACAAAAGCACCTTGGGGGCTGCACTTTCTGAGGTCCAGAGCAGTGGATCACAAGGTAGCTGAGCATGTGCAGGAAGACGAGCCATCATGAAGACTTCAATGGCAGGAGGAGGATCAAGACCCAAGAGAAGGAAAGAATGGAGGAAAATCCCTCTCAGGCCTAATCAGCAGTTGTAATACAGGCAAAACTCCTATTAGCTACATGAGTAGGGACCTAATTTCATTAGGACAATCATATGCAATATACCTAAAAGACTAAGAGTAGAATCAAAGCCAAGTAAAATGCCCCAGGGCTAGATATCATTCATTCTGTTCTGCTGGGTGACATTCGCTCTGGTTTGTTCCCTTGCCAGTGAATGGCTTCCATGTACTGCACGTCTTCTTGTGGAGTTTGTTTTAAACACTACAGAGAAGCAAATCAGAATAAGGAATATCTATGATTTTCTATCATTGGCCCCTGTGCATCCAAGGAGATGCTATAAACCCAGAAAAGAAGTGTCATCAGTTAAGAAGTGTACTGCATGTCCTTTATTTAGCACTTAGGTCATTTACCAGGATTTAATACACTGAGTGCAGGATGCATTTCTTAAGACAGTAATTGTCATACCACACCTTTTATGCACTATTTCAGACAATCTTGCTTTCTAAGCAAAACATTGTATACATATGAAGTGTAGAACTGTTTCATTTTTATTATGTTTTACAATAAATGCTTTCTCAATAAATAGATATCTCTTTCCTCCCAGTTTTCATTCTAAAACACACTGTACAATTTTATACCTTACATTTTGGTCTAGTTTTGCCGTCTCCTATCTAATGTATCTTTTTTTCCCCTGGACAGAATAAAAGATTAAATACTAAAGAGCCTGATTATGATCTCACTTACTAGTGCAAACCAGGTATAACTCCATTATGGTCAGTGAAGATACTACATCAGTTTACAACTGGTGTGAATAGGCAAAAAAGCCAGATTTTCAGAGGCATTCAGCATGCATAATCAAATATTTTCAGAAGAATTCAGCTTCCATTTAGGCACCCATATAGGATGCCAGATTTTCAGAGGATCTCAGCTAGTTTGGTACTGAGGTCTTCTGAAGATTTGACCACAAGGATACTTTTAAAATGGAACAAAAAACAGGACTATGTAGCACTTACTTTAAAGACTAACAAGATGGTTTATTAGGTGATGAGCTTTCGTGGGCCAGACCCACTTCCCACGAAAGCTCATCACCTAATAAACCATCTTGTTAGTCTTTAAAGTGCTACATAGTCCTGTTTTTTGTTTCAGCTAGACCAGACTAACATGGCTACATCTCTATTACTATTTAAAAATGGAGTACATGTTGATTTTAGAGCACTTTATGAAAGCTGTATGAGGATGCACTATCATCTTAAAAACATTCTATGAGCCCTCCTTGCATATATTTCACACATTGTTTATTAAAGACTTTATCTTAAACTGCATTTTTACTAATGATACACAGAAATTGACAATATTCCTTGAAAAAACACTTCAAGTTTCATAATGGCTCCCCGTCACAGCTTCAAATGTTTACTTTTCATGTCACTTTTGCAAAAATGACCAGCTTTTCAGTAAAATATGAGACACAACTTCAGTTTTCTTGCACTTGGGTGCAAAATAATCCTCTTCTGAATTAAATCCTCATCCAAATGATGGGTGATTCCCTCTGTTGTGCTGACTCTGGTCTTGGAAAAACAGAAGCATTACTAGCCATACCTTAAAGGAGTGGCTAACTACGCTTCTGTTTTTCCATGATAGCAACCAGCAAAACAGGGGCTATTGATCATCAGTTTTTTCTAAACCTAAAAGGAAAACATTTATACTTAAACCATTATATTTATTGTTACCTTATCATGCAGAAGCCTACTATCAGAAATCCATTGTGCAACGCACTGTAAAAAATACATTGTAAGGAACAGTTCCTGCACAGAAGACCTTACAATCTAAATAGACAAGAGAGACAAAGGACAGGAAAGGAAACAAAAGAGATTAAATGACTTTCCAAAGATCACACAATAGGTCAGCATGAGAAATAGAATCCAGGCCTCATTTGAGTTTTCCATACCACACGCACACAGCCTCCCTTAACCACTGAGTTCCATTATACTAGTATGCAATGGCCTTGAAATTAACCAAAAATTGTACATGTTGTGCCAACTATTCAGTTCCACCAGTATTAAAATCTTTTGGGGAGCTTTAGACAACACAAGACCACCTCTATTTTTAGGACCAAGCTGATTAACTACTCCTTTCTTATGGTGTTTCTTTAGAAGTCGATATAAAGATGGGATTTGGATGTGGGCAAGATGGCTGTGTAACTGTGAGATATATGTATAGATAGAATTTCCTTTGCCTGTTCTAAATGTTTTTATCATGCTGCTCCTCTTCCCCCCCCCCCCCCCCCCCGAATCCAGGACAGAGTGCTTGTGGCTGAATGCTGAATCGGTCATACAAAAGGAGTGATTATCTTCTCATCTAGCTTTTTTTTTTTAACTTTGATTCTACTTTGATTCTATGAATTGCCAAGCAGTACCTGCAGTATACTCCAAGCAGTGGCAACAGCTTTTTATGGTCCACGTTCAAAGCTGTAGCTAGTCTCTGATTTTTTTACTCTATCATCATTTAGAGCATGGGTTCCCAAACTGGGGGGCGTGAAGAAATTCCAGGGGCGGAGCGACCCAGCCCACCCCCCATCAACCCTTCCCCCCAAAATTTTTCTGCTATTTTTGTTTTTCGGCCCCGTTGAGTTCCTTTTTTTTTTCTCAACAAGTTTTGCTGCTATTGGGGGGACGGGGGGGAAGGGGGATGGGGGGTTCTCAAAAATCAAAAAGGGGGCGTGAAGTGGAAAAGTTTGGGAACCACTGATTTAGAGAAACAAAGGGACCATTAGCTCACTCCTGCTCTGAAAAAAAAGATCTAAGCAGGTTCATCAAGTTATATATACTTGGCCGTGACAGATTGTTTAGATGTCTTGGTTTTATACCCAGGGAACATTTCCCACTGTGGTTTAAAGTGCTTAGCACATTGGAAAAACTAATGTTTTGATAAAGATCTCAGGCAGGATGCACTTGCGACTGAAATGCTGTGTCATCCCCATTAAAAAAGTGCTTGGCTTCACAAAACAAAATAATAAAAGTTGGTTCCTCACCTACATCAAGAAGGACATTACCAGGCTTTCAATCAATAGCCTCCCAAATTTTAGGAGGAATTGCTCTGTACTTGGGAGCCCGTGTGGGAAGTGGGAGTAGATGAAGGGTCTCCAAGATTTAAAATAATTAATGAGGACTTTGAAATTGTGCATCTTCTGCAATGTCAATGAGTCTGCATTCTCTTTTGAAGTGGCAGAATTTGGAAGTGAAGCTGTAGCATGCACGGTGTGAAATTTTATAACAAGAAAATAATTGGAGATGGGGCCCAAACTAATAACTCCTGATTCTTACACCCCTATCCTGTGGTGGTTTTCAGAATCCAAACTTAGAGCTAGATCCAAAAGTCAGGACTGGCTATTATTACAACAGTGGGCTGACCCAAAACTGCATGCCTGAGATTTGAGAACCTCAGGCAGGGGAGTTATTTTTATGGAAATCTCATAAAATGTAAAAAAGAGCAAGTGTCCCTAGCTCAATGCTTTGACCAACCCACTTGTTTCTTTGCATGCTTCTGCTGGCTCCCCTTTCCCCATCACATCAAATATACACTGCTTGTCTTCAGTTTCAAGGCCCTTAATGGCCTATTCCAACCCTATTTATCAGCTCTCACCACTGTGCTTGTACAGCACCAAGCACTATTGGGCCCTAGTCCATGCCCAGGTCCAAGCACTATTGGGCCCTAGTCCATGCCCTAGTCCATGCCTAGTCCTAGTCCATGCCTATGCCCAGGCACTACAGCAATAAAAATGATGCAGATTTTTTTCAAACCAGGAAAATGATAGCGTAGGATCAGTACAGGCAAAGAGGCCCTGGGAAGCACGGGCAAGGCAATTTTAAGTTACAGGGTAGATTACAGTATGGCAATAGTACCACTGTAGTTAATGGTGACATTCAGGACCACTGGTAGTTGGGACAAAGGGGCAATTGCTCCTGGGCCTGGCAATTCAAAAGGTCCTGGGTCTCCTGGCTGCCACCACTGCCACTACCATAAAGCATGCTTCGTGCCCCACCCCTTCCAGTAGTGCAGAGTCAGTAGCCTGTCCCCAAACCTTGCCTGGGACCTGGCAAGTCTGTCAGCCCCCTGGTGGAACTACCTTACTGTTTAAAAGATGGTTCTAAACCAGGGGTGGAGAACCTCAGGCCTGGGGGCTGGATGCGGCCTTCGGCTTGTCTGGATCCGGGGGAGGAGGGGGTTGTGATGCAAGCCAGAGCATGTGCCAGCAAGCTGACAAGGGAGTGAGCGGATGGCTCAAGGTGACAGGCTGTGGTCACTGAGCTTGAACAGCACCCATGTGCTATGAGCTCCAATACTGCCCTAGGCAACCCTCTGGGTGTGTGATTTGTGCTCATTGGTCAATCTCTCTTTCATTCTGTGGGGTCTTCTTCCAGGAGGTTTGCTCTGAAATCAGAGTTTCTGGTTTAAGAGATATATTGCAAGTGCCCTATCAGGCACCCAATCTGGAATATAAAATTTGTCAATGTCCCAAATATTGGCAGAGAAATAAACAAAGACGAGGACAGGGCACTCACAGAATGATCTGGATTGTATAGTAAGGTAAGTCCATTCAAACAGAAAACAGCCAAGGGAAAGCTCATGCACCTTGGTACAAAGAATTCAGGCCACACCCTCAGAAGGCAGTACCAGGTTTACAAGAGCTGCTGGACCATGCTCACCCCCACTTCTGCTTTCTGCCCCCAAGGCACCATACCTGGTTGGCTGCTCTTCCTGAAGCCCTACCTGGAGCTCACTCCTCTACATCCACTCCGTCGCTTTGACCATGTAATTTGTTTCTTTGCATGCTTCTGCTGGCTTCCGTTCCTCTATCACCTCAAATATAAACTACTTGTCTTCAATTTCAGGCACCAGGGCCCAAAAAAGATTAATCTGTCCCTGTCAGAATTGGGACTGTATCCTATACCTACACAATGACTCTGCAAACTCTCCCTCAGGGCCTCCTGGATGCGCACGACCCCCGATGGGGCTGGTGTGTACCCTGTGTGACTGATCAGAGTCCACAGATGGAGCTGTTTTGTGAGGTTTTGGCCCTTGAAAGACTGCGAGATCACAAGAAAGTGAGAGATAATGATACTACCATCACTATGTTGAATCAAAATTGCCGAGGAACACAAGACCTTGTCAGATTTTAGCAGTCTCCATATTGAAATTGGAAATATGGTTGCCAGATGTCTGGTTTTCACTCAGAATATTTGGGCAAAAGAAACCCTGGCGGCTCCTGTCAACACTGTTCACTGGGTTGTTATAAGTCTGGTTGGCAGCACAGCAAACCTAGCAAGCTCTACCCAGCTCTCAGGAAGTTACCAGAATTTTCTTCCAGCTCCTAGGTGGACAAGTACCCATGGGGGCTCAGTGTGCTGCCTCATATGAGTGCCAGGGGTAGGGCATCAAAGAAGGGTCAGGGCAGGAGCAGAGCAAGGGTCCTCAGTTTTCTGCAGTTATAAAGCTAGAAACCCTAACTGGAAAATATGCTCCTCCAGAGATTCGGTTCTAGCTTTTGTCAATTTGTGAACAACTGAATTCTGGAATGGGTTCAGATATTAAAGTTCAATTTTGTCCCATCCCTGATGTACACTTTCCGCTGAGTGGTAGAAACCTAAATACTGAAGTTGAATCCTAAACCTAAAGAACTCAGACATAAACAGAAAAAATGAGAGGATTTATATTTTAGCAAGTTAAATTCTAAAACTCTTTGCATTTATTAATAAAGTATGTTACTGGTAAAGAAACTTTGTTTAACTTGCAGGTGTCATTTGCAAACAACAACGGAAGCAAATATTTTTGTTACATGATGATTTTTTTCCTCTTGTTCCACTGTCTACACTGGCAGTTATAGTTATTTCAAATGATCAGTATCGAACAACTAAACAAAATATCTGTTGAATTAGCATCCTCACTACAGAAATAACATTCTGTGAAATACTTTGGGAGGCAACACTTTATAAATTTATTGTAACTATTGCATACAGATCTGTAAACAGTCCACTAAATAACATGATAGTTGATTGTGACATAATATTTTAAACATTGTGGTAACTGACAGTCACAGTAAGAAGTATGAACACAATGAAAGTCAAGCAATCTTACATTAAAGGAAGCATAGTAGGTGAGGGAAGAGTATTTCAATTAGATGTCAAAAATAGCTTCATACAACTGAGAGAAAGTGAAATGCTTTAGTATTATGGTTCTCAATTTAGGGAATAAGAGGAGCTGGGTAAAACTAGTTACTGATGGAGGGAAGAAATCACTGTTAGTTAAAATGAGCTAACAATGATGTCAAAAACTCACCCAAGACCCTGTTTTTGCTACTATTTGAAGCCCACCAGGGCAAAATCAAACCCTGATGATGTCTCTGAAATCAATGTATTGTTTGTTCAGAATTCTATTCCAAAAATTCCAGTTGTCATCAGAACTGCAGGATATTTTAACTATCTTCAAAGGCTTTGATTTGGCAGATGCCAGTCACACAGTGGCTGTGTCTACATTGGCACCCTTTTCCGGAAAAGGGATGCTAATGAGACAAGTCGGAATTGCAAATGCCGCGGGGATTTAAATTTTCCCGCGCATTTGCATGAACATCTGCCGCTTTTTCCGGCTCGGTTTGACGGAAAGCGCCAGTCGACGCGGCTCTTGCGGAAATAAAGTTTTTCCGGAAGATCCCTTATTCCTCTTAAAATCAGGAATAAGGGATCTTCTGGAAAAGGCTTTATTTTCCGCAAGAGCCGATCTAGACTGGCGCTTTTTCCACAAAGCCCCGAGCCGGGAAAAAGCGGCAAGATAAATTATGCAAATGCCGCGGGGAAAATTTAAATCCACGGCATTTGCAATTCCGACTTGTCTCATTAGCATCCCTTTTCCGGAAAAGGGTGCCAATGTAGACACAGCCAGTGTGTGATAATGTTTCACTTTACTAGATCTGACTGAAAATTTCTGTCAACTGTTTCTTAGTGACAAATTGTGATATTGATGGAATGAAATTTGTAATGCAAAATGTCTGGATTCCCTAGAAAATTTCAGCTTTTCATTGAACACTGGAAAATTAAAATAGTTTTGACTTTCATTCAAAACACACAATATTTCAGAAACCTCTGTTGCAGGGCTACAAAGGAGTTGCATTTCAGGTGCCATACGTTCCTATTCTCCTCTATGAGCCAGGCTTCTGAAACACATTTTCTCCTTTCACTCACTACAGCCATGAGACTCTCCTGATGAACTGTGAAGCTTACCAAGAGGGGAGCCAATGCTAAATCAAGGGAGTTGCAATCTGGCTCAGGAGTCCAGCCTATAGCAAAGGATGAGAGTATGGATCATCTGAACTACAACTCCTGTCAGTCTCTAGAGTAGTTTTCCCAAACAACAGTAATTTAGTTCTGGGGCAATATTCTGCTTTTTAGAATTGTCGTTAAAACTTAAAATTATCAGTAGAAAATCGACAAACCTTTTTTCCATTTTATCTAACTTTTCTGTTGAAATACAATTATCTGACCAGCTCTAATGTATATAACTTACTAAGAACTTGTGCTCTATTAATACCTTTATCCTTCATTTTCAACTGCTCCACTTGCTGACCTTTTTTGACCCTTGCTTGTATCATGCTGAATTTATACTGACCCAGTCTTACAGTGTTTTTTTTTTTCATCTTTTTCTGAGAAGCTCCTAGCTTGCTATTGGGTGGTCTGTGGAGAAAACAATGAGTTACATAAATTCTGGATTATCATCATTCCCTCCTCCCAAATAACCCAAATGTGTGATTTTTCTAAGTTTAGGTTTAAAAAAGAAAAGGAAAGTTTGCCCCCATCTGTAGTTTACATTGAGTAACTTGTACAATCAGATGGAAAAAGGTCAAAGGCCAATGTAAATTTTCACCACCATTGCTCTTTTTAGACTTCAGTTCCTGAAATCATTTCTTTTTAGTGATATGTCTTTACCCCAGAGACAAGTTCTCTTTGCTCTCTTTCAGAGAGATGAAGGGTTAGGGTAAGGTAGGTAGCTCAACTGTTTGGATTGAAATTTTGATGATGGTGCTTTATGATCTCTGATTTATGAGAACATTTTGAATGCTGGCAAATTCTAAAAGTCCCAAGAGCCACTAGAAACCCTAAGAGCCACTAGAAACTTTAATCTGCTCCACTTTCTCAGAAAGCCATTCTTATTTAATGCTGCTGCCTGTTTTAAGCATCTGAACTCCAGGAGTCTGGCCTCTCTGCTTGCTGGGGCAGGACTAACAAAAATAAAGCGACTTTATAGATTTTGACAATTTTAGTTAGCTAGCTTTGGATATTGCAGCTGTGAAACTACAGATTCAGTCTGTTCACTTAATGAGGAGAAGAAATAAAATCTGTTATACACAGCTCTGCAGATGAAATGCTAGAGGGGATTTCTATTGAACGTATTTGCCCCAAATGTGTGTGGCTTTCCTCCTTTCATAACATCTCCTTTTGTTGGTCACTCTACAACTCTAAAACCTTCTTACCTTGCAATAATGTACATATTGTATCCTCAGTGAGTGGAAGTTTCTCATTCTGAAACACTGAAATACATTCTCTAAAGGGAAAGATCTCTACAGATGTGGTTTTAAAACCATCCTGAAGAACACTATAAGGCCTGGTCTACACTAAAGGGTAAAGTTGACTTAAAATACGCACCTCCAGCTGGAGTCAAAGTATCTAAACTGTGTTTGGTGCAATCCACACAGTGGGATGTCTGCAGGGACATATACTCCTGTCAACTTTCCTTACTCCTCATGAGGAGCAGGACTACCGGTGCTGATGGGAACGCCCTCTCAGTTTGAACTAGCAGGTCTTCACTAGACCTGCTAATTTGAACCCCAGAAGATCAACTATGACAGTGTCGATCGTCTCCATAGCATAGACAAGCTCTTTACGTCCACCTTGTCAAAGCACTAGGACAAGCTACTTTGCTAAATTCTGCCTGAAGTCAATAATAAACTGACTATTTTGTGAGTCATCTGTGCCCAGATTTAACAGCTCTTTTTTAGCTTTGTATTCATGTAGTGTTTTATGCGCTTCTAAAATGTTACAAATCACAATTTGTAGTTTTGTGGGGACCAGCTAAAAAGTTAAACACATACAACTTCACACTCCCTAGAGACCACTGTCCTGCACATATTCTTTGTCTTGTAATTTCACAACTTTTAGGTTACACTGCATGATCATATATATACTGGCCCAATGTCTGTGACTCTGTAACGCTGAAATGCTAGCTGTTCCCCTCTGGGCGGAACTGTTGCGTCCCTGGCTGTTCCCTCTGGGCGGCACTGTTGCCTGAGTCACGTCCTTCACCTCCCGCCATGGTGCTCGGCTGACTTCTGTGCCGCTCAGCCGGGCTGCCACGGCCGAGCAAGTGGCGCAAGCGGCTGTTTGGGCTCCGCAGTCCCCTGAGTGAGAGGCAGGAGGGGGAGGAGAAGAGAAAGAGAGAGACAGAGAGAGAGGCAGGAGGCAGAGGAGAGCTGAGAGAGAGAGACGGGGAGGTAGGAGGAGGAGGAGAGAGAGAGAGAGAGAGAGAGAGAGTGACACAGAGTGAGAGACCGGAGGCTCAGAAGAGAAAACCGACATGGAGGAGAGACTTGAAAATCCCATCTTATGACATGCTAATAGGCTAGTTATTTCAGAACAAGCTATTCTGGAAGAAATACTCCCGAAATAGCTTATTTCGAAATAGCATATCCACACTACAGGGAAGCCTGGAAATTAGCCCAAGGCAGGCATCCCTAACATGGATGCACTGCCTTGATTTAGAGCCCATGAACCACTGGGAAGTAATTACTTTGAATGACCTGGGGGGAGGAGCTATTTCAAAATAGCAGCAATGGAGCATCCACACTCAACATAGCTATTTCATGGAATGAGGTTTACCAATGCCAAAATAAGCCGCCTGTTATTTTGGATGTATTTCAAAATAATGGGCTTGCTGTGTAGACACTCTCAGAGTTATTTCGGAATAATGTCCATTATTCCAAATTAACGCTGCTATGTAGATGTACCCTTAAAGACTTCCATACATTTACTTGGAGCTTGAGTTGAGAGTGAACTGGGATGACTATTCTTCCTTGTTCAAATAAATTAATTAGTTGAATATTAATATTATACACACACACATACACATGAATATGTTCCATTAATTGCTAGGGGAATTCTTTTCATCTATGCTCTCTCTTCTCCTGAGGGGGGAGGCACAGCCCTAGCAGGACTGGGAGCAGAGCCCAGTGGCTAGGGCTGGCACCCAAGAGCAGGATCAACAGCCGAGAGGGGAGCCTTGACCTCTCCTGGTCTGGCAAATTCCATGATTCAGGACCGCTCATGATTTGAGGATGCTGGATCAGGGATCTTTAGCATAAAAATGCCTCACACTAATACAGTTGTACCTATGTGGGAAGGGGTATAAGATATGGCAATGTAAGTAGCTTTCTACTAGTATAAATGGGTCCATAACAGGAGTTATATCTATATAACTACATCATTTTCTTAAATGTTACACCCTAACCAAAATTGTGTTTAAACAAGGCCTAAAATAATTTAGTTTAGGTTATTATCATAAGCAGTCACACTGAAGTCTGTGAGCCACATCTCAGGGTACTTCCTCCATTTTAACTGTAAAGACTTTAGCACTTCACCCTGTAGAATTAGTGGAATGTGTAATGACTTAATCAAGGGTGGGGAAAGTGAGGAGTGGGATGCTGGCAGTGGGAGGCTGATAGAATTTCTGGGCCCCTGGTCAAGGTGTGTGTGTGGGGAGGGGGGAGTGGGGGCAGTTCCATGCTCCCAGAAGGGACAGAGCCTCGGATGGAAGGGGCAGGGATGGGGAATGCCATTTAGGGCTCAAGCAGCTATTTAAAGGGCGTGGGGCTCTTGGCTACTGCCACCACTACTACAGAAAGCTTTTCTGTTTCCTGAGGTTTTTATTGTTAACAAATATTAATAACAGTCAATACCTGGGAAACTGAATGGTTCAACTGAATGACAACTGGCTTTGAAAGACCTGATTCTCTTCTGCCTTGTAAATGGAGTGGGTATTTACAACTGTGCAGAATGAATGTAAAAGAGACTCTGGCTGAGGAACCACCTGGGCTGCGGGCTGCTGTCTGAGATCTGCCCAGGTAAACCCCTGCCAGCCAGACCCTGCCTCTGGCACCCTAGCCCCTCCCTCTCCCAGTCCTCTGCCCACCTACTGAAGCCCTACCTAATGTAAACCAAAGCCTCTGCACCCCTGTTCCTGCACCCATATCTCCTCCCAGACCTTGCACCTCCTCTTACAGCCCTTCTCCAGGTCACAAACCCCTCATAAACCTTGCATCCCAATTCCCTACACCTGCTCACTACCCAAATCCCTGCCCCACCCCCCCAACACGGCTGCTCCAGATCACAACCCCCTTCCCAGACCCTACAGTCCTCCTGCACTCCAGTCTCCTTCACCCAAACTCCCTCCCAGATCCCACTCCCTGTCCTGCAACCCTATACCTTACTTACCCCAAGTTCCTTTCTGCACCCAATCTCCATCCCAGTTCCCATACCCCCTTCACTAATATCATGGAAGAGTGCAGCCCTTGACCACTTACCAAATTCTTAAAGTGGCCCTCCATCAAAAATTATTGCCCATCCCTGCTTTAGAACCCCAAATTAATAGTGAGTGTTTAACCCCTTGCTTCTTGCAAAGATTTCCAATATGGTGTTAACTCCTTTTAATTCTTTAAAATCCCACTGAACGGGAAAGCTTATTTTGAAAACCATTTTCATGGAAGGTAGATCGGTATTGCTTTCAAAGCCCTGAGCAATCCCAAGCTTAAATGGACATTATATGTTTTTCTTTTGATATTTTGAAAGGGCAATGTAAACATTTACGTAAAAGTATGTGAAGACAGACTTAGTGGTGTTTTGAAACATGTAAATTAACATTTTAATTAACATTTAAAAAGTCATTACTCAGCACCTTGTACAGACCTTGTTTAACACCTTTTAAAACATGTTAGCTAATCACTGGTCAACCGTAGCAGGGAATCTAGGAAGATAAATCTGTTTCTTAACATATAAGTGCTTGAATTTGCATTTTAATATTTCACTATAGTAATATAATATATAAATATAACAAAAATGTTAACAACATTGAATACATAGCATAAACCAGTGTAAATTCCTTGGTTTATTAGAGACTCCCCTTTCCTGAAGTATGGAAGCTTAACATGTGTATTATCCTTTCTCATGACTGAAAAACAAGGATATAAGCAATGCCAGCACTTGCAAAATTTCTTAACATAAGATTTCTGAAATTGACTCACATCTTAATTTGTAGAAGTCTCAGTTTTAGAGAGTGTCCTTGATAAAAGTATCCACTAAAAGTATTTTTCCTTTTGATGTAATCTTTTAAAATCCTCATGCTGCTCTTTGGCATCCAGCCATTCCCATTTGCATGTATCTTTAGTGGTTTCTTTGTCCTTAGAATGCATTTTGAATTGCACCAGTTTGGTGGCCATAAAATCTAGTTGCCCTCTTTCAAGTGGATTTGGTGTATTCATTTGCATGTCAAAGATACTCAGAATTCTAACCCAGCTCACAGTTATTTCATAGCAGAGCAGGTGTCTGAGTTCCTGGAATAAAGTGAAAAAATATGGCTGTGTTTGTGGGCGTTCTGAGTTCTGCTCTTCAGCGCTTCAGATGATTTCCTAAAATAAGCTCTCCACTGAGAATTCCTTTTTTCTTTTAAATGGTCTGCAGGAGCTTCATTTCAACACCACTACTTAAGAGACATGAAATCTACTACTGCTTTTGCTCCTCCGCATTCTGTCAAAACTAAAAGCTATATATTTTTAAATTATTGGGGGGGGTTCCTTTTTTTTTTTCATGGTAAATTGTAGGCTATAATGTCCATTTTAATGCTTAGCCTACCAATAGTTTCAATATTTTCATTTATGAGGAACCTGATAAACATGTTTGAGGCAATAAACCCTAAATTACTTTGTGTTTCTTCATCACTAGTGAAGAGCTGCAGGACCAGCTGGTCACGAAGTTGGCTCTGCAGTAAATAAACCTAACTTGCTAAAACACCTACATGGACCTTCTTATTTGTTGTACTTAAGGCTCACTAGTTAGGGGTCATATTCTGTATATCTACCGAACAGGAGTCAGCCAAACACATAGGCTGTGTCTACACTGGCGCGATCTCGCACAAAAGCAGCCGCTCTTGCGCAAAAACTTGCTGCCTGTCTACACTAGCCGTGTGTTCTTGCGCAAGTAAACTGATGTTCTAATGTATTAAATCAGGGCTTCTTGCGCCAGAACTCTGAGGCTCCCGCTCAGGAATAAGCCCTTTTGCACAACTGTTCTTGTGCAAGAGGCCAGTGTAGACAGGCAACATGAATTTCTTGTGCAAGAAAGCCCTATGCTTAAAATGGCCATCAGAGCTTTCTTGCGCAAGAGAGCGTCTACACTGGCATGGATGCTCTTGCACAAAAGCACATCTCTTGCGCAAAAGCACATGCCAGTGTAGACGCTCACTTCTGGAAGAGTTTTTGCACAAGAACTCTTCCGCAAAAGAGTTATTGTGCAAGAAACTGCCAGTGTAGACATAGGTTAGATTGTTACATTGACACACCAATTGAAAACTTGTCTCTCTCACCCACAGAAGTTGGTCAAATAAAATACTACCTGACCCATCTTCTCTTTCTGATATTATGGGACCAATATGACTACAGCAGCACTGCATACAGCTAATGACTAGCTAGATAGCTAGACAGATGTGTTTGTAATCCATTGTTTCGATGATGACATTTTCATGCTCTCTCTTTTACTGGATTCTAAAGCATGATGTGCTCTACTGAGATGACAATAGAACTGTGGCTGAAGTTTTGATATCACCCTTGATACTTTTGGAGTGAGGGAAAGGGAAATAATGCAATTTAAAATGCAAGCAGTCACTGAGAAGTCAAATTACAGTATTAAATCAAGAACTAGGCCTTCTGTGTCTTCTATGCTTCTCAGAAACAGCGTGAATCGGTTCTGGTAATCTCCAGTGAGAATTATATTTGTATCATCACAAAATTCTGGCTGCTGAGCATTCATATGAGAGTGTCCTATTTCAGACTAGTTAAAAAAAACCTGACCCACTTTGAATACATCTTCTGTTAAGGAGCAACCGTTATTCACAATTAAACATGCCAAAGAGTTAGCACAAAATAATACTTCCTTCCAATTTCATAAATTCACACCCTATGGATATAAATTCACCATGTCCCACGGGATGGCATTCAGCCATGCCGCTTGCCATAAATAACAAACAAAGTGATCAGAGAGGAATAAAAAGGAATATAAAATTATGAAATTACAAATGGTAATAGGAAATCATGGACCATGTGTTGTTCTTTTCTACTTGCCTATGCACAACGTATATGTGTGTGCCAATTTCACACACACACACACACACAAACACACCCACCCCAGACATTGCATGAGATTAATTTGCAATACCATCAAGTAAGAGTCACACAAGACCAATTTTAAAAGACTGTAATAGTTTCATATTCTGGCAGGGTTATTGTCCATGTGTACATTTTGAACTGTTGCTTTCACTTCAGCACTGGTTGTTCTCACATATCACAGGGTATGTCTACACAGCAACATTATTTTGAAATAACTAGCATTATTTCAAAATAACTTAGTCTGCGTCTACATAGCAAGCAATTATTTCGAAATAATGTCGAAATACTGTCAAGCTGGAGGACTTCTAACTCCAACTCCTGCAATCCTCATTGCATAAGGAGTAAGGGAAGTTGGAGGAAGAGTGCTCTGTTTTAAAATAAGTGCTGTGTAGACACTCCCAATTTTGAAATAAGCTGTTTCAAAATAAGCCGTGCAATTGACGTAGTCAATTTGTGTAGCTTATTTCGAGTTAAGCCCTGCTGTGTAGATGCATCCACACAGGAATAACTGATTCTCAATGTTAGTAACCAAATTAGAAATAGTCTACAAAAATGTCATCCTTGCAATCTCCTTGGTTTGGTGGTAGACACAGATACATAGTGAAGAGAAACAATCCTAGAGGTTCAAACTGTATTTTTATTGCAGCTTACTCAGGGATCATTTGTTTGGGACTTCAACTGGAGCCTGTTTTTGCTGGTGTATACCTCTATCAGGTCTCTGCAAGGCATAGTCTGTTATAAATCCACCATGAAGAAATTTTTTTTTTCTCCATGGAAATAATGGACAAAAATATATTTTATTTTAATTTTTTAATGTTCATAAATATTTTTGTGAAATTTTTGACCTAAATATTGAAAATTAAAATATTTTTATTCCAAATGATAAGGAGTTGTAGTTCAGGTGTCTAATGCTCCCATTCTTTTTCCATGGGCCAGGGTCTCTGGATGATGGACCACATCTCCCATGATCCACCCCTTCCTCTCCCCCTTGGTGAAGTGAGGGAATACCTCAGAGGAATACTTGGCTATGTGACATTGGATTTTTCAAAGAAATAACAATTTTCTATGAAAACAGACATTTTTGCAACAAAAAAAGGTTAGGTTGAAAGTACAATTTTCCAGCTGAAAAACAGTTTTGATGGAAAATATTCAACCAGCCCTAACAATTAAGATTGCATTTTCACCCGTCAAGCATCCTCACAAGAGTCCAGGAAAATGGAGGTTGTTCATAACCCTGAAATGTGCATAACTCTGAACAAAAGATTACGGTTGTTCTTTCAAAAGTTTTCAGCTCAACATTGGCTCACTACAGCTTTGAAACTCTATTACACAGAAGAAAAATGCTGCCTTTAACAATCTTAATTTAAATGAAATAAGCAGAGAAGCAGTTTCCTTACATTGGCAAATCTTTTTTTCTTTTAACTTTCCCTTTAATTTTTAGTAGTTTATGTTTAACAAGGTACTGTACAGTATTTACATTTTTTTTCAACTGCTGAATGATTCCATACTTTTGGTTCCAAATAAGGTGTATGGCTCACTGCTCATTTCATAACTGGTGTTTCTACTGAACTAGGAATAATGAGAAGGAATTATCACATAGTCACTTGAACCATATAGCCTTTTCACTTTTTATTTTTGACCTTTGATGCCCAGAAATTATTTTGCATATTTCTTTTGACAGCAAAAGCATAATGAGCAATTTCAAAATACCATGCAGAGAGGCAGTTGGATTCATTGAGAAAAAATTGATTTTTTTTCTTGTTGCTATTGATGACCGGTAGCCTACTTCAAATATAAATCAAAATGCAAGCAAAAACCATGCAACTGGAAAAACATTGTTAAGATAAGAAGTCAAAGAGATGCCCTCTCTGAAATAGCACGTCAATCATCATGACACAGAGTTTTGAGGGTGAGGAAGAGTAAAATGGAAAAATGGGTGAGGAGGATAAAATTCTGTGGGCAATGAAGATTGTGAGAAAATGGGTGGAGGGAAATTTGATTATGCAATTACCTTTGGTAGGCATGTGTCTACATACGTGGAATTTGGATTATACTGTCACTTCTCAATTTACTTCTCAGATCATACTTCATGCTTGACTTATTTACTATCAACATTTACTGTGCATTTGAACAGTATTTAAACATAAATATTTTCCATTGCATGATTCTATGTGCTAGAATTTATATATGAAACAGTCTATTAGTTGTAAACCTATTTTTTTTTTAAATCAATGTCTTCTCAATGTATCCATTCTGCCTTGTAATTGGTATTTACAAACTGTTGATTGTTCTCTTACAGTCTAAAAAAATTAATGACAAACATTAGATTTTTCATAATTTGTATTCATTGCTTCTCATCTCTGCATTCTTCTCTAGTGTAAAACTTACCGACCCAAGACGGAGAGTTGATGTCTCTGGGATTATTTTCCATTACATTTTTATGGTCTTTTTTTTCTTGAGTCACAAAAACTTTTTGTGTTCCTTGGATTAAAATGAACATTTACATGACAGCTCTTACCTTTTTCACCAACCTTTTGCCACAAAACATCACTTTAAACAGAAACTTTTTTGAGTAAAATGTGCAAGTATCTCCTGGAAAGGTATGCATTCTGAGCAGTGAATAGTGAAAATCTAATAGAAGAGCATAAATGATGAGGTTATCATTTTTTTTTATCCTTAACAGATCACATTGTCTTCCCCTTTTCTGTTACAATCAACCTCCTGGAGCCAACAGCAAAGCTGGATAGCAAATTCTTTTTGACATAAAGCAAGTCTATCTCTTTCATCTTCTTAATGATATAATGGAATAACGATTACCAAAAGTTTCTTTGCATCATACAGTACTACCCAGGGTACTGCTGATTTAAAATCACTTATTCCATGTTCACTCAGAGATTTAGAAGACCAATGAGTCTCATTCTCAAGCCAACTGAAGGCAAGTGCTAACCTTTACTCTGCGGCACAATCTGTAATAATAAACTCTGAGCAATAGTAAATATAGATTGCCCATTCATCTGCTTATGCAGAAAACACCATTACGGCAACAGATTCCAGATGAACCTTTGGATGCCTCTCTGTGGGATGCTGCTGCCTACAGCTCTTGACTCACATGATAGCGACCTTTTGCACATGAAGAATCCCCATTTTCAGAGCACAACCCTAGTGCCTCTAAGGTTCATCTTGGCTCACAGAAAGAATGTTTATCTTGGAAGATTCCATATGAGAAAATCTGAGATCACCTTGTTTACTTACTGACTCAGAAAACATGAGCATATCTCTTCTAGTCAGCAATCATAACTGAGACGCCTTCATTTCATCCACTGATGAGGCATAAGTCTTTATTAATATTGGTCATTAATATTAATATTAATGGATAACTTGAGAAATAATTAACAATCCCACCATTACTTGCAGAGAGGGAAAATGCCAACCTTATATGAGGTGTGACTAGCAATTATTTTCAAAGGGTCAGTTTTACTCTCAAATGTCACATGTTATTTGTGCTGTTACATGTATCATCTGGTATAGAGCAGTTTATAAACAAGCGTACACTTCCTTACTTCCTGTGCACCCATGCTGATAGACCAGAAGTTGTTTATAAAATGCATCTCACCACTAATGTGGTAAATACATTCCATGTGATGATGCTGTGAGTGTATATTTGAGTTATATTATGGTTAGTTGATATTTCCATACAGTTCTAAATGTGTGCATGGTGCTTGACACAGTAAATAAACATGCAGTTCCTGCTTGAAAGAACTTACCATCTATAGCTCTGATTTAAGAAAGGAAAGGTATGTCCATCCCTATTCAGGAAAGCACTTATGCATGTGTTTGGGGACCCTGCCAGAATAGAGATGCTGTTTGATGTATGGGGCAAAAATGAGTCTGAAAATGACAGAATTTATGGTGAAACAAACATCACTAAGATGGAGGAAGGAATGAGGTGAAGAGTTCATAGACAGATGATTGGGCTCTTTCGGAAAAAGGCGTGTGTGGACAGGGAAGAGGGAGTTCTTTCGCAAGAAAAGGAAAGAGGAAAGAGTACAGGTGCCCTGGTGGCCATTCCGCCCATGGTAATCACAGCTTATGTGCAAGATAGTGTCCATTCAGTGTGGACACTATGGGTGTGTCTAGACTACAGGGTTTTGTCAACAAAAGTGGACTTTTGTCGACAAAATTATACCTGCGTCTACACTACTGCCGAGTTCTACATAACGTCGACAGAACTCGGCAGTTCTGTTGACGGCAGTAAACCTCATTCTATGAGGAATAACGCCTCTTGTCGACAGAGTTCTTTGCGTCTACACTCTCATGTTGACAAAGCGGCTTGCTTTGTCGACAGAACTGGATGTAGTCTAGACGCTCTTTGACGACAGAAGCTCTGTCGACAGTATCTGTCGACAAAGCCTGTCGACAAAAGACTGTAGTCTAGACATACCCTATCTTTCAAAAAAGCAGATGGCTTTTTCGATGCGCTTTGGCAGTGTGGATGCTCTCTTTGGAAGAAGTTTTTCCAGAAGATCTCTTCCAGAAATGTTTCTTCTGAGAGAAGCCTGCAGTCTAGACATAGTCTATGTGACTACATCCCCTCAGTGTGCCGTCTGAGTTCTAGGACTATAGTAGGCCTGCTGTATACCCCTGAACCCTCTCCTTCTTGTCCTCTACTTGTCCCACCTTACCCCTGCTTGCCCTCACTACTCCCCACTTGCCTTCTGCTTGTCCCTGCTTGCCAGGAGATGATAAAAAAGCAAAAAGCCGAAACAAGTAACAATCTGCAGGCCAAAAACTAGCCAACAAGCCTTGCCATTATGTAAAGCTAAGCGCATGCTTAAGTGCACTGCTTCATCAATGCATGTGTTAATTATCTGCTTTTTTATTTCTAATTACTTATTCTTCTCACACTGCTATTATATGGGTAGCTCCCTCAGGGGTTGAGCAAAGATAATTTTAAGGAAAGCTCTGAAGAAGAGAGAGAGAGAGAGGATGGGATGTGTGGGAGTGAGAAGAGAATGAAGATCTTTCACAGAAAATCTTGCAGAGTGAGAGCAGGGATCAGTGATGAGATTTAAGGTATGCAATGTAAGCCTGAGCTCAGACTCAGACTTGAGTCTATCCCCCTTCTGTCTACACTCAAATCTCCCAGGCTCCTAGGAGCTACAAAAAAGTTCTGAGACACTCTGACTACCAGCATGTATCCACTAATGTCGGATTGCTAGAGCCCTGCAAATCTGCAGTTATCCGCTTTATATCCATGGGTATGCACATCTGTGGATGAGAATATAGATGTCCACAGCTCATTTTTGCATATACAAAATTTTGTGTCCACACAGGGCTCGACGGATTGCATCCCGGCGCCTTCATGTTCCCACTCCTCCATACTACATGGAGTCAAAAATGGTGACCAGGAAGCACAAACAGTAAAGAATTTTAAGATGTTTTCATACGAAAGGCAAAGGTGTTGACTAGAGCCATTCCTGCTTTCCTTAAAGCAATAAAGGCTTTTGCAGCTCCGTAATCACTCAACAGTTTATAGTGTCACCTGGAAAGAATGAACGTGGTGTGTGTATTTCAGGAAACATGGTCTATTCCCAAATCTAGATCAGTTCAGTTTTAGTTCATCCATGCAGTCCCTAGGTGCCAAAATCACTTATCCCACATATGAATGGGCTGTCAATTTATTTTCCAGAAGGAGAAGGAAGGCTGTGGTGCTCTACATATGTGCATGGAGCCGCAACAGGGTAACCCATGTGTAAGATAATGTAGCATCCTGTTAATTCATCTATGGATACCGATGCAATACTGGGTGCTGATAGCTGCAAACTGTTCCAGATCGGTTGTCACATTGCAGGGAAGAGCATTTTCCAGGGCTATCTCGGCATTTTCCAGGGCTATCTCTGTAGCTGACCAGCCCACTCCACTCATAGAGCTGTCCCATCCATGAGGGCAGCCACCCCAGGTCCCCCATATTGAGGTTAGCCCATGGGGCCCAGAGTGGCCTTGGGGATTACCCGGGGGGCGTCTAGGTTGGGGCAGCAGCAGGGGTTGCCCTTCTGTCCCTCATTCACTGCAGCGAGGGGAGCTGCGGGAAGTGGAATGACCCAGCAGCCTGCTCCGCACTACCGCGCATCTCCAAGTCAGTTCACTCCACTTTACCACCCTGGCCCTTCCCCGGCTCCAGCCCACTCCACTTTGTTCCTCCAAGCAATCTGGGCTCACGGGAACAGAGCAAAGCAGGCTTGGGCCGGGTCACCCCACTTCCCACCACCACGGTGACTGCAGGGGGGCCTACCCCTGCTGCTACCCCACACCAGGCCTCCACAGTAATGCCCTGTGTTCTGTCTCTTGGGGAAACTGATGCACGAAAGGGGTGCAATGGGGGCAGGAGGTAAAAAAGCGAGGGCCCTGTATGACTATGTGGTCCCACCAGTCTGAGCTAATCTCCTGCCACCAGAAGTGGCTTTCCACGGTGTCCAGGGGATTGAAGGGCATGTGCAGCAGCAGAAGCACCAGGCCCTGGGTTAGGAATACTGCCATGCTGGGTCAGCCCAGTGATCCTTCTTGTCTGGCGGCCTGTCTCTGAAAGTGGTAAGTAACAGATAACTGGAAGAAATCAGGGAGAAACATATGAACATGTTGTTAAGTAACTGAGTTGGTTATAAAATGGATTTTCTATCCCACCAAAATTTTTTAGTTTTACACAAAAATCATCCCAAATAGGGACAAAAAGTCAAAAGTTTAACATTCTTTACAAAACAGAATTCTAAAAACATTTTAATAGGTCATTCAAAATATTTGTTTTGATACATTCAAAATGTTTTGTTTCAATTTAGATTTAAAATAAAGTATTTTTAAACAAGGTCATTTTGAAACAAAAATTGAAACTTTTTGTTCTGCAAATGTCAAAATGGGATGTTTTGTCCTTTTTAATTTTTTCAATTTTTTCAAAATAAAATTTAATTAAAATCCATAGCATTTGACAAAAATAATTTGCAGTATTTCTGATGAAAAACTGTTTTGATAAAATCTTTCCGTGGCCTCTATATAGTCATTTTACATTATGACTACTTTCACCAGTGAGATTACTGACATGCAAACATATGCATCTTTAATGTTATCTGGGCCCCCTGCTACTCCATCTCTTATATCTTGTCATAATCCTAGACTTTAAACTCTCTGAAGCAAGAATTGGGTTTTGTTCTGTTCATTTGTAGGGAATCTAATGGTGGTGCTCCCCTGATTGGCATCGCTAGACACTACGTCAGTATAAGTCATAATAGCAAGATGTGGTGAACAAGGTGTTGTATAGTAAAAAATTTGTAAGCAACCTGTATTCTATCTGGATATCCATTCTGTCTCTCACAAGTCTACAGGTGTAGAAAGAAGAGACAGAAGTTAACAGCTACTCAAATTACTACTAATGAAAAGGTCAAAATAGAGAGCTGCCTTGGAATACATCAGTATTAGAAACTAAGGCTGAGCAAACAGTGAAGAAAATGCAAACCACTTTACTTGATCTAAGCTGAGCGAAGTTCACACCAAACCTTTCACGCAAGACAATTAAAATCTTATTCTTGTCAAAAAGATCAAAAAATGAACAAAAAAACCATAGTGCAGTCACATAGCAATGGGAAATGATGTAAAGGAATCCCATTCTCACTTTTGTGACCGCTGAAAGGAAGATGTCTGGTTGCCAGTAATTACCTGAAAATAACGGATGGGTTGAATATGTGTTCTGAATACAAAATGGATAGTAAGCAAGCCAAGTAAAGAATACTCATTTTGCCAAAGCTGGAGTAGTCTGCACAGTTCCCAGGAATTAAAATGTATTTCCTTGTATTGTACTTACAGATATTTTCTTCCTGAAGACATGTTTTAGCCACTGTCATAGACTGAGTCTCAATAGTACAGCTTCATTCTACAATGCTTACAAAAGCATTTAGTTATGCATATGTAGAGATGGTCTGTGGATTTTTCCCCTATGATCAACTTCATTTTGAAATGCAAAGACACATGTGAGACAAAAAGAAGATTCAAAGTGCCTTTTTCCATAAAAAGGCATCATACAATATCACAATTCTAGTGGCCCAGGAGGACATGGAAAAGTGAGACTAGAAACTTCAAATGATATTGCAAGGAATGGAAGCATACTGCCAGCATGGGGAAGATCATGCTGCTCACTATTAAAAGGTGTAGCAGTAGTCAGGGCTTGTTCTCTGCAGCACTCCCATAGGTAGTATGCTGAAGCCTGGTCTACATTAGAAACTTTTGCCAAAATGGCAACATCCTTTAGAGTTATGACTGTTTTTACATTTTATTCCTGCAAAAGACCTAGAATCCAGGCAGTTATGTCAGATAAAAAGAATTTTTTGCCAGTATAGCATATTTTATTTAGGGAAAGAACTCTTTTATGCTACCTCTGATGTAAGGTGCTTCTACTTTAGGAGGGTTCGCCTCTATGGATATATTGGCAAACCCTTACTGGAACAGATAAGGCCTACACAATGATTCTAGGAGTTACTTCTGGGACAGCACTGACCTTCACTTGCTTAAAGCTCCAATATGGTCTTCACTTAATTACTATTCAGGATTTATGAAGCACTGCAATATGTAGCAATATTAAAAACATGCAGAAAGCAAAATCACTCCCACAAAGAGCTGATAAAGTAAGGACAACAGGGGAAATAAAGCAAACAGCCCATAGGAAGTAGCTAGAAAGCTTCACTTTTGTTAACACTTTTGTTAACACCTGCTGTTCACGACAGTGCCTGTTGTTTCTTTAGTAATAGAGATGTAGCCGTGTTAGTCTGGTCTTGCTGAAACAAAAGACAGGACTATGCAGCACTTAAAAGACTAACAAGATGGTTTATTAGGTGATGAGCACACGAAAGCTCATCACCTAATAAACCATCTTGTTAGTCTTTACAGTGCTGCATAGTCCTGTCTGTTGTTTCTTTGGTCTCTTTGCAACATTTTGGACTTTGGCCTCTTTTGAACACTAGTCGGGAGGACTGGGTAGAGGAGGGAAAAATGGTCTTTGGGAAGAGAAATAAGAATATTATTTAGAAGACAAGCTGTCATTGACAACTGACATCCCATTCCCCAATTTCACCATCCAGTTTAGTTTCGGATGAATTTCAGGTACTCTGTAGTGTTTCTTGGAAAACTACTACTCTTAGATCTAATCGAAACACATTAAAAGTACTGGCCGAATAATGAAAAAACAGTCATAGTATATGCATAAACGGGGGGCTGATTCTTTCCAGCAAGGAAAGTGATTTGTCATAGATGTAATTAATTTTTTCAGTGGTGTATGACCATCAGATATCCATGAGAATGTTTGCAAATGTTAAATAAATATGGTGTGCTAGTCCCTGTTTATCTTTCTCCTATTTAAAAAATTATCAGCCAGTTTTGGAGCAGAAACAAAACCAGGTGACTAAGATAACTCATCACGTACCATAAAATAATGATAGTCAAAATGAACTAAATTGTTTGCTCAAACTATTGGGTGAATGGTTACAGATTATGGACTGCATTTCTCAGCTAGAACTGACAACACATCTCACTCTGTCAATACTAAGGTAGCTGTGTGGTTTGGGCCCAGGGTGCATGTTAGAGCAGCCAGTTCCTGTAAAGAGAATACTCTGGTTTTGTATGTATTTAAATAGTTAACAGCTAAGGTGCCAGTAGACGGCACTGAAGAACATTCAATGCTCTTCACTGGTTTGGTAGGACCAATAAAAATTGCAGTTAGTCTTTTCAAATGGCTTCTGCTGTGCTGCTCTTTAAATCAGCACCGAACAATTCTAACTTTCACTGTCTGCCTCTGGCAGCAAAGAGCTGTTACTATACATGGGGCCACCTTAGCAACTGCTCCTTTTCCCTGACCATGGCACTATGGGGAGGGGAACTAAAACCATTTCCCTACATTTTAAAAAATCTTTCTCTGTCCAGGTACGCTGTATTTGGGACAACTTTGCACCACAGAGCAGCATGAAGCTGCACTAGTCTAATCTTGGATCTGATGCTACAAATACACTGCCAGAAATCCAAATCAATTTGCAAGTGATTTCCAAAAAGAAAAACTGAAAAAGGACTAACTTCACAACAAATAGGAATAAATGCCTGAGTGACTCAACCAGCTGTTAGCAAACCTTGTTTTCTCTGGGATACACTTGTCTAGCTGGCAGCTGGAGAAGAGGTGTGTGTAGAGCAGTATTTTATTTATAAGTACATCCTCCCAATGATCCACTCATATGGTTTCACTTCTGGACTTTAAGGCTACCACTACACACGTCAGTGCACATGGTTATATGTGCATGTATTGCTACAGCATGTACACCATACCTGTGCTGAGCGTCCCTGTATACCATGCTGGGCATGGGTCTACACTGTACACAGATATACACTTGCATCCACGCTTCCCCTTATTTAGTATGAAACCTTATTAGTAAAATTTCAGGGATGGCTTCTGGAAGTCCTGTGTGTCACAGGAGACAATCTAGGAACCGCCTTGCTAAATGTTGCTCATAACATATGCTGCTTTCACGCATTTGATGACTGCGACTCCCACTCATCTCTCTCTTCTGCCAAACTGTGTTGGAGGCATTGAGTTAGTCCACAAAGCTGTGGTTATGCTCTTGCTCGCAGGACTAATATTCATCCAGTGCAGTAGCAGGTACCAGATGGAATCAGTCCCGAGTGCTGTCAGACAAGGAAGATATCTGACCTTCAAGGAAAATGACCATCCACTTGGATCCCATATAACAAAAGTTTTTTTACTATCAGGATAGCAATGACATGCCTGTGGGTGGGCTGCTGCTTCTGGCCCCAGCGAACCAGAACAGTGTGGTAGGACCGCATTGTCTTGGAACCTGAAATAATGATGAGGGGTGGCAGCACTTCAGACTAAGGAAGCAGACTTCCACTGAGTTGTAGAGCAGCTTTCACCAACCCTTCATGGATGGACCATTTGATTTTGGAAATCCATACCAGTACAGAAGTGTGTGGCTATTGACTTTGGGAATCTGACAACACCTGGCAGCTACCCATCAGTTAGCTGCCACTATGGGGTCCAGAAATACACAATCAAGGCACCTTTTTTACAGGTTTGCCAGGCTATAAATATTGTAATCTAGCTATGGAAGGGGGTTACTTTTACCCAAATCTATAAAATTATAACAGAATTTCAAAGGATTGGGGTTTGCAAACTGCGGGAACCGTCAACTGAACACACACTTCCACCAAAAGGAACCAGGGAATACATGAATCTTAGAAATGATCATTCTCTGGTTCTCCGGTAGACCCAGGGGCTAGTTCATGAACATGAATTCTACACATGTGGGTAGGGTCTCTGACACCAGGGAGATCAGGAGATCAGAATAATATTGCAGTGGAGCAAGAATGGGTTTTATTACTCAGACACAATTTGTCTATGTACAATGTTTATGTGCCAACATTTATTTTGGGGACCCTGCATACCAGTTTATACTGTGGCTCCTACTCCAAAACAATACTCTGACATTGCCAACCCATGAAAAAGGGAATTCAGATACAGGCTAAGTAGCTCCAGAATGGCAGTGAAAGACACCTTTGGGAGTTTGAAAGCATGTTGCTGATGCCACTGGACCCCTCTCTGGAAGACACTGTGGCTGTACTCTAAGTGCCATATACCATTTATGAGACAAAGGGGGAATGCTTCCACAGAAAGTAGACACAGGACAGAATGCTTTTCAAAGCTTGTACAGGCAACCTGATCTCACCCGTGTGCATGCTACTCCTGGTTCCCAGTGGCACAGGGAAATGAGTGATGCTGTGTGCTCACAAATAATGGAACAGCAGGGAGCCAGAAGGTGAATTGGCACTGTGACAAGGTACACTATTGTGACATAGTGGTGCTGCTTGACAAGCTCAATAGAGCATTGCCACACACATCTGTTGTGAGATTCCTCAGTGGGTTGATCTCCTGCAGTTAATGTACTAGCGGAAAGCAGATAACTGGGGGATAACCCTCCTGGTTGACAGCTTTGGATGTGCTTTCGTGCTGCGGAGACTTTCAACACACTTTAATGCCATCATTGAGCAGTATTTTTGTTTCATGTTAACTGCTCTGGTTTGGGTTGGTTCATGGGGAGCACTTAAGCATTGTTACAGCAATTACAAACAGTTCAGTAAGGTTTTGGGAGGGACCTAACACATTCCTTGATTACAATTATATCTGACATTGTGTATCAGAATTCTTTTCAGGTGCCATGCATGATTGCTTCCACAGCTTGAATGCTCCCATGCCTGCCCATGGTAACTGTATGGTAGGGGCAGGAAAGTCATTAAAGAGCTCAGTGTCAGAGCTTTACTGTTATTTTTGCTTTCTTTGTATTTTCACTTTATTAGCGCAAAGACATTTCATTTAACTTGTCTTCTTGTTTTTGATTATGGTACTTTGGACAGCAACAGTTATTTCACAGCATATTTTCATTCCTCAAAACCCTTTAAAAAAACTTCAGACAATTCATGGCTGGAGGGTGAGGGAGGAAGGGATTGTGGGAGAGATGGGATTGTTAGCATTTCCATGGCACCAAACTTTTACAAAAATCACAAATATTGCTACCTCAACCTTAAACCAAACTCCAGAAAAGTATCACATTGATCATACTTGGAAAGAATGTGCACACAAGGGAAGTTAACAGTAATGTTTATTTATATAACTACATGAAACAGAGACCTAGAACACTTCATAACTAGAACACATGCCCCCCCCCCTCCTCTGCCTCCTCCCAAAAAGACCAAATTACCTCAGAAGCGGCAAGCATTGCTTTCTGTGGAGATGTCTCCTTGCTCTTGTTGGATACCCATCCTTCCCCCAGACAAATGAAATGCCAATGGAATAATATCATTAGTGGGGGGGGGGGGAGGGTGACAAACTGGAACATTTTCTGCCTGAGTTTCAGAGCTGAGGCGTTTTCGTTTTCGGTGCCAACTGAGTATGTCATGGTAGGCCTCCATCATGCTTCTCCGCAATGGTTTGTGTGTATGTGTGTTTAATTCATACCTCAGCAGCAGCCTGAGCTAAATCCATAGGAGGTGGAGAAAAGAGAGGAAAAGGATGTGGTGCCTCTTCTGAGAGAGGAGCAGTGGTAATGGTGGCTGATAGGCCCTTACAGCATTCCACCACCAGTTGTACAAGAGACTTCATGAATGTATGATCCCATTCCCTCTGTGCATCTCCATTTGTAGCAATAACTCATCCTCCCTAAGAGCCCAATCCTCCCTCACCCAGAGAAAGCCCGGTTGCTCCTGATTCCTTCTGTCTATGCCAACAAGCAGATCCTCCCAAAGTCCATCAGTGTCTTCCTCTGCTATCTGTGCAGTGCTTCTCCTACATTCTCCAGAATGTCCTGCCAAGACAAAGCCAAGGATAGCTTCATATCTCACTTTTCCTTGCAAGGTACTTAAATGTCCCCACATACTGCAACTGTGGAAACTAGGTCAAATTACAAGAATATGAACAAAGAGCACAAGTACATAGGGATAAAATTAGAAAGGCCAAGGCACAAAATGAACTCATACTAGCTAGAGACATACAGGGTAACAAGAAAACATTCTACATTAGAAGCAAAGACCAGGTAGGCCTGTTATTCAACAAATAGAGGAAAACAATAACAGAAAATGTGATAAATGGGGAAGGTACTTAGTGATATCTTTGTTTTGGTTTTCACCAAGAAGGTTGGAGGCAATTGGATGCCTAACATTGGATCACAGTCATGCTGGAACGGTATAACAAGTGTGGTTTCACAGGGATCAGTTTTGGGTCAGTTGTATTCAATACCTTCATTGATGATTTAGATAATGGCATAGAGAGCTCACTCATAAAGTTTGCAGATGATACCAAGATGAAAGAGGGTTGCAGGGGTTTTGGAGGATAAGATTATAATTCAAAATTATCTGGAAAAACTGGAGAAATAGTCTGAGGTAAATAGGATGAAATTCAATAAGGACAAAGGCAAAGTACTCCACTTAGGGAGGAACAATCAGCTGCATACATGCAAAATGGGCCATGATGACCTAAGAAGAAGTACTGTGGAAAGGGATCTAAGGGTCATACTGGAATACAAGTTAAATATGAGTCAATGGAATAACACTATTGCAAAAACAGCAAACATCTTTCTAAGCTACATTAACAGGAATGTTGTAAGAAAAAAACAGCAAGCAAATGGTCTGGTAGCACTTTATAGACTAACAAAACATGTAGATGATATCATGAGCTTTTATGGGCACAGCCCACTTCTTCAGATGACCGGAGTTATGACTAGGGGATAAGAAAACTTGAAATAAATAGGAGAAGGGAAGGGGGAGGGGAGAGAAAGATGCTCTGTCACCCACCCCCCTACCTCTATACATAAAGTATCAGGAGAAAGGGTGCTAAACCTGAGTAGATAAAGATCAAAGTCAGTGGATAGATTGGTAAGGCAGGAAGGATACCATTCAGAAAGCTGTTAGCACCTTCAGTGATAAAGGGTCCACCACCCCATATTAAGTCTATTAGTAATTGAATTGAATTTGCATATGTATTGTAATTCCAAGCTTTCCCTGTGTATTTGGCTTGAGGAGCTGGCCTGTGACAAGATCTGTGAGATTATGGTTAGGTAAACAGAAATGTTCTGCCACTGTTTTCTGAGTATTTTCTTTATGTATATCCGATTTGTGTCCATTGATTCTTTCCTGTAGAGAACGTCCAGTTTGACCAATATATATAGTAGATGGGCACTGCTGGCATTTGATGGTGTAGATCAAATTACTAGATGAGCAGTCAAATGACCCTTTGATTTTGTGGCTTGTGTTGCTTGCTCCAGTGATGAATTCATCAGTGTAGATATGTGGGCAGAGTTGGCATCTTTTCTGGTTGCAGGGCCAGGTTCCTGGAGGCTTATGATGTGGTTGTGTGGCATGGTTATCATGCTACAGCCTCATTCCTTCAGGCTACATTTGCAGCCCACAAGGAAGGAACCAAAGTTAAAAACAATAAGGTGTCTGCATTATTTTTATTACAATTCTGTAATATTTACAGTGCATGGATCAATGTTTTGGTTCCTTCTGGTATAATGTTACCACATCATCTTACTGTTCTTTAATGGCTGGTCTCTCTTGGAGTTGTCAAGGTCCCAGATTGGAAAAGAGATGTCTTTCTGGTCTTGTGGAAAACACTGGGATACCTATGCCAGAGAGAAGCATGGAATAATTATGCCTGCCTATGCATATTGCTGAGCAGAGGGGTTTGGTAATCTAGGAAGGCAGGCAAAGTACATTTGCCTTTCAGCTAACCCAGAAGAACCATGTTGAATTTCTGCTACTCCAAACATTTGCTGAATTATGGTTATAGGACCAGCAATACTAAAAGAATTTGACTCTATTCTAAGCAAGCAAAGTTCCCATGGAGGAAGACCAGAGAGCCACAGATAATATCTACCCATCCCCGCTCAATGCCTCCTGCACCACCAGAAAGTCTGGCCCTTGTGTCCAACAGTGTTGAAAGGGACAGGGTAACAGAGAGTCACTATAGAAGTGTTTCTTCACTGAACTTTTGGATGAACAGTTGCCTCTTCATGGCCAAGGGACATGGCATTGTGTTTCTGCAGCTACCCATGTGGATGTTTCACTCACCCCCCACTTTTCCTGACTTCTGCAGAGTGGCTTGTTGCAAGAAGAAACCACATACCAGGGACTGAGAATGGCACTAAACATACCCAATGGTCACTTGCTTCAGGGATTTCAATCAAATTATTGGTTTACTTACAGAGGAGTTAAGTCGGAACTTAGCTAGAAGAAAAATTCTGCTCTTTGCAGTTCAGAGCATTTTCACCTGGAGCTGTACAACTTCAAAGGCTTTATGTGGTAGACATGAAACAGTGCACACTTAGGCCACGTCTAGTCTGCAGGCTTCTTTCAGAAGAAGCTTTTCCAGAAGAGATCTTCTAGAAAAACTTTTTTCAAAAGAGTGTCCACACAGCAAAAGCGCAATGAAAAAGCAATCTGCTTTTTTGAAAGATAGCGTCCACATTGATTGGACGCTATCTCGCATTTCAATTGTAATTACTGTGGATGGAGTGGCCATCAGGGCACCTGTGCTTTTTCCTGGAGGCCTCGTCTTCTGAAAAAACACTCTCTTCCACCTCCACACATGCCTTTTTCTGAAAAAGCTTTTTCGGAAAAAGGCTTCTTCCTCGTAGAAAGAGGTTTATTGCTGTCAGAAAAAAACCCTCTGTTCTTTCGACTTTCTGTCGAAAAAACGCAATAGCAGTGTGGACATAAGTGTAGTTTTTCTGGAAAAACTCTGCAGTGTAGACATACCCTTAGGCTTTGTCTACACTACAAGGTTTTTGCAGCAGAGAGTATGCTAATGACGGACTCATTAGCATAAGTCGTGATGTCATTAGCATATTTTCTGCCAATGCTTTTTGCGCAAGGGCCTTTTGTGCAAAAAGAAGCAGTGTAGCCACTTCCATTGTGCACAAAAAACAACCCCTTTTGTGCAAGATTCTTATGTCTCTCCTGGATCTCCCAGAGAGGCATAAGGATTTTGTGCAAAAGGGTTTTGGTTTTGTTTTTTTGCGCAAAATGAAAGTGGCTACACTGCTTCTTTTTGAGCAAAACCCCCTTACGCAAAACGCATCAGCAGAAAATATGCTAATGACATCATGACTCATGCTAATGAGTCCGTTATTAGCATACTCTCTGCTGCAAAAACTTGTGGTGTAGACATAGCCTTAGATGCCTGCTTACAGAAGACATATGGAATATCTTAGGGTATTAAGAATCCAAGGACCTCCATTAAATTTACCCAAATTCCCTCACCCCCAAAAATGGCAGGAAAACCTTCTCTGAGGCATGTCACTCTTGTGTGGATAGTGAATTTTTTTATTTAAATCTGTTCTGAATGCTATAGCAGACAAATGCCCATGTGATATGGCTAGAGAACAGTCATTGCCAGGTTTGCAAGGGTAAAGTAGTTAAGACTGTCAAATAGGGGTAATACTTAGGAAAACGAGACTTTTTTTCTACTGTAGATAATATTTAACACCAGCATCTGATTAATAAATGAAGGGAAAAGTGCATGTAATGCATATTATAAATCAGCATACATTTCTGGGAAATATGGAGGGCCACTTCTTGCCATCTGCTAAATGGGTATGCTTTGGAGGGATGACAGATCTGGGCCTCTCTGCACTTCTAGAAGGGGTGGGGCCTCGGGCAGAAGGGGCAGGGTTGGGGGTAGCCAGCCGCAGCAATGCTCCAAAGGTGATTTAAAGAGCCTGGGACTCCAGCCACTGCCACTCTTGTTGAATCAGCGATGGCGGCCAGGAGCCCTGGATACGTTTGAATTGATAGGCTCTGGGGCTACTGCCCCCTTTCCCTTCTCCCTCTCCCCCGTTGGCAAGCCTGGGTATGCTAGACAGAATAAGGTTAATGGAACCTTTTGTCCCACGATGGCAAAATCTCTACATAGCTCTTAGCAGAGACCTGTAGAAAAAGGAACAGATTGTCAAAGACCTAAGGTGAACTTGGCATCTAACCATCTTTGTACCTTTGTAAATCTCTGCCAGCTAGGGATTGAGTGTCCAGGCCCAAAGCTGGCTATTTCAAAATAACAGGTGGCTTATTACAATGTCCTGTTCCACGAGAGCTAGGTGGCATTTCAAAATAGCAAGTTATTTCAATATTTGGTGCTATGTAGATGGCACCAAATTTCGAAATAAGCTATTTTGAAACTACCGCAAGGTAAGGGTGTAGCATAGATGCACCCCTAAAGAATACAGAACCCATTCTAGAGGAAATGACTCTTTATGGATGTAGGCAAACATGCTGCAGCCTCTTACTCGCTTCTGTTTTTACACCATAAACAGTTCAGTTCACAGAGAACCTTTAAAACACACTTTGAAATGTGTCTGAGAATTTTGCCTAGAGCAGTCACTTATCAACAGTAAGAAAATACTTTCTTATAAAGATGAACTCTTCCAGGGCTGAAAAAAACATACCAAAACCACTGTGCTGAGGAAAGTCACACAGTTACACTTCAAATTAAAACAGACCAGTTATAAACAGCTATAAAACTAATACTCTAAGAAGACGTGTATGATAGCTTAAGAATGTCACTCATATGGTGAAGCATGCGACCAAAACCTGCGTGCAGTATTTCCAGAATCCTGAAGTGCCATTATGTAAAGAATAGTAATTGACAGGGCCATGCAGTGACTGTACAGCATCCACGTAGCCCGGTCTCACAATGAGCCAGCATTGTGCTATTCCACCTATACAATGCAGATTTATCATGTTTCATTTCATAGACTACAAAAGGGCTCTTTTGTTGGTTTTTAAATTGGGGAGCACAACACTTGCTGCAATTTTTCTGTGCATTTCTTTCAACTGGACGATACATCATTGCATTTTGTCCATGTTAAACTATTTACAATGAACGGAGAGCTCAGGCAGGCAGGAGGCTTTTGAAACCTCCAGTATCTGTTGAAACCAGCAATTATAACTTATTCTACAAGGTTACGACTGAGTTTGAAGCCTGAAAAATCTCTGCCATTTGGGCAAAGCCATTCAGTATTAGGGCATTTTTTTTAAATATGTACTTTAATGTTATTTAAAACTGAGCATAAATCTGCAAATACCAGAGGTGACTGGCTTTGTGTCAGGCAAAGAGGGTTCAGGAAGCTGTCTAATGGTGGCAGATGTGATTTAGCAGCAGCTAGTGAGCTGCCAGTGCTAGCAGTCGGAGAGGTGACTGAGAGCTTGATTCACACAGGATCTTAGGTGTTGTGATGCTGAATGTCACAACACCTATCTTTCAGAGCCTGGAAAAATCACTTGAGATTCACACCGCTTCACTTTGGTGCCTACAGTCCTTACACAGTGCGTGGAGAGGGATAGCTTGAGGAGAGAGGATTGGAGTGGGCATTTTGATTCACCCCTCTCAGGGAGCTGGGTGCCTAAATCCAGGCTGCAGGGAGTGTCTATCTCTGCTTGGGATTCACAGCCAGAAAACTGTGCTGGTGTGTTTCTTTCAGCAGCAGCCGCTTGGGAGATAGGGCATTCGCATGGGAGGTGGTGAGATCCAGGATCCCGTTCCTCTTCCTCCTATGCCTAGCTATTTATTATGCCAGACTAGAACAGCTTCAAGAGAGCAGATTGAAAAAGGTCCATATTATACTACCCTGTACCCTGGTGGCTAGAGTATTCACCTGAGACATGGTAGATCCCTGTGCAACATCCTCCTCCTCATTTGGGGTGGGACTCAAACTGGACACCCTCCACAGCCCAGGTGAGTACCCTAATCACTACTCAAAAAGTTATGAGGGAGGCACCACAACCCATCATATTATTGTCTCTCCTCCCCTTTGACAACCATGACTCTTTAGAGTTTAAACTCATTGGTATGGCTACACTGCAATGTAAGCTCAGTTCATAGTCAGGCTAGAGCCGACACCCAGAGAAAACCCATAACTCTTGATGGTGTGTGTGTGTGTGTGTGTGCGGGGGGATGCAATTAAAATGTTTGGGGGAGCACATGACTTCCCCTTAAATCACTCTTGGTCCCTTTCCCATTTCTTCTGCACCAAACTACTCCAACCTGGCCCTCCCTTGCCCCCACTCTTCTCACAGGTCCTTCCCCACTTACTTTTCCCATCAGCACCTCACTGTAGGTGCAGCATGGGATGGAGCCAGCTCTGGATGCCTACAGCCAACTGGGTAGTTGCGGCTGCAAGCCAGGGAGGAATGGGATTCAGAGGGCTTCCTTGTGCCCACTCTGGTGGAGCTGTTCTGCCAGCCCTGCCTTTCTTCCCTGCTCCAAGCACCTTCCTGCAGGGCTCAATGGGAGCACTAGGTGCTGGTGCCCTTCCCAGGCACGTCCCACTGTTTGTACGTTACTCCCTTCCCACACAAGGTGCTTCTGCCCAACCCCCACTTTCATCTACACAGAAATCTCTCAGACTCAGGCTAATACTCAGGGTTCTAGGGCTCTGAGTGGCTGGAGGGCTGAGCCCATGTCAAGGTGTGAGCCAGAGTTCAAGGCCTATTGCTTTGTATCATGGTGTGAACCTATAGGTGCCAACTCTGTGGGTGTTCCAGGCCTGGAGCAGCCACAGGGAAAAATTAGTGGGGGCTGAGAGCCCAGTGAAACCAAGCTCCCCACTCTGCCCCCTCCTCCTGCACCTCTTGCCCACTGGCAGCTGCACTGACTTACTCCTCCCTCTCCCTCCCAGGGCTTCCAGAGCACTGAGAAGAGCTGATTCATGGCATTCAAGCTCCTTGAGGGAGGGGAAGGAATGGGGACAGGGCTTGCTTGGGGTAAGAGGAGGGGAAGAGGTAGGGCAGAGGTGGAGCAGTGGGGGAAGAGGCAGGGCAGAAGTTTGAGGGAAGAGGTGAAGTGTGGGTGGGACCTGAGGAGGTTGAGCACTCCCTGGTAAGTAGGGGTCAGTACTTATGTCGCAGCCTCCACCAACTTGGGTCCTGGGAGGCCACCAAAAGTATCCCACCATCCCATGAGCCATATTCCTTTCTAGCTCAACAGCCTCCACTCCATTCAGCTCCCTTGGTGCACAGCAGCAGCTCAGAGAGCCAGCATGAGCCCTTCATTGTCTTCCATGTTTGTAGTGGAGACCAAACAGAATAAGACTTGTGGAAAGAGTGTAGCTTCACAGTCACAGGAGCACAACCAGAGTTTGGCCATCAAAACTGTGGGCTTTAGTAAAAAGCCTGAGGAATGACCATATATGCCAGCAGATCATAAGGAAGCTGGTAGATTTGCAAAATTTCCTGGCTGGTGGCCAGTGCAGAGGAGTGAATTAAGAGGCTAAAGAGCATGTACCAGGGGACAAGAACCACAACCACATCTCAGGCAACTTGCCCACCTCATGCCTGATTTATGAGGAGTTTGACCCGTACCCAGCACAGAGGCAAACATGATGGCATGATGATCCAGCCAGCCATGACAGTGCCCTGCTAGCCTCTGAATCCAACATGAGGATTGATGAGTATCATGAAGTGAATTCTGTTAACACTGGTCCCAGAGCACGTGTGGAATAGAGTCAGCAGCAAATTCTGGGTCCATCTGCAAAGGATCTCCCCTTCTTCCCAGGAACAGCCTTCTGCAAAGCCTGAGGCAAACCCAGGGGAGACAGAAGCAGCTCCTGAGCCCAGTAATTTTCTGTCTCCCAGTAACAGTTTATTGTTACAGTATTGGGGGAGATCATTGTTCTAAGAACCACGGCAAAATTTATGAAAAGCCTCAGTTAATATCATATATTAATTAGTGCTGTCTTGTATCCCAGAGCTGTTGTGCCCCTCTCATCCCTCCAGCCTATCCAGCCTTCATGTGGATATAGCACTTGAGTGAGCATGAGTATAAGTAACTGTAGTGGCATGGGCGACGGAGCCATGTAGTCTAGACATACCCTAAAAGCACAGCTGAGCCATGCTGAGTGCAAACTCACTGGCATGGATATGTACTCAGCACAGTTAAGCCACACCCTCTACACTGCTGCTCATGCTACCATGAGGACACTGCTATGTATGCACCCACTATCTCAGTGAGAGCTAGTATGAGTTTGCGTACATGAGCAGGAGAATCACACCTCTAGCTCATAGTGTAGCTGTAACATAAAGTATTTCAGGTCAACGCAGTTCACTTACAGTACATCTACATTACAGAGGACGATCGAAGCTGCCAGTGTTGATCTTCCAGGGTTCGGAATTAGCGAATTAGCGGGAAAATAAAGCCTTTTCCGAAAGGTCCCTTATTCCTCTTAAAATCAGGAATAAGGGACCTTTCAGAAAAGGCTTTATTTTCTGAAAGATCCCTGTCTAGACTGGCGCTTTTTTCCTGCAAAGTCCCGAGCCGGAAAAAAGCGGCAGCCATGTTCATGCAAATGGAGCGGGGAAAATTTAAATCCCCGCTGCATTTGCAATTCCCGACTTGTCTCATCTGCATCCCTTTTCCGGAAAAGGGGTTCAGTGTAGACACAGCCTTAGAGTTCAGCAGATCGCTGACTCGTGTCTTGGAGGACAATACCACTGGGGAGCTGCATGTGGCTGGATAAGTAAGTCTGTGCAATCCTGATAATTACACAATAATTTTAATATCATGCCTATTTGGTTATAAACATTTGTCTTTTACTTTTTGTCTTCTAATATTTTAAATATGCTCAAAAGTACCAAACAGTGGGGTACCATGCCTTAATTCCAAGCATTCCATCCATCTCCAAAATTGTGAAAAGGGCAGAATGAAAGAACAATTCATTTGGCATATGTTATACATGCCAGCAGAGTTTGAAATGGAGTATTGTAGGCGAAAAAGGCAAAAACTAAAAGGTTGCGAGGAGTGAATTTCTCAGCTTTGCTCACCTATAGATTGATAGTCCCCTCAAGCAAAACTCATACTGCAGCCAGTGCAAAAAATTTGCCTGTATGAGTGATTTGAGCCTGGGTGCCCAGTTAACCAATTAACTAATAAAGGACATTATTTTAACAGTATGGGATGGAGACTGCGGTTAAAACCAAAAAACTACAACTGAAAGGGGAAAGCAGGAAAATGAACACCATGGGTAACATATGTGCCTTTTTACAAAGCAGTTTCTTCCAGAAGATCATTAAACTGTTTCATTCACCGCAACTAGAGTTTCAAAGGCAAAAATAGATGTTAGGTTCCCACATTTCATAGCATTGTGTTACCAAAGACATGAAATCAGCTTTTGCCCTGGGATTGCTGCAGGATATGGAAGCACCTTTGTTAGTGACTTTGGTAAGTATTTGCATTAGAGCAACCCCCACACATCTTGCAACAAATATATGTTCATCAAGTGCCTTTGAAACTGGAACTGGAAGTTGATGGAAAGAATCCCATTGACATCAATAGTCTTTGGATTAGATCCTAAATGTGCAAAAAATAGTTACCAAAGGTTTATCACAGAACCTTATTACAGACATCATATACACACTACTACCTCCGGCCTTTCCCAAATTTACAGAAAAGTTGCAACCAAGGTTCCAGAGAGTGCTTTATTTTCCCTTCCCGAGAGGCAGCTTTTTGCTTCTGTAGACTATTGATTTCTCTGGAACAGTGGTTCCATTAATAGTTGCCACTTGTTCAGAGGCCGCACATGCTCAAAGCAAGAACAAAATCAAACATAAAAGGAAAAACAACTCAATGTCTGTCCCCGTAATGTTCTCCTACCCTATTTTATGATAACAGTGAACGGGAACTGCAGGCTCAACTGTTACATGCAATCAATTTGACATAATGTTAACCAAGTCGTTGTGAAAGAAATATGGCATTATCCTTCCAAGCATGTATTCATCCCAGCTTATGCACTCATGTGTACACAAAAATGACAGCAAGTAAATGCAAACACAAGTACTTGAATTGCTGGGATAGATGCAATAAACTATCTCATTTAGAGAGAAGAGCAAATACAACTCAAATAAAGTATTTGAAATGCTTTGTTAAAAACAAACAAGAAGACGCATCAACTCTGGATTCACTGCCTGGATGTTTGTGGTCTGTTATGCTCTCCACACCCATAGTCGCGGGAGAGAATTTTTGTTTCTAAGAAGGTTCTCAGAAATACCAAGTGCTACTCATAACTTCTTGCATCATCCCTCCAACCTGGCTGATGCATAAATGTGGGACATAAGGTCTAACAGAAACCCAATTAGGGGTATAAAAATTATTCCTGCGGGGAAGTTAGAATGCTGTAGGATTCCTTCTTTAATGTAAATAACTATTTCTATACTCTCACTTTCATACTTTTCATCTCCTGTATATCATTTGCAATGTACAAAATGAGGGGAAGCCAAATTTCTGGGGAAGGGAACTAAGCTCGGCAGTAAAATCAGGAACATTTGAGAGACATGATGTGTGCATGTTTTCATGTGAGCATTTCTTCTGGGATCATTCAAGAGGTAATCATAAACATTCTTTGTGGATTGGTCATTCAGACAGAGAGCAAAAAACAGTCCCATGGCATTTCACGTTCTATGTTTAAGGATGTGCTGAAGTACCTTAGAAAGCCAGGGCCAAGATCTGCTCTCCTTGAATGCCCTCCTTGCCAAAATTTTTCCCCATTCAATAGAAAAGGAGACAGCTGTGGTATCATCCCTCATTCTCCACTGCACAGAGATCCCTCCATAGATCCAGGGTCCATATGGCAGGAAAGGATGAAGTCTGGGTGAACAGAGAAACCGGCAGACTGGCTTGGGGGCACACCACACTGTCACCACTCCGTCTCTGGTGGTATTCTCCAGAAAAGGTGCTACAGGCTGTTGTTGATTTGTATTTCGCACAATGGACCCAGCCAGGGGAGTCGCTGGAAGCAGGGCTTCTACAGAATGTTGCTCCATGTGAGCAGGAGCTCGTCAGCTGCCAGAGCTGATAGAAAGAAACAACGCTTCTGTGCATAGGGCCCTGGCGTCCTATGGAGGCCTGGGAATCTGCCAGTTTTGATGGTCAGGCTGTTGCATTCATTTAGATGGAATACAGGGCCCAAATAATCAAAGGTATTAACATAACTCAGTAACTTTCCAACACGGAAAAGTGTTAAACAAGGTTTGAAGTTTTGTACACAAGAGACCTTAGCCTCTTCATACCATGGCAAACACACCTTTAAAAATCCTTTTAAAACTTTTATGGGAAAAAAAGGAGAATAAACAGCAGAAGTATTAATGTAAAGAATTCAGTAAGACTTTTATTTTAATACATCTTACTGTAATACATTATTTTATTTATTTTATTTATTATTTTAATACATCTTATTTTCCCTTTAGGTAGAGCAAAGTTTTAGAAGGAAAAACCTTTTGTGTGACAGTCTCTTCAATGGTATGAAATCTGGTAGTAGCTATCCCTTTGGGGAGAAAAGAAGGAGTTAATTGAGACAGGCTGGAGCAGTTCTTGTTAAAGTCTGATCCCATTTCCTAGAAGACAAAATAAGATAAAACACACACAAAAGGGGAGAGAAAAGAAGAGCAAATGCAGCTGCTGTCTCTCGGGGTGTGTCTAGACTACAGGGTTTTTTTCGAAAAAAGTAGTCTTTTTTCGAAAAAACTGCACCTGCGTCTAGACTGCAGCCGCGTTCTTTTGAAAATAAAATGAAAGAATGCGGCAGTTTTTTCAATCGCAGTAAACCTCATTTTACAAGGAATAATGCCTTTTTTTGAAAGTACTCTTTTGACAGAATGCAAACTGTGCTTTTTCGAAAAAGACCGTCTAGACTCTCTTTCAAAAAAGTGGCTCGCTTTTTCGAAAAATCTGCTTGTAGTCTAGATGCTCTCTTTCAAAAGATTCTTTCGAAAAAGCCTCTTTCGACAGAGGCTTGTAGTCTAGACGTAGCCTCAGGTTGGCTCTTACTTGCAACTGCTGGGAAAGCACAGGCACAGCACATGATCTTCTTAGCCACTCTGGGTACATCTACACAGTGGCGTTATTTCGGAATAATTGAGGTTATTCCGAAATAACATAGTCCGCATGTACACTACAAGCCGTTATTCCACATAATGTCAAAATAACGTTGAGCTGGAGGATTTCTTACTCCAACTCCTGTAACCCTCATTGTATGAGGAGTAAGGGACATCAGAGGAAGAGTGCTCTTTCTTGGACTTCCTTCTGTGTAGACAGCACCAAAAGCTGAAATAAGCTATTTCGACTTAAGCTATGTAATTGATGTAGCTCAAGTTGCATAGCTTATTTCGGTTTTAGCTCTGTCATGTACACATGACCTCTGAGACCTAGCAAACTCATATCAGCATCAGGCTAAAAGTATTGCTTCTAGCTGCTTCTTTCTGGTTCCAGGCTTATTGCAGAGTTGCTAAATATATGTTTTTGGTCAACAAAGCTGAACTCTTGTTAGAGGAAAGGAACACAGGAAGAGAAGAAATAAGGTAGGGAAAGGAAACATATCTTTAAAGACCTCAAAGTGGAGTCATGGGTGAAATAGCCAATCCTTTCATCATTCTGTTCACCAAGGAGGCCTAATTTCTGAAACACCAATTTTGGTTCATTGATTTCTGGTCCTCTGTGCCTATGTTTACCAGTCATAATCTGAACACTGCACTTGGATTATACCAGCAGGTCTTTTTATTTGTACATTTTTCTGACTCACTTTTTGCACATTTTTTCCATCAACATTTGTTGCTATAAGTTACTGTGACATTCTGTGAACTTACACTCACTTCTCCCAGCTAAGCACACAGTTAGGGCAAATTTGTAAGCCCAATTATCACATCAGGTCCATGCATTATCCATGAAAGTATACCATTGGTATTACCTTTGTTCCCCACCAGAATTGGATCACAGGGCATGCATTTTCCTAGGATTACCTCCCTTAAAGACTCCGCTCACAGGAGGATATAATCTGAACTCAAGTGTGACTCCTCAGTAAATGTTGTCAATTTACTGATGGCCACTAAAACACTAAAAGTAGTACTGATAACTTCGTAAACAAGTCCTTGTGATAAATGCCATAAAAATAGATGGGTTGCATTTTTCATCCAATTTGCCTTCACCCCCTTGCACAAATGTAAATGACAACCATAGGACAGATTGAGGTGGCCGCCTAAGGCCCAGCACGTTTGGGGGGACTCATGGCAGCTGCCCCAACCACCCTGTGGATGGGAGGGATCCAGCAGATTATGGGGGCCAGATGCAAGGTGACAGCAGGGGTCACATTGCCCCCTCTTCCCCTTTAACCACGCAGGCAGCAGGAGCCGGAGCAATGTAGCAGCCTGCTCCACCCCGCCATGCAGCCCTCTGAGCCCACAGTGCTTGGCTTCTCTATGGCTACAGAAGCAGAACATCCTGGCCCCGAGGTGCTCCGCTTGCCACCACTGTGGAGAAATGGCACAACAAGCCAGGAGAAGGCAGCATGGCAAGGTGGAGCAGGTGTCCACACCATTCTGGCTCCTGCCACCCACATGGTGAGTGAGGGGGGGGGGGAGGGAAGGGGAGAGGAAATCCCTGCTGTTGCACCAGGCCCCCATAATTCCTCGAGAAGTGTTGCTCTGGGGGGGGGGGGGGAGGGCAAAGGGGCAGAGCAGGGACAGGTCTTGGGGAAGGAGTGGAGCAGGGTGGGGTGAGGCCTGCGGCAGTGGGGAGGGCACACCTGGGGCACAAGGGAGGATTGCTTCAGCCTCCGCACCTACCTCCTTAGGATGGCCCTGATGACAACATAAGACTGAAGGCAAAGGAGAATCCAGCCCATTGACTTCTGTGAGGCTCCTCATCAGCTCCAGCATGGAGTTCATTATGGGATCATGGTCCATATTTGTACATATTTCTTCCAGTTTTCACAAATGACCCCCCCCCACACACACACACACACCTTTGATTGAAATGTTGCTGATATTTTGCAAATGTCACCGTGATTTCATTATGCTTTGATAGTAGTTGTCACTGAAGACAGGAAAAAAAGGAAAAGGAAAAGAATTTTGATCAATTTTTGAATTTCCGCTGGGAGACATTAGTTTTTGCAAAACTCGATGTTTTGTGGTTTCCCTTCCTACCTGCATTTGAAAACACTTGAGCAGATTTTCCTTTTAGTACATGTTATATTAATCTATGAAGACATATTAGAATGCTTTTCAAAGAACTCTTGCTTGCTTAGTTATACAGCAGATAACTTCCTCTCATATGTGATTAAAAGGTAAATATTCAAGCACTCTATTCCCAGGATGAGTAAGTATATTATTAATAGTTGTACTTTGGTACCTGACCTTATAAAAAGACAGCTGATTTTGTTGTTCCAAATAAGTTATAAATAATTCAACAAAGTGTTTTTCTAAGCAGGTTATTACCTATAAAGATGTAGCTTTTAAGACAGCCTTTAGTATAAAATATGTATAACTGCCACATATATTATTAACAGGAACGCAAAAATGTGAGAGCACTAGTTTATTACCAGAGAAACAAATTAGGATTCTGATGCAGAATCTTGTGTCAAAGTAGATCTTTGAATGTGTACTGGTAGTTTTTAAGTGTATCTACCTTATCTTTATGAGAATTTATGCAAACCTTGGTGTGCTGCATTCATGCTATTTTCCCTAGTTCTAGTAACTCCAGAAGAAGGGTGTAGGTTGGGGGGAAAAGCTTGCCTCATTGAAAAAGGAAAATAAGCATATTTGCTGTCAAGAGAACAATCTGTTAACTTCATTCCTCTGATGCAGTTCATATTTATGGTGGTCACAAAGTCAGAATTAATTAGACCAGAGGGTGGTGTAAATGCCAAAAGAAAAAGTTACTTGTACATCTGTTCTAATTTATCTAGTGGATGTTCCTTCAGTGAGTCAGTGAAGAATGTGGCTTGGGCCATCTGTGACCCAGATAAAGAGAACAGGATGGTATGTTGCCTTGCGGGTGCCAGGACAGGAGCTATGACAAGAAGGTCAACGGCTGCGCTGAAGAATACTGGGAAATTTCCACTCATCATATCCAAATGTGGGAACCCCAGATGGGAGCGAAGGGAGATTTGAGAGTAAGTCTAGGAAGACTTTAGGGATCTTGAATGAGAAACTGAAGACTGGATCTATACAAGTGACCCACTAAGATAATCTTGTAGTGTTACTGAAGAAAGGGATAGACAGGTACTGGACACCACTAAATCGATGTGCTGCTACTGTACAGGGAAAAGTCTGAGATCCATAGAGAATTAGGATGACAAAGAAAGGAGCAAACTGTTTAGGTTAGATGATCTCTTGGGTTCAAACTTGATTGGCATTAAATGAGATGGAAAGAGGGCACAAGGAGAGAGCTCATGTAACTTAAAAAATGTGGCATGTACTTGCAATCTGAATAGTAAAAAAAGGAGATATGCTTTGAAACACAAAGAATTTAATAAGAATAGCGGGGGGTTCAGAAAGAAGGAATTCACAATTAGCTTCAAGGATTACTTTAGGAGGAACATTATATGATGCAAATAGGTTAAAGTCACATGCAGTGTGTAAAATCAGTGAAGTCATACGTGGAGTACACCGTAAACAATAACTAAGGGGAATAGTATATCCAGCTGCCAGTATGAAAGGATGCACGTACTAAGAAAGACAATAATCCAAGGGGTATAAATAAACAATGCAGGATTACATTTAGCAAAGGAGAATTTAAGTTAGAAAACATGATTTCCCAATAGTGATGCCAATGAAAACATAGAATACGCTTGCCAGGAATGGTGGTCACCATTGCTCACAGCTATTAAAAACACCAGAGAAAACCCTAAGGACCACGGCCTGCTGTTGGAAATGATCCTTTATTGAGAGGAAGCTGATCTAGATGACCTACACCTAGAAGTCTTTTCCATCTCTAATTTGTAAAACTGTTTGTGTTAATTGAATTAATGACTTAGTTGGAGCCTTTATTAAAGAGCATGTGGATACTGATAACATAAGTCTGGTTCAAACAAAGCTTCGCTCTGTTATTAGTTCTGTTAACACCAACTCCGGTTAAAAAGACTGTGAAATCCTGCAAACAGAGAAAATTAGAAATAACTCTCAGATCTTTTACACAGACTCTGAGGCACCAAATAATTATGGCCACATTTCTCATGATGCCATCCCTTCATTTGCACCCTAGTAGTTATGAATCATTATGTTATTGTTTTCTTCCTAATGTCTGCTATGCATCAAGAGTCAGAATGGATGGAGATTGATAGCGAACGGAGCGTTAGCAGTAACTCAGCAATTAAAATGCTCAACTGGTCTTTGTTCTACTGTTCCCTGGTGGATACAGTCCTGTTCATTAATCTGCATGTTGATTGCAGCCCCTGTGTGATATTGATCTGTGTTTCACAGTCCTGTGATTGCAAGAGCCTTTCCTTGCCATGGGCGGCTACAGCTCTCCATATGCCCTGAATTAATGCTGCAATATTTACAGCAAGAAAAAAACAACAGTTACTTTTAAACTGATTTGAACTTATTTACTTTGCCACAGTAACATTTTATTTTTTCCCCTCCAGTCAATATTAATATAAAGAATTAAACAACTTTAGACAAGAGGAAATAAATCAGGGAGTAACGAGATTTTTAACTGACATTTCATTAAAAATGTTTCGGGCACAGTACTTTCCTCACACTAAACTCACATTTCTGAAATCTTTCTAAGGCCTTCAACAAAAATATTTCCCCACTTTTTGTTAATCCTTTGCAGGTACATGCTATAAAGCCAATGACCATAACATTCTTTCTCTGTCATTTCTCTCGTTCATGAGCTATGTTTTCTAACCCCTCTATATCTGTTTGGATTCCCTCATGTAGAGGTTTTTGTGTTTTATTTTTAAGTGCTTACAGTGACAATCTACTTATATGTGGACTCACCCAAGCATGAGTTGGGTGGTCAGGTTGAGGATTTGCAATTTGTGGTGTTCATACTGTCACATGTCTGCACTCAGCCACACCACCACAGAGTAGAGCTCCCAGGTAGAAGAAGCACTGACACTCTACTTGATGATTAGCCCCAAAAGAGGCAGAAACAGTCCTAGAGGAACAATATGAGGGGTAAGGAAGTATTGGGTTGACAGCTATTCAGGAGGAGGAACTGTGGAAAGAGCAGACAAGTGGATGATCATGGCTAGCATCACAGCAGAGTGCAGGAAGCACAAGGCAATTCAAATAAGTAGAGGTGGGAGGAGTAGAGGTGGGAGGGTCAGGCAAGCATGGATCTGTCAGGGAAGGCACAGGATAGGTGACCTTCCTTAATACCTGTGGGATGTTGGAGGAGCTTAGTGAGTTCTGAGGGAGAATATTGCCATCTTTTCTGAAGGAGAATATTGGGGTTCCCATAAACCCAAGAGAACAGGAAAATTCCTAATGAAAATCCCTTTCCTATCTAATAGAGCGGTGGAGCAACCTTGGAATTCCAATCCCATGTCTTGGAGAGCTAGTCTACTGACTCCCCGATGTACCACACTCCAGGCAGGCCTGCTGAGAAGTGTTCCCTCTAAGATTTTCCATTCATGAGCTGAGTGAGTTTTGTCTTATGCACCAATATTGACGTCATATGCACTTGTTCGGATGTGTGCCACTGTGGCACCCAAGTTATTAACAAATATCTTTTTTTTAATGTTATGAAAGATAGAATACTGAAACAAGGGATAATTAACAAAGTGCATGACTTTAAATGTTTATTTAATATTACGTCAAATAAAAAAATTAATACTGCAAAAATTTTCAGTAGCCAACTTTCTCTGTTTATAGCCCTCTCCCAGACCCTTGCCCAGCTGGACTAGATGATCTCCCTTCCAGTGCTATGATTCTATGGTTACTGTTGGAATTCAAAACACCAAAAGGATGTTGGAGGGTTTTCTAGCACCATCAGGAGTATGAGATCCAGCAGAAACGTTTGAACTACAGCATCTCTCAGCTTTTACTGGGATACCAAGGCATGACCACAGTGCATCAATGCAGGAATGCTGAAAGAGTGAAAGATGTATCTAAGCCCCCTTTGTGCCTTCTGTATTTTCCATCTTGCCAGAAGGAAGTCCAGCTGCTGTTGGATGTTAGATTCTCCTCAAGGCTGCTCAAAGTCTGCACTGCCATCAGTTTCAAAGGAAGACAAAAATAAGAAGTCAAATACTGGAATAAATTGCCCAGGGAGGTTGTGGAGTCTCCATCTCTGGAGATATTTAAGAGTAGGTTAGATAAATGTCTATCAGGGATGGTCCAGACAGTATTTGGTCCTGCCATGAGGGAAGGGGGCTGGACTCTATGACCTCTTGAGGTCCCTTCCAGTCCTAGTATTCTATGATTCTATGATAAGCACAGTGCAGCACTGTTCTAGTTTTCCTCCAGAATGCCCCTATCCCGGGAGCTTTTTTGTGGGGGAAGGGGCACACCACAGAATCACTTTGTTGGCTCTAAGCAAGACAGAGAGTCCCCTTCTTACACTGGGAAGTGAGCTCACTGCCTTTAAGGTACCTTTGTGACACTGGAGCGCAAAATGGCCACACTGCACAATGCTGCACAAATAGAATGGGCACCACTGGCACAGCCAAGTGGAATCGGGGGCAGAGAGCTTGTTTCCCCTCTCTGCAGTGGTGCCAGGAGCCTGTGGCACGCTGCTGCGGGAGTCAACATCACCCCCTCCCCCTGGCTGGGTCTCTGCCCTGGTTACCTCCCCACCCCCCCCAGCGTCTGAGCCATGTTGATGCTCTCTGCACAAGGCAGCAGAGCAGCAGCAGGATAAATGGCAGGCAGTGCTGTGCGGGCTGCAGTGGGCCCAGGTGCTAGGGCTGAACAGCTGAGCGAGCAGCTGAGCGCTGAACAGCTGAGCGAGCTATCTTACCCTCGGGAAGGCTCCTCACTCCCAGGCAGCAGGCAAAGGTGACTCACTCGAAGGCTGGGGTGAAGGCCTAATGTCTTCAGCACCATTTGCGCCCACTTCCTCTCCCACACCCTTCTGCCAGCAATGATGGCAGATGAACGGCAACCTGATCCCTCACCACAGCTGCTCCACAGCAGCTCCCCAGCACCCCCATTCCACACCATGGCCCCAGCCTCCAGAACAGCTGCTGCCCATCACATGGCCCCAGCCGCTGGCATAGCCGCAGTCCACCATGTGCTCCAGCCTCAGCCACCACCAACCATGTGGCACAGGCCACACCCCCAGCTGCTGCCCACTATGTGGCTCCAGCCCCAGCCACTGGAGTTGCCGCCACTGCCTGCCATACAGCAGCTCTGGCCCCAGCCCTGGCTGCCAGAGCTGCTAATGCTGCCCGCCACAGGGCAGATCCATCCCAGCTGCCGGAGCTGCTACCTCCATCCACCATGCAGAGGCTCTGGCCCTGGCTCTGGCCCCAGCTATCGGACTGCTGCCACCTCCTGCCACACAGCAGCTCTAGACCTAGACAATAGAGCTGCTGCCACCCACCACGCAGCTCATCCTGGCCATAGCTCCAGCCCTGGGGGAGAGCTGAAGCTAGAGCCAAGGCCGCATGGTGGCTGCCCAGCTGCTCCTGGTTACAAGCCGCCCACCATGCAGCCCTGCCCCGGAGCAGCGGAGCAACCACTGCGCAGCCCTGCCAAGGTGGTGGGCAGGACTCTAATTCGTGGACGATGGGACAAGAGGAAGAAATAGACAGGAAAAATGAATGGAGAGAATTATAGACAGGAAGCAAGTGAGGGAAATTACAAGCCTACTCTGAATACCTAATAAGTTACTAAGCCAAAAATAAGACAGTAAATAGAGCTTGACAGGGAAATTGTTCTTCCCATCCTGCGAACATTTTCAAGGTTTCAAAACTTTCTCCCTTTCCATATTAGGATGAATACAGGACCATTCAAAAATTTTCACAAAGAGACTTCACAATAGCTAATAGTCCAGTTGTGAGAGCACTTGTGTGGGATTTAGAAAACCCAAGTTCAAGTCCCCAGCCTTCCTGAGTCAGAGCAGGCAGTAGAACATGCATTTCACCATGGCTGTGTCTAGACTGGCAAGTTTTTGCTTTTGCGGAAAAACTTGCCAGCTGTCTACACTGGCTGCTTGAATTTGCACAAGAGCACTGACTTTGTAATGTACAAAATCAGTGCTTCTTGCGCAAATATAATGACGCTCCCGTTCGGGCAAAAGCCCTCTTGCTCAAATGCTTTTGCGCAAGAGGGCCAGTGTAGACAACCCAGAATTGTTTTGCGCAAAAAAGCCCCGATGGCTAAAATGGCAATCGGGCTTTCAGACAAAGCTGCCTAGATTGGCACGGACGCTTTTCTGCAAAAAGTGCTTTTGCGCAAAAGCATCTGTGCCAATCTAGACGCTTTTTCAAAATGCTTTAACGGAAAAACTTTTCCGTTAAAAGCATTTGCGGAAAATCATGCCAGTCTAGACGTAGCCCATATGTGTACTCCAACCCTCCAGTCTACTGGTTATTCTGGTATTGGTTTCTTCCTGTTGGGTACCCCTCTTAAGTCTTGTGTCACTGCTGCTGGTGCTCTGACAGTAGGAATATTTATCCCCAGATGGCAGCAAGCAGTCAGAGTTTAAAACTCCAGCCAGGACTTCAAAGGAGCTCAGCCAGCTGAAACTCCCTTGAAAATGTGCTAAATCAGCACATCTCCTGGCCAGCTCCAGCACAACTCGGATGTTGGGCAACTTGGGCCACTCTGGCCCACTTCATGTAAACCTTCTACTGCCAGGAGTCTGTATGGGCTTCCTCTTCCCAGTAATCAGGCCTTTAACTTTGTCCTTGAAATTATGTTTCTTTCTCTTCCTAGATCTCCTTTTGCATTTGTATCCTTGAAATTACTGCTTCCATTTTGAAATGGATTTAGCCATTGCTTTACCCTCTGTTAATATAACTCCCTGCTAATTTAGCATTAGTCCTATGTTTTCCTTGGAGTTAATTTTACTGGATTAATTCAGATGGTATTTACACAAGAACCATCAGACTGTGTCAGACCAAAGGTGCATCTAGCCCAGCATCCTGACTTCTGACAGTGGCCAATGCCAGGTGCCCCAGAAAGGATGAACAGAACAGGCAATCATCAAGTGATCCCTCTCCTGTCACCCATTCCCAGCTTCTAACAAACAGAGGCCAGAAGTACCATTCCTATCCATCCTGGGTAATGGCCATTAATGGACCCATCCTTCATAAATTTATCTAGTTCTTTTTTGAACTGTGTTAAAGTCCTGGTCTTCACAATGTCCTCTGGCAAGGAGTTCCACAGGTTGACTGTATGTTGTGTGAAGAACTTCCTTTTGTTTGTTTTTAACCTGCTACCTATTAATTTCATTTGGTGATCCCTAGTTCTTATATTGTGGGAGTTATTTGTGTTATTTAAAACTCAGACGTTTGGCATCTAATCCTGCAAGATACTTAGCACTTCTTGAGAGACTCATAGACTCTAAAGTCAGAAGGGGTCATTGTGATCATCTATTCTGATCATCTATTCTGATTCACGCACACACACCCCTCTGCCACCCCTACCCCATTAAAGTCAGCAGGATTGGATGGCACACAGTGGATGCTTTGTACTTAGCAGGATACATCCCCTTGTTAATTACCAGAGCTCCTACCCTTTGTGGGCCAGATTCTGCTACCCTTGTTCATGTTAAGTAGCATCTTACTCCAGTTTCAGTGAGATACTTGTGCCATAATGTGCTACTCAAAGCGAGTAAGGTTGCAGAATCGCCTGTACGAGCAAGCCTGACTTATTGTTTTACTTGGTGATGTCTTTGCTTATCATCACACATGCAGCGATTACTGCTTTATATTTAATTTTAGCCTTTCTCTGTGTTTTGTATTTGCTTACACAATCCCCCGCAGTGATGTACTTTATCCTTCCTCTTATTTATTATTTTAAATCCCTCTCAAACAGCCCAGGCAGCCTTATACCCAGAAGGTTGCTTCACCATCTGTTTAAGTGGAAAACATCAGAGTAAATAAAAATTTGGTAAGGAGCCTTCCAGTAAAGAGACAAGCCAAATCTTTCTAAAATGATGTTGATGAAACATCTTAATTGTCCTGCTTACTGTATTTTGAATACCTGTGTTTGTTTTAAATGATCTGTTTATACCCCACTTTGAGCCCTTTCTTTCATTTCACTTTGCATTTCACATTCAAATTTAACCTTCAGGGGGGTTAATTGAAAAGCGTAAGGAAGGCAAAAAGAGAGCTAATAAGTTGAAAGCAGGATCTTTATGTAAAATCTAGTGTTACATTTTTTCCGCCTCAAAAAACACACAATGGGCACAGGAATGACCTAAATATCTTGTGTGTGTGTGTGTGTGTGTGTGTGTGTGTGTTTAACAAATAGGTGCCTTAGGGCTTGTAGATTTTAATCTCAGATGCACAGTGCACATGGTTGTCCGTGTCAGAAAATCTGCTGCCCTTAATGCTTGTACATGTGCATTTGTAGATTTTTTTTATGCAGCATTATGGGATACTATAGTGCATTGAGTTTAGACTCTAGACTTTAATTTGTGAAGTAAAGAAGATACATCTTGTTTTGCCCAGAACTGCTTTTCACCTGTTCACTCTTTAAAAGCTTATCAGCCTCAGAATTTTGAATATGAAGTTCATTTCTTAATTACCACAGGTGACCAGGAATTTATCTTCCAGTTTGTAGCATATGAAAATTATGCTATTTACTTTAGGATTTTATTTTTAAATCAATATGTTCCCATGATGAACATACTGTCTTTTCTTCCTCACACTAGAGAAGCCAGTCAGTGTAAGTTAATTGCTTAGACCTGGCAGTGCAAAGAACAGCATTAATAAATGGGGTGTACTGGCTTGTATAAAGGACAGATGTGAGCTTTCTGCTTCACTGTACGATGAATTAATTCTCTCCCTTTTCCTCTCTCCATTTTTATGTCGTGGTGACCACTGAAGACCTGTGCAAAATATTACTGGGGCCAAACTCTAGCTTTCCGATGTGTCCTTCAACTGAGCCAACAATCTGAGGCACTGGGGAACAAAGGCCACTCTGCAGATGGGAAAATCAGATCTGCTGGGAAGGAAGAGTTGATTGAAATGAGCTTCCCAATCAATTCCTCCCACATGCATAGCCCGTTCATGGATCCCCATTTTCTCTTTCTCTGTATTTACTCCTAACTGGTGCCAAAGGGATGACTTTGTGCCTAGGGCTGCCACCACCATGACAAGATGCTTCCTGAATTGAATTTGAGAAGCAGAGCAGACTTCACATGCTGTGCTGTGTGGGGCTGAGGCCCTTTGGTGAGGAAGGGAGATGTCTGAGAACTGGATTTAACAGCTGTCAATGAGGGGGGCTCTCTCTCTTAGTTATGGTGCAGAAAACCTATAGGAAGTTTATCAATTTCTATTGAATTTTATGGGATTTTTCCATAAGAGTTTGGAGGAAAACGTTTCGCCGATGGGTTCTCACGAACTAGGAGGAAGTGTATCACAGGAACAATAATAAGCCTTCTCCTGACTTAATCCCATGTTGCTTGAATGAATTGTTGTATCACATAGGTGGAGCCCTTGAGGCTAGTGCAAGACATATTGTTCCACTAAACCAAACCCATGTATAACCTTCTTTAACTCCCCTCTGCTCCAGTCCTGCGCCCCTTATTGCTATTTCTTGGTGATTGTGAGAGTGTTTTGTTAAATGAGGCTCAGGATGGAGGCCATCAAAATCATGTTCATATGTCACATAGGGACTTAGACTCATGTCTCCTGGGGCTAGCAAATTAACCCATGGAAATCATAATACCTTCTGACAGCTCGAAAAACACAGTCACGTTTTAAAGAGCTTTCTCCTTACTCCCTTCTTAACATGTAATAAAAATATAATTTCCCCAATATAATAAAATTAAGACCTTGGCTAAACTATATTCCTCCCTTTACTTTTCATATCACTTGTGAGCGCTACTGTCACATTCCATATATTTTTATAGTCAATGTTATTTTTTCCCATTTAAAATTAGATAGGTTTAATCATCCACAGCAACATTTTATTTACAATGGTGTTTCCCTTTGATATTATAGTAATTGTAAAGTCTATAGTTGATTAGCCTATGAATACTTTATAGCGATGACTCAACATACACAATCACACATAGGAAGAGCAAAATAGACCTTACTTATGGTAAGTTATAGTAATAGTAGAAGAAATATTAAATATTTATATTATGGTAATGTCCGGAGTAGGTGTAGGCCTGGCTTGACATAATTAATTTGCCTCATTTCTTAGTGGGTATGATTGAGAAGGTGAATTGCAGACTAAGTTGTAAATAGGACATTGACATGCAGTAGGCTGGAGGCAGGATGTCTGTGTTAGCAAAGATTAGCACCAACACCCTGAAGGTAGGGTCAATGGACAAGATAAACCTGGAATGCAAAGATCATGTTCCACATGAATAACACATGGACAGAGCATGCTGTACAGGGCTTCCTGCAAATTAACTGGGCCAGTCTACAATGATGTAATACATAGCAAATGCAATGTAATGCATACATGTATATAAAGGAAGAGGCTTTCAGCGTAACGTTTGATGTTTGTATGCTCTATATCTATCCCCTGTAGTTGAGTCTGATCAACTCAGCATAACTTTGTTTTATGTCATATAAAGGAACCTGAGTGATGAAATCAGGAACCAAACTGAATGATCTGGATCTCAGAAAACTGAATGTTTTCTCCCAGTACTGGACAAGGTGCTTTGGGCAAACTGAGCTGAAAAATAGTTGGAGGGAATCTTAACACTAGCACACCTATATTGAGACCATTGTTCTAACATAGAAAAGGAGTAATGCCATTTTCAGCTATTCCTGGGTGATCTATGGACTGTACTGGGCCAAACTCAATTCCTTCCTCAGGAAAAAAAAAAATCACATCAGTGATCTTTAAAGTCTAAATTCCAATTAAAATGCATAGTTATTTCCCATATGCTTGAAATATAAAAACTTCTTTGCATGGCTGTGATATACTCACAAGCTTCAAGATCAGAAGGGAACCTCATGATGATCTAGTCTGACCTCTTGTACATCACAAGCCACAAAACCTCACCCACCCACTCCTATATTAGACCTTTAACTTCTGGCTATGTTACTGAAGTCCTCATGTCTTGATTTAATGACTTGATGTGACAGAAAATCCACTCTTTACACTAGTTTAGACCTGCAAGTGACCCATGCCCCATGCTGCAAAGGACGGAGAAATGCCCCCAGGATCTCTGCCAAGTTGATCAAGGCAAAAATTCCTTCCCAATCCCAAATATGGCAATCAGTTAGACCCTGCGCTAGGCCCGCCATGCAGACACCTAGGAAGGAATACTCTGTGCTCACTTAGAGCCATATCCAACATGTGTTCTTACATCTACTCATAAGGCCTAAAAATTTCCTCCCGTCTGTGTGTGCTGCCCTCCCAGTCATTAAAAATAAGAAGAGAAAACTACTGCCCTGAGAAAAATCTTTCCCTGATCATTTTGAGTGTTTTAGAGTTTAGAGACTTTTTAATCATCCAAATTATTTCTAAACTACCCATTTCAGCTGCTAATTTAGTATGTTGTCAAAGAACCTGTTCTGCCTTCTGTGAAGGCTGCAGAGAAGACCTCTGAATATGTTGGCCAAAAGAAGCAAATACAAGTTGAACCTCTCTAGTCCAGCACTTTCTGGCCCAACAACATCTATCGTCTGGCATGATTTTTGTTATTGTGGGTGAGGCCAAGTTTCCTGCATGACGTCCCCACCCCTTATCCCTGTTCACACCCCTCACTGCCTCAGACTAGGATCACAGCTGGGTGCACCTGTGGAACCATGGGGCAGGACCAGGACTGAAGCCCTAGGGCAAGAGGCCAGAACCCTGTGCAGTAGCAGAGAGGCCAGCAGTGAGGACCTGAGGCCCGTGGCTGGGTTCCTGGGTGAGAATCCAGTGACTGGGACCCTGGAGCCAGTATCAGAGCCCCCCGGCATGGTTGACTTCCCATGGACCAGAAAATTCTCAAGTTTGGACAGGTCAGGTCCTAAGGGTGCCAGATTACAGAGGTTCAATATTCATTTTTGCCAAGGCATGTAGATGTCTTCTCTGCAACCTTTTACAGCAAGCAGAACACATTCCTTGCTGAACTTTCCAATACATGAAGATTTCTTTGTGATGACATGGGGTGGGTGCGGAGGAAACTGGTTTTAAAATGTTGCCGACCACATGAAAACATCAAGAAACAACTATAGCAAAAGATGCTGAGCCAGCATTTCTTGAATTATGGAAACATTTTCAGAAATGCAGTAGAGTAGCAATGGAAATGTCAAATAAGACCTTGAGGTTACCTCCATGCCAAAACTTTAAGATTAAAATACACAATCTAATGGGCACTAGAGCTAAACAATGCTCATCTTTGAAAGGGGGGAACGCGGTTAATTGGGGGGATGATTGGGGCGACAATTGGGGGACAAGGATAATTGGGGCGATTACAGATCAGTCAGTATAATGACAATGTCAATGTCTGGAAAGATGCTGCAGCAAACTATTAAACAATCAGGGCATGTCTACACTGGGCGTCCACACTACTAACCCTGTTACTTCTAAATAATAACTCCTGCTTGTGAAGAGGAATAAGCTTATTTCAAAATAGTTATTTCAGGAGTTATTATTTATTTCAAAATATCCTGGTAGTGTAGACATAGTCTCAGTTAAGGCATGTCTAAACAGCAGCTCTAAAGCTAAAATAAGCTACACACCTTGAATTACATCAACCGTGTAGCTTAAGTCGAAATAGCTTATTTCGGGTTTTGGTGCTGTCCACACAGCAGGAAGTCCAAGAAAGAGCACTCTTCCTCCAACTTCCCTTACTCCTCATAAAATTAGAGTTACAGGAGTCGGAGTAAGACGTCCTCCAGCTCAACATTACTGTGACATTATGTCAAAATAGCTGCTTGCAGTGTAGACACAAACTATGCTATTCCAAAATAACACTGCTCTGTAGACATATCCTTAGTAAGCAGTCTGGAGAAAGTAGGCTAATCAGCAACAGTCAACATGGAATTGTCAAGAACAAATCATGCCAAACCAATCTTCTTTTGACAGGGTTAATTGCCTAGTGGGAGGGGGAATTAGCAGAGGTATTATACCTTGGTTTTAGTAAGACTTTTCACACAGTCCCACATGACATTCTCACAAGCAATGTGAGCTAGATTAAATTACTATGGGGTGGGTGCACAATTGGGTGAAAGACCTTACTCAAAGGCTGCGTCTAGACTGGCAAGTTTTTGTGCAAAAGTGGTCGCTTTTGCGCAAAAACTTGCCAGCTGTCTACACTGGCCGCTTGAATTTGCGCAAGAGCACTGACTTTGTAATGTACAAAATCAGTGCTTCTTGCGCAAATACAGTGACACTCCCTCTCGGGCAAAAGCCCTCTTGCGCAAATGCTTTTGCGCAAGAGGGCCAGTGTAGACAACCCAGAACCGTTTCGCACAAAAAGGCCCCTATGGCTAAAATGGCGATCGGGGCTTTCTTGCGCAAAACCGCGTCTAGATTGGCACGGATGCTTTTTGCGCAAAGCGCTTTGCGCGCAAACATGCCAATCTAGACGCTCTTTTCCGCAAATGCTTTTCACAGAAAAACTTTTCCGTGAAAAGCATTTGCGGAAAATCATGCCAGTCTAGACGTAGCCAAAGAGTAGTTATCAGTGGTTCACTGTCAAGCTGGGAGGCTGTATTTACTGGAATCTTGAAGGGTTTGTCTTGGTCCAGTACTAGTTAACATGTTCATTAGTGTTCATTAGTCCATTGAATAATGGAGTGGAGACCTTGATTATGAAATTTGTGATGACACCAGGCTGGAAGGGTTACAAGCTCTTTGGAGTACTGGATTAGAGTCCAAAAGGACCTTGATACATTGAAGGATTGGTCTGAAATCAACAAGATAAAATTCAGTCAAGGTAAGTACAACCAGCTAAAGGAACAACTGGCTAAATTGCAGTGCAGCAGTAAAGGATCTGGGAGCTTAGAACAGATCATAAATTGCATAAGTGTCAACAATGTGATGTAGTTCCAAAAAGAGAAATATAATTGTGAGGAATATTAACAGGAGTATAGAATGTAAGTTACAGAAGGTATTTGTCCACCTCTTGTTGGCACAGTGAGGTCTCAGTTAGTTCAATGGCTCCAATTCTGGGTGCCACACTTTAGGAAAGATGTGAACAAGTTGGGGAGAATCCAGAGGAGAGCCACACAAATAAGAAAAGATTTAGAAAATCTGACTCATGAGGAAGGGCTGGTGGGAACCTGACAAGTCTTCAGCTATTTTAAGGGCTGTTATAAAAAGGACGATGATCAATTGTTCAGCATGACAAAAAGCAACTGGCTGACTCTGCAGGAAGGGAGATTTAGGAGAGATATTAGGGAAAAATCTTTCTAAGTTGAAATTGGAACAGGTTTCCAAGGGAGGTTGTGGAATTGCTATCATTGGAGGGTTTTAAACACAGTTTAGACAAGCACTTATCAGGGTTACCTGGTCCTGCCTCAGCATGGGGGCCTAGAGTAGCTGGCCTCTCAAAGTCCCTTCCAGCCTTATATTTCTGTGATTCTACGACTCCTCCTAGAGATTGCCTTTTTAAATATACCTGTTACCTGCAGCGTTGCATGGCAAGAGACTGGCTCCAGGGGCAGAGACAACGTTGGATATGCTAGCCTCTCTCTCTCTCTTTCAATACCAGGACCAAGGACTATAGTGTAGATGAGCACAGGGACCTTAAGAACTTGTAATGCATGTGAAACGGGAGCCCAAGCATCTCTCCCGAGGACAGCCTTTGGAAAACTCCATTAAATGGGAGCAGCCGCAGACAACTTCATGCTGCTTAAAGTTGAGCTTTTGCGTAAGTGTTCTGTTGGCTGGGACCTGACACCCTACAAGTGGAGGGGGAGTCTGCTGTGTCACCCCTTGCTGAGGTGCTAAAACCTTTCATTAAGATTCAGGGGAATTCTTACTCATTTATGCTGGCAAGTGGATCCAGCTGGAATTCACACCCCAATCCTGCAATTTGCTCTGCACAGATGTACTCCCGTGCCCTTGACCTTCACTCCCTTTACTATAAATTGTCTATGTGGAACAGCATACAGCAAAGGGAAAGGGGCTGTCTTGTCATACTAGAAGTATCAAGGGAGCAATGACAGATGACTTGCATTTGCAAAAAGGCAGCTCAAAATGTTTAGTTTATGTAAACTAGATGTAATTGCATATAAAGTTCCACTGCCTGATTCTGCAAGTTACTTAGCAAGAAATAAAATAGGTAAGACACAGTAAACCAGCCATAAATCACATTTTTTTTCATTCCAGATTTATCATGAATTCTTTAAAGATTATCATACATTTTTTTAAATCTACAAACCAAGACTTATGTACAACAGGCAACCCATGAAGAAATGTCAAAGGCTTTGAAAATGCTGAGGAAAGCATGGGTCTGAGATATAGGGATGTGATAAAGCTAGATGGCGGTAGACCATCCTCACACCATAGCCCATTAGCAGAATTGATTTTGTTCCTGAAGAAATAAAAAGAACTCAGTGCATTCACAACAGTGCATGAATGAAGGTTCAGAGTGAAAAAGCACCTGCTGTAGCGTTCAGCAAGTTTATAGCTTAAACTAATAAGTGTATTCAGTGTACTGGATCTCAGATATACCAAATGTAGTGAAGAAAATAAGGTTGCCATGGTAAGTACACAAGCTTTTATTGGATACCAGAGTAAACAGGCACATAAAATCTAAGTAATTTGTCGTTATATATATTACTGATCCTTGGAGATGTGATGCCTTAGACACTTATTTCTAACTCATTTTTAAATAAAGATGTGTGTTTTCTGTGTCAGTACTTGAGAAGCTCAATAGTTATTTTCTCTTATATTTGGGAAATTGCGTCCTCTTTAAAATGCATAATGGAGAGAGAGTTCTACATGTAATTAAGAGTTCTGAGTAGTTAAATTAACTTTGATTAGTTTAATCAACCATCATGAGGTAGTTAAAACAGGTTTAATTTTTCCTGTCCACTACATTATTTTTACTTTGGTGTAATTCCATTGACTTCAAACAATTATCTATTGACTTACCTTAGTGCAAGTGGGAGAAGCAACTGGTCCAAGATTTTTGTGTCAACGAATAAAAATGTAAGATTCATGTAAGATATGCATAGCTGTGTTTTAATAAAACTTGAGCATAACTTCATTGTGTCTACACAACAGAGCATTAGAGTTGTGCAAATAACTATTTTTTCAGTTCACTATTAAGTCCAGATATTTAAAAATCACATTACTTTCAGACAATTAAAAATTCAATAATTTTTTAAAGTTTTGGTAAAGCTGGAAAAAAATAAAAGAACATTTCAAATAAAAAAAAATGTTTAGTTTGGCTTGAGAGAAAACATTTCATTTTCATGTTCAGCTTTCATACACACATACAAACACACTCACATATATCTTATTGAAAATAATTTTGAAATAAAAAGTTATTGAATAAAAAATAATTGTTTTGCTTAGAAAATATTGAAATGCTAAGTTTTGATGTAGGGAGGAAATTTTTGCTAGGATGTTTTGGGGTTGGGGGTGGAGGTGGGATGTGAGGGAGGGTACCAAAAAAGTTCAGTGAAATTGACACAAATTCATTAAATGTGGTCAACGCAAAATTCCGTTTTCCAGTGAAAAATGTTTTGAAAGAAACATTTCATCCTATTGTACACTAGATGCACACATCTAACTATATTTTTGGTTAAACAATAGGCCTATGCCTAAAATTTCAGACTTAGGTGCCTAAAGTTAGGTATCAACATTCACATTTATGTAACATAAATATCAGACCAATTTTTAGGTGTCTAAATGTGGATTTATGAGCTTTTACATTTAAATTATGGTCCTTATCTTGATATGATGCCTTTTATTTCTTTGGTAAATTTTAGTTATTGCAAATTGTGACTCATTATTAAGGCCCTACCAAATTCAGTCTGTTTTGGTCAATTTTATAGTCATTAGATTTTTTAAAATATAAATTTCATTATTTCAGTTATTTAAATCAGAAATGTCATGGTGTTGTAATTGTAAGTGTCCTGACCCCGAAAAGAATTTGTGGAGGGATTCAAATGCCACCCAGCTGATTAGCAGAATGCCCACCTAGGTTTTGTTTCTACTGATGGTGTGCATTCATACAGGCCTCAGTGCACATAAAAATTTATTCCACACATAGATGGAGAAAATCCACCCAAGGATGGAAAAGATCAGAGGGAACATTGGTCACAAGGTTACTGTGGAGAGCAGGTTGCGGTACTGCTACTCTTACTTCTATGTTGCTGCTGGCCGCGGCACTGCCTTCGGAGATGGGCAGCTGGAGATGGTGGCTGCAGGCTGGAAGACCAGCTCTAAAGGCATAGCTACCACCAGCAGCAGCACAAAAGTAGGGATGGAATGGTGTGGTATTGCCACCTTGACTTCTGCACTGCTGCTGCTTGAAGAGCTGGTCCCTCAGTCAGCAGCTACCACTACGTGGTTACTGAGCTCTGAAGGCAGGAGTGCATAAGTTAGGGGGCATGTTACGGCATTGCTGTCCTTATTTCTGTGCTGCAGCCTGCAAACTGACACTGTTCTCTGGCCACCCAGCTCTCAAGTCAATGGAGAAATAAGAGTGGCAATATCACAACACTCCCCCGCTTCCTAAAATAACCTGATGATCCCCCTGCAACTGCCTTTTGGGTCAGAAATGTTGGTCTCCCCTGTGAAATCTCTGTAGTAGGGTAAAAGCACATAAAAGACCAGATTTCACTGGGGGAGGAGACAGATTTCACATAAAAGACAGATTTCACAGCCCATGACACATTTTTCACGGCCGTGAATTTGGTAGGGTCCTACTCATTATACATGGCGCATTAACCCTAGTGATTAGTCTGAGCCGTCTCATCCCTTCTCATTTCCCTAAGCACAGCAACTGAGAAATTACTCAGCATCATGGAGACATGCTACATCAGCCTGCACTCCCCTTGCATCAGTGGACAGACTGAGATCCAGTGGATAGACGGTGATAAGGAAGGGAAAATGGGTGAGGCCCTCAAATCTTGCATAGGCCAGGAAGCCACAGTTTTACCGCCAGATGTGGGTACTTTCTCTGGGTCAGACATGTTACCCCAGTTTTGGCCAGTTGTAACTGCAGCCTTCAAAAGAGAATCTGATCACTGTCTGTCTTCATGTCACTCTGGCCCCTGAGGGTATGTCTAGACTACATGCCTCTGCCGGCAGAGGCATGTAAATTAGACTACCCGACATAGTCAATGAAGCGGGGATTTAAATATCCCACGCTTCATTAAAATAAAAATGGCCACCATACTGTGCCAGCTCAGCTGATCGTCAGCACAATGCGGCAGTCAACACATGGATCAGCCGGCAAGGAAAGCCTTTGCTGACCGATCCTGTAAACCTCAGTTCATGAGGCATAAAGGATCAGTCAGCAAAGGCTTTCCTTGCTGACCGATCCGCGTCTTGACTGCTGCATTGTGCCGACAATATCAGCTGAGCCGGCTCAGCGCGGTGGCCATTTTTATTTTGATGAAGTGGGGGATATTTAAATCCCTGCTTCATTGACTGTGTCAGGTAGTCTAATTTACATGCCTCTGCCGGCAGAGGCATGTAGTCTAGACATATCCTCTGACCCCTCTCTGGAGGAGAGTTATATCACACTAGCCATACCATACTGCACATCCGTGGGTAACATCATGGCGGCTGCACTCCCATGATGCCTCGGTTAGGCTTCACAGCATGCCACGCAGAGGTACAGGCAAACTGGGACACTTGGGTGTGTTGCCATTTAGGGTGGGTGGGCAATGACAGGAGGGCGGGGGTAGGAGCTATCAGGGCCACCTCTCTCCCCCTACAGCCTCCAGGGAAGCAATAGACTCTCTGGCCAGAGGTCCTGGAAAAATGGGGGAGAGTGCTGAAGAAATGTGCATTCCACCTGCTCTGACCCCCCACCTGGCACTCCAGCCAAGGGGCAGGGGCAGGGACTTGCCCCACTCTACCTGCCCAGTGCTCCTGCTCAGTAGCAGGGTGAGAGCACTGGAGTGGGACAGGCCCTCCCATCCCAGCTGGGGAGAGGACCTGGGGGAGCAGGAACTTGCATTGCTTCAGGGCTCCAGCCCCCATGTCCCCAGTCCTGCTCCCTGGCAAGAGCACCAGGAGGCCTAAGCAGGGCAAGGCCCCAGTCCCACTCTACAGCTCTGGAACACCAGGCGGGCGAAGCAGGGCAAGGCCCACACTCCCCCCTCAGATCCTAACTGGAGTTCCAGGCAGGCTGAGTGGGGCGAGTGCAGGGCTGGGACGGGGGTGGGGTGGGGTGGATGAGAAGTGGGTGGGCTACAACCCACTCAGGCCCAGCCATGGTTATGTCCCTGATGCAGTGTAAGTTCTCTTGCTCCAATTTAGATGGTCTATCTGGGCCAACACTGTCCAACATGAGAGGGTGTTAAATAAAACTCAGGGTTTGGGGTACAGAGAACTAAGCCTACATAGTACCATGGCAAACACACCATTAAAAACCCTTTTAGAAAAGAAGGGGGAAATGCTCCAGCATTTGAAATATGAAGTATTAAGCAAGGTTTTCATTTTAACAACTTCCTTTGCTCCCTTTCCCTTTAACTAGAAAAGGTGTCTAGAAGGAAAAGCCCCACAACCTCTGGGGTGGCATTAAGGATGTTAATAACTTTCCATTTTAAGGAAAAGAGAAGTTAATTGAGCTGGACTGGAAGCTGCTGTTAAAGTCAATCCTGTTTCCTTTTTGACAAAACAAGACAAACATACATAAAAGGGGAGAGAAAAAAACAGCAAAGACAGAAAATGCAACTTCTGTCTTTGATGTTAAGTCTGACGTGCAGCCTTTTAGCTGGAAAAACACAGGCACAGTACATGGCCCCTATTAGCCACTTTGAGACCTGGCAAACTAATACCAGTGTCAGGCTTTTATGGCATTGCTTTTAATTGCCTCTTTCTGATCACTAGCTCATAGCAATGTTGCCAAATATACAGTCTTGGCCAGCAAAGCAGACATTTATGAGAGAGAAGGAAAAAGTGGACAGACAGGAAAGGAAGAAAGAAAGCGGGGAAGGAAAATAACACAAAAGGGGAGAAATGGAGTTTGACAAAACCTCACTCACATTTCAGGTGGTGGTCGGGATTCACTCGTAGTTGCTAGAGGAGGCAGTGTCATCTACATCAGTGTTTCTCAAACTGTTCTCAAACACTACATCAGTGTTTCTCAACCCGAGACATCTTCAGGTGCTCCATGAGGTTGACAAACTGGAAACATCGATAGGTACAACACATACAATCAGTGGACCGCTGGGTCTCCACATAAATTTTTACGCATGTAAAGGGCTCCGGAGCCCAAAAAGTTTGAGAACCGCTGATCTACACTACTCTTTCTGACCAAATCTGGAGATGTCATTGCTCAGGATCAAGATGATACAGGCTCAGTGGAGATGGCAGTCATGATGGTAAGGTCCTACTCCAGCAGTCAATTTTTCTCCCAAAAGTCTCTTTTTTAAGGACCTCCCCTCTCTAAAAGGGAGTGATAGGTTGGAATATTCCATCCCTCGTTATTTTGTCCCCTAAGTAGCCAATTTCTGACACACCCATTTTAGTCCATTGATTTTTGGTCTCATGCTGTTGTTTAACAGATATGATGTCAACACAGTCCTAGAATTACATCCGTGGTCCTCTTTTTTTTTTTTTTAAGCCCTGTTTCAGTCTTTCTGTCTCCCTTTAATACCTTTTCCATCAAAATTTGTTATTACAGGTTATTGTGACATTTTATGACCTGCTTACTGTTAAACTCAAAATTAGGGTACCTTTGGAGGCTCAACTGTCCCTCTATTTAAACAGGTTATTGCCTGACTCCCACCCACTTCTGCCAGCTCAGACCCTTGTATTTAACAAGGAACAGATAACAGATACATAGGCTACATCTACACTGCAGGCTTTTTGCACAAGAATGGCTGTTCTTGTGCAAAAACTTGCCGAGCGTCTACACTGCACGCACGTTCTTGTGCAAGTAAATTTACAGTAAGGCATCGGAACAGAGGGTTTCTTGCACAAGAGTTATTCCTCTCCCTATGAGGAATAAGCCCTCTTGCACAAGAGGTCTTGAGCAAGAAGGCAGTGTGGACGGGCTAAAATGGCCATCAGAGCTTTCTTGCGCAAGAGAGTGTCAACACTGCCATAGACACTCTTGTGCAAAAGCACATGGCAGTGTGGACATGCTCTTGCGCAAAACCTTTTCAAGAACTCTTGTGCAAAACAGTTCTTGCGCAAAAAGCCTGCAGTGTACACGTAGCCATAAAGCTTTATTATGACAAGATGAAACAGCATATGTCCTCCAAGGCTCTTCCCTTGACACTTTTGCCTCTAATGCTGGAGCAGCGGTGGAGGGTGGCCCTGAGGCTAGTCACACTGGCGCTGTTGGAGCAGCCCTGGGCTCAGCCACACTAGCTGCTGATCAGCTGACCCCAGGCACCTGGCCTGGGGTCAGCTCCAGCAGCCGCAGGTCCCAGGACTCCCTGAGCTGTGGTCCCAGAGGCATCTAGAGCAGTCACTGCTATGCAGCCCCAGCTGTGGTCCCGGAGAGTCAGAGCAGCCATTGCTCATCTGTTCCTGGCAGCTAGGGCCACTGGTGCTGGCCCTCATGAACAGCTGCCCTCCCAGATGCCCAGTGACTCCCCAAAGATTTGGGGGGCACTTAGAAGTCCTGGGCAGGTCACAGACATGGAATTTTTGTTTACTGTCCAAGATCTGACCATGACTTTTACTAAAAATATTGATGACTAAATGGTAGTTTTAGTAGTAATATGTAATAAACACTGTGGGCATTAACATCTTCACAGGTAATTAACAACACCCTCAATTTCCTACTGCCACAGTAATAACACTACCTGCCAATGTAAAATTAAAAATAGTTTAGTCATAGCCATTGCACACAACAGTTATATATTTTAAATACAGATAACAAAAGAAAGGCAAATGTCCCTACTGAATAGAAAAATGCATTTTGATTTTTAAAACCAGGTTGGACAAACATCCATGAAGGGTGGACTTAATGGCTGTGTGAGGTCTCTTCTAGCCCTACCTTTCTAAGGTTAGTGAAGGAAGAGTCTGCCAGCTTCAGTTGCATGACTCACATAAAGTCTAGTCACCTTCCCCCAAAGCGCCATTTTTTTCCTCTAAAACTTCACACTTGATTTGAAAATAAGGATTTTAATTATATCCTGTCAGTAAAGCCTTCCCCAAAGAAATACTTGTATGAAAACAAATTTTATGCCTTGCAGCAATTCATCATTTTACTTGTGCTGCCTCTTATTGGTATAATTAAACATGTTGGTTTCAGAGAGCCTATAGACATATTTTTATTAATACTGCCATCTTCCTAAATGCACATCCCACATACTGCATTCCTCTGATTTCAATATTCTCTTCCTGTTTTACTCCAACTGCGTACCTCTATTACATCAAAGAGGCAATTAGGATCTATTTTCATTTTGCAATTGTGGAGATGCAGTTTTAACATTACAGTTGGGATTTTGCAAAGCACTCAGCGTTGGCGTTACTCTGCTCCCATAGAATTCAGTGGTAAAATTCCTATTAATTTCAGTGGGAACAGAGTTAGGCCATTGCTGGGCACTTTTGAACATCCCCCCTCATTGTTATATTTTTATATATTACTGTGCAAATTTTCAGTGGCTGGTTCAATCAATCAGTCCTTATTGAATTGAGCTGCATTAAATGCAAGACATCACAATAAGCAATGAGAACATGATACAAAGGTTGTATCGCTGGAGGATGGATCAAATGAAATAGATGGTCAAAGTTTGTTAACAAAAGCAATTGCTACAGTGCTGAAACTCAATAGATATATTCCATATTCTTTCTTTACATGGCACAGAAGAAAACAGATGACTATCTGCTCTTGGATTTTGTTACCCTCTCTTTAACACAGGGAAAAGTCACATTGTAGTGGTTTCTGCCAGGGTCGAGAGGAAGAGGGGGGGAATAATAGCCCCAGGAAACCAGCTGCCTCATGAACCAATTGTGTAATAGACAACTAATATTGGTCCAATACCAATTTGGTGACTAGAGCTAGCTGAACATTTTTAACTAGTATGTCCTTGAGGGAAATTGACCTCAGTCACCTTTCCTAGAAAAGGAAGTTAAACTATAATTGGAAATACATTAATATCAACTCCTGGGGATTTTTGGAGGGGCCAAACCATAGCATGCCTGAGAGTTGACAGCAATGTGACCTCTCATCAGAATCCTGTTAATAAAAGACATTTGTCACTGGCTGGAACAAGCAACAAGGGCCAGGATCCAGCTCACATTTGTGAGAGTGAAAATTTCCCACTGTTTCTAGACCCTCTAATTGTGAAATGTATGAGACTCAGTCAGAGCGGGCAGAGAGCTAAATTTGATCCTGAGTTGCATTATGCCAATTTCTCCCAGCACAGTCTGGGTGCAGGGCCCTTGGGTGGAAAATGCGAGCCCTCTTCCCCCATTCCGACCCTCCACTACCAGTGTGACAGTCTGTACCCCTATGTGCATCTTTTTTCCAGTTATCAGTTTTGTGCAAAGTATGCCTTGGGAAATACCATTTGACATCTCATGCTCTGCTGAACATTATTGTCCAGGTGTGGCACAAACCTATTCCGCAGAGACAAAGGATAAACTGATACCTCAGCCAGGTGCTAACCACATGACAGTCCATCTGATTTTGTCACATGGCCATTCTTTAGCAAGAAAAGGGGTGTAAGTGAGAAATGTACATCTTGGCAAAGGAACAGCAGGAGCTTCCCAGCCCTATAGATTGGCTGTCTCCTGAATCCCGGGTGGAGATGATTTTCAAAGGGATGAGAGGGGGGAGAGATGCCCCAAAATACTCCTTCCTTTCTCTCTTCTCATGACATCAATAACACCTGAATAACAAGGAGAGTAATCCTGGAATGTGGGAAGGCTCCTGGCTGAAAGGATTCCAGCCAGTGAGACTGCAAAAGCATGTAGTGACAAAAGCTTTTATTTAGAATCCACTAACTAGGTAAGTGTCTTACCTTTTATTTCTTTGTAAGCAATTCTGACTTTGATGCCTAATTATTTGTAATCATTTTTCTTTTGATAGTTAATAAACTTGCTTTATTGTTTTGTCCAAACCAGTGCATTTGGATTGATATGTTTGGGAAACTCCAGTTGAGATAACATTATTGGTGCGTATCCTCTATTATTAATGAAATGATGGGCTGTATATGAGCTTGTGCTGTCTGGATAAGAGTTGGCCAGTAGAAGACACACATTTCTGGGGCAAAGTCTGGGACCAGGAGTTTGCTGGCATTGCTCTGTAATGTAATCCACACATAGCTGGCCATAATTCATACAAAATAACTAGGAGGGACTTACATACAGTAGCTATATGTGATCAGACCGGGGGAGGGGCGGTTGTCCTCATACCAAAGCAGTAAGAAAGACACTTCAGGTAAAGAATTGAGGGGACCCAGTTGTCCTACTGTCCAGATTGTAGCCAGGGTAATATGAGCCCCTCTCAATTCTACTTGTGCTAGCCAGTAAAGCTGTGTGAGCTCTGAAACTTCTCTGATTAAATTCATGCTCTGTGCAGCCTTTGCCAATGGATCTCCTATGGAGCCCTGGCTGAAACCTGAAACTGCCGTCCCTTGCCATTCCATGCGTTCCTCTGGCAAAAATGAATTAAAGCCAGTGTGTCTATTTCCTGTGGTATTATCACTGCTTCCACTGCCCCAAAGACCTTGCTGACCTTGCTATAATGTATATGGAAAGTTACTTATAGCAGAAGGTATTTCAGACGGTTGGCCATCTGGCTAAACAAACAACCCCACACCAGAGTAATTACGTATAGATCTTCCATGTCTAGAAGTGATCAAGCAAATTCATTCTTTTTATTTCCTCCAGTGCTTTCTATATTACCCTCTGCACCCTTCACAAACAAAGTATCAGAGATCACTGCTTTTTTACTACAGTATTTTGGAATGTTGCTGTTCAATACGATATTATTTTAAACATACGGATGGAGAGTGTAATTACAAACACAGTCAGTAGCATGTTGAATTCAGTCCCCACAAGCCAGTCAGAATAACATCCATCAAGGATGAGAAATCTCCAAGTAAGTAGCTATTCATCTATCCATCAATTTACACATCTCCTTTAGCTTTCAAGGCAGAAGCAGTGGTATTAGCATCAGCTGACACGCACATCATGACGGTGATGGATGGTGCTCAGGAAATGAGTACTGCTGCTATCACTGCAGTCAGATATTTACATAAATAAAGTGAGAAGCCTGTATTAGATTTGGAGGAGCTAGCCTCTCACTCGCCACCACCATAGCAATCCCCAGTAAGCAATATGAAATACATGAAATGATATGGTAATTTAAGGAATGTATGACATCCCTGCCTGTGGCCAGCATGAGGCCTCTCAGCAACCTGACCAGATTATAAGTTTTGTAAATGATTGGCGTATAAATATCTATTTCAGCTGTGCTAAAGAGGACACTGCATCCCATCTAGCCTTAATTCTTCACTTGCCTTGCAAGTATTATAAGGTTCTAAATGTGTTTTTCTTTCCAAATCCACCATTCCATCAGCAGGAAATTAAAGGGGGGAAATAAATAGTGTCCATGGCGTTTGAGGGCCTAAGTGGCAGGAATAGTCTTCAATTTGCTGCTGCAAAACCCAGAGGAGAAGAAAGTTAATGAATACTCTGGGAGAGGATTGTACCCACAGTTCTACTGCACCTTATATTCTGACTGTCAGCAGCCACACACACAACTCCATCAGAGAGATTAGTCCTCTTCTAAGTAACAATAAACTGCAGAGAAAGGAGAAACCATGTGATCCACAGGCCCAGATGGAGGTGGACCTCAAAGTCCTGAAGTCCCTAGACCATATCCCTACCTCTAACAGGATGTGGAACTCCCCTTACCTTGGGGGAAAGCCAGAATCAGGTCAGAACACCCTGTGGATGGGCCCTATACAGTTTTCTGGGAAAATGTGTACACATACAAATAATGGCAAGGTGCCGGGGAATGGCAGGGCATGGGGTTATGTCAAGGGTAAAGTATTTTATTACTCATGTACGCCTTTTAATTTCTTTTAGATATTTATACCAATTTATTATACAGTATCTCTTCTATATAATCAATTCTTGCAGATTGATTGATGTATTACCAGCTCTGCTGCTCTCTCTTTGGTCTGTGTTGTTCACTGAAGCTCAACTGATGAAGTGGGTTTTGCCCATAAAAGCTCATGATTCTATATATTTTTGTTATCTCCAAGGTGCCTCAAGACTACTCATTGTGGTTTTAAAGTTACAAACCAACACAGGTACCCATCTGAGTCTTCAGGGGAAGGACAGTCTCAGTGATTGTATGTACAGGGCCTCCAAGGCCTAGCACAATGGGACCCCAAATACCATATGAGGATGTTGGGAGCTATTGTAAATAAATGTCAAATAAATAATATAATATGTGATTTTGCATCCCAAATTCCCTGCAGGGTGCTGGGTTGTTCTGAGATTTGGGAAATGGGGCAGGAAGTATTTCTCATCTCCCTCATTGGGAGTTAATTCTAAATGTATTTTGATTTAAGAGGGGAAATGGAGACTTATATTGTAGATCAATCGCGTCTCAAAGAATGAAATGCCTATACTTGCAGTAATGCAGTAATGTTGAGTTTTCTATTTCTACAACCCATAGAACTAAAATAAATAGATCAGGAAGATCTCAGTTTGGTGCTGCAGAGTCAATATTAATAACTGTTTGACAGAGGCTGGAGAGGGATGGCAGGAGACAAAGCGCTTGATCATTGTCTTCGGTCCACCCCCTCTGGGGCACCTGGTGCTGGCCACTGTCGGCAGACAGGATACTGGGCTAGATGGACCTTTGGTCTGACCCGGTACGGCCGTTCTTATGTTCTTATGTTCTTATGTAACTGCTGGATAATATTTACCTCCAATTAAATACTTCTCAATACACGTAAAATTATTTTGAAGATCTGACAGAGAGCATGCCTAAAAACCATAACTAACCAATTAAAATGTTGTTACTGATTATAACAATGAAAAAGCAATGAAACTTGGCTGTCATACAACTTTCAGCAAACTATTTGACAGCATTTTGACAACTTTCATTAGTTAGGCCTCACAACATCTCTGTGAGGTAAGTATTATAATATAAATGCTAAATAGACTTGCACTTCCACAAAGGATAATGATTTCCTGAAGTTACACAGTAAATCAGTGGCTTAGACATATGGCCTTGATCCTGAAATGTCTTTTACGTGAGCAGACCCACTGGAAGAGCACAGAAGCCATTGGAATTTTGTGTAGAGTTGGTCTACCCTCATGGGGTACATTCCAGGTCCAGGATGACAGCCCAAGTGGCCTCTCAGGTCAGTGTCTAACACAAAACGTATTTCTCCTTGGTGGCTAAGGAATGGTTTTTAAAATAACATCTCTACTGCTTATGTAATGTATGTGTGACTGAAAAAATAGACTGCAAAAATAGTTTAATATAATAATGTAGGTTTATATGCATTGCTACTCTCCTTAAAATTGTGTTTGAGTAATCTAACTCCAATATTTCTTGTTTCTATAGTGCTCTTTGCTAGCTAATTTTGTAAGTGTGTCTGATCAGGCTCATTGAATTCATCATTTTGGTTTGACTCATTAATCTCTATCTCTCCTTCAAAAGATAATCTGCATTTAATGGCTAAACTATGTAATATGCAGAAAGCCAGAAATATCTTTCGCACTTTCAGGGGGCAGTACTGTAATGTGTCACTAGATTTATCTATGCATCAAAACAGCGTTTTTACGGTGCCAAACGTGTTTTCTGCTACCATTAGTTTCTGAGCATTGTTGTAAGATGCTTCTGAGAGAGTCTGACAATTACACATTGGAACCACTTCAGAGTTTTCCAAGGGATAATGATAATCAGATAAAAAAAAGCAAAAGAGGGTTATAAATTAAAATAAAATGACATACATAATATTTCTGATACATTCTGTTTTTGATCGGCATGTTACTCTCATTAATTTCATAGTATACCCTGCTTACATCCAATGATAACATAATGTTTTGTCACTCCACCATGGGCTCAGTCCTGTTACCTGATGTGAGCATACAAACTATTAAACCTTGCGGGGATAATCCATTTTCACATTACAACATATGTCAGTAACGTGCTCCCTTGTAGCATACAATTTCTAGGTGTAATGAGTGAATTTGCTCTGTGTTGTTAAAACATTCTTCAACATCACTAATTCATGGAAATTAGAGATATTAAAGACCTATTGGGACATCTAATCTATTCCATTGCAAATTGCAAGATTGCTCGCTGACATCGCCTTTTCTAGCACAGAGATTCTCAAATTTGGTCTGTGGAGCCCTTGCAGGTGGACTGCGGAGACCTGGCTGCTCTCCTGGTGCTGGTTTTCCAGATGCTAAATGGTATTAAGACAGCCAAATAGACATAAAATCATTTTAATTTAAGGGCGGGTACTGTTGTTAACCATATACGCATATTAACGTATATAGTCTTAATTTTTGTTCATAATCTCTTCAGCCCTTTCACTAGGGGTACAGTTTTACAAGCACTGTGGACTTGGAAGTCAGTAAATCAATGAGAGATCAACTCACAAGGATTTTTGAGACTGGAACCTATTTTTGTTTCTCTTCTCTAATTCCCTCCTGCTTGATCAAGTCTTTGTGAGAATGAGAAACAGAATGCATTGCTCCAGTGGTGAGAAAATCAGAACCAATGGAGAAGGATTATTCCTCCCCTGCTCTTTGATGTGGTCCTTAGTGTATGATCCCCAAAAGGAGCTTATTTTGCTGCTATAAATCATTCCACACTCATACCTGATTTGCCCTATTACCTCTTCTAGACTGTTTGGCATTAATGCTGTTTAGGTTTCTCCATTCTATTGAATAACTGAGTTTCTGATTGACTTTTCCCAGGTGAATTGCCCTGCATTTGTACACATTTAATCTTATTTTATTTTCTATTTTTTCTAAGCTCCCTCCATTTTTTTCTGTCCTCATTGTTAACAGCTCCCTCTCACTGCAAATTTCATTAATAGGCTGTTTATGATCACTCCCTTTACTGGAGATCATTAATGAAGATAGTAAAATTTGACTTACCATAGGTAAGATAGATACATCAAATAGATACATCATCCAAACTGTGTACATTGCCACTTACAATTATCCTTTGTTAAGAGTTCTTCAGGCAGTTTTGATTCCATTTGATTATGCTCGAACATAAGCCAATTTGAGGCCACGTGACTATGTTCATATTCAAGCCAAGTTGAATTAATTTTGAGAGACACTGTCAAATGCTTTATTAAAACTCAAATATATTACAGTTATTGCTTTCCAGTCATCCACTAATTTTGCAATTCTATCAAAAAAAGCAATCAAGTTTGTCTAGCAAAAGCTGTACTTTGTAAATTCACACTGCTTATTGCTAATGGTTTCATTATCCTCCAGAAGTTTAGTGATAATTTTTTTCTTAACATTTGTTCCTTAGTTTTCTAACAACAGAAGTTAGACTTATTGGGTAGTAATAGCCAGTATCAGTCTGTTTATCTAAGTACCCACCATCATTGTAGCTGAACAACTTTCATTTCTCAAGCTCGGTAGCAGGTAACATTTGTTTTTATCTAGTCTTTTGTTATAGTGTCTATAAACTCATATGCTATGTTTCTAATGGTGATTTCAAGTGTGTGTGTTATGAAGCCTAAAGCTGTTCTTTTATGATCACAGGAAATACATAGTTTTTATCTATAATTTCCAGACTATTGACTCTCTACTCTACTGTTCCTCCTCCATACGTCCCCCTTGATAACTTTTCCCATGGAGCAGTGAGTGGTTTGTTATGCACTTTCTTGCTTAGAGTAAAATGATACACTAATCCACTTATGTTTCAAGGCCTTCATTAAAAGTTTCAGGGCCTTCATTCTTCTTCGAGATGGCTGCAACTTGGCAAGCCTCCTCTCCCCCAACCAACCTCATAAGCATCCCAGCCACAAAAGAAAATCACTTCCAAACTGAACTATCTACTAATCCATACATAACAAAATGGATCCACCTCACCTAAATCCACTAACAACCAACCTGCCTCCAATTCCAGACTTCAATATATTCGCACATGAGGAAGTATTGGATGTCCCAAAGAACTCTTTCCCTCTGTCCTTGAATTTGATCCAGGCCCTCACTGCCTGGCAAGAATCATGAGCACCTAGTGCCACTCACAAATGAAACACCTAGGGAAGAACTCTTTCATTTCTTCTTAAAATATACAATAGTTCATCCAACACTGAAAAAAATACCCTGGATACATTAGTCCTAGTCACTACCACCCCATGTCAAGCTTTCCATTCCTGATCAAAATCACAGAGAACCTATTCAGATAATGTAATTAAGTCCCAACAATATGCAGATGATTCACACCCCTAGCTATCCTACATTACATATGAAGATGCCGCTGAAGAAGATGGCTCTTCATATGTAGAAATAGCTCATGGATGAAGAACTGCCAGCTGAAGCTGAGCAAGGCAGAGGTGGGATTGGGGGAAAAGGAAAACACTCCAAAGTGTTTTCAGAGACAGTGCAGTCTCTTTGTGTTGAAGGTTGACTCATATTTGGTCATTTCAATCTGTATTTTAGGAGTACTCCTGGATTCCTTGCTCACACTAATCTCTCAGAACACAGCCTTCACAGCCTTTCTGCCATCTTCAGGAAAGTAGGACACTCCATTCCATCCTTGTGGATGATGACCCGGTAGCCATATACAGGCCTTTATCATCATCCATCTGGACTACAGCAATGCGCCGTATCTGGGCATGAAATTTCAGAGTTTAGGAAACTCTGACTAGTCCATAATGTAGAATGTGTAGTACACAGCAACACATCAAACCTATCCTCCACTCTCCAAAAAGCAGAATTTCAAGGTTTAGATTCTTATCTTCAAAGTTCCAAATGGATTAGGATACATAAAAGATTGTCAAAATCTCTGGAGTGAGGACTCTGGCTAACCACTCCATTCTTCTTGCACAGTGGAATTTTTTACCACAAGATACAAGATACATGAGACAGAACTTTCTCAGGGCTAGTCTCAGATTATGCAGTGAACTCCCACAGGATATAAGGACCATCACAGGTCTCCCCACTCTCCGCTCCAAGGACCAAGTGAACTTCTCAATGTTGCCATCTCTAACACACACATAGCAGTGTGTGTGTTTAAAAAAATCCTCAAAACCAAAATGCTACCAAGACAAAACAATCATTGCACATAGTTTTCTATTTGTTTTTTTCAGGACATGATAGGAAAGAACTCCCCTCTCCTTCCTCCATCCAGATCTCTTATATAACTGCTATCCAGGGCCGCTGATATGGGGAGAGGGTAAAGGGAGCAGCTGTCCTATGGCCAGATAATTTAAAAAGGGCCCAGGGCTCCAGGACACCACCACTGCTATAGCAGCAGCAACACTGGCTGTAATTCCAGGCACATTAAGTCACCACCGGAGCCCTATGCAGCACAGCCCAGACAACACTGAGGGCTGAGTGGAGCATGCCAGCTTCCATCTCCAACCCTTCTGCCCAGAGCCTTGCCCCTTTCAGGGCCCGGTGAAGACTGTTGCCAGCCCTGCTACTATCATTAACTCTAATATTATTAGACCTCTTCTGTCTTGTTAAAAAATGATGCTTCCACCTCTGACACACATCCAGGCACAGCCCAATCATGCTAACATTTATATCAGTGTCAAATATTTAAGGAAAATACCCTATGGGACTCCTCCTTGTTGGCTGGAGATCTTGTCAGATCCAAACCCCTGTTTCTACACATTAATGGAGCACGAATGAAGAATGCTTCCAATCACCTTCCCCAGATCAATTTCCTTGTCTACCTTCATTCACAGGATATACAATTATGTTTCTAGGAGTTCATAGCCTTTTTTAGATCATATCTGAAAAATTCCTGTTTACATTAGTCTACTATTGAAATTCATTTACCATATTCATAGTTCCCGTCCCATATAATGTCTACATTTCAGCATTATCCTTCCTACCTGCTCACAGCTGTTTTTCCTTCCTCTCTGTTTGAGTTCATGTTAGGATTCCACCACATGGATCATGTTTCCACTGGGTGTGCAACACAGTAAAGTGTTCTCTCCTACTTCTGTATAAAAAAGCCCTTCGGGAAACTCTTTCTATGACTGATGCTGGTTGCAAATAATGTATTGTACTGTACTGATACAAAGCTACAAATCTCTCTAATTCCTCCCACAAAGAACAGCGCAGTGTGTTAATCAAATCAATACTTCCAGCACACTTGTTTCCCACTGAGTGATAAAGAACTGAATCTCTTCTCACAGTGGTGTAAATTAGCAGTAACTTCACTGAAGCCAGCTGAGGCACACGCTCAGAAAACCAGGCCCGATATGTTTTATCCTTTAACTTTAGCAAAGTATCTCCTCTCTCATCATTCACTTTATTTTTTAAAAAACAGGACAAATAATATTTTCTACCTTTTCCCTTATCAGATATGTATGTGGCCAGCAAACGTGGTGGGTAGAATGCATGCAGGAAGGAAGCATTACGCTCCTCTCCTTTTATAGTCTACTCTAAACAAATTACTTAGATGCTTAAAATCCATAGCAACAGTTTGCATCCTATTAGGGAACACAATAATTGAATACAAGTGAAAGGCTTTGGAAATTGTAATTGCAATTGCACAAAATTTTCAAACAGTGGCTTTCACCTTTCCCTTTCTTATTACATGACTCATTTGAAGTGTGTAGGCTCCATAGAAGATCACTGAAGCTAAATTAATTACTTATGTGCCCCCCTTTTAATTTCATGCCTTATATTGAGCACACAAAACTAGTACAGGGCAAAACCCATATGAACCTTTGAAATTTCAGTGCAAGGTAAGGTCATATAAAAATAAATTATGTGGAGACAGCTATATAGATAATTCTATGAACAGGATCTGGAACCTTTTCTTTAGATTTTATTTAACTGTTTTTCACCATACTTAACTGTGAGTTACTGCAAAATACCTTCTATGATAAGGAGATTTACAAAGAACAGAAAAATTCCTGAGTCAACCATTTATCTGCCACTGAATTCTGTGAACTAAGCTTAGTTCAAGCAAGAGATTTCCCAAGCAATTCATTTAGTTTAATATGATACAAGGAGACTGGATATAGAGTACAGCTTGCAGTTAACACTATATTAAAATGACAAGAAAAGAAAAAAAAGACGGGGGGTTGTACAATGCTCATGATGAAACCCGAACAAAGATTTGTATCCTAAGAACCTACGTGAATGGACGGTAGGGATTTTTCAGAAGTGCCCGTACTATAACACACTTTTCAACCAGTGCACGGAGCTGACTGACTGGGTGGGGCTGATTAATCACCTGTGAAGCTGTGGTGCCCCACAGCTTAGAGTGAACACTGTTTGCAGCCCTAGTGAGGGTGGTGCTGAACATCATCCGAGAATTATCCCAACCAGAAAGAAATTGTGTGAATGGTAGTGAACATATGGGATGTGAATGGGTAACTGGCTAACCAGTAAGCATCATCCTTAATGGGTGATGCTTACTGGGTAACAGTCAACCGTTATCCAGGAGCAGCCCCTCAATGGTCTGTGAAGATTCTTGGAGGTACATTCTGACCTCGCAACAAGGACTGTCTTACATCCCACTGGTTTTAGCAGACACCATTTATAATCCTTTGCACTGAGACTTTTATAGATGGAAATTGGAACACCCGTACATATCTACATGGTGTAACAATCAATGCACTCATTTAAGTACCTTGTTTCATACCAGAATATTTTACAAATTGGGGTTGTGGAATCCCAATCACTGGAGGTGTTTAAGAGAAGGTTGGACAAACACCTGTTAGAGATTGGATGGTCCTTCCACCCCTGCATTTCTGTGTAATTATATTAATATATTTCTATATTATAACATCATAAAATACAATGGGGCCGATCCTCAGCTAGTGTAAATCAGTGTTGCTTAATTGAGAGTTACATAACTACATTTACACTATTTGGAGATCTGGCCTACTGTGTCTATATGTAAAATCTACTTTGGTACTATCTATTGACTTTGATTCTTACCTGCTTCATTTTAAGTACCCAATCTTCAGGTGCTCACTGATTCCTAGTTCTGCGTTCCTGTTTTTCCCTTTGTTATTTCCATACCCTCTGCTCCTTGGTTCCCACCCCCCCCCTCCTATTTTTCCTCCCTCCCCTCCCTTTTCCCCCTATTTATTTTTGGTCTGAACATCCTAAACTCAAAACTCCAGTCATCTGAAGAAGTAGGCTGTGCCCACAAAAGCTCATGATACCATCTACATGTTTTGTTAATCTATAAAGTGCTACCAGACCATTTGTTGTTTTTTAAGTTTATCCTGTATAGACTAACTTAGCTACCCTCTGAAGCTACCAAAAATCAATTTTTATAACCATAAAAAGGGGTATGGAATGTATCAAAGTTCCTGAACAATGCAGCAGACCAGGACGGAAACAAATGAACTAATTCAAATGTCAATACGTTTGATAGATTCATGAACCATGGTATTTTTCTGGTATTGACACCAAATAATTAGTGAATCAAAAATCCTGTCTTTAAAAAAAAACCCTCACCTTTTATTATGAGTTATTTCATTCCTTTGAAGGAATTTTTTTCCCATTTGCACTTGTGGTTATTGCAGCCCTTTGGCAGCTTTATTGTTGAAAAGTTCAAGAGACAACTCATAATTGCATCCGTAACATACATTTATCACTGGCAAGGGTTCTGTGCTGTATGAAATGAATTACTGTAATAGACATGTCATGCAATAGCATCTCATTATCCTCCCCCTCTTCTACTCTTTCTGTTTCTTAACCTTCTACAATGAGCAGGTCAAAGATGATGATCAGTATAACAGACAAAGTGATTTCTGAGAAAGTTCAAGGAGCAAAAGGTAGTTTTAAAGGAAAGCTGTAGTTGGGTAGTGAATAATCAGCATCACATTCAATACATTGCAAAATGAAGCTGTTATATTAGGATTAGATCTTACAAGATGCTGTTCACTCTGACCCCATTCTTGCTAAGCAGTTAGGCATATGCTTGACTTCATCACATGGGTGGCTTCACTGACTTCAATAAGGATACTTATGTGCTTGACCTGCTTATGTGCCTTCCTGGATCTGGGGGTATGTCCATACTATGATTGTTTTTCTGACAAAACTTGAGGAACGTACACACTGCAATTGCATTTTTCTGCAAGAAAATTGAAAGAACAGAAGGGTCTTTCCAGCATTGGTAATCCTCATTCTATAAGGAAGAAGCCTTTTAAAAAGGCGCGTGTGTACGGGGAGGAGGGAGTTCTTTCAGAAGAAGAGGAAAGAGGAAAAAGCACAGGTGCCCTGGTGGCCATTCCGCCCCTTGCAAGTACAGCTTACATGCGAGAGAGCATCCATTCAGTCTGGACGCTCTCTTTCGAAAAAGCAGATCACTTTTTCAATGCACTTTTGCAGTGTGAACTCTCTCTTTTGGAAGAAGTTTTTTCGGAAAATCTCTTCCGAAAAAAGCTACTTCTGAAAGAAGCCTGTAGCCTAGATGTAGCCTGGGTGAGAGAGTTCAGTAGCTTATAGAATCACACCTTTATGGACTCCACTGCCCTGGTATGTTTTTATTTTCTTAGTTTCCCAGATGATTGCTGATGGGCCTTTATGATACCATCTTTGTGTCTGTGTTCATTCATACACTGCATAGAGGCTTTAGCAGCCACCTTCAGTGCTGTATGAACTAGACTCAGCAGATAGAAGTTCTATTATTCACCTTCGGCCCCCAACAGAGCACACAACAAGAAGTATTAGTGAGATGTCCTCTCCCCTTTTAACCATTGAACTGATTCTGCTTACACTTAAGAGGCTGTGGCTCCAGTGGAATGTTTTGCCATCTCAAAAAAATACAGTTCTAACTACCTCCACGGTATTAGCTAAGCTTATATTTAATGAGGCTTGCATTTTTGGCACCCACACTTAATCAGATCCAAAACCATTAGACAATGAGCTTTATGACAGTCCTTTGAGGATTGTGTAGACACACTCAACTTGACACCTCACCCAAAACATGGCTCGCTCTCACCGAAATACAGCATTTTGGATACTGCTTCTTCAAAGCCACGGTCTGATTGACAAGTCAGGCCCTCTTGTTAAAGCCTGTGTTTGGGGTCTTGGTGGAGGACAGGAGCATCAACAGCCCATCTAATGGCTCACCCCATTTTATCTAGGCCCCATTCCGGCAAGCTGCTCCATGCAGTCTGATTCTCTACAGCACACAGAGTACCTTTGAAGTCCATGGAATTCCACGTGGGTGCAGATGTCCAGCATGGAGGATCAAGACCTGAATGGCTACCTAGTGTATAAAATATGATGGGTCAGAAAAAGAAGAAACAGCACATTAAAGATAGCAAAAACATACTTGCATTCCCCGCAGTTTAAAGAGGTTCTTACCAAGTAAATCCTCTAAACTTTAATTGTAATTGAAAGGCTGTAGCTTCTTCTCCTCCCTCTTTTTTTCAACCCAGCAGATGTGCATTGTAAACCACTGGCTTCCTGTAAAGCTCTGTTCTTACTGAAGACATTGAAATGAGCGCAAATAAGCAGCTCTCCATTCAGTTTCCTATGAAAATAGTCAATTTTAAAGCAGCCCAGCCACCAAGCAAAATGTTGCTGACTGCAGTGGCCAGGCTGGGAAAGAAAAGGAGCATTTTTTTTCTGAAGTTTGCCTCAGAGACAGGATGGTATCAGAATTCAGAAAGAACTGCTCTTGCTGGCTCTGAGCCCAACCACCGCTCTCAGCAGTGCTTACTGTGTGCACCAGCTTAATTGGGCTAGTTAATACTCCTGACACAGGATCTTAAGTAAAATTGAGGGGCCATCTCCAGTCAGGTGCAATAATAGTTTTCTATAAGACCCCTAGTGCAGAACTCCTTTGTGAGCAGAAGATCCCATATTCCTTTGAGATTGACTCTGTACACAGGGATCCTCCAGCGGCATTGGCAATACATAGCTTCCGCTACTCCCCTTACCCCTCATGGCTAGTTTGGGGATTGTGGCCAGGGAAAGGGTGGTGTGGCTGGCTTGCCCCTACACCGCAATCCCTCAAGTACATCATGGACTTAACATGCCCCCCAAAAGTCAAACACAAAGTTCCTATTGACTTTAGATAGGACATGCAGACTTCCCATGTCTGCATAACCGATGTATGGTCTGCTCTTATCTTGCAGACTTGCTTAAACAACAGCATAAATCTTCATTTAGCAACATATTGAAGCACATCTCTAACTTTAAGCATGTGTCACCCTGAATGGGACAACTCACATAGGTGATGTGTGGTATGTGCTTAAGTGCTTTACTGAAGCAGGGCCAAAATGAGTTTTCTAGACAGGACAAAAACTTAACCTATTCTAAATAGTATTGCTAAAGGGCATGGTCTTGGCATTACAGTAGCAAGTGCTCCATCCAAAATTCTCCATCCTTTACGCATATTATTCCCAACCATATCAGCCCAAGCAACAGACATCCCAAAGAGACTCTTGAGCTTTGGTCTCCTGCATGGTAACCTAACACCTCACAGAAGCCAACTTACTACAGAAATATTCTATTCTGCAAAGCACGTATGTATGTGTGTAACATTGGTCAAACAATTAGTCCTTTTGACTACAGTATTAATAGTGCTTTGGCAAGATTGGGGGCCTTCAAAGTTCCCTTGCAACCATCTGCCAGATTAAGCCAGCAAGTGCACAGGGCTTGCATCCACAACCATCTTGGCTAATAGGCATTGAAGGACCTATCCACATGAATTTATCTAATTATTTTTTTAACCCAGTTGTACTTTTGGTACAGCAATGAGTGCCATAGGATGACTATGTACTGTGTGAAGTAATTCCTTTGTGTCTTTTAACCTGTGGCTTATTAATTTCATCAGGGGAGCCCTAGTTCATATGTTATGTGAAAGGGTAAATAACACTTCCCTCCACACTTTCATCACACCATTCATGGTTTGATAGCCCTCTATCATATTGTCCTCTTAATCGTCTCTTTTCTAAGATGGACATTCCTAGTCTTTTTAATTTCTTCACATAAGGAAGCTATTACATGCCCCTTAATCATTTTTGTTGTCCTTCTCTGAACCTTTTTCCAACATTAATGTAGCTTTTTGAGATACGGTGACCAGAACTATATACTGTGTGCAAGATATGGGTATACCATGGATTTACATAGTGGCATCATGATATTTTCTATTTATGAGTGTTCCTTTCCTAATGGTTCTTAATATTGTTAGGTTTTCGGACAGCTACTGCACATTGCTTGAATGCTTGCAGAGAGCTGTCAGGTTGACTCCAACGTCTCTTTCTTGAGCAGTAACCGATCATTTAGACCTCTTTATTTTGTATATATAGTTGGGATTTTTTCCAGTGTGAACTACCTTGCAGTTATCAACACTGAATATCATCTGCCATTTTATTGCTCGCTTACCCAATTTAGCAAGAAACCTTTGTAACTTTTCAGACAGCTTTGGACTTAAGTAACTTGAGTGATTTTGTGTCATCTGCTTATTTTGGCAACTTACTAGTCCAGACCATTTTTCAGACTATTTATGAATATATTGAACAGTACAGATATCTGACCAGATTTATGGGGCAACCCTACTATTTACCTCAATTCACTGTGAAAACTGACCATTTACCCCAACCTTTGGTTACCCATCTTTTAACCAGTTACTGATCTCTGAGAGGTCCTTCCCTTGTATCTCATGACTGCTTAATTTGCTTAAGAGACTTTGGGGAGGGATCTTGTCCAAGAATATAAAATGAAAACATTTGCTAGTTATGTAAAATAAGTAAGTTTGACATTGAAATGTACAATACATGCTGAACATCATGGGCTTGGATCCTACTTCTAGTGAAATCAATGAGAAAGTTCCAATTGACTTCAGTGGGAATGGGATTGGACACTATCAGTAAATAACAGCATATATTTCTCATCCCATTGTTATTAAAGTTGTTCTTCAAAAAGGGAAATGGAGCATCTGCTATGTTCAAAAACCCTATTCGAAAGCCATTTGAATTGCATTCCATTAGTGATGAAAAGAGCTTTTCATTTATTCAAAGTTTACATAATTAGAGAAGTATACTGGCACAATCCTGTTCTTATTTTCACCCCCATGGACTTAGCTGAATGGGTATGTAAAGTGGGAGAATATTTTGCACTCAGAACTTCTGATTTTGTTATAAACATATTTTGCTTTTGTGCTAGTCTCTGCATCTTGTTTTTGTCAACTGTTTTTTTCTCATGTGTTTTTCTCTTTTATAGGGCTCTTCAGTGTATCCACTCAGCATTATTAAGCTGTTATCTCAAATGAAAATGGGAACATAATCAAAAGGCCAAGAGTATTATTTATCTTAGCCTTGTCTCCACATATCAGAAAATTAAGACAGTGATGAATTACACATTACTGTACAAAATTTTATTATCAGAGACAAAATTCAAATTTCTTCTGCTTAAAATACAGAAGATAAAGCTTCCCATTTAGAAAAATCCATTTAGTTAGTCCTTAGTTAGAATGGAATAAAACTTTCACACTGAATACATATTGGTTCAATATTTATGAAGTAATTTTTACAGGCATATAATAGACACTTTTTCTGGTAAACTGTAACACAACACATATATTTTATTTGGTTAATGCTTTAAATTGTCCAGTGACATTTTGCATTTGCTAATATAGTAATAATGGATCCACTGTCATTCCCAACTCCTAGGATGGTAAGAGAAACAAAAGAGAACAAAAAAACTTGTTAAATTTGACAACTGTAAACTACAATTTAGCCTTGGGAAGCAATTAAGATTTTCCAATATGCAACATTATATGCCATTAAGTAAAAGAGGACTGAAGTCATGCCTTTGGGGCAGTATAAAGAAAATTATTATTTTCAACACAACACTTAAGTACATACTTAATGTTTAGCATATGGCTAAGTTTCTCCCTTTTCCAAAAATCTCTGATTCAGCAAGGTACTTAGGTACACTTTAAACATGAAGAGTTCTGGTGTAGCTTCATAGCTTGTTTCTTTCATAACAGTAGTTGGTCCAATACAAGATATTACCTTACCTACCTTGTCTTCTAATTTTAAACATGTGAGTAGTCCCAGTGAAATCATTGGGACTGCCTATATGCTTAAGAACCTTTCTGAATCATAGCTTAAAACATTTAAACAGATGCTTAACATTATACATGTGCTACAGTGGTTGGCTGAATTGGGGTGTTCAACTCATACTTAAAGAGATTAATACATGTGCTTAATTGCTTGGCTGAACTGGAACATTTATCTATGAACAGTAATTATAGATATATTTTCAGTGATAATCACCAAGAGCCTCATCCTGCAGACTTTAACTCAGGTGGAGTTTTGCCTAAGCAAGGGGTCCAGGATAAAAATCTGTACATATATATTTTAAATGTACATCTAGAGAGATGGAGAAATCTGATACCATTCAATATTCTTTTCTTTCTTTTAAAATATAAACGGCATTTGAATTATACAAAACATGATCTGATGTGTGAAACAACTGGCAAACTATATGTAAATCAAGAGATTACATCTTATTTGAGAAAAAAGGAAAAAATACATATTTGAGAATTGATGGAAAATATGCTTTTAAATTACAAAATTTGAATCAGTTTAAAGCAGAGACGGAATTAATAGAATAACTCAACCATTATAATGAGAATAAATAGCTGCAGCACTCTTTCCTTTTACTTGTGATGCTGAAGGAAGTCTCATGTAGAGTGTTTTAGGAAAATAATCTGATCTGTTAGGAAGCCATTAGTTATGTCCGACTTATATCATCTATGTGTATTTTTTGAACAGATAATTAGTTTTCAGGTAGCAGTATTTCACATATATGTGTATATTCCATAAAAGCAGAGAAATCAAGCATCTTCAGCACAATACTTGATGATCTGCAATAATACTTTTGCATTTATGAGGCTACAATGTTCTCACCCACACCAAAGCCTATTGCCCCTTAAGCATAAAAACAACATAGCAAAATCACATGTACATAGATAGTAAAGCTGTATTTGTAGAGGGCAGTTATACAGCAGTTACAATGATATCTTAGTAGAAGAGAGATTGATCAGAATTTTTTTTCACCGAGTTTCTGACATCAGGGAACCTGGTTGTTGCTAAAGTCTAGAACTTGCAGAAATTACATAAATAGGTGCCTATGAGAGGGTAGCAGCTACACTCTTTCCAGAACAATATTCTGCAATTTTTAGAACATAATATAAAGCTTTATCATACTGGAACCAGAGTATAGCATTATAACAAAAAGCAACATGAAAAGCAAAAACAAAAGATGAATCAAATATTTGCTACTGAAATATGGCATATATAATTTTCACGTGGCTCTCCAAAAAACAATGGGCTAGTTCCACAGGTTGTGCTCAGTTGTACCACACAGAGTATGCCAGCCAAAGAGCTGGCTTCATATATGTATATTACCAGTTTGGTTACAGACATATACATAAAATTGCAGAAATTAACAAGGATTTACAAAGATGCATGGCACAGAGCTGGATGGGCATTTGCTCTTGGGTTTTGTCTATGCTCTAGGGCACATTCTGTAGTCCATTAAAAATTCCTTTACCATAATATCAACGTGAGGCAAATCCCAACAATGCAACTACTCAATGAACTTTTGAGTAATGGCTGCAGTAGAGCTCCCTAGCTCTTTTCCATGTGGCTTTGTAGTGCTCCACAAATAATTCCTGCCAGAAGGTTTTTCAAGTCTAGGACTGTTACTCTTATGAGTATTTTTTACCGATGTATTGTTACTCTCTATTGCAAATGGTGCACAAGCAGTGACAAGAGTATTCAGGCACATTAATTAGCACTTGCTTTGCTGTTCATGGAATATATTCTAAGAGTTGCCCACTGGTTGAGGACCATGGATCTGATCCAGTAATCACTTAATCCAGTAATCCTCATTCAAGCAGGTAGTTTCATTGAAGTCAGTTGTATGGACTGTGGGTTTCACAGCATGAGACCCAGTGCTCAGTTTGTACCAGGGATTGTCAGGGCTGAGCCCAGGTACCTCCAAACTTGGCAGTTCATAGCCCTGGCACTTCTCATTTTACTGTGTCAGTTTTGGATGTAAAAAAAATTGTTTGAGTCTCAGCAGCTAACTCTTTGAGCCCCAGCACTTCTATCATTACAAACTAAACATGTATCAGACCCCCGTACGTGTTTCAATTTCTGGACACCGTGGGTCCAATCTTACTTCTACTGAAGTCAACAGAAAAATTCCTATGGCCTTCAATTCAGAATGCTGACTCAGCCTTCCTTTAAAATGGACTTGATTGGAAAACTTGTCATAATGTTGGGCTCGATTGTACAAGCGCCACTCTGGTGAGTAGCCCTTACATACAGCAGTTTTATCCTCCTCATTCTTTACAATGGGAGTAACTCATGAAAGCAAGTGATACTTGTACAAGTCAAGGTTTCCTTTATTGTATGTAAATATTTCTTTCAAGAAAGTCAGAAAATAATTTGTTAACAATTATAGCAATGTATTTAATATATTACAGGTTTATGTATTATAACAGAACCACACTGACTTCAGCATAATACAGACTTGCACTGACAAATTGTAATTTTGCCAACGTGTTATAATCCTAATATAAAATCCATGAACTTGCATTGATGTACTTTCTTGCATTTTTGACATTACAATGCACTTTTACTACCATACATTTGCAGTGGCAACTTTCCAAGGTCTTTGTTAGAAAAAGTTTCCTGAAAGTCAATGGCAAATTTTCAACATTTAAAAAATACATTGAAAAATAAAGGATTTTATATGGGTCTTTGCCAGTATTTTACAATTCAAAATATGTTAAATGTTTCAAGTGAGTTTTGAAGAAGAGACATTAAAGAAAACTAAGCCCTTTCAACAATTTTGGTCAGTGTTTTCCAACTTAGATTCCTAAAACAAATGGTCCAGATTTTCCCTTGCTGTGCAGACATAAAAATATGTCATGTAAAGCCACAGGAAGATCACAGATTTATAACTCTCAAGCCCAGAAAGGATCACTGTGCTCATCAAGTATGATCTCCTATATAACACAGGCCTTTGAACCACCCCAAAATTATTCCTAGAGTACCGCTTTTACAAAAACACTCAATCTCGATTTAAACATTGCTAGTGATGGAGAATCCACCACAATCCTTGGCAAATTGCTCCAGTGGTTGAGAACAAAACTTATTCTGTATTTCCAATCTGATTTTATCTAACCAAATTTCAGCCATCATCGGAGCCTAAAAAGATCATCCAGTAATAGACACCTTCGTATGACAATCTCCTCCTAGTTGACAGTGTAAAGAGCTTGCCTGCATCCTAGTGATTCTCAATTGCTTATTGGCCCTTTACAGCTATTGCAGTAGATGGAAGTTAGCGCATCCCTCAAGCTGTTCTAACTTAATGCAGGCAGAATGACCTGGTGTCCAACCAGTTCAGGAGAGCAGTCTTTATACTCTCCCATGTCCACAAGCTATGTGGCTGTGACAATAATTTGGGCTAATATTGAGATATGCTGGGCATTCATCACTAGAGCTGGTTAAAAACCAATTCTGGAAAATATGGTCCCTTTTTCTCATGAAGAATCTGGATTTTTTTTTTTGTTTTTTTTTTTTTACAAACTCTGTTCCCCACATATTGATTTCCATGGGAATAGTCAATGGTCAGCAGAGCTGAAAAAAACAAAGCCACTTTTATTTAGATGTTTAAAATATTGGTACCCATATTTGAAAATGCGACTCTTCTTACGTGCAATAGTCTATGAAAAATAATTACAGCTGCTATGCACCTTATGGGAAACATGTCTGTAGGACTCATGTATATAATGGATTCAGCATATATATGTGTGATACTTTTCTTATTTCTTTTATTCTTTATTACTAATGGGTTAATTGAATGAATCAGGATCTTTGATTTGAAAGAGTTCATTGGCACCAATGGAGGTCACAAAACTCAATGGCACCAAGAATTGTGTGAAATACTCGCAACCTCAAAACCTCACAAAATTCACCTTCAATATCTCACAGAGGACTGGAATTCACACATTTGCACTGAAAGGATCATAATATTTCTGGCATACCTGGCCCCAGTTAATGAAATATTATAGTTCTGCATCAAAACCTTACAGAGCTAATGTTCAGACACTTCCAACAACAACCCAGGGAAACCTTGGTTTAAGAAGAAAAGAGTCATAGAATTCTAGTCTAATCATCCTTAGGAGCCATGCTAATGGATATGATACCACCAACTATTATGGGCCAAATTCACTACTGATATAAGTTGGTAACTTTACTAGCTTTCGGGAACTACCAGATTTGCTACTGGAAGGTGCTATAGAAGTAAATAAATTATTGTAATATCATGGAGTTGAACCTATTTGTGTCTACTGTTGATTTTTTTCCTACATTATCCCAGTAAAGCTATGTCTAGACTGCAGAGTTTTTGTGCAAAAACTCGTGGAGCGTCCACACCTCAAGTGCGTTTTTGCACAAGTTAATCGACAGAATGGAGGGGGTTTTGTGCAAGAGTTATTCCTCTTTCTATGAGGAATAAGTCATTTTTGCGCAAGAGCTCCTATGCAAAAAGGTGTGTGGGGACGGGGAACTGCTTCTTTTTGCACAAAAAAACTCTATTGAAAAAAGCAGAGATGCCCTGGTGGCCATTCTCTGAATAGCTATCAGTGCTTTCTTTCAAGAGAGCGTCCATGCAGTCTGGACGTTCTCTCATGCAAAAGCGCATCTTGTGCAAGAAGCCTGTAGTGTAGACATAGCCTAAGCGATAACCATTGACTATAGAAGAATAAAGAAGGCTATTCTGTGTTCATACACATATTAAAGGTAGAGGTGGGTCTATATGAAACATCTAAACACTGCTGGTGCTTGAGGGAGTTCAGAATCCAAAGTGCATTATAATTCCCAATTTTGCAGTTTATTCCTTCTCATTGCACAGGTCCAAACAAAAAATATGTACTGAAGTTCAGAATGTTCAAAATCTGGATCACAATCTAAATTTTGCAGCTCAGACCCATTTCTAGTTATGGACAGGGGAACAAAAGAGAAAAATAAATGAGTTAAACAGGTTTTTTTCCCTAAGAAGAACATTTTATAAGGCTTTTCATGAGGTATCATCTGCTATTTAATACATCACTGTCTGAAACTTAAAAATAAAAGAATCTGGAGACATATCTAAATGCAGGGTTTCTAAGTACTGTAAAAAACATCTACAGTTTTATTTCATTTACGCCATTTAACTGTAAACCTGATTCAATTCAAAACAGAAAAATACAAAATATTTAAAAAATAAACATTAGGGATTTATAATGGAAAGGGCCAACTGGACCTTAACTACAGTAGCAACATAACATCACTATAATTATACAATAATTATATGCAAAACAACAATTGGTATGTACAGTACAAATAGCTAGGGCTTGTTATTGGTAGTAGACCAGTCTCTCAATACTGCTAAAACATTAATAAAGCAAACTAAAGTGTTAGATTTGCACCCAACATTAGTGTTACTTACTAGAAAATACTAAAAACCATTAGAATCCCATATCTAAAAAACAAATAATAAAAACTGCTCTGCATTCTGGAATTCACATATTAAAAGCAAATCACTACTTTGTAACATGTCAGTCTGCCCTTTATTGTAGTCCATTATCATTGAAAAGGTCAGAAACGCTACATATGTCCCAAATGTACCAAGTTCAAACTGTAGAAACAACCATGTGATCAATGAGAGGCTAGAATGCAATCTGAGATACTCAGGCTACTGGGCACAAAGGACTAATTTTTACTGAGTTTTCCAAGCCCATTCATGTTTTAGCATTTAGCTTCCTATAGACTCTTGGACCAGCAAAGGTTTGAAGGGACTTTCAATCATATTCTGGCTCTGTTTTGATATGACAGTTCTACGTGGTATTTTGTCATCAACTTAAAAAGTGCAGATACATACTGGTGTTGAGGCAGAATTTGATCAACCGCATTATAACAACTCTTTGCATGTTTCCATCAGAGGATACTGGAGTGCTTGACTAATACTAAGTAAGCCTCACAACATCCCTGTGAGGTAGGTAAAAGATACACAAGGAGAATTTCATTCAACAAAAACATGAAAATGTCTAGAAGGAAAACACAGAACCTCGCTCGCTAATATTGCACCGCAAATGTTTGGGTCTTATCAGGAGCAAAGAACACCCTTCTCTTTTGTAAGGTCACACTATTCAGCAGTGCTGCACAGCTAGTGTTCAGTGGAACAAATGTCTAAACAAGGCTTCGTACACTTGGTCCATGTAAAAAAGATGGAATGGGAAGGCAGAGTTCTGCAGCTGCTGAGCTGGTGCTATTCTGCTGCATTAACTTGTGATAGTTGAGTCAGTAGTAGAGCAGGATACTCAGGATGCGGCTATCAGTTCTTGAGGAACAGAGTTCCATGGGAGCAGAAAAGTCTTTTCTCTCCTTACAACACTGTGAGCACTCCAATCTGCCAGTTTGCTATGCTGATATTGGCTGGGTCCTTGCGTGGTCCCCACTTGTGACTCATCTGTGAAAAACTTGTTGAGGATGAGTTACTACTACTGTGATGAATTTTGTGAGTTGAATTGCTGTGTAAAAATTTTCCTACTTTGTTTGGCCACAGTCCCCAAACTACAGAGCTGATCTCGCAAGTTGCAGAAGAGCCAGAAACAGTTAAATGGTGAGGGCAGAGATATTAGTGTATATCTATCTTCACCTCTGAACTACCACAAACCACTTCTAGTGATTTTTCTATGGTTTTGCTCTTTCCACATGGGAGAATTTTGGGGCCTAAGATGAGAACATCAGTTTTCATTCCCAACAGATGGCACCAATGGTGCACAATATCATTAAATACTAGCAAATTCACTATATTATAGGACTGGGAAGAAAAATATATTCAGGTTACAAATTCTAGTATGCTTCATGTGAATCACAGGAAAAGTGCAACAGAAGTAGAAGAACAGTAGCCATGACAAATATGTATGTTTCACATTAAAGAAAAAGTTAGAAAAAATGTTAGGATCATATTTGAGTGAAAATATTACTCAAATGCAGACACAACCATGGAGTATCTAGGTTGTTTGTCATTTATATTAGGTCATTACAGAGGCTGGCCTTTCGTATGTAAGATAGCTTTACTGATTAAGTTTGTGTTCATGGATCCAGGTTATTTTCCTCTTTTGCCTATATCCATTTGAGTTTGTTGAGTATTTATGACAGCTGTGCATTAGCAGTGGTGTAATTACAACACATGTTAAGTAACACATCCTGAATACCACTGTCTCATAAAATCATTCTGAGGAGGTGGTTTATGGAATCCACCCAAGGAGCTATGCAAAGTTCTCACCATAAACATTGCAGATGTTGATGATTAGAGTTTAAAATGGTTATTTCACTGATCAGCAGTGAATATAATTAGCTTATGGAATTACAGTGTACTATGTGAGTGGTGTCTCACAATGCATGTACACTTTATTTAAATACAGAAATGGGGAGACTGCATATATAACAATTGGCAACTCAAAAATGAGTTGGCATCCCTATAATCATAAAGAGACAATCTGAGTGCTGAAACGATTGGCATTTATCAAATTAGGGTGACATTACATCTCGTGCCACACCTGTGTTTGTAGTCCTACACACTTCCCTCCCCTTTTCTTCATTCCTTCTGTTCATTGCAACACTGATTGTCATAGATAGTCTTTGTGCTTTTGCATAATGCCCATCTTTGATGTAACAGGAACTCACATACAAAACATGGTCATTATAAGTAAGCATGCTGGAATACAGGCAGGGACCATACAACCATGCACAAAATACTCTGAAGTTTTTTCAAACTGACGGTAACATTTACATGCACCATTTAATATCATGTTTGATCATGTACACTGAGGACTGGATTTCACAAGCATTCATGACTGTCTCTTCTTGCAAGAGTTCCTTTACAGTTTTAGTAAGAGCCCAGAGCAAGAAAACTCCCTGCAATTCTGAGCTTGTCTTCTCCAGTTCAATGTCAATGCTCTCAGATTTTCATATATTGTACCTCCTCTTGCACAACTTCACATTCAATGGTTAGTTAGACACAGAGATTAGTGTGTTAGAGATTTTCTTAGCCACTGGAATAGTTCTTCTTTATATAACATTTGCCACCGTACATTGGCTCCCACTGTTTCCACAGCTCGAGAAAAAGAGGAGGCAGCTCCTTCTTTGTGGCTCTTTATAAAATTCTTTAGCTGGAAATACAATTTAAAATCAACAATTTAAAATTGAACTGAAGAGAGGAAGTCTTTCCGATGCATGTAAACAAGTTAGATATTTAGGACAAAACTCTATGATTACTGCTGAAGTAAATGTAGTATCACGTAGAGAGCGATTTACTGCAAAATGCAGTAAGACAGCAGACTGTGTCAATTAGGCGTGATGTGCTTGCTTCAAATTGCACTGTAAGATATTGACATGTCAATGCCGGATCACATTAATATCATTTCCTCTTTCTCTCTTGTAGCCCAGCTGCTACACATTTCAGACAGCTGGGCTGCTTTGAAGTTTTACTCCTACTTAAGAAACTAAATTGGGAGGGTTGGAAATGCTCCCAGTTGAGCTTTATAAGCAAAAGTCAAACTGAAGCAGCCCTGCTGCCTCTAAAGAGGGTTGGTTTAATCAAACATTAAAATGGATGTTTAACGCAGCCTTGCAGAACTACTTACTTTACTGCTGTACAGATTGATTGTTTAGCGAAGAGAGTGGATCAATTTAAGAAGTTACTGACCATAGCTACAGTGTGAAGAGCCCATCAAAAGCAGTATGTTGCTAATTATTCTCAGATTTTGGACTACTGAAAAAGATTCTTTCTGATACAGGGAAATTTTGGTCTTGTCCAGCAAACAGAATGGGTATTAGCAGTGACTTGTATGATAGTCAGATTTGGGTAACAGTAGATGTGGCATCAGAATTTGAGTTGCTTTGTTAATGACACTGATGTTCTTTGGATGAGACAAAGATACAGCCGGGTGGTCTGCACTGCATTTAACCTCATGTGTCAAATTGTCGATTTTTAGGAGAGGGTGTTAATAATGGCCAAGTGCCTCTCCTGGTGAGGCTAAATGCCATACATTTATTGCATCTTGACCTTAGACTAGCAATTTGTGCACTTGTTTAAAGCTGAAGGGTCTGATCCTGCAGCTAAGGCACTCAAGAGCCTCAGTTCTCACTAGCATTAACAGAATTTACAGAGGGTGCTGAACACCTCACAGGAGGCGCTCAGCATCTTTGAGGAGCAGACCCTACATCTGCACTCTTTTTTTATGAATATACTTTCATGGCCAGTTTGTCTCAAAGGAGGAGGAGCAGCTTACCCACATTATGGGAATAGGAACCCAGAATGCAGCATGCTCTGGCACACTGTCTCAACACTGACAACTGGTTGGTCTATTGCCCTCAAATGGACGGCCTGGGGGAAGCCAAGTGAGGTTATTCCCTGAGTTCTGAGTCTGCCAAAACTGGAGTGCATAGAAGAGTACAACGTAACCATGCAGGCTGTAACCAGCCTTTGGTTAGCCATGATTATATTTCATAGGAATAATTTATCCATTTGTGATGATACATGGCAGCTGCTAAGCTCACCACAACACTGCCATACAACTTCAGACAGGCAGGGGAAGGATATAATCAATTGTAAGAGCAGGTTAATTTAGGCAGGATGCACAAAATCACTGAAAGAGAATCGGTCTGGAATGCCAGGATTAGCTGCTATCCCCATATGTAAAGTACTGTTGGTGAAGGAACAGGAGACAGAACATTGACAGTATCCCCTGCTCTTATCACAATACATGGAGGTTTTAACTTTGTCTACAGCATCTACCTAAAAGGGATACAAGAGGCCGGAGTTTAACAGCTTGACCATTGGATGGTAACTCCAGCAGCACAGCACCACCTAGTACTGCACTAGTGTTCCAGGCCTAGTGCAGAATTTAAGCCATGATTATCTGTCCACAAGTGTCAGCCGATTGGTCAGGGCAGTGAGTGGTGTGTGTGTGTGTGTGTATTATACACCCGAGACTTCAACTGCCAGGACCGGGGTCCTTAGCAGCGGGCAACCTGGAAGAGGTTGATATTGGTCCACCACCCACCAGTAAGCAAGGGTGGAAGTATGTTTTAACTGGAGTAGAAATTGTTTCAGGAATTGGTTTTGCTTACCCAACCCGATGGACAACAGGGTTGTCTACGATCATGGGACTAAACCGCTTAATAGCCCTTGTCCCAGCACCCCAGTTTGGGGACACAAACCCACGTACTGCACTCCTACAAGGGAAAAGGAGTCTGGACCACTGCAGACGCTGGGCTAACACCAATAACCATTACTGAGGCTTGGATTGTATCCAAGACCGGCAAACCTTATGTTTTATTACAGGAAACTGAGGCAATAGCCCTGAACAGTGCTCCAGTGGGATGGATCCCTCCCAATGCTGGTGTGGATCCGGGAAACCACCATGAACTTTTTGTATATATATACCGCTTGCTGTTGTAGCGCTTGCAACCACTGTTGTTAGTTACAGACTATTGAAATGAGACATGGTACTCCAACTCGCTATGGTCTTCTTCCTCATCCCAACTGCTACTGCTGTACCAGAACACCTTACTTGACTCCTCTACTGGACTGGGAATCGAGATTGTCCCTCTCAGCCCAAATGACTGGTGAAACAAGAGTGACATCTTCCGATGGGGACGGTATGGTTCGATGACAGCGACTACAGTCCTCTAAATAACTCTGGGGGGTATGCGATAATTAACCAATCTTGCTGCTTACAAATTGAACAAGATGCATTTGCTATAAAGGCGCTGTTAAAATAATACACGCTGTAACTGAGAAAAAAGCCTCATGGCTAGGTTGGCTAGCCCAACACCTAGGACTTTCGTTAACTCCATTCCTTCACTCTATTGTAAATACTATATTAACCATTTTACTTGTTGTAATTGCTTGCTGCATGCTTCTATGTATTGTTAGGCGTTTTGTGTACACTGCTACCTCCTCTGCACAAATCCGGTATATGGCGTTGGGAAGTGATCCTAATCAATCCCTTGATCCAAAATTATCTGATCAGACCCTGCCGAGAAGGCGATTTTAGCTTCCTCCAAGGAGGGCAAAAGGTGCTGGCATCACCGCCATCTTGCGTTCTGGGACATAGTGAGGCGTGTCAAGGGGGTGGAATGTAGCCAGACATGGACCCCATCTTGTTTCCCCCCCCACCCCAGAGAGCAAGAGAAAGGCAGTCAGCCTTTGATGCCCTGGGAACGCAGGTGTGCTGCCTGTCCCTGACTCTACCATAAACAGAAACCAGACAGTAAATGGGCTAGCTGACGACCCGGGGCCTCCCGTCGCCCTGATGGCTAGTACCAGTAATTGACACGCCTGCACTGTCCCAGGAGAGGAATCTTCGCCCATCACATACTAGAAGTGCCCATTGTCTGCATTTTCCCAGGTGTGAATTATGCTTTGCACCCTTCGTGGGAAACTTGGCGTTCAAAGCCATTTTTCCTAATTGGCCACTTGAGACCAGGAAGAAGCCTACGTGACCCAAGGGGTATAAAGAGGGGTTTAGTAGCCCACCCCATTGAGCTCCAATCATCTATACCTGCTGGCAGGTATTGATTGACTCCCAGGTCTGTGGGCGCCCAACCTCGCCCTACTTCTTCCCGAGGGATTGAGAGAAAGACGCTGGCCATGCCAAGTCTGGAACGCAGGGGTGAGAATATATACCTGCTATGTGTCTATTTTGCATGCATTTAATAAGAGCTCAGAGAACCAAAAGGGTTTCATGGTACCTGTAAGTGACTTTTGTTTTAAGTGTAATTTCTGTCCTGTCCTTTTGTAGTGGCTGTGTTATCTGTAACACAGCAGTAGCATTTAACAGCTAAGTTTACCCTGTAACAATAAAATAGTAACTGTTTAAGCTTTAACCTGACTCCTTCAGCTGCTGTAACAGAACCAAGCACAATTTAAAAGAACTCCAGCCGGTCATAAGGGACAGATCCTTGGGGCGCCGTCAACCTTTTCCAGGTTGCCCGCTGCTAAGGACCCGGTCCTGGCAGTTGAAGTCTCGGTGTATAAGCTCTCCTGTAAACTTATTGGGCGCCCGTCAACCTCTTCCAGGTTGCCCACTGCTAAGGGACCCCGGTCCTGGCAGTTGAAGTCTCGGGTGTATAATACACACACACACACCACTCACTGCCCTGACCATCGGCTGACAACAAGTCAGAGTGCTGAGAAATAGTTAATGGATAAGCTTACAGTCCTATAATATTTCTAAATGGCTAAAAATCTCATTTTTAAGTCACATGCCTGGTTCCCCAGCCATAGGCAGATGACAAGAACAGGAGCACTTCAGCATTAAGACCAGAATAAGTTTAATACTGCCATGCAGCTGAGAAAGAGTTGCCTGCTTTATCTCTTTTGCCCACAGGATCCTTGACAATCTGATTTAACAGCTGCAAAACATTAGCCTCTTGCTGCACACTAGCAAAATGAGCCCGTGTCACCTGCTAGGCACCAAAAGCTCTTACACGACTGGATCCCACAGTGAGAGAGAACCCCACAGTGACTCATAACCTCCCCATAGCCACTGTTAGTTCCTCTTCAGTGAAAAGATTTCTTAGCCCCTATGATCTTCTCAGCTGCCCACACCTTGCTTTAGACCCCAAGACTTTAAACGTTTAAATACATTAAGGCAAAAACAAGTTCAAGCACCATGATGCAGGTAATATTTACCTCATTTAGTTCTTCTTCAGTATTAAGGAATTCTGTGACTCCACTGATAAGTTTGGAATTCATAAATAATGCTTCTCCATATCTGCAAAGGTAGAAAAACACACACACACATCAAGTAAGCCTAAGTACAAGATCATCTGAATGAAAGTATTTGATTACACAGATTTCCATTAATGGATTATACCCATCTCAAAATCACCTCAGTCAGTATAGACTGCAAAGGCAAGAGGGAGAAGAGGGAAAGGACAGTTTTATCCTTGTAGCTCAAGCCTTAAAACATATTTTTTTTAGTTGTGTGTTCTTTTTTCCAATTGTCCTTACTGTCTCATTTACATAACTAGTACCCATTGCATGGATGAGCTGCATCTGGTTGTCTCCTTCCAGTACTTAAAGGCTTGTGTACATATGAAAGTTGATTTGTACTAAGGTAGTGCACTTAAAGTGGAATCACTGTTGCTGATTCACTCTACCTTAATCTACATTAACTTCCTTGTATAATCCTGCAACTGAAAAAACATGGGGATGATGACATCTCCAAAAGAAGTAACCTGACAATAAAAATACAAAGCCTTATATGATTGATGTTCAAAGCCAAATGTGCATCTTGCTATTATTGCTGAATATATTTTATTTCACTGAAATGCTGTTCCAGTCACTTACTTTGAAAGTGGTCACATTGACTCACTCCACTTGCTTGTCTGAAGTTTCTAGTATGCCCAATTTTTTAAAAAATACATCTAGTCTACATCTGTTAGGCTAAAGATAAACCAAGTAAAAGGATGGCTCCTGAGTTTCTGCATTACACCTAGAAGTGTTTCTCTAAATCTCTGCTTTGTGGAGTTGCATTCTAAGAGTAACCAAGCAGCATTTTTTCAGGATTCGCATCCGTCAACATAGCAACGGCTATCTGATGAAAGCTACAGAGAATTTGTCCCTAAAACAACACCTAATTTATCTCCCTCCCTCTGGGCATAACTGTATTAAAGATAGAGAGAAACCAATTCTGCCCTCAGATATGCACACACATTTGGAGTTCTCTGAGGGCAGAACTAGACTCACACATTTGCTTTTTCCAGTGAGATTTGGAGAACCAGTTCATACTTGAAACTGAAATGTTCTAGCATACCCACAGCTTTCTTTTCTGTTCACATCAACCTTATACTAAAAATAATTATGCTGAAACTTTTAGGTAGTAAAAGCCAGAGAGTCTTTTTAAAATGAAAGTTTTATTTAAATATATGTACAATTCTAAAAAGAGAACTTTTGTTTTGGAAAAGTTTCTATTTTTGAGGAATAAGTTCCTTTGCTTATTAACTGGAACTTCTGAGCAAGGAACAGTGTTTCAGGTAACAACATTCCTACTCCCTGTTCACTAATAACTGAATTATTCATGAATATTTCAGCAAGCACCTCTCTTTTTCCAAAGCTTCAGTCACACTTACACACCCAGACATCCACAGGCAAATGCATATGGATTTCAAGAACCTTTCAGCATGTATAGGCTTTCAAACAAAATAGTCCATTATTACTTCACAACTCATGACTGACTGCTTGGAAAACTGGAAGCTTCTCTTGATGGGGCCTTTTGACAAGGTTACTAGTCCACTTCCCAGAAGTGAGCTCATGAAAAGAATTGCCGGGATTTTATTTTTCAAGCAGCCTCCACTGTTTCCACAGTGTAGACAAGAAGTAGTAAAATTAATCTTTTCCTTGAAAATTAGGCCTTAAGAATTATTGCACTGTTTGCTGTCTTGCTCTTTCAACTACTGACCTTGACAAACTGTCAGATAAACCAGTAATGGCATAACAGAACCAGCAAACCAGTGTTTCTGCATCACAGAAGCACTTCATCTAGGAATGATGAGAGTCTTCTCCTGCTCCTTTATTTACAGTGCCTGATTTTCCAGTACTTTGCAGCTTTTCTAGCTATTTCACCTGTGGAAAGTGGGCATAGAATACTACCAGGTTTGGGTGGTACTGTAGTATTTCCAGCCTACTTTGCACAGATGTAAATGAAATTAGAAAGCAGAGAGAATCAGGCCCATGGTCAGGAATGTAGAGATTGCTATTTTCAGATGTTGGGTAAAATTGTCAAAACAAAGGGTCCTGAGTACCATTTCCTAAAGTGAATTCAGGGGCCTAACTTCCCTTCATTTTTAGTGAGACTTAGGTTAGGTTCTTCAATACCTATATCACTTTTGAAAACAGAATTTAAGCACTTTTGATAATTTTACTCACTGGTTGAGGGGTGTGATAAATATACTTTAAAATGTCATTAAAGAATTACATTTTGGTGCTGTTGTTTCATCAAAATGATACACATTATTACATAGTAATAGAAAAATCAGTTTTAGCATCATTTAATTGTCCTTGGATATTGTTCTCATATTACTATGGGTAATTGGATATTGTCCTCATATTACTATATTGAATTGCTAAGTATTTTATAATAAAGTCCATGGAAAATACCATAGAGCTGATCATTGTATTAAATTAATGTTTCCTTATGAATTATTAAAATATTTAGTAAACTGGCATATCTAGTAATACTAAAATAAAGACTGTGAAAAAGATTATCATGGGACCATATGTTGTCTTGATTAAAAGTCTGCAATGAAATGTTGCACAACCCATTGCACATTTGAACTCACATTTTTAAAAGGTCCCAGTCCCACAAAAATTTAAGATCACTATCATACATTCCTCCGTCAGTGTTTGATTCTGGCTGTTTCACTGCATACTTTTTATGATGCTTTAAACAATCTTTCATGAAAGGTTTTAATTGCCTGTTATAAAATTTATGTACATGATACGCTGGAGTTATTTCAGTCTATCAGGATTATGCAATAAGAGCTCTGTGTGGTGAGCTCTAGTGAATCTACCCCAAACTGGCCTGCCACACTCTGTCCATGTGCACCCTGCCTAACACATATTCACAGTTCTCTAAAGTGCTTTAATCTCATCCTATTTCAAAGATGACTAGATCAAGGTGAATTAATGAACAAAGACAGTCTGAGTGTGCATGCACAGTACAAAGTAGAGTCACACCCCCAAATTGCTGCAAGATAAATGTTGTGTGGATAAGCCCTAATTTGTATTTGGGGATCAGTACAGTATTGGGTAGCCACAAGATTGCTGTAGCACAGTGATTCTCAAAATTTAACAACCTGAAGGCCCCATTTGTATTTAAACATTTTCAGGGACCCCTGTCCTGCCCCTTCTTTGAAGCCCCACTCCTTCTCCCAGGCCCCATCCCCCATTCGCGCCATCCCTCCTCCCTCTGCCATGCATTCTCTTCCACTCTCACTCATTTTCTTCAGGGTAGGTAGGAAGCCTGCCTTAGCCCCATGATGGGGAGGAGTTGAGAAGGAAGGGAGGTAGGGAGGAAGGGAGGGAGGAGGAGAAGTTGATCAGCTGGGTCCACAGATCTCCTGAAGTTCTGTCATAGACCCCTAGGTGTCCATAGACCCCATGGACAAAGCAGACCTGAGTCAAGAACTGGACTTTTGTCACTTCTCATCAAAAGGGAGATAATGCAATCCCCTGCTACACAAGTGCATTCTGAGACTAAATTCCTTACTGCTTAAAATGCACCTGGGTACCACAGTGATGGGTCTCACAGCAAAAAAATGACTTGGGTGAAAGCTTTAAAAAGCTTGCTCCTGGACTAAATATCTCCAAAATCGAATTTATTCTCAAAGTCAATTTTCCCAGCTGAACTGAACTGCCATAAAATCTTCTAGACCCTCCCCCAATCTTAACCAAAGTATCATGGACGGCAAACAGAAGGCCAGATTTTACACTCTGGGAAAGCTTTACCAACATGGAGTTTCCAACAAATCCTCATATTGATAGGGGGGTGGTTATGGTGGGTTGACCATCCAAGATGCAGACATGAGGTGTGGGCTCTTTTACCCTCATTATGTCCAATGATCTGGAGTGAAATCCTGCTAGTCTTGGGGATATCCAAAAAGAACCAAGAGTATCTCCAATCAGTTTCCTATCTGCCTCCAGATCAAAATTCCCCTTAGGTGAGTTTTGGGAGCATGGATGGGAATTCGGAGTATGATAATGTTACAAGAGTCCAAATTATATTACACTGGAACCAGCTACAGTCATGGAGCACACCACACCATAGAGAGTAGCTTTCAAAAGATCTTCTCTCCTTCTTGGCCAGGTATATCTCCACTCAAAAGGCTGGCCCTTCAAACAAATGAAGACTGTGTGTAAGGTCATCATTAAGCTGGAGGGAAGGGAAATGATGTTCCATTGTACTGAACACCCCTCCATTCCATAAACATTGGAACATTTCAAAAAGGTTCTCCCCACAGTCCTGCTTGCCTAGTCTGCAGCAAACTTTTCAGTGATATCTAACTCAGGCAAAGCTCCCAGTGAGAGATTTTTTGACTAAGAACAGGACTGTTGGATTTGGCATATATATAGAACATATCATCACAAAGACAATAAAGTAATGGTCAAATGTATATATATATATTAGATACATACATCTATGAATAGCTTTATATCATATAATATATATACATACATTACACATACATCCATGCATTAGACAGACAGTCAGATAGATAGATAGATAGATAGATAGATAGATAGATATGCAAAATAAGACACTACAAATAACTATTATCTATACCTGGCATTTAATATTTTCCATTTTTCTCTGAAAAACTTCCAAGCAAGATCCCTGCCATGTGGATTTCGAGCTACGTGGATTATGACATCAATTGCATCTTGATCCAGGACAACTTCTGAATTGAGAGACAGGTTCAGAAGCCTTTAGGAGTGAATAAAGGGGGGGAAACTGTTTAGTTGTTACCAATAAGACCCAGAACACTTGTCATCTAATAATGAAAGAGCAAAGACCAGAAATTGCTAAAAGATTTATTTAAATTCCCTGGAGAGTGCTGAATTTTAGTTGTGAAATTCCAAAGAACACACATACTTTTTAAATAAAAAATATCTTCCATCCTGCAACTGGATTGTGAGCTCTCTAAAAGTAGGAAGATTTTAAGCATAATTGCAGGTGAGTGGAATATGTCAGCAAAAGCTGAGATCATGTGAAATGCTCTGTATGTACCTTTAAGAACTCTACACTCAGACCATCTTGATCAAAAAGTTTGCTAAGTGAACCTGGCCCTGTTTATGGTTTGGAAATAAAATCATGAAAAATTCATACATTTGCAAGGGACTAAATACAAAACCATATGACACTCTAACTAGAAAGTAATTTTATGCTGTAAAAACAGGGTCTCTCATTTACAGATAAATGCTAAGATGGGGAAGCAATATAATCACTGAACCAGTTATCAATGACAAAGAATCAGAAACACATAAATAGATATTTCCACCTGTTTAACAAGTTTCTATCATCACTGCAAGTTAAGGCTTCTAACAATATTTTCTTCTCAGATACGGCTATGGTAGAATGGAATTTCATCCAAATGAACTCCCATACATCTTCATCCATCAATGAAACTCCCGTACAGTAAACGACATCTCTGACATTTAGTGGGATTCTAAAAAAGCAACCCATAGAGCATTGTATTATTAAGCAGCTTCAGAGTAATGAAAAGGGATACAGGACATTGCTACTTTAATTCCTATAAGACTAAACAAATAAAATAAAACATTTACAAACTTTTGGTGTATTACACTCATCTTCACAGTTTTTCTTTCACCGATAACTTTCAAAACTGGATATTGAATTAGCAAAATTTCTGGTAGCACAGCATGTACCTGGAACGCCTTTTCTGGTACCACCCATCACAACTCCAAAGGTGTGTAAAATTGTAGTTCTATAGCTTCCTAACTCACAAACGTCCCACTTTAACTACGAGGGCACATACATTAGCTTTATAACTTACCATGTGCTTATACAAATTCCTAGATAACAAAGCCAGAAAGGACAGCTCACCCAGACAGCTCTCCTGTGTATCACAGGCCATAGAACTTCCCTGAATTAATTCCTGTTTGAACTAAAGCATATCTTTTAGACCAACATCCAAGTTCTATTTACAAATTGCCAGTGCTGGAGAATCCATCATAGCTCTTGGTAAGTTGTTACAATGGTTAGCTTGCCTTCACTGTTAAAAATATTTGCCTTTCTTCTGGTCTCAATATGACTAGCTTAAACTTCCAGCCATCAGATCTTCTGACATTTTTGTCTGCTAGATTGGAAAGGCCATTAGTAAATATTTGAGCCCCATGTAAATGTTTACAGACTGCCAGCACGTCACCTCCTGACCTTCTCTTTTTAAGCTAAGTAGATTGACCTCTTGGACTCTATCACTGTAAGGCATATTTTCCTAATCTTTAATCATTCGTGTGGCTCTTCTTTCAACCCTCCCTAATTTATTAACATCCTTTTTGAACTTTACAGATCTGAACTAGACACAGTATTCCAGCAGCTGTCCCGCCAGCATAGACAAATATATTCCAACTCAAGATTCACTTGTTTATACATCCAAGGATTGTATTAGGCCTTTTCACCATGCCATTGCATTAAGAACTCATGTTCAGCTAATTATACACTACAGCCTCCAAATCTTTTTCATAATCACTGCTTCCCAGGATAGAGTTCCCCAACCTGAAGTATGGCCCGTGTTCTTTGTTCCCACATGTACACCTTCATATTTTGTCATATAAAAATGCATACTGTTTGCCTGCCAAGTGATCCAGATTGCTCTGTGCAACTGACCTGTTCTCTTTATTATTTACTTCTCCCGATTTTTGTTTCATTTGCAAATTTATCAGTGATGATTATATGTTTTCTTCCAGGTCATCATTTAAAATGTTAAATAGCATAGGACAAAGAACTGATCCCTATAAGACCTGCTCACTCAATGATGATTGCCTATTTACAATTACACTTTGAGACCTAACTATTAGCCAGCCAGCTTTCAATCCATTTATGTATGTCATGTTGTCCATTTTATATTTTTTCTAGTTTTTAATCAAAATACATGAAGTTGCCTAACAGAAGTCTAAGTATATTAAATAGACACTATTACGACATATGATCTCACCAAAACGAGTATTAAATTAGTCTGACATCATCTTTTTTCAATACACCCATATTGATTGGAATTAATTACATTACCCTCTGGACCATCTGATTTTACAATGTCAGATTTTGGTAGTTGCTGTTTTATATCCTCCTGAATGTGGAATGGAAAGAGAGCATTCCCATATGATATAACTACCTTTACACCATCTTTTTTCCCAAATTCAGTAGAGAATTTTTATTGAACACTTCTGCGTTTGTTGCATTATTATTGATAATTCTGATTATCAATTTATTAATCAACCATTGCCGGATTCTTTTGGTTTCTAATACACTTAAAAACTCCTTCTTCTTGTCCTTAACTTTGCTGGCCATCAAGTTCTGTTTGTGTTCCTTTGCTTCTCTTATCAGAAGATATCATTTCTGCCCTTTCCCCATTTTTTATAGCTGCCTTCACTTACCCTTTATAAAAGGTTGGCTTTTGAATCTAATATAGTCTTATTCCTGGATTTTTTTGGGGGGAGGACAGGTAGTAAAGTGTTCTTCCACAATTCCCAATTATCATTTATATTTTTCTGATTAAATTCTTTCTTCCGATGATTTCACTTATGATTATTTTCTTTTTTATGAAACTGACCCTTTTAAAGCACCAAGCAGGGCTTAAGTTCAGCAGCTCACCAGTAACTATTTTCAGACCCATGGAAACGCCGGCATCTCCCACAAAGCAGGCATCCCTTCACCTGCCATGGGGCTAAAGCTCCAAAAGCCCTGATGCCTGTTGCAGGGATAAAAGCCTGAGCCCCAGCACATACCGTGGAGCTGAAGTCATGATCCCAGGCGCTTCCCATCCTCTATCTCAAAGCTGAAGCTCCAAGCCCTGGTACTTCCTCCCTTACTGGGCTGAAGCCCAGAGCTCTAATGCCCCTCTTGGAGCTAATGCCACGAACCACAGTGTCCTGCAGCTGAAGCCCAGAGACCCAACTGGGTAGGGTGTGGGGGGCTCCAGGATATAATCTCTGAGATTTTAAGGCCTGCTACCAAGTATATATTTCATTGATTTGGACTTTATTCTGTTCACATACTATAAATGTGATTAAAGCCATAGTCACTGGTATCTAAGTTACCATAATTTTTTAGAAGCTCCAGGGGGTAGCTAAGTTAGTCTGTACAGGATAAACTTAAAAACAAAAACTGGTCTGGTAGCACTTTATAGACAAAACATGTAACAAAAAATACCATCTACATGTTTTGTTAGTCTATAAAGTGCTACAAGACCAGTTTTCATAATTTTTTAGTTCAGTTCCCCTTTATCTGTGAACACAAGATCTAATATGGAACTTCCCCATGTTGCCTGTGATACTATTTTGAGTTAGGAAATGTCAGCTATAACACACAGAAACCCCAAGGAAGTTTTAGTACTTGTAGCATGAGACCTCCGGCATATGTTATTCAAATTGAAATCTCCTATGATCACACAACTTTTTTCCCAATGCATTATATACAGGTTCATAAGGAGCCAGCTATGTTCCCTCGAGTGATTTGGTGATCTGCTGCAGACATAATCTAATATCTCATCTTGTACTTTATCTATTAAGACATTGATCCATACATATTCAAGATGATTTTCTTCTGTTATGGTGCTTTGTAGGTAAGCAGCTGGTAAGATGCCATCTGATAAACATTGTCTTATAGTGATATTGCTGAGAGAAAAGTAAATACAGGAAGACTCACCTAACTGATCAGCATGCCAATGGGTAAATCAGATATACAATAAAGACAGCTCAGATAATTTAAGCTCAGGGCATCAATTACTGAACAGTCTCTCAAGGCCAAATTCACAACCTGGTGCTGCAGTTACATTGATACCAACAACATACATTGGCATCTGAGTTTGACTCACAGACTCGACTATCCTCTCATTTCTGAAGCATGTTTATGAAGTGCAACATTTTTTACTGAAGAATATTCTGATGGATAAAAGTAGAAACTTCTCATAAATATACACATGAGCATTGCTGAATATTTCGTTCCATATTGTTGACATTTCTGCTAAAAATATAATTTTTCCAGTGACTATTGGCAGAGCTAAAAGATCTCTGGTGAAGCACACTGCTATAGCCATTTAGAAATTTGAAAAGAGATTGTGATTATGGCTATTGTCAAATGAATATGTGACTTTCAGTATCATGATATTGGAAGACTGAGTGAATTTCTTTGTAAATTGTGTTAGAGTTTACACTACTGCAAAAGTTACAGTGATGGTCACATTGAGATACACTCATTAAAAGCCCGTGTTTTTCCACCTACTCAGAACATTAGAGAATTTGGGGGGTGGCTGAAGCTTTCTATTCTGATCCTCAACTCCATGATGAGTTTTATTGTAATGTTTCAATAAAATCTCTTTGGTCATGTTTCAGTGATTGGAAACTGAAAACAATATGCTTTTTCAATATTTTAAGGGTTATAAAGCTCATCAGTGCTACAAGAAAAGTAGGGGGGAAAGCCTTCAAACCATATATTGACCACTGAGACAAAACATTGTAACTCTAAAGGGTTAAGAGAGGTCCCAACAGAATTATGTCTTAGACTATGATAGTTCCCCTATATGGTTACAGAAACATGTCTTATCTACATAACCAACTAACCAATATGTAAAAACCCTGACATCCCTAACAATTACAATCTTTTATTTGCATGGTTGTATTACAGCACAGGCAAGTCCTATACGTGTAACTGAGACAGACACAGGACAAACCTCTAATTCCCCACCACCAACAACAAACAAAAACATAAAATTCAGACTCTCTTCCTGGTGTTGCTGTTTTCCTTCACCCATCACTTTAAAACTGTCTGATGGCCCAATAAGCGTTGCCCAGCCTATACAAATGATTCCTTGGTTCCTAATACTGGTGGAGATACATCAGTGCTAGACCAGGAGCAGGAAGAATACTTAGACTTCTTAATGTAGATAAGACCTTTCTTGCTGCCTCTAGACAAAGTTTCTAACTGTAAAGATCCTTCAGTGCTGGAATAGGCTTTCCAGGGAGGTTCTGGAATCTCTTTCATTGTAGGTGTCTTAGAACAGACTGGACAAATACTTGTCTGAGATTGTTTAGGTATATTTGCCTCTGCCTCAATATGGGGACCTGGACTAGATGACCTCTCAAGGTCTCTACCATAAGAACATAAGATGAACAGAAGAATATAAGATGGCCATACTGGGTCAGACCAAAGGTCCATCCAGCTCAGTACCCTGTCTGCCAACAGTGGCCAATGCCAGGTGTCCCAGAGGGAGTGAACAGAACAGGTACTGATCAAGCAATCTCTCTCCTGCCATCCATCTCCACCCTCTGACAAACAGAAGCTAGGGACACCATTCCTTACCCATACTGGCTAATAGCCATTAATGGGCTTAACCTCCATGAATTTATCTAGTTCTCTTTTAAACCCTGTTATAGTCCTAGCCTTCACAACCTCCTCAGGCAAGGAGTTCCACAGACTGACTATGCACTGTGTGAAGAAGAACTTCCTTTTATTTGTTTTAACCCTGCTACCCATTAATTTCATTTGGTGGCTCCTAGTTCTTGTATTATAGGAACAAGTAAATAACTTTTCCTTATTAACTTTCTCCACACCACTCGTGATTTTATATACCTCTATCATATCCCCTCCCTTAGTCTCCTCTTTTCCAAGCTGAAAAGTCCCAGTCTCTTTAATCTCTCCTCATATGGGACCTGTTCCAAATCCCTAATCATTTTAGTTGCCCTTCTCTGAACCTTTTCTAATGCCAGTATATCTTTTTTGAGATGAGGAGACCACATCTGTACACAGTATTCAAGATGTGGGCATACCATGGATTTATATAAGGGCAATAAGATATTCTCCATCTTATTCTCTATCCCTTTTTTAATGATTCCTAACATCCTGTTTGCTTTTTTGACCGTCGCTGCACACTGCGTGGGACATCTTCAGAGAACTATCCACGATGACTCCAAGATCTCTTTCCTGATTAGTTGTAGCTAAATTAGCCGCCATCATATTATATGTATAGTTGGGGTTATTTTTTCCAATGTGCATTACTTTACATTTATTCACATTAAATTTCATTTGCCATTTAGTTGCCCAATCACTTCGTTTTGTGAGATCTTTTTGAAATTCTTCACAGTCTGCTTTGGCCTTAACTACCTTGAGCAGTTTCGTATCATCTGCAAACTTTGCCACCTCACTATTTACCCCTTTCTCCAGATCATTTATGACTCAGTTGAATAGGATTGGTCCTAGGACTGACCCTTGGGGAACACTGCTAGTTACCCCGCTCCATTCTGAAAATTTACCATTTATTCCTACCCTTTGTTTCCTGTCTTTTAATCCGTTCTCAGTCCATGAAAGGATCTTCACTCTTATCCCATGACAACGTAATGTACCAGCTTTACATTTCTATGATTCTGATTCCTAAGTAGTGACAGCAAAAGTGTGAACTCATCACTTCTACCAGACCACTCAATTCAGTAAGTTTTAAATGTTATTCTCCAAACCTTGTTCATGTCAGGGAGGTATACACGTAGGGTGAGATTTTCAAAAGCATTTAACTGAGACAGAGGCACAAGTTCTATTAAATTTGAATGAAATCTATAGTTTTAATTCACCCTAAAACCAAATTGGGATGTTTCAAATGCTAACAGGTGCAGGCAGTTTATATCTCTCTTATTCCTTTTTTTTCCAATAAGTACCCACAGAAGGAAATTAAATTAAAAAACCCTCTATTAATGCTGCATTAAATTTACATATCTAATATCAAGAAATCAGGAAATATTAAAATATGCTGATTTACATTAACAGAGGAATTGTCTTCATGTTTTCCAAATCAAATTTACGTAACAATATTACAACTATATCAGTATTTCTGATGGCGATGGGCAGGCCACATTCTGCTTAAGGACTGTGAGGAATGTATCACAAGACAAGTGTTAGAATGGAATCCAAAGGGAAAGAGGAAAAGGGGATGTCCCAAACAAACAGGGCGACGAATCTGCCTGGATGAAGTAAAAGCAGCTGGCTTAACATGGGATCAAATCAAGACTATCGCTAAGGATCGCAAGAGATGAAGAATGATTGTGGAGACCCTATGCTCCATTAGGAGCCCAAAGGACTAATAGATAGATAGATAGTATATCTGATTATTAGCTATACTAACACACATATGCATATAGACACATTGTATGCAGTGTGGACAGTTTTTTCTGAGACCTTTATTTTTTTTATTTTGTGCATCTGTGTGTGTTTAAATGCTGTCCAACTTCAATGTTGCTTTATTTTTCATTAAAATTTGGATTTAATACATTGACAATAGTGAAAAGAATGTATACTTAATGAAAATGGGATGTGAACATTATCATGATATTTAGAGCAGACAAGTGATGCCCTCAGTGAATGTGACAATATTAACGAATCATAGTCAGGTTTCACTGTGGTGGCAGAAGTATTTTATGTCTTGACTCAGATACTGCATCATGTTTAAAAGAGTGAGTAGCTCTTATTGAACTGTCCCAGCAGAACTGTTTTCTTTGGCTTACTACAAGATATACAACTTGTCAACAAAAGCACCAAGGAACTAAAAGGCACTGCAAAGAAGTAATTCTTGCAGGTTGATTGTCCCATTAATCAGATGGGACACATTGCACATTGGCAGGATTACCACTCAATGTTTGGATACAATCAGGAGCATTGCTGAAGTGAACACCACAGCAGCAAGGGGGCTGTCTGACTCAGAATGATAGCGAGGACAGAGTTCCTCGCTTCTGAGGCTTCCATCTTTCACGAGCTATAGCACAGCTCATCAGCTCCACAGACTTTCCTGACTACCTCATCTTTTTTGTTTTAAGTGACAAGAGTAGTGATCTGAGCAACAGCACAGTCAGTAACTGGAAGCTCATTTGTATCCTGTGTGGAGGAAGAAGGATTTGGACACGGATGGCATTGATCACATGTCAATAGCCTGAATGCCACTATGTTTTTTGTAAATGAAACTCTTTTGACACCAAATCTGTAAAAGCACATTTGCAGCACTGCAGCAGATCTATTCAATATCATACAGCAAAGAGCTCTAGGGAAGTTTTTAAGATCTCCTTGTGTAAGCTAAGTCATTAGGATAAAATGAAATAAAAAAAAACACACACACACACACTGGTTTTTTTTAAAAGCCTGAGCTTCAATAACAACAAAACCTACGGCTATGAAAAGCTACAAATTACTCCTATGAGAGGCCTGTAATCAGGATTATAGACATGGGGTTCCTTTCTGTGGAAATGAAAATTGTTTATGAAAATGTGAATTTCCCCAAAGTCATTTCTCTTTAACTATTGCCTCAACAGTAAACTTTCTAATTGAATTTTCTCCATTTCTGGGGATTCTTGCTCCTTCTTCCCTCCAATTATTATGGGCCTGTATTTCATAATTATCTAAACGTGAAAATCTCTCAGGTCTACATTTTGTAGTTGTACAGCTCTATGGAAAATATGGTTTTAAATCTGCAGTTCCATAGCATCAGCATGCAGAATGTTGGCCTACCGGAATAATTGAACTGAATAGATAAATTTAACTATTGTTTCGGTGTTACTGAGCTGGTAACACTGTGGAACCTACTCTCTTGTTGTACTAAATCTCTTCTGAGTGATGTAGGCTGCTGTCATATTTTAAAGTGATAATATGATGGATACTTCAGAGGGATGATAAAATTGAATTTTGAAAGCATAATTCTGAATGCTGATGTGATTTATTTAACTTTATTTGTCTTGCTAAGAAGAAATGATGGAAAGAGTAAGATATGTGGCTAGCAAAGCTCATGTTTAAAAATTAAAAAATTAAACAATTAGAAAAAATTAATTAAAATCCTGCTATGCCTTTTACAGCAAAATCTTCTTTACAATGCTGAATAGTAAAACTTTACAATGATTTAAGAATAATCATCTAAGTTAAAATTAATTGGTATGTACTTTCTCCTATTTAAACAATATTCTAACAATTGGAAATACTCTTATAAAATTTGACCATAATTATTTATCTTCTGGGCAAACTGTGTGCTAATTTCTTAAAATGTAATTGCATGCTGTTTAGTCAGTTCTTTGATTAAGAGATCATTTAGGGTAATATTTAACAAAGGAAATTCATCAGAAGCTCCATTCTTTTTAGTTTACCTTTAACAGAACCTTATTTTCCTTGATGATTCTATTTATAGCATTGTTTATTAGGTAAGAAAGCTGAGATAATAGTTGTAAAAGAACGTTGTGGAGCCAAACGGAGGCAAGATGACCCACGTGTCAAGACACTTGATATGGATTGACCAAGGGGTTTTCACGCTGACCACCATCCCTTTAGCAAGCACTGCATTTGGAGCTAATGTTTGATCTTAGCCAATAAAATGAATGTCACCCATGGAATACAGTATTAGCAGTGCATATTCTAAAATAGAATGATGCCACATGGGGAACAGTACATAGTTTTCTGCCTTTACTAAGAAGATAATCACAGGTTTTGCCCCTCTTCATTATTTATTTTCATTATAGTAGCCTAACTCAAATCAGGGAACCACTGTGCTAGGTATTGTTCATACGCACAGGAGGAGAAGGTCCCTTTCTCCAAAGAAGTTATAATTGGAATGGACACAACAGACAAAAGATAAAATCATTGACACACTGAGGTCAGTAGGAAATCTCCTATGGATTTCAGAAGGGTGAGAATTTCAGTGAAAGGAAGCATGATTATCCCCATTTTACAAATGAAGAACTGAGGCATAGAGAGATTAAGGTACTTGCATAAAATCACAATTGATGTCAAGGGCAGAACCAGGAACTGAACTCATTAAAACACAAGGGTCAGTCCAACACCTTAACTGAAAGGCCATCCAATCTCTCTTCAGTGACTTCTTCCAGTTATGCCCAAGACCAGTTATGCAAGATCATTTATTAATATCTGAACAGAAAGCTATACATTAACTTGTGCAGCCCATCTCTGCTATAGATTTTTGTTGTTTTGCCCTTAGATTTTTTTAACCAAAAGTGGGCCTTCCTATCAAATTTCTTTTCTTTGTTGTGGTTGGTATTTTGGTTATTAATAAAACAAGCAAAGAAAAAACCTGAACAAATCTGTCAAAATTCTAAAGTTTTCAAATTAATTTCTTTGGGATGTTATTTACCTAATATTTGAAGAATGGGAAGGAGATTATCCTGTTGATCATCTAGAAAATTGAGTAAGCAAAGCTATTACTTGGGAGAAGTGTCCAATAAGAAACACTTTTTTCTCTTCACTTGTAACAAGATGAAATCCTTTCTTCTATTAGACATACTCCCTAGATCCTCTTTCACAACACCATCTTCACTATTTCCTTGATTAACTCATGCACTCAGCAGTCTTTTCTTGCTCCTTAAACAGTTTTATTGACTTGAATGTAAGATTCCACTGAAATGTTGTAACAACCTATCAATTAGTTAAATTACTTCAGCAAGATTGGCTGCCACCATCTGGCTGTACTCTAATAACATTGCAATATATATGTATCTCTACATCTGTATCCACACAGATAGAACAATGAATTTTCAAAGTCATTAAATTTACAGAAATTGATAACAGCAAAGAATGGGTGTAGGCTTTTGTTTGTTTTTGTTGCGTTTTACATTTTTTATACACGCATGTATGAAAAAACAGCTTTTCTGCTGTAATCTCACAGCTTCCATAAGCCTAATGACATCTGAAAACTAAATGATGAACATCAAAAGAGCAAAAAATATGCCATCTAGATACCTAACTTACATAATTAATCTTTTAGGCTGCACATCCACAAACACTCATGCACTTGATTGTCAGAGTGCAATGTATCTTCATGGTGGTATTTCCACAGAGTAGTTAAAGTAGGGGTGGGCAATAATTTTTGACCAGGGGTTCCACATCAGACATTTTTCAAGTGGCCTTGGGCTGCCCCAGAAGGGGCGGGGCCAGGACACTTCTGTGTTTCCCCACCAACAGACCCTGATTGGTCTGTGGTTGGGGGAGCATGTGAAGTCTTTGCCCCCACCCCCCTGAGAGAACCACCAGCTGTTCTGAACACATGCACTCCCACCCCTATGCCCTCAGGTCAGTCAGGGCCTGGGGGGTAGAGGGAGCACTTGATTCTCCTCCCACCCTGAAAGGGAGCACCATGGTTAGAGTCACTCACCAGCTGAGCAGCAGCTGGCAGTTGACTCTAAGTGCTGAGCCCCTTGCAGGGCGGGAGGAGACTTCGCATATGCCTCCAGGCCCTGAGTGGCCTGGGGGCAAGGGGAGCACAAAGTCTCTCACCCCCTGCCCTCCGGTGCACAGCGCTAAGAGTCAACCGCCAGGGTTGACTCTAAGCACCACATGTTCCCCCATCCCTAAGCCCTGATTGGCCTGGGGGGTGGGGGAGCAGCAGGACTTCCATGGACCAAATTAACCCACTTGGTGGGCCGGATCCAGCCCATGGAGGCCCTTTTGCCCACACCTGAGTTAAAGGATACAGTAAACAGATGAAACAAATTAGGAAGACAAGATTAGTGGGAATCAATTGTCTCTTGAACAGTAAATATGCATTCTTCTAGCCCGGCTCCACTCCTTGCCTGGCCTCCCGGTGGGCTCCCCACATGCAACCAGCCGTGCTGCCCTGCTATGGCAGCCATAGTCCTGCCGCTGGAGCGCTCAGCCTTGCCACAGCAAACCACTGCCCCATCACCAGTGCTCCTAGCTCCACCAGCCCTGCCATGGCAGCACCAAACTTGCCAGCCCACAATCCCTCTGCCGGGACTCCTGCTCCTCTCTCCCCCAGCAGATTGCTGCTCAGCTGGGGTTCCTGACCCAGCCAGCCTACTGGAGCAGCACCGGCCCCACTGCTGGGACTCCTGGCCCTGCCAGCCCTGCTTCAACTGCCCTGTGGTCCCACTGCCAGGGCTCCTGGCTTCACCGCAGCAGACCGCTGCCCTGCTGGAGCCCACCGGTATACCAGCCACTTGCCGTGGTGAACTCCCGCAGCAGGGCTCCCAGCCACTGGCATCTCTGCAGCCAGCCTGGCTGGGTTCCCAGTCCACACAGGGCTCCTGCCTTTGGCTCTCTCACTGGGTCTCTCTGGTCCAGCAACATCTGGAATGTTTGCTGGACCATGGATGTTGCTGGACCAGGGAGTCCTGGTTGAGAGAGGTTCTACCTGTATTTTTTTTCTCTTCTACAGATTTTGTTTTCATGAGAGTGACACCTGGAGTAAAGTATTTAAGTATGTTAGCTCACAGGCATCCCAGAACCCTTCAGAATTATATTTATGATTCATTTGTTTTCATAAAATGCCCTGTATGACTATGAAATCTATCAGAAATCCTGTGGTTAAGAACCTGAACAGAAGTAAATGCAGGATCTCCTGGCAATCCCTACTTATTCCTCCCTCCACTATGAAGATGGAACAGTGCCCTCTGAAAAGTTCATGAACCTTTGTATTATGGAAAAGATGCTGGACTGCATTCTACTTTGACAGGATCAGTTCATTGTATAAATGTAAATATCAACTATTCTGCTGAAGTTGTTTCAGTAAACTTTGAACAATATCCCTTCTTACACTGCATCACTCATTATGACCCTAGAGAACTACAAAAGGTATACTTAGCACAGAGCATATGAAAACAAAGTGTTGAAAAAGTTGAGTATTGTGTATGATCTTGGCCAAACTAGAAGACAACTCATATGTCAATAACCAGTTGATTAAAGATCAGAATGTCACTAATGTTAGAAGTAAATCTTAGTCCAAAGATAGTCTGTTTCACAGATGAAAGTTTAAGAGATGCCAAATGTATAAGAGGACTCAAACTTTCTTCTTTAACTACCAGAATGCAGCCCTAAACTTACTCAGTTTGGGTATGTCTACACTGCACAGATATTTTGAAATAAGCTATTCCAGAATAGTTATTCCTTTATAGCTTATTTCAAAATAGCACGTCTATACTGCAGGGAAGCCTCATGATTAGTCCAAGGCAGGCTTCCCTAATGTAGACATGCTATCTCAATTTAGAGCCCCAGGAGGCACTGGGGAGGAATAATTTAGAATGGCCCTGGTGAGGGGCTATTTCGAACTAGCAGCAGTGAAGCGTCTACGCACGCCTTATTTTGAAATAGCTGTTTCAGAATAGGTGTTATTCCTCATAGAATGAGGTTTACAGATTTCGGAATAAGCTGTCTGTTATTTCTAAATTATTGTGAAATAACAGAATTGCTGTGTGGATGCTCACATTGTTATTTTGAAATAACACTAGTTATCTCGAAATAATGGCGCAGAGTACACGCACCCTTTGAGTCCTGTGAAAACTGGGTAACGAAAATTATTAGACATGACCAGTTGATGACACTTTAAGACCTAAGTGAGAAAAAGTCAGGCAATTAGTCCTACAACTATTTAAATGTAAATAACTGATTAATAGCAATAGCTTACATTTTAAAAGAAGGAAAAATCAGAGAATCCACTGATGATTGGCTCCAAATAGCCAATCCTCTTCTCAGTGTACTTCACTAAGTCATTCCTCGTGGTGTCACAGTAGATACTGAATGGGTCATTATTTACTGTGATATCACATTTCAAGCGTTTATAAACTATTGCTGTCTGCCCATTTCTTTCTGAGCTTTAGAGGTTAGAACAGCACCAAAGAAAAACACTGCAAATGCTAATGCTCTTAAAATTGTGTTTTGCCTTCAAAACCAATGCATTATAAAGGTTAAAGAGGTTAACAAGGCTGATTCTCAAACTCAGGCAGACTTTGTATGGTAATTTTGCTATTTTTTTAGACTGAACCACAATGTTATCATAATTACAGAGTGTGAGTAATGTATTTCTTCACACATGAAAGAGCTTCATGGGGATCATCTCAGTTAAATGAAGGTAGCAGGAAACATCTTAATTTTCAGCAAGCAGTAGATTCTGCTGTATAGTATTTATCTGTATCTTGACTTCTGTAACTCCCATTCCTAAACCCACAACACAAATGATTTGCATAAAGAATGTTCCATATTCCCCACTGAGGCTTTAATCTTGTCCACTTATGGAAGTATGTATTGACCTTACTGCAGCAAGACAAGTTTGCTAAGATAAGCACCATCAGCAGTATTTGTGCAGCAGAAGTGGAGCCCATCACCTATATTCGAATATCAGATCTTTATTAATTTAATAATTAAAAGGAAAGTGAATCTCACATTAACTTTTGTTCTCATATTTTCAACACAAACGTCATATAAAATTTCTTTTTGTTAGCTCTTGCTAGGATTAAAATCCTGTACAGCTTTGTTGACATTTTTTGGAGCAAGTTACTTAAGGCTGGCTATTTACTTTGATGCCTTTGTAGCCAAATATGTCCTTTGAGTCATACTCTGCCATTCTTTCCTAGAAGAGTGGCTGAGAGCTGTACTGTCATTAAGCATTTTGCACTCTAAATTATCGTAATTTTTCAGGCACATAAATGGCTGAAATCTTTTTCTTGCATCATTTCTTTTAGGACATTTATATGAGATCAGCTATTGGTGCACCAATGCAGTAGTGTATTAGTGTCACAGAATGGAATTTCCTGTGGAATAGATGAAAAGTGAAGAGTTGTGGATAATGTCCTTCTAAATTTCATGTCCATTTTGCAGTGATGCCCTGGTAAATATGGGACTCAGCCTCTTAGCAGCAAGAAACTTCCTGTCTAACACATGAGCATCAATCTCACCTAGATTAGTGAATGTTTTTTTCTAAAGAAGATATGAAAGTAATAGTGTTATGCTGGGAAGTCTAATGGTGTTATTCAAATATTGCTGGTATTAACAGAGGGATATACCGGTAATTATTTTCTTTAATTGTGCATTTAGTTTTAACCTCAAAACATGCTTAACACTTTGGGTTACAAGCTATAAATTTAAGTATTATTGGCCACTTCTCTATTTGAGATTAAGAATATAAGAACACCCACACTGCATCAGACCAAAAGTCTATCTTGTCCAATATCCTGTCTTCCAACAATGGCCAGTGCCAGGTGCCCCAGAGGGAATGAACAGAACAGGTAATCATCAAGTGATCCATCCCCTGTCATAATCCCTACCCATTTTGGCTAATATCTACTAATGGACCTATCATCCATGAATTTATCTAGTTCGTTTTTGAAGCCATGGTCTTCACCACATCCTCTGACAAGCAGTTCTACACGTTAATTGTGCATTGTGGAAAAAATACTTCTTTTGTTTGTTTTAAACCTGCTACCTATTAATTTCATTTGGTGACACCTATTTTCTCTGTTATGACATAGTTCTTTGTTACGAGCGTACTTCTTGTGTTATCTTGGTCAGCAGGGGTAACTTATTTGCATGGTAAAGAAGAAAGCATAGTAAATATATGGTGATTATAATTATTTCAATATCTAGAGTGGAGAGTACATGGTAATTAGTTTTGGACCTGCCATAGTAAACAGTGTTACTAAGAGATCTGCAGAAACATGCAATCAATACAGAGGTATACATTACTGTATTTGATTATTATTCTCCCTTAACCCACAATTAAACTACACAAGTAAAATACATAAACATTGGGATGGAAAGAGCCTCTAAAGAGCCATGTAATCAAGTGTCACCGCAAGATTTATTTTATCATTCCTAAACCATTCCTTATTAGATGTGTGTTCTCTCTCACTTTGACTATGGGTAGAGTGATGGAGATTTCATAGCCTTCTTAGCAACTGCCTGCAACTTTACACAAACATAAAAGTTTCACCTAATAATAGCTTGTACCTGTACTGAATCTTATTTGATTGATATCAATCTACCTACCCAGTATTGTTTTGTCTTTTTATGTTCCAAAGAATTTTCAGTTTGTGCTGTTTGTAAAACAGATCTTTGGATTTGCCACTTAAGTTTCCAGAAGAGATCTTTCAGGGCAAAGCACTGCAACTATGGTATTCAGCAAACTCTGGGTCTGATTGTACCCATATATGGAAATACCACAAAGGAGACCGAAAACACTATAAGCTTCCCCTCACAAAGTTTCTGGTACCCCAGCCTCCAGGGTACAAACTGAGAATCCAACCCACAAATCCTGCTGATCTTGGAAATTTGCTGAATGAAGAGGAGCGTCTATGCAGAGATCCTGTGCCTCCTTTGATCAGCTCTTGGCCCTCTGTAGCTTTGCCCTGGTTCCCTGGCAATGTGACTCCAAAGCAAGAGTATTGTCTGGAATTTACCAGCGGGTGACTGACTACTTTGTTCTGCTTTGTGGAAATGATTCTATGAACACAATCAATGTAACCTCTAGCCATATTAATTTTGTTCATTGCTAATACTGGATGAAGGGAGAGATGATACATATCTCTATCTCCAGGTGACCTTCATTAGCACTATGGAGAAATGTCAAAATGGTCTGGAGAAAGGTCTCTCCCCTTCTATGTGAGAAGATGTGTGCAGACAGAATGGTACAGGGTTACTATGGTGGCAACTGACATTACAAAACACTAAGGTAGCTTTTTAAGGGTATGATATAAGAATAGTGCCTGAAACTGAGTGAAATAGAGTTAATATCAGAAAGATGACTAAATAAAGCAAAGATGACAATATAGTAGCAAAGAGAACAATATAAAGTATTGCTGAGAGGCTGCAGAGATAGAAGGGGTGGGAAAGATCTCTTAATTTGTGGATGTATTCTGAATTGTACCCTTCTCACCCATCATACTCATATTAGCCAACACAGGTAAGGCAGTGTGTTCTGGCTTCTATTATGGCTTACACCCCATGATAACTAAATTCTTATTACAGAATCATTATTATTATTGGTGATAACAGAATCCCTGTGATATAGTAGGTAGTTCAACCTTAATAAAGCTGTACTACTGTCTGAGCCAAAATACATCAACTGAAGCTATTTAAATGTTGTGCTACTGTGAAGTATAAGCTGATTTTATGACTACTAAGCTGCTAAAATGACTGAAAGTTTCCCGACTACAATAAGTGACCTTTGCGATGCCATTCCAAAATAAGCAGATATGGTATCAGCCTGTCAATGTGTTAGTAACATTCCAAATATGTGATCATTCGTAGAACAGCAACTGGCAATTTCTGGGGTGGGAAAAAAAGACCTGAACCTCTAATCTTAAGAAATAAATAAAAAGAACTCTGTCTGCAAGTTGCACCCTTGTTTATCATCTGAGGTCAATCCCTGATTCATCGTTACATTATTTGGGTTGGTTACTTTTCAAAATTGTCTAGTTTTTTACAGAAATGTATTGCTTTAACTCCTCCTCTGCCCTGGTCTGATACCTTTATCATAACATTCATACTGCTCCGACAGTCACAGTCTTGGGCTCCCAAGAATGGCCTTGTCGAGCAGGTAAGATTAATTTCACTAGGCTCCTTAAATGTGTTCCTTTCTTTTCTCACTATTGTTAGCAAAGCAATCAGCTTTCATCTGATGCCTCCTTTTTCTCTAGTCCTTTGGGGAAAGAGGGGAGGGCTTGCCAGGGTGACACAGCTTTTATATACTGCATTATCTACTGCTGTGCATTTTAATAGATTATGTTAAATGTGATTAACTAATTTTGCTGTTGCAAATGAGTATCTTAGTAAATTACTTTTCCAGATCCTTCCCTGTGATACATTCTTTGTATTTTCCTCTTTGAATAGCTATGTATCTAGCATTGTGGATGTTTGTTAATTTTGATACTGATAAGAATTCACTAAAAATGTGTGTGTTTGGATTCATCATAGAGAATGTACCTGATACATTCTTTAATAAAACTTTCTTCTTGGAGTTTGGGACATATTTTATTTTCAAAAACACCTCAGTGACTTAAAAGACTAATGGTAAGATTCAAAGGAGGATTTAGGTGCGTACCTGCCACTTTAGACACCAAAGTCCAACAAAACCACAATTCAGCTGCAACCCAAGTCTGTAGCACCTCTGTTAATACTGATAAAAAGTGCTCTAAGTGCCTATGTTTCTGCTAGCAACCATGCGCAAAGCTGCCTAAGACCTGATGCCACTGCACTGCTCAGTGTTCTAGTTCATGCCTAAGCCCTGTCAGGATTCACAGAGTTGGCATCCTTTTGTCTCTCTTGCTCCTGGGATCCAATCCATATACAACAGATGGAGACCTAGAATCAAATCCTTGTTCCAAATGAGATGAAGTGCCTCCCCGCCCCCAGGTGAGGGCCACAACCACTGGGCTGTTTGGTAGAGGGGCCCTCACCTGGGAGCTGGGAGGCACTTCATCTCGTTTGGAGCAAGGATTTGATTCTAGGTCTCCAACTTCCAGGTGTGTTTCCTAACCTCTTAGCTATAAGCCCCCCTTCCGCCCCGTGAGAAAGGACTGATCTAACTTCTGAGAATTCTGAGCCAAGTCAGTCACCTCCCTTTAGCCTGGAGTTAGATTCCTAACCCCCTTCGAAGTGTGAGATTTGAAAACTCTTAGCTCAGAATCTGGCTTCTGTTAAGCTCTCTTTTAGGCACCTAATGGTCCCCATGAATTTTCTGAGAAACACAGACACCTCATTTTGGGTAATGAATTCCACTAAGCAGCATGGTGCCCAAAATGTACAACATGGAGCATTGTAGTATCCAACTCCCTTAGGGAAAACCTAGCCCAAAGTCCCATTTTCAAAGTCATTAAGACTAAGTCTACATGGCAAGCACAAACCCATAGCAGTGAGTTTAGAGCCTGGCTATTCAGACTTGAGCTCACACTACAGCACTAAAAATAGCATTTTTGATTTTGGGACTCGGGCTGGAGTCTGGGCTCAGAAGTGCACTCTGCTCCTTGGGATTCAAAGCTCAGCCAATATTTACACAGCCACTTTTAGCACCAGGAGTTGTAGACCCAAGTTATAAGACTTGCTATTGCAGGATTCTGCTTGCTGTGTAGACATATCCCTAGAGGCATGTTTTCAAAGGTATGAAAGCATTTACTGGCATTTTCAAAAGTGCCTAAGCAGGTTTCAGTGAGAAATCATGTTGATTTCAATGGGAGTTAGGCACCTAACCTGCTTAGGTACTTTTGAGAATCCCAATTGGCACCTATTGGCATTCTTATGATCTGTATGCCTTTGAAAATAAGTGCCTAATTCAGTTTAAAAAATGGGACCTAACTTTACCTGAAATCAAATATTTTACCTAGAAACAAAACATGAGATTCTGTGATACACAGAAACTGGTTTCCTGCTTTCCATCAGATGAATAAAAGATGATTTTTTTTCACAAGAAAGCTGCAGTCCTCACTAGTACTTGCCTTATTCTCCATGGAGAGCTGCATTATTTAATAAAATACACTGCTTTATTCATTAATACTCTGCACTTATACACATACTTTGCATCTTGTCAATGCCCTGACAACTAGTACCTGAACTAGATAAACCTCTGGCTGGTCTGCTTGCCTCCTATAGTTACTTTTTGTTCATTATACTCCTACTAATGCCCCATCCCCATTGCTCCTATTACATTACCCCTCCTTGAATCCCTCTATTAGCTTCTTCTCTCTTACTGCATCTCTTTCAATTATGTATCTTATCCTATAAAGCTTTACATAATATTTCCCTCTATTACATTTCCTCAACTCCTTTCCTCCCTCTCTTTCAGGTCTTCCCAAACTTTTTACCACACTCTCCCTTTTCTCTCCTTAAAGCTTCACATCTCCTGTCATGTTGCCCTTATTCCTGTCTTCATCTATCAAGAATCCTCCCTTTCTTCCATTATGTCTTTACTTAAATTCAACCTCCTTTTTATCTTAGGAGATAGAGGAGGCCACACAGGCTCCGCTTGTCCCATCCACACATTAAGAGATCTTTCCCACCCCTTCTAGCTCTGCAGGCTCACAGCAATGCTTTAAAAGACATCTGGTCATTTCAGCTACATTTTTCACCTGTAAGCAAACAGTATGTATTAAAGAGATGCATACTCATATTAACTATATTAGTCCTGAGTTAGGGAGTGGGGACGGGAGATGTATATTTTTGTCCCACTTACCGATTTCTATTGCTGGAAATCCAATCTGAGATTAATGTTGCAGCCTGTTGGTGACAGTGTTTATTGCCAAAGCTGCAGGCCAGCATGATGACTTCTCGACGCAATTCTCTGGGTTAGTCCAAAACACAAATAAAGACACTAATGAGGTCACATTTATAAATAATTGCGTTGAAATTCTCAGATGAAAATATTATAACCTTTCTTATAAAAGAGCTGTTAATATTTAAACAAAAATATTCAAGCTACTGTAATTCTATATCCTTGAGTAACAACCAAGCACCAGTTGTTACAGTTACAATTTTTAATTAAAGGCTATGGATCAAAATGTGTGCTGTTACATTCAGCCAGCCCTACTAAATTCAATGGCCTCATGAGTTCAAATCCCCAAATCTCCAATGGAGCCAGCACTTAAATTAAAGCTTAACAAGAACATGTCTTTGTTCTCCAAATTCCAGGCAGAGGAAACAGATTCACAGCACCTAACTCCCTCCAGTGAGGAGAAATGAATGGAGGAAAAGGATAGAAAGGCATCTCATGCTGCTCCAGCTCACATTTAATATTGGGAAAGCACTTTACTATAACTATCTCCTGTGAAAATTAATAAAGAAGTATAACAGTACTCATGTTGGTAGGCAGCTTGAACAAGAGATCTGTTTAAATTATTTGTTGGCCATCCAAGTTTGAGGTACATCGTTGCAACTTGTTTTAAAATATATTCCTGAAAGAAAAAAAGCAAGTATATTTTCAGAATTAAGCTTTATTTTTTATTTTTCACTTCAAAATTGAAATCCTGTTGATGTTTTTATTAACATCCCACTTTCAAAATGCTTCGATTTGGATCTAGTGTTGCAATGCTTTTGTATTCAATCCCATTCTTTATTTACTTCAATCTACAGAACAGCTACATGAGTGGGTCTACAGTGTAAGCCAATTTAATGACAAAGAATACAACCATTTACTTTGTTTACTTTAAAAGAATTTTGACCTAACAATACACGAGTGAAGCGCTGCTGGAGCTTGGATAGGCTAATGTCAACTCTAGCTAAACCAATCCTGACTTCACAATGAATGTTTGACTAATGGCCATTGTTACACATTTAAGGAGACACACTCAGCACATATTTAGTGAGATAACTGATAGCTATGATCGTCTTTACTTTCATAGCTACAGCCAAAGCATTACACAGGTGCCGTCATCTGATCTGTAATACTCAACAATATGTGCTGCATATCAAGACTAGGTTATTTAATGATACTATTTCAATGTCCATTTAGCTCTTGCGGTGTATAAATATCAAAGACAGCACAAGACATGTTTTATCTTACTCTTACATCTTGCACATTAGGCATCTTTACATTCAGTGACAAGTTGTGAAGTAGACTATTGTCACTGTAGTCACGGCATAATTTTCTGCCACTGGAATTCACTGCTTTGAAAAAGGAACTGAAATGAACTAATGCAAGAGAATATCCATTTTTATTTTTATGAATGCATGTGCAAATGTGCGCAATGACAGAAAGGAGAAGCACAGCATAGCATTCTCGAGCAGGTAAATTATTCTGTGGCAGTTTATATTTCCTCTGCTATCAACTCTGCTTTCAGATTTCAGGAAGAATCATAGCGATAAAACACAACCCTTCAATTAAATACACCAATTTTGTTTATTAAAATGCATTCTTTTTACACAATTGTGTCTAAAAGTGAAACAGCAAGGACTGTTTAATAATGATTTTTCAATGCAGGTAATGATAGACTAGGAACAAAAAAAAAGAGCAATTTTACATTAGAACTGTCTGGTTTGGAGCAAGTCTTATATCATAGGTTCCTGAAGAAACATTTCCAGTATTTCTTTATTAATTTGTAATGCATTCCTTATATAAATTCTCCATGCAAGCATGCATCTCAGTGTATTTTAAAAGTGTCTCTCTAACTATATCAGACTTCATGTAGTTACTTCATTTTGACTGTATTATAAAATTATGCTTATGTGATTGGCCATTCAAGCATAAACCAGGTTATAATTTTTAATAAATACTCTACTATTAAAGTCTGTGTAATTAACAATGTTCCTTTTAACAAATATGCTTCAAGATTAAGCAACATTTTTCAGGTAACATTTTAAAATGTTTGTCATGTCTACTTGGATTATCTACAGTTTGCTGCTACTACTGTTCCTCCGGTCCCAATTATGAATGGGTTTTTGACTCAATTGTGATCTAATCCTTGTTAATTAAGGGAAGTGCATTGAATTCACTATGCCTTTCAGAAAGGAAATAATGACTAATAATATAGACTTCAATTGCACTCATCCTGATAAATTCTGTGAGCACACTTTCTATTCATGATTATGTCCAATGAAACTATAGTCCAGTGGCTCCAGAGAACTATAAAATTTGGAGTACACATTGTTTTTAAGAGTCAAACCACTTATTTGTCCTAATAGTTGATAGGAAGAAAAGTTAAGTTTTCTTCTACTCATTAAATATGCCTCAAAGAACTGTTATCACTGTTCAAATGCAAATTAACCTAAGTTTGACAATTGCTATATTTAAATACAAAATAATTAGAAAGAAAGTTATTATCCCTAGATCAGTTACAATAACTGACTGGGGACTAGTTCATCTCAGGACAATAGAAAAGAAGAGAATATATCTTTTACATTGAAAATGTTGTAGTTTTCAGTGCGGTCCAGCAATTTATCTAGAGGATAAAGAGCTCGGCTGGCAGCATGCCAAGGCAGAAAATCCTTCTCCTCGGAAAGGTATCTGATAATCTCCAGAGGAATATTCTGAGGCAAATAGCCAGCTCTGCACAGTCAAAGAAATTCATGTTAATTATTATTTTCAGAGAAGGTACATGATGATGCAAAATGAGGATTTTTCATATGCAAATGAAAGGTAGAAAACTATGATAAATACATCACATTATAATGAAATGAAAGTCAGTGTTATTAAAAAAAACCCAACTGTTATGTATTGAATGTCTTTTTACAGGTTGGCAATATCCCTAATTTAAATAGAACCCTGTAGCTATTAAGAATGCAAACAGTAAAATAGCGGAAGGAAGGAAGGAAGAAGGAAGGAAGGAAGGAAATCTTATTGCTACAGTGTAGACAGAATGTAAACAAACCTGGGCATTTTGCTTCTCAGAAAATTGTTACAAGACGTGGGCAGCTGGGAAGAACTGATTGTGAAGGGACATTCTTTAGTTTCAAAATTACTCCCCCATCATAAAAGCAGTTTTGTGGGATGTTTATTTCAAACCATTTTGGAACAAGTTTCCTTTTAAAATTCTATATTGGAAACTTCAAGCTTCAGGATTTTTGTTATTGTTGTTTTGATATTACATTTTTGAACTGCTTTTCTTAACAATCAAAATGCTAAAATAAAATTTAATTCTATAGTGAAAATTTTCTAGCAACACACAGGCCTATTCTTCTCTTACTGTATGGCTGCGTCTAGACTGGCATGATTTTGCACAAATACCGTTAACGGAAAAGTTTTTCCGTTAAAAGTATTTATAAAAGCACGTCTAGATTGGCACGGATGCTTTGCGTAAAAGTGCTTTTGCGCAAAAGCATCCGTGGCCAATCTAGACGCGGTTTTGCGCAAAAAAGCCCCGATCGCCATTTTCGCCATCGGGCCTTTTTTTGCGCAAAACAATTCTGGGTTGTCTACACTGGCCCTCTTGCGCAAAAGCATTTGTGCAAGAGGGCTTTTGCCCGAGTGGGAGCGTCATTGTATTTTCGCAAGAAGCACTGATTTTGTACATTACAAAGTCAGTGCTCTTGTGCAAATTCAAGAGGCCAGTGTAGACAGCTGGAAAGTTTGACAGCTTGCCAGTCTAGACGCAGCCTATATGTTTAACTCTCACAGTTCTGTACCTGCAAGAAAAAGAAACAATGATTCCTTTTTCATTAAACTTCCAAGGCAAGATGTACCCTTATGCACCGGAGAGCAATCTTCTAAAGTTTGAATTTGCAGGTCTAGTTAAGACCTACTAAATCAAACACCGAGGGCACTTCCAGTTGGCACCAGTACTGCTCACAGTCGCAAGGAGTAAGAGAAACCAGATGTCTCCTGCCATCTGCTACTCTTGGTGCCTTCCCAGCCCAGTTATTACTTATATGTAAATTGAGGTAAACACACACTCCTTTGGAGGGGGCGGGGGGATAAACCTGTTTTAAAACCTTTGCCTAGGTAGGCCTGTGTGGTTTTAAACATGTCATAACAACTATACAGGGGGGATTTCATAACTTTGCATATAATGTTGTTACATACATTTCACCATGATATTATTCACATTAGTTTTCATATGATACCAAGGCATATTTTTCTAAAAGATTATTACAATGGTGTTTAGAGTGTGCACACAGGGATGTTTTCAATCACAGCATGGTGGGGCAGTTGTGCAAGGGTGACTATGAGAAAGGAATCAAGTTCTCATCAAGCAACTTTCTCATTCCATTTATGCCATCAATATCCCATCATTTTAATTCTTGAAAATCCCACAAACTTATACAGCAAGTTTCAGGGCCACAATCTCGGTTAGAAGGATGGAGCCTGCACAGCTCTGCATTACTGCCACGAGCACTGCAAACATTGATGAATGATCCCCCAGTATTTGCAGAGGTACAGGAAGAATTGCAGCAGGATGATTTTGTGGACAGATCCCAGTGAAATGCAGCAAAAACCAATTTAGCCTTTTTGGTGACATTCAGAAAGCAGCTGAAGACAATGGAGCACTGCTTATGGGGAAAGTTAGTTATCACTAACAGGTGGGATCACATCATCATGCAGAGTAGTCCTGTGGCACCTTAGAGACTAACAAATATATAAAGTATCGTGAGCTTTCATGGGTAAGACCCATTTCCTCAGATGGTTAGGGAAGACAAGCGGAGGCTGCAGAACTTCGAGGTGTGAAAGGCTATGGTCCTGGATCTATGTGCTGTGCTCATTCCAGTCACCCTGTGCAGGCACACCAGGACTCACAGCTGAGAAGAGAATGGTGATTGCTCTGTGGAAGCTTACAATACCAGATTGCTATGGATCAGTGGGCAGTCATTCTGGAATTGAAAAAAACCAACCCTTTATTGTTGTCATCATGCAAACGAGCAGAGCCATTAATCAACTCCTGCTATGAAGGACTGTGACTCTAGGCAAAGTGCAGATGTGTGCAGCAATGGGGTTCCCAAATGGCATACATCCCTATTTTAGTACCAGCCTACCTTGCCATGAAGTACAGTAAATGCCTCAGGAATGGAGATTGTTCATAACTCTGAAATGTTTGTAATTCTGAACAAAACATAATGAATGTTCTTTTAAAAGTTTATAACTGAATATTAACTTAATACCGTTTTCACACTTTACTATGCTGAAGTTTATGTTTATGTTTAACACAGTACTGTACTGTAACTGCATCATTCTTTTCTCTCTTTTTTTTTTCTCCCTGCTGTTGCCTGATTGCGTACTTCTGGTTCCAAATGGGGTGTGTGGTTCGTAACTCTTGTGTTCAAAACTCTGAGGTTTTACTGTACTTCAATGGAAAGGGCTAATATTCAATGGTTATACAAGCATTGGTGGATCATGGAAGATGTATCTCTGATGTTATTGTTGGCTGGTCAAGGAAGGCACAGAACATTTTCATCTGTAAGAAGACAGGACTATTCAGAAAGCTGCATGCAGGGAGATCCTTTCCTGACCAACAGAGTACCATTGGCACTAGTGAAATCCCAAAAGTGATCCAGAGGATCCCAGCCTACCCTTTCCTCATTTGACACCTGAAACTATACATCAACTATCTCAACAGCACCAAGCAAAGAGACACCTATCAGCTCACTAGGTGCAGAATGATGGTTGAATGTGCTTTTGCTAGACTGACAAGATGGTGGCATTGCTCATTCACCAGACTGGATCTCAGTGAGAAAAATCAATGGCTATAGCTGCCTGTTGTGTCCTGCTTAAAACCCTGAAGGAAAAGGGGCAAGTTGCTTCTGGTGTGGAGGTGGGGCAGATGTCTACTGAGTTGGAAGTGCCAGACAATAGGGCTATTACAAGATACACAGATCTGTGTTTCTCTTTATAGCTCCCCACTGTGAAGTGCAGGGGTATGGATCTGACCCGTGATGCTGCATGGATCATTGAGGGGTGTAGAGAGATGCTAAAACGGAGTTCTCCACTGGCTGCAGAGGAAGCCAAGCACATGATTGTTGAACCTGTAGGTCAACAAGAATCTGTAGCTTTTGCGTTTGCGGCATTATGACCTTTATGTATCTGTTTATTTAAACACTGTAGTAGGAAATGCATTTACACAGATTGTGCATTGGTCTCGCCCATGCTCAACTGCTGGGAATGACTAAACTATGGTGGAATCTTAAACAGATCCTGGCTTATGGCATAGCTGGGCCTCCCAGTTGCATGTCCTCAATCTTCCATCCTGCTCTTCACAATGATTTGTGTCTCAGGCTCCCTGAAGTATCCATAGGGCTCCATCGGGTGCTGGTGCCAAGTATGGTGCGCATCTCTTTGTAAAAGTATCAGGTCTGTGGCACAAGACCAGACTTACTGTTCACTTCCCTTTTGGTATGCCTGCCACAGTTTCTTCACTTTCACTTGGGACTGCTGCTGGTCCCTGTTTTACCCCTTTGCTAACATCTACCACGCAATCTGCTCATAGATGTTCACTTTGCTACAGCAGCTCTGCAGATGTGGCTGTACAGCCTTTTCTCAACACAAGCCCAAGAGATCCAATACCTCCTGTTCGTCCCAGGCATGAGCATGTGTGGAGCACATAGTAGACATAGTTGGTTAGGCAGTTGCACAAAAGAAGGGAGACCTGCTTTCTAAATTGGGTAATCAGTAAAATTCATTTAATAATATGCAGAGTTTTTAAAGAGGGGAGGGTGGTCTTCTGGGCTCAATGACCACTAGGCAGTGGTGCTCATAACTGTGACCAGAGAGGACAGCGTCAGGTGTTGTAGGACATCTGCTAGAGGACTGTTAGGATTGATAAATGTCACATGGCACCTACCCTCTCACTGCTTCAACCACAGTATGTTGACCATAACGCAACATAGTTCATAAAGGTGGAGCTGCTTTGTACCAATACTGGGGCGCTAACATCCATGAGAGACAAATTTGAGTGTAGACACATTCACAAGTAGGATGACATGAGGCAATTTACATTGACCTAACTGCACTGTAGTTCAGACCTCTCTGCTAGGATCCAAGATCAGAGGAGCTCTTGCATAGCAAAGAAAGTCAATAGCACAATTTACCTCAGTTACTCTGGATTTGCATAAGTGTTTCTGGGATTCGAATGTGGCCCCTGTAATGGAGTATGGACTGGGAAGCAGAGTTATATGAGTGACCAGGTCAAGATTTGCATGTCTCTAGAGCAAGAGAAAGTATATTAAGTTGAAATTGCATCATTTTATATATCTTTCTAATTCCAGGAGCTATAGAACACTGTTCAAGTGTTGTGTGCTAGGGTCGAAAGCTTTGAAAAAATGGTTAGCTATAATTAATGAGACTAGAAGCACATTGGATTGACGGAAAAGTTAAACATCGTGGCGATAGTGTTAGTGAAGAAGTAAAATTAGTTTGGAGTTGTGTGTGTGTAATTGGTTCCTAATGGGGTTTGTGATTATTGTTGCTGATAATCTGATTGACAAAAGGAAAAAGCATGGAGCAGGAAACAAGAGGAATGACTGTAGAAAAGCATGTTGCTTAAGAAACAAACAGATGTATCTGTATTGTAGTTGGCTCTGTGGTACATTTAAAATCTTGCTCCTGAAATTCAGTTTCTCTGAGCTAGTCACCAAAGGGAAATCCCGGCCGTAAAAGAGAAACATGTCAGTGGTTTCTTTAATGATTCTTCATGTAGAAAATAAGTGTGCGAAGATCCAGAGAAATCCATTATTTATTAACTTTTTGCTTTCTCCACTGTTTTCAATGTGGCAACTTCTAGATGACAATATTCATCCTCTTTAATACCATGAGAAAGTCTTTTATTGTCTCTCTGCCTTACATCTGTCAAATCTATCTACCCACACATGGTGTCTCCAGCTGGGAACCCATCTCTCCGTTTTCTCCCATAACTCCTCATGGGTATTTCACCATCAAATTAAACTGGATGTCGCTACCTTGTCTCCTGAACCCTCTCCTCCTTTATTCATCCTGTGACTTTGCCACATCATTCAGACTTGAAACCGTACGGTCATCTTTGGCTCTTCTGTTTCGTTCTCTCTTACACATCCAGACATGAAAAATCTTGTTGCTTCACCTCCTATAATATTTCTAAAATTCAACACCCCTTGGATTCCTACTATCAAGCCTCAAATTCCCCTAGTAGCTCTATCTCACTTGCATAACAATACATTTTTCCTTTCCATATTGCCTGACTCTCTCCTCATCAATCTATCCAATATTCAGAAGCTAAAATACTCTTTTCTTTTTCACCTCTTTGAACACCATGCCACAGTCCTCTAAAGCCTCTTCACAGGCTCCCTGTGTCTTACCACATAGAGTCAGTATCTTTGTTTTCACTCTGTCATCACCCTCGGTGCAGTTCTGCCTCTGCCACTATTCTTTGCAGTGTGCCCTATATCACTCTGGTGCTCTGCCCACTTTTCTGATTTTGTTGTTTTAGTCTATATTTGTCTGGTATGAACCCATTCTTGCATCTCAATGCTCCTTGAGTATCATCATGTAAAGTTATGGAGCTATAAAAATGTTGCACAATACTAATTATAATATTCAGAGAAGTGGTGGCAGCAGCAGGAAGAGGAACCGGCCTATCAAAGGGAAGACATGGAATATAATTGTCAGCCAGCTATGAAAGGAGAACACAATTTACAGAGACTGTAGAAATTATGGAAACTAACAGAAGCTGAGTCTCTGAAAACTGTTTCTTCCTTCTTCATCCCCTTTGCCTTGCTGAAGAAGAGAATGAACTCTTCCTTGATTTTTCATCACTGTCTCTTCTTCATTCATTCATCTTCATGCCTTCTTCCATGCTGTCCCATAAGCATCCAACTTCCTCCCTTACCTCTCAGTTGTCTGTGACAGATGTTCATTTGCCTTCATTCCAATTACTCCTTAAAACATGCTTTTTTATCCATAAAACCCACATGTGCTAACTTCTTATAAGAAAAATGTGATAAAGATGAAATTCAACCCATGAGAGGAAGGTCCATGACAGAGCCGTAATTTTTGCCTTCAGGTATTTTCAGTGTCAACCATATTGCTGGTCTTCAATGTAAACAACAAAACCAACAACAAATGCCAGATCACTGCCTGTCTGAGTTGGAAAAACACAGACTAGAACTGACCATTTCAGAGGCTGGCGAAAATGCTGCTTCTCTCCTGGAGGACAATTAGAAATTGTTTCTTTTGAGAAGAGACAAAGCATGGGTGTACAGCAGAAATACTCTATAGCTTTCACCATACAGCTTGTTACAATTAACTAGACTCCAATGCAAAAGGAGAAGCCTGAAAATATTAGCAGGTAACTGGCCACCGCAGGAACAGGGAACCGAAAACCAGGGGCCAGATGCAGACCCTGGCTTGCCTGGATCGGGCCCCCAGCATTCAGGGCCCCTCCCCCCCCCCACAGCATTGGAGAGCCTGCACTAGCACTCCAGCCCCTGCTGCCCCCCCCACCCAACTGATTTTTCTATGGGTAAGCAGCCCCCAACCAAAAAAGGTTCCCCACCCCGGGCAACAGCAAAACATTTCTGCAGAAAAGCTTTGGTATACACTTTGTATGCATGAAAAATATTTTAACCAACCACTGCTGATTCCCAGATGGAGGCTGAACTGAAACGGAAGCTCGGTGTGAGTGCTTTTTGGAGTGCAATTCAATTAGCCCGCAAAGCTTTATCTGTGTGGCTATCTATCTCACTGCATTTGAGACCCTGGGTGCACTTCTTTTTATGAGCAGTGTCAAGGGAGAGTGTTCAATTTTCACCTTGCCCTAGTGCATGTTTGCAAAACTCTTCACTTACCAAATTATTTAAATTTTGCAAATACACTGTATTTGATATGAACCTTCACAGCAGATTGTGAAAAGTGGGGGGTTACCACATAACTGTACCAAAATGCACAGAGGTCAGCACCTTTTCTTTGGCATCACGAATCCCATTGAAAGAGCAAAACCCAAACATGTTATTTTTGAGGCATAATGAAGAGACTGTCAGTCAATTCAACAGACTTACGTTAATGCACCCATTTGCTACTTTAAGTAGGCACCCTACAAGTACACTTGTAAAGGCAACAATTTGACCAAAAGGACCACACTTGGGGTTCCTCAATTGTTTTAGCCACTTTTTATATGAATGACCTTGCTTGTCTGTTTACAGGAGAATCATTGTCAGCTATACAGCAGTCGCTGCTATTAGAGGAAGTTTTGGGCAAACAGATAGCTTTTTCCCTGTGTTATAAGCATGGTAAAATTCAGACTCATCTTTAAGTCCTGTGTTAGTGAGCTCTACAGCTGAAGACTTGCTGGAACTAAACGGGGAGCAAGTCTGGAGTGCCAGTATGATGTGCTCTTGTCAATCTGTTTTAGCTGTTAGGTGAAATTGTTGCAGGTTGGACCAGCAGGACTCTCATGACCAATACAATGACATAGACTTGTGGTGAAAAAGGCATGGATGACTAAGCTACGACTGCATCTGTTAAAAAAAGGTAAAAATACATTGACCAATTAATCATGGGGCAAAGATTTCTGGGAGCATTGGATTAGCCCCAGGTCAAAAGATTAAGCCAGGTGCATTGCTTCTGAAAGGTTTTTCAGTAAGAAGGCTCGTGATGACATAAGAAGACTGTGAATGCGAGCTCTTAAAAAAGACACTCTCTGGCCAGCATGGGAGAAATTGGTACGTGTGGCATTGCTATCAAAGACAGGTGGTGATGAATAAGAAAAGACTATTAAAACAATAATTAAACATCTTTCACGAAGAATACTGACTAAATTCCAATGCATATCAAAATCAAATCTTTAAATTACTGAACGTGGAATCTTTAAATTGCATGAGCTTTTCATGAATCAGAGAAAGAAAGCAGATCTAGATTCCACTGTGAAGTCTCACTGTGTTATCCAGCTGCATTCTGACCTTGGTTTGTTCTTTACACTGAGCCATTGAACTCATGGACAGATCCCAGCACATTCATTTTCCCCTTAGGGACAAAGTACCAAATGGTAGTGTAATTGCCAAGGGAAAATTATTACTCCGTACTGAATTATTTCCATCATAAATCCAGAACTAGTCAAATAGACTCTGTCACAAAAACGGCAGGGTTGCCGTACAGTGATGAGGTCCCACATACAAATCTACCATAAATCCATAAGCGCAACCAACTACTAAAGTCATTTTGAATCATGTGTTTAAATCAAAATTAGAAAACCCAACCTGTTAGCAAGCAGGTCAGCAATGTTGAAAAAATGAAAAATAGGTGATTTACATGATATTGCTTTAACACCCATCCCATCCCATCCCATCCCATGGTGTGTGTGTGTGTGTGTGTGTGTGTGTGTGTGTGTGTGTGTGTGTGTGTGTGTGTGTGTGTGTGTGTGTGTGTGTGTGTGTGTGTGTGTGTGTGTGTGTGTGTGTGTGTGTGTTTCCCCAGCTCTTTTTAATGTGGGAATGCAACACAGATTCTTTCTGCCTGCAGTTCAGTTTTGTGCATGCCCTGGTAAATAAAAAATTCAACAATATTAACCAGTCTATTAAAAGACAACTTAAAATGGATCTGGAATATTATTCACTGGCCCTCATTTAGTGAAAAATGTATTCAGTTCAACATTTATTTCTACCATGTATTTTACTCTATCCTCAATTTTTTCTTCCTTGTTCCAGGAAGATGGACCAGTTGCCTTTGCTGTCTCATCACAAAAGTATGTGGCTGAAGTTTCCTACAGCAGATTTCATGGCATCAACAGTGTGAGACAGCAACCATAGCAGTAAGATAGCAGCAGACATCCCGAATGCTGAAGAGAAAAAAGGTCTTTGGCAGTATGGAGCTATATGGGGCTAGGAGATAAACTCCCAAAGATCACTATCGTTCCCTCTGATGCCTGCAAGCCTGAGATGCCAAAGACAAGAACATTAGGCCTAAGAATTCCACAGCCAAGGAAACAACACTGGAACAGGGACAGACAGACGAGACCTTTTTCTTCCCTCCACTACCCCAAAAAAGGATAAAAGGGAGTCTTGTGCTTGTTTTTGCTGAAAGTTAAGACTACATGGTAAACAACTGAAGAAACACAAATGTGATAAAAGATTCAGAGGGGTAGCCATGTTAGTGTGTAACTGAAAAAACTTAAAAAACAGTGAATAGTCCTGCTACCTTAGAGACTACCATTTTGACTATTCACAAATGGGAATGTATTTCAGGGACAAAAAGAGATCAATTTCAAATAGTTGGATTCTCTTCAAAGGTGAATTTTCGGGAGATGGCTGGAGCAACCCTTTCTTCTTAGATTGTCAATGTTCTAATGTGACCCCACAAGAGTGGCTATGTTGACAAAGAATTTTGAAGTGTGCCTCCCAGTTCAGGTCAACGGACTCTAGCTAGCAATGGTTTGCAGTTGCAGCTTGGGCAGTAGCTTAAGCTCTGAAGCCCACCTCCCTTCCTTCAGGGGGCAAGCTCTAGCCCAAGCTGTAACTTCCAAGCACTGGCTTTACAACTATTTTTAGAGTACTTGCTTTTGATCCCAAGTCTGCCAGCTCAGGACGGGAGGTTTGCTCCATAATTCTGTGTAGACATACCCAGTGTGCTGAAGGACACTCAAAATTACTTAGCATTTGTTTAGCATGCTCAGCATTTCATTGTCTATTCTCTCTCCTTTCCTGATATATATAGTTCGCATAAAAGAAAGCAAAGATTTGGATAGGGTACGATCCTGCAAATATGCATGTAAGTGGAGTTACTCGTGTGTGGGAATGTCTATGGGACTGGACCCACTTCTGGAAAAAAACAAACTTTACAAACTTCTATTTATGTCCATACATGGTCCTGTGATGGGACACTCTATTTGCTGCTAGAGTGGAACCGCCTCCTGGCTGTCCTGGGGTTTAGCTGTGCAAGGTCAATATCCCTTCCTGCACTCCATCTTGGCAGGAAGCACTTCTCTTGCTCCATGAGCTGCTGCTGCTACCTTCCCGTCTTAGTAAGGCCAGTCCCTGGTTGTTCCTCCTCAGCTCCTTTTCTCAGTCAAGGGAATATTTAGTCACCTGATTCCCCTGAGCTCTGACTTTTTAGGTTAATTAGCTCCCCTCTCAATCTACATTAACTCTTTCAGGGTAAGCATGGAGTGAACATAGCTCCCTATCAGCATAATATCAAATCACCTCACAAAGTTTTGAATATATCTTCTCTACACACAAGGGGTTTGTAAAGTGTTGCTATCCCCATTTTACAGATAGAAATTTTAAACATGGGGAACTTCAATGACTTGCCCAAGGTCACAAGGAAAGTCTGTGGCAGAGAAACTATCCATTTAGGTGGATACCATATCATTGTTTCTACATGATCAAATCAAAGCAACAATAGCAAACCTGGATGTAGTAGCTGAAATTTGGACAGGTTTGGAATTAAATATTAATTGGGCTAGGGGAGAATTCTATCACAGTCAAACACTTGAAAACGTACTAATTTCTAGTTCAGGAACAGAAACTACATTTCCTGAGTCTCTATCCAGTGTCTTAACTACAAGATCTTTTTTTTTTTCTTCTCTTTTTTAAACTTATATGGAGGAGTGGGTAGTGGGAAAGATCCATTTTACAAGCCAGGAAGAAACAAACCAAACACAATTTTCTTTCAAAATACTTGTCTTTAATTTAAAGCCAGCCAAGTGATCTAGCTGTTCTTTTTCAGGTGAGCTACAGTGAAACCCTGACCACATTTTCAAAAATTACATTAAATAAAGCCACAGATGTAAACCCAGAACTCTGAAAGCATAATTTGCACTTGCAGTTCAAAAGTTCACACTTGCAGGTCAATAGTTCAGAGTTCATACTGCAATGTGGATCAGAAATACATAATGTAAACATATTGCTCAAACACATCAGACAACAGCCATCATATAGATAGATTAGAAGAGCAGTAGGTCTGGGGTGAGGAAGGTACTGTGGGGCCTCCCCTGAGCCCCTTGTTTCACTTCAAACACGAGGCTAAGTGTTTTCTATTGATTCAAGTATAATTCTGCTGAGCTCTTACTCATGTTTGTGAAACAAATGCAGTGGGCTGTTCCTCTCTCCAGCCATCACATGGGAATTCAATTCCAGCAATGTTATGTGGATGCATCCATCACAAGCTCACTTCAAAGGCCAGCCTGGACCATCATGCATCAAAACTGTAGCCAACAGAAATTGTTCTGCTTCCTTGAATTTTCCTGACCCAACCCACTTTAGATTGTTGCTAAGAAATACTGTTAAGACAGTTCCCAAGATGAAATTATTCTCACCTAAATTACTCTCTAGTTCAAGGAATAACTAAAACCGAGTTCCTTTTTGTGGGATTGTTGGAGAACAGCATCATCCAAGAAACACATGCACTCCATCAACATCAGTACAGTGTACTATGTATTCTAGAGAGGCTTGACAGAATTTTTGGACATTGTTTCCCAGTTGTTGAAGAATCTTATCCAAATTCCTGACTTGTTCTCAGTAATTTATTTCACTGACTAGAGTCTCTCCAAATAGCAGTTTCCCTGGACTGTGTTGAAAATGTGGTTCATTGCCCTATAGCATGTAAGAGGAGCAGATACAGTGTCAACATGTAATCCACATCCCACTTTGAGGAGAACAGATGTACTCAAGAGAGAGAGAAATGACAAAGTAGGAAAGTAAGGGCACAACAGTCCAGCCAACAACTATGTCTCCTTCAAAATCACACCTGCCACTTCTGTGGGAAAATCTGCAGGGCACAAATCTGGCTCCATCCTCAGCCAGTTAAAAACCCACCAGTAAATCTCCTTGGCAGACATTGTCCTCACATCGAGGGATAGCTGAAGAAGAAATTACAGCACGACAGACTTTTTAAGTGTGTTGATTGTTAGGAACTACTTCGACTCTTTCAGGAGCATATGCAAATATGAACTGAAATGCTTGTCTCCAGCTAGGATGGAGAGCAAGACTTTGCTGTGCAGTACAGCAGACTGATTGACATATAAAAAGGCACTTGGTTACTTTAAAATATCCATGTGTCTGCACCTTGCCATCCTTACTAACCAAGGGGCACAATTCATACAGGATTTATGTGAAAGGGTGAACCTGTGGGAAGCCACATTAGAGTCAACAGCTGCAGGGCTATAAGATGAACAAAAAGTGAATGACACAATACAGTAGAGCCACTCACCATGTACACAGAGATAATCTGGAGGTGGGCCAGCATTTATTAAAATAATAGATAATATCTACTTCCATCAATCCACTGTGGTCCATGCTCTCAATCTAGGACAAACTGCCTTTGCTAGAACACAGAGGCACTTGTTAAGGAAGCCATGTAGGAACATTATTGTTTGCCTTTGTCTTGAAACAATTAGCAACTGCTTGAGGAGGAATAATTAGGGTTGAATACACAATGTACACATACCATTGTTTGTGAATGAGCAAAGCAAAGCAATACCAGCAAACCTGGATATGGTAGTCACAATTTGGAGAGGTTTTGAAATATATTACATGGGTTAGAGGAGAATTCCTACCACTGTCAAACATACTAATTTCTAGCCCTGGAATTTTAAGTAGGGCCTTATGAAACTGACTTATTTGGGCATTAGGTTGCACAGGGCTGCAAGTAACATAATTAAGGATAATATGAATCCAATTATCTTGAATATGTTGGAAGACTTCAGATGATGGAATAAATTAATTCTTAATCTCTGGGGAAGTATTAGTGTGATAAAGATAACTACAACTCCATAGTTTTAATTGTCACACATATGCTTCCACTAGGCACTTCAGGGAAATATTTTTTCCAACAACAAGAACAGATTTGGATTTTATATGGAGGAGTGTAAAACAAAGGTTAAAGGATAAATCATTTTGACAGTCAAGTTCAGACTTAGAAAATGCTCCAATATGTGCTCCAAGATCCAGTGTGCTGAAAGGTGCCAATGGGTGCTGATGATGTTCAGCACCTTTGTTTAAATAGTTAATTTTAGGGCCCCATGTTTGCAAATACTGGGATATGAACTAGCAAAGGCCACAGAAAGAATTAGTATCAAAGCTGGGATTAGTGCCTTGTACTCAATTCCTTGCTAAGACCTGGTCTATACTACAGAATTACTTCAATACGACTGTATCACTCAGAAGTGTGAATAATCCTCACCCGAGTCACATAGTTATATTGACCTAGGCACTGGTACAGAGAGTGCTTGTCAGTGGGAGAGATTGTCCTGCTGATATAGGTACTGTCTGTCATGGAGGCGGATTAACTAAGCTGTCTCCCAAGGTACATCTAGACTACACCTCTCTGTCGACAGAGAGATGTAGATTAGGCACATCAAAATTGCTAATGAAGCAGGGATTTAAATATCCCGTGCCTCATTAGCATAAACATGGCCGCTGCTTTTTTTCGAAACGGAGCTTTTTAAAAAAAGGGCAGTCTAGACGCGGATCTGTCGAAAAATAAACCCTCAAGATTTACAGGATCTTTCAAAAAAGGGTTTATTTTTTGACAGATCCGCGTCTAGACTGCCTTTTTTCTTCGAAAAAGCTCCGTTAAAAGTGGTAGCCATGTTTATGCTAATGAAGCACGGGATATTTAAATCCCTGTTTCATTAGCAATTTCAACGTGCCTAATCTACATCTCTCTGTCAACAGAGGGGTGTAGTCTAGACGTACCCCAGTGACTTAGAGCATCTTCATTAGAGTACTGCAGTGGTACAACTCTTCTCTTTGCATCCAGACATCACACTGGCTGCTCAGAAGAGAAGCTGACTCAGCCTGAGGCAGCTGACTGGTAGAGAGCTTATGGTGGAGTGGGTAGCATTGCTTCCCTATATGTGCATTCACCTGAAGTGCTTCTCAAAAATCAAGGCTCCTACGGCTATGTTTTTTCTGGACGTTGAAAGGCAAACCTGGAAGGACAGGCTATAAGCAGAATGCAGTTTTAAGGGAATAAATGAGATGCTTTCAACAATGCATTTACAGCTATAAAAACAACGAGCAGTCCAGTGGCATCTTAGAGACTCACAAATTTATGAGGTCATGAGCTTTCGTGGGTAAAGGACACTTCATCAGATCAGTTGAAGTCCAACTCATTTGATGAAGTGGGTTTTACCCACGAAAGCTCATGACCTAATACATGTGTTAGTCTCTAGGGTGCCACAGGACTGCTTATTGCTTTTAAAGTTACAGACTAACACAGCTACCCCGCTGAGACCATTTACAGCTAGTTACATCTCCAAAGCTATGTTCACAGGGAAAAGCACTAGAAAATTATTTTGCTTAAATATAAATGAGAGCCAAGTTTTACCTTTACATTGCTATTTCCCTGTTGTGATGCTGGCTGACCAGATCATCCTAGAGCAAGGATGGGCAAAAGGGCCTTCGCGGGCCAAATCCGGTCCACCAAGTTGGTTGATTGAGCCCGCAGAGGTCCTGCCACTCCACTGCTCCCAGGCCAATCAGGGGCCTAGGGACAGGGGAATGCACAGCACTTAGAGTCAACCTTGACGGTTGATTCTAAGCGCCGTGTGACAGAGGGCAGGGAGTGAGAGATTTCGCACTCCTCTCCCCCCGCCCCCCCAGGCTCCTTGTAGGACGGGGCGGGGCGGATGGAGACTTCATGCACTCCCCTCACCCCCAGTCCCTGACTGGCCTGGGGGTGGGTGGAAGCATGCATAGTCTCCTCCCACCCTGCAAGGGGCTCAGCACTTAGAGTTAACCACCAGCTGCTGCTCAGCTGGCGGGTGACTCTAAGCGCAGCACTCCCTTGCAGGGCAGGGGCAGACTTTGCATGTTCCTCCCTGCCCCCAAGCCAGGATTGACGTGAGGGCAGGGGGAGAATGTGCAAAGTCTCCTCCCACCCACCAGGGGAACGGGTGCCTAAAGAGAACTGCCAGCTGTTTAAAACAGCTGGCAGTTCTGTCTGGGGGTGCCGGGGCAAAGACTTCATGCGCTCCCCCACTCACAGACCAATCAGGGTTTGTGGGCAGGGAAACACAGAAGTGTCCTGGCCCCGCCCCCTCTGACTGAGGCCCTGCCCCTTCTGGGGTAGCCTGGGGCCACTTCAAAAATTTCTGAAGTGGCCCCCGGTCAAAAATTATTGCCCACCCCTGTGCTAGAGTGCAGTCAAGTTAATTCACTTGTGTAGATCAAAGTAAAGGTTAGATGTATAAGTGTACAGATATTTAAACTTCATAAAACTAATTGGATGGTATGTGTTTTCACATATCTGTGCCTGTCAAAATTCAATTGAAATAATGTACATGGCATGTAGCCCTGTAACTAAACTCACCAGATACAAAAGAAACCTTGGGGATTACTAATGAAGGAGTTTATCAGAGAAAGTGGTAATTAAAAAACACATAGCCATTGTGGTGATGACTTTAGGTCAGAGACTCAAAGTACATTCCTCACTCCCCTCAAAAGAAACCTCCCCTCAATAGAGACACTGCCAACTTGCTCTCTGTGTGATGAGACTGTAAATATGGATTCAAAGAAAAATCTTTTATCTCTGTACTGTTTGAATTGAAACAGGGCAGAATAACTCAATGAGAAGATGGAGCTCCCCAGAGTTATTCTGGGTAGCCCTAAAAGACTTCCAGAAAATTGGCAGTTTATTACAACACTGCCACCATTTGGAGTTACAAATTCTGATTCACCTGTTATTTGATTTTTCCTGTTTTAACTTCTCAATAGCTCTCATTCTTTTTTATTTAGCTATCCTGTATTTATTTTACAACAGAACTCACTGGCAGCATTGGTGTATGATCTTTGGTGTATTATCTGCAATATCAATTGATCTAAATCAGTGTTTCCCAATTTTATTTAGCCACAGAACTCTCTTAAATTCGAAAGAATTTTGTGGAATCCCTAATAACAATCTTATATATGGAGATGAAAAAGTAGACCACAAATAAGTAAGGATAATAATAGACAAATGCTAAACAAGGTCATGAGATCAACATTTAATTCAATTGCACATATTTAAAAACAAAAATCACATTTAATTGTACAAAAAATAAAGCTCAAAAACGAATATGCATTATATTGGCAGTTTTCAATGCGGACAGTGGTTTTTCTTCTTAAGAATGTTAAAATGCAGTTAATTGACTAGTTCTCTAGTCGATAGGCACTTCCGCATTCCTCCTTTGAAATGTACAAGAGCCCATGCTTGCGCTCTTGTACATTTCAAAGAAGGAATGCAGAACTCCGCATACAGTCCAGTCCAGAGGGAATTCCCACTGACTCCAGGAAGGCACCAGGTGGAGGCTAGCAATGGGGGACTCTTGTGCATTTCAAAGCCATGGAGTCTGAGGTCAGCGGGAGACTCTGAGTCCCTCGCTGAACCCGGGCTCCATGCTGTGCTGCATGCTGCTAGGAACCCAGGGTCAAATGGGGACTCCCCAGCTGATCTTGGGTTCCATGTGGCACTTCCCCAGAACCCAGGGAGTCCTCAGCTGACCCCAGGCTCCACGACAGCTGCCCCTTTGATACGTGCAGAGGCGGCATTTTAAAGGGGCAGCCGCCCCACAGCTGATCCTTGCGTTTCAAAGGGGCAGTGGAGCCCAGGGTCAGCTGAGGACTCCTCAGCTGATCCCAGGCTCCGTGTGGGAATTTTCTCACGGAACCCTTATTTTCACTACGTGGAACCCCACACCTCCATGGAACACCATTTGGGAAACACTGATCTAAATAGTGGTTGATCCCTTGTGACTGGGAATAACCTGATATGATGTGATTTTTGGTTTAATTACCATTATCACCAAGTCCAGTTTATCTGGGTGGAGATAAGGATGGAATCTAAAGGCATTGTCTTTGGGTACATCTACACTGTGGTGCTATTTCAGGATACTTCCAGTATCCCGAAATAGCACTTCCTGCATTTTGACAGCACGCCTATTATTCCGAAATGTAATCGAAATAATGGGTGCGCTATTCTGATGTCCCAGTAAACCTCGTTCCACAAGGATTAGGGGACTAGTGGAAATAGTGGTCTATTTCAAAATAAGATACATAATTTGCGTTGCTCAAATTGCGTATCTTATTTTGAGCTAGCACCGCAGTGTAGACGTACCCTTTGACTCCATGGTAAGACTTGTATAATGATGCCAGAGTTCATATTTGTTATTGATGAAGTCTAATTATAGAACTTGTCACCAGATTAAGGTGTCTGTGACCATTTTCTGACAATCTTCCCTGAAGATAGGCACTTCCAGTTGTAAGCTACTCCTAGGCACCCTGTTTTTAAAGGGGAACTCCTGTATTTAAGACCTCGTGTATGAGTCCTGACTTTTTCTTAAAATTGGGCAAATTGTCCCGTATTTTCTGTCTTCCTCCTTCCATGAGTACCAGCAAGTCCTACCGCTAGCAGGATCTCTGTTTGCCAGCCACCAGTCCAATAGCAGTGGGTGCAGGGGATGGAGGTCCAGGGACTGATTATGGCAGTGGGAGTACAAGGATGTTAGTGGGATGAAGAAACAGCACGCGGGGTTGGCCACTACGTTTGCTAGTCTGTCAGCTCAGCCCCACTGCATACTGGTTTTCAGCCAGCAGGGTCCCTCCATCCTGTTTTTGGCCAGCACTGTGTGCTGTGAGCTGCAATGGCTGGTGAGTGCAGGAAGGCACCAGGTGGAGGCTAGCAAATGAGTTGCTTCTGCTGCCCATGCATCAGCCCTTTATGCACTCCCCCTCTAGTTGTCCTCTCCCTGCTTTCCCCCTTTAACTCTCCCCTTCCCAGCAGTGCTGCTCCTCCATATCCCTCAGTGGGTGCATCCCGCTCCCAAAACTGTGCAGAGAAGCAGCCCTGGGTTGGAGTGCTGAGCTCACCGGCAGCCTGACCAGCAGGTTCCCTTCCTCCACAGTTCCTGGCTTAGCCGGTGCCCTGGGAAAGACCCTCCAGGCTAGCGTACTGGCCAGGAGAAGCCAAGCCCTGTATGTGCCAAAGTCTTGCACAGTGCTGGCACAGGGAAGCTTCTCTGCCCCTCAGCCATGTTCTGGAGTGGGGGTAGAGAAGTGATTTCCAGCCTGTTCACCCTCCCAACCTCCATAGCAGTCCCTGGGCAGGGCTTGGCACCCACTTCACCTGGACCCTCTGCCCAGGATCTTGCTCCCACGGAGCATGGGACTGATCCATTCCTCAGCAGTCAGCTTCCCTGGGCACCAGTGCATGATGCATCCTTAGAGCTTAAGGATATGGATTATGTGGGTGGCCAGCAGCAGCCTGCACGTGTTAGCTGCCATTCAAAACTGTATGGAAAATAAGGGATGAGCTCTGCAAAGATATGGGCCAGGTCATCCCTTCCCATCTCCTTCTTCCCTGAAGCTGGAACTAGCTCCCATCCCTTCCCTCCCACACAGTGCTGAAAGACTGCTGCTGGCCACATTATGGTATGAACTCTGGCAGAAATCTGGGAAGGGGATGGATTGTGACTCTGAATGCTCCCTCCCCCCCAATGTGTTGTCTCAGGAAGCCACATTACCATGTACTGAGAGAGGCAGGCTGTCCCATGAGCCCAGCCAGGCATGGAGAATGGAGAATGAGAGGCAGGGAGGGTTGGGTTGTCAGTCACCCCCTAGATGAGAGAGGGCTATAGGGGGTGTATGTGTGACTTCTCCCCATGTGAACCCTAAAGCCTTAAAGATAAGAAGGTAAATAAAAAGAATTCATTATGCAGTATTTCTTTTTAATGGAGGCTCAGTCAACTTGATGTAATTTGAATGTTTGTACTGCATAGATCTGACTGATTGCCATTAAACTCACTTGAATCTGAGTAATTTTACCAAGTGTCCCAAAATCAGAACAGGGAAGATGGTCACCCTAGCTACTCCAGACACCTGTAACAGGACCTAATTACACTTTGAGGTTGGAAAAAGGAGACTCTCAGATAAAGACAGCAGATATTGAAAGACCCACAGCTGGTACACCAGTTGACTCAGACTCCCAAGGCTGTCAGGATACAGAGTTGTTTAATAGAAGTACAAGATGTTCAGACTGGGTGTTCAGGCTCCAGCAACCCAGGCAAGTGTTGGGTCCCAGAGCCCAAAGGGTTACATTGAAATTGAACAGCCCCATGAGCCCAAGTCAGCTGATATGCACAAGCTGCACATGTTTAATTGCAGTGTAGATATATCTAGGAAGTGGGGTCAGGGTGGCAATTTGTGGTCTGGAAGATAACCTGGGCTACACACCCTATCTGCAACAGAAGAACGATTGCCCACAATTGCCCTCAGAATTTTCTTAAAATAGGAATGGAGCAACTCCATCCAACACCACCAGCACCACTAAGTCCCACAAGTTAATCAATCAAAACTCCTGATCACTGGTATCAAATGCTGATGAAAGATCTACAAGAATTGGCATGAACTTTTTATCCTTGCCCTTTGCTAGCAGATCACCAGTAAATATAACAAGAGCAGATTCTACCTCATTGCTGGGCCTATGATCCAATGGAAAAGCATAAAGAAAATCTGAATATTCAGATAATAAGTTGCCTTATCACAACCTTCTAAATGACATTGCCCCCAATAGAAGACCGGATAAAAGTCGATAAGAACAGATTGTCAGCATCAAGAGTTGATTTCCTGAGCAATTGACATGCAAACCAGGATTCAATCACCTTGACACTTTAGGCTGACTAAAGCACAGATGAGATCAGAAGAACCTTGTAAATATGCTGTATTTCCAGAGGGGAAATCAGTTAAACAACTCCAGAGATGAAAGGAGAATGTTAGCTCATAATGGGGCAACATCTATTGCATGGGACACTAAGACTATTCCACTTCCCTCACTTAGTACCCCAATCAAACCTTATATTGTTGAAAATCTGATGTAACATAGGTCTACGTTCTTAGTATGACTTTGACTCATGACACACCCTTAAGAATCCATCTGAGACTATAAAGGCCCTTTGAACCCAGGTAGCAAAGGGTAATACGCATGACATCACAGGCGCTGGGTCTGTGATATATTTGCCCAACAAAAAGTGATAGGAAAGAACAAGATACACTGAGGGCAAGATTGATGCTCTCAATAAAAGTAAGATGTTTCTTACTTTTTGTAACACCATTGATTGTAGCTATCTGGATTACCCTTTGCTCAATTTAAGCCTAGATATACTGCGCAAATGATTTCTTCCATTTTAGTTCAATTTTCTCTGTCTACTTTTAATAACTCTAGTTTTACTACAACATCTGTGGCTTTAGACCATCTGAAAATTTTAGGCAACTCGTATCAAATAAGTTGACCCTCTACTTCTAAGTGAGGCAGTGTAGGAAGGGTGCCTGAAGCCTATTCATGCTCAGCATTTTTGGTCAAAAAAGAATATGGGCTCATCCACATTATGAGTGCTTTATTGGCACATCTATACCAACTCTCTATAGCTATGCTGACAAAGCCCGTATGTAGAGACAGTGGCTACATAGGAAGTCCTTTGCTAGTACATTTGAACTGCCTCCCCAAATGACATAAAATATACCAGCAGAAGAATCCTTTGGCTGATATATTGGTGCATACTCTAGGGTTTTTGCTGGCATTGCTATGCTAGCTTCAGAGGGACTGATTTTTTCACACTCCTAGCTGACAGCCTTTTCAACAAGGTTTGCAGTGTAGACTAAGCCTAAGGGATTGTCTCCCATAAAGTATGTCACTGCAAGTGCTGCCATTCTCCAGACGCTCAGATTGTGCCTAGAGACCACAGTTGAAAGCCAAGTTCAGGGGTTATCCTACCCTAAAATAAATCCATAGAATTGACAAGATCCTGAGAAGTCAGACAAACCACACAGAAACCCAAACAATAATTTTCAAAAACAATTCAATTCAACTCCTATTAATTTATTGTGGGCAAGCCACTGGGAAAGAGTAAACTCATTTAATGGTCCAAACTTTGGGAAATGAAAGCTAGACAACTTTAAAATGTTCCTTTGAGATATCTATTTGTCTCTATTGTTTATGTTTGAGAGATGTAAAAATGGAGATAAAGAGAATAATGTACAGTTTGGAGATATAAATGCATATATGAATATCAAAAGAAAATATTCAATGCTCCAAGATAGATTATCAAAATAATAATTTTGCAGCTTTTCCCAGACCTGTGGGTATTAAATTATACTAAAGAGAGAACCTAGTACATCCTCCACAAACAAAATGTGGATAAACTTAGCATTAATAACAGCCAGAAATATCATATTAGGACACTAAAAAAGTAAATCAAATCTCTGTATCACAGAATGGACACGAACCATATCAACTTCAGCAACACACTAGGGAGTATTTCAGAAGATTCTGAGATGAGTTGTTCTGCATATAGACTACTCATATCATTTATTCGGGCAGAAATACAGTGTATGGTAAATGGGAGTTGTTTACCTTAGAACCAATTTTTAGAAAGGCAAAAGTGAAATTAATATGCCGGCGATTTTCTTTTCATTAATTATTTTTAAGTATGAAAATATTAATAACTAGGCATTTAAAAAAGTGGGTACATTCACTACTTCTGCATTTTTCAGAGTACATTTATGTATGCATGTATTGATTGATGTAGATGAACATATGACATCTGTGATAACCATGCAACAACTGCCACCTCAACGTCCTGTTAATGAGATTACTTGCTCTCACATCTTCAGCACGGACGATTATATAACCATACTCTCCAGACATCACATACCAATAAATAGGCTGGGATATAGGCACCAATTCTGTGGGTGCACTGGGGCTCAAGCACATACCGAAAAAAATAGGGATGCTCTGCACCAGAGGGGTTGCATTAATATTTTGTGGGTCCTGCACCCTACTCCACCAGGAGCTTTAAGCTATCTATGTGCCCTTCTCATCGTGTCTAGGAAATTGAAAGGCCCTAATTTTGATAGCCCTGCTTCTAGGATCTGCTGTGTGACCAACAGCAATGCCTAGATCCCCACAGCACCCTCTCATACAGCCATGCCTCTATCACCAAAGGCATGACATGTAAGTCATTATTTGCAAGATGGTTCTTGCAAGGCAGCCTTACTGCTTTCTTCTGCAGTGTGTTCTGTGGAAGAATTCTTCGTCACATGGAAACTCAGCTTTTAGAGCCCTTTTATGCTGCTCTGTGTCTTATTCCCTGCAAAAAGGAGATTGAATGGGAGTAGGAGTCTCACCTCTGGTTCTCTTTTCTTTTGCTGGAGGAGGGGAGAAAAGAGCAACAGGGATCAAAGAGCCAAAGTCAAAAATGAGCCAATATATCTAATGAGGCAATGTAACTAAATTAAACACAGCCATAAGGGTTCTTCATAGCTTGTCTTAGAAAGAATGGTGTTCTGCATATGAACTGAAAGGGAGACAATAAGGAACATGTTCTATCCCTATCTGAAGAAATATGGGGAATTTGTCTATCCCCAGGAATGTAGATTATTATTCTTTGAACACTGGCTATAAATCTGCTGTGTGTAAATATGTAAACCTTTCTCATAACTCAATCTGCCACACCCAGATTCTCTTGCAAGGCAGCCTCCTCATAGTGATATATACTGCTCTACCCTGTAGAAACAGAAGAAGAAAAAAAACCCCAAAATAGAGCTCTACTTATGGATCACCATCACAGGGACATTTCACTCTAGGTAAGTAATACATATGTATACATTCTTCTATTATGCAGAAGTGCTAACTGCAGCAGAAGATGTCTGTAGCTGAACCCTAACAAGACATACTGACACATTTTTACAGTGCATTCAATGTGAAAGATCCCAAAGGGCTTTAAGAATCACTGAAGTTCGGTCATCTCATTAGGGAAATGTTGCAGTGCTCAGCAACGCTGCAGAACAATTTGGGAAGGCAAGTGAGGCATGCCTTATTCATCTGAATGTGGCAGAATATTTACATAAGAGACAATAACCCAAATATGACCTTGGTCAGGACAGGTAGGTAAAGAACCTTAGACTCTAAAAACCACAATGGGACCTTTAAAGACACTAGGCAGTCAGGATTTTGGCTTTACATCTCATCTTTAAAGGGGCACTTTCAACACCATGGAGCCCTGGGCCATTGGCTCAGTAGGGATTCAGAAGGAAGATGGCCACCTATTGAATTACCAATACAATTTCCTGCCGTGTATAGATTGTCACTGAGGTGCTGGGCAGATCTGACATTGTTTAGTTTGTGGAAATTGAAGAGATCACAGACTAATATTGTATGGCTGCAGGCAACTCAAGCTTTATTAGCAATGAAAAGAAGCTTTGAAGTGCCATGCTACAGTTAAACTAGAACAGAATGTTGTTTTACGGTATATGCAGTAGTACTATTAATAGTCAATGTTGCTCAGAGCATTACATAGCATTCTACTGGCAAGGTCTACACTAGGTAGACTGAGCCCTGGTCTACACAATGGGGTTATTTCAAAATAACCCCCCTTACTTCGAAATAATAAGTGGAGTGTCCACACTATCAAGCCCATTATTTAAAAATAATAGGCTGGTTATTTCAAAATCTGTACTCCTGTTTTCCTCAGGGAAAAAAACTTATTTCAAAATAGCTATTACAAAATAGTGGTAGTGTGGACGCTCCACTGTTGCTATTTCAAAATAACTACTCCCCAGAGTAATTTGAAGTAATTACTTCCCAGCACTTCTTGGGGCTCTAAGTCGGGATAGCACGTCCACATTAACGGAGCCTGCCTCGGACTAATTTCGAGGTTCTCCTTAGTGGGAACACGCTATTTTGATTTTGTTATTTCGGGAGTTATTATTTCGAATTTCGTTATTTTGAAATAATTTCCTAGTGTAGACGTGCCCTAAGGGTGGAATGTTGGCCCCATGATAGGGGCCAGATTTCAAGCAGAGATGAGCTGTAATTAGCGTTGCACACATGCACATGGGGAGGTATATGCAAAAGTTAAAGGGGTTAAAAAGAAAGGGAGAGTGCTCCTACTACTCTCCCAGGTTGGGGTAAGCAGTTCTTCTCCAAAACTTCTTTTCCTACCTAGCTGATGCAGTAACTGGTTACAGTAACTCCTTGCTTACCCTTGTAGTTATGTTCCTGAAAAGTGCTACTTTCAGCAAAATGAAGTTAAGTGAATCCAATTTCCCTGTAGGAATGAATGCAAATGGTGGGAGATAAATTCCAGGGAAATTTTATTTAGCAGACAAAAGACAGTATATTCATATATACAAGTTTTAAACAATTTTAAGCAAACAATTTAATACTGTGTACAGCAATGAGGATTGTGAAGCTTGGTTGAGGTGATGGAATCCAAGGCTGGAATATTTCCCAGGGAATGTCTGACTACTAAATGATGAACTAGCACTTGGCTGAGCCCTCGAGGGTTAATGCGTTACTGTCAATGTAGTCTCATCCCCTACAAGGCAGCATGGACTTAGTCAAAAGGAGGAAATACAATAGATGCATGGCAGTGGTTGTAAACACTTCTCTGAAGAAACTAAACATGTTGATGAACTGACATTACTCTGCTGAAGTGCACCTCTCTCTTCTCCCGATGATGCATACACAGCTTCACAGTGCAAGGGGGATGTGTGTGTGTGTGTGTGTGTGTGTGTGTGTGTGTGTGTGTGTGTGAGAGAGAGAGAGAGAGAGAGAGACAGAGATACACACACTTTGTGTGAGAGACTGTGACGCACTCACTGTGTGTTTGAGAGAGGCAGACAGAGACATGCGTTGCCCCTTTTAGTATGCTGGCCCCACTTGAAATACACTGCCCCTGTGAGTAGACCAGAAAATCCAAACACAAGACTGTAGCTGTGATATCCTGCTTTGAGTAGCGGAACCTGTCCTTAGGGCCCTGGGCTGGGGCCCATGAGAGAGGGTGGGTCTGGGCCCCCCTACCACCCCACCTTTTGCTGGGTGGACGGCCTCGAGCGAGGGTGGGTTGAGTAGTCCATGCATTGTGGCGAGGGATAGGGGTCGCCAGATTAGTGGTAGAGGCCGGAGGGACCTTGTACAGGTGGATGGCGAATAAGCCGACACAGCCGCTCAGATGGATATAGCCCCCCCCCCTTCACAAGCAGTAACTGACATTCTTTGAGATGAGCATCCCTGTGGGTGCTCCACAGCAGGTGTCGATGTGTCCCAGCACCGCAGACCAGACTCTTCAAAGCAGTGTCTAGGAGGGCCATGCATGTGTGAAAGCAGGGCACATGAGCGCTGTGCTGTACAGACGCTCATGCGCAGCCACCCTCCCCTCAGTTCCTTCTCCGCTTGGAAACCTGGCCTGTGGAAAAAAGAGTTCTCCAAAGTAGAGGGGAGGACAAGAGGGCAGTGGAGCACCAACAGGGATGCTCATCTTGAGGAACATCAGTTATTGCTAAAGGTGAACAACCTCCTCTTCTTCAAGAGACATCTCTCCGGGTGCTCCACACCAGGTGACTGCAAAGCAATATATCCTAAAGAGGTAGGGTCTTTGGATCTGGCAGGTAAGCTGTAGACAACACCACCCTGGTGACCCTGGTTGAAGAAAGAGGTCCGTGAGAGAGCACGTAGTGCTTTGCAAATGCACCATGGCCCTGGTAGAATGGGCTTGGATGGAGGTAGGTGGAATAAGCTGGTTGTGCTGGTAGCATAAGGCTATGCAGTTGGAAATCCAGTGAGATAGTCTTTGGGAGGACATCTATTGTCCTTTTTGCATTCTGCAATGGACATGAAAAATTTGGTTGAAGCCCTAAAAAACCTCATTATGTGAATGTAAAATGAGAGAGCTCTGTGGACATCTAGTGTAGGCATCTTTGCTTTGAAAGTATTGGTATGAGGTTTAGGGGAAAATACAGATAAATTAATAGTCTGGTTTATGTGGAACAAAGAGCATACCTTGAAGAGGAACTTGGGGTGGGTAAGTAGCATGACTTCATCCTTAAAAAAGGTGGTGTAGGGAGGATCGCCATCAGGGTTTCCATTTCTTCCACCCACGTGCCGGATGTAATTGCAACCAAAAATGCAGTCTCTTTGTATAAAGGTGAAGAAGCATGCAAGTGGACATTGGTTCAAATGGAGGATTGGTGAGCACACTGAAAACCAAATGAAGGACCCATGGCTCTCTTGGCAGGGTTACATCAGGATATAATGACTCGCGGCGTTTCTTAAAGCGCTTTGTCATTGGCTGTGCTATCATCTATTTTTGAATGGAATGTGGTTCCATTCGACCTAATGGTACCTCTACACTGCATGCTTATTTTAAAATAAGTTATTCCGGAACAGTTATTCCAAAATAGCTTATTTTGAAATAGCACGTGTACACTGCAGGGAAGCCTCAAAATTAGTCCAAGGCAGGCTTCCCTAATGTAGATGTACTATCTTGATTTAGAGCCCCAGGAAGCACTGGGGAGGAATAACTTAGAATGGCCCTGGTGAGGGGCTATTTTGAAATAGCAGCAGTGGAGCGTCTACACACACCTTATTTCAAAATAGTAATTTCAGAATAGGAGTTATTCCTCATAGAATGAGATTTACAGATTTCAGAATAAGCCATCTGTTATTTCAAAATTATTTCAAAATAACGGAATGGCTGTGTAGACACTCGCATTATCTCAAAGTAATGGTGCAGTGTAGACGCACCCTAATAGAGCTGAAAGAAAGTTTGGACTGTTTTAAGTGCAAGAAGTAGTGAAGAATGACAGGTAATGGGGCAGTCTCAGGAGAGATGTTATGTGGGATGGCCCAATTTGCAAAATGCATCAATTTGTCGGAGTATGTTTTCCGCATCGAGGCAGCAAAACTGTGCAAAAGTAGTCTGCGTACTTGGTCAGAGCACTGTAACTCTATGTCTGAGAGCCATCAAGGACCCAAGCCTTTAAATGAAGCCTGAGGAACCTTGGGTGTTGGGTCTGTACACCTGGTTATTGTATCAGCCTGGGATTGCGTGGCAAGGAAATTGGCAGAAAACAGTGCCATTTTGCTGAGGAAAGGGAACCAGAGCTGTCTGGGCCAGCATGGAGCTACTAGAATAACTTTGGCCTTGTCTTGAATATTGTGCAGAGAAGGAGGGGAATTGAAGGGAAGACATAGAGGAGCTGACGGTTCCATTTCATAGTAAGAGTGTCTCTGAGGAAGCCTTTGCCTATGCCCTCCCTGGAGCAGTATAGGGGGCATTTTTTGTTGGCGCTCATTGTGAAAAGGCATATTAGAGAGCAACCCCAGTGCGTGAAGATCGCATCTAGTGTCTCCTGGTCTATCTGCCACTTGTGCTATTGAGGCAGTGATCTGCTTATTGCGTTGGTTGTAGTATTCAGTGCACCTGGTAAATAACAAGTGGTGAGAGTGATTCCAAGGGAAAGGCACCAATTCCACAAGGTAATAGCCTCTGTACAGAGGACATGGGAATGGGCGCTTCCCTGTCTGTTTATGTAAAACATGCTGGCAGTGTGGTTGGTGTATATCTTGACGTGCCTGTGTGCTATTGCCAGAAGGAAGAGTTGGCAGGCTAGTCTTACGGTTCTTAGTTCCAGTACGTTTAGGTGGAGAGCCCTTTTTTTTCATGTCCAGAAGCCCTGTGTTGTTAAATCTCCCTTGTGTGTCCCCTAGCCCATGAGGGAGGCATCTGTTGCAATGACATCAGAGGGCTCTGGTGGTTGAAATGGGATTCCTGTGCATAAGTTTTGTGTCTTTGTCCACCATAGTAGTGCATTTTTTACCGTGGGCAGAATAAAGAGAGACCTGGTTGAGCCAGCCCTGTAGGCACTTCATGAATAGACATGCATTGGGGACTGCTGGGTTGCATGCTGCCATGTGGCCAAGCAACTGAAGGCAATCATGTGCCGTGACCTGTGGCAGGATGTGTAACTTTTGGGCTAAGTCCCTGATCTTCTCATACCTTTCAGTGGGCAAGAAAGCTGTTGCCACTGTTGAGTTGCATTGTGCTGTATTGACTATACCAGTGTGAGTACTGACTTTGTTTTGTTTTTTAGTAGGCCCAAGGAATGGAAGCAGGTCCTGACTGTGTGAATGTCGTGGTGAGACTGTAACTCCAATCTGGATTTGATTAGGCAGTTGTTGAGATAAGGAAAAATGATTATGTCGAATTTCCTTAGGTGAGCAGTGACTATGGCAAGCATTTTGGAGAAAACCCTCAGTGCAGTAGAGAGTCTAAATGGCAGGACAGTGTATTGTTGGTGGCGCATAGCTAGGGCAAAGCAGAGAAAGCGCCTATGAGCAGGATGAATGTGCACATGAAAATAGGTGTCCTGTAAGTCGAGGGACAAAAACCAGTCACCGAGCTCCAGAGCACAAATACTGGTGTTTAGTGTCTTGAACCTCTGTCTTTTTACAAATTTGTTATGGGCCCTAAGGTCAAAAATGGGGCACCATCCACTTTTCTTCTTTTGAATAAGGAAGTAGTTTGAGTAGAATCCACTCCCCTCATGCCACTGTGGGACCGGTTCTATGGCACCCAATCTGAGTAGATGGTCAACTTTGTGCTGTAGGATATCATCATGAGAGTGGTCGCTGAAGAGGGACGGGGTAGTTGGGTGGAGAGGGGAAATGGAAGTAAAGGGGATAGTATAAACTATACGGATTGAATGCAGCACCCATTTGTCAGATGTTATGATCTGCCATGATGTGTAAAAAGGCAGAAGATGATGGTTGAATATTTTATGTTGCTAACAAATCATTATTGAATTGGCATTGTGCTATCTAATCTAATTATGTAAAGATGCAAACTATAATAAAGCATTAAAATACTATATAAAGTTTGGCACTATTCAATAGAGTCACAACCTTCCCTGTGGCATAACCAACTTCACATAGAAAAATCCTGTATGATGAATTATCAAAATACATATTGGAAAATGATACAACAGTACATATCAGAGGGGAAAAATCCTGAAGCTTGAAGATGTTTTCCATTACAAATAACACATACTAATAGGGTAATTTAAAAAAAAACCAACCAACACTATAAAACCTAGTTCATTAGAGAAATAGGGAAGAGATTATTAATCTCCAACATGTTGTATTGAACTTGCTGTAAAACTGAACAGGACTCTGAAGACATGGAAATACCCTACAGCAATTATTGATCAAGAGTGGTGAGAGGAGAGTGCTACAGACAATGCTTATGCTCCATAGCAGAGGGGAGTGGGGACAAAAGAAAAAGTGAAAGAAAATTGGTATAAATTAAAGTGGGTTAAAATATTTAATTTCACAACACACACATCCTCTGAGATAATAAAAGCAGAAATTGTTACAGGACAGTATATTAGGTTAAATTATCTACAGGAAAATATACCTGGCTAGATTGAATGCATCATCAATCAAACCTGCTCGATTACTGACAGAGATAACCTGTGAGGGGAAAACCAGAAAAATGGAACCATTTAGGATGATAAAAGCAGCACCATGGCTCACAAGGCTGACACATCAAAGCAGATCTTAGACATGAAACCAGGAGCTTACCTCATGGTTCCTCATTAGTTGGTCAATTAACAACCTCCAATTCCTTATGTCATAGTTAACCCGAAAGTACCCAGTTTGATTCACGTTCCCCAGCAACCAGCTTGTCTTGTCTAAAGCAGCAATTCTGTGATGTTCTGAACACAAAGAACAATGTAAGGAAAATATTTTTTTAACATTCTAAAAGAACATATTTTACTTATTTTTCCCTACAAGAAATACTCATGTGAGTAAAATAATTATTTTAATTTGCACATTCTTCACAAATCACTAGTGAAATATTAAAAAAAATAGATGAACACTAATCATACAGTTAATTTTGCAGACTAATTACAATTTTCAACATGTGTTCTATCTCAAGTAATAAAAAAGAGCAACCCAGTTTGGATCCTGATCTTTCAACTCGACCTGTGCCCCTGAGGATCCAATTATAGAATCGGGACTTTGGAGAGGCATTTTCTTTTCAAAATATCCTTAATTAAATAACCGTGAAATCCACTGCTACTTAAAGAGTGAAGGGGTCTGACTCCGATCCCACTACCTAATTTTTATACCAGAATAAATCTGTTGATTTAATGGGAGTTGATTTTAGTTTACACCAGTGCAAGTGAGATCAGAATCAACCTGTTGATCTCCAGGTAACCCATAAAGAAATTTGTTAATAATCAATGGGAGCAGGAGCAAGTCTTTTAGTCTCAGGTTTCTAACTGAAAGTGTGTTTCTGAAGTTGGGTTTGTAATGACTAATCAGTGAAAAGATTTTACCCAGTTAATTTTAACCAGTTAATCTTACACAGTATATGTTTTTATTTTCATTCTTTTTTTTCCTCTAAGCAACAATTTATGCCTAATCCCACAAACACTTCTGCAAGTATTTAACATTGTTTTCAACAGGACTACTCATGTGCTCGAAGAATGCACATAAACATCTGCAGGGCAGGAACTACACACAAATACATTCCACATTCAACATTTCTTTAACTTCAGTAAGACTGCAAGGAATGCAGGCTCAATCCCTGAGTGTCTCAAAGAATGCTTTAATTTATAAAATTACTTTGATTCAACTAGTTATTTGCTTGCTTGAAAATGAAAAGGTGATTTTTTAAAAAAAAATTATTGCCACATAAAGTAATGTAAGGTAATTTAGCTTGTACACGTTTGATCAAAATTACATACAAACATCTCCTGGACATAGTCCCAATGTGAAATTGATCCATGTGCCTGAACTATGTAAAACTAACAAAATGATAAAATGAAATGCAAATAAATATATATTCTATTTAATACTAGATACATTGTCATACTAGAGCACCTGGTTTTCACTTATGACATTACAAAAGTAATTAGTGAGAAAATAAAAAGGAATTTAAATTATTGGTGTAGGATACATATGGCAACTCCAGGTAATCTATAATACCAGTAGCACATGATAAAATACATGACAACAATCAAAATTTTAAGGTGAAGCAATACAGACCACTAGGGCCATGATTAATCAAACACAAAGCACATGTGCAACTTTGGGTATGTTTGCAGCTCTTTTATGTACGTTAATTCAGTTAGAAGTTACAGAATCAAAGCCTCCATAAATTACTACAACACAGTTCTGTCGCTGATAAGGTTTTCCTAATATTAACATTTACAAATTTTTTTTGGAAGTTGCAAAAATCTTACCCAATTCATTACTTATTATTTCTCTGCTAAGGCTCATCTAAACTTGCACCAGCTTAAACAAACTATTTCAATTAAATCAGTTTATATAAACTGATGAAAACTCCTATGGGGGCACAAGTATATCGTTTTAAAATTGCTAACATCAGTTTGGCTTGCCCTGCAAATTTATGAGGGCAACCAAAACACGATAAATTGGGTTTAAATTGATTTAAGAGTTTCATCACAAAATGTTGCAACAGTTTAACTAGACTGGTTTAAAAGAATCACACTTTTAAGTAAACTGATTCAATGTTATCTGTAAACAGACTAACTCCTTTTAATCAGACAATAATACAGGGAGAGACAAATTGTATAGCTTTGGCCACGAAAAGGGCACATTAACTCCTTACTGCTGTATGTACCAATTCCTCCACATATTTAACCTTATTAGTACAACCATGGCTGGCAGAGAAGCGGATGCAGGAGTCTGCATCCACAGACAAGGCACATGAGGATACCTAGCACAACAGGAAATTGATTGAAATAAGAGCTCCATTGTTTAAGATACCATCTGAAAATTACGCTCCTTTCCATGCAGAGAAACAAGCAGGAAAGGTTATGGTATGATTCAAGGTTACAGTTCCCTCCCACACACACACACACGTCATGTGATGGGGTAGAAGAGAGGTAGGAGGGCTCTTCATTTGCACTGAGCCCATCTATTGTGTGTTACAGCTTTGTTTTGTACTTTGTACTTTAATCATAAACCAGGATTAAAGATGTCATTCTTTTTAGTAAGTGAAAATTCAATATGGCTATTTTTACTGGTTATATCCGTTTCTGTGTATGAGTTTTTACCAGTTTTAATTGCTGCAATATTTGAAAATAATGACTTGTAAATGCATTTGCCAAATCATTAAATTAAGTCTAAAAACCTTCCAAATTGGCAAATGATCTAAAATTTATGAACCAATGTGGTCCAGTAAATTGCTAAAAAGAATTGTTAAGTGCCGACTATCTATATAGGTGTGTAATAAAACAAAAGGGAACAAATACACGCATACACTCACTTCTGATAAAAGTAATTTTCTGTGTGGCTTTTTGTCACAAAATAATGTTAGCTATTATGCCACATGACATGATACAGAATGATACCTGCCAATCCAAGCTGACAGCTTCAAAATACCCTACTCCATAAATATCAGCTGCAGGATGTCTCATACAAAGTTCACTCTGGTATAGAACAGAAGCATCTTTTCAAAAAATGAAAATACTGTCCTTTCCTTCAGTCAGTTTTAACTACAATCATAACCTCTCTTTTTTATAAGGGCATTGATATTTTGACCTTTTCAAGCAAAAGGTGGCAGGAATCTTTCCATGTCATCCCAGCTCAAGCAAGCAGGGGGTGATTGTAAAGAACTGTCTGATACATGTGCTTCACGTAATTCTATATAATTTACTGGAATTTGATGTCTGAACCTGTGTAGATGTTCATAAATTCCTATATAGAAAGTTCTCTTTTCCCCTCATGATTTGCCAGTGGTTATGTGCAACCAAACCCCACCCTACACAAAGGCAATTTCCCTCTTTTCAAAAACATATTTATTCAAGTATCTCAGTAGCAAAACTATAGTTCAGAAGAAGGTTACATCCCCTTTTAAAAAACTATATTCAAACATTAATAATTTTCTCAAAAGATACTCCTTTTGGGAGGAAATTTCTCAGTACTGGTTGCAAAGATTGGTTTTTAAGTTCAAACTACACTATATAGTAATTTTTGAGTTTTAGGGAAAGAAAAATGTATCCTACTTTTTTTTACCTCTCTGAACATTGTTCTGTAGGTATTTGCACTTGGATAGCTCAAAATAATTTTGCTCAGAAACTTTAAATTTGGCACATACAGTCTATAGTCCTGTGAAGAATTGGTTCATTCAGGCAGACTGAAGAGGTCTTAAAATTGGGATTAATTATATTTGCACTAATTTTATATCACTCTTGCAGTGTAAAGGGAACTTAAAGTGGCCTTAAACCTTGTCTTCACTAGGAAAAAAGGTGTGTTCTTAACTTGTCTTGAATTACTTAGTAACAGACACAGTGTAACCACACAGTGAAGACAAGATGACCTGTGGTTTTAACAAGAGTTAGCAGGTAAAGTTTAACCCTAAGCTCTCTCATAGCCTGTAACTTAGGGTATGTCTAGACTACATGGCTCCGTCGACGGAGCCATGTAAACTAGTTTATCCGGCATAGTCAATGAAGCGGGGGATTTAAATAATCCCCGCTTCATTAAAATAAACATGGCCGCCGTGCTATGCTGATGATCAGCTGATCCGGAACAGCATGGCAGTCTAGACGTGGATCTGTCGGCTGGGGAAGTCTTTGCCGACTGCTCCTGTAAACCCCGTTTCACGAGGCATAAGGGATTGGTCGGCAAAGGCTTCCCCAGCCGACAGATCCGCGTCTAGATTGCCACGCTGTGCCGGATCAGCTGATCGTTGGCACAGCGCAGCGGGCCATGTTTATATCCAGCTTCTCATCCATTGTAATTCCCAGGTCCTTTTCTGCTGAACTGCTATTTAGCCAATTGGTCCCTAGCCTATAACAATGCTAAGGAGTCTGCACTTGTCCTTGTTGAACCTAGTCAGATTTCTTTTGGCCCAATCATGTAATTTGTTTAGGTCGCTCTGGACCCTATCCCTGCCCTCCAACATATCAAACTCTCCCCCTATTTTAGTGTCATCTGCTGAGGGTACAATCTATCCCCTCATCCAGGTCATTAATAAAGATGTTGGCCCTAGAACCGATCCTTGGGGCACTCCACTTGAAACCGACCAACAACCAGACATCGAGCCATTGATCATACCCGTTGGGCCCAACAATCAAGCCAGCTTTCTATCCACCTTCCAGTCCATTTATCCAATCCATACTTCCTTAACTTGCTGGCAAGAATATTGTGGGAGACCATATCAAAAGCTTTGCTAAAGTAAAGGTATATCACATCCACCAACTTCCCCATGTCCACAGGGCCACTTACCTCATCATAGAAGCTAATCAGATTGGCAGGAATGACTTGCTCTTGGTGAATCCATGTTGACTATTCCTGATCACTTTCATTCTTTGTCGCCCGATCGCCATCTTGACAGCCGCTTTTTGCCGACGAACTGCTGACTCGGCAAAACGCGACGGCCATTTTTATTCAAATGAAGCACGGGAGATTTAAATCCCCACTTCATTTGCAATGTTGGTATGTCTAATTTACATCCCTCTGGTGACAGAGGGATGTAGTCTAGACATACCCTGGGTTATTTCCATCATCCAGTAAGGGCCCCACACCTTCTCTGATCACCCTCTTATTGCTAACATGCCTGTAGAAACCTTTCTTGTTACCCTTCACATCCCTTGCTAGCTGCAATCCCAGTTGTGCTTTCACCTTCCTGATTACTCCCCTGCATTTTCAAGCAATATATTTATACTCCTCCGTAGTCATCTGTCCAAGTTTCCACTTCTTATAAGCTTCCTTTTTGTGCTTCAGCTCACCAAGGATTTCCCTGGTAAATCAATCTGGTTGTCTACCATATTTGCTTTTCTTACTGCGCACCGGGATGGTTTGTTCCTGTACCTTCAATAAGGCTTCTTTAAAATACTGCCAGCTCTCCTGGACTCCTTTCCCCTTCATATTAGGATCCCATGGGATCCTGCCCATCAGTTCTCTGAGGGAGTGAAAGTCTGATCCCCAAAGCTGCTGATGCTAAAGGGAAGCAGGCCATATTCATTGACTTTCCTCACCAATCCTGCCTTTCTCTCCTTGTTCTGACAGATGAAAAGAGAGTGGAAGCAATTCAGGTCAGACTTGGCAATTGTCCAACTCTTCAGCTGGATGCTGCTCCACTACAAGCAGCACAGCATCATCCCCCACACAGCTCCTGTCTGAGAGCTCTGTTAGTGGCCCTGGCAATCTATGGGTGGCACATACAAGAGACTTGGGAAGGCAAAAAGGCTGGCCATGCAGGGATGCAAATGCCGTGGATGTGGTGCAGGTCATCTCCCTTTGGAGGCATGCCAGCCTGCCTCCTTTGGAATGCTGGAAGTGAAGCTTCCTAGAAGTATTGGGGGCCACTCGTGCTCAGAACTTGCCCCCAACCACGCTCTGCCTCAAGGAGCTGCCCTGCTTGGCCGCTTCCCCCCGAGTTCCTGCCCTCACTCCACCTCTTTTCTCTAGGTGCCCTATGCCTGCCACTTTCTCCTCTGCATTTTGGAGAGAAGCGAGTGGCCAGGCAGGCCTTGGAAGAGGAGGTGGAGTGAGGGCATGGTTTTCGGGCTAATTTTCCCATTTTGTTTGGCTATATTCCTGAAGATTTTGTCACATGTCATAATGTTTAATTAAAGATTAATCTTTAATTTCTGGAGTCTCTAGGCAAATCTTGGAGCATGGACAACCTACTTGAGGGGGTGAGGTCACAGGCTGGGCGCTAGTGCCTCTTTCCTTCTAGGGTACTTTCAGCACAAGCGTAAGCCTCCCCAAATGGAAGACTTACATGCTGCCCATGTAAGATCCTGAAGCAGGCTGCACAGAAGCAGCACTCTTCCATGCAGCAGTTTAGGATGGGAAAAGAAAGCATAGCTCTTGAGCCTTAGATTTGCTCACTGGTGAAATTGTGGTGGAAGTTCTGCATCATGAACCCAAGGAAGTGAAAGCAGGGAACTAGACTTCACAGGGGAGGCAGCAGCCTGAGGCAGATGGCTCCTCCAGAGAGGAACATCATAGCCCTCCGAGGCAGAATTTAAAAACTCAGGTTGCAGGAAGTGGTAAGGATTAAGATGAGGTGGAATTTAGCACAGCTTTAATTACTTTTTATTTCCTCCTGAATTACCTGAGGTTGAAGCCACTTTAGAGGAAGGGAAATTTTCTCTCAAAAAATTATTTTTGTTGAAATTGATATGTTCCCTCAAAACATCTTTATTTTGCCAAAACAGCATTTTTTAATGAAAAAGGTGTCTGAAACTTGTCAGCCAGCCCTAACTGGTAGATACTGGTATGGCTCTTCCTGTAGGGCAGTGTTTCTCAAAGTTGGCTGTAATCCTGCTTTGGGAAAGCTGCTAGCGGGCCTGTGCCACTTTGTTTACCTAAAGGGTCAATAGCCATGGAACCTTGAGGCTCCCATTGGGTCCAGTTCATCATTTCCAGCCTAGGGGAGATGCAGGAAGCAAATCAGAGCCAATGGCAGCTGTGAGGTTCCGTGGCTATCGATGGTTTAAGTAAACAAAGCAGCATGAGCCTGCTAGTGAAATGGAAATGGAATAAGCTATACTAGCATAGGACCATTTTATTCCATGCTAATTTAACCATTTCTATAAAAAAAAAAGACATCTCTAACCAGCAGCTACAACTCTCTATAAAAGCTTGCTCCAGTGTTTCCCCTCTAAAAGGGATGTGGTTGTTAGTCATGGCTCCCATGAAGGGAGGGGAAGATCACTGACCCCTTATTGGTGGATGAAGTTTTGGAGGGAACAGTAGGGGGAAAAGTGTTCACATAATGCATTTGTCTCAACAGCAATTATCAACAGTTGAACAGTCCCAGTCTCTTTCTCTCTCCATACATGGCAGCTGTTCCATACCCTTTAATCACTGTTGTTGCCTTTCTCTGTGCCATTTCCTTGCTGCCTGCTGGAGATAAAATGGACACACATGAAGAACCTCTTCTATTAACAGAGTGACAGTACTGGAGTGGGAGTCACGCTGTCCGCTCTTTTGGAAAATTGACATCTCTGAGGCAGAAGACAGAAGGAGCACTACTTGGTGTCAATATATTTAGGTACCCCTTTGAAAAGTATCATGGCTTCTTCCTCTCAGGCAACAGAGAGGCGGATCTACTCCCCTTGCAAAATCAACTGTGTGATATTGCCATGGTCTTCAAGATGTGGGCCTCACCATCTTCACCACCAGAATTCAAGACTAAAGCAAATTCCACAGTAGGAGAGTAGCACCTCCATGGATACAAAGGGAGAGAGGCCTATTCCCTTCTGTGACAGTGTGGAGGATTTTGCTCCGGTTGACTCTGCCTCCTTCCCTCTTGGAGAGGTGTGCACTGCCACTGTGACACACAGGGTGGTGTAATGCTATGCCAAGATATCAGACTAGTGCCCACAGACTCAGATCCTCTTCATTATTTGGTAGCTGAAGATGCATATTGGACCCAGCATTTCATCTCTTGGCTGTATCTCTTCCACTTCTCTTGCCCACCATCAAACATGTGCTCAGAACACTTCTTCAGCACACCAGTCACTATGGTCTCCAAGAAGTGCACACCTGTCTACAGGGAAGGTGAAGAGGATTTCATTCATCCACATGAATAGACAGCAGCTTCCTCAGGACCATCCCACCTGGAACATGCCAGCAGCAGCCTGATGGAAGACCCTGAGGCAATGGTGGGGGAGGAAGAGGAGGACTGCTAGGGGGATTTTCATGTTCTTGACCCATTATTGCTCTCCAGACTCAGCCTCTTCCTCTCTGAAACGTGGCAAGTGGAAGAACATCTATGCGAGTCCACCATGCAGTGCACAAAATGTAACTATGCCTAACTCCACCACATGGTCAGATACCAGGCCCAGTAGCTTTCTTGTGGACTGAATATAATTTGTTTTAATTATTGCACTGGAAGGCCTCAGACAGAGGCAGACAGACCAACCTGCTAGCTGTGGAGCTACTGGCACAAGAGACAAACCACTGTGTCAAGTGTCTTGGAGACTTGTGTGAATGGATCATGTGATAAATCTCTCTGACATTCTTTTCCCTCTGTCTCATATTTCATTTTTCCAGTCCAATGTTGTGATTGCAAAAATCCATAACTGCTGGCTTCAAGATAGGGACATCGGTGCACCCTCCTGCACTTCAGAGTGCCTCTTGTGGACGTGGCAGCACAGGATGTTAGCCTCAAAGTCTCTCCTGGCTACGTGACAGGGGTAGGGAGTTTTTCCACAGAGGTGGCAGGCAGCCACATCTGGCTCTTCCCCAGCAAGAAGGTATATACCCCCTGCATGTACCATCACCCCAGCTCCTCCCCAGAAGTCCTACGAGATATTATTGTTTTCATTTATTTTCATCTGTGTTTTCAGTTTGGAAACTGCCTCCTTCAGACTCAAAACACTTCCCGAGCAACAAGCACTTCATCCTTGTATCTGCTGCAGAAAACCTCCTCGGATTCCCAAAATAGCATCAATCACTGGACTTTGCAAATACAATGGGTAAAACGAGTCATGTATTTAACATATCCAATACCCTATTATGCTAGACACTGTAGAAACATGGAAGCTACCATCCCTGCCCCAATAAGTGCACAATCTAATTTGTAATAGGACACAACTAGTGAGTGACGGATAGGGGAGCAACAAGCATAAAGACAAAGGATCATCATCACATTGATTAGCTATGCACACCACTTTATGGCTCTGAATCATTTGAAAGTTGTTTCAAAAGTGTAATAGTCACCTGATGACTGCTCAATATAGACAACATTAGTTTGATTATTTCTTGTAGGCATCTCTGAGGATGTCTTTTAGAGTTGAGTGTAGTACAGGTTAAAACTCTCTTAACCAGGATTCTCTGGTCCGGCAACATCCATGGTCCGGCAAGGATGTTACAGGACCAGAGAGTCCTGGTGGAGAGCCAGTGGCAAGGATCCCTGCTGGACCAGCAGAGCAGTGGACTGCCGTCAGCGAGCCTGCCATCAGCATGTGGCAGCAGTTCTGTCCAGCAGGGTTGGGAGATACTTGTGTGGCTGCCCGGCATGGCTGGGACCTGCGGTGGCTCAGTGGGGCAGGAAGCTCCAGTGTGTGGCTGCCTGGGGGAGCCTGGAGCCCCAGCATGGCACACGCGGCTGCTTGCAGGCCCCAGTGGGGTCAGCATGACAACAGGGCCAACAGGAGGTGAGGAGCCTTCCAGGAGGCCAGCGGACTGAGCAGGAGGGCCGGCAGCAGGGGGTCCAGAAATGACCTCCCTTATTCGAAAGGGGTCAGGTTCTGAGGGTGCTGGACCAGGGAGCATTTTTGGATGAGGTAAAGGAGGGTATTCCGTGAGTAAAGGGCAGCAAGGAAGAAATTGTGCAGCCAAACACGTAAGAGACTGACAAATGAGTTTTCAGAGAGAGAGACAGACAGATATATGGCCTGATCAGCTCCCATTGCAGTCAATGGGAATGCTATTGGCTTCAGTGGAAGCTGGATCAAATCCTGTGGGATGAGAGCAAATCAGAAAGATGAGGCAGAGTCTGCAGGGCTTGAAATATTGCCAGGTATCATCACTGTGTTCAGCATAATGCTGCTGTGAGAAAATTAGCATCATCTTCATTTCCTGACCAGTGTGTGTCTAAATTCTAGAATGAAAATTACACTGGTCCCAGACCCCAGTCCTTGACCAGTGCCAAAAAATAGGCTAGATAATGGGAGCAGTAATAAATTATTAAGGTCTGATATACCATGAACAGTCAGGGCTAGAAACACAGCATATATCACTAGAAAGTTGGGATTCTCATATTTCCACTGCTCTACTGGCATACACCATTCATGTCTAGCCCTGCCGGTTGCTAAGCTCTATGGAACTATTATTCCCCACTGACCTGTAAAAGAACAAAAAGGAAAAGACAGGCACACACCAGCTTGGCCATTTCTTCCTTCCAGTTCTATTTACCCTGGAAGGAAACTCGTAGGCTATACCTTTTCTGTACTGTGAACCAGGTCAATTCTTCCTCTACTGCCCAGGCATGTAGGGGGTGTATGGCTCCTTCTCTTCCACTTCTTCTAATCTTATCCTTCAACTCCCCAACTTTTTCTTCATCCACTTCAATTCTGACATAAATTCAGTAGCAGATACAGCATGTGCTGTCAGGGAAAAGAGAGGAATGCTTTCTAACATTTGCAAGATGGTATTCCTAGCTGCTTTCTGGTGATAAAAGGTATTGGCTTCTAGCTCTGGCTGTTATAGTAGTTACTGTGATCATGTCAGAATTGAAGCAAGGGGAAAAAGCAAGATGGTAATCAGAATAATGCTCCAATATCTAGCAACCTACCAGGGCCAGAAACACTTTGGCAGATCAACAAAAAGATTTGGGGGACACTAAATATTTCTTAGCCCTGGATGTGGATGATTGATCAAATTTTAAAAAACCCTGTATTCTTATCCTTAATATTGCATTACTGCATATTTTGCATTTATTAGTTTACAGATTCTACATTTGGCAGGTGTTTTACTACAAAGATATTTTATTTAGCCCTCACCATTCTATATAGGGAATTGCATTTATACAATAGTTTAGTATGTGATCTCAGATATGAAATAGCTGCTCTGGAACATCCTTCTTTTTAAAAGCTTTTCTTTGTACCATCTAACTTTTGTAAAAATTACCTGGTTCTTTCCTCTCCTCCCTCCCCTCCCAAAAATTCTTTCTTGCAGTTCATTGTCAAGCAGCTGAAATTGGGTGCACAGCAACTAAACAATTACCTAGGATCAATTCTGAGAAACAGTTCAGTAAAACACATGTATGCTTTACAAGATTCCACTGTGAGGAAAGTTTATTTTTACCTGATTTGTTAGCCACCCATATAATTGCCTCTGAAGAGATGTGGCTCGTATTTCCTACTGCAATTGTTAGTGGAATCTGCCACAAGTAGCTGCAAGACAAAGGAGGGGGATCTAAGAACAAAAATATTTAACCAAGTCTTCTCACTAACAGCAATAAGGGATCACATCAAAGAAATCACGATACAATTTCAGTAGCATTGTAAAGATTTTGATTCTAATAACTTACTTTGATTTTAAGGCAACCATGATAGTGGTAACAAACCAATGAAAAAGTCATTTATCTTAAAAATTTACTGAATTAGATTTTTCACAACACAAGAGATTTTTTCCACAAGGTTTCTAGTACAAGGTTTTTATAAAAGAGGAAAGAATGCTATCCCATGAAAAGATGACCACCATTCATTCACTCATTTCTGAAAAAAAGAAATCTGAGGGGAAAACATGCTTTGGTTTAGACGGTCTGTTAAGTTTAAAAGCAACCTAAAACTAGTGCCACTCTTTTAGTGTTACTTCTTAACTTCTTGCAGTAGATTTTCATTACTGGCAGATTAAGATAATGGGCGTATTCCTCTACTGACTTGCCCCTTCTGTTGTCATTTACACATGGGCAAATTACCATTCAGATTTGGACACATGCAGTGGGCAGAGCTGTCAGGAAGGGAAGAATCAAACTTCAGCATCTTCATGGTACACAACCATATGCCATTGAATAAATGTCAATAATTCATCTAAGACCTTTATAACACTTTATCCTAAAGAGAAATGACTATACACTACATATATTTTCTGGGCAGATGGAAAATATTACCATTATTACCCCTATTTTCAACCACCCACAACCACCCCAAACACAAAACTCTTCCTCCAGCTTGGGAGAGTTATACATGTTTCCCCTCTAGAGCCTTCCTCCAGCTGTGATTTTTAAATTAATTTAATTAAGCTGATGCAAATGTGTGTAGACCAGCACTTAATGTCCAAATCAATTCCACAACCAACAGTATAAGTCATTACAAAATTAATTGATGCTTAGAAGTATTAAAGTGCAACTATCACTCCCTGAGATTTGCTCATTGAGATGCTTATCCTACTTAACTATATGCAATACTTAAATGTGTCACAAACAGCAATAAATATGATGGTGCTTGCAAATGACTAATGGTCTGTCAGGAAACACATCTGTCATACGCTGCTGAAATGTACATGCATCATGGAGTGCACAGGACTGCATTTCCACAGTATGTGTTCATAAGAAATGGTAGACTCCTAAAAACGAATCTAAGGGTTTCTCTACATCGTGGGGTAATGTGCACTGTGAGGGTCTGATTTTTAAAGTGCACTAAGGTGTTGTGCATTAACTGGTCTGTGTAACCTCTGTTGGTGTGCTTTTAAAATAGTGCTGTTTGAAGCAGTACTATGTTAAAGTGCACTTGAGCTGCGGTTCTCAACCAAAGTTCCAAGGGTGCTGTGGAGGGCTGCAAGCAGATTTCAGGGGTCTGCCATGCTGGGTCAGTGTTAAAATTCATGGGGGTGGATGGAAGAAAGTGGAAGTGTCACTGCGTGGGGCTGTGGCCCAGGGTCCCAAACCCTACCCCCTGAAGCTGAAGCCAAAGCCTGAGCTTTGCTGGCCCCCTGTGGTGTGGGGCCAAGCCTCAGGCAATTGCCCTGCTTGCTACCACCTAACACTGGCCCTGGCTTTTATATGCAGAAAAGCAGTTGTGTTGGTGCAGGTGGTCCATGGAGTTCTTATGGCATGTTGGGGGGAAAGCAGGCACCGAAAGAAAAAAGGTTTTGAAACTCTGCACTAGGGAACCTTTAGTGGGAGCTAGCAGGGTTTACACAAACCCATTAATGCACATCTTAGTACACTGTAGAAATCACATCCCCAAAGATGCATTGCACAACCATGTAGACAAGTCCTAAATTACTTCTGTTACCCCTCTGTCCTCAGATTGCATCAATGATACATGAATTATTTGATTCCTTTGCTTACTGCAGGACCCAATTCAGTTAATACTAACACACAGTATTTTTACACACTTGATTTCTCACATACGGGTTTGCAGCATCCAAATTACCCAAACCAATACAGGGCAGTACATCTGGGACAGTAATACTCCAAAACACAGTTACTCAATGTGAGGAAGATACTTGAAAAGCAATGTTGGAAGAGCTGTGAGGACAATGGAAGGCAAACTATATATGAACACACAGTGTATTGTGGCAGCAAAACAAAAACCAACCAAACAAAAACAAACAAGCCAGCATGATTTTGGGCTGTGCAGGTAATGGCATCATTCCACATAGCAGGGAAATAATAGTCCTGTCTAGCAGCCAGATTCTGATAGCCTGACTCATTTTGAGTATAAACCTATTTTATCAGTGGTCCCGTTGGAATTAATCAGATCACTCAATGGTCCCACTGGAATTAATCAGATCACTCATGGAATAAGGTGCTAGTCAGTAGTAGTAAGGAAATTATAATTTGGCCTTAAATTAATTTGGGAAATACTAGACCTTTAAAAATAGATCCAGTTCTCGATACCTCACATTATGAAAAAGACTATTGGAAACCTGGAGAAAATTCAGAGAAAAGCAATGAAGCTCTCTGAGGGTATGTCTACACTACAATGCTATTTTGGGATACCAGAGTATTCCGAAATAGCTATCCCGCGTCTTCACAGCAAACTCATTATTTCAGGCTCGCTATTTCGACGTTCCTATAAACCTCATTCAATGAGGAGTAAGGGATATTTCAGAATAGCACTCTATTTTGAAATTTGGCGCTGTGTAGACAGTGCCAAAAGACAAAACAAGCTATTTCAAAATAGTATCAAAATATGATACGCAATTTGCGTAGCTCAAATTGTGTATCTCATTTCAAGTTATGGTGCAGTGTAGATACCCCCAAGAGACCAGACCCACTGATATAGATTAAAAGATGAAATATATAAATATTGTTCTTGTAATAGGTGTCTCAATGTTGAGGCCCAGTGACAATAAAAATGTAAAGCAATAAAAGACTGTCAGACACTAATTTGGCTGCCTTTTAAAAACAATATTTTCAGTATTTTGAAAGGAGCTGTCATGTTATAGATGTTGCCCTGGTTATACTTTGTGTATATAAATAGATTGATTATCCTGTGTGGTTTTATTCAGGTAAATGTTATGCTTCTACTCAAAGGTTTGGATAACAGCAAAGTATAAAAAAATCCCAGCAAAAATATGTAATAATATAGGCATTTTAAAGGTTTATTTTAATATTTATATAAAAAAGAACATTTTATGTTGATAATTTTATACTCCAGAAGTGTTATTAATAACTCTTGAAGTTAATGCATGCCATTCAAATGCATGGGGCCAGAGAGCACTCTCTCCAGAAAAACTCTTGGGCTGCGTCTAGACTGTCATGATTTTGCACAAATACTTTTAACAGAAAAGTTTTTCCGTTAAAAGTATTTGCGCAAGAGAGCGTCTATACTGGCATGTGCCTGCGTACAAAAGATTTGCTTTTGCGCCAAAGCATCCGTGCCAGTGTAGAAGCCTCTTCTGAAGAAAGCTCGATGGCCATTTTAGCCATCGGGCTTTCTTGCAAGAAATTAACATTCCTGTCTACACTGGCCCTCTTGCACAAGAATACTTGCAAGAGGGCTTATCCTGAGCGAGAGTCGGAATATTTGCGCCAAGAACCACTGATTTTGTACATTACAAAGTCAGTGTTCTTGCGCAAATACTGCCAGTGTAGACAGCAAGATTTTGTGCAAAAGCGGCGCTTTGCGCAAAATCATGCCAGTCTAGATGCAGCCTTAGGGTATGTCTACACTGCAAAGTTAATTCGAAATAACAACTGTTATTTCGAATTAACTTTAATAGCGTCTATACATAATAGCGTCTATAATAGCAGAGCCCTTAATTCGAATTTGGTAAACCTCATTCTACGAGGAGTAACGCCAAATTTGAAATAGCTATTTTGAATTAAGTGCTGTGTAGACACTTAATTCGAAATAGGGGGCCTCCAGCCCTTCCCAGGGAGCCCTGGTGGCCACTCTGGGCACAACCAGGAAAACTTACTCTCCTCTCCTCCAGCCCCGGAGCCATTTAAGGGGTAGACCCTGGCCACAGTGCCTGTGCCAGCTCCAAGCCTGCCAGCCCAGAGCCAGCAGTGGCCACCGGGGCCCCTGACCCAGTGGCCCCAAAACATGAGCCAGCAAGCCACTGGCAACCAGCCCTCCACCGCTCCCCAGGAGCACTCTGCCAGCTCCCAGGAGCCTGACAGGGGCTGGAGAAGGCGGGCGCCTTCCTGGTCCAGGGTGGAGATCATGGACCTTATTCAGGTTTGGGGGGGATGCCCCCAACGTCCATGATCTCCGCACTAACGGAGGAATGCGGACGTCTATGGCAGGATAGCTGCCAGTCTGGCCACCAAAGGCCAGATGCGAACCCAGGAGCAGGTTTGCATGAAAATCAAGTTGGTCTGGCGAGACCCCCAACCCTGGGCCCTGAGCTTCCCTCCCCCTTCTTCCCTTTGCTTCCCACTTCCAGCTCCCTCCTCCCAGGTTTCCCCCTCCCCTCTCCCACCCTTTCTCTTCCCCTTTCCCACCTCCTTTTCCCAGTCTCCCCAGAGGTTCATCCCCCCCCAGTTTTGTTCAATAAATCCAGATTCTATTTTTGAACATACGTGTCTTTTGTCTGACATCAGGAAGGGGGGCTAGGAAGGGGTAAAGTGGAAGGACGTAAGGGAGGAATGGGGCACAAGCCCCCGGTGCGGAGGACTGGGTTGGCTCTGAGGGCTCTTCGGGGTGGATGTTCTCCTGCAGGGCCTCCTGGATCCTGACAGCCCCCCGATGGACCTCCGGATGGCAGCCTGCAGCAAGTGCAGCCAGGCTGATGGCAACGACCCCACGAAATGCACCGGTGTGCCCAGGGGCAGCTCTGGCTCCATGCGGCCTAGTGCTGTGGTGTCCCGAGTTCGGGCACTCAGGGCACTCCAAGACAGGACTGCTTTGCTGTCCCTCATCGAGGTAGACAAGCAAGCAGGGAACCCTGAGAACTGTCTGTCTGGGGTGGGGGTAGGGTCCTTTTAAGCACGGAGCTCAGTTAGCCTCAGGCAGCAGCCCCACACACTAAGTCCTAACCTGATGCCCTGCCGGCACAGATTCCGGCCAGCTTTAACTTCGGTTCAGGGTCCACTCAGTGTGGACATGCTATTTCAAAATAGCAAAACGCTATTTCAAAATAGTTTTTGTGTATCGATGCGTTAATTTGAATTAGCTTAATTCGAATTAACTATTTCGAATTAAGTTAATTCGAAATAGCGCTGTAGTGTAGACATACCCTTAGGGAAAAGTGTCATGCCTTTTCTACAGCACCAGTCCTGCTCTTTACGTGTCATGACAGACTCTCAGCTGGAGCTCCACAATGTTTTGAGGGCAGGAAAAGGGGGGAGGAGGGGAAACAGGGACTCTGCTGGCCTCTTGGCTTCTTTTCTCATCATCCCCCATATAGCCAGTTTGATGTCTGAGGAGATGTCTCTTGCTGAGGCAAAGGCAGAAGCAGCAGAACTCCTGAGAGGGGATTCAGGCTGGAAGAATCTGGGCCAGAAGAGTCACATAGAGGTTTTGCCATTGCTGAATGAATCTTATATCTGGGGATCTAGCTGGGAGTGCTCCCATTTTTACAGATCCTCAGAGGACATGGGTTTTAGCCTTCTCACACCTGCCTATTTCACAGGCCCTCCAAATCCTCTCCCCTTAAGGATTTGTTTCCCAGTACAGTGATTCTCAACCAGGGTTATGTGTACCCCTGGGGATATGCAGAAGTCTTCCAGGGGCAACATCAAGATAGATATTTGCCTAGTTTTACAACAGGCTACATCAAAAGCACTGACAAAGTCAGTACAAACCAAAATTTCATACAGACAATGAGTTGTTTATTCTGCTCTATATACTAGAGATTGAAATTTATGTGTAAGATTGATATTCCAATTGATTTATTTTATAATTATATGGTAAAAACAAGAAAGCAAGCAATTTTTTAGCACTAGTGTGCCATGACTTTTTTTTCTAAGCAAGTAGTTTTTAACTGAGATGAAACTTGGAGGTACACAAAACAAATCAGAGTCCTGAAAGGGGTACAGTAGTTTGACAGGTTCAGAGCCACTGGCCCACGACATCACAGATTTCTCCATAGGACCTGAACAGTGCGTATGTTAATACATAAAAGTTGATCTCTCCCGTCTCAGCTTGTCTTATTCTATACCAGCAGAAATACCTGGCGTCGCCCGGGGAAAATATAGTAAAAGGTGTGATGAATGAACTACGTCAATGACATTAACATAGCATATTTTATTGGAAATACTTTTCTCTTATATATGACTTTAAGAAATTAACATAGCTAGTGATGTGCTTACAAAATGCATTTACATGTAACTCATTTCTTGCTAACAAAAGGTGTGGTGAATGAACTACGTAAATTATGTTAACATAACATTTTATTGGAAATACTTTTTCTTGTATCATAGAGCAAGGATCTCGTAGTTGCAGTTTATGTGATACGCTTAACAGAAGAGTACAGCAAATGCCTATGATCAGGCGCTACTAAAAGCTCATTAGTGTCCCAATTGGGGCTCTGGGGGACCCGATTTCGAGCTATAACCAATCCAGTTATTGAAGTTAGGAAATCAGTAGTATCCGTGCAAAATTTTGTGTTTCTATGATCAGGCGCTACTGAAAGCAAATTATCAGTGGGCCCAATGGAGCTCTGGGGGAACCGATTTACAGATATAACCAATTCAGTTATTTAAGTTAAGAAATCATTAGTATCCATTCAAAATTAGGTGTTTCCCAGAAAATGCCTATGATCAGGCACTACTAAAAACTAATTAGTGGCCCCATTGGGGCTCTGCGGGACCTGATTTCAAGATATAACCAATGTAGTTATTTAAGTTAGGAAATCAGTAGTATCCATTCAAAATTTGGTGTTTCTAGCTCTTACCATTTTGGAGATCTTTCAGGACAAACAAACAAACAAACAAACTTTCGAAATATTTACAAGATATAAGATGTATTATTTCCTCTTAACTGACCTACATGTTGGGTTGCTTCCTGTTTCCAGCTCTTTTTTCTCCTTACTGTGCTATAAACCTGGCCAGCTCTGGGCCAGCTATGCATGGCAGTCATACTTGGTTTCTTCTCTCATAGTTTCTCAACAGCTTCTCTAAAGGCTGCACATGGTGTCTTCCAGCTGTTTACCTCCACCAGTATAATTGTAGGACCCTGGTGAATTCCTTTCTTCTATTTTACTAATTTTTTTAGGCTTGCAGTATGACAGGAAATGGAAGCTTCTGTCTTTCTCACTTGTTTGGATGAGGAGTTGCCCACCAAGGTCAGTCTGTCGGTCGGATGGTCCGTCGTTCGTTCCTTCCTTCCTTTCTTACGTACTTACTAGTAGCATCCAAATACCTTATGTGTGTGTGTCAGGCAGAAAGGATGGGCTTGCAGCTATCAATTCCAGTGAAAAATTGAAACCTGCCCTTGAAGACCAGGAGACTAATCTGGAAAGACTTAAAATAAGCCAGCTGTTTCTTCCACCCTCAACCATATGCCTGTAGGGACAGGACAGCTGTTAAGGCAGCATGCTCAGATCTGGGGAAAATGGAGCACTATAGCTATCAACTTACACATGATGCTGAAAAGGTTCAGAGAGACCAACTTGTAGACCCACTTGGGTAAAAAAGATGGTTATCCTGACATGGGGTTCATAGAAGATCAGTGAAGCGTGGGGATCCTCAAGGCTATAAGAGGTACTTAAAGAACCACATCTGACATACAGATACATTTGAAATTAGACTGGATGTGGAAAATATGTGATGGAACTGTATATCTTGAAGAGATCTTTGAAAAACAGGAATTCTATTGAGTTTTAATGCAAATAAACCCATTGTTTATGCACTAGGCATTATTCTTGAAAGCACTTAAATTCAGGTTGTAGGTCAATTCACAATTAAAGGAAATGTACTGGTGCTTGGCTTTTCATGGCACTACTTCAGTATATAACACAACTGTATCTACATTCAACTTGCAGAATAATTCACAGAAACTTGTTTGATATAGTAATACAAATTAGTAACTGCTGAGACGCATGTAATACAAGAAACTAGTTAACTATGCTATGTTCGGATTACATACATTTGTCTTAAGAGTTACATTATAATTACATATCCTACATATATTAGTGTACTTTATTTCACTCAGAAAAAGATCATATTTGGTGATGAATATATCTTATTCCTTAACTTATTCCAAATAAACTATCACACAAACATGATGCCTCACATTTCCTATCAGGATGATAGTAATACTACACTAATGTTTGATTTCCATCAGAATAGTTGGCTGGTTTCTTTAGAAAAGCCAAAAGAAGGGCAGTAGTTTCTTTGCCAACATAACTGCAATCTCAGTGTCATTATAAAGAAGAGGCAAGGGTCTTGGGTTTTTATATTATGCATATCTTTTGAACTACTTCTTGACATTATTTAACCTTTTTTTCCTGTAATTCAAACTCATTTTTTCAAGATTTATTTTTGCACTGACTTCAGCGGGACCAGAATTTCACACATCTGTACTATATTTTTCCATTCACACTCCTCCCCTCTCTGTTACTTTTTTCCAGTGTCATTTTTAAGTTGGAAAGATTAGATATTTAATGGTAAAAGTCAACTTCACCATAACTGTACCCATACCCATATACACACATACTAGTTGAAAAAGTATTCCGATCAATACTAATCACATTTACAAAGGCAAAGTTTACAAATAAAAATGCTGCTTGAGAACTTTTTAGACTTTGATTTAAGGATATTTATTTTGTATATTTTGATATGTCATGTTGACAATTTGTGTTTTATTGGTTACAAAGCTTTAAATTTTTGAATTTCATTGTCTACTATCATTAAATGATATCTGTCTGAACACCTTGTATTGTCTGATCCCCCTCCATAATTTTCTGCTACATGAAAATTAAAAATGATTGAAGAAAATGCTTAAAACCTATAATTTTCCATAATTGTGAACATTTAAAATGGATAAAAAATTTAAAAATGCAAAAACTCAATATTTTCCATAACTGAACATTTAAATTGAGAAAAATCTGAAAAAATGCTTAAAATAAACACCAATGTTATCTATTACAATTATAAAAATAAAAATTGAATTCTGCCAAGCCTAAATATTTTGGATTTGTTCTCTCTCTCTCTCTCCCTCCTTCCCCCCCCCCCCCCCAATGCTATTTTTATTATGCACTTTATTTTTGCTGGATTTTTTTTTTCTCTCTGTGTCTCTCTGGCCTATTAACTGATCACCACAGCACAATAGTTTGAGTGGGTTTAGAATTAGTTAAAAAAATTTCACCCATCCTAATCATAATAGTTCAATGAATATGACTGCTCAAAGTTCAGGGCACAGGATTCTAGATTGCATTTATAAGAGTATTGCAATTAATACAATTGCCTCAAATAAATCAATGATCTTCACTGATCATACTGCTTTCTTTGTTGGTTGCCTCTTTCAAAAGGACACTGCTAAACTTCAAAATATTGAAGAAGGACAACTAAAATGACAAGAGGGTGGAGAGATGTAGATATAAAAAAAAGACATAAAATCTTTGATTACTTGCATTTGAGAGAAACAAAGTACAAGATGAAATGACACAAGTATACAAAAACTTAAAATGTTTTAGGAAAAACTGACTGAGTTTTCATCTAGCCTAACATCAAAGGACTAAGGAGACAATTAAATTGACTGGCAGCAGGTAGAAATCTGTGGTATTCTCTGTCATAGGAAATTACTGAATTTAAGTTTAATGATATTTTTAAAAAAGACTGAAGGTTATAAATGAACACTTAAAATGCAAGCATACTAGAAGTAAAATGAGACAATAGTAATTAGAGCAATGGATTGTGGGAAGGGAACTGAACTGAGTTTCCAACTTTTGCCAACTCATTTTGTGACTTAGGAAAGTTACCAGCTTCCAAATTTTCAAGAAAGGTGAGTTATTTGGGGCTCTCCATGTTGGAACTCCAATATGAGACATCAGCAGGCTGATTGTCAGAGGGGTTGTGCATCTACAACTGCACATGACCTCAAATGATGCTATCGCTGCCTAGCAACTATGGACATCAAGCACATACTTTCCCAAACTGGGATGATTGAACTGTGGCATCCAAAATAAAAGGCCACTGCTGAAAATGTCAGTTTTCAACTCTCTGTGCTTCAGATCTTGGGCCTGTTCAGTGAAGATAATAATACTTACCCATGTCTCTCAAAGATTTTCCTATCCTAATTTTCTAAGCCTTACATCATCTCCTTGAAATACACTCCTGATAATTTGAATAGCATTTGGACATGGATTTTATTTGGAGTCTTGCCAGATGCCTTTCTTAGAAAACCCTGATTTGATGCATGCTTGTACCGTGCATTTTTGACATAACATGTTTTTCCTTTAGTGACCCATTTTTATGAAACATGCACTATTTTTAAATAGTGCGCCCCTGGATATGGCAGTGTGCTCAGGGCAAGGGCGTGAGAGGATGCTTAGGATCTCATATCCAAAGGGTGATCACATTGGGTGGCTCCCTGCAAGCATCTCCCTATGCCTTCTGTTTCTGGAAGGGGAGCAGCTAGCAGCTCTGTGCTTTGTCCCCATCCCTACCTGATCACTGTCTGCAAGCAGAAGTAGCATGCAGCGCTGCCTGGCCATACCTCCACCTCCACTAGGAACAGCAGACACAGTAAGCTTGTGTGGAGCCACCTAAGGTGAGCACCCCCCACATCTGGCACCCCAAGAAACTTCCCGCATCCCACCTCTTGCCCCAAGCACCTCCCACACCCAAACTCCCTTCCAGAGCCCATGCTGCACACCCACTTCTGCGCCCACAACATGTCCAATTTTGTCACATCTGAAACATAACCCTATTTTTCCCATTTATTCTTTAGTTTCTATAATATATTTTCATGGAACACGTGGTTTTCTAGGAATGTAATTACTGCTATATATAAGGATTTACTTACTTCCTTGTCCCTTGATGGGCTGTATAACCCCATTGCAGGGAACCAAGGATTAACAAGCAGCTCTGGGACCAGAAGGTTCAGTCCAGCTGTAGGCATGCTCACAATGAGAGCAGGGCTTAAAAGGGAGCAGCCCCATTCAGTTAAGGTGGACAGATCAAGGCAGTACCCCTACACTGGTAGTTGCTGCAAGGAGGGTACAAGTTCTGCACACCCTCTGAATCGGACCCAGCTGCAGGTCAACCATAGAGTCCTGTGGACACCAGGAACAGAGGCCCATGAGTGAAAAAGAAGCCTGCAGATCAATGCCAGTAAAAATCACCCATAAGTTCAGAGGCCAATGCTTGTTCAGAGGTTATGGGAGGAAATGCCCCGGAAGCAGGCTTGGTAGCACTCCCCTCCCCACCAAGTATCTGACCAGTGAGACACAGGGCCATGGGGTGGAACCTGTTGGAGCAGGGAGGGCCCAGGTTCCCCTACTGCCAGCTGTAGACTCTTGCCACTGGGTGATATTGCCACAGATTCTTGCTGCTAGATAACAGTTCTGGGCTCAGAAACTCCCTCCCCAACCACAAGTGGAGAACGAGGGCATCAACTTGGTCCTGACAGGACAGCAAACCTACCAACAAAACCAGCCCAAGGGAGACCATGAATGCAGAAAAGCTGCTTAAACAGATGGTAGAGAGCCAACAGCAGCAGGTGGCTCAGAAATAGCAGCAACAGGATCAGCTACTGCAACAGACAGCTTCCCTGCAGCAACAGGAAGTGGCCCAACTGTAATAGTAGCAGTTACTCCAAAAAGCTGGTGGCAAAGCACCAGGATCAACAGAAATGCCTAATCCAGCAGGTTTGGACACTCCTGAGTCCCCATCTAATGTGATGGTGCCAGGATACTGGGGTGAGGCTCTTCGGCTGTGCTTCCCATCAGGCTTCTGAAAATGGGTCCCAGAGACAACCCAGAAGCCTTCTTCATTACCTTCAAAGGGTGCTGGCTGCAGGAACATTGCCCCTCCCCATATTTGAAAGGAATCACCCCAAGCAGCCTACAGGGGCATAGCTGCCATGGACGTGGTAAAATATGTTAAGGAAACATCAACCATTTTGGACTACATGGATATCAAGACTGAGACATTCTATGGACAATTCAGGAAGTAGCTGTGCATTCTGGGAACCCCACCTGAAACATGCTTACTGGGAACTCAGCCTGGTGGCAAAATGCCTGAAAGACTATTGGTGGCTGGACCCACAGAAGTGGACCAGAGTACAAGTAGCAGAAGCTGTTGTGCTGGTGCAGTTTGTCCAGGTTCTCCCAGTTATCAGGAGAGAATGGATGAAGCACCATAGGCACTGGCAGAGGCTATACATTTGATGGAGAATTGTGCGGCAGCTGAGGTTCAGCTGACACCTACGACTAGGCATCCAAGCTCCAGACATCAATCCCTAGTAGAAGCCAGGTTAGGAGAGGAGGCCAATGGTTCCCAAACCAGCCACTCTTCTACAGGCCACCCATGCCACCAACATGGAGCCAAAAGAGAACCAAGGTCCCTGAGAAGGGGGGGGTTGTCCCACCGGGAACCCCCAGAGGAGGGATAGGTAACCAAAAATCAAGGGGGAACTGTTTTGATGTGTGGACGGAAAGGACTTCTTAAGCAGAAATGCTACTTATGTACTGCAACTATGTACAGGCATGGAAAGCCTGCACAGACAAAGCCCTGCCAAGATGCTAATCCCAGAGAATGAGTCACTGGATTAAAGGTCATAGGCATGGTGGTAGACTCCAGATGCAGCTGAATAATCATACCAGAAATTATGGTAGAGTCCCCCGATATATCAGGCATGCCCCTGTACTTGCAAGTAATACACAGAGATGTACAGCCTTAGCCCATGATGGAAATGTAGCTGATGACAAGGAGACCGTACTGAGGCTTGATCATAGGGCTATTGGCCACCTCTGGCCTACCTTGTGTTATTAGGATAGGATTGGAAATATTTTGGGAAGGTCCTGAAATGATGGAGCAGCCCAGTCTTGAAAATGAATCAGCTTGTGGGTCAGTGTGAGGGGTACAACACCAAGGGAAAGGCCCCGCCTGTTGGCCAGGAATATCAGTATTTCAGCCCAGTACCTCAGAGGCCCACAGAAGTGTAAATCTGAATAGGTTACCAGAAGATGAGGATTTTGTGCTAGAATCTGGGAGGACCAGATTCTGAAGCAGGCTTGGGAGACAGCTGTTTCTGATGGGAAGGAAGGCAAATCTCAATGATGAAAGCCCTGGTCCGCATTTTGAGCTCCAAATTAAATGGCTTAAAGGGTAACATAAGACCCTCTAACGCCAGAGGAATTGCTTTACCTTAGCAGCTATCTGTTGCAGAGAGCTGACATTAGCAAGGAAGTTCCACACTGCCTTCAATGCACCAGTGTGAAAACATGCACCTGCATGAGAAAACATGTTAGAAGATTTTGACTTCAAGAATCAAGCCTGGCTTCTCATGTGTGGTGCTGAAACCTGGGTCACATACAGCAGATATCTCAAGGTTTGGAATGGTACTATCCACAGTGCCTCCACAACATATTCCAAATCAAGGAGGATGACAAATGCACCAACATCAGTATTCTGTCCCAAGCCAAAAATCCAGCATTGAAACTCTTCTTATCCATGACTAACTCTGTTGGGCTGGCCATATTCTTCAAATGCCAAACAATCGACTCCCAAAGCTGGTAATGATCTCACAACATGGCCAATAGGAGAAAAGAGTTTGTAAAAGGTAAAGCCCAAAGGGTCAAAACATCACCTTTAAATGTGACAGATGTGGCATGTGACATGACCAATAGACAAAGAGTAGGCAAAAAGAAATGCAATGTTAACATAAACTTATGCAAAACCCATGCCCTCAACTGACCAAAATGGAGAAGGACCTTGTGTATTTTGAGATGTAACCACCACAACAGGAAACAGAAAATTGGGAAGGATGTACCACTGCTCAACACAACATGCTCCACCCCTTCCACCAGGAAAAAAAATCTTCCTGTGGATATCAAACTAATCTCATTAGCCACCTGCAGATCCATCAGTCATAAGTGGATGTCATTTAATGGAAGATAACCATCTTCAAACTGCAAGAGACTGTTGATATATCAAATTTTCATTCTTCTTTGGACTACTGGACCACCCTTTGATCACAGAAAGCAGCAGATCCCTCCATGCCCAAAAATGGCTTCCCTTCCTTCCCTCACCCATTTTTCCTCTGTCACTGTTCTGCTCCACTCCAGGAGCACTACTCACCTGAGTGCATACTTATCCCATTTCAACTTATAACATATCTCTCTACACACAAGCCCAAAACCTTCTCAATGATTTTTTCTAAGTCAGAAATATATGGGTTAACTAACTTATGTTGCATCCAATAATCCATGAGAATTAGTACATGAAAATATTTGGAAAGCAGCATAGCCCACAGCCATAATAAAAAAAGAGCTGAAGCTTTTCACTGTCAGTCCAATGTCTGTAAGTGTATGAGACTACTGTCACTGTGTAGAAAGCCACAACACACTATACCAATTTTATCCTCTTTAGTATTTGGCACATTACAACATTAACAGTTGCAACCACACTGCACATCAGAGTATGCTGAAAGTTTCCATAGTGGGAAACAAACCGAGTATAAACTGTGAAATGGATTTGGAAATCACAGGTTCAATTAAAACCAGCATTTCTGTCATTGCTCACAGCAGCAATCATGCTGAAAAAGTGACATCAATGCAGGAGCACGCATTCACAGATTGTAAGGGCATTTTATATTCTGATTCCACAATGTAACATACAAAAAGAACTTCTACAGATGAAAGTGATACAAAATGTGTCTGTTACAGGCAAACCTATATATTGGGCAGAGTGGGCACTGGGCAAATTAGTGGCAGAGGCCAAAGACATTCTGCTTGCATAAGCCTGAGAGGCTGTTTGGGAACACTGCTATAAGCAGCTCTTGTGTGTATTACTTAGATATGTAGCATGCACCCACACAGTGCTGGTTCCTGACAAGAGTTGAAATGTGGACTGCCTCTGTGCTCAGGAAGAGTTCTACCACTGGCATTATAGTTGTCCCTCAGGGTACATCTAGACTGTGGCACTATTTCGGGATACATCTTGTATCCCAAAATTGTGTTTTCCACATCTTTACAGCATGCCCGTTATTTCAAAATGCAATCAAAATAACAGGCATGCTATTCCGATGTCCCGGTAAACATCTTTCCACGAGGACTAAGGGACTTGTCGGAATAGTGGTCTACTTCAAAATTTGGCACTGTAGATAGCAACAAATTTTGAAATAGACTATCTCAAAACAAGCTATGCAATGTGCATAGCTCAAATTGAGTAACTTATTTTGAGCTAGCACCACAGGGTAGACACACCCTTACTGAACATGAGTGTACAAGTGGCAGAAAGAGTTTCCTTGTACCTTTAGCTAGTTCAGCCACAGAAGATCTGGTTTACATAATAAAGAAAAGTTTAATCTTTTGCTGACATTTTATATATTTCAGTTGTTTTGATATTTTTATCCCATTTTGTTTATTTCTTGCATTCCACAGTAGTAAGACTCCTTCAGTCTTAAGAAATCATGGGTATGCACCCCTGGGAGATAGAGAATTTACTCAGTTTTAGGGCAGCTGTAGACGTGGCTGAAGAGACCCACTGGAGAGACACAATTTCTGCCACATCTGTCACATTTAAAGGTGATGTTTTGACCCTTTGGGGCTTTACCTTTTGCAAACTCTTTTCTCCTCAGCTAAGTTGGACTGCTTCCTCTCATAACTCCATATGATACAATATCACTTCGCCCACTGAGGTTTGAAAAATAGCATGTCCTTTGGGTCTTTTTCCAGAAGCCAATTTGCTGTAGAGGATGTCTGCTGGGATGCACCCATCTTTCATTCAGTATCTCTGTTTGAGGACTGTTTGCATACGGCATATGCTGGCCTGTTTGAGCACTTCAGTGTTCATAACGATCTCCCTCCAAGAGATTGTAAAGATTCGAGGGAGGCAACGCATATGAAAGCTGTTGAGTCTCTTTTCCTGATGAGAGTATAAGGTCCACATCTTGCTCCCATACAAAAGTGTGCCAATAACACTTGCACAGTACACGCAGATCTTTCGTGTGTTTGTTGTTTTGCCATACCCTAGTGTTCAGTCTAGACATTGTTGTGGCAGCTTTTCCAATGTGGATACTGAATTCCATCTCATATGAAAGGTTGACTGGGAGAGTAGACCCCAGGTATGCAAGCCCCCCAATAGTAGGCCCCAAGCCAGAACAGTCAGTAGGCCCCCATGCTATGCCCACATAGACACAGTCCACTTGACATTTGGGCATTGCTGTGCTTAAGCTGGCTAGTGCCCAGTGAGCTGCCAACTAAGCTGCTGGGTGCACTTTTCCAACACAGCCAAGGCTTCCGCATGCCTGCCCAATAGGGTTGCCAACTGTCTAGCTAGCCAAATCCAAAGACCCTTGCCCCACCCTGAGCTATCCTTTCTATGAGGCCTTGCCCGAGTCCCGCCCCTACAGCTGGCTGCTTCCTTCTTGCTCACTCCATTCCCTCTCTCTGTCACTCACTCTCCATTGCAGGCTCTAGGAGAGAGTTTGGATGTGGGAGGCAATGCAGGATCTGGAAGGGAGTTTGTGTGTGGGGAGGTGAGGGACTGGGCTCTGGGAGGGCATTTGGATGCGGGTCCAGGAGCAGGTGTGGGATGCAGGCTCTGGGAGGGAGTGTGTGGACGAGGGGGCTCTAGGAGGGAGTTTGGGTATGGAGAGATGCAGAGAGGGAGTTAAGATGTGGGGAGTGAGTTCTGGGCTGGGGTAGAGTGTTAGGGTACATGAGGGGTGTGACATTTACCTTGGGTGGCTCCCAAAAGCAATCAGCAGACCCCTCTGGCAGCAGCTTCTAGGCAAGGGGCCAGAAGGTTTCCCCATGCATCTGCCTGCAGGCACAACCCCGAAACTCCCATTGGCAACAGTTCCTGACTAATGGGTGCTGCAAAATCAGCACTCACTGCAGAATCAGCACCCACTCTCCCCAAGGGTCACAGGTATGGAGCTCCCTGCTTCTGGGAGCTGTGTGGAGGGAAGACCTGCCTTATCCCTGCTGCTTGGACAGCAATGATGTTGGCAGCCGGGGACCCTCAGGCCCTTTTAAATTGCCCATTTTCCCTGTGCAATTGCCCCCATTGGCAGACCTGCAAGTATGTGAAGTTGAACTCCTTCAACACTTCAAGTTCTTCCCACTTAGGAAGGAACAATCAGTTTCATACATACAGAATGGGAAGCGACTGTCTGGGAAGGAGTACGGCAGAAAGGGACCTAGGGGTTATAGTGGACCACAAGTTGAATATGAGTCAGCAGTGTGATGCTGTTGCAAAGAAAGCAAACATGATTCAGGGATGCATTAACAGGTGTGTTGTGAGCAAGACACAAGAAGTCATTCTTCCGCTCTACTCTGCGCTGGTTAGGCCTCAGTTGGAGTATTGTGTCCAATTCTGGGCACCGCATTTCAAGAAAGATGTGGAGAAATTGGAGAGGGTCCAGAGAAGAGCAACGAGAATGATTAAAGGTCTAGAGAACATGACCTATGAGGGAAGACTGAAGGAATTGGGTTTGTTTAGTTTAGAAAAGAGAAGATTGAGGGGGGACATGATAGCAGTTTTTAGATATCTAAAAGGGTGTCATAAGGAGGAGGGAGAAAACTTGTTCATCTTGGCCTCTGAGGATAGAACAAGAAGCAATGGGCTTAAACTGCAGCAAGGAGGTTCAGGTTGGACATTAGGAAAAAGTTCCTAACTGTCAGGGTAGTCAGACTCTGGAATAAATTGCCCAGGGAGGTTGTGGAATCTCCATCTCTGGAGATATTTAAGAGTAGGTTAGATAAATGTCTATTAGGGATGGTCTAGACAGTATTTGGTCCTGCCATGAGGGCAGGGGACTGGACTCGATGACCTCTTGAGGTCCCTTCCAGTCCTAGTATTCTATGATTCTCTATGATTCTATGATGTAGTTGCTTATCTTGATGGAGGGTGTTTCCTCAACTCCTTGGCACATTATGTCAGTCTTTTCTTTTTTTGTATTACATACAAAATAAAATAACATCCCACCTCTTCAGCATCCAATTCTGCCATCCTTATTCATGCTGAATACCCACAGTAGTAATCAATGTGAGCAAAGGTGGCAGAACTGGGCCCTTTGGTGACAACACAGATATTTCCAGCAGCTTAAGCTTAATATGCCATACTATAAAGATGACAGATATAAAAAGATATAAAAAGAAAACAATAGTTTGAGCTTGTCTCAAAAAAGAGATGGGAAAGTGGGTGAGTTAAACCTTTATTCTGGAAGTGGGAGAGCTGTTTATTATAGGTAAATAATTCAGTAAAGGGAAACTGTGTGTATATATAAATATATTTTAATTTGTTCTTTTCACTTAATTGATGGAATTGTTTTAGTGCATATTTATACTATTTTAATATTAAACACTTAAATATTAAACATTTAAAAACTTTTTACTTGTATGTTAATAATACTTACACAAGGTTATTTCATAATCATAAGAGACAGTCAGTGAGTCACACTGAGATATTTATTACCACTTTTCACAGATCTGTAAGAACTTAGCTTTCTGTTCAACAACTTCCCTCACCAGTGTACCTACAAGGGGATCCCAATCCTTAATTTGGGCCTCTCAGGGTTAGTGCCATTAGAATGACCAGACATTCTTATATTAGGGGCTTTGTCTTATATGCACAATTATCTGTGGCCACCTCTGGAAAAAAAAGTATCCTGATTTGTCATGTATCAGAGGGGTAGCCGTGTTAGTCTGGATCTGCAAAAGTGACAAGGAATCCTGTGGCACCTTATAGACTAACAGATGTATTGGAGCATAAGCTTTTGAGGGCAAAGACATGCATCTGACAAAGTGGGTCTTTGTCCATGAAAGCTTATGCTCCAATACATCTGTTAGTCTATAAGGTGCCACAGGACTCCTTGTCGCTTTTGCTGATTTGTCATGTTTGTTTCCTGGTCACCTGAATTGTGATACATATAACAAATGGGGATACACATGGCAATGTCCCAATGTTGCTATGTTTTTATAATTTCACTTATTAAAGGGGAAAGTGCTGCCCCTTTCTTGCAAGGCTTGAGTGAGTAAGCTTTGCGCAGGGAGTTGAGAGGAGTTTCAATAAAAAAATAATCCCCCAATCAACCATACAGCTTGATGTGGAGTAGCCACTCTCTAGGTTGAAGTAGCTGCTAGGACCGATGTGGTGTTAGATCTGCACAGAACTGGGTCTGTTGGTCACTTCCCTAACCTGGTTCTGCCATCCCACTAATCTTCCCCCAGCAGCTTGACAAAAAGAGGCACCATGAAGGAAAATTCTGCAGCATATATGGAGTGTACAGTCTCTTGTGTGACAGGCGCCCTTCTCCACAGCCAGTGGAACTATGATGATTTTACTATGGTTAGGGCCTTTCATAGTCTTTTGAGGAGGTTAGCTGGGTTTCCCCTTCCCACAATGTATCATGAAGCACTAAATATGAACTATAAAAATGTGCCTTTGCTCCAGAAAACAGTGCCCACTTGCACAGAGACACTAGGAATCCCCATGGTACTATGAACTGTAACTGAATAGCCCCCCCCAGGCCATGGTACCCATTCCCAGCTCTTCATCTCAGTCAGAAAGTATCTAATATTTTTAAGTGTAAAGAGATTATTTCTATTTTTAAAGAGAAGTTCTCTGTACTTTCAAAAGAAAAAAAACTCTCTGTATTTGAGAGCTTCATGTTTGTGCCTCTCCTTCAATATAGAACAGAAATGGTTTATAGATTTCATCAGAATTGATTACCTCATTTTCAAGACAGCAGATTATTTTTCTTATTTTTTTTTTCAAACCTGTGAATCATTCCCGTAGTGATGGATGATTCTAGATGTCTTTTCAGTGCCTTGAAGTTATGATTTTCTCTGTCATGAGGGAAACCCACTGAACCCTGTCATATGGATTATCTCCTCATTTTGTGCAGTCCTGTAATGCCAGGACATATTCTGCATGTCCCCAGACATTCAGACATGACTGCAAGTCAAAGGACGTTTTGTGTACTTATTCAAGGACAGAATTTGCCCTATGTACCATAAAAAGGAATTCTCTTTGTATGGCTTCAGATTAGAACATTATCTTAATCGTATCATTATGGGTCTGACCCAAACCCCATTGAAATCAATAGACTCCCATTGATTTCAATGGACTCTGGATAGGGACCTATACTGTGGCATCCCTGGCGCAGAAATCTGTAATATCTTATTTTCTCTCATTATTTCGCACAAAATATATTTTGGTCTGAGGTGTCCTGTAAAATCAATATTCATTTGTGCACGGAAACAGGATTATGTGAATTCTATAATGTTTATATACCACAGTAGTGTTTAAAATTGTGTACGTGTAACTGTAATTCACACTAAGTCACATGTTGAATATCTAGCCCTTAAAACACAGCTTTTCCTCCTTCTAATTTTAGTATATATGTGGATTATTGTGTTAGACTAGGAAAAACAAATACATACACTTGAATTCTTATCTACAGCAAAAAGAGTATTCATTCTGGCATTTAGTCCCTTGGAAACAGTGCTGTTACTTTTTATTGTCCTTAATTTTTTTTTTCTAAAAACATACGAAGTCTGATGGCTTGTAATGCATCTTAAATAGTTAATTATGACACAAGTACTTTGGTGTAGAGAGCAGCACAGACATTTTTACTACAAAGCTGCGGATCTTAAATATTTCACCTCTCTCTTTTTTTTATATCAAAAGACATGTGCCAAACCTAGTCTAAAATCAATCTTTTTAAAGCAAAGGAGAGTCAGTGGGCCTGAACTGGGGCCCAACCAGAGGTTTCAATCTCCCAGAATTGGGGAAAGTGTGACTAGCCCTTATCTTCATAAGGAGTTGCTGAAAATTCTTGGGGGAAGGAGACTGTGCTGAACCCACCGCACAGCTAGGCTCATGCCTCATGTGGCTGGGCCTTGCTCCCTGCTGTGGCCAGCTGACTCTTAATGCTCATAAATTTGAACCTACCAGAGCATCACTTGACATTTTCATTCAGGCAGAGATGGGCCCTCCCCTGCAACATCCCTGCCCCCTGTGCCACCAGATGTAGCACTTCAAATTCCCCCCTTTCTCCTGAGGCTCTCCTTTCCCACCCAATCACCTCAATGACCCTTCTTCCCTCAGCCCCTTCCCCTCAAATCACTTCAGGATATTTCCTCCTTCCCTCAGCACTCAGTCTCTTCCCCTTCCCCCCCATAGTTACTTCAGAACATCCCCCTGACGTCTCCCCACCACCACCTCAGGATTCCCTCCTTCCCAATGCTGGTAAGCAGTGCTCCCTTCCAGGACTGAGCAAACTAGCTCCAGCTGCTCAGAATTCAGCACAGAAGCTGGGCACTCCACCTGCATTACCCTGTTCCCTTCTTTGCCCTGGAGTTGGAGACTGAGCCCCCTCTTGCCCTAGCCACCACTTATGCTAAACCAAAACCCCGGCCCTGAACTTCAAAAGGCCACAAGGCAACTAATACTCTAAGGCCATCTCTAAACTACAGCCAATGTTGTGGCATATCTACAGCACTGCAGCTATGCTGTTGTACTGCAGATGCTTATGAACATGGATTCCTTTTCATAAATATAGTTAATGCACCTCTCTGAAAGGCAGGAGGGCAGAAGTCTGTCAAAGAAGTTTTAATATAACTTGCTCCCACTTTACACCACTCTAGAAATGTGAAGTAGACTAGGGGTATATCTACACTACAGCATTATTTTGAAATAGCTTATTTTGAAATAATGCATCTAGACACAAAATGCATTTCAAAATAGCGTTTTGCTATTTTGAAATAGCGCGTCCACACTGATTGGACGCTGAATCGCATTTATGGCCGTCCGGAACCGGCTCTGGCAGGGCATCAGGTCAGGAGTTACCTTGTGTGGCTGCTGCCTGAGGCTATCTGAGACCTGTGCTTAAAGGGACCCCCGGACAGCCGGTTCTAAGGTTTCCCTGCTTGCTTGCCTACCTCGCTGAGGGACAGCAAAGCATTTTTTCTCTGCGTGCTCTGGTTGCCCTCACTCAGGACACCACAGCACTCTGCAGCATGGAGCCGGAGCGGCCCCTGGGCACTCTGGTGCTTCTCCTGGACGTGTTGCTGCGAGCCTGGCAGCACGTTCTGCAGGCAGTAACAGTCTCCCTGGTGTGCCTCACTGGGAGCTTGTGCCTCATTCCTCCCTCACGTCCTTCCACTTACCCCTCCCTAACCCCCCTTCCTGCTGTACAATAAAAGACACATGTGTTCATTACAACAAAGCCTCTTTATTGAACAAAACTGGGGTGGGAGGAGAATGAAACTGAGGTGAGACTGGGGAAAGAAGGTGGGAGAGGGGAGGAGGGAGGGTGGGAGAGGGGAGGGGGAAACCTGGGAGGGGGGAGCTAGCAGGGGGAGGCAAGGGGAGGAAGGGGGAGGAGAAGCTCAGGGTTGGGGGTCTCGCCAGCCCAACTGTCTCCCAGCACCACGGGTGTGGGGGCCTCAGCATCCCTGAGGGTGTGGGGAGGGTGGGGAGGAAGAAGCAGGAGGGAGAGAAGGAGTGGGAGGAGGAGCGGTAGCTGGGGAGGCAGCAGGGGCTGGAGCAGCAGGAGGCAGCAAGCTCTGCCCCAGGGTCGATGACCATCTGGGGGGGCATGGACCATTCTGCCCCCCAGGATGTGATCCACAGCATCAAAATAGAGGCAGGGGTCTGCATCTGCCCTGGTTGGGAGCTGCCCCTGTGGCCCTGGCATAGGCCTGCCTCAGCTCCTTTATTTTCATGCAAACCTGCTCCTGGGTTCGCATGTGGCCTTTGGTGGCCAGGCTGGCAGCCATCCACCTGTAGACGGTTGCATTCCTCCATTTACTACGGAGATCATGGACGTTGGAGGCATCCCCCCAAACCTGAATTAGGTCCCTGATCTCCGCACTGGACCAGGCAGGTGCCCGCCTTTTCCGGCCCCTGGCAGACTCCTGGAAACTGGCAGACTGGTCCTGGGGAGCGGTGGAGGGCTGGCTGGCACTGGCTGCCTGGCTCATGCTGGGGCCACTGGGTCAGGTGCAGCAACTGCTGGCTCTGGGCTGGCAGGCTTGAAGCTGGCACAGGCACTGTGGCCAGAGTCTACCCTTTAAGGGCTCCAGGGAGGGGGAGAGGGAGAGGAGTTTTCTTGGTTGTGCCCAGAGTGGCCACCAGGGCACCCTGGGAAGGGCTGGAGGCCCCCTATTTTGAAATAAGCGTCTACATAACGCTTATTTCGAAATAGTAATTTTGAAATTGGTACTATTCCTCGTGGAATGAGGTTTATCAATTTCGAAATAAGCCCTCTGCTATTTCATTTAATTTCAAAATAGTGGTTTGGCTGTGTAGATGCTGGTAAAGTTATTTCGAAATAACGGCTGTTATTTCAAAATAACTTTGCTGTGTAGACATACCCTTTGAGACGTGAGAATCCAGCCTTCTGTTTAGGGTTGGGGGGAGAGGAGAAGTAAATTTTGAGAGTTTCTGATTACTTTTCTTATATTTAAAACTTGTATTTAATGTTCAGTTAAATGTATAAATAGATATTTTAAACACCCTCCTTAAATCTTACAATAACATGTGACCTTAAAATATTACAGGCAAATCCTATCAGATCTGCTTATGGAACTCCATATGAAAGCAATGGAAATTCAACATAAAATCAATAGAAAGATCTGGCTTTAAGAACTGAGTCTCAAGGCAAATTGAAAATGGAGGTGCTACAGGTTTGGGATAAAAAAAGATTAGAGGAAGATTTGGCAGACTTTGCAAAAAGTTTCCATTAGATTTGTATTTGTTCCTGAAAATGACATTATCTGTTTCCACAGAGACGCAATCTGTGGGGGGAAAAATACATAGAATTTCCCACAGTGAAAGGATGAGGTCTATTTGAATAAAGAAAATTTGTACAGAAATATAAGCCAAAGAATGCCCAGTCCAGAGGAGAGTGTGAAGGACAAGCTCCCCAACTTGTGCTCTGATACAATTTTTAGCTCTAGTACAGGGATAGCTCCTGGCTGTAATCAATAGTAACCACCATGAAGTGGACAGGAATGAATGGTTATCCCCCTCATCCTACCTCCTTATCTGCTGCTAACCTAGCTAGGCCCAGGAATACATTCTGCACTCTCTACAAATATTGCAGAGCAACTGCTTCCCTGAAGTCTGATCCACAATCCTCTGAAGTCAATGACAGACTTTCTATAAACTTCAGTAGGCTTCAGATCAGATCTTTGATGCTACCTGTGCTACAGCCTGCTGCTAAGGTGATGTATGTCTGCATCTCCCACAATGCCAAACAGAGCCTACAGGCACAAGTGTGTCGAGAATCTGTCACATGGCATTTTCTGCATTGAGTGACCTAAAGAAACAAGCAGAAAACTGCGGTTTTCCCCAGTACACATTGTTTGTAAAATGTAATTTCTTGTATCGTGTGGCCTCAGGGAGGAGCACAAAGGGGGCAAATTGCCCATGTGCCCAAGGTATCTAAAAGAGCCTAAGACCGCCTGGCTTCCTATCTGCCCTCGCTCTGCACTGCTCCCAGAAGCGGCCAATACGTACCCGTGGCCCCTGTGAGGGGGGTCTCTGCAAGCTGTCCCCCACCCTGAGCAGTTCCCACTGGCCAGGAACTGGGAGTTGTGGGGGCGATGCCTGCAGGCAATGGTACACAGAGCCACCATGTACCCCTGCCCAGAGGGGTGTAGCCATTGCTTCCACGAGCCAACCACTGACCCTCTGACCTTTTCTGCACCCCAACACCTTGCTTCGGCCCACACCCCACATTTAAACTTCCTCCCAGAGCCTGCAGCCCTCACCCCCTCTCACACTATAACCCCCTCCTGCAGATCAGAGCCCACACCTAGAATCCAAACTCCCTCTCAGTCTGCACCCCACACCCTAACATCCTGGCCCAACCTGGTGAAAGTGAGGGTTGGGGAGAGCAAGCGGGGGGATGAGGCCTTGGAGAAAAAGCAGGATGGGGCATGTCCTCAGAACCGGAGCAGGCTTTGGGTATGTGGGATTAGACACTTGGAAACCCCACCGAGTGGACATGCAGAAGCCCTGGTGTGCCAGGAAGGTGCACCCAGCAGCACAGCCAGCAACTCGCTGGGCACCAGCCAACCCGAGCACAGCACTGCCCCAATATTAGGAACCACGGCTGCATGGGTACAGCTTGTGCATGTGTGGGGGGAAATGACTGCTCTGCCCTGGGGCCCGGAATTGCTGTCACAGAGCCAGCGTGCCATAAACTCAGGGACATCAGAGTAATCAATCTGCAGAAACACATTATAAATGATCAATGATATAAAATTCTGGACGTTAATGTATAACCATTGTTACTGTATAACCAACCTATGTGACTTCAATATTGTTTAGAAGAAAATGAGTTGGAGAGGTTAATGAAATATGTATGTGGCCCTTTCACATTTAACTTATCTAAACATTGTTACAGGTTGAATCTCTTTGGTCAGGGATTCTATGGCCCACCAACATCCATGGTCTAGCAGGATGATGGATGTTGCTGGACTGGAGAGCCCTGGTGGCTAGGAGTGGGAGCTAGCTGGGAGTCTGGAGGTGGAAAAGCTGAGGGCTGGGAGCCCAGTTGAAGGGCCAGGAGTGGCCCGGAGTCTGGCTGGGATGGGGCCGGGAACAAAGCCAGTCCCATGCCCAGGGCACCTGCAGCCCGAAGTCTGGCCAAGAGGCTGGGAGCAGAGCCTGTCCTGTGGCTAGGAAGGAGAACCTGGCTAGGGGGCCAGGAATGGAGAAGGAGCCCTGCCAGGAGTGAAATTGGTCCCATGATTAGGGGGCCGCCAGACCGAAACTCAGTGGGGAGAGGAGCCCAGTGGTTGGGTCTGCAGCAGGGTTCGGAGGCCATGAAGGGAGCCCAATAGGAGGGTGGCAACCCCCCAGAAGAGCCCAGAGGCCAGAGTTGACCATCAGTGGTCTGGCAAACTTCCTCATTCAGGACTAGTCAGGTCCCAAGGGTCCAGGGCCAGGAAAGTCCAACCTGTATCTACTCCTTTCATGAATAATAAAATTCACTCGTGTTATCTTGGGGGACACACACACAGACACAGACAGACAGACAGACAGACACACACACACACACTCTCTCTCTCTCTCTCTCTATTGTATGTATAGCATTCTATGACAAAATCATTACACAAATAAATGTAATACAAAGATAAATTGTTCTTGGATGAGTACCGCTGCACTATGAGTCACAGACACTTTCCATATACACATGATGTATATTTTTTCACCTTTTTGTCCTTTAACAAATATAGGGCCAGTGTCAACGAAGTGCTAAGCATATGCATGGGACAGCTAATATTATAGCCAGTGAAACAACTATGCCCATATTTAGGTTTGAGTTTCACAGCATCCATGGCATGTGAAACAATGGAGAACAAAATTACAGTATAGTACTTCAAAAAATCCAACTTCCCTAAAGTAATATTGTTCCATGGAACCCAAATGTATCAAGTGAACATCTGCATCTACTGTTCCCTTTAAATTATTTCTATTGTCCTCCCTGTGACAAGTCAAAATTCAGAGGGTGACCCTTGCCCCATTCAATCAGAGTCGGTAAAGACAGCAGCCTTTACACTAAATAGCAATGTTGTAGACATCAGCCCAAGCAGATAGTTTTGAGTTTGCTTTCAACCTGATGGGAAAGGTCCTGATCCCAGCAAAGCAACCTTAAAGACGCCTTAACTTCAAATGTCAGGGAGTCCTGGGCAGGCATAAACCAATCTAGTCATCTTAACTTCAACCTCATTTGGCACCACAGTGCATGGGGTATCTTGCAACTATCTTGGGACAGGGAGGAGATATTCTGGGAAGAGAGTATAGTATGATGCAAACCACGAGGTGTGAGACTAGAGAGCTAAGTGCTCTATCAATTCCTAAGGAACGCTTCTAACTACCATAAGCAGCTATGTGGCTGCTCTTACTTGCCCCTGAGGTTCAGTTTGGCTCTTGACTGAATCCAAGATCAGGGGAGGCATAAAGTCACTTTGGGCTTGTCTAGACAACTCACTAGTGCTTGGCAAGTTGGGGCATAAATCTACAGTACATTAGTTGCTATACACTGTCCATGTGGACCTACTACTGTGTACACACTGACCCACTCCCATTTAATAGTGTGGTAAATCAAAGCACACTAGGGAACTTTTACTGACTAGCAGCAGTGTCCACACAGACAATTAGTATATGACAGGGTAATGCACTTCCACTGCCATACATTAATGGTTCATGTACACAAGCCCTTAGAGTTAACTATGCCTTCCCCTTGTCTAGTATGCTGACAATGAGCTCTGCACTTTTTAAAAAAATAGCCACTATCTGTATTTTAAGCACTTCCAAAAGCTTATACTTGTTCAGGGGCTACCACATGATATGTTAATCTTGAGTTATCTAGCCTTCCCTTGCACATGACCAGTCTATTGGGAGCATCAATACAAGCAGCTACAAGCTGTTGTGAGATTGCTGATTAAAATTCTCTGTCAAAATAAGAGAATACTCCTGCTGACATTTGAAAGCTACTCTCGAGGATGCAGCATCAGAAGAATTCTAGCCACATGCTGATGCATTTCGCTGAGTGGCACAAAACCAAAAGAAAAGGCCAAAGAATAGATGTGTATCCCTTGATTGAAAAAAGCCAGAGAGAGCTCTAAAGATGCAAATGTGCACATAAAAGCTTTTCTTTGTTGTTTATTATGCTAATATAATTCTAATCTTTTTTACAAGAATCATCTTTAATACAATTAAAATGTTAGGGCCATATTATGCCATTCATTCTAGGCAAAGCTAAGTGATTTCTGTGGCGACTTCTGCTTTAAAATATTGGTATGAAGTAGCTAAGCAACTACAACTTTTAGTATGAATATTTATTGAGAAATTTATGTACCTGTTGTTCCTAAGGTCAGGATCCTTGGTTTTACCATCAATGTCATAAATAAAGTGCTCTTGGGAGATTACTACGATATTGTCTGCGGTTTCATTTCCCATGATGGTGATAACAGGGTAACCCATCTGTAGCGTCCATTGATCCATTACTTCTTGGATATTTACAAATTTTCCAACCTTTTTTAGAGCCTTAAAAAAAAAACAGTTTTGGTTTAATATACTGAAGCAATACTAATATCTAACATATAGGACCACTTGCTTTTTTAGAACAGAGGTCCATTAATTTGTCTAGCTATTTAAATTGCAATTATGTATCTATGTATACAGGCACTTTTTTACTATGTATATCCTTTATTTATATTCAAAAGTAAAATAAATCATTCAAGGGACCTTCTTTCTAGATAGAGTTAGACATCTGAGCTTACATGTTCATGTAAACCAGCTTTAAGAACAGAAAGGGGTATCTATTTCTGCAGTAAGCTAGAAAATGCAAATAAAGTGACAAGCACTTAGGAGAATGTGTTCCAATGACTTTCAAAGGGACTTGTACCCCTAAATCATCTAGCCACTTTTCAAAATCCAACCCGTCACTAAAAGGAGTTGAACTCGAGACCTGCTTTCCCACAATTCCAACTTTCACAAAGACTGTGGATGGCTATTTGCAAATGATTTTCAAAATCAGAAAAGGCTAAGAAAGGAGCTGGATACAGTGATGAAGATTTTCCCCCTGGGAATATTCATTTTGGGTGTCCATTTTGAGATACTTTTAAAGGGTCTGATTTCAGAAAATGTTGAGCCACCTGCCCTCTGAAAATCATGCCCCTTTAAGGTTTCTCACACTTGGCATCCAAAGTCACCACTCACTGGAAAATCTTGATTCTTATACCCAAAACTAAGCTGTGCACATGCAGACCTTCCCCAAACCTGAAAGCGGTACAAATCTTGCGGCAAATAAGGGAATACTTTATTCCTGTTTAATATAGAAATGCTAGAAAAATGCAGTTTAAAACAGGTGGAATTAAATTGGGTGGAATTTTGGGTGGAATACAGTAAACCTAATGAAGAGGAGACTTGCACGTCATGGGAAGACAGACCACAAAAAAGTGAGGGATGGACAGAGATGTCTTGCTCTGCAACCAAAGAATGCTAATGCTGAAACAGGGACAGAGTGACTTCTAGTAAATTCAAGCAAATCATAGGCTGAAACCCTTGGAACTCAGTCTGCATGTGAGGCATCTCAAGAATACAGCGGTTCACAACAGATATGCTGATAGGAAGGGGAACATGGAATTTTAATTCTCACCACAAACAGATTTGACATATCCAGTGTGACACACTTGCTTATGGCCCAGAATGCAGTCATAATCTTGTGCCTGTATGTTTGCTGTGACTTCTGCTCTTCTTTGACTAGTGTGCACATTTGAGTGCAAACCACTGAGAATTTACCCCAAAGGCTTTAACATAATGAAAGGAAAGGAAAAAAGCGAGAAACTATACAGAAGCAAGTGCGGCTTTCAATATCTTTGTAGCCACCCGCAGCAGGTCTAAGGACATCAAGTAATAACAGTTATAAAGGAAAACACAATGCCCAGCTTTAAGCCTTTACAACATCTGTCCTTCAGACAAATCATGAATATGTACATATCAAAAGTCTATTCAGTATAAATGCCAAAGCACAGCACTTTCCTGCTCTTTCCTAGGTACAGACCTTATCCTGTTCCCCTGTGAGAGCAGGCCTTCCCTTTATTTGGCATCAATGATATAACACAAACAACTGAAACCATGTTGTATCTTTCTGTAAAACCAAATGCTACTTCTTAGTGTTAATTTTTAAATGTGATCTTGAGCTTTAGCACTGCAGTGTGCACTGTTCTCTCCCAGCACCATCACACCACCACAATAGCTTCCTGCTTTTCTCTCCGTGTATTAGGTTCTATAACACTTTACCTCTGACAGCGTATTCCAAAGATCATTTCTGGCTGCATTGCCATACTTGTGAATTGTCAAATAGTCCTATAAAATAAAACAAAAATACAAATCAGAAGTTACTGTACAGAGGACAAATAATTACAGCTGTGAATCACTGCTAGTAAAAGGTAAATTACATAAATGTTTTCGTTCGGTGGAAATCTAGTAACATATAAATGTTCATCCTCTGGGAGTCAAACATTTTCTTGAGACAGCTTACAATATATTAAATACAGAAGATTAAATAAATCCCAATGGAAAAACAAACCAACAAATTCCCTAGTAAGTTCACACACAGCATTCAGGGATTTATCTTTTCCAATTAATGCATCAAGATTACTATTTCCTTTTTAAACATTTGTAAAGTTTCAGCATTTGTTTCCAGGCAATCCATGGCAATGAAAGAGGAAAATTTCTAAAACAAAGCTCTACTATTTATTTTAGCACATCATTCTGTGACTAATGTCAAGGGCCCACACACTCCGCTGAGAGCTAGCTCTGTTATAAAATTTTTAACCAAGAAATAGCCCATCAGACCCATTTCCTTATACCCAGTGGAGTCTTGTGGACAGGTATTTTCCCTTATGATTAAATGCAGATATAAATAATATTGTCAACTCAGGCTGTAGCATGCTATGCTAAAAAGCTTTTTCACCATGGGTTCCATCAGAAAATGTTCATATCACATAAAAGGGTACCTACTGTGTTTGTACTTGTGAGCATGTGATCTCAGAATACATTCTAGGGCTGAAAATGGAAGTTTTCTATTTTTTCAACCAATTGCAGTGAATGATTTCCACATTTCCCCTTCAGCAACAAAAATGGCAAAAAAGTTGGAAGAGTCACTCTCCCAAAGGAGTGAGGACTAGCCCATAACAGCTTTTTAATCCCAAGACTCTGTGAAAGAGAGACTGCCAAACATAACAATGATATGTACTTGAGGTATACCTTTTAAGGTAATTTCCCATATTAACTACTAAATATATCTTTAGGTTAAGTCTGGTTCTACCAGCACTAAATGTTTCTTTTTTTCCCCCACTTTTATTTGTTAAGCCTCCAAACTACTATACCCTGCTTCATGCCTCAATATCTACTTACAGAATACACAGACAATCATAAGATTTGAAATTTAGCCATGATTATTGGAACAGCTTTAGTTTTATGCACTTGGCTTGTAAGACTAAAGCAAGAAAAAGTTTATAACATCAAAGGGCTCCCAGCATTAGAATTTCCATCATATACACTTTATACAATGGTTGGAGACAAACCCTAATTTACAGCACAATGATAAAACTGAGGAAATTTTGCTGACTGTGTTATCTATGCTTTGTGTGAAGTAGGATACTTGGGGAATAATTAGTGTTTGGAAAGCAAATTTCCTGATGTACAAATTGTTGCACCTGTGACAGATTTAGCTTTTGTCAGCCAACTCATATAACAACAAGCAGCAACTCCCATTTAATCACAGGCTACAAAGGCTAAATGAGAACACTGACTCGGTTAACTGCAGTGCCTAGTCTTAACAATGTCATGAAAATAACTGTTGGAAAAAGACAACATTATACAGGCCTCACCAATATATTGTGCTTCTAGTTTGTCTAAAAATATAGAGTCTTCTGAGACCCTGTTAAATATTCAACAGCATCCAAAGCTAAACAGGTTGCATTGTAAATTAAAAGATTTAAACTGATATACAAAAAAATCAAAGTATGTAAATAAACAACAACAAATATAAATTCACACTTTTAAGTGATGCTAGAGGATACAGTAGGCATGAATTCTTCTGTTATTTGTTTATAGGGTTTGTGTGTAATACAATAAGACAATGAAACAGTCTGAGAATTTACTCAACAGAGACAAATAATCTTGTTTACCGATCTACGACCAGACATTACATTTGGCTTGAATTTTATACTCAGAAAGATTGCAAAGAGAGGGAAGTGCTTTCATCCTCTTTCTCTGGCATTTGCCTCACAACATGCAGGTTGATTGCTTTGGACAGATTTCTCCATTTCCAGTTCAGAATTTATTATTTTTGATTAAACATTTTACTGTATGAAGAAAAACATAAAAGAATTATATAAAGCAATGAGCACATTTACCTGGTGTTATTCAGGTCATTAAGGAGGAGCTCAGGGCAGGGGCCTGAAGGAGTGGGGGGGGGATGAAGAGGGGCTTAGGGCAGGGGATTGGGGATGCATTAATCAGGGCAGGGGGATGGATCTAGGTGGGGGCAGAGGGTGCAAGAGGTTGGCTAATCCCTGGGGCTGGGCTAAGTGGCCGCCAGCTCCCCAGGGATGTCTGGCGCAGTAGGAGCCTTATGGCTCAGCCTCAGGCTCCCCAGAGCTGGCCAGTGTGGTGGGAGCATGGTGTCTGGATAGTTAATCACCAAGGCTGGCCAATCCTTGGGTTTGGCCAGGACTGGCGGGGGGGGCACACTGCCCAGCCTCTGGGTCCCCAGGACTCGCTGGGGTGGCAGGGGCTGTGCTGCCCAAGTGATGGCTCCATGTGGCTGGCCAGATTGGTTGGTGACTGGTGCCCATCCAGCAAGTCCCAGGGGCTGGCCAATCCCTAGTGTTAGCTGGGGCAGCAGGGTCTCTGCTGCCCAGCTGCCACCTCCTCAGGGCTGGCCAGGGAGGTGGACCATGCTCTGCCCGACCACCGGCTCCCCTGGGGCTGGGACAAGGGGGTCTGCACTGCCTGGATGGTGGCTCAACAGCCCAGGAAACTTACTCATGTATGGTGGCTGGTAATATCCAGAGCCCTTCCCCCACTCGACCATTCTGCCGTATGACTGTGCCTGCTAGCAGACTCCTCCCTTTGTGTTTTATGAGAAACAATTGTATTCTAGGCAAATGCCAATGTCCTGGGACTATCAATGCCTGACCTTGCTTTAAGTTATGATAAAGGGAAGCTGCATACCAAATTTGGTGTTCTAGATCTTTGTGTTTAGCCCTCAACACCTTTGGATTGTTAGGGTATATGGATACCTTAATCACCCCCACAGTGTCAGACATGCCCCTAGTACTAGGTGCCAGGAGAGAGTTGCACAGAAGCATTTGGGCCAGCCTTCTACTCATGAAGTTTCTTCTGCACATGGGAAATCCACCCTTAGGCAGTTTAGATGGCCTTAATCTTGATTAAAGAGCGCAAATAAAGTTTGAAATGTCCAAAGATCTGGCCCAACATGCCATACAAATGAAATACCAATCAAAAACAGAAAGATGACAGGTGGTTTTTTGGTTTTTTTAGAGCTTTAGCCCTAGTAAATGTTCTTCTATCCTCAATTTCTTCCCATTATAACTCTTTAAGATGGAGCTATGCCTTGCAGGAGAGAAGGATTATAATAATGAAATATGTTAAACATGCTTTACTAAAAGCTAAATGTAATCAATCATTGCTGGTATGATGTAAGTCTTTTTTCCAGCAATATTATTGTAATTGTTCAAATACCCGAAAGAAACCAAAGATCAACCATATCAAAGGAACAAGCCAAAACAATTACCACACAAGCAGATTGGATCTTGCAAAACAAGAAGCAAACTGTAATTTTATTGTTTTGTCAAATAATAGACTCAGTCTCTAAAGAAAACTGTAAGGCCTAAATGATTTAGAAACTATGTTATCACCTGAATATTGAGGCAAGTGGCTTGAATATTAGAGGGTGCAGAAAGCACAGTAACAAGTGCTAAAAGATTTAGACAGATATTTGTAGTAACAACATTATTGATTAAACTTACATGCTATTTACTGTGTTTGCTAAAAAAAAGCAGGTTACTCACACTGAAGAAAGTCTTTATCCCTTTGCAATCCTAGCTTTCTCAGTATTGCTAAGGCAGCGTGCCCCTTTGGTTAGCAAAAATTGAACTAATTCTATCATCCAGGAATTATAACACTTATAACTAACAAAAGATAAAGACTGATAGATATGAGGAGGGGGAAAGAATACAAAAGGGGAAAGTATAATGTTTGGTAAAATCTACAGTTAGGAATAGAAATAGGGATAAAAGTCAAATTCTGCTCATAATTTTATCTTTCAATTTGACTGACATAAATGAGGTTACTCCAGATTTACACAGATTTAATTTAGATTGGAATCTGGTACACTATCTACAAGCTGAGTAACTCCACTTTTTCCACTTTGGTTTCTAACAGCAGCTGTAGATCTACAATACAAGAGGAGTTAGAAGGGAGAATAACATACATTCAAGATAATAGTAAAATGATTTCAGAAAAAGATAGGACAGTAACATTCATAGTCCTGATTCATGTTCACTTCCCAACTTCTGCCCATGTCTTTGATTCATACTCGTTCCCCCTCATTCCCGCTCTGAGCCTTGAATTTACTCCTGTTGCGCAATTGCCTGTAGACTGATTATGCCATTGCCACACCTGCTTAACTTCTGACTATAAATAGAAAAAAGTCTTGAGAATTCTGGCTCTAATGGCAATGCTGACTCAAATGGCACTCAACCTACTTATTTCTGCCTCCTGGAGACTGCTAGCATCAAAGTTGTGACCTCAGATTATCTTCACAACACCTGACACTCAAAGCAAAAAGTCTGAACAAGGAGTCAGACTCTGTACATAGTTTTGACAGAGTGTGCCAGTTGAAAGTGACTGAGAATCAATGTTGAAGCACTGACAATGGTACTATACAAAAGCTTAAGATTTTTCATAAGACAGGAGGTCAAGATCAATGATTATAAGAGCTAGAGTATTCAAGTGGGTCTGAGATATTTTTATTTGTGAGATATTCTACAAGAAAATAAACTGATGATGATGATGATGATGAAGAAAACTGATGAGAGAAATGTTAGCATTAACACCTAGGTCAGTCACACTGTGGAGCTACCCCAACAGTGAAAGAAAAACCATGGTCAGACCAATTAGCAAAAAGGACAGCACTGCAAACCCAGCTCAAAGGATATTGAAACAGATCAACAACTTCATTTTTATTTGAGGCTACCTGAATATTGTTTTCAGTGAGTCTTCTTGGAAAATACCAGCCTGAGCAGTATCAAATCTATTTACATAAAGTTGCATAATAGATCACATTCAATCCATAGGTTCCATGTTCATATTTATGAACAATTGTGACCAGCAGGAACAAAAAATGGCATTTGACATACTGTAATTTGATGCTACATTAAACTGCATTCAGTATTTAGTTACTGGCCTGCCACTAAGGCAAAAATAATTAACCAAATATAGAAGCCAATGAAATATCATCCCACAAAAATAGGCTTTAAAACAGCTTAAAAAAATTAATGCTAGCATGCCACCCAGAATATAAGATACAGTAGAACCTCAGAGTTATGAACATCAGAGTTACGAACTGACCAATTGACCACAACACATCATTTGGAACCAAAAGTAGAATCTAAACAACGTTTGAAAAGCACATTCATATTCACCCCAGCCGAGGATCCACCTTTTATATTTAAAAGGAATATTTATATTTGTTTCCTATACTGCAGTGATATAATGCTTGTAATTATCAGCAATCAGAAAACATGCACTGCCATCATGTCATATCTGCAATTAAATCATTATATTCAAACAAGCTATAACTACTAATCATGAAGAGTGATATTGGAACATTACATGGAAATAAATCTTAATTCTCTCTTGATCTACCACAACTGTATAAACCAGCATAATTATAATATGTTTACTTTTCTCTTTTACTTATTTATCCACAAATGCTTGCATAGATGATAGAAATACTGAAATCTCTGATGCTAACATTTCTGGAGCTATGTGAATCAATGGGAGTTTTACTATTGATTTCAATGGGAACAAAACTAAGTCAACCGTGTTTCTCTCCCATCCCCTGTGCCTCAAATGCAATAGCCATTTGATGGCACATAAAAACACAGGAGCCATAAACAGCTTACGGTCTAAGTTTAGACATAACAAGAGACAATAACAGAAAAGAGTCATAAAGGAGAAAAAGTGTTATAATTAAGACTATCAGATTCTCTGTTTATCTATATATGCACAGTGTTAGTAATGAAAAAGGACTAGACTTCAACCTCTGACTGGTGTATATCAGGAATAACTCCATTGAAATCAATACTAACTACACCATTGTGAGGTAGATCTACAGTAAAGGGGAAAGTCGACTTAAGATATGCAACTGCAGCTACGTTAATGACATAGCTGCAGTTGAGGTATCTTAAATCATGATTTTGCGCCGTCCACACAGTGGGAAGTCGGCGGGAGCACACACTCCCATCGACTTCCCTTACTTCTTGTGAGAAGCAGGACTACTGGCACGATGGGAGCACCCTCTCAGTTTGAATTAGGGTGTCTTCACTAGACATGTTAATTCGAACCCCAGAAGATTGATTGTGGCAGAGTTGATTTTCACTATTGTTGATAATACACTATAGTGTAGACAATCCCTGACTGCACACTGAGGGTATGTCTACACTGCAACACTATTTTGAAATAACTAGGGCTATTCTGAAATAACTTAGTCCACATCTACACAGCAGGCAGTTATTTTGAAATAGTGTCAAAATACTGTCAAGCTGGAGGACTTCTTACTCAGACTCCTATAACCCTCATTGTACAAGGAATAAGGGAAGTCGGAAGAAGTGTGCTTTATTTTGAAATAAGTGCTTGCTCAAATAGTAGACACTCCCTATTTCGAAATAAGCTATTTTGAAATAAGATATGCAATTGATGTAGCTCAATTTATGTAGCTTATTTTGAGGTAAGCCCTATAGTGTAGACATACTCTGAGAGAAGAATAAGGATCTTAAACTTTGCATTATGCTGGATATATAATTTGTGAAGCACTTGAGCTGTGATAATGTATCATGTAAACATGCGTATTTAAACTGAACAGACCTTGTCCCAAACAGGTGTCCAATGCCATGATTCTTTTGTACATGCCCTGTCTGACTGGTAATTCTAATGGAAAAGACCAGAATGGCTATATTAACAGGTTTATTTCCCCCATAGAAGTCTAGCCTCCCCTAGAATTTAATTGATATGTAAAGAAGGACCCATTCCGGAATATGACAAAGGCAATTGCAGTGTGGTGGCAAAACTACCTGCATCAGAAATCTACAGGGAACAGTTAGAAGGATGGCAGAATTATTGCTTATAAGAGTCTGATGGTGGCTGTTATGCAGTAAGACACCTGCTAGAACATTAAGCTTTGCTTTAAGGAAAAATGTATTTGATGTATAATGCAGTAGTGATGCTAAACAACTGAATTAATACAAGCCCCACAGAAATAAAGTACTGCTTGAATTTGAAGAGACTATATTTTACTGAATTTGTAGATTCATTTGTTCTTTTTGTTTTAATATATTTTTAAAAATAGAATGTCTCCCTGAGGTATTTGCATGACCCTTGATAATTAGGAGAATCTCAGATGTTCACAACTCTTCATTAATCAGCATCAGGATAACTAAACATGCTGACATTTGTTCTGCTGTACGTTTCCTATACAATTCTTTCTACAGAAATCTGTACTTGGACAGAAGCACTGAAACAATGCTATTCAATAAGAAGATCTCAGCTGAAATCACCCAACATAATTCACTAAGAACATAATTTCTGTGTCACTGCTGAATCCAGAAAATGAATAGATAAGATCATCCACTGTGAAACCTCATCCTTGTTTATCAGTTGTTTGTGGCTTCCTGTCAATCTAGCAAGTCTTCCTAGTACTGAAGACTGATATACACTAAAACATCCAATACTGTTGCAAAGGCTCAGAATAATATACTTTCTTTACATTGGATTATTTCTATTTCCGAAGAACTAATTTTGTTTGTTTAAACTGCTAAGAGCACATCACCATTCTTTCTATCACTATCATCAAAGAGGGATTCTATAGCCAAAAAAATTGATATATTTCCTTTTTCAGGCTTTATGTCGATAGACTCATTGCTTTGATTTACATCAACAAAATCTGTCACAGTAATTTGCTGAAAACATTTAGTTGTGTGATTACAATAGTTACCATTAAAAAGTCAACATCTGTCAAAAGATAGAACAGAGTTACAATTTATGTCTTATTATAGCTACGGGGGAAATGGTGTATCTCAGATTTTAATGTGTGGTAACAGTTGAACTTTGATTATTTAAAATAAAAAACTGAATCTTCAGGAAAATGGTATTTAACAAGTACTCAAGTGAAGTCTTGTTTTGTTCAGTATAGATTCAGCTTCTTTTTGAATTTTCCTCATTGGTTTGCATGGAAATGAAACTGCTTGTTCTAGTTTTAAACATGTGCTATATACAGTAAAACTCCAATAGTCCAGCATCCAATTGTATGCCACCCCGATAGTCCGGCATCAAAATGGCAAGAGCCTAGTGAGTGAGCTTCGGCAGAAAACGAGTCACAAGGCAGCAGCGTCAGCAGCTGAACCAAGCGAAAAAGGTAAAAAAGGGTTAAAAAACCTAAAACATTACAGTATACTACATACAGTATGTACAATAAAAGGGTTAAAACACTTTATAAACAGTATATACTGTATACTGTATCCATTTTATAGTACCTCCTGATAGTCCGGCATATCCGATAATCCAGCACCATCTAGGTCCCAAAGATTCCAGATTATCAGAAGTCTTCTGTAACAAGGGTATAAAGGAACCCACTGCTGAAATCTTTGTGCTGGCAAATCCTCACTGATTTCTAAGAAGCCAGTGAGTATTCTAATTATGCAATGACTGCATGATCAGGCATAAAATGGGTACATTTCTAAACTATGTAGATTCTACTGTGCTGGTTCATAGGACTAGGATGAGGTTGCTACTGGGCCCACATTAGGAAAACAATATAATTTTATTTGTAAAGAAAATATATTTACTTTACTATATTTTAAAATAGTTAAGGAGCCATCTGGTGTTATCTATAGGTTATTCTCTTAATAATTTTTTTAATAAAATTGTAATCTAAAATAGTAACACATTGGCTTCACATGCAACAAAATATGAAAATGAAAGTCACCAAAAGCATGTCAAAAGGATATATATGTGTTATACACCATGGCTGTGTCTACACTGGGCCACTTATTCCGGAAAATCAGCCGCTTTTCCGGAATAAGCTGCGAGCTGTCTACACTGGCCCCTTGAATTTCCGGAAAAGCACTGACGATCTACTGTAAGAAATCAGCTGCTTTTCCGGAAAAACTATGCTGCTCCCGCTCGGGCAAAAGTCCTTTTTCTGGAAAACTGTTCCGGAAAAGGGCCAGTGTAGACAGCACAGTACTGTTTTCCGCAAAAAAGCCCCGATCGCGAAAATTACGATCGGGCTTTTTTGCGGAAAAGCGCATCTACATTGGCCATGGACGCTTTTCCAGAAAAAGGGCTTTTCCGGAAAAGCATCCTGCCAATGTAGACGCTCTTTCTCCGGAAATACTTATAACGGAAAACTGTTCCGTTTTAAGCATTTCCGGAAATTCATGCCAGTGTAGACGTAGCCATATCACTGAGGCTAACATAATCAAAAAAGAAATGATGATCTGGGGACAAATTTGAACACATAAGCCATGTGCTTATTACCTTCATTTTTATAAATGAACTTTATCATTGAGCAAATAAAAGAACATTTCATATTGGTTAAAGATAGCATCGTTTTCCATTAAGTAGCATAACCCAGATTGTAATGAGCAAAGGGACAACTATTATAGGTGGGGCTGATAATGCCACTTATTAAAGTTGACAAGCTTTCCATAATGTGGCCCTGTTTCAGTTACTTATAACTTTGCAAAGTGTATCAGTTTAAGATGAAATTTGACATGCTGGGTATCCGCCTCAGGAAAAAAAAGATATTTTGCCCATGTTAAAACATGCTTGTGAGCTTGTATTTGAAAAGGTCTTTCACTTCCATACACTGGAGCAGGAACTTGAAATTTGGCAAGGGATGGGTTTTGCCTTCCCCACTGAAGTCCACACAATTTATAGCCAAATTTTAAATCTGTGAAAAATCTCAGTTCATGCATGTTCAGTACAGACTTGTTTCTGATTTTGTCTTCTGATTTTGTCTTCACTGAGCATGTTCAAACCTCTCACAATTCCTAGTGATGAGATAACCAGACTCTGCATGTGCCTCATCCACATGGCAAGTAAATACTCTGTCCTCTCACAGCTCCTGTCTGACTGGACTACACATGTGCAACCCATCGGACCAAATTAGCATGTTCCAACCCAGGGTTACAGAAGTGAAGTCAGATTCTCCTGTCATGAATGCTCCCGGCTGTGCCAGGATAGGGGCTGGGTACCAGAAATGAAAGCAGGGATCCTGTCTCTCTTGTGCTCTCAATGACTCCCTTGCTGGCACCCAGGTTGTGTGGATGAGGAAGCTGATTGAAATGTACAGATGAAATGAAAGAGAAAGGTGTAAACTAGGACAAGGTGTCTGGTGAGGGGGTGGAGGAGAACCTATGACTTTGACAGGCTGCATAAGAAGTCTGGAACTGGAAGCCAGGGTGTAAGGTGGAGGCTGGGATTGGTGAAGGAGAGGAGATGGGAAGTAGTTGTCTAGGAAGAGGAGGCTATGAGTGGGAGATCAAGGGGAGGAGGGATGGGTTAGGCAAAGAGATTGGGAGGAAGGAGCCAGAGGGGAGTGTGGTTGGGATGGAGGCTCAGGAAGAGAGGCAGACAGGGCCTGGATGCCTATAATGGAGAAGGAAGAAAGAGATCTGAAGAGGAACTGGGGGGAGGTGGGACTTGGACTGGCTCCGCAAGAAGACTGAAATTCTCATGAGAAGCTGAGATTTGGACTGGAGAGAAGACTGGGACAGGAAAAAACAGAATTGGGAAAGGGACTGCTCAGAGAGAACAGGTCAGAAGGGTTCAAGCTTTGGGGGAGTGTCAAGAAGAGTCTATACCCAGTAGAGCACGCTCCTCAAAAAAGATTAAAAATGACTACATATTCATTACGGCTACACCATGTATTTTGTGCACTGAATGACACAGGGGCCCAAGCGAGAAAATAGGAAATGATCACCTGTATTATGCTACGGCCTCTAATTACATGCACAAGAGGATAAGTTATGATTCATAGGAAATCTTAATTCTGGCATTTCCTAACTTTGCAACCTTCATAATATTCTTTTAACAAATATTTTGTATCTGTAATATGTAGATTTGTTCTTATCCAAAGCACAATGGAGTCAATGGACAGACTCCCATGGACTTCAATGGCCTTTGAATAGTCCAAGATTATGTTATTTTTTTTATTTTATATAAAAACATTAAATCAATAACATTTTATAAAGTCCTTCAAGACTATTTTTGCTAACCTACTTAACTCTTTAAAAAAGTACAATCCCTTTTAAAGAAAAACCTTAGTGGTGAATTTGTTTGATTAGATTAATCTCAATATCAAGAGTGACAGATGGTGAGAATATTAGAAATACAGGGAAGTCAGAGAAGGCAGTAAGTGTGGGCACTCTTGTTGCCATTACTGTTCCCATATGACCTTGGACATACACTGACAGTAGGTCAGCTCCAGGTGTCCTGGTGACAGCTTTGAGGGATCTGAACAAACACCAATAAGCGCAGCAGCAGGTTATGTCTATACATGAGTACAAGGAATAAAAACCCTTCTCCTCTGTGGCCTGCCCAGAGTGGGGACAAGCGGGATTGCATTCCTGGTGATCTTCTGAATCCTAGTAGATGAATGGGGAATCAGTTCAGAGGGACTTCCAGTCATCTTTCCCTCAATACACTAACCAGCAGAGCAGTGACAACACAGAGGGGCACCCATATCTGGCAAAGTAGTGGTGTCACAGGTAATGGCTTCCTGCATCACAACTCCTGGCCTGTGCTGCTCCTGGGATGGCACAGCTATTCATCATCCCATACTGAAGACATTGAGTGTAAGCTTCATCTACACTAAATGTTTCAATACGAAATGAGTTAATGGAATGCAGATCAAGTAACAGATAGCTAGTTAACAGTTAACATGCATTAAAGCCACATCTACCATGCCAGAGAGCAATCTTCTGGCATTGGATTTAGCGGGTCTAGTTAAGATTTGCTAAACTGAATGCTGAAATCTCCCCAGGTCGGTGCCTTTACTCCTTGATTCGCAAGGAGTAAGGGAAGTCAACGAGAGCATTTGCTCCCGTCGATCTCCCACTGTGGAGATGGCATCAAGTTCAACTTAAGGTACATCAACTCCAGCTACGTTATTTATGTAGCTGAAGTTGCGAACCTTAAGCTGACCTTCCAGGTCTAGTATAGATCTGGCCTAAGAATAAATAGGTAATAGATTTATAGATAAGATAAATTAAGTATACTGATTTGAGTAATATAATATAATATGTCATAAATAGATGGAAGTATAAAACATGGATAAGAAAAAGATGATTCTATTGCCTCTAGACTCTTGGGTGGAGGTTATAAACATGTCAGATAACAGGGAACAGAGTAATGATTTATTTGAAATTTAGGAAGTCTTTGACAGAGTTCCACATGTCAGATTGTTGCACAATTAAAGAATTCAGCATAGAACACAGAATTCATAGTGTGGCAGGGTCAGGCCAGAGGGCTCCTGCAGAGTGGGAGAAAGGCAGCCCAAAAAGGGGAAAAGACCTGCTAAATAGAAGCAGAGGGCAGCAGGGCAATTAGAAGCAGCTGGGAGGGAGCTGGCTCAGGCAGACTGGGGCCAGCTGATGCCGCTGCTGGCTTGCCGAAGGCCTTTAAAAGCCTCCACAGTTGGAAGATGGGGGAGAGAGTGGGAGGATGGGAGGAGAGGTATAGGAGAGACAGAGAGCAAGAGAGCAAAAGTTTGAGAGTGAGTCATACCAGCTTCAGCGCAGAAACAGCAGGGGAGGGAGTCCCAGGAGGAGTGGCTGGGCTCCCTACCACAGAGACTGGTTGCAAGCCCCAACCCCTGGGAAAAGGGGTGAGAGACTGGCCCAAGCAGTGTCCTGGGTAAGAGGGGCCCTTGCCACAATAGTTGTTTAGAGGGCTGTGTATAAACAGGACAGATGAAAGCAGCTCAGTCCAAATGTCAACTTTTGTGGTAATGAAAAATGATTGAAACCCTAGCCCCGCTGTTTTTAATAGCTTATATTCCACATTTCCCCAGACTGCAATTTTAAAAGGTTGACCTATTAGTTTCAATATAGTGACCACGCAGCACCAAGTTGCTATGCGTCTATCCAAGGGACCGTACAAAAGGTCTTCTCCCAGATATACAGTGTACAATTTGATACACATAAGATGTTAATTTATCACAGAGCCCAAGGTTCCTACAATAAACTAATTCAAACTGCTGAAGATGCACTCAATCAGAGTGAGTGATGAACACAAATACAGCAGCAAGTGAAGTTCAAAAGGATACAGATTTGTATGATAAATGAGATGCCACATGGCAATGAAATGGAATGTTGACAAACATATATCTATGCACATTGGGTTAAGAAATAATCAAACCAACTATGAGATAAATGTAAATGATCTGGCACACGAGGGCCTCATAAGAGAGCTTGAGATACCAGTGGATGCCTCTTTGAATACAACACTAGACCTCTGAACTGCTGTGTTTATTATTAACATGAAAAGCTGCTGAGAAATACAGAAAGGAGTCCTAGGCGTGTAGCAATAACCTTCTCCAATAAATAAAATTCAGTGATACAAAATTATATAAACAACACATCCATTCCAAGAACTCACATACGAAACAACATTTACAGATAAAATACCACCCCAAATCTAAAAAAGTTACTGTCTTCGGTGGTGAGTGCTGAGACTAACTCAACAAATCCAAACCTACAAACTTATGCTGTTCAGAAATATTATCAGAGAAAGTGACACTACCCAGTTCTCTTCACTGTCTGGTATCCATAAAGGCTAATTAACTACCTTTCAAGACAGAAAAAAGGTATCACCACTTGTTCATGAGGGGTGCTGCAATTCAGTGCTCATCCATAGCCTCAGCTCACATATACACTACAGCACAACAAACTTGCCGGCATGAAAGGACATTCAACTTCAGGCCATTTGTGAGGAAGGAGCTTGTAGATGCCACATCACACTGAAAAGTGACTCCAACTCATCTGATTAAGTGGGTTTTACCCACGAAAGCTCATGACCCAATACATTTGTTAGTCTCTAGACCCTGGACTACACTAGGGCTTTATTTTGAAATAATTCCCTTTAGGTCGAATTTATAAACGGAGCGTCCACACTCCCAAATCTGTTATTTCAAAATAATGGGCCGCTTATTTTGAAATCTGTACTCCTGCTTTTCTCAGGGGATAGTGCTAATTTCGAAATAGTTATTTCAAAATAGCGTTAGTGTAGATGATCCGGTGCCACTATTTCGAAATAACTACTTCCCAGGGTAATTTGAACGAATTACTTCCCAGTGCTTCCTGGGGCTCTATGTGTAGGTAGCACGTCTCATTAACAGAGCCTGCCTTGGACTAATTTCAAGGCTTCCCCATATCGTGGACATGCTATTTCGATTTTGTAAAATTGGGAGTTATTCAGTCAAAATTAGTTATTTCAAAATAGTTTCCTAGTGTAGACATGCCCACAGGATTGCTCTTCTAAGTAATTAAGGAGCAGCATTGCTTTCTGAATAATTCTTAAGTGGCAAATGCTCAAAAGCGGGCTGCATAAGAAGTGTGGGAAAATAAAGGGATTCTCAGGACTTCCAAAGAGATGAAGAATGCCCACAGGGAAGAAAGTGGTTTTATTAATGGATGTTAGGTATTTAAATAGTAGCTTTCTTTTTCTAGAACCTTGCAAGTTCACATATGTGGGCATTACAATTTTTAATTTCAGTTATTCACCACATCCACTATAAATTCATTTGTGGAGTTTCTGTATATTAGGTGCTACATTATGTAAATATTGAGAAGTTGACAAAATTAAGTCTCTATTATAAAAATGTATTTGAAACTCACAAAATTCAAAATTGCACATCTTTTGAAGCTTTAAAGAAAAATATATTTTCTTTCTATAGCTTCTTAACTGCTGATCCCTCATGGAGGTCCAACACTATAATCCAATGGCCTTTTGAAAGTGTATCTGCTGAAACTGGTGGGTTACTTGTGATAAGCATGCATTTGTTCACACAAATGTATGCTGTGAAAAGTATTGCTTCATATAGTAATTCCACCTTTAAAAATTCATATTAGCAAAATCAATTAGTTTTTTATAACTAAAGGGATTTTATTAGATATTATGAGAAAGAAAATGCATACCTGGTGACAGAAGCAATTAATATAAGAAAAAAATAAAGGCATAAGGAGAAAAGAAAGGGTCAAGCCCTTGTCCTTCTCTCTCCTTACTCCCCATGTTTGTTAACATTCTTCTTCTTTCATGTGTTCTTTACTGAAGGTATAATTCTGCCACCCATACACTGACTAATATCTTGGTTTCAATGGCAGTACATGCACAGTAAAGAGCTAATCAATTTGATTTATGTTGCATAGACTGTTGTGATACTATAGCTTTTTACATTCTTCATCATTAATACTTTGCTCTCCATCATGGATGCCAAAGAACATTTTTGACAATGCATCTCCAGGATTTAAAACATTTTTTATGAAGAAGTTTGACTAGACAAAACTTTTTGAATGGGCAGTCTTCAATGGCGAATACTTTTAACTACAAATTTTAAATTTCAAGAATTTAGATTTTAAATTTCTATATTAACGGGAAAATTTCCAGGTGAATTCCAATGACATGAACAGGGTGAGGATTTTGCCTTTTATGTGCACAAGTTTGTGCCCAGAAACCTTTCCAGATCAAGGCCTATTGTCTGGGGTCAAATATGAGGCATGTGACCTGAAAAGAGCCTTCTGGTTCCCATAAGCCAGTTACCATCCAAAGCTTGATTGATCAAAGTGCTGCAAAATTTCTAGAAAAGCTACATTTCCTCAGTGGGATTCTTTTTATTGTATATCACATTAAATATATATTTATATGGTATGACCAGTGTATTTATTTAACTTTTGTACTATATTTTAACTTTCAATCTATTTTGGTTAGAGGTAGAATTACTGTGTTAAAATATGACCTGATCCCATATGTAGTTTATTTAAATTTCAAAATGAAAAGCTTACTAAGAACAGATAAGATTGATTGCTCTTTCCTTCTTAGCATAATTGTATTTCAGGTGAACATCAATTTACTTTAAAGGACATTTCTAAGTAGCAGACTGCATCATACATAATTCATCAATCACACTTGCCTGTAACATGACTTACTTAAACACCTTTCAATAAAAAAAAGGAAATTGCATTTTTTATGTTTTGGTTTGTTTTAAAATGGTTTACGAAATATACGTTTATCCTAAGTTATTGCTGAAAAAGTTCATCCTTGGTAATCAATGCAGTGAATTCTCTCTCTGTCTGTCTCTCCCTGTTTGAACAGAAGTGTTATTTCTTTAAACCTCTTTTAAAAGGCAGAGGAACTTTTCAAAATATAAGTAAGGCAAAGAGCACTCCATGCTCACCAAAGGTAAAAGTAGGGTTTTGATGGGGCGGAGGAGAGTATTTATCTGAAAAATGTGATTAGCTTTGCAGCCACATATTTTCTAGTGAGATTGACATAGTTCATTTTTATTTTATATTAAAATTTAAATGTAATTGAAGCAAAGTGGCTTTTGCCTTAGCAAGCTCTTTCAGTGACGGATAATCAAGTTCTTACATATCTGAAAATGATTTCCACTTGGTGATGTATACCATATGAAAGTGAAACTGTGTGGCACTTGACATACTGAGAATTGTTTCATTTGCTGGAATGAAGGCTCTTATGTTATACAAGCTAAAGCTTCCTATCAAATTTAGCTTCAGGGACATGATGATGTCACAACAATTGAGAACTTTAAAAAAGAGAAAGACCAGCACAAATACTTGCTTAAAAGCAAACAAACTCCGGTCATCTGAAGAAGTGGGCTGTGCCCACAAAAGCTCATGATACCATCTACATGTTTTGTTAGTCTATAAAGTGCTACCAGACCATTTGCTTGCTGTTTTTTAAAACCAACTAAAGATAACCAATACATATAAAAAAGAAAAATGCTTTCTACTTACTTGTAAGCCCATCTGAAATACTGAGTGACCCATAAAATTAGCCAACATTCGAATTAAAGCGGCACCCTGTGGGAGACAACACAGAAGAGGAAGTCACTGAACTTCTTTTTCTAAATCAGTGATATAAAGTAATATGAAATATGCAATTTCATCAATTATCTTATTTATAAAATATATATTTCCTTAATTATTATGTTTAAATGTATAAGAAAAGTGTTCCTAAATACATTATCAATAGAATTTAAAAATCCCAACACACACATACACACATGCACACATTAATGACATGTACTTGGTTGGAAGGAAAGAAACAAAGAAGCAAGGAGGGGGAAAATCATGCAACTGCAAAACAGAGGAAAACATGATTTGGAAGGAGATTGCTATTATTAATACACATAAGTATATAGAAAAAGTCAGTGAATGCTGCAAAGCAATCGTTTTCACAGCTGGAGCCATATCTATGTACATATCTCAACCACAGATATACAAATGAACATTCTGCTCTCTGTTATAGCCATACAATCATGTGAAGTCTCACAGACTCATGACTTTCAGGCCAGAAGGCACCATTATGATCATCTATTCCAGGGGTAGTTAATAATTTTTGATGGAGGGGCCATTCCAAGAATTTGGTCAGTGGTCAAGGATCACACTCTTTCGTGATATTAATGAAGGAGGTGTAGGATCTGGGACAGAGAGTGGGATAAGGTCTTGGGGGGCTTAAGGTAAGGGATTGGGGAGCTTGGGGTAAGGGATTGGGGTGCAGAAGGGGGTGTGGGTCTGGGAGGGAGTTTGGGTGAAAGGAGGGAGTTGTGACCTGGGGCAGAGGACTGAAGTACAGGAGAGGCTGCAGGAGTTTGGGTTGTGACCTAGGGCAGGGGGATTAGGGTGCAGGCTCTGGGAAGGGGTATGGGTATAGGATGGGCATGAGAAGGTTTGGGTTACATGGAGTTAGGGATAGAGCAGGGGGCAGAGGGTTGTGGGGAGGAAGGGGTTGGGGTACCATAGGCAGGCTCTGGCTTGGAGATGCTTACTGGGTGATTTCTAACCAGCAGCCCAGCAGGTTCCCCGCCTTCCATGCCCTGGCAAGCCACTTAGAGCACCCGGCTGCAGGGCCATGTGCATCTGTGAACAGCTGTGAGCCAGATAGGACAGGTGGAAGGATAATTTGCACACTGAGGCCAATGGGAGCTGCAAGATGGTGTTGAGGGTGTTGGCTGCGCATAAAGCCTCTCTTCCCCTCCTCCAGGCTCACAGCTGCTCACAAACAAACAGGACCCACACCTGGCTTTTCTGAGCTGCATACAGGGGTGGGCAAGGGGCCTGACTAAGGATCCTGCTGCATCCACAGGCTGAATCCAGTGGCTTGGCTGACCGGATTCAGACTGCAGGCTGTATTTTGTATGGCCTTGTCCTACATAGACAAGACAAGAGCATGGGGGAAGGAAGCATTATCATACCCATTTTACAGGTAGTAACTGATTCACCAAAATAATAAGTAACTCGCACAAGGTCACACAGAGAATCTATAGCAAAGCCAGGAATGGACTCCAGATCTTCATCCAGCCCCTTAACCACAAGGCCTATACTTCCTCTTGTTACACATCCTCCCCCTACTCATATTGTCTGTAATAATAAGGGTCTTGGGTTATTACACTCTCTGGGCTAGTCTGGACTATGCTGAAGTTTTGAAAGAGGATATGCAAATTCCCGTGGATCTCAAATTTCTTCAGAGCTCACTTTCGAAAGTGGAGCTTTCGAAAGTGAATGTAGTTGGGACGCGTTATTTTCAGCACCTCCCCCCCTTTTTCAAAAAGCCGCGTAAACCTCAGGAATTTCCATATCCTCTTTCGAAACTTCAGCGTAGTCTAGACATAGCCTCCGTGTGTCATTCTGAAGCCTATTACATCTGTAGAGTCAGTGAAAAGCAAAGGAAACATCTATGAGCATGGTTGAGGGCTCTTTCTGTCCAGAATATCACCAGGTTCCATCATCACTGGGATTTGCAAGTTTGCTATCATCCAACTTTTCAGTTCTCAGCAATTCTGATGTTATGAATTACACCTGGATGGTGTACGGAACAGAAATAATGTACAGCATCTATGCCACACTGAAAGTCCTCCAAGACCATTGTGATACCACAGGTAACTGAGCCATTCTCCTCTCTGATTCTAAAGCTAATGGTGGGAGAAGACGACCATGGGGGAAAGAAAGAGGGGGGACACAGAGAACACCTACAGCGAGGGGAAATTGGAGACCCTGTTATGGAGTGAAAGGAAGAATGAGAAGCATGGCAGCAAAGCGGGAGACTGAGCCCCTGGCATGGAGGGGAGAATGAGGAATAGATCTATGAAGGGAGAGGGATATGGAGGATACACTGTGCCCCTCGCATGATGGGGAAGAGGAATGGAGCCATGGGAGAAAGATGGAAATGAGGAGGCACACTGAACCCCTGGCATGAGAATGGAGACCAATGACATAGAGTGTCATGGAGACATGGCATGTGGCAGAAATGGGATTGGGGACACACAAAATGGGGGGGGGAGGGATTACAAAGAGTCCCTGGATTAAAGGGGGATGGGAGTGTGGCATACTGGAAGCTTTAGGGGTAAGGATATGGAGGGATAAAAGAAGCCCTTGGTGTGTGCAATGCACTTTGTCTACAAGAGCAAAAAAACGTGCACACCATCCAGTTATCTCAACAACATATTTTCACTGAGGGTATAGTTTTCACTGCTCTCCTCTCCAACAAGTAATGAACTGAACAGGGGTCTATACAGTTTTTTACCTTCTGCAAAGTCCTCTAATCGAAACCTAGAGCTCTGTGTTAATCACAGACACAAGTGATTGAATCAGTGCTACTGGACTGAACACTGTTTGGAACCTGCAGGCATTACCCTTTGAATGACCTGACAGACTCACAGGTACTGTGCTCCACCATATCACTCCCAGACCTGAGCATGCCACTTCTGCAGCTATGCCAACTTTTGCCCGTGTGAGAATGACATGTGGAATCTAAAGAAGTGAACTCAACTCAGGGCAAAAATGTCCATTTATTGATGATTTAAGTGCTTTAGTCCAGGCAGTGGATGACTTGGTTCCTTGTCAAGCTGTAAAACAAATCAATTTAACAGGTCTATTGAAAAAAAATATTTTCTATTCATAAAAATGTATCTGCTCTCTTGACAGTATATATCTTGACAAGTTAAATCAGGAATGAAAACACTTATCCTATTTGAATCAGTGCTTCTTTGCTTAATGTGCTTGGTAGGCACTTCCCAAATACAAGCAAAGACATACTACTTTGCCCCTGAGAGATTAAACTCTAAATACGACAAAACTGACAGATGGATGGAGAGTAAAAGAAAGAACAATCATTAAGTAAGGTCACCAGGTACTATATATGTTGTGATTGCTTGTGCATGGACAGTCAAACCAAATATGTTAGCCTTAGTAACTTAACCATTCAATAGCTGAAGAAAGGGCATTAGGCGAGTTCACGAGGGAACCAGCAAACCTTTGCCAATATAGTCAGCCTGCAAGTACAAGACTTACAACTTCTAACTGGCCACAGAGGCGTAGGGGAAAGTCACAAAGACTACACTTACAGTCATTAGTGGTGCATCTGATAACTCCACATCTGAAGTGATTGAGCTTTACCCAAAGATGACATGGAAAGTCAAAATCAGGGGACTAGACTGTTGGATCTGTCATGAGAGAGTTACTGGCTGTATTTGAAGCTTTGTCTGTGACACCTAATATGCCACTTGAATGTGATAACAAGATCTTTTAGGGTATGTCTACACTAGCCCCCTAGTTCAAACTAGGGAGGCTAATGAGGGCGACCGAAATTGCAAATGAAGCGCAGGATTTAAATAACCCGCGCTTCATTAGTATGTTCCCAGGCGGTTGACATTTTGGAAATTGACTAGCCCGGAAGAACTGCCCGCGTCTACATGCGGCAGAGAAGGGTGATTCCAAAATAAACCCCTTACTTCGAATTACCAGTTAAACCTCATGGAATGAGGCACAGACAAAGCTTCAAATACAGCCAGTAACTCTCTCATGGAATGAGGTTTAACTGGTAATTCGAAGTAAGGGGTTTATTTTGGAATTGCCCTTCTCTGCCGCGTGTAGACGCGGGCAGTTCTTCCGGGCTAGTCAATTTCCAAAATGGTGGCTGCCCGGGCACATGCTAATGAAGCACGGGATATTTAAATCCCACGCTTCATTTGCAATTTCAGTCGCCCTCATTAGCCTCCCTAGTTCGAACTAGGGGGCTAGTGTAGACATACCCTTAGAGAAATTGCTGAAACAGGTACTTTGAGTAAAAATGGCAAGTTGATGGGTTAAACACATCTTTAAAAAAGGACAGAGGTGCCAACACCTTGAACTTTCAGGAGCAAATTCTGTAGGGCAACTTGTTCCCTCATGTCAGGAGGGAAGATACTGGACAGGACCAACAATAAGGCCAAACTGATCACTCTCATGGTACCTGTTATTATAAACAGAGTTTCATTCAGTTGAGTGTCTACTCTCCTCTCTGAAAACAGCTGACCCACACCAGGGAACAGAATGGCACAATGTAAGCCCAGAATTTCTTAGTATCAGCAGTATCAGGCTTCTCAGACAGATTCAGCAAGTTTTTTGATCATGCTGTTTCTTGTCTTTATTTTAAGGAAGGTCTTGGTAAGGTGTTCCTTAAAAGTACAGTCTAATGTGACACCTAGATACCCAGGCTTTGAGTTATGATCAAGTCTGTCTATTCACCAAGGCTACGTCTAGACGGGCATGATTTTCCACAAATGCTTTTAACGGAAAAGTTTTTCTGTTAAAAGCATTTATGAAAGAGCGTCTAGATTAGCACGACGCTTTGCGCAAAAGCACTTTTATGCGGAAAAGCGTCCGTGCTAATCTAGACGCAGTTTTTGCAAGAAAGCCCGATCGCCGTTTTAGCCATCGGGCTTTTTTGCGCAAAACACTTTTTAGCTGTCTACACTGGCCCTCTTGCGCAAATACATTTGCGGAAGAGGGCTTTTGCCCGAACGGGAGCGTCATTGTATTTGCGCAAGAAGCACTGATTTTGTACATTACAAAGTCAGTGCTCTTGTGCAAATTCAAGCAGCCAGTGTAGACAGCTGGCAAGTTTTTCCGCAAAAGCGGCTGCTTTTGCGGAAAAACTTGCCAGTCTAGACACAGCCCAAGATGTTAAGCTATTTGATGGCATTTGTGTGATATAGATGGATGCAGCTAGAAACCATTTCTTTGTCCTATGTTTAAGTGTCCATCTTTTACAACAGCGGCCAACTCTTTCATATCATTGCCCAGTAGTGATTGGCCACATCCTGATAATACATATTTTAATGGCACAATAGTTTCATCTAATAGCCCAGATTCCCAGCTAGAGTAAATTATCATAGCTTCCTCAATGCCACTGCTGTCAGAGCTATGCAAATTTATACCATCTGAGGCTCTGGGCATGTATGTTACCATACAAAAAGGTTTTTGAGATGGAATTAAGGTTGACAGCATGTATCATTTAAGAGTAAAAATTACACAAATACTGTATTTTTTTCACAATTAGGCATTAGTTTCAAAACTAAGCATTAGAAAATTCTTACACTTAAAAGAAATCCAAAGATATTAAAATAAGAAGTGCACAGTTAAGACACTCAAGCAACCTTATTCTGCCTTGCACTGACATCTTGAAATAAACCCATGGGTTTTTTAGTATTTGTGGTCCCAGATTAGATTAAACTGATTTTTAAATCATAATAGAGATTTATGATAACTTGTCTCTACCTAACGTCACTGTAGGGCAGAGGTAAGGTTGTTAATTTAATCCTTTTAACTTCTTAAATTGCCCAGATTTTAAGTAAGTTTAATTCATAAACTAATTAATGGATTCACTTGCAATTTTTCACAATAGTAATTTCTGTTCTGAATGTTGTGGAGAATATGCTGTTCGTATTTATCATACAAAACAAACCACAAAACAGAACTGCTGTTCTATACATAATGGAACTTAATTTATAACCAGCACCGTTATAATATACACTCCGACAGTATTGTTTATATAAACACACACACATATACACATGAATTATGTCTATATAGGGACTGATTCTCCATTAAGACAGTTTTCTGCCAGTGAATAACTCCATAGATTTTTGTGGAGTTAAAATGGCGTCAAACCAGGGCCAGCCCACAACATTTTGGCACCTGAGGTGGGGAGCTCAAATGACGCCCCCATTTCCCCTCGCTTGGGCCAAAACTTTGAAAGGTCTCAATTCTCTGGGTCCTAGTGGCACCTCTGACAGTCTGGCACCTGAGGCAGCCGCCTCAGTTCACCTCATGGTAAGGCCATCTCTGCATCAAATTGCTGTAACACACTGAAGAATCAGAGCCATGTGAGGTTTTTGTGTGTTTATGTATATATCAAATCACAGACAATCATATTACTTTATATCTAGTCTGTTATATCTTCTTGTAAGAATCACAAGAAAGATGGGTTTTCAGGAGAGCTCTGACTGAGCGGGTAGAGGACATGCCAGCAAGCTGAGGAATGGTGTACCCTGCATAACAGTGCAGAGTATGGCTTAGAGAAATAATTTGGAGAAGTGGACAAATGAAATGTGGAGTATGGCATCCAGTAATACAGTGAAGAGGACAGTGTGAAGAGTGACATATGGTGAGACAGGATTTTGCAGAGCCTGGAAGATAAGGGCAATATACCATATGTAAAGAAATTCATGTCCACTGTAATCTCATTCAATATTACAAATGTATGAACCAAAAAACAGATCAGCACAAAAAGTGTTCAGAATAGCAAAAAGTTCCAACATATAATTGATAGCACAATGTGCTGCTATATCTGACTTTTCCATAGCATTCAAAATATGGTGGTACTGAAAAAGCGAGCACAAAGGAGGAATGAAAAGTTCCCTCAGTTGTTCTTCAGGGACTTTACAGGATTTTTTTATATAGTCTGTGGTCTCCATCTCCCAACTGGAGAAAGCAACAACTAGAATATGTCACAGCATGTGCTTACTGCAAGTTATTTTGCAAAAACCAGGAGGAATTTGAAGGAAACTGTAGGACTCTGATTTACTTCCCAAATTTAAGAACCTGGCATACCCTTTTGAGGGGATGGCAAAAGTAAATCCCCTCAAAGGAAAGTGCTAGATGAGTATATACATGTAGTTATGCATGATTGTATTTTGTAATTGAACTTGAGGTACTACAAAGTAGTTAAATGAAATATTATTGACTATATTCACAATTGTTTCATGGATTCTAAGTTAATTGTTTTGCATGCATATACACACATGCCCAATTTTTTTGAGGCATGGGGTATATGTGGTGTGTTTGTGTGTGTATGTGTGTTTCCCTAAAATTAGAGTGCAAAGTTGGGGGGGGGGAAGAGGGGGGAAGTGACTAGGATTGGGAAGAAAGCTATATAAATTAAGATGACTTTTTTGGGGCTGTTTGGGGAACACAGCAATATTCACTATGTAGCAGTAGGTGGGACATATCATGCACTAACAGTCATGAAATACAGTAAACACCAAATGAAAATATTACATAAATCAAACCCTAAAAAGATAAACAATGCACAGCCTCCATATGCATAACAAACATAAAGAATAAATTATTACACTGCAAAATGGTATGGGTAACCAATAATTTCAGCTTCTTTGTATGTGTTCAATGAACAAAAGATCGTGTACTTCAAGTGAAGAGAGAGAATCTACTGAAAGAGAGAAAGTTCCTAACATATATTTTTTCTTACAATTCTGTCTGTCTTTGTTTTCTCCTTTGTCCACCACTCATTTTATTCTTCTCTCTCATTTTATGAAAATATTGAATAAGATTTATGTAATGTTGTGCTATTGTACAATATTCAGTTGAAAATCAAACTTTATAAATATATAACAACAACTGTTCATTTTTCAAGTACAGTGGGAATCCCCTTAATTTTATTCCTCTTTAAAACACCACCCTTTGAATTCAATACGGGGACGCACCCTCCTTCCAATCAAAGTTCCTTTGGAGTCTATCATGCTGACACTTCATTGTCATTTCTTTCGCAGTAATGATCAAAAGTTTCAATCCAGATAGTGATCCTATACATACAAGCACATAGGGAAACACAAAAAATACCTCCCACACCTCCTAAACTAAAGCAAGAAGCAATAAAAGTGAGGAGACAGATGAATTAATCTATATATTTACAATACAATATGGATGTTTATATGACTAGAAAACTAAAATAATTGCACATTAAATCCACCTGAGCACTGGTTTTCTCAAATTACCCTTAATGTGCTGGCTAATTAACCAGATGTGTCATTGAAGAAAGTCTTTAGTAGGATTTTTAGGAGGAGACAGTGATGGCCTTAACTTTGGAGAATGCAATCCATGCACAATGGGACAACTTGGAAGAGGCAAGAGAATGGCTGGAGGAGGAACAGACACAAGAGTAGACCAGGCCAGTACCACTGATGAAGTGGAGTACCATGGTAGAAAGCCTGTGAAGGGCCTTGGAGGTTAGGAAAAGATGTTTGAACTTGATGTGGTGGGAAAAGAGGTGCAAAGTAGAGGGACTAAAAGACGTAGTCAGAACCAAAGAACAGACAAGAAGGATGGTCTCAGGTGCAGCTTTTTGAACATATCAGAATGTGGGAAAGGAGTCAGGGAGTAGTTCCTATGTGAGCCTCAGGGAGGCCACAGAACAAGAAGAGGAAATTATAGTAATCCAGGCCTATCCTTTAAACCAGCTTCTGTACCTTCTGACTGGAAGATAGCTAATGTAACGTCAATATTTAAAAAGGGCTCTAGAGGTGATCCTGGCAATCACAGACTGGTAAGTCTAATGTCAGTACCGGGCAAATTAGTTCAAACTATTGTAAAGAATAAAATTGTCAGACACATAGATGAAGATAATTTGTTGGGGAAATTCAATATCGTTTCTGTAAAGGGAAATCATGCCTTACAAATCTGCTAGAGTTCTTTGAGAGGGTCAACAAACATATGGATAAGGGGGCAGAGGCCTAGTGGATATAGTGTACTTAGATTTCCAGAAAGCCTTTGACAAGGTCCCTCACCAAAGGTGCTTAAATAAAGTAAGTTGTTATGGGATAAGAGGGAAGGTTCTTTCATGGACTGATAACTTGTTAAAAGACAGGAAACAAAGGGTAGGAATAAATCGTAAGTTTTCAGAATTGAGAGAGGTAACTACTAGGGTCCCTCAAGGGTCTGTCCTGGGACCACTCCTATTCAACTTATTTATAAATGACCTAGAGAAAGGAGTAAACAGTGAGGTGGAAAAATTTGCAGATGATACTAAACTGCTCAAGACAGTTAAGACCAAAGTAGACTGTGAAGAGCTTCAAATAGATCTCACCAAACTAAGTGATTGGGCAACAAAATGGCAAATGAAATTTAATGTGGATAAATGTAAAGTAATGCACATTGGAAAAAAATAATCCCAACTATACATCCAAGATGATGGGGACTAATTTAGCTACAACTACTCAAGAGAGAGATCTTGGAGTCATTGTGAATAGTTCTCTGAAAACATCCACTCCTTGTGCAGCGGCAATCAAAAAAAAAGCAAATAGAATGTTAGGCATAATTAAAAAAGGGATAGAGAATAAGACAGATAATACCTTATTGCCTCTATATAAAACCATGGTATGCCCACATCTTGAACACTGCGTAAGATGTGGTTGCCTCACCTCAAAAAGATATATTGTCATTGGAAAAAAATTCACAAAAAAATGGCAACAAAAATGATGGGGTTTGGAACGGGTCCCATATGAAGAGAGATTAAAAAAGACTTGGATTTTTCATCTTAGAAAAGAGGAGACTAAGGAGAGATATGATAGAGGTCTATAAAATCATGATTGGTATGGAAAAAGTGAATAAGGAAAAGTTATTTACTTATTCCCATAATATAAGAACTAGGGGTCACCAAATGAAATTAATAGGCAGCAAGTTTAAAACAAACAAAAAGAAGTTTTTCTTCACTCAATGCAGTCAACCTGTGGAACTCCTTGCCAGAGGATGTGGTGAAGACTAGGACTTTAACAGGGTTCAGAAAAGATTCATGGAGGTTAGGTCCATAAATGGCTATTAACCAGGATGGGTAGGAATGGTGTCTGGAAATGGATGACAGAAGAGGGATCACATGATGATTATCCTGTTGTGTTCCCTCTCCCTGGGGCATCTGGTATTGGCCACTGTCGGCTGACAGGATGCTGGTCTAGATGGACCTTTGGTCTGACCCAGTATGGTCATTCTTATGTTCTTATGTACTAAGACAGGAAAATGCAAAGGTTTGGACTATGTTTTAACTGAAAAGGATCAAATCTTAGAAGCATTATACTGGGTGAAATGGCAAGATACAGGCACAACCTGAATGGAGGGAGACGAAATAGCCAAAAGGACCCCTAGGTTATAGACTTGACTGATATGTCAGATGGTGGCTGTTGTCAACTTGTCAAAGATGTCGCTGTCCAACAACATGAATCTGTGATTTTCTTTGACATTGTTCTGTATTGTAATTGGTGAATAAGAATGCATATTGAATCAGCATATGCTATGTATCATATACATAGTCACATTGAAACCCTTACTGAGTTTTCACTCAGGCAAAGCCTTCATTTAAGTTAATGGTCTCTTATTCTGATGAAGGGGAACTGAGTGCTGACATGACCAATCCTGTGGAGGGACAGCCTGGCACTGAAAGGAGAGATTGGATTTGTGCAGTGAAGCAGCTAAAGAAAGAGTAGAGCTGACACAAATATGTTGCCTCCTTCTGCAGCTCCTGACCTCTCTGTGTGCCATCCCCCTCCAGGGATCATTCAAACCTCTCCAGCCTGGTGCTGCAGGGACCATTAAAAAAGAAAGCTTGTGTAGGAAGCTGTGGACAGACAATTGCCTGCCAGCCAAATATCTAGCAAACAGGGGAAGTGGGTTAAGTGTCTGTGCCATGACTTGCTTGGCCTCTAAATGCCATAGCTGAGGGATACTGTGACGGGCTCGCCAAAGCCCGCACTGAGCCTGGCGGGACTCTGGCCGCTCTGCCAGAGGGAAGGTGGGGCGACGCCAGGAAACAACAGCCGGCAGCCCCGAGAGGTGGGCTGCCAGCAGACGGCCGTGGCACGCGGCGGGGTCCCGTCACAAACGCACGGTATCCCCAAGCGGCGGGACGCTGAGGGGGTGGGCCGACATACCGCAGTGGCCATCAGCGGGTCTTTTGAAAAGGCCCCAAGAAGGAGGCGGAGAGGAGGCACTCGGCCCAGGAGTTGCCAGGCGCCTTTCAGGGAGCGACTTTCTCCGCCCCACTGGGGGCACGGCCAGCGCTCCCCAGGAACCCAGGACAGAGACGGAGGGACGATAGGGGACAACAAACTGGTAGGTCCCTTGAACAATCCCAGGGGGCTGCAGCCCAGGAGGGGGATAGGAAGCAGCCCGGGGCAGAGCGCTTTTGGCGCCATGGGCTGACGCACTCCGGGGTGGAACCCCATCAGCCGGGTAGTGGTCAAACACCCCGAACCCTTAGGGCCCCAGGGTGGGACCTGGTGAAGAGGGCGGGCCCGGGTCCCCCTAAACCCCCTCCGCCCCACCGTTCACTCAACCTCACTTTAGAGTGGCAACTTGGTACTACGAGCCAGGCGACCTAGTGGACAAGAGGTTGCCACTATACAACCCAGAAGGGTGTCCTGAGTTAGGGGCTAAAGGACCTGAGGGACCCCACGAGGTATTAAAGGCAGTGGGATCGCTGAGCCCCACCCCTGACTGGGGATTGGGAGCTTGAGCCTGTAAATCCGTCATCCCAAAAGAAGTCCAAGGTGGTGGGCTCGCTGGGCCCCACCTCCCCCGGCCAGGGAGTGGGCGCTCGCACCCGTAAATCCGCCACAGATACCATTTTGGAACTGCTGACCTGGACTGCAGGCTTGTGTCTCACTGTTTCCCTAACTGTTGGCTGGGAAGAATCCAGCCTCTCACATTGGAATGGCAAGAGAGACACCATCAGCATAAGATCATTTTCCACAGCCCCCAAAGCAGGGGTGGGAAAATTCCAGCACATGGGCCAGATCCAGTCTGAAGGGTTAAACCCTGGCAAGCCCCCACCTCTATGTTCATCTGCACCTGTGCAGATATCAGACAATCGCAGATCTTTTTGGCCGTGAATCATGGCCAAATGCAAGTGGCAAGAAGCAGCATCCCAGTTGGGGCCACTTCCCGCTGCTTGCATAGGACAGAGGCGCAGGTAAACACAGCAGCGGTGGCTCACCAGGGATTAACCCTGATGGGCTGCTGGGTTTTTTAGTGCCCACTCCTGCCCCAAAGCCATATGAAGTGTGGGAGCAGGGAAGTATAAATATGAAGACTGCTTCCAGGGGAAGGGGCAGGGATTGATAACCAGAAATCAGAGCTATGCCCTTAACAAAGTGGGGCCTTACCATGTAGGTTTCAGCTAGTATTATGCCTCCACAGAGCCTGACATGAGTTGTGGATCTCTGACAAGACAGTGCTTGCTCAACATGGAAGTCAGGACTAGACACAGGGGGAGTTATGTCTGAGTAGAGATTAAGTAAAAACTGACTAAGAACTTCAAGACAGCGCCCATTCATTGTAAGAAATGTTTGAAATAACACTTTCCTATATGAACTGTCCTATATGAAAAGGGCTTATAAAATTGCAGATATAGCAAAAGGGATGTAACTAAACAAGTGTGTCTATAAGAGCTGATCATATTTATTTGTTGTTTAAATTTCAACTTTTAGATGATTCTATCAAAGAGAAGTCTGGAGTGTCCAAAATCAAATGTGGATATAGGAACTTAATTTAATTTCATTTAAAGAAGATCCTACATTCCAAAATCACTACTTAATTTTCAAAACTTTTGATGATTCTATGACCTAAAATCCATTTACAACCTGAAGAGACGCCACACTGCAAAGCACTCACACAAGCTGCATGTTGGGCATGTCTGTTCTCTACCGGTCACATGTATCTAGTCTCCTGTGGGCTGTAATACTGTGAACCATTTCAATTGTGGCATTTAGTAAGGCAAGTGCTGGTTAGTGTTGGGTGGCATTATAAATATATGAGGTCAGACTAGATTATCTGGTGTTTCCCTCCGGCGTTAAATATTATGATTTACATATTAATTTGACAACAAGCAATATACAAGTCATTTTTACAGAATAATTGTTCTTCATTGGCACTAGGTGACCAACAGTCAGATGTCCATATGAAATTTAGCTTAGAGAAAACAAAGCATGAATTGAAGTTAGAGAACAAAGCATATCAAATACGTTATATAAACATAACATTTTTAAAAACTCTTCCCATAAAGTTACAAAACAAAATGAAGCTGCTGATGGATAGTGCATAATTTTAACTTTAAAAAATGTGTTTTCACTAAATCATGTCTGCACAAGTAATCTGCAGAATTTGGTCAAATGCATAACAAGGAGTATGTGTACATGTGCACATGTATGTGTACGAGAGAAAGATATACTGTACTGTATTTTCCAATGCTATTAGGAATGAATAGAACATTCAATTGACTTATGATGTTGCACTTTAAGTACTGTACTGATTGAAATGAATCTAAATGAAAGTCACCCCTACTGCCTCTAAAGATGAGAGCTGAGAGAATCCTCATTCTAACTTCTGGTGAACCACTAGTATGACCCTAGGCAAATCAACTTATGACCTTCTAGCATTGTGGTCAGTACTCAGACAACTGAGTAAAAGATGTTACACCTAACCTGAGGTTTGTGGGAAAACAAATCCTATCACCCTGAAAATGGCTAATTTATTGTTTTCTTTTTTCTCAATGAGAAAAACTCCATAGTACCCAGCCAAGCATCCCTACAATTCCTGTTCTCCACCCCCTTTAGGAAGGCTATGCTGATGAATGGCATTTTATTCCTAACCCTCTCTACACTTGGAAATTAAATTGTCCATCAATGGTAAACACTTCTTTTCATAATGGTTCTGAAAACAATTTGTCCTGTCCATGCTATCACTTACAACGATGTACTGTTGAGAGCTTCTAAGAGCCAGTTATTAAAATTTTACCACCAAATTGTGAGGAACACAGAGATCATTTCCCTGTCCACTCTGCAAACTTCTAAATCATCCCTGCCAGGGATGGGTTTTCTCTAGGAATCATAAAATATTTCTGGATATTCTGAGTTTGGGGGTTATTCCTTTGAAATAAATCAGAATGTGCCAGGGACACTACCCCCAATTTCTGCTTCAGCTTACACAAGGCAAACTGTTGTACACTACCAATATACCTTCTATATATTTTTTCAGCAACAAAATAGAAAATTTCCACCAAAAATACAGATTGCTGTGCATTTATTTGCCACATGGAATTGCTTCCTTCCTTGTATATGATTAAAATAATGTTGTTTTGTTTAAATGGGAAAAGAAATGAATAGATTTTCCGTTCTTTTCCTTCCCTCTCTGTGGAGGAAAAATAAAATATTGAAGTGTCATCCTAGAGTTTTTTTCCCTTTAAGCATTATCAGTGAAAGTCCATCCAATATCTCAAAGAAAGAATGAATTAGTGATCTAGAATGGTTAAGAATCTGCATTATGATTTATCTGATAAAATGACAAGAAATCTGTTTGACAGAAATACAATTCTGCCTCCTGAAACTTTGTTTTCTATTGAACAATTCTTCAATGGAATGGATGCTGGATGCTGACATGACAAAAGATAAAATAACTTCCACAAAGAATATCTTCTCCAAATGTTAACTCTCCTCCTGTCAATAACCTGCTAAAAAGACCCTCCACCTACCAAGTGCAATTACTTGGTCAAAACTCCATTGAAATCAATAAGGCCAGATCTACACTAGACCTGGAAGGCTGGCTTAATGTACGCAACTCCAACTACATAGAATACGTACTTGAAGCCATCTTATCTTAAGCAGAACTTGGCACCATCCCCATTGCAAATGCTCCAGTGGGCTTCCCTTATTCCTCATGATTGTGAGGAATACAGAAACTGGCCAGAGCTGCCCTCAGCATTCAAGTTATGGGTCTATATTAGACCCACTAAATTGAACACCAGAATGTCGTTCTGCAGCGGGGTGAGTGGAGACATGACCAAGAGAATAGGATGATCAGGAAGTGGGATTGTGACGTAAATGACGACTACTGGATTATGCCCATGAAATTTAGTAAAAGAAGTAACTTCTTGTATGACTTTTTGATGTTAAAAATATAGGTTGAGAAGCAAAATCTACCATGAAGGTCTTTAAATATTTTTAAAATATTAACCAATTTCAATTGCCAGAGGATGTTAATTTATAAACCAATGTTCAATTGCTAGTTGACATGATATTGATATTCAATTATAGTTGTGGTTAATATTTCTTGTAAAAATAAGGCATACTTTTAAAACAGAGATTGAAAGCATGTAGTGATTTTAATGAGAAAAAGTGTGCTTCTAAGTTATTTTTAAACATATGTTTACACTTCTAATATTAAAAATCAGCTATCATACTTGTAAACTCTATAGCATAGTCCAGTTTATTTTAAAGACATGTATATTTCCTCAATGTGAACTTTAAGAACTGATAGGCAGTTTTTGTGATACAAACATCTTGTATGAGACGTGCTGAAGAAGCATAAGTGAAATACTATATGCAAAAGAGAATTTTAAATTGCAAATCAGATTCATCTTCTCTTATAACTAACATAACCATTCCTGGTGAGGATACATTTTCAATAGCCAGATGAGGTGAGCGCTGGTGAAATGTTAGCCATAGAGGTCAATTCTATTGCAGGATTTCAGGAATATGTCAGAGTGAACAGAATTCAGTAGGAAACAGCCATACATAAACATGTCCTTTAGGTGGACTTAGAAGTGTCCTTTTCTTGTGAATATCAAAATGACACACAAGCTGCTTAGTCGTCCAGACAAAATGTTGCTGGGACTCCATTTACAACAGGAGTTTTATTTAGCTTCTCCACCAAAGCCTCTATGTTCTCACACCGCTTACAAGGACAAAAGCACAGTATATTTTTTCATTAAGTACCCATATGAGGAAATCTTCAAGGATGGGCAAACACAAGAGGTTGATGAGATTATTTATAAAGATGGGCCATCATTAGAGCTCAAGAACAGTGTGGAATAAAACAGTGATTCTTAAACTCCACTGCATCAAGAATCCTTTCTAATAATAAAACTGGCTCCACGACTCTCCGTTTCCCAAGATATATAAAGGGCAAAGAAATCCTCCATATAAGGGAATACCAACAAAACTAAGGTTTAGATTTATACAATTATTTTAATGCAAAGAAGAAATGCATCCTGAGTGTTCATCATTCTATTAGCCAACTGGCCAGAGAATCCAAGAGCAAATACACAGCACTGGCACTTGGTGCTGCTTCAGATGGCTCTGGGATTTTTACTTTTAGTGACAGAAAAACAGAAAAGGTGATATTTATGTTAGGCCTTTTCTTTCTCTAATCACTACAAACATAAATTCAGAAAATGTTGTAAGGACCAAGCTTTCAAGACACACCAAAAAAAAGGTCCATCAAGTCTTTTTCAGCCATGCATGACAAATGGAATTAACTATTGCAGTAATTTAATCATGAAAAAGATTCTCATTACCCCTGTCTTTTCCTGGGGAAAAAACATTCAAAATTTCAGCTGTAGGCCATCTAAGTAAGCTGCAGGTGATGGATTTCATGTCAGCTTTTATACTCCAGTCTCATACAGGTCAATCAAACCAAATACTTCCTAATCCCATAGCACACTGGAACAAAAAGTATCTTCTGGATCCAGCTTTTGATTTTATCATAGTAAAGCAACGCACGGGTGCATTTCAGCTTGAGAATGTTGTGGGGGAATTCAAGCTAATAAAACATATTTCATAGATTCAGGCCAGAAGAGCATCCCCATTTATTACCCTCAACGTAGTCCAACATGGTGGCTATGATCAAATACAACTTTCTCTCTTTGCTCAAGTTGACAATTGCACACCTTACTGTATGGTGAAACAAATACCTTCTGATCCATTTTATTACACAGTCCCCAAAACAGGACACTATATCATGTACAAACTGAGCAACACTGCTTATCTGGTGCAAACAATATCAGCATTCTCAGCATCAGCCATCGCTCCTCTCAACACAAAATCTATGACAATGGAGAGTAAAAGTGAGGACAGAATGCAAACTTCTAATTATTTTACACTATGCATAACCTGACACCATTCCACATTTCTGTTGTCTATCCTGAAACAGCACACCAACTCATCATACAATCAATGCATCAAATTAACAATCTTTGCTGGAATTCCATAGCCTCACAGAATCTTCTAAAGCGTTTTTCTGTGGACACTATTTAATGTTTTCATAACATCTAGGAAGTTAAGTACCACCTTTCTGCTATCATTTCAAGCGTTTCTTAATAAGTCTTCTCATGATGGAAATCTAATCTGAACACGACCTACTGGATAGAAATTCATCCTATTTTCCCTTGAGTACTGTATCAACAGCAGTTTTCATCCTATCAAAATAATAATGCAAAACACATTTCCAGGTAGGAGAGTCACCCCTTTTCAGTTATCAAAAACCCTTGTTAGGCATTCTGTAAATAACACCTCCTCAGCAAACTTTAGGACAGATGTCCTTTTTCCAAACCATTCTGTACAATCTGCCCATGTAATTCAGAAAAACTTGCTCTCCAGAATTTAACATTTCAGCATCTATCTTATACCCTGATGCTCTACCATGCGTCTGTTGGTGTATGACCTTACTTCCTCAAAGGTAATTACTTTATAGCTAAGTCCACTCTTTCTTCACCCTTCTTAATGTGTGTCAGTGTTCTGACTGGCTGAGCACATCTTGGAATTGCTCCATCCAATGGGCTCTCTGTTCTTCCTCAGTGGTTCAAATTATAACATCTTGAGCCTTCACAATGCCACAACATTGTTCATAGAGATTTGGGATGTCAGCTGTTCAGGTACCAGAAAATACTTTGCAAAATCCCCCTCAGCTTCTCCTGCTTTATTTCCCATTCATTCTCTCTTGTCTCTCTTGTCTTTTCTGGCTCATCTTATCACTTAATTTTCTTTGTCTCTATCTTCCTGATGCAGAAGAGCTCTTTTACTGCTGTTTCATTCTTGCTGGTCTGTCTTCCTTAATTCTTTCCTCTCTTCAAGAAGTCTCCATGTATTTAGTTGGAGCCATTCTTCTTTTTTAAGAACCTCACCAGCTACATCCAGACTTGCTTGTATAAAAAACTACCATTGTTGTCCTAGGAGAGAAACACAGAGGGTGAGGTAATATCTTTTATTGGACCATCTTCTGTTGGTGAGAGAGACAAGATTTTGAGTTTACTCACACCAGTGCTATTCCTCAGAGCTTCAGGTCTGAAGAAGAGCTCTGTGCAAGCTCAAAAACATGCCTCTCTCACCAACAGGAGTTGATCCAATAAAAGATATTACCCCACCAACCCTGTTACTCTAACATCCTGGGACCAGCACAGCTAAAAGAACACAGCATACAAAATTGTTTTCCTATGTCATTCATCAGTGTTTTTAATTCTTCAAAGCTTTAGCTAAGTTGCAGCTTGAAATGCATATTCACAGTTGGCTCGACTAACTTTCTTGTATCATACATAGCCTCTGCCTTGTGTGATATTGCCTTCCTTCATTTTGTTTTGGTTTTCCAATAAGACGACACTGGTTACTTCTGAGATCAGCATTCTCTTACACTGTGGTGTCCAACAGTAACGTTTCTCCAATGCTTGCTAATGGCAACATGATCATGCTGTTTCTGGGTAAAGCCATCATTTGATCTTCATATCAGTTTACTTCATATCAGTGTACTCTTGCTGCTAAAACTTTGTACCATTTTTTATTTGAATTTGTCTGGCTTTAACGTACAGGCAATGGTTCTTGTAATGCCTTTTTCCACTAGATTAAAGAGCCCTTTAGCATGCAATATTTTCTCCCTGTGAAAGTACAGTACACTGTAACTACCTCTCAGTCTTCCTTTTGATAAACTAAACATATTGAGCTCCTTAAATCTCTCTTGGAAGGCATTTTCTTCCTTGAAATGTTGTGTCTCTCTTCTGGAATTTCCCCCACTTTTTCAACTATGAAAAAGTGGGGGGAAAATTGGGGGAAATTCCAGAATTAAGACCAATGGATGGACCATTGGTCTGACCCAGTATGGCCATTATTATGTTCTTATGTAACTCTTCTTTTAAAATGTGGATATTAGAACTGTATGCAGTATCCATGTTGGTCTCACCAATGCCAAATACAGGGGTAAAATCACCTCACTACTTCTATGTCTCTGTTTATACCGTCAAGAAATGTGTTAACCCTTTTTGGTAAATATTTTATTGAAGTTCTTGTCTGCTAAATCCTTTTCAGAAGATCCCTAAATCTGATCCTGAAATCCTTTTCAGAGTCACTGCTTTCCAAAACACAGCACCCTATTCTGGAGCAATGGCCTGAATTCCTTATTTCTTGATGCATAATTTTGCAGTTGGCTGTACTAAAAAAAATTTTGTTTGAATGGGCCCATTTTGCCAAATAATCCAAAACACTCTGTATGACTATCCTGTCCTCTTAATTAGCTACCATTCCACCACTCTTTGTGCCACCCACAAATTTTATCAGCGGTGATTATATATTTACTTCCAGAACAATGATGAAACTGTTCTAGAGCACTGGATCTTGCACCGATCCCTAAGGAAACCCCTAGAAAAACCCTCTTTCAATAATGATTCTCCATTGATTACAACTTTTTGAGATCAGTCAATTAGCCAATTCTTAATCAGCTTAATGTGTGCTTTATTGGTATCGAAAAGTGCAAATTTTGTAATCAAAATGTCATGCAGTAAAGAATGAAACACCTTACAAAAGTTTAAACAGACTACAGCTACACAGATACATTTTATCAACCAAATTCATCAAAAAAAGATATCAGCTTTGTTTTTTAAGAACTATTTTCCAGAGAACCATGGTGACTCATGTTAATTATATTACTACCTTTAATCAGAATTAAGACCTATGTCAGTTTTTCCATTATTTTGCCTACGACTGATATAGGATTATCAACCTCCTGCTAGCCAAGTTACCCTGCTTGTCCTTTTTGAATACTGGCACAGCATTAGCATTTTCTTGACTTCTGGAATTTCCCCTATATTCAAAGATTTATTAAAAATGAACATCATAAGGCCAGAGACCTCCTCAACCAACTTCTTTAGGTCTCTTGGGCACAAGCTACTTAAGCCTACTGATTTTAAAATATTTATCCCAAATGGATGTTGACTCTTTCATAGCTAATGGACTGAAATGTAATTCACAGCCCTCATTTGATGTAAGTATAACACCCAGCTTCTTTCCAAATACAGAGCAGATATATTATTGAAAACATTTGCCTTTTCTGCATCATTAACAATTTTACCATCTCCATCTAGAATGGATCCACACTATTGCAAGGATTTCTTTTATTTCTAATATACTTTAAAAAATCTTCTTCCTCACTGTCCTTAGCCCTGGCAGCCATTAATTTTCCCTTATTCTTTTAGCTTCCCTTATCAAATGTCAACACTTCATAACTTTACATGTATGTTAATTGTTATCTATTTTTTCTTTTTTCTACTTATAAGTTGTTATATGTTATTTTTGTAATGTCTAATTCTCTCCTTCCCTTCACCACTGAACCAGAATGGGTTTTAGCTAAAGTTGTCCTCTCTTTTTTGTCTAAAATTCTCCTCCAACTCAAATTCACTCATAATTTTCCTCAGCTTTGGATAATTAGGTATTTTGAAGCACCAATTACATGTTTTATTGGTTGGGATGAGTTTGTTCCTGATCAAGAAAGCACTAAAGCTTGTGCACATTGACTTAGTGAACACAGATAGACTTGAGTATGTGCTTAAATTTAAGTAAGAGCTTAAGGACTCAATTAAGGAAAACATTTGAGCATACACCTGATTTTAAGTATTGGCTCCAATGGGATAATTCACATGCTTAATATTAGGCATATGCTAAAGTACTTTTCTGAGTTTGAAACAAAATATTGCGTTGCTTCTAGACCTAACTTTTTGAGTTTAGATGACATTCATAATGCAAATTGCTTCATCTAAGACTTTTTTCTTTGGAATGGAATTGTTTCCACTACAAGTTATTTTCTCTATACAATGGATTATGAACAAATGGCTTTAGAAGCAACAGTCTGTACTCTGGGCATTGACCTGCTGTGCTGTCTAATTACATAATACACACCATCATAAAAATATGTATAAAGAATTTAGTGTCATTCACAGTCGACATCACTGATAAATTAATCCAGCAGAACAAAAAGCTTTCCACTTACAGTCCTGAAAGAGACTGGACTGCAAAAGCATCTGGCTTGTATCATAAGTAATTTAAAATAGCTGGGCAGCATCTTATTCTTTTGTTATTTCATCTAGCTGAATAATTCAAATAAAGCCATATACCATATTATCAGTTTAAATGTTAATAAAATGTTTTCATGTCTAAGTAGCCATAACTTAGATGCACATGGCAACCATGTTGTTATGCAAAGATAAGAAGTTGATTTATACCTGTTAGTCCCAATATGATAGTAACCACTTCTTGGATGGATGGCATGACCAACACTTTTTTCAATGGAAGTGTTTGAAAATAGAAATAAAATGCAGAAAATGTATGACCATTTTTTTCATTGATCACAATGACAATACTGGGTCCTGTCATTTTTTCAGCCTTTGATTAAATATATTGCCTGAGAAGTTTTCCAACAGTCATACTTAATTGGCAGTGGGTTCAATATCTTCTACTGCTTGACATTTTTTTTTGTCAGACGATCCGCACAAATTACTATATTAGGACAAGCATTTTTCTTTAAACAAAACTTTTGCTTCCAATATAGTGACTTGTATTTTGTTGTTGTTGTTGTTGTTTTTTACCTTTTCATGACTCTATGTCGTATTTCCTTTGCTTACCAAATGTTCCTTCCATTTACTCCTTCGTGGTAGAATAAAAAGCATTGTACATTTAACAAGTGGCACAGGACTAAAACTTGAAAATAAATTATATGTGCAAGGGGTTAGAAATAATAAAGTAAGTAGTTATAGAGCCTGGCCCAAACACTGGTACTACTGAGGTCAATGGAATTAACATGGATGAACACTGAACTACTATACCCTTTTTTGGATATCCTCCTTCTTGTTTTGGCAGCCTCTATATTGTCATGCAAGTAAACAGGTTTTATAATATATATATTTCCTGTGACTAAGCTATTTGTTCTTTGTTGTGCTACTTTGTTGTGTACTTACTGGTTAGAGCCACCCTTAGTTTTGGCAACTCTGTTTGAGGTTCATCTATCTAAAACTGTCCCAGTTCTAACTGCTCCCTCTGTATTACAGCTGTTTTGTGTCACCCTCTAATTATGGCTAGTTGTCCTTCATGTTATTCTCTCTCTCGCTCGCTCTCTGCCCCGCCTAATTACTACAGCTCTCCAGGGTCACATTTTCTGCTGAAAGGTATTTCTGGGGCATAAATGCTACCACTTTCTGCTTTGATTAAAAAAAACCCTCAGATACACTCTAGTGTTCAGCAAACTACATTTCCTGCAGAATTTGAGGTATAATCATATTTTCTGTGATTTTGGGGAGGACATTTTTATTTCAGCTACATGAGGGAGAAAGCCATTCTCTATTGTGATACAAGAGCTTTAAAGGAAGGCTGAATGGATTCTTCTGTTAATATAATTTATGAATAAGCCATTATGACTTTTTGTTCCTCTACCTAAGCATTTATGGCCCTAATGCAAGGAGACACACTAACACAATGCTTTTGAAATATTCAAACAATGGAAATACCGTATTTCATAGCACTGCAGCATTTGTTTCACTCTGCTTCTTGGCTTAATTGAAAAAATGTCTTCAGAGCTTTATGTCATGAGGTTTCTTCACATGTTCAACCAAAGAGGACAAAAGAGTTGCAATGAAGAATATATTCAGCTTAGAACATAAGAACATAAGCGATCTTTCTCCTGCCATCCATCTCCACCCTCTGACAAACAGAGGCTGGGGACACCATTCCTTACCCATACTGGCTAATAGCCATTTATGGACTTAACCTCCATGAATGTATCTAGTTCTCTTTTATCCTGTTATAGTCCTAGCCTAGCTTCAAGGCATTTAAGTAGAATAGTTGTAATGTTCACCTCTAAGATGCCTAAACAAAAGCAAGAAGGAATGGCAGACCTTAAAGATGCAGATGGTAGCTCCTTGTCAAGACAATGAGGAGTCCTGTGGCCCCTTGAAGATTAACACATTCAGGAAGAACAGGTGGGGGAGAAAAGGAGGAGGAGTTTATGTAAGAAAGCAGTATGATTGCTCAAAGCTCCAATATATAGAGGGAGAAAAGCCTATTGAGAGTCTATGGCTTAAGTTTAGAGGTGGAAGCAACAGGGGTGATGTTGTGATTGGTGTCTGCTATAGACCACCAGATCAGGTGGATGAGGTAGATAAGGCTTTCTTCAGACAACTGAGGGAAGCTTCCAGATCACAGGTCCTGGTTCTCATGGGGGACTTTAATCACCCTGACATCTGTCAGGAGAGCAATACAGCAGTACACAGACAATCCAGGAAGATTTTGGAGAATGTTGGGGATAACTTCTTGGTACAAGTGCTGAAGGAACCAACCAGGGGCCATGTGCAGCTTGACCTGCTGCTCACAAACAGGGAGGAACTAGTAGGGGAAGTAAAGATGGGTGCCAACCTGGGAAGCAGTAATCATAAGATGGTAGATTTCAGGATCCTGACCAAAGGAAGAAAGGAGAGTAGCAAAATACACACCCTGGACTTCATAAAAGCAAACTTTGACTCCCTCAGAGAACTGATGGGCAGGATTCCCTGGGATGCTTACATGAAGGGGAAAGGAGAGCTGGCAGTATTTTAACGAAGCCTATGAAGAAAGGCTGATGGGGTTTGGGCTTATATTGAGTCTGCAGAAGAGAAGAGTAAAGGGGGATCTGATAGCAGCCTTCAACTTCCTGAAGGGAGGTTCCAAAGAGGCTGTTCTTAGTAGTGACGGATGGCTGAACAAAGAGCAATGGTATCAACTTACAGTGGGGGAGATCTAGGTTGGATATTAGGAAAAACTATTTCACTAGGAGGGTGGTGAAGCACTGGAATGGGTTACCTAGGGAGGTTGTGGAATCTCCATCCCTAGAGGTTTTTAAGTCTCGGCTTGACAAAGCCCTGGCTGGGTTGATTTAGTTGGGATTGGTCCTTCCTTGGGCAGGGGGCTGGACTTGATGACCTCCTGAGGTCTCTTCCAGCTCTGTGATTCTATGATTCTATGATTTGGACATAAGCTTTATTGGACTGGAGCCCACTTCATCAGACACATGATGAAATGGGCTTCAGCCTACAAAAGCGTATGTCCAAATGAATTTGTTAGTCTTTAAGTGCATGTCTACATATTGATTGGATCCTGCCTTGGACTTAGAGCCCCTAGAAGCATTCTGGAGAGGGCACTGGGAGGGCAGGTACTTCCTGTGGCTGCTTAGTCAGGCAAGCTGTGACATGCTTTCAGGGCTCCTCTCTATGCCTCATCTCACATGACACTCCTCCACTGCCTCCCCCCTCATAGGGCACAAAAGGGATGCAGTGTGCTCTGGTTGCCCTTGCGGATGCCACAGCACCCAAAATATAGAGCTGGAGTTCCTGCAAAGCAGTGCCAGGCTCCCGGGCCTCATGCTGCGCCTCATGGCGTAGTACTTCCACACTGCCCACATACTGCTCCAGCAGGATGAGAACTAGCTTGGACCGCAGACCCTGCTCACCCAGGTCCTGGTGCTCCTGCTGCTGCAAATGCCCCTCAATCCTGAGGACAGCAGCTATGGGATGGCCAGCAGTGGCTCCAGAATTTCTGCCTGCAGAAGGCCACCTTCCTGGAGCTCTGCGAGTGGCTCAGCCCTGTCCTCAGGTGACAGAATACCCAACTAAGATCCGCCATCCCATGCAGAAGTGCATCACCATCACCCTGTGGAAGCTCACCACATGGGAAAGCTACCACTCCGTTGGGAACCAGTTTGGCATGGGGAAATCCACAGTAGGGCTGTGCTTCTACAGGTAGCCAAGGTCTTTAACCACATGTCGCTACAGAGGGTCGTCACTCTGGGGAATGAGGACAGCATTGCTTTGATGCTATGGGCTTCCCCACCTGAGGGAGGTGGAGGGCATAGATGTCACTCATATCCCCATCCTGGCCCTTGACCACCATGCCTCAGACCACAAGGGACACTTCACCAACATCAGTGTCAAATAGTTGGAGAAGGTGCATGATGCCCACATCTTCCAGAACTCCTGCCTATTCCAAAAGATGCATGCTGGCACTTTTTTCCCCAACCACACCATCAGAGTTGGGGAGGTGAACATGCCCCTCTGCATTCTGAGCGATGCAGCCTACTCCTTGTTCCCCTGGGTCATGAAGCCCTACACGGGCAGCCTGGACCCCACCAAGGACCAGGCTGAACAGGTGCCACATGGTGGTGGGGTATGCATTTGGCCACTTAAAGGGGAGGTTCAGGAGTCTCCTCACCTGCAATAACCTCAGTGAACACAACATCCCCTTTGTGGTGGCAGCCTGCTGTGTGCTCCACTACCTATGTGAGAACAAGGGGGAGACTTTTCTACCAGGTTGACTCGCTGGCTATGGCATATGAGCAGCCGGACACCAGTACCATTTGGAGAGCACATCAAGGGGCTGTGCTCATCAGAGAGGCCTTGAGGAAGAGTTTTGTACAAGGGCAGCTGTGAGACTCTCCCCCATGCTTCTCCACAAGGGGCCCCGTATTCTCTCTGTGTGCCTTTTCTCCCCCAACCCTCCTTTTCCACCTTCCCACCCTACCCCCTGCAGAGCAAATAAAAAAGCCTTCATTTGTGAAAAAACAAGACTGTTTATTGAGGGGACATACAACAGGGGAGGGGTTGGGGAAAGAACCAGGAAGGGAGGGAGAAGGGGAACTCAGGGCTGTGGCTGGGGCTGGGACTGGTTCCTGCCTCTGGTTGGTCAGAAGGCTTTGGCTGCCCGAGAGGTCCCACCATCCTATGTTCTGAGGCTCCAGTGGCCTCTGGGGGGATAGGAGGGGAAGCCATGCGGGAAAGGGGACTGGGAGGTTGCTGGTGGCCTGCTCCAAGCATGAGGCCATGCGTTCCATCACCGAGGTGAGGGACTAGCACATGGCCTCATGCTAGCACACCACCTGGTCCCAGGCAGCATTCTGCTGCTCCCAGTCAGCGGCTGCTCCTGGTGCTCCTCTTCGAGCCGCCAGACGAGGGACTGCAGGCAGGCCATCTGCTCCCTCATTAGATCTTCTCAGGTTTGCTTCTGCCTGCGGATCCCACAGAGTCATGCAGATGGTGTGGGAGGTGGTGAACACACCAAGTTTGCAGCTGGCCCAGCTGTGAAGAAAAGTTACAAGGGCTGTCATCCCAGGAGACATTGTGTATGAAGCCTAGCCCTACTCTCTGAGCCAACACTGAAGGTCTCGGTTCAGATGATGGTGATGTGCGTCAAACAAGGCCAACTGTTGCCTAGACAGCAGGGGCATCACCACACCTCCAACCCAGGGACAAGCAGGCATGGGAAGGTGCCAGCCATGCCAGGAGCTTGCGAGCCGGGGGGGCGGGGGGAGGGATGGGGTTGCTCAGCTTCTTTCTGTGTCCCACACACACCGGATCCAGCACTAGCAGCATCCCGCAGAGAGAGAACTTCTATCCCTGCTCGCTGGAAGAGGAGGGGAGTACTGGGGGATGTGTGTGAGTGGCAGAGGCTGCTTTCAAGAGAGTGCTATTGGATTTCCCTCCTCTTTCTCCCCCCAATAAGTTCCCTTGCATGGGATCAGTCTTCTCCACATTGCAGAGCTTTACCAGGAGCGAATGCTGCCTGAGTGAGTGCAGCATTGCTGTGTGATTCCATGACCCCAGACTCCTTTGTGGTGGATTGTTGTGGGAAGGTGTCCCACCACAGAGGTCAGAGTAAGGAACTTTGTGAGAAGGACCGAGAGGTTCCTGTGTGAAAGCATCATAGGGCTGAGTGCTCCGGACTGGCACTCCATGTGCATTCACATGCACAGGCTGTTGTGCGACACTCAGGACGAGCAGGCCAAGCTAGAAGTGTGCAGCCCCTTGCAGCCTGTTTCCAGCCCCCCTGAGTGTAGATAAGAAAAATTATCAAACTCACCTGAAGTGCCTTCCCCAGGATCGTCTGAGGCCTGGGAGACATCCTGGGAGTGGGGGACTGGCTCCAGGGTGAGGAGCAGGCCCTGGCTGGTGGGCCTGCTCCTCCTCCTCCTCCTCCTCCTCATCCTCATCCACAACCCCACCCTCATGGAGGCTGGCGCCGGGCATATCCTGGCTGGACTCAACAACGACAGGGGGAAGGTGACCAGCCCCACTCCCAGGATGGCATCCAGCTGGTTGTAGTAGCAACACATGTGCAGTGCTGCTCTGGAGTGCCCGCTCTGCTCCCTGGCCTTTTGGTAGACCTGCCGGAACGCCTTCATCTTCATCCAGACCTGGTCGGTGATCCAACTATAGACATTTGCATTTCTCTTTCTGGTGCGGAGATCCTGGAGGTTGGTCTACTCCCCCCAGACCTCAATGAGGTCTAGGATCTTCCCACCGGTCCAGGTCAGAGCTCTCCTGCATCCCTAGCCAGTGGCAGCCGTGGGAGGCTCTGAAGAAGTGCTGGGGTTTGCCATGACTCCTGGGATGCTACTGTGTGGCATGGGGCTGACAAAGCTGGCCATGTGGCACAAGCCCTTCTACTGCTGCTTGTAGTTTTAAGCTTTGCAGGAGAAGGGGAGCAGTGGAGATGGCAGGTGTTGCCAGAGCAACCACAAGTGCAGGTGTGAGAGGCCTCTGGAGGCCAGTTATTTTAGCAGCACTGGATCATCCACACTAATGCTATTTCAAAATAACAATTTCAAAATAAGCCTTATTCCCCATAGAAAACAGGAGTACAGATTTCAGAATAACCAGCCCATTATTTTGAAATAATGGGGTTGGTAATGTGGCCGCTACACTTATCATTTTGAAATAAGAGAGCTATTTCGAAATAACTCCCTAGTGTAGACCAGGGCTAAGAGGCCATAGGACTCCTGTTCTTGATGAAACAAACTAACACAGCTACCCCTCTGAAACTTGTCAAGACAGAGTTTGAGAGACTGGATGTTTTAATTATCTCTAACTCATTTATATACTAGTAATAATGAAGACAAAGATGTTTACTAGTTGTCTTTTTGTTAAAGAAAAATCAGATGTATGCAAGTTTTATCATGTTGTTTCTGAGAAAAAGACTGTGAAGAGGAGAAAGAAGGGGGAAATCCACAAAGCTAACCAAAGGCTATAGGGAATACAGAATAGAAATTTTAAAAGTCCAAGAAATTGCTTTAAAAAAGCCTCGCCATGCAGAAAGGATATTTTTGTATAGTGATGAGCCAGTAAAAAGGAGAAAATGTAGGGTTTTTTAAAAGTCAATAAAGTCCTGTTATTTCTCTTTGAGGCCCCATTGAGGGCAATGGAAAGAATCCGAAATAATTTTGGATAAGGCACTAAGTTAAAAAAAGCCAGCAAGTGGCAAAATAGCCACAAAGGAACTACCAGCCACAGTATCCTTTCCTGGTATGCATCAGAATTATCTGACACCTCATTTTACAAGTAGGAGCAGGAGGTATTATAGGGTGTGTCTAGACTACAGGATTTTTGTGAAAAAACTGGCCTTTTTTTAAAAAAACTTCCCCTGTGTCTAGACTGCCACCGAGTTCTTTCGAAATTAAATTGAAAGAATGCGGCGTTTTTTTCGACCACGGTAAACCTCATTTTACGAGGAAGAACACTTTCGAAAAAAGGCGTCCTTGAATGCAAACAGGCTTGCATTGAGACTGCCTGGGTGCTCTCTTTCGAAAAAGCGGCTTGCTTTTTTGAAAGTACTGGTTGTAGTCTGGACTCTCTTTTTCAAAAGAGGCTTTTTCGAAAGTATTTTTCGAAAAAGCCTCTTTCGAGAGAGGCTTGCACTCTAGATGTAGCCTGATTGTATTATATCATAATACCTTCTAAAAAGCCAGGAATACGATACTATGGGCAAAAATAAAAGATAGTGACTAGGGTACATTTTCCTCCAGGTTTACAAACTAACACGTCTTTTGACATGACTTATCATAATATTTATATTGACAGACAGTAGAAAAATAGATGGAAATGAATCCACTGCCTTTTCTTCTAAGAGGCATGTTATTCTGTCTCCTCACTACTTAAACTAGTGAAGAGTATTTGCACAGAATGCTACAAAGATATATGGTAATGAATAAGGAACACAGGGACATAAAATTACCATATCTTGTTTATTATCCTGCCTCCAACAGTAAACAGATGCTTATGAGAAAAGTTCAAGAAACCCTGAAGTGGGCAATTATGGAATAATTTGTCCATAGGGGACATTTCTTCCTAGCTTGCATTAATTAGGGGTTGATTATATCTGAAATATAGGGATATACGTACTTTTGTTTTGCTTTTTAATCCTCCCCACCCAAAACAGGGCTTCTCTGGGACCAATCCCACATAGCTGTTAAACTTTTTTTTTTTTCCATTTTAAACATATGACTAATCCCCCTGATGTCACTACTCACATTCTTAAAGTCCTTTGCTGGATTGGGTTAGGGTGCACAGAAGCCTGCAAGAGCAAGCCCTGAATGTAACACTTGAGGAGCAACTGGGGTTCTGGGACATCTGAAAAACCACTAGGGGAACTCGGCCGAGAGAGCCACTGACCTTTGCCACTGTTACAGCTGAAAAAAGAACCTTTAGAAAGTGATAATCTCCAGACAATATATGGTGTGTGCTCTAATCCCCAAAGAACGCAGTGTGATCCTGTGGTGCTAGATCTGCACAAAATAACTAATAGTTGACTGATGTGTCCTAGTGTTCTATATGCCATTTCAATGCAAATAAAATTTACTTAATGTTTGTAAAGTGCTTTTACAACAAAAAATAAGTGCTAAGTATATTAACATAACTATTATCAGAATAATTGGACAAAAATAAATAGTATGAGGTATTTTGTATACCGATCTGAAATGACCCTCAGAACCTTTTGAGGTTGAGACATCTTTAACACACATGGTGAGCTCATTTAAATGAAAATAATACTTTAGCGAGGTGTTGGATACTATAGTCTAATTCATCAATGGTAAATTCCAAAAGCCTCTAAGGGTACGTCTACACAGAAGGGCTAAAGTCGAATTAAGCTATGCAACTTCAAAATAGCTTAATTCAGCTTTTGGCGCTGTCTACACAGCAAGAAGTCGAAGGGAGAACATTCTTCCTTCAACTTCTCTTATTTCTTGTGTAATGAGGGTTACCATGAGTTGGAGTAAGAAGTCCTCCAGCTTGACATTATTTCGAAATAAAGGCTGGTAGTGTAGACGTGCACTATGTTGTTTCGGAATAACATCCTTTATTCCGAAATAACGCTGCTGTGCAGACAGACCCTAAATGACTTACGAATCTAGGTATCATTTTCAAGTGACATAAGAACCTAAAGTTATCCTTGAAAATGATACTTAGGCTCCTGAGTTATTTCAGGACTTTTGAAAATATTACCTTAATGTTTTGATCTTTTTGTATTATACCATATTATAGATACTTCTTTTTCACTCAGTAGGTCCTACACACTCAAGATCCTCCACCCCATAGGGCTGTGGAAGACAGAGGGACAAAGTGAGGCCAGCTCTTTCTGCTGAGTGGAAGTAGCTACTGGATGAAAGAGTGTGATTTTCCCCTTGCTTAGCACAGTATGATCACAATATGATAATGAAAACACCCTCTGGTACTTTGGCTCCTCAACAGGAGGCATAGGGTGCAGTCAGAGTCTGACATCATGCACCTAGTAGTGCAGAGGGAAAGGTGGCTTTAGAAAATGAGAGGAGCATCAGTGAGGTGACTTCCTTGGTTGAATCTCCAGTAGATGGTTCCTCTTTTATTGGTCAAAAAAAATTTTTGACCAGAATATGAATTGGCTGAGAAACTCACATTCTTTACAATTTGTCTAAGATCATACTTTCCATGAAAATGTTGTTTACAAAGCACCTATTAAATTGTAAACATTTACATGAAATACATGAACTGATAGCTATGTGATTATTCAAAACAATATCGTTTCTGTATTAATTGGCCTAATGGTACTCTGTAAAAATATACTCACTCTATATGGCTACTCAATTCATAGAGTCAGGAGACAGAAAAGAGATTATTTTTATTTTATTTACAAACATTTAGAAGTGTTATTATCACTTGGCACTTTATAATTCCATAGTTGTAAGTTTCTACCTTCATTTGATGTCAGACTAAAAATAGTCTAAAGTTGTAAGCTATATATATTTTGTTATATATCTTCAGTATTTCATACCTGAACTAAAAATCGTATCTGTTTTTTTTAATTAAAACTGTTTTTGTTTTGCATACATCATCTAATATTAATGGAGAAAAACATCATTTTTATCAAGACATGAAAATAGGATATAAACTTTGTCAAATTCATTTAATGAGATATAGGCGAATCAGTGATGCATAAATTGTTTGCTGTTCTGTTAAAGATATTCAAAGAAAAATCCAGTCCTTAGATCTTGGATGCAACCCCCCACTGAAGTCAAAGAAACTGTGTCTATGTAACTGAGGGCAAAATTTCCCAGTTGCTTTCTGTTGCATTAAATGATGTACCAAAATATGCTCTTAAATGAACAGTAAACATAATACTATAAACACAAAAAGGTGATAGCCCTGAAATATTCATTTCCAGCAGTAGAGAAACTCCAGTGAACTGACCATATGCAGTTTCTCAGGGATAGCCACTTGCAGGCCGCTAGACAATTTGTTTACCTGAGTGTCCACAGTCATGGCCACTAACAACTCCCAGGGGCCGTGGTTCACCATTCCTGGCCAATGGGAGCTGCAAGAAGCCTGCACTACTTCCCACAGCTCCCAATGGCTGGGACCTCAGGAGATCATCCAGTCAAACCCCCTGCTCAAAGCAGAACTAACCCCAAATAAATTATTCCAGACAGGGCTTTGTCAAGCCTGGCCTTAAAACCCTCTAAGGAAGAGAGTCCACCATCCCCCTAGGCACCACATAGTAGAGCTTCACCATCCTCCTAGTGAAGTAGTTTTTCCTATTATCCAACCTAGATCTCCCCCACTGCTACTTGAGACAATTGTGCCTTGTTTTGTCATCTGTAAATACTGAGAATAGCCTGGCTCCATTCTCTTTGGAACAGGTAGTTGAAGGCTCCTCATTCTTCTCTTCTGAAGACTAAATAAACCCAGTTCTCTCCTAAGTCATGTGCCTCAACCACCTAATCATTTTCATTTCCCTCTGCTGTACTCTCTCCAATGTGCTGACATCCTTTCTGTATGGGGGGGTACACAAAGTTGAACAAAATACTCCAGATTTGGCCTCACCAGTGCTGAATAGAGGGGAATAATCACTTCCCTTGATGTGCTGGCAGTGCTTCCACTAATGAACCCCAGTATTCCATTAGCCTTCTTGGAAAAAAGGGCATACTCTTAACTCATATCCAGCTTCTCATCTGTTGTAATCCCCAGCTCTTTTTCTGCAGAACTGCCTCTTAGCCAGTCAGTCCCTAGCCTGTAGCAGTGCATGGGATTCTTGCGTTGTGAATGCAGGACTCTGCACTTGTTCTTGTTGAACCTCATCATATTTCTTTTGGCCCAATCCTCTAATTTGTTTAGGCCACTCTGGACCCTATCTCTACGCTCCAGCATATCTACCTCTCCAGATGATCTCGACTACAGTGCCAATTCTATTTCCAATGCCCAAAGTATGCAAAACCCTCACTCTATCTTCTTTCCAAACATAAAGGCTGTCCCTGATTTCAATATATATTTTCTCATCATGCCACACTTGCCAGCTTCCTTCTTCTCAATGAATCATAGTATCATAGACTCACAGAACACTAGAACTGGAAGGGACCTCGAGAGGTCATCGAGTCCAGTCCCCTGCTCTCATGGCAGGACCCAGTACTGTCTAGACCATCCCAGATAGATGTCTGTCTAACCTACTCTTAAATATCTCCAGAGATGGAGATTCCACAGCCTCCCTTTCATAGAGGTGACCTCTCACAGAGATTTAACTTAAAAATGCCAATTTTCCCCATAAGTAAAACAATGAAAACATCCCACTTTATTTCAGTAGAAATTAAAGATAACTAAAGAGTTTTCTCTAAATTCTAATTAGGACAGGGAATGAGCCTTTCTCTGCACTTTTAAAATGCCTCCTTCAATTTGGACTCTGCAATAATCTCAGTAATATACTTACTAATTACTAATATACTTACTGTGGAATTCGGAAAACCTCACAGCTCTATTTATATAATTTGCTAACAAAGAAGGTGTATAAGTCGACTAATGTCACAAAGGGATCTGTAATCCCAAATATATCCCACATTATCTTTGGTTTCCTATCTGGTAATTTCTGTGGAGTTTGCAATTCTCCAAGAGTGTATAAACTTTATAAATATAACATGTTCTCCTAACGCTACTACTGAGATATCCACTATTCCCACCTTTTTATAGGCGATCCAGTCAAACACCCTGTCAATGTCTGTGGCTCGTAGCACCTCCTGTGAGACTGGATGTGAACTGGCCAAGCCGTCGAGCAGCATTACTTCATGTAGGACATCTGTCAGAAATCTCTGCTTTTCCTGAAATACAGTACATGCAATAATATCATGGACAGCTGTACATTTATGACTGAATGGAAATGATGAACATCAATAAGTGAGTCAGACACTCAGCAGCCTCCATTCTAGGGCCTGCTCAAGTAAGTCCATATGGTCTATTTGTCATTTATAGTAACCCCTACTAATTCCTGAATTAAAACCAACTGGAATCAGTTTTATTTATATGTATTATGAAACCCACTGATTTGTAATTTTGCAGTGAAAGTCTATGTGACAGAAATTACAATAAAAACAATTAAATGATCAAAAAAGCATGTAAATGTGATTCAGATGAAAATGATATTCTACTTAGAATGTAGTTAGAGAAAAAAGAAGTTTTCAATTATAAAAAATAAATTAATATTAAGACTTAACACTTGCAGAGCTCTTCTTATTTATACACCTCAAAATGCTCCGCAAAGGTGGGTAAAAACAATTATAACCAATTTATCCAGGAAGAACTTGAGGCAAAGAGAGGAAAACTGACTTGTTCAAGTTCACACAGCAAACCATACATATAAGTGATCTCTTTAATCTGCTGAGCTCCAAGTACGCTACAGATTTTGCATAATGAATCTTCAGAACAGCCTTATGGAGACTACAAGTATTATTAGCACACTTTTACAAGCAGGGAAACTGGACAAAAATGACTTTCTTAAGGTCACAAAGCAAGTAAATGACAGGTGACCATCCAATTAATATCCAGGGTATGAATTTGTTTTCACCTCCACCATAAATATATATTAAAAATGCATGTCAGTACCACAGCAGATTTAAACTTGCGCTAAAGTTTACTAAATGACCACGCAGAATACATGTGGACAATGAGCACTCTCTTTCATGGTTCACCTGGGACACTTTCTTCAACTGAAGAATGTAATGCCTTGAAGATACCTTCAAGTTATATTAATAATGTTGATGACTCTGCATCACCACCTTTTGTCAACAAAAGAACCAGTGTCATCTGCTCAGGTTTTCATGCCAGATATAAACGTGAAACGTGATTTTTAAATTATTGTTCAATTAAAGTTTAAATACTTTTTGTTCTGAAATGGTATATTTTAATGTTTATCTATATTAAAAAAATGTTGAATGATGTTGACCTAGTGGCATAATCTTAAGGATTCTCCTGGGAGCTTGGCACTTTTAAAGAGTTACTTTGAGATACACAGATAAAATAACCACATGATTACATAATGTATTCTAAGCTTAATTTCATATGTAGAAAGGTTTTGGTAGCAGTGCGATAATTTAAATTATAAGATAGCTGAAAAGATGTTCTGATGATGCTCCATCTGGAAATAAATCTTTATGTTAAAATTTATCATGGTACAAGAAATGTACCTTGAGCTGATTATATATTCAAGCAATTAAAAATATGGAATGCAAGAAAAACCAATTGCCCAATGCATACTTAATGTTTCAGCTAGTCATATTAGGTAGAGTTTATGAAAGGAAATTTCACATTATCTTTTATTTCAGAATTTCAAGAGGCATAAATAGTTAGCTGCTGGTCCCATTATAAACAGCCAAACTCAACACCATCTCAGAAGGGCGGGTGCAAAAGAAAGTCAGTCAAATTCAGTAGAAAAGAGTTAAAGTGCAAGGATCATAACCAATGTTCCTTCTAATCTTTTCCATCCATATGCAGACTAGATTTTTTATATGCACCTTGGCATGTGCAAATGAGCACCACCAGCAGAAACAAAAAAATCTAGCTGTGGGCACTCTGTCAATCAGCTGGATAACATTTGAATCTCACATGAGTGGCTGCACAAGTACACAGCTGACAGGGAACACTGATCATAAACCACTTGGTCACAGCCAACTCGCTTTCAGGCTATACAGGATTCGATGTATTGGGTCAACAGCAAAATTCCCTGTAAGCTCCATGGCTGAGCAGAAGCACAGCTATATTCTGAACCCCGCACAGAGGTTCAAAGCTCCCCGCGCAGGCATGGAGATCATTGGCAGGGACGGGGACTCCATAAACAACAGCTAAACGCTGCCTGCCAAGTACTTGAAACAGAAGATAGTAAGCCGAAATAGGCAGAAAATGAGTGTCTGGGAGAAGGGAGGAAGTAATTAATTGGCTTGGGGGAAAGTCCCATCTGCTGGAGAGAGAGAGAGACCCAGCAGGCTCTTCAATCATCCTAGGCTGCGAAGAGGTAGGTAAAGATGCTGGCTACATGGGATATGTGGAGGAAAGAGGGTGTCATTAGAGGTTTTGGAACAAATTGATAAACGTAACAGTAACAAGTCACCAGAACCAGATGTCATTCACCCAAGAGTTCTGAAAGAACTCCAATGTGAAATTGCGGAACTATTAACTGTGGTTTGTAACATATCCTTTAAATCAGCTTCCGTACGTAATGACTGAAAAATAGCTAATGTGACGCCAATATTTAAAAGGGGCTCGAGAGGTGATCCTGGCAATTACAGACCGGTAAGTCTAACATCAGTACCAGGCAAATTGGTTGACCCTATGGTAAAGAACAAAACTGTCAGATACACATGAACATAATTTGTTGGGGAAAAGTCAACATGGTTTCTGTAAATGGAAATCATTCCTCATTAATCCGCTAGAATTCTTTGAGGGGATCAACAAGCATGTGGATAAAGGGGTGGGGTCTAGTGGATATTGTATACTTAGATTTCCAGAAAGCCTTTGACAAGAAAGCCTTTGACAAGGTCCCTCACCAAAGGCTCTTAAGTAAAGTAAGTTGTCATGGGATAAGAGGGAAGGTCCTTTCATGGACTGATAACTGGTTAAAAGACAGGAAACAAAGGGTAGGATTAAATAGTAAGTTTTCAGAATGGAGAGAGATAACTAGTGGTGTCCCCCAAGGGTCTGTCCTGGGACCACTCCTATTCAACTTATTTATAAATGACCTAGAGAAAGGGGTAATGTACCTCACAGCAACTAGTCACAGGTGTCTTGTTTTAATATATTGTATTCCACACATATGGACTGCTTAAAATATTTACAGGAATCACCACTTGCAACCCCCCAAGTTCCGACCCCCCACACTTACAACCATTTTTGTAAGTGCGGAAGGAGCCGGAAAACCCCGACTTATGTCCTTGGCCCACATTTACGATGACGCACGGCGCCTATCATAAATGAAGGTTCAAGTTATGACACCCCGACTTGCGATGCTTCTTGCAGAACCAATAGCATCACAAGTCGGGGGCCTCCTGTACATATATGTATATATGGTGTGTGTGTGTGTGTGTGTGTGTGTATACATACACACACTGTGTGTTTTGTTTGTATTGGTGGTGTACATCGACACACTACCTCAATATTGGTGGCGCACATAAGAAAATTCAACCCACCCAAGGATAGAAAATGTTAGAGGGAACACTGGTCAACAGTGGGGTTTTTAGTTCATGCAGATTTACCACACATTTCCGAAATTCAGTTTGGGAAAATCATAATTACCAAAGATTTATTCAGGTGTAGAATTTGGTATACATTCATTAAGAAGTGAAAATAAATGTCAGTCACATGACTGGCTTATAACAACTTCAAATCAAGTAGATCTGCAGACAGCAATCCAGTAAATTTTAAGGTTAGGTTATAACAAGATGAAGAAAAGGTATAAAAGTTTGTTTGTTAGGTCACATCTTGATAAGCAGAAAAGGTGCAGTTTTGAATCATGTCAGTCAAAGTTAAAACGAGAAGTCCTGTGGCACCAATCTTATAAACTAACAGATTTATTGGAGCATAAGCTTTCATGGGCAAAGACCCACTTCATCAGATGCATGTACTGGAAATTCCAGAGGCAGGTATACATTTATAGGCACATGAAAAGAAAGGAGTACCAATCAAGAGGAAGGCCAGAGATAACGAGATCAATTCAGTCAGGGAGGATGTGGCCCACTTCTAGCAGCTAATGTGGAGGTGTGAACACCAAAGAGTTAAAACAGACTAAGAGAGGCATGTTACCTGGCTGTGTTATAACCTAGCCTTGAACATGGACACAAGCCAATTATGTAACATGCTTTCAGACATATCAGCCTGCATCTTAAATGAGCATTAAGAAGCCTTTTTCAATCACATTAAGCTAATTTGACTAAGCTAACGTGATTTAAAAATCCCACATTACCTTTGCCCATGTAAGAGCAGATTGTGAAAGAAGACCTAAATATATTTAGGGCTCTTGACATTCTTCTTGTACCATACAGAAAGACAAGTGCACAATAGATTTTGGGTGTGGCAAGTGAGCCTGCAAACTTAGGAGGCAACAGGAAACTGAAATGGAAAAAGTGGTATGAACGGTCATCTGAAGAAGTGGGCTGTGCCCACGAAAGCTCATGATACCATCTACATGTTTTGTTAGTCTTTAAAGTGCTACCAGACTATTTGTTGTTTTTTTTAGTTTATCCTGTACAGACTAACTCAACTACCCCTCTGAAGCTTAATTATCATGTTACTTAAACACTATAACCCCTATTAAATGCCATATTGGTATTGTACTTAGCTGAGAGTAACTTCGAAAGCTCCAAAATCATTAACACTAAATTCTGGAGGGAAAGAGACTTTCCTCAGCATTGTGTCAACTAAGATAGTATTGTTCTGTTTCAACATGACATCTATGTGTCCATGGAAGCAGCTAACAGGCACTGTGGAAAACCAAGCAGAAAATCAATGTGCTATAAGGTCAGTGAGCTGTAAATGTGGTGGGTGAGGGGGCTATGACTTAACACAAAACAATTACAAAATATAGCTTAAGATTACTCCCTTCCGAGAGCATTCAACTGGGATAAAAAAAACGGGACTCAATTTCCACAATTTCTTCAATTTGCCTGTGAATGCTGTACAGGAAAAGAAAAAGGTGTTCTGCACACTACCGAGAATGCAGTTTTCCTCAAAGAACCTAGTCTCTGTTTCCAGCATGACCCTATGTGGCTATGATACAAAGGCAATGGGAGCTATGCATGGAAAATGTTAGGGATGCATGGATGCATGGCAGGGATGCATGGTAGAACAGGAATAGCAGATAATGCAGAAACCTAGAAGAAAGGCCAATAAGAGGACAGCAGAAGGTTGCTGAAATAAGTGGGGTTCTACCCCTCTGTTCTACACCTCTCTCCTAAGTCATATTAAAACCAAATAAGTGGTCCTTGATTCCTTCTTCTGTCACCACAAATGCACAGCTTCCACCAATTCAAACCTGTTACTCTTCCTCATGACATTTCCTGTATGCTTTGAGACGAACTGGATGCAAAGTCAAACTCTGATTGAAAGGTGAGTGGCAAGAGTCTGGAAACCCAGGCACACCCTGCTTGTGAAGAAAGAAATGGAATACTAACTCCTTTTTTTCAGAAACCTCCTAAAGCATTCCTCTCATTCTTCACCAGCTCCTGCACCAGCATCCAGTCATGCTCACAGGAGGCAGGGATCAGATGGGAATAAAGATGTTGTTAAGAAGATGAATGTCCCAGCAGCTTTGTTTTTAATTTCAGTTATATCAGCTCATTTATTCTAAACCGGCTTAGGACCGGTCAGGGTAGGTGCAGTTATCTACTGCATACGTGGAATTTGTTGCCATCTCCATTTTGTGATTGTGGCAGTCTGCAAACTATGCACCACATTGTTACGGAATGCCCAACATGAAAATGTATTTGTTCACTGGAGGATATCCACAATCTAACCAGCGATGCTGTTCGCTGGCTGGAGAGTTTGCACGTCCAACTTTGTCGAAGAAATACTGCGTTAAACACAACATTTGAAAGAAAGAAGTTCATTTATTTTCAAAGTCTACTCCAATTTTTACTTTGACATCCATCATCATATCATCTAAGTGCATGTATCTTCATGGAGATAGTTCTTTTTAATTCTGATCAAATTTGAAGCAAGTTTCTCCAAATTCAGCCTACTAGAGCTGCTTTCCCCTAAGCTCTATTCTTGTCTTTCCTTGATGACAATGTCCATTTTTTGCAAATTCAGCCTGCAAAATGGGTTGTTAGCAGAGTTCAGATTCCACTGCTGGGAAGCACCAGCAGCATGACTGTGAATGAAATGAAGCTCATGAATAGTACGGTCTGCATGTTATCTGCCTATAGAGATACTTCTTCAGAGTATTTCTGCTCTGTGGAATTTTGCCAATCACTTCGGTTTCTAGTATAGACTTTGGACTGTAACAGCAATCACCTTTTAGTTGTCTGCTTCATGTATAAGATTCTTAAACAGTGGAAAAAAAGTGAAATAATATTGCTTGGACAGAAAGGACTGCAATAGCAGTCAAGAAAGCAAACATAATGTTGGGAATCATTAGGAAATAGATAAGAAGACAGAAAATATCATGTCGCCTCTATATAAATCCATGGTATGTCCACATCTTGAGTATTGTGTGCTGATCTGGTTCCCCATCCCCAAAAGGATATATTGGAATTGGAAAAGGCACAGAAAAGGGAAACAAAAATTATTGGGGATATGGAAGAGCTTAAGGAGAGATTAATAAAACTGGAACTTTTTAGCTTGGAAAAGAGATGAGTAAGGAGGGCATATGACAGAGGTCTATAAAATCATGCCTTGTGTGGAGAATATAAATAAGACGGTGTTATTTATTCATTTTTATAACACAAGAAGTCAGGGTCACCAAATGAAATTAATAGGCAACAGGCTTCTTCACACAATACACAATCTTTGTCAAAGGATGTTGTGAAGGCCAGGACTATAACAGGGTTCAAAAAAGAACTAGTAAGTTTATGAAGGATGGGTCCATTAATGGCTATTAACCAGGATGGGCAGGGATGGTGTCCCTAACCTCTATATGCCAGTAGCTTGGAATGGGTGACAGGGAATGGATCACTTGATGATTACCTGTTCTGTCCATTCCCTCCGAAGCACCTGGCATTGGCCACTGTCGGAAGACAAGATACTGGACTAGATGGTTCTTTGCTCTGACTCAGTATGGCTGTTCTTTATCTTCTTATGTTCCTTATATAAAGGGTTACTCCTTTGAGAACTGCATAAAAGCTCAGTCAAATTCCTGTGCATACAGCATAAGGATGATGTAATGAAGGAGGGCTGTTGCTGGTTATTCGATTATGCTTTATTGAGACATAATGCAATGGAAAAGTTAGTTAGCATGACAATAAAATAATATTTGAGCCTGTCATATAAAAAATAATTTCCAAAAATTAATATGAAATAGAGGACAAAGAATTTAAAAAACCCACTGGAATACATCCAACAGCTGAACAAAAGGAATAATAGGAATAATACAATAAGACCCATAACTCATAATTATTATACATAAGAGATCAAAGGGCTAAGCATTAAAGACACTGCCTTTGTTCTAGGACAGGCATTCAAATGTTTTACAGATTAAGGGATTTATGTGAATAATGTTTAATATGGGTGTCCAAATCTCAATATGATTTTCCTTTCAAACTAGTCAGCAATATCTTCTTCAGGGTATCTAACTTTTTCTAGACATCAGGAATATGCAGAGGATTTGTGTGATCTCTGGTGCCTGACAAAATAAGAGTTTGTGAGATAATACAACATGTTTCTAGATGAAATTGGACTATAGAGGCATATAACCTCTGGAGTATCCCAAGGATGCATACAATTTGTATTTGACAAAAATCCACAGGGCATATTTAACACAAGAGGAAAAACTAACATCTCTCTGTTTTCATACTTTCAACTAGCACCACCCACCAGCATAGTGGCTGACTGACTTCCAAGTGTTTAAAAAAAAGTAAAAGTCTCTCTTCCTTCCCCAACTCTTTAGGAAAATGGCTTGATTTGCCATTTTTAATTTTTTATTAAATTGTGTGTGTGTTAGAGTGGTGTGTGTATGTGTGTGAGGGCATTCATGAGTGGAATTTGTTGAAAGTTAAGTCAAGTTCTGCATTTATTAGTTCTAAAAGTTTTGAGAGGTCCATGTTCATCTTTTATTCTTTGTTGCTCTTGGTCCAACTCCCATGTAAGTTCTATCTATATCCTGCACTCAGGAAACTTTCCCACTGGTTGATAGTTCCATTGCTCCAAAGAAACAGTGCTAGAGTTCTGAGGAGGGAACCACTGGCTCTCATTTAACTAAGGTCAAACCCATAGATAATGTTAAGTATCAGGACAGAGAATTTGAAATGCACGATCCATTGAAATGAGAGCCAGTTCAGGTAGCCAAGCACTGGGGTAATGTATTCACAAGTCTCTACCACTAAGTTGGAGTGTTTTCAGGGTTTGCGACTTCCCCAGCAATTGTTGCTTCTCTCCATCTTCCTCCATATCAAGTATAGATGTTGATTTAGTTATACACTAAATCAGTTTTGCTCCAGTGAATTTCCAAATAGTAAGTAGGAGAAGGGCTGAGTAAAATGGGGAGTTTCACAGCAAAAACCAAATTCCTAAATTTACTTATTTCACTTATAATGTTGATTAAAATGATGACAAGTTCAAGTCTTCTGAAATCTTCCACTCTGAGTCTTGTACTCTCCTTGAAACTGACTCCCCAGAAACAGACACATTAGGAAAATGGACAAACACATATTAATTCCTGCATTAGCCCCATCAGCATTTAAAATATTAGGATTGATTTATCCTGGTGGTGTAGGGTCTAGGTCCTAAATTCATCATCCAGTGCCAGAACAGGCTGCTTCTCTACAGGAGGAACTCAGTTCATTAAACAAAGGCAACATTTAAACCACGGAAGAGCAGTTTTAAACTGGCTGGTGTTTCACCAGAGCCCAGGTCAATGCTTGCTAAAGATCACACGAAAGCAGAACACTTGCCAGGTGTCATAACTGTGCTGGATTTTGAACTACCAGGAACTGTGCTTTTCACTTCTGAAAGTGGGGAGGTCTAGTGAGTAATTAAAGCCCATTTTGAACCTTTAAAAATCACTTATGATTATACGAATGCCAATTCCATGTTGTATGTGATTATAAGACAAATTGTAACCATACTGATGAGAGCAATCAGCTGAAATGCCAAAACAAAATAAATAAAGCATTTGTCAACATACATTCAACCAAATACAGAGCTGTTAATGTGGCAACCAGATATACCATCTGAAACTTAGTTTTAGGTGAAGTGGGCAGTCAGGTTCTAGGAGAGGGGATTCTATAGGCCAGGATTCTCTTTCTGAATCTTCTTCCTCTGGAGGAGTTGAAAGCTGCTTGGCAACATCTCTCCCATCTTCACTCAGGACAGGAAGAGGGGTTGTCAGTAGTTTTGAGCAGAATTTCACTTTGAAATTAAAGGTTTGACCAAAATCAGGAAATATGAAATCATATGACCCAAACTTTAATAATAATGGCTATTCATATTTTTCCTCAACAGGAACAGATCATAATATAAAGCAAGAAGAAAACTTGACATTCTCTAACCCTGTATTTAGTCATCTGAATGAACATTTATAACCATTTATATCTGATGGGTAAGCTGCACAGAATTTAACTACTTAAGGTAGCATCCTTCTCATTGATTCTTCTTACCAAAACAATAGATTACACAGAAAGTTTCCCTTATAGCTGAGTTAAAATAGAAAATCAACAATACTTGACTTCAGCCAGTAGTTTCTAAGGGGAAAAAATACACTCCATGTGGTATTAAAGACTTTCTTCTTAAAGGCACTGGAAGGTTTTAACCAAAAAAGGAGAAATAAAGGACTTTAAAAAAAGGAAAAACTTAAAAAACAATAAATAGTCTAGTAGCACCTTAAAAACTAGCAAAACATGTAGATGGTATCATGAACTCTCATGGGCACAGCCCACTCCTGTTATCTGAGAAGTGGGCTGTGCCCACAAAAGCTCATGATACCATCTACATGTTTTGTTAGTCTTTAAGGTGTTACTAGACTATTTGTTGTTTTTTAAGTTTTTCCTGTTGCAGACTAACTCAGCTACCCCTCTGAAGCTTTTAAAAAAGTAGAGACCAAGTCTCTCTCATTGCTCAGCGAGCATGATACTGATGTTGGATTAAGGATAAAGTAGTCTACAGCTCAGGTCCAAAATGCCAAAATAATAATAAAAATCAAGAAGACCTATCTCTTAAGTCTACATCTTCAAAACTTTTAGGGTATGTCTACACTACAAAGTTAATTCGAACTAACGGACAGTAGTTCGAATTAACTTTCATAGGGGCTACACATACAAACCGCTAGTTCGAATTTAAATCGAACTAGCAGAGCGCTTAATTCAAACTAGGTAAACCTCATTCTACGAGGAGTAAAGCCTAGTTCGACTATAGTTCGAATTAAGGGCTGTGTAGCCACTTAATTCGAACTAGTTGGAGGCTAGCCCTTCCCAGGTTGCCCTGGTGGCCACTCTGGGCCAAACCAGGGAAACTTTTCTGCCCCCCTTCCGGCTCCGGAGCCCTTAAAGGGGCATGGTCTGGCTATGGTGCTTGTGCCAATTGCAAGCCTGCCAGCACCCAGCCAGCAGACCCTGCACCTGGCATGGCATGAGCCAGCCACCCGCTGCCACCCAGCCCTCCGCCTCTTCCCAGGGCCAGGCTGGCGGCTCCCAGGAGCCTGCCCGGGGCCGCAAGAGGCGGGCGCCCGCTTGATCTAGTGCGGAGATCGTGGACCTCATCGAGGTTTGGGGGGAGGCCTCCAACGTCCACGATCTCTGCACTAGGCACAGGAACGCGGCTGTCTACAGCCACATGGCTGCCAGCCTGGACACCAGAGGCCACATGCGAACCCAGGAGCAGGTTTGCATGAAAATCAAGTTGGTCCAGTGAGACTCCCGACCCTGAGCCCTGAGCTTAGAACATAAGAACATAAGAATGGCCGTACTGGGTCAGACCAAAGGTCCATCTAACCCAATAGCCTGTCTGCCGACAGCAGCCAGCACCAGGTACCCCAGGGGATGGACCGAAGAATTTGTCTCGTGCCATCCATCTCCAGCCTTCCACAAACAGAGGCCAGGGACACCATTCCTACCCCCTGGCTAATAGCACTCCATGGACCCAACCTCCATGAATTTATCTAACTTCTCTTTAAACTCTGTTGTAGTTCTAGCCTTCACAGCCTCCTGTGGCAAGGAGTTCCACAGGTTGACTATGTGCTGTGTGAAGAAGAACTTTCGCTTATTAGTTTTAAACCTGCTGCCCATTAATTTCATTTGGTGTACTCTAGTCCTTATATTATGGGAACTAATGAAGAACTTTTCTTTATTCACCCTCTCCACACCACTCATGATTTTATAGACCTCTATCATATCCCCCCTCAGTCTCCTCTTTTCTAAGCTGAAAAGTCCCAGTCTCTTTAGCCTCTCTTCATATGGGACCTGTTCCAAACCCCTAATCATTTTAGTTGCCCTTTCTTAACCCTTTCCAAGGCCAAAATATCTTTTTGAGGTTAGGAGACCACATCTGTACACAGTACTGAAGATATGGCACCATAGCTTTATACTTCCCTCCTCCTTCTTCCCCTGGCTTCCCCTTCCAGCTCCCTCCTCCCAGGTTTCCCCCTCCTCTCCCACCCTCTCTCTTCCCCTCCCACCTCCTTTTCCCAGTCTCCCCAGAAGTTATTCCCCCCCACCGCCCAGTTTTGTTAAATAAAGAGAGTTTCTATTTTTGAACACACGAGTCCTTTATTTTTTACATCAGAAGGGGGGCTAGGAAGGGGTAAGTGGAAGGAGGTGAGGAAGGAATGGGGCACGAGCCCCCGATGGGGAGGACTGGGGTGGCTCTGCGGGCTCCTCGGGGTTGAAGCTCTCCTGCAGGGCCACCTGGATCCTGACAGCCCCCCAATTGACACCCCCGGATGGCAGCCTGCGGCAAATGCAGCCGGGCTGATGGCTGAGTGCTGTGATGTACTGAGTGTGGGCACTCAGGGCACTCCAAGACAGGACTGCTTTGCTGTACCTCATCGAGGTAGACAAGCAAGTGGGGAACCCTGAGAACTATCTGTCCAGGGTGGGGGTCGGGTCCCTTTAAGCACAGCCCTCGGCTAGCCTGAGGCAGCAGCTCCACACTCTAAGTCCTAACCTGATGCCCTGCCGGCACTGGTTCCCGCCAGCCTTAACTTCGGTTCAGGGTCCACTCAATGTGGACATTAGCAAAACGCTAATTCGAATTAGTTTTTAGGTCTAGATGCACTAATTCGAATTAGCTTAGTTCGAATTAGCGCTGTAGTGTAGACATACCCTTAATGATTTAACTGGGCTAAAAAGCCTAAGACTATTTTTTGAGGAAGATAAACATTTTAGTAGGTAATTTAAGACAAAGCTCATTAAAGATATGCACATGTCTAATTGCAGTATTCATTTCTTTAATCCCGCCAGTAAGAATGATAGGCAATTGAGATCATTTATCAAGGACTTGAGCAGTATACTTTGAGATGCTCAGAATTTAGTTTAATAATGATTAGTTTAATGATTTCCCATTAATATTTATTATTATACTCTGGTAAATTCTCTCAGCACAGCATTTTAAAAGAAAAATGTTGCTATGCAGACTTACAACAACAGTAAGGTACCTCAGGGAAAGGCAGAATAATCTAGAGCAGGGGTTTTCTAACTCTGGGGTCACAGCTAGTAAGGGCAAGCTGCTAGCTGGCCATGAGATGCTTTGTTTACCTGTGCCTCTGCAGGTACAGGTGATCGCAGCTCCTGTTGGCCACAGATCACCATTCTCAAACAATGGGAGCTGCAGGAAGCAGTGCAGACCAGGACACCACTTTCCACAGCTCTTATTGGCTGGCAACAGCGATCCACAGTGAACAGGAGCTGTGCTCATCTGTACCTATGGACTTGCAGGTAAACAACACATCTCACAGCCAGCTAGCAGCTTGCCCTTACAAGCCATGACCCAGAGTTTGAAAACCCCTAATGTAGAGGATGGAGCATTGTAGGATGGCTTTAGCTTATTCAAAGACAGTGAAGGATGACCAGCCACATGAAAACTGAGGTTTCACTTCTGATATTTCAATGAAATGTTTCTAACAAAGATAATATCCCCAGTAAACCTGACCATGGCTTCCAAAAAAGTAGTTAGCAAATGTTGGAAAGAGAGGGCTGCCTTTTCCTGATGGAAAAGGCAGGCAATTCAGTGTGTGACACTGAGGTACTGTGCCTTGACTCCTCCAATAAATATGTCACTGTCGCCAAACTCTTATAAAATAAAGAAGCAGGAGAAAGCTACTGGGCTCCATGAAATGCTTTCTCAGCATCAAGCCAGGGATTGACTGCTAACGCATGGTATTTGTGTTTGAAGGGTAAAAGGGAAGATTACTTGCCAGTAATTCTTTTTGGCATACTCCACTTGTCCTATCCCACTAACAGAAACACTCAAGTACAGACAACATGATGGCTCCACCTACCATGAAACAAAGAGGTAAAAGTCCTATATATAAATGTCCCTGATTGCTTCCCTCTCTATCAGAAGTGGCAAACCTGCCTCAGAGGGGAGGGGAGTGAAGTGTAGGATGGGAGAATACAGGACTATGTCAAAGGGAATTACCAGTGGGTAGTTTTCCCTTGTAATTTACCCCTCTTCTCACAACAGAGACACCTACATCCACTACTCTCAGCAGGGATAGGTTGACCTTACCATTTCAGTTGTAGCAATTTATGACAGAAGACATCACTAGGCTACAGTCAGATGCAGCTGGCACTGCTTTGCTTGCCTCTAATATGAGAGTCTCACCTCTCACTAATCATGAAATGGCAACACATTTAGTCTTTAGGAATTTCATATATGGATGACCATAATGATCCTATGCTGTCAAAATACACTGTCGGGCTCACATGGCTGTCATGTTAGTAGTCAATTTCCTCTTATAACAGCCCTAAAATCTCAGAAGTCATGGTTTTAACTTTCTGGACATTTAAGAATGAGACAAAATTTCAAAATGTACTATCTTGGAGCAGAAAGGGTTAGAAATGGGAAGAATAATGAGATAATTAATATGAAACTTGGTGTTTACCTTAGGAAAAATATCCAGATGGAAGCTAACAGGCACCTTCTTAGAAAAGAGTGGAATGTGTTGGGGGCTGATAATCCAGATGCTCAGCTCCCTGACCTGCCTGTCTGCCATTAGCATGACCAAGAAAGCACCTCGCAGGGCAGGAGTTTGAGAGAAGCCCTTCCTGGAGATTAAAAGAAAGGTGGACTCTTCATCATGAGAGAGTGGCCTCAGAAGTGACGTCATGGGAGAAAGAGATGGAAAGCTAGATTTGCTATATATGTGAAGCAAGTAGGCCCACCACACTAAAGAATATTGCACTGGAAAAGACAAGGAAGGGACTAGTTTCCTCAATGGGGTGGATAGAATACCCCAGACTAAATAGCAAGGATTTTAGTGAAGGAATGGAATCCGACCTTATATATGGAGCCTGATTGAGTAATTTTTTACTCTGTGCCTTTTTACAGGTTGAGCCTTTATGCTGTTGGTCCATTAATGACTGCTAGTGGAATGAGAAAAGGATGATATACAATAATGTAATTTTTCTCCTAAAGGTAAGACTTACCTTCCCGTCTTGAATCCCATCTGGGCAGTATATATGAAGGGATGATGAGAATATGTCTGAATGCAAGAACCATTGCAATGTTTTGATATTACAATAGACATGTACGATGTAAGCCCAGATTTATACCTTTTAAATTTTTAATGGAAAGATGATGAAATGAATCAATATGTCTCGGACATCATTCCATTTTGAGGTATCTTTGCAAACATAAAAAAATGGGAGCCGGTTTCTGCTTGAAAAGCTTTATAAAATTTGACAGGAAATATGGCAACAGTGGAGGATTGATGTGGTTCCCTATTCTTAACCCCCAGAGTGACAAGTTGTATTAGAAAGAGGTTATTTATTATACATTTTAAAATTATAAATTATTCCCCATAAAAATTCTTTGTTTTCCCATGTTAACTGAGAGCTAAGCAATAGAGAGTGTTAATGCATAGCATTACTAAGACTAGCTTAACAAAATTTATCACCCCAAAGTTTGAAGATCAGGGGAAGATTTCAAAGAAGTAAAATTTTAAGATTACCAAAACAGGTTAACTTTCTACCTTTCTCCATTCTTTGGGAAGAGACTGGATTTTGTTATATTATTTTTGGTTTTCCTAATACAAATGACTCTCAAAGCCCCGTATGAGCATATTCATTGGAAGCTTTTATGCATATTTCACAGGTCTGAATCTCTGTTGATGCAACATTATGTAGCCTTCTGTGTTGTTCCTCTGGCTATTTAAGTAACATCATTCTGAGAAATAGCACTAAAGGTTCTTGGTATTACAACTGATTTCATGTATCTTGTAATGTATATGCCTTCACTTTTGAATAAACAGAATTGTTTAGAATAATTTTTTTCTGTTACTACTTTTAGTTGCTTAGGTTTTTAGATGTCAGACTAATCTTAGTAGCACATGTATTCTGCACTGACAACAAAAAATACCCAAAATGCCAAAATTTGATCTCTATAGCCACCTTTTGCTTGTTAGTCCCACCATCTGTATAAAAAAGAGAAACATCAGATTATTAATTCCCACTGTAGTTGGTAAAATACACCACAGTAGGATGCTGTACTGTTTAACTTGTCATGTGTTCTATCTTACGACCAGTTTTCTAACTATTTAGATGTCACTATGGTTATTTTGGTATCTAAAGCTAATGATATCAGAAGCCTCATGAAAGGTGTATGTCAGCTCTCCCTTTTTCATTTAAAATAACTTGACAGATAGATATTTTCCTGGCACAGCCATTTTACTGTTATTAATTCTAATTCATACACTGCATGTTTCTGATTTCCAAGGTTTAACTGTCATACTTTATTCAACCCACATGCCTTTTGGTTCTCCTGTACGTTATTTGCATAACATTGAACATTACATTCACTCCACAGGAATTCTCAAAAAATATTCTCCATTCAAGATGACTTCTAAAGCAAAGTTATTCTGGATTTGTTAAAGTACTTATGTGGAGAACAAATAACTATGATGATTCAAAGATTAAAAACTAGTGTATGAACATTGTAGTCTATTAAATTTCTCTATGCTAAAATCATCAAGAGCTGCCAGAGTCTATTACATTTATAATTAGAATGATTATATTGTAATTCAAGATGTGTTCTTCAAGACAAAGAAGAGAATGAGTTTCATTATACCCAAAGGAAGGTGAACCCAGCGGCTGCGTCTAGACTGGCATGATTTTGCGGAAATACTTTTAACGGAAAAGTTTTTCCGTTAAAAGTATTTCCGCAAAAGAGCACCTAGATTGGCAAGTGCCTTTGCGCAAAAGATTTGCTTTTGCGCAAAAGCATGTGTGCCCAGTATAGACGCGGTTTTGCGCAAGAAAGCTCCGGCAGCCATTTTCGCCATCGGGGCTTTCTTACGCAAAAAATTCCTGTCCCTGTCTACACTAGCCCTCTTCTGCAAGAACACTTGCGAAGAGAGGCTTTCCAGCGGGAGCGTCAGAGTTCTTGCGCAAGAACACTGACAATCTTACATTAGATCGTCAGTGTTCTTGCACAAATTCTCGCGGCCAGTTTAGACAGCTGGCAAGATTTTGCGCAAAAGCAGCTGCTTTTGCGCAAAATCTTGCCAGTCTAGACGCACCCAGCAAGTTTACCTACATGAGGCAGATGTCAATTCAGATATAAATTTTTTTTTCTTTTTTCACAATGCAATTATGAATCAGGAATATTACACCAAAATTTAAACATTGACAGAATAAAAAAAATCAGACTTCAAACAGAAATGTCCTTAAATCCAAAAAGTTCTTATGTACAATTTTTAAGAGCTTGTAGATGATTTAATTCTTAGTTATTACATCCTGAATTTACTTCAGAAAAAAAGGAGTGGTCTAAAACTATGGAACTAAAGTGAAGAAGTGGCAAAACAATTTCAGAAGTTAAGTGATTGAGTTTAATGAAAATGTTTAAAATACTAACTCTCTGATTAAAAATCTTTATCACTCCAGTTGTATATATATAAAAACAAAAGTCACATAATGATACCTAACACTAGCAGTTCAAAAGAGAGGCAAGTTTACAAAGAATAAAATAATTAATTCTTGAGACATTACAAAGTATACAGACATCCTGGACATGTTCATGAGGAAGGTATGTCCTCTTTAACTGTCACTAACTTTTATCTTTCTTCACTATTAAAGTGATCAAGGTATTACACCTTCCTGTATTGAAGAATAAAAGAAGATGAAAGTGGGAATGATCTAGGCAGTTGATCTACAAAAACAGGGACTATAAAGGGATAACCGAACTTATATTTCCTGGCTCTTTTACAAGTGGGCTAATGGCTGCTGCACACATTTCAGGAGACAGAAGTTGATCCTGTGACTTACTATATGACTGCATATGACAAACTGTGTCCCACACTAAGTTCTGAGGATTAATATGGAATCCTAGATGCCAAAACAATAATATAATAACAAAGATAATTTAGGCCTTGTCTACACTACATGGAAGATGGACACTGCCATGGTCGATCTTCTGGGGCTTGAGTACTCCTGCTCCTCACGACAGTATTTGCTTCCATCTACCTCCCACTGTGTGGATGGTGTGGAAATGCAATTTAAGATACATCCACTCCAGCAATGCAATTAACGTAGCTGGAGTTGCATATCTTAAGTCGACCTTCCGCTGTAGTGTAGACCAGGCCTCAGAGAAAAGCAGAATATTGTAGTAATATATTCAGTTTCACTATATGGCTTACCCAAATCTTTCTTCTCTATTTATATTGTTATAACTTAACATGCAATGTTCTGAGAACCTCATAAAACATTATACAGATCGTTCATTAATATCTTTCATTAATATACACTCTTCAGCAATAGTTGGTATTCAATAAGCACTACCCTCATGTGAAATGTTTTTGAATGGAGAAATGGCAGTTATTTTAACATTGGGTTATGATAGACAAGACCTTATTCTTTTGGTAATAAAGGACAGATTACACTTTGGGAATGCTGTCAAATGATTTCACATCCATTGAGTTTCCCTTATTGAACATCTGATACTTGCTCATGTCATTTGGTAATCTTCAGCAGACCCTAACAGTAACATAAGCAGGACTATAACAAGAAAAAAGCCTTTCAGTGGAGTTTCCAAACTAGTGAAATATCATTAACTTACCATATTCCAGCCTGGGTAGAGGTAGTCTGTTCCAACAAATTCAAAATAGTGAGCAAAACCTTCTTTTAGCCACACATCTTCCCACCATACTGGAGTCACAAGGTCACCAAACCACTATAAGGGAAGTCCAATCAAACACCATAAAATGTTGTTTATGTGTGTGATTTGTAAACAAAGTCACCACTACTAGGTTTGTTATTAATAATAATAATAACATGTTACACTCTGATCCAAGGATCTCAAAATGTTTTACAAAATACCATTGAACTAAACTTTTTAACATCCCTGTGAGTTAAGTAAGTATCAGTTGAGGAATATAAGGCCTAGTCTACACTAGGATCTTAGTCCAAAATTAGCCCTCCAACATCAAATTTGTAAGTGATGCAGCCACACTATCAAGCCCATTATTCTGAAATAAGGGGCCACAGAATTCAAACTCTATTGTCCTGCTTTTCACAAGGAATAACATTATTCCTGAACTTGTTACGTCCAAAATAACGTTAGTGTGGACACTCCAGTGCTGCTAATTCAAACTAACTGGCCTCTGAGAGGCTTCCCTCAGCTCTCCAGAGTGGTGATCTGAGTCTGCTGAGTCTGAGTTAGTACGTCCACATTAATGGAACCTGCCTTGGATTACATTCAATTCTTCCCTGTAGTGAGGACACAGAACTTTAAATTTGTAAAATCGCATGTCCAAAAGTCAAATTTAGTAAATTCAAAATAATCTCCTAGTGTAGACATGACCTTAAATGTCTTGTAGTAAACTGTATAGGACTTCCATGGAAAATTAGAAACAGAACTTAAATCTCCCATGTTTTCCTTTTTCTTTTTCTTTAAGGTCAAGCTATTCAGATCACGTTTGTTCACTGTGATAATACTGTCTCAGAGGGATAGCCATATTAATCTGTATCTGTAAAAACAACAAGGAGTCCTGTGGCACCTTAGGGCATGTCTACCCTAGAAAATTATTTCAAAATAACTTATTTTAAAATAATAACTCCCAAAATAACTATTTCGAAATAGCATGTCCACACTACAGAGAAGCCTCAAAATTAGTCCGAGGCAGATTCCCTTAATGTGGACACACTACCTCAACTTAGAGCCGAGGAAGCACTGAGTAGTAATTACTTTGAATGACTCTGGAGAGTAGTTATTTCAAAATAGCAGGAGTTATTATTTTGAAATAACCAGACCCTTATTTCAAAATAATGGGCTTGGTAGAGTGATTGCTCTGCTTGTTATTTTGAAATAAGGTGAGTTATTTCAAAATAATTCCCTAGTGTACATCAGGCCTCTCAGAGTAACAGATTTTATATCTGTTAATTTTTAAGGTTCCACAAGACTCCTCATTGATTTTATAGATACAGACTAACAGGCTACCCCTCTGAGACAATGTTATCACAGTGAACAAACTTGATCTGATAGCTCATCCTTAAAGAAAAAAGAAATTCATCTGACGAAATGGTTTTGACCCATGAAAGCTTATGCCTAAATAAATCTGTTAGTCTTTAAAATGCCACAGGACTCCTCATTGTGGTAACATTGGCAGCCCATTTTTACAATAGGGCATGAGTATTTTACTGAGGTGAATGAGAGCTGAATAAGTAAAACATACTGCACTACTTTGAAAATTGACTCGATGTCTATGTCTACACTAGTTCGAACTAGGAGGCTAATGTAGGCATTGAAGTTGCAAATGAAACCTGGGATTTAAATATCCGGGCTCTATTTGCATCTTCCGTCGGCGCCATTTTTAAATCCCTCTAGTCGAACTAACTGCCGCTGCACAGCACGCGGCAGTCAAGCGTTAACTCGAACTAAGTCCTTAGTTCGAGTTAACTGTTACACCTCATTCCACGAGGTGTAACGGTTAACTCGAACCAAGGATTTAGTTCGAGTTAACGCTTGACTGCCGCATGCAGCCGCCGGGCAGTTAGTTCGGACTAGGGATTTAAAAATGGCGCTCGACGGAAGATAAATAGAGCCCGGATATTTAAATCCCGGGCTTCATTTGCAACTTCGAAAGCCTACATTAGCCTCCCTAGTTCGAACTAGGGGGCTAGTGTAGACATACCCTGAAACATTTTTTTTTCTGAATAAATAGACAAAGTCTGTATCTGTAAACTTCACTGGTAGCTTTTCACTCAATTAGAAAATGAGGGTATGCTAACATCAATAAGGAGTAATTTTGAGCTTGCATGTGGTCACAAACTATTAAAATAAACAGAGGTAGAACATCAAATGGATATTTTAGAGAGAGAATAATTTATGTGAGATTACAGAAACAGCTACTGATGCTGCAATTAGTGTATGAAAAAAAAAGTTGGACAATGATCTGTTTGAATCCATAACTTTGGGTATGTCTACACTAGCTCATTAATTCGAGCTAGGTAGGCAAATCAGGCAACAGGAGTTGCAAATGAAGCCCGGGATTTAAATATCCCGGGTTTTATTGCATGTTATCCGGCCGCCATTTTTAAATTCAGTAGTCGAACTGTCGCGTTACTACGCGCAGTTTAAAGTTAATCCGAACTAAGTCCTTAGTTCGGATTAACTGTTACTCCTCGTGGAATGAGGAGTAACAGTTAATCGAACTAAGGATTTAGTTCGATTAACTTTAAACTGCTGCGTGAAGCCGCGGCAGTTCGCTCGACTAAGGGGATTTAAAAATGGCGGCGATGGGAACATAAATAAAGCCCGGGATATTTAAATCCCGGGCTTCATTTGCAACTCTGGTTGCCTGATTTGCCTACCTAGCTCGAATTAACGAGCTAGTGTAGACATACCCTATGTGCTTATTTGGAAGCTCTCCAAGGGGTATGAATGAGCTCCCTTACATTTGTGCATCACTATTCATAAAAAAGGAATGGTGGTGGTACAAAGACAGGTGTAAATGCTGTTACTGGTATTGTGGTTGCAGTGTATAAAGGAGACAGTTCCAAAGGGTATGCCAAAGAGGCATTAACATTATCAGACTGGCAGGATTAGGTTTCAACAGACAACAGCTAGCACCTGAATGAGTGAAAATAAATGTAATGAAGATCTAGGAAGAGAACTGCAGATGGGGTGGACAAAAATGATCTTGATGATACTTTTTATGCTTACTGAGAGTGAAATTGAAAGAAAAGATAATGGAGACCTGCTGATCAATGACCCTTATTATTATTTACATAAATGCTGACAATATGCTCAGCTTCCTACAATACCCATCAGACAGTCCCTGTCCCAAAGACCTTACACTTACAAAGATAGATAAAAAAGCCACACGAAACCCATATGCACATGTAACCCACACACCTTCTGGGTATATTGTATTGTCCCATCTAGTGGCCCTGAGACCACTTATATAAAGAAAGAATGAGTCTGTTCTACAGCCTTAGCTAAGAGCCTTTTAGCTCATGTGGTAGAGGTTCATGCACAATTACACCTGCCGGTGTTACACATATAACATATTTTCAAACTGTTGAGAGTTAAGGGACTATATTTTGACCACAGATAATATATGATGAAACAGGATGAAATAATGCATGATAGGTTGATATTAATGGGTTATGATAAGACTATTCAGCAAATACAAAAGAAGTATTAGAAATAGGCAGGGAGATTTTGTTTAAAAAACTCTAGGGGTAAAGTTGATAATACTGAAATACCATTTGTTAACACATTGGGATGTTCTTGATTAGATTAGATGAATATATATGTGACTTACATAATGAATTACCTATGATGCCTTTCTGGAAAAGGAGAAATATATATCCTACTATATTCAAAATATTAGTAATCATGACACAGCATCCCATTTCTTACCAATTTTATTCCTGGGAATTTTTCTTGTTTATTATGTAATAATTGTCATAACAGAATTACCAGAACTGAATTTTAATAACCCAGAAAAGAAATATTTCTAGAGATATGAAAATAACAAGTATACTGATATGAAACACAGTATATTTCCTTAAACATTCTTGTGGATTTTCAAATATCAGAAAGATTGCTAGAACTCATAAAACACCAGTTAATAAACACAAATGTAGATGACATTATTTTTCCAGTTGTTAGATGTCTGACAGGAAAATATTATCCTATTTGCATTCTACAGTTTGTGGATACTGAACAGATTTTTAAATTGAAATGAGGAGGAGATACAAAGATAGAATCAAACTTAATCAGAGAGAGGCAATTTAATGTTTTTATTAGAATATTGCCACCGCTTGGATTTAATTTTTCTTTTTTTTTTTTTTTTGGAAGAAAAGATTAGTATGTACTGGTTAAGATAAGAAAAGTGGTGATATATTTAGTAGTGTTGGAAAAGGCTCTCTGTTTCTTACATTTGTACAGGGAGCATAACTGCTTTCCTTTTTTTTCCTTTATGATTATTGAACATTTGCAGTGGTATGGGGATTATTTTTCCTTTGCTTCCTCTGATACATGTTTCTGTTTAAATTATTCAATTGTTATATTCTGTTTTGTATTAGATTATTTTGATTAATTGTCATCAGAAATTACATTTCTTAATTCAACTGATTTTCTTCTATACAAAGTTGCGGTTCTGACCAGTCTATAACATTTGCATATTATAGATTCCCTACCCTGTTTGAAGTTCTTTAAAATATTATATGTGTATACGATGGACAGCAACTTAACATCTTTGCTGTTAATTAATTTCCTGTTCATGACCTGTGATCAGTGTGAATTTATTTGGATCTGAAACAGATGCTTTTGTGTAGAAACATTATGTATTTTCCATGTGTTAAGAATTTAATTATATACAAAAATATGTTAAAAAGAACAGAAAGGTTGAAATGTCAAGCAAATAAATGTTAGGAAATGCTAGTACTGAAGTTACCCATGGAATCTCAGTCAGCTTCCCTAAGGCATACGTATTATGACAGTTTTGCTAAGCAACACAAAAAAGTCTTTAGCAGAGTGCAGAAACAGATCTCCTGGAACATAGTCCAGTGCCTTAAAAACTAGGAAACATTCTTTTCCTTTCTGAAACCTTCTGCCTCAATTCACTTTCCATTCCAAGCATTGAATAACTCACGGGTTCTATAGAACAGCCCATGTGAAAAGACATAATTAGAGATGTGTATCAACGCACAAGGGGACCCAACTAAGGTTGCTTGGACTATTTGAATTCTAGCATTTCCTAATTTCTGAGTGCTTTGTTTTATAACCTTTACATTCTTATAAGAGATTTCTAAACATGTAATTGCTTAGCTTTTTCAGAACAAAAAACTGAAAAGGATAACTTTCATCATGTTTACCCTGCCATTTGTCAGTACAGATTATCAGCAGGATTTTCACCCAGGACCTTTAGCTTGAAAGCACACATTTAGTAACAGCAATGGGTTGTTGTCCCTCTATACTTTCCCAGTGGCTTATCTAAGGAGTAGACAAATATTTTGAATTCTGGGGATCAGGATTCCTACCTTTGGGGGTGAGTGTGATCTAGCAGCTATAGATAGCACAGCCAACACAAATTTGGCACACCCACTCTGTAAGAAAAGTAGCTAAGTGGGTGAGCCTTATGTCTGCCATGTCAGAGATGTGGCTTCTACTCCTGTCTGCCAGAGGTAAACTTGTGCTTCCTCTAGCTGTAAAGTGGGGATGAGAATTTACTCAAAATAAAAAATGGGTTGTGCACTGAATTATTAACATCACTCAGTTGAAGAACACCTTCATGCAGGCCAAAAGGGTATTTTGCAGCTGCTACATTGACTGTGTGCCATCTTGAGCCATGAAGAGGGTTCTGTGGGCCTACGAATATACTGATATAAACAAGTCTCAATGCGTGCTCTCCCCTGACATCTAGTGATGTACTTCAGGAGAAAAGACTTCAGAAGTAAATTGTATTGCAAAGACACACCTGATATGCCTAGGAATTCAGCACAGACATGCTTTGCCAAAGTGGTCAGATTTGGCTGGCTTGGGGTTACAATTTTCTTTAATATTGAATGCAGGGGCAATGAAATGTTGTCCTTATTGTATAGGGGCAACAGAACTATACTTAGCCTGCCCTCACTGAGGGGGTCACCCTAAACTGAATCTCACTTTCTTAGGAGGGGTAGAAATGCCAAATCCCACTGAAGATGAGAGAGCAGGGGTGCAAGTGTTCTCACCTACTGGCAACGATGCTGCCTAAAGAGTTCTAGACACCATTTGACACAGTCTTCTCCAGTGTTCATCTGAAATCATTGATGGCCAGTTCTGATAGGGGGATAGTATTGCAGAGAAACAAAATGAAGAGGCAGCAGTCCAGAAGTTCCCTGCTACCCAGTGGGCTGGAGGGAGATCCTTATATGTAAAGAGTAAAAGACCTAAATACATAAAGAGGGCTTGTTCTGATTTACACTAAGGTCACCTTCACAGCACTAAGAGATCCTAAAAATGAGCAAATGTAGTTTTCACACGTTGGCATTAGTGTAAATGAGAATCAGGTCAATAAACTTAGGAAATTGTTGATGTTATAATTTACCACAAACATTTTAAATATGGGTCAGCTTTGAAGGAGAGCAAACTATTTAAAGTGGCACAAGGGAAAACTAAAAATAATAAGAAGAATTTAAGATAAAGGAAAAAATAAGCTAAAGATACAGATATAATTTACTAAATATTCATTTTATACTAACATCCATGGAAAGCAATGGGAATTCTATAATTTCAAAGAATATTATAAAAACCATTAGAAAATGTAACAGAGGGAGGAATCCTGTACTAACAGATGGAATAGACTAGATGTCCCTATATGTGTTTCCTATCCCTAATTTCTAAGGCTCTATGATTTTTACACTCTACTGTGTACTGCTTTATTGTACTGCCTAGTAAAGAATTTGTAACAAAGTAAAGGTGATCATACTGAGATTAAATCAGCAACAACCTCCAAGAAACACTTCATGTTTTAGTTGAGGACCCAATTTTCACCTATACTTTCAAAGTAAAACATGAATATGAACCAAACATTATAATTTCCAGGTTTACCTATCAGCATACCCATTATGAAGTTACTATTTATTTTTTTTATTTTGAAAAAGTATTAAGAATTTGCCTTGCTTTTTAAAAGACCCTTTGTAAAGTCACAAATGTAAGCCACGCTGATTACACAGTATGATTTCATTCATTTTAACCCAGAGGCTATCATTATGCCTGTTACCAGTGCAAGAAAGTGTTTCCTGTCCCTGTAGCATAGTTCTTCAATAACATTTGCATGCAACTCAATATTGCTGATCTCTCGTAATGTGCTTAGTTCGAGATAAGAAGATGGAAAACAGAAATGTGAAATAAATTGTAATATGGGTTTATTGCAAAGTTTCCTAATTTATACAAGAGTTTCAATACACAAAGAGACAAAATATCCATCATTTGTCAAAGAGGGTCAGTGGCAGAATAAAAAATATTGCTTCTTAAGTATCTGTGTATTGGGAGAAAGGGACTATCAAATTGATTTCAGCCAAAGCAAATTTTGACATGAACATCAACTCAACCTAAATCTGCTACAGTGCTGTAATAAATCATTTCCTATGGCTATCAACGTACTTACCATATATATATACACAGCACCATCATAATAATCAGAGGAAAGGGACAAGTTTGCTATAATATTGATTGAACACAGAATGCAAGGAGACTAGTGAGTGGCAGCACCATCACAACATAAACTCAAAATTAGAAAGTTTATTTATTCCTGCTTATTTGCTCTTTTGCATTATATTTGATTTTTTCTGGATTTCTGCATTTTAGGGACATATTTTGGAGCTCTCCAAGTTATTCTGAATGCAGCTATAATGAATGCATACAATTATTGGTACAAGGATATCAGCTTTGAAAAAGGGATACATTTGATCTCTCAGGCTTTACTAAGTTCCCATAATGGATTGCATGTCTCATACCTGATGGCATAGCTCATGTACAATAACCATGGTGACATCCAGTAAGTAGGATATAGAAGAAATGCTCGGATCAAGCAGTATTCTTTGTTCCACAAAAACACTTAGTCCCCAGTTCTCCATAGCAGCATATGGATGCTTAGGCACAGCTAATAGATCTAGAAACAGAATAAAATGTATTTTAACATGCTTGTAGAAACTATTATGATCTAAAGTAAGTGTAAGTAAAAACTATAAATCAGCATTCAGAGAGTTTTTCTTAATAAAATTTATGTAAAAAGCTATTGTTCCCTTCCAATATTACCTATAAAAATCTTTTCCATAAGCATGGTCTCTTTGTTCTTACTTCATTATTTGTTCACTCATTGCTTATGATTTGCATCTTGCTGTAATACAGTCAATTATTGGATCTTTAATAGGAGTAGATTTTGTGTATATATTATTTACATTTCAAAATATCCTCCCTATAGCTTATTTATTTATATTCATTCATTTGATTCCATACATGCCTTTCATGCCCCAGGTGCATTTCACAAAACAATAACAAAGACCTCTACCAAACACAAAATGGATTTTATTCCCTGATGACACTGACTTAGTCAGGGACATCTTGTATATCAAAGATGTATGTCAGTAAAGGCAAAGGGTGACATCCAGGGAAGTGTTGAAGCAATACTTCACAATAACTACCTTCAAGATGACAGGTGACCATTCAAATTAAATTCTTAAAATAGCATGTACTATGCACTGAAGCCTTGTTCTGTGTGTAGTATTACTGGGAGACATATTCTTAAGGAAGAAAAAATTCTGACAATTTCTTAAAAGTCTATCTCCCTATTTCTCTTGTTAGGACTCCTGAGACCATTGGAGTTATTCAACAATGACACAAAGACTGACAAACCATAAGAATGAGGATGCAGCCATCCTTTCTACTCACAGCACAAAGAGGGCAGGGGATTTTACCCAATAATAGATGGGCTAAACAAGTGGACAGAGATGAATGCAAGGTCCACTCAAACTTGAGAAAGATTTTACTGTAAAAAGGTAAAAAGTAATGTAACCAGCCTTGGGGATGGGAATAAACCGGAGTTTACTGGAAGATGACTTATTTCACTTCTCCACCCACAGGAATAAAAATACTGTATGGTTAACAATAATCAACCCTTAGATATTTTCCAAGATTGCCTTTTTGAGTTATAGGAAGAATACAATAATACTGTATGTGGCACAGTAAGCCAAGAAAATGGGAGCTTCACTGAAGATATAAAAGAAACACTGTATTATTTTAGAACTTTGACATATGCTGGTTCCAAGTAGCTCCACACCTGATGATCCCCAACTACTTCCCAGGCATGCTCTTATTGAAGTCAAAAGAGTCACTAGACTACAGTGGAAGTAGGAGTACACACCAGTAGCTACTTTAATATTCAAAATAGCTAGAAGTATCCTAATTGCAGAGACAGGGTGTGATGCTGCAGGATTAAAGATGGCCATTTATATCATTGATAGTGCCACTGTTGTACAACTGTAACAAATCTTGCACAAAATATGACATACAAGGTGTCATTTGAAAGGCTATGATTTGCTAAGTATGAGTATCCTGGTTATATGCATGTGTCATCTTTGTATTTGAAGTCATGAATGTTGGCTATGTACTTATATCTAAAAGACATTTTGTTGATGGCTAACCCCCAACTCTCGGATTAAATTTCAGTTAGGGCTAGACAGCTGTGTGCTGGTGGCCCATCAAGGATACTCCACTCTCCCAATGGGCCATTGGAGACATTCATCCCATGCAGACAGCTAGCTCCTCCTGAGGATGTCTCAGATAGCTAGGGGCCAATGGCGTGTGATTCAGCTGACCATATATAGACATGTATGGACATGTAAGATAATAACTTGGGTCAATAACTTTCTAAACACCTGAACTGTGTGTTTTGTTTGGGACAGAATATTTCCAGACACATGATAGAGAATATAAAAGACTTTTGAGGCACCTCCATTTTGCCTCTTCCCTGCTCTAGTTCTCTGGATTATGGATTTACAACTAACAGGAGCATCTTGAACTATGAGCTGAGGACCTTCCAATCTTTAGCAAGTTAACAGAGAGACTTTTGCAAACTAGCACTCTATTCCATCATGGCTAGAAACCCAATACAAAGACTTTGCAACCATTTATAATGCTTTTATTTTCTTTTATTAATACATCTTTAGCTAGTTTACTAAGGCTTGGTTGACAGCGTGATATATGGGTAAGAGCTGAGGTACATACCAATCTGGGATACGCATCTGTTCCTTTGGCATCAGTAAGAACTTTACATAATGAAATGGGTTTTCAATAACCCCTTACTATATTTGATTGGGTCATCTGGATGGGAGCCAAGGGCTAGAGTGCCTCATGGGCACTTCTGTTTAACCACTACAGAATTGCAGAAGCTCTTTTATTAGTGGTTTGGTGAATCTAATTATGGAGTAAATCACCTGCTTTGGGGATTTTTCTGCCCTATTTCTTGCAGTCTGTTCTGAATGTGGCATTATTAGTACTCTCTATCTCAGGCATGGGATCACACCGAAATTTCACCACAGTATGTAAGCATAGCTATAGTAATGACAAAACCATTAAACAGAGAAGAAAGTGTGGTTCACTACTTCAAGACCTAGCTGGTCCAGTAACTTGAACATTGCCTTTCTTTATATGTTTTGGAGAAAACAGATTGTTTGGAATCACTTCAGTTAGTTACAGCTGACATGTGAAATGACACATCTCTGGTCATCGTACTACAAAGGAATAAGGATAATGGTTTTTAATGCAAGTACAAACAACTGACCCAAGACATTTTTGGATGAGATCCCAGTTAGAGTAGTGAGATCCTAGCTTCACTGAAGTCAATTGCTAAACTACCACTGACTTCAACAGAACCTCCCAGTCTCTTGGAGCACTAACTGCTTTGCAACAGCAGCTAGATTGCTAATGACAGGACAATTATTCTGCATGGCCCCATCCAGCAATGCATTTAAGAAGCCTCAATGACTTGCAAGTCCTCCAACTATTTGCAAGTTAAAAGTTAGGCATGTGCTAAAGTGCTTTATGGGACTGACAGAATGATAAGGGGTAACAGAAGGGTGCCTGGGGGCCACACTGGTTTCCAGAAAATATTGCCATGTTAATACTCTTGGATAAATGTATCCTCCCTCAGGAGGAATCCATATCCATTGATTCTGGAGCCACAGTGTTTCAGGTTCAAGTCCCCACAGAAGAATCTTGATTTACTTATTATCCCACCGTTAGGAAACCAGGGAAGATATATTGTGTTACTAAAGCCACCATCCATTAAGATTCCTTCTATATTTTTAAGGAAGGAGAGACAGTCATCTCTTGACTTAATACAACAGCAGAAAAAGTGATGTTGTCTGTGTTTTGGTAGAAATACCTTTCACGCATTGTACTGCTAAAGACTGTTATGTACTAACCACAAAATGTGAGCTGCTCAGTATGTAATAGCTTTTGTGTATAGTTGCATCCAGTTATTCCACTACCTATTTAATTAAATTCTTTGTAAAGCACTTGTGAATGTTTGATTATGTGGAAATTGCTGTAGAAACAGAAGCACTCATTATTACTGGAGAGAATAATATCCTCATACATCATAAAACTGTTACATGAGATTTCCTGATACAGCAGTGCAGAGAATCCTATGTTTTGCTGGCATAATAGAGGGCTTCCACCTCTTAACCTTCACAAAGACTAAATTCATGACTTAGAAGTAAAAACGATACAGTCAAAATAAAGTCACCAGAAATTAAATAAAGGAGAAAAGGTGCCAGATCTTGACACTAATGTACTGCACTGTCGAATGGTAAGAATACAATTATTCAGTCACAAGGAAAACATGTGGATGTGATTGACTGACATTAATCTCTGTGTGAGTCTGATGGAAAGCATTTTAACAGTAAAAATTGTATGTAACACTACAGAATATTATTTCCAAATATTTAATTACCAGTAAGTCTTCATAATTATTTCAGTTTAACAACATCAGTATATAATTACCTGATATTATTAGGGATTATAGTCATGTTACAAAACAGAAATTTTCAATTTAACATTAAACCATTTAAGCTGATTTTTAAAGATCCTGTACTCTAAAAGTTGCATTTTTATCCTTATCTATGACACTTTTACACATACACACCTTTGACTTCTGTTTAACTAGAACAAAAATTGTGCTTTTTTTTCAATTTTCTCATTTAATTATACCAAATCCTTTGAAACCCACAAATGAAAAGGTATGAAGTCCTCAATCCTGCACAATTGAAGTTTATGGGAGCAGGATCAAATTCTGGGCATGCTTAGCGGCATAGCAAGATTTCTGTCCTTCATCAGGAAAGCCCTGAATTTGGGACTTTTCTCCCATTCTTCTGTCAATTGCTTACATTCTCCTATCAACCCATCAGCTTCTCCCATCAAGACATTCCTTATCCATTCCTAAAATACAGGTACCTGTATACATTTTTTATCTCTCTGTGACTTCAGTGGCTATTGTATTGCTGGCTGAAAAGGAACTAAGGGTTAAATCCTCTAGAAGCTCTAAACAATGACTGTGAACAGAGCCCACCTTCCTGGACAACACCAAAAATCCACCACCGGAAGATGGTCTCCAACCCCTTCTGAAGAAGCAAAGAAAGGAATCTGACTAGATTCAGGAGGCCTGCTAGAAACCTTATGAAAGGTTCAAATGGCAACTTTCAAACAAAGGGCAATTAAAAGGATAAAGGACAAATGATGTTCTGACAAAGAACACAAACAGAAATAACCAGGCAGTTAGACTGTCAGAGAAAGGTGGCAGCTGTAGGAAAGAGTGCCCAGCTGCTATGGTTGTTGAGAATTTACTTAAACTGGTATGGAAAAGATAAAGCTTAGATGAGATAAGATGCATTAGGGTTTTGTTATGTTTAGCCCTTTTAGCTCTGCTCCTGTTTCTTCTGAGGATAAAATAATCATATTCTCTTTTGAAGAGGCTGTTCTCTATCACTGCCTTTACCAGATGGTCATAGTTCCCAGAAAGGTGTCTATAGGAGGAGTTGGACCTATTGCAAGTAATACAGTTGGAAAACTGGGAGTGTTGTAATATGGTGATACAGTCAAAAGTGAGGTGAATCCACTCTGAGTGAACTGCAGGTGTGGCTTGTCATTTCAAAGAAGGGTCCACAGAGATTGAGATATCACTGATATAGCTCACCACTGGAATCATAACACCCCCATTCCCTTCTGAAACACACGCACAGAGCAAGCACTGAGCAAGAAACAATTATGGCACTGTTCCACATATGAGAATTATAAGATTGGTACTTGAGTCCCCATTCTAGCCATGCGTTTAATGCAAAGCACAGAGGACTGGTTTTTGACCATTGGGAGAGGAATAGACAAGTGGTCTGCAGGCATAAAGCAGACCCCAAATGCCAAAAAGTTGAGGGAGATTGGGAATAAAGAAGTTGGAAAGGATAGAAAGAAAAAATAAGAGAAAACAAAATCCATGTCTATCCAAGATTCTGTGCTATCTTTCATCAGGATGCAAATTTACCTCAAGCATCTGCTATGAATTTGGCAGCTCCAGAACACTGCTACTTCTGCATCTCTAACAGGAAGTAAAACCTTGATCACAAAATAGCTATTCAGACTCCTTCCTCAAACTTTTTTTGAAATCTTTGGAACAACCGAGTATAAAACGTAAAATTGTTCTCACACAACTTTAATTTCTGAGACCAGCATATATTAGCATGTTGCCCTAGATCTCACGGACTTTTATAACAGCACAGTTATCATATGTCCACAGAGAATAATTTCTTCACCAGTGTACTCCATGACTTAGTCATAAACTGGTCTTTTTTCTACCATACCAGGTAATAGCATATGTATTTATTCTTCACATTTTTCTAGACATTCATAACTTTTGCTAGAAAAATCCCACTCTCCAAAAATATTTTGAGTTAATCTACATTGCTTTGGTAATGTTCTGTTTTCATTATTTTTTCTGGAGGAGGTTTCCTTAGCATTATAGTTTCAGAGACTTGCTGGTAGCAACTATTGCAGTTCTCTCAGAGTAGTTATGATTTATGACTGACTATGAGAAAGGGGGAACTAAAAACAATTTATTCTATTCATGGTATATGAAACCACAAATACAGCTTTGCTCTTTGCCAGTTGCGCACATTGCAATCAACAACATTTATTAATTCTCTGTTCTAAGCTTCATGTAATGTTTTATATGAAGGTTGCTGTCAAAAAACTGTTTAAAGCAAGGATTTACTTTGCTGAGACATTTCTGCCACCCAGTTCCCATTAATCTGAACCATTTCCTTGTACTGCTAATTGGTGAAGGATGCTACTGTGTAGTAGAATACCTTTTAATGAGCCACATACAATTTAAGGGACGCTATCAACTGGAAAAAGTCACAGATCAGGCTGAAAGTGTTGTGCCAACTAGTATTTTAACATGACTATAACAAGAAATTAGTTAAAAATATTTCTCTTTTTTTTTTCAATTTGCTTACTTCAAAAAACCTCTATGAGCAATTCCAATTTACATCTTACAGAATGATAGGACTGTAAGGGTTCTCGAGAGGTCATCTAGTACAGTCTCCTGCACTCAGAGCAGGACTAAGTATTATCTAGAGCACCAGTGACAGGTATTTGTCTAATACGGGGTGGGCAATAAAAAAAACAGCTCACCGGGGTTAGTCCCTGGTGAGCCGCCGCCGCTAAGTCTCCCTGTGCTTTTGCAAGTATCAGACGATAGCATCTCTTGCTGGCCATGGATCGCTGACCGTGGCCAATGTGAGCGGTGGGAAGCAGCACAGACGGGGACACTGCTTCCCGCTACTCGCATTGGCCACAAACGGCAATTTGCAGCCAATGAGAGCTGCGATCATCCAATATCTGCAGAAGCACAGGTAAACATAGAGGTGGGGGCCCACCAGGGATTAATCCTGCCCACCCCTGATCTAATATATATCTATATATATGCTTCAGTTGTCCCTTTCTTCTAAACAAGAGCCTAACTGGAAGACCTCTAAAGTCAACATAAGGACTCACATGGATAAAAATTGTTCAAAGAATAAAAATCACAGATCGCTTTTCTTTAAAATGTGTTTTTGATTATATAATTTATAATCTATTTTTCTTTTTAAAATAAGTGTTTAAAATAAAATCAAAATTCAATTAAAAATGCTAAAGCCTAAACATATAATCTCACAAAACATTTAAATGAACATTTAATATGCTGAATATATTATCTACAGGTTGGACCTCCCTGGTCTAGTATCCTTGGGACCCAATCAGTCCTGAATGAGAGAATTTGCCAGACCAGGGGAGGTCCCCTGCCATGGTCTCCAAGTTTGCTTCTGCTGCCAGCAGGCTATCGCCCCAGCAGGTAGGCTTGCTAGATAGTTTCACAAAAATACTGAACATGAGACACCTAAAGGGGCAAGGTTTTCAGAAGGCAGCTATTCAGTAGTTTCTGAAAATCAGGCCTGTTTGGAGGGAAGTCTCAAGTTGGACATTCAAACTCACTAGTTGCTTCTGAAAATGCAGGCCAGTTTGTCTTATTCTTTCTAATTCCTTTACAAAATTAGAACTGCTTTTCTGAGTTTAGGGTTGCCAGATAGTTTCACAAAAAATGCCGAACATGGAGGGGAAAAAATTGGTTGAGCAAAAAAAAAACCCCAAAAAAGAGTCACGGCTCCCTCCACCCCCACCACCAGACGCAGTAGGGGAAGAATGTCCCAAGCAACCTTCCGTCCGAGAAAAACAGAAAATATTGGACATTTTACCGGATAGAAGCCGGGCCAATACCGGACACATGGCAACCCTAAGCAACTTAAATAATTGATTGTATTAATCTTTTCCTTTTGTATTTATGCATGCCTGCATCACTTTGTGTACCTAAAGGCACTCTCTGGTCTGGCAACATACATGGTCCGGCAGGATTACAGATGTTCCTGGACCATAGAGCCTGGGAACCTAATGGCAGCAGGGCTAGCAGCCAGGCCAGGGGCATCATGGGGTTGGGTCCAGAGCCTCACAGCAGCCTCTGGCAGCTCTTGGAAGTGGGACCAGGGCTGGAGCTCTGCGGCAGCTCCCAGCAACCTGTGGCACTGCAGGGCTGGGGCCAGAGCCCCATGGCAGCCCCCCTAGTAATGTGGGGTTGGGCCCAGAGCCATGCAACAGGCTCTGTCAGCACAGGGCTATGGCCAGAGTCCCCAGAAGCCCGTGGCTAGTGGGGCCAGAGACCCACGACAGGAGCCAGAGCCTGCAACAGCCCCGGGACTTGGTGACAGCTAGGCAAGCAGCCCATCTAGGCTAACAGTGGGGGGGGGAGGGGGAGGAGGTAGGGCACCTGCTGGCAGCTAGGGTTGCCAGGTGTCCAGTATTTTTTGCTTCTGTCTGATAAAAAAACCCAGAAAATACCAGACATGTTTGGTCTCCGTTTTGGGGGGGTTTTTTTTTTGCTCAACCAATTTTTTTCCCACCATGTTGTATTTTTTGTAAAAGTATCTGGCAACTCTAAACTTGCTTTGGTTTAAAAATCAATCTGCTCTGCTTTAACACTGCATCAGAAAAGCAGTTCTAATTTTTTAAAGGAATTAGAAAGAACAGGACAAACTGGCCATTATTTTCAGAAGCAACTAGTGAGTTTGAATGTCCAACTTGAGACTTCCCTCCAAACAGGCCTGATTTTCAGAAAGTACTGAATAGCTGCCTTCTGAAAACCTGGCCCCTTTAAAGTATCTCATATTGGGCATGTAAAAACTGATACACCCAAATTTATTAGTCACTTTTGAAAACTGAGGCTGTTATTTTAAAGAACTCCTGATATCTTTACTCGAAATACTGTAAGCATTCAAACACACACCAAAAGATAATCGTATTATTTGGTGGCTCTTTGAGTAACATTTTTATCCATATTCTTACTTTGCCACACATCACCATATTATTAGAGTGGCTGCACTAGCAACATCCTTCTCTACATAAGATATGCACTGAAAGGATATACAAACATAAGTATATGGAGCTAGCACAAGGGCCTGAGTCTACAACTGTCATTAGTTCAGTCAAAATCAAATAGCTTTTTGCAAACCCTGAGGAAAAATCACTGACACATAGCAGTTTATTGTTGATTTTTATTGCTTCTTATTGCACTACAAAGTATTACCTAACATTAACTGGCATAAACAATGACAGAGATTTTCAGGAGGTTTTTTATATAAACAGCAGATGCTTAATGCAATGTGAATGTTACAGTTCCCAAGAGGAAAAAAATGATGGAGGGGGAAAAACACTATCAAAAGAAAAATAAGTAAAAAAATAAGTAGTAATTGGAAAGAGAAACCATGATAACATTTCAGACTACTGAGCCTTGACACTTAATATACAATTTTAGAAAATAAAACAGCAACCCATAGATTTAGGACTTGACATCATATTGTTAAATGACTTTAGATTTTTATAACCCTGTCCATAGATCACAGGTTTACCATTTCAAAGAGCATCAAATCATTCAATGTTGAATTGAAAAATGAATTCAATGTCCCATTAAAGCTGAATTATGTATCATCTTGGCTGTATTGATCAGAATACAGACAGTCTTTTATTTTAAACAATATCTGAACATACATAATGAATTGCTGTATAATAGTGAGTAAGAAAAAGTACCTCCCATAAAATTTCTAGAGAGGAAACATATTATAGTGGTTTATATAAAAGTTTCTCTTGTTTGGATTCTATTACTTATATTCTAAATATTCTTTTTCAGCATACATTAGATCAAAGAATGACACACAGACAGAATGAACACTGAAGCAGAGGCGGAACTGAACTTAGGGTTTTGCAATTCTAAATTATACCAGTATACAATTTGCATCTGCTATGATACTAAGACACATATCAAAAAGAAGCAATATACTCTTATTCAGAAATATTTGAAAAAGAGGATTTTGTAGCCTTCATAAAATGCAGTTTACTAAAATACTAAATTTAGTAAATACTAAAAGCACTAACATGATGGAAAATTGCCAACAGCCATTTTCCTAACACCATAGTTAATAGAGCATGAGGATTCTATAGCTCAAAACATGCAACTGATTACTGAACACTTCCAGTATGAATCCTTCTATAAAGAAACTGATCACATTTGTGCCACTGCCAAATTTTATCTTTCCACAACAAATCCAAGGAACAGATCTTGCACAGAAAACACCACAATCCATATTAACTAAAACTTATAACAACGAAGTGAAAATCCATAAATCGGTGATATGACATAAAACCCATTTGTATTATAACAATAAAAATACATTCACATTTTAATCTGGAAATACTGTGTCAAGAGTTGCATCCTTTAAATTTATTTGGGGATATAATATTATCAGTTACTATCAGTACATTGAGATGGTGAGAGGAGTGATATTGGGGAGATAGCAAGATTCATACCCATTACTCACATCACTTCTAAAGAATTCCATTTCTATCATGTCATAATATCCCAGCAGGGGAGAGAGTAACATTATGGACAGCCCTGTACACAGGTCTCCTAAGGTCAATAGGTTTGTGTGGGCTGTGAACGTATTCCTTCACTGACATCTCTCTTCTTGGCTCTTCTAGTTGACAATGAAAGATAGACTATACCATCTTGAAACAAATTCACTTAATATTGAATCTCTCTCATGGGATATTTTTAAGTCCTATTCTGATTACTCTAACAGCTACATTAACCTTTGTTTGATGTCATGATGGGAGCTCTTTAATGAACTAAAGATAATCTAGAGCATTAGTAAAAAAAACAGATACATTTATAAAACCGTGCTTGCCTTTGCCTGTTGATACTTGTTGAGATATTTATGGAATTTAAACAAATTATTTTATTAAAACATGTTTTAAGCAAGCAATTACTTGTTAATTTTGTCTTTACAAAAAATGTTAAATATCGTCCTGTAATGTAAGTTTAGCTATGAATTGCAAGAAATGCCATCTGCAATTTAATAATACAAGGCTCAGTCATTAAATCCTTTCTTGGGACTATAAACTCCCCTCTGATACTGAAGCATGAGGTAGGGTTGCCAAATTTCTAATCGCACAAAACCGAGTACCCTTGCCCCACTCCCTATCACATTCCCAAAGCCCCTCCACAGCCCCACCCCTTCCCTGAGGCCCTGCCCCCACTCATTCCATCCCCCTCCCTCTGTCATTTGGTCTCCTCCACCCTCGCCCACTTTTACCAGGCTGGGGCAGAGAATCGGGATTCAGGAGGGGTGAGGGTTCTGACTAGGAGTACAGGTTCTGGGGTGGGACTAGGCATGAGGGGTTTGGAATGCAAGAGAAAGCTCCAGGCTGAGTCTGTGAGGGATGGGGCTACAGGCTGGGGCAGAGGTTGGGGTACAGGAGAACTTTAGACTGGGCTGTGGGCTCTAGGGTGGGACCAGAAATGAAGGGCTTGGAGTAATGGAGGTGGGCCCTGGGCTGAAGTCAAGGGATTTGGAGTATAGGCTGGTACTCAGTGCATGGGCAAGGTTAGGAGAGTTTGGGCAGCTGCCAAGCTCATTAGCAGAGTGCCCACAGCCACTCACAGCCGGCAGCATGTGTTTCTCCTGGTGGTGTACATCTGCATATAAGACAATTTATTCCACACTTGGATGGAAAAAAATTACAGGGAACTTTTACTCACCTCTACAACTTACCAGTGGGTGGAAACAAAGTGGTCTGAGAATGAGTGTGAGCTGTGCCTGAGTGAGTACTTGAAAACTGACCTCAAAATTGGCTTTAGCCTTTTAGTTTAATGCAAACTAACCTTTCTGACAAATAAACATTTGACAGGACTATATTGTACTCAGAGAAGCATATGATATTCACAGACCATATGAGAAACTCCTCATATTTCTGTACCTTAATAGCTCTCTCAGTGTACAATTCTTAGGTATTTTCTGTACCAGCTTACTTATAATACCACTTTGCCAAGTTAACATAGGCTGAACAACTCACCAGTTTCACATAGCTATCTTTGGATTATCTAATATATGAAATATATGTTTGGAAATGAAACAGGAATACTCTTAAATAAGACATCTAGCAAAACTTCTCAAAGCTGTAAACTGCATGTGACCAGATTAATTTTATTGTTCTGAATACAATTTTCTGCTTCTGTGAATATATTTATCAGACCATACATTGAACCAGAGGTTTTCAAACCTCAGGTCACAAGCCAGTACTAGGTCACAGAATGCAATGCCCTGGGTCACCTAGTTCAGAACCCAGGGACCCTGGCAACTGGCTAAGGCTGGGTCATGACCTGAACTTTGAAAACCACTGCTAGTCTCTATTTGTTCTGACATCGCGCTGCACCACGGAAGCAGCCAGCAATAGGACCAGCTCCTAGTCAGGGGGACCACAGGGCTCCACATGCTGCCCCTGCCCTTAGCACAGGCTCTGCACTCCCATTGAGTGGCACTAGCCAATAGCAGCTGGGGGGACAGTACCTGTGGGTGCAAGCCATGCAGAACCATTTGCATGCCTCCACCTAGGAGCCAGACCTGCTGCTAGCCACTTCTAGGGCGTAGGGTTGCCAGGTGTCTGGTTTTGAACCGGACAGTCCAGTATTTGAGCTTTCTGTTCGGGAAACAAATTGAGAAAATATAAATGAGAAAATATAAATGTCCGGTATTTTCTAAATAAGGTGTAATGTAGATTGTGATGTAATGTCAAGTGTGTCCGGTATTTTTGTTGAAACCATCTGGCAACCCTACTGGGGAGCTACGCAGTCTGTGATGCCAGGACAGGCAGAAAGCCTGCCTCTGCATCCCTGCTACACTGCTGATCAGGAGCCACCAGAAGTTAAGCCCGTGCTACAATCCTGCACCCCAATCTCCTGCCCAGCCCTGACCTTACCTCAACTCTGGAGGCCTGTCCTGCAACCCAAACTCCTCATCCCTGTCCTACCCCAGAGCACTAACACCCTCCCAAACCCCCACCCTCTGCCCCAGCCCTGAGCCCTCTCCCACCACTCAAAGCCATTATCCCCAACTCTGTTGGACTGGGGTAAGCATCAACTATTTTCTTCACCTGGATCACCAGAAAAAGAAGTTTGAAAACCATTGCATTGAACAATACACAGGAAACCTCGCATACATCAAAATTATGGTTTGTGTGTCAGTTGCAGCTTCAGTACTTTGTGCTTTCCCAAATTCAGTGACAGCAGAAGAACTGAGAGAGGTTATTGGAAGGCCAGAGGAAGACAAAATAGAGGAGCTAACAGAAACAGGCCAGAGGAAGACTGGGTTACAGCTCAAGAAACTAAGATTCATTGCAGATAGAATTGAAAGATATTGTCACAGGATACTGAGAAATGTGGCCTGAGAAACTGAAAAATGTTGTCAGAGGGCTTGAGAGACTAGTTGAAGTGAATGAGAAACATTGTCAGGTAATTAGAGACAAGAATAAGAAAGGGAGATGAAATACAAGGCTGAGCCATCTGATAATTAAGGCCTTAGAAGCTGAGGAAATGTTTCCACCAACACAGAGATACATGGGGCAACAGCACCTTGTAACAAAGAGGGAGAAGTTGGTGGTGCAGGAAAAGTGTCTGCACTTAATTTTAAATACAGGATCTATTTTCCCTTGGTTGGGGATATCTTGTCACAACACACCTGCGGCTCTTCAGTCCCACTCAATCGAAAACATTTGTACATCCTCTATTTGTACAACAGGGTTGAAGATAAATCCCTTTGAAAAATCCTATCATTTACACTGCTCAAGTGCAAGTGTTGAAGTATCAAGCTGATGGTGCACAACATGCTGAAATAACAAGTTATTTCAGTCATTTCTTGTTGATTATCTAGACATTTTAACACTTTACAAATTTTTGCCTTCTACCTATTAGATGAGTCCTAAGCCAGAAGAACAGCAGTGAATGGCACAGGAGCACTGGAGGCCAGTGTAACTTTGGAAGATCAGTACAAGTAGGGTTGCCAAATGGTTGAAACAAAAATATCAAACACCCACCCCCCCAAAAAAAAACCCGAGAGGGAGACCAAGGTTGTTGAGGAAAAAAAAGGACTCCAAGACTTATTAAGCAAAAAAAAATAAAATAAAATAAAACAGAATTAAAACAGCATGTCCCCTTTAAGAGTGAGTGCAGGGACAGGAACAGGGGAGTGGTTGAGCACTAAGACCCAGGGGAGTCATTGCTTCCCTTTGGTCTTTTCCCGGCAGCCATTTTGTGCGGCAGCCTTGCAGAACCAGGTAAGCATGGGGTGTGGGGAGGGGGCTGGGGTGTTGGGGTCGGGGAGGGGTCGGGGGGGAGGCCGGGCACTGAGTGTTTGTAGGGTTGCCAGGTGCCCGATATTTTCGCCTCCTGGCTGGGGAAAAAAATCAGAAAATACTGGACATCTCAGGTGTCCGTTATTTTCTGAATTTTTTTACCGGCAGGAAGCAAAAATACCAGACTGTCCGGGTGAATACTGGACACCTGGGAACCCTAAGTACAAGTGGCCTGAGGATTACTGGAGAGAGCATCTATACCAGCCAAAGCAGTCTTGGAGAGCCAAGTACATATCAAAGGTATGGGAAAGAGAACTTCAAAGCTACATGAACAGCATTGCAGGAAGAGCCAAGAGATTCAGAGCAACAGTGAAAGACCAGCGGAACATAATAAAAATGTTTCTAAGGGAGTTTTACAGGTCATACTCCTAAGCGTAGCTAATCATCAAGGGTGTGTGTAGACTACATGGCTCCGTCGACGGAGCCATGTAAACTAGTTTACGCGACATAGTCAGTGAAGCGGGGATTTAAATAATCCTCGCTTCATTAAAATGGCCGCCGCTGTTAAAAATCAGCTAATCCAGCACAGCGCGGCAGTCTAGACATGGATCGGTCGACAAGGGAAGCCTTTGTTGACTGCTCCCTTATGCCTCGTGAAACGAGGTTTACAGGAGCGGTCGACAAAGGCTTCCCTTGTCGACTGATCCGCATCTAGACTGCCACGCTGTGCCGGATCAGCTGATTGTCGGCACAGCGTGGCGGCCATTTTTATTTTAATGAAGCGGGGATTATTTAAATCCCCGCTTCATTGACTATGTCGGGTAAACTAGTTTACATGGCCCTGTCGACAGAGCCATGTAGTCTAGACACACCCCAACAGGCCTTACTCAATGGTCTTCTGCATTGGCTGCAGTGGGTTTCAATTGCCACGTTTTTACCTACTAACTAGTGTCCCCAGACAACTATTTAGGATAATCAGGAACCCTTCCATACATCCTTATGTGGTATCAACTATCCCTAACCTGGTATTTACCCCCATGACTAGCCCAACACCTCTGCAATGGATGAACCAATAATTCAAATTCCCATTTGCAAAGGGAAATATGGGGGAAGATGGATTTGAAGGGGGTACATAAGTAACACCATACAACCCACAAGTAACACAAATGCCAGGGTGGATTTCCCTCAGTTCACAAGTCCAGTTTATTTCACAATAGTGGATTCCATAATCCTACCTTGGGGCAACCCTCCTACCTTGATGAGGAATTGCAGGCCTGAAGCTGCTTGAATGCACTGAAGCAATGAGGGTTTTAAGTCAGAGAGAGGGCGAACCTCTCTGCAGAAGTAATAGGCATTACTCACAGTGGGGAAAAAAACCACCATGTAGGGGATCTCCTTAGTGTTTCCAAGACCTTTTGCTCTCTTCCAAAGTAGTCCAGCAAACACCTTCCAGAACAAAATAGGCAACACCCTATGCAGAGAGAGGCAGTCAGGGGATTGCCCATGTGTCCCTCAGGCAGAGGGGAAGAGCCAGGGAATCGTGTGCATCACACTTGTAACACTGCACTCCTTGCTAAAGTGCTAGCAGCAAGGATCAAACGTGGGGCCTCTGGATCTTAGTGCAGCCTCTACTGCCAGAGCTAAAGGATAGTCTCTGCCAGCCAAAGTTCTCTCAGGCTCACAGATCTATAGCTAGCCTAGCCATCAATAGACAGGGACATAATGCCACACCAGGCAGGCATAGCTTACAAATTAAAAGAGTCAAGAGGGACAGAGGAGAAGAGAAACTGGAGTAGCTGCAGAGCACCATAAACATGAATTAAATGAAGTGCAATGGAGGTGATCAGACAGAATCCAGAATAACCAAGAACCACATAAGCAGAAGACCAGTCTAGACAGCTTTTTTTTTTAATGAACAGCACATAAGGTCCAATATATTAGATTAAAATATGGCATTACTCTTCTCTCTATAAAGTATTACTGGCTGCAATGCACTCATGGTTGTGTCCATGCCCGGCCTTAAGGCAAAGTAAGCAAGGTGGCTTCCTTGGGCCCCACGCCTTCACAGCCCTGTGCTGCCCAGAGCCCACCTGCGCAGCCGCTCGCTCACTGCCCTGGCTGGGAGCTACCCAGCCGCATGGTGCAGCCAACCACAGGGACAAACTTTGCCAACCCCTGCCACCACTGCCCCTCCCGCAGGTACCACGGGGAGGCGCTGGGCTCCATCCAGCTCCTGCCCCCATAAAGATCATCCTGCCAGATGGTTTCAACAAAAATACCGGACACACACACTTGACATTACATCACAATCTACATTACATCTTATTTAGAAAATACTAGCCATTTATATTTTCTCATTTATATTTTCTCAATTTGTTTCCCGAACAGAAAGCTCAAATATTGGACTTTCCGGTTCAAAACTGGACACCTGGCAACCCTATATCCTGCAATAGCTCACAACAGATCCCCACCCACAACTGGAGCCTGCCTGTGAAGGGAATATCCTGGCCTGGCAAAAGAGATTCCTACTGTGGAATCATCCCTGCCTAGGGGATGCCTTGGTCAGAGTGAGACAAAGAGAAACCCTGCTCCACTGAGAGAATTTCCCCCTCCTCCCCGTCTCCTGTAACATGACGGGGTGAGGGTCTCCTATGTAAGGGACAGAAACAGGGGAGAGGGATCCCTGGGTCTCACACATGGGATAAACTTACACCAGCTTACTGAAACATGGAGTTGATGCAATCGTCTTCAACCATATTGAAAATGGTCTCCAGTCACAGAAAATCATACATAGCCTCCACATGGAAAACATTTACCTTCGATACGAGTCTTTTACTTTGCTAGACGCTGGGAGTACGGCCAGATGATTCAATAGACCAGATCTGTCAAATAAATGCTGGGTCTCTAATATAAGCCAGGGGTCTCAGACAGTTTGTACTAATAGACACTGGGGGGTTTCTATTGGACGTTTTATTGATGGCATAGTGAAAGGTGAAAGCATTGCAGATGACATTGAAATAGATGCCAGTTAAAAATTTTCTTAACTCTAGAGGTGTGGTGGAATAGATGCAATGAGCAACTCGTGCTGCCCAGGCTCGAATCTGCAACCCCTCAACTGGGTTTGACTTAAAACTAGAGCATCCACCAGCCAAGTCACGCTGTCAGCATGCCGCCTCAGACCCTGCAAACTCTTTGGCCAGGCCTGGCTGTGTCCCATGTTATATATGGCATTCTAAACTCAAGCAGATAAATGTCTTATCTAATAGAGGCCCGCTGTATGCTCATATAAAATCTCTTCTCATTAAACAGATATCAGAATGGTTTCTCCAAGTAGCATTTTATTCTCAGAGTGGTAGATTTAAACATTATAATTAGATTAAAGACTCATAAAATCAGGATCACAAGTCGCTTCATTTGTACTTGATAACTAGGGCCCTACCAAATTCACGATGCATTTTCATCAATTTCACAGTCATATGATTTTAAATATTCTAAATTTCATGATTTCAGATATTTAAATATGAAATGTTCCAGTGTTATAATTGTAGGTATCCTGAACCAAAAAGCAGTTGGTATGGGGTGGGAGGCCGCAAGGTTATTGGATAGGGTTGCAGTATTGCTACTTTTACTGTCGCCAGAGGGATGTAAATTAGACATACCAAAATTGCTAATGAAGCAGGGATTTAAATATCCCACACTTCATTAGATTAAAAATGGCCGCCGCTTTTTGCCGACGCGGCAATTTGCCGGAAAAAAGCGGCAGTCTAGACAGGGATCAGTCAACAAGGAAAGCCTTTTCCGACTGATCCTGAAAACCTCGTTTCACAAGGCATAAGGGATCGGTCGGAAAAGGTTTTCCTTGTTGACCGATCCCCGTCTACATTGCCGCTTTTTGCCAGTAAATTGATGCGTTGGCAAAAAGCGGCAGCCATTTTTATTCTAATGAAGCATGGGATATTTAAATCCCCACTTCATTAGCAATTTCGGTATGTCTAATTTACATCCCTCTGGTGACAGAGGGATGTAATCTAGACATACCCCAGCTGTCCAGCCCTGAAGGCAGCAATGCAGACGTAAGGGTGGCAATACCATGATTCTCCTTGTGATCCCCCTGCAACTGTCTTTTGGGTCAGCACCTCCAATTTGAAAAACGCTGGTCTCCCCAATGAAATCTGTATTGTACAGGGTGAAAACACACAAAAAGCCAGATTTCACGGGAGGACACCAGATTTCACAGTCCATGACATGTTTTGCATGGCTGTGAATTTGGTGGGGCCCTACTGAAAACCTATAAATAATTTATATTAAAGTAATAGCCTTTTCCTTTTTTAAAAAAATAGTGTTTCCTATGTCCATTATTATTTATATAAAAAAGCAATTCTGTTCATTTCGATTTTTGCAATCTTTTAGTGAAAGGTTTTGCGGCGTCAACCACACTTGAGTGGAGAACGTGTTAGGTCAGGCTTCCCCTCCCTCACCCCATAAGCAGGTCATTCACAGTTAAATGCTGGAAGTCCATTCTTTATGGAGCAGTCATAGAGGCAGGAGCCAAGGAAGAGTGCCTGCAGAAAGGCCTAATTCCTTGAAGCGCACATGAATTCCCAACCTCTCTGACTTGCAATTGTTTCTCAAATATCTTTAGAAACAGTAATACACTTCTCCAGATGCTCGCCACAGTGTTATGATTACTGCTAATGCTCTTCTAAAGCCACTACTTGGGCCAACCTTCAGCACCGCCAATAATATGCTCTCCTCTCTGTACAATGACATGAGATGTGAAGCAGCAGAGAATAATTATCAAGAGCACTATCAATGATGCTATTAAAAGAAGGCATAGCAGACATGCAAGGGAAATTTAGTTATTTATTTGAAAAAATCTTAAGTGTTTTCCTTTTGGCATCCTGCTGGAAGTAGCGAATAGCTAGAAAACACACACACACACACACGCACAGAGCAAGTTACGCCACTGTAAAATGCAAGTGTAAACAGGCTCCCAACGATGGGAGCCATGCTTCCAGTGCTGTTAGCTACTCCCCTCATAGAAGTGGTGCCATGACCACCACACTGTTGTGTTCAAGTGCTGGTACAGCAGTGCTTTAAACTCAGCAGTGTAGACAAAACCTTGCATTATAGCACTATGTCTCAGGAAGCCTGGTGGCAAAGATTAGGAAAGGCCTGAGGGTAGAGGCTGACTCTGCTTGACACCACTTCAAAAGATTGTCAGCTTTTGAACTGCAGGATGAGAGAGAAAAGGAATGAGGTAAAGAGAAATGGAGTGGGGGACTTGGAAGGATGCAGAATGAGAGAAGAAGAGGGTCTCCAACAATTTCCTTTTCTGGTGAATAAATTTCCATTTTCAAACATCCCCCATTTTCTCCTGTTCTGCAGGAATCACCACAAAAGTTATCAGATCCCTCAGAAAGAAGATGGACAGTCATACCCAAAATGTAATTCTTTACACCTAAAATCAACCTTTGCACAGAAGTCCTGGTCAGTAACGAATGATGAAGGCAAGCAAAATACTAAGTTCAAGAGACTTCTAATATTTTATTATTTTTATTATTATTATTTGCATTAAAGGGAAATTTTTAAAAAATATTTTTCATGAAAAGAGAAGGCAAGGGGAGAATAAATATACATAGATAACATAATCCTTTAATCCAAAAAATATTCCAGTGGTCCTGCTTAATGTGTCATATAGTGCTCCATTCTAACCTGACCTTCTGGGCACAGACCAGCTGTGTATCATGAACACGCCACAACTGCATGAATTATTCATTGTGCATTGCAAAACCACTCCAAAAATTTTCATGATACCAGAAGAAACACACTAATATTTCCCACACAAGGCTTATTCCAATTATACCTAAACTCCCGATCCTACTAACACACATGTACTTAAATTTAATCACCTGATCAGTCCCAATGTGACTGCAAATATCATTTGCATCCACTTTATGGCTCCCTTACTCTGCCCACCAGTAGTGTAAAGAGACCTTTGTATAAAAAGAAATCATCCCACTATGCTATTCAGTGTCAGGATAGCTCCTCAATTGTCGGCCCATTTGACCAGGTGCAGGCCTTGTCAATGACCTTTCTGGCACAAGTCCCTGGCCAAGACATTCGTCGAGTGGCCTCAATACACACACTTTCATTCCACTATGCTATTCAGCGTCAGGGTAGGGAAGATGCTGCATTTGGAAGGGCAGTGTTGCAGACTGCAGACCGGTGATCTCTGACCCCTCCACCGGAGAGCTGCTTGGGAGTCACTTAAATAGGAATGCACATAAGCAATCACTCAAAGAAGAAAAGAGAGAGAGAAGAGGAAAAGATGTTTACCTTTCATAACAGTGTTCTTCAAGATGTGTTGCTGATGTCCATTCCTAAACCCCCCCACCTTCCCTCTGTTGGAGTCACTTCTGGCAAGAAAGAATTGAGAGTGCAGGTGGTCAGCAGGGTCCTATATACCTAGCCATACTGGCACCACTCTGGGGTCTCCCCTGTTGACCTACAGTATCTTGCTAGGGTAAAATCTCTCCAGCAACTGTGCACACGGCATGCACACACCTAAATCGGAATGGACATGAGCAATCACTCAAAGAAGAATAGGCATAATTCCACACCGCTGGAAATAGCAAAGAGATACCAGGTCTTCAGTGTCAAAACTGCAAGATATATCTTTGAAAATCCAGCAACTGGAATTGGAGGAGTGTACATGGCACACATGAGGGGTATGTCTACACTAGCCCCCTAGTTCGAATTAGGGTGGCTAATGTAGGCATTCGAACTTGCAAATGAAGCCCGGGATTTAAATATCCCAGGCTTCATTTGCATTTTCCCGGGTGGGCGCCATTTTTAAATCCCCCCTTAGTTCGAACTGACTGCCCGCGGCTACACGCGGCAGTCAGAAGTTAATCCGAACTAAGGACTTAAAACTAAGGATATTTAAATCCCGGGCTTCATTTGCAAGTTCGAATGCCTACATTAGCCACCCTAATTCGAACTAGGGGGCTAGTGTAGACATACCCGAGGAGGCAGATGTGCCCAACCTATAAGTAAATTCAGCATGTGTACAGAGAGATCTCCAACCACCCAAGGAAGACAGGCAAACCTCACAGAGGATCCTATACTAAGAAAAATGCAAATTATGTTCTGCAAGGAACACTTCCCAGAGGTAAGATGTCACTCTAAGATTAGACAGGCTTCTGAAGACAGCTTCTACCCACTGGCGACGGTGCATATCAGCACCATGTTGTGGTATCTAGCAAATGTTATAGATGACTTCAAAGATCTGTTCAGAGGACTGTTGAAGGAGAAGTGTGTCCTAGTGGTCTTTGAGATCCTTCCTCTCCTACAAGTAAAACCAAATAAAAGGGAGAAGATTCTGGAAGTGAGGTGGTGACTAGGTAAATGGAACAAGGTGAACAACTTTGGTTTTGTAGTGCATTGATCTACCTTCTATGGGGAAGGGGTCTGTATAGTTTGGATGGCATCTATCACAATTGAAGAGGGGCCGATCTTCTAAGGAGCAGAAGGGTATAAACAAAAAATGGAATGTAAGAACAGAGAAGTAATCAGTACCCATTTAGTACAAAGTCATGATTTTGAGAACAAAATTAATCAAAAAACCAAAGGATGAGAAGAAAGAAATTCCTTAATTGCTTATACACCAATGCCCAGAGCCTGGGCAACACACAAGAAAAATTGGAATTGCTTATTTGTGAGTATAAATTCAATGCAATTGTTTTTAATGAAACTTGGTGGGGTGATTGACATGACTGAAATGTTAAAATCAATAGTTATATCACATTTAGGAAAGTCTGAGTGGGAAAAGGAGAGTGAAACACTATGTCAGAAATGACATTAACTGTTTCCAACTCACAATTCAAAAGCATATGATTTTGAGTGTTTATGGATCAATATCCCAAGCACAAGATGGGATTATTATCTGGTACTTGCTACAGCCAAACAAATCACAGTAGAGAAGAGGAAGCATGTGCCTAAGTATCTAGGGGCATGTCTACAGTGCACACTTATTTTGGAATAAGCTATTTCTGAAGAAAAACTCCAACATAGCTTATTTCGAAATAGCGCATCTACACAGCAAATGCCCATCAAAATAGCACTGGGCTATTTTGAAATAGAGCATCCACACTCATTGGACACTGAATCGCACTTTAGGCAGGGCATCAGGACAGCAGTCACTTTCCGTAGCTGCTGCCTGAGGCTATCTGAGGCTCATGCTTAAAGGGACCCCCCTGTACAGCCGTGTCTCAGGCTCTTCTCCTTTGCCTACCTCCTTGAGGGACAGCAAAGCCTTTCTCTGCCTGCTCTGGTTGCCCTTGCGGACACCACAATATTCCTGCTTGCCACAGAGCCAGACCTGCCTCCAAGCAGTGAAGTGGGAGGGATAGCTCAGTGGTTTGAGCATTGGCCTCCTAAACCCAAAGTTGAGAGCGCAATCCTTGAGGGGGCCATTTAGAGGTCTGGGGAAAATCTATCAGGGAGGGTACTTGGTCCTGCTAGCAAGGCAGGGGACTGGACTCAATGACCTCTCAAGGTCCCTTCCAGCGCTCTATGAGATGGTATATTGCCTGCTACAGTTTCTGTGGGGGTGGCCCTGCACCTCTCTCCAGGCACTGCTCATGCAGCTCGACCACATCGTGCACTGCTGCTTTTGGCAACTGGATACCAGTTCCAACTGGTGGAACCACATCATCCTGGAGCAGCGGGACAACCAGCAGTGGCTCCAGAATTTCTGCATGCGGAAGGACACCTTTCTGGAGCCATGTGAGTGACTCATCCCTGCCCTCAGATGATGGGAGACCCCTATGAGACCCGCCATCCCCCTCCAGAAGCACATAGCCATCACTATCTTGAAGCTCACCATGCTAGACAGCTACCGCACTGTGGAGAACCAGTTTGGTGTGGGGAGATCGACTAGCGGGGCCATGGTCACACAGATATGGCGCTCTCGTGCTAATGTCCCAGGAGGGTGGTGAACTGCTGGAATGGAATTCCCTAGGGAAGGGGAGTAGAGGAAGCTCCCAGGAAGTTTTTCAGTCCCACCTTCACAAAGCCCAGCCAGGGGATGGGACAAATCAGGGTTGCTCCTGGTGTTTGGGGAAGGGGAAAGGGACTTGGGCTCGGGTACCTCCCAAGGACCCTGGCAACTCTGTGATTCTCTGTGTCTACTTCTACAGGTGGTTAGGGCCATCAACACTGTCCTGCTGCACAGGGTCATCCACCTGGGCGACATGGGTCCTATCGTTGCCGGCTTTGCTGCCATGGGCCTCCCAAACAGCAGTGGAGGGGTGCTATTGACAGCACCCATATAGAACCCTGATCACCAGGCATCCAAATACATCAACTGGAAGGGGTACTTTTTGACAGTCCTACAGGCCCTCATCGACCACCACAGCCAGTTCATGATCATCTGCATCAGAAAAGGTTCATGACACATGCATCTTCTGCAACTCCAGCCTCTTCCAGAAGCTGCACACCGACACTTTTTTCCTGACCACACCATCAGAGTCAGGGAGGTAGACATACCCAAGTGCATAGTGGGGAAATCCAAACCACAGTAAATAAATGGGGTTACCAATATTCAAGGTCCCTTTCGGGATGTCTCTTGGGTGATTTCTTCCTTCCCTCAAGAATGGCCCCTTTGAGCAGCATTTGTTGTAAATGTGACAGGCAGGGATGCCAAAATAATCCATTAACCCCTTGCACCAGGTATGGGGTACACCCCATCACAGGCTGTAATGAGACTCAATTAATAAAGGAGGGTAATATAGTTCATATCAATCAATATGTGTTTATGGAGAACAGATACTGTTCTGCTCTGCAATGGGCATTATGTTACTCACTGCTTTCTTGCAGGGATGGTTAGGAAGAATATTTTTCATCACTACCTGATTGGCCCAGGAGATCTGGGGTGGAGGGTTTCACCTTACCCACAGTAGATTGTGGGCTTAATTGGGGTGAACATGAAATGGGGGTTAGGCCAGGATGTCGCAATTTATTGTGTGAACATGGGGCAGGTACTACAGTGATTGAATACAATAAAATGGATTAGTAAAGAATTTGTAAGAGGTAATCTTTAAAAAAGTGGAAACAGCAGGTGCTCTGGATTCCTATGACTGGTACGGCAGGGAGCCAATCCCATCCCTCCTTTATAGCCTCCTCTTAACCCTCATTTGAGGGGGAAGGATGGTAAAGTCCAGCAGCAGCTTGGCTGGGATCAAGATGAGGAAAGGAAGGGGGCTGATAGGAACCTCCCCCTGTGTATATGGAACTACCGGCACTGTACACTTTTATCTGCCACATAATCCCTGGCATTTAGGAATAAAGTTGCTGCCCAATTAAATAGGGACAACAGGTGTGTGACGGTTCACATGCACACATCCCCATGCTTTATTAAATGGACTTATGGACACGAATGCACATAACTCAAAAGTGCTTTGGACACATTGCATCATGTAACCTATCAGTCTTCATGTTGTAATCCGCTGGATCTGTTTATCTTATTTTGGTGAGGGGACACATGACTCCCCAAACGCCCTGGTCAGGAGGAACAAGGGACCAGAGCCTCTGGGCGGCGTGGGGGCTAGCAGAGGGGGAGGGACTATAGCAGGGGTCAGCCTCCTTGCATTCACTGGCCCCAGCAGGGGTAGATGGAGAAAGGTGGCTCTGCTTCCCTGTCTCCCAGCCACATCATTCAGGGAAGGGGCAGGACCACCCTCCCACATACAACAGCGGAAGCAGAATGATGCAGCCAGGAGCTGGGAAAGTAGAGTGAGCTAGGGCCACATTCCTCCACTTTCCTGTGTCACTACCAGTGAATGAGGGGAAACCCATCCTGCTGCCAGTCCCACAGGAAATGTCACTTGGGGAGGAGGCTTGGGAGAAGCAGCAGGGTGGGGATGGGGCACGGACAGCACAGGGCCAGGAAGATGTGGGTGGAGTGGGGCCTGGGGCAGAGGAGGCATTGTACCAGCCCGCCCCCAGGCTAGGGGTAGTGGAGATAGGAGTCTTATAGAATCCTAGGACTGGAAGAGACCTCAGGAGGTCATCAAGTCCAGCCCCCTGCCCAAGGCAGGACCAATCCCAACTAAATCAACACAGCCAGGGCTTTGTCAAGCTGAGACTTAAAAACCTCTAGGGATGGAGATTCCACCACCTCCCCAGGTAACCCATTCCAGTGCTTCACCACCCTCCTAGTGAAATAGTTTTTCCTAATATCCAACCTAGACCCCCCCCCCACTGTAACTTGAGACCATTGCTCCTTGTTCTACCATCCATCACTACTGTGAACAGCTTCTCTTCATCCTCTTGTGAAGGGCCCCAATGTCCTTCCTCATCAATCACCCCTGCAATTAAACTACATCCAGTGTCACCTGTCTGTTTTCCAGCACAGTCAGACAATACTGTTGATGACATATTTTTTGACTTTTTAAGGCATTTGACATGGTAATGCACTATGTTTTGATTAAAAACCTAAAACAATCCAAACTTAACATTGCACACATTTCAACTGAGCAATGACAATTTACACTCGCTCCTGCATTTCCTTGCATTTCTTAGTTAATTACCACTTTGCAGTATTATAGGAAGATGTTTTGGTCAGGTTTTGTTTTGCATGCCTTTGTTTTGATTCTCACTGAGATGCTTGAAAATATTTTATTTTTACAAACAATTTTATTCTTTTTGTATTTCTCCAACACTAACATTTTTTTCTGTTCACATTTCAAGTGTCTTTAAAACAAATAGGGTTGTTTTTAATACCTTCAAAGGAGCTAAACCTCCTCTAGCTATCCAGAAAGAAAAGCCACAGATGTAACTTGTTCTTTGTGGTTATTCCAATACAACTTCTTCCCTCCTCCTTCCCCATTTTCTTCTTCTTCAAGACTTCAATAGCTGCTTGAAAGAATTATAATACATCCTTCTTCAAGGAAGAAAAATATGGTAGTGTACTCTGAATTAGCCACTCAACACACCTCCTGTTGTCTCCTGTAATCTGTGTAAGGTTTAAGAATGAAATTGCCCTTTTAATGAATTACATCTTCCAATATAACGTTATGTAGCCTGATGAATTGTGGACCAATTTTTTTATTAATGGAATTTTGTAAATGAAACAATATAACAGGCTTCATTGAGGGTCTGGTTTTGGATTAATTTATTAGTAACCTGTTAAGAACTGCCTTTGAAGAATCTGCTATTGTAACTTTTTTGTAATCTTTTTATATATTGTAACTAAAACCCCATTTTAAACATGTAATACATTATACCCAAAGTGACTCCATATTGTAAATGAAGCCCCATTCTAACTCTGTTTTAAGTTAGGTGCATGTCTGGAATCTTTTTTAAAAGTGTGAATGTGGGGGGAGAGGGTGTAATGGGATCAGTCCCCAACACCAGCCTGTCTCAGTGACCAGCTGCCAGCACCTCCTTGATGGCTGAAGAACAATGGGAGTGAGCCTTGCAAAAGAACCCACTCAAGAAAGAGAGAGAGAGAGAAGTCCCATCAAGAAAAGAAGATCAAAATCCCATCTGCCATTAACTCATGGTCATATAGTGCCCTGAGGCAGTGGGACAGAACAGGTTTCCACCTGCATAAAACATATAACAAGATTGGTGCAAAACCATATGATTGGCTCTTTCAGTTCTACTATCATCCTGCAGGAGCACAGAATCATAGAATACTAGAATTGGAAGGGACCTCAAGAGGTCATCAAGTCCAGTCCCCTGCCCTCATGGCAGGACCAAGCACCATCTAGATCAGGGGTGGGCAATAATTTTTGGCCCGGGGGCCACCCCAGAAGGGGTGGGGCCTAAGCCAGAAGGGGCGGGGCCATAATGCTTCTGGGCTTCTCCACTCCCAGACTATAAACCTCCCTTGCAGCAGTTTAAGCCCATTGCTTCTTGTACTATTATCAGAGGCCAAGGAGAACAATTTTCTCCTCTCTCCTCCTTGTGACACCCTTTTAGATACCTGAAAACCATTATCATGTCCCCTCTCAGTCTTCTCTTTTCCAAATTAAACAAGCCCAATTCCTTCAGCCTTCCCTCATAGGTCATGTTTTTTAGACCTTTAGTAATTTTTGCTGCTCTTCTCTAGACCTTCTCTAATTTCTCCACATCTTTCTTGAAATGTGATGCTCGGAACTGGACACAATACTCGTTGAACCCTAACAGTGCAGAGTAGAACAGAAGAATGACTTCTTGTGTCTTGCTCACAACACTCCTGTTAATGCATCCCAGAATCAGGCTTTTGTTTTTTTGTTTTTTGTTTTTTTGCATACTCATACTTAGCTGTTGACTCATATTTAGCTTGTGGTCCACTATGACCCCTAGATCCCTTTCTACAGTACTCTTTCCTAGATAGTCGCTTCCCATTCTGTATGTGCGACAGATTGTTCTTTCCTAAGTGGAGTACTTTGCATTTGTCCTTATTAAACTTCATCCTATTTACCTCAGACCATTTCTCCAGTTTGTCCAAATCATTTTGAATTTTGACCCTATTTTCCAAAGCAGTTGCAACCCCTCCCAGCTTGGTATCATCTGCAAACTTAATAAGCGTACTCTCTATGCCAATATCTAAATCATTGATGAAGATATTGAATAGAACCAGTCTCAAAACAGACCTCTGAGGAACTCCACTTGTTATGCATCACTGTGCACTCCCATGACCTGACTCCCTGCCTCATGGCTAGATCACCTGGCAAGTGGACAAGCATGAGCAATTGAAGCTGGTAACTATATCCCATCCGTAGAACTGAGTGTATGAGTGTATATATGTGTGGTGGATAATTTTAGTAACTGGGGACAGTAAGTGAATTCTGCATTCACAAAATTGTGACTTATTTTCTTATCCCCCAAGTAAGATTCTGCTAGTTCTATTTCTTTGAGTGTAACACTTGGACACCCAATATGATGTCACCTTGCTGATGCTGCAGTAGCAATGGCCTCCACTTATTTCAAGGTACAAATCATTAGGGGCTTAAATACAACTAGCCAGTCAGCCCACATGCAAAAAAGAAACATGAACTTATCAACAGGGAATATTGTTTCATGAAGTGGTTACAGGCTATGCTCTGAACTGTCCTTTGATATACAAATGAGTGTTCGGTGGTGCAGTGATAGCCCAGGTATGTAAGTGAAAGGAAGGCTGTTTTGGAGAAAGTGTAAAAGAAGAAACATATTTAGGGCTTAGCATTTCAAAGCTTCCAGCAACTGAAATAGCTACTGGAAACCTTCAGAAGCATCACACACAGGCTCAGCAATCCTCAAATCACTATTTTCTTGCCTCTTTAAGCTCCTCTTAAACATATCCATGCATTTGGTTTTAGTGTACTAGATGTCTTATTTTTTCTCCCAGAAGTTCCATCATAATCTCATATTAATTAACATGCTTAACAGACAATTGAATGAGTTACTTTTACTTGATATACAGTAAACTCATTTTTCAGTGCAGGTCCATGAATTATTTTTTAAAAAGGATTTTGTGATTCCTTGCACTTTTTGCAATAACTTTCCTCAAAATTCTGGTGCCTCAGATTCCCAGGGTTTTGCTCCAAGTGTCACTACCTATCCACAAAGGGTTCCTCCACCATGGTAGGGAATGGCATTCTTAAAGATACTGCTCCCCAAAATGCAAGTTTCTTAATTAAAAAAAAAAAAAAGCAACCCCTCAGTGCAGAGTCAAAAATAGCTGAAAAGCGATATAACTCCAATCAGTACAGCATTGTGGAGACCACAGTTATGAAAGCATGTCTTTGCACTCCTGAATCTTGGCAATGGCATCCGCATTTCTTCTATAGATAATTCAAATTTCTCCTCATCACCTACTAGTAGGGTTACCAAATGGTTTCAGAAAAATTACCGGACACACTTGATCTCAGATTTGCGGGGGGGAGGAGAGGGGACCAGAGGGGAGGGGAGCGGGGAGCGGGGCTGGCTGAGAGGAGGTCGGGGGAACCAGCCAGCGGGAAGCAGAGGGGGTGGGGAGCGGGGCTGGCTGGGGGTGGGGAAACGGGAACCGGCTGGCGGAGAGTGGGGCACGGGGCTGGCCAGGAGGGGGCCGGGGAGAGTGGGACTGGCCAGCGGGGGGGGGGGTAGGGGAGAACCAGCCAGCAGGGAGCGGGGCTGTCCCGGGCACACACAGATCCCAGGGTGCTGCCTGTCCCGCGCACGGTCCCAGTGGGGAGCACGGACGAGTCCAGCCCCGGGGATTCCATCCCGCCACAGCATCGCCTCCCTCCTCTCTACTGTGTAGTTACATACTGCCTGGCTGGTAGACATGCTCACGCAGTGTGAGTGTGTCTACCAGCCACGCAGTACACAACTATGTAATGATACTCATGATAATAATAAAACTTACTTAATTAGAAAATACCAGATATTTATATGTCCGGTATTTTCCCTTTTTTTTTTTTGCCAGACAGAAAGCTCAAATACCGGACTGTCTGGTTCAAAACCAGACACCTGGCAACCCTACCTATTAGGCCAGTGGTGGGCAATCTGCAGCCTGTGGGCCACATGAGACCTATTGGGATTTTACGAGTGGCCCGAGAGACATTTTGTTTACCATTGCCCACATTCAGGACTGCCAGATCCTGCTGGTTTTTGTCCATGTGGGGGTTTTTTTCCTATTGATGACATGCACGTAAAGCAAAGGCACATGAAGCGAGATGCATGTTGACTGCACACAACACTGACTGTAAAAGCCGTGTGCTCTCTCCGCATTATGGTACAACTGGCACACTCCTCAAATTCTACATGAGAAAGCACAGTTAGCAAAATTACCCTAGTCCAGGAGATTGTCTTGGTTACAACAATCTTGCAGCCCACTGAGGTGAAGGAAGGCCACTCATGTGGCCCATTCACTAGCCTAGGTCATCCGTTGCTGTTCTGGGTTCATCGTACCTCCCATTTTTTTTAAAACTTGATGATTATTTGTTTTAATCTTTCATAGAATCATAGAATTCTAGAACTGGAAGGGACCTCGAGAGGTCATTAAATCCAGTCCCCTGCCCTCACAACAGGACTAAGTACCATCTAGATCATCCCTGATAGACGTTTATCTAAGCTGCTCTTAAATATCTCCAATGATAGAGATTCCACAACCTCCCTATGCAATGTATTTCAGTGTTTAACCACTCTGACAACTAGGAAGTTTTTCCTAATGTCCAACCTAAACCTCCTTTGCTGTAATTTATGCCCATTGCTGCTTCTCCTATCATCAGAGGTCAAGGAGAACAATTTTTCCCTCCTCCTTCTTTAGGTACTTGAAAGCTGCTATAATGTCCCCTCTCAGTCTTCTCTTTTCCAAACTAAACAAGCCAATTCTTTCAGTCTTCCCCCATAGGTCATGTTATCTAGACCTTTAATCATTTGTGTTGTTCTTCTCTGGACCCTCTCCAATTTCTCCACATCGTTCCACATTTCTTGGAATGTGGTCCTTTTGCTCTTTTTCTTTATCCTTTTTCTTTTCCTAATTCATCTACTGCTTGTAGATTAATTTAATTTAAACTATACAGTCTTCTGGCAGGGACCACATTGTTTTATAATCCCCATCAAGCTATGGTGCTGTGATGTAAAAAGTTATATTAATAAAACTATTAATAGTAAGTCTCCCAAATAATTTTGCACAAGGTTTCTTACTTAGCCTTTTCAGAAAAATGAATTAAAGACCAATCTCTTCTGTGAAGCATTCCAGCTCCACACGTCTGTGTGTCTTATATTGCCTCATATTGCTTTAGTATCCAACTGAGCCATTACGCACAAGCTCTTTATGTCAGGGACTTGTTTGGCCAAGTCTATTTTTGTATGGCTCCAGACATATTGAAATCACTACATAAGAGGACCAACAGAACCCAGACTGCAAAAGCTTGCAAAGGAAAGCTTTCCTACATTAGAATCACAAACACCTCACTCCAGACAGACTTGAGTGCTGACTGGCACTGACAAGCAAGCAGGTGAAGCCAGTGAAGGTGTGTCTAGACTACAATGTTTTGTCGACAGTAAGTCGACAGAACACGGCAGTTTTGTCGACGGCGGTAAACCTCATTCTACGAGGAATAACGCCTTTTGTCGATAGTACTCTGTTGAAAAGAGGCGCTATTGCATGCAAACGGTGCTTTTTCGAAAGAGAGTGTCTAGACTCTCTTTCGAAAAAGCGGCTTGCTTTGTCGACAGTACTGGTTGTAGTCTAGATGCTCTTTTTCAACACAGGCTTTGTTGACAGTATCTGTCGACAAAGCCTCTGTCGAAAAAGGCGTGCAGTCTAGACGTACCCTGAGAGTGGAAGAGACTAAGCCAGGTTGCAAGAACAATGTGCTGATTTAGCACATTTCACAAGTATTTACCAGCAGTTTCCGGATGTAAAGTTATGTTCCCTTAACAGTGCCAGTGCTTCCTTTCCTGCAGTGAATCGAACTCCAGTACAGTCTTTATGTGGCACCAGGAAGGGAATGTTTTGCAGATAGCAGAATGGTGGGATACTCTACATATGCTGACTTCACAGACACTGCTTCCATAATATTTCATTCTAATTCTGTGTCAACAAATCAATAGGTAAAAGGCACAGAATCGGAGATGAATTGAAATGATGTTCAAGCTTTTGCTCAGTCACCACTACAAAGCAGTCTTCAATAAAAACTAATGCTTGTTATGTTTTGAAAAGTGGCCCAAATTGTGCCCATTATTTATATTAGCATGATACTTCTGGGAACTGTGATAGCTGTGCATTTCCTTTTTAATTTAAAATGTACAAAACCGAAGTAACGTTTGAATATGCAAATAGGTAGGAAAAAAGTCTTCAACAAGTGGAAATAACAGGATTAATCTATAAGATGCTGTCAAGGAATAAAGTGTTAAAAGTGGTATGTATTAATTGTATACTCCGTTTCAAACACTAATAAAATCTAAGCAAACAAACTGGGCCTGTTATTGTATGGGAGAAAAAGGATTGAAAAAGATGCTAGCCTTTCCTACTGGCAAATGGTCTCACCTCTCCCTAATATGGTAAACAGAATCTCTTCATGAAGTAGTCCACTCTATACCTTCTGCTCACAATATTGAGTCAGACACCAATGTGAATAACTCTTTGACCATATTTATTACCCTTTCGCACGCACTTTCCACAAATATCCAAGCACTTAAACTTCCACAAGTGCAAAATCACAAAAAGCCTATTTTTAAATTGACTCGCTGTATTAATTACTCAGTTCACCATACCATTTCTGTTCCGAGTGACTAATTTAACTAACACAGAGACAAACGCTAACTAAGTATTTGCCTAAATCATATTTCATGTAGTGTTGGTTAATCTCATGAGAAAACAGAAACAGCATCGTGCACTTATAAAAATAAACATAGCTTCTGTTGATACCTTCCTCTTCTCTACGCTGTGCTCAGCGGTTGGAGATGGAATGCTGCAATCACAAATATTCTCTGGAGCAAAACATATGGAAATTGGGCTCTGGTATTCTGCTACATTATTACTATTATTTATAAGCAAACAAAGTACTATAATGTGCTAGGTGCCTAAAATTACAGATAAAACCAGTCCTAGACCTCAAAGAACTCAGTTTCATTTCTAGTGTTGACAGTTTTTCTTGCTGTTGTTGCATGTACAAATATTGAAGCCAGAGGCAGTTGTCTTAAGGGACTAGAAAGGGACTGAAGATGTCACTGGTGTCTACTCCTTTGGGCACAGGAGAGAGTACAGATGCCAGGAGTTAAGAGCTCTGACTGCTGGTGGCTGGGGATTCTGCATAAGAGCACAACTAACGAGAGTAGCTCAGGGGAAAGCTGTGATTTCTCTCAATTTTTTTCAGCAAACTCACTATGACTAAACTCCTTACTAAAAACATGTGATCTCCCCACAGGCCTAAATATTTCTGAGATAAGATCTGGGGAGGGGGGGGAAGAGGGGAAGAGCATTAGAAATTTATTTTACCAGAGTCTCATATATCAAAACAGCTAAGCTGAATCACCTCAAAGTTGGAAAACAAAAAAAAAAAACCTTTGCTACAGGCCACACACCAACCATGAAAAAATTTTAAAAAAATGAAAATCCCCACAATTTGAAGTAAAGGTCCAGGATGCTAGAGGGTGACTCCCAGAGTATTGGAGTATTGTAAGAGAGAACAAGGGACAAGAGAATTTGCAGCCAGGTGGAAGGCTGCACAACCACAGCAGGAAGAGGCAAGTATATAACTGGTGCCTCCCTATTAAGAACAGACAAACCTGTCATCAGAGCTGATCCAGAGAATAGAAAGTTGTGGTGTCTGTGAAGAGCTAAGATACAGGATGTGGACCTCAAACTGAAGAGGATCCTAGTGGCAACAGAAAAGAATCCACATAGGATTGTCCTTCACATAGGAACAAACGGCACTTCTAGCTTCTCCCTTGAAACGTACTAAGGGAAATTATGAAAGCGTGGAGAGGATTCTAAAAGAATTTAGAGGCTCAGGTGATCTTCAGTGAGATTCTACCTGCCCACAGAGGATAAGAACAAAAGTGAGACAAGATTATAATACTCAACAGATGGCTCTGGCAGTGGTGCTATAAGAGGGGCTTTGGGATATTCAGTCACTGGGAGGCATTCACAGACAGGGGACTGTTCTACCGGGATGGACTTCACCTGACTAGGGAAGGAAATAGATTTCTGGGATGGAGGTTGGCACAAAAACTTTAAAGTGAGAACTCAAGGGAGACACTCATGTAAACTCTTTCCCTGATTCTATTAGGCTACATCTACACTGCAACGCTATTTTGGGATACTGGAGTATCCCTAAATAGCTATCCCAAATCTTCCCAACAAGCCCGTTATTTTGAAATATAACAGGCTCACTGTTCCGACGTCCCTGTCAACCTCATACCATGAGGAGTAAGGGATGTTTCAGAATAGAAGGTTGTTTCAAAGTTTAGCTCTGTGTAGACTGCGCCAAAATACAAAATAAGCTATTTCGAAATAAGATACATAATTTGCGTAGCTCAAATTACGTATCTTATTTCAAGCTATGGTGCAGTGTAGATGCACCCTTACTGACTAGGAGGAAAATCAAGAAAGAGAAAATAAGCAATGGTGAAAGGAACAACAGTGGGGAGGAGAATAGACATTACAAGGAAAGATAATGCCCATACCACTTATTTCCAATAAGTAGGAAATATTGTCAGTAGACTTACTGTACCCAGTTGGATGAGGAATGTGAGCAAACGCAAGCAGAAATAACTAAGATGTCTGTATATCATTGCAATGAGCTTGGGTAACAAAATGGAGGAACTAGAACTACTGGCGCAGGAAGTGAAACCAAATATTATAGGGATAACAGACACTTGGTAGAATAGTAGTAATGACTGGAGTAAAGGCATTGATGGGTATGGGCAATACAGGAAAGACTGAAATAAACACAAAGGTGGTGGATTAACATTGTATAGTAATTATGAGGTAGACCTGTGGTCACCAACCCATTGATCGCGATTGACTGGTCGATCGCGAAGCATTCAGGCCCCCCACCCCCAAGAAGCCCCACTACCTACCTCCAGTGACAATGGAGGTAGTGCTGGCTTCCTGAAGTGTGGACGGAAGTCCTGCAGCTGCTTGCCACTTCCAGGGGTTCTGGAAGTGCGCTGGCTGCTCCCCTCCCCCAGGTCTGTGGTGTGCCGGGAACTTGCAGGGGGAGGAGGGGAAGCCCCCAGAGGAGGTGCACGCCGGGGTTTCCCTGCTCTGCAGGAAGAGGGAGTCGTCCCCGGAGGAGGTGCACACCGGGGCTTCCCTGCTCTGCAGGAGTCAGCCCCAGAGAAGGAGCGCGCCAGGGCTTCCCTGCTCTGCGGCAGGGGGGAGTCGGCCCCAGAAGAGGTGTGCACCAGAGTTTCCCTGCTCTGCGGCAGGAGGGAGTCATCCCTGGAGGAGGCGCGTGCCGGGGCTTCCCTCCTCTGCAGGAGGGAGGGGGGAGGAATCCCGGGAGAAGGCGGGTGTGGGGGACTCCCTGCTCCCTGCCTTCAGCAACACCCTGTCCCCTGCCCCCCACTGGCACCCTGTCTCCTGCTGCAGAACCCTGTTCCCTGCCCCCGGCACCCTGTCCCCTCTCCCGTCCCCACTGGCACCTTGCCCCTGCCCCTGTCCCCACTGGCACCCTGACCCCACCCCAGCACCCTGCCCCCACTGGCACCCTGTCCTCTGCCCCAGCACCCACTAGCACCCTTCCCAGTACCATGTCCCCTGCTCCCAGCAGCACAGTTGGGGTCACATTAGTGAGGCTTGGGGTTGGAGGAGGATTTTTTTTTTTGCATCTCACTTGTGTGGCCCCAACTGACTTTTCTGTGGGTCAGTGACCCCTGACTCAAAACAGGTTCCCGGCCCCTCTCATAAATAAAGACAATGCTGAAACCTTCTGTGTTTGATATAATATTTTATTTAAAAATGAAGCCTGGCCAACAAGTCCCCAATTGGGGCCAAGCCCTCATCTGGCCACAGCATTATAACACTCCTGCACCCCCCGCCCGACCCTAGATCTGAGCCTGTCATACACTGGACCCCCCTACCCTGAGCCCCTCACATACCCCAACCCAAATTCCTGCACCCTCACATACACAAGCCTGTGGCTTGCTTAGTACCCCAACCCTCCATCTGACCCTAACACTCCCCAGCCTGGAGCCCCATCCCCGAGCCAGTGTCCCCTCCTCCACCTCCTCCTGCATCCAAATTTCCTCCCAGAGCTTGCACCTCTCACCCCTTCCCACACCCAAATCCCTCATTCCCACCCCAGAGCCCACACATCCTGTCTCAACCCAGTGAGGGTACGGTTAGACTGCAGGAGTTTTTCCAGGATTCCAGAGATATCCCGGAAAAACTGTTCCTCATCCAGGAACACATTTGTTCTTCCGCTTTTTTTAGTGGAAGAACAAACATGCTCTTTCAGTAACCCCTGTATTCCTCGTTCCACGAGGAATAAGGGGGCTTCCAAAAGAAGGGGTCTTTCTGACATTTGGTCCAGTCTAGACAGGCCAAATGTTGGAAAAACCTCTTCCTACAGAAGAATCGGAAAAAAAGCAGCAGTGTAGAGTGTATAAGGGCTGGGGATAGCAAGTGATGGAGAGGAGGAGAATAGAGAGGGCAGGGCTTCAAGGAAGAGGTGGGGTTTTGGGGGAAGGATGGGGCGGTAGATGTTGGCTTGTTCTGACGTTTAAAAAGTGATCTTGGGTGTAAAAAGGTTGGAGACCACTGAGGTAGACTGTAAATTAAATTGGAAATGAAGGAATGGATAAGACAGTCTGTTTGGGTCAAAATCACTTTGGGAAAGAAAGCAAACAGAAGCTCCTCGGAGATAGTGCTTGGGGTATGCTACAGACCCTTGGGATATGATCTGGATATGAATACATACCTCATTAATGTTTTAACACAATAAATATTACTGGGAATTGTACTAGTGAAGGGAGATTTTAAACTTTCCAGATAGAGATTGGAGGACAAGTGCTACTAATAATAGTAGCGCCTATATTTTCCTCAATGTGATAGCTGAAGATTTCTTCACTAAATGGTCACCCAACTTACAAGAAATGATGTCATTTCAAACTTGGTAGTGATGCGCAGTAAAGACCCCATAGAAGAACTTGGTTATAGGCAACAACCTTAGAATGATCATGAGCTCATTCATTTCAAACTAAATTAAAGGATGAGCAAAACTAGATCTGCAACTCTGGTCCTTGATTCCAAAAGAGTTAACTTAAGATAATTAAGGAAATTAGTTAGGAAATGGACATGACTAAAGAATTCAAGGCTCTAAATATGGGAGAGACTTAGATTTACTTTAAGTCAAAGCTGCAGAAACTATTAGAAGCCTACATTCCATGCAAGAAGAAAAAAAATGTAGGGAAAGGTTACAGATCAAGCTGGAGGAGCAAGCAACTCATACTGCTTATAAAGAGAAAACAAAAGGTTCTACAAGACTACCTTTTGAAGGTCAAAAAGGGTGGAGATAAAGTGAGAATTGCCAAAAGCAGAGCTGGACCCTGGAAAGGGAATTAAAACCAATAGAAAAAGGTCCTATAGCCATATCATAGAATCATAGAGCTGGAAGAGACCTCAGGAGGTCAAGTCCAGCCCCTTGCCCAAGGCAGGACCAATCCCAACTAAATCAACACAGCCAGGGCTTTGTCAAGCTGAGACTTAAAAACCTCTAGGGATGGAGATTCCACCACTTCCCTAGGTAACCCATTCCAGTGCTTCACCACCCTCCTAGTGAAATAGTTTTTCCTAATATCCAACGTATACCTCTCCCACTGTAACTTGAGACCATTGCTCCTTGTTCTGCCATATGAATAAAAAGAAGACAAGGAAAGAAGTAGTAAGACCATTAAACACAGAGGATGGGATGGAGAGTAAAGATAATCTAAGCATAGCCCAAGACCTAAACAAATGCTTTGGCTAAGTCTTTAATAAGGGCAATGAGTTGCTTTGGGGCAGTGACAGGGCATCTAATGGGAATGAGGATATGGACGTAGAAATTACCACATCAGAGGGCAAAGTCAAACTCAGACGTCTTAATGGGACTAATCTCCATTCACGAAAGCTCATTATACATTTTTTGTTAGTCTCTAAAGTGCTGCAAGACTATTTGTAATTTTAAAGTTTTTTCACTTACAGACTAACACGGCTACCCCTCTGAAACTTTTGATCATGCAAGGCACTGCATTCAGCTGCATGGAGTGGAAATCCATCAACTTCACAAGTGAAACTCCCACAGATCCAAACAGACATAATCTTCCTATCCAAGTGTAAACAAGTGAACATCATACCTAATGGACTGAAGATGCAAAACCCACTACAATCTACCCCACAGACTACAGCCACACATTATGCCACACTCAAAGAAACTGAGGAACCAACTAATCAGCATACTATACAACAAACAGAAGAAAATCAAGGAGGAGCTCTCAACATTAGAGACTCTCATAAAAAACCAAGCTTCCACACACACTTCCTCTTGCCTGGACTTTACTAAAACCCAACAAGCTACCTACAACGCTCATTTCACCCCCCTTCAGAAGAAAAAGGACAATAAACTATCCAAACTCCTACGCGCCTCAGGATATTTCAGCCCCGGAATTTTCAACTCACCTAGCAACCTATCCAACCACACTCTTAGCCTGGCAGAAGAATCTGTCCTATCCCGAGGACTCTCTTTCTGCCCCACGACCCCACAAATATGGTTCAGTTCTGTGGAGATCTGGAAGCCTATTTTCACGACCTCCATCTAAAGGAATATTTCCAACAAACCAATGAACAACACACTGACCCTCCAAACTCCCCTCCCAGCCAACTCCATAAGCGGAAGGTGTCTATGTGGACCCCTCCTGACGGTCACAACAAGAGTCTTGACTTTGGCATTGATTGCTTCCGCAAATGTGCATGGGCTGACATTGTCAGCTAACAACATGTAACATATAACCTCAGTCATACAGAACGCAACGCTACACACAGTCTCAAAAACAATTCTGACATCATAATCAAAAAGACTGAGAAAGGGGGCACTGTAGCCATCATTAACAGAACAGATTATGAACAGGAGGTTGCCAGACAACTCAACAACACCAGATTCTATAGGCTTCTCTTCTCTAATCCCACTAAAGAATATAAAAAACTAAACCATCTGATCATGAAACTTCCTGCTACAACTCAAGACCAAATCTACAAAAGCACACTCCCAAATCTCAGACCAGGAGTTTTCTATCAGCTACCCAAGATACACAAACCTGGAAATCCCAGACAACCCATCATCTCAAGCACTGGCATACGTACAGCAGGATTATTTGGTTATATTGACTCTCTCCTCAGACCCTATGCTACCAGCACTCCTATCTATCTTCAAGACACCACTGACTTCCTGAGAAAACTACAGAACATCAATAATCTTCCTGAAAACAACATCTTGGCCACCATGGATGTAGAAGCACTTTACATCAATATTCCACACAATGATGGATGACTGGTTGCCAGGAAAACTATCCCTGATGATGCCATTGAACACCTGGTTACTGAGTTCTATGACTTTGTCCTCACCCAACTATTTCCAATTTGGAGACAATTTATATCTTCAAATTAGCTGCACAGCTATGGGCACCCGCATGGCCCCACAATATGCCAACATCTTTATGGCTGACTTTGAACAATGGTTCCTCAGCTCTTGCCCCTAGGACTCTTCTTCTACTTATGCTACGTTGAAGACATTTTCATTATATGAACCCACAGGAAGGAGACCCTTGAAGAATTCCACATGGATTTCGACAACTTCCACACCACCATCAACCTTAGCCTGGACCAGTCCACACAAGAGATCCACTTCTTTGACACTACAGTACAATTACATGATGGACACATTTCCACCACCTTACACCAGAAACGTATAGATCGTTACACTTAACTACATGCCTCTAGCTTTCACCCTAGACATATTTCCCAATCAACTGTTTACAGCCAGGCCCTAAGATACAACCGGATTTGTTCAAATCCCACAGACAGAGACAAACACTTACAGGATCTATATAATGCATTCTTGAAACTAAAATACCTACCTGGAAAAGTGAAAAAACAGATTGACAGAGCCAGATGAGTACCCAGACATCAGCTTCTTCAAGACAGACCCAACAAAGAAAACAAAAGGACACCACTTGTCATTACATAGGGTGTGTCTAGACTACAGGGTTTTTTGGAAAAAAGTGGCCTTTTTAAAAAAAAAAAACTTCCCCTGCGTCTAGACTGCTGCTGCGTTCTTTCGAAAGTAAGTTTTTTCGACCGCGGAAAACCTCGTTTTACGAGGAAGAACGCTTTTTCTCGAAAGTGCTCTTTCGAAAAAAGGTGCTATGTAATGCAAACTGTGCTTTTTCAAAAGAGAGCATCCAGACTGCCTGGGTGCTCTCTTTCGTAAAGGGGCTTGCTTTTTCAAAAGTACTGGTTGTAGTCTAGACACTCTTTTTCGAAAGAGGGTTTTTCCGAAAGTATCTTTCGAAAAAGCCTCTTTCGAAAGAGGCTTTCATTCTAGACGTAGCCCTAGAGCCCACAACTTAAACCCCTCCAGTGCATTATCAACAATCTACAACCTATCCTGGAAAATGACCAGACCTTGGGGGACAGGCCAATCGTCACCTATAGACAAATTCTTTCCAGTAATCATGAAGCACACCTCCACCATACTCATCCAGGATCCCATCCCCTGCAATCAACTCCGGTGCCAACTCTATCCACACATCTATACAAACGACATCATCACAGGACCTAACCACATAAACCACCACATCAGAGGCTCTTATAACTGCACATCCACCAATGTGATTTATACCCCTCTGCCATGTATATTTTTGCCAAACTGTACAGTCTCTACAAGAAAGGATTAATGGGCACAAATCAGATATTAAAAAATTAACACAGAAATCTATTGGGGGGGAACATTTTAACTTCCACTTATTAATGGAACTCAAAGTTTCGATATTATTACAAGCCAATTTCAAAAACCAGTTTGAAAGGGAAGCTGCAGAGCTTAATTTTATTTACAAGTTTGATACCTACAATACAGGTTTAAACAAAGACCTTAACTTGATTACCTGCTACATTCCACATCCTAATGGCATAAACAAGCAAAGTACTTAGTACCCACTTCATCAGCTTCATTTAGCACGGACAGTCTAATTGACAACATTTTTCCCCTTTTTTTCCTTCTTTTTCCTTCTCTCCTCTTCCGCCCTTCCCCCCACATCCCATCTCTTTCTCTGCTATTTATTTGGAAACCGGACCCCTTAACTCCATTCATCTGAAAAATCGGGTTGTGCCCACAAAAGCTCATGATACCATCTACATTTTTTGTTAGTCTCAAAGGTGCTCAAAACTATTCATTATTTTTTAATGTTTTTAATGAATATTAAAGGAAGTGTCATATGAAACTGAAAGTCCAATAGCAAGGATCTGTAATGAATACGTAAACTCTGAGATTAAGCCCTCTGACTGGAGAATGGCTAAATAGTACTTATTTTTAAGAAAGGAGAAGAAGTGATTTAGGAAACTACAGACCTGTTAGTTTGACCTCAACTGAATGGAAGGTCTTAGAATACATTTTGAAAGACAAGTGGTTAAGGACACAGAGGTAAATGGTAACTGGGATAAAATAGAGCATGGTTTTACAAAAGGTAGATTGTAAAACTAACCCAATATCTTCTTTCAGAAGAAAACTAATCTTTTAGATCTGCTTGGATATCAACAAGGCATCTGATACCATTCCATGTGGGAAATTATTAGCTGAAAGAGGAAATATGGGGATTAATAAGAGAACTGAAAGGTGGATAAGGAATTGGTTAAAGAGGAAAATACAATGGGCCATGCAAAATGATGTACAGACTAGAGGGATGTTACTAGTGGAGTTCCTCAGGGATGGGTCATGGGACCAATTTTATTTAACATTTTATTAATGACTTTGCCACAAAAAGATGAAAACATGCTCATAAAATCTGCAACTGGAATACATTTGGGAGGTATGTCAATATGGAGAAGGACCAAAATATCACACAAGAAGATCTGGGCTACCTTGAAAATGATAATAAATAATAATGTCTGAGGCCTGGAATAATATAAATGAGATGAAATTTAATAGTACAAAGCACAAGGCCATGCACTTAGGGACTAAGCACAAGAATTTTTGCTATAAGCTGGGGACATAGTAGTTGTATGTGACAGAGCAGAAAGAGCTCCTCTGGCTGATAACAAGATGACTGTAAGCTGCCAATGTGACGCAGCTGTGCAAAAGACTAATGCGGCCCTAGGATACATCAGGCAAGTTATTTTCAAAGATAGGGAACTGCTAGTACCATTATAAAAGACACTGGTGAGAGGTCATCTAGAATACTGCGTGCAACTCTGGTCTCCCATGTTCAAGAAAGATGAATTAACGTTAGAACAGGGACAGAGAATGGCTATTAGGATGGTCCAAGGAACAGAAAACCTACCTTATGATAGGAGACTCAAACAGCTTGGTTTGTTTAGACTTACCAAACAAAGGCTGATGGAAGATATGATTTCTCTCTGTAAATATATGAGAGAGAAATACCAGAGAAGGAGTTATTTTTGTTAAACACTAGTGTTGACACAAGAACAAATGTATATAAATTGGCCATCAACAAATTTAGACTTGAAATTAGACAGGTTTCTAACCATCAGAGGAATGAAGTCCTGGAAGGGGAGCAGTGGCAACAAAAAGCCTAACTGGCACCAAGACTCTGCTTGCTAAGTTCATGAAGGGGAATGATGAAACTCCCTACAGTGGCAGCTGATCTGCAACTACTAGTAGTAACTATCCCAACAGCAAGTGAGAGAACACTAGATACAGAGGGCGCTGAGTTACTACAGAGAATCCAGGTGTCTTTGGCTGAGGGTCTCGCAGAAATGCTCAGGATCTAACAGACTGCCATATTTGGGGTCAGGAAGGAATTTTCTACTGGATCAGATTGGCAGAGACTCTGGGGGGGGAAGGAGAGAGGGTTCATCATCATCTGCAGCACAGGGCAGGGTACTTGAACTTAACTAGTGTAAATGGTGGATTCTCTGTAACGAAGTGTTAAAATCATGATACGAGGACTTTAGTAACTCTGCTAGAGGTTATGATTCTATTACAGGACTGGGTGAGTGAAAATCTAGGGTGGTCTGCCATGGGATGAAAGTCAGACTAGAGGATCATGATGCTTCCTTCTAGCCTTAAAGTTGTTGAGGCTATTTATTTATAGAACTTCAAAATGGTCACAGAAGAAACTACTGAAATGCGACAGACTAATCTTAAAGATCGCAGCAATAATTATGACAGGTACCATGATGTTACCCTGCTGTCAGTGCTAACATTACAAGCCCTATTCTGCAACCTCCCAACTCTGCATCCCCAAACCCCTAGAATCCTGAGGGATGAAATTCACAATCCAAATTGGCTCACACTCATGAATATGTAGCTAATGAAAGAAGTTTCAGTCCCCTCATATTCCCTGCTTATCTGCACCTGGCACTGTACCAGGGAAAGGCAGAACTTCTGAACTGGCTCCCGCACCCCGAATGCTCTGCTCCCAGCTTTGGGAGGAAATATTTTAATAAGAAGAAGAAATATTTGAATTAGAAGAAGAATATTTGAATTAGAAGAAACATTCTCTCAATTCAACTTCAAAATACATACATACACCCACATACTCTTCTTGGTATGGCAGCTAATTCTTTCCTGAGGGTTTTGTTTTAAGCATGTCACTAATTTGAATGCATTATGGACTACCCAGCCAGTTATATAGGACTGTTCTATAATGTCTCTACTGCTGAATGTAAGTTTATCGAAAGGACATTGCTTTAAAATATAAATCAGTAACTGTTGGTTTGTTTTTCAGCTCAGCTTACTTGCTATAGGTTTGTCTGATACTGTAGGGTGCAGGTTTCAGTCAAACTTGAGGATTCTCAACAACTTGCAAGGAGGTGGCCAGGAATTTTCAGGATTGAGCCTCTTGTTTTCACTAATATCTGTCAAGGTTAGCTACTGCGCTATGGATTGATGTTTCCTGCTTTGTTTGTATTGATCTTGTGCTGCTACCTGGGTTTTTTTTTTAAATTGAAATACCAATTATAGCAGTCTCAGACTCTGCTGCCTATAGTGGGGAGCCTTTGCTTAATCTCACAGCACCAGGAGGATGACACACCTCTCGATCAGAAGTGAAGCAGTGGATGATAAAGAGATGAGTAGAAAGAGAATCAAAGTTGTCCCATGCTGTCTTAACCAGGGGATACCAAAGGAGGAATTGACAGAGAATAGCTATAGGAAACTTAGATTGCTTAAGTCCTACTCTCCCAGCAAGTGCAAGGGCATGAAGATAGTACTGTAAAAAAAAAACCTTTAGGAAAAAAATGAATCTTGGATCATTAAAAGAGAAAGAAAGAAAGTTTTCCTTATTTTTTCTCTTTATTTTTTTTTCTTTCTGTTTTTTCTTACAATGAAAAAAGAGCCAGTGGTTTTCAATCCACAGCACTAAGCTGGAGGTGCTCATGGGGGCTTATAAAAAGCCTCTTGATAACAGAGCCATCCTTTAGGGTTGTGAAGGACTATCCCAGCTTTCTTTAAAAAAGAGTTTCTAGCTGTTTTCCTTGTGAAACTAGCCGTGACAACGAACTGATATAATCAGGTCTCCAAGTTTCAAAGGATCAAGCTACTGGCTTTACTCCTGCAGGAAAAGACTGGGGGTGGGCCCTAGAGACAGAGATATTTCTAACACACACACACTTTTAATGTGTGTCCATTTGGGGGAGTATTCCGTTGAATAACGCTCCCAAATGCCTTAGGCCAGCCCTGCAAACAAAAATAGAAATTGCAATTGCATATCAGAGAAGTGGACAATCTGGGCCAGACTCCTGTCTTAGTCAGGACCAAATGCTACAGAGAATGGTACACTTGTAAATGGGCAGTTATATAATAACCAGTGTGACAGGGCATGTTGGAGGGCTAGATTAGAGAGACTGAGAGAGGCAGCTCTAAAAAGCAGAAATGGCGCTGGTTAATGAAGAGAGGGTTACTTCAGGGGCTGTCATAGGCAGAACGGAAGCAGCCGGGAGGGGGCTGCTATAAACCAACTAAGGGCCAGCAGATCTGACTTCAGGCAGCCACAGGGCCTTTTAAAAAGCTTTCCCTGGTGAGGGGTAAGGCCGCAAGGAGCATAGCCCCACCCAGAAGGAGAGCCTACAGCCGGGTAGGGAGCCTCAACCTCCCCTTAACTGGCAAACTCCATTGTCTGGGACCACTCAGGTCCCGAGAGTGCCAGACAAGGGAGGTCCGACCTGTACAGTACTTGTACGAGGTGAACTGAAAAACTGTATTTCTTGTTTTTATCATTTTTACAATGCAAATGTCTGTAATGAAAAATAATATAAAGTGAGTAGTATACACTTTGTATTCTGTGCTGTAACTAAAATTAATACAGGTTGGACCTCCCAAAACCAGCAGGACTATGGGTGTTCCTGGACCAGGGAGTCCTGTCTGGGAGCCCCAATGGCAAGAGGGCTGGCGGCTTGGAGCCTGGCAGGGCTGCAACTGGGACTGGCGACGGAGCCCTGGTAGCGTAGCAGGAGCCATGGCAGCCACAATAGCAGTGCCGGGGACATGGAAGTTGCAGCAATCCCAATAGCAGGGCCAGGGCCAGAGACATGGCCACCCTGGCAGCACCGATAGTGGGACTGAGGCCAGAGACACAGCAGCCCTGATAGCAGGGCCAGGCTGGAGATGCAGTAGCCCTGATAGTGGGGCTGGGGCCAGGGCAGTCCGTGCTGCCAGGGCCACAGCAGCCGGGTGGGGCAGGAGGCTGGGACGAGCAGCGGGGATGGAAGGTGTCTTGGAGAACCGTAGCAGGGGACCTCCTCTGGTCCGGCAAATTCCCTCATGCCGGACCAGAGAGGTCCAACACTCAAAATATTTAATATCTTTCAACTAGTATTCTATTGTTTAACAGTGTGATTAAAACTATGATTAACAGTGATTAATTTTAATCATAATTATTTTTAGTTAATCGTGTGAGTTAACTGTGATTAACTGACAGTCCTAATGAAGATTATTATCATGTCCCTATTCATCCTTCTCTTCTCAAGACTAGCAAATCCAGTTCTTTTAATCTTTCCTCATACATCAGTTTTTTTAAAACGCTTTATTATTTTTATTGCACTCCTCTGGACTCTATCCAGTTTGTTGATATCTTTCTTAAAAAGCAGCACCCAAAACTGGAAAGAGTACTCCAACTGAGATCTCGCAGGGCTGAGTAAAGCAGGACAATTGTCAGCCACGCCTTCAATACAACACTCCCATTAATACATCCCACAGTGGCATCTGCTGTTTTCACAACAGCTCTCTCTCTCAGCGGTCACTCAATAACGAGTAGGACATCTTCCTGTCACCCTCCTATTTGTGGATCCGTAGATGTCTGACCAGCCTGATTCTGGAGCCGCAAGTCTTATCACAGAAGGGGCAGGTGCTGGTGGTTATTGGAGGGACGCAGGGCAGTTTTTGCCGCTCTTTTCTCCTTCTCTGCCTCTCCGTGTCTGCACTGCAGCAGGACCTCTCTAATTGTGCCACCCCCTCACAGATTACTGCTCTCCACTGGGAATGGTCCTGCAAGGTTCTCCCAAGTGTCGACACCGATGCCACACTTTTTCATGTTTGCCTTGAACATGTCCTTAAATTGCTTCCTCTGGCCCCCAATGCTCCTCCGTCCTTCCTTTAGCTCGGAAAACAGAATCTGTTTTGGGATGCACTGATCAGGCAGCCAGACCACGTGACTATTCCTGCAAAGTTGTTGGTAGATGATGATAGCTTCAATGCTGGTCATGTTTGACTCTTCCAAGATGCCAGTGTTCGTGCGCCTGTCCTCCCAAGGGATATTTAGGATTCTCCTGAGGCAGCATTGATGATACTGTTCAAGTGCCTTCAGGTGATGCTTATATGTTGTCCAGGTTTCACATGCGTACAGCAGTGTTGGAACTACCACTGCGCGATACACAGCAGCACAGTGTTAACTCATATTCTATTTATGATGCACTGAAACCTACAGATCTTTTCTGAAGTACTGCTGCTTAGCCAGTTATTCCCCATTTTGTATTTGTGTATTTGACCTTTCCTTACAAAGTGCAGTAGTACTTTGCATTTGTTTGTAGTGAATTTCATCTTACTGATTTCAGAACAATTCTCCATTTAGTACAATTTTGAATTCTTTCTTCAAAGTGTTTGCAACTCCTTTGAGTTTAGCATCTGCCACACATTTCATAATGTCTTCTCTACACCAGGACAGTCAGAAAGGTTAAATTCAGAATTAAAGTGACTTTGGAAAAGAACTGAGAAACTGATTAAGACCATTTTAATTTTGAATGAGAATGTGCAGGGGGATTAAGGCATCTGAACTAATCTGCTTTAAATTCACATCTTTTGAGAATTCAGATTAATTTGCTTGAGTGTCTCGTGGTTGACAAGCCTAACTCACATTATTCATTTCACCATCCAAGTTGCCAATGAAAATATTGAACAGTATAAGACCCATGACTGACCATTGATACATTTATTAATGGGATTATACGCCAAGGTTGCCCGAAAGAACAGGGGCCTGGATATGATGACCCAAGAATGGGGCAGAGCAAATAACTGACTTTTGAGTTTAGTGGCTGAACCCAAAAATGTGGGAAAATATTTTTCAGTTGACCTGAAAGAGAAATGTTTGAATTTTTCCTTGCCAAAATGAAAAACTGGGGCAGGAGTTATTTTGAGTCAAATTAAACATTTTGTTCATTTTTTTCTGTTTTGTTTAGTTTCTGGGTGGTTTTAGCCCCTTTTTTGTTTGTTTTTAAACAAATTTAACCACATTTTAAGCTTAAAACATCAAAAATAAAACCATTTTTCAATTTTATTTTCCCAGCTGAAACTGTACAAAATTCAACCCAAATTTGCAAATAGTTTTGGCTGAATATAAGAACAGTTTTGGACAAAATTATTTGTTTTAAAAAATTTTGTTGAGTTCTACCCAAGAAGTTCCTTCCAATTCTATGTCTCTAAGGCATTCAACAACGTAAGGAGTTTTCTGGTTGCCTATTTGCTCTTTGGACACTCTCATTTGATTGATGCCTATATTATAGTTATGTCAGAGGGTGTTAACTAAAATTATTCTAAGCTCTTGGTATCTGACAGTAAAACAACAGTGAAATAACAGATTTGCCTTATTTGCTCAAAATCCAGTTTAAAAAAAAAACTCAAAAAAACTCAACCATTACTGTCAAGATTCAATCCATATATCAACCTGAATAAATAAATCACTGGTTGGAACTAAGAAGAGGAACCAATAATAAAAATGTTTCCACCACTTGACATCTCCCACAATTAGCATGCAGTAAGTACATTGCTCTTCATCGCCACACACACAGACTGGGATACTTGTGCAATCACTGAAAAAAAATGAAATATTAGTGAGTGCTGTAGACTCCACCGATTTGTTCTCCAGTGGCATCCAACTCCTATTCAATATCTTCTAAAGGTCTTCCACTTCTACTGTGGGACACAGATCTCAGTGGGACGCATTCAGGAGTGAAATGACAGAAGTCAGGATACTCACACTCAGCATTTTTTGAAACACTATAGCCACTGACAGATGTTTCTTCAAATGCTGATTTTCTATCAAGTGGAATGATAATCTGGCCACGGACACAGCAAAAAAACAACATGGACTTGAATAATGTGGTCAAATTATTCAATTTTGGTCTAGATGGTACTGGGTCCTGCCGTGAGGGCAGGGGACTGGACTCGATAACCTCTTGAGGTCCCTTCCAGTTCTAGTGTTTTATGATTCTATGAATTTCTGTGTTAAATTGGATTTCACCTATATAGCCCAGAGCCCTGGAAATACACAATCATCCAGAGAATGGGCAGTGGAAATATATAATTATCTCATCATTATTTGACCATGGAAACCTGCAACCAGTCGGCACTTCCACAAAAGCAGGCAATGCTCCTTAGGGTGTGGCTGAAGTGGGAAAGATTCATACTCATTAACTGCATGCCTGTGCAGAGCCTTTATTGGTAGGCTCCTACTGAGTCCCCATTGCATTCTCCCGGAAGAATCATAGAATCATAGAATACTAGGACTGGAAGGGACCTCGAGAGGTCATCGAGTCCAGTCCCCTGCCCTCATGGCAGGACCAAATACTGTCTAGACCATCCCTGATAGACATTTATCTAACCTACTCTTACATATCTCCAGAGATGGAGATTCCACAACCTCCCTGGGCAATTTATTCCAGTGTCTGACTACCCTGACAGTTAGGAACTTTTTCTAATGTCCAATCTAAACCTCCCTTGCTGCAGTTTAAGCCCATTGCTTTTTGTTCTATCCTCAGAGGCCAAGATGAACAAGTTTTCTCCCTCCTCCTTATGACACCCTTTTAGATACCTGAAAACTGCTATCATGTCCCCCCTCAGTCTTCTCTTTTCTAAACTAAACAAACCCAATTCCTTCAGTCTTCCCTCATAGGTCATGTTCTCTAGACCTTTAATCATTCTCGTTGCTCTTCTCTGAACCCTCTCCAATTTCTCCACATCTTTCTTGAAATGCGGTGCCCAGAACTGGACACAATACTCCAACTGAGGCCTAACCAGCGCAGAGTAGAGCGGAAGAATGACTTCTCGTGTCCTGCCCACAACACACCAGTTAATGTATCCCAGAATCATGTATGCTTTTTTTGCAACAGCATCACACTGCTGACTCATATTCAACTTGTGGTCCACTATAACCCCTAGATCCCTTTCTGCCATACTCCTTCCCAGACAGTCGCTTCCCATTCTGTATGTATGACACTGATTGTTCCTTCCTAAGTGGAGCACTTTGCATTTGTCTTTATTAAACTTCATCCTATTTACCTCAGACCATTTCTCCAATTTGTCCAGGTCATTTTGAATTATTACCCTATCCTCCAGATTAGTCGCAACCCCTCCCAGCTTGGTATCATCTGCAAACTTAATAAGCGTACTTTCTATACCAATATCTAAATTGTTGATGAAGATATTGAACAGAGCTGGTCCCAAAACAGACCCCTGCGGAACCCCACTTCTTATGTCTTTCCAGCAGGATTGTGAACCATTAATAACTACTCTCTGAGTACGGTTATCCAGCCAGTTATGCACCCACCTTATAGAAGTGAAAACACTATCAGCCCTTGTTTGGCAGGGAGAAAACTTGGATGGAGGCCTGATCAACTAAAAAATGAATAAATAAAATTCCAGTATAGAAGGAGATTCACTAGAATTTTGTAGCCCCTGCAGAAATCCACACATAACTGCCCCAACCCTGTAACTGAAATGTTTAAATCAGTTTCCAGCATCCTTGAGATACAAGCTGCAGTTGGTTCATGATCCTAACACTAAGCTTGCACCAGGATTTGGCTTCAATGGACTTTCTCTACACATGCCAAAAATTCCCTCCATAGGCCAAGATTCTGACTCTATCAGTATTCACAAGTATAATATTGGTTCCCTTCATTAGGCAAGGCTGCCACTTCTCTCAATTTTACAAAGATGACAGCTGAGGCAGCAGCCCATCTCAGGAATAAAAATAGTCACACTTTAATTTAGGACTGATATATTTAGGAAACCTCTCTTTTGGAAGCTAATTTAGGAAACTTCTCTTTGGAAGCTCAGATAGCAGATCCATAGGCATTGGGGGCCAGCTGGTATAAAACAGCATAGGTCCTTCCTCCTGAGAGTCTTCTGTTGCACCATTCCAACACGCTGTTGTTCCTCACACGGAAAAAGACAGTCAATCATATGGTGTCCAAGACTGAGACAGCTCCCTTCTAGAGAGGTCTGTTACCTTCTGCTCTGACAAGAAAGCTCTGCTTCTGAGGACAGCTGTGAGAAGATCATTCTCACTGGAGATAGTAGCAAAGTACAGAGACCATTCTTTGCTTCTGAGTGTCACTATTCAGAGCAATTGATCCTATATTTCCTCCCAGTGGTCCAGCAAAAGCACCCACTCTTGGCTTCCAGATTCCCATCTATTGCCTTTCTAGGTAGAGACCTGTGTCTCTCCCCTTCCAACCAGTCTACTCCCAGGCCACACAGTGTTGCTCCCAGCAGAGACGGTTTGCATAAACAGACCTGCTTGCTTTCTTTTCAGAGACTTACAACAGAGCTATTGCTACAAATAGTTTTCTGAGCAAGCATTTTATTCTTAAGGTAAAAGGTGTTACCAAGGAAATGTATTTAAAACACTAAAAGAACGTGCACTCATGCTCATAAGGTTACAAGCCAGCACTCTTCACAGGGATCCCTTGCGGTTACTGGTTCATTAGAATGTCAGAACCTCAGAACAAACACAGCCTTATGAGATCTCAATAAGCCAAGTCCTTCCCACCCTCCTCAGACTTGTCAGGCCCTGGGCAAGATGGGGGGATGGGCAGCTCTGTGGTCCCAAAAGGGATGTGGCCTCGAGTGGAAGGGGTGGGACTGGAGCTAGCTTCCCCCAGGCAGCCTCAGAGCTGTCTGGAGTGTGCCACGCCGGGATCTGGCAGTGATTTAAAGGGCCCAGGGCGCCAGCCACTGCTGCTATTGTAGTAGTGGCAGCGGCAACTGGGAGCCCTGGGCCCTTTTGGATCACTGGGTCCCCTTTGCTCCCACCCGTCACCCTCCCGGACTGTCGGCAGGCCTGAGGCTTGAAACTCTCTATGAACCAAGGGTCTGTCCACTTGCTGTATCAGTGAAACCAAAACTCTCACCTGAAAACCTTTTCTTTGTCTGTCGGTCTCTGGAGAATTCAGTTTAAACTAGTATTGGCATCTCTCTGTGGAGGGGTTACAAAAATTGATACCAAAGGAAGTCCATTAGACTCTCCCCTCCATGCTAATGGATAGTTCATACAGTGCCACAACACCCCAGGGGTATTAGCCCTAATTGAATAAGGTTTAACTTAAATCAATAAAGTTTATCTTAATTCCATTGGGTATGTGCAGGATATTCTAGGTTACCCATAGTCTGTCACTCCAAGCTCAGCACTTCTGCTCCACCTATGGGCTTGTTCAAAGCTAATTCAATTCTTTTTAATTTTGAAATTGTTTGAAAGGGGGATTTTATTTTACAAAAGCTTTCATGAAAAATTTGCTCCTTAAAGCCAATTCTAGCCCAGATCTAACATCTACTGAACTCACTGTAGTCCTTCCATTGATATCAATGGGTGCTGAATCACACTCTAAACAAGACACTTCATAAAACAAGGCCTGCAATACCTCCAGGTTATATTTGAGCTCATTGCTGCCCATTTTCTCTAGCTGCTTCTACTCTTATCTCAATATCACAAACCAGCAGCATTAGTCCAATATCTTTCTCTACAGCACCTTTCAGATAAGCCTCTTTTGCTTTTTTGGTAGTGGTAAAGTGCAAAGTCAATCACAAGTGAGCTCCCTCTCTCTTTCTCTTAGGGTACTTCTAGACTACATGCCTCTGTCGCCAGAGGCATGTAGATTAGGCTACCCAGCATAGGAAAATGAAGCGGCGATTTAAATAATCGCCGCTTCATTTAAATTTAAATGGCTGCCACGCTGAGCCGATCAGCTGTTTATTGGCTCAGTGCGGTAGTCTGGACGCTCTGCGGTCGACATCAAAGGCATTTATCGACCTCCCAGGTAAACCTCATCCCAGGAGGCATACCTGGGAGGTCGATAAATGCCTTTGATGTCAACCACAGAGCGTCCAGACTACCACGCTGAGCCGACAAACAGCTGATCGGCTCAGCGTGGCAGCCATTTAAATTTAAATGAAGCAGCGATTATTTAAATCACCGCTTCATTTTCCTATGCCGGGTAGCCTAATCTACATGCCTCTGGCGACAGAGGCATGTAGTCTAGACGTACCCTTAGTGGCACATAATATCATTGTTCCACGTATACTGGGGAGGGAAATGATGCTGGACCACTGAGAAATAGTGACCATAATATAATTAAATTTAACATCCCTTTGGTGGGAAAAGCACCAGAGCTACCCCTCACTGTGGCCTTTAATTTCAGAAAGGGGAACTACACAAAAACGAGAAGGTTAGTTACAAGAAATTAAAAGGTCAGTACCAAAAGTAAAATCCCTGCAAGCTGCATGGAAACTTTCAAAGACACCATAATAGAGACTTAACTTAAAAGTATACTTCAAATTTAAAAAATAAAATACAGTAAGACCGCGTTTCTCAAACTGTGGGTCCCGATCCCCCGGGGGGGTCGAGAGCAACTTGGGGGGGGTCACAGTATCACAAAGTTTGAGAACCCCTGCAGTAAGAGAACCACTTACTGAGCCATTATGGCTTAACAACAAAGTAAGAGAAGCAGTGTAAGATAAAAAGGCATAGTTTAAAAAGTGCGAGTTAAATTCTAGTGAGGAAAAGAGAAAGGCGCATAAACTCTGTCAAATTAAGTGTAAAAATATCATTAGGAAGGCCAAAAAAGAATTTGAAGAACATCTAACCAAAGATTCAAAAAGTAATAGCAAAAGAAATTTTAAAGTACATCAGAGGCAGGAAGCCTGAAAAATAAAACCAGTGGGTCCACTTGACAATTGAGATGCTAAAGGAACACTCCAGGACAATAAGGTCATTCCAGAGAAACTAAATGAATACTTTGCATCAATCTTCACAGCTGAGGATGTTAGGAAGATTCTCAAACCTGAGCCATTCTTTTAGGTAACAAGTCTGGGGGATTGTCCCAGATTTTCAAAAAGGGCTCTAGAGGTGACCCTGTCAATTGCAGACCGGTAAGTCTAACATCAGTACCTGGCAAATTGGTTGACACTATAGTAAAGAACAGAACGGTCAGACACACATGAACATAATTTGTTGGGCAAAAGTCAACATAGTTTCTGTAAAGGGAAATCATTCCTCACTAATCCACTAGAATCCTTTGAGGGGATCAACAAGCATGTGGACAAATGAGGGGGGAAGGGAGGTATAGTGGATATAGTGTACTTAGATTTCCAGAAAGACTTTGACAAGGTTCCTCACCAAAGGCTCTTAAGCAAAGTAAACTGTTATGGGATAAGAGGGAAGGTCCTCTCATGGATTGATAACTGGTTAAAACAGGGTTGAGGAACCTCAGGCCTGACGGCCAGATATGGCCCCTACCTTGCCTGGATCTGGCCCTGAGGCTCAGGGCTCCCCAGTCCCACCTCCACAGTAGGGCCTGAGCACACAAAATCTCACTTGTGTGCAGCCACCAAGGGATTTTTCTGTGAGTCAACCACCCAAAAAAGGTTCCCTACCCTATTAAAAGATAGGAAACAAAGGGTACGAATAAATGGTTAGTTTTCAGAATGGAGAGAGGTAATCCTATTCAACATATTCATAAATGATCTGGAGAACGGGGTAAACAGTGAGGTGGTAAAAACTGCAGATGATCCTAATCTGCTTAAGATAGTTAAGTCCAAACAGACTGTGAAGAGCTTCAAAAGGATTTCACGAAACTTAGGTGACTGGGCAACAGTAATGTTAATAAATGCAAAGTAATGCATATTGGAAAACACAATCCCAACTATATGTACAAAATGATAGGGACTAAACTAGTTATTACCACTGAAGAGAGAGATCTTAGAGTCATTATAGATAATTCTCTGAAAACATCCACTCAGTGTGCAGCAGCAGTCAAAAAAATAAAACAGAATGCCAGGAATCATTTAAAAAAAAAGAGATAGAGAATAAGGCAGAGAATATCTTATTGCCTTTATATAAATTGATGGTATGCCCACATCTTGAATATTACGTGCAGATGTGATCACGTCATCTCAGAAAAGATATCTTGGCATTGGAAAAAGTTCGGGAAAAGAACAACAAACATTATTAGGGATCTGGAACAGCTGCTATATGAGGAGAAATTAATAAAACTGGGACTTTTCAATTTAGAAAAGAAGACACTAAGTGGGATACGACAGAGATCTACTGGTGTGAAAAAGTAAATAAGGATAAATTATTTACTTGTTCCTATAACACAAGAACGAGGGGGTCACCAAATGAAATTAATAGGGTAGCTGGTTTAAAACAACACAAACTCAACTTGTGGAACTCCTTGCCAAAGGATGTTGTGAAGACCAGGACTTTAACAGGGTTCAAAAAAGAGTAGATAAATTCATGAAGGTTAGGTCCACCAATGGTTGTTAGCCAGGATGGGTATAAATGGTGTCCCTAACCTCTGTCAGAAGCTGGGAATGGATGGCAGGGGATGGATCACTTGATGATTACCTGTTCTGTTCATTCCCTCTGGGGCATCTGGCATTGGCCACTGTTGGAAGACAGGATATTGGGCTAGATGGATCTTTGGTCTGACACAGTATGGCCGTTCTTTTGTTTTTGTTTGAAAACCACCAAAATCCCTTCAGATTGAGATTCACTGTCAACACTAAGCCACTGGAAGAGGTTAGGGAGCGTAGCAGGTGTCCTCTCAAATGGCTGTTAGAAAAAGAGCCAAGAATGGTCTGTGGGTATATCTGACCTAACAGCAAAGCAGGGATTTGGAAATCAGAGAAACTTTGGGATCCAATTATTTCATTGCTAACTGGTTCTGAATTCCCTAAAATAGATGCTTTTGAAAAAATAACACTGAATCTCCCTGTGCCTCAGCTCCCTACAGAACTTTCCTAACACACAAGGGTGCTGTAAGGGTAAATACATTAAAGATTGTGAAGCACTCAGATGCTGTGTTCAAATGGGTTATATGAGCACCTAAGGCAGAAAGAGAGAGAGTCCTGTGCGGATACAAAATTTGTATCTGCACCCTCATCTGTATTTGCAAAAATGATACCCATGGATATAAAGCAGATATCTGCAAATTTGCATGGTTCTAGACACAAAATGTCTAACTCTATCTGCAAAAATGAACCATGGATATCCACAAATTTGCAGTCCTCCGCAAAGAGATACTCCTCCTCAGTTATATAATGGGAGAGTGGAGTTTTAATTTATAGTGCCTCTCGTGCATTTACTAAAATCTATAAGACTCTCACTCAGACATCATGGTAATGAACATGGAAGAAATACCCACATACAGTAGACATAAATAAGAATAGATTGGATTAGAGATTTAGCTACGTAACTCAGGTACTAGCCAGAACTGAATTAGTAGGTTTCATCAGAAAACCATCTACTTTATTTGTTCATTTTATAATTTTTCTTATACACTACCAAAAGTACTTGAAAATATTTTCTAGTTCAGTTGCAATAAGATTTAATTGAGAAGTTGGTTGAGAGAGAAATATTTCTTGGAGCACTAAAAATCTAGATTTTTTTGTAGCAGAATTCTCCATCCAGTCTTAATGAAGGTGTATGAGGAATAGAGGCCTTCCCCCCAAAAAAGAATGAATAATTCTATGAGCTGTCCCTTCTCATTTCCAAAACTATTCTGGAAATTTGCAAATCATGTTCTTCTGGAAAAGAGCTACTGTAAAATCACAGTTTGTGTCTTATCATAAAGACTGAACATACTATTAATATGCAAATTCATTACATCCAAACTGGTTTAAATTGTCAGTTATAATTGTAGACAATTATTTTTAATCATTATCCTTTTTTTCATTCTGATGAACTGCAAACCTGGCACATAGTCAAAGCCAAAAAGGTTATAGCACACAATTCTTCATAAATGAAATGTCTTACCTACAAGTGTGTATCTTATATATATTGTTTTAACTGTACATTTTATAGGCATGAATTTTAACTACTTCTGCAAGAAACACCTTGATTTTGACATTTGTTGCATACATAAGATGCTTGAATACAGGTAGTCGACCGCCTCTGTGGGCCCCTAGACAAGGTGGGGAGGACAGCTCCCTGCTCCCAGAAGGGGCAAGGCCTCACTAAAGGGGCAGAGCTGGGGCATCCTTGGGCCTGCTTGTATCTTTATCACAATTGCAGATACAAATCAGCATTTTATATATGCAGATTGCCAATTATATGTCTAAATCCTTAGTTCAGCACCACAGTTAAATGTATGCTTAGTTTTTAGCACAAGTCAGCCTACTGAACTCAGTGGAAATATTTGTGTACTTAAATTCAGTCACAGGTGTAAATACTTTGTTGAATTAAAGCCTTAATTGAAATCTGTGTATACAAATTACCCATTTGAATGTATACAGAGTTGCACATGCAAGTTTTCTAATAAATAAAGCCCTTGCTGGCAGAAGTAGCTACTTTATGTATTCATTAGGGCCATGCCAGTTAATGGGGCTTGAATAATCCCTAAGAAAGTTGTACAACTGCCCTATTATAACATTTGTAAAATTACACATAAAGGGGAAAATAAATTATATATTTTAAATTATAAATTAGACCGTCTTTTTGTTCTGTCAGTACTTAGCACAAAAGGGTTCTTGTCTATTAATGGGGATGCTACACACACCACCACCACCACAAAAAATTACTATAATCAATATAATAAAATTCTGTATCTTACTGAAGGGATCATTTTTCAATCTACAGGAACACTACACTATTAAAGAACATAAGATAACATAAAAACAACATAATATAATTAAAAAGCACATAATATAATTAAAATTTAAATTTTCAGACTCTCCATTCTTACAAAAACCTATAACGTCCCATAGTCACCACATTTCATAACACCAAACAGTCAAGGCCACTGACAGTGTGGCACAGTTGCCCAGGGACCCAGTTTTATCAGTGGTTCTCAAACTGTGGGTCAAGTTGGGACCCTTTGAATGAGGTCACCAGGATTGGCTTAGACTTTCTAGGACCCAGAACCAAAGCCTCCAGATCAGTGGGCCTTGGGCTTTTCCCTACCTGCGGCAATGGGGCTTGAACAGACTTAGGCTTCAGTTCCTGCTCTTAGGGCCATGAAGTAATTTTTACTGTCCGATTATGGTCATGGTGCAATGAAGTTTGAGAACTCCTAGACTGTATACCAGTTATTCAGGTGGTGTTGGTAGAGAATGATGGAGAAGTATATGACATTTCAGTACTGGTGGGATTCCTTGACTGATTATTTCAAAACAATTAAATATTTGGGGTTTTCTTGAAGTTGTACATTTATATGTACATAAAGCATAACTACATTATACTCCTTCCCTCAGTCTATGTCTCTTTAAACAAGGGGTGGAGAACCTTTTTGGGGTTGGGGACCACTGACCCACATCAAAATCAGTGGGGGCTGCACACAAGTGAGAAGCAAAAACAAACAAAAAACCCCAAACCCTCACTAACGTGGCCCCCAGCTGAGGAGAAAGATACTTCCCTTGCACACTAGAGCCTAGCAGGGCCCAGCCAAGTAGATGGTGTGCTCCAGCCCCATGGGGAGGCAATGGGGTAGGGCTGGAGCACCAGCACAGGCTCCCCAATGTTGGGGGGGGAGCTAAGACTCTGAGGCCGGATAAAGAGGCAAACCATGGCCTCCGGGCCTGAGGTTCCCCACCCCTGCTTTAGACAACATAGGCTCATTGTTTCTTTGCACTCCCTTGTCTCCATCGATTTGTTGTCTTATATAAGTAAGAGTACATCTACACTGCATGGCTATTTCAGGATACCAGAGGTATCCCAAAATAGCTATGCCATGTCAACACAAGCCACTTCTTATTTCAAAATATTTTTCAAAATAATGGGCACGTTATTTCACCATTCCAGTAACCCTTGTTGCACAAGGGATAAGGAATGGCTCAAAATGGCATGTTATTTCAAAATTTGGTGCTGCGTACACACGCCAAATTTCAAGATAGCCCATTTCAAAATAGATTTGAAATAAGATATGCAATTTGCATAGCGCAAATTACGCATCTTATTTTGAGTTCAGGGTGCTTTGTAGATGCATCCTCAATGTTTGGGCACAGGGACTGTCTTTTATTTTGTCTATGTACAGAGCCTAGCATAATGGGGTCCTGATTCATGCCTGAGGCTTCTAGGTGCTATGATAGTACAAATAATAAATAACAATTAATTTCACTGGGACATCAGAGACTATATTTATTACTACAAAATAAAAAAAGGTGTGTAAATATTAATGTCTGGATCTGTAGTCAAAGACTTCTTTGTTTTACATCTCATCCAAGAGCAGTTAAGAAATTGGTTCAGCACTTGCTCAGAGGAAAAAGAGTACCATCAATCGAGCTATACATTTCCTGCCACAGTGAATTTTCCTTGGAAGCCTCCCATACAAATACTGATCAGGCCCAACCTTTCTTGATTTAAGATATCTGATGGCATTATAGGTCAAGATAATATGTCTCTAGTTAAGTCAGATCACAATACATAAACTGTACTATTAGCAGATATGGTGCAGTAATCAACACTAATGAGTGTAAATAAATCTAAGTAACACACTCCTCTCATCATCCTGTTGAGTTTCTATTGAAAACAATAGGAATTGTAAGCATAAATGCACATGCACCATGGAAAAATATATCTCAAGAAAGTAAAATTTACATTTAACAGTATAATGTCATTTTCATTTATAGTGTGTTTCAAACAACTATATGACTGAGTGTGTGCATAACTATATTGGTTAGTACAAAGAGAGTCAAGTTAATCATAAAAATAGTACAACATTTTGGCTTCAGTTACCAAATAAAAGAATATAATAATAAATCAATGTTCCTAATTGCATCAAGTTTTAAAAGACCTCACTACAAAAGCAGCAAATAAAATCTTAATATCAAATTGCATAAAAACTTCAGACTAGAAACCTTCTAAATCAGAATTCTAATAAATGCAGGGTTTAAAATAGAAAGCATTGCCTTCTAAGATTCAAGGAGCTAGAATGTTGTGTTTGTATCTAGAAATTACCTTTTGTTCCATCTATGTTTTGAGCATTTTCATTCAGCAAATGTTTAGGATCAAAGATAAAGCCTACTGCGGACCATGGACCAACAGCTGGTAGTCCACAGACAAATCTGAGCAGCACAAAGGGATTCTCAGATCCACAGTTCATCCTAACCCCTGGCAGCTCTTGCAACCTTACTCACTGAACTTCTGGTCCAGCAGCAACTGCAATTCCCAGACCTTCCTAATTATCACAATGCATGAAAATGAGAAGGTCCCATAAAGGGACTAGTGCAAATGGAACAGAATCTTAAATATAACCTTAAAGGCAGGAAATGGGTTCTAAGGATTACACCACTGGATATTAACTTGGGGTTAAGAAACAGATGAAGGAAAGAAAGGTTATCAACCTGTAAATGGAGCTCTGCAAACATATTATGTTTGCAAAGTACCACTGGTAGGAATACCCATGTCAGAATAGCAATATGCAGAATTATTTGAAACCATTATAACATCTGGGACACTTGCATACCCTTCATACAGAACCAAATATTCAAAGGCGAGGGTAAATAAAAAGTCAAACAGGGCTTTAGGTAAGAGACATGTATGCAGGCTGTTTGTTCTTTTAAAATCCTCTCTCTCTCTCTCTCTCTCTCATTCAATGTTTGAACTACAAAACCTTTAAAAAACCTTTCTTTTTACAAAAATCATTATACCACTGGTCACATGTTCTTGAAAGGAGGAAACACAAATCAGCGTTTTTCAAACTTGGGTCATGGGGCTATCAGGGCAAGCCACTGGCAGGACCACACGTTTACTTAACATGTCTCTAGCCATGGAGCCTGGCAGCTCCCATTGGCTGCGATTCGCTGTTTCCAGCCAAAGGGAACTGGAAGTCTCCATTGCTACAGACATGTTAAGTAAACAAAGTGATGCAGGCCCGTGACCCAAGTTTGAAAAACACTGCCCTAAATCCAGTCAGACCTTCAGAGTGATGGGGAGCTGGTATAAATGGGATATTCTAGGCATGTCCTGGTCTAAGAGTGGAAGAATTGCATGATCCCACTGATTCACTCAGACATGTAAGGGCAAGAGGCTATCACCCTGAAGGAGTACCTGTGGAGAGATGAGAAAAGGGAAGAGAGGTTCCTGTAATTATTACACTGTTAGTGACCAGTTTATACAGGCTATCTTCCCTTGCTAAGTAAGGAGATTTCAGGAAAAAGTCTAGAGGATCAATAGATTGGCTGAGATAAAGTACCATTTTAATAAGATCTTTTATTATCAGCACACTGAAAGGAGGCTCTACCACTTGAATTTCAATGTCCGCTAGGTCCAAAGATGACAACATCCTGTTATTATTAAATGTAAGTTTGCTGAATTTCACACTAAAACACATATGAATTCTTCTCTTAGGAATAAAATCATAGCTACACAGATAAAAACTGAAGTCTTACAAGAAATGGAGGACAGTGTAGTACTGTCTATGCTTGTCAGATGGACTTCATCATAGCAACAATCCTAGGCTTCATTAGAGAGAATAGATAAGCCTGGATAAAAAAAATGAGCAAGACAGAAGAGCTAAATTCTTACTATTAATTCACAAAGTGAAATACATCCACTTTAAAATATAAGCCTCTCTTGTAGCTGGCTTGTGAGAGGCTAAACAGGACGTGATTTGTTTTATTTGAGCACTACAGATCCACTCCTAGAAAGGTTGTTAAATGGAATATGCCTTGATACAAACATACAATGCAACCTTGCTTCTAGGGTAAGAGATCTCCTGAAGATACTGGCAAAAAGACTAGAAACTCAAATGTTAGGGAAACAGGGCCTGGGAAACAAAACTTACAAGCACTTTCATGGCATATTAAATTAAGGAAGCATGCAGTACCAGTGTTTCAGTATTGGTACACAAATCTAGTTCTGAGCTATATTGCCTTCCAAAACCTAAAATAGTTCAGATGTCACGCAGAACGATTTGGCAAAGCGACAGACATTTTTATTATCTCAATTCCTGCTCTGCAGGGGTACGTCTACACTACAGTGTTATTTGGAAAAATCTAATTTCAAAATAGTTATTTTGAAATAAGATATTCTGAAATTACGCGTCTACACACAAAATGCATTTCGAAATAGCATTTGGCTATTTCGAAATAGTGCGTCCACACTGAGTGGATGCTGAATCTCATTTAAGGCCGGCCGGAATCAGGTCTGGCAAGGCATCAGGTCAGAAGTTACTGTGTGTGGCTGCTGCCTGAGGCTATCTGAGGCCTGTGCTTAAAGGGACCCCCCCCCCGACAGCCAGTTCTCAGGTTTCCCTGCTTGCTTGCCTACCTTGATGAGGGACAGCAAAGCATTTTGTCTCTGCGTGCTCTGATTGCCCTCACTCGGGACACCACAGCACTCTGCAACATGGAGCCAGAGCTTCCCCTGGGCACTCTAGTGCTTCTCGTGGACACGTTGCTGTGAGCCTGACTGCACTTTCTTCAGGCTGTCATCTGGGAGGTCCATTGGGGGGCTGTCAGTATCCAGGAGGCCCTGCAGGAGAGCTTCTAAGAGACTCCCTGGTCTGCCCCACTGGGGGCTTGTGCCTCATTCCTCCCTCATGTCCTTCCACTTACCCCTCCCTAACCTCCCTTCCTGATGTAAAATAAAATACATGTATTTTCATGAACACAAACTATCTTTATTTAGTTTCTCTTGGGGGGGGGAGAATGAAACTCTGGTGAGGCTAGGGAAAGGAGGCGGGAGAGGGGAGGAGAGAGGGTGGGAGAAAGGAAGGGGAAACCTGGGAGGAGGGAGCTGGAAGGGGGAAGCAAGGGGAAGAAGGGGGAGGGGAAGCTCAGGGTTGGGGATCTCGTGGGACCAACTTGATTTTCATGCGAACCTGCTCCTGGGTTCGCATGTGGCCTTTGTGGCAGGCTAGCTGCCAGCCTAGCTATCAGACGGCTGCGTCCCCCCGTCTAGTGTGGAGATCATAGACGTTGGGGGCATCCCCCCAAACCTGAATAAGGTCCATGATCTCCGCACTGGACCAGGAAGGCGCCCGCCTTCTCCAGCCCCTGGCAGGCTCCTGGGAGCTGGCAGACTGCTCCTGGGGAGCGGTGGAGAGCTGACTGCCAGTGGCTTGCTGGCTCATGTTTTGGGGCCACTGGGTCAGGGGCAGTGACTGCTGGCTCTGGGTTGGCAGGCTTGAAGCTGGCACAGGCACTGTGGCCAGAGTCTACCCCTTTAAAGGCTCTGGGGAGGCAGGAAGGGAGAGGAGTGTTCTTGGTTGAGGCCAGAGTGGCCACCAGGGCACCCTGGGAAGGGTTGGATGCCCCCTATTTCAAAAAATTTCTATACAGCACTTATTTCGAAATAGCAATTTCGAAATTGGAATGAGGTTTACCAATTTCTAAATAAACCCTCCGCTACTTCGATTTAATTTCGAAATAGTGGTTGGCTTGTGTAGACAGTAGGAAACTTATTTCGAAATAACAACTGTTATTTCAAAATAATTTTGATGTGTAGACATACCCCAGGACACTTCCATGTACTATATCCAAAGAGCCTCCTGAAGCCAAACAACTTTATAGTGTATATGTCTGTAGATGTCCACTTATAGCTTTACTCAACCCAGGAAGGAGTGTACTGTACTTCTGTATTTCCAACATGAATTATTCTATAACTTTCATTTTACTTTAGAAGACATCAGGGGAGTTTTTGATGCTGAGCAATCTTTAACTTTCTGTCATAGATACTTGTCTCAAAATAGCCACTAACTAAGGCTCTAGTCAAATAATGGTAGGATTATCGAAACAACTGCAGCTGAGTTGCGGCAAAGTCATGGAAAATTGGGGAAAGTAATAATGAACCTTATAATTTGTGTCAATAAAGTACATTATTACTTTTCCATGATTTTCTGCTGTTGGTCGCCCAGGGCTGAGCACAGGGGCCACTGTCAAAACTGCATCTTAAGCCTAATAGAATGGAATCCACAATTTCTGCAGCATTGCAAGTGAAGTGGGGCCTTACCATTAGCCCTTTTATAAATGGATCTAAGGAATTTCTCTGGTTATATAACTGCCTATAGAAAAATCCATATAGAAGAAGGGCTCAGGCTCCGCTGTATGCATATAATGTTCCCAAAAGTAGATACCTGACTACTTTGCTATTTACTAAGATTAACTGAAGGAGGGGGAGAAAAGGGATCACTTTGTTAGTGGAGATGAAAACAGTGCTGAATTTACTCCCTACGCACAGCATCATCAGTGCCCCCTCTGCTTACAGCTGACCTCTCCGTGTCACACAGTTTTGAAGAGGTAACACACCATGGGAACACCAGCCTCCTCTGCCTAACTAGAAATCCAGTCTTGGGTGGTGCTACAAAAAAAGATCACGGGACCTCATAAGGGATTGGTGGGTAAACTCAGCTATACTGATGCTGGAACACTATGCCGAGATACAGCCTTTTAAGTTTAGAAAGCCTGGGTCTACCCACAAAACAATCATTTTCACACTTTTAAAATGGGACAAAGATTCTAATATGCTTTGTAAAGCGCTCTGAGATAGATTGATTAAAAGAATTACATAAAGGCAAGGTATTATTAATAGTATTTGTGTGAATTTGCATAAAATTCATGTGTATGTTGCTTTAATTTCAGCTTATTTGCACCAGTAAATTGCCCTTTACTTAAGTAACTGAATTTAACCATTTTATCTTCCCTTATGCTGAAACATCAGTATCACCACAGAGACATGATATTTAGACTGAATATAGTTTTTAGAAATAGGCTGGTAAATAAAATAAAAGAAACTGAATTATTGTGCAGTTGGATTTTCACCCAGTTGTACCCAAATGTAAAAACAATTGCAAGAGGAAATTGTCTGTCCACTATTACTTCTGATTTAAAGGAATTCCTAAACATCTCTGGCATCATCTGACAACATATTTATCTATGGGAGGTTTTGTTCAGCACAACATCATACTATTCTGTTATCAATCTTAGCTTATACAATTCAAATATGTGTGGTCACTACAGCAGAGTTTCTACACAAATATTTTGACACATGACTTATGGTGTAAACAAGATTTCTGTAAACAGTCTCATTTTTCCTGTAAGCCTGTACTATGGTTGGTGCTATTGAGACATGTGGTCAGGTCACTTGATGCTGGAGCACATTTTGAATGTAGTACTTTTCCATGGGGGTGTGAAAGGTTTGAAGCTGAGCACAAAAGATCCTCACTGTGGGCAAAATCTCTTATAGGCAGGGAACTAAACAAAAAGGGAGTTGGAAGATAACCCTTGTTTACCACTGCTGAAAACACCTGAGAAGGGAAGGATGCAGCCCAAACTAGAAGGCTGCCTAGCTTCTGAGAAAAGATAATAAAATCTACTGTTAGGGTAAGAAATTGCAAGTAACAAGTTTCATAAAGTATTAAGCTTAGCTGGCGTGTTTTGTTATATTTTAGTTTAGTAATTTACTTTGATCTGTCGGCCATTATTTGCAATCACATAAATCCCACTTTGTATTCTTAATATCACTTTTGTTTATTATCAAAGCCAGTGTAAATAATTGTTCCCCCCTCTCAAGGTAACAACAGATGTGCATATCTCTCTTTCATTGATAAAAGGAGGGAACTTTATGAACTTTCTCTGTGTAAAACTTTTATACAGAGTAAGACAGATTTATCTGGAGTTCTAATCCATTGGGGCTATGCATGAGAGTGCTGTGTCAATCCCCAGAGCTGAGATGTTCTCAGTGTTGTGTTATTCTGACAGAGAGCTGTTACCCCAACTCTGTGCATTTGCTGGGAGAGACCAGAGCTTCTGGGTCAGCAGGATGGGAGAAGGGGCAGAGAACAGGTAAGCAGGCTCAGTGGTGTGATCGACAGTCTCAAAGGGATCTCTGTGACCCAACCTGTCACACTAATTATTTTAGTTTTCAAACAATTTCCATTCTCTTATTCTGTACATATTGGCTTCCTTGTCCCACCATTTTATCTGCTGTGCCTTCCTTTCCTTGGCCCAAGGCATTAGTGCCTTCCAGCTCAAAAGGGCAGTACCTATAAAGAGTTATTCCACAGTGGACAGCTCCACAGGTTGTGAGGGAAAACAACCCATTCCTGTGAGCAAGATCTCTGAAGCAGAGACATACAGTCCAAAATATTCTCAGAATTTAATTTCAGTAGGCAATAGCACATGACAAGAAAAGGTATTGTGCTGGAATGCCAAGTGTTTCCATCATTTGGGAATTGGTTTAATCTAACTCACCTACTGGAGTGTGTTATTACTCTAACATATTTCTTAACAAAGCACTTGATGTGTTTGTTTCAAGGGTGTTTCTGGATAAGGAAGATGACCAAGAGTCAAAGAGACTGCTGAAAAGCAACTTTCTTCACAAAATAAATCCTTAATGTAGAATTGTTTAATTTTATTTCCATAAGCAGATGGTATTTATATACATTTTATGCAGTGAAAAGGGTAAGCTACTACACCACAAGAAAGATCAGGAAAAGGAAGTTTAGCAATATCTGCCAGGGACCCTTGCAGTGTTTTTATTAAGTAATTCTGTTAATGTCTATGTACTATTTCCAGAGGCTTGCCTGTACACAGAAGAGACACATCAAAAGTGACAATTCACTTGTTTTAATGAAACTTGTTCAGCCATCTTCATAATTTCAGCTTTGCATTGGAAATCATTAGTTTCTTTAATGCAGGAAGAAAGCTGCTTCAGGCAAAAGGTTGCAGACATAGTGTAATTCAATATGTAAAGATATCTTTGCAGTTACAATATTCTTAGCAAAAGCAATAAAAGGTGAGCACAGATGTTCTCTTGAATTTCAGGAGCTTACAGAAACTAAATAGTATAGATGGAAGATTTATAAATAAGCCAGCAGAAGCTAGGTGATATAAATAGGTTTATTCAGGTCTCCAGGTATATTCTCCCTCATTTCATTTGTGTGGACAGAAGCCCTGGCCTATTTAAGTTATACATATACATATAATGTGACAAGTATTGTATACAATATTTATAATGTTGGCATATGTTTTTGTTAAGTAGGTACATAGAAATATGTTTTTGTTAAGTAGGTACGTAGAAAATACCAACTTATCAATATTACTATATGTTAAGAATTTTATGAGGTACTAAGAAACAGAATGTAAGTAAAAATACAATATATTAATGGTAAGGATTAGTTTCTGTTTAAATCTTCAAAAATACATTATTGCACGTTTTAGAAAATGAAATTCTCTGCTGTATTCTCTCTCTCTAACACAATTCTACAAAGAATACAAGAGAAAAGTTAATTGTTGCATAATACTTGCTAAATTAGTCTGATTTTGGAGTCAGGGTGATTTAAGCCAGTATTTTTAGATAAGTACTAGAGTTGCAAGTTAAATTTTGCAAAATGAAAGAAAGCAAATGCAGGTCAAACTGGGTGACCTAGCAAATAAAGTACTCTCTCTTCACTTCTGGTACGCCTATTTTAAAGTCAAAATTCTGGTTCTCAGAGAAACAGGTTTTTGGCTTCAAACCTGCATCTAATGGAAAATAAATTTTGTCTCAAAGCCATCTTTGTTTGATGAGGTAACACTAGGAAAAAAACATATTTTTAAAAATTGTAAATGCCAAGTGTTACAGAAACACTTATTGGGCATGTCTACACTAGGAAATGATTTCAAAATAACTAAATTCAAAATAATAAATCCCAAAATAACAAAATTGAAATAGCGTGTCCCCACTACAGGGGAGTCTTGAAATTAGTCCAAAGCAGGTTCCGTTATTGTGGACACATACCTCAGCTTAGAGCCACTGGAAGCACTGGAGAATAATTACTTCGAATTACTCTGGGGAGGAGTTATTTTGAAAAAAGGGCAGCAGAGCATCCACACTAATGCTTTTTGGAAATAACCATTTTGAAATTAGCATTATTCTCTGAGGAAAGCAGGAGTACAAATTTCAAAATAACAGGCTTGGTAGTGTGGACGCTCTGCTTATTATTTCAAAATAAGGAGGATTATTTTGAAATAACTCCCTAGTGTAGACCAGGACATGAAGGCTACGTCTACACTACATACTTCTTGTGCAAGAAGCCTTTTGTGCAAGAGTTTTTGCACAAAAACTTCTTGCGCAAGAGTACATCCACACCTCAAACCACATCGCAAAAGCCATGTGCTTTTGCGCAAGAGAGTGTCCACACTGAATGGATGCTCTTGCGCAAGAAGGCTCTGATGCCCATTCACAGAATGGCCATCAGAGCACCTGTGTTTTTTCCCATAGGGGTTTCTTGTGCAAAGCTGTAGTGCTGAAAGCAGTTATGACTCAGAAAAGGAGGTTTACCTATGGCGGAAAAAACCATCTGTTCTGCCATTTAACTGCACATTTAATTGCACAAGAGCTCATCTGAGGTGTGGATGCTGCACAGGTTTTTGCACAAAACCAGCTGTTTTTGCGCAAAAACCATGTAGTGTAGACGTTGCCCTACTGCTACAGCCAAAGAAATTAGTGTCTATTTTGAATTTTGAAGATCAGAAGCAGATGGTGAAAAGCAGACTCTCTTAGGCCTAGTTATACCTATTTACAGGTGGATAAATAAACAGATATTCGTTCAAAATTGGGGCAATGCACTTTCTTAAGTCTTCTTGGTATGGGAAAGTAAAAGGAGTAGTTGCCTAATTTAACATAAAATATTCTTATATCCTCCACTTGCTATCCTCTTCTGGATATTTGGCATGTGAATTACCCCAATGTAGAATCCATCAGCCAAATTCAGAAATCATTAGACACTGTGATGTAAATTATATGGTGGTAAATGACTGTGAGTCTAAGGAAGCTTATGCTGGTCTGGCGAACATGTCTGGGCAGGTCTGAAAGAAGATGTCCATTACATCAATTTATAACTCCTTTTAAACTTCCTTAGACTTGCTTCTGAATTTGGCTCTGTATCTCTGTCTTGTTCTTTTTCAACAATATTAGTGTAATATAATGGGGCCATTATCTTTTGTCACCAGAGTATGCAAAATGAAAGTAACACTGAAAAGTTTAAAGAGTTCTACAGTGTGAAGGGAAAATTAATACAATCCATTCACACCTAAATTTTTTGTATGAAATAAAATGGCCAGGCAAACAAAACTAGAGACACACAAGATGTTTGATTCATAATTTAACATTAACCTTGGTTAAAATTTGGTCACATGAACAAATACTGACTTAGCCTATGTGCATAAGTCAATATAAGCGGTTTCAATTTTTCATTAGAAAGATGGTAGATGTGTGAGGGCTGTGTTTTAGCTCAGCTGTCTGATCTACATCAAAATACAAATGAAAAAGAAATACTGTATTCTTACTTTATGTGTTCTTCTAATTCTGGCAAATTGTGGCCCATACAAGTACATTCTTATTCTCAATACCTCAGTTACTTAATATAACCCAACTGTATTACTGTTTCATCACATCACATATATTACTGTTATAATTTTTCAAGATAAAAGTTCCTTGGTTCAACCACATCTTATTGAGCCTCAGTCTTCCTCCAGACTCAGTAGCTGTGGCTCTGCAATAGAGATATTTATATATGCACAATTCTTCATGATACCATAACATGGTAGTACAATTCTCTGTGCCCTTCAAATTCTTTTATATGTGTTTTTCCCCCTCCAGTAGAACACACGTACTAAGTGTGACAAGATTATTACTATAATTTGGTATTCGTATTATGGTAATAATGGCCATTCAGACACATATGATGAGTCCCTCCACTAAACATCTGACAATCTAACGTCCACATCCTGCAGCGAACTCCACACTTACATGGAATTAAATTGCAGGATTAATGCCTAAGGTTATATTCCTACACATACTTCCACTGGCACCTTTACTTTAAGACAAAATTCATAGCTTTTATCTACTAGTGAAAGTCCCTGATAAAAATCTCCCAATTTATCAGTTCCTATGGGGTAGCCATGATCCACAGTTGCCTCATTTAGGAACCCTAGGTTCTACAGTTGAATCTGGTCAAGGGAGGGGGGACTACGATTCCAACTATACCATTTTACAGCTGGAATCAGAATTGCGCATTTAGAAGAACAGGAAGTTTTTGGTCAAGCAGGACTCCGATTAAACTCACAAAAAGACAATCACTGGCAGCCTCAGAAAATATAACTCTTCTAAGCAGGGATGAGAGGTCTGCTGCAGCAGAGTGAAAGAGCTATATGAAAACTACCTTAGCTATGGTTATCTTTAGAGGTATTTTGGATGTATTTGCTTTTAGACATATTAGCAGTTAAAAGCTTCCACATTTCTCTGAATAGATTACATCTCCCTCCTCTCCCCCCAATTCCAAACATACTCTTCTTTCCTGGGGTCTGCCTTTATTGTTAAAAGCAAAAAACAAAAATCTCAATGTACGCTTTTTCTCAAAGGATATGTCTATACAGTGCTTTACTCCACACCCGAGGGGTGAAAATTCTAGTGTGTCAAGCAATAATAGGCTCATATAAATCCTATTGTCAGGTACTGAAAGTTCACTAATGCACGTTAATGTAGTTCTGTTTCAAATACATGGACCACTTAGTGTACAACACTCTAATAAGCACTAGAATTTACAACCCATGGTGTAGACAAGACCTGAGTTAGGGAGTTCTATGGAATCTCAAGGAACAACTTATCTCTGCTGATGGTCCCAACCCCTTCTACTTGCCTAGCTTGGCACTAATTGGATATATCTGATTTTTAATGTCAGAGAATCTTACAAAAAATGCCTCAGCATCCCTAAGCAGGTTTCGAGCACATGGCATCACAATATCCCAACAAAATGCCCTAGCATCTCCTTGAAGCATTGTACAATCTGCCTCATAAGTACAAATGTCACCCACCCTAATTTTTTTTTATTAAACTATTTAAAAGTCCTACTGACCTCATAGTCTGTTTTAGTTGAGAGGACAATATGAATGTTATTTGGATTTGGACACTTCTTTCTTAATTCAGGAAAAGATTTAAAAATACTGAGCTTCTCCTAGAGATTATCTTGCTATCTGAACTTTGATAAGATACTGTCCTTGTTGGTGAGATCTAGATTGCTATTCATGCCATAATTAACCATGGATAGAATTGGCTGGTTCTAAGGTTTTTGCAGAGGGGAGCAGGACAAAAATGGAAGAAACAGTGCAGGAGAGGGTAATGGGGGACAGGACAGAAGCTAAAAAAAAAAATAGTCCTGTACGGGGCTCTACTTTTGAGCACCTCCTCAACCAGAGGTGTTTTTTCATACCCTGCCTCTGCTTCCCTCTGGAGCAGTGGTGAGCAATTTTGGAAGGAGACAAAAAGAACAACTGTGAAATAACTTGCCAAATTCCATGCAGCCAGTCAGTGGCAAAACAAAGATCAGAAGTCAGACCTTCCTGATGACCAACCATGGGCTCATTCTAGACCATTTTTTTTTAAACTACCTTGCTACCATAAGCATGATGGCAAGTTAACAGAGTCAAATGAAGAGCAAATCCAATGAAGAGTAAATCAATTAAGTTAGCAGAGAATCTAATGAATGGTGAATCACTTCTGTCTGCAGCAAATCAGGAGTAGCAACTTACACAGCTGTCCAAAAGGAATGACAATAAAAGCTTTATTCCACATTGCATTCTATATCTATCATCACCATGTCTTTATGTAGATTATAGTGATATTGATTGTACCAGTGATTATCAATATGTCTCATCAAAATTTCCACTCCTAACAATCTTATTATAGAATGGAGCTGAAGTACACCAATTGTTTGCAAAAGTCTAAATATTTTTCTCTGATTTTTATAAAGTTGTGTTTCTGTTAAAAGTGTGGTAAATAAGAAAAATAAATGCACATTTCTTCAACTTCAATTCTCCAGTAATGTAATTTAAAACTTGATACTGGTTCTCTGACAATATTCGCACAACATACGCTAATGGTCCAGTCTTGCCTTCCAAAGTGCAGCCCATATCACTGCATACTTTGGGAAAATATTTTCTGAGTTTGCACCCATAGCTGCTGAATATTTTAAATACTCAGTGTTCTATGCAGTATAAGGCAGAACCAAATTCTTTTTATTGGCCATGTAAAATTAATTAAGAAGTGATTTTGTATTCAGTAGTTGTATAGCTAGCACAGCTACAGTACATGAATGCTGACAGAGAAAACATGCAATAAACTGACCCACTCAAAAGTTTACTGTGCAACACTATGACAGAAAAGAAAACTCAATGAAACCAGAATTTGTCATGTTTTGCAGCAAATACTTCATTTGGGATTATTCTAATGTTATAATATTCTAATGCATTATAGCATTTAACAAATGGAGGATTTGCTTACCCTTGTGTTGGCTCCAAGAAGAAAGGTCAAAGACATTTACACCCTTTTCTTCTTTACCAAGGGCAGCAAAAAGAGTGGGATAGGCAGACTACCACATTGAAGGATACTGCAATAAGAGAGCAGCTTTATGTTGCAGCCAGAGTTCTTCTCAGTACCATCTTCCAAGCAACACTGCAGTGAAAGCAAGACCTACCATAATGCTGCTTGAGTCAGAACTCTGCTGCACACCCCCTGTTGTGGAAGGACAGCCTTGTGGTTAATCTACTGAGTTAAGTTCTAGAAATCTAAATTAAACTGAGGCTCTGAGCCTCTGACACAGATTTTCTGTGTAATGTTGGATAAATCTTTCATTCTCTCTGGGCCACAACTCCTCATCCGTAAAACACAGGTAACAGAACTTCTTTACCTCAGAGGGATTTTGTAAAGGCAAATTAATGTTTGTGAGCCACCCCGATGCTATGGTGATCAGATGAGAACCTACATATAAATCAGACAAAAAGACAAAGCTGTAATGCCACTGTGCTGTAGGTTGCTGTAAGCCAGTATAGAAGCACAAAGTCACCAAGATTCATGCCAACATGGTGAATTCATGGGATGAACTCATTTTGTGCAGAGGAATCCAATCTATATGTCATCAGAAAAAATGATATCAGGAAAAATTCCATAAGTGTAATCTCATAGGGTTTCTAGACTCTGCATTAGGTTATTCCCATACAAAAAGTTATCTGGCCCTTTGTTAAGAGAATTTTGTACTCCTGTGGGAATTCTACATCAGAAAAATTAAAATCTATGTAAAACATTTCAAATTCTTCACACAATTTTTTTTAAAAAATTTGCAAAATTCAGCATATTTTACTTGCCAAAATAACACAATATAATCACACCATTTTAAAATATTTGAGTAATTTAATTCCAAATAACTGTCAGCAAGTAACGCCTGTAACAACAGACAACAGACAACAAAATTGTTCCCAGAAGTAGAGAGTTTAAGAAACCCCTACAACAACTCAGTTTCTGTTTCTCTGTTATACCCCTACACCCTTACCCCACAGAGCCCCGCTGGGGGGAAAACACATCCAAGACACTCACAACCCTATTCACCAGAGACCAGCTGAGAGGCACTTAAGCCCAGAAACCCACACCCCTAACTCACAGATCTAGAGAGAGAGAGAGAAATAGCCTGATGCCAGGTCCCAGCTTGGTATGGAGTTTTTGCACACTGCCGCCTTTCTTCAGGATGTGACAGAAACCAAAGTTGCCTGGAATCCTTCAGCTTTCCCTTCCCCTTTCCTTCCTGGCAGCATCTTGTATTTGCCTACTGGACAGTCAGGTTCTGCTGGGTCCAGCATCCCCTAGTGGAGGCCAACAACTCTGCAGCACTAATTTTACAGGGAAAAATGAAATTCTTCACAGAACTTTAATTCTACTCAAATTCTGCATTGTTCAGTGGAGCAGAATTCCCACACAAGTAATATCAGGGAGTGAGAGAGTGAGAGAGACTATGACAGCAGCTGTCAAAATGGAAAAGGTAAATGTTTTCTGCAATGTAACTACACTCGCATTTGTGACCATCACAAACAATGCTGAAAATAAGGAAAACTTTCTAAAAATAAACAGTTAATTGTTCTGGGGTAGGAAAGTTAACCATAAAACGTTCATTTTTTATTACCAATAACTTTGCAGGTTATAGCTATTGCAGACAGTTTTGTAGTTTGTTCTCTAAACATTAAAGGAACAACATTAAGTATTGCAATCTCAAGTCACAAATGCTGTGCTTATTTCAGTTAATTTGCACCAGCGTTCTGGAGTGCATGTTTTGCATTCACCATCCACAAGAAACCAATTTTTAAAAAAACCTAAAATATATCATTGCAAAATTAAACAAACAATAGTTCCTCCTAATTCCATTACCCATTCTCCATCGCAATACTCTTAATTTTATTACAGATTTGCAGAAATGTCCCAAAATGTCAAACAACGTACTCATTCATCAAAAATGAAGTGGATATGAGAATCATCAGTTTAAAATACTACTTAGATCCCTTCCTGTACCAGGGCAAGGAGAAGTGTGAGTGGGTGTATCTGTAGGCGGACAGCAGAACTTCTAGAGTGGAAAATGGTCATTCAGTTGTTCAGTCTTCAATCCATATTCACTCCTAGTGTGCATATTGTTTGGCACACAAATATATTGTGAGAGTGTATTCCGAAGTTTTAGTGTGAGGACATAAACACAAAGTGTCATGCTTTATGCAGTAACTAGAGAACTCCCTAACCAGAAAATTCCTACATTTATTAATCTCCCGATTGCAACATATCCTGTCATCTCTTATAACTATGGAGGCCCAGGAATGTTATAACCATTCCATATTTCCCTTTCTTTATCATAAAACTTTAGAACAAATTATAAAGCCAATGTATATATACACACAAAAGAGCTTAAAAAAAAAACCCTTCCAATTCATAGAATCATAGAATACTAAAACTGGAATGAACCTCAAGAGGTCAGCAAGTCCAGCCCCCTGTTCCTCGAGGACCAAGTACAATCTAAATAAGGGCTACTCAACATGCAGCCCACAGGCCACATGCAGCCCGCAGCCCGTTTGTTTGTGGGCCGCAGTGCAGTTTGAGTTGATGTGGGGTTCAACACGCAGCCCACAGGTAGAAGCCAAAACAAAAAAGTAATCAATATAATGGTCTTCTGCTGATATGTGTTTTAGTAGCTAAATTCCTGGACTGTCATTGCTCATTAAAAGTGCTGTCATATGGGTGGAAATTGGGTAAATATTGCATTTTATTAATATCAGCAGAACTGACTTAAATGGGGTCTGTGTTTGGTGTAGTTTTGCCTTAATTTTTGTATTCATGCCCATCAGTGTGAAAGAATCTGTTTGCATATATATTTGCATGTATATGCAACCACATTTAAGTCGCAGCCCTCAGCATGTCCTGTTAGTATCATTGTGGCCCTTGGGGCTTCCAAAGCTGAGTAGCCCTGATCTAGATCATCCATGATAGATGCCTATCTAATCTGCTCTTAAATATCCCCAGTGTTGGAGATTCCACAACCTCCCTAGGCAATTTATTCCAGTGTTTAAACACCCTAATAGTTAGGAATATTTTCCTAATGTCCACCTTAAACCTCCCTTGCTGCAAATTTAAGCCCATTGCTTCTTATCCTATCATCAGAGGTCAAGGAGAACAATTTTTCTCCTTCTTCCTTGTAATACCCTTTTAGGTACTTGAAAACTGCTATCATGTCCCCTCTCGGTCTTCTAAACTCTCTTCTAAACTAAACAAGCCCAATTCTTTCAGTCTTCCCTCATAGCCCATATTTTCTAGACCTTTCAATTTTTTTTTTTTTTGCTCTTCTCTGGACCTTCTCCAGTTTCTCTACCTCTTTCTTGAAATGTGGTGCCCAGAACTGGACACAATACGTCAATTGAGGCCTAATCAGTGCAGAGCAGAGCAGAAGAACTACTTCTAATGTCTTGCTCACAACAGTCCTGTTAATGTATCCCAGAATCACGTATGCTTTTTTTTTTTGCAATAGTGTCACACTGTTGACTCATATTTAGCTTGTGCTCCACTATGACCCCAAGATTCCTTTCTGCAGTACTCCTTCCTAGACCGTCACTTCCCATTCTGTATGAGTGAAACGGATTGTTCCTTCCTACGTGGAGTACTTTGCATTTGTCCTTATTAAATTTCATCCTATTTACCTCAGACCATTTCTCCAGTTTGTCCAGATCATTTTGAATTATGACCCCTATCATCTACAGCACTTGCAACCCCACCCAGCTTGGTATCTTCAAACTTAATAAGCATACTCTCTATGCCAATATCTAAATCACTGATGAAGATATTGAACAGAAATGGTCCCAAAACTGACCCCTGCGGAATCCCTTTCCCATTTGTTATGCCCTTTCAGCATGACTGAACCATTAATAACTTCTCTCTGAGTACGTCTACACTTGCTCCCTAGTTCGAACTAGGGATGCAATAGGTAATCGAATTGAAGTGCTAATGAAGCGGGATTTAAATATCCCGCACTTCATTAGCAATTTCGGTCATCTACATTTACATCCCTAGTTCGAACTAGGGAGCAAGTGTAGACGTACCCTCTGAGAATGATTCCTTAAAACTATTTACACAACTATATCCCCTTATCAACTACAATTAAATAGTTCTGATTAGTATTGTAAAGATCAAGTATTTGAGCGGTCTGATCAGTCTTCTAGATTGTCTTCTCAGTTCTCTTGAGTTTGTACATGGATGGGGCTTGTTTCCTGACAGAGTACCTGCAAGTACCAAGTCCTCTCTTTGTTGTGTGGCAAATAATGAAGATAAATGTGATTGACCAGAAAACTCCTTTTGGGGTTTGCACAAGGTAGGATCTGTGAGTTGCTCCCAATTTCCAGACAGTTCCAAATGTTTGCTTCTGAGCCAAATTTTGTTGCCCAGTCTAAGTTCCCGTAGTGCTTTTGCTCTGCACTGAACACTGAAGTTCTGTTGTTGCTGAATTTTTATTTCAAAGTTCTTTCAGGTCAGGACACTTAGGTTTGGGCTGTTTCAATGCCACAGGTAAAAGCATCATTAGTCATCTCCACATTAGAAATCCTGCAGAGGCAGTCCAGACACAAGAGGCACTCACCAATATACTAGGATTCTTTCATATGGACTGCTTTTCTGATTTTTCCCTGTCTTTTTAAAGTCTGCACTGTTCTCTCCACTTCCCTGTTAATGTGTGGAAAGAGTTAGCAATGTAGTTTATTGCAGAGGTAGGTTCCTAAGTGTGTCTGAGGTGTGATGTGTGGCTGCTGGAAATAATTTGCTTCAAGTTAAGGGTTGTCTGTAGGCAAGGATTGGCCTATTCCCCAAAGCCTGTGAGAGGAAGGGATCATCTTCCAGGATAGGTTGTAGATTGTACATGATGCGCTGGAGGAGTTTAAGCTGGGGACTGTAGGTGATGACCAGTGGCGTTCTGTTATTTTTTTGTTGGGCCTATCTTGAAGAAGCAGATTCCTGGGTACTCGTCTGGCTCTGTCAGTCTGTTTCTCCACTTCTCCAGATGAGTATTTAAGTTTTAAGAATTCCTGATAAAGATCTTGTAGGTGTGTGTGTCTGTCTGTGGGACTGGAGCAAATCCAGTTGTATCTTAGGGGCCTCGCTGTAAACAGTCAATCGTGTGATTTGTCTTGGGTGGAAGCTAGAAGCATGCAGGTAAGAATAGCAGTCAGTAGGTTTCCAGTATAGGGTAGTGTTAATGTAGTCATCATGTAATGTTTACTGCAGTGACAAAGAAGTGGATCTCCTGTACGTACTGGTCCAGGCTAAGGTTGATGGTGGGGTGGAAATTGTTGAAATCCCTGTGGAATTCTTCAAGGAGCTTCTTCCCGTGGGTCCATATGATGAAGATGTCATCAATGTACCATGAGTAGAAGAAGGGTGCTAGGGGACGAGAGCTGGGGAAACGTTTGAGGTCAGCCATAAAAATGCTGGCATATTGTGGGGCCATGAGGGTGCCCATAGCAGTGACACTTACTTGAAGGTATAAGTTGTCCCCAAATCGGAAATAGTTGTGGATGAGGACAAAGTCACATAGCTTAGCCATCAGGTATGCTGTGGCATAATCAGGGTAGTGTTCCTGACAGCTAGTAGCCCATTGTCATGTGGATTGTTGGTGTAAAGAGCTTCTATATTTATGGTAGCCAGGATGGCATTTTCAGTAGATTACTGATGTTCTGTAGTTTCCCAGGAAGTCAGTGATGTCTCAAAGGTAGCTAAGAGTGCTGGTATCATAGGGTCTGAGAAGAGAGTCAATATAACCAGATAATCCTGCTATAAAAGTGTGCCGCCGCTGCCTGAGATGATGGGACATCTGGGATTTCCAGATTTATGGATCTTGGGTAGCAGATAAAAAAACCCTGGTCAGAGATTGGGGGGGGGGGGGAGGTGTTTAGATTTGGTCTCAAGTTGTAGCAGGGAGTTTCATGAGCAGATGGTGTAGTTTCTTTCAGTTGCCCTCAGTGGGATCAGAAGAAAGAGTCCTGGAGAATGTGGTGTTGGTGAATTGTCTGGTAGCCTCCTATTCATTATCTGTCCTGTTCATAATGACTACAGTACCCTCTTTTCCAGCTGTCTTGTAAATATTAACTTTAGTGTCAATATATTTGGAAAAGTAATGAACTATAATAAGGGAGAGAGTAATGCTTCTGGTGATTTTTTTTTCCAGCTTACATACGTTGTGGCCTGTCACTGGGTTGTATACTCATCCCACCCCAGGGGGAGTAGTTGAGTCCCTAGGGCTCTTGAAATCGTGCCCCAACCCAGCACATTCAGCAATTCCTCTCCTGTCCTAAACACATGGCCCTCTCATTGGAGCCGTGCGGCCTAACTGCCAAAGTCAGTAATCAAGACCCTTCTCACTGGGGCAGTGCAGTCTAGCAGCCACAGTCAGTAATAAGCGGATGCAGGCCCCAAGGGCGGGGGATTGAGGAGGTGGTAGGGGGATCCAGGCCCTTCCTACTCTACTGGGTCCCAGTTCAGGGCCCTATTAGCAGAGATGTGATCCACTGCTCACTCAGCAGTGAATCCCACCGCAACACACTGAGTTCCACAGGATACAATCTCCCACCCCAGGCAACATCCTACCATTTTCTGCTGGAATCCTTCCAAGGTCCTTCCCCCAGATCTTCTGCAGTGGCGCTGGGGTCTGGCTGGCTGGTCTCCAGATCCAGTCCCTCTGTCAGTTTGTCTGCAGGAGCTCTGGCAGTGACTCCCTCCCTCTCAGCAGCCCGCCCAGACTGAGTCTCTCTCTAGGCCTTGATACCTGGGCTGCAGCCCGAGCATGCCAGCAAGGCCTCTGACACGATGGAGAGACTTCTTCAACAAGGCGAGTCTGGTTAGGCCTAGCTTCCCCAGCGACGGAGTGTACCAGCCCCACGCGGTCCTCTACTAGGACCTGAATTTGCCTACTCAGAGTGGGCCACAGTACAGATTTTTGTGCCTGTGCCCTGCACTTGTTTATACCTTGGTGTTCCTGATGTCTTTAAGACAGCATCTCTTTCTGAAGTACTACAAGAATAAGAATGTACTGTCATCCTTTCTGAATCTGTCTGAATTCCTTATTTGCTAATTATGTGTCCCATACATTTTAACTGCTCCTTTCCAAATTCACAATTCTCATTCAGATTTAGACTGGCATGCTGGAAGCATCTCAAAATTACAGCTAGTCACTCAACATGTTCATATTTAGCTCTGACATCTACCACCTCTTCATCTGCACAGCAAAGGGTGTCAAGTAACCTGATGCAATGTGAGAGATTCTCTTTTGGAAATGCTGAAATGCAAGACAACTGAATCAGGGTGGTAAATGTAGACAGAATTCTTTAGCAAGGGGTATTTCCAGAAGCCTCCTTATAACATTTAAATTTGAAGAGACTTTGGCTTCTTATAACTGAGCCAATGTCTGGTCCACTGCAGAAATTGTGTGCCTTTCTTTGCACGTGTTTTTATTAAGTTGTATAAGATCCACACAAATGTGGATATCGCCATTGGATTTCAATACTATAATAATCTCTACACTGCACACCATTCAGTGGGTTCTTCTATTCTGAAAATAATTTTTCTATCTTTCATTCTCCTTTCCTTAGAATGGCTGTAGAAATGAAGTGTGGAGCTATGAGAGCAAAGGGAATCGCTAATGGCACCAGTTTTAATTTTACTCCTTCCTCAGCCTATGAAGCTGTGTGGCTGCATCTGCACTGTTTCCTTCTTGCTATTAATGCTTGCCAGTTGCTCTGCTAGATATAGTCCTTATATTGCTGGAAACCTAGTATGGCAGTTGTCAGTCCTTGAATTACATATATGATATGGTGAAGAAGAACTTAATGTCCTTACTCCAGTTTTCCAGAGAACTGGTCACAAACATCCAACATTATGTTACTAGCCCCACGCAGAATATTATTTGGTCTTTGCAGATCTTCATCCTGGAATCGATTATAATCTTTTATTTTGATTGCAGTGACTGCTGCCCCAGTATCAATTTTAAATGTAAGGTTTCCACCACTTAGATTAACACTTGAGTACTAAGTTGGTGTCAATTCTATTGAGGGTATAGTCCCCTAGAAATATTGTCTCATTATGATCTGATGGTAACACTCTCTCTTGGTAATATTCATTATTCTTGGAGACTTGCACGCTATTGCAAAATGTCCGATTTTGCGGGCATCTTCTATATTAGCTGGTCATTGTTACAAACTGATGGCTTGGTTTCTTGTCACACATTCCATAGCTTTTTCAAACAGCCCTTCTATTAAAGTTCTTTGGGTCTACTTCTCTAGTTGTATGCTATTCTTATGTTGTGAATTTGTTCTGTTCACATTTGTGCCTTTTCTCTTTACTATGTCAATGTTTTCTAATGCAGTCTTCCTTCCTTCACGCAAGTCATAGAGCTGCTTCTTTATTGTTTCTTACATTTCTCACTATAGCTATAGCTTTTGCTAGTAAGACATCTGGCTCTAAATGAAACTGTGCTGATAAACTGGTGTCTCTTATGCCAACAATTATCCTGTCTCTTTCTTAACTTTCTATATTTGCAATGTTATAGACTGCGGTAATAAAAGTCTCAGCTGTTTCTTAGCACTTGTGACAAATCCTGCTAAGTGTGCTAATATTTAGGGCTCTCAACTTTCTAATAACCTGTGTCTGGCCTGCCTCTCCCCCCTGAGGCCCCACTTCTAGTATCACTCTCCTCCCCTCCCCCCAAAGCCCTGTCACCCATTCTCTTCTCTCCCGGAGTCACTCACTGCTTTCCTCTTCTTCCTTACTTGATCCCCTCCATCTTCACCCTCCCCTCCCACTTGAGTAGGGCTCCTTCTGCTCTGGTTCTGGGGTCAGTAATTGAAGTCTGATGCGGCACCTGCCTCTGTGCCTGCAGGGGCTGGTGCAGATTGATGGATGGTCAATTGTTAGAATGGAATTGTGCCTGTTGTAACTGCTTTGGCTGTTGTAAGGTCACAAACCATGTTAACCCTAAATTTAGGAATTATAAAATATGACCACCAGTGCTTGCAGGAGAGACACCAGTGCTTGCAGGAGAGACCAGTGATGTGGAATGACTAACAAGTCAGCATACCACTAATCATGAGGCTTACCAGTATGTTTATCAGTTAAAAGGCCCTTGTCGGTGAACTCCAGCATTGGCCAGCCACACTGGGCCAGAGTAATGGACAGGCCAGGGAGCAGAATGGCAGGGCCCCACAGCTGCAGCAGGAACTCGTGGCCACAAAAGGACCTGCGGTGGGACATCACAGCCATGGCTAGACCCTATGGCTCCAGAGGGCTGGGCAGTAGACCCTATGTTAAACGGTTAACTGATTAAGCATTAGCATTTAACTGATTAACTGTTTTAACATCCCTAGTTCCTATATTTTTAAGCTCCCTGCTGCAACCCATGCTGGTCCTCTCTGGTAACTGTGATGAACCAGGTACTCTATAACCATTTCACCAAAGGCACCACAGAAGTCTGAAAAACAGAATGTTTATCAGGCAGATAGATTTAAATCAAAGCAATTTAAATCACAAATTTTAATCAGCAAGCAGGAAACCATGATTTAAGTAACACATTTTAATTGTTTTGTGTTTGTACTTTTTAGTTATTTTCCTTAACAGAGGTTTATTCCCATTAAAGCATGTTGATTTGAATCTAAATATAATCATTCACTAAATTTGAGGAGTTCCTTTTGCTAACCAGAATACATAGACATATGCACACACTTATATACGCACACATTTAGACACATACACATACATTTCGGTAATTATATATCCTAACTTGAATTGTCCTTGTGTACTTGCAGCAGTGAAAACACAGTCAAAAACAAATCACATCGCCACATTGGCGAGCCAAACTGGTTCATAAGAAGACTTTTAGCCCACTCTGAGACAAGCTCAGATAACTGGAGCCAGTTTGGAATGCCCAAATCAAAGCCCATGACAGACTGGCACAGAAATTGAACTAATTGCCAATCTAACAGAGAAAGGTGTAAGATAGTCCAGAATCTGGAAGTTAAAGCTAGACAGATTCAGATGGGAAATAAGGTGTAGATTTTTAATAATGAGGGCTTTTAATCTTCGGAACAATTTACCAAGGCTCCTGATGGATTCTCCATCACTGATCATTTTTAAATGAAGATTGGATTTTACGTGGCTGGTTACCTGTCATCTCTGCTGCCCACCGTCTCTAGATATAATTTTAAGGATGCTCTATGGCCTGTGTTATACAGGAGGTCAGACAAGATTTCCAGTGTGCACCCTTCTGGCCTTGGAATCTATGAATCTACACAGATGTTTCAAAAATGCCAACATACAACAGGAGTCCACAGGCCCCAGACACACATCATACATATGGTCAAAATGGGAGAAGAATCAGACAATGACATGGCCTGACCAAGAACTACTAGCTGTTAACAGGGCAGTATAACAACACAATGCATACCGAAGAGCATAGCACATGACAGCAGTGGGTCAACTGACTTAACAATTTTGCTGAACTGGAAAGGAAAATATCAAGACACATAGTAGACAACATTTAAAAAATGCTGATGTGACTTAGGAATATAAACCAATTAGACTTACATTTGTGGACCACAGAGGCACTTACAACATTTTCCCCAGCAGACTTACACTAAACAAATTGTACACTCTGGATGCTCTGTATGTTACTTTGAAAATTATGTCTCTCATCCTATAAACTAATTAATTTAGGGAGACCACATGTCCCATTTTTAAAGGGACAGTCCCATATTTAAGCCAATTGTCCCATATTTTCTGTCTCTCCCCTCTCATTAGTACTGAACAAATCCTTGCTCGCGAGCTGCCCACCTACCAGTGGTGAGTGGGGGCAGGTCCAGCAGCTAATGATGTGAGTGCAAGGCTGGTGGTTGGGCAAAGCTGAAGCATGCAGGGCTGGCGGCTCCCCCTGCTGGTCCATGGATGCAGTTCCTGCTGCTTGCCAGTTCTTGATCAATACGCTCGTGTCCCACCCTACCCCGTCTCCGTTTCTAGCCAGCACTGGCTACTTGCAATGGTGGCTGGAGAGTGTGAGCTGGCTTTGGCTGGTTACAATGTGTGCCGCTGCTGCCCACCAGCTCCATTGCTCCTCCATATCCCGCTCCTAGAACTGTGCAGACAACCAACCCCTGGTCAAATCATTCAGCTCACCAAGAGCCTTCCTGGCAAGCTTCTTCCTCCCCCCCACACCCGACAGCCTCTAGCTAGGCTGGCACCTAGGGAAAGCGGAAGGCTCTATGCCCCAGGGCACTGTCCAGAAAGAGCCAACTCCTGCATTTGCCAAAGTCCCACACAGTGCTGGCATGGGGAAGCTTCTCCACCCTCAGCTAAACTCTGAAGTGGTAGTGAGAAAGCTATTTCCAGCCTTTTTGCATCTCAACCCTGCAGGATCCACAGCAGCTACCCAGATAAGGGCAGAGCACCCTCTTCATAAACTGCCCCCAACCTAGATTCTACCCCCAAACCATGTAGTACTGCTCTCTCCCCAAGCACCTTCCCCTACTGGGCAACCTCTCTGGCCCGGTTAGCTGAAATCCCTGTAGATAGATTCTCTGAGCCCTGGAGCGCAATGCGTTCTTAGGGACTGACCCCTTCCTGTCCACACTGCATCCAGGAGACAGAAGGTGGCTGGGATATGCTGATGGCCAGCAGCAGCTTGGAGGTTTAGCTGCCTTTTGACACTGTGCAGGCAGGAAGGGACAAGATGCTTCCCATCACGGGGTAGGAGGCGGGGGCAGGAGGGAAGAGAAGACCTCTCCAATACAAAGGCCAGGTCAATCCCTACCCCAACCTCCACTACCCTGTAGCTGCAAGCAGCTCCCATCCCTTCCTTCCTCCAGTGCTGAAAGGCTGCTTCTGCCCATGGTGTGAACTCTGAAAGAAATTTGGGGAGGGAGGCCTGTGATCCTGAATACCCCCCACATGTTGCATTGAGACAACATGGCACCAGGTACCAAGATAGGTGGATCCTCCAGACATAGAAGGTGGATAGCACTGGGAGAGAGGGATGGGTCAAGGCGGACAATCACCCTCATCCCCTTGTGAGAGGGTATATGGGAGAGTGTATGTGTGTGTGAGTGTCCTCTCCCCTCACATACCTTAAAGAAGGTAAATAAAAAAACTCTATCTGTGCAGTCTCTCTTTTTAACTGAGGTTCTGTCAACTAGATGTTTATTTAAAAGTTTGTACAGCATAGTTCCGATTGCCACTGAACTCACTTAAATATAAGTAATTTTACCCACTATCCTGTATTCAGCATAGGAAAATATGGTCACCCTAAGCTTTCTATAGTATTATGCTTTCTATAGTATTACTATATCATAACAAAGTCTCCATACACTATAAACCTAATAGCATTAGATTTTAATCCTAAATTAGTAATTTTAATATAATTTATAGTAGAAAACTACACATTCAGGATAGTATTTTATAGTATAAGCCTATAAATAGACTAACCTGCAAAGCATTCAATTCTCTGAAGTATTTTAACAAAATATGCCTCTTTGTAGCAACAAGTAAAACATACTAAGGTGAAAGGCAATTATGTTTTAATTGTTCAAGATGTACATAAGTAGACCCAATCTCTACTTACTATTACCAGATGACCATTTTAAACTACCTACATTAATCATCTGAATCTCTTTGCAAATTATAAATTTTCAAAGGGAAGAAAGATATCCAATTTTTCCTTTTAATTACTTGGTAAAGTGAGTGGAGAACTTCCAGTGTCAAGCAAGCATGATTTATTCATTGTCATATCATGTGGAGAAGTTTCTGACTTCTCCAGCTGGGGTTCAGCAATGTCCAAAAAATATTTATGTCAGAACTACATGTCTCAGCTTCTTGGGTAGGCAGTGCTAAATCGAGGTATGAAAATACAAACAAACAGTAACTTGTAGTCAGAAGAGAGTTCCATGTTTATAAGCATCCATGCCTCTAACAGAGCACTGCTTGCATCCCATCATTTTAAAAGGACAAAAAAGTCACATCATTCTTATTTAAAATGCATGCAACACCCACTTCAAACAATACTAATTACTTTATCTATCTACTACACCATTACTTGAAAGACTAATAAAGCTACCCAGCAGGCTAGTGCTTTAATGAAATAGGCCCTGAGCTCAAGGAAGGAACACCTGTGGTTCAAACTCTAACATTTGTGATCAAATACAAGCTTTATTCTTGTTGCTGAGCAATAATTTTTTCTGGATCTTGATCAAACATATTCCTAGGGAGGAAGTATGTAACAATATAGTATGAAATAATTGAGGGAGCGGGGGTGGGATACTGATGGAAAATGTATAAAAACTGTCAATTTTTTTAACAATCATTTGAACATCAAAATAAGCTCACAACAATTCTCTCAATAAGCAGCAATGTTTTCAAGCATATATTAATCATCATTATGAAACCATGCTAATCCACAAATATTTTCTTTAAATGTTGTAAACTTCCCATGTCCAGAGTTATTTTCAATTCTAATCCCTTTCTGCAGCTGAGCAATCAAGATATACATATGACTGAACAAACATAACCTGAGGGCTATCTAATGAGAGTGAAGCCCAACATGCTGAGCATCAGGAAAGCAGGAACTGATTAGCAAAGCTTCTATTCTCTAGAGTCTCAATGCCTAATAGATTTGATTGTTGTTACTAGCTACACCTAAAGGCAAGATGATGAAGAGGTGAAAAATTGGCTGCTTCTCTGTAAGAGAATTTACAATTTCCTGTTCAATGTCCCTTCTAACTTAACCCGCAAATTCTTCACCTTGAAGTCTACCAGCAAAAACAACCTTATTTTCTAACCTCTAGAATAGAGTTCCCTTGGATAAATAGTGTTCTCGGAAAAATCTTACCTAATTTTGGCAGGGAATAGGGCACTTTAAAATAGTCTTCATAAAACTCAATGAGTCTCCTTGTAATATTTAGAGCATAGTCCCCAGATCCTCTTCTGATGGCATCAGGTCTTGCATATAATCGCACCTGATTAAAAAGAAAGCAAAAAAAAAAATCAGTTCTCTTTCATGTTTTAAAACCATCCTAATTGCAGAGGTGAACCACTCTGAGGTTGTTGTGGTGTTCTTGTCTCACAAAGCCAAATGTTACTTAGAAACCTTTCTGAAAAAGAGGTGGTTGCAAGAACAGAACTTGCACAATTAATGTAACGAAGTTGAGAATGTCAATCAATTAGCGGTGTGTGTTGCCAAATAAACGACTTAACACTCCTTGCGTCAAAATAAATATTCAAAGCAATCACTTTCTTGTGTTTACTAGAGATATGATGGTGCAGTGGATTAGTATAATGGTTCCCTGCTTACTTTGAATATAGGCACAATGAAGTGGCTCAGTAGGACAGCAATTCATGGTTTGTTACAGGCATTGTATCAAGCCCAGAAAGTGTCTGTAGAATGGGTAAAAAATATATAATTCATTCTTCCTCCTTTTCTTTGGCACGGACATCTAGCCTCAATGAGCAAAATAAGACTGCAAAAACAAGCATTTATAAGCTTGTTCATGTACACAAATAATTAACATTTCCAACGCCCATCCATGACTGCTCCAGGCCTCCATTTCCAGAATTCAATAAGTAAATTAAAGCTGTTCATACTTCTTATACCATTCGGATACCGAAGTGTTCAGTATAAAATATCTCAGTTGTTTGCTTGCATGGATCACCGAAGTGGAACAGTTCTTCCTTCAACAAATACCCTTTCTAATTAAGGACTACATTGTGGACAGCTCCTGCAGAGAGACACATGGGAGTTGGAAGGGACGAGGAGCCTATTTCTTCAACATCCCAAAATTAGAAATCAGATTCTCCTAAGGGACTCTGTAGGCAATGGCTGTGTAAGGCTACTGGTGCTAGCTAACAAAAAAACAGACAAGGGGAGGTCAGGCTTCTACAGAATCATAGAAATGTAGGGCTGCAAAGGATCTCAAGGAGGTCACGTAGACCTACAGCGAGACAGGATCAGGATACCTAGATCATTCCTGACAGGTCTTTGTCTAAACTGTTCCTAAAAATCTCCAAGGATGCAGATTCCAAAACCTCCCTTGCAAGTCTATCCCAGTGCTTAATTATCTTTATAGTTGGAAAGTTTTTCCTAACATCTAACCTAGATCTCCCTTGATGTATATTAAGCCCATTACTTCTTTTTCTTCTTACTACTTTGCTGGACATGGAGAACAATTGATCACTGTCTACTTTATAGCAGCCCTTAACACAGTATGATGCTAGCAGTTACTAGAAGTGGCACCTAGTGGTTAGGGGGAAGTCCCTTCTTAGTGTGAAGTAGGGTTGGTAGGAGAGCCCAGGCCCTCACACTCCACCAGGATGTTCTCCAGGGCCCTGCAAAGATTGTCAAAAGTCCAGTACTCAGGAGCACCTTAAAGCTTCCCTACTTTGGCCACTTCCTACCACCCACTCACTTATTCACGTTTTGCAATCTGTAGCAAAAAAGGTAATTGAAAAACTGCACCTTCAGCAAGGGCGCCTTTTCAGGAGCAAGCAGGCTTGCATTCTGGGATGTGGCTTGCTTTTCTTCCAGTTTCCCTGACGATAAGGGAAAAAGGGGAAAGTACACAGTTTCTGTGCATGCCTCTCACTGCTAGCTGGAGAAGGGAGGGAGCAGAGGAGTAATTCATGGAACCCAAGTACTTTCCCCTCACTCCCTTATTGTCAGGGGAATGGGAAGAAAAGCAAACTGTGCCTCCGCCCCCTCCTCCCTCCGCTCTCCCAAAACTGTGCCCTTAGCCTTCAGTTTGTCTTGGCCCAGAGGTTGTCTCCTCTTTTCCAAAAGAGGCTTCTGCAGCAACCCTTCCCAGGAACTTCCAGCAGAAGTTCCTTCTCCTTGCCTTGCTGGTCCCTTGCTGAGCTGTCTGGCTTTCTTTCCAAGTTCTACCTCCATTGGAGCATGCTCTGCAGGTACAGGTGGGAAGGGTCATCTGGGTCCAGAATTGCTCTTTAACCTCATCAGTTTTAGTGTGGGATTTATACAATTCATCACAGACTTATCAGGTCCCCTCTCAGTTTTCTCTTCTCAAAACTAAACATGTCAAGTTTTCTTGACTCTAATAGGTCAGGTTTTCTAAACCTTCTGTAATTTTTGCTGCATTCCTCTGAACTTTTTCCAATTTGTCCATAGTTTTCTTAAAGTGCTGCACTCAAATCTAGACATGGTACTCCAGATGGGGCCTCACCAGTGCCAAGAAGATTAGAACCACTATCTTCCATGTCTCACATTCATCATTCCTGTTAATGTACCTTTTTTGCATCTGCATCACACTGTTGACTCATATCCAGTTTGTGATCCCCTATAATCCCTTGATCCTTTTCACCAGTACCACTGCCTATCCAGTTATTCCCTCCTTTTCTAGTTGTGCATTCGATTTCTTCTTCCAAAGTATAGTATATTAAATTTTATCTTCTTGATTTTAGCCCAACTCTCCAATTTGTCAAGGTCATTTTGAATTATAATGCTGTCCTCCAACCAAGTGCCTGCAAGCCCCACTGTCCAGCTTGGTATGATCCACAGATTTTATAAGCATGATCTATACTCCATTGTCCAAGTCATTGATGAAAATATTGCACAATATGGGACCCAAGAGAGACCCTTCAGGATCACAGTAGATCTGCAGTTCTCAAACTGTAGGTTGGAACCACAAAGTGGGTCACAACCCCATTTTAATGGGGTTCCCAAGCTGGTGTTAGACTTGGTGGGGCACTGGGCTCAGGCACAAAGCCCAAACCTCACCACCCTGGGCCAAAGCCAATGCCCAAGGATTTCAATCCTGAGTGGCAGGGCTTAGGTTACAGCCACCCTCCCAGGTCTGAAGCCCTTGAGCTCTGCCCCCACAGGGGCAGTGGGGCTTGGCCTTTAGATTTGGCCCTCCAATCAGATCGGTGGGGCTCAGGTGGGCTCAAGCTTTGGTCTCCCCCTCCCCTTCCTTGGGTCACATAGTAATTTTTATTAGCAGAAGAGGATCACAGTGCAATGAAGTTTGAGAATCCATGCAATAGATATGTCCACTTAGTTTGAGAGTGAACCATTGATAACTACTCTTTAAAGTAGTCTTTCAATCACTTTTGCTCCAACCTTGATAGTAATTCCATTGAAACCACATTTTCCTAGACTGCTTATGAGACTGTCATGTGGGACTATGTCAGAAGCCTTATTAATCAAGATATAGCATGTCTATAGCTTCCCCATATCCATTTAGCCAGTAACCTAATCAAAGAAGGAAATTGGGTTGGTTTAGCATGATTTAGTTCTTAACAAATCCATGTTGGTTATTACTCATCACCCAATTATCCCCTAGGTGCTTACAAAGTGATTGTTTAAATAAATTTGTTCCAATATCTTTCCAGGTATCAAAAGTTAGGGTAACTCATCTATAATTCCCTGGGTCCTCTTTATTTCCCTTTTTAAAGATAGGTATTATGTTTGGCATTCTCCAGTCCTCTGGGACTTCACTCTTCCTCCATGAGTTCTCAAATGTAATTTTTAACAGTTCAGAGATTGGTTCAGCCAGTTCCTTAAGTACCTTAGGACAAATTGCATCAGGGCCACCACTTTGCGCTGCTCTGGTTGGCTGCAAAGAGCTAAACGGAGCCAATGGGAGCCATGAGGCTCCATGGCCGCGGCGCTGGTAAGTAAACAAACCCGGGTTGCCAGTTAATGTGCTTCTCTAAGTGTTCCTGCGGAACACTTTCAGAAACACTGATCTAGAGCTAACATACTTCTCTTCGAGTATTCACCTGTAGTCATCTGGCCTCACCCTGTCACATAATATCTAGTTTAGAGTGTGTCTCTCTGTGAGTTTGTTTGTTCAAGACTCCTCCTAAACGGTAAGAGCTAAGGCCAAATTTGGTATGCAGCTTCCTCCTCTCCTAACTTAAAGCAAGGTCAGGGTTTGGTTGTGCCTGGAGAACCAGAAGCCCCATAAAAGGGAATGTTTTCCATAATATGCAAACGGAGCAGCTGATGTTCGTAGAGACGCCATATGAGAGTGACCACTGGGGCAGTGATCCTGCAAAAGTAAGCTATCCTGCACAGTGTGCACTGAGGGCAGCCGTACCACCAAGAGAATGGCCAGCAAGGCTGAGACTCTGACATCATGGCTGCCACCACACTGGGTAAAGAGCCCCCTCTGTCCCAAACCCTTTCCCCGTCTCCCGGCTCTTGACCACAGCACCAGGGGGTGGGAGGAGAGAAAAAAAGACCCTGATGGCTGAGGGAAGCTGAGGAGGGGGGCAGGGGGAGAAAATGGCCCTGCAGCTGGGGGTGGAGGACTGGGGGAGAAAAAGCTTGTGCTGGATGAGATCCCCAGCCCTGAGTCCATCTTCATCCCGCAGCACACTCTCTCACACATACACAGCTTCCTGCACTGCCCTCCTATATCCCCAAGTCCCTGCCCTGACTCCTGCTCCCCCTAAAGCATCAGCCCCCCCTGCCTGAAGGACCCAGGCAACGCAAGGTAAATCTGCTACTCAAATAAAATTGATTCCCCTACATTTCACAATGCAGAAAAATCACATTACTTTATTAACTACATAGATTAGATTGAACAATAATGTATAATTATTATACATGTTCTTGCAAGCTGTTGGATAGTTACACTGAGTCACGATCTACATTCATTTAAATAGAATCAAGCATTGAAGTACTTGTGGGGTTAGACCCAAATAGAAATAAAAGTAATTTGCATGTAATCTGTTTTCAGCCTTAAAAAACAGTTTAGGGAATAATTCACCAAATCTTCATGGTGATCTCATTGACTATAGTGAGACTACTAGTCTGTGTAAAGGATACTGCTAAGAGTAAGAGTATGGAGGAGTTATATCTACTTTGTAATTACATTACTTTCTAATTTGCCTATCCATCATTGGCATTTTTGTCTACTTTGGTCTTAATCCAGCAAACACTTCTACAAGTAATTTTATGACTGTGAGCACACTTGCACTCCAGAATCAGGGATTCTTTGGGTACGACGGTATATGCAAAGTGCAAGGTACATATTTTTGCTATAAAATAATTACATAAAAACTCATTTAAAGAATGTTAAGCTGACACTCAAAAAAAATCAAGCCCTCTAAAATTAAGAAATTGGAAAATCAAGGTTTTCTGCATGACCCATGCCTCACTCATGAATGGACAGTTATTCACGTTTCTATTTACCTTCCTCATTCCATGTGTTGCCCCATGCATTGTTTACTGAACATCATTTAAACCCTACTCTGAATACAAAAGTATTTTGTTTTGTTTTAAAAAATTAAATCCTGCATATCTCCCATGAAAGTAAATTCCAGTGGTACCATGTAATCCAGCACAGAATGAGCTCAAAAGTGTACAGAGCAAGGGATATCACAACACCTGCTGAGACCAGAATTGCCTGTGAATGAAGCCTAGTGGTGATAAAGAAGCCATCAGCACATTGTACATCAGTACAGACACAAATGAGTTGCAAATAGTAGCAGTGTAAGATGCTTTACTACACAGTGTAGTTGTCCCTGCCCATGCCAGACTTTGATCTGACTGGCCCTGGTCTGTTGTACTTCATACATAACCTTGCTCAAGGTAATGAGCGGGTGCCAATGATGGACCCATCAGACAAGGGCCTAGTTTTCCAATAATAGTGAAGGCAAACGGGCCCCAACTATCAATGCATGGAGCACGTAGGGAGGAAGAAGAATCTGATCTTCATAGGGATCATTCACACGAACAGGAACCAATGACATCTAGCTGAAGAGTTCCTGGGAAGGGAGATGGAATCCGAAAAATAACCCTGCCTCTACAACTCTGGTCCAAGGTGGCAGAGTGAAACAAAGGGGCAAGCAGCCATGACAAACTATGACAACAGCATCAAGGTTATAGCCCATACCATTACCAACTCCAGGGGGAGGGACATGTTCTGCATGCACAAAAGGGGTGCAACCAAAACACAGCTTAAGGAAGGTGCAGGCCCAGTCCAAATTAGATCTTAGATGCTTGTTATGTCACCATGTGGAACACGATAATGGTGACTAGCACCAGGTCCACAACAGCTCCTCAAAAAAAAATTCACTTGTTACAAGATAATAATCATCAGCATCACAGAGTCCCTTTTGCCCCAGAATGATCAAGTTACTGCAAAAGGAGCACCCTTCCTTCACTTCGATGGTTCATACCAAACTCAAGGTGTGCACTTGCTATTAGACAACCTCTATCACAGACTTAGCTAGATGGAACCCCATCTCTCCACTCTTACTCTATGTTTGGCTCTATCACCATTATGGTGATTTATCTATCACTATGACCAATAGAAGACACATCATCAGTGGAAAGGTTGCATTCTATCATCAGAGAGCAGCAAAAATCCAGTCAACTCCACCATATGACTTGTTGCTAATGCTCAACAATTTCAATGCCATGATTGGGAATGAAACTGTGACAGGTCCCATTGACTAAAAATCCTCAAATAACACCATTACCCAGCTTCTGACACTGTGTACCGCTGAAGGCTTGTCTGCCAGAGCTCATAATTTAGGCAGCTTAACAACTATCGCTGGTCCTGGATTTCAAACAATAGACACGCCATAGAGGAAACTACCCACATTCTTGTCAGAAATCTCTCCATAGTGAAATCTCACTTGGACGTCAGCAGCACAGAAGCACCAGCAAACTCAGACCTTAGACTCCCACTGCATTTTCTAACTGCTCACAAGCCAGGCATCCAGCAGCAGTACAACGTCCAGTGTCTGTCTAATGTCTGCTGTTGAAAACATAAAATAAACACAGGCCATCAAGGGTGACATAAGTAACTTCACTACCACTGGAATGACATGGAAATCACTTGGTATGATATACATAATACTATATCACATGGCACCATTGGAGACATCTGAAGCTGCCTGTCACACAAGAAACCTTGACTTTCTAAAGAGGCCTTTGATATATTAAGAAAAAAAGCAGAATCACAAAAGCCGAGAGATGGATAAGAATGTAAATGTATGAAAGGCATTTTCCAGACCTCAGCAAAATGTGACCATGAGATTTACATCAGGTCCCTGGCTGATGAAGCGACAATGGCCTAAGGTACAAAAATCCACCATTTCATATGTATAAGTCAGATTATGTTTTCAAGTGTGCATTACTTCGCATATCTCAATACTGACCCAAACGTCAACCCTCTTACAGGGAGACCTGGAGCAGCTAGAAACATTCTGTATATGCACTACCAGCGCCAAAGCCTGAGCATAAAGTGATTTGACTTTGTGCAAACTGTCATTATCTTGCAGAGTACTGGTCTTCCTTATTCTATCACTCATCATATTTAAAAGAAGCTTTGTATGATCTTTGGCCAGGTCATGAAAATAGATGAAAATGCCCCAGGATACCATGCTTTCAAACTCTTCATTGACACATAAGGTAGTGCACAGCCTGACCCTATCTGGCACCATCTGCAGGGCTACTCCATAGATTCATGATAGAACTGACCCATTTGGGGGAAATCACTACATGATGCCAGGTCTGACACCATCAACCAAAGCTCCTCTGTCTGACACATGAGTCCACAGTAGACAGTGAGTGATTTATGACCGGCCCAATGACACTGAACCGGGTATTCAAAAGATGCTACTGTACATTGCCCACATGTACACATGACATCATTCCAGAACTTCCAATGTCAGAATCTTTCATCTGTGATGTGAGAAACACAATCCTGGATAAAGATTCCAGCATGCAAGCGATCTTTGCCATACCATTTGGTCATTACAGATGGTTGTACATTCTGATGGGTAAAAGCCCAGCATCTGAGGTGTTCCAGACAAAGGTCACCCAAGTGTTGAAAGGACTGCCTTGAGAGAAAATAATTGAGGATTATAACCTTACTGTAGGCAAAGGAAACAATGATACAGAAGCTGAAAGAGACAATGACAAAAAATTACAACGCTGAACCACCTTTTAATGAGCTGCTCTGGAGAAACAATACAGGGACAAGAATATAAACCAAACGAGAAAAATGTGACTTAGACAGTTTGAGGTGACATACAAGGGACTGACAGCAAATCCCAAAGAGTTCACGACAGCCAGACTCATACCAGTTCCAGTCAAGCACAGCAAAAAATCTTAAATGAATGAAACAGTACCATAGAACTCTATGAATAGAAATTCCACGTTCAATAATAAGAGTATGGTAGTAAGAATGTATTACTGTCCATTTGACTAGAACGGTGATGAACTGTGAAATACTTAGAAATATTAGAGAGGTTACAAAAACAGAAAACCCAAAGATACTGGGGGAGTTCAGCTATCCCCATATTAATTGGGGATGTGCCACCTCAGGACAGGTGGCAGAGATAAAATTTCTAGACATCACAAATGACTGCTTCTTAGAACAGCTAGTCACAGAACTCATAAGAAAAGAGGCAATTGTTGATTCAGTCCTAAATTGGGCACAGTACTTGGTCTAAGAGGTGAATAAAGTTAAATTACCAGATAACAGTAACCATAATGTAATTAAATGTAGCATCCTTCTAGGGAGAAACACTAAAGAAAATCACCAATGCAGCTTTTAACTTCAAAAAAGGGGAACTACACAAAATGAAGAGGCTACTTAAACAGAAATTAAAAGGGGCAGTCACCAGGGTGAAATCAGGGTCATTTCTACCAGTGCTGGTGTCCTACACACCCCAGGACTGGCACTCACACACACACACACACACACACACACACACACACTTACTTACTGGGGGGAAGAGTAGCCGTTCTGTGGGAGGTGTTGCAGGGGCAGAAGCTGTGGGGGAGAGGAGGTTGCCAACTCTCCCAAACCAGACGCAATTTGCTGCAATGGCAACCAGTCCGTCTGCTCCATGAGAGTTAGCAGCCTTGGAGCAAGGCAGGGAAGGTGGCTTACCTGAAGCCTCAAGGGAACAGGTGAGAGGCACGCATGGTGGTAAGTGACACAAAGGTCGGGCCAGAGGGCCCAGGAGGAGCTGCAAGTGGCACACTGCTGGCCAGAGAGAAGCAGCGCTTTGAAGGAGAAACCGCAACTTCTCTCCATTCATGGAGTCCTCCAGGCCATGCTCATACCACTCACTGCTGCTGCCTGGTGAGCGGGGGCTGGGTGCATACCCATGGAGAAGGGTGGCCAGGGGATGCATCTGAGAGCTGCCGGAGCCCCAGCACCGAGAGCACTTTTGGCAGAGCCAGGGGATGGGTCTGTCAGAGCCAGCACTACACACAGCTGCTTAACATTCCATCCCTAAATTTGGGCACCACTAAAATTTGGGGCATCTGGTGTCCAAATTTAGTTTTGCCCTATGCATCTACATATGCTTAAGGATAGTCCTGGGTGAAATACCTGCAAACGGTATGGAAACTCTAAAAAAACCATAATAGAATCTCAGATTATGTGTATATCCCAAATAAAATATACAGTAAGAAGACTAATAAACCCACCACCACTGTGGCTAAACAACAGAATAAACAAGGTAATTAGAAACAAAAAGTCATCCTTTAAAAACTGGAAGTCAAATCTTACTGAGGAAAATAGAAAGGATCATAAGCTCTGGCAAGTCAAGTATAAAAATATAATTGGGCAGGCCAGATAGTAATCGGAAGAGCAACTAGCAAAAGTCACAACAATTAACAGCAAAAAAAAAATTAAGTACATCAAAAGTAGGAAGCCGTCCAAACAATCATTGGGGCTATTGGATAATTAAAGGGCTAAAGAATTTCTCAGAGAATATAAGACTGTTGCAGAGAAGTGAAATGAATTCTTTGCATTGATCCTCATTGCAGAGGATGTGAGGGAAAATTCCCATGCCTATTGTTTAGATGATAAATCTGAGGAACTGTCCAAAATGAAAAGTCAATAGAGGTGGATATGGAACAAATTGATAATTAAACAACCATAAGTCACCAAGGCCAGAAAGTATTCACCCAAGAGTTCTGAAGGATCTTAAATATGAAATTGCAAAACTACTACTAACTGTGGTACCTATCAGATAAATCAGGCTCTGTACCAGATGACTGGAATAGCTAATGTGATGCTGATTTCTGTTTAAATGACTCTAAAGAATATCTAGCAATTAGAGGCCAGTAAGCCTAACTTCAGTACTGGGCAAACTGATTGAAACTCGAATAAAGAACAGAATTATCAGACACATAGATGAACATAATATTGGGGAAAAGTCAAAATGGCTACAAAATTACATCAAAGAGAAATAATGTCTCACTGATCCATTAGAATACTTTGAGGGAAGCCAACAAACACGTGGAAGGGTGATATAGTGGTGATATAGTATGTTAGGACTTTCAGAAGTCTCTTAAGAAAGTAAGGAGTGATGGGACAAGAGGGAAGGTCTTCTCATGGCTCAGTAAATGGTTAAAAAGATAGAAACAAAACGTCAATTTTCACTATGGAGAAAGGTAAACACAATGGTGCCCAGATAATCTATACTGGGACCTGTCAGTGCTCTTTAACATATTCATAACTGATCGGTAAAAAGGGGTAAACTGGCAGATGATACAAAATTACTCATGACAATTAAATCCAAAGCTGACTGTGAAGAGTTGCAAATGGATCTCAAAACAAAATGGCAGATGAAATTCAGTCTTGATGATTGCAAAATAATACATTTTGGAACACATAATCCCAACTATACATACAAAGTGATGGGATCTAAATTAGCTATTACCACTCAAGAAAGAGATCTTGGAGTCACTGTTGATAATTCTCTGTAAAACATCTGCTCAATGTGCAGCAGCAGTCAAAAAAGCTAATAGGATGCTAGAAACCATTAGGAAAGGGATAGATAATGAGACAGAAAATATCATAATGCCACTATATAAATCCATGGCACGCCCACACTGAGTACTGCATGCAGTTCTGGTCTCTCCATCTCAAAAAGATAGATTGAAATGGAAAAAGTACAAGGGAGGGCAATAAAAACGATCAGAGATATCAAATAGATTCCTTAAGCGGGCATATGAAAAAAAAACAGATAGTTCATCTGAAAAAGAGTAAGAGGGGATGTGATCAGGACTATACAAATCAAGAATAGTTTGGAAAGAGTATATAGGGAAGTTTTACTTACCACTTCACATAAGACAAAAACTAGCAGTTACCCAATAAAATAGGCAGCAAGTTTAAAACAAACGTAAGGAAGGATACAACTCACAGCCAACATGTGGCCTTACTGTCAGGGGATGTTATAAAAGCCAGAAGTATAACTGGGTTAAAAAAGAATTATATACGTTCATGGAGGACAGGTCCATCAATGGCTATTAGCCAATATGGTCTAGGATGCAACCACATGCTCTGAGTGTGCTAAGTCTCTGGTCATAGGAAGCTGGGACTGGACGAGAGAGGATGAATCACTTGATAAACTGCCCTGTTCTGTTCCCTCCAGCTGAAGCATGTGGCACTGCTTACTGCCAGAAGACAGGATACTGGGCTAGATGGGCAATTGGTCTGACCTAGTATAAGCATTCTTATGTTCTTACTGGAATGATAAATGTTCTAAGTTCTGTCCACATCTGGCTGCAGTAGTGGAATCCATACATCAGCTCATAAGGCAGGATGTTGAATGGGACTGCATAAGTCCACAATAGTAAGCATTTGACACGCTAAAACAAACGATAATAGATGCCCATGTCCTGAGGCACCACCAGCCAGGAGAGCCACTGACACTCCAGTGTGCACTGGAAAAGGGATTGGGGAGTGGCTCTTTTGCAACAGCAGCTGGTCATTTATACCAGCAAAACATTGTCAGTGACTGAAAGGGATACGCTTAAATCAGAAGAGAGCTTCAGGCTGTGCTATCTGGAGTGGGGTGATTCCATTAACACAGCCATGGCCACCCAGGAATAGTGCTGTCAGACCACAAACCCTTTGAGACAGCCATGGCAAAGCTTTTTAGTGCTCCAAAGAGATTGCACTGCATGCTGAGGCCTGTCCTGCACTAACTATCATGTAGATCAGATATTGCCCAGGACAATTACTGGTGTTAACAAAGATCCTGAGCAGAACACATATACTCAGCATCAGCAAGATGGGGGAAAAGCAATCAGGATACTGAATCCATTAACATACTTCATTCTCCCCTAGTTTCAGCCGCAACGCTGATGGAAATCAGAGGCTATGCAAAAGGACATACAACCACAAGCAGTCAAGAGTGTAAGCTAGCAGAGTGGCCAGAATCAAAAAAGCAAATACTGGAAGGAGCAGAAGCATATTTTCAAGTTAAAGATGAGGTGAGTGTACAGGCTAGAATCATATTTCAAGGACAGAGAGCTGCTGTCTCTGTCTCATTACATCAGAATGGCCTGTAAAAAACATATGCCTCACACATGGGCATTGACAGCTGTCTTATTTGGGCTCAAGAGCATGTTTGCTAGCTGGTGAATACAGAACTCTCCTCTTTGATAGAAAGGTATGACACCTACCAGCCGTGTGATAATCACAAGGAGAAAGAACACTGTTATCACAAGAGGAATAAGTAATCTAAAGGAACAGGAGACATTTGTCAGCCAGCACATACAAGAGAGAGCCTACAGAGATACACAGAACCATTCCCAGGCCAACCTCACAGTGAGGGCATAGATTCCACAGAGATAATTTGCTAGATTTGGAGACCCAGATGACAGACAAAGATAAGTCACTCCTCGTGTGATCACCTGTTGTGGAGATTAAAGTATCGCAAAGACTATGTAACCAAATGAATCTGTTGTAAAGATGAGACACCAACTCAGTCATATACTACAGGTTGGACTTCCCTGGTCCGGCACTTTTAGGACCTGACTGGTCCCAAACCACAGTGTTTGCTGGACTAGGGGAGGTCAAGGGTCCTCTCTGGGTTATGGGCATGCCCGGAACCTGGGTTTCCCTCCCTGTGGCTGTCCTCATGCCAGGGCTCCCAGGGTCAGCCTCCTCGGGCTGGGATTCCCCCCAGCTGCCGCCGGCCCCTCTCTGCCGCGGTTCCCAGCCAGCCCAGGGCTTCCCACTAGCCCCACTGTCGCTGAGGCTCTAAGCCAAGACTGGGGATTCCCTCTGGCTGCCATTGGCACTTCTCCCACCAGGGATGCCCCCTGGCCACCACTAGCCCTGCTTTCACCAGGGATCTCCCCCCACCCAGCTGCAGCTGGCCCCATATCCACCAGGGTTCACAGATGGGGATTCTCTGTACCCGCCCCTGGCTCAGCTGCCACCTGGATTCCCATGTGGGGGATTCCTCCCGGCCAGTGCCAGCCCCACTGCCACCGGAGTTCCTGGCCAGGGCTGGGGATTCCTCTCAGTCACCGCAGGGGCTCTACGGCCTGGGCTCCCCAGGGCTGGACTCCCTACCCACCACAGGACCAGCCCCTGCCAGCCCAGCTGGGGCTCCCCAGCACCTGTGGGACTCCCAGCTGGCTTGTGCTCCTCACCTCTGGGGCTCTCTTTTCCAGCAACATCTGTGGTTCCTCCTTCCAGACCATGGATGATGCCGGACCAGATTGTCCCAGATTTGGGAGGTTCAACCTGTAGCAACCTCTGGCCAAAGGGACACAGGGCAGGATTTTGGTGCCAATTATGTATTTTAAATGTTTCTTTCAATATTGGTAGAACAGGGAAGATGTATCATGGTCAGTGGTACCAGAGTCAGAGGGCCCATGTTCCCTGGAGATACAATTATTGAGGCGACATCAAAAGACAAGAAATGGGTGGAATTTTGCTGGAAGCAACCTAGCCACAAGGTCTGCCCTGGCGTAGCTGTGGCCAGTCTCCTGCCTGCCCACCACACAGTCCCATGGGCCTCCCTGATAGGGCCAGGGTCCTGCCTGTTGGTCCGACACAACCGGAGCTACTCTGGCCTAATATCGCTAGCTTTCCACCTGGGATTGGAAAAGGTTCAGTTAACCAGTTAGCCAGTAAGCATTCCAGTAAGTCTAATGCTTACCAGGTAACCAGTTAAACTTCTACCTCCCTTACGGCTCCTGCTCTTCTCCTTTACTGCTCCTATACATCTTCCATCCTCCTCCCATTCTTTGTTTGTATATTACTCTAGAACAGTGGTTCCAAACCTTTTTGAACATAGGGACCCCTTTTCAATCTATTAAAATGTTACAGAGCCCCCTTTTCAATCTATTAAAATGTTATAGAGCTGTCTTCAAACACTCCATTACTTGATAATCATTTGAAATGTATAATAGTTCATGTTATCTAAACAAATATAGTAGTGTTGAGAGATAATAGAGCGTGTCCACATTGAAATGTAACAACTTTGAGGTGCCATATATTTTTATGAATAAAATTTTATTGGATCCACCAATCCATTTTTGCTAGCGGCCCAACTAAACCCTTCCCACCACTCTAATAGCTTTTGAATGGTTAGAGCGGGGTGACATATTAACGTAACATGATCATTTCAAAAAAGAGGAAAAAATGGTAAAAAGTGACTGGCCCATTTACAAGCCGACTCCAGAGTACAGTCACAGCTTGTCAGCTCCAGCACGGGCTGAGGGATGTGCAGACTGCAGAGCATGGAGCCTCTCAGCTCCCATTGGCTGCTGTTCACTGTTCACAGCCAATGGGAGCTGAGAGGCTCTGTGCCTGCAAGCAAACAAACTCAGACTCTACAAGCAAACAAATGTCCCAGCAGAGTACAGCAGAGTCCACAGCACTTCCCAGGGTCACTTCCCAGCCCAGCAGGGCAAACTGCTAGCACACTGGGACTTTTTATCCACGTGGAGCATCTATAGGCTTGGAGCCTGTCAGATCCCAGTCCCTGCCTTTCACCGTTCTGGGTCAAGGAGAGAGGCAGGAAGGAGTGGCCAGCACGTCCTTTGGCCTGCGCTGCTTCCTCAGCTCCCGTCCCCTCCATCCCCTGCCCATCCACAGAGGATACGGCAAGGGGGCTCGCATGGCCAAAGTCAGCTCCTTAGCCAGGCACAGATCCCTGAGGGAGAAAAAAAGAAAAGGAAAGGAAAACTAAGGATCAGGCCCACTGTGGGAGGGGAGAGGGGGCTGGAGCATAAACAGCAGCGCAGCTGGCAGCGGGAGGATGGAGGTCACAGGCAAGAATCACCTCGTGGAAAGTCCCAGTCTCACTGGCCCGATCCTTACTTTTAAACTTTCTGTGGACCCCTCTACAGTATCATCATCAACCACCAGGGGTCCACGGACCACAGTTTGGGAACTACTGCTCTAGAACTGTTCCCTCCCACCTCTGCTTCTGAACACTCCCCTCCACTGGCACCTGGTTCCTGGCCTCCCTGCGGCTCTTGCAAACTTCTTTACTCCTCTACCCCTCACCGCCTCCATGTGATGCACATTCTCCTCCACACTGCCCAAGCCCTCGCAGGAGGAACACTGAGAGCACAAGAGAGATACAGTTTCCTTGTTCTCAGCTCTTGTGTCTGGTGCCACAGTGACTGCAGTGGCCAGGATGAGCATTTACAAAAAGTCTTGCTCCTGCCATGCATTTCTGAGTTGGGGCATGCTCAGTCACTCTGTGAGGATGATGCATGAGAAATCCAGTTGGCATATAGGAGCTGTGAGGGACAAAAGCATATCCAGTGAAAATGGAATCTTCAGAAAAGTTAGATGCCAAAATAGCAAATTTCTACTCTGCATGTATGAACTGAGATTTTTGGGAAGCGTTTAGTTTGGCCAGATTTGAACAAGTTTTCATAAGTATGTCAATAGGCCCCTAATATACAGATACTAAGATGGGAAATTTCAAGACTTTTGCTTAAAGCATGGAGGCACTACTCAATGAAATCATTATAAAAAAATTAACATGGGTAAATTAATGTATTTTTCTCTTACCTCATTCTGAAAAATGGTTGGACTATTTTAGCTAAAACTTTCCAAAAAATCAGCTTTAGGAAGACACCCAACATGGAAAATTACAGCCTGGGTGGTTAAAGTTTGGCAAAGTCATAAACCGTGGAAAACGAGCATTTTAAATGTGAAGAGTCAGTCAACCTTAACAGTAAGCAGCACTATCAACTCCATTTAAAATACTTCTTCAATTTACATAGTAAATTTCATTTAATTACTGAAAATGGTTAATAGTTACTCTGTACTGTTAATCAAAAGTACTTGCTGTAATAAAAATGTGTTCCTTGTCAAATAGAGGTTGACATACTATAACATTTTCTGTAGCCTATTTTAATATTTCAGCATTTATATGTAAATAATTCACAGTAATTTAAAAAAAAATCTGTAAATCTTGGTCTGTGGGATAGATAAATGTGATTGTAAAGTGAGAGCTGTCTCCCATAAAGAGGGATAGTTGTGATGTATGTTAAGAAATGTGTAAGCAATTTAGAGCAAATCACATCTAACTGAAGCCAGGTTATAAACTACTATGTATGGGAAATTTTTCCTGTCTACATCAGGTAAAAATTATTAATAAAAAAGAAAGTTAGCATTTAACTTAAAGATATGTCCTTGTGTTATGATTATTTCAGACTTACCGTTTCAAACCATTTTTGAACAAATAATTATAAGAAAGGGACATTGGGCCTTTTTCTCTCTTGCTAGTATTAGAGGTACAAATTTCAAATGGCTTGCTGTCCATCCTCCTCCACTACTAGGAATTCACCTGAGAGAAACAGAGAGCAGCTAGGAGGACAAGCTTCAGCATATTCTTGCTTCACTAGGAAGAGGACAAATTTAATCTTCACCAAAAGATACATCTACACTGCAAAATTTAAAACAAGCAAAAAAAAAAAAACCACATGGCAGCAAGTCTCAGAGCCCAGGTCAGCCAGCTCAGGTTCTCAGAGCTTGTTCAATGGAGGTAAAAGAGGATGTTCCAACTTGAGCTGGACCCTGAATTGTGGGCCCCACTGAGGGGGGAAGTTCTCAGAGCCCAGATTCCAGCCTAAGTGGGAAAGTCTACACTGCCATTTTTAGCCCTATAACACAAACCCCACAAGTCTGAGACAATTGACCTGGCCTCTAAGGCTGTCTATCTCGATGGGGTCTTTTATAGTATAGATATACCCAGAGACACCATAGGCATTGGTCAGGCTACTTTCATGTGAGCCATATCTGTTCAAACCCATAAGGTGCTAAGCTCCCTCAGTTCCCACTGGTTTCAATGTGAATTCAGGGAGCTCAGCACTTCTCAGCATCTGGAATGCTACAGCGAGAGGCAGGCAGGCACTGGTTCCTATGCTCTACTCTTGCAGGCTTCAGCAGCCTCTTTCCTTAGACCTGGGTCTACACTGGGAGTTTAAGTAGTACTTAGGTGCATTACGTTGAATTTCTAGACTATAAGTCCATACCACCAAACCCATTCCATCGACTTCAAGGGCCATTAATGTCAATTTTGGTATTCCACCTTATCACGAGGAGTAATGCTCAATTCAACCTTGCAAGGTCCACTTTAGGGTAGTGCAGACACAGTGCTATGAAAATTGACATTCTTGGCCTGCAGGAGGTATCCCACAGTGTCCCGCGGTGAGTGCTCTGACCAGGACTTTAAACTCTACTGCTCTCCAAGTGAAGAGAAGAAACCTTGGGAAAATTTTAATTTAATTTCCTGTATGGCCAACAGGGTGAGCATATCTCAGAGCAGGCAGTGCACCTCATCATGAGTTCCCAGGGTCACAAACGACACCAGCATGGAACGTACTGGAGAGCTTGGACCTCATTGCTGCGTGGGGGAGAGGAATCTGTTCCTGCAGAAGTACAAACCAGCAAAAGAAATCCAGATATCTATGCCAGGATCTACAAAGGGCATGAATTAGAAAGAATACTCCAGGCACACCCAACAGTGCCGCGTGAAAATAAAGGAGCAGAGGCAGTCCTATTAGAGGACAAAGGAGGCAAAAGGACAGTCTAGATCATCACCACAAACATGCCGCTTCTTTGAGCGGCTGTATGCGATTCTATCAGGGAACCCAACCAGCTTCCCTAGCCAGTCCATGGATTCTTCCCAAGACACTCCTCTGGGAACCTTAGGCAGCAGCATGGTGGACAGCGTGGATGAGGAAGAGGAGAAGGAGAACGGTCAATCCACAAGCAGGGCAACTGATGTCACCAAGAGCTAAGAACTTTTAATAAGTTTGGAGACCTTCCCAGGATATTTTGCAGCCAGGAACTGATCCTTGGGAGGGCACTTCTGATGCCTGCCCTGCCACCATCCATACCCCCTCACCCTTTCCATCCGCATGCTCCTGTAGGAAGGGAAAGTTGCACTCTCTTGGCAAAGGGAGGTATTGAGCACATGGGCACCATGTGAGCCCATTCCCTGACCTACCACCTCACCCAGACCCCCTTTCTCTCATAGGCTTAAGCCCCAGCATGTCCCTTACCATGCCTACCACTAAACCGAGTCCAGCTGTTCCCCTAAGAACTCTGTGGAGTACCTGCTGTACAGTGGCCACTTAAAAGAATAACTGTAGCCTTGTACATAACACATCCCTATCGTCTTTAAACAGACCTTCCTCTTACACTAACAGATTAGGTTTTATACTCGACAATGTATCTCCTGCAAAGTCCGCCCTTCACTTTTCGCTAGGGGGTGGGAACAGCAGCGAGCCTGCTGCACACACACCCGGCTCCAGCAGCTGTCTGGCTGACACAAATCTACAGGCGAGACCAGACTAGGGATGACATGTTCAAGGAGCAAATACAACCTGCCCACTTGGACAAGGAGAGCTTAAGCAAGTGGAGGAATACGCTGCTACTGGAGATGCGAGAGTAGTGGAGCATGAAGACAAGAGAACATGCAGGGAGCTGGAAGTGAAGAACCAGAAGAGTCTTCATGACCATGACAGATGTGATGACCCAAATGGTGGCCTTCCATGACAGCTACATGCACAGACACCCCCTCAAGCTCTTGCAGAAACACGTTTCCTCCTCACCAAGTTCCACAGCCTCCTCTCCCAGGAACCCTAGAACGTGGGAGTTGAGAGAGTCAAGGGCACCCTCAAACTCAGCCTCCAGGGACGCATCCCAAAGCATAAGGCTGTCCTTACAATTGTGTTCACTCCCCCACCCCAAAGCTCCCGTGCTGGACATCTTTTCTGTTCCTGCTGTGTTCCCTAAATAAAAATGCATGATTTCTGAACAACAGTCTCTTTAGTGCATTTGTTGGGGGGGGCTTTACAGGCATGCACAGTGAGTGAAGGGGCACCATGCATGACTCTCAAATCTAGCCATTCATAAAGCTGTCTTTCAAAGTCTGATTTGCAGGGCCCCTTGCTGTGCTCTCCTTATTTCCCTGGTTTCTAACTGCTCATAATTACAGGCTAAGTGCTGTGCCTCGGCCCCCCCTCTCCCGCTATATAAAACTTTCACCCTTACTCTCAAAAGATTATCAAGTCTCAGAGAGGTAGCCGTGTTAGTTTGTAACTAAAAAAACAACAATGGACCTGTAGCACCTTTAAAACTAACAAAAATATATAAATACCACCATGAGCTTTCATGGGCACAACCCACTTCTTCAGATGACAAATATGGAGCAAGGAACCCAAAGTTTGAAATATAAAGCAGAAAAAGAGGGGAGAGGGGGAGGAGAAAAAAAGGAAGAAAAACAAAAAAAAGCAAAAAACCTGTCAATTAAAGTGTCCATGCTAAATGAGGCTAATAGCGTAGGCTGTACATGCCTGATACTTAGCTTTTGATGTCATTTGGGTGATGAATATAATGGCCCATCCAGTTCATGTCTTTGTTCAAGCCATGCAAGATAGTATCAAATTTGCATATGAAGGCTAGTTCTCCTGATTCTCTCTCTAGTTGATTCCTGAAATTGTTTTCCAAGAGAATAGCCACCTTTAGATCCATTAATAAGTGCCAGGGCAAGTCAACATGTTCTCCAATGGGTTTCTGTGTTTTACCATTTCAAATATCTGATTTGTGTCCATTAATCCCTGATGACGCCACTGTACAGCTGGTGACTGAACTTTGTGATTTTGTTCTTTCCCACAACTATTTCTAATTGAAGGACAATTTATATCTTCAAGTCAGAGGCCCAACTATGAGCACCCTCACGGCCCCACAATATGCCAGCATCTTTACGGCTGATCTTGAACAACGTTTCCTCAGCTCTCATCCCCTACTACTCTTACTCTATTTACACTGTACTGATGATATCTTCATCATATAGACCCACGGAAAAGAGACCCTTGAAGAATACATCTTTGGGGGAGGGAACTCCAGTTGTTAGGAAAAGGCAGATGTTAGTAATGGAGGATTCGATCATTAGAAACTTAGATAGTTGGGTTTGTGATGACCAGGAGAACCGTATGGTGACTTGCATGCCAGGTGCGAAGGTTGCAGATCTCGCATGACATCTAGATAGACTTATGTGTAGTACTGGGGAGGAGCTAGTGGTTGTGGTACATGTAGGTACTAATGACATAGGGAAGGGTAGGAGAGAGGTTCTGGAGTCCAAATTTAGGCTGCTAGGAAAGAGATTGAAATCCAGGACCTCTATTGCAGCGTTCTCTGAAATGCTTCCAGTTCCAAGAGCAGGGTCATGTAGGCAGGCAGAGCTTCAGAGTCTCAATGCATGGAGGAGATGATGATGTAGAGAAAAGGGGTTTAGATTTATTAAGAACTTGGGAAACTTTGGGGATAGGATGGGCTCCACCTAAACCAAAATGGAACCAGACTGCTGGCACTTAACATTAAAAAGGTTGTAGAGCAGTTTTTAAACTAAGGGCTGGGGGAAAGCCGACGGGTGCAAAGGAGCATACGGATCAGACAGAGACATCTATTAAGGGAGGTTCTATTAATAGAGATGCTCTATGTTCTAGCCAGGAGGAGAGGATGGAAGTATGGGTCAGATCAGATGAGACACAATCAAATGAAAAAGAGTCTAACGCATCAAGAAATGGCAGACAGATAAATAGTGACAAATTATTAAAGTGCTTATACACAAATGCTAGAAGTCAAAATAGTAAAATGGGTGAACTAAAGTGCCTAGTTTTAAAGGAGGATATTGATATAATAGGCATCACGGAAACTTGGTGGAATGAGGACAATCAATGGGACACAGACATACCAGGGTACAAAATATATCAGAAGGACAGAACAGGTCATGCTGGTGGGGGAGTGGCACTATACGTGAAAGAAAATGTAGAATTAAATCAAGTAAAAATCTTAAATAGAATCTCTATGAATAGTAATTCCATGCTCCAAAAAGAAGAATATAGCAGTAGGGATATATTATCGACCATCTAATCAGGACAGTGATAATGACTATGAAATGCTTATGGAGATTAGAGAGGCTATCAAATTAAAAAACTCAATATTAGTGGGGGATTTCAACTATCCCCATATTGACTGGGTGCACGTCACCTCAGGACAGGAAGCAGAGATAAAATTTCTTGATACCTAAAATGACTGCTTCTTGGAACACCTGGTTCTGGAACCCACAAGGGGAGAGGCTATTCTTGATTTAGTCCTAAGTGGAGCACAGGAACTGGTTCAAGAGGTAAATATAACTGGACCCCTTGGAAATAGGGACCATAATATAATAAAATTTAACGTCTCCATGGTGGGAAAAACACCTCATCAACCCAACACTATCTATAGCAGTTAATTTTAGAAAGGGGAACTACACAAAAATGAGGAAGTTAGTTAAACAGAAATGAAAAAGTACAGTGACAAAAGTAAAATCTCTGCAAGCTGCATGGAAACTTTTCAAAGACACTATAATAGAGGCCCAACTTAAATGTATATCCCAAATTAAAAAAACACAGTGAGAGAACCAAAAAAGTGCCACTGTGGCTTAACAACCAGATAAAAGAAGCAGATAAAGATAAAAAGATATCTTTTAAAAAGTGGAAGTCAAATCCTAGTGAGGAAAAAAAAAGGACCATAAACTTTGTCAAATTAAGTGTAAAAATATAATAAGAAAAGCCAAAAAGGAATTTGAAGAACAGCTAGCCAAAAACTCAAAAAGTACTAGTAAAATGTGTTTTTAAGCACATCAGACGCAGAAAACCAGCTACACAACAAGTGGAACCCTTGGACAAATGAGATGCTAAAGGAGCACTCAAAGATGATAAAGTCATAGTGGAGAGGCTAAATGTATTATTTGCTTCAGTCTTCAAGGATGAGGATATTAGGGAGATTCCCAAACCTGAGCCATTCTTTTTAAGTGACAAATCTGAGGAATTGCCCCAGACTGAGGTGTCGTTAGAAGAGGTTTTAGAACAAATTGATAAGCTTAACAGTAACAAGTCACCGGGACCAGATGGCATTCACCCAAGAGTTCTGAAAAAACTCAAATGGGAAATTGCGGATCTATTAACTGTGGTTTCTAACCTATGGTTTAAATCAGCTTCCATACCTAATGATTGGAAGATAGCTAACGTGACGCCAATATTTTAAAAGGGCTCTATAGGTGATCCTGGCAATTACAGACCAGTAAGTCTAACGTGAGTACCGGGCAAATTAGTTGAAACTATAGAAAAGAATAAAATTGTCAGATACATGGATGAATATAATTTGTTGGAGGAAAGTCAACATGGTTTCTGTAAAGGGAAATCATGCCTTACTAATGTGCTAGAGTTCTTTGAGGGAGTCAAACAAACATGTGGACAAGGGGGATCCAGTGGATATAGTATAATTAGATTTCCAGAAAGCTTTTGACAAGGTCCCTCACCAAAGGCTCTTAAGTAAAGTAAGTTGTAATGGGATAAGAAGGAAGGTCCTTTCGTGGATTGGTAACTTGTTAAAAGACAGAAAACAAAGGGTAGGAATAAATGGTAAGTTTTCCGAGTGGAGACAGGTAACTAGGGAGGTCCCCCAAGTGTCTGTCCTGGGACCCATCCTATTGAACTTATTTATAAATGATCTACAGAAAGGGGTAAACAGTGAGGTGGCAAAATCTGCAGATGATACCAAACTGCTGAAGATAGTTAAGACCAAAGCAGACTGTGAAGAGCTTCAAAAAGATCTCACCAAACTAAGTGCCTGGGCAACAAAATGGCAAATGAAATTTAATGTGGATAAATGTAAAGAAATGTACATTGGAAAAATAATCCCACCTATACATACACTATGATAGAGACTAATTTAGCTACAACTACTCAAGAGAGAGATCTTGGAGTCATTGTGGATAGTTCTCTGAAAACATCCACTCAGTGACTGCTGCTGCACAAAAAAAGCAAATAGAATGTTAGGAGTCATTAAAAAAGTGATAGAGAATAAGACAGAAAATATCTTATTGCCTCTGTATAAAACCATGGTACACCCACATCTTGAATACTGCAGACAGAAGTGGTCGCCTCATCTCAAAAAAGATATATTGACATTGGAAAAGGTTTAGGAAAGGGCAACAAAAATGATTAGGGGTTTGGAACAGGTCCCATATGAAGAGAGATTTAAAAGACTTGGACTTTTCAGCTTAGAAAAGAGGAGACTAAGAGGGGATATGATAGAGGTCTATAAAATCATGACTGGTATGGAAAAAATGAATAAGGAAAATTTATTCATTTATTCCCACAATAAAAGAACTAGAGGTCATCAAATGAAATTAATAGGCATCAGGTTTAAAACAAACAAAACAAAGTTTTTCTTCACTCAGCGCACAGTCAACCTGTGGAACTCCTTGCCAGTGGTGAAGGCTAGAATTTTAACAGGGTTCAAAAAAGAGCTAGATAGATTCATGGAGGTTAGGTCCATCAATGACTATTAGCCAGGATGGGTAGGAATGGTATCCCTAGCCTCTGTTTCTCTGGAGGTGGGTGACAGGGAAGGGATCACATGAGGATTACCTGTTGTGATCCCTCCCTCTGGGGCATCTGGTATTGGCCACTGTTAGCAGCCAGGATACTGGGCTAGATGGACCTTTGGTCTGACCCAGTATGGCTATTCTTATGTTCTTATAATTCCACAGGGATTTCAACAATTTCCACCTCACAATCAACCATCACCTTATACCGGAAACCTACCAACCATTATACTTACCAATATGCCTCTAGCTTTCATTCAGGACACATTACCTGACCCATTGCCTAAGACAGGCCCTGAATTACAAGCGGATTTACTCCAATCCCACAGACAGAGACAAACACCTATAAGATCTTTTTCAGGAATTCTTAAAACTTAAATACTCACCTGGAGAAGTGACAAAACAGATCAACAGAGCCACACGAGTACCCAGGCATCCGCTTCTTCAAGACAGGCCCAGCAAACAAAATAACAGAACACCACTCGTCATCACCAACAGCCTCCATCTTAAACCCCTCCACTGCATCAATAACAATCTACAACCTATCCTGGAAATCAATCCCTCAGTCTCACAGGCCCGGGGGGACAGACCAATCCTCACCTACAGACAACACCCTAACCTAAAACAAATTCTTTCCAGCAACCAAGCAGCACACCTCAATCATACTCACCCACGAACCCACTCCTACAATAAACCCTGGTGCCAAATCTGTCCATGCATCTATGCAAGCGACATAATTACAGGACCTAACCTCATAAGCCACCACATCAGAGGCTCATGCAACTGCACATCCACTAATGTGACCTACGCCATCAAATACCAGCAATGCCCCTCTGCCATGTATAATGGCCAAACTGAACAGTCTCTACGGCAAAGGATTAATGGACACTAATCAGATATTCAAAATGGTAACACACAGAAACCAGCTGGAGAACATTTTAACTTGCCTAGGTGCTCACTAATGGATCTAAAGGTGGCTATTCTCTTGCAAAACAATTTCAGGAATCAAATATTATGGAGCACACAGAAGACGGCCACTACGTGGGAATTTTGCTTTCTCTGAGGTCTAACATAGTCAGTAGTCTACGGAACTTTCTCTTTAAATGCCCACAATCATATTCTATCACCATTCTGCACCTGCTCAAGCTATAGTTGAACTGCTCCTTACTGCAATCCAGTCTGCCCATGTACAGCTTCATGAGCCATAAGAGCAAGGGGTAGACTGGGCCTATAAGGATCACTATTGGCATTTCAACACCTCCAATCGTAATTTTCTGGTCTGGAAAGAAAGTTCCAGCTTGCAGCTTTCTGAAGGGTCAGGAATTCATAAAGATGCACATCACGCACCTTTCCCAACCATTCCATGTTGATGTCAGTGAAACGGCTCTTGTGATCCACCAGTCCCTGCAACACCATAGAGAAGTACCCCTTACAGTTTATGTACTCTTTGGCAAGATGGTTGAGTGCCAAGATATAGACATGCATTCCGTCTATCATCCCACCACAGTTAGGGAATAAGCCCACCACTATGTCCTCCATGTTTCTCAGAGTCTCTACCCTCTGTAGCACAAGGGTACTGATTGCCTTGGCTACATGAAACACAACAGTCTTCACTGTAGATTTCCCCACTCTGAATTAATTCGCAACTGACCGGTAGCTGTTTGGCACTGCAAGCATCCACAAGGCAATTGACACTTACTTCTCCACTGTCTGAGCAGGTCTCAGTCTGGTATTCTTGTGCTTCCGGGCAGGGGAAAACAATTCACAACTTCCATGAAAGTGGCCTTACACATGCAAAAATATTGCAGCCACTGCTGATAGTCCCATCTCTGCATCACTATGCAGTCCCACCTGTCTGTGCTTGACTCATGGAATCAGAACCAGTGTTCCACTGGGTCCAGAAGATCAAATGCCAGCAGCATTTGCCAGTTACTCAACTCAAGTGCTTGGCAAAAGAGTATGTTCATGGCCTCCTGAGATTCTTCCTCATTCCAGGAGAACCTGGATTCACTCTGCATATACTCCAACGTACGTCCTATGTGGTTACTATGACTGACATATATATGGCAATCTATATATGTATGAAAACTGACGTTATTCCAAAATAACAAAGAGTGTGTCTACACTGTAAGCCATTATTTCAAAATAATGGCGAGCTGAATGACTTCTTTACTCCGATTCCTAGTAGCCCTAATTTTACGAGGAGCAAGGGAAGTTGAAAGAAGAGTGTTCTTCCTTCAACTTCTTGCTGTGTAGACAGTGACAAAAGCCGATTTAAGCTATTTCGACTAAAGCTACGCAGTTGACATAGCTCACGTTGCATAGCTAAATTCAATGTTTCCCTGCTGTGTAGACATGTCCTTAGGTTGCATTCTCTTCTCTACCTTTTTTGCAGATTCATCCCACAAAGCACATCACCCCTCACAGCAAAATTTCTGTAAGACAGTGTTTCTCAGCTTTCTCTGGTTGGCCACCCTTTATTCTCACCCCCAAAAAATGTTTGAACCCCTAATACTTACCATAAAAGTAACAGTAAAAAATGCATCAGTGATAACGATGATAAGCCTATACAACTATGATTACATTTGAGCTCACAAATTTTGAAGGTTTGAACACCCCGAAGTTATTCTAGATCTTTTTATTCTCCTTAATTTAGAATTATAACAACGCCTTGGCTCAGTTCCCTATTGTGATCCTCCACATTCATGCCTCCTAGCCCACCAGTTAAGAAACACTACTCACCAGGAATAAAGCTCCCTGCTGCTTTTACTAAAGAAAGTCTTGTGGACAGAGATTCTTACCGGGCTCTAATGATATCAATGGGATTTAAATAAGGCCTCATAGGCTGCAAGACGTGATTCAACCCAATTCCCCGTGTTAAAGAATCCCACAGCAAGGCATCCTTCATCAGAAGTATCTCCAGCTTTGGGAGCCCACATCTTCTCTACCATCAACTGACTGCAGTGTTGTTAGGGGTGGCATGGAAGAAAATACTGTTTTTACTAGGTAGCTGGACCCTGGCCTGGCTCTCTGACATCTTTGAATGTAAGACTGGAACCTTGGAATGGAGCTGAGACTGGCAAGCAGCCTCATGGGAAGAGGATTGCCATCTGCCCCGTTACCCAGCCTTGGGGGGACAACGTTCATCCAGTCATTTTGTAACATCATTACTGCTCTATAATTCCCTACTGATGTGACATAGCAATACAAGGGGCCTTGAATATCAAGCAGGTTTATAGAAGTGAGGTCAACTGATCATCTTTTCTCACAAAAAGATCTTTTTACTACAGTGATAACACCTTCCCTGCATGATTTTCTTCACCACCCCATTTTTAGGGCTTTTTTAGGTCTCTTCTCCCTCTTTTACATTTTGGAGGACCACTGTGTTACATACTATATTACCATTTACTTTGAAAGTCAGAAGTGATTGGAGAAAGACAGAGCATGGACACTGAGACAATGGCTTGATGACAAAATCTGAAATCCTTTGGTCATCTACCTGCCTATCTAGCAAATTAGATGCCCTGACATCTTCATGGGTCCTGCAGAAATCCAGTTTACAGACAAGGATAAAGTTTTATTTTTCCTACAATGTTTTGGAAAGATTTAACAATAGCTTTGTCAGGCTTTTTAAAAACAGCTTTTAGTACTTTATCATGCCAAAAAATCATTTTTGTGCAGCAGCATCAATTGATGTCAGCAAAATTGCTATGGAACTAATGTTTACTAATTAGTTCCTAGAACAGAGCCAGCAGAACAAGCAGAGAGTATCATTTTTGTGAGGCCCCTCTAAAAGCTATTATTGTTACACCCCAATTCTATAATTGATCATGCATGGGTTCGTCAATCAGTTTCAGGATGGAGGTGTTATTTTGGATGGCTTAGCATTCCAGTTCAACAAACCATTTATAAATGTGCTTAACTACAAGAACAGGCTTAAAATTAAGCATGAGTTTAAGTGCTTTATTGGCTCTGGGCCCTAGTCTCTCAGAGGAGCAGCAATTTTTTTTAAAGTGGGAAAATATTCTCATGTGTATTTCAAATCCAGTGAGCTTTCTTCACAATACTTTTAGGTTAGTCACATTTTCATCTGAAAATACATTTATAGGGCAGAGTCTCAATATTCAAAAGCACTGACTCAATATTCAATATACATGTCAATTCGAGGTCTATTTTACCTTAATTTACCCCACTGACAAATGTTAAGTATAGGATGGAATTTTAATAGCTTCATTTATTGTTTTTAATATTATTATAGAGATTAATTTATGTTTATATTTACAGGTTTTATATACTAGATTGATGCCTGTATACAAGAGCTCTCTGCCCATTGCCCTATAGGTCACTTTTGTAAATGCACCTTTGAATTCCAAATAAGTTTTAAAATCTGGCCAATGTATCTTAAGTAAATAGTGCTTTGTTGTAATAGTCTCCATTTAAACGGACAACCTACAAACCACCATTCATGGAAAAACGTTACAGATCAACATCTGGTTAATGCACTTGTATGCAAGATAATTCCACAAGTACTACACGTGCAAGTGTGACAAATTCCACAATTTGAGTGTGCCTTTGAAAGAGAAAGAAAGCGGCTGAGTGTGGGAAAGAGACAAAGAGTGGGGTAGCTGTAGTGAAACTATGAGCACAACCAAATCCGCTAGCAGGAAGGAAACAGAGATAACTACATTGTTTCAATCTCATGTTCATTATTCATCTGGGACAATCCCCCAAAGAGATAGCATGGATAATGAAACATGCTGTATGAATATCAAGGGGACTGCTTTCAGCAGAATTCTTAGCTATCACACACAACAGTGAACTGGGATTTTTCTAAGGCTTACTTATAGCTAGCAATATATTATTAGAATTAAAGTTTATAAACAGCTAACTGGAACCTATGTGTTTTCAATGATCTGACATAATCACCAGGCACATGTTCGTAGGAAGCTCAGAACAAGAAAATATATATCAAGAAAACACTGTTCTACTAGACAATGGGTGAAACCTCATTAAAGCTGGTAGGCATAACAGCTGCTCTTCACTCAGGATAAGTGTCAGAAGCACTTAGGTTCCTTTTGGAGTAAGACAGCTGAAGCAATAGAAGCCACTGCCCAAAATAGAGGCAACATGCAAGGTCAATCAAGAGCTGAAGTCTGTGGAAGGAAGGATTTCACTTATTGCAAATACGAGAATTGTATTTTGCTGGAGTTGTGTGTGTGAGAGAGCAGAATAGGGCTCATTCTTGTACTTTCTGTACTATCACTTACAAAGCATTTTTTTAAGGACTCAGGCACAGGTTCAGACAAAGCCAGAAACATGACAAAAACAGAGAAGGCAGCAAGGAAGCACCAGAGACAGCTAGAACACTTGTAAGTGATGCTAAGACAAAGCTGAGAGAGATAGTTAAAATAAGCTGCTTCCTCAGAAAGCAACAGTAAATAAGAGGGGGCAGGGGAAATTATACAACACAGTTGAGGAAAGACAATTACAGAAACATGCCAATATTGATCAGTAGCTACCATTTCACTTTCACACATTACATAAACACAACACAACTGTACAAGAAAGGCTGGGGATCCCTTTCACTTTCTTCCAGTGTTTGCAGGGAAAGATCTTGATCTGGATAGAAAATCTGACAAAGAGATTATATGTCACAAACCATAAACCTAAGGAAAGCAAAGAAGTGTGGAACACCTGTAAATAAAACTGTTTCCCTCATGTGACACTTAACATTGGGTAGATCTGGGAAAGAATCCCAAGAAAGTATTTTCTAAGTTAAATGAAAGCTTGGTAAAAAAAATATTTACAAGGTGTAGTTACGATGAGGCCTAACAGTATAAGGTGCTGAACACTTTCTGCAAGGCTCTGAATGCACTTAAAACCCCACTGAGTTCAATAGTTGAGGGAGCTCAACACTTTTTAGGAGATGCTCTGCACTATGTTCAGTCACATTCACAATATGTTTGAAAAAGCTGGATCCAGCCCTTAAGGGAGAAAAATCTGTGCATGGGAAATTTTGTGCTCTGGCAGTGGTATAAAATCCATAGTAGAAACAAACCATTGTTTCCATCTGTGAGAATAGCAGTAATATTAATGGGCCAGAGGGGGCAAGTTCCTTGAGGCTAAAAACATGTCAAAGTAAAAAGGCACACAGATTGGCCTGGAAAAGTGAAATCTATAAACCATGAAATTGGTAAACAAGAAATCAAACTTTCCACACAGGCTTCTATAAAAACCCATCAGAAGGGGGGAAATATCCTCTGCTAAATTAACACTCTGCAACTCTGAACAAATATTTTAAAATCTGTATTTTGAATGATGACAAATTCTTCAAAATGACAGGAAAAAAACGAAAACATCAAAAATGGCATGTGTTCATACCCAGAAGCTTACGCATGCCTAACGAACTATAAAATCATGACCACACCAAACACCTCAGAGAAGGTGCACTGGTAGAAGATTGGTCTCTTTCAATAATCTCTCTATGTCACTTCTGGACCCAGGTGCCTGAGAAGAGAAGAGAAGAGAAGAGAAGAGAAGAGAAGAGAAGAGAAGAGAAGAGAAGAGAAAACTTTCACAAAGCCAATTTAAGACTAACACGGTAAGAGGAGAAAATAGAAGGCCTGAATCAATTAGAGCACTATTCATTTCTCAAGGCTCCCTTCTGTAAAAGATCAAGGCCTCAACCAAGGATCAAAGTGATTAACTGACTAACCACCAGCCAACAGAGATGCAAATGAGAGGTGGCAGATTATACAAACACAAGGAATTTAAACTGGCAAACAGAGGCTTTCCACTGCTCAAGAGGGAAGAAACAGGAAAAAACCAAGCGCTGTGACATATACAAACTCTGACAAAGATGAAAAGCAAGCCTCTGAGACATGCTGAATTTAATCTACACACCACATACTAATAAAACAAAATGTGAATTGTTTAATTTAAAATGAAAATACTATATGCTTCCTGTTTAACTGCAGGGTTATTAATCAAATCCCTTCCAATATATGAAATGTTCAGTTGTTTATGATTGCGGAAATTACTTTGTGCACATTTTGCAATTTAAAATTACCTCCTCCATCTTAAAAATCTCCCTACCTGAGATATATTTCCTATTAGAGAAAACCTTATTCAGTGAGAACCTCTGCATACCTAAGGTGAGGACTGGATCCTGAATCACTAACACATTTTGATCAGCCATAGCACAAACACAGATATGCATAAGGTGTTATTGTTCACATTTGCTTCAGAGGGGTAGTCATGTTAGTCTATAACAGGAAAAACTTAAAAAATAACTAATAGTCTAGCAGCACCTTAGAGACTAACAAAACACGTGGATGGTATCATGAGCTTTCATGGGCACAACCCACTTCTTCAGATGAATGGATTTATTAAAGGTCCAGTTTCTAAATAAATACAAGATGGGGAAGGGAGAGAGGGGAGAAAAGGAAAAAGAAGATGAAAAAAGGGGAAAAGAATAGTTAGAGTGTCCGTGCTACATGAAGCTGATAGAGAAGGTACTAAATGTTCTTAAGTACCCATTGCTTGCTTTTTTTATGTCATTAGGATGTGGAATGTATCGAGCTATCCAGCCAATGTCTTTGTTCATATCTCTGTTGAAGGAATCAAACTTGTGAATGAAGTTGAGCTCTGAGGCCTCCCTGTGGAGTTGGCTTGTGAAATTGGCCTGCAACAACATGGTGACTTTGAGATCCATTAATGAGTGCCTGGGAAAGTTAAAATGTTCCCCAACGGGTTTCTGTGTGTTGCCTTTTGGATATATGATTTGTGTCCGTTAATTCTTTCTTGTAGAGACAGTCCAGTTTAGCCAATATACATGGCAGAGGGGCCTTGCTGGCATTTGATGGCATAGATCACATTAGAGGATGTACAGTTATAGGAGCCAATGATGTGGTGGTTTATGTGGTTAGGTCCTGTGATGATATCGCTGGTATAGATGCGTGGACAGAGCTAGCACTGGGGTTGATTGCAGGGGTGGATTCCTGAATGGGTATGATGGTGTGCTGTGTGGTTTCTAGAAAGAATTTGTTTGTGGTTCAGGGTTGTCTGTAGACGAGGATTGGCCTGTCCCCCAAAGCCTATGAGAGTGAGGGGTCATTTTCTAGGATAGGTTGTAGATTGTTGATAATGCGTTAGAGGGGTTTAAGTTGCGGGCTTGAAGTAGCTGATGTCTAGGTACTCGTCTGGCTCTGTCAATCTGTTTTTTCCAGGGCCGTCAATTGCTGTGCATTAATGCCTGTGATTAGCGCAGGGAAGGATTAATGCATTAATTTTTTTAATACATTAATCGCAGGTGTTAATACTGCGCTGCCCCTTTGAAGCACCGCTCCAGTGCTTCAAAGGGGCAGTGCATTAGGAGCCTGGGATCATCTGGAGTCCCCAGCTGACCCCAGGCTCCGTGCAGCATTGCGTCTTTGAATCACCTGTCCGGCTGCTTCAAAAGGGCAGCGCAACAGGAGCCGGGGTTTAGCTGGAGTGCCCCTATATAGATCCTGTAGGTGTTTGTCTCTGTCTGTGGGATTGGAGCAAATCTAGTTGTATCTTAGGGCTTGGCTGTAAAAAATAGATTGGGAAATGTGTCTAGGATAGAAGCTAGAGGCATGAAGTTAAGTGTAATGGTTGGAAGGTTTCCAGTATAAGATGGTAGAAATGGGTCCATCATGTCATTGTAGCGTAGTGTCAAGGAAGTGGATCTCTCATGTGGACTGGTCCAGGGTAAGGTTTATGGTGGGGTGGAAGTTGTTGAAATCTCTGTGAAATTCTTCAAGGGTCTCCTTCCCGTGGGTCCATATGATGTAGATGTCATCAATGTAGCATAAGTAGAGTAAAGATCCTAGGGGGCGAGAGCCGAGGAAATGTTGTTCAAGGTTAGCCATAAATATGTTGGCATATTGTGGGGCCATACACTCTAATTGACTATTCTTTTCCCTTTTTTCCTTCTTTTTCCTGATGGATTGGTCCTGCTTTGGGCAGGGGGCTGGTCTCGATGACCTCCTGAGGTCTCTTCCAGCCCTATGATTCTATGATTCTCTCCTCCCTCCCTCTCACCCTCCCCCCGCCACTATTTATTTAAAAACTGGACCTTTAATAAATCTATTCATCAGAAGAAGTGGGTTGTGCCTACGCAAACTCATGATACCATCTACATGTTTTTTCTCTGAGATGCTGCTAGACTATTCATTATTTATGTTTTTCCTGTTACAGACTAACATGGCTACCCCTCTGAAGCAAATATAAGCAGTATGACCTTATGCTTATCTGTGTTTGTGCTATGGCTGATATACAAGAAACAAGAACAGTCAGTGAGAGTGCAGAATGACTCTTAGATTAATAAGGATTAACAACAAAAAGCCAAATTGACTGGAAAGGTTCAGAGCACAAGCCAATGTCTAAATGAGGAAGCTAGCAAGAAACTTTTCCAATAGAGCAGGTTATCCCATCACTGTCCACCACATGTTTTGTTGCCCCTTTTTCTAACATACCTAGTACAGGCCATTGATTGAGACAAGATATTGGACTTGATGGAAAACTGGACTGCCGCCTCCCTTTTGAAAATACAATCCTGAGAGAATCAAATTGCCATTTTTATCATAGGGACATGGGAAGGGTTATAAAAGATGGTGGCAGCAGGACACAGCTAATCAGAGAAAATCAAAATCAATAACCACTCGAGAACCATCAGATCAGGCTATGAAGGAAGGAAGCTGATGTCAAAAACTCTAAAAACCCATTTGCATATATTATTGCACACAAATGAAAGTGCACACCAGCTTGTAAGAGTCAACTCATGATCAGCGCTTTGCTTAACATCATAGCACTCTGATCTTTTGTGAAAACATAAATACATTTATTATTAAAGACTAGAGATTCAGGAGAGCGTGTGTAAGGAAACTGGAAATAAACAACTACACATAAAACCAAATCATAACATGGTTTCTAGAGACTATGCTTAACCAAGAAGTTAACTTTCTGTCTACAGACGTTTACGTCGCCCACAGCCCTCTGAAATGTTTTCAACCAAGATTGGGTGAGACCCCACTTTTACAAAAGCCATGCCCACTTCCTAGGTGCAGGACACCTGAGTATCTTCTGGGTCTGAAATACTCCTGAAGTTCTTTGTCTTTTCATCTAGGTAAGATAAATCCCAACAGCTTGTTTATTCCTGTGTGCATGCCCCTTTCCTGTTCATTTCATATCTCTTCATTAACATGTGACTTTAGTATGTAAATGGGAAACCATTACATTAGCTTACAACAGAGGAGGAGAACCTTTTTTAGATTGGAACCCACTGACCCAGAGAAAAATCAGTTATGGGCCGCACAAAAGCGACAAGCAAAATAAATAAAATAATTAAATAAATGAATGAACCCTCACTGACATGGCCCCCGGCTGAGAAGGAGAAAGACACTCCCTATATTCCGCTCGCACACCAGAGCCTGGGGTGCCCACACTAATAGATTTTGTGTCCTTCAGCCCTGTGGGGGGTGGCAGAGGGGCTGGAGTACCAGTGTGGGCTCTCCAATGCTGGGGTGGAGCCCTGAGCCTCAGGGACCAGATCCAGGTGACCTCTGGGCCTTAGGTTCCCCAGTCCTGGCTTACAATATTTAATGTGCATCCCAACAGACAGATATGTTTCTTACCTCCTGTCTGGAGGAGACGGTCGAAGCATGTCACCTTTTTACGACATGTTTTTATCTTACATGCTTAACGATATACTTTTCTGGTACAGACACACAATTCCTTGCACAGTACATATACATACATTTCACAATGATATTGATAACTGGAACAACACTGGCTTTCATTTGAGACTTCACAGGATATTCTTTGATGAACTAGAATGTACACATCAGACTCATGAGATTCTGTAACCGCTCTGTGCCTCCCTTTGCCAGTTGGCATTAAGGCATTCTCGGAATTGCTCTACTCCAATACCACAGCCAGGAGCAAATTTTCCATTTGGGCATAATCCTGTTCAGTCTCTGCAGGCATAAACAACTCTCTGTTCCTGCAGAACAACTATTCCTAATCTTTCTTCCTATGTATTACACTGGAGCAGGAGTGGGCAAGATATGGACTGCAGGCCGGATCCAGCCCACCAAGCCATTTTGATACAGCCTGTGGCCCTCTCTGCCGCTCCCCCAGACTAATTGAGAGCTGGGGGCGGAGGAGTGTATGAAGTCATTTGCTATTCAAAGCAGTTGGCAGCTCCCTTCCCGCTGCCAAGGGCACATGGTGCCTACAGGGAGCTGCCAGCTGCTTTGAACAGGGAATGACTTCACACATTCCCCTGCCCTCAGGCCCTGATTGGCCAGGGGGCAGGGGAGTCCACAAAGTCTCCTCCTCCCGCCCCCAAGGGCACGCGGCACCTAGAGGGAACTACCAGCTGTTCAAAAGGGCTGGCAGTCCCCTCTAGGTGCTATGCATTCCTGGCAGGGTGGGAAAGGCTACACGCACTCCCTGCCCCTAGGCCAATCAGGGCCTGACAGCAGGGGAGCGTGCAAAGTTTCCTCCCTCCGGCAGGGATGGGAGGCACCTAGAGGGAACAGCCCCCCCTCCACCTGAGACCCTGTCCCCTTATGCCTGAAGCCCTACCCCTTTTGGGGGGGTTGGCCTCCTGACCAATACTAACATTCGTGAAGTGGCGCACCTACAAAAAATATTACCCACCGCTGCACTGGAGTGTCAGTGGCTCTCTTGGCTGGTAATACTTTGGGAAAGGGACATCCATTATCATTAATTTTGGTGTGTCAAATTCTTGCTGTTGCAGACATTTCCAGTTGCACACAACTTTACATGCAGACATATGGCTTCCACTACTTTAGCCAGGTGTGGACAGATCTTGGATAGAACATTTAGCATTCCCATGAAGCGCTGTTGCCCTGTCACAACTACTGAAGCTAACTTATCTCTGCCTGGATTTTATTGGGCCCTGATTTCAGTCCCTCTGCTATTTGAGTTGCATTTTTTTTCTAGGCTGTTTTATGTTCTTGTCCACGCACTGCTGTAGGAAAGCTTGTTGTGTTCTGTCATCAACTTGTCCAGCTTCTGTAACATTGTTCCCTTCAGTTACGGTAACGAAAGTGCTTGCCGTTACTGTCACGTTAAGTACCTGCAAACACATAGATGAACCTTCTCTAGAATATCTCCAGTACTGGGCTTATTCCCATTGGCCTGTGAAACCATCTGTAATGACCAAATGGTGTTGGAATGGTTTTTGGCATGCTGGCCTCTCTATCCAGGCTTATGTGTCAAAACATTCCTCACATCACAGACTGTAAAAGTTCTAATTTGGAAAGTTTTGGCAAGATATCATCAATTGCGGGTAGTGGAGAGGGGCATCTTTTCAATGCCTGGAGATATGCAAATGTGATATACATGATGGTTTCTTTACTACCACCATGCTTCTTACCCAGGTTGTACAGCTGCTGTGTGGCTCTGATGACTTTCAAACCCTTGGGGTACGTCTAGACTACAGGCTTTTGTCAACAGAAGTTTTGTCGACAGATACTGTCGACAAAGCTTCTGTCGACAAAGAGCATCTAGACTACATCCAGTTCTGTTGACAAAGCAAGCCGCTTTGTCGACATGACAGTGTAGACGCAAAGGACAGTGTAGATGCAATAACACCTTCTGTCAACAGAACTCTGTCGACAAAAGGCATTATTCCTCGTAGAATGAGGTTTACAGCCGTCGACAAAACTGCTGAGTTCTGTCTACGTTATGTCAACAGAACTCAGCGGCAGTGTATAGTAAGTAGTGAAAAGGACATTTTCCTTCTTTATAATCACACAAGTTGTGTGGTGGGGTAGTAGCTTTCCCTGTAGCAGCTTTCTTTTCTGGCACCCATTGCCTTTGAGAATAACTTTTAAAATTGTCTCCATTGTCCTTGGGACACCCCCTTTTGCTTCTTGCTCTATAGCTATAAAAGTCTGATGCTGCACCCTGGTCAGATCTATAGTTTGTAGGGTGGTATTCCCCAGGAGGGACTTGTGGTGTGTAACCTCTACCATCACAAGCTTCAATAGTTACAGCCTGTCATTTTTCAGGTTAGTTACTATGAGGACATATTTCCCTACAGCTGTATCATGCTCTCATTTACACTGTTAGGCCAAATCTACACTATTCGGAAGATTGACGCTACTGCGGTCAATCTTCCAGGGTGCGCTTTAGCGGGTCTAGTGAAGACTCACTAATTCGCACTGAAAGGGCACCCCTGTGGGTGCTGATACTCCTGCTCCCATCCACCTCCCACTGTGTGGACGGTGATTTAAAATACGTCAACTCCAGATACATAATTAATGTGTCTCTTAAGTTGACCTTCTGTGCTAGTGTAAATGGGTGTAACCGAGTCCAATTGCCCCTGAGGAAATGCAGGAAGCCTTGCTATCCAGCTGTAATATTTTCTTATTAATACCGTTGCATACACAGAAGGTTGGCATTATCCCTTTGTCAGGGCTGTTTCCCACTCTGGCACTTTGAGTGCAGAAGGTAGGGGCCCGCACAGACTTTAAATATACCTTGCCACTACAGGCACTGTTTATAAAAACTTCCCACAGATTCACAATACACAGATTTTGGGGGGTCACTGCCACCATCAAGTGATTTTTATCCCTAAAATAGGGGGCAAACACTTGAACCCACCCCCAGGGTACTCCAAGCCTCTTCTGCCACAAGACAGCTTGAAAAAAAAGAAAAGAGAAAAACACAAGCTGCAGTCTCTAGTAGCTGACCTCTCAGTCTGAGGCATGCAGATACACACACACACACACACACACACACACACACACACACACACACACACACAGAGACTTCCTGTACCTTCCAGGACACAAGAATCAAATCACCACCTTAAAAAAAGTTATTTTTATGACAAAACAAAAGATATATTTGATAAAGTATACTTGATTGCAGATGTTACAGAGCAACTAAGGGAAACAAATTAAAAACAGAGAAAATCTCTGGGAACAATGCTTAGATGGTAAAAGGGGAGGGGAGGCATAGATTCACACAGAACAATTCAAAACAAACCACAAAATAAAGAAAAATACCCTGATCATGACTAGATTCACGTTTTTTTCCCCTTTATTTACTCAGGATCTTTTCTTTGTTCAGTCCACTTCCATGCCCCAAATTCCTTGGAAGCATGATAGTCCTGCCTGGGTTTAAATCATTCTGTGTGTCTCAACTCCTGGTTTAACTCTCCCACACAAAGAAAGCAGGCAAGGTACCATATGCAATTCAAATTCCAGCACACTATTTCAATTGGTTCTCCTGGCCCCCTTGCCAACACCCTTGCTAGCTTCCTGAGTTTAACACCCGGTGCTGTTCAGCACTCCTCCTATCCATTATACCCTTGTTGGTTTCTTGTCCCAACAGGATGAACCTGATATGCTCCTAAACCCAAGACAGTCAAAATGTCATCATGATGCTATCTGATGTGACATTCCTCTTCTTGTACAAACCAACAGAATCTTTCTGTGATGTTCTTCTGTTTTTTGCCAAGTTTTTGCAATGCTGGCCTCATGCAGCAACCTTCTGCTTTACCAACTCATACCATCTCCTACAGTACGTGTATTCATTGCTATTGTCTGACAATGTACATCTGAGGGTGTTGTGTCTTGTATGGATTTCATCCTCTCTCAATGTTTTGCTGCATGCTCTATGACTAAGCAAATGTCTAATAAACTTAAAAAAACAAATAATCTGGTAGCACTTTATAGAATAACAAAACATGTAGATGGTATCATGAACTTTAATGTACGATTACCTGACCAGAGCAGTCTGTCCTACAGTTAGTGACCCCGATGCTCCAAAATCGCATGTAGCAGCAAGTGTGCATAAGACACTAACACAGAAGTCTATCCCCTCTCCTCTGAATTGAACTCTTGTGAAAAACATGTCTAGTTCCACAGTTTCATTCTGCTTTAGGGAGCAATAAGTCCCCAGGGTTCCAACGACTGTGGTGAGGCTTGAGGAAGTGGTGAGCTTTAGAGAGGTACAGACTGCCTTGTTTCCCATAAAGGTAAAATAATGGTTTTACTTTTTGGCTATGGTCGCCCTGGCTATGGCCAGGTCTGTGTGCTGCTTAGACTCCTCCTTTCACTGGATCCATTGTTGGGCTAGGTTTGTGTCTGCAAATCCAGGACTTTGAATTCTTTCCATTAGCTAGCTGCTGCATTGCCAAGAACTCACAGCTCATGCACTTCATTTGCAAAGAGTGATACTGAATGCAGGTTACACTGAACAAGCAGAACTTTATTAAACCCTGTGCATTGCTCTGTCAATGTGGCTGAATTGCCTCTACCTTAATATGCCTGATTCTCTGTTTTTCTGGTATCTGTCAATAAAGAGTTTCTTCAAGGACCATAGACCCTCCGACTCCAGCTCTGTTGATCATGATACAATCTGTTTCAGAGACTGATAAATATCATTAGCAATTTGCTGCTGTTATTGCCAATTCCACTTACAAGTTCAAACACTTCTTACTTTTACAACTTGTCTGATCACTTTCCAGTTAGTTTACTAATGGAAAAAGAATGATCAGTAGGTATAGTTTGCATCAGCACTGGCTGCATTCACAACAGCTTTTGGTTTTACCAGAGTGGAGGGCCTTACTGCAGAAAATTAGCCCAAAAGGAGATGAAGAATACAGGACATCTACATCTATACAGGCATCTGCACATGGCCAATATAGTCTGAAAAGTGGGCAGCAATGGCCAGAAAAGGGGGTATGACCAGCGGACCAGAGAATGCACTGACTCACAACATACCTAAATGCAGTGTCATTAGCAGCAGAGACCCTGAAATGATTCCCTTTCCCAGGACCAGCAATGTCTGTGATGGCACACACAATTTACACCCCACACTATTGGGGGTAAAAGTCAGTCCTGTGATGACTATATCTTAGACTGGCAGACAACACTTTCTCTATACCAGGCCTGGGCAAAATACGGCTTGTGGGCCAGATCTAGCCCGCCAGCCACCGGATCCGACCCGCAGAGGCAGCGGGGAGCCCCAGGCAGGTTCCCCAGCTTGCCCTGAAGCCCTGAGCTGTGCAGAAACACATCTGCAGGGCTCTGTTTCTGTTTTAAAACTGGAGGGGAGGGGGGAAGTTTTAGGAGCCACCCCGCCCCAGCACATTCCTATTGGCCAGTTTCTGGCAGAAATCGGCCAATGGGAGCTGTTTGTTGGAATTACAGGCATCTAAGATGAATCACGCCCTCCCCCCTGGGCTCAGTTATTCATGAAGCACATGGCCAGGCAGGTTGGCTGGTTAGCTGGAAAACATTATAAGCTCTGCAGGCAGGCAGGTTAGTTTGGCATCTGACAAGTAAATCTCTTGGCCACAACCTGCTTCTGGCACCCCAGCCCTTTCCTGCCCCAACTCTCTGCCCCCCCACTCAACATACCCAAATCCTCTGTCCCCCACTTACACCCATACCCTCTCCCAGATCTGGCACCCCAATCTCTTACCCCAGATCACAATCCCCTCCTACCCGAGGTCATATCCCAAATCCCTACATTCCAGTCCCCTGCTCTAGGTCACAACCACCTGCTTCATCCCAACTCCCTCCCAGATTCCAGTCTCCCTCCTGCACCCCAGTCCCTTACCCCAAGCTCTCTTCTGCACCCAACCTCCATTCCAGACCCCACATCTCCATTAATATCATGAAAGAGTGCAGCCCTCGACCGCTTTCCAAAATCTTGGAGTGGCCCCCCGTCAAAAACTATTGCCTACCCCTGCTCTATACAGTTGGTTCTTGTCAACATTTTCTTTTGAGGGACTGCATACCCAAAATGCTGCATAAAGCATCTTCAAGTGCAATTGTACACCCCTACAATTCAATTCCTATGGTCTACCTGAAGAGTCTGCAAAACATATATGAACAGGACCCATGTATGAACAGGGGAGTGACTATGGAAAGCTCTTCTTTTGCTAATTTCTGCTTTGTTGTTATGGCTGAAATTGAGATTGAGTTTGTCAGAATAGTAACCTACAGAAGTCGGCTTTCTAAAGGCTCTAGGAAGATATCAAATACAAATGGCATACCGAGCTTAGCAGCAGGCATTCGAGCCTGTAAATGTTGAAATGTTTTCATATACTGACTAAAACTGGTACTTTAGGTCACAAACACTAAACCCTATGTCATTGAGGGCTCAGGAATCAGACCAATGGATCACGTAATTAGACCACTCACCTACACAAGCACACACAGACACTAATACAAACAGAAGACTTCTGACTCTGTCAAAGCAATTGCTTGAATTGTGTCACAATTTCGGTATGACTAAAGGAAGCAGCATTTCGAGATTTTTCTCTGACTTTAAGACACATTTTTTTCCTGTAGTAGTGGGTAGAAAACCACAGTGAATATTAAAAATAAAACCACAGATGAAAAAGCCATCAAGAAAAATAAAACACGGTTCCTTTAAAAAAAATCATCTTATTTCTTTTGAAATGATGTTGCATAAAGGTGGTTGAATTTGTTCTCCCGCTGCTGTAGATGACTGACACTCAAGGTGCAATAAGGTGAGTGGCCCAGAAAACGAAAGCATTCTATTTCAGATTTGCATAGTGCCTTCCATAGTTAATACTGAGCCAACAAACTTCAAACAAAACCTCATTTATTAAGACTACTAACCTACTTTGAAAAGACTTACTCAAATATATCTGATCAAATTTTAAAAGTGATGCAATTTCTGAATATGTAATTCAAAGCATCTTAAAACCAATCATCATAGCAAATGAATGTTGTGTTAGTCTTCTCCCACAGCTCAAAGAATGGAGGGAACAAACAGAATTAAAACTACACAGGGACTAGAATATATTAAACAATAGCCAGTAATCCTACTACTCTTCTACATTTCAAGCTGGTCCTCAAAAGTACACTGTACGCTTGCAGGTAATGAGAAGTGATTTTATACATATATATTAAGTCAAATGAAAAAATAAATATATCCAAATTGTCTATGGCCACAATATGTGACTGGATGGCTTTTTCTACCTGAAAAGCTAATAGTCCAACACCACAGAAATTATAAATTGCCATCCGTAACTACTGTTTAACTAGGTGATCAGGGATATTATTAATTGCAAATAGCTACACCAAGTTCGCAGCTTTAAGAAGTTAACATGAAAGAAAATATTGGTTTGTAAACAGTTTATTGTTGTTCAAGACCAGATTGCTCAAAGGGACACTGTCAGGACACACTGAACCTCCATTTACATGTTTAAAAAGTCTAATAGAAATAACATATTTTAGCTCTTGCTGTTTCTTCATTTTGTTTTTTATTCTAGCACAAATAGATTTTTAAACAAATGCACAATTTCCTGTTGTATTTAACACTCAAACATTGCACTGTGCTAAGAAAAACTGAATGAGAAATTTATTAGAACCTGATTGTAAACAAAGCTGAAAATTTCAGTAAAACAAATTAGATTTTTATTTTTTCCTCCGATAATCTATGCTGTTATTAGTGATAGGTACATTTTCACGACAAACTTCCTTTCCTATCGTAATCCATACACCTTGGGTGTGGTGTACTGTCCCTCGAGTGGCACCTAGACCACTTACAGAGAGTGAGAATGAGTCTGCTCTACAGCCTCAGCTACAAAGTCAGCTAGCTTTTAGAGGCAGAGCCTCATGCAGTAAGATCTAGAGGTCCCAGATTTGATTCCACCACTATGATTTTAAATCATTGTGCTCCTGTAAATGCTTAAGCACATGTGTAACTTCATTCATATGGATAGTCCCAGTAAGGCCATGCTATTTTAGGAAAATGCATCATCCTATAAAATGAGCTAGCTAACGCATAATAACTAACAAAATGTAGCATGTAATTTTGCCCTTAGTGAGAACAAAGAGTTCCATTTCAAACTAAGTTAGTAGATCATGGCTATGCTTAGTTGTCCCTTTGTTAGAAAGTCAGAAATTGTATGCTATTAAAATTTCATCTTAAGGTACGTTTGCCAAACTCCTTTTGCCGTGTAACTGTGAGCAGCTAACATGTTTAAATGTATCTACTTTGGTCCATACTAAAGGCATAACTACATATGATGATTCTAAGTAGAAAAATGTTATTTAGCACATTGTCTAACAGTCATTTGTTCCACTGTAGACAAAGCCATCAAAGTCATTTACAGACACACTTAAGAATGTGTGGGATCAGGCCCAGTATTTCCATTGCAGTACACTTACAACAAAGTCATTTATCTTTACATTAGTAAAGAAAGAAAATAAGAAATACATTTTTATTGAAAACACTGTCAGGGGCTATCCACACTGGGCAATTGGACATTGCCTACAACTGATTTAATTTTCATTATACTGCACTGACAGCACAATCATTTATCTTTTTTCAGCTCTCGCTCTCCTTTTATCTCTCTTCCCTCTGTTTCTGTATTTTTTCCTCTCATATGCAATGTTGCTGAATGCTGATGAGCAGAAAATGGTAAAGAATCCCAGTCAGTCTCTCTCAGGTGATAAGTTAAGGTACTGAACATCCAACTTTTTCATTTTGAGGTTCCCATACAGGTTGGATAAATGATACATATTTTCCTGGCACTAGCCAGATATATAGACGGAATAAATTCATCAGTAGTTTTCCATCTCTAACCTAGATGGAATTTTCAATCAACAATTCTATGTTCCTTTATTGTTGTTGTTGTGGTGGTTCCTATTTAACTTGTGTTAAGAATAGGGCTGTAAGTGACTAGTCGACTACCCGATAAGCATAGTTTTAAAAAGTAATTAAACATTCAAATAATATCCTTTAAAACTTTTTCTTAATGGCTTAGTATTTTTATTAGGCAATTTTACACTCTGGTAATTTTGCTTGGGTAAAAACTGACAGAATGAGCCCTAAATAATATTCAAGTTATACTGATTAAAACATGTATATATAGAATAATGGCATCACATTTACCAATGGCATAAGATGGCTCAAAAACACTAATCTGAACCTGCTTACACATCAATGAGCTGGATTTTGAATCCCTTAATTAACAAAGTCTCTTCACAATCCTTTGTAGTCTTAATTCACTGTCTTGTGTCTACATACTGAAATGGCCTGAGATTCACTTTCAATATTACTGTAACAGTGATAGCTGGCCTTGAGCCTCTTGTAAATATCACCTGCTGGCTGGCTAGGGCATCTCAAGCAAAACTGGTGCTTCCTGCCAAATTATTTGAAAACGTCATCACTACAAAAGAGAAGATTCATCTGCTACTCCTCTACTTGTCCCAAACTTTTTTGCTATGCCGAAAGAATCAATGGTAATAAATAAGCAATAAGTAATGTGTCCAAAGTTGGTAGGTGTGTCTTTGGAGAGAGTTAAGGAATATGGTTGATGGTGTTTTTCTTGTTAGGGAAGGATGAGATACCCGTGAGAGACATGATAAAAAGAGAGATCACAATCCCCTCCGTGGCTTGAGTTGTAATCAACACATAATATGCTAACAGAGAGGTAGGAGGCAGCCACAGCACTAGTAGAGAAAAGAGCCAAGGATCAGTCTAAGAATCATCAGCAAGTAGGGAGTCAAAGCGGTGGTAATAACATTCAAAAGTAGGGATAAGCACTTGAACTTAAAATTGTTTATCAGAACCTTCAAGACTTCAGTAGGTTGCCCAGTGCTAGGAAATGACCCACTGTATCTGAAAAGAAACATCTTTTACAGCAGATCATTCTTGTAGTGAAATCCCAGTAGGGATGCTTCCTGAACTCACGTGCCAAAGAGTGGTCATCAATCATGCAACCTCAATATGGGGATGGGTTGAATAATTTAAAACTCACCCATCTCTGGTACCACTATAGCATATACGTATCTACAATACAGTGCTCTGCTCTGCAGATTTCTTTTTACCCTTTAAAACATAAATAACAAAACTATGACAATTAGCATCTCCATATAACCAGCTGCATTATGATTCACTAATCCTTTTTTCTTACAATACTTTGTGGTAGTGTAATCATTCTCCAGCACTGTGTGAATCATCAAAGTATTTTGTAGTGAAGACAAATGTTATAATATGTCCTATTGTAACCATGCAAATTACAAATCTTCATTTCCATACATATTTTTTGCTTTCTCTGGTTTTTTTCTGCTGCTCAAGCAGCTTTCACGTATATATTAGTGGTAGTTTCACAAAGTTGTTTCCTAGTAGTTCTGAGAGTGGGCCCTCAGCACTTCCTTTTATTAGCTGCCAAGGGACTACCGCCGAAGAGCTTCAATATCACACTTTTGAGATTTTCAGCAGATTTTTAACCATGGGCCATTACTCTTCATTAAAAATCACCCCCTTCCTCCCTCATTCACACTGTTAGGCTAGATCATGACACAACACCACTGATACAGGACTACATATCTTCAGAGGCTGTGAAGATTGCCTAGATCAAGTACCCTGGTGTCTTCATGCATAGTGGTGAATGATTGCTCTTCTAGGAATGGGTCAGGTGATGTGCAAGACAAAGGTGCATTTCAGACTTGCTTTCCTACACCAATGCATGATGTACCCCTCTGAAGAGTCACTGTTTCGCTGCCCTGTCATGTTCATTTTAATACACCTTTGGTATGTTCTCACAAGTGGCTTTTTCTGTTTTCAAGTAAGTGTAGAAGTGTCTACTCTACTCTAATGTAATATTTTTACATTCAATCCTAAATAATATTTGTTGTTTCCCAATGCATAGACTGCAACGTGATTTTAGATATTCTGCTCCCATTAACTAAACACGACAGCCAAATATTCCAATTGTGCTCAACTGCCTTAGCTCTTAGAAAAAACACTAGCCAGTTCTAAGCAAAACCATTCATATCCTTGCTTTTTTCAATATGAGAATGAAATACTGTTCCACAGATCATGGGTTAAAGAGCAGATGATGATAAAGCATACTAAAAATCACAGTCACTTTGGGAATTCTAACTAAATCACTGCTTGAGAAAAAAAAATATTTCTGGATGAGGTTCCAAAAGAGCAAATGCTATATTTCCCAAAAACATAACAGATATAGAGAGATCATATAGAACCCATTTCTTAGTAGTAACCAGCAAAACGGGAATGCTTAAAAAAAAAGCTATATACAACAATATGTGCAAACTTTTGTATGAACCAGAACTGCACACATAAAATGCCCATTTAAATCAGGGATTTACAAACATCTATCTTTGTATTAATGCAGTCTTGACTTCAGCATATACAATTTAGCGACATGCTCATAGGAGTGTTTCTAATAAATGGCAAAAAATATATTAGTAAATCTGCTGAAAGGTGATTAAATAAAGTCTACTGGAAGCTGAAACACTCATCTGATACTCTTTGAGATTATTCCATTTTCTACCCCGAGAATTGCATATCTACCACATTTCAAATAGGGATGCATGAAGGAAAAAACACATAGGTAAGTCAAAAAGGGTAAACCTAGTTTGGGGCATTGATTATTTAGTTTCCACAGCCTGAAAACCATTTAGCAAAACAACATTTTAGGAGGGTACATTATTTTAAGTTATATAATAGGAAATTTTGCCCTTTACACCTTCTGAGAAGTGGAGCTGTCTATAAATTATATTCATTTAGTAGTATATATATTTTATATGTTACTGTAAATTAACCAAAGCACGCTAGCATGTTTCAATCTATTATATATTTTAGAAATGTTGCCTGTTTGATAAAGAACTACTCCTAAATGATAAGAGCTAGGATAACCAAATTCAGTATACAGTTTTCTCTTATTGTAACTTGAAGCAACATAATGGTTTGGTTGTTCCAGGAAAACGGGATGTGCGTGGAATGGAATTGCTTCTCATAAAACCACACAGAAAAGACACAGAATCACCAAAGCAAGTTGAGTCCTCAAAATTGGCATAACTGAGTGAATGTTGAAAGAACCAATGAGCCAGAAAAACAGGATGCGTCTGCAACAGGATTGCTTCTCAATAAACCTTACAGAAGAGAGAGGGAAAAATGGAGAAATTTGGAGTATGACTCTGTTTTGGCACAGTTACATCAATCCTTAAGGTTTGAAAATGAGAAGACAATATTACTGGAAACCAAACTGACTATAGCCCTTTTTTGTTAAAACATAGTGAATACAATTTTATAGGGGTGAAGACAAAATACACTTGATGGAATTCCCATTTTAAAAAAAATGTACTACAAAAATTAAACAGAAAAATGTTAAGTCCTTTTTTAAGAAATCTGAAATATTAACTTCATCAAAATAACTCTATTTTTGAACAATACAATCATTTAAATAAACCATGTACATTTTCCTTTATTTTCCAAACCAAAAACCTTAAAGACCCAGGAAACACCAGGTAAATCTACTAGTATTACTATTAGTGGAACTTCTCTAATCTGGCACCTTCGGGACCTGACCGCTGCCAGATCATGGCACATCAATATTGTCTAGCAGCATTACCAACACTTCCACTGCTTACTGGGATGTTAGAAGAAATTTAGAGGTAAATTAGAGCTAAATAAGAGCACAGAACACAGAGAGCTATCACTAGTGGCTGTAAACAAACTTTATATGATCATGGGAAACTTGGCCACATTCATGATAAATGGACATCTGGTTAACTAAAATCATCCCAGACCACGGATGTTGCCAGACCAGAGTGCTGGACTGGAGAGGTTCAACTGGTTTATATAGATTTGAGTATCTGATTTAGCTACTGTATATCAATTACCTGGACTGGACAAAAAAAATCTGACAGCTTTCTGACAGGGTCTTTTTTTGGTATTTAAAGGGAAACTATGAATTCACTCCACTGCACTATAAAATGTAAAGTATGTAGAAAAATTCCTTGGTACAAATGTAGTAAGACGATCCACATGCTGTGCTCTAGCTAGTTCTAAGTAGCTGAGCTGGTATATGAATGAACAGGTGGGAGACCTCAAAGTAGCACTTAGATGGTGCTGAAAGTGGGGCTGATAATTCTACAACACACGATGGGCATTAGTTCTGTCCTCTGAGCTAATGCCTATCGTGTTAATTAAGGTGCGTCTGTCTTTGGGATAAGAACTGAAACCGAGGTTTCAATCAATTATGGCCTTTAAAACTACCCAGCACTTTTTGTAAAAGAAAAGAATTACAGAAGTGTCCCAGCCAAATGTCAATCTAGGTAATTACATTCTGCATTCTAGATCCCTGAGTAGTGTCAAATGAATATGGTATTATTCTTCACATCCTTTCCTAAACTGCTAAATAGCATTGCTGAATGCTGTAAAAGAACTGCTGTGTTAAACCCTTATGGCAGGCTTCAGTGATAGTTGGAGTGATCAGTCTATATCTATTATCCCACCTGCTCATTTATTCAAAATATGGGATTTACTGCTTTCTGTGGCATGAGGCTAGGATTTATGAGTGTGACACTATAGCACTTTTCAGTTAAAGGCTACACAGACTCTCCTCATCTAAACTAATCTCTAAATGATTTGATGACATTTCCAGTCCAGGAACTAAACATTTGACCTTAGTTACAATATAAAACCTGTTGACAAATATTTTTCAGGATAATCCATGGTGGGATAACTTTTTTTGTTTGTTGTTGTTTCACTTTAAGCCCCTTGTCTTTCAGCAGAAACATAATCTGCTTCAGATAATGCTGCTCCAAGTAAAAACACAATGGGCTCAATTCGCAGTTCTGTCTGCTTTGTGCTCTCTCCACAGCACAAAGGAGCCAGAAAGCTGCCCTAAAAGGAGCAGCTGAGGATTTATCCTGACACAGGGGAATAATTTCTTTGGGTGGAACAAAGCCAGTGTAACCAGTTCTATGCCACCTGTTTCCCGTCTGCATGTAGGGGTTATTCCATGTGTGGGAGGGGATGAGTAGAATGCATGGCGCTCTATCATGTCATCAGCTGCTTTGGTTGTTGTTACACTAGAAACTGGAATACACCCCAGAGCCACCTTTCCCCTCATTCTCTTCCCACAGCAACATAGTGTTTACACTGAGTACATAAAACATGCTTAAGTGTAGCCTCAAAAGTAGGTTTAGGTTACTGAATGAATGCTGGCTGGGAGACTTTGCAAACCACGCCACCAGCCATCTCTGCATTTTGGAAATGTACAGCTGGGATAGGAAATGAATCATTAAAGCTGTGACAGCTTGACTACACATAAAGATCTGCAAACAGGTAGCTAATGTGTGATGCCCTCCCAGGTGGATGAATTTTACCCACAGAGTTTACAAAAGCTATATTGTCATATCCATAAAAACAAAATAAAGTACATAATACAAATGGAGACACTCCTCAGCCGGTGCAAATGGTGGGCACAGCTCCATGGAATGCAGAATCTTTCCAAGGACAGCGTCAAAAGAAAATGTACCTATTCATCCTACTTGTACTCAAAAATAACGAGACAGCTTTAAAAAAAATCACTTTGGGCAGAAGTCAAGCTTAAAATTTAGCCTCAACAGTGATTGTTTCAGAAACCTGAGTGGCTAAAAAGGAGTTAAAATGAAAACAGTTATGCATCCCTAAGTCCAAGGATCATTGACACCCTCTACAAAAAAATGAACAAATACACTCCATTTCTGTATGAAAAGTATGATTTAAAACTTACTTAAACCTTGGAGGAAAGACTACTTTATAAATAAATAAAAGCACACATCACTCTCCTGCCTAACAAATACTCTGTCTGTCACTCACATAGATGTCAGCTAAGACATCTGCCTAAGCAATTCAATTTTCACTCTGTAGAATGAAGTTGCTGTAGGTGCAGAGGATAACACTGGTTTGACAGACAGATGTTCATGGTGGTGCAGGAATGTGCTCACCTTCATGTTGTCCTGGGGTGAGATCTTTCCTAAAGATTACATTTTGCTTCACTTTTGCTTTTATAGAGAGTTTGGCTCACACAGAAACCCTTAGACTAATGTACTTAGCTAAAAGCCTGATCCAATTCTGACTGATGTCAACAGCAGAACTCAAGTTGCTACAGTGGGAGCAGGATCAAGACCTTAGATAATAAGTGAGTGATGTCAAATAATTTGATGCTTCAGTAGAATATAGAAGAGCTAAGGAAGCATAAAGGGATACAGTACAGCAAAGGCATAGTACAATATATACCCACAGCCACAATGTTTGCATTTTACTGAGAGTTATATTGTCCCAGTTATGTCTGGACAAATAATAGATTTGTTTTCAATATTCTGTCAGTCTGAACATTTTTTTAAAAAAATCAGGAAAAAAATAATTCTAGTCTTAACAAAAAAAACAATTTTTTCCAATTATTCGACAAACTGAAAAGTAAATGAAAAAATCCTTTTGGGTTCAACAAAATGTTGTATTGAACTTGAAATGAAATATTTCATTTTGATTTTAAGCATTTTTAATGTCTACATTTTTAGGAAATTTCTAAACAAAAAGTCATTTTAAACAAAAAAATTGAAACATTTTGGAAATGTTGAAGCAAAGTGCTTCAATGTTTTCTGATTTTTTTTTCTGAACAAAACAATTCAATAAAATTGACATGAATTCATGAAATGTTTCAATGTCACTACATATGCATTTTTCCCCAAATAAAGGTCCAGTTAAAAATTCTGCCCAGCTTCAGTCAAAACCTTTATTCAGCTTCATAGTGGAACAACAGAAAAGTAAGACCCCCACAGCATGCTCCCCTGATCAGACTGTGACTCCAGAGGTGGGGGAAACAGGGATTCTCTTCTACACCTCAAGAGTAAATGGACAGGGAGAGGATGGGAAATGGAAGGTGTCCTGTTTGCATCCCTAATACCAGCCAGAATCGATGACCAGGTATAAAAAGGATGTACATCGGCCAATGAAGTGACATGCAGAGGTGGAGAGTAATTAAGTCAGGAGTGGCCAGAGGGCTTCAGGAGGGCCACATGCACAAGATGCAGCCCCCATCTAACAGCTCGTCATGAGCTGCAGACCAAACACCAGGCATAAAGGGCAAGTGCTATGCAGCAAGGGAGCTGCCAGTGCTTCTTCAGAGCAGCTCAAACGGTCGAGGAAGAACCCACTGAAGAGTGAGTGACCCACTTAGGATTTTTTACCCACTATTTCATTTCACAATCTGATGCGATTCAAAAACAGCAGCTGCTTTCTGTGTGTCATATCTGAGGGAAAAATATTTAATCCAGGGGTAGAGAAACCTTTTTTTGGGTTGGGGGCCACTGACCCACAGAAAAATCAGTCAGGGGCCACACACAAGTGAGAAGAAAAAAACCCCAGAACCCTCACTGATGTGGCCCCTAGCTGAGAAGACGACATTCCCCTCACACACTAGAGCCTTGAGGGGCCCAGGCTTGTAGATTTTGTGTGCTCGGGGGGAGGGGAAGAGAGCTCTGAGCCTCAGGGGCCAGAGTCAGGCAAGCCTGGGACTACATCCAGACCCCAGGCCTTAGGTTCCCCACCCCTGATTTAAGCTACAATAATCCATTCCCCATGTAGCTCTTAAAGGAAAGGCTTGGTCAAGGACTATGACAACCTATGACAACTCCCTTTGCAAGGGGGAAAGACACTAGCCATGTACTAAGGGGAGCAAAGGACTGAGCAGCTTCCAAGGGAAATGTGGGGGGCACCATGCCCAGGGTAGGGAGGGCCGGGATGCCAAATGCAAGTTTGTCTAGGGTGCCATTTTCCCTAAGGCCGGCCCTGTATGCAGAAGTGGGGAACCCTGAGCCTCATGGGCCAGATCCGGCGTGTGGGGGAGAAGAAGCACAGTGCCATGTGCTGCTGCTCATGCTTCCCCCAGCTGGGGGAATGCGGTGCTGGAAACTGCTCATGAGAGAGTTTCCCTGCTGCTCCCCTTGGCCAGATTTTGGGGCCATATCAGTGAGGGGGGTTTGTTTGTTTTTTGGGGAGCATTGCCTCTCAGTTGTATGACCCCACCTGATTTTTCCATAGGTCAGTGGCTACCGACCCAAAAAGGGTTCCCCACCCCGATCTACAGTTTACCAGAAGGAGCATCTTCATCATCAACAGCTATTGTTTCTCACATACAAGTATATATATATATATATATATATATATGAACATTGTGTGTATGAAAAATAATGATGCCTTATGATAACTCGGGTGGTTAACCATAGATTTCCGTAGGACGGCTACTTTTTACATCTGGATACTTGAGTACAATTAAGATGCGGTACTTTTGTACTTTTACTCAAGTAGTTTTCCAGAAGGATACTTTGACTTTTACTTAGTTACATTTTTTTCAAAGTAGCAGTACTTTTACTCACGTAGCTTTTGGGGGTACTTTATCCACCACTGGGTGAAGTAATTTACTTCATTCTCCATCAAGGAAGGGAGAAGTAGTGCAGAAACTGTGGATGAGTTTCAATCTATACTGTGGTCTGCTCCTGGTAGTGGTGCACCATATGCCACGTGCCACCCCTTAAGGGCCAGTTGTAAACGTATAGTCTATTCCTGCCACAGACTTTTCTTGCTACTATTGCAAGGCTACAGGATTAAATGTAACATACCTTATGTATTCCATAGAGTAGCAGGTCTTGGCTGCCAAAAAGAAAGTGGAATTTCACAGTTTCCTTTTTGTAAGTCTTTCTATTCAATGACATTCATTTCAGAAAGCAGCAGAGAATTTATGTTCATAAAATAAATTTCACATTTAAATACTTGCATGTGCCACAAATGCTGACCCAGGAGATTTTTTAAAAGAGTAAGCACTATACATGCACAGTATTTTCCTAATGCATTCAACTTTCAAATTCAATCAGAAATCAATAACAATAGATTACAAGCTTGCAATTTATGTTTTTAAAGGGTGACCTGGCCTATTCAGTTTATTACAGTTGCTGATCAGAGGTTTCTGTTTGTTCATAGCTTGGGATATTTTTTTTTTTTTTTTTTTTGCCCATTTCTTATTTACAAATTAATGTACTAACAGTCTTTTTTTCCACATACCTTCATGAAATAGAATGGTGAACAGAGTGGGATGTGGTAAAGTTGCTAGGATTATACACCTAGTGTTATGTATTATCCTTAAGGTTCTATTCCATTTAACAAAACTACTCACAGAAGTACTACACCTGGCAGAAAGTGTATGCAGCATCAAGATCCTTTTGTTGATGCTCTAGAGTCACTCAGGAAAAAGACACAAGGACATATGTCTGTGTGTGTATTTTTAGTTCAATATTACTGTAGAAGTACCATGCTTATGAAAATGTATTAACCAGAGTCCTTACACAATTTTTGCTTTCTAATGAAAGCCTTTTTGGGGGAAAAAACATGTGAAAAACATGTTATGCTTCTCCTCACAGGGAATAAATAATATACTACTACAGATCTATTAGTGTCCTAATACATGGGACACTGCTGTAACTGATTTGTTCACCCATGAAATATTATTTGCTACATTATTTATTTATCATTATCAAAGCAATCATATCCTGATGAAGGAGCATTTTCTGAGAGTTAATAACTGCCAGCTGGAGAGGAGGGCCTAAGGGAAAGCCTCCAGCCTTTAACCCAAGCAAGTTATTAATTGATAGGAAATGCCTGACCCAGAGATCATTATTATTATATACAAATATTAACATATCTTTAAAATCTAACATAATTCCTGTTTTATGCACTGGAAAGATCAATGTTGAATTTTATGATGCCATAGATATGAGGGTTCTGTTTAGAGTGCTGGTCTTTTTCTAACTGCTAATGACCAACACAGTAAACCATGGGAAAGCAAGACATATGTTGGATGCCCAAGTAAGCTGGCATTATTTGTTGTTTATGAATAATACAGAATTACTGAATAATGTCTGTGACTAACCAGCAGTTTATTTTATAGCTAGTGGCAGTAATATAGTGTGGTAACACAACACAAGAGATGGGCACCATTTTTTCAACATGTCTCATTTCAAATTGTCTTACCTACATAGCTATTTTCTGTCAGGTGAAATGGCTTTTTGCTGGTGCTCCATAGCTGGCGTCACTAAGAGGACAGTGAAATACTTCACAGTGAAGCCAAATATCAATCCAGCAGCATTTACTTCAGAGTAAACTGCCTCATGCACTCCACACCCAGGCAGATCCGGAGGGGCACTTGACTATGCATGCCCCCACAATACATCATCTCTGCTCATACCCCATCTTGTGCACTCAGCCGTCCTGTTGGTCAGGCTTCACAACAGAATAGCTGCCTCAGTGCTGCTCCTATTTATCCAGTTCCTCTTCCCCTATTCCAATTGCATTCTTTCCACACTGACCTCCTCTCCATACCCAATCCCTCTGTGAGCAACAACTACTCAAGCAGAGAAGCCTAACAACATGGCTGTACTCCACCCAGGGGCAATGGAAACTCCTCAAAGCATGATCCACACCCTTATACTGCCTCTTCTTGCCCTGAGGCTCCGCCCCCCTTGTGCCTCCTCTTCCTTTCCCCTGAGGTCCTGACCCTTGCGCCTCTTTTTCTTTTCTCCCCTAGGCCCACCCCCAGTGCCATCTTCTCCCTAGAGGCCCCACTCCTATGCATTGCCTCCCCCTCTCCCTTGAGGCCCCACACCCACACACCTTCCCTCCCCACTCCCTCAAGACCCTGCTCCTACACAGCATCTCTCCCCCACTGCTCCTATGTGCCTCCTCTCCCCCACTGTCTCTTGGTCCTCTTCCCAAGCATTGCCTCTTCCCCACTCCCTTACAGCCCTGCTCCCACATGCCACCTCTCTCCCCTCCCTCAAGGCAATTCCTCTTCTGCCTTCCCCCAAGGCCCACTCCCACATGACATCTCTTCCCCCTCTCCCATGAGTCCCTGCTCCCACACACCACTTCTTCCCCCCTCAGGCCCCACTCCCGTGCCATCTCTTCCTCTCCCCTAAGACTCTCCTTCTACATTGCCTCCTCCAGCCCCAGTCCCCACTTCTGTGCTACTTCTTCCCCACCAAGACCCCACCTCCTGCTCATTCCTCTCCACCCCTGTGGCTGGACAGTGGCATGCAAGAGGCAATGTGTTTCTATGTTTATCTGACTGAGGAAGAACAAAGAAGAAGAGAGGGCTGAGGAGAAGAGGGCATAGGAGAGAGTGAAGGGGACTAGGAAGGTGACCAAAAGAAAGAATGTGACAGAGATGAGAAAGAAAAAAAAGAAAGTACAAGAAACTGAAAGGATAGGGCAAAATAACAACAAAGAAGGAGGGGGACGTACGGGATTTCAGCCCTGAATAGACATCAGGATTTTTCTCTTAAAAGCACTGGCAAGTGATGTAAATGTATTATTATGAGAAATATAGTTAGAGAGTCAGAGTTTAGGGTCAAAAGGCCCCACCAGCTCATCTACCCTGTGCTTCACAGGCCACCCGCATCATCCAACATCCGCACACTAAACCCAAAACTGAAATTAGATCAAGGTATTACAGTCCTGAGGCGACTGAATTATTGTCCCTCACACTGGCAGAGAATAGGAGGGACTCAGGTGCACCAGTGTCCAAGGCACCTGCAGTGAAAGGGTATTGATTGAGATGATCCTGGCAAGCAAACCACATCCCATGCTGCAGAGTAAGGCAAAAATGGTTACTGCAAATATGACCTGGGGGGGAAATTCCTTCCCAACCCCACATATGTCCATGAGTTAGACTCAGAGCTTGTAAGCAACATCCAGCCAGCCAAACACCTGCGAGAAAGACTGCTCAATGCCACCTCAGAGCATTGGCTCACCCCACCTAGTGTCTCATCTCAAACTGTGGTCATTTCGGATCCCTTCCTGACTAGCTAAAACCCTGAAGCAGAAGATTCTTAGGAACATTAGACATAAATCAGAAGAAATCCTCAGGGCTCTTCAGCCCTGTTCGCATCAATCATCACAAGCAATCTCATCAAACATGCCTTCTCATAAGTTTGTCCAGTAACTAAGTAAAAGTAATGAAGTAGTTGGCTCCCACAGTGCCAATTGGGAGGCTTTTCCAGAACCTCACAGCTCTGATTGGCTAGAAAATGTCTTCTAATTTCCAGCTGCCCAGAAGTGGGTAATTATCTAACAAAATTCAAGCAGTAACAAGGTATGTGGAGAATGTAATGATTAAAGGTTGTTATCGTGAATTTTTCTGGGGTGTATACACACACACACACAGGTAGAAAAAGAGAAAGGGCTTCAGTGTGATGTAAAGTAACTCTACAGTTCCTGTATTTTTCCTTGCAAAGCTCACAGCATGCAATCACTGTATCATAGAGAGTTAGGATCCCCAAAGAGATGACTTTGTTTCTGAAGAATGTGCTCTGGAAGGGACTCTTGTCAGGGAGGACTCATGTGGACTGAGCTTTTATGCTAATTGCTCACATAGACTGAATGGAGCGCTTGAAAGCCAGGCTTCTCTTGATTCCTTGTTTTCAAATGTATATTAGGCTTTCTAATCTACAACTATGACTAAATGTGTGAGTATGTGCATATAATAAGTGACATTTCATAATTAGTAACCATTTTCATGTTATTGTTTAGGAATGAGCTACTTTAGCTACTAAAGTTAATTTATTTTTAAGATTAAATTAAAACCTGTGATAGAATCCATTATCAGGCCATAGGCACATTGACCTGGCTTGAAAGGCATTTGAATATTGGAGTGTCAGTCTTTGAAAGAGAGGTTCAACTACTAATGATTAATCCCTTTTTTAGTATCAAGCCAGCTGTTAACGTAACTTTTATTCCTTAACGAGTTTTAATTGATCTTGATCCTAATCACAAAGTTTTTGGTGCAGCAAGACTGATCCAAAAGAACAGAAGAGGCATCTTATTTATTTTAATGCTGTCAAGTCACAACAGACACAATATTTTTTCCAATTTTTTGTAAATTGAAATTGAGTTCAATGAAATGTCAGACTGACAATACTTGAGGAGTGAAGTTCTTATTTTATCCACAAAAGAAACACTACATAAGTTGCACCAGATGAATCAAGATTCCTCAAATTGGGAGTGCTTCAACATTAGTGCAAGGTGAATTTCCTCGATTCATGTTGGTATGCGAATTTACTTTGGTCACTCTTTCTTGCACAGATTCTATTAATATTTCAACAACTATTTTACTAGCAAAATTGTTATGAAGAGAAACATTCAAAGTTGCATGTGCCAGTGTTTGGGATAAACAAATGTTAAATGCACTCGGGAAGTGCTTGTGCACTCTTTAAATTGGTGGCATAGAAATAGTATCACGTCTTATCTGAGAAATCACATAGAAATAATATAGCTCAAATCTCATATATTTGCAATCATTCCACCCTGTAAAAACGCAGAAAGATTTGTTCCATAAGTGTGAATAACAAATAAACTGAAGGTGCTCGAGCTCTCATATATAACTTGAGCTGAACAAGAATCTAAATTTATTTAATGAATTATTCAGTGTAACTCAATCCCTCAGGCCTGCTCACTACTTAAGCACAAAAATACCACAAAGATGGGTGCTGTATAAATGATGACAGAAAGAGAAAAACCATGGAACAGGTGGGACCACTTTCCGGGCTGAAAGAGTATCTCAGCATATGTAGCTGTTCAGTCTTTGTCCTCTCTGCTAGGCTGCCAGCAAGGGTGCCAACGACTGCTATGGCTTTAGCAACACTGTCAGATTGACTTAAGAGTGTGTATCATAAACGCGTGTACTGTTGAATCAAAGGGACCTAAAGTCTATCTTAGTTTATGATTGTGAAGCTTTGAGTAGCCACAGATTCATTACAAACTGACAGCTGTTTTATTTGAACTCCTGTTAACCCCAGGCAGGCAGGCATTACTTTACCTAACAAGGAAAACATTAAGGAGTAAGTCAAGACTGTCTACGTGTACGGGTGGTCCCCCACACTCAGAGTACAAAACCTAGTCAATGTATGTAATTTTGTCTCCCCTAGGTGGCTGCAGTATAGAGGTTATAAAGCTCTAAATGTTACCCCAGCAAAAGGAGATTTTCCCTTCAGTTTAAGTGAAAGATGCCTATATTTTTCATAAGTTCTGTATTCCATGCTGCACCTGTGCAGCTGCACTGACAACTATGATGTTGATATGCAAGAAGCACAGGAAACATTAGCACACCTGGTGCCCAGTTTTTACATGAATCCCTGTGAGTCCCAGATCATTAAAGAGCAGCTTTCTGAAACGGATATTACGCCAATGCTCTGACTAATGAGCACATGCAGCATCGCTATTTGCCACATGGAATATGCAATCTACTCTAGCATATGCAATAAACTCTCATTCTGCGAGCACTAAGAGAGAATAGTCTTTAGAGCTCAAGTAGCAGAGGACCATGTTTTTGGGAGTAGAAAGGCTTGGATTCTTTCTAAGCTTGAAACAGAAGTCATCAGTAGCCATACTGTGACATAATGATGATCATGAATTTCTGCATGGATACAAGTCCTTTATTGTGTTAGTATTTGTGAAATAGGAACTCGGCTGAAACCAACCACTCATTTTGGTTAGGCTAGTGAACATACCTCAGATTATTATAATTTTCAGTCACCAATGAGACAGGCTGGAATAAAACCAGCAACCAAAAATAACCAGTTCCATATCTCATGATCAATCTATTTCAGCCATCTAGTCACTACTCAGCAGAAGTCAACATTAAAGATTAGATCATGACTTTAAGCACAGCACTAAGCAAGGATTAATTTTCCCACCCCAGGCTTATCCGCTGGAGGAGGCATGTGGCCCCAGGTAACCTTCTCTGACTCATTCTTCTCTCTTATTCTCTGAGAGAAAAAAGAAGATGAAGTGTTATCATTAGCTACCGGTATAACAAATAGTTGGGTGGAGCCATGGCTTTGTCCATACCTCCATTCCTTACCACCTGCTCCAAGGAGATGGAATAATTAGGCAAGTGGTCCCTACTTGTGTTTAAATCCCAGGAGCCAACCTCTGGATAGCTCCTGCAAGAATGTAAGGAATTCTTGCTCCCCTTTAATCTTTGCATGGGCATGCAGTCAAGCCCTCTGCTTTTAAACACTGAATCTAGTTTCGTATGCAGATTAGTTTGGCAGGAGTGAGCAGTTTTTCTGCACATCCAATAGAAAATTTAAATTGACAGCATTTTGAAATCTCTTTAGCTGACAGAATTTCTAATGTATATTTTGGCTTGTGATACAGTTCCATACTTGATATTTGTAAACAAACACAAAATTGACATAAATAAATAGTTTTTGTAAAAGACAGCACCTCATGCAACCATGTCATAATTAGAAATCTTAACTCTGGAAACTGTTTCCTTTAACTGAAGACTCCAAGTGAGGAGTATGGGTAAAAGTCACGCTTCTAAGCAAAAAGTCTAAACAGGAAAGTACATTTCCACAGCTTTGTGCCAGCATACAGAATACCAAGCTACGCATCAGTATTGAAAGATGGTCATTGGAAACTTTAGCAGAATTATTGAACACACTACTGTGCATTGCCTTATACAGGTTGGACCTCCCTGGTCCAGCTCCCTCAGGCTCTGACAGGTCCCGGACAAGGGAAGGTCCCGGACCAGGGAAGTCTGGGTGGGGGAGCACCAGCCTCCCCACTGGGCTCCTCTCCCCAGCCACCAGGGTTCCTCCCCTCAGCCTTGTGGAAGCCCCCACCCCACAAGCTGTGGCAGCCCCACTGGAGTTCCCAGCGGCCCCACCAATCTTGTGGCAGCTCTTCCACCCTGTCGAAGTTCCTGGTGGCCCCGCCAGCTGCAGGCTCCATTGCCCCATGAGCTCTGCCCCATCCCACTCCGCCAACTTTCCTACCCCATCGGTTGCAGGCTCTGGTGCCCCACAGGCACAGCTGCCCCAATAACCCCGCTGGCTAGCTCCACTCCAAGCCACCAGGAACCTCTGCTGCTAGGGCTTTCTAGTCCTTTCTGGACCACAGATGTTGCTGGATCAGAGAGTCCCAGACTACAGAGGTTCAACCTATAATTGTTAAATTGAAAAGGCCAGAAATATTAAAAAAGAAAACGTCAGAAAAAAAATCAAGACTAAATACAGTGAAGTACTTACAGGCTTAAAGTCTTCTCAGGAAACTTGTCCTGGTGAGGTAGCATATTCTGAAATGTATCAGACATGCCAAAACATCAGGAAAAGCTAAAAACAGAGCAAAGGCTCATTACTCTGAAATAAACAAGAAACCTTACAAGTGTTAAACAAGCAAGTATTCTAAGCCCTGCTGGCATCATGTTTCCTTACAAAAAGCAAGGGTTTTCTAAAAACAATGCAGAACCCAAAGGTGTAGCATTAAACATACTTACTACAACCCCATTCTTAGTGGTAGTCTCCCGGTATGTAAAGTTGCACACTGCCCAGGCTAGGTAATATGTGGACATGAGAGGGGTCTGTGAAAAGTGATCTGTAACCCATCCATCTTCTTCAAAAACAGAAGTTTCCACTGGCATATTGGACAAAGATAAATAGGTTGCTTGATGCTTGATGCTGATTTTGAAAGTGGCTTTGTAGATGGGCTCATCAAAGCAAGGAAAGGCTTTTCTGGCATGAGTAGGAGAAAACTGTGTAACACCAAGAAATCTGGAACAGAAACAAAAGGAAAAAAACATTATGATTATATGCAGTGCTTAAGTCATGGACATACTACATGATATTGCGAAACTATGATAAAAACCAATGAGACGTCCTGGGGCACTTTAGAGACTAACACAAATATATAGTATCAGCAGCTTTCGTGAGTAAAACCCACTTCATCAGATGACGAGCACATCAAAATATGGTAGTTTACTTTAGTAAACACAACTAAAATCTTAGCAACAGCAAAGCAAACTCCATATACTACATACTCCTCATCCTAATATTTCTGCTTTGTTCTTGGCATCAATTCTCTACACATGTACTACAATGCAATCCACGTAATAATGAGCCACAAATTTGCAGAAACTTTACAGACATCACACTGATATTAAATAAAAATACAGTACTCTCTCTTCTATTTATACTTTGTGTTCTGCCACCACACTTTTGTTCAGCAATATATAAAAAGATAACCAATACTGGTCTGCTATGAAAATTGAATAAGGATAATCTCAGTTAAATCTAGGATGTAACGACCTTTGAGGATCTCATTGTGGTTTCAAATACTGATAAGCATATTCTGCTTTACTCTGGACATAACAATATACATTCACTTAGCGTACCCCAGAGTATCATTATTTTCCTCTTCTGATTATTTGTGTATTAATTGCATGTAGCTCTTTGAATCCCACTACAATCTATTAGTATTGTAACTACAGAAGTCCAATCAGGAGCATTCTGTTTGGAATGTAACTTTGCAAAGTCCACCTAAACAAGCAATTCAGCCTCTACAAGTAAAGGTACTTTTTCAGTCTTTTTACAATAAATTTCATGAAAGAAAACAATCAACATAAGAGGCAATAGATGATCTCATAGAAATCTCTCTTTTTAAAAAAGGCATTTGAAATATGTTGCACAGAAAGAGTCCTATACTTTTAATAATGCCACAAATACAAATCTCTTTTATTTGAAACTATATAAACTTAAATCCCAATCTGGAAAAGGGACACTTGTGCATAGACCCTTACACTTGTACATTCAGGGAAATATCCACCAACGTTGGTCTCTTAGAAGGAACAGAACCTAAATTTACATTTTCAGAGTATGCTTTTTATTTTGCATGTGTGGATTATGGCAATGTGGTGTCATGACATGTTAAAGAGTAATATGGATACTGACTGTTTATATGACTGTAAAGGCAGGGCACATGTGTCTGATCTGAATGCTAATGGCTCCTTAATCAGTCATTTTCCAAATTTTTAATGACTGTGTTGATGGGAAAAGCCCTTGAGAAACCTTAACTATAAGGTAAGAGGTTTTTTGTGGGTCGATATCTGTTTGATTCAACAAACACAGTGGAAAGACCTTGTAATTTTTTCCACTTAAAACAAAGTACTATTCTGCAACATAACTTTCTGTATTTCTGATGAAGCAAAAGTAGATAAGTACCTTATTAAAAATTAAAGTGTATTTATTGACTGAGGTTTTTGGGGTTTTTTTGGCCTTTTTTTGTTGTTGTTTAGAGCATTTATAAGGATAACACAAAACTAAGCTACTGATGGTTTTATGACACTTTTTCTTACCATAGTAATTTTAAGCTTAATATGTTACTTTTCAAATAAATAAATATGCAGTGATGTAAAATAATGTTTCACAGTGAGATTATGATCAATTTTCATAATAGCTAATCTTGGAAAAGGCTAGCACCTCATAGGTCAGTCAAACTTTAGCTATCAATCTTTCATCCAAAAATCCAAGTCTTATTTTGTTTACAATTACTGAATATTTTGGAAGGAGTTCACTGTATTGTGGCTTTCTTGTCTCATTAACAATGACAGATTAGTAAATCCAGATTTGTGTATCAGGTAGCCAGATGCAGGGGCAAGTGCTGCTCTCAGTTCCCCAATAATAACCCAGATAAACTCTACTGGCTTCAGTTGCATTACTTTGGATTTACACCACCTTAACACAGAAGAATTTGAACAATAACAAAATTTGCTTTTCATCATTTAGTTCACTTAAAATCAGCCTGATTCTGAATTATTTGAATACCTACAATTCCTATAGAATTCAACAGGAGCTTTGAGTTAACATGGAAGGCAGGACTTAAGTTAGTTGTTAGCAAAGCTAGGACTAATGAGCTTTCTTCAGCAATTGACAATTTTAATGAGGTCAGAGCCACAGGTAAATGCATGGTCAGGGAATTCTATATTCATTGTGACAATGTCTGAAAGAGGAAACACTGTTTCAACAGACCAGGATCTAAAAATATTAAGAGTGAGATTTAAGGGTATAGAAAATACACCTTTATTTTGTTAGTCTTATAAAAACTATTGATGAATTCTGTATCATGTGCTTTTTAAATGGAAGATATGCATTACTATATATTTCATTATATTCAATACAATACTGAAAATATGCCAAACTTTACCAATAATAATAAACAATTATAATTATACGTGCACTTAAAATGTGCCCATCATCATGGTATCTGGACACCTATTTTATACTAGAAAAATTAAACAGTTGAAATTTCTTCTGATCCCTGACAGTTAAACTGAATATGTATATAAGACAATGTATACATTGTCTCTTAAAGAACAGAGAAATGGCATAAACTTGCAGAAGTTCTGTAGCATACAGATATCACAGAGTAACTTGGCATTTTGCTACTTATCTCTCTACATATCTTCCTTGGGCACTGCCAGTTTTTATCTTAAATTTCCCAGATATATCACCATCAAAAGTTATACTTCCAGGAATGAAAGCCTCACAGCTTTTCTATTCAGAATACCCATGACAGTAATTTGCAGGTATTTTAATTCCATCTCATCTATTAAAGAAAGGCGTGCGTTTCCTCAACAACTTGTCTGTTTTGACATCTTGGCTGCTATAAGAAAGAGGAATCAATGTGTTTGTTTTGTCTGCAAGTGGCAAGGAATTGATTTAATTCCATTTATGCAGAAGTTAAATAATCACCTCAGTTATTATAACATTCTGCAGAAAATATGCATTAATGTTTGGTGGACAGTGCCAACAAATTATAGTGCATGATACAAAAAATATATTGTGTCATTTCACTTCCATGTTAGCATTTTATTAAAAGTACAATAACTTCAGTGAGAAAGTTAAGATTTTCATAGTACTGCCAACACTTCTGACTGATTTACTGCTTTCATCTGTGAAGTCGAAAGGTAAGTGTACTGACTTCCTCCTTTACATAAGGGGAGGAAGGTAAAACCATCTACAAAATCCCTGTTGCATTTGTGAAGTCACACAGTTAAGCAGAGCTATTCCCCTCTCATGTACATCACAAGTAAAAAATTATGCTACAGTCCTTTTACAGCAACCACTAGACCAATGATGTTGCTGTATTTTTCAATCAAATATAAAATTGTCAAAAAGTTACAGTGAAGGTCTACTGGACCATCAAGATCCCACAGAACTTAAGAGAAATAATATACTATAGTAGAAATTGGTCTAAGTTTCAGATTTATGAAACATCTATACATACCTCATTTGAAAAGAAGGTTATTAATCAAATGCAGATTACTACTTTGCAGGAACATTCTGAACAAAGATACCCCATTGTTTAGAGTGTGTATTTTTTTTCTCTATTCCAGTGACTCATTAAGCTTGTGACATTTCAAAAAGGAAAGCAGCACTTCTATTAAACACCTGAAACTATAACAAGTGTTGGTTACACTTTTAAAGTGCATATTCTATTAAGGCAAACAAATTATCAGGGTCCTAAACTACTATAAACAGGCATGCTTCTACTGACTTCAGTGGCATCACACAACTTTACACAAGCTGAGAATCTGGCCCAATATAATTGGGTCAATGAATTGTATTTACAGTAGAGAGTGATTCATTATCTGAATAATCATGCTATGAAAGTAGAGTACTATCTATTATATAATTGTGTGTTCTAAACTGTCTTGTTTCTAACAAGCATTAGACTGTAGATACTTGATCATTTTGGTGCAAAAGTATAACAGTGCTACAATTATTCTTTTGAAATAACATATTATATATTTAAGTTTCCTTCAACTACTTTCAACAAAGCTAAAATGTTCAGTGCGGTAATTATGTAAACTTTGTCTTTTTCATTCATTCACAAAGAAAAGTAAATTCCTTTTCAACATTTTATTACTTCACCCATAGTCCTTAATCAGATAAGAGGCAGCATCCTTTTCTATAACTGCGCTCGGCCAAAATTCCATTTTACTTTAATTTGACCCCCCCAAAAAAATCACACAATTGTGATAGTAACCTTCCCTGGGATTTTAACATCAGTCCATTTAAAGTCATCAGCAAACCAAAAAAAAAAAAACATGTTTTAATAATGGGGATGTTGACATAGTTGCATTGGAGGTGTTCTTTCTCTGACTCTTACTTGTTTAGCCTGCTATTCCTCGTGAATTCTTTTCTCAGCAGGCAATGTCAAAAAATGATTATGTTTAAAGAAAAAGAATTTGTAACTAGGATTTTCAATGGCAGATAGCTTAAAATTAAATGAATTCTGAGAGCCCCAGTAACGTAACTATCAGGAAGGAAATCAGTGCCCTTTCTTTATTACTTAGATCAGGGGTTTTCAAACTCTGTGTCACAGCTTGTAATGACAAATTACTAGCGTCTCATGGCCAGCTTTGTTTTCCTGCGCCTCTGCAGGTTCGGTTGATCGCAGCTCCTGTTGGCTGCAGATTGTCATTCCTGGCCAATGAGGGCTGTGGGAAGCGCTGTGGACCAGGACACCGCTTCCCACAGCTCCCATTGGCCAGGAACGGCAATCCACAGCCAATGGTTGCTATGATCACCCGTACCAGTGGAGGCACAGGTAAACAAAGCATCTTGTGGTCAGCTAGCAGCATGTCCTTACAAGACATGACACAGAGTTTGAAAACCTCTGACTTAGATTATAAGAACTTTGGGGTAAGGCCCCTCTTTTTATTGTTTTTGCAGCACCAAGCACAACCAGATCCTAATCAAAACCCAGGGATGCTAGGCACTATAGTAATATTAATATTAAAATCATAATAATGATTATAAAATAACATCTATTGTTATGTGTAAACAGTGAATAAAGGACTGATTCTATTCTCAATAATATTGGTGGGAAGCCATTTCTATAGAGCCATGAGCATATGCCAGTATAATCCCCTCAATGTAGACAAAGCCTATGATGACAGATGTGGTTTTTCCATTGGTATAAGAACACCACCTGCCTAAGTAACAGCTACCTAGGCTGATGGAAGCATTCTTCTATGGACCTACTTGCATACACTGGAGGTTAGGTCAACATAGTTACATCTCTAGGCCAGGTCTACACTAAACCTGGAAAGTTGGTTTAAGGTACGCAACTCCAGCTACACAGAATATGTAGCTATAGTTGGCTAACCTTAAGCCGACCTTGGCAGCATCCCCACAGTGGGAGGCCGACGGGAGCAAAACACTCCTGTCAGCTTCCCTTGGTCCTCACAATTGCGAGGAGTACAGGCACTGGCCAGCGCTGCCCTCAGTGTTCAATTTACAGGTCTTAACTAGACCCGTTAAATTGCATGCCAGAAGGTCGACCTCCAGCATGGCGAGTGAAGACGTGCCCTTAGGGGTGTGGATTTTTCACACCCCTAACAGACTTAGCTATGTCAGCTAAATTTTTAAGCAGAGACTAGGACCTAATATGCAGCAACTCACCTGAAGTTAATGGAATAAAGTGACAGATTAATCAGGCCCTAAAAGATTGCTTCAAGGTTTCTGAATAAAGTGCAATCACATACGTAACAAAAGCACAAACATCAAAAGTCCCATTGTAATGTACAATATGCTATTTTTTAAATACAAAACATTTTAATGTGGTACTAAAAGGTCTGTTTAATAAATTCCATTTTCTACAGATGAGCTTTCTATTATGTTCTATTTTATGACACAATTGAATGGTTATTCTTTCAACTTGTCCAATCATTAGCCATGCTAAAACACTTCTTATGTGTTGGATGTGATGCACAGTTGTTATTTTCATAATAAAGGAATAACTATATAAAGATGCATGTTAATCATCTATGCTATACCTAGTATCGTGTTTAGCTATAAGAATGCAGACACTTTACAACATGATTAAACTACAGTAACATGAAAGTGTATCCAATAAGTTGTTCACTCTTGTCAAGCGGGTACTATTGAGTAAGTAGCCGGCATTTTATTAAGATAAAACTGCTTCGGAAACCTGTCTGAATGATAAAACTTACATGCTTTCCCAGAATATACACTGGCTGAATCAGTGTAACTTCCCTTGGAAGCAGCTCAGTGATACTTTAATTTAGGAAATCTCTAAAAAAGTCTTTTTCTTGTTTTTGCATTTCCTCTGTCATCCCTTTGCTGATTGTCCTAGCTATTCCTTTCCTTAATTTTAAAATGAGAGCACTGATTATGAGTACCTTCATCTCCCATGGATGTCACTGGGGGAGGTAAGGTGAAACAATGGTAACTGGTACTTACACAGGGGCTGCAAATAGTCAGCATCTCTCATCACCAGACCCTAGGAGTTGCTGAACAAATTATATGCAAGAGGTCATCTCACAAAACAGGGCAGAGGGGAGACCTGAACAGCTGTAATACAAAATGCTTGAGCTTGCAGCCCTTACTTGGCCACAACTGCTAGTGACTCAATGGGAATTTAGCCTGAGTCCTATGTAGGACTCAGCTCCCTGGAAATATAACGAGCCTTACTTCCTAAAAGGGCTGTGATATGGTAATTAGTCACTCACTTCCCCTAACAGGCAATCAGCAGGCTACAGGGTGCAGGGACCCCAGCATGAATGTCAGATATAGGATTAAAATGAATCCCTGCTCAGTGCTCTAGATGATGGTCACGTCACAGCAGAGGTTCTCTCAACTGCATCTCTTAATCAAAGCATCTAAGGGCTGAAAAAGTCAGTGGCAAGATCTACAGCATGAAGAGAGCCCTATCCTCTTGAGAACGCGACTCTGAGCTCAGCTGTATCGTACAAAGTCCTAGAGCTCAGCCGAGCTCCCGCCTCTTAAGTGGAAAGTTTTGTAACGATTTTTCTGTCACGTTTTGGTTACTCGCTCTCACCTCGGGGATCCTGCTCCTGCCACTGACGGGTTACTGGAGGACAAAGGGCGAGGGGGGAGCTGACGGATGCATTTCATTCCCCCAGCAGCGCTTGCAGAAGTGAACTGTAATTTGGCACCACCTTGAACATGAAACCTAACACTCCCGGTGCTTTCAAAGAGGAGTTCTCAGCAAACTCCTGGCCCCGCTAGGGGGGCTGGATTATGGGTGTGATGCCTAGAGACTGTGGGGAGGGGTAGAATCATGTTTAGAAATAAGAGACTGAGGCTAAGGGGAGAGGAGCTGACACCTGTAGCGGCACCTCATGGGTCACAGCACGGGACGTCCCCTGTGGTAGCAGGCTGTGAGACTGAGGATAACAGGGTTTGTGTCGCCAGGCTGGGGGCGCCCAGAGGGCTGTCCTGAATAGAAGCAGAGGCCGGTGATGGGGTGGGGGGGAGCAGGGCGGGAGGGGGCCGTACCTTCTCTCCCCGTGGAGCACATAGGAGCTGCGGAAGAAGCCCAGCAGCTCGTTCTCGATCAGGGCGCTGTAGATGATCTTGAGGTTGTAACTTCTCTGCGCCTCCAGGCTCCGGTTGAGGACCACCACGAAGACTTGGTTCTGCGGGTAGAGGAAGAAGCTGGAGACGCGCACGGCGCCGGAGAGCTTGTCCTCGGCGACCTGGACGGCCTGGACGTGCACGCGGTGGGCGTGCAGCACGATGTAGCGGCTGGCGTTCAGGCACTCGATCTGCACGTTCACCTCCCCCGCAGAAGGTGAAGTTCTCCATGAAGGCGCTGAGCATCAGGTTGTAGTGCAGGGGTCTCAGGTGCCGGGGCAGGCGCAGCTGGGTCCAGGGCGGCGGCTGCCTCCGCCGCTGCCACTCCTCCTCCTCGCCCGGCGCCTCCTCCTGGCGGCCGGGGGGCTCCCCCGCGTCGTGGTTGAGCCGGGCAGCCCCCGGCAGGCTCCCGTTGCCGCTCGCCCTGGCCGGGCTGTCCGCGGCGGCCGTGCCGCACTCCTCGAAGCGCACGCTGAGCAGCACCGCGATCATGGTGACCACCAGCAGCGCCAGGATGGAGATGGCGAAGCCCAGCACCAGGCGCTTGTGCACCGTGATGTGCCGCTCGGTGGTGCGGGGTCTCACCCCCACCGCGTCCGCCCACTGGCCCGAGAGCCCCCGGCTGCCGTTCCGCAGGGCGGCGTCCTCCTCGATCATCATGGGGGTGAAGGACACACTCTTCTCCCGCTTCTCGTCCAGGGCCATCACAGCAGCGCCTCCCCCGGTTCCTCCCGCGGGGCCGCCGCCCCGCCGTGGGGCCACGCAGGCATGGGGGGCTGCAGGAGGCACTGCCCGCCGGCGCTGCTGCTCCACCTCCGGCTGTCACTTTCCGAAGAGCCACATCACACCCCTGCCTGGGAGCAGCCCCGGCCGGGGAAAGGCTCCGCTGTGTCCCCGGGAGGCGGGGGGAGCCCCTGGCGCGGGGCCGCCCCGGGAGCGCGGCGGGCAGGCTCCGTGTGGCTGGACGCCGCGGAGCACAACTTGGGCTCCTCTTCGGGGCGCTGCTGGGCACTTCAGCACATGCTGCCGAGTGCAACTCTGCGCGCGGGGAGGGGAGGGGAGAGGCGGGGGAGGCTCCCGCTCTCTCCCCCGCCCTCCCGCCACCGCCGCTCGCGAGAAACTCCCCTCCCGCTCCGTGCCCGCAGCCTCCCGGCCGCCTCCTCGCGCCGCTCGGGGCGGGCTGCCCCGCGCTCACAGGGCGGGGGCTACGCCTGCCTGGCGCGGCGCTGCTGGCTGCCGGGCACCTGCCGCCGGCTCCCCTGCTGCTGCAGCTCCGCCGTGCCCGCTTCGGCCGGGGCTGGGAGCGCCCGGGGGGGGGCTGTGGGACCGGCCAGCGGCTTTGCCTCTCGCCCGCCTGCGGCGCGGGGCCGCTCTCAAGTGCGGGGCTAGCTCTGCAAAGTCGCCTCGCCTGCAGGTACAGCGCTTTCCCGCTTGGGTTGCATGACGGCAGGGCGGGGGGGAGGCACCCCCCAGCCTACTCACGGCTCTTACTACGCTGCTGCCAGTGTCGGGGGGGGGCGGTAAGAGAGGAGTGTGTGCGCTGGGGGGGGCAGGAGGGACCCCGCTTTAGCGCCTTCCTCCGGGCTGGCGCACGAGACCCCCACCGCTCCAGGGGAGGTCGCTGAGCTGCCTGCCAGAAGCGCCGTGGATTGCTTCAGCGGCAGGAGCCTCTCTACTCTCCCCGGCCCCGCTCCCCGCCCGTGACTCAGCCTGTGTTTCACTAGTTTGAACAAATACATGCATCTGCAGCTGGAGGGAGAGGGAAGACTCCCAGCTAATCAACACCCCCTGGCACAGGCAGAGCCTCTGAGCTGAGATGTGGCCTGTGTCGGGTTCCAAATCCTCCTAGTCAGAGGATTTGCTGGGCTTGTATGTGTGCGAATATAGACCCCACATGCATATGGAACACACCCTGTTTCATTTAGATCTATTTCCTAAAGAGTTGCTCAGGGCAGGCTTGAAGGGCAATAGCTGCATCACCTAGAGACTGATCCAGCAAAGACTTAAGCAGGTGAATAATTTTACTCAGGTATTATTCTTATTTAAACGAATAGGAATGTGGTGCTGGGTAACATTATTCACATGTGTAAGCACTGGATGGAGCCCTTAGGGCAGGGCTACTCAACTTTGGAAGCCTCAGGGGCCACAATGATACTCACAGCACATGCGGAGGGCAGCAACTTAAGTATGGTTGCATGTACATGCAAATCTATGCAAATAGCTTCTTTCACACTAACCACCATGAATACAAAGATTAAGGCAAGACTACACAACACACAGGCCCCATTTAAATCAGTTCTGCTGATATTAATAAAATGCAATATTTACCCGATTTCCACCAGATGACAGCACTTTTAATGAGCAATGACAGTCCAGGAATTTAACTACTAAAACACGTATCAACAGGAGACCATTATATTGATTACTTTTTTGTTTTGGCTCCCACCTGTGGGCCATGTGTTGAGCCCCACGTAATCTCAAACTGCATCGTGGGCCACAAACAAATGGGCTGCGGGCCGCATGTTGAGTAGCCCTGCATTATGGAATAAAAGACTAGTCAGAAGGTCCAGATCCTCAGAGATAGTATTCAGGTTCCTAACTTAATATAAATACCCTAGAGGGCCTAAATCCTCAATTCAAGTAAAGTATTTAGGCACCTGCTTACATCCATCCTTACTCAGGACGGCACTTGCTGAAATTTTAAACATGTTCTTAATTCCCATTTTTACTTCAATTAGACATAAGCATGTGCTTAAATGCTATGTTAAATAAGGATGCTTTTCAAACTCAGGACCTAAATATTTCTAGGGATGGGCTCCTATCTGCAAAATTCAAATAAAGATTGTTTACACACAGTGGCTCTGCTCCTTCCCACTCCCAAGAATACTTGTTATTTGGATTGAACAAGTTGGTTCAGAACTTTATCAACATAGGACCAATAACCAAAAGTCAGATCCAGATCTGGATTTGTACTCCAAAATATCCCTTTTTTCTTTTTCATTCTGCCTTGTTCAGGCAACTGTGTATCATAATCAAAGCTATTTAAGCCCCAATCCTGCGAAGAGTTCCGCGTGTTAAACTTTACACACTGAATTCAGTGGCACTATTCAGTACATAAAATTAAGGATATGCGTAGAAGTCTTTCTCAGATCAGGTTCATATTATCTATCCTGCATTAACAGGTGCAAAAACTCACTTTTTAAAAATTACTTACACTTTTAAAAAGAATGGCAGATTTTTATACAGAAGTCTGTGAAATGGAATATGTTGGCCATTTTGCCTTCTGAAACCATGCTGATCTGAGTATGCACTTATCTGGTACCTGCTTTAGAGCTGCTGTTACATGGAATATAAATAGTCACCTGCTGTCATTCAAGTAAATCAGAATTTAGAAAAAAATTAAAAATAACTGTCTGGAATGATCAAAGCCCTAGATTTTATTTTACAGTATGATGTTACATACTGCAGTAGTACAAAATAGTATATAGAGTGAAATATGCACAAAAATCACCTATGAAATTGTGTTGATCTGTTCTAGTAGATCTGTCCTGAGTAAAATCTCAGTCTTAACTGCAGTTCCTCTATTTTACAGCTGCCTGTTATAACAGGTGGAAAAACAGCAGTCCTTTTAATGGCTGTAAATAGATTTCATTGTATGTTGACATTATAAGTTTTGAAGCATATAGTGGAAAACTGTTGCCCTGTGATTTGAAAAAAAAGAACTAACACTGGGATATAAAACCCAAAGCTGTAGGTTTTAAAATGTCAGTTTATATATGTTTCATTAAACCTTTTAAAATGGACACAAAAGAAGTGCCTGAGTGCTTTTAACTGTTTTGTATGTGGGCTGTCAATAACAGGCATCAGAAAGAAACATCTTCTGTACTATTTTTTTCCTGCCATGTTTTCTAAGTTTACACATTTGTTCCCATCAGCAGCTCAGGGAGACATTTAAGCAAAGTCTTGTTTTAAGGTTATTGTTAATCTGAAATAGACCTGAATTTTTTTTGCAGCATTTTATAAATGGCAAGGTTATTTTAATAAAATATTGTTTATGCAACTGAGAGCAAGGAAGGAGCTAAAATTTTATAGGTGAATATTTTTGTGATGGCTTCTCATAAAAGTAGCATGTTTGGTGTCTGAGACAGTTGGATTGTGTTTGGCAGTCAGTTCAACCGTGCCCAAGTTAGAGGGGAGTCTCACGCAGGATAAAATGGCATAAAACATTCTAGCTGTTTCGGCATGCAAGTTGTTTCTTCCTGACTGATATTTTCAAAATCAACTATGGGATTGTCATATAACTCAGGTTTGAAAATCTCAGTCTCCTAAACCAGGGTGGATCAATATATTAAGATGTGATGTGTAAAGAGTTAAGGACATGGCAGTAAGCAACCATGGGTCTAATTCCTTCTAAGAAAGGCTATATTAGTATAAATAACAGAGTATAAGAAGAAGGTTTAAGTAGAAAGAGTTTAAACTTAGATTGACTTCTGATTTTGGCCCAGTAACTCAAGCAACACTCGAAGGGTTTTCAGTCTCCCCTTGGATCCTCCCAGATTTGATATGTTGAATGGCATTTGTTACATAGGTTCTTCTAGTAGCTCCTGTGGTAAACAATTGATGCCCAAATTTTTTATCATTCTAAAATCACATATTACCAGGTTAGCCATTTTCCATGTTCAAAACTCTGGCTCTCTAAAATATAGCTTGATCAGACACAGGTATTTTTAGCCAAACTCATAAGTTGTTAATGTACTACCGTCTGAAATTGACAGATCTGTGTCCAATGTGTATATTACAGCACTATGATGTAGACAAACGTATAACTCTACATAGCCTACAGGAAGCTCTCTATACAAATGTTTGGCAATGTCTTTGAATGTTCTCTTATCCACAGTGGTAAGTGTATGAATGCATTTTATAGATAATACCTCTGAAATTCAGTCAGCTTGTCAGATGTCTCTGTGACATTGCTGGAAAAGATATCAGATCATGTCTCACTTCTGCAGCAAAATCCTGGTAATGACTCTCAGTTGTTCAAAACTTCCCTTAGGCCATCAACATCTTGTATGCAATCACATTTTATGAGCTATAGGATGAGATTTCAGTTACTTGTACAAAATAAGAGAACCCTAACCCAAGTAAGTGTGGAGATGGTCCGCCTTAGACAACAAGTATGAGAAGAAACATGGACAAGCTTCAGATAATGCAGTTATCTAGATAACTAGATAATTCACTAGGTTATATTGCGTCCAGTGAAGAATAGAGTGGGGCCCGGAGTAAAAATCAACAATCTGCATTTACACTGATGCTTTATGGCTTTAGCAGAAAGATTCTATAAATAAACCACCTTACTGTATATCTTGCAGTTGGGTACAGTTTATTTGTGTAACTGAACTTATCCAAACAGAGGATAAGTACATTGTGCCTTTCAAAAGACATATGGAACTTTTTCTACTTTGAGGCCTAAGTGATCAATGCTTTGTTCATTTGCATACATAAAAAAGATTTACAAACAGATGTGGTCTGACCACTGAACATATCTGCAGGAGTGGCAGGGCTGAAGAACCCTCTGCCATTTGCTTCCTGTGCAGTGACTGGAGACACCTGCAGTCCTTGAACCCGTGTTAAGTAAGGACTACAAGGCTAACCAGATCAAAGCATTCAGGGAGGAGACAGAAGTCCACTAATCACACACACCCCACTAACTGAACCAGCCAGTCACAGAGGCAAACACATATTGTACATTTGTGAGAGAGAGGTGTAGGAAGAGAAGTGTGAGGGTGCGTCTACACTGCACCCGTAGCTCGAAATAAGCTACTCAATTTGAGGTATGCAAATTGCATAGCTTATTTAGAGTGTATATCAAAATAGCTTATTTCAAAATTTGGCACTGTGCATACAGTGCCAAATTTCAAAATAGAGCGCTATTCCGAAACATCCCTTAAACCTCATTTTAAAAGACACGGAATATCCCGAAATATGACCACTGTCTAGATGCACCCTGAGAGTCTATGCTACTGGCAACTCCTGGTGCCTTATGTCTAAGAGATACAATAAATCCCTGCTAGAGAGTCTGCTAACATTTCTGTCATGAATAATTTGTAAATTTGATTTATAATGTATTTTAATTGCAATTTTTTTTTTGAAAATGTGTTTGTTATAACTATAGTAGTTCATGCACTGAGAATACCCTGCCATCAACCTGTTGGTAGGGATACGTAAGGGACTATACAGTAGCTGGGGATAGCTATCTGTCCATTCCCTACACAGGGAGCTTTGGAGAGGAAGGCATTAAGAATCTTTTTTACCCACTTTACAGCTGCTGCAGCTCCCACACAGGAAGGCTATCCCCAACAAGAGAGGTTTCTTTCTGTTTGAGCTGCCTGAGTTTTTGCAAAGGAAACAGATAGGGGCAGAGATACTGGTGCAAGGAACCTCTAAGGATTCGTGTTTTTTTCACAAGACATGTTCGGTGACATTCCAGATCTAATATGTGATGCTGATAAATATACCTTTTGCTTTATTTTCAGGAATTATTGATCAGAAAAATATTGGGCGAACGCATTCCCATTAAAAAAATCCAAGCAGCCACAATGCTAGATTCTAATAGAAAATATCTTTCCGTGTCCACTTTAAATGTTAACCCTGCGCATCCAAAGTCATGTTAATGACCAGATTCTTCTCATGTAACTTATAGAATTAATCCCATTTATTTCAGGGAGACGGCCTACTCGAGTAACGTGAGTGAAATTAGGCCCTTATTCTTTTTTTCTTGTTTCTTCCCTTTCAGTTTCTTCTGAAGTTGCAAGGAACTCTGTTTAAAATTTTGTCTGAGTAGTCATCACACTGAGGTGTGTCTGAGAAGCCACATATTGACTTTGTTATTGCATGGGCACACAGATCTGGTCACTGACCTTCTGCTGATGTCTTATGATCAGGTAGGACATTGAAATTGAGGCATCAGAAGTATCATCACATTGTACAGGTGCCCTTAGTTCCTTTGCTTATTTCAGTTCTATTAAGCAAAAATGCCTTGCATTTTGCTCTTGTTAGAAGCCAAATCTCCAGGTCTGAAGTTTTTGGATGAAACACACATCTTCTTTAAATATGAATCAAACAGTACTTCAGTTATCCAGTTTGTGACTGGTCATGAACTGGTGATGGTTACATGGTCGTTAACCTAGCTGCACCAGATCAGTAATAACCCTGCAGAGCTCTTAGATGCTTGAAATAAAGCCAAGCAGTGTGGTCATGGACACTTGGCTCTCTAAGCATGTTGTTATTCAAATCAGATTGTGAAAATAAATTATTTCCCCCATTTGTTGTGTTCCAAATCTATACATGTTTATTCTGCCTTCCAAAATTGATTATTCGGTCTGTCATTCATTTTTATTTATTTTTCCCATTTAATGAACTAAGAAGATTAAACAAATATGTTTATTCTCTCATGGTGAGTTTTATTTAAAGCATATTTGGCAGCTTACCACAAAGCTTATTTTTAAACAAAGTATCTTTGTTTTTTTAACTGTGAGCCATTTGTTTTTACTTTTTATTTACACAAGTTCAATAATAACATTAGTTATAATGTGCAAAGATATAATGCTGTTTGTTTTTTTTCTCAGTGAATAATTACTCTTAAGCCTAGTTAATTGTAATCAATTAGAAATAAGCAAGTTAGTCTCGGAGGACAGAGTGAAAATTGGTGGATATTTTATTCTGTTTTAGGAACACAATAATTGCCATAGCAGATTACACCGGTGGTCTAGCTAGTGCAGCATTCTGTCTCAGACTGAGCCCAGTATGAAATCTTTCACAGGATGGTGCAAGGAACCACTAAGGATTTATATCCCTTAGAAATATATTTCTTAAAATCCTATTTTTGTTACTGTGGATAAATTCATTTTCTATATACATTTCTAATCCTTTTTCAAATATGTTAAGCTCTTAGACTCCGTGATATCTTAAAACAGTGTGTTCATAGTTTAATTATGAGTTATTTTTAAAAAATAAATATTTCTATTTATAAGTGATTTTGACTGCTATTAAAGAGGGAAAATAAAAGCTACTGATTTACCTTCTCTGTACCATTCACAGTTTTGTATGCTTCCGTCATCTTTTCTTATTCATCCCAATCTTTTAAATCTCTTCCTATACGGAAGCCTCTTCTTGTCTTTAATCATTTTCATGGCCCATCCCATCATCTCTTCTGTGTCTGTTACATCTGTTTTCCCAGGCTGATTAAATGAAATATGTATATATATTTCATCAGTTCCACCACATCTGGTAGTAAAAATTTATAGACTCCTACAATTATTGTAATAATGCCTTTTTATACAAATCGGAATTCAGCTTCCCATACTTACTCTAAACTTGTTTTACTAGAGTAACACTGATGTACCAGAGTTGGGGATTTGTAATTTACCAAAATATCTTATTCATATAAAATAGCTTTAGTCCTCTTTTATTTTTAAAGGAATGGTTACTGGAAAGTTAGAATAAAGGGAGACACTTCAGTATAGCCTTAGAATGGATTTAGAGACAGATGATCTTTAAAATAATCAATAAACCAGGGGTACGGAACCTTTGAGGGTTGGGGGCCACTGACCCACAGAAAAATCAGTTGGGGCCTCACACAAGTGAGAAGCAAGTGGCCACACAAAAGTGAGAAGAGGGTAGTGGGGAGGCAGGAGCACCAGTGTGAGCTTCACAATGGTGGGGGGAAGCCCCAAGCCTCAGGAACCTCACCTGGCCCCCAGGACTTTAGGTTCCCCACCACTGCAATAAACAATAGTTTAGAACCCAATTCTCTTGCAGCTCTTACTAAGCCACATCCATTCACTTCAAGCAGTCCCCGTGTAAGACTTGTGGCTTCAATGCAGCAAAGCACTTAAGCACATGCTTAAGTTTATCCCTGTTCAGGACAATATGTAAGTACATGCTTAAATTTAGATATGTGCTGAATAGGGGTGGTCCTGAGCCTATTGTCCTTTGGCTGAATTGAAACCTGCATAATCAGACCCTTATTTGGGACCCTGAGAAGGGGAGGGATTGTATGTATGTGTGCTTTCTTATGAAGTGAATAATTCAAAGCAAGGTCTTTCATGGCAGCCACACTGATAGTCTTTGGTGGTTGATGCATCTGCTGGGGCACTTTTGTGAGAAGTATAGCAACCTGATGCTTCTCACAAGCTGATGATCTGACCCCAGCATTCGGTGCCTGTTGAAGAATGGCTGATGAGCACATTTTTAAGGTCTTTAGATTATACAGTTACATAGTCCATCATGTGCCACTGTTTTGACCTGCATTGTATCCATGTTGGTCTTTTGGATGACTGTGTGGGTAATAGCAATACTGAACTTAGCAAACTTGGGGGAAAGGAGTTGGCCATTGCAATTTGACTTCCACTGCCATGATGGCCTAGCAACCTGTTCAGCATTTAAGAAATGGCTCCCACACAAGCATCAAAGTCTCCAGGGGCAATGAGTTTATCCTGTTGTGGTACCCTGATAACCCCCTCCTTGACCTCATCTGTAAAAGTCATAGTCAGCCCATAGGCACTGATAATGGTTGTGTACTGGACTCTGGACAAGTTAATGATGAACATCGTAACTTGATCATTAAATCCCTTAGTGAGCAAGTCAAGCTTGCAGGCTGTGTCAGACTGTATGATGAACCTTACTCCCGACTGTCCAGGCTCATCCTTGGCTTTGTCAGTCCAGTAGCAGTAGAAGTCTTCTCCCACCGCCCTTAAGATAAGACTTATCAGCGAGTCTGCGTCTACTGACAGCAGCAGTATCTGTGCTCTGCCTCATCAGTGTTTTTCCAATAAGGCTATTCTTCATTCTGAACTTTGGTCATGCTCAGTAAGAATTCTGATATTCCATGATGCACATGCCAATCTGTGAATCTTTGCTTTATTTCAACAGCTTACCTAGATGCCCAGTCAAGCACAATAGCTGACAGGAACAGAAAGGATAGATCATGTTCAGGGTTCTTTTTCAGCCCGTTTCTTCCCTGGCTGGGGAGAGTAGCACCATGCCTCAAAAGGCCCACTCTGTCAGCTCAGGAGCATACGAGCTTCATATCTGCCCTGCGCTGAAGAGAACAACTAGTGTTAGAAGGCTGCCTGTCCGCATAGTTGTGATAAAGGACAGCCAGCATCATCCTTTGCCTGTCCCCCATACCACTTACCATCTCCATAGGACTCTGGTAAGTGGATTGGGATAAATGAGTTGACGAATTGGTTGAACCTGCATGATGAATGGATTTAAGTGCAGAGCCTTTCCCACTTTATCCTGAGCAGGTACAATGGATGCCACAAACATGGCAGTTGATACCAGTGCAGGATTTGTAGTTGAAGCAGAGAATACTAGGAATTGGTTAAAAGCAATTGTTTTATATTTACAATGATAAAAATGTCATTAACACATCATCAGCATTAAGCAATAATAATAAAATGTATAACTATGTGACCGACTATTACTAACAAATCCAGGGCCCGATTTTGACAGTTTTCTATACATGGAATTCTATTGACTGCACTGAGGATTTCACAAACAGAGGGTCCTAAGTCTTCCAGCAATGCTTGATTAAACATCAAATGCTAAAATGTGCAGCTAATACATTATGGTAGGTCCCACATTTTATATATAAATAAATTAGCTAAACTAATCTTACAGAACCACTCTTTCAGAATCAATTTAAAGGTCTTTTTGAAAAATTTATTGATATCATTTTAGTATCCCTCTGCTTGTAAAGACTACTGTCCCCTGTAGTACTGTGTCTCCATCAGTGCAAGTCTCAGAGGGAGTGAAAAAATAACTAGGCAACTCTAGAAGCCTCTAGAGTTACCTAAAATAGCTTTTCTTTCATAATATTAAAAATGTAAGGTCTGATATCTCAGGAACTGTCCTTTCTGGAAGCAAATGCCATATTTCCTGTTATGAAACAGTTAATTTGCCTTCTTATTACTAGCTCTGAGTTCAATAAGAGTGTAATTTTCAAAGACCCTGAGTGAATTCCTGTCCTCACTGAAGTTAATGCCAGTATTCTATTTGATTCCAATTGCAAAATACCCATTGGCCTCTAAAGGGCCAGAACTGAATTCCCTAAATCTACAACGTATTTTATTACATAGCTGTCAATTTATAAATGGATTATATCAATATTTTAAAAGAGGAAAATGATGAAGATCATACATACTAGAAGTGAAATAAATGATCAACTTAAAATATTCTTCCAGAAATAATAATTTAGATATCAAGTGATGAATAATTTTGGTCTGGTATCTTACCAATACAAATTTAATATCTAAAATAATTAATTGTTTTTAAAGAACATTTAAGCCTTTTTGTGCTTTTACTCATTTACATTTTTATACCTTAGAGCAGAAAACTCTCACACTAACTACAGCTTGGTAACATTATATTTAAGATTGTGGAATTATGATTAGTAAATTACCTACATCTCATTTTCTTTAAAGTTTAACTTTTGAGTTGGGAAGCTAGGAAAAATGAATCATTTAGAATTATTTATCTTTAAGGTCTTTCAAAAATAAAATGTAATTGACAACGAAGGAAGCATGTTTCTAACTAATATAATATTGATTCAACATATGGCATCCTGGCTTTGGTTTTCACATTTTATTAAGAAAATTGTCACTTTTCTCTTTAGTGCCACCTTGTGGGTCAACTAGTAATAAGAAAGCATGCGAGTCTTGCTATATTAGATCTGTGACATTTTCATAAAACATATAGCAGGCACTCTGGAATTCAGAAAGGTCTGTATTTTACAGGGGGAAAACAAGGTACACAAAATATGTCTGCTATACATTTAAAATAGCTATGAAAGGAGATGGAAGATTTCTCTGAGATTGGAAGTAATAGGATCTACACATAAATCAGTGCTGATTTACAGGCTAATCATCAAACTTATCTTAGAAAACATAAATGGCAAGGTCTTAATTGTGTGAATCTTACCATAAAAAAATTGCTCCCATATCTTAATGCCATCACCTTTGCACCAAACTACCATGAGAAGTGCAATTAGATGTTTATAAACTCAATCTAATCCTACTTTCAGGAAAGATGTGTTGTATTATCATATTAGGCACTGAAAGAAACTTACTTTTAAAGATCCGGTTGGGTTGATCTTTAATTCAACTGATGGTTAATTTAGCAAACATTTCTAAAAAACTCAAAAATATAAAGTGTCAAAGGATATATGTATTGTATTTATGCATCAAATCTAGACTTGCTAGGAGAATTGCTAGAATACTTTGCTCTGAAATACACCTTTAATATTTTAGGTAGCATCAAATCTTAAAGAACTGAATATACTTGTCCCTGATACATTACTGTGACTAATTTAAGACAAATAACATTTTGTTCAGATTCCTTTGTTGTAAAAAGCAGAGAGAATTTTTCAGAAGTTTATAAATTTTAAGTACCCATTTTTGTTATTGTTGCCAGTGCCAACAGTTTAATTTTGGAGTTCCGTTGCCAGAATCTCAATTTTGTGTCTTGTAAACCACCAAATAAAATAATTTTCTTAATATTTATTAAAACTTAAAATAAGAGTGACTTGATTTTTAACTAACGTTGTTATGTTCTTTCTCTTTGTACGCAATCTTTTAAGGAAGAAAAAAAAACTTCCATGAAAATGTTTTAAAACTGCATTAGCAGTTATTGCGGGGAGAGAGAGAGAACCTGTTTTAAATGGTAGGTCTTAGGATTTGTTGCTTAAGTTGGATTCTCTACTTAAGACAAATGCACACAGATGTGGAGAGAGCAGGAGTGGCCCGAGGCGGACTGCGGCAGCTGGCGCCCCAGGCGGAATGCGCGATCGGCGTCCCCGCCTGCAGGGCCATCAATGGACTGACGTCGTCATCGGGCACCCCGTTGAAGGCGGCGGCCAAGTCCGCCTATAGTCACGGGCCGCCCCTGGGAGAGAGGAAACACAAGATAGGGGAAATGCAGCTTTTATGATTCTTACAGTTTAGTTCCATAGGCACTGACTATTTGTTTTGCTGGTACCCCAAACTGGCTCTGCAACCACCCCCCCTTGGGGCCCTGCACCACTCCATCTATTTACACACTCCACTCCACCCTCTTTCCCCACCACTAGCTCCATTATGCTCTTTTCTGCCTTAAGACCAGTCAAGGGAGAAGGAAACAGAAAGGATCAGGGTAGGGGGCAGCAGCCCTGCTTAACAGCTGATCATCAGGGCAGGTTCTGAAGAGTTGCGGAGAACCTAGGGCCAGCAGCTAAACAGCTGATTGGCAGCTAGCCCTAGGGACACCAGAGCAGCCCCAGTCATGTTAAGCACCCCCTATTTTTTCTTCATGGGTGCTTGAACCCCTGGGCATCCATGGATTCAGCAGCTATGGCTGGAACTGGCAGAGCAAAAGCACAGAATATTAGAGATGACACCTGTATGGGCCATAATTCCTAGTTCAGCCACAGACTTTCTGTCTGATATTTGGCAAACCACTCCATCTATGCTTTACCTCTGTTCCGCAGCTGCTAAATGGGAATGGCACGTCCCTTTCTAAAGGGGCATCATGGGAATAAAATCCATTAATAACTGTGAGATATTCAGATACTATGATGAATAGGACCAGCAGTCAAGTCATGCCAGTAGGCCAGTCTGGAAGTTTTTAGGGAGCTAGAACAGGATTCTAGTACCTCTGCTAATTCTACCCATTTCCCAGCCTCTATGTGTGTAGTTCTAGTGCTAGTGGACTATTGTTTCATCCAAATTTTGATGGTTCTAATTATGATTCTGTCTTTAATTACATAATCACAATACTGTTTTTTCCCCACAGGGCTCATTCCTCATTCAATGTACAAGACGGACAGAGGTGTTCATTCAGTGACCCATTTCATATTTTGTTTTATCCCCATTGTCCACTGGGTGGCCCCATGCCTTATTTATTGTGTACATGTTCCAGTGCTGCTCTGAAGACTTCCGAGTGGACTGTTGTATGATGCTCATTGTCATAATATGTGAGTGCTTCATGATGAGCATTATCTAATTTATCTTCATTGCACATCTAGGAGGATTGGTGTCATCCTCCATATGGAAAACCAGAGCACGGAGAAATTAAGGGACAAAAAGTATACAATTTAAGAGCACTTACAGTTATAAAGTATTTTATATGCAAAACACAGCTCTCGTTGACTTCAGTTTCACTTGTGAGTGCTAAGACCTAGAAAAATCAAGACCCAGGCTGCAAATTGGGCTCTGGACAGTTAGTGGCTCCCTGTAAAAAGTCTGGTTTAAGTGATTAGCCCCGTATCACACAAGTACTCTGTGTCAGAGGCAGAAATCAAGAATCAAATTCTCCAAGGTAGCATTCAGACACTCATTAATCATGAGATTGTCCTCTCTCTTCCTGAAGGCCCTTCCCTCATTTACAACACACCTTCCAATTTCTGCAACAAGTGAGCCAAGGGTCCTTCAGACAACAATCCACTTTACTACACAACTCTGGTTCATCCTCAGAGAAGGTCCATCCTGTACATTGAAGGAGATGGGGGTCCTGTGGAAAAAAATACCATGTGACCATGTAATTAAAGACTGTATCATAATTGGAGCTGGTTGAAAAAATTCCAAAACAGTTTTCTGTGGGGAAAATGCTGATTCAACAGAATCAAAACATTCCACCATTGGAACACATTGATTCCATCAGAACTTCTGGCAGAAACCAAGCAGGCAGGCTGGCCTTCCGGCCAGCCTTGTTTCCTGCCAGTGTGTCCAGTTCCTAGCTGCCCACTCATTAGGTTCCCCATGCTCCCACTCTCCTTGCATAGTTGGCTCCCCAAATAATTGGCTTCCCTGGTTGCCTATCACAGACAAGCAGGCAGGTGAATGGATTGGTATCTCCTTGCATGGCTGTGTTTCCAGAATGCTAACTATCCAGATGGCCAATATTTACAGGTAGACAACACCCTGGACTACACAGCTGACTTTTCTTTCTGATTTGGAATGAAATTTGTTTTCGACAGGTCACAATTTTCAGTTCCCACTTAGCTCTAATCATACAACTTGTGCATGGGGGCGGGAGGCAAATTCAGTTTGCACAAGCAACCATACTTCTGGCATTTCCCACCCTGAATGCTTGACTTTGCAACATTAATGCTCTTTTTTTTAACATAATGTCCTAGGTTTTAAAAAAGCAAACTGAAAATGACAGAAATGCCATCAAATAGCATTATATTGCCATTCACATGGGTTGTCAGCAACATTGGAACCTTTAGATTCACAATATAGACCTATGCTATTTGATCTGTGTAACTGATAACAGTAGAAGGGTGCCATTCCACTGCCCGGCACCAAATCTTCCAATGGAGGAATGATGAGATTCAGAAATATGGGGATTCATTCCTAATTCTGGAAGGGGTTGTGTGCTGTTTGGGAAAGACCCTTCTGCAGCCTAACCCTTTCTGTCCCTTCTATTCCACCTTATCCTTGTTCCAGTCCTCTCCACCCACTTCTCATGTGAATCCCAGTGTCCACTCCTCAGATTTCTCATCCCAGTCCCAGTCTCCTTGCCCAGCCAGTCCTAGTCTTTTCTGCTGTCTTTATCTCCAAGTTCCAGTATCCACCCCTTAAGGTCCTCATCCAGTTTCATCTCTCCCATCCCCTATTGTCAGCCTTTCCACCACTGTCTAGAACTGGCAGGGCAAGGAGACTGGGAGCAGTGGAATACTAGTCTTTCCTAGGTCCCAGTCAGGGCTAGTGACAGGCTTTAGCAGGCCCTGGGCAATGTGGGGGTCTTGGCTCTGGGGCCCCCAGAAGGGCAGAGCCTCAGGCAGAAGGGGCGGGGCTAGGGGCTAGTCTCCCCCAGCCATCCCTCAGTGCTGCCTGGACCATGCCACATGAGGCTCTGGACCTGGACTGCAGCCACCTCTCTGTTGGCAGCCTTGGTTCTCCCACCTCTCTATCAGCAGCCCTGGTCCCTGTACAAGCTCTTTCTCTAGCTAGTTCCAGCTGCCTCCCACAACTCCAAGTCCAAATCAGTCCCTAACTCTATCAGGCACGATGTCCCAATATACTCTCTCCTTGACTCTACCCTTACCTACCCCAGGTGCAGCTGTTCTCCCCTTTGCATATAAATCAGGTTATTTCCTCTACAGTGCCTTAGAGCTAGCAGGGTGGCCACTATGGATACAGGAAAGAGTCTTCCTGATCTCAGTTCATGTGCCTGGTACCACAGTGACCTCAGCAGGTAGGGGCAACAAGTGTAGGGAAATTTCTGTTTGGATCCTGCAACCCTGGCCTAGAACAGGCTCTGGGCAGGCAGAAATATAAAAAAATGTAGCTGCCATGCTCTAATAAGTCTACACTTAGTAGGTGTGAACTGAAATTTTTCAAAGGCATGTAAATTGGCATGTAAATTTCCTTACCCCCCCGCCACGCATCCACGGAGGAACAGCAAAAGAATTGCAGCTGATTCTTTGGAAAAAGAGTGGTAAGGTTTTTTTAACCAAAGTCAGAATAATGTATTTTTCCCTAATTTTGTTATGGCTGAACCATTTTTGCTGAAACTTAAAAAAAAAAAAATCAGCTTCAGGTAGATACCTGGCTTAGAAAATTTCAGGGTGAATAGTTACAATTTACCAGTGATAAGCAACTGTGAAGAATAATAAATAATAATAAATGGTAATATACAATGATGCCATCCTGAATGTGCAGTTAGACTTGAACTCCTCTTAAAATTGAAGTTGAAAGTCATGACATGACATTTATAGAACAGTTTTTCCAAGATTTGCAGTGAGGTGTCATCTTTCAAAAGGCTCTAATCAAAAGGCTCTAATCTGCAAACAAGGGAAATACAACCACTCAACCATACATTTTTTTGTAAGGTTTGCTGTTATCCATTTTGCCCTAATGGACAGATTATATACAGATAGAATATGACTCTCAGTTTTAAGTCCCTCTCAAAATTAACCTTCTCAAAAATAACATTTAAGGCTGAAAGATCACGTGCAAAGTTTCATCCTAATGGAGAAGTCTTGTTGAATTTGCTTAAGAAGTTGAATTTGCTTACTGTGGTGTCATTTGCCACTGTAAAGATAATTTCTCTTAGATATCGTGAATTTAACTCTGTTGCCACAAGGAAATAATGATATTTATACAGGTAATAAACTGCCAGGCTAGAGTTCGTTGTTTGACAGCTTTGCAAGAGCTCCATTGTTTTATAAAGAATGGCATCATGTAGAAGAACTTAATTATCAAACGTTTACTTACACTCTTGCCCTTAAGAGGGGTTGCATCCTTAGTATTCTTTGGAATATCCTAAATTAAGGTATAACAAACAAAATAGTATTCTAAAGAATGAATGTACAACTTTGTAAACTCAACAAGCATTGGCTATTAATGTTCTCTTTTGTCTTCCAGACAGAAAATCAAAGCTATTTAAACTAAAGTATGTGTTTAAAATTAATGTTTGTTGATAAGGTGCACACATTAACAATAATGTTTGCAAACACTCTCTAACTTGTGCATATAATCTTTTCTTTCGAGAATATATAGTCACATTAGCTGAAACCATAAAAGAGATCTTTACGTTCTTTTTTTCCTTTCTTTTTCCTCTTTAATTTGCTATAATTTTAATGTTTAAAAGTTGAAAGTCTAGAGCAAGCTCTAGATAGTCAGATACTATGGTGATACGGGCATTAAAACTACTCAGATATTTTAGGAAGTGATTGACTAAATCAGTGTCTTTAATATGCAGACTAAACTCATGCAGTTTACACTAGAAGTCCAGTATTATGTAAGGAAGTAAAAAAAAAAAAAGTTGGATTTTTCTAACATCCAAGCAGATAATCTGTAATTGTGCCCTTAATTATACATAATATGGGGTGCCAGACTGAAGTTTTCAAAGCTAACTGGGAGTTTTAGCTACAAACGTTCTGCTCATTTCAGTTGGGTTTGTATGGCTACATCTCCTATTTTACTTTGAAAATTTCAGCCTCAATATTTATCTTATTTACTTGTTTATTCTTTATCAAGATGTAACATCTGCAGACAGGAGACTTTCACAGAATAGCAATTCTCCACAGACCATTCTATCCAATGTATCCTGGAAGATATTAATGTAAAATGTAATGGCCTTCAGCACCTCAATAAGACATTGGATCAGAAAGTGAAATTGTAAATATTTTGAATCTCTGGCCTGAATAGCAACTTTGATAGAATCATATCAAAGAAGATATATACAGAGGTCCTGACTTAACAAACAAACAAAGAAAGTAGTGAAAACTCTGTTGGCTCTAACCATGCAGTAGGTAATAACCGAAGAACAGAAACAGGACATAAGGCTGCTACAACTCCTGACAACCGGAGAACTCCAGTTTTTTGGAGGGCTGAGACCTAGATGTTGAAAATAGGAATGTGTGAAGCAACCCTGTTTTATATAAAAGGGCTGATTTTGCAGTTTCTGCATTTTAATTAAAATTTTGCTGGAATAGAAACCATCAGATTAGTTTAAGAAAAAGCCTGTACTGTATAACCAGAAGATTTCACTCAAAGAAAACAAGAAAAAATATGTATTTATTTTTCCACAGTCTTCTGCAAGAACACATTTACTATAATAGCTGAGATATAATAAATATTTTGTGAGTAGAACTTGAGAAATGTCATAAAAAAGACAGAATATTAAGTTTCCCATCTGAACTCAGATACACAAGCCAAACATTAAACTTTACTTTCTAAAATACCACTTTAAAAGATGGGGTTTGACAGGAAAGTTGATGTGACGGTTTGCCCCCTCCCCCTATGCTTTATGAAATTGTCTTATTGCTACAATACACATAACTCAAAGATGCTTTGGACAAAATACCTCATGTAACCTTTCAATTTTAATGTCACAGTCTGCTGGATCTGTACATTTCATTTTGGTGTATGTTTCATTCTTGTATGTAAAGTTAGAAATATGGAATATGGAATGGTTTGTGGTTTTAAATGTGCAAATGAAAGCCATCAAGGATGTTTCTCTCAATGTCTGGGTGATGACTTGTAACCAGCCTTTTTTGTCCTTTGATAGGGTCTAACCAAGTAAATTTCTGTGGAAGGGTCGAATGTAAAAATAAGGAATTTCCTGCCCAAAAGAAAGTCTATTTAAGGTGCAAAATTTTTCAGTTTCTTTGTCTTTGGCTGGCATGTCACTCCGAAGAGAATGAACCAGAGACCCCAGGAAAAAAGATCTTCCCTGGCTTGGAGGTTTAGCTGAAATAAGAATAGTTTGGGGGTAAGTTTGCACTGAGCTTTTAGTGTTAGAACTAGCTGTGTGTTGTCTGTTATTTTAAATCTTTAATTCACTTTACTCTGCCTGTTTTCACTTGCAACCACTTAAATCCTAATGTTTGTACTTAATAAAATCAATTCTATTTTTTAATCAAGCCCAATGTATATAATTGTTACCTGGGGGAGTGTGCATTCTCCTTTCATTGTTAAAGGGCGCTTACCTAAATTATTTATTTGTGGTTTTGATCCCATTTGGGGAATGGGTTTCCTGAAAGCTATGCCCAAAACTACATTCTCCTCAGACCTGAAGAGGTTCAGTGTCTGTATTGCCTTTGGGGAGTGGACAGTGATCTCACCTCTGTGTCTTGGCCAGCAAGACAATCTGACCCAGCAAGATGGGGTGGTAAGGAACCTCAGAGAGCAGAGGCAAGTGTCAGTGGCTTTGTCAGCAATCCAGGAAGCACCCCCAAGGGTCTTCTATGACCGCACCCCGTGACAGTTGAATTATCCGTACTCTTCCTGGCTAAGCTCCTAATGAGATATCAAAAAAAGGGGACATACCAATTTTAAAGCCTGGTGAGCAAAAAGGTTCATTTAGAGAAAATAAGAGGGGATGCTCAATAAGCATGAAAATGTAAGTTTTCAATGTAAAACATTTATATGCCAGAGATAGAGGCACAATGAAAATGTCACAGCTTCAAATAATGTCATGTCTAATGCAAACCACAAAAGTTGTGGCTTATTCTTGTAGTGTATACCAAGTCCTCAGACAAATTTAATTGTCCTAATCTAACAAGTGGTTTGTTCAATGGAGATTATTGAATAACAATCTTATTTTCCATAAAGATTCAATAAGGCAATAATATAAGAACTATTTTCAAAGCCTGAATATCATGAATAAAATGAAAACCAAATATCCCTTTTGGTAAGATATAGACAACAGCAAACAAGCATCTACAATATTTGGATAGCATAAGACTTGCAGGTTATACAAAAAATATTCTTGACTTTTTATAATTTTGGATTGGCTATTTGTTTGCTATGCATTGGCCTCTATCGTTATCAAAAACCAAATGCCAAGTCACATTTAAAGTTAATTGGAGTTCTGCCATTGACTTCAACAAAATCAGGATATAAAGCACACACAAACTCTCTCTCTTTCCCCAACACACCTACTCAATGGAATTGCATTGACTGTATCAATTCATTTCAAAAGATGACAGAAAAAGTCTATGGAAAGTAGACAAGGTGGGTTAGGTAGTATCTTTTTGGACCAACATCTGTAGGTGACAGACAAGTTTTCAAGCACCACAGAGCTCTTTTAATACAGTCTAAACTAAGTGAAAATAAAATACCAATTAAATCTTACTTCACAAACTAGGAAATGATTACTGCTATGTGACAGTCTATCAATTCTCCATGGGGAAAGCAAATGTTATTATGTGGTAATGGAAATACACAAGAAACTGCAATTGCAAATAAACTATGTAAATATGATTTTGTAGTCCTTCATTGCAATGGAATTCCTATAGTAGTAAAATTCCGTGCATATAATGTTAGTGAGCATAACGATAATTTTACTTAATATTCAAATCCAGTTAATGTACTACTTCTGACTATAAGAAGAACATAAAAATTAATTTTCTTTGGATAGGAACCCTATCTTTATTTGTGTTTGTAAAGCAGGTTACGCAGAAGGAGCCCAATCGTGATGGAGGTCTCTGGAAGATCTTATAATTTTATAAAATGGAGAAAAAAATTCCAAAACACATTATTAGTACAATTCATTTCCCTCTTCAATAATACAAGTGTCTCTTTTCTTATTCTTTTGCATCTGAATCTTGTTATATTTTGCTGCATCTCTGAATGGATTGTTCTGTTCCATTAATTTTGAAATTTTATCTGTCAAAGATACACTCTGTTTTGTTAAGTTTTTAATAAGACATTCTATATGAAAACACTGGAAATTTGCTCCATGGGAATGTTGAAATAGAGGTTTGTCAAGTACATTGTATGCAAAAGATTTTATTTGTTTCGTACTATAAATTAACAAGACGAGGAATGCAGAATATACGGTGTGATCTAATTTGTAATATTTTAGTGTTAGAGAGTTTATGTATCTGTCTGTGAGTCTGTCCATGAGTCCATTTGTTCAAGAATTCCTCCTAAACAGTAAGGCTGCGTCTAGACTGGCATGATTTTGCGCAAAAGCAGCTGCTTTTGCTCAAAATCTTGCCGCCTGTCTACACTGGCCTCAAGTATTTGCGCAAGAACACTGACTTTGTAATGTACAAAATCAGTGGTTCTTGTGCAAATACTCTGATGCTCCCGCTCAGGGATAAGCCCTCTTGCGCAAGTATTCTTGCGCAAGAGGGCCAGTGTAGACAGCCACGTTAATTTCTTGCGCAAGAAAGCCCGATGGCTAAAATGGCCATCGGAGCTTTCTTGCACAAGAGAGCGTCTACACTGGCACGGATGCTTTGCGCAAAAGCAAATCTTTTGCGCAAAGGCACATGCCAATATAGGCGCTCTCTTATAAATACTTTAACGGAAAAACTTTTCCATTAAAAGTATTTGCGCAAAATCGTGCCAGTCTAGACGCAGCCTAAGAGTTTGGTCCACCAAATTTGGTATGCAGCTTTCTCTTATCCTAACTTAAAACAAAGTCAGGGTTTGGTTGTGCCCAGGGTGGACTGATTTAAATCAAGGTGATTTTAAATCATTGATTTAAATCGCAATTTAAAAATCACCAAAAATTCATTGATATAAATCAAGTTTCCCACTGATACTACTTCACATATTTCTTCAAGCAATAGTGCAGATTTGATCACTAAAACATATACAGCTGTACAGCTCAGTATAGCATTTTACATCATCTAAGGGTACATCTACACTACAGGCCAAAGTTGAATTAAGATACACAACTTCAGCTACATTAATTGCATAGCTGAAGTTGAAGTAGCTTAACTCGGCTTTTGACACTGTCTACACTTCAGGAAGTCGAAGGAAGAACACTCTTCTTTCAGCTTCCTCATGAAAGCAGGGTTACCGGCATCAACCAGAGTGCCCCTCTCGCTTCAAATTAGCTGTTTTAACAAGACCCGTTAATTCGAACCCTGAAAGATCAATAGTGGCAGCTTTGATCTTCCTCTGTAGTGTAGATGTACCCTAAGAGATTATACTTTGTGTAATTTTTTTTAGAAAAACTTGATTTTTATTAGTTTAGGAAATAATACATAATAGTCACAAATGGTATCAAGATGCACATGCTGCAGCAGTACATTAGGAATGGTAGGAACTAAATCATACACAAATAAAATAACACATTTTATTAAACTAAATATTTAATAAACTTAAAAAACAACAAATAGTCTGGTAGCACTTAAAGACTAAAAAAACATGTAGATGGTATCATGAGCTTTCATGGACACAGTGTTACATAAATGTTTCACATTTGCAATTGCAGCAGTCTCCTGCATTGCTAGTTGACAGTTGTTCTTAAACTTTTTTTTTAATTTTCAAATGTTATTAACTCTACCAGACAAGTCCTCAGAACACTCAGGCCTAGACCAGGCAGGTCAGACTAAGGGTTGCGTAGCTGGATGGCATAATGCGTAGCTAGATTCAGCTTATCTTAAGCCGAACCACCATGGTGTCTACACTGCAGGAGGCCAAAAGGGGCATACGCATGCATCAGCTTCCCATACTCCTCACAGAATGAGGAGTACACAACACTGTCAGGCGGCTGCCCTCAGTGCACAATTTGTGGGGTTTATACTAGAACCACCAAATAGAACTCTAGAAGAGTGACCTCCAGAGGGTCAATCCTCTCCGCAATGTATATAAGCCCTAAATGTATGGTGTCCTTGAAACTTCCACAACTAGCTCTCATCTTCCCCACTCCAACTGTGATTTCAATGCAGATCTGATTCTAAGTTACCAAAAAAGCTAAGACTCACTGTGCTTAGAGTGCTCTTAATTCTGGAGTAAGCCCAAATGAAAACAAGTATAGAAATAGGTTCCTTTGGGAAAGCTGAGTTATGCTAAAGTAAAATAGGGAGCAGACTTACGGCATCACCATTATGGTCTGACCATGGATATTCCAATAAGAGGCATGTATTATGTAATATAAAATAAGAAAATGACACTCAGTGTCAACTGGCAACTCCAGATTTCTCTCTCTGCAGATTTCTGTACTATACACTTGGGCAATAGGTTCTAATCCTATTTAACTAATTAAACAAGCCATAAGGATTAGCTAAGCTAAACTTTTTTTCTAGCACCATCCAACATAGCAAACAGCTTGGGAATTTACTTGTTAAATAATACCTATACTAAAAGGCATAGAAAGAGACTTGAAGTATGACACATTACAAGGTTGATCCACATTGTTCTTCAAACATATCCACATCATTTTCTCCAAATAAGCAGCTTTCCTTACGATTTTTCATTCTTGCAGCTAGGCCCTGCATCTTTTTCTTGCACTGCTTATATTTGCCATGCTTTCCTTTTTTTACCCAGAGAACAAATTTCTTCAAAACATTCCCAGAAAATGTCTCTTACACCCAGATGCCATGACAGTTTTTCTGTGACAAAAGTGCAGAGGAATATAGGAAGCTGTGTGTGTGCTCAATAATGTCTTCCCTTTTCCTTTCCAGTCCACTCCAGGGTTCCTCTCTATGCTGCCAACGTCCTTTCCTTTATGTTGTCTCTGTCTTTAGACAATGTCTTAACTAACTCTGCTGTGTCTGGCCCAGGATCACCACCATATAAGCACAGAACAAAAACAATCCTATCCAGCCTGTGTCTGTCTTTGCACGTTTCTCAGCAGACTAACACAAATTGAAAGCCCAGAACTTTCAAGAAGCAAGAGCTGGGTGTTAGTCTGGACAGACTAGAGCCATTAATCCATTTTTATGAGAATCTATGGGCATGTCTACATGGAAGATTGGCACTGCTGCGGTCAATCTGGAGTTTGATTTAGCGATTTGATTTAACGATTTGATTTGATCTTCTGGGGTTTGATTTAGTATAGATCTGCCAGATCAAACTCAAAAGGCACCCCATCGGGTCCAGTACTCCTACTCCTCACGAGGACTAAGGGAATCAGACCTCCCGCCACATGGACAACATGGAAACGGGATGTAAGATACATCAACTCCATCTACATAAGCCACTTCAGCTACGAAAATTATCTACTTCAACTTTCCCATGTAGTGTAGACCAAACCTAAGTGTAGGTATAGCATGTTTGTGATGGATTTAATTGCAACTGTTATTTTTAAATTAGAAATTTATTATTTTATTGATTTTTTTAAAACATTAAAAAATCCAATTTAAATTAAAAAATCAGAATTTTTAATTTTTTTAAATGATTGATTTTTATCCACCTTGGTTGTGCCAGGAAAACAAGATAGTCCTGGAATTCAGTTATAATGCGGAGTGACCACTAGAGACAGCAGTGCTGGGGGACCAATATACAGTAGAGTGACCATGGGGGGGGCGTGGCTGCACCAAGAAGAGTGTGGCCACCTGGGGTCAGGGTTCTCCATGATGCCATCCACTGGCCCAGGTACGTTGGCCTTCCTGCCCCAACCCCTCCCTCCGGTGCTCAACTGCATTACCAGATGTGGGGAGGGGAAGCACCAGTCAATCATGCCAGCAGCCCTGCAAACCCACTTTAAAGATTAGATTTCCTTACCCGGCCATTCCATTTCTCCGGTGCCTGGCTCTGGAGGGGTGGGCGCTCCTGGGGGGGGTGAGTGCTTTGGGATGGGGGGCACTAGGGGAGCAGGCTCTGGGGAAGGGGTGAGTGCATTGGATGCTGGGGAGGGGCTGGCTTTGGGGGAGAGGTGGGTGCATTAGGGTTACTTATAATTTTTTTTTAATAAAAAATACTTTATAACAAAAGGAAAAAAATAAATTTAAAAATAATAGTCTGGTAACATTTTAAAGGCTAACAAACATATAGATCAGGCATGTCAAACTTGAAGCCCACTGAGGGCCACACAAATGAAAACTGATAGCTTTCAGGGACATCAAAGAAAATGTACTTCTATTGGAAAGTTGTAATTATTTATTATTATAGATTATGTTTTAGGTATATTTTATAATTTTTTTTCAGGGCTTGTTTTAATATAATACAATAATTTGATATGTAAAATTGTTATTTTCTCATAACATAATTTTTAATTTAAATATAAATTTAAGGTGCTTTTAAATTTTGTATATGATACATAACTTGTTTTGTTGAAATAAAAACAAGTATAGACCACAGTCAATCAAATAGAACAGGCTTCTGTGAAAATTTCAGATACTTTGTAAGTTTGAGATTTTGCATAAACATATAATTATTCGTGCAATTGCAAAAAGTTGACATATTTGATATAAAATTAATATACATTTTGTGATTTTATTTGGAAATAAATAAATAAATAATAACCAAAACATTAACAAAATATCCCCCCTCCACTCCCCCAGAGCCAGGCGCTCCCATATCCCCGTTTTAACCCAATTCCCCTCCACTCCCCCAGAGCATCCACCCCGCTCTAACCCAATGCCTCCTCCCTCCCCCAGACCCAGGCACTTCCAGCCTCCCCCCATACCTAATGCTTGGGTCCCGGAGCCAGTGTCACCGCCGTCACACATTTCTTCCGCAGGTGCTGGGGCGGCATGAGCACAGCAGCCAGCTGTGAACAGGCACTTGATGCCTGTGCAGAGCAGCCCGGCCAGCCGTGATCTGCACTCGGCCATGTGCTCCGAGCGGCCAGCGGGCCGCACTTTATTCTTTTATAAAATGTAGTGGCAGGCCACAAAAAATTTCGATTGGGCAACATGCAGCCCGCCAGAAGCCTGTTTGACATGCCTAACGTAGATGGTATCATGAGCTTTGTGGGCACAAGCCACTTCCACCCATGAAAGCTCATGATACCATCTACATAAGGGATGGGCAATAATTTTTGCCCAGGGGCCACTTCAGAAATTTTTGAAGTAGCCCTGGGTCACCGCAGAAGGGGTGGGGCCTAAAGAGGAAGGGGTGAGTCTACCCAGACCATGATTAGTCTGGGGTGGGGGAGCCCATTTGCCCCCTCTTTCCCACTAGGCACCCATGTCTCTGGTAGGGCAGGAGAAGGCTTTAGGCGCTCCCCCACCCCCAGGCCAATCAGGGCTTGAGGGCGGGGGAGCACGGGAAGCCTCCTGACTTGCAAGGAGTACGTGGCACCTGGAAGCGCCGCGTGCTGCTCACAGGGTGGGGGCAGAGCAGAGAAAGCTTCACATGCTCCCCTGCCCCCAAGCCCTAATTGGCCTGGTGGCGGGGGTAGCAGCAGGGCCTCCGCGGACCAGATCCAACCCACAGTGGCCCTTTTGCCTACCACTGATCTACATGTTTTGTTAGTCTTTAAAGTACTACTAGACTGTTTTGGTGTTTTTTAAGTTTTTCCTGTTACAGACTAACTCAGCTATCCCTCTGAAGCTTATAAAAAAAGGTTTTATAGTATACCATTCCTTTTTGCCTCCCTGTTTCCTTTCTCCTTTGGCGAGTTGGGCTGGCAGGAGTTTTGGTAAAAATGTATCAGACTTCTCAGACACTTTGCCAAAGAATTAATGCCCACAAATCAGACATCAGACATCTTCACAAGGAAAAACCAGTTGCTTTTCATTTCAACCTACCTGGACATAATCTTAACGACCTTACTACATGCATCTTACTTCAAAGAGACTTTAACACCAGATTACAGAGGGAAACCTTAGAACTTTCTTTCATGCTTAAATTTGATACTTTACGAATGGGGCCTTAACAAAGATGCTAATTACCTTAACCATTCCAAAGATAGCTTCCCCACTTATCACCCCTGATTAGCCATTCATTGACTCATAAATAGCTATTCCCTCTCCCTCACCCCACCTTCTGTACTAAATCTGATTTGTCAGTTTAATAACGTGTTCACTTTTTTCATTGCTTTCCTTTGGTACATATGGTCATGCCAGTTCTCTTCCAGAATATGATCTGAGGAAGTGGGTCTGGCCCACAAAAGCTCATCACCTATTAAACCATCTTGTTAGTCTTAAAAGTGCTACATAGTTTTTCCTTTTATTTTTACTTAAGGATAGAATCTCGTGGCAGCCTGAAGGAAAAAGTCCTCATAGCAGACAGAAAGCCACTCTTGCAGGGTATCCTCAGCCTTAGGCTACTTACTGCTTCAAGTGCCTTCAAGAAAGTGAGGGTGATTTTTGTGTTGTGTGTTAGTTTTATTTAAAAGTTTTTTGAAGTGTTATTTTAACAGGTAAGTTAATCTCTTACATTCATAAGTCTCATGTAGTTTTTCGCTGTGTGATAATGTGAAAAACAATTAGGTTAACTAAGTAAGTAAATGGGCAGTTAGGAAGCATTGCAGATTGCTTACAATAAATTTATTAGGTATCTTGTTAGTCTTTAAAGTGCTACATAACTTTTTTTCTTTTTGCTTTACCAAGATCAGACTAACACAGCTACCTCTCTATTACAATAAATTTGATATGCTCAAAATCTTCTTTACTTTTTATTCATTAAAGCAATGTGTTACTCATTTGCTAGAACAGTGGTTTTAAATGCTTGAATGAAATATAGTGATGAAATTCATATTTAGGTTGTATAACATTAATTTCTCTCGTGTTTTATAAAACTTACATATTTAAGAATTTGACATTTTTTATGTAAAAGACATGAACCTAATGAGAATGGGATATGAACAAATTAAAGAGAAAAAAATATTTAACAGAATGTAAACCACAAAACTTTATAATTTATATGTCTGTAGTTAGTAAAATAAGTAAGTCATCAATAAATATCCTAATAGGTGGATTATTTACAGTGGTGTAGTGAGGAGGGTGTGGGGTGGGGAGGGGAAGTGGCCCCTGGGTGCCACACTAGTGAGGTGCCAGTATAGTCCCCCTGCACTCCCCCTGCCATCCCTCTGCTCACCTGCTCCTTCTCTGCCTGCCACCACTGGCTGGAGCTACCTCCTCCCTGCCTCTCTGTCCCCAGCCCGACCCCCTCCACCTCTGCCAGAGGGTTAGTGCATGCGGGACCCAGCCCCAAACTGGAGGGGGTCGGGTAAGACACGGTACAAGCTCCCCCAACTCCTCCCAGTGTCAGGCTCAGCTGTGTGCCAGGTTCGGGGCCCCACCATTTGACGGGGGGGGGGAGCACCAACTTTGCCTTCGCCCCCGGGCGCAAAACACCCTCGCTTCGCCTCTGCCTCCCTCCAAGGAGCACTGTTGGGGACCAGAGGACAGGCCATGCAGTCCTGCCCCACCCAGGAGCCCTGCTGGACCCAGGCCATGCAGCCCTGGCCGACCCCACCCCATGCCTGGAGGAGCCCTGTTGGCAACCAGGGTCTGGCACTGCAGCCGTGCACACCCCTGAAGAGCTGGGGGGAGGGCAGCAGCTGCAGCGCCATCTTCGCCACAAAGAGTGGCCCCCTTGAATCGCCCCAGACTTCCCAGACCCCTGCCCTGAGCTCCTTGGCATGAGTCCCCCCTTGCCCTGACTTCTCCACCCTGACTGCCTGCCCTGAGCCCGCTCACACCTCCCAGCTCCCTGCCCTGAGTTCCCCCTGCACACCGCACTACCTGCTTTGAGCCCCACAACCCCAGCCCTGACTCTTGAACCCCCACTCTGACAGCCCCCCTGCCCTGAAGGACATGAGCAATGTCAGGTAAGTTTTTTAGTTCAGAATAAATGTTGGTTTTCTCTTAAGACAAATGTTATATGTTGGCCATGTAGAAGGAAAGGGCATTTCTCCAACCAAATTAAGCCTCTTACTTTCTGTTATTAGTACTAGCCAAAACATAATCAATGCACTGCTGGATGGTGATGCTACCAATGACCAATCCAAAGGCAGATTGGACAGAAGTACTTGATATTTAGCCTATTTCCAAAAGATAGCATTTAACCTAGTGCATGGGTTTCTCATCAGTTGATGCCCAGGTAGCTGTTGATACCTTAGAATTTCTGCCAAAGATTGATTATTCTTTGGCGATGGCCAGTTTTGTTAAAAGTAATGATTGACTAGAATCTTCTCTGTATTTGGGAGACAGAACAAGGCATAGTGTACAATAGGGATGGAACTGACAGGTAGAAAAAGCATAAAATGTCAGACGTATGGGCTGAATGAGAGGTCAGGGAATAGGTAACATGATAAAAAGCCTTCTAGCTCTAGTTGGTTGGTTCAAAACTTGCTCAGATTGGTAGAGACTGACTGTGGTCAGTGTCCCCTATAAGATGTGTGCTTTTGTCATTACTCAGGAGAGATTCAAATGCCGCCTGATTGATTAATAGAGTGCCCACAGCTAGGTTTGTGTTTCTCCTGATAGTTCACATTGACACATGCCTCGGTGCACATAACAAAATTTATTCCACAAATGGATGGAAAAACCCACACATGGATGGAAAAGATTAGAGGAAGCATTGATGGTGGTTACCATTTAATGGCTATTAGTATCCCATTTGAAAAAGAGTTTGGTGATCTCAGTCGAATTCCAGGAGAGCAATAAACTGGCAATGCAATCAGCAGAATGGCAGTCACAGCAGAGAGGCTAGTCATCAAGGCTGAGCTAGCTTCATATCTCTACAGATGGTCCTTGCAGGTCAAGGGTTAGGCATTTTATCAGGGCAGTATGAAACTTGATTGTTTATCACTTTAAATTGTTGCTGTCTAAATTGCACCCATTCTATGGCTAATTCAGTCTCTATGGTTGTTTGTTAATCTCCTGCTTTTCACAAGCACTAACTTCAAACTAAAATTCATTAAGTCTATGAAATTAGACCAGGGATAAATCTGGATGACTGTTTGGTTTCATTAGTATAGTGAGTGAAGCAGAAAATGATCTACAGCGTGACTGACTCCCAGTGCAGGTCTTCTGAAAAGGAATAGCATTATACAACTCGTGCAAATTAGAGATCCACAGACATTTCACATATGTGGGAAGAAACTGGCAAAACATGATGACATACTCTTTGCTTTACTTTCATAAATCAGCTACCAGTCAGAAGAAATATATGGTAAAAATTCTCTCCTGTTCCACAGGGGTATTTTCAGAAAAAAAAAAAAAAAAAAAGTCCCACGCATCTATATTGGCACTCTTTACAAAATATGGTACACTGTTATAAATTATTTCAAGACTCTCAACACTTGAGCCAATTCCAATATTATCAAGAATTTTTTAACACCCACACGCACCTACTACTTTTGGTATCTAATATAGCGAGAGCACAGTAGTGTAGGAAGATAGGGAAAACTGTCATTTATTTTGTTCATTCTTAATTGAATATTTTAGGGGTTTTTTCTTCCAAATGAGTCTTTTATGATCCAGGGATATAAGCTACACTTGAAACTTCAAGCCATCTAGCTAGACAGATCATTTTTTCCCTTGATAATATATATTACACAAGTTATCTCTCTCAGAGTAATAGGCAGCTCTCTGTTTCTTTAGTATGTTAAAGAATTATACACATTTTCAATTTATCTATAGGGAATGTTAGAAAATGACAGCTACATTTGTTTTCCATCATATAAAGTGGAATACTAATGGCTCGCCAGCTGATTTCTTTCTTTCTTTCCTATCCACACAGATCTTACTGTGCTATTTTAGTTAAAAAATATTGGTACAGAAGAGCCAGCTGTTTTAGCTCCAGAAAACAGTACTTTACCATAAACCAGTACTTTGTCTCCAACATTAAAAATAATAAAAACATCTGAGCTAAAATACGTCTGAGAAGACAAAATGTCCATATTAAAGGGCTCAAACAGACATGGGAAAACACTGTGTTATATCATACTTATCATTTCTGCACATTGTGGCAATGGCTCCTTTACGTAGTTTTCTGGATTATGAAGAAATTGCTAACCTTCTTGCTAATAACTAGAGACAGGAAAAAAAGGTAAGTATGCTATAAAAAAAATTATATGTGTATTGACATTTTCTATTATTTTTGTTTTGTTTTTTTAATAATGAAAAATGTCAATCCAAATGCTTTCAAAAGCATTTTCTAATGCAGACAGAGGTTGGGGGAGTTTTGATGGAAAATATTCCACCAGTTCTACTAACAACCTGTGACACACGAAAATGGATGTGATAAAGGTGTGGAGGTGTGTGACAATCACTTCCCAGTACTTTGTTCTTCTATAAAAGCCACCTTGTGCATTGGAGTAATTCACCATAAGACCAGAAGTGACTTCCCCTCCCCCCCCCAAAAGCAGTTTTTCATGTGAGGATCTAAAGTCAGGGAATGTAAAGTAACTGTTTCTTAGGTTCATTACGCCTTCGGACTTGACAATGTGTCCCTTTTGTGGCAAAGGGACTTTTGTAAATTAATATTAGAGGGACTGGGTTGGCAATTATATATCACAGCTTAGGGTGATAGTTTTTGCTAACCAAATGCTAGAGAAAAGCTTCCATATTTACCAATTAGCACTAAACAAAAGAGAGACACTCCAATTTAACCAAAGCACGGTAGATGTACAAATGGGATGTTGGTAAGTGGTGCAGGCTACCCTATACCAGCAGAGGTTTTCTGACTCTTCTCCCCAGCCCCAACCCTCTCAACAGAAGACTTTATAGCTCCAGGATGTGAAGAAGGCCCAGCTCTTACTACCATGAATAAGGTATTTTATGCACAAAGAAGTAAGGCCTGAGATTTCTCAAGTGTGTAGTCTCGAGCTCAAAGCTGATTCTCAGCTAAATTATAGTAATACTTTCTGTCTTTATAGTTGAGGTACAAGAGACTGGGCTGAAAGTGTGAACTTAATGCAGTACTTTACTCTGAACAGTATTATGTCATCTGGCAATGTGAAGGTACCTGCACTATACCGTATATTATTACAAGTAAAATGTCTTCTGCAAAATATATCTGTCACCATCCATGTCTTTCTTTAAAGTATGGTTCTGCTCAAAAGAGTGATTTTCTAGAACTGATATCATGAGGTTTCATCTTTGTCTTTTGCTGATTTCCAGCTAATATCTGCGCGGTTTGCAAAGAAAAATCCATCTTTTACGAACTGTTTATTCTGCAAACTCGACCTGAGATCTGAAAGCCAAGCTGGGTTCTTCCTGGCTGATGCATCACCAACAATAAACATGCTGCAATCTTAACTTAGACAAGAGTTCTGCTGATCATGTAAAAAAAGAATGAAATCTAGCTTGTTCTCATCTAGAGCTGATAGAAACACATAGTAGCAAGCATTGATTTTAGTCAGCCCTCGTTAGATATTACTGAATACATGTGGGAAGAGGACTATTTAGCAAAGTTGATCAAAAGTAAGTTTTACATGGGAAATTCTGAAAGAAAATTTCATTTCTTACCGGAACAAAAACCAGACATTTTGAATTTTCTTACGAAAAGGACAAGCAGAGAGGAATTTGTTTAGATATAATTGAAACATTTTGACTGACTGTGCAAGCCCAAATTCCAAAGCTCCCTGCTCATCCGTGGCTCCTAGGGCTTCTAAGTTCCTAGTTCACTGACAGCCCATAGAACTGGAAACCTAGAATCCCCCAAAGCCCTGAGCAAGCTGGGAGATTGAGTTGGGGATCAAGGGCTCAAAGGCCTCTCAGTTCTATAGTAAGGAGCAGATTGCTGGATAGAGCCAGCATTCCCACTGCTTCCAGCTCCTCAGCAAAGATTCCGGAAGCTATGGGGGTCCTGATTTTCAGGTAATCAGTATGGCAAGGCACCCTGAAGTCACAGATCCTTGAAACCCAGTGTCACAGACTCTTTGAAGCCCCAAATCCTGAAAGCTTTGACTCCTGGCAGTCCACTAGGCAAACTGGCCAGAAACCATGAATAGAATGGTTTAAAGGCACCACAGTGTAAATAATACAGAAGGATGGGCTTTCAAAATGCTGAGAAAGTCCTACAGCAAGATAACAGATGTATTTAATTCTGCAGCTATGCAATTACATTAGTTCTTTCTATTAAAAATGTTACCAGAGTTGTATCAGTAATTAGTGAGTCAAAGCATGAGTAAAATATTTTCAAATAAAGAGTCATTAGTATGAGTGTCTGGCACAAAGCATGATGGAGTTTGATGCAGCATAAGAATAGGTTCCATCTTCAGTCAATATAAAAAGTATGGAGTTTTTTCAGGCTTTAATTTTTGAATGCAAAACGCTAAATGCTGATGAAAGCCATTAAGTTATCTGATTTTATTTAAGAAAGCCACTGTCCATACTGCGATCAGAACATTCCTAGCTACAAGCAGTGATTTAGCATGGTTTGTCTAACCAGTAGGCACAGGGATATTTTTGCTTGATGCAAGCTAGAATTAGAAACATTATTAATTATATCCAACACTCCTGGGAACAGAGTATACAGCAGGGGCTGGATAACATGTTTTTCAGAAAAATATCCTTGTTCACCCTGGTCAAGGAACACATGGAAGAACTCATTGTCTGGCTTTGACTGTCATTGTTTACCCCCAGGGCACCATGTGTGTAAAATACTCCTATTAACTTTCAGACATTAGGAAAGGTATGAAACATACACTATATGGAACAATAACTAGGTCTCCAGTCTTGCCATGACAACCAGATGGGCAGTCTCCTCCACCTATAGAGTTCCTACTGAAGTGGAACAGAGTGCCCTTAGGCCTTGTCTACAGTACCCGGTAGATTGATGCTGCAGCGATTGATCCACTGGCAGTCAATTTACCACATCTGCTTAGACATGATAAATCTATCTCCGAGCACACACCAACTGATGCTGGTACTCCACCAAGATGAGAAGAGTAGCCATCATCAACGGGAGAGCATCCCTTGCCAACCTTACTGCACGCAAGACACTGTGGTGAGTATGTCGATTTCAGCTATGCTATTTGGGTAACTGAAGTAGATTGACAGTGCCAGTAAGTGTAGACAAGCCCTTAGGGCACAATTCTAACTACAGGAGTGGGGACTTTGGCCAACATTTTCAAAACCAGGTGATTATACATAACTTTCTAAAACCAAAATCAGTGGGAGCATCTGCATCCTCCACATTTTAAAATATCAGGCCCATCATTTAGCTGCCTAAATATCATTAAAAATATGTATATCAGTTAGGATGTTCAAACAACCCTTGGCCTTTATGCTGTTTGTTTGCATAAACCCATGCTTCTCCCCCATTCCTCTCTGAAGAGATGTGAAACTGCTGTAAATCAAGGAAAAACCATAACTTGCTTAAGGTGAAACAGCTGTTGATTTAAAGCTCAACATCTTTGGTAGCACATTGCTTCTAGAAAGATAAAATTTTTTGACAAAGTTGTGACCATTAAAATTACAAGGCTTGAGTCAAAGCAGTACCTTCATCTCACTTACAATAAACAAGACAAGTTAGCATTTATGTGGTATTTCACTGGTTTAATGTGCTTTACAAACATTAGCTAATTAATCTTATGCCAATGTGGAGATACAGTGAAATACAGCCCTCAATATGCCTCATAAAGACAGATGACACCTAATAAAATGTAGCATTTTCCTTAGCGTGTGACTGAAGTTGGCTTGTTATATCACAAATATAAAATCCACAGCTTTATATTTTGCAGTCTAGTCTCCAGTTATTACATGGGTGTAATTGGGGTTATGAACATGTTTTGACTGCCAACTATAGCCTGAGTCTCCACTTCCTGACACCTAGGGCTTAATTTTTTTTATTTTCACTCACCCCACACCATACTGCTCTAGAAATGTGAAGTGGGCGTAAATTAAATTTACCCTTACTTTAAGTTCCTTTTATACTACTAGGGCATGTCTATATTTACTGCAAGATCGACACTCCAGAGGCGATATTCTGGTGTTTGCTTTATGGTTCTATACTAGTCCCACTAAATTGAACACTGAAGGGAGCCCCCACCGTCGTCCGATACTCCTTCTGCAAACATTCCACTGGCAAACATTCCCGTCAGCCTCCTGCTATGTGGACTCCGCCAAGGCTCGGTTTAAGGTAAGCCAACTCTAGCTACGTATTTTGTGTAGCTAGATGGCATATATTAATCTGACCTTCCTGGTCTAGTACAGACCAGGCCCTAGGGTGCCCTTCTTATAATTGAGACTATAGCCCCTAGTGTAACCATTTATGCTTGTGTGAGGAGGAGGTAAGATTCAACACTTCAGAATGAGCGCTCGACCTCCACTTTGTGCTCACTTTGCTCCAGAGAGAATGACAAGAGGCACAAAACAGCAGAAAATCAGGTCATATGCACCAAATGGCAAATGTCCCTTGACTTGAATAAGAGCAAGATTGGAACCTATCACCCTTATTTTATTATTATTATTTATTAAACCTGTTATTACCAGTAGACTGCTAACAAAAATAGAGTATGTGTGAATCCATTGATGTGAATGGAAGCTTTTGTGCCATGTGGCATATTGAAATAGAGTGTAATAGAGAGTGAGATGATTTTGAGTGAGAGTGAGATGAAAATCTGTGATTTTCATTCATTTGGATTTATCTAATGTTACAGAGTAAAATCCAGAATATCATATTCAGCAATACTTTTGCCATGGATTTCAGTAGGGCCAGGATCTCACTCAAAGTCTTTGCTCACTTTAGGTCTGATCCAATGCCCACTGAAGCCCATAGGAATGTTTCCTTTTAGCTATTGGACTGAATCAGGTACTTATCTGAAAAACAGTATGCGATCATGTAATGAAAGCCCAATCATATTTCATAATGTGGGACTGTTTCATATCACGGAGACACTCAGAAATACTTTTGCAAATTAGCAAATTACCCAGGCAAAAGCATGCTGCATAACCTAGCCACATTCTCTGTACACCTGCATTACATTTCTCCCAGCACTGCTAAGAGGACCACATGTGTATGTGAAGTGCAGCATTGCAGAGCAACACATTTCATCAACTTAGTAAGAAAACTGAAAAATGAACATGTAGCGACTGCAGTTCTCAGTGACTCATAACTAGTTTTGCTTTGATTGAGCTTTCATCAGAGCTCCCGAAATGAGCTATTTCCATGCCAAATTTCAACTTCTTCCACCAGCTGTTTCACTGTTACCATTCTTCTCTCCCCTCTTCCTCCCCTCAAAAAATGGAAATTTTCTTTATAGCGTGGAAAGTATTCATGCTGAAACAGCTGCAATATTTTCACTCAACCTTTCCAGAAACAGTCACTTCGGGGAAGAGATCAAACTTCCCTAAATTTCAGCCCAAAACAAGAAGGGTGGCCAAAGTTCAAAGTGACCAAATTAAGGATTTAGAATTGAAATGCTTTATGCAACTTTAACTATAATAGTCATTATGATACCTGTTCTAGTATCAGTAAAATTATTTGAAAATTTAGAAAAAGAGTCCTACAAAAAATGGAAACTAGGTCAGATTATGAAGGATGAATATAAATAAATGGCACATGCACTTAGAGACAAAATTAGAAAGGCCAAGGAACAAAATGAGATTAAACTAGCTGGAGATATAAAGTGTAACTAGAAAACATTCTATAGACACATAAAAAGCAAGAGGAGGGCCCAGGACAGGGTGCATCCCTTACTCAATGGGGAAGGGGAGACAGTAATAGAAAATGTGGAAATTGTGGAAGTGATAAATTCCTTTTTGGTTCAATTTTCACAGAAAAGGTTAGTGTGCATCAGACATGTAACATAGTAAATGGCAGTGAAAAGGAGATAGAATCTGAGGCTGAAATAAGGAAAGAACAAGTTGAAAAAAATCATTTGGGCAAGTTAGATGTCTTCAAGTTGGAAGGGCCTGATGAAATACATCCTCGAACACTCAGGGATCTGCCTGAGGACATAATTGAGCCATCAGTGATATCTTGGAAAAACTCATGGAAGGCAGGAGAAATTCCAGAGGACTAGAAGAGAGAAAATATAGGACAAATGTATTAACAGGGGAATAAGGAAAACCTGGGGAATTACAGACTACTCAGTTTAACTACAGTACTCAGAAAGATAATGGAGCAATGAATTTACAAACATCTATAAGGAAGATAAGATGATAAGTAACAGTCAACATGAATCTGTCAAGAACAAGTCATATCATACCAACCTAATAGTTTTCTTTGACAGGGTAGCTAGCCTTGTGGCTAAGGGAGAGTTAGTAGATATGGTTTATCTTGACTTCTTTAAGGCTTTTGATATGGTCTCATATGACCTTTTTATAAATAAACTAAGGAAATATAGCCCACATAGAGTTATAATATAATATAATAAAGTTGAAAATGGTCTAGACAAACTAGAGAAATGATCTGAAGTGCATAACTGGTTGGAAAACCATTCCCACACAGTAATTATCAGTGGTTCACAATCAAGCTGGAATGGCATGTTGAACAGTATCCTGCAAGGATCAGTCCTAGATCAAGTTCTGTTCAATATCTTTATAAATTATTTAGATAATGGCATACAGAGTATACTTGTAACCCACACACCTAGTGTGGTTCACTGACTTATGCAGTGGCACCTAGACCACAGCAACAGATAAGACCAAGAGACCTCTACAGCATGGACTGAGAGCCGGCTGGCTTTTAGCTCAAAGGATAGAGGCTCCTATACTAAGCTTCAGCGGTCCCAGGTTAAAATCTGCCCAGTGGCGGTTACACACTTACAAAGTTTGTGGGCAATACCACATTGGAGAGGTTGCAAGTGCTTTGGAGGATAAGTTTAAAGTTGAAAATGGTCTAGACAAACTAGAGAAATGATCTGAAGTATATCTGATGACATTCACTGACAATTGCATATTACTTCACATAGGAAAGAACAGTAGGTTGTACGCATACTTACGCATAGGATGGAGTACTGTGGAAATAGATCCGGGGGTCATAATGAAGCACAAGCTAATATGAGTCAACAGCATCAGACTGTTGCAAAAAAGGTTAACATCATTCTGCAATATTTCAGTAGGAGTGTTATAAACAAAACATGAGAAATAATTCTTCCACTCTACTCACTGCTGATTAGGCCTCAACTAGGGTACTGTGTCCAGTTCTGGGTACCACATTTCAGGACATAGGTGGACAAATTGGAAAGTCCAGAAAAAGGCAACAAAAATTATTAAAGATCTAGAAAAGATGCCTTATGGGAAAAGATTGAAAAAGTGGGGTTTGTTTAGATTGGAGAAGAGAAAACTATGGGTATGTCTAAACTACATCCCTCTGTCGAAAGAGGGATATAAATTAGGCAAATCGGAAGTGCAAATGAAGCGGGGATTTAAATATCCTGTACTTCATTTGCATAATGGCATCCGAGCGCTTTTTCAAAAAAGGGTTTTACGAAAGTGAAAGCACCATCTAGACGCGGTTCTTTTGGGGAAAAAACCCTTTTACAAAAGATCCCGTACTCCTCAAAAAATGAGGAGTTTGGGATCTTTCAGAAAGGGGAAGGGGAGTTTGAAAGAACTGTGTCTAGATGGCACTTTCACTTTCGAAAAATCCTTTTTCAAAAAAAGCGCTCGGACGCCATTATGCAAATGAAGCACGGGGTATTTAAATCCCTGGTTCATTTGCACTTCCGATTTGCCTAATTTACAACCCTCTTTCAACAGAGGGATGTAGTTTAGACATACCCTGAGATAACAGTTTTCATGTACATAAAAGGCTGTTACAAGGAAGAGGGGTAAAAATTTCTTCTTGACCTCTGAGACTGGGACAAGAAGCAATGGGCTTAAATTGCAGCAAGGGAGGTTTAGGGTAGACATTAGTGTAACCCTTCTGCCAGGCAGGCCTGGCAGCAACCAGGGCCGGGTTCAATATCTAGGGGTCCATCTCACACAGAACCGGCTCGAGCCCCCACCCAGTAACCTGGGAAATTCACACACCCCTGGGTGCCTCTGAGAGGCAATGCTTCCCACTTTCATAAGCACAGAGTCTGAGTGTAGGAAAGAAACATTTAATGAAACAGAGAGAGAAGTCATACGGCATTAACTTGGGAAAATACCACAAACAGAGTTCATAGCCCAAACATGAGCTAAGTCCCCCCCCCCAGCCAAGAATCACCCAAAGTCCCAAAGTCTGACACCCCAAAAGTCTCTATCCCTGGTCAGTGCCACCCAGAGTCCAAAAGTTCACCTGCAGGGTTTTACCTCCCAACCTGAGTAGAAATGGGGGCAGGGGGGATAGATAGGGGCACCTTACGTGGGCTGAGGCCGACGGCCCCACCTCTCCATAGGGTTCTGCTGCAGTCTTTAACGCGAGCCATTCCACCACGCTCCACCAGCTGTCTTGTTCCACTCCACCGGACGCTCCGCTGGTCACCTGCCGCCGCTTCTCGCCTGTCGCCACTCCTACCAGCCACGCCACGCCGCCGCTCCTACTGCCTGTGCCATGTCACCTGCCAGTGGTTCCCACCAGCCACACTGCTGGCTGCTACTGCTTCACTGGCTGCAATGGGTCTGGCTCCCAGCCAAACCAGTGATTTCAGCTCTTTAGCCACCACCTAGACTAGCAAATGATTCCAGCTTTCACTGGACTAGCAAAAAGACTCTTCATGGAGTCTGCTTTAGGTCTGTCCTTAAAATAAAGGGGGAAAAGGGGCAGATTGGGCCAGTCTTACAGCTCACACCTAGTAGGTGTGACACAGGCTGACTCAAGCCCTTTAACCTTTCCCCCCAGCTCAGTTCACTCAACTCTGGAAGGGGGGAGGCTTGTTCCTCAGAGACCTCTTACAATGATGGTGTCTCTCCTGCAAGCACTGGTGTCATGTTTTACAGTTCCCACATTTAGGGGTAGCATGATTTGTGACCCCCACAACAGCCCCAAATTATTTACAATACACCACATTCCATTCCAACACTGATCCTCCATCAGCCCTGGCTGAATTGGATTTACATAGCCACACCTCATATTCTCTCCCCCTTCTGGCATGAGCTGTATTTACATATCAACAGTTAATTATCTTGCAGAGCTAAACAATTGTAATGGGCACACCCATGCCCAGGGCAGCTCTCTCCTTTTAGCTGGCTGATAGCAAGCAGCAGTTCAGCCCCTGCTTACATCAGTATACATTTTCTAACCATGAGGATGGTTAAGCACTGGAATAAGTTGCCTAGGGAGGTTGTGGAATCTCGGTCATTGGACATTTAAGAACAAGTTATACAAACACCTGTTAGAAATGGTCTAGTTCAGTGTTTCTCAAAGTGGTCCTCACACCCACTCTGAAAAAGCTGCTACCAGGCTGCTCCAGTTTGTTTACTTGCCACCTCTGCAAGCCATGGAGCCTTTTGGCTCCCATTAGCTGCAGTTCGCCATTTGCAGCCAAGGGAAGCCACAGGAAACAGCAGCCCAGGTCACGCTGCTTCCCGCAGCTCCCCTTGGCTGCAAACGGTGAACTGCAGCCACGAAGCTCCATAGCTGCAGAGCCAGTCAGTAAACATACCAGAGCAGCCCAGTAGCAGCTTTCTCAGAGTGGGTCTGCAGACCACTTTGAGAAACACTGGTCTAGTTATTACTTAATCCTGTTTTGCGTGCAGGGGACTGGCCTAGATAACCTATTGAGATCCCTTCCAGCCCTACACATCTATGATTCTATAGAAGACCCAGACCCAGTAGACAGTGCAATACTGTTGTAGAAAAAAGGAGGGTAGGTTTGGGGACTCATCACAAGAGGTGTTCCTGTACTTCAGTATATAGGATGCTTGGGATCAATGTGGGTATGGGCCAGGCACATAACAAGGGCTAGGTGAGGATCTATAACTAAGTGGAGGCATTTCAGCCATATAAGATGGTTAATTAAATCCCAGAGAAATTCATCATAAACTATTTGTGCTCCATTTTTGGCTAGCAGGGTAAAATTTTGCTCTAAGTGAGTCACAATGTTTAGTGGGGAAAAGTTGTGTTGTAGTGGAATTGTAATTCAGTGTTAAAGCTGAAATTTTCAGAAAACTGTTTATACGTGCATATCTTTGTAATGCACCAGACCATGCAATGAAATCCTCTATTTCTCTGTCAATATTTTGTTGAATCCAGACTTATTCTGCCATCTTAAATCTGTAAACATTGCTATCCTAGCAGAAGAATCAACTATTAAATTGGAATGATTGAGGAACTATTTCTGGGCTTTACAGAGATTAGCAAAGCTTACTTCCTTGCTATTAAAAGTGTTTCGGTGACATGCTACGCATTGACAACTGAACAACAGATTGACAGATGCAAGAAAATTGCCACATCCCATCAGCTGTTGATTGGATTTACACAATTAAATGATCTCTTAAAATTTCAAGAAGCTTCCAATTAATGCTGTCTTGATGTAGGTACTGTGAGTACTGGAGAAACATGTTAACCAAGCAATCTGTTTATACATACAATATTGGCTCTGGGAGCTGCTGGGGAGCAGAGTCAGGGTCACGTCCCTAAGAGAGTATACTTGTGTTTCCCATCACGATAAGCCAACAGTGCTGGCAATGCAGGAAGCAGAGTGGAGCTGGGCCATTGTCTCACTTCTTCTCTATCCTTCTTGTCCCTTCATGCCTAAGCGGTAGCATGAACTCTGTGGATTCTAAGCACTTCTTTACCTTTATGCCACCATCATCCTGCATTTTAACAGGAGTTATCCAAAAACTGGAAAGAAGTTTGCTGGCACTGGGGAGATGTGTATGGTTAATTTATCTATGACGTAGCTCTGCCTCATTGAATGCAGTCTTGTAAGATATGCACTGAGTGAATCTGTGCACCATGGGAATCCTGCTTCTCTCACTGCACAGGTCATATCAGGACCATCTTAGTCCATCTCCCTACTTTCCTCATTCCAGTCTCCTGAGGAGCTTCAAAAAGGTACACGTACAAAACAAAACAAAGCAAAACAGCAAACCTGCTACATAAGTGCTTTCGTCTTTCCTCCAAATGTACAATTCTTTCCTCCACCTTCATGAAAAAAAATTACACTGAACTGATATGCAGACTAGATAATATTCTGTCCTTAAATTTCAGTCAGAAATGTAAGGTCCTCATGACTGGATATGGGAGATTTGTAACGCTGGGAAGGGGAGATTTCCAGCTTTCCAATGAGACACAGACCTCTTATTTCTAGTAATGGAAGGCCCCACAATAATCACATGGGTTGAAGACAGAAATGTGGGGTCCTCCAGGAGGGAAACAAGCACCCATGAGCATCAGCAACTTCTCCAGCAACAGTTGAAAGCAGCAGCAGTGGGTCAAGAAGAGGCCCACTTGTGGTTCCCTACCTGCTCTTCATAGCCCTCAGACAGTGATGTCTGCACCCTTCTTTTTAAAAGTGTGAAATTATGATGTGTCTACTATTTAGCGGTTTGAGCCAATCTTTAGACCATCACTTTCCCTTTGCTACCAATGTCACTTTCTCGGCCCTCTTCATCCTTACCGTCCTCTTCTCCACTTCCTTTTCACACAGCATAAGCCTCCATATTAGTAAATAAACACTGAATACAGATATATGAACAAATGAAAATAAGATGATGCATGCCCCACCAGTGTCCTGATCACTTTGCTTAGAAACTGTAACTCTAGCCTTTTAGACTATAATCGCTTTAGGGCAGGAAGAGTATTTTTCAGTGCTTGTTACAACATGTCCCCAGTAAAGATGGGGGCCTTTGGACACTACTGCAAAATAACAGAGGAAGATACTTGATGTAGGAATTATTAAAAATTATTGATTTGGGGGACCACCAGACACTAATTTAGCCATACATTTCTTTATTAAGATCAAAATTGCTTTATGCCAAATTGCTTTATGCCATGGGTATAGTTTGGAGAGAACATAGGGTATTGTCCCCTCCAGACTGCAAGCCTTGGGCAGGTGCAGAATTTACACTCCCATGCATGGCCCTGTTGGCCTGACTGGATCTGAACCCCCTCAGATATCGGAGTTAAACTGCACCTGTGCACTAAACATGCCCAACAGCATGAAGCAGTCACAACACTCAATGCAATAACAAAAGTTTTCATGAGCATGTTATCAACCTACTTATAAATAATGTAGGCATAGGAAAAACAGTTCATCCTGGTATACTCCAGCGTGATCAAGTAGAGCATCACAAACCCTGCCTCAGATTCACAACTCTTCTTACATCCTACAGACAAATAAAGTATGTTATAGCCAATTATTTGAGATAATTTGTTTGAGATAGAAAATTAGGGTGACTATTTTAATCTAGATAAGTTTTATACCCTTTCCCCAGGGCCTTTCCTCCTTCTCTCTTCCCCATGAGGAGTTCTGTGGCACCGTAGAGACAAATAGGCTGCGTCTAGACTGGCATGATTTTGCACAAATACTTTTAACGGAAACGTTTTTCCGTTAAAAGTATTTGTGCAAGAGAGCATCTACACTGGCATGGATGCTTTTGCGCAAAAGCATCGTGCCAGTGTAGATGCTCTCTTGTTCAAGAAAGCTCCGATGGCCATTTTAGCCATCGCGCAAGAAAATTAACGTGGCTGTCTACACTGGCCTCTCTCTGCGCAAGAATACTTGCGCAAGAGGGCTTATCCCTGAGCGGGAGCATCAGAGTATTTGCGCAAAAAGCACTGATTTTGTACAGTAGAAGGTCAGTGTTCTTGCGCAAATACTCACAGCCAGTGTAGACAGGCGGCAAGATTTTGCGCAAAAGCGGCTGCTTTTGTGCAAAATCTTGCCAGTCTAGACGCAGCCATAGAGTTATTAGGGCATAAGCTTTTGTGGGTAAAGCCTACTTCATCAGATGAATTGGAATGGAAATTACAGAGGCCAGGAGATAGATATAGATATAGATATAGATATAGATATAGATATAAAGCACTATAAGAACAAAAGGAGGAAGTTACTTATCAAGTGTAGGACCAAGTAGCTGATGGGGAGGTGTGAATACTAAGGGGAAATTGCCTTTGTAAGGTATTTTAGTTTTAAGAATACTTGATAAAGATCTTGTAGGTATTTGTTGCTTGTGTCTGTTGTTTGCAGGTGTTGCCCCATTCCTATTGGCTACTCAAAATTGATCCTTAGCAATTTTAAAATGTATGCAAATATCACCTATGTAAATGCATCTGTCTGCACTAAAATTGTCAGTCAGTGACAGTGAATATCTCTTCTTGAATAATTTATTCCAAATGTATTTTGTACTAATTACAGTATTTTCTTGTGTCATCTAGTGAGAGAAAGCTATCTTTGTTCTTAATAAGTGTGTACATAATAAATGCTTTAGGGATTGTTACCACAGATAATATTTGACAACCAAATATCAGGGCACCAATTATTGTTTTCTTTTAGCAAATATAAAATCATCCCTCAAAGAGTGACAGTATGACAACACTGGCACCCTTTTGGCATTGAAATATAATCAACAGATTAAAATGTGAAAATCCACAGCTTGTGTAAAGCAACATAGCTCTATTGATTTCAATGGAATTGCACCAATCTACACAGAGAACCTGACCCAGAGAAATTACTGTTAGAAAAGATCTAGTAGGTCATCCAGCCAACATGGCAAGGCAGGAGTATTCCCTGCAGTTGCAGTGTTACCAATTGTCATGATTTTGTGACAAATCATGTGCTGTTTGCTTTGTCTGAGAGCTCCAGTGTCCAGAGTCATATAGTTATATGGAAATTTTAGCTTTCATCAAAGAATTTTAAAAACAGGAAAGACTTTGAGACTTCATAGCTGTGGAAGAAACCTAGAAATTGTAACTCAATTATGCCCTAAAGACTCAAAATCCAAAATGTAAAGAAAAACAACCTCAACTTTCATTTTTAAAAATCTCACAATTTTAAGCCATATCTTATTTTTGGGGGAGGGAATGACTCATTGATTGGCATTCTTGGGGTTGGCAATACAGCAGTTATAATTTCATTAATCAAGGTGTAAAAAAACCCCAAGCAATGGGGTTTCCACCACATTCATCAGGAGGCTAATACACAAACTAAAACCTCTCACTTTCCAGGAATTTTTCCTGATATTCAGCCTAAAGTTTCACTTTCTGAACATCACACCATTAAATAACTTGAACTGAGCTAATAGATTTTAGTTCAGGAAAAGCAATTTCAGGCATTGAGTATTACACATTGATTGAGATTATCACACAGGCACTGCTTGTAGTGCATTATTGAAAGAAATGGAACAATACAGCAGCTAATTCAAGAAAACAAAATGCTTGGCCTGCTTAGAAATACAATAGCAGCCTCCTGCATTCTGTACATCAGCAAAATCCCCCGTCCATACCTACATATAATTTAATCTTCACTTATGAATGCAGTTGGCAAGCATAGCTAGTCACACAGATGTGGCTTTGAATTCAGTCTATTTTAGGGTCTTTTGTGCCCTACAGTGTTTAAAATAGCGTCACTTGGGCATTATTAATTTTCAATCATTTTATATTTGTAAAGAGAGCTTTAACTATTAGCCACAAAGACTGCACTTTTTGGAGTAACACTTGGGATTTTTTAAATAAAGGGAAAATGTACATGCTTTATTTAAATTATTGTATTTTTCAAAAATAGTGTTATTTTTATGAAGTTAATTTTTATTTTGGATTTCTTAAAAAGGGGATTGCTAAAATTTTTCCACTTGATTTTTTAAAATGGAAATTCCATTAAGTGTATTTTTTTCTTAATCGCTTATAAACTCTTATCATTCACTATGTTTTAACAAAAAAAGGTATAGTCAACTTGGTTTCCAATAACATTTTATTCTAGTTTTCAAACCATAAACATTGACTAGCTGTACCAAAAACAGAGCATCTCTCCAAATTTCTCCATTTTATCTTTTTTCTGTAAGGTTTACTGAGAAGCAATCCTATTGAAGGTTCATCCAATTTTTCTGGCTCATCTTGATTCAGTCTCTTTCAACATTTGCTCATTTATGTCACTTTTGTCGACTGTACTTGCCTTGGTGATTCTGTCTCTTACCTGTTTGGATTTATGAGAAGCAATCCCATTCCAGACACATCCCATTTTCTGTTTGGCACAACCAAACCATTATGTTACTTTAAATTCTAATGAGAGGAAGCTGTATATTGAATGTGATGGTCCTAGCTCTTACCATTTAGGAGGAGTTCTTGATCAAACAGATTAACTCTTTTAAATATATAGTAGATCATTTGAGCTTTGAACAGTTGTATTGAGACATGTTGTTCTAAAGAGAGCACTGGCCCCATTTCTTCTGATATAAGCACTGATACGATTTTGTAAACTCTTGATTATCTTCTGCTTGTGCATTTGCACAATGACTTTGAAATGTTCTGAGTAAGGGAACTATATGTCATGGCATAAGCTCACAACTGTTTATTTGGCTTGCATGGGTTTCTGTCTTCTTACAATTAATAATTCTTGTGCTGATTAATTTCACTGTTCTCATTAAAATGATACAATCAAGTCATTTGGGCCAAATATTTAATAAAGTTTTTTTATAGCAAACCATAATCCTTAATCAATCTTCCTGCCACTGAATAATTGCAGAGAAACATCAAGTACAATACCTAAGGGCTTGACTATCCAGGGAAATTAACCAGACTAGCTGTTCTGCACTTGCTGTTGCACTTTCTATTGACACCCTCCTTTATTTCAAGATAACTTTCAAGTGTAGACAAACTCTAATTTAGGGTATAGGTAAAACCCCACCAAGGTAAGTGTGCTTTCACATCTCTGAATATGTATAGGATCTAGAGCAGGGGTGGGCAATATTTTTTGATGGGGGACCACTCCAAGATTTTGGAAAGTGTTTGAGGGCCTCACTCTTCCATGATATTCATAGAGGAGGTGCAGGGTCTGCGATGGAAGCTGGGTGCAGAAGGGAGGTTGGGGTAAGGGATTGAGGTGCAGGAAGGCCTGTGAGGTCTGGGAGGGAGTTTGGGTGAAGGAGGCAGTTGTGACCTGGGGCAGGGGATCGGGGTGCAGGGGTTTGGGTTGTGACCTAGGGCAGGAGGGGATTGTGATCTGGGGCAGGGAACTGAGATGCAGGGTCTGGGAGGGGGTATGGGCAGAGGAGGGAGGCAGAGGATTTGGGTTATGTGGGGTGAGAGGGTAGGAATGGGGGCAGAGGGCTGGTGCAGGAGGGAGGGGTTGGGGTGCCAGAGGCAGGCTCTGGCCAGAAGACCTATCTGTGAGACTCCTGTTTTTCAGGCAGGAGCCTGCCCGGCCCTTGCACAGGCTTGCACAGGCTTCACGGGCCATGTGCATCTGTGAATAAGAGCCTGAAGGGAGAGGGGAGTGGAGCTTCAAGCGCTGCCTGTTTTTCAAACAGGCAACGCCCATTGGCCAGAAACCAACTAATGGGATTGTGCTGGGGGTTGGAGCAGTGTGTGAAGCACCACTGCCCCCTCCCCCCTGCTTGCAGTGTGTGAAATACAAACAGCTCAGCAACCGCCTTTCTGAGCAGCATTCGGGAGACAGGGCAAGCAAGGAGGCTGCCTGCTGCATCCGTGGGCCAGATCTGGTGGTGCGGTGGGCTGGATCTGGCCCATGGAGAGTATTTTGCCCAGGTCTGATCTAGAATAAGTTTTCTTTGTTTTAATGAACCAGTCCTGGAAATATGGGATTTTTAAAATTATCTCTATGCAATATATTTTCCAATCCAGGTGCATACAAATGGTTCCCAGCAGTCTAAATATGACAGTAAAACCTGTTCTGACATGTAAATGTACCCTTCTAGTGGGATGTGCTTGTATGCATACACACGGTCACATACCACTTCCTTCTAGGGATTTTAGATATCGGGTAATTGAACAGTCGTGTAACCGCATGAAATCTTAGCAGTTGCATGACTATTCAATAGTCCCCAGGGCTGGGGCCAGCAGCCAGTGCGCTCCCAGCCCCACTGCTAGCGCTCTGCCACTCCACACTGCTGCGTGAGCTTGCTGGAGACAGAGGCTGCTCCATGGGACGTGAGGCGTTCGTGAGGAGTTCAGGCCTCCCTCCCCCCTCCCATGACCAGGGGCTGCTGGCATGAAGCAGCCTCTGCCCACGACAGGCTCAGGTTTGCCACAGACAGAGACTACTTCACGGCAGCCTCCCTTATCCCCACTGCTGCCTCTGATAAAGGCAGTAGCACGGGGGAGGGGGCGGGCAGCACCAAGGAGCCGGTGATGGGGGAACTGGCTTTTAAATCGACTTTCCCCAGCACAGCCTTCTGCTCCCCCCCTCCCCCCCCGCCTTGTTTCCTCTGATACAGAGGCAGGAAGGGGGGAGGAGGAATGCATGTAGTCGACAAGATTAATCGGTAAGCTAATGAAACTTCTTTTCTAGCTCAAGTGGTTGTGGTCTCTGTTTCTGGAGCAGAACGTCTTGCTCCCTGTTGCCATGCACAATTTAAGTGGCAACCATAAACCCTGCATTTTATGTGTTTTAAGGATTCATTGTACCACAATTAGCTACCAATAAAGGCATGTTAAATTTCTGGCCTGAATGACCCATGTATCCTTTTAACTGTTTTAGACTGAATTTTTGCTTTTCACCGAATCCTGAGAGACAGATTTAAACCAAAGCCAGACTAAGATACCCTGAACCTTGGGTGACATCCAGGTATAGGTTTCTTAGCTGGCTGATCAGTGAAATAGTCACCCTAGTATTTAGACTGAAAGTTCTTTGGGGCAAGAACTGTCTTTTTGTTAAGTATCTGCACAGCACTAAGCACAATGGCTATGTCTAGACTGGCATGATTTTCCGCAAATGCTTTTAACGGAAAAGTTTTTCCGTTAAAAGCATTTGTGGAAAAGAGCATCTAGATTGGCACGGACGCTTTTGCGCAAAAGCACTTTTTGTGGAAAAGCATCCAGGCCAATCTAGACGCGGTTTTGCGCAAGAAAGCCCCAATCGCCGCTTTAGCCATCGGGCTTTTTTGGCGCAAAACACTTTTTAGCTGTCTACACTGGCCTCTTACATTTAAATACATTTGCGCAGAAGAGGGCTTTTGCCCGAATGGGAGCGTTATTGTATTTGCAAGAAGCACTGATTTTGTACATTACAAAGTCAGTGCTCTTGTGCAAATTCAAGCGGCCAGTGTAGATTAGCTGGCAGTTTTTCCAAAAAGCAGCTGCTTTATGAAAAACTTGCCAGTCTAGACACAGCCAATGGGTCTATGACTGGGACTCCAAGGGGAGAGAGAAAGAGAAAGAGAGAATAATACAATCAGTAATGCAATTTTTGTTGTGTTTTGGATTTTCATCTCAATATCTTCAAATGCTGAGAAAATATCCATCCAGAGTTACACTTTATATATAACTTGAGCTCATCTGTAATTTTATCCCATTATATTCCAACAAAATATGGTAGATTAAGCTAAAGGCAAGCAGAGCTCCCTTTGTGTCAGCTGGTATTAGCAATCAGCCCAAAAAAATTAAAACAAATATATCTTAACCTGAAGTTATGACAAAAACAGTCTTCTCAGATTCTTGGTGTGATTAAAAATATAGTGAAGGCCTCGCCATTCTTATCCATAACTGTTAATGGGATAAACCTAAAATCTCATTGTCAATTAATTTATCTATTTCATTCAAAATTAAGAGATTAAAAAGAAGTTTATTTCTTTCACCCCATGATCAGAGCTGACACAAGCAAGCATTCTACAAACTGTAGCATCACACAATATAAAAGGAACAGGAAGCAAATTTAACCAGAAACAATCCGTATTGATATTTTTCAGCTTTAAAGAAACACACAAACATTTTCAAATCTAAGGGTATATTAAAGGATGCAAAAGTGTCTATCCCTGATGACCATGATCATATAATCCCAGTGAAAGCAAACTACTTTTGTATGTGTAGGTATTGAAGTCAAAGTCCTTCAGAGGAAATACAATATAACGAGAGATGAATCAGTGTTATGAGGGGAGTTAAAACCCCATTGAGATTGATGGTTGTGGATTTACCCTTCAGTTAACATAATTGTAAGCATAAACCCCCCAACTAAGAAAAAAGATGGGTGTGAATACACCTAAGATCTTTCCACTATGGATTGTGTAAGGATTTGGTAGGGTGGGGAAGGGAGAAGAGCGACACAGAAACTGAAAACAGACAAGAACAGAGAGGGCACAGCAGAAAGCAAAAAAGCCAAGCTGCAGCCCATGAGCACATGACCCTGGGAAAGCTAGAGAAGCAGCTTTTGGGCCTGTTGGCTAAAGTGGACTGGGGATACGTGCTAAGAAACTGTTCCTTTTGTTCTTAGCTCTTCCTGGAGAAGAGAGACTTTGTACATTACTTTTAAACAAACATCTGCATTTAAGAAAATACCAGACTCCATTGCTTTCTGCTGGAACATCCCCAGGGCTCCAAACTTTGACCAGTCACTCAGGTCGAAAAGGGGCAACCACCATTTACATTAACTCTAACAATTTATGTAATCAGCCTTAAAGATGATCTGCAAGTGGGAGAAAAGTTGAGATTATGGTTTTTTTGTTGATTCTTTCCAATGTATAAAGGGCTGAAAAGCCTTGGGGCTTTTTTTTTTTCCCCAAAGGGTTTATTTCAAAGGTTAGTCTTTTCTGGAAGATTCTATGGGCTACTGAGGAAGTGGTATTATTTGACATAGTAGCAAGCAAGTGAAAACTGATTCACTGAGACAGAACATGATTTTTATACCCTGTTTAATATCTGTTGCTTTTTGTCGCTGTTGGCACTGATAACACCTACCCTAATCAAACACCTTCCAAATGCTTGGGAGAAAATAAGTTGTTTAAAAGATTCCATACCTTCTCTGAGGCCATGTCTACACTACAAGGTAAGGTCAAATCTGAGATGATTGATTTCTAGGCACCCGATTTTGCAAAGTGGAAGGTCCATGTCCTCACTGCAGGGAAGAATCAAATATAGTCCAAAGTAATGCATCCCCATTAGGGAGCACACCATGGACTCAGAGAGCAATGCACCATGGTAGCTTTTGTATTCTGGGCTATGCTCCCAGCCCCTGCTGGGACCAAAATTGTGTAGCAAGTGGTTATGGGCTCATGTCATCAGCGTCCCATAATGCACTCGTCTAGTCCCTCTCCCCTCTTGCGTGACATCAGTGGGAAGCAGTGTGCTCACGCCTTTTTGTGCCAGGGTTTCCTGCGCATATGCCATAGCATCGCAAGCCTGGATCTCAGTTTGCAGCAATCCATAGTAATGCTGATGTGTGCTGTGGTGCATCTAATGGCGCAGTACTTTGAGAGCATATGTATGACGCTCTACCAAGAAGAGGAGGAGGAGGAGGAATCGGCATGGAATTGCTGCTCATGCGAGCCCTGGTGCTGATGCAAGCACAGCCACCAGTCAACCCTGTGGACACAGTGGAATGCCAGTTCTGGTGCCATGAGACAAGCACAAACTGGTGGGACCGCATTGTGATACGGAGATGGGACGATCAGCAGTGGCTGCGGAATTTCCAAAGGCCACGCAAGGCCACGTTCTTGGAACTTTGTGAGTCACTTGCCCCCTGCCTAAGGCACCAGAATACGAATCTCTCTGACCTTGGAGAAATGCATGGCAATAGTCCTCTGGAAGCGTACAATGCCAGACAGCCATTATTCAGTGGGAAATCAATTTGAAGTGGGAAAATCTACAGTGGATGGTTGTTATACTAGTAGCCAAGTGATCAATGGCATTCTGCTACAGAGGTTTGGGACTCTGGGAAGTGTGGATACCATAGTGGAGGGCTTTGCCACAATGGGGTTCCCTACCTATGGTGGAGCGATAGACAGAACACACATCCCCATGTTGGCCACCAACCACCTTGCCAAGGAGTACATAAACTGCAAGGAGTAATTCTCCATGGTGCTGCAGGATTACAGGGGCTGTTTCACCGACATCAGTGTGGGATTGTCGGGAAAGGTGCATGATGCCCTCATCTTTAGGAACTCCTGCCTCTTCTGAAAGATGCAGAATGGAACGTTTTTCCTCCCCAGACAGAAAAATCAGATTTAGAGATGGAAATGTCTACTGTGATCCTTGGTAACCCAGAGTACTCCTTGCTCCCATGGCTCAGGAAGTCATACACTGGAAGCCTGGACCCCAGCAAAGAGGAGTTCAACCACCAGCTGAGCAAGTGCAGAATGGTGGAGGAATGTGCTTTTGGACATTAAAAAGGTAGCTTTAGGAGTCTCCTGACTCAGTTGGACCTCAGCGAATGTAACAATTCCCTTGGTTGTGGCAGCTTGTTGTGTGCTCCATAATCTTTGTGAGAGTCAGGGGGAAACTTATCTGTGGCAGGGAGGGGTGCTGAGGCAGAGCACCTAAGGAGAGAGTTTGTGCAGCCAAACACCAGAGTGATAAGGAGAGCCCAGTACAGGGCAGTGCAAATCAGAGACGCCTTAAAGGAAAGTTTTATGAATGGCCAGTTTTGAGAGTCTTCCACATTGCTCGCAACAAGTTGCCCCTGCATTCCCTGTGTTTGCCTTTAATCCCACACCCCACCCCTGCAGTTCAAGCAATAAAGAGACTGTTGTTCAAAGAATGGGAGTTTTTATTTGGTGAAAACAGCTGGGAAAGGAAAGGAGTGGGAACCCAAAGGAGAAAGGAGGGCTCTGACATGCATGTGGGACAGACTTTTGCCTCCTGAGGTCCTGGAAGGTAAGGCTGCCATTGAGAGACCCTGGTAACCCTGTGAGTGGAAGCAACGAGGCTGGGGGAGGAGGGACGGGTGTTGTCATTGGGGTGGTTGGGGTTCTGAGAGGAATCCCTCTCCAGACATGCAGCCAGGCTTTCCTTCACAGCTGTCAGGGAGGCAAAGAGGGTCTCCTGCTGTTTCGTCCAAACACCAAGAGAGGAGAGCCACCAGGAGCAGCAGTGATCCAGTCCAGTCGCTCTGCCTGCATCTCCTCCATAAAGGAATTCAGGAATTCCATCTGCCCCCTGAACATGTCCGCCCTTGTGCATTTTCGCCTGCAGATCTTAGCCAGGCAAGCAGATGCTGAAAGAGGGGGAGAATGCTGTGAGCTGTTCCAGCTGCAATGAAAAGTTACAAGGGCAGCCATTATAGGACATACATTGTGTTAAGCCTAACCCTAATCCATTAGCCTACACCGAAGGTATTCATAAAGACGATGGAGATGTATTCCGTGCAGGGCCAAATGTTTGCTTTAAAGTGGGCACTTTACAGTAGGTGCACAGAGTTCACAGGTGAGCATCTAGACACACATGGTTTGGAGGCAGGTACTCATGGTAAGGGGTGAGCCAGGGCAGGAGCCTGTAAGCAGGAGGGGGGAGGGGAACAACAGGAGAGGGTGGCTTCCCTCTGCATCTGGCACATAGTGGGTCTGGCACATGCTGCTTTCCTGGCCAGTGCTACTTTTCCAACCTGCAGTAGGGGAGGATGTGTGTCCAGCACACGTGGTCTCCTGGGGATAGTGCCAATAGGTTCCCCTCTTCCCTCATTCAGGTTGCCATGCAAGATATCAGTCTTCTTCAAATCACCGCTAGTGATCATGAGCAGATGCTGACTGAATGTGGCCATAAACCTGGCCCTTGTGCTGCAATGCTTTGTGGTTCAATGACGCCACACCACTTACTGGTAGCTTGGCATGGGAAAGTGTCCTACCAGGGAAAAGGGAATAAGGCTGGCCTCCCCAAAAACCTTGTGAGAAGAATCAAAGAATTCCTATCTGAGAGCTTCATGGAGCCGAGCAGGCAAGACTCCTGCTCCATCTGCAGACACATTAACAAGCTGTTCTGAGCCCCCTGTGCTGTGTAGGCGCAGAGCGTAGCACCTCACATCCCATTGCCTTAACCCATGTGTAGTAAGAAAAAAAAATTGTGACCTCACAAGTGCCCTCCCTGGGGTCAGTGCTTGACTGGGAGGCATTCTGGGAGCAGGGGACTGGCTCCAGCATCATGAACAGATCTTGGCTCATCAATCACCAGATGGCCATTTTCCTCCCCCTTCTCTGCCATACTGTCCTCCACACGCTGATGCCAGGAGTGTCTTGGCTGGACTCCACAGTCAGGTTTGGGAAGCTGGTTGGGATCCTCCTCCCCAAGAATGGCATCCAGCTGCTCATAGAAAAAGCATCTGTGAGCTGCTGCACCAGACCGGCCGTTCACCTCCTTTACCTTGTGGTAGTACTGCTCAGCTCTTGATTTTGACTCTGCACTGCTGGAGGTCCCTGGAATAGCCTTTAGCCATGAGGCAGCTTGTGCTCCTCACATAAATGTCTGCATTTTACTTGCTGGTTCAGAACTTGGAGAGACTGGATTCACCTCCCCATGCCTCAATGAGGTCCAAGATCTCCCAGACACTCCAATGGTGCTCTTTTGTGTTCCTGGGAACTGGAACCCATTGGAGCAGTATTCAAAGTTTTCACAGTATTTGAATTGGTCCAAGTCATGTTCATGTGTGCTGCGGTGTGCTGCTCACTGAGATGTGCTCATAATGCTGGCACACAGGAAATGAAATTCAAACTTTCCTGGGGCTTTTTCTTTTCACCTGGAGAGCAGTAGTGGCTCAAGTTCTGGTCAGGAAATTGTGGGATGCCTCCCAGAGGCCAATAGCCTCAACTTCTGCCAACACTGCTTATACACTACTGTAAACTCAACCATGCAAGGTCAAGAACAGCATTACTGCTCATGAAAACAGGAGTAACCAACATCGACTTCAGGGGCCCTTCAGGTGGATGCAACAGGCTTGGTAGGGTGGACACATTGTTTAGAATATCAACCTTATGCAGCTAAATTCAATCTAAATTCTTAGTGTCGACCAGGCCTGAAAAGTTCACCACCAAAACCAGGGAAGGCCAGAGCTGACATTCCTGATATTGCCAACATACAAAGCAGATAGAATTTATTCTGTTAATAAAATGCTGAAGCCTTGCTTATACAGTATGAAGAGGCACAAAACTGACTTTGTATTTCATATATAGGTTTTCTTGAAAAACATGTTACTGCCTCTTGAACATGGCAATCGGCGTAAATCCAGTCATGCCTGGACAGCCCCTGTAGCAGAATCAGTGTGGTTTCCCTGTCTGGGGAGAAGGACAGGGGGAGGGAGGGGAAAGTACAGTGGCTGCACACCTGCAGAACAGATCTGATCCTGCACCACTGATTCAAAAGAGCCTGGGACTCCTAACTGCTGTCACTGCTACTGCAGCAGCAATGGCAGCTGGAGCCTGGAGCCCTTTAAATTGCCTCTGGAGCATTGCACAGCCCACTCTGGTGGCTCTGAGAGCTGGCGGGGGTGGGGAGGGGACATGGGACATTGCGGAAGACAGTATTGTATCTTTCGAGAAAAAAAACCCTTTTTCAAAAGAACCGTGTAAACCTCATTTTTTTAGGAAGAACAGTTCTTTCGAAAAAGGGGCTTTTTCCTCAAAAGAACCGCATCTAGACTACTTTCTTTTTTGAAAGAACCTCTTTCGAAAAAGCGATCGGAAGAAGATATGCAAATTCGCGCCAAATTTGCATATTTTCTTTTGAAAATGAATGCAAGTCTAGACGTGCCCTCACAAAGGGAAACTTGCTCATACAGAGCGATTGAAATCAGTGAACTACTTCTGTGAATAAGTGCTCAGCAGCCTACATAAGGGTTGCATAATAAACCACACTCATTTTAAAGCGTACTATACATTTTCCCTCAGCTAGAATGAAAAAGATGGAAGAAGCCTGTCAGAGGCCACCTCAATAATTAGACTTCTTCCCATTCTTAGGGTATGTCTAGACTACATGGCTCCGTCGATGGAGCCATGTAGATGAGTTTACTAGACATAGGAAAAAGAAGCGGCGATTTAAATAATCGCCGCTTCATTTACATCAAAATGGCCGCCGCACTGTGCTGATCAGCTGTTTGGCAGCACAGCTGAGCAGTGTCACAAACGACAGAAAGCCTTTGTCGACCGCCCAGTATGCCTTGTGAAATGAGGTTTACCGGAGCGGTCGACAAAGGCTTCCCTTGTCGACCGCGGCGCGTCCAGACTGCCCCGCTGTGCCGCCAAACAGCTGATCGGCACAGCACGGTGGCCATTTTGATATAAATGAAGCAGCGATTATTTAAATCGCTGCTTCATTTTCCTATGTCTAGTAAACTCATCTACATGGCTCCATCGACGGAGCCATGTAATCTAGACATACTCATACAGAACACTGAAAAATCTGCAACAGGGAATGAAAACTGCCAGAACTGAGGGGCGGGGGAGTAGTGCTATCCCAGAGGAGGGCCTACCACATACAAGTCAAAAGCTAAGATCAGATGGATTCTATGGTTTGAAGAAGATATTGCCAATTCTGAAAACTCAATTTTGTCTCTAAACAAAATTCCTACTTTTTTTGTGTTAACACTACCTTTCGCTTGATTGTCTCAAATCAACTCTAATCTGAACAATTTAATTGTACATATATTTTGTTTTGTTTCAAGTAAGTGGGTTTGGATCCCCACAGTTATTCTGAGTTTCACTGTGTTTCAGGTTTGAAAAAGCCATGAACTCATTCACTTGGCTTCATGAACTAAAATCATGTCAAACTACAGATTTTGCACAATTTTGATGAATAAAAAATTACCAAGGCTCACTCTAATCTAGCCCAATAAGTATTGGAAAGGTCTCAATGACAGAACAAGGAGCAATGTCTCAAGTTGCAGTGAGGGATCCAGTAGATATAGTATACTTAGATTTTCAGAAAGCCTTTGACAAGGTCCCTCACCAAAGGCTCTTGTGTAAATTACATTGCCATGGGATAAGAGGGAAGGTCCTTTCTTGGATTGAGAACTGGTTAAAAGACAGGCAACAAAGGATAGGAATAAATGGTAAATTTTCAGAATGGAGAGGGGTAACTACTGGTGTCCCCCAAGGTTCAGTTCTGGGACCAATCCTTTTCAACTTATTCATAAATGATCTGGAGAAAGGGGTAAGCAGTGAGGTGGTAAAGTTTGCGGATGATACAAAACTGTTTAGGATAGTCAAGGCAGAAGCAGACTGTGAGGGACTCCAAGAAGATCTCACCAAACTGAGTGAGTGGGCAACAAAATGGCAAATGAAATTTAATGTGGATAAGTGTAAAGTAATGCACATCGGGAAAAATAACCCCAACTATAATGTACAGTATGATGGGGGCTAATTTGGCTACGACAAATCAGGAAAGAGATCTTGGAGTTATCGTGGACAGTTCTCTGAAAACTTCCACACAGTGTGCAGCGGCGGTCAAAAGGCAAATAGGATGCTAGGAATTATTAAGAAAGGGATAGAAAATAAGACCCAGAATATCTTACTGCCCCTGTATAAAACTATGGTACTCCCACATCTTGAATACTGTGTACAGATATGGTCTCCTCACCTCAAAAAAGATATTTTGGCCTTGGAAAGGGTTCAGAAAAGGGCAACTAAAATGATTAGGGGTTTGGAACGGGTCCCATATGAGGAGAGGTTAAAGCGACTGGGACTTTTCAGTTTAGAAAAGAGGAGACTGAGGGGGGATATGATAGAGGTGTATAAAATCATGAGTGGTGTGGAGAGGGCCGATAAAGAAAAGTTATTTATTAGTTCCCATAATAGAAGAACTAGAGGACACCAAATGAAATTAATGGGTAGCAGGTTTAAAACTAATAAAAGAAAGTTCTTCTTCACACAGCGTGTAGTCAGCCTGTGGAACTTCTTGCCAGAGGAGGCTGTGAAGGCTGGGACTATAATAGAGTTTAAAGAGAAGCTAGATAATTTCATGGAGGTTAGGTCCATAAAAGGCTATTAGCCAGGAGATAAAATGGTGTCCTTGGCCTCTGTTTGTCAGGGGCTGGAGAGGGGATGGCAGGAGACAAATCGCTTGATCATTGTCTTCGGTCCACCCTCTCTGGGGCACCTGGTGCTGGCCACTGTCGGCAGACAGGATACTGGGCTAGATGGACCATCGGTCTGACCCAGTACAGCCGTTCTTATGTTATGTTCTTATGAGGGAGATTTAGGTGGGATATTAGGAAAAACTATTTTACTAGCAGGGTGGTGAAGCACTGGAATGGGTTACCTAGGGAGGTGGTGGAATCTCCATCCCTTGAGGTTTTTTTTAAGGCCCATCTTGACAAAGCCCGGAGTGGGATGATTTAATTGGCATGCGTCCTGCTTTGAGTAGCGGGTTGGACTAGATGACCTCCTGAGGTCTCTTCCAACCCTAATCTGTTTTGATGATGTGAACCTCAGCAGATCTTCCAGCAAAACTGGACTGAATTTTAAATGTCAAATTAAATGTAATACCTGATGAGTTTGTCAGTGTTTTATACAAATCCCACAAATTAGGGATTTGCATCAGACTTCATCCTCCAAACTGCACTGTTTCTATTTTATCCCACCACAGATTCCTACATAGTTCCCAGTGAAATGTGCTCTGCCTTCAGAATAAAACTTCCAGTTCAGTAGGTAATGCCATTTTAACTGTCACTGCAAATTGGCTAGACCAATGGTTCCCAATCTTTTTGATACTGGGGACCAGTAAACCCATTCACAAGCTTTTGGAGGACCGGTAACATTTATTTGCATATTCATTAAGCAAATGATGAATAGGCAAATAAATTGTTTCTGGTCCTCTCAAAGCCCCCAGTGCCAACTCTGGCAAAGCTTTTGATACAGTCTCCCACAGTATTCTTGCCAGCAAGTTAAGGAAGTATGGATTGGATAAATGGACTGTAAGATGGATAGAAAGCTGGCTAGACTGTCAGGCCCAGGGTTTCCTAAACTTTATATAGTTGGAACCCGGTTTTTTTCAGCCCAACCTTTTTTTGCGGCCCCAAAATATAAACGCATATAAACTGGGTTGAGACAGGAGGTGCGGGCTCTGGGGTGTGAATGAGGGATTTAGGTGTAGGAAAGAGTGAGAGGTGCAAGCTCTGGGAGGGAATTTGGATGCAGTAGAAGGTGGAGAAGGGGGGTGCTGGCTCAGGAAGGGGGCTCCAGGCTGGGGAGTGCTGGGCTCAGGTGGAGGCTTGTGGATGTGGTGGTGCAGGAGTTTGGGTTGCAGGGTGTGAGGGGCTCAGGGCAGGGAGGTTGGGAGTATGATGGGCTCAGGACACAGATTTGCAGTGTGTGAATGGTGCAAGTGTGTTGTGGCAGAAGATTGAGGATGTGGGGGTGCAGGAGTTTGGGGATGTGAGAGGCTCAGGACAGGGGGGTCCAGTGTGTGATAGGCTCAGATTTGGAGTCAGGGTGGGGAGTACAGGAGTGTTATGATGCTGTGGCCAGATGATAACTTGGCCCCAAATGGGGCTTGTTGGTCAGGCTTCATTTTTAAATAAAATATTGTCAAACACAAAAGGTTTCAGCATCGTCTTTATTTATGAGAAGGGCGGGTAACCTGTTTTGAGTCGGGGTCACTGGCCCACAGAAAAGTTAGTTGGGGCCACACAAGTGAGATACAAAAACACAACCCCTCCAAACCCCTCAAACCTCACTAATGTGGCCCCAGCTATGCTTGTGGGTGCTGGGACAGGGTGTCAATGGGTGCTGGGACAGGGGACAGGGTGCTTGTGGGTGCTGGGGCAGAGGATAGGGTGCCGGTGGGTGCTGGGGCAGAGTACTTGTGGGGGTCTGGGTAGGGGGGGAGGTGACAGGGACCGATACCTGGGGATCCTGCAGCTGCACGCCAAGGCTCAGGAAGTGTGCGGGCTGCTCCCCCGTCCCCCAAACAGCGGTGCGGTACCTGAAACACTGGTCCATCGCATGCCTGATGCCTTCCTGCGAAGGGGGAGGTGGAGTCCCAGACCGCGCCAGCCCCAACCGCTGGGGCAGTGTGTGCCTTGCTCCTCCGCTCCCCATGGCAGCGTGCACCACCCTAGCAGCTGGAGCCAGCGCAGTCCTGGATCCACACCCCCTCCCCAGCGCACGACAGACCGGCATTTTAGGTACTGTGCTGGATGTTGGGGCAAGGGGGAGAGCAGCCCGCACACTTCTGGGACCTGGCACGCAGCTGCAGAACTGACCCCCGACCCCGCAGGAAGCCTGCGCTACCTCTGTGGTCCCTGGAGGTAGCATCAGCACGGCCGTCCCCCTCGCCCCCCCCGGCCCCAATCCCGGCCACTTTATTGGCCGGCTCCAGCTCCCGTCTGTGCACCTGGCCTTCTCCCTGGGTCCTAGCACCTGCTGGATCTAGCCCCGCCTCCTGGAAGCATGCCCAGCAGAGATGCCACAGGCATCAGGCTCTCCCCCAAGAATCGTGCACGCAAATTTTTCTGAGGACCGGTATTTTTTTTTCCTAAGGACCGGTACTGGGCCACAGACCACACTTTGGGAAACGCTGGGCTAGATGGACATGGAAGAACTAGCATTTGAACCGTGAGTTAATCTGTTAGCATGACACTGCACTCACAATTTCAGTGACAGCTGGTCATTTTCCATTAAAAAGAAATCTTTGAACAAAGATTTTTTAAATTTACAGTTTTTCAACAATACTGAAAATTAACAAGTTTTGTTGCTGAGAACCAAAACCAAACATTCAGTTTGTCTTCTAAAAACAGTGCATTTCCATTATTTTTTATTTAAAAGACATGCTTTGGTAAAAAATGTTTATGAAAAATACTTAGCATTTTCTAACCATTCTCTAATTTCAGTCAATATGGAAGCCCTTCTAACAACCAAGCCTAAACATGGGGAAAATTGAAAGGCGATCTCATGCCACTTTTACACTGGATCAGGGCCATTTTTCTCATCCATCACTCACAGGTCACTAGTGATCATTTTATGTTCCAGTGATAAATCCCCTAAGTTTCTCTTTCATATAATATCTGATTTCAGGGTAGAATTCCTGAAAGTGTCTTTATTCACCTTGAGAAATATGAAATCTATTCCAAAAACCTATATGAGAGTAGCAATAGGCACAAAGATTTCCTGATGGAGGACTCTCATCATATGTTTTCCCCATGCACAGCTGTTGCTTGCACCCTTTCCACTAACTGTATGGTATTTGTGTCTGTTTCTTTTAGAAGCAATATTAAAAATTAAAAACACCTTTATCACACAAATTGTGAATTTTGACAAGCATTGCTGCTTCCTGAATGTTAAGTAAATTGGCAATGACAGAGTGTGATTTCGCATAAGCGCTGTATTTTTAGAAAGGTATACGGAACCTACAGTATTTCTTCTGTCTTTTATTGCAGAACCTAAGACCAGAAAACACCTCTTAGACAAGGAACTGTTTCTCTGATTAATATGAAAATGTCAACCTTCCATATATAACCTTTAACGTAGCCAACACTTGTCCATCTGCCTTTTCTCTCTGATCACACCCAAAGACAAACAAAATAAGAAACATTTGTGGTCAATCTGTGCCTGTGCTTTAAAATAGAAGAATATCTCAAAAATGCAATCTCTCAAGAGTAATTTTTCCTATGTGCATCAACATGTATTGTCTGGTGACACCCCCATCTGAATACTCATGCAAGCGCTCAGCACACTTCCTGATCCTGCAAAGCACAGGCTTACTTTCACCCACTAGAGATGCCAACAGACTCACCCATATGCTTAAACACTTTGTTGGCATTAAGTCAGACTGCTCAGAGCCTTGTAGGGTTGAGCCCTTTATGCAGAGAATGCCCAAATCCCTCTTTTGCCAACCCTGCCCCCTAACTCCACAAAGGGGTCAAACAAATCTTTCTTCTCATCACCAAATGTAAACTACAGAAAACACTTCACATATAGATCACATGCTCTATGTCGTCTTCCTAACAAGTACAGAGCATTTAATCAGAAAGTGAAGGGATCAAGTAACTGAAGTAAATTTATCAAAGCAGAGGCACAGACATTTCAATTAACGGTGGCTGGCATCACACAAATTGCTCCTTTTCTGAAATACATGTTAAAAACCTAACTTCAAAGGGACTGTTCAACAGTTTCATTTATACATTTCTATAATTATAGCCCCCAGACGTCTCTCAAAACCTTCTTTATTTTCCATTCAAAAAGGAAGGTTGTAGAGCTTTTATTTTCTGAAGTGCAACTGAGTTCCTATCCTGGAGCTTATTTTGATAGAATTAGAACCAGGGCAAGTCCAGTAAACAATACAAAGAACCTACTTTTGCGTTTAATTTTTCTTCACTTGCTCAGAATGACAATGATTGGTTGATATGAATATATGGACTCTGAAGACATTATATAACATACCTCGTTTTTCTCAGCAACAATAACCTCCTGCTACCCCATGCAAATGTAAATCTTAAAGCGTTCACTTTTACTAGAAGAAAATAATCTTGCTTTCAAAGCAGGCAGGCCACAGTTGCTCAAAATAATTTGTGTATGATGGGAAATGCTTCAGCATTAAGTCTCTAGTTATTCCATGCATGTGTACAGTTTACAGTATGTATTAAATACATACATATTTCACAGTTTCATAATTGCTCTTTTACTACATGGGGTTAGGAAGCTTTTTGCGTGTCTCTGTTCATTTAATACGATACACACTGAATGACAGTGGCAGAATCAAATATAATAACGAATGAACTGAGATGGTTAGACATTTGTGTGTTTGGTTTTCCATATACTACATATAAATATTCTTTGGAAATTTTTAAGACAGAAAGACAGATTGGCTCACAGGGGCTTCTCTTTCATATTTTCTCAGCTAATAATGTTGCAGATTTGTTACAAGTTTAAAACTTTCTACATCTGATTTTCTGAAGAACTGTAAATAAAAGCAGTCCTGTTTTAGTAGTGACAAATGTTGCCTTCCAAATTCCAATCACTGAGCTTAGTTACAGCAATTTCCACTAAAAAACAAAGCAAAACAAAACAAACCTGTTGGTAATGTTTAGACACCCATCATTTTTAAGACTTAAAAATAAAGGCTTGGAATAAAGCCAGTCATTTGAATAGTGGAGATACCCATTCCAATAAAACCTTTTATGGTTCTCACTATGTACTTGTCACCAAGACTATTAGTCAACTCTCATTTCTTTACCATTGAAAAATAAAATTATTCTTCAGTATTTATCCTGATTCTGTTAGATGTTATGCTTTTCTATAAGGTATTATTTAACTTACTTTTCTAAATAAATCTATAGCAACCTTAGCCTCAAAATCAAAATGCTCATTTTATCGCCGTTGTCATCTCCTCAGTTGGAATGCATGTTTTCTTCCCCAGTGATTGACCTCCCAAAGTTTCCTAATCCACATTGAATCATAAATCCTTAAAGAATCTCTTAATTGTTGTAGTGGAAAAGAGATAACCCATGAATATGCAGTCAGAGTGCGCTCATTCAGCAAAGAACTAGTCTGAAGGGAAACTGAAACACGTTTAACTGATCCTAATATCTGTGTAATTAATAGCCTGATTTTTCAGGCCCAGAGTAACAAGGTCCACACTTCTTGCACCTATAGAATGATGTCATTTAGGGCATGTCTACACTACATGGAAGAAAGACACTGCTGAGGTTGATTTTCCAGGGTCTGATGTAGCAGGTGTAGTATAGACCCACTAGATTGAACTCAAAGGGCACCTCCATTGGTACCAGTACTACTGCTCCTCATGCGGAGTCAGGGAAGCTGACAGGAGTGTGTGCTCCTGTTGACCTCCCTAAGGTTGCCAGATGGTTTCAACAAAAATACCAGACACACTTGACATTACATCACAATCTACATTAAATCTATTTAGAAAATACCGGACATTTATATTTTCTCATTTATATTTTCTCAATTTGTTTCCCGAACAGAAAGCTCAAATACTGGACTGTCTGGTTCAAAACCAGACATCCAGCAACCCTACCTGCTGTATGGATGAGGATTTAAGATATGTTGACTCCAGCAACATATGTAGCTGGAGTTGGTATCTTACTTCGATCTTCCTGTGTAGACCCCAGACGTCTAAGGCATGTCTACACTGTGAGGGTACATCTAGACTACAAGTGTAAATGAAGCACTTCGAAAGTGCAAATGAAGTGGGGAGTTAAATATCCCACACTTCATTTGCATAATCGCTCTTTCAAACAAGCGCCATTTCGAAAGTAAAACCGTGGTCTAGACGTGGTTCTTTCGAAAAGGGAAGGCTTTTTTGAAAGATCCCGTACTCATTTTTTGTCTAGATGTACCCTGAGAGGTACAGCATTGGCAGTTACAGCACTGCTGCATGGGAAACCACCCTTGTGTGTCCACACTGCTCTTTGTGACAGTGGAGCGCACCCAGATCAGCAGTTTTTGCAATGGCACAGAGAGCAGTGCATTGTGGTAGCTATTCCACTGTGAAACTTGGCTGCAGGATGCTTTGGGAAGGGTTGCAATGCTACCTGAGGCAGTCAGCATCACATGATGCAGGTTTCTCAATCCCATTGCTCCATGGTCCTCCTACATTGACAGCTGCTTTTCAGCTGAAGTGTGAGGGGAGAGAGAGGAGAGTGTGTCAGAGAGTGAGGTGGGACAGTGTGTTTTGGGGAACATCAGCATGCTGTCTTGTAAAATCAGACAATGGCGGGAAGCAACCCATCCTAATGTAGGGGGAAGGGGAAACCCCGACATCACCCCCTCCCCCAACTTCTATCCCCAGCTCTCTCACTTTCAAACACACACACACACACACACACACACCTTCATGTTCAACAGCACAAGCATTCCACCTGAATGGTTTGCTCTGTGTCCTGGAGCAGGTCACCACTGCATAAAGACAGTCAGAAACATGCTTTGAGAGGGGATGTGTGCATGCCTCCAGGGCAGCCAGCCAAGTAACTCTTCATTCAACTAACTAAGGAGAATACTCTATTGGGCTCCTTCAATATAACACAGGCCTTCATGTGCCAATTTCAGCAGCTGTCCAAAAGAGAATTTCAGTTAAGGTTTCCCTTTTCGGAAAAGGTTTCTTCTCAGAAACCTGGACTCTCCCAATCCCAGTTGCAGGCCAATATCTGATAGACTGATTTCTGCTCCAAGAATTTGAATCTGTGCACAAGAATACCCCATTCCAGTTAGTGCCAGAATGTCCCAGAAGGAGTCTCCATGATGTGTTTAAAGAAGTAGCTGCAGGCATTAGGGAAACAAGGGAGTATAATCTTTAAATCTACCCCAGATTGAGAATTTTTCACCTATTTTTAAAGTAGCAAGTTGAGCTTTATGAAAAGAAGCTATGTGACATCAGAAGTTTGATCCTGACAGGATATTCTTAAACCTTTTTATATTTTTAATCATCTCAGCGTATCAGGAAAGTCACATTGTACATCCAATTTCCAGATCAGGATAGCAGATTTCATTTGCTTGGATAGGATACTAATATTTTTTTTAGCAGTCAAAAAGCAAAGACAAAACCAAAACAAACCCCCATTACCTCCCAAAGATCCCACAAGGATAAAGTCAAAGAAAATCAGCTATGATGAAAGAATGAAAGCAGATGCTATTCCTTTGGGGTTCATAAAACAGCAAATGTATTTTATAACACTTGGCCACAATCACAATTAACCATCCTGTTATTGATGTTTGCTTGACTGTATAAGATAGTGTATGCCTGAGAGAGACACAGCATGTATAAATTAATTTACTTGTGAAGATCTAATTCCTCCACCTGTTATAGTCTGTCTACATCTTAAATTCTCATCAAGTGTTGCCAATTACTTGTCAGACTGTAATTGAAGAATGAAAACAGAAGAGCAAAATGTCTGATTTATAGATTGAATTGGTTATGCCCAGTGATTTTTTTGGTGCTGGCTTAAATATTCTGTTATTAACTTGATTAAATAATTAAATGAAGCTACAAATGTGTCAGCTGGTATTTCACATTAATTTCCTACCAGTGATTGGAACTTTCACTTGCTCTGTGTTTTAATTGGAAGGTATCCTTCTTTTCACTGCAGTTAAGTTAGCGCCAGCCTAACCTTGATTTAAAAAACACACGGAAGTAATGGAAATTAACAATCAGGCATTAAAAAGGTTTAATCAACGACTGGTTAAAACTGTAATTAGCACAGTCAAAGGCTAATAATGTTTGTATGTAACTTACTGATGTTAAGTAAAAAGGATTAGTTGTGCTGAATGTGATGTAGACCTTTGTGGGCAGAGCTGAAAGTGTTTATTTCAGAGGAAACTCCCTTGTATTTAAAAGATTACTTCCCTTCTTTAAATACAGTTTTGCAACAAATCACCAGACTACATCACTAAATCTATATTTACTGAAGGATAAGACTAAGAAATCCCAGAATCAGAACAAAGCCACTTGGCTCAAGTTGAAAACTTGAGGGAAAACAGAAATTAAAGAACATTTTGGGGAGAGGGGAAATATTCGTTACCAGAAACCAGGTGAAACAACTGAGAATAAACATTAGTCTGAGAAAAAGATTTCAACTGCTATGTGGAAAAAGGAACTCTCCTTAGAATCAAGAAACGACTATCGGAGCTGGACTTGTTTATTTTTCTTACATCTGTTTGCATATTTACTTTCCATACATGTCTAATTTATTCTCTATGGGCCCCCACCCTTGCATTCTTTAAGTTTCCCAAACTCAAATGATGTCCATGAAATCTCTCTCTATGGCACTGAAAATACACTAAACACCATGGGACAGCCATAATCTGGTGACTGCGTATCCCCTGGCTCCTGGGGAGAAATAGTCTGTGCCATTCAGTTTTCTGGTGCAGATTAGAGATGTTAAATATTGATTAATTGAATAGTCTGTTAACCTCATGAATTCTTATCGGTTAGTCAACTATTCTATAGTCCCCGGGGATGAGAGCGGCAGCCACTGTGCTCGGGCCCCACTCTCGAGGAGCCCGTTGCCACTCCACACATCAGAGGCAGCAGTATGGGGTGCCAGGTGGGAGCTGGTCCATGAGGGGAGCCAGTTAAAAAACAGCTCCTCTCATGGACCGACTTGCTGTCACCCTGTGCTGCTGCAAGAGACAGCAGCACAGGATGGCAGCAATCCCTGTTGGGAGGGGTCTAAGCTCCCGGACCCCGTGTGAGCCGGAACTGCCTGCCCACCCAGCTCCTAATACACTTTAAATGCAGAGACACAGCTGAGGAAGGTCCCAGACCTGGCATGAGCAGGACTGAGCCAGGCTGCTAGCCAGCCTGCTACAAAATTTACTGGCCAGGGGGAGAGGGAAGAGAAATGAATGTAGTCTATAGCATTAACCTACAAGCTTTTGCTATCGGTTAATCAACTACGCTATTACACCTCTAGTGCAGATTACTTCCCCCTCTGCTCCAATTCTAATGTGAGCCAGCACACTGGCTGGTGGGGCTAAGCCAAGATTCTCCCCACATCCTACCCACCTACACAGTAGGGAGAGTAGCCACCTGACAGCAGCTGCTTCCCTCCCATGCAGACTCCAGAGAATCAGGTAGCCCACAAAGAAGAGTCAAAGGGCTGCTCCCTTACTCTCCTGCAGGACATCCCCTCACAGAGGAGCTGCCTAGTATCTAGGAGTCAGTAGGAATTTCAGGAGCACAGGGATTACAAGATCACCCACAATATTGCTATGAGAAGTTCTATTACACAACTCCAAAGTCCTCCTTAATCTTTGGAATCATGGTTAGTTTCATTCTTCCTAGCTATACAAATACAATAAGGAAGCATCTAGCTTCGATCAGCTGATCGAAAAACAGAAACACGTGGCTATTTAAAATTTTGTATTTTGGTATAACCAGCTGTTGTTAACTATGGGTGAGTGATTGGGAGGACTTTTGGAATTTCCTTCTTGGACAGGGTAACCAGCTGAGTGAATAGGAGGAAGTGGTAGACATGATATACCTGCACTTTAGTGAGCATTTTGAAACAGTTCCACATGACATTTCCATAGCCAAACTAGGGGAAGTATTGTCAAGATTAAATTATTATAAGGTGGGTACATAACTGATTGAATGATTGTTCACAAGGAATTATCATTAATGGTGTCAAACTGAACAGATCTATCAAGTGGAGTCCCACGGGGGTTAGTCCTGGGTCTGGTACTAGCTGGTATTTTCAGAAACACCTTAGAAAATAACATTTGAAGTACCCTTCTAACATTTGCCTAGGACACCGAGCTGAAGCGGTTGAAAGCATCTTGAAGGACAAGGTGAACAATTCTCCCCTCATTCATAAGCATCCATCTCTATACATCTGTGTGCTCTACTGTCAAGGTCACTGCCCGAATCCCACAAGACACTCTGTGAGGCCAATTTGTTACCAAATGATCATGCAAATAATCCATAACAGAAATCCCAAATCCCAGTTCATTTATATTATCAGTGCATAGAGCTACTAAACGCCCATGATAGCTTATTCATTGACATAGCACATACTCACTATGTGCTGGTATCTTTCATCATACTCAGGATTTTCTCTGGTCTTCTTTGGTCCTTCTCTCAGAACAATCACCCCAGCTGGAGTTCAAACCTGCTTTTCTCAGTGGGAACACCCAGTGAATCCTGAAGAGGGGAGCACCCATCACTCCCCAGTTCTTATTAACCTCATACAGGCCAACAGATAAGACCCTTTGTTGCTTCCCTGTCTTCAGCCCTCTCTAGCCTCTGACTCCAACTCAGAACGCCTGCCCTCTTTGCTGCTCTCTTATCTTCAGCCTTTGCTCTGGAGCTTGGAGAGATGAGCCAGTAAAGACCCTACTACACTCCTGCTTTTAGCCTTCCTTCAGGGACCTCCCTTCCTCAGCTTCTTCAAGAGCCAATATAGTCCCAGCTGATGCCCTTTTAATGAGCCAAATGGTGTAAACCTGTAGTAGCACGCATGCTCTGGACCTGCTTCATTTAAAGGGACCAGCCACCCTGTGACAGACAGGTTTAGAAGTAGTCAGAAATCAGTTACAGGAAATTCAACAAAGACATGTGCAAAATGCTGCAGATAGAAATTTTTTTAAAAAACCAAATGCACAAATGTACTGCAGAAAAACATCTGAAGGTCAGTGGGGATCACAAATTGACGGAGTCTCAACAATGTGTTTCTGTTGTGAAAAGAGCTAATGTCTTTCTGCAGCGTATTAACAGGAATGTCCATATGTAAGACATGAGAGGTTATGGTCCCACTCTGCTTGGCACTGGTGTGGCTTCAGCTGGAGCAGGGTGTTCAGTTTTGGGCATCATAGTTTAAAAGAGACATGAGCAAATTGGGCAGAATTCAGAGAAGAGCAAAAATATGATAAAAGGTTTAGAAAAAAGATCTGTGAGGAAAAGTTCCAAGAATTGGACAGGATTAGTCCAAAGAAAAGAAGGCTGAGGGGGGACATGGTAAAAAAGCCTTCAGATACAGAAAGGGCTATTGTAAAGAGGGCAATGATTAATTTTGTCCATGTCCACCAAGGATAGGACAGGCAATAAGAAATAATTGGCTTTGTTTGCAGTAAAGATAATAGAAAAAACATGCTAACTATAAAGTCAGGCCCACTGACGAGGTGGAAACAAAAGGGCAATTTCCCTGGGGCCCAGCAATTCAAAGGGACCCAAGACTCTGGCCACCACCACTGTCGCAGTGCCATTCCACGTGGCTTTAAGGACTGTCAGGGGGAGGTGCACTGTGTTCTGGGCGACACTAAGAGCTGGCTGCTCTGGCCCTTCCAACCAAGGCCCCACCCCTTCCAGGGAGTCGGTCCCCACACACACCTTGCCCTGGGGCCCACAGTGGCTGTAGGCCCCGCTGAAGTTAGTTAAGCACTGGAACAGGTAACCTAGGGAGGTTGTGGAATCTTCTGTCGTTGGTTGGTCCAGGTATATTTAATCCTGCCTCAGCATGGGGAGTTGAACTAATAGACGTCTTGAGGTTCCTTCCAGGGTTATGATTCTATGAATGTCACAATATTCTTCCATACATTAGTGGCTGAGTTATTACACATTGTGATTAACACGTTGAGGTAAAGGGTTTGGTCAATGTTATATAACTGTATTTTTCAAATGGGTTGAGGCATGTGAGCTGCAGAGGTTAGATGATGCTCTCCATGGAATGACTGTAAAACTTCAAATAATATCTGAATACAACTTATAGCTTCCCGAGTAAAGGCCTGTTATTTTCTATTTCAAATAAGAAATTCAGTGGAGATGCTGCACCAGTAACTTTCTAAACAAACAACTAATGAAGCATTTCTGGTTAATGAATGGCAAGGTTCTGAGTGGGAAATCACCCAAAATCTGAAATGCAGGGTGGAGTTTGCCTAGGTATCTTCACTTCACTCTAGCCTTCATTTTGAATTAAGAAATGTGTGTCACAGCTTTAGCATTATTTCAAGTTAGCCTTCCTATTTAACTGTAGATTATATTTCTTATGAAGAAAGCTTTATTATGGTTTTCTTTTTCTTTGTGTTTATATTTTCACATCAATATTTCCCCACAAATCTACAAATCTGCAATTTAGAGGCTGCTCTATGACACTAATGCTAATGGCATATATTATGCTTCTGTTCTTTTATAGTGTGTGTGTTTTAAAAACACAAAGTGCCCATTTTGCAGATGCTCTTACAGTCTCACACTACTGTCAACATTCTGCCATGCTACTAAACCTTGATTTCTCTCCTAGCCCAAAGGGACTTCAGGAGAGAGAAAGAGTGAAAAATTTAAATTAATTGAGTCTAAGGGCTACCCTCAAAATCTCACAACTCAGAGGAGAGATGGTCAGCCATTGCCCTGCCAATGCTAACTGATAGAGTGCTCACAGCTAAACAAAACGAAAACAGCAAGATGCAGAATAACAGATGTCTACAAGAGGAATTATTCCCCAGTTTGTCATTATTAAAGTGCCCAGTGTCATGATGTCATTAGAGATCACAGAAGGATTGTAAAAAGGGATAACTTGCAGGCAGCACATCTGTCTGGATAGCTTTCCTTCATAGTAAGAGCAGGTGAGGACACTGCAGCCTTTTCCAACAGAGGGGATTTACCCTATTTGACCTGAGTGTTTTTTGCTGACCATATATTTTCATAGCCATGTTCATGAAATCTCATTACATTGCAGAACACAGATGCATTGCCATGAGATAGGATTCATGAGGACTCTTCAACTTTCTGAGAGCTCATAGAAGTCATCCCAAGAAAGACTTTTATTTCAAGGAATTTTTAAATTAGCTCATATGGACAAACACAAAAGGCCTGATCCACTGAATTCTATAAAATGGCTGAAAATTCATTTGTTTAGCTAATAACAGTGAGCCAGATGGCAATACCTTTATTTAAACTAAATAGCAGTTGGGAGAAGAGTTGAGAAGAAGGGTGTCCCAATAAAGCCTGATGAAATATCCTGTCAGAAAATAGTTTTACAGAAAAAGATGGGTTTCAACAGGATGAAATTTTTCATGAGAAGTATTTGCTTTTTGTGGGAAATGTTGATTTGTCATTAAAAAAAACCCTGAATATCTTGAAATTGAAATATTTAATCTGTGAACCAATTTTTCCCATGGATTAAATAAACCTAGGGCTTTTTTAAATCTATTTGCTATCTTCTTTTCACTAAAAACTATCTTGATTTCCCCCAATACTCATAATCATAAATCTAATTAGATACAGTGGTGCCAGTAGTGAGAGCAGCTCTCAATTCAATTCTCCTACTACTGTATCTGTGAAGTTTTGCCTCACGTCTGTAGTGAATGTCACAATTAGCCTGTTGGTGAATTAGATAATATCTGCTGTTTAGACTCCTAGGAATAAAGAAGCCTATTTATTTTTCCTCAGAGGAAAACAAATGGCAGCATGTAGGAGTTCAAACTGTGATGTTTAATAGCACCAGAGGGAAGGTTATGCAGGGAGCAAGGAAGAGATCTAATGTTTTCAGAAGATTGGTATTATTTCCCCAACATTTCAGTACTTAACTAAAAAGCAAAGCAGATTATGAAAACACCAGAACCCAAAAGTCTCCGTATCTTGCAAGCTCTGACCTTTTCAGTCAGGAGAAATTTTGTTGCAAGTAGCAGTATTTGCTGTTTAAATTGTAAATCATCCAAAAATTGATAGATGAACAGCTCCCTACACACATGCAAAATAATCCTGATTCTTCTTCTCATTACCCCTTCTTTGGCCTCTGCAACCCACAGCTGAAGATGAAATTCTTTGCATTCACAGAACTAGCACAAGGCCCGTACCATCCATAAGCCCAAAAGAGATCTTAAGTGGTTCTGCGTGGGTCTCAGTTGGACCCTTAGGCCCAGATCCAACAATGTAGGTAGGTACCTAAGTCCCAATTTTGGTTCCACTGTAATCCACAAAATTCTTGTCAAAACCAACCCACATTTCTAGAGTAAGAGTTCCATGGTGCACAAATATTTAAATAGTAATTGGGAGGGAAACAAACCATGTCTCTGTAGCCCAGAGATTAGGGCACTCACTGAGGTAGGAGAAACCCTGAGCCCTGTTCTGCTTCCCCAATCAATCACTCTTTATTTATCCACAGTGGATCAGCTTCCATAGAAGAAACTGAAGGAGGCCTAGGGTAAAATTCCCCATTGATCAGTGGTTCACCCACTCTCCTAAAGGGTAGGAGACCACTGTTCAAATCTTTTCTCCTCTTCTGGGGGAGAGAAGGGAACTGAACTTAGGTTCTCCACACCCAGGAAAGTGCTCTAACCACTGGCCTAAAAGTTAGGACACCTCCTCCTCCCACCATTGTGTGCGGAATAAGGCAGGCACCTGATCCATTTCTACAAGAAATGCCTCAGCTGCCTCATTCTAGGTGACAGTTCCCCTGTATGGATTGTTTAGCAGAGACAGACATCTCCCTGCCACCCAGACTTAGGTGCCAATCTCAGAGAGGGGTGGTACTTAGGACATACCCCTCTCATTAGTGACACCCATTGACTAGTTTAGGCAGCTCTCCACTTGGCTTTTGTGGCTCACACTTCAAGACACGTATTTCTCCCCATTCACTGCATAGGGAGCTATGATGGGATGTGACTCACCACTGCAGTGCCGCCTGCTGGCTGTCATGGGAATTAGCTCTGCTCACCAGGGCACCCTCCTCTCGTGCCTCGCTGCTGTCACTTTTATTCCAGGCCCTATCCCACTCTCGGGACTGCAGTGTCCTCTTCAGTGATACTGACCTCTAGTTGTGCCATAGTCTGTGTTCTCCCCTTTCAGGGGACCTGCAATTTCCATCCACCCTCTCCACCAGTGGCAACTGCAATCCACTGTCCCAGGGTCACTTCCCATACAGCTCTAGCACCCAGTTCTCCCCTTACCTCCGGGCCTCAGTGTGCAGGTCCTTGGAACCAGCCTGGAGCTCTCTGTAGTTCTGCCAATCCCTGTTTGCAGCATGGCTCTGTCCCAGGTGCTGATGGTCCTTCCTCTGGCTAAGAGCCTGATCTTCTTCCCCTGAAGCATCAGTCTGCTACTGAAGCTGCGCTGCTCTGCTCTGCAACCGTTCTTACATGGGCTAACCCGGCCCTGACTGGCTGCCTCTCATGGCCCCTCTCTAATTGTCTGTCTTCTGTGCAGTTTCCCTAGGGTTCCACTAACCCCTGATAAGCCAGTGTGGGGCAGAGGACCCATGACAGAAGCCTAGGCACCTAACTCACCTTTGTGGATCACAGCCTCATTCCTGTGATTTTCTAAACACCTAAAAGTTAGCTGCTATGGTACTCAGCAGTGTAATGCCTAAGTCCCTTCATGGATTCCAGCCTCAGTCCTTCATTTCTCCATGAATAGGGAAAAAGGCTAGCAAGCATTTTCTACCTACTGTGCTTAGCCTATCAGCAAGTTTGGCATGAATTGCACTTTAGTTCATTATAAGGAAGGCAGAAGACAATTTCATACTCCACTATTTTGAAAATAAGAAAGTTTAAAAAGAAAAGATGATGGTCAGAAAATAAACACAAAGAGACACAAATAATTGAAATTCCTGTGGCATCACATATAACATTCTTGCTACTACTAATGGATTTCAGCATGATAAATGTCACTACTATGAAGATCAATGAAATTAATGATTTGCCAATTCTAGCAGAGACCAAAATAAATCTATATTTATTATCTCATCCCAAGCATTGAAAAAAAATCAAACTTCCACAACAAGAAACCCTTATAATTCTCTCCCTGCTGGCTAATTAAGCATTTAATCACCTGACAAACCACAAAATTGAAGACTGACATCACTTTTAAGTACCACCCTTAAAAGGAGCGTTTCCAGATGACATTACAGATTCATGAAGCATTATACATGGTTGTGATGTCCGACGGTACCCCTTTTAGGGGTGGTATTTAGAGGACTGATGTAAAAACAGTCGCCTGTTCTCTGCATAGGTTGGCCATGTATTCAGGGTACACTTACAGGCAGGTGGGACAGCAGACTATTTAAAAAAATATAGAGTACAAGTGTCTTTTTTGTCACACATTTTTCTCAACTTAAACTTCAGTTTAACAAACTGGATAGGTGCTATTTAAGGGTACGGTACACTGCAATTAACCCCCCATCCCCATAGCTAGCCTCTGGCTGGGGTGCTGTTTATTTGAAATGTAGAAGCTTGGGTTTGGGTGGGAGTCTGGGGTTTGGGACCCTCACGTCTTGTGGGATCCCAGAGCGCAGGCTCCAACCCAAACCTGAATGTCTGCACCGCAATTGAACAGCCCCTTAATCCAAGCCCTTTGAGCCTGAATCAGCTGACATGGCCCAGCCTGGGTGTTTAGCTGAAGTATAGACATACTCTTAGTTTCTTTTTCTTTGATGAAATTGTCAAAGGAAAATAACATTACTGTGTAAGTTATAACTATTTATGCTTCATCTAGTAGTTAAATGAGATTTTATCCTAAGGGTACATGTACACCGCACCTCTACATAAGCCATCCATTATTTTGAAATATTTTTTGAAATAATGGGTGTGCTGTTTCGCCATCCCGGTAAACCTCATTGCACAAGGGCTAAGGGATGGCTCGAAATAGCACGTGATTTAGAAATTTGGCTTTGTGTAGACGTGCCAAATTTCAAAATAGATTTGAGATCTTATTTCAAGTTTAGGGTGCTGTGTAGACACGCCCTAAGTAACAGGTATACTAATTAGCATACTTGAACTTCATACTTGCTAGAAGTATACAACAATTTCTTCAAAAATATACTTGTAAACTTCAGCCCACGTTATTCATATAGGTACCTTACAGAAAATAGAACCAACATAAAAGTCCATTGGCAGGATTTTCAAAAAATGTGATTTTCCTAAGTGTACTAGGAGCAGTTTCTCCTGAAAGAAATTGGAAGCCACATTGAAAAACACTGAAAGTGTATTTCAGTAGAAGTTGTGCTTCTAACTCACTTCCAGCTGTTCAAAATCTCATCCTAAGTTTATTAAAACCAATTGGACTATTTTCCCAATGAAATTAGTGACAGTAGAAAATAATTTTAGTAGTATGTCAAGCTGCTACTAATGCATATTAAAGTTACAGAAGAAAAATCTGAAATTATATTGTGTTGTTACAGAAACGTGGTAATATCACATAACTGAAAGCAGTTGTGATACATTCAAACAAAGGGACAGATTTAGGGTTGTATATGTAATCATAGCTTTGTCCTTTCATGTCTTTTGAGTGTCTAACCAAGCAATCTTACTGCTCTCTTAACAAAGTCTTTGGAGAGAGATATGGACTAAATAATGGTGTACTAATGAAACTTCTTTCAGCATGAGTTTCAGGTGCATTTCAAAGGAGATTCAACAGAATGGAGAATCTGGCTCAGTGAGGACTAATAGACTAGGGCAAGAGGATGTGGGGGGGGGGCTTAGCTAACCCAATTCAAACCTTAAAACAAAGGTTCCATCTCAGTTTGGGATCAAGGCAAACATTTGGTTGGATTTACAAATAGTTTGCAAAGGGCTAGATGGTTCAGAAGACAGGTAATATCCTATACAGTTTGTTATTTTAAGCAATAAGTTAGGCTCTGCCCAAGATGTTGCCATCAGAGGCACTGTTTATCTACCCAAGATGGTAGGATCAGTGCAGTTTTATATAGGCAGTTATTTAACATTGTCACAGGAGGCGTCAATTGGTAGTTTCAAAACACAGGTCAACCATTTTACATGAACCACCTGCATCCTCAACTAAATGATGGGACATTCAAGAACAGAAGTGAAGCTTGTTTGTGCAGTCAGGCACTTGTTTCAAATAGGACTTAATCATGTGTTTAAGTTCCATTACTGAACTGGGTTGCAATGCCATTGCCCAGGGTGTACAAACTTTTGTGAATAAGCAGCATATCTGGATTTCCAATGCTAATACTCCAACATCACTCACCAAAGCTAAAAATAAGTTGAAAGCCTCGACCAGGATCTATAAAAGATTTAAAAACCAAGCAACCAACTACTGAATGCAGTGTAAAGATTCATCAAATAGTTGGCTTTTATTCTGGCACTTGCATTGAAATCTTAATTTTTGACATGCTTAGAACTTTAAACACTATGTAACAAGTAGAAAACACAGGCTTAATTCCAACAATGTAAGGATCAATTCTGTTAAAAACTGGGAAAAGCTATTATCAAACTTTTTGAATTAAGTGAAACAAGTGTATTCATACTTAAAATGGTCTGGGATGCATTTCAGGCATCGATAAGGGAGGAAATAATTAGTTATACTGCTAAAAAGCACAGGCGCTATGATCAGGCCGCTAATTATTTAGACAAAGAAATAAACAACATTGAATTTTGTAGCTACTACAGCAATTCCATAATTAAGGATGCATTGACATTTGCAGTAAAAATGGGATTAAATCTTTGTAATTTGTGAGAGTAATACAGTGCTTTCAAAATGTATAGCACATACATAAGATGCATTTTCTTGGTATTTGTATGAAGATCTCTTAGCTAGTTTATGAGACAGTCATTTAACATCCACGCTTAAAAATATTTTGTGAGTCTAACTGTTGTTTCCACTCAGGAGAGCAAATAAATTCCAGATTTTTTATATTTAAAAGTGACTCACTTCTGGTTTGTAGCAAAATCTACTTAATGCAGAAACTACTTTTTAATGTTATTAATGTGTAAACATTTTTATTTATTAAACTACTTGGTCATAACCATTTATTTGCGATAATACCAAAATAAGGCAATATGCAATGGAATTAAAAAGGTGGCAAATTAAAAAATGATAAAAGGAAATACTTTTACACGTAAAGTGTAATTATAGTGTGGAATTGTTTTATTACAGGAGGTTGTGGAGGCCAAGAATTGTAGAATAGAGGAATATCCAGAGTTGTTATAAATAATGTCAAGATAAATTCCGGAAGAGATATTAAATATTATGCTTCAGAGTTTACAGCAATCTCTAGCTATTAGAGATCAGGCTGAGTCCTAATGTGAGGATGGATAATCTCACATCTAATAGCCACGGGGTTCTTGTATCTTCCTCTGAAGCCTCTGATGTTGGCTGTTGTTGGAGACAGGATACTTGACTACATGGATTTTGGAGGTGATCCACGATTCTTATGTTCCTATTATTAAAATTAAGGAATCATTTGCATAAATGTGAATTATATCATCATTTAATCACCTACTCATCAAATGGCTGCACACATCAAAAAATGAAAATCACAATGCACAGCCTAAACTCCGCTCATTTCCTTTTCTATATAATGAACAGGTGGAAGGTTGGTCTTGCAGTTAAGACAGTGGCCTGGGACTCAAAAGATGAGAGTTTCGTTCCTGGCTTTCCCATGAACACATTGTGTCTGTCTGTGCCTCAGTTCTTCATTGGTTAAAAATATACTTCCTCACCTCTCAGGGCTGTTGCAAGGATAAATATCATATTGCTGGCGAGATGCTCCAATATGCTGGCAACGGGAACCAGATGAGTCCCTATTCATATGAATACACATATGAAACAGTGTATATGACTGTATATTGCAATATTAATTCATATGTGCTTTTGTTTAGTCATGTATGCATTGTTCACCTGATTCTTGGAAAGTCATAAAAATTGTTTTAGATAAGGCAAAAATTCAGAATAAATTATTAACTTTTACTGTTTTCTCTCCTTTGTATGGTATGTTAAAACTATAATTTCAATATCATAGCTGTCATTAAACATTTTAAATACCAAAAAGGGAGATTTAAGCTTTGCACTGCAGCAAGATTTTCAGCTCTTGTGGGTATGCATTGAGAGTGAAAGTATTGTTGAACTGAAAGCGAATGTCAAAGAGCAGGCAATAGTGTTTGGTGTAATGGGCTAATATTTGGAGACCTATTGTACTGAGTATGTATGTAGCTTTCATTTAGGATTTCTTTCATTTTAGTGTTTGTGGTGTTGTGACAAAATTCACTTGAACAAACTTACTTCCCAGGTAATTAATTATTGTGAATGGGAATTAGATCATAGCTGAACAGGTGATTAACAATCTAGTTATAATGTCCTTACTCCATCAAAAGTCTCAAGATAGCTATATACTTACACCATCTCAGCCCCTCACAAGATCGAGCCTGAACTCTACCAAAAAGTTAACTAAACCCAGAAGAAAGGAAATGTGAGAACAACCATTGTACATTATATCTACTGTATTCCCCTGATAGAAAGATACATCTATGATGCAAAAATTATTTCTGAACTTCCCTGGAGTGATATTTGGCTTGGATTGTACAATGTTCTCATGGGCATATATATTGTTTCTCTTCTGTATTTTATTTATACCCTTATTTTCAACTATAATATGGGAAATAATGAACTGAGAACCCAAATTTGTCACAAAGGATCTGTATATTTACTGGCCCCATCCCAAGCACCTAGCACATATTCCCCGTTGTCTCTTATTTAAGAGCTGGATTTATATTAGCAATGGTGTGATTGAACATGTGCTGTAATTCATATGCCTATTTTGGTCCTTTCTTGTCTTTTTTATTACATTGTTTTGTTTAACTCAGGAGAAAACAATGACAACCAAGAGCTTCCAGCACCAAATTATCTTCTATCATATACTTATGTACAGTTCAGTCATGAACTTGTCCTACTCCTTCTTTAGGGTTTAGGGTTTTTCTCTCCTTACACAATATCAATACATTCTGATGCAAATATATGTGGTATTGTGTCTAACTGTAATGTGACTCTTTTCTTATTTTTATTCCCTTGATGTGCTGTGGTTTGTGGAACAGACACCACAAATGTTCTTGATGCAAACAGCTCTGGGGCACACCAGAGTGACAGTAATATCAATAGGACAATTTATCTAAAGGTGGATTTCTGTTATGTGTTGACAAAAGAAGCAGTCACAAGAACACCACAAGTTCCTGGCATGCCTGGGCACACTATGAATTAGATTAAAGGTTTCAGGAAATGTTCTTACCTATGCCCTCAAGACACAGTAATGATTTCTGAAAGACTAACACATAGACTCACTGGTAGAAGCACTCAGACTTTAAGGTCAGAAAAGACTATGATGATTATCTATTCTGACCTCCTGAACATTGAGGCCACAGAACCTCACCTGCATTCATGAAATAGACACCTGATCAATCAAAAAAAATCCAACTTTCTGACATTCTAATTACAATCCTAAAATGCTTCTGTCCTTTCATGAAATTCTAGAAGCAGCAATCCAGGGTATTATACATCTTCATCAGATGAGTCTCTTACACGAATCCTCAACATGAGGATGAGTTATTCTTCCACTGACAAAAGAATGGGAAAATACAGTGGTAATACATACCAGCTGGAAAGAAGGAAGATACAACAAACAGCAGTTAACTGCTAAATGGATAGTCAGAACTGCAGCTGAATGTCTATGCCAAATGTACATATATATCGATCAGAAATATACACTGGGAAATATAAATGAAAAATTCCAATACTTATTTCAATATTGGTTTTGATAACATTGTAGATGAAAAATTTCAACTAAGAACGTCACCAAAAATATGAAACGCAAAAGTCAAATGAAGAAAATGTTCCATTTATGAAAAAGGTCATTTTTTAACAATTATGTTGAGCAGTTGTAGCCCAGAACCAAAGGAAGAGGATAGATAAGCCCAGACTAACAGTTGTCCTTCCTTATGAGGAGAAGGTGACCCATCCAGTAGGAAACTGAGACTGCTCCGGAACTGGAAGATGAATGCACAGTGAAACTGAGCAGAGGCTGTAACTAGCAATTTTGAAATGCATGGTTTTACTTGGGTTTGAGATTGTGCTATTCCTGTGGAAGGATTAAAGGATGAGAGATTCAAACAATCATATGTGGAACAATGTGAACAATGCAAAAATGAAGATGAAAAAGATCAACTCAAATCTGATTATCTCTATTATGTGCTAGAGTAAAAATTACTATATTTTTTACATATATTAGAACGATAATCCCAAAATAATATGGAGACAAAATAGCTATTTCTATAACTAGGTAATGTTAAAGTAGTCAGATGTTAGGAACAGTATTCTATGGTTAGGATATTTCAGTAGTAGGAAAACTCAGTCCAGAATAATGTCAATACTCTCATGGCCAGGTATTTGTACAGCTTCAGTGTATGTCAAGGCACTTAGGCTTTCATTGGCAGTAGTGGATGTGACATTTTAAAATGTCCAAATGGATATTACTGAACTCTTAGAAAAAATGTCATAGCTTTGGGGAGGGAAGGGGGTTGCTGGTCTATGCCTCTGCTATTAGCCAGGGGAGCTGCAAGCAATGTGGATGTGGTGGGCTGTGGGCTCCCAGAAAGGCTGGGGACTCAGGCGGAAGGGACAGGGGCAACCAGCCCTCTGCCCCACCCCACTCTGCAGAGCTGCACAAAGCATGTAGTACAGCGCTCTGGCAGTGATTAAAAGGGCCTGGGGCTCTGGCAGCCCCTGGGGTAACTGCCCCCATTGTATCCTCCCCCCCATTGGCAGACTTGCTACTCGCTGTCAAAGACCATCCCTCTGCATATGCAGCAGCTCATAAAGTGGCTGAGGATCAGATGATTTTTTATGAGGGTAAGTACTGAAAGAAATGAAAACGAGAATCCACAAGAATGGGGGTGCTTTAGAAATTGTTAGAGAGAACTGGGAACTGGGATTGGATCAAGAACAGACCCTACAGCAATGGGGTCTGACCAGGGAAGGAGTAAGACATTCTGTTGGGCTTGCAAACTGTGCTGGAAGACCAGACAGGGAATTTCTGCACCACTGCTGGAAGCCTGCCTCCCAGCATGGCTATGCAGACATTTGCTAGGTCCATATGAGTTGCTGCACTGAAATAGTAACACGAACATTATGGAATGAGCATCGACTCCAGTCAATTGTCCAACCATTTCCCCAGTTGGTGAGGGTGAGGGGGCAAAGGCCTGCTCACAACTCGGGTCCCAACCCGGGGACCTTCCAAGCTTCAGTCACTTCCTGTGTTTCTTTGCCTCTACTATTGTTGCATTTCCCTGGGACACTTTCCCAGGGCCACAACACCTCCTCAATCTCAGCAACCCATCCAGAGTTCTCTCTCTTCTCCCCAGGCTCCTGCCTCTATTTCTCTGTCCCAGATGCTACAGACACAGTCTGTACCCTACTCCAGACACAGTCCTCCTGCTCAAGCTTCAGTTAGCTACAGACCCTGCTGTGCCTTGATGCTCTTTTTATATGAGCTTGTTAGGCCTTAATAGGCAGCTCCTCAGAGCTCCTCTCCTATTGGCTTCTTTTCATACAGCCTCCCTAGGGCTCTATTAACCCCTTACAGGCCAGTGTTGGGCAGAAACCCCATCACATTCCTGCAAGGAGTAATCCAGGAGCTGGGAAACATAAGTCTCAACAATTAACCTGAAGAAAAATTTTTTAGACAATAAAATAAAAATCTTGATTTACTTTGAGGAAAAGACCCTGTGAAACACATAAAAGACAAGATCAACAAATGACTAGAGGATTACCTACCACCAAGGCAGAAGTCAAATCTTTAATAAAAGACAGATATTATACTAAATTAATCTATATAATCTATAAATTGATCATCCATTAATAGTTTTCAGTCTATACAAACCTACTTGGGAAATAAATATTTGATAATGGTTTCTTCATTCTAGCAAAGGTATAACAAGATTCAATGGTGAGAATTTGAAGCTGAAGAAATTTACACTGGAAATAGGGCATGTGTTTTTAACAGTGAGGCTAATTAAGTATTGGAACAATTTATTAAGGGTTATGTGGGATTCTCCATCACTGGCAATTGGATTTTTTAAATATGTTCTAGTTCAACATTAATTTTTGAGGAAGAAGGCAAGTCTATGGCCTGTTTTATGCAGGCAAACAGTCTAGATGACCAAGTGGTCCCTTCTGGTCTTGGAATCTATGAGTCTAACTGATGACTCATCAAAAATTATAGAGAGGGCTCCAGAATGTGGAGAAGCAGACTTAAAGAAAATGTTACACAGACCAGATTTTAAGAAATGCTTTATTCCACAAACAGATGCCCCTAACAATGAAAGAAGCAGCAGTGCTTCATCACAGATCAGAAGGCCTGCAAATATCCTAACCTTCTATGAGCCAAAAACTGGTCCCAGAAGAACAAAAATCCTCCACAGTAGAACTGCCCAACTACGAAATGGGCTATTTAGAGGGTATATTTTCTGCTAATGCAATAATTCAGCTCTGACTTACATTCATGAGATAACATTGTAACCCTTGAGCATATGTGCTGTGATAAAAACTGGTACTATGCTGTTTTAGGATATTGTCACCAACGCACAGGTACACAATTCAGCAAAAAAAATTTAAATTAAAAAATATTTGTCTCTATATTTAAAAAGCATGTGGGGTTTAAATACTTCAAATGTGTTACACTTTTATTCTTAGTAGTATCCACTGTATTTTTAGTAGTTCTCTATACACACATTTGCTTCTAGTGCAAGTACGTTGTATTGTAATCATTGTAATTATGTCTTCCTCACTAAGCAAACAGGGTTGTTGGGTTTTTTAAATAATGGTAAATTGCATATGCTAATTAGCAGTGCATTGGTGGGGTAATATTACAACATGTACAAACATGGAGTGCAACATCTCATGCACTAGTGGCCATCCAATTATAGAAGACAACAAGGAGTCTTGTAGCACCTTAAAGACTAACAGATTTATTTGGGCATAAGCTTTTGTGGGTCAAAATCACTCCATCAGATGCACAGATACAGACTAATAGGGCTACCCTCTGAGACTTGCATACAATTCTATTGTTTGAGAACACTGAATATGCTAATTGATAATTCATTGCATTGACAGTCATTGTTGCATTCAGTCATACTAAAGGCATGTCTACACTGGTCTACATGTGTGTCTACACAGCAAAATTATTTTGGAATAACGGCCATTATTCCGAAATAACTATAGGAGCATCTACACAGCAATTCCGTTATTTTGAAATAATTTCAAAATAATGGACAGCTTATTCCGACTTCTGTAAACCTCATTCTACGAAGAATAATGCCTATTCCAAAATAGCTATTTCTAAATAAGGCGTGTGTAGACGCTCCACTGTTGATATTTCGAAATAGCCCCTCACCAGAACCATTCTAAGTTATTTCTCCTGGGGCTCTAAATCAAGATAGCACGTCTACATTAGGGAAGCCTGCCTTGGACTAATTTTGACGCTTCCCTGCAGTATAGATGTGCTATTTTGAAATAAGCTATTTCAGAATAGCTATTCCAGAATAGCTTATTCTGAAATAACTGTGCCGTGTAGATGTACCCCTTGTTATTTTGAAATAACAAGGCAAGTGTCCACACTACCAACCCTGTTATTTTGAAATAATAACATCTGCTTGTGAAGAGGAATAAACTTATTTTGAAATTGTTATTTCAGGAGTTATTATTTTGAAGTAACTTATAGTGTAGTGTAGTGTAGACATAGCCTAAGATAGAAGATATTCCAGGGAAGTGTACAATTGCATATAGCCTTACAGTGATGAGATTCCTGCCAGTTCTTTAAATTTGCTAGTTAAATAAAAAAAAATCAACTTAAAGCTTTAAATAATTATTCTTAGATTCTGAATGCATTGGGAGACAAAGTTGATATAACTTTTTTCTCAACACTGGGTATAGGTTAAGCACAGATTCTATTCCACAAGCATGGATGGACAGTATGAAAAGTAAAATGTCTGAATGACTATCTGGATTTCACATCACCAATCATCTAGATAATACACCTGTCCAGATGTTATCATCATCAGCATGGAATGAAGTACAGCTGGTCAAAAATTTTCACATGAAAAACTCTTATCAACCAACTGGTCTTTTCTTAAAATTTATTTTATATTGAAATTTTCTATTTTTATTCAACATTTTTTATAAAAATATTTTTTTCAAAACAATTATCAAACTTTGTCAGTCTCCTCAGAAATGTTTTTCTTACTGTATATATTTTCACTAAATAAAAAAATTAAAAATTATTTGTGTAAATCTGTAAATAAAAAAATAAAATGGTAACTTTTTTATTAAAAATGTTTCCATTTGAAACCCCATGAAACAGAAACAACACTGAAATATCCATATTTTTCTTGAAATCCATTCTCCAGATTTGGACTAGCTCCAGAATGAAGACAAGCAAATCAAACTGAACAAACAGGTTCCCCCTTGATGCGAGACCTCTAAAAAGCCCAGAGACTACTATCTCTCTAGGGACACACCTGACTTTTCACAACACTAAAAGCAGTACACATCCTGTATTCAAATAGGTTGAATACAGGCAAAATAATATATATAGCTCCAAGCTGTAACATATACAGAGACTGAACACAATTGTAGTCTTTGCACTTTCCTGGATTCAAGTGCACACCATCACTAGCCACAGCAAAAGAATAAGAAAATGATGATGGAAGATGAGCTCAAACCCAACTGCATCAGATGGCAGTGCTGGACAACCACAGGGGGAAGCGCACACGCTGCCTTGTGAAGAGCAATAGCAGCAAGCACCCCTCCCCCTTCCCTCCCTCCCCCCCACGTACATCAAAGACTTTAAAGGAGCGCTGCAAGCCCTGGGAAGAATAAACTGTAGATAATCTGTTCTGAATGTGTCTCTATTGAATCATAAAAGATTAGAGTTGGAAGAGATCTCAGGAGGTCATCTAGTCTAATCCCCTACTTAAAGCAGGACCAACTCCAACTAAATCATTGCAGCAAGGGTTTTGTCAAGCCTGGCCTTAAAAACCTGCAAGAATGGAAGTTCCATCACCTCCCCAGGCAACCCATTCTAGTGCTTTGTCACCCTCCTAGTGAAATAATTCTTTTACTAGTATCCAGCCTGGGTCACCCCCACTGCAACTTGAGACCATTGTTCCTTGTTCTGTCATCTGCCACCACTGAGAATAGCCTGGCTCCAGCTTCTTTGGAACTCCCCTTCAGGGAGTTGAAGGCTGCTATCATGGTGGAGAAATTATAGTAACCCAAGACAAACAATATCCTCTCCCTATCTCTTCTACATCCTTGGAGAATTCAATAAAGAATAATAAAATTTCTATAGGGTTTTTTAACCATTCTGTATCATTCTGCAGAAGAGATATGTCTGCTAAATTCTACCAGTTAGCCTACAAATTATGTGGAGAGGAAACTTATATCTATTACGTTTTACTCCTAAGGAAGCCTAAGAAATTTCTATAATTTTTATAGAATTCCCATTGGTTTTATCACTCTGAACTTCTGACTTTTTCCATTAGAAAATAATCAAAAATAAATCAATGTACTGTTCAGTAAATTCTCATAGGGAAAAAATACAGCTATCGCCATCTTCCCATACCTTCCTAAACAATAGTTAAAATGTATCTGAGGAAGGTACATTTCCCCTACACTGAGAAATATTGTTTGGCTTTTGCCCTGCAGAAAGGTTTAGCTTAATCCCCTATCACATGGCCCAACTGCTTAAACACCGGAAGGGAAACAAACTCTGTCATCCTTTAAACTGGAATTTTGATCCTCATTGACATTATCAGATCTTAAAACACATCGAATCATTAAGCACCACAAATAAGCAACGCAGAACTTAGTCTATATATAACTAAAGAACAACATAAAACCTGATTAAATGGAAAAAATGTATTTCAGCATTTTCTGAAAATCCACATGATTGGACAGTTCACACATTGTGATGGCATATTTTCCTGCTGGGACAGCACAAACCTCTTCCAGCAGGGAATCACCTAAGGTTTGCAGCATTAAGTACTACCAACCATTCTCACATATACTGCTTGTTGTTCTACCATACTATAATGTTACAAATCTGACAGGCAACTGGACAAATAACATTCTTTTTATTCCCCATTATTCCATAAGGGATCAGATAAGGGACTCCTGTTGACAGACTCCTGACCTGAACTTTAGTGAACAGCAGATAGGGTGTTTTGCCTTTGATCTAATCTTTGAAACACACAACATTTGGGCTGCTATAAGGTTTCAGTATGAAAGTTTTCTATGATCGTTTGCTAAGAAACATGCAGAATTACCTGAATGTTGGCCAGATTGTTCAGAAATCAGTAATTCTTTTCTCTGCCCCCAAGAGGGAGCCTATTTTCAAAAAGCCATATGGGCACATTCAATAAATTACACCAGAAGAGAACATCCAAAGTATAAACACACACAGAATTTGATCACCTAAAGTACAGGAATTTTGAAAGGGGACGAGAGTGCAACATCGCTTTAGTGCCTGCTACTTCTGTGGGGTTAGACTCCTTACTCTCCCTGGTCCCAACAGCCTCCCAAACAGCCATAACATCTCTCAGCTCCGCTTCATATCCTTCTCCTGAGAAAGTGGCTGATATGTGACTTGGTCAGTCTCAGCTCTTTTGGATAGGTTGGACACAAGGCATTTCAACACAATGAGGCTATAATAACTGTAAACACTGCAGCAAATAAACAGCTGAAGGGGGTGAAAATCGGATGGGTTTACTGCTTCCTGAGAGACATAAATAGAGAAAGGGCTGTTAGACAGTTTTACACTGCACACCTGTTACTAGCCCCACACTATTATATTTATTTACTCTCATGTGGGACTGGGTTGGTGTCATCCAGAGCAGCATGTACCAGACAGCAGATCCCTGTAAGCAACAATAGAGAGAAGAATGAACAGAGCTCAAAATCACAGAGAGATGTATTCAGTTTGTTCAGCTACTGCTCCCCTCTAACCAATAACATAAATAATATAAAATATTACCTTGCCAACAGCAATCCAACACACCTTTGTTATACCCCCACCCATAAGCCTATGAACCTATAGAAGCCTGTTATCAAGGTTGTGGCAGGAGACTGTGGTTTGGAGGGAGCTGCCCACAGGAGCCTGCTGGGTCTGGAGCTTGGCTCTCACTCAGTCAGCTCTGGATTATCAGGGATGCAAACCTAAGCCTGAGGGAGAAGAAAGACCTTAAGGCAGGGGTGGGGAACCTATGCCCCGGGGGCCAGATCCGATCTTCTGGACAATTCAATCCAGCCCGTGAGGGATCCAGCTGCCGCGCAGTGCTGCAAGGGGATCCAGTGGCCACACAGTGCCCACCACACCCCAGCCTCACCTCATCCACACACAGATGAGGAGGTGTGCACAGATGAGATGGGCAGAGGGGGTAGCCATGCCTGGCGGCCAGGCAACAACACAGAAAACACCAGAGCACACACTTCTCTGCTCAAACACTCACTGCCCTGGCGCCAGCAGGGAAAGCAACTGAGCCTCTTCCCTGCCTGGTGTGGCTGCAGCAGGGAGTCACACAGGGCAGCTGCTTCCTGCAGTGTCCAGCCCCAGCCAAATGCTGCCAGCAACTCCTCCTGAAATCAGATAAAGAGGCATGAGGGAGTGGGCGGGAAGGGAAGGCCCTGAGCCCCTTCCCTGCATGAGATGCCCAGAAAAGGGAGGAAGGGGTGGCCACCACTAGGCAAGCTCCAGAACCCCAGCCAGGAAAGCAAATTCAGCCCTCATACTAATATTCTCAATAAAAAAGAACATCACATCAAGGGGGGGGTGTGCATGCATGCACACTTGCACGCTTCTCGTTCGAGGCTTTTTTTCTTCTTTCTTTTATGTGGCCCCTAGGGTTGCTAGGTGTCCGGTATTCACACAGACAGTCTGGTATTTTCGCCTCCTGTCCGGTAAAAAATTCAGAGATACCGGACACCTGAGATGTCCGGTATTGTCTGAATTTTTCACCGGCCAGGAGGCGAAAATACCAGGCACCTGGCAACCCTACAAACACTCAGTGCCCAGCCTCTCCCCCCCAACCCCTCTCCGGCCCCTAACACCCCCAGTCCCCATCCTTACCTGGTTCCCCAAGGCTGCCAGCACAAAATGGCTGTAGGCCAAAAGACCTAGGGGAAGCAATGCTTCCTCTGGGTCTTAGTGCTCAACTGCTCCCCTGTTCCTAACCCTGCACTCACTCTTAAAGGGGACATGCTGTTTTAATGCTGTGTTATTTTTTTTTCAGGCTTAATAAGTCCTTGGAGTCCTTTTTTTTGCTCAACAACTTTGGTCTCCCCCCTTTTTTTCCCTTCAACAGAATTTTTTCCCAGTGTTCTTTTTTGGGGGGGGTCGGTATTTTTGTTTCAACCATCTGGCAACCCTAGTGGCCCCTGACTGATTTTTCTGTGGGTTAGTGGCCCCCACCCCAAAAAAGTTTCCCACCCCACCCTAAGGATATATGTGGATACAAACCCCGCAGCAGTAAGCCTCCAATGCTGGGTCAAAAGACTCATACTCACAGGGCTCATGCTAAAGAGCTGTGTAGATACTGTAGCACAAATTGGCACTCAGCCTCTGAGGCCTATGAGGAGGGTTTCAGAGCCTCAACCACAATATCCACCCAGTTATTTTTAGTGTGGCAGCAGGAGCCAGAGGCTGTCAGTCCAAGGTCTGGGACTTGTTGCGGCTGTCTGTGATGGAGAAACCTAATTCACTTTGCCAGCTGAGCCCCAGTTAGCCAAGGTGCAGCCCCAGTTAGCCATCACTCGGGCCTCAGGCACACCACAGCCATAAGAGTCTGGCGTTAAAAATCAGGTGCTTGCCTCTTGGAGCCCCAAATGAGGTGGCACCCATCGTATGTTTGGCCTCTGGGCCCTCAAGTTAGAGATCAAAGGACCCTCCATTTCTCCTGCTCTTGTGCTCAACTAGCTTTATTCAGGGGCATAGCACTTTAAATCCACATGAAGAGCTGCAGACAGAATAGCGCAAAATTAACAGAACCCTCGGCACTCCCTCCCCTCCGTGCTCCAATTCCCTACCCCAGCTGAGTGCCCCTTCCTGCCCTCTGACCCCCTATGCCTAGCCATAAGCACCCTTCTATACCCTGAACTCCTCCTTTCTGTCTCACCCCAGAGCCCACGCCCCAGCCAGAACCCTGAAACCCTCGTGCATCCCGGTCCCAAATTTTGTGAGCATTCATGGCCTTCCATACAATTTCCATACCAAGATGCAGCCCTCAGACCAAAATGTTTGCCCACCCCTGTGGCGCAGCATATCAGAAAGAATAGTAAAGAATAAAATTGTGAGGCACGTAGAAGAACATAATTTGTTGGACAAAGTCAACATGGTTTCTGTAAAGGGAAATCATGTCTTACTAATCTATTAGAGTTCTTTGAAGGGGTTAACAAACATGCCGACAAGGGGGATCCAGTAGATATAGTATACTTAGATTTTCAGAAAGCCTTTGACAAGCCTCACCAAAGGCTCTTGTGTAAATTACATTGCCATGGGATAAGAGGGAAGGTCCTTTCATGGATTGAGAACTGGTTAAAAGACAGGAAACAAAGGGTAGGAATAAATGGTAAATTTTCAGAATGGAGAGGGGTAACTAGTGGTGTCCCCCAAGGGTCAGTCCTGGGACCAATCCTGCTCAACTTATTCATAAATGATCTGGAGAAAGGGGTAAGCAGTGAGGTGGTAAAGTTTGCGGATGATACCAAACTGTTTAGGATAGTCAAGGCAGAAGCAGACTGTGAGGGACTCCAAAAAGATCTCACCAAACTGAGTGAGTGGGCAACAAAATGGCAAATGAAATTTAATGTGGATAAGTGTAAAGTAATGCACATTGGCAAAAATAACCCCAACTATACGTACAGTATGATGGGGGCTAATTTGGCTATGACAAATCAGGAAAGAGATCTTGGAGTTATCGTGGATAGTTCCCTGAAAACGTCCACACAGTGTGCAGCGGCGGTCAAAAAGGCAATTAGGATGCTAGGAATTATTAAGAAACGGATAGAAAATAAGACCCAGAATATCTTACTGCCCCTGTATAAAACTATGGTACTCCCACATCTTGAATACTGTGTACAGATGTGGTCTCCTCACCTCAAAAAGATATTTTGGCCTTGGAAAGGAGTTCAGAAAGAACTAAAATGATTAGGGGTTTGGAACGGGTCCCATATGAAGAGAGGTTAAAACTACTGGGATTTTCAGTTTAGAAAGGGAGACTGAGGGGATATGATAGAGGTATATAAAATCATGAGTGGTGTGGAAAGGGCGAGAATAAGAAAAGTTATTTATTAGTTCCCATAACAGAAGAACTAGAGGACACCAAATGAAGTTAATGGGTATGCAGGTTTAAAACTAATAAAGAAAGTTCTTCTTCACACAGCGTGTAGTCAACCTGTGGAACTCCTTGCCAGAGGAGGCTGTGAAGGCTAGGACTATAATAGAGTTTAAAGAGAAGCTAGATAATTTCATGGAGGTTAGGTCCATAAAAGGCTATTAGCCAGGGGATAAAATGATGTTCTTGGCCTCTGTTTGTCAGAGGCTGGAGAGGGATGGCAGGAGACAAATCGCTTGATCATTGTCTTTGGTCCATCCTGTCTGGGGCACCTGGTGCTGGCCACTGTCGGCAGACAGGCTACTGGGCTAGATGGACCTTTGGTCTGACCCAGTACAGCTGTTCTTATGTTCTTATGCTGTCCCACCTCAAGCCCTTCCAGAGCTGCCTCTCAGAACAGTGCTGGGGGAGGAGAGAAGACAGGAAAGCTGGGAGCAGCATGGAAGCTGGATGAGCTGCCGGCATTCTGCTCATTTCCCTGCATGCTGCTGCCCCTTCCAACAGGGAAGGGAGAACCCCTCCCCGCCCAACCCCAATCCCTATGTGTCCATGGAGGTGTGTCAAGCATCTCCTCCGGAGCCATACAGCCGCATCCCTGCTGGAGGGAAGGGCTGGGAGCGGTACAGCAGTGGGAGTTTCTGCCAGTGTTCTGCTCCTCTTCCCATGTGCTGCTGCCCCTCCCAATGGGAAAAGAAGCCAAACCCGCAGACCTCTCCCCTGGACAGAGTGGGAGGAAACACAGCTCTGTAGAAGCACGGGGAGGCAGGGTTGGCGTTCTGCTCCTTCCCTGCTGGCAGGGGTAGGAGGGAAAGGAGCAGAACATTAGCATCTCCTCCGGCTGTTGTACTGCTCCCAGCCCCCCTCAACCAGGTAATGTGGGATAAGAGAGGGAAGAGCATGGGGGGGCCTGGGCTAAGGATAGGGTGGACTCATGTGGAGGGTCAGATGAGGAGGTCACATGGGCCTCCCTCATCTGGTGTAACCTCCATATCAGGAAGAAATTAAATTTACTTTCACCACTGAATGTATCTACCTTAGCTAGGTGAATCAGCTATTGTGGTATTAATCCTAGTGCTCGCTCCCTTACATTGTGTTATCCATGGCTCAGGCTTTCATATTAACATATGCTAATTATTACTACACTCCCATGAGTGCCTGACAAATGGCACTTGGATACAACTGATTCCAGTGGTGTGTTCCCAATGGTCCTTTATCCTTCTCCCTAAAGCGGCCACCTCTCCCTCACCCCTTTCCAAACAAGGAGGCAGAGCACTACTGCTTCCCCTTTTAGTGCTTTTAGGAACCCATTCCCTTCCTCCTGCCACCTCTGAATCTTGCTTGACTATTCCAGTGTTGCAGTGAGGTACTCCAGACTATAGAATCATAGAACCCTAGGGTAAAAAGGGACCTCAAGTGTCACCTAGATGAATATCTACATCCTCAGAGGGGCTTTAAATTAGCCCACTTCTAACCAGGTAAAGATTTCCACCTCTTCTATCTCTACCAATCACCTCTTCTATGTGTCAACTTCCCCGTGCTTCTTCTTTCTGCTATTGGGTCATGCTAGTAGGCCCTTGTTGGTTTCCATATGAAGGGTGGCACAGCAGGAGGCAGTGACTCACAATAAGAGTGTAAGTCAGAGAAGATAGACTGATTCCTAGAGCTAATAGGGATTGCTGCAAGATTCCTAACCTGGCTCAGCCCATCCCTCCAACTACACATCCTCCATCATCCTTGGCACAGCTCTAGCTAGCAGTTGCCCCAATGCACAAAAAATTAGTCCTTCTTCTGACATTATCCTGGGAGTTACCCAGTTTACTAAGAGCCTGTACGGCCATGAAATATAACACTTTACTCAGTGAAATATAACAAGAGGAAAAAGTTACTTGAAATGATCATTTAATAAGCATTTTGATACATAAACATAAGGAAGTAACAACAGCAAAAACAAAACAAAAAACCCCAGAAATATGGCATAACTGTTGCATGTTTGGAAATCACTGAGGGCACAGCTACAAAGCTGAAATAAACTATGCAACTTGAGCTATGTCAATTTTATAACTTAATTCAAAATAGCTTATTTCGACTTTTGGCGCTGTCTACGCAGCAGAAAGTCTTAGAAAAAGCACTCTTCCTCTGACTTCCCTTACTCCTCATAAAATGAGGGTTACAAGAGTCGGAGTAAGAAGTCTTCTAGCTTGACATTATTTTGACATTATGTCGAAATAACTACTTGTAGTGTAGATGCGGACTATGTTATTTCGGAATAACTGACATTATTTCGAAATAACACTGCTGTATAGACATATCCTGAGACCTCACTGAATATACCTTTATGATTTTTCACTATACACTTTTTCTCTTTCCTCAGTACCAGACATATTTCAGTTCTTGCACTATTTCCAATAATCTTTTGTAAAGTACTATGAAAATGCATTAATAAAATGTATGCCAGCTACGTGCATGCATACGCACATGCAAATTTCTACTGCATGAATGAAATCCTGCTCAATTGATGTCAACATTGATTTTAGTAGCTCTAGGATTTCAGCTTATATGTACACGCAGTTGCACACTCATTCACATTATGGCTGAGATTTGCAAAGCCACATAGAGGATTTGGAGACCTAATTCTCATTGAACTGTCCATCTAAATCCTTTAGAATTCTGGAAATCTCACCCTGCACATATATGTGGGGGGCAGGTGGTGAGGTCCATTGCATTAACATAACATGATATACAACAGCAATTTGGGGCAGACTGTCAAAATCAGATGCAAGTAATTGCATTCATAAATTTACACAAGCCTTATTTATTAGTGTGTACTCCCAAGATTCATGCACAAATTTGTGTTTGTGTGTCTTTGTGTGCCAGGCAGACACCAAACTGTGCACACTTCAACTTGACAATCTATCCTTTAGTTTGTACCAGTTGTACTTTAAAAAAAAATAACAACGTTCAGTTATGTCACCTTATCAAGTATATGGTGTTGGTTTTATCCCTCGAGACCCTCAGAAAAAATAAGCAATGAAAAACCTTCAGATAAATTATTTGTATCGAAGTCTAGTTAGTCTCATTTGCCACTGTCCTTTGTGGAACTGCAGTTTCAGTGAAAGCAGCAGGTCTTGGTCTTGGGTTATAACAGATGGCCTCAGCAATGTGACAGTAATAGCATCTGACATGTGTTGTTTCAATGATCTCTTTAACTCTCGGAGAAGTATGCAAGCGTTACATACCATGTGTTGCTTCAGATTGTTATTTTTGGCATGCTTCTGCTGGCATATGTTACGGTAAACCATTCCCAATATATTACATTTTCATCATAAATTTTAAAAAAACCATTAGAGTCCATAGGCCTATCATTTATCTCTGTTCCCAACATAACTTTTTTTTTTTTAATAAGGGCTAGCTGTACCAAAATGAAATCCAAACTGTGTTTTAAGGGATTTGCTGTGTTGTAGAAAGTGGCAAGAAAAGAGGAATCCTGGGGATGGTACAGAGACAAGCCGAATGAAATATTTATGGCCCTGCTCTCAGAGTATTTTGCAGCAACACATAATCACAGTTCCTTGCAATATGCATTAAATAGTGACAGTCCACATGGTGCATTATGAATAGCACCTTGTGATTAGGTAGAGACTAGCCGTGACATGCAGAATCAGAAGGGAACTACTTTTTTTTTTTTTTAAGAGCTGTGGTGATAATTGCAGACATAATTAATAGCTCCCCCTTCAAATCTGGGATAGATTTTTAATGATTATTTTTAAGGAATCTGTGATTTTACTTATTGCCAGATTTAATAAAATGGGATTTCAGGTGGTGCAGTCCTTTCAACTACAAGTAGCTAAATCTAGTTAAAGCAGAAACATCAATGATTTTCACTGAGTGCAAGTCATAAAAATGTCTTAGCATCATAAACTACTGTTGATTGCTTCTTTCACAGGCAAGCTGTAGCTAAATAGAGGACAGAAGATGGCAAGGAAACCAATCTAGATTTTTCTCCTCCTCAGTTTGTAGTTAGGCCTCACTCTAAAAATATATATTCTCTTTTAAATGCTTATCTGTCTCCTCGCAATTATTTTGATGGTTGATCTGTAGCTAGAATTTGCTGTTTATTCTGTAATATAACTACAATCTGCAAAGGTACTCCACCAAAATTCCTTCAGATCCTTACCTTGTATTTCCACTGATGTCCCCTTTCCTCAGCACCATCTCAAACAGCAATGTAGAAGCTACCACTGAAATATCCCTTCAGAATTATATACGCTTTGGTCAAATTCCCTCTTAACTACTTCTTTTCCACTATAGATTATATTGCATTACTCTTTAGTGGTCTTTAAAATGAGCTGGGGGGGGAGGGGAGGGAACCCTACAGGACAGAGAAGCATAGAGTAAATCACATTTTTGGCCAACTTTGTTAAAAGCAGAACAAAACCAACATTCTCACCCACCCCCATTTTGAAGCATTGCCTTGAATTTTCTACTATCTTACACAATGTGAAGTGAAGGTGACTGGAATCAGAGCCTAGCTACTCCTGGGTTTGTTGAATTAGTAGATGAGGGAAACTGAAAGCTGAACGATTCGCACCAGAAACTCTGTGGATAAGGACATTAAAAGAGCAATACCTACACATTTAAAAGACAACTTTACTTCATCCTGGACAGAGAGATCATGTGAGAGCCTCATGGCAATTGTTAACCAGAAGGGAGAATCCCATCAAGCCAATATGGAGAAGAGCAGCTGAATACAGCATCTGGAAGACCCAATGGAAAAAGATGAGGGAAGAAGCAGAGAAAGAAGAGCAAATGAGGTCATCTGCAAATCACCTATTTGAGAAAGGAGCAGCTGTGAAGGAGACAGAGCAATAAGTGGCTGAAGATAGCAGCAAATGAAGCAAAGAGCAGGATTCTAGTCTTGTAAAACTCATTAATAAGTGAACTAGGAACAGAGAATAACATTTTAGCCCCCAAATAAAATTCATTTTAGACAGTTAAAGTAGATAATGAATGTTGATATTTATCCTCAAAGGGGTTTAGATGCTTTTGAACATATTTATTCTCCAAAGTTTTCAGGAAAATAGAGAAGAGTAAAGTAAAAATTGGGGAAAAATAACCTGGATGAGCAATTGCTGTGAGGAGAGTTATGATGAAAAAGAGTGACATTGATGAGGACAGATACAGCTGCAGTAGAGGGTCCATCTATGTATAGATTTACAAACTTTGCTCAGCATTATCATTGCATGTAAAACTCTACCAGAAGTCTATGTGGAAGTGACCAACATTATCATAGTGAAGTACATTACTATGCGAACTAATAAAGAGTTGCAATACTCTAGATAAAATACTTTATTTCCTTTCGCAATGTAATGGGCCTATTCCATAGAAATATTGCTTTTAATGTGTTTTAATTCATACAGATATGAGAGGAATACATTGGATATCCATTGCAGACAAACAAAGCTAACATTCTTAGAAAGGGATTAGCAACTACTGCATCTCCTCTGACTTGATATGACCCACACACCTAGGTTATGTCTACACTGCCCCCGTTTTGCGCAAAAAATATGCAAATGAGGTGAAGCGTGGAACATCTCTGTACCTCATTTGCATAATTAATTAGGCTCCATTTTTGCGTAAAAGCCCCCTCATGCGCAAGAGCCGTTCTTCCATATTTTTTTCAGGAAGAATGGCTCTTGCGCAAGAGGGGTTTTCTGAGTAAAAAGTAGCTGTGTAGACGGCTCCTTTTTGCGCAAAAGCTTCTTGTGCAAAAACAGAGCCTCATAATTATGCAAATGAGGCATGACAATATTCCATGCTTCGCCTCATTTGCATTTTATTTGCACAAAATGAGGGGCACTGTAGTCATAGCCCTAGTGTAGTTCACGGACCAATGCAGTGGCACCTAGACCACTTATAGCCATAAATGAGATCAAGAGACCTCTACAGCCTGGGCTGAGAGCCAGCTGGCTTTCAGCTCAAATGGTAGAGGCTCTACACTAAGCTCCAGAGGTCCCAGATTCAAATCCACCTGGTGGCAATTACATTGATATGAATTGCTGTACCACTAACTTCTCTCTCAGCCACTCTGCAAACCACTAGGACTAAAACTCCTGAATTTCCAGTCCATTTAACCAAATGACTTGGCCTTTATTAATATCTACATCTACCCTCATCCCTGTAGGCTTTCACAACTGTGTGGTACTTTCACTACTCCTTAACTGTACATGCCACACTGCAGTTACCATTTTCTTTGTGTTAGAGTTTTCCTGGAAATACCCCTTGTCACACATAACTCACTTTAGTTCTCTCTTGTAAATTTCAAATCCCGCACAGGAATGTTTCTAAGCACTATGCCTTACTCACCCACAAGGAAACGCAAAAAGCAAAATAATGCCGGGTGTTTTTACACTCTGTACCCCCTTAATTTTTCAAGGATCCCAAAAAAGCAGAACATCAGACTTACTGAGTAAAGAAGGGCAATTTCCATATTTATTTATGGTCTGTAAAATGGGATGTAAATTAGAATCATACACCTCTTCACTCAACAGCAGTTTTCACATTCTTCCCACTGATGCCACTTACACAAAAATGAAGGGTAGAACATGTCCTTTATCTAGAAACTAAACACTTCAGATTTATTTGTTCAAGACATTATTGCTCCAATCAACTTCTCTCAGTGAGAACATTCTCATCTTTAGGCCCACAACTGGTCCTGTCCCCCACTATTCCTCCTTCCCCATCCTTTCTTTGTTTCTCTCTCTTCCCTTTCTTTGTGTATCTCCTCTGTTCTTTTCTCAGCATTTTCTTTTTTGCAGCAACTCCCTGTTCCCATATCCCCTGACTTCACTTCTATCCCCTCCCCATTCTTTCTGTTACATTATCAGTATTGAAATCAATGATGGTAGCACTGAAGTATTATCAGTAGACTTTAGAGTTGACACTCCAGTGAGAATGGTGAAGTTGAAAAATTTTCACATTTTTCTGGGTCATTGTTTCAGGCTGACTGCAGGCTCAGGCAGACACCACTACATCATAGTTCCATAGTTTCTTCACAAGTATGAAAGCTGTAATTTTTTAAAAATATAGACACTTAAATTCTGCACAATCTGAATCGGTCACATAGGCCTTATAAATCCAGCAGGTGGAATCTGGTTCAAAAGCTAGGTACATGCCTGCTCCCCTCTCCCCACCCTGTTATAAAACAAGCATCTGAAATTTCTCTCAAGAAATACAGAAGTTACCGAAATATAGCTCAGATTCCTTTCCATCCTCTGCATGGTGTTGCATTAAAGGACTGTTCTACTCTGAACACCAACTCTGCACACACACACACAAAAAGTCACAATGAGGATCCACATTTATTGTTTCTCGGTGACTTTCAGATCAACCCTGTTCAGTTTACAAGTGAAGAGATGTTGTTTCTTTTACCCAGCTGCCTCTCCTACATGCTCAACCTGGAATCTAAAGCTCCAGAAAGGCTTTTTTGTGCTGGTTGTGGTTTGGTTTGCTTTGCCTTTCCTCAGCTCAGGAATTATGAGCAATAAGAATCTGAAAGGTATACAACAGCTCTAGTCATCTACCTGTCTTAGATATGTCTGTGGTGTTCAGACAGAGTACAACTCTCCATAGCTGTGGGGGTTCTACAGGAGCAAAGAGAGATATAGCATTATTTTAGTCATTAAAACAAGCAAATATGACCCAGGGGACATTTTTTCAGTAAAAAGTTGCCATTTTATATAGTTTTTTTTTTTAGAATGGAGCTGCACTTTACTCCTGCATCTATAATGATGGAAATATTGCGATACCAGCACTGACTGCTGCTGCCATAGGGTTACCAAACATGCTCACTGAGCCATCTGGTTATACTAGCATGATGGGCCCTGCTGCACTCACATATGTATAGCTCCCCGTTCTGTTCATCAGAGCAATAAGACTCCATTGCCTCCCTCATCTCTCTTTCCAGGCTGTACTCAGCTAACCTTTACAGTACTGTACTAATAGAATGGCCCCTGTTTGAAAAGTTTCCTTTCATCATTTTACTGATAGGGTGAGATATTACTGATTCTAGTACAGGTATCAGACATAGTTCAAGGCAGCTTCACCTGTATTCCCACTCTACGACCCGCGAAGGACGCCCCTCTAGGCTCCGGGTTTCCCAGTCTCCTTGAGAGGACACCTTCATCTGTCTCCCTTCTGATCAGGGAATTTCCAGGCTGAACAGTTCCCTGCCTGCACTGTGTTACTCCCCAAAAGACAGACTGACAAAGCAGGCCTGCTTCACTTCTCTTCTCTTATACCAAAAATCATGTAATTGCCACAATTAAATTTCCACACAGCCCCTTCTAAATATGCACTTTTATTAAGATAAGAAGTGGTACAGAAGAAACATATTAAAAACAATAAAAACCTATGTGCATGCAAATGCGCTTACTAGAGCTCACCCTGTAACTCTAACGAAGGCTGTGGTTGGTGGTCAGTCCTTCAAACACTACACAAGTAGTCTCAAGTTCATCACAGATTCTGTTCAAAGCACCCCAAGTGTGATGGGGACACAGTAGGCCAAAGATCCTCCAATCTTTCCCTCAGGACTGAGCCTCCACTCGAGCCAAGGGTCTGTCCATTTGCTGGACCAGGAAAATGACCTTGAGTCAGGTTGAACTCAGGACATTTAACCAAAAATCCTGTTGGTCCCTGGAGAATCCAGATTCCAGTGTGAGCAAATGACACTCTCTCTCCAAATGGCGATTGCTCTCTGGATCTAATACAATTGGATTTGCCTAACCATCTCCTATTGTTTTTAGTTCCTTGACGGCTGTGCTCGTTCCCCTACTGCCTCCATTGGAAACACATACAATCACATGTTTAATACAATGAACTCTTATAATACTTAAACTTAATTCAGTAAGATTTGTCCAGAACATTGTCATGTCCAGGGGAGCTGACAGACTTACCGGGGCCCTGGGCAAGGTGGGATAGGGGCAGCCCCATGCTCCCAAAAGGGGCAGGAGCTTGGGTGGAAGAGGCAGGGCTGGGGCAACCAGCCCTCAGTGCTGCCCAGAGCTTGCTGCACCTTCCCCCACTCCCGTCCTCAGAGCCGTCTGGAGTGCTCTGCACGGTGCTTCAGTCATGATTTAAAGGGCTTCCATCAGGAGCCCAGGATCCTTTTGAATCACTGGGCCTCAGGGCATCTGCCACCTTTTCCCCCTCCTTCCATCAGCAGGCTCGGTCATGTCTGTCACAGTTCCCATTATAATCTGCTCAAACTGGTGATACATGCCCTACTGGCTAAAAGGTAAAACAAAAGGTTAGCATCTCCATAGTTCCGAGGCTGCCATCTGTGCACACACAGGGTTCCCTGGAGAGCAGCATGGCGCTGGTCTGGTCTCACAAGAATGCTTCTCCCAACAGCTACTGCTTTATTTAATTGGAGAAGTGACATGTGCAGGAGCCAAAATGACATTTTCCATTTACCTCTGGCCAGCAGTTTGCAATACTACTCTCCCTATTTTGATCACCTCCCGATTGACCTACGTTCTACGTACTTGCCATGTTCTTTACATAGGCCTTGGTCTTGAATTCATCTGAATGCAGCAGTAACGTGGCGTTTCCATCCTGCTGTGTGCACATAGGGTTGCCAGGTGTCCGGTACTGACCCAGACAGCCCGGTATTTTCGCCTCCTGTCCGGTAAAAAAATTCGGAAAATAATGAACACCTAAAATGTCCAGTATTTTCTGATTTTTTTCCCCTGCCAGGAGGCAAAAATACCAGACATCTGGCAACCCTACAACACACTCAGCAACTGGGCCCAGCCCCCAGAGCCACCACCAGGACCCCCGGAGCCCTCACCAGCCCCCCCCCCCCACTTACCTGGTTCCGCAGGGGTTGTCTTGTGGCTGAAACAGAAAAACAAAATGGCCACCAGCAAAAAGGCCTCTTCTTAAAGGGGCCATGCTGGTTTTTCATTTTTTTTTTTTTGCTTAATAAATGCTGTCGGGGCCCTTTTTTTTTTTTTTTTTTTGGTTCTCTTCACTCAACAACTTTGGTCTCCTCCTTTTTTTTTCCTCAACAGAATTTTTTTCCCAGTGTTTTTTTTGTGTGTGTGCGGGAGGGGGGGTCGGTATTTTTGGTTAAACCATCTGGCAACCCTATGTGGACATGCCCTCAGTGCTCGAGGTCTCAGTGACTAGGTATGATGGGACGGACTAGGCCTGACACCTATAGTTCCTGCTAAAGCGCACGGCTGTGTGTCTGTGCACAAAAAATTCTTCCCCCGCCCATCTCCTCTGGAAAGCCATGCAGCAGCACTTTCATGGCAGATGGCTGCTCTGGTGGGCGGGGCCAAGTGAGACGGCATGGTGAGGGAGCTGTTGTGGCATGGGGCTGGGACCTGCCATGGTCACGTGACAGGGGGAGGCCTGCTCCAGTGGCTGGGGCTGCCACATGGCGGGGGCAGGGCCTGTTCTGGCAGCTGGGGCTGGGAACAGGACCTGCCGCATGACCGGGGGGGCGGGGTCTGCTCCAGCACCTGGGAACGGGACATGCCATATGGCTGGGGAGGGGGAGGTAGGATCTGCTCCGGCGTGTGGGAATGTGTGTGTGTTAATAAATTGGATGTCACAGTGGCACGCATCCAAACCAGAGCACATGACCTCAATATTGGTGCACAAGCTGAAACTCACTCTGCTCATGGTTGGAAAATCTTAGAGCAAACACCTGCTGACTCTCCTGCTGGAGGCTGGAGGAGTTTTTGCACCTCGCCCTGGAGAACAGCTGGGCAGAGAGGTTGCAGACATGCCACCGGCCACAATGAGGTGCTCACAAAAGGGTGAGCCCATTCACACAAGGACTTAGGCTTGACCTATGATTACCTAAAGCATTGGGGACCTGCCTATCTGACTTCTCTGTCCCCAGACTATCATACCACCACAGCTGCACTTCGGGTGTGGGCTCAGGCTGGAGCAGTGCCTGGGACAGGGTATGTCTACACGATGTTTCGCGGTACAGGTAGACAGACAAGCACTCGCTTTGTTCCAGTCAGGGCACTAAAAATAGCAGCATGGCCATGGCAGCATGGGTGAGAACTCAGGCTAGCAGCGACGGATATAGGGCAGGGCGAGCGGGGCGGCTGCCCCAGGCCCCGTGCTTCAATAGGCCCCACGCTAGCATCAGGGGCAGACTGGCCCAGCGGGATACCGGGAATTTCCCAGTGGGCCGTCCACCGAAGGGCCGGATGGCGGCTGCTGGAGGAGGAGGGGGATTGTGATGGGTCGCCGCAGCCCCGCACTTTAAATTCCCCGCTGCCGGCCAGTACGGGCAATGTGGGGCCGAAGGAGCGCATGCGTGGTGTGCTGAAACGCCATGCAACAGCTGAGAGGGGAGACACCCGGGTGTGGTGTGACGTCATGGCCTGGGACTTTAAAACCGCGCAGCCCAGCGTTGCGCCGTTCAGTTCAGCATGTGATCTGGAGCCTGGGCCGGGGTCGCAGCCGCCCTGCAAACTGGAAGGCAGAAGGTGGATGGCAGAGGAAGGGGCTTGTGCTGAGGGAGGGGGGCAGGTCAGGAGAAGAAAGGAGAAGGCACCAAGGGGCAGGGTGGAAGAGAGACAAATGCCAGGGGGCCAAGTGGAGACAATGAGGAAAAGGGCAGGAGGGGAGGTGTCAGTGGGAAGGGGGACAGGGTGATGCTGAGAGAGGAGAGGGTAAGGGCATTGGGGGCTAAAGGGGGAGGGGAAGATGCTGGGAGAAGGCTTGAAAGGAGGGGTGGGCATGAGGAAGGTGGGGATGGAGCAAGGCATGTGTGAGGGCACAGGGGCATGAGGGGAATGGGGGCAGAGAGTGGTGAGGGGGTGGGCATCAGGAAAGAGAGGCAAAGGGTGCAGGGGCAGTGAGGGAAGGGGGAGGCACCAGGAGGGTACAGGGGTAAGGGAAGGTGCAGGTGCCAGGGGATTCTGGGGTGAAGCAGAAGGGCAGACACCTGCAGGGGAAAGACCAGCACCAGAAGAGAGAGGCAGGGCAGGTGTGTAGAGGGAGGTGTTAGGAGAGGGGATGAGGAGGAGTAGCTCACATGATCAGAGTGGGGCTACTGGAGGAGTGGGCACAGGGGGGACACCTTTTTTCTATTTTTCCTCCAAAGAGGGGTCCCACGAAATTGTGCTGCCCTGGGCCCCACAAAACTCTCATCTGCCCCTGCAGGCTAGCCACTGAAGTACGCACCCACTGGGTCAGGTGGGCCATACTGTCAGGGCCACACTGCTAACTCAAGCAGAGCTAGCATTTGTCTGTGTACCTACTTTCTCAGCCACTGCATAGACACCCCCTAAGAGAAGGAGCTGCTGACAGCAAGTTTGCTGTGATGAGCTCTAGATGCTGACATTTATTACCCAATAGTCCAAAACAGCCTCAACTTTGACCTCCCCAGGCATGCTCGAAAAGTGATCTACTCCTCCAGACTTCTGGGGCACATTGGGAAATGCTCCCATTGACATTAGTAGTCCTGCTCCTGCAAGGAGTAAGGGAAGTCAGAGGGAAAGTGTGCTCCCTTCAACTTCCCATAGTATGGACGGTGTCAAAATTTGATTTAAGATACACAACTCCAGCTATGTAAATTGCATAGCTCAAGTTGAAGTATCTTAATTCGAATTTATCCCTTAGTGTAGACCTAGCCTAAGATGCGATTTCCAAGTCCTGAGATGACTGCTCCAGTCAGTGATCTTTCCCTAACTCACTGACTACTGGGTTCTATCCCAAAAGATGCCTAGATTGTGCCTCTCTGGGTAGAAGCTAAACATACCTTCCAGTTCAAATACTCCTAGCAACAAGCTATCATCACAAAGTCTACATGAAATAACAGAGTATGCTTTTTTCAGAGACATATACCTATGTATGTGTGTTTGCTCTAAACTGTCTGAGTCTACTTACAGGAGATTAAGCAATATCTTAATCCGAATGTGGAAGCTTGTTAAGACGCATATTCAATGAAAAAAGGTGCATCACAAATGAAAAAATTAATCAGACGCTATTATTCAACCTACCCCCAGAAGCTGTACAGGGTCTGCAACATCATCTAAATCTGTTTTGGAAGGCCACGATCACGCTTTTTCTGTTACTAGTTTGTACAATGTCACTTTCAGAATTGTCTACCCAAGGAATACTCTGAATTATTTGTATATGCTACCAATGCATCTGAAAGACTCTGATCAAGTGATGGTACAAGCTCCGCAAATTCAGTACCTGACCTGCAGAATGTTTTTCTGTTCTAACGTAGCACATTAGGAAAAATATTTTATTGTCTTTGTACTAAAAGAGTGAGCTGCAGCCTTGGTTCTTACCCGCAGGAGTTACATGAATGCATCAAGAGGATTGGTATTGCTCATTATTGTCAGTAGTTTTCTTGGGTCAATAACTTTGCTTTTAATGGAGTAGATGTATTTTTTCTCGGGGCTATAAAAGGAATGTCCATCTACCTATCTAAGTAGTTACCTAGTCCCTATCACCATAGAATTACAGTGTTATTAGTGGCTATCCATCCTCTGCTACGTAAAGTAATCCTGATTATCCCTTGATCAATTAATCAATTTTTGGATAAATGAAATGAGCTTCTCCTTGCACTAGGAAATGTGATCAACTAGTGAAATACTATAATAAATAAAAAAGCCCAAGGAATCTGCATCTGGCAAAGAAGCAAAAATTTAAATATCTATAAAAAGACAGTTATAACACAGAGACTATATTTTTCAAGTCCAGTTAGTGTGTGTTTAAAGCCATTAGCTATAGCTTATCAGTTAGCATTCTTCTGAGGAATGATGAGTGAATGAATCTAATGTACTGGATATAAAGGTCCCTTGCTGAAGCCATTGTCCATCTGTCCATGTAAGCACTGAACAAAGTGGATTGCTTTTGCAGCAAGGTCACAGTGTTTCAAAGGGGAAACATCAAAAGCCAGAGATGGTGTAAGGAGCTAAAAAAAACCACAGTTAGTTAGTAACTCACCACAAGCCTCCTACACTTCAAGGCATCTAGAAGTCAGAATGGGTTAGTTATGTAATAGCAATTCTGCTTTCTGCTTGAGATCCCCACATGCAACTTTGTAGTACCTTGGACTGGATTTAAAGCTAGGAGACCATGGAAAAATCTGCTGAGAAAATTAGCTTTTTTTTTTTGTAAGTAAATGTACACATACCAATCAATAAAAGCTCAACAGCCTCTCTGTAGCTGAGAGCTGAATTAAGGCAAATGGGACATTTGAAAGGAGACAACAAAGACCATGAGAAATCATCTTGCAGAATCAAAGCTTAGTGGAAATGCAGTCTAGGAGAACTGAATGAGGTTTGGTTCCAAGCATTAACCTTCCCAGGGATGGCATATGTCACTGTTAGTGAATGGCATGTGGGAACTTTATGCAGCGAGGCAAGTGAGTGAAAGCAGATGTGCTGACTGCCGGCCTATCACAAAATATCTTTCAAACAGAGAAGAGAAACAAAATTCCTCCCTGCAGTTGCAAAGAGGAAGCCAGCTTCTAAAAGAGCAACACAAATTATCATTCACTGTGCTGTAGTGCCCCAGGCTACAGCAAATAAAGATGCCAGAGGCAATAGCAACATATGTTCTGTCTAAAATAACTGATGGGGTGAGTTATAGTGCCCCCGGAGGCTGGAACTGGAGTGTACACCTTCTTGAACAAACTTCGGTAAAGGGAAGTGAATGAATGGCCTCTTGGGAAAAGTCTACACTGCAGAGATTTTCTGGAAAAACGGCCAGAAAAACTACACTTACGTCCACACTGCTATTGCATTCTTTCGACAGAAAGTCAAAAGAACAGGGGCGTTTTTCCAACAGCGGTAAACTTCTTTCTACAAGGAAGAAGCCTTTTCTCAAAAAAACTTTTTTGGAAAAAGGTGTGTGTGGACGCGGAAGAGAGTGTTTTTTTGAAAGAAGAGGCCTCCAAGAAAAAGCACAGGTGACCTGGTGGCCACTCTGTCCAGAGTAATCACAACTGAAATGCGAGATAGTGTCCAATCAATGTGAACGCTATCTTCCGAAAAACCACATAGCTTTTTTGTTGTGCTTTTGCAGTGCGGACGCTCTCTTTCGAAAAAAAAATTTGCCAGAAGATCTCTTCTGGAAAAGCTTCTTCGGAAAGAAGCCTGCAGTCTAGGAGCAGCCTTGCACTGGCAAAGTGGGGAATAGTCACTGATGAGAAAAACTAGAGACTGGCAGGCCAGATTATTTGTTGAACTCAGTATCCACTGGGCACAGCAGAAGTGCGTATACCACAAAGGAGGAAGTAGTGACTCCTTGATTGCAGGCATATTTCAACGCAGCCTTTGGGGTCACTATAATGTACAACAGCTGGCTATGACTCTCACAGGGCTAGCTAACAGCCAGGAATCACCAGAGCACAGAAATGCTCTAAACAGGCCCAACTGCTGCTCCACATGCCCTCTATCTCAAAGCCTTTGAATGGGTACTGTAAGAACTGGCTACATTTGTTCTTCACAAGTGGAGTTCTTGCCTGTGCAGTGTGAAGAGATGCTTACTGCTGCCATTGTATGGTTTCTGACAATCAGTCAGAATAGACTTTTTTTTTAATTAAACTGCTACTTTGGATTTCTCCATCCCTTCTCTTTTGGCCACTGTATTGATCTTGAAGGCAAAAGTCTTTTGCAGCTTTCTCTTTCCTTTGCATGATGCTTTATAAAAATAAAGCACTTAGAAATAAATTCTGTCTTGAGATGAACATGTGGGGGCTCCCATGCCGGTCAATGGTGGCTGTGTACCTGCATCAGCAGGCCACTGTGGCATTGTGTATCTGTTTTGCTGTTGTCAGTACACACTGCATTTGCTTCTTTCTAAAGCCACTAATTGTGCACTAGTCATATCATTTTGGCCCCTACAATCCCCATAGTTTCATTTTGCACAAGACCTTGGATTCCAGCAGCTCCGTAGGCTTTGTTGTTGACCTCAGTTTAAATGGCCATCAGGCTAAACACAACTTCAGTGTCATTTTTTTAGCTTATTTTTCATGGTAAGCCTACTTCAGGTCTGCCATGAACAGCCAGTCTCATCAGAACACAGGAAGGTAGGGACCTGGGAAGTAGATGGCTGGCAGGAACTTCCCCTACTTACCTTCTGTGTGTCTATAGAGTGTATCATTCAACGTAGCACTTGAAATGCTCTAGCTGTGCACATAGCTGGCCTTGTTAGCCTACATTCATTTCCCCATACTCCCTCCCCTTGCTCTTGATGTTGATTTTTATAGTCGCTGCCCAGTGGGTCTTAAAGCCTTTTGAGGCAGGGGAATATCATTTCACTATGTGTTTGTACAGCACCATGCACGATGTGGCCTCATAGACATTACTGGAATACAAATAAATATCAATTCCTAATTTTTCCCTCATGCAAGCAATGTGACGACACTGATTCTATTAACAATATGTGTAAACCACTGCAGCAGGGTCACAAATATTTCCAGATTAAAAACTGGGTGACATCCCTGCTCAATAAAGCCAGTAGTAATACAGAATCAGGTTACCATTCATTTGTGAAAGCATACTGTGTCCTAGGACCCTTTGGGAGAAGTATCCACTTTCCCTTTGAGTGTGATGAAGGAACTCAACCAGGAGGAGGCATTTTGTGATTTCCTTTCACAGACTGGATAGGAAGAGCATTAATCTGTAAATAGAGACTGAAAGCTGAGACCCACCCCTCACCCACGCTTTCCTCTTTGGATCTATCTGCTCAAGGCTAGGTCAATTCTCCATCTGGAAATCTAGTTTAATTTACCAAAGTGCTACAATAAAGCATTTGAAAGAAAATTTTCCTCATTTCCCCTTCCGCCAGCCTTTAACAGCTAGGATTTATGTAGCTATTTTTATTCTTCTCATCCATCGCAGCCGTCCCTGTTTATGAAACGTAATAGACAGACAGATAATTGTACTATTGCACTACAAAACAAGGAGCTGAATATGAAACAGGATTCAGAAATGGAAACCTTGTCAGTTAGATGGTTAGTGAATCATTATATGAAACAAATTGTTCACTTTTTGTTCAGTCCATTAGCTACAAGGATGGAAAGAATTGCTCTCCCAACTTATAATATTCCAATTTCCTATATTCAGTTTCCACTTCCCCTTTTCTTTCTGCACATCAGGGACATTTATATATGAGACTTAATTGACTCTCTCTGACCGGGGTTTCATTTGAAACTCAGACAAACCTCAGCTGCTTCACTACAAAATGAAGCACGAAGATTACAACAGCTTTTACACACTATTTGTGACTAGCAAGAAAAACACACCGTATCATACAATACCCCCAGTGCCCATCTCATTACTCTGATTCTCCTGAGTTTTATAATGGGTACACACCATGGCTGTTACACACACAGCGACCACACCTCTCTAAAACAGTCAGTATTTGTCAAAAGGCACCGTATGAGAGTTTCTGAGAAGACCACGCTTTTCCCTGAGACTTAGAATAGACCCTATGGCAACTGTTGACTTCATGGCATCTAGTACTAGTCTTCCTAAGTCAGCTACTTTACCCATTCCACCTTTAAAATAAGGGTGAAGAATAGTATCTTGGCAGAGCTTGCTGCAAATCCTAAAGGTGGATCTGTTCATTCCCAAGCCCGGCAGGATGGGAGCACCAGAAAGGCAATGGTATTGGCCCCAGAGGAGAAGGATTGGTATATAGTCTTACTGGAGTATTTAGAACTGCTAAAATCCTGGTTTCTAGTGTATATTTGGCCAGCAATTTGCTCTGAAGTGGGAAGAGGTACTGGAACTAGTGGTGCTGCTGCATTCCCTCACTTGAAGGGGTTTCTATTATATACAGCTGGGGATGGATTAATTCTTCTGGGAGCCTGGGGCTAGTAGATTTTGTGATTTTTGCTAGTAGATTTGGCTCAGGCAGGCTAAAAATGAGGGGATGCAAAAAGGGGCTGCTAGGAAGCCGGGGCGGGGGGGGGAGAAGAGAAAGGGTCTGGGCAGGAGGCAGGGTGCAGAAGCAGGCTGGGGATGAGAGTATGGAGTCTAGGAAGGAGGAAAAGTGCAAAAAGGTGTAGACTGCTAGAAGCTAGTCAGTCAATAAAGCCCTTTATTATGGAGGTTAATGTGTAGTACATAGCCAGCCATGTTAGGAAATGTGCTTTTGTGGGGCTTGTTGCACCCACCCCAACCATGCTATGGCCAGGAGTGACCTGGGAGATTATAGGGGCCAGGCACAGATGCAGGTGTCACCCCCCACACACTCACCACAGCAGCCTGCTCCTCTCTGCTCCGCCCTGCCCCACCATGCTCAGCTTCTCAGTAGCGGCGGGAAGCAGAGTGCTCTGGCTCTAGGAAGTTCGGATTCACACCACCACGGAGAAAAAGGAGCAGAGGGCCAGGAGGCAGCATGGTGGGTTGGAGTGGAGCAGGCTGCTGAGCCACTCTGACTCCTACCACCTGCATGGTGAGTGGCGGGCGGGGCGGGGCGGGGGGCAGGCAAACCCCACTGCTGCCACAAGATTCCTCAGGCCATGTGGCTCAGGGAAGGGAGCAAGGAGGTAAGATGGGGTGGAGCAGAGGTGGGGCTTGGGGAAGGGGTGGACCGGGAATGGGAGGGAGGTTGCCCCTGGCCCCGTGTCTGCCTTGGGACAGCTCTGGGTGCAAGAGGCACTAGGAGTAGGGGATGTAGGGTCTGGGTGGAAGGTGGGGTGCAGGAGCAGGCTGGCGATGAGTAATCTGGACAGGAAGTAGTGTGCAGGAGCAGGGCGAGGATGCGGAGTTAGGGAACTAGAGAGAGTGTGGGAGGGGCCAAGCTCACTGACAGGGGGGCAAGGGAAGCAACTGTTCCAGGGTCCTGCGACTTAAAAGCTCAGGACTTCTGGCTGCCTCCAGGGTTGCCAGGTGTCCAGTATTGATCCAGACAGTCCAGTATTTTTGCCTCCTGTCCAGTAAAAAAATTCAGAAAATACCAGACACCTAAAATGTCCGGTATTTTCTGGGTTTTTTTCCCCTGCCAGGAGGCGAAAATAGGGTTACCAGGTAGCTTCAAAAAAAATACCGGACACACTTGATCTCAGATGGGAGGGGGACACCAGCCGGGAGGGGAGTGGGGCTATCCGGGAGGATGTGGGGGGGGAACCGGCTAGCGGGAAGCAGGGCTGGCGGGGGGAGGGAGGAGCTGGCCGGCGGAGATGGGGGGAGCAGGGCTGGCCGGGGAGGGAGAGAACCGGCTAGCAGGGAGTGGGACTGACCGGGGTGCACGCAGATCCCGGGGCGCTGCCTGTCCCATGCACAGTCCTGGCGAAGCACGAGCAACTCTGGCCCTGGGGATTCCCCCTCCACGTAGTTGCATACTGCCTGGCTGGTAGACACACTCATGCAGCGTGAACGTGTCTACCAGCCAGGCAGTATGCAACTACGTACTGATACGCCTAATAATAATAAAACTTACCTAATTAGAAAATACCAGACATTTTATGTGTCTGGTATTTTCTTAATATTTTTCCTGGACAGAACCCTAAAATACCAGACTGTCTGGTTCAAAACTGGACACCTGGCAATCCTAGGTGAAAACACTGGACACCTTGCAACCCTACGACACACTCAGCAACTGGGCCCAGCCCCCGACACACACACCCCCAGACTACCAGACCCCGTCCCCGGACTCCTTGCTTACCTGGTTCCGCAGAGAAGCTGCCTTCTGGCTCGACCAAGAAAACAAGATGGCCGCTGGCAAAAAGCCTAAAGACTTAAAACAAGGGAAAGCAATGCCTTCCCTGGGTCTTTAGTGCTCAACATCTCCCCTCTTCCTATCCCTATTCTGACTCTGCATGCACTTAAAGGAGCCATGATGGTTTTTTGTTTGCTTGTTTGTTTACTAACTCTCAGGGTCCCCCTTTTTTTTTTTTTGCTCAACAACTTTGGCCTCCTTCTTTTTTTCCCCCTCAACAGAATTTTTTCCCCGGTGTTTTTTTTTGGGTGGGGGAGGGAGGAGGGATGTTCGGTATTTTTGGTTAAACCATCTGGCAACCCTAGCCTCTGCTCTCATGGTTTCCTGGGAGAGGCACTGTGCACTCCTGGCAATGTGAAGGCTGGCTATCCCCAGCCCTGTTCTGTGCACTCAGGTAGGGTTGCCAGGTGTCCGGTATTGACCCGGACAGTCTGGTATTTTCGCCTCCTGTCTGGTAAAAAAATTCAGAAAATACCGGACACCTAAAATGTCCCTGCCAGGAGACAAAAATACTGGACACCTGGCAATCCTACACACACTCAGCAATCGGGCTCCCCTCCCACTCTCCACTTTCCTGGTTCCGCAGGTAAGGTGCCTTCTGGCTCTGATCAAGAAAACAAGATGGCTGCTGGCAAAAAGCCTAAAGACTTTTCTTAAAGGGGCCATTGTTTTAATGCTGTTTTATCGTTTTATCTTTTGTATTTAACTCTCGGGGTCCTTTTTTTTTTTTTTGCTCAACAACTTTGGTCTCCCCCCCCCCCTTTTTTTCCCCCTCAACAGAATTTCTTCCCCAGTGGTTTTTTTGGGGGGAGGGCGGGGGGGGTGTTGGTATTTTTGGTTAAACCATCTGGCAACCCTATGCACTACAACCTTGCCCCTCCCCCACAGGAGCATGGAGCTTCTCCTCCCCACATGTTGTCCAGAGGCCTGGCAAGTCTGTCGATCCCCTGATTGGAGTGCATAAAACCCTTTTCATAATCTGGCCTTGTATACAGGGTTTACAAATTTTGTTTACTGTTTCTCAGCACCACCAGAGTGAAAATTGTTCCAGAAACCCTGAAGGTGAGTGCAAGTTCCTGTCCTTACCAAGGACCTATTATCTAGGCCTGACAGAAAAGGATGTCACTGGGAGCAGCACTGTGTTTTTTCAAGCAGAAACAATATTTGGTAAGAAGGAAGGGTTTCAAGTAGGGACATCTGATTTGTCATGAAACTGCATGTTAAAAGCCTCCTACCTTACATATACGTGCACCTACCCCACCTACCCAAAAACTTGATTATAGGAAAAGCTCTGCTGTGAAGTACAAGTCACTGAAGGAAACCAAACAGCCGCTATTGGAGGTTGCAGAAGCCGCAGTGAATGAGAGTGGGTGTTCTGTGCTGTGACAGAAGTGGCTTTCTAATGTTGCTCCTTGTCATACAATAGAGTCAGGACATAATGGTCTGTGACTGCACTATGTGCCCAAAATCCTCCTCCCTCTGCTGTATTAACTGAGCTGATCAGCTCTGCAGAAATCAACAGGCTCTGAGACGTGGCTTTTGAAATGTACGGTTTGATTCAATCTTTTGTGCAGATGTTTGTACTTGGTTTGGTTAGATTATATGGCAAGAGAGTTTATGTAATGTGTTTATTTCCTCAAAAGCAAACCTCCCAGAATTGTGGACATTGTGGGCCAACCTATCAGAATCAGCTACTGCTTCTACAGGCACATATGTGCAGCATGAAACAGAGGCCAAAGCTGATGCCCAGCTGAAAAATCAGGCCTTTGAGTCCAGCTCAACAGCAGCTACAGAACCTAACAGTGCTATTTTGAGCTAATTCTAGTTAATTGATTGGCTCTGGCAATAAAATGCCTAGTAGAACATGTGCTGTCCTTGCAAGGTTGAGATTTTACATCTAAGCACATCTGATTTGAGAAGCTTGCTCTTTCCTAGTTCCACATATAATGATCAATCAGATGTAATTATCAAAAGGGAATTCATCCAAATTGATCCTCAAGAACAAATTCTGCTGGGGTGGCAAATCTACTGCGTGTGTAACCTTACACTCATTTACTAATAATTGGCTTCATTAATGTCTATGAAGTTAGCTATTCACTACAATGGGGGGAGGCATATTAGATGTACTCACCAGTCTGCAAGCCCTGGGCAGTAATGCAACTGATTCAGCATTCCATGTAAATTAGCAAGAGTAGGGAAAGTGTTAGGCAGTAACACAAATGGCTTGAACGAAAGAATTGCTAAGAACATCCATCTTCCCAGAATTAATATTTCTCTTCGTAACCTTTACAGGGAAAACACACCACCTGAGTTCTATTTTATAAAGACTTGTTTTAATAGAAAATGAAAGTGTGATTTGATTTGAGTCACGCTGCTCTCAAAATACCCACTTTGCTTTCAGTGAATGGCAAGGCTGTTCGATGGTGTGGAGTGTGTTGTTTGGTTTTGGTTTTTTATTCAGTTATCAGAATTGTATTCACACTTGATCTGGACAGTGCTGTATGCAACAGATACAGACACAGATGTTTGGTTTACATTTTGGACTACTTACCCTCTTAAAATGGACTGAAATCCACTACTTCCTGCCATGCAAATGCAACTATTTTTCTCTGAAGACAGTGAGTGGCAACAACAACTTTCTTCTCTGTGATTTTTTTTGCCATTTCAAATGTTTGGGTTATTTTAAAAATTCTGACTATCTACCATGCAGTTGCATTTTTGAAAGCATGTCACTATATAATCCATTTCACATGTAGTCCATCTGAACTATCCACTTCAGGCCAAATCCCAGGCAGCTATCAATACCTTTTTTCAGTTTATCATTAAATCTCAGCAGTTGGCCAAGATGTGAATTTTTTATCTGAAGGTGTTGTTTTGTGGGAGCATTTTGTGTTAGGAGAATTTAGTGGGTGTGAAAGGCTATGGCCTGATACACTAAATTCTGAATTTTTATTTATTTTATCCACTCATCCACTATAGACTGAAACAATTCAAGCTTCCTGTATTTCAATTTAGAAGGTCCTTCTCTAAGGGTGAGGAAGCGATTTAGTCTCCATGCAGAATAGTGATAGAGATGCAGCCGTGTTAGTCTGGTGTAGCTGAAACAAAAGACAGGACTATGCAGTACTTTAAAGACTAACAAGATGGTTTATTAGGTGATGAGCTTTCGTGGGCCAGACCCACTTCCTCAGATCAATATGTGGAAGAAAATTGGCACAACCATATATACCAAAGTGATACAATCAAAAAAAAGTGAACATATAAAAATGACGAATCAGGTTTAAGAACAGAGGAGGGATGAGGGGGGAAGGTTAGTGTCTGTGAGGTAATGACATTGGGGTGATAATTGGGGAAGCTATCTTTGTAATGGGTGAGATAATTAGCATCTTTGTTAAGAGCTGTCTCCATGCAGGTTTAATTTACTGAATTTTGCTACAGCAGAGAATCTGTTGCTATCAACCAACCTCTCATTGAGGAGGAGGGGATATGACTGCCTCTGGACCACTTTCACAGATGTAGCATTCAGGGTGAGGAATAAGAACCATTATAAAACAAAACTAGGATCATTTTCCAAGCTGGTAAGTACTAAACAAAAACCAAAAAACAGGTTGAGGCAGGTAGTGCCTACATGCTGGAGATATTCTTATAACAAAGGAACTATTGGGCAAGGGTGGGCAATAAGCTGGAAGCGATGTGGACCGGGACACTGTTTCCTGTAGCTCCCATTGGTCAGGAACGGTGATCCACAGCTAAGGGGAGCTTCAAGTGGCTGTACCTGCAGAGGCGCAGGTAAATAAAGCAGCAGCAACCCACCAGGGGCTAACCCTGGTGATTATTGCCCACCATTGTTCCCTCTATGCTGCGTAGCAGCACAGCTTCACAGGTGATTAATGAGCCCCGCCAGTCAGCTCCCTGCACAGAGCCCTGAGCCTCTGTCTGGGCAAGGCTGATTAATCACCGGTGAAGCTGTGCTGCCTTGCAGTTTAGAGGGAACACTGTTGCCCACCACTGCTATAGGGCAATACTGAAATGGATTCCCACTCAGCTAACAGGGAATCTGCTGTAAGTTTGTTTGTTTTTAACCTGACGGTAACTAAAACAGATGAGCTATCCTGAGGTGAAAAAAAAGCACTTCAGCTGAGGTAACAAGGTGAGGTAGCACTATGTCCCATCCCTCCCAGGGTTGACCTTGACTAGCTGATATCTCAGTAAAACCAAAGCACCCTGTCTTCACTGTGTTTTTACCTCAGGATAATACGCACACATTAGTTATCCAGAAGAAACAACACACCCACACCTTTTTTAGGCAATGAAGACAAGGCCATAGCCTCTTGCCCAGAAATAGGCTAGAAAGACTGCAGGAAAGACAGTCAGCTGTGAGTGAGGAAGGAGGAGCTGACTTTTTAAGAGAATGTGAGTTGCTTCTCTTAATCACGTGTAGTGAAATACAGCACAGACATCAGTGTGAGTAGCCTTGGCTCTAACACTTATGGATGTTTTTTGTTTTGTTTTGTTCATCTGTAAAACAAACCTTGATTATAAAAAGAGAACTGCTGGTTGTATGGATAATTCAAATTGTCTTCTGCCTCTGATGAAAAGTAATAAGAAGATCCCCTTCCTCCCATGAACACACAGGCTGCATCTAGACTGGCAAGATTTTGCGCAAAAGCGGCCGCTTTTGTGCAAAATCTTGCCGCCTGTCTACATTGGCCATTTAGTATTTGCGCAAGAACACTGACCTTGTACTGTACAAAATCAGTGCTTCTTGCGCAAATACTCTGATTCTCCCGGGGATAAGCCTCTTGCGCAAGTATTCTTGCGCAAGAGGCCAGTGTAGACAGCATCGTTAATTTCTTGGCAAGAAGAAAGCCCGATGGCTAAAATGGCCATCGGAGCTTTCTTGCAAGAGAGCGTTTACACTGGCACGGATGCTTTGTGCAAAAGATGTGCTTTTGCGCAAAAGCATCCGTGCCAGTGTAGACGCTTTCTTGCGCAAATACTTTTAACGGAAAAACTTTTCCGTTAAAAGTATTTGTGCAAAATCATGCCAGTCTAGATGCAGCCACATAGTCTGAACTTAAGCTAGTATACTCAAATATGAGCTCCTCACAGCAGTAGGTAGAATGGCAAAGAGCTGCTTACTTCAGGTTACTCAGGGTACGTCTACACTAGCTCGTTAGTTCGAGCTAGGTAGGGTAATGAGGGCAAGCGGAGTTGCAAATGAAGCCCGGGATTTAAATATCCTGGGCTTCATTTGCATGTTCCTGGGCGCCGCCATTTTTAAATCCCCCGGGCACGGGCACGGCACGGCACGGCACGGCACGGAGTTTGGACTAAGGGGATTTAAAAATGGCGGCGCTGAACATGGAAATGAAGCCCGGATATTTAAATCCCGGCTTCATTTGCAACCCGCTGTTCTCATTACCCTACCTAGCTCGAACTAACGAACTAGTGTAGACATACCTGCAGAGAGCAAAGGATGAGAGAAAGGAATAGCCACCCTTTTAAAATTCCATAGTGGTCTCCAATTGGGATTATGCTTTTTTGTTACATGAACACCACTGCAACTAGATTAAATCCACAAATTCATCATACATAAGCCTTATTGCCACCAGCGGGTAACAGTTTTCCGGATCTGTTGGGATGGATTGGATTTAAACTAGCAACCTAGAGGTGAAAGCTTCAGTTCATTTTTAGTCCTTTGAGGCCGTTAGTCCCCTGGGACCACGTGAAACTTTTTCGCAAATGCACAAAAGAAGAGAAGCTTCCTGATGAAGACTCAGACAAATTGGAATCTTTGTACCCTTCCCCCTCTTCTCCCCACCGTAGCTGAGGCAACTAACAGCACAATAGCCTGTGAGAAACCCAAGTTCCAGTATCTGCTGCATACTCGCTTAGGATGTGAGACCCCCACATACAAGTCCCTGCTCTTCCTGTTTTGGTGGGGGACTCAAATTTTGGTTTGCTTCATCCCTGGTGAGTGTTGTAACTATGGGGCTATTGGCTATTCTGCTCTCTCACTCACTCCCTCTCCTCCAGCCTAATCTGGGACTTGAGAAATCCTGACAAAATTTTCATTGAAATGATGCCCTTTCTGCAACATATTTTGGTTTTGATGGGGGGCAAAAGGTTCAACCACTTCTTAGACTCCTTTTGTTAGCAAGCCCTGATCTTCATTGGCCTTTGATTAGGCCCCAAATAAATTAGAAAACACAACATGTTGTGTTAATGTCTGCTGCATTCCCCTCCCTCCCGACTAGAGGAAATGAAATGATGTGAACTATGTCTTTGTTTGCTAATGAAACTTTGTATTTGCTGCAGTGTCTCAGATTGTTGTTTTTCATGTTAGATTCTGCATGCTGGTAAATGCTGAAATGCTTTACGTTCATTAAGATTAGGCCCATTTACTCTGTGCAAGCAAAGCAAGTACATATATCTCAGACCCATAAAGCATCAGTCTGGAATTACACAGCAAATAAATGAGTCTCAGCCAGAAGTCCAGATTCCAGATCACTAAAGCTTAACAAACACCTTCGATAAATGTGACCTATTTTAAATGAAACATTTGTGTAATTTGACAACTGTCAATAATTCTCTCATTACACCAAATGAGTTTGTCATCCATGGAGACGAATGGATGGCTGAGCTTAATTTGCTAATAAAAACTGCAAAGGAAAATTTCAGCTAAGATAAAACTATCTGATTCTTAAAAACACAGTGGTGCACTTTCTAACTTGTTCTTCCTTGAGTTCTGGTTTCTGACTGGCTGAAGCTTAAACAATTTTTTCTCTAACCCTATCAGAATGCCGCTTTACAATACGAGAACAGTGAACAATTGCCTTTTTGGATCACCATTATCCCCTCCATCTATTATATTTAATTTATTTTTAATCATGGGATATAATAGAAATAAAATCATTGGATTAAGCATTTATCTAGCAGTGGGAGCTCATTATCCTTTCACAACGTTCTGTTTCATTGACATTATATCTTCATATAGACAGTTTCTTTGCCATCATTAGTCCTAAAATGGCTATTGGATTTCAAGAGTTTCTCCCTAATCCATAATAAGATTTACTTGTTAACTGTACAAAACAAAACAGAGATGTGCTTCTGTTGTTTTACTGCTGTAGAAGCCTTCTTTCAAGCTATTAGAACAGCTGAGAATATATCTAGACAATATAAATATTAAGTGCTTCTCTGCATGATTCTAATACAAAGAGGAGACCTCAGTACCTTTGTAAATGTTGCTTATTGTGTTTATCACAGTGGCTTCTTGTTACTTAAATGAGCAATGGTTACCTGACTCCAGAATCAAGTAGAATCTGTGACTCATGTTCTAGTGATTTTCAGACCACATAAGGAAGCCCAGGTATGGTACATTTTCTCTACAAAGCACTGAAAAAGGTTATCAGACTCCATTTGAAGGAGGAGGAGAAGAGTCAGAAAAACTTCTGTGCGAGATCACGAGCACCTCTCCGGTGATATATGCCAGTTAATGGAGTCAGCACTAACACGAGTAAATAAAGAACTCCTTTGGCATACTGATTCTCTTGAGATTAGAAAACTACTACTCTTTTGAACCATTGGCAATCACAGTTTAAATCTAATACTGGATTTTTCATCACCTTGTAGAATCCAGCAGTAGTCCAGAGGAGAGAGAAGATCTATTTGTTATCTTACAGATATCTTCAAAGAGGTGGCAGTTGTCTCTATAAATAATAATTATCCCTATAGATTACCTCTTATTTAAGGATAAGGTACTGATGTTAGGTAAGGCCTGCAGCAGGGACACACACATCCTGAAGATAAATGCATGGCTGTGCAGATGGTGTCTTGAGCAGGGGATGCTGTTCCAGAAAGGAGTGTTGGTTGGAAGAGATGGGTGTCACCTGACCAAGAAGGGGAAAAGTATCTTCACACACTGATTCACCAGCCTAGCAAGAAGGCCTTTAAACTAGGCCCAAAGGGGACAGGTTACAAAAGCCAACAGGCAAGTGTAAAGAGGTACTCTTACAGTGGATTGGATGTTGGAGGGCATGGGGATGGAAAACTACTGTAGAATCATAGGAGAAGCAAAAAGGAAAACCACAGGAGAATTTGCTCAACATTTTGTATGTCTATACACAAATGCAAGGAATACAGGAAAAAGTGGAAGTCTTACTATACAAACTACATTTATGACATAATTGGCTTCACAGATTTGGTGGGACAAATCTCATGACTAAAATATTGGATAGGGAGTGGTATAGCTTGCTCAGAAAGCACAGACGGTTAAAAAAGGAGGAGGTGTTGCATTATACATCAAAACTATATGCGCTAGTTGTGAGGTCCAGAAGGAGGTGAAAGGTAGACTGGTTCAAAGTCTCTAAGGCTATGTCTAGACTACATTCCTCTTTCGAAAGAAGAATGTAAATTAGGCAAATCGAAAGTGCAAATGAAGCGCGGATTTAAATATACCATGCTTCATTTGCATATTCTCATCCGATCACTGTTTGGAAAAAGGCTATTTCAAAAGTGAAACCGCAGTCTAGATGCGGTTCTTTTGGGAAAAACAATCTTTTTCAAAAGAACCTGTACTCCTGAAAAAATTAGGAGTACGGGTTCTTCTGAAAAAGGGTTTTTTTTCAAAAGAATCGCGTCTAGACTGCAATTTCACTTTCGAAATACCCTTTTTCAAAACAGCAATCGGACGTGAATATGCAAATGAAGCATGGGATATTTAAATCTGTGCTTCATTTGCACTTTCGAGCAGGCTCATTTACATTTCTTTTTCGAAAGAGGAATGTAGTCTAGATGAGCCCTAAGTGAAGACAAAATGGTCCGGGGTAGGGAAACAGAGGTGACATCATGGCAGAGGTCTATTATCAGGAGAAAGACAAAACAAAACAGAAATATCCAAAAACACAAGACCTGGTAGTAATGAGGGACTTTAATTACCCGGACATCTGTAAGAAAAGTAATATGGTAAAACACAAAATCTCCTGTAGGTTGTTGGAATGTGTTAGGGACTACTTCTTGTTTCAGAAGGTGGAAGAAGAAACTCAGGGGGTACCTTTTACACTTGATTCTGACCAACATGAAGGAATTGGTTGTGAATACGAGGGCTAAAGGCAATTTGGGAAAGAGCAATGATAAGATTATAGATTTCCTGATTCTAAGGAAATGAAGGCATGAATGCAGCAGAATAAGGACAATAGACTTAAAAACAGATTTTAACAAACTCAGAGAACAGACAAGTGGGGCTTTTTGGGAAGATAATCTATGAGAACAAGGTGTTCAGGAAAGCTGTCAGTTTTGCAAAGAGACAGAATTAAAGCAAACAGCAGCAAACTGTCCTACTTTGAAGGAAAGATAGGAAGAAAAGTAAAAGCTCAGAAGCTCTTTAATAAGCTGAAAAACAAAGGGATCCTACAAAAAATGAAAATACGGACAAATTGCAAAGGAATAATACAAAATCAGAAAAGCTAAGACAAAATAAGCAAGAGACATAAAAGAAAATAAGAAGAGGTTCTACAAATACATTAGGACCAAAAGAAAGACAATTGAAGCGTAGGTCCACTAGTTATCAGGGAAGCAGAGTTAATAATAAATGGCATCAAGAAGATTGTGATATTAAATTCCTATTTTCCTTCAGGCTTCACTAAAAAGGTTAATTGTGTCCCTATGCTTAACATAGTTAATATTAACAACAAATGGGAAGGGACACAAGCCAAAATAGGGAAACAGCAGAGTAAATAATATTTAGATAAGTTACATGTATTCAGGTCATCAAGGCCTGAAGAAATTCACCCTGGGATACTTAGGAATTAGCCAAACAATCTCAGAACCATTCATAATTATCCTTGAGAACACATGGAGGATGAGTGTGGTCCCAGAGGACTGGAGAAGGGAAAACATGGCATCTGTCTTTAGGAAAGGTAACAAAGAGGACCCAAGGAATTTTAGACCTGCCAGCCTAACTTCAATATCCAGAAAGGTATCAGAAAAAAAATCTTTAATAATCTTTTATAAGAACTTAAGACAATATAATAAACAACATAGATTTGTCAGCAACAAATAATGCCATACCAACCTAATTTCCTCCTTTGACAAGATTACTGAACCAATAGATGGACATGGGGGAGCTGTACATCTGATGTATCTTGATTTTAGTAAGGCACAGTCCCATTTTACATTCTCATAAGCAAACTAGGAAAATGTCATCCATCTGAAATTATTATAAGGTGGGTGTATATCTGGTTCAGAAACCATACTCAAAGGGTAGTTACCAATGGTTTGTTGTCAAAGTGGGAGAACATATTAAATCGGTTTCCAGGGGTCTCTCCTGAGTCAGATACTATTCAATATTTTCACTGATGGCTTGGATAACGAAGTGGAGAGCATGCTAATTAAATATGCAGAGGACACCAAGCTGGGAAGGGTTGCAAACACTCCATGGGACAGGATTAGAATTCAAAGTGATCTTGATAAACTGGATAATTGGTTTACAATAATCAAGATGAAATTCAGTAAAAGTAAGTGCAAAATACTACACTGAGGAAGGAAAATTCAAATGCACAAATACAAAATAGGAAATAACTGTAATATTCCTGTGATGCTGAGCCACTTAGTGTTAAGCAATCAACCAGAAGGCTGAGTGACATAAAAGCAACCCTTAAGGACATATTAGAAGAATACTGAAATAGTAAACAGGACTATTTCTTGTAGACAGTTATCAAAGCCACCTTAAATATACTAGAATACTTAATCTGTAGGCCTGTATTATTAGAGGATCAAAAGTAGGTACTTTTGTTGGTTTACCTATATGTTGTTAGAAGTTTAACAATGAGATCCAATTAGCTTGTAGATGCTAAAATTCTGTTCCTGTCTTTAATGATTCATTGGGTATTCTGTTGTTTCAGAGGTCAAAAGAGGATATTAACATTTAGATGGGACTTGTCTAATAATAATTTTGCCAAAACTATCTGAACTTTTTGAATGGTTAACTGCCTTATGCTAACGAATACAACTAGTTACTGGTGTATGCCTAGGAAACAGACATTAGCTTCAAAGCAACAATGTACATTACCTATTCTTCATTCAAGAAAAGCCTGATGTAATCATTTGCTGTCAAGGGGCTTATTCATAGAACTTCAAATATATAGAAAGTTTCGGGCCTGGTCCTTTCTATCTTAGGGTGTGTCTAGACTACAGGGTTTTTTCCAAAAAAAGTGGCCTTTTTTTTAAAAAACTTCCCCTGAGTCTAGACTGCTGCCGCATTCTTTTGAAAGTAAATTGAAAGAACGTGGCAGTTTTTTCGACTGCAGAAAACCTTGTTTTACGAGGAAGAACGCCTTTTTTCGAAAGTGCTCTTTCGAAAAAAGGCGCTATGTAATGCAAACTGTGCTATTTCGAAAGAGAGCATCCAGACTGCCTGGGTGCTCTCTTTCGAAAAAGCGGCTTGCTTTTTCGAAAGTTCTGGTTGTAATCTAGACGTTCTTTTTCGAAAGAGGCTTTTTCAAAAGTATCTTTGGAAAAAGCCTCTTTTGAAAGAGGCTTGCAGTCTAGACATAGCCTTAGATGTGATTATTCTTTGACAGAGAAAGTCTACTCTAAATCCACAAGACTAAGGTCTCCAGGTCTACTCAGTATTAACCCCAAAATTATCATGAAAGAATATAAACAAAGTCTGCACATAGACTAATACTGAACTAAGGCTTTTAAATTGATTCCAGAAGGATTTTTACAAATCAACAGCCTCACCACCTCTGCTATGAAACTGAACCTATAGACTTTTTATCCTGAATAAGCATCATCAATATAGCCTCTGTCACAGCTACCACTATCAGATACCACTGTCAGAGCTCCTGAAAAGAAAAGAATCTGAAGTTACGTTGGACCACAAACTGATGGTGCAGTTGCAAAAAGGCTAATATACCATGGCATATTAATAGAAGTGTCATTGTGCTGGCGAAATTATCCCATTCTGCTTGGCATTGAGGTCACAGCTGAAATACTATGTATGGGTATGTCTACACTAGCCCCCTAGTTCGAACTAGGGAGACTAATGTAGGCATTCAGTTGTAATGAAGCTCGATTTAAATATCCCGGCTGTATTTGACAGCTTCGTCCGTCACCATTTTTAAATTCCACTAGTCCGAAGTAACTGCCCGCGGCTACACGTGGCAGTGAAACGGTCATTCGAACTAAGTCCTTAGTTCGAATTAACTGTTACTCCTCATGGAAGGACTTAATTCGAATGACCGTTTCACTGCCGCGTGTAGCCGCGCGCAGTTACTTCGGACTAGTGGAATTTAAAAATGGTGACCGGATGGGAACATGCAAATACAGCCCGGGATATTTAAATCCCGGGCTTCATTTGCAACTTTGAATGCCTACATTAGCCTCCCTAGTTCGAACTAGGGGGCTAGTGTAGACATACCCTACGGTTTTGGGTGCAGTGTTTTTAAAAGGATGGGTATCAACTGCAGAAAATTCAAAGGTGAGCAACAAAAATGACTGAGTTTAGAAAACCTGATTTCTGAGGAAAGGTAAAAACAAATTGGTATGTTTAATCTTGAGCAAAGAAGACTGAAATGGGAATCTGATATTCTTCCATTTTATTAAGGGCTGTTATAAAGAGGACAATGATCAATTTTCACTGAAGGTAGGACAAAAAATACTGGCTTATCCTGCACAAGGGACATTTAGGTAAGCTATTAGGAAAACATTTTCGTTATAGGGCTAGTTAAACACTGAAATAGTCTTTCAAGGTAGGTTGTAGAATCTCCATCATTGAAATATTTAAGAACAAGTTAGAGAAAAACCTGGTCTAGATATATTTGGTCCTGCCTCACTGCAGAGGGCTGGACTTGGTGACTTTTCACAAGGTCCCTTCCAGCCCTGCATTTCTATGAGGCTGTGTTTTCAGGTGGCACTCATTTTATGTTGAAATTGCTAGCAACATTTTGAGCATCTGCACAGATATTTCAGCTGAAAGTGGTTTCAATATGTGTCTGAAATAGCTTTGCAGATGTTCTAAATGTTGCTAGTAATTTCCCACATAAAATGAGTGCCACTTGATAACAAGAATCATAGAAATATGAAATCTCTCTGAAAATATTTCTGAATATGGGAATGAGGAAGGCACATAATCATAGAGGGTTTTACATTGACACTTGACCACATGGAATGACATCAGGAGCCTCACTATTAAAACCTCTTTTCAAGGGAAGAATTTCTGTGGCACTCATAAGTAGTGGCAGGTATTAAGTTAAAATATCTTCCTATTTGAATTGTTAAGAGTTGTACATTTTTTGCAATTATTCAGCTAATTTGAAATATTTTTCCATTAAATATCTATAGTTTACAAATCAGAAGCCCTTTTAACAATAATGTATATTCTTCCCTCCCTTCTCAGTATTATATACATTCTATTGTTCAATCACAGGAGACAATCAATTGCAGAGTCATAAAAGGAAAAGTTGTTCTTTCCAGTATACATAGAAATATGGATCCATACAAGGGAAAAGTTAGCAATTTTTTTTTCAGAATCTAACAAGGACAAGAGGTTGTAAAGAAACAATATGTATGTTTAGAATCATAATGAAATCATGAGCCATCTCTTATATATAGCTTTTAAGTGAACAGTCTCTTTAAATAAACAAAATCATTGCCAGGTAAGCTTTTAATAGCGTATTTTACATGATATTCTCTTATGGAATTGCTGTTTGTAGGCCACCATATTTCTTGCTGAGTTTGCAAATTAGCATTGCCTTGTTTCATCCACAAGTTACAATTAGAGCTACACAATGATGCAAGTCACTGACCAAGCTGCAGAGGGAAGATGGATGGCTCTAAGAAACTGGACCACATGATGTTGCTAGCGTAGCCATAGATGGAGCAGCGAACAGCAAAGCTGCAGTGCCACAGCCATCAAATTCCCAAATATCTGTTCATTTTGCTTAAAGCATCACACACCGTGTTCAGATCACTCCGAAGGTCCTGGACAACATTTTCTATACTTCTGGTGTCTTTCAGAATTTCAATGCTTTACGTGTATGGGTTGAAATACACTGAAAAGGGACGATTGATTGATTTTGCAAAGTCCCTGAAAGAAAAAGAAAATTAACACCTATTTCTGCCATATCCAGAGAAGGGAAAATAAGATTTCATTTTTAAGACTCAATGGAAAGAATTTACCTCATTTTTTCTTTGGCTTCTTCAAAACTTTCTGAGACAAAGTAAGCTTCCTGAAAAGTGGTAATGAGGCATTCTTGCAAACAAGTAGTCTTTGGATCAAATATTCTTACAGTGGCCTTGTCAGACAAAGCATGCTGCAAAACACATCACACAATTCGTTAAACTGTGTGTTATGAGAACCAGAATGTTTTCTGAATACACCCAGCTTTTATATCACTGTTATTGTACACTCCTAGTCAATCTCTCATGTTTCACATACAATTGAATTATTCTGTTCATGATGAAAGATCTATTTCTTTTTTTCTGACCAAAGTTATTACTTTAAATAATCAAGGACAGTTCAGATATATATCTACCCTATAGGTATAGAAACATCAATTTTCAGCTGGAAAATAGGAAAATAATAAAATATATATTCCAGAAAAATTATTTATACAACTACATCATCTATATCCCAAAAATCTCTCTTAAATTGTAAAACTAATAATTACCTTTGCAGGTAAATAGACTCTGACTAAACCATTCACATAATCTGTGTCATCCACTTTCATGCCATTATGCTCATGCCATTTTCATTACAATGAGTTTAAGACTGGAGTTATATATTTAAGGACCATTACAGAATGCTCACTTCAAGCAGGCCTGTACTATGGGCTAAAGTCAGCCTAAATTACCCAACTCCAGCTATGTGAATAACATATCTGGGGTCAATGTACCTTATGCTGACTACCTGTGGTGTCTACACCATGTTGGGTTGACATGAGAAACTTTCCCATTGACTTATCCTGTGTGTCTCATTCCGGTGGAGTACCAGAATCAATGGGAGTGTGTTCAGTGGTCAATTTAGCAGGTCTGGTGAAGATCTACTAAATTAACCTCCAGTGGATTGATTGCCAGAGCGTTGATCCACCCAGTAGTGAAGACAAGCTCTTAGTGTGCTCTGGTGAAATACCTTTCTAGTATTACCTTTCTAATAAGTAAACTTGAGCAAAAATGCAAATAAATATTGCATGGAAACAAGAAGAAACAGGCATATTTATGTACCAACAGACATTAGAAAGACAAAGAAAACAAATGTGATTGATTACTTGAAGAATAGCTATTAGAGCAGTGTTCCTCCTCACATGATTGGCACATGGCCACTAGGAACAAAGACTCTGGATTTCAATGCTGGGAACTAGCTATTGCAAAATTTTGAGGCAGCTCATCTACCTCTACTATTTATTTATATATTTGTTTATTTATTTATTTAACATATTTTTACCCACCTCTGTATTTAAAATATTCGAGGCAGCTTACAAATTTTTTAAAAACACAATATAAAGTTATATAAAAAATAAAATGTGAGACCCCCAGAGGGACATAAAACCTGCTAAAAACATCTCAAGAGGAGGAACATACTAGCTCTTGTATCTGTCTTATACCTTAAAGGACTACAGTCTAGTACATTTATCCTGGATGCTCTACATTGAGGTCCTAGAACTGAAGGCAAGTGCATTTGTTTTCAGTAGTGCAAGTCCTTGATCCATCTGCACTGAAAAGTGTACAAAAACCTTAGACAAATAAATTACACACAGGGAACAGGTCTACTGAGTACAAAGGTTCCTTTCTCTTTTTTTAAACAGACTCTTCTGAGTAGCACAATATTAGGCACATGCAATTTCAATTATTCAGGTAAAATATGTACATGTCTATTTATGGATGCCATAAATTTAAATACAACTTATCTATACTATTGTAAAAGGAGAGGCATCAGTCATGCCGTTTGTCACAGAGAATATTTGAGAAGACTTGAGAAGATTCTAGGGGGAGGCAGGCCCCCAGCCCCACCTACAGCCCTGACCCCTCAACTGAGCCCCCCCCCAGGTTAGGGAAGAGCGTGCGCGTGCCCCAGCATCCCCTGAGCAGCGGGGAGGGAAGAGGATGCACAACCCCAACTGCCCTCCCCCTCAGCCCTAGGAGCTGCAGGGAGGGAAGAGGCTGCATGGCCCAAGCCTCTCCGCCCTCAGGAGCAGGGGGAAGGGAGGAGGCAACATGTACATCTACCGTCACAATGGGATGGGTAATGCTAGTATTGATAAAAATGACATTAACCAAACTGGCCTGCCTTAACTAGCACCCATTTTAAACAATAACTGCAATCCAACACCACTTGCCATCCCTTGAATATTCTGAACCCTTCCTGTACCTTGCAAGCCATGCCTCCCTTGCAGATCCCACTGGATACTCACAACCTTTAAAGTGGCATTAGTAATTGTATCGGTAGGTTATATTTTCTGTTGGGCCCCGGTGCCACGATTGTCTAGGACTAAATCCGTAAAGGGACTTTAGACATTTCATTGTTCAGTGTTGCACTGCCTAACTTTTAGGTACTTTACCAGCCAATGGGATCCACAATCCATAAGTTAGGTGTCTACGCTTCTTATACAAGCAATGAGGAGAGAGGGGTGCCTAAGAATGGAATCCACAAAAGCCAACCCATTAGGTGGGGAAGCTGCCTAAGTTAGCCAATAGCACATGCAGATGCCAAAGAGTGGGGAGGGTCCTAAGCCCTGCCCTTCTCAGGGAGTTTGGTGTCACTTGAGGGAGGCATCTATTTCCAGTTGGGAGTCACAGCCCTAAACTCTCCTAGAATCAGGCACCTAAGCTATTTTTCTGCAGCAGGACATGCCTAACTACACACAGAATGGTAGTGACAGCCAATAGCCCAGGGGTTAAGGCACTCGCCCAGGTGGCTCAGGTTCAGGCGACAGAGACTTGGGATTTGAAGAGGAGCCACCCACTTGCAGGTGAGAATTGTGGAAGAGTCTAGTGTGGACCTTTCTCAGTCTTTCCTGGTGAAGCTGAGTCATTGTATTTCTGTATGCAATGGGCCAGAGAGCAAGCGAGACTGACTCTCTAATCCAGTAGTTACGGCACTTACCTGAGAGATGGGAAACCCATGTTCAAACTAGGGATGTTAGATAGCAGATAATAGAATAGTTGACTAACTGCATGAATTCTTAGCAGTTAGTCGACTATTCTATAGTCCTTGGGGGTGGGGCCAGCAGTCAGTGCAATCCAGCCCCACTCCTAGGGAGCCCCCTGCCACCTCGCATTGCTGCCTCTGTATCAGTGGCTTTTGCACTGATACAGAGACAGCAAGGGGGCCGGGGTGGGATGTGAGTAGTTGACTAGATTAACCAATAAGCTTAGGCTTAGTGGTTAATCGTCTAGTCCACAACTTGTTCGCATCCCTAGTTCAAAACCCTTCTCCTTGGCAGGCAGAAGGGGGAATTGAAAGGTGGTCTCCCACATCCCAGGTGATGGCTCTAACCCCTGGGATAACTGTTATAAAGGAGGATGCTCTCTTATCCTTCTCCACCCCAAAATTTTGTGTGGGGTTAGGCAGGCTCAGAACACACCTATTATATTGTGTCTTACTGGCAAGATATGTAGGACAACACCTGTTTTGGGGTTTAAATGTGTGAAAGGCACTGAGCTGCTGGGCAAGGTTAAGACTGAGGCAGCTGTGGCAATGCAAACTTGAGCGCTTAGGGTAAACTTACAGTGGTACTCATCTAGGGCCTTTAGTACTTGCAGGGTTAGGCAGCGGCTGAGTTAGGGTTTTGAGGATCTTAGTGTTCCTAAACATGGAGTTTAACACCGACAATGGCAGTTAGCCACCAAAGTCCTTCTGTGGATCTGTCCCTATGTTTTTTTAATTGTGAAGCCATGTACCCACGAGACGCACTGTGAACAATGGAATATGCAAATTCTGAAATTGGCAATGGCAGGGCTCGATAGAGAGCTCAAAGCCATACCTGCTTAGCCCCTCCCTATGCTGTGTGAAAGCAAAGTGAGATAACAGAAACATCAGAAAGGTTGTGGGATGTCGTGTTCATTTTTCAGGTAGACCCCAGCACTGAGAAAGTCAGTCAGCTCGCTCTGTAAGGAGCATTCTGTTTGCTCCTGTGCTCAGGGTATGCTCTGCAGAGCATGCTGCAGGGAGTGCAGAATTTCAGAGCAGAAAAGCTGTGAAACTGGGGGGTCCAGACCATTGTATTTGGAGGCATAATCAGAACATCATATCCTGTTTTTTTATTAACATTAGGTATTTATGTAAGCAATTAAAAAAAACACAACATGAACTGCTCCCCGCCATTTTGCCTTGTGTATGTTTGTTTTTTCAGTCAATCAAGATGTGTAAGTATTTAGTACATATTTCCCTACCCTCATCCTCTTCCTTTATTTGTCTTCAGGGAATGTAATTGCCAGTGTGTTGGTGTATCACAGACTTCAGTTGAATGGAATGCTATGCCATCTCAAGGACTTGTGATAGCAGCCACTTCACACAGGGACTATACTGTTGCTCTAGTAAGGTCAATGGGAATTTTCCATTAGCTCAAGCAGGGAGGGTTGGTGGTTTTTTGGAGCAATGGGTTCTGAGTTCAATCCTTGCAGATACCCCTGAAATGTAGCAGTATTTGACAATGGGGGGCTGCTCAAGAGTGATAGGATAGGCTCCTTTCTGCTGGAAGCAAGCATAATACCTCCTCTGCATTTCCAGCAAAGGGAGGAAGAGACAAACTACCGTTGCCACATTAAACAAGTGTTTTGTTCTATGCTTGCTTATTTGAGTGTAAAGACTGGAATGTAATCATTTAACGCTAACTTGTTAAGATTTACAAAAACACAGCCAAAACCCTTCTGAAAGCAAGTGAAGAAACATGAGATGGGTTATAAACGCTGTACTCTCTGTGGGCCAGAATGAGACCATGGGTGAGAAGGAATTGTCCACGTCCCTACATTGATTTTATTGTCTTGTTATTCTGTGGGAGAACATGAGAGAGTCAGGGGACAACATGCTCCTAAATGTTTTTCTGCTGATCTGCAAATGGACCATTTACAAATTGTGTGCTGATGTACCCAGAGCATTTTTATGCCATCAACAGAGTTTTATATACGGTTTAGACAAATAGAAAAATGCTTCAGTGATAAGAGGCAGTAAAATGTATACTAGGCAGCCAGTTTTGTTTTAACCATTCCCTCCACCTACAGCCTTGTAGTTGAACCCACTGCTCTTAGTTTTTAGGTTATAATCAGGGACATACTAGTTTTATCTATGCATAACCAGATGTTTTATCATGAACATCTTTGATTGAAAAAGGTATCATACAGGACTGGAAATCTGCTCCTTTATTAGATATAGCAATGTGGCACAGTAGACGTGACATAGAGCTCAATTAAGTCTATGGGAAGACTCCCATTGACATCAGAGTTCTTTGAATCAGACCCTTCATGAAAGGCCTCAAGAATATCATAGGAAATGAACTGACAAAATATTTTAAACACCTGTGAGCCGCCTTTTTCAGACTTTTTTCTACTTTGTAGAAATAGTATATTTACTGAATTGTGTATTCAGTCTGATTTTTGACCCTCAAATGTATATTTTGTAATGCCCTTATCTAGAGTTAACCTGACTTTATTAGGGACGAATATTTTATAACTACTTACACTTTGGTTCTTTTCACACACTGGTTTTAGTTTTTAATCCTCTTATTTCTTCTCTCTGTGTGTGTGTGCTCTGTTTTTTCTGCTTAATGCATTTTTGCACATTTAGTACACGTTTTCTTCTGCATTTTGTTGCGTCTGATATTCAGACTTCTAAATATTGAAAAAAATAATTGAGGAAACAAAGCTACTTTGTACTACACTCTTCTGATTCTTAGTTTCTCATTGCTGAAATCATTAGCCAATTTTCCAGAAAAGAACTATTTAAGACAGAAAAAGAGGAAATGAGGTTTGGTTGAATTTGAATACATGCCAAACTATTATCCAGCAAATTCACTGTTCAGTTTGTGTTGCTTTGCACTTTTTCGGGGTTTTAAATACTTATAGACAATACCATGAAATATGTATATTTGCTATTCAGAAAAATATCTGATATCTAGACTCATTTATATATAGATGTGCCATAGCTGAGAGAAACGTCAGCTATGCAGCAATTTTGTGATATATTATTGAGAATAAAGTAGTGGATACAATTTTCAAAAGCACTTAAGTGACATAGATGAGTCAGGGTACGTCTACACAGCAACAACTAGTGTTATTTTGAAATAATGTCGAAATACTGTCAAGCTGGAGGACTTCTTACTCCCACTCCTGTAACCCTTATTGTACGATGAGTAAGGGAAGTTGGAGGAAGAATGCTCTATTTCAAAATAAGTGCTGTGTAGACACTCCCTATTTCGAAATAAGCTATTTCAAAACAAGTTACGCAATTGACGTAGCTCAATTTGTGTAGCTTATTTTGAGTTAAGCCCTGCTGTGCAAACTGTGTAGACCCATTTTCAAACGCATCTATAGGCCAGATTTACAAAGGTATTTAGGTGCCTAAAAATACAAATAAGCACAAGGGCAACCAAGCACCATAGGTGGGAGGGTCAAGGGGCAGCCAGCAGCCAGTGGGGCCAGAGTCTCTGTGTGTCCAGGGGCACTAGCTGGGTGGGCTGGCACCTGCAGCAGAGGATGCCCTCCCAGCACTCACTGGCAACAATGGGGAAAGCGGAGCAACATGGCTCCACCTTTCTCTGCTCTCCCAGCCACATCACTTGGGGGAGGGGCAGGATTGCCCCCATACTCACTAGTAGAAATTGGAGCGACATGGCTGGATGAGCAGAGTGAACAGGGGCCACGTTGCTCCGCTTCCCCTGCTGCTGCCAATTGATGCACAGGGGCTGGATTCCCCCCTGCTGGCACCGGTCCCCTGACCCTGTAGTCCCTGGGGCTGCATCACTTGTAGGAGGGGGTTGGAGGAAGAGGCGGGGCAGGGGCAGAGAAAGGACAGGAAGAGGACCTGGGGTGATGAGGGTTGTCCTGGCTCTTCCCCAACTGGAGAAGCAGTCATGTAGCCAATGTGTTACCTCCCTCACCAATTGCCCCGGATAAGCACCAAGTGGGACTATCAAAAGCACCAATGCAGGTTATGATGTCAGTGGGATTTATGCACCTAACTCTTTCACACTCTTCTGAAAATCCCACTAGGAATGTGCATAGATGTATCTTTAAATGCCTAAATCAATTTGTAAGCACCTGGGAAAGAATAGTGTTGTAAAGAATGGTGATCAGATTTGTCAAGAACAAATAATGGCAGACCAACTTAATTTCCTTCACCGAAAAGGGAACTGGCCTAGAAGATGGGAAGAAGCAGTTAATGTGATACATCTTGATTTTAGTAAGGATTTTGACACAGTCCTACATAACATTCTCATAAGCAAACTAGGGAAATGAAGTCTAGAGGAAATTACTATAATATGGGTTCAAAACTGGTTGAAAGACCGTACTCTGAGTGTAGTTATCAATGGTTTGCTATCAAAGTGGGAGGGCATATCTAGCAGGGTTCTGCAGGGCTCAGTCCCGGGGCCAATACTATTCAATATTTTCATTAATGACTTGGATAATGGAGTGGATGGCATAAAATTTGCAGATGACATCAAGCTGGGAGGGGTTGCAAGTACTTTGGAGAACAGTATGAGAACCCAAAATGAGCCTGACAAGCTGGAGAATTACTCTGAAATCAGCAAAAAGAAATACAATGAAGACAAGTGCAAAGTACTTACTTAGGAATGAAAAATCAAATGCATGACAGCAAAATGGGAAATAACTGAATAAATTCTAGTACTGTCATAACGATCTGGAAATTATAGTGGATCACAAATTGTATATGAGTCAACAATGTGATACAGCTGCAAAACAGGCTAATACCATTCTACAGTGTATTAGCAGGAGCATGTCCATATGTAACAGAAGTATGGCCGGTCCCATATGCTGTACCAGCAAGTTATTCTTAGCCGGTATGACATACCAGAAAGTCTCCCTTCTGGCCATCCACAGCCCCTCCACTGGCTGCCACTTCTCTGTGTACAGGCTGGGGTCAGGGAGTGATGGGGGGGCAGGGAAGGGAGCACTACGATATCCGGAGTAGTAGCTGCTGATGTTCTGTTCCTTTCCCTGCTCCCCTCGCTCCCGCGCCACCCTCAGCCCTGTGCACAGGCGCAGCAGCTCTGTGGAGGGGCAGCATGGAAAGGAACAGAACTGCCAGAAGCCCCTCCCAGGTAAAGTGGGATGGGGAGAGAAGGGAAAGAGCATGTGGGTCCCAAGCTGGGGGAGGGGCTGAGTCACGTGGGGGACATATGGGGAGGTCATGTGTCTCCCCCTCCAGTTGTTGCACCCTCCTTCTTCTCTATCGATAAGAAATTTTCTTTACTTGTACCACTGCGTAGGAGGTGTTGTCCCACCCTACTCGACACAGATGAGGCCTCAGCTGGCATGCCTAGGTCCCATTCTGGGCTCCACACTTAAGGAAAGATGTGGGCAAATCTGACAGAGTCCAGCAACAAAAATAGGTGAAAGGCTTAGCCAACCTGATCTATAATGAAAAGCTACAGAAAATGGGCATGGGCAGTCTTAAGAAAAGATGACTAATAACAGTTTTCAAATAAGTGAAGGAGTGTTATAAAGATCACTATGAGCTATTGTTCTTCATGTCCACTCAAGCTAGAAGAAGAAGTAGCGAGCTTTATCTGCAGCAAGGGAGATTTAGATGTTAGGGAAAATGTTCCTTGTAAGGGCAGTTAAGCTCTGAAATAATCTTCCAAGGTAGGTTATGGTATCTCCGTCATTGGAGGTTTTTAACACCTGTTAGTGATGATCTACATTTACTTGGCCCTGCTTCAGTGCAGAGGCTGGACTTGATGATTCCTTTAGGTTCCTTCCTGCCCTACATTTCTCTGATTCTATAAATCTAAATGTGTTTGAAAATCTGGCCCTGAAGCACTTTTGAAAATTGTATCCACTTATTCTTATCTGATGAAAGGTATCATTGCAAAGCTGTACTTCTGCACTTATTTTATGTAATACTTTTACAGTTTAATAATTCAAAGAGGAAATTGTCCCCATTTTTTCTCATATATCAAGTTCATTAATAAATCAAGTTGATAAACGTTCATTGACATAACATTAAAAACATAACCCTGAAATAATGCGTGGTGACATAAGATGGCCTAATGGGTTGAGCAGTGAACAAATCCAATCAGCTGGAAGTAAAGGAATTGCATAATAAGACACAGAGAAGGCAGTGTATTGATTGTACAATAATTTGCATTTACATGTTCTATTGCTGAATGAGTGCCGTCAAGTCACATAACAGAAGCCAAATCTTAGTGACTCAACCTATGCTGCAAATTAGTCCCCCTCTATTATTGCTAAAGGGATATGAATATTGTTACATATGTAGTATAATAAGAAAAGCATTTGATTTATGGCAAAAATTATTATGGCATGCAGACTAACCTTTGAAACTGATCAATAGATGTCATTTATTTGCACATACATCATTTTTAGTGTTGCTTTGAAAAGGGTTGAGAGTTTATATATTAAGAATAGTCAACATGGATTCACCAAGGGCAAGTCATGCCTGACCAATCTGATTAGCTTCTATGATGAGGAAACTGCCTCTTGGACATGGGGAAGTCGGTGGATGTGATATACCTTGACTTTAGCAAGGTTTTGATACAGTCTCCCAGAATATTTTTGCCAACAGGTTAAGAAAGTATGGATTGGATAAATGGACTGGAAGGTGGCTGGAAAGCTGGCTAGATTGTCAGGCCCAACGGGTAGCGATCAATGGCTCAATGTCTGGTTGGCGGTCAGTTTCAAGTGGAGTGCCCCAAGGATCGGTTCTAGGGCTGGTTTTGTTCAATATCTTTATTAATGACCTGGATGAGGGGATGGATTGTAACCTCAGCAAGTTTGCAGAAGACACTAAGATGGGGGAGAGATAAATACGTTAGAGGGCAGAGATAGGGTCCAGAGTGACCTAGACAAGGATTGGGCCAAAAGAAATCTGATGAGGTTCAACAAGGACAAGTGCAGAGTCCTGCACTTGGGATGGAAGAATCCCAAGCATTGTTACAGGTTGGGGACCGACTGGCTAAGTAGCAGTTCAGCAGAAAGGACCTGGGGATTACAGTGAATGAGAAGCTGGATATGAGTCAACAGTGTGCCCTGGTAGACAAGAAGATTAATGGCATATTAGGGTGCATTAGGAAGAGCATTTCCAGCAGACCTAGAGAAGTTGTTATTCCCCTTTATTCAGCACTGGTGACTCCACATCTGGAGTAATGCGTCCAGTTCTGAGCCCCCCCACTACAGAAAGGATGTGGATGCATTGGAGAGGGTCCAGCGGAGGGCAACCAAAATGGTTATGGGGCTGGAGTTCATAACCTATAAGGAGAGGCTGAGGGATTTGGGCTTATTTAGTCTGCAGAGAGGAGAGAGGGGAATTTGAATGCAGCCTTCAACTTCCTAAAGGGAGATTCCAAAAAGGATGGCGAGAGGCTGTTCTCAGTAGTGACGGATGGCAGAACAAGAAGCAATGGTCTCAAGTTATAGTGGGGGAAGTCTAGGTTGGATATTAGGAAAAACTATTTCCCTCAGAGAGTGGTGAAGCACTGGAATGGGTTCCATAGGGAGGGAGTGGAATCTCCATTCCTAGAAGTTTTTAATTCCCATATTGACAAAGCTCTGGCTGGGATGATTTAGTTGGGGTTGGTCCGGCTTTGGGCAGGGGTTTGGACTCAATGACCTCCTGAGGTCTCTTCCAACCCTGTGATTTTATGATCCAGCCTCACCCCAAGATTTTTGTTTTGTGATATATCTGTTCAATTTGGGGACTAATCCTTAAATTTGAAAAACCTGACAGTTGTTTAAATAAAAATATTCACACTTCATTAATAATTTCCATCATTGTAAGTAACTTATATTAGCCTGAAGAGTATATCCACTCACATACCTTTAATTCTCCAATAGAAGACAGGAGTCCTGCCCCATAAGCACGTAGTTGTCCCTCTTGCTTGCAAAGGCCAAATTCGATGGTAAAGAAATAGCACTGTGAAAATAGATATGTACACAGATATGCATAGCGAACCTGCAGACAAGCACTTCAGCAGCACCAATCAGTACCATTTTCACTTGAGAGCCCCATTTTTGCAGATTTTCATGTTTTTTAAATAAGTATGGATCAAAGACACTTACTGTTACGTATTTTAAATGTCATGTTAGCAGTAAAGCAGAACTGTATAAAAATAGCATACACAGGGGGAAACTAGCAAAATTTTACTTTTTCTCTGGTTTCCCATAGTCACTAAGAGCCAGGTATTAAAAGGTATCTAGGTGCCTAAAGATACAGATTGGTAATGAGTAGGCTTTTAAGAAGGTTAGACATCTAAATCTAGATTTTTAAAGGTATTTAAGTGCTTAAATTCTACTGATTTCAATGGGAGTTTGGTACCTAACCTGGTTGGGCACTTTGAAAATCCCAATAGACACCTCTGCAACTTTAGGCACCTAACTCCCTCTAAAAATGTTACCTGTGGGTCCTAGTTCAGGACACTATTTAAGCATATTCTTAACTGTAAGCACATGTTTAAGACCCATTGACTTCCACGGTACTGAAGGGATTAAAGCTGAACAGATGCTTAAATGTTGTCTTGACTAGAGATAGACATAAATATATGATTAAGAACTTTCCTGAATTGGGGCCTTCATGCTCATAAGAATTTACTAACTTTGCCATAAGTGAAGAAAAATGTCACTTGCTTCCTAAATTAGAAAATTACAGCCCCTCCAGTAAACTCAATTGATCAATCCATTCCAATTATTCAACCCATAAAACCAGAAGGGCAGTTAGTACTGTATGAACAATATTATTGATGAGAACTTGTGAAAATTATTAGCATAAGAACAACTGCATCTAATTTGCATTAACTACATAAAACTATGATAAATATTACAAAAACCTTTGGGAAACACAGGTATTTCAATCTCCCTAAACTGGAAGAGAAAAGACAAATCACTTCTGCTCCTAACAAATTGTTTGCTTTTGATGTTACACAGTAGGACTTTTTCTTTACCATTTATCAGCATATAAAGATAAACACATAGGCTGTGTCTACATTGGCACCCCTTTCCGGAAAAGGGATGCTAATGAGACACTTCGGAATTGCAAATCCGCGGGGGATTTAAATATCCCCCACGGCATTTGCATTTACATGGCTGCCGCTTTTTTCCGGCTCGGGGTTTTTGCCGGAGAAAAGCGCCAGTCTAGACGCAATCTTGCGGAAAATAAACCCTTTTCCGGAAGATCTCTTATTCCTGATTTTAAGATCCCTTATTCCTCTTAAAATCAGGAATAAGGGATCTTCCGAAAAGGCTTTATTTTCCGCAAGAGCCGCTGTTTAGACTGGCGCTTTTTCCACAAAGCCCCGAGCCGAAAAAGCGGCAGTTATGTTCATGCAAATGCCGCTCGGAAAATTTAAATCCCCGTGGCATTTGCAATTCCGACTTGTCTCATTAGCATCCCTTTTCCGGAAAAGGGTGCCAATGTAGACACAGCCATATTGTTGATCGCCCAAATAAAGTGTCTACGTCAAATTAGACTACAGGTTGAACCTCTCTAGTCCGGCACCCTTGGGACCTGACCAGTGCTGAACCAGAGAATTTGCCAAACCACGGGAGGTGAATATGTTCTAGCAGCATTACCAACACTCTGACTGCTTACTGGGCTCTCAGAAGACATGTAGGGGTAAATTAGAGCTAAATAATTGCACAGAACACTGAGAACCAGGACTGGCTGCTGTAAACAAACTTTATGGGACCATGGAAAACTTAGCCACACTAGGGATGTAAGCGACTTGTTGACTAATCAACTATCCGATAAGCATATGCTTATCAGATAGTTAACTAGTGGCTTGACTAGTCATTCCTCGCCTGGCCCGCTGCCTCTATCAGCAAGGGGGGAGAGCAGGAGCCTGTGCTGGGGGGAGCCGGCACCGTCTCCGTGGGGAGGCAAGGGGGCAGCAGGGACCTGGCAGCACTTCTGCCTTTGAAATGTAACAAGAACATGGCCCCGTGCTCCCCATGCGCTTTGTTTTTTAAATGTACAAAAGCCCCATGGGGCTCATGTACATTTCTAAAGCAGGAAGCATGGGGCCAGCGGGGGACTGATTGAGTCTCCCACTGGCTCTGTGCTTTCCGCACGCTTTGGGCAGATTTTCTTTAAGTCAATTGATTCACATATAGATGCCCCATAAGCAACATGAACACCAGGCTGTAAGATTCTTGGGGCATTGACTGTCTCTCACCATCTATTTGCACAGCACCAAGCATGCTGTCCTTTGCTGGTGTTTCCAAGTGCTACCGTAATATAAATACAAAATAATAATAAATACAGTACAAGCTGTGTTATCCGGCACTTTAATATCCAGAAAACTCAGTTAACCGGCATCTGGTAAGAGATGGCAATACAATTCCTCCTTTCAGTTAATCAGAAAAATTCCAATAGCCATCCAGCATATTTTTTGACATTTTCTGGTGCTTGTGGAAATCAAGTTGTAAACTTGCAGCAGCTAATTTGTTCTCATCATGCTGCTACATATAATGCCATTATTGGATATTATCTAACCCATCTTGCAACTATGGCTAGTATACAGTGAAAGATTCATGAACCATTGGTATAAAGCAGTGGTCTCCAAACTTTTTAACCACAAGATCAATTATTCAATTTAAGTGCAATATAAGATCTACCTCAAACCCAACTACCCTTGCCCCACTTCCTTCCCGCCCCTTCTTTGAGGCCCCACTCTTGCTCCACCACTTCTTCGAGGCCTCACCCTGATCACTCCAACCCCCTTCCTCCAAAACCTCATTCACTTTCACCAGGCTGGGGTAGGTGGTTGGAGTGCAGGCTCTGGTCTTGGGCCAAAGGGTTCAAGTGTGGGAGGGGCTCCAGGCTGAGCCCAGGGTGGGGGATTGGGGTCTAGAAGGGGGTTCTGGGTACAAGCTCTGGGAAGTGGTTTCAGTGCAGGAAAATTCACGTCTTGGGCAGGAGGTTGGGTGCAAGAGGGGATTCAGGACTGGGACAGGGATCCAGGAAGCAGGCTCTGGCTGGACACCACTTAACTGAGACAGCTCCCAGGTGGTGGAGCAGTGGGGTTAAAGCAGGCTTACTCCTGCCCTGGCCCTGCACCACTCCTGGCATGTACAGCAATGGCTCCATGGTGCCATGTGCTGCCACTCATCTACAGGCACTGAGCCCACAGCTGCTACTGGCCCTGGTTCCCAGTTATTGATCAATGGGAGCTGCAGGAGTGGTGTCTGCAGGCAAGGACAGCATGTGGTGACCCCTTGCTCTACCTTTCTCAGAGGCTGCAGGGACATGCCAGCCACCTCCAGGAGCAACAGTTACCACAGGAATAATTACTCCAGCCAGGACAGGTTAGGCATTTTAGAACTCACTGCTCAAAGAATTAAATTTAAGTGTAAGAGAGAAATGAAAATTATGAAATGCACAGACCAGTCAGAAACAAAAAAATAACACACTTCACAAGCATTAAAAGAAGTAACAACCGCCCGCCACATGTGAGTTGGGCCAGGAGATGAGAGTGAAGGACAGTGTGTATTTGTGTGATAAAGATTTGCATTGCCAAGCTCCCTCCATCCCTTTTTCTCTGTGTGGAGACAGGCTAGAGGAGTGGGGGGAGGAGGGACACCCTCCCTCCCACACACTGCACAGCAAGCAAGATGCTCCCAGGGGGGCAGCTCCAAGGCAGAGGGCAGGAGCAGCATGACAGTGGGTGGTGGGGCAACTGAAGTGCCAGAGCTTGATAGCTTCCTGGCCAAACCAGTCAAGATCACCTGTCAGAGGCTCCAAGATCTACTGGTAGATTCTTGATCTACTTGTTGGTGAGCACTGGTGTAAAGCTTGAATAACCAGCATATTTGATTAACCAGCAACCCCCATGCCTCATGAATGCCAGATAACAAAGCTTATACTTGATTTCTCACACAAATTAAGTAGCTTTAAATCATACATTGGGCACAGGCAGATGAGTATGAAAAAACTAGCCCCTAATGTCCCTGTATATATTTCTCCCTTTGTAAAATGGTGATAATAATATGTTCCTATCAGGCAGGGGTGTTTAGAGTTGTAACTAATCTATATTTATTTGTAAAACTATTTGAGATCCCTGCATGGCAGGTACTATAGAATTGCAAGAAGTGTTATAATTATAAAAGGAATAACTTTTACAAGCATGCACATGCTAAAAGGAGAGATTTTTTTTGTATTATCAGTCTTTGGAAATCCTGTACTCTCTGTGTAACTTATTTAATTCAAACATATCTAAAATGACCAGATGGTAAAATATAATGGGTATCTGCCTACTACTAATTTATGGCAATGTTACACATTAAGAAAAACCCTTTAAATGAAAAGCTGGTGTTGGGATACATTTGCCATATGCAACAGCTACAATATATCAATATATATCTTTCAAGATGTCTCTAATTTGTTAAGTAAGAAAACAAGATAGTTCACACAATGCTGCCATCTTCAGTCATTAGTCAGCACTACATCACCACCAATGCTGAAGATCCAGTGTATCTTGCAGGCTTTGAACAACTGTTCCACCAAGTTTAAAAACCAGAGGCATAAATATATGTGTACAATTGCATGTCTACACCTGCATGGTTAACTGCTATGTCTGCACAAATGTTACAAATGCAAATGCTGTTTGAGTTATTGAATGAACAACGTTGCTTGCTGTGCAAAATCACTCAGTTTGTGCATGCAGACATAGTAACACATACAAAAAATGTGGCTCTCTGGTTTCAAAAGGATGGCCTGCAATTTATCCAGTCTACATTCATCTTCCTGCCCTGTGGCTCCAACCATGTCAGTCTCTCCTCAATCTCCTCCACTAGCTTCCTGACTCCTTCTACAGCAAGGTGGCCTCCCCTTTGGAGAGCTGCACTGTTCTGCTTCAGCCCAAATCCTGGCTCTGGAGGCTCTTCCTCCTGTGCTCTATACTGTGTTGCATACTTCCTTCTACTGATGGGTGCTTGTGTGCCTTCCCATCCCTTACTCCAAGCCTCCGTGCCTGGAATAGCCTGGCTTCTTTCTGCATACCCAGTGATTTCACTCCTTTAAATTCCTGCCTCAACACCCTCGCTCATTCTCTCTCTGTTTGCTTTCTACTGCCCAGTCTCCATGCTGGTGCCATCTCCTCCCACTGTTGCCTGGGATAATTTACAATGAAAGGAAACACAAACACATTAAAGCTGTAAATAAGTATTTAAAATTTTACATTAAAATACACTCTTAAGCAAAACAGCCCTCATCAGCTTCCACTGTAACCAATGCATTCTTTCAATAATCTTTTCCCCCTTCTCTTTAGTTGTCTCTTCTCCTTCCCTTCCAAAAAAAAAAAAAAAAAAATGATAAGAGAAGTAATGATCAAATGCCTCCATTCAACAGCATTGCTGGTTGTGTTTACTACAGCAATGATAAATATTACCATTACACAGGATTCTATAGCAGCTCTTGGAGATCATAGGGATAGATACTCTCTATTAGGGACCTGCTCTAGCTCTCATTGAAATAATTGGAAACACTGCCACTGACTTCTGGAAGAAGCCCTGGAATGCAAGATAGGCAGGCGGGGAGCTTATTCTATTAGAGCTCTGTGATTATGATTTCCTGGGGGAATGATCAATGCAAACAGCAAGCCTCAGGAGCAGCAGGATGATTCACAGAAGCAGAAAGTTTATCCTTCTGCATTCCCCTGCTGGTCCTTGAAAAGCCTTTGCTTGAAATTCCACTTATGACCAAAATCAGCAAAGTGAGAAGATGAAGTGAAGGGTCAAAACCTCCAGGATTTTAAAAGAAATGAAAAAACAAAGAACCAGAGAGGTGGTGTTCAAGGCTGTGTCTGCAGCTCCAGTATATAGCACAGCTACAGGTCAATATGGATTTATTTTTAATTACTTATTTAGGTACATTTGACTTAAGACTACAGAAGACAATTGCTAGTAGTGCACATGGACAGTGTAAGGTACCAAAGACTGGCACACTCTGTTTACTTATAGGACAATGATATTGGCAATGCAAGATCTGACAGAATTTCCAGCCAATATACAAGCTTGTTGTAGAGGTGCCTCTCTCTGCAGAGGGCTCCGAACACTCATGTCAATTAGAGCTAGTGGGAAAGGATTTGTCATTAAAATTGAAAGGGAAACTTTTCAAAGACAAAAATGGGAGTTGGATGCCCAATTTCCATTCACTTGCCATGGGAGTGGAGCACCTAACTAGTCTTCATAGCTTTGAAAATTCCCCTTTGCAACATTTCATACATTTCAGTGTTTCCCCCAGTAGTATGCCAGTTATGTGTTGGTTACCCACTCTCTCTCTCTCTCTGCTAGGACCTGGGCTGAGGTCACCAATTTATTTCACATAGCCTGCTGACATCTGATCAGAGGGTAATGTTCTTCAATCACCATTTCAGAAGCTGACTTATGTGAAAATCTCTCTGTCCCATTATAACCGTTTTCCATTTTAAAAAAACCCTTAAAAACAAGTTATTTTAAAAAAACCTGTTTTTGAAATAACAACTTCCAAAATAATAATTTCAAAATAGCATTGTCCACACCACAGGGAAGCCTCAAAATTAGTCCGAAGCAGGCTCTGTGAATGCAGATGCTCTACCTTGACTTAGAGCCCCACGAAGCAATTAGATTAAATTACTCTGGGGGGTATTTACTTCAAAATAGCAGCAGTGGAGCATCCACATTACTGCTATTTTGAAATAACTATTTCGAAATAAGTGTTATTCCTAGTGGAAAGCAGGAGTTATTATTTCAAAATAACCAGTCCATTATTTCAAAATAACAGGCTTGGTAGTGTGGATGCTCCACTTGTTATTTTGAAATGACTCCCCTTATTTTGAAATAACACGCGGAGCATCCATACTACCGAGCCCTTTATTTTGAAATATTATTTTGAAATAACGGGCTGGTTATTTCAAAATAACTCCCTAGTGTAGACTAGGGCTTAGAGACTAACAAAACATATAGATAATATCATGAGCTTTCATGGGCACAACCCACTTCTTCAGATAGCAGATGAATGGAGCAAGAGTCTGAAGAAGTGGGTGTGCTCACAAAAGTTCATGATACCATCTACATGTTTTATCAGTCTCTACGGTGCTATAGGACCACTCTTAGTTTTTTAAGTTTTTTTTTCAGAAACTGATGTTTACTTTTAATAATCTTCCACATTGTGCATAACATTTGACTTTTACCATGCCCCAAAAATACCTATTCAGGAATTGTCTAAGGTGATATTTTAGGGACCAATAATGCACACGCCGACTTATGTCAGCAGGTTTGCACCTATGCATGGTAGCATTTAAGACAAAATTATTGATGTGTATAGCTGCAGGATGAGGGCCTAGGAAGTGTGTTTCAGGTGTTGATCATTCCAGTTGATCAACTGCTTGAGAGGGTATTTTCATGCATTACTCAACTCAGAATATCATGCAAAGGAAAATTCTTGCCTTCTCCATGGATGAGGAGGAAAGCTTAGGCTTGTTATCTGTAAAACTGCTAATCTGAGAACTGCATGGCTCAGAGAACTAGTAGATAGTTATATGCAACAGGGAAACTTACAAAAATTGCTTCAGTCCAGTTTAAGCCTGAAAGTTATAGAAAATGTGATACCTGAACAATTTTCCTACAAATATTGCTAGAATTTCAAACATAATTTTTGTGACCTTTTCCTGTTGGCTTTCTGCCCCACTGAGCTTTGCAGGTTTGCAAACATCCACTGTTTATTGCAAGGCCCTCAATATTCACCAAAAGTGAATTATGAGTTGCACATTTGATTGAAATATTCTAAATTTAAAATTCACACTGTGTTAGTTAGTTACGTACAACAGGTCATCCTAATTAGGAAAGAGATAGAATATGTGACTTATGTAACTAAGTGTTGGCAATTGAATATCAAGCAGTCAAGTCTCCTTGGCAGCTCTTTATATAGGAAAAATCTTTGCTTAGAAATTCATGCATAATTTTGAACAAATACATCAAAGAATTTCACGATGCGCTCATGAATACTTCACAACAGAATGAGAAGCAAAATTCAATGAATAAATTATTCATTATGGATTATTTGCTTAGTTCTGCTAAAAAAAAAGAGTGACCCTATTCATAGCCTACAGCATTTCTAAATAAGAAAACTAAGCATACTCAGACTAGTCATCATTGAAGTATTTTGTGCAGCTCACCACCTTGTAATGCATTTAGGCTCACTGAGTTGAAGTTTTCCGATACAACACTATTCTGTTTTTCTTCGTCAGCCTATTGCTTTGCAGTCATATCTTTTTCTGACAGCGAGTGTTTGGAAGAGACCGTCTATACACAGAATCTTGAACAAGTATGGTGCTTGTTCACTGGCGCATTGTGGGACAGAAGTAATGCAGCACACAGCATTTACAATGGTTGCATTTCTGTTTGCAGATTTCCACACTTTGATGCAGTGTATTACTTCATGCAAATTCCTAATTGTGAGGTTTGAAGGGGTCAAACTCAGTGACAATAAGACCCAAAGGTCAGGCTGTTATGTAGTTGCCACACCTTACTGACCTGCCACAATGACACTGTGTCCCGCATTGAGCATCTTCTCTCCACAATGCCTTCCTAAACATGGTGCTCCTGGATGTCTCAGCAGGAAGAGGAGGAATAAGACAGAATGGGACACCCTTGGATAAAAGGTAATTCAATCCCGCTACAGGCAACACATAATAAGGTTGTCATCATAACCAAAATATGAGACTTTCTCGTTTTGGAACCAAACTTGCAGTCCATTGTATTGACCATTTTTGCTTTTCAGAATCCTGGGAAATAATACCATGTTTCTTTTCCAGTCAAACATTTGAAATTACTATGCAGTTTCCTAGATTCTGCATTAAAATTAGTTTACTGCTATATTCAATTGTGTCCTCTAAACTTCTCCATAATAGCCTTTTCCATCCAAGATTCTTCCATGTCATGGCTTGATCTCAGACAATACAGAGTCAAAATATAGTCATTAAAACAGGGGTGGGCAATAATTTTTAAAAGGAGGCCACCTCGGAAGGGGCTAGGCCAGGAGACTTCTTGTGCTTCCCCCCCCCCCGCACACACACACACCCTGATTGGCCTGGGGTGGGGGAGCGGGAGAAGTGTTCCTCCTCCCTCCTCCCGCCCCCCCCCCGCGCCCTGCCCCCTAGGAGCAGGTGTGCAAAGGGCTTCAGATTTACTTCTGCTCAGCATCAGGGCTGGATTAAAACATAGATACTACAGCACTATAGCCATCCCCACACCTCCTGGCCCTCAGATCTGTATCATGTTGCTACATCAAAATTACAGCTTTCAGTTTTTAAAAGTTTCTAGCCCCAAATAACTTAAGAAAAACTCAAAAAAATAAACCTAGTGAAGCGTCCACTGCAGTAGCTGTCTGAGCCCACAGGCAGCCAGAAACATAAGCTCTGAGAGGTATGAGAAGTGTGAGCTGAACCATGCAGCTCAATGGGACATCAGCTCCACGACCCACAACTCTAAGTGGGCCCCTATGGAAGGAGTCAGAAGAGGCATTTGTAGCAGACCTAACCAGCCCAGCCATGCTGGGTCACTCTACTGCCATCCTTGCCTCTTGGGAAGAGGAGTGACGGAAGAGTGTAAATCCCTGCTACTACTCCCTGCTGATCCTGAAGATGCCCTGCTGCCACTTCTTGGGGGGAGGAGAGAGAAGGCGCTCCATGCTGCTGCCCTGGCCTCCCTAGAAGGGCAGGGTCACAGGGTGGGAGCCCTGGGAGATATGTTGGTATGCCAAAGGCCTCAAATGATTTTAAAGCAGTTCTGCTCAGCACAGAGAACTGCATCTTGTGTCACCAGCTCGTCACCGTTCTCTCTTCAAGTTGGGGCAAATATGAAGAATTAAGACCCTCTGTAATTAGCTATTAGGTATTTCAATATAACAGGGTGCTGCCTGTTAACCCAATAGTGATTATATCCCAGGCTAACAACATGGCTTTGGCATTAAGACAGGATAGGATTACTACCATGCAAACAGGAAGTGCCCTCAAATGATCCAGTTCAGGCCGGCACTCAATATTGTTTCCAGTGTCACCCAGGAGACTAGGAAAAGCCCAAACCTCCACCAGTACACTACCCTGAGCTGCTGTTGGCATAGCACAGAACAGTAAGAAAAAGAACCTCACATTTGTTCATGCTAATTAAGTGGCAGGTCTGCAGCGCAACGTCAGGACAAGTAGATAAAACCAATGCAAGTCTCCTATGAGCTGCTGCTTAGAGCATTTGTTAAAAGTACTGCATTGAAGCCCAAAGGCTTTGCTCTTCCTGGCTTCATTTCCCTGTCATTTGACTCTTATCTACAGCAGCTCCCAAGACATGGGGCTTGAGGTTTATTAATTTTTGATGGTGTTATTAAGAATGAACGAGATGCAATAATGAACAGCACTCTTTCCAATTCACTTTACAATGTATAACAAGATTTCATATTCAGCGTTCACTACAGGAGTTGGAATAAGCATATGCTCATTTGTTTTTTCAAGCTGTTGCTTCAGTTTTAGCTGTCCACAGGAGCTCTCACTGTTCACTCGGGAGAGGCAGAATCAGGCTTTTCAACATCCTTTTCAGGACTCCAAAAGATGGGATCCTCTGAACATCAAGCTAAAACAAATAAACTAGGTAAACGTGTCATCTCTGTCCGCCCACAGCCTGTGCTGCCTGGCATGCCAGAGCTGATATAGTGGAATCCTTTGCAGTGTAGAGGCTAGATTCACTGAATGTTTTAGGGCTCTGCTATGCCTCTTTTCAAGGACTTTAAGCTGCCACTGTTTTGAATGGTGACTTGACATGATGACAAAAACTTCCATAGCAAAAGCATGCATAATTGAATATAGTTAGCACTAGGGTGGGACCTCAAGAGTGCCTCTCAAATTTCGGATTCATACTGCAGCATGGGGCAGCTTGACACATACAGCAGAGATGTGAACTCAGATCAGTGCAATCCCTTGGATGTCCAAGTGAAATCAGAATTTGGAACCTACGTATGCTAAAGATTAGAAAGGCTGACAAGTCACCTTAAAGTCCATTGCTTGCTGGGATTTCCCTTATTTTCTAGTGGTTTATCCAGCTTAATGGCTCAGGCAGTGGTGGCTCCAAGACTGTACTATGAGTGGGCACAGATCACTTTAAGCCACCTTTTGTCTCTCATAGAATCATAGGCTTGTAAGAGATCCCAGGAGATCATCTAGTCCAACCGCCTGGTCAAAGCACAACTAACCCCAACTAAATCATTCCAGTTAGGGCTTTGTCAAGCCTGGTCTTAAAACCCACTAAGGATGGAGATTTTACCACCTCCCAAGGTAACCTGTTCCAGTGCTTCACTCACCACCTTTCTAATGAAACCGCTTTTCCAACCTGAGACCATTTTTTCTTGTTTTGTCATTTGTCCTGAACATCATTTGCCAAGAACAGCCTGGCTCCATCCTCTTTGGAGCACTGAAGCCTACTATTAAATCCATGTTTGTTCTTCTCTTCTGCAAACTAAAGGAGAGTCCAGTTCCCTCAGCCTCTCCTCATTAGGCATGGACTTCAGCCCCATAATCATTTTCATTGACCTCCGCTGGACTCTCCAATTTATACACATCCTTTCTGTAGTGGGAGACCCAAAAACGGACACAAAACTCCAGAGGTGGTTTCACTAGTGCCGAACGGAGGAGAATAATCATTTCCATCAATCTACTGGCAATGTTCCTACTAATGCATCCCAATATGCCATTAGCTATCTTAGTAACAAGGACACACTGTTGACTCATATCCAGCTTCTCATCCACTGTAATTCCCAGGTCTCTTTCTGCAGAACTACCGCTTAGCCAGTCGGTTCCCAGCCTGAAACAGTGCTTGAGAGTCTTACATCCTAAGTGTAGAACTCTGCACTTGTCCTTGTTGAACCTCATTAGGTTTCTTTTGGCCCAATCCTCCAATTTGTCAAGTTTGCTCTGGACGCTATCCCTACCCTCCAGCATATCTGCCTCTCCCCGCATCTTAGTGTCATCTGCAAACTTGCTGATAGTGCAATCCATCCCCTCATCCAGATCATTAAAGATGATAATGAACAAAACTGACCCCAGGACCTATCCCTTGGGCAATCTGCTTGATACCGGCTGCCAACTAGACATCGATCTGCTGTCCTATTGAGCCCAACAATCTAGCCAGCTTTCTATCCACCTTATAGCCCATTCAACTAATCTGTACTTCTTACTGGCAAGAATATTGAGGAAGAACGTATCAAGAGCTTTGCTAAAAGTATATCACATCCATCACTTTCCCATATTCACAAAGCCTGTTATCTCCTCGTAGAAGGCAATCAGATTGGTCAGGCATGACTTGCCCTTAGTGAATCCATGTTGACTGTTCCTGATCACCTTTCTCTCTCCTCCAAGTGTTTCAAAATGAATTCCTTGAGGACTTGCTCCATGATTTTCCCAGGAACTGAAGTGATCTGGAAACTTCTGTTCTTTGTCTGAAGAAAACCTCATCAAGCTCATCCTCCTGGTCGGGTGGTCTGTAGGCTTCTTTCCCCTCATCTGCATGCAGCTGCGGGGGTGCTAATTTAGGGGATGCTTCCTGCAGTGACCTGTAAACTACCCCAGTTGTCCAAAATAGTTACAGTACAGCATACGCTGGCCACCTCCTCTAACATTCCTTCAGGTACCCTAAGCTGGGTATAGGGCTGCTTCACCTGCCCTAGACCACCAAAGAAGTCCCAAAATGTCAAGAAGTCATTCTAGCCTCTTTACACTGCAGAAGTGTCATAAAGGAGCAATAGCAGGGTTGCGAATTGAGGTTAAAGTTTCCCCTAGTCCCCTTGGAAGGCTATTTCATAGCGCAGCATGTGTTACCATTAGGAAGATTCTACAGATTCACAAGAAGCAAAGTCACATCTACCAAAGGAAACTGGCAGAACCACCACACTTAGTAAACAGAAAGCTTTCTGAATCACTGGCTCATGCCAGTTACTTCAGGCTGTGGGCTACTTTAAATACTATGCTTGGCTAATGTACCGCCAGAGCCCTGCTGTAATTTCAGGGGATGCACTAGATACATGCGAGGATCCCTCAATGTCATTCCCTAGAGCAGAATGTGCCCCACCAAACTGCCAGGCCAATTACCACCCACAGTAATTGCACTCTCAGGAACAGTGTCAGGAGAGTTGCCAAGCCTGCTGAGTGCATCCCCTGACATATTAGCTGAGGGTTAATGGGATTCATGAACGTCTGGCTTGGTCAGCAGAGTAAGGCCTCATTTATCTGCTAATGAGGAGAAACCACCTCCTCAGAATTGGGATCGACCTCTGTGGACTGTGGAGCCTGGGAGTATTGTGGAATTTTTGCAGGCTCTGAAGCTGTGGAGGCAACTATGAGGCAGAAGACGGTCCAATATAATAAACAAGGATACCATTCACTCTGCCAAAACTCTCTGGCTGCGTCTAGACTGGCAAGTTTTTCCGCAAAAGCGACTACTTTTGCGGAAAAACTTGCCAGCTGTCTACACTGGTCGCTTGAATTTATGCAAGAACACTGACGATCTAATGTAAGATTGTCAGTGTTCCTGCGCAAATACCATGATGCTCCCATTAGATAAGCCCTCTTGCACAAATGTATTTGCGCAAGAGGGCCAGTGTAGACAGGGGAGGACTGTTTTGCGCAAAAAGCCCCGATGGCGAAAATGGCGATTGGGGCTTTCTTAAATCGCGTTTAGATTGGCACGGATGCTTTTCCGCAAAAAGTGCTTTTGGCGCAAAAGCATCCGTGCTAATCTAGATGCTCTTTCCGCAAATGCTTTTAACGGAAAAACTTTTCCGTTAAAAGCATTTGCGGAAAATCATGCCAGTCTAGACGCAGCCTCTAGGTTTTATGTCCCATTTCAGGAGAAAATATCTTATATTTTTGGTAATTTTCTTTTACAAAAGGAAAAACCTCAGTTTACAAAAAAGATGATTAATTTCCCAATACATTTAAGGTAATAAAATAATAATAAATCCGCATGAATTATCCACCATTTAAAAAAGCATATTAATCTGCACTATTTATTTACTAAGAGCTAATTCAAGCACCAGAGAGTACTTTCTTGGGTTTTTTTATCTCAGATTTCAAGGAGTTTTATTGTTGTAGTTAGAGTTGGAAACTCAGTGTTCTTTTTACCAATTTTATGTGAATTTCAGATCTATTCTGTGGCTCTTGATGCTTCTGAGTAACCTGCTTTGAAAAAGTAGCAGACAGTGCAACAGTATCAGTTTTACTCATTTCTAGATGAAGGATAGATCAAGAGGGAATAAAAGCTTGGGAAATTGTAAGTGTCTGTTAATTATGTTGCTAAAATATACCCAAACAAGAGATGTTTTTCACAGCCCCTTAAAAAAATTCTGTGTTGAGCATCTCCCAGTAAGGGAATGTAAGAAAAATCTGTCATAAATACAGATTAGCCAGTCTGGTGAGTCACAATTGAGTTTCCATTCAGAATTTTGTTATGACAGATTATCTGGATGTATTCAATAAAGTGGAAGAAAGTTATGCTGAGCAAAGGTGTGCCATTATAAAAAATACCACAGTAATTCACTGTGTTTTCAAAATCAACTGAACAATATATAGTACCTGGGATCTAGTAATAGAGGCATAATAAATACCCATATGAAAATCACAATTAAGTCATCATTAGTGATCCCACACAGACAGGTAGATAAGGTTGATCCTGTAATTTGCCCAAATTAACCCCAAAAGTGTAAGTAACTGTTTACTAATTGCAAACCCCCAAAAGCTGAAAGATTAGTTTTTAAAAAAAAGTGAGAAATTTAAAAAAGGGCCAATTGTATCATTATGATTTTTAACTAGAGTTAATAGTGAATACAATCTTACTGAATGCCACAAGGCTTCATTACAGACAGTAACACCTACAGAGCACTGTGGGAAGACCTGCTGGTTGCATCAATTTAATTAGTGGAGTAGTGGATTTCTCTTGTCCCAGATACTCACAGGAGTTTGCTTTTCCTCTCACGGACTCTGCTGAATCAGTACTAACTGAAGTTGACCACTAACAGCAGAGTCAAGCAACAAGGAAAGAAAGAATTGATGGGTGAATAAGAACAATGGGAGAGAGGAAGAAGTAAAGGTAGGTAAATCATGTATTGGCTAAAAAGAGAGAGAAGAGTTGCACTAGAACACTACTTCTCTATATCCAGTTCATTTATTGTAGAAACCCACAGGCCTACACTGCTTTTTGGTAAGCAATGGATTAAAGTTAATAATGCAGAGTCAAATTCTATCCTTATATGCATATATGTATGGAATCATACTGACTCTTATGGTGCTGCACACATGGAAATGAAAATAGAATTTGGCGCAGAGGTCACTGGCAAAACACCCATTCAGTTACATGGTGGCAGGATTGGGACCACAAATATTTAATCCATCTATTCTTACCTACTAAATATGACTAATAATCCCAAAAAAAGATTTTAACTACAAATTTGGAAGAGCACATTTCACTCAGCGTTTTGGTGCCATTTGATACTAAGAGGACAACAGACATTAGAAACAATTCAAAAGCTGTAGCACTAAGTAGTTAAGTCTTAGGTATAGTCAGCTCCTTACAGATATCAACCGTTGTCTAACTCAGGAGTGGGCAAAAGGCCCTCCACAGGCCAGATCTGGCCCACCAAGCCGGTGGATCCAGCCCATGGCCGCCCTGCTGCTCCCTTACTCCTTGGCCAATGGGACCTGGGGCCAGGGGAGTGCACGACATCTCCTCGCCCCCACAAGAGCACACAATGGCTAGAGAGACACACTGGTTGTTTTAAAACAGCCGGCATTTATCTCTAGCTTCCGCGCACCTTTGGCAAGGGGGAGGAAGCTTTGCGTACTCCCTGCCCCCAGGTCAATCAGGGCCTGGGGGCAGGGAGCACACAAAGTCTCTTGCGTCCTGCCCCTTCCCTTGCCAGGGGCACGCAGTGGCTAGAGACATGCCAGCTGTTTTAAAACAGCTGTCATGTCTCTCTAGATGCCGCACGCTCTTGTGGGGGCGAGGAGACTTTGCGCACTCCCTCGCCCAGGTTTTGATTGGCCTGGGGGCAGAGGGAGCATGCGAGGTCTCCTCCCACTGGGCACGTAGAGGGAACTGCCAGCTGTTTTAAAACAGCTGGCATGTCTCTATAGGGGGCAGGATTAGGGGAGGGAAGGGGAAGACTCTTGCATTCTCTCACCCCAGGCCAATCAGGGGGGGAAGCACAAGAAGTCTCCTGGCCCCACCCCTTCCAGGTTCAGAAATTTCTGAAGTGGCCCCTTTTAAAAATTATTGCCCACCCCTGGTCTAACTTTTTCCTTTTAGCCACACATGCAAAGATAACATCCAGCAATGTACTGGGTGGGAGAATCAGGTTGGTACATTTTGATGTACCCAGTCTTTGCTTACTTAGACAGTGGTAAAACAAGTGCTCAGTTGTGGTGAATACTAATATGAGCCCTTTTTCTTCCAGCAATAAGCTAAAACTCCTAATTACACAACTGTATAGAAACATGGATTTTTAGGATCTTTTCACATAAAGATAACATTTGTACTTATTTTAGTGGACACAACTATGAATATTCCTTTTGGGAGCAACTACTTACTGAAAGACCCCAGACATTAATGATGCTAATGTGAGGTTTGCATACCTTTCCTTTATTCTTTCTTGACTCATTTGATACTCTAGTAAAAGTTAGAAGAAAATTCCCTGGCAATGCTCTAGAGATGGGCAGAGGTGGCGCAGGTAGCAGTAACATTTATGAAAGGGTTTTATTTCTAAGGTGAGGAGTAGCTTTCTTACTGATTGACTGGAGTAGAACATCCATAGGCACATCTTTCATTCAGGTCATCTTTTCATAGCATATATGCATTCACAGAAAAAGTAGGGCTGGATCTATTTTTAACATGGTTAATAAATGTTGCAATGTTAATAGCAAAGGGAGTCTTTGCCACTATCTTCCCAGGAGTGATTCCCAAAGGGTATGTCTACACTTGCTCCCTAGTTCGAACTAGGGAGGCAAATGAAACATACCGAAGTTGCTAATGAAGCGCGGGATTTAAATATCCCGCGCTTGATTAGCATATTCGTGGCCGGTCGCCATTTTAAAATGCTGGTCACCCGAATTAACTCGCCGCGTGTAGACGCGGTAGTCCGATCCAAAACCCTTCCCTCGAATTAACTGTTACTCCTCGTGCAATGAGGGAGTGTTTTTAAGAACTAACCAACCCAATGATCATTCTCTCAGGTGAGGGAATCAGTATCAAATTGTTTCATATTTTAAATTTTTACTAGAATCGTCTTTGCTTCTACATTATAAGAAAGCTGTTTTGAATGGATGACAATCATAGATTAGCCAACAGACAGCCTTTTCTATAGATACAGGTCAGTCATGCTTGTGTTAACTCACCGTCACCTGACTGTAATACATCCTCCATAGAGAAGGAATCCCTAGTCACTTTGCCTTATACTTATACACTGCTGCAGTAAGACCTCAATTATTTGCACTAATGACACCAGCTAATGATCGCTGTAACTGAATTTTGCAGATTTAGCAAGTAAGTGTACAAATACAATAAAAATGCAAGTATGCTGCATCACAAAATGTACTTTTGCCACTTACTTTGACATCTGTAGACTCGAGCGATAGCCATTTTTATTGTACTGGTAAATGTACCATATTATATGTTACACAAATAAAGTCTTAGTGACTTAGACATCCACAGCACTGATTTGAACACTCTGGCTAAATGCAAAATTTAAAAAGTAGCAGTGTAAACATGTATTACATTTTCACAGAGCTTTCTCTCTCTCACTTTCAACATGGCGAAGAAAATGGACAGTGGAAGTATGTGACTATGAGAACCAGGCAGAGGAAAAGATGGGCCAGTGAAGGAGAAATAGAGCTCAAGAACAGGTATGCGGAGTTGGAGAATGGAGAAGGGATACAGCAGGTGGCCACTGAAGGTGGAAAGGCAAGGAAGAGAGAAGAGTGGCTAGTCCCATACATAAAGGGGAAGAGTCGATGGAGACAACACCAATGAGCACCAGGAGGATACAGGATGGGTTGAAGAAGATTACAAGAGAAGATGGGAATGGAAAGGACTTGCAGCCAGAGGAAACAAGGGATAGATCAGAGAATCACACTGTCACCAGGAAAAGGCAGGTCTATGTGATTGGGGACTCCTTATTGAGAAGAATAGACAGGCCTGTAACCAGAGCTGATCCAGAGAACAGAAGGGTATGCTGTCTGCCATGTGCTAAGATACGGGATGTGGAACTAAGGTTGAAGAGGATCCTAAAGGGAGTGGGAAAGAATCCATTGATCATCCTTCATGTAGGAACAAATGATACGGCTAGATTCTCGCTGGAACGAATCAAGGGAGACTATGCCAGGTTGGGGAGGACGCTTAAGGAAATCGAGGCTCAGGTGATTTTCAGTGGGATTCTGCCTGTTCCTAGAGAAGGGCAACAAAGGTGTGATAGGATTATGATGCTCAATAGGTGGCTCAGGCAGTGGTGCTATAAGGAGGGCTTTGGGATGTATGGCCACTGGGAGGCATTCATGGACAGAGGACTGTTCTCTCGGGATGGATTTCACCTAAGTAGGGAAGGAAACACACTTCTAGGATGGAGGCTGGCACAACTGATTAAGAGAGCTTTAAACTAGGAATTTGGGGGAGATGGTTGGGAGATGTCCAGGTAATCTCTACGCCGGATTTTAGCATTGAGAGGGAGGAAAACGAAGTAAGAAAGGATATAGCCGGGGGTAGGAGAATGTACATAAGGAGGAAGGGCAGAGTGGATACTAGTCTAATAGGTCATATTGGAGGTACAATGTCCATGTCAAATGGGGTAAAGAATGTGAGTGAGGTGAAACAGCAAAAATTAAGATGTTTGTACACCAATGCGAGGAGCCTAGGTAACAAAATGGAGGAACTAGAGCTACTGGTCCAGGAAGTGAAACCAGATATTATAGGAATAACAGAAACATGGTGGAATACTAGGCATGACTGGAGTACAGGTATTGAAGGGTATGTGCTGTTTAGGAAAGACAGAAATAAGGGTAAAGGTGGTGGAATAGCATTGTATATCAACGATGAGGTAGATTGCAAAGAATTAAAAAGTGAAGGAATGGAGAAGACAGAGTCTGTCTGGGCAAAAATCACATTGGGGAAGAAAACTATTAGATCCTCCCCTGGGATAGTGCTTGGGGTGTGCTATAGACCACCGGGATCTAATTTGGATATGGATAGAGACCTCTTTAATGTTTTTAAAGAAGTAAATACTAGTGGAAACTGTGTAATCATGGGAGACTTCAACTTTCCAGATATAGACTGGAGAACAAATACATAATAATAGGGCTCAGATTTTCCTAGATGTGATAGCTGATGAATTCCTTCATCAAGTAGTTGTTGAACCAAGAAGGGGGGAAGCCATTTTAGATTTGGTTTTGATGAGTAGCGAGGACCTCATAGATGAAATGGTTGTAGGGGACAACCTTGGCTCGAGTGATCATGAGATAATTCAGTTCAAACTAAATAGAAGGATAAACAAAAATAAATCTGAGACTAGGGTTTTTTATTTCAAAAGGGCTAATTTTAATAAATTAAGGAAATTAGTTAGGGGAAGTGGATTGGACTGAAGAATTTATGGATCTAAAAGTGGAGGAGGCCTGGGATTATTTTAAGTTAAAGTTGCAGAAACTATCAGAAGCCTGTATCCCAAGAAAGAGGAAAAAAATGTATAGGTAGGTGTTTTAGACCAAGTTGGATGAGCAAGAATCTCAGGGAGGTGATTAAGAAAAAGCAGAAAGCATATAAGGAGTGGAAGATGGGAGGGATCAGCAAAGAAAGCTACCTTATTGAGGTTCGAGCATGTAGGGACAAAGTGAGAAAGGCTAAAAGTCATGTTGAGTTGGACCTTGCAAAGGGAATTAAAACCAATAGTAAAAGGTTTAATAGCCATATAAATAGGAAGAAAACAAAAAAAGAGGAAGTGGGACCGCTAATCACTGAGGATGGAGTGGAGGTTAAGGATAATCTAGGCATGGCCCAATATCTAAACAAATACTTTGCTTCAGTATTTAATGAGGCTAATGAAGAGCTTAGGGATAATGGCAACATAACAAAAGGGACTAAGGATATGGAGGTAGATATTACCAAATCCGAGGTAGAAGCCAAACTCGAACATCTTAATGGGAGTAAATCAGGGGGCCCAGATAATCTTCATCCAAGAATAGTAAAGGAACTAGCACATGAAATTGCAAGTCCATTAGCAAAAATTTTTAATGAATCTCTAAACTCAGGGGTTGTACCATTTGACTGGAGAATTGCTAATACAGTTCCTATTTTTCAGAAAGGGAAAAAAAGTGACCCGGGTAACTACAGGCCTGTTAGTTTGACATCTGTAGTATGCAAGGTCTTGGAAAAATTTTGAAGGAGAAAGTAGTTAGGGACATTGAGGTTAATGGCAATTGGGACAAATTACAACATGGTTTTACAAAAGGTAGATCGTGCCAAACCAACCTGATCTCCTTCTTTGAGAAAGTAACAGATTTTTTAGATAAAGGAAATGCAGTGGATCTAATCTACCTCGATTTCAGTAAGGCATTTGATACAGTACCACATGGGGAATTATTGGTTAAATTGGAAAAGATGGGGATCAATATGAAAATTGAGAGATGGATAAGGAACTGGTTAAAGGGGAGACTACAGTGAGTCATACTGAAAGGTGAACTGTCAGGCTGGAGAGAGGTTACTAGCGGAGTTCCTCAGGGATCAGTTCTGGGACCATTATTATTTAATCTTTTTATTACTGACCTCGGCACTAAAAGTGGGAGTGTGCTAATAAAGTTTGCGGATGACACAAAGTTGGGAGGTATTGCCAATTCAGAAAAAGATCGGGATATCATACAGGAAGATCTGGATGATCTTGTAAATTGGAGTAATAGTAATAGGATGAAATTTAATAGTGAGTAGTGTAAGGTTATGCATTTAGGGATTAATAACAAGAATTTTAGTTATAAGCTGGGGACACATCAGTTGGAAGTAACGGAAGAGGAGAAGGACCTTGGAGTCCTGGTTGATCACAGGATGACTATGAGCCACCATTGTGACATGGCCGTGAAAAGGCTAATACGGTCTTGGGATGCATTAGGCGAGGTATTTCCAGTAGGGATAAGGAGGTGTTAGTGCCGTTATACAAGGCATTGGTGAGACCTCATTTGGAATACTGTGTGCAGTTCTGGTCTCCCATGTTTAAGAAGGATGAATTCAAACTGGAACAGGTACAAAGAAGGGCCACTAGGATGATCCGAGGAATGGAAAACCTGTCTTATGAAGGAGACTCAAGGAACTTGGCTTGTTTACCTTAACCAAAAGAAGGCTGAGGAGATATGATTGCTCTCTTTAAATATATTAGAGGGATAAATGCCAAGGAGGGAGAAGAATTATTTAAGCTCAATACCAATATGGACACAAGAACAAATGGATATAAGGTGGCTATTAGGAAGTTTAGACTCGAAATTAGGCGAAGGTTTCTAACCATCAGAGGAGTGAAGTTCTGGAACAGCCTTCCAAGGGAAGTTGTGGGGGCAAAAGACCTATCTGGCTTCAAGATAAAGCTAGATGGGTTTATGAAGGGGATGGTTTGATGAGGTAACATGATCTTGGCAATTAATTGACCTTTCACTATCAGTGGTAAATAGGCCAATGGTGGGAAGATAGGAGTTGCTATAGAGAACTTTTTTCTGGGTGTCTGGCTGGTGAGTCTTGCCCACATGCTCAGGGTTCAGCTGATCGCCATATTTGGGGTCGGGAAGGAATTTTCCTCCAGGGTAGATTGGCAAAGGCCCTGGAGGTTTTTCGCCTTCCTCTGTAGCATGGAGCACGGGTCACTAGCGGGAGGATTCTCTGCATCTTGGGGTCTTTGAACCATCGTTTCAAGGACTTCAGTATCTGAGATATAGGTGAGAGGATTATTCTAGCAGTGGGTGGGTGAGATTCTGTGGCCTGCATTGTGCAGGGGGTCGGACTAGATGATCAAAATGGTCCCTTCTGACCTTAAAGTCTATGAGTCTATGAACATGTATGTGAAGGCACCAGGGGACTTAGTAAGTTAGAGTATCATCAATGTTGCCATTATGTTCTGCTCTACATCCTCTTCCTCCTCAGGCCCATATGGAAGCATGTCTCTGCTCTCCCAGCAGCTGACAGACATAAGAAACTAGACAAAATCTAGCAGAGGCTGAAAAATTCAGGAGTAATTCTCAAGGGGAGTGTTTTTAAGAACTACCAGCCCAATGCTCATTCTCTCAGTATTAAATTGGTTCATATTTTAAATTCTTACTAGAATCCTCTTTGCTTCTGCCTTACAAGTGAGCTGTTTTGACTAGATGACAGTCATAGATTATCCAATAAACAGGCTTTCCTTTAGACACAGGTTAGCCAAGCCTGTGTTAATACATCCTCCACGGAGAAGGAATCCCTACAGCCAATGCAGTGCACCCAGCTTCCTAAATAGAATTGTAGGATCACCATTATGCACGGATTACAAGTTCACATCCAGGTCAAACTCAAGGAATTCACTGGGGTGTAAAACAGTATCACAGTGCTTGCTTTAGTGCAGCGGTTTCCAAACTTTTTGGCTCGTGGTCCACCCAGCTCAATGCAAACCTTTCCATGGATCACCAGCCAACTACCCATGATGACAAAATGGGTGCAGGAGAGAATGGGAGTGTGGGGTCTGTCTGGGAGGTAGGGTGCAGGAGTGGGCTGAAAGTGGGAGGGTCTGGCTGGGAGGTTGGGTCAGGGGTGGGCTAAGGGTGGGGGTATGGGCAGGAGGAGGGGTGCAAGGTCTGGGCAGGAGAGAGGATGCAGGAGCAGGCTGGGGATGTAGGGTCTCAGCAGGAGGGGGGTGAGGGGCACTTACCGTGGCTCCCACAGCTCCCAGTCACTGCCCCCGGCCAATGGGAACAGCAGGGAAAGCCTCCAGTCAAGCAGTTTCCTGTGCTGCCCTTCCCCCAGCCAGGAGGAAGGGGAGCGGCAGCGCGCAGAGCCACTTCCTTCCACCACAGGCTGAATCCAGCCTGCGAGTCTCCTGCCCCAGCAGCAGGAAGCTGGTGCTGGACCTCCAACCTCGCAGGGGCAGACCGTCTCCCCTCTGTGGCGGAGGGGGGGGGGGCAAGCCCAAGCCCACGGCCTACCTGCAAGACTGGTCCGTGGACCACACTTTGAAAATCACTTATTTAGTGCATAGGGTTTACTCAAAAACCTACTATTCCATGGCATGGCACATAAACTTGGCAGAAATGCTCAGAAGTCAGTCCAAGGGTGAGCTCAGGAAGACAGAAGAAAAAGTCATTCCTGCCACAAATCCATCGGACACTGACAACATTCGGACAACACGAGCCTCGTTTTGTTCAGGCCTTCCACTAATTACAGTTACTCCCATTTTCCTTGGCAAGTAATCTCATTTCTGGCATTTCATTTTTTGGCATTATTGGCCTGATTTTATTTATTAGATAGATAGATAGATAGATAGATAGATAGATGACAGTTTGTTGGTCAAAATTATACACAGTCTACCCAGCTGGCTGGGTGATATCTGAGATGAAAAATAACACTGCAGAACTCTCCCTTTCTAAAACTTGCAGAAAGGAGTATCCTAGTCACTTGTTGAGAGCACTGAGCTGGGATCCAGGACACTTAGGTTCTAATCTCAGCTCTGCCACTCACTTGCTGTGTGATTGTGCCTGTTTCCCTTCCCATACTTTGCTGTCTTGCCTATCCAGCCTGTTCAAAACAAAGGCTGTCTATCACTATGTGTTTGTACAGTGCTTAGCACAGTGGGGTCCCAATTTCTGCTGGAACCTCAAAGTGCTACAGTATTATTTAATATTAATAATAATAAGGCAGAATAATAAGGAAGTGATCAGCTGCAAGTGCAATTATTAATTGTAAGGGTCAGATTCCATGCTGATAGTCTCTTGTGTTTCCCACTAACTTGGATCCAATGGGTATTTGCAGCTTACAGTCATTACTACAGATCGGGTCTCCCAATACCGAGACTCCCTCATCCGGCAACATCCATGGTCCAGCAGCACCATGAGTGTTCCTGGACCAGGGAATCCTGGCTGGGAGCCCCAGTAGCAAGAGGGCTGGTGGCTTGAAGCCTGGCAGAGATGGATCTGGGACTGGCGCCAGAGCCCTGGTAACGTAGCAGGGGCCGCGGCAGCCCCAGTAGCAGGGCTGGGGATATGGCAGTTGCGGCAGCTGTGGTAGCAGGGCTAGGGCCAGAGACCCAGCAGCCACAGTAGTGGGGTCAGGGCCAGAGAAACGGCAGCTGTGATAGTGGGGTTGGGACTGGAGATGCAGCAGCTGCAGCAGCCCCGACAGCAGGGCCGGGGCCAGGGATGCAGCCCCGATACTGAGGCTGGGGCCAGGGATTCAGCAGCCCTGATAGTGGGGCTGGAGCCAGGGAAGTCCAGGCTGCTGGGACCGCGGCAGCCCGGCAGGGGGGCAGCTGGGACCAGCAGCAGGGTCCTCCTCTGCTCTGGCAAATTCTCTCATTCAGGATCAGTCAGGTCCCAAGGGTACCAGACCAGAGAGGTCCAACCTGTAGGAGAGAATTTAACTCTGATGTACATGGCTGCATTTTTTTTTTTAAATCTCTGCTATTGTGGGGGTTTTGTTTCAACACTGCAGTCAAAAATATCTATAATATTAGAAATAGCAACCAATTTAAACCTTTCAATTAATAAAATAGTTAAACATTTTTTTCCTTTATGTAAGCCACTAACTCTGTAGCTCATGTGATTTTTGTGGTTAGGGCCTGAAATTTCTATACCCAGTTATGCCATTGCTACTCACTGGTGGCTCTTACTGTGTGCCCTTCTATCTACATAATGATATGGAGTGTAGAAAAGTCACTAGGCTCCCAGTTAGTTAATCTGAACTTCAAGCTACATCAGCTAGCACGAGTGCTGAAGCAGTAGATGTTCATTATTTATGTGTGCACTTAAATCCCACAAATTCTCACTGAGCTATTTTGTTCAAGTATCAGTTTTTATTACCACTCTAGCTGAGCACAGTCACTGTATTACTGACCTGACACCAAGGGTTGTGATTGCAAAATCTGTCCTTTCCTAATGATAAAACTGTTTCTCCTGAAAATAAGTAGCAATGGCATTCAAATGTGTTGTCAAATCCAGACCATTCTCCAATTAACTTGTAATGCCAAAATAGATTACTTTTGTGATTGTAAATTTGCACTTAGAGTTCAATAATTTACTGGACAATTTTTATTATTTGACCACTTTTGCCATTATAAACACTGTCCAGCCTATTACTATAATAAACTGCTAAGTTTCTGTGTAGCCTGTACATTTTCACTGTTCTACAGCTTTTTTTTTTTTAATATTTAGGGCCTGGTTTTCATAAACAGTATCTCATTTTTGCAGGAGCCATTTTATAACTACAATGACACCCCAAATTGTGACCCACAACTAATTTTCAAGTAGTCCTCTTATGCGTCTACCCTACCTATCTGATTACAATTCCAAATCAATATCTTCATCTTACAGTTGGATCCCTGTAACACCTACACGAATCTGATTGCTGGTCTTGGGCCTACAGAGCCAAACATATAAATGCTATTATGCACATGATCAGTCTATAAAATATGTAATTATTTGTGGATGCAGAATTGTGCCTGAAAACTGGAAGCTGATTCAACAATCAAGCTACCAATTGCTTGAGCACATCACTGAAATCTTTACTGCTTACCTTCAAAACAATAAATAACCTTTTATTCCTTCTCTTACCTTTGAATGATATCTTGGAAAGCATAAATGCAGGGCATGTCCTGCCAGGACTGACCTACTTAATTTATAAACTAGCTACAGCAGGAACCTTGCCTTTTTAAGTGTTTTACACTCTGCATCCTATAAATAATAAAAACAACAAACAGCAATGGCCAAGTTCTCCACCAGTTGTACAAGTGATTTCTCCACATGTGGAATAATATCTCTATTTACACCAAAGAACAGCAAAAGCCTCTCCTTCTGTCCTGAAGCTACAGGAACCCATTCCACAAGCAGCAGTAACACATGAATAGGACCAAATTCACAGTCATTTTGGGTCAATTTCTCAGTGGGATTGTAAAAATCGTAAATTTCATGATGATAGATACTGAAATCTGAAATTTCAGTGTTGTAATTGTGGGGGTCCTGACCCAAAAAGGAACTGTGGGAGGCTCACAAGGTTATTGTAGTGGGGGTTTCGGTACTATACCCTTACTGCTGCATGTCTATGCTGCCTTCAGAGCTGGGCAGCTAGAGAAAAGCAGCTGCTGGCTGGGAGCTTGGTATAGTATTGCTACTCTTACTTCTGCTCTGCTGCCTTCAGAGCTGGAGCTTTGGTAAGCAGCCACCACTCCCCAGCCATCCCCATCTGAAGGCAGTGTGGATGGAAGGGTAGCCCCTCATAAATATCCTTGTCATCCTCCTCCCGCAACTCTCTTTTGGGTCAGAACCCTCCAATTTGAGAAACAATGTTCTCCCCCATGAAATCTGTATAGGGCAGTGTCCGCGGGTGAAGGGCAGAGCTCCAACCCACGCTCACTCAGGCAGCCCATGGGGTCATCATTGTGAGCAGGGAATAGATATTTTCCTTAATCTTCCCCCGTGCGTCCCTCACCCGTGTCCTTATCTAACCCACCGTCAGTCGCTCAGTCATCTGATCAGTCCTCGCCTTCCGGCTTTAGTCCCCTGGCACCGCGACTTGTCTTCCTTGGTCGAGGAGGGTAGGGAGACCTGGACCCTCCCTCACTCCAGGCCTCGACCCAGGACCCTAAGAGCAGAGGCAGCTTCCTGCTGCTCGGTGGGTGGGGCGGCCGCCCGCAACTCACCAACCCACGGGATTCAGGTACCCCATCCTAGGCTGCTTCCTACCCTCCAGGCCGTGCTGGCGACCTGGTTCCCCTCTCAGGATCGGTCCTCTCACTGCCCCGCTCCCCACCCTCTTGGTGGCAGGAGCTGCCATTTAAACTTGGCTCCCGGCGTTTTCCCCACGCCCACGCCAGCGCAGACCGTCCAAGCTGCTTGTCGGGGCCAGGTACATCTGCGCTTGCGCCGGGAGCGGCGCACAAACAGGCAGCACAGGGGAACCGTTCCCTGGCCATAGAGCACCTCCACGTCCTCCCGGTTAGTGCAAGAGATGGAGGGCTCCGGTGCCGGGAAGCCCGACACCCCGTCACAGGCAGGGTAAAGGCACACTAAATACCAGATTTCACAGTCTGTGACGCATTTTCCCAGGCCATGAATTTGGTAAGGAACCACATAGCAATTGCCAATCTTGCCTCCTGCATAGTATCCAGAAGCCATTTCTCCCCTCTCCAGCATAGCCACGCCAGCTCCACTGCACCTAGGGGACCCCTTTGTAAAGAGCAGGATTTGGCTTTTTGAGATTATGGGATACCTCACTTCGAAACTTGCTACAAGCTAAATAAAATCAAATCTGACTTGAATCCACAACACCATTTGTGATCAAAACCCACACCACTTTGGTATTGGTTTGTTTACAGTAGCTCACTCTCGTTTGCTGTCTTAGACTTACTGTCTCTCCCTCCTCTTTTTTTTTTCCCAATTCTAAATGAAGGTACTTCCTAATCAAAGCCCATAACTGTATCCTGCTTCTCTCCAGAAAAAGGAGATTAGCAGGTTTTCCAAAGCTGTCTTTGAAGCATAACATTCTTTCCCAATTGCAAAAGAGAGTATATCTTTAATGTTCTTGTTATAGTATTGTTTTCTAGTGTCCTGGTGTGATTTTCTTAAACAACTGTTTCAGGATTAATTGCTTTTGACTCATGAAGCTTGTTAGATATTGCCACTTAGTATTTGTTTCTCTGTCCATGCGTCTCTGAACTAGCAATCTTGATAAAGTGTTGTACAGAGTGTAGCAATATTCTAATACTGCAAAACTGATTCCTTGAACTCACCAAGTCTTTTTCATTTAGTCTAGTTCTTTTCTGCTAACTTATTTGACTGTGCATACTTTAGGAGAGACTTTACATGATGTGCTTCCACTGATTTAGCCAAGAGACTTGCTGAAGCCACCTGCAAATATTAACTGGAATCCCAAAATGAGAAAACTGCACATTTTAATGTATTGCTACCCAATTTGCTGTGCGACAGCTCACGTTAGCAAACAAGATCAGTCACCCACTAATAAGTTATCTTCTCTTTTAATTCAAATAATTCTGTGCCACCCTTGGAGTCATTGGGAATCTCGTGTGGTTCCAGGAGTTCTTATGCATTCCATTTCTTGTATCTATTGCAGATTTTACATTTGGATACAATTCCAAATAAAACGAGTTGAAAGCCTTTATGCCTGGCCAGAACACAATAGCTCAGGTGTGTTTTTGTACTTCTCAACCAGACTAGCATTGTATATCATGATTAGCATTTTCAGCCTCATACAGTAAAACTCCAGTTGCCCGGCATCCAGTGGTCCAGCACTCCCGATAGTCCGGCACCAACTGGAACCCGGAAGTGCTCTGGCCAGCCGGACAATTGGAGCTGCTCGGCCCCAGCTTCCCCAAGTCCGACGCTGGTCAGTTTCAGCAGCGGCGGACTTGGGAAGCCGTGGGGCAGAGCACCCCAGCTGCTCTGCCCCAGGCTTCCCCAAGTCGGGTGCTGCTGAAACTGACCGGCGGCGGACTTCGGGAAGCCAGGGGCAGCGCAGCTGGGGTGCTGCCGGGTTGGTCCCGCAGCGCCGCCCCTCACCTGAGCGGCGCTGCGGGACCAACCCGGCAGCACTCCAGCTGCTCTGCCCCCGGCTTCCCCAAGTCCGCCGCTGCTGAAACTGACGAGTGGCGGACTTGGGGAAGCCTTGGGGTAGAGCTTCCCCAAGTCCGCCGCTGGTCAGTTCCAGCACCGGCGGACTTAGGGAAGCTGGGGGCAGAGCAGCTGGAGTGCTGCCCATGCTGCGCAGTTCCCCGCCGACCCCCGACCCCCGACCCTTCATAGCCCCCCTTCCGGTACTCCGGCATATCCAATAATCCGGCACCCCCTGGGTCCCAAAGGTGCCGGATTATCGGAAGTTTACTGTACTTTGTAGTATGACACAATATCCTATACAATGTATCCCATCATGGGTGACAGTTCTCTTTCTAGTGTCCTAAATGTTTTTATCATTGGAGGTGCATGGGCCTTTCCTTTTAGCCAGCTATCTAGAATCACTCTCTAACCTTTGCCAAGTTGGCTCATTATGGGGTTCTTATCTTAGCCTGTCAAATTGTGTTTGCAAAAGGAGGAGATTTTGAATCATATCCACTTCAATCTCTTCTTCTTGCAATTTTTTGTTTCACTGTTTATAGGTTTTCTTGGAAGTAAGATCTCTATAAGAAACAACTTCACTTATTCATTGTGTTGCACATTTTTACTGTGCTCATCCCTGGCAATAATTTTTGAGAACAGCTTGCTTTCATTGATCAGTGGAGTTTTTTGAAGGCTGAAGCAGTCCTACAGTCCTATGGGAATTTCAGTTATTGAATTAATTGTTTCATAATGAAAGTGGCTGCTGCCCAACTTTTAACCCTTTCTTACAACTGAGAGTGAATGAGGATCCTTTGAAATTGAGATAATGCTCCAGCTCTGCCTATAGGCAGCTATAGTTCTGGTCAAACTATGCAAGCCTTCTGAAACAGCAGTAACCTGCTGTCTGCAACAGCCCCATTTTTCTTGTTCTGCTTATCTCCTCAGCTAGTACAATGGGCAGTAGTCCTGAATTCTGTGCCTGCTCTTCAGTCTGGGCAGAAAAGCTATGGTGAAGACAACAAATTCAAACAATGTAGATCTTCAATGAGGAAAAGCAAATGGACTAACCCAATGGACCACTTTGTGCATCCTTGCTAAGAGATTTCTGAATGCTCATTTTTAACAAGCATACATAGAGTATTTTGTACACACACACACACACACACACATATAGAGATAGAGAGACAAATAATGGTCTGCTTTAAAAAAGACTGACTACATCACTAGCCTCAAGTATTGTTCTGTAGAAAGTAAATCCTTTACCTTTATAACAAGCTTGAAATTAATTTATGAAACCTCATCATATTCAGTTCCTCCCATTTCACAAGCAATTCACTGCAGAAGCCCTCTGCACACAGGCCAGCAAAAACAGGATAAATTGGTTGGGTTCCACTATGCTCCATTGTTAAAATGTCAAAATAAATATTACAAAGGAAGGGGGAAAGGTCAGACAGATTTTCACCTCTGGAGACTTAAATGTTTAAATGCAACTTTAAATATGTCACAACAGGAAAAAGTTGAATGGTGTCACTTAGGCTATGTCTACACTGCAGAGCTATGCCGCGTCCAAGGAACGCATCCAAAAAAGTTTCCGAAAAAGCGGACACGTTCCTTCGGCATCCCTGTATTCCTCATTGTTTGAGGAATAAGGGATGTTCCAAAAGAGGAGGTTTTTCATAAACGTGGCCCCGTCTACACTAGACTGATTGATTGACAAACCTGGGGGCAATGGAAGAGGGGGGCAATATCTGTATGTACTATGCCCCCTTTGTCTGTTCTGGAATGCTAACACTTTCCATCCAAAATGTGTTTATTTGTACATGTAAAAATAAAATGAGGTCAGCAAATTAGAAACATGAGGCTGACCCAGAGTGCTCCAAACTGTAAAACAGTCTGTTTTAGTGGTTTGTATATTTACAGTGCTTTAGGTGTTAGCCGCTTGCTTTCTATACTGCTTCTCTCTTGTGGAAAATTTATTGGTTTCCTTCCAGAACTTCTTAAAGAGAAAATCCACTCTGAAAAAATGACTGTAAAAATGACCTTGTGGGCCTCTTTCGATATTTATTTTCTCTCAAGGATTCATAACAAAAATATGCTCAGCTTACAGATAAAGAGGCTTTTTTCTAGCAGCTAGAGCTTCAAATTCCACCTGAGGGCTGAATTAAGCTGAGTTCTTGCCTTCTCATGCATCACTACCACTAATAAAGGTTCAACAGAGAAAACTATTTCAAATTGACACCTATAAAATGTCAGTCTTTAAAATATGCTCTCAATCACACCTATGCAGTGTCATTGTCTTTAATGGGCATGGATGGGTGAGTAACTAATTGGAACTTAGTGAACAATGCTGTTGATGTACAAGGAATCAAAATCCCACTCACACTCTCACAGCTGTGTTAGCACTGTGGGATGAATGCGAGTAAAAAAATTAAATCGATAAACTTATTTTGCCTGTACTGTACACAAAGAGTAGATCTGCTGAGTCAGAACGTGCCATTTTTACACAGTTGCTTTTCAGAGCAGAACCTCATTTTAAGTTCATAGAAACTATTATCATGAAATCACCTGTAATAAATTCCCCCATTTCTGGTCTGAATTCCTGAGTTTTTTCCTCTCTTCCTAAAGCCATTCTCCTTCTCAGTGATGTCGCAGATGTTAATCTCATTATCTTTTGAAACAGGTCATGATAATGGGTTACTTGTTTCAGCATGTTACTCCAGGCACATTAATATGCATGCACTAGGTCAGTTTGTCTATTTCAGTATTTACTTTGTCGATGCCTAGGAGAATCTCATTCTGTTTTCTGACTTAGATCTTTGGCTGATATTCTGCAGATCACTTTGTTCTCATATGTTTAACCGAGGGTGGAAATGAGACAGAATGCTGTTGCAAAAGTCAATTAATAGCAACTTGGATGTGATTTAGTGGATAAAATCAAAGATGTTCCTTGGTCTCCCCATGCTGACTACTAAGAAGTACTTGAAAGCCCTATTCTTTCCACCTGACCTCATAGAGACTCCCACATTCTGTTCTTACATTTTATCAACATGTACGTGAAAGATGTTTTCCCTGTATGAAAGGCCAGAAGGTACATTTTAGGAGCTGCAGAAAGAGTGTGATACTGGTCTTCTTGTTGTTTTCGTGTCCTCTTACTGTTTCCCACCACACCTTGTTCAGACGTGACTGCTCAATCATGGCACTATGCCAGGACACTGGAAGAGCATTCATTCTCAAGCATCTAGTTTCAGAGGAAATGCTTTATGTTTTGAGATTCTCTGCCACCATCTTAGGTATTGCCGCCAGTGCCCCACTTGATGATCAAGTCCCTAGAGTGACAAACTCCAGCGTGGAGAACAGTAAGGAACTACAATACCACCCAGGGTTGAACTGCACCGAGAGATAAGCACTCATGGGGCTCGTGAGAGCTGGAGCACATAGTTTCCAAGTTTATTCTCTACTCTTGTTTGCCGTGCCTGAGCCCATGTCTCTTTGGGTGACAATCTTAGGCGTTTAATAATGGCAAGAAAACTTTGTCATGACTTCAGTCGACTCCATACTGATGTTATCAAACTACCACTTTCCTACTTCTTACTACTGTGCTGCTACAAAACAAAGGAAGACATCAATGACCAGAACTTGCAGTCAAGCCTGGACCAAGAGTCCTCCTTGAGACTAGCACTATCTATTCTCTCCATACATGTTGAAGAACTGACAGCTTCTAAAGGGGTCCTGATTGTTAAATGGTATCGGTGCTTCACTAGGCACTTTTCCCTCTCCCATGAGAGGGATTAAAGCTCAGGTCCTGATCTTTTGCAGCCATTACAATTCCATTACATATCTCACAGGAATGAGGGTGTAATTTCCATTTGCCTGGCTAAATCCTAATGTGGGCATTTACCCTCTGCCTATTTAAAATCCTCTTGTAGGTTCAACTACATATGGAATGTTTAGCTATTAAAAACATTCATGTGTATTGACTTAACTGAAGAATTCCGATCACAAAATTATTCATAGTGTGTTGTATTAGGATAAAAATGAAGGGCACAATAAATTATAATCAAACCATAAAATGGATCAGATTGTTATTAGACATACTCTAGTAAGAGTATCCACAAAACACATTCATTTTAAATTCATTAGTCCAACATATACTATAATATACTGACCACGTTCAAAACAGATCAGAAAGAGGGGACAGACAGACAGTGGCACCACTGACAGCCCCATCAGCTCCCATATTCATACACAGCTCCCATTGAGGAGAACTTGGAGTGGAATGCACATACAAAGGAAGATTATTTTCCCTACAAATGTCTCAGTTGCTTTGTTTCCAGAATCTGGAATAGGAAAAATCAATCTTAACTAAACCTTGAGATGAGGTGGGGCAATACAGAAATATCAGAGTGTTATAAAGCATCCATTGACCATATGCTTGTTCTCACTCCTATTAATGACAATGGAAAAACATCCAAAGACTCCTATAGGAGCCATATAAGGTCTTGTAACTAATAGCACTGTTATCTGAAAACTGAAGAACACATTTTAGAAGTCATTTGACAACTCTCTTCACTTTAATAACTAAAGAGAAGCACAAGTCAGGGGAAAGATACAGCGATTGACTCACAGTGGCTAATTTTTGAACTTCTTCATCAGATGCTCCCAGTGAAGCCAGTCCTATTTCTTGTGAAAACTGGGCAAATTTGGGATCTGCAAGTAGAGGCACATGTCCCAGGAGTTCATGGCACGTATCTCTGAGAGGAAGTAGAAGGAGAAGATACTGTTACACATATAGAAATAGTATTACCTTTGATACAAGCTGTTCTGTGAACAGTTACTGCCCTTCAAACATATATGTACCATTAATATTCTTACTTTGAAATATTTATATTGTAGTACCAACACTCTTGAATGTACACTACTTTATACAGATGAATGCATGTGTGCTTTTAACAATACATAGATTAAATTATTCATTATATTTCTATCACACTGCAGAGCTCTAGTCATGGCCCAGGTCCTCAGTGTGCTAGGCACTGTACACACTTAGAACAGAGGGATGTCCATCACCCCAAAGAGCTTACTATCTAAGTGTCAGTTATCCCCACTTGTCCCTTAACCTCACCAATCGCTATTAAGTTGTCAGTAACTGTGTAAGGGTACGTCTACACTAGCCCCCTAGTTCGATCTAGGGAGGCTAATGAGGGCAACTGAAATTGCAAATGAAGTGCGGATTTAAATATCCCGCGCTTCATTAGCATGTTCCTGGCCGGTCGCCATTTTAGAAATTGACTAGCCCGAAGTAACTGCCCGCGTCCACACGCGTCAGTGAAACGGGATTCCGAATTAAAGCCCTAAATCGAATTAGCTGTTATTCCTCCTGCAATGAGGTTTACCAGCTAATTTGAGTTAGGGCTTTAATTCAGAATCGCGTTTCACTGCCGCATGTAGACGTGGGCAGTTACCTCGGGCTAGTCAATTTCTAAAATGGCGACCGGCCGGGAACATGCAAATGAAGCGCGGGATTTAAATATCCCGCACTTCATTAGCAATTTTGGTCGCCTTCATTAACCTCCCTAGATCGAACTAGGGGGCTAGTGTAGACGTACCCTAACTCAGCCAAAAGAGCAGCAAAAAGCTAATCACTCAAAATAAAATAAAATAAATCCCACTCACTGATACAATTTTCATCAATTCTGCCCAAGTGCAATGAACCCAGCATTACAAAAATAAAAAGTCTTAACTCTCTTGGATTCAACTCTCTCTCTCTGTGTTTTATTCTTTGAGGTTGAAAAATAGGATTGTGAAATAGTCTTGTTTCTGTTTGTAGGGTATGTGCACACAAACACCGAGATCCCATATTGAAATATAATGGGCCAAATTCACGGCCTGCTTTTTGCCAGTAGTGGCAGAAACCTATCTTAACTGGCCACGTGAGGATTCCCCCCAACTAGGGAAACCTCAAGTGGTATAGAACCTCCCTCACAGCTCCTAATTCAGCACCAGCGCAGGTGGTCCCTGCCTCCAGATGATGAAATAGCCTCAGCTGCTGAAATAGCTTCAGGCTGTGCTGTTTTGTGAGGAAAACATACTGGCACTGGGTTGGTTCCAGGATTAGGTGCTTCAAGTCATCACTGACCCCTTCTTCAGTTTTGCACTAAGCATAGCTTAGCCAAAGCAAAGAATCAAGCTCATTTTTTAAATCTTGACATCTGCTCAGCCATGACACTTTTGCAGTCCACAACTGGATGTGCAAGATTAGTCACAATAAAAAAAGCATGCCCACAAATAAAGAGAATATTACAGCAGCTAAAAAAAGCTCTTACACACTTCTGAGAATGTTAAGTATATTTGTTTCAAAAAAATAATGGACCAGACAGTAAATTTCAATATAAAATCTAATCTGACATTTCCTTTCTTTTTGTCTCTTTAAAGATGATTCTTTTTTTATTGTGGCTGTAAACAAATGTTTTGAAGGCAATGAAAGAACATCAGGTTTTGCTTTCTATCCAAAATCAACCCATTTGTCTTTTATAAGGGATGTTTTGTGCTAAATGACACAGAATCTGACATTTCAGATAAATCACAAAATGAAAAATAACTTTCATTTAAAGTCTCCTATTTGTAAGCACTCTTCTTCACTGAGAAATATGTGGTGTCTGTCCCTAGATAAAAAGTAGTTTGTGTTTTCACGCAAAATAATGTTAACATTTTTGTTACTCTCCTTCTCTCCACCCCCTCACAACAGTTCATTGATTCAGTTTCATTTTGTGTCCTGTTATCATCCCAGATATCTTCAGTAACACTGCTCCATTCACCACTGCTTTTAGCAAGACAATCATAGGCCTCTAGTTATGTAATGCTCTGTGCGTGTATGACTAGTTAGTTATTGGATAGGAAAGATAGACATTAGGAAAGTGAAATAGCCTATTTTATTTGTACATATTTTCCTCTCACAGCATGGAAACAGGATTTGGGTACTATGAAAATAGACATAGCCTTAATAACCAGCATTTATAGCTTGGTCTGAGGATGCACTGCTTGCAAAAGGAGACTGGGGATGTCTCCTGGACAACTGAACAACATTCCAGATTTTCCTCCAGCAGAAAAGCTTTGCACTGAGTGCTGCCTTGAAATGTTGCTTTCTTCTGAGTGTTACCACGGTCTCTATAAAAGAAATCAGCAAATTGGGGAGCTGAGCATGAACACATCATCTCCAACACCTTGACTGTGAATGGAGTGGATTTTTACATTACCATTTCATCAGGTGGTCCCAATGCAGGAAACGTGGACATGCCTAGTACACAACAACAGCCCATCATTTCTGCTTGACAGCTACAGAATGCATATGATACTTACAATTGGCCAAAAACTGCAGGAGACATTGGAAGAGTTATTACCCTAATGTAAATCTGAGGTAAAGTAGAGATATACCATGAAGAAAATTCCAGGTCTGAGATGCAATTACTCATGCTTCCCCAAAGGTAGAACCTTTAACTGCTTTAGCAGTCTTAATCGCTCTCTTTTTCCTACGATATCCCAGGTCAGCATGATTAAAGCACAAAGCCTGACCACTGTGTTTCCTAGAAGACAGCTGCAGCATGTACAAGTGAACAATGAGGGTTGAAGGACTAATGGAATACACAGGATTGAGGTCCTTAGGAACAGATGATCAGATCTAGTGAGAGGCCATGAGCACAGCCAAAGGCATCAAGACACAGACCCAACAGGAATCTCAGACTCCATCTTCAAGCGAGAGCACTCCATCAGGAAGACAATATCCTGCAGCAGCTCTTATTGAAAAGGTGTTCACTGCTAGAAAGTCACATGGCATCCTTTTTTCCCCTCAAGTTGTGAAACCTGCCTTCAAAGGTTGCACCAATGCAAACCAACAGAGGTGATACAACCATTTGCTGAAGCATCATGTCCCAAAGTAAGTGCTGAGCTACTAATTCCATCCAGGTGCCAAAGTGCCATGCCTTAAAGAAGGCTCCACATCACCATAGCCTGCTGGAGGTGGCAGTGAAGCAGGGCCCAAAAGCAATTCCTTCCCATTCTGAAGCTGTGATGTACTAATCCTTGCTGGGGGCTGTGGCTATGCTGAGGCATCAAAATACCAAGCCAAAATTAGTTGAACAAGAGAGGAGCTTATGCACCCAGAGTTCTCTAAAGTCCCAAAATACTAAGTCTCAAGTGAGATGTTGAGGTTATTCCAATTTCAGGGGTGCTCCAGGCTGAAGCATCCGTGGGGAAAAAATATTGGGTGTGGAGCACCATTGGCACCAAGCTCTCCCTTCTGCCTCCCCTGTGCCCATCGTACACTGTTGCCCCGCTGACCTATTCCTCCCCCTCCGTTCCAGCGCTTCTGGAGCTCAGCAAACAGCTAATTTGTGCCATTCAGGAAGCTCCATGAGGGATGAGTACAGGGGTGGAATGGAGGCAAGGCAGTGGCTGGGCGGGGGTGGGGTTAGGAGGTTGGGGTGGAGGTAGTGTAGAGCATGGGGTGGGGGGCTGAGCACCCCTCAGATGGACAGGAAGTCAGCATCTATATGTTGATGTGTCCTGACACAGGTGCTGTGACTCCACAGATGCACAAGGGCTATTCTGAGCATACAGAACTGTGCTGAGGTTCACATCATAGTGATGATAGGCTGAGGCTATTATGCAAGGCCTTAACGTGCCAAGGGCCAGGGCATCAACAGTGGATCCCAAGGATCCCAATGTAATGCAAGACTCTGAGTTACTGCCACATCCAGGACCTACTAAGGCCTTTTTCACCCTGAGATAAGTATGCACAGAAGCCTTGTGTGCTGATGGTCTGAGGCATTAATTTGTTATGGTTCTAAGGCTTCAGAATAATGACAAATCACCCAGGATTTCTCTAAGTCACTGAGCAGTGGAGACCACCCAAGTTACCAATGGCCTGACTGAGACACAGAAGCCCAAATACCTTGAGTTACTAAAGTCTTAAAGGCCTACTGAGACCTCAGCTGATGAACCAAGGGCCACTCCATTTCAGTGATGCACTGAGGCATTGACAACCTGATTCATGAGAGTTCTGAAGGCTGGTGAGAGACCCTGATACATCAGGGGCCAGGCCAAAGTCTGTTGGGCTGCATCAAAGATCCAAGGCCTGTGACAGCAGAGGCCCAGAGTGATGAACTGTTGTGCTAAGGTCACTGATGTCAGGAAGCAGCACATATCTAGGCCAGTCTCCAACATACCAGTTTAGCTGTACCAGTCAGTGTAGAACCTTGACCCCTTTTTATTCCTCTCCATCCTCATTGAAGAGACTAATTACTGCTGTCTACACTACCAGAGAATTAATGGACTAGCCCTGCATATGGGCTGGCCCTGCATATAGCCACAGGTCTGGTGAGAGGCTGTTGGCTCCCTTTCCATTCTTGTACACGCACAAAAGTGTAGCCACAATCTAACCCTATCCAATTTTCTACATCAGCAAGTGGAGGAGGAATGTTCCCTTCCCCCACTTTTGGCATATATATTACTCTGTGAAAAATATTTTTTCTATGTGATGTTACAGAGAGTTGCCTTTAAAAAAAAAAACTCTACAGTCAGGATCACATACCAATGTTTGGAACTGTCATAACAGTCTCACAGATTTCCCAACAAGTCTGGTCCTTTATAGATAGTGTAAACAATATAACTCTTTCCTTAACTACCAGACTCAATTTTTTTGTTTTGTGGTATTTGAAACATAATTAAGTGGCTTTAATTTATTCATACACATTGAGAGGAAAAGATTTCAGTAATACAAGTTTTCACAGTGAAAGATTTTTATAGGAGCAAATTGCCCAGCAGAAGAAATGCATATAGTTCTAGGAATGTAATAGAAATGTCATAAAAACAGTAAAGAAAATGTTTTACAATGCAGATAGTTATGATAAATATCAATTAAAGTAAATGCCCTAATTTGCATCTAGCTCCACAGTATGGGTGGGAACCACGATCCAAAGCCCATTAAAATTAATGGAAATTATTTCATCAGGTTCATCGTATTCAAATGCAACATTCACAGTCTCAGACACCTGCAACTGTAATATGTTTCCATACATCAGATGAGAGAAAGCAGGGCACTGTAGTTACTGTACTGCAAAATGCCAAATACTAAAAGTAACATCCTCTCCCCCAATGGAGTCAACTGTTTTGTCATTGACTTTAATGGAACCAGAAGTTCATCCAGTTTTTAGAGCATCTGCAGGTATGCCAAATCTTATGAAAATCAGACAAAGTCTTTACCATTTTTTGCTCTCCATTTATCTGAAATTATATATGATTTTGGAGCAAACAGATCAGCACATAAATAATAAAGTTCCTTTTTATAATTAGCTTCTCATCAGTGATTCAAATGCAAGTACTAAGCCACAAAATGGCAGATGAATTTTAATGTTGATAAATGCAAAGTAATGCATATTGGAAAACATAATCCAAACTGTACATATAAAGTGTTGGGGATTAAATTAGCTGTTACCACTAAAGACAGAGATCTTGGAGTCATTGTGGATATTTCTCTGAAAATTTCCACTCAATGTGCATCAGCAGTCAAAAAAGCAAACAGAATGCTAAAACGCATTAACAAAGTGATAGCAAATAAGACAGAATATTTTATTGATTCTATATAAATCCATGGTACACCCACATCATGAATACTGCGTGCAGATGAGGTTGCCTCATCTCAAAAAAGGTATCTTGGCATGGGAAAAAGTTCAAAAAAGGGCAACAAAATTATTAGAGGTTTGGAATGGCTGCCATATGAGGAGAGAGTAATAAGACTGGGACTTTTTAGCTTAGAAAAGAAACAACTAAGGGAGGATATGATAGAGGTCTATAAAACCATGACAAGTGTAAAGAACGTGAATAAAGAAGAGTTATTTACTCCTTCCCCAAACACAAATGAAATCAATAGGTAGCAGTTTTAAAAAAACCAAAAGAAAGTACTACACAGAACGCTCAGTCAACATGTGGAACTCCTTGCCAGAGGATATTGTGAAGTCTAAGTACTGTACCTATATAATGTATACAGTTCTAATGCTTGGAACCATCAAGGCAATAACAAGGCTTTCCCATTATATTTAGAAGCAAACGTAAGTATTTTAATTTCACTAGAGTTAGTACACTGACTCTCAGGACACCGTGAATACTTTAAAACAATGTATCATAAGAATGTTGGTTATTGGTAGCATGGCTAACTTTGTAATATTTTTTAAATGGACACTGCAGGAAGAGTGCCAGAACTTCCCCTTCCATGTGAGGACCCATCCTGATCCATTCTTTCCCCTGAGGACCCACATCTATCCCTTCCTCCCCACTGAGGCCCCACCCCTTGTTTGCTCTTCTTTCCCCGCTCCCCCCGTCACTGCTTTTCTCCTCTCCCCTCTGCCGTGTGAGGGTCAGGAGAGACTTGCCTGCAGAGCCAGCACTGGGAGCTGCAGCAGCCCAATGCAAGTAAGAGGTGGCCCTGGCTGAGTAGAGGCTAGCATGAGTGATGACTCAGTACTTCCTCACCTGCAATAACTGGACTTTGGGTGTCCAGTCAGTAGATCTTACTGGACACCATCAGGTCCCCTTTTCAATGGGACTTTCTGTCAAAAACCAAACACCTGGCCACCCTAATTATTACATATTACAGCCTAATTTCTAAAACATTCTGCAAAGTTCTGAACCTGTATGAACTAAGCATTAATACCATAAACATAGTAGCCAAAAGGACAACTTGTGAGAACAAAATAGCACATACGTTCAAAGTGTTTGTTGCCTCAGGGCTTTTACACTTAGTGGGATAACTCTCAAAAATTCCTTGCACTGGTTGGGAATATGCACCAATTGTTTTAACTTCATAAATATCAGCATTCTTCTGCTGAGTGTTAGCCAATGTTGGGGCTTGGCAAGTTATCTTCCCATTGGAAAGAGCATTGTAGCACAGTCAAGTATCTTCTTAGTGCAGTTTGTTTATCTATGCTATGGGTTCGTCTACACTACCCCACAGTTCAGAGTATAGGGAGTGTGAATAGCAGGGTGCACCAAATTGCCGCACTGTAACTCCCCCTCGGTGTGCATGTTGCAAGTGCAAACTAAAAGGTTAACAGCTCTCATTAATGTAGTCTTCTTCAGACAGGGTTACATTTTAGTTCCTCCTTTAGTAAGGAGGAGTTACAGCACAGCACTTTGGTGTGCTCTGTTATTCATGCTTCACACACACACACACACACACACACACACACACACACACACACACACACACACACACACACACACACACACACACACACACACACACACACACACACACACACACACACCCAATGCTGATATTTATGAAGTAAAAACAATTGGTGTATATTCCCATAGCAGCAGTGTAGACATGCCCTATGCTAGGTTTTGAGCACAGGTGATTGACCAGCATTCAATCAATACTCTTTTTCAGGAATCTCAGCCAGAGCACCAATGCTCAGTTTCTTTGCAGAAACTCTGCCTCAAGAGCCGACTCTCGTTAGAGAGAGTAGGTAGACAGCAAATTCCTTTGACGCTTGCCACAGCTTCCCCAAAAAGAAACTGCATTACAAAACTAGCAATACCGCCTTCCTCCAAATACTGTGCAAAGCTCCTTCTATAAGAAAGAGAACAGGGCCAACTGGTCGCTCCAACCAGGATAGTACATTAGATTATTTTTAGATATAGCTTTTAACTGTTTTTGGTTTTTTTTTTAATGCTGCTATTGGATTTATATCTTTTTTCTCAGGGCTTCAGTGGGTTTGCTCTTGTGAACAAAGTTATGCAGGGGCTTAAGTGTTTGCAGGATTAGGGCCACAGATATTAACACATTTGTGTGAGTTTTGACTTTGGTTATTGTCTCCATGAATTATACAAAAATAAAATACAAAAGGAATACATACAGAATGAAGAAAAACTATCATTTAATAACTGATAAACTGCTCAAATATGGCCCTTATGGTTTATGAAGTTAGCAATGTCCCTTGATGGAATTACTAGTCTATTATTTACTTGCATAGAGCATGAAACATTCAACACCAATCCGTTCCCCCCCAAAAAAAGATTAAGAATTTTCAGTGAAAAATCAACCACCCATATATTTCATCAAAAACCAAACATTTCAATTTGCAAATGCTGGTATAATGGGAGTCATAAGTTCTCCTCACATGGCTCAGGGTCTCTGATCAGAGTCCATCCCCCATAATGCACCATGGTCCCCTCTCTTGGTGAAGGGAAGCAGTGTATCATGGAGTCCCATGCCTTAAATGTATAAAAAAGGAAGTCAGGCTGGGGAGTCCAGCACATACATTGGGAACATGAGATTCCCAAACTACAGCTCCCAAGATGCACTATGTCTACATTAAAATATTTCGGTTTTGGCCAAAAACTGGAAAAAAAAAAGTTTTGGTGCATTTGATCTGTAGACCAAAAAACCTTGAAATTTTCTGCAAACACTTTCATAAAAATTGTATTTAGTTGAAAACCCAATTTTCCATCAATAATAGTTGAGTTTGGTAAAAAAAAATCAAGCAGATCTATAAACAACATAGGCCAAATCCTCAGACCGAGCTCAAAGCCCAACTTAAAAAAAAATGAGCAAAAAATTCTCACTCCACTGAAGTCAATAAGAGTTTTGCCATTGACTTCACTAGAGAAGATATTTCATGCTTTGTGCAAAGATTCATCACTGGAGTCTGTGAAAAGAAGTGGATTATTGAAAGGGCCAAATCAACATAAAAAAGTAGAAATTTAAAATTTAGCTATAGTTTATTTTAATAACAAATGAATATGACATGGCATACTTACGGTTCTGGTGTGTAGAGAGGGTCAGAACCATGCCGTACATATTGAGTGCAGTGAAAAACTCTATAGGCTAATCCTGCTAAAAAATCTCGAGGGGACAGATATCCAGCAACTGGTCTCACTGTGAAGCCAGACCTTTCTAAAGTGGATGAGACAGTGAAAAAATCAGATTGGATACATCAACATCTGAGAGGCAAGCAAGGATTTGTAGTTATTTATTCTATCAGAAACAAGATACTGAAAACACTGGCCAAAAATTCTATGCTATTTGCACACTCCTTGCACTGCTAAAATACACTTAATTAAAGCAGCTTGAAGTAATAAAGAGAAAGAAATTATTTTCCTTAACCTCTGAGGATAGGACAAGAAGCAATTGGCTTAAATTGCGGCAAGGGAGAGTTCAGTTGGACATGCTAATTCATGGATTATTTAAGAACTATTACTAGAAAAGAAGTCAAGGCTAATGTAAGCAATAACAGCATGAAATATCTGTTTTTGTGTATGGCACCAAACAAGAACATTATAGAAGTTTCCAACACAAAAGCTGAATTCTGTGAAATATGATGCAAAATCACTTTTACTGAAATTAAACTCTATATAAAAATAATCACACATTTAAAGTATTATCTTAGAAATTTTTTAAATAAACATATAGGTGACATTCATATGTCAGCTGCTCATTTTTCATTTAATAATGCATTCCCTTGTCAGACTAGTCCCTCACAGGGACACCAACGAGGAAGGGGGAGAGAAGAAGGGGACAGCAGAGCAATTTAAAAGTTCCCGTGGCTCCCATATGCCGCAGCCACTATTGCAGCTGCAGCAGGAACTCTAAGCCCTTTAAATTACTGCCAGAGCCCCTGTCTGCATGATACAGTAGTGTACAAAGGTAGGCTCCCAGCCTGCCCCTTCCATCTGAGATCCTGCTCCTTCCAGGGGGGCAGGAGCTGTCCCCCTCCCCCTACATCTTTCCCATGGGCACAGAATTTCTATCATCAGCCCTGGTTCTACAGGAAAGTTATTTCAAACTCACAATGACTTTGATCGGACTAGTTCTTTTGCAAGTTCTCTCTCTACTGTTTTCATAGAATCATAGAACACTAGAACTGGAAGGGGACCTCGAGAGGTCATCAAGTCCAGTCCCCTGCCCTCATGGCAGGACCCAGTACTGTGTAGACCATCCCTGATAGACATTTATCTAACCTGCTCTTAAATATCTCCAGAGATGGAGATTCCACAACCTCCCTAGGCAACTTATTCCAGTGTTTCACCACCCTGACAGTTAGGAAGTTTTTCCTAATGTCCAGCCTAAACCGCCCTTGCTGCAGTTTAAGCCCATTGCTTCTTGTCCTATCCTCAGAGGCTAAGGAGAACAATTTTTCTCCCTCCTCCTTCTGACACCCTTTTAAATACCTGAAAACTGCTATCATGTCCCCTCTTAGGGTATGTCTACACTACATGGCTCCGTCAACGGAGCCATGTAGATTACCTTTGTAGACATAGGAAAATGAAGCGGTGACTTAAATAATCGCCGCTTCATTTAAATTAAAATGGCTGCCGCGCTGTGCCGATCAGCTGTTTGTCGGCACAGCGTTGTAGTCAGGACGCTCCGCGGTCGACATCAAAGGCAAAGTGCCGCATCGGCAAAAAGCGGCGGTCATTTCTATTCAAATGAAGCGCAGGATATTTAAATCTCCGCTTCATTTGCAATAGAGATATGCTTAATCTACATCCCTCTGTCAGCAGAGGGGTGTAGTTTAGACACACCCCAGCATATCTACCTCTCCTCCTAGCTTAGTGTCATCTGCAAACTTGCTGAGGGTGCAATCCATCTCCTCATCCAGGTCATTAATAAAGATGTTGAACAAAATCGGTCCCAGAACTGAACGTTGGGGCAGTCCACTAGAAACTGACCGCCAACCTGACATCGAGCCATTGATCACTACCCGTTGGGCCTGACAGTCTAGCCAGCTTTCTATCCATCTTACAGTTCATTTATCCAATCCATACTCCCTTAACTTGCTGGCAAGAATATTGTGGGAGACCGTATCAAAAGCTTTGCTAAAGTCAAGGTATATCACATCCACTGACTTTCCCATATCCACAGAGCCAGTTACCTCATCATAGAAGCTAATCAGATTGGTCAGGCATGACTTGCCCTTCGTGAATCCATGTTGACTATTCCTGATCACTTTCCCCTCTTCCAAGTGCTTCAAAATGGATTCTTTGAGGATCCCCTCCATGATTTTTCTGGGGACTGAGGTAAGGCTGACTAGTCTGTAGTTCCCTGGATTGTCCTTCTTCCCTTTTTTAAAGATGGGCACTACATTTGCCTTTTTCCAATCATCCGGGATCTCTCCCGATCTCCATGAGTTTTCAAAGATAATGGCCAAAGGCTCCGCAATGACATTTGCCAACTCCCTCAGTACCCTCGGATGCATTAAATCCGGGCCCATGGATTTGTGTATGTTTAGCTTTTCTATATAGTTCCTAACTTGTTCTTTCCCTGCCAAGGGCTGTCCACCTCCTTCCCATACTGCATTGCCTAGTGCATTTGTCTGGGAGCTGACCTTGTTTGTGAAGACAGAGGCAAAGAAAGCATTGAGTACTTCAGCTTTTCCCACATCATCTGTCACTAGGTTACCTCCCTCATCCAGTTAGGGCCCCACACCCTCTCTGGTCACCCTCTTATTGCTAACATGCCTGTAGAAACCTTTCTGGTTATCCTTCACATCCCCTGTCAGCTGCAAATCCAATTGCGCTTTTTAATTCCTGATAACTCCCCTGCATTCTCGAGCAATATATTTATACTCCTCCCTAGTCATCTGTCCAAGTTTCCACTTCTTATAAGCTTCCTTTTTGTGTTTAAGCCCACCATGGATGTCCCTGGTAAGCCAATCTGGTTGCCTACCATATTTGCTTTTCTTGCTGCACATCGGGATGGTTTCTTCCTGTGCCTTTAATAAGGCTTCTTTAAAATACTGCCAGCTCTCCTGGACTCCTTTCCCCTTCATGTAAGCATTCCAGGGAATCCTGCCCATCAGTTCTCTGAGGGGAGTCAAAGTCTGCTCTTCTGAAGTCCAGGGTGTGTATTTTGCTACTCTCCTTTCTTCCTTTGGTCAGGATCCTGAAATCTACCATCTCATGATCACTGCTTCCCAGGTTGTCACCCACCTCTACTTCCCCCTACTAGTTCCTCCCTGTTTGTGAGCAGCAGGTCAAGCTGCACATGGCCCCTGGTCAGTTCCTTCAGCACTTGTACCAAGAAGTTATCCCCAACATTCTCCAAAAACTTCCTGGATTGTTTGTGTACTGCTTTATTGGTCTCCCAACAGATGTCAAGGTGATTAAAGTCACCCATGAGAACCAGGACCTGCGATCTGGAAGCTTCTCTCAGTTCTCCAAAGAAAGCTTCGTCTACCTCATTCACCTGATCCGGTGGTCTATAGCAGACACCAACCACAACATCACCCCTGTTGCTTCCACCTTTAAACTTAACCAATAGACTCTCAACAGTCTTTTCTCCCTCTAAGTACTGGAGCTCCGAGCAATCATACTGCTCTCTTACATACAATGCAACTCCTCCTCCTTTTCTCCCCAGCCTGTTCTTCCTGAACAGTTTATACCATTCTATGACAGTGCTCCAGTCATGCGAGTCATCCCACCAAGTCTCCGTTATTCCAATCAAATCATAGTTCTTCGACTGGGCCAGGGCTTCTAATTCTTCCTGTTTGTTTCCCAGGCTTCTCGCATTGGTGTACAAACACCTTAGATAACCAGTTGATCACCCTGCCTTCTCCATCCGAATCAGGGGGTCCTCCTTTGTTACTCGTTCCTCCTTGTGATTCTTCCCGGTGTCCGACTTCCTCACTTACCTCAGGGCTTTGGTCACTGTCCCCCAACGAACCTAGTTTAAAGCCCTCCTCACTAGGTTTGCAAGCCTGCCCGTGAAGATGCTCTTTCCTCTCTTGGTTAGGTGGATCCCATCTCTTCCTAACAATCCTTGTGCCCGGGAACAGAGTCCCATGGTGGAAGAAACCAAAGCCCTCTCTCCGACACCACCTGCCAACCACGCATTTACTTCCTCAATTCAATGATCCCTTTTCCTTCAACCGGAAGGATGGACGAGAACACCACTTGCACTTCAAATTCCTTGATCCTTCTGCCCAGCGCTACATAATCTGCTCTGACCCGCTCAAGGTCATTCTTGGCCGTATCATTAGTTCCTACATCGAGAAGCAGGAAGGGGTAGTGATCCAAAGGTTTAATCACTTTTGGAAGACTCTTGGTCACATCCTGAATGCGAGCTCCCGGTAAGTAGCACACTTCTCGAGACTGCAGGTCTGGACGGCAGATGGATGACTCAGTCCCTCTTAGGAGGGAGTCCCCGACCACTACCACGCGTCCTATTTTGGGGGGGGGGTGTCATGGAACCCCCATCCCTAGAACTACGCATCCATGCCTTCCGGTAGATGGTGTTCCCTTCTGATTTCTTCCCTGAGAGGTCCCTGCCAAAGCATTCTCCACCACAGTGCCTGTGGAGAGAGCCTGAAAGTGGTTACATACCTCTACAGGAATTGGGGATACCTGAATTGGCCTTCTTCTCCTTCTAGAGGTTACATGCTGCCAGTTTTCTTCCTTGTCCTGTACTGCCCTGACTGGCTCTTCAGCCTGCTATGCCTGCAGGATTAAAGGCTGCCTTCTATCGAGGATTCATCCTCTCTGATAGAATGTAGGGTCGATACTTGGGCCTCCAGTCCTCTAATTTATTCTTCCAAAATGGTGACCAGCTTGCACTTAGTGCAGATGAAATCCCTTCTTTCTTCTGGGAGGAAGACAAACACGGCACATGCTGTGCAGATAACAACAGCAGACCTACCACCATCCATACCTGCCTTCCTTCTGAGAGATTCCTCAATTGTTATTAAATGCCTCCTTGAAGGGAAGGAGTGTAGTGAAAAGATGTTAAGGAATGGTGAGTGTATCTTACCCCTTTCCCACTCCCCTTCCCAACTCCCTCTCCAAACTCCCTGTTAACAGCCCCTTGTTGCTCTTCTCTGGACCTTCTCCAATTTCTCCACATCTTTCTTGAAATGAGGTGCCCAGAACTGGACACAATACTCCGAGGCCTAATCAGCGCAGAGCAGAGCGGAAGAATGACTTCTCGTGTCTTGCTCACAACACACCTGTTAATGCATCCCAGAATCATGTTTGCTTTTTTTGCAGCAGCTTCACACTGTTGGCTCATATTTAGCTTGTGGTCCACTATAACACCTAGATCCCTTTCTGCCGTACTCCTTCCTAGACAGTTGCTTCCCATTTTGTATGTGTGAGACTGATTGTTCCTTCCTAAGTGGAGTACTTTGCATTTGTCCTTGTAGCAGGATGATGATTGGTAGGCGGTGGGCTCGCCGTCGTCGCTCCCCCCCCTTCTTTACCTGCCATCCTGCTGGCTTAATGTTTCCTAACCCCATGCACCCAAAAATGCCTGGCCCCAGTAGTCCAAGTCTTTAGTCGACTCTCAGTCCATCGCGTCGTGCGGGGCGAGGGCGTAGCTCCACGACGCCAGGCCTGGCATTTCAAAATCAAAACTTCAGAATTGTACTAGAATCCTGCAAAGTTCATTTGGGAATATTCAAACATATCTGGAAAAGTGCACGCCCACTATCTGTAACCTTTGCCATAGACACAGACAATATCATGAACCAGGGGCAACATTCCAAATAAAAAAACCACAGACCTAGGTAGTAGTTTTGCATATTCCTCCATTTATTAATTTCCTTCTAGCATAGCTCCCTTCTGTTCAAGTGTGAAACATATACATGCTATCTTAAGGGCCCCTTATTCTTCACAAAGGTCTTTTTGGTTCTGGGAGTCTCATGCTTGATAGAGGAACAATGAGCATCTGCTGTGCCTGAAGCCATCTTTAACATTCTACTGTCTCAACATTTAAAATTCTGTCTTCTTCCTTCCCACTAGGCGAACCTACAGGAGAAGCAGTATTCCTTCACTGCATTCATTACCACAACATAGCTATATGTACTTGCCGCCCCAGTCACACCACAAGACCTTTCTCTACTGCCAATATAACTTTACTAGAAGATTTACCCATCATTGCTCGGGTCCCTCAGGACAGGAGGCTGAAGGGGAGTGCTTCTACTTCTAGGGGTAGAAGTTCAGGAGTCAGGGCAGGGGGTTGGGAGGTGTGAGGGTGGCTCGGGGAGGTGGTGCGGGCAGCTGATGGCTGTCCTGGCACAACCAAAACCTGACTTTGCTTTAAGTTATGATAAGCGGAAACGGCATATCAAATTTGGTGGTCCTAGATCTTACTGTTTAGGAGGAGTTCTTGAACAAACAGACTCAAAGACAGACAGAAGAACGGGCACATACAGAAACTCTCTCAAATATATAGCAGATACGGTATGTGGTATATAAGTATGTTACCAAGCCACTTCTCTGAACTTCATATATTCCTGTTAAAATAACTATCATACACTCCAACGATTTCCTTCCTGTGGAAAACATTACAATGCAACAGTGTGTGTGTTGACAAATGGCTTAATCCAAAATCCTCTTATGTCAATGGAGGTTCTTCCATTGAGTGGATTTCAGATTAGGTCCTAGGAGAAGATAACATTTTTCCATGATATAATGGCTATACAAAAACTAAACATGAACCTTACCTTTAAGAAAAATAGAAACATCTTCCAATTGAGGTACATTATCCTCTCTATATCCACAATACTTGGTCAGCAAAGGGAAGTTTTTTAAATATTCACGGCAAGCGTGAGTGGGATAGAGTTTGGTGAGTTCCCTGAATACTGTACCCCACGTTTTAATTTCTTCGGCTGTATACTCCACCCTGGGAATGGGTTGACCACTAAAAAAGAGGAGAAATATTCTTAACACACAACACAGTTGCTAAACTGATTTTAGACAGTAAAATCTTCTGAGTGGGAACATCACTTCCATGTGTCTTTTGTTTATTTCTACATTAGTAAATAACTAATTATTAGTGCATTAGTGGTCCTATATAAATAATAAAAACCTGAAATCAAACCTTCTATTGAGACATATACAAACATTATTGGGAAGCTCCCTGAAATTGTTTTTGTTCTATATTTATAATGCATATATTGTGATATCAGAAAGGACTCCTTGCACCTCAAACTGTGTATTTCTGAATGTGAGGCCACATATTCTTTCATATCTGATTGCATGAATATCACAAGTCCCTTTTTTTTTTTCCTCTTTCAATCAATTTCTGATTGATGACAGAATTTTATCCATCACCTCCGGGCTCATTTATCTAGTAGTCCCTTGTGAGGGACTTAAATTTTAAACAATTAAATCTACCAAATCTCCTTTGTTCACTCTTTTGTGGTTGTGGCCAAAGAACTCTAATAGATCAGAGAGACACAATTCTCCTTAAAGAAGCTGTATCAATTTGTCTCTATCATGTGGGTCACACCTTCAGAATTAGCCATCTGGCATCCAGTTCAATTTAAGATGGAGGGCACCACTCAAATGTGTGTAAGGCACCTTCATACCCTACCCATCTTCAGATTGCCAGTCTGATCCTGAAGAGCACAACAGGGGCTGTAAGTACCGTCTGCTGCAATGGGTCCATTCTATCTAGCCATGTCCCTTTTTAACCAGCCACACTCAGTGCTGGGGAAGTATGAGAGAGGGGTTGGCACAGATCCAGCAACATCACTAAACAATTCCCTGCAAAAAGGGAAGCATCGTCTGGCTTCATATCTGCTTTGTGATTCAACAAAGCCAAGAATTTGGGAGGTTTATAACTTGAGTGTTTTAATTTACTTATTGTCCCAACTAATTCATTAGGCCCTGAATTAAGGTTCGTTCACCTTTAAATTCCCTATCAGAAGGTGCATCCTGTCTACAGGAGTCTGTTCTTTCCTTCCTCCCTCTTTCCATCTCATCATGACACTAATTTCCTCAGCAGGAGGATCAGTGAAACTAGTTCTGAGTTGAGCCTGCTCTATCACATCTATAGGTCACACATACAAATAATTACATCTCACTGTGATCTTCCATTTCAGCCTCTCCAGCCCCAGGCTCTGAGCCCCACAAGCTGCCTGTGTAACCATCACAGGGCAGATTTGAACCTAGGACCTCAGTATAGGAGCCTCTACTTCTTGACCGATAAGGCCAGCTGGCTCTCAGCTTAGGCTGTAGAGCTCCCTTGCTCTCAGCTCTTGCTTTAGGTGGTCTAAGTGCCACTACATGGGACAGTGAACCACACTAGGTGAATGTTACACCTGCACCAGAACGAAAGTGGTGGTACAATATGAATCTGCAATCTGTACAATGAACAGGGTAGCCTCAAACCTGAATTATGAGTTGTTGAACTTTTACTTCTGCTACTTTTACTGGAGGCTTTACTCCAATTGATTACTAAGAATTACCAAGATTTTATCCATGTCTAAGTTCAAAACTAGTTCCTGGCTAGCATCCTAAATACATACCTAGAATCTCGACCGTACTCAATTGTACTTTGGCAGCTAACCCATACCACACTGCCTGTGCCATCACGGCCATACTGCTATTTGTAAGCAGACTAGCTTGGACAGAGATAGTGTATGTATGTCTGTCGGAGCTGGGAATTACATCTTCAAGCTTCTGCGCAGACTTATGTTACCCAGACAGCTAGGTCAGACCAACCTACAGTATTTGGTAGGTCCATATCTATGTAAAAAATGTGAATAGGCAACAGTGAAAGAGAATGTAAGCAAGAGAGAAAATGTATTCTGTAACTAATCACAAGATAAAAATTTCCTCTCTCCTTCCCCACTGTATACTTATTAGTTTTATATAAAAACATTAAAACAGCCTGTAAAAAAGTTATGAAGGGTTTTTTCCCTGCCATGTTGTTTTTTCTACCAATTTCTTTACTTAAATAATCAAAGCAGATATAACCAAGAAAAATGAAAAATCTAAAAAGGGATGCATAAAATTGAAAAGAACATGAAATTAGTATGTTCCTTCCCCTATGTGCTAGGACTTAGAACTATTACAAATAAAATTAGAATGTGATTGGAATTAGTTTGTCTTGGAAGCTTGTGTGACAAGAAAATTACAACACAGCAGGTATTTGTAGGTAGTGCAGAAAAATTACTAACTCCTGGGGATGGTAATGAATTCAAAATATAGGCCTGATTTGGCAAGACAAAATTAAAAGTATGTAAGTGTTATATTTGTATGTGAAGGAACAGATACCATTAACTCCAGAGAAATTCACTAAATCAATCACAGTAGTGCTAGCAAGACTAATAAGGGTACTCTGCAATCTTCAGAATAAGAAAAAGCAGAGAACAAAACAGCATATGACAAGAGAAGAAAAAATTCTGATAGCAACACTGAGAGTTTTGCTAACTTTAGCTTTTCTTTTACCAGGCCAGATCCTGACGAGAGGATTACTTACCTTGTGCAGTAACTGAGGTTCTTTGAGATGGTTGTCCTGGTGAGTGTTCCACATTAGATGTTTTGGCATCCAGTGCTTATAGTCAAAGATTTTTAGCAGTAGTACTCTGGGTGGCAACACACACATGGTACATATCTTGCACCCATGCCAGCAGTTAATTGCTGTGCACCATCAACCATCCCTCAGTCCTTCTTTACCCTGGACAGTCATGTTGATCTGAAGCACAGGGAAAGAGGAAGGGTCATGGAGCACTCACAGGGACAACCATCTCGAAAAACCTCAGTTACTGCACAGAGTGAGTAACCCTCTCTTCTTTGAGAAGTGTCCATGGGTGCTCCACATTAGGTGACTGTGGAGTATTGTCTTGCTATGGAAGTCAGGGTTTCATTATCTATGTGGTGTTGTTGTTAAAACAGACTGTCCAAAGTGAGTGTTCACTGAGGAATGTTGCTCTATTGCATAGTGCTTTGTGAATGTATGGATTGATGTTCATGTCACTGCCCTGCAGATGTCTGTGATGGGAATGTTGTTGAGGAAAGTCCAACATGTGGAAACAGCTCTGGTAGAGTTTGTGTGGGCTGTTTGGGGAGCAGAGATATTGTTGCGTTCATAGCATAATTGTATACATTGAGAGATCCATTTAGAGAGTCTTTGTTTAGATATTGTTTCTCCTGTGGATCACTGAGTAACACAGAAAATTAGACATGGGGATTTCCTAAATGTCTTTATTCTCTCTAGGTAAAAGCCAAGTGCTCACTGCACATCGAGGGAGTGGAGCACCGCCTGCCTGGTTGCCTGTATGCAGCTTTGGAAAGAATACAGCTAAATAAATGGGTTGATTCAAGTGAAAGGGTGAGACTACTTTCGGGAGAAATTCGGGCTGGGATCTTAAAATGACTATCTTTCTGGAATAGCATATAAAGGAAGGGGGGGGTCTGCCATGAGGGCAGCTAGTTGTCCTGCTCTTCAGACTATAGTAATTGCAATGAGGAAGGATATCTTCATTGAGAGATATGATAGGGTGCAGGTGGCTAGATGCTCAAATGGTTTGCTTGTGAGCATGTGAAGTACCATATTGAGGTCCCAAATCAGGGCATGTTGTTTTAATAGCGGGGAAGTGTTATTTAGCCCTTTCGTGAAACACTTGGTAGCTGGATGTGTAAAAGTGGTTTATATTTCGATTTTATGGTGCCACATGGAGATAGTTGCTAAGGGTGTGTCCACACAGCAAAGTTATTTCGGAATAATGGCCGTTATTCCAAAATACCTATGTAAGTGTCTACACAGCAATTCCGTTATTTTGAAATAATTTCAAAATAGCAGACGACTTATTGCGACTTCTGTAAACCTCATTCTACAAAGAATAGCGCCTATTCTTTGTTACAGTTTTCAAGTTACAGTGGGGGAGGTCTAGGTTGGATATTAGGAAAAACTATTTCACTAGGAGGGTGGTGAAGTACTGGAATGGGTTCCCTAGGGAGGTGGTGGAATCTCCATCCCTTGAGGCTTTTATGTCTCGGCTTGACAAAGCCCTGGCTGGGATGATTTAGTTGGGATTGGTTCTGCTTTGGGCAGGGGGCTGGACTTGATGACCTTGATGGTTCTGGTGGAAGTGTCTGCTGAGGCAGTCTGCGATGCTATTCTGTATTCCCAGAAGATATGTTGCAAAGATGTCTTTTTGGTTGGCTATGCACCATTGCCATAGATGTATGGCTTTCATGCATAATGGGTAGGATCATGCTCCGCCCTTTGGTTTATATAGTACATGCACCCCATGAGGTCTGTGAGGATCTTGACAGTTTTGTGGTGTATTAATGGTAGAAAATGTTTGCATGCTCGTCTTACAGCTCAGAGCTCTAGAACATTGATTTGTAAAGTAGATTCTGCTATCGTCTATCGTCCCTGAATTGGGTGGTGTGAGATGTAGGCTCCCCACCCCTTGAGGGATGCATCTGTGATTATTGTGGCTGAGAGGGTTTGTTGTTGGCAGGGGATTCCTGTGCACACATCCATTGGTTGCAGCCACCATTGAAGGAAACTCTGGAGGGCATGTTTAGTAGTTTGTGCATTAAGTGTTTGTGGTATTTGTATGAGCTTTATAACCATCCCTGTAGGCACTGCACGTGCAGTCCTGAATGTTTAACTACAAATGTGGTGGCTGTGATGTGCCCTAATAATTGGAGACATTGTCTGACTTTTACTTGGGGACTTCATGTGACCGTTGCAATTAGGTCCATTAAGGTGTGAAAACATGGTTGAGGGACCTTTACCCTCGTTTCTATACAGTATAGTTGGGCTTTTGGTGGTCAGTAGATGCACAGTGAGTCTGGTGGTTGTTGCCTCTTGGAGGGACGATGCCATTATTAGGCAATCAAGGTATGGGAATATTTTATGCCCAACTTGTTAGGTGGGCAGCCGTGACAGCAAAGACTTTTGAGATGACTCTAGGTACTGTGGTGAGTCCAAATGGTAGAATTCAATACTGGCAGTTTTGAGTGGTAAGCATGAAACAGAGGAATCTCCTGTGTGCCAGGTGTATAATAATATGAAAATAAGCATCCTGAAGGTCCAGGGATGACAGCAAAACTCCTTCTTTTAGAAGTGGAATTATTGTTGCCAGTGTTACCATTTTGAAATGTGGATGGCAACTTATTCAATTGATGTAAATCCTGGATAAACCTCCAACCCCCACTTTTCTTTGGTGTGAGAAAATAGTGGGAGTAGAATCCCATTCCCCTGTGTTGAAGTGGTACCTCCTCAACACAGCTTCTAGGTGTAATAGGTGAGTGACTTCCTCTTGTAACAGTCTTGTGGGAAAGGTGCTTGAAGGTTGATGGGTAGATGCGGTAGAGGTAAATGGGATGGCATAACCTTTGAGGATTATTTCTAGGACCCATCCGTCAGAGGTGATATTGCACCAGATGGGGTAATATGGTAACAGGCAGTGACTGAATAGATGGTAGGTTTCGCAACCTTGAATTGGTGGGAGAGTTGTTGAACCCTTGACCAAAACATAAAAAAGGTTGCCACTGTTGGGGTGAAAATGATGAGGCTTGCTGAGGTTGCTTTGGGGAACAGTGACATGTGGTGTCACTTCCACCTCTTCTTCCTCATCTGATGAGAATGGCAGTGTTCAACTCACCAGTGTCGAGACCAGATTAGGTCAGGGTGGACTGGTGTACCATGTGTACTGAACAATGGTGTCCCAGGTACCAAGGTTAGTGCTAACTCAGTGTGTTATCATAAGCGGTGTTGGGGTGCACATGGTTGTCTGCACCAGTGATGCTGAAGGTGCTTCCATTTGTGTGCCGGCAGTTGTTGACACTGCCTTGCAGGAAGCAGCTGCCAACTTCTTCAGTGTCAATGGTAGCCGGATAACTGCTTCTTAGCTTACGCACCAGTGATAGGGTCTTGCAATTCCTTTTCCTTTGTCCCACAGGATATCTGCATACCCGATGCTCCCAGTGCTTCTCGGTCCAAGGTAGATGGTGCCGTCAGTACCAGCGCTGAATTTTTTGCCTGGAGAATGCTGCTTCTTTAAGTGTTCACTCTGAGGTAAAGTTGGGAAACTATGTTTTGTAAGCTGTTTGGATTTTGCAGGTGGCAAACGGGGTCCTTTGTCCAAGACCGCTGCTGAAGACATCTCTCATGGAAGAGACCTAGTCTCAGGGTCTGAGGACGGCCTTAGGGATTTCTAAATTAGGAGGAGATTCAGTCATAGGTCTCTAGTTTTAAGGCGGGGTTTTCAAGCTCCTGTTGACTGAAAATGGTGAACTGCAACCAATGAGAGCTGAAAGGCTCTGCCCTATTGACGCTCAGATAAACAAACCATCTCATGGCCAGCCAGTGGCTTATCTGAGTGGGCCCATGACCCAACTTCAAAAACCCCGGTGTTAAGGGATCTAGCTGACAATTTCTTGCAGTATGCACACTTTTGTGGTATGTGTGCCTCACCAAGACATTGGATACACTGTGAGTGTCCGTTTGATATTGGGACAGTGTTTAAAGTGCAGTGTTTGAATCCCAAGGAACCTAGCATGTTGTTAGGAGCTTGGCTCCAATACAGTCGCCCAGAGAGTGCTAGGGTTCAAAAACAGGGACACTCGTCAAACAAATCCTAATTCACTCTTGTCTCATTTGAAGTCAATGAGACTAAAGAATGTGCAATAATTACATGGAAAAGTAACATTAAGAAAATAACTAATGGATTTGTGACTTAATATGTAGAAATAAGGGAACAAGGCAGCCTACACCAAGTATACCATGGCTCGCAGTTTGTGAATCACTACAGAAGATCTTAGTTAGTGATTTAAATATTAATCAGACCATGGTCACTTGATCCTAGGAGCTGAAAGGCATTTTATTTGTGGATGAGTTTTTCATGTTGGTGGGGAACAAGGTATGAAGTATTTCATTCATCCACCTGTCCGGATAGCAACAAAGTATTTGCAGATAACTGTAACAAAATAATATACCTGATACAGAAAAGGCAAGACCCAAATATATTTGGCCCTCTAGGAAATTTCCTGAAAAGACTGCTTAAGAATGGACTTAGTATTGTCTCATTAGCTTCCAATATCAGAGAATGGGGAGAGGAAACGCCACCAAAATATAAGGAGGAAACAAGAGAAAAGTGAAAAGAAATATGTTAAAATGTAACTGATCTGGAACAAAACAGAATGAGGCATAAATATAAAAGCGTGGGCTAAATCCTGACTCCTATTGATTCCTACTGAAGCAAGATTGAGCCTTTTCATGAGAACATTTCTTTGTGAGAATGGAAGCAGAATGGAAGTTTCCATCCTAGCAAACTTTTGTTTTAAAAAAAACATAACAACAAGGATTCCACTGGTTATCAACTACAGGAGGATGATAAAAGGCCCCCAATTCTGTTCTTATGTGCCCTAGTTGCATATTGGTATAATTCTATTGATTTTGATCAGGCTTAAACTACTGTATTCTTTGCCCCAGCAACTTGACTTTTAACCTGTGAAAACTTTGTACTAAACTACTGTAATTGACGGTTGTATGCACCTGCTAAGTCAGATCTATCATTTTCTGCATTTTATAAAGGTATAAAATAGATCTTACAAGACAAGCTTTGAATGTGGCCGTCTCCCACACTGCAAGCAAACAAATGCATTACCTGTAGAGCTGTCACTTGACTAATATCAAATTAGCCTCAGTTAATAGCTGAAGCATCCGATCTCAGAGTATTAAATAAATCCGCTTGCCAGTACAGGATTTAAGATATTTCTAATGCCCCAGTCTATGTTCTAACTATAGCTGAAATTAAGAACCAGGCCTTTTTCCTCACAAACATTTTGCAATTCTGTCTCTTGTACCTCAGGAATGTTCTTTCAGCTGTGTATGTGGGAACAAGGTAACATTTCTAACAGCTTGTTTTAATCCTAGGTAGTGACACAGGCACCCCAGTGAGTGTGTATCATGTTCCTCTGCAGACACAGAAATCTATGGGCAATGCTCAGCATGTTTAGGCTTGCTTGCTCCTCTGTCGCTTACAGGTTAATGTAAGCTTTGGAATGGCTTGTTTTCCTTCTTTGTACCATACAATTTAATGTTTTCCCTTACTTCTGTGGATTATATTATTTGCTTTGCCGTTTCACAGTTCTGATAAAAAACTCAGAGATGTGGTACCAACCTCCAGTGGGATTCCTCTTGCCTCTTCGATAATTCTCACATACATCTATTCTTTTCTAGAAGTTCTTTTCCCAATCGGCAGCTTCAAACCTCATTCTCTCTTTTTAAATTAATTTGTAACTGTCCATTTCCCCATTTTTGCTGTATATTCTGGCCTTATATGTTGGCACTCTCTCTCTCTCTGGGGCTGGCACATAGCTATCACCCCTCACCCAATACATATGCCCCTCTGTTTTCCTCTAACTGCCCTTGAGGGCTCATTTTCCAAATACAGCAAACTGGCTGGCACTTATTAATAGGTTAAAGATGTAGTGTAAATCTTTTCTTCCTTTTCTCTCCCTTTGCCCAAAGACTGTGTGTGCCATCTCTGCAGACTCCCCAGTACCAGCTAACAGTGATCTCCTTTGATACAAGTCCTAGGCAGTGTTTTGGGAACTAAGGATCAGTATTCTACTCCCAGTTCTGCAGATGTGAGTGTGATTTATTTTGTAACTGTGATGGTTGTCTGTAGCATAGACAGTCTCTCCAGATGAACAGTAGGAGTTGAACTCTTGTGAATCCCAAGTGAAAGGAATAAAGTTTGTCTAATTAGGCAAGTGCATGGTGCATACAGCTGGTTGAAATTTGTGATGTCCCTTCCACAGGACATTCTGAATCAGAACAAACACCCAAAGTTTCAAAATTCCCTTGGGAGAGAAAATTCTAAAAATATTTCATTCCAGAAAAATCAAAACCTTTTCATTTGATTTTGCTAAACAAAACAACAACAAAAAGAGCAACCAGCTGTCCTGATTTGGAAACTCTTTGTATTGCCACCAGCTCCTCAGGGACTAGCCCAGGGCATCCCATGGGTTTGCATGGGAACAGTTGAGCCACCACAGCTTCCAGCATTGCCACGCTTCATGCTTCATGGCTGGGAATGTGAAAGCCTTGAGACCCCTGTATTGAGCCTGACTGCGTTGGCGCCCTAAATGCTTCTAGAGCAGCGGTGTCCAACTTTTTTATGCCCAACATCATTTTTTAAATTTCAAGACAACCCAGCATCTATGCTGGCCCTTCTGAGGCCCCGCCCCTACCCTACCCCACCTACTCCATCGCCCCTCTCCTTGTCACTTGCCCTTCCCCACCCTCACTCACTTCACTGGGCTGTAAAGGGGCTGCAGGCTTGGGGACAGGTCTTTTGGGAGCAGGAAGGGGTGATGGGAGCAAGCTCTGGGAGGGAATTTGGGAGCAGGACGTGAATCCAGGCTAGGGCAGTGTTCGAGTACAAGAGGGGGTGCTGGCTCTGGGAAGGGGTTCCAGGTTGGGGCAGAGTGTTGGGGTGCAGGAGGGGATGGAGGAGGGGCTTTGGTAGGGGGATCCAGGCTAAGACCTGGGTGCAAGAGGGGGTGTAAGGTGTAGGCTCTGGCCAGGAGCAGGTGCTTATCACAGGTGGCTCCCGGCAGGCAGTATAGCAAGTCTCAGACAGGTTGCCTGCCTGCCATGACTCCGTATCGCTCCCAGAAGTTGATGGCTACCTGCTTGTCTCTGTGCAGCTGTTGGGGGGAGGGAAACAGCTTGTCTTTGCACACTGCCCCCAACACTGTCCTCACAGCTCCCCTTGGCCCAGAGCCAGCCAATGGGGCTGCAGGCACAGGCAGGTTGCAGACACGCTGTCCCCCTTTATCCAAAACAAAAGGAAAAACTATGTAGCACTTTAAAGACTAACAAGATGGTTTAATAGGTGATGAGAGCACAGAGATGAGCTTGAAGCTGGCAGGCAGCCTGTCTTGAGCCCTGCTGTGCTGTTGGACTTCAGTGGCCCAGAGATCGCTATTGACTGGCTGAGGCTCCAGGATCGATCAATTGATCCTAATTGACAGGTTGGTGACTCCTGTTCTAGAGTCTGCAGCTCTAAGGCAGCTCCACCATGCTGACTGCTTCAGAGTCAACGACACTAGGACTTCCAGGCTCCAATTGGAACCTCCTGCTGGGGCCTCAAGGCTTCCAGACTTCCTGCCATGCAGCCTACATCTGGCTGGGGCAGAAATTCATAAAAATCTAAATGTTTCCACAAAACACTTCATTTTGGACAATTCAGCATCTTCTGATTAAAAACCACTTCCCAGCCAGCTCTAATAGTGTAAACCCTTTGTAAGCTACTGCCCTCTAGTGACTATTCCAGAGGGAGGAAAGGGGTTTCATGTGTAGTGAGGAAATTATTTTTTAGCTGAAGTGGTAGAGACCTGTGTTTTGGAGTTAAGAGACCTGGATTCTAGGCCACCTATAGGAGGTGTCTGTGTCCCCTATATGTGGATTCATTTCATCATAGGATATGCAAACATTTGTAAAATAGCTCCTTACATTAAACTAGCCAGGAACATAATGATGAAAATGCAGCACTTTGTGTCTAAATGTCTCACTTGCTAATAATTATACTGAAAAATTATATGATTTCATGCTTTAGGTTTGTCATCTATAGAATACGTTAAACTGGTCAAAGTTCAATAGCTCATTTGTCTGTTGCAAAACTTCATGCTAACAGAATTAAGTGGAGTGTGAATTTTTTCTAACTTAGCAACACATTAAAGAATTATACCAGTACTTACTATTTATAACTCATGGCAACATCCACAAAATACTTTCTTCTCTGTCGATATACATTGTCCTTAAATCCCTTAAGAAGGAAGAAGAGACTAAATTATAACAAAGAGAAAGAAAATCAGCTGAAAGAATTTTTAAAGAAATCATAAAAGTATCTATTTAGTGCTTAATTATATTGGTTTCTGATTAGCAGCTTCTATTTTACTGTGGGGAAAAACGCCTAATGTTCCAAAAAGGAACATTTCCAGGAGAAGTGCTCTGTACTAATGCCATCACACAGCCAAAAATATTAAACATGGGGAAACTACCTATGACTCAACTTCAGGCCACCCAAACACCTCCATGACCTTCTCAAGCAGGCATGAAGCTAAGTTCTTGACTCATGCATCACACTTCTTTAATGGCTTGAAAACTGAATTCATGAAAGGCTTCTTTTGAAGATGCTACTGTGATAGGCACCATCTTAACTATCACACTGGGGAATGAACAAAACACCTCTGGAGATAAAGCATGAGCCAGTGGCATAGACAGAAAGGCCCACTTGGATGGCCCCAACTTCATGTTGGGTGGGCAAGAATAGAGGGCAGAGGGATTAGGACAGGAAAGACTCGGGGTAACACCCAGCCCTGCACCCTGGCCAGAGAGCCGGAGCAGAGCGGGTCAAGCACTGGGGCGGAGCAGAGCAAGCTGCAGTACCAAGATGGAGGGGAGCAAGTGGAGCAGGGCAAGTCCCAGCCCTGCTGCCTGGCTGGAAAGCTGGGTCGAAACGGGGTTAGCCCCAGCACCCTGGTCCTTCTCTAGGGCTAGTTTGCCAGGTGGGCTCAAGAGGGGTGGGCCTGGGTAAAAAGTGGGCAACTACATCTTGAGCTCAATCCCTATTACTGTAGCTGTAACTGACTTATTTTCTTTGAGGATCAGGTCCAGAGGGTGGTATGTGTAACATACACACCTGTGCTTCTATACTACTTTAGGTTATTCAAAACCACATGCAACATCTCTTCTTTATACACAAAAACACTCAGACTAGGTCTAGACTGCAAGGTTTTGTCGGAAAAAGTTACACAAAATGCGCTCCACATTTTGCGTAGTTTTTCCCGATTCTTTTGTCAGAAGAGGCTTTTCCAACATTTGGCCTGTCTAGACTGGGCCAAATGTCGGAAAAAAACCCTCTTACAGAAGCCCCCTTCTTCCTCGTGGAAGGAGGAATACAGGAGCTTCCAAAAGAGCACATTTGCACTTCCGCAAAAAATAGCAGAAGTACAAATGTGTTCCTTGGACACGGTGGGTTTTTTCTGGGATACCTCCGGTATCCGAAAACCCCCCCCAGTGTAGACATAGCCTCAGACACATTTCAGTTTTCAGGCTAAGTAACAAATGTTCACTTTAAGGGAAAGATTGGAATGGATTTACATTTAATTTCAAACAGGCATAGTAGCCCAGAAAGTATATTTGCACTTGCCCCACTCAACTGGGCAGTAGTGTAACCAGAAAAAATACCACTCTCCCATCACTGTGCATGGACAAAACCCACAAAAATGATAGACAAACAGCTGTTGGTCCACATAGCCTCAATCCATAGATTCCCAAACCAAAGAGACTATTGTGAGCTTCTAGTCTGACCTCTTGTCCACATAGACCAGAGAACTTCCCTCAGAACAATTTCTAGAGAGAGCTTTTAGAAAAACCTTCAATTTCAACTATCAGTGCTAGAGAATCCCACATGACCCATGGTAAAATGTTCCAATGGTTAATTATCCTCACTATTAAAAAAAAAAACCACTGTGCCTTATTTCAAGTCTGAACTTGTCTAGTTTCCACTTCCAGCCATTGGATCTTGTTCCACCTTTCTCTGCTAAGCTGAAGTGCCCAATACTGAACAATTGTTCTCCACATAGATAGTTATTGATGGTACTCAGGTAACCCCAACCTCCTTTTTGTTAAGCTAAACAGATTGAGCTCTTTGAGTCTATCACTATAGGACATTCTTTTTAGTCCTTTAAATCATTCTCATGGCTCTTCTCTGAACCCTCTCCAATTTATCAATGTCCTTCTTGAACTGTGGGAACCAGAACTGGACACAGTATTCCAGCAGTGGTTGCACCAGTTCTAAATACAGAGGTAAAATAACCTGTCTATTCCTACTGAAGAGCGCCCTGTTTATGCATCCCACAATCACATTAGCTCTTTGGCCACGGCATCACACTGGGAGCTCCTGTTCAATTGATTACCTATCATGATCCCCCAAACTTTTTTCCCAGAGTCCCTGCTTCCCAGGATAGAGTCCCCTCTATTGTAAGTATGGCCTATATTCTTTGTTCCTACTGCATATATTTACATGTTAAAATGCAAATTGCTTGCTTGCCTAAACTTCCCAAAAAAATGGGTTTCTAACTATCATTGGGCTTGCATCTGCAGCTAGAGCACTCAAAGTGGCAGGAAGCAGCCACTATAATGTACATGCATATATGTGTGTGTATGTGTGTACATGCCTGTACTTGTACTGCTGGGGGATGTAGGGGAGAACACAAAAGGGACTGTGAACATATTCAAACCTCCTACTCTGAAGCACAGAACAAGGCAGCAGGCCTTGCAACATCATTCAGATGTTTGGCAGGCTCATTTTGTTTTCGTTCCACTGGCAGGACTCATCTAGCGTACATCTAACGAGAGAAAGTTATTTCATGAACCCTACCTCTTCACAGGTCACAGTTTCCAAAAAACATTTTATTCCTCTTCCTTCCCCTATATTTTTGTTGACTGCTTTATATTGTTTAAGTGAATCTCTAATGAAAAATAACAGTTCAGAGTGACAATGATGAATTATAATGTATGGCACTTAATGGAAAAGGTTTCTTACAGGCATAAAATTGTTAATCCTGACTGGAGTTACCTAGGCTATTTCCTTTGTGAAGCAAGTGCTGAGTTAATCAGCTGCAGACTTTGGATCAATAAGTGGAACTAGAAGGACACCTTTTTCCTCTTTTAAACAAAGAAAATGGTTCTGGAGGCCCAGCCACAATGGGACAGACAGCAGAATATCTAGTTTGTTGTGGCTCAAGAGTTTGTCCCCTGTAGCAAAATCCTCCACTCCTGGGTGGTCCTGGGACCAGGGTCTAAGTGCTGGGTTAGCAGAAAGAAATGGGATTAGACTTGAGTCTGAGTTCAAGCCCTGGTCTTACACTGCAGTGTAGACATACTCACGATGGTGTTGGACTGCCCCTGTATCTGGGTAGTCCTCCTGGCCCTTTATGGCTTTTATACTCTGCCACAGAAGAGTCAGAGCAGGGACCAGAAATAGTCTAGACTCTATAGGTGTCCAATAGTTAGGGGTTTTTTCCTATTTCTAAGTACTAGCACTCTATGTAGGATCACAAATGTGATGTAAATTATATCTATCCCATTTCTCTAAATTGTAACACGTACTGTGCTTTTATGTCATGCACATGTATTTTTCATTGTCTATAAAATCAATGTGATCTGCAGAAACCTGCCTTAAGTATTCGGTGAAGGCACCGCTTTAAAATGTAAAACAACATTAAATGACCCATCACAATCATCAATGTGAGGCTGGAAGGGGTCCTACTGAGGCTGAAATGCTTCTGTTTGAAGCAAAGTTACTGTTAAGTGGCTGAAGGTAATCTGCAGATTTGGGAGTTCCCAAAGATACAGACTCTCATCCTTGTCCATGAAAAAGAAGTGAACAGAATGATTCAGGATTGGAGGTGCACTCCCTTAGCCCAGGGGAATGGTCCAATACATCAGTCTTCAGCTTATTGTGGGAGTTACACATATGTAAATTAAACCAGGTATCAAGGGTTCATAGGGACAGATAAAGAAGCCAATGGGCAGCAAGGCACAGAGAAGCCCTCATAATGCTTGGCCATTCCTCAGACTCTTCCCCACACAGGCAACAGGGAGGGGCTGATACAGGAGTGGATGTGCTAGCTATTTACCCTTAAAGATGCCCTACAGTGAGGTGATCTTTCCTACAGTATAGGACCACTTTGCACCAGAGGCACAAAGTAAAGCAGCCTCAGAACAGAGGAGAATCCATGACTAGTCCATAACATGACTCTGAACTAGAGGTACAGATTGTACCTCCAAAACTGGCGCACTCTGGTCCGGTAACATCCCTCATCCAGCAGGACCCTGGATGCTCCTGGACCACAGAGACTGGGAGCCTAAGGGCAGGAGGGACAGCTGGGGCTGGGGCAACTGGGTCAGCAGCCCTGGCTGGGGGCAGCACGGGACCGGGGCTTCAGCAGCCCACAGCAGCACAGGGCCAGGCTAATGAGCCTGGCAGCACAGGTCCGCGCAGGGCTGGAGTTTCTTGGCACCCTGCAGGAATGCAGGGCCAGAGCACTGCATCAGCCCCTGGGGGGCATGGGACTGGAGTTGAGCCCTGCAGCAGCCCATGCCAGAGCCCCACAGCAGCCCCCTGGACCACATGGCCAGGGCCAGAGCCCCACAGCAGCCCACTAGAGCACAGGGCTGGCAGGAGCCCCATAACAGCCCACTGGAGTGCAGGGCCAGGGCCAGAGCCCCACAGCTGCCCCCAGATGTGCAGGGCCGAACCCTGGGGACGAGGGCAGGACTCTGTGCTGTCAAGGGAGCCAGCAGCAGCTGAGCAAGCAGCCCAGTCAGTTTGGGGGAGTGGAGGAGGAGGAGGAGTCAGGGTGCTTGCTGGGGCAGCCTGCCAGCAGTAGGCGATGGAGCTTGGGGACGGTGGCAGGAGACCACCCCAGTCTGACAAATTCTCTCATTTGGGACTGGACAGGTCCCAGCGGTGCCAGACCAGGGAGGTCCAACCTGTAGTAAGATGTGTAACGGTAATTTTTCCAATCTGTAAATGCTTTGAATACATGTGAGTGATATGATTTCAGAATGTTTAACCCTCCAGCTACTAAATTCAAATGTTCTATATAGTCCCTCCCCCCCATTAGGAAAACCAAAATAGAAGCAAGCCAACCAAAACAGTTGAGGAAAGTTTTTGATGGTTTCCATTCACTTTGATGATTGCCCATCTATTGGCACAAATACAATGTGTGTACTAAACAGATAGGCTGCCTAGGCACAACTTATCACTATAGTTCACTCTTAAGGTCAGGCATATGTTGAAGTTAACTATGAGAGAATGAAACCCAATAATTACTAAGGGCTCACTTTCCTTACTTTTTGATTTGGTATTTTTTGGCATTATACAGTGTATGAAATAGGGACTAATACACTGGCACTGATTTCAGAAAGCACAGTAAGTCATGCTCAGACTGGGGAGTGCTCTGATACTGTACCTTCTAACGATCCCCTAGTTAGAGGGCAAGCATTCTTTCAAATGCTTTGTTTTCCTACACCCACTTTGAGATGCATTTTTATTTCATGTCCACATTTTTTATTTGTGGCAGAACTTAAGTTTACAATAACCCAAACTGTTTAGAATATCTATCCTCCATCTATTTGTAAAACATGGATACAGGGTATAAATGGGGATCAAAAGTGATTTTGGAGTGCCTCAGTGCTTGGGTCTCTCACCTCAACAAACTGAATGAATTCATTCATGCAATCAGGACCTGATTTTCATAAAGTGCTGAACACCCACCTGCTGCCAATCAGACCCCTACATTGAAAATCTTCGTAATAGTGCTTATAACTCAACTAGTTGAACAATATGAATAAGTATCTGCAACATTATTTTTAAATTATGTTGTAGATAACAAATAGCCCTGCAACTAGGATTTAAAATCCAAATAAGATCATGGACTTTATTTCACACTTACTGGGTGATCTGCATCCAGCTCAGAGCCATACATTAGAACTCTCTGTGAGCATCTGTCTAGTTCAGCAATCTTCCTGGGGAACCAAGGGACGCAGTCAAGTTCTGTGGAAGATAGAGGGGAATTGAAAATATTAGAGAGGGAAATTGTGGCTCGCAAATTGAAATGCTTACTATTTTCTAAATAAAGCATCTTTACCGTCTTCATCAGTCCAGATGTTTTCTGGTGGATTAAGAGTTACGATGTTAGTCTGAAACTTTAGCAACTGAATTAGTTCATTAAATTCTTTCTTACTGCAGTCACAGTCCACAAAAATTTCTACTTCTGAATTCCTTCTCTTGGATTTTCTTGATTCAATGTGAACCATACTCACATGTTTTTCCTGTGGGAAGATGAAACATTGGACTCTATACATAAACGATTCATTTAGAACAATATAATTGGCAGCATGTTAAATATATTTTTTAAAGTAATAGAAGTTTACATTAAAGATACTCAGCCTTCACTTAAATGCATAATCAGGAATTGAAGTATGTTCAGGGGAAAATGACTCTAGTTTAATGTATTATTCTTTTCATTAGATGACTATTATTATTATTATAATAGTCCCAGGGAATTTAAAGGTGATTTACCAAGATCATCTTTTGCAAAGGATATTGTGTTTGTTGCTTTAAAAATGATAATACAATGGTACATTGATATGAGAGGTAGATACAAAATATTCAGTCAGTGTTCATTTCAGTATATTTTAGTTTTTCCAACTAAGAGCACAATTGGTACAAAAACAGCATTTTATTCAATATGTCTCTTGACAAATAAAGCCAATATTTATTTTGTGATTATAAGTATATTTCATTTCTCATCTACTTTTCTTGTACTAAGTATGAATGACCTAGAATAAGAATAACAAAATGGAAGTCCAGACCAACTGATTCTCTAGAATAATGACCTTGGCAAGATCTACAACCTTCAGTGAATATGGGTGTCAAAATGGCTTTATCATTAATAATGCCTCTCCCATCACAACTTCTGATTTGCTAATGGATGTCAAACATTCATAATTATTTCTACTTTTGCAGGAGGCACAACCGGTCAACCAATCCATTACTTATGACTACCTCCCTCTCCACCCACTAAAGGATGTCAAATCTGAAGAGATCTGGTCTATCTTTCCTGGCCACTACACTGCATTTTCATTCTGGGTGAAATTCACCCCAAGACAAAGGGCCAAACACAAGTTTCCAACAATGCTTACATGTTACATAGTTTTTCCTCTGACCTTCTGCATAGGGGTATGTTTCATCCTTGGTTAATACATTTTCATCTTTTATAGCTTCCATCCTGATTATTTGTTGTAAACTCTAGAAGATATTTCAGTTCTTGTACTTGGGCACTGAATGAGTACCCAGTTGCATTAGTGGCATTCCCCCTGGCACTACAGCTGCTGACAGACTAAAGCCTCACTCCTGTAACTGATAGCGTACAGATGACCTGCTGTGCTAGTGACTCTGCCCATATGCACTGAACTGTATTAGGGCCTAACTGTATATTAATACTCCATAATTCCCATTCTGCTGACTAAGACCCTGTTCCAACACTGCACTAAAGCATGTGTTTAATTTTAAGCACATAAATAGTCCTACTGGAGTCAACACCAACATTGGGAGTCAATGGGATGACTCGTGTGTTTTAAACTTTAACACAAGCTTCAGTACTTTGCTGGCTTAGGGCATTTAATAGCTAGAACTTTAGCAGTCCATTCACTTAATGGGAACTATGTATATGCCCAAAGTCAAACACGTGCTTAAAAGCTTTGCTGGACTGGTTACATACTCTGTAGGTAATCAAATGGAAAGTATTATTTCATGTGCTTCTTTGTCTTCAGTGGTGCTACACTAGTTTACACTAGCTGACAATTAAGCCAGATGTCCCTTCCCATTCCAATAATAATTATTATTTGCAATATTTACCTGGAAGAGTCGGAGAGCTTTCACCAATCCACCAATTTCATTTTTCAAGGAAAACACTACAGCTGTCTTTCCACTTTCGGAGACCGATTCACTTTTGCCGCTTCCTTTATTTCCTTTCTTTTCATCATTTTTACCAGAATTGGCTCTGTTCGGCTGCAAGAAAGTAGATAAAAAAATGCATTCATTTCAAATGCACATTTTTGAAAAATATCAAACATTCCTTTCACACAGACAGCTTTTGCCAGAAAATACCTGAATTAAAGTGATCCTGACTATAAAAAAGATAAGCAGCATATTCAAAATCAGAAAAAGTTGTGGCAAATGTCAAAGACATAAGAGACTAATACAGAAATATGATACAAATATCATGACACCATTAAGCAATGTTATTATAAGTAGTAATCAGCAAAGACTGGACGGAACAATTCCTCATTTGGCTTTACTGTTGCAGCTCTGATTGCAATGGAGCTGTGTCAATTGACACCAGCTGATTATCTAGCCCACAGTTTTGACTCTATTTGAATTGTCCATAAAATCCATAAAGAGAAATGTTGTATTCTCCATTGCACCAGATTTAATGTTGCCACCTATTTTTCATTGCTCTTAATGAACTAAAAGCTATCCATTGATTATATCAGTTAAACAGGAAGATATGTTTAGGTTCTATCTATCATAGAAGAAATGTGAATTAGCTGAACCTTTTAAAAATAGCTTCGAGCCAAATAAATCTGATCATTTACCCCAAAGGACATTTCTCTTTTTCAAATTTTCACATTGATGAGCCTCCCACACCTGTAAACTTCTCTTAGCATTCAGTTTCCTTCCCTATTTCACAATAGCACATTATCATCAACTTCACAGCTTATGTCTTTTTGAGGTGCTAAGTAGTCCATCTATACCAAGAGCTTTAGTCATAGTGGCCAAGAGTTTCAAAAGTGACTAGCAGATTTGGATGTCATGCTTGAGACACCTGAATGCAGACAGATCTTCAGAGGGCATGTGTTCTCCACTTTTGGCAAATTAGAAGACCCCTTTTAAATGTTTCAGATGTTTGCAACCAAAAAATATCATTATCTCGGTCACTGTGTCCATTTCAGATTTAACTGTTCATTAGTATATTCTGTTCTTGAGATAAAAACAATAAACCAACAATTTGGGGAATGGGGAGCCAACAATAAAGGGGTCCAGCTAAAAAGGCTTGAAACACTTAAAGCCGTGTTCAACCTGTTCTAAAAATTAGTTTTAAGAATAGGTGGGAACCCTGAGGCAAATCATCTCCTTGTTTCCATCAGATCCTCCACTGACTTCAGAGGAGCTGTAAATGTATTCCAACTGAAGATATGCCCTGAGTCCCAATCTCTGTTTTCAAAAGAAGCTTTAACAAGATTTTGCCTACTCCTCATTGACCAGGCAAAGTATTTTGAACTTATTGTACACTAACTCCTTTTAAAATTGGATCAGATCCTTTCTAAACAAATCTCCATTTGTGGCAACAAGGACTAATCTGTTAACTGATGCAGTTTCACTACAGACAGTTCAGTGCATACAGACTAACCATGCTAGTCCATACTAGAAGTGTCCTATACCATTTAAGTTATAATATCCTCTGGGTAAGTAGCCTGCAGTTCCCAGTTCAGTTTCCAAAAGCTAGACATTCTGGAATACTTCAGACAGACAGCATACATGGCAGAAAGTAAAGAGATGAGTAATGTATTTCGGTGTCTCTGAGTCCACATTGGCACTAAGGGTACATCTAGACTACAGGCTTTTGTCGACAGAGGCTTTGTCGATAGATACTGTGACAAAGCTTCTGTCGACAAAGAGCGTCTAGACTACATCCAGATCTGTCGACAAAGCAAGCCGCTTTGTCGACATGAGAGTGTAGACACAAAGGACAGTGTAGATGCAATAATGCCTTCTGTTGACAGAACTCCGTTATTCCTCGTAGAATGAGGTTTACCGGCGTCGACAAAACTGCTGAGTTCTGTCGACAAAACCCTGTAGTCTAGACACACCGTATATGTGTACATTGGCACATTGGCAGTAACAAGCAGAAGCAGTTAAACTAACTAGTTTCAAAACTAATTAAAACCTGCACTCCATTTTTACCCTTTATTAGAATATTTGTGAATTATCTAGGGCACGGCTACTCAACTTTGGAAGGCCCGGGGCCACATTAATACTCACAGCACATGCCGAGGGCCACAACCCATATGACAGCACTTTTAATGAGCAATGACAGTCCAGGAATTTAACTACTAAAATGCTTATCAACAGAAGACCATTATATTGACTACTTTTTTGTTTTGGCTCCCACCCATGGGCCGCAAACAAACAGGCCATGTGGCCCACAGGCCTCGCGCTGAGTAGCCCTGATCTAGGGTGGTTTTGTCTGTATGGGCATAGATCATATTAGAGGATTTAACCAATTTAATTGCTCTAGTGAAAACTTGCTCTGCCAGCAACAAGCACAGGTGCACCAATGTGGTATACAGTTTAGCAGGAAGCTAAGCTTGCACATAGTTTTTTAATTGTTTGGCCAGTCAAAACTTGTTTGAATCCAGTTTACTTAGAACTTGTGGAAAGGACCAAGCAGTTCAAAAGTCATGTCTGGGCTTAGTTCCCTATTTTATGTTATTTTATGTTCAAAAACATTTTTAAAAAATTTAAACAATGTTTGCCCCATATTGGATGATAGGATTGTCTGAAATCAATCCAAATGGAATTATGTTTAGATTGACTCCAAACTCAATGGTTAAAACATTTTTCAAACATGGGTAAAAGTCAAGTGTAGAGAATATCTGCATGGGTTTGCATTTATGAAATAGATCATCCCATTGTCTTTAGTTAGTAATCCTCTTTTAGGTCCTGATTCAGGAAAACAGTATAGTGTATGCTTAATTTGAAATATGTGCTCCTAATTAGGTCCTTATATGTTTCTTTTTAATATTTCGTTATAATAAACATTTTTCAAATTATTTTTGGGAGATAGCTTATCTGTGAAGTATGCAGCCTACACCTGCTTTGACAAAATGCTATTTTTAATTTTGCAGTCTATCCTCTAGACTTGTCAGCTGTGTGTACATTTTTGGAAGAAAAGTACATAGAAGCATGATAATTAACTGCCCAATCCTGAAAGGTGCACAGCACCTACTGACTTTAAGTGGGAAATGATGGTACAGTAAAACTCCAGTGGTCCGGCATCCAATGGTCCGGCACTCCTGATGGTCCGGCACCATCTGGAACCCGGAAGTGCTCCAGGCAGCCGGACAATTGGAGCTGCTCTGCCCTCGGCTTCCCCAATTCAGTCGCTGCTGAAACTGACCAGCGGCTGACTTGGGGACGCCTGGGGCAGAGCAGCTGGGGTGCTGCCGGGTTGATCCCCTAGTGCCACCCCTCAGCACTGCGGGACCAATCCGGCAGCACCCCAGCTGCTCTGCCCCAGACTTCCCCAAGTCAGCCGCTGCTGAAACTGACCAGCGGCTGACTCAGGAAGCCCGGGGCAGAGCAGCTGGGGTGCTGCCGGGTTGGTCCCGCAGCGCCGAGGGGCGCATCCCCACTCCACCCCAGACCCCTCATAGCCCCCCCTTCCAATAGTCCGGCATATCTGATAATCCGGCACCCCCTGGGTCCTAAAGGTGCCGGATTATCGGAAGTTTACTGTATTTAGCACCTCTCAAGACTGAGCCCCCTGAGTTCTGTAATTGTGACAAATGGATAATATCTGAAGTGACTGCTATAAGCCACCATTCCCCTTTGCTAAACTAGATGAGTTAATCATTATGAACACAACAGAAGAAGTTGAGATACTGTGAGAACTAGCTTTATTAACCATGCAAGTTACTACTCTATATAGGGTGCATCTACACTGCACCATTATTTCGGAATAATTAGCATTATTCCAAAATAACAATGCGAGCATTTTTATAGCAATTCCATTATTTTGAAATAATATTAAAATAATGGGCAGCTTATCCCAACTTCTGTAAACCTCATTCCACGAGGAATGACTCCTCTTCCGAAATAGCTATTTGAATAGCTGCAGTGTGGACATTCCACTGCTGCTATTTTAAAATAGCTTCTCACCAGGGTCATTCCTAGTAATTTCCTCCCAGTGCTTCCTGGGGCTCTAAATCGAGATAGCGCATCCACATTAGGAAAGCCTGCCTCAGACTAATTTTTAAGCTTCCCTGAAGTGTGGACACTATTTCAAAATAAATTATTTAGGAATATATCTTCTGGAATAGCTTATTCCAAAATAAGCATGCAGTGTAGATGTACTCTATGTCAGTATTTCTCAAACTATCTGGAAATGCAAACTTTTCTGCCGGATCACTAACCAACCATCCATGATGACAAGATGGGCGCAGAAACGTGTGGGAGTGTGAGGTCTGGGTGGAAGGGAGGGTGCAGGAGCGGGATGGGGATAGGGTCTGGGTCTAGGTGGGAGGGGTGTGTGAGATGGGTGGGGGTAGGGATCTGGGCATGAGGGGGATACGGGGATTTGGCCAATGGGAGCAGTGGGAAAAGCATCCAATCAAGTGCACTGCCATTCTGCCAGCTGGGTAGCCAGGGAGCGGCAACGCACAGAGTCACTTCCTGCCCCCCCACAAGCCAGATCTGGCCCACAAGGCTCAGGGCTCTCCGTTCCACAGCAGGAATCTGGCACTGGCGCTCCAACCTTGCAGAGGGAGCGTGATCCTTATTCTAAGGTTACCCATTGATATCAATAACGCAAATAAACCAGTGATGAATAAACACTTAAATATTCATTTATGGTATTAGCACAAAAAGAGATATTTCATCTTTACTATAAAGACAATGGATCAAACCCACATTTGATGTAAAATGGCATAACTCCAGTGAATCCAATAAAGTTATGCTGAATACACCAATTGAGGGTTCGGCCCCATTTCTTCCACAGGAGATGTATATGTGTTTGTGTGTGTCTCTCTTTCTCTCCCGCTCTCTGTTTTACTATAAATTATTTAAGCAAAGATTATTAGTATGTATGAGCTATGTTAACATTGCAAATAAAAATATACAGATAATATTTGTTTGCATAAAAAGTTGAAATACAATTATAAACCAGTTGGTGTAATGCTTTGAAAATACCAAAATATCTTCTGGGTGTTCAGATCATATTACAGAGATTAGTTTATATCTTTCAATAGTATTTTTACATGAGAAGACATTTTATCTACATGCTTTTTTCTATATGTTACGGTATCTCTTCCAGTTGAGGAATCAAAACTTTAATATTTCAAAGCCAAATATGCACTGTGTATTAAAATGCTGGACTTACCAATTCAGTGTAAATATATACTATTTATAAATAATCTCAAAATAATTGGTCCCAAATCTACAACCGACTCTTTGAAGATAGACTATGATGCCCATGGGGCATCAGTTGCAGAATCATAGTCTATAAAAATACTTAAGCATTTTCCTCTTATTGACTCTGTCTGATTCAGCCAAACACTTAAGCACATGTCTAATTCTGAGATTCAAGTTAGTTCAATTGACTTTCCTGGGACAACTCACACAGTTAATATTAAGCACATACTTACTAACTGGCTGAATGGAAGCCAAACTCCTTTATTAATGATTGTCGGCATACTAAATACAGTGATTCGCTCTGATATTGCCTATGGAATTTAGTATGCTTTTTGCTTTATTTTATCTGGAGCCACTGTTCAAAAGTTCTTCTGATGGTGATTAGAACTAGAAGGAATTGGTCAACCCTAGTTAAATAAACAGCATTTCATTGGATATTTTTAATTATTAAAAAGGAAGACCAACTCATAGGAGTGTGGTGAAGCACTGGAATGGGTTGCCTAGGGAGGTGGTGAGATCTCCATCCCTAGAGATTTTTAAGTCCCAGCTTGATAAAGCCTTGCATGGGAGGAATTAGTTGGGGTTCGTCCAATCCTGCAAGGGATTGGACTCAGTGACCTCCTGAGGTCTCTTCCAACACTATGATTATATGTAAATTGATGTGTGTTCCCAAGGTCTGTAAACTATTTGTGGCATGAACTATCTGAATAAAAATTGCTTATTTGGAAGCATCTAAGAATAATGTTACCTGCTTTCCCTCTCTATATAGTGGTTATGTTAGTTAGTGGTTACGCTCCTGTCTTGTTTTTTGCTGCTATCACCACGTGCCCTTTAATTACTATTCTTAAATACTGGAACAAAGATTACGACCGAGAGTTCTCAGGATCTTCTGTTGCTTTACTTTGGAAACCACGTACTAGAAAGCCGGGGGGGGAGGGGAGAGACAATTGTTGATGCTACTTTCTGCGTTTCAAAGGGAAAGCCGCTACAATGCTGAGCAAATGCAACATTACTAGCTGAGCCCAAACCGCACTCCAGCCCGGAGCGACGCCGTGTGACGGGCTTGCCCCCCCTCTACTCTACAGCTCGGGGCCATCCCTGGGAAAGGTTTGTGAGCACAGCTTGGGACCCTGGGCGTCCTCCGAGGCGACACTGAAGGCGCCCGGTGGACGTTAGCCAGTGGCTAGCGAGCTGGGCGGCTGCAGCGCGACAGCCCGCGCGGGATACTCACTGTCAGGCTGCCGAGTCCCTGGTGCTCCCCGGGCACGGCTGAGTCGAGGGAGAGCCCTCGCCGGGCCCAGTATTTACTGGAGAACATCATCATCGCGGGCTGCATGGCGAGCCGGGCGGCTTCCTTCCTCCACGGCGGGGGGAGCGGCGGCGGGCTGCAGGCGGCGCGCTGTGAGCTCTCCCCTGGCGGCGCCGCCGGCTTTTATGCGCCTGGCGGGAGCTGATGGGAGGCTGATAAGCAGGCTGGCGCGCGGCTGGCGGGGGCCAGCGCAGTCCCCCCGGGGCGGGGGCCCTTTCCCTGGCGAGCCCAGCGGGGGAGCGAAGTGGGCCAAGGGGCAGCAGCAGTCTCCGGCGTTCAGCGGCAGGCTTGGGCCTGAACCCGCCGCCCCAGGCCTGAGGGGCGCTGAGACTGCTCGGGGTGTGGAAACGTCCTGGGCACCTCTGTGCTGAAACCCAGGGGAAGCGGTGGAAGGAGCCCAGTGACCCAGCCCCTCCTCCGGGCTGCCTGGCAGCTGGGGTCGGAATAACTTTCTGTAGCTCTGTGGTTTTTTCTCCTGCGCCTCCTCTAGACAAGTCGTCTGTTTAGTACCTTCCCTAGCCCCCTGTAGCATGGACTCTTGACTGTTTCTTTCCCCTTTTTTCCCTCCTCTCCCCCATCCCCTATTGATTTGGAAACTGAACCTTTAATAACTCGAGTCATCTGAAGAAGTGGGTTGTGCCCACAACAGCTCCTGATACCATGCAGGTGTTTTGTTAGTCTCTAAGGTGCTGCAAGACTATTCATTGTTTTTTGAATTTTTCCTATACAGCACTGTTTGTCCCAGTCCCTGGCTATGCGCCAACAGCAGCACTGGGGCAACATGAACATCAGCCAGCAGGACACAGCCGCTGGGGCTGGTAGAGTCTGGCGCTTCCTTCTCTCACACTGACCTGGGGGAAAGGGAGGTGCTGACAAAGGGCAGCCTGAGTTGTGGCCTGCAGCTCTGCACTATGATCGCCCAGATTTCCCTCAGATAAGGCAGTGTTTAAATTAGGGCTCCACAGGAATAGTACTCCATGCCCGGGGGAAGGGAAGACTCCAGGCTGGGGGGATGGGGAGAGTGGGGGATGCCCTGTCACCCAGGGGTTTAGGCCATCCCTCCCTCGCACAGGCCTGCTGGTCGGGGGGGGGGGGCGTGGGACGAGGGGGCCCTGGTGTGTGTGAGGACAGAGGGCATCACAGGGGGAGTGGGCACCCCCCAAGGGAGCGTGCACGATGGGGTGCGCATGCGGGAGGCCCTGACGGAGATGTTCTCCCAGGCCCCACAGTACGGTCGCCTCTGTCTCCCTTTACATCTCCCTCCCATCCCCAACCCTTTCCTCCCCCTTCCCCTTACCTCCCAATAAACAACACAGTTTTTGTATCAAACAACCCATTGAACTTTTTATTAACAATGGGGACGTAGGGTGGGAGGAGGAAGGGGGCTCTGAACTGGGAGTGGGGGTGGGAACTACTGGTGGGAGGGGTGGCCCCTGCCACTGCCTCTGCGGGGGCGGAGGACTGAATGGCCTTCAGGCAGCATCGGGACAGGCAGCACGGGGAGGTGGGCAGGATGGGGTGCAGCAGGAGGGGGCAAGGCGGCAGCAGGAGGGGGCATGGGTATGGGAGGGATGGTAGGTGCATGGGGCAATGCCATCCTGTAGTGCACAGCGTGCCCGATGGTCACACTGCACCTGGAAGTGCCCTCATGCCTGCTGGCGCCAGTCCAGGTCGGCATCAACCCTTCGTGTGATGGCCGCCTCGATCCGCTTGACGGCCTGGACGTGGTGTCGGAGGAGTTGGTCCCGCTGCCGGACCCGCCGGCCTGGTGCCGGGGAGGTTGGGGGTACTGCCGCTGCCTCAGGGCTAGAGGGTCCCTCGCTCCTGGCTGGTCCTGCTGCAGGGTAGAGAGGAAAGGATGGGTCGGTCAGGCAGCCCTGCCCACCATCCCCACACCCCATGCCCTGAGCCCAGGTGACACCACAGTACTGTGGCTTGGGCCCACTCGGTCCCCTCCTGTGTTGTATGTTTGCATACAGGATCCCCGCCCCCGGAGTAGGGTGCTCCTCCATGGATTGTAACCACCGGTCTGTGTCCTGGCCCCTTGGCATGTGTTGTGTTAACCTGTGGAACTCCCTGCTGGGGAGGCTGTGAACGCTTTGGACTATTCAATGGAGTTTGACGGGGAGCAAGATGAATCCCCACAGTGCCTGGGAGCACGTATGGCAGACGTGGTCTGGGCTCTCAGATCCCCATCACATGGATGTTCTCGGGACGGAACCAGGGGGGTGACTCGGGAGTGTACCATCCTTGCAGCGAAACTCAGGTGGCCCTAGGGCCAGGCCGATCGCTTCCCTCCTCCCCCTCCCGCTAGCCCTCGCACACATAGCCCAGGGACGTGTGTGGCTGCAGTGCGAGACGTCCCTCAGGGGGCCAGCCAAGGCGCCGGGAGCAGGCGAGGGGCTCAGTGGGGGCCGCGCTCACAGGGCTGTGTCGCTGCAGTTTTCCCAGGAGCAGCTGGCTGTGTCGCACAGCCAGGCATGATGGCGTGCTGTCTGTGTGCTGCACCCTTCGGGGAGGTGTGGGGTCTGGCCTGAGCCCCTGGGGCCTTGGCTGGTTCTAGCCAGCACTCCCCTTACCCCCCGGTCCGGACGTGTGTGAGCAGCGTGGTCCCAGGCATGCCCTAGAGCTGCCTACCGCATCCACATGCTGCACAGTCACCAGGCTGCACGTGCTGCATACTGGTACACATCGTGCAGCTCGCGCTGCCTGAGTGACGCTCCCTCCCCCCCGCCCTTGTGAGTGCAAAGTGCAACACTCACCAGAGGATCCTTCGACGAGAGACGTCCAGGCTGCCTGACACCGTTTCCAGGTGCAGGGTGATGGTGCTTCCCTGGTCATCCTTGTCCTCCTCCGACCCGGCACCGGTGGGTGTCCCTGGGGGGAGAGCTCCTGGGCCCTGTGTCGGAATATGTCCGTGTTCCGCCTATGGGCACGGGAGTCATGGAGGGCCTCCTTGTCAGCCCAGAGGTCCAGCAGGGCCTCGATCTCGGCTGGGGACCAGGACAGGGCGCGCCTCTTCATGCCCCTCAGAGCCTCCTGCGCAGAGGGTGCGGGTTGCTGGTGCCCCCCTGGAGCGGCCATCCCGGTGGTGCTGGTGGCTGCAGCAAGGCAGAGCCGTGCAGGAGAGCTGGGTGGCAGAGGTGCTGCTGCCGCATGGCCTCTGCAGGCTGCGTGTGCCTTTAAGGGGGCTCAGGTTACCAGGAAGTAAGGAGCTGTGAGTGCGAGTACGGAGCATCCAGGCGGCCACTTGGCTTTTTTCCTTTTTGGCCGGTTCTTGTGCAAAATCTCTTGGCTGCCTGTCTACACTGGCCTCTTGCGCAAGAAGACTTGCGCAAGAGGGCTTCTTCCTGAGAGGAAGCGTCAGAGTTCTTGCGCAAGAAGCCCTGATTTTCTACAGTACAATGTCAGTTTACTTGCGCAAGAACACGCGGCCAGTGTAGACAGGTGGCATGTTTTTGCACAAGAGTGGCGGTTTTCACGCAAGAATGCGCCAGTGTAGATGTAGCCAGGGTGAAAAACATGTAAGTGTGGGTAGCCATTTTATCTTCAGGACACAGTGAAGTAGGTAGGAGCTCAAGAAAATGAAAGAAGGGAGGAAGAGGTGGTGTTGTGGTGAGAAAGGAGCAGGAAAGGGGAGTGGAGAGGGGAGATGAGGTAGGAAATAGCATGAGGATTTGGGAAAGAGGATGAAGAGTCACTCTTACAGGTTTAGCTGAAACAAAAAACAGGACTATGTAGCACTTTAAAGACTAACAAGTTGGTTTATTAGGTGATGAGCTTTCGTGGGCCAGACCCACTTCCTCAGATCAAATTGTGGAAGAAAATTGGCATGACCATATATACCAAAGGGATACAATCAAAAAAAGTGAACACATATGAAAAGGACAAATCAAATTTCAGAACAGAGGAGGGATGAGGGGGGGAGGTAAATGTTTGTGAGCTAATGATATTAGAGGTGATAATTGGAGAAGCTATCTTTGTAATGGGTAAGATAATTAGCATCTTTGTTGAGACCTGGGTGTAAAGTGTCAAATTTAAGCATGAATGACAGTTCAGAGGATTCTCTTTCAAGTCTGGTGTTAAAATGTTGTAGAAACCATTTTATATTTAGCTAGAAGCCATCTTGTATAACAGAAACCATTTCAGCTTTTCTCTTTAGCACGTAGACCAGAGTGAACTTTCTGTCACCCTGTGAGAAGAGGCCTACAGGATGGGCTATTGGAATGTGTTAATTGGGCTGGTTGAGACTGGAGATGTACTCCCTCGTACCTGTCCACCATCTTGTTGATAAGGCTTTGTTTTTCCCAGTCTAATTGATGATTTCTGTAATTGGATGCCCTGATGTCAGACTGTTTGGCTAAGGGTATAAAGATACTAGAATTGATTGTATTAGCCAGCCTTACTGGGCCCGGCTCTGCTGGGACCACGTTTGGCTCACTTGGCCTTACTGATCAATAAAGCTGTTTGTTTAGCCGCCTAAAAACTAAGTGAAGCCTTTGCTTCGACAATGTCTTTGAAGCAGGATGCAGGTAATCAAGTCATTGAGACAATGCCCTTTCTGGTTGAAATGTCAAGAAACTGTTTTTTCTTTGTGATCCTGTCCATCATCTGTTTTGTGTGCATTGATTCTTTGGCGAAGTGTCTGAGACGTTTGTCCAATGTACATAGCAGATGGACACTGTCGGCACATGATGGCATAAATTATATTTCTGGATGAGCAGGAATGTGTGTTCTTGATCTTATAACTGAATTGGTTATTTTTGCTGCATCAAGTCATGGAGTGTGCTTTTCTCTAGATGTACACAGATGTTTGTTTTGATTAAGTTCCTCATGGGCGGGGCGACACATGGGGGGCTACCAGGGGTTGTGCATGCCCCCTCTCCTGGGCAGAAGGGGCAAGGGGCTAGTCAGCAGGGGAACAAACAAGGGGGAGCTGACATCCACAGCAAGAGTCTGGCCCTCCCCCCTGCTCTTACCAATAGCAGCAGGAAAAACAGAGCAAGGAGGCCCCCAGCTGCTTTGTTCTCCTGGCCATGCTTCTCTGGGGGAGCGGGTGGGAGTGTCCCGTGCTCCCTGGCAGCAAGTGGAGTGAAGCAGTGGCTGGGGAAGCAAAGCAGCTGGAGCCGCCTTGCTCCGCTGCCTGTGAATGCAGGGGGGGACATGGTGGACCCCTGCTACTGCAACCAGCTTCACTAGTCCACAGGACACCTTAGTTGGGGGAACAGGTGGGGAGAAGCAGGGGCAGGGAGAGGTCTGCTCTAGGTAGAGGGGAGTTGTCCTGGCCCTTCCCCAGATTCCTCCTGATCAGTCCCCTCTGCTTGTGGGAACCTCATGTTGTATAATTGCATTTCTAGTGGCCAGTAGAAACAGTGTTTGCCCCAGGAGCAACATATCCTGAAAGGCTAGTGGCCCAGTGGTTAAAAATTGTGCTTTAAAATTGGAGTTGTTAAACTTAGTATCCAAAAATGGGGCTGTGTTTGAGTCTCTCCAGAGCACACCTCGTCCAAAACTCGAGCTGACCACTTCTCACCAGAACTCTCTTTGAGCATCTGCAGATACAGTTGCCTGCAGCTTCCAGCTGCTGTATTTTGCCAGTCCCAGCGAATAGGAACTGCAGGAAGTGGTGACCAGCATGTGTCTGCGGCCCGTGCCGTTCCCACAGCTCCCATTGACTGGGAATGGCAAATCACAGATGCCCAATGTAAACAAACTCTCGCACCCCACTGGCAAATGAGCTGCATGTAAATGTAATGCCACTGGACTCAGCAGGCTGTTTAAAATGTGTTGGTGGGCTCAGTGTGGCCCATGCACCATAATTTGAGGCCCATTCCTGCTACAGAGCTTGTAAGATCTATTACTGAACTTTCTTTGGGTGTTCTCTACAGACACTAGAAGATCCATAGCTGCAGCCCAACCCACACACTGGGATTCAAGGACCACATTTAGCATTTCCAAGTTTTCAAAGTCCACAGGCTTTGAGTAGGATCTCAAACTAGGCTGGATACTTTCAAAGTTTGTGGGATGATTATGCAGAAGTTGTAGGCTGTGTTTATTGCAATTATACTCATGACTTTTCTGAAGTCTACAGCTCACTAATTACATTAAGTTAGCTTACAAACAGTACAGGCACCCCCATGAACTGCATACATTTCATGAGCCAAATAACTCCCATTTAAGGAACTTACAAAGCCAGTGGAACTGAATTCTGTAAGTTATTGAACCATCTGAGGTTGGACCCAAAGGGAGTAAACAATCAAATCCTTCAAACAGAAAATGTTTAAAGCAGTACACTTACAGAAAAATCCTGATGCAGTGAGTTTCTGTGCAAAAGAGAAAGAGACTTTCATATAGATTTTTTTTTTCTTTTGGAAACTCAAGATACAGAAAATTTGCTTCATGGAAACTCACTTAATTTTTTCTTTTTATGTGAAAAATTGAAGACATTTCAGAGAAGAGCCATACAAATTATTCCATGACTAAAAAAATGCTTGATTTAAGGCACTCACTCTGTCTAATTTATCAAAAGAGTTTAAGAAATGATCACTGTAAATAAGTACCTTACATTGAGAGACTGTATCTGATTGTAGAAAGCTCATTAATTTAGTGGACAAAAGCAGATCCTCTGGGCTGGAAGTTGAAAAAGACAGTTGCATACCTTCTCTAACTGGTGCTCTTCAAGTTGTGTTGCTCATGTCCATTTCACATTAGGTGTGTGCGTGCCGCATGCACAGTCAGAAAGCTTTTCCCTAGCAGGATTCCATACAATGGCAAGAGAGACCCCTATAGTGATGCCAGTATGGCAAGATATATAGTCCACTGCCAACCTGTCCTCCCTCAGTTCCTTCTTGCCAAAAGTTACTCTGACAGAAGGGAGGTGGGAGGGTTTTGGAATGGACATCCATTTTGGAATGGACATTTCTTTGGAAAAGAAAACCAGTTACGGAAGGTACATAACTGTCTTTTCTTCTTCAAGTGATTGCTCATGTGCATTTCAAGTTAGATGATTCCCAAGCTGCTATCCGGTGGAGAGGTTGGAGATCACCCGTCTGCAGTCTGTAACACTGCCCTTCCAAATACAGTGTCCTCTCTAGCCTGATGCTAGATAGCATAGTGGGACATGAACATGTGAACAGATGACCAGGTAGCCACTCTTCAAATGTTTTGGATCAGGACATGAGTAAGAAAGGCCTGTGCCCGGGTTGAATGGGCAGGGACCTTTGCCAGGTCATAGCATGTGCAGATACAGGACATAATCCAAGAGGAGATCCTCTGGGAGGTGTCAGAGAGCCAATTGTGTCAAACCAATTCTACTAGTCAAATACACAGACAGGCGTTGGAATTACAATTCATCTGCAACTTCAATTCTCATGCTAATGGACTGTCATGATGAGGGATGGTTGGGACACTATCAACCTAACATTCAATGAAGATGCAAACAGCTCTTGGTGTAGATTCCTGTGTTAGTACCCTTCCTATCTTTTGCCTTTCATTCTTATCTGCTTCGTTTTAACTACCCAGTCTTCAGATGCTTAGTGATTCCCAGTTCTGCCTTCTGTTTTTCCCTTTGATATTTCCATACCCTCTGCTCCTTGTTTCCCTCTCCCCCCCCCATTTATTTTGTGTCTGCACATCCTAAACTCAAAACTCCAGTCATCTGAAGAAGTGGGCTGTTCCCATGAAAGCTTATGATACCATCTACATGTTTTGTTAGTCTATAAAGTGCTACCAGACCATTTGTTGTTTTTTAAGTTTATCCTGTACAGACTAACTCGGCTACCCCCCTGAAGCTTTTAAGCAGCCCAAGATGACAGTAAGTGTTGGAATTGAGGGTTATTGTACCTTAGGTAAGTAGAATTTAATTACTCAAATGGTAATTCAATGAGAACACTATGGTTGAATGTCCACATTTCTGAGGACTACTATTGGGATTGTTTGGGGGTTTATTTTTAATCAATAAAATGATCAATTTTAGACCAAATCAAATATCTCATTTCACATGGCAACCTTTTCTTGCTTTCTCATACCATTCTTGTTGTTCTTTCCTTCTTCCCTTTTCTCAGGCTTAGCCATAAAACACTTACAGGAGTCTGTGGCATCTATAGACACTGAAATGGAGATGACGAGGTTAATCGAGGAGGCTCATCTTCGCAGTAGCTACTCACATATAGCAGAGCAGCAACACAGCTCCTGTTTGTCTCGAGTTGATTAAACAATCCGAAGAGATGACTGTCAGCAGTTTTTTGAGTTTGAAAACGGAGTTTTGTTGCAGATTTGTTATTTTAGATCTGCAATAGTGTGTTCAATCTCCTGACACACTATTGCAGATCTAAAGGTAGCCATCCTTCAGCAAAAAAAAAAAAAAAAAAAAACTTAGACCAGACTTCAAAGAGAAACTGCTGAGCTACAGTTCATCTTCAAGTTTGACACAATCAACTCAGGATTAAACAAAGACTGTGAATGGCTAGCTAACTACAAAAGCAGCTTCTCCTCTCTTGGAATTCACACCTCCAGATCAGCTACTAGAAGTGGGCCTCATCCTCCCTGATTGGATCCACCTCGTCATCTCCAGCCTGATTCTGGCCTGCATATTTATACCTGCCTCTGGAAATTTCCACTACATGCATCTGACGAAGTGGGTCTTTGCCCACAAAAGCTTATGCTCCAACACTTCAGTTAGTCTATAAGGTGCCACAGGACTCCTCGCCGCTTTTGCAGATTCAGACTAACACGGCTACCCCTCTGTTACTTTGAATAAAGAAGTTATTTTATATAGGGTAAAAAACTGACAATGCAATGGGATTTTTAATTATAAGTGTCAGCATCTCTGTTAAGTCTCATTCAAACATAGAGTTTCCAGATTTATAGTGTTCTTTATTGCCATGTGTGGGCACTGGTTACTGTTACATCAAATGAGTCACCAACACAACTTTCCTGCATCAGTCTCCCATCCAGATACTGTCTAGACCCAACCTGAGCAAGACGGACGTCTACGAAGATCAAAGCCTTAAATGGCATGACTATAAAATACATACAAATGGCACATGAGAAACTGAAAGTAGATATCGGTAACAGGGATGTTAAATATCAATTAATTGAATAGTCGAGTAAACTCATGAAATTGTATTGTTTAGTCGACTATTCTATAGTCCCCGGGGGCAGGGCTGGCAGCCACTGTATCTGAGACAGCAGCGTGGGGTGCCAGGTGGGAGCTGCTCTGTGAGAGGAGCCAGTTTAAAAACCAACTCCCCTCACCGACCAGCTACTTGTCCTGTGCTGCTGCTTCTGAGAAAGAGGCAGCAATGAGGGGTGGCATCAGTCTCTGTCTGGGGCGGGAAGTCTGGAGGTGCAAGCCAGGACTGAGTTGGGCTGTCTGCCCGCCCAGCTCCCAATACACTTTAAATGCAGAGCCGCAGCAGGGGTAGGTCCCAGACCTGTCACAAACCGGGACTGAGCCAGGCTGCTAGCAAGCCTGCTAACAAAATCTACTGACAGGGAGGGGAGGGAAATGCATGTAGTCTATAGCATTAACCTATAAGTTTTTGCTTATCAGTTAAACAGTTAATTGACTATACTATTATATCCCTAGTCAGTAACTCCAGTAATAAGTAGTCTTACTAGTCCAGGTCTGTATGACAAAAGTTTTATGGGCCGGCAACCCTCCCTGCTGTAAACTCATCTTACACCAGAAAACAAGGCACTGCTGTACCAACACTCACTTTTAGCTGGTATAATTAATTTCTAGCGCTTATGCCATTGTAGAAATACTACAGTTAATAAATCCCCTAACCAACATTGCTATACTGGCAGAAGTTTCTAGAGTAGGTCTAGCCTTTGTCAATCAAGCAACTTCTCTAAGAAGAAGAATGTTCTTGTGGCTGAGGATCAGGAATGGGAAATCAAGTGTCATAGTTTCCATTCCCAAGTAATTTAATCTCTGTTCCTCCATTCCCTGTTTGTAAAAAAAGTGTCATTCTTCTTTTCTCCCACTCTTTGCTTGTCTACTTAGATTAGTAACTCATGAGAGCAGGGACTGTTTGTGATGTGTGTCTCAGGTCCTGTAGTTGCTACTGTAAAACAACAAAAAGGCTTTACTGTTGCTGATAACCCTCATTAAGGTAGTTTTTCCCTATTATTTTTATTGAATATGCCTATTTTCTCATTTGGGGTAAGAATATGCATGTGTATGCATTCATGCACATAGAGTCTACTTATTCAATGGCCTTGTATCTGGATACCAAGCTTATTCATTATTGTTTGGGGAAAAGAAATGTGTGTCATCTTCTCCAGGCCCTGATGTACCACACTGATATATCTGAGGCATTTTGACAAATTTCCTGAGGTTACCTGACTCATGTGAACAAGATTGCCTGTCACTATTTGAAATGCTCCAGTGACTACAACAAGCTGTGCTGCCTAAGTTTTTCATTTATTGGAATGACAGAGCAGGGCCACCTTTGCTGTTAGATTCTAGTTTCCCGGCTAGGACATCAAACAAAACTAAGATGGCCCTGTTACCCAGACACAGTACCATTGTTCATCTATCACAACTGAGTTAGGTAACAAGCATTTAGTAAAATATTCTCTCATTCTTTAATTCTCTTTAGCATAACTGATGAAGACAAAGTGAATAAAGATGCACTATGTCAGTACAAACTAGAGAGCATTCAGGGACGATTAACTGATCAGATTATTCAACTGTTTTAACAGTCCTACCCCTACAATTCATTTCCTAAAGAGAAATGGTTCTTTTTGTGTTCGATTTTAACAGTTGGACTATTCCATATTAAAGCCACCCTGAGGGACAAACGATTACTGGAATAAACGTTTATATCATATCTCATTACTTTACAACATTGTACATATCGGTCTGTGTTTATGTTACAAGAATCATCCAGAGTTCATTAAACAGAACTACCTACCTCCAAGTTCGATACTGTAGGCAAAGAAGGAGGACACCTGAGTAAATACTCAATATAAATTCACAGACCAAAAACTACATTAAGACGCATTTAAAACAGTGTAAAACAATCATCATGAATTAACCATAGTATTATGATTAAAGGGCATTTTAGGGTTTGTAGTGCCAGATTTTTAAAGAGATTTTTCTCGATTTTAACATCATCAGGGAAGAACGAAATGGTTTGGGTGCCTTAACTGTTTCTCTCTTACACTTAAGGTTGTCCTAAAACATTTGGATTTTTCTTAACTCTGAGTTTCCTGGATTTATAATGGTTAGTTTTGAGATAATTGCAACATCTTTGTAACTGGAATTTCCATGGAAACTAAAAAATGCTAGCATGTGATATTTGAAAACCTGTAGTATCAACCTTAAATCTTTAAGCTATTTTAACATTCAAGGAAACATTTCATTAATACACTACAGAAATATAGCTAGAGCACAGCCAGCCAGTCAGAATAGATTTAACAACGGCTTTGCACTGTCTGGTCACCAAAAAAAAAAACCTGACATGCTGGTGAGTCTGACCCTTGATCTGCAATTGACATATTGTCTTTGAGTGGCCCTCCATCTCAGTGGGCTGCATGACCAGTGGCGAGCAACCTGCGGCCTGCAGCCCACTGGGGTTCCACCTGTGGCCCGCACACCCCTCTCTGCCTTTCCCCATGCATCTCACACATACTGGGGCACTGCACTTCCTACTCTTCCCCCACCCTCCCAGCACTTCGAGTGCCATGAATCACCTGCTTTGTGCTCCAACCCTGCTACTCCCCCTCCCTCCCAGAGCTAGAACAGCTGATACTTGGCATTTCAGCTCTGGGAGGCAGGAGGAAGAGTGGGGATGGAACACGAATCAACAGATTTGTAGTGCTCCAAAAGTACTGGGAGGGGGAGGAGTAGAAAATATGGGGTTTCAGTGTCCCAGTGCATGAGAAGTGCGTGGAGGGGGCAGAGGGTCCATGGGCCACAAGTGGAACCCCAGTGGGCTGTAAGCAGCTCACAGCTGCTAGTTGCCCACAACTGCTTTAAGCAATGATGCATGCAGACATGGAATCTATAAAAAACAATGACAGTTTAGCCAAGTAATCAATCGATCGAGAATGCTTGACATCTCTCTCAAACAACTGTGTTATTATACCAACAGAACTCCTGCATGGAAATTACCTGTAGTGGAAAGGTGACAATTGAGTTATTTTGGGGTCTTGGACCTCCTTTCAGCTTTGCCTTGGAGAAAAAGGTGCATTCTTCATTCAAGTTACAATCCTGTGAAGATGGCAGTTTGTAGTTTTTACAGAAGTCAGTAGTAAAGTTGAGGAAGAAAATAGTCTGACAACTTGCTAACATCTATGAACTGCTTTGGCTTTGCTTTACTTCAGGTTAAGAAAAAAAGGTGTCTTAACTAATGAAAACAGTCTAAGAGTTACCTCTAAGACTGTTGACCTTAAACAATCACTGCAATTAGATACATTAAATTATTAACAAAGGAAACTACAAATTGGTTTCTTCAAATGTAGCCTATGTAGAAAAGTTCACTTAATTTTAACTGTATGAACAGTTTGGAAAGTCTGTTTTATTCTGTTGTAAAGATCACTGATGAAAAAGAAAACTGACAAGTGTTAATTAAAATTGGATCTTTTAAGAAAACTCAAACTATAACAAAATTTCTTGTAAATTCTCAGAAAATGCAATCTGTTCCAAAGATTAAGTGGTGGTATTTTGTGGAAAATACACTGTATTTTTATACCAAAAAATAGAGGTTAAACTCTGTGCTTTAACTGCAAAATGGAACTCAGACTTAAGCCTGGAGTACGGACCAGTGTCTGCTAACACACATCTTCAGGCACTAGACATATTATTACTAAGTTTAATAATACAAAACACATTTTGAATCATAATTCCTTTTATTTCTTCAACCCCGGAGTAAAGGTTCCTGATGTCTTCACAGAAGGAACAAATGTTTGCATACCCAAGTGCAATGATTGCACATGTAAATATCTATTTATGTACTCAACTGGATATTTTGTGCATGCTATCACTAAATTTGCATGTGCAAGCACAGCAATAATTTATCCAAACTCAGGTGCACAGGACAGAGCTTCAGTCTTCTCTTTAAAAATTGTCTTTTAAGGGCCAAGATAGATCCCCCATTTTAAAATAAAGATGATCTTGTGGATCATCTCCCCCCCATCCCATCCATGATTGTATGGACCATTTTCATCTTATTTTGAACTAAATGGAGAATCTTCCCCTCATATTCATAATCACATAACACAAATCTGGCAAATACAACAATTTTTAATGCGATGATAATTTAAGAAAGCATTGAATATATTCTAGCTGCATTTTAATCTGTATTAGCACCCAGAGCCACATGACCAGCCAACTCTCCATGAATTATGGAGGACATCTGGGGAAATTCAGTTATGGCTTGTTTACATAGAGAAATTGACTAGAATAAGTATTGCGGAATGCTTCTAGCTGAGTTACTTATTACAGGATAACTCCTGTGTTTGCTATTCTGCACAAAACTAATTTTATTCCAGAATAATTAGTGCCCTTCTAAAGAGAGTCCATTTTTCAGTATAAAGTCACTTTTGTTCTGAAATTTTTTCAGCTTCATGAGGGGAGCTATTTTGGAATTGCATTTCCAGTCACCTTCTCCAGGCAGAAAAACTATCAAATGCAATATGACACCAGTTTTTAACAAGGGGTCCCAGGCCCCTTGGAGGGGGTCCCAAGCATGTTTCAGGGGATCTGCCAAAATAAACCAAAGAGCAGGGCTAGTATTAGAGTCATTGGGGCTCAAGGCAGAAAGCTAAAGCCCAAACCCTCCCACCTGGGGCTGAAGTTGAAGCCAAAGTAACTTATCTTTATGGGGCCCGCATTGTGTGGAGCAACTGCCCTATCTACCACCTAATGCAGGCCCTGGTTTTTAATCTACTGGATATGCAGCAAAAGAGTAGTTGTGTCACAGGCAGGCTGTGGAGCTTTTACAGCATGTGGAGGAGAGAGGGGTTAAAAAAAAGGTTGAAAACCTCTGCAATATGAGTATGTAACAAACACCTCTCTCCTTTTTTAAAAAGTGGAATTTAAAAAAAAAGCAGGCTGATGGTGGAACTGGTCAGGTAAAGAGACACTTTCTTGTAAGTGATATTTCTGTGGCGGACAAGGTCAGTCTCTAAGGGCTCGTCTAGACTACATTCCTCTGTCGAAAGAAGAATGTAAATTAGCTCAATTGAAAGTGCAAATGAAGCACGGATTTAAATATCCCATGCTTCATTTGCATATTCGCTTCCGATCGGTTTCGAAAAAGGGTTTTTCAAACGTGAAACCACAGTCTAGATGCAGTTCTTTCGAAAAAAACCCTTTTTGAAAGAGTCCATACTCATTTTTTCAGGAGTACGGGTTCTTTCGAAAAAGGTTTTTGTTTTTCGAAAGAACTGCATCTAGACTGCAGTTTCACTTTCGAAAAACCCTTTTTTGAAACAGCAATCAGACGTGAATATGCAAATTAAGTGCAAGATATTTAAATCTGCGCTTCATTTGCACTTTCGATCGGGCTCATTTACATTCCTTTTTTGACAGAGGAATGTAGTCTAGACGAGCCTAACTAGAGTGATTCACTTGCATCACACTTGAACAGCCATGAGCAGCTACTGGAATAGAAGCATTTTAATATCTGGCTGCCCCAAAATTCCTGTTAATGTCTCCAATAGTGAATGCCATTGAATAAAATGTACTTCCAAGTTGGGGTGCACATTATGAAATGGGAAATAAATGTGTACTAAAAAACTTCTAATGCACACCAGCAGGGCCCATACAGGCCAGTTGGTGCATGACACAGTAATTTACACCCCTTTGGTGCAGACTAAAGCATCACATAGAAAAGCTCTAAGACAGTAAAAAAGAACAATCACTATACAAATACAATTAGAGCAAAATAATCAAAAATGCAACATTTAGTGACTTAATTTGTCATTTGAAAAAATACCATATGATATTAAAAAATCTCCAAGAGGGAAAAAATCAACAAGGGGATTTCAAAATTCCTTCAGTGCTCAACTTCACTAACTTATAGTTCAATACTAAAAAATAGCTAAATACAACAGAAATAAGGAAATTATAATCCTTAACCATAACTCTTGTAGTCCCCCTAACAGGGTGCAAATGTTTAAAAACCATGTTTTGCCCACAAACCATCTTCACATTCATGCCAGTTGAATTCAACTATATTTAAAATTTCAAATGTGGAAAATTAAGTAAAGCTCTTCCTCTGAGTAATCAATCCTTTCTTTCTGGCAACATCAAACGCTATTATAAATCAAACACTTGACAGGTTTAAGCTTTCCAGGAACTGCTGATGTTTCTCTTTCCCTATAGCTCTTTTTCTGAAAACAAAAAGCAAACACAATCCAAGAGAAGGCATCTTCAAAATAAGTGTAATTTTTATATGAACAGGCCTATAAGGACAAATCGCATATTGTGGATAGTCAGATAAGTATAATTATCTATTATATTTTTTACAGCCAATGTAAATGTACTAATACTCACTCTCAACTTTAACAGTAAAAAAAATATTACAGGGATGTTATAAACTTAAAAAAACAACAAATAGTCTGGTAGCACTTTAAAAACTAACAAAACATGTAGATGGTATCATGAGCTTTTGTGGGAACAGCCTACTTCTTCAGATGACCAGAGTGTTGGATGTCCAGGACCAAAATAAATGGGGAGGGTAGAAAGAAAAAATGTTATAGTTATCCACAAACCAAACATTTCAAAATCCAAATATTCAATCTAATTTACACTTAAAATAAATCCACGCTCATACCACCCACTAAGTGATTAAGGCATTTTACTGTTTGTAGTCTCAGATTAAAGTAATACATTCTTAAAAATCAGTGGTAAGGTTTGTCCCTTCAGTTGTTTTCCCTTTCAGCTGCATCACTGAACTGGATTGTCTACAGAAGATGCCTCTATTAATGAGTGATCTTGCAAGGGAGCCATCATTGTCATCTTAACATTCAACCCCACGCCAAGCCTTCCAGCAGCTCTTCAGTATCAGCTTAATTCCAGAACAGACCCTTTTCATCTTCAACATCCCAAAAGTGGCAAAGAGCTATCAGTCAATGATTGGGTCATTACAGTAACTGAATGGCAAAGAGTTTAATCAGGTAAGAAAGTTGCAATCCTTCTTTAAATGCTAATAACATCTTCTGTGTAATACAAATAAGCAATTAAAAAATTATTGAAACAATTCAACCTGAATATATTCTTCCTAAACTTCTAACATACTAATACTCATCAAACTATTCAAATCTTGTTGAGAAAGGAGTAACATTTAGCATAGTTTTAAACACTTTGTACAAGCTCAACACTTTTTCTGCAACCAGTCAATGGTGGCTGAAAAAGGAGGACTGATACTGTATTTGCCATAAATGTGTTGAAATATGCATAGATCACAGAATAGTCCTTGATCTGAAGATAGGATTAGTTTTACCCAAAGATAGGAACTCTGTAGAGAAAGACCCAATTTACAAAAGTAATTTGAAAGTGGCTTTTTGCAATTTGATGTGCTTGACAAATTACAGGCTGAAGACACTACTGTTGCAATTTCAATGAAAATATGTCTTGATTTAATTAACAAAACACTGGAACCACACAAAACACTCCAGATATATGATTGAGCCAGCAGAACTGAATTAAAAAATAACTGTCATAGCATGAGCCCATGTGAAGATCCTTGCATGAGGAAGAATGAGCTTAATCCTAGCTCATGAAACAAACATGAGTTTCTTCATTCTCTACCTTTTAACATCAACAATTCAGATTTGTATCCCAAATATATATATTTGCAAAGGGTTTTTTTTTTCAATAGTTCATTATGTCAGAGTGTTGACAGTTTGTAGAAGCCAGGATATTGAATTCCAAATTTTATACAATTCTGAACACTCTGCATTCCTTCTAGCCGGCTCAGCGAGAATGAAACATGTTTGTGCACACTCATATTGTTTTGGTTTAAAAATCTGTACTAAGGTTAGATATTACAAAAGCAAGTAACTCGGTAAAAGTTACTGAGCTATCTAAGGGCAGGGTGAAGATTGGTAAACCTACCCATCAGAATGAGGAACTGTATTTTTACATTTTAATGAACAGAAAGGCAAGCATTTAATTTGGAAAATATGTACCTCTTTAGGTTTGAAAAATATGCACACAAGATGAATCACACAATGTCTTTTTCTAGAAAAACACAGTCTTTGTGCATTTGGGAGAGATGGGAGCCTGTTCCATTGGGCTTTTTCACGAGTCGAGGGGAGGGACTGGGGAGAAAATAAATCACAACAATACTGAATTTTACACTTTTTGTACATTTTGGTGTGGAGAGGGATCAGTCCTCATCATATAGAATACATGAGATAATGGTGAGGAACTAAGCAAAGTTCCTAATAAAATTTCACAATTTGTGTATGATTTAGCAATAATCCCTATATAAACATTACTTTAACATAGGTTATTTGTCTAAATATTATAGAAATATATTGTGCAAGCCTTCTCAGTGAAGCAAGGTATTTTGCTCTAAAACATACTATGACAGAACTTATTTAAAGTAACTTGACACATTTAACACGTAATATACTAGACCAAAAAAAAAGTATTAAATTTTGTTACATAAAAAAGAATTACCCAAAAACCCAGTGCTCAAAAGGGGACAAAAGTATCATGATGCTCTAAAGCAATTTCCTGTAAAAGAGGAAATTAAAGACTGTGGAGATGCTGAGTTCTGTATCCTTGATTTTTGCTGAATGGATTTCTTAGTTATTAACTGATGAAAGATAACACACTGATGGTATTAAAAACAAAACCTATATTGATTCAATCCACCCTTCGCTGTGTTTGTGTAGAAGAGGTGTGAAAAGTTTAACCAGGTCTCAAGTCATTTCAATGATTTATTTTACATATTGAAGTCTTTGTGTATCAATTCAAGTATTTGCTTTGGACAGTACCATCATCATTTATAATAGTAAGTTTCTCCAAAGTAGGAGAGGGAAATGTTTCCCTCTGCCTACTCACTATCAACAATGGGCTCGAGATGATGAACAGTACACTCTTCTCTGGAGAAATCAGATTTTTCCATTGCCTTTCATTATCCACTCAAAACAAAATTTAAATGACTTGGAAACGGCCATTAGCTATGCCCAATTTTCTACTTATTTTCCCATATCACCCACAAAACTAAGTTTGTGTGTCCCTAAATAAGATTTAAACAAACACACCAAATTGGTTTTGAGGTTTATTTTATAATATAATATGTACAATAGTTGTGAAATAACAATGAATATATTAGGATCAGTTATGTTAAATACCGCAAGACTTAAGGCCAGACAGCATGGCATGGTGTAAACTCACACTCCCTTTTTCATATACAAAGAATGTTTTATTGAGATCATTGTGATTACTATATCCAAGTAGTTTTGTATCTGCTTTTACATGCCCCAAAGAGTCTGGCATAGAAACAGTTTAAGTAGGAGTTTACTGATCAGTTAATATGCTATTAGAAAAGATGATAAACATTATTGGTAAAGATAAACTTTGCAAGAAATTAATTGTAAAATTACACCAGGCGTAGGACTGATCATACCTACAAGAAGTAGTAGTTATTTAGAAAACAGTTTTCAAAAAGAGCTCAGCTTGAGTTTATTAATTCGGTCAAATTGACTTGTATGAACAGTCAAGTTTATTCAAATATTGAAAATATGCTATCCTTTTAGTATTCACAAATAATTGCTTATGTATACAGTGTATATATGTGTATGTGTGTAAGGGAAGAGATGTTAAATGTAAAAAATATACTGTTCATCCATTCCTAAATTACACAAAAAAAATCAGTATCTGGACATGAAACTGTGCAAGTCAAAAATGTCCATTTCAAATCTACATTCAAACAGCAACAAATATTTTTGTAAACATTTGAGAAGGAAAACCCCTGTTCATTTACAAAACATTCCTCTTCTGGAAATGGAAATGTCCCTCTTCCATGGAAATGATGTACAGGTTGCCTACGTTGAATCTGATCAAACCTAAGAATCACCAAAGCTTAAAATTATAAAAGTCAAAACTCAGCAGATGCATCATTTCCAAATCATTCACCTTTTTTAACTATCAGCCATTTCTAGTTCATCACCAAAAAAGAAATGCACTTTGCTACAAAAATAGTAAGGAATGTTATTGAAAACAAAAGGCTATTGCGGTAGAAGTTACTACAAAAATAAGTAGGTCAGGTCATGTTGTAAAGCTTTAATGCAGGAGCATTACAGTACAGAATTTCTTTCCAAAACCTTAAAGCTTAATCAAACACCAAATTTTAAACATCCACCCCTCAAGTGCTTGAAAAAAGAGCTGCAATAAAGAGTCTCTTCAAGAATTTAACCAGACGTAATTATGTAGGTGTCAATCTATGGGCACTGTGTGTCTCAGCCATCTGTTGTGCGTTATCTCTTGTTCCATTGGCAGCAGTTACAGGCATAGAGATATTTTGATATGTTGATGCAGAAGGACTCATCACAGTAACACTTTCATCTTCTCTAGTGTCTGAATCTGGTGTTGTCACAGCACTGTTCTCCATCCCTAGGACCTCACAAACTGCTTGAGGCAATTCCTATGAGGAGGAAACATTTATCATTGTATATTTTATTCTACTAAACATATTAAATAGAAGAAAGTTAATTGGAACACATTAACAAACATATTACTCTTAAATTCTTGAAAGCACTTATAAGAATAAAGTCTAATCTGCAGTGAAAATATGTTTAATATTAATATTGCATAAAGATTATTTTCAAGAAAATGTCCAGCTGCTATCTTTGCTCCCTGAAAAATAAACTGTATTCATGTAATTATTATCTGATTAACAATGTTATTCATCTGTCCTATGAACCCAAATGAAGTCTATGTGCTTTTTGTCCAATAGGCAGTAGGGTAACTCAGACTCCCCCCTCAACTTCCCACATATCAAACGTGAACTCACCTGTATATCAGCTAATCTGATCTGAACAAAGCAAAATAACCTCCAAGAGCAAAACTCCAGCTTTCTTCACACAGTAATACACTTCTGATACCAAATGTTCAGCTCTTGACTATAGAGGTATATGAGGCTTTTGTAAAATATCTAATCAAAGGCTGACAACATATTCCCATCACATCTAAAAACTGAACTATTTCAAAAGGAATTATTTCAAGAGCTCTATATTTATTTTATTATGGACAACTATGGACAAGTATGTATTTTTACTGTATCAAATACTCATATACTTTAAAATAACTTTACCTTGCAATTCATCATCTGCACAGAAATTGCTTCCGCTTTACAGAGTATATCTTCCACATCAATTTTCATAGACAGTTCATTGATGTGCTAAAAATATATTTATAAAAAATAGAAATGGCAAATAGCAGATTAGAAAAAAATACGCTGTTGCGTTAAAATAATATTCTCCTCTGTTGTAAATGCCACATTGAGATTAAGACTTCAACCTTGAAAAAAGCTTAAATCGCTTCACATCCATTGATAAATGGGAACTGAATGTGCTCAGCATCTCACAGCAATTGGTCAGCATTTATAGGATTCTTAAGATGGGTCCTTATCAATGTTCCTTGCTGTAGTGTAATATACAAAAGCATCCCACATCAGGCAATCCCTAATTCCAAGAGCTCAAGAGGTGACACTACATACATTTAGAGAAGATGAAGTAACAATGATTTAGATTTATGCAATTTACTAAGTGGTTCAAAGAGAGTTAAATACTAATATTCTATCTTCTAAAGGGAAAATATTGACACTTATTAACCCAAGTGTTTAACCTTTTACAGGTGGAAAATGACTGATCCATGAATACATTTATTGGGTTACCTTGCCCCTTAAAGAATTCTGGAATGAAGTAACTATAACCACTCAGGACACACTATACATTCATGTCCTTTTTTTCCAAATGTAAAACCAGAAAAGAATCAATTCAAAGGATTAATTTACACTTAAAATTAAGAACCGTAACAGATACCTTTAGTATTTCATTAAAACCATAATGCTTGTCCATTATTTGCTGCTTTTCAGATTCCAGGATAGCACAACAGATGAGAAGATGAAAATTCTGGCAAGGCAACTCTGTCCACATTACCTGTTAAAGTATTAAAACTGCTTTTGAAATTGGAAATGAAAATTGATGGCTTTCTTCTGAAGACCAAGAAAGACAACGAAGTATAACTTTACACATTGAGGGTACATCTACACTACAAGGCTATTTCAAAATAAATTATTCCAGAATAAATCCTAAAGTAACTATTTAGAAATAGAATGTCCACACTACAGGGAAACCTCAAAATTAGTCCAAGGCAGGCTCCCCTAATGTGGATGAGCTACCTCAATTTGGAAGCACTGGGGAGTAATTACTTTGAATGGCTTTGAGGAGGAGCTATTTCAAAATAGCAGCAATGGAGCGTCCAACACTACTGCTATTTTGAAACAGTAATTCTGAAATGAAGCCAGCGGAGGTGGAGGGGAAACAGCATTTGGAAAAAAAGACTAAAAAATGGTGGGAGGTACAGCCCTGCAGCAGTGCTGCCTTCGAAGTTGGAGAGCGGTGGCCCCTGGCCAGGCACCCAGCTCTGACGACAGTAGCACCAACAGCAGCAGCATAGAAGGGTGGCAATGCCATGCTATCTGTAGGGCTCTATACCCTAATTTTTTTGTTTTGTTTTATTCTCACTACCCTTTTCGCTAGCTTTGTACCCTGGAGTGCTGCACCACATGCCCTGCCCTGGTTATGATCTTGTAGTTGTACCAAATTGGTTATTTTAAAAAACTGAAGGTGTAATAGTTGATTGTTTATATTGTTTCAGCAAATTTTTCTTAAAGCCACAGTACATCTGTTTGCTTTCCTAATTACTACTATTTAAAAAGGTCCATTATTACTTTTCCAAAATTTTGCATGTCCCCTCCATACCTGTCCGAGAGACTTGCTGTTCTGTCCTCAAAAAGAAGCAGCTGCTGTACTGAGGGAGAAGTGCCCATCCCCAAGCCAGGCAGCTCTGTGCGCGAAGCTCTGAGCCCCTGGCTGGGGGCTTATTAAGCAGCTGTGGGGTCACACTACCACACAGCTTAGAGGGAACCTTAGCCACAGTACTACTTATTGTTTTTCCAGGGAAGTGCATGGCAGTAATGTTACATACCACCAGATGGAAAAGGAAGTGAAAATCACCAACAAAAATTGATCACACACAAATACTATCAAAATGCGCAACCTCAAAAAATTTGAGAACAAGAATTCTCCCAGCACCACCTTCTGCCTTTTCACACAATCATAGTAGGGGGTTACGTGTGCCCACTGCTATCTCACTGGATATGAATATCTGTAACAAGTTATAACACAAAAGTCCCAATTCACCATCATTCAAGTCTTACGTTGTTTGTGTTGCACTAGCTTAAAACTGGTTCAACACAGTAATGAAGAAAGCCCTTACATATTTTTAGCATATATTGCATATACCCATGACAACAGTCCAACTTGCTAAATCACAATTCTGTCTGAAAATATTGGATTTACTGTAGACAAGTAACCCCTTCTTTTACTGTATCTGAAAGAGGTTTGACTTAAGAAATTGGGTATTTTTCCTGTTTACATTGTACATTTGACAGCACTCTATTTTTGTAATGGTAGAGTGACATGGGTATAAAACTGGAGTGATGCAGTGGTGAATCAGACTCTAACTTTCTAAAAGAACGGCATTAATCTTCAGATGGAGGAAATGTTGGCATAAACGCCACAATTTGATTAGATGTTAAATGGGTTTTTTGAACATTTTTAAAAGCCAACAAAGCATGTGATTTGTAGTATCGCTTCGCCTGGCAATGAAACTGAAAAATAATGTTTGTATTCCATTTTTTAAGATGCACTCAGGAGAACCAACACATTTTAGTAGGATTCCACAGACATCTTTGATATCTTTATTCATTAATTGAAAGGGTTAAGAATAGCAAAAAACAATCACTACAGAAAATTAAATTGCATATACACACACACACACACACACACACACTTAAAATTTAGATTAGAGATTTAAAATCCAGTTTAACCAGTTAAATGGGATTTTACATCCCTATTCTAAATATTTAGTGTATGTGTCTGTGTGTAAAAAACGTGAAGTTTAACCAATTAAGGGACTGAAGCACCAACTGCTGCACCAACTGCTGCACCAACCCGGACAGAGCATTTTTACAGTGTAAATTTAAAAAGTCTTCTTATAGGTTAGAAAGGCACAATTTATCTACAAAAACTGTACTAGTATGTCCCCATTGTGTTAGATTTATCCTATTGTTTTACTACTCTGCCCTTAATTATGCTTTCAATCATCTTCCACAATCATCACTGGTCTTTTTTTAATTCAACCACCTTCCAAAGACAAGTGGAATTAAGTTTAGATTAAGTATCTAATTGTATTCTTACCTCCCATAATCGAAGAATATCTTGAAAGCTAAATTCTCTTTTAAATCGGATCAGAAGCCATCGGAAGCAAAAATAAAGGTATCCCGAGTCTTGAGATTCTAACAAAAGAATGACACATTTCTTCCGAAAATCAAACAAAGGAAATATGCATCTTATAGGACTGTTATCCTGCCATTAATTTATTAAAACTAAGTCTCCATTAAACTTAGTGAGAAGTTCTGCTTAAATATCAATTGCCCGACATAGCAATTTTACTATTCATAAAAACCAGTTAAAATCTGTTAAATGTTTTTAATTTGAATATTTATTGTTCATGTAGGACAACAGCATACATAATGACACATTAAAGATTCTGCACTCTAGGGCTCAAAGAAATACAACAGTAAGTTTCTTTTCTTTCAAAGACATTGTACTATGGCCAAATTACAAGAATACAGCAGTCCTGCATTAAAAATGTAACAGATTTATGTTGGTAAAGTGTTTAAAGGACTTTAGAATGTCTAGGCATATACTTCTCTAAAAACAACAAGTTGTTTGAGATGTTATACATACCTAAGTAACTGCAAAACCCACTGTCTAGCAATCGAAGCAAAGTACTCAGTTGAATTAGTTGTGTCTTCATACCCTGCATTTGTTCCTCAAAATTCTCATGCTTGATGGGAAATAAATATTAGAACTCTGTCAGGTATTGATACTGATAAATAGTACACTAGATTAAAAATGGTTATAAATCACAAAAAACTATAAGTTTACACATAAGTTAGAATAATTGCTCTAACAACAGAAGGTTACTGTTAACTATTTCATATACAGTAAACTTCCGATAATCCGGCACCTTTAGCACCCAGGGGGTGCTGGATTATCGGATATGCTGGACTATCGGAAGGGGGGGCTATGAGGGGTCTGGGGTGGGGTAGATGGGGGGCGGCGCTGCAGGACCAACCCGGCAGCACCCCAGCTGCTCTGCCCCGGGCGCCCCAAGTCAGCCGCTGCTGAAACTGACCAGCGGCTGATTCCGGGAAGCCCGGGGCAGAGCAGCTCCAATTGTCCGCTGCCTGGAGCACTTCCGGGTTCCAAGTGGTGCCGCACTAGCAGGAGTGCCAGACCACTGGATGCCGGACAACTGGAGTTTTACTGTACTAAGTGTTTAAAAGAACAGAGCCAAGGTCTGGTAAATTTTTGCCCTCAATTGGAAGCTTAAGCAATAAATAAACTGTCTCTCTGGCTCAGGGATATTTGTACTTAATCTTCCACAGCCATACTTACTCTGCAACTTGGATACAAGATTTACAGTGAATAAATTCCTGTGTCTCCAAATAGGAGCTAGAGAGTTTAAGGCAGAAATCATCATTTTAATAATTTTCCATAGTCCGTCAGAGGACAATTGAGGGCATTTTATGCTAAACCATTGTGTTTGTTTCACAACATTCCATATGCAAAGTTGTTCTTGGAAAAGAGCTTTTGCTTAAATGAATAACATTATAATTTGAAAAAAAAAAAAGTATATTACCCCTACAAGAGCTCAGGCATGCACAAATTCATTTTTCCAATGTATCATACAGGCAGTATTTCATGTATGTTGTAACAGTCATACTTTATGGACTAGATTCACTGTTGTGCCCAATCCAGCAGGACAGAAAAGGACTTTACTCATCTTGTGCACTAATATGGTTCTTTGAGAACCCTAACCCTATGGGAGTTCCACTGTAGAGATGTTTGCATGTCTGCACTTCTAATCATTGAGTTCTGGTAAGTGTCTGTTCGGCTCATCCATGCACTGTGCCTCCCTCCCTTATGCTCTGTCATGAGGCTAAACAGTGTTGTGCAGGTGAACCATCCTCAGTTTCTTTTCTATTGCAGAATCAAAGATGAGAACTCCAAAGCAGAGAGGAGGTGAATAGGTAGTGGAGCACCCATAGGAACACATATGTCAAAGAATCATAATTACTGAACAAGGCACATTTATTTTTCCCTTTGAATAGTGTCCCTACAGGTAACTGCTTCCTTCACCCAAACTCCCTCCGAGACCCCACTCTCCTTCCTGCACCCCAAATCTCTTACCCCAAGCTCCATTCTGCACCCAACCTCCATTCCAGACCCCACATCCCTCATTAAGATCATGGAAGAGTGCAGCCCTCAACCACTTTCCAAAATCTTGGAACAGCCTCCCATCAACGATTTAGATATTGGCACAGAAAGTACGCTTATTAAGTTTGCAGATGATACCAAGCTGGGAGGGGTTGCGACTCCTCTGGAGGATAGGGTCATAATTCAAAATGATCTGGACAAATTGGAGAAATGGTCTGAGGTAAACAGGATGAAGTTTAATAAAGACAAATGCAAAGTTCTCCACTTAGGAAGGAACAATCAGTTTCACACATACAGAATGGGAAGCGACTGTCTAGGAAGGAGTACGAAAGGGATCTAGGGGTTATAGTGGACCACAAGCTGAATATGAGTCAGAGTGATGCTGTTGCAAAAAAAGCAAACATGATTCTGGGATGCATTAACAGGTGTGTTGTGAGCAAGACACAAGAAGTCATTCTTCCGCTCTACTCTGCGCTGGTTAGGCCTCAGTTGGAGTACTGTGTCCAGTTCTGGGCACCGCATTTCAAGAAAGATGTGGAGAAATTGGAGAGGGTCCAGAGAAGAGCAACAAGAATGATTAAAGGTCTAGAGAACATGACCTATGAAGGAAGGCTGAAAGAATTGGTTTGTTTAGTTTAGAAAAGAGACGACTGAGGGGACATGATAGCCGTTTTCAGGTATCTAAAAGGGTGTCATAAGGAGGAGGGAGAAAACTTGTTCATCTTGGCCTCTGAGGATAGAACAAGAAGCAATGGGCTTAACCTGCAGCAAGGGAGGTTTAGGTTGGACATTAGGGAAAAGTTCCTAACTGTCAGCAGGGCCGGCTTTAGGAAGTGCGGGGCCCATTTCGAACCACTTTGTCGGGCTCCCCCCCCAGGATTTTTTGTTGGGGAGGGGAGGGAAGGCACCCACACAACAAACCACAACCACACACAAATATCATATCAGAAGTAGATCTGATCAAAATGTAGTTGAACATTTTCAAAAAAAATGCCATCCTTTATTATGCAAAATTTTACACAAAATTAAATCAGTTGCCTTAAGTGTAGGTGAAATATTTTCAATTGCAAACTATCCAATTTTTTCAATAAAGTTTAAACTTTGATTTTTAAAAAGTTACCAGAGAGCATTGCAGTTTTCTGTTACATTGATTTACTTTTTAAATAGCAAAAATTGAGTCTTTGTTAAGAAAGTGTCAGTTCTGTGGTCAAATTCCAGTCCTTAGTGATTTCAGCACCAATGATTTCACTAGGTAATATGGTACCTCACCACCATTGCCTCCTTTGCACTGCCCTTCAACACATTGCCTGCATGTTGAGTCCAAGGTCAGTCTAGACAAGATTTTATCAATGATTTTTGCTCAAGCAATCACTGAGACAAGACAAGGACTCTCAATTGATTCTAGTCAGCTCTGCCTTTAAACACTGGGGCTGCGTCTAGACTGGCATGATTTTCAATCTTGCCGCCTGTCTACACTGGCCGCTAGTATTTGCGCAAGAACACTGACTTTGTAATGTACAAAATCAGAGGTTCTTGCGCAAATACTTTGAAGCTCCCGCTCAGGGATAAGCCCTCTTGCGCAAACTGGCCAAAATGGCCATTGGAGCTTTCTTGCGCAAGAGAGTGTCTATACTGGGCACGGATGCTTTGCGCAAAGCAAATCTTTCCGCAAAGGCACATGTCAGTATAGACGCTTGAGTTAAATACTTTAACGGAAAAACTTTTCCGTTAAAAGTATTTGCGCAAAATCTTGCCAATCTAGACTCAGCCTGGATGTAAAGTGTCAGATATAATTGAGGACTCCCAAATGGACTCTACACCACCATAAATAAAACCTGTTTCCATCTTCTGTGACTTTCACTTAGATGTGACTCACTATCCTCTGCTTAGTGTTCAAGTTATGGTAGACCCTAAGCCAGGTCATATTAAGTTCAGGTCTTTTAATCATACAATATGGATAACAACATTTCATTCTCCCAGCTCCAAGTCTTAAGAGAATTTCAACCCAAAAGAGCCAAAATTGATCACCTTGATACAGCAAGTGTGTCTACTGATTTCTGTGGCAAAGTAAGTTGTCTATATAAATAAGGTCTGCTCCTGAAGCCTCTTCCTACAGTTGATTAACAGATGGCAGTAGATAGCTCATTCAGACCATTGGCTGATAATAGTTAGTCACCCTGACCAGTCATTAACCATAGTCATGGACTCACTCTACTCTCCATTGTCTCTATGACTCTCTGATGACCTGTGACAAAAAGGAGGGTGGAAAGGGAAACTGAAGGAGAGACCTCTCTAAATTCACCAATCAAAGAGCAGTATTGCCAAACCAAAAATCACAAGGAACGCCTACACAAAGTTATGAGAATGGTCTACAAATCATAAGATATTTTAAAAATAAAACATGTTGGATTTTTATTGGCCTTTTGTTTGAGTATTTAGGGTTCATGTTTTAAAACTTTCCTCCTTAGCTGTAAGGCCCAGAAGTATAGGGAACTTTTTTTAAATGATAGCTGAGATTCCTACATAATCAACTGACTCCAGGCCTTTAGAAAAACACCAAATGTTTTGAGACTCATGGTAAAACAATGGAGGAATTCTTGTTAGCCCATGCTTTGCCCACAGTATAAATAAAAAAACAACAACAATATCTTCTCCACTAAACATCCTAATGAGATACTGCAAATGGTGAACTGAATTCAACAGCTCCTGATATGAACAGGTATCAACCTAGTTTTTCATATTTGAGATGGGTTACCAGGAATCATACATGACAATATGAAATCTTTCCACTCTCAAGTCAGCATATTCACAAAACACCTATAATTTTGATCCATTTTATATTATTTTTCTCCCAGGGGCAACTGACCCCCTCCAGCCCCCTCACTACGCCACTGCCCCCCCTCCTGCAGATCTATCATCTTATGCATGTGCAAGATCTGTGAGAGCCGTCCCATGAATCTGCAGTTAGTGTCTGTGGCACCTGCTTTTGGGTGGTGTCTCAATGCTGCCACATTCACCTCTAAAGAGGGGGATTCCCAAAGCAGGCCCTTGTTGCAGACCCCCAAGGCATCCACAGGTCCAGTCTCCTTTCAATGGGCCCACTTCCCAGGGCTCATTGATCTTGGATCTGGCTTCCATCCCCTCTCCAACCTTTGCAACTGCCCAGAGGTGCTTCCGCCTTATCCATTCCCACCTCATTCACCCCACAGGGACAGTCTCTGCCTCACTTGTCCTAGGGACTATTTTACCAAGACGTAATACAAAGTTTCCATGTAAAAGGACTCACTACAAAGCTAAAAACTTCAATGAGAGAATGATTAATACACAGACATGTCCACATCTGCCGCAGGGAGACACCTCTCCCTGCCTCCACCCCTCTCCCCCAGAGTCTACAGCCCCATTGCAAAGCGGGGGAGTGGAAGGAAAGAGGCTGAGGCCCATCAACGGGACTGAAGCAGTCATGAGCAAGCCATGCCCGGGAGCCATTCTCCTGTCCATTGCTGGTGCAGTGTTGCTTCAGGCATGCTGAAATGCAGTCACCTCTAGGGTGGGCTGGACAGCTGTTTAACACCTGCACAAGGTTTCAGGCAGGGGGCAGTGCGGGCTGCCTTCCTGCAGAGCCCCCATCAGAACTACTGTGCCCTCTTGGCTTAGGAAAAGAATAAACAGGAGGATTGGAAATTAACCCTCCCAGTCTCATATCCCCTAGGCAGGGAATGACCCATCTACATTAGGCCCCAGCTGGAGTATCATGTCCAGTTCTGGGCACCACATTTCAGGAAAAGTGGAGAAACTCCAGAGAAGATCAACACAAATGATGAAAGATCTAGAGAACATGAGATATGAGGCAAGGCTGAAGAAATTGGCCTTGTTTACCTTGGAAAAGAGAAGACTGAAAAAGGACATGAGAGCAGCTTTCAAGTATCTAAAAGAGTATCATAAGGAAGAGGAAGAAAAATTGTTCTGCTTGGCCTCTGAGGTTAAGATGAGAAGCAATGGGCTTATATTGCAGATATTTAAGACCAGGTGAGACAGACACCCGTCAGGGATGAGTTAGGGCAACTCAACTTTGGAAGCCCCAGGGGCCTCACTGATACTTACAGAACATGCTGAGGGCCTCAACTTAAGTGTGGTTGCATATGCAAGCAAATATATACAAATAGCTTCTCTCACACCGACAGGCATGAATATAAAGATTAAGGCAAGACTACACAACACACAGGCCCCATTTAAGTCAGTTCTGATGATATTAATAAAATGCAATATTTACCCAATTTCTACCCGTGACAGCACTTTTCATGAGCAATGACAGTCCAAGAATTTAACTACTAAAACACATATCAACAGAAGATCATTACACTGACTACTTTCTGGTTTTGGCTCTCACTCGCCGGCCACGTGTTGATCCCCACATAAACCCAAACTGCTCCGTGGGGCACAAACAAACTGGCCGTGGGCAGCATACCACATTAATAATAAATATTTTTGAACCTTTACCTTTTCTCTCTGCTGCCATGTCTCCTCTCCTTGCTCCATCATCTCCCATAGTGCCTGCTGCCTCCCAACTCCTCACCCTCTTCTACTGTCCTGACTCCTGCCCTTCTCACTGCCCTCCTGCAACCTGCTCCCCTCCACCAGCCCTTCACTCCCCCCTGTGCCCACTCCCCCAGTAGCCCCACTCTGATCAAGTGAGCTATGCCTCCTCATCCCCTCTTCCAACACCTCCGTCTACACACCTGCCCTGCCTCTCCCCTCTGGTGCTGGTCCCTTCCCTGCAGGTGTCTGCCCTTCTGCTTCACCCGAGAATACCCTGGCACCTGCACCTTCCCTTAGCCCTGCACCCTCCTGGTTCCTCCCCCTTCCCTTACTGCTCCTGCCCCCTTTGCTCTCTTCTTCCCTGAGGCCCACCCCCTCACCACTCTCTGTCCCCGTTCCCCTCCTGCCCCTCTGTGCCCTCACACATGACTTGCTCCATCCCCATCTTTCTCATGCCCACCCCTTCTTTCAAGCCTTCTCCCAGCACCTCTCCCTCTAGCCCCCAATGCCCTTCCCCTCTCCTCTCCTCTCCCAGCATCACCCTGTCCCCACTCCCACTGACACCTCCCCCCCTGCCCTTTCCCTCATTGTCTGCAGTGCGCTTGGCCCCCTGCCATTTGTCTCTTGGTGCCTTCCCCTTTCTTCGCCTTTCCTCCCCACAAGCCCCTTCTCCTTCCCTTCCTCCACCGCTGCACAAGCCCCCAAGCCCCTTCCCAGCCCCTCCGCTGCTGCACAAGCCCCCCCAAGCCTCTTCCCCAGCCCCTCCCCCGCTGCACAAGCCCCTTCCCTACCTTCCACGCTCCAGGGCCGGAGTCTGCACTCAGGCCCTGCAGTCCGAACCCGGAGGCAGCCACGCGGCCTACCTCCGGGCACTTTGAAAATCCTGGGCGTGACATCACATCACGTCACGCCCGGGCCCCGCCCACCTGCAACGCCGTGCATGGGCAGCAGCAGGCGGCGAGGGGGAACCGCCCAGAGCCGCACGCAGGACGGGACGGGATGGGACGTCCGGGTCTGGGGACACGCGGGGCAGGCAGGGGGGTCCGGGGCCCGCTCTGGGCATACCGGGAGAGACCCAGCTCCACATGGTGGTGGAGCAGGGCCCCTGGCTCTGAATTGTAATGCCGGCTCCGGCGGGCCGGCACTTCCGGGTTCAGGGGCGCGGGGCCCCCTTAGGTCGAATCGGTCTGAGGCCAGCCCTGACTGTCAGGGTAGTCAAACACTGGAATAAATTGCCCAGAGAGGTTGTGGAATCCCCATCTCTGGAGATATTTAAGAGTAGGTTAGATAAATGTCTATCGGGGTCTAGACAACATTTGGGCCTGCCATGGGGGCAGGGGACTGGACTCGATGACCTCTCGAGGTCCCTTCCAGTCCTAGTATTCTATGATCAAAAATTATTGCCCACCCCTGCTGTAAGTGTTTGTTCATGTCCATTCCATTAGAGGTGACTCCCAAGCAGGACCACTGGAGGTAGGTAGGAGTTCATGGACATGCAGACTGCAACACAGCTCTGCTGAACTCAGGGTCATGTGGCCTGCCGGCTGACAGCACTATTGCAGACGTTCATGATGTATTAAGACCACATAGCAGCCCTGCAGATGTCCTGAATTGGGACACGTGCCAGGAAGGCCACCAACGATGCTTGTGCTCTGGTCAAGTGGACCTTCACAATAGGCAGCAGCAGGACCTGAGCCAGCTTGTAACCGGTACGGATGCAGAAGGTGATGCAGTGCAAGATCCTCTGAGTGGATGCCAGAAGGCCCTGCATTCTTTCCACTGTCACTACAAAGAGTTGAGTCAACCTATGGAAAGGTGGAGTGTGCTTCAAATACAATGCCTGTGCATACCGAATATCTGAACTATGGAGCCACTTTTCATCACTGGATGAGCGTGACTTTGGGTAGAATACCAGAAGGACAATGCCCTGGTTTGACATGAAAGGGGGACACCACCTTCAACAGGAAAGCCAGATGGGGTCACAGTTGGATCTCATCCTTGCAGAAGACCATATACAGAGGCTTTGACATGAGAGCTTTTATTTTGGGGAATTTCCTTACTGAGGTAATGGGACAGAAGAAAAGCAACTGTCCACAACAGATGAAACAGGAAGTATGAAGACACAGGCTCATATGACAGCATTGTGAGCCTAGTGAGGGTCAAGTTTGAAGTCACGCTGGGGAACCAGGTCCCTGGCCTCCAGTAAGAGTACTCCAGGCCCCTTTCAAGATCCTGTCATTGCATGCGAAAATACCAATCAACCTTGAATGTGCAGATGGAAAGCTGATATGGCTGCCAAGACTATCTTGATGAGGGAGAAGGCAAGGCCTTGATGCTTTAGATGAAGCAGGTAGTCCAGGATGAACTGCAGTGATGACTGGGTCAGGTAGACATTACATTCTGATGCCCAGCAGGAGAATCATTTCCATTTTGCCACCTAAGTAGCTCTAGTGGAGGGGTTTCCTACTCTCCAAGAAAACCTACTGCATCTGAGTGGAGCAGGTTAGTTCCTCTGTGTTCAGCCACATATCACTCAAACTGTGAGGTGAAAAGGGCGAGGTCCAGGTGCAAAAGCCAAGGTCTTCCAAGAGCAGATCTGGGCATTTGGATAGTGGCCACAAAGTGGCTGCAGCTAAGTCATGAGCATGCTGAACCAGTGCTAGCAAGGCCATGCTGAGGTGATCATAATGACTCATGCATTGTGTCTCGATTTTTGACAGGATTGTGCTCATGAGAGGGATCAGCCAGAATGCATACATCAGATCTCCCATCCCTGACAGAAGAAAAGCATCCAAAAGGGAATCCTTGATGAGACCCTGAATGAGCAGAACTGGAGACATTTCTTGATCTGTGCCATAGTGAACACGCCCACTGGGGGAGCTCCCCATATTTGGAAAAGCATCAGGGTTACATCAGAGTGGAGCTCTCATTGATGGGGAGAGCATAAGAAGGCTATCTGCCAGTGCATTTTAGAAGCTGGGAAGATGTACAACGTCCAGGTAAATATCATGTGGGACACAAAAGTCCTACAAAGCGGACAGATTCCTGACATACAGCTAATGAGCATACTTCCCCTTATCTGTTTACATCAAGGCTGTATTGTCCATCAAGACCTGCACAACTTACTCAGATAACAGAAAGACCCCCACAAGCTAGGTGGATGTCCTTGAGCTCTCTGATGTTTATGTGTAGTGCATGCTCCTTCAGAGACCAACTTCCCCATGTTCACAAAGTCCCAGGATGTGCCCCCAGTCAAGGTCTGAGGCATCCAACAACAGCAAGTTCATAGGTCATGGACTTACAAATGGCACTGTCTCTGGCACCCACCTTGGGTTGATCCACCACTTTACAGGTAAGTATGCTCTATGGGATCATGAGGACCTTGTCCAGGTGGCCAGTAGATGGGGTGCCAGCACAGATGAAGAGGCTGCTTTTTGTGCTGTGTGTAGTAGATCACATAAGTGAAAGCTGCCATATGGCCCAGAAGTCTGAGGCAGACCTGGGCTGTTGTGAATAGGTGTGCCAACAGGCTGGTGATGAGATGTGACAGTGTTGAACCTGCTGTGTGGCAGGAATGCTTTAGTAGAGTTGAGCACCGCTCAGATAAACTCTATCCTTTGGACCAGCTTTAACACTCCTTTTTGTTTGTTTATAAACAACTCCAGAGCCCAGCAAGTAGCTTGCAGCATGGCAACATTGCACTGAACCTGGGTTCTAGAGCAGCCCTTGACAAGCCAGTTGTCAAAGTAGCAGAGCCTGGGGGGTCTGTATAGGGGGAGGGTGGTTGGCAAGTGATGCCTGGGAACAAAGTGGTGCCCAAACTGCGTTGGCAGGAAGGGCAGGGGTGTGTTGGAAAAAGTTTTGGGACGTTGGCTGCAGGTGGGCTGGTCACGTAGCTGCTTCATCTGCAGTGCCTGCAGCGCCTCCAGCATGTTCACTTGGAGCTCCATAATGCTTAGGAGCCACAGTGTGCTCTTCTTTTGCTCCCTCCAGTCACTATCCCTCCATTTTATGTTTGGTGTCTGCGTGGCAACTCAGGATGTCTTGCAAAAACTCCTCTCTAGTCTTTCGTGGGTGCTTCCATGCCCATCTCAAATATTCTGCAGGAGTCAGAACTTCCTGAGACTGGTATTCCAAGGCCAGCTCTATCAAGGACAAAATTACAATGTCACAGAAGGCCCATTGTTAATGCTAGACACAGCACTTTCCCAACCCTTTTGAAACACTTGCACTGTCCACATACCTAGCACTGCCTGTCCCGGAGTGAGCATACGTAACACACAGGAACCCCACAATGGTGAGTTCACCACTAAGGGCACCGAGGAAACCTAACTGCAGTGGGAAAGGGAAAAGGGCCAGAAAAACCCTTGCTGCAGTGGCATTGGTATCCCTTCAGGCACTGGGCAGGGGAACCCCATGCTACAGAATCCCTTGGTGAAGGAACGTCAGTCTTCAGGGGTTAAATGCCACATTTGCTCTGCCAGCTAATATGAAGAGAAGGTTGGCACAGCAGTCTCATGAAGCTTTTGATGAGATCCGTGAGGCAGATTACCAAAACGTAAGACCATAGCAGCATCACACCAAACCCCGCCTTCTTTTTGTAACCCTCTCACTCCTGCTTGATTGCTTTTCTAACCATTTACCAGTTGCATCATCCACAGCCTCTGGGGGCTGTAAGTGCCTCTTCTCTTCAGGGTTCAAAACAGCTCCCAACTGTGAGCCTCTATGGATAGTGAGTCCTCCTCTGGCTCTGGGTCCCTCTCCTCCTGAGCACACCCAGCCAAAACTTCCTCCTCCTGGCTCAGTTCACTGTCAGATGCCCCCTGAGGTGTCCATGGGGGTCTTCAGAGTGTAAGTGGGGTCACCTCCAACTATATCATCCAGCTCTTTGTAGTAACTGCAAGTTGTGGGCACAGCACCAGAGTGGTGATTTGTTTTCTGTGCCTTATGGTAGGCGTTTTGCAGCTCCTTCATTTTGCAGCTCCTTCATTTTGACCTACACTGTAGTGTGCCCCAGTCATAGTCCCCGTCGGTCATGCACCTAAAGAAGTGCCCACAGATATCGTACTTCTAACGGCTGAAGTGCAGCTGGGACTGGACTGCCTCCTCTCCCAAATGTCAATGAGGCCTAGCACCTCAGCATGGCTCCGAGCCAGGGATTTCCTGGTGCATAGATCAGGCATGGCCACATGTCCCTGAGCGAACAGACAGGGGACTTTCAAATTTCAAAAAGAATGCAAAGACGGGTCTTTGGTCACCTGGTTGGTCACCTGAGCAGGGCAGCAGAGTTCAAACAGATGACCAGAGAAGCCAGAACAGGCATTGTGAGATGGGTACTGGAGGCCAATCAAGATGCAGTAATACACCATGGTGTCCATACTGGCACCCCACCCAGTGCACTATCCAGAGCACACCAAATTCTACGCTTCTCGCAGAGGTGATATACCTAGAGTGCACTAACTGTGGAACTAGTCAACACTAAGCCCTTGCCAGTGTGGACACCACGAAAGTTTCAGTGCTGAAGGCTGATTTATTGCACAGTAACTTGCCAGTGTAGGCTTGGCCCTATAATGGAGCACTCATAGGGACAAAACTCAAAGAAGAGTAAGAGTAGCTTTATCTTGGTGCCAATTAGAGTCTATTTTGTCCACCAGCACAATTTAGAGTATCTTTAGGGGTGCAAGCCCTCCCAAAAGGACTATGATCTGGCATATAGGGATCATAGTTGCACTCAGGAAGGAAACAGGGGTCCTCAGAGAAAGCTATGCAGGCTCTTTGTCATCTGAGACCTAATTTTACACTAGGAGAGTTTCCCTGTAGTTGAGAAGAAGAAACTTTCTGGAAGCTTTATGGTCTCAGAACATCAAAAGCTATCAAAGACTATGTCAAAGACAAAGCATATTTATTATACATATATACAAACAAAAGAAATAAGAGAAAACTGGAGACTTGATTTTTGTCTGCTACCAAAGTATATGTACACACACGTTGTAAATACAGAGAGCAATTTTAGGTAGCACAATATGTTCAGCTTCTTACTGGTCATGTAATGGGACTTGGAAGCTGAAGGATTATGGTTGTGGTAATGTACTTTTATTAGTGCATACATGCTGTAAACCTCTTGTGATTAACTGGCAATGATGGGTATTTCATCCTCCTATTTTTAAAAAAGAGAAGATGAATAAGTGCCACCTAATTTACATGGGCATAGTCCATCTGTTGAACAAATGTGTCTGAGCTATTCTGCAACTCGTGCATACACCAATATTGAAGTGTTTCTTTCTGCTCTGCAAATATTAAACACCTCTTTCCATTAAAGACAGAGGAAGTAGTGCAACATTTTCCATTGTAGTCATGAAGACATAGGAGATAAAATGGAAAAGTTTTATAACTAAATTCAAATGATAAAAGTTGCATGAACACCATGAAATAAATAAATCTTGTTTTTACCAGTTGATCCATGTATGATACAAAGCACCAAAAGGCATCAACTTCATTTTCCATGACATACAAGACAGGAGAAAGCAAGTCACTCATTCCTTGAACATACCCTTAAAAAAAAAGAAATAATTAAACTTTATCTTAGACTGTTAACTTGCTTACTCAATTCTGAATTCTAAGGTAACTGATTTCCCTTCCTTATCTGCCAAGATGCCAAGCTTCAAATGTGTTACTGAACAACAATTGTTTATACAGTTATTCAGTGGTACAGCATACTGGTAGATATATTCCAAATAAACATAACCAAATGGTTTGAAAACTCCATTTTCCTCTGTGTCATAAAAAATACCTACATTTGATTAAAAGTTTTTGTTCTGCAAATATATATATACCCTTGCTTCTCTCTTAATCTTTTTGAAAATGTACACCCTTATTTCTGTTTAACTTTACTAACCTTCATAAAGTAATTCTATACTAAAAGACTTTTAAAATGCAGTAATACTCTGAAAAGTGATCCTTGTTAACTAACCATTTATTTTTTATAAAAAAAAATTCAGAAGAGTCCTACTTACCTAAATCAAAGTCATACATACAATACGTCATCAAAATGTCATGAAGTAAGATCAATCCTGGATTATCTTGACCTTCATAGAACTTGTTTGTCCTGTCTGTTCTGTTTACATCTTTTTCTGAGAAAGAGCCCTCAGATATAAAACATTTCCCAAATAATTTTTACTAAGCCTATATCTACAAATGAAAAATGCTCTTCAAAGTTACTAATTTCATAAAACACTATTGCAGAGCTTTGAAGTGTTTAATAAATCATCTATACTCCATCAATGTCATTATGCAATGCTTTAAAAGGGTTTTTAAGAGTAAGTACTTAAAAGAAAATTATTCCCATCTGGAATAAGATGATTTATTTACAAGCAGATTTTCAATTTTTTTTAAATTGTTACACACTTGTTACAGAAACCTCATGATTAAATATAAAAACATTTTACTGAAATCAAAGTAACAATGAGGACTACTTTAGATGAGTTAACTGTAAAATGCTACTCATGAATGCATATGATATGCAGCATAATCTTAAAACTAAAATGGGAAAAGGCTAATGTACAAACAAGCTTAATCAAAGGGATTTTGTTACACTTGTTATTCCATGGTTTCTTATAGCAAGTATTATGAAATTTTAGTTTGTCTTATTTCTGCAATCGTTACTGAGATGAAATTGCCTGCTTGTTCTTAGATACAGATGGAACATTGTGTGTCATTTCAATAAACAGAGTTCACACTGCCGAATTTGATGACAACTGTACTCAATATTGCTTTCATAATTTCAGAGCCACTGAACATTGGATGGTACTCCTTTGGAGCAAATCAGTGCCCTTGTTCACTGGCAACATCTCTAACTGAAGACATGCCCATCCATTCCAAGAAGTTTTTAAAGAAAGTTACGTGAAAGCTGAGATTTTGGAGCTTGACACTGCAGCAAATTCTCTGGCCTTGAAATACGCTGAGGCAGTGCTTTTTTTGTATTTAAAAAAAAAAGGTGCCAGTACTCCAGGGGAAAAATTGTTGAGCTCTGACTGAAGGTGCCGTTACTGCGTACCGGGCAGTACCATCACAAAAAAAGCACTGTGCTGAGGAATGGTGCTAGTATTCTAAATCTCAAGAGTTTCACTTCTCTTTTTTTTAAATCTCACCATTAACCTAATCCATATTCCAATACTGCACTCTAAATCTGTAAAAGGAAAATTACCTATAAGACTCTTATAGTCTCTTAATCTTGAATTTCGTTTTTCTTGTTCATCGCTAACTGATTTCCACTGAAGTTTCATCCTGAAATACTCGTCCCTGAAGAATTAAAAAAAAGTCATTTTGAAACTAAATGTAACTTGCTAAGTAATTTTACTTATTACTTGAATATCACTATATCATAAAAATAAAAAAAGCAGAGCAAACGGAAGGAGGAAGTCATGATAACAGACTCATTTATATTTATATTTATACAGTAGGCTTTTTAAGAAGGCTCAAACATTGCATTCAATAATATTAAACAATTAGCTTTCTGCAGACTTAAGAGGACTTCCATATCACTACAATAAACATATACTTGAAAAAATTCTGAAACTATTTGTAATACAAAAGTATGTCTCTACTCACGTTTTTCTTTTTTGCAACTTAATTCTTTCCTCTCTACTACTATGCCAAGGAAAATAACCCAAAAGGAATTTCCATACTTCTTTTCTCAAAGCATGGCAGAGTCCCTAAGGGAAAGTATGCATATAAAATACATAAGAATCAAAGAATATAAGAGTCTAGCTCTACTGATGAAACAGTGCCACAGCAAGTAGTCACTTCTTAAAGCAATAACTGAAAACAAAATTTAAGATGACTTTTCAGGTTATTGAAGGCAAAGAGTATCCTTTCACAGAGCTTTACAGTACCTGCAATGTCACTTCATTATTGGGTTTCAAAGGTTATGTCTACACTACAAGCTAGAAATGTGATTCCTCAGCTTCTGTACACATACTCACATTCTCAATCATGCTAACAAAAGTATAAATGGCACTGTAGCTACTGTAGCACAAGCAGCAGCAGCAACACAATTGTGTTGAGTACATACCCTCTAATTTCAGGTGGGTTTGTACTCCCAGCACAGTTCAGGTGGGACTCCACTGTCATTACCCATGCTACTGTGGCCTCACTACTATTCACACTTGCACTAGCTTGACGACTAGGGACCTACCAAATTCACAATGTGAAAAAGGTGGCATGCACCTACAATATATAGATTTCATAGGGAAAATCAGATATTTCTCCTATGAAATCTATATTTTACAGGTGAACAGTATTGACAGGGCTGGGGATGTCCCATTTGGGGCTCCTACTATGCACTGGGCTCCAGCTACTAGTACCAGCAGGTGTCAGGAGGGATAGTACATCCTTTTCCTCTGCATGGCTGCTCCTGGAGGGGAGATCAGACCCACCAACGGAGACCTCTGCTCTCTACGGAAAGTTCCAAGGCTGGGAAGACAGCATCTACAGAGCTTCCTGTAGCTAAGAGAGATTCTTGGATATGGGTCTGATCTCCTCTGTACTGGGTGACAGGAGAGGGATTGCTTGAAGATTCCCTGTTCTGTTCACTCCCTCTGGGGCATCTGGCACTGGCCACTGTCAGAAGACAGGATACTAGGATAGATGGACCTTTGGTCTGACCCAGTATGGCCGTTCTTATGTACTGAGAGTACCCCAGCAGGGAGCTCTTAGCTACTGGAGAGGGAATGGGATGACCTCCTTCCTTGCACAGCTCTGGCTGTTCTTGGAAGGGGGGTCAGATACACCTCTGGAACTTCCCTTGAAGGCAGTACAGAAGTGAGGGTAGCAATTCAATGACCCTCCCTACAACTTTGTGACTCCCCCAACCATCATTACAAAACAGTGAAATTTCAGATGTATGTATCTGAAACCTTGTAATTGACCATTTTAACACTATGACTAAAATGGACCAAAATGGAACCTAATTTGGTAGGGCCCTAGTGATAAGGAAACATCAATGGGGCGAGGAAAGGGAATCACACCTCAATCCTGTAGTCCAGACAGTCACAGACCTGGACAGAGAATCCAATTAGCCTTTACCGAGAAAGGCATTTAAAGAACAAATGCAATTTGTTTGACAAATGACTGGAACAAAATCAACAGATTACACAGATGCTGGTGAAAACTACGGAAGCATCAGGCACAACTTGGAAACAGTGAAGGAGGAATCAACAGGTAAGTCACATTTCACCCTATACTACTTTTCCTCACCAAAAATATCATTCTTTAACCTTTGTATAAGCATTAAAAGACAAGATAAATTCTAATAAATATTAACACTCTGCTGTAACAAGTCCTAATTTTATTTTGTATCCCTAAAATCTGCTCTCTCCTAGACCCAATTACCCAATATTCCAAGGCCTGGTACACCATTTTTAATATTAAAATACCCTTTGTGTCATAACTATAAATAAAAACATAACATGGAAATGATCCCACCATACAATTCAAAATATTGGTGCATACTCAACAATCTTTCATAGTAAGTCTTCCTACCACATTTCTCTCCTATATCAAGGACTACTCCTGCCTGACCATTATCTGCCTCAAATAGGACGAGTCCTTGAATCTCCTGTGGCAGTGCTTCCCAATTTCATTTGGCCAAGGAACTGTTTTAAACTCGAAAGAATTTTGCGGAACCCCTAACAACAGTCTTATATATGGAGCTGAAAAAGTAGAGCACAAATAAGTAAGGATAATAATAAACAAATGCTAAACAAGGTCATGAGATCAACATTTAGTTTAACTGCACATATTTAAAAACAAAAATCACAATGTGTACAAAAAATAAAACTAAAAAACTAATATGCATTAAATATTAATTATTTTTTAAAATCATAAAATGTTATTGTAATGGAATTTTCTCGTGGAACCCTTATTTTCACTTCGTGGAACCCCGGGGTTCTGTGGAACACTATTTGGGAAACACTGCCCTATGGGCAAGCAGCTGCACTGTACCTGTGAGGACAAAACAAATTTCTTGAACTGGCAATGCCATTGTTCAATAATCCAATATTAGCCACGACAGTAGCAATATTATTTTACTCCTCACTATTCCTCTCTTCCACCATGTTAAAATAGCTGCAGCAGTGCCACAAATATTTGCTGTATCACTTACCACCAAATCAAGTGTAATCAGACCCAATAGATGAGAAGCAAATTGAGACATGGGTTCAGAAGGAGCCTCAAGAATTCACTTCTCATACTGTCAAGTGCTTAGGGCATTAAAACATGCTAGCCTTCTTAGTACAGGGCTTGTAAACACGCATGTGGGCTGCACTGCAATGACAGCCAATCAATAAACTTGCTACAGAGACACCAAAATGAGAGGGTACAGGGTAGCTAAAACACACAACATAGGTGGAAGAGATCCTCACTCTTGCTCTACACTTTAAGTCATGTTTTCAATCTTGATGCATATTAGAAATAATTAAAACTGCATATGTGCAAGAAAATGATGGCCCAAAATACAAAAAAGTGGGGATAATGCTGTTACTCAATTTTAAGATGTTGTGCATTTTGGAATTCCTGGCTCAAACAGACGACCTCTCCAGCACACTGTAAAGATTAGAAAGTGAGCAAGAGAGCCTACTGGGCACCTGGAGCAACCCGAAAACAAAAAGCAAGTCACACACACAACAACTGATTAGGAACTGTGCTCCTGCTATAACTTCTGCATAACTTCATTTTTAGTTTGTATTTATTATTAGATTTGCACCACTGAAGCTGAGTTCACATAATGCAGGATTCCACAAAACATGGATAAATCTAATAGTAACTTTCAGGGTCAGCTTCAACACAGCCCACAACAATCTTGCTAACAGAACAAACCACAGTTAGAAAAAAACAAGGTCAGGATAGGAAGGGAAGACAACAAATTCAGAAAAAAAAGGGGACTGGCATCCTAAAGAAAACAGCACTTTCATTCAAGTGTAAAGCATTAATGGTTTCTTGGGAGGTACCTTCTTAGGCCTGATCTGCGCTATAGAGCAGGGGTGAGCAATCATTTTTGACTGGGGGGCCACTTCAAAAATTTCTGAAGTGGCCCCAGGCCACTCCAGAAGGGGCAGGGCCTCAGGCGGAAGGGGCAGGACACTTCCCTGCTTCCCCTCCCGCAGACCCTGATTGGTCTTGGGATGGAGGAGTGTTTGAAGTCTTTGCCCCCCTCCCCCCGCCCAGAGAGGACCTCCAGCTGTTCACACTTTGTGTGCTCCCCACAACTTCCAGGTCAATCAGGGCCTGGGGAAGGCAGAGCACTCAAAGTCTCTCTCCTTGCCGCTGCCTAGCAGCTGGCAACTAAGTGCCGTGCCCCTTGCAGAGTGGGAGGAGACTTTGCGTGCTCTGCCCACCCCCCAGGCCAATCAGGGCTTGGGGAGCATGCAAAAGCACTGTGCACTCCTTGCAAGGGGGAAGGGCAGGATGAGACTTCATGCGCTTCCCCCTGCCCCCAGGGCCTGAATGCCCTGGGGGTGGGGGTGAGTGCACAAAGTCTCTCGCTCCTTGCCCTCCAGTGCACGGTGCTTCGAGTCAACCACCAGGGTTGATTCTAAGAGCTGCACTCCTCCATCCCTAGGGCCTGATTGGCCTGGGGATGGGGGAGCGGCAGGATCAACCCACTCGGTGGGCCAGATCTGGCCCGTGGAAGCACTTTTGCCCACACCTGCTACAGAGTTAGCTTGATGTAAGTAGCTTTACATCGAACCTATTAGCATATGTGTTTGCACTCAGATTTATCTCCTGTTGATGTAAATGCCCATTACAGCGATGCAGCAACTATACCTCCTCAAATGGCATTAAGCTATGATGGACATATTGTGTTTCTAGTGCAGACACTACATAATCCATGTTGATGTTAATAGTCTTCCAGCAGCTGCTCCATGATGCCCAACAATGACGGCTCTAGTGAACTCCATTGCTGCATACGTCACGGAAGCCACTCCTACACACCCTTAAAACTCAATGCATTTTTAAATGTTTTTTTCCTGATTGCACTCCTGGACAACACACTTAGTAGCTCTCCCAAAAATGTGACTGCCCAACTGGCCTGCTACAAGCTCCACGTTTGCTCCTGCCAGCGTGGACAGGGATTATAGGATGCCCTGGGTCTGTAGGAGAAGAGAGGCTGTGCAGGCAGAGGTACAGATAAGTCATAGAAATATACAAAATGATTGCACAGGGTATGCAGGTGAAGGAGTGTGACAGAGATCAGCAACTGTGCCCAATGAAAGTGAAGGAATGGTGGCAGGTACACCACAAGGCCAGGAAGACCAAAAGTTGATCTGATGCAGAGCCATAGGTCTGCCACTTTTACAATGAGCATATCTGGTAGAAACCCAATCAAGCACCTCACACACCACTGCGGATACCTCCCAGAAGCTCAAGACACACACTCTGCCATGAACAGCAAGGAAGAGGCAGAAGAGAGAGATGCAGCAGGAGGGTCCAGCTATGCTGCAAGCCAGAATCTTTATGAGACTCCACCAGGCTACCCAGTTGGCATGGGTGAGCTCAGTGAAGGAATGGAATCTTAGGTGTATGCATGCATTCTTCTTTAGTGTGTTTAAATGTGAAGATGGCATCCCGCCCACTTCCAAGTTAGCACTACACAGTTATCTATTTGTCACTGTTTTCCTCATATAAGAAGAGATGCAAACAAACAGAAGTAGAGCTCATATTTTTTTTTATTCTACTGTAGGACTAGGTGGGGAAATGGGAGCCATGTGGAAAAATTTGTTTATGTACGTGAGGGCGTTCCTAGCTTCCTCTTGAGAGATCTTGATGAAACTTTAATGGAGGTAATTTCATATCCTCTTCTGAAGGTTGCCATGCCTAGAAACCTTATTTCTTCCACTACTATAGGACAATCCCATGCCATTCTACTATGACATCTGCAGGCACAATTACAATAAACAGATCAGCAGCATACATACTCAAGCAGCTTTGGAACACCAGCAGCAGCTGTGTTCACTATGCCTTTGTTACCTGCAAGAATGAGTTATCAGCTAAAATAATAAAATAGTGCCAGCACTCATTGCCACTATGCAGTGCTCATAACACATGGAAACAGGGAATTAAATTTTATTGTTTATGCAAACAACTGCCTCATTTTCTACCCTACCATCCATCCCTGGCAGGTCATACTCCTCACATGCAGAGGCACACCAAAGCAAGAGTGTCAATAAGTATATCTTATTTAAAACTCTCATAAGAGTAAGGGAAAGAAGCTCTGCAACTTATCTTTTACTTTCCACTGTGACTGTAAATATAACATCACATCTGTCTGTTTTTGCTGCAGCTGCTGCCATTGTAGCCTTGAGAGATGCCCCTTCAACCCCCATAGAAACATCTGATCTTGAGGAAGAAGAGAAAAAAAAACAGACTAGGGAGAACATACTCAATGAGATCCTGCAAGTTAGTCAGGCATCAGACTATGAACAGAGGGCCTGGAGGATAAATATAGCAGACAACCTGGAGAAGGAAAAAACAGACAGGAGAAAGGCACAAAAGTATCAGGAGAAAAAGGAAAGAGATGCTCTCAGGACATAATGGAGCTTCTCAGGCAACGAACACAAATGCTGCAAACTCTTGCTGACCTCCAGACTCTTGCTGGCCCACAGATACAGACTGACACCCCTTTTTCCCTATGCAGTCAATGGATAACTACATTTTGGCAATCCCCATGCTTACCACCACCACCATCCCACACACACCATTCTAGGTGGCATCAGGGGTTGCATTCCTACCCCGATCACTCCACAACATAGAACAGTAAACCACAGCTTCGCATACCCTGACATGTCAGAGCTGTGATTGGTGCAGGTTTATCAGAAATGGATAGGCAGGAATGTTTTCTACATTCTAATTTTGAGGTTCTGTTTCATTAATGTAGTATGCAAGTTTGCACCATACTTATTAATCATACTATTTTTGCATTATTTTTGCTTTGTAATACACTTTTAATTTTTTTTTAAATAAATTCATCCACTGGAGTTCAGGAACCCAATAGCTGCCAATCCATCCACAATGTCCTGTATATTACCTGGAGTCACAGTCCTGCATAGCAAGATACAATTAACTGCTCTATACATGCATAAAAATGGCCTGCATTATGGATTTTCCAACTCCAAAATGACCTCCCACTGACGGGTAGCAATCTAGCACTACAAGCTTCCAGAATGCAATCACCATTTGCTTGTCAACTGTCAGCGCAGCTCTCATTTTGGTGTCTATGTGCTGAAAGGCTCAGATGAACTCTGAATACAGATCCAGAACGTAGCCTTTCACATCCCAAAGTCCTGCAGCCACTGTTCATTGTCCCAAACCTGCATTACAATGTGATCCCACCAATTGCTGCCCATTTCCCAGACCTAAAAGCTCCATCATCTGCAGCTACTCCATTCATGCCACCAACAACCTTGAATTGTTTTTCACTATGCCCCACAGCCATTGTTGCAGAACTTCCTGCAGCTATGAAAATACCAGAATATTGTTCATTCTGTGTTTGCAACATTCATGACAATAGCACAGAGGGCTATGAGCTCCATACTTTGTTCAGAGATGGTAGACAGTGAAAAATGCCAGGCAGGTTTGTAGGATTTTCAAAAAGGTATAAAAGTTACTGGATGGTGATGGTGTTATGGGATGGAAAAAGATACACAATGGAAATTTGACTCCTGTCTCAGTTCCCCCTACACAACTTGTGTATGCTTCATAATGCACTGCAAAAATCTGCAAAAGGCACTGGATCAGACCGTGGTTTATGGCATGCTGTAATATCTATCCATGATGTGCCACACATCAACATAAGCGCTCCTGGTGAATATGCAAAAACTGACAAGCAGCTAAACACAAATTCACAAGTGATGTAATAACTACAAACGTTTTACACCAATGAAACTTGTGTCAACCAAAGTCTATTGTGCAGACATGCTGTGGTTAGAACACTTTCCCTCCCTAAGTAGTCTTGTCTCTTCTGTATTGACCAAGACCCAGTCACCTATCTCCACCTTTTTATTTCCAAATTCTCTTATCAGACAACAAAAGTCCTCTGTCTTAGAACAGCATTTTTGTGTGTTGTTGCAGACTTGACTTAATGTTGTTTGAACACTTCAACAGCCTTTGTATAACCTGTCCAACAACACTGACCAGTTTAAAACCTTTTAGAAATTGCAAGCATGATAAGATCAGCTCAATGGCAGTTTGCAAAAAAGCAGAAAGTAGTGAAATCTGATCTGAAGGGATTGGTTGACTCAACTCCTAGCAACAGCTTCATCAATGAGCATGACTTACCTCTTTGAATATCATTTGCCTTATGTAGTCAACATCTAAGATTCTTCCTTCTGAATCCATGTTCTTAGTCCATTCTTCAGTAGACACTGGCTCTCTTCTGATAATTTCAGGTCGTTTACCTAGATCAATCTAAAATATTAAAAACCCTGTTACATGAATGCTATTGCACTGATTCATTAATTTAAAAAAACCACCACCACCACACACAATAGTATTAAATCCAGCTCTCTCCTCCATATGCACTTAAGACTATGGCCACAGCAGATGCACTGTATATAGGAAGTTAAAAAAGGAAGGGGAGAAGGACATATTTGAGGAACATGCCACAGTTCCACAGGGGTTTCTTGCACATCATAACATAGTAGGGATTTCGGAGTGAGATTAGAAAATTAATTGCTGTATATACACACTGGCCATTCTTCTCTCAAGTCCGAAGACAGGGCAGTTTTGAAAGTGCAACAAAGCACCATGACCAGGAAATTATTTTCTCCTCAATCCCCAACCCAAATATGTGAGCACTGAGTAGGGCTCAAGCTTCAGATTTAGTTCCTATTTTAGCCATCCAGTACAAAATGTTTTGCTCATAGCAGCAACAAAGCCTACTTAAGCCAAGTTGGTTTTAGCTACTTAGAAGCCAGTTTCACATATCAAGGCACACAGATCAGCATGATCTCAAATAAACCATATATATTTCTCTGTAATGTCCATGGTTAACTGAACAACTGCTGGATAGTAAATATTAGGAATCTAGAGATTATGTACTTGAACTGACAATTTTTGTTTTTGTTTTCAGCTATTGAGAAAACCTGAATTATTAGAGTTTTAAAAAGTTTTATAAACACTACTCCTCATCCATTTAATGTCACCTCAAAGCATCTGGTCTACTTAAATAATTTCACTGCCATGAATCACTTCATAAAATAACTGTATTTTATTTATATAACTGTACAAATATCCAGAGTTCATAGTAAGTCATTCATGGTCAAACTAAGTGCATGGAATTACTTGCTATCTCCAACTATTTACAATACAGCTACAACTGTAACTGAGCATTCAATTTAATATTTTTAATACAGTCAAACTTGTTTTAAATAGAAATGGAGATTCTAAATTGTTAACTATGCAAAAAATAAAGTTTATTGCACACATATCTTCAGTCTCTCAATATATAAGTGCATAAGATAGATCTAAAACCAGTGCAGGAAATAAGCCAAGCATGAAATGAACCAGTTCAGTTTCTATGGGGACAGCCTTATAAGATGAACAACCTGAGCTTCCACTTTCAAATAGGGATGTTAACTATTGGGTATTTATGTAAACATGTAACCACTACTTATGGGGAGCACCACTTAAAAGCCAGCTCCCCATGCATGCTGGCTCCCGCCTGTCTCCTCCACCCCCACTGCCCCAGGAGCCAGTTCCCAATGCATTTAGGCACCTGCCCGGCCCCTTGCTGCCTCTGATACAGAGTGCGTGTAGTCAATAGGTTTACCAGATAAGCCCAGGTTTACCGGTTAGTCGTGTAATCAACTACATGTTGACATCCCTAGTTTCAATGAGAGCTAAACTGGACTCTAAAGTTAGCAATGACACTTCAAAATTCTTCCTTTCATGAATTCAGATAAAAATTTTAACTCCTGACAATTTTGTAAAAAGATAAATGATGTACACTCTCAAACTATTAGCGTTGATCTTATGCTATGTCATGGTTTACAGTAGTGTCCTGCAACTCAATGGGACACAAGTGACTGTACCAAAACAGATGGGAAAACAACTAGAATATCTGTAGTTTTTTTCCTCTAGCCTGCAGAACTGGCACAGTAATGAATGTGTCCTTTTCTCACTGGCCACTGCCATTTTGCAGCATTGTGCCTCTCACTCTGCAGCACACACACAGAGCGACAGTGGTCAGTGCTTGATAGGAGCAGATCATATGGCTGTTGCCATGCCAAACCCACAGGAAAGTCAAGAGCCGACCTCATGGACAGGAGGTGGCAAGGTTCAACGGGATGGGTCAAGGTCTGGTTGTGTTGGAAAATGTGTCAACCCTCTCAGGCTCAAGTTAGCATAGGTGAGCTTAGATACAGCCTAAAAGTTAGGCCAGAACAGACCTGTAGTTTATAAACAAAACATAAACCAAAGCCTCAAGAGCAAACACAACATGCTTCAATCATTTTAAAATCAGTAAGTGCAGCAGTGAAAATATTCCGCATGTAAGAAAGGTACTTTATGTCTATATTATATTACACTTACTCGTGTAATAACTTCAAATCCTGGTTCTTCCTGTTGATTGATCTTTAGCCCTGGAATAGCATCATTAAGAAAGTCTGCCATTTCAGATGGTGGTCGCTGTTGAGTTGAAGGGTCACTTCCTCGCAAACTATCAAAAATATAGTTTGTCACTTTGGAAAATCCTCCCATAGTTGCTGTATACGGATCCTTCTTCAATTTCTATGTAGTAGGAGGAGAGGAAAACAAGTTAACAGTAACAGCCTAACATTTTACACAACTATTCTAACACAAATATAAATTAAAATCAAGAGTTATTTCTCTAAAATTATTCTGGAAGTTAAAGATATTGTAATAGCAATTTTGCATAGTAGAATGCTAATGTGCTAAAAAGCCTAAAATGAGAAAATCACAACAGGTATTAGTCTAGTCTAAACTAATGATTTTATTTCAGAGATTGGCCAGCGATGTGCTAGTTAAATCTGGCCTACTTATAATTAGAACAATAAGTCACATCCAGTGCTTACTTTCCAATGGTGAATGGCCCAAAATGTCTTTCTTCTGTCTAGTTGCTCTACCTTCACAGAGAAAATACATCTTGAAGAAGCATCCTGCTAGAAATCTTATAAACTATCTGTGATCACTAAATCTGAAAACTAATACAATTTAGTTAATATTACTTCCCTTGTAAATCAAATCAATCAATGGGTTGAGATTCTGATCCCAAAGAAGTCTATGGCAATATTGTCACAGCCTTTAGTGAGGCCAAGATTTCACCCAGTGATTGGCACTTCTAAAACAGAATAGTTTCTATTTGTACAATATTGTGCAGTGAACAGCACATATTCTAAGTGAAACAACATTACTGGTAGAAATCATTCTTTCCTCTAATAATTACCTAAAACATTTGGGCAACATTTGCCTCGTGTTTCTTTCCTCCCCGCCATGAAAAAAATGGATTGTATTTAAATAATCTAAAATACTTATACCAATATGTATAATGCTTTAGGCACAGCTGAAGTAAGCAGGATTTTGTCTGTTGAAATAAAATCTGTACAATACGAAGTAGCAGCACTGGGAGCTTATGGAATGGCTTAATCATATGAAAAATAATTAATTTTTATGAACTCGTAATAAAAGTAGAATATAAGTTCTGCACTTACTACACAAAGTATAATTAATTGTTTGGGAATTCTTTTGGCAGTGGAATGGCAGAGCCATTTTTAAATAACAGTTTTAAAACCAGAAAGGAATACTGATGGATAGGTTGTTTTTTTATATAGTCCATACCTGTATTAGACCATATGTTGGCTCATCAAGGAGATTTTCAAAAGACTGGGAAAGGCTTTTGTTCTGACAATTGACAAGAAGAATTCTTTTATCCTCTGGAGATCTGTAATAAAATACAGTTTTTCCACAAACTTTTTAAAATTTTAGGTTTTGTAAGTTAGAGATGGTGCTTTTTGTAAGAAAAGCTGATGAGCAACATAAAATCATTCTCTCCCCCCTCCCCCGAACACAATACACTTACTAAAACATTTACAGAATCCATTTTTTTCATTTTTATACATAGTTCTCAATCTTTTTAATAGCCAGAATCTCAACAACAAAATACATTGATCATTAACAAGCTAGCATTTTGTCTAAGACAACAGTACATAGTGCCTTAGGACTTAAGTGCCACAATTCTCCTTTGACATTACTTTATGAGCTGTTGTGAAACAGGCTTAAATAAAATAAAATGTAAAATAAAATATAACTGCAAAGGAACGTAAGAGACCCATTATATTCCTTATACTTTCCAGGGGTTGATCTTACCACTTGTAGATTTCATGCTAAGGTACCCAACAAAAAGTTGTAAATGATATAAGAAGTCTAGCATATAAATGCATAAGTAATAGTAATAAACTGTATTTCTCACAAGAATGCAATCTTCCTGATTTTATTTTTGAGAGTTCTTCAATCAACAATATTTACAATCATGATGTCTACTTTCAGCCAAATAAGTATATAAAATTAATGAAGCTTGTAAATAGCATAGCTATTCTATTCTGAAACAGAATTGTAATATTACAGTCTTGCAAAAGGTATTCTAGTTTGGAATCCAAATGTCAGCCTGATCATCAGATGGCTGAACTAGTATTTCAGTGAATCACTTACAAAATTATGACAATCCTTCCCCTCCATAGCTCTTCAGCTGTCGCTCACTATTTAGAAAATCAACTGTTTAAATTCATTACTTCTAGTCTTTGAAACAAAAATTACTTTTTATTTCATTGCTACAAAGAACACATACTTTGCTATTAAAGCCTAAGATAAGAACTTTAATAAATATTATCTCTTTTCAGTTCCAACATGACAGGATACAATGTTAATGCAGGAGGATATGAAATTCAACAAGAGATCTCATTTCAAGTCTGCCAGACCACAGTCAATGGCAGTTAATAAACCACAACTGGGTTTTGCTAAAAGCAGCAGTGGGCGGCAAAGGTTGAGTCACATATTACGCTTTTCCAAGCTATAAGAATGAAAATTCTTGTAAGAAATTTCCATTTTAATTAAACATTCACCCTCTAGACAGATACTTCAAAACAAAATGTGGAACTACACACCTTCACAAAAGCATTTATTCACAATATTCCAGATTTGACAATGTGACATCAGAACAGGATCGTATTCAATAAAATGAGAGATACAAAGCCAAACTAAATAGCACAGAATATTCAGAAGTGACAAATCCAATCATTGTATTTGTTCCATCTTAGCCACTTCAGACAGACCAACTTTAGGAGTGACTGAATACTTTTGGAACAGATTATTATTACATGGAAGGCAAAAAGGTTATCCAAGTTTGAGGGGAGGGGAGAGAAATGACAGCCTGTCCTATTATGTTGTTTTAGAAAGCAGTTACGATATTGTTATATGGCTCTCAGGGGCACAAAATGTATACGAATAATGCAAATAGCAAGAAGCAAAACATTAAATAACTGATAATTTAACATTTCTATATAATATCAGAAAATAAAGAGAATGTCTTTTCTCAGAAAATATTTTAACTAAGGTTATGTATGTCATAAAATAAAACAAGGAGAGATTATATTAGCAAGAGAACGAGAAGAGAGAATACATTAGGGTTAAGTTGACTGTTTACACAAAGAACATATGTTTTCTTTTATTTTTATTTAATATTGACCATACTAAGCTGTCACAGAAAATTGAAATATTTGTTGGAGAAACTATTTAAAGAAGTAGGTTTAGAAGAGAGGGAAGGTATGGAGTACAGAATGAGAAAACATTATTCCAGGTGGGTAGGGGGAAAAGATTGAGGAATTTTTAACATTAAGATTTTAAAAAGCAAATAAGTCAATGACATTTATAGATAGTATCGTGCTTTCTCTATGCAGATCTAAAAACAACCTCAATTTTTGTTAGCTACCACAACCATGTATTATTCACAAGCACTCAAGGCACCCTACTTTTCATCATATTAAAATAAAAATCATTATTAGTCAAAAACTCCTTAGAAAGCATTTGTAATGCTGTTATAACAACCTATTATGCACAGTAGAGTAAGCTGAAGAGCAAATTATAGGCAGGACAAAGAAACACCTATAATGATGCAACAATAAAAATGTTAGGAGGGCCATGCTTAGCAGGAAATGCCAGGTTTCTTAGGAGGGAATGGACAGAACAGGACAATCATCAAGTAATCCATCCCCTATCATCCATTCCCAGCTGTTAGATGCTAGGGATACCTAGAGTGTGAGGTAGCATCCCTGACTATCTTGAGTAATATCCATTAATGGACCAAGCCTCCATGAATTTATCTAATTCTTTTTGGAATCCCACTATAGCTTGGCCTTCACAACATAACCTGCAACAAGTTCAGCAGGTAGACAATGCACTATGCAAAGACCTGTATCATAACTCTTCCCCCCACCCGAATCATCTATTTTCCAAGCTGGAAAGCCCCAATCTTTTTACTCTCTATGCATATGGAATCTGTTCCATGTCCTAAATCATTTATTTTGCCCATCTCTGTACCTTTCCCATTACTCATATATCTTTTTCAAGATGGGGCAATCAGAATTGCATGCCGTATTTAAGGTGTGATATTTACATACCGTAATTTGGTAGAAGTATATTTTAAGTAGCAGTTATATATTTGAGCCTCATTTATACTTAAAAGTTTTGCTAGTATAGCTATGTTACATAAGGATATGATGTTTTGCTGACATAATTATGTGGGCAAAAGCCTTAATGGATATGCCAGTTTTGATTGGACTTGACCTCTCAAGATCCCTTTCAGTTCTAGTATTCTATACTAGCAAAAAAATCCTTTTGCAGATACAGTTTACTTCACTTGGGGAACAGGTATAATGTATCCCAATACAAGAGTTTGCCAGTGTAGCTATACTAGAAAACCATCTCTCTCTATATATTTTTAAAAATTTCCTACAGGACACGTCATCACGTCATTTGCATCCTCATACCACCACCATTCGTCTCCACCCTCAGCCACTTGCTGTGGCCAGCCTCGGCATCATCTCCTCTGGGCACGGACTGCTCCAGCTCTGGCTCCCGCTTCACGCCCAGGTAGGCTGCGCTGCCAGAGAGGAGCTGCTGGGGCTGGGGCTGGGGCTGGGTCCCCTCTGGCATCTGAGCCTAACACACACCCCCAGGCTGCCCCACGTCCCCCGTCATTCGAGCCCCCTCCCCCCGAGGCCATCCTTGGTCCCCCTCCACCAGATGCGCCCAACCCTTCTCTCTTCCCCCCGGGCCACACCAGGTCCCCTCCACCCAACCTTTCTACTGGGCTGCCCCACGTCACCTCCGCCATCCGATCCCGATTTCCCCAGCCCTGTTACTCCTTCCACCCCCCACACCCAGCCCACTCCTGCCCCTTCCCCCATGGCCAGACACCTACCCCAGCCTGCTCCTGCCTCCTCCCCTGACCAAACACCTACTCCCAGAGAGAGGGGGGTGAGCAAGCATAATGAGCAGGAGGCACAGCTCCCTAGTAATTGTAAAGATGATCTAATAATCCTACCCTGTTTCTTTTTGTGATACTGCTATTATCACGTTCACAGGCCAGAAAAGAAGAATTTTTTTTATTCATAGCACACTTAACATCTTAAGTGTAGTACTGAATTCATGTTGTGAGAAGGTATACACTTTTCTGTCACAAGAGTGCCACTTCAAAGGAGAGTTGTCAAGAAAATAAGAGATCATATATCTATCTTTGGGCTACAATAATGCAACAGCAGATTATGCTGAAAAGGGAGTAGTAAAGAGTGAAGATGAGCCTAATGGAACAGGTGGAGATAATGATAATTAGTCTTATATTACTCTCCAAATGCATCATGTGTATATTCAGCCAAAAAACTAAATTGACTATTACAATTACTATATTTACAGATTCAAATTTATCTTGCTACTTGCCATAAACTACTTTTCTAACGTAGCAAGAAAAATAACTGTTGCCACCTTAATGTTATTTCTAGAAAACATTTGATTTTTTTAAGAGAATAAACTCACAAATATCTGCAACATGTTTTTGAGTCACTTAAAAGTATGTAAATATGAAGCACTCACTCTAATCCCCAAAACATTTTAAACACCAGATATTCTCTATTTTTTTACAGACCTAAGACAGCCTTTCAAATTAAGAGGGGGTTGAACATCTAAAGGGGTATGTCTACAGTAGCCCCCTAGTTCGAACTAGGGTGGTTAATGTAGGCATTCGAACTTGCAAATGTTCGAACTAAGGACTTAGTTCGGATTAACTTCTGACTGCCACATGTAGCCGCGCCGGGCAGTCAGTTCAAACTAAGGAGATTTAAAAATGGCGCCTGGGAACATGCAAATGAAGCCCGGGATATTTAAATTCCGGGCTTCATTTGCAAGTTCGAATGCCTACATTAGCCACCCTAGTTCGAACTAGAGGGCAAGTGTAGACACACCCAAGGATATTTCTCAAAGGATACAGAAACTAAATGTTAGCACTGTGAAGCTTGTCACACAGTGAACTGGTCAAAATATTTCTTAACAAAATTTTAAAATCACTATTTCCCTTTTCAACAAGGTGATACGTATGAAGATTTGTATTGAGAAAAATTGTTGGGTCAGATGGAAGTTTCCACTAAAACCATGCATTCCCTTGCTTCTACCTTGCAGATCAATACAGAAATTCACAAGAAATTATTAATGACGGCACAAGTCCCTCTGTAACAAAGTCTCCTGCAGTTCCTCTCAAAGGATGGAAGTACCTGAACACACTGAGTTATCTACATCGGGTGGTTCCAGCACAGGCCCCACTTCCTTACTACTTGCAAGGCTTTAGCCCTTTGTGGAATTTAAGTCTCTCCAAGTGGGAGACTAAAATTAAATCACATACTCTAACACATTAGATGATTTGCCTGTGGCACCTCAAAAAGAGTGGAGGGTAGCAAGTTTACAGTCTGCCAAAAATTCCCCACTAGCATAGTGGGTTTTGGGAAATTGCTCGGGCTGGGCCACTGTACTTTCCTTAGAGTCAAAGTGAACATTCCCTGGCTGGTAATTCATCCATAGCTTCAGCAGTTATTCCTACAGTCTGCTGCAGAGGGCAATACTGTTGTTCCTCCTAATTCCTGACTGCAGTTCCTTCCCTTTTAAAGGCCTTTCCCCTATCACACGATTGAGAAGGCTGGAAGGGGTGGGCTAGCCCTAATGTCAAGGCCTTGCTGGCACTTCCTTGTCCATGTGGAGTCTACACAATCCATCACGTTTCATTTAGGGCTTCAAAAAATTCTCCACAGTTATAAATTGTATATGTTAATCTTTTCCCATCCCCAGACAGCACAATTGGGAGCAAGGCCAGAACGAACAATACGGCCTCCATATATCTAAATTAACAGTCCTCACCCACAAAAGAAACCTGCACAATGCTTTTAAAAGAGGAGCCTGGGAGCTTAAATTGATAACTTTGAACAGACACACTGGATTTATGGTCTATCACAATGACCTGTAACCCACAATGGCCTGTAACCCACCAGGAATCTGCCCACCTGCTTCCCTCTCCCACCCGCTCCTTTTGCCCATCCTGCATGACTGGCAGTGTGTTAAGAGGCCACTTAAGACATTTCAATAGACCATTCAAGGTTAAGTATGCTAAAATAATGTGTTCCGACTTATATTTCATTGTGGCATGTGGAACACATTTCCCAGACCTGAAGAAGAGCTCAGTGTGAGCTCAAAAACCTCTCTCTCACCAACAGAATAAAATAGTGTTTCCCAACCGCCGGGCCGTGGACTTGTGCTGGGCCACAAACCGCTGGCCACAGTACGCTGCCAGGCCATGCCCATGCCTCGAAGATTGACTCAGAGGGACTCTGGAGCAAGGCCCAGTCTGCCTAGAAACTCCCCTTCTCCTCTCCCCGGGACTGTCTCTTCTCTCTGTGCCCAATGCTGCGCTGGCTTCTCTACATGACACTGCCTTGATGCAGGGGATGCTGCCCAAGCCCAGGGCCGGGAGGGCCCCCCAGGTGCTGCAGCACAGCGGGTTGCTCACTAGGACCCAGCAGCACCAGGCAGGGGCTCTGGGACCCAGGGCTGGGCTAGGCTCCCACAGCAGGAAATGACTCGCAGCCACTGCTCACGGGGACACTGGGGCCAGGCTCCAGGCAGGCTCCCCGAGTCCGGCAGGGGCTGCTGCTGGGCCCCTGGAACCCCGGGCTGCAGCCAGGAGGGGACATCTTCAGCAGCACCAGTCCCACTGCTCCCCAGGATCCTCTCCCAAGGCACTCCCCCCAGCCTGGCTAGCCCCTGCCCTGCCCAGCCAGCACTTGAGGGGCAGGTAAGAGAGACCTCCACTCCCCCAGGAGCAGTGCCCCGGTGCTCTGGGACAGCAAGAGGAAGGTTTGGCCCCAGGCTGCTCCCAATGGAGGTGTCTGCGATCACTGCCCGGGACCTAGGGAAGCTGTCACCAGCTCCCAGCATGTGTGGAGTGGGGGAGCCAACCCTGCCGGGGAGGTGAGAATCGGCAGGGGGATGAAGAGGGACAGGGGCAGATAAGGGGAGTGAGGGGGAACAGGGATGTGTGAGGCAGGAGCAGGAGGGGGATGCCAGAGTCGCTGAAGGGAGGTTGGGGGTATTCAAGGGAGCCTTATGGGGTGAATGGGAGCAGGGGATGCAATGGAGGGAAATTGAGGGGAGGATCACAGGGAGGGAAGGGGGGATGCAGGGAGGGAAGACTGGGGGAAACTGGGAGTAAAAACAGACTGGCTGGGGAAGGGAGAGACAGAGAGCAGGGGTTGTACAAAAGGAGACAGGGGGGAGATACAATGGCAGCTTCCCCACCCCATGGAGCAGGATGGGGGGAGGGCACAGGTGACTGAGGGTAGCACTGGGACACCAGCTCCTATGCTCCTGACAAAATTTCAGTTGCTAAATAAAGTGCCCCACATGCCCCATTCGGGCGCCCCTCCCTCTACAGGCACCAATCACCCCTGGGGGAGGGGCTGCCCCACCTAGCAGCCAGAAGGGAATTCTGTGATTTTTTTTTTTAGTGTTGTAGATATCTGCAAACTCTGATCCATTACAACATGTATTGTGTGTGTATAGATGCGACATAAAATAACATGAGATGCCTTAAATTAATTACCATAATGAATATGCAAATAAAATGTTACTGGCCCTCCAAAATTTAGTGAATGGGTTTGCCAATCCACAATATAAAAAAGGTTTTGAACCACTGCAATAAAAGATTCTCTCATCCACCTCCATGGCGGTGGCTATAATAGGCCAGACCTTCCCTAATTTAGCCATAACCCTACCCACATCCACATTCCACCTCAAGGCCCTGCCCTTGCTTCCCTTCTCTCTCTCTAAGCTGGTGGGGGCTCAGCTCAGGCCAGCAGCTGGAGCTCAGGGATCTGCCAGTCAGTCACCTGGGCAGGCAGCTCAAAGCAGTTTGGTCAGGGCTCCTCTAGTCACAATGGGGTGAACCTCTGGTTTCCAGCAGGTGAGGTTGGGTGGGGCTGAAGGCAGAAAGAGTGAGACCAGGGGCTAGCCTCCACAAAGTGAGGGTTCACCCCTCACACAGTCACCTAGCCCCTCCACAGCCTGGAATGGAAGATTTCTACCACCAAATCCCTGCACTCATGGAGGGCAAAGGCAGAAGAACATAAACAGGGCAGAGATAGAGAAGTGGAGAAAGCTAAAAATACTGCTGTAAAGATCATTTTCCTGACTCGTCGTTTTGATTCCATTTCTTATCTACTGGTCCTCATTTTCAAGATCCTTCACAACCTATACACACCCTATCCATCATATTTCATACAGTACTGGAATGCTGACTTGCCCCTCTGTTCTGTCCCTGTTGCTATCCTTCATTACACACTTGCTTTATTTAAAAACAGCTTCATGCTTTCTCCCATATAGCCTTTCATGCATTGGAGGACGAGCTCCCACTAAAAATCTGCAATGCCATCTCATTATCACCTTTCTAATCCTCCTTTGTTATGTCTACAAAAAACTTGACAATAGCTAGATAGCCAGCGTGTCACATTTAGATTGATAGCTCTTTGGGGACACAGAATCTTTACATATTTCTACAGTAACTAGAACAATCGAGTCCTGGTCCATGACTGGGGTTCCTGGACTAGCACAATACAAACACTTCAGAGGGGTATCTGAGTTACTCTGTAACAGGAAAAACTTAAAACAACAAATAGTCTAGTAGCACCTTAAAGACTAAATAGTTACAAGAGGCTGATAAGAACCATTAGCACCTCCCTTGTTTGGTTGGTAGGTTAAGTCATAGGATGTGCAAGGTAGTGTGCGAGCCAGCCGATGTCTTTGTTCATACCATTTGCATAAGAATTAAACTTGTAAATGAACTTAAGTTCCAATCGTTCTCTGTGTATTTGAACTTGTGGAATTTGTCTGAAACAAAACGATGACTTGCAGATCCATTAATGAGTGTCCAGGTAGATTAAAGTGTTCTCCAGCAGGTTTTTGTGTATTGCCTTTTCGGATATCTGATTTGTGTCCATTAATTCTTTCCCATAGAGACTGTCCAGTTTGGCCAATATACATGGCAGTGGGGCATTGTTGGCATAGATCACATTAGTGGATGTGCAGTTAAATGAGCCTCTGATTTGGTGGCTGATGTGGTTGGGTCCAATGATGACATTGCTGGTGTAGATGTGTGGGCAGAGTTGACACCGGGGCTGATTGCAGGGGTAGGTTCCTGAATGATTATGATGGAGGTGTATTGTGTGGTTACTGGAAAGAATTAGTTTGAGGTTAGGGGGTTGTCTGTAAGCGAGGATTGGCCTGTCCCCTAAAGGCCTCTGAGAGTGAGGGGTCATTTTCCAGGACAGGTTGTAGATTGTTGATGATGCATTGGAAGGGTTTAAGTTGGGGGCTGTAGATGATGACAAGTGGTATTCTGTTATTTTCTCTTTTTGGCCTGTCTAGAAGTAGTTCATGTCTGGGTACTTGTTTGGCTCTATCGATCTGTTTTTTCATTGCTCCAGGTGAGTATTTCAGTTTTATGAATGCTCTATATAGATCCTGTAGGTGTTTGTCTCTGTCTGTGGGACTGGAGCAAATACGGTTGTATCTCAGGGCTTGGCTATATACAACAGATTGAGAAATGTGTCTGGGATGGAAGCTAGAGCCACGAAGGTAAGTGTAGCGGTCGGTAGGTTTCCGGTATAGGTTAGTGGAAATTTGTCCATTATTTAATTGTACTGTAGTGTCAAGAAAGTGGGTCTCTACTGTGGACTGATCCAGACTGAGGTTGATGGTGGAGCGGAATTTGTTGAAATCCCTGTGAAATTCTTCAAGGGTCTCTTTCCTGTGGGTCCATATGATGAAGATGTCAGTACAATTAGCCTGTTGTAACTATTTAGTCTTTAGGGTGCTACTAGACTATGTTGTTTTTTAAGTTTTTCCTGTTACAGACTAACTCAGCTACCCCTATGAAGCTTATCTATTCATTGTCTTTTTTTCTTCCTCCCCTCCTTTTTTTCCCTTCCCCCCCCTTCGCCTGCCCCCCTCCCTCCTTCCCTTATTTATTCTTGGATCTGGACTGCTAACACTCTGTCATCTGACAACGTGAGCTGTGCCCACGAAAGCTCACGATACCATCTATGTGTTTTATTAGTCTTTAAGGTGCTACTAGTCTATTCATTGTTTTTTTAAGTTTTTCACAATACAAATAATAATTAAGACACAAAACAACAACTTCTTGAGTTAAATACAATAGTGGGTATTCTGAAACATAAGCTATGCATCTGATCAGAAAACAAACTCCACTAAGCCAGAGCCCAACACAAAAGAAGTTCCTGCAGGACAGACAGTCAGTGAGAAACCAGCACTTTTTGTACATAAAGCTAGCATATTATATCACTATTAGGCTATCAGGAGGGTATCAGAGTTCAGGATTTGTATTTAGTCCTTCATTTCTGGGTCAGCAAGAGTATATAATTCCATAACAGAACAGGTCTCTCAGACACTTGAAGGCTCCATAGTCATTTTCCAGGCCATTTTTTTTTAATTCAAAGTTTTAAGAGAATGTGAAGTAGCTAAAAACAAACACATAAATTAGCAATAAATGTAGTTCTGAAGACAATTTTGGAGGAAACACATATATAGATTTGGATGATAGAGACACTTTTTTTTTTTTTTTTTTACAGCAGTTTAACTTCTTGTCATTGTCAGCATACATTAGTCAATAGAAATCATCATCAATAATAAATTATTTTGCTTATATAGGAAACAAAGTAGGTGAGAAAATCTTTTTAATGTACCAACTTATATTCATGCACAGCACAAGCTTTTGAGCTTCAAAGAAATTTTCCAGTCTAGAGAAGAAAGTTGGTATCTTCAAGGATATATGACTGACAATAATTGGTGATCCCAAAGTGATTTACATAGGTTGACTATTATCAACCCCGTTTTTAGATGAGGAAACTAGGAGAGAGGATAAACTGACAGTCACAAAGTCTTGACAACAGTGAAGTGAACAAAACATAAGCCTCTTCATTTCCACTCTGTACTCACTAGAGGGTGCTAATACCATGACACACACAGCTTTTGCAGAGGTTGATTTTGATTTTTTATAGATTGATGAAGCTCATTTAAATATGTCAAAACATTTTAAATGAAAACTATTAAATCAATTGTTAGAAATGAGATAAATATTAAAATAGTGAGAAACAAGATTAAAAGGGAGGGAATTTTATTAACTGCTCAATGTTAAATTTTCAGAACCTACTTTGACACTGGCAAATGTATTGCTAGAATTCACAATTATTGCATTTATTTATATTATATACTAGTAGATTTACCAGGCATTGCTTGGATCCTTAACTCAATTTTTGTTTTTCTTCAATTATATCATTGCTCTGGGATGAGGCTGGGGATGAGGGGTTCAGTATGCAGACTGCCTCAGGGAGAGAGGACAACCCACCCTCTCTCACCACAGCCGCTTGGTGCCAGGTGAGAAGCACCTGTCCGTGGCCACTGCAGCCACAGTGGGCAAAGCTGGGGACACACACACTCACACATACATAGTAGATAGCTGCCCCTTTCTCCACTCCTGCTGCCCCAAAGAGGATACAGCTGTCCCAGTCTCATCTCTGGCCCCTTGCTGCTCCCCTGTAGTCATTATACAGTATAACTGTCCCTACCAGAGCCCCCTCCGCTCTATTTTATGAGAAACAAGCACATTCCAAGCACATCCCATTGTCCTGGCACAACCAAACGCTTAGCAAGCTATGATAAGAGGAAGCTGCATATTAAATTTGGTGGTCCTAGCTCTTACTGTTTAGAAGTTCTTGAACATACAGACTGACAGACAAACTCAAATATATAATAGATTAATAGATTAAGAACTGTTTGATACTTACTCACACAGCACCACATATTTTTCAAGGGACACAATCAATAATTTGCTATCACCATGATGGAAGTGAAGAGCTGGGAGGATGACATCATCCTTCAGACAGAATACCAAATAAGACCATCCCATGCCTTCTTTATTTTGTTTGATTGATTTCAGATCTGTCACACTGAACTGGAATGACCACTTGCTTTCGCCATTTGTATGAGTTGTAGCATCTTTAAAGACAAAATTGTGACAGTTATGATTTGGTTTCCACTATTAGCAACTATATACCTCATATCAATACTACCAACGTTTCAGAAACATAACAGTACCTCTGGGAACAGAGTGTACACTGTAACATTCTTTAGTTCCCACTGTACCTGTCCTCATCCCACAGTCTTCTAAACAGTTAATACAGCTGTCAGACTTCATTCTCCTGCTATCTACTACAAAATTTATCTAGCACCTGTAGATTCACTGAATGAATGAAATCCCAGCTACAAGTAACATATCCCATGACACCCCTCAGCCCAGTCAGAAATAAAAGGTATTCACTTGTAAATTAACTGAATTCTTTGAGATGTGGTGTCCATATGTGTATTTCACTCTAGGTATGCATTACAGAGCCTAGCGAAGTACCTCCTCTGGGCCACCCACTAAGGCTGCTGTGAGGAGAATCCAAGCCTCTCTTGCCCAGGATTACCATGGTGTTTCAAGCTCCTGTAGCCTAAAATGGATACAGCATTGGTCCTCTCTTGACCCCTCTAGCACATTTCCTGTTAGCTACTCCTTTTCAGAAATGGAGATCCTCAGCTCTCCTATCCCAAATCCCCAGGACTAGCACTGACCCTCGAAATACTCAGGTTACTTACAAACACACTCTGTTCCAGACTTCTACCACAGTGGTGTGCAGCTTTTGCTTTACAATCTCAATCTCTCATATGTACTCAGCAGTTGTGAACAATATACCATAGCACATTAAAGCTTTTACTCAGTCATACAAAACATCTTCATCTTGCCTGGCCTTCCTGAGCATTCTTGGAAGTCATGGAATTAGTGAATATATACACACACACACCAGAATACAAGACCACAGAATGAGGAACATATCCACTATAGCAGGGGAGGGCAATAATTTTTGACCAGGGGCACTTCTATGCTTCTCTGCCCACAGACTCCGACTGGTCTGGGGGTGGGGGAGCGCGTGAAGTCTTTGCCCCCGCCCTCCAGAGAGAACCACCAGCTGTTCAAAACAGCTGACAGTTCCCTCTAGGCGCCCACGCCCCTGGCAGTGGGAGGAGACTTTGCGCACTACCCTCTGCCCCCAGGTCAATCAGGGACTACAGGTGGGTGAAAGCGTGCAAAGTATCCTCCCACCCTGCCCCTGCCCTACAAGGAATGCTAGGTGAAGAGACTTTGTGCGCTTCCCTAGTCCCCAAGCCCTGACTGGCCTGGGGGCAGGGGAGCATGCAAAGTCTCCTTCCCCACCCTGGTAAGGGGCTCAGCACTTAAGAGCCAACCACCAGCTGTACTGTGTTGTTGCATATGAAATGTTGGCCTGTGTAGAATACCGTCCTGAGCTCTAATAAGTTTATGTGTAGGTTGCATTCCTGTGAAGACCTTGAGTCATGAGAGAACTTGAGTGCACTCCCCAACCCAGGAGAGAAACATCTATCTTGATGGTCACGGATGGGGGATGTTTGTGAAAAGGTACCCCAATGCATATGTTTCTTGGGTCTACTGACCAGTTCAGAGCGCATTTGATTCTGGCTGGGACTGATACTAGCTTATTGATGCTGTTATAGCGTGGTTTGTATACCACCCTCAAACACTGCTTCATGGGTCTCATGTACAGTCTGGCATGCAACACTACTGAAGTAGCTGCTTTCATATGTCCTAGCAGCTGAAGACAAGTCCTTGCTGGGACTTGTGGACTAGATTGAACCAGTGAGATAAGTGCCTGGATAACCTGGAATCTTTGTTGTGGAAGAGAAGCCATGGCCTCCATGCAATCGAGGTGAGCTCCAATAAATTCTATTATCTGAGCTGGCAGGAGTTTGCACTTGGACAGGTTTATCTGTAAACCACGGGTCTGGAATAGAGACCTCGTTAGTGAGACTGCATCCTGCACTTCTTGACTTTTGTTCGCTCTTATCAGTCATTGAGATAAGGAAATATTGAGACCCCCTGTCTGTGGATATACACAGCAATGACAGCCAGCAACTTTGAGAAGAACGTTGGAACTATGGAAAGTCCGAATGAATAGCAGCACTGTATATTAGAAGTGTGCCTTGCCAACTGCAAATCTGAGGTACTTACAATGCGCTGGGTGAATGGATACATGAAAATATGCATCCTGGAGGTAGTGAGTCAACCACCAGTCGTCTTTGTTTAAGGCAGGAATTATAGTGGATAGGGTTACCGTCCTGAACTGTTGTGGTCTTACGTATCTGTTGAGCTTCCTGCGATAGAGAATCGGTCTCCATCCCCCCAACTTCTTTGATGTGAGGAAGTAGTGGGAGTAGAACCCTCTTCCTCTGTAGCATTGCCGGATGGGTTCTATAGCCCCTAGATGGAAAAGGTGGTAGATCTCCAGGAAGAGAATGCTCTGGTGAGATGGGTCCCTGAAGAGGGACAGGAAAGGTGGGTAGGAAGGGGGGGGTAGAAGAAGGGGATACAGTATCTGCTCTAAATGATGTCCAGTACCCAGCTGTCAATTGTGTTGGAGGACCACTGATAGTAGAAAGGTGCTAGATGTTGACAAAATAGTTGGTAAGGCTGAGGTTGCCTTAAGCAGAGATGTTACCAGATTCTCAACCTGACCTTCAAAACATTTGTCTCCAAGTTGATGGTTGAGAGGCAGAGGGCTGGTCAGGGGTTTGTCTCCATCTGGTTTGGCGTTACCTTCTTCTATTATCAAAGTGCCTATGAGCTAGACTAAAAGGCGTGGGTCTGTATCTTCAAGTGAAAAATCTTCCCTGTTTTCATTTTATTTCAGGGACACCAAGCATCTTCAGTGTGGCCTGGCAATCTTTAAGTGTGTGGAGGGACCCATAAGTGGTGTCAGCGAAGAGCTTGGATTCCTGAAAAGGATGATCCTTCTCCGTGACATGTACCTCACGGAGAAACTTCAACAGATGAAGCCATGAAGACCTCCTCATCACAGATACCATTGCGATGGAGCGAGATGTGGTGTCAGAGACGTCTAAGGCAGCTTGTAGAGCCATACGGGAAATCAGGGTGCCCTCATTTATGTTGGCCCTGAACTGCTCTCTCATGTCCCCTGGAAGGCTATCAATAAAATGTGATAGTTGCTCAAAAATATGGTTTGAGTATTTTAAGGGCATTGCCGTGTGGTTTGATATACGGAGTTGGAGGGACACAGAAGAGTAGGACTTCCTCCCCATGAGGTGACGGTGTTTCCACTCTTTGTCACAGGTGTGGTCCTAGCCACACTCTGGTTTCCCCTCTGATTAATGGCATCTACCACTAAGGAATTAGGAGACAGATGGGAGAACAAGAAGTCAGCCCTCTGTGGTGCGATGTAATATTTACAGTCTGACCTCTTGCAAACTGGTGAAATTGTCACTGGCGTCTGCCAGATCATCTTGGCTGGGTCCACTACTAGTGCTAGTTTAGTGGATGGGGAGGCATGCAGGATGCTGGTCAATTTATGCTGAGTCTCAGGGAGGCTCACTAGAGACCCCTCCAGGAAGTCGGCCACCCTCTTGTAAAGTTCTTGGAACGACTTAAAATCGTCTCCTGCTGTGGGAGGATGGGACATCAGTGTGTCATCGGGGAAGATGATGAGATGTGCATCGGTGGGTATGAAGAGACAGAAGACTCTTCATCACTTGAGGCTGACTCATCTTCCTCCAGGTAAGTTGAATATGTCCAGGGAGGGTAAAGAGGTGGCCCTCGATGGTGCAGATGAAGTTGACAGAGGCTGTACCTGTTGCACTTCCTGGGCTCTGTAAGAGGCCCAGGGGTCCCAGTACAGCTAGTTGGCTGGCAGTGGTACTGGAGGGGGCAGCCATTAAGTTGGCTACCATTGCAGCGGAGCTTGTTGCTGCTGCTGCTAGGGCTGCTTTGGGGAGGAATGCCTTGGTGTATGAGTATTAACCAAAGTCTCCTTGTCTTCATCGCTTGAGAGTGGCAGTGCTGAGCCTGTAGGAGAAGAGAGAGTAAACCTGCTAGATGTGGGAGTACTGTTGTTGCCGAATAGTGGGGTCACTGGCATGGATATTACTCTGAGCTCCTCTGCCATTGTGAAAAGCTGCGGCACCGAGGCCACTGGTGCTGAAAGCAATATGAAGAGCATTACGGCCACCATGGTGCCGATCATGCTGGATGTGGGGTCGCTGATGCCAGATGCTTGTGCCTCTTTGGTGCTGGAGGCAGCATAGATGCCAACAATGCCGAATGAGACCTAGGTTTCTTCAGTGCCAGCAATGCATCTGAAGGAGCTGACATAGCCCTTGCTTTTCGACGGCGCAAAGGCAGAGGCACACAGTGCAGCAGCACCGATTTTGACTTGGGCTTGTCTGGTGCCTTAGCACCTGCCTTACTGAGGTCTTTGGACCGTCAGGAATCTATGTGAGACAGACCCAGTACCTCCCTGTCTGGTGCCCTAGTCAAGGTCGGTGCAGGGGTTATTTTGGGGGTTTGCCCCCATTTTTTGGAAGGGGAGTTACCCTTACTTGAAGAATGGGATCTCTTTCTAGGCTGGTCAGAGGAAGAGTCCCTGGCACCGGAGCCTGAGGGAGCAGCCTTCTCAGACACGGCCAATGGAGAGGGCTGTCAAGGTGGAGTGGAGTGCTCCGGATCTGAGGCTGGTCTCATGGTGTTCTCAAGGGAGTGAAGCTTCAATTGTAGCTCCCTGCCTTTACGCATGTGGGTTGTTAACTGCTTGCAGTGCTGGCACTGGGAAGTGGCATGTGCCTAGGCACCGAACACACTGTAAGTGCCCGTCAGAGACAGGGATTAAGAGCCTGCAGGACAGACAGTGTTTGAAGCCTGGGGAGCCTGGCATCCCAGTAAGGAAATGTTATCAAGGCAAAACAGCCTTAACAGCAAAGAATTTTTTTTTAAACAATAACTGTTTTAACTATTAAACTGAAAAACTATACTACACTATCACTAACTACACTAACAATAACAATGAACTATGAAGTTCTGAAAAAGGCTGGAGAGCAACTGAGGTTCCGACCGATGCCGGTGGCTTTTTGAAGGGATAAGAGTTTCCAATAAACAAAAGACAACACTGAGTATAACTAGGAGGAAATGTTACCTTGCAAGAAGAGCAATATTTGAAGTAGGGTGTTTCAGGGTGAGGCATTATCACCCAAAAAGACAAAAAAACCAACCCTAAATTGGGAGGGAAAGTGAATGAAAGCTTCTGAAAAGCTAACTGAAACCGAATCAAAAAATTATAAACAGCTATAAAATGGTAATTGTCAAAAAGCAATCACTAACCTAACATTAAGTAACCACTATGTGCAGCAAAAAGTAATAAGAGCTAACTCTATAGGTGTACAGGACACTGAGCATTCCATTGCAGCCATGGACAGAGAGAAGGAATTGGAGTGGTGGTTGGTCCTACACTGTCCTTTATACCTGTGGTTTACAGTACAGGGGTACTCAAGGTGCAGGAGTAGACTCAACGGTCTCTACTAACTAACTATCTCTAATATTAAGCACAGGCAGCTCACGTGCACCTGGAATGGAATACAAATATAGACATGCACTCTAAGAACCACCATCATTGATGTGTTGCCACGTGAACATAAAGGGTCCCTGTCAACAGCTCCTAGTATGGTCTTTTGTAGAGTCTCTGCTGCCCTGACTGGCACTCCTTAGTTTGCCCCAGGCACAACAGTTTTCGGACACTCTAGAAATTGTTTCAGTCTCTTGGCCGCATTCTTGGAGGCAGCCTGGTGCAAGGGTGTTACCCATTAGCTGTTCCAGGGCTTTTTGCCCTTTCTTTCCTTCTCTGTACTCTCCCCCTTTATAGCAGGCTTTGTTTCCTCTACTGGGTGAAGTTGTTGGAGCCAGCCTCCATGATTGGCAGTTTGGGCAGCTGTGTGGAGTTGCTGTCTAACTGTTTGCCTGAAAACAGGAGAGGCTCAATACGGGGTTTGTAGGCCCCATTCACTCCTCAAGTTACAGGACTGGATTCTAACACAGAGCAAGACAATGAATATAAAAAGATGGAGGGGAATTGCAGAGGGAGAACAAAAGTAACTAGTAGAGATCCCACAATTACAAGCAAAATAATGGGAAACATAAGAACTGGGCATGTTCTAATTATAAAAACTTGATGGTCTAGATCAGGAGTGGCCAATAATTTTTGACTGGGGGTCACTTTAGAAACTTTTCAAGTGGCTCTGGGCCACCCCAGAAGGGGCAGGGCCTCAGGCAGAGGGAGCAGGGCCAGGACACTTCTGTTCTTCCCTGCCCAAAGACCCTGATTGGTCTGGGGATGGGGGAGCATGTGAAGTCTTTGCCCCCGCCCCCTTCCCCAGAGAGAACTGCCAGCTGTTCTGAACAGGTGGCAGTTCTCTGTAGACACCTGCACCCCTTGGGGAGGGGAGGAGACTTTACACGCTCCCCCTTCCCCCCACCTGTCCCCATGTCAATCAGGGCCTTGGGGTGAGGGGAGCACACAAAGTCTGCCCTCACCCTGCAAGGGAGCGCTGCTTACCATCACCCACCAGCTGAGCAACAGCTGGCAGTTGACTCTCAGTGTCAAACCCCTTGCAGGGCAGGAGGAGACTTGGCACGCTTCCCCCACTCCCAGGCCAATCAGGGCTTGCGAGCGAGGAAGAGTGCAAAGTCTCCTCCTGCCCTGCCCGACCTGCAAGGAGTGCGCTTCTAAGCATCACACACTCCTTGCAGGGCAAGGGCAGGCCGGGAGGAGACTTTGCGCGCTCCCCCGTCCTTAGGCCTTGATTGGCCTGGATGCAGGACGTCCGCGGGCTGGACCAATCCACTTGGAGGGACAAATCTGGCCCGCAGAGGCCCTTTTCCCACCCGGGGTCTAGATATAAAAAACTGTTGGTTCCAAATTCTTTCAGTTTTCCAGTATTTATTTTCTTATTTTACCAAATAAGAAATGACCAGTATTCGGGAAGAGGAAGAAATGCCATCTGACCTCCGTGATGCCATGATAGTTGTTCTGTACAAGAATTAGGGTGCAAGAGCCGATTGCGGGAACTACAGAGGTATCTCGCTGCTTTCCGTTGCCGGGAAAATCTTTGCCCGCATCATCCTGAATAGGCTGATTTCGACAGTGTCAGAAGGGAGTCTCCCTGAGTCACAATGTGGTTTCCGCCCTAATCGCAGTACTGTCGATATGATCTTCGTAATGAGACAGGTGCAAGAGAAGTGCTTTGAGCAGAATATGAACCTCTACTCTGTCTTCATTGATCTGTCGAAGGCATTCGACACGGTTAACAGAGATGCATTGTGGATCATCCTCAGGAAGCTGGGTTGCCCAACGAAGTTCATCTTACTCATCAAGCTGTTTCACGATGACATGACAGGAGAGGTACTCTCGGATGGTGTGCCATCTGAGAAATTCAACATCTCCAATGGCGTGAAGCAGGGCTGCGTATTCGCCCCGGTGCTTTTTAACCTGTTCTTCGCTCAAGTCCTCATGTATGCTGTCAGAGACTTAGATCTTGGTATTTACATCAGATACCATTTGGATGGTTCATTGTTTGATTTGAGACGCCTTACTGCAAAGACCAAGACACTGGAGAGGCTTATCACTGAAGCGCTGTATGCTGACAACTGCGCCCTTATGGCACACCAAGAGGACCACCTACAGGCCATCACTGACAGATTCTCTGAAGCATCTAAACTATTCAGTCTCACAATTAACCTCGGAAAGACAGAAGTCCTCTTCCAGCCTGCACCAAATAGTGCTCCTCCACAGCCATGTATCACTATTGATGGTACACAACTGAAGGTAGTGGACAGCTTTAAGTACCTGGGCAGCACAATATCAAGTGATGGATCCCTTGACAAAGAGATTACAGCGAGGATCCAGAAAGCCAGTCAGGCACTTGGGAGATTGCGTATTAAAGTTCTTCAGCACAAAGATATTCGCCTGTCAACTAAACTCAAGGTATATAATGCCGTGGTCCTCACCTCTCTCCTGGATGGCTGTGAAACATGGACCCTGTACCGTAGGCACATCAAGCAGATGGAGCAGTTCCACATGCGCTTCCTACGATCAATCATGCGAGTACGCTGGCAGGACTGAATTACTAACTAAGAAGTGCTTGACAGAATTAGTTCCACAAGCATCAAAGCCAAGATCCTCCAGATCCAGCTTTGATGGTCTGACCATGTTCTCTGCATGGACGAAAGCAGGATCCCAAGGCAGCTGTTTCATGGGGAGCTGGTACGTGGTAGTCGCAAACAGGGACACCCGAGGAAGAGGTATAAGGATAACCTGAAGACCAACTTGCAGTGGACAGGCCTTCAACCTCGACAATTTGAACTAGCTGCTGCAGACAGGACTAACTGGCGTTCCCTTACGAGAAAAGCAGTGACAAAGTTTGAGGATGACCGCCGCCAACACCTCGCAGCTGCACGTGAAAGACGACATAGAGCTGTGTTCTCTCCTGTCCTGACAACCGGCGTCCCATGCCCTATTTGTAGCCGCATGTGTGCTTCGACCTTTGCATGAAATGCACAACATGTCTTCCTCGGCTCCCGAGAGACAACCAACAACAATTTTACCAAAACTGTAGTATTAGGTATGAAACAGAGTACAATTCTTCAAATATGTGTCTTTTTTCTTATGTGCACGCTTTCACTGCATAGTAGTATAATCAAACTTCCGCTAGCGTTCCAATAGTGAAGTAGCATCTGCCTAGTATGGCATTAATTTTCTCATTCATTTGTTCAAATTTCACTTGCTTGAGATACCGGTGATAGTTTTATGCCTGTAAGATTGTCATAACACATTACTATGTCTCAGTAGGGTGAACTTTTAAAATGCTAGCAAGACTAAAGCTTCAATCACACTCTCCCTAAAGTTTTTTTAGAGGGGAAATTAAATTGAACCAGTCAGCTTTGTGGGAGCAGAGATCAACTGACCTGAAAAAACGTGATTCAAGCCACAAGTTACCTCAGCATTTCAGTGTCTGAGGGAATACATTCTAGAGTATTTTTATAAGTAAACAGCTCTTTTAAAACTAAAAGTTAAATAGCAAAGGAAATATTTGAAGTTTCAGCATTTATTTTTGCATGCACCTCCATTAGAACGTGGCTTCTTTTTAAACGATACTGTGTTGACCATGTCCCATTCTGCTTCATAATTATTCTGGTGGTCAGACCCCCGTGGAGATTTTTCTTTAGGTGTTTGTGTCCATTCTACAACTGAACTGGAATCCTGAACAAAGGAAAAAAAACAATAACAAAAGACAAAAACTAAAACTGAATTTTATAAACAGCTAATTTCAAGATTCAAAAAACACAAACACCTTTGATAAATTGGAGTTAAGGCCAAAAGTACAAAGACATGAGTGTTAAAATCCTCAAAAGAACAGTTGTCAAATAAATTTAAAAAAAAGAAATGCCATGTTAAATTTAAACTCAGAAGAAAGCCAAACATTTGAAATGTATAGAAAAAGACAGTGAAGATCACCCAAATAATCTTAAATCCTCCCAGTTAGAGATGCACTAGCATTAAGTAGAAATTTTAAAACAACCTTACATATTCAAAATTGACAAACTGATCTCATCTCAGTAATGACATATATACCGTTTATTACTCTAAATTGTAAAATGCTCAAGCTACTTCCACCCTTTCTTATGACCACAACGAACAGAAAGGGATGGATTTTAACAATTCTAGGTTAAATACATAGTATTTTTAAAACAATCATTCCCAACTCCCCACAAAGATTCCATGTGTCAATGATACTAAGAAAAAGAACTGGCATTTGTTCTAAACCAAGATCACAGTGTTAAGGCAGCAACACAGATTAAAAGTAAAAGTTAAGATGGCAAAGCATTACGCTTTGTATTGGAGACAGCTATGTATGAAGGCCAATATAAAATCAAATGCTTCCATAGGTGCTGGAACTAAAGGTGCTGTGACAATGGTTGGCTTATCATACACAGGGTTTACAGTTTGATTCAATGGCTCTCAGCATCCTAGCTATAAAAATAGTTTTAGCACCCCCTGAATACTTTGTTATTCTATTTCAGAATTCCACTTTCAAAAGTATACACCTACAGAATTTTCTCCAAATGTCAAGTGTGGTCCAACCCTTTAAAGCAGGGGTGGAAAACCTTTTTTGGGGTTGGGGGCCACTGACCCACAGAAAAATCAGTAGGGAGCCACACACAAGTGAGAAGCAAACAAAAAACAAACAAAAAAAACCCACACTGAGGTGGTCCTGACAGAGAAGGAAAGACACTCCCCACATTCCCCTCACACACCAGAGCCTAGGGGGGCCCATAGGGTGTAGGCTGGAGTGCCAGCATGGGCTCCCAAATGCTGGGGGGAGCCCTGAGCCTCAGGGGCCAGATGTGCAAGTCGGGGACCACATCCGGCCTCCGAACCTTAGGTTCCCTAGCCCTACTTTCTTTTTTTAAAGTGACTTTGTAACAAGGGCTGTGGGAGCAGAGACCAGATTAACTATTTTACTCCATAATCTCCGTGTGAAATCTGATCACTCTGCAAGTAAACACATTTTTCTATTTGTGAGCCCCACAAATTTACAAGAGGCTGTGAGACAAGTTGATTTATACCTGCCTTGTCTAACACCACCAAAAAAGGGGCTCTTCAAGCTAATTTAGGCCCTCTGGTAATCCATGCTATACCACTGTCTGCAGATTATGTCATCAATGACAATTTGCACAAACTCACTGGTCATTTATTAGCTGCTATGCTGACTGTCAAAAGCGGATGTTGAGTTTGCTGGGCCAGTGACTTGCAAGTTTGCTTGCTTAATCTGAGCAAATTTTATATGGAAATCCATAAAATATAGTGAATAAGGATTCTGCAATATCCTGCAGCCAAGTAGACAGGCATCCATCACCACCCCTTTAAAGGGACAGGAAATCTTGAAATTCCACATCCTGTTTGCTAAGCATGGACAATTCATGTGGCATCTTTACAGCTCACCAGTGCACATTCACACACTAAGCAATCTCCCATGTGAAGTATATCAGAGTTGTAGGCTCTACTGCAGAAGCCTCAAATTCACAGCCCACGGGCCATCTATGGCCAGAACATATTCACAATCTGGCCCAGGAGTCCCAGTGGCCTGGGGAGGGCATGTCCGTACCCATCCCCCCAAGCCCTGCCACGGAGAATGGGGGGGTACAGAGGCTCAGGTGACCGCTGTTGCCTCCCTGCACCAGCTCCTCCCGGCCCCGGTAATCCCAAAGGCCACGTCTCTTGGAGGATGGGGCATGGGACACAGGCACAGACGGGAGATCAAAGCTCTGTGGGGAGAGCTGCAGCCCCAGCTCCTTTCCAGCTGTCAGAACCCTTAGTACATACAGGAAGATTTCTCATGGCATGTGGAAGAAGGGCTTTTAATAGGACACAAATCAGTGCTGTGCAAAGTTCAAGGAGCAGGGCAGGCATATCAGAAGACAAGAGAGTCAAACCATTGCTCTAGTGCTACAACAAAGAGCTGCTTCTACGATAAGGAGTTGGATACCGTCCTCGGCTGCAACCCCACCCACACGTCCCATGGATAATTCAGGGGGAGTGGATACACTGAACAGTGGCTTCAACCCCAAAGAAAAAGTAGCAGATGAGGAAGTGGAATTAAGAGGATGAGGTGGCACAGGTGACAGGCTTGTCCAGGACCATGGCGAGCCAAGACCTGTTATTGACCCTAGAGGGTTCAAGCCAGTCCCAGCACTCTGTAGTAGGCATGATGCAGGAGAAGAGAGTTCTCATAAGTTTTCGCTTTGATTTGATACCGCTCTGTTATATGTGTTTTTAAGCAACTACACTAAAGGATCTTTAACAGTCTAATCTTTTATGGGGCTTTTATTTCAATAGACTTAGTAGGCAGGGTCCAAAATTGGGCTTAGTATAGTGGGGACTTAGAATTACTATAGCTTAGGTAGCTATGAGTTTACTACAGGCACACTTAAAAAAATTCAAAAGTTAACATCTACACACATAGTAAGACTGCACAGATCCTTTACAAGCCAACAGAGAGAGATTTCTGCTCAAGAGAGGAGAAGGCAATTACTTGTATTAGGCCTAGTTTTTCTTGACTATGAATTAGAGGTCTGATGTTTAATCATGTTACCTACTTCAATTTAAGATCTTCCAAAATTTAACAAAAATAGGCAAGGTTTAATTATTTGTATTATAATCGCTTTATTTTAGTACATTCCAAACTAGTACAGTTAAAGACAAGATCTTTTCTCTTCTAGATTTAAACCATTTTTGTTAGGGCGTATGAGCAAACATCTTAACACAATATCTTTAAACCTAGTCTAGGCAGATCCACAGAGGTAGCACTTCCCTTTTTCATAATCTGAAGACCAGGTTTCACTGGATCCTAGCAACCTCCACTTGGAGGGCAAAACATAACTGTCTTATAGTTCTGTTTGTACATAATGGGGTCCAAGTACAGGGATCGATCCTAGGCATTGCAGTAACAAAATTAACCACCACTCTGAATAAGTAAATTTCTATTTTTAGGATCGTCTAGCTAAATTTAGCAGATAAACAATAAACCAAACCTGCAGAAAGGGTGAATGCCAGTAATTAATAAGCATACCTTTCCAGCACAGAGGATATTGGAAGAGTCCAAAGTATCATCCGATGGTCTCCAGTCTACTATTACTTCAGCTTCCTATAATCCAATCCATCAAACACAACCTCAGTAAGTTTATAATTACAAAAATGCAATTCTCCCTATTTAGGCAAAGAATTATATGTGTTTATTTACATATATGTTATTTTAGGTACAGTGGCCAAACAGGATAGTGTTTTTTAACACAAACACTCAGGATTTTTATTTTAATCTTACAATATGTTTGGTATATTAGATGCATTGAAGGTAAACAAAAGAAAAAAAATCTAATCAGCTGTATCAAATTATTACCTTTTCTATGACACGCAGTACTCCTGATATTAAACTATCCTGGTCATCATTTTTTGCACAGGATGAATGAATGAAAACCCCTTCTTGTTCATATATAACCTGTAAAAAATGGATCAACATGCTGAGTTTTTATAGCAAACATTTAGACAACCTAAGTAACTAGACAGCTAATACAGAGGGAACTTTACTCACAGTATTATTAAAGGCTATAAAAATCACATTTACAGCAACTAAATGGCACTGTAATTTAGTTACAATTAACTAAATTAACCTGATCTATAATTTTGATTTGCCCTGAAATTCAAAATTAATCCTGCTGTATAAACACAAAGTGAGTTGCCACAGACTTATCCTGGACAAAGAAATGATTGTTGCACAAAATGTTTGATTTCAACTTCAGTATAATGAAAGATTCATTTATAGCAGTGGTTTCAAGTGCCAGTCAGCAGACCAGTGCCAGTCTGCAAACTACTGGCTGCCGGGCCACGGTGGCTGCTGTAGCTGAAGCCAGCTGTTTGTGGCGGCTCAGCTCCAGCAGCTATAGTGGTTGGTTTTGCCCAGCGGCAGCATTAAGGCTGAGGCGGCGGAGCAGGAGGCGGCAGCCTCCCTCTTTCCTCCCCCCTCCCATCTAGGTAAGATGAAGGGTCGGACTGGGATCTGCGCTTCCCCTTGCCCCTGCCTCTATGCATCAGGGCACGAGACACGCCTGGGCCGGGGGGGTATGAAGGAAGAGAGAACACATGCGCTACCAATGATCAGTTCCCCCCTACCAGCGTGGCAGTAACAGCCACACTCCTTAGAAGGGGGCAGCCTTGCTCTGGAGAGTGCAGGGGTGTTGGGTGAGGACGTGGTGGGGTCACAGGGCAAAAGGGTGTTGGCATGGGCTGTAGGGGTCAGAGGTTAAAGGGTCAAAGGACATGCGGCATAGGGGTGGGGATCAAAGTGTGTTAGGCACTGGAGAGCCAGGGGTTGGGTTGGGGCTGGGCAAACAGGTAACATTTTATTTGCATATTCATTATTTACATAATGAATATGCAAATAAAATGTTACCGGTCCACAAAAGTTTGTGAATGGGTTTGCTGGTCCACAGTATAAAAAAAGGTGGGGAACCACTAATTTATAAGATCAATGAAACACTGTAGTACAAAGTTACTTGGGGAGAATTTTAGACAATTAAAATTAATTTGAATTATGATCTCTGCTTGTATCTGGGGCTGTCATGATTAAAATGATTTGTGTCAACAGATTACCATTTTACTTCATTATTCTTGGATGTTTTCTACATTTTCAAATATATCGATTTCAATTACAACATAAAATATAAAGTGTACAGTATTCAACATTTATTTTTATATGTATATTTTTCATTACAAATATTTGCATTGTAGAAAACAAAGGAAATATTTTTCAATTCACCTAATAACTACTGTAGTACAATCACTACATGAAAGTTGAACTTACAAATGCAGAATTATATGAAAAAAACTGCATGAATAAAACTGTAAAAGTTCAGATCCTTCATATCCACTCAATCCTATTTCTTCTTCAGCCAATCACTCAAACAAGTTTGTTTACATTTAGCAGGAGATAATGCGACCCATTTCTTGCTCACAATCTCACTGGAAAATGAAAAGAGGCATTCACGTGGCACTGTTGTAGCTGGCATCTCAAGGTATTTACATGCCAACTGCACTCAAGATTCACATGTCCCTTCTTGCTCCAACCAGCATTACGGAGGACATTCGTCCATGCTGATGACGAGTTCTGCTTGAGTTCAGACTGACACACATTCATTTTCATCATCTGAGTCAGATGCCACCAGCAGAAGGTTGTTTATGGGGTGGTTGTGTGTGTGTGTGGTTCTGTAGTTTCCAAATTGGATGGGAACCTGAAAGCATGCTCCACACCTCATCCCTCAGATTTTGGAAGGCACTTCTGATTCTTAAATCTTGGGTCAATTGCTATAGCTACCTTTAGAAATCTCATGTTGATATCTCCTTTATGTTTTGCCAATTCTGGAGTAAAAGTGTTCTTAAACAAAATCTGAGACCACTATAACATGAAATATATGGCAGAATGCAGGTAAAACAGGGTCAGAGACATACAATTCTCCTCTATGGAGTTCATTTACAAATTTAATTAATGCATTATTTTGTTAACAAGCATCTTCAGCGTGAAAGCGTGTTTTCTGGAATGATAATCAAAGCATGAAGATATGTACAAATATGTAATATATTTAGCACATAATGCCTTGCAATACCAGCTACCTAAGTCCCAGGCGAATACCTGTTCTCACTTTCTGGTAACATTGTAAATAAGAAGTGAGCAAAATTATTTGCCGTAAATGTAAACAAATGTGTATGTTTTAGCAATTAGCTGAAGAAAAAGTAGGACTGAGTGGATCTATAGGTTCTTTGTAAGTTTTACATTGCATTCAAAAACAAGTCATTTAACAAAAAAAATCAACATCTGTAAATTGCACTTGTGATAGAGAACTTATATGAAGTGAATTGAAAAACACTTATGTTTATCATTTTACAGTGCAAATATAAAGAGAACAGTGTAAACTTTTTATTCTGTATTGTAACTGAAATCAGTATTATTTAAAAATGTGAGTTAACTCTAATCAACTACCCTATTATTTTACTCTCTCTGAACTGAATTGAAGTGCATCAGAAGTTGAAGATTTGTTATGTAAACTCTGTTTCTGCTGAATGAGATGATATTTTCATTTATATAAAAAATGTATCTGCAAAATAATCTAAACACAGTGTTCTCCTCTACCAAGGTTAAACATGATCTCCTGTCCTGTTTGATATAAATAACCTTAATCAAAGGAAATGAAAACCAGGGTCGGTGTGAATCTGAATAAACTCACTATTTGGCTGGGGAATAGGGGAATCTAGTGGAAAAAAACTTCAAACACCCAATATCAAGGTTTTGAGAAAGAAACATAAAACATGTGATTCACTTTGCAGGCATATCTGTTCTTGAAATATAAAATGGCATGAATTGATCAAAATGGAGAAATGTACACTTCTGGAAATAAAATCTAACAGTCATCTCTACTAACTACTCAGATTTTTTAATCTGTGTTAAACACCAATACCCTTTCACAAACTTATTTGTTTTTTTAGACCATTTAAACCATTATATTTTTAAACACAGTAATCCAAATTTGGTAAACACATGTTATCTGGATGCTGCACTGGCTGGACAGAGTACAGGGCTGAAAAAAAATGGCAAAACTGAATTTAACTCTGCAGTCTTCTATAAATGTATTACAATTTTTTATGTAACCAACAATCTTATTCACAAACATAAAATTGAATCATTAATTTTAAATGCTAGAGACAAGAAATGACTGGGGTTGCATACCACCAGTTTTGGACAATCTAGTACAGCAAAAACACAAAGTTATTTGAAATATCCCTATGTTCAAATGTTACTGATCTGGTCAAGTTCTCCTTGCTGGGCACTCACCAGACTGCTGTGAGGGGATCCAAATACTGAATCCCACATGCTCATGGCGTGCTGGGACTGAACAGAGTACAGGCACTGTCCCTGACTATGGTCTCTCAGACATGTCTTTCAGATGCAGACCTTATTTCTAACATAACTCTTGGCAATGGGAACCCTGTAGTCCAAATGCCTAGGCAACAAAACTATGCCTTCTGCCACAAGCCTCTCCAGTTGCTCTTGCACATTCCCCAGAATTCCAACAAAGGTGTGAGCCTTCCGTAGGGTTTAGCATTTGACTAGCCCAAAAATTACTGGCATATCAACAGGTCAAATATTGTCAAAAAACGTCTAATATATTAAAGCACTAATTTATTAGACAGTAAACAAAAAGAATGAGTTCATAGTCTCCAAAACTCTTACCCTTAGATATTTATGCCTAATAAAAAACTGTTATTTCCATTCTAATTCATCTGATGAAGTGGGTTTTACTCATGAAAGCTCATGATTCTATATATTTTGTCTCTAAGATGCCATAGGACTACTCATTGTACAAAAAACAAGTTACTTAAGAGATGTTTGTGACAGGGTGAGGTCACAGACGACCCTGGGGAAAGGGGGCCTTCCTGGAGTGCTGACAAAGCCACGGACACTCGCCTTCCTGTTTTCTGGGGCTTCTCACTGCCCTGTCCTGCTGAGTCAGCTCCCTGGTCTCCCACAGCCAAAGCACAGAGCTGAAATCACTGCTCCCCGCCACAAGGAGCAGTACAGACACTGAAACGCTTCAGGTCCAAGGAAAATGCAGTTTTGGGCCCAGCTTCCTGGGATACTACTCCCCAAATGGGATCAGAACCCCAAATTAATTATTTGGGTAAGCCCCCTTTAACAATAGAAGGAGGATGTATACACTGATTGCTCCCCCAGGTAACAATTATTTTCACTGGGCTTGATAGTAAATAAGAGATTTTATTAAGTACAAGTGGTAGGATTTAAGTGGTTGTAAGTGAGAACAGGAAGAACAAAGTAGATTACAAATTTAAAATAACAAAAAATGCTTAGCTAATCTAACACTAAAACCTCAGTATAAACTTATTACAAACTCACCCTGAAACTGTTCTTATTCCTGCTAAACCTTCAAAACCAGGGCAGTCTCATTTTCCCTGGGGTCTCTGGTTCACTTTCTTGGGAGTGGCAGGCCACACAAAGATCAAGACACTGCTAAGCTTCCCACTGTTTTACAGATTCCCATTTTTACATGGGAAGTTACTTGGCAAGTCCCTACCAGTTAGGGAGATCACATAGCTTCCTAGGACCAACCACTGCTATGACTTAAAGGACAAAAGTGGCTGTTTACATATGATTGCCCAGACACTGAGGCATCCCAGCACTGGAAACACACCTGATGGCTTCCATTTGCACATTTAAAAACCATTTCATATTCCATATATCTAACTTTACACACAAGAATGATACATACACCAAAATACGATATGCAGACCCAGTGGATTAAGACATTCAGATTGATAGATAACATGAGGCAATTTGTCCCAAGCATCTCTGAGTTATGCATATTTGTGTCCATAAATCCATTTCATGAAGCATGAGGGGGAGAACCGTCACAATGTTAACTCAGAAAAATGCAGCACACAGTGAAATGAAGTTCTTAAATAGGAGTATTACTACTTTAAGCAGTGTTACGCTAGTATTTAAATGTGAACATTATTCAATACTGAACAGTTGCAAAAGAAAAGAAAATTAAATTAAATTAAATAAATATACAGCAACTATAAAAGAAGGTCATTTTTACACTGTGGTGGGAGGCAGGGTCGTCCCAAGGAGGGGGCAGAGAAATTATAAAAGAAACAGGTACATTTTATGCACTGATGGTACGCAGGGCCATCCTGAGAAGGGCATAGGGCCTGGTGCAACCTAGAGATGTTAAATATCAATTAAGTGAATAGTCTATTAACCTCATGAATTCTTATCAGTTAGTCAACTATTCTATAGTCCCTGGGGGGTGGGACCAGCAGCCAGTGTGCTCAGGTCCCACTCCCGAGGAGCCCCCAGCCGCTCCGCGCTGCTGCCTCTGTATCAAAAGCAGCAGTGTGGGGTGCCAGGAGGGAGCTGGTCCATGAGGGGAGCTGTTTTTAAAACCAGCTCCCCTCCCAGACCAGCTTGCCTCTTGCCCTGTGCAGCAGCACGGGGTGGCAGTAGCCCCTGTCTTGGGGGGGGCGTAGGAGGGGGAGAGGTCTGAGCTCCCGGACCCAGCACGAGCTGGAACTAAGCTGAGCTGTCTACCCACCCGGCTCCTAATACACTTTAAATGCAGAGCCACAGCAGGGGTAGGTCCCAGACCCAGCATGAGCCAAAGCTGAGCCGGGCTGCTGGCCAGCCTGCTAAAAAAATTTACTGGCCAGCCTATAAGCTTTTGCTCATCAGTTAATCAACTACACTATTACATCTCAAGTGCAACACACACACACCCGGCCGCTGAGAAGCCACACGCAGTGGGCCAGGAGAGGGTGGTGTGGTGTAGTGTAGTGGAGCAGAGCAGGCTGCCAGGCCACTCTGGCTCCCGCCATGTTGCCGCCTCACCAAACCCCCATAATCCTCCACTCTTTCCTGTCCATAGGCCAGCTGGGCAGCCACCACGGGGGCCCCAACGCACAGGGCCTGGGGCAGCCTCCCCGATTCATCATATGGATGGGACAGCTCTGATGGTAGGCAAACATCAGGACAACCTTTCAAGCATCTAAATGGCTATGCCTGTATTGTCTTTATGTTGGGGAAGCAGGTTTAATGACTGTGAACCTTCCTCTCTCTCCCCCTTCCCCCCTTCCTTCTGAGTTAATTTCTGTATATTGGCTAGTCAGTTTAGACTGTCCAACTTATCGAGACAGGAACTGTGGTCTTCTGGCTTTTTTAATGTGTTCCGTAAACCACTATCAGTATTGGTGATCTGGTATACAAATAAAGATATACATGGCTACACACAACGTTTATTCTGGAATATTCCCCCAATCAAGATGTTCAGTTTTCCAATAGTTCAGATTTTTTTCCAAAAGGTGGTCTTAGCATGTAGTAAAGTGAAAAAAAACAAGGTATTTAAATAGGCTTTCATACAGATGGCACCCTAACACGATCAGAAAGATAGACTATCACCTACATCAGGTCATTCTTGTTGGAATATATCTGACAGTGGACAAAACATAGGCAGCCAGTTGACAAGCTAACAAACCTAGCTTACTGGCTTACAGTTTACCTGGTCAGTGGCACCTGATCGTGAAAGCCACTCTTTACTTACATGGCATGAGAAGTACATAGAGCTATACAAAATAATCAACACACCTACATTTCCCTGACTCAGGTTACTCACCACTCTGATGAGTTATTTGGGCTTGGGTAAAATCCTCTGAAGTGTCTGGAATCCTTCTGCAACTCAGCTTCTCTTCAAAATCACGGAGACTGTCTAGCTCAGCTAGCCTTCTCTGACTCAGTCGGTCCCACAATTAAACAGGACTCTGCTTCTATGAAACATACCTGCCTCTTCATCTCTCCTGACCAAAGCTTTGTGTCAATCTCAAGACTGTATGTCCTCTTCCAATCCCTGGGTTCTTTGTTCTTCTTCTGGGAATTTTCCACTCCTCCCTCCCTGCAAAGAAGCTGGTGTAACTAACTTCTTTGTTAACTTCCATACCATATACCCATTATCCCAATGTTCTTCCACCAGAACAGGAGACCATAAAGGTCTAATTGTTCTCCATTATATCCAGGCTTGTGCTACAGTGGCTTCTGAAAATCGTGGATTTTGCATCCATATAGAGGCATTCCAGGACACAAAGAGTTTCGTAATATCAACCACAATTCATAAATCAAACTCTCTCAGTGAAGAATTCAAAGGCAGCGATGTTAGATAAAGGGTAATAGAAGAGTCGACTAACCGCAAGAATTCGTAGTGGTTAGTCGACTATTCTATAGTCTCCAAGGTCAGCAGCCAGTGTGCTCCAGCCTCTCTCCCAGGAAGTCCCCTGGCACTCTGTGCTACTGCCTCTATATTAGAGGCAGCAGCGTGGGGGGAGGGGCGGGAGGGGCGGGGCAGCAGGAGCCGGTCTGCAAGAGGAGCCAGTTTCAAAACCAACTCCCCATACGGACCAGCTGCTTGATACAGAGGCAGCAGCGCAGGATGGCAGAAGCCCCTGTCCACGGGGGATCCGAGCTTCTTGTGGACAGAGGCTGCTGGTGGGGGGAGGGGCTGCTGCCAAAGCAGCCTCTGTCCATGGCCAGCTTGGACCCCACACAGACAGGGACTGCTGCTCGGGACTAGCCTCTGTCTGCAGGGAGCTGGGACTGCCCCAGTAGACAAGGGCTGCTGCTGCAAAGCAACCTCTGCTCAAGGCGGGCCAGGCCCCACCACAGGCAGAAGCTGCTTCATGGCAGTCTCCCATGTGTCCTGGCAGCAGCACCGGGAGGGGGGGGAGTTCAGCACCACAGAGACGGTGCTGGGGGAAACTGGTTTTTAAGCCAGCTCCCCTCTGCCCTTGCTTTTAAGCCAGCTCTCCTCAGCTCTGGCTCCTGCTTCCCCCTGCTTGCTGCCTCTGATACAAAGGCAGCGCCGGGGGAGGAGGGGGAATGCGAGTAGTCTACTAGATTAACCTTTAAATCTAGGCTTATCATTTAATCATCCGGTCATCTATTTGATCACATCCCTATTCAAAGGATCTCTCTCTTGAAACCAGTGTTTTAATCATTTTTCCAACTACAGAAGTCTTGAATATTTTAAGATAGGGGAAAAAAGCCCAATTCTTAGATTAAATGATTTTACCATGATTTTCTTGCTACCCCTTTGCTCCCTCCACAGATAGCAGTCTCCCTTTCCACATGACAGATTAAGTGCTACTACCCATGGAAATCCAATTACCAAGTAATTCAAGATAATGATATTGATCTACACACCTCCTCAGGGTTTGTGACTTAAGAAATCATCTCTTTGCTAATGCTGCAATGCAGTAGTTGAGGAACTTAAGCTAAGTGTCCAGACTTTTAAAATCTGGTTTGGTAGGACATTCTCTTTCATATCAATCCATAGCCCAAGATATGAGAAGTGGTGGAAAGAACATTCCTGTGGTGGGAAGAACACCTCAGCAGCCCAACACTGCGGCATTTAATTTCAAGAAGGAGAACTATGCAAAAATGAGGAGGTTAGTTAAACAGAAATTAAAAGGTACAGTGACTGAAGTAAAATCCCTGCAAGCTGCATGGACACTTTCAAGACACCATAATACAGGCCCTACTTAAATGTACACCCCAAATTAAAAAACATAGTAGAATAACTAAAAAAGAGCCACCGTGGCTTAACAACCATGTAAAAGAAGCAGTGAGAGATAAAAAGACATCTTTTAAAAAGTGGAAGTCAAATCCTAGTGAGGTAAAGAGAAAGGAGCATAAACACTGCCAAATTAAGTATAAAAATGTAATAAGAAAAGCCAAAAAGGAGTTTGAAGAACAGCTAGCCAAAAACTCAAAAGGTAATAACAAAATGTTTTTTAAGTACATCAGAAGCAGGAAGCTTGCTAAACAACCAGTGGGACCCCTGGACGATCGAGATACAAAAGGAGCACTTAAAAGACGATAAAGTCATTGCAGAGAAACTAAATGAATTCTTTGCTTCAGTCTTCACGGGTGAGGATGTTAGGGAGATTCCCAAACCTGACCTGTCCTTTGTAGGTGACAAATGTGAGGACTTGTCACAGATTGAAGTGTCATTAGAGGAGGTTTTGGAATTAATTGATAAACTTAACTGTAACAAGTCACTGGGACCAGACAGCATTCACCCAAGAGTTCAGAAAGAACTCAAATGTGAAATTGCAGAACTATTAAGTATGGTTTGTAACTTATCCTTTAAATCAACATCTGTACCCAAAGACTGGAAGATAGCTAATGTAATGCCAATATTTAAAAAGGGCTCTAGATGCGATCCCGGCAATTACAGACCAGTAAGTCTAACGTCAGAACCGGGCAAATTAGTTGAAACAATAGTAAAGAATAAAATTGTCAGACACATAGAAGAACATAATTTGTTGGGCAAAAGTCAACATGGTTTCTGTAAAGGGAAATCATGTCTTACTAATCTATTAGAGTTCTTTGAAGGGGTCAACAAACATGTGGACAAGGGGGATCCAGTAGATATAGTGTACTTAGATTTCCAGAAAGCCTTTGACAAGGTCCCTCACCAAAGGCTCTTTACGTAAATTAAGTTGTCATGAGATAAGAGGGAAGATCCTTTCATGGAGTGAACTGGTTAAAAGACAGGAAACAAAGGGTAGGAATAAATGGTAAATTTTCAGAATGGAGAGGGGTAACTAGTGGTGTTCCCCAAGGGTCAGTCTTAGGACTAATCCTATTCAACATATTCATAAATGATCTGGAGAAAGGGATAAACAGTGAGGTGGCAAAGTTTGCAGACGATACTAAACTGCTCAAGGTAGTTAAGACCAAAGCAGACTGTGAAGAACTTAAACAAGATCTCGCAAAACTAAGTGACTAGGCAACAAAATGGCAAATGAAATTTAATGTGGATAAATGTAAAGTAATGCATATTAGAAAAAATAATCCCAACTATACATATAATATGATGGGGGCTAATTTAGCTACAACTAATCAGGAAAGAGATCTTGGAGTCATCATGGATAGTTCTCTGAAGACGTCCACACAGTGTTCAGTGGCAGTCAAAAAAGAAAACAGGATATTAGGAATCATTAAAAAAGGGATAGAGAATAAGACGGAGAATATCTTATTGCCCTTATATAAATCCATGGTACACCCACATCTGGAATATTGCATATAGATGTGGTATCCTCATCTCAAAAAAAATATACTGGCATTAGAAAAGGTTCAGAGAAGGGCAACTAAATTGATTAGGGGTTTGGAACGGGTCCCATCTGAGGAGAGATTAAAGAGACTGGGACTTTTCAGCTTGGAAAAGAGGAGACTAAGGGAGGGATATGATAGAGGTATATAAAATCATGAGTGGTGTGGAGAAAGTGAATAAGGAAAAGTTATTTACTTGTTCCCATAATATAAGAACTAGGGGCCACCATATGAAACTAATGAGCAGCAGGTTTAAAACAAATAAAAGGAAGTTCTTCTTCACACAGCCCATAGTCAATAAGTGGAACTCCTTGCCTGAGGAGGTTGTGAAGGGTTTAAAAGAGAACTAGATAAATTCATGGAGGTTAAGTCCATAAATGGCTATTAGCCAGTATGGGTAAGGAATGGTGCCCCTAGCCTCTGTTTGTCAGAGGGTGGAGATGGATGGCAGGAGAGAGATCGCTTGATTATTACCTGTTCGATTCACTCCCTCTGGGGCACCTAGCATTGGCCACTGTCGGCAGACAGGGTACTGGGCTGGATGGACCTTTGGTCTGACCCAGTATGGCCATTCTTACGTTCTTAGTCCATCTGCTTAGAGAGAGCTTCGCCAACAGGCAATCAGGATGATCTAGTTGTGGAAACTGTCCTATAGTTAGATTTATTGTGATCAATCAACTCTTTCACAAGACTAATTTTTAACACTTACAACTTGGGATGTTGGGTAGAAAGCACTTATTTTTAGATTCATAAAATGTTGAGACTTATTTCAAATCACACATACATGGAGAGACTGAGGATGTGTTAATGTGGATAAAGATTTGTGAAAAAAATTAATCTCACAACAGAATTCCTAACTAGGGATGTTAGCGTATAGTCATTTAAACAATTAACTGATAAGCCTGGGCTCACTGGTTAATCCAAATGACTACACACATGACACACCCTTGCTGCCTCTGAATCAGCATGGCCTGCCTCCTCCTGCAGGCACCAGTCATCCCTGTTTTGTTCAGAGTTATGAACATTTCAGCATTATGAACAACCTCCATTCTAAGGTGTTTGTAACTTTCTATTGTAGCTGTTTCCAAGTAACAGGTAACTCTGAAGAAAACTATCTGAAATTGTATGAAACAATGAAGTCCTGTGGCATCTTAGGGTACGGCTAGACTGCGGGGATTTATCAGGATACTGCTTTTTTTTTTTTTTTTTGCAGAAGAGCAAACACGCTTTCAGAAGCCTCTGTATTCCTCGTTCTATGAGGAAGAAGGGGGTTTTGGAAAGAGGGGTTTTTTCCGACATTTGGCCCAGTCTAAATGGGCCAAATGTCAGAAAAGCCTCTTCCGACAAAAGAATCAGAAAAAAAGTACGCAAAATGCGGAGTGTATTTTGCGTACCTTTTTCCAACAAAAACGTGTAGTCTAGCCGTACCCTCTGAGACTAACAAAAATATACAGCTTTCATAGGTAAGACCCACTTAGATTGATTCATAAACATTTCATCCAATCAAAAAGCACAACATGTGTTTGCTATAGACCAGCAAATCACACTAGAGAACAAGGAGAGTGGCTCCTTATGCACCTATCTATAATGTATAAGAAAACACCCTGCGTGGTCACAGGTAGCTACAGTCTGACACACACATGTTGGAAAGCTCATGTTGCCAGTATTAAAACGTCCCTGCAATTTGTAAATATTATAGATCAGTGATTCTCAGGACCCCAAAGTGGATTGTGGCCCCATTGTAAGGAGTCACCAAGGTTGACTTAGACTTGCTGGCACCCAGGGCTGAAGCCTGTGGGAACATACACCGTCAACTTTACAAAACTGAGCGCTTAAAAAAAAAACTCCAACACTAATAAATTTGACCTTATCTCGTAGTATAAACAAGGCCTAAATCTCTAGAGTGTCACCAATAAATGCGGATGCTCAAGCCTTGCATTACAAACTCAGGGTCCATTGACTCAAGTCCTGATAATCCTTAGTTTACACAGTCTTCCATCTTCTTTCTTCCATCGTTTAAAAGTAGAGCTCTAAGGTCAATATATCAAAGTATCATTACTGATTTGTACTGCAACTTCTTCTACATCAGGAGATTGGGGAATCAACCGTAGTACATCCTATATTCAAATCTTATTAAATGTAATCATGAACTACTACAAAAAAAGTTGTGCAAACTGAATCTCCCTAGACCGGCACCCGAGTGGTCCCAAACAAGGAAATTTGCCAGACCAGGGGAGGTCAGGCGTCCGGGCTCTCCCAGGGCTCCACTTCCTGGCTGTTGCCTCAGAAGAATCCAGAGGCCTGACCTCCTCTGACCCACTTGCCTGGTTCTGCTCTGCACTCTGGCCCCATGCAGAACGGTAGTTGCTCCAGAGGTTCCCCATCCCAGTGCAGGGCAGCAGCTCCTCCTGAGGTTCCCTGGCACCCAATCACCTGACCCGTGCAAGACACTAGCCACTCTTGGGGCTCCCTGTCCCCTCTACTCTGCCTTGTGCTGGGCCACACTGCTCCTGAGGGTCCCTGCTCCTATACCCCATTGCTTTCTACCCCCAGGTCACTAGCCCTGTGGGCTGCTGCCTGCCAGACTGCCTCTACTCCCAGCCACTCTCAACGTCTGCAGCCAGAACTCTCTGGTCTAGCAACAGATGTGGCCCTCCTGGACCATGGATGTTTCCAGACCACAGAATCCTGGACGAAAGAGGTTTAACCTGTAATACTGTTTTACAGATATACCTTTTGATAAAGCACACTTTTCCTCTCAAGTTAATAGGATTTTAATTCCTACTTCTTTTATGACTAACATGGTACATACTGTCCCTGAAATAAAAACTAGGGATGTAAAAGAGTAGTCGAACAGTGGACTACTCGCATTTCCTCCCCGCCCGTTGCTGCCTCTATATCAGTCGGATGTAAGCAGTGCATGGGAGGGGAGGGGGGGAGAGACGGACAGGGGAGGCAGAGGTGCTGCAGGGAACCCAGCATGAGCAAGGACTGAAGCAATCCATGCTCACACCAGGTTCCCCACTGAGCTTCTGCCCTTGAAATGTAGCAAAATTGTGAGCAGTGGGGATAACGAGCCACCCCCCAACTCATCAACTACTCAATTAGCTGATTAATCGAAAATTTAACATCCCTAATAAAAACCTGTGATGAAAATGCAGAAGTAGTAACAGAACTGTTTTCTTTTTGAGTACGACTCTTGAATAGCAAAGAAACATCTGAAACAACATGATATCTGTCAGGAGAAACTATGGGCTCGTCTAGACTACATCCCTCTTTTGAAAGAGGAATGTAAATTAGCCCGATCGAAAGTGCAAATGAAGCGAGGATTTAAATATCCCGTGCTTCATTTCCATGATTGTGTACCAGCGGTATTTCGAAAGTGAAACTGTAAAAAAAAAAAAAAAAAACCTCCATTTTTGAAAGATCCCGTACTCTCTTTCAAAAAAGGGATTTTTTTGTGAAAGAAAGTCTAGACTGCGGTTTCACTTTCAAAATACCACTGGGACACAATCATGCAAATGAAGCGCGGGATTATTTAAATCCTCACTTCATTTGCACTTTCGATTGGGCTCATTTACATCCCTCTTTCGAAAGAGGGATATAGTCTAGACGAGCCCTAAATGAAAGCAAAGAGTAATACTACTTGAAAATGAAGCAAAAAGGAAGAGAAGATGGGCTGGGATTGATATGAAGATGACGTAAAATACCCATCAATATCCAGGAGGAAGATCTCACAAGCAAGAAATTCCTGTTTGGAATAATAACAAAGATATCAGCTCTGAATTAATTTTGGATAAAAAACTGCAGAGTAAAACTACTGAAGGGCTGGCTAGCAATGATCCAGTAACATGGAGACGGCTAACAAGTACAAACATTTGTACCCATCAAATGGAGTTTCTAAGAATTCAGCCTCTTTTCCATGAGATTCCTGTGGCCATGGTTTTCCAGGAAATATTTCTGAGGACTTTGCTGAAAGAAAAAACTTGTCCAGAAATTGGTTTACGTGAAATCTGTGCACTCAACAACTGTTTGACTTTCCCTGCTGTCTTTTTGACGGATGCAATCAACAGCAACAAAAGTAACAGTGCTTGGTAAATCTGATGATGAACTCAAAAGTAATTGGAGTGCGTAATACGAACGGCTTGAAAGCCACGAGCACATTTTGTGAATTTCTCACTACACTTTGGCTGGAAAAAAGTCTGAAGAACCACACTGAAACTGAGGTTCTCTTCGAAACAAGTTGAGGAAAAAACCACAAAACGATACGAAATTTTGAAAACATTCTTTGATGCCACATTGGTTTTAGCTGAATGATTTCATTTTACAGATCTAACAAAACAGAGGACCCAGGGAACAGCCTTTTGTACTTTACAATTGCTTGAGCTTTCAGAACTTGATAAAAGAGAACTAAAAACAAGTCCTTGACATGTTATCCAAAACCTACAGAAGGCATTCTACGATGACATGACTGTTGACTGAAAACCGGATGCTTCCGATAGAGAGCAAATTATTTTTCATTTTGTGATACACTCAAGATAATGTATGGGAAATTAAATAGTGTCTTCTGACATCTGAGGACTACAAAGGAAAAAATAAAAAAAGAAACTGCAAAGCCAATATACAGAATACTTGAAAAGACCTTCAAAACCGTAGAGGTCAAGGATATGACACTGTTAAACGTGGCTGGAATTTGTGAAGGAGCACAGACTAATTTTTTACAGAAGACTCTTCAGGCAATCTATTCATCAAATAACACACCCAGTCTGAAATGTGGAAGAGATTGTTTGGAAACACAAATTCTGTACTTGCTTGTTTCCAGCCCTGCCTGATGAAAAGTTCAACAGAAAGCTGCAAATATTTTGTTGCAAATTAACTATTTATTTAGTGTAGGAACGTGGAACCTTTTTTGGGTCAGGGGACACTAAACCACAGAGATACCAGTCACAGGCCACACAAAAGTGAGAAGCAAAAAAAAAAAAACACACACACACACACACACACACACACACACACACACACACACAGAGAAAAATCCCACAATACCCCCCTTGATGTGGTGTGATGTTCTTTTTTATTTATTTTTTTTATGGCCACCCCTTCCTCCCTAAAGGCACCCCATGCAGGGAAGGGGCTAGGGAGGAGGTTTCCCTTCCCTCCCACTTCTGCAAGGGATTCTCCCCTTTTCCCCCAGGCCTCCTTAACTGTTAAGGGGACACTACTGGCAGCATGTGGCCACTTCTATACAGGGAAGAGACTGGGGTGGAGGTAAGAAGCTGGCCCTGCTGTGGCCTCCCCCAGGCAGGCAAGGGACTCAGGGGTTTCCCTTGCCTCCCACTCAAGGGATGGATTTCCCCCCCTTCCCTCGCAGTCCCTGCATGCCTCCTTAATAGCTCCAGCCTCTTCATAGCTGCCTGGTGCTGGGGAAGGGCAGCAAGCACAGAAACCACTTATGCAGGAGCTCCAGACCTGGAGCTTTCCCCTCAGGCCAAATTGTTTGGTGGGTGGAATCCAGCCCACAGGCCGGAGGTTCCCCAAGCCTGATTTAGTGCGTGCACAGTCATCTAGTCAAGTGATGGCATCTTGTGTGGCATAATACAGTTCTTCTAGACCAGTGGTGCGCAACCTTTTTTGATCTGCGACCCTCGAGCCAGCCAGATATAGGTGCCGCACTACAGGGGCCGCCAACTGCTGGGCCCAGCCACTGACCAGCTGGATCTAAGAGCCACGCTGCGCGGCCGTGCCCAGCCCCCGGCAGGCCAGATCAAGCACCGTGCCATGCTGCCACCAACGGCCGGGCCCATCCCCCAGCCAGCCGGATCTAAGTGCCACGGCCCCCAGCAAGACATCTGCGACCCCTTTGGGGGTCGCAACCCACGGGTTATGCACCACTGTTCTAGACCACCGCTGAACCTAGTCAGCAGGCACTCATTGAAAATGCATGCCATCCTCTGTGTTGCACCACAGTTGTAAAAAGGGCTGCATGAAGGCTCCAGAGATATTGATTGTCTGCACAGAGACCTGGCACAGTCTGAACCTATTCAACAAGGACCACTGATGACAGGGCAAGTTAAAACCAGGCAGACATATTGTGGGGTTGGTAATAAGAGACTGGCTGGGTATTTTAACTGATATCCATTGCTCTCAGAGTGTTTGCACCCTAACAGCCTGACATAGCAGATGAGACCATAGCTGGCAATTTTTAAAAGATCATTGTACAGCAGCAGGATAAGGTCAGCATGTACTTTTTTTCCATAACCTGCCAGTGGCAGCCTTTCATTTGATATGAGGAGGAGCAATATTGCTCAGAACTGGAAGCCATCAGATGAAATCGGACACGAGGTACCAGAGATGATGCACATGGCAGTCTACAACTGTATATCCACCAATTTCATGTGTGATAATAGACTCCATACTGGTGCACAATATTCTGCCACTAAATACGAGGTAGCAAGAACTGACATCTGTGAGTCTGGGGTACCCCAGGACAAGCCTGCCAGTTTGCTAAGAAGACTGTATCTGACTAAGATCCTGGAACACACCAGTCACTTTCTGAACAGCAAATTAACATTTTTGAAAAAGCCTAAAAAATATGACTATAATTTAACTATACATATCAGCATATGATAATTAGTGAGTTTAATAGTTATGCTACATTGTACTGAAACAGAAGTAGGACAACTGATTGTACTAAGGCTAAGCTACATAACTGACAAGCAGAATAAAACAGAGGAAAATGTTTCCCTCATTAAAATTCCAAGAATGGAAACCATCCACTAACTGTCCACGTTTTTTTCCATATCTGATGCTCTTCTCCTTTAATTCTCGGATGGCTCAAATTGTGAATATGAACATATGCTAAAAAAAAAAACCCACTATATAAACACCATCTTTCCTTTCTTTCTTTTTGAACCACAGGGCTTATTTCAGAAAACATACCACTAGGGCAATTTCTTTTCTTTTTTTAATTATCAGAAAGGAGGTGATAAAAAAGTAATTATACAGATCATGATAAGAGTACAATTAGCATAGCAAAACATAGTGAATGCTAACTGTCTATGCCCTGAAAATGTACTTATATATTGAAGATACTCAGGGTATGTGTACACTAAAAGTTAATCTATAGTAGGTCAACTTACAGCCACACATCTACATTTCCTTGGGTCAATGGTGTATGTCCTCACCAGGAACACTTCCTGGGCAACTTTCTTGTCAATTTCATGACTCTGCTAGAGAAAGCTACTAGTGCATATAAGTAATATACTGCATCACCCTAATTACACAACAGTAGCAGGACAAAGCTGTGGTGTAGATACTGACAAATAGGTCAACATAAGCTACCGTATATCAATCTAACTATGTAGTGCAGACCATGCATTAGAAATGTTTAAGTACTAACAAAACATTTACTAGTGTTATATTTCAACCAGTTGGAATAGTTGCAACTTTAACCACGAGTCTATTACAAAAACTGTTTAGTTCTAATGACAACTCTGATGATGCCAAACCAGAGAGCAGCCTCTGTCTGACCCGCCGTGGACAGGGGCAGCAGGCTGTTTTTTAAACTGGCTCCCCTTGCAGACTGACTCCCATGTGCCACACTGCGCTGCTGCCCCTGATAGAGAGGCAGCAGGTTAGGGTGACGGGGCTCCCCACTGCCAGCACCGCTTACGGGGACTATTGAATAGTTGTGTAACCGCTAAAATTTGACGCTATTATATGACTATTCAATTACACTCTAACATCCCTAGTTCTTTCGGAGCTGTGGGCTTAGGAAGAACTGAGGCTGAAGATTCAGGATAAAAGCAGTGCCAACATTTTGGAACCTGGTATTGCCAACCATAAGCACTCAAAAAACAGCAATCAGGCCCCTAAAAGATCATGAGACTACTTAGAATTCAGAAGCTTTTAAAAAAGCTGAGTCTTGATGTACCTTCTTCCTCTGGAGCATTTAGGGTTAATGTCTTCAAGCTCTTTCACAGCAATGAAAAGAACTGGAAAAGTCAGCTTTTTCCTTTTTTTTAAGTGGAATTTGCATTACATTCCAGGAGTTGGGCTTCAAAAGTAAAAAGCCATCAAATATTGACAAGTTTATGATAAGCTTGCCAGAGTTGGAAAGTGTCTTGCGATATCAGAATAGGTGTTACAGCTACCTGATTATATGGTAACAGTGGTATTTAAACTGAAATACAAGTCTCTTAAGCATAAAAAGGTTAAAAGCCTCAAGGAATAAGAGACAAATTTTACTGTGAGTTCTGCAATGAATACAAAATGCAATTAAGAATATTCAGAAACTTTGGAATTATGAGTAAAAGAGAGTTATACTTTATCTCTTCAGCTCAATGAAAAAGTAATTGAAGCCTTGTCTATACGTAAAAGGATTTACCAGTTCAGACATACGATATAGCTTAAACCAGCTCCCTGAATATAATAAACTATACTATCAAAAATACTTTTTGCCTGCATAGCTTTTGCTGGCATAGCTATATCAGTCAAAAATGTGAAAGAGAAAAAAATATCACATTCCTAATAGGTATAACTACACTGGTAAAAACATTCTAATTTAGACAAGACTAAAGAAGAACCCTACGCAGTCACAGGTCTCTCCTCACAGCACATTATGAGGCTTTGTCTACACTAGCAACCTATGTTCGTATAATTACACCACTTATGGGTGTGAAAAATTTACACCCTGGAGCGATACAGTTATGCCAACCTAATTCTAGGGTTAGACAGCACTATGACAATGGGACTGCTTCTTCGGAAAGTAAAGTACCTATGCTGACGGAAGAATTCCTCCAACTGGTGTAGACAACATCTTCAGAGCAGCACTACATGCTGCAACATTTTAACTATAAAGAAGCACTATATGAATCCTTCTGTTAAATGGTGCCTTAGACCGGGGGGGTCTCAAACTCCTGGTCCACAGGCCATCTACAGCCCAAGCATTTCCTAAAACCGGCTTGCAAAATATTTTGAAAAAGTTATTTAATCAGGGCCATGCAACTGCCAGCCTGGGGGGACGAGGAGCACCCAGGGACCCACCTGTGCACATGGTTCCCAGTAGCACCCAGGGCCTCAGTGCACATAGTCCCAGGGCCAAGGGCACTGCTCTGTCCTGGAGGCCACAGCTAGCTGCCTCCACTGCAATGCAAACAGCACTGGCCAGGAAGCTGCTTGAGCTAATGTGCTTCTGCAGACAGTGGGGCAGAACTGGGGGGTTTCACTTTCAGTTACCCCAGGCTGGGGCGGGGGATCCCAGTGTGAGAATGTGGATGTTAGCAGAGAGGGGGCAGGATCTCAATGCAAGAGTGCAGATGTTAGTGGGGGGCCATCCCAACATGAAGACATGGGGGTTTCAGGTGAGGACCCAGTTGTATGTCTTTTGTAGGATCCTGGTCTCTCTCTGGGCTCCTGGAGAAAGGGGGAAACTGTCAACTTGCATGTACTATATGGCCAACCCCGAGAGTTCAGAACTTATCCTCCAAAAATAGAATAGCTTCTTGAAATCACAACTAAAAATATACTTAGGGATCTTTGTATTTGCCATCTGGTGTTTAAGGTCTTTGGATGAACTTGGGGCACAGTGTCTAGATTTTCTCCACAAACCATGAGATCTAAAGGTGGTGGGGTGTTTTTTGTTTGTTTGTTTGTTTGTTTGTTTGTTTGTTTGTTTGTTTGTTTGTTTGTTTGTTTGTTTTTAAGAAAAAGAAGGCTGTGATTCTCTTCAAATACTATGCTCCAAACAAATAAAAATCTACTAAGTCAGAGCAGTCACAGTTGATAATAGTGCATAAGGCATTAGGTAGTGAAGTTCCCAGATCCAGCTTAATTCTAGTAACCATGGCTGGGGCTTTCCAGAAAACAAAACAAAAAAACAAAAAAACAAAAAAAAAGCCCCAATTATCAGGAGGCTTGTGATCAAATCAGGAGAGTTGGCATCAATGATATCTAGTCGGTTTACAAAATGAGTTGTTAATTTCACAGCTTACACCTATGGATGGGACGGCTCTGCACACACCTTCCCCACACCACAGGGATGTGCAGGCAGAGACATAAAGTAGGGATGTTAGTGTGTAGCTGGTTATACAATTAACCAATAAACTTGGGTTTATTAGTTAATCCTAATGACTACATGCCTCCCCACCCCTCACTTGCTGCCTCTGTATCAGGCAGGAGCCGGTACTTGTAGGAAGCAGCTTTCAAGCCAGCTCCCCACGTATTTCGGCTCCCATGGAGCAGCCTGCCCCTCTCACTGCTTCCTCTTTATCCTACCTTCCCCCAACCCGAGTGCAAACTTGTAACCGCTAAAAAAAAAAATCCAGTGGTTACAGGTTTACATAAATACATGATAGTTAACAGCCCTAACATGCAGTAGCAGCCTGAAGCCACTCAAGCCCTACTGCACTGCTGTTGGTGGCTGAGGAGATCCCCATCCTCCAGCAGGTTTTACCCAGGGTGGCTGGCAGCACTGGGAGACACACAGGGATGCAGAGATAGGTACTTGCAGGCACAGAAAAAACATGGTGACTGCAATGAAGGACAGAGAACTGACACCATGTTTTAAGGTAGATGGTCACTATTTTTAAAAGAAACTGAATAATGAACCATTACTGAAAAAAAATTAAAATTAATACTCCAAATTGCCCATGAAGAGAATAATATAATAATTGTACAAGAAACAAATAAGGCTGTTCAAGGGTCTTATGGGAGGTGTGGCAACAGCAAAGAATCCTACCAAAGGGAGCAGAACGAACTATAGCAAAAGCCTAGCTGACATGTACATCATGGAACATGATTTATAAAATGGAGGCAATATATGAAGCAGAAAACAGAGCCACAGAAAAAATTACTACTGCTCAGATGTTATCCTTACAACCGGTAAAAAAACACAGACAGAAGGAAAGGGAAGGAGAGCACTTGCCTCAACTGGCAGAAAAACTCCAATAATAAGCATCAAGAAATATGTTCATCAGGAGCAATGTTTGGTCAAAAGGCAGGACCATTACAAATAGGACCCAGAAAGTAAACCTGAGTTGGGCAAACTGTAAAAGGTGAACACCCAATGAGGGAAAAGTGAGTTAGGCTCTCAAGAAGGGACTGTAACAGGACAGAAATAAAAGTTCAAGTGAAAGAATTAGGACCCAGGATAATTCAGGAAGCAAAGGAGAATTAATTTTAGTTTAGTTAATAAGAATTTGCAGTAAGCATGCATTTGTGCAAAATCTGAGATATTTATTAACATGGAGGGTAATGTGTCCAATCCTTTGAGACTAAAAGAATTTTTATATGATGAACAAGATTTTCAATAATCCTCATATTTGATTTGTCTTGGTGGGAGCTCAAGACTGAGCTGCTTTAAGGGAACTCTATTTCTGGCTTCTGGATAACTAGTAAGGTGTTGTAGACGTAGGTGCCATTCCATGGGTGCTCCAGGGCTGGAGCACACATGGAAAAAAAAATCAGTGGGTGATTAGCAACCAACAGCAGCCATGTTCCCCTTCTTCCTCCAGAGCCTCCTATCTACTGGCAACCCTGCTGATCAGCTCTTCCCCTTCTCTCCTAGCATCTCCTAAATGCCACAAACACATGCCCCAATACATCTCAGAAGCTCAGTGGAGGGGGTGGGAAGAGGGCAGGCAGGCATGGAGCTTGGAGAAGGGGTGGAATGGGGGCAAGGCTAAGAACAGATTAAGAGTGATGGGGGCACAGGGAAGGAGTGGACTCAGGACAAACCTGGGTAGAGGGTGTGGGTTGAGCATCCCACCAGGTAGAGAGGAAATCAGCACCTATGAGTGTACTAGCAGTTTTGTTGCAGGCTTGGTGAATCTAAGTATTAGAATAATAACTAGTTTTGGGGAGTGTTCACCCCATTCTTTGCAGTTTGCCCTATTTTAGTACTCTCAGCCTGTCAACTCTGAGGCTGTCTACACTACACTTCTTTTTTTGGAAAAAGGTATGCAAATTGCACTCCGCAATTTGTGTACCTGTTTCCGATAGTTTTTTCAGAAGAGGTTTTTCTGAAATTTGACCTGTCTACACTGGGCCAAATTTTGGAAAAGCCTCCTCTTTTGGAAGAGCCCTTCTTCCTCATGAAAAAAGAGCGTCTGCTCTTCTGCAAAAAATATTGGAAGAGCAGACGCATTCCCTGAACGTGGTGGAGTTTTTCCAGGATACCTCTGGTATCCCGGGAAAAAACTCCGTAGTCTAGACATAGCCTCGGACCAGTCACACATGGCTATACTGATGTAGCTGCTGTGGCGCAAACCCTGAGGGGAAATGCTTTGGACTAGCATAAAGCATGACTTACATCCATGGACATTTACCACAATATACAGAAGTCCTTGGCAGGAAAAGAAAGTTCTCTTTAGGGATGTTAGATAGCGTGTAATTGAATAGTTGTGTAACCGCATCAAATTTTAGTAGTTACATGACTATACAACAGTCTCCGGGGACAGCAGCCAGTGTGCTCCTGGCCCCACTACTAAAGAGTGCCCTGCCACTCCACACTGTTGCTTCTCTATCAGAGTCAGCAGCGCAGGGTGGCAAACAGGAGCTGGTCAGAGAGGGGAGCCGGTTTAAAAAAGCTCCCCTCGGACAGAGGATCCTTCTGCAGAGAGGTCTCTGTCTGCAGGGAGCATGGACCCCCACCCATGGACAGGGGCTGCTGCCACAGAGCAGCCTCTGTCCGCAGCAGGCCCAAGCTCACCAGGCACAGAGGATGTGTCGTGGATGCCGGAGCAACCGCTGTCCATGGGGAGCTCAGACCCTCTGCGGACAGAAGCTGATGCTGTGGAGCAGCCTCTGTCGACGGCGAGCGTGGGCCCGCCACAGACAGTCTGCTTCGCGGCAGCCTCCCCTGCCACCACCACCCTGCACTGCTGTATTTAAGCTGCATCCTCCCAGCTAGTTCCTGCCTGCCCATCTCCCCCACTGCCTCTGTGGGTCCATGGCACCAGCACACTTAAATGCCAGCTCCCCACACTTTATCAATTCCTGCCTATCAGGGGCAGCAATGCAGGGATGGGAGGGACAGGCAAATCCAGGCTCGTGAGGAGCTGGCTACAGGCACTGATACAGAGGCAGCAAGGGGTGGGAAATGCATGCAGTCAACAGGATAAACCAATAAGCATGGGCTTATTGGTTAATCATGTAGTTGTCTACAGGTTGTCATCACTAGTTTTCTTCAAGCCCACATGTCAACTTGGAGTATGCATTTACTTGGCACGATCAACACTCCACGTATTCTAGCTTGTTTATTATGACATTTGTGAGATAGAATGTGAAAAAAAAACAAGTGAATTATGCGAAGAATGTATGCATCTTACCTAGTCTTGTGAAATAAAGTTTCCTTCAACTTTCAAAATATATGAAAGAAATTATTAAAAAAACAGCAGTTAAGCCAAAAGATTATCCTTTTAAGATAAAAATTACCTATGGGACCCACAAATAGGTTTTAGTCTGTCATGGCTTCCAGATATGAAAAAAGAAAACACTTGTGTATTGTATAACACCAGCCTCTACTTTTCTCATCATTATAGAATCCCACACTAGCACTGTTCCAATTTCCATCTCAATTTGCATTGCTGAACTATTCAGAATAAGGTACCAATTCCCTGATTAAGGGAAGAAGAGTGATGGGGATTCCAAAGGAACAAGCAGACACCTAGTAATGAAGAATGAAACTGAACTAATGTTGATCATCCAATAAATTACTGGCCTGAAATAGACAATCTAAAATTTGACCCAAAATTTGTTTTTAAAAACCACCAAAGACATTTTTTCCAATGACTAGTGTTACTTCAAAACAGCTATTTCCTGTAGCCTTTGAAACAAACATTGCTACTCTAGAAATCTGAAAGTTATACAGATTAAAAACAAAAACAATTTAATTTTGTTCAATTCACGAGAAATGCAAAAAAACCAAAATTCAGTAACAAGTTACAGTAAAACTCCAATAGTCTGGCATCCAATAGTCCGGCACTCCTGATAGTCCGGCATCAAAATGGCAAGAGCCTAGTGAGTGAGCTTCGGCAAAAAATGAGTCACAAGGTAACAGCAGCAGCAGCTGAACTGAGCAAAAAGGGTAAAAAAGGCTTAAAAAAACTAAAACATTACAGTATACTGTATACAGTATGTACAATAAAAAGGGTTAAGAACACTTTGTATACAGTATCTATATAACCAGTTTATAGTACCTCCTGATAGTCCGGCATATCTGATAACCCGGCACCACCTAGGTCCCATAGGTTCCGGATTATCGGAAGTCTACTGTAATAGGCTTTTTAAAAATTCAAGTATAACATTAAAGAAATTTATTTGCAAAATATTTTTAAATAGTTAAATAATTCTGGTTGAACTGGCAGGTCACATTCAACTTTCAACTAAAAATGAGAAATGGCCTCCTATATTAGTTTCCTTGTATTCTCTCTCAAACATCAGGACAGCAATCTACTACTTACTGCTCTCTACTAAATTCTTCCTCTAACTCCACTCAGCTAGGTGTACGAGTCTTAAATGCCCTCTGAAAAGGGTACACTTGGATAATTATATGTGTTCTCTTGCGTTAAGAACAGCATCACTGAAACTGCGACATTCATACTCTTACAAGGAGACTGAAGTAGAACACCATTCTTTATTTTAAGACTTTGGTGAGCTGTCGGCAGACAGGATACTGGGCTAAATGGACCTTTGGTCTGACCTAGTATGGCTGTTCTTATGTACCAGTGAGCTTCACACCAAGGATCTTCACTCAGATACATACCCGAGCTACTGATTCTCAAGGGTGACACATACAAACATAACTTGGGAATTTTTTTTAAAGCAATTCATTCTGAATACAAAGAATTGTGATAAGCAGAATTACTTGTTGGGCAATAAAAATACTGGGGTGTGGAGTGCACTCGCCCATACCTTCTCATGTACTCCACTCCCTCCAGAGATTGCACCCTCTCCCCTTCCCTACAGCCCCCAAACTTCCTCACAGAGCCTGCCCATCCTCCTATCCTCTGCTATAGCCCAGAGCCCGCACCCAGAACACGAACTCCCTCCCAGAACCCACACCCAGAGCCATAGGGGTTCTGGGAGGGAGTTAGGTGGGCCCCATGGCAGCTAACTAAATGGGTAATCCTTACTGGTTCCGGGTAACTGGTGGGGGCTGGAGCAGCTTCCTGCCTTCCATGGGCAGGGGGTTGCTCCAGTCCCACAGTGGGCCCATTGCAAACAGGGGCAGTCTGTGTGCCCCACAGGTAGGGGCTGCTCCACTGGAGGCTGGCAGAGTAAACCCTAGTCCCAATCCCAGGACTGGGATTTCGGCACAAGTGGCAGACAGCTGGAAGCCAGCAGCCAGACCCAGTGTGGGGTTGGGGTCTGCTCCAGCTGGCTGGAGCAGTCCCTAGCTCAGACCCCACTTAGTCAACCAGTTAAATGTTAGGTCATCCTAACATTTAACCAATTAACTGATTAACCAGAATTTTACATCCCTAGTGATGAGCCCTGTTGCCACCCTCTGCCCGGCGCGCGCGCGCACACACACACACACACACCCACACACACACACCCCTTTCAGCTCAGGTTGCTTGGGGAGAAGGCTTCTGAATTGGTTTGGGACTTCGAGGAAGGAGCAGAGCCTTGGGGTGGGAGGACTGCCCTGGGCCTGGGGCACTGGGGGCAGTTTTCCCAGGACATTTGCCCAGCCCCTGGATGACCCTGCCTGCACACCTTGCAAACCCGAATTCCCTCTCAGAGACTTGAGGGAAGCAGGGGAAGAGCTTGATTGGGGAATGGATGCGGGGTCAGGGCATTCTGGGCACCACCAAATTTTTGCAAACATGCTGCCCGTTTGCGACAATGGCATACAGTTTATCCGGGCAGGAAAGTTGGCAACTGTAACCCATATTTTTGTGTGTATTTGCCTTTCTTACAGAATCTAAGGTTTTTGCAGGTAAAAGTGGGATAAAAATATATGAAATGATGTGGGAGATTAATAAAATAGTTCTATGCAGGGCTCTACCATGAATCAAAGGCTCAATGAATGCACAGATAACCTAATGAGTGCTCATTTAACCTTTGATTCATGGTAGAGCCCTGCATATATCCAATTATTAGATTTATCGTAAACTATGTTCTATTTACAGACCACACAACATCCTAAAGCAGGGGTCAGCAACCTATGGGTTGCAACGGAATCAAATATGGCTCTTTTGGCAGCTGATGGGCTAAGTTCCCTCTAGGTACACACCTGCACAGGTGCACACAAAAAATTTTAATCCTGTCCATTTCCTCACACAGCAGCTGTCATCCTCCTGGATATGGAAGGTAAGCTGTTGCTGCTGGTGGGCTTGGCGGGAGAGTGGGGGGCCAAGGCCACGTAGTGGCTACTCAGCTGCTTCCAGGGCAGGGCTGCATGGCACACAGTTGCCCCATGTGCTGGGGCTAGAGCTGCGGAAGGACTGGTGCCAAGGCCATGTAGCTGCTACCCCAGGGGCTGGGGACAGCCATACCACAGCCCCAGCCCCAGTGCCAGACCGAGCCATACTTGTGCCCCAGGCAGCGGGCATGTGGCGCTGGAGCCCCCGGCGCTCCTTACCACTTCAATCAGGCGCCCCCCATAGGTTGGCGCCCCGGGAAGCTGCCCAGCTAGCCCCCCCCTTAATCCGGCCCTGTCAGTCCCAGGAGCAGCCCAGGGCTCCAGCTCCAGCAGCTGCCACAGTCCCCACTCCAGGAGCAGCTGGGCAGCCATCATGCAGCCCTGGCCCCAGCTCCAGACCAGGGGAGAGGTCCAATGGCTCCAGTGTCTCCGCTCCTGCCTTCCCAGGGTTGCTGTGGGGAGCCGCTTCCCACTGCCCCACCACCACAGGGCTGGTGGGAGCCTGGCAGGTAAGTGCTCGGGTTCCTTGACGTCTGCAAAGAAGGACGGGGCACCCTGTGGGGAGCACATGTGCCCAGCTGGGCACCAGCACATGGTAAGGTCAAACCTGTAGTTCTGTCTCCTCCTCTCCCCACCCCCCAGGCCCTGTAGCAGCCCAGCCCCATCTCTCAGCAGTGCTCTCCAGAGCCGTATCTCCTCTGCCCGCTCTTTTCCCTTTCTCTCCTTTGTGTTGCCTCCGCTCTGTTGCCACCTGGGGGTCCCAGGATCCCCTGCAAGTCCGTTTGTGGCTGCAGAGCGCTGGCCAAGGGGAGTCTAAGTAGAGTGTTTCATTTATGCTATTATTAATCATCATGTCAATTATCAATAATATTAAGCTGCATATTTTCAGTCACGGGCATTCTTATACAGCTCTTTGTTGACCACTTGTTCTGAATTGTGATGCAGTTTGGCTCTTTGGTTTGGAAAGGTTGCCGATCCCTGTCCTAAAGTGTCGAAAGGTAGATACACTCCTGCACTCCAGCCAAACCCTGGCCAAAAGGCTGGCTGCTACACACCAGGCCAAGGACAATGGGACAGCTCCACTGCTTCACCAAAGCGCTGGGCTGGCCAGCGGCCGGGCGTTCTCCAGGGACGAAGGCAGAGCCGACCAACAACCCGCCGCCCCCAGCACTGGGGCTGCGGCACGACAGGCTGGTGGGAACGGGCGGCACGACGCCGCTTCGCCGGGGCCAGGCACCCGATGTCACCAGCTCCTTGGGAGGGGCGAAGGCGGCCGCTGCCTGTCACCGAGCGCCTCCCTTCCCCCACTGAGGAGTCCCCCGAGAACCAGCGCAGGGTACCCATCCCCTCTGCCCCCCGCCGCTCTACAGGGACACTCGGCGCCAGGGCCTGAGGAGGACCCCCCTCCCCAGCCACAAAAGGGATCTCCCCTGCCCGCCAGGCTACCTAGCCCCGCTCCCCCGTGCAGCCCAGCGGTCTGGGGGGGCCTGGCCCCGCTTCCCCAGCCCAGGACAGACAGAGACACGCGGCAGCACCAGGGCCCGGCCGGGCCTTCCCGTCGGCACCGGCCGCGCCCGCTCCGGGCAGCGGGCGCCTCCCTACCCCCACACCCTCCGCTCGTTACCTTTCCGCAGGCAGGAGCCGCCATTTTCCCTACTAGTGTTTATGATGACGTTGCGCGCTTCACGTGCTTCCAACAGCTTCACAACAACCTCGGGGGCCCCCCCCCCGCCTCTCGCGAGCCCCACGGCCGAGAGTGCGGCGCATGCGCTGCAGGCCAGTCGCCTCCTGGCGGCGGAGAAACCCGCAATGTTCGGAACGGTTGTCCCGCGCTCGCCCTTACTCCGCAGCTGCCGGCGCGTGATGTACCCAGTCAGGCCCTGTGGCATCGCCCCTCCCCTACACCCCGCCACTGACCCGCATGCAGTGACCATGCCGGCCGGCCTCCATACCTCACGTACAAGGGTTTTATCCCCCCCAGGGTGTGAGGGGCCAGGGGGTGGTGCTGCTCCAGTTCCTTTCCACTGGTGCCTGGCCTGAGCTAGACTCCTGTGTCCAAAGGGACCTGTGTGCTGCTGTTCTTCAGGACCAGGCTCAGAGGAGTAGCCATGTTAGTCTCTAGCTGTTTAAAAAGAACACACAGGAGTGCACTGTGGCAGACTAACACATTTGGGCTGCATAAGCTTTGGTGGGTAAAAACCACTCCATGCATCTGACAAGGGGGTTTTTAGCCACAAAAGCTTATGCCCAAATAAATCTCCCGACTTTCATGGTTTTTCTAAGATGATAGCTAATGGCATTGTCATTGGTTGATGTACTCCATCCATTGCAAGTTGGTCTGGAATATGCGCATTCCAACTATTGCCCTGCCAGTTAGGGGATCCCATTGCCTCAAGCCATCAAGCATTTCCTGCACATTACAGAGAGTTGCAGTTCTTTGTAGCAGGAGGCAATGGCTCTGCACACGTGTATCGCCACAGTCCACATGGTGGATTTTCCAACTTCAAACTGATTCACAACTGACTGGCAGCAGCAGTGGTGTAGCCACCCATGGGCCTGATTGGGCCATGGCCCACCCACTGATGAGCCAGGCCTTCCCAGTGGCATCTCAGCTTTGCTCCTGCCCCAGCACTCCCTGCCCTGCTCAGCCCGTTTGACACTCTTGCTGAGGAGCAGGGTCAGGGTGCAGGGGCTTGCCCAGCTCCACTGCCCAGTGCTCCTTCTGAGGTCTGGGGTTGGGGTGCAGGGCTTGCCCCCACTCTTTGGGATTGGGCCTGCCTAGAGCAGGGGGCTGGACTTGATGACCTTCTGAGGTCTCTTCCAGCTCTATGGTTCTATGTTTCTATGATTCTATGATTCTTTCCTTCCAGTGCTCTAGCCACGGAGCCTGGTTGAGGACTTGACCTGCTCCTCCTGCCTGGCACACTTGCCAGAGAGCAGTAGTGGTGTATGGGGCTTGTAAGCCCCCACCCTGCTCCCCAGCACAAGCGCCAGGTATGTGAAGCAGGCCAAGTGTCTGCGGCCTGACCCCGCTTCCCAGCAGGATCACCTGGCAGGAGGAGCAAGACAAGCCTCTGCACCCTGACTCCACTCTTAAGCAGGAGCTCAGGCAGATGAAGGCAAGCCCCCAAATCCACTCCCTGGTTGTTGTGCCAGATAGGGGAAAAGCGCAGGTGAAGGGGCACTTTTCTTCACTCTCTCCCTTGTTCCCCAGGGCACTGGAGGTGGGGAGAGATGGCCCTGATTACTCCTGTCTTGGTCTCCTGTCATTGCTCCGTCCACTCACAGTAAATTTGGGTACACCCAAGAATCACAGTCTGCCAAGGTGGGATCTTTGCTTAGACAACAAATTATAGGCAAGAAATGTTTGATTGACATTGACATGTAAGACTGGAATTAATCTGCCAGAAGTACTTCAAAGGAAGTGTTTCAATATTCAGTTATATTACACTGTAAGCCACATGTGATATTTGAACCATAAAAGCAAAAAGTTTTAATTTCTTTAAAAGACAATGGACTGAAAGTGAATCCATAGAATCAACAGATGTATCGTTGTCTTCCACTAAATCTGCAAATTCTCCATCTTCATCTCACTCAGCAAAGGTAACAGTAACATATAAAACTAAAAATAAACCTAGGACTGCTGTAGCTGCAACAAATGCTGTTTCTACTAATACTACAAAATGGCCTTCTGATTTGTCAAATATGAACTACCAACTCAGCTGAAACGTCAAGTCTTTTCCCACTTGTGTTATCAGTGGTAAAAACGGAAGCTTTGCAACACATTGGTATGAGAAACATCAGTGGATGGAATACAGTGTGTCTAAAAATGATGCAGTGTTTTGTAAAATGCGTTGGCATATTGGCGACTCTTATTCTGAAAAAAAATTTAAAAACGAGTGATCCTGTAGCATCTGAGGGTATGGCTATACAGCAAAGTTATTTCAAAATAACAGCTGTTATTTCGAAATAACTTTCCTAGCGTCTACACAGTCAAACCACTATTTCGAAATAAATTTGAAATAGCGGAGCGCTTATTTCGAATTTGGTAAACCTCATTCTATGAGGAATAGCGCCAAATTCGAAATAGCTATTTCAAAATAAGTGCTGTGTAGACACTTATTTTGAAATAGGGGGCCTCCAGCCTTCCCAGGGTGCACTGGTGGCCACTCCAGCCTCAACCAAGAACACTCTTCTCCCTTCCGCCCACCCTCCCCGGAGCCCTTTAAGGGGTAGACTCTGGCCACAGTGCCTGTGCCAGCTCCAAGCCTGCCAGCCCAGAGCCAGCAATCACTGCCCCTGACCCAGTGGCCCCAAAACATGAGCCAGCAAGCCACTGGCAGCCAGCCCTCCACCGCTCCCCAGGAGCAGTCTGCCAGCTCCCAGGAGCCTGCCAGGGCCCGGAGAAGGCGGGCGCCTTCCTGGTCCAGGGTGGAGATCATGGACTTTATTCAGGTTTGGGGGGGATGCCCCTAATGTCCATGATCTCCTCACTAGACAGAGGAATGTGGCCGTCTATGGCAGGATAGCTGCCAGCCTGGCCACCAAAGGCCACATGCGAACCCAGGAGCAGGTTCGCCTGAAAATCAAGTTGGTCTGGTGAGACCCCCACCCCTGAGCCCTGAGCTTCCCCTCCCCCTTCTTCCCCTTGCTTCCCCTTCCAGTTCCCTCCTCCCAGGTTTCCCCCTCCCCTCAACCACCCTCTCTCCTTCCCTCTCCCGCCTCCTTTCCCCAGTCTCACCAGAGTTTCATCCCCCCTCTAGTTTTGTTAAATAAAGACAATTTGTGTTTATGAAAAAACGTGTATTTTATTTGACATCAGGAAGAGGAGCTGGGGGGGGAGTAAGTGGAAGGAAGTTAGGGAGAAATGACGCACAAGCCCCCAGTGGGGTAGACCAGGGGAGACTGTTAGTGCTCCTCAGGGTAGAAGCTCTCCCACAGGGCCTCCTGGATACTGACTGCCCCCCGATGGACCTCCCGGATGGCAGCCTGCTGAAAGTGCAGCCAGGCTCGCAGCAACGCGTCCAAGAGAAGCACCAGAGTGCCCGGGGCAGCTCTGGCTCCATGTTGCAGAGTGCTGTGGTGTACCGAGTGAGGGCAACCAGAGCACACAGAGACAAAATGCTTTGCTGTCCCTCATCAAGGTAGGCAAACAACTAGGGAACCAGCTGTTCGGGGGGGTCCCTTTAAGCACAGGCCTCAGATAGCCTCAGGCAGCAGCCACACAAAGTAAATCCTGACCTGATGCCCTGCCAGACCTGGTTCCGGCCGGCCTTAAATGCAATTCAGCATCCACTCAGTGTGGACGCGCTATTTCGAAATAGCAAAACGCTATTTCGAAATGCATTTTGTGTGTAGACACATTATTTCGAAATAAGCTATTTCGAATTAACTATTTCGAATTAACTATTTCGAAATAGCTTATTTCGAAATAACGCTGTAGTGTAGACATACCCTTAGAGACTAACAAAAATATGTATAGTATCATGAGCTTTTGTAGGCACAATGCTGCCTCTGTGCCTGTTACTCCACTCATCTGAAGAAGTGGGTTGTGCCCACGAAAGCTCATGATACTATATGTTTTTGGGTTGTTGGGTTTTTTGTTTTTGTTTTTGTTTTTTGTGTGCTACTGGTTGTTTTTTAAGTTTTTTAAGTTACAGACTAACATGGCTACCCCCTCTGACGCTCTTATTCTGAAGACATGTTCAACCACCGTGGATTTAGTGATTGGAAGCACATTTACCAGACCTGCTCCAGATACAAGAGCATTTAAGCACATACAATGGCATTCACTAAATACACCAACTACAAACAGTGTCAGTTATCAGGCCGTGGACATATTTTGAACCAGTTCAACAAAAAAAGCAATGAACACACACATAGTAGATACAAATCGGGGGCATATTAAAATGGTGCTTGATATAGTACTATTCAGTGCTAACAGCAAATATCTTGAAGTGGGCACAAGCTGCTTCGGTGACAGAGGGTTGGGATAGTCCTCTCTCCCCGGGGCAGCCAGCATACTGAACCCATCATCCCCAGTCACACCCTCGAGCAATGATTTAAATGGAGTGTGTACATTTTCATTTTATTTTCCAAAAAAAAAAAAAAATTAATCAAGTTATGGGCCTGAGCAATGCCAGGTAAATCTTCTAGTAATAAATACAGCAGTAGATGTAGACATCATAAGGTACAAATCAGGTGACGAGTACATGCTTACAGGAATATTAGGAGAATAAATACGCATTCCCTTGAGTATTTCTCTCTCCATAAATTTAGGAATTAAAAGTGGTTAAAATGGTAAAATAAAAGATAAGTTTAGAGATTAAGTTTAGATTATTTAATTGTAATACCAATAAGTTTAGCAATTATAATAAAACTAACAGCATATAAATAAGGGATACTAACAAACCAATATGTTTTAATACTAATAGTGTAGAAATAGTAATGTGATAAATAGTAAGATAGTGATCATGTCTTTTTACACAAATAGGGAAAGAGAGAGAAATGAAAATAATAGAAAGGCAGAAAGGAGAGAAAGTAAAAGAGAGATAGAATGGCAGGCAATAGATAGTTTGAAGATTTGCCTAATCTAAATGAAGAAGAGATAATAGACTTCTTGGAGCTGCCAGAGGAAGAAGTGGAAAATATGACAGGTATTAGGTAATATAGAGGAAGATAGTGGTGACCAGGGTGTAGAGGCATCGGAAGATGAAGAGACCACACCCAGAATGATTATTACACCACTATTTTTGGACCAGAACAGAAAGCTATTAGTTCCAATTATTTTTAACAACTCCAATATTGGAGTGGGAATGTTTTATTATATTATTTAAGTTTGACCCTATCCATTTTGAATTCAGATACTGAAGTTAACCTACTTCCATTCACCCTCACAAGAATTTTGTACTTTAAAAGTGGTAGGAGGACAACTTTTAATGATAATAAGTGCACCATTATCAATTAACATAAGCCAAAGACAAATGAGCATTAGATTTAGACTTATACGTAGAGGAGTGGAAGAGTATGGCATCATAGGAGTAGATATAATGGAAATACTAAATTGTTTTATTGATATTAATAGCAGAATGTTATGGAGTGTGAACTGAATAAAAATGTTTAAGTTAAAATTAATTAAAATTTAGTATAGGTAAAAAGGGAAAATTACTGTTAAAATAGCTGTTTATAAAAGGATTTTCTTCTTTTTCTGTTACTGAAAAGTTAGAAAGTTATTTATAGTTTACTGTTAAAATGCAAGAGACATTTGTTTTGAAAGGAAAAGGGAACCTCGTTATTTATATCTTTCAGAAGGGGAAGTCCAATAATGGAAAGATGAGGTTCTATTCATCTTGGCTCTTTTGGGTATTTGTGGCTCCATGATTCTTCTATGATGGTACAAATTCCGGCAAGACATTCACAATCCAATGGTCTAAATCCCATCCAAACAGTAAAACCTTTGCCATTTACATAGAGGAATGTGATTCCAGAAGCTAGGAAAGCAGCAATTAAAGTAATTTTTGGACCTGTCAGAATAATAGAATTCATAGCCCAGAATCATATAAGGATAGGCTTATCTCTGATGATGCCCACAAGTATGACATTTTATTTAATGACCAAGAGAAAGGAATGTTAATGTGGCAAAAATCTGGGGAAAAATGACCACAACCCTCAAACTGTGTTTTGAAGTCAGAGGAAGAATTAGGCACCATAAGTGGTAGAGTAGTTAGAACTGGATTATGACAATGTGCATTATTGGTAGGACTGCAAATATTTGCTCGTTCAACTAACTTATTAGTAAATACAGAAGAAGTAATAGATCCAAATGTAGAAATTGTAACTACCCGCGTAGCAATTATGGGAAAAACAATGGACTTAGGCCTTGTCTACACTGGCACATTTTGTCACCAAAACCTGCCTTTTGGCAACAAAACAGTGAGAGCGTTTACACTAAAATGTGACATTTGTAGGGAAAAACGCTCAGTTTTGGTGACAAAAAAATTCCAGCCCTGCAAGAGACTCCCTACCCCCACTTCATTGTTGACAAAGAGCCAGTGTGGATTCTGCTGTTTGTTTTGTCGAGAGAACTGGCTTCTGCCAGTATCCCACAATGCCTGCCCTGTTTGCTGTGCTCAGTATTTTGTACTCTCTGCTGTCCTATAGGTATGCTCTCCTCCCCTTTCAATGCTCTGGGAAGTATCTGACAGCTGAGTGAACCACTCTGTTTGGGGAACAAACAAAGAGCAAATTATTGGAATGCTTCTGTTCTGTCCTGCTAGGAACACAGCAGCAGGCAGACTACTGCTGCAGGAGGAAGGCTGGAGAGACTGCTGTGCTGCTTTGACATTCCTCAGACAGAAAGCTCACAGAGTTACAAGGGAATCCCAAAAATGCAGGAATCAGTTCTGCCTTCCAAAAACACTGCACTCTGGGGGTATGTCTACATTGCAGAGTTTTTTCAGAAAAATGACTGTTTTTCCGAAAAAACGTCACTTGCCTCCGCACTGGAATTGCGTTCTTTCGGGAAAAAATCAAAAGAACAGGGGGTTTTCCGACATTGGTAAACCTCTTTCTATGAGGAAGAAGTCTTTTTCTGAAAGAACTCATTCAGAAAAAGTCATGTGTGAATGGGAAAGTGTGAGTTATTTCAAAAGAAGAGGAAAGAGGAAAAAGCACGGGTGCCCTGGTGGCCACTCCATCCATAGTGAATACAGATTAAATGCCAGATAGCATCCATTCAGTGTGAACACTATCTTTCAAAAAAGCAAATCGCTTTTTCGATGCGCTTTTGCTGTGTAGACGCTCTCTTTTGGAAGAAGTTTTATTGGAAGATCTCTTCTGGAAAAGCTTCTTCTGAAAGAAGCCTGCAGTCTAGAAATAGCCTGGGATGCTTGCCCACATTGCTTTTCTCTGTCTCTTGACACGGTGCTAGCAATGTGGCCATGAAATGTTGCCAATGGGAGGCGGAAAAACCAGTTTGATCAGTTTTCACTTTTGGCAATTTTTGCATGTCGACAGCTCTAGCATTGCCAAGCCCTCACAGTGTAGACATACCCTTAGATATGACAGAAAAAATACAATGGAGCAAATTTTTTATGTGCATGGGGCATGTGTGAATGTGCCCCATCAGTAGAAACAAAACAAAAACAAATAAAACCTAGCTGTAGGTAGTCTGCTACTCAGTTGGGCAGAATTTGAATCTCTCCTGAGTGACCCCATGAGTGCACAGTTTACAGGGGACACTGGGCTGTTGCTTTGGCATATAGAATGTTACAGTTACATTTTGAGAACTGCTATAAGAGTGAACACTAATAAAAATGACTTAGGCCTTACAAACCAGGCAATACTCCATAAACAAAAATTACTTTTTAACAGGAATTAAGAATGGTTAAGTGCGACATCCCTCATCAACATAAACCTTAAAAAAGCAAAGAAATGCCAATTTATGGGACACAGTTAAACCATATCCTAAGCCCATTCACTATGTTTCCACTGACAGTGACAAACTCAGCATTTTCAAAATTAATTTCTTTCTGCCTCCAACTGATAAGAAAACACATCAATTACCCCACAGAATAATGCAAAACATTGATTACGATCTTAGCATATTAGCAAAGAATTAGTGTTCACATATGTGCTGTCCTGTAATATGTTGGTAAAGAAAGCATAAGATTTTCCGTTGACTTCAGTGGGTTTTGGATCATGATTCATTTGAAGGGCATACTCTCCATGAGCTATTGTTTGAACATATTATAGCTGTTTATGCATACTACTACTTAAATATAGTGACTTCCAAATTTTCAGTCCATAAATTTAATCCTTGTGACAGCCACAGGTAAATATCTTTTTGAAAGTCTTGCAAGAAGAAATGTCTTTTTTTTCACGTTCCCATATGCTATCATGAAGTAGCTTGAGCACAGTAAAGATGGCCTAAATATTGACTGAGGCTCTGGACAAGTATTTATTGCATGTCATCTCTTATAAAAAAGAGCAGATGTGTGGGGAAAGCACATTTGTGTCCCCTTCAGCTACATGTTTTGAAAGACTCTCTGCCCAGCCATGCACAGAAATGGGAAGAGAAAATTAAATTAGAGACAGAACCTGCAACCTTATGTGGTCATGTAGGTGCATACGCTAGAATGCCATAGTTACAAGCACGTTGGACATGATAACCATGATAGTGGCCTTGTTGGAATTTAATAGGACTATAGAAGAATATTTTGGAGATCCCATCAAAAATTACACACATTGAATAGTGCACCATTGCAAAATATAAATATTAATAAACATTCTTTGTGGGTTAAAAGTTTCTTGTCTGCTCTCGTATTGTCCCTCAACTTGCCCCAGTGACTGCATTGCAACCTACATCCTTATCTCGGTAGCACTCACTTTCATAGCTTCCTTACTGTTCCCATTAATCTTTCATTCTGTCTCTTTCTTCTCACAATACAAACATTTTAGTCTCTTCAGAACAAAACACACACTTTTGGTCTCACTTATTTCTCCTACTACCACTCTATCTCTGTTTCCTTTAATTTCTAAACTCCTTAAATGCAGTATTTTCAGTTAGTATCTCCTTTATCTCTCCTTCAGAGTCTGGTCTCTGGTCTGTTTTTCACCACTTGCACTCCATAGAAACTACTCTTGCCAAAATCTCTACTGACCTCTTCCTAACCAAAGCTCAGAACCAGTACTCCATCCTTACCCTTCTGATGAGTTTGACTCCTTTGACTATACTCTTCTTGAAATCTTGTCCTCCCTAAGCTTCTGTGACTGTCTTCTGCTGGCTCTCCTCCTATCATTCTAATTGCTCCCTCAGTGTGTCCTTTGAAGTCTATGTAAAGGCATAATTGTTTTAAGTCTTTGTGTTTGCCATTGAAACACAAGTAGAATACTTCCATCAGCAGCACTTATGCTCCCACCTTAATTAATTCTGATGATGTGAAAGATGTTCTCTAGTGACTTAGACAAACTCATCCAGTCTGCACCAGAATCAAACAAATTGATCATTCTGTGGGACTTATGCAAGAGTTGGAAGTAATGTGATAACCTGGCAGCATGCAGACAGCAGGGGACTGTGGAAAAGAATAGCAACAGGACTCTGCAACTCAGTTAATATGTGAAATGACAACTAGTGATCATAAATGCCTTTTCCATCTACATGACAAAAAAAATGTCATGGATGCACCTAAGATCCAAACAATGGCATCATATTGACCACATAATCAGGCAGCAAGATCACCAGGACATACAAATTACTACAGTCAGACGTGTTGTTACCAGATTTGCCCATTACTCTGGGGTATGCTCATTTATTAGGGTTACTCTTATGGGGCTGGGGGGGGGGAGGGAGGAATGTTAATAATTCTATCAGTGTGCTGCTTGTGCTATTTGTGCTCTCCCTGCTGCCAATTCCTCCTCCCAATGGAGCTCTCCTGTAGGAACTATGTTCCTCAGGACAGGGTTCTTCCCACCTTAGAAACACACGGACATTCACACCCACTAACCGAGCACGTCTGAGAGGACTGATTAATCAGCACTCACAAGCTGACCCCTTATACGTCCCTGGACTTGGCAGGCTGGGTTTAACAGCAATGCCACACTGAACCCTCATGTGCCTTTGGACTCAGTGGGCTGAATTTAACAGCACTTTAAGCTGCCATCCTCATATGCTCCCAGATTCAGCACCTTCCTATCCCCACTTTTGCACCACAATCATTCACTGGTAAACCACACGATGAACAAACCCCACAGGATTTTGGGGGTACAAGAAGCATTGTGCTATATATATATAATCTAAATTAAAACTGATTACAAATGTTAGGGCTAGCAAACAATATAATTGATTACAGAAGGCAGGGTCAGGAGGCTTTGGGGGGGTGGATATATATATATATATATCACCACTCCGTGGAGCTTGAACTGATTGGGGTTCCCAGATGGTGATGGTAGCTGGGGGGTTCAGAGGGCAGGAGACAAGCAGAGCAGAGCTGTCAGCACGATCAGGCAGGAGCTGATGAAGTCTCAATGGAATTGATGCAGAGTTTACACCCAGGCATCAAAACAGTTTTTCTTGAGCAAGGGTAGGCGTTTTTGTAGGGACAGGACAATAGTTCAAGGAGAACACTGGATTTGTATATGGGTAAACAGAGGTGAGACAATAGAGACTGACTATGGGTGATGTTCCTTCAAAGAGCTCACAATGCAACTAGGCAGCTTCAGTATTTTGGATATCAATAAGATCCATTACTAGAATTGGTCTGATAATGACTAATTTGGGGGTGAGCGGGCCTGGGTTCATTAGCATCTGGAGCAGAGATTTCCCATCAGGCAGTGCTTTTCTGCTTTCAGTATCCCATAGTTCAGTGTGGCTCCTGTTTGGAAGAGCTGTTCTCCATTCTGTATGCTAATGGAGACGTCTCTCTGTTCTATCTTCAAAGCAGATGAGGCTGGGGGTGTTTCCTTAATCCTATCACGCTTGTCTGGAGGGATTTAGGTGTGTCTTCCCCTGCCTTTTTGTTGCTTTGTCTTTGATTCAAGCAGAGGCCTAGGAAAGTGGGATTGTTTTCCTTGTGTATCACTCCCTGGCTCCCCAAGAGCACAGGGCTGACAGGTGGCCATGCTCTGGTTCCCCAAGAACACAGAGCTGGTAGGTAACAATGTGGCCGACTCTTGGATTATTACACTATATACTCCAAACCATTATTGTAATATGACCAGTGCATTGTAAGCATCATTTAAACCAATCAAATGTAGTGATTTTAAGATGAAGCTATTATGAACACAGTTCTGCTACAATATCACAGTAGCTCTGTCCAGCCATGCTAGTTTGACCTCTTGTGCTACTGCTAACAGTAAATGGGTGACTTTCTGTGATACTATATGTCAAGTTTCCCTTGCCACTTTGAGTATAGTGAAACAACACTAAGACCGGTTCGACAAGAGTGATCCAGAAATCCAACAGCTACTCACTAAAAAACATGAGTTGCACTGCTAAATTAATATTCAGTCTGCTTTAGGGAAACCTGATACAAAGCCAAAAGTCACCATCAGCACACCACACCACCACAGCTGAAAGCAGTTACAAACATTGTGGAATGATGCTGCTATATACAAGGAACAGATAAGTCGTATCAACAAAGCCTGTTCATCATTTAACAAACTATCAGGCAGAGTCTGGCAGTGAAATGGTATTAAACTTCAAACAAAATTAAAAGTCTATAAAGCAGTTGTGCTGTCTAACTTGTTCTATGGGTGCAAGACCTGGACCATTTATGTGCATCACTTCTTCAAGTTTTTAGATAAGTTGCATGTACAACATCTGCATGCCATATTCCACATCAAATGGTAAGATACAGTTACTAATAATGAGGTTCTGGAATGCAGCTGTTCCACAGGGATTGAAGTTACTCTCTTCTTCACATCACAGTTGCACTGGGCTGGTCATGGGTGGAGGATAGATGACACTTGACTGCATAGGCATGGGAACTAGACATTTGGGGGGGGGAACCTGGAACACCCCTGGGCTCCTCACCTAGCACCCAGGGTCCTAGCTGCTGGCGCCATGCACCAGGGGCTCAGCTACCATGCCAGCCTCTGTGTGTTGGAGCTTTGCTCCCGGCCTCAGCTGGGGGGAAGGCCAGGAGTAAGGAGGCTGGATTTCAGCACTCCCACTCATAAATATGTTCCCGTTCCACTGCCTCAATGCCAAAGCAGTTGCTGTGTGATAAACTGAAAGTGGGTAACTGCACATGAGGCAACCAGAAGAAACTCCCCAAGGATACACTAAAGCATAATTTAAAGCAGTGCAACACTGTCAACAGCAGAGAGTTACCAACAACAAACAGGTCAAGTTGGCAAACAGCAGTCAAAGATAGGCTGTGCCAGCCCTAGACCAAAAGGTGCCCCAGGCAAGGACCATCAATGGTGTCTCTTCTCCATTTGTTAAACTTTGGAAATACCTTATTTTTATTGTATTTGTAGCCCATTTCACAACTTTGATGCACTATTTGTCCCTATCATATAAGACAATAAATTTGCATACGAGGATCTGTAAATTTGTATTTATTCATGTAATATATAAGCAAATAAAAACATTGTTTCCTCTAAGCTTATAGAAACTTTTTAATTTTAAGAATAACTGAAATGTACTAATATTACAAAATTGAACTGTGCATGAACATTGGGTGAATCACTATTAGTGTTACAGTAGGTGATAATCATAGACTGTTAAACCTAGTCCTTTAGTTCAAAAGGTCACATTTCTTACCTTTACCCTCTCATAAAATGAAGCTTGGTGTCAGAGATATCCAAAGACTGACCAATGGCATTTTCAAGTGATAAAATAGCAAGTGATGTCAGTCCTTCATCAGCCATTGTCAATCCAATATATATTTTAATGAGTCTGAGCTTCAAAAATCTACACTCAACACTTGTGACTATGACCGACCATGTAAGCAGAATCCTCAAAGCTATCCACACATTAGGAAAAGTGTCTTTCAGCCTTGCATCATGAATGAATTGGAAAATTAGAAGTGGAGAGTGCTTCCTGTGTTGCAAAATGTGTTGCAAAATGTGAAAGATGTTGCCCAGTTTGCCACAGAGGCCTTTATCAACTAAAGTTTGACCATTCCCCATATATCAGCATCAAGTGAAGATCTACAATTCTTCAAGAGTATTTTCCTGTCTGCCAGCAGCTTGCTAAGATCATAAAATCACCCAGATCTTTTGGTGGTGCTTCATTAGTCAAAACGTATTGTTTATGACAATATTCAAATGTCGAATGAGTGAGCTAAAATCTCTATCCTTGTAATCAAACTGTCTCTTCTTCCAATGAATATGAGTTTCCTTGAAAACAGGCTCAACTCCTAAGTTTTCTGCCGTTTAATTGGCAGCAATGATGGCACATTCTAATCCGTTATCTCTGTAGGCCATAATGAAGTTAAGACAACTTCTCACCAAAGTAGTAGTGGTCAAGATATCCATCAACTGAGTTTGTAATACCTTCTTTATTTGGAACACAAAACACAATTAAGACCAGAAATCTGACATTAGTGATCTGGTTTGCCAGGCTTTGAGCCTCGTGTCAGATTCCAGCCTTGGTATTACTCAGTTCCCTCAGGGAGTTGTAAACCTCAGTTACTTGGAACCCCACTGATCTTGCATTGTCAACGAGAGTGTCACTTAGCATTTCATGGTCAGATTTGATGCATCTGATACAACCAGGCTGAGGGAATTGAAACCACTGAACATGAAGAAAGCTCTAGGATTCAGTGTAAGGATCCTTGCCTAGATGTCACCATTTCTTCCCTTCACTGTCAAGCACTGCGGTAGTCCTGAAGCTTTATTTCATTCTTATTCAAAACATTCATAAATGGTCCTGTTAGGTCTTTTCCAATAGAGGCATCGAGACTGGAAATAGATAAAATATTCCTTTACTTACTGTCAATGACATCTTTTCATTGTAACTAAAGTCAGAAGTGCAGTCTGTTATTAAGCCATAGTACAGTAGACTTCCGATAATCTTTGGGACCTACGTGGTGCCAGATTATCAAATATGCCGGACTATCAGAAGGTACTATAAGATGGTTTTATATATATATACAGTATATACTGTATATAAAGTATTTTTAACCTTTTTTATTGTAGCACAAGCACTGTCCAGCGTCACACAATGCCAGTGGCAGACTGACTCAGTCCTGTCTGGTTTCGCTCAGTTCAGCTGCTGCCGCTGCTGCCTTGTGACTTGTTTTTTGCCAAAGCTCACTCACTAGGCTCTTGCCATTTTGATGCCGGACTATCGGGAGTGCCGTACAATTGGATGCCAGACTATTGGAGTTTTACTGTACTTCACTTTGCCAAGCCACATCAATATATAATCAATCACCTTCTTTGACAAAAGGTAAGTCAATTTATATTTTAACTTTAGCAAAGCTTTTGATATGGTCTTCCACAATATTCTTGCCAGCAAGTTAAAGAAGTATGGATTGGATAAATGGACTGTAAGATGGATAGAAAGCTGGCTAGATTGTCGGGCCCAATGGGTAGTGATCAACGGCTCAATGTCTGGTTGGCAGTCAGTTTCAAGTGGAGTGCCCCAAGGATCAGTTTTAGGGCTAGTTTTGTTCAACATCATTATTAATGACCTGGATGAGGGGATGGATTGCAGCCTCAGCAAGTTTGCAGATGACACTAAGATAGGGGGAGAGGGAGATACGCTGGAGGGCAGGGATAGGGTCCAGAGTGACCTAAACAAATTGGAGGATTGGGCCAAAATAAATCTGATGAGGTTCAACAAGGACAAGTGCAGAGTCCTGCACTTGGGACGGAAGAATCCCAAGCATTGTTACAGGCTGGGGACTGACTGGTTAAGTAGAAGTTCAGCAGAAAAGGATCTGGGGATTACAGTGGATGAGAAGCTGGATATGAGTCAACAGTGTGCCCTTGTAGCCAAGAAGGCTAACGGCATATTAGGGTGCATTAGGAGGAACATTTCCAGCAGATCTAGAAAAGTTATTATCCCTCTTTATTCAGCTCTGGTGAGGCCACATCTGGAGTATTGCATCCAGTTCTGGGCCCCCCACTATGGAAAGGATGTGGATGCATTAGAGAGAGTCCAGTGGAAGGCAACCAAAAGGATAAGGGGGCTGGAGCAAATCACCTATGAGGAGAGGCTGAGGGATTTGGGCTTATTTAGTCTGCAGAAGAGAAGAGTGTCATGACCATGAGTTCAGCACTATCTGTGATTTGGGGGGCGTGTCATGACCATGAGGGTTAGTTATCAGCTTGGGGATTAAGGGGTTAACTGTACCTAGCCAGGTAGCAGGCAGCCAATAGAAATGCAGGTAGGAATTTCAAACTGGGACAAAGGAATTTTTGTTTTTTCCCTCTTTTGTCCCTGAGCAGTTTCTCTCCAGATACTGAGGGGGACAGACAAAATGTCTCTCTCCAAGAAAAGACTCTTCACTATCTGTAAGTAGGGTAAAGTTTAGATCAATCTGTTAGGTTTTATTGTTTTATGGTGTGGGACTGTGGATCTGATGTCTGTGCATTTAGAAATGGGTTTTCCTCTCTTTTGTAACTAAGTTTTGTTCCCCATGGGAAAATACCCCATGAGTTTATTAATTGGTGGCTCTTATCATCTAGCCAATCCAACTATGTTTGTAACAGGAGTATTGTGGTGATAATAAAAGTTCTTTCTTTTTTATTAACCTGGTATTGGTTAATTTTTGTGTCCTGGTTTTACTTTAAAGCTGAGATTTCCCAAGTGATCTCTTCCCTGGTTTTCTTACCATTACTTGGGTGGTGGCAGCGGATTTTTATTCCCAAAATCTAGGTTTTTAAGATTTTGGGGGGAAGCTTTATACCAAAGCCTGGAAAGATAAGGTTTTGGGGTACTTTGTGGGCCCCCACTTCTGCATTCATCGTGCCAAAGTAGGGAATCAGCCTTGACAAAGAGTAAGGGGGGAATTTGATAGCATCCTTCAACTTCCTGAAGGGAGGTTCCAAAGAGGATGGAGAGAAGCTGTTCTCAGTAGTGACGGATGGCAGAACAAGGAGCAATGGTCTCAAATTACAGTGGGGGAGGTCTAGGCTGTATATTAGAAATAACAATTTCACTAGGAGAGTGGTGAAGCACTGGAATGGGTTACCTAGGGAAGTGGTGCAATTTCCATCCCTAGAGGTTTTTAAGTCCCAGCTTGACAAAGCCTTGGCTGGGATGATTTAGCTAGAGTTGGTCCTGTTGTGGGCAGAGGGCTGGACTCAATGACCTCCTGAGGTCTCTTCCAGCCCTAGGATTCTATGACTCTATGATTCTATAATTTGTTTTGAATGGTTTTGCTGCTGTAATGGTTAATAACTACTTTATGACCTACACAATGTAGGTGCTCACACATGGCATTGTCTTTTTTCCCAAGGAATTCCACCAAATTGAGGAAAATACCATTATGTTCAGGGAACAACTTATCCAACAAGCCCTGGAAAGCCATATTGTTTTTTGAAAGGAAGAGGGTAATTGAGATCAAACACTTGAACACATTTTTCCAGTGCTGAGTTTGTACATTAATAAGGTTTCCTATGTTTATACATTTATTCAGCTTCAGCCTGGTCTTGACATCCATCCATTTGGAGTATGCCATAAAATGGCCAGGTGACTTTTCATGTCACTTCAGAGCATCAGCAATCATGCTAGTAATTGTGCCTGGTAAGTACAAGCAATGATTTGGCATTCTGGTTAAATATTTTGCAACAAAGAAAGAACACTTAGTGAATCGATTTTGAGTAAACTAGCCAAAGCTGATTAAGTTTCTCATCATTTTTGAGCACTCTTTGCAGTGTGACTTTGAGAAGTGTCACTACTGCTTATTTACTAGAAACATCACATTCTCAGTTTTGCCTGGCCCGTTCAAAATTGTATGATCAATATTAGCAGAGTTTAGAATCACTGGTCATGAAGCAGGATCTGATGTATCGATTTGTGATGTGTGATTCTTCTCACCGCTGTTTCTGTCATCATGCGAGGCTGTTTCTTCATTTCTCATTTCTCTCCTTTTCATGTCAAACAGATTTTTCGTTGTCATTACTCTCCTTTCCATATAAGCCACATTCTTCTTTATTATCACTCTCTTATATGCAATCAAGAAAACTGGACCATTCTTCATCACTTTCCCAACATTTCTATTCTTTAACTTCAGGTAAATCTGCTAATTCCTTAGTAATACAAATCATTTACTTATTTTCTTCTGCACTGGGATGCTCACTACTGCCTAGACCCCATGTTGTTCTGTTTCAGATATTTTCCCATCCAATTTTTCCCTTGCTGCAAACTAGAGGTATGTCTACACTGGCAGATGTACAGCGCTGGCAATTACAGTGCTGCAGGTAAACTGCTCTTGTGTGTCCACACTGTGTTCTGTGTGCCAGTGGAGAGAAGCCACATTAGCAGCTCTTGCAACAGCACAGACAGCAGTGCTGTCCAGTAGCTGTCCCACTGTGCAACTGGACACAGGGTGCTTTGGGAAGGTTTTTGCAAGGCTGCATGGGCAGGTTGCAGATTTCCCCAGTCCCACTGCTCCATGGTCATCCTACTTTGACAACTGCTTTTCAACTGACGTGCAGAGGGTGGGAGATAGAGAGTGACAGTGTGTGTGTGTGTATGTGTGTGTGTATGGGGGGGGGGGGAGACTTTATGTTTTGGGGGACATCAGCATGCTGTCTTGTAAGTTCAGACAATAGCAGGAAACAATCCATCCAGAAGAAGGGGGGAAACCCTGCCATCAATCCCTATGCCTCTATGCCCAGCTCATTGCACAGCATTCTCTCTTTCTCTCTCACATACCCCCATGAGCATTCCACTGGAATGGTTTGCTGTATCTCAGGGCAGATGAGCACAGCATGCAGGTAGTCCAAAACAAAGCTCTGAAAGGCAATATGTGTGTGCTTGCAGGGCAGACAGCCAAGCTCAAAACAATGAGCAGAGTGGCAACTGCAGGGATTATGGGCCATTTCCAGAGGCCAGTCACAATGCAGCAAGCAACTGAAGTGTCCACACTGGCATCCCAGCACTTTAGCCACTGTGCAGAAAACTCTACACTTCTCATTGAGGTGGTATACCTAGAGTTCAGCAACTGCAGCGTTCATGAGCAGTAAGTGCAGTGCCATATGGACATCTCAGGAATTATAGAACTGAGAGTTGATTTACTGTGGTGTAACTTTCCTTTGTAGACAAGGCCTAGATTGCAATTGAGCTTTTCACTACCTACATTGAGCTTTTAAAAGCTTCCTCAGGGGGAATCTTTTATTGTCTCAGAGGAAAAACAAACAGTATTAGAGAGAACAAAATTCTATGTTCCGCAATCTTAGAAAGTCATCATATATTGTTTTAAGCGTGGCAAAAGAAATATGAGTATTTCTTTTATATTGCTGCATAGATAGGAGTTTCATAGAGATCTCTTGGCATCTCATTAAATATGACCCACTCATCTGAAGAAGTGGGCTGTGCCCACGAAAGCTCACGATACCATCTACGTGTTTTATTAGTCTTAAAAGAGCTACCAGACTATTTGTTGTTTTTTAAAGTTTATCCTGTACAGACTAACTGGGCTACCCTTCTGAGACTATAGAGTAGGCTTTAAATGGCAATCATCCTCCTGCATCATTTAGGTGAGCTTTAAGTAGTTATGTGAAGTGGCTTTACAGAGAATCACACTGTCAATAGAAGAACTGATAAAGCCATAATCTATGAGGCTTTATTTAATGACACATAATGAAGTCGTCATCTCCTTGCATTCCCTCAGCAATAACACCACAGGAAAGCCCACAAAAGGAAAGTTATTTACAAGTAAACATTAAGCTTCCGTTATACAGCCCCACCAGGGAGCAGTAGACAAGGGCTATCTGGAGTATCTGGCAGGTAATTGGAAGATTAAGGGATAAATCCTGCTTATGTTGCTCATGCAAGTAGCCCTATTAGCCTGAATGCAAGAAAAGTAAATAAAATAGCTTCAACATATAGGAGTAAAGTATGAATTTGTTTCTAATCCTGGTGTAAAGCCACTCCCCGACTTACAAACACATCGACTTACACCCATCCGTACTTACGACCAACCTCCCATTAACCCCATTATAATATTTTCGAGTTGAGAACCATGTACGCCAAGTTTTTCGAACAGCGCGGGCAGCGCGTTTAAGGGTATTTCTGACTTGCGACCAAATCGAGTTACGACCAGGTGTTTGGAATGTAACCCGTTCGTAAGTCGGGGACTGCCTGTATATTTTTGTGGGTTTCTGCTAACCATGTGTGTGTGCGTGCGTGCGTGCGTGCGTGCGTGCGCAGTATTTTCAGATGTTTAGTCTAAATATACCTGCTTACCCAATTACATAGCCCGGTGGTTTGAGCATTAGCCTGCTAAATGCAGGGTTGTGAGTTCAATCCTTGAGGGAGCCATTTAGGGATCTGGGGCAAATCTGTGAGGGATGGTAGTTGGTCCTGCCATGAGGGCAGGGGACTGGTCTCAATGACCTCTCAAGGTCCCTTCCAGCTCTATGAGATAGGTATATCTCCATATATATTTATGTGAGTGACACCCCTGTAATCAGAGAGAAGCTTCCAGATCGCAGGCCCTGGTTCTCGTGGGGGACTTTAATCACCCTGACATCTGTTGGGAAACCAATACGGCAGTACACAGGCAATCCAGGAAGTTTTTGGAGAATGTTGGGGATAACTTCTTGACACAAGTGCTGAAGGATCTGACCAGGGGCCATGCACAGCTTGACCTTCTGCTCACAAACAGGGAGGAACTAATAGGGGAAGTGGAAGTAGGTGACAACCTGGGAAGCAGTGATCATGAGATGGTAGATTTCAGGATCCTGACCAAAGGAAGAAAAGAGAGTAGTAAAATACACACCTTGGACTTCAAAAAGCAGATTTTGACTCTCAGAGATCTGATGGGCAGAATCCCCTGGGATGCTAACATGAAGGGGAAAGGAGTCCAGGACAGCTGGCAGTATTTTAAAGAAGCCTTATTGAAGGCACAGAAAGAAACCATCCCGACGCGAAGCAAGAGAGGCAAACATGGTAGGAGACCGGATTGGCTTACAGGGGAAATCCTTGGTGAACTTAAGCACAAAAAGGAAGCTTACAAAAAGTGGAAACTTGGACAAATGACCAGGGAGGGGTTTAAATGTATAGCTCGAGAATGCCGGGGGGTTATCAGGAAGGCGAAAGCGCAAATGGAATTGCGACTGGCTAAGGATGTGAAGGATAACAAGAAAGGTTTCTACAGGCATGTTAACAAGAAGAAGGTGATCAGAGAGGGTGTGCGGCCCCTACTGGATGAAGGAGGTAACCTAGTGACAGATGATGTGGGGAAAGCTGAAGTACTCAATGCTTTCTTTGCCTCTGTATTCACAGACAAGGTCGGCTCCTGGACTTCTGCGCTAAGTGACTCAAGATGGGATGAAGATGGACAGCCCGTGGTGGGTAAAGAACAGGTTAGGAACTATTTAGAAAAGCTAAACGTACACAAATCCATGGGTCCGTTCTTAATGCATCCGAGGGTACTGAGGGAGTTGGCAAATGTCATTGAGGAGCCTTTGGCCATTATCTTTGAAAAGTCGTGGAGATCGGGAGAGATCCCGGATGATTGGAAAAAGGCATGTAGTGCCCATCTTCAAAAAGGGAAGAAGGACGATCCAGGGAACTATAGGCCGGTCAGTCTTACTCGGTTCCTGGAAAATCATGGAAGGGATCCTTAAGGAATCCATTTTGAGGCACTTGGAAGAGAGGAAAGTGATTAGGAATAGTCAGCATGGATTCACAAAGGGCAAGTCGTGCCTGACCAATCTGATCAGCTTCTATGATGAGGTAACTGGCTCTGTGGACATGGGAAAGTCAGTGGATGTGATATACCTTGACTTTAGCAAGGCTTTTGATACGGTCTCCCACAATATTCTTGCCAGCAAGTTAAGGGAATGCGGATTGGATAAATGGACAGTAAGATGGATAGAAAAATGGCTAGAAGGCCGGGCCCAGCGGGTAGTGATCAACAGCTTGATTTCAGGTTGGCGGTCGGTTTCTAGCGGAGTGCCCCAAGGTTCGGTTCTGTTCAATATCTTTATTAATGACCTGGATGAGGGGATGGATTGCACCCTCAGCAAGTTTGCGGATGACACTAAGCTAGGGGGAGAGGTAGATACGCTTGAGGGCAGAGATAGGGTCCAGAGTGACTTAGACAAATTGGAGGATTGGGCCAAAAGAAATCTGATGAAGTTTAACAAGGACAAGTGCAGAGTCCTGCACTTGGGACAGAAGAATCCCAAGCACAGTTACAAGCTGGGGACCAACCAGCTAAGTAGTAGTTCTGCAGAAAAGGACCTGGGGTTACAGTGGATGAGAAGCTGGATATGAGTCAACAGTGTGCCCTTGTAGCCAAGAAGGCTAATGGCATATTAGGTTGCATTAAGAGGAGCATTGCCAGCAGATCCAGAGATGTCATTATTCCCCTTTATTCGGCTCTGGTGAGGCCACATCTGGAGTATTGTGTCCAGTTCTGGGCCCCCCACTACGAAAAGGATGTGGACGCATTGGAGAGGGTCCAGCGGAGGGGGGTGATGATTAGGGGGCTGGAGCATATGACTTATGAGGAGAGGCTGAGGGAGTTGGGTCTGTTTAGTCTGCAGAAGCGAAGAGTGAGGGGGGATTTGATAGCAGCCTTCAACTTCCTGAAGGGAGGTTCCAAAGAGGCTGTTCTCAGTAGTGACAGATGGCAGAACAAGGAGCAATGGTCTCAAGTTGTGGTGGGAGAGGTCCAGGTTGGATATTAGGAAAAACTATTTCACTAGGAGGGTAGTGAAGCACTGGAATGGGTTACCTAGGGAAGTAGTGGAGTCTCCATCCCTGGAGGTGTTTAAGTCTCGGCTTGACCAAGCCCTGGCTGGGTTGATTTAGTTGGGATTGGTCCTGCCTAGAGCAGGGGGTTGGACTTGATGACCTTCTGAGGTCTCTTCTAGCTCTATGGTTCTATGATTCTATGATCAATAGGATTATTCCTGAGCAAAAATTATCAGGGTTGGGTTCTGAACAGACAATAAATTGACAGATAGTCAATCACATAGAGCTTGACCCTGAGAGAAGTTGAGCTCTCTGTGCTCCCAGAGCCAGCACTCCATCCATCCCCACCCCCACTACTCCACCACCCTATGGACAGGTGGGGTTCTGAGACAGGTGGGAGTGTCACCAGAGCTGAAGAAAAAGAATCCAACCTGAGCTGCAAAATGTGTTGGCTTCTTCTTGTGTCCCTGGATCCAGAGGGAGAGCTGTATCAAGCCATCAGGGAATAAGTATGCAAGCATCAGCAGACAATTAAACATGCTTGCCAGGCTTTGCTGCTGATCCAGTCTTTACAAGGGGAAGAATGAAGCAGAATCCTTCCACCTTTGCCTCGCCATTAGGGGTGGAGACCATAAGAGACACCAGCCTCCGGGACCAGGGATCTTCACTGTCTGATTTGTCCTTCCCCTGCGGCAAGAACTAGAAGATGAAAATCTTCACGACCCCTGAGAACACATACACACATTGCAGAGTCCTGCAATGTGGGGCAGGCACAGCATAGTAGGACCTAGTGGTTGAACCCCCACACTAAGCCTCTGCACTCTGCTGCAACAGCACTATTGCAATTAGCAACATTTCCTGGAAAAAGCAGGAAACTTACAGTTAAATTACTGTAGGGTGAGAACAGTCACAGCTGTACTCCTCGCTTACCATTCACAAAGCACTGCCTATGACTTGGCCATGTTACACACCTTCCACCTCCTCCATTAATGACCCTCTTCCTCTAGCCCACCTGCAGACCCCCATCTCAGACTTCTCTATATTTTCTAGCCAGAATGCAACCCTGAGCCCTCCAACCTATTATTATTAATAATTTATAAATTATTAGAGCAGGGATGAGCAATCATTTTTGATGAGGTCACTCTGAGATTTTGGTAAGTGGTCAAGGGTTGCAATTTTCATGAAGAGGGTGCTGGGTCTGGGATGGAGATAAGGTGCAGAAGGGAGCTCGGGGTAAAGGAGGGTATGTCTACACTAGCCCCCTAGTTCAAACTAGGGAGGCTAATGTAGGCATTCGAAGTTGCAAATGAAGCCCGGGATTTAAATATCCCGGCTTCATTTAGATGTTTGGAGCGCCGCCATTTTTAAATCCCCCTTAGTCGAACTCTACACACGCCGCACGGAGTAGGTAGTTCGAATTAGATCTCAATTAGGATCTCTAATTCGAACTACCAGTACTCCTCGTGGAACGGTGGTGTACTGCAGTTCGAATTAGAAATCCTAATTGAACTACCTACCCCGTACGCGCGTGTAGCCGCGGGCAACGGAGTTTGGACTAAGGGGATTTAAAATGGCGGCGCCGAAGATGCAAATGAAGCTCGGGATATTTCAATCCCGGCTTCATTTGTAACTTTGAATGCCTACATTAGCCTCCCTAGTTCGAACTAGGGGGCTAGTGTAGACATACCCGGATTGGGGTACAGGAGAGGGTGTGGGGTCTGAGAGGGCATTTGGGTGAATGAAGTGGTTGTGACCTGGGGCAGGGGATTGGGGTGCAGGGTCTGGGCAGGGTTATAGGTGCAGGAGAGGATTCTGACTGGTGGTGGGGTATAGGAGGAAGTGCAGCATCTGGGAGGGAGTTGTGACTTGGGGGAGGAGGTACAGAAGGGGATTGCAGATGCAGAGGGTTTGGATGGTGACCTGGAGAAGAGAGTTGGGGAGTGGGAGGGACTGGGGTGTTCAAGGCAGGCTCTGGCTGGGAGGCACTTACGTACACGGCTCCCAGCCAGGAGTCCAGTGCGAATCTGAGGTAGAGTGCTGGTGGGGCAGGCCGTGGGCCAGATCAAAAGGTTTGGTGGATAGAAGCTGGCCTGCCAGTCAAGGTTTAGAGACCCGTTATGCTAGGTACTGTTCATACATAATGAAAAGATGGTCCATGCTCTAGAACAGTTAAAGTCTAACTATACTTTAAAACTTCTTCAAGCCTGGATCAGTCATCCACTTCCCTGACCAACAGGGGCTGGTTTCGTGGTCCAGCAGCATGCTATGGCTGCTGTAATATCATAACACATTGTCTGCTGGGACAAGGATCTCCCACAAAGCTGACAGCTGTGTGTTGAATACTTTTCAGCTTCTTGCTAAGTAAGATATCCCACCCATAATTATGATTACAGGATCTTATTGAAAAGAACACATTTGCTATTCATCTTTAAATATAGAAACATTAATGAGATACTGACAGTGTGTGGGAAGACGCCAGTAAAACAAATTTGCAAAGGAACTACATTTACTACGAAAAGGACCCTTTTAACACGCCAACAGATCAAACCATTGTATTTATGTTTTTTTAATGTGGGGTAAATTTGCAATTCATTAACAAGAGGGAATGAAAGGAGTAGAGAGTGACAAGAATAGTTAAAGTTTCCAGCACGCTGCCTTGCTAGCACACTCCTATTCTCACATCTGCTGTCCTGTTTGGTTGATAGGTTTTCTTGTGCGGAGAATTTCAATGGCCCAGTGTCCACAAATGTCTACTAGTGACTTGTGGCTTAATCTGGATTGGATTTAAAAATCCAGTCTTGGGTGGGCCACTCTGGTGATGTACAAGGGACAGAGACCAACGCTGACAGGAGAGCTAGAGATTCAGGGTGGTGTAAAATGGGCATATGTGGTTTTCTGCCACCTGCTTCATTCCATACCCCATGGAGGCATAAGGGGGCTTTTCTAGATAATCATGGACAGATGTGGGTAGGGCCGGCCTTAAACCGATTAGGCCGAATCGGGCCCCATGCCTAAGGGGGCCCCGTGCCCTGCACCCAGAAGTCAGCTGCTCCCCCTTGCCTGCGCATGCTGCCGGCTGCTGCTGCCATGCGCATGCGTTTGCAGGTGGGCGGGGAGACGCCCGGGCGTGACGTGACATCGTCACGGCCCGGGATTTTTAAAACTGAAAACTGCAGGCAGCTCGGACTCAGAGTCCGGCCCCACTTTGTAGAAGGCAGAAGGTAAGGGGGGGAGGGGAAAAACTAGGGGGGGAGGGGGGGGAGGTACAGTCAGCTCTCAGCCACCTGCAGCCCGGGGAGCGGTGACTCGCCCTGAGCACGTGGAGCCGGGGCGCAGAGCAGCCCCGCGGGGCGCGGTCAAAGCAGGCGGGGTCGCACTTCCCCCGCGGGGCCCCGGGGCCGCTTGCAGAGGTGGACCCGGCCCAGCCCGGCCCCTGGCTGCCGTCTCTTACCTGAGGGGCTCCAGCACCAGGCTCTGCAGGCTGAGGCCGCGCGCAGAACCGGCCGCTAGCACGGCCACCACCTGTGGCAGCTTGAGCAGCAGCAGTGTGCTCCAGCCTCCAGCTGGCCAGGCCAGTGCCAGCCGCGCCTCCTTTGCGCGCGCTGCCCGGCCCGGCGCGGCCCGTCTCTTCCGCTGGCAGCCACGGGGCCGGCCCGAGCTCGGCTGGGTGGGGAGGCGGGCTGTGCAAACCCGGAACGGGAGCGCTGGGGGGCGGGGGACACTGGCGGTGGGAAGACTTGGCTCCCAGCCTGACAGGGATGATGTGGGGGGGGAGGGGCTGTGCTGGCCCCAGCGCAGGTGTGCGTGGGGGCTGGCGGGGAGGGGTGAGAGGAAGGGGCTTGTGGAGGGGGAAGGGGTGGGAGAGGGAGGAGCATGTGCAGAGCGGGAGGGGCTTGTACAGAGGGGACGGGAGGGAAGGGGGAGAGGAAGAGGGAGGGGGAGAGGGAAGAAAGAGGAAGGTATCAAGAGACAGGGAGGAGGAGAGACAAATCCCAGGGGGCCAAGTGCAGACAATGAGGAAAAGGGCAGGAGGGGAGGTGTCAGTGGGAAGGGGGACAGGGTGATGCTGGGAGAGGAGAGGTGAGGGGAAGGGCATTGGAGGCTAGAGGGGAAGGGGGAGGTGCTGGGAGAAGGCTTGAAAAAAGGGGTGGGCATGAGAGGTGGAGATGGAGCAAGGCATGTGTGAGGGCACAGGGGCGTGAGGGGAACAGGGGCAGAGAGTGGTGAGGGGGTGGGCATCAGGGAAAAAGAGGGCAAAGGGGGCAGGGGCAGTAAGGGAAGGAGGAGGCATGAGGAGGGTGCAGGGGTAAGGGAAGGTGCAGGTGCCAGGGGATTCTGGGGTAAAGCAGAAGGGCAGACACCTGCAGAGGAGGGACCAGCACCAGAGGAGAGAGGCAGGGCAGGTGTGTAGAGGGAGGTGTTAGGAGAAGGGATGAGGAGGGGTAGCTCACATGATCAGAGTGGGGCTACTGGAGGAGTGGGCACAGGGGGGAGAGAAGGGCTGGTGGAGGAGGACAGGTCTCAGGAGGGCTGAGGGCAGTGAGAAGGGCAGGAGTCAGGACAGCAGAGGAGGGTGAGGAGTTGGGGGGAAGCAGGCACCAGGGGAGATGATGGAGCAAGGAGAGGAGACATGGCAGCAGAGAGAAAAGGTAAGAAGAGGAGAGAGCAGGCCCACACTAGCCACCCTAGTTCGAACTAGGGTGGCTAGTGTAGACATACCCTAAAATATTTATTAATAACTTGGTATGCTGCCCACAGCCACTTTGTTTGCGCCTCGCGGTGCAGTTTGGGTTTATGTGGGGATCAACACGAGGCCGGTGAGTGGGAGCCAAAACCAAAAAGTAGTCAGTGTAATGATCTTCTGTTGATATGTGTTTTAGTAGCTAAATTCTTGGATTGTCATTGCTCATGAAAAGTGCTGTCACATGGGTAGAAATCGGGTAAATATTGCATTTTATTACTATCAGCAGAACTGACTTAAATGGGGCCTGTGTGTTGTGTAGTCTTGCCTTAATCTTGTATTCATGCCTGTCAGTGTGAGAGAAGCTATTTGTATATGTTTGCTTGCATATGCAACCACACTTAAGTTGAGGCCCTCAGCATGCTCTGTAAGTATCAGTGTGGCCCTGGGACTTCCAAAGTTGAGTTGCCCTAACTCATCCCTGACAGGTGTCTGTCTAACCTGGTCTTAAATATCTCCAGTGATGGAGATTCCGCAATCTCACTAGGCAATTTATTCCAGTATTTAACCACCCTGACAGGCAGGAAGTTTTTCCTAATGTCCAACCTAAACCTCCCTTGCTGCAATTTAAGCCCATTGCTTCTCATCCTAGCCTCAGGCCAAGCAGAACAATTTTTCTTCCTCCTCCTTATGATACTCTTTTAGATACTTGAAAACTGCTCTCATGTCCCTTTTCGGTCTTCTCTTTTCCAAGATAAACAAGGCCAATTCCTTCAGCCTTGCCTCATAGCTCATGTTCTCTAGACCTTTCATCATTTGTGTTGATCTTCTCTGGACTTTCTCCAGTTTCTCCACATTTCCTGAAATGTGGCGCCCAGAACTGGACATGATACTCCAGCTGGGGCCTAATGTAGATGGCTCATTCCCTGCCTAGGGGACGTGAGACTGGGTGGGTTAATTTCCAATCCTCCTGTTTATTCTTTTCCTAAGCCAGGAGGGCACGGTAGTTCTGATGGGGGCTCTGCAGGAAGGCAGCCCGCACTGCCCCCTGCCTGAAACCTTGTGCAGGTGTTAAACAGATGTCCAGCTCACCCTAGAGGTGACTGCATTTCAGCGTGCCTAAAGCAACACTGCACCAGCAATGGACAGGAGAATGGCTCCCGGGCATGGCTTGCTCATGACTGCTTCAGTCCCGTTGATGGGCCTCAGCCTCTTTCCTTCCACTCCCCGCTTTGCAAAGGGGCTGTAGACTCTGGGGGAGAGGGATGGAGGCAGGCAGAGGTGTCTCCTGCAGCAGATGTAGACACGCCTCTGTAGGTCGCAGGCATCAATCGCCAGATCATCGCTGAGGGATCTCCTGCTGATCCTCTCCTAAGGCTTTCAATTAGCCAAGGGATTGTAGGTCGCAGGCATCCACCACCGTCTCCTATTCTGTAAAGTATACCCCTTTTGTGTATGGGACCTTTCTATCTTTCTTTCTTCTGGGATAGGGTGGGTTCGTTGCAGTTGCTTGTTATGTGCCTTCAACTTTCAAATACATGGTTTGGCCCTAAACCTTGTCTGGCTTGATTTGTGATTCAGTCCAGTGGTGATAGATATATAACACCAGGCCAAATTTGGCTTCTGTGGGGGGATAGGCTTTGATTAATTGCTTAGGCTCCACAGCAATTGCTTACCTAACTCTCCCGGGTAAGAGCTTTAACCAACTTGATATGTATAATATATGGCGCAATGTACCGAAACTTGTGTGTGTGTGTGGTAGGTTTTTTTTTTTCCGCTCAACAAAAAATCCTGGGTGGTGGGGGGTCCCACCAAAACTGTTCGAATTGGGCCCCGCACTTCCTAAAGCCGGCCCTGGATGTGGGAGGCTCAGCTGCACTCTGGTGAGCCCCACCCTGCAGTACAGTCTTGAGGGGACTGTTTTAACTAACTGGTATAACTGTACAATCCTGCAGCTGCTCTGAGTTCTCCCAGGGCAGCTTTGGCCCCTTAGCAAGGGCACCATTTTTGGAGGGTAGTGTGGGCAGCAGCCCTGCACTCCAAGATGAGGCTTGCTTTTCATCCCATTCCCAGGACTATCAGGGAGTGAGGAAAGTATGTGCATTCTGTGCATGCCTCTCACACCTGGCTGGTCAACTCCCTTCACCAGCCAAGTGTGAGAGGCATGCACAGAATGCAAATACTTTCCCCTCACTCCCTGAGGTTACGTCTACACTGCACAATTATTTGGGTATGTCTACACATCAAAGTTAATTAACTTCAATAGCATCTATACAGGCAAACCGCTATTTCGAAATAAATTCGAAATAGCGGGGCGCTTAATTCGAGTTAGTTAAACCTCATTCTATGAGGACTAACGCCAAATTCAAAATATCTAATTCGAAATAAGCACTGTGTAGATGCTTATTTCGAAATAGGGGGCCTCCAGCCCTTCCCAGGGAGCCCTGATAGCCACTCTGGGCCAAACCAGGAAAACTTCTCTCCTCTCCCGCAGCCCCGGAGCCCTTAAAGGGGTAGACTGGCCACACTGCATGTGCCAGCTACAGGCCTGCGAGCACAAAGCCAGCAGTCACTGACCCTGACACAGTGGCCCCAAGATGAGCCGGGCAGCCAGATCCAGCCAGCCCTCCACCGTCCAGTCCTCCAGCTCCCAGGAGCCAGCCAGGGGCCGGAGAAGGCAGGCACCATCCTGGACTAATGCGGAGATCATGGACCTCATTGAGGTTTGGGGGGAGGCCTCCAATGTCCATGATCTCCGCATGAGACGGAGGAACGCGGCCATCTATAGCCACATGCGCACCCAAGAACAGGTGTGCATGAAAATTAAAGAATTGCGGCAGGGATATGCCAGGGCCACATGGGGCAGCTCCCCAACAGGGGCACACACCTGCCCCTATTTCGAGGTCCTGGACCGCATCCCGGGGAGCGGGACAGTCTGTGCCAGCCCACGGGGCAGCAAGCCGGGAGCAGAGGGCCCTGACCAGGGCGCGGAGGAGGAGCCACCACGGAGGGTGCCACGCCGGCCGGACCCCTGAGCTGTCCCAGCAGCAGAGTCACCAGGGTCGTCTGGGGAGGCCACACGATGTAAGTGCCATCACTGTCCCCACCTGGGGGGTGGGGAGGGAGACCAGGGACCACGCGCGTGGGCCTTGCTTACCACGGATCACGCAGCAACCTGTGCATGTGCGAGCACGTGCCGTGCTACCCCTGGGCAGGTGGCTCCAGCTGTGTGCCACACAGGGGCCATGGCCTGATAGCCACACGTGTGTGTGAAGAGACCTGACATGCTCCTGACCCCAGGGCGGGACAAAGCAAGATGCCCTCCCTTCACAAGCCCCCTCTACACAGAGGCAGGGGACATCTCCCCCCCACCTCGGCCGCACTATACACAGCACGGGGCATGGGTGCGGTCTCGGGGCAGCTCCCACCAGTGTTGTCTTCGAGTCATCATTGTCAAGTCCCAGTCAAGCCTCAAGTCGCTACAGTTCAAGTCTCAAGTCGAGTCTCGAGTCCCTAAAGTCACTTTCAAGTCAAGTCCCAAGTCGAGTCTCAAGTCTTAATTTAAAAAATGTCAAGTCACTTTTGTACAAGCCATCAATATCAGCATTTTCGGACAATTTTTTCACCAAGTCGATTTAACAAAATTAGCAAGTCTCAAGTCACAAACAATGAACCCGAGTCAAGTCTCAAGTTGAGTCACCTAGGCAACTTATGTCGGACTCGAGTTCAAGTCATGGGACTTGAGTCAACAACTCTGGCTCCCACTCCCGGTGATAGCCGGACAATCTGACCATGACCTCTGTGCAAGCACATAGGCTCTGATGGTGCAGGGAACGGTCCTCCTCACCTTGCAGATGCGGGCTGGGCTTCACCCACTGTGTCCCCAGGGGAGAACTGACCACTTCTCTTCTTTCTCCACAGCCACACCAGCTGCACGTGCAGGACGCACCACCCCGCCTGGGACATGCTCCTGCACACGAGGGCTCCGCAGGAGGACCAGCCAAACACGGCCGGGGTACCGAGACCAGCACGTGGGGGGCACTGCGAGCCCTGCACCGCACCCTCGACTGCTGGGTGGAACTAGATTTGGAGCTCCGATGGGAGCAGCTTGCCCAGGGTTGTGCCATATGTGCCCATCTGCAGACCCTGGTGCAGAGCATTCTGCCTCGTGCCGCTCCAGCGCCTGCTGCCTCCCCAGCTTCCGCTCCTCCTCCCACTCCTTCTCCACCTCCCGCCTCTCCCTCCTCAACCTCCACACCCTCCTCCTCAATCTCCACACCCCCCACTTCAACCTCTACACCCTCCTCCCCATCCCCTCAGGGACGCCGAGGCCCCCGCTCCCGCCGTGTTGGGAGACAGTTGGCCCGGCGAGACCCCTACCCCTGAGCCCTGAGCTTCCTCTCCCCCTTCTTCCTCTTGCTTCCCCCTTCCAGCTCCCTCCTCCCAGGTTTCCCCCTCCCCTCTCCCACCCTCTCTCATCCCCTCTCTCGCCTCCTTTCCCCAGTATCCCCAGAGTTTCATACCCCCCCCCCAGTTTTGTTAAATAAACAGAGTTTATATTTTTGAAAATACATGTATTTTATTTGACATCAGGAAGGCAGGCTAGAGAGGGATAAGTGGAAGGATGTGAGGGTGGAATAAGGCACAAGGCCCCAGTGGGGCATGCCAGGGAGACTTCAGCCTATTCCGTGTGGAAGCTCTCCCGCAGGGCCTCCAGGATATGGACAGCCCCCTGATAGGCCTCCCGGCTGGCAGCCGTGCGGGGCTGCGCGTACAGGCCAGCCAAGTGGTCAGCCTCTGCCATCTAGGCTGGCAGGAAAGCCTCCCCCTTCCGCTCACACAAATTGTGCAGCACACAGCACGCCGCCATCACGTGCGGAATATTCCTCTCAGAGAGGTCGAGGCGGGTGAGGAGGCATCGAAATCAGGCCTTCAGCTGGCCGAAGGCCCCCTCCACCACAATGCGGGCCCTGCTGAGCCTGGCATTAAAGGCCTGCCGGAAAGGGTTGAGGTGTCCCATGTAGGGCTTCATGAGCCAGGGTTGTAGCAGGTAGGCCGCATCCTCCACCAGGCAGACAGGCATGTCCACATCCTCGACCCTGATGCGGCAGTCAGGAAGAAGGTCCCGGCGTGCAGCCTCTGGCACACGGAGGAGTTGCGGTTCCACTGTGCGTCGTGTGCTTTGCCGGACCAGCCCACGCTGATGTCCAGGAAGCGGCCCCAGTGTTCAGACACGACCTGCAGGATGACCGAGAAGTACCCCTTCCGGTTAATGTAGAGGGAGGCCTGGTGTTCCAGGGCATGGATGTGGATGTGTCCCATCGATTGCCCCCCTGCAGTTGGGGAAGCCCAGAGCTCCAAACCCCTTGATGACCGTGTCCAAATCCGTAAGGCAGACGACTCTGCGAAGCAGCACTCTATTGATGGCCTTGACCACCTGCAGAGACACACAAACCGAGAGTCACTGGGGTGCCAGGATGGCCGAGAGTGTTCCTTCCGCACCACTGCCCCGCGCCTTCCCCCCCCCCGCCCCGCAATCCTGGCCACCGCGGGCAGTCCGATGTGCAGCTGAGACAGAACAAACCGTCCCATGGATGGGACTTGCACCCCTCCCCCCCTTTTCCCTGGGGCAGCCCATCCACTCCTTGCCCCAACCCCCCGGCAAAATGGCCAGAGACTGCCATACCTGCATGAGCGCTGCTCAGATGGTGGATTTCCCCACGCCAAACTGGTTGCCGATGGATCGGTAGCTATCCAGCGTGGAGAGCTTCCATAGGGCAATGGCCACACGCTTGTAGAGGGGAATGGTGGGCCTCATGGGCGTGTCCCGTCGCCGCAGAGCAGGGGCGAGCCACTCAGAGTTCGAGGAAGGTGTCCTTCTTCATCCTGAAGTTCTGGGTCCACTGTTGGTCTCCCCAGCGCTCCAGGACGATGTGGTCCCACCAGTTGCTGCTGGTGTCCAGACGCCAGATGCAGCGGGGCATGCTGGCATCCGGCTGCTGCTCCTCCACGGCCCCCAGGGGGGGGTCCGGAAGAGGACCTGGGGGTTGGGCTGCTGCAGATGGTGCCAGGCAGTCTCCAGCACTTGCTGCCAGGCTTGCAGCAAAAGATCCAAAAGAAGCACCAGAGTGTCCAGAGGCAGCTCTGGCTCCATGGTGCCGAGTGCTGTGCTGTCCCGAGTGAGGGCAACCAAGCAGGCAGAGAGAAAAATGCTTTGCTGTCCCTCAGCGAGGTAGGCAAGCAAGCAGGGAAAGCTGAGAACCAGCTGTCCAAGGGGGTCCCTTTAAGCACAAGCCTCAGATAGCCTCAGACAGCAGCCACACAAGGCAACTACTGACCTGATGCCCTGGTGGAACCAGTTTCAGCTGGCCTTAAATGCGATTCAGTGTCCAATCAGTGTGGACTCGCTATTTCAATTTAGCAAAAAGCTATTTTGAATTGCATTTTGTGTATAGAATTAACTATATCGAATTAAGATATTTCAAAATAACGCTGTAGTGCAGACATACCCTTTCAGAATAAGCTATTCCGGAATAGTTAATCTGAAATAGATTATTTTGAAATAGCAAATCTACACTGAAGGGAAGCCTCAAAATTAGTCCAAGGCAGGCTTCCCTAATGTAGGCGCGCTATCTCAATTTAGCCCCAGGAGGAATAACTTAGAATGGCCCTGGTGAGGAGCTATTTTGACATAGCAGAAGTGGAGCAACCACACACGCCTTATTTCAAAATAGCTATTTCGGAATAGGCGTTATTCTTCGTAGAATGAGGTTTCCAGAAGTTGAAATAAGCTGTTTGTTATTTCAAAATCATTTTGAAGTAACAGAATTGCTGTGTAGATGCTCGCATTGTTATTTTGAAATAACAGACATTATTCTGAAATAACTTTGCTGTGTAGACACAGCCTGATAGTCCAGGGAATGGGATGAAAAGCAAGCTGTGTCCCAGAGCGCATGGCTGCTGCCCCCTTCCCCCAAAATGGTGTCCTTGCCCCTTAAAAGCCACTTTCTGCCCCTGCAAGGGTCCTGAGTTTTCCATTCATCTGACGAAGTAGTTTTTACCCATGAAAGCTTATGTGCTAATAAATCTGTTAGTCTTTAAGGTGCCACAGGACTCTCTGTTTTTGCAGTACAGACTAACACAACTACCCCTCTGAGACTAGTCATACCAACTATCATCTGTCACTCTTTTAGCAAATCCCTTTTTTTTAAATCCAAGTTCCAAATTTTCTCTGCTCTAATAATTCCAAGACCGGCTGTATTTCCGACTGTTTATCACTAACTTTGTTTTGGTTTGCTTTCCCAATAATGCTACTAAATCATAAGCCAGGTGTTTTAGACTCTCCAGCTCTATTTTCTTTCATTGATCTTCAGTACACTAATGATGTCCCATCTATTGATCCACACTAACTTGTATTACGAGTGTGATGTCTGAATATTTTCTCACCCTTAGTATTTGACATTGAGTGAACAGCAGTCATGTTAAAGATTAACTTTATCTTGTTTTCCCTTCTGTTTGATTGATAGGTTAGTATTCCTTAGAGTTTGGCACCGAATTGACTCCTGTTAAAAATGCTGTTGAATAAAACATTTGATCTAAAAGGTTTTCAGAATTCCAGGAGCAGTGATATATTGGGAAAGTGAAGGTTTTGTGAAGTACTATATGTACTATTTATGAGGGAATCATTTCTAGTTTCTGGTGCTTTCCAACTTCCAAATGGAATCTTTCTACAAGACCTGACATTGCCACTTTAGCTGATATGTTGTTTGATGTATTCCATCCTTTTCATTTACTCCTGCTACTGTGGCAACTTTTTTTTTTTCTGAGTGCAGTATTCTGTCAAGTTGACAGTGCTTGATAAGCAACATTCCCTTGATGAAAAAGATGAATTTTGACAGCTAGTAAGATACCTGAATAGCATTAAATAGGATAAACCACCACGACCACTACACTCTTTCTGCCTCTATTTCTCTTATTTTGCTAAGAGAAATAGCCCATTTTGGCTTTGCTTAATTTTCTGGGTTGCACGGAGAAAAGTATTTTGTCTTACATGACAGGTCACAATCTAATAACCTTTAAGAACTGAGTAATTGGTCACCTTGGTAAAGGTTCATAAATAATCTTCTTTTAATCCAAAATATTGGCATGAGAAATGCAGACTGCCTCCTCCACTCTGCCAACAATGCCTACAAATCACTTGACAATGGTTAGGCAGCTGGTATTTTGTGATTGCTGTTCATAATTGTCTCGCTGTTTGTGCTCTTCTGTATCTCCCATCCATCTGTGGTCGCTCATGTTAAAGTTAGACTGTAAACTCTTTGGGACAAGGATCATCTTTTTATAATATGTTTGTAGAGTGTCTAGACCACAAGGGCCTGCAAGGGCCAGCCTGTTACACACTGAGCCTGGGAATGCATGCCAATACATACAAACACTAAGATAGTCACACTCCAAGGCATATCTAGACATCACTGTAGATCAATGGCTGTTGTTTTATGTATGCAAGGCAAGCATTGTATGCCCTGCACATGGGGGCTATGGCTACACTTTGAACTTTTTCCGGAAGAAAAAATGCAAATGGAGCACTCATTTGCATATCTTGCACTTTCATTTGCATATTCTCTTTTGATCCTTTTTGCAAAAGAGGTTTTTGTGCAAAAAGGCGTGATCTACACAGTGCTTTTTTTGCGCAAAAACCTCTTCCGCAAAAAGGATTGGAAGAGAATATGCAAATGAGAGCACGATATATGCAAATGAGCACTCCATTTGTATTTCCTCTTCCGGAAAAAGTTCGTAGTGTAGCCGTAGCCTTAATTAGCTGTGTGCCTCCAACTGGTGGTCCGTGGGACAATTCTGATTCTTACTTGAGTCCCTGGAAAAATCCAGGGGGGAGATCCACAAGGAATATATTTTGAAGCACTTAGAAGAAAGTGATCAGGAACAGTTGACATGGATTCACCAAGGGCAGGTCATGCCTGACCAACCTGATTGCCTTCTATGACAAGATAACTGGCTCTGTGGACACAGGGAAGTCTGTGGACATGATATGCCTTGACTTTAGCAAAGCTTTTGATATGGTCTCGCATAGTATTCTTGCCAGCAAGTTAGGGAAGTATGGATTGGATAAATGGATTGTAAGATGGATAGAAAGCTGGCTAGGTTGTCGGGCCCAACGGGTGGTGATCAATGGCTCGATGTCTGGTTGGCGGTCAGTTTCAAGTGGAGTGCCCCAAAGATCAGTTTTAGGGCCAGTTTTGTTTAACATTTTTATTAATGACGTGGATGAGGGGGGATGGACTGCACCCTCAGTAAGTTTGCGGATGACACTAAGCTAAGGGGAGAGGTAGATATGTTGGAGGGCAGGGGGTAGGGTCCAGAGTGACCTAGACAAATTGGAGGATTGGGCCAAAATAAATCTGATGAGGTTCAACAAGGACAAGTGCAGAGTCCTGCACTTGGGACAGAAAAATCCCAACCATTGTTAGAGGCTGAGGACTGACTGGCTAAACAGCAGTTTGGCAAAAAAGGACCTGGGGATTACAGTGGATGAGAAGCTGGATATGAGTCAACCGTGTGCCCTTGTAGCCAAGAAGGCTAACGGCATATTAGGGTGCAGTAAGAGGAGCATTTCCAGCCAATCTAGAGAAATGATTATTCCCACTGGTGAGGCCACATCTGCAGTGTTGTGTCCAATTCTGGGGCCCCCGTTACAGAAAGGATGTGGACGCACTGGAGAAAGTCCAACCAAGGGCAACAAAACATGAGGCGGGAGCTGAAGCACATGACTTAGGAAAGGCTGAGGGATTTGGGTTTGTTTAGTCTACAGAAGAAAAGAGTGAGGGGGAATTTGATAGCAGCCTTTAACTACCTGAAGGTTCCAAAGAGGATGGAGAGAAACTGTTCTCAGTAATGACAGAAGGCACAACAAGGAGCAATTGTATCAAGTTGCAGTGGGGGAGGTCTAGGTTGGATATTAGGGAAAACTATTTGCCTCGGAGGGTGGTGAAGCACTGGAATGGGTTCCCTAGACAGGTGGTGGAATCTCCATCCCTAGAGGTTTTTAAGTCCCGGCTTGACAAAGCCCTGGCTGGGGTGATTTAGTTGGAGTTGGTCCTGCTTTGGGCAGGGGGTTGGACTTGATGACCTTCTGAGGGCTTTTCCAACCCTATGATGCTATGACCCCAGGGAGGATGCCATTTTGTAGAACTTGAGCTATGTGCAAGGTCACTCTGCATGGAGGATACCATTTCGGCCCACCTAAGGCATGCAAGTGAGTTATTGCATATGACTGTTGTAGCACTTTCCTTAGCTTTGTATTTTTTCCAGTTCAGACAAGCAAAGCAGAAAGATACGGTTCTTATACCTACTGGAGACAGAAATAACTGAAGTCTGTGACACCTGCATAAAGAGGGAGGATGATGTTCTCAAGACAACTGTACTGTGTTCAGCTCCAATCCAGAAAGTAGCTGAACTCCAGTCAGTCTCTAAGGGTATGTCTACACAGCAACGTTTTTTCGAAATAACTAGTGTTATTTCGAAATAACTTAAACCGAGTTGACATTGCAGGTAGTTATTTAAAAATAATGTTGAAATACTGTCAAGCTGTAGGACTTCTTACTTCAACTCCTGTAACACTCATTGTGCGAGGAGTAAGAGAAGTTGGAGGAAGAGTGCTCTATTTCAAAATAAGTGCTGTGTAGATGCTCCCAATTTTGAAATAAGCTACGCAATTGACGTAGCTCAATTTGCATAGCTTATTTCAAGTTAAGCCCAGCTGTGTAGACGCACCCTTAGTGGCTTCTTCTAGGGTGGGCTCCACAAAAGAACTTAGGCATTGCTGTGCTCAGTGTTCCAACATCACAACACTGAATCCCCTAAGCTTGAGTTAGATACCCATACTCCCTATGTAATGCACGGAAAGAGATAGACACTTTACATGCAATCCACAAGCCAGTTCACTAGGCAGCACCACACCTAAGCTAGCCAGTGGGATATGTAGTTGAGGTGTGTGAGCTAAGCTCTGCCCCTCTCTTGGAGACAGATGTTTAAATCTGGATTGCGGAGACACCTATTGCTCTTAGCAATCCATGAACAGGAACCATCCAGGCCAGAATGGTAGGGGGCAGCAGGCCATGGACTTCTCAATTTTTGAAAGCGGATGGGCCTGTTATGTTTACTTTTTGCCATGGGTGACATGTCCCCTCATGTCCCCCCAGGCAGCAGGGGACAGAGTGGGGGACAGGGGCTAAGATCAGCCTCTGACCCAACTAGTCTCCCCTGGATCCTCCACCCACATCTCAGACTAATATGCTAACCCCCTGGCTAAAGGTTATAAGGTCACCAGCCTCCTCTGGCAGCTGGCTTTTGAACAAGGCCCAACCCAGTAACGTAATCACAGCAGCAACACCGCTTAGCCAGGCTAAGTACAGACCCCTTGGCTTCAGGTGAAGGGGGAGATTGTATTCTGCCCACCACAGCTACCCTGTTTATACACATGCTAGCGCTCATTAAACCACCAGGAAAATGTGCACAAGGGAATGACAGCTCTACCGCACAGAGCTCCACTGCTTCAGAAATGTAATTACATAAAGCAGGGGTGAGCAATAATTTTTGATTGGGGACCACGTCAAGATTTTGGTAAGTGGCCAAGGGCTGCACTTTTCTATGGAGGTATGCGGGGTCTGGGATGGAGATTGGGCACAGAAGGGAGCTTGGAGTAGGGGACTGGGTTGCAGAAAAGGGTGTGGGGGGGTCTGAGAGGGAGTTTAGATGAAGGAGAGGTTGTGACTAGGAGAGGGATATGGGGTGCAAGGAGGAATGTGGGTACAGAAGAGAATTCTGACCTGGTGGAGGGATGTGGTGTAGGGTCTGGGTGGGAGTTGTGACCAGGGTAGGTGTAGAGGGTTTGGTTCATGACCTAGAGTAGCAAGTTGGAGTGCTACTGATCCATGTGCCATGTGGAAGGGGGAAAATTGCCATATAGAGGTTGGTGGTCTATGTAGTTGAATAGCTTGCTCTTGCATGGAGACTAGTATTAAACTATAGACAGTTTGAGATAATGTAACTTTAGTACAAGCATTGCCATTTACTGGGATGCTGAGCATAGCAATGCCGAAGTTCTTTTGTGGAGCCTACCGTAGGAGAAGACACTTAAGATACGTCTACACAGCAGGGCTTAACTTGAAATTTTGAATTTACCCTTGTACCATTTCATTGTGTGTCAATTATAACGGTTACTTCTATAATATAGGTATTAATATTGCAATAGTGCTCGTCAACATAGCTGCACATTTTAATTGGGCAGAAGTAATTACTGAAGTGCGGGGGCTTTGTTCATTATAGTTTGAGTGAGGCATTAGAAGGATGTTATACATTTCAAGCAAAGTTAAGGATGTTAGCTAGAGACAACATGAAATGAATCTGTACCAGAAGTAATTCAAGTTCCTGTTTGATTTGGTTTCTCTTTATTGGACTGTGAAAGTACTGTGAGATGATGCAAAGATGTGGTGGAGAGCTATTACAAACTGACAGGGAACAGGAGTTTCACATTTGTCTCCCAGGTGAAGTGTACTACTCAAGTCAATTGATCTTTTGTAGAAGAGCTCAAACCCACCATATCTCATTTCTTCCTAAGGAAAGGCTATTACTTATAAGAGAGAACACTGCTGTAGAAAACATATGGAAATAAAAAAAAACAGTAAGAGCAAGCAAATAGGGAATTTAAATGTTACTATTTTAAAATTATCTAAAATTACTCCCAACTACTCTGAAGAAAGAATAGTGAGAGATGTATAGGTATCAAAAATGTAATTTGTTGAATTAGTATGTTGAAAGTTACTGATAAACACCACATGTGTTTCAACACAGTAATGTGATTCTGTGGAATAGCTAGCTTCTATGGTCTTAAATACTAGCATTACCCATCCCAATGTGACAGCAGACGTACAGGTCATCTCCTCCCTCCCTACAGCTCCTGGAGCTGGGGAGGCTTGGGCAATGCAGCCTCTTCCCTCCCTACTGTTCCTGTGGGGTGGGGGAGAGAAGAGAAGTTTGGAGCCATACATCCTCTTTCCTCCCTGCTGCTCTGGGGATGTGGGGTGCACACATGCATCCTCCTCCCCTCCCCATGGTGCACGCACTTGGCCTCCTCCCTCTCTGTTGCTCCCAGGGCCAGGGAGGCTTAGGGCACAGGGCCTGCTCCCAGGGGCAGGAGGGGAGGTTGGAGCTGTGCATCCTCTTCCCTCCCCACTGCTCTGGGGAAGCTGGGGCATGCTTGTGCTCTTCCTCTCCTGGGGAGGGGAGGGGCAGGTTGGGGGGCAGTATGCACACACACGGCCTCCTTCCTCCCTGCTGCTCTTGGGGCCAGGGAGGCTTGGGTTGTGGTTCCTCCTCCCTGCCTGCTGTTCCTGAGTGGCAGGCAAGCTTGGGTGATGCGGCCTCTTCCATCCTTGCCACGCCTAGGGGTGATTGGGGCTGTGCATCCTTTTCCCTCCCCGCTGCTCTGGGATGCATGCTCTTCCCCTCCATATGGTGCCGTGCATGCACTCAACACACTGCTTCCTTCCCCCCAGCATAGGGGTGTGGGCAGGGCCCCAGCAGAGGCAGTGGTGCTGGAGGAAGCCTATCTCCCCCTAGAAGCTTCTCAGATGTTGTGACAGACACCTCTCCTTTTGCAGTGCAATGGGAACTCAAGTCATAAGACTGACACTATATTTGTTTTTCACAGCCATTCACATCAGCTAAGAAATAGCAACTTGCTACCGCAGGTCTTTGTTAAGATAGATAAGCCCTTTACACAGTTAGAATGTTACCTAATGGGATTGGTCTGTCAAGTTTAAGCCCACTATAGCTAAAATTGAATTGTGGAAATTTAGGTTCCTACTGTTTTACATGAAGTACTTCAACTTTATTCTAGCATTTTGTTGTGCACAGAGGAGGGGGGAGGAAGAAAAACTGAGGCTGTTTAGTGTACTTTTGTAGTACAAATGGATTTACAATCATCTGTATTGTGTAAGATGCACATGTACTAAAAAGGTGTGAAATGTAATTAAGTGATACTTGTTCTGCACTTCAGAAAAAGGAAAGCCAAAGAATATTCTATTTGTCATAGATGCCACTTTTACTGTTTTTTCCCCAAACATGACAAATCAAAAAAGTCAAAGCACAATAGTTTAACTTTTGTCACCATGTGTGTTTTCTGAAGATTTTTTTAAACAATATTTCCAAAAGTCTCTGCCCAAAACTTTAAGGAAGGCTTCACCAAGCCTTATGAAAGAAGCAAAAACAGGAATATAATTTAGTCCTTTCTAGTGTTCCTATAGTTTACACTGCATCTTGAAACTTTTTACATCTTCCACCTATAATCCACTTCAAAACCAAAAAATTCAGGAAAGTTGAAATTTCACATACTTGTTCATAGTACAAAGCTTGAGTGAACAACTAATGCTCATTGAAGTTTAAAATGCTGTCCTGATAGGCAAGGGTATTATACAACTGAAAACGTCATTTAGTAGTCACCACATGGACAAGGGCTAATTTCTGTAAGCTTAGGCTTCCTTGGGAAACTAAGGAGAGGATGAAGCAATTGCAGACTTGTGATGTCAATGTGCTCCACTGTTGACCATGGACTCAAGTCCCACTGGGCTAACTGCACTCACTCTGTGCCACCAGACATGCTCTGTGGCATACTGCTGCTTACCAGGAAGAGACTTTTAAAGACCTCTATGTAACTTAATATACCAAAATACTATTAGGAGTCTGCAAGAAGGGGGTGAAGAAATGAGCAAAGTACAAAAATGAAAAGCTTGAATCTTTCCACCAACTGTTACTCACTGACAAGACTGATGTATGTATTTCTGCACCTGCACTTGTAAAAGCAGATAAAATATTTAATATGTAATTTACAATGCATTTTACCAGCTTGGTATACAGAATGAATAGAGAGTATATCAAAGTAGTTGACAGTTATGGGCTTCTGTAAGCCCTGCAAAAATAGTAGTTCAGGTATCTGCTAATTTAAAAAAAAAAATATCAGTTTGCAGTTTAGAAGTAATACAGTTGAATCTACCACAAAATACAAACAGCTGCAAAAACGCATACCATTCCAACAATGTATATAAGTTATTAAATAAATGATCTGATTTAAGAATATAAATGAAGCCTTTAAATAGGTCTTTTCTACATGCATATTATTCCTCATTAAAGAAAAATATGTAAAAAGGCCATTGGTAATTGCTTTGTTAACCTCTGTAGAAAATGCCAATTTTCTGGTCTGACTCCACTAGTTTAGCACTTAAGGTCTCTGCAGTGTTATAAGTGATTATTTTTCAATACTGTTAATTCTATTACTCCATTTGTAAAGAAAGCATGACTTGAAATATGGCAGTCTTCATGTTGACAGGGCAATAATCCAGAGTTTTATACAGTTATCCAGAAGAACAGCACCCTCCACTGCTCTGTGTTTGTGGCTCATCATCAATGATCTGTACACCCCGTCTTGCAGTTCCCGACTGGCTAGAACCATTGCCTCTTGCTCTTTCATCCACCTGAGCAGTTTCTATCATTCCTAGAAAATGGAAACTCAGATCAGGATGACACTGCATTCCAATTGTAAATATGTCAAAGCTTTGAACTCTTCAACAAAGTATTTAATCTCAATTAACAGTGCTGTTATCAACCTGAATATTTAGCAATAGAAGACGAGCAAACAATTTTCCAACATGCAAGTGATCCAGCTGATACCATGGAACAACATTTAGGTTGCTACATTTAAAGTCTTAAACCATATTTAGGATCCAGAAACAGACTACCCAGAAGCTCTGACTTCAGTAGTTGAGTTAGATCATGTATGTAGGCCCAAATAGTCTTGCATATTAGCTATTGCACTAGAGCCCATGCACAGGAACAAAGTTACAGCTGAAACTTCTGCAGTTAAAGAGGAAAGCAGACTACTAAATGATTTCAGATTTGTTTCCTTCCTAATTTAGCTCCTTTGAAGGTTTAAGAGGCATATGTTCAGAGAATGTATAGATGCAAGAAGTAAGGTACCTACATTCCAAATAGTATGGATTGGAATATGGTTCAAGATGTGTGCTGCCAGGCAATAAACTACAAGTTGACTCCGGACAGCAAGCGAATAGAGAACTTCAAATTAGAGCTCTAAAGCCAAGTTTCCGGCAAACAGTGGAAGAGTTAAAAGATAGAACTGCAGTCAGTCAGAGAAAAGTGGGAGGTATGTGTGTATTCCCATTTTCCATCAACCAGTTTTAACAAAGGGTGAAGGAGGAACCCTGGATGTAGTTTGAAATAGGAAATGGTTTAAAGTAGTTTAGTATTTGAAATTCCATTATATAGGAGACCTTCACGATTCATGCGCCTGTGTATTTGGGGGTGCTGAGAGCCACAGTGAGTTACCATGGGGCCAGAAGCCACTGTGAGGAGCTGCGCCTCACAATATTCATGAATTTCACCATTTGCAGTGGATGCAGGAATGCACCAACCGCGAATGACAAGGGTTTCCCTGTACTCCAAATAGCCTGTACAAGCCTTGAACTTGGTTTTAATTTTTGCTTTGTACACCAGAACCCCTATTGTCTAACTGAGGATTGAATCTCCAACAAATGAACATCTCAAAAAAAAATCACTGTGTATTGTATCTGTTGTAGTGTATTAATCACTCAATATGCACATAAGTGTAGGCAGTGTGCCTGATTTTTATCTTTGCTACCAAATCTCAGTCTATTCAAACATGCAATCACTTGAATGTTGGCTCAAGGACCGAAGACATTCAACAAATGAAAGATGACTTCAGCATCAAGAGAGCATCATTACATAACTGACCATCTGTAAGACTGATTTTTATGAAATTAAACCACAATAAATCCATCTTCCAGCCTATTATTTAAGAGGACTTCATTCTGATGAGAGCTTTCATCATCTTATCACTCCAACCACAATACCTACTTTTACAGAGGTCAAGGAAGAGTTCTTCGATTCCTTTGTTTTGTTTGGCTGAAGTATGATAGTGTTTTGCTCCCACTGATTCTGCATACCTGTATGTAGTGCAAATACAGAAAAAGGTTTTACTTATGAGACCACATGGAATGTTAAGTCAGTCTTTTCAAGCTGCTTTTTTTAAAACCTGTGTAATATTTTGTAATACAAATATCTTCCCTATTTTGATTTTTATATTGACCACCTTAAACTTGGTATTTAAATTTGATGCCACTCTTCTACATTGCAAAATAGCCAATAGATAAAAAGCTGAAAATGGGTAACAGGCATGGATACTCGATGACCGTTCTGTTCTTTTCTTCTGGGGCACCTGGCATTGGCCACTGTTGGAGGACAGGATATTGGGCTAGATGGACCTTTATTCTGACCCAATATGGCTGTTCAAGTACATAAAAGGTTGTTGCAAGGAGAATGGAAAAATTCAAGCTCTCCTTAACTTGAGGATAGGACAGGCAGTGGGCTTAAATTGCAGTGAGGTTTAGGTTGGACATTATTCCAGTGCTCAACCACTCTGATGAAGAGTTTCTAGATTGTCTAGGGAGATTTAAGAGCAGATTTGACAATCACGGACTTGTGGCATGACCTCTTAGTCATGCCACAAGTGCAAGGAACTGTACTAGATGGCCTCTCAAGGTCCCTTCCAGGACTCTGTTTCAGTGTTGCTTCTGAATCTACATGAGTCATAGAAAGCAATAAAAGGGGAAATGTACGATTTTTAAAAAACACTTAGGAAACCAAGTTTACTACAGAATATATTGTAACTTATGTAATACCATCAAATCCTTTAACGTGTAAGACATGGAAGGAATAGTAGCTATACCAGTAATTCTGGCACACAATACAAGAGTCATGGTACTCAAGCTGCATTTATTCACTGAAAACACTACTGCTCCTTTAGGCTATGGCTAGACAACAGGCTTCTTTCGGAAGAAGCTTTCCTGGAAGAGAGAGTCTGAAAACAAAACACACCCACACTTCTTCCGAAAGAGCGCATCCACACTGCCAAAGTGCATCCAAAAAGCAATCTGCTTTTTGGAAAGACAGCATCCATTCAGCATGGACACTCTCATATTTAAACTGAGATTACTATGGATGGAGTGGCCATCAGGGCACCTGTGCTTTTGAAAGAAGAGGGGGGAAAAAAGAACTCCCTCTTCCTGTCCACACACACCTTTTTCCGAAAGATCTTTTGAAAAAAGGTTTCTTCCTTGTAGAACGAGGATTACCAATGCTGGAAAAAACCCTCTGTTCTTTCAAAAGGATGTGATTGCAGTGTGGATGTAAATGAAGTTTGGAAAAACGGATGTTTTCCCCCAAAAATCTTTAGTGTAGACATACCCTTAGTCTTGTGATAAAGGCATTAGTTATGGAAGAAGTGATTTAACCAATTTGAAGTCGTACAATTAAAGTTTAACAAAACACTTACGTTTCTGCTTCTTGAACTGAAACATGCCTCTCTTTTTCCAAGTCTATTTTGTTACCTGTCAGACAAGGCATCAGTGTTTAGATCTTTGCAGTTTGAGTATAAACAGCCTAAAGAAGAAGTCTAGAGATCCTGGATCTATCACACTTTCCACACACTACCGTCAAACAATTTTACATCAAACTGGTGTCCTTAAAATGTTTTACACTGTAAGTGTTAAAGATATTTTAACATAATTCCCTCCGTCTACCTAAATACTTAGTATGGGATCCATAGAGTACTGACACGCCTAAATCCCAATTTTAGGCTCCATTGTGAGCCACAGAACTCCTGCCAAACACTGTAGGCATCCAATAAGTTAAGTACCTAAATGTTCAGGGTAGAACAGTCTTCATTATGCCGCTTTTCCTACCTTTGGTCACGTATACTGCAGCCTTCCTCTAGGCATTTGGACACCTGTGTCCATAAAGTGGGAAAGAGCATTCACCTGCCTCTCTCATGCAGGGCTTAATCCAGGAGACATGCTCAGAAGCTGCCTACTGGATCAGGTGCCATTCAGAGTGTGACCAGAGGTGGTGGTGATGTCCTCTGACTACTGGGCTAAGAGTCATAGCACTCACCTGAGAGATAGGAGACCAAATACAATTTCCTTTGCTGCTTAGTGACAATATTATAAGTGGGGAGGGTCCTCCCATCCCTCAGAAGAGTGCTTGCATGTGAATGTCCTATCGCTCAGTCATTGGGAGAAAAGGATGAAGTCTGTAGCTGTAGCATTGTGGATATAATGAAGGTAAGTGGAGCAGGAGGACTGAATTTTGGGTCTCCCACTTCTCAGATGGGCATCTTGATCACCAGGCTACACATTCATTGCCATTCTCTCTAGCCCAATCACGTTGTAGGCAAGTACTCTAGCCACCAGCACCACCACCTCCAGACGTTTGGGGTAAACATTAGGCACCAGTTGTCAGTGTTGAACACCCAAATCTATTTATGGATTTTAGCCTTAATACATACTGAGGAAGCTCAAGTTAATTCCTCTTTTCACACCAAATCTTACCTAACTCTTAACAGATATTAATGCATACACTTGAGTTCACATTTGTTAGGCAGCTGATCTGTTCTATAGGAGTATATTCCACCATCACAGAAGGAGGGCAATGTTTACATTACTGTAAAATTGCAATTATTTAACCAGCACACATCTCAGCCACTCAGAACAGACAGTGTTAAAAATAAAATGGCCTTACCAACTATACATAGACAGATTTCGTTTCCCAACATTTTCCTTAATTCCTTGACCCAGTTTTTAACCTGCATACAAATTAGAGTTAGATATAGTCTCATTTTAAGCAACATAGATTAACACTTTAAGCTCATGGATCCAACTATTCAACTTTAAGGCTGCTAAGACATCTATTTAATAGGAGTCATGTTCATTTTGCCAACTGTTTGCTTTAAGATCACACATGCCAATGGTAATTTGACTATTTTTAGAACACTTGCATCAGAAGCTTTTGATGCCTGTATTCAGACCTTTGTGTGCAGATAAAGTTTGATTAATGGGATTTTATATCTCTAACTTGCAGTTAACCAGTTAAACGTTAGGCTGACTTAACATTTAATGGACTAAAGTGAAATCTGGGCCAGCAACTGCTCCAGCCTGGCTGGAATTGGTCCGAGCCCTGCCAGTTCCCAGCCCCTGCCTGCGGGGCACCTGGTCCCACCACAGACAGAAGCTTCTCTGGATGCAGGAGCAACCTTGCTTATGATGGGCCCCCTGCCCACAGAAGGCAGAGAGCCGCTGCAGCCCCCAACTGTTACCTGGAACTGATAAGCATCGCCCATTTAGGTTAACCAGTAAGCATCACCCTGTCACATCCCTACCGCAAGTATTTTTATAGCAGTCGTTCTCAAGATGTGGTCTGCAGACCACTAGTAATCTGCAGCCATCTCCTAGGTGGTCTGCAGCTTGAGCTAAGCCCTGCTCTTCCCCAACCCCCAGCAGGGAGCCTGCACTGGCACTCCAGCCCTACCCTCCCTTCCCCCACCATACCCCCACTCCACCAGGCGGTTGGAGCACCAGCACTGGCTTTGGGGGCAGTGGAGAGAGAAAGGAGAGACCCAAGCCTTGCTGAGTGATCTAGATCATGGGGAAGAAGCCTTCCCCCAGCTGCAACAACTACAGCATGCAAGCATGCTGCTTGGAGGCTTTTCCTGCTGCTTCCATTGGCGAGAATCTGACCAATGGGAGCAGCAGGAGGTTATGCCTGGACTGGCACAAGGCTCAAAGGCAAGTAAGTTCTGCCCCCCCCTTCAGTCCACAGACCCTGGCACGCCAAGCCCCATCACATACACACCCCTGTGAGGCCCTGCACCTCCAGCCTGCTCCTGCACCATTCCCCTAGCTCGACACCTACTTGTCTCTTCCCCCTAGTCAGGCACCTCTTCCACCCCCAGCCCACTCTTGCAGCCTCCCTTGTTCTACACCATTCTCTCCCCTCTCCCCCAAACCACACACAACGTACCTTCCCTTGCTCTTGCTCCCTCCCCCCCAGCCAGACACCCTACTCTCAGCCTGCTCCTGCACCCTACCTCCCATCTAGACCTTGCACCCTCACTCCCCTCCTGCATATCACCTCTTGCCCAGATCCTGCAAACCCATCACTCTTGCTGGCAGCCTTGTCCCCCACACTGATCTCCTGTTTTCTGTCCCAACCCCATATCTACTAATGCTGAAACCCCAGAAGAGTTAATCTGGCCTATGGGAAGCCCTGAACCTCAGTCCTCCCTCCCCCCTCTCCCCATGGGGGTGGAATGCCAGAGGAGTGAAGTGTCTCAGATGGGGGGCTACATCAAGGGTTGGGGATTTTGGGAGAGTTTGTTTCTTTTGCTTCTCATTGTGTGGGCCCCCAACTGATTTTTCTGGGTGTCAGTGGCCCCTGACCCAAAAAAGGTTCCCAACCCCTGCCATAAATTAAGACAAGACACCAGGAACTGTTTTACTTCATTTATAATGAAGTTTAACTCTCTCATGTTGGTTTAAGTGCTTAATTGGTTTAATTTAAATTAATATTTCCTTTCTTACTGGTTGAATTAAGACATTATCCCTAGCTACAGCACTAGCAAGATGGTGGGTCACAGAAAGGTTTGCACTGAGCCAGGCAGGGCATGGGCCAAAAAGTTTGGCAACCACTGATGTATAAGCTTATGAATTTCTATTTCATTATTGTTAATTAATGGAGGGAGTTAACTGAAAGTCAAATAAAATCAGCACCCATCATATAAAAGTGCAAAAACCCCTCTAAACAAAGTTTCTCAATTCATGAAAAAAAACTATTAAAAATGAAAGTCAGAATATTAATTGGTAAGATTCTGAAGTAGACCACTTAAATCTATGGACTGAACTCTGGAATATATCTGCAGCTCTAAATAGAAACAACTCCAATCTTGCCTCTACTTACTGTTAGATGGTTGAAGTAATTAAGGGGCACATTGTTCTTGGAAAAAGTCTCTTTAGTATAAGAACTTGGAAGTTATGGTATAGCATCAAAACCATATTTCTGGAAGTAGTGTATTCCACAAGCAAGGCCTGTTGTAGCAGGCTAGGTTTTTAACAGATATATGCAATAGGCACATACAATACCTAGTATTACAAGCCATACAGAAGTCTTATGTAGTGATGGACCAATATCTACAAGCACAGTGTTTCGAGTGGACTTGACCCAATTACTTCAGAATATAAGCAGTTCAATTCTAACAACACTACCATAAACAGCATTAATCTTAAATTTTACCAGGAACAAACAAGAGTTCCAACTTCAAATCTGAACAAATTAAGGATGCATTTTCTACTAGAATAGAAAAACTGAGATTTAAAATTGATCAGTTATGCAATAACAGCAGTGCAGTCAATTTCAAACTAAGTTTATAAAGCAGTCATTAGCTAGATTAGAAAGTACATGTTTAGTTACTGATGAAATGAAAACCTTCAAGTTGCACACTCATGCTGTAGGGAAGCTTTGGAACCTGTTTACTTGTGGGGAAGATGGATGAATCTGTCACTGTACCTTCTGGAAAGAGTCTTCATCTGTTATGTCATACACTAAAATAGCTCCATTAGAATCTCTGTAGTAAATTGGACCCAATGCATGGAATCTCTCTTGACCTGCTGTATCCTGCCGGTGGAAGACACACTTGTTATTTTCATTAAGGCAGAACTGATGACAATACTCAAAGAAATGTCTAGTTTCACTCTTCACTAAATGGATAACTGAATTTTTACCAAGGATTACACCAAAATGAATACACATTTGAGATTCTATTTGTGCTTAGTATTTTAAGCACAAGACTTGGCTTTATAAACTTTAACAACATTCAAGTCAACACTATGAGTGAACAAAAGCTTAAGAGGCAGATAAACATACCCATATTGCAAGATTCACTCTTTTTCCTCCAATGTTTAGCTTTTTTGTTAGAAAAGATGCCTAGAACAGAAATTAAAATATTTATGACAGTTTAGAGGGAAGAGTCTTTTGGATTTTTACACATTCATGACTAATACAGAGAGTTACTGGGCATTAATTTGATACTCTTTACCATTTAAAAAACCCCATAGCAAAATCTGTTCCGACTACCATTAATAAAACCAAAGGTATCTGTCAAGAGATGTGTGGAAGTGATGCAGACCAAGACAATGTCATACAGAATTTGGGATTAGCCTAGCTCCAAGAAACCACACTTTCAGAGCATCTCCAGACAAGTCTAGAGGAAATGTATATACATCAATATCACCTTGCCATTTTGGCAGCATCTGAATTGTAATTCCTAATCTGGAATGCAGACAGGTAAGAATAAATTCAGAAAAAAATTCCCCATTATTATGTTACAAGTTATCTGGCATCCCAAGCCAATTCTGCAAAAATTAATCAAGATCTAATTGTTTGAGAACAAGCAGTTACATCTTCAATGTTCCCTGTAAGATGAGTGCCTGGGGCACAGTCCAAGAGAGATTTAAATGCCTCCCAGATGATTAGTAGACCACCACCACCCAGTAGCACGTTTTTCTTCTGATGGTGCACATACATATGTGCCTTGGTGCAGATTACAAAATTTATTCTGCATGTGGATAAAAAGGGAACATTGGTCTTAACCAATAAGTAATGGACAAATTTAGGATTTGAGCATCAAAATACATCAGCCTAAATTAGTAGGACTATTAGCCAATATCAGAAGTGAACAAGGACTTTCAAGGATCCTTCATGGGAATATCCCTCTCTTCACAGTACTCTGTTCATCATGGTATAACTAAACTCCTAGGGTTCAAGCCAAAAGGAATTTAATATCCCTCTTCTCCCATGCAATATACCAAAAATAACTAGAGCCTGGGGTAGATGTAGCCCAGTTAAGAGAATTAAGAGCCGAAGGCATGGCAAGTTCAGTGTCAGTGGCCTTCACAACCATGGTGACTGAAACCTTACTTTGAGGGGGATCAGTTTCAGGCTTGGCAAAAGATAAGTACTATGTTGCAACTGCCAATGTAAGATAGACTAGCCATTCTGCTTGAAATAAGATTTGTGGGCAAGAGTTCAGAAAAAGAAGTCTCCCATCGGCAGCAGCTTCTATCACTGAAAAGCTATAAAACCCAAATTCAAACTATAGCAACAAATTCACATGGTTAAAATACCAACACTCTAGACTGTAGCCAAGTGAAATAATCTGATCATGCCTATTGAGACTATACCACACTATTTTCTACACCACATCTGCAGACAGCCACAGCAAAAGCTAGATCAACACCGATATCTGTCTGGTCAGATTTAGATTTCAAAGCCAGATGGATATTCTTCAGGTTTAATTGTTTTGAATTTGCAGTAATTTATTAGTCTTGGTTCTAGTTCTCTCTCAGACCAGCAGAAAAGACATTAAGTCTGTATTAAAGCTAAGTTTTTGTCCCTAAGCTAAAAAGTCTGAATAGTCCAAAAATTCAGAAGTAGAAGTGTTGACACAGAAGCAAATATTTACATGGAAATTACTTGACACTATCCCAAAAAAAAATAGGGACAGGTGTATATTCTTTGATGGTCAAATGAAGTCTTGGGTGCAAATCAACAATTAGATGATTATTAGATAATATGCTGAAGTTATAAATAGGGATGTTAATTAGTGGTTAATTAGGTAATCAGGTAGCCAATGGAGTTTCCACTGACTAGATTAGTTGATGGGGGCACTTGCTACCCTCATGTGGCTCTGCAGTTTAAATTTAGTAAGAGGCTCCAGGACTGCTGTGGGTCTGCCTCACTTGCCCCCCCCCCCCCAAAAAAAACCCCCACATCGTGGGGACACTGCTGTGGGGAACTGGCTTTTAAGCTGGCTCCACCGATACAGTTATAACACAATCATAAATTTTACTCACTTAAATTGTGCATATAGTTTAAGGCGTTATGCAGCATAGGTAATAGATGTGAACAGCTAATAAACTACCCAATAAGCAAATGCTTATTGGCTAGTTGACAGGCTAGTCAACTAGTCACTCCCCCTGTCCCCCCAACCTTGCTGCCTCTATCAGAAAGAGGGGTGTGTTTGTTTCAAAGCAGCAGCGCCATGTGAAGCCTGGGGCCAGGTAGGGTGTCCCCAGGCAGCATTTCAAAGTGGCAGTGCTGCATAGAACATGGGATCAGCTGGGGACTCCCCCACTGACCCCAGGCTCCACACAGTGCTGCCGCTTTGAAATGCTGCTAGGAGCCTGACACCTTCAAAGGTTGCTACACTTCAAAGGCGGACGCGCCCTATCGACTAGTCGATGCAAAATGCATCAACTATTCCATTAGTCAATTACTTGAAAATTAATATCCCTAATAGACTACTCCCTCTTAATAGCAGGCTTCATTTTGGGGTTATCAGTGTTTAAATTTTTCAAGCAGTGTTCAAGTCACTCAGTTCTAGCATTCATGGCTGTAAATATGCTTGAATAGTCAGTGTAAAAGTACACTTAGAATGCATACACTACTGCATTTTATTCATGATTAAGGAAAAAACCAAACGTTAGCCTGTTGATTTCTAGTTGCAAGCAATCTCTTCAGTTCTGCCCCATTTAACAGCTGCAGTTGTAAGAATTATAGAGTATATCTTGGAGGATAACCCATCCTTATTCATTTCAGTCTTTGTAGCTTTACAGAATACAGAAAGTAAAGGTTAATTAGTCTCAATCATGAGTTTTAATTTGGTGTCATTCCTTTCAAAATGTATTTTTAGTTTCTATGGCAACTTTTTGGGTGCAGTTTCCAAAATATGAGAGACGAAGAAGTTCCACATAATCAAGCATCTCTGAAATAAATTGCAAACTACTACAGATGCATTGAATCTTGTGATATCTTATGACTTCAGTCTTTTCTGGCATTACTAGCCTTTGATCTCCAGTGAATGCTTTCTCAACCTGTGATTTACATTAATTTCATTTATGCTTAACTCATTAATCTCCCACAATTGTTAAGAGTGGTCTTCCATCTATGGACACATTCAGATGTTAAATTCCAGCCCTATTATATTGGGTAAGGGCCTAAACTGCATTAAAAGAAATGACTGTAAAGCAGTCCCAGAAGTAGTCAGAAAAGTATTCCCTGAGGACACCCTCAAGCTCTGACGTAGGAGGAATACTGGGGGTGGGGTGATGGGTCACTGTGTGTAGCACTGAAATTACAAGCAGTGCTGCAACCTATATGACAATCTAGGGAGGCTGTCATAACTTAAACAAATCCCCAAGGCTACTTTAATTACATCTGGGCTATTCCAGCCCCTCAGAGCAACCCAGGATCAGGAGGTTGCATTACTTAAAGCTATATTAGCCCCTTTTCATCTGAACTCAGTTGCATGCCATGCCTCTTTATATTTACTTTATATTTGAGAAATAATTCCTAAGACAGAGAAGTATATTTCAGACAACTGTTTATCAGTGTCTCAATTTTTTTATAAAGTACCCCCTTTAAAAAAGTACCCCCAATGCACCCACCCTTCCCCCAGAGCCAGGCACCCCCATCCCCTATGCTCTAACCCAATGCTCCTCCCCTCGAGCCAGGCACTGGAGGTACGGTAACCCTACAGTTGAAGCCCTGCCTCGGTGGCTTGACTGCAGGGAGCAAGTGGTCTGCCAGCACCGGCTGTGCGCTCCCATCCCAGCCCAGCACCCCCCTATCATGGTGCCCAGGGATAAATGCGTCCCTGCTCCCCCCCTCACTATGCCACTGATGAAGGGGGTGTCCTTTGGAGCAAAGCTTATTGTGCTGCTTCACCACCTTTTAGCTCCTCTTCACAGCACCATGGGGAAGGGGGAATGGGGATGCATTGTACTGAGCTGCTGGGATGGAGGGGGTTGGATTGTGACCTAGGGCAGGGAATTGGGGTGGGTGCAGGGGTCTGGGTTTTGAGCTAGGGCAGGAGGGGACTGATCTGGGGCAGGGATTGGGGTGCCAGATCTGGAAGGGGATGTGTGTGCAGGAGGGGAGCAGTGGATTTGGGTATGTGGAGTAGGGGGAAGAACATTGGGGAAAGGGAGGGACTGGGGTACCAGAGGTAGGCTCTGCCAGGAGATTTACCAGCCAACAGCAGTTCCTGAATCAGCCTCCCTGCCTGCCCTGCCCAGGCTGCAGCTGTGTGCTCTGGAGCCCCTTGTGCTTCGTGACCATCCGTTACTGAAACAGGCAGCTCCCATTGGCCAGTTTCTGGCCAGAAACTAGCCAACTGGATTGTGCTAGGGGTGGGAGCAGGAGCAGCTCCTAAAGCTTTCCCCCCTCCCGACTCAGTTTTTAAAGAAAAGCCACCCCACAGCCACGTTTGAGCAGCATGTGGGTGCGTCGAGGAAAGCAGAGAGCCTGCCTGGGGCTCCCTGCAGTGTCTGTGGGCTGGATCCTGTGGCTTTGCGGGCCATATTTTACCCAGACCTGACATACCTATGTTTACTAGCACCACCCTAACCCCGGAGACCTAGAAGTTTCACCTAAAATAGATTTTTGCCTACATGGGTTCTCCCTGTAGTTTACAGTGGAAAAATTCCTTTTCATAGTATAAGAACATAAAGTTTTGCTTGATGACAAAGAAAGACTACATTGTGCCATTGCGTGAACATGTATAACCCTGAAATACTATGCGACTCACATGACACGTATCCTGCTCATCCCAAGTAACATATCAAACACGTTTGAGGATTTTAGTTATAAGAAGAATATTGCAATAAGCTAGACTTAATGATTAGTTCATACTGGTTAATTTATAAAGGCTGAATTACATTTCTTCATCTGGGAAGCACTAGGTAAGTAAGAGATAAAGAAACTTGTACACACATAGTAGGCACAGCCCATCTTTTAACAGTAGGGAGGGAGCCAGTTCGATAAGCAGTGCTAGTTGGCTACCTCAATGAGGGCATTTCTGGACAAAGGTAATGGCTCAGCATCTTCCTGCATGCTAGAATGGCTCCAACTTTTCAAGGGTTTATCATGACCCATATTGCATGGGATAAGAGGGAAGAAGAACAGCACAAAGGACAGCTTTTAAGGAAACCAAAAACAGCACTTCCTGGTCCGCTCATCCCCTTGCCATCACATGACTCATCACCATGCGGACTCTGATTTAAAAAAGGCACCCCACTGTCAACTTTAAAGCATGAGTAGTTTCCTTAGGTACCTTGCTGAACTGCAGCCAGGATGCACAACTGAGTCCTGACCCTATTAAAATTTGACTATTTTCCCCAAAATACTAAAAATCTGCCTAAGCAGAATTTTAGCCTCATTTCAGAATAAGAATACACTGAAGTCACTGCCAGGTTTAAGCAAATGTCAAGCTATAACTGACACTGGCTCAACGTCAAGTCATAACTGGCTGAGCTTGTGAGGCCTTGAGAGCACACCTTTCAAACATGGAAACTGGATCTGATGGTGTTCAAAAGTTACATGATTTCAGAGAACGCTGGCCACTGATGCCTGAGTACTTCTTCCCCCCCAGAACATATGGAACCCTGTCATCTGTTCCATGCTGTCAACTTCAAGCACGTCTCTGTCTTTAAGAGACAAACTGTTTGACCGTGTCTATTAATACCCCTTTCACATCTTGCTTATCCTGCCAATAATATTTAACAGTGATTATGACTAAGGACTCATCTACACTTAAAATTTTAAGTCAGCAAACCTATGACAGAGGTCTGAAAAACCACATCCTGGACCAATATGACTATGCCAATCAACACCTAGTACATGAACACTTGTTGGCACAACTAACGTTGAGGAGGTGGTGTTCTGCTACCAGCAGAGGCTCTCAAATACAAATAGTTTTATCTGCCAGACAAATAAAAGAAGGTCAGACCAATGAGTATCCAGTCTGCCAGTGGCTAGTTTCTTCTGAAACAGTGAGCAGAACAGAGCTATCAAGTGGCAAGTATTGTTCTCTACAACCAGCTTCTGGTACAATGGTTTAAGGATACCCTGAGCATGGGGTTGCATCTCTGACCATTTTGGTCAAGAGACACAGATGTACCTAACCTACATGAATCTAATTCTTGGAGCCCAATTAAATTTTGGGGCTTTTACAATAAGTGCCACAGGGTGACTGTTGGGTGAAGTATTCTCTTGTATTTTAAGCCAGCCACTTACCAATTTCAATGAGTGCTCTCTGGTCCATATGTACTGTTAATCAGTAAACATACTTCCTTATTCATTTTGTCCACACTATTCCACATCTCTATCATATCTTCCATCTTTTCCAAATTGAGCAATCCCAGCCTTTATTTAATCTCTCCTCTCACAGAATCTTTTCTATCTCTCAGAGCATTTTAGTTCCTGTTCTATGTACATGGTTTCCTATTCTGATTTGGGGGCTGATTTAAGCAATGTCATATCGTTATTTCTGCAGTTTTGTACTGGAGTTCCTTCAGAAGTCTTGGTCAATACCATCTGGTCCTGGAGAATTATTGTTTAATCTATGTTTGTTTCCAAATTCCTTCTATTACTCATCTAGAGTCCCCCAGAATTGTCACCCCCCCAAAAAAAAACCACAGCAGCAGCTCAGGTGTGGGAGACTCCCCTCACATCCTCTGCAGTGAGGATTGATGTAAAAAAGTTATTTAGCTTCTCCACAACAGCTTTGACTTTGAGTGTTCCCTTAGCACCTGGATTGTCCAGCAGCCCAGTTTAGCCGCTTCCAACGTGCTTAGTCTTTTGTTAGTTCCTCTTCAAATTTTTTGTGCCTGTCCAACACACACAACACCCCCCCAAAAGACACTTGACTTACCAGAGTGTTCTCTTTTGTTTTCCTCAGTAGTATACAACTTCCAATTGTAAATTATGCTTTTCTACTCTAACATACCTTTTACTTCACTATTTAGCCGCAGTAGTGGGTTTTCAGCCGGAATATATACGTTTTAAAAACACTATATATAGAGAGATTCAGTGTTTCCATGCAGCTTGCAAGAATCTCCTTCTCGCAATTGGTGATTTTAGTTTCCATTTAGCTAGCCTCTTCATTTTTGCATAGTTCCTTTTTGAAGTTAAAAAGGCACTGGAAGAGTTTTAGTATCTTTGAACACAAGGATGTCAAGTTTATATGCATTATGGTTGCTCTTATTGAAGAATTCAGTTAGTCATCTCTTCAACCAGATCCTGTGCACGGACTTTTCTCCTCTTGCAAGTTCCAGGACTCGCTGCCCCAAAAAGCAGTCATTAATGGTGTCTAGAAATTTTCTTGGCATCCTGTCTTAAGCAGACAGATCCCCAGTTGATATGTATATATCTGACATCTTTAATTACTGGATTTTCTTTTTCTGTAGCTTCTCTGGTCTCCCTAAGCATTCCACAATTACCATCCTAGTCAGTGGAATATTCCTTCCATTATATACATATTATTTAAGCATGGGATTTCTATTCCTAGAGACTCTGGACAGTTTGATTTATTTAAACAGTTATATTTGACCCTCACACATAGTGCCACTCCCCCCACCAGTGCAACCCACTCAGTCATTCCTATAATAGTGGGGGTGGGAGGGACCAAGACTAGGAATAGGCAAGCATACACACAGTTCCCAGGAAGAGGCAGAGGGATGAAAGCACAAAACGAGTTGGGGGGGGAGGAGAGGGGAAAATGGACACACGACCCGTGGCTGGGGAGGGAGGAAAGGGGCAGAGCTCCTCCTGTTCTCACATATGGGAAGTGCCGGAATGGGAGGCGAGAACATGGAGACACAGAAAGCCCAATCGGAGGGAGTTGCAGGTCATTCCCAAGTAAGAGGATGCAAGGGTAACATCTAAGGAGTTTCTGGGGTAGAATGAAAGATAAAGAACCCCTAGTATTACCATAAAAGTTGTGTACACACAAGCCAGAAAATGCAAGACCCCTTAGTTTAATCTACATGCATGACTATATAGGATAGTAGAGAACACTTTAAAATAGGATACAGGAAAACAACTCCAGAAAGCAAAGTTGCTTGGAAATATGAAGTATTCCTACAGCAACTGACCCTGAAGCCTAACATTTTTACAACTTGTGGGAAGAGAGAAGAACCACGAGCACTGGAGAGAGGTTATGTAGCAGGATGGACTAAAAATGGCATGCTTCTGGACCTGTCACCTCAGGACAGGATGCCCAGATAAGTTTCTAGGCACCACTGATGACCACTTCTTGGAGCAGCTAGTTCTGAAACCCACATGGGGAAAGGCAAGTCTTGATTTAGTCCTAAGTGGCCCACAGGAACGGTCTGAGAGAGATTATTGTAACAATCACTCTTACAATTTTTGATAAGTCTAGTAAAGTTACAGCTCAAAGAAGACAGCCCTTGGATATACAAAAATGAAACAAGGGTAGACCTCCATCCCCTTTCATGTGGAACTGTGGTTCACAGAAGACAAACTAGAAAGCAAATGCAGACTTAACCGATTCAGGCTTGTAAAGCTGTTTTGTTGCTGTGCAGATTTCCAGTCTCAGGCTACAATCCAGGATCTAGGACAGTAGTGGACAATTTTTGATGAGGGGGGCACGCACTCCAAAAATGTGGAAAGCGGTCACGGCTCACATTCTATATTAATGGAGGAGGTGCAAGATCTGGGATGGAGGTTGGGTGCAGAAAGAAACTCATGGTAGGGAGTGCAGGAGGGTTGGGGGACCTTGGAGGGAGTTGTGACCAAGGATAGGAGTGCAGGAGGAAGTGGTATGGGAGGGTTGTGTTGTGACCTAGGTCAGGGAGTTGGGGGAGGGAGAAAGAGGTGGGGGGGTCAGATGCGGGTCTGAGCATGATGTGCTTATCCTAGGAGCTCTCTGTCATCAACCCAGTGGGACCCTCAAGCAGCCTCCCTGCCTGCCACATCCCTCTCAAAGCAGCCAGCTGCTTGTGCCATGTGCATCTCTATGCCATAACCCCTCCTTCTTTGCATTGTCCCCCTGCCCACCCTATAGGTTGTTTGGAAATAACTTTGCAAATTGCACACACCCACAATCTTAGCCAAGGCAGTTCCCAGCAGCTGGTTTCCTTACCAGTGACCAATAATTTGCTTCGACAGATTTATTCTCAAGCATTTTAGCTGTCAAGAACAATTACATTGAGTAACTTTCATGAATTTGGATGTTAGCCTTTCTACAATGTGACACTTAAGCTAGTTTTGGCTAAATTCTCCCTGCTTTGTATTTGTTTGCATTTAAACTACAATAATTTTTGGTATATGTTGAGTTTTTAAAAAGCCAGAAGACAACATCTGAAGGCACACAATTTCTTTGAAGATGCTAGCCTTCCTTAATACTTAGCAGCTTAATTTCCACTTAGAACATTAGCCACAGCAATTCAAGCTGTAACTTGCACAGAAGACTTAGTCACCAGGCCACTGTTGAGAGTAGAAGTCACCCCCGCTGGGGAGAAGGAACTAACTCTTTTAGAGCATGTTTCCCCATACCAAGATTGCAGAGGCCCACATGCAGAAAACCAAGAGCCGAATTAGTAGGTTATGGAAGTCAGGGAAGATAGATGAAGTTTTAAAATCCAAACATTTGGGATAGAAATGGAACTACAACAGCCCCTGAAGCCTGAAAGTAACCTTCAAAACACAAGCCCCGCCATTAAAACATCCCCACCCCGCTGCCAATTAACTAAGTAGGAAGAGGGAGAAGAGACTTAGGATGCATACGTCATGCTCCACATGGTACCAGGCTAGACTTGCAGCAGCGATAGTATCAGGAAGTGACAGAGCCAGCCTAGCAACACTCAGGCGGCAGAAGAGCAGAGACACAGACTGGTGCCAGCACGGATCGGGCGTCTCCACGAGAGCGCCCTGGGACCAGAAAGCGCAACAGCCAGGCCGCCCCCCCGCCCCGCGCAGAGAGACGCGCCGCGCTCCCCCCCCCCGCGCACCTGCAGGGTGGTGATGTGCTTGTCGTTGAACTTGTTCTCGCAGTAGCGCAGCACCAGGGAGGTTTTCCCCACGCAGCCCTCCCCGAGCAGCACCACCTTGAAAGAGAAGCTCCGGCCGCCTCCCCCCGCGCCGGAACCCGCCGCCGCCATCCGCAGCGAAGCGTCCGCTCGCCGGGCCGCGGCCTCACATCAGCGGCGCAGCCGGACACCGAGCCCGGGGGCGCAGGGACCGAGGGGGCAGCCGCGAGGAGAGCCCGGGACAGAAGCCGCGGGGACCTGAGCACTTGTCACGGCCGCGGGCCCCGCTCTCTCTCTAATGGCGTCTTCTTCCTCCTACGTCACGCTCCGCTCGGTCACGCGACTTGCGGCAGCCAACGGGAGGGGCCGACGCTGAGGATGTCGAGGCCACGCCCAGAGCCCCGGGATGGGGTGGGGTGAGAAGGAGCGGGGGCGGGGCCTATTGAGCTTCCTTAGGGGCGGGGATAGATGAGACGATGGAATCGGGAGGGGGGGGAGGCGGGAGAGGAGTCTGATCAGCTGAGGCTGTTGTGTCTGGCCCCGAGCCATAGCCAGCGCCTGCCCGGGTCCCAGGCTTGTGTGGTGAGAAGCAGGCACTGGGCAGGGCTGGAATGGCTCTGTACAAGGAAGGGGAAGGGCAGGCTGGGAAGAGGTGTCAGGGTGACAGCAAAACATCCCATGGACAAAACTCACCCAGGTATTTCTCAGTGAGCCTCAGTTGGCCTGGCCAGCCAGGCACTCCTACACACTAGTGTTACGGCCTGGCTCTGAAAGGTGTCATGTCATATGGGCAATGGCCAACTAATGACACTGATCATTCCCCCCCTCCTCCCCCTATTTATTCTCGGATCTGGACTTCTAATACTCCAGTCATCTGAAGAAGTGGGTTGTGCCCATAAAAGCTCCAGATACCATCTACATCAGTGGTCTCCAACCTTTTTACACCCAAGATCACTTTTTAAACGACAGAACAAGCCAAGTTCTACTGCCCTGCCCCTTCCTTGATGCCCCACCACTTCCTCAAAGCCCCGCCCCTTCCTCTCTATTCTCCTCCTCTCCATCACTTGCTATCCCCAACCCTTATACTGCTGCTTTGTTCCAAATTCCTCTGTAGGAAGAGGTTTTTCCAACATTTGGCCTATCTAGACTGGACCAAATGTCAGAAAAACCCCTTCTTTTGGAAGCCCCCTTATTCCTCGTGGAAAGAGGAATATAGGGGTTACTGAAAGAGCACATTTGCTCTTCCACTAAAAAAAGCGGAAGAACAAACACATCCCTGGATGCAGAAGAGTTTTTCTGGGATATCTCCGGAATCCTGAAAAACTCCTGCAGTCTAGCCTTACCCTCGCTGGGTTAAGACAGGATGTGTAGGCTCCAGGGTGGGAATGAGGGATTTGGGTGTGGGAAGGGGTGAGAGGTGCAAGCTCTGGGAGGAAATCTGGACACAGGAGGAGGTGGAGAAGGGGATGCTGGGTCGGGGAGGGGGCTTCAGGCTGGGCAGTGTTGGGGTCAGATGTAGGATTAGGGTACTAGGCAAGCCACTGGCTTGTGGATATGAGGGTGCAGGAATTTGGGTTAGGGTATGTGAGGGGCTCAGGGCAGGGGGTTCCAGTGTATGATAGGTTCAGATCGAGGGTCTGGGGGAAGAGGTAGTGCAGGAGTGTTCTGATGCTGTGGGAGATGGGGGCTTGGCCCCAATTGGGGGTTTGTTGGCCAGGCTTCATTTTTAAATAAAATACTATGTCAAACACAAAAAGTTTCTGCATTGTCTTTATTTATGAGAAGGGCGGGGAACCTGTTTTGAGTCAGGGGTCACTGACCCACAGAAAAGTCAGTTGGGACCACACAAGTGAGATGCAAAATAAAAATTCCTCCAAAACCCCCACAAGCCTCACTAATGTGGCCCCAACTGTGCTGGTGGGAGCAGGGGACATGGTATTGGGGAAGGGTGCCAGGTGGTACCGGGACAGGGGACAGGGTGCTGGGTAGGGTGCCAATGGGTGCTGGGGCAGGGTGCCAATGGGCGCTGGGGCAAGGGACAGAGGGCCAGTGGGTTCCGGGGCAAGGGCCTGGGGCAGAGGACAGGGTGTCAGTGGAGGCAAGGGACAGGGTGCTGGGGTGGGGACAGGGTGCCGGCGGGGGGCAGGGGCCAGGATGCCAGTGGGAGCAGAGTGCTAGTGGGAACGGGGCAGGGTGTTGGCTGGGGCAGGGAATCCTCGGCATGCGCCTTCCCCTCTCCCCCCCCAGAGGAGGGAAGCTCCAGCAAGAGCCTCCTCCCGGGACTCCTCCCCCCTCCCCCGCAAATGAGGAAAGCCCCGGCGCACGTTTCCCTCCGGGACTCCTCCCCCTTCCCCGGCACGCGCTTCCCCCCGGGACTCCTACCTCCTTCCCCACAGAGGAGGGGAGCCCCAGTGCGCGCCTCCCTTCCCCTTCCCCCCCCCCCCAAGAGGGAAGCCCTAGTTCGCGCTTCCCCCAGGGACTCCTCCCCTCTCCACCGCAGAGGAGGGGATTCCCGGCACGCGCTTCCCCCCGGGACTCCTTCCCCCCCTCCCCGGCAAGCGCTTGCCCTCGGGACTCCTACCTCCTCCCCCGCAAAGGAGGGGAGCCCCTGTGCGTGCCTTCCCTCCCCTCTCTTCCCCCTCCCCCCCCCAAAGCCCCAGCACGCGCCTTCCTCCAGGACTCCTACCTCCTCCCGGCGCGCCACAGACCTGGAGGAGGGGAGCAGGCAGCGCACTTCCGGAAACCCTGGAAGTGGCGCACAGCTGCCGGACTTCCCTCCACCCCGCGGGAAGCTGGCACTACCTCTATTTTCGGAGATAGGTAGTGGGGCTTCTAGGGAGTGGGCGGAATTGGTGGGGCCCCCTAACGCCTTGCGATCAACTGGTCGAGCCCTCCCGATCAACCAGTCGATCATGATCGACGGGTTGGTGACCACGGATCTACATGTTTGTTAGTCTTTAAGGTGCTGTTAGACTCTTTGTTGTTTTTTAAGTTTTTCCTGGTCCAGACTAACTCAGCTACCCCTGTGAAACTCTGATCATTAGTATTCTTGGGTGGTGTACAGCTGTGAGGGGCACTGGGGTTCCATTCCTGTTGGATTTGTGGCTAAAGAGTGTGTAAAGCAGGTGTTTTCTCACTTTATGTCTAGCATGCAGCGCCATCAGGCTAACAAAGGGTGGAGGCAAACTTCACTGCTGACAAGTGGGGGAAGAACCAGCAAGGCTTCTATCCCCCAGCAGGAGAGGGACACTTGGCCTGGGTTTTACTTTTCAGGAGGGCCCATTTCAAAGTTTTATTGGTCTATGAAGATAGGAGGCTGAATTTCAAATGATACGCAACTAAATCAACAGATAGCATTCAATATTGCTGTATTACAAAAGTGTATAGAGTGCGGTCTTTTCTGAAAGCTAATGACACAGTGGTGATTAAAATCATTTTGAAATGTATATATCAACATTATGATTGTAAGGAATTATGAATGCTCATTAGACTGTACAGTATGCCTAGACAGGAGTGAATGCCATGGCTACCTACCTGTCACCTACGTACATTAAGTGTGGTGGACTCAGAAACAATGGAAGTCCCCTTTACATTGAAATCATACATGGGGATGGAAAGAAAGCTCATGGGAAGGGAAAAATTTAGCTCTTGAAACAAATCCATTGATTTTTGGAAGATTTAAGCAAAGACAAAAGCCATTGTTAGCATACATTACTAGACAGACACAAGAGGCCGAAGTTCCTGCAAGCCAAGAAAAATGTCTCTGGAATTGAATTGAGGTGAAAAATCTGCCTACACAGAGATTTTCACCTAAGAAGACCAGGAAAGCCAGCACCTTTTACTTTTGTGGCTGAGAAGAAGAATGACTGGTTAGACAGAGAAACCATCTTACGCGAAACCTGTAGCTTGTTAAGTCTTGACCACTAGAAGTATATTTTGTTTTGCTTTACTTGTAATTTCTAGCTTGAATCCTTACATTTGAGGCTTGAGCTCACTTAATCCATGCTCCCTTTTAATGAAATTGCTTATATTTACTATAAACCAATTCAAGTCTGTGTTTCAGAGGAAGGATGTATTTATCCTTGTTGAAATGTGTTGGGGTTTTTTTTCTGTTTTTGCCAGCGGATGCATTTGAAGAGGTGTGTATGTGTGTGTGGGTTGGAGAATCTGACAGTTTTGGGAGGAGACTATTTTCAGCATATTTATATACTTCTTTCATATTTTAGTTATTGAATGTGTCATTGTCATTGGTATCTTTACTATTTTACTATCGATTACATTGTTATGAACTGCATAATTACATTATCATGAATTATAGAATATTAAAATCATTGCAATCACCTATCAGCTGCCTTCACTAACATTCTAGATTAAAGACATCACATCTCATTGTAGCTTTCTGGATAACGGTCAGGAATCTTATTTACATCTATTTCCCTGGTATAGTCTTGATGCAGGTTAAGGACAGTACATTGTTCAGTTGTGTCCAGCAGAGCCCACAGCCTCACAGGCTTTGGACAAGATGTGTGTGGTGGCCTGTGTTGTCTTCAAGTCGTCATTGTCAAGTCCAAGTCGAATCTCAAGTCACTACAGTTCAAGTCTCAAGTCGAGTCTCGAGTCCCTAAAGTCACTTTCGAGTCAAGTCCCAAGTCGAGTCTCAAGTCTTAATTTAAAAAATGTCAAGTCACTTTTGTACAAGCCATCAATATCGGCATTTTTGGACAATTTTTTCACCAAGTCGATTTAACAAAATTAGCAAGTCTCAAATAGAGTCTCAAGTCACAAACAATGAACCCGAGTCGAGTCTCAAGTCGAGCCACCTAGGCGACTTAAGTCGGACTCACGTTCAAGTCGTGGGACTCGAGTCAACAACTCTGGTGGTGGCCCCTGGCTTCATGCTCCTGGAAAGGGTGTTGAGGGAAGCTGACCTTCAGCAGTAACCCCCACCCCTTACCACTGCCTGGAGCACACAGCACTCTATAAGTGATTTAAAGGAGCCATGGCTCTGGCCGCCACTGCTGCTATCCCAGGGCCCTGGAGCAACTGCATCTCCATTTCCCCCACCCCATTGGCAAACCTGGTTGTGTCTGTCCCATTGATGACTGGAGATAATACTTAAGTCTTCTGAAGCTGCAGAATGAGTGTTCTTCACTTCAGGATGATAAGGGTATTGTGAAAAGGATTTTTATAAATTTGTAGAACTCTGGAAGCACAGTGCTTCATTTTGTGTGTATAAGTGGGATTATATTTTTCCTTCTGCATTACTTTTCATTTAACATTGAATTTCATCTGCCATTTTGTTGGCCAGTCACTCAGTTTTGTGAGATCTCTTTGAAAGTCTCTTCAGTCAGTTTTGGACTTTACTATCTTGAGTAATTTTGTATCATCTGCAAATTTATTCACCTGCAAATTTATTCACCCTTTTTGCAGATCATTTATGAATATGTTGGACAGCACAGCTCCCAGTACAAATCCCCTGAGGGACACCACTATTTACCACTCTGCATTCAGAAAATGAACCATTTTTTCCCTACCCTTTGTTTCCTATCTTTTAAATGGAGTGCCTCAGAATGCTTTCAAGATCATCTAATGCTCCTTAATTTAATTTAGTGACAACCCTTTTGTTATCTAACCCCTCCCCCCGCTCCTCCCGTTCATAAACAAACTCCCTGCCCAAGGACAGAAGCTGGGAGCAGCACAGAATTTACCAATTCCACCCTTAAGCTCTATCTGGGGCTAAGGTGTGTCCCATAAGTAGACTTTCCATATGAAGTGAATAGTTCTCTGAAAACGTCCACTCAGTGTGCAGCGGCAGTCAAAAAAGGAAATAGAATGTTAGGAATCATTAAAAAAGGGATAGAGAATAAGACAGAAAATATCTTATTGCCTCTATATAAAACAATGGTACACCCACATCTTGAACACTGTGTACAGATGTGGTCGCCCCATCTCAAAAAACATATATTGGCATTGGAAAAGGTTCAGAAAAGGACAACAAAAATGATTAGGGGTTTGGAACAGGTCCCATATGAAGACAGATTAAAAAGACTTGGACTTTTCAGCTTACAAAGAGGCGACTAAGGGGGGATATGATAGAGGTCTATAAAATCATGACTGGTGTGGAAAAAATGATTAAGCAAAAGTGATTTGCTTATTCCCACAATATAAGAATTAGAGGTCACCAAATGAAATTAATAGGCAGCAGGTTTAAAACAAACAAAAGGAAGTTTTTCTTCACTCAGCACACAGTCAGCCTGTGGAACTCCTTGCCAGAGGATGTGGTGAAGACTAGGACTTTAACAGGATTCAAAAAAGAGCTAGATAGATTCATGGAGGTTAAGTCCATCAATGGCTATTAGCCAGGATGGGTTGGAATGGTGTCCCTAGCCTCTGTTTGTCTGGAAATGGGTGACAAGGAAGGGATCACGTGAGGATTACCTGCTGTGTTCCATCCCTCTGGGACATCTGGTTTTGGCCACTGTTGGCAGACAGGATACCAGGCTAGATGGACCGTTGGTCTGACCCAGTATGGCTGTTCTTATGAAAATCCTGGGGGAGAGGGTGCTGAGCACCCCCTATTTTTTTCTGTGGGTGTTGAGCCCCAGAGCACCCATGGAATTGGTGCCTGTGAATGAACCTTATAATTCTTCTGAGCTGTCTAAGAGTGTGCTGGACACCATAAGCACTGACTTCTCCACTGTTCAGGGGGTGCTCAGGCCCCACCCACACTGTACTTCTTCCCTCAAGTCTGTGCCCCATCTCTTCCTGCCCCTGCTCCACCCCCTCTCTGCCCCGTTCCACCTCTTCCCCCAAGCCCTCACCCCGACCTGCTTCCTCCCGAGCTTACCCTGTCCCCACTCCTCCTCCTCCCTCCCAGAGCATCCTGAATGCTGTTCATGGCAGGTGGGAGGCTCTGGGAAGGAGGAAAAGGAGTTAGTGAGGAGTGACAAGCCTTTTGTTATCTTAATCACCCTGCTGGAGTTTGGCTGCTGGTGGGTGCTGCTGAGCAGTCGCTCTGTGCATGCTCCAGCCCTAGAATCCACAAAGTTGGTGCCTATGCTGGACACTTATTTTAGAATCATAGATCTGGAAGAGACCTCAGGAGGTCATCAAGTCCAGCCCCCTGCCCAAGGCAGGACCAATCCCAACTAAATCAACCCAGCCAGGGCTTTGTCAAGCTGAGACTTAAAAACCTCTAGGGATGGAGATTCCACCGCCTCCCCAGGTAACCCATTCCAGTACTTCACCACCCTCCTAGTGAAATAGTTTTTCCTAGTATCCAACCTAGACCCCCCCTCCCCCCCACTGTAACTTGAGATCATTGCTCCTTGTTCTGCTATCCATCACTACTGTGAACAGACTCTCTCCATCCTCTTTGGAACCTCCCTTCAGGAAGTTGAAGGCTGCTATCAAATCCCCTCTCATTCTTCTCTTCTGCAGACTAAACAAACCCAAATCCCTCAGTCTCTCCTCACAGGTCATGTGCTGTAGCCCCCTAATCATTTTGGTTGCCCTCTGCTCGACCCTCTCTAATGTGTCCACATCCTTTCTATAGTGGGGGGCTCAGAACTGGACACAATGCTTTGGGAAAATTTGGGATTGGGAATGGTTGGGGTCATCTTGCTGGTTGTAATAAAGGTTGTAGGGGCCAAAGAGTGTGACCTGTGTATTGCAGGCGGGCTGCTGGGATCAGAGTTGCTGGATAACAGCTGCAGTTACACACAAAAATGCAGAGTGTGACCTGCCTTCTTGTTGCTGGTTGTGACTGTCCCAGACAAGAAGTTACGATAACAAAGTATTTGAGGCATTCAGAGTTACAGGGCTAGTAGTGACATAACCGCTTACTGGTCTGAATTGCTCCCAAAAGCATGATACATGAGCATTATTTTTCTTGCTTCTAAATGATCACTGAGAGTAATCATACTGCTATTGCTCCATGTGTTAGTGTAGATCATTTTTTAATTAAGGAATGATTTTACATGGCAATCATTTAGTTCTGGAGAATCTATGAATATATCAAAGGAAGAGGAATAATGTCAAGGAACTCTGTAAAAGAAATTTGCTGTCACTTTCTCTTGCCTTCTCTAGTCCCCATTTGAAATCCTTCCCATTCATAGGGCCTGATCTTGCAAATACTTAAGCATGTCCACAATGTTACCTATCTGAACTATCCCATTACACTTAAGTGCACAGGTGTTTGTGGAATCAGGACCATGTTTATTAATTTTGTAAGAATTCCTTAGACCCGGAGCCCCTGATCCTACAATTAGCTGTATGTGAGTCCTTTATTATAGGTTGATTTGGGGGGGAAAAATCTGTAGTTTTGTCATGATACCATTCTAAGGCAAGCATACATGAAATGTACATGTGTATCTGTTCGCTTTCCATTGATGTTTTATTCAAGCCATGGGATTGTTTGCTTTTAAAATTACGTCTCAGACATTGCTCCAATATTTTAGGAGAGTTTGCATTGTGTTGTCAAATAATAGTATCTGTGGCTTTTATTGAGTTTTCTGTAGAGGGCTTTTTTTCTTCTAATAAGGCCTCCTGGTGTTGCAATGAGCTTTTGTGTGGACAAATTCCCTGTGCCCTTGCAGAGCCCCCTTGGGGGCATGGCTCTGTTTGCACTAGGGGAGCCAACAGCCTTGTTGGGCCTCTGGGCAAGGTGGTTCCCTGCTCCCAGAAAGGGTGGGGCCTCATGCAGATTGGGCCTCATGAAGATGGGGCGGGGCTGGGAACAGCCAGCCTTCTTTGCCACCTGGACCAACAATGCACCCGCACCCATCCTCAGAGCTGCCTGGAGTGCTCTGCGTGGCATTCGAGTAACGTAGCAGTGGTGGTGGTGCTGGGAGCCTGGGGCCCTTCTGAATTGCTGGACCCTGAGGCAATTGCCTCCTTTGTTCCTCCCTCCTCGTTGGCAGGCCATGTTTGCACAAGCATACTACAAGATTGGAGCCTAAGTGTATAACCAACTTGAAGCTTTCAGATGCATTTATTGTAATACCTAGAGATGTGCAGCTGTGCGGGGCATTCTAGTCCTACTGTGACAATCTGGGAAGGTTTTAGGGATGCAGTGTGGACAAGTGAAGGGCTGTGTTACTACATACCCTATAGCCCTATGTCTTACAGTGCCTTACCACTGTAGCTCCCATCCTGGGAGGCTCATAGTCAGCAAGCAGCACGCAGGTCAGATACTGAATGTCTGTGTGCTTAGACTGGCCTGGTTCAGTTTCTCTAATCCCAGCAGCCTTTACTCAACTTCACAGCTCTACTTTGGCTTCCAAGAGCTTTGGTTACAGCCAGCACGATTGGCGGGCAGCAGGTATAATACCTGCTCCCCTGGCACTGTCACAGCCGCCAGACCCCCAGATGCGGAGCATGGGGGGCAGGTTTTTGCTTTGTTATGCCCCACGTAGGTTCTAGGGTGGCTTGAGAAGGGGTATGTGCTATTCAGCTTCCTGGGTTCACCAGTAATCTCCCTGGACTCCAGAGAGATTACTGATGAACCCAGGAAAACTGAGTAGCAAACACCACCTCCTCAGCCGCCCCCGAACCTGCACGGGACATATCAGAATCTTCCTCATGAGAGAGCTTTTACCTAGGGCCAGTGCCGTACTAGGTATTTTTGCGCCTGGGGCAAAATATTAATCATGAGCCCCCTCTCCTTAGGTTAGCACACGTCGCGTTCTTTACTTTTGCAGCTTATTATTTTTACATACTGTGTCTTTGCGCCCCTGATTATGATGTGCCTGGGGCGAGTGCCCTGCTTGCCCCACTTTTGATATGGCCCTGCCTAGGGTAGCTTGGCATCTAGAGAGGGGAGGCATGGCATGACTTCAGCTGGCCAGGGCGCCTTCAGGTGGGAGGGTTCGTGTCTCCAGTCACATGTGTGTGTGTGTTTGTATGTGTCCTCAGGGCTCCAGCTGAGGGGGTGCATTTGGGCCTCTGGTCAGCCTGGGGTTCCTCCACGTGAGGATGGGGTGGGATGGGGGGGCAATCCTCAGGGCTCCAGCTGTGGAGGTGGTGCAGGAGAAAGGGGCAGAGTTGGGGGCTATCCTCCCTTAAAGGGTGAGGGAGCGGCTCTTCTACTGCTTATTGTGATCAGCAAGAAGATTCCAAGCACACTCTTGGTTCCCACCCAGGAGCCTGAATTCTGCCATCATCTCCTAACAATGCAGGGTGGGGTGGGGCTGCCCAACTCCCAAGCAATTATTACTTGCTTGTTTTGTTACATCTTCGTAGACTGCAGAATTGCTATTTTAGGTAGCTTACATGGCTGATGCGATTTGCTAAAATTTCTTGAAACATTCGGTAAATTATTTTGACTTCACACGCACATTCCTACCATAAGACCCCAAGTGGTTCTCCTAGTTTCAACACCTACGTCCCTTTTGGGATCCCACTTAAAGCAACCAGAAATTGAGAAAAAAAGCCACGGAAAGCAAGCAGAAAATCAGAGAAGCAGGCATACCCATGGCCATGAGAGGCACAGGATAGTCTGGAAAGACAGGCTTGGAAATTTTGAGCAAGAAAATTACTTGTTGTTTGTTCCTACGGTGTTTAGAGGAACAGACTTTGGGTAAGTCTACACAGCAAAGTTATTTCAAAATAACAGCCCTTATTTCAAAATAACTTTCCTAGGGTATGTCTAGACTACATGCCTCGTGGAATGAGGTTTACCGGAGCGGTCGACAATGGCTTCCGTTGTCGACCGCGGAGCGTCCAGATCAAAGAGCTGATCGGCACAGCGCAGCGGCCATTTTGATGTAAATGAAGCGGCGATTATTTAAATTGCCGCTTCATTTCCCTATGTTTAGTAAACTCATCTACATGGCTCCGTTGATGGAGCTATGTAGTCTAGACATACCCTTAGTGTCTACACAGCCAAACCACTATTTCGAAATAAATTCGAAATAGCGGAGCGCTTATTTCGAATTTGGTAAACCTCATTCTACAAGGAATAACGCCAAGTGCTGTGTAGACACTTATTTTGAAATAGGGGGCCTCCAGCCTTCCCAGGGTGCACTGGTGGCCACTCCAGCCTCAACCAAGAACACTTCTCTCCCTCCCCCCATCCCCGGAGCCCTTAAAGGGGTAGACTCTGGCCACAGTGCCTGTGCCAGCTCCAAGCCTGCCAGCCCAGAGCCAGCAGTCATGGCCCCTGACCCAGTGGCCCCAAAACATGAGCCAGCAAGCCACTGGCAGCCAGCCCTCCACCGCTCCCCAGGAGCAGTCTGCCAGCTCCCAGGAGCCTGCCAGGGCCTGGAGAAGGCGGGCGCCTTCCTGGTCCAGGGTGGAGATCATTGACCTTATTCAGGTTTGAGGGGGATGCCCCCAACGTCCATGATCTCCGCAGTAGATGAAGCAACGCGGCTGTCTATGGCAGGATAGCTGCCAGCCTGGCCACCAAAGGCCACATGCGAACCCAGGAGCAGGTTTGCATTAAAATTCAAGTTGGTCCGGCGAGATCCCCAGCCCTGAGCTTCCCCTCCCCCTTCTTTCCCTTGCTTCCCCCTTCCAGCTCCCTCGTCCCAGGTTTCCCCCTCCCCCTCCCACTCTCTCTTCTCCCCTCTCCCGCCTCCTTTCCCGAGTCTCACCAGAGTTTCATTCCCCCCCGCCCCCCGGTTTTGTTAAATAAAGAGAGTTTGTGTTCATGAAAATACGTGTATTTTATTTGACATCAGGAAGTGGGGTTAGGGAGGGGTAAGTGGAAGGACGTGAGGGAGGAATTAGGCACAAGCCCCCAGTGGGGCAGACCATAGAATCATAGAATACTAGGACTGGAAGGGACCTCGAGAGGTCATCGAGTCCAGTCCCCTGCCCTCATGGCAGGACCAAATACTGTCTAGACCATCCCTGATAGACATTTATCTAACCTACTCTTAAATATCTCCAGAGATGGAGATTCCACAACCTCCCTGGGCAATTTATTCCAGTGTCTGACTACCCTGACAGTTAGGAACTTTTTCCTAATGTCCAACCTAAACCTCCTTGCTGCAGTTTAAGCCCATTGCTTCTTGTTCTATCCTCAGAGGCCAAGATGAACAAGTTTTCTCCTCCTCCTTATGACACCCTTTTAGATATCTAAAAACTGCTATCATGTCCCCTCAATCTTCTCTTTTCTAAACTAAACAAACCCAATTCCTTCAGTCTTCCCTCATAGGTCATGTTCTCTAGACCTTTAATCATTCTCGTTGCTCTTCTCTGGACCCTCTCCAATTTCTCCACATCTTTCTTGAAATGCGGTGCCCAGAACTGGACACAATACTCCAACTGAGGCCTAACCAGCGCAGAGTAGAGCGGAAGAATGACTTCTTGTGTCTTGCTCACAACACACCTGTTAATGCATCCCAGAATTATGTTTGCTTTCTTTGCAAGAGCATCACACTGCTGACTCATATTCAACTTGTTGTCCACTATAACCCCTAGATCCTTTTCTGCCGTACTCCTTCCCAGACAGTCACTTCCCATTCTGTACGTATGAAACTGATTGTTCCTTCCTAAGTGGAGCACTTTGCATTTGTCTTTATTAAACTTCATCCTATTTACCTCAGACCATTTCTCCAATTTGTCCAGGTCATTTTGAATTATGACCCTATCCTCCAGATTAGTCGCAACCCCTCCCAGCTTGGTATCATCTGCAAACTTAATAAGCGTACTTTCTACACCAATATCTAAATCGTTGATGAAGATATTGAACAGAGCCGGTCCCAAAACAGAACCCCACTTGTTATGCCTTTCCAGCAGGATTGTGAACCATTAACAACTACTCTCTGAGTACGGTTATCCAGCCAGTTATGCACCCACCTTATAGTAGCCCCATCTAAGTTGTATTTACCTAGTTTATTGATAAGAATATGATGCGAGACCGTATCAAACGCCTTACTAAAGTCTAGGTATACCACATCCACCGCTTCTCCCTTATCCACAAGACTCATTATCCTATTAAAGAAAGCTATCAGATTGGTTTGACATGATTTGTTCTTTACAAACCTACTCCAGCCCTTCACTGCGCATGCGCAAGACCCGCATTGCGCATGCACGCGCCGCCGGTGACCGGGGTGACCGGCTGAAATCTACTCGCCACGGGCGAGTAGATTCAGTGATTTGTCGAGCCCTGTTCATAAGAAACTTTGCCCTGTATCACTGTTGGATGGTAAACACAGTTACAAAAGACAAAAAACAGTATTTTGCCATTTCCTTTTGCCCTTTCTTGCTGTTTCATGGAATCAGTAATGATTGCTTATCTTATGTGGGAAATCTATTATACCACAGTACTGTCCAAACCCTTAAATATCAGTGTTAAATGAAACCAGAAGAATGGTCTTGTTGAGAGCAATTTTCTGTCTGACAGAGCTATGAAAACATTTCTGCTCTGCCATATTCTTCTATGGGTAACTACAACATGCCAAACTTTGTATAACTATCTGTGATAAATAAAGTGTAGAATGATCAATCACTTCATTAAAAAGCCATTTTCCAAGTTCCAGTCATTTTATTAATATTGCTGATCGCATCTGGCAACTTTTTGGATCATTTTGTTGCCAGCTTATTCCAAAGACAGAACTCATCTTTCATTAATGGTCTGTTTAATTTGGTGTGCTTCGAGTTTTGATGTTGAATTGTTAGCATATATCTTTAGGAATAATGAATACTGCTTTTCTCTTCATTTTCGAATTCTTGGGCACTTGATCACTTTACATGGGAACCGACAACACTGAGTCTGGCCAGGCTTTAGGCTCCTGCCTGCCCCCTGCATAGCCCCTCTAAAAATGTAAGGATTGCATTGATACAGAAAGAAAACACTTGTGCTTGGAACAGAAGAGCATTTAACTCATTTTATTAAAAGTGAACAAATTTAGTTATGGTACAAAACTCCACATTAAAGTGATATTCAACAACAATTATTTTATTATTTCTTTCTTCTTCCTCTTCCCCAAAGCTGGGTCATACACAACTTTTTATATTCATAGTTTTCAAACAGAACAACCAGTCAGACAAGACAATCTAATGCATCAGTATTTTCCAAACACGCCTACTGCAGGATCAGCTTTGTAATTATAGTACCTAATCCTTTCTCTGATCTTGGGCTTTCTGATTCACCATGTTTTCTGTTGCAGGATGCTGGCATCAAATAGGTTTATTAGTATACTGAGCTCCTTGTAACTAACTTCCATTTAGACAGAATGTTGCAGTAACATAATCTTGACAGACAGAATCAGAGGGGAGCCACATTTTTGCAGGATAAGTTCTAGAACCATATACATTTTGCACAATAAACCTAGACAACTGGGCACAAGCACCAGAGTCTTTTAAATGACTTACAAGAGATTCTTGTCTCACTTGGTAATATATTTTTTCCACTCCTTTAGTGGGAAGAGCTTTATTCTGTTAGCTATTGTTCCCAATCGATGCGAAAATGGAAAGGTTCTCTGTGAGTATGTCTACATTGCATTCCTTCTTCGAGAAAGAAATGCAAATGCAGACAAGCGAAATTGTAAATGAAGCGCGGATTTGAATTTCCCACGCTTCATTTGCATAATCGCGTCCGGCCGCTATTCTGAAATACCCTATTTTGAGATAAAAACCGCTGTGTAGACGCCATTATTTTGAAAGAAACCCCTTCTTTTGAAATAACTGTTAAACCTCATTTTTTAAGGAGGAAGGGTTATTTCGAAAGAAGGGGTTTCTTTCAAAATAACCGCGTCTACATGGCGTTTTTTATCTTGAAATAGGGTATTTCGAAATAGCGGTCAGACGAGATTATGCAAATGAAGTGTGGGAAATTCAAATCCACGCTTCATTTGCAGTTTCTCTTGTCTGCATTTGCATTCCTCTCTCGAAAGAGGAATGCAGTGTAGATATACCCTGTGTTACTGATGTCATGAAAACAGCTTTTTTTAACATAAGTTTCCTACTCAGTAATACAGGTTGCACTTCCCAAAACTGGAACTCTCTTGTCTAGCAACATTTGTGGAACATCCAGGAGGACCATGGATATTGCTGAATGAGAGAGCCCCAGGGTAAGAGGGCCAGCAGCTGAGAGCCCTGCACATGGTGAAGTTGGTGGTAGCAGGGCCAGGGCTTCATCAGCCCAATGGCAGTAGCAGGGCTATGGTGGCAGGGCCGAGCTACATTTCTTCTTATGAAGTAGAAACAGGGCCGGATTAAGGCATGGGCTAGCCGGGCAGCTGCCCGGGGCGCCAACCTATGGGGGGCACCTAATGGCAGCTGTAAGGGGCACGCAGCGGCCCTTATAGCTGCCATCAGGCGCTGCGCGCCTGGCTCCCGGATCGCGGGCTGCAGCAGCTCCCAGCGGCCACCCTGCAGCGGCCGCCCGGGGTGGGGGCCACGTTAACCCCTGCAGCGCCGGCCAGCAGCGCCCTTCCCCCCGCGGCCGTGGGGCCCTGCACAGCCAGGCTCGGCCCGCCCCGGGCAGCTCCGGGCTGCGCGCCAGCAGCGGTAGCCAGGCTGGGCCAGGCCAGGCACGTGCATCCTGCCCCCGTCAGCTCTGCGCACCCTCCCCCATGCGCCCTCCCCCAACCCGGGGCGCAATTAAACTGTCTGTCCGGGGCGCCGGAATGGCTCAGTCCGGCCCTAAGTAGAAAAACCCTTGAGAATCAAGTGGCAGTTGAAGCAGAGTGAAGGTTCTTATTATAGGCTTGGACATGAAGATTTTTGCAAGGTTAAACTTTGCAGCATATAGGAACTGGCCTGATGGTATATTTTGATTGGACAAAGCAATAACTGCATCATCTCCCTTCATGACATGTGATGACTACATTAAACTGTGATAGCTGGAATGATTAGGTGCTTATAAAATACAAGAATAGCTGCCATTTTGGAGATGCTGGCAGTTTTGTTTTTGCAGGTGTGTGGGAGATGGGAGATGAGAGAGTGTTTCCTTTTCATTCTGGGAAATATTTTTGCACCTATTTCAGGTTCCTGGATGATCAATACATACATGCTGTTCAGTACCATTCAGAAAATCTATGCCGCAGAAATAATTATTTTTATATGTAAACTTGCACCGGATCTCAGGGATACTCCAGTGTCTTCCATATCTCTGATAGCACCATCTAGATGATCCCTAATAAGAGTTTGTCTAACCTGCTCTTAAAAATTTCCCATGATGGAGATTCCACAGACTCCCTCAGAATTTATTTTAGTGCACAACCACTCTGCTAGTTAGGAAGTTTTTCCTAATATCTAATCTAAAGCTCCCATGCTGCAATTTAAACCCAATGCTTCTTGACCTGTCATTGGAAGTTAAGGAGAATATTTCTTCTCCCTCCTCTTTTAAATACTTGAACACTGTTATCATGTCCCCTCTCAGTCTTTTCTTTTCCAGACTAAACAAATCCAATTCTTTTAGTCTTCTCTCATAGGTCATATTTTCTAGAGTTTTAATATTTTTTGTTGCTCTTCTCTGGATTTTCTTCAGTTTGTCCACATCTTTCCTGAAATGTGGTGGCCAAAACTGGACACAATACTCCAGTTGAGGCCTAATGAGCATGGAGTAGAGTGTAAAAATTACTTCTTGCGTCCTGCTTACAACACTCCTGTTTAGGCATCCCAGAATATTTGCTTTTTTTGCAACAGTGTTACCCCATTGACTCACATTTAGTTTGTGGTCCACTATGACTCCTAGATCTCTCCCTGCAGTATTTCTTCCTGGGTAGTCATTTCTTATTTTGTATACGTGCAACTCCTTGTTCCTTCCTACATGGAGTACTTTGCATTTGTCCTTATTTAATTTCGTCCTATTTACCTCAGACCATTTCTGCATTTTGTCCAGATCATTTTGAATTATAACCCTATTCAAAGCACTTGCAACTCCTCCCAGCTTGGCATCATCTGCAAACTTTATAAGTTACTCCCTGTCCTGTTATTTAAATTATGAATGAAGATGTTGAACAGAACCAGTCCTAGTCCCAGAACTAATCAGTGCAGGACCCCACTTGATATGCCCTTCCAGCTTCACTGTGAATCACTGATAAATACTCTCTGGGAATGGTTTTCCAACCAGCTGCACCCACCTTATAGCAGCTCCATCTAGGTTGTTTCCTCAGTTTGTTAATGAGAAGGTCATGTGAGACTGAATCAAATGCCCCATCTCTGATCATCTTTCACCTAAATAATGTAGGACCTTCAGTAATATGAGATCAATGGACTTTTTAGAAAAATACATGTCTAGAAAAAACAGAAAAGGGATTCTTTTTCTTTTTTTTTGTTTTGTGTTTTGAAGCTAGTAATAACTTTATGGCACAGAGGAAAGACAGAGATGGTTGGAATGGAAATGTGAGCTGTTGTATATCTATCTCTAGTGAGCAAGGTGAAAGTCAAGCTTAGGAGAAGGGACAGTAAACAAACACTTCTCCACGATCTGGGAGTCACAGGGAAAACCATTGTCTTACTTGAATGATCCAAGTCTTATTTATCAAAAAGTAGTAGGCACTTTATCAAGAGATCAATACTTATAATTCTTTAAATAAGTGATAATTCAACGAAACATGAAATGTTCTTAGCAACAAATAAGGACTCATTTAAAAGATACATTCTGTTCCAAAAAAAGGAAAGATGTTCAGATACCACAGGGATGAGCATTGCATAACATCCTGAACAGAAAAGAACCAACTGTTCAGACCGTACATTCACCTCCCTGTCACTTTACTGAACAGTTTGCACACATTCTTGCAAATCTAAGAGCCACAAGTCGCTCTTCGGGACTTATTCTTAATGTTTTGTAATACTTTTTTGGGAGAAATTGTTCACAATGTACAAAATGAAGATGGACACTTTTTTTTTTAGTGAGGATAGGAAACTGTCGACAAGTAAGGAATTTGTAAAAATGCCTGTCACTATAAAAGGGAAAACAATTTGAAAGTTCTTTATTTTTAAGGTGAAGAGCAAACTTCTTGTAAGCCTATTATATCTTCTAGGATCAGAAGATCTGAGTCCTTTACCACTATGTACCCCCATCCTCTCTAGCACGGACGCACACAAGGCTGCATTTCAAGTTTTACAGCTTAAGATTTTGAAGCCCTTGCACTTGGTTTCCTAGCAACGACCGTCTTTGGCAGGGGGTTCCTGAACAACTGAAAAACAAGGAACTTTTGCCTCAACATAGTGTCTCACTCCCCACTCTTTTTCATTACAGGTCAAGCCTCTGCAGAGGGTGAAGACATTACTCAGGGCTTCCTTCTCAACAGCTATCCCCAATATGGTAAAATATCTCAAATCCTTTACTTTGGTGGGCTGAAAAGAGACCTGCTGGGAAAAGGAGAAATCAGGAAGCCATGAGTGGAATGGAAGGGAGCAGAGGGAGAAGGACAGAAAACACAGTAAAAAGGATTAGCAGAAAAGACTAAACAAGAAGCATCTGGGTAGAAACTGTTTTATGTCAATTGTCTGTTGTAACTTGTCCCAATTTTATTGTGTGGGCAGGGGAAGCAAGTGAGCAGGTGCCCTTGGCAGAGAATAGGAAAGGGAAGGCTGGGCAAAATTTTCTCCTCAGCTGCCAAAGCTTTTCCTTTCTCCTCTAACCCTCTCAGCTTCCGTAAACTGTTCCCCTGACAAGTGTCTCGGTTTTTCACTTTGAAAATGTGCTCAAACTCATAGAAAAGTTCCCTTGGCCAGTGGCCCTAGACTAGCTGCCAGCAACTGGCGCCCTAGGCGAACCATGCAATCGGCACCCCCACCTCCAAACCCCTCAATTATATTGCGCCACCATTTGGCGCCCCATTTAACTTGGCGCCCTAGGCGACCGCCTAGTTCGTCTATATGGACAGGCAGCCCGTGTTTGTAAAAGCACTTTGCCCATCTATAGCCTCCCACCCAAAGATCTAGTCTATTTAGGTACTTGAATCATTCGTATCACCATCTGAACTCTTTCCAGGAGAGCACTAAGCAACATGACTACACATCTGTCACATGTTGTATGATCTCCAATTCTTATTGTAGTATTATTAATAATTATTATCAGTTGTGCCCCACAAGGGGGTTTCTCAAGACAGCACTCTGGCGTGTCTTATTTATTACATAAAATAAATACTTAAAAGTTGACTTTTAAATTGGAAAATTATTGCCATGTGTAAAAAGGTAGAGGGTATAACTGCATAACTCAGCTTGCAATGTAGCCACCAAAAGACATATTATATATAACTATACCCATACATTGATTTGAATAGCTCATTGGTAAGGTGTTCCACATTATTAACATGCAACATGGATAATTACATTTACTTTCTCAAGAACACTGTGCCTAACTAATAATTGGCCTATCCTAGAACAGTTTTTAAAATTAGGAAAAGGGTAGATTAGAAACAATCTATTTTCAATCATCATTCTCAAGCAATGTGGGTAGAGACATTGTCTAAATATTCTAACTGTTTTGGAACAGAATTGAATTCAGTTTTATGTTTCTTTTGCAATCAGTGTTTCCTAAGGTGCTTATCAAACAATGAGTTGCAGCAGATACTGGTGCTGCAATGAGTATGTGGACAAATGAAAGCAACCATTATGTGCACACTAATAGCTCATGTGCAGCTTTGGGCTTTAAAATATTATGTTAAGAGAGAAGTTTGGACACTAAGATTATCATCTACCCCTTTTAAAAAGTGCTTTATCTTCCACTAGAAGCCTGGAAAAGCTGCTAAAATTGAATCAACCAATCTTGTAAGACAGTTGGCCTTTTTCTTTTCTTTCATATGTCATATTTTGAGCAACATTGTGCTCTTAGTAACCCATTTTCGATGGAACATCATGGATGTGACCGAGAATAGACTCTGTCCCATTAAGAACAATTACCCCTTTCTGTCAAAGGGCAGCATGAATAAAAAAATATCATAATGCTGTCTACAAATATTTTACCTAGAGTTTTTAGAAGTAATGCTTACCATTACTAGAACTAGAGGATAGCAGAGAAAAAAATATTGTCTCTGTTTTTTTTCAGTTTGTGTACTTTGTGCATATGATAACATATTGTGACTAGTTAGTTCCACTCTTCCCCCTGCATCATCAGTCAGTTTTCTCTCCACAGGTAGGATTTGTTTTCTCTCATAGCACAACAGAAGAGAATAAAAATTAAAACAGAAAACTCTGGCTATAAAACCACAAACTTTTGTACATTGCTGTCAGACCAGGTGTAGTACCTGACATTGACTAAGGTTCAAATTGCTAGTGACCCTCATATAAAGGGGAGTATAGGCAATCGCTGTAATGAGATAAATATCCTACATTTTCCATAATTTAACTTCAGGTAAAAGTAATTACAGAGAGGAGTCATTTTTACCAATGGTTTGATAAATTATGGAAGAGCTCTTTATACAGAGATGCTCTGTTCTTATTTTTTTTTAATTTATGAATTAATTTTTTAATTAATTTATCACTTCTTTGTTCAAAATCTTTGCCTCTCTGTGTCCGTCACTCTCCTTTTATATTTTTTTAAACAAAGATAAAGAAAATCAGATTCAGATGCTTTGATCACTAACATTGAGATCTAAGTGGTAAGTGCTATTATTTCGGTTAGTTTCTCTGTGTCTTTCTTACAATATTAAAGATCAATGAGTCAGTGCATGTTTTGGTTTCCCCTTTTACAGCACCATCATGTGCATCTTACCTTTCAAGTGTTCCCTTCCATAACTCTGCTGCTGTAACTCATTGCTGGCAATGTGGAGTTACTATCTTTCTTTCATGGTCTAAACTTGATTTAACTTATTTTTTAACATATGGAAAGTGTAGCAAGGCAGAGTGGCCTGCCTCAGAACTGGGGAGCAAGGGACCTCTACATTCTGCATGGTGGGCAGAGCCAAATCTGTTCTGCCTCATTGCAGGAAGTATCAGGGCAGGACAGGAAGTATAAAAGGAGAGCCCTGGAGTTCATATGGGGCTGGGCCATGTGACGTAGCAGACATAACTTCCAGTGAGCGAAGCCCTCTGCAGGGCCTGGATCAGCACCTTGCAATCTGAGGATATAGAAGACCCTGAGGAGGGACTGCAGTGGCTGCTGCCTGACGTTGAGGCAACAAGACTGTGCCCCCACTTGACAGACGTCCAGTGATTAAATGGGGTAAGACGTAACCCAATAGAGCCAGAAGTTGAGCAGGTTGTCCATTGGGAAGCGAGGCAGTCCGGTTCAGTAGTTCTCCCCACTGACACGGTCGTGGTACTGCCTGTCACTAACAGGACATGCGCTGGTAGGGTTGGTTTGGGTCCCTTTCCCCTTCCTTCCCTTGCTGCCATCCTGCACCTGAGATGGCTGCAAACTCATTCTAGGCCAAGAGGCCTTTTACCTATATACTATTGATTATTGTTTTTCCCAGCCAGAAGGCTCCATGGTAAAGATTCTTTGTGCTCTACCCTGCCCCAGAGGGCTAGAGCTTTCTCCGATAGACCATTTTTCACCCTCAGAACTTGAAACCGAGGGACCACTACAAATGCCAAAGGGTGTACCTTACTCCATTCCCAAACAGTGTATAATAACATCAAAAGTAACAGCCACAGGAGCATCGGAAGAGATAGTTTCTGGGCTCACGTGGCTATGAGAACTTGTGTATAGGAAGTTTGTGCATCCTTTAAAGCCAAATTGTTCTGTGTATACTAAGAGAAACAAGTTGAGGAAGGTAAAAAAATGTTTCTGGCATATTCATTTAATTTACAAGTAGATTGGTAGGATTTGGTTTTTATGTTTTACTAGGGGGCTGCACCCCCTGCTCCCAACATTTGCCTACCCCCCTCTCTCTGGCCAATTTGCTTCGCTGAGTGATGACATGATGATGTCATTCTGCCACCAGGCAGGAACATTCTGTCATCCAGCAGGAAAAACTTATATACATCGAGAGAGAATTTTGACTAATAATATATTTCATGTTTAAACTTTTTTATTTGTTATCAATTTATGTTTTAACAGACATTGAACATTGTGCATTTTAAGCATCTTTTTCTATTTGTAGCCATTTAAATTTTCATAGTTGCAGCAAATTATAGTGGTCCAGATAGTGTAAGGGAGTCAAACAATAACTATTTAATAAGAGTAGGCATTGAGATTCAAAAGGTAAAAGTTTTATAATGATCAGAACACAAATTGTCAACATCATGTGTCAAAATATACAAAGTAAATATCCTTAATTAAAATGCTAATAAGCTCTTAAATAGTATTTTTCTTACTTTGGCTACCCATAAATTTCAGTTGTTATTGATGGAAATGGGTTTTTTTTGTTGATGGTAGTGGCTTTTGGGTGTATAGTGAAATCTGCATTGACCAACATTTGCTGTTAAAAATCTAATCCTTCTAACCTTATTTGTAAGGATTAAAGAAATGGATTCCTTCTGCTCACATATAAATGAATCCAGTCAATAACATTCTGATATAATAAAGATAATAGATGCATGTTTTCAGGTACTTTTAAAGGTTATGGTTACTGTGTTTTAGTAGCATTATATACTTTCCTTTTCCCTGTGTAAATGTATGAAGAAATGTTGCTGCTTAATCTGATAGAATGGTCCTTTTTATTATGTTCATGTAACAAATGTAATTTTGAATTGCCTTTGAGGACAGGAGTAAAATATTGCATAGAAACTTCTTGTGAAATTATATTTATTTTACAAACACTTGGAATGGCTCTTTTTTCATATTTAGGTGACCCAGCCATTGCTATCATATTTATGACTTTCTGGCATCAGTAACATTTTCAGCATCATGACTAAAGCTATAGGAATGTCATGTTAAATCTTAGGAAACATGAGGTAAAAGTCACTAAGGGTATGTCTACACAGCAGAGTTTAACTTGAAATAAGCTATGCAAATTGAGCTATGTCAATTGCGTAGTTTATTCCAAAATACCTTATTTCAAGTTTTGGTGCTGTCTACACAGCACTAATTTTGAAACAGAGCATTCTTCCTCCGACTTCCCTTACTCCTAATAAGGTTACAGGAGTCAGAATAAGAAACCCTCCAGCTTGACATTATTTTGACATTATGTCGAAATAATTGCCGGCTGTGTAGATGCAGACTATGTTATTTCGAAATAATGCTAGTTATTTCCAAATAATGTTGCTAGACCATAGGTGACCAGGGGTCACCAACTAGTAGATCGGGATCTACCGGTAGATCTTGGAGCATCTGACAGGTGATCCTGACTGGTTTGGCTGGGAGGCTATCAAGCTCTGGCACTTCAGCTGCCCTCCTACCCCTGCCAGCTGCCCCTGCCCAGAGCCTCAGAGCTGCCCTTGGGAGCTTCCTGCTTGCTGTGCAGAGTGGGGAGACAGAGGCAGGGGGCCACTGATGTCTCTCTGTCCCCCTCTCCTGTACCCCATCTTCACAGAGTGAGGAGGGCGGGGCCTCAGCAAAGGGGCAGAGCAGGGGTATTTGGGTTTGAGGTAGATCCTGGACTGACTTAAATTCAAAAACAGATCTTGTGCTTAAAAAGGTTGGAGACCACTGCCATAGCCTAAGAGTGCCACAAAGATGTGGCAGTCATGGCAAAAATTATGAAGTGGCACACAATTTTGTAGCAATCAATTATCCCTAAGCCTCTGTATTATTTTTTTAGATAATTATTTGACTGTAGAAGTATGCTGCCATTGGGCGCTGGTGGGAAGAAATGACTGTATATCTGTGCAAAGGCATTGGGCCCCAACTTTGCACGATCAAAACTCTGTCGAAGAAGGCTGCTAGGGATTTAAGTAAGGTTGCCTACTATTTAATCACACAAACCTAAATACCTTTGCTTTACTCGCACCCTACCCCTTCCCTTTCCTGAGGGTGCTCCACACTCTCTCCATCCCCCCTCCTTCCTTTACTTCCCCACCCTCACTTTCACCATGCTGGTGCGGGGAGGAGGGTTGAGTGTGGGAGGAATTGCAGGCTCTGATCTGGGGCCTAGGAGTTTAGAGTATGGGAGGAGTCTCTGGGCTGAACCTGCGGTACCGGGTTGGGTGCTGAAGGGGACTTTGGGATGGGGTAAGAGGTTGGGGTGCAGGAGGAAGAGGGGCAGGGTGCAAGCTCTGAGAGGGAATTTGGGTGTTGGAGGTGGTGTGTCAGGAGATTGGGGCACAGAAGAGGGTGAGGGGTACAGGCTCTGTCTGGGCAGTGTTTACCTTGGGCAGCTCCCAGTCAGCAGCACAACATTGCTTGCCCTGACTTCACACCATTCTCAGAACCGGCCAGTACCTCTCTACAGCCCTGGGTAGGTGGAGCAGGTGACTCCATGTGTTGCGCTTGGCTGCATGTACTGCCCCTGCAACTCCCATTGGTCCCAATTCCCAGCCAATAAGAGGTGTAGAGTTAATGCTTGGGGCAGGAGCAGCAAGTAAAGATCCCCTGCTCCCTGCAGGGGTTACAGGGACATGCTGGCTACATCCGGGAATGGCACGGGGACAGGGAGCCTGCCATAGCCCCTCTGCACCACCAACTTTTAGCAGCGTAAAATTGTCTGGTTTGGCTTCAATAACCTCTGAGAGATAAAGCCCAGTGCTGGGAAACTCCTGGCAAAACCAAGAGGAGTGGCAACTCTAGATCAGTGGTTCCCAAACTTTAACAATTCATGAACCCCTTTCACAAAAATGTCACATCTCATGAACCCCCTCCTAAAATGAATATTTCCAGGGAATCTCTCCCTTACCTGAGCATAAAAGCAGTGTTCTTGAAAATAATTTGTATGACACAATTACTACACACTATTATTACATTATTATACATTAATTTTATTACATTATGAAAATGGCAATTCTCTTCCAAGTTTTCACTTGATACTCTTGATCAGAAATGCAAGCATGTAAAGCCATATTTTATATAATCATCATCATATTTTCTTTTCTTCATAAGCGAATTTCCAGAACCATCATGATCATTTGACTTACATTTTCCACACTTTGGACTTGGCAAAACACAAGCTGATGTTGAATGTTCATTTTCTTGTGTCTTTTCACTTTCTATTTTTGCCACGTGTCAGTTATTGGGTTTAAAACAGTTCAAATAAAAATAACACACAGAGAACGCAAACATCAAGTTAATGAAAGAGAAGAATCACCCCCGTCTCACTAGAGCAAAACAGTAAACCACAGAGAATGACTATTGACTAAATGAGGACAGTTACTGCTGCTACATTGACTGCAGTGACTTGGGTTCCAGTTTCGCCATTATGGAATTTTGCCCCTGAGAACCCTCTAACATTTTGCAAACCTGCAAGGATTTGCAAATCAAACTTTGGTAACCACTGCCCTATATGTAAGTCAAGGCGGGGAGCCTATGACCCAGGATGTGTACATTTACTTAAATAAAAACCTTTAAAAAAACTCAGGATGTAGCAGAAAGTGAGTGATCCGAGTAATTAAGAAGGTGGCACTCTTCCCCCTGAATCATCACAGAGCTGACACCCATGCATAATGTTAGCAGCCATTGTTCTGTTAGATGTGACATGTCACTTCCATAAGATAAGACATAAAATTGATTCATTGACCTCTGTAGTCATTAAATATTCTAAACGCTTTTCACATGAGCAGCCATGCTAATTTAGTCAGTATTCTGGCTAAATTCCAGCTTAGCTAAGTACATTCTTCCTGTCTCAATGTCTTCAGTTTGGAGGAGTTCTCCATTTAAGAAAGTGTTGCATTGGGTTTTATTGTGTTTCACCCAAGCTGATGCTGCGTTTCAATGGTATGTGAAGAGACTTCTGGACAATGTATACACTTTATTATCTGTATTGACAACAATCATGGTACACCATGTGCAAGTCAAGCCAGAGTTTAGCACACTGTTTAAACAACAAAAACATTTAATGAGAGATCCATCTGGACAGTTATTAATTAAGAGGCTTCTTGGTACAAATAGTTTGTGAAAATAAATCTGTTGGCAGATTTTCACATACAGTTGGGAGGAATCTTTCTACTGTTGGAAGGATATTTTTGACAGCTGCCCTTCCACTTCCTGATTACTTCTTCCAAACTGCTGTAACCCATGACCTGGCTAGAAAACAGAATCAACAAGCGTGGACTGGAGCAGAGCAGAACAAAGTATGGTCCTTCTAGATTTAGCATGAAAATCAAAGCAAACCCTAGTACCTAATGAAAGAAATTGAAATTGTTATGCTGTAAAACTCCCATTGACTTCAGTGGGAAGAGAATTAGGCCAATACTGAGTGCGTTTGCAAATCCCACCATTTATTTTCAATTACCTAGGATCAAATTCTGATTCTTACTCATGTTAAATAATATCTTACTCCACAAGTAGTCCCAGTGAAGTCAGTAGGGCCATGTCTACGCTAGGAGATTAGTCTGAATTTACTAAGTTTGACTTCTGGGCACCTGATTTTACACATTCGAAGTTCCGTGTCCTCACTACGGGGAAGAATTGAATGTAGTCCAAGGCAGACTTCGTTAATGTGGATGCACTACCTCAGACTCAGAGCCCCAGCAAGCACTCTGGGGAGCTGCAGGAGGTCTCCCAGAGGTCAATAAGTTCGAATTAGTGGCACCAGAGCATCCACACTAATGTTATTTCAGACTTACAAGTTTGGGAATAGTCTTATTCCTCATGAAAAGCAGGACCACAGACTACAAAGTTCAAATTCTGCGGGCCCTTATTTTGCAATAACAGGCTTGGTAATGTGGATGCAGCACTTACAAATTCGACCTTGGGGGGCTAATATTGGACTACGGTCCTAGTGTAGACCAAGCCTAGAAAGCAGAGTTGTTGACTCGAGTCCCACGACTTGAACTCGAGTCCGACTTAAGTCGCCTAGGTGACTCCACTTGAGACTCGACTCGGGTTCATTGTTTGTGACTTGAGTCTCGACTTGAGACTTGCTAATTTTGTTAAATTGACTTGGTGAAAAAATTGTCCGAAAATGCCGATATTGATGGCTTGTACAAAAGTGACTTGACATTTTTAAAATTAAGACTTGAGACTCGACTTGGGACTTGACTCGAAAGTGACTTTAGGGACTCGAGACTCGACTTGAGACTTGAACTGTAGTGACTTGAGACTCGACTTGGACTTGACAATGATGACTTGAAGACGACACTTCTAGAAAGTACATTGAATGATGTGCTACCCATTGTAAGAACCTCAGTATCTGGCCCACAGAGGTCATAGGGGCCACCATCGCTCAGAACATCAGTGCAGTAGTTGAAATGCAGGCTGCTGTTCAAGAAAACTGCAGAAGTCAAAGCTTGTAATAGATTGGCTGTGGTACTATTGCTGCCCTCCACTGGACAGGATCAGTTCATCATGGTTAAGTCCCCTCCTAGAGAAATGGTGTACACAGAACATCCAAGCCCCTAACGAAAGTGATGGAGGACTGGGTTTTGGGGTCGCCAGGCATCTGGTTTTCAACTGAAATGTCCCATCTAAAAGGGACCCTGGCAGGTCCAGTCAGCATTGCTGACTGGGCCATTAAAAGTCCATTCGCCTGTGCAGTGGAGGTAAGGCAGGCCGCAGGATCCCTGCCTGCTCTGGCTCCGCACAGCTCCTGGAAGCAGCCGGCATGTTCCTGTAGCCCCTAGGTATGGGAGCATCCAGGGAAGCTCCATGTGTTGTCCCTGCCCTGAGTGCCACATCGGCACCTCCCATTGGTCTGAAATGGGAACTGCAGGGGCAGCACTTGCAGGCATGGGCAAGCATGCTCCACATACACTGCTGCTCATCCATCTAGGGCCTGGACATGCCAGCCACTTCCAGGAGCAGCGCAGAGCCAGGGAAGGAAGAGAGCCTGCCTTAGCTCTGCTGTGCTGCTGATCAGGAGCCACCCGAGGTAAGTGCTGCGCAGTTGGAGCCTGTACCTCAAACCCCCTGCCTCAGGTCAAACCCCCTTCCTGCACTCCAAACTCTGTCGCCCCAGCCCCACACCAGAGCCCACACCCTCAGATGTAGCCCACAACCCTCACACCCCCCCCAACCCTTTGTCCCAGCCAACAGCCCCCTCCGGCACACCTCATTTCTGGCCCCATTCTGGAGCCTGCAGCCTCAGCTGGACTCTCACCCCCTGCTGCACCCCAATCCCTTGCCCCAGCCCTGTGAAAGTGAGTGAGGGGCAAGAGCATGGCAAGGGTGTTTTGTTTTGTGCAATTAGAAAGTTGGCAACCCTACTGTGTTTGGAGCTCAAGTTACCAGTTCTGTCCTGGATGCAGGAGGTGTGCAGCTATTTTAGCTCCAAATATACATCTACAGATTTATTACCAGGAAGCTGAAACAGATCTAGATACTGATCTATACTGTGTTACACTTAAATTTTATATTTTCTATTCATTAGTCTGAAAAGCCAATGCAATAGTCATAATGCCATCATTATAAAATGTCTCTTACAGGAAAAACAATCCATTTAATTGACCTCATTCTAATTAGTACAGTCAAAACTTAAATGTGTCAGCATTTGGATCTGGTCATCCATTCACGTCAAAGAAGTTTTTAGCAAGGGTGGGCAATAAGAAGCCCGTGGGCCGGATATGGTTCACCAGAGTTAACTCCTGGCAGGCCGCCAGATGCTTAATTTACCCGAATGTCTGCAGATACAGACACTTGCAGCTCCCATTGGCTGCAGTTCGCTATTCCTGGCTAATAGGAGCTGTGGGATGTGGTGCAGGCCAGGCCACCACTTCCTGCAGCTCCCATTGGCCAGAAATGGTGAACCACAGCCAACAAGAGCTGGTTATGGCTGTAACTGTGGACACTCAACTAACTAAAGCTTCTGTTGGTCAGCCAAGGTTAACCTTGGTGAACTGCATCCAACCTGCGGGCCAGTTCTTGCCCACCCTTGGTCTTTAGGCTTCTCTTTTCTGGAGCACTTCTCAGTCTGAAACTTGCAATTCATTGTAAGGATTGTCTTGTGGGAATTTCACTGAAATTCTAAAAGTACAGCTGATGTGATTAGCCTCATTCCTCTCACCTGACACTTCATCAGTTTTAACAGTCACTTCTCTGCCTGGTCTAACAGGATGGTAATGCCATACTATTAGCAATTTTAGTTCAGTTCATGTGCAGCTTGTAGGCAGGTACAAGGAGTCGTGTTTTTCTGATTTTATACTTGAAAACACTGGTTTTGGTTATCAAATGTTCTTGGGGTTCTTAAAAATAATTACAAGTCAGTAGTAAGTAACAAGAGGTGAGAGCAAGGGTAAGCAAAGCATTTTCTCAAGTAAGCTCCTCGGGGGCAGAAACCATGTTAGCCCAGTGGCTAGAAAACTGCACTTGTACTTCCAGATTCAAGTCCTATCTTTGACACTGGCCTAGTGGGTGACCTTGAGAAAGTCAGGCCACATTCTTGTGCCTGTTTCCCTGTCTCCAAAAATCCGGAGAGTAATGGCTCCCACCTCTATAAAATACTTTGAGTGCTGCTGCTGAAAAGAAGTAGGTATTATTACTGTGCGTACAGCACTTACAACAGTGGGAGTCCATTTCTTATTGGAGGCAGTGGGAGTCCATTTCTTATTGGGGGCCTTTGGATACTGCTGTAATAGAAATATTGGATCACATATAAAAAACTACATTAAAAGACCCATATTTAAATTGCAACATCATAAAAGTGAAAGTTCAGCTTCCTTGTGTGTATGTATTATGATTCAGTCTTTAATCACGCATTCCTCCTCCCTTATTTTTCCACTAATCCTACACTGGGTAGAATTACAATTATTCAGCCTCGTTATTGGCATATGTTTAAGAAAAGAGATGAAAAACAAGACATGCCATGCTGTTGGCAGAACTTAGAAACTATATGGAGAAAGTATAGCAATAGTGGTGACATGAAACCTAGAGTTACATGAGAGGTGTTTGTTAGTACATGCTGAGTTCCTAGTTGCTAGGAGATGTGCTGATTAAAGTAGATTTTCTGGGCAATCTCCACTACAGTGACTCTCATGGAGCCTCCCTGAAAACAGCCATATGTATTTTAACTTCCAATACACATTGCACAAGTAGAGAAGTGGAAAAAAATGTTACCCCACAGATTAAACTGACAGTAAGCGGTTTTGTTCTGCATTTGCTAAGGTCAAAGATGGTTTTAACTTTTCACTTAGTGGAGGAGTAATGCAAAGTACAGATCAAATGGGAGGCTGCAGGTAAATGCAGAGCAGAGTCACTGAGCCACTGAGCAGAGCAGAGTCATCTTCATCCTAGGCATGGTACTAGTCAGAAAGATACCTTGGGATAGCCTGCTAGCTCACTGGAGCAAACAAATGCCAGGGTTGTCCAACTTCCCCTGCCCAAGCCTGACTTTTTTTCTAAAATTTTCCCTAGTTTGAGGCCTACAAACCCTGGGTCCCAGGTTGTTTTTCCAGAAATTCTGTTTCCAAAACAAGAGCTTTACAAAATATCATTAGATGATAACTTTGACTAGTTCTTCCACTTTCTTCTTAGAGTATAACCTAGAACTGGGGTACCACTGAGCCCTTTGTCTTAGCAGTCTGGGCTCCCTTTCGCCCTATGTTGCTTTGAGAAGCTGAAGACCTTTCCCAATGCTGCACTCCCACCAGCATTCACAAAGGCAGGGACACTACGAAGGAAAGTTGATGTGCACCAACACTTGTTCCTGAGTTTACCCCGAAGCAGTTTCCTCAAACTGTAGTGTTTTAGGTAAAATATAAAACAGGTGTATTAACTGCAGAAAGAGCTTTTAAGTGTTTATAAGTGTGTGATGGGGCGAAGCAGCCCCGTACTGAACTCGCAGGGTTCAGCCAGGGTATCCTGGATACAGAGGCCCTGCCCCCGCAGCCCTACCAGGCATGCCCAGACTGCAGCACAGGCAGCTATAAAAGCCTGGGGAGAGGCTCAGTCTCAGCTGACTGCTGGAGGGGAAGGACCTAGGAAGTGAGCGCCTGACCAGCATCAGCCAGAGGCCCCAGGAGAAGCCAGCGAAGACACTGAGGCAAGTTGGGACGTCTCCATGGCCATCTAAAGAGGAGGAGTCACCCCCGGGAATGTGGAGGATCCCGTGAGTATGTGGGAAGAGATCCTGTTGGATCAGGTAGGAAGTGACCCAGGGTGGGTGCCGGAGCAGCCTCTCCCACCTCAGGAACCTCAGCGCGTCGTGGTTGGATTCCCCCGCCGAGGGAGTAGTGAGCCATCCTTCCACTCACAGGGCCCTGGGCCGGGACCCAGTGGAGTAGTGTGGGCTCGGGTCCCCCTACCAGGGGTGCAGCCCCATCCCACCCGTGACCTTGCCTTAAAGGGCCAACCCAGTGACTTTATATAGAGACTCTGGGTCCTACCCCTGCCCTCCCAGCGGGGGGGCATGAGAGACAGCCCTGTGACAAAGTGATACAGATCAAATAAAAAAAATGCAATCTAAGCCTAATATACTAGATAGGATTTGAATGAAGCAGTGTCTCACCCAGTTAGCTAATATAAACAGTCCACCAAGTTCTATACACAGGTAGGCTTCCTTCATTCCTGCCTGGAACCAGCACTTCCTCCAATTCCGTCTTTATTTCTCAGGTGTTCTCTCGTGTACGGAGTCAGGCTACTTGTGTTGTCACAGTCTCTTCTTATAACTTCTCCCCTAGGGCAGGAAACCCCTCTGTTCCAAGCCAAGTTCCCAGCCCAGTTTGTGAAAAACACAGGTACCAAAATAGAGTTCAGTATCATGTTGTCTACTAACATGCTCTTACATATGCCAGTGTGTCATGCCAACCATTATCCATAAGCTGACTGAAGCTTCCCCAGGATAGTTCATTAAGTGAAGGTAAGCTTTCCCCATGGTCCATTGTCTTTGTTGATGGACCATTCAGCTTGAATAGGTCATGCTCAGTGTCCTGGAAGACTCTATGGAAAGGTTTGAAGGTGTTACTCAGGTGCAAGTGCATTTGAAATTCAGATACATTGTCAATATTCAAAACTCCAGATAGAAAAATGATACTTTCATACAAATAGGATAATCATATTCAGGAAACTATAACTTTTCCATTGACACCTCATAAGACACATTTTGTACAAAATGCATCATAATTATGTCATAATCATATAATAATCATACCACTATGATGAATATGGGGTTAAAATGTCTCAGAATGTTCATCCCACACTAGCCCAGAAAGGGTTAATGTGGCTCAGAAGGGATTAAGTAACCTGATAGGCCACACCTGAAGGTGGATTAGTCTTGATAAATAATAAACTGATAGAGGATGGAGCCCAGATGAACAGGAGCAAGCAGGGCTGTTATAAGGCCAAGTAGTGACAACAAGAGGGGGCTGCAGGTAGGAACTTTGTTGTTGCTCCCTGGACAGAAAGAGTTGGGCAGGGCAGGATAGCAGGGTAGGACTCTGCGGCCACACGTTGGGCAGAGAGGTGAGTAGGAGACAACGTGAGGGGGGCATGAGCCCAAGAATCCTGTTGCCCACAGATGTTTATGCAGAGGAGGTGTAGAGAAGAGAACCTATAGAAGACAGAGTAGGAAGAAGCCCAGGGAAAGAGAAGTGAGGATTAAGACAGTAGAGACCTTTGCTGCTGCTGATAGGGTCCCTGGGATTGAAGATGGAGTAGTAGGTGGGCCCAGGTTCCCTTCCTGGCCACTAGAGAAGTGGCACAGAATAGGACCTGGGATGGAGGACTGCATGGGATGGTGTAGGGATAGTTGGTCTGGAGAGATTTAATACCCTAGCAAGGGGAAACTATAATGAACCTGGCTAAGTGCCCTCTTATCATGGCTTGGGCCTCAGAGTCCCAAAAAAGAAGCATTGCAGCTCCGGGATTGTGAGAGGGCCACAGCACAAACTAGAGACTGGGACATCAGACTGAGCATAGCTATTCCTAGAGCCCTGTGTGGACACAATTTGTATCCACATCCATAGCTGCAAAAATGAGCTGTGGATATCTGCATCCACATCCATGGATGTGGATATAAAGCCGATATCCATGAATTTACAGGGCTCTAGCTATTCTCCAGGTACAGCTACCAGGAGATGTCCCAGGAGTAGGGTGACCAGGTGGCTAGCTTTCAACTGTAACACCTGGTTGAAAAAGGATCATGGAGGCTCTGGTCAGCATCTCTGACCATGCTGTTGACTGTCTGGTTGGTGTTGCTGCACAATGGGGTTGATGGGCACAGCTCATGGGAAGCATCTGGCATCCCTCCTCCAGCTCCTACACATAGGGGCTGCTAGGGGACTCCACACGCTGCTTCTACCCCAAGTGCCACTCCCATTGCTTCCATTGGCCAGGAACCATGGCCAATGGGAGCAGCAGGGGTGGTGCCTGCCAATGGGACAGTATGAAGAGAGAGATATCCGGCTACACCTTCACCTAGGAGCCAGAGGGGATGCATGCTGCTGCTTTCAGGAGCTGCTTGAGGTAAGTGCCACCCAAAGCCTACACTCCTGACTCCTTCCTGTGCCCAACCCTCTTTCCCAGCCTGGATTACCCTGCCTGCCCTCCAAACCCCGTAGTCCTAGCCCAACCCCAGATCTAACACCCTCAGCTAGAGCCTTCACTCCCTCTCACATCCCAACCCACTGCCTCAGCCTGGAGCCCCCTCCCACACTCTGAACCCCTCATCCCTAGCCCCACCCCAGAGTCTGCACCCTGAACTGGAGCCTCAGCCCCTTTGCACATCAGCCCCCTGATCCAGCCTAGTGAAAATGAGTGAGAGGGGCAGGGCCGCAGGGCAGGGGGTAGGATGAGGGTGTTTGGTTTTGTGTGAGTAGAAAGTTGGCAAACTCCCCAGGAGTGAGTAGATCTCCCCGTAACAATATCCTGGAGCTTTAAGTCCTTTTGGGAACCTTTATAAAACAAGTGTATTCTCCTCCTCCTTCTGGCTTTCTTCTCTGATGGTTTGTCTTGCTACTAATTCAGCAGCCTGGGTCCCCAACAAGCAAGTGTTATGAGCCCGAGAGGCTTTTGTTACAAGCCTGAGAAGAGGATAATTTTTATGTATTTCATCTTAGTCTACCTACTGTTTTTATGGACTGAAAATAAACCACCAGAAATTCATTCAAAGCCCTGAACTTTTTTCACACAGTGACTTTTGCCAACAGACACAGAGCCAACCAGTTAATGGCTATATTTAATAATGCAGACAGACCACTTCTGGAGTGCTCCAGGATGAGTCTATTAATAAAAATTCTACTCTTAATGATGCGGTCAAACTAGCTTAAGCTTGCTCAGCCAGTTGTTGAAAATGTGTGCTAGTTACAAGATAGCATGTGCCCCTAAATTATACTTACATGTGTGAACTGCACCTTGGTTTTAAAGATTCATTGTATGACCCTATTTCTTTGCTAAGACTCTTGGATTCAAAATGGGCATGGCAGTAATGATCAATAAAAGTAAAATTACCAGTCTGACACCACTACTCACCTTTAAGTAATATCTTGTGCCATCAGCAGTGGCACTGATATTAATAACAATGAGGAGTCCTTTAGCATCTTAAAGACTCAGGGTATGTCTACACTTGCCCCCTAGTTCGAACTAGGGAGGCAAATGAAGCATACCGAAGTTGCTAATGAAGCGTGGGATTTAAATATCCCGCGCTTGATTAGCATATTCGCGGCCGGTCGCCCGATGTAACTTGCCGCGTGTAGATGCGGTAGTCCGATTTAAAACCCTTCCCTCGAATTAACTGGTACTCCTCATTGCATGAGGAGTACCAGTTAATTCGAGGGAAGGGTTTTAAATCGTAACTTGCCGCATGTAGACGCGGTAGTCCATCGGGCAACCAGCATTTTAAAATGGTGACCGGCCGCGAATATGCTAATCAAGCGCAGGATATTTAAATCCCGTGCTTGATTTGCAACTTCGGTATGCTTCATTTGCCTCCCTAGTTTGAACTAGGGGGCAAGTGTAGACATACCCTAACAGATTTATTTGGGCATATGCTGTCATTCCACGAGGAGTAACAGTTAATTCGAACTAAGGACTTAGTTTGAATTAACGTTTCACTGCCGCTTGTAGCCGCGCGGCAGTGAGTTCGGGCTAGTGAAATTTCAAAATGGCGACCCGACGCGACTCAATGGGAACATTCAAATAAAGCCCGGGATATTTAAATCCCGGGCTTCAATTGCAACTCCGGTCGCCTCATTTGCCTACCTAGCTCGAATTAACGAGCTAGTGTAGACCTACCCTTAGTCTTTCAGATGCCAAAGGACTCCTTATTTTTGCCAGTGCAGACTAACACGGCTACCCCTCTGACATTGATGACAGGTCTACACTACAGCTGAAGGTTGGCTTACAGTACACACTCCAACTACGTATAAAACGTAGCTGGAGTCAATGTACCTTAAGCTGAGCTTTGCAGCCATCGTCTCAGTGGGAGGCTGATGGGAGTAACATTCCTGTCAACTTTCCTTATTCCTCGTGAGGAGCAGGAGTTCCAGCATCAAAGAGTGCTGTCAGCATTTGGTTTAGTAAATTGAATGCCAGAAGATCGACCGGTAAAGGGTCAATTTTCTCTGTAGTCTAGACATGGCCTGACAGTAATGACAATTTTCTCCAGACATATTCTTCTTCCAGCTTTCATGCCTTTGGGTGACATGTGTTAAACTACTTGTTGAGTAAAGTACTATACTCAAGGTAAGTAAGGGTGCCAAAATTGGTCCCAGTGTGAATATAGATTTCCAAAGCTGCTTGTGTGATGACCAACATCAGTGATTGTCTAGAGTGAAAAACATTAGTCCCTGCGGTTGGAATGAGAGATCCAGAATCTCAAGCTTAGCTATAAAAGACCCTTCTTCTTTTATAATCAGGCACAGAGGAGGATGGGTAACATACTGATCAGTGGAAGCTTATCTGAGCCTCTGGAATACACAGCAGTTTGAATCCTTGACATGTTTCTACAAGGAATCCTTGATGTGTTTCTACAAAACAGTTTTGACACTAAAAGTATTCATGAAAAGTATCTGCTTTTCGTGGAAAATTGATTCATTTATTGGGGAAAACCCCACCCAAGAGCTAAATTATTTCAGTCAAAAAACGCTAATGTGAATATTTTGCTGTAATGCCATGACCTAGCAGGGGTACAATTCAGAAGGGAATAGGCATGTCAACCCTACCCTGCAACCTTGGATGCCTTCAATGCTTGGGCTGCTCGAAAACATAGTCACATGCTGAGTGTCTGTGTGTATAACCACAGCCTGCCAGCCACACACTGGCTCTCACCAGTTTTGGTTACAATGAAGCATGACCCCAACGCCCAGCACAGACACCCACCACTGAAGTGAACACAGGTTAGGTTGACCAACTTTTCAAAAGGCAAAAGTAGGACAGGTGGTAGGGTGAAAGTAATTTTAAAATCTTGCAGGTACGGGGGGCCTGGCTCTGGGCTCCTGGAAAGGGAGGGGGCCTTAGGTGGAAAAGGCAGAACTGGGGCTAGCCTCCCCAGCCAGCCCTTCAGCTCAGGGCTCCAGTGGCAATGTAAAGGCTCTGGGGTTTCAGCCACTCCCACAATAGCAGTGCTGGTGGCTGAGAGCCTGCTGGGCCCTGGGGCAGCTTCCACTTGTGTTGCCCCCATTGGCAGCCTCTCCCCCCATTGGTGGCCTGGGAGTGGGGAAGGGAAGGGACAGAGACATTAAAGTGCTGCTATTGCAGTGCATTAATGTCAGCTCTGTACAGACTCGTACCAGTGGCCACTTTTTCCCAGTATGCTGTACTGGCCCACTTTCTTCTCTGGCCCCATGCAGCAGCCACATCCTACTCTGCTCCTCCTTTTCCTCAGAACCTTTGCTCCTTTCTCCTGCTCTTCCTGTGAAGCCCTGGTCAGGCCAGAAGCCAGAGCTGGGAAATAGTAAAAGCTACCAGGGGTCTCTATGTGGAGTCCTGGACTTTCCACCTGCCCTGGCAAGGGTGCTTCAGAGAAGCCCCTGGCCCATTTCCCTACCCATCAGGTGTCCCACTCAGGGCAGCTGGAAGGTTTGGGACTCCCTGCATCATCCTGGGTTCCCTGGGCATCTCCTACGACTGTGCAGTTCCAGCTTCTGGTGTGGCCAGGGGACAGACCTTGGGGGAGAGGAGGAGCAGGAGGCAGGGCTTCATGGTGTAGGGGAGCTACGGCCTTCCACAACACCCCCCACAAACATTAGCAAAGGACGGGTGATGCTCCTGAGGCTTGGGCTAGTGTGGAGTGGCACCCCAGAGAACCCAGGATGAATGCTGTCCTGGATTCATTCAGCAAAGGACCAGGGCTTGAACTCTGTGTTTTGGGGCTTTCCTGCCCAATTCAGGATGGATGGTTAGGCTAGTGCTGCCAGCAGTGATGGAGGAGACACAGTGAGAGGAAGCAAACCAAACCCAACCCAGTTTGGCTGAGATGGCAGAGCAGCTGTGTTGCAAGCAGAAGGGGGAAGTTTGCAACCACACTCACGGGGCTGCAATACTTCCTGGTGCCAGGAGGCTAGGTGCTGAGTTCTCCCTGAAACCATAGTAGCGTTCCTCTGCAACCCCTCACCCCCAGTTGTCTGTCTAGAAAAAAATTTCCCCATGCAGACAAACACTTAGTCTCTCACTCTTTCTCTGAAAACAAACAAACCCTTCTGCTTCACTGCTTACACTGCATCGAGCTGATCAGTACAGTATATGAATTACCAGTTGTCATTTCCAGGGCTCGACAAATTATGGAAAACCCTACTCGCCAGACAAAAAAGGGACTCGCCACCCTCCCCCCCAAAAAGTGTTTTTTAATAGCATAAATTCCTAATAAGAACAGTAATTACTAATAAGTTATTAATAAATATCACCCAAGTTATTAATAAATATCTTATAAACCTCTACCTTTTCCCTCTGCTACCATGTCTCCTCCCCTTGCTCCATCAGCTCCCCTGGTGCCTGCTGCCCCCCAACCCCTCACCCTCCCCTGCTGTCCTGACTTCTGCCCTTCTCACTGCCCTCAGCCTTCCTGAGACCTGCCCCCCTCCACCAGCCCTTCTCTGTGCCCACTCCTCCAGTAGCCCCACTCTGATCATGTGAGCCCCTCCTCATCCCCTCTCCTAACACCTCCCTCTACACACCTGCCCTGCCTCTCTCCTCTGGTGCTGGTCCCTCCCCTGCAGGTGTCTGCCTTCTGCTTCACCCCCAGAATCCCCTGGCACCTGCACCTTCCCTTACCCCGCACCCTCCTGGTGCCTCCCCTTCCCTCACTGCCCCTGCCCCTTTGCTCTCTTTTTCCTGATGCCCACCCCCTCACCACCCTCTGCCCCCGTTCCTCTCATGCCCCTGTGCCCTCACACGACTTGCTCCATCCCCGCCTTCCTCATGCCCACCCCTTCTTTCTAGCCTTCTCCCAGCACCTCCCCCTTCCCCCTCTAGCCCCCAGTGCCCTTACTCTCTCCTCTCCCAGCATCACCCTGTCTCCCCTCCCACTGACACCTCCCCTCCTGCCCTTTACCTCACTGTCTGCACTTGGCCCCCTGGGATTTGTCTCTCCCGCACCCCTGTCCCTTGGTCTCTCACCGGCGAGGGGGCTGGGGCCATGGCAGGACTAGAGCCGGCGGGGCGGGGCCCGGCTGCGCCGCAGCCAGAGCCGAGCTGCCGCGGCCCTTTCAAATCCGCGGGGCCATGTCAGGCCAGTGTCTCTCTCCTTTTGTCATGTTTCTGACTTTAAAATCAGGACTGTAAGAAATTTTCTGATGGCTGTTCTACTCAGTGACCTGTCTGTAGTGAGTTGGTAGACAAACTCCAGATCCCGTATTAGTTTTGCTTGTGTCTTTTGAATAACCTTGAGAGAGGGTTGAAGTAAGTGTTGTAGCTACTGCTCTTAAAAGTGATGACAAAGATGTATCAGGCGGGTGGGATGACAGCGGAGAATCAGTGCCACACAATTTTCCTCAGACAGGCACAGTGATTCAAGTACTGCCACTTGACATAGTGGGTGAGGTGATAGTTGAGGCTATTCAATCTGTTTTTATTGCTAAAACTGGGGCATGTTTGTCACACAGTGGATAAGATGCTTGTTGCAAGGATGATTCCATTAAGACAGGCTCCTCAACACGTAGTCTTCTGTTGATATGCGTTTTAGTAGTTTAATGAGCAATGACAGTCCAGGAATTTAAAATGCTGTCATATGGGTAGAAATCCGGTCGGTAAATATTGCATTTTAATAATATCAGCAGAACTGACTTAAATGGGGCCTATGTGTTGTGTAGTCTTGCCTTAATCTTTGTATATGTGCCTGTCAGTGTGAAAGAAGCTATTTGAATATATATTTGCATGTATATGCACCCACACTTTAAGTTGCAGCCTTCGGCATGTGCTGTGAGTATCATAGTGGCCCTCGGAGCTTCCAAAGTTGAGTAGCCCTGAGTTAAGAGATGGTTTCTGTGGAATTTTTATCACACCTGAGTCTACTTGTGTTTGCATGTGGCTTGTTTTGTAGAAAGATGCAGTTGAATGGTGGTGAAAATGCTGCCAAACCACATGCTGAGTTTCAGCTTTCAAGTGCGTGCACACAAGCACCACATGGCTAGTTCTCTTTGTACTTGGTACTGGTGCTTTTATGCTTTGTTGTCCCATACTACCTGCAGCTGCTACTGCTGGCTGTGGAATAGCTTTCTCACCAACCCTGTCTTGTCAAAGAGCTGGATTGCTTTGTTCTCCCAAGGGAGAAAGCATAGGGGCCAGCTGCCAATCACTCCTATCCAGGAGAATTTCATGCAGCCCTCAGATGGTGAAAGGACTGGGGAGGTTTCAAATGGGAGCAGGGTGGGACAGTCAGCATTTCTCAGGGCTGGAACGGAGAGGGTGATTAGAAATTTTTTGAAGAACAAGAGGTAGCAGGACTTTAAGACACACAGTTCCAGAATTAGGGCTTGTCAACACTAGCACGTTTTGTTGCTAAAAACTGCCTTCTGGTGACAAAACAGTGAGAGCATTTACACTACAATGTGACTTTTTTGTCAAGAAAAACACCAGTTTTGGCTACAAAAAATTTCCATCCATGTGAGAGACTTTTTGTCTTTCCCCTCTCTTTATTTGTTGACAAAGAGCTAGTGTGGACTCTGCTGTTTGTTTTGTCAAAAGAACTGGCTTCCGCCAGTATCCCACAATGTCTGCCCTCAGTGTTTTGTGATCTCTGCTGCTCTGCAGGCACGCACCCTTTCCCCTTTCAAAGCTCTGGGAAGTCTCTGACAGCTGAGTGAGCTGCTCCGTTTGGGGAACAAAGAACAAATCATTGGAATGCTTCTGTTCTGCCCTGCACTAGGAACACAGCAGCAGGCAGACTGCTGTTGCAGGGGGAGAGATGGACAGACTGCTGTGCTGCTTTGACATTCCTCAACACAGAGGATGTGTCTGGACTACATGGCTCCGTCGACGGAGCCATGTATATGAGTTTACTAGACATAGCAAAATGAAGCGGCGATTTAAATAATCGCCGCTTCATTTACATCAAAATGGCCACCATGCTGTGCCGATCAGCTGATTGTCGGCACAGCGCGGTAGTCTAGACGGGGATCAGCCGACCCCAGCACCCTTTGTCGTCAGATCCCTTATGCCTCGTGAAATGATGCTTACAGGGTCTGACGACAAAGGGTGCTGGGATCGGCTGATTCCCATCTAGACTACCGCACTGTGCTGACAATCAGCTGATCGGCACAGCGCAGCGGCCATTTTGATGTAAATGAAGCAGCGATTATTTAAATCGACGCTTCATTTTGCTATGTCTACTAAACTCACTTACATGGCTCCGTCGACTGAGCCATGTAGTTTAGACACACCCAGAGAGCTCACAGAGTTATGAGGGAGTCCTAAGGAGTGCAGGGATTGGCTCTGCCTTCCCACATGGCTTTGCTCGATCTGTCAACAGAGTGCTAGCAATGTGGCCATGAAATGTCAACAATGGTAGGCAGAAAAACTGGTTTGACCGGTTTTCACTTTCGGAGACTTTTGCATGTTGACAGCAACAAAAGTTGCCAGACTTTCCCAGTAGACTTAGCCTATATTTTACTTTAAGATCATTATCAGTTCAGAAGCAAATTTAGGGTCAAATGAATTCTTATTGTATATTTCTTTGGAAATATGAGATTGCCATTTGATTATCCACTTGTTGGAATTAATCATTTAAATTATTAATATAGGAAACTACCAAACTCTAATTTAACCATAAATTAAATTAGAGGGAGGAGGTGTTGCCTTATACATTAAAAATGAACACACTTGGAGTGAGGTGGAGATGGACATAGGAGACGGAAGTGTTGAGAGTCTCTGGGTTAGGCTAAAAGGGATTAAAAACAAAGGTGATGTCATGCTAGGAGTCTACTACAGGCCACCTACCCAGGTGGAAGAAGTGGATGAGGCTTTTTCAAACAACTAACAAAATCATCCAAAGCCCAAGATTTGGTGGTGATGGGGACTTCAACTATCCAGATATATGTTGGGAAAATAACACTGCAGGCACAGACTATCCAATAAGTTCTTGGACTGCATTGAGACTTTTATTTCAGAAGGTTGAAAAAGCTACCGGGGAAGCTGTTCTAGATTTGATCCTAACAAATAGGGAGGAACTGGTTGAGAATTTGAAAGTGGAAGGCAGCTTGGGTGAAAGTGATCATGAAATCATAGAGTTCACAATTCTAAGGAAGGGTAGAAGGGAGAACAGCAAAATAGAGACAATGGATTTCGGGAAGGCGGATTTTGGTAAGCTCAGAGAGCTGATAGGTAAGGTCCCATGGGAATCGAGACTGAGGGGAAAAACAACCGAGGAGAGTTGGCAGTTTTTCAAAGGGACATTGTTAAGGGCCCAAAAGCAAGCTATACCGATGTGTTGGAAAGATAAAAAATACGGCAAAAGACCGCCTTGGCTTAACCACGAGATCTTGCGTGATCTAAAAATAAAAAGGAGTCATATAAAAATGGAAAGTAGGACAAATTACAAAGGATGAATATAGGCAAACAGCACAGGAATGCAGGGGCAAGATTAGAAAGGCAAAGGCACAGAATGAGCTCAAACTAGCTACGGAATAAAGGGAAACAAGAAGACTTTTTATAAATACATTAGAAGCAAGAGGAAGACCAAGGAGAGGGTAGGCCCACTGGTCAGTGAGGAGGGAGAAACAGTAACAGGAAACTTGGAAATGGCAGAGATGCTCAATGACTTCTTTGTTTCGGTCTTCACCGAGAAGTCTGTAGGAATGCCTAACATAGTAAATGCTAGTGGGAAGGGGGTAGTTTTAGAAGATAAAATAAAAAAAGAACAAGTCAAAAATCACCTAGAAAAGTTAGATGCCTGCAAGTCACCAGGGCCTGATGAAATGCATCCTAGAATACTCAAGGAGCTGATAGAGGAGGTATCTGAGCCTCTAGCTATCATCTTTGGAAAATCATGGGAGACAGGAGAGATTCCAGAAGACTGAAAAGGGCAAATATAGTGCCCATTTATAAAAAGGGAAATAAGAACAACCCAGGAAACTACAGACCAGTTAGTTTAACTTCTGTGCCAGGGAAGATAATGGAGCAAGTAATTAAGGAAATCATCTGTAAACACTTGGAATGTGGCAAGGTGATAGGGAACAGCCAGCATGGATTTGTAAAGAACAAATCGTGTCAAACCAATCTGATAGCTTTCTTTAATAGGATAACGAGTCTTGTGGATAAGGCAGAAGCGGTGGATGTGGTATACCTAGACTTTAGTAAGGCGTTTGATACGGTCTCACATGATATTCTTATCAATAAACTAGGTAAATACAACTTAGATGGGGCTACTATAAGGTGGGTGCATAACTGGCTGGATAACTGTACTCAGAGAGTAGTTATTAATGGTTCACAATCCTGCTGGAAAGGCATAACAAGTGGGGTTCCATGAGGGTCTGTTTTGGGACTGCTCTGTTCAATATCTTCATCAACGATTTAGATATTGGTGTAGAAAGTACGCTTATTAAGTTTGCAGATGATACCCAGCTGGGAGGGGTTGCGACTAATCTGGAGGATAGGGTCATAATTCAAAATGACCTGGACAAATTGGAGAAATGGTCTGAGGTAAATAGGATGAAGTTTAATAAAGACAAATGCAAAGTGCTCCACTTAGGAAGGAACAATCAGTTTCATACATACAGAATGGGAAGCGACTGTCTAGGAAGGAGTACGGCAGAAAGGGATCTAGGGGTTATAGTGGACCACAAGTTGAATATGAGTCAGCAGTGTGATGCTGTTGCAAAGAAAGCAAACATGATTCTGGGATGCATTACCAGGTGTGTTGTGAGCAAGACACGAGAAGTCATTCTTCCGCTCTACTCTGCGCTGGTTAGGCCTCAGTTGGAGTATTGTGTCCAGTTCTGGGCACCGCATTTCAAGAAAGATGTGGAGAAATTGCAGAGGGTCCAGAGAAGAGCAACGAGAATGATTAAAGGTCTAGAGAACATGACCTATGAGGGAAGGCTGAAGGAATTGGGTTTGTTTAGTTTAGAAAAGAGAAGATTGAGGGGGGACATGATAGCAGTTTTCAGGTATCTAAAAGGGTGTCATAAGGAGGAGGGAGAAAACTTGTTCATCTTGGCCTCTGAGGATAGAACAAGAAGCAATGGGCTTAAACTGCAGCAAGGGAGGTTTAGGTTGGACATTAGGAAAAAGTTCCTAACTGTCAGGTAGTCAGACACTGGAATAAATTGCCCAGGAGGTTGTGGAATCTCCATCTCTGGAGATATTTAAGAGTAGGTTAGATAAATGTCTATCAGGAATGGTCTAGACAGTATTTGGTCCTGCCATGAGGGCAGGGGACTGGACTCGATGACCTCTCGAGGTCCCTTCCAGTCCTAGTATTCTATGATTGTATGATTATTGTATTAAATAGAAAGGCTGAATGCAATTTGTGTACACATGCCTGTACAATGTGTACAATTGCTGTACACATGCCTAACTAATAAGCCATTTACTACACTAAACAGTAATACTACAGCCAAATAGTTATAGGCATTCAATCAAGATACTCACAAATGGGCTAAGACCAGGGGTACTTAGATTCTTATTGGTCAGCTCTAACATGAGCAGGCAGGCATTAGCAATGAACCCTTTATGAATTTACTTTTTATACCCTTTGTGACCGGGTGTGCATACCCCACACTAGAGCAGGAGGGTTAAAAACCCTGTGGGCAGAGGAAGTCCCGCCCCTTCAACCAGACTGGGAATGCTCCAAGTGCTGGGGCAGCATAAAAGGCAAGAGAGCGACTCAGTTTGGGCTGGCCAGTGAAGAGGAAGGACCTCCAGCCAGGGCTTCCAAACTGCAACAAGCAACCTAGACAGAGGGAATTGAAGTTCCAGGAGACTGCCTCTACACAGCCCCAGCAGAGCCCCAGGGAGAAGTCACTGCCAGCGAACCAGGAGACCCAGCTGTTACATGGGACAACGCTCCAGGAGCAATGGTAGGAAGCAACCCAGGGAGGGCACAGGAGTGGCCTCTCCTGCCCAGATAAACTCGGCGTGTTTTGGCCAGATTCCCCACTGAGGGAAAGGTAGACCGCTCTGCCGCTCACGTGGCTGTGGGTCAGGACCTGGTGGTGCAACGTGGGCCCGGGTCCTCCTACCAGGACGTTACCCCCCAGTCCTACTGACTCTGGCCCTTAGGCCACACTGCCCCGCAAAAAGAGCTGCCTACAGATTCTGGCTACTAGGTCCCACTGCCCTGAGATAAGGGCTGCTTACAGACTTTGGCTATTAGGCCATACTGCCCTACGACAAGGGCTACCAACTGACTCTCTGGCTGCCCTGAGACAGGCGCTATCTACTGACTTTGGCCAGTAGTCCATACTGCCCTGCAACAAGGGCTACTAACAGACACCTCTGCTGCCCTGAGACAAAGGCTATTTACTGTCTCTGGCTATTGAGCCATACTGCCCTGTTGAGCAGTTGCGAACAGGAACTGCTAACAGGGAGTTTGGAGAGGGAGTTCTCCAGGTAAAAGAGGAGTAAAAACGGGACCCTTGTGGTAAGTGGCTGTCTGGAGTGTGTGTTTGTGTGTGGGGGAGTTATTTGCTGTGTGCTGAGCTTGTGTTTGTCTGTTTGGTTGGTTTGTTTGTTTGCTTGAAGGAACTTCTAAAAGGTTTGAAATCTAGAAGCCTCTGTTAATTGGCTAAGCCTCAGTCAGGGGGAGGGGCTACCAGAGCTATATAAGCCTGTGACTCAGCAACCAGGGAGCTTGCGAACAGGAACTGCTAACGGAGTTTGGAGAGGGAGTTTAGAGGGGGAGGTTAGAGGGCACTAGTGACTTCTGGCCTTCTTTAAAACATAACTCTTATAATAATCTATATTCCAGAGGTTTAAAAAGAATCCCAGTTTATACTTAAACTTATTCATTAGAAAAATGGAGACAGAAGCCCAGCAGCAGAGTGGGGCTATCCTGTTTATTGCGTCGAGTGTAACATGTATGATTACCTGCCCTGTGGGTGGGTGGCGTATGTGTGCACCCGTTGCAGAGCTCCTGACCCTCAGAGACCGAGTTCGGGCTTTGGAGGCCAGGGTGGCTGAACTGGAGGAGCTAAGGAGGTAGAGATATGTGGATGAGACTTTCCGGGACACTGTAGTACTGTCCCACCTCCAGTCTGAGAGCCCCAGTGCTCTTAAGGAGGATGAAAGTCTCAAGGGAACAGAGCATTCAATGGGAGCAGAGGAAACCATCCCGTGGTTGGGACCCTCCTCCCAGAGGATGTTGCGGTATCCTCTCGCACTGAGGATACCTCTGAGAGGGAGGGAATGCCAGTTCGGAAGAGGCAGGTGTTAGTAGTGGGTGGTTCGATCGTTAGAAACATAGATAGTTGGGTTTGTGATGACCGGGAGAACCGTATGGTCACTTGCCTGCCTGGTGCAAAGGTTGCGGATCTCTCGAGGCATCTAGATAGACTTATGTGTAGTGCTGGGGAGGAGCCGGTGGTCGTGGTACATGTAGGTACCAATGACGTAGGGAAGGATAGGAAAGATGTCCTGGAGGCCAAATTTAGGCTGCTAGGAAAGAGACTGAAATCCAGGACCTCTATGGTGGCATTCTCGGAAATGCTTCCAGTTCCACGCGCAGGGCCAGGTAGGCAGGCAGAGATTCAGAATCTCAATGCGTGGATGAGGCGATGGTGTAGGGAAGAGGGGTTTGGATTTATTAGGAACTGGGGACACTTTTGGAGAGAGGAGCCTATACAGGAAGGATGGGCTCCACCTAAACCAGTGGAACCAGACTGCTGGCACTAAACATTAAAAGGCCGTGAGCAGTTTTTAAACTGAGAGATGGGGAAAGCCGATTGGTGTGGAGATGCACGTAAATCGGAGAGGAGACTTCTCTTAGAGGAGAATCCATTGATAGAGATTCTCTAAGCTGTAGTCAGAAAGAGAGGAGGAGAGAGGGCAAACCATGGGCCAGAGCAGACAAACAACCGCGTACAAAGGAATCCAATGCATCAGGGAAGGGCAGACAAATAAGCAGTGGCAAATTTTTAAAGTGCTTCTACACAAATGCTAGAGTCTGACTAATAAGATGGGTGAACTAGAGTACCTAGTATTAAATGAGGAGATTGACATAATAGGCATCACTGAAACCTGGTGGAATGAGGAAAATCTGTGGGACACAATCATACCGGGATATAAAATATATCGAAAGGATAGAGCAGAGGGAAAGGATAGGCCGGGTGGGTGGCGGAGTGGCACTGTATGTGAAAGATAATGTAGAATCAAATGAAATAAAAATATTAAATGAATCAACATGTTCAATAGAATCGCTATGGACAGTAATTCCATGCTCCAAAAATAAGAAATTAGCAGTAGGATATATTACCGACCACCTGACCAGGACAGGGATACTGACATTGAAATGCTGAGGAGATTAGAGAGGCTACCAAAATAAAGAACTCTATAATAATGGGGATTTTAATTACCCCCATATTGACTGGATACATGTCACCTCAGGAAGAGAAGCGGAGATAAAATTTCTCAATGGCTTAAATGACTGCTTCTTGGAGCAGCTGGTGCAGGAACCCACAAGGGAGAGGCAATTCTCGATTTAGTCCTGAGTGGAGCGCAGGATCAGGTCAGGAAATAACCGTTACAGGACCGCTTGGGAATAGTGACCATAATATAAAAACATTCAACATTCCTGTGGTGGGAAGAACACCTCAGCAGACCAGCACCCTGGCATTTAATTTCAAAAAGAGGAATTACGCTAAAATGAGGAGGTTAGTTAAACAGAAATTAAAAGGCACAGTGACTAGAGCCAAATCCTGCAAGCTGCATGGAAACTTTTAAAGACACCATAATAGAGGCCCAACTTAAATGTATACCCCAAATTAAAAAACATAGCAAGAGACCTAAAAAGAGTCACGTGGCTTAACCACCATGTAAAAGAAGCAGTGAGGACAAAAGGCATCTTTTAAGAAGTGGAAGTCCAATCCTAGTGAGATAAATAGAAAGGAACATAAACACTGTCAAATCAAGTGTAAAAATGTAATAAGAAAAGCAAAAAAGATTTTGAGGAACAGCTAGCCAAAAACTCAAAAGAAATAACAAAATGTTTTTAAGTACATTAGAAAGCAGGAAGCCTGCTAAAAAACCTGTGGGTCCCCTAGGCGATCGAACTATAAAGGCGCAATCAAGGGCGATAAAGCCATTGCGGAGAAACTAAATGATTTCTTTGCTTCAGTCTTCCACGGCTGAGGGCGTTGGGAGATTCCCAAATCTGCACCGTCCTTTGTAGGTAATGAATCTGAGGAACTGTCCCGGATTGAAGTGTCATTAGAGGAGGTTTTGGAACAAATAGAAAAACTTAATGTTAACAAATCTCCGGGACCGGATGGCATTCATCAAGGGTTCTAAAGAACTCAAATGGGAAATTGCTGAACTATTATCTGTGGTTTGTAACCTATCCCTTAAATCGGCTTCCGTACCTAATGACTGGAAGGTAGCCAGCGTGACACCAATATTTAAAAAGGGCTCTAGAGGCGATCCGGGCAATTACAGACCGGTAAGTCTAACTTCAGTACCTGGCAAATTAGTCGAAACAATAGTAAAGAATAAAATTGTGAAGCATGTAGAAGAACATAATTTGTTGGACAAAAGTCAACATGGTTTCTGTAAAGGAAATCCTGTCTTACTAATCTATTAGAGTTCTTTGAAGGGAGTTAACAAACATGCGGACAAGGGGATCCAGTAGATATAGTATACTTAGATTTCCAGAAAGCCTTTGACAAGGTCCCTCACCAAAGGCTCTTGTATAAATTACATGGATAAGAGGGAAGGTCCTTTCTTGGATTGAGAACTGGTTAAAAGACAGGAAACAAAGGGTAGGAATAAATGGTAAATTTTCAGAATGGAGAGGGGTAACTAGTGGTGTCCCCCAAGGGTCAGTCCTAGGACCAATCCTGTTCAACTTATTCATAAATGATCTGGAGAAAGGGGTAAGCAGTGAGGTGGTAAAGTTTGCGGATGATACCAAACTGTTTAGGATAGTCAAGACAGAAGCAGACTGTAAGGACTCCAAGAAGATCTCACCAAACTGAGTGATTGGGCAACAAAATGGCAAATGAAATTTAATGTGGATAAGTGTAAAGTAATGCACATCGGGAAAAATAACCCCAACTATACGTACAGTATGATGGGGGCTAATTTAACTACGACAAATCAGGAAAGAGATCTTGGAGTTATCGTGGACAGTTCTCTGAAAACTTCCACACAGTGTGCAGCGGCAGTCAAAAGGCAAATAGGATGCTAGGAATTATTAAGAAAGGGATAGAAAATAAGACCCAGAATATCTTACTGCCCCTGTATAAAACTATGGTACGCCCACATCTTGAATACTGTGTACAGATGTGGTCTCCTCACCTCAAAAAGATATTTTGGCCTTGGAAAGGGTTCAGAAAGGGCAACTAAAATGATTAGGGGTTTGGAATGGGTCCCATATGAGGAGAGGTTAAGCGACTGGGACTTTTCAGTTTAGAAAGAGGAGACTGAGGGGGAAATGATAGAGGTGTATAAAATCATGAGTGGTGTGGAGGGCCGATAAAGAAAAGTTATTTATTAGTTCCTAAATAGAAGAACTAGAGGACACCAAATGAAATTAATGGGTAGCAGGTTTAAAACTAACTAATAAAGAAAGTTCTTCTTCACACAGCGTGTAGTCAGCCTGTGGAACTGCTTGCCAGAGGAGGCTGTGAAGGCTGGGACTATAACAGAGTTTAAAGAGAAGCTAGATAATATCATGGAGGTTAGGTCCATAAAAGGCTATTAGCCAGGGGATAAAATGGTGTTCTTGGCCTCTGTTTGTCAGAGGCTGGAGAGGGATGGCAGGAGACAAATCGCTTGATCATTGTCTTTGGTCCACCCCCTCTGGGACACCTGGTGCTGGCCACTGTCGGCAGACAGGATACTGGGCTAGATGGACCTTTGGTCTGACCCGGTATGGCCGTTCTTATGTTCTTATGCCCTGCGACCAGGGCTGCTTACAGATTCTGTGTTACCCTGAGACAAGGGGATATTAATGGACAATAGAGATGGCTGATGACCCTGCGGCCAATCAGACGGCATCCTCACCCTGGAATATTCTCACCCTTGGGACGGGGTGTGCATACGCTGCCACACCCTTTAACAAGCAAGCGATGTCATTGTCAATTAATCACTTTAGCTAAAAATCAATTGAATACTGTTCAGTTATTTCCAGTCTTAATCCATGTACGATTTACACCTTCCTTTCTTCCCACCCCTCCTTCTTGCCTCTCAACAGGGTTTATTTGTTTTTTTAATTGATTCTGACTTCACATATGCTTTAATACTAGTATGTGGGTTGGGAAGGGCCCTGTTGGCTTATTTTAAGACAATTATGTGATCCTCTCTAAACTTTCTCATGCTGAAACAAAAGGGCCTTCAATGAAATTGGATTTAAAGGAATTTTTAGGACAAGGCATGATTAACCTGTGGACCTTCTTCTAGGGTACATCTACACAGCAGTGTTATTTCAGAATAACGTTAGTTATTCCAAAATAACAGTCTGCGTCTACACTACAAGCCATAATTTCAAAAAATGTCGAGCTGGAGGACTTCTTACTCTGACTCCTGTAACCCTCAGTTTACGAGGAGTAAGGGAAGTCAGAGGAAGAGTGCTCTACCTCAGACTTCCTGCTGTGTAGACAGCTGAAATAAGCTATTTTGACTTAAGCTATGCAATTGACGTAGCTGAAGATGCGTAGCTTATTTCGGCTTTAGCCCTGCTGTGTAGACATGCCCATATAGGGTGTGAGGGAACAGAGTTTGGAATATTCCCAAATTTATTGGAAATGTATATGGATCAAAGGAACATCCAAAGTTGCATTAGGAAAAAATTAAAGAAACCATATAAACTCTCATATTTCTGGGAATAGTTCAGCCACTAACTGATGGGTATTGTTAGTAAACTTCCCATTTGAACAGATTACTCCCTAAGGACCATATTTTAAAAGGTATTTTGGCATTGCCATGTTTAAGCCTCATTTTTCAATAGTTAGGCACTTTTGCTATCAATGGGATTTTGGATCCTAAATGCCTAAAGCATTTGAAGATGAGACTTAGACTCCTAAGTCAGCTACATGTTGCAATGCCTAAATGCCTTTTAAAAATATGGGCTCTACTTCCCAGTGGAATATGGGTATCTTGCAACTTCTTCTGAAGTTTTGGTACAGCCCATCTCCAAGACAGGACACTGAACAAGAGGGATCACTCATCTGATCTTATATTATGCAGTTAATATGTTGCTAGAAAAGTTGGTATAGCATCTACAGTATGTTTAGCAAAGGAGCACTAGAAGATCCAGGAAAGCACAATAGTAACTGAGTAATTCCATAGATGAGAGCCAGTTATGGGCACTGAGCCAGTATCTTCCAGCATCAGGACAATTATGATGCTCTGCCCCAGTTTTGGGGTGGTGGACCCCTCTGTGTTCTGCTCAAAAATTCCCTGTTACATCTCAAGATGTCAGTTCTGCACAGGGACCTGCATCCCTTTCACAGGAGGAGAGGTCTAGATTTGCAGCCCACCTGCCATTTGGTGTTATTTTTCCCACGAGGTCTGATCTGCCTCATCCCCTGTCACTTCATTCTCATTCTGCAGGGAGAATTGCAGTGGTTTTCCTGTGACCAAACTGTCTTCACAAACCACAGTATGTTTATTTTGGGACAACAGCATTAGAGAAAACATAAAACAATAAAAGGACTGATCATATACTTGAGCTCACAAGAGGTTCTTCATCTATTCTAGGGAGTTTCAGGCAGGTTCCTGTCCTTCAAACCCGCCTAGTTGGGTTTGCCCCCATGGTCAGTTTGTTGGATCAAAGTGAAAGCATTCAAGTCCATTTAAAGTCACTCTCTCTACTCCAAAGCTCTCTTCTTCCTCATCTCCTTAAACAGGTAAACCCAGTCACTGCCCCTTTCCCTAGGGGTGCAGCTTCAGAGAATGGAGAACTGCATAACTGGCATTGGGATTTTGCATTGATTACCCCATATGATTGCAGATGCTGCATGAACACGCATACATAGGTAACCCTGCTTGCACATGGCATTGTCTCCCTCTTGTGGTGGTGGCTAGGCCAGAAGGAGATTGATGAGCCTGCCGCAGCTACAGCTAAGCAAGTGGCATCGTTTAGCTCATTCAGTATTTCACTCAAAAGAGCCTAGGTTTGATCCTACCAGTGACATCAAAGTGATCAGTGTTACACGTGTATCAATACAAAGTTCTGTGAATATTCTGCATCCCATCTCATTTGGCACACCTCAGTACAATAGCTTTTGAAGTTTTTATGCTTTTGAGGTCTGGTTCACCATCATGCAAACAACTTTTATGAAACATAGGCAAATGTCTCAAACCTCTCCCTGTATTCCTATCGGGCAGGTTCCGCGTTTGGTTAAAACCGTGTGACTGGTCTTAAGGGAAGAGACGCTGAGAGGCAGAGAATGATCCCACTTCAGTTTACCAGACTTAGATGACTCTAGAAAGTCCAAGCCCCAAGGCACTGAGTAATGCCAGGGTCTCTCCACGGCGCTAAGAATGTTGGATTCTCTAATCCGAACCATTTCTTGGCTTCCTTTTTTTCAATCTGACGACATTTTAAAGGCAGAGGGAGTTTGACCCCATCAGTGTCCACAGTTAATTTAAAAGGCAATTGCTGAAGCTGGCTCAACCTTAGCTGAGCTGCTTGTCCTTTGACTGTATGCATTACTGTGAGGTACAAATAGACTTCATTTTCAAGAAGTCTCCTCTGAATTCCTTGATATCTTAGAATAATGTTTTCCACCCCACACAGGCAGTTTTCAAGCTTTGTGTTCCCAGCAATCAATGTGAATCCCACACATTTAATGAGCAAAGGTGAAGGACCTCAGGAAAGCAGCTCGCCAGGGCAGCTCAAGGTTCAGGAACTCTGAGCAGGTCTGGAATGGTAGCTATGCAAAAGGTTCTGTGAACCCCACTGTCTGGGTTTTGCAGAATACTGAATGACATCCTTTTCTGCAACTTTTCAGGGGACAATTTATACTTCAGATAACACTTAATGTTGTTTTTCATCATGGGAAAGACTGGGATTGAAAACAAAACAGTTTTATTGTAACCCAGCAGATACTCCTAAATGTGAGCAACCAGGTTTGGAGGATCAATGACCTAGGGTGGCAAGAGGCCAGAGGATTCCAGGAGAGCTGGAGAAGTGAGAGAACACCATTTTGGCAGGGGTGGGAGCTTCAGTGGAAGGAAGTAGGATTCCTGTTGCTCTAAGTGGTGATATGTGAGAGCCCAAAGGAAAGGAGTGTGCTGGGCACTCCTAGACTGGAGCTGATGGTGAAGACTTTGGACCAGCAATAGGCAACCTAAGCTAGTGACTGGGCTGCATTAGTGTCCCTCAACGGGCTGCAAGACTGTTGTAACCAAGATGGTCTTCCGGGATAGGCTAGTTTTGCTAACTGGGCTTGTGTACCTAGAATCTGTGGACTGTGTCAATTTAACTGTAGCAGTGTTTTAACTGGAACACGTGGCTTACCATCAATGTTGTGTGCAATCAGCGTGCACCTCACTTCATATGCCCTTGCTTTACGTGTCTGTCACTTTAGTAATACGAGGAGAAAAAAATACTAAGCGGATGGAAACCAGCAGAAACTGGCAACCCTACACATGGGCAATGGTAAACTAAATGTCTTGTGGTTCACATAAAGAACCCTGACAGGCTGCATGTGACCTATGGGCTGAAGGTTGCCCACCACTGCTTTGGATTCAGACTTGCATGTCTCCTGAGGGCAGGTAAAAGATAAGTAGCTGAGGAGCAACATATCCCACCAGGCAGAGTCCAGACTGAGCAGCCACAAACAACTACCTTACCAGCCTAGTGCATCTGAGCTCTGTATGTACCACTGGTGGGAGTAGAGCCCTCAGAGGTGAAGGGGGTAAAAGTTTGTGGTCACCTCCAGAGGTGGGGGAAGGGATTGTAATTTAAAAAACAAAAATGCCGTTTTATAGTTGCTGTGAATTCCCTTCAGACCTCTGTCCCTTTTTGGTCCATTGGTCTCAGAACTCCCTGTGTGCACTTGAGTGTTTGTGTCAGGAGCTTCTGGCTCCATGTAAGCAAAGAGGGGGGACTGTGCCCACCATGAAAAGAAAGAGGTGCATGCTTATTGCCTCAGGACAGCTGTCAGCAGTTGTATCAGCTCAGGTGTGGGGTTGATACCATATTTATATAGCCAATTCTTTAAAGAATCTAAAGCTGCCTATTGTATTTGACTCAACTCTTTTATAAAAATCATGTATATTAACCAATCTGCCCACCTGTGAAATTCAGACACCATTAAGGTATAGTAGATGCTAGTACCCTGTTTACTATTCTATACAACTAATTACAGAAAAGATTAGGACAGAAAATGAACAACGCTGCCACAAGTTCAAACTACATGGTCAAAAAAATTAAACAATCACTATGGATGATCAAGCTACTTGAGCTAAAACAAGAAAGCAAAGACCTTCACCTAAACTTCAAATGAAAATGTCCAAAGTTCAGGAAAGTTTGTATAACTTTCTCCCGCTCCTCTCCATTATTTTATTTTTATTCTGTACTTCCTGATGCCTGCAGGACCAGAAACAGAAGTTTCTGAACTGTTCTGAGAGAAGATGCTCTTACAGTATTTTCTGAAGCAGGAAGTTGGAATCAAAACAGACCTATTGTGTTCCTAAGCTCAACCAGATAGGGATCACGTTCAGGTGGATTTCTTTGTTACCATAATTAGATGGCAAGCTCCTCAGGACAGACTGTCCTAGTTATTCTGTAAACAACTGGCTTTGTAAAAATAAGTTTTTTTTAAATGCCAGCGTTCATCTGGCAGAAATCGATGGGTTCACCACAGAAATGCAAGCACAGTCCAGAACAATCTTAGTTTATAAAACTGGTGGGATATACACAACTCTCCAGCTTGGGATACAACCCTCTATTTCTGAAGCTAAATGGTTAGAAAAACTTTAGCACCTGTTGAAGGGGAGGAGACACAAAGTGCTACCAGCAACAAAATGCAGGTGTTCCATTTTTGTCTCACACTACAATAACTTGCAGTGGATTTGTATTTTTTGAATGTCAATAAATATAAATTTTGATGTCACTATGCTGCAGAATGGGTTGAGAGAGTGTTAAGAGAGGCCACTGCTTTGAAAAATTGGTGGTTGGATGTATATTTCTCGCCACTGGTTATTCCTTTAGAATGGGATCATCCTTTTTCAAGATGAAAAGGTAATCCTGATGTGTTAGCCAACATTTTCTTTACCAATAAAACAACTTCTGATATTGCTGAGCACTTGTTGGTCTGCTTCATCTGCCTGCAGTCCCTCTGATCTCCTTAGAAGATGGGAGGTATCTACGACAATGACACTGTACATTATGTTCCTGTACTATTGTTGCATATCTACTAATTCGATGGAGCTGAACCTCTGATATTAATGATGGAAATAATTTCTATAACAACGCCTCATTGCAGACAACGCCTAATGGTTTTAACTCTGTGCCAAAGTTATTTAATTATCCATCTTTTGGACAATTTGCACAGACCATAATTTATTGACTAACCTGTTACAGAGTTTCATTATTAAAAATATAGCCTTTAGAAAAATATCATTCCCAGAGCTGTGTGCAGTTAGTAGGAAGTATCTTTAGCAAGCTTGGACTCTCATAATAAACAAACTCTCAGTCATCCAAAAGTTAATTGTGGAAAATATTTAACTGGAGCAGTAGGGGTTTTGTTTGAAGACTACAGAATATGCTCTGAGGAGAAAGTCCAGAATATTATATTTTAGCACACTTAAAACCATCTCCACTAAACAACGATACTCCACTAGAGAAGTAGATGTTAGTGCATAGCCAATATTCATATCTTCAGATACAAAAATAACGTGCATATGAACAGGATAATCATACTTAGCAAACCATAATTTTTCCATTAACACCTTACATGACATACTTTTTACAAGATTTGTTGAAGTTACATACCAGCAGCAATATCAATTATATAAATGGCCTCATTTAATTATACAGCATCGCAGTTGCCATACACACCCAAAGTGGATGAAAAATATTTCCATTGATAACAATGAAAATGTACAGGTAGGCAAAGTAAGAAAAATGTTGCTTGAGAGTTTGATTTAAGGCAATTTATTGTGTATATTTTTACATCTGATGTGGGCCGTTAGTGTTTTGACTGATTTATAGCTTTAGCTTTTAAAATCTCAATATATACTATTATTACATAATTATATTCTGTCCCCCCTCCATAATTTCCTGCAACTATGAAAATTTAAATCAATACCAATTTCAAAAATGCTTAAAACTCATCATTTTGCAGAACAGTGAACATTCAAATAGATAAAAGTGGAAAAATGAATTGAACTGAAAATTCATCCATCAAAATCTTAAACAAATTAATATGGAACTCTGTCAAGCCTATATAAACTATATATCATCTGAAGAAGTGGGCTGTGCCCAAGAAAGCTCATGATACCATCTACATGTTTTGTTAGTCTATAAAGTGCTACCAGACCATTTGTTGTTTTTTAAGTATAAACTATATGAGTTTGCCATAAAGTGTCTTCCCCAGCCAGAGTTTAGGTGCAATATAACAGTGATTTTTTCCCCTGCATAATCTAGCCAACGAGGTCCACCGGTGATTCCCTTTTGCCTTGTGATTTGGCCCTCTAGCCAATTCACCTTTTAGCTCACCCCTTTTGGGGTAAATCAGGGCTTTTCACCAATACTTGCAGGACCTCATACCAGATCAACAACCCTGGTCCAGGCTCAATAGTTCTTCTGCCCCTTATATTTGAGGTCTTCCCGAGACTGTAGGGAATCCATCCCTTGTTCTATCCTAGGTTCCAGCCAGGAACCCTTGTAGAAAGGGGTCAAGAGCTGTCTTGTCAGATCTCTTGCTTCTTCCCTGGGCTCCCTCCTATACTGGCCCACCTTCTCAGAGAATGCATATTCTCAACAGGGAGGCTGCCACAGGCTCAACCCCTAGTCCGACTTTTCAAGGCAACAACAGAAAGGACACAAATAAAGAAAAGCAGCAGCTTCCCTATTCTCCTGCTCTATGTCCTAGGCAAGTGGAGGAAGACTCTGCTGTGCTCTTTTCTGGAAGCTGAATATCAGAAGGTTGTCTACCTCCTCAGGCTTTCTGAACTGAGCAAGCCTCTCCCTTTGTAGGGCTCCTTCAAGACTGGCATGCGTTGCAAGTGCGGTGGGGCAGCACTCCTTTAACCCAAAGCTGCTATTTAACCCCACTCTTGCTTGGTGTGTGCTTTGTACTCCCCATCTCTGTTTTGCTTAGGGATTTGAAAATGCCTTGTAGCAGTGTTTGGAGATCATGCAATAATCATTATTTGCTGTGTTGTCATTGTCTTTCTCCTCTTTATCCAAATGCAAATGTGAAGCTATAAGGCGCTACAGATAGGAATGTTTTCATAGCTGATTTTGAAGAAGAGTGAAACACTCATAGTATAATTTTAGATGCCATGGTAGGTTGCTAATGATAATGCCATTTTCATTCCACACTCTTACAGATGTTCTCCTTTTGGGCCAAAGTTTTCAGTATTTGCTTCTCAGGCAAAGGTAATTTTGGAATGTTTGAACAATTTGTAGCCATTTTTCCATTAACCATGTGGAGAAAAATATTCTAAACCCAATTTTCAAATAAGCCAGGATATTTAGCACCTAAATATTTCAAACCCAATAAAACTCTACATGGCTAGTCCTCAGAGACAGCAGTTTGAGAAATTTGAAATTTCTTTAAAATTTAATAAAGGCAGAAGTTATTAAAAATTCACTTTCATGGATGCCTAGTAAACAGTTTCTAGCAAGCTGTTGCCATTATGTCATTGGTATGTATCTAGAGTAGTGCAGTACTAAACTTCTGCACACAACAGATGCATAGCTTCATAGCAGAGCCACTAAGGAGATCTTTCTAAGACTGAAGCTGCAAAGAAAATTAAATGCAAAACCATATTATAGAACATATATATAACACAAAATCATTTGTTTTGTATATAACAGTTCAGTTACAGCATTGCACATACATGGCATTTTCAGTTAGTGCTTCTGCCCAGGAACATAGCTTATTGTACAACATGGCTAGGTTAACATTACAGTTAGAGGAGGCCAGCCAGGTGATCATGCCTGCCAGCCAGAACCTACTCCTCACCCTGGAACCAGTCCCCCCGGATGTATCCCAGGCCTTGGACTAACCCGGGGAAGGCACTTCAGGGATAGGGCTGGGAGTGGTGCATGCCTCTGGTTGGTCAGGAGGCTTCGGCTGACCAAGAGGTCCCACCGTCATGTGTTCGCGGTCCCTGGGGGGGACTAGGAAAGGAAGCCATCAGTGGGGTGGGAAGGTGGCTGATGGCTTGCTCCATCCATGAGGCCATGTACTTCATCACCGAGGTGAGGGAACATGGCCACATACTAGCACACCAGCTGGTCCCAGTTGGCCCTCCTCTGCTCCCGGTCAGCAGCCCACTCCCACTGCTCCTCCTCAAGCCCCAGATGAGGGATTGCAGGCAGGCCATCTGCTCCCGCATGAGGTCCTCCCAGGTTCTCTTCTGCCTGCAGATCCTGTGGAGTCAGGTAGATGGCGTGGGAGGTAGGGGATGTGCCAAGCTTGCAGCTGGCCCAGCTATGAAGAAAAGTTACAAGGGTGGGCATCCCAGGAAACACCGTGTATGATGACGGATGTTTCCAGACCAGAGATTCTGAACTAGAGAGGTTCAACCTAGGGATGTAATAGTGTAGTCGATTAACTGATTAACCGATAAGCAAAAGCGTATAGGTTAATGCTATAAACTACACGCATTGCTCCCCTCCCCTTGCCAGTAAATTTTTTAGCAAGCTGGCCAGCAGCTTGGCTCAGTACTTGCTTTTGTCCAGTCCAGGACCTAGCCCTGCTGCGGCTCTGCATTTAAAGTGTATTAGGAGCGAGGCAGGCAGGCAGCCCAGCTCAGTTCTGGCTCACGCCAGATCTGTCTCAGAGGCAGCAGCATGGGGCGACAGGCAGCTGATCCACAAGGGGAACTGTTTTTGAAACTGGTTCCCTTCACAGACCAGCTCCCACTTGGCACCCCGCACTGCTGCCTTTAAGACAGAGGCAGCAGTGTAGAGTGGCAGGGGGCTCCTTGGGAGTGGGGCTGGAGTGCACTGGCTCCTGGCCCTGCCCCTGGGGACTATAGAATAGTCGAGTAACCAATAAGAATTCATGAGGTTACTCGACTATTCAATTAACGGATATTTAACATCCCTAGTTCAATGTGACAGACTCTTCAGAGAATTTACTAGCCAAATTCTATCATATATCTACTGATGTGCATGCAAACTACAATTCTGCAGAGAGACTTAACTTAGCCAGATTTTAGTTAATTTTCACAGGGACACTTAAAAGCACTTCCCTGTCAGCAGGGCAACTTTGCTAAGTGACAAACCCTACTGCAAAGAATGAAGGTACTAGATGAAAACAGCTGTAATAAAATATTTTTAACCTGAGCAAAAAACACATTTCCCTGCAATCTCATATTGGAAACAATGAAAAAGATTTCAGTTGATACTTTCAAAAATGTTCAGGCTGAGGTGGGTTATGATTTGGCAAATTTAGCCTGATTGGTTATGCTTTGGCAAAGCCATATGCAGCTAAAATTAGGGTCTTATAATGGAAAGTATCAGGAAACTACAACTATAGGTGGCACTACCAGCTCCACCTATAATTTATCAAAAACTATACATGAACAATTAGTTCAACCATGCTGTCTGTATACATGCCTTTGTTGAATAATCTGTTTTGCTCCTGTGATCAGTCTTTGCTGCTCCATCCCTAGCCTTTATTGTCCCTCAGTTGCATTATGTGTTAAATTATGACCTAATCCTGCAATTGACTCCATTTGAAGTAAGTGGGGATCTTTGTGACCAATGTTTCTCAACCAGTCATACGAGTACCCTTAGGCTATGTCTACACTCCCGGCTTCTTGCGCAAGTATGGCCGTTCTTGCGCAAGAATCTGCAGAGCATCCACACTGCCCGCCCGCTCTTGTGCAAGGAAATTTACAGTACCAAGTGGTAAGAGAGGGCTTCTTGCGCAAGAGCTACACTCTTTTTTAACAGGTGTAAGCTCTCTTGCACAGCTGCTCTTGCGCAAGAGGGCAGTGTGGACGCTCAGCAGGGATTTCTTGTGCAAGAAAGCCCTATGGCTAAAATGGCCATCAGAGCGTTCTTGTGCAAGAGAGCGTCCACACTGCCATGGGCGCTCTTGCGCAAAAGCACAGCTCGCACATGGCAGTGTGGACATTTTCTTGGGCAAGAGTTCTTGCATGAGAACCCTTGTGCAAGATGTTCTTGTGCAAGAAGCAGCCAGTGTAGACATAGCCTTAGGGGTATTCAAGAGAAGTCGGGGGGGTATGTCAGTGTAACCACCACCAGGGGGATTTGAACCTGGGACCTCTGAAGTGGAGTATAGGAGCCTCTACCCTTTGAGCTAAAAGTCAGCTGGCTCCCAGCCCATGTTGTAAAGGTCTCTTGATCTTAACTGTTGCTGTGGTCTAGGTACCACTTGCATTGCTCAGTAACCATACTAGGTGTGTGGGTTACATACTTCCCCTAGGTGAGGAAGTGTGTCCCAAGCTTCAGAGACCCAGCTGAGATTCTGGATGAGCCCCCACTTGCAACCACCACCAGGTGGATTTGAACTTGGGACCTCTCAGAAATGAGTATAGGAGCCTCTACCCTTTGAGCTAAAAGCCAGCTGACTCCCAGCCCCCACTGTAGAGGTCTCTTGATCTTAACTGTTGCTGTGGTCTAGGTACCACTTGCATTGCTCAGTAACCACAGTAGGACTATGTCTACACTGGCAGCTTCTTGCGCAAGAACTGTTTTGCAGAAGAGTCTTTGCACAAAAAGTCTTCCACAAGAGCATGTCTACACTGGCATGTGCTTTTGCGCAAGAGCATCCATGGCAGTGTGGATGCTCTCTTGCACCAGAAAGCTCTGATGGCCATTTTAACCATAGGGGCTTCTTGCACAAGAAATTCATGTTGCCTGTCTACATTGCCCTCTTGTGGAAGAGCTCTTGTGGAAGAGGGCTTATTCCTCATGGGGAGAGGAATAACTCTTCTGGAAGAAGCCTTGTTTTACAACGCTATACTGTAAATTTACTTGTGCAAGAACGCGCGTGCAGTGTAGACAGCAGGCAAGTTTTTGTGCAAGAACGGCTGTTCTTGCGCAAGAAGCTGCCAGTGTAGACATAGCCTAGGTGTGTGGGTTACATCAGCACAACTGAAATTTGGAGAAAAGTGAATTTTTGTTTTAAGTTTTACAGCGCTTTATTATTTTTGTACTTTCTACATCAAAAAATTTCATCGCCCGCCTGGCTACGATTAAGTTGTTTAAACAAATGTGTTTCAATGGTAGAAAAAAATATGTGTGCCTGAAAACTGTAGGTGCTGGGGGTAAGTTTTTTTTTGTTTTTTAAAAAGGGGTATTTTATAAAAAAAGGTTGAGAAACACTGTTTGTGACCAAGGGGTCTGTCCACACAAGGTCAGTTATCAGTGCCTTACACTGTATCATAAACTCTGCACAGCGGTACCAATGTTCTAGTAACCAAATTTGGGGCAGCATAAAATATTGATGTTTTCATTTGCACCCTTCACATTGCACGAACAAATTTCTGCATTTTTTTCTAGTTGGTCATTTAAAAAGTCTTTAACATTTGTATATATGCACTGATTTTTTTTTCCTTGTTAGCGAAATACCTGAGATCTTTGTAGCCTGCAGGTGTTAGAGAGAGCTATATTTATTTTTAGCGTCTTGTCTTCAAGCTTCAACTCCATCAGGATTTTTTTTCCAAAAGCTTTTTGTCATGTTTCTAATGATGCTGCATTATCTATTGGCAGGGCTCCCACTCTTGCTTGTGTAGAGAAATACTTCCTCATTGTGAAACAATTATTAGCTAGTTCTAACATGTCACTTTCTTGTGATGAAAGCTTTCTGTGACATTTCCATAAGATCTATTTAAAATCTCATTCAAATAACAATCTGACAGTCCTGTCTTAGTTGTTGGCATACAGCATTGAGGGACTATCTTCTCACTTTACTAGAAAAATGTGTTTCCAACTAACACAAGCATAAAAGGTAACAAGGAAAGGAGGAAAACAATGCTGTGCTCTTACAATGAAACAACTATGATTTAGAATATTGATCTCTCAGATACATCCACAGCTGACAAGAGTCTTTGCCAGGCTCTGTGGGGAATCAGCTCTAGGCCCTCCAGAAGAGGCGGGGCCCTGGGCAGAAGAAGTGGGGCTGAGAGCTAGCTTCTCCAACCAGCCCTTCTCCAGCAACGATTTAAAGGACCCAGAGCTCCAGCAACTCCCACAACCAAGGTAGCAGAGATGGCAGCTGGAAGCCCTGGGCCCTTTTAAATTGCCAGGCCCTGGAGCATCTGCCCCTTTTGCCCCTCCCCCTCGCCAGTGATGACCCTGGATACATCATACTCCTAATTTCAAATGTCTCATACCAAAGAAATCTTTCCTGTAAACTCGGTCAGGTGAATCAAACTCTTTGGCCTTGATCAGGGCCTAACTTCCTCAGATCCTGATCTGTCAAATGAGAATACTACTTCTTTACTTTATTGTGAATTGAGGAGGATAAATTAATACATTCAAGGCACTCCAGTGGTGATGGGCACTATCACAGATACTGGGTTAACAGAACTTCTGTCCCCTGCTGGTCTGAGTCCTTAGTTCCTGGGGGAGTTCACTGCATAGGCAGGGGCCGGCCACTCCCAAAGACAGTTCTAGCTTCTGCACAGATGAACTTTGCTCTTACTGTTGAGATTGTGGCAGAGGAACAGAATTGTCAGTCAGGGTCTTCATCCCAGACCATCAAACATTTTGAAGAAAAGTTCAAAACCTTGAACTCAATTTAGAATTCTGTGGGCCCCTAGTGTAGATGGTGGAGGACAGATTTGATAAGAACATAAGATTGGCCGTACTGGGTCAGACTAAAGGTCCATCTAGCCCAGTAGCCTGTCTGCTGACAGAGGCCAGCACCAGGTGCCCCAGAGGGGGTGGACTGAAGACAATGATCAAGCGATTTGTCTCCTGCCATCCTTCTCCAGCCTCTGACAAACAGAGGCCAGGGACACCATTTCTATCCCCTGGCTAATAGCCTTTTATGGACCTAACCTCCATGAAATTATCTAGCTTCTCTTTAAACTCTGTTATAGTCCTAGCCTTCACAGTCTCCTCTGGCAAGGAGTTCCACAGGTTGACTATGTGCTCCGTGAAGAAGAACTTTCTTTTATTAGTTTTAAACCTGCTACCCATTAACTTCATTTGGTGTCCTCTAGTTCTTCTATTATGGGAACTAATAAATAACTTTTCTTTATTCACCCTCTCCACACCACTCATGATTTTATATACCTCTATCATATCCCTCCTTAGTCTCCTCTTTTCTAAACTGAAAAGTCCCAGTTGCTTTAACCTCTCTTCATATGTTTGCAGTAGCCTGTGTTGGAAGTAGGCCATAGTCTGGTATTTGTCCCCTGCACCCTGCGGTGTTTGTTGGGAAGTTGCTCTTCAAGATCCAATATGTTGCTTTCCTGGTTGTTTTTCTAAGTCTCCTATTGAACTATACAAATACCTTTATACAGGAAAATCTAATAAATCCACATAACCATACAGTAACTTTACTTCCCTGACCAGGTCACATGTAGCCAGATCTAGCCTGGTGATTTTCCAAGAGCCTTGGATTCTATGGCAATATGGCTACTGGTGGAAGAGTAGGAGGATGAAACTGACAAGTTACTTCTGTAGGATTTACCTGGTGCAGCTTTATTTAGTGGAGTTTCTGGGATTGGTTAGCTAGCACTGACTGGTGAGACTGGATGACCAGGCCTGGCTGCAGAACTACTTCCCTAGAGATCTGTGTAAGGGTCACCCTGGAGCTGCAGCAGCATAGCACCAACATGTGTTTACCTATGTGGAGAAGTGTATGGCCATTGCCATTGGGAAGCTTGCCAGCCTGATTCCTATAGGGCAGTAGCTAACTGGTTTAGTGCTGCTAGATCAACTGCTGGGGTTCTTTTCATAGAGGTTTGTGATGCTATTTAGGGGGTGCTGTTGTGCTGAGTCATAAAATCTAGCAATGCATAGTAAGAGATTGGCAGTTTTGCACAGTTGGGATTCCCATACTGTATAGGAGCTATTGATGGGATCTCCCTGTCTATTCTTTGCTCCCCACATAAGTGTTGAAGTTTATCAGTAGGAAAGGGTATTGCTCCATGGTGCTAAAAGGCTTGTGATCACTGTGGAAGGTTCATCAATACAGTTACTAGCTGACCAGATTTTGTATTACCTTGCTAAACCTGCCATGAAGATGCTGGTGTCTTTTGCCATTTCCCCACCCTGAGATGGAAGGGAATGTTCAGCAGAGATTTCCCATGGGCCAGTCCCTTGTAAGAACCAACCCTCCCTCTGCTTTCTGCTCTTTTCCAATAGAAGGGCCCCGACAGTGGACTTTCCCACGCCAAACTGGTTGCCCACAGACCAGTAACTGTCTGGTGTGGCGAGATTCCAGACGGAAATGGTGACCTGCTTCTCCAGGGGGATGGCGGATCGCATCTGGGTGTCACATCGACGGAGGGCAGGGGCGAGCCAAGCACACAGCTCCATGAATGTCTCCTTCCTCATTCGGAAGTTATGGAGCCACTGCTGGTCATCCCACTGCTCCATCACCAGCCGGAACTGGTGTCCAGCCTCCAGAACCATCTCTCTACCGTGTGGTGCAGTTGCAAGGGCCTTGTTCCCATACACAGGCAGAGGTTCTCAAGTTGAGCTCATGTAGGAACATGAAGGCAGTCTGCAGAAACTGCTGCAGAAAAAGCAGCATAGCAGTGTGGGGCCATCGCATGCCCAGAGGCAGCTCCAGCTCCATAACAAGGAGTGCTGTGGTGTCCTGAAGCAGAGCAACCAGAGCATGCACTGCAAATGCTTTGCTGTCCCTCAGAGAGGTAGGCAAGCACACAGAAAAAGCTGAGAAACTTCTGTCCAGGGGAGTCCCTTTAAGCACACGTCTCAGGTAGCCTTAGGCAGCAGCACCCGGAAGCAACTGCTGACCCAATGCCCTGCTTGATTCCGGGTGGCCTTAAATGTGAGAGAGCATCGAATCAGTGTGGATGCTATCTTTCGAAATAGCACATCACCCTTTCATTGTGGTTTTTTGTGTGTAGACGTACTATTTCAAAATAAACTTTTCCAGAAGATCTCTTCCGGAAAAGCTTATTTCAAAAGAAGCTTGCAGTCTAGACGAAGCCTAAGGGTATGAAACTGAGGCACAACACTCTGGCTACTGCTGTTATTCTGTGCATACAATAAAGACAACAGTCAGACAAAATGTTTGTTTTCCTGTACTGCAAACATCTTGAGCAGGGGTAGGATGGAACAAGGGAAAGAGAGCAGGAAACAACTCAAGAAGGGGATTGTGGAGCTAACAAGTGTGGCCAGTGGTACTGCAGGGAAATAATATTTTTTAACTTTTAGTGTGATTAAAAGCTAAGCAGGAGGGGAAAGGCTCTCGTACCACAACAGCAGATGATTGATGTAAGGAAAAAGCGTTATTTAAATCTCTCTGTACACTTGTATTGTAATCCAGCACATAAAACTCACTTGTGTAGCTCCCCTCTGCAGCATTTCCAGGCTCATTTTTATAGAGCTCTTATCCATAGCAAGTTCAGGCTGCCTAGCTGTCTGATGTTCTTGTGTAAGCTCTAAATGTGATGTATAATATCAGTCTTGGCTGCTTAGAAAAATCTATCAGACTTCATGGTATACATGGGGTCAAGGACACTTGTTATGCTGCACAAACACAGACTAGTTTCTCATAGCACAGGCAACCAATGGAAGCTTTATTAAAAATCCCATTAGTGTCCCTTGCCTTCAGCTACTTCTGTTGGAAAGCCTTTCTTTTGACTCGGCCTTGGGAGCAAGTAGGGAGGGCCCTGCTCTTCACTGTTTTAATCGGTTAACTGGTTAAAGAATATGTTTCAACGTTAACAGATTAAATGGGATTTTTACGGCCCTACTCCAAAGCAGTGCAAACCGACACAGTCTCACTTTCAGCATCTGAGTCAGATGTCACCAGCAGAAGGTTGATTTTCTTTTTTGGTTATTCTAGTTCTGTAGTTTCTACATCAAAGTGTTGCTCTTTAAAGACTTCTGAAAGCACGCTGCACACTTCAGATTCTTAAACCCTGGGAAGAGCACTTTAGTGATACTTTCTTTGCAGATCGACAGTGAAAAAGTTCTTAAAATGAATGCATGCTGAGTCATCATCCGAGACTCCTAAAACATAAAATATATGGCAAAATATGGATATAACAAAGGAGACAATTCTCCACAAAGTCCAGTCAAATTCAATTAACACATTTTTTTTGACAAACACCATCAGCATGGAAGTATGTTCTCTGGAATGGTGACTGAAGCACGAAGAGGCATATGAATGCCATCTCCAAAACAGGGATGTGACTAGGTAGCCAGTTACCCAGTAAGCATCATTCTTACCAGCTGTGGCTTGGCAGTGGCCTGGCATGGTCAGAGGGAGGCTTCAGCCTTGCAGGGTTATTGGGTCCCAGCTTGCACGGGGTCAGAAGCAGCTGGACTAGAGCAGCCCTTGCCCGTGGGCTACTCCAGTCCGTCTGACCCTGTTTAATCAGTTAACCGGTTAAACTTACATCACTACTCCAAAAGTGCCATGCGAACACACTTGTTCTCACTTTCTGGTGACATAAATAAGAGGGCAGCATTATGTCCTGTAAACGTCAATAAACTTGTTCCTCTTAACAAGAATTAGGACTGAATAGACTTGTAGGTGCTAAAGTTTTGCATTTTTTTTGTTTGAAGACAGTTACGTAACAGTGTTGGAGCAACTGTCTTGAGCTTGGACCTTTTGATTAAAATTTGGTCATCAAAATGCAGTATCACTTAGCCTGCGGTCTAAATACCGCCATGCATTACCGTAAATTAGAGCATATAACCTGTGCACAAGTATTACCCGCACCTGTGTATAACCCATGGTTTTCCCTGATTGAGTAAAAAAAGTCTTGTATACCCCGCGCACGTACATAGCCCACGGGAGATGAACCGTGGGTAATATTAATGCAAAGCACCTATAATCAAGTGTTAATGAGCCATAGCTGATAACGCCGAGCACTAAGTAGGCTACAACCCTTATTGCTGGTATATAACCCCTTTGAACCACACCACTTTTCCATTCATTTATTCCTTCAGTGGTTTTAACTTGTATTTTAAACTTTTTAAACATGTCTAAGCGCAAATCCTACACAGCCGATTTTAAATTGTATGTAGTGGCATTTGCAAAGGACAATGGAAAAAGAGCCTCAGGGAGAAAATACTCTGTGAACGAAAAGTCTGTTCGGGAGTGGAGAAAGGAAGAAGCAGAGCTTGAAAAATTACACCTGAGGAAAAGAGCGAAATTCTTCCCAACATTGACTCTTCAAGCTCTGATTCCAAGTACGACAGCTATTCTGATTCTGCACCACGGACCTCAACTGTCACCGAAGCCGACCTAGCCTTGGCTATGGATTGTATGGATGTTTTTAAAGACAGTGACTATGACGAGAGTTTTGATTGTTTTGAGAACTCAGATGCTGAGGAGGATGGTGCTGGCGCTGATTTTAGAGATCAGAGTGAATGAGAATGCGAAGAAGGCTTTTTTAAAATTGTTTTTATTCTTTTACTAGTTGCACAGTAAATTAATGAATTTTAATGCATTTTAATATAACTGCCTCTAATATTAAATTAAAATATGCTGCTTTTCTCAAGTAAGAGTCAGTCTTGTCTTCCTTTCAGTAAAAAAAACCAAAACCCTATATTACATGTGGACAAGTATAGCCCACCGGGGGTGTGTGTAAAACTTTGCATAACCCGCGGGTTATATTCACTGAAGTACGGTATATTAGTTTCAGTCTTGTGCAGAGAGGTTTTGCCAGCAGAGTATGCAAATGAGGCGTTGATTAGTATTTTGTCATGCTTCATTTGTATAATCTATTCGTGCTGTTTTTGCGCAAGGGATTTTTTGCGTAAAAACGGCTCAAATAGATTATGCAAATAAGCGTGACAAAATGCTAATCAGCGCTTCATTTGTATACTCTCTGCTGGCAAAAGCCGGCAGTGTAGACATAGCCTAACAGTGTAGTTCCTTGTGCGTAAAATTCCTTGTATTCTGTATTGTGAAATAAATATATTTGAAAATGTAGAAAAACATCAACATATTTAATAAATTTAAATTGGTATTCTATTATTTAACAGTGCAATTAAAACAGATTTTTTATTTTAATGGTGATTTTTTTTTTTTTAGTCAGTCATTTGAGTTAGCTGCAATTAATCAACAGCCTCATTGTGTATGCATGAAAACTTTTAAGGTAATTGGATATAACATATATGTATAGACAATCTCTATTACCAATCCTGAGCCATCCAGTCCCAAAACTTTTTCCATTTTGGAAGGGGACCAGTTCATTAGATGTGCTAATTTGGCATCCAGGTTCAGGTTCAACAGAATGCAAATGTTCATTTTTTAAAAAGTTTCTGCCCTTTGTTGTGAAAACAATCATCTGAACATGAATTAGTGTAGTCATTTCCTGAACAGCAAATAGGTGCAAACTCTCCCATTCATCTTCAGCTGTTAACTACGAAGCCAATAATGGCTGTTTAGGAATCACATTTGAAATTAATGTAGGTGTGCAATTTGCCTATAAATTTAACAACTGTACAGTCACACCAATTTACTGCATGAAAAAAACTGCCAAAGGACAGAAGTAATAGTGATCCAAAAAGGGCCACGTATCACCCAATAAATATCCCATTATTTCATCTCTGCTCACTAGTTTATTTAGACTAGAGCAGTAACTTGAAAATCAAAGTCCTGGGCCACATTTTTACATGCAATTGGGCTGACTCCCTAGACTTCTAATTTAGTGGTTTTAGCTACACATGTCTCAATGTACTGTAGTTTAGCGCTGAAGTGCTGGCACACTTAACTATAGTGGATCTATCAGGCACATTCAATGTACATTTATGACACTTAGTAAATTAGTGCAACTGTAAAGCTGTATTCTATAATAAATGATGGCATTGCTGTATCTTTAAATATGCTTCAGATCAAGATACTAGAAAGTGAAATTTTTTCAGCCAGAGACACACAAATTAATTGCATTATATGTTAAGAAAAATTACTTTATAGTGAAAAATAGCAATTTTCTTGAACATAGACAATCAATAAAACCACATGCATAAGGCTCAACTGATTTTCTGCTGGATTTTTAAGTGTAAGGAAATCTAATCAGATTTGTGAATTTTCATGCTATTTCAGGAAGAAACAAATAAATTAGTGCCAGGTTAAGGTCACATTTTAATGTACAGATTAGATTAATCTCTAATACCAATCCACATACTGACATTGAGGGAAAATAAATTTTCAAATGTTTAAAATAAAGTGTAATGTAATTTGCTTACTATGGAAACAATCTATGTACGCTCAGTTCATTTCGATTAATATCTTGCCTCCTTCCCTTTTACTTTCATCTATTTTCTCTTTGCCTATCCAGACATTTTCTAATGATCTCAAGTGATAACATTCCTTAAGCGTCTTTCTGGTCCCAAGAACTGCTCTTAGTGATATGCAGAGATTTACACGCACTAAGTCACATACAATTTCCTTATATTTCTCCTCTTCTCAGACATAAGGGCTACCCTTTCTGCACAGCTACTGCATAAAATAAAAAATCAAAAGTCAAAATAACACGCACTATGTTTTGTTTAATTTAATAACATTGTGTCCAGTGTAATGGTATCCTGCCCAGAGATATTTTAATAGAGCTAATGCTACTAAAGAGGGGAGAATCATTCTTTAAATAGCATTGTTTGCACACTTTTAGATTTAATGGTGGGAAATTCAAAAGAACTCAATGTTGGCACAACTCTGCTATCACTAACCATGCCAATACCCTGCACTTTTGAAAATCCTACCCTTATACTTGCTAGGTGCAAAACTGCTTGTTTAAAACTTATTAATTTAACAGCAATTAAGGCATTTTATACTGCTAGGCAAAGTGGTTTTTAATGTTATGGATATATGTTGAGTGTTGTATAGTGCTTTAGTTTTGGGATCCACAATAAATGGCAATGGAAACTTGGCTAAAACTCTCCTTAATCCCTGAAAAGATACCTTTGATTCATTCTACATAATATACTAGACAATACGAATATTTAAATGAAAAGCTAAACTCTGTTAAAGTATTTTGTTATCACTCTTTCCTACTGAACTCACCATTATCTACTTTTTTCTGAGAGCCTTCCTCTAATGCAGGGGTAAGCAAAGGGGCCGCTGCGGGCCGGATCTGGCCCACCAGCTGGTGGATCTGGCCTGCAGCTGCCCTGTCGCTTCCCCACTCCCGGGCCAATTGAGACCAGGGGTAGGGGAGCATGTGAAGTCTCTTCCCCCTGCCAAGGGCATGTGGCAGCTAGAGAGAAACACTGGCAGCTTTAAAACAGCCGGTGTTTCTCTCTAGCCACCACATGGCCCTTGAAGGCAGGGGGTAAGAGACCTCATAAACTCCCCTGCCCCCCACGTCCTGACTGACCTGGGGACGGGGGAGCGCACATGCCAGGGGCGCACAGCATCAGAGGGAATCGCCAGCTGTTTTATAACAGTCAGCGGCTCTCTCTAGCTGCCACGTGCCTTTGGCAGCGCGGGAGCGAGAGATTTTGCGTGCTCCCCTGTCCCCAGGCCCAGACTGGGCTGGGGACAGGGGGAGCGTGCAAGGGCTCCTCCCATTGCAGCGCCTAGAGGGAACCGCCAGCTGTTTTAAATCAGCTGGCGATTCTCTCCAGGTAATGAGGAGAGGGGCTCACATGCTCCCCCACTCCAGGCCAATCAAGGTCGGGGGGAGGAGCACAAGAAAGCTCCTGGCCCTGGCTCTGACCCTTCCTGGGCAGCCCGGGGCCACTTAAATTTATGAAGTGGCCCCCTTTTAAAAATGATTGTCCCCCCACTCTAATGTCTAATGGCATTAACATAAAAAATGTGCTAGCACAAAATCCTAACAAAATTATAAAGTAAAGTAGGTTTATTTACAGTTAAATATAATAAGGGCACATATGCCTTTCATGTTACAGTGCTCTACAACAAGAACATTAAGGTGCAGTGGTCATACTTAGGTTCTCCCAAGTTTCCTATGCTTAAAACTGGGGATAATCACTGGAACTGGTATTCACTCTCAAACTGGATGAATTTTTTTTATGGGTCACATTCTGCAAGTGGATCCAGTTGGAAAATTTCTGCATGACCACAAGAGTACACACATGCAATCCAGTTGCAGGATCTGATCCTATATAATAACTATTAAACTGTTTACTGAAATTTTAGCCTGTCATTTTATGACAAAAGTGAAAATCCTGTAATAGTGTATCAACAATAAAGGCCCCAACACCTTAACATCTCCAGTGAATGGTAATTTCTAAAACAAAAAAAGGAGTATTACTGAAAAGGAACATGACCATCTCCACTTGGTGAACGTGCTACCATTAAACTCAGACTACTGAAGAGTAATTCCACAGTTACAGAACAAGCTACATCTTTTCTAAACAGTTGATTTATGAATTTAAAAATTGTTACTTTACTTTTAGAGATCAGTAATTTAATCTAAGTAGTCCCTTATGATGCTGCTTATTATGTAAGCTGCATATTTCTATTTCATAAAAAGGAAGACTTTCAGAAAACAAAGTCAGAAAACTGTTTTGCTTATTGAAAAAAGGTTAGTTTTGATTTCAAATTTAGCCATATGCCTGAGATATTGTTAGTGTCACTTTTTTTTACCCATCATCAAAAGCATGGAAAAGGCAACAATGCTCATTAAAGAACAATTTTTTTAAAGACTTCCATGAACCTCTATACATTCTGCAATATTGTCCAAGACAATGAGAAATACACACCAAACTAGAATTCAGTGATTTCATCAATACTACTGTGATCTACATTACAGAAAATATATAGTACTTTGCGTGTGGCTCAGTGAACAGTGTTGGTTGTATGGCAGATCCAGGTTTGATTTCTAGTTGTATTTTCTCATCCCCCTGCCCCCCCTTCTATGAGGGGCTGGAAATTATTTGGAGTCCAAGCATGAAGCTTCAGAAGGGAAAATACTTTGTTGCCCAGTGACAATGTGTGTCCATTTAAGGAATAGCACTGACAAGTTATTAGCAGAGCCTCATTTGGTCCTCAATACCCAGAAAGATGGTATTTGCCACATGAAACATATAGGCTAAGGAAGTTAAGATGGTGAATCCTTCTGGCTTTGAAAAGGATGCAAAGGACTCCTTCCCTCAAGCAAGGTAAAAACGGTGCTTCAAGAAGAAACCTTTGATTCACATTAAGTGCATTTGAACTATGTATGAAAAGATTTAAGAAGTTTCACCCTCTTGGCCAGAAACCCCATGCCACACCAGGAAGTAATAAAGCAATGACTACAGAAGAAAAGAGGTTCACTGCATTGTTGTCCAGTATAGGTTTTCCAGATATGTGCTTTGAGTCTTTTGTTTGGTGATTGACAACCATGCCAATACGCTTGTCATAACCTAGGGAAAGTAAACAAAAGATAAATGTACATAGTTGAGAGGAAAGCCATTACCAAGACCTCAAATGAGCACAACTGCCTACAAGTGTTAAGTATATGGCTATGGAGCCAAACAAGAGTGTTTATTCCAAACTAACACTACCATATATACTCGATAAAATAAACCTAATTTTTTTAGTAAAAAATGACGCAGTAGAGAGCAGGGGTTAAACTAATATAAAGATCATTGCATTTTACTATTTTTTAACGGGGGGAAAAGGGAGGTCAGCAGACTTAAGTTCCCAGCTCAGCAGAGCAAACTGCTGGCCCGTTGAGAGGTTTTATGTATGTACCTGGAATGTCTGCAGGCATGGAGCCCCTCAGCTCCCAGTGGCTGATATTTGCCGTTCCAGGACAATGGGAGTGGTGGGAAGTAGCAGCCAGCACATCCCTTGGCCTGCACTGCTTGCCACAGCTCCCATTGGCTGGGAATAGCAAATAGCTGCCAATGGGAGCTGAGAGGCTCTGTGCCTGCAGACACTCCAAGTAAACAAAACATCCTGATGTGCCAGCATCTTACACTGATGAGCTAGGACTGGAAGTTTGCAAACCACTGATAGTTGGCTTATGTATGGGTCATTGTGATTTTTACAATTTTTTTTTTTTTAAATTTGGGAGTTGGGGGATTGGCTTATGAACAAATGGGCTTATATGAGGGAGTAGATACGGTAATTATTCTAAACTATTATTCTAAACTAACACTAATCGCCTAAAAGAAAGTAATCTAGATTCTATACTTTTAATTACTGCCGTTGAGAAGCTTTTTTTTAAAAAAAAGTAGTTACTGTTTGTATGAAATCTACATATGCAGATCTATAGTAAGTTAATGATAGTGGTAATGTAGAAAAAAAACCTAAGCTAAAAGTTGTTCTGATATGAAGGATGTTGTTTAACAGACAAATGATTAGAAAGAAATGTCTGTCAAAGCAAGAATTACTTTTCAGTGATAAACACTATAAACAAAATGGCAAGTCTACTCCTCTTAGGGCTAGTCAACACTATAAGCTTAGGTCGACGTATTCAGTGTTAGGTTGTATTTGTAGTAGTATATCTACACTGCCAGTCCTTCCCGTCCAACCTAGAGGGGCTTTTAAAATTGACCCTTGTACTCCACCTGAACAAGCGGAGTAAAGCCTAAGGCAATATTCATGCTTCAAACTAAGGACAGTGAAAACACCGTGTATTGTAATTTAGAGTTACTGGCTTCCAGAGGATGACTGAACTCTAATAATCATGAGTCAGGTGAGCAGGAAAAGCCCTGGAAACTTTTGCATGTTCCTTTCCCATTGGAGCAGTATGGAGAGTTCACTAGCACAGCTGAGTATACATGCCCAGGGTCACAAAGCCTCCATCATGGAGTGTTCAGGAGACAGTTCATTTGCTTGCTGGGTGGGGGGAGGAGGAGAGTCTGTGCAGGCATAGCTCTGACCAGCAAAAATAAATACTATTATCAATGCCAAAATTGTCCAAAGTTTGGTGGATACAGGTTACACCAGAGACACACAGCAATGCTGTGTGAAAATAAAGGAGCTTAGAAAAGCGTACCACAGGACAAGGCTGGTTCTGAGCCACAGACATGGGAGGCTGACAACATGCACCCACCATAATGACCCACAACAATGTTTTAATCCCATGGGACACTGGGTCCCAGAATTCCAATCTGTTGTTGGGACTATGAGAGAGAGCACAGTGTATCACTCCTTGAGTCCATGTAACCCCTGGCAGTGAAGATTATGCTTTGTCGACCACAGCCACCTAGCGGGGACATGCATTTGTTAATTTGAAAGCTCAAAAAAAATCAAATAAAATTGACTTAATTTTGTAGTGTAGACATGCCCTTTGATCAGTGGAAGAACATTTGGGAGGACATGTGGAAGGGCCTGGGCCAGCCTCATGGGGAAAACAGAGAGCACCGCCCAGTCCCGCTTTAGCCCCAAATGCAGCTCCGCTCCTGGCCCAATTTTGACTCCAGTCACAGCTCCACTCCACCTCCTGCTCCACCTCCAGCCCAGCTCTGCCCTCATGCCAGTGGGGCTGGGGCATGCAGAGCAGCAGCGGTGCACATGTAGGAGCGGGGATTCAATCCCACAGGGTGGGGGGGAGCTGTCCTGACTCTTTGCGGGGTTCCCTATGCCGCCTGGTGGGGAGCTAGGGTGGCTCTCAGGGCCACCTGGAACAGATGCGAGTCGGGGCTTTCTTCACCTCCCTCCTTCTTGGAAGCCAGAGCTGGTGTTCCAAGCCTCGTGGCTGCGCAGGCTCTGGAGGGGTTGGGCCTGAGCTCCCGTTGCAGACTCCACGTGCAACTGAAAATCGGCTCACGTGCCACTTATGTGCCATAGGTTGCTGACTCCTGATTTAGCTGTATGGGCTTTCCCTCCACCAGCCTCGCTGCTCTCTACCTTTTTATTAGCAGTGTTTTAACATTGTCTTTCATTAGCTACCAGTGGGCTCTCCCTGCCACTCCATTGTTGTGTGTACCAGGAGAAATTCCCATTTCTAGAAAACTGACATATGGAGCACCTGGGGGCAGAGGGAAGGGGAGAAGGAAGAAACACCTCAGAGTAGGCCAATATAATATATGCTAGTATTTCTCTTTGTAGCTTTGAGGCTCTCTTAATGCCTGTACGTTAAGAAATAAAAATATTCATCTTGAACTTCTGTTTTATTGTAAAGAGATGCCTGCAAAACACACCAAAAATAATTTTTAGGAAAAGCTGTTTGGAAACCAAATAGGTGGCAACATTGCTGCCTCCCAATCACTTAGTAAACTTAGGCCAAAACCAGAATTCAGTGGTAACTGAATGAGACTAGAGAGGCACTAAGTTCACACTGAGGTAGCTTAACTTTTACTTAAAACTTGCTACAAAAAGCCAGACCTTGTGTCCATTTTCTAGACAACTCACCAAACCTACACCAAAGTTTCCCTGGAACAGAGAAAAAGACTTTCTACTTCCCACAAACTCCTTTAGAAAGAGTCACAATAAAAACCCAAATGTGCCATACACAAGGCCAAATTCTGCCACCCTTAATTACAAGTAGTTAGTGACTATACAATTAATTCCACTCAAATCAATGTGACTATTTCCAAAATAAGGTATTAACCCATGTGAGTAAGGTACGACAATCCAACCCTAACTTTATTATATTTGTCATAGAATAATAGAAAGTAAAAGTAAAATATTGTCAAACAGTATTATACATGCTTCGGTTTGACTGTAATTCGGTGGAGCATGTATGAAAAAAAAAAAGAGTACAGAAAGCCAGTGTGCAATGCTATGATCTGACATAGTCAAGCAAGACCGGATGAAAAAATTAAAAAATTTTTCTCCGATCATACCACTTTACCTCCATTTTACTGATACAAAAAGGACAGCGGACTCAGAGATTTTTAAAATGCCAAAATCTAAAAGTAAGGAGAAGAACGAAGATGGAAGAGGATAAGGATGAAGATGAATTGCCTTTACTACCATCTCCTTTCTGAGCTCCAACATTCCACTTACCTCCCTTTGTCCACTGTGGTAATTCCTCCATTCTTGCCCCATTTTCAAAATCTTCTTCCCAGCCTTTCTGAAGTTAAAAGGGAGCTTTTAAGCTAATCAGAAAAATAAGCAGAAAATGCCTTACCAGTGTATTGCATTGTAGCTCCTAAATAGGAGTCAATAATCGATCCCAGTAAACCAGCCATTGCACCAAACACAACAATTGGCCACTGAGGAGCAGATATATCCAGATCACTCACAAAAACAAGTTGAGTGATGAAGTAAGCCACACCTACTAACATGCCACCAATGAGACTTGAAATTAGGCCCACTAATGTAACACCTCCATGAGTACCTAAAAGAAACAAAAACAGAGTGGCATTATAAACCATTTCAGAAGATGTATTAATTGGCTTTACTGGTATACTTGAGTGTGAAGACAGAACTACTCTCTCAATCCCAGAGGCTCTATTACACTAGCCTTTGTTTCCCTAAAATTTCTAGTCATGGCCAAAACCTTGTCTAAACTGATGCTGAATCTGCAAAGTTGCTGCCAAAGAACTATCACTACAATAATTGGATGACTTCAGTCTCCATGGCTATTAAGCTAGAAAATTTCATAAACAATAAGTTAAACTAATATTAAGCAAAACTGGAAAGAAAAAAAGTTTCAGTTTAGGGGTAGAGAGGGAGGAAGATAAAGATATCCTTCCAACCTGTACATATATAACTATTCAGTCAAACTACCATTCAAACTTTCAGAAGTAGTTCACCAAGACATGTTTTGCCAAAAAGATACTTAAAAGAAATTATCTAAAAAAGCAATATGTTTAACAATTTATTCAAAAGGAACCCTGATGGTGAAAAAATACTTGAGGCAAACTATTATTCTCACAAGATTTAGAAGTCAACAATCACCAACTCTCAAATGTAGGAATCTAGATTTTTTTGCTTCAAGGAAACTGCATTGCTTAAAGAAATTAGCAATGTCATGTTACAGGACATAGGGAATATGAATGCCAGACTTGGTAAGACAGCCAAGCAGGAAATGTAATGACTATTTGGTTTAAAAATGTATTTTCGTAATCTTTATATTTAAGACATACATCCTGCTAATGATTAGAAACCTTATCTAGCTTAATTTTAAAAAAGCGTTTCCACTTCCTTTTGTTAAAACAAGTCAGATGACAGTTACCATCCTTTAAATGACATCTACTTGAAAATTACCACATTAATGGTATTAAAAAAAAAAAAAAAAAAAAAAAAAAGCAGTCTCAATTCTTTAAGATGAGTTTTATCTCACAGGAAGCTGTCTAACTGCAGCTATTTGAAGTTTTTTCCAGAATAATACATTTGAGAGTACTCAATGCATTTTTCATGTCACCAAATCTATTAAAAAAATCAGGTCAAATTAGATTAATAGTTTTGGATAAGAAAGCTGGTATTCTTTTTTTAAATCATCAAAACAATTTATTTTGCCCATTTCAAAACAAAACATTTAGTTTTGACCATTTGACCGTTTTATAATTTAGATTTTTTTAAATAAAAAGTGTTAAAATCGCCTAAAAATGAAAAACAAACAAAAACAAAAAAAATTGTTTCAGATCAAACAAAATGTTTTGTTGAACCCAAAATGAAATGTATTTTTTTTTTTTTTTGGTGGAAAAAAAATGTAAGTTTCCCTTTCAACCAAACCAAACCAAGTTATTTTTGGAATTTTTTTGACCTTGTGTATAGAAACAAAACAACAAAAGAAAACAAAACAAAACAAAAAACATCACAACTTCCTTTCCCCCGCCCCCAATTATCTACTTAGCTCTCTCTCTCAATCCAATCTTTTTTGAAAATGATTACAGCCAGTGACAAACAGAATGTGGTAAATACTATGTCAAAATACATATTTTACTACACAAAACTTCATATTATGTGTTAAGGGTCCCAGAAGAAAACGATGCATTAAAGACAACAACGTGCAAATCAGCAAGGTCTTACCTATTGGTACCTTTTCCCAGGTTGTTATTAACCTTGGCTCACTTTTACTCCAGACACTGCCAATCTCTGAAGACCATGTATCACCAGCAGAGCAGGCCAGAGCTCCCAAAAGGGATAAACACATCCACGATGCAGTGTACTGCTTGGAAAAATCTATTGGAATTTCACCTGGTCCATTTTCTATCATATACAGAAGAGCTAGCTCCGTAGGGACACCACCATTACAGAATACTTGCACCCAATTCCTCTGCCCACCTGCATTAAAACAAAAACATTTGAATATTTCCATCTGTAGCAGAGAAACCTGACAGCCACATCATACAGTGCCAAAAGCAAATAAAGCGCAAATCCCCCAAAAATACACACAGCCTAAAAACCAACATGAATATCTAAGCCACAATCACTATTTTTAGTTTATTACTATTAAATGATTCACTAGCTAGCACCTTGCTTGTAGTCCAGGATGGATAAGAATGCTTCACTTGGTATTCTCTATTCTGTGGGTATGTCTAGACTGCATCCCTCTGTTGGCAGAGGGATGCAGATTAGACAGGTTGACATTGCAAATGAGGCAGGGATTTAAACATCCGCACCTAATTTGCATAAAAATACAGCGTTTTGCCAACTCAGCACTTTGTCGGCAAAAAGCGGCAGCCTAGAGGGGGATCTGTCGAGAAAGAAAGCCTTTTTCAACAGATCCTGTAAACCTCCTTGCAGGAGGCATAAGGGATCTGTCAAAAAAGGCTTTCTTTCTCGACAGATCCCCCTCTAGACTGCTGCTTTTTGACGACAAAGTGCTGAGTTGGCAAAACGCGGTGGCCATTTTTATGCAAATTAGGTGCGGGATGTTTAAATCCCTGCCTCATTTGCAATGTCAATTTGCCTAATCTGCATCCCTCTGCCAACAGAGGGATGCAGTCTAGACATACCCTGTCTGTGCATCTACCCCTGGACGTACACAGAAGTGTTCTAGAAGGAAATACGTAGATATTTGCCAAGTTTTACAACAAGCTACATACAAAGCACTAGCGAAATAAGTCCAAATTAAATTTTTATACAAAGTATTACTTTATACCTCTCTATATACCGAAATGCAAGTACAATATTTTTATTCCAATTGATTTATTTCATGTAGTCGAAATGAGGCAGTAAGCATGTTTTCAGTAATAGTGTACTGTGGCACTTGGATTTTTATGCCTGATTTTGTAAGCAAGTAGTTTATAAGTGAAACTTGGGGGTGTACAAGATAAATCAGACTCATGAAATGGGTAGAGTAGCCTGGAAAGGCTGACATCTCTAACTGTAACATCTCTAACTTTCAAGTATCAGGCAAAATACAGTATCTTCTTTACAGGTTGTCTGATAGAATAGTTCTTAGTGTTTACCTTCTTTGAATTCTGAATCTATCTGCTTCTTTACATCTTCTTTCCATTTAGTAAGTTTTGAAGAAGTAAGAAAAAACATGAGCAGGGCAGTGAAGAAGCTGAAATTTGCAACTGTTAGGATAAACCCAACCACTAATCCTAAAAAGGGGAGAGAAGGGAGAGAAAAAAAAAAAATCGAGTAAGTTAGTTCATGCAATCATCTGCTCAAAACAATTAACAAGAAATTATTGTGAAATCTCAAAAATGATCAATTACTCCTTCATGATAAACCTACAATAAAATGACAGGGTGATTAGCGAGATCATTACAGTAGAACCTGAAAAGTGTATGCACAATTTTAAGAGCCAACCATTTTAACTGAAAAATAAATTGGCCTTCTTTGCTTTGATGTTTTCCTTTAACATTCCTTAATTTTTCACTAAGTATTTTGGACAGCATATAGTCATATGATATTGCCAGGAAACAGTATTAGTCATCTATGCAAGAACCAAAGAAAATTAAGCGAAGAGGCCAAATGACATCTAAGGGATATACCCTGGCTGAAATATTGTATTGGTTTTGGGCAGAAAGCAGATAAAGCTATTGTTATGTTTCCAGCCACTCTTTTTAAATGCTAACCTTAAACACATTTTTTATGGACTGGGCTTTTTTTTTTTTTAATTGAGTCACCTCATCTAACAGGTTGGGCATTCCCCCTCTATCCATTCATATCATGTCCTGACAGTTGCTACTATCTCTTTTTTTTCTGTTCATTTTTTCATGGTTTTTTTCTTCTGTCTGTTCTATTTCCTTTTCTCTGTCCTCCTCTTTGCCCATTTTTAAACTGTTGCTTTTTCACGTTAGTTTTTTACTTTTCTCCTGCTCACTGGGTACTTCCGATTTCCCCTACATACACAACTGCTCATCAGAAGCCATATACTGCTAGTAAAGCACACATTGAGGCTCGAGTAGCTCAATGTCACTGGAGTACAGAAGCTTAGCCTGATGGCCTGTTTTTCTAGACAAGTGAGCTACTCTTCCAACTGGTTACAGCAGGGGTTACAAAGAGAGCATAAAAATAAAGCTAGCAGCCTTCAAGGTGTTGCCTGTCATTCAATCTGCAGATGAAGGATCATATTTGTAGAGAGTGATAAAAGAGGGGAAGATTTGGTGTCCTGCTCTTTTACCTTTCTCCCCAACACTGATCCTTCTTTCTGCCCTGTGCCTTATGAAATAGATTAGCACCGCAACTATAAAGCAGCTTGTATCAGAGTTTGGTAATGCTACTCTACTGTATCTTGGTGTTTCTCCATCTAGTAAAGAAAAGCAGTCTTGAACGGATCATTTGTTTAATTTACAGAGGAAGCTTATTTTTGGAAGGCAAGAAAGAAACACTGCCTATGCTTCAGCAAAGGGAGCTACAGAGAACAATCTGGTTCTGTACTAGGGATGTGAACATGTACATGGTTAACTGATGAGCTTGGCCTCCTGGATTAATGTGCATAGTTACATGCAGCCCTGCCTCCCTTGTGCTGCTGCCTCTGTATAAGAAGCAAAAGCAGGGTCGAGGGGAGGCGGGAGTCGGTACGCACAGGATGCCAGCTTTTACAGAGGCAGCAGCGCAGTGGGAGAGGGGAGAGATACAGCTCTGCAGGAGCCACCTCGCCCCTGCGTGTAAATGTGAAACCACTGAAAATTTCAATGGTTACACATTTACCTAAATAAATGCATTTTAACATTTTTAACATCCTTAGTCTATATCAGGTAAATTGAGGAATCAAGCAGATAAGATTTCCTTTAAATCTCAGATGTAGGGAATAGTTTGCTGCAGCCTACTTCCCCATACTCCTTCTATTTTTCTGTCTATGCATGACTGCAAAGAGATTGCAATCATAAGTCTCTCCACTAAGACTCCAGATGCCGCAGAGTAAGATGGTGTATGTTATTTCATATCTCACTGCCATTATTGTAGTGGATTTGACATCTAAGGGTGCGTCTAACACTGCAGGACTTAACTCGAAATAAACTACGCAAATTGAGCTATGTCAATTGCGTATCTTATTTCAAAACAGCTTATTTCAAAATAGGGAGTGTCCACACAGCACTTATTTCGAAATAGAGCACTCTTCCTTCAACTTCCCTTATACCTCGTACAATGAGGGTTACAGGAATCGGAGTAAGAAGTCCTCCAGCTTGACAGTATTCTGACACTATTTCAAAATAACTGCCTGCTGTGTAGATGCAGACTAAGTTATTTCGGAATAGCCCTAGTTATTTCGAAACAGTGTTACGGTGTAGACGTACCCTAAAACAGATGTAACGTATATACTGTACTGAAGCTTAAAATAATTTTATATAGTTAAATAAGTCTTACTGGCAATATAAACAGTGAGCTGTAGTTAGAGTAGCATAAATACAACTGCTTGCTTAAATAAGTGGAAATGATACACAACATTAAACCAAAATAAAGCCATGAGAGATACTGTATGCTTAAATTTACATGTGTACATTATTATAGGATTGAGAATAGGAAGTCCTTTTAAAAACTTCACAGAAAAGCAAAAATTAAGAAAGACACATTAGTTTATATAATATAAATATAATCATATACATATATATAAGTAACTTATAATTCACTTAATATTCCCAGAAAATACATACCCCCTAAAGCTCCACTGTGATCCAGACTTTTTTTCTTAAAGGCTCGTGAAGCAATCATTAGTGGAACCACAACTGAAAAAAGCCAACGCCATGGAGAAATAGGCCGTAAAGTACCTGAAGAATTAAAATACATATTAAATAAAGTGTCACATCAATGGCTTTCTGAAGGATAGAAAATGGTCTACATATCAGAATAGTAAATCTTTGACCATATGCATTTAAATTTTGACCAAACAGAACTGCTGTATTTTCCTCATTCCTTTTACAATTCAGAAGAGAAATTCTTTGTCTCTTTTAGAGCAACAGAATGAAATGGACCATCATAAAGTTCCTTTTCTCTTTTGTTTAGCATTCACATAAATTAATCCACATAAAGAGAAAGTATTCAAATTAATAAAAGAACAAAACTGCAGACAAATTACATAATTTTTAAATTCCTAAAAGGGAATTATCAGTGAAAATTAAATTTAAAATGTAAAACTAACTGAAGCCTGACTTTCATTTTGGTAGAATGAATTATGTAATTATTATTTTAGAGAAAATACATAACAACATTTCCGATCTTTTTCTTCTTAACTTCAGGTAAACACAAAATATAAAATCTGTAAAACTTTTTCATTATATTATTTTTATTACCTATATGCAGAGTTGGTAGGATTATATTTGAATATATATTCTAATATGCAGAACTCTTTCCAGTACCTTATACTCACATAGGTTCTCTAGAAGTGTATGAAGAAGTTTTAACAATATATTTTATACAGGTTGGACCTCCCTGGTCCGGCACCCTCAGGACCTGACTTGTCCCAGATGAGGGATTTTGCCAGACCAGGGGAGGTCATTTCTGGCACCCCTGCTGCGGGTCCCACCCCCTGCCCTGCCCCTCACCAGGCTTCCCAGCTGCCCATGCTCAGCTAGTCTGCGTGCCACCCTTCCTGTCTCCTCCCCGCTTCCCCACAACCCAGCTGCATAACACTTGCGGGCTCTTACCCCCCCCTCCCCTCGCATCATGTTAGGCTCCTGCTCCTCCTCTCCACAACACACTTTGGGACTCTGATCCTGGAACATCCATAGTCCTGCTGGACCACGGACGATGCCGGACCAGAGAGTTCTGGTTTATAGAGGTACAACCTATAATACATTGTGCAATAAATACAAATCATTTGAAAAACATTTCAACTTTAAATAAAAATTGCTTTGACAAACAATTTTGGCAATAGGAATCCTGAAGACTGGTTAAAGCAATTAAAATCAGAATTATAAATATCGAGATCAGTGTTTCTCAAAGTGAGCCATAGGCCCACTTTGTGAAAACTGCTAGCTGGCCCGCACCACTTTGTTTACCTAAAAGGTCCCTAGCCATGGAGCTCATGGCTCTCATTGGCTCCAGTTCGCCATTTCCAGATAAAGGGAGTTGGATTAGAGTTTCTAGAGTATATAGTTTTTATTCTCAATACAACAACTTATTTTTCTGTTTTAAAATAATGGGTGGAAAATTAGTTTCATGTAGCTGGGGTAGGAAAGTAGTGACTACTATGAATTGTTTAGATCATACACACTCCCATGTACCTTACAGATGTTTAATTATACATTAATCAAGCCCTGTATTTAAAATTTAAAACATACAGATCATACAGATTAGTAACCATTAACATCACATTACTGACATACAGCACTATTTTATGTTCCATTTTAATTTTAATATGTTATGCTATGACTCTAACATATTTTTTTGCCGGGATTCAATATATAGGGCAAACTTTGGAGACAAAAGAACAATTGCTTGGCTCCTCCTTGTAGCTGAAATACTTTGAAGTGTACTACAGCAAATTTTGTCCTAGCAGCTGTAGAGTCATAATACGTATATTCAAGTCTTCATACTGCTTTCAAAATCCATCTTTGATCATATTTTTAAGATAAATCACACTGTTTTATCAAAGGCCTTCTTAATGTCTAAGAACAGCAGACTTATTATTATTATTCTATCAGTGATGAAAAAAAATGGACAAATATCTCAACATCGTTGGAGTAAGTGATGGTCTGGGGTAAGGATGTTAAATTTAGATTAATTAACTAATCGAATAGTCAATGGGATTTTCTATAAAGGAGCTTCCACCTTTGAACTATAGCAAGAGCCCTGCCAGGCTCTTGCTACAGTTCAAAAGCAGAAGCCCCACAGGAAGTAAGGGGCTTCCTTTTGAAATGTACAAGAGCCCCAGTAGGGCTCTTGTACATTTCAAAGGCTGAGGAGCCGCAGAGAGCTCGGGGCCAGTGGGGAGTCCCCACTGTCCATGCGCTCCCTGCAGCGCCTCAGCCTTTGAAATGTACAAGAGCCCCAGTGAGGATCTTGTACATTTCAAAAGGAAGCCCTGCAGGTAGCTTGGGACCAGCGGGGAACCCCTCTGGCCCCTCACACCCTGCAGCCTTTGAAATGTACAAGAGCCCCAGTGGGGCTCTTGTACATTTCAAAAGTAGAAGGGAGCCTGGGGCCAGTAGGGGACTCCCCCGCTGGCCCTGCACTCCCTGGCACCTAAACCTTTGAAACGTACAAAAGCCCTGGTGCTCTTGTACACTTTAAAAGCAGAAGCTCCACAGGGACAGCAGGGACTCCCCATCTGGCCCTGCACTCCCTGCAGCGCCTGAGCCTTTGAAATGCACAAGAGCCCTGACCGGGGCTCCTTTTACTTTACCTTTTCTGGTCAAAACCTACTATCAAATTAAGCACGTATTATTACTACTCAAACTTTTGGCCATACGTTTACTTGTGCCCCAGCACAAACAGTAATATAGAATATTTCATTGCTTAGTTTTGCTGTTTCTTTGTTTAAATGTTAATTTCAGATAACACAGGCTATTAAGAAAGCTCAGAAGTCTACTCTCAGAAAGAAAACGAAAGACTAGAAGTAATTTCTAACAGATTAATTACTGTGTAATGTTGTCTGATACATTACCCCTGGAGACCACAAATGAAAATGCTATATGGGGTACTATCAAAAATAGTGTATCTATGAAAAAGCATAAACACAGTGCAGTTAAGCTAATTTTTCAAAATATTCAAATCACTGCCCATGGCAGACCAACGCTGACCAGTTAACTAACAAAAGTGATCAATTTGAACACCTTAATCTATACATATTTTCTACTCTGACTAGCATTTTATTGAAATGGAATCCATTAACAGTATTTAGCTACAGCACCCATGATATTCTGTCAGGATACTACCTCTGAAAAGGCTACTAGATTAGCAACAATATACAAGCAACGTCCATATTTTCTTATTACTGTCATTTTTATACTAAGCAAGATAGGGAATCATGTTGGGGGGCCCTTAGAATTGCTAGGTCCCTGACAGGGGGGGTGGCGAGCATAGTGAGCAGGGGGCACCACCCCCAAGTTTAAATTAAAAAGCAATTTTAGTAGTTTAGTTGCCATAATTTTCTTTTTATATCTATGAAGCCAATGGATAAAAATTACTTTTCAAATGCAATGTTTAAAATTTTACACATCAAAGCTTGACATTTAAAATGTTGGGTCTCAGTCCTGCAAGAACTACTGTATGGACATTGGAGTTTGCCTGAGTGATTCTCCTTGCAGAATCATGACTAAGGTTATGATACTCTCACAAGTATTTTTAGTAAAAGTCATAGGCAGGTCACTGGCAAACAAAAATTCACAGAAGCCTGCAACTTGATCCTGATTTTGCCCCAGTTATTGTTCCAGGGCCACTGCTCAGGCTACAGGAGCTGAAGCCAAAGAAGTCACAGAGGTCCATTAAAGTCATGGAATCTGTGACCTCTGTGACACAACTGTAACCTTCATCATGACCTTTTAGATCAGCTCATAACACATGAAAGAGCAGCACTTGGCCACTGGAGCTCAAAGTTCTGCAGATGCTAAAAAGACAGAATGAGCCAGCTACAATAAGACAGAGAACACCCACTGAACCATTTACGAACAATGGACAAGATAAGGTAGGGCTGTAAAAAGAGGAAACTGATAGTGCACAATACATGGACAAAGCATGTTGCACAGGGACTGGGTCCTGCAAAACAAGCCCAGCCAAAAATGTATGATGCAATGATTAATAGTTGCAATGTAATGTGTAAAGGTATACAAATGAAGAGGTTGTTTGTGTACCTTGCCCATATTCTTGAGTCTGATCAACTCTGTATACATTTGCTTATAGCCAAGTAAATGAGCCTAAGAGATAAAATCTGAAGTAAAACGAGGTTTTTGGATTTCAGAGAAAATAATAAGGTGCTTTTCTAGAATTGGACAAATTGTTCTGGATGCCTAGGGTCCTTCATTTTCAGCTTTTATTGTATTTAATTTTGCCTGGGAATTCATTGGTGTTTATTACAACAAAAACAGGTAAAAATAGGTGGAAAAAATATTAATTTTTCTGGATAAATACCAGGGTTCATTTTGATGGATGGAAAGGCAAGGGAAAAAGTAATCAGTAGACTAATGTTTTGATCATTCGAATTCAACATGGTTTGCTGCAGAATTAAAACAAAACTCAAATATGCCACCTCCTATTTTAAGAAATAATAACTCTAAACACCAAATAAAAAAATTGAATAGTTTATTGTTGTAGACACAGAACTATTAGCTTACAAATATTTACACTTAAAATTTGCCCATACCATTTGCACCTCACCTCATCTTTTTTTCCTGTTTTTGATTTTTTTAAATCTTTTGAACACTTCCTTGTGAACTGAAATATATTCTGATACAGATTTTCATTTTCTTCCCATTTTAGAGTACCAGATCTTTAAACCATTATCTACTAATAGCTTTAAATGTGTACATGGTTGGTGTGAGATTCATCAATACATTCAGATGCACACATACTTCAGAGCTTGCATGCATGCCTGTTTGTTTATTGTGTATCTAAACCAGGCCTGGGCAAAATAAGGCTGGAGGGCTGGATCTGGCCCACGAACGCAGTGGGAAGTCTCAGGCAGACTCCCTGCCTGCCCCTACACCCACGCCACTCTGAAAAGCAGCTACCAGCTGTTTGTGTTTCACAGCTGTGGGGAAGATTGGGGGAAAGGTTTCATGCACTGTCCCTAGCACAATCCCACTGGCCGGTTTGTGGCCAATGGGACTGCCTGTTTGAAGAAAAGACAGCATGCAAAGCACCGCTCCCCGCTCCTCTCAGGCTCTTATTCACAGATGCCCATGGCCCCTTCAGCCTGTGAGGGGGGGGCGAGGCAGGCAGGGAGGCTACCTGAGAACCAGGCTGGGCTTCTGGCTGGGAATCACTAAAGTAAGTCTTCTGGTCAGAACCTGTCTCTGGCACCCCAGCCCCTCCCTCCCCCCAACCCACTGCCACTCCACATAACCCAAACCCTCTGACCCCCTCCTGAACACATACCTTCTCCCAGATCCTGCCACCCAATCCCCTTCCCCAGGTTACAACTCCCTTCTGCCTTATATCACAACCCAAACCCTGTACCCCCCCTCCTGCACCCTAGTCTCCATCCTCAGGTCACAACCCCTTCCTGTCCTAGGTCACAATCTAAACCCCTGCAACCCAATCCCTTCCCCAGGTCACAACCCCTTCCTGCCTCAGGTCACAACCCAAATCCCTTCACCTCCTCCTGCACCACAGACCTGTGCCCCAAGTCATAACTGTCTCCTTCACCAAAACTCCCTCCCAAACTCCACACGCCTCCTGCACCCTAATCCCTTACCCCAAGCTTCCTTCTGCACTCAACCTCCATCCCAGGCCCAGCACCTCCTCCATTAATATAATGAAAGAGTGTGGCCCTTGACCACATTCCAAAATCTTGACGTGGCCCCCTATAAAAAATTCCTGCCCACCCTTGATCTAAACTAATACATAGCCTTCCTACAATAGGCAGATATGCATATACACACAGACTAACATTACCATTACTACCTATATCTCTTGCAATGTACTGTACAGCCTCTTCACCCACAAGTTATTTTATATATTTGAATAATATAGAAGTAGAGTGAAAACTGGAAAAAAATGGAGTAATACTTTTACCAGGATTTTTTGGTAAAAACTGGTTTAAACTGAAAACGAAGGAGCTTATGGATAAGCTAATTATAAAAGGTCTCAGAGGGAATCCCAACATACAGTGCATGTCTTATGGTATACAAAAAAGTCCACAAGACAGAAGTACTTCTTCCATACCAGAGGGCAAAGCAAGCGTTTTGGGAAATGACAGGAAGGGAGCCTACTTGCTATGTATCTCCTATATTGCATAGGAGAGGAGCTCCACTCGGGCATACCTAAGATGTGTAAGAAAAAGCCTACTGCCTTCCAGCATCAGCCAACACAAAATTTTCTATACAAACTTGTATGGGTACTGTGCATGCCAACTAGTTTTAAATGTACAGGGCTTTTTATTTTCTCAAAAGAAATGTAAGAAAACTCCCACGTACAAAACTGTTCAGTTAAATTTACTAAATATACTATTACTCAGAGTTCATACATGTGGTTAAGGATAATATAAACACATGGCAGTTCACTTTACACATTGCAGCTACCTTAACTCAGGACCAAAAGAAATACTTATGAATTTCTTCAATAGTGTTGAAAGTCTTTATACTTATACAGTTAGCAATGTTAAAAGAATCTCCATGGTGTGATTTACAAATAGGGTAATGGATGGGATATGTACAGTCACCAGACTGATAACAGAAAATTTATGTAAACTATTCCTTAATACTTGCCTATTACAATAATTCTGACATGTATTTTGTCTACTAGTAATAATACTGACAGAAGAAATCTTAACGGCAAAATTAACAAAATATTATCAAGATCTATTTTATCAGAGGGTTGGCACATCTTGTTGCTGCTGGAGCTGAGCTCATCACACACTCCTTGTATTCCTCAGTCCCCAAGCTCCTATTGCCTCCTCCATTTTAGAAACTCACAGCAGACCCCTTCCTTCATGCCAGGACCTGTGTGTGTCCTCTTGTGCCCCCTTATTAGGGTGCCCCATTTTTTGTGTCTGTGCCCTTCCTCCCATGTTTCCCTACGATTATTTCTTTTTTTCTGTCTGGGAGAGAAGTCATTCAGGGTTAGGGATGTAAAGTCTCATTTAATCAATTAACCGGTTAAATATTATGTTTAACTGGTTATCGCATAAACAGAGCAGGCAGGGGGGATTGCTACAGCCAGGCTGGGGGCCCAATGCAGGTGGGAGGCTGGCCTGGCTGAGGCAGCCCCCCGCCCGTGTCGGGTGTGTGGGGCTGCTCCAGTTCAGCCTGGCCACTAGTTAGCTGATAAGCATCAATCTAGAAGGGTGACCAGTTAACCATTGACATGCCTATTTAGGGCAACCATATTTTAAACTCTACTGAATCAGTGGGCGTAGTTGAGATGGGGCTTTTATGCTGGAAGATATGAATGGCTACCATCAACTTGTACTTTGATTTGTAGACCATTACAAACCTTACTGAAGCTGAGAAGTCTCTAACCATATGCCTGGGGCTCAGTCTGCCATTGGTTTTTCAATTTGCCTCAAGATCCACAGTGTCCCACTAATGATTAAAACATTCTTCAAAGGTCTGGAGTTAACGGGCAGCAGTGTTTCAAAAGTCACCATTTACTAACAGAAATAGGCCCTCAAATTGAGCACAGGGCTTAGCTTTGCTCAGACATGTAGGCTGGCCATGGACTTACCATAGTAGGTACTTGCTGTCATGGACACAATCCAGAAAGATAACGAAATGCAAATAAGCAAGCTCAAAATGACAATATTTGTCATCATTTTGATATATTCTTTGTAGAAGTCCTCCCGTGGCTGTGGCATGGGCATTCAGAGGACAATCACCTAAGAGCAAAAAGTACCAGAAGTACCATTAACAAAACATTTTTGTTTAAAAACAAAATTTGAGGCGGGGTTTGTGGACGCTGGCACCGGGGACCAAGCCTCAGATCACTGGCGAGCTGAGGACAGCCACACTGCCCCAGGGCTGGCAGCTCCCCGCCTGCCAACAGGGGAGCACCTGGAAACTGACCCAGCAAGAGGGAGTCTCTCCTCACACACACCAGGGGGGCCGAGTCCTTGACACCGCCCCCAAAGAAAAGAGGGAAGAGCCAGAAAGGGCAGAGAGAGTTTCTCCCCCCGCGCCATGAGGGGTGGGAGCGTGTCGGGTCTGCGGGCCTCCCCCCACACACGTAGGAGGCTCAGAGTGTGTGTGTCGCCCCCCCGGCAGCGGCCTTACTGCGGGCAGCGACGACTGAGTCTCCAGGCCCGCGTCAGTGCCCCCCTCAGCCCGGCGGGCTCGCTGGCCTGCCCCGGCCGCTGGGCGAGAGTCATACTCGGCGCCGCGGCCCCACCAGCGCGACCTCGGCTCCCCGCGCAGCCTCAGGGCTCCAGCCGCGCATGCTCCGTCGCCGGCGGCTCCGCCCCCCTCTGCCTGCGCTCGGGGGAACGCCTCGCTCCCCACCGAGCCCGTGACGGCGGCGCCGGCTTCTGACCCCTCCCAGAGTCCCACCAAGCTCATGTGCCCCCTCCCCCCCCGGTGACAGCAGAGATGAAACCTGCCTCAGAGCCTGGGCCCGGCGTGACAGTGCGGCCTGATCCGCCCACTGAGCCTGTGCACCCCACTCCTGACATGGAGGACTCACCCCCCCCCCGCCGCACACTGAGCCCATGTGCCCCACATGACTGCAGAATTGAACCCCCCCAACTCCATACCTTCCTGCCCTGCTGGCAGTGGGGACAGATACCCCCCACTGAGCCAAAGGCCTAGTACCCACCAGTGACAGCTGTGACTGCTCCCCATGAAACTGTGTCCCCTCAACCTCTGTGACAGCTGGACTAACCTCCCCCACAGAGCCCATGCCCTGACAAGAGGGGACTGCCTCCCTCCGCCCACACACACACACACACCCCGAGCCTGGGTTCCCTATCCCTGTGATTGCAGGAACCTACACACACCAAGGCCAAACCTCCCAACCTCTTGGTCACAGTGGGGACTACCCACCCCACTGAAACTGTTCCCCCAAAACTCAGCTGGGGCTTCTCCAAAGTGCACCCCACTAAACCAGTGGCTTCCTCCCATCAGTTACAGCTTGGTCCTTGAGACTAGAATTAAGACCTGGGGCTCTTTCACCCCACTTCAGCACCAAATTTGTTATTTCCTCCCTCTCACTATGGACTAAGCCTAGAATCTGTGCCTGCATCAGTCCCTTCAGTGAGAGCTAAGGTTGTGCTCCCCTCCCTTGCACTGAATATATGCTCTCCCATCCTCTCAGTGACAACTGGGGCTGGGTTCTCACATTCCCTCTGAGAGTGATACCTGAAGCTGTGTCTCCCACCCCCACAATGAGTATTTGCTTTCCCCAATACCTCAGTGAGAGCCAGGACTACACACCCTCTTTGAGAAGAGTCTGTACAACTACCGCCTCCTCAATGAGATCACCCTCTCCACCCTCAGAACTGGCTGCGTGCCCTGTCCTTTACAATGAATGCCCAACTCCTGCTCCACTTGCTAAGCACCATGTCTGTGCCATCACTTGCTTCACACCTAGTCAGTAACTTATGGGGCTGCTCAGTACGGACTGTACAATTTGAGGCCAGGGATCTCTAGAATGCTTTACATGATTTATATTATGGAACAATAAAAATTAATAGGTAACAATCTTACTAATTAACAGAAAAACAGTGCAGGATAACATTAACATAAGTTTTTGATAATGAAGTCATTGGGATAGTAGTGATGTTTCCAAATGTTGTGAGATTTTAATCTTGTTGAAGTACAGCAAAATCCTTTAGCGCCAGAGGGAAAGACTTTAACTACCTTAAAATTAGCTTCAGAAGAGTGCAAACCAAGCTAGAAAGGCAACTTTTCTGAGTACATGCCAGAATTGTTTAGAGGATGCTAGACTATCAGTGAAGAAGCCAATATGAGTTATTAAAAGAGAGGTGCTTTGTGCCCACACAAATTACATGGGTGGAGCTCTGCCTATGAGGGCATCCCACTCCAAGTATCAGAAACTTTCTGCATCCACAAATCACATTGTGAAATTCCACAACCTTCTGTATATTCTCCTTTTCCTTTAGGGCAGATAGCTATCAAATGTACAAGATTCGGGGATCATTCTACACAATTCTGAAGTATCTTTCACAGAGTCTACATTGTTATATTCACAGCCCATATAATAAAAGGCCTATATCTCATAAATACTTATACAGCTGAGTTACTATAAGCAAACATGCATCAACACTTGCTTACATAAACAGACCTATAAGATCACAGTCCAATTCAGCAGGATATGGTTTTGCGTTTAATAAAGGATTGAGAAATTAGATAAAAGTATATGTAAGAAAGGTCTTAATTAATTCTCCCTGACAGCTAGAGCAGACTATATTTTCATGAACACTTCTACTCTGCTTACATATCTAGCCAAGAGATATTGTTCAAAGTTTCAGAGTGGTAGCCATATTAGTCTGTGAGGCTATGTCTACACAGCAGTATTATTTTTGAATAACTGACGTTATTCCGAAATAACAAAGAGTGTGTCCATACTGCAAGCCATTATTTTAAAATAATGGCAAGCTGGAGGACTTCTTACTACAACTTCTGTAACCCTCATTTTATGAGGAGTAAGGGAAGTCGAAGGAAAAGTGTTCTTCCTTTAACTTCCTGCTGTGTAGACAGTGCCAAAAGCCGAATTAAGCTATTTTGACTTAAACTATGCAATTGATGTAGCTCAAGTTGCGTAGCTTAATTTGACTTTTGCCCTGTGTAGACATGCCCTGACTGAATTAGGGATGTAAGCGACTAGTCGGCTACCCAATAATCATATGCTTATTGTTTGGGTAGTCGAGTAGTGACTCGACTAGTCACTTCTCCCTCTTGCTGCCTCTATCAGAAAGAGGCAGCAAGGAGGGGGAGTAGAAGCCAGTGCTGAGGGAGCCAGCTTAAAAGGGGGGGTAGAGGAGGCAGAGATGCAGCAGGGGGGACTGGGAGCAAGGTGGGAATCAGCTGTTCCAGCTCGCTTCTGGACCCCCCGCTGCATGTCTGCTTTTTGAATGTATTAAGATCTGCTGCGGCTCTTAATGAATTTAAAAGGCAAAGCCTCAGCGGGGTTAGCTCCTGGGTGGGAGCTAACCCTGCTGCCACTCTACAGTTTTTCCGCCTTATCAACTAATCAAGTAGTCAATGGAAATTCCCTCGACTACTCAATTAGCTGATTACCCACAATTTAACATCCCTAAACTGAATAAACTTAAAAACCCTGAAATAGTCTTGCAGCACCTTAGAGACTAACAAAACATTTAGATGGTAGCATGAGCTCTCATGGGCACAACCCACTTCTTCAGATGAATGGAGTTAAGGGATTCAGGGCACAAATAAATAGCAGAAAAAGAGAGGGGATGGGGAGGGAAAGAGAAGGAAAAAATATATTGTCTATTAGAGTGTCCATGGCAAATGAAGCTTATAGAGTGGGTTCTAAGTACTCTAAATAGCCGGTGCTTGGCATTTTATATTATTAGGGTGTGGAATGTAGCGGGCTAGTTAAGGTCGGTTAAGATCTTTGCTTAAACCTCTATTGCAGGTGTTAAATTTATAAATGAACTCTAGTTCTGCAGCTTCTCTCTCCAACTGTTTTTTTTTAAATTGCCTTGTAATAATATTGTCACTTTTAGATCCATTAGTGAGTGCCTGGGCAAGTTAAAATGTTCCCCAACGGGTTTCTGTGTGTTACCATTTTGAATATCTGATTTGTGTCCATTAATCCTTTGTGGTAGAGACTGTCCAGTTCGGCCAATATACATGGCAGAGGGGCATTGCTGGCACTTGATGGCATAGATCAGATTGGTGGGTGTGCAGTTGTATGAGCCGCTGATGTGATGGCTTATGTCAGTGGTGGCCAACCCGCAGCTTGTGAGCTGTATGCGGCTCCCGAAGAAAAAATTTTTGGCTCCTGACGGAACTGGCACGGAACCCGGAACTGCTCAGGTCAGCTGCTCTCGCGACTGGGCAGCTCTGAGCCACATGCGTGCTCAAGGCCTGCGCCGTTCTGCTCATGGCACCCAGCGCACTACATCATATCCTGCACATGCAGGCCGGGTCGCACTCAGCTGAGAGCAGGCGGCAGCGGCTCCAGCTCCAGATGCTATGGCGGCATCTCCGGCTCCGGGACCTGGGCATAAGGTTAGAGGGGGGGGGAAGATGCCTGGTCCTGGAGAAGGGGATGGGAGGGGGATCAGCGGGGGTACGCATGGCGTCCCAGCCAGCACATCCTTAAAGCTGGTCGCTCAGCTCACATGCCCAGCGCCTGTAGGAGGATGTGCATGGCGGTAGCAGTGGCTCTGGCTCTGGGACCCGGGCATAAGGTTGGGGAGGAGGGGGATTGGGTTAGAGCGGGGGCTGGTTCTGGGGAAAAGGAGGGGACGGGATTGGGTTAAAGCAGGGGCGTGCCTGGTTCCGGGAGGAAGGGAATTGGGTTGGGGGGGTGCCTGGCTTTGGGGAAGGGAAGGGGAGGGAGATTGGGTTAGAGCGGGAGTGGGGGAGAGAGAGTAGGAATCCTGGTACTGCATGCCAGCTCCAACTTCTCAGGATGCATGCAGCTGTCATGGGGAGCAGAGGAAGAGCATGCGCTTCCTGAGAAGTTGGAGCTGGCATGCAGTCCTGGGATTCCTACACACACACACACCCTGCACAGGCAGGCAGCAGGAGGAAGGAAGTCCCCGGCCGAGCAACAGACCCGGTGTTTCAGGAAGCATGCCAGGTGTTTATGGGAGGGGAAGGGAGGAGAAGGGAGGGGAAGAGCAGCCCGCGTGTTTCCTGAGACCCGGGATCCCCAGGTACCGGCTGAACTGTCCCTGCCCCCTCACCCTGGCCAGACCACCCCACCAGCACCCTGCCACTTGCCCCAGCACCCACCAGCACCCTGCCCCAGCACTCTGTCCCCTGTCCCCACCAGCACAGTTGGGGCCACATTAGTAAGGCTTGGGGTTTTTTGGAGGGGTTGTTTTTTGCATCTCACTTGTGTGGCCCCGACTGACTTTTCTGTGGGCCAGTGACCCCTGACTCAAAACAGGTTCCCGGCCCCTCTCATAAATAAAGACAATACTGAAACATATTGTGTTTGACATAATATTTTATTTAAAAATGAAGCCTGGCCAACAAGCCCCCAATTGGGGCCAAGACCCCATCTGGCCACAGCATCATAACACTCCTGCACCCCCCCAGACTCCAAGCCTGAGCCTATCATACCCTGTCCTGAGCCTTTCACATCCCCAAATTCCTGCACCCCCACATCTCCAGTCTTCTGCCACAATACTCCTGCACCATCCATACACCTCAAATCTGTGTCCTGAGCCCCTCATGCACCCCAGCCCAAACTCCTGCACCCTCAGAGTCACAAGCCTGCGGCTTGCTGAGCACCCCAACCCTCCACCTGACTTGAACACTGTCCAGCCTGAGCCCCCTCCCTGGGACAGCGTACCAGCACCTACCAGCCTCCCTGGTGTGGCTGCTTTTTTTTTTTTTTTTTGCTCAACAACCTCCTTCCCCTCCCTGGCCCCGGGTACATGGCTCTTTGCACCCTGTCCATCACTATTTTGGCTCTTCATCTCTAACGGTTTGACCATCCCTGGCTTATGTAGTTAGGTCCTGTAATAATGTCGCTTGTATAGATGTGTGGACAGAGCTGGCACCAGAGCTGATTGTAGGAGTGGGTTCATGGGTGAGTATGTTGGAGGTGTGCTTTGTGGTTGCTGGAAAGAATTTGTTTCAGGTTAGGAGGTTGTCTGTAGGCAGGATTGGCCTGTCCCCCAAAGCCTGTGAGTGTGAGGAATCATTTTCCAGTATAGGTTGTAGATTGTTCATGATGCGCTGGAGGGGTTTAAGTTGGGGGCTGGGTTTTTTCACTGCTACAGGTGGGCATTTAAATTTTAAGAATGCCTGATTTAGATCCTGCAGGTGTTTTTCTCTGTCTGTGGGATTGGAGCCAATCCAGTTGTATCTTAGGGCCTGGATGTTAACAATTGATTGGGAAATGTGTCTTGGATGGAAGATAGCGGCATGTAGGTAAGTGTAAAGGTCGGTAGGCTTCCAATATAAAGTGGTGGAATTGTGGTTGTCATGTAATTGTACATGGTGGGGTGGAATATATTTTTTTCCTTCTCTTTCCCTCCCCATCCCCCCTCTTTCTCTGCTATGTATTTGTCTCCTGGACCACTTAACTCCTTTCATCTTGAAGAAATGGGTTGTGCCCACAAAGCTCATGATAACATCTACATTTGTTGTTACTCTCTGAGGGTATGTCTACACTACAGCGTTATTTCGAAATATCTTATTTCAAAATAGCTTATTTTGAAATAACGCGTCTAGACACAAAATGCATTTCGAAATAGCGTTTTGCTATTTCGAAATAGCACGTCCACACTGATAGGACGCTGAATTGCATTTAGGGTCGGCTGGAACTGGTTCTGGCAGGGCATCAGGTCAGGAGTTAGCCTCGGGCAGCAGCCACACAAGGTATCTGGAAAGTATTGCCTGTCAGAAGCACTCAGGAGTGGTGTGTAATTTTCTGAGGGTGTTGAGTATGGGCTCAAGTGGTCCTGTGTTGTATTGTTGAAGGGGAACCTCTAGATATTGTACTTGGTCCTGGTTGCTGCACAGTCCATTTGACTTTTAGTTTACATTTTTGTTAGATTTTGGTGACTTAGCAGTAGGGTAACCAGACATCCCATTTTAAAAGGAACAGTCCCATATAAACCCTCCTGAAGGTGTCTGGACTTTTCTTAAAAACGGGCAAGTTATTCCATATTTTCTGTCTCTCCCACCCTCCCTCGTCAGTACTCATGCGTCTGGGGGTTTAAGTGGCTGATTATGGGGGTGGGTATGCAAGGCTGGAGGTCGGGCAAAGATGCAGCACACAGGGCCAGCTGTTTTCCCCGTCAGTCCTTCAGCACATCCCCCACTGTGTGCCAGTTCTCAGTTAGCAGGGTCCTGTTTCTGGCCAGTACTGGCTGCACGTTGCAGTGGCTGGTGAGCGCAGGCAGGTGCCAGGTGGCCATCAGTTATGTGTCTCCTCTGCTGCCCACCTTGGGTTTTGTTGGTGGCCAGCAGCATGCTGGGAGTGTTAGCTGCCTTTCAAAACTGTAGGCAAGAAGGGATAGGCTGCTTCAAGCCATGGAGGAGTGGAGGGATGAGTGTGAAGACACAGGCAAGGGTTATCTCTTCCCTTCCCCCACTTTCCCTGTGGCTGGAAGCAGCTCCAGTTCCTTCCCTCCTGAAAGGCTACTGCTGGCCACATTTTGGTATGAGCCCTGTCTCACATCCAGACACAGCGCCAGGTACCAGGAGGTAGGGGGTGTGTGTGTGTGTGTGTGTGTGTGTGTGTGTGTGTGTGTGTGTGTGTGTGTGTGTGTGTGTGTGTGTGTGTGTGTGTGTGTGTGTGTGTGTGTGTGTGTGTGTGTGTGTGTGTGTGTGTGTCCTCTCTTCATGCTTGGCTCAGGCCCCATGCTTGGCTCTGGCCCCACGACAGACACGCCTCTCCTGGTACCCGGCGCTGTGACTGGATTTGTGACAGCGCTCATACCAAAAGGTGGCCAGCAGTAGAAGGTAAATAAAAAGAATTCAGCTACATAGTATTTCTTTTTAACAGGGGCTCAGTCAAGTTGATTTTAATTTGAACATTTATACTTCATGGGTCTGATTGATTGCCATTGAACTTGCTTGAATAAGAGTAGTTTTACCAGGTGTCCCATATTCAGCATAGATAAATATAGTCACCCTAATTAGAAGGGATGGATATTGTTTACAAATCTTGGTTTTGGAATTAAAATGTGGAAGTTTTATGGAACAGCTGATAATTTCCCTGAGGAACAACCCCATTTAAATATTTTAGCTTGAACAAGCAGCAAGGTATCAGCTAATGAGTCTTCAATGCTTATTACATCAAGTTTCATTCAGCATCTGATGCAGTTTGAAAACAGCACTTACATACACAGCTAAAATTGGGGATCTCTGGCAATAGTTGCAGGAACTCAGAGGTTCTTTTGTTGTTGTGGAGATGCAGGAATAATTCAGTGGCTGCTTGTAGGCCTTTTCTGCGTTGTCTACACTAGAGGTCTGATCCTACAAATATTTACACACATGCTTAATGTAATTAAAGTCTATAGGACTATTGTTATACAAAAAGTTAAGCAGCTGCATAAATATTCACAGCATACCATTTCTGGTAATTTTAGGGAAAAATTATCACTGATGTTACCATCAGATCCAGTGTTTCAGACAAGGCTCTGGTGACTTTCAAACTATTTACAACCCTATTTCATAGTTAAGAGCCAAGAACTATTGGAGTCTTCTCTGAACTAGAATTCTCACCAGCTAATATTGGTGTAGCTGAACTGATTGTAGCGTTGGTGTTCCCTTCCCTCCCCATTTTGTAAACATGGCCTTATTTACAAGCTATCTGAAATAACTACCAAACAGCTAAAATTATTGGGTTTTTTTTAATCAGTTTAATCCTACAAACAAAGCAACTATTTAAGAACTGTACTGAAGTAACAATAGCTTCAGGGGGTAGCTGGGTTAGTCTGTACAGCAGTGCTCTCCAACCTTTTTACACCCAAGATCACTTTTTAAATGTCAGAACAAGCCAAGATCTACCACCCTATCCTTCCCCCAAGACCCCACCCCTTCCTTGAAGCCCCGCCCTCTCTATTCTCCTCCTCTCCATCACTTGCTATCCCCAACACTTATACACTCTACACTGCCACTTTTTTTTCCGATTCTTCCGTAGGAAGAGGTTTTTCCAACATTTGGCCTGTCTAGACTGGACCAAATGTCAGAAAAACCCCTTCTTTCTGAAGCCCCCTTATTCCTCATGGAACAAGGAATACAGAGGTTACTGAAAGAGCATGTTTGCTCTTCCACTAAAAAAAGCGGAAGAACAAACGCGTCCCTGGATGCGGAAGAGTTTTTCCGGGATATCTCTGGAATCCTGGAAAAACTGTTGCAGTCTAGCCGTACCCTCACTGGGTTGAAACAGGATGTGTGGGCTCTGGGGTGGGAATGAGGGATTTGGGTGTGGGAAGGGGTGAGAGATGCAAGCTCTGGGAGGAAATCTGGATGCAGGAGGAGGTGGAGAAGGGGACACTGGCTCGGGAAGGGGGCTCCAGGCTGCGATCGACGGGTTGGTGACCACGGCTGTACAGGATAAACTTAAAAAACAACAAATGGCCTGGTAGCACTTTATAGACTAACAAAACATGTGGATGGTATCATGAGCTTTTGTGGGCACAGCCAACTCCGGTCATCTGAAGAAGTGGGCTGTGCCTACGAAAGCTCATGATACCATCTACATGTTTTGTTAGTCTATAAAGTGCTACCAGACTATTTGAAGTAACAATGCTATTACTTAACAAAATTTAAATTACCTAACTTTTAAAATAAGGCAAGATCAAGCTTATTCAGATCAGCAGCCTAACAAGCCACTGCCTAGTTAGTGGGAGTCAACTTCCAGAATTTACTCATTCCAATATGCACTTTATCTATATGCAATATTATTTGCTTTTGTTTGTAAAATATGAAAGGTACTGGTAAAGTGTTGTAAACATAGGACACCAAAAAGTTAAGGAGAGTTACCATTGAAGCAAAAAGGTGCTTGTTGAGTTGTGCTCACCTTGAGCAAAAGAACCATTTTATATAAAGACTGGATCAGCTATCCAGAAAAGTTTCAAGTTGTACATTTACCTGTTTATAAAGAAGGTTGGAATCACTGATTCTGTGATGATGACTGCACATATATTCAACTTCTCTTTCTTTCAGGTTGTGGTACTTCAGTCCACAAACTGCAACACCTGGTTTGCTCTGCCCCAACTGTCTTGAGCTATGAGAAGGCAAAATATATGCCAGTTGGGCAGGGCTGGATTCAGGTTATGAGGTCCTAAGGCTAATGGGAGAGAAGGGCCTAAGTATGAATCACATATTGAAAAAAGGGTCTTCATGTGTATGTAAACTTAACACATTTATTCTACTTAATTCTCCAAACAATTTTGTTTATCTAGCTTTAACTGTTGCAAAGTTATGAATTATGTCATCATAATTCAAAGATCTGTCAATTTTATTCTCAGTGCTCAAGGGGGACAAAGCACTGAGATGTTCTTGAGTCATGGTGGATCGGAGATGACAAAAGCTTATCTATTTGGATGTACCAACTTATCACTGAATCCAATGTGATGGAATGTTTCCCAAACGTTGAAACTGCATTATTTATCACTAATGATTGCTAACTGTAGCGGAGAACGTTCCTTCTCTCTTCTAAGAAGGGTCAAAACTGTCCTCCAATCCATCCTGCTGTTACCACTTTGGTGAGGGCTTTCAACTCTACTGTTCTCCAGGAGCACAGGAAAAGCCCCAAGAAAATTCGAATTTCATTTCCTGTGTGGCCAGCGTAGCGAGCAGACATCAGAGCAAGCAACACACCTGACTATGAATGCCCAGTCGCAAATGCGCACCAGCATGGAGCATGCAGGAAAACCTGGACCTCACTGCTGTGTGGGGGGAGGAATCTGTTTAGGAGGAACTACAAACAGCAAAAGAAACACTGATATCTACGCCAAGATCACAAAGAACATGGAGAAGAAAAGATACACTAGGGCAGCCCAATAATGCCATGTGAAAATAAAGGAGCTGAGGTGGGCATACCAGAAGACAAAGGAGGCAAAAGGATGGTTTGGGTCTTTGCCACAAACATGCCGCTTCTATGAACAGCTGCATGAGATCATGGGGGGGTGAGGGTGGGGTGTTACCCGACCAGTTTCCCACCGAGTCCATGGATTCTTCCCAAGATACTCTTCAGGTAGCCTCTGGTAGCAGCATGGTGGACAGTATGGATGAGGAAGAGGAGAATGGTCAGTAGGGAAGCAGGGCAACTGATCTCACCAACAATCTCCTTCTAGGACATCTTGTTGCTGGGCCCTGACGTCAGGGAGGGCACTTCTGGTGAGTTCACATTTTTTATCATGCTACAAGTGGGTTATGACAATTGAATGTGATCTGTGATGGCCACTTAGCCTATATGGTTGGGGCTTCCCTGAACAGTTTGTTAATGTGCCTGGAGATGGAGCGGGACTCCTCCCTGTACATCTTCACAGCACTCTGCTGCTGAATGGGTTCCATGCTTACTCTGCTATGGCATCTGCACAGATAACCAGAGGAAAAAAGGGTGCGAAAAGACTGTTTGCTGTTGCTTTCAAGTGGGGTAGGTGGGAGATGAGCATATTATGGGACACTGATGACACAGAATCATAGATTATTAGAACTGGAAGGGACCTCGAGAGATCAAGTCCAGTCCCCTGCCCTCACAGCGGGACCAAGCACCATCAGATCATCCTTGATAGATGTCTATCCAATCTGCTCATAAAATATCTCCAGGGATGGAGATTCCACAACCTCCCTAGGCAATTTATTCCAGTGCTTAAACACCCTGACAGTTAGGGAGTTTTTCCTAATTTCCAACCTAAATTTCCCTTGCTGCAATTTAAGCCCATTGCTTCTTATCCTATCATCAGAGGGCAAGGAGAACAATTTGTCTCCCTCCGCCCTGTAACACCCTTTTAGGTACTTGAAAACTGTTATGTCTCCTCTCAGTCTTTTCTTTTCTAAACTAAACAAGCCCAGTTCTTTCAGTCTTCCCTCATAGCTCATGTTCTCTAGACCAGTGTTTCTCAACCAGTGGTATAAGTACCCTCAGGGGTAGTCAAGAGAAGTCTGGGGGGTACGTCAACACCTGAAATTTGGAGAAAACTGAATTTTTGTTTTAAGTTTTGCAGCACTTTCTTATTTTTGTACTTTTTACATCCAAAAATTTCATCGCTCGCCCGGCTACGATTAAGTTGTTTAAACAAATGTGTTGCGCTGGTAGAAAAAAACCTTGTGTGTCTGAAAACTGTAGGTACTGGGGGTACTTATATTTTTTTTTAAAAGGGGATACTTACAATTTTTTTTAAAAAGGGGTACTATATAAAATAAAGGTTGAGAAACACTGCTCCAGACATTTAATCATTTTTGTTGCTCTTCTCTGGACCTTCTCTAATTTCTCCACATCTTTATTGAAATGTGATGCCTGGAACTGGGCATAATACTTCAATGGAGGCCTAATCAGTGCAGAGTAGAGCGGAAAAATGACTTCTCGTGTCTTGCTCACAACACTCCTCTTAATGCATCCCAGAATCATGTTTACTTTTTTTGCAACAGTGTCACACTGTTGACTCATATTTAGCTTGTGGTCCACTATGACCCCAGTTCCCTTTCTGCAGTACTCTTCCCTAGACAGTCACTTCCCATTCTATATGTGTGAAACTGATTGTTCCTTCCTAAGTGGAGTACTTTGCATTTGTCCTTATTAAACTTCATCCTATTTACCTCAGACCAGTTCTCCAGTTTGTCCAGATCATTTTGAATTATTACCCTATCCTCCAAAACACTTGCAACTAGGGATGTTAAAATGCGAGTATTTAACTAATCAAATAGTCGATAAAAATTCAATCAACTATTTGATTAGTTGATAGGCAGCCTGGCTCAGTTTTGGCTTGTGCTGGGTGCAGAACCAAACCCTGCTGCGGCTGTGCAATTTAAAAGGCAGTTGGAGCTGGGCAGCCTGCCCCCTGGCTCCTATTACGTTTTAAATTGCAGAGCCGCAATGGGTTTTTGTCCTACACCCGGTGCAAGCTGAAACTGAGCCAAGCTGCTTGCCCAGCTGGCAGCAGCCCCTGTGCGCAGGAGTCCAAGGGGGATTTGGGACCTCTCGCACACAGAGACTGCTGCTGGGAAGCAGCCCCTGCCTACGGCTGAGTCACCATAGACAGGGGCTGCTTTGCAGCAACAGTCCCTGCCCCATGCTTCTGATAGAGGCAGCAGCGGTGGGGAGTGGGGAAACGGGCGGTACCACAGAGATGGTGCTAGGGGGAAACCAGCTTTTAAGCCAGCTCCTGCTCCCCATCTGTTGCTGCCTCTGACATAGAAGCAGCAAGTGGAGGGAAAATGCGAGTAGTCAACCTAGTCGACTACTCCTTTACATCTCTACTCGCAAAAAGGAGTCGTCTACACAGTTCTTTTTTGTGCAAAAGCCTCTTGCACAAAAACAGCTGCTAATTAATTATGCTAATGAAGTGTGGCAATATTCCACTCTGCGCTTCATTTGCACAAGCTTTTCCAGAAGAAGTCTACAGTGTAGACGTAGCCTAAGTGTATTCAGAACTACCTGCTGCAGTTTTGGTTCTAGTGTGTACTTGGAGCATAAGCCAGAATGTAAAGCGTCAACAAAGTCAACAGTAGCCGCCCGACTGGGAATGCACTACATCGCATTGGCTATGTCTACACTATGCTGTTCTTCTGGAAAAAGCTATGCAAATTGCAAACCGCAAATTGCGTAGCTTTTTCGCTTTTTTCAGAAGAGGCTTTTCCAACATTTGGCCTGTCTACACTGGGCCAAATGTCAGAAAAAAACCCTGTTTTCGGAACATCCCTTCTTCCTTGTAAAATGAGGTTTACAGGAATGCCGAAAAAATGCGTCTGCTCTTCCAAAAAAAATTTCGGAAGAGCAGACACATTCCCTGGATATGGCAAAGTTTTTCTGGGATACCAGAGGTATCCCAGAAAAACGCTGTAGTGTAGACATAGCCATTATGTTGAATTCTTGCACAAAGTGGGGATATGTACCTTTTATTTTACAAAATTGCATTCTAGAAAATAGACCTTAGTAAATTTGATCTTCTCTCTCAGTGTAGACAAGGCCGTAGGAGCCTCTTTATTAGGAGAGGAACATTGGCAGCAGGCACTTCAGTACATTAAGTCTTGGGGAGACCTGTAGTAAAGGTAGCTGTCATGCAGAGCTCAAACTGTGCTGGATGTTTGCTTCCTACTTCTACCATATTGCAAGTCAGGAAACTTTCCTCACAGAATATTCTGCATGTGTGAAGTTGCCCTCCCCTGCACCTTGGGTAGTCATTCTAAGTGTGTACTTCTAAAGCTAAGATAAAGTAAGTTTAAGACAATTTTTGATTATGAAAAATTCAGTAAACATTGTCACCAAATTCAGTGCAGAGGTCCAGAATAAATCTGTGCCATGTGTAACTTTCCTACATAACTTTGGCTAGCTCTACATTAGGGTGGCTGCAGTGCCACTGGAGGTGTAATTACAATATAGATAGACCTATCGGAGATAACTTTAATCTGCAGACCCAACTCCCTCTGCTTGCCTGCCATTGCCTCCTGCACCCTGAGGGAAAAGCTATTCAGTCTCAGGAGATGCTGGTAGAGTTGCCAGGCATCCAGGTTTAACAGCATAGCAGGTGCCTCTGGCTAACGCAGACTCCCTATGTATCCTGGTTCCCCAGGGCTCCAGCAGGTAGGTGTCTGGATGGCCAGGAAGGCTCTGTGCACGGTCTTGCGTGAATGGCAGCATGGTAGCTCCCATTGTTCTGGAACCACGACCAGGCATTCGCTATTATTGGTATCTGGCCCAACTATATCTCAATATGCTGCAATCACATCTCCAACTGCACTTTGGACATACCCTCAGTATACAGAGGAAACCAACATCATACACACTGCACAACTTAAGCAGCACATTTGCACTGGATTTTATTTAAATTTCTTCAACTTTAAAAATTCTATCAGAATAAGTATAATTTAGTTTAGTTTCTTAAATGATGAAAAGTTTTTGTACTGCTACTAAATTTAAAAATTCACAAAGAGGATTAGGGGGACTAGAAAGAGTCAGCTGCAGCACAACCTGGGGCAGTAGTAATCCCAGAAATCTTTTTCACTGTAACAGCTGGCAAAAAAGTCAAGGCATGCATAAAGGAGGCAGCAGACATAACGTGTACTTAGAAGTCCAAGACAAAGGATGATTCCTTACCACCACTTGAGACTTCTGAAAAATCAAAACAGGCTCCGAAGAACTTGTGAGGAGTCCAGGTAACGAAAATATCCTGAAAGCAGCATAGGGTTAACTGCTGAGAAGAGGCAATGCAAAGAAGCTCACTGCTATCAACAACCTAAAAAGCCCAACCAGACTGATCATTCAATTCTTTTCTGTTTTCCCGCTATGATAAATTAATTTTATTCACATTCTTTCAGTCACATGGAGTTTACCCCATGCTGCTGTGTGACTCGTGTTATGCAACAGAGCAAGACTGAAGAAACTGAGATAAGAAACTGGGTGGAGTCCAATGTACAGCATTGATACCAATGTGTTAATGTAATTAGTGCTTTATGGTGCTTGCTGAAAGGAATGTTAGGACTCTTGGTGTTCTGTGTGGCTAAGACCTATTCTGTTTAAGGGCTGCCTGACCTTGAGCTTACAAACCTTTACTGCAAATAAATTCCAGGTTCACTGTTCAAGATCCTGGGTGAAGTGCTTTAAAATTCAGCCAGCCAATTTCCTACCCTCTAGCTCAGGGGTCTGCAATCTATGGCTCTAGAGCCAAATATGGCTCATAACAGAACCAAATATGTCTCTTGTCATTCCCAAAATACACACAACTTTTTGGCTGTGTCTACATTGGTGCGATCTTGTGCAAAAGCAGCCGCTTTTGCACAAAAACTTGCTGCCTGTCTACACCGGCCACGAGTTCTGGCGCAAGTACACTGACGTTCTAATGTACGAAATCAGTGCTTCTTGCGCAAGAACTATGATGCTCCCACTCAGGAAGAAGCCCTCTTGCGCAACTGTTCTTGCGCAAGAGGCCAATGTAGACAGGCAACATGAATTTCTTGAGCAAGAAAGCCCTATGGTTAAAATGGCCATCAGAGCTTTCTTGCGTAAAAGAGCATCTACACTGGCATGGATGCTCTTGCGCAAAAGCACATCTCTTGTGCAAAAGCACATGCCAGTGTAGACGCTCTCTTCTGGAAAAGTTTTTGCACAAGAACTCTTCCGCAAAAGAGTTCTTGCACAAGATCATGCCAATGTAGACGTAGCCTTTAAGTTAAAATGAAAAATTAATTCAAAATTTTAAAAATGTGTCATTACCCATATCAAGATGATTTTTTTGGTCTATTTCATCTTTAACTGTTTATTAAACACACTGCTTATTTTAACAATCATCCATCTTCTCCATCCTTTTGTAAACACAGTGCTCTGTTTAAGTTTATGATTTGTTCACATAAAGCGTCCTGTCTTACTAATCTATTAGAGTTCTTTGAAGGGGTTAACAAACATGCGGACAAGGGGGATCCAGTAGATATAGTATACTTAGATTTCCAGAAAGCCTTTGACAAGGTCCCTCACCAAAGGCTCTTGTGTAAATTACATGGATAAGAGGGAAGGTCCTTTCTTGGATTGAGAACTGGTTAAAAGACAGGAAACAAAGGGTAGGAATAAATGGTAAATTTTCAGAATGGAGAGGGGTAACTAGTGGTGTCCCCCAAGGGTCAGTCCTAGGACCAATCCTGTTCAACTTATTCATAAATGATCTGGAGAAAGGGTAAGCAGTGAGGTGGTAAAGTTTGGATGATACCAAACTGTTTAGGATAGTCAAGACAGAAGCAGACTGTAAGGGACTCCAAGAAGATCTCACCAAACTGAGTGATTGGGCAACAAAATGGCAAATGAAATTTAATGTGGATAAGTGTAAAGTAATGCACATCGGGAAAAATAACCCCAACTATCATTACAGTATGATGGGGCTAATTTGGCTACGACAAATCAGGAAAGAGATCTTGGAGTTATCGTGGACAGTTCTCTGAAAACTTCCACACAGTGTGCAGCGGCAGTCAAAAAGGCAAATAGGATGCTAGGAATTATTAAGAAAGGGATAGAAAATAAGACCCAGAATATCTTACTGCCCTGTATAAAACTATGGTACGCCCACATCTTGAATACTGTGTACAGATGTGGTCTCCTCACCTCAAAAGATATTTTGGCCTTGGAAAGGGTTCAGAAAAGGGCAACTAAAATGATTAGGGGTTTGGAACGGGTCCCATATGAGGAGAGGTTAAAGCGACTGGGACTTTTCAGTTTAGAAAAGAGGAGACTGAGGGGGAAATGATAGAGGTGTATAAAATCATGAGTGGTGTGGAGAGGGCCGATAAAGAAAAGTTATTTATTAGTTCCTAAATAGAAGAACTAGAGGACACCAAATGAAATTAATGGGTAGCAGGTTTAAAACTAATAAAAGAAAGTTCTTCTTCACACAGCGTGTAGTCAGCCTGTGGAACTCCTTGCCAGAGGAGGCTGTGAAGGCTAGGAATATAACAGAGTTTAAAGAGAAGCTAGATAATTTCATGGAGGTTAGGTCCATAAAAGGCTATTAGCTAGGGGATAAAATGGTGTCCTTGGCCTCTGTTTGTCAGAGGCTGAGAGGATGGCAGGAGACAAAGCGCTTGATCATTGTCTTCGGTCCACCCCCTCTGGGGCACCTGGTGCTGGCCACTGTCGGCAGACAGGATACTGGGCTAGATGGACCTTTGGTCTGGCCCGGTACGGCCGTTCTTATGTTCTTATGTTCATTGAAGAACTGGATTTGACATTCATTTCAGGCACCTCAATCAGCGATTTTGAAATGGAAATAGCAGATTTCAAAAAGCTGGATAGTTGAGTGGAAAAATTAGTGAAGCTGAATTTTGATTTAGAATGTATTGCTATTGGAACATGATGATAATCTGATTTTGCAAACTTGTGAAGAACTTCCTGTCACACACAACACCATGCAGAAAGTCAGCTTGGCCTTACTTTTCAATGTTTGGTTCCACTTACATGTGTGAACAGGCTCTCTCTCATTTGAAACACAAAGGTAATTTGCGCTCAAGATTGACAGAAGACAGTCTGAATGAGTGCATGAAGCTGAATTTGACCAGTTTATGATGTAAACTTCAAAGAAATGTGTGAAAAGATGCAGCAGCAGAAGTCCCATTAAATAAAGTCCTTGAGTACATTGTTTCATTTATGCTATTAATCATCATGTCAATTATTAGTAATATTAAGTTGTATATTTTCAGTCATGAAAATGGCTCTTTGTTGACCACTTGTTCTGAATTTTTATGTAGTTTAGCTCTTTGGTTTGAAAAGGTTGCCGACTCCTGCTCTAGCTATAAGAGCCCCTTCCCAACTCTTAGAAGGAACATGGGAGCTGTAGATGGAGTCATTTTTAAGGAAGAACTGCCTTCCAAGCCTTCAGCTGGTCCAAAATATGATGCAAAAGTAAGTCTATGTTCCTGGTATCAGTACCTATCAGTCACCAAATCAGTTGATTCCTGGATTGGGTTTAACTGAGATCAGTTGTGTTATAATGCTTCTGTGAAAATCAGGGAGAGGTAGGATCTTCCCTATGAAATTATCCCTTAGGGGTATGTCTACACTAGCCCCCTAGTTCGAACTAGGGAGGCTAATGTAGGCATTCGAAGTTGCAAATGAAGCCGAGATTTAAATATCCGGGCTTTATTTGATCTTCCGTCGAGCGCCATTTTTAAATCCCCTTAGTCCGAACTAACTGCCCACGGCTACATGCAGCAGTCAAACGTTAACTCGAACTAAGGACTTAGTTCAAGTTAACTCATTCCACGAGGTGTACAGTAAGGACTTAGTTCGAGTTAACGTTTGACTGCTGCGCGTAGCCGCAGGCAGTTAGTTCGGACTAAAGGGATTTAAAAATGGCGCCCGGACGGGAAGATGCAAATAAAGCCCGGGATATTTAAATCCCGGGCTTCATTTGCAACTTCGAATGCCTACATTAGCCTCCCTAGTTCGAACTAGGGGGCTAGTGTAGACATACCCTTAGTGTTCATCCCTAGCAGATACATGTACTTGACACTGGAGGAATCTTTCATCTTATCAAACTCCAAATAGCAGCCTGCACTGCCCTGGTCCTCAGCCTGCACCTAAATGAACAACTTTAGTTGTCTCCAGGTTAACAGGGAACCCTAGAACACTGAAAGTGCTGTAAGAAGCACAGTCAATGGCTGTGCTTGAATATTTAGCTCAGGAAGGTGTATGCATTAAGAGTTCAAGTTCCTGCAGCAGGAGTGCTGACTCTTTGCTCCATGGCTGACGCTCAAGAACCATAGTGTTTTCCAGCTGAGGTAAAAAGATACTGAATTCCCCAATGCAGGGCACACAAAGCTGGTATTCAGAGCTTAATGTCAGCAGCATAGAGGACAATGTGTGACTGAATACTGATATCTGGAATCGTGGCCTCCAACTCCAGCACACAAAATTCAGAAGAAAAATCTCAAGCCCTCTGTATAAAGCGGCGTCAAGGAGTTGTTGGCCTTCTCTCAATCACTTGTGAAGACTGCCTCATTTGAAGATCTGAAGTCTAATATCTCCAGACATCAAACACCTAAGTGATTTGATATATGAGTCAAGATGTTATCAATTGCTTTCTCAACAACAATAGTTTATAAATGCCAAAAATATATTAATGAAATGCAGTCCCGCAGCCTTAACTACTTCCTTACCCTCCAGAACTGGTCCCTCCAGAGCAGCACTGCACATTAACATTTTAATGTGATGTTAAAAAACAAACTTTCTCTTACTCTGATGTTCCTGCTTATGCTTTATTGGTTCAGTGCATAGGATTTAGTTCTGTCAATCTGGCACTTTTCACAAGTAAAGATTTTAAATGTAATTCATGAGTTCAGCATGGTTTCAATTTTTATAATTTGTTTACTTTTGAATGTTTATCCCTTTTGGTCATAAACTAGTATTAAAAAGCATCAAGGTCGCCAGTTGCATAGATGTACAATTTTTCCTTCAATTGATACAATGAATTTCCCACTGGAATTTTATGTAATTCAGTTTAACACATATACACATATCATGTTTGCTATATGAATATTTATAAAACAAGCAGTAACTACATTTTTCATAAGAAAATTTCATACACTATTGAGAAGTGACATTTTTATTTGAATGTAACACAATAGCTATGAAAAATATAAGCACTATCAAAATGATTATACAAGACTTAAGGTCACCTGTTACATAGAATTGTGTTTGTGAAATGATTAATTATGCAATAAGATGGATTTCAAATACTTATACTCTGTTCAAAACCTAATACAAAATAAATGTTTAGCAAGTCTACATGGCATGTTTGGGGAAAAAAAAAAGACTAATGAGTATTGCTTTTCTTACGACATAACATGTTCCAGAGCCCATCAATAAATTGATGCGAGACCAAAACCTTCTTTGGTAGAAATGACTGGAAAAGGTGAAGGTAGAGACCTACAATAAAGGCAAAGGGCTAAATTAAACAAGAAATATGAACAAAAATGTATTGTATTGTGTCCAAAGGATACATTCTGCAATTACTACAACAAAATTAACACTCATAGTAATACAGTACTAAATAGGGATGTGAAAGTGTAACCGTCAATGGTTAACTAATGAGCCTAGGCGCATCAGTTAATGTTCACAGTTACATGCAGGTTCCTGGTATGCATGGGGAGTTGGCTTATAAGCAAGGTCCTGGCACACACCACCTGCTGCCCTGCACTGCTACCTGTTTCAGTGGTTACATGATTACTTAATTACACGCATTTTAATATCCCTAGTCCAATAAAATCAAGCGACTCTCGGTCACAATTTTAACAAGGTCTGGTGAACTAACTCAGCTTCCCATTTTCATACTTTTCTTGGAGTAATACTTAGTTTCAGGGCTTATTTATGGCAGAAAAGCCACCCTGTCAAAAGGAAAAAACAAACTTCAAAGGTAGGGCTACTTCTCCCACTGAGCTGGATCTAAAGCCCTGCAAATCTCAGTGGCTTCCCTTTGTGCGGGTTTGTGCAAACCTTTGCATTATACATAGATTCATACCTCAAAACATAACTTTTCAGTTATCTCATTGTCATCTACAACTTTCACTAAAACATATGGACACAGTCACTCACAAACTTCACTGAAACACTTGACAAATCTACAGTATTTTTGTAAGAAAATTGATATCCAACCTGTTGCGTAAGTTTTGAATTTGTGGGAACATTTTGCACAGCCCTATCCTGAATCCTCCAAATTATGCTCCTATGGATAAAGCAATATCTAACAACAAACCTCAGGACCACAGGCAGGGGGAAAGTGTCGGGGCTGGTGGAGGGGGCAAGAGCTGGGGTGGCCTCGGACCGTCCTAGGGTGGGGAGAGAGCCTTGGCCTTGGCCCAACCCCCTGGCAGCCAGGGGGAAAGAGCCAGGCCAGCTTCAGCCCAGCCCAACCCCTGGCAGAGAGCACCGGGCCAGCCTTGGCCCAACCCCCCGATGGCTGGGGAGGGAGAGAGCCGCAACAGGCCAGGGCTGCCATGCCGTGGCCAGATGAAAGCCAGGGCTGCCTATCCCCGGAGAGGGGGGGTTGGTGAGTGTAGTGAGCTGGAGGCACCGCCCCTTAGTTGTTTTTAAAATCTATGTTTAGATTTAGAACAACAACAAAAAAAATATACAGCAATCCGCTAACTTGGGGATTTTGGACTTTAAAGAGAGAACTAAAACCAGCCACAAATCTCCAGAAACTCCAACCTCAAAGACGCCAAATTATAAGGTACTTTTCCCACCAAAATTTCCCCCATAAACATTAGCCATCAAGTCCCACCTTCTTCAAAAGCTTATGCAAATAAATCGACCTCCAGGGAATAATGAAAAAAAATTAACAGTTAAACAGCTGGCATGTCAAGACCACAGACTATCCTGCTGACCAATATTAAGTTGTTTTTTCGAGCTCCTTTAGCTAAATCGACCTGTGACCTCTTGTCTTATAGATAAATTTAAATTCATTGAGGTGAGAACAGTTTGTGTGTGTGTTTATACAAATACCTAGCACAACAGAGTCCTGGCTCACGACTGGGGCCCTTGGTATTGCCACAAGTTAAAATGTACCTAATGAGAATCTGTTATATATATTCATTATCTTTACATTTTTTCCCTTTTCTGATGTGTGGAAAATCTGTTACTATTAATTTATCCAACTTGACAAACAAGTCATATCTTTATCAGAACTTAACATCCAAACATTACCAAGACTGGGATATTGTTATATTGTTTACACCACTGATAAAAAGAATCCCTATTAAGATCTGTAAAATACTAAATTTGCCATGATTTACATAATCAGCATTTGAAGTTCTGATTTAAATAAGATTTGTACCACTGTTTTTTTGAGGTAGATTAATAGTCTGAGTATTTTTTTTTTTTGAAAATCAACGATTTTGTGACTTGGTGTTCAAAGAAAAGAATGAGAAGTACTCACCAATTAGATTAAAAATAAAACTTTGCTTCTGAGCAGTACAAGCAGTTATGTGCCGGAAAAAGAAAAAAGTGTAAGCACAATTAGCATAGGGTATTTTGAAGAGAATAGCTAAGTTCCCTTTTCTTCTTATGGCAATTGCCATCTTCTAATTACTGAAAAAGTAAAGGGGGAGACTAAAACACAACCCCCCACTAACATGCTCATCCCTCATTAAAGGGAAGATATATATATTTATTTCTATATTGAACAAGCTTAAAATGTGAAAAAAGCTGAGTACAGGTATATTGTACATAGTATGTAGTATACTAGTTAGCTATTTCTGAAATATTACTTGTTAAAACCTTTACTTAAAAAGCACTTACCTTAACAGAGGTACTGAAAATGCCTGTAGTATATACTTGTATGAAACATCTCTCAGATAGGCAATACCTAAACACACAAAAAAAAAGTACAAGATTTCATTATTAAGTATATTTTACAAGAAAAATATTTCTTTTGAAGCTTAATTACTTATGTGCATGTACTCATCTAAAGATAACTAATGAATGGTAGAAAAATCACTTTAGGAGAAAATGGTGAATTATCACAATATAGCAAACTATAGGCACGTCTAGACAACATGGCTCCATCGACAGAGCCATGTAGATTAGGGGCTGTAGGCAAAGGGAAATGAAGCGGCGATTTAAATAATCGCCGCTTCATTTAAATTAAAATGGCTGTCGCGCTGTGCCGATCAGCTGTTTGGCGGCACAGCACTGTAGTCTGGACACTCCACGGTAGACATCAAAGGCATTTGTCGACCTCCCCGTTATGCCTCATGGGATGAGGTTTACCGGGTAGGTCGACATCCGTCGATGGAGCCATGTAGTCTAGACGTGCCCTATGTGTTTAGTTTTCATGACAAAGCTCAAAGGGGAAATGGCAACTCAAGCACCTTGCAACTGAAGCACCACTGGATCGACCTCTGGGCAAGATGCTTAGGGCAGTCTGATTATGTTCACTGGCAGTCTTGTTACACCACCAAAAGATTTTAATATCTATGTGCTCACCGGCCACATAGTAGCATTCCTGAACAAGTGGGCTGTGCCCACAAAAGCTCATGATACCGTCTACATGTTTTGTTAGTCTTTAAAGTGCTACCAGGCTATTTGTTGTTTAAGTTTATCCTGTACACACTAACAAATTTCAAAGTCTGAGGGGGTAGCCGAGTTGCTCTTAATTTCTAATACCTCCATATCAAGCAAGTCACTAAAACCAGACTAGCGCTGATGGAGATGACTGTGGGGTTTGGCCCTGAATATCTTCATTTTGGGTCTTTTCCTGCCATTTTATAGAGCAGCTGAGGAAGACTGAGAACTGAACATGTCAATTGCCTATTCTTAAGACTTTCTCCACACCCATGATTCATTTCTGTATAAGAAAGTTGCTCAAACTATAGCTTGATAGATCCACAGCTTTGTGACAAGCATGTCACAACCTCCCCACAGAGGCTGCTGAAGGGCCTAAAACATGGCAGTAGGTGCAGTTATACAAGAATCGGCCTCTTTAGAGCAACACCCAGCACAGTCTAGGATACTATCCAACTATTTGACAATTGCCACCTGCTTGATGTCCCACCTGGGATGTTTACTAGTGAACTAATTATAGTATGGAGCTGGAGGATGTGGTCAGGGATTTAGTTTTAATCAGATCGATACATGCTACCTCTTGCCCAACAAGATCAGTCATCAATTGCAGTGTTTCACCAAAATGATCTAACAAGACAATATAACTGATATATTTAAGTTCTCAAAGCAGAATGATGTTCACCTCAATGCCACCGACAGCTGTCTCCTCATATTGATCTATCAATACTGATAATCAACTCATTTCACGTTAGTACCAAACAACGTTTCTATCATGCCATAATTTCTTCAATTTCCATGCAGTATTTGTAGCTGAAGCCCATCTCTTTTTAACTTCATCCTTGATGGAACCACTGGCACAGTTCAAGCTTGCTAGGTATACATAAGATTTTACTTGTTCTAAGACATTACTGCCATTATGTTTCAATACTGTCTATTGCCTCTTTGCCAAGCTGTATCCATTCGTGTTCTTGGAATTTACTGTAAATCCAAGATGACTATTTTATTTTCTGAAGTAGCGAAGAGTATTACTGTTAATTCAAATGTGACTGCCAGCTGCACACCACCTGCAAAAGACAGAGCGCATAACCCTAAACAACACAATGTCATGTCCTCCGATTTGTCTAACATTTTTAAAGTCTAATTTAAGAACATGATGATAAGTGCCAGGGTTTCCATACCCCTTTGTTTTACACCAAACTTCAACTTGCTAAGCTTTCCACCAATTCTCATGCCACACTACACAAATCCTTGCACATAAAACTTTCAGATAAGATAACTGCAATTATAAAACGCAGTATGATTTTAATACAGGTTGAGCCTCCCTGGTCTGGCACTTTTGGGACCTAACTGGCCCTGAATGAGGAAATTTGCTGGATCAGTGGAGGTCCCCCAGCCCAAAGCTGGCTCTGTTTCCAGCCCTGGCTGGTCACCTTGCCATTGAGCCACGCTCGGCCAGGCTGCCATGGCCCCAGCACCCGAGTTGGGCTGCTGCTAGGCCTGTCAGGCTCACAGTTGCTAACCCTCCTGCTGCCCAACTCCCAGTCACTGGGGCTTTTTGGGTCCGGGAACATCCGTGGTCCTGCCAAACCATAGATGTTGCAGGAGCAGAGAGTCCCAATTTAGGGAGGTGCAACCTGTACTTTACACAATGATTTCCTCCAAAGCCACAGAAATGCCTTTGTGAAATTGATGAAAATAGCAAATATCTTTAAATCCCCTTTTCATCTCTCTACCTTCCCATGCCCAAAGCAACTATTGGAGGATAAATATCTGATCAATGCAACTTCAGCCTGGCTTGAAGTCTCACTTCCTTGCCTACTACTTCTAAAACCAGTTTTAGTCTGTGGATAATTACTTTCATTTTCCCTGATACTAAGAATAGCCTCTACAATTATTCAGATCGGCAGAATCATTATTCTTCAGGATTGGTACATACTATTGTGTTTACCCAGTATCTCCTCCTGCTCCCATACCTTGTTGTATATTTTCCTAATACTTTGATAGCACTTATCCCATTTTAGTGACCCAGCTGTTATATTGTCTATGCTGAAGCTTTCCCATTTTTTCAACTTTTTCACTGCTCTTTCTGATTCTTCTGCTCACGACACAGAGCTGACATCCATTCTCAAGAGACCCTATTCATTTAGCATGTCTAAAATGCTTGCTTCAGCACTTTGTCAAAATGCAACTTGAATAATTTCAACACCACTTCGGCATTTGGAGTCAGTTAACCAGTAACCTCTCTTACAGTTTGTGTGATTAGCCTAACTGTGTTTCCATACAACTTAACCTTTTGGTATATTTTCATATTTTGTTTTCTTAATGCCTCCTTTTCCCAGAACTTTTGCTTGTCCAACCTTTGTGACGTCTTCTATCCAACTGTCAAGCCATAACAACAGTTCACAGGTATGCAGTTTACAGCAGGGAGTAGTAAACTATACTATGACATTCCACTCAGATAACAGGTTCTAACTGTCCATCGAAGTAACAAGGTGTCCAAACTGAGAAAAGAACTTAAATGCCTAGTGATTTTGAAAAGTTCTGAATTTGGATCAACTACAAATATACATATTTTAAAGCTAAAAAAAATTCCAAACAAGGACCCACATCATCCCTTCACATAAAATTTCTGTGGCTCTGTAACAACCCCTCATGGAAATTGCTCTCTATACTGTCCTGTTGCCAAAATGGTGGCCCACAGGATACCTATGTTAAATACGAAAAGGTTCTGAAACACCACAATAGCTGTAGTCTCCAGCACTGCCTTATGTCTGGGCAGCTGCAATGACAGCTACTGGGACAAGACAAAATGCTCAGCGGAAAAGCCACACCTTCTTTGGAAACCTCTAATGAACAACCGCTCCTTTCTGGCCTTACCAAGCCACTTTTTCCCAGCAAGTCAGCTTCTACACATGACTTACTATGGACCCTGGACACACACACAGGCTTCTGTGGGGTCTCAAATGATGGTACTGGAGGTACTTAACTGTGAATCTCAGGACAATGAGGATTGTGGGCCAGCATTCATTCGTAGAAAATTCTATGTTTGATTGTTAATAATACAAAGTAATGGTTATTATTCTTAAACTTACCTGGATAGAGTTTATGTTCCATCAAAAAATGGTCCATTTAAATTACTCAGATGTTCTACAAAAATAGACCAACCACACCATATACTTTTCAACTATTTAAAAATGAAAAACCTGTTAATTCACAGAACTAGTTTTTGCATAAGGCACTCTTATTAACTGATTGAAAACTTATTAAAGATTTGTGGTGAAGTTTTCATTAGTAACATATAAGTATTTGCAATTGAGTAATTAAGCAGCCATAAGAACCAGCGTTGTCACTCCGCACCACAAGAATGTTTTAGAAAAACATATTAATTAGGACGGATTTTTTGGGCATTATATTCAGTATAAATTTAATTTCTGAAGTCTAGTTTCAAAATTGGCAGATCTGTTATAGATGGTCTTGCCGTTCCCGTAAAATATTTTTGAAATCTTCAAAGGGAAGGTTTCTTAAGGCATTTGGTAAAATGTGGTTCAGTGTAATCCCTGGCAAAATATTATTTGTTTCTAAGCTTTTGATCAGGCAAATCATTTCTATCCATCTTTGTGTGGCTCTACGTTCTTTTTTAATGCAGTTCTTCATTCTTCTTCTCAAGCTTGCTATCTCCTTCTCTAACTTACATATCCTTTTCTTGGCTTCTATGGGGCTTCTGAAAGCATAACTATGTTCAAGTAGTACTTGTCTACAGCTAATGTTTGTTTTGAAGTTCGATGCCCCTTCTGGGGAATAAACATCTTTCTTCTTTAGAAGATTTTTTGACATAGGTTTCTGTAAATAAAATTATAAGAAAGGAAATAAAAATTAAATTTATCATATTATGCAAGTTTATAAAATGCCAAACTTTAGATTAATATAACATGTAATTACTACATTTCTACAAATTCAAAAGTAAGGAATCTGTAAATTGTGTATAATATGTATTATTACGGTACCCCTACTTTCTTGTCATTTCAGATAAAAACGACATCAGTGTTAGAAGGTATTCCTCACCTTACCATCTCAAATTTAGTGAAGCACAGTGTTAGAGAAAGATAGATCCTGATTATTTACAAAGTCTCCAAAACATGCAAGATGAAACAGGAAGAATAGTTCCTCTGGAAATGGGAAGAATGGAAAAATTCAGAAAACAATATAAAAGCTGCACTAAATCATGAGAAAATTGCATCTTTTTTGTGTTAATAAACAAATCATTACAATTACACCTTCATATAAATCTAGGCTGTGAAAAAAGAGTAAGCAAGAGTAACCAGTAATCTATAAATAAGTCATTCAATAAAGTTTTGATCTCTGAAAAACAAACTATGCCTCATTTGCTAGATTTTAAGTTTTATCTGCACGGATACTAGGGATGTAAGAGTGTAACCAGGCAACCGGTTAACCAAGGTGGTGATATTTATTGATTACCGGCACCAGTTACACTTTTCATAGGACTGCTGAGAGCCGCATGTGTAACCGATAGAAATTTTATCGGTTACACAGTTAATAATTTTTAAAATTTATAACATCCCTAACTGATACCAAGCAGCTATGACCAGGATTTATAAATAAACAAAAGAAAAAAAATAAGCCATATTACTTCCCATTTAGTAATGCTAGAACAGCGGTTCCCAACCATCAGTCCATGGACTGGTGGCAGCTATGAACCCGTGCCTGCCAGGCAGGGCACTCTGCCAGGCCACGACCCTAGTTGCTAATGAGCCCCACCTGCTGAGGAGCTTTGTTCCCTATGAGGAGCGCGCACACTAAAAATTAATCTCCTATGGTGAATGGTGCTGAGGGCTGTCCCGTGTGCCGGGGCGAGAGCTGGCCTGCAGCGAGGCTGTCCCTACTGGAGCAGCGTCACCACAGCCCTGGTTCCAGCTCCATCGGCAGCCGTGTGGGCCAGCTGGCATATGTCCTTTCTGTTGCAGGTGGCGTATTTGGAACCAAGGAGCGGAGCCTTTGCAGCCAGGAATGTCCCAACTCAATATTATCGAGAAGGATCAGGTTAGAGGCCTCGGGCAGCTGAGTTGGATGTCTGCGATTTCTGCTCCTCCTCCAGCAGGCCCTGGCTCCCTCCGCAGGGTCTCCCCTGCCAGCTTTGGCCTGCACAACGTGTCCGGCCGCTTTCCAATGTCCCGGGGCACTGCAGCCGGCAGCGCTAGTCAGAGTTGTGTGGGGGTATCTGGGCTCCCTGACTCAAACCAGTGGGTTTTGGGGGTGCTAGTACTGCCCAGTTGTTGGGTGGGTGCTGAGAGCCTGAGACGCACACGGGCTGAGTGACCCTGCACCTCTGGGCCCCGACTGTTAATGGCCTGAGGAGGAATTCTCAAGCCATCAGAAACGTGCACCTGCCCATGTTACTTGTGTCACAGACACCGCCAATCCCTTGTGTGTGTCAGGGGCTGGGCTGTCACCAGGCCTGGCAGGGCAGAGGTGGAGTCTCTTCCTGGCCAAGGAAGAGAAGTTCACTGAGCGTTGGGAGGGCCGCACAGAGCCCGGCAATGCAGCCTTACCACAGCAGCAACCTGGATAGCAGCGCTCAGCTGGCAGCTGGAAGACAGAGCAGGGCTAAGTGAGGGGGAGTGGGGCTGGCACTGGAGGCTCTGGGGGTGGGGCTAGTGCTGGGGGGCTCTAAGAGGCGGGGGACTGGCACTGGAGCACTCTGGGGGTGGGGCTAGTGGTGGAGGAGACTATGGGAACAGGGCTGACACTGGGGGTTTTGGTGGTGGTGGGGGCTCTAAGGGGTGTGGGGCTGGCACTGAGGGGCTCTGGAGGTCAGGGCTTTTGGCGGACCGGCAACATTTTGTTTGCATATTTATTATTTGTTATTTGCACAATGAATATGCAAATATTAAACTAAAATGTTACTGGTCCACCAAAAGTTTGTGAATGGGTATGCTGGTCCCTCGTATCAAAAAGGTTGGGAACTACTATGCTAGAATACCAAATATCACACATCAATTTTTATACTTGCAATACAAACTATAGGTCCAGTCCTCACAACTGAAATGCTATATTTCAGTAAGAATTAATTCTAGATTGCTTGTATTTAAGGAGTAAACAAATTGTAATTATGCTTTGAGATGCAAGTATACAAAACTGATTGCAATGTTACATTTTGAGCATAAAAAATGCTAGACAAGCCATTTAAACAACAAATTTCAAAGCATGCTACAAGCTGTGTGCTCCTTATTTTGGGTTACACTACTTGAGACTAATGGCTTGTTCACATGGAGACTTAGCAAACTGGGGGTGTAAATCTGTATAGTGCACTAATCTGCCATGCACTGAATAACTGCGTGGACCCCACTACCATGTACTAGTAATTCTATAGTGTGCTTTGACCCACTGCAGTATTTACGCAGCAGCTTTAGTGCATAGCAGATTAGCATGCTGTAGTTTTATTCCGCAGCTCGTCAGCACCAAGCCTGTGTGTCGACAGCCCTTAGGCAAAAGTGGGTAGTAAGTGGCCCGCAGGCCAGACATGGTCCACCAGGTTAGTCCCTGGTGGGCTGCTGGACACTTTATTTACCTGTGCATCTGCAAGAATGGCCACTTGCAACTTCTGTTAGCTATAGGTCACCATTCCTGGTCACTGGGAACTGCAGGAAGTGGCGCAGGCCAGACTATCACTTCCCTCAGCTCTCATTAGCCAAGAACAGGCAACTGTGAACTTTGGCCAACGGGAGCTGAGAGCAGCTGTATCTGTGGATGCGCAGGTAAATAAAGCGTCTGGCCCAAGGGCTGCTTATTGCCCACCCCTGTTTTACAGTCTGACTCTTCAGAAAACAGAATTCCAACTCAAGTAATGGAAAGTCAGTCCATAGTGTGTGTCAGACCAAAGGTCCATCTAACCCAATATCCTGTATTCCGACAATGGCCAGGTGCTTTAGAGGGAATGAAGAGAATAGTTAAATTTGAACTAGGCATATTTTCAGCATGTGTAGTTACTTACACAGTATTATAAGTCTACATGATACTCTACAGGCAAGGTCTCTGTCCCCATTGCACCTGCAGTTTAAACAAGCAGCAGTTTCCTCTATTGAGAATTCGCATCCATACTTCAGGCACCTTAGGTATAGAGGTAGTTTTCAGGGAGAGATGCAATATGGGTAGTCAAATCCGAATCCAAACAGGGTTTTTGACACTGCTTTCAGAATGCCTGGATTTCCAGTTGTACTTCCAAAGAAATTGATTAATATTGTTCAGAGGGACAAATTCTGCCCTCTGGTGCATTGCACAGTCAATATTTCACATGTATCTAAGGTCCAAATTAACTGTGTGTGGTCTTGGTTTTCAACTATTACAGGATATTATCAACCTAAGATTCAAAGTCCTGCTGAGGTTAATAGCTTAGTGGGAGTGTGGGTGAAAAGAAAGAGGGACAATGAAAAGTGCTTCATTATAGAGAATGCACTCTCTGGAAATGAGATGCTAAAATCAAGACATCTTGTTCAAATGAGTTAAATATGATGCTTGATTGTCCAAAAATAATACTCTGATGAATTGATTAAAATGATCACACAGAACATTAGACTGCATAACATCTTATTTAAATTAATTGGCTTATATAAATATAATACCTAGTAGATAGAGCATTAGATGGTGACTAAGGATCTGGGTTCTATTTATGGGTGTGTCATGAGCCTTGCTAGGAACACTGCTTGAGTAAACCATGTCAAACCTCTGCTCTGTGCCTCAGCTTTCCCATCTGGAAAATTAGGATAATGATATTGACCTTTTTAAAGCACCTTGAGAGCTACTGCTAAAGAGCTCAATATAAAAGCTAAATATTATTATGCTTACAAATGGAGAAAAGACCCAGCTCCTAGCTAGCTATATGTGAGTAACTTCCATTGAAAAATATCTTGTATCTTTTTTTAATCCTATTGCTGTGTGAAGAAACAAACAAAAAAACCCCACGATCCACACTAGCAAAAACTGACTCATATCAGAAACAAGAGGTAGCACTTATTTTGCAAATTTCTAATACAAAAACCTGTATAAAACAATTCTGATCTCATGATACCATGGGTGACTACTGGGGAGGGACACAAAGGGGGCACCAGTTGGGAGGGGGGGAACATATGAGGGATGTTAAATTTCAATTCATTAACTAATCAAATAGTTGATGGGATTTCCATTGACTATTCGATTAGTTGGTAAGAACTTCCACATTCTGCCTTTGAAATGTACAAGTGCCCCAGCGGGGAGTCCTGCTGACTCCAGGCGGGCGCTTCCGCTTGAAATGTACAAGAGTCCCCAGCTGGGGCTCTTGTACATTTCAAAGGGGAAGCGCCCACGTGGAGCTTCAGGTCAGCGGGGTAACTCTTGAGTTCCCATTGGGGACTCTTGTACATTTCAAAGTTGGCCGCCACTGCACCCCTGCCCCATCCCATGGGGCTGGAGACAATTGGCTTTTAAGCTGGCTCCCTCCAGCACGCCCTCCTCACCCCCCACCTTGCTGCCTCTTTGTGATAGAGGCAGCAAGCGGGGGAGAAGCAACTAGTCGACGAGTGCGTCGACTATCTGATAAGCTTTTGTTTATCGGCTAGTCGCTTACATCCCTAGAATATACTCCGCTACATGACTGTTCCCACCCCCAGCCTGTCCCCTCCCCACGGCATGTAACCTGGGGCAGGGTGGTTGGAGGGCTCTTTCCTCTCCCAGAAACTCTCCTGCCATGCTGCCTGCATTTCACTGAACTGCACTGGGTAGTGTCCCTGGCAGGCAGCATGGCTGGAACTGAAAAAAGAAAGGCTCTGGCCCCACTTCTTCCCTTCTAGCTTTGCCGCTGGCCCCTTGCTCTCCGTTGGTGTTTTACATGTGACCATTCATGCCTCTCCCACAAATCACCCCTGCCCACTATTGATGAAATCAAAGACATTTATCTCATCTGTAAAATGGGGGGTAATGTTGCTGAACTTCTTTATAAAGTGCATTTAGCTCTAAAGACTGAGAAATGTTAAAGGCATTCGTGGGATGAGTTTGCAGAAACAATGCATTTATAGTTGTGTGCGTACATAAATGGACATGATCATCATTTAAAAAGTTATTAAAAAGTAATTTCAACTACCATTCATATTCCTGTTTCCCTACCAAGACTGGTGATTTTGTAATTACTTTTTTACCATTAAAACATATCTTTTCTTTCTCCTATTGCTGTGCAAAGGAACAAAACAAAAACAAAAATCAGGACAAAAAAAATTCTGTACAAAATCTGTACAGAGAAAACTGATACTGACTATACACGGAAGTGTTGTCAAATACCTAAGGTATTTGTTTTCCTTTATTAAGGTAAATGTTTTTCCTCTTAACCAGAGTGCTATTGCTGAAAGGTATTAGTTTTAACAACTGGTAAAATTTTAGATAAATGACATAAGGTGATAGTGTTCCTTAAAGGAAAGGGTGGATAGGTGTGGATGACATACAATAACGTTATAAGTGTAAAATAAAAGAAACTGTTGATTTATTTTCTTAAAAATTATGTAGAATTTTGTATGAGACTGTCACTTGTGCATGTCTTTATTTCTTTTAATTAAAAAGAAAATAAGGAAGTGACATATGTCCAAAAACTTACCCTGAGTTTTAGATGTGCAGGGAAATCAAAAATTGTAGGAACAGCATCCATTCTAAGTCGTCGAGTTTGTCCAGTTAGGTCAAAACAGGAGGATTCAAAATGCTTTGAGCAAAGAAAAGTATGTTTGCCAGGCACAAAATTATTGCGTTTTACAAGGCGTATCCACTCATTTCTTCTCTTGGGATCCAAGGGAAATCTTAGAGAAAAGACAACAGAAATAATTAGATAAGATACCGCTACAGGTTGCACCTCTAAAATATGGGATCATCTGGTCCGGGATCATCTGTGGTCCAGCATGACCAAAAATGTTCCAAGATCAGAGAGTCCCAGTGTGCTGCAGATGGGTGGGGGCCCGGGAGCTGACACATGGCTCAGCTGGGCTGCGAGGGAGGGCAGTGGGAGCCAGTTCATGGCATATCTGGGCTGCGGGGGAGGGGGTCAGAATCCAGGAAGCCTGGGTGGGGGGCCAGCAGCAGGGGTCCTGAAATGACCTCGATATGGAAAAACCCCTCATCTGGGACCAGTTAGGTGTCCAAGGGTGCCGGACCAGGGAGGTCCAACCTGTAGTATCTATTTATATAAGAACAACGAGAAGTCCTGTGGCACCTTATAGACTAACAGAATTATTGGAGCATAAGCTTTTGTGGGCAAAGTCCCACTTTGTCAGATGCCACAAAAGCTTATGCTCCAATAAATCTGTTAGGCTGCGTCTAGACTGGCAAGTTTTTCCGCAAAAAGCAAATGCTTTTGCGGAAAAACTTGCCAGCTGTCTACACTGGTCGCTGATTTATGCGCAAGAACACTGACGATCTAATGTATGATTGTCAGTGTTCTTGCGCAAATACTATGCTGCTCCCGTCGAGAAAAAGCCCTCTTGCGCAAATGTATTTGCGCAAGAGGGCCAGTGTAGACAGCTCAGGACTGTTTTATGCAAAAAGCCCCGATGGCGAAAAAATGGCGATCGGGCTTTGCACAAAACCGTCTAGACTGGCACGGACGCTTTTCTGCAAAAAGTGCTTTGGCGCAAAAGTGTCCATGCCAATCTAGACGCTCTTTTCCGCAAATGCTTTTAATGGAAAAACTTTTCTGTTAAAAGCATTTGCGGAAAATCATGCCAGTCTAGATGTAGCCTTAGTGTATAAGGTGCCACAGGACTTCTCCTTGTTCATGCAGATTCAGACTAACACGGTTACCCCTCTGATATTTATACAAGAATTATTTTATTTTGAGGAAATTCTATGGCCTATTTTATACAAGAGGTCAGAGAGCAAGATAATGAGGGCACAGCCTTGTTAGTGCAGTCGAAATAAGACCTAGTGGTTTGTGCAGTGACACCTGGACCAGGAACCTGAGCCAGGAGTCAAGAAAGGGGTTGGAACCTGAGCCAGGAGTCAAGAGTAGGGCTAAGGTAGAACAAGGACAGTGCTGAAAGCAGCCTGAAGAGTCTGTCATCACTATCAATTAGGTACTGGTGTTCCAAGCCATAAAATCATGTAGGGCTAACCAAGCGGCTGTGAGGCTGGTATATGCCCTGAGAACCAATAGACCTGCTCCTGATTTGTGGACTGGCTGAGCTGAGCACAAGAATGACTCATCACTGCATGAAACAAAAGACAGGACTATGCAGCACTTTAAAGACTAACAAGATGGTTTATTAGGTGATGAGCTTTTGTGGGCCAGACCCTAATAAACCTAATCACCTAATAAACCATCTTGTTAGTCTTTAAAGTGCTGCATAGTCCAGTCTTTTGTTTCAGCAAGACCAGACTAACACAGCTACATCTCTATTACTATTCATCACTGCATATGATTTAATGAAGATCTAGTTTAGGAATGGCTCATCACCTCACACAATTACTCCCTTCTGGCCTTGGACTCTATCAAGGATTTTTTTTCCCCAGCTATGATGATAAATATATAATAAAGGGGGAAAAACTTTGGGGAAAAACATAAACCAAATCTACTTTGGGGATTTGGAGTACTATTGTAATAGCAAATAGTAAAGTGAATGAAGCACAAGCTTAACTATCAAACTCCTTACAATTCAGCTTTACAAGGAATTAAAAATCACACTATTTCCTCCACGTTTTAGTTTATCATGGCAGGTCTGTGCATAGCATCCAAGCTCCAAAACCACAATCAACTTAACTAAGATTTAAATATATCTGGTAAACTTTTTTAAAATTGGTGGTTATGCCCCTTTTTTGCTTCTTTTATGTACAAATAAAGTCTAACAAGATTTAATGTCAAGTGTTTAAATGTGTGCTTTAGTATACAAATACCAGAATAACATGGGACCGTGCCTCGTGTGGCTGAAGAGCTACTTGAGAGTCTCAGCTGCCCACTGAGAGGTCAGCCCTTACTGAGGAGGCAGGATGGATGCTTCTCTAACAAAGCCATTCTCTCCCCTAGCTGTGAATCGGGCATTAGCATGTAGCAGAGGATGTCAAAAGAAAGAGGGCAGCTTTAGACAAGCCTAACAATTCCCTCTCCTCCCAGAAGGGAAGGCTCCACTTTCATTCTTACGATAGGCCTGAGCTGCATGTCAAAGTACAAGAAAGCAGCAGGAAGGAAACAACCCGGCAAAGCTGAAGGGCTCCTGGGTCAGGCGCTGTACAACTAGAACACTAGACACGGCATTTCGCTTCTTCCATTTCACTTCCCCAGGACCGCGCTCTCCAAAGCGCAGACTAGACTCGAGCCACAGACGGGGAGGGGGGGGGAGAAGAGGCGGAGAATGAAATCGTGTCTACACGGGCGCCTGGGTGCGGAGTTCATGGAGCGAAGCGCACAGACTCGGGCCGCGTAGCCAGGTCTCCCCGCCCGCGGCAGCCGCTCTAAGGGCTACTGACTAGAAAGCCGGAGGCTCCCGCGACCACGGGAGCAGAGAAGCGCCCGGAAAGCCAGGCCTCAATCCCCCGCTCCCCCCGCGCGAGCGGTACCGGTGGAAGCTGACGTTGACGCTCTTGTTGTAGACAGCGGCGCACCCCGCCGCCGCGCAGCTGGTCGGCATCTCCCTTCGCAGGCGGCTCGCGGGGGCGGGGGCAGGCTCGCTTTGCCCCTTTAATAAGATGGCGGCGGCGTCCCAGCTGCTCCATGCAGCTCCTTCACCAACATGGCGGGAAACGCCGCCAGCCTTGGAGACCGTTATCCATACCCGCCCCATAGAGGACGCCTGGGCTCTTGTCGCTGTGGCCCCGGCTCTTTCCTGTACATTCTGTAACGGCCGTAGGCTGTTAGTCAGAACTACAACTCCCACGATGCAGCGCGCCACCCCCCTTTATTACACAATCTACCACGGCTCTCCTTCCCCCCCCCCCTTCTCGAGGGGGCTGGGAGAGGGGAAACTATTAGTTCTCGCGAGAGCAGAGTTGGCCGCGGGGGGAGCACTAGGGCGCGGAGGGGGGGATCCTGAAGACCGACGTGGTGGGGAAGTTTGGGGCTGGGCTGCTCCGGAATCGAAACCGACTGTGCCGCTGCGAGCCGCTCCCTGCCTCTGCCGAGCGCCTGGAGCGGGGCCATGGCGGCGCTTGCAGCCGCTGCGGAGGCGGCACCGCTGGAGCCTAGCGGCCTGTCCCCGAAGGAGGAGGGGGAGCTGGAGGACGGCGAGATCAGCGACGACGACAATAACGGCTCCGAGCCCGCCGGCGGCCTCATCAGCACCAGGCCCTACTCGAGGCGCAGGCCGCCTCCCGGCCTCCGCGGCGGCGCCTCGCTCTCCTCCTCCTGCTCGCGCCGCTTCCCCCGCTCGCGGCACCAGCCGCCCCCGGAACTCGGTCACCTGCACGGCCACGGCGGTTACCGGCCCAAGGAGTCGTTCCGCTCTCACCCGCCGCCGCTGCCCTCGTCGCGGATGCCTCCGGGCTCCCACTCCGACTCCGGCCCCAGGCTCTCGTTTTGGGAGCGCAGCCACAACGCGCTGGATCGGTTCCGCTTCCGAGGCAGGCCCTACCGCGGCGGGGGTCGCTGGGGCAGGAGCCGGGGTGGGGGAGACCGGGGAAGCAACCCCCCTGGAAGGCCGCCCGGGGCCGGGGGAGGAGCCGGATTCAGCTGTAGCCAGGGCTGGAGGGAGCTCTCCCCTCGAAAGTGTATCCTTGTGCGGGACAGTGGGGGCCTGGGTGTGTTCCTCGTTTCCTGGCAGCGTTGGGTGCGGGCGGTAGGGTGGAAAGGCTCATCCCTTAGGCTCTATCTAGGGTGCCTCGCTTAAACGCCTCGAGAAGGACAACGCCCCGAGCGCGCTGCCATCCAGATCCACGGGCTGCGCCTCAGGGTCGCGTTGTCCAGCGTGCATGGCGACGGGCTGGAGTGAAGCTGGGTCCCGGATCCGCGTGGGCACTGTATGCAAAGCTCAGTGCGGCCTTGTCCTCCCCAGCCTGACAGGAGACTTGCGAAGTGGATTAGCTCCGGGGAGGGAGCCTTAACCTCAGAGTTCAGGCTAATTATCTGAGCAGTAAAGTTTTAAAGTTGCTGATTTCGCCTATTGGGCAGTGATGGATACACATCCCTGTCTGCTTTCAGTATTTGCCAGTGCTGTAGCGGGTCTAATCTTGGTTGTATCTTGTGCTTTGCTTTAACTTTCCTTTCACTGAAAGCTCTATGCATAGAGCACATGTCAAGCCCCTTGTTTGATGCTATCATTTGTGGTCCTGTTTGCTAGAAGGGGCAGCCATACAAGCTGTGACTGCTGTTGGAGCTGGACACAGTGGTGTAGATCTAATGTTAAAGAGTATTGGTCAGACAATCTCACAGTACCTTAATAGTTCTTCCCATGGCAGATGAAATGGTAGAACCAGCAAGGAAGTTGCTCTCATTTTGCATCGGTCAGGTCTGTGTCCTGGTCTAAGGTGGGAAACCACCCATTTGATGGAAGGTCAGGAATAGGTGCACTGACCATATAGCTTAATTATAAGTATAGGTAGGAATAAATTGCATCAAGTATATTTTTAGAAATTGGTTTAAACCTGTTCTCCTTGGTTGTAATACTGAAATCAGTTTGCCATTGTCTGTGCATGCAACTAAATTACATACACCACTTGCTCAGTTGCATCAGTTACTCACACTAGTTATCAGCAAGGGATATTTTTCTTAGTGAAGCCAAGGCTTGAGATCTGTTTAAAAGGTGGGAATGAGAGATCCTTGTCATTTCGAGTCCAGATAATATTTCGAAATTGTTAGTCTTTACATAAGATTACATTTGTAGTAGGGATGTATGCGAGTAGTCAACTATCCAATAAGCCTAGGCTTATTGGGTAATGGAGTTGATTACTGGTATTTCCGAGGCGCACCCTCTCCCCCTTGCCTCTGTATGTGGGGGGAGCAGGAGCTGGTTTAAAAGCCAGTTCCCTCCAGCACCGTCGGCGCAGGAGGGGCCCCAGGGGAGGCTGCTGCGGGCCCAGGTTCACCATGAGCAGAGGCTGCTGCAGCAGGCAGCTGGAACCCCCCTGCATACAGAGGCTGCTGCTGTGAAGCAGCTGCTGTCTGTGGCGGCCTGGGCTGGCCGCGGGCAGAAGCTGCTCTAGGGGCAGCCTCTGTCCATGGTTGGTCCCAGTTCCCTGCTGGGCCCTGGCGTGAGCCAGAACTGAGCAAGCCTGGCTCCCTCCCAGCTTGTGCCGGGTATGGGAGCTACCCCCGCTGTGGCTCTGCATTTTAAATGTAAGAGGTGGGTAGGCAGCCTAGCTCTTACTACATTTAAAATGCAGAGCCACAACTGGGGTAGCTCCTGGACCTGGCGCGAGCTGGGACTGAGCGCCTTCCCCATCAACTAACCGTGTGGTTGATTAAAAATTCTGTCAACTACACAATTAGTTAAATACCTGCTTCTTAACATCCCTAATTTGGAGTGAGCAGAGAAAGCATTATTAACAGCATGTCTTAATTAACTGTTTAGCTTTATATGTTCCATTCATAATATTATCTGACTCTTGTCAATGTTTGTGTAGTGCTTTTAATCAAAGAATGTCTCTCTTAAGATTGGAAAATAGAGAAAATGTTACTGGGATCATGTACCAAGCCTCCTGGAAAGCTGGAAATAGAACCTTAGGCCATGGCCTCACACTAGAGACCTTACAGTTGCACAGCTGTATTGACGCAGCTTCATTTCTGTCAGCTCTCTTGTGTAGCCGCTCTCTGCTGATGGGGGAAGAGCTCTCTGGTCGATACAATTAAACCACCTCCAGTGAGTGGGGGTAGCTATATTTGCAGGAGAAGCTCTCTGGCTAACCTTTTTCTTCAGAAGGGAATACGCATGGGAATCTAAATTCCTGTTACAGATAAGTACTTGAATTTTGTCTTCAGTACTCCTCCTTTTTTTCTTGAGCTTCATGTTTCTGTTCAGTGGGTAAGTTTTCTAGCTGATGTTCAGTCACAATATTCTTTATTAATTTCTTAATTTTTTTTTACCAATTTTTGGTTTATTTGTTAGGTGAGCATAGGATCTTCAAGACGTGAATGTAGCCAAATGACTTGGTAATAGTGATGATCATAATGTAACTCAATTTAACATCCTTTGAAGGGTAAAAATGCCAAAGAAACCCCCAGCAGTACAAAAGGGGAACTGCACAAAAATAAGGCTAGCTAAATGGAAATTAAAATGAATATTCTTAGTAGTGAAATGGAGGCCATTTAAAAAAAAACAGTCATAGAGACTCAAAATGTATACTGCCAATTAAAAAGAAACCAAACCCCAAAATGACTCGTAGCTTAAACTCTGGCAAGTGTAATGGTATAATATGGTTAGACCAAGAAAAAATTATAAGAGCAACAGCTAAGGGCACAAAACTAGTAGCATTTTTAAGTACCTCAGGGCTTGTCTCCACAGGGTGGATTGATGCAGCAATCGATCCACTGGTGGTTGATTTAGCATATCTAGTAAAGACCCACTAAATTGACTGGATAACTCTCCTGTTGACTCTAGTACTTCAGCAGATTGAGATGAGTAAGGGGAGTTGACTGTAGAGTTTTTTCTGTCAATCCTCCGCAGCGTGGACCCTGCAGTAAATAAATCTAAGCTACATCAATTTGAGTTGCACTACTAACGTAACTCTAATTGTTCAGCTTAGATTGACTTGTCCCTGTATTGTAGTCCTCCCCTCAGAAGCAGGAAGCCTGCCAAATCATCAATCAGACTGCTGACCAATCTGGTGCTAAAGGAGCATTCTAAAGACGCCATTGCAGAGAAGTTGACTGATGTCTTGGCATCATTTTTGGCCATAGAGAATGTGGGGAAGATCTCCACACTCAAGCTATTTTTTAGATGGCAAATCTGAGGAAATGCCTCAGATTGAGGCATCAGTAGAGAAAGTTTAGAACAAACTGATCTAAAGAATAAGAAGTCGCCAGACCTCACATGGTATTCACCCAAAGTGCTGAAGCAACTCCAATCTGAAATTGCACACGTGCTAACTGGTATGTAAACTATGACATAAATTAGCCTCTGTACACATATAGATGTCTGGAGAATAGCTAATATGCTGATTTAAAAAAAAAAAGAGTTCAGAGGTGATCTTGATAATCATAGGCTGGTGAACCAAACTTTAGTACCAGGCAAATTTGGTTGAAGCTATAATAAAGAATAGAATAGTTGGTCACATAGATAAACTCAATATATTGGAGAGGAGGAGAGAGTCAACACAACTCTCATACAGAGAAATCATGCCTCTCCAAATCTATTAGAATTCTTGGAAGATGTCAGCAAGCACGTGGACATAGTGTATTTGGACTTTCAGAAAATATTTGGCAAGATCTCTTGTAAGCAAAACAAGTTATCATGGGATAAGAGGAAAGGTCCTTTCATGGATCAGTATTTGCTTAAAAGAAAAGAAACAAAAGGATAGGAATGAATGGCCAATTTTCATCAGAGGTGAGCAGTATTTGTTCTGGGGCCAGTGCTGTTGTACATATTCATAAATTCTCTGGAAAAGGGGATAAACGGGGTGGGAAAGTTTGCATATGATACAAATTATTCAAGATGTTTAAGTCCAAAGCAGACTGTAGCGAGATCTTACTACACACTAGTTAAGGATAACAGAGTATTAGGAACCACTAGGAAAGGGATAGAATATAAGACAGAAAATATGCCACTTTACAAATCCAGGCTACACCCACACCTTGATTACTGAGTGCCCAGAATACACCCAGAGTATTGCAGTGGGGTGAGGGCCCAGGGCCAGGAGCTAGATCTGCTTAGCTGGGGAGGGGGGAGGAAGTTCACAGACAATAGGCCCATCAGTGGGTATTATTAGCTGAAGTGATTAGGTTGGGAAACCCATGCTTTGGGTGCTCTAAACCTCCAGTTTCTAGATGTAGGAACATTCGAGTATCTAGCGCATTTGAGATTGCCCTGTTCTGTTCATTCCCACTGCCAGAAGATAGGATATATGGCTAGGACTATTGGACCTACTAAGTATGGTATTCTTATATTTTGTACAGGTTTTTTGCTGAATTTTCAAATCTGTAGATTGAGTCTGTGATGTGGAACCCCAAAATGTGGATTTCTTTGGAGAGAGAAGTTCTAAACTGATGAAAAACAAATGATACAAACAGTTTTCAGTTGCTGAGTTGAAGGTTTTCTTTAATCTGGCTCTTCAGCTCAGAATGGAGATTTTGCAGAATGTTTTGAAGGATAACAGCTGTAGCATGTTGTTTTTTTTTAATCTCTATGCATTCCTATCTGTGTTACCCATCCTTAACTTAGTCCTAGATGAGGTTTGTAAGAATATTTTAAATTTTATTTTTAAGAATTCCCCTCCACTTCCACTTTCAAAACACATTGGGACATTTGCCCTACCCATTTTTATATACTCTTAACAAACAAAACAAAAAACACCCTGCACTAATTCTCTTGTGCTAAGTGTAGAGTACCACTTTACAGTGCGGCATCTTTCTGACTTGGGTGTGAAACCTCACCCCCTGTGCTGGAAAGTGTCAGTGTAAATGGGCTTCCAGTGGTGGGCGCTACTCCCCTCATGGATATGGTTTATACAGAGCTCTGGGAGACCTCTTTCCCAGGAATCCTGCCGTGGTCACACTTTCACAGGAGAGAAGAGATTTTGACATGATTCTACATTGCTTAAATTAAACAGACTTTTTAAGAAAATACATAAAATACTTTAAAATAAATCAAAATTTTATGTTTGCCTACTAATGCTCTCTCAATTACTAATGTAACTAAGGGGACAGTTGATATTGTTACTTTTCCAATGCTTTATCAGTTTGCAAATATCCCGCTTAATGGTGATTTGGAATTATCCATTACAGAATTCCAAAATAGTTTGACTTCTTATTAAATATATGTTATGGGGAGAGAAGGGGCGGCTTCAAATCATAATAGGCACTTTTGTATATACAGTACTATCTTAGTTTTTTGGTTTTGTTTTTTATGCTTTAACCTGGCTGATCATTATGCCGAAGCTTGACAAATCTTAAGAAATGTTTTGCTAGAATAATGTAAGTGGCTTTTTTTGGGGGTTTATCAAAGATATTCAAATGTCTCTAAAAAATGAACATGCAGGTATGTCCAGGTCACTCGTGCCCCCATGGTTCTGAAGCTAGCCTTGCTTTGAAATGCTCTACAGAAAATTGTGGGTCTGAATCTGAAATCACAGCATGTTTAAATTCACAGATTAGAAATTTCATTGTGCTATAATTTAGCTCCATTGTTAGTATGCACAAGCCTCAATGGAAAAGCATCTCAAATTATCACAATGTTCATCTGTCTAATATAAGAGTTATTAAATAGCTTTAATCTAAACTTTAGAAAGCTAATAGGGTGAAAAGTTTTAAAGTAGATGCTTTAGTAAGCTCAAAATGCCAGATGGTTGTCTGCTGATTGCTTTTGGTTCACAATGAACTGTGCCAAATAGGTTGGGTTAAATTGACAATTTGTGTTTATTTGGATAAGAAATTATTATAGGCATTTAGTTTGGCTACAGCCTGTCCAAATAGAAGTGATCTTTTGAGTCCTGATTTCATGTAAACAGTAAAACACAAGAAATAATATGTAAATACAAAAATAGTGTATGCTATTTGTTGGTCTGACAATGTACTAGAAGGCTGTTTAGATCATTAGTATTAGTAACAATAACATTATCATCTTGTGCTCCACATTAGTAGGTTTCAAAGAGCTTTACTAAGTAGGGATGTAATAGTGTAACTGATTAATTGATACGCAAAAGCTTACAGGTTAATGCTATAGACTGCACACATTTCCACCCTCTCCTCTCCAGTAAATTTTTTAGCAGGCTGGCTATTCAATTAACTGATATTTAACATCCCTATTATGAAGAGGGCAAGTACAGTAAACTTCCGATAATCCGGCACCTTTAGGACCCAGGGGGTGACGGATTATCAGATATGCCGGACTGTTGGAAGGGGGGGGCTATGAGGGGTCTGGGGTGGAATGGGGGGGATGCACCCTTCGGCGCTGTGGGACCAACCCGGCAGCATCCCAGCTGCTCTGCCCCAGGCTTCCCTAATTCAGCCGCTGCTGAAACTGACCAGCGGCTGACTCCGGGAAGCCCGGGGCAGAGCACCCCAGCTGCTCTGCCCTGGGCTTCCCGCAGTCAGCCGCTGGTCAGTTTCAGCAGCGGCTGAATCAGGGAAGCCGGGGGGCAGAGCAGCTCCAATTGTCCAGCACTTCCAGCTTCCAGATGGTGCTGGACCATCAGGAGTGCCGGACCATTGGATGCCGGACCACTGGAGTTTTACTGTACTTTGATTTCTTAACGTATTTACAGGGTTACTTCAAATCATAATAGGCAGTTTTAATTTTATAGATAAGATTGTTATTAATCTTTCATGTCTCACTATGGCAGGAAAATAATCTTTAAGATAAAATAATTCTGCATTCTTTGCAAATTATTTATATAATATTTAAAAAATGCAACCTTGTGGAGTTGTGTAGGTGAACTTAGGACCTGGGCCACGAATGTCAGCAGTTTTCCATTACCGTCTCTTGGCTGGGGGTCAGACTGCTGTGGCCAACCCAGAACCCAATAGGTAAACAATGTCTATTGGGAATGCATGCACAACCCCTTGTGAACCAAAATGTTTGTTACAGAGCCTCTGATCAGAACCAAAGTAGTATAGTCCTGACTCTTCTGATGCCAGGTACTGGAGCCCTTGGCTCCTTGTGGTATACTTTCCTTAGTTGGTGGTGGTGATTAACCCCAGCGTTAGCTCAGATATTGGGATATGGTTGCTGGAGATTTTAACTGTGCTGTAGTTAGGATTTCAACATTTTATGAATGGTCAGACTGCTTCAGATTGAAGGTAAGTAACTTACCTTCACAGAGAGAGTCAGTGCGTGAGTCATACTTCTGTCAGAAGTCTGATGCTCACTAATTTGCTTTGAGCAAGTCTAACCAGCAGGTGAGGCTCCTTTTATCAGCCTCCACCATTTCAGTTCCAGCAAGTCGGAGTTTGTGGGTGGAGAGAAAGGAGACTTGCTGAGCATGAGCGATTCCTTGAGCTGTCAGAGTAAACAGAAGTCTCTTAAATTTTCAACAAAAAAGATGAGATTTTTCTACATTTGTGAACAGTTGTAAAGTATCTAATAAAAGAAATGTGAATGAAGGGAATTGAGCAGGAATATGATTGACAGTGGGTAAGTGTGATCAGTGTCCTTTATATTCAGTTCTTAATGTGCATATTTTATAAATTAGTCTTACTTTTTGACAAGTTCTGTTTCTAAGATGGTGGAGGAGAATTCAATTTGAAATTATAATACAAAATTGCTCCAGTGGGAGAACATATTTTAATTTGTTACGTATTGTTGCTTACTCTTCATTGATCATATCTTCATCTCTGCAATATGATTAAATTTAGTTTTCTTAACACATAATTCAGCCAAAACTTTTGGAAGATCGCCATCTAGAAAACAGAACTACTCATCTAAAAATGAAAACTGCGCGGAAGAAAGTTTTGAGGATCTTCTTCTGAAATACAAGCAGATTCAGCTAGAGCTGGAATGTATTAATAAAGATGAAAAACTGGCTCTGAATAATAAAGAAGAAACTGTGCACCAAGATGATGCTAAAACAGCGAATGCGGAGGACCAAATAGCTGTAGAAAATGTCAGTATTACAAAAGAAGCTATAAAAGAAGTTTCTCCTGAGGAGAAAAATCAGGTTATAGCCTTTCAGGCATTTGAACTGAAACCTCTTAGGCAAAAACTGTCTACACCAGCTGAGAAGAACAGATTGAAAAAAACTAAAGATGGAACAAAACAACTGTCACAAAAACCTGAACTCTCAGAATCCAGTCAAGGTAACTATTGAACATTCCTGCCTGCATTAATCTCTTAAAGATTCTTGCTGTATGATTCTGCTTCATATTTGGGAAAGTTGTGCCCCTTTAAAAATTTGCAGTTGAAACATCTTGATATTGCTAACGTATTTAATGTGAAACCACTTTATTTTGAATTGGAAAGTTTTCCTGAAGTAAAACATCATCAGCATTTAGTACAGCATTTTTATTCAAAATTGATCCAAAATATAAAATAAATTATACATATTCTCACAAATGTTTCTAATTTGAATGTAAATAAGGGTAGTGGAGAACAAAATTAGAATATTTCCCTTCTGCTGTTATACAGTGTTGAACACTTAAATATATTAATGCATGAGAATCAGAAAGTGAAATTGACTTGCTGTCTAAACAGCCTTTTCCCCCATTCGCATTAACTGTTAAAAAATATAGCATATATCTACTATATACTTGAGAGTGTGTGTCTGTCAGTTTGTTCAAGAACTCCTAAATAGTAAGAGCTAGGATGCCAAATTCAATCTACAGCTTCCTTTTACTGTTAACTTAAAGCAAGGTCAGGGTTTGGTTGTGCCAGGAAAATGTGGTGTGCCTGGAATGGGATTGCTTCTCATAAAGCACATACAGAAAAGAGACAGAATAACCAGGCAGGTGAAAGGTGCCTCCCTACTCTGGGACTATTCCAGTTCCAAACCTTGCACCCTCGGGTGTCTTTTAAGGAGGAGGGGTCAGAAGCTCCCCATCCCCCTCGATTCATATAGGAACATTGCAGGCTGTTCCTCTTCATCAGGGAGCAAGGGGGAAGTGCACAGTTTGCTGCCTTACTCGCTTTGGCCAGGGGGGCATGGGATAGACTAACCTGGGCCTCCCCCAGCTATGCCCACTGGAGCTGCTGTGATAGTTGTCTCTCTCTGGCGCAACCTGGATACTGAACCCCTCAATCCCAGCCCCACTCCAGAGTAATGATTTAAATGAAGCATTTTCATTTTATTGTTTTTTAAATTAAGGATCCGAGCAATGTTGGGTAAATCTGGTTAAAATAAATTATTAAAATTCAAACATTTTCAGATTTAATAGCTTAAAGAAACACACTTTAAAAAAAATTGTTACTATGGTAACTTTGCTGAAGGCCAAAAGTCCATGACACGTTTGGTGGCTCCTGGCTGTGGCATCCTATTTAAAGAACTCTTAGTGATTATATTATGCTATTTGGTAGTGGTCTTTTTAACTGCAAAATGGTAATTTAATTATGACAAGCCCCAAACTGCTTAATGTTATAACATGTGCTGTCTTTTTTTAATTAATTAAAAACACTGAAAATGAGAGCTGTGGCAGCCTTAACAGCAATGCTCCCAGTGAAACTTAATAGTGTAAAAGAGTAGGTAGAATAACTAGTTGTGCTAAGAACTGACATACTGCTTTTGAAATGTAGTTTTCTTGAGATTTTTTTAAAACTAAATTGACAGTCTGAGGCATCACAACTGGAATCTTGGGCTTTCATTTAATCATATTTTTCTTTTCCTTTCTTTATTGGCTTCTCTTTTGTGAGACTAAAGTGTGATTATTTAAGCTTAAGGTGGAAGATTGAAATTTGGTGACGAATATACTCTCTAGGGCAGGTGTTTTCAAACTTTGGATTGCGGCTTGTAAGGGTAAGCCTTACATTCACAGCCACTGGGAGCCACAAAGTGTGTGTCTGCCAGCTAGCAGCTTACCCTTACAAGCTGCTACCCGAAGTAAGCCGCTAGCTGTCACTCCATTTTCCCCTGTTCTCATGTACATGTTTTTTAAAGCATTCAGCAAGTAGGGAGATCTCCAGGGTAAGCTATACACCATTTGTATGTTTTAAAATTTGTATTTTATGTTTGAGATGGCATTTACCTTGAATCTACTCTTCTTGATATTTAGGAAGAGTCTTCTGCTAGGTTTTTAGGAACAAGGAGAAAATTTGATTGTCAGTTTCTGTTTTCTCAGTTCCAGCTTTGAGTTTTCAACTTAATCCTGGGATGTGGTATGTCCTGGGATGTGCTCTTGATTCACCAAAAGAAGCTTGTCTTTTGACAGATGCTGCTTTTGTTCTGTTCATCCCATGAACAGGTGGAAGACTGTTCCATAGAACGAGAAAGAAAATACTAGGGGAAAACACCTTAAGATGGAAAACTTAAAAAATCAGACATCCAGTATGTACTGTCAGTGTTGTTTCTGAAAGTGAGATCAGTCATGCTAGTTATAAAAGCGCACTTTCAGTAAACACATCCTCGGCAATTTTATTTTAATACACTATTCTACGTCAGTAATATTAGTAAAATCTCTGGTTTAGTTCTGTACATTTGTTTTAGTGTAGCCCTGTTAAATGCATTGGAGTTTTGTCATATTTATAAAAATGTTCTGTTTTGTTTTAAAGGAGCAGAAGACGAACAAACATTAGTACGAAAGCTTAGCACTTCAGATGATACATCTGAAAAGGTGAGAGAGTGTGTTCTGGCTGAAATCCTATTTTGATGCACGATCTTTTTGTTCCTTTTTTTTCCATGTTGTAAAGTCAAGTTACTCTTCAGGAATAGGTAGCATTAATCCTCAAAGACTATGATGAAGTGGAGTGGGATTTTAAGATTGCATCTTTATGGAAATATAATTGCAGTCTCAAGTTTTTAATAAAAAAGGAATTTTGAGAACTAGACTAATGAAAGAATATAATGATTTTTCAGTTATGCTCTTTCCTCTTTTTCTCCTCCACACAAGAAGCTGCTGGATGAGGAGGAAGAGATGTCTGAATTGCAGCTTAGACTTCTTGCACTTCAGTCTGCCAGTAAAAAATGGCAGCAGAAAGAACAGCAGGTTATGAAGGAAAGCAAGGAAAAACTAACTAAGACGAAAACTGTTCAGCAAAAAGTCAAAACCAGTACAAAACCTCATTCAACCAAAAAAACCAGCACTGCAGGTAATATGTTTAACATTATTCAAATTGGAAATTCAAAATGTAATCTTCTGTGTAAGGCTGATGTGAGTTTGCCCATGAAAACTCATGATACTATATGTATTTTTGTTAGTCTCTAAGGTGCCAGAAAACTATTTGTTGTTTTTAAATACCAAATGTTCACCACCATATTGCACTTATTAATATCTTTCTCAAAGCTCTTTGGATTTCTACAAAATGTAACCTTTGGCCACTTGTGTTGATACCTTTGGACGTTTTAAAAGAAATGAGGTACAATTACCTGTGTGTGTATATATATTTTATTTAAAGCTAAGCAAGCATTGAGGAAACAGCAAACAAAGGCATGGAAAAAAATGCAGCAGCAAAAGGAACAAGAAAGACGTCAAAAAGAAGAGGAGCAGAGGAAGCAAGAGGAGGAGGAGGAGAGAAGGAAAAGAGAAGAGGAAATCCGAAAAATTCGGGACCTTTCCAATCAAGAAGAGCAGTATAACCGGTTCATGAAGCTTGTTGGGGGGGGAAGAGGAGATCAAGAAGCAAAGTAATGAATTTGTAATACCGTATTGTACGGGTTCTCAAACTGTGGGAGGCAGCAAGTATGAAGGGAGGTACCTGCGCTTAAAAGCTAGCTCCCCATGCATATTGCTCCCCCCCCCCCCCCACTGCTTCCTCTATCCGATAAAGAGGGAGCACCGGGAGGGGGACGGTATGGGGAGCCATCTTGAAAGTTGGTTTCCCCTGTGTATCAGAGGGGGCAGGGTGGGCACAGGCAGCTTTATGGGATCTGGTGCTCGTGGGGAGCCAGCTCCCCGCCTATTTCCCCACCTCTTCGTTTGGATTAACCGATAAACCCAAGCTTAGTGAGCAGTAAGTGTTACCATAAGGCTATGTCTAAACTACATCCCTCTTTTGAAAGAGGGGATGTAAATTAGACATATTGAAATTGCAAATGAAGCCAGGATTTGAATTTCCCGTGCTTCATTTGCATAATTGCATCACGGCGTTCTTTCGAAAAATGCTATTTTGAAAGTGAAACCGTGGTTTAGACACGGTTCTTTCAAAAAGAAAAGCCTTTTTTGAAAGATCTGGTAAACCTCATTGTTTGAGGAGTATAGCTACCCTGCACCAAGTAATAGTTGCAGCAAGTTGCCAGTTTTTTCTGTAACATCAGAGGCGTAGCTAGAGGAATCAGGGATTGTTATACAGAAGATCCCATTAGACGGTCACATTTTGGCTTTTCCTGTTTTTAAAATGTAACAATGTTTGAAAGAGTTCCAGAAGGAACTCTAGAGTTTCAGCACCACTAGAATGACTACTGTTGTCCCTTCTGATGGACTCAGCCTCCAAGTATGTCAAGAATATAGAGGGATAGCAGTATTTTACCACATTCTAACACTCTCTTGCATATTCTTAGTATTTGTCAGCACTCTGTGTATATGCATTGACAGTCGCACAGCGTCATGCATCCTCTGTGCCTTCTATCCTGTACTGTTGCTGTGGGAGTTCTAGAACTAAGGTGTGCCAACAGGTTGCGTTATGTGGTTCATTTTGGGGTAACCGAAGGTAATGTCCCACAGGGAACCCTTAAGACAAGGATGAGCAGATATCAATATTTGTCAAGTCTTTAGGGGCTTGCTAGAATAGGCAAAGTAGTTCAGAATAGTAGGTGAGACTTAGCTATTTAGTGTTCGACTAAACCTTTCCTAACCTCAGCTTTATCCTAATCAAAATATGCTATCCTTGTTCCCTTCCCCTTTCTGCTGTCCTCTACGTGCTCAGGAAGGGTACATTTCTATGGTCTTTGACTGGGATAGGTTGGAGTATTGCTTCTGGGGGCAGAGGTGAGATTGTTGGGGAAGGGAAATGACCTTAACTCTACATTTCCTTGTTTTCAAAAACTTAAGTTTAGTTCCTTCCTTCATGCTCTCTGAGGCAGTGTTATGCAACTAGGGGCACCTGTGAGCCATGGATGTACTTACTAAATATTTCTCACTGCTACTCGGCTACTTGCTTAGGTTTTCTCTAGGCCCCTTTAGTGCCACTCACAATTCTGTCTGAGGAATTCCTTGAGCAAGTGATAGCACCACAAAGTACTCCTGTTCTGGTTTACACTGTTCACGACAATCTCCTTTATGTACACAGGTTTTAGAGTACTTTGAAAAGAGGGCTTTTAAACACACAGCTTCTATTTGACCAGACAAATGGAAGTTGTTGCCACTCCTTAATGCTGCCAGCACTTGAAGCAGAACTTTCAAAATGAGCCCCTGGGCACAAGCGGAAAGTAATGTGAAATTTGTCTCGGGAAAATCTACCAAGACAGCACTTGAACCCATAGTTTTTGCGGGGACGAAAGGGAAGGAGTAAGCTCAGGTTGAAGATTGTCTGTTCTTGTCAGTGAGCAAGTGATTGATGTAGGCTGAGCTCCTCTGCACAGCTGGCCACATGAGACATCAAGTGCAACAATCTCATGGTGCATATGCAAATTGCTTTCTTTCATGTGCCTCAGTTCTTTTTTCCTGGGTGTTGTCTCTAAAACCATTTAGCCAAATGACAGGAGTTTGCAACTGACTGGCACTGCAGCTTAGCAATTTTCAAGACACATTCTTTGAGCACATTAATTTTTAGAACTTTGTGAAGGTTGAAAGCATTGAGTGTTCTTCCATAGTAACTCTGTTTTTAGTTTTTCTTATTCAGTCATTACTTGGCTCTTCTGAAAAAGATTTGCTTTTCAGCAGGAACTTTGGTAATTTACTGGGATGTATTGACATGAGCAACAGAGTTCTGAAATTGAAGTTAATTAACACCATGTCTTTCATAATGCTTTATTCAGGGGTGCTCATGTTTTAAATGATGGCTACTTGTCAGGTGCTTGACTGTTACAAGTTTATTTTGGGTTCGATAATTGAATATATTTGCTTGTATAGTCTCTTCCTTGATAAACTTGTAGAAACTGCTATTATATTCAGAGAAAACATTCAGAACCTGCAGCTGATCTCCTCAATCTCTGCTTGCGGTTACATGGAGAAGACTGTATTTAGTCTTCTCAAGCCACAGTTGATCCCCTTATCTTCTTTTTCTGCTAGGTAGAACTTGATTTAAAAGTGAGTGAAGGGCCAGGTGGTGACTGTTATATCATTTTTTTTAAAAGTTGTTTAAAGACCCGCTAAATTAAAGCACTTATTTTTGTATTCTTAGTCTTCAGACACAGATTTGAGACGGTCTTTAGATAAGCAATCTACTGATAGTGCAGGAGGGATTTATCAATATGACAACTATGATGAAGTTGCCATGGATACGGACAGTGAAACTAACTCACCAGGTAAGATTAGCTTTCAATTTCTGACATGGTTGAATAGAATAATGGTAAAAATAATTGTTGGTCTATAACTTTGCTGATATAAGAAATATGAAACAGGGCTGTTGTTTTGAGGACTGAAGCTGAATGGGTAATAATTCACTACGAGTTTGAGAGTTGTGCCATTTCAGATTAACTTATTCTGTCCTGTTTTAAGTTGGATTCTTTTTTATATAGCTTTGTATTCCTTACGGATCCTCTAAAAATCTTCAGGCTTACATTTAGCAAAATATTATTAGAAACTTGTTTTTAAATTCACACAGAATCATATAGAAATGGGGGTCCCCAAAGCACAATATGTACAAATACTGTTGGCTACTTTCTAGAAGCCTGTCCTGCACTTAATGTTCTCACAAACTGAAGTGAAACTATTTCAGCTTTCCTTTTCCATCAGAGAAAACAGTAAAATTTAGAAATGTTTCCAATATTTCAATAACCTCAGTTCTCTTGTACCTGTTTGCATTTCTTTTATTCCTTTGCACTTCATTTTCTGATTCTTATTTACTTTTCCCCTATAAGCCAACTTCCTTATCTTCTGTTCTCAAACTTTCTCACTTGCTGCTGCCTAGTTTTCAGAAGGACCACAGTGCATACTGTTTCCAGCCATGCAAACTATGTGACTTCTTCATAGGGAAGGGTGGGGATTCTGAGGCTTTGAATCTACATGTCCCAATATTCAATATACCTTGCATTTCTTCCCTATCTGGTGCCAAAGCCTTAGTGCATGTTGCAGCTCCTTACTACTGGTTGTCAGATCAGTTAGAATCTCTGCCTCTATCAGAGGCAGCAAAGGAGTGGGGGTGGGGAAGGGGGGAGGGAAGAAGGTGTACTTCAAAGTTGCAGTGCTGCTGCTTTCAAACCCCAAGGCAGTGTTTCAAAGGGGCAGCTGTCATGGAGCCCGGGGGCAGCTGGGGACTCCCCAGCTGATCCTGGGTTCCACACGGCAGCAGAACCCAGGGTCAGCTGGGGACTCCCCAGGTTCCACACGGCATTTTCCCAGAACCTGGCGTCAAGAGTGATTACCCAGCTGATCCTGGGCTCCCCGCGGCATTTCAGCGTAACCTGGGATCAGCTGGGGAGTACTCAGCTGACCCCAGGTTCTGGGGAAGTATTGTGCAGGATCTGGGGTTAGTAGGGGAGTCCCCCACTGACCCCGGGCTCCATGGCTTTGAAATGCACAAGAGCCCCCACTGAGGACACTTCTGCATTTCTTCATTGAAACGTACAAGAGCCCTAGCTGAGGCTCTTGTACATTTCAAAGGAGGAATGTGGAACTCCACCTGCAGCCCGAAGTCTGGCTGACTCCAGGCTGTGCTTGCTTTGAAATGTATAAGTGCCTATTGACTAGTACTGGACTAGTCAATTAACGGCAATGTAACATCCCTCTTGGACAGCAGAGATAAGTTTCACTTACAATAATGTTACGCTTTAACATCCCTAATTCAAAGGTAACTGTGTATATGGTTAACTGATGAGCTTAGCTACCCACGCACATCAGTTCTCCGGGAGCTGTGCGTAACCATGAATTTTTTCAGTGGTTACATGGTTAATTTAATCAAATGCATTTTAACATCCTTACTTTAAATATTTGTATTCAAATTGGGGATGTTAAATATCTGTTAATTAAATAGTTGAGTAACCTCATTAATTCTTATCGGTTAGTTGACTACTCTATAGTACCCGGGGAGTGGGGCTGGCAGCCAGTGCTCTCTAGCACTACTTCCGAGGAGCCCCCTGCCACTCCTTGCTCCTGCCTCTGTAACAGTGTGGGGAGCCAGGCGGGTGGAATTCTGCGAGGGGAGCCAGTTTAAAAACCAGCTCCCCTCGCAGACTGGCTGCCTGTTTCCCCATGCTGCTGCCTCTGATACAGAGGCAGCAGCGCAGGGTGGCAGCAGCCCCTATCTGGAGAAGAGGGGTCTGTGCTCCTGGACCCAGCGCGAGCCGGAACTGAGCCGGACTGCCTGCCAGCCTAGCTCCTAATACACTTTAAATGCAGAGCCGCAGCAGGGGTAGGTCCCAGGCATGTCGCAAGCCAGGGCTGAGCCAACTTGCTGGTAAGCCTGCTAAAAAATATACTGGGGGGGACACGCGTGCAGTCTATAGCATTAAACCTATAAGCTTTTGCTTATTGGCTAGTTGACTACATTATTACATCCATAATTCAAATACTAAAGTTAATGTAAAAAAAGAAGATAGGAATAGGGCATTGAGTAATTCTGTGTGTTTCTTATTGGGGTATATACTCCTTACTTGATCTGGTCTCACCTACCAAAGTTGAGATATAAATTAGTATTTTGCCTGTTTCTTCACTTTGCTGTATGGCCATGATTTAAAATGAGATTCAGTAACTAGCATATATTTTTAGTTGCTTAATTAAAGCATAACATGATTTAGAGCGGTGTTTGGTAACTCGCAACTAACTTACCATTCTTATTTCTTGAGAATATAAATGTATCTCTCTTTGTTGCAGCTTCTTCTCCAGTGCAGCCTCCTTTCTTTGAGTGTCCGTTGGGATATTTCCCTCCTCCAGCACCACCGATTTCCTTGCCTCTGCCACCTCAGGTTACAGTAATTTAATTTTAATGTTTTAGCCTTGTTCAATTTTAGTTCTGTGCCTTAAATACTTATCTTGGACCCTACATTCTATGTTGCATTAAAATATGAGAATTTTTTAATAATATCTAGCAAGACTGCGTCCAGTAATTCTTCACAGGCCCTTTTGTGGTGCCGTTGTGCCTCTGTATCTTTATGCTGATACTGGCATGCCTGTGCAGAAGACCACCTTTTCTAGGGATCAACAAAACCAGGGAGTTCTTTCAGTCCTTTTTGGGCTCAAATGTCTTTCCATCTTCTTTGCAGCTGGAGGGTCAATCAGTCCCTTCTCTTGCATACCCTCTCTAAGTGTGTACGTGGAGGGTAGGGCAGTCTAGTCCCCACTTCCCTCTTGAAATCTGGTCCCAGGCCTGATACACAAAATGTATGTCCTCTCTAGCCTCAGTACTCCCCATCCAGAGATTATTTTGGCAATATTCTAGGCCCCTTACCCACCCAGTACTAGTCTCAACTAGACTCTAGTTGCCTTCTCACCCAGGAATCTGCCAGCAATCTGCTATTCTGTTTTCCCCTCTTGTTGAACAATGGAACTTTCATATCTTTTCTTTTCTTGTTTGGTGCTCCTTCTTGGGACTAAAAACTCTGAACGTCTAGCATTAAAGGACATTGTAATAGAGCTGAAGGGACAATCCCTATTTTGTTACAATGCCACTGTTTTAGCTTTTACTGTTTTTACCTACCTCCTTTTTTTTTTTTGTAAAGAAGAGCAATTTAATGATAGCCTTTGCTGTTTAAATCACTTCTATCTGAATTGTAATATCAAACTGTGGTCTGGTTGGTTTAGTTTGTGCTTTGTGTCATTGGGGTAATTTAGCAATGAAAGGTTTAGTTAATTCTATTTGTTTTTCAAATCCTGTTTTTCTTTTTTTAATACATCTCAGACCATGCAACCATTGAGCCAACTTTATGTGGAGGGCATTTCTTGTGTTTCGCTTGAGCCTCCTCCACCTCTCCCACCTCTTCCACCTGAGGAACCTGAACAACCACCCAAACCTCCGTTTGCAGATGAGGAGGAGGAGGAAGAAATGCTGCTACGAGAAGAGTTACTCAAGTCTCTAGCAAACAAACGAGCTTTCAAATCTGAGGTAGTCCACTAAATTTTGAATATAGCCTCTAGATGGCAGTCTTGAGCTAACTTTAAAGGTGACCTGCAAAGTGTAGAAAATAGAAAAACTTCAACAACATAGTCTAGTAGCAGCGTAGAAAACAGGAGAGTTCTTTGTTTTTGTGTGTTCTGTTTTTTGCTGTTTTATAGCTACATGCAGTGATCATGAATGAGTTTTAAATAAAATCTGCTGGACTTGCATTACAAATTACAGGTCTTATCCAGCCTGTTTTTGTTGGAGGACTAGTAGGATTGTGACATTTCAAGGGATTAAAACTTGAACAGTTGAAAGAGATTTAATTCACTGCTAAACAATTAACTTGCTTATTATCTATTTAACAAACTCTTGGAAGAAAGTTCTTTTTGTTAGTCAAACACCATTTTGCCCTATTATTTAAAGGCTGAGCGAGCTTTTGCTTCACTTCAGCCCTCCAGCAAATATGATCTGGACAGGACTTAACATCTCTAATATTTTAGGGGTGGGGGAGAAACAAACAGAACTTATCCTCCCTCTGCCCTGTGTTTGTAATGAATATTAAATTTAAACTGTCTATACGACCTTATAGAAGAGACCGCAAACACATTTCTTTTGCAGATCACCTCTAAACTAGAGCAGGACCATTCTTCCCTAATACACTTGTTTTGGCATCACTATGTAACTACAATGGGATTGATAGTAATATGCCTTTGATCAGAAAGTTGAAATGTGTTCTGGTGGTCTAGTCTCTCTGATAAAAGGTTAGAGAGATGGCATAGGCACTAATGTCAATATTTTTCAATTTTTTCATGTACAGCTCTTCACCTTTGGAAACATTTTTGTTATATATATTTAAATTTGTATGTAGGAAACCTCAAGTAATAGTGGTCCGCCTTCACCTCCAGTTCCAAATAATTCCCAGCCTGTGCCAAGAAGCAATCTGTCAGCCGTCAGTATTAATACTGTATCGCAGCCTCGGGTACAGAACACAAAGTTTGTTAGAGTACTGCGACCTCCACGGGCCGTAATCACAGTAAGTAAATATCTTCAGGTTTTTTTAATAAGACCATCTTATGAAGTAGTCTTAACTGGTATTGTTAGTTAATAATAAGATACAAGTCATTTCTCTTAAAAATAACTGTTACAGCAGTGACCAGGAACCTGTGGCATGTTGGACCATTCTTTTTCCCTTCCTTGCAGTGAAATATTTAATTTTCTGGTACATCTAAGAATTTGATTCTCTGAGCTAAGAGAAGGTGTAGTGGTTCTTCTTACATAACTTTTTAAAATGAGCTTAAATAAAGAGGTTTTCCTCCCTGTCGGTTGGGGGAGGAAGTAAGAGACTCCTGAGAAGATAAGATACATGAAGCAAGCAGCAAATGTAATTTCAGATTCTTGTAGCAGCCTTGTACAAAATAGGATAGCTGTCACGTAAAAATTGTTTAAATGCACTTAGAATCTTTCACTAGGAATTTCAGACACTGAACATCACTGCCCTTTTCTGCTTTTAGCATTCAGCATCTTATAAATTCAAAGCTCTGTATGAGTATTTAAGGCATGGTCCAAAGTTCACTGAGTCGGAGAGGCTCTTTAAATACAGTTCAGTAACTTGGTTTGGTATTATCTTACACTAAGTTGAAGATGACGGAAGACTTTAGAGGCAGAAGATGCTTGGATGTAGAAAAATGTAGCACTGAATGGTCGAAGTAGTTCTTTTATGATAGTTGCTTTATGTGATCATATATCTAGCTTGGACTTGGGTGTTTTTGAATCCTATTTTATTGGAGCTAAGTTCTCTATAAGCTGCACAGCTATCTATTTAGCCCCGCATAGGCCTTTCAGGCCGGGGGAGGGCTGACCCACCCCTGTGGCAACCAGGGGAAGGGCTGATCCACCCCAGTCTACCCTCCTTGCTGCAGCCAGGGCCTCTTGGCCATGGCCTGAACTCTGCCCTGAGCGGGGCAGCCGGGCCCCAGCCTGACTCTGCAGTGGCTGGGGCCTGGCCCTGAACTGTTCCACTTACCTCAGCTGCACCAGTCTGGAGCCTATCTTCCCCCTGCCACAGCTGGAGTGGCCAGGCCCCGAAATTCCTTGGTCCTCAGCCCCTGTCACACCCTTGCGCCTGCAGTCAGAGCCCTTGCACCCCAGCTGTCTGTCTCAGGGTTGCCAACTCTACCAGACTGGACATCATTGACAGCAGTGGCATCCGATCTGGCCAAGTTGACAACCTTAGTCCCAGCTGGGGATGTTAAATTATGATTAATCAGCTAATTGAGTAGTAAATGGAATTTCCATCGATTACTTGATTAGTCGATAAGGGAGGGGGTTTGCTATCCCTGCTGCAACTCTGCAATTTAAATGTAGTAGGAGCATGGCAGGAGAAGAGGAAGGATAGTACAAGTCCAAAGATAGAAGAGGTGCTGACTATACTGATGTCACTTTTCATAGAATTTATGGGAACTTCTCAGTCTTCTGATATAACCTCTTGTGTGCATTGCTCTTTGTCAGCTATATTTATTTAAAAAAAAAAATCTTATATCATCCCACTCTTTCAGATACCCTCTAAAGTTAATATTTTCCCTTTCTTCTGGCAAACATTCTTTCCATCTTTTTACCCCCACTGTTCGCTGCTTGCTTCTAACCTAATTTCAAACAATACATGGGTAATTTGAGATACAAAGGAAGCCCAGTCTTTGTGGCATATTATACTTGTGCTAATGAGTTGGCAGTTGTATGTGTTCTGTAAACTGTACCTTTGGTAATTTTTTACTTAAATCTTGTCTGATCTGAATCACTTTGTCAACTATTAGAGAATTTTGAAAGAGTTCTTTGTCCTGTTATCTTGAATCTCTCCTGGTTCAGATTTAATTCAACTGTTACGTTACAAAACTCAAGAAAAGAAAAAAAATATTAGTTAATTGGAGACAAATGCCATTATTTAGCCTTTTTAATGCAAGATAGCTTTTATCAGCTCTGATGGGTAGTTTTTAAAGGGTTGAGAAAGTCCTGGTAAGTTTGTATAATCTAGTTAATGATTATTAGCTTTTACATTAATTAAAAATGATGGATGATATATTTGTGTATGTTTGAGACTTGCTCCTTTTAACTACTTTTCATTTTGCAGAGCTGTTTTAATCAAGTTGTTTTAAGTTTTGAATCAATGTAGTGATAGAAAAATCACTCAGTTTTCAAGATTGTTCTAAGTCATTACTTGTGAATGAATGGTAGCTTAATGTCTAGAACAGGACTATTTTCCTGTGTTTATTAAAGGTGTGTTGAAACTAAGGCCACTTATAAACTAAGACCACTTCTTAAAACTTCTACTGGCATAAATATCTGTCAAAGTATGGAAAAAAAATACCCTAGGGACATAACTATGCTGACAAAACCCCTAGTGAAGCTGGAGCTATGCTGATGAAAAATAGCTGTTGTCATTCAGGGAGGTAGTGGTCCTATATCAGCAGAAAAATTCCTTCTAGGTGTATGCTATGTCTAGAATAGGAGGTTCTGCCTGCATGGCATCTTGAGTCCTGAAATCAAGTAATAACGTGTGTGTGGGGGAGGGGTGGGCTAGGAATGGTTAACCAGTTAATTGTGTACAGGAGTACTCCAGCCTGGCCAGAGCAGCCCCTGACCATGATGGGCTGGACCTGGGTAGGTGCTGCTCTGTCTGGGCTGGCTGCAGAGAAAAGTTTGAAAAGGTGTACAGTGTACCGTGAAGGCTGAAAATGCAAAAGAGTATTACAAGGAACCAAACATTTTATTCTTTTTAAATCACTCTAAATCATGATTTTTGTGTGTGCCTGACTCATGATTTTTGAATGTTTGTGGTTGGCAGTGCTACACTATGTGCTGGAACGATGCGTACATGATCCTAACATTATTGCTGGGAGTGGTGAAGAGAGAAGACAAACTGCTAATTTGTTCCGCCCTCCTGCAGCCCTGGAAAACTACATAAAATCATAATTATCCAGACACTCCCTTGTGGCATGTTCCCACTTGAATTGAGAAGAATAGTACAGTGAAAATGGCAAAGTTAATGTCTTTTGCTCAGCTGCTCAAATTGGTGTTACTGCAGAAGTGGCATATGTAGGAAAGTGTAGAAATAAAGTTTCTTATTTAGGATTTCTGACATACTGAAGGATACTGTCCCGAGGTAGAGGGTAAATATTACTCTAGTCCTATCTAGTCATGACTGAAATTTAATCATGCCTTTGTTAGGAAGTAGGGAGAGAATCATCTGGAGAGTGAAGTTGCTGTTAATTGTGCATGTGAAAATTTATAATTATTTGATCCTCTGCATTGTGCTAGCACCGACTTCCTTTGTGGCTTGCTATTTTCTTTGCTTTAGTTCTCGATCTGTAAAATTAAGATACTTTCCTACTTCACATGACTATTGTGTGAGAATACATCCTTTCAATACTTCTCAGACATTCAGAAGCTCTTCTAATGGGAGATATAGATATAGATACTAGAAATGTTTCAGAATATAATTGGAGTACGGTTGAAAGTGTTCGCATAAAGTCTATGCTGTAATGCATCTGGTTTTACTTGGTTTTACTTCTTTTTGCCAATAGATATCAAAATAAATACTTTGTCCCTGCAGCTTCCAAAGCATAAGTCGGTAGTGGTAACACTCAATGATTCAGATGATAGCGAATCGGACGGAGAGCCATCTAACTCAACTAACAGTGTATTTGGAGGACTAGAATCCATGATTAAAGAAGCAAGAAGAACTGCAGAGGTAAATGGTATATTAATTTATAAAGCTTAATTTGAACTAGGGATATCAATGTGTAGTCGATTATACAATTAACCGATAAGCCTAGGCTTATTGGTTAATCTGCTTGACTACATGCATTCACCCCCACCCTGCCTCTGTATCTCTGATAGAGGCAGCAGTATGGAGAGTGAGGGGGTAGGCTGGAGTCGATACATGTGGGAAGCTGGCTTTCAAGCCAGCTCCCCGCGTGTATTGGCTCTGCAGACCTGCCTATCTCTCCTCCCCTTTGCTGCCTCGTACAGAGACTGGGGATGGGGGGAGAGTAAGAGCTGGTGCTGTGGGGAGCCGGCTAAAAAAAGCAGAACAGAGCAGCCTCTGTCTGTGGGGAGCTCGGATCACCCACGGACAGGGGCTGTTGCCACCCCTGCTGCTGCCTGTGTAACAGAGGCAGCAGTGCAGGGCAGCAGGCAGCCGGTTCATGAGAGGAGCTGCGCGGAGTGATGGAGGCTCCCTGGGAGTGGGGCCAGGAGCACACTCACTGCTGGCACCGCCCTTGTGGACTATTGAATAGTCGTGTAACTGATAATATTTTGTGCAGTTACATGACTGTTCAATTACACTATATCTAACACCCCTACCTTGAACATTTCAAGTTCAGAATGCACAGCAGCCCTTCTAGCAAGTGCCTAGAGATACAGGCATGTGTCAAACAGAAGAGTGTTGGGTGTGTTTTTACGATACTGCACCTAGCCAGGCTGGTAATTGATCATGTTGCAAGAATGGTGTAATTCGTTTTAGTTTAAAATAACCCAAGGATAAAATGTGAAGGTGTACTAATCCCTTAACTAAATAAAATCCAAACACAGAACTCTAGATTGTGGTAGGTAAGAGGAGCTGGAGCTGCTAATTGAACATATATGGCTTTAAATACCTTTTATTCACTCTGTAATCTGTTAATAACTACATCTAAGTGCCCCTTACATATAATGCAGCTTCTGGAAACATTTGCATTTAATTTGGTGTGTGTAGAGGGGTTGTAATATTGGCATATTTTGATTAAGCTCTTTTTATGACAGGCCTCAAAACCCAAAGCACCTCCTAAGTCAGAAAAAGAAAATGATCCTATGAGAACCCCAGAGGCCTTACCAGAAGATAAGAAGATTGAATATCGACTCTTAAAAGAAGAGATTGCCAAGTATGTTGGAGTTTCAGTGTAACACTATAATTTTAAAGAACCTGTATTTTCTTTTAAGCCATACTAGTAACCAGTTCTTTTAACTTTGTCAAAAATCTGTTATAGATCAGTAGAAATAATCGGAATTGCTTTCTTACATTGCAAAAATAAATTAGCTTTTTTAGATTCTTTTTAGTAAGATTATTCAGTATATGAACTGTTTGGAAACAGTCACAACTTCAAGAATCTACCTCTAACTTGAAAAATAGCCATATTATGTACTTGTGTTCTGGGAGTATATGCAGTCTGAAGTCATAATATGTTGCTAGTTGCAATTGCTGGATACTCCATGTGTTTGGTTTTTTTAACATGTCTGTTTTAGTCGAGAGAAGCAGCGCTTGATCAGATCTGATCCGTTGAAGAACAATTCATCTCCTGCAAACTCTGATGGTGAAGTCGATGGGGTTGGTAGAATAGCAATAGTTACAAAACATGTTACAGAAGCAGAAGCGAAGCTTAAGAAGCACAAGTAAGTTCTTCAGTATGATGTAAACCACACTGAGTTTGTTTAGAGGGATAAAAGGTGAAAATATTCAAGAATATGTAACTTCTTTAATACAAGTAGGGTTTGATTATCTACTACTTCGCACCTTATGTTGTCGCTTATAGCTTTACAAAATGAGTGTGATGTAATCCACCATCATGATATAACAATGTGTTATGTCCACATTACATGTGTAAATGACTATTTTCTTGTTGATAATACTGTAGGGAATCCTTTTTCAGTCAGTTTTTATCAGTTTTACTTTATTCCAGTGAAAAGGAAAATTGATTTGTTCTGTGTAGCCCAATAGTTTAAAAGCTGATGAGGTAAAAGGCACATGTCACAATAAATACACTGTGACATGTTTCTTTTTTAGAAGGCTTCTGTTTAAAACAAGCTTCTAATTAAAACAGGCATTTTTTTAATTAGAGCATATATATAATTCTTTTTTTGGGACGAGGAACCAAGGCGTCCTCTTTCCTCCCATCCAGTAGGGTGCTGGCCACTCTTTAGGCACAGCAAAAGAAAATGGGGCATTAATGCTATTTTTGTTCTGTTTGGTACAGTAAACCCTGAATGTTCCCCTGTACCATGTCACACTCTAAATTTTCCCCTTCCAGGTTTCTCTCCCTGCATTCCATACTACCACAAATTATGGTGGAGGATGTTGCAGATGCGCCATAGCCCTCTTTCCCGCTCTCTCATCTTTGTGGTTTGAAACTTCAGTTATAGGCCCTCAGTTGAAGTGCCCTGACTTTACAATCATTTTGTAGTACAAGTATTAATTTTCTCTTCCCTGGCCTCTCCTGCCAGGTCCAAGTGCTGCTCTTTCTGAAGCAGCAGCTTCTTGTCTTCAGGAAATCTCTTTGCCCAAGTCCTAATTCTGCATCATCTTGTCCTCAGCTGAAGTACAAACCTGCCTGAGAAGAGGACCAGGCTGCAGAAACTGGAGCCAAATTTTTGGTGCCCTTTAAATATCTAAAACTACTAACAGAATATTTTTGAGATTTGCCAGTTTCTCACCCGACTACCTCATTTAAAGTGATGTCACTGGATGGGGCAGGTTGACTAAATCTGTCCTAGATTACCCAGCTGTAAAGCAAATGCTTGCTTGACTCATGGAATGTAAGAGACACTGGTTTATAAAAAATTTTAAGACCAAGGAACACCAAACAGTAATGTTTTTTTGTTTTGTTTTTTTGAGGAACACAAAGGATTTTTCTTGAGCCAAAAAAAAAAAAAAAGTTGGGGAGGAGGGAAGTTATTAAGGGGGGAAAAAAAGGGTTGGGGGAAAGTTATTGGGGGGGGGGGGAAGTCGCCTGCCCCTTTAAGGGTGGCCATTTTGAATTCTGTTCACCTTAGCACACCTTCGTGGCACATGGGTGTACCACAGAACACAGTTTAAGAAACACTGTTATAAACTTAATGTTTGCAGAATAGTTTGTGTTAATTTAATGAAAGGTGCTGTAAAAGTGGTTGGTTGGCTGTTGCAAAAGTTTAAGTAGTATGGGGTTCATAGTAGTAGTCTGTAGTTTTATCTAGTCTTAGTCTGTGGAAAAATGTTTATTGAACCAACTTTTTAATTTTTAGACTTCTGTTAATGAAGGATGAATCTGTTTTGAAACATCTCCTGCAGCAAGAAGCAAAGAAGAGAGAATCTGTTCGAATTGCTGAAAATAAGATTACTAAACTTACTGAACAACTGCAAGCAACTGAAAAGATTCTAGATGTTAATAGGGTGTTTTTGAAGAAGCTTCAGGAACAAGTAGGTTTCCATTTCTGGCAGGGAAAAATTGTTCAGTTTATTTTCTATCACTATATGAACTTTCATATTTTTGGAATAATTTAAATTCAGTTCTTTGAAGTATGTGATTTTACTTATACTGTGCAACATATTAATTCACTTAACTGTCTATCATCAAATCAAACTTCAATGGAAGAAAGTGCACATTTTCTTGTAGTACTAAAATATTTTTTGTCTTTTTAGATTCACAAAGTTCAACAACGAGTTACAGTGAAGAAAGCTCTGGCGTTAAAATATGGAGAAGAGCTTGCTCGAGCAAAAGCAGTAGCAAGTAAAGAAATCGGAAAAAGAAAACTGGAACAAGATCACCTTGGAGTAAGTCAGTCACATAAACTTGCACCATTCTTTAATCAAAGCAATAATAACTTTGTTTAGCTAACTAAAGTCCATAATCTTCAAGTAGAAGTTCAAGTGGAAAAGCTATTTTAAAAGGTGAACTGTGAAGAAAAATAAAGCTTTTTGTATGTATGTTTGTACAATGTGTGTATGTATGTAAAAAATGTGTAGAAAAAATGCTCAAAGTCTTTTGTTGGATTTTCCATTAGAAGTTTTAAATTAGGGTTTTACTTCTATCTCTTTGCTGGGGAAAATGAATAGTGATGTAATAACTCTGACCTGAGCTATGTGGGGAAGGATTCCTGCTTCTTGGTGACATCACTATTCAGCTCCTTCAAAGATTTTGTCCAAGCTGTCCCTCTGAGACAAATGAGGATCTGATATTACTAATCTGAAGAAGGCAATTTGGAAGAAAAACAAGGGTCAGAATTTTTTTGTAATTTTTTCTTTGCCCCTTCCCCCTTTTAAAATATGTATTTGCTTTGCATTTTACTTTCAAACTTTGGTAACCAAATTTGTGTGCTGAAGTCTTATACAGTGGTGTAAACTAATTTAATAGAAAAACCAGCAACCATTTCAGTGGAATTGTGGCAAATTACGTTGTGGTTTTCCTGCTGTTTATTTCAAATGTTCAGGCAAGAGTTTAAAATATGTACTTCTATGCTGATTCAAATGTTTTATCATTTCATTTCCCTCCTGTCAATATTTCAGTAAATGCAGAGATATATTAAGGGATTTTTTTTCTTTGTAGCCAAGCAAAATGTTGAAATTGGATCATTCCCCTGCATCAAGTCCAAAAAAACATTCAGCAGAACTGATTGCATTGGAGAAGAAACGACTACAGCAATTAGAGTATGAGTATGCCCTAAAGATTCAGAAACTTAAAGAGGCCCGTGCACTTCAAACCAGGGAACAACCAAATATTACTCCAAATGCAGAAGAGGAATCTGAATTTGTTTTACCTCAGCCATCACTTCATGACCTTACACAAGACAAACTGACCCTAGACAGCGAAGAGAACTATTTTGATGATGAAATTTTGTCCAATTCAAACAGAGAGCGAAGGAGATCTTTCAGAGAATCCAATTCTTTTACTAAACCAAATCTTAAGCACATGGACACCCCCAAACAAGACCTAAATAAACTTTCTAAAAAAGCAGTGGAGGAACCTGAACTTTTTCTTGGGTTGAATATTGATGAACTAAAAAAACTTTATGCTAAAGCTGACAGCTTGAAAGAGCTGCTTATAAAAAGTACTGCTGTTATGACTTCTAAGGAAGATTTTTTATCTGGTCAGGTAAACTTGTGCCTCCGCTTTTTATTAATACTTAACTTTGTAATTACATTGTGGTGGTTGGTTTTTTTTTTTTTTTGGCTATATTATAGTTCTTTAAATATGTATTTGTTTCCTAGGAAATTTTGGTGGATATGGATATTGTTACGGCACAAAGTAAACAAACTGAAGTGAAACCATTTCCATTTGCACCATATCATAGTCCCCTTCTAGTTTTTAAATCCTACAGGTATGAAGACAATACTAACTGTGTGGCTTGTATGTATGGAATATTTTCATTGCTTTCAGTGATGTCTCTCTCTTTTTTTAAAAGCTGTATAACGCCATAGGCAAATTTGGATTAAGAACAGCTTTTGTAATCTTAGCTTGTGATTCCATTATTTGGAAGATTTGCTATCTTCAAGTGTTGTGTGAGGGGATACATTTTTAAGTGCAACAACTAAGGGGTATGTCTACACAGCAGGGCTAAAGTTGAATTAAGCTACTTAACTTCAGCTACGTCAATTGCAACTCTTAAGTCGAAATAGCTTATTTCAGTTTTCGGCGCTGTCTACACAGCAGGAAGGCGAAGGGAGAACATTCTTTCTTTGACTTCCCTTACTCCTCACGAAATGAGGGCTACCATAAGTCAGAGTAAGAAGTCCTCCAGTTCGATAGTATTTCGAAATAAAGGCTTGTACTGTAGATGCGTGTTGTGTTATTTTGTAATATCAGTTATTCCAAAATAACACTGCTGTGTAGGCTTTGAGGGTACGTCTAACTTTCTTTGAAACAGAAAAGTAATTTTAAGAAGATTTTTGGTTAAATAGGAAACCTCTCTCTAGAGACATAATTCCTTTATTCGTTACAAATAAGGCTCCATATGGATGCAGCAAGATAGGCCTAAAATTTATGGCACTTGTTAAATAAAGTTAATTCTGTGCTAGATTTGAACAAATTCTAAACATGGAGAATAGCATTGAATTAAATGAAGAGTTAATGCCATTGGTGCAGTACTTGTATTTGTTTTATATTAACTTGTATATTACGTTGCCTCTGAATTAGCAGTGTTGTAGATGTTTGTAATACAGCATTGTAATACAGTGGCGAGGCAGAAGCCGAAGGATGATATTCTTACAAGTCTGTAACTATATTAAAAGGGTAATTCCCTTGCCGAATCAGAAATTGACAAATGTAAAATGCAATAATAGTTTAGCATCTATTTCATGTTAAAGAAGAACCACAAAAACATCTGGCTAATAAGACTCTGCTCACGCTGAGTTTCTGTGCACTTGTTCTGGAGGCTTTCTGATATTGAGCTTTTAGAGCTGTGGCTTTTGAGGTTAGTTAATCCCCAACAATCTGCTTACTTAACTGGCATCAAACAGAGCTAGACAGTGCAAGAGCACAGGTCTCTCAGGGTTGTGTTAGATCTTAACTCTCTAATATGTAACTCTCCCTACAGTGCGTGCATTAATTCCCCATGTGCATGTAATTGGCTGTGGAGCAGGATATTGGAGTAGAAATCTATGCAGACTGAGATAACTGTACTTCTGTGTTGCTCTTAGTATGTCAGCCACATTGTCACTGTAGTCAGCCTTTCAGAGATGCAAGATACTCTGTGTGTGTGTGTGTGTGTGTGTGTGTGTGTGTGTGAAAATAATAAATAGACAAACAGAAAAGCTGTTTTTATTTATCAGGGATTCACATCTTTTTTTTTTTTTTTGTCTTTAGGTTTAGCCCCTATTTTCGAACCAAGGAAAAGCTTTATCTCAGTTCAGTATCCTACAGCCATATGATTGAGCCAAAACAGTGTTTCTGCCGTTTTGATTTAACAGGCACATGTAATGATGATGATTGTCAGTGGTGAGTCCCTTTCAACCTTGTGTGTTTGTACTGAATCTCTGTTGTGGAGGTTACTGCTGCCAAGAGTCTAAAATAGACATGTCTGAGTCTTCACAAGGTCTGTCTGCATGGTGTGCTATAGCTTTCATTCTACGTTTTGTCTATTATTAAAAGCTTGCTTGCGTAAGTTTACTTGGCAAGAAGAAAATCAGTGTGCCAATCCCAGTCCTGGAGGGAGGTCTCTTAATGTCTAAACTTGGGAAAACAAAGGCTTTTTGAGGCTTTTGTTCACCAGTATCTCAGGGTGTCTTTTAGGTTCTTTTGTATCGAGGTGGGAACCCTCCTGTGTCATGATCACTGCAAGGTCTTTAATTACCTGACCTAACAGTGGATGAGGAAACATACTATTTAGGCCACTGTAAGTAAATTAGCACACTAAGTAAATTAGCAACGTATCTATAGCATGATATATTATGGAATTATTGAATAAAAGATCCTATTGTAATAGAGATCAATTTAAAGCTGCTAGGAAAGTTTTCACCCTAAATTTATTTTACTTGTGATATCCAGTGTTAAGCTTTGAAAGAACTGTGTTAAAATTGGTTATTTGAAGCCACATTATTAAGTGGTGTTACCTGTTACATTAAGCATGGCCTGTTCACTTGGAATTTCATTGGCCAGCTGTTGCTTGTGTACCACATAGCTTGAACCATTAGAACCTCTGATCTGATTTAAAAAAAAAGAAAAGATGAGGAAGTGGAGTATTGATTCTCTGCATCTGGGTATATAATCCGTAACCAAGAGCAACTAGATTGTTTGAGACTAATTCTCCTACCTGTACACAAGAGCATGAGACACCCAACTCCCATTATCTTTTGGAGGAATGTCCTATGAACAAACTCAATTACTTTGTTAGGCTTTTTCTCTTTTTACTAAAAGTAGCGCACATTAGGGATGTAAATACTGTTTAAAAAGCTAACAGTTTAAACTATTAAAATTATATCCTTTAACTGAATTAAAAGGGAAAGGGCCTCAGGTACCTAGTTTGTCCCATTGTGGCTTCTGCAGATACTTCATGCCACCCCACCAGCAGTTTCCCTTCCCTGATCAGCACAATGTCTGCCTCTGTAGCTTACAGTAGCACAGGGGAAGGTGGGAGATGACCTCGTGACGGCGCCTGTAGCTGCTGCTCACCCTCATCTTCCAGCCTAAATGTGCTCCCCTTACCTGGCTGCCCATCCCCCTATGAAGACCCTGGGGCGAAGACCCTGCTGGGCTAGAGTGTTAATATCAACCCTAGGCCTTTTAAGAGGGGGACTGGGCTCCCAGTGATCTCTCATGAGGTCCATCGTTTCCTGGTTACTAAGGCATCTCTTGCCAGCATCTTGAAATGATGTCTGCTACAGGGGAACTGTTATAAGACACATTCACAAGGAGTTAACAGGTAGGGTGGGTTAATAAGATTAATACTTACTGGTTAATATTTTACACCCCAAGGTACACATCTGTTTTGGCACAATGTGGTGAGACTATATCTATGATACCTAAACTGGTCTACACAAAAGTGTACTGAAATAACAAAATCAGTTTTAATTACATCTTTTGTTACTTCAGTGCAAGTGTGTATTTTGAATTGTGGGTTACGTAAACTTGCATTGAAATAACAAAAAGGTGTGAATTAAAACCAAAGTTAATTATTTTATTGCAAATTTATGTTTAAGCATGGCCTAAGAGCATACTTGTTCAATAACAGAAATTTCATGGCGTCTTACTCATTGTCCTCCATAAATATCTGTTCCTTTTCATTTTTTTTCCTGCTGTAATGGGGTTAAGTAACTTACAGAATGTGGCCCTCATGTTAAATCTTTACTTTTGTAATGTTTTGTCATCTGCAAATCCTCTTTTAGTCTAATTTTTTTCCTTTTTTTCCTTTAAGGCAGCACATGAAAGACTGCACTCTTAACCGAAAGCAACTGTTTCAAGACATTCTTTCTTACAATTTAGCTTTGATTGGCTGTTCAGAGAAAAGCACTGATGAGGAAATCAGCATTGCAACAGGTTTTTAAGTTTCCACTTCTAACTGAATGTAAAACTAGGCATTTTTTCCAGAAGGGTTGCTCTTACGTTCTAGAACTAAAGAATCATTACAGTCTTTCTAGTGATCACTATACATTGTAAAATATTACTGTATGGAAAAGCAGAAAGCTGTTTTGAATCAGTAAGTCATAGAATCATAGCATATTAGAACTTGAAGGGACCTAGAGAGGTCGAGTCCAGTCCCCTGCCCTCACGGCAGGACCAAGCACCATCTAGATCATCCCTGATAGATGTTGGTCTAACCTGCTCTTAAATATCTCCAGAGATGGAGATTCCACAACCTTCCTAGGCAATTTATTCTGGTTTTTAACCGCCCATTAGGAAGTTTTTCCTAATGTCCAACCTAACCTTCCCTTGCTGCAGTTCGAGCCCATTGCTTCTTGTCCTATCGTCAGAGGCCAAGGAGAACAATTTGTCTACCTCCTCCTTGTGACACCCTTTTAGATACTTGAAAACCGCTATCACGTCGCCTCTCGGTCTTCCCTTTTCTAAACTAAACAAGCCCAATTCTTTCAGTCTCTCCTCATAGGTCATGTTCTCTAGACCTTTAATCATTTTTGTTGCTCTTCTCCGGACCTTCTCCAATTTCTCCACATCTTTCTTGAAATGTGGTGCCTAGAACTGGGCACAGTGTTCCAGGTGAGGCCTAGTCAGTGCAGAGGAGAATGACCTCTGGTGTCTTGCTCACAACACTCCTGTTAATGCATTCCAGAAACATGTTTGCTTTTTTGCAACCGTGTCACACTGTTGACTCACGTTTAACTTGTGGTCTACTATGACCCTTAGATCCCTTTCTTCAGTATTCTTCCCTAGACAGTCGCTTCCCATTCTGTATGTGAAACTGATTGTTCCTTCCTAAGTGGAGTACTTTGCATTTGTCCTTATTAAACTTCATCCTGTTTACCTCAGACCAGTTCTCCAGTTTGTCCAGATCATTTTGAATTATGACCCTATCCTCCAAAGCAGTCGCAAACGCTCCCAGCTTTGTATCATTTGCATACTTAATAAGCGTACTCTCTATGCCAATATCTAAATCGTTGATGAAGATATTGAACAGGACTGGTCCCAAACCCCCTGCGGAACCCCACTTGTTATGCCCTTCCAGCATGATTGTGAACTATTAATAACTGCTCACTGCGAATTGGTTATCCAGCCAGTTATGCACCCACCTTATAGTAGCCCCATCTGAGTTGTATTTGCCTAGTTTATTGATAAGATGATCATGCGAGACCGTATCAAATGCCTTACTAAAGTCTAGGTGTACCACGTGCACCGCTTCTCCCTTATCCACAGTCCATAGTAAATTTCCCAGTAGCAGACAGTAACTCGTGCATTCAGGGAAGAACTCCTCCTTTATTCAGAAGACTCCTTAATTTCAGTGAGCATTTCATTTGAATAAGAAACGAAAGAGACAAGGTATCTTGGCTGGGAAGGGGAGTGAAGTGGATGGATGGGTGAGGGGGCAGAGGAGGAAGAAACCTTCCTTTGTTACTACTTACCTATGGAACTTAATGGGGTGTCATGGTTATTAATGGAACTAAGTAGAACCAGGCATAATATGAATAAGCACCAGGAAAACTTCTTCTACAATCAAGACATGTAATCATATTCTAATCTATTCTCAGGGGTAGATTTAATAATTATTTTGTGCCACAGTGTACGTGTCCTCCTTGGACGTATGATGAGAGACACAAAAATCTGTTCTAGAGATCAGTCCAATTTAAGCCCATGTCTCAGGGTGCTTCTAGACTACATTCCTCTTTCGAAAGAGGAATGCAAATGAGGGAAATCGAAAATGCAAATGAAGTGCTGATTTACAAATCTCGTGATTCATTTGCATAATCTCTTCTGATCACTTTTTCGGAAGAGATTTTTTTTGGAAAAAAAAAACGCAGTCTAGATGGGGTTCTTTGGGGGGGGAACCCCTTTTTTGAAAGAACCCTTCTTCCTGAAAGAGTTTTACAGGGTTCTTTTGAAAGCTGTTTTTTGAAAGAACCCCATCTAGACTGCAGTGTTTGGGGTTTTTTTTTTTTTTTTTCAAAAATCTCTTCCGAAAAAGCGATCGGAGGAGATTATGCAAGTGAAGTGCAAGATTTGTAAATCAGTGCTTCATTTGCATTTTCAATTTCCCTCAGTTGCATTCCTTTTTCGAAAGAGGAATATAGTCTAGACGCACCTTCAGAGAGACAAGACTGATGATTATGTAACTTTGCCGCTTACCTGTCCAACTTTAACCTGTTTAAAATAATCTTAAGTTTTTCAATTTGATAATGGAGTATTAGTGTACACATCTTTTAAATTGGAAAATTAAGCAAGAGTTCTTGTTAATTCCTGTAATACGCTCTATTGATATTTCTGTTTTGTTGTTGTGTCTAAAGGCCTGAGATAAACTGTTGGTTTTTAAAAATATATATGACTTATATCATTCTGATACTACAAAACTATTGAGCCAAATGCAATCTTTTATCCAGATATGATTTTGGAGAATGCCTTGTGAAATTCTGCAAATTTGAGGTATCATGTAAGGTTCAGTAGAGAAATTGATTTCTTAAACATCATTTTGATTCTAAAGGGATACCTTTTTTTTTTTTTTTTTTTTTTTTGGATTGTTACAAATTAATTTTTAAAATCTAATGTACTTTTCATCATGGAGGGATGACTGTGTCACTCATTTTGGTTAGGGGATGTATATTGTTAAGTTTCATTTTTCCAGTTGCCTTAACCAAATGCAAGGGTAAGAGCTTAAATCAGGATCCAAAGACCTGGGAAAAGTGGTGAAGTTCTCTTTTCCTTTTCCCTCCCCCAGATTCCTCTTCTGCATATTTGAAGAAAGTCAGACTGAAAAAAGATCTAATCTGCGACAATTGTTTAGAAAGTACATACGGAAATCCCCTTTTTAAAGGATATTTACAAGTAGATGAGACCAAAGCTCTAGAAAATATACTGCAGGAATAAGCTCAGGGGTGGATAAAAAGGCTTAATGCATCTTTTCAGTTTCCTGACTTTTATACATCCAGCCACACTTGAAAAGCATATTAACTTGAAATGAGCAGCACTGAAATAATAGTTGGAATATTTATATTGTCAGTATGCTGTCTGCTGAGAGATTTTATATTTTAATGCATAAATGTACATATCTGTTTGTAGCCACATATAGTTATCATCTTGGTTTCATTTTAGAAAAATATGTCGAGAAACTTTTTGGTGTGAACAGAGATCGAATGTCAGTGGATCAGATGGCTGTTCTTCTTGTTAGCAATATCAATGAGAGTAAAGGTCACAGTAAGTAACTTTAAAAAAAAAAAATAAGTCTGCAGTTCGTGTTAATAACATTGCTAAGGCCTACCAAATTCATGTCCATGAGAAACCTATGATAGAGAGTGAAATCTGGTCACTTGAGCTCTCTTTTACCCTATACGATACATATTTCACAAGGGAGATCAACATTTCTCAAATTGGGAGAAGAACTGCAACCCAAAAGAGTTGCAGGAGGAGGGAGGGTGTCACAAGGCTATTTTAGGAGATGATAGTATTGCCACCCTTACTTCTGTACTATTTTCAGAGCTGGGCTGTCAGAGAGCAGTAGCTGTTGGCTGAGTGCCCAGGTTGGAAGCAGCATCCCACCAGCAGCAGTGCAAAAGTAAGGATGGGGATACCATATCATGACATCCAAATTTCTACACATCTGCTGGAGGCTGCTCTGCCTTCAAAACAGAGCTCCTGGCCAGCAGCTGCTGCTCTCCAGCTGCCCAGCTCTGAAGACAATATTGTCATCTGCAGCAGCACGGAGGTATGGGTAATAGTACTGCGATGCTTCCCTCTCCCCCATACACACAACAATGTTTGCATTGGGCCCTTTCCCCAGCTACTTTTTGGTTTGGAATACCTACAATTACAACACTGTGAAATTTTAAATTTAAATAGCTGAAATAATGAAATTTGCAATCTTAAAAATCCTATGATTGCGAAATTGACCAAAATGGACAGTGAATTTGGTAGGGTATTAACATTGCATACGAGCGTGATTCTTACAGTAGTATTGTAAAGATAAGATCTGGTTACTTTATTTCCATGTATTATGCATTTTATGGTCATCTGTCTTTAAGCTTCTTTTGTTATAGGGTAAAAATTTCAAAAGGGTCTTGTGCACTTAAGAATCTACACCTTTAAGTTGCTTAAATACTTCTGACAATTTTACCTAAAATGAGTAAACTTTAAACAAAAATACATTATTAGTTTGTGGCTGGATAAGAAAATGATTTCTACTATTCTGATTGGTTACAGCACCTCCATTTACAACTTGGAAAGACAAAAGGAAATGGAGACCTAAGTACTGGAGAAAACCTATTTTAGATAGTAGTAGCAGCAGCGAGGAGGAACAATCTCTGGGACCTATTAAGTACGGTAAGGTAAAAATATGGCATTGGAAATAATGAATATGGGGGGGACAGAGTTGCGGACACTTATCAAATCAAGTATGAATTTGCTTCAGCATATGACCCATTTGTATACTCCACACACGAGCTTCTTGACTACCTTTTCTTTATTGGCCTGTTCTTTGTGTTGGGATGATTGAATCTATGTATATCCTTTTAAAAATAAATAATTAAGCTCAGTGGGAACTCTTATTCCCTTTGCTAGCATGTTCTGGAGCATCTAAGATTGGAGCATGTTTAGTAGAGCACGGTTCTAGAACTAGCTTAGAGGTGCCTTGGGACATCAAAAGTCTTAGCAGTTAGAGGGATTTCCCACCTGACTATGGCAGTTTGTGCCATCTGCACAAGAGTGAATCCAGCAAGAAGGTTCTTCAGAGAATCAGACTTGTTTTGTGTTTAACGTTCTCCTATGTGTTCTGCCTCACTCTGTGCTGTCCTATAAATTATTACTAACCAGTATGATCCTACAAAGGCATCATTCTATCACTTGCTTTTTCCTGCTGCAACATTTGACCTAAAGCCAATTTTCCTGTGCCATACTATCGCCTCTTTCCTGCTTTAAGGAGAGAGTAGCTTTACTTTCTCTAAATGTCGTAGGTGGCTATTGTTTTTGGAAAGTATCCTGACAATCGCTTAGGAAGTCTGTTTGGTGAAGATATTTCTCTCATCTTAAATATACGATTAGTTAGTTCAGGTTCCACCATGCAAGCAATCTTCATGCTGAACAGAAACACTTTATTCTTGCAGCCCATCCTGTAGAACACAAAACAAATGTTCGAGCTCTGGATGCTGTTGTGACTCCAGATGATGTCAGATATTTCACAAATGAGACTGATGACATTTCTAACCTGGAGGCGAGTGTACTTGAAAACCCCTGTGATGTACAGCTTTGGATTAAACTTGCATATAAATACCTGAGTCAAAATGAAGGGTAGGTTCTTATCTATATGTAAACAATCTGTTGCCCTTTTTATATTTTTTGTTTGAAGCTTTTCACCTATGCTACTGTAATCAGGTTTCCTTCCTGGTGTCAAAGGACCCTTTGTTTCTTTGACAAAGCCACAAATACCTTACTACTTAAAAGCAGTTAGAAAAAACTCAGATTAGATCTTTGCTGTACACAGTTCAGTGCATGAGTAATAAATTATATTTGCATTTTAACTCCAGACAGGTTTTATTTCAGACTGGAAGTAGTTGAAATGAGAACTAGTAAAGGAATAATTTAAAACATGCACAGTTTATAAGATTACAATGGAATTAATTTGTCCAGTTACATAAAGGTAAGTACGATAGGGAGAGAGACTGATTTTTAAATCTGGCTTTGGAATGCTTGGGATGGCATTCTAAAATAACTTTTACTCAAGATGCTTTATGATGACCTGCTAGAGTAAGAACTGTCAGGTGTCTTGCAGTTTTTAATCCATGTTGAGTGTCTAGGAAAATAAGTAACTACAATATATTTTCCATATTAGAATTGTCTTGCATGTGGAGTTCTTAGCTATGTTTTTCATTTTACTGAAGAGAATTAGAGACACAACATTATTTTAATTATCATAATTTCTTAGTAGCAACTTAATTGCTTCTGGGTGAGTAGGCTATTTCATTCTAACTTTCTTAAATATAAACTGTTCTGGAATGGGATTATCTCTTCATGTGTGTTTGTGTATTTGCAAAGTGGTAGCAGAAGAGACCCTCATCCTAACTTGGGCCTATGGGTGTTACTGCAGTATAAATATTTAATAAGCTTCCCTTTTCAGAAGTTTTTTAGAAATATATAATCTCATTCAGGATGAAATGTTCTGTCTAAATTTGAATTATTTTGGAAATCACAAACAAAACTAATTCTTCATTTCTTAGCATCAGCATATGAATATACCATTAGATTTAAAAGTATAATTTTTTAATTTAAAATTTGATATGTGGATAATATTCAGTGAAGAACATATGCCTTATGAATTTGCGAGCCAGTAATGGCTTGTAATTAAATGAGAACAGCCTATATAATTTACCAAATTAAGTATCTATGGTAATTATCCAGACACGTACAAGCCTGCACAAGTATATGATATTTCATATAGTGTGCATATTCTATTACATGAACATTTGGGTTTTTGCATATGTCCTTGGGGGGAAAAAAAAAAATTAACGTACACAAATGAAGACAGACTTCAAAAATTAGCATTTAGCATGTGTAGTGAAGACCAAATAAACCGCAGATTGCTCGCTGGTTGACCCTGTTACTCTTCCGTGGATGAGAAGAGTAAGGGAAGTCAACAGAAGTGTTTTACCTGTAGACTCCACAGTAATTCAGCTTAAGGTACATGGACTCCTGCTACAAAAGCTGGAGTTGCAAACCTTGTCGATTTTCTGCTTTCTGTAGCCTGAGATAATCATAACACTGCATTTATGGGTTTGTTAAATGTACTTAGTAAGTTGTACAACGTAACCTGAGTTCAATAAAAACACACTAGGCACATACCAGTAGTGGAGTTATTACTGTTGGAATTATAACTTTGAATGTTGTTACCTTGTTAATGCTCAGATTCAGAATTTTAATAAGCTTTTGTATTGACTGTAATTGCAATATGAACATTGGATACAAATGTGATTTACACGAGGAGATAGTGATCCACAATTTCTGTATCAGCGCTTTCCAAACTGAAAGATTCATGAGCATCTGGGGAAAAATTATTCATTATGCTCTTTTATTTCTTCTAACTTATTAAATGAGGCTTAAAAATATCCTCCTCTTATCTCTTGGTGTATGCTAGTGATTTCCAACTTGTGAACCAGGGACTGACTGACTGGGGGGCTGCTGACTATGACAGATTTCCAAAGGGGTCTGCACCTTCATTTGAAAATATTTAGGGGTTTGAAAACCACTGGACTGCACCTAAAGCTGTTCTTGTTTCAGGACTGGGAGCTTCTCTGTGCCTTCTGCTCCTGCAGGGGGCGGCTTTTGCAGAGAGGCTCCCTGCTGGGGGAAGCGGGGAGCAGAAAGACTTTCAACTGAAAACCCCTGCTGTGGTAGAGGGTAGAGAGACTTCCAGTGCCAACAGCAATAGCGTTGACAGATAAGGAAAGTGAACTGAAAGAAAGACGGGTACTTTTTTTTATAATGGAATGGCTTTTACTAAGACAAAGCCTATATGCAGTAAATCTTGAGCTGAAGAAGGTTATATGGAAAGAAAATTAAATGAAAAAGGAAGTAGGCAATGTGATAGTAACATTGATTCGATTTACGTGTCTCAGTATGACAGTGGAAAGTGCATGGCCACCATGTGTGTCCAGTTTAGTAAATGAAAGTATGAGGTCTAGGGATGTGATTGTATAAACAGTTAACCAGTGGGCCTGGGCTCATCAATTAACTTTCACTGTTTACCAAAATGAATACTGTGTACAGATGTGGTCTCCTCACCTCAAAAAAGATATTTTGGCCTTGGAAAGGGTTCAGAAAAGGGCAACTAAAATGATTAGGGGTTTGGAACGGGTCCCATATGAGGAGAGGTTAAAGCGACTGGGACTTTTCAGTTTAGAAAAGAGGAGACTGAGGGGATATGATAGAGGTGTATAAAATCATGAGTGGTGTGGAGAGGGCGATAAAGAAAAGTTATTTATTAGTTCCTAAATAGAAGAACTAGAGGACACCAAATGAAATTAATGGGTAGCAGGTTTAAAACTAATAAAAGAAAGTTCTTCTTCACACAGCGTGTAGTCAGCATGTGGAACTCCTTGCCAGAGGAGGCTGTGAAGGCTAGGACTATAACAGAGTTTAAAGAGAAGCTAGATAATTTCATGGAGGTTAGGTCCATAAAAGGCTATTAGCCAGGGATAAAATGGTGTCCTTGGCCTCTGTTTGACAGAGGCTGGAGAGGATGGCAGGAGACAAAGCGCTTGATCATTGTCTTCGGTCCACCCCCTCTGGGGCACCTGGTGCTGGCCACTGTCGGCAGACAGGATACTGGGCTAGATGGACCTTTGGTCTGACCCGGTATGGCCGTTCTTATGTTCTTATGTACACCATCTTAGAGGCAGCAGCATGGAGTTGGGAGGGAAGAGCAGGTGGAAGCCTTTTAAGCAGGCTCCCAGGGAGCCATTCTCCCTCTTCCTCTGGTTTGTAACTGCTGACATTTTCAGCGGTTACACATTTACCAAAATGAATGCATTTTAACATCCCTTATGAGGTCAAGGAAAGTGAACATCAACAGTAGTTTTCCCCTTAACAAAGAGGAAGCATTAAAGTAGCAAAAATATTCCTTGTTAAAGAAGCCAGCTGTTCCTCAAAAAGCCTTTGAAACATCTTATGTTGTGATCATGTGAATTGCAAAATGCAAACAAGTATATGCCATTAGTAATACCGTTCCATTTCCTACAGAAAGAGACGTACGTAAAATTATGATTGGGGAACAAACAGCCATGGACCTGAAAACCATTCCAGTGTCACATAATGCCATGCTTTGACACATTGATGAGCTTGTGAAAATACCTAGAACAGACCACTGTATATTGAGGCAGTATTTTGCATTGCAGCTTGAAGAACCCATAGACACAGCTTTTTCTCCTCAGTTGTGTTACGTGAAATTTCCCAAAATAGGTAAAATAGGTTGAAGAGCTTTTATTTTGCAAAGAAATTCCAACCTGTACAGCCAGTGAGAAAATACTGAAGTCTTGGATACCTTCATAGTAGGTCTTAACTGGGCTGTGTGAAGGGAGCTGCAGGTATGACTAGATAGAACAGTGGGGTTTCCAAATGAATAAAGGAAGTGACAGAAATAACAATTGGGACATTTCTGTGAAAAGTACACATAGAAATTATTTAAACTTGGAAAACTACTTATGTCTGGTGTCTGACAGCAAACATTATGCAACTATGCAGTTTGAAACAGGCCCAGTCTTTTTACTAAAATCTCAGGCTGTGTCCTTACAAGCAAAAAACCAATATGTTCAAATTTTATAGATCTAAAACCCTAGATTAAATCAGATTGGATTAGATAATTAAATTTTATGAAATTGAGTAAAGTAGCACTACTATCCAAATTCAAGTGTCCCTCTTGAATCTGGTTTCCTGAGTTGTTGGGTTATTTTTTTAACTTTTTTTTTTAAATTTTAAGAAGCGGTATGTGGTTGTGTGGAACTTTTCTCCTCCTTCTCCCTCTGCCCCAAGTTCTTAAATATCTGTAAGAGAACCAAAGTACTAAGTTTAGGGGCAATAGCTCTGCTACCAAGGATGCACTGTTAAATTGCTAGGGCTATACCAAACTTACGTATACATGGAATTTTAATCAGAAACTGTTTAGTTACATTTTAGAACACTAATTTGTGCTGCAGTCCTCAGAAACATGGACCCAAGATGTTTTGAGGGCTGCAGAGGAAGAAATACAGGTGGGCAGGATGGAATTTCCTTCTCTGAAATAACTCTTCTGATGATCTGGCTGTTAAAAGGTGATCAGGCCCATTATGACTTGTAAATACAAGGTCATTGGCTGATTTGCAGTGTTTTTGATTTGTTGAGCTATAGAGTAGAAAGTCTGTTTGCATATAAGTAATTTCAGAGGTTTGTATACATAACCAAAAGTACACACAAGGTGTTTTAATCTTCTTTTGACTCTCCTGCATAAACACAATCATTTTAGGTCTGTGTAAAATAATTCCTAAACAAATCCTTCCTGAAGTGGGATAAATACGACTAGCCTGAGCAGTTCTCTATAATTTTATGGAAGTTACTTGCAGTTTGTAAACTGTGATGCATATATGTAGTCCATCACTTGATTGGCAGTTCAACTCAGAACAGTACTTGTGTTACTTAAATGGTGGTGAGTAGTTAATTACCCCCAAAAGGGTAGAAAGTTGTAACTTCCTACACGTGCTGTATATAACAGATGAAATTTTGCCAAGAGTGAAATCCCACTTCTTGCTTTATTTAACCTTTCAAAAGTTTCTACTTCCCCCCTCCCCTCCCCCTTAACTTCTTTGTAGGTCAGAGGGTTGGAGAGCTCAGGCCATGGCAAACTCCAGTGAAAATTAACCACAATCTGTTAGCTGACACTTTGTTCCAAGGAGACTGATACTCTTGTTCTTTTGTAGAATATGTGATGATAATATGTAGTTTGTATAAATATGAAAAAGTGTGGTATTTCTGTAGCCATCAGTTTTATAATGACAAGAAGCATTTAAAGTACTCCTTTAAAAATTCTGATATCTGCTAATTTGGCATGTCTTCTGAAATTATCCATTTCCATGTTCCATCTCAAATGAGCTCTAAAAGTTACTGTGTTCACTCTTCACTTTAATATAATGGCCCCATTTTTTTTTCCACAGTTCATCCTCCGAGTGCTTGGATTCAGCTCTAAATGTTCTGGCTCGAGCACTAGAAAACAACAAAGAGAACCCTGAAATCTGGTGTCATTACCTCAAGCTATTCTCAAAAAGAGGAACCAAGGAGGAAGTGCAGGAGATGTGTGAGACAGCAGTAGAGTATGCACCTACTTACCAAATCTGGTGGACGGTGAGAAAATTACATAATGTACTTCTAGCACCTATATATGAATACTATAGTTAAGTAGTGAATTTTAGTGTGCAACAGGAAGAAGGCATTTTGTCTCTTCCTCCTTCCCCCCCCCCTTCCTCTTCTGCTCCCCTCCTCCCCCCCATGCTATCCAAGCTAATACAGATTGAACCTCTCTGGTCTGGCAGCATTCATAGTCCGGCATGATTTTAGTTAGTCGCAGGTCCATTTATCATGGATGTGGCCAAGTTTCCTGTGGCCCCATAAAGTTTGTTTACAACTGTGTGTTCTGTGCTGCTGTTTAGCTCCGATTTACCCCTAAATGTCTTTTAAGAGCCCAGTAACCAATGGAAGCGTTGTTAATGATGCTAGACAATATTGACATCCTGTGGTTCAGCACCAGTCAGGTCATGAGGGTGCTAGACTTGAACGGTCAACCTGTACCGTAATTTTTAAAAAGATCGAATAAATGATAAAAAGCAAGGAAATTCACAGTTATGTTTAAAGTGCTATCCTTAGCAGGGTCCATTACCTACTGCACTTGATTTGATGATCAAATCCATCTGAGACAAGGTGTTGTATTCCTTAAATACAGGATGTTGGGATTTTTTTTTAAAAGGTAAATCTCAATTTAACTTGAAATGTTTTTGCCTCTTTTGAATATTGATTTTTTTCAATAACATGTGAGTAGTATATTATTTCACTGAGGTAATATCTAAAAACACAGTAAATAAAAAGTGAAGAGCATTACATTTGAACCTTAAAAGTTTGCTAATAGTTGTTTATGTGAATAAAATAGAAGTGGTTTATATAGCTTTTAGTCTTAGTGACTGTTTTGAAGTCTCCTCCTCACCCCTGAGTAATAATTTGTGTGAAACATTTCTATCTAGTTTTTGAACCTGGAAAACTCTTTTGATGGAAAGGACTATGTATGTGGGAGAATGCTGCAGTTCCTAATGGAAACTACAGAGGGTGAGGACAACTCTGATCTCCTGTCCTTTCAGCTGCTGGAGACACTGCTGTACAGAGTTCACTTAAGCATGTTTACAGGAAGACATCAAAATGCTCTTGCCCTACTTCAGGTGATTTGTCAAGTTACACACATTTAATTCCTATTATACTAGATTCTTAAACACAAATTACGGTTATATATTTTTTCATTTTAAGTGCCCAAACAATTTGCTTTTCTTTTTTCCCTTTTTGGTGCCTAAAATTCTAGTAGTTCCAGTTATAGACAAGTTATCTAGTTCGATCAGCAGAAAGTAGCTAAAATTGGGGAGATTCTTTTGTGCATGTGTTAATAAGGCAGATTTGGATACATTTTTAAAACTTTCAAAAAGTTATTGAGAATTGCCTCTTGATTGCATGATTGTTTCTAAAAGGCTGTCTTTAAAAAATTATTGAATTTCTATCTTACAACTTGCAAACATGTATTGTGAAACTGCAGTGTTGTTACTGTTTGTGATTTAGTTATTTATCCTAATTTTAATAGTCCAAGGCCCTTCAGGCTAGTCTGAGGATGGCAATTTCATATCACTTTTTACATAACTTATTTTAAATATACAGTGTTTCTTCTTCGAGTGCTTGCTTATGTCCATTCCGTCTAGGTGTGTGCACGCCCCGTTCACAAGTTCCGGAAGCTTTTTGCCCTTAGCAGTACCCGTTGGGCCAGCAGGGGAGCCCCCTGGAGTGGTGCCAGTATATCCTAGCATATAACTCCCTGCTGGCCCTCCACCCCCTCAGTTCCTTCTTTCTGCCCGAACGCTCTGCTTGCCTTTGCAAGTGCACCCTTAGCTTTCTTATGTAAATAGTTTCTCCTTAGAAGTAGTTAACAGTTGATTATTAGTAGATTTCCCCCCCCCTGTGAGGAGGGCATGCCAGGGCCCCAGGGCTTCAAACCCTGTCAATAGTACTCCAAACCCATGCCCTACTGAGATCCCCACACAGACTGTTTGAAGTGCCTTGGTGAGGGCCATTTAACTAACGCCTGCAAGATCTGCAGGTCCTTTAAGCCGCATACAGAGCGAGAGAGACTCCAGGCTTAAGCTCCTGTTAATGGAGTCAGCACTTCAACCCCCGGTGCTGCCATAGGTAAGGAGCGCACCGGCGTCGACTACAGAGACAGAGCGGGCGCCAAGGCACACGGCACCTTCCCGGCACCAATCTCAATCATTGGTGCTGTTGACTAGTAAATGGGCGCAAAGTGAAAGGTCGCTGCGGAAGCGGGACTGGAGCGCCTGCCCTCGGGAGCCGGTGCTTCAAGAGAGGAGCCCGGTAAGATCGGGAGCCCAAGGAGGCCGGGACCTGTCCCTGGAGGAGGTCCGGAAGCCATCCACGCCGGAGATGGTCTCTGCGGCCCGGGAGCTGATAGAGCTCACGGCCTCCCCGTGCCCGGCACCGCACGGCACAGAGGAGCATGCGGGCCCCGAGACCCATGTGCCTAAGCCAGTCCCGGCACCGTAGCCGGCACCACCCAGGCCATCGCCCAGGCAAGAGTCGGGTTCGGCACCGCCGTCCCCGGTGCAGGAGGCACCATGGAGGAAGGCGCCTCTTCCCATGGAGTTGGCACCGCACGCCGGCACCAGAGTCCCACGCCATGCTGCCCCTGCTGGTACCGCCCGTACCCCATAGGGAAAACGGCTGCCATGGCTCACCATGCGGCGCAGGGGGAACAGGGGTCTTCTGAACAGCCGTGGTTGGCGTCGGAATACTTTTCGGAGTCCGATGCGGAGTCTCTGGTCTCGTCAACCTCCTCTTGACGGTCGTCTGCATCTAGGGTCTCTCGCTCGTCTCGTCGGTCGGCGCACCGCTCCAGGTCAGGTCACCGGTCCTCGTCTTAGCACCGCTCGGGGCATCGCAGCCCACCCAGGGTCCAGACTTGGGCCCCCCCCAGTGGCAGCCGCCTATGCAGTGGCCCTTCTGGATACCGTGGGCCTATCCTCAGGCGCAAGGTCCTGACCCATTGAGACATGGGTCTGTGGCAACCTCGGTACTTCTAGCTGTAGGTCTGCGCCCTTATCCACCCCACTCAGCAGGGACCCGGGCTCGGAGACTAGAGCCAGCCCCCCGGGGTCGAGAGGTGAATCGGCTGATCCACTCTGTCAGCCCCTTTCAACAGGCCCTGCGCAGGGCCTTGGCCCCAGGACTGAGGCTGCCGCCACGGTTATGGTTCAACTCCAACTGCTGGAGTCCTCGTCCTCGTCACAGGACGAGGCTTTAGCAGACCCATCTCCAGGCATGCCTATGATGGACATGCGAGCCCACCAGGACCTCCTCAGGCAGAACCTGGGGATACAGGCAGAGGAGGTTGAGGAGGAGGAGGATCTGATGGACATTCTTAGGGCTGATGCCTCGGCTAAGATCGCCCTCCCTCTGAATAAAACAGTGGCAAAGATAACCAAGACCTTATGGCAGACACCGGCCTCTATTCCCCCAACACGAAAAGGGGTTGAGAGGAGGTATTTTGTGCCCCAATCCGGGCACGAGCATCTCTTTGCGCATCCACCACCGGGTTCAGCAGTGGTTCAGGCAGCTTGCCAGAGGGAGAGGCAGGGGCAGTGGGGCCCTACTCCAAAGAGTAAGGAGCCAAAGAAGTTGGACCTGCTGGGTTGCAAGGCATATGCTACAGCGGGCCTACGACTGAGGATTGCAAACCAGCAAGCGATGCTCAGCCAGTATGCGTATAATTCTTGGGTGGCAGTGGACAAATTCAAGGACCAGCTGCCTCAAGCTTACCAGCGGGAGTTTGCCGCCTTCATGGAGGAAGGAAGAATAGTTGCACAAACAGCGCTGCAGGCCGCCGCGGACTTGGCAGCTCGTGCCCTGGCCACAGGCATTGTTATGTGCAGGTGCTCGTGGCTCCAGATCTCCGGCATACCGCAGGAGGTCCAGATGATGTTACAGGACCCCCTTTCGAGGGCTCCGGGTTGTTCTCGGAGCAAACAGATGACACGCTACATAGCCTTAAACACTCCAGGGCCACCTTAAAATCTCTGGGTATCCACTCTCTGGCCCCACAGCGGCATCCACTCAACCAGAGGGGCTATCAGTAAGGGCCGTGGTTTGATAGGAGGAGGTCTAGGGCTCCCACAGCCAGAGGGAATAGGAGATCACGGGGTCCCCCTGAGCAGAACCCTGGACCCTCCAATAAGTCCCAGGAGCCTAGGCCCGGCTTTTGAAGGTGCGCCCGAGGACGGAGTTCCAGTCGCTCCCATAGATCGACTCTTCTGCCAGAAGCTATCCCCCTTTTACTGGGCCTAGTGTGCTATCACCACGGACTGTTGGGTACTAGACACGGTACAGGGGATACTCTATCCCATTCCTTTCTTCCCGGCCCTCCCATCCCCCTTCCCTGTCCTTCTTCAGGGACCCCTCTCATGAAACCCTGCTCAGGCAGGAGGTCTCGATGCTACTTTCTCTAGGGGTGGTAGAGGAGGTCCCCCTCTCCCTCCGGGGTATTCCCGCTACTTCCTGATCCCAAAATCCAAGGGGGGGTCTCCACCCCATCTTGTACCTAAGAGGGCTCAATACTTTCTTAAGAAAGTCAAAATTCAGGATGGTGACGCTAGCCTCCATCATCCCCTCCCTCGATCTAGGAGACTGGTACGCGGCCCTCGATTTGAAGGACGCGTACTTCCACATCTTGATGGTTCCCCACCACAGAAAATACCTTCGGTTTACTGTGGGCAAGGACCATTACCAGTTTGCGGTGCTGCTGTTTGGCCTCTCCACAGCGCCCAGGGTGTTCACTAAGTGCGTGGCGGCATTCCTTCGAAAGAAGGGGCTGCACGTTTACCCTTACCTAGACGACTGGCTGATCAGGGGCCAGTCAAATGACCAACTTTTGTCTGACATCAACCTAGCCAGGGAAATGTTCTTAGGGTTGGGGCTTATACTGAACGAAGAGAAGTCCACCCTTACTCCCACCCAAGTGATAGAGTTTGTGGGGGCATGTAAGGGTTCCGACTCCCCCTACAGCGCCGCCTGTCATCGATTTTGGGGAATTGGCTCGGACGGCGGTGGCGCTATTCTATTCAGGTCGCTGTCCTCTGACAGTGCCCACACAGCCTGGTCTTTACCCCTTCCGGGGTGTGATGGGGGCGTCCAAGCGTGGACGGCTTAGTCTGGTGTCACCTTGTGCTGCGCCCTTATCTCCGCCCACCGTGACGCACCTTTCTCGCCGGACCCCGGCGACGTATGCCTGAAACGCCTCTTGTTCACTCTCTCGGGCGTTTTCTTCTTAGCTACTCCGGTGGGAGGGAAGAGAGAGGGAGAGGGGGCCCGGGCCCACTCTCACTCCCGGGCCCACTCTCACTCCCGGGCCCCAGCCCAGGGTCCTAAAGGACACGGACCGATTTTTGGTCCGGGTCTGGCTGGCAGGGGCGTCCTGCCGAAACCTGCCGACCCGCAGGGTGCTTATATGGCCCTGCCCTGGGCTACTTCCTCTCCGGTCCGCCGCCCCCTTGCTGCTGGCTTACCCGGCCCTCCGTGGGCCAGCCGCTCGTTGCTCGGGGCAGCCTTCTGGACCCTGTTGCTCTGTGGGTGTCCCAATTGTCCTGCCCTCTGCAACCGCTGGTTCGTGCCTTCTCCCATCCTCCGGGGTCGAAGGCTCCGTTCTCCGGCGTTTGTGTCTCCGCCGCATCCCCCCAGCACAGCACGGGAGCGGCGTCCGGCGCCGGAGGGGGACGTCATACTGACATCACCGGATCGCTCCGCCCCCCCACAGTGTCCGTGCCGTGGCCGCCGCGCCTGAGGCCGCCAGCTGGTCCGTGTCACGTGTACACCTGGCACAGTGCCGGTATGCGCCTTCCTGCCGCCTGGATAGGGCGCTTGCCACGGGAGATTCAGTGCGGGGCTGCGGGGCCCCATCACAGGGCACTTTTGGACGGAATGGACATAAGCAACACATCTCGAACAACAGCTACGAGGTAAGTAACCGTCTTTTACTGTTTGAACCATTGTAAAATTTTGGGTACTTTAACTTCTTGAGGTGGGGGATTCTTTATTTGGCCTTCTGCTCCTTGACATCCTCCTTTGAAAACATTATGCTTGCATGTAATTTTGTTGTCTTTTCACTTGTCATAAGCAGTAGAGGAGTTAGTGATTCTTTTCCATAGCTACAGTAAATTTCTGCAATGACAGGGCTTTGCTACTTATCTGTGAAATATAGAAAAATATCCTAAAGTAATGGTCAGAACTAGTCTTAGGTATGTCCTGCTAGCAAATGGAAGTAAGAAACAAAACTTGGATGTCTGCTCTTAGCAGAAGGGCGCTGTAATAGCTGCACACTTCAGAGTTTCATGCCTACCAGTTAGTGGATTTTCTTACTTATGTGTGTGGGTTTTTTAAAATTTGTTTGGTAATTCTATTTCCTAACCTACCAGGTTAGGAAAACCTCTTGTATTTTAGGACTGATCTGCCCTAACAATTATTCTAAACGTGACATTATAGGGCTCTATTTGTTGTGTGTCATTGATTTCAGAGCACATATTTTTGCCTAACTGACTGTCACAAACTTTGTTTCTGATGTGCCAGTCATACTGGATTATTTTCGTTCTTGCATATAGTGCTGGTAGCAGAGCCTGAAGATGCGCTACTGCCCTCAGTGACATCTGTGCAACTCTGTCTTTAGGTAAATGGGTAAGATAGAGTAAATGCAGGGAGAAAACAATGCTTAGTATAAAGTCCATTTTTGTATGGTCACTTGTCTGAGTAAGACAAGTCTTGGTCATTGTCGTCCCCTAAGCCTCTCATATTCTGCTATTCCATATTACATATTGGCCTAAGAGTAAGGGCCATATTATGTGTTTGCCTTGTGTGTACTTGGGCTGCTTGCATGAATAAGGAGATGAAGTAGTGAATCCATGTCTGTCTTTGGGATGCCTCCTCAGAGTCTTCGGAAATATAGAAACGTCCAGTTTCCTTATTCTTTCTCTAATTTTCAGATCTCAGAATCTACTACTCTGCTATGTAGAGCATCTCAGTCAAAAATATAATCTTATTCATCTTTTACCTTTTACAGAATGCTTTAAAATCAGCTAATGAAAAGATAATAGCAGAACGCCTTACCATAAGTGACCGCTGCTTGGCTTGGCTAGCTTATATACATCTAATAGAATTCAGTGTTCTCCCTGTCAAGTTTTATGATCCTGCTAATGCCAACCCTTCAAGGATAATGAACAAAGAGCCATTTTTAATACCATGGCAGACAGTTCAAGATGTGAAGACCAACCCTGATATGTTGTTAGCTGTGTTTGAAGGTAAGATTTTTTTGTGTGTGTGTGTGTGTGTGTTTTAAGGAAAAAGTAAATTATTGAGTTCATAACTTTGCTGCTGCACTGCTGCTCTCATTCAGATAGGCAGTTCCTCTCACCTGTGGAACTCAGGATGAGAAGGAAAGGGTTCAAACTTTGACTAAACTGCTTGCTCATTAGTGGTACCAATTATTGCCATACGAGAGTGTGTCTACATAGTAAAGTTATTTTGGTATAACAGCCATTATTCTGAAATAACTATGTGAGCGTCTACACAACAGTTTCAAAATAATTTCAAAGTAACGGGCGGCTTATTCCGACTTCTGTAAACCTCGTTCTATGAAGAATAACACCTATTTCGAAATAGCTCCTCACCAGGGCCATTCTAAGTTATTCCTCCTGGGGCTCTAAATCAAGGCAGCACATCTACATTAGGGAAGCCTGTCTCAAACTAATTTTGAGGCTTCCCTGCAGTGTAGATGTGCTATTTTGAAATAAACTATTTTGGAATACTTATTCCGGAATAGCTTATTCCAAAATAACTGTGCAGGGGAGACGTAGCCGGAAGGGGAAACGTTAGCGTCTGTCTTTCTGTGGGACAAATCCTCTGGAGTTGTCAAGATGCACTCCTAGCAATCTGTAAGAAATTCTCCTCTCTTTTGGGAATCCTCATGCTCCCAGTTAAGCCTCCTATGATGAAGTCATGGCTTCACAGAGAGGAGTGAGATGTGAAGCTCCGGCATGGTTCAACTGAAAGCTGAATCGACTAATGGACGCAATGTTGGTTGGTTTGCAACAGGATGCATAGCTTACTCTTTGAGGTTCTGGGGAAGCTGCTGATAGTTAAGCATGGAAAGATTAGCTTTTTATTGGTAACTATCTGTAAACTTAACTTCCCTGTGTACAAAGTGCTACACACAAAACATTTCCATTGATGAAGAACAAAATTTACAGATAGGCAAAGTAAGAAAACGCTGCTTGAGACCTTATTGGAGACACATTGCAGGATAATGTATACAAAATATAGCTTGACATGTGATGACAATTCATGCTGCACAGTTATAAAGTTTTAACTCTTTGAACCTGAAATCTATTGTCATTAAATAATTGATACCCCCTATTTCCCAAAATTGTGAAAACTTAAATAAAAAAATCCTTAAAAATAAATGACCTTTCAGTCAAAATTATTTTTGTAAAAATAGTCACTCTACCAAGGCTACCTGTAACATGTCTTGCACTTGACTTGGTGCTTGAGGGACTTCTCAGCAATTTTGTGTGGATAGGGACAGTGTTCCCTCTAAGCTGTGCAGCAGCACAGCTTCAAAGGTGATGAATCAGCTCCACCTAATCAGAGCTCAGGGCTCTGTGCATGGAGCTGACTGACTGGGCGGTACTGATTAATTCCCTGTGATGCTGTGCTGCCATGTAGTAGTTTAGAAGGAACACTGGATAGGGAGTGGATAGAGGGAGCACAGTAGAGAGGTGCTGTACCATGGGATTCGAGCCTCAATGCTCTAATGATTCCTTAGCTCCAGAGAGTGAGAGGGAAAGCCTGATATTTAAAATGAAGTCCTTGCTGCACAGATACTAACAATAGAAAAAAATTATAAAACAATGTAGTTGGGAGAAATTGAACCACTTGCTTGTTCTGCTGCTGAATTTCTGATATCCTGAAGTAAAAGGAGGGACTTAATCCTGGAGCTTCCACCAACAGCATGGAACCCGTCTGAATTCCAGAGGTAAGAGGCATTACCAAAAGATTAAGTAAGAGAGTTTCATTCTTGAATTGTGTGGTGCTAAATATCTGAAAACAACTATTCTGAAGGTCACGTTTCATTTCCATAATTCATAGATAAAGCTTAACTTAAATATAAATGTTGTATAGATTTGTGTAATACTTACTTAAATCTGTATAAACTTACATTTAATGACTTGATTTTTAAACTTGTCTCTTTAGATGCAATACAAACATGTACCGATGAAAATCTTGGCGCTGATGAAAGAATAGCAATCTGCCTTCCACTCTACAGAAACATGATTGCTTTGCAGCAGTTACTGGAGAGGTGAGAACAGGTTATCAGACAGAACACTTATATAAGGATGTTTAGTTCATCAATATCTGTTTTTTAAACTTTTAACTGATTTATTTAAGGTGGGATGCTGCTATAGAACTGTGTAGCTCATTGCTGGAATTATGTCCTGTCAACTGTCAGTTGCTGGAAGCGCTGGTTACTTTATACTTGCGGATAGAACAGAATGACAACGCTTGTGCTGTGTGGCAAACAGCATTTGAGAAAAATCCTCAAAATGCACAGGTTTTTTATCATATGTGCAAATTCTTCATCTCCCAGGTAAAAAAACGCTCTCATGGGTTTTGTGGCTTATTTATTCTGTAAAATGAATAGATTTGTGCCTTGCAATGAATAATTAGCAATAATACTTAGCATTCTTGTACTACTATCAATCTTCAAAGCACTTAAAATGTAACTAACTCTTGCAAAGCACTTGTGATGTGTCATCCTCATTTTATAGTTAGGGAAATAGGAACAGGGAAATTCAGTGACTCGTGCAAGTCAATAGGAAGAATTGATGTGAAAATTGGGTTCAGAACTTGAGTACCTGATTCCTGGTCCTGTATCCGGACCACATCCTTGTGCAAGAAGAGTAGAGGATGTCACAATGCAAACACATTAGTGTGTTAATTCCTCTCTCCCTGCTACCTGTTCTTTGATATAAGTTAATTGTGTTGCTCCTTGAAAGATTCAAAGGAAAGCAGAAACTATTTTAAGAAGATAGTTTAATGTGTTTTTAACTTGCGTGCTGTAAATAAAAAGAAATTTTATGTAATGTCTACTTTATTTTTAAAACAGAAAAGGGCAGACAGTATTCCTCCATTATTGCAAGAATTTGTCGCAGCTTTCTTTGAGAATGTATGTCACGAACACAGTCCTATGGATCTCTTACGGTAGGATTAGAGAAGGCATTATTTAATTCATGCTGGTATAAGTGTGTCTAATTTAACCAAAATATCAGCTGTTTGGTGTAAAACAATAAATAGTAAATTATCTGATTTTATTGAGTTGGAAAACTATCAACAGGACTCCTTCCCACAAAAGCAAGGCAATCTAGAGTTGTTAAAACTCCATTTTTAACTTATGCTGTGCTTACGTTTTACAGTCCCTTAGATCATGCATTGTTTTATTGTTTGCACTCCTTATTTGACCAGGTCATATTTATTGGTTTAATCTGAGCAGTGCCAGGCATCTTACAGTTAAATTGGTCTGCAGTGGTTTCATTTCCTTGCTTTTTGGGATGAGCAATAGAAGTATATTTTGGCCAATTTTTTTTAAAGCTGTGTGCCTAAAATTACACTCCTAAACCTATTATTAGATACCTGCATAAGACCCCAGTCCATCTATGCGTGTAACTTTAAACAAGGGAGTAGCTTCATTCAAATTAAATAAACTTCATATTCATTTTTTATATACTGTCATCTTAATGCCAGTAATGCAAACTTTATTTCTTCACAAACTGATTAAAGGTAGATAATTTTTGGCTGTAAAGGGTTGATGTATTTATAATGCGAAAGGAAACATGTTTGCATCAATCACAGATGTAAAGAAGTTCAGTTTTTATATAGCCTAGTACATGGGTGGGCAATAATTTTTGATGGAGGGCTACTCCAAGAATTTTAGTAAGTAATCAAGGGCTACGCTTGTCCATGATATTAATGGAGGTGGTGTGGAGTCTGTGTTGGGAGGATGGGTGCAGAAGGGAGCTTGGGGTATGAGAGGATTGACTTGGTTCAGGAGGGGGTGCAGGTATTTAGGTTGTGATGAGGGGAAGAGGATTGGGGTGCAAGGGAAGGGGCAGAGAGTTAGGGGGCAGGAGGGGCTGAGGTGCCAGAGGCATTCTTTGGCTGGGAGGTGCTTACCTGGGCAGCTCCCAGTAGCAGGCCAGCAGGTTCCTCAGCCGGGGTGCCCAAATCTATGCCCCTACACCAAGTGCGGGGACCATGTATGGCTCTGAATGCTGCAAACCAGGAGGGGGTACTTCCCTGTCCTGAAAATACGAAGTTCACATTGTCTGTGAAACTGGCCAGTGTGATCTGCCAGATTATGCTGGGGTATAGGCAGTGCGGAAAGTCTCGCTCCAGGCTCACAGCATTCAGAGAGCTGCCCTGAGAAGCGTGCAGCGGCAGGGCAGGCAGAGAGCCTGGCTGATTACACGCTGTGGGCTGAATCTAGTAGCTTGGTAGGCCGGATCTGGTCCATGGACCATATTTTGCCTGACTCTAATCTAGTAGTACCTTTGTGCAAATTAAAAAGAAAAAAAGAGGCTATGTTTTTAAAAATAGGTGTTGAGATTTGATAATCTTTCATATTTTTAGAAAACTGATGCTATAGATTTACCTTACCTATTTTGATTGAGAGAGATTAATGTGTTTCTAAAATATATCAGTAAATGTCTATCTGGCCAGAATTATTTCTATATATAGAGAAGTAGTTTGTGTTCAAATGTGCATGTTTTTGTTTTAGGTATCTCTTGAATTTTCCAATGCCGATTGAATTTACATCACCTATCTATAAAGGACATCTTACAGATGACATTTTAAACCAGCAAATCCCATATTTGTGGCAAATCTATTGGTGAGAATTTTAATAGCCTCTGTGAGAAATGCACAGTTGATCTGCAAACAATGGATTTTCTGATTTTGTTCAGAGTATACTTAAGTGTGTATTACGTTGAGTTCTTTGTGAATGACTAATCCACCAGTCATTCCCTGATGCTTCCCTGACTGATGCAGAAGAGAGGTGGTTTTACAGAGCTGTGAAGGAGGATGTCATCATGCTTGGGAATAGTTCCAATTCTCTCCTGCTGAGCTTCTGACCTGTCAGTAACTCTGGCTTATCTCTACCAAAAGGGCCAATGGCTTAAAAAAAACACCCCAAAAAACCCCAACAACTTCATTTCACTCTTTCAGCTATCTCCACTTCTTGATTTAGGTTTTTCTCTTTTCTGTTTGCCTTAGCTTAGTTCTTCAACATTCTTCTTCCCCACTTTCACTGGCCCACTCTTCCTACAGTAAAGACATTTATGTTCTAAAAGTTGGGACTTTCCAGAGATGGACCTCCTTTCAACAAAGGAAAATGCCAAGGTCATGGTTTTCATCAAGACGAATGCAGTGCGTAAAGGCGACAGATCTCAGTCATGCACTTGTGATCTACTTTTGTTTTTTCTGCTGTTGCTTCTGAAAGAAAGGATGTTCAAGACTTGCCAGGAGAAGATACTAGTTATCATGGTAGCACCCAGACAGCAAAAGAGGACCCTTCTTTTAGAATAGGCCGTGTCATTGAGAGATTCTCTTATGCTGTCATTTTAAGAAGTGTACTTCATGGTCTGGTTTTATGCCATCTCCATGATTGACCGCATGGCTTTTCAAAGAAAGAGACTGAGACAGGAGTAACTTTCCAAATGAATACTACTTTGCTACTTTCAAAGAAACCTCCCGCCAGATATTAAAATTCTCTCAACACATACATCTGCTGTTTCACTTACATGCATTTGTTTCATTCTTTCAGATTAGATGGTAAGGTGTTTGGAGAAGGAACTTTGCATCTCCGCACCTAGTACAGTGAGGCCTCCACAATACAAATAATAACAACATGAAAAAAGAACAGTATGTAAAAATACAACTAGTATACACCAGCGTTCAGTATATCCTGAAATTTATTCAGGATGACCCATCTCCCTTTGGCACTGGGAATAAGAATACTGAAGATTATCCAGCTCTTATGGATAACTTGCTGTCTGGACAGCAAGTTTAGTCTTGCATTCCACATGTATGTTTTTAGCTTCTTGAGTCTTAAAAACAATCCATGCCTGCCAAGATTAGGAAATACCCCTTTTTGAAGCCTTGTTCATTATGTAGTCACAGACCATCCATTCATGTGACTTTTATATCTTATTTCCTTTCCATGGTTGATGTTTCTGAGAATAATTTCAGCAAAGAGAATCACTGAACTTGATCAGCCACATTGATATAGTTGAGCAGCACAGCATCATTAGCTATGCCCTACAAATCTTCAAAGGGACAGATGGACTCAGACCTCTTTCCTTTTCAGGTGCAAAGGACCTCTTTCCTTTTCGGGTGCAAAGGTTTCAGAGTTCACCTTGCCAGGTGGATTGCTGTGTTATACGTTCACACAGAGTGGAAATAACAAAATCTGAAAGCTCAAGGAGCAGCAACATTTACTTGGAAAGTGTATGTGACTCTTTTGTGGCTAGTGACTTGATCCTCTGTTCACACCTTCTCCAAGTATTATACACAGGGCCTTTGGCATGATCATTCTCCAATCTATGGCAGAGGGTGTATTCAGCTATCTAGCTACATTTCATTTTTATACTCTGTCTTGCTGTCTTTCAATTTCTGGATGAATTTTTTTTCTCTTGTAACTTGCCTTAGCCAAAGACTTCTCCTTTGCAGACTTCAAATACAGATTGGTTGGATGAGTGCCTGGCAGAAATATTTCATCTGTTAATCTCTAACCTTGAAAAAGTTTGGTCCATCATGCTAATCCTTTTGTTCTTCCAGGAGCAGAAAAGAAATATTAAATATTTATTGTTCGTTGTTTCTCTTTTCATTCCTGCTCTTCTCCTGGGGGCGGAGTTGTTAATATATTTGCTGTTTACTGTTTCCTCCTCAGTATTGTTTCTGAACCTTTAGTGTTTAACTAGCAATCAGTGTCTGATATCTCAAATATACATATAATTAAACCTTTGAAATTGTATAGTTCGGGAGCTTTCCAGAGGGGAGCTCTGGCCACATGTCTGCAGCAGTCAGAGAACACTCTTAGGTTAAGGATAGGCAAAAAGAACATTACTTTTTCAAGAGTAGAAACGTACAGGTAAGAGAAACTTGATCTTTATTTAAATGCATTTAGAAATACTTACTTTACAAGCTAACATCACACAGCAGTTAATGAGTAATAGTTATGACTGATGAAATTGGGCTCATTTTAGCAGCATTAAAGATTTCATTTCTGCCAATGTGGAACTCTGCATTGTCCTGATCTCCTTTATTTAGTATACAAGAGCAAACTCACTAAAACATAACGTTGTTCTTTAACTTTTAAAACAAACAGTTTATGCCAGTCTCTTCATGCAAGTGTTGGTGAAGCACTGGATGCTTATGAAGCAGCTCTTGGAGCAGTGATGCAACAGGAAACTGTGCAGAATATTTGGATGGAGTAAGTTTAGTGGGAGGGGATAAAGCTACCTAATTTCACAGTTGTAAAACTAAGGCCTTTGGAAGTGTCAACGTGGTTTTCTGTTGTTTTTTGTTTTTGTTTTTTTTTTGCAGTTACCTTGTTTTTCTTAATAGCAAAATTGTTGGATCCAACAATAAAGTTCAAGAATTCAAGCTTTTTACTGATCTAGTGAACAGATGTCTAGTTACAGTCCCCACCCGATACCCTATTCCTTTTAGCACTGCTGATTATTGGACCAACTATGAGTTTCATAATAGGGTAAGAATTTTTCAGTAACCAACTGTATTAAAATGTGCGTTGCTAATGAACTTTTTAGCAAATGCTTTTAACTATCTTATTGTATTCGAGCTCCCCAAGCTTATATTTTAATTTTCGAGTTTCTTAAAATGTGAGTTCAAGGAGGAGAGTGGCCAACCAGAGAACAAGGGAGACTGCTCTGAGCATAGAGAGCATAAGGATAAATGGGGAAAAAAAAGTTTGGAAAAGTGTTAGAAGGAAGAAATTAGAACACACATTGTTGGCAACAAGATTGTGTGTTCTTAAAGGTGACGTTGAGCTGTAGTTTAAATGCAGTGAGGCACACAAAAGTGAAAAGATTCAAGGAGGGTGTTGCTCTACACCAACAAGACAGCTATATCGCAACAGCAATGACATTTTTAATAAATTGGGAAGATGAAAAGATAAGATTAAAGAAAAAGTTATCGTTATTCAAACAAAATTTGATTGGGTTGGGTGCGTGTGTGTTTGCAGAGAGGAGGAGAGGGTAATTTTATTTTATTTTGTTCTGTTTTGGTCATGAAAGGAAGGACAGGCTTCATGGTGTGCAATGGGGGGAAAAAATCCTACCAAGAAGGTGGCTGTAATAGTGGGAGATGAGAAGGGTACTGAAGTTGTGATTTTATATTTTTAAGAAAGTTGTTCAATGGAACTAGGAGATCATTCTGGAGGTTGTGTGGTGTGCCCAGAAGACATCCAAGATAGGATATCTGAGAGAGGGTTGGAGATAAATGAATGTGAAGAGTGTAAACAGTTTTGGGAATTTTCTGCATGGAGCAGGTAGTTAAAATTTATGACAGTGGGTAAGGTTCAAGTGTAAAAGAGGATCCAGAGCAAAATCTTACTGAGTTGGCAACAAGAAAAGAGAGTAAGAGTCCCTGAAATATGCTTAAGGAATTATTGGTAAGATAGAATCAGGAGACCTCAGAGGGCAATTCTACTTAAATCACTAGCTGAAATGCTTCCTTCAGAACTGTTTCAGCACAGAACAAGTGATTTGATGGTGTAAGCATTAGGGAACACGTGTCTGAAGGAATTTTTGGCTGAATAACACTATATACTAATGTTTTGCTGTCCAGTAATTAATTAGATGCCATCTCTTTACCTGTTCAGAGAGAAGATTTAATGGGTTTACTTGGCTAGTGTAAATTGGTTTAGATCACTGAGTTCAACAGAATATGCCAAATTATACTAGCTAAGTATATAGCCTTATTGTTTAGTTATAGAACATCCGGGGCTGTTGCCATGAAGGACACGGAGCAAATAGTTCAAAACTTTAATTTATACTATTGTGACAGAAGATAGTATAAATTTGAATGTAGAGCCTGGGAGTGTGGGTACCTTTTTAATTGAGAAGAGTTTAGTATTATACACGGTAAAATTTTCAAAAGTGCCAGAATAATATAGCTGCTTTTGCAAATTTTGCTCATGAAGTTTGAGCAGAAAGAATCCTCATTTTGATTATCAGCTGTTTCAGGTTTATTAACTTTTTACAATAACAATTGTGAATTTGCTAATCTGAGGACCAAATTTCTTTCTGGAGACTGGAGAAAGCTTCACTGTAATAGATTTCAGGTTTTGTTCAGTTTCATTTTTAAACTTTCTAGGAAAAATGTAGTTATTGTTTCTCCCAAAGAATCAGTTAAAACCAAGTTAAATGTTTATGCTTAAGATTCATATTCCAATTATTACATTGTTTCTCATCAAAATTACAGGCAACTAGAATTGGGTTCACTTTTATATTCAAATTTTACAGGTAATTTTCTTTTATTTGAGCTGTGTTCCAAAGTCTCAACATTCCAAAACCTTGGAACGATTTTGCTCTTCTATGTCTACCAATCCTGGACTTGCACTGAGGTAGGAAAATAAACTTAAGGGTGTATATTGCTAATACCTCAGATATCTCTTGACAAGTTTGCATGGTCAAAATTGCAAATTCAGTGCATTAAAAACCCCCACACAACTTGGCTAAAGTTTGTTATAAGCAGAGGTTCAGCTTCAGTATACCCATGTATCTGCCAGAACACATGTGAAAGTTCTCTAAAAAAATGCTTGGTGTAATACAAGAGAGAGAATAAAGACAAGTGTTATGGGGACCAGTGAATGGAGGAGTGTGAAAAGGGGACAAGTTAACAAACTGTGCAAGTACTACTTTGCTGCATCCTACCAAAGAACACTCTTGCATTTTGGCATCTTATCAGTTGCTTTCTGATGCCTGACAAAATTCTGTTCCTTCTGCAGAAGGGCTAAAAAGGGATGTGCGAGAATTATTGGTAATTTTCCTAGTGCTATCTGGGGTTTGTAGTCAAAGGCCAGAAGCTCCAGCCTCTTTTTTTAGTTTGGGGAGAGTAGAGAAACACCAAGGAAAATGTGCGTGTTTAAGACCTACAACCTCTTTCTATTCAAAATGTTGCTTCAGCAGAGGACAAAGAATACATTGGAGTGTGACAGGTCTAGTCTGAGCTTTAACTTGAAACTTGTTTAGATATCTTTATAAAAAGACAGATTCATAATTTGTCTTTAATTTCTTCTTTCCTGTTTACAAGAATTTTTAGTTGATGATGCAACAGATGGGAATGATTTATATTTACGAAATGTTTCAAAATGCATATTTACTCAGACTGGGCATAGCTTTAAATAAGGCATTATTTGTCATATACAACTGTAGCTCAAATGGTCAGCTTTTTATTTTATAGACTGAAAAATCTTAAAGCTCTCTCTTTTCCTTGTTAATGACCCAGGGCCTGAAATTTTTTAAGAGACACAAGATGAAATGGCTGGATTTTTTTTTTTTTTTTTTTTTTTAAAGCCAAGAAATAAATTCCTCACCAAAACCTGTTTATACTGGTAGGATATACTTACTAGAAATGTTTGCTAACTTATGGAGAACTTGTATCCTGTGCTAGGAATGTCAGTATTTACAGACCGGATATAGGGAGATCTGATTTCATGCTGTTAATTCCTAGACATGTGAACATATAAAACTGTAGCTGCCATTTGGAACTCTTCAGCATATCACTCTTCTTGGAGACGTATACCCACTTCTCACGTGCTGAAGACTAGATTTCTGCTCTGATCTCATTGTGTGCCAAGAAAATGCTTTGTGTTTCTTACTCCACATTTTGTTGGGATTCCCTAAATGTTTGCCTCAATAACTTTTTAGCTGACCTAAACACTAGGGGTGTCGCTATGCACAGAAGTGCAGCACAAATCAACGTTGTATCTTTTAAAATCTTTATCTTTTTATTCCTTATGATAAGTTCTGTACTTATTTCCCTTGACTTTCCTTTACAGGCTGCTTCAACAACTTTGGGAAGAGAACAATGTTCAGATACTGAAACTGCAAGCCAAGATGTTTACATATAATATCCCAACATGCCTGGCCATCTGGAAAATGTAATGCAACAATCATAAACCTGTTTTCATAGATATTACTTTTGTTTATAAGGTTTGCATCACAAAGGTAAATCTGAAATATCCTTCAAATTGGATTTATATTGGTAGGCTATTCCATTATTAGAGTTTCAACAGTTGGTTAAGACAGGCAGAGGTATTGACATGTAAATTGGTATGTAAAATGAGTCCTCTAGTTTCCATGTAGAAAAAATATATAGGCAATTTTTGTGTGGATAAACTTAGAAAATGTATTTACAAACTGCCTTTTAATTATTATATTATTGACTTCTGTCTCCTCCTCCTCTCTACCCTCCCTTTTATATATCACAATAGCAATAATCTCCATTATCCAGTGATGCTCAACTGATCATTTTCTTCAGTGTTTGTTCATAATGGGGAACCACTGAAATGTCTTGCTCATGTAAGGTTGTTTTAAAAAATAGCTACTTTTTTTTTCTGTTTCACTATAGATTATCATCAATGCAAGTTAGTCTTTTATTTTCAGGGGTTTTGTATTCCCATCCCACAATTAATATTCTGCCAACAATGGCATTTATTTCCATGCATGGATAAATTATTTTTGTGTGTTTCTTTTTCTCAGAGCCATTGCTGCCGAGTGCTTTCTAAAAGGACAGAGAGAGGTAAGTTAACATTGTAACTGATAGTTTAATAACTTTGTTAAAACTGTCTGTCTGTTCCCCCACTTTCCTATTTTTGACTGGACACAGAGCACAGGTCATCTTACAAAATAAGATTTTGTGGTAGTTGAAATGTGCTGGACACAAATCCAAAATGGATACTTCTAAATACAAGGAATCTTTTTGTCAGTTCATTTTGAAGAACTAAGCACTGCTGAAGTGCTTTGTACTTCCATCACAATATGCTCTGTATGTTTCCATTTGTGCTCAAGATAATACATAGTAAAAGCTGTGTGAGTAACAATACTTCGGTTTATCTTTCAGACACTGTGTGTTATGGCAGTGACCCCAATTCTTATGTTGCTTAAAATTTTTCCATTATAAATAAAATGAAAATTCACTCCTTTTTAAAGAGTTCTGTCACCTCCATTGTTTGCAGTGGGACTTGGCGGAGGTATGGTTCTGATATCAGGAAGGTGTGTCTGCTCACCTTCTCTAATTCAGTTCAGATTAGGCAATGAAGCTGGTCAAGTTAGTCATTGGCTATCTGTATTTCATACAGCAGAGTTTGTTTTTGGAACAGAGGTTGTCAAACTTAATTGTCCCATAACTCTATTCTGACAACAAAAATTACTATGCAACCCCAGGAGGGGAGACTGAAGTCCATGGGCTTCTGCTCCAGACGGGGGCCTATAACCTGAGCCCCACTGCTAACACCCATGGGCTTCAGTCCTATACAGTGGAGCATCAGCCTCAGGTGGGTGGACTTGGGATTCAGCTCTAGGCCCCAGCAAGTCTAAGCCAGACCTGGCAATCTACTGTTTTAGATGAACATTAACTAGAGGGTCACATACTTAATAGGTTCTATAGGCCAAGCTCATTGTACACAATAGGGATCCCCTACAACACCTTCCCTTTACCTCCCCCTCAGCTTTCCAGGAACTCTGTGTGAGTCCCCATCTTTCCCTTTATCCTCCTATCCTACTGAGGGTGTGTCGTCTCCCAGTTTCTTTTTTTTCTGTCTCGGACAGTCATTCAGCGTGTCAGCATATTATGCTCTTGGGTATATGGGTGTGTATTGTTATGCTGAAAAGTTTTAAATTGCCATCATCTGGTTTTTTGATCTTTAGACAGTTGCCGTAGATCCACACTATAATTAAAAAAACAACTCTCAGCTGGCCCATGCCAGCTGACTGGAGCTTGGGCTAAGGGGCTGTCTAATTGCAGTGTGCATGGTTGGGTTTGGAATTGAGCCTAGGCTCTAGGACCCTGGAAAATGGGAGGTCCCAGAGTGAGTCTGCACTGCAATTAAACAGCCCCTTAGTCTGAGCCCTGCAAGCCAGTCAGTTGCGTTGGACCAGCTATAGATACCTAATTGCAGGGCGCACATGGGTCTGCTATCCAGAGGCCAGGAGGTCTACCCCCCACTTCCCTATTTTTGATAGTCCAATAGCACTACTCATGTACCCTCCCCAGCATCTCCTTGCAGCAGATCTCAAACAGAATGACACTTCCAAACAGGACAAGGACAGAACTGATGCCACTCTGCTTGCTGTTGCCTGCATCAAAACACTCTTTGGCCATTGAAAGATGCATTATGTTGGATGACCAGGAAGCCAAGAGTTCTGGACTTACTGGTGTTCTGCACCCCTCAAACTTTTATTGAGCAAGACCTTTCAGGTTGCACAAATTGGGAGTCTCAGCTACTTAGCAAGATTGGCACTCTTTCTGAGACACATGTTTCTCCTTGAGTATACTGTCTGTGAAACAGAACTACTTCTGTGTATGTAACACAATGTTTCATTGGGTTGTAATCTTGAGCTTGTCCTCTCGGGATAACAGCATTCCCCTATTTCCAGCTATTGTATTGGTACTGCTTTGGCTGAAGTGGGGTCTGTGCTGCCTTGCTGGGGGTTCAGAGTGAATGGCATAGAGATTAATTGCACATAGTAGAATATTTTTGCCTCTTCAAAAAATACTGAGATCGACATAGGAAATACCTGTGATAAATAGTCATTTAGGCTGTGAAGTCAAGCACTTAAAAGTTAAGAAATACCAGAATTAATGTTAGGCAACCTTCATTTGTGCTCCCTGGCACACATTATGATGCCATTGTTAATGGTATAGTCACAGCCTACCTTTGTTCCACAGACCTTGTCCCACTCAGTGTACAAGATAGACAGTATTCAGGGCATGAATCAAGGTTGCACAGTGAAATAAGACTGTAGGACTCCTGCCTCATTCACATGAGTTCAGATATGTAGAAAATGAGGCAGGATTCTGCAGAAAGAGCAACGATAGGCTTTATGACAGTTGAATGCCACCTAGTTGAATGCTCTGTTCCACCTTTACTTCTGCAACAAATTCCTGATTTGCATGCACAGACCGAAGATTGTCTCTCATTATTTGTTCTTTTCTCAGTGCTCAGACTGAGACATTTGGGGCCTGAATTTCAGCAATGCAGAACACTTGCAACTGAAATCAGTGAGATCAGTGAATGCTCAGCATCTCTGTCAGTAAAAGAAGCTAGTCTAGAGCAGGGGTAGTCATTAGGCAGACTGGTGGCCAAATCCAGATCACCAAACACTTTTGAAAGGACTATGGAATCTTTCTATTTACTTACACAAAAATAACAATTTATTATTTTCTCTGGAGTCAGGACTTCGACTATACCATGACTAAGACATTTGAACCTAGACAAAAAATAATTGAATACCTCTGGCCTATGGGAATGAAGCAGGGGTGGGAAATTGGAAAAATCTTGAATTCTGGTTCTGCCACTGTTGGACAAATACTCCCTACCTATGAAATAGCAATAATTCTTACCCATCTGCCTCCTAAGGGTGTTGAGGTTTAATGTCTGGACAGTGCTTTGAACTGCTGTAAAATGCAACCTAATCTCAAGAAATGGAGTAGGTGTCTTGTTTTGAGGTTGTCAGATCCCCCAGATTGGTGGGGACATTCATAAGCTTTGCCTTAAATCCCCCTGTTCTTCTATTTCCTGTCTGTAAAATGGGAATCATAATTCTGTATAACAGGGGAATTGCTAAATGAATGCTTGAGACAGACAATACATAGATGAATGCCATGCACAAAAGCCCAGGGGACAGTTAATTCTGTATGCAGTGCTTGATTTGGATGGTGTATTGTAAGCAAGACACAGAGCCACGCATTGAATCATGAGAAAAAAATGTTGAATATCTGCTTCATTCCTTGACCATCATGCCTCCTGGACAATGACAGAGGCAGGGGAGTTATGGAAAAAACGGTACAGTATGTGTTCATGTGATCAGTCATGCTAATGTGTGCATAAGGGTCAGAATTAAAGCACAGGTTGGCTTAAATCTGGCATTTCCTAACTTCTGAGTACTTTAGTTTGCAACCTGCATTTTTTTATAAGATTGGGTTTTGCATGCAGAAATCTTATTGCAACAGTTCTATGTGCTGTAAAATCTTCCAAATACATTGAATAGCTTTATTTTGGTATTTGTTTTTATCTTACAGGTCCACCATTTATATCAGAGAGCCTTTCAGAAGTTACCTCTATGTGCAACACTGTGGAAAGATGTAATGTTTTCTCCTTATGTTTCAGTTTGAGGTTTCATATAAATTTTCTGCATATCCCATATCCATTGATGTGGTGATGCTCAAGCTCTGGCTAAATCTTATATCTGCTTCCCCATCTCTTACAGCAACTCTTGTTTGAAGCATCAGGCGGAGGTAAAACTGATAACCTGAGAAAACTAGTTTCCAAGTGCCAAGAGGTTGGAGTCAGCCTAGATGAGCTTTTAAATTTAAACACTTACAGAACAGAAAGCAAGAATCACTGAACGATGGGTGCAGGCAGTCCTAAGTCCTATTAAATGCCAAAATCATTTGAATGATTCTTCAGGCTGATCCATGCCTAAGCTCTGTGTCATGCAGATGAGCATTGCTGAGCATATCACGTCTCCAATCTGCTTTCCTTGAACCTGGAAACAATTAACATGACCCTCCTCTCTGGATAATTGAACTCCCTGTTTGGCCTGCTTCTGGGCCCTGCCAGAATCTCATAACATCATGTACGTAAGTATAGTTAATCAAAATGACAGACATTATTTTTTTATGTTTTCCTTTTATTTTCCTTTTTCTTTATCTTGTGCTGTTCCTGATTCACTTGACACTCTCGCTGATGCCTGAGAGATCTGTGTTTGGGGTTAAGTACTGGACTGTGTTTACAGTAAAAAGCAAGCAGTCCACTTTGGTTTTTCCTTTTTTAAACCTTTTTGAGATTTTTTTCATTACAGGATTTAAAACAAAAGCAGCCGCTCTTAAGGAAAGCGTAACTGCCAGGGCCACAAGTATGCTTCTTGCACTTGAAGGCTCTAAGAGGGCTGTTTACTGCCCTTTCTGCATTCTGGACTCGCTGCAGAGACTATTAAACTTGAAGATTAAAGAAACTATTGCAAATGCCAGTGCATCAGAAAAAAGAGTGGTCAATTATTATGTGCAATTTTTTTGTAAAGTAATTTTAATTTATAATAAAGTTTAACAGTTTAAAGAACAGTTAATATTGAACTGTTTTGTATTAAGATACTACTCTGTAGTATTAGTTGTTTATACAAAGCTATTTTGAATATAAGTTAACTTTTAAGAAAGCTGTTGTCTTTATTATTTGTTCTCTATTAATAATCACATGAAAATGGGATTGCGATATGGTCACAGTTACAGTGACTGGGAAATACTTTTCATCGCCACGAAGGATCTTTCCTCCTTCTGCCACAAACACCTTGTCATGTTTTGACAATTACCACTGACAACATTTACTTCAGCGCTGGCAAGAACAAGGTACTGCTGTGACGGGGTGAGGTCACAAATGACCCTTGAGCTGCTGCCACCCTCCTTTTTGCTCTCTAGGGCTTCTCGATGCTCTGTCCTGCTGGGCCAGCTCCCTGGTCTCCCTCAGCCAAGGCACAGAGCTGAGAATCACATCCCCCTCTCTCCCTCCCTCCCCGAGCCTCCAGAAGCAATACAGACACTGAATCTCTTCAAGTCCAAGGAAAATTCAGTTTTGGGCCTAGCTTCCTCGAATACCATTCCCCAAATGGGATTGAACCCAAACAATTCCATTGAGGGGTAAGCCCCCTTTAACAATGAAAGGGGGAATACACATACTGATTGCTCCCCCAGGTAATAATTATTTACACTGGGCTTGATAGAAAAGTGATTGTATTAAGTACAAGCAGTAGGATTTAAGTGGTAATAGGTGAAAACAGGCAGAGCAAAGTAGATTACAAATTCAAAATAATAGAAAATGCTTAGCTACTTCTACACTAAAACTCCAGTACAAGCTTATTACCAACTTACTACACACTCACCCTAAAGCTGTTTCTTTCCTGGCCAAGCCTTCCAAACCATGGCAGTCTCCGGTTCCCTCCCTTGCGTGTGCCACACCAGCAAGCCAAAAGACCCAGACTCCTACTTTCCTATTGCAGGGGAAGTCACCTAGCCATTTCGGGTGGACATGTGACTTCCCCATACCAACCACTGCCAAGAATTAAAGGACAAAGAGATTGTTTAACCGTTGGATAACAAGACATTAAGGGGAACACCCTTGACGGCTTTCATTCACACATTTAGAAACCATAAAGCACTCCATGTGTAATTTTACACACGAGAATGATGCATACACCGAAATAAGATAAACCGATCCAGCGGATTGACATGAAGATTGGTAGATTACATGAAGCAATTTGTCCCAAGCATCTTTATGTATATTTGTGTTCATAAGTCCATTTCATAAAGCATGGGGGGAGAGTCCATCACAACTGCGTCATAGAAACTGATATTTTTTTTTATTCCCTAATTCTATCCCTTTAATCATATGGGAAATGGAGAAAGGGCCTCCTGACACACACTACAACATAGGATATTTCTGCCAATCCAGAGAACTGACAAGCATTTGCTGGAACTGGTTGGTCATGCGGTACTAGCTCACTTGTCAAATTACACAACTAAATACTATTATAGGCTGTGGCCAAACTGTGGTTTGAGCGCCACATGTGGCTCTTATAGTTAAAGTGAAGCTTGTGGAGGGTCCCCCTCTTCTTCCTCCCTACCAGACTGGGTATGGTGGCAATGGAGCTAGAGCAGGAGTAGGCAAATACCAGCCCACAGGCCTCCTCAGGGTTAGCACCTGCACCTTCACAGGTATGGGTGATTGCAGCTCCCATTAGCTGTGGCGCTCTGTTCCTAGCCAGTAGAAGTGGTGTCCCAGTCCATGCCACTTCCCCCAGCTACTGGTCGGGAATGGCAGCTTCCCCCCCTTGGCCATGGTTCGCAGTTATCCTTACCTGCAGATGCACGGTAACTATAGCAATGGCAGCCCACCAGGAGCTAACCCTGATCATCTGCTGCTGTTTTATTGCCCACCTGTGAACTAGAGGCTTTTGCAGGGAGAGTGGTGTAAGGGTTTTAGCCTCATGGGGGTGCATTGGGGGAGAAGCCACCTGCCCTGGGAGGAGTCACCCCATGGGGCAGGTTATGCATGTGCTGCAGCTCAGAGAGTCATGAAGTTTGGATGTGCCAAGATAATATTGCTGTAAGTGGGGAAAAATACTGGCCCTAAATCAGGGCAACAGAGAAAGATTCTGGTCTTCCACATTATACATAACCTGATTTGAAGAAACAAGTAAAACTTCAAATAATTGCCCTTCTAAAAGACTGGCTATTGCACTCACTGATTGGCAAGACAGCATTAGGGGGGAAAAAAAGCAACAATAATAAATCCAAGCTCTAGTTGAGTTAAACAAAGTCAGAAGTGCTCAAAACTATTTAGTTTTGAACAAATCACATGTAGACCACACAGTAGGAAATTAAAATGCAATCAGTGTTTTGTTCTGTTCTAAATATGAAATGCCTTATGAGAGTTTAATGTGTGCTGCATAAAGTATTTTTCCAAAATGCATTTAAAATTTCATTAATGAACAATAGCACCCATGGCAATTTTATGTATGCCCTATTTCAGGGAATCATGGAACATGTGTGTCCATGCATGCTTCACCACAGTGATGCTACTCTCTAACCTTATTAAAAGTAGTGTTCATTACTGTGTAATTTACAGCTTTTGGACTGTACGAGTGCTCATGTTCTTAGGCACAGCAGATACTTATTGTCAGTGTTTTGTTACCTTGTTCTTGCTCTTCTGTGCCTGTGTAGCAGAAAGCCGTTTGGCTCACTCCCATTCCAAAGGAACTTAAGTTTTAAATCTTCCTCAGGAAATTATGTACTCTGCCTTAAAGGTTTCTTCATATAGTTGGAGATAGCAAACTAAGCAGCATTACTGTCTTCCTTCTGGTCATCTGTAATCCATATAGCTTTAATTTATAGTGCTAGTATATAAATTGGGCTGTGGCCCACTTCTAGTTGGCTGAACACACTTGTAACTTTAAGGAGAATTTTTTTTAGAGAAGCAGTGACAAGGAAGATGGATGTCCTTTAGAGCAGCACAAGTTCATGTGAATTTTCTCTGGCCAGGCTCAAAGAAAAATTCATTGGCAAGTGCTGAAGATTTTTCTCACCTTTGAAAGGTTCAATGTTTTTCATTAGAAATTGAAATTCTAATGACTTAACCTTCTATATACCTTAGTGGCCTAAAAAAAAAAAGTAAAATTTAAACAATTGCATTTACTGTCTGGTTTTAGCACTTCATTTTCTTCTTTGATCCACTGTTTCATGTCTGTAAGGGAAATATGAAACGGTTAACTTCATAAAAGGATACCTTTTCAACATCTCCACTTCTGAGACCCTGAGGACTTTTCTATCAGGGCGACAGATTTTAAAACTAACCTATTTCAAATCATGGGTTTACATGGCTGAATCATAAGAGAAAACCAAACCAGTCAAAACATACCTTTAATTTATAGAAGCAATTCAAATTGACTAAACTAGTACATGTCCTGCTTCTTACCCACACCTTTGATGATGTAGGTTTTACCCATAAAAGCTTATGCCCCAATAAGTTGGTTAGTCTCTAAGGTGCCACGAACTTCTCATTCTTACAGCACAGTATGTCTTATAGCAGTGGTCTCCAACTTTTTAAAGCACGAGATCACACTTTGAATTTAAATGCAATCCAAGATCTACCTCAAACCCAAATACCCCACATCCTTTGTGCCTCTTCTCTGAAATCCTGCCCCTGTTCACTCCATCCTCCCTCACTTTCACTGGGTTGGGGTACAGGCTCTGGTTTTGGGCTAAGGGATTTGGAGTGTGAGAGGGGCCCTGAGCAGAGCCTGGGGCGGACAGTTGGGATGCAGGAGGGGGTTCTAGGTGCAAGCTCTAGGAGGGCATTTAGATGCAGGGGTGCTTGGGGCAGGGGCCTGGGGTGCAGGAGGGGTTCATGATGGGGGTAGGGTTATGGGCTCTACTTACTTCATATAGCTCCGGGAAGATGGTGCAGTGGGGCTAAGGCAGGTTCACCCCTTTCCTGACCCTACACCACTCCCAAAAGCAGCCAGCAAACTCTCCCCTGCCCAAGTCTTGTGCCCCCTCTTTGCTCTGTGGAGATGGGATACAAATCAGGAGAAGGTGGCACTTTGGCATCAGCACTCATCTTCGCCCTGCCCTGCCCTGCCCTGCCCTGCCCTGAAACCAGGAAGCTCCTGAGGGGCCAACTCCAAGGCAAAGGGCAGGAGATGAGCAGCAGTGGGGGGAGGGGCAGCTGAAGTGCCTGCACTTGTTAGCCTCCTGGCCAAACCAGTCAAGATCTACCAGTAGATGCGGATCTACTGGTTGGTGACCACTGTTTTATAGTGAGTCACTGTACTTGTAGTTCAAGCTGTGTTAAAATAGCTTGTACTTGAGAGCTGCTAATGCTGACTGAAATTAGCATACAGTAGGTGTGGGCAAGATAGGGTCCATGGGCTGCATTTTCCCTGCAAAGTCCTTTGAGCTGGTCTGCAGCTACCCTGCCACTTGTCTGCCCCATTGAGACCTGGGAACAGGGGAGCGTGCAAAGTCTTCTTCCCACACCAGGGGGTGCAGTGCCTAGAGCAGCATTTCTTAAATTGTGTTCCTGGATTTAAAGACACCCAGCGCTAGTGCAGCACAGCAGCAACTCCCCGCCTCCAACCAGCACGTAAGTGGCTCCCTTGGTGCTTTGCGCAGGCAGCCAGGGCCGCTGCCGGTGGCGCACAGTGTCCAGAGCTCCCATGCAGCATATGCTGCTGTCCGGCAAGCCCCTCCTCCCACCGCGTGGCACTTCCCTTCCGCTGCGGGACTGTCTCCACTGTGCGCCACCAGCCCGGCTTCCTCCATCCACAGGCGGCCTCCACCGCTGCCGGAGGGGGAGGGGCACTGGTTGGAGCCAGTGAACTGCTCCTGGGCCCTGCCACCAGAGTCCTGGCAGAGACCACACAGAGCCCGGCTGGAGCGCTGCAGAGCGGGGTACGTTTGGGCTCTGCTGGGTGCTCTGTGCACAGCCCTTTCTCCCCCCGCCCCTTCCCACCCCGCTGGGGGTGCGGCAGTGCACAGACCCGCTCGCTCTGCCGCAGTCCGCAAGTCAGATCTGGGAGGGTGGGGCCTTTCTCCCACCCCCACCCCCACCCCGCACCTCCTAATGGGAGCCAAAGCTGGTGCAGGGACTGGAATGCGGCACTAACATTAGCACTGTGGGCGGCCCAGCTCCAGGCTCGGCAAGCGCTCCTGCCTTGGAAGCAGCTGAGGCCAGAGCTGTGGGGACTTCTGGGGCCCGACCACAGACTCCAGCCGTGCAAACTGGAAGGCAAAAGGTGGGGGAGGGGAAGGAGGGTGGGAGAGGAAGGGGCTTGTGCTGAGGGGAGGGGGGCAGGGCAGGAGAAGAAAGGGGAAGGCACCAAGGGACAGGGTGGAGGAGAGAGAAATGCCAGGGGGCCAAGTGGAGACAATAAGGAAAAGGGCAGGAGGAGGGAGGAGAGGTTTCAGTGCGGGTGGGAGGGTGGAGGGGACAGAGTGATTCTGGGAGAGGAGAGGGAAAGGGCATTGGGGCAAGAGGAAGCAAGGGGAGGGGGAGGTGCTGAGAGAAGGGTTGAAAGGGGGGTGGGCATGAGGAAGGTGGGGATGGATCAAGTCGTGTGAGGGCACAGAGGGGCATGAGAAGAACTGGGGCAGAGGGTGGTGAGAGGATGAGCATCAGGGAGAAAGAGGGCAAGGGGGCAGGGGTAGTGAGGGAAGGAGGAAGCAACAGTAGGGTGCAGGGGTAAGGGAAGGTGCAGGTGCCAGGGGATTCTGGGGGTGAAGCAGAAGGGCAGACATCTGCAGGGGAGAGACCAGCACCAGAGGACAGAGGGTTTGGTGGGGGCCAAACTCATCCCCTATGGGTAGGAGGATGGTGGGAAAAGCTCTTAGAGGGGGTTACTTTTACTTCTGGTCATGTGTCCATCTTGACCCTGAGAGGCAGGGGCATAGTAAAAAGAGGTCAGGGGGTGTAGGTAATGTGTCCCTAACTTTGGTTCAGAAAATATGGTCACCATATGCAGAGAGAAATGACTGTCCTTACATGGGGCAAGCTTCCTTTTTGTTTTTTCCTCAACAAAAATCATTGGTGTTCCCCATAAAAAAAATTGTTTGGTGTTCCTCAGTCTTAAAAAGTTTAAGAAACACTGGCCTAGAGGGAACTGCCAGCTGTTCAGAAAAGGCTCGTGCTTCCTTCTAGGTGCCGCGTGCCCAGGGCAGAGGGTGAGAGACTTCATGCATTCCTCTGTCCCCAGGCCTTGATTGCACGCTCCGCCGCCCATGGCCAAAGTCTCCTTCTCCACTTCCCCGCCAGGGACCCATGGCACTTGGAGCAGCCCCTTTCTGTCTGAGCCCCTGCCCCTTCGTGGCGGTGGCCTGTGACCCCTACCTAAATTTGTGAAGTGGCCCCCCCTGCACAAATTATTGCCCATCCCCGGCATACACTTCTTCACACAGTGGGTTCAGAGCTGTTAGTTACCCCTTTTTACAATGTAGGTAAGCCTGGTCTTGAGTGCACCTTCCCCAGCAAGGAATTGTTAAACATGATTCCAGTTAACATTATTTTATCTTGGGTGTGAACAGGGTCTAATTAGGCTCCTAAAATAAATTTCGCCTCAGCTTAAGAGTGAAATCTAATGACTACAGCAAATGGTTCAATGAATTGGAGAAACTTACGTTTTACTTAATTGGGGCAAGTATTACTTAAGATATGTGCACTCTCCTGCCAGCTGCATGGTCCATGTGTGAAAGGGACTGAAGGCGGATGCTGCTCGTGCTGAAATAAGGGTGCGTCTATGCTGCACCCATAGCTCAAAACAAGCTACACAATTTGAACTAGGCAAATGGCGAAGCTTATTTCGAATCAATTTTGAAATAACCTGCTATTCTGAAATGTCCCTTATTCCTCGTGGAATGAGGTTTACAGGGACATCGGAATAGCGAGCCCATTATATTTCAAAATAACGGGCTTGCTGTTAAGATGCAGGGTAGCTATCTCAGGATACTTCCAGTATCCCGCAATAGCCTGCAGGGTAGACACAGCCTTAGTGACCCTTTCTTTCTAGGCTGAAAAATTTTAAAACAGCATTTTGTATGGAAGGATGCTTTCTAGTCTGCCATCACTAGGGGAGCTGCTCTGCTATCAAAAACATGTACCAGCCACTGAACAGAACCTTCAGCTCCATCTCCTTCCTCTGCAGAAGGCAAGCTCCTTTTGCTTCAGTCTGACTTACCAGTATTTTTATTGAAGAGTTTAGTGGAGAGAAAGAGAGCATTTCAGTTGTGGGAGTGACTTAAGGCCTAACTACTGCCTCACGCGAGGTAACTTTGCCTGTGCTGTACTGAAGGCTTTTAGGCTAAACAAGAGCTAGCTGGGATCTTCCTTCAGAGGGGGGGACGGTGAAGTTTAGATTAGTAACACATCAAAGAAACCAGAGGGTTCTTTAGATCAAACTGTCTGAATTTCTAGAAGTAGATTGCTCAATGGCCTTTGGAGGGGAAGAAGAGTCCAAGGCTACCTCCTAAACAGAGCTTTGATCAATATTTACACAGCTGCTCCTGATACAGCCTCTGTTCCACAGATAATATCACACCTTTTTGAATCTGTTCCCTAAACAGAGGGAGATAAGCCAGCATGCTAGCTGGAACAGTCCCAGGAACCCAGTGGCCACAGGGGGCAGCCTCCTGGTTGGATGAGCCCTGCTTTGTCATGAGTGCATTCCCAACTTTTGTAAAGCACGCTGTTCATGCATCATTTTACAAAATACAGTGAGACAGTCTCAAAGAGGTTACTGTTGAGGATGAGTTAGTAAGTGCAGCAATTACTGGGGACAATGAAGGGGCAATAGAGGGAGACTCAGGGATAAGGAGCAGTATAAACAATGTTGGGAGGGTGAAAGAGGAGATGAAACAGTGACAGCTGGGGGAGGCATGTAAACTAGACTGGGGCGCAAAAGTATAATCTTTTTGAATGAGGGAGGAGCTTGTATTCAATCCGGGGGAGTAGGAAGTGAAGGCGTGTACACGGGATGCTGCTGATTTGGATACACTGGAGCATTACAGTAATCAAGGTGAGAATGGTTTTAACAATGGACCCCTCCAGTTCCGTTCATGAGCTCCGGCATGCTTGTCTGGGCCACCTCTGGCCCCATGGGAGACCCAAAGAGGTATATGGCTGCTTCCTCTCCTTCAATTTCCTCATCCTTTGTGCATCTCAGATTGCTCATCCCCTGCCCTTTTTTAAATTTTTTTGAGGATGGGAGGAGGGGTCTCCAGAATCCATATGGGCCTGCTCCCCCCTCCACCTCTTAACAGGACAAAACACGAATATTAGGAGCTCACAAGCTTTTTAAGGCCTGTGTTAGGTTGAGAGGACCTCTACTGAACTTGGCTCCTTTACAAACCCATGGCCCAGGAGAGTGGAGGTAGCCACCAGTTAGTCTCTTAAGACTCAGCATGGGGGCTGTTAACTGTCACTGAGGGTTTTCACCTTGATGTAGGCTTATAGGAAAGGGACAAAGAAAAACTTGATTGCCCTATGTCTCTTCTCTTGCTGGTCCCTCCTCCCTCTGGTGATCTCAGGTTGGCACAAAAGGGTTACCTTTCCTTCATCCCAGCATCTCCTACAGTTCTGTGAACGACCAGTTATTCTTGCCCCTACAGTGCTGGAGGTGGTTCAGTATTGCAGCATAGCCCATTCTGGATACGCCCTTTGTTTCCCGCCTCAACTTTTGCACTCCTGGCAGCAGTAAGTGTTGATATGCTTGGTTCTGTTCCCTTGCCAGATTAATTTTCATGTGTATTTTGGGGAATAGCCAAGTCAATTATATTCCTTCCTTTTCCTGCCCTGGATTGAGTAATTGGCAGCATGTTTGCCTTAGCCATCCAGCTCTGCTTCTCAGGTATCTCTTGGCTGGGACTCCTATGCCTGCCCTCTTCTCCAAGCAATGACAGACCTGTCATGCAAGAACAGGGCTAAGTGAAGCAGTATTTACAGTCTCTGCAGGAGGCAGACCATGCCCTACCTATCCATAGCTTCACAGCCCTTGTCTTGCTAAGGCATGGAGCTCAGAAGATACATCTACAAGAATAAAAGGTTGTTGATAAAAATGGCTGCAAGAGACCCTTCCTCACCTTGCCCACAGCCATGCATGGACCCAGCAAAACAAAGAACCAAAAAAGGGCAGGAAACATAAAAGGGAAAGGGGAAAAAAGTAAGGTGTGTCCTTGCATTCAGACTCCACATCCTCTGAGGACAGTGCATTTTCTGATTCGGAATCTGAGCAGAACAAAGACAAAAAGCAGCATAAGTTGTCTTCCCCCCACCCTTCCTGCCATATATATTGTGAAGGAAACTGGCATCTACCATACTGTTCCAGACAGATGGGGTCTTAGATGAGAAGCCAAAACCCATCCTTCTTTTGAGGATTGGGAAGGAATGAGAATCTCCCAAGAAAGAAAAGTATATAAGCACATGGGTAAGATAGCATTTTTTGGCTCTTTCACCACAGAAATTCCAATGTGGTTGCTGTGGTGGCGTCATTAGCTATGGGCATGACAGTCTTAGTTCTTCTTCAAGAGGTCCCCATGGATGCTATACGCTGGTTTTGGTGCCGTCCCGGCACCAGGATTGGAGATTTTGCAGCAGTCCCTGCTGTGCCGCGCATGTGCAACACGAATCAGAGTGTGCCATGCTAGTCAGCACCACGCATGCGCGGCCTGCACCCTTCAGTTCCTTCTCAACTGCCCTCGGCCTGAGACGGAGCTCTGCAGTTCTCTGCCTCATTTATACTTTTCATCATTGATTACCTATTAATTCTTAGTTTTAGTTAGTTAGTGTTACAAAAAAATAAAGTTTTTCATCATGCCCGGCTCCTGAGGCTTCAAACGCTACGCCTCCTGCAGAGACGCAATGCCTATCTCGGACGGACATTCGCAATGTGTCAGGTGTCTATGAGAACACCATTCCTCTCAAGATTGTCTCTACTGCGCCAAACTTAAGGCCAGAACTCGTAGGGACAGGGATCTTCACCTCAAACTGATCCTTATGGAAAAGAAGGCACACCCGGCCTCAGATCCAGGAAGACAGCCTAGGGAGGTACGTTCACCCCCATGCTCCCCTCAGGGCAAGAGGGCACCCAAAAAGAGAAGTTCCTCTGTGCCCCATCACCAGCCCTCCTCGAGAAAACAGTCTTTGTCCAAACCATCGGCACAGAGGCCACACGTCAGCACTTACGACTCACTGGGCATCTCAGGTGTCCAGGCACCGTTGCACACTGGCAGCACTGATGGCAAAGTGCTTAGTCATTGCCCTAAGACCATACTGGCATGGACCTTGGTGCCATCATCCGCTTTGGTACCAGCTCAGGCACCACCGTTACCGACAACTTCATTGGTACCAATGACTATGGCACCGATGCCGCTACCGGTACCAAGCTCAATGGCACTGACCATTTCCACCACACCGGTGGTACTTTCTCATTCGTCAGCACCATCGGCACCAATAAGATCATCGGCACCGCTCATATACTCGGTACCACCGATATACCAGAGATCTCTGCCACACGTGCCGAATACTCCATTGGCACAGTATAGACACACATTACAAACCCCAGCACCGATCCTTGCAGAATTGTTGCCGTACATACGCAGTGCTGACTTGGCAATCGCATCTGCCCCTCAATCGCCACTCTTCGGCACCAATGCTTCGCCGGTACCAATGACATAATGAGCGTTATCCTTGGTGCAGTCGCAATTCTCTAGCGACAACGACGAAGAGGTACAGGCCACCTCCTCTCCACACCACAGCCCTCTGATGCAATATTATACGCCCAAATATGATCCAAGTGTGATTCCTCCTTGGTACGGACGCCACTGGATGCATCCTCCAATACTGTATCTGGCACAGTAGTCTTATTGGAGTCCTTAGGGCTTACACACGAGACACCATAGCCTGCAACCGAGCCCTTACAAACACGCTGCCTCTCTTATACCTCGAACATCCACATCGACGCAACAATCGAAATATCAGGTGCCCCAAGCAACGGAGGAGTCACCCTCCGATTCTTCACCGCCCACCAACTCCTCTTCGTCACCAGACGAGGCGATCATGCCACCGCCGCCATCAGCCACAGATGACTTCCAGCACTTTAATGATCTTTTTAAGAGAGTTGTGGCTGAGCTCAAAATCGCCATGGAGGAGGTTGTGCAACCCCAGCATGAGCTCACAGATATACTCCAGGCTGCTCCATCCTACAAGATTGCCCTCCCCATCAATCCTGACATTTTAGATCCAGACGACACAATTTGTCAAACCCCTGCATCGATTCCACCCACGTACAAGTGTGCAGACAAAAAATATTATGTACCCACCAATACCTTGCAATTCCTCTTCACTCATCCCACACTGAACTCACTAGTGGTGGAAGCCGCACACCAGAAGGCAAAACAACATCGCTTTTGCACCACTCTACTGGACAAGGACAAAGATGCTCGATCTATTTGGGCGTAAGACTTATATTTCTGCAACTTTACAGTTCAGAATCTCAAACTACTCAGCCTTGGTAGCAAAATACGACTTTCGCAGTTACTCCAAACTCATGGAGTTTGCTGATGATATTCCAGAGGCAAAAAGATCTCAATTTTCTGCCTTACTTTCAGAGGGACACCCCATTTCTAGAGCTGCCCTCCAGGCGGCACTGGATGCAGCTGATACTGCTGCTAGAACCATGGCTACTGCCATTGTCATGCACAGAACCTCCTGTGAAATCCAATCCACTGTGGAAGACCTGCTGTTTGACCACGAAAAACTGTGGCCAAGACAAATGAAGTCCGCAACACAATGAAGGACTCCTGCGCCACTTTCCGCACGTTGGGGATACATACACCTGCCAACAGGCGGAGACAATACCACTACCAACCATACCAGCGGCCACGTTACCCATCCTATATTAACCAGCGGCAGGATAACAATCCTAACAGAAACAGAACTCGGCCTCGGAGACAAAGACAGTCTTCCGGCTCAGCCCCTCAATCTCCACCGGCCAACAAGCAAATTTGAATGCTTGGTCGAGGACCTAGAAATCCCCCTACAAATTTCAATGCCAAGATCAACCATGCAAACCTTCAAAGATGGGGAAAAAATGGGTACTCAGAACCCATAGAGTTGTATTAATCTTTGGTGGGGCCCACCCTCCTGATCTGCCCTGAATCCCCATCCCCACTCAGCATCTTCTGCCCCCCCCACAATGCTCTACCCATGTGCATCCCTGACTTAGCCCATCACCAGGCCAAGGCTAAATCTGCCATGCTACCCTAAGGCTCCATCCACTACTTGTATGGGGGAAGGGACTGAGAGCAATGAGCATCCACTGTCAGAAATTTTTTCCAGTCCAACTACAAATGTACCAATGGAAAGCAGGCTAGTATGCCAGAGGAAAATCTTGGAAATGTGGACCAGGCAGCAAAACTAGAAGTGGCACTAAAAGGTCACTGTGACAGTGATGGGCCGTACCTCCAGCTTGATTTGAATGCAAAATATCCCTACTTCTCAGAATAATGGTCTCTATTGTCCATGGACAAGCTGGGTCAAAAAAGTAGAATCATAGAACCGTAGGGCTGGAAGAGACCTTGAGAAGTCATCTTGTCCAGGCCCTGCACTGAAGGAGGACTATCCTTGACAGATGATTGTCTAAGCCAGTGGTTACCAACAGGTTGAGCACAATCCACTGGTTGATCCTGGAGACTCTTCCAGTTGATTGTGATCTCCAGTAGTGTAATGGGTTGCCCTGCCTGTCTCAGCCCCAGGCCACTCCTTGAAGTGGCCAGCACAGCCCCATCGGGGAGTGGCGGGAGTCTTTGCACACGGCTTCTTCCTGCAAGCACCACCCCCAGAGCTCCTATCGGCCAGGGACGAGGAACTATGATCAATGGGAGCTAAGGAGGTAGTGCCAGCAGAGAGAGGCAGCATATGGAGTCACGTGCCCCTCTGCCCCACGCCTCCAAGGAGCACAGGGGCATGTTGGTGTCTTCTGGGAGTGGTGTGGGGTCAGGGCAGACAGTATGTCTGTTTTAGCCTTGCTGCACTGCCACCTGTGGTAAGCGCCACCTGGCAGGAGGCCTCACCTCAACCCCTCTCCCCCAAGCAGCATCCCAAATCCTCTCTTGCATCATAACCCCTAGCTCAGACCCCAGCACTCCATATCCCCACCCAAATCACATCCCCGTGCCCCAGTCTGGTGAAAGTGAGTGCAGATGGGGGAAAGCAAGCCATGAAGGACGTGGGGGGGGGAGGGGGAGGGGATGGATTGAGCAGAAGTGGGGCTTCATAGAAGGGGTGAGGTAGATCCTGGGTTGCCCTTAAATTCAAAAAGTGATTTTGGGCATAGAAAGATTGGAGACCACTGGTCTAAGTGCCTAATTTCCAGGGATGGAGATTCTTCAACTTCCCTTGGTAACTATGCCAATATTTAACCTTTCAAACTATAAGGAGAGTTTTCTTAATACTTAACCTAAAGCTCCAGTTGAGGCCTAATCAGTGCAGAATAGAGTAGGCCTCAATCTGCTAACAATGAGCTCATGAACTGTTGTCTCCAGAACCCCACTCTTTTCTGAAAACTGAAGATGCCCAGGATTTTTAAGGTGAGATTTTCTAAACCTTTTATCATTTTGATGTTCCCTTCCAGACTCTGCAATTTGAACATATCTTTCCTAAATTGTGGCCCTCAAAACTGGACATGATATTCCAGCTAAGGCCTTGGCAGTGCCAAGTGGAGTAACAATTATTGCTTCTTTCTTATATACTCCTCTCCTGTTAATGTACCTGTTAATATTAGCCTTTTTTTGCAGCTACATCTCATTGTTGGCTCATGTTCAAGTTGTGATCTACTGAGATCCCTCCCAGTCTTAGCTCCTTTTCAGCAGCATAACTGCCTAGTCAATTCCTCACTTTATTGTTCTGCATTTAATTTTTCCTTTCTATTTTTCCTTTCTTTGCACTCATCTTTATTGAATTTCATCTTGCTGAAAACATACCAATTCTCCAGTTTATCAAGGGCTTTCTAAATTCTAATCTTGTCTTCCAAAGTGCTTGCAACCCTCCCAGATTAGTGTCATCTGCAAATTTTATGATCGTACTCTGCACTCCATTATCCAAATCTTTAATGAAAACATTTGTGACAGGGTCAGGTCAGAATGTTACAAAAAAGTAGTGGAAGGGAGGTATATTAGCCTCAGACTGAGGAGATCTCTGTTCCCAGGGTGCTGGGAAGGGCTAGTCTAGAACCAGCAGAGTCAGTTGGGCAGTTGAGCTCCTGGGGCTAATTGACTAGGCTTGCAGAGTCAGGTGAGCCTGGGCTGATTAGAACACCTGGGGCTAATTAGGGAAACCAGCTGAGACTGGCTATAAAAGGGGCTTGCCTACTGTTGGTGGTGGGTGTGAGTGGCTGAGAGGACAGAGGAAAGTGCTGCTGGGAGTAGGAGGAAAACAAACAGCAAGTGGGCACTAGGAGGATGAACAGGAGAGAAGGAAGGTTCAGGGGAAGGCGTGGGGATGTAGCACAGGGGTTTTGTAGCTGTCTTGTAGCAGGTGTTGAGACTCACATAGGCAGCTACTATTTCAGGGCCTTGGGCTGGAACCCGGAGTAGAAGGTGGGCTCGGGTTCCCCCCAACACCCACATCCCCATTTCCACCCGGGAAAAAAACTGTGAAGTTTATTCTCCCCTTATACCATACACTGGCCAATGATGAAAAGAACTCAACAAACAGAAAACTAATGCCCTAAGTGTGGTGCCAAAAGTTGAGGGCTGCTATGAGCCTCTGAGGCAAGTAAATACACCTGAAAGTGCAGGACCCACCGAGTTTTAAGTAGGAGCTTTGTCACACATTGAATAGGACCAGTCCCAGAATAAGCCCTGAGAGGATCCTCACAAGCTACATTCTCCTACTTTGACATGAGCCATTGATAACTACTCTGCATTTTCAACTAGTTATGTAAACACCACATAGTAAATTAATCTCAACTACATTTCCCTGGTCTGCTTATGAGACTGTCACATGGGACTATGTCAATAAGCTTGCTAAAATCAAGATATGTCTGCAGCTCTCCCTTGTCTACAAAGTTGCAACCCTATGCAATAAGGAAATTAGGTTGGTTTGGCATGATTTGTTCTTGATACATTTATGTTGGCTATTATTTATCAATCTCTTATCCTCTAGTTGCTTACAGATTGATTGGTTGATAATTTGTTCCGGTATCTTTCTGGGAATTGAAGTTAGGCTGACTAAGCTAGCATTCCCTGAGTCCTCTGTTGCCCATTTTATAAGGTCAGTACTAATCTTACACGTCTATAATCACCTGGGACAACACTTGTCTTTTATGAGATCTCAAAGATGATTGCTAATGACTTTTAAAGTGCTTCAGCTAATTTCTTACATACACTATGAGGAATTTTGTCAGACTTCAACTGGAATATAGTTAACATCTAAATAGTCTTTATCATGTTCTTTCCTGTTCTAATTTTATCTTTCTTTCCCCATTGTTATTAATATTAATTGTGTTGAGCATCTGATCACAATTTTTTAGTGAAGACCGAAGCAAAGTAGGATTAAATGCCTCAACCTTGTCGGTATTATCTGTTATTATCTCTTTTTCCCTGCTAAGTGGTGGACCTACACTTGCCTTTGTCTTTCTCTTGCTCCTAATATATTTATAGAATCTCTTTTTATTGTCTTCTATATCACTTGCTAGTTGTGATTCATTTTGTGCATTAGTGTAACAGGGTCAGCCTCCACTTCTCATGAGCACCTTCCTGGTCACGTGTGCTCCTGCCATTTCTCAGTTTGTGGTAATGAGGTGGCACCCACCTTTCATAAGCAACCCTCCAGCTGATGATTCAGTGATATTTAGCCCTCTAGCTGAGTCTAACACACTGTAGGGGGAACAGAACAAAGAAACACCTTCCACTGTACTAGTACATCAGGACCCATTGTGGTACCCTCTGTTGATATGTCCTTTTCAGAACCTCTCAAGATTCTGTCTTTAACCAGACCAACAAGGCCCATCATGGTACCCTCACTTGGTCTGGCAAGGTTCTGAGCTCAATCCACTGAGAGAGTCAGGAGGCCTTTCTTTGGCCTTGTTTACGCGATGAGATAAGGTTGAATTTATTAAGTTTGATTTTTTTAGCACCCAATTTTGTAAAGTTGAAGATGCAGGCCTTACTTTGTAAGAATTTGACATAGTTTGAAGTAGCACCACCCCAGTAGGGTGGCTACCATTGACTTTGAGAGCAATGCATTGTGGATAGCTATCCCACAGTTCTTGCTGCCCCCCTTTGCATTCTGGGTTATGTTCCCAATGCATGCTGGGACCAAAGCAGAGCAGCAGGTGATTCTGGGTACATGTTGTCAGCATTTCATAATGCACTCATCTTCTCCTACCCCACCCCCCTGCTTGAAAACAATGGCAAACAGTCTTTTCACACCCTCCCTCCCTCCCCTCGGTTATCCAGGCAGAAATCATAGATGAGTAAGCCTGGAACCCAACATGAAACCTGTTCAGCAGCAAAGCATTATAGTATGCCTTATGGTGGAGTATACCCAGAGCATATCCAGGGTCCATTGGAACAAGGAAGAAACTCAGGAGGCCATGAACATACTCTTCTATGAAGCACTTGAGATATGCGACTGGCAAATGCAGCCAGCTTTCAATCCTCTTGACACAGTGGACCACTAGTTCTGGTGCCATGAAACAAGCACAGATTGATGGGATCGCATAATGATGCAGCTATGGGATGATCAGCAGTGACTGCAATACTTTCACATCTGTAAGGCCACTTTTATGGATGTTTGCAAATTGCTTTCCCTCACTTTGAAGCACAAGAATACAAGAATGAGACCTGCTCTGACAGTGGAGAAGCAAGTTGCAATAGCCCGCTGGAAGCTTTCAACCAGAAAGCTATTGATCAGTTGGGAATCAATTTGGAGTGGAGAAAACTACAGTGGGAGCTGTTGTGATCCCAAGTAGCCAAGGCAATCAACATCCTTCTGCTACAGAGGGTAGTGACTCTGGGAAACTTGCAGGACATAGTGGAGGGCTTTACCACCAGGGAGTTCCCTAACTGTGGTGGGGTGATAGGTGGAATGCACTTTGCCATCTTGGCACCCTTATGCTGCAATGCTTTGTACTGCAATGACACCAGACCACTTGCTGCTGGCTTGACATGGAAAGGCATCCTACTGTGGAGGACAGAATAAGGCAGGCCTCCCCAGAAACCTTATGAGAAGGATGAAAGAGTTCCTCTATGAGAGCTTTATGGAGATGTGCAGGGAAGATTCCCGCTCTGTCTCTAGACATGTTAACAAGCTGTTCTGCTTGTGCAGGCAAAGTGGCCACCACAAATCACATCCAATTACTTTAACCCACTTTTAGCATGATTAAAAATGTGAACTCACCAGAAGTGCCCACCCCAACATCAGGGCCTGGCTGCAAGACGTCCTGGGAGGGGATTGTCTCCAAAATTATAAAAGGGTCTTGGTTGTCAGTGAGATAAGTTGCCCCACTCACCTGCTGATTATCCTCTTTCTCCTCCTCTTCCTCATCCATGCTGTCCTTTGTGCTATGGCCCGAGGCTGCCAGAGTAGTGTCTTGGAATGAATCCATGGATTGGCTAGGGAAGCTGGTCAGGTCCCCCTCTAGCTTTCCATGCAGCTGCTCATAGAAGCAGATCCAGACCATCCATTTGCCTCCTTTGTCTTCTGTTATGACAGCCTCAGCTCCTTTATTTTCATGCGGCACTGCTGGGCATTCCTGGCATATCCTTTCTCCTCCATGCCCTTTTCAGTGTTGGCATAGATATCTGCATTTCTTTTGTTTGAAGTTCTCTGAGAACAGATTCCTCTTCCCAAACAGCGATGAGATCCAGGATCTCCTGCAGCCGCTATGCTGGTGCTTGTTTGTGATTGTGATGCTCAGATGTGCTGCCTGCTCTGAGGTCTGCTCGCCATCCTGATCACACAGGAAATGAAATTCAAATTTTCCTGGTGCTTTTCCTGTGCACCTGGAGAGCAGCAGAGTTGAAAGTTTTGGCCAGAGCAGTCACAGTAGAGCACTGTGGGACACCTCCAAGAGGCCAAGAATGTTGAATCTCACAGCACTGTGTCTGCACTACTGTAAAGTTGACCATGCAAGGTCAAATGTAGCTTTACTCCACATGAAAAGCAAGAGTCCCAAAACTGACTTTAATAGCCCTTAAAGTTGACAGAATGGGCTTGGTGGTGTGGACTCTTTGTTTAGAAAAGTCACCTAATTCAGCTAAATTCAACTTAAACTATAGCCCAGGCCTTAGGGCCTCTGGTTTTTAGTAGCTTTCCCTGGACTCAGACCTGCCTGCACTGAGCTGTCCATGGTCCTGCTGTCTACCAACCAGCCAGGAAACCAGTCCTCTCTCTTTCAGCTCCAGGCAGTAACAGACTGCACTCTTGCTACTGTTTAGTCCTTCTGGCTTCTGACTGGCTGCTTCCCCTACAGCCGTTTTAGACTGCCTGGAGGGCTTCTCCTCTGTTTTTTACTTGAATGATTTGAGGCAGGGCCACAAGGCCTCCAGCTGAGGGCTTCTCAAACTAATCCACCCCATCACACTTAGCCTTTCTGATTTTGTCATATATATTTTATCCCTTGCATATTTATCTTTTTCATTTGGTCATGTTTCTATTGTTTCTTGATCACTTTCCCCCAAGTAGTAAATTTCAGTTACTCCCTTTAACCAAGGGCTCCCCTCCCTTTTCCGCCATTCCCTCTTCATCCAGTCACCCACCTTGAGCAACCCTATCAAACATAAGCTGGTGCTGAATGAGATCTCACACCTCTAGGATAGAGAAGGAATAGAATGATTCCCTTGTAAGAAAGGTGCGTTGGGCTAAATTCAATATTCTTTATTGTCCAGAAGGCTATAGGAGCGTGTGTGTGTGTGTGTCTGTGGCAGAGCCATATGGGATTTCAAATGTCTCAACAAATGGGTGAAGAAAAGATTTCAGAAGGAGACCCTTGCCCAGTGGTAGCCTCCCTATCTCACTGGGATTACCTCATCTAGTGGATTCCCATACATCCATATCATCATCACGTACTGATATTTGTATACATCATGATCCACTGTCAAAACAAAAAACCTGCTTTTTGGCCTTTTATCAGCTCCCAGAGTATTTGCAATATTTTATTGGAGCTCCCAATGAAAGAAATAGCTCATAGTGCAACAATACATAGGAGTTGCTCCAAATATACAGGTTTGTAATAAATACCAAAAATAGCTCCTTAAGATAAATGGAGCCTCTGATGAGCTATGTAATTGATTAGGAGGACGTGATCAGGCAAAGCAGGAATGTCAACCCCAGAGTCTGAGATTTTGGCTATTTGGGGAGGGTGGGTTTCTGTTTTTCAAAAAAATGACTACAGGTCTCAACTTTGTTCTGATGTAGAACAAAACACAATTGGCAAAACCTTGACATTTTTTATGAAGTGGACTTTGTTTTCCTGCCATCTCTCTTGACAAGTCTCCCTTATGAAATCCTTGTGGCACTTTTAGGTACAGAAGGGCCAGTTAGGTTTCCAAGTAAATACATTTGTCTTGGTAGTTTATAGGGCACAGCAGTACATTAGTCTTGTTACTTTTGTGATGAGGGGGACTAGTCAGATCTCTTCCTTTACATAATACTTAAATTCTAGACAAGAAACATTGAAGAAAAATTCTAACTCAGCTTTTCCGGGCAAGAGGATTTCTGTTGTTCCAGGTAACTAAATAAGCCAGTTGGCATTCCTCTATCTTTAAAAGTATCTTGTCTAAAGTAAAAAGAGCAAGGAGTCCTGTGGCACCTTAGAGACTAGCAGATTTATTAGGGTATATGTGTAAAACTCACGCAAGCTTAAGCCCTAATAAATCTGTTAGTCTCTAAGGTGCCACAGGACTCCTAGTTGTTTTTGCAGACACAGACTTTCATGTCTATCCCTCTGAGACTTATCTAAGGTAATGATGCCAAGGAACTCAAGAACAAAATTTATGCCTAAGGGATTGTAGACTTAACTGCTATTTTTTCCTTATATCATATAATAAATTCATATAATGAAATTTGTTGCTGCTGTAAGTCATTACCTGAGTACCTGGTAATAAAGCGGTGTATGCCTTATAACTGAAAATGAGCCTTGTTACGTTGCTGGCAATGAATTATCTGTGAGACTGTTTGCTTTCATATAAAGGGAGCATAAAATCTAATCATGAAATTGTCAGGGCTGCACCTGCAGGCCTGGCATAAGTCACTTCATTGTGGTCCTGGCTAAGAGGTGACCAGCTAAATGGGAACTTATAGTAAAGATAGTAAGATTGGGTGCCTAGTGCAGCAGATAACAGAGTAGCAAATGCTGCAGCACTGTTTCTTAGGTGAATAATTCCGCTTCCAGGTTTCAAAACTTAGAAAAATTAGTGAATTTTGCATCATTCCACACCTGTTCCCCTGTCCTGCAGAAAATAAACCATGTGAAGGCCACTGCATCTATGAGGACTGCCCTGCGTGGATACAAAATGTATATCTTCATCTAATCCGCAAACATGATTCTCAGATTTGCACGGGGGAGGTGCTACACTTTGGGACTGTGTTCCCTATTGGCTTTGAGATAGTACTATCTTCCTCTGACATGCATAGTGAGTTTGTCATTCTTTCACATTCTTTCCCCATCCTTCTTGCAGCCAGGTTGATATCATTTGGCTAATGAGAAAGTCGAGTGGTGGACACTCGGGGAACTTGGCATAAGAAAGAATTTCAAGTGAATGGCCAGTTTCTTTCCATAGGACAGACTAGGAGCATGTACAAGGTTGATATTTTAGAGGAAGTGAGTTAATTGTGGAGGGGGTCTAGCCACCAGAAGCCTCCTACGGCGTATCTACCATTTCTTGTGAGCTCTCACCATCCATGCTAATGAGGCTTCTCTGCCCCCAGGTGAGCATCCTCTTCTAGCTAAAAGGCCCAAAAATGTTAGCACAACCTAAACCATCCTGAGTGATATTACTATAGCAGGAATGCCATAGGCATGAGCCCCCATCTTGTTCATGTCTCTAGGGACAGCTCTAAGACAGAGGCTCCTTGGCTTATTGGATCCAGGCAGGGCAACTGGGAAGAAATGGGAAGTCTTCAGCAGCTGCTGAATTCCTATACTTGACAGGGAAAGATGCTTATAAAGCCTAAGCAGCAACAATTTGTGCTACTATAGGAATAATACTAGAGTCTCGTGGGCGTGGTTGGAGTACGGTCATTGGACTAGACCAAATAGCTGGATCCGGGAGCTGGGAATGGAGACAGAAAGAGATACTCAAGCCCTAAAGAAACATTGCCTGCACATTCTATGCCAGAATAGCTCCCAGAACAGGGAAAAAGCCAGGATTAAGTACCTGTTATATAGATTAAGGCCTTAGGCCACATACATTAGGTTGGGAACAGCTTTTCATGACTACTTTAGTGTAGCAGAGCACTGGGATTGGCCAGCCAATGTAGTTTCCCCCATACTGTTTGTTTCCCTTTGCTTGGTAGCCTGCCAAGGAGGGTCTCAAATGGAGTTCTTGTACACCAGTGCATTTCAGTTCCCTTCTATTTACCATGCTATGATGTCAATACATGCAACACAAAATTGCACTAAAGATCATCTCCCATCTTCAAGGTGCCACCCCTTCTATCTCTTAATTATCCCTAAGGTTCTGAGTATAACTTTGCTCCATCTTTGGTTAAAAGCCACCTCAATGAGGCCTTTAAGTGGTTGATTTAGATAAACAGGGAAAACAAACTGAAAGTTTTAAGAGTAGGTTATTGAGATCTCTATAGTAAGAAAGTCTAATGATAGCTGAAGTTCTTTCCTTGAGTTATATAGTTCCTTCAGGACACTCCTAAGCAGGCCACTGGATGGCAGGATGCTTGTGAAGGCCTGTCTAGCTCACAGGGAGTCAGTAGACTCTATTGGTATGGCTAGACTACAAGTTTGTGTCAGAAAAAGGTACGCAAAATGCGGAGCGCATTTTGCGTACCTTTTTCCGATTCTTTTGTTGGAAGAAGCTTTTCCAATATTTGGCCCGTCTAGACTGGGCCAAATGTTGGAAAAACCCCTCTTTCAAAAGCCCCCTTCTTCCTTGTAGAATGTGGGATACAAGGGCTTCGGAAAGAGCGCGTTTGCTCTTCTGCAAAAAAAAGCGGAAGAGCAAACACATTCCCTGGATGTGGCGGAGTTTTTTCGGGATACCTCCAGTATCCCTAAAATCCCCCACAATCTAGCTGTACCCTAAAAAATCCAACATAGACCCTAGTGAAATAAATTCTCTGTAAAAGAAAGGTATAGATTTTTCTTCCAACCATTTGCCTTTCTGCTTGATAGAAAGGCCTATTCACAACCATTAAAACACTTGTGAATGGCACAGAAGACTTTCAGCTCAAGCAAAATCTTCTGCTAATGTAAAATCTTCTGAAATGACGGAGGTTTTTCTGACAAACTTTGGAAATGGTGCAAAGCCAAACACTGACAATGGGTATGCAAATGCTTACCCAGTCCTGCAAAGGGTGTTCATTTTACATTTTGCATTGGCCAGCAGAAATGCTCTTCTAGGGTTTGACTATTTTTCTAGTTTGGTAGAAGACAAAGGGTATCAGACTGTTGCAACAGGGAGGAGATACAAGATACACAGGCTCATGCAGCATGCTCACCCCAATCTTATCAGTAGAGTGGCATTGGCAGTAATACTAGAAAGAGCTGGCCTTTTTTTTTTTTTTTTGTAGTTGTAAAACATTATTGTAATCTGAGCAAAAGCGGGCAAACTCTCTGATAAAAGTGGTGGGGGAAATGGACATTTACATTATAAACAACATAACTTTTTGGATTTGTAATTACCTAACAAGAGTGGAAAATTGCCACTGAAATTAATCCAAAATGTAAAGAGCCAGCATATTTGTTTGCACTTATCACACGAATGAGGCAATGACTATAAAATTCAAACAGGCACATAAAAAGCATGTTTACATCCCTTATTCAGGAGACTCCTCTAAGAGTTCAGTACGTTCAGTAGTTTTTGAAGGCCTTGTGCCAGGACTTATCAGATCAACCGAGATCAAAGTTTAGGTTAGATTATTGTATTTGTATATCTTTCTGTTTTTTTTTTCATCCAAGCAGATTATATCTTCCACAGGCTTTACTTTGTGAACTAGAGTAGTGAAACACATCTATTTCAGTTTGGTCTAGTCTGACCAATTAGAAAGAGGGGTGGAGCATGCCAAGAGAGAGAGAGGGCCTGATTCTGATCAAAATTACACAGATGTAAACCCAAAGCAATTCCACTGAATTCAGTAAAGTTTCTTGGTTTACAACACTGTAATTGACATCAGAATTTGTGCACATGTTTTTTGGTAGTGGACTGAACAGGGGATTTGGGCTCAGCAACCTAGATTCTATTCCCAATGTTCCTGGTGACTTGCTATGTGATCTTGATCAATGGTATTAGTCTCTCTGAGTTAACCCATTAGAAATATAGGCAGAGTCCTGCAAATCTGCCGATATCCGCTTTACATCCACAGATGTGGATGTGGATACCCATGGCTCACTTTTATGGATCTGGGGGCAGATGTGGATACAAATTTTGTATCTACAACCCTGCAAATTTGCAGCTATCTGCTTTATATCCACAGGTATCTGCATCTGCAGATGTGGATGTGGATATCTGCGACATTTTTGTGGCTACAGAAGTGGATATGTGCAGGACTTTAAACATATGTACTCACTATAGTAAAATGCATTGAGGCTTGTAGGTGAAAAGTACTCAGTGTTTTTATTGTATTTTGGCTTTCCCGAGACCAGATACTCTTACCTCCTGTTCAAAAGAACTGTCACCTTTTTTGCTCCAGCGGCTCAGAAACAATGTCAGATATCAAATTAAAGCCAGCCATTTCAGAACTGTATTGATCAAAGAGGAAATGAAACGAGTGGCTTTGTGAACGGAGCAGGTGTTTACCTAGAGAACGATCTGTTTTTTCCATGTGGCTAAGATAAACTGATGGAAACAGCAGATCCTAACCAAAGACCAGGGTCAACAGAGAATTTAAACCTATGCTGAAAGTTAAACAAATGCTTAAGTCTTATTTACATGAATGGACCATAAGGATGTGCTTCACTGCTTTGTTGAAGAAAGAAGGCTTGCTGAGTTGGGGCCCGAAAGGGAAAACCAAAAATGGTTCATAACAGAATTAAAGTACAGAGTGCCAGGTGGTGGTGGATGCCCCTGACTGGTCAAATAATGACTTCTTCTAGCCTGCCTAATTGGTCATGACCTTAGAATTACCTCTGTGGACTTCAAAAGCATGTCCACTGCAATATCAAGACAAGGTAAGAATTCCACATTTCTAGTCAGATGTCTGGTAATACTCTCTCACAAGTGCCCTCTTATGTCTGTCATCTGTCATGTAAATTCTGTTTCTGGTCATGTTACACCCCCAAAAATTCCAGATGGGCAGATTTTCCCTTAATGACTCCTCCCCATAACTAGCACCTACACACCAAACCAAAGGGTCTAACTATACATTACTTTTGTAAAAGTCTCATGTTAAAAGTTCTTTATTAATCATTTAAGTTGTGATTGGTTTAATTTTTAGAAAGAGTCCTTCTTCCAAATTCCACGGATTGCTGGTTAGGATCACCATGGGCTGGGCTAAACTCTTGAGTCATAAATGTGAAACTTTTAAATTTCTTCCTTATGACAAAGGTATTCAGAGGGGAAAACCTGAATAACATGAAGGCAGCAGTTTGCCAGGGAGCTTATGGGGTGAACTCAAGCTGAACAATCTTTTCCTAATTATCCTAATAAAGCTGCATTATGAGGCATTTGCTGTGTTCCATTGGGAAAAAAAGTTATGTTAATAGAAAACAATGATATTTGATCTTCCCTGTACAAAGTACTTTTATGACTCTGTTCTCTTTATGAAAACTTCTTGGTGTAAAAATGTTAGTTTGTGGTCAGTATGTCCATTGTGGCTTATTTACTTTTTTTTAATCCTCTAGTATTATTTTATCAGGCTCTGGGTTTGACAAAAATGCTTCATTCTACCACAAAATACCAACAGTTTAACTTTACTGTTAATTTATATTGAGAAATATCTGAGGGTACGTCTACATTTGCTCCCTAGTTCGGATTAGGGATGCAAATGTAGGCGACCAAAGTAGTTAATGAAACGGGGATTTAAATATCCTGCGCTTCATTAACATGATCTCGCCGGCGCGCTAGTTCGAATCATAGCTGATTCGAACCAGGAAGTGCGCTCCGGGACGCATTAGTTTGAACCAAAGCCCTTGGTTCAAACTAACGTTATTCCTCATTTTTTTGAGGAGTAACATTGTTTGTTAGCAGATGCTACCTTTAAGATAAAGTGCATTGGGTAGAGGAAGTGACCCTAGTTTGGGCGTACTGTACCTCGGAATAGCCTTCTGTTCTTGCTGACATACTGATTAACATGAGGGGGAAAAGAAGCAGCACCAGATATCCTGACAAAGTAAAGGGGCATGAAGGTAGTTCATTTCTCATCAAATTATACAAATACAGCCTGTGGGATTCAAATTCTTAGTAAAATTAATATTGGACCACTGAGACCTTAGTACTAGTGTGTTGAATTAAGGACAGCTAGTCAATTAAGGACAGCTAGCCATCCTTAATACTCACAGATTGGTGGTGTAAACAAAAACAAACAAACAAACAAAAAATCACCCCCAGACAATTCTGTAAGAAATGGTTTACATGGATAGTGTTATGTTATATTAGTTGTATTGAATTACACTGAAGCATTGTGATTAAGACTCCAATCAGGTTTGCATGGGAGACTCCTATTGGCTGCAGTATTGCTCTGTTTGGGCTCGGTGATCTGCCTGCATGAAATAGATTGCAAAGTTGGAGCCCAATAGCTAGGGCCCTACTCAATTTCTGGTCTATTTTTGTAAAAGTCACCAGCATAGCATTTAAAATATGGCTAGAATGTCACGGTGTTTTAACAACCATAACTATATTTTTTTTAAAACAGAAAAATATAAACATCTAAAGTCCTCAAGACTCAGCTTTTCTCAGACTGGGGGTCCCAACCAAAACTATTAGGGGAAGGGCTGTAGTATTGCCACCCTTACTTCTGCACTACCTTCAGAGCTGGGTGGCCAGAGGGATGTGGCTGTTGGCCAGGCACTCAGCTCTGAAGGCAATATCACCACCAGCAGCAATGCAGAAGTAAGGGTAGTAATACTGCTGCTACTATACCATGCCACCAGGGGAGCTGACAGCTTCCATGGGCCACTGGACAAGGTGTGGAAGGCTATCTCTGCACTCCCAGAAGGGCCGGGGCCTTGGGTGGAAGGGGCAGGGCTGGGTAGCTGGTGTTCCGGTGGTGATTTAAAAGGCCAGGGTTCCAGGTCCCTTTGAATTGCTGGACCCCTGGGGAACTGCCTGCTTTGTCCCACCCTCCCATTGGTGGGCCTGTATGCTATCATCTGGGCTGTCTTCAGAGCTGGGTGCCTGGCCAGCAGTCGCTGCTTTCCAGCTGCCCAGTTCTGAAGGATAGAGATCAGATTTTGTGGGGAGACCAGATTTCATGGCTGTGAAATTGGCATGGCCCTGCTAATAGCTAAGCCATCAATGATATCATTGATTCAATTATTTATGGTGAAACCCTGTTGACACTGGCAGGTGTCACAGCTGCTCTCCATTCAGGATAAGTGTAAAACACAATTAAGCCCCTTTGTGAAGTAGACAGCTGAAACAATAGAAGCACCACCCAAAAAATAGGGTTCACGCAAGTCTAGTTAGGAATTTGAGTGATGTGGGCAGAGGGATTTCATTCAATCTGAGTGCAAATGGAGAGAACTGGGTATTGTTGGATGGACCGATGCATGGGAGAGAGAAATAATAAAAACACCACAGAATCACACACAAGGAAGCAATAGAAACAGCCAGGGAAGCCCTTGTCATGTGACCGTCTTTTGGGCTCAGTGCTGGCTTAGAAGAAGTCTGAATCTGTGAGCAAAGAAACTGTCTCTTGTTGTTTGATTCCTTTTGTGTTCAGGGGAATAGGTCTTTGTACATTCTTCCTAAATGAGCGGGCCTGGAGCATAGAAATACCTGACTCCATCATCCCCTTCTAAAGGAAACAACCTGCAAGACCTGAATGTTGGCTAACTGCTGAAGTCAGAAGGGGTAACATCACCTTTAAACTATATTTTGGCTAGCAAGAAAGTCATTACAGTGTGTAAAAATTACAGTGTAATTAAACACATTACAGTGTGTAAACGTATATTCAAGTTCTATGGCTTGAGTATACAAGTCAGACTAAAAGAGCAAAATGTTCCCATTTGGCCTTTGAATCTATGCATGCATGTATAAGACAGTGGCATCTCTATATTAAAGTTACAATTGACCTTCATTAACCTAGTCCTATTTTTGCCTCATCATAACTTTAAGCTAGAAAATAGGTTTGGCCTCAAACTTTGTAGATTTACCCTCAAGATAATGGGGAATGTTCTTGCAAAGTTTGAAGGAAAAAAAAAGTATGATAGTTGGTGTCAGGGATTTTTAGCATTGCCCTGATTTGAACTGTTGGCTTTATCTGTATTTTGGGGCAGGGACTTCCACTGTTTGGCCCATTCTGCTAAACACTATACAATGACCTTTCTTTGAACTCCAGGTATAAATATTAATGTTTTCTTATACCTCATCAGCCTGTCTGTATTCATCTGTTGTTTTTAGAGTGTAAGCTCTATGGGAGCAGGGACCATCTTTTTGGCACAGCGCTAAACTCAATGGGGCCTTACTCCATGACTAGGTGCTAGATATCAGAATGATTATCACTTGGATACTTTGAGCACTCTGATCAATAGTTTAGAGACCAACTTGAGCTGAAACTAAAACTAATTGCAAAATGGGGCTATGTCTAGAATGCAAGCTTCTTTCGGAAGAAGCTTTTCCAGAAAAGATCTTCCGGAAACACTTTTTTCGAAAGAGAGTGTCTAAACAGCCAAAGTGCAACAAAAAAGCGATGTGCTTTTTTGAAAGATAGCATCCACATTGATAGGACGCTGTCCCGCATTTTGGTTGTGATTACTGTGGATGGAGTGGCCACTAGGGCACCTGTGCTTTTTCCTGGAGGCCTCTTCTTTTGAAAAAACACTTTCTTCTGTGTCCAAACATGCCTTTTTCTGAAAAAGCTTTTTCGGAAAAAGGCTTCTTCCTCGTAGAAAGAGGTTTACCACTGTCAGAAAAATCCCTTTGTTCTTTTGACTTTCTGTCAAAAGAACGCAATAGCAGGGTGGACGTTAGTGTAGTTTTTCCCAAAAAATGGCCATTTAAAAAAAAAAAAAACCCTCTGCAGTGTAGACATATGGGAGAAAAAAAGTCATATAAAAATGTTAGACCTTTCCCCCACCACTGTTCACTGAAGTGTTAAATTCTTCAGTTTCCCAGTCAGCTGTAGCTGAAATCTGATGGAAAGCACATCATCTCCCAAAGATTTGCCCTCATTTGGGAAATGATTTGGCTTGCCTTCTGTTTTGACTCTGCACACACGTGTTCCCCTGGTGACATCACATATTGGGGTTATTACATTTCACAGAGGTCACAGGGGATCAGCTGTCCCCGCAACACTGTTGCTACTCTCATTGTTTGCAGTGGGCAGTTTCTTTGTAGACTTCTTAATGGCGAGAAATCTGTCGGTACAGAGTCTGGGGCCTGCATAGGTCATTTCGAGTAAGTGAAAGTCTCCTGCAATCCAATCAGCCCCAAAATGTGGCAGTTTGGAGGCCCAAACCTATAAAGGACTATCTACCCATTCATATGATTACTCCCATGCAGGGTTCTAGAGACCTCCCTGCCCCCCCACCATAAGAAAATATTTCCTTCCACAGGTGTAACCCTTTGTAGATGTATTAAGGCCTGGGACACATCCCATGTGCACTCACCTCACACAGGCAGCCCTGCCCATTGGTAGGTCTCTGCACCCCCTCTGCTTTGCTGCATGCAGTCACCCTCAGGCAGGTTCTGCAGTGACTCAGCTCCCCAGCCAAGTCACACACAATCTGATGTGAAACAGACACAAAGCAGCGCCCTTCTGGGGTAAATGGCCCAATAGGGCCTATGATAGGACCCTTGTTGGCAGTACTTTCAACAGTATCGTCCTGAGGCTCAGGTCCCCAATCAGTCCAACAGCACTGAGCACAGGACCCTAGTTATTGCCTCTTCTGGGCTAGCTGTCCAAGTGACTCTTAGCCCCTACTGGGCTTGCTCAAGGTGTTCCCTGCTCTGATATGCAGCTCAGAGACTCTTCACCTGGTGCCCCAGCTGGGACACCGTTTGTAGGTCAGTTCCGCTTCCATGGGTAACAGAGGTCAGCAATTGCTGATCATCTTCTGGGTTGTCAGCCCATCTCCAGGGTACTCTCTTGCTTGGGGTTTTAGCCACTGCAATTGTGCTGATAGTGGGTGGACCTGTACCCCTCTCCACAACAGGCCTGCTTTCCCCTCCACTCTAGCTCAGCCAGGCTGCTTGCCCAGCTGCTGCCAGCTCCCCAGCTGGCTGGGTTATCACAGGGTTCTGGCGCCAGCCCTGCCTGCTGGGGGCTTCCGCAGGCTGATGTGGGGCTCCAGCCCTGCACTGCCCTGGCCGGGCTGCCAGTCCTGCTGCCTCCAGCCCCAGCTGGCATACCTGTCATTAGGCTCCTGGGCTCTCTGGTCCAGGAGCAACCGAGGTCCAGTAGGATCATGGATGTTGTCGGACCAGAAAGTGCTATTTTTGGAGGTGCAACCTATAGTAGAAACACATGCTGCCACTTGTGGGCACTGTGGGCTCTGCTAATCCACTAGGCTGCATTTGAAACCCTCCTTGGTGGCTGTGCACTTGTGGCTGTGCAGGTAAATATAGCGACGATGGCCCGCCAGGGGCTAACCCTGGTGAACTGCCCACCACTGAAATCACCTATAAGTAGCAGCCCCGTCCTACTTCCCTTTAACTATTTGCTACTGTATTTCCCTGGGCCCCTTCTCCAGTACATTCCTTGCAGTCTGACTCCAACCAGCACTAATCAGTCCTGCCAAGATTATCATCCTTGCTTCTCCAGCTCCAGACAACAACTGAACTGCTCTATCCAGAAGCTTCTTTTTCAGGAGCTTGCTGGTCACAGATTACCTGCTTCCCACTGGCTTCTCTAGCCAGCTTGGAGGATTCACTTCTACTGCTCTTTCCTAGGGCAGAGTGTGGTAGGTCCATGAGGCCTTCAGCAGGGCCCTTGGCCTGGTTCAGGCAAATATGTCAAAATGTTGAAGTCAGCCTTTCAGGCTAAGATAACTTAATAAGCCTATATCCACCCCAGCACCTTTGCTTGAATTGGGCTGCTATGGTCTGGAAGTACAGCTATACTGCAACTGGAGGGATAACGTCTAGCTTCGGCCAGGATGAAAGTCATTTAGATTTTTTTACAGGTACTTTCCTATCACAACCCAACTCCCATGGTGGGGAGGGGCTCCGGGCTGGGGGTGAGGCTGCAATATCACAGTACCTGTAAGAAATTTAAGTGTGGGGGTGGAGTGTGAGGGGCTCAGGGCAGAGGATTGGGTGTATGGAGGGTGCAGGAGTCAGGACATAGGGCTGGGAGTATGGGGAGAGGCTCAGGGCAGGGAGTTGGGAGTGCAGGAGTCAGGGCAGGTGACTGAGAGTGGGGAGGGCAAATGGGGGGAAAGAGCTTTGGGGCCAAGTTACCTTACTTGGCTGGTGGATGGGTCCCTGCCCCAATGCCCCTGTTTGCTGCCACAAGGGAGCACTGTGTGGGGGTCACTGCTGCAGAGAAACTGGCAGCGTGCGAGAGGCCCCTTGGCCTGCCATTCCCTTTCCCTTGACTTCTTCCCAGGAGCCGCTGGCAAGTGCTCATGCTATGGAGAGCATGTGCGCTGCCTGGCATCCACTGAGGGGGCAGCAGGACAGGTGCAGACGCACCAGTAGCCTGGCTGGGAGTGCGCACGCCTCCCCTACAGAGCACCCTCAGCTGGCCCCTGTACCCTGTCTCACCTGGCTGTGTGCGTTGGGTCGCCAGCACAGCCTGCAGCAGGAGCCCAGCTGGGAGAGCGCACTGCAAGCCGTGCTGCCTGCCAGCCAGCTCTCGCCAGAGCAGAACTCTGTGGCACACCACCTTGCTTCCACTGCTGACTGAGTACATGTACGAGTGTCCTAAAAAAAGGCATATGGCACTTTCAGCAGCACAAGCTAGCTGTCTGACTACATTGACGGTCTTAGATGGGATTGTCCTCAGGTAGCTAATCTGTGCCACCATGCCTGATATTTTTAATCCACTGGATCTATCAGTGCTAGTGTGGGTAGAGCTACCCACACATGGGACTACGCTTCCTAGATGCAATGTAGAAATACCCTCAGATATATTCTCACCATTTCCCCAGAGGGCATGAGCTTTTGCTTGGCCTCTGCCCTGCTATGTGTTTTCCTGCAGACTGATGGCTAAGTGTCAGGAGAAGTACAGTGAAAGCCCCCTTTGATTGTAGACCTCTGCAATGAGCTGATCAGTTTTAACCCTCAGATTGCTCACCCTTATGAGACTTTCTGCATTCCTTTTACAAAGATGGTGGAAGGAAGGCGGCAAAGCTGAGAACACCACATGACTAACCACAGCCACTGCCTGAGTTAAGTGTAACTTCTGGTTTTATTAGTGAACCCTCCCCTATCACTTTGTGCAACTCTGTTAGGTAGATGGGATAGCTTCTTTTCTAGACAAAAAAGATCATTTAATAAAATGGAAACTGCAGATTGTTGCAGGAACATCCAGGGCCAGTCTTGAGAAGGCTGCTGAGATGCAAGGGACCCAATTAAAACTCTATAGGCAGCTGTCAAAACAATGTTTACAGATTAATTCTGCCTCCAAAGGAAAATTAAACTCTCTTTAAGTACCAATTATCTCAGGGTATGTCTACACTACATTCCTCTTTCGAGAAAGGAATGCAAAAGCAGCTGAGCGACGAAATTGCAAATGAAGCACAGATTTAAATTTCCCACGCTTCATTTGCCTAATTGCGTCTGGGCGCTATTTCAAAATACCCTATTTCAAAAAAAGAAACGCTGTCTAGATGTGGTTATTTTGAAAGAAAACCCTTCTTTTGAAATTACCCTTATGACTTATAAAATGAGGTTTAAGGGTAATTTTGAAAGAAGGGTTTTCTTTCGAAATAACCACGTCTAGACGGCGTTTCTTTTTTTGAAATAGCGCCCGGATGTGATTATGCAAATGAAGCATGGGAAATTCAAATCCGCGCTTCATTTGCAATTTCACTCAGCTGCATTTGCATTCCTCTCGCGAAAGAGGAATGCAGTGTAGACATACCCTGAGTTTTGAGAATTTCTAAACTGGTTGGGAGAAGCTCCTCAGAACATGCATCCAAATTACTTTGTGGAAGCCTTCATCTTCACAGATGGACATTTTCCCTTTTATTAATGAAGGCAAATTTTTTTGCTTGACAAATGGAAAATGTTGCCACCTGTGATATGATTATATGGGGTTGTTAAGTGGACTCTTAGTCTGTGGCTGAGATTTTTAGAAATTCTGGCTTCAGGCCAGCTCTCAAGAGGAAAACTCTTAATGTTTGTTTTTTCCTGTAACCGAGATTGGTTCTGTAGATTATTTTGACAGTGCCACAACAAATTGTTTTATGGAGGAAAAGTGCTCATGTTTCCTCGATCTCTGGAGCCACTGAAGCAGAAGATTGTGATTCTCGTTATGTGAACAAGATGTTCTTGATGTTGATGCTGTATTTTCTCCCATGTATGCGTCCATCTGTGGGGTACATGGGCGTGCTTCCATTTAATTTTTTAGCATGGATAAATTGGCCTTCTCCTTTAAGAGGAGCACTAATCTAATGCAGCTTGAGACTGTATCAAATCATTACTATTACAGATTTGGATCAAATTCCTGAGCTTACTTTATATAAGCTAGACCGGAATTAATTATTTGCTTGTTGAGATGCATGTTGAGAATGGAGAATTTGTTCCTTGAACCTTGTATCGCAGAAAGAACTCAGGGTGGTGGTTGATGCAAGGAGAGATTTTGACCTAGATGCGCATCACACCTTAATTGAATTTATATTCAGACTCTTCAGGGCACGGAAGATTCTATAGTCTTGTAGTTGGGGCACGCACCTAGAATGCAGGTGATGAAAATTCAGCCCCCTACCTCAGTGCTTATTTATGCAAAGTGGAACAGCTTGAACAGGAGAGACTATGATATGAGATCCTTCCCCCCCACCCTTCATGTCAGAAGATTGCATAGCTCAATGGTTAGGGCACATGCCCGTGAGGCAGGAGATCCCTAGTCATACTCCTGTGTCAGATCAAGGAGAGGGAGCCAACCAGACCGTAGGTCTCTCACAGCCCATGTGAGTGTCCAAACCATTGGATTAAAGGTAGTTTGGGAGGCCTCTGCCACCTCCTTTTCTCCCCAGCTATTTTGTGAATCTGCCTTGGATTTTGCCTAGTGTCTTAAATAGTAATAATAAAAAAAACTCTGGGTCAAAACAAAATGTTTCCTGCGGACATTGCTGAAAAGTTTTGATTTTTCAGTTCGGTCAAAACGCTTTGGCAAAACTTGAAATACATTTGTGACGTTTTGGGTGGACTGAATCTGAATTTTTTGTTGGCTAAGCTATTTGCTAATAATAATAATAATCACCCAACACCGCTACTAATCACCAGCGTGCGTCCCACTGCTGGCACATCTTCTGGGGCCTTCTGCAATCAGCCTGACAATGAAGTCAGTCTTTCTGTCTATACTGGGTTCTGAGTCTTTGCCTCTTCTTCCCTCTTATCAGTTATCCAGGCTCTACCCTGTATTGTAAAATGGGGTGCTCAAACCTACAGTTTTTTATTGAAATAGGGGCTGTGTGTATGTGTGTGTGTATGTTGAACAGAATAGCTTTGAGCTTTCCCATGCAAAACAGAGAAAAGAATTTAGATATAAGACAGGGTAAAAGGTTCCTGAAGTCAGACTGACAGATAAGGAGGAATATTAGGTAAAGAGGCTGGGTTTGTGCTGAAATAAAACACTGTTCTAGATTTGTGTAGCTCTCCAGCGATCCCAGATACGTCTACATTGCAGTTTTATACGGCCCCCACAGCCCAAGCCTCACAGGCCTGAGAAAGTTTCGGGAGTTTTATTGTAGTGCAGACATACCCTCAGAGATCTTATTCGAGTGAACTAGTGCAGACCCTTATAAAATGCCTTTTCTGTTTAGTCAAATTTTATTACAAATTACATACATTTGGAACATCGATAGAAAAGCAAGTACATAATCTATTTACAATTGCTACATATTTACATATAATATATACAGATGGTGAATTTAGTAAAATATATGAGCAGAAAATAGAAAATATAGCAAATATCTGTATGAAACTGTACATGGCTTATTCTTATGCCCTTTAGTGTGGCTGTATTTTACTGTAGCAATAAATACAGTTCTATATTTACAAATTTTATTTAAAAATGAATTTTAATAATTTCAAGTTAAAATATCTGATCAAAGTATTTAAAAAATTGCTTATAAAAATAAAAGACCCATAGTAGCCTTTTGGTTTGGACTATCTGCAAATTCTATAAATTTTTCTTTAACTAGTCTTTAGAATTGTAACATTATTTTGCTTCTCAAATCATTTTCAAAACTTCTTCAATATAGCAAGCTGAGGAGACTTTTTACTGACATTAAACAGTGCAGCACAGATGGACCTCAGTTAAAATAAAGCTAAATAAACATACTAATAAGTATTGTGCAGTGGCAGACTGATACTCTGTTTAATCCATAGTGGTTTTGGGGATCATTCTCCAGCTGTATGCTGGGCTGCTTCAAAAGCCACAAGAGATAGAGGATTAAGATAACCATGCAGTCGGCTATACCAGACATAATTTCTGCATTTGTTCATTTTTTTCCAGGATGCACATGTCAGCCAAAGTCAACTGATGCCATCTGTAACTTCAAAACTAAAAGATTTTTTTTTCTTCATTCACACTGGCATTTCTAGGCATGTCAACAGCTGGCAACAGATTTTCATTGTGCAAATCCATTCTTTGGGTGCCAGGGAGTTACATACGTAACACATGAAAATAAAAGACCACCTGTAATTGATCTTCTTGATTATTTGGGTCCATCTAAGCTAGGTAATGTTGTTCAAATGCAGTTTTATCCACATGGAGAGTGACGTGGACTTTAAATTAAGAGGCAGGTACTGCACCATTAAACATTATTGCTCAGAGAACATTTAAACATGCATAACAATGTCCTATTTGATCTGCTCATGAAAGAAAAGGTGACATTTATGGGAAAATGAGACTGAAAGAACTCCCAAACATAGTTATGTCAAGGTAAGCGCTAGTCTCAAAAGGAAATGATGGAAGTCCATTGCCTGGGAATCTTTAAAGCAGAGAGGGCAAAGTATCAGGGGGCTTTCCTTTCTAAGGGTGCCTCTACACAGCAGGGCAAAACTTGAATTAAGCTACGCAACTTCAGCTATGTCAGTTGTGTAGCTGAAGTCGAAACAGCTTAACTCAGCTTCTGGCGCTGTCTACACAGCAGGAAGTTGAAGGAAGGACACCTTTCCTGCGACTTCCCTTACTCCTTGTGAAATGAGGGTTATAGGAGTTGGAGTAAGAAGTCCTCCTGCTCGCCATTATTTCGAAATAACTGTTTGTAGTGTAGACACACACTATGTTATTTCAGAATAATGTCAGTTATTCCGAAATAATGCTGCTGTGTAGACATAGACTAATTGTCAAGGTTCCGAGAGACATAATTTTATAGGCCTCGATTCAGCAAGGGATTCATAGAATCACAGAACTTAAGAACAGATGATCACAATGGTCCCTTCTGGTCTGACCTATATAGCACTGGTGACAAAACTTTCTGAATTAATTCCTGCTTCAAGTACAATAACTGTATTGAACTTGGCCATCTCTTGTAGCACATCTTCCACTCTTGATTTAGTGATTTCCATTGATGAAGAATTCTCCACAACTCTTAGTAAATTTTCAACATTCTTTTTGAATTGGACACAGTATTTCAGTAGCGATCACATCAGTGCCAAATCCAAAGGCAGTAAAACGTCTCTACTCCTACTTGATACTCCCTTATTTATATAGGTTGGACCTCCCAAAACCAGGACTCCCTCATCTGGCAACAGCCATGGTCCAGCAGGACCCACAGGTGTTCTTGGACCAGGAAGTCCTGGCTGGAAGCCCCGCTGGCAGGGCTGGGGATGTAGCAGCCATGGCAGCCCTGACAGCAGGGCCAGGGATACGGCAGCCTCGATTGTGGGGCTGGGCAGTCCAGGTTGTTGGGGCTGCAGCAGCATGGCAGCTCAGCGGGGGGGTGGCTGGGTCAGCAGCAGGGAGGGAAGGTGGTCTGGGAAACCAATAGCAGAGGACCTCCTCTGGTCCAGCAAATTCCCTCGTTCAGGACCGGTCAGGTCCCAAGGGTGCCGAGCCAGAGAGGTCCAACCTGTACATGCACATAAAGATTTCTGTAATGGTTCTAGTTTTGTAATCAAAATTGGTGTGGTACAAAGTCAAGTGCCTTACAAGAGTAAATATATTACATCAACACTATTGTCTTTATCAACCAACTTGCAAACTCATTAAAATGGCATCAAATTGCTTTGACAAGATCTATTTTTATAAATTTTATTGGACTTTAATGGGATTGGTTATGTGCTTCAAGCCAGGCAAATGTTTAAATATGTTGCTGAATCAAAGCCATAGATGGGCACATTTAAAAAACAATCACAGCATAAAAAAAGCACTGAAGGACCTTGACCAACCCCATCTTGGGAACACTCTGTTCTTAACATTTTAAACTCTAACTCAATGAGCTCAATTAAAACAATGGCAATGCCTCCAAGAAAATATACTATTTTCGCTCTTGACTGACAGATGCCTTTTCTGAAGGGCATGTAAGAGAACAACCAAGCTAACTATATATATCCTAGCAGCTTTAAGGCTTCCTCTTCATCCCAAACAAAACTGGGTTTGAGATTTCCTAAGCAGGCTGACAGGCTTCATATTTTGGGATTTCAGCTTGCTGCTTGTTTTCTTTGTTGATAAGTGTTTTTTTTTAAAATGTGTGTAACAATAATGAAGAGCACTTTTGACTCTACTCTCCAGCACACGTACACACTCACCTTACCTTTGGGATTGAAAATCTGTAAACATACATACATTTATTTTTGCCCCTGAAACTAGTGACACGGAACAAATGCTACTGATGAAAGATTACAGCTTTCTGTCATTTGATAAGATGATGGCATTAGTGAACTGCTAGTAGGCATGTCATATGATATGCTGGCACTTGCAAATGTGACCAGGGCTTGGGTTGAGTCACAGGACTGTTTCTCTACATCTTCTGAATTAACAGAGATCAGACTTGTATGTTTTGATCTGCTCCATAACAAAGTTTGCTTTCTGAGACTTCCCAGTTCTTCCTTGAAATGTGGATTAAAAAATATATAAAGAAGTGGGTTTAGACATGCAGGCAGTGGGACAATCACTAGAAGAATGGATTTAATTACTTCTGGACTAATAAAAGTGAGGTTTAATAAGGAGGAAAAAGTTAGGAAGGCCACAGGGCAATAGAGAATGCAATTAGTAAAAAGTAACAATGCTATGTGCTTGATTGTAGAACAGTCCCAAATACTCTCTAGCTCTCCCTTCTCCAAACTACAGTACAGTTTTGTATAGGCAACAGTCATCACCAGAAAGCAAAGTGAGTTTAGTAAGACCAGTGCTACCATGAAACCCATAGAGCTGGGTTCGCCAAATGGCAAAGGTAAACAGAGTGGAGACACCCCATATTTACTCTCACTGAGAAGTGGTACCACTGCAATTATCAATGCCAACATAAAGCAAAAGAAAATGGCTATTTTCACACTAGCAAGAGAGGATTTTGTATCAAACTTTGTAGCATACTTTACGGAGAACCCACGTTCGAGTGCAGCCAGAGTAAGGAGGAAAATGCAGGTTTCTGAAGCAAAAATGGACAAAAGGCCAGTGACTTGGCAACCAACTCCGCTTTCCCACCAAGCACCATACTGAGCAAAGCTGCCAAAGGTTAATGCATCCACGCTGGCCAATACACCACTGGACAGACCCATTAGTGTGTTTACAATGGCTATCAGTCCTATTAAAAGTTTTATAGAGGAAATATACAGTGGAGATCTGAAGACTGTTGCAATTAACAGTGCATTGCAAATAAATGCCAAACCCACTATGGTCCACACTCCAATTCTGATTAGCCAGCTACCAAACAGATGGTCACAGGGCTTGAAGGGGCCTGCAAGGACAAAAAAGAGAAATAGGAAAAGGAAATAGGTGAGAGTGAAGGATTTATTTGCAACATTTTCATGTCTCGTCTCACCACAGGGAGAAGGAGCATTTATCTCCTTCAGCACACACTGCTATGCAGTGGCTTCCAACCTTCTTTTGTTGGTGCTTCCCCAAAAGACTGTCTCTTCTGTCCATCATGACCCAGAACAGGAACAATTCCATCCCTTTTTAATGTCCCTTCCCCCTCCTGGTCTACATTAGGGAGTTATTTCAAAATAACTCCCCTTATTTTGAAATAACAAGTGGAGCGTCCACACTACCAAGCCCGTTATTTCAAAATAGCAGGCTGGTTATTTTGAAATAACAACTCCTGCTTTCCACATGGAAAAACTCTAATTTTGAAATAGTTATTTCAAAATAGTGTTAGTGTGGATGCTCCACTGCTGTTATTTCGAAATAACTGCTCCCCAGAGTAATTCAGACTAATTACTCCTTAGTGCTTCTTGGAACTCTAAGTCAAGGTAGCACGTCCACGTTAATGAAGCCTGCCTCGGACTAATTTTGAGGCTTCCTTATAGTGTGGGGGACACGCTATTTTTTTGAAATTATTTTGGGAGTTGTTATTTCGAAATAGGTTATTTTGAAATAATTTCCTAGTGTAGACATGTCCTCTCTCCTGTCTCTGTTTTCTTGGTGGGTTTTTTTTCCAGAGGGTGGTTTTTTTAGGGTTTTATTTTCCCCCTCTTAATTTCCTTATGTGAAGAGGTGGCTTTCTGCTATCAGGTGAGGGAGCTGTGGTGCTGACTAGGGCTGCTTATACTCTCCCAGGGAGCTGGGTGCTCTGAGAGTAGGTAGGCTCTGAGAGAAGACAAGCCTAGAGGGGTAAGCTGTGTCCCTGGCTAGATACACTGAGGGCTGGCACCAGAGCAGAGAGAGACTTTCTGGAGATCAGGAGATACCTGCTGCTTTCCTTATAGCAAAGGAAGCATTCAGTGGAAGTGGTATCATGCAGTTTTTTTCAGTCTCTGCTTCTCCTGTCTACAGTACCCGAGGTTGGGAAACTGTTCTAGAAAGGAAATGCTAATATCGGGAAATCATTTTGTAGAGAATATTTATTCAGGGCAAGTGATATTTGCCTCTGACCCAAATATTGGACCAAACTGCCCTACTGCAGTAGTGTAAACTTGCAGTAACTCAACTGGCTTCACTGGAATTATTCCAAATGCACATTGGAGTGCCTAAGGACAGAATCTGGTTTATTGTCATCTTTTGCTTGATGGACACAGAAACCAATGACTTGAGATCACAGATCTGTTTTACCCAAGGAAGGGATTAGACTGATCTGAGGACACAGAGAGAAACTCTTGGTTTAAACCAGTGGTGGGCAAACTCTGGCCTGCAATCCGCATGGCCCATGATGGTAATCTGACTGTTGGCCACAAGACATTTTGCTGACATTGGCCGTCCAAAGGCACCACCCTTTGCCTGCAGGTGCCCCCCCTGTAACTCTCATTGGCCAGAAATGGTGAACTGTGGTCATTGGACCCTGCAGGGGGCACTGCCTGCAGAACAGTCAATGTTAGTAAAATGTCTTGCAGCCTGCAATCAGATTACCCTGACGGGCTGCAGGTTGCCAATCGCTAGTTAAACAGTCACAGGAGCCCATGTATAGTAGAGCTACAATGTAATTGTAGTTAAAACACAATTTCATGGGGTTATGTTGTGGGCTAAGACAATTCTGTTCCACCAAAATTATTGTAAAATATGGTGCAATTTCACTGAAATGGATCTGAAGTTATTTCTAGGGACACCTTAACAATTCTTTGTTTTAGACAGCAAGGGAAACATGATCAGGTCTCCTATATGCCTGGCAGTTCCATACCTGGAGAAGGTGAGCATTGTACTGAATGATGAGCTTTCAAATCTTCTTCGAAGTCAAGCAGAAAATCCTCAAAGTCACGTTCATCTGTGGGAGAAAATCCTCAAAACTTTAGACTCTGGTTTTATGGTAAGTTCCTCAGTGTGAATATAGGGAAAAGGCTACGATAAGTTACTTTATCCTGGTCTTGCAGTTGTAGACCCATTTGGTTTTGAATTAACTTGGAGTGAATAGATCAAATCACCATTTCTTTGAAAATAATTACAGTTAAAAAGGCGTCTTGTTGATTACCTAACTTGCGCTATGAGGACTGCCCGGAGGTGTGCCAATTCACTGACAAATAATCCTGGCTTTATGTTTGTGTTGTGATTACCCCAACATGTGCCACATGGTGCCAGTTCTGGCTCCATTCTTATCAGTTTCAGTCTTTGCTGCCCCTAATCATTGGGGCTTAGAGGGAAAAAGATCTTGTCAGATTTGAGCCTTTTGCTGGCTCACTAGAATGGAGATGGGATGGACACCAGCAGGACTGTGTAATACAGAGACAGACCCAGTGTTGCAGGGGAAGAGGGTACCATAAATCTCTAACCAGTCTAGCCACTGCAGGCCAGATTCTCTCCCTGGCACCCAGGGAGTACTAGCAGAAGTCACAGGCTGTTGTGCCTTGCAGCTCACCACATCTTATAACCCTCATGGGCTATGGGTCTTGTATCACACTCTGGGGTCACCAGGCTCCTGGTTTTTTACCAGAATACCTGATTAAAAAGGAACCCTGGCGGGTCTGGTCAGCATTTGCCAGGGCTGGCAGGGTCCCTATCTAGGTCCATGTAGCTTCCAGAGATGGCCAGCATGTCCCCTTTCCAGCTTCTAAGTGCAGGAGTGGCTGGGGGGTGGGCTCCACACACTGTCCCTTCAGCAAGTGCTGGCTCTGTAGCTCCCACTGGCCAGGAACCGTGGCCAATGGAAGCTGTGAGGATAGTGGCTGTGGACAGAAGCAGTTGAGCAGAGCCGCTTGGCCACACCTCCATCTAGGAGCCAGAGGGACTTGTTGCCACTTCCAGGAGCCAACCCAGGAAAGGGCCCTCTGGAGCTCACTCTCCCTTCCATGCCTCAACCCTCTGCCTAACCCCTAAGCCCTCTCCCATACTCAAAATCCCTCCCAGAGCCTGTACCCCTCCCGCATGCCAACCCCCAGCCCTGAGCCCCTCCCACATCTCATCCTTGGCTCCACTCCAGAGACCACATCCCCAGCTAAAGCCCATGCCCCAACTTCCTGCCCCAGCTTGGAGTTCCCTCCTGCACCCAAACTCCCTTCTGGAACTCACACCCTGAATCCTTCACCCCCAAATCCCTCATCCCTAGTTCCATCACAGAGCCTGCACCCCCTGTAGAAGCCCTCACCCTCTTGCATCCTGAACCCCTCATTTCTGGCATCACCCTGGAGCCTCAGCCCAAAGCTACTCCCAAACCCCTGCCCCAGCCCGTAGCCACCTCTTACATACTGAACCCCTAATTTCTGATCCCACCCTGGAGCCCACACCCCCTTCCCAACTGGAGCCCTCACCCCCTTCCACACACCAACCCCTTCTCCCACCCAATGAAATTGAGCAAGTGGGTGAGGATGAGAGAGAGCAAGCAATAGAAGGAAGGGGGATGGAGGGAGTGGGCGCAGGGTTTTGGAGAAGAGGCAGGGCCAAAGGGAAGGGACAAGGGCGTTTGGTTTTGTGTGATTAGAAAGCTGCAACCCTGTCCCACTTCCAAGCATCTAGTGTGAGGATCCATCTTTCCTTTAAAAGGAAATTGTAAATAAATGCTTGTTTACCTTTTGAGAGCTATATCTCAGTGCCATGAACTTCAATGGCAAAATTCTCATTGATTTAAGGAGGTAGCCTGGGCCTTAAAGTAGGTTCCAGAGACAAAGATTGACATTACCTTGAATGTGCAACATTCCAGAATCTTTCTTGTGAAAATCATCAGCACTGCTGTTCTCATCTTTGCTCCACTGGCTGGAGATTTTGTAGTGGCTTTCACAAGCTCCAAATGCACAGCACTGGTAAGCATAAGGCATTTCTATGACCCTGAACATGAACAAAAAAACATGCCATTATGCTCATTACAGTACTTAAAAGCCGTATACCTCATCACTAATGTTAATACAGAGGAAAATGAACTAGATTAGATAACTATAATTGAAAGTGAAAAGTCATATATGTAAAAAAACCTTGTTAATGCAGAGTTTGGAATGCATAGTTAAAATGACAAAAAATAAGAAAATGGAAATGGTTCCAAGACTATTTTTAATTCAGACACTTGCATACATCCTATATATTTTGTTATGGAGATTTTACAACATATTTAATATAATATATTAAGATGTACATTTAATAAAGGAGGAATGCAATGCAATTGAGTGAATGATTCTGTCAGAATCATATTTTAATATCCTGACTTTTAGTGATTTTAAGTGTTTTACTCACTGAGTTTCCTCAGAGTAATTTTCTTAGGGTACGGCTTCACTGCAACATTATGTCGAAATAACTAGCGTTATTCCGAAATAACTTAGTCCATGTCTACACAGCAGGCAGTTATTTTGAAATAGTGTCAAAATACTGTCAAGCTGGAGGACTTCTTACTCCGACTCCTGTAATCTTCATTGTCAAGGAATAATGGAAGTCAGAGGAAGAGTGCTCTGTTTCAAAATAAGTGCTGTGTAGATGCTCCCTATTTTGAAATAAGCTACGTAATTGACGTAGCTCAATTTGCATAGCTTATTTCGAGTTAAGCCCTGCAGTGAAGACGCACCCTTAGTTTCTTTTTCTCTTAAAGGAGAGATTCAAATATTCTCTAGCTGATTCCTACCTGCATTACTAGCAAAACCCATGTTTCAGTGCACAACCCCTACACATCTGGGGGAAACGTGCATGGCTATTTTGAAATAAGCTATTCTGAATAGTTATTCCGAAATAGCTTATTTCGAAATAGCATGTCTACACTGCAGGGAAGCCTTAAAATTAGTCTGAGGCAGGCTTCCCTAATGTAGATATGCTATTTTGATTTAGATCCCCAGGAGGCACTGGGGAGGAATAACTTAGAATGACCCTGGTGAGGGGTTATTTCAAAATAGCAGCAGTGGAGGGTCTACACACACCTTATTTTGAAATAGCTATTTTGGAATAGGCGTTATTCCTCATAGAATGAAGTTTACAAATTTTTGAATAAGCCATCCATGATTTTGAAATTATTTTGAAATAACGGAATGGCTGTGTAGAAGCTCTCATTGTTATTTCAAAATAATACTAGTTATCTCGAAATAACGTTGCAGTGTAGACGCACCATAACAGACTGAGTTTTGAATCCAGATTCAAACTTCTCCTATATCCAATATAAAATACCTGAAGCTGGGTTCATCTTTGGGCAAAGACCAAAAATGGAAAACTCTAAACTGAATGGTTAATGATTTGGAAAGTTAAGGATATCTGAAAATAGGTTGTTAAAATGGAAACTGTTTTGCTACATTAATTATCATGAGTACATCTGCACACTATCATGGGGCACTGCCATCCATAATGACTTTCATTACACTGGTATTCCTGAAACTACACCTGGTTTTAGTCAATTGGTTCCCATTCTTTTTACTTGTATACAAATTCCAGGTCTCATACATTTTGAATTCTATTTTATTTGGACATTATAAGGCAAATCCCAAAGTAGATGAATTATCTTTGCTAATTACACTGTTACCTCTGATAAATATTTGATTCACCATTGTTTTCTAGTTGCAACTGTTAATTAACTCCTAACAATTAATAACTATAAATAACAAAAGTGTATCACTGAAAATTACTCTAATTTAATGTAATATAAATGGAAATAAAATGGGTTCATGTCAAATTTATCAGATAATCAAACAACGCTCAATAGCGGAAACAATTCTTATATAAACTCTAGGGGTAGTGGCCATTTATAAAGCAATCAGCCTAAATAATAGGGCCTTTTGCCAAGCAGAGCTAAGCTTGCATTCTAGCTGAAGGCTCGGCAAAAGGGGAACAAACCAAACCTCAAGCTAAAGCTAATGTTTAAATTACAATTTAAATGCCAACTAATGAGCTATTTGTTCAGATTTCCATGGTTGGGTGGGAAGCAATAGCAATGTTTAAGCCTGTCCCCCATATAAAATACTCCAATAAAGTTCAGGACAATAAAGTTTTAATTGACAACTTTATGTGAAGAGAATGATTTCCTAGGACTTAAACATAAAATCTCAAGCCCATGAACTTTCCAAGTACGTGATCATTTAAAAAAGTGAGATTATCGAGTTAAGGCTGTCATTACATGTTTGAGAAATGACTTCTTTAGGTGCTGTCCCGAACTGAACTCTGGGTTTTAACCACACATACCTCTGTGTTGGCTTATGTATGCGCGCGCGCACACACACACACGCACGATTAAAAAAAAAGGTGCAAGACTATGGAGTCAGCTAGGAAGTTGACAAAAACCAGATATGTAAAATAAATGTCCAGCCTTTTGGAAGATGGCTGTTGTGACTCTTGTGGCTTTGTGCAGCTTTGGAAGAAGTTGAGCATGTTTCAGAAAAGATCAGGCAGGTTGTTCAGCTCCATGGATTAATGGTAATGGGCTCATTAACTGAGCAGGACACTTCCTTTATATGCCTGCTGATGACAAATCTTCAGCTATGTCTGGATTCCTGCCCCTCTGATGGCTAGTCGGGGGCCGACATGTAAGTCTCAAGCTCTTCAATGTTCCATGGCTTCTAGATAATGTGGCCAGGTGCCTAAGCCTTCTCAGTCACCACTTTTTAAACGACATGGTGTCTATTCCGCATCCCCTTTATAGTTTCTCCCAGAATTCCTTTGACAAACCTAAACAAGGCCCTATTTTCCAGAGTTACAATGGGTTTAGATTAACCAACTTCATAGAAATGAAGATCATCCTCTTCCATTAAACGTTAGTCTGGAAAATCTTCTTCATTGATCAACTTAAAAAATATATGGCCAGACATTCATTTAGTAGATCCAAAAATATTGTGTGACCCAGCCATGGTCATATTTCTCCAGACCTACCAGACATCAGTTTATCCTGCTCACAAAGGAATCTTTTTCTCATCACATTCTAATGAAACTTCTTGCAAAAACTGTCTAAAAAAATTCAAGGATAACTCAAAAATGCAAACCTGACATGAAAGTTAGAACTGAACCACATCACACCAGAGAGTCAACTTTATACTTCACAGCAAACACTGGACCCATTTCCTTTTACCTTAAAGGCAGAATGACTGACTGCTACTTAAAGAAGAACATAGTGCTCTTTTACATCTTTGAGCTTTAGCTGCTGCTTGCAGTTTACATAGACAAAAAAGCTGTGTGAAGATTAGATTTTACCTGTCAAAATAAGATATTTTGCTCTTAAAAATTCACAATTTTAGGTAGAATTTGTATACAAGACCTATTTTGCTTACAGGGACCATGTCCCATGGTGCACCTCTTTTTCTCAGTCTAAGTGGTTTAAAGAGCAGAAAGCCTTCACAGAGAGAACTCTAGCTTTACATATTTTAAGGTGGGAGATGGTCATGGTCAGTGAAGGGGAATGGTAAATTGTGAGTAGTCCATGGAGCAGGGGTGGGCAATAATTTTTGGTAGGAGGCCACTCCAAGATTTTGGTAAGTGGTCAAGGGCCGCACTTTTCTGTGGAGGGAGTGCAGGGTCTAGGTTGGGTGCAGAAGGGCACACTCAGTAAGGGACTGGGGTGCAGGAGACAGTGTGGGATCTGAGAGGGTGTTTGGGTGGAGGAGGGGGGTGTGATCTGGGTCAGGCGATTGGGGTGTAGGGTCAGGGAGGGAGTGTGGGTGCAGGAGAGGATTCTGGCCTGGGGGAGGGGTGTAGGAAGAAGTACAGGGCCTGGGAGGGAGTTGTCACCTGGGGCAGGGGGTGCAGAGGGTTTGGATGATGATCTGGGGGAGGGAGTTGGAGTGCAGGAGGGGTTGGGGTACCAGAGACAGGCACTGGCTGGGAGGAGTATACTTAAGTGTTTCCTGGCCAGCAGGCTGCAGCACCCCCAAGGCAGGATGGACTCCCCTGCTTGCTGTAGCCCCAGCCTGCTTGAAAATACAGGCTGCTACCTCCACATGTATCTCAATTCCCGCTGCCCCAGTCTCTCAGGCCAATCTCTTAGCTCCGATTGGCTGGCTGTTTCCAGCCAATAGGAGCTGAGAGATTGGCTGAGGTCAGTTCTTATTGGCCGGTTGTTTCTGGCCAACAGGAGCTGAAGATTGGGCAGGGGCCGGGGAGATTGCATGAAACCTTCCCCTCCCTGCAGAGTAGAGAGCTGCAGGGACTGTGTTTTAAACCACGGCAGCTGTGTGTGCCTGAGGGTCCCGGCAGGGTGGTCCATGGGCTGGATCCTGTGGCTTGGCGGGCCGGGTCTGGCCCCTGGGCCGTATTTTGCCCAGCCCTGCCATAGAGGATGGCTAGTGAGTTGTGACACCAAACCACTGAACCAAAGCCCATGAGGACAGAGGGAAGGGGAAGAAGGCAACATTTATTCTTTCTCTTTGATATAGTGAACGTATTCAGGTGATAACTGTTATGCCATGTCTAGGAGCGGGGCTATGGATTCCACCTCTCACCCCCAGATATTTCTTTGTATTCCCAAGCAAATGGTTTATTAGCAAAACTGCAGGCTCTTTCCTAGGATTTGGTCCTTGGACATGCAAATGATGACTAACAATGCCATTCACGAAGGATAAAACGGTTCTAGTTCTCTGTTCAAGTTTAGTGCTTTGAAGAGTCACTTTAAAGTTCTTGGGTGAAATCCTGACCTCACCAAAGTAAATGGCAGAACTCCAATGGACTTGAATGGGGCCAGGATTTCACCTCTGTTCTTTGCTACCTGCATGCACCTAACTCCTATTAATGCCAGTCAGAGTTAGATATGCTCACTTGAAGGAGGAATAGACACTTTTGAAACCTTTTTTGCATAAAAGGGTGAGGGATTACTCGGCACTGCCTCATGAGTTCAATTTTCATACATAATTGTATTTTCATCAAAAATATGATTTTCCTTTATGAGGAACATATCATTTCTAACACAAAAATCCATATTAAAAATGAAAACATAATTGTACTTAATTCGACCAGTCCAGCAATCAGCTACATTATGCATATTCCTTATTCTCTTTCTTAGGCCAGCATGTCATGGCATATGCTACATTTTCATAATAATCACAGTTAAAGTAATTTTGAATTGAGGCATTTATTACATGTTAAATATTTTTCAGAAATCAATCTGGCCATTTTAGAGATTTTACCTGCCTCCAGGTGGAAAAAGACACAGAGAGAATAAACACAAGGAGAGATGTGCATACATAGCACCCAGAGGAGCCTGACTGTGGGCACGCCCCTCCAAGATGCTGAGCCCCAGTGCTGAATTGAGAATACTCCTGCAAGGTGCAGACCCTCTATAATGGGTGTTGGGAGCACTCAGCATCTTTTTTATAGCTTCACAGATTTTACAGCCAGAAGGGACCATTAGATCATTTAGTCTGACCTCTATGTAACATAGGGCATAGAATCTCACCCAGTTACCCCGCGTTAAGCCTAAAACTTGTGTTTGACTAAAGCATATCTTCCAGAAACACATCCAGTCTTGATTTGAGGACTTCAGGAGACTTTAGTCATCTTCCACATTCTAATGACTTAACCAACCATCCAAACAATGGAGGTGCTAATTGTTCTTATCAGCCTGTTGTAACTATTTGAACCATTTACTCACTGTCTCTCTCTTTTAATTTTTTTCTCCTTTCCCCCTCCTTTTTTTTTTTTTTTTTTTCTCTTCCCCTCCTTTCCCTTCCCTTATTTATTCCTGGATCTGGACTTCTAATACTTCTGTCATCTGAAGAAGTAGGTTGCGCCCACGAAAGCTCATGATGCCATCTGTGTGTTTTGTTAGTCTTTAAGGTGCTACTAGACTATTAGTTGTTTTTTAAGTTTTTCAGGTTAGTAAAGTTAAGCATGTGTACAAGTTTTTGTAGGACTGGGCCCATATTATTATATACACCCTACTGTACTTGTAGGGGGTAAATAATAATTATTACAAGTGGGTAAACTGAGGCACCGAGTCAATTAGGGCCCAATCTTAATCAAAATGAAGTCAGCAGCAAAATTCCCATTCACTTCAAAAGTACAGGATCAGGTTATATTTCACCTTGGTATCTACTTAATTCCCATTACATTTAATGGGAGTTATGTAACTATAGTCAGTTGAAGACGAGCATTAAACTGCTAGCAATATCATTTTAACAGCTTTTGGAATGTATTGCCAGGAAGCAGATGTGGATCATGCTAAGCAGCTACTGGGGTTAATATTTCAAAGCCCACTGTAGTTTCTTCAGTTAAACAAGAGTGCAATAAAAGTAGTTTATCATATTTTTATCATATTTGTTTTAGTTTTAATACTGCAGATCAAAGCCTTCTAGTATGAAGCAATGTACATTACACAGTGACACACCTTCTATTGCACAGGAACACAAATGTAGCTCATTAGTCTTAATGACATACTCACTTGAGTTCTGGAAAATTTTCAGATGATATCAAACTTTGTAGGTCATGATTTCCTGTTAATTTTAAATGAGTTAAACCATGTAGCCCAGTCACAGGAAAAGAGGACAAAAGGTTGGATGACAGATCCCTGCATAACAGCAAATAAAAATCAGGTTATATGGTATTTTTTCCAGCACTAGCAATGTTTTTTAAATAAATTTATTTCATCTTCTCAAAGATTATTTAAACTAAAGAGCCACCCCCCCCCTCACCTCATCAGCAGTGAAGATCTGCAGCATTCTTCACTAACAAACACCCATTTTCCCAGAGGAATGTGCGGCTGGACCATGGCAGCATTTTGCTCAGCAGTACCCCTGTGGGTTAATTATTACCAAAACCCGACTCTGTACACTCATGGCACTGGTTTTAGAGAACAGGTAATCAATTAAAAATGAATTGACTGTTCTCTGAAACTGTACGTTGCCAAATGAGAGCAAATTCCCAACTAGAACAAAAGCAAACTTTTTTTAACTCTTTGTGCAGGACTGGATGGTTATTAGGGAGTGTGAGAACACATGTACTTTATCTTTAAAACTACAGTGGCAAGCCAAGCCATAGGAGATTCTAAGCAGAAGCGTCACATGAAGAAGAGAGTATGAGCTTTAGCAAGAACGCTAGCCTGCTTCGAAAAAAAGTACTTTGTTCTGTGTTAGAAAGTAGACCTGTGATTATTGACTATCATCACCTGAAAGAAGCCGTCTGGAAGCTATACTATAGACACCGTGTAGTACAGCCATGCAATAGTGCTACTGCAAGGATCATTGTTGGCTGGTGCCATAGGGAACTCTTGGTGTGGCTGGAGGACTAAGTGGTTGTAGCCATTGCAGGCCTGGGGGATGGTGGCTGTCAGCAAAGCTTCAGGCTGCAGAAAGGAACCCATCAGCCTGGATTTCAACAGCTAATTCAGGTTGTTCTCAGAGAGTGAAATTCTGTGGCTTTCTGCATCTGTGCCACCCCCTGTCTGTCCCTGCTACCTCTGCCCTTCCTTCTTGAGTTCTAGCCATAGGTAGAGATGGGTTTTGAGAGACATTGAGTGGGATGGAGAGGATTAGGTTCAGAGCCAAGTGAGATGGAAAGCAGTCTCTGTGGAGCTGGAGCGTGCATGTGAGGCACATCAGATGGGTGGAGGATGGGTTTAGAGCTACAGTGGGGAGTTCTGAGAGTGGTACACCTAAGGGAGGGCAAGCTGGATGAGAGCCGTGGGAGGTTTGAGTTGTGGGAAAGTTGGGAGAGGGCAGTGTGTGAATGTGGGGGATTCTCAGCTGAGGGGTTAGGTGAGAGGATGGTGGATGGGGGCTTTAGGGAGCAGAGGGTGAGGTTTGAGGAGGAAACTGTGGGGCCTGGAAGAGCAAGGTTCTGAACTGAAGAGGGATGACTGGGATTGGCAGAGTGTACTGTGGGTAAATGAGGGTTAGTGGCCTGGGGGAGGTGAAAGAGGAGGGTGGGAGCTAGAGCCAGAGAAGGAGCTGAGATGCCCCTTTACAGCACTGTCACAGATTTTCCTTTTTCTTTCCATTTCTCCACAATCCTCATTCAGGCCCTCACAAACATTCCTTTTTTTTTTAAAAAAAGGTTGGTCAACAGGCAGGAAGAAGAGTGGTGGGGCAGAAGCACATGTAACTTCTGCTGCTGCCTTTGAGGTTGTATAGAATTGTTACTGTCCATGTGGCTCATAAGGAAGTACTAGGTAAATGTTCAGTAGTACGGGACGTGCCAACAGCAACCTAATTAAATATCAAGGGTGAAATCCTGGTACTAGTCAAGTCAATGGCAAAACTTTCATTGACTATCATAGGGTCAGGATTTTGGTCCAAGTCTTCAGCAATGACTGGACTCTATCTGACTGCGTTAAAGGATATTTTTGTGTAACCCTCTCTGATTGGCAATATATTGGCTAAAATTACTCAGTGGGATCCCTGATCCACTTCGGAGGCCTCTCCTGCAGGGAACTCCTTAATTGCTGGTGAAAGAGACACATGTGGGATTCTCGTTCCAGAGACTTGTCTTTGGGTCATTCCATTGAGAAAGCAAGTTTCCTCCAACCATAGAAAAAGATGGGGAGATTGCCTGTAAAAGCATTGGATCCTGGGAAAACCACATGAGGCCGCCGTATAGAGGTGAAAGCACTCTGCTCCCAGTGGTACCCATCACCTTGGCTCCTGGGTAGTGTGGCTGCAATGTGGCTAAGATATCAGCATCTCCCCAGCTACTCTTTGCTGTGGGGAGTCCCCTTAAAAAGGTTTTCCAGTTGCAGTGGGAGGCAGGTGAAAATTAATGAAGATGCGGATTTAACTGTGAGAGAGAACTGGAGAACTGGGCATCTGATGCTTAGATAATCAAACTATTAGTAGTGACAGTTATTAATAAAGCATACTTTTGTATCACATTAATATTGCTGAAACAAAAACAGTTAATAAGATAGTATCCTGCTGTTTAATTATGATTCAAATTCCTTATTCCTGATGCTGTAAATATTCCAAAAATAACTGGAAACACTGCTGGTCTCAGCTACAAGGGATAAAACTACTAGCACTCTGGCAAAAAGAAAAATATGGTATGTCGACATGCTCCAAACACCCAGCATCACCAGGTTTAGATAATCTTCATATACAGTCATAAGTGGAAGTTATTTCCCATAATAGTTATAGGAATGGAAAGAAGTGAAGAAGCAATAATCCAGAGAGAGTGCTTAGTACCCAGAAATAATTAGGCATGGAGTCACAGTCAATATCTGTAAACACAGAATTTCTTCTGATTGGGCCCCCAAGTTATTAAACAGTGCATGTTTTTGCAACAAAATATGAAAAAAAATAACTGAGTAAATACTCACAGTTTGATCAGGGATGGTAAAGAAGAGAATGCATTAGGGTAAATAACTGCAATTTTGTTCCAAGCTAAATCTCTACAAGAAAAGTGAGTAGAGAGTTACATGCTCGCTGAATGCATTTGGAAGATTTCAGGTGCTTGTTTAGGATGCTTAAATAACAAAAAGGTATTAGTTACATTCCAAATACTTTCAATAGGCTGCTATCTTTATTGGGATCATGTATATTTTAGAGTGAAATGTCTTTCACCCAGTTTTAAATGTGTTAGTCAATTCGATATGAAAATGGGCTGCTTGCCATCTATATTCTAAACTATCAATGGGGTTGGTCCTGCAAACATTTACATGAGTGATCTGTGGTGAGAACACCATGCCTACTGACTTAAGTGGGAATGCCCGTGTGAAGAAGGACTACTCATGTGAGTCAGAATTTGCAGGATTGGGATCTATTTTTTAATGCTGTCTTCTGTAGAAAAAAAAATCACACGACTTTCTTTGACTATTCTGTATACACACCGATAGGTACTAGTGCTGACTCAGTACTTTCCTACATTTTACGAAATGTTTAAGAGTAGCAACTATTACAGCTGCGAATTCATTCCTGGAAATGCTCAACTTCAAAATGTTTATTTTGCTTTGGCAAATATAACTTAGTGAGCTGAATGATCAAAGTGGAACAATGGAAACAAATGTTCAGGGGCAGGTAGTGTGAGAGAGTGCAAGCTCCCATGTTTCTGACAATCAAGGCAAAGAGTTATTATGGCTGTACTCACAGAGAACGTAGCGCGACCAGCTGCTGAAATGTGTCGGCCTTGATTTCATAGATTTCATTATGATGTAAGTCACTGCAAAGGAAATAAGACTCTCATTGTCTTCAAAGAGCATAACATTTGGAGAATTTTAGACAGTGTTTGTGTGTGTTATGCATCCAGATTTTAAATTAGAAGACACACATGTTGAGGCTACGTCAATCACCACCAAATGTGTCTGCAGTAACCAAATTAATAACCTCTAAGCAACTTAGTGTATCTATCTAGATTTACTTTTATAGGAACTTTACAGTTGTTCACATACTTACATTTTTTGAAGTTTTTGGCAAGCAGTAAAACAGGGTAAATCTTCTAGCAGATTGTAAGACAGATCCCTGAAAATAGAGAGGGCAAAGCTCTATGGTGCTGTAATAAAAATTAGCATTTTTTTCTGTTTGCTATATTTGAGGATTCCCTGCTCCAAACATAGACTTCTGAATCTTTCAGAGTAGAGATACTGAAAACACATCAATCTGTGTTACTGGAGTTAGATCACAGATTTAAATGTTCACCAAAATTTAACTGTTATACTTATTTTAATTACTTACAATAATCTGCTAAATGAGACTATTCAGATTTTGACAGAGAAAACCCTAAACTTTCTAGTTATACTGAAATTTAATCAGCTTTCCAGACTACACTTTAAATTAAATAATCTTGCCTGTGACCCTTAGAGTTGCTATATCTTTAGTTGAGGGAAGTGGTTTTTTTTTTTTTAAAGAACTAACTTTGAAATCAATCACTACAAAGGGAAAAAAAAACCTGAAAAGACTTGAGCCAAAACTCAACAAATTACAGAATAAGTGAAACATCTGGACTGATTTATAGTATAATATAACTAATCAAAAACAAGCCATGGTAATTTGCAGAAATTGTAAAAAGAAGAAAGAAACAGAGTCATCCAGTCCCATCCTATACTTCTTTGCTCTGGGGAAACACACAACAACCTCAGTAGCCGTTTCGCCTGTGCAAAAAGTATAGCCTGGATCTATAAGTAGATACAAAATGTATCCTTCATCTCTGTTTTCTAAACTTAACAATTAATGGAGTAATACATTTTTATGTCTGAAACTAATTTTTTAACATTGGCTCATCTCTATGCAATTGCAAATCTGTTTTACTTTCTTAAAAGACATTTTAATTCTGTTTGTACTTGTTTTGTCGATAGTATTTCAACTATACATTCTATGCTTGCTTTGTAAAAACAAGCTAAGTATATGACAGCATTCTTTTGCTTTAGTATTTTACTTTTTTCCTTTGTGCAGAGGCTACTGTAAGAGTATGTGTGCATTCTGTTCTTTCAAGGAAGACAGCCTGAACATGCCCTGTTGACAGGTACTTTTATTGTGCTAGTCACACATGTCAGAAGAGGATTCAGGTGGGATGAAGCTTATAAACTAATGTGAAGAAGAAGTGTGGATATGAAAAAATATTCTGTGCTGATGTATGTAACCATTATGTCTGTGCTCCCATATATTAACTTCAGTTTTCTCCTCTTAAAAGGACACATGTCCTCTTAAAAGAACATTTGTGAACTTGAATTTAAAAAAAAATTGAAACATTCTTGTTTCAGATTGAGCACCACAAAATTGTTTCTTAAAAGTCCTTTTATGAGGATTTTTCTGTTCCTTTGCTGATATTTATAAGGGTCTTTCCAGCAAGAGAACAACCAGCAGGACCAATGGCATAGCTGGGCCCCGGGGTAAGGGAGGACCTAGCTCTGTGCCCTGGAAAGGGCGGGGTGGAGTGCAGAAGGGGCAGGGCCAAGGACAGTTAGGCCTTAGCACTGCCGAGGCCACAGTACACCCCCTTCCCCAGCCCTCACAGCTGCACAGAACGGCGCTCTGGCACTACTACGGCGAAGGGGCCCGGGAGCTCCAGCTGCTGCTGTTGGCCCCTTTAAATTTCCAGGCCACAGGGCAATTGCTCCCTTTCCCTTTCCTGTCGGCGGGCCTGGGAGCAACTGATCAGGGTCATGATCCTGCACAGGGTTAGGTGTATGTTTAATTTTCTGCACTGTGATTAGTCTTATTGAGGCCAATCCTCTCAGGGTATGTCTACACCTCAGAGTTTTGTCAGAAAAACGTCTGTTTTTCCCACAAAATCTGAGCTATTTCCACACTGCAATCACATTCTTCGAAAGTAAATAGAAAGAACAGAGGTGGTTTTCCGACATTGGTAAACCTCGTTCTACGAGGAAGAAGCCTTTTTGTGAAAGAGCTCTTTCGGAAAAAGGTATGTGTGAATGGGGAAGAGGGACATAGTAATCACAGCTTAAATGCAAGATAGCGTCCATTCAGTGTGGACACTATCTTTCGAAAAAACAGATTGCTTTTTCGATGAGCTTTTGTGTGTGGACACTCTTTCAGAAGACTTTTTTTGGAAGATCTCTTCTGAAAAAAGGTTCTTTCGAAAGAAGCCTGCAGTCTAGACATAGCCTCAGTGTGGTAAATTAAAGATGTACATATGCCTTTGCAGGATCAGGGCCTAACTGATTATACAGCCAAAACAACAATACTGACCACACACAAACTGCTGCTGAATGTAGAATAATACAGAAAAAGAGAGATTTCCCCCTTCTAACACCTTTCAGGTATAGTAATCTTAGGTGATACTTCTAAAAATCACACACTTTTCCGACAATTTTTGAAATATTTTTTCAATTTTTATGAATTGAAATATCACAGTTGCATAAATTTTGAGTTTTATTTTTCTCTAAATGTTCATAGTTACTGGAAATTATGGGAATATGAGAATTATTCAATGACATCCTCTATTAAGTTTTCAAGCAGCATTTTTCTTACTTTGTCTATCTGTAAATATTGCTTATTATCAATAGAAATATTTTTTTGGTTGCATGGCGAAATTGATGCATCTGATATTTTCAGATAAAACTGGAATCCTTCCAAACTTATTTATAGACTAGCATGAGCCATACGTTGACTTCAATCTATGTGTAAAATTCTCAGGGTATGTCTAGACTACATGCCTCTGCGGACAGCGGCATGTAAATTAGACTACCCGACATAGTCAATGAAGCGGGGATTTAAATATCCGCCGCTTCATTAAAATAAAAATGTCTGCCGCGCTGTGCCAGCTCAGCTGATCGTCAGCACAGCGTGGCAGTCAAGACACGGATCGGTCGACAGGAACGCTTTGTCGACCGCTTCATATGCCTCGTGAAACGAGGTTCATAGGAGCGGTCGACAAAGGCATTCCCTGTCAACCGATCTGCGTCTTGACTGCCATGCTGTGCCGATGATCAGCTGAGCCGGCACAGCGTGGCGGCCATTTTTATTTTAATGAAGCGGGGGATATTTAAATCCCGCTTCATTGACTATGTCGGGTAGTCTAATTTACATGCCTCTGTCCGCAGAGGCATGTAGTCTAGACATATCCTCATTGTCATCAGTGCAAACTCTGTATGTGAGCTTTAATGTTGTGGAAATGAATTTTATGGTCCACTAACTGAATTTTAAAGCTTTTTCTGGAAATGTTCATGGTATCCACTTTGGTACTCAAATAATGTCCTATTGGTGCTATTTCAACGGTTGGCCAAGAGAACTAATATCAAATACATTCATAGTGACGTAATAGTTAAAAGTAGAGATGTTAAATTTCGATGAATCAACTAATTGAGTACTGGATGAAATTTCCATTGACTCCTCAATTAGTTGATTAGGGAGCATGTCCTATCCCTCTGCTCCTTTTCCTTTGAAATGTACAAGAGCCACCCGCAGCTCTTGTACATTTCAAAGGAAGAGATGCAGCAGGACTATTTAGGTCCCTGCTCGCATGGGTTCCCCGCTGTGCCTCTCCCTTTGAAATGTCCCTTCCCCACAGCCCTAGCTCCTGCTTCCGTCCTTGCTGCCTCTCTCTGATAGAGTCAGCAAGGGGGCCGGAAGCGACTAGTTGACTAGTCGCCTACAACCTTAGTTGAAAGTAAAGTGCTGTTGGCTGATTCACAAAGAAATAGCCAGAATAATTACTTTGGTAGAGATTAAACTTACTCTGTGGTATACTTGCATGATAAAGTAAAATACTGATTTATTGGTATAAAAATTATGCCCCCACATAGCCCAGGAACAGACTGCTTTAAATTTCAGTCCAACAAATATGCCCGATAGAAAAATAAACTGAAGAGGTGCACATAATAAAGACCCAGATCTGCAGTCCTTACTCATATTTATCTCTCTTTGACTTCAGTAATGAAGCCAAGATTGGACCATTCTAAAGGAAATGATCACAGAAGAGATAATAAATGCAAATCAAATCTCAGATCTGTCCTTGATGTCCCCACTATGGATGTAATTAAGGAATGTCATGAGTTGTTTTATGTTTTCCTAAAAATATATGATATAAAAAATGTTTGTCTCCTTCCTTCCTGTAAGGTAAATCCTGATTGACATGTGGATTGTGGGTTCTCTGGGGAAGGGACTGTGAATCCCATCTTTCTTACATGTCTGTACATTAGCTAGCACAGTGCTAACTTCGGTACCATGTAATTGCTAGTTAATCATAAGTGGATTGTTTCAGTATCACAAATCACTTAATTCAACCTTTACAATCCTGTGTTAACCTGATGTTAGCACCCTTACTGACACGTACAGCACTTGGAGATTAGGTAGCTGATCACAAGCTACTTTGGGAAGAGATGTGATCCGTGCTCCTGTTAGTGTCCTGTAAAAGTACACAGTACAGAGATTATTTTCTTTTGTTTAATGTCTACAAAATAAATGCTCAATATAAGGATAGATACTTAAAGCAAGTCAAGCTCTAAACAACTAGATTGACTAGATTAACTAGATTGAGTGGAGGTATGTGTCTAGTACTTACAAACTTTCTAGACTTGTAGTTCCAGTCAGATCAGGAAATTCAGTAATCTGTGAAGCACCATTTAAAGTCCTAGAATTAAAAACACAATATCATAATTGAGAGGAAAGTACAGGACAATCTTAGACATGCAATGGTCATTCAAAGACAAAAAGCTTTAAAAGAAGTAAAAAACATACAGGGTTCTGAGTTCTGGTAAGTGTTGAAAAGCAGACTGTCCCACAAGCTGAATTGGGTTATCATAGAAATGACTGCAAAGAGAGAAAAATAGGCATTTAATATACAGGATAATACTCCGAATAATTATAAATAGGCAAAGCACACTACACATGTGATTGTGAGATCCTTATGATACACTGTATATTTCATTCAGCTTTGAACATTTAATTTTAACTCTGCCCCACTAATCCATCTTCAGTAAGACTGTATTCCAAATGGCTAGGTTAGCAGCCACTATTTCTTTGTTTTTTAAATTAACCTGCTACAAAAGTGTTTCTGTCTTTATCCCAAATGTAGAATTTGCCTCACAAATTTAGACGGGCATGAGGCACAAGATGAGCACTATTTGGGCATAAACTTTCGTGGATATAATAACCATTTCATCAAAGCTAATATTCAAATAAATCTGTTAGTCTTTAAAGTGCTACAGGACTCCTCATTATTTTCACAAATATAGACTAACAAATCTACCTCCTATGACAGAATCATAGAAATGTAGGGCTAGAAGGGACACCTAGTCCTCCTCCCCATGCTGAAGCAGGACCAAGTATACCTAGACCATCTTTAACAGGTGATTGTCTAACCTGTTTTTGAAAACATTCACCCTCTTCTTGTATTTGATCTGTGATTGACAGCTGTATTTAAGGGCACGTCTACACAGCAGTGTTATTCCGGAATAATGGACGTTATTCCAAAATAACTTTGTGAGCATCTACACAGCAAGCCTGTTATTTTGAAATAACGGGTGTCTTATTCCAGATTCTGTAACCCTCATTGTAGGAGGAAAAATGCCTATTAGAATAATAACTATTTCGGAACAGGGTATGTATAAACAGGGCAGATGGAATTATTTCGAAATAAGAGGCCTCCAGTCCTTCCCACAAGTGCTTTGCTGGTCACTCTGTCCACAATCATCAAAACTCTGTAGTCCCCCTTCCCCTGCAGCCCTTAAAACTGCAGCCACAGGGGAAAGGGCGTGTGGCTCATGGCAGGCTCTGACAGCCCTGAGCCACAGAGCAGTTGCCAGACCAGCGTGTTCAGCCACCATGAGTGACCCCGTTTCTCCCACTGAACCCTCCTCTGCTCCTATGGAGCCAGCCGCCAGCTCCCAGGACGGAAGAGGCGTGCATCTTCCTGGTCTGGTGCGGAGATCCTAGCACTTCAATGAACATCCAAATAAATCTGTTAATCTTTAAAGACTGGGGTGAGGAGGAAAACCTCCAGTATCTTCGCATCAGGTACAAGAATGTGGATGTCTATGGCTGGATGGATGACAGCCTGGCCCCCAAGGTCCACATGCGCACCCAGGAGCAGGTGCGCATGAAGGTAAAGGAGCTAAGGCAGGCTTATGCCAAGGCCAGATAGCACAGCTCCCACTCCGGGTCGGTGCCGCAGGCCTGCCTGTACCACACACAGCTCCACCATATCCTAGGGGGCGGGTCAGTCTCTTCCCCCCCCCACTGTGGAGTCAGGGCTGGAGATGCCCGTCATCGTCCTCTTGGGAGGCACAGCTGGTGAGGAGGAGGAGGAGGAGGAGAAGGAGCTGGATGAGGCCAGCATTGTATCCATGCCCACAGCCAGGAGGTCATGCTTGCCCTGGAGGCGTGGTACCCCGGTCCAGGATGTCTCCCAGGCATTGTCTGAGGCCGGGGAAGGCCCCTCAGGTGAGTGCCATTACTTTCCTTAGACATAGATGGGTGGAGGTGGTGGGTGGCGAGGGGCTGCTGCGCACTCCTCACTCGGCCTTTTTGGCCTGGGAATCATGCAGCAGCCTGTGCATGTGGAGCACCAGTTTGGGGCACAGAGACCCAGGAGGCAGCAACAGAGGACCCCTGTGCTCTGGCTCACAGGGTGTCTGGAGAGGCCTGTCTTACTCCCGACACCGGAGTGGGACAGCCTCTCACCACAAGAAGGAGGCTGGACGGATGGACGGGGACACACACACACACACGCACACACCCGACCACCTGAGGCAGGCGCCACTCCCAGCCCCGGTCCTGAGCCTCTCCTCCCCCCTCTTCTACCTCCCTCCTATCCCCTCCCATGTTCTTTCCCCAGTCCCTCCCCAGTTACATTCACCCCAATAAACAGAAAACAGAGTTTCTTGTTCCAAAACAAAAAGTGTAGTTTATTGTCTCTGCAGAAGAGGGAAGTGAGGGAAGGGGGAGTGTAGGGGATGGGAGGGGATGGGAGGAAAGGCAAAGAGGGGCAATGCACAGACCCCTTGTGGGGAGGCCCAGGATGCAGTGTCACTGGGGTCCTTGTGTGAAACTTTCCCTCAGGGACTCATGGATACGCACAGCCCCCTGATGGGCTTATTGGATAGCAGCCCTGTGTGGCTGCTCACAGGCCCAGCTGATCCGGTCGGCCTCTGCCCCCCACCCTCGCAGGAACATCTCCCCCTTGCTTTCACAAATATTATGGACACAACACACCACCACCTGGGGGACATTTTGCTTGCCAAGGTCCAGCCTGTAGAAGGAGACAAACAGAGAAACACAGGGTTTGCCAGGGCCCTTGGGAGGCCCCCGAGCCCAGCCCTCTCCTCTTCCTCCCCACACACCAGGAGCAACCCTGACTTGCCCCATCCACCCTCAGGGCTTTGTGAAGGCGGATCAGAAAAATCTCCCAGGGAGGGGGCTTCCACGCCCCCTCCCACTACCTTCCTCTTCCCTAGGGAACCCCACTCCAGCAGTTCAGTTCACCAACCTCCTGGGGCGACAGCACGAGACCGCCATGCCTGCATGGCCACAGCCCCGGTGGTTGATCTTCCCACACCAAACTGGTTCCCGATGGATCAGTAGTTGTCAGGCATGGCAAGCTTCCGGATGGCAATGGCCACCCACTTCTGGAGGGAGATGGCAGGTCTCATATGGGTGTCCTGTTGTCGGAGACACTCACACCGCTCCAGAAAGGTGTCTCTTCACATACGGAAATTCTGGAGCCACTGCTGGTTGTCCCACTGCTCCAGGATGATCTGGTAGCACCAGTCAGAGCTGGTGTCCTGTTGCCAGAAGCGGCGGTGCACGGTGTGCAGGGGAGGGTGGGTGGAGTCAAGCTGCAAGAGCAGTGCCCAGAGAGAGGTGAGGAATTGCCCCACAATGAGCTGGGGGTTGTGTTCCTGCAGGGTCAGGAAGGCAGACGGCAGAAATTACAGCAGGAGGTGCACTAAGACATATAAGAGCTGTCAACTGCTCGGAGGCAGGTCTGGCTCCATGGCAGGAGAGCTGAGGTGTCGGCAAGGGCAACCACAGCAGGCAGAGAACAGTCCCTCAATGAGGTAGGCACAGGAGAGGAGCCTGAGACACGGCCATACAAGGGGATCCCTTTAAGCTTGAGCCTCAGATAGCCTTAGTCAGCAGCTCCAGGAAGGGAGTGCTATCCTGATCATAGAATCATAGAACCATAGAGCTGGAAGAGACCTCAGAAGGTCATCAAGTCCAGCCCCCTGCTCTAGGCAGGACCAATCCCAACTAAATCAACCCAGCCAGGGCTTGGTCAAGCCGAGACTTAAACACCTCCAGGGATGGAGATTCCACTACCTCCCTAGGTAACCCATTCCAGTGCTTCACTACCCTCCTAGTAAAATAGTTTTTCCTAATATCCAACCTGGACCTCTCCCACCACAACTTGAGCCCATTGCTCCTTGTTCTGCCATCTGTCACTACTGAGAACAGCCTCTCTCCTTCCTCTTTGGAACTCCCCTGCAGGAAGTTGAAGGCTGCTATCAAATCCCCCCTCACTCTTCGCTTCTGCAGACTAAACAGACCCAACTCCCTCAGCCTCTCCTCGTAAGTCATATGCTCCAGCCCCCTAATCATTTTGGTTGCCCTCCGCTGGACCCTCTCCAATGCGTCCACATCCTTTTTGTAGTGGGGGGCCCAGAACTGGACACAATACTCCAGATGTGGCCTCACCAAAGCCGAATAAAGGGGAATAATCACTTCTCTACATCTGCTGGCAATACTCCTCCTAATGCACCCTAATATGCCATTAGCCTTCTTGCTACAAGGGCACACTGTTGACTCATATCCAGCTTCTCATCCACTGTAACCCCAGGTCCTTTTCTGCAGAACTACTACTTAACTGGTTGGTCCCCAGCTTGTAACTATGCTTGGGATTCTTCCGTCCCAAGTGCAGGACTCTGCACTTGTCCTTGTTGAACTTCATCAGATTTCTTGTGGCCCAATCCTCCAATTTGTCTAAGTCACTCTGGACCCTATCTCTGCCCTCAAGCGCATCTACCTCTCCCCCTAGCTTAGTGTCATCCGCAAACTTGCTGAGGGTGCAATCCATCCCCTCATCCAGGTCATTAATAAAGATATTGAACAAAACCGGTCCTAGAACCTAACCTTAGGGCACTCCGTTAGAAACCGACCGCCATCCTGACATCGAGCCGTTGATCATTACCCGCTGGGCCCGGCCTTCTAGCTATCTTTCTATCCATCTTACTGTCCATTTATCCAATCCACATTCCCTTAACTTGCTGGCAAGAATATTGTGGGAGACCGTATCAAAAGCCTTGCTAAAGTCAAGGTATATCACATCCACTGACTTTCCCACGTCCACAGAGCCAGTTACCTCATCATAGAAGTTAATCAGATTGGTCAGGCACGACTTGCCCTTTGTGAATCCATGCTGACTATTCCTAATCACTTTCCTCTCTTCCAAATGCCTCAAAATGGATTTCTTAAGGATCCCTTCCATGATGCCCTGCCTGAAGTGCTTCTGGGTGGCCTTAAATGCAATTCAGTGTCCAATGAGTGCGGATGCTCTATTTCAAAATAGCTCAGTGCTATTTAGATGGGTATTTGCTGTGTAGACGCACTATTTCAAAATAAGCTATTTTAGAGTATTTCCTTAGCTTATTAGCAAAATAGCTTAGTCTGAAATATGCGTGCAGTGTAAGCTATGAGGCAGTATAACCTTCAGCTATTCTAGATATCTTTAGCCTGTATATCTTCTTTTCAAAGCACCATTTTATTGTCGTGAGATTAGCAAAATTGTCTTTAAAAATTTACAAATGATTTTAAAGGCTCTATCAAATAACTAGCTAACAAAGGGGTGTAGGAAGGAAGTGTTTCCAGAAACAAGTGACTTTAAATGGGATTTGGAACAAATGTAGATAGGCTATTTGTGGATTTGGAAGTGATGTAATATAAAGGTATGGGTGAGCACATAGCAGGATTTCCTATAAATGGGGGCGTCTATAAAAAAGGCCAGAGATCTGCAGCTTTAAAATTCGATTACCAGGCTTTGTGACACTTTTCTTGTACTCTCATTCTGACAGCTCAGAGAACAGAGAACTCTTTCTTTGATGTAATAGATCAGTATTCTTCTGGTCCTTAGTAGCAGAGCTTTCGTTAGTATCTATCAAGGCAAGTAGGTCTTTTACTTCTTTTATTTCACCTTCTCACTATTTTTACAGTTGCCAATAAAGAACCTTTTTAAAATGTATTTATCTTGGGTCACCAGTAACTCCACAGAAGCGTGTCCTGTAGCCCAGCAGTTTATAAAATGTAGTACAAATAATCCCTAATCAGAGTCTCCAGGCATAGACCATATCACACCAGTGTCTTTGTTCTCACCATACCCCAATATCTTCCAGCACACCTAAGCTCCTGCTCTATTTTCTTCCACCCATTTTCCAGGAGAGCTATCCCAGTCTTTCTTTCAGGGAAGTACCCCTGCTCTTCCCAGAAGGAATTCCCATCATCTCTCTGCTGTGAATACCTTTGCCAGAGGAGTATCCCTCACTCCCCTGGGCCCTCTCACATTTCCTTCACATTTAGTGCTCCAGCAATGAGACATCAGCAGGTAAGCTCTTCTGTTGCTCAACCATTCTTCAGCCTTCTCTGGCACATGGCTCCAGCTTAGAGCTAGCAGACATTATCCTCTTCTTCTGTCTCTCCTGCCTTCTGCTATTTGGAGATGCTAGCCTACAAAGCTCTCTTGCTTCTCTCCTGCCTTCAGCTTTTTCCAGGATGCACCTTCTGTCTCAGGCAATTCTCATTTCCTTCTCCTAACTGACACTTTAGGTCTTATTCTCTCCAAGCCTCTTATTGTCCCCAGCTGGTGCTTCACCCTCTGAATTAGCCCAGCTGGGAACACCTGGGAACAGGATACCCAATCTCAGTTTCATTTAATGGGACAGCTACCCTTTTTTAAGAAACTAGCAGGTGAAGGTCGTCAGTGACCAGGCAAAGTCATTTTGCATGGATTACACTTATAGGAAAGTTCAAGAAATTAAATCTGTGTAATAGAATTTTTTGTATTAATGTGCTTGCAAAAGGGAAGTAAAAGAACAGTTTTAAATTTGTAGGATTTCAACTTCAAACATTATTCATTTTACTGAATAATTACCATACATAGTAAATTTGAATCAGAAACTCGTAAAGATTCCATTACTTTTTCCATAACTCATTCCATAACTAATTTGAATTATTTTGTGATTTGTAACAATACAAATTTTTTTGCACTAAAATTACAGTTAAATAGGCAACATGATTTTAATTTTGTTAGCAAATATTTTTATGAACTCTAATCATAATAGTCATGACTATTTTCCAATAAAAAAACAAAAATAATTATTTAAACCTTTCAGCCAGCATATTCTGGTATAAAAAGTAGTGCATTCAGCTAATTTAAGTGGAAGGGTTGTTTATGCAAAATTTGGTATCTGTAGGTGATCTCAAAGTATGACTTCATTTTGCACAAACAAACAAACTCTTCAAAATATGTAATAGATTGCAGCCTGACTCAAAGGTCAAGGGCTATGGGAAGTTATTCTCTCTCTCCAAATAGTGTGTGAGTACTGAGAGGACTGAATGACCTGGAAGGTAGAGACCTAGTCCACTTACACTATTCTCTGATACATTGTACATGTAAAATAAGAATGACAGTGTGTTAGAAAACCACACAGAAATATTGTATTTAATTCCACATTTAATATATATATATAATATATATACACACACACACAAAAAGTAAATTTCTGCCACTTACATTGTAATAAGTGATGGATTGCCCACAAAGGCTTGCTCAGGTATTGATTTGATGTTATTACTGTGAAATCCCCTGGAAAGGAAACAGTATTTTATACCATAACAAAAAAGGTGTGAGTGTTAAGACCAGTGAGACATTAAAGAACACTTATTGTTTTTGGGCTGTTTTCCACAGTAACACAGAGATAATACAATTCAGCAAAAACCTCTATAGCTGCAAACATCAGAGTTTTCATCTTTGTAGTCTATGTAGACATCACAACTAGTTGGATTAGGACTGACAGTGGAAAGCATTTCTTTCCAATACGTGTCCCACACCATCCATGTTTCTGAGATAATTTAGATTTATATAAATGTATATGCTGTGTCATGACATCCCAAGCATTAAACCTCCCACACTACATTTTTTATTGAAGTGTTTCAGGTATTAGAAGAACAAGCTGTACAATGTATTTACTGCCTTCTAGGAAGGAGATAAATGCTTTGTCTCATAATTAATTACTACATTGTACTCATATGAGTAATTTTGCCATTATTAAAAACAAAAGAAACTAAGGTTTCAAAATGAATAATGACGATTGTGTGGGAAACTTGAAACTTTCATTAGTTCAGTCATGAACTATGAAAAGGGCTTCTCAAATTAAATTAAAACATTTAGAAGGCCTTGAATTATTCATGGATGCAAGCACCCCAGTCATTACTTGTACCAACATCAGATTATAAATTCAAGTGAACTAATTGTCTTGCTTGTATAATTGAGCTAGAAAAATCAAGGTTTTATGTATATGCTCCTTTCTATATATCAATAACCTCAAATATATCGAGAAGTCCTGTGGCACCTTATAGACTAACAGATTTATTGGAGTATAAGCTTTCGTGGGCAAAGACGAAAGCCACAGGACTTCTCGTTGTTTATGCAGATTCAGACTAACACGGCTACCCCTCTAATACTCAAAAATATGTGTCTATAACAGTTGGGTTGTACGCAACAAAACAAAAACAACCCCCCCTTTAATGCTAAACCAATATACATATACAGACTCTACCAAGCAGGATTCCCTAGCTCAATCCTGTTCTACCTGCATGACAAAAGTAGCTAAGAAAATGGCATGACTAGCTCCCAGGGAAAGTACTAGTCCCTCATCAATATATACTTATGTTGTTACCTTAATATGCAGGGAGAAACTACAAGGCTACTTTTGAAGCCTCAGTCCTGCACTTGTGTATACTTTACTCCTGTGAGTGGTTCCTTTGATGTTAATGGGGCTATTTATGTGCCTAAAATTAAGCTTGTGCATAAATGTTGTAGAACTGAGACCTCAATTTTTGATCTGGTTAGGTGCTGAGCACCTTCTCTGAAGTACTGAGTACCTTCAGCTCCCATTTAAATCAATGGGAGTTGAGGGAACTCAGTAACACCTTGGAGATACCCTATGCTATAGATTACTGAGCTCTTGGTTTCCAATTCAACAAAGCACTCAAACACATGCTTTAAGTGAATCAGAGCTTTGGTGCTATACAATTTCATGCTTCAAACAGGCAGAGACTGAATTTAGGGGACACACTGGCTGAAGCCACACACAGTCTGATATTAGGAGACCAGATGCTAAAGAGGCCAAAAATCTGAAGGAAAAAGACGCTACATACAACATATACAGTAAAACCAGCCAAGAATGACCACGCATGAGAGTTAGCAAAAGTGGTCTCTTATAAAAGATGGTTTCTTCTTTTAAGGTTTGCTCACTACAGAGTAGTTGTGTTCTTTGGTCTCTGTAAGCAATTGCTTGTGACAGGTAGGCCTCTCCTCACATGTGGTCACCAAGGGAGGTTTTACTATAGTTTTTTCTAAATGCTTTCTAAAAAACGGACAATTTCAACTTTTCCATTAACATTTTAGGCCCAGAGAATCAAACATTAAAGGGACACCTTGATCATGAAAACTGTGCCTCAGATTCACAGGACCAGCTATGTTTAGTGTACATCTGGGTATCAGACGTCTTTCTGTCTATCCCATCCAGAGGTCAGCAGATGAGATCCCTTTCAGAGCTATTGTACTCTATGCCAAGGGGCCATTATGGCAGCTGGTAATAAGGTTGATTAGTAGCTCATGGCTCCACTGCCTTCTCCCTGGATATGCTCCCTATGTCAGCACTGGAGAGTTGTCATAGGAGCTGCAATGGTAACCCTACATTGCTGGGGGGATTCCCTGACACTGAAGGATTTTCCAAGCATCTTGCTAAATGGGCTTTATTTCTGCTTTGTGTGCAACAGCAGCATGAAGCACTCTTAAAAGTATGTCTACACTGCAATTTTGGTGTAGGCCTGTGGCAGGCCTGTGGCAGCCAATTTAGGCTGAGGAGTTTAGGCTCAGGGGCTGTTTAATTATGCAATACATGTTAAGGGCTCAGGCTTGAATATGGCTCTCTGAAAGATGGGACGTCTACAAAGCAGTTAAACAGTCCCTTACCCCAAGCTTCATGAGCTTGAGTCAGCTGGCATGGGCAAACCAAGGGGTTTTACCTTCAGTATAGACATACCCTTAATGGCCTAGTGAATCTGTGATCATCTATTTTTCCAAAAAATTCCTACTGGTGCTACTTACCACCACAGAAAATTCAAACAGAAAGAATGTAAGAAATCCAATTTACTGGTAACTTTCTAGCTATTTGTTTGTTTTGTAATTTAACTGGCTTCCATAATTAATCTAGGCTGGTAAGTTTCACCTTTGATTTTAGTCTGTTTTACAAACCATGTCTACATTTTCAGAATTTTTCCAGTTTACACTGAAAAGAAATTGTTTAAAATACGGTTAAAATGACCCATCCCTGCTCCACAAAATGCCTATGAATAAATAGGAATCCTGCTTCTTTTTCCTAGCCCAGGCATTGCAGCTTTTCAAACAAGTCTCACATTTAGAGCTGAAATAAAATTGATAGTGTCCCTTTTCTTTTATGACACACTGATTTTAAGGATAAAGTTCCAGAAAACAATATTCTTTCAAAAATGCGTTTCAATATGAAAGCGCACTTGTAACAGGTAAAAGTTATCAAAGTTAAATGTTCTAAATGAAATGGTGAAAATTTCTTTTTACATATGTTGTCATGTATCCTAACTTTTCCAGGATATAAGAAGTTTAAAAGTGCATTGATTAAAACCATATGCATTTTCTAAATAAATAAAAACATTGTCCAAAGCATCCTCTCTGTAAGGTAGGGTTCAATACTTACAGTTCTTTTAAGTTTGTGAGTGTCCTAATAGCAATGGGGAATTCATCCATACGGTTGTAATTTAAATCTCTGCATAAAAATATAGATCATATTTTTTAGGTTATACACTTTTTAAGGGATAACACAGAATTTGCTGGGATTTCTAAGGAAGTATCATCTTCCATACATTAAATACATAGGTCCAAAGGCTAGGTGAATCCTCAAAACCTGATGCTTTCTAATAAACTTCAACCAGTACAGATCATCATTTTTATTTTTGATCACTGTGCTATTTTAAATTCTATGTTATTGATTTGGAAATGAGAAATTATGGACATTTATAAATGTTAATATAAGCCACCCCCTATTTTCTGAAATCCCTTCTTTGCTATCCGTTTGTAAGCATGAAAGGAAAAATCTATCCTTACTTACAGACAATTTTACAACTTATAAATAGAAATATTCTGGGAATTTTTCATCTTCAAACTGATTTGTGAAATAAATGCCTGTACTTTGTACAGTGAATCGAAACTTACATGTGTCATTATTGAGGTTCAGTTTACCTCTTTTCCAACTCCCATATCTATCATCTTTTAATTTTCTTTTCTGACCTGTTTCTTGGCACAGTATTTGAGAAAAAGACAGATAAATATTCAGGAACAGCAAAGGAGAAATGTCAATGGAAAAAATAGTAGTTCGGTGAAAACCTGCCCTCAATGAAGTCAATGGCAAAACTTCCAGTGATTTCAATGGGGCCAGAATTTCACCTGTTCTGAGGTTTTAAGATTGCAGTAAGGTTAACACTACAATATGGAATAAAGAAGAAAGTACAACTCCTCGCTACACAGAAGCCCAAATATTTTGTGTTTAGGTTAGCAATCTGGGATTCCATTGTAGGAACTGCTAGTTAGTGAGCCATTTCCTCATTCCAGCAAGTTCACTAGCCACTTGGCAAGCATGCACATCATCTGAGACTAGAGTAGGGTTGCCAGGCATCTGGTTTTCAATCAGAATGCCTGGTTGAAAAGGAACCCTAGAGCAGTGGTCCCCAACCTTTTGGGACTGGCTGGGCACCCGGGGGCAGGGCCGCGCATGTGCCGTGCGCCCGGGGCAGGGCTGCTCATGCGCTGTGCGCCCGGGGGCAGCACCAAGCATGCGCCGTGCACCTGGGGCAGGGGCCACGCATGCGCCGGGCGCCCAGGGCCCGGGGCGCAAGAATGGCTTGGGCCGGCCCTGGTCACTCGGCGGGCGCACATAAATGCCCCGGTGGGCGCCATGGAGCCCATGGGCACCGCGTTGGGGACCACTGCGCTAGAGGCTCCAGTCAGCACTGCCGACCAGCTGCTAAAAGTCCTGTCAGCGATGCAGTGGTGCTAAGGCAGGCTCCCTGCCTGCCCTCTGGCTTTGTGTGGCTCTCAGAAGTGGCCAGCCTGGCCAGCTCTTATATACAGGAGTGGCCACTGGGGCTTCATGTGCTGCCCACTCCCCAAGCTCCAGTTCCACACTCCCACTGATGGGAACTGTGGCCAATGGGAACTGCGGGGGCAATGCCTGGCCCCTCTAGCATGTTGCCACTTCTGGGAGCCATGTGGAGCCAGGCCAGGGAAGAAGCCTGCCTTAGCCCTGCTGTGCCACTGACTGGGAGCTGCCTGAGATAAATGTCGCCTACCAGGAGCCTACATGCTGAACCCCCTCCTGCAGCCCAACTCCCTGCCCTAGGTTGGAACCCTTTCCTGCACCCTAACTCCATCACAGAGCATGCACCCCACAAACCCGCTCTGTGTGCCAACTCCCAGACCAGTCCTGAATCCCCCCGCCCCTGCACCCCAACCCCTGATCTCTGGCTCTACTACTCCAGAGCCCATATCCTCTTCCACACCTCAACCCGTGCTTTGTAAAGAATATATGTTTAACCATGTAAATAAAAAATAATTTGACTAAATTAAATAGAAACAATTATTCACATTTGACTTTTGAACAAAATATCATCATCCTTAGTAACATGGGCAGGAAACTGCTGTCTGTAGTCAATAAGGCTTTTCTTCCTGTTTGTAAATCCCTTCAGGCCCTGTGCTTTGATTACATAGATAATGAGCATTTGTAATTTGGTTTGGCCCGCTAGTTGAGCTGGAGCTGCTGACAGTGGGAAGAGGAGGATAACCCTCTGATGCCCAATGTAGCCCAACATACCTTGATGCATACCAAAACAGCCTTTTTATTGACGGTCCTGCCAACCAGTTTCTACTCCCTTACCTTCCAGGTTCAGAATCTTATTGTCAGGCTCCTGACAACAGAATACTCAAGTTCTAGTAGAGACTAGTTTATGTAATCAAAATTAAAATCCCTAATGCTAGTGCAACTGGAAAAAAAGTGAGCACTGCATGTTTTTATGGGTTAGAAAGCAAACCACCAATAGGTTCTGATGAGGGCTTATGCTTGTATGACACTTAATGGTGGTGACGGCCTGTGATATACATGAGGTCGGATCTCTCCAACTGTGGGTCAGGATCCCATAGTTGGCTGTGACCCCTTTTTTAATGGCTTCAGTCCCCCCTCCTGGTTCATGTAATTTTTTTTGTGTCAGAAGGGGATTGTGGTGCAATGAAGACAGAGAACCCTTAGACTAGATGATCTATTGGTCCCTGTGGCATGAAACTATGACATGTGCATCAGCAACAATTATAGGGTTGCCAGATGGTTTCAACAAAACTACCGGATACACTTGACACTACCTCACAATCTACATTACATCTTATTTAGAAAATACCGGATATTTATATTTCCTCATTTATATTTTCTCAATTTGTTTCCCGAACTGAAAGCTCAAATACTGGACTGTCCGGTTCAAAACTGGACACCTGGCAACCCTAGCAACAAAACGTGGGTTTCTTGAAGTGCCTTGGTTGATTATGATCCATGGAGAGGATTCACTTGGTTGTAGTACAGGAAAGGGAGAGGAATAGATATGCAAGCATTATTGTCCCTCAGGTAAGGGTTCCAATACCAAATACAGGTGGTGTTATTTGTGTATGTCTGGGGCAAATTACTTTCCTTTAATCTTCAGAGTTGTTTTCCTGTTGTTTTCCCATAATTGTTTTCACATGCTATTCAGGGAAGCCTTAGTTTTACTCAGTTCACCTCCTGCACTTTACTGAACTATTGTGAGAGCTGAGATAATTTTATCCTTGTCAGAGAAACTTTTCAAGTGAATCTTTTAAAGCAATTGGATCAATTTTTAAAAGAAGAACATATTTGTAAATGATGCTACCTGGAGCTTTTCCTTTATTCAAGAGGTCAAAGGATTTGAATGCTTCTGCAACCACAAAATGCAAAATGTCAAAATGCATTCTGCAAACTTAAAAGCTATTGGGTTACAATGATTTTCCTTAACCTCTATTGTAATTAGCTTTGCAGACTAAAGAAAAATGAACAAATAGTACTACCCAGGCAGGAATAACCATACCTGAATGGTCACTTGTTGTTCTGTGCTGGTACAGTTTAAAAACATCGTTATATAATTTATTAATATATGCTGCCTACTTAAAAAGCAGTGTAGTTTCATAATTGAAAAATAGAGTCACTGTACACAATCATGGAGTAATACAGTCATTGTAAACAATCACCCAGGGCCTGTAGCAATTAAGCAAGCCAAAAAGCATGTTTGGCTTTTAGGGTATTTTTATTCTTTTAGAATATTAATGAAAACACTGGAAAAAAAAAAAGGGAAACAAATAAGAGGTCAACTCACAAAGTCTCTAGGCTGTGGAGCCCATCAAAGCATTTCTTTCCCAGGGAGTAGATTCTATTGTTATGGAGATGCCTGCAGGGGAACATTAAGAGCACAGTCAGGAAAGCACACTGCACACAGTGGAGTTAAGCAAAACATTTTGATGGTTAAATCAAAAGAAACGTATTTTCAGGAATGCACTGATTATATGCAAGTCATGCTTTTTGCAAGAGCATGTATAGGAGACATTTCCCTCACCTCACCCCCATCTCCCACACTTCAAGCCTTTGATTTGGTTCCACACAAGGATTTTGTGTTTAAACTGCAGAGATTGTGATTTCTTTAATTTGATGTATTTGTTTTCTTTCTTCATATTTCTTTTAAAAGTGCCTATCCTGAAGTTCTAATTTTAAATACATGAGGATTTCACATTAAGTGTTCTAAAACTTTAAAAATAGGATTACAGGTAATTTAATATATATATATTTAAATTAGATTTAAGGTCTTATAAAGTGTGTGTGTGTGTGTGTGTGTGTGTGTGTGTGTGTGTGTGTGTTTCCTTGTTGGGGATGGGGAGTGAGCAGGATGGGAAGTAGGGAAATAACAAAAGGTACATGAGGCCTGAGAAAGAATAGTAGGAAATAGATACATTCACATGATCAAAAATCAGAATTTCAGTGTGAGTTAGCAATATAATTGACTTCACTGACGCTCTAGCTTGATTTCCTTTTAATTAAACTAGAATAATCAATAATTAATTTCCAGTGGTATGTTATGTAATTTGTAGGATTTTCAGTTTGACTGTTTTGGTAGTCTCAGAGGGGTAGCCGGGTTAGTCTGTAACTTTAAAAACAACGAGTGGTCCTGTGGCAACTTAGGTCCCGGTCTACACTAGGACTTTATTTCAAAATTACCCCCCTAAGGTTGAATTTATAAGCGGGGCGTCCTCACTACCAAGCCTGCTATTTTGAAATAACAGGCCACGGAATTTGAAATCTGTACTCCTGCTTTTCATTAGGAGTAATGCTAATTCCGAAATAATTATTTTGAAATAATGGTAGTGTGGATGCTCCAGGGCCATTATTTCAAAATAATTACTCCCCAGAGTAATTTGAACTAATTACTCCCCAGTGCTTCCTGGGGCTCTAAGGCCAAGGTAGTGAGTCCACGTTAATGAAGCCTGCCTCGGACTCATTTTGAGGCTTCTGTGGTGTGAACATGGTAGTTCGAATTTGTTAAATAGGGAGTTATTAAGTCGAATTTAGTAATTTTGAAATACTTTCCTAGTGTGGACATGGCCTTAGAGACTAACAAAAATACATATACAGTATTATCAAGCTCATCTGTGGAAGTGAGTGTTGCCTCTAAGGTGCCACAGGACTACTCGTTCTTTTTGTAGTGTCTGCCTTGAAACAAAACCGCAGATCTGAAAGTTTGGGACATTCAAAATTTGGCTTAGTATTTTGCTTCTTACAGCTATTTCTAAATTTTTAGATCTTAATTGATAAATTGCTCTGTGACGTTTATTAACGTGTATGGATTAACCTGGTGCATTTTTTTGAAAAGAATGCACTTCCATCTGACTTCTCTTTCCAATTTTATACGTCTCACTCGTCCCTTACGGGATAAGATAAATTGTGGGAGTTGCACATAAAAGAAGAGAATGTCTATGAATATGAGAGACAGACACTATTCTCATCTATGTTGTTGCTTTACCCAGAAGTATTTTAGTTATCACAAGCTCTCAATAAATGTTTCAGAACCTATAAAAACTGTATTCAGCTATTTATGGACTAACTAAAAGATAGAGATTTTTTGTGTTGTACAAAAACATTTTTTGTACCTCTTTAGGAAGAAAGTTTAATCATTTGGCTCTCAAATGCTAGATTGACCTTTTAGGATGTAGACAGTATGAAGAATTTGCCCCCAAACTCCCAATTAGCTTTACATCTTTAATGACTACAGGTCCAATCCTGCTCCCACTGAAGCCAATGTGAGTTTTCCTACTGACTTATGATTTGCAGAACTGGAGACAGGGTATCAAAACATGTGGAGAGAACCATACTAAGTGGTTTGGAGAGCCTGGAACAGTAGGTGCGGCCGATAGTTAGGGATGATAGAATACTAATAACTCTAAAGACTTACAACCAGAAACAGGGAAAATCAGCAGATGCAAAATGAGGGGACCTAGTCAAGCAGCAGCACCTATTGCAGCAAGTGAAACTTATTTTCATGTTGTCTTCCAACTGTCCTAAAAGCTGGGAAGTGGAGAAATTACTTTGGAGAACTGGGGCATGAGAGAATCTCTACCTTAACAAGTGATTGACAACATGATGAAAATAATTGAGGGATATGGAAGTTAGGCCAAATAACAAGTACCCATTCTTTTAAAGGTTAAAATCTCATACTGAAACTCAATCTGTACCCACACAGGTAAAGCACACAGACTGCCCATGAGGCAGTAAATGGCAGTGTTTCTGAAAATGTTCCATGGAATCACTCTCAGAAACACATTAATTGGCTGCCCCGGTTTGTTTATTTACTGGCGCTGCAGCCACAGAGCCCTGTGGCTGCCATTGGCTCCGTTTCGTCCTTTGCAGTCAAGGGGAGCCACGGGAAGCGGCGTGGGTCAGGGCTCCCTTTGGCTGCGAAGGACAAAACGGAGCCAATGGGAGCCGCAGGGCTCCGTGGCTGCAGTGCCGGTAAATAAACAAACGGGGGCAGCCAATTGATGTGTTTCTGAGAGTGATTTCGCGGAATACTTTCAGAAACACTGGTAAATGGAATTCCTTCTGCTTACCTTTCTACCTTGTACAAGTGTATGGCTCATATTCTGAACTTGCTAGAGATGAAGGATCATCTTATATGGTTGTGACACTCCAACACCCCGTATTAAGCACAATGGCATGATTATTATATGATTGTGATATAATAATGATGCATTTTGTAGATGTGTCAAATGAGGTAGCAACGGAAAAATAAAAGTTTACTCGGTATGATTATTTGATTTATATGTATATATCATTTTTGTATCTGGAGTTTCTGAATATTAACTATGTAAAGTGCTTGCATCTGGGTAACACCCACAAAATGTTAGTCAGGCCCACACTTCATGAATGGTCTATTAAAGTTGAATGGCCCATCAAAAAAAGCAGTGGGCCATGGAAATGGCTTAACCTGTCTTGGTGAAGCTTCATTCAGCCTATGGATAATGGCTGCCATGACTCATTGGTGCACATAGGGGCATGACTAGATCACATGATACTGAACTACCTTTTGGTATGTACATTTTCCCACAAACTGGGCTGGGAACTTGGCTTGGAAAAAAGGGTTTCCCGCCATACAGAATAAGCTATAAAAGGGGGAAATGACATCACCCAGGAGTCTCACTCCCCACACGACAGAATGCCTGGTAACACAGATGGAATGGGGGGAGGTGCTGGTCTCGGGTGGGAAAAAAGGAATCCTCTCTGTGTATGGAAACTTGGTGAACTGTTTATACTATCTAGTAGAGTAAGACATTGCTCAATATAAATCCTAACTAGTGTATATGACTTAGATTTCATTTTTGTTTAGCTTCCTAGGTAATCTGCTTTGATCGGTACAGTCACTACTTACAATCATTTAAAATCTATCTTTCTGTAGTATTCTGTAGTAATAAATCTGCTTTATATTTTTTACCTAAAACAGTGTGGTTTGCTTGAAGTGCATGGAGAATCCACTCAGGAAGAGGGGCTGAAGCATTGTCTTCTCCACATCAGGATAGGGGCAGACTGGGTAATAAATGTATATTGGTCAGACATTTGACTGGGGAAAGACAGTACAGCTCTGGTGTCCTAGGCCAAGGAGTTGGAGAGGGAGGCATCTCATTGGAGGCACTCCATTGTCATTTCATGAGTAGAGGAGGAGAAGTTTTCATGTAACTGCAGCTGGGTGTGTCCCTTCTCGTGAGTGTCTGTGTGAGTACATCGCCTGGAGACAACTGTAGCTTGTCACAGCATCATAGGATGAGAGAGAGCCCAGACTGGTGAGATAGAGGGCCAAGTAATACCCCAGTTCCAGGCTGTACCCTGAAACTGGTAGACTGGTTGCCTATAATAAATAGCGCTGAAGTAATCTGATCATAGGCTATGTCTAGACTACATGGCTCCGTCGACGGAGCCATGTAAAATAGTTTATTTGGCATAGTCAAAGAAGCGGGGATTTAAATATCCCTGCTTCATTAAAATAACAATGGCCGCCACGCTGTGCCGATGATCAGCTGATCCGGCACAGTGCGGCAGTCTAGACGCGACGCGGTCGATAAGGGAAGCCTTTGTTGATGGCTCCAGTATGCCTCATATCATGCTTGAGTATGTTAAAATATATTTGACATCTTACATGCAATGGTTTCATGCTGTCTACAAACCAGGAATGTCTTTAATAATGACCATGTTTCAGTATATCCTGAAATAATTCCTGAATAATTTTTCTAATAATAGTGTAGAAGTTTTTTTCAGTTTGAGATAGTTCCAGGAGATCCGAAGATGGTTCTTCGGACACTGGAATTCCTTCCAGGATTTTCAGTGAATTTTGCATCTGTTTTGTTTAGTAATATTGGTAGAAGAACATATCTACTGATAACTCTGCATATACTGTCTGTGAAGGGAACTTTCACATCTCATACTTACTAGCATTTTAGCCTTCCAGTCCTTTGTTTAGCAGATTTTAGTTATTTTCCTTTTCCACCCACAGTGTCATGTTGTCAATATGGCTTTACAGTCTTAAGTAAAAATGTGTACACATTTCAACAGCTTCCCAGAACTATGATTTTATAAACAATATCTAAAGGTACGTCTACAGTGCACTCTTATTTCAGAAAAAGCTATTCTGGAAGATATCTTCTGGAACAGCTTATTTCAAAATAGAGCATCCATACTACAGGAAAGCCTCAAAATTAGTTCAAGGCAGGCTCCCCTAATGTGGATGCACTACCTCGATTTGGAGCCCCAGGAGGCACTGGGGAGGAATAACTTTAGAATCGCCCTGGTGAGGAGCTATTTCGACATAGCAGCAGTGAAGCGTTCACACCCCCCCTCTTCCGAAAGAGCTTTTTCAGAAGAAGCGTTATTCCTCATTGGATGAGGTTTACCAACATCAGAAAAAGCCCGCCGTTATTTTGATTTTCTTTCAAAATAACTCAATTGCTGTGTGGACGCTAGTATTGTTTTTCCGGAATAACATCGGTTATTCCGGAAAAATGGTGCAGTATAGACGCACCCTAATATACAAAATTCAAGTTTTTTCAACTTATCTCTTCACTGACATTTTGAAGAGAGGTTTATTTGCCATTAATTCTCTGCATCATTATAAATAAACCTATATGAAAGCCAAATCTTTACATTATGTGGAGTAGAAAAATCATTTAGTAAAGTTGCAAAAGTTATAGCTTTAAACACAGTGCAATAATAAAGGGCAAATTTCAGGTTTATAACCCAACCTGAAGGTTTACAGATCATTTCACATTTTTGGGCAGTCTAGTCATTAAATATCTCGTACAAAGCTTAATTTGGACACTGCATCTTGAAATAATTTAGTACAAAGAGGCCAAGATCTTTCAAAACAATTTTTTTTAAATCAATAAAACTTACAGAACTACCAGACTGGAGAGGTTTCCAAAAGCATAGTCTGGTATGTGATGTATTTTGTTCAATGCCAATGTCATTGCTTGAAGTGCTGGTAAACTCTGAAAGGCTTGAACAGGAATTTCTGTCAAAGAGTTGTCATCCAGCCACAAGTGTCTAAGCGAGACCAAGCCACTGAAGCAGTTGGGTGGCACGTAGTTGATGTGGTTGGCATCCAGGCGTCTAAAAACCCAGAAATGTAGAATACTGATTTTGAGAAAAATGTAAGGAATTGACACAATAGACCTAACAGGATATTGTCAAGTACACTGTACTTCAAAGGGGAAACCAAGGGGAAGGGTCATTGCATCCCTTGTTGGTGCTCTGGAGATAACCACACTTCCTTCTATTTTACATTCTGGTCCTTGAGGCCCCACCCCATGGTCAATATTATTCTAGTCAATATCTAAACCAGATTCACTTTGAAGCCTTCAGTGTGACCCTTTTATGGATTGAAGGGGTCATTTTTGAATGGTGCACAACACTCCTCCATGGGCTGAGCAATTTTCCCTTAGCTCTGAGTCTCTTTAAGGGGTTAAAAGTAGGTAAGAAGTTCCTTATTTTTATGTCTCTAGGTCATGGGATTGTTTTCATGCAACTGAAAGAAGCGTTTGGCTCTCCATAGTTTCAGATCACCTTAAAATCCTGAAAAGTAAATTTACTTCTGACTAATTGTATCTATTACACTTTGTGAAATATTGGTTGTTCCTGCAGTTCTATTGAAGGCTCAAGTCAATGTGTCATTTTGGGGAAGTTGTACCGATAAGCTGGTTTCATCTGCAGAAAAAAGCTAAAGCAGTTTGGTTGCAGCAGCACTGACACAAGGAGAACAACTGTACAATAGACTACGTGTTTTTCTTTGGACTCTAATGGCCTCATTGAGATCTTACGCTGGTGTAAGTCAGGAATAATCAATGCAGTTTCAAGGGTGTAAACACATCAGAGATAGAATCAGGCCCTTTATAATCAATGGTTTAAAATTTTTTTTTTTCTTGACAGCACAATTGAAAGAACACATCCATTTTCTGAAATGTCAGGAAACATATATGTGATCTATATGCATATCATAACTCTTCTATGTTTCTACTTAATTCAAATCCATTTTAGTGACTTTGTACTCTTGTTTGCACTACAAAAGTGATTATTTAGCACAGTTTACAGGATGTTATTAAAAGGATGTGGAAGTGAATTTTCAAAAGCATGTTTGAAAACATTACACAACAAACAGATGCACCCTGAGTGTAAGGAGATAATCCTTCAAAACCCGAATTGGGTCCATTTGAGAGAAGAAGAATGAATATTATTTTTGGCAGGCATACTAATCTCTTTATTCAGAGCTGTTTCCACATGTAGTCATGTAAAATATTCGGTCCATTCTGTCTCCTACTCCATACTACATCTACCTACTGCATTAGAACCAATAATGAATTCTAAGGCGCCAGATTGGCAAATAACTGAGACAAGGTCAGTTGGAACAAATTTATAAAGTTCAGTGTCAAAGCTCTTGTTCAGTTACATTTTCACTATAATAACTGACATGGCAAGGGTCTGTCAACAATGGGTGAGGTTGGAAATGTTTAGCAATACTCATGCTGTGCCTCCCCGACTCTCTGAGCAACAACATACTTTGCCTGTGTTTTCAAATAAGGTATAATTGGAGTGAATAGATTATGTTTCTTTGTGTTTGGTTAGAAGTAAATTTCTTGTCTGCATGATGTCTGTATGTAAACTAAGGAGTTGTAGTTGCAATAGTTTGACAGTTACACTGATTAAAGAATGGAGGCTTTATTCAATTCGAATGTGTTACGGTATTGCAATTAACATCTTGTCTCATGTGGGGTCTTTGGTTGCAGCTCCAACTCATGTGTTGACTCCAAAAGGGTTACACACACAAGGGTTGAAGGATAGGGCAATTTGTTTTAGGTATAGGGTATTTAGGTATAGTTGTCAGGTATAGGGAGTTTTAGATGATACAGAAACTATGGGTGAAATCCTGGCTGCACTGAAATTAATCGAGTATTTTCAATGATTTCAGTGGGATCAGGATTTCATCCTCCACATATTGTATAGAAAATTTAGAAATTGAGTTAGTTGAAGTAATAAATTCCCAAATTTAAATGTTATTGTCCTCTGCATGTGTCTGTATGCAGTCATAAGTAATGGTGGCCGGAAGCTAGGAGAATTATTGTTTCAATATAACTTTAAGGCAAAGCAAGAAACTACTCTGGCTTGTACTATACAGTATGTAATGTAGTTGCAGTTCCTAGTGTCCTTGAAATGTATGACCACAATTTCTTCTTTGTTATCTACTTTTTAAAAAAATCCTGAGTATCATTTTCCTACTTGCAGATTAATATAAATTAATATAATCTGGATTATAGTTTCCTGGATTAATATAAATATTCTATGCTGAGATATAAAACAAAAAAAATCATTTCAGCCAATTTTTTACTTGTGTGGATCAAAGTTTTGGTACTTTCAGAATTAAACCCATTAACTCACAAACATGATTTTACTTATAATCTAAAATATATAGTTAATATTAGGCAGTTTAAAAGTTCTATTATATTAAAAAAAACAATTTAGGGATACAAAAATTACTTGATCTCCTCTGATAGGCAGCCTATAAAATGACATTCAGCATATTTATCATGACTCTGTGAATGCTTAAATTATGCAGGTTGTAGTCCAATACAGTCGTTTGTAACATAGTGTGTATGCTCTGATCATATGTTTTGCAGCTCATGAAAAGATACTATTCATGCAAAATTGTAAAAGTGGATAAAATAAATGGGATGACTCTTATGTTTAGAAATAAAACACTAATTTCTTCCATAAATACTACTAGTATTCTGGACAACAGTCAGCATATACAGGGTCTGGGCATGGGCATAGTTTCACTGCTATTTTTGGGGGAGGCAGCTCCAGTCAGACCAATGGGGTCATATTTGGGGGGTAAGGGAGGCAAATTCCATGCTTGTCCAAGAGTTGTTGTTGCTGGGGCAATGCCCTTTGTTCCCCCACACTATGCCCATGGATCTGGGACAAGATCAGAGACGCACTGCTCTATCATTATGGTTAATGTTGTATCTCCACGTCTGTTTAAAAGTTGGCCTTTCTAAGTCCTCTAAGTAAGATAAACATGCTTAGTTGGATTCCTTTGAAAATTGGCATGCCCCAGAAGAGTGGAATTTAGGGGTAATGACCCAAATTTTAGGTAATTTGAGATAGGATTGGTGGAGTTACAAACTCCCTCAAAAGTAGCCATTTTCAAAAAAGCTTTAAGGTGAGTTTTTTGTTCTGTTTTTGCTTTGCAGAGAGCTAGAGATTAAATTATGGATGTGATGTGGGTCAAAATGGTCTAATTCTATAAAAAGTTATCCAAGGTAATGCATGGTACTCATAAATCTTTGGGAGACCTAACATCAGAACAGTATTCAAGAAAATGTACCATTTTTCAATGCACATGTGTCAGTACAGACAAATGGCTAGAGAGGGTTCCTATTCCTAATAGTCTATATGCTTTAAACTTCAACTCTTTTAAGTACTCTAAAATCTGAATGGGTACTTGAACTGCTTTGAAATTTGGTGTGACTCATAGGTTATAGCATATCATTAATGTTCCAAATTTAGAGTAATTTGATCAAGGTGTTCCTGAGGTACAGTCCCCTACCCCAAAAGAGTTTCCTTCTGCTGCCTTGTATTGTTAAACTGAGAGCTACTAATGACTGGAGAAATCAAAGACCTTAGTAAGATTGATGATTGTGAGTTCATCCTTCAATTAACACAAATAAGGATAAATGAATCACAAGCCCCCACCTAAGACAAACGGCATTTGGGGCTGAGTGATGGGGTGCCCCCCCCCAACTCTCCTCATATGACCTGTGTTCAGGGGGGCTTGTCCTTTTGGATGGGCCTGAGGCCCTTTCCCTGCCCCTCATGAGAGCTGGGATCGGGGGAATTCCTGCACATTGGGTGAGGAGCTGAGAACCGATGTACTTCATGTGTAACTAGGGCCTAGCAAATTCACGGCCCATTTTGGTCAATTTCACAGTTATAGGATTTTAAAAATCATAAATTTAATGATTTCATCTATTTAAATTTGAAATTCCATGATGTTGTAATTGTAGGGATCCTGACCCAAATAGGAGTTGTGGGGGGGGGGGCCCACGAGGGTGTTATGGAAGGGGGGGTTGCAGTACTGTTATCCTTACTTCTGCACTGCTGCAGGCAGCAGCAATATCTTCAGAGCTGGGCAGCTGGGGAGCAGTGGCTGCTGGCTGAGAGCCACCAGGTGCGATGGTATGATATTGCCACCCTTATTTTTGCGCTGCTGTTGGCGCCTGGAACACTGCTGCTCTCTGGCTACCCAGCTCTGAAGACAGCACAGAAGTAAAGGGGGGCAATACTGCAACTCCCTAAAATAACTTTGCAACCTCCTTGCAACTCCCTTTTGGGTCAGGACCCCCAATTTGAGAAATGCTGGTCTCCCCAGTGAAATCTGTATAGCATAGGGTAAAACACACAAAAGACCAGATTTCACAAGGGGAGACCAAATTTCATGATCCATGATATATTTTTGGTGGCTGTGAATTTTGTAGGGCACTATGCATACCTCAGGCTCTAAAATCAGTCAGAGCAGGGAAGGGAACACTCACTGAAATGAATGGCATGATTCATAGGTCACAGAACTACTGTTTCAGGCTGCAGTCATCTCAGCGGGGTATCCCCATTCAGACGTGAACATCACATTGGGATGAGTGGGCTACTTCAGACTTTTTCACATCTCCTAATCTGCTGAGCAGCTGTTTCCCTCCAAGGTACCTCTATCTTTCTTGTTTAAAGGATGACACTAAGCCCTGGTCTACACTAGGGAGTTATTTCAAAATAACAAGCAGAGCGTCCACACTACCAGGCGTGTTATTTTGAAATAAGGGGCTGGTTATTTTGAAATAATAACTCCTGCTTTCCGTGGGGAATAAGCTTATTTCAAAATAGTTATTTCAGGAGTTGTTATTTTGAAAAAAGTTATTTTGAAATTATTTCCTAGTATAGACATGCCCTAAGTCAGGGCTTGGCAAGATATGGCCCACGGCCTGATCTGGCCCACCAAGCCACCAGATCCGGACCACGGACTACCCTGCCAGGAACCTCAGGCACGCAACTGCCACAGTTTAAAACACAGTCCGTGCGGCTCTCTGCTCTGCAAGTAGGCACAGGCTTCGTGCAATCTCTCGGCCCCCAGCCCAATCCTCTGCTCCTGTTTTGGCTGGAAACAACAAGCCAATAGGAGCTGTGTGATTGGCCTGTGGGATGGGGGCAGCACAAGCCTCTTTCCCTTCCTGGAGCAGAGAGCCATGATCTGGGGCTGCAGCAGGCAGGCAGCCCAGCCTGCCATGGGGTGCTGCAAGGCTGCTGGCTTAAGTAAGTGCCTCCTAGTCAGGGCCTCTGGCACCCCTGCCCATCCTGTCTCAACTCCCTGCCCCAGGTCACCATCCAAACCCTCTGCACCCCCCGGCCCAGATCACAACTCCCTCCCAGATCCTGTACCCTCTCCTACACGCCTCCCCCAGGCCAGAATCCTCTCCTGCACCCAAACACCCTCCCAGACTCTGCACCCCAATCTGCTGCCTCAGGTCACCATCCAAACCCTCTGCAGTCTGCACCCCCTTTTCTCTTTCTCCCAGGTCACAATCCCTGCCCAGACTTTACACCTCCTCCTAGAGCCTTCCTCCTAGAGCCAGGCTAGAATTCTCTCCTGCACCCATACTCTTTCCCTGACCCTACACCCCAATCTCCTGACCCACGTCACAGCCCCCTCCTTCACCCAAACTCCCTCTCAGACCTTACACTGTCTCCTGCACCCCAGTTCCTTATACCATGTGCCCTTCTGCACCCAACCTCTATCCTAGACCCCACATCTCCTCAAAGTGTGGCCCCTGTCCGCTTTCCAAAATCTTGGGGTGGCCTCCACCAAAAATTATTGCCCACCCCTGCACTTAATGCTCTACAATCCACATGCATGCATGGATTTTCTTGAAATTTCCTATGCTCTGTGAGTGCACAGTTGGTTTAGTGAACCAAATCTGAGCTCATTTGAGCCAGGGTTCTGGAGATATAAGCTCTGAAAAAAATAGCAGTTTTTCAAAAGATTTCTAGGTTAGTTATTTTTGCATAGAGCTAAAAATAAAATTATTGCTGTGATTCGGGTCAAAATGATCAGTCTGACAATTTTCACCCAAGGTACTGCATGGCATCCACTAATTCTTTGAGGATCAAAATTGTGAATGGTATTGAAGGACACGTTCATGTCTTCGCTTGCATAGATGTAGGGTCTGGAAAGCTCACCACTACCCCTCCGTCCCCTACCAAGATAGTTTCTGTGAGTCACTTCATGCTTGGCTTGGGTAGTTTCAGGGAATATGCCAAAGTTATTGTCCCTGGTGAACATCCCACCACTGACATTTCTACTCTGAGCTTTGTACATCTGTGCAATAAATAACTCACGTTTCTTGCTCCAAGTCATGCCTGTTATAATAGAATGTGCCTTTATTTTATGGAAAGGCTTCCGTGTGCAGAATAGACAGCAGCTGGTTAAACCAACATTTTTGTTGTATTTGGTGGCGGGGTACTGGCAACAGAGGATGTTGTGCCTGTGTGTGTGTAGGGATGGGGGCAAAGATGGGGGACAGGGTGAGGGGACAGCAGGGAATGAGGGTGGCTGGTGGACAAGCCTTCGGTGGGTTACTGGTTGAGAAAATCTATATTTTACTAACCTGTGAGGGAAGCAAATGGCTACTTCCTGACCTCGGGGAAGGTGAGTGTGGTATTACCAAAGAGACACAGCTTGGAGGTTTGGAACTGACAGTACAGGTACCTTGATCACTGAGGGGAAAGAAATATGTACAGTAGGATGGCAGGGTTGCCACAGTGTGGATTGTGTGCGATTCTTGGATTATGTGGTTGCAGAAATTTGTGAGAGAGGAAGGCAGGTAAACCATAACATGGAGATTGCAGGTTACAGACTGATTTGGGTGGAGATAGGAGGCTTGTGTTGGCATGGGGGTTTGCTCACTCTGCAACACCTAACCAGGGACTTCAGAGGCTTACATTAGGCCTGGTGTGTAGCTCATACAATGTATGAGAGTAGATTTGGACCACAACATAGATTTGTGTTTAGGAGCTGTGATATTTTTCTTTGGCTGAGCGCCTGAAGAATTGCTACAGCAACAATCTAAAAACTATGTTCTTCCAACACGTATTAGTCATTTGGGAAATTAGAAGGTTTATGGCTGATCAGAAGACGTGTACAGTATGGCATAGAAACATTACAGGCTGTTATTGGGGCACAGCTATTTGACAAGGCTCAGAGGATCTTTCTCTATTGCATAAAACAGTCATTGTGGAAGAGAAATCCTGTCTGTAATTTTTATCATTGGCTGTGCCACAATCTCCATTGTCCAACTCTTCTGAAACATGACCAGGAACACCATGTCAGTGTAACACAGCAGTCCTTCACACCAGGCTTTGTATATGAGTCAGGTTATAGGAGAAGGGGGAGTACAAATCCCCTAATGAGCACAGAAAGAGGGGAGGTGAGACTGTTGCCTGTTGACAAGCCAGCAGCTTAATCACAACTTCATGCACTGGCTAGAGCTGCCAATCATGGAGGCAGGGACCCACAACTGCAACCAACAGAGGAATCAAGGCCTGTTATGAAGGAGAGAGTACACAGAGAAAAAAGGAGGCCAAAAGGCCTAGAACAACAAAGGGGTGACAGCCCGCAGCCAAGCTGTCTTCAAACTGCCCCCCCTCCCCAGCTCACAAAAAAACAGCCTGGTGATTACAAGTCCAGTAAGTGAATGACTGACAGACTTAATTGGAGGTGAAGCTCCAGGAACTGACCTGACTGAAAACAAACTAAGGAGGGTCAGTCAGGGGAAGCGGAGACTCACTCAAGAAGTGACAGTAAGAGATTGTGACAGGGGCCTTGTCAACAATAAGAGTGAAGATATCTGAGAGATGCCATCCCTGTCTTGGGAGGGGAGGCCTGGGCACAGTAGTTGGGAGAGGTCAGGTTAGAGGGCGAAACACAGTGAATAGGACAAGGGCACGACTGCAGACCTGCGTCAAAGCAGGGCTTGTGGACCTAGCTGGGGTGTGTGTGTGGAGCAGGGGAGCCCACAGCCACGCTGGGCCTCTGGGTGGGGGTGAGGGGTCTGCACCGGCTTTGAGTGGAAGGGGCAGGGGCTGCTAGGCACATGCTGTGCAGGGCAGACCCACAACATTTTGGCACCTGAGGCGGGGAGCTCAAATGACGCTCCCATGCCACCTTTTCTCCTGCCTGCCTGTTATGTCTCTTGTGCCCTCCTTCCTCCAGCACAGCGCTCCACCATCTCTGTGCACCTAGAGCAGAGAGAATACATATGCACCAGCAGCAGACACAATTTTCTACACTCTGGGTCCTTGTGGTGCCCCTCTCCCCCCACAGTCTGGCACCTGAGGTTGCTGCCTCAGTTCGCCTCATAGTAAAGCCAGCCCTGATGCTGTGTGGTGATCCAGTGGCGATTTAAAGGATCCGGGCCTCTAGGCACCACTGCTGCTGCAGTAGCATCAGTGGCAGCCAGGAGCCCGAGGCTCTTTAGTATCACTGGGCCTGGGGGCAATTGCCCCATTTGCACCCCTGTTGGTGGGCTTGGTGTGGCGAGAGGCTGGCTATGCAAACTGTGGAATATGATACATACCACTGCATAAATAACTCCTAATTCTTATCAACAACATATATTTTCCTGTTCAAAAAACTAGGAAACTCAATGGCAAACAGTACATTAATGTAAAGTTAAGGTTGGTTGGTGGTATGTTGTTCCTTTGCACAATGAAGAATTGAGCAAAGTTATGACTTCTGAAAATCAGGAAATGCACAGTTAAGATTGCCCATGCAAATGCACAGTTAAGATTGCCCATGCAAACTTACCTTGCTGGATTATACCCAGTTAAAACACATACCTTTACTCTGCCAACACCACAATTGCTGAAATTTATGAGCTTTTCACCTCCTTTTATAACCATTGACTCTCACCTGTGGAATTTTGTCTAATACTCTTAAAGGACAAAAAGGGTGGGGGAATAAGGTTGCCCACTCCACCTTCTTTCTGTTTCCCTTGACACAAGAACAAATGGATATAAACTGGCCAGCAACAAGTTTAGGCTTGAAATTAGATGAAGGTTTCTAACTGTCAGAGAAGTGAAATTCTGGAACTGCCTCCCAAGAGGGGGTGGTCTGATGAGACTGTCCACAATGAAATGTAGCTGATCTGCAACTGCTAGCAGCAAAAATCTCCAATGGCTGGAGATGGAACACTTAGGGGTGTGTCTAGACTACATGGCTCCGTCGACGGAGCCATGTAAAGTAGTTTACTCAACATAGTCAATGGAAGCGGGGATTTAAATAATCCCTGCTTCATTAAAATAAAAATGGTCGCCGCGCTGTGCCGACAATCAGCTGATCCGGCACAGCGCAGCAGTCTAGACGCGGCGCGGTTGACAAGGGAAGCCTTACAGGAGCGGTCGACACAGGCTTCTCTTGTCGAACGCGCTGCGTCTAGACTGCCGCGCTGTGCCGGATCAGCTGATTGTCGGCACAGCACGGCGACCATTTTTATTTTAATGAAGCAGGGATTATTTAAATCCCCGCTTCCGTTGACTATGTCGAGTAAACTACTTTACATGGCTCCGTCGACGGAGCCATGTAGTCTAGACACACCCTTAGACGGGGGAGGGATCTGAATTGTTACAGAGAATTCTTTTGCTGGATCTTGCTCACCTGGTTGGGTTCTAAGTTACCATATTTGGGGTTGCGAAGGAATTTTCCTTTGAGTCAGAATGGCAGGGATCCTGGGGCTTTTTTACCTTCCACTGTAGCACTTTCAGGGTGTCTCTAATATGAAGTGTTTAAACCATGATTTGAGGACTCTGTGGAGAAGTGGTTTTCCACTATGGTGAAGCAGAATTATGTTCAATGTGCCTGGATCTCTGATGTAAGGCAGACTGTACCATAATGCCAGCCTAATCTGGTTCTACAACTAGCTAACAAACCCAGGGAGCATCCTCCAGTGTAGGAATGATCTTACCATGGCATGTAAACAGCCAAGGATGCTCACACTAGTAGTCCGCGCTTCTACTAGCGTATCAAAGAGAGGGGGCTGGCTGGGATAGCCCTGTGCTATGTTGACCCCCGATTGATTTCAGCCACTTCTGACTGCCTGCAGCCCAGTGACAGACTGTGATCCCGAGGCTGCTCTAAGATTGCAAAGGGGGACCAACCCAGCACAGACATGTCACAGAATGAGGGGAGTGCAAAAGTGATCTTTAAGGCAGCTATGCATATACAGATAACCTCCACCTGCACTCTGTGCAATTTAGTTGTACCTCAGGATCAGGCTCAATGTGGATGTGGAAAACTTTTATGGTGGCATGTTTCCTAGCAAGATGATCACTTATCAGGTTTTACTGATTATTATACAGCGATAATGTGTCTTTGTATGATGAGGAATAAAGGTTTAATCATCATAGGATTGGGATCCCTCCTGAGTGGCAACGTTTTCACAATTTGACTAATTTGTTCAGTTTTTTGACTAATTTGTTCAGTTTTCCCTTTCAAAAAATACAAAATCTAATTGACATTTCTAAACAAAAGTTTAGTTATTTTTCATTTCAAAATGCCAATTCAAACCTCCCTCGAATTTTTCCCTCAATAAAATGTTTCAATTTTTTGTTCCAATTTGGAATGTGAACTAATTCTGAAATGTCAACATTTTTTTGAGGATGAAAATTCCATTTCTCGTCCAACTCTAGGCACAAATGAATTACAGAGAAAAACCCAGATAATTTCCATTTAAACCTTTATGTGACTTCAAACTGCATGTTACTAGGTGTATGCCAAACAGATAAAAGATGAATGCAATTTATTTAAAAAATGCTTTGGGCAACTATAAAAAAAAGTATTGAAACCTTACTGGCACTGTTTTCATAGTCTGACTTTACAGGATAATATACAACAATAAATTCAGGAAAGAAAAGTTTGTTCTGTTTAGTATAGGACCTATCTGCTTATCTTGAGCCTCCTCCCACAGAAGACAACAGAAAAACTCGTGTTGAATTTAGGGGAGCAACTGTTTTCTAAGTTTTTGTATTTTGTAAATATCTTATGATGCCTGCAGGAGATTTATTTTTAAGTATAATGTAGCACTTGAGAGAGGTGAACCTTAGTAAAGTATGTAATCCATATTCCTGGGAATGCATTTCTTTGCTTTTTAATGTCTTTTATGAATAGTGAGGTAAGGGCAAGAAAGCACTGCCTAGGCTGTCGTTGATATTTCGCTATTTCCATGCTGGCTGAGCAACAGTAAAGTTACTCATTAACAATGGTGTATAAGCATGAGAATAAACAGAGTGAAAAGTTTCATCAAAGTTTCAGAACTTTGTATACAATGTTAAAATAATCTAAATTTAATAATGGCAAAAACTTTCTTCATTATGAATGTAAGATTTTCTTTCCTTTTAATTAACAATATTCATATAAGGAGGTCTGCAAATTCTTGAGTTGTATGGTAAACCCGTATGCTGTTTTTTGCATTAACATTTGCAGAAACTGATTTTTTTCCATTCAAATGTCTATAGATATGTCCATTTGCTGTGACAAATTCTTGGTGGGAAGTGAAATACCTTAAATTAACTGTGCCTTCTTAAAATGTCATAAAAGGTAATGGGGAAGGGGTATTTGAGAGAGAAATAGACTATCAATCTTGAGAAATAAATTTAGGGAGAGGGAGCTGAAAGCAGGTTGTTTTATTTAATTGTGACCATGAAATAAATCCATTTCCACATTTAAAAACCTCTATGGCATTAGAATATATATATGCTCATTCAACCCTGTTGCATAACTTCTTGACATCAAGCCAGAGGACAAGACTAGGGATATCAGAGTTCTGTGCAGTCCACAAACAACTAAGAGCACCAGCTGATGCTCTGTTCTAAAGACACCTCAAGGTGAATAAGGCAAGGTAGGCTACATCTAGACTGCAAGCTTCTTTCAGAAGAAGCTTTTCTAGAAGAGATCTTCCGGAAAAACTTCTTTAGAAAGAGAGCATCTACACAGCAAACGCACATCGAAAAAGCGATCTGCTTTTTCGAAAGATTGCGTCCACACTGATTGGATGCTATCTCGCATATAAGGCCACCTGGAACCAGGTCAGGCAGGGCATTAGGTCAGCAGTTGCTTCCGGGTGCTGTTGCCTAACGCTATCTGAGATGCATGCTTAAAGGAACCCCCCTGGACAGCCGTTTCTCAGGTTCTGCTGCATGCTTGCCTACCTCGCCAAGTGACAGCAAAGCTTTAGCAGTGCATGCTCTGGTTGACCATTTTTTTGACGACACAGCATACTCCTTGACATGGAACTGGAGCTGCCTCTGGGCATGAGATGGCCCCACACTGTTATGCTGCAGGTTCTGCAGCAGTTTGTGCAGACCGTCTTAATGGTCCTGTCCCAGCTCAACTCTGAGCTCATTAGTGAGTCCCTCTGCCTGGATGCGGGAGCAATGCCCTTGCAACCGCACCCCATAGTGGCGAGACAAATCTGGAGGCTAGACACCAATTCCAACTAGTGGGACTGGCTGGTCATGGAGCGGTGGGACGACCAGCAGTGGCTCAACAACTTCCACATAGAATCATAGAACACTAGAACTGGAAGGGACCTCGAGAGGTTATCGAGTCCAGTCCCCTGCCCTCATGGCAGGACCCAGTACTGTCTAGACCAGTGGTCCCCAACCTTTTGGGGTTGCCAGGCACCTGGGGGTGGTGCCACTCATGTGCCGGGTGCCCGGGGGTGGGGCCACCCATGCACTACACACCTGGGGCTGGCGCTGCTCCTGTGCCACGCGCCCAGGAGTGGGGCCACCCATACGCCGCGTGCCTGGGGCCAGCGCCGCTCCTACACTGCGCGCCCAGGAGCTGGCAGCGCCAATGTGTGGCGCACCCAGGGCCGGAACATCCCATGCGCCATGTGCCCCGGCCGCCACTGCTCATGTGCTGCGCGCCCGGGGCAGGCGCTGCCCCTGTGCCGTGCGCCATGGTGCGGGGCCGCTGCTGCCCCTGTGCTGCACACCCAGCTGGGGGGGCCGCCCATGCTCTGCGCACCCAGGGGCTGGTGCCGCCCATGCGCCACGCGCCCGGGGGTGGGGCCAGCCCCGATCACTTGGCGGGTGCACTGAAATGGCCCGGCGGGCGCCATGGTGCCCATGGGCACCACGTTGGGGACCACTGGTCTAGACCATACCTGACAGATGTCTGTCTAACCTGCTCTTAAATATCTCCAGAGATGGAGATTCCACAACCTCTCTAGGCAACTTATTCCAGTGTTTAATTGGACTGGTGAATGCTAGGGACAAATATTTTAGTCCTGGCACATCAACATCAGTGCGAATAGTAGTTACATTTAGCCATGATACATGAGAACAGATTTTCCTTTCTTCAGTGTAACAGAAATGAATGGCAATCTTATTGTTGGGATTTGTATTTCATATTCTTTCCTTTCATTTCACACTTCAGGTGAAAATCACAGTCTATTACATAGACTTGTGTCGTCTATGAGTGTTTGTCTGTGAGACTGTTTCTTCAAGAACTCCTAAATGGTAAGAGCTAGGACTACCAAATTCGTTAAACAGCTTCCTCTTACCATAACTTAAAGCAAGGTAAGGGTTTGTTTTTCAGGAAAATGGGATGTGCCTGGAATGGGACTGCTTCTCATAAAACCATACAGAAAAGAGACAGAATCACCAGGTATGTGAAAAGGGCTTGTGGCGGGGGAATGGGGGGGGTGCCCCCTCTCTAGGATTGCCCTAGCCCTGAGCCTCCCACCACCCCAAGTTACCTTTAGGGAAGGGAGGGGGGGAGATGAAGGCCCCCCCATTTGTATGGGCACATTGCTGGCTGTTTCCCTTCATCAGAGAGCAAGGAACAGTTTGTTGCATTCCTTCCCTTCATCAGAGAGCAATGCACAGTTAGTGGCATTCCTCACTCCGGCTGGTGGGGACATACACCACTCTCCCCTCTGTGTCCTCTGAAGCTGCAACGGCCATAGAGAGGTGCTGTGGTAAGACAGTATTGGAGCAGTTCCCTGGGGGCATATGCATACTGAACCCCTCCTCTCCAGCCCCATCTCAAACCAATGATTTAAATTAAGCATGTACATTTTCATTTTATTTTCCCAAAAAACAAAAATCAATTGAGTTAAGGACTTGAGCAATGCTAGGTAAATTTTCTAATATGATATCAGATATGATTTTGTAGAATTCTGAAGTGTATCCGTTATGACTTGGCACTTCTCAAATGAAAGCTCCCTGATTACTTCCTTCGAATTCTCACATGATACAGGAACACTGAGATTTGCATAATCATTAGGCTCAAATCTATGTAGTTGAGGCCTTTAAGAGTTGTTGAAATAGTACATACTCAAAATTGACAATCGGGCTAGAGAACCTTAGAATCATAGAACACTAGAACTGGAAGGGACCTCGAGAGATCGAGTCCAGTCTCCTGCCCTCATGGCAGGACCCAGTATTGTCTAGACCATCCCTGATAGATGTCTATCTAACTTGCTCATAAATAACTCCAGAGATGGAAATTCCACAACCTCCCTAGACAATTTATTCGAGTGTTTTACCACCCTGACAGTTAAGAAGTTTTTCCTAATGTCCAACCTAAACCTCCTTTGCTGCAGTTTAAGCCCATTGCTTCTTGTCCTATCGTCAGAGGCCAAGGAGAATAATTTGTCTCCCTCCTCCTTGTGACACCCTTTTAGATACCTGAAAACTGCTATCATGTCCCGTGTCAGTCTTCTCCCTTCCAAACTAAACAAGCCCAACTCTTTCAGTCTTCCTTCATAGGTCATGTTCTCTAGACCTTTAATCATTCTTGTTGCTCTTCTCGGGACCTTCTCCAATTTCTCCACATCTTTCTTGAAATGTGGTGCCCAGAACTAGACACAATACTCCAACTGAGGCCTAATTAGCGCAGAGTAGAGCGGAAGAATGACTGCTCGTGTCTTGCTCACAACACTCCTGTTAATGCATCCCAGAATCATGTTTGCTTTTTTTGCAATAGCGTCACATTGTTGGCTCATATTTAGCTTGTGGTCCACTATGATCCCTAGATCCCTTTCTGTAGTACTCCTTCCTAGACAGTTGCTTCCCATTCTGTATGTGTGAATCTGAATGTCCCTTCCTAAGTGGAGTACTTTGCGTTTGTCCTTATTAAACTTCATCCTATTTACCTCAGACCAGTTCTCCAGTTTGTCCAGATCATTTTGAATTATGACCCTATCCTCCAAAGCAGTTGCAACCCCTCCCAGATTGGTATCATCTGCAAACTTAATAAGCGTATTTTCTATGCCAATATCTAAATCGTTGAAGAAGATATTGAACAGAACCGGTCCCAAAACAGACCCCTGCTGAACCCCACTTGTTATGCCCTTCCAGCAGGATTGTGAACCATTAATAACTACTCTCTGAGAATGGTTATCCAGCCACTTACCCACCCACCTTATAGTAGCACCATCTAAGTTGTATTTGCCTAATTTATTGATAAGAAGGTCATGTGAGACCGTATCAAATGCCTTACTAAAGTCGAGGTATACCACGTCCACTGCTTCTCCCTTATCCACAAGACTCGTTATCCTATCAAAGAAAGCTATCAGAAAATCAGAAACTGTCTAAAATTAAAGAGGATTTTCATATGCTGGGTTTTAAAGATTGTTTCATTTTTAGCTTTAATTAATGAAATACTGTGTGCAGTCTTCATTTGCTTTTAATGACAGATTAATAGTCTTACATTGTTCTTCCCAGATCTTTGTTGTTTAGGGTGAAATAAAGCATATTCTACTATTTTATTATGTATAAACTCTTGTGTGCTGCTATGTCAAAATCTTATTTTCTAGGATTTTGTATTTTTTAATTTGTGAGAAGGTGAATCATAGCAAAGCATGTGACTATAAGTGAAATTTCAAAAGGCAGCAGCAATGTGGAGTGGAAGGGGGCTCCTCAGGAGTGCAGCTGGAGAGCATTGTCTGCCAGCTCCGCTCCCAGGGACTATAGAATATTCGAGTAACCAATAAGAATTCATGAGGTTAATCGACTATTCAATTAACCGATATTTAACATCCCTAATGTGAAGTGAGGTGTGTGCTGACATCCCACAACATTGTGAGAGCCGTGTGCTTCCTCTGCATCTAATCAAAGTGCTGCTATGGTTCAATCAGCACACCACAAAAATTCTAGGTACACAAGCACAGTTAGCAAATCTTGGAGACCATCTTGGTTATGACAACTTGTGGCCCACTGACATGAAGGAAGACCACTCATGTGGCCCACTCACTAGCCTAGGTTGCTTCTCACTGGGAACCAGCAACAATCGCCATTGTTGGATGAAAGTGTGGAAGAAATTGATTCTCCAATATATCCATTCAATGCTGGGAATTAAAACATCTATATACCAGAGGTTGGAGGAAAAGACCATTTATTAATTTATATTTTTATGCATAAATAAACTGGTGCTATGAATGAATGGGGAAAAGTTTCTACTTTGTGTATTAATACATTTAATTTAGCACTGTCACATAATCAGCTACGCCTTCTTTAAGGCAGCAATGGTACTAGCTTGGCTACTCATTCCTAAACATGAAAAATCTTTTTAGGGTTAAAAGCAAAAAGGATGAGGGAGTTGGCACCAACATTCTGCTATTCACAACTACTCTAATCTAAAGTCTCAGTTAATGAGGCTCAGACAAATCATGCCAGACTATAAAGTTAAACATAAATACATATGAAACCCGGCTATACTAAAGAAAACTTTGTTTTGGTAAAAGGTTTCTAAGAGCTTTTAACCTTTTAATTACTCATTTGATAGGACTTCTTTTATTTCAAGGGTTTGCAAAAGTAATTCCTATTGTAAATCACCAACCAAGGCAAGAATTCCCTTATGAACAGAAAATTACTACACTGTATGAAACAAGAAACTGCATCTCTGATGCACACCTTTATCTGTCAGGCACAACCCAATTGTAACAAACAAAAGAATCATGGTTTTCTTTTCCTCAAAGAATTCACTTTTGCCAATGATCTTCTTTCAGCTGATAGTAGCTTTTTCTATACAAGCCCTTATCACTCCATCTTCTGTCTGCTACACAGCTGTTTAAAGTTCCTACTGGCCTCTGTCATTCTTTTTTTATTTTAATTCTGTCACCAGATACCAGTCTTTTACACAGACAACATAACCCTATGGTTTTCTTCTTCAGCTTCTTCCTCTCCACCTCCGGGACAGACATTCTCAACAAAGAAAGAGTGATTTGTCATTTTATTTAGAAACTGTGCTGGATATTCCACAGCCTTTCTTAAAGCAACAACAACAACAACAACAACAAAACCCTGTTTTGCTTGCCTTATCACATTTTAGATCAGAATACCTATAGAATAATGAAATTTAGCAAGATATTATTTTTTATGTTTAGAAGAGAAAAAAACCAAATGTAGATTTTAGACCAGAGTTTTCTCATGACTTTGACAAAGATCAAAGGAAAGAAGAATAACCTCAAAAGCATACGCTTGAAATATTTTATTTTGTCTCTTGTCAATAAAGAAAAAGGCCACTGAATGAAACAACAATTATTAGATAACCAATTCATAAAATTACTTTACACCAGAGTCTGTAATAACCTTTTTGAAAATATGGAAGCCAGCTGTTGTCAAAGAGAGGGATCTCTGATGTTTAATTGAAGAATATGGGACTGTAGTTGAAAATGAACTCAAAGGGAGCTGGGGAAAAAAAATCAAATATACTATTTGATAACATTATCTTATAAATTAGTTATATGTTTACACCATAATATAGTGTAGTATATCAAGTGTACTTACAGAGACTGAAGACTGCGCAAGTTCTGTAGTGCTTCATTGGGAACCTGCTTTAATTCATTGTTCTGCAGCATTCTTCATTAAAATCCAGAAACAATGTAAGAAAAAGAAATGATTTTACTTTACAGACTTTAGTGCTCTCTTCTACCCATGAAAATCCAGATATGGAATTGTATAGGTATTATGGGGAGCAGGTTTTTACCTTATCAAATTAAATGTACACAAGAGCGCTATGATGCAATTATGCAATTGAAGTGCGGGATATTTAAATCCTTGCTTCATTTGCAATTTCAACATGTCTAATTTACATCCCTTTATCGAAAGAGGGATGTAGTCTAGACACAGCCCCACTGTGCAAAAGGGCTTTGCTTGAGTAAAATTGGATCTGCCAACCACTAATGGACAGCATGGAGGGGATTGTGACCACTTGAAGAGGGTGCAGCTACCAGCTCTCATCTATGTCCAGCCAGAAGTTAAGCTGGTCATTGAAGAAGGGGTACTCGGGTTTTGGCCTTGCTCTATCTTAGTCCCAATTAGAGGAAATATTTCTGACATTAACGCCATAAGGTAGCAGCCCCAGAGCTCCCTGAGCCAAACACTACTATTGTGCTAACATCCGGGTGGACAGGAGAGAGAGAGTCCTTGTTATCTTCTCCCATTTACACATCTTGCAATGGCTGGGCATAATCTTGAAGGGAACTGGATCTCTGGATATGGCTGATAATGAATAGAAGGCTGGCATTTTATTCAACAAGGGGCAAATGTTTGTCATCCTCACCTAGGAATACCTTCCCTGAAGTCAAGTCAAGTAAATAGTGTGGGATTTGGCCCATAATCCTATTTTTACAACTTTTATTATGTACTGTATTATACTTCTTAAGTGCACAAGTTTTTAATCAAAAGTAAGCATAAGAAAGGCAGAGGATATCCATTAACTGCTTTTATAGACCCAAGCTTATCCCATTCCAATTATATCCATGAGGATACAAAATTTAGATATGAATTGAGAGCTGTATTTAAATTATGCCTTGTTTACTGTTATTAATTTATCCATCTTGCCCCTCAAAAAGCAAAAAGAAAAGTTAACCTCAATGTTATGAAACTGTTAAAAACACCTCTAAAGCTTTTTGACTTGAATTCAGAACTTTTTTGGACAGTTAAAGAAATTATTAACTGGAATAATTTTTGTCTTTGAACATAAGAACATAAGAACATAAGAACGGCCGTACCGGGTCAGACCAAAGGTCCATCTAGCCCAGTATCCTGTCTGCCAACAGTGGCCAGCACCAGGTGCCCCATAGGGGGTGGACCGAAGACAATGATCAAGCGATTTGTCTCCTGCAATCCCTCTCCAGCCTCTGACAAACAGAGGCCAAGGACACCATTTTATCCCCTAATAGCCTTTATGGACCTAACCTCCATGAAATTATCTAGCTTCTCTTTGAACTCTGTTATAGTCCCAGCCTTCACAGCCTCCTCTGGCAAGCAATTCCACAGGCTGACTACACGCTGTGTGAAGAAGAACTTTCTTTTATTAGTTTTAAACCTGCTACCCATTAATTTCATTTGGTGTCCTCTAGTTCTTCTATTTAGGGAACTAATAAATAACTTTTCTTTATCGGCCCTCTCCACACCACTCATGATTTTATACACCTCTATCATATCCCCCTCAGTCTCCTCTTTTCTAAACTGAAAAGTCCCAGTCGCTTTAACCTCTCCTCATATGGGACCCGTTCCAAACCCCTAATCATTTTAGTTGCCCTTTTCTGAACCCTTTCCAAGGCCAAAATATCTTTTTGAGGTGAGAGACCACATCTGTACACAGTATTCAAGATGTGGGCGTACCATAGTTTTATACAGGGCAGTAAGATATTCTGGGTCTTATTTTCTATCCCTTTCTTAATAATTCCTAGCATCCTATTTGCCTTTTTGACCGCTGCACACTGTGTGGAAGTTTTCAGAGAACTGTCCACGATAACTCCAAGATCTCTTTCCTGATTTGTCGTAGCCAAATTAGCCCCCATCATACTGTACGTATAGTTGGGGTTATTTTTCCCGATGTGCATTACTTTACACTTATCCACATTAAATTTCATTTGCCATTTTGTTGCCCAATCACTCAGTTTGGTGAGATCTTCTTGGAGTCCCTTACAGTCTGCTTCTGTCTTGACTATCCTAAACAGTTTGGTATCATCTGCAAACTTTACCACCTCACTGCTTACCCCTTTCTCCAGATCATTTATGAATAAGTTGAACAGGATTGGTCCTAGGACTGACCCTTGGGGACACCACTAGTTACCCCTCTCCATTCTGAAAATTTACCATTTATTCCTACCCTTTGTTTCCTGTCTTTTAACCAGTTCTCAATCCAAGAAAGGACCTTCCCTCTTATCCCATGGCCATGTAATTTACACAAGAGCCTTTGGTGAGGACCTTGTCAAAGGCTTTCTGGAAATCTAAGTATACTATATCTACTGGATCCCCCTTGTCCGCATGTTTGTTAACCCCTTCAAAGAACTCTAATAGATTAGTAAGACAGGATTTCCCTTTACAGAAACCATGTTGACTTTTGTCCAACAAATTATGTTCTTCTACATGCTTCACAATTTTATTCTTTACTATTGTTTCGACTAATTTGCCAGGTACTGAAGTTAGACTTACCGGTCTGTAATTGCCGGATCGCCTCTAGAGCCCTTTTTAAATATTGGTGTCACGTTGGCTACCTTCCAGTCATTAGGTACGGAAGCCGATTTAAGGGATAGGTTACAAACCACAGATAATAGTTCAGCAATTTCCCATTTGAGTTCTTTTAGAACCCTTGGATGAATGCCATCCGGTCCCGGAGATTTGTTAACATTAAGTTTTTCTATTTGTTCCAAAACCTCCTCTAATGACACTTCAATCCGGGACAGTTCCTCAGATTCATTACCCACAAAGGACGGTGCAGATTTGGGAATCTCCCCAACGTCCTCAGCCGTGAAGACTGAAGCAAATAAATCATTTAGTTTCTCTTCAATGGCTTTATCATCCTTGATTGCGCCTTTTATAGTTCGATCGTCTAGGGGACCCACAGGTTTTTTAGCAGGCTTCCTGCTTCTAATGTACTTAAAAAACATTTTGTTATTTCTTTTTGAGTTTTTGGCTAGCTGTTCCTCAAAATCTTTTTTTGCTTTTCTTATTACATTTTTACACTTGATTTGACAGTGTTTATGTTCCTTTCTATTTATCTCACTAGGACTGGACTTCCACTTCTTAAAAGATGCCTTTTTGTCCCTCACTGCTTCTTTTACATGGTGGTTAAGCCACAGTGACTCTTTTTTAGGTCTCTTGCTATGTTTTTAATTTGGGGTATACATTTAAGTTGGGCCTCTATTATGGTGTCTTTAAAAAGTTTCCATGCAGCTTGCAGGGATTTGGCTCTAGTCACTGTGCCTTTTAATTTCTGTTTAACTAACCTCCTCATTTTTGTGTAATTCCCCTTTTTGAAATTAAATGCCAGGGTGCTGGTCTGCTGAGGTGTTCTTCCCACCACAGGAATGTTGAATGTTATTATATTATGGTCACTATTCCCAAGCGGTCCTGTAACGGTTATTTCCTGGACCTGATCCTGCGCTCCACTCAGGACTAAATCGAGAATTGCCTCTCCCCTTGTGGGTTCCTGCACCAGCTGCTCCAAGAAGCAGTCATTTAAGCCATTGAGAAATTTATCTCCGCTTCTCTTCCTGAGGTGACATGTATCCAGTCAATATGGGGGTAATTAAAATCCCCATTATTATAGAGTTCTTTGTTTTGGTAGCCTCTCTAATCTCCCTCAGCATTTCAATGTCAGTATCCCTGTCCTGGTCAGGTGGTGGTAATATATCCCTACTGCTAATTTCTTATTTTTTAGCATGGAATTACTATCCATAGCGATTCTATTGAACATGTTGATTCATTTAATATTTTTATTTCATTTGATTCTACATTATCTTTCACATACAGTGCCACTCCGCCACCCACCCGGCCTGCTCTATCCTTTCGATATATTTTATATCCCGGTATGATTGTGTCCCACAGATTTTCCTCATTCCACCAGGTTTCAGTGATGCCTATTATGTCAATCTCCTCATTTAATACTAGGTACTCTAGTTCACCCATCTTATTAGTCAGACTCCTAGCATTTGTGTAGAAGCACTTTAAAAATTTGCCACTGCTTGTTGTCTGCCCTTCCTGATGCATTGGATTCCTTTGTACATGGTTGTTTGTCTGCTCTGGCCCATGGTTTGCCCTCTCCCCTCCTCTCTTTCTGACTACAGCTTAGAGAATCTCTATCAATGGATTCTCCTCTAAGAGAAGTCTCCCTCCGATTACGTGCATCTCCACACCAATCGGCTTTCCCCATCTCTCAGTTTAAAAACTGCTCTCACGGCCTTTTTAATGTTTAGTGCCAGCAGTCTGGTTCCACCCTGGTTTAGGTGGAGCCCATCCTTCCTGTATAGGCTCCCCTCTCCCAAAAGTGTCCCCAGTTCCTAATAAATCCAAACCCCTCTTCCCTACACCATCGTCTCATCCACGCATTGAGATTCTGAATCTCTGCCTGCCTACCTGGCCCTGCGCGTGGAACTGGAAGCATTTCGAGAAACGCCACCATAGAGGTCCTGGATTTCAGTCTCTTTCCTAGCAGCCTAAATTTGGCCTCCAGGACATCTCTCCTACCCTTCCCTACGTCATTGGTACCTACATGTACCACGACCACCGGCTCCTCCCAGCACTACACATAAGTCTATCTAGATGCCTCGAGAGATCCGCAACCTTCGCACCAGGCAGGCAAGTGACCATACGGTTCTCCGGTCATCACAAACCCAACTATCTATGTTTCTAACGATCGAATCACCCACTACTAACACCTGCCTCTTCCGAACTGGCATTCCCTCCCCTCAGAGGTATCCTCAGTGCGAGGATACATAACATCCTCTGGGAGGAGGGTCCCAACTACGGGATGGTTTCCCTCTGCTCCCATTGAATGCTCTGTTCCTTGAGACTTTCATCCTCCTTAAGAGCACTGGGGCTCTCAGACTGGAGGTGGGACAGTACTACAGTGTCCCAGAAAGTCTCATCCACATATCTCTCTACCTCCCTTAGCTCCTCCAGTTCAGCCACCCTGGCCTCCAAAGCCCGAACTCGGTCTCTGAGGGTCAGGAGGTCCTTGCAATGGGTGCACACATCGCCACCCGCCCACAGGGCAGGTAATCATACATGTTACACTCGCAATAAACAGGATAGCCCCACTCTGCTGCTGGGCTTCTGTCTCCATTTTTCTAATGAATAAGTTTAAGTATAAACTGGGATTCTTTTTAAACCTCTGGAATATAGATTATTATAAGAGTTATGTTTTAAAGAAGTCCAGAAGTCACTAGTGCCCTCTAACCTCCCCCTCTAAACTCCCTCTCTTTGATCTTGTATAGTGACATTTAGTTGATGAGCAAGTTTGTGTGTAGGACATTTTCCATATAATAAAACAAAGATATACAAATGTTAATATGTATCTTAATTCCATCTGAATAGCTTACAATGAACTGATCAAAATATGCAATTTACTTGATCAAATCTTTACATGTTAATTAGTTCCCTAGGGCATTTAGGAAATCAGAAATATATCAAACAACACACAGTTTACTTACAGCACTTTAAGACTGAAAAGGCCAGCAAATGCTCCTTTGGGAATGTATGTCAAGCCATTTCCTGCAAGTCGTCTGCAGGGTTTAAAAAAAAAAGAATAAATACATTTCTCTTCATGTGGAATTAATTTGGTTGTTAAAAAGCAACATGAGTATGTTTGAACCTCTGATGCCAAAGGCAGTTGTTTAGGAGCCTTGTTTTGTCATCATTAATATACTGTTAAAAAGTCCTGTAACTGTGTAGTCAATTTACTGGCAGCTGGGCTGCAGAGAGAAATGCACTTTCACTATAAATCAAGTTTATGGTTTACAGTGCACATCTAATTGTTCATACTGTTCTTTTTTAATGAGTAAACAATGTCTAATACTGAAATATAAATAGACTGACTACCAGTGTCATTATAGAACATACTGGCTCATATTTTTAGAATGGTGAATGCATAATTTGTGTGTTCATTTTAATGCAATTGTGCACACACAGTATAGTCACACATTAATGACCATCACTCATTTACCATGACTAACATGAAGTAATGGGCCATGCATCTTTTCTCCTTGCACACATTTATAAAAATCTGGCCCTCAGTAACGCTGCTAAATTTTCTTACAATACGTTCAATTTCTATACCACCTTCCTTTTGGGGAGTTGGGGCAGGGCAATGTCTTGCAAACTTAAATAAATAAACATCACACACATATTTGTGAGAGCAGCTATTTTTCCAAAGGGGAGACATTCCACAGGAAGTGTGTAGAAGAAAGATATCCCATATTTGATGTAAAATAATGAATCAGATATGATCCCATGCAATATAGTATTTGAGGCCAGGTCTTTACTACACCTGGAAGGTCCTGCTTTGGGCAAGGGGTTGGATTCGATGACCTCCTCAGGTCTCTTCCAGCCCTAGGATCCTATGATTCTAAGGTCAGCTTACGTAAATAACGTAGCTGGAGTTGACATACCTTAAGCTGACCTTGGCGCTGTCTCCACAGTGTGAGGTTGATAGGAGCAAATGCTCCCATCAACCTCCCTTATTCCTTGTGAATTGAGGAGTACCGGTGTTGTCTGGGGGCATCCTCAATGTTCAATTTAACAGGTAATTACTAGAATTGCTTAATTGAATGCCAGAAGATCGATCTCTGGCATGGTAAGTATAGACGTGGCCTGAATATCTCATATTTTTTAATGTATTTACCTCCACAACATCCCTCAGATGTAAAAAGTACAGATGGGCAACTGAGCTTTAAGGTAGGCTAAGTATCTTGTCCATTATCACTGAAGCCAAGTCTACTCTACGGGAGAAAGTCTACCTAAGACACATAACTCCAGTTACAACAATAGTGTAGCCGGAGTCAATGTACCTTAGGTCAAAATGCTGCGGCATTCCCACTGCGGGGGTCGCTAAGAGAAACTCTTCTGTAGACATTCCCTTATTCTTCGCAACCCGGTGGAGTAATGGGGTCAACAGGGAAGCAATCCACGGCTGATTTAGCAGGTCCTTACTAGACCCACTAAATCGAACCCCAGGAGATTGATCTCCACAGTGTCGATCTCCTGGTTACTGAAGACAAGCCTTCAAGTTTGTGGGAGTGCAGGAATTTGAACACAGCTCTTCAAAGACTCTTCAAAGACCCTAACCTACTGGGCCAGTCTTCCTTTCAATAGGCTAGGTAAAAGAGAGCACTGTAACAAGGCCTTTCACCAACGCCTCTCATCAATTGTATGAGAGCAATTTGTCAAAGTTACAATAAAACTCCATACCAAAGGCTCCCATCCGAATAGTCTCTACTGAGATTCATGCTTTGTGTGTGAAGTGGAATATTCTCTCTCAGAAAGCTTTAACTGGAAACCCACACCTCACTAACATCTCCTGAATAAGATTTCTAGACATTCAGAAGAGGGAGAGGACTGTTTGTGAAAGATGGACCATGCTTAATTCATTGGTACACTTTGCACTTTTACAGATTTGTTTCAGTAGGTTGGGATGGGCAAATACCAGTCCACGGGCTGGATCTGGTTCATCAGGGTTAGCCCCTTGTGGGCTGCCACCATTATATTTACCTGATCCTCCACAGGAATGGTCAATAGCAGCTCCTGTTGGCCACAGATTGCTGTTCCTGGCCAATGGGAGCTATGGGAAGCAGTGTTCCAGTCTGAACTGCTCCCATTATTCGGGAACAGTGATCCATGCCCAATGAGAGCTGCAATTGCCCGTACATGCAGAGGCACAGGTAAAATATAGCGGCACTGGTGTCCTGCCAGGGATAACACTGGCAAACTGCAGCCATTTTATTGCCTGCCCCTGCAGTAGGGAGTTCTTATTTCCCTAATTTCAGATCCTCATTAGAACTTTTTGTGGTGAATTGTACATTTAGTGTCTTGCACTATTCTGAAGTGATGTAGCTTACTATCGTTTTTTTAAACAAACAAACAAACAAACAAACAAACAAACAAACAAACAAACAAACAAAGATTTTAATTCAATCTAATATTATATTCTGTGCCTATTTAGAGGAAAGTAAGGGCAAGTTTAGTGGCTTTTTGGACTATATTTGAGTTGATTTTAATTGGCCTAAGATTTTCTCAAAGTTCTTTTTTGCCGAATTCTCTCTGAGAGAAAATGTATGAGAGCAATTTGTCATTTTTCATACAAGCAAAAATTTCACAACCAGCAGGATGGATATTCAAGTCTAATCTGACTTCTTAGGCTAAAGAATCTCACCTACTAATTTCTGCTTTAGGACCACGCCTTTAAGAAAAACATTCAGCACTGACTTAAAAACAGCAAGGGAAAAAGAATCTATAACATCCCTAGGGAATTTTTTAATGGTAATTTATCCTAATTGTTAAAATTTCTACCTATTCCCAGGTTGAATTTGTCTAATTTCAGCTCCAACCACTAGTTCCCATTATATTTTTGTTATTCTGGATCAGTGGTGGGTAAGCTGTGGTGGGCAACCTGTGGCTTGCAGGCCACACGTGGTTCATCAGGGTAACCTGTTGGCAGGCCTCCAAACAGGTTGTTTACCTTGTGTCCACAGGTATAACCATGCACAGCTTTCATTGGCTGCAGTTCCCTGTTCCCGGCCAATGGGAGGTGCAGGAAGTAGCACGAGCCATTGGGATTTATAGCTGCTGCTTCCTACAGCTCCCATTGGCTGGGAACGGTGAACCACAGCCATTGGGAGCAGCGAGCAGCCATATCTATGGATGCAAGGTAAACAATCTGTCTGGTGGTCACCAGCGGCTTACCTCAATGAATCTCATGGGGCCTACAGGCTGCAGGTTGCCCACCACTGTTCTAGACTAAAGAGCCCCCTCTGTGAGAAATATCTTCCTTATAAGGATATTTGTAGATCCTGATCAAGTAACCTCTTAACCTTCTTTTGATAAATTAAATAGATTGGGCTTCTTCAGACTCTCACTGTAAAGCTCTATTCCAAACATAAAGTTAATTTTGTAGCTCTTTTCTGAATCATTTCCAGTTTGTCAACTTCCTTTCTAACCCTAAAACAGAGGTGAACTCAGGATTGTATTAATGATCTTGCTAATACTGAATACAGAGGTAATACCACTTCCCTACTCTACTCCTGCTTCTTTAGCTGCAGATCACATTTACCCTAGTCGCTACAACATCATATGGGGAACTCATACTTAACTGGTTATCTGCCATGACCCCTAAATATTTTTTAGTCACTGCTTTACAGAGGAGGTGCAGTCCTTCCTCTTACGTGGACTGCAGTCTTTGTTCCTAAATGTGTGTCCTTGCATTTGGCTGGGTTAAAATACGTGTTGTTCAAATCAGTATACCTTTCCAAGCAATCCAGGTTATTCTGTTAAAGTAATTGTCCCCTTTGTTATTTACCATTCCACTAATTTTTGTGTCCTTTATAATCTTTACTAGCAATTATTTTATATTATCTTCCAGATTATTGTTAGATAGAAAGGCATTGGGCCAAGAAGAGAATCCTTTAGATCCTCCATTGCATGAGGATTCCCCATTTAGAATTACTTTTTGAGATTTATCGTTTAAGCAGTTCTTAATCCATTTGATATGGAATGCATTGATTATGTATAGTACTAATTTTTTATCAGAATATAATGTGGGACCAACAAAAGTTTTAAATACATGAGATGAAACAGTTACTTTTATGAAGCAAACCTGCAATCATATAAAAAACACTGTATCAAGTTTATTGGAATTAATTATATTAACATCGTCTAATTTTTTACTGATTCTGTCCTATATCAGACTTTCCAGGATTTTGCTTGGAGTTGATGTCAGGCTAACCAACCTACAGTTTCCCAGGTCATCACATTTATCTTCTTTAAATACTGGCAAAACATTAGCTTTTTTCTAGTCCTCTGGAATTTTCCCTGTGTTCCAAGATTTGTTTAAAATCAACAATATTAGTACAGTGAGATCCTTGGCTAATTCTTTTACCACTCTTGGGTTCAAGTTAACTGGTCAGTTCTGTAGGGCATGCTACAAATTTGGTTGCTATATTCTTAAAGCTTTTTAAAATGCCTTTATGTGTTTTTTTACCTGCTATTCCCATCCCATCCCAATCTGGGCATTAAAAGGAAATCTATCCTTTTGTTGATATCACAGGTAGCTTTTAGGTTTATTTTTCTCTTAAATGTCGTTCATGATGTCTATGATTAAATTTGAATTAAGTTTTTTGAATGGTGCATGAATACTTGACAATTGTCACTTTATAAATAGCATATTGACTGCATTTGCACACTTATGATAGGTTTTCTCAGGCAGTCCAGAATCAATTTCCATGTGTAATTAGAATTTTTTGTATGCTTCAGTACTGAAGCCAGTGAATGCATTGTTTTGGGGGTTTTGTTTCCCATTACACAAAGTCATTCAAGGGAGGCTTGATTTCAGTTGGAATTTGGATGGACTTTGATTAATGATCTGAAGCTGGATGGGTAAATACCTCCCTCCCCTACAGAGCTGAGGATGGATGGATTGTCTGCCTCCATGGTGGTGCATTTAGTTAATGATTTCTGAAAGGGGGAATGAATGAGTTTGTTTATAGTCCTTACATAACCAAACATCTGGCCTCTGTTGTTAGTATATGTTTTAAATTTAAAGTTCAGAAAAGTTGATTTTTTTTTTGTTCCCAGAATTACATGATTTGTTGTTTCACAAATATTACATTAAACAAAAAGAAGACTGAAATGTATGATTTCTCCATAATAAAAAGGCAATTAGAAGGAAAGAGAGTTACTACATTTATTTATTTTTGGAAGCTATTGGTTTAGAATCCCATTTCAGAATTGTACAAATAAAGAACTAATACTGAAATAATTTACACCTCTGTGGCATAATTTTACTCGCACGAATAATCTCATATATCTCAATGGGGCTACTCACATAAGTAACCTTAGGCACTTGTTTACATTTTTATAGAAGCCTAGGTTAATAGCTGTACAATTAAGATATGGCTACACTGCAGGCTAGAGCAGAAATGCCTACACTAGCATGGCTAAATATAACCGTGTATATGTCATGGCAAAGGTTTAACTGCAGGTTGTACAAGCTTACTGGAGACCTACTTGTATTGCTGGAACCTGTGTGTGTCTGTAACCCACACACCTACTGGGTGGGGTGTACTGTCAAATCTAGTGACACTTAGTCCACCTACAGAGGGAAAGAACTGAGTGTGCTATACAGCCACAACTTTTAGTTCAAGTGGTAGAGGCTCATGCACTAAGCCCCAGAGATCCCAGGTTCAGTTCTGCCCGCCAGAGTTATACATTGACTGGGCACTGCTATTTTTAGATATGCTAGTTCAGGTTTGTCTGCCCAAGCTCCAGTCACACCTCACATTGCAGTACAGATATACCCTAAAATGCTTGTCTCTCTATATATTAAAGAAAGTTTTTCCTGCGGGGTGACAGAGTGATGTCATCATGTCACTCTGCATCTCGCTTGCCTCCTCCCTCTCCCTCCCTTCCCCTTCCCCCCTCTTGAGCCCAACCTCACTGCTTCCCCTCACCACTTGGAATTGCTCTTTTAAACCAAGCCTCTACTCCCCGTTCTCCACCCCACAGGGCTTTCAACGCCAAGAAACGTGGCATAGTAGCTGGCAGACCCCACATCGTAGCCGTGACAGCCCGGGGCAGGTGGGGAAGGGTGTGGTGCTTGGGGCAGAAGTCCTGGGACAGGCACTAGGACTGGGGCTCCCAGCCAGGCTTATGTGCCAGCAGCAGGCTCTTAGGGACTCCCCTGCTGCCAGGCTCTTGGGGAGCCAGAGTACAGTGCCTGATCGCCTGGAGTTCGGCTGCTCCCTCAGAGATTCACCCCCTTCCCAGTGGCTGCACTTATTGCAGCTGCCAGAGCACCCCTGAGACCTGTCTGCTCCTTTCCTTGTGCTCCCAGCGGGTGGACGGGTGGTCCTGGGTTCTGCAGACAGGGCTGGGGTGGTGAGCAGCGCAGGCAGGACTGCACAGGCGAGAGGCCAGAGCAGTGGTCCCCTGCACTGCCACTTTCCCCACCTCAGCAGGCTGCAGCACCCCAGAGCGCTGTGTGCATACAGCAGTACCTGCGCCCTGCTGCACCCCACACGTGGTGGCAGGCACCCCTGGAACTCCCCGGCTGCTGGGGTTAGAGCCAGGCCTGGCATGCGCCGTGGCTGGCAGGAAGGGTTTACGGTTGGGGGGGAAGAAGGGACCCAAGCTGGCGCAGCTGCAGCCTGGCTCTCCCCCATGGCTGGGGTGGGGAGAACCAGGGTTGCCTACCCCCCACCCTCCCGCAAGGGGAGTGCAGCAAGCAGGAGGCACAGACCCCTAGTTTTTTTTTTTTTAAGTAAAAATTCTGTGATAAACACTATGCTGATAGAAATAGATGCCCCTGCAGTTCTCTACTGTTTCAGTACAGTCCTGCACAACTATCAATCTCTGCTCATGAAAGGAGGTATACTGGAATAGGTGAGATAATTGCAGGTGAGGTTTAAGGTCCATTGTCAGAGCTACATAAAAAGATTTGCCTGGTATCTGCTTCCATTATTCCATGTACATTTATCCTTTTGTGCACTTTATTCTTTCTGCAGAGACACAGCTATGGGAGGTGGTGGTTACTAATGCTGGAGTAAGAAATTCCAGATTCTGAAAGGTGTGTGTTTTGCTTTAGGTTAATTAATAAAACACTTGTGAAAACTTCAGTAAACAAACAGAACCTCCATTCTGTCAGGGCAGGTTGATGATACACCTTTATGTAGAGCAAACAAAATGCAGTGTAATTCAGGGTTCACTGTAAGGTGTGCATCTGTGCGGGTGCATACCAATAATTTTATTCCTGCCCCTCCCCTCAGCAGAGCCACATAACTGTGGCCCCAGCTGCTCCCAGGCCAACTGGAGACAATGAGGGTAAAGGGCAGGAGGAGCAGGGGAGATGGGAAGATGTCAGTGGGGGTGGTAGAAGGGAGGGGACAGGGTGATGCTGGGAGAGGAGAGGGAAGACACAATGGGGGCAAGAGGAAGGAAGAGGAGAGTGGAGGAGTGGGTGCCAGGAGAAGAGGGGTTGAAAGTAGGGGTGGGCACGAGGAAGGAGGGAGTTGGAGGAAGTCATGTGTGACGGCGCAAAGGGGGAGTGGAGGGGAGGGACGGGCACCAGAGGATGGCGAAGAGAGGCAGGGCAGGTGGGTAGAGGAACATGTTAGGAGAGGGGATGAGGAGGTGGGCTAGAGGAGGGGTGGGCACAGGGGGTTAGGGAAGGGCAGGCAGGGGACAGAGAGGATGGGGAGGTGGGCAAGTCCCAGGAGGGCTAAGGGGAGTGAGAAGGGCAAGAGCTAAGATAGCAGAGGATGGTAAGGGGGGGCTGTATCAGGTACCAGGGGAGCAACTGGGGTGCGGGGAGGATGGGAGACATGTCGACAGAGGGGAAAAGGGAGAAGTTCATAGTTTGGGTGTCACTGTAGCACACATCCAAACAAGCGCACGTGACCTCAATATTGGTGCACAAGACAAAACTCACTCCGCTCATGGATGGAAAATCTTAGAGGGAACACTGGTGTAGTTATGCTGCTATTTCCAATATTGTGGCACAAGGTATGGCCCTTTTATAGCTCAAGAATTTTATTCTCCCAAAACAAAAACTTCACTGTATGTGGAGTTTCACTATAATGGGTGAGGGTCTGCCTGGCAAAGTCGGCATCCACTTGCATCCATGGGTGAGGGAAATCAAGTGGGTTGGTGATGGGGACAGTCTCGAGGGGAGGGAGGGAGACACTAACCAAGGAACAGTAGGTAGAACGAGAGGTGCTGCACCCTCTGTCTCCCTCATGGGCTGGGAATGAGGTGGGGAAGGGGAGGGGAGGAGGAAGGACTAGAGTGTAGGGTGTTAGGGTTCAGAGACAGATGTGTCCTTGGGGCTAGACTGAGGAGAACTTACCTCATGCTATGGATTATATGTTAAGGGGTCCTGTGAGCCCACACTGGAACCAATTAAATGCCTTATACGGGAGAGGATGCCTGATGGGTGGGTAGCGCCACTCCCTTGTGTTACAGTTTCATAAATGTTGTGGCCTGCCACTTAACTCGATACATGTGTCTGCCCTCATTTTGCTACTGTGTCCATATCAATATCCCTTTCGCTTTTCTTCCAGGCTAGGCAGGTGACTTTGCAGTATTCTGAGCAACCTTATATCCACTTCCAGCAGACTGCAGCTTGAGTTACAACAACTCCTCTTCACTCTCCTCTCTGAAACCAGGTGCAAGACCACCCCAGCTCCTCAGAACCTCCTGTTGGGAGCAGTAAAAGTGAGGTCCTAAGACAGCAAGCCATCCCTTTATGGGGATTGTGACGGATTTTCTTTTCTTCACAGGCAAGGCCCAGTCCTGCTCAATGTTGAGTCCTTCTGAAAAGAGCTGAGCATCCTCAATTCCCATTAAAGACATGAGAATTTGAGGGTGTTCATCAGCTCTTGGAAAAGCTAAGCACCCTGCAGGACCAAGCGTCTGCTACAGAAATAGAAGGGAAGGTGACAATCTTCTTGTAAAGGAGCTTTTACACAACACTGATCTGGTAGATGATAACTGTGCATTTTAAATAGATTAGTACAATGGAATCTTCTTGTATTGGAACAAACTATGAGGTTCTGAAAAGTGCTGAAATCACTAGGCATTAATGGCACACAGGATTTTGCTGAAGGTGCTCAGCACATTGTGGGATCGAGCATTGTAAAAAGTGTCATTATTAAAGGAGTGAAAGTCCACTGAAATGATTCTGGACTTTCAACTCATCTCAGTGGAAATGGATTTAATTATAATATAAGCAATATATTATTTGGCTGTTAAAATATAACAGCAGCAGTCAGACTGGATGGGTCTGTTCAGAGAAATGCCAGTGCATGTGCTTTGTACAGACCGCGGTACAGCTTTTGTCATTAAGATTTCCAATAGGTTGCTTTGTACTGTATTTACCCACTCCATGTTGTATTTGCATAATACCATGCTGCAGTATGCAAGTATGTTTGCAACTTGCAATCCTTCTTTGGCTGCCCAAATATGCTATAAACTGTGGCTATAAACTGTGTTCCTTGAACTACTAGCAGCCTTTAGCTCATCCCGTCCCTGAATTTTAAATTCCATCAGCTAGCTGATTTACTGACATCATCCAGGGGATAAGAGAACAGGGAGAACACGTGCCAAGGCTAGTGCTATCATGGAATAGACCATATTTTTCTGTATAAAAATGAAGATGAACAAGTTACCGGAGCTAACAGCTCAGCTGAATCAGTTTAAAAGCCATTCATTTTCTCTTGAGAAGGGTGGTTTGACTCCTTTGATGATAAATTACATACTGTAATACATTCTCCAAGATTGTTAACTGAGAGGAAATAGTACAGAAGAACCTTGAGACTATGGCAAAAAGATGCTTGGTTCTGTAAGCAAAAAAGTATAAAGGGTGCTGGTTCAGTAGGGTACTTAAAACGTGGACCTAACTACCCCATGGGTATCAGGTACTGACATGCCCAAATATCTTTCTGATTTATTCTAATGAATGGTAACTCCTTGCCGCACAAAAATATAAAATCTAAAAAACTTTACTAAAGCATTCATAATCAGCATATTGGGCTGTGTTTTTGTTGTTTGAGGCTGGAGATAAAGGAGAGTGTCTAGATAATTCAATGTTGTTCTTTCGAAGTTCTTTGCAAGCTTCTGAACCCCTTGTCCATCTATCAAAAATGTTTAGGACACTTAATAAAGGTTGAGGGTGAAATTCTGGCCCCACTAAATTCAGTGAAAAAAACCTCCAATTGACTTCAATAGGGCCAGGATTTTATCTTCAGTATCTAAATCAATCAATCAATCAATTATCTTTTTTATTGGTATCAACACTGAAACATTTATATTTTCTTGTAATACAAAGTGGATGTTACAGCGGGTCTAGGGGGAAAAGTATAAATATTAGGTATAACAAAAAAATGGATATTTCTAATTTGTTTTCTAAAATGACTGTTTCTAGATGTAATTTTTTTTCATGTTTAAGGCAGAATTTTCTGATCTTGTTTTTTCTGCTTCTGTCTTGTTTCCTGCCAGCCTGAGGGTAAGTAATTACCAACAGCATTATATTTCCCTTTATAGATGTGGTGATGCAAAATCTTTCTTGATTCTCAAATCAAAGTAAGAAAGACAGCTCTGTCAATATGGATAACATGTATGGTATTGATCCAACAGACTATTATTGAGACAGCTGCCTGTAATTTAATATCTATTTAATGATTATTCCTAAATAAATCTCAGTAACAATATTTAATGTGTGACATTAAAAACATATGGCTGATATTTGCTCTAAATTTGCTTTCTTTAAGATGTTTTTGAGGACTTATCGTTCTAGATAATGATTTTTGTCATCTCTTTTTATTTGATTTTGTCTCATTATGAATTAATTACATAATTATTATGAAGTGATAGATTTAAAAAAGGACAGCAACATGGCCTAAAATTCTATGTCTTCAAGAAGCTGGTTTTCACTGAGCTCCTGTAACAGAATGTTTAAAACATGCTCCTTCCTTGCAAACAAAGGGATAAGAGTTAGTTGTATGGCACACATATTTACAGTTACTATGTTATTTACTCCACTTATATTTTATTGAAAATTCAAATACAGCTTCTTTCACTGTGGCTTAAGGCCCCACGTGGCTTTTAAAATACACGTGCCAGATTCAAAGCTGGTGTAATTGGAGAAGATCTATTGACTTCAAGCAATAGGGATGGGAGGAATATATGAGCAGAACATTATACCAACTTTGATCTTGATCTGGCCTTGATCATTGATGTCTGCCAGTTAAGGAACTGGCTCAAAATGTACTATTACTTCCTCCTTTTAGAGAGGGGAGGGAATTTCTCTGCACCTGCATTGATAAGACCACTGAAGATAATGGTTTCGTGTTTTGCTAAGCTGACCAAGGCCAGTATTGAGGACAAACACTGTTTTGCTTTTAACACTATAGAGCCTTGCTCTCTGCAGATGGCTCTAACTATGGCACTTGGCTAGAACACAAGCCACGTAGCTTCGTCCAAAGCATACAACAAGCCCAATTGCGAGATGTACTTGAATACTATCAAATTAAGCATCATAATTCTTTCCACCCCAGGCTTTAAAGACATTTCTTACATAAGATGCCATAGATCTAGGAAACAAAAGATTCAAGTTACTTTTACATTTGGACAGTATTGTTACTAAACTCCCAGGCAAGCCAATAACCTCATACTTGCTGCAACTTTTTATTCTAAGTTTTACACTTACATGTAACAATAAATGCTAGGTTAGGATGATCCAAATCCAGAGTTTTGGTTCTAATTTGTTGGGCTAGCCCTACAAAGTGTACTTCAGTTTTCTGAGCACCTAGTGCTTTCCTCCCTGGTGACAGAATCACCAGTGAGGGAATAATGTATAATGTCAACAGTAGCATGTGCACATTGAAATGTGGTGTACTGTAAGGAAGACAGTTGGGCAGAAAAGTGTGGCAGTTCTTTTAGTCATTTCCATGCCACCTGCTAAACATGGAGACTGTGTAGGGCCAAGATTCTTCTGGTACTATAGAGGTGCCATTGCACTGATGCACACTGATGACTGGCAAAATGAAGCCACAGTGAGGGCGCGTCTACACTGTACCCAGAGCTCGAAATAAGCTACTCAACAGTGTAGATGTAGCCAGAGGGTATATTAGAGATGTTACCATCGGCACTGCCTCCAGCAGTAAGTGTGTATGCACTTGTGTTCTGAAGTTCAAAAATACTTGTGAAAAATTACCTGCCTTTTTGCCAGATTTCCAGGCTTGTGGACGTGTGAGATGTAAACATGATTTTGGCTGAATTAGCAGATGATTGTTTGGTTTTACAATGACAAGAAATTGGAAAATTGCACTAAGTATAAAAGTGTTCATCTGCCACTGTGCATCAATCCTGCAGCATATGCACTGTCTAAGCTCCCACTGACACACAGAGAAGTTAGGTCTGTGAACCCTCTGCACTACTGGGTCTGAAATGGGCAAGACTTTAATTAATTAAATTCAGAGTGCCTCAGGGTCTATAGATGTATAGCTCATTTAACATGTTTCTCATTTCTGCTGTGTTGTTGTAGCTGTATTGGTCCCAGGATATTAGAGAGAGAAGGTAGGTGAGATAATATCTTTTATTAGCTATTATTTTGGACCAACTTCTGTTGCTGAGAGAGACAAGCTCTCGAGCTTACACAGAGCTTTTCTTCAGGTCTGGGAAATGTACTCAGAGTGTGACAACTAAATACAAGGTGGCACAGATTGATTCCTTCTGCTATCGGTCCTCCCTCTTTACCCATTCTGGACTGTAACCCCATGCTGGAACCTCGCCATGCCTTCCCCTCAAATGAGGATTAAAGGGGGAAGGACTATAAAGGAGAGTGGGGTTGGCTCTCTGTCATAGGAGCCCTGAACCCCAGCTATTTCTGCTTCTTTAAAGTATAACGTCTTTAAATCCTTTACCGATCCATTTTACCGTATCCCTTCCCTACAGAGTACCTGCTGGACCACCACCCCATGCTCACATACAGAGTTGCAACCTAATAGCCTAACCCCAGTTTCATATTCACTCTAAGTCCCAACCTGCTGTGTGGGGAAAGGAACTCCCGGCCCCTTCAATTTGCTGATCAATCCGGTGTTGAGTGAAAAAAATTCTTCCCAGCGCTTTGAGAAAGGAGCAACTAGCATCATGGGGGAAAGAGTGAGTGGTTTTCTACCAGGTACAGGTAAAAGAGGGATTCTACAGCACTTGCGTGGATTTAAATAGTCTCCCATCTCTTCTGTTCACCTGGGGAGGGAGGCACAAGTACTGCTGCTTGCAGCTCCTGTTGGCCATGGATCGCCGTTCCCGGCCTACGGGAACTATGGGAAGCAGTATCCAGGTCCACGCTCTCTCTCACAGCTCCTATTAGCTAGGAACGGCAATCTGTGGCCAACAGGAGTTGCAAGGAGCCAGACTTGCAGACATGCAGGTAGATAAAATTTTGGTGGCCCACGAAGGGCTAAGCCTGGTGAACTGCCTCCAGCTTATTGCCCACCCCTGTATTAAAGAAACTGCATGCTCTAGATAGCATGCCCAGATATCTGGTCAGAAAGTCTGGTCAAAAATAAGACCTGATAGCATCTGGTGAGTAGTAATAACTGGACACCCATCATCTAGTTATTGTGGGGGGAGTAGGTGGAGAAACGCTGGGTCATGACTTGCACCAGCCCCTAGTCAGCTGGAGCTGCTTTCGACCTGTGTCAGGTGACTGCAGTACCCAGCCTGGCTCCGCAGATGAGTCTCTCCCAACTGGGGCAGAGGGAAGTGGAAGGAAAATGATAAGCATAAAGTGATGGGGATGGAGAAGGAGAGGAGAGTATGTGTGTGTTTGGGGGTGGGGGAAGCTGTGGGAAAGAGGTGGAGGGTATCCAGTTTTTAAATATTACAAAGCTGGCAATTCTAGTTCTAGAAACAGCTTATAAGCTAATATTTCAAATTACACTTTTGAAATAATACTGACAGGGAGAATAATGCTGCAGCACTAAAGTTGAAAAAACCCAACAACCTGGAATTCCTAGATATTACTCTAAACACCCAACTTACTTGCATCTCTCGTATTCTCTTTCTTACATTCTTGTTCTCTTTTCTTTAGTTATGCTACAGGTGCACAATAGCACTAGAATTAAGTCTGTGCAACTCTATTTTAATTAACATTCCAACAACAGTAGCCTGTCAATGTAGACTACCCCTGGAACAGTATAAGCCACTCTAATTTGACATGGCACTTGTTCCATTGTTTCTCTTTTTGTTCCCTGGCTTGTCATTGTCAACAAATAGCCAAAAGGAGCAGTTCTGGAGGGTGCCAGTCTGGCACCCTACATTAAAGAATTTCTTTTTTATTGTTAAATTTTGGTGGTGTCATACTGACATAGATTTGGTAAACAGTGGGAAATTATAACAATAGTGGCTTAGTTCAAGAATCAGATCAGCTTGATGGATTATGTGAACAGGAGTTAATATTTACTTTTGCAACTTTCATCATTATACTTTGATTGCTTGGTGTGAATCTTCATCTTATAGGGTACGTCTACACTTGCTCCCTAGTTTGAACTAGGGAGCAAGTGTAGATGTACCCATAGCTCGTTGCAAATAATGAAAAGGGTATTCATTTCTAGTGAGTCAGATTTAGTGAAACCATAAAAACTACAGAAAAAAATCACCTCCATTTCTGCCACATTATTATTTGAGTCAACACCTCTCTATTACTTTCACTGAAGTATGGTTAATTTCAAGTCTTTCCTGGGAAAAGACTTTTAGTGCTTGTTTGTCTGTATTAAAACAAGGTTGTGGAGACATTGCCCTATGTTATCAACAAAGTCTGTCTTATGGAATTTATGATGTGTCATTGGCTGTTTGCCTGCCTGGTGGCAGATATGTCTCATCAATAAACATTAAAAATTAAACACAACAGTATATTGTAAACTGTCCACATCTTTCCATGTATGGTTATTAAAAGTGAAATCAAATTCCCAGACTACAAAGAGTAGGGCATATGTTCATATATGCAATGCTACAACAGTCTATGAGACAGTATGTTATTTGCAATGAAAATTACTGAGAAACATATGAGCTGATAGAAATTACATATGATGTTGTTAAGCACAAGTAAGTCCATTGAAATAAGTGCTGTAAAAAACTGACACACATGGGACAGCAGATCCAGAACTATATGGTTTGAGACTCGTAGACTATGTTTGTTCATTTTCTCTCATTTTGTTTGGCATACTGATTACAGGTTTTTACACATATGTCTTTAGCATTTCTAAGTCTTCACAGATTCATATTATGGGAAAGGTCTTTGTCATTTAGGGTGTGTCTACATAACAGGTCTTAACTCGAAATAAGCTACGCAAATTGAGCTATGTCAATTGTGTAGCTAATTTCGAAATAGCTTTTTTTGAAATTGGGAGCGTCTACACAGCACTTTTTTCGAAATATAGCACTCTTCCTCAGACTTCCCTTACTCCTCATACAATGAGGATGACAGGAGTCAGAGGGTATGTCTACATTGCATTCCTCTTCCGAGAGAGGAATGCAAATGCAGACACCCGAAATTGCAAATGAAGCAATTTTTCCGGAATAGCATCTTTCGAGACAACAAACGCGGTACCCGCGGGGTTATTTCAAGAGAAAATCCTTCCTTCGAAATAATCCTTACTCCGAGGATTGTTGTCTCGAAAGACGCTATTCCGGAAAAACGGCAGTCCGCGATTATGCAAATGAAGCACGGGAAATTCAAATTTCGGGTGTCTGCATTTGCATTCCTCTCTCGGAAGAGGAATGCAATGTAGACATACCTAGAGTAAGAAGACCTCCAGTTGACAGTGTTTTGACATTATTTTGAAATTACTGCCTGCTGTGTCGACGTAGACTAAGTTATTTCAAAATAATGTTGCTGTGTAGATGTACCCATAGGGACTTATCCAAAACCCACTGAAGAACATGAAAAGACTTCCCCATTGGTTCCAATGGCCTTTGCACCAGGCCCTTAGCAGTTTCATGCTTTCCAGTTACTTAAATACAAGTAATTCACAGTAGTGCCCACAATGGACTAGATACAGTAGACTTCCGATAATCCGGAACCTATGGGACTTAGGTGGTGCCGGATTATCAAATATGCCGGACTATCAGGAGGTACTATAAGCAGGTTATATATATATTGTATACATTATATACTGTATATAAAGTGTTCTTAACCCTTTTTATTGTACATACTGTATACAGTATACTGTAATGTTTTAGTTTTTAAGCCTTTTTACCCTTTTGCTCAGTTCAGCTGCTGCCGCTGTTACCTTGTGACTCATTTTTTGCCGAAGCTCACTCACTAGGCTCTTGCCATTTTGATGCTGGACTATCAGGAGTGCCGGACTACTGGATGCCGGACTATTGGAGTTTTACTGTACTCTGATAGCAAGGAAGGGAAGCAGCATGGTGTGGTAGATCAAACCCTCTGCAGGTAGGGCATCTGGGTTCTGTTTCTAGATCTGCCAGTAAGTTCTTTTTATTTCTTCAATGAAGGATCTTGATAAATTAGAGAGGGCTCTCTGGAAAGCCATGAGACTGATTAAACTATTAGAAAACTAGCCTTGTAATGACAGCTTCAAGGAACTCAATCTATTTAGTTTTACAAAGAGAAGGCTAAGGGATTACTTGATTACAGTTTATAAAACCTTACATGGAGAACAAATATTTAATAATGGGCTTTTCAGTTTAGCAGAGAAATTTATACCATGGTCCAATAGCATGAAAATTGGAGCTATACAAATTCAGACTGGAAATAAGGTTTACATTGTTAATGGTGAGAGTAATTAACCATTGGAACAATTTCCTAAGGGCTGTAGTGGATTTTCTATCACTGAGAATTTTAAAGTAAAGATTGGATGTTTTCCTAAAAGATCTAATCTAGGAATTATCTTTGGGAAGTTTTATGGCCTCTATTATACAGGATGTCAAACGATGATCACTACGCTCCCTTCTGGTCATTGAATCTATGAAAAATTAAGCGTGTCTGTTCATGCCCCAAAGAGTTTATAATCCAGATTTTCAAAGGTATAAGAGGCAGTTAGGTGCCCACAGAAAGGCCTGGAGTTTAGGTTGAACTTAGCTGAATTAGGTTGACTGTCCAAACAATGAGCCTGCCTCACGATGCCTGTTCCATTGATTTTAAGAGCCATTAAAGTCGATTCCCGTATTCCTGCTTTCATGAGGAGTAACGCTAAATTTGACCTTGCATGGTTGACTTTACAGCAGTGCATACACAGCATTGTGAAAGTCAACATTTTTGGCCTCTGGGAGGTGTCCCATAGTGCCCTGCTGTGACTGCTCTGGCCAGGAATTTCAACTCTCCAAGCGAACAGATGAACAGGAACAGCCACAGGATAATTAGAATTTCATTTCCTGTATGGCCAGCATGGTGAGTAGACCTCAGAGCTGGCAGTACATCTGACCATGAGCTCTATGAGTTCCCAGGGTCACAGTTGAGCAACAGCATGGAGCATGCAGGAGATCCTGGATCTCATTGCTGTGTAAAGAGAGTAATCTGTACTTGGAACTATGAACCAGCAAAAGAAATACAGATATCTATGCCAAGATCACAAAGAGCATAGAGAAGAAAGGATATGCCAGGGATACCCAGCAGTGCCAAGTGAAAATAAAGGAGCTCAGGCAGTTATACCAAAAGACAAAGAAGGTGAATGCATGGTCTGGATCATCATCACAAACATGCTGCTTCTATAAGCAGTTGCATGTGATCCTTGGGGGCACCTGACTAGCTTCCCTAGCCAGTCGTTGAATTCCTCCCGAGACACTCATCATGCAGCAAAGTGGAGGACAGCATGGATGAGGAAAAGGAGGAGGAGGAAAATGGTCAGCAGGTAAGCAGGGCAGCCAATGTCACTGAGAGCCAAAAACTTTTTATAACTTTGGAGAAAATCCCTCTCAGGGAGGGCAACTGGGTGTGATCTGTGGAGACCACTGTGCCTACACATCCGGAGGGCCGCAGAAGAGCTTGTTAACATGTCTGGAGATGGAGCGGGAATCCTCCCTGCAAATCTCCATAAAACTCTTTAATCCTTCTCACAATGTTTCTGGGGAGGCCTGCCTTATTCCGTCCTCCATGGTAGGATACTTTTCCATGCCAAGTCAGCTGTAAGTGGTCTGGTGTCATTGCAGCATAAAGTCCAGGTTTTTGGCCACATTCAGTCAGCATCGGCAAACAGGGGTGCCGAACACACGGCTGCCATGTGAGCCCCTGCCCTGCCTGGACTCCCTGCACCTGCCTGCTCCCGAGGGAAGGGAAAGTTGCACTCTCCAATCAAATGGGGGGTGATGAACACAAAGGAGCCACGTAAGCCCCTGTCCTGTGGCCACACCCAGACTCTTTTTCTCGCGTCGGCTTGTGCGCCACCCTATCCCTTACCATGCCTACTACCAAACTGAGTCCAGTTGCTCTCCTAGGAACTCTGTGGGGTACCTGCTGCATAGTGGCCAATTAAAAGCATAACTGTGGCCTTGTACATAATAAATCCTTATTGTCTTTAGATGGACCTTCCTTTTATTCTAATAGATTAGGTTCTACATTCCACAATGTATCCTCTGTAAAGGCTGCCCTTCACTTTTTGTTACAGCGGGAACAACAGTGAAGGCAAAAATATACTAGGGATGACATGTTCAAGGAACAATTGCAGTCTACCCACGTGGACAGGGAGCACTTAAGTGAGTGGAGGAATACGCTGCTAGAGGAGATGTGCATGGAGCATGAAGACAAGAGATCAGGGAACTGGAAGTGAAGAACCAGGAGAGAGTCTTGTTGTCCATGGTGGATGTGATGGACCCAATTGATGCTTTCTAGGATGCCTATAACCACAGGCACTCTCTCTAGCCCTTGCAGACCAACTTTCCCTCCTCACCAAATTCCATAGCCTCCTCTCCCAAGGGCTCCTTACTGCAGTCCAGGCTGCCCTTGTATGGCTTCATGAGCCATGGAAGCAAGGGATAAGCTGGGTTTCCAAGGTTCACTGTTGGCATTTCAGTGCCTCTGATGTCAATTTTCCAGTTTGGGAAGTTCCAACTTGTAACTTTTTGAAGAGACAGGAATTCCTAAAGATGTGCATGTCATGCACCTTTCCCAACCATCCCATGTTGATGTCAGTGAAACGGCCTTTTTGATTCACTAGTGCCTGCAGCATTATCAAGAAATACTCCTTGCAATTTATGTACTCTGTGACAAGGTGGTCGGATACCAAGATGGGGATGTGTGTTCCATCTATTACCCCCAACACAGTTAGGGAACCCCACTATGGCAAAGATCTCTACTATGTCCTTCACGTTTCCCACAGTTACTACCCTCTGTAGCAGAAAGGTATTGATTGTCTTGGCCACTTGGATCACAACAGTCCCCACTGTAGATTTCCCCACTCCAAATTGATTCCCAACTGTCTCGTAGCTGTCTGGCATTGCAAGTTTCCAGAGGGCAATTGCCACATGTTTCTCCACTGTCAGAGTGGGTCTCATATGATATTCTTGCACTTCAAGGCAGCAAAAGCCATTCACAAACTTCCATGAAAGTGGTCTTATGCATACGGAAGTTTTGTAGCCACTGCTGATCGTCCCATACCTGTATCACAATGTGGTCTCACCAATCTGTGCTTGTCTAATGACAGGAGAACTGAAGTCCCACTATATCCAGAAGATTGAATGCCAGCGGCATTTGTCAGTTGCTCAACTCAAGAGCTTTGCAGAAGAGTATGTTCATGGCCTTCCAAGATTCTTCCTCATTCTGGTGGACCCTGAATATGCTCTGGACATACTCCAGCATTAGGCGCACCATGGTTAATATCATCATTGTAATGCTTTCATGCTCAATGGGATCCATGATAGCTCTATGCTTACACTGTTATGGCATCTGCATGGATAACCAGTGTAAAAAAAGGGCATGAAAAAACAGGGAGGAGATGAGTTCTTTATGGGATGCTGATGACATGTGCTCAGACCAATGTGCTGCACAGCTTTGGTCCCAGCGTGCACTGGGAGCATAACCCAGAATGCAAAGGGGCAGAGGCATTATGGAATAGCTACCCATCATGCGTCACTTCCAAAGTTGACAGTATCCACCCTACTGGGATGCGCTACTTCAAACCACATCAAATTATTGCACACAGTGAGGACATGCACCTTCGACTTTACAAAATCAGGTGCTAAAATTCAACCTTAATAAATTTGTCCTTATCTCTCAGTGTCGACATGGCCAAAGTTAATGGGAATTGGGCATGTGAATCCCATTTATACCTTTGAAAAATCTCTCCCCAAAAAGACAAAACAAACAGAATGAGAGAAGAGAGGAAAAGGAAACAATAAAGATGAACAAGTGGTGATTTGCCATGTCCTGATAACTTAAGTTGTAATTTTCTTTTACAAAAAGGTCCCCTTGCATCATTCTGTCAGTATGAAGGGACCTTAAAATAAATGAGAATCAGTGTTTACATATGTTCCTGATTTAGTATTGCATTTGTGTACTTTTTTTTAAATTACAATAGTAAAATATATTGTACCTGAAATTTTATGCTTTTCATTGTACATTTTGACAATCCCAAAGACAAAATGTCTCAAAGCACACAAGCCACACACTAAATTCTTCAATAATAGCTGTAATAATAAAGTGGGCAGCCTGAAAAAATTCAGAGATGATGCTAAGCCTCTTCAAGGGTTTTTTTTTTTTTTTTTTTTGAGTAATACAGGCTTCAATAAATTGCTTTGCACCTGCAGGCAGGCTAGAATTAAATTTAAGGTGCCTTTGTCAGGTAATTTTGCAAATGGGTGTTATTTGAAACTGTCTTACTCTGAAATCATTTAGTAGAAAAAAAAGTAATAGAACATCCCTTGGGGTTTATTTCCCCCCCCTCTTATTTTGCTAAAAGCACCTGCCTTAAGTTGTGGAACAATAGTAGAGTACTAAAAAAATCACTTGGACCTTTGCCTGTCTGCACCCTACTTTGTTTAGGAAGAACAATTTTTTCAGTATATGAAAGGAAACTAGATATGTCTTATTCAACAATCTTCTAACTAGCTTTGGCATCACTACTGGCTTTCTTCCTTAATCTTCATAGAGACATTCATTCAATAAATAAAACAATTTCAGGCAGTATATTGAACTTTTCCTAGCAATGCCTATATTCACATACAGATTCCACCATTCTTCTCGTTTTGTGTCCCTGTTCCATGCAGACTCCTGCAATCCCACACACGAACTCTCCTAACCAGCCAATACCCCTTACAGAGACACAGACTGACATTTAAACAAAGATCTCATGTGTTGTACCAAGACTCAGATAAGAACAGCTTCTTTTTAATGCTATAAGGCAGAAGTCAGTAATAAGTGTCCCACAGGATAGACACGATTCACCAAAGTTCACCGCTGGTAGGCCACCAGATGCTTTATATACCTGAGTGTCCGCAGGTACAGCTGCTCCCATTGGCCATGGTTCACTGTTCTTGGCCAACAGGAGCTGCAGAAAGCAGTGCAGGCAGAGCCACGAGGATCCTAAGAATTTTGATGTCCCATGCTAATGAAAAGTTGAGATATCCCAGGGGCCATGTGCTTGGCCTCAGAGAAAAGAATGACAGCCTTGCCCCATATGTCCCTCCTTCCTAACTCTGGGATAGAACCAAAACAACAATTTGTAGAAAGAGAGAGAGTGTATCAAAATGGGAAAAACAGAGTCCCAGAAAAAAAAGAGAACGTGCACCTTTCCATTGGAATCATATTCCTTGGTCTGTGATGGTATAAACTGGTGAACACACTAATCTGCTGCATGGAGAGAATCAGCTTCTGTGTTTACAAGGAAATCTAAAGCAATTACATCTGAGGTATCTGGGAAAAAGGAAAGAGTTTGGGGCTGGGAACTGTTAGGAGGATTATGACAGTTTCGAGAAAGTTGGACAAACATAACTAACTCACAAAATCTAGAAGCAGAAGTCTTGGTGGCACAATTCCTCTCATATGGACTTGATAGCATAATACTTTGCTGGTGACAGCACACATGTTGTGGTCACATTATAGTATCACAGTCGATTATTACTTAAAACATCCAGTAAGTAGAAGGAGCAGATGAAGCTTAAAAGATATACTTTGTTTCCATGCAACTGCTCCTAGTAATAAAACAAAATAGATAATTTTCTTTTTTCCTCCTCTGTTTGTAAATGGAGTAGTTTTCAATGTGATTTGTGAGGTGTCAGCTAATTTTCTGTGCTTTGAAAAGGCAATTTCATTGCCTCTTAGCGCTCACACTGTTTTGCTTTTTGAAATGCCAGCCTGAAGGATGAAGTATTAGCATGTAACTGGCCATCAGTGAAGACACTAATAGTTCTGAAGTAATATTCTAGCTTAATGGAGACTGAAAACAGGGTCTCTACTGTACATTTCCTTTACATTTAAAGTAATTTTTTTTGTGTGGTAGTACCAACATAACTTTATTTACCTGAGGCTACATCTTCACTGCAAGGTTTTTACGCAAAAATGGCTGTTTTTGCGCAAAAACCTGCAGAGCATCCACACCTCAAACGCAAGTAAATCAGCAGTATAACAGCAAAACAGAGGGCTTTTGCTGGTGTAGGTAAACCTCTTTCTACGAGGAATAACTCCCTTTTATGCTACAGCTATTGAACAAAAAAGGCAAGTGTGGACGCTCCAGAGGCAAGTGTGGATGCTCCTATGGGGAAAAGCACAGGTGCACTAATGGCCATTCTGTGAATGGCCATCAGAGCTTCTTGTGCAAGAGTGTCCATGCAGTGTGGACGCTCTCTTGCGCAAAAGCACATCACTTTTGCGATGTGCTTTGAGATGTGGACATGCTCTTGTGCAAGAAATTTTTGCGCAAAAACTCTTGCGCAAAGGCTTCTTGCAAAAGAAGCCTGCAGTGTAGACATAGCTTGAGTGTCCCATGTGGTTTTTGTGGTGTATTAACAGTTAAAATCAGTGAAAAAGATGGAACCCTGGCATTAGGGGCTAATAAAGGAAGATACAAGGTAGTTAAGCACTGGAACAAATTACTTAGGCGAGTTGTGGAATTTCCATCTTTGGAATTTTAAGATGTATCACTTAGTCTTGTCTCTGCCCAGGGGACTAGACTAGAGGGGCTATCAAGGTCCCTTCCACTCCTACTTTTCTATGATTCCATGTTTCATTAGGGGCCGATGCCTAAACAGTTCCTTTAATCAACTTTTAGAGAATTCACGTAATTGCAAATATTAACCTCTCCCATGGTGCATTAGGCATTGACTCTCCATCATCTTGTGGATTGAAAGCTTGAAGATGACTTTTAAGTGTAGGTCTTAATAACTAAAGACACTGCCACCTTGAGATCTCCTGCACACAGAGTGCCTTTCACTTATGCTTAGTCATCATCCCTTCCAGTGCCATTCCTCTTGTGAAGCTGTGTTTCATTAGCTAGTTTTTGCATTGCATATTGTTTTTCTTTTACAGAAAGTACTGGATGGCACAGCTCTAAGATCTTTGTAGGATTTGGTGTTTTACAGTCAGCCTTGAGGGATGCTAAATTTAAGAGTAAGGAAACAGTAATTAAAAGTGATTAGGACAAGAAGCCTTGATGCTATGAAATGTGGACTCAGTTGTCCTTGACACAGGCAGAACTGGGCAGAAGGTTTTGATTATAGCTTTACTTGCTATTTTAATAAACATGAGCCAGTATTCAACTTTTAATATCCTGCTGCTTAACTATTTCCAAAAACCTGTCCAGCTCTTTTACACAGCCCTTGTTTAAAATGTTTAATTTGTTTGGCTCTGTCTCTGGTTAGAGAAGTTGTAGCCTTATAGTAACTCTTTTTATAAGTTCATTTCCAGAATCACAATCAATTGGTTTTTTCAGCTAAGTGTTTTCACATGTGCCAAAAGTGTCAGGGCTGACAGCTTTCCTGCACTGTTTTATCTGGTTCCCACAGTATGTATGAGAGACAAACATAGGAATGTGTCTGGTGCTGACTGTGCCCATCAAGGATACAATGATACTTACAGCTCTTCCAGGAAGCGGAGATTGTGCAGGGGGTTCGAGGGCAGCTTAGTGATGTTGTTCATACTGAGATCACTGTAGGGGAAAACAGACAGAGCTTTAGTATGGCATGCCACAAGTGTGGTATCCAGCTGCTCATTCCACACATTTTTAAGTAGTACATTAACAAAAATTAGTTCCTCTGTCAGGACTGATGAATCATTATCTAGTTAGCATTTTAAACATTTTTCTTTCTTAAGAAGACAGCTTTGTCAAACAAAATATATGCTGCATGCAGCACATCCACTTTCCAAAAATTCTTGATAAGTAAGTTGGTGTGCTAAACAATCCTTTTAGTCAAGGTTATTTTAATAAACCACTATTTGATATTACAATTCATTTGGAGTAATAAAAGGAAAGGAAATAAATTTGTTGTTTTAAGACGGTAGCATATTCTTGGGTTACTAAAAGTAGAAAAATAAGCTGTACAAAAATAAGAAATGTGCATTTTTATTGATATTTCCTGAATATGGAACATACTGCTTTTTTTAGTAAAACCTGGCTTACAGTGATTTTGTCATAAATTAGTTTAGGAATTTTATAAAAATAAATGTTTTGATTAAAAGAAATGGAATAAAAACTACATTCCTCCTTTTAACATGTTCCTTTTACAAGTTCTTAAATTGCATTAAATAAGTGAAATGAACCATAAAACAAGGATGTAATGTGATCCTGCTATGTAGCACACTTCCTGGTGGGGTTCCACAGTAGTTCCTGGCACAGGAAACCACTAGCCATCTAAGCTCTGGTCAGAACTCAGTCAATTTCTATTTTAGGCCAAGTTCCATGTAATTAAATGTTATTCTATTGTTATTTGTATAGTTTCTATCTGTCTTTCCTATATTCCCACAGTATCATCAGAATTGACTTACCACAAGAGTAAATGTAATAAAATAGATTGCATAACAAACTACAGATTGACTCTACTTTTTCCAGCATTTGGGAGATAAGCAAATTATCTGAATTTATGTGTGTGGACATTTAACATTCTTATTAATGATACCGTGTTTCACATTATAGAATAAATGTTTCAGCTATCACTCTTCTGATTTTACTATGTTTGATCTACTGTATTGATGTTTCCTTGTACAATTGAAAAATATAGTAAGGGTACAGAATCTAAAATACCAGGGAACTGTGTTAATATTTCATAGCCATTGTCAAACCACTCATAGAAGTAATCCTCTGTGCTTTCACTTCAAAATCAAAGCGATTAATCAGAGAGCAGTGTAGTTATGAATTCACATTTTTACTGTAATATTTCATCACCCAATTCTCTCATGCCATTGGTGGAGGACTACCATTTCATTTTGGCAAAGGAATAAAAGATTTATTTTGGCAAAGGAACAAAAACATAGAAGCTGAAATACTTATCAGTCAAGTGAATTATAGGTTAACGAACAGGCATTATGTTAAGCAAAATCAGTTTGATGCATGCCTTTTCTACATATGTCTTAATGGGATTTTGTAAATAAATATATTTGCTCATATTTTATATTTAAAAGGCCAAATGGTGATGATATCTGAAAACAGGAGGAATGCATCCTCAGGCAGGCACATGCAGCATACTACTAAAACAGTTTTAATGTGAGCTCTGCCCAACACAGACCAAACCTAGCTCTCTTGCCTAACTGATTCCTAATAGTAGGATCAATCTGAACAGCAGGGATGATACATATACAACCCCAAGGACCTCAGCAGTGTAGACGGATCCATTTTGCGCAAAAAAACCCTTTTGCCTCAAAAAAAGGAGGTATACCAATCTTGCAGAAAAAGGGGGTTTTGCGCAAAAAGGAAACATCCACACTGCTTGTTTTTGCGCAAAAACCCCTAGCGCAAAAAGAGAACGAAAGCGAGTATGCAAATGAAGCATGAGAAAATGCTAATCCACGCTTCATTTGCATAGGCTCTTTGTGGCAAAACTCATAGTGTAGCTGTAGCCCTAAAGGGCTAGAATATGGGCAAATAGCTTTCACTCCTTGCTCCTTCTGCCAAATGTAGACATGCACCAGAATAGTACAAGTCACTCCCAATATACACAAACTTTACCAACTTTTAGACATTTCCTTAAAACTACTAGTTAAATAAACACTTTATTCTCTCTCTCTTTCTTCCCCTCCCCCTCTCCCTCTTTCACTTTTCCCCCTCCGCCCCTCTCTCCACTAAACTGCCCCGTCCCCTTTTTCTTGGCTTCTTTGTTTATATAAAGAAGCCAAGAAAGATAAAGATATTTGTTTGCAACAGCACCACAAAATATTATCAACAAAATGCATTTACACATAGAACAGAAATGCATACCTCACAGAACCTCATAACTTATATATTTGCCTAACATAACTTACATATTTCAGTAGAATGGAAGCCCTGGTGCACATAAAAATCTGGGCATCTACTGCACATGCAGTTACCTACTTGCACAGCAGTTGTGTTTAGAAGCTGGTTACTCCTTTGGGGCAGTTGTATCACTTGTCCAGCCATGCTGGAAGTAAGACAGGAGGCAATGGATGTGATTTAATTAGGCCACAAATTTATTCACTATCCTGACCTTGCATGAGGTGCAAGGGGGTTCAGCTCCCCACTACTCCAGATGTCAGAGCACCAAGACCCCCTTTCTTATATCCTTTAAAAAGGCTAAAAAGAAAAAGAGGCTTCCCAATGAACAAGATGTCAGAACCCAACCTCCTCTTTTTCAGCTCTCTTACAGAATGCTTTTCTTCAAATCCATTTTATCAGATAAACACATCCCTTCCATACTGAGTTTCCACACAGGACTTCTACCAAAAGTTTTTTAGGGTTACCATATCTGAACTTTCAAAAAAGAGGACACTCCTGAGAGGGAGAGTATCTGTATCAGTATCTACCAACTCACATTTTATAAATGTGCTGTATAGTATAACACATTAGTGTAATGTGAGTTGGTAGATACTGATACAGATACTCTCCCTCTCAGCAGTGTCCTCTTTTTTGAAAGTTCAAATATGGTAACCCTATTTTACATATTAAGTTGTGACATTAAAATCTACCCCCCTTACCCATCCCACTGGGTCCCAGACTTACTGTGGGGAAGGTGAAAAAATCTCCCCCACACAACACAACAGGTAGGGGAAAATTCCTTTCCAGGCTCCAAGGGAAAGGGCCAGCTGCATAATGCCCACAATGGGTCATGAGGGAACCTAATCCTTTTGCAAATTTCATGGGTGGATAGGTGCTATCAGCTCGATCCTGGTAAAAGAGGGTTTCTCTGGAGCTGCATGGGCTATAAATGTCCTCTCAGTATTCTAGTCAGCAGGAAGAGCAGTGACCCTCCTATGATGTGGGCCCAGCTGCTTCCTGCCCTTTCTGTCCATCCCTTTACTCATCCCACTAGTCCCGCTGTGCTAAGGGGTGGCTCTTAAAGGGGCAACAACCCTTTACCTCCAGCCCGCCTGACAAGGACTTCCATACATGGAGGCTGTGATGAGTATATTTAGTGCATGCACCAGAGCCTCTATACACTAAAAATGTGCCCTCTAAAGTCCAATTGCTTGTCTGCCATTTGGCTAACTCCTGCCACTGAGTGTAATGGCATAGGAAGACTGAACAGTCCTTACTCGTACTGGTAAGCATTTATGCAAGAGAGAAGTCCCAGTGAAGTCAATGGGACTACTTGTAGGAGTAACAGTTCCACAACTCAGCCTATTGAGTTAATGTAGGCAGCCACAGGAGGTCACACAAACAGTGCACTAAACTTGTAGAGGATGGGAAGCCAAACAGAAAATCTTGATAGTGTCCAAAGGGATCAATAAAGGAGACTCCCAGTTAACCTACTGGGCTTGGGATCATGTTCTCAGAAGGCATAGATTTCAGGACAAGGAACACGTCTATCATTTTAGATAGCTAGCATGAAAGCAGTTATCAAAACTAAAAGCCTATGGACATTGGTCCTATGCATCACTTCTACTGAGAAAAGTAGTAAAGAGTGCTTTGGATTGTCTTATGGACTTTATATCCACAGGTATCCGCATCTGAAGATGTAGATGCAGATATCTGTGGCTCATTTTTGCAGATACAGATATGGTTCCAGATACAAATTTTGGAATTTATGGAACCCTGGCCTATGCCAGCAAGGTTCTTTTTCCAAAGTGTTCATTTTTAAGGTCCCACTACCCTATTTGCCATGCTAGATTGTCAGCACCAGCACAGAATTTGGCTCTTGCTTGAAGAGCAGAGAGAATGGAGGATGCTTGTAAAATAATATTTTCAATGTCATGAAGAAACAAAACTTCAAATTAAAAGACCAAATGCTCAATTGACTTCAACAAAATTATGGATTTGGCCAAAATCTACAGCATTTTCAAATTCACACATTTGAAACAAAATAACTAAAGTCACACGCATTTCTGTTCAAATTTGATAGGCGTTTGCTTGCCACAACGATAAAGAAAACATAAAACACATAGTTAAACTTATAATTATTGGAATCCCACAATCCTTTTAACATATTTGTACAATAGGCAAACATAATGCATGTATTATCATTAAAACTCATGTGCCACTCCCTGTGACATCAGTGGGAATTCTGTCATGAGAAAGCAGTATATGACCCATAATGTGAATAACTATAACATGATCAGAAGAAACATTTTAAATTAAAACACCACTAAATTAGGCTAGAGTACTGCAAATGGCAAGCAATAATTCTGAGAGAGCGTGAGAAACAAACAAACACCAGCAGGTCATCAGTCTAAATTCTCTAACCAGTTATCCAGGAGTTGACTAAGAACAGTGACATGTCAGGAAACAATGTCTTTGCAGAAGAGACAAAGATTTGCATGAATAATTGCAGAGGCAACAGTACTCGTTGCAGTGACACCAATCTTAATTATACCCTGTGCCAGTCTGCCACCAGTGTAGTAATTAAATTACTTCCAACACATCTTGATTACTAGGAGTCCCTAAAAGCACTGAGTAAGATTTTTATAGGAAATCCTCCTTAATATCAAGGGCTAAATTTGCAAAAGGACAGCACTAGAAACTGAATTGTGGTGCAAGTTTGGGTATTTGAGCATATAACTATCTACTTTGCGCACACAGCCTATTGTATGGAAGTTATATGTGCTCAGATATAAATCCGTTTTGCACTTATAAAGCGGGAGACTGAGTTATAGCTCAGTTCAAAATAGACTGCTGAGGTTTACCAGAAATGGTAGTCACATCTCAGTCTAATTAATCTAAATTTAAGCATTCTTTCCCAGCAGGTACACCTGAAGTATGAATATATTTTCCTCTTTGTTGATTTACAACATCAAGGACTATTTTTTTGAAGACTATCAGCATGCAAAATGAGCACCAAATTGTCACATGCAATTTCCATCACTAAATGCTATCAAACTAGGTAACTGCATTTTGTGATCATTTGCATAAAAGAACCTTTAAAAAGTTTAGTTACATGTCTGTGATTCCATTCAATGGCAATCTCCTTCACTGTCACTTCTTTGCAAATTTATGAATTTTCCTTCACTTTTAAAAACTTTCCAGCATTCTCCATATAGCTATCTAAATGTTTGAGAAAAAGAAGAATCAAAGTTTTCCTTCTAGGGTATAACCATACTTTTGAGCTGGGGGTGTGAACCTTAGCGCAAGGAGGTACACTGGCGAACTACAGTGTAGCTACAGCAATGCAAGTGATGGGAAGGACTAGTTGCCCCAAGTACATGCCTGTCCAAGACCTTAGGCAGCTAGTTCATCCCACCACTCCTGCTGCCACACTTGCATTCTTTATACCCTGCTAGCTTGATGAGAACTAGTATGAACACATCCACTCATTACAACTTCCAGCACCAAGTGTAGACCTACCTTGTGTGTGTGAGTGCACAATGCATGATGTGGTAAAAAGGTTTCAGTAACATACATTTGGGATGGGCACAGTATTCACAAATAGTGAAGCCATGAGTCAGTTATGAAATCCACTCAAAATGAATGTGGATTAGAATGTTTCTAATCTACCACACCATCACATCGTTGTACATAAACCACATATTTTATAGCAAAGATATTAAAGGACTAGTTATTGTGTCCTCCTAAATCCAAGTGTTTAGCCATTATTATTAGGTATTTCTAATTACAACAGAGTCCAGAGGGTCCAGTTGACAACAGTCTTGTTGTGCGAGGTACTGTAAAAGTTAAATTCACTTAAATAGTTCAGAAGCTGAGAAAAATCTACTATAAATGTAAAATTTTGTGCAATATCTCGAACCATAATTTTTCTAGACATAAAAATATCCCAAATGTATTGCTACTTTCAAAGACAGAACAAGTGCCATGTACCGCATTAGGAAGTTGAGAACCACCATATTTCACTTCTATAAAGTTCCTGTTTCTAGTTGTGAATGGTCCAAAGTTGTCATATATTAGGCCTTTCATCGTTCCAGCACTGAATATTATCCATACTGCATTTCTGGCTAGTAATTAGGGCTAAGGGGAGAGGAATTCCATTTGTGAGAAGTAGGAGACATTTTTGTGGAAGTTTTTTAAAAAACGAACAAACAAACAATAGCTATTTCAAATGCACTAGAGAAATGATCAACTTGTCTGTTTAAAGATTCATGCAGCACTTGAGCGTTCATCAAATGGTACCAAACCTGGAAACACTTCAAGAACAGGTATGGTTCAGAAGCACTCATAAAACTAAAATATTTTCTTTTCCAGATTTCTTTATTTATTGTCCCCCATTTAGGCATACCGAAGAATTTCATTTATAGTTGCCATATTTAAAAAAGTAGTACACGATATTTTAACTTGTGTCTCTGGACTCTGGTAGTTTAACTCACTTTCAACATATGCTGGAGAAGTCTTTATTTGGAGGCCAAGCTACTAATTTATTATTAGCTGATATTATTGAAGACAATTCATTTCTGAAAGTTGATTTTCTAAACTGCATTCATGTCTTTTAAATGAGGGAAAAATCTATCCTGGCTTATATGCAGGGCTTTCACTGAGTTTTGGAAAACTGTTCATCTGCAATTAGAATATATTTTCAAATATAAAACATCACAAACAAATTTAACCATCACCATCTTGCAATTCAGTATTACATAGAAAATAATTTTGCAACTTACCAATGTTTATATTTATTTGCTGATAAACTTTTTAACAATTTAAGATGAAGCATAATTTATACAAATAGTCAAGAATTTTTTGCTGTTAATGTTTTCCTTGGGCTTTCATTGACCTAAGATGATGTACTAATTATTATTTTTATGGAAGTCTTTGAAAGATAAAATAGCCTCAGGCCAAAACACTGACAATAACAGACTGAATACAAACAAGCTACATGTCCATTTTCAGTGACTAGGAGCAACTACCCAGGCAGTCCACTCTCAAATAAATTGGATATTGTCTTATAGATGGAAATGACGTTTTCAAGATATTCCCACTTTTTGAACACAGTATTGCTGTACTTTTACTATTGACATATTATTTTAAAGCTATTTAATACTATGATGGAGTACTTTAACTTCTCCAAATATGCTATCTTTAATGCAAATCTATCATCACAGATATAAAAAATAATTTTAAATAGCACTGTTGTCCAAAGTGGATATATTTGGTTTGCCAACACTGTGGTGATACTACTTATCTCTTACACAGCACCTTTCAACCATACATCTCAAAGTGCTTTACAACACAGGGTAAGTATCATTATCATCATTTTGCAGAAGGGGAAACTGAGGCACTGTGGTGACGTGACATGCTCAAGATCATTTAGCACATAAAGGCAGGGTAAAAAACAAGAAAAGACAAGAAAAGCTAGCATAACTTTTATTTTAATGACCTCATTACAGCATCTTCAAAAATAACTATGCAAATAAGCAGATATACTGCATTGCCATATATTTAAGTACATTACACCACAGAAGCAAGTCTGATCATATGAACAAATGCTGTGAGAATTTCCTGACAATTAAATTATAGTATTTATTCTCACATCTGACTTCACACTGCATCTGCAATTTTTCCTGGGAGTACATTGAAAATCTATGGTCAAGATGTGTATTTCCAACAAAGGATTCAGATTTAAAGCACCTAACTTTAATATTTGGAAGAATCTTGTTCTAGAATTTAGCAGTTTAGCAAGGAAAAACATTTAAGATAGAATACACATTTTGAATACCTTCTCTACCAAGAGTTTTAGAAAAATAAATGGAAATAGCATGACTACTTCTGTCTTTCTCTTCTTTAGTAATAGAAATAATCTAAACAAAAAGCTAAATAGTTAAAAATTCAGCCAGACTTGCAGTAACAGGACTTTACAATAATCAAAGAGTAACAACTGAGCCCATTATGTAGGATTTTTTTTTAAATGAACAGCAGCATGTAGCATAAGAAGTTGATTTTTTACAGAACGCTGTTGTTATTCAACTATTTAAAACGTAGAGTTTGCTCAAAGTGTCCAACACCTTTGCATGAAAATGTATACTAAAAAAGGTAAATGAGACTCCATTTTTGCTTTAGATCAGGTTTCACAGCGAGTGATAGGTGTGTGCTCTAAGAGATGAAGGGGGAATCTCAGCCTTTAATAGATTTATAGATTTCAAGGCCAGAAGGGACCACTGTGATCATACAGTCTGACCTCCTGTATAACACGGGCCACAGAACATCCCCAAAATAATTCCTAGAGCATCTCCGTTAGAAAAACATCCAATGTTGATTTAAAAATTGCCACTGACCACAATTTTTGGTAAACTGTTACAATGGTTAATACCCCACTGTTAAAAAAATGATGCCTCCTTTCTAATCTGAATCTGCCTAGGTTCAATGTCCAGCTTTTGGATCATTTTATACTTTTCTCTGCTAGACTGAAGATCTTATTATCAATTTTTTATTTATCATATAGGTACTTATAAACTGTTATCAAGCCACTCCCTGTTTTACCTTCCTTTAATCATTATCAATTTATCAACATCCTTCTTGAATTGTGGACACCGGAACTACACATTAGTATTCCAACAGCAATCACAGCAGTACCAAATACAAAGGTAAAATAACATCTTTGCTCCTACTCAAGATTGACCTGTTTATGCATCCAAGGATCACATAAGCACTTCTAGTCATACTGTTGCACACTGGGAGCTCAGGTTTACCTGATTATCTGTCATGATCCCTACATTTTTTTCAGAATCACTGCTTCCCATTCTGTTAATATGGCCCACAAACTTTGTTCTTAGCTGTATACTGTTGCATTTAACCATATTAAAATGAACAATGTTTGCATGGGCCTTGCTTGCTAGGTGATTCCGATGACTATGTATCAGAATCTTGTCCTGTCCCCACACCCCAATTTCTGTGTCATCTGCAAACTTAATTAGTGATAATTTGTTGGTTTCTTCCAGATCATTAAAAAAATGTTAAACAGCATAAGGCCAAGAACGGATCCTTGAAGGACCCCATTAGAAACATATATGCTCTACGATGTTTCTCCATTTACTATTTTCTTTTGAAATCTGTCAGTTTGCCAGTTTTTAATCCAGGTAATGAATGTTGGGTTAATTTTATATTCTAATTTTTAATCAAAATCTTGTGTGGTACCAAATGAAATTTCTTACCGAAGATCATGGGCCATATTAACAGAATGGGAAGCAGTGATTCTGAAAAAAAAACGTAGGGATCACGGCAGATAATCAGGTAAACATGAGCTCCCAGTGTGCAACAGTATGACCAGAAGTGCTAGTGTGATCCTTGGATGCATAATATTACATCAATATTATTACCATTATCTACAAAACTTACAGTCTTATCTGGATAAGAGATCAAGTTAATTTGACAGGATCTATTTTCCATAAACCTTTGATTTGCATTAATTATATTAACTTCCTTTCATTCTTCATTAATCATGGCCCACATCAGCTACTCCATTATTATTCCTGGGATAAATTTCAAACTGACAGATCTGTAATTACCTGGGTTATTCCATTTACAGTGTTCAAAACTTACTGAAAATCAGCATTAATGATCCTGCAAGTTCATCAGCCAGCTCTCTTAAAACTCTTGAGTGCAGGTTGTCTGGACCTACTGATTTATAAATGTCTAACTTTAGTAGCTGCTATTTAACATCATCCTTGGGAAGCAATATGTATTTCCCTCCTTTGTCCCAATTCCTTCCAGAGATGTTAGTTCCAGCAGCATCACTTGCCTGGAGTAGACTGTGGACCACATCTTCAGGTGGTGTAAATCATTGTAGCTCCACTGAATCTGGCCCATTGTGGAACATCCTGTGGTGGGGGGGAGGTGTGGAGGGCAGGGCAAACTTCATGAGAAAGGATCTTTACACCTTTTCCCTTGAACACATGGGGAGAAGGGGAGGCTCATTTGAGCCCATCACATTATTACCACATAACTGATCCAGACAAACCATTCCTATCAAATCAGGACTGAATTTAACACAAACAAAACCAGAGATACTATAAACCACTTTAATCCAAATTCTGCTTTTCATGTTATCTATCAACAGAGTTCCTCAGGTGCATTCAAGAGTAAACTCTTATTGCAGGAGCTTTGCAATACTGCCATTTTAAAGAGTACATATTCTTATATACTGTAGGTATTTTTCTCATATAAATGGGTGTCAAAGACTTATTTAAATCTGGACTGTGGAACATTTGTAAAGCAAACACTACATGCATGATTAATCTTTTCAGAAAACAATTTTGCCATTCAGTTTAGCCAAGACTCCAGCAGAGGGAGCAGAGCAGAACAAATAATTAGAGTTAAAAAGAAAGTAAAGATCAAAGATCAGATAAAATACACAGAGTGCTGAATTAATCTGACAAGTACCTGACATTTTATTTTAGGTGCCAAGATTCTAGCACCCTGCTATTTCTAAGTACTGAATGCATGATGCTTACTGTCATTAAATCATCTATTTTCTTTCAGATCTGGTACAGGGCTGTTCACTTGAAGTTGATAAGCAATTATTATTGGGGAATGTTACAAAAATATCCTAGGGTGTCAATCATGTATTGTACTTAGCTAATATATTACAGGGCTTAAACAAATAGTGGAATATTGTAACACACAGTAGCAGGCAGAGCTGATTAAGTAAGAAAAAGAATAAGATGTATCCCCAAGTATAATGAAAATATTTAGTATTATTTTTAAAACAATATGTATATAATTTCTGTTTTTGCCCTTCTAATTAAAATATACTTCTCAAGTAGCACAAGGTCCCTATTTCTTTTTTTCAAATGTATAAAGTGATCTCTAAGGGAAAAACAAGTGCCCTATATTATGATGAACAAAGAAGGCTCGGATTTTTAGTTTGTTTCTGTTTTGTGGCTGTTTTTGACATTAGAAATATCAGGTTTAATATACTATATTTCTGACAAAGGACTGGAGAAATACCAAGCATTGGTAAGTGATGAAACAGAGGAAAAACCCCACTATAGATTCTAAGGCCAGAAGGATCAATGTGATCATCTAGTGTGACTTCCTGCATGATACAGGACATAGAACTTTCTCACTGTAATTCCTGTTTGAACTGAAACATAGGGCTTTTTTTTTTTTAAATCAAATCTTGATTTACAAATTGCCAGTGATGGAGAAACCAACTACTGCACTCTGTAAATTGTTTGAAGGTAAATTGTTACCCTCACTATTAAAAAAAGTATGCATTATTTCCCATCTGAATTTGTCCAGCTTGAACTTCTAGCCATTGGATTTTATTCTACCTTTGTCTGCTAGACTGAAGAGCCCATTATCAAATATTTGTTCACCACATATATACTTATAAACTTTGACCAAGTCACCTCTTAATCTTCTCTTTATTAAGCTAAATAAACTGAGCTCCTAGTGTCTCTTGCTGTATGACGTTTTCCATTCTTTTAATCATTCTCATAGCTCTTCTCTGAGCCCTCTCTAATTTGCCCATATATTCCAGAATTTTGAGAGCCAGAATTGGAGACAGTGCTCCAGAAGCAGTTGTGCCAGTGCCAAATACAGAGATGATACTCCCTCCCTACTGCTACTTCAGTAAGCTAAAATTCCTTCCCCCCGCTCAATTTCTCAGGTTTCAGAAAGTTTAAAAGTCTTTGTGTTTTGTTTGTTTTTGTCACATCCATTTCACTCAAGCACCTGGTAAAGATTTAGGAAAAAAATCTTGTGAAAGAACCAATACCTTTGTCCACTTTAGAATCTGTGGGCCTAACTCTTGTCTCACATTGGGTTTACAGCAGGTTGATTCCACTTGAGTTAAATCAGAGCTACTCATTGTTTCTGTTGCTTTCAGTGTGGAGAGAATCCAATAAGGACAGAATATCTCACAGAATACAAATGCCGTGAGCTATCCAGAAGAGAATCCAAGTTGTCTGCAAATACTGAAAGAATCAAAACAAAGTTGCAAAAGGCATGTTTCCTAAATTGCACATTATTGGCCAAATTAACTCTGTCCTCAGTTACACTGGTGACTGGGCCAACTACCATATAAAAATTATGCACAACACAACTGCATAGTATGAGGCAGACTTTGGCTTCAGTTACATGCACCCACCCAGCCCCAATGATTTCATTGTGGTTGCCTGGGTGTAACTGAGGGTGGAATTTGTGCAAGTTGTCTTAAATTCAAACAAATTAAACCTGTGCACCTTTATTCTACCTATCCAGCTTTCATGTTGCTATTGAAGCACAAATTTGAAAACTACAAAGGAAAATAATTTGGATGACATTGACTACAGAGAAACCTCATAAAAGTGACACTATCACATTTCCAAAATGCTGAACGGGTATTTACAACTTGTTCCCACTTTAGAGCAGGAATTCTAAGCTGCATGAAATCCTGGTCCTTTTGAAGGCAATGGCAAAACTCTCAGGACATGTCTACACTAGGAAATTATTTCAAAATAACTAAATTCGACTTAATAACTCCCAGTTTTACAAAATTGAAATAGCATGTCCCCACTATGGGGAAGCCTCAAAATTAATCCAAGGCTAGCTCTGTTAATGTGGATGCACTACCTCAACTTAGAGCCCCAGGAAGCATTGGGGAATAATTAGTTCAAATTATTCTGGGGAGCAGTTATTTTAAAACAGCAGCACCAGAGTGTCCACAGTAGCACTATTTCAAAATTAGTGTTATTCCCGAAGGAAAGCAGGAGTACAGATTAAGGATGTTAGATAGCAGGTAATACAATAGTCAACTAACTGCATGAATTCTTAGTGGTTAGTCAACTATTCTACAGTCCCCGGGGCAGGGCTGGCAGCCAGTGCACTCCGGCTCCACTTCCGGGAAGCCCCCTGCCACCCCGCACTGCTGCCTCCGTATCAGAGGCAGCAGCGCGGGGCGCCAGGCGGGAGCTGATCTGTGAGGAGAGACACTTTAAAAACCAACTCCCCTTGTGGACTGGCTGCCTGCCACCCACACTGCTGCTTCTGATACAGAGACATCCATGTGGGGTGGCAGCAGCCCCTGTCCGCAGGGGGTCTGACCCAGGCTTGCTATGGACTGAAGCTGCACTGGCAGCAGCCTCTGTCTGTGGGGGATCCGAGCTGGGGACTGAGCAGGGGGGTCCAAGCTGGGGCTGCTGTGGACCAGCCTCTGTCTGTGGTGGGCTGAAGCTCCCCCGTGGACAGAGGCTGCTCTTCATCTGCCCGCAGTGAGCCAGGGCCTGCCACAGGCAGAGCCTGCCTCACAGCAGCCTCCCCTTCTCCTCCCCCATGCTACTGCCTGTGATAGAGGCAACAGCATGGGGAAGGGGAGGCAGGCGGCACCACAGAGCCAGTGCCAGAGGGAACCAGCTTTTAAGCTGGCTCCCCCCAGCACTGGCTCCTAGTTCCCTCCCCTTTGCTGCCTCTGATACAGAGGCAGATGTGGGGCAGAGAGATGTGAGAACATAAGAACAAAAGAACAGCCATATTGGGTCAGACCAAAGATCCATCTAGCCCAGTAGCCTGTCTGCCAACAGTGGCCAATACCAGATGCCCCAGAGGGAGGGAACACAACAGGTAATCCTTATGTGATCCCTCCCCCCTGTCATTCATTTCTAGACAAACAGAGACCAGGGACACCATTCCTACCCATCCTGGTTAATAGTCATTGATGGACCTAACCTCCATGAATCTATTAGCTCTTTTTGGAACGCTGTTAAAGTCCTAGTCTTCACAACATCTTCTCGCAAGGAGTTCCAGAGGCTGACTGTGCACTGAGTGAAGAAAAACTTCCTTTTGTTTGTTTTAAACCTGCTGCCTATTAATTTCATTTGGTGACCCCTAGTTCTTATATTGTGGGAATAAGTAAATAACTTTTCCTTATTCATTCTTTCCATACCAGTCATGATTTTATAGAAATCTATCAAATCCCCCCCAAGTCTCCTCTTTTCTAAACTGAAAAGTCCCAGTCCTTTTAATCTCTCTTCATATGGGACCTGTTCCAAACCCCTAATGATTTTTGCTGCCCTTTTCTGAACCTTTTCCAATGCTAAAATATCTTTTTTGAGATGAGGCGACCACATCTGTATGCAGTATTCAAGATGTAGGCATACCATGGGTTTTATACAGAGGCAATAAGGTATTTTCTATCTTATTCTCTATCCCTTTTTTAATGACTCCTAACATTCTATTTGCTTTTTTTCACTACCGCTGCACACTGAGTGAATGTTTTCAGAGAACTATCCACAATGACTCCAATATCTCTCTCTTGTATAGTTGTAGCTAAATTAGTCCCCATCATATTATATGTATAGTTGGGATTATTTTTTCCCAATGTGCATTACATTTATCAACTAGTGAGTAGTCGACTAGATTAGCTGATAAACCTAGGCTTATCAGTTAATCGTCTAGTCAACTACTTGTTTACATCCCTAGTACAGATTTCAAAATAATCGGCCCATTATTTTGAAATAATAGGCTTTGTAGTGTGGGACGTTCCGCTTATATATTGGACCTAAGGGGATTATTTCGAAATAACGTCTTAGTGTAGACCAGGGCTCATTGACTCCATGAGGATCAAGATTTCACTCTTTACACTAGGATCTTGGCTAGTGTTATTTATAGCTGTCCTTTCACCACCCTTTCTCTTATATTGAAACTTCATGATGGGTTTGGTTTAATTTTTAAGAGGTTTCTTATGTTTTTATTGTATTTTATCATATTGATTCTATTGTGCAGTGCTCTGTGAGCTTCAACAGAGAATAGGGTGCTTTCTATGGCAAATATTATCCTTAAAGTCAGGATTAGTCAGTTGGCCATCTTTGCATACGGGCTTCGTTGGAATAATTCTTTACACATTCTTCTCTTTATTTTGTGGTCAATTGAACTGAGCATTTTAAACTTGCCTTGAGACTTACAGAGGCTGAGTCTTGCCGTCACACTGCCTGCATAATTTCTGCTGATGTCAGAGGATGGTTGTTCTGCTAAAATATGGTAGGTTCTTAAGATCTTCTAGTCTCATGGTGCCCAAGAGCCTATTTGACTACCTTATCTACTGGTCAGATGAATCAGAGGTTTTAATATACATCAGAACCAGATTCTTAATCTTACACTGAAACACATTAGGCCTTTTCAGCACAGTTTTTTTCTAAGTATAACTATATCAGTTAGGGAGGTGAATTTCTTTTAATCAACATAATGATACCAGATCCTAGTATGGATGCAGTTATGTTGACACAGAGATGTCATACTGGAATAGGTTATTCCCCTTCTTATATGGCAAAAAGCTATACAGGTATAGTTTTAGTGGTACAACTTTTATGTGTGTACGCCTTAAGTTTTTCTACTGAGATCAGCAGTGTTGTGGAGCAAGCTACTATTCAGTGAGAGTGAGGTAGTAGAATCTGAATCTAAGAGTATGTCTACACAGCAAACAAAAACCAGTGTCTGGCCTGTGCCAACTGACTTGGGCTTGCAAGGCTCTGACTGCAGGGCTGTTTCTTTGCTATGTAGACTTCTGGGTTCAGATTGGAGCCCAGACTCTTGGACCATGCGGGGTGGGAGGATTTCTGAGCTGGATGCCAGCCCAAAAATTTACATAGCAATGAAATAGCCCGGTGGCCTGAGTCCCATGAACTCAAGTCATCTGGCACTGGCCAACCATGAGTATTTTTCTTAGCTGTATAGACATACCCCCTGTGTCAATAGTCTGTGTTTGTCTTCTCTTACGTATATAGTTTATTTAACCCACTTTTTATCAACCTCATTCCTGTAAATGGTAAGCCACCACTTTTTGTGTGGTTCTTAAAAAGATCCAGAGGAAAATCTTTCCAGACAGGTAATTAAATGCAGCTGTTTAGCCAAATCCACCACTATGTCTTAGCTTCAGGTCTTACATAACAGTGTTGTAATATTACAAACATCAATAGTTTGGTATTTAAAGCAAACAAAAATATTTCACAATTTACAGCTGTCATTGCCAAATTTTCTTTATACATTTACTGCATCATCTCTATGCATACACTTCTCTTCCCTGCTGCACTTGTCCATTCCATTTTCTTGATTAAATAGTAAAATGAAATTTCTAAGGCGCCTCTTCTTGTCTTTAGCTGTTCAAAGTGCTTTAAAATGCAAGTTAATATCAATAGCCCCATTCTTGTGATGAGGAAACTGAGGCACAGAAACTTGTCACTTTTCACACAATAAGTCAGTGTTAGAGCTAGGAACTGAATGGAGGGTGAAATCCTGGCTCCTCTGAAGTGAATTGTAAAACTCCTATTGACACCATTAGGGATTATATTTTATCTAGATTTCAGGAGTCTTAATTCTCTGTGCCATGCTGTACCTGCTGGTCTATATTTCCTCATGCTAAAACTCAATTTATAATCTGAGAATTTGTGTCCTCATACTTATGTGCCTCTGCAAATAACACTGTGTGGATGACTTAATGTAGCATTGTAGAACTTTGTGGAATCATATTTTGACACATAATAGCTGCTCTTGTTGTTGTTTTTAAAAATCACTGAGTTAAAGAAGGAGTTCAGTTTCCTTTTGGTCCATTAGAGAATGGAAGTCAGTTGGAGCTGACAACATCACCTATTTGAAACCGATGGCTAAATTCTGGCATAATGTGTGCCACAGCGGTAACAATAAAACGCTTCTTGTCCTGCAGAAATGCAGGTAGCACAAATGGGTGCACTAATGCCTGATTCCTACACAACTTTACTAACTATAGATCACCTGCTTCACCTTGTCTCCTCATACTGAGGAAACTGGAAATGTCAGGATATCTTCCACACATATAGTTATAGTTCCACAAATGTCACTGAGCCCAAAGTCGCCCAACCTAAATGCCTTTAACCAAAACACAGAATGATATTTTGCCTAGCAAATTTTGTCTGAAATGTTTTCTAACTTCATCTGATAATACAGCCATTTTTGAAAGAAGGGTCTGGAGTTTGATGCTGAAATTCAAAAAATCTGAAAGAGAAGCAGGGCCAAGTAAAGTGCTTTAAAATGGAGTGTGGAAAGAAGGAGACAGTGAATTATTTTAACAACAAATCAATGTTCAGGTATTTGTCACATAACATAACATGTCAGATAAGCAACTTTTTCATAGATACCAAAGAAGATGGATGTCTGCAGTACAAACGAATGGTAAATAAGTTAGGGAATATTTTCTGGTCAATTTTTCAAATTCAATAAAATCTTCAACAAACTTTTATTTTGCCATTTCCAGCTTTCATATTAAAAATCTATTAGCAGAAAGGCTATTGAAAGACTGTCCATGAGCAAAAGGGCTTTTGCTGGAAACAGTTCTATTCAGTTCTCATGGTTGAACAAAAGCAGATTGGCACATTCAGTTATATACAAAATGTCTTTTAAAGGGGCCATACCCTCTCCTTTTCCGTAGCCACGCGTTTCAGGGTCCTATGTGCTGAAGAAAGCCAGTGAAAGATTTGAAGGGGTTAAAAAAAAAAAAAAGAAAGAAAAAAAAAGCCAACAACAGAGGCTACCATGGAGATCCTTCAAAGTCGTCTTCTTCAATAGTGGGAGGATTTCCCTTTAAATCCTTTTCAATAGCATATTGATGGCTTTGAAAGCTTAAATGGCATTTGTCAACCATCAGTAAATCTTTAAAACTGTTTCTGCAAATAGCCCAACTCTGAGTCTCAGCTTTTCCCATTAATCTGTACGTAAGGCAACTGAAGACTTTTTCAGAGCTTAGATAATGCCTGGATTAAAAAGGTCCATTCAGAAGGGAAAGCTTTAGCATTCACCTTGTGTACATAGCCATTTCACCAGTAGTATTCATGGGTTGTTATTTCAACTCTGCATTTGTCCTGCAAACAAGACATTTTGCCACAAAGGCTTGGTAGAGACATTCTTTAGTGAATTACTGAAACCTAGCTCCTCTATTTGTCATGGCTTGTTATTTTTATCAAGTGTAATCAGTTCAAATAGGAACCCTAGATTGACAACTTTACAATTATGTTATTTTAAGAGAAAGGTACATTTCTTTTACTGCAACAATGATGCTGATTAAAGTACAACTTGATTGCTTTACATAATGAAACACTGTCTTACATTTCCCTTAATCAGATGCCAGCAGACTGTTCTCTTAGTTTTATACTGCATGTAATTAAAAGACCTTTACAATAATAATCATTCATCCACAATTTCTCTACTTGGCTTCTTATTAAAAGGCAAAAGTTCATAGTATATTTTAGACATTTACAAGGCTTAATATTTTATAATAGGTTGCTTCATTTTTCTATTTTCCAATTTTTACGTTAGAGAAATATATTTTTCTTAAATTCTCCCAATCCAAACAAACAGACAAGCGACCCCTCCCTCCAGCCCCACCACACATACATATTTCTATCTATTTGGGTAGATCTTACATCCCTTTAATGTTTGTATTCTCTCCCTTCTCCCTGTCAGGAATTCAGGCTTGGATTCTCCTTCACCACAGCTGTTTTGTACCAAAATACTGTCCAGCCATGGTCCAAAGGATATTCCTTCAGTTTATTCTGGGGATCTCCATTCCTCTCCTGCTCTGTGAACCCGAGAATCAATTCTTCTCTACAGACAGTCCCGATCACAGCACTCTGCCTTCACTGCAAGGGAGGGTGTGCAAGTCCACTCCCCTTGCCCACAGAGGACACTGGATTTCCAGGCAGGAGGCAATCATATGAAAAAAGCAGAAAGGAATTCAGAGATCTGAGCTAGCCCTCTGGGAAACTAACATCATATTAAATTTTATTATGAATTATTATTATTAATACAATATTGCATTAGAAATACTTATTCATATGAGAAAAGAGGACAAAAGGAGGAAGAGAAGAAAATCAGATACAGAGAACTTTAAACACATTTACAATGATTTTCTGTGGAGAACAGTACTAAAGTATTTTGCATATTAAGAGCAATTGCATTACCTGTAAAATTAAAAAATCCAAATTCAAGATCTTACTGTTCATTGAGTCTCCCCTATTGACTACTTTCTCTATGCTGGTCAGTTTATGAAGACTGACACAAAAACACTGCTGAAAACAGACTGGTGAGATTTTCAGTACACTCATCTTGCATGCTATCCAGAACTTCTCCTTCCCCATAATACACCCAAAAAGAGAGAAGTCTTGTAGTTTATTTATACTTATGCCTGGAATCATGTAAATTCTTGTCTATAATCCTTTCCTGCTCCCCACTTAAGTCAACAGAAAAATCCCTCTTATTGATTTCAGCGCAAGAGTATCATACCCACATAGGTCATAACTACTTCTGCTCTTTTTGCTTCCATGTCATTGTCAATGTGTACCCAATCTGCTGCCTGCTGTTAGTGCGAGGCCTTGTTACTACTTTTAAAAGTGTTGGCTTCATCCTAGAAAATTTGAAGCTAGATTCATTCAGAGACCACCCTCCTCATCATATTCTTTATTTGAGAACTGATCCTTTGGGGTGCTGCAGTTGACTGAATTTCCAGTGGTACTGCACGGGCCCTGGGCCCATGTATTAGTAAGGGTTGGAGTGAAAAAGGGGGCAGATGGCTGTAGGATTGCCAGGTGTCCGGTATTGACTCGGACAGTCCAGTATTTTCTCCTCATGTCCGGTAAAAAAATTCAGAAAATATGGGACATCTAAAATGTCCGGTATTTTCTGATTTTTTTTCCCTGCCAGGCGACGAAAATACCGGACACCAGACAATCCTACACACACTCAGCAACTGGGCCCAGCCTCTGCCCCCGCCCCTTGGGCCCCTGGGCCTCCCCTGAATCTCCTCCCGCTTACCTGGTTCCACAGGGAAGCTGCCTTCTGGCTCTGATCAAGAAAAAAAGATGGCCACTGCCAAAAAGCCTTTTCTTAAAGGGGCCCTGCTGTTTTAATTTTTGTATTTTTTTTTGCTTAACTCTCGGGTCCTTTTTTTTGCTCAACAACTTTGGTCTCCCCTCTTTTTTTCCCCCCGCAACAGAATTTTTCCCCGGTGTTTTTTTGGGGGGGAAGGTTGGAGGTGTTCGGTATTTTTGGTAAACCACCTGGCAACCCTAAGTGGATGCCAATGCAGAAAGAAACTTCTTCCTTTCTCTCTCACCATCCTAGACCAGGGTGGGCAATAATTTTTGAAGGGAGGGCCACTTAGTAAGTTTTGGAAGTGGTTGCAGGCCTCCCCGGAAGGGGCAGGGCCTCACGCATAAGGGCTGGAGCCTTTAAATAGCAGGAGCTGAATGGGCTCGCACCTCCCTGGCAATGAGTTGGAGTGGGACTGGGAGCCCTTTCAACTGCTTCTATTTAAAGGGCTCGCACCTTCCCTGTGGCTGCTAAGGCATGAACCCTTTAAATAGAAGCAGTTAAAAGGGCTTGCAGCTCCTGGCCCGCTGCAAACACATTGCCTGGGAGCCACCAGGGAGGTACAAGCCCTTTGAACTCCTGCTATTTAAAGGTCTTGCACTTTCTCTGGTGGCTCTCAAGCGACACGTTAGGAGGTGGGGCCAGAAGCTGCCGCAGGCTGGATGAAAGAACTACATGGGCAGGATCCAGCTCGCTGACAGCCTCTTGCCCAGCCCTGCCCTAGACTGAGTCTAGTAGCATTCAGATCCTATTGCAGCCTTGTAATTTATCCAACCCTTTCCTTGAGTGATGGACGGTATCTTTCTTTCTGTGGGACAGTGGAAAGGTCTCTCCATGTCAACATGTCTGTTCACTTTATTTGTAGCATGTGTTATGGTTTATTTGATGTAAATTATCCTAGAAATATGGAATTAGGCACTCATGGCAAGATTTTCAAAAGTTCTCAAAATCACATTGAAAATGAATAAGACACAGATTTCTAAATCACTTAAGACCCTTTTTGAAAAATTTCCCTTCTGTCCATAAATATCTGAGATTGCAGGTCTAGGCTGCAGATTATTTTCTAACCTGCAATGTTCACTGTTCCAGATTTAATCCCAGAATCCTGAATGAGTGGTTAGTGAAAGTCTTGATTCTTAGATTCTATTCCCAACTCAGCCACACACACAAAATATGATGCTATAATCCTGGGTTCGCCCACACGACAAGCAGAAACCTGCAGCAGAGCATGTCAATGCCTGGATCTACAGACTTAGGATCATGGGGCTATGATATGGTGATAAAAATAGTTGTGTAGATGTTAGACTTGGACTGGAGCTTGGGCCTGAACCCAGCTCTGGCTGTAATGTAGTTGTATCCATAGTGTCTTTCTTTAACCATCAAATAAATAACTCTGGTCTAGTAATACTTATTTCTCAGTAAAATTGTGAAATTTAATTACTCAGATGTGTGTCAAATACTCACTCTGAGATCCACAACAGAATAACATTATAAAGTACCATGACTAAGGCTGAATTATTGTACAGAATTATGGGACATGGACTTCAGGATGTACATGAAAGTGTTTTCCTTTCTTTTATATGTCCATGGCCTTTTAACATTTGGGACTTTTTTTGTGGGCAGGTAATAGCAGCAGTTGAAATAGTTTTGCTGGGAAACTTGAGAACAGCTTAGTTTTAAACTTGGGCTGCTGAAAAAGAGGCTAAGAGTAAATGGGAACTCATAATTAGGGTGTTTTCTTGCAGGGACAGTTACAAATCCTGATATTTCTCTGTTTTCTGGAAGAAAAATCCTGGGTTAGAAAACTGAATGAGAGATAGCTGAAGCTCTTTCTCTTTCCTCTTGGGTTTGAATACCCACAGTTGTGGAGAGCCAGGCCAGATGGGACAAGTATCTTCCACACCTACTCTCCATTCTATGGGGAATAAGGTGAAAAGTTGATGTAGCTCAAAGCTGCAGCACAGAGCAGTGGCATCAGAGAATATATCAGGGGACAATCCCACCATCCCACAATGAAACAAATTCAGGGGGAAACTGAGGGAAAACTTGTGAAACTTTCTTCTCATCCCATAGCAGGAGCTTTTGATCTGGCACAAAGTAATTATGCTCTGGATTAGTCAACACTTCTTTCTTTAACAATAATAAATAAATTAATAATAGTAATACAATAAAATAATAATAATAATAGTAAGTTTTACTCTTATATAGAGCTTTTTATCTATAGTTCTCAAAAGGAGGTAAATATCATTACACAGATGATGAAACAGAGGCAAAATGACTTGCCCAATGATGCCTAGATAAGCGGTGACAGAGCTGAGAACAGACTCCAGGTTGCCTGAGTTCCAGTCCAGTGGGCTTCCCACTCGGATTATACTTATTTATGATTCATGCAAATGATAAGTAAACCCAGGTTTAACACAGATCACTGTGGTGCCCTAATGGAGACATCACCTTTCTTTTTAGCTTTACAGTCAGCTTTCACCACCTGTGATCATGCTCTCATATGGAAGCTAATGTTGTTTTAGTGGCTGACACAATGTGCACAGGTATATTAATGGATTTTAAAATCTCAAATCTCCATATTGTAGGAGGTAGAAACAAAGCTAGAGGATCTATTATCTCATAGATTCATAGATTTTAAGGCCAGAAGGGACCATCATGATCATCCAGTCCAATCTAGCTCTGGATTTTAATAGTTCCTAGTACAATGAAACCCGAATCTTGATTAGGGCCCCCAGGCTACAATATAACCACAATACAAATAATGCATACAACCCCTTATAGTTATTTGATTTTTTAAAACATGAGCTGCTCATTGCTTATTGTTTGTCTGTTTGTTTAGAACCCAACAATATAATAGAACACAATTTTCATATTTCTGAATACTACGAAAAAAAGATACCTTCCAAAACAACATTACAGCAAATATTTTTATAATAAATTTCATACTACTCAGATTTCATTTCAGATGTAATTATTTTCTGTACTCTCTCTCTCTTTCTCTTTAGGTTGCTCCTATTAAAGTCACTGGCAAAACTCTGATTTCAAACAGAATATACTGGTCTCTCTCTCTCTCCCTGTTTCCATTTTCAGTAGCTGAGGAAAATTATCTAATTTTAATGAAACCTCCAAAGAAGTCCATAAAAAGGTTTTGCTGTAGGAAATGGTATTGGTGATCTAGTGTGTGAGCAGTTAAGTGCTTCTGGAACTGTGTTTCAGGGGGATGTATATATTGTTCAAAGTTCTCATGACCTTTATAAAAAATATATGCTAAGCCTGAATCCTGGGGTTTCCATTTCCATTTGGCTTATTATACTCTACCTACTAAAAATGCTGTGGTTGGGTATGGCATTCTCCTTGACTTCCCAAATTGTCTTAATCTGTTGGTGTAGTGTCTCTATGAGACTTCATTTTATTTATTATTAATAAATCAGGTTTTAAAGTGCTTTGGGATGCCTCTGGATGAAAGATGGGGTCTAAAACATTAATTTATTAAGTATAGTGTAAATCAAGGTATTGGGAGTAGAAGTTACCCTTGTTAAACATTTACCATTCAACTTCTAGTCCTGATTGCATATTATTTATTATTACATTAACACCTAAAAGTACCCACTGATCTTAGGGCCTCATTGTTCTAGGAGCTGTATAAAACAGTGAAAGAGAGACCCTGCACCTAAAAGCTTACTAGACCAATCAACACAGAAAGGGAGGTGAAGTCATACAGCAAATTAATGGCATTGCTGAGATTAGCACCAATGTCTCCTGAATCCCAGTCTAGTGCTCCACCCACCAGTGCACAGTATCTCACCTTTGGGATACCTTCTCAACTATCAGCTGTCATAAATCATGTTTAAGGAAATGGCGGTAAAAATTACATCAACCAATCCAGGAGTTTCCACTAAGAGTACAATTTAGAGACTGCTTGTGTAACCCACACACCTAGTATGGTTCACTGTACCATGTAGTGGCACTTAGACCATTTACAGTAGGAAATAAGAACAAGGAAGCTCTACAGCCTAAGCTGAGAGCCAGCTGGCTTTATAGCTCAAGCTGTAGAGACTCCTATGCTGAGGTCCCAGGTTCAAACCTGCCCAGTGCCTATGTTAAAAGCTGTAATCAGTGACACAGCACACTGTCAAGGTACCAGTGACAGAGTGCTAGTCAACTGTGACCTAACATAAAAAATGGCATGACCAAATATCCATTAAAAGACAATAATATAAAAGCTACTTAACTGTAAATGGTTTAGGATGGCAAATAAATAGGTGCAAATACATTTATGTTTTAAATGAAAGACTTTAAAAATTAGGGCCTGATCCAGCATCCTTTACTCATGTTAGTCTTTACATGGGATTTATGTGGGAATTATTTGAATACTTATAGTTGTGGAATTGTGTCCTATCAGTTTATCAAATATCGACAATTTAAGGAGTTTATAGTGAAATGAAATCTTGTATTTTAAAACTTCTCTCCCAAATCCCCTAAGCTCACAGCTAAATAGGGAGCTGGGGGTGGGGAAGAGGAGAAAAGACGCTAACTTTGCACAAAGGGCATAATTGAGGCTTCATCCCACAGTGCAAACACTGGAGTGTTTAAAGTCAGATGTCTACTCAGATAATTCATTATACAGCATTTACAGTAGAGTGCAACATGTTAGTGGAGTCCAACAATGATGGCCATGTACACTTAGAACCTGGTATGTATGACAATTAGCAAACTAATTATCCAACAGCAACTATGATGTACAACACTGAACTACTATTAGGAAAATTAAGCATAGAAATACCTCGGCATATTATATTATAGAAAGTTAAAGTATGCCTTCTCCCACAAACAAGAAAAGACCTGAATACACTTAAACAGATATTACCCTTCAGAAACTTTGTTTTAGTTGCATAGTATTATTGTTTGTCTGTTTGTTTAGAACCCAACAATATAACAGAAGACAATTTTCATATTTTACAATGTTGGGCTGCCTTTACAATGGCAGCCCAACACACCAAACTACCTTTAGCCAGGGCCTCTCTTCTATGTTACCATCCTATGTTCTAGTAACAATGCACTCAGATGAGCCAAAAACATGTACTTTGTTCCCTCCATTACAATTTCTGCTCTCCTTTTCTTTACCCTTTTCAAAAACATGAAAGCATTGGATTGCTAATTACTTTTATCCTGCCTATAGGAAAATTAGTTTATCTTCCTGATCAAAGCAAATTAGGCAGATCATGGCTGATTAGAATGCAACAGTAAAATCTCCATACTTTCTTTTCCACCCCCTTTTCTCTCAGGAATAGGGCCTGTGTCAAATATGTAGGTATTTCCCACGGCCAGTCTGGACTCTGTTTCCAACAGGCGCTGGGGCTAGGACAATGGTTCTTACACAGACACTAAAGTTCTTTAGTTCAGTCATTGTGCAAGAAAAGAACTGGTAACCCCTTAGCTAGCATTTGATGAAACATCTAGATTTACATATTTTCCTAATTGCATTTTTTGAATGTGAGTGAGATTTATCTGACCAGAGTTAAATGCCTCTTTTATTCCACTATCCAAGGCAAAATACAAGTCCATGCTCTGAAAAAAATGCATACAGAATTGTATTCAGCCCGATCTCAGCATTACAATTTTGGTTTTCAATAATGTGGGGAAGGGGAGAAGTTAGAGTAGTGAAGGAAGGGAACATATACTTCTCAAAGCATCAACACGGTTTTCTAAAGAATGACTTAGTTATCTGCTTCCAAGGTACTCTTAATTTTAACACTGAAAACTGCTCCTTGTTACTAAGTTCTACAATCAACATTTTCTATTATCAAAGTGCTGCAGAATTAATTCCTGGTCCTTCATAATTCATTTCCCCTAAATTTTGTGTCCATTGACTATAATAGATTAAAGCTAGGCCATACTACTACTTTATTTATAAGCAATTACTATAAATTAACAGTAAATCTTACATTTAACTGCATTTAAACATCACTATGCAGCTGCCCATTTGAAAATAAAATGGTTGCCTTCTTTCACTTCAGTGGACACAATACAAAACATCCATTGAGCTTTTCCTTTAGTGCAGCTGCCAATACCCAGCCGACTTTTAACAAACCAACCAAGCGGAATAACAATGCAGCTGCAACATTTTATGGTATTTCTGTTAGTTCTCTTTGAGACTGAAGGTGTTAATTAGGAATCAAAGAATACAACCCTACCAGCTTTCTTTTACAAACTATACACTGGCCACTGCAGTTTTCAGGAAAAAAAAATAAATCTAATAAAGGGACAAAAATGTTGTTTGTCACACCAGTAACGTGTACTTAAGACCCTTTGATCATGAGCTTTTTATGTAGTCTTGTCAGACAGGCTGAAAATATTTTTTCTTCCCTTTTCTCCTTTCTGCAGGCTTTTCTGAATACTGATTCTAAGGCTGTCTGAAAAGGTGAAAAACCAGTGCTAAGTGAAATGCTTTTCAGGTGGAAAATAGCCTTCTTGAGCAACCCAGTTTTGTAAAAAATCACATCAATAGTCCATATTTTGAATTAAAACATAAGATACTCTGAAATATTTGCATATGTCTTTACTATTTAATATTTCAAGTACTTAAACATTTGCAGAGATATCAATATAAGTATTATTTAAACTACAAAGCTGCTCACTATTGTGTGGAATCATATTTTGCACGAATGTAAAAATATAGTCTAGATTGATGTAAGAGTTTACTTCATGTTGTATAATATTCATAATATATACATAGTTGCACATATACTACCCAATGTATACTTGCTATTTTTATATATATTTATTAAGCATGACCACATCAGAGTGCCATACATTCAAAGGTAACAGCATGAAGTCATTACCTTTAATCTTCAGTCAAAGTTAAAAGCTTAAAATAAGTTTATGAAGTTAGCACTGCTGGGAATTAGTCAAGCTTGCTAGCTTTCCCAGCAAGAGCTTTTACTGCTAGATGCACAAATCATGCCAAAATCCATTAATCCTGCCACAGAAAGGCAGAAAGAAGCTCTGGTTGTTGATTTAATGTTAATGAATTGAATGGCCTCCTAAGGCTACCTGCAGAGTTTTCTAAACTGTAAAACAAATAAAGTCATTTTAAGTAACACTTAGTCCAGAAACATAAATAACTCTATTTGTCTTATAAATAGTGTATAAGCTATGAATTTATGAGATATAAGGCAAATGGAGTCGTAACTAGCATGATATTTTATAAGTAAATAGTAATCATCATCATAAAAAGAAATTAGGAAAATAATGACACTTATAGTGGTGTTCAATAATGTGGGAGCTCAGGTGCAGTGGACTTGATATTCAAGAGAATTTAAAACACAGATCTTATTGCTGTGACTAGATTTTAATCAGCATTGACATTACACATAGCAGTATGTCTCATGAAGAGTGAAATCTATCATTGGCTTTTATAGCACATACAAGCGCAACAAAATGGTTTCCAGGAAAGGGTTCTATTTATACTTTTTACAACACCATAAACATAGATATATTAATAAATGTATTTCCCCTCAATGGCTTAAGCCTATTATTAGCATAAATTCACACACTTCTAAAATTAATAATAATGATGGAGAAAGGCTTACACTTTAAAAATAATATCAAACATTTATGCACAGTATTAAATTCTGATAAAGTATTTCCCTGAGCCCTGGGTCTTAGGGCTTCAGCCCCACGAGAGACACTGGAGCTTCTGCCCCATAGCGGGTGCCAATGCTCAGGGCTTCTGCTCAATAGGTTTGAAAATATTCACCAAAACGTTGCTCTAGCCATCTCCAACTGCATGTAAGCCCTGTTTATGCATAACTGTTATTTTAGTGAAGTTTAAGTGTTTTATTATTATAAAGCTACTAAAATATATTTTGGTCAGTTCACTCCTCCTCCCCCCCCTTTTGTATTAACTTCCAAAAGAAATATTAGGACTAAACTCTGACTTCCCTGTGTCTTCAGTGAGGTAGGCATGCATGTCAAAGATCAGAATTTGACTTGATTTAAAGAAAAGACACACAAACAGTTTTACAGGGAGGTTGTCTCTGTAGATTATGCCTTTTTTAAATACATGGAATAAGGTTAAAACAGCAAATATGCCTTAAATTGAATATGTAGTTACTTGCCATAACTTTTATTCTGTTATTATATCATTTTGGTGTTACAATGTCAAAATAAAGAAAATATGCCTATGAAGAAGGCACGTGTGCAAATATTAACAAGCAGTCCTGTGGCATCTTAGCCCTGGTCTACACTAGGGAGTTATTTCAAAATAACCCCCCTTATTTCAAAATAATAAGCAGAGCATCCACACTACCAAGCCCATTATTTTGAAATAACGGGATGGTTATTTAAAAATCTGTACTCCTGCCTTCCTTGGGGAATAATGCTTATTTTGAAATAGTATTAGTGTGGGTGCTTTGCTGCTGCTATTTCAAAATAACTATTGTCCAGAGTCATTTGAAGTAATTACTCCTCAGTGCTTCTTGGGGCTCTAAGCTTAGGTAGTGCATCCACAATAATGGAGCCTGCTTTGGACTAATTTCGAGGGTCCCTCATAGTGGGGACATGCTATTTCGATTTTGTTATTTCAGGAGTTATTATTTTGAATTTAGTTATTTTGAAATAATTTCCTAGTGTAGACATGCCCTTAAAAACTAACACATTTATTTGGGCATAAGCTTACATGGGTCAAAACCACTTCATCAGATGCATGTATATGATCCTAAGCCTCCATGTAAGTAAATTAATAATTCTATAACTAGTTGTATGACCTTTTTCATTATAAGTGCAAATTTGATGGGGCTCTCTTAAAAATGTTCTTCTGAATAGGCAGATAATAAATTAAAATTTATGAAAGTGTTGTATTAAATGGACAAAGTCTTTTTTACATGTGGTGCACTGGTAGGGGGAAGTGATGTTTTGGGAAAATACTTTTTAGCCATAATTCAAAAATGGTTTGATGTTTAAACAGTAGTAAGTGGGATTATTTTCATACCCAGGGTATCTAAACTCCACTGTCAGAGGCTCTGAAATTTGCATGTAAGCAACTATCGTAAACATCTTTGGTGAGATTTTTAAAAATGGTCAGTGGTGACCTAATTCTGTTCCCAAAGAAATCAATGGGAGTTTTACCATTGACTTCAAAGGAAGCTGAGTTAAACCAGAATGCAATGTTTTTGAAAATCCCACCTGCTAGCTTCAGGGATCTCCAAAGATATGTATATGCTAAAATCAAACACCCATGGCTGGACCTGTCATCTGACTTGGGCTCACGGAACTTGGCTACAAAGTTGTTAAACTACAGTGTTGATATTTGGGCTTGGGCTAAAGCCCAAGCTGTGGGACCCCACAAGGTGGGAAGATCCCAGAGCCTGGACTCCTGCCTAAAGGTGACCATCTACATCACATTTCTAAGCATTCTGAGCTCTGCGAGCTCAAGTCAGCTGATATGGGCCAGCCACAGATGTTTAATTGCAGCGTAGACATATCCCAAAGCTCCACATAAACACTTGGCTGAATCTTAAAGTTCTGAGAACCACATAGTTCCAGTTCAGTGGAATTAGTCCTGCTGGAAAAGATAACTCAAATATCCCCTACACATGGAATTTAGCTACCTGTCTTAACTACATGAAACAGTGACTCTTTCAGTGTTCTGCCATGGCAGTTGAATTCAGACAAGGTGCTAGAAGCAAACCATAGGATGGATTCTTTCAGGGCACTTTCAGTGGCGAGCCCTGCCTTTTAAATTCTCCTTCCCCCCCTTTATTTCAAATCTGTTTACTTTCAGGACATGGTTTAAATGCTATTTGGTTTTGCAGGTTTTTGGCTGAGGACATAGAGTCAGATACTATGTTGATGGGGACAATAGAAAAACCTGTAGAGATAAAAACAACAAGCAGTCCTGCTTTTAAAGTTACAGATTAACATGGTTACCCCTTTGAGACCGTTCAGATAGAAGTGTTAGTGCCAAAGCTGTCTCTGATTTTTGTGATTTTATTTATTTTTATTCAATGCTAGGTAACCAATTTTCTTCATTTTTAAAGTGTATACATCTCAGAGACAACTGTGATGGGCACCATTTTACAAGTCAGAAATAAATATACAGATCAGATTAATTTTCTCACTAGGTTAATGTCACCATATTTCATGTCTTATCTTCCATATATAATCCACAAACAATGTACCAAAACCTGGAGCTCAATATGAGTCCTCCACCCTCATTCTGCTGCTCTTTCAAATTACATGCATCATTATCAAATTTCTGAAGACCAAACTAAACTATCAGTAACAGTTCTGCCACCCCAGTGTTACACTTATATTCTTAGGCTACATCCAAATGCTACTCCGCGTCTTTTGAGCATGCCTCTTATTTCGAAATATAACGGGCTCACTATTCTGACATCCCTGTAAACCTCATTCCACGAGGAGTAAGGGATGTTTCAGAATAGCGATTTGTTTAGAAATAAGTGCAGTTTAGACTGTGCCAAATTTTGAAAGAAGCTATTTCTAAATTGAGTTGAAAGAAGCTACACAGTTCACATAGTTCAAATTGTGTAGCTTATTTTGAACTATGAATGCAGTGTAGAGGCACCCTTAGTGATGTGTATCCAACTCCATTGCCTTAAAGGGTGTGCTCACCACAACTGTATTTGTAAGCAGAGTCTGAATCAATGCTTCCATTATAGCCAGCTGGAATGGGAAAGAAATCCTGGGTGTGTTTATGTAAATACAGTTTGCCCCCTGCTTTGCTTAGCTGTGTTAGACATTCAGCTGTTACAATGGTGTTTTACTCATTGTAATAAACTTGGCTGGTAGAACCTCCACTGCCAAAACTCTATGAAATTAAGTAGGGGAGGGCAGGACTCTGAATCAGCAGCCTACATGCCTCTAGGCATGAGCTACAAGCCTGGTTCAACCTATTTCTCCCCTCTGTTCTAATAATAGAACAAGTACAGACTCCATAAGGGGTCTCTTTTATTATTTTAAATTTACTCTAGAGGATGCTGGAATGTCTTGTGGCTGGACTATGCTTTGGGCCAAGAGCTGAAATCACTGAAAGCTGAAATCATTAGGTTTGGCCCAGAACCAAATCTACCACAAGCCAGCGGACGGTGCCAGCAGAGTGGCAGCAGCATGATGAGCAGCCAGCAGAGCGATGATGGAGAGGCGTAATGAGTCACCAGTGGGGCAGAAGCAGCGAGGGAAGATGAGTGGCCAGCAAGGTGGCGGCAGAAAGCAGCGAGTAGGTAGATGGCGAGTGACCAGAGGAGTAAGATGCCTCCTCACTTCCCCCCACTCAGGATGAGAGGTGAACTCTGCGGATACACCTCTCAACTCTGGGTCTGCCCTGACTAAGGGCAGCAACTGTGACTGAGGCGGAGAGAAGGGCTGGGCATGCGGAGGGGACATTTACATTGCTGGACTTAAGAACCTGAGAGGAAAAGGACATTGCCCAACCTATGTGGGGTGGGACTGTTATTCATGGCTTTGGTTATGAACTCTGTTGTGTTTTCCCAAATTAACGCCAGGCTACTTCCCTCCCCTTTTATTAAAGATTTATTTTCTATGCTCAGACTTCGTGCTTGCAAGTGGAGAAGCATTACCTCTCAGAGGCGCCTGGGGTGTTGTGTGCACTTCCCAGGTTACTGGGTGGGGAATGTTGGATGGATGGAGAGGAACCCCTAGATATTGAACCGGCCCTGGCTGCTGCTGGCGCTACATGGCAGAAGGGTTACATATTTAATAAACAATTCCATTGATGGAATGGAATCTGCTTCCAATTCAAGTTCTCCTGTATTATATCTGTGAAGGTAACAGAAGAAAAAAAAAAGTACAAAAAATATTTTTGTCACTAAAGTCAGCAAATATAAATTAATGCACACGGACAGCAGATTTGGGACTGCTGCATATTAAAATATGAAACTGTGTTGTCAAGTTGGCACATACAGAACATCCTACTATTTTTGTAGCTACTAAGCAATAAATATATTTACTTTTATTCTTTATGTAATCCTTACAGATAACTGCAAAGTTATTGCTGCAAAATTATAGAAAGCATCTCCATTCTTAGCAAGATAAACAGATACATTTACAGCAGCGAGGAGACAGATTCTACAACCAACAAAGAAACTTCCAGTTAAATTTATCAAACTTTTTTTGCAGAACTAGTTTCTATATGAAGCTATATACTACAAGGTATTTGCTATCTGTCTTTCTTCCCTCTCAAAGAGCAATTAGCATCTCACCCATGCACTTATTTATAGACGACTAACATTTTGTTGAAAAGAACAATACATTTTGGAATTGTACATGCATACTTTACCATTAAGATGATAGCCACTTTAAAGATGAACATTTAACCTAAAACGAGTGAGCTTATTTAAAATCTATATAGTCTCTTGAACAATGATCATATTACAATGAAATTATTACTGGAAACAACACAGGTAAGATATTTCTCATTTCCATTATATATAGGGTTGCCAGATGGTTGAAACAAAAATACCAAACCCCCCTCCCCCTCCCCCAAAAATGGGAAAAAATTCTGTTGAAGGGGGGAAAAAAAAGGGGCGGGACCAAAGTTGTTGAGCAAAATAAATAAATAAATAAATAAATAAAACAAAACAGCATTAAAACAGCATGTCCCCTCTAAGAGTTAGTGCAGGGATAGGAACAGGGGAGCAGTTGAGCACTAAGACCCAGGGGAAAACAGTGCCATTTTGTGCCGGCAGCCTTGGGGAACTAGGTAAGCATGGGGGCTGGGGGTGTTGGGAGCCAGGGGGGGCTCAGGAGGAGGGGAGGCCGAGCACTGAGTGTTTGTAGGGTTGCCAGGTGCCCAGCATTTTCACCTCCTGGCCGGGGAAAAATTCAGAAAATACCGGACATCTCAGGTGTCCGGTATTCTCTGAATTTTTTTACCAGATAGGAGCCAAAAATACTGGACTGTCTGGGTGAATACTGGACACCTGGCAACCCAAGTAACACAAGTAAAAGTAGTAAAAGTAGCAACAGAAGAACTACAATTTTCAGGACTACCAGACTCCATTAAATTCTGCTCTCAGTTATTCCCTTAGTAAATATGTTGCACTGAATTCATGCTTCTGTAAATGAGAACAGAATTTGGCCCTCAAGTTTTGTAAATTTCCTGAAACAACATTAGTTTAAAGTTACATGGCAACCTCTTTCAGCAACAGTCATTGTGCTCCTTTTTTTTTAAAACCATTTTCATTAAAAACAAATTACTTGTCTGAAATGGTGTTACTTCCTTACTCTGTATTTCTTACTTCAACACATGATCATCTTCTTTCGAAGTTAATGGCAAAGATCATATTATTTTGTTCTCTGCTTAATGAGTCTTTTTTTCTGTTTGGAGCACCATTAAAAGGAAGCTTTCATGCTATCCATGGGAAATATATATGGACTAGCCATCAAAATATGAGAGTCATTAGAGCAATAATTGTATCTGAACATGATATTGACTGTCATCTCAGGAACTAACTAAAACTTGCAATGATGGTTCTGAGTGTGCAGAAGTTGTAAATTGTTTTTCATTGCTTTTCATGAATCTTTTTATGCTGAATGCTTTTGGGTAGAAACTTGTAAAATATATTACCCTAGCTAGATAGCAACATTTGTAAATTTCTGACCATGACAGCCTATGCTCAGATTACAGTGTTGACGGAATGTTACAGATTATGATCATTTTATCCAAAATAGGAATTGACTGATTTCACAGATGTCGAAGAAATAAGATCATTTAATAGATATCTGGAGTACTGATTCTCAAGTAGTTTAAATTAGAAAATCTATGGTAATTTCACCCCATTAAATTAGAGGCAACTGTGACATTTGTTAAGATTCAGGCCTTGTCTGAGCTTTTACACCAAGATGTAAGGGATATTAGGGAACAATAACTTTCCTTCTAAGAAGCTGCTTTATCATCATTGGTTCTAAATGGCTATTGTGTATTAACCCGATACTTTGACTCACAGATTCTGGGAATCATTAGCTTCTCTGGGCAACTCATCTCCAAAAGCTACACCAGAAATAAAAAGGACCCATAGAAGGGCTACAAAAATGGAATCGAAAGGCTATCACGTAAGGAGAAACTAAGATCAGAACTTTTAAATTTAGGAATGATGAATAGACGGAGATATGCCAGAGGTATATAAAACAATGGTACAGAGAATCTCAAATCAGACATGTTTACTCCTCACAATTTTGGACTAAGGAGACATCCCTTGAAATTCAAATCAGCAATTTAAAAATTGATAAAGGGAAATACATTTTACATTAGGCTTAATTAAGCTGTGGAACTACATGTCACAAGATATTATTTGAGGTCAATAGCTTAGCAGGATTTTAAAAAGGGTTTGGACATATATAAATAATAACAATGTCCACAGTTGCATTAAATATAGCATGATACAAATTTCTGCTTTAATGAATTAAATATCCAAGTTTATAAATAAACTTCCCTGAAGCATTTGTTACTGGCATACCAGACTTCACCTGACAACTTAATTTTGGTTTTCTCAATCACTATTTTTTTATATCCCTCTGGACCTTTTAAAAGATTTGACCACAGTTGACCAGAGCTCAGATTGTGAACTGCAGTAGACGGGAAAGACCAATCTTTACTGTAGTCTTCTTTGACTATATACCTGACAAGCCTCCGTCTGCGGCACCGGGGCAAGCCCAGCACCCATAGTGGAGCACCCGCGGGGACATCCTTGAAGAAGAATGCAAAGTTGCAGCCTTAATCCCATCTTCAATCAATGTAGTTATATAGGCTTCTGATTTCAAAAGTAACTGTCAATCACCATTTTATAAGGAGTGCTTAGAAAAAAAAATTGTTCATAGGCTCAGGCAACTCCAGAACCTTTTTCTGATCTTGATATTATATTTTCTGTATCTCATATTGTGACTTTCAAAGCAAATGATTTTCTCATTCTTCACTGTATCTCTTAAAATGGTACTGGAGTTAACCAGACTACATTGTGTGCTAATGCCCTATTCTAAAATCATTATGAGAGATAATGGAAGAGTCTTCTAATTCAGATCTGAAGTGTTAAAAAGCCTTCTGAGAGACACATATCCAAATAAATTCAGCACCTTGGCTTGTCAATGCCTATAAATGTTTATTTAAACTTGAAAACTCCTTCCTAAGTCTGGAATCATAACTTGCCATGCCTAGAAAACTTTTCAATTTCCCAACCTATCTTTTTTCTACTTTAACTGCTTGGACAAAATAAGAAGGGCCAAATGTATAGAGGAATTTAGATGCAGATAAGTGTCTAGTGGGATTTTCAAAAGCACCTCGATATCTGATTCCCTTTTAATATAGACATCTAAATAGATTTTAAAAAAATCTGGCTCAAAGTGGGTTCTGAAGAAAAAAAATATATCCATAAACTTACTTAAAAATTTCCTTTACATAAAGTCACACTGAAAAATTCAGACTAAGAAAATCCTTCAAGACTATTTCTCTTTTCTTTTTCATAATTTTTATAATTATAATTACAATATAAATAAATTTATATGATCATTACTGCAGTTGAAATAATTAGCCCTTGTCTGTTTTTATGCTGAGAGACTTTTATGTCTTAAGATGTCATGTGGAGATCTCACCACACTTCAGGAAGTTTCACCTAGTCAAGTTGATGGCCTCTGTGTTTATATCCTACTAGAAAACTGCCATATGAGAAGGAGCAAAGCCAGTGCATTTGTGCCACAGCATCTGTCCCAAATGAGCTTTAAAAGAAGGTACCTGTCACTAGAGAAGGATAGATGCGGAGTCTTCTCAAAGGGGAGGCAGTGAGAGCCTGAGAAATGAAGGTGTAAAATCCCCTAGGGAGTATAGCTCAGGGGGAGCTAAAGAACTGTTTTTTATTTGTTTGTTTGTTTTACTTCTGCTGATAAATAAAAGTGCCTAAAAGAATTTGTAGGCATGGCAGAGGGGCTTCTGCAGGCTGGGGAGAAAAGACCTGCCATGTTTCACTGCAACATATCATGTTACACTGTAAATATATCATGCCCTCTATAGTTAAGGCCCTTTGGTGCTGTAGCAGACAAGAAATTCTGTAGCGCAGCAGCTTCAGGTATAGCCAACAACTGAGCTTTTTTTTTTTTAATTGAATATGAACAAATATTTTCTTATTAAATTCAATTTATTTTACTCTGCCTCTCAATTTTCATATTGCTCAGGCCAGCATAGAATCATAGAATACTAGGACTGGAAGGGTCCTCTAGAGGTCATCAAGTTCAGTCCCTGCCCTCATGGCAGGACCCAGTACTGTCTAGACCATCGCTGATAGACATTTATCTAACCTACTCTTAAATATCTCCAGAGATGGAGATTCCACAACCTCCCTAGGCAACTTATTCCAGTGTTTAACCACCCTGACAGTTAGGAACTTTTTCCTAATGTCCAAACTAAACCTCCCTTGCTACAGTTTGAGCCCACGGCTTCTTTTTCTATCCTCAGAGGCCAAGGAGAACATTTTTTCTCCCTCCTCCTTGTGATACCCTTTTAGATACCTGAAAACCGCTATCGTGTTGCTCTTCTCGGGACCTTCTCCAATTTCTCCACGTTTCTTGAAATGTGGTGCCCAGAACTGGACACAATACTCCAACTGAGGCCTAATGAGTGCAGAGTAGAGTGAAGAATGACTTCTCGTGTCTTGCTCACAACACACTTGTTAATGCATCCTAGACTCATGTTTGCTTTTTTTGCAACAGCGTCACACTGTTGACTCATATTTAGCTTGTGGTCCACTATAACCCCTAGATCTTTCTGACATACTCCTTCCTAGACAGTCGCTTCCCATTCTTTATGTGTGTGACACTCTGTCCCCCTCTGGTGGTGACTAGGTCATACAGAGATTGATGAGCCCACAACAGTCCTGAATGCTTAGGAAGTGGTGGGCAATAATTTTTAATGGGGGGGCCACTCCAAGATTTTGGCAAGTGGTCAAGGGCCGCATTTCTACCGAGAAGGTTTTGGGTCTGGGCAGGAAATATTTGGGACACATTTTGGGATTGTGGGAGTCACATGTTAGCTAGATGGTTCTGTTCAAAAGGTACATGTACATTGTCACATCTTCAGTAGATGTAGTACTGACTGCACCAGGTATGCAGGCACTTAGACATTATAGGGATTGATGTGATGGAAACCCAAAGAAACCCCCAATAGTGTATGGGGACCCACAGTTTAAGAAGCTCTCCTCAGAGCTTCTGGTGGTTTTATGTCTTGCAAGAGCCTCCAAGGAAAGAGCAGTTCTCCAATGCCCTTTGAACAGTGTGCCTTCTCCTCTCCAGGGCTGCGCAGCCTATATAAAGGCACAGCTGATACTCTGGTCTGGTCTACTTTTTGGCTCCTGTAAGCAACTTGTGCTTTAAAGGGATCATAAAGAGGTTGGAATGACATTCCCTCCTGCACAGCAGCCATACAAAGTGGTTTTACAAGACTCTATGCTGCCGTCCTTCACTGTAGCTAGTGTAGAGGGCCTAGCCTGCAGTGGATGAGAGGCAGAGAATGGTTAGGGTATGTTCTGCTTGATGGTTCTGAGCTGTGGAACAGCTTATAGGCAGTTGGGAGGCCCAATGGTTGCTGTAACTTTTCTCAGGTATTATGAGACAAGGAGTCCTGTGGCACCTTATAGACTAACAGATGTATTGGAGTGTAAGCTTTCGTGGGCAAAGACCCACTTCGTCAGATGCATGTAGTGGAAATTTCCAGAGGCAGGTATAAATATGTAGGCCAGAATAAGGCTAGAGATAACGAGGTTAATTCAGTCAGGGGAGGGTGAGGCCCACTTCTAGCAGCTGATGTGGAGGTGTGAACACCAAGAGAGGAGAAACTGCTTCTGTAGTTGGCTAGCCATTCACAGTCTTTGTTTAATCGTAAAATGATGGTGTCAAATTTGCAGATGAACTGTAGCTCAGCAGTTTCTGTTTGAAGTCTGGTCTTGAAGTTTTTTTGCGGAAGGATGGCTACCTTTAAATCTGCTACTGTGTGTCCAGTGCAGGTGAATGAACCAGTGATGGTGTGGCTGATCTGGTTAGGTCCTGTGATGGTGTCGCTTGTGTAGATTAAACAACTACTGTGAATGGCTAGCCAACTACAAAAGCAGTTTTGCCTCTCTTGGTGTTCACTCCTCCAGATCAGTTGCTAGAAGTGGGCCTCACCCACCCTGACTGAATTAACCTCGTTATCTCTAGCCTTATTCTGGCCTACATATTTATACCTGCCTCTGGAAATTTCCAGTACATGCATCTGACGAAGTGGGTCTTTGCCCACGAAAGCTTACGCTCCAATACATCTGTTAGTCTATAAGGTGCCACAGGACTCCTTGTCGCTTTTGCAGATCTAGACTAACTCAGCTACCCCTCTGATATCAGGTACTATGTTGGCTTGAAAAGAAGCCCAGAATCTGGGGGTTTCAAATGGCTAAAAGCCATCTTTGCCTTCCTGCTGCCCTTGCTTGCATGTTAGGCGTAGCACAGAATCTAGCCCCATGTTCAATAGTGACTGAGCTTTTTAATTGTACATCTTTTAACTTAGTTGCATATAAGGATAAAGGGAGGTATCTGTTGTATGTGGAAAAACATAATTTTGTATGTTGATCTTCTTTTCCCCAAAGTGTTCTTTGGATATTTTGCAAACTCATACCAATTTCAGACTATCAAGCAGTCTCATCTAAGACCTCACAGATGATCATCTCAAAATCAGTGCACACAGTGGATGAGTTCATGAATTTTGTTTCATCATTCTTGTCAAAAATTGCAGCTCAGCTTTTTCAAACATTATGCTGTGCTCTCATTGATGCTTATTTTGGGTCTATCCTGAATTTAAATCTATTGTTTTTCATCTTCAGACTAAAATATTATGTCCTTGCAGTTTTGTGCATCCCTGGCTCTTACAGTGTTTAACAGTGTAATTTAAAACAGTAATATGCCTGGAAGGGTATAAGAAGTGGGGTTCTGCAAGGGCGTTTTGGGACTGGTTCTGTTCAATATCTTCATCAATGATTTAGATGTTGGCATAGAGAGTACGCTTATTAAATTTGCAGATTATACCAAGTTGGGAGTGGTTGCAAGTGCTTTGGGGATAAGGTCATAATTCAAAATGATCTGGACAAATTGGAGAAATGGTCTGAAGTAACTAGGATGATGTTTAATAAGCAGGGCTCACCAAGCGGCAGCGAGCCCCATTCGCCAGCCGCACGGTTTTGCACGGTTCTGCGTTCCGCACATGTGCAGGATCATTCTGCGCATGCGCAGATTGCTCTGCACCGGCTCTTCCGGGTTGTAATCTACTCGCCACAAGCGAGTAGATTACATTATTTGTCGAGCCCTGTTAATAAGGACAAATGCAAAGTACCCCACTTAGGAAGGAACAATCAGTTCCACACATACAAAATGGGAAATGACTGTGTAGGAAGGAGTACTGCCGAAAGAGATCTAGGGGTCACAGTGGTCCATAAGCTAAATATGAGTCAACAGTTCTGGGCACCACATTTCAAGAAGGATGTGGAGAAACTGGAGAAGTTCCAGAGAAGAGAAACAAAAATGATTAAATTCTAGAAAACATGACCTATGAGGGAAGACTGAAATAATTGGGATTGTTTAGTTTAGAAAAGAGAAGACTGAAGGGGAACATGATAGCAGTTTTCAAGTAAAGAGGTAGGAGAAAAATTGTTCTCCTTGACCTCTGATGATAGGACAAGAAGCAATGGGCTTAAATTGCAGCAAGGGAGGATTAAGTCGAACATTAGGGAAAAATTCCTAACTGTCAGCGTGGTTAAACACTGGAATAAGTTGTCTACGGAGGTTGTGGAATCTCCATCACTGGAGATATTTAAGAATAGGTTAGATAGACATCTATCAGGGTTGACTTAGATGGTGCTTGGTCCTGCCATGAGGGCTGGGGACTGGATTTGATGATCTCTTAGGGTCCCTCCCAGATCTAGTATTCTATGATTCTATAATATCCATATCCCATTAACCTTGTTTGATAATTAGATACTATGGTTGCATTTTATATTGACCACAAAGGCAAGATTGGAATAAAGTACTTAGTGAATGATGTATTTTTATCCTGCAATATTTGCATATCCATGCTGAGATAAATCTTGAAATATAATACAAAAATTAATTGTTGTCTTCCTTAATATATGAATGGCCATGGTATAAAAAGTTGTAAATGTCAGGTTTTTTAACTAATAGAGAAAACCCACATGTTTAATATCGAACATAGTTGAAGACTATCATGGTCTGATCAACACTGCAAAATCATATTTGTAGTATGAAACTCCCAAGTCTTTCACTGAATTCTATTGAGAAACTCCACCTAATATTTCATCTCCATCAGTAACAATGCCATTCAGCAAAAAGGAGAACTTCCTGGATCTTTTGTTCTATATCATCCTCTACACTTGGTGCTGCCTTGAGCGTTACTTTCAGGTCATCTTACATGTAGGGTTACCAGGTAGACCCCCCCCAAAAACTGGACACACTTGATCGTGGGTGGGGGGAGGGACCGGCTGGGAGGGGGACAGGGCTGGCTGGGAGAAAGGGGGCGGGAGGTGGGGCTGGAGGGGAGGGGTCGGGCCGCGGGGCTGGCTGGGAGGAAGGGGGCTGGGAGGAAGGGGGAGGCAGGAAGCAGAGCTGGGGAGGGGTCGGGGCCGGGAGGCTGGACAAGAGGGGGCAAAGGAAGGGGGTGGGAAGCAGAGCTGGCGGGGTGCAGCCACTGGCTGCAGCCGGAGTCCAACAGGCCGCGCCCCCGGCAGGCACTCCCTCTAGTTGCTAGTAGAAGCCGGGAGGGGGCAGGGGGAGTGGCTGGGAACCACTCCCCCGCCAGGTTTCTGCATGCAACCAGAGGCTCCCAGCTGGGAGGCGAGGCCGCGATTGGCACTGGGAGCCTCTGGTTGTGTGCAGAAGCCGGGCGAGGGCAGTGGCTGGGAGTCCCAGCCACTGCCCCCTCCCCTCCTCCCGCCCCGCCCCGCCCGGCTTTTGCATGTGACCACAGGGCTCCCAGCGCCAATGGCGGCCCCGCCTCCCAGTCGCTCCTCCTCCCCCGCCAGGCTTCCGTCCAGTGCCCAGCCAGAAATTCAGAAAATACCAGCCATTGCACATGTCTGGTATTTTCTGAATTTTTCTATCGGCCAGAGGGCGCAGATACCGGACTGTCCGGTAGAAAACCGGACACCTGGCAACCCTACAACATGATCTTGAGCCTTGCATTCCTGGGCTGCACTCAAGGTAATTTCCAGCCAGTGGACAGTACCAACATGTCTGTTCTAATTGCACTGAGTGGATGGATTCAGGAATTTGGCTGTCATAGGCTACGTCTAGACTATAAGCCTCTTTCAAAAGAGGCTTATTTGAAAGAATCTTTCAAAAAAGCCTCTTTCGAAAGTGAGCGTCTAGACTGCAACTATTTCTTTGGAAAAAGCGAGCAACTTTTTCGAAAGAGAGCATCCAGGCAGTCTGGATGCTCTCTTTTGAAAAAGCCGTTTGCAGTCAAGAACGCCTTTTTTCAAAAGAGCACTTTCGAAAAAGGCGTTCTTCCTCATAAAATGAGGTTTACCAAGGTCAAAAAAACCCCACTGCATTCTTTTGATTTAATTTCGAAAGAACACGTCGGCAGTCTAGACGCAGAGGAAGTTTTTCCGAAAAAAGGCCCCTTTTTTTGAAAAAACCCTGTAGACACATAGGCTGCGTCTAGATTGGCAAGATTTTGCGCAAATACTTTTAACGGAAAAGTTTTTCCATTAAAAGTATTTATAAGAAGAGAGCGCCTATACTGGCATGTGCCTTTGCGCAAAGATTTGCTTTTGCGCAAAAGCATCTGTGTCCAGTATAGACGCTCTCTTGCGCAAGAAAGCGCCGATGGCCATTTTAGGCATCGGGCTTTCTTGTGCAAGAAATTAAGGTGGCTGTCTACACTGGCCCTCTTGAGCAAGAATACTTGCGCAAGAGGGCTTATCCCTGAGCGGGAGTGTCAAAGTATTTGCGCAAGAACCACTGATTTTGTACATTACAAAGTCAGTGTTCTTGCGCAAATACTAGCGGCCAGTGTAGACAGGCGGCAAGATTTTGTGCAAAAGTGGCTGCTTTTGCGCAAAATCATGCCAGTCTAGACGCAGCCATACTGTTTAAGGACTTAGTTTGACAAATAAGCTGGCAGCTGCGCTGAGTAAGACAATATACATGCATATGCGTTACCTTTGTTAGGTCATTCTGTTCTAAAGATTCACATGAAATGGGCCTTGTTGGCATAGAAAAACCACTCAGGACAACAATTTGGCCTAAAAATAAATGTTAATTTGCCAAATGCAACTACAGGAATCCCATACGATAGCCACAATATGCTGCCCTTAAAGGAATAGATAGATGAGGCTATACATATTTTTTAACTTGGTTTCACAATGTTACAGCTAAGAAATATATTCTATATAATTGATGTAAGCAGTGCTCTTAAAGATGAAGGAATGGAAACATGATGCTTTGCTGGGAAATATCTGTTTTTTCTTCTGAGAGTCCTTATTATTCTCTTGTGTTTTCCACATACAAGAGATACCTCCCTTTATCAAATTCCAATTTTCACATGATAATACACAGAATGTTGACTTTATTTGATATAACTTATATTAACATATCATGTTTTTGCACAAACACGCATATCTTAATGCAGTCTTTTAAAAATGCAGGGATTGTGTATTCTGAGATCATCAAAGCTGCTAATGAATATTATTTATAAATTGCTGTCATCAAGTACTTAAGCAATTACTCATTCACCAAATCTGTTTGTGTATTCAACAGGTGACATTGTTTGGATAATGAGTGAATAATTTCCCCTAGAATAGGCACACAACAGCCTAACATCAACTTTTGTAATAAAACTAATTGTGATGTATCAGGAGTCTGACCCTGCACGAATAAAGTCAATAGAGTTTTGCTCTTCATTTCACTGGAAGTTAAATTGACTGTTAATCAGTTATCATACTTTTACCAGAACAGATTAAGCTAATGGCATGTTGAGAGCACGCCATGTGTTACTATCTGTTGTGTTTCTCTTATAGACAGGGCTCGACAAATCCGCTTATCTACTCGCCTGTGGTGAGTAGATTTCAGTCGGTCGCCCTGTTCACCGGCGGTTTGCGCATGTGCAGTGCGGGTCTCGCGCATGCGTGGTGCGGGGCAGGCAACTGGTTTTCGCTGCGATCATCGAGCCCTGCTTATAGAGATATGACATCCAGTGAATCTCAATATGACAAAATCCTTGTGAAATGTGATGCTTTTATATGGTCAGAAATGCAGGAACACAGAGCAACAAGACCATAAGACGCTATAGCTCTGATTAACAATAAATGGAGAAACCAGACAATATGTAGCTCAGGGGTGGGCAAAAGGGCCTTTGTGGGCTGGATCTGGCCCACCAAGTGGGTGGATCCAGCCCGTGGAGGCCCTGCTGCTCCCAAGCCCTCAGGCCAATTAGGCCTTGAGGGTGGGGGCAGGCACAAAGCGTCCTCCCACCCTGCCAGGAGCATATGGTGCTTTGAAGCGCCACACGCTGCTCGCAGGGCGGGGGCAGAGCGGAGGAGGCTTTGCATGCTCCCCTGCCCTCAGATCCTAATTGGCCTGGGGGAAGGGGAGTGCACAAAACCTCCTCCCACCCCGCCAGGAGTACGTGGCGCTTTGAAGTGCCACATGCAGCTCACAGGGTGGGGACAGAGTGGAGGAGGCTTTGCGCACTCCCGTGCCCCCAGGCCTTATTTGGCCTAGGGGCAGGGGAGTACGGGAAGTCTCCTCCCACACCAGGGGCATGGGCACCTAAGGGGAACATGTGGAAGGGGCACAAGCACTCCCTCACCCCCAGACCAATCATTGTCTGGGGGTAGGGAACCCAGAAGTCTTTTTGCCCCACCCCTTCTTCTAGATGCTCCACCCCTTCCAGTGCAGCCCACAGACACTTCAAAAATTTCCGAAGTGGCCCCCGGCAAAAATTATTGCCCACCCCTATCTAGCTCCAGGTTTGACACAGATTGTCTATAGACTGCCATGGAATGCAAGAAAGCGAGCCACTACTGTGTGAGGAAACGTGACTGATAACTGCACTGGACTCTGTTTAGGATGGTATGTATAGTGCACCTATTACAATAACGTTTAAGAGTCATCCAAAAATCTGCTGAATTTTTTTTAATAACACCAACAAAAAGTCACCATCAAATACAAAACAAGGTCTAATCTGCCTCTAGTTACCTGATTATCTTCATAGAGGACCACAAAAATTGGTGTTGATACCGCAGAACAGTCTTATGGCAGAAGCCTGCATTCTAATATAAATAGCTTGAGTACAGGAGACTGATACTTGGCCATATGTTTGAAAAATCTCTTTAAGAATCAATCTGACCTTTGGACCACCTCAGAAAACTATACACTGCATGTGAATACGAGGTAAGTAACTTACTCCCACTTTGCTCGCAGATTTTATTCTAAAAAGTGTCATAAGTTATTACTGTAATTTCATTTTTATATTGTGTTGTAAAGTTTTTCTGTCCTTTTCCAATAATCCAAGGCTGTACATAGACTGGACTTATTGTTGTGAGCTTTTTTTGTTTTTGCTTTTTGGCAACTGTTGTGCAACTAGTTTTGCACAAAGTTAGTTCCCTAGTATAAGCATAGAACAAAGGAATAAAATATGCTATGGAAATATGAATACCAATAAATCTGGCTCTTGGAAACATAGGAATAATAGTTAGAGGCTAATGTGGCTCCAATGGGACCTCTTTCATAACCTGATTTTAAAAAAATCCTATAAAAATGGAAGCATGGAGAAATTGCTAAAGAGGGGTACAAAAGAATATCATGAGCATGTAGGAACAAAATCAGACAGACTAAGGTGCAAAATGCATTACTCCTAGCAAGGAACATAAAAGGCAATCAGAAGAGGCTCTTTAGAAAGATGAAGGAAAGTTTCCATGCTCTACTTAGGGTATGTCTGCACTGCACACTTATTTTGAAATAAGCTATTCTGGAAGAAATACTCTGAAATAGCATGTCTACACTACAGGGAAGCCTCAAAATTAGTCTGAGGCAGGCTTTCCTAATGTGGACGTGCTGCCTCGATTTAGAGCCCCAAGAAGCACTGGGAAGGATTTAGTTTGAATGGCCCTGGGGAGGAGCTATTTTGAAATAGCAGCAGTGGAGCATCCACACTACAGCTATTTCAAAATAGTTGTTTTGGAATAGGGGTTATTCCTCATAGAATGAGGTTCACAGAAGTCAGAATAATCCATCTGTTATTTTGCATTTATTTTGAAATAACGGCATTTCTGTGTAGACGCTCACATTGTTATTTTGAAATAATGTCAGTTATTTTAAAATAACTGTGCTGTGTAGATGCATCCCTAGATGTATTCAAGTCAGCAGGACCTGATGAAATTCATCCTAAGGTGAAGAACAAACTGAAGCAATCTTGGAACTGCTAGCAATTATCTTTGAGAGCTCTTAGAGGATGGGCAAGACCCCAGAAGACAGGAGAAGGCCAAATATGGCCTTTATCTTTAAAAGGGGGAACAAATAAGACTAGGGGAATTATAAACCATTCGATCGTCCCCGGGGGCAAGGCTGGCAGCCAGTACGCTCTCAGCTCCACTCCTGGGAAGCTCCCTGCCCCTTGTATCAAAGGCAGCAGCGTGAAGTGGTAGGCGGAGCTGGTCCGCGAGGGGACCCAGTTTAAGAACCAGCTCCCCATACAGACCAGCTACTTGCTGCCCCACACCGCTGCTTCTGACAGAGACAGCAGCATAATGTGGCAGCAGCCCCTGTCTGTGGGGAGGAGGTCCAAGTGCCCCATGGACAGAGGTTGCTCCGCAAGATCTGGAGCAGCCTCTGTCTGTGGAGAGTTTGGACATCTCCCCTCCCGTGTGGAAAGAGGCTGCTGCTGCTAAGCAGCCTCTGCCTGTGGCGGGCCCAGGCTTGCCACAGACAGAGGTTGCTCTGTAAGATGTGGAGCAGCCTCTGTCCATGGGGAGCTCAGATCCCCTGTGGACACAGGTTGCTTCATCGCAGCTTCTCCTGCTCCCCTGCAAGGCAGCATACCCCCCTCACCTTCCTTGCTGCTGCCTCTCTATCAGAGACAGCAGCATGGGGACGAGGGGCAGCCGGATCCTGTGCTCGTGGAGGGCGAGCTTTTAAGTTAGCTCCTCACGGGCACCATCTAATACAGAGGCAGCAAGGGGGTGAGACATGTGTGTAGTTGACAAGATTAACCGATAAGCCTAGGTTTATCGGTTAATCACATATGGGTACGTTGACATCCCTAGTTTGAAGCCAAAGTAAACTGCCCCCACTGTAAGCCAGTTCACTAGGAATGACCCGGAGTCTCCAGAAATTAAAGATTAATCTTTAATTAAAGATTATGTCATGTGATTAAATCTCCAAGAAGACAGCCAACCAAAACTGACAATTCTACAGTTTACTCCCATGCAACACCATGTAGTTGTGCTTCCAAGCTACATCTTTTCTCTCCCCACAATGCACATTTTATTTCTCTGTGTTATATGTTTATTCTAGGTGAAATTTAGAGTAACTGAGCTGTTTGTGGGGAACTCTTTGGGGGTCAAAATTCACTCACTAACTCCTTGGTCTTAAATTAATGCTGGAACTGAAGCCACATCTCTCTGTGCCTCTTACAAAAGGATTCCCATCCACTGGATCTGCACCCTTCCTCTGGCCTTCTCCCAAATCCTCCTGCAGGGCTAGTGCAATAGGTGCCACTACGATGCACAAGAGGTGTGGCATCACACTCACAAGCAGGTCAAAGAGGGTCATACCTAGTGGTCAGAGCAGGAGCTGGGAGTCAGGATGAGCCCAAGGCATCAGGCAAGGTCAGGTTACCAGGAGATCAAAATTATGCACCAGGTTACAGACAGCAATCGAATAGCAAAGCCAAAGAAAAACTTGGGTCAGAAGCCTGAATCTAGGATCTATTACAAGTCAGGTCTGAAGTAGAGGGGAGCAGGCCAAGCTGATGCTCAGACAGCTGTCCTTCATTGCTTCCTGGTTTAAGTACTGACATTAGCTAATCAGGGGATTGCGAAGGGCCACTACTCAACTCCTGCTGTGTGGTACTTCTGGCCTGTCATCTATTTCCATGCTCTTCCCACTTCCATAATGCTCCTTGTGCCAGGGGCCGCAGGGAGGGAAGTGTAAGAGCTAGCTATGCTGATTCTAAATCCACTGGCTACTTGCAGGTGGTTTCAAACTCCTTTGTGCTGCCTGGAGCAGCAAGGGAACAGAAACAGGAGGTCCCTCAAACTATTCTGATACTCATTAAGGCTTTAAATAATAGGGTCCTAAGTTTTAGCCCAGATTCCTCCAAAATGCAGACTCTTCAGGAGTTTCATGGCCCAGCTGCTTACAGAAGTTACAGAAATCCTGATGGAGATGGTTCCTTTCTGAGATGGCATTCACAGAGGAGCTACAGATGCTTAGTTTCCCCTTACTGCTTTCTCCTCCAGTCCAATGCCAGTATTCCTCTTTGACAGTCAGGCACAGGAATTTCAAAGAGTTCATGCAGGCCAAGAAAGGATTTCTTGGTTAACAGCTTACAGCAGAACTAAGGGTACGTCTACACTAGCCCCCTAGTTCGAACTAGGGAGGCTAATGAGGGCGACTGAAATTGCTAATGAAGTGCGGGATTTAAATATCCAGCGGCGATTAACATATTCCAGTCGCCATTTTGGAAACTGACTAGCCGAAGGAACTACGCCGGCAGAGAAGAGGGATTCGAGATAAACCCCTTAGTTGAATTAACTGTTAAACCTCATTCCACGAGTAACAGTTAATTCGAACTAAGAGGTTTATCTTGGAATCCGCTTCTCTGCGCTGTAGACAGTTACTTCGGGCTAGTCAGTTTCAAAATGGCGACCGGCCGGGAATATGCTAATCAAGCGTGGGATATTTAAATCCTGCGCTTCATTAGCAATTTCGGTCGCCCTCATTAGCCTCCCTAGTTCGAACTAGGGGGCTAGTGTAGATGTACCCTCAGAGTGGTCCTCCCAGGCAAACATGAGAAGAGGGCATGAAAAATAATTGGGGAAAGCAATTGAGACTTTTTGATGCAATTATACTAACCCCTCTGATACAGAGTGTTTGCCCCCCATTTGTTACTCATAGTTGCAATTTAAGAGCAGTGTGATTACAAGTTACTAGCTTTCCAGTATACTTTTTTATTTTCCAGTGGTGTGTACAGTGCCATTTCTAGAAGCCTTGGTGTCCTACACAACTCCTTCCTCTCCTTGGTGGAGGGGGGATATGCTAAGGCCACAGAGGCAGAAGCTCTGGGGGGCAAAAGCAGGGCAGTTGGGAAGGGAGGCAGGAGGAGTCAGGCCCATCCCCACAATCAACATTGGTAGAAAGCAGAGCGACCCAGCTCCAGCCCATTCTGCTCCCCTGGCTCCCACCTGCACCACAGCACTATGTAGCCTTATGCACCTGTGTATTTTGTGTATTGGTAGGGACAGCCCTGGTGTGTAGCCAGGAAATTGAAAGCTTTTCCTTCCAGCACAGAACATAGTGCTGTGATTATTGCCTTTGTTATTTCACACATATTTGATTACCATAACATATTACATCTGGGGCATCTTAGATGATTTGGCACCTTCCGCATTAGCTTCCAAATGAATTTAAGTGTGTGTATATTGTACCAACGCTCTGTGATCAGTATTGGGTGACTGTTCCTTTTTGGGTATAGTTCCAGATGCTAGTTTGTTGCCCTTCTTTTTACTGAACTTTCAGGAAAGGAGATGTTACTTGTGGGTGGTATTGAAGGAAGGTGCAGTCTTTTTCCATATTTTTTTTCTTTGCTGTGAGATCTAATTAGCAACTGTTACATATGGTGGAAGTTAATACTGGTTTTGCCTTTTTTTTTTTAAATAGAGAAAGAGAGAACAAAGACGAAGATAGATTTTTTTTTGGTCTGTATTTATCATTCATAAATAAATAATTTTAGGCCCCTTTGACAAGGGGTGCATTTATTTCTGTTCTAAACCTACAGACACTACAGCCTACCCAGTGGACTTGCACAGAGGTTATTGTTACCTTATATAAAAACTGTGCAGAACATTTAATTTAAGGATTTGTCCAGTGAGATGTTAATCCTGTAAGAGGGGTTTTGAAGCTGTCCCTTCACTTTGAAGGAGCTCGAGTATTTCTTCTATGGCTGAAGACTATGATTAATCAATTTGAGATGCCAAAACTGCACCAGATTCTGCTCTTATTTACATTAGTCAGAGGCAAAGGAGCAACTCCCTATTTGCAATAACATAACTGAGAAGAATCTGATCCATTGGAAGGAAACAACCTAAAATTGTATGTCAATGACCTATAAAGAATTCAGAAAGCAGTGCATGTAAATGAAGAATTCAGTTTAGCGAACAGATACGTAAAAAAGAAAGCCTTTTTGGATGCAAAATTGGGTAGTAGTTTTAAGCACTTGAAAGACAAATGACATTGGCAAAAAGACTGGGCTAACAAGGGAACACTTGAAGAAAGTCTAATCTCGGCTGGCATGCTGACTAGGAAGGTCAACCCAGTGCACGCGTTCTCAGCTGGAGTCGGGCTCCCTCTGCCAGGCCAATTGTCCTCTGCACTTCAGATACCAGACCAAACTGAAGGTGCCTTCACCCTGCCAGCTCCTTATATTCTATCAGTTTAAAGAGAGTTTCCTTTTTCCTGTCAACTTATGTCTAATTTCCTTACGCTATGAAGAAGGGAGGTTGTGTGTGTGAGTGCCTTTTTTTTTTTTTTAGCACAAGGCTCTTTAGAAAGCAGTGTAAAGACTCATTCTGTGGTGCTCTGTTCCCAGCCAGTAAGAGTGACAGTAATTTTAAAAAAAGATTTAATGTGTATTTTATTTATTTTCATACTCATTGTTCTGTAAACGTGAAGACTCCACTTATGAACTACTATTTATATTTTAACACCAAAAGAAAAACCTATTAAGACACGTAAAATATTTGTGTTTTAAAATGCACTATAAAAAATTCAAGTTTGTTCACATTTCTAATTTATATATGCACATATAAATGTCACGAACAAAAGTTATATGGGGAAAGGAATGTGAACAATTTTCTTTTCAGAATAGGCATTTAGGGTTAGATTTTAATCCTGATTTCACCACTGTAAATCCAGAGTAACTCTAGAATCTAGACCTCACCCTATTGAAACACTGAAATTGTATTAATCATTTTCCAAATTTAAATCATATGTAGTCATTTATTTTATTTCAGAAAAAATTGTTTAGAAAGTTTGATATCTGTAAACAAGTATTTCCTAAAGATAAGGCAGGTATTTTTATTAGCCATGACACACCTGCACACTGTCAATTGATCTGGAGGCTGCAAGAAGACTGATAAAGGCTTCCTTTTGCCTGAGACACTAGTCTACTATTTGATCTCCTTGATATCCTGGAAGTGATTTCAGTTTATCTCAGTCTGTGAGGTACGCAGAACTGAGGGTGGGGAAAAGATAAATAGAAAAATGTGTGTTAATTCAAAGATGCTGGCTGGAGCAGGGGGTTGTAGGTTTTGTGTATTCTTGCAATAAATATCACTGTAGCACTTTTCTTGGAAATGCCTCAGCAGTTCAATTTGTTTCTGGGAACACAATTTTACTACTTTTTTAGAATACTGAAATCTATAATTTTCAAATATTCTAATTCAGTCTTTGAAATTTTTCCATGTGCTTATAGCACATATTGAATATATTATATTGTTGTGGAAAAGGATAGGAGATCAGAATTTGTGAAAATGAGACTACATTTTAAGAATTGAAAGAGATTTTGTGATCTGTTTTTCATAAATTTTACCAGCTCCAATAAATTATACTCCTAATTGACATATGCCTAGACAAATTTATAATTTACTCTAAATTAAATCTTTATTTGATGCAAATAAAACAAATGAATTTATGAAGCAAACCATAAAGGAACAAAACAAACAAACATATTATCATACTGTCTAAATCTGAAATACAATATATGAAAACAATAAAAGGCCTGTGCCTGCCTTTCTCTTGCATTCATCTCTCTCCATTGAATTAACTGACAATTTGGGCATGCAAGAAATTCAGGATTTGTGCTGCTTGGGTACAATTGCCATTTGTAATTAGTTTACTTTTTGCACCATAGAAATAGATAACCAAAACCATGTAACTTCTTATAGTTATAATTTAAAATTGTATCACTGAAGTTGTAAAAAGCAGTTCTTCAGTTCGTGTATTAATAAAATAATTCTTAAACTTTGAAGTTACCCAAATTATTTTTTAGATTATCAGTTATTTTGGACACAAAGGATAGTTAGTTGCATGATTAAAACAGAGAACTTGGAATCAGGAATTCTGGCTTTAGTTCCTGGCTCTCTCTCAAACTTTCTCTGTGATGTTGGGCAAACTGCTTTCTGCCTTGGTTTTCCTTTTCATTGTTTAAAATAAATAAATAAATAAATAAATAAAAATCAGGATACTACTTCATCAGCTCACAGCATTTATATGAGGCTTAATGGGAGTTCCACATGTGAAGGACTTACAGAACCTGGCTCTTAGTGTTCACTTGCAAGTTCAGAATGTCACTTTTTTATCAATGTAGTACAGTGAAGTCCCTGTGCTGCCCTGTATCAACACATGGAATTCACATTAATGTCAATAGGAATTGTGTACATGCATTTAGCAGATTGTTTGGGTTTAAATAAGAAAATATAAACTGAATTTTAAATAGTATGTAATAGCAAAGATATAATTATGGATGACAAAACATGTTTTTCTAAGGGGGGGGGAAACTGCTATGTAAGTGGTAAATGCTGATTTTTTAAGCTGGCTACTTCTTTGGACTCCATTATCTATACTACAACAGTACCATAATATAGTGTGCACAGACTTCAGTCGCTACAATAAATCATAATAGTCTAATTAATCTCCTGTATCTCAATATGCAAGGAACAACCTTGTTCTTTTCATTTTTAACACAATTTCTGATGCTCATCGGGAAGCCACTGCCTCTTTTCTCCCGCCCCCCCCAATCCATCAGGTGAAGTGTTATACGATAAGAGGGTGGAATACGATAAGAGGGTGGAAATCTGACAAAATAAAAACTTACAGTAGATAGTACTCCTAATTATGTATGTTACCCGGCCAAAAGTGTATAGGAACGGAACTAATAGTACCACAGGTTTCAGAGGAGGGGAGTTATTGTAAGGGTTTGAACTCAGGCACTGGCTCTGTTTTGGGAGAAGAACTTACTGTAATTAGTGAGAGTAAAGATCTCTGGTTTTCAGCAAAAAACTACAAAACATAAAATCTGGCTGGCATCTCCCAAGTGGAAAACACTTTCATAGCAAATATGCATGTTTTAAAATTTGTCATTGCTTATCCATTTAAAGAAAATGAGACATGAAAGTTCTTTGTTTATACAGGGCTGGAGATACTCCACAGCATAATTAGGCAATGTTGTATCAATCAAATGATAATAGTCCTGAGCAAAAGATAAAGACCTGTTACACTTTTTAAATATTTTCACCCATGACTTTTTATATGACAGCTGAAATATTGCAAATAGACAGTATTAGTCCTTTAAAATTGTTCCTTTCCTGCAGTGGATTGTCTACTTTTCATGATGCACTTCATTAAATAACACTAAATTCATGAAGAAACCCCACGAGATCCACCTTTCCTGCAAGACAAGAGGAATTTAGAGGACTAAAACTGGGTAGCACCATTTTTTGGAGACAGATTACTAGAAGGACATATTTTTTAAACAGCAGCAGTCCACAGTACCAGCATTAACATCATCATGCTCAACTATGCTTTCATTTTCAAAAATTAGGTAAGAAACAGGCCCTCAAGAAATGGGACACTTTCCAGTTTTAGCATTTATCCCATCAAGTTAAATATTTTATTTCTGTCTTTACTACAATCAGAATAGTTACTCCAATTATGACTCTTCAAAGCACTCAGTAAGCATCAAAAGCTATTTTTCTCCTATACTTCGAGCCCCAGCCTGCTCCTTTTGAAGTCAATGGCAAAATTCCCATTTGGCTTCAAGGCTATACCCTTATTCAATATTTTATTGTGTATGTGAAAAGTTCTGTTTTATCATAGAATATAAACTGTCATTCAATAACTACTATCCTCATTTCTTAAAATGTGGCAATTCACTCTGAAATATCAAAATTCACTCTAAGAAGTAAAACAAACTAAAATGAAATAGTCATAATATGTGAGAATTTTAATAAATAAGAATCTTATTATGAGACAACTTTATTGATAGTCTGGTAGGCTAGGAAACCTCAGCTGGTAGAATCTACTAATTTTCATGTTTTTCAATTATTTCAATGTCAGAGTAATTTTAAAAACGTGTGTATTCCTGTCAAGTTAAATTTAGGAAACACAGTAAGTGAACAAACTGTGTTTTACCCCTGCTTGAGAATATATCACCATATTTAAATCACTATCACAGCTCTGAACAACATTCATTTAATAGTCAGATTCTCTTGGTACAAATAAGCAATTTTGTTTCTTTTATCAACACTATTTTCATTCAATTTAGTTCCCTCTCAATATATGTTTAATAGTCAGCATTTATTTTTCACACAGCAGTTCAACCTTGTTTGTTTTGCCAAGTTTCACACCTGTACGTGAAGGGGAAAATGAATTCAGAATGCTTTTTTTTCCACTTGAAATTCGGATTTATAATCCTATCAAAGCATCTTTATGGTAACTGTTGCAACAAGTATATCAACAGGGGAAAAAAAAACATGGATAAACACATTCAGTGCCAGATAAACTATCAAGATACAGAGAACAAGGCTGAAGTTAAGAGTTTGGGCAGTTCTGCAAAAGTATGCAAAATCAGACATGTAAGCCAATTTATAGTGTTTTCAATAAAATTAGTGCCTCAAACCCACAAAAATAAAAAAGCCGAATGACAAAAATAAAAACCACGGGTTTCCCCGAATTTTTTCTTGTCTCAACTCCTACTCTCAAGCCTAACACAACTGAGCACATACAACAGAAAGTGTACAGTCTCTGATTTAACTGCAAGCAATTAAATAAAGACTCAGTTGAAATGTTCAAATCAGGCCAGCATCTTTCTGTCATAAGACAGACAAGAGCTAGAGGGTCTGACATAAAGTAACAATTATCTGGCATACTAAGAGCTCTTGTACTTCCAATCACCTGTTTCACACGGGGCTAGTTAGATCAGGAACACTTTTGAACTACTGTTTCCTCCGCCAGTTGTGGGTGACGGATTTACTTGTTCTGAATGACAGGGAGCAGCAACACTGTATTTGAATGCTAGCGCTGCATTTTACCCGCCCTCGCTGCTTTCGTTTATATTACCTTTTAAAATCTTAGGACAGCTCAGTTAAAGATTAAATCAGCATCAACAACAGCAGTTCAAAGCTTTGTCCCGGGAAGCAAAGGTAAAGATAACGTACTTGTAGCTCTAATCCAGGTTTGGCTGCTGCCTCGCTTTTATGACCGTATAAATGGCACATCATATAGCAAATCTAAGCCTATCAGCCCGTCTGGTTTGGGTAACGCTAGGACAGCCCGACATCTCTACACGCTTTATAACCAACTCCTTGATTAGAAGGCGATTAGGGATTTACTGAAGCGCTGGCTTTGGAAATGGATTCCAGCCACCCTGCCCTTGTGCAAGATAATGATCGGGAGCATTTCCTGGGGAGGCGGCTGTCATCTCGGTGTAGTGCAGAGCAGGCACATGTGTGCTTTCGCCGCGCTCCCCTAACGGAGCAGCTGGCTCTGAGCCCGCTGCCTGCAGTCTCCCCAGGTGCACGATCCGCCCCGGCGAGGCTCAGCGCCCAGCCCGCAGGCAGCCCCACGGTGCCTGGCTCATCACCCTCGCAGCGGGCATGGGGCTAGAGCCAGCTGCTCGTCCTCCCCCCTCCCGCCACTCCCAGTAGCCCCCCCCCCAGGGGAACAGCCACTTACAGGTAGGAGGTGAAGAGGCTAAGGTTGGAGGGCACCGCTGTGAGCCCCCGGTCGGAGCAGTCGGCCCTGAGGAGCATCCCGTCCTGCTCACACTGACACAGCGCCGGGCAGCCCCTCTGCCGCCTCCCTGCGGGGCTCGCCAAGCCCCCGCCGCCAGCCGCGGGCAGCCCGAGCAAGCAGAGCAGGAGCAGCGCGCTGGCCGGGCAGGAGGTGTCCATGGTGCCAGCGGGCGGTGACGCGCCTGGTTTCAGCCCCCGCTTCGGCCGGGAGGTGGGACAAGCTCGCCCGGCTCAGCCGCAGCCCGGGAAAGAAGTGGCCGCAGCCCCAGCTGCTGCTGCAAGGAAGCTGCCTGCCCTGGCGCGGGGCGCTGCTGCTGCTCTTGCTCTTGCCGCCGGAGCGGGGCCTGTGGATCCGGAGCTGCTGGAGCCCGAGTGGCTGCCGGCGCGCTGCGCTCTGCAGCCGCATCTCAGTTTACACGCTGCTTTAAAGTGCCGCCGCCGGCCCCGCGCGCCCACTGACGCCGCCCAAGCTTTGCCCGCGGCCGCGCTGCGGGGCCCTGCCAGCGCCTCTGGGGGCGGGGAGGAAGGGGGCGCTCTCGTCCTCCTACCTGCCGCGCGCGCTGCCGCCGCCTGTGGAGCGCGGCGGGCTGTGCACAGGGCTGGGCGCGCCCCTGGAAGAGGCGGCGGCGGGCTGGGGCTTGGAGCGCCAAGGGGTGCGGGGCAGGCCCTGCCGGCTCAGCCCAAAGGCGCGAGAAACAGGAGTCGGGCAGGGAGCTGCTTGCAATCCCGGCAGCGCCGCCCGCTTCCCGGGGGCCGCCTGTGCTGCGAGCTCTCCCCGTCGCCGCTGGAAAGCGCGGACTAGAGGAGAGCCAAGGGGCTGTGTGGGGAGGCCACGTCCCAAAGCCTTTTTGTCCCCTTTGAAGTCTTTGCGCTGGGGTCTTATCCTGCGTTGCAACGAGATCACACACGGGTGGAACTTTAATTTGGGATGTGGTTGGCTTGGCAGCAAAAAGGACATCCGAGGGCAGGTTGATGGGCCTCTGAAGGGATTTCAAATCAAATGCCAACACATCCCTCCAGCACTGGCAGCAGCACCACATGGGACTCTGCTCGGCACGACCAGACAGTCCCTTGCAACTGGGGACGGGTTGTGTTCTTAAGAGACAAGCAGCCCGTAGTAGTAGTAATTATTATTATCGATAGGTCCCTTTATATGCCTTTTCCATGGGTTAGCATTCCAGAGGTATGTAATTTTCAGACAAAAATTCTGTAGCGTCTGGGCTGTGTAGAAAAGCGGCACGTAGTGGTCTTGAAATGAAAGACTGTCCTAATTCGGAGGGACAGATTAATGGCATGCCTGGCCTGATCAGACCAGCTGAAGTAACACTGTACTTTCAGATAGTAGGCAGTTAGTTGTCTAGGACACTTTAGTATCTCATTAATGTGAGTGGCTCCAGGTTTTGAGGGATGTCCATCTTCCAGTTGTCATAGGGCAGGAAAGCCTGTTGCATCAGCCTGTAAACCAGCAGCCCCTTTACTCCTGTAAAACACAAGACCAAAGCTCATTCTTTGCAAGAGTGGAAAATTCCTGTAACATTTGTTGCTATCATATTTTGAAAAAAAAAGTTCTAATGTGACATGCCTAGTGCATTTGTATTGCTCTGACAACTACACAGTATTTATTTTATTTAGGATTCCAGCAATATAAAAATTGAGCATCCTGTGCTTTAATTACCTTTTAACATACATTTCAATAATGAATAGGGTCATTAGTGGCAAACTTCTTTCTGTGAAATTCCTTGCCAGAGGAGGTTGTGAAGGCTAGAACTATAACAGAGTTTAAAGAGAAGCTAGATAAATTCATAGAGATTAGGTCCATAAAAGGCTATTAGCCACGGGGTAGGAATGGTGTCCCTGATCTCCGTTTGTCAGAGACTGGAGATGGATGGCATGAGACAAATCGCTTGATCATTGTCTTCCGGTCCACCCCCCTCCGGGGCACCTAGTGCTGGCCACAGTCGGCAGACAGGCTACTGGGCTAGATGGACCTTTGGTCTGACCCAGTACGGCCGTTCTTATGTTCTTATGAGAGCTGGCTGCTTAACTCCCGTTTGTTCCTGTGAAAATCCCTTCCCAAATTAACAAGGGTTGGATTCACATCTAGCATAAATTGGTGTAGTTCCACTGACTTCTGTGAAGTGATGCCATTGTCTACCAACTGTGAACCTGTCTCTACATTTCTGTTAATCACAGATTCTAGACTGGAAGTAGTATTGTGCTGTTTGTGATTAACTGGTTGAACAGATTACCTAGGTATTGGAGAGCATTCATGAAATGCTTACGGCCCTGATAAACTTCACAAAATTCAGATGATAGTCCAAAGTAATGGCTGAATGAGATGTCCAGGAAGATAGCATATAATATAGTTTGTACTGTTTCTGCACCATAATTTGATGTAATATTAGTTGCATAGGTAGCCTTACACTGGGGCAGAAGAGCTTTATTTAAAAAAAGTAAAAGTAGCTTCTGCTTTCCTGTCCTGTAATCCCATGTCCACCAGAGCACTGAGAGACTCTCCTTTACAAACATCCTTTCATGTGCCCATGATAACAATGTCTGGAAGTACAGGAGACATGTAAAGCATGAATAGATGGGGAAAAAATTATGCAGTATACAGTGTTTGCTCTTTGTAACCACTGAGACACCTTGGCACCTGCCATAGAGAGCAGTTTCCCTATTTGGCCACATTGAGAACTGCTTAACCCATGCAGGATCAAGATCTTTGTTTCTGAATTATGTAATTTTGGAGCAATCCCTCACTGAGTACATTTGAATAGATTCATGCTTGGGGGCTTGTTAATTTACAGATATCTGAATACTTTACTTTCAACTATGTCAAAATGGCCACTTCAAAAACATGTATTGCATTCCTCTAGAATGTTTAATATACTTTGCCAAAAGATGGCAGAATAATTTTAGTTAATAAGTAAATATATTTCACAAGTACAGTGAAATCATATTTACCCAACTTGGTGGGCTATTACAGATATATTTAACTTGTTCTAAAAGATAGAGTCCATTGTTTACCTGACTCATTTCATGTTGAGAATATAATCAGTGTTATGTTGGATATCTTTACCTCCTTCAGATAAACATAGTTTAATTAATTATGAGGGGGTAGAGAAAGATATATATTTAATTTAGGTATTATTTATTTTGCATGAATAGTTTTGTTCAGCTAATACATGACTTTGAAATATTAAAAAATAGACCATAACTTTATTTAATTTTACCTAATATTAACATTTGATTTTAAAATAAGACTGTTTTTAGAACTCATTAAAAGCAGGATGTAGTAGGATGAGGGCATGCTCTGTGACTGAATTTAAGTCATACTGTTACAGTTATTTTGTTTTAGTATTTTTGATTTGTAAAATCCCTTGTTTCCCCATAAGAAAGAAAGAAAAACAAAGTTTGTCATTTGAGATAATGCAATAGTGGCGGTTATTGGTCCAAAAGGATATAAGTGGTATGCTTACAGTTCCTCAGAGGAGATTACAGTTTCTTCAGGAATGATCCTTCAGAGTAAATATGTTTCTAATATCTAAGCATATTCTACTGTCACTAAAATCCTAGCCCCTTTGAAATCAATGGCAAAGCACCCACTGATTCCAGTGGAGTCAGAAATACACCATTATTTCATAGACTAGCCAATTAGCCCGTCATAAGACGGGGATTTTCAGGTCTCTCCTCCAAGTCGGTCTTCTTTCCTGAGCCTCCAGTCTCTTGCTCCGTCTCTCTCTCTCTCTCCTCCTCCTACTGCCTCTCCCCCCCCTCAGCTCTCCTCTGCCTCCTGCCTCTCTCTCTGTCTCTCTCTTTCTCTTCTCCTCCTCCTCCTGCCTCTCACTCGGAGGACCGCAGAGCCCAAACGGCCATTTGGGCTCCACGCTCCCTGTGCTGCATGGGGGAGCACAGAGCCCAAACGGTCGCTTGCGCCACTTGTTCTCTCACGGCGGCCTGGCTGAGCGGCACAGAAGTCAGCCGAGTGCCACTGTGGGAGGCGAAGGGGGGTGGGGTGGTAACGTACACGGCCAGGCCCCACCCCCTGGCCGTGTACGTCACTGCCCTGCCCCCCTTCCCCTCCTGCCGTGGCACTTGGCTGACTTCTGCGCCACTCAGCCTGGCAGCCGCAGGGGAGCAAGCGGCCGTTTGGGCTCCCCCATGGCGGCCCGGTTGAGTGGCGCAGAAGTGAGCCAAGCGCCACAGCGAGAGGGGAAGGGGGCCGGGGCGGTGACATACACGGCCCGGGGGTGCTGCATGGGGACTGCGGGGCCCAAACGGCCGCTTCCGCCGCTTGCTTGCGCCGCTTGCTCCCCCGCGGCGGCCTGGCTGAGCGGTGCAGAAGTCAGCCGAGCGCCATGGCAGGAGGCGAAGGACGTTACAGAGGCAACAGCGCCGTCCAGAGGCAACACCAAGCGTTACACCGTTACAGAGTCACAGACATTGGGCTACTATATATATAATGTTAAACACAGCTTAATTAGCACTATTTGTTGAGTATTTTATTGTTGACTTTCAGCTCATTTAAAAATGATACATGAAATGATGTATCCATATTTATAGATTACTGTTACAGTACTTAATGTTGATGGAATTTTGTGTATTTACAGTATAAAATGCACATGTATACCAAATGTAACGCATTTTAATTTATTAATTTAAGTAATTATTAAACCTGGATATTTCAGACATATCATGGATTAACAGCTTGCAAAATTACAGGTTTTACACAGAAGTTGCTTTTTAAAATGCAGCAGTGTAAAAGAACATTGGGGACCACCAAATGTCTAATATTATTTCTCTTCTACTGCCTGGAATGACTGAAATATATTTTAAAAAATGTGGCTAAAAACAACTCCCAGGATGAGACTTTTTATGCTAAGTTTCAGCCTTTTAAAATTCTAACACCACCATCTCACAACTGTTATCGCAGCCAAAATAAGCGTTAAATAAAATTGTCAACAGACACATCACTAGCAGCAGCCACTGCTTAAATATTAAAGAATTTTCAATTCAGTGACAAACTAAAAAAATATGAAGGAGGAGGTGGAATGTCAGATTCTTGGTGTGCAATTTAACTATTTTAAGAGAAAATGGTACTTCTTCCCTCCTACTGCATTGAGCATCTGGAATACAATGAAACTGTGTTTAAACTGCAGCGGGCTTGTGTCCTTTACTTACCCGGGAGCTGAGCTCTGCTTGAGTCTTCCAAGTCATCATGGTTTACTCTAGGCATTTATGCTCTGCTTTTCACTGTATTTTGTCAACACAGAATGATAGTGACAAAATTAGAGCTGGGTGAGCTGCAGTTTTAAAAATATCCATGAACATCCTGAGTTCATAGGTTCCAAGGCCAGAAAGAACCAGCATGATCAGCTAATATAACCTGCATAATGCAGGCCTTCATTAGCTCTTTTGGCCATAGCATTGCACTGAGAGCTCAAGTGCAGATGATTATCACCATGACCCTCAAATATTTGGTTTGATAGTTTTTCCTGAACTCCGTTGTTACTTAGTTCAAATTCTGCTTAGCGGTGACTGAAAAATGGGCCTGAGAAAGGTCTGATTTTGGAGGTCTGTGCAGGAGTGAAGTACTTGGACTATTTAAGGACCCACTCTAAGCAACTAGGGCATAGGTGGTCTGATCTAGCATTCACAGCTTGGCTGAAGTTGCCCACCACAGAACAGTAATCACTGGATTGGAGTTGGAGGAATTGCAAGAGCAGGGTTTTGTAAGCAAGAGTCAGTCAGGCTGCAGTTAGAGTCCAGAGATCAGGGTCAGAGTCAAGTAGGATCAAGTCAGAGATGAAATAAAGTCTGGCATTGCAGCAGACCAAAGTCTGTTGTGATTGCCCAGATAGCTTCCTTGGGCAAACTCTGGGGTTAAATAGGGTGCATAGTTAATCAGAGGACTGCAGGGTACCACCACCCTGGATCTTGGTGGATACTGCCTCTGATACTTTCTCCCCACAGTGCACCCTGGCTGTGCCCTTATGTGGCCTCCTGATGGCACTGTGGGAATATCAGCTGTCCCAAGATCTGCAGGACTGTGTTCCCATCCCCAGCTCCTTAGACCCATAAAATCTGTGTATTATCCTTCTTTGCAAGCATTAATGGGTAATAGTTCTGTGTAGCTGCAGATGAATGAACCTCTCTCTTAAAACTGTAAGTTGAAGCCTTCATGATGCTTAGCTCTGCAGAGTCCCTCCACTTCTGTGATGGAATTGGCTCCAGTGCATAGAATCCAGACAAGGCTCACATATTGCATAGCCTTTTAAAGCTTTAGTTAAAGTCTGGCGAAGAATAAAGGACCTCGCCTGCACCCTCTGTGCTATGATGAATTTCTCCCTTTCTGAGAGATAGGGATAGGATTTGGGACATAGGGCAGATAGGAATAAAATCTACATTGAGCAACTTGTTAGGAATGCTATCCTTCTTCTTCCTTCCTTCCTTCCTATGATTTTTCTATGTGACAAAACACATTGGGGCTTCTGCAGTTTTTGATATGTTTGCATGGCCCTTTTGTAATTGCTTGAAGCATGTTTTGTAGTACTGAGATGGTTCTGAGGGAGCACAGCGGTGGTTCTTTTTTCAGCGCAGATGTAATATGAGAAGATCTTGTTTTAGCAATTTAGTAACTGGTTAGTGTATGAAAGGAAGAAGTGTATGACAAGCTAGCACAAGAGGAGAAAATCATTGTGACAGGCATCATAATTTAAATATTGTAACATAAGCTTTCTTTTAAACTCCATTGTATATAATAAAACTTCTGTTGTGCTAGCATCAAAAATTGATTTCTGCTGTCTCACAAAATATGGAAGTCGAGCCATTTCTTTGTTGAATTTGGCCCTAAAAGTTGCCAACATCTCTAACGTAGTGGGGATATTCTTCTTCTATTGGTAGATTTTTCTCGTCTTGACCCAGATGTTAGAACAACCAAAGACGAGAATGCCTCATGGTGACAGAGTAGGTTTTATACTGAATCTAGTGTATATGGCATGGGACTTTGGGAGTTTGGAAGTTTTGGGATAAGTGTGATCAATTGAGCTCATAGTTAGATACCTATTGTTTCTCAGAAGTTGGTGTAGTGTCTTCCATCTCTGTGTCTTGTCTACTAGAATTGTTAACCTATATTTTGACCCCAGTGTGTGTTGATATACTGTGCTTTCAGTAGACACACTGTACTGTTGTTCCTTTTCATCTGAAGGCCTGTAGAATCAAACCTGCATGTTCTTCTGCAGACACCTCAAATGGATGGGAAAGAAAAGGCATGGAAATAGACTTCAACACACACAAATGCATTCTAGTCATTGGAGCTGACCTGGGACACAGGAGGAATGTGCAGAACCCTCTGAAAGGGTGTATTTCTCTTGCACACTGGAGAATTCCAGGAGGGAATTGTCTTCTGATGCTTCCCTTGAACACTGGGAAATCCCCATTTCCCAATGTGGGATTGGGCTTTAATGACATCATCAGATTGAAGTGGATTTGCATGCTTTCAAAGGGTGTGATACCCTCCTCACCCTCTTTTGTCCTATTAATGTAATATTTACTATTGTGCACATTCTTGTGCAACTGGGGATAATGGGGCCCTTTGATTTTAACTTTCTCCCCTAGAGCCACATGCTTATGGGAAATTTCAGTTCAACTATAAACATATTTTCAAAATCTAGCAATGTACTGGACAGTGCAGTATTAACAGTACTCTGCTCACACAACTTGTTATGTAAGATAACTGAATTGTAATTAACAGCATCAAGTACATTATGGATGAAATCCTGGCCCTATTGAAGTCAATGAGAATTTTTTCCAATTGACTTTACTTAGGGCTTGGATAACACCCCGGTGTGTGTGTGTGTGTGTGTGAAACTGCCATCTGATATTGTATATGCTCCACCCTTCACAAATACTGCACCCTTTGGGCTTGATACTGACATGCAATAAACTGATATGTAAGACTCAACATTTGTATGAAATGTTTTGAAAGATAAAAAACAGCACACACCTTCAGATCTGATATCTGAAGCAGGCTCTTAAAATAGTGCCGAAGATTAATTGGATTATTCTAACTCTATGAAACATTTCAGTGGCATTACATCTCATTCCCTGCCAGTGTTGGAGAACCAGCAGAGCTATTTTAGGGAGTATCTGTCTCAAATGCCAGCAATTCATTTAAAAGTTTTGTAGTTATAAACCACAGTATAGTGCTTTGAACATACAATAATATTTTTATAACTCATAATTTTTGCATCCATCTATTCTAGACAATATTGACCTTCTGTGGACCAGTTTATTTCTCAACACTTCCACTGCTTACTGGGCTCTTAGAAGATACTTAGGGGTAAATTAGAGCTAAATAACAGGACAGAAGATTGAGAGCCAGGACTGGCGGTTGTAAACAAATTTTATGGGACTATGGGAAACTTGGCCACACACGATAAGTGGACATCCAGCTAATTAAAACCATGCCAGGCCGCAGATGTTGCCAGACCAGGGAGTGCCAGACTAGAGAGGTTCAACCTGTATAACAAATAGTAGTATACCTTTTTCATAATTCATGCCATTGTAGAAAGACATTAGAAATGTTGGGTTTCTCAGATCATGAGAATATTGGGAATACTTTTAGAACAGCATCCATGATTATAAAAGTGTCTCTCATTTGGGTAGTGAATTCAGCATACCTAAGATTTATTTTAGCTACAGAGGAGTGTTTCTGTTGGCTGGTGTCATTGAGCATGTGGCTGATAATATGGAATTCAAATGTTCACAGGGCTTCATGTTTATCCCTCATTGAGCTCTACTTTTGTCACTCAAAGCACAATCTGCCTCTCTCTCAGTAGTGTTGTCACAGTATAGACTTTTACATTGGGTGTTAAGGCGGTGAACTACATTGATGGGCCTAGCCTCCATGAATTTATCTTGGGTTTTTTTTTAACCCTGTTAAAGTCCTAGTATTCACAACATACTCTGGCAAGGAGTTCCACAGGTTGACTCTGCATTGTGTGAAGAAATTCTTCCTTTTATTTTAAGCCTCCTACTTATTAATTTCATTTGGTGACCCCTCTAGTGCTTGTGTTATGGGACCAAATAAATAACTTCCTTATTTAGTTTCTTCACACCAGTCATGATTTTAATAGACCATCTCTCTCCTTAGTCTCCTCTTTTCTAAGATGAAAAGTCCCAGTTTTATTAATATCTCCTCATATGGCAGCTGTTCCCAATCCCTAATCATTTTTTGCCCTTTTCTGAACTTTTTCCAATGCCAATATATCTTTTTTGAGATGAGGTGACCACATCTTCATGTAGTATTGAAGGTGTAGACATACCATAGATTTATATAGAGACATTAAGATCTTCTTTGTCTCTAAGATATTCTCTATCCCTTTTTAAATTATTCTTAACATTGTTTGCTTTTTTTGACCTCTGCTGCACATTGAGTGGATGTTTTCAGAGAACTATCCACAGTGACTCCAAGATCTCTCTATTGAGTGGAAACAGCTAAATTAGTCCCCATCATTTTATGCGTATAGTTGGGATTATGTTTTCCAATATGCATTACTTTGCATTTATCAATATCAAAATTAATCTGCCACTTTGTTGCACAGTTTTGTGAGATACTTTCTGTCTGACAAAAAACTACTTATCAATAATAGGGGATGTGAAATCCTCATTCTTTTATTGATCTGTTATTATGATTCCCACTTCCCTATGGTTTGTATTATCTGCCTGTTTTTAATTGTTTCTGTCTGCTGTATAATTAATTTTGCTACATGTTAATCAATTAAGGTGGTGGGGTATAACTGGTTAGGGCATTACATTACAGTATGTTAAGATTGCTTAGTAAAATAGCTGGTTAAGGTATAGCTAAGCAGGACTCAGGTTTCACTATATAATCTGGGGTAGGAGGAAGAGGAAGAACACCACCACCAATTCACCTCCAAGACACAGCCTAAGATCTGCACTCTGCACAACCCACATGCTGCAACCAGACAAGACTGACTTTGCCTGGCCAACATGGAAAGTTCGCCTGCCTTATCAGGTTTGGTGAGCATAGTATTCTATGCTTAATATTAATATTCTGCTTGCTTGGTAGTTGTTAATAAATAGAAAGTGAGGATATTACTGCATTAGGCTTTTTCACCGGTCAAAGATCCTGAAAACCTGCAGGAAGTTACGCCCTGAGCCTTAAGAATTGGGTACGGATGGGTACTTAAATTAACAGGGTTACACCTTGAGCCCTAGGAACTTGGTAAAGGTGTGTGTCCTTAGAGTGTGACTGACAGAATTTTGTGTGGGTAACAGGCCTCCTAGTGTAATGATTATTTCTTGAGTGTGCATCTGTTAGTCAGTATTAAGTGTATTCAGTTTTCACTGTATTCCTTTAGATGCAGAAGTTTGGAGTTCTTTTTGTCTTAAAGAACTTCTCAACCTGATGTTTTTTTCCAAGCTCTTCCAACTCTAATATTGCTGCCTGACAACTTATAGCAGAGGATTTATTACTAGATATTCTATAAACAGATTTTGTTGAAGCATAGTATACCATTTAAAGTTGGATTGTCTGCTCAGGGAGTAGAAGTTTTTGCAGTGCTTTTGTTATATGTGAAATATTAGACCATTAATGAATATTTCTTTCTGGTATCTGGTAAGACCAATAACTAGCACGTTTAGAATTGTCAATATCCAGAGAAAATCCTGTAACCATATCTTTTTAAGTGTCAAACACTTAGTATATATTAATATTTGTTTCCAATGAAGAATTACTAGCTTTAATTACTTCAGAACCATTAACAATCATTTGCAACAGATATTAGAAATATACATTTACTATTATATGATCAAGACTTCTGAAACTGATCACTCCAATGAATCATACAATCTATATAGTTCTCTCTTTATTATCCAACTAAACTCCCCTGGAACTGCTTGGCTACGTCTACACTGGCAGCTTCTTGCGCAAGAACTGTTTTGCGGAAGAGTTCTCGTGCAAAAAGTCTTCCACAAGAGTGAGTCTACACTGGTATGTGCTTTTGTGCAAGAGGTGCTTTTGCGCAAGAGCGTCTATGGCAGTGTGGACGCTCTCTTGAGCAAGAAAGCTCTGATGGCCATTTTAGCCATAGGGGTTTCTTGCGCAAGAAATTCATGTTGCCTGTCTACATTGCCCTCTTGAGCAAGAGCTCTTGCGCAAGAGGTCTTATTCCTCATGGGGAGAGGAATAACTCTTCCGGAAGAAGCCCTGCTTTCCGACGCTGTACTGTAAATTTACTTGCGCAAGAACGTGTGTGCAGTGTAGACACCTGGCAAGTTTTTGTGCAAGAACAGCTGTTCTTGCGCAAGAAGCCTCCAGTGTAGACATAGCCTTTATGTTAGCAAAATCAAGCACATTTGTAAGTGTAGTACCAGGACCTAAAATTACACCTATCACCTCAAGGCATTATTTTGAATTCTTCATTTGTTATAGACAAAAATAAATATCAGGCAACAGATTAATTTAAAGGGCTCTGGCTATATCTAAAGGATGGTCTCCATTGGAGAAGCTAGACTAATTTTCAAATCATTTTTACTGATTATCAGTGAGCCTAGTATGCATTTTATTGCCAACAGTTCCTGGGATAGACATGAAGTGTCAAATATATGTTGGGAATTTTTACTTGCATATGTAAATACAGAAGCTGGTGGGATTATTTTTAGCACTAATTTTTTATTTTGACTTTTCCATCTTCATCTTACTGATCTGAATAAGGAAGAAAAAGAGGTAAATCTAAAAGCATGGGCTCCCTCTGCTGGCTGCTAGTGTTGCTTCTTTTCCCCCTGTCAAGTGACTTAGCAGGGACTCTGAACAATGTAAGATTGAGAAAAAAGGACTGCAACCTGCTTTTAATGGTAACACCATGGGATAAAATGTAATGTGGGTCTTGAAAATAGGTTTAATCTTACTTTTAAATATTACTGCTATGTATCTCTTTGCTCATGAAATAGTGGAGATGATGAAGTAGTACCATGTTACATGAGTGTTTTAAGGACAATCACACATAGAAGGAAGATGCTAGGCAGGACCAAATTTCTTCATTGTTCATAACCCTCTGCAATTTAAGGAAAGTGATACCATCACTTCATCATAACGCATGATCCTTGCTTAAAGCTCAAAAGGAAAAAAGTGAGTTCCTCACGCTGGCCACCTCCAAGATCTCTGGGAAAAATGCTCTAGGAAAAATTATCTTCAAGACCCCAAATATGGTGTCAGTTTCAAATTGTGTATACAAATAAGAACCAGCATCTAGTCCCATTTATACCTTGAGATACTGTTGATGTCCAAGGGTAAAACTTGGGTGCATGGATCCTTTTCTTCCTTCTCCACACCCAGCAGACCATTGCAAAGAGAAAAGCATGGAGTGTAAGGCTGTGGCCTAATTAGCTCCAGTACCCCAAGGGGAACGAGTTAAAGCAGGGAAGAGCAACCACGTTTGTGTTGTTCCAGTTCTGGGAGGGAGAGAGAGGAGCAGCAATAGAGCACAAATCAGGTGATTTGTGCACTTTGAAAGTGCTGGGAGGAAGGGAGGAGGCACAGGAAGTGTGGGGCTCTGATGCCCCAGTGCACGAGAAGTGCATGGGAGAATGAGCAGCCAGAGGATCCACAGGGCACAGGTGGAACCCAAGTGGGCTATGTGTGGCCTGCGAGCCGCAGGTTGCCTACCACTGAGTTAAAGGCTTAATCTGTGTCTGGCAGAAGATGCTTGAGGAAGCCACACACTGTTCACTTCAAAAGCAAGAATAAAGAGTGCTATGTCCCCCTCAGCACTGGGGAATGCAACTGAAAATGCCTGATATGCCTACAGAGTGAAGAAAAGGGAGCATAGGGCAGTGTTCCCTCTAATGTTTTCCATCCATGTGCGGATGTTTTCCATCCATGCAAGGAATACATTTTTATGTGCACTGAGGCATGTGCACATGTGCACCACAAATAGAAACACAAAACCTTGCTAGGGGCACTCTGCTGATCAGCTGGCCAGCATTTGAATCTTTCCTGAGCAACTGCACAAGCACATAGCTTACAGGGAACCAGTAGTGGTGTGTGGGTAAAGCACTATAGTTGTTCCCATATGCAGGTCAGTTACCACAGGTCATGACTCTCCCTCCCATTCAGGTGACAGGGGAATAGTTGGATACAGCCAGGGTGGAGTGGAGAGGTGATTCAAGCCCCATGTGCCATTGACATTTTTCCACTCAGTAAAGTAGGCATGAAAGGGGAAGTAAGCTGTATCAGGCAAAGGACTGATATAGTTTTTTCCTCAACCTCGTCCTCCAGCCCACCACCTCTGTGAAGGAGAATGGGGAAATTAAGGTTCATCTGAACAGATTCTAGGTAACAGTGAAACTCAATTCATATCGTATCAGTGATTTGTGAATAGAAATGGTATCAAACATATTCTCAATGTGATGTCCTGGGTCTTGAACCTAGCCCAGGGACTCACCAGAGAACTCCTGTACCCTAGCCTCCATCTGCTAAAACCTGTTGCACTGAAAAGCTAATAGGACTACATAGCCTCAGCCCTGCTTTGGAGTTCACAGGACTCCACTGATTAGTCCAGCTGTGCTAGTTAAGCAGGAAGGTGGCACAGGAAGTTTGTCTGAGCAACAAGGCGATTTCCTGTTGTAGCTATATTGGAGTCTGCTTGTGCCTTCCACTTGCACCCAACCCTGTTCCTGATTCCTGCTTTGCTCCTGTTCCCATCATGCTTCTCCTCCATGCTTAATACTTTTACAAAAGTAAATTCTCTGCAAGCTGCATGGAACTTTTCAAAGACACCATAGTAGATGCTCAACTTAAATGTATACCCCAAATTAAAAAAACACAGTGAGAGAATAAAAAAAAGTGCCACCGTAGCTTAACAACCAAGTAAAAGAAGTAGTGAGAGATAAAAAGGCATCATTTAAAAAGTGGAAGTTAAATCCTAGTGAGGAAAATAGAAAGGAGCATAAACTCTGTCAAATTAAATGTAAAAATATAATAAGAAAAGCCAAAAAGGAGTTTGAAGAACAGCTAGCCAAAAATTCAAAAAGTAATAGCAAAGTGTTTTTTAAGCACATCAGAAGTAGGAAGCCGGCTAAACAGCCAGTGGGGCCCTTGGACGATCGAGATGCTAAAGGAGCACTCAAAGATGATAAAGTTATTGTGGAGAAGCTCAATGAATTCTTTGTTTCAGTCTTCACAGCTGAGGATATTGGGGAGATTCCCAAACCTGAGCCATTCTTTTTAGGTGACAAATCTGAGGAATTGTCCCAGACTGAGGTGTCATTATAGGAGGTTTTGGAACAAATTGATAAACTTAACAGTAACAAGTCACCGGGACCACATAGCAATCACCCAAGAGTTCTGAAAGAACTCGTATGTGAAATTGCGGAACTATTAACTGTGGTGTGTAGCCTATCCTTTAAATCAGCTTCCGTACCTAATGACTGGAAGATAGCTAATGTGATGCCAATATTTAAAAAGGGCTCTAGAGGTGATCCTGGCAATTACAGAGCAGTAAGTCTAATGTCAATACCAGGCAAATTAGTTGAAACTATAGTAAAGAATAAAATTGTCAGACATATAGAGGAACATAATTTGTTGAGGGAAAGTCAACATGGTTTCTGTAAAGGGAAATCATGCCTTACTAATTTACTTGAGTTTTTTGAGGGAGTCAACAAACATGTGGACAAGTGGGATCCAGTGGATATACTATACTTTGATGTCCAGAAAGCCTTTGACAAGGTCCCTCACCAAAGGCTCTTAAGTAAAGTAAGTTGCCATGGGATAAGAGGGAAGGTCCTTTCATGGATTGGTAACTGGTTAAAAGACAGGAAACAAAGGGTAGGAATAAATGGTTAGTTTTCAGAGTGGAGAGAGGTAACTAATGGGGTTCCTCAAGGGTCTGTCCTGGGACCAATCCTTTTCAACTTATTTATAAATGATCTAGAGAAAGGGGTAAATGGTGAGGTGGTAAAATTTGCAGATGATACCAAACTGCTGAAGATAGTTAAGACCAAAGCAAACTGTGAAGAGCTTCAAAAAGATCTTACCAAACTAAGTGATTGGGCAACAAAATGGCAAATGAAATTTAATGTTGATAAATGTAAAGTAATGCACATTGGAAAAAAATAATTCCAACTATACATACAATAAGATGGGGACTAATTTAGCTACAGCTACTCAAGAGAGAAATCTTGGCGTCATTGTGGCTAGTTCTTTGAAAACATCCACTCAGTGAGCAGCGGCAGTCAAAAAAGCAAATAGAATGTTAGGAATCATTAAAAAGAATAGAGAATAAGACAGAGAATATTTTATTGCCTCTATATAAAACCACATCTTGAATACTGCGTACAGATGTGGTTGCCTCATCTCAAAAAAGATATATTGGCATTGGAAAAGGTTCAGAAAGGGGCAACAAAAATGATTAGGGGTTTGGAATGAGTCCCTTATGAAGAGAGATTAAAAAGACTTGGACTTTTCAGCTAAGAAAAGAAGAGACTAAGTGGGGGACATGATAGAGGTCTATAAAATCATGACTAGTGTGGAAAAAGTGAATATGGAAAAGTTACTTACTTATTCCCACAATATAAAAACTAGGGGTCACCAAATGAAATTAATAGACAGCAGGTTTAAAACAAACAAAAGGAAGTTTTTCTTTACTCAGTGCACAGTCAACCTGTGGTGAAGACTAGAACTTTAACAGAGTTCAAAAAAGAGCTAGATAGATTCATGGAGGTTAGGTCCGTCAATGGCTATTAGCCAGGATGGGTAGGAATCGTGTCCCTTGCCTCTGTTTGTCTGGAAATGGGTGACAGGGGAGGGATCACGTGAGGATTATGTGTTGTGTTCCCTCACTCTGTGGCATCTGGTATTGGCCACTGTTGGCAGACAGGATTACTGGGCTAGATGGACCTTCGATCTGACCCAGTATGACTGTTCTTATGTTATATTCTTGCTTTTCTCCAGTTCCTTCCCGTATGCTTTGCCTCTGATCCTACATTACCAGTCCCAGCTCTGACCCTGGACTCTGACTTCTGACCCTATGGCTTGACCCTTCGCTCTAGCATCTGTCCTCAGCTTTGACTCTCAGTTTCAGTTCCTAGCCCCAGCTTAAATCCTGGTAACTGGCAGTTGACTCTGTTATTGAGGCTTGTCTTTGTTCCCTATCCTGGATGACTGCTGCACCCATTAGACCTGACTCCTTCTGTGACTGCTAGACCAGACTGCCTAAGTCCATTACACTCATCATTCTGCCACAAATGGATTAATGGAAAGGTTTATGCAGACATTCAAGCAAGCAATTTGCACTATGGTAGCCTACAGAACAAGGTAGCAATTTTTCTTTTAGCTGTACATGTTATCAGACATAAATGATGTTTCTGGGATGTAATTTAAGGTCAAATCTGGCCTTTGAAGCCTAGTGTGCCGAGAGACTTTCTTAAGAAACTGCAATCAAATGTCCACAAATAGTCGTTCTTGACTGCACAGTTTTCAAGGAAGGAAAAGTCTTTCAGTAAGGGTATGTCTACACTACAGCGTTATTTCGAAATATCTAATTTCGAAATAGTTATTTTGAAATATCTTGGGCTAAAGGCAGAATGGGAGATGGGAGAAGAACTAAGGCTAGAAGTAGAGCAGGCCTGGGGACAGGGAGGGAATGAGGGCAGAGTTGTGCTGGGGCTAGAGCTGAACTGGGGGCAGAGTATGGTTGGATGATGCTCTCTGCCAATTCCTCCAAGAACTGCTCTAACAGCATCTCCACCTGTATGGAGTTTAATTCTCTAAATTTCCGAGAAGCTTCACATCTAAAGTACAAACAAACAGAACAAAACAGCTCACTAATTAAATGTATCTGTCTCCTGGGCTCAGCTTTTTTATTTCCTTCTCCCTCAGCTCTTTACACAGCTTGAGGCGCGGAATGGATAATATTAAGATTTATGGTGTAATGTCTCAGGCCCCTGCAGGGCTAGAAATAGAGCACCAGTTTCTGTGCTGCTAAAAGTCCACTCATGTGAATTGGGTTTAGGTGGATCTTCCCTGCTGGAGTTCACTGCAAAATAAGGCACTTTTTACTGTGTATAGACAGAAAGACTTAACACTATTACTACAAACCCTGATCTTCTAGTTCTTACTTTGAGCTTACTCATTCAAAATTTGAAGTCAGTGGGAGTTTTGATTGACTAAGGATTGAAGCCCCAATTTGGCTAAGTACATAAGCATGCACTTAATTGATTTGCTGAAGATGGAGGATTTGTAGGATCAGGGCCCGAGTAAGAGGACAGGGTTCTACATTTTATTTCTTTGCACAGCTTCCATCTAATGCAGAGCAGCTTATTCTGCTAATTTGAGTATCTGAATTTTAAGCAAGTGAGTATAAAATTGGTACAGGATTTCCAATGCTGTCTGAGTAATAGCTCATTTGATCTTACCTTATTTAAAAGGAATTGTTTTCCTTTTTAAATTGTCTGTGTACTTTCTCAGAAAAGCTTGTGAAATTTTCTGAACTTTAAAACTTCTTTTTTGTTTTTTCTGTCTCTTTTATACAAATGCTAATAGTTTTGGAAACAGGTTTCTCATAGTAAACATTGTGGGAGAGAGTCTGTACACATTTTGTGACTTGTTTCCTTACATTCATTGTGTAAATCAATGATATTCTGATAGAGGCTCAAGTGGCTTTTTAATGTGTCTCCTGTGGCTCTTTGCAGCATGTGATATTAAAACAGTCTGATTTCAATTACTAACCATTCTAAGTGATTAACCAATAACTATGTTATTAATCAGTTGTAGCTGATAAAATAATAGTTGTGTGACAGGTTGCTTACCCCCTTGGTACTGTTACCAGGTGTGCTAGGACATCACTGAGCTTGCTTGCCCTGTAATAAATAGCCTGGGCATCCTTTCTTGCTGAGCTCAGTTCTCTAGCTTGTACAGACACAAGGAAGGGCCAGCCCCTCTGCTTGCAACAATAGAGTGAGGTGCAGATCCTCAGCACACAGATACACAGCCCTTCTGAGAGTTGAATCTCAGATAAATCTCTTACACGGTCTTAAACTGATTAAAAGTTTCAGAAGGGTAGCCGAATTAGTCTGTAACAGGAAAAACTTAAAAAACAACAAATGGTCTGGTAGCACTATAAAGACTAACAAAACATGTGGATGGTATCATGGGCTTTCGTGGGCATAGCCCACTTCTTCAGCTGACCAGAGTATTGGAAGTCCAGAACCAAGAATAAATAAGGGAAGGGGGGGGATGGAAGGGGGAAGAGGACATTGGGTAGATGAGTTTCAAAGGGATAGCCAAGCCAGTCTGTAACAGGAAAAACTAAAAAAAAACAACAAAGTGTCTACTAGTACCTTAAAGACTAAATAGTTAAAAGAGGCTGATAAGCCTCTTTTCTCACTAAGAATCTTTTCAGGATTGAAGCGTCGGGGTAGCTGAGTTAGTCTGTGCAGACTAAACTTAAAAAACAACAAATAGCCTGGTAGCACTTTATAGACTAACAAAACATGTAGATGTATCATGAGCTTTCATGGGCACAGTGGGCTGTGCCCACGAAAGCTCATGATACCATCTGCATGTTTTGTTAGTCTATAAAGTGCTACCAGACTATTTGTTGTTTTTTAAGTTTATTTCAGGACTGATTCTTCTGTCAAGCTGCACTTAAATCTCTCCTTAAGTTCAAAGGAGTGCCACATGTGGAACTAATGAACTCAAATGATAAGACCCTCATTAAAAGATTTCTACTAGAGTTCTCCAGCTCTTAAACTTTGTCCCTTGTTTTTGCACATAAATTTCTATGAAGGCAGCTATTGTTGGTAAATGGATGAAGTCAAACGGGTAAGTGATATGTATATATATTTTCTTAACCAAAGAAGCAGAATTTATTTTGGCTTATCTGTATCCTGACAATATTACTGTTTTAAAAATATTTAATAAAAAACACAATCTGCAGATGACAGGAAGACATTGGGAACTCTACTATAGTTTATCACAGAAGAGAGGAATAAAACAATTCCCATTATTTCAACAGCTATAATAAAACTAGCCACTTCATGGCCTCCTTACTATACCCTAAATATGGGACCAGATTTTCATAAAATGAGGTAAAAAAATCCAGACACACTCATCTTTGAACAGTTACAAATTTGTTTTCTGTAACTGTGTACAGAAATTGCTCGTTTTTATGTGAATAGACATTTCCAAAGACCATTAAAACCAATAGAAAGGGTTCCATTGACATCAGAAGGCTTTGCAATAAGATCATTGTCATCTAAATGCCAGTCATCTGTGTTGTGTGTTTTTAAGAAAAACCGAATGTGATGGTGTGCTTGCTGGTGTAAAAGTTAGACTCCTGAACTGTGTATGGCTATCAGGGTTCACCTTCTTAAAATCTGGCAACAGTGTAGAGAAAGAGAGGAGTTACAAAACTTTGTTTTTAATCTCCATGATTGAAAGATGACACTACAGAATGTATTTGTGACTTTACTGCTAATACAGTGATCATAATTCTTTGCATCCATCTAGAAAATACATCCAGATAAACACACCAATCAACCTTTAACATAAATATGTAGACTTCAGCTCTCCACTAAACATCTTCAGATGGCAAGTCTAATGATCATAACACTTTTCTAAACTGAATTCACTCTTTATGATCTGTTTTTTTTTAAATTTGTACACAAATATTGTTTGAGCCAGACTTTTGGCTGGAAAAATATGTGAAGCCTGAAGGTTGAAGGCAATGGGAGTGTCTAAGCTTCTTTAAACTCAGTGGAAAAGCTCCCCACTTACTCAGATTTTTACCTACTATATTTATGCCAATTAATATTAGCAGCAGAATAGGTCCTGAATCTTTATTTTTCCTCTGGGATTTTTTTTGGCTGACAGAAATAGACTAACATAAATTTCACATAATTTGATAAATCTTTCATAAAGTATTCAGAAATCAAACAAATCAAATACTTCTCAGATCTCAATGAATGAATTTGCTATGAGGACAGTCTCTGTCTTTTTATGTAGACATGGCTTTTTTCCAGAGAATCAATTTGTTTAAGTTGAATTCATAGCTAGAGCTGGGCAGGAAACAGTTTTTACATCCCAGAAAAAAATTTGAGATTTCAGAATTTTTCTCTCATCTCAAATCAGGACAAAAACTCAAAACCCCCATTTTTATAAGCCAAAAATCTGAAAAAATTGATTTGGGTCAATCAAAACATTTTTGTTTGTGACATTTAGTTTTGACTTAAGAGTTTTTTGGCTTGAAAATGTTGAATGTTATTAAATGTATTTCTTAAGTTAATCAAATATATTTTTCTATAATAGCTGCAATAACACTGTCCCATAATGTTGAACAGCTGGCTCTCTTTATTAAACAGTGATACACAGCAGCTAATTCAGATATCTGCCAAATATTACCATCCCACACTTAGGCCTGAGTCTCCTCTTACTTCTGGAATAAACTCTAATTATTTGAATGGAGTTAACCAGTGTATACTCAGTATAAGAGAGGTCAAAAGTGGATTTCTTCTTACTCCAGAAGAAATTGGATATAATCCACAATAAGGCTAGCTTCAAAGTCATTGGGAGAGATGGGGGGAAAGGACCTGTATGTGATTAATAGGTCATGTGAGCTGCATGAAGATGAAAAAATATGTATATCAAAATGAAATATGTTGATTTTTTTACATGAATGAATTCTCTAGAAAACAAAGTGTACGACTGGATCAGAAATCATTTATCACTCAGAACAATCTATCAAGATGTTGAACATTGTACTACTTGGAGAAAATTACTCCTCACATTTTCCACAGAAAGTCCCATTAAGTAAAACTTTTTTTGGAGCTGGGGAGTTTGTCTTCATTCCTGAACACAGAATAATGGAAATGTGGTATTATATCATTTTGCTATGCTTGGTCTACATCCATTAGATACTTTTTCTAATATTTTGGGAACAAACAGACATGCAAACCAATGTCTGCCTGGCCCAGCAGGAGATAGTAAAATACTTCTCAAACACCAGATGGGATTTTACAATATTTGTAAAATATAAAATGCTTGAAGTGTTCTCTGCAAACCTCAAACCGAATGTTTCATTTCTTTATATGCCTTTTTAATTCTCTTGGTGAACTTTTATAAATTAAAGGATTCTCAAAAGCCAGAGGTCAGATGCATTTTAAATGTTCCTAAAATTAAACTCAGAAGACTGATATCTATCTCTATATTGACATGATATATGTGTGATATTAGTATTAATCATATTCCTATAGGCTATGTCTACATAGCGGAGCTATTTCAGGATACCTCTAGTATCCTGAAATAGCTATGCCACCTCTTAAGAGCAAGCCCATTATATCAAAATACAATGGGCTCACTGTTCTGACATCCCTGTAAACCTGATTGCATGAGGGATATGGGATATTTTGGAATAGCGCCTTATTTTGATTTCGAAATAATCAATTTCGAGGTAAGGGATCTGTGTAGACACACCCATAAAGACTAGATATCATGAAATAATAGAATTCTAGAGCCTAATTTCAACCTGATTTTAAATGACTACATTTGTTTTTACACATTTAATCAACCTAAGTCTTTTTATTTTTACAAGTTATATGTGAATAAAGCAAAATATTTATTCACTATTAATTTGAAAACAAGGGGCTATGAATACAGCTGGTCAGAAATTTTCTGAATTATGCATTTTACTGGAAAATGCTGATTTCTAGAAACTAACACTTCACAGGAAAGGTTTTTGGTTTAAACAAATTCACATTTTAAAAAGGTTTTGAATTTTTTTTGTAATTGTGTTGTACTAAACACTTTGGAAACCTTTCTTAAATTCACTAATAATTCAAAGAAAATGTAGGTGCATTGCCAAATCTGATAAAATAGCAAACAGAAAGATAAATGATAGATCTCCACTGATCAATTTCCAGGGTTGTAATGGCACTATTGTTTTTGTATTAGATGGACTTGCATCTCCTTTTCAATAGACACTTGTGTCTATTAGCTGGGACATGGGTGAGAAGCCTCACACATTAAATCATAGAACCTCATGCTTGCATGCTTTTGACTATGTGTATGCTTTTATATTCTCAGAGCACAGATTTCTAGTAGAAGAGCAAATTTTGTTGATTTCTCTCTTCTGCATGTTTTGATTTCTCCATTCCAGCATGTTTTGACCATTAAGGACCATATTTTCATCAAGTGGAAGCTCAGAAGCAGGTAGGTGAATTGCTCCACACATCCTCCTGGTTTCCATACACAATTTGGTTACTAGGAGCTTGTGCATACATGTTCCTGCTTACATGCAAAATCAGCTTTTGCGAAGAATATCCTCCAATTTTTTGAAAATTTTTATCTTGGCCATCCCAAACCAGTTTTTAGATGGCTAATAAATTCCTTTTGTTGTTGTCATATATTTATTTATAACTCCAAAGAAATAAGGATATAAAGTTGCCAGATTATTTATTTAAAAGGGAGAGAGAGTAGAAAAAGAGCATTATATCCATCTTTCCCTACTTACAATAAAACTTTAGCTTGTATACACAGATAAGTGCCAATTACTGAGATGCCATAAAGTCATCTGAAACATTGTGATAATCAGAGTTTTGGATGTATGAAATTTGTTTTTGTGCATATTTCAATTTGAGGTAATAATTCTTATCACTTGAATGTGATAAGTGGAGTTCACATGTAACAACAAATGCATGGGAAACCTATTTGTTTCCCCTACACTCTGAGTTTTCTTCTCTTCTTTCTATGAGCCTCTCTCATGGAAAGATATAACTTTTAGATTCACTTACAAATAGTAAAATAGAAGCATTCAATAGGTGATGATTTCAAAAGAAACTACAAGTTTAAAACGATTTCACTGGCAAGAAAGTCAATTACAGTAGACTTCCGATAATCCGGAACCTATGGGACCTAGGTGGTGCCGGATTATCAAATGCTGACTATCAGGAGGTACTATAAGCTGGTATATATATACACTGTATACATTATATACTGTATATAAAGTGTTCTTAACCCTTTTATTGTACATACTGTATACAGTATACTGTAATGTTTTAGTTTTTTTAAGCCTTTTTTACCCTTTTTGCTCAGTTCAGCTGCTGCCGCTGTTACCTTGTGACTCATTTTTTGCCGAAGCTCACTCACTAGGTTCTTGCCATTTTGATGCCGGACTATCAGGAGTGCCGGACTATTGGAGTTTTACTGTATTAGCACAGGAATATCCAGGCCAGAGAGCAGTAGTTTAAAAGAAATACATCACCTGGAAATGTGATTAATGAGCCCATTCATGGGTTTCACCTTTGATTCTGCTTCAGGTATGCTTCCGTCACTTCTAGTGACTCTAATAATGGTGTTTGTATTAGAAATCTAAAGGGAGAGCCATCAGCTGGCGACCAGGTTCTATACAGTGATTTTCTTTAGTACTGTAGTTGGAAGTTGTAGAAATAGACATAGTCTGAATTAATAGGAAGAGAGCTTTAAAAGAATTCCTCTAGGGGAAGAACTTTAGTCTAAACTCTGACCTCCCTTGTGACTCCTATTGCTCCAAAACTATTTTCTTGAATGATGTATTTCTGAAGTGGGGTATATGTGTTACCTTCCTCCACAAACAACATATGGTAATACTTACCCTACATCATGTATTTCCATTAGCTCTTTTAAATGCTGTATTTGTTTTCATGTTAATCACTGAAGCCAAATTATATTGTTCAATTTGATTTGGGTTCCAAGGTAGACTAAAGCCATTTCAAGATGGAAGAACACTTGAACTAATGGAGACTGAATGACTGGTCTCAGAGAGATGCATTTATTATTTAATATGTTTGGCTTGCCATTTGCTTGGAAATTGATTTGATTGTCTCCAAATCTATCATAAGGGTTGTGTGAGCCAGAATGCTATTTCGTGTAGACCTTAATCCCTGTAGCCATTCCTCTGAATATGATTCTTTTGCACAGTTACTTGTACAATCTATCTAGGAATTTATATGGCCTCTGTCACTGAAATATCTGAGAGCTTCCCAAGTAGCTTGAAACCAGAAATAGTAATAATCATATATCTTTCTCATTACTTCTTCCCAGAATGGAGAAGTAGCTTTAATTTGTTTATAGTATAGGTGTGAGTGTTGTGTGTCTGCAAAAAGAGCATGAGAGAGAAAGCTAGGTCAAAATAAATGAATTTTGGATTTAGTGCTGAAAATGATTCCTGTGATCATTCCAATATTTTGCAGGAGCGAGTCCCAGGCTACGTCTACACTGGCGGCTTCTTGCGCCAAGAACCCTTTTGCGGACGAGTTCTTCTGCAAAAAATCTTCCACAAGAGCGCGTCCACACTGCCATGTGCTTTTGCGCAAGAGATGTGCTTTTGCGCAGGAGCATCCATGGCAGTGTGGATGCTCTCTTTGCGCAAGAAAGCTCTGATGGCCATTTTAACCATAGGGGCTTCTTGCGCAAGAAATTCATGTTGCCTGTCTACACTGCCCTTTTGTGGAAGAGCTCTTGCGGAAGAGGGCTTATTCCTCGTGGGGAGAGGAATAACTCTTCCAGAAGAAGCCCAGTTTTACAATGCTATACTGTAAATTTACTTGCGCAAGAACGCTCGTGTAGTGTAGACAGCAGGCAAGTTTTTGTGCAAGAACAGCTGTTCTTGCGCAAGAAGCTGCCAGTGTAGACATAGCGCCATAGTTTAGGCCCAGCTATTTCAGGTTAATTAGTTAATGTTTGTAAAGCAAGTTGTATTACTTGGATAGAAGGCATTACATAAATACAATGTATTATATGAATTGCAATACCAGTATTACTAATATTCTTCTTTTACTCCAATTGGCAGGGACTTGGGTTTTTAGCACCGATGAACATGTGTTCCATACTGCTTTATTACCAGCAAGCCCAAGTAGCTATTTTGTGGGGAGTTGCTAGTGACTGAAGTCCACTGTGGCCACTGATCATTACATCTTACTATAGTGTTTCCCCAACTTTTGAAATTCGAGTCTCCTTCAGGAGAATGAAATCAATAAACATGAGTCCTTTTCCCCCCCTGCTATGTATTGTTTAAATTTTATATTTATGTATCTTCACCTCCCTCCAGCTAATCCTTCACACTTCACCCTCACGCTCCACTTCAGGAAATGCTGGAATAAGTCTTAATAATATAATGCTTCCTCTCTTTCTTACATGTTTTCAGCAGAATCACCATTAGTATTTTTTAAATGAATGGAGGTACTCACACGTCAAAGCTGTAATTTCAGGCTTTTTTGCAAACGTAGACAGATCTCTCTCTCTCTGTTGCACTTAGCATAGTACAAAGTTTTCCAGCATAACTATGTTGGCTCGGAGAGTGAAAAAAATCAACTCTTCTAGCAAATGTAACTATGCCAGCAAAGCCTCCAGTGCAGATGTAACCCCTGGTCAAGGAAGCACATCCAGAGCTTCAGAGACCCAGTTGAGATTCCAGACAAGCGCCCACTTGTAATTACCACCAGGCAGATTTGAACCTGGGGAGCTTAGTGTAGGAGCCTTTACAGCTTGAACTATAAAGCCAGGCAGCTCTCGGCTTAGGCGGTAGAGTTCATTCATTCTTAGCTCTTGCTATAGGTAGTCTAAGTGCCACTACATGGGACAGTGAACCATACTCCATAGGTGTGTGGCTTATATGGACACAACTATGGCTACAGCAGAGTGTTTCTAATGTTCAGGTAGATGGTATAGGTATTGCAGCAAAATAACTCCCATTGTCTTATATTGCTGGGGGACTCTGCAGGCATCACAATACAGTATCAGCAAATACTTTGTAGTGCAGTAGATAAGCCCTTATGCTCATTTTATGTTCTTACAGCTTGCTCCAGAGCTATAACATCTAGAGACTTGTTATTTTTAAATAAAGGCTTAAGATTGTATTGAGAGGTCTGTTCTTCATGCCTTCGCACTACAGAGAGGCTGTCCCACACATTTGGAAACATGATCTTATGGTAACAAGGAAGCAGGGGAAAGCTCTCTTCCTACAAAGGATATCCATTTTGATGCTGGTCCTTTTTTGTTGTTGATATAAATACTTCAGGTTGTGCAGCTGGAGTGCAGGCTAGTGCTGGAATTAGGCAATTATAGATGCCTAATAAATCAAGATAGAGCCCCAGTAAATCTAAAGAGGGAACCTACACAGAAAAGATTTGTGCATGAAACACTACCCAGTTTTTGAAAAGGGAAGGGAATCCATTTTGCAAAATTATTACAAACTGGTCATAGGCCTGAAGCTCTTCTCTTTTGTGGGCCTAGACCAGTTTATGGGTTGTAACCAGGGCCACAGACCCTCACTATGCCATGCATGGATTTGGGACCACTGGATCCATGTAAGTGTATATCCAGTGTCCTTCTCTGGCCTGTCTCTGCATTCTCCAATCTGGGGCTCACCCAGAGTCCTGTTTGCAGTGCACAGACAGTGTCCTGGACATCTAGCCTTGCTGCTGTGAATTTCATCCTCACTGAATGCAAATTAGGGCAGCACAGAATGCAGTATCTTTCCACTGCTTTATACCTCCTTAGAGAAATTCCACTTGTCTGATCAGGTAATTCTAGGGTAAATCTTGAACCCTGATCTGTGTTTAGGAGTTATGGAAGGACTCCTCCCACCCCAGACCCCTCTTAATGGCCCTTACTTCCTCTCAGAAGGGTTAGTTCCCTCCACTCCAGTGGGCACAAGTCTGTTTATGGGTGCTCTGGTTGATTAACTTTGTGCCCAGAGTGGCTTGGAGCTATGTCATGCTATTGCCCATCCAAATGTTCTTATGGCAAAGTGAACCAGCATGCTGAAGATATACTTTCCCTATGGCACATTTAGAGACTTGTATGTCTGCAAAGAGAAGGCAGCATTTCCCGCAATGTCAGTAACTACAGAATAGGTCAGAATTAATGTAATCAACACTTAAGTTTCAAGCAGTTGACTCAATGATATGTTAGACAGTGTGAATGGTGAATATTTTAAAATTGCTTTCACAGAAGTGGTTAACAAGTTGTACTGCTAATTATGTGATTACAGGGGAGCTATTTTTCAATTTTCTTTTATTGGGACTATTTATTTTGGACTTATTCTATGAGCTGTGCTGCAGTCTGAAACTGAGCCTCTCACAGAAGGAAACTGTTAGTAGTGGCTGGTTTATAGAGTTTCGTGCCCAACAAAAATACCTCAGAGTCATCGAAGGCCAAACAAGAGGTTTTATAAAAGGTCTCCTGACTCCACACACAGTGTAAATTTAACTTTTCCCCCCAGAGATTCATGAGATTTTTCATCCTTAAATATTTGTCTTTCTTCAGTTTGGACTTCATCGCAATGCCCCAAGAGCTAATAGCTTGAGCAAGAAGAGCAGGGAGCTGTTCTGCTCTCATTCCAACACATCTTTATCAATGCACCCCATTCCTAACATGCAAAGAACCCTGCAGTTTGCTTTCTGGATTGCTACTGAGCAAAGATGATCAATTTTGCTGAAGTACTCAAGACCATACTAGTTTTTGAGAGATGGACAGATGTTCACTGGGATAAAGCAATGCACCAAATCAACAGTATTTCATGATGGTAAAGCAGAGGTCTCCAAAGTGTGAAACGTCACACTAACAGGATATGGAGGAACATTTGGGGGGAAAGGGGGAGGGTTATGGTGGCTCCAAGCCCCCACAGCCCCAGCTCTGCTTCCTGCCCCATCTCCAGCCTCCACCCCAGTTCTCGACTCTGCCCCCAGCTTCAGCGGCAGCTTCAAACCTGGGCAGGGGCTCCACTCCCAGCCCTTCCCCTGCCCCCAGCTTCAGGCCTTAGCCACTGTTCCAGTCCCAGCCTGGGGCTGAGGCTGGGAGCAGGGCTGGGAGTGGAGCCTCACTCAGATTCTGGGCCCAGCTGTTGACCCCAGTTGCTGGTCCCCTCCGCAGCCCTCCTGCAGCTCATCCCTGCCCCTCAGCCTTGCCCCCTGAACAACTCCAGTTTCAGACCCACCCCCAGATGTGCCCCTCTTATCCTGCCCATGTCCTGCTCCTCTGGGCAACAGCCTTACACACCCCACAACTAGGGCTGGGAGTATGTGGATGGGGTGGGGGATGCGCTCCTCAAAATTTGGGGACCACTGATCTAAAGCATTGTTCTACACAGGAACTTTCTACAGCTCTAGATGTGCTGAATATTATTGGTGTCAGAGAATTCGACAAAATGGGTGAAATATAATTTTCTCTACCTCAAGCCTGAGTTATTAATGGGAAGGAACTACTCCCATTGGTAAGCATTGCTTGTGTACATAAGAATTTAGGGGACTGAGCTTCAAAGCATGCCAGGTTACAAGACTGTACAAAATATAGGTGGGTATCATGTAGATAAACATAGAGGCTAGGTTGTGACTGGCCCCTTTCCAAACATGTGTGAGAGTATGCAAGAAATTCTCTCACCACATGCACAGGCCTGTTATAATCACACTCTCTGCCCCAGAGGCAATTAAGGGTCAGCTCTGTTAATGCACCCCTAGAAGCACACATCTTCCTAAAGGAGGCAGAGAGGAGATGGGACTGTAGTTGCTCCCCCAAATCACGAAACTGGTTTGTGAAGAGTACTGAGTGCATCAGGAGGGGGCTGGCTGCATCATCCTACAAGATGATACAGATTTCAAGTGTTCTAAATATTGGGAAGCTTGGGGAGGGTTTGTGCTTCTGAGATACAATCCCAATCCAAGTGCCTTCTGGGGCAATGCAAATCCATCTCACCTCCAGTGCAGGGTGGTGCACAAAGTGATGTATGGTCATTACAGAGGTAATAAGCACCTCTAAAAATGAAGCCATGTATCTGGAAAGAAGTGGGGGTTCTGGGGCTTGATGAAGGGCACTGGACACACAGAGGGCATGGTTACACTGTGGGGGGGTGGGGTTTGAAGAAGGTATGCAAATTGCACTTGCATTTGCATATCTTCTTCCGATTCTTTTTTCGAGGAATAAGGGGGCTTCCAAAAGAGGGTTTTTTTCTGACATTTGGCCCCATGTGGACGGGCCAAATATTGAAAAATCTTCTTCCGGAAGAAGAATCGGAAGAAGATATGTAAATACGAGCACAATTTGCATACCTTCTTTGAAACCCCCACTACCACCACCACAGTGTAGCCGTACCCAAGGGATGGAAGGTCTTTCGTGAAAAAGGATGAGCAAAAGAACATACTTTCAATGCATTACATTTAGTTTCCTTAAGTGCATAATCTAGCCTCCATTTATGAAGTTGGAAAAATTGTTTCTTCCAGGATTCATCTGCAATTGCAATATAGCATCTCATCATTTTTAACAAGACAACCTACTATAATGTAAATGTATTAAAATGCTACATTATCACTATCACTTGTTTCCTTCAGTATTTATTGATCATCTTGTAGTTCTGAGTTCATATTAGGCAAAAGATTTGGTTTCCACTTATACAGCACATGTAAGAGTGTCAGTAACTTTCATAGATCCCTTTTCTTTGAAAGATAAATAATTATTATAAACACATGCATACTTAAGAATACTAAAAAACTGGTGATAGTGTGGGTGATGCCATGAGCCTCCCCAATGGTAAAAATTGCAGGATGGGATTTCAGGGCAAGAAAACCGTGATTGGACTTTCCTCTAAATTCTTCCATCTGGGAATAGTGCATGTTCCTTCTTGACATGCCCCTACCTACTTTCTTCTTGCACTTCTTACCTGAGCTTCTGGGAAATGTCATGGAGGAATCTACATTCTTTATGAAGGGTAGGTAGACTCTACATGTGGAGAATTCCTTGTCCCCATGTCAGGGTAGAGATGGAATAACAATTCAGCAAACCCCAGAAAACTAGCCCTTTTCTCCCCCATACTATTCCTTCCCTCCTTTTTTCAGTTTTGCCAGTGTAGCAAAGAAGAAAAGAGGGAAACCCCCCAATATGAAAATTAAACTTTTTCAAAACTAAACTTCTTTTGCTTTGTTAAAGATCATTAGAACATATTGTGAGGCTGCACCCCATATTTTCTGATAATATATTTTTGAATTTAAATATGCATAACTCAGATATGGTTTATGAAAATTGGAGCATAAGAACTATCATTGGAGAGCATGCAATCCCCTGAATGTGTATATTCTATTTGTGTACATATATCATGCTGTATTTAAAGTTAAAATTATGAAGTATGAGTCCATTTATATATCTAGATGTGCTGTTGAAGGTGATTAGCAGTACTCAAGGAACTTAATGGCCTGGTGCTCAAGGCAATGATCTGTAAATAGTCTTTTTTTTTATAAGGCTGAATTGTGGCTGGTCCCACAAAGGCAAATGACCATACCACCTAGTGCTGGAATCCATCCTGAATTTTGCACTTTTCCACATGGGTGGGGCATATTGAACAAAGATTTCCCACCCTGAGAACATTCTGTATAAGGAATAGGAAGCACACAATGATGGTTTTCAGTTGGCTCAGCAGACCTCCCACCCCCACCCCAACCCCGGAGAGGATACATGAAAACAAAAGGGCTCTAAGGACAGGGCTGGAGAGAAGCTGCTAGACCTAGGTCAGAAAAAAGATCAACATCCTTCCTAACCAGTCACCCCTGTAGGTTAGTATAGTTGATGTGTAACTGCCATTTTAGCTCAGGATTATACCTATCACCCCTTGTGTAAGAGGATTGACAGTTATTACTTCCGTGTTCCTTGTGGTAGCACTTACTGGAACATTCTACTTCCTACCATTGAGCAAGCTCTTCTGAGTTATAAAAATCTAAAGGTAACCATTAATATATGACAAGGGTTGCAGCCTTCTAAATTACATGTATGCTAATTTATGCTTCAGCTCATATCTTACAGGATACAGGCCAGCAGATTTCTTGCATTACAGCTGAATATAAAGAAAGCTGCTGAATACAATGAAGGCAAGGCAGTGAATATAGTAAAAGCAAGATAGCCTTATAGGAATCTTTTAGGAAAACAGTTTTCAGAATACTGTAACATATGGTTTTAGATCTTTGTCTGTGGGCAGATATTTCCCAGGCAAAACTCCCATTGACTTTTCTGTTTTAAGGAGAGCTGAGTGAGGATTTTCCTCTTAGTTAGCAAAGAATGTGTTGTTTTGGGTTTTTTTTAAAAGCAAACTTTTGCAGATGTGGAAGTTAGCTTAAATGTCAACTTTTATAAAAGCTATTGGAATTCTTCAAATTGGTTTGTTTCCTTGGCTCACTTAAATAATCAAAGTTCCTGTGGAATAAGAGGGAAAAAAAGCTAATTAGTGTTTTCATTTCAGATATGATATTAATTAGTGGCAAAGGCAACACAGTCCTATATAATAGTTCTATAAGAATGGAGAAATGTAGCTTCAGAGAGATTTTGGCCTTTTACATCTGTGCAAACCAATTTATTTCAGTGGGATTGTAATTAGAAATAAGGATAGCATATAATCCAGTTAGATTTCCTGGCCCAAATTCACTTCTAGCAAAAGAACTGCTGTTCCATTAAAGTCAATGGTGTTGTGTCATCTTATACTGGTGGAGAATCTGGCCTTAGTCATGTGCACAGTTTTGAAATGTTGTCAACTTCATTCAGTTAATTTCAACACCCCTCTTCCCCCATCTAAGGACTGAAAGGCCAATAGGCAATTCCTTATGTTAAATTCCCACTTTAAAATATCTCCTCTATTTTCCTGTAAATTTCTATTTGACTTCTATTTTAAAGATACACCTCAATAATTCATCTGTTTTCTGCTGGTCCCCTCAGATGAAATCCATCAATCTGACTCATTCATCCTTGTTTTTTATTTTTCATAATGAGTACTGAAACATCAGTATGTCTTTGCAAAGAAAAATGCAATCCCCCACCCTGAGCCTTTCCTAACTTTCTTCCTCTGTGTAGCTTTCATATGTATAAAAATCTGTGGGTAATATGCTGGATTTGTTGAAGTTTATGGCAAAACTCCTGACAGGAATTTACCCTACATTTGTGCTGCCAAGTATCGGATTTTTTTTCAGCTAAATGTGCAACAATGGGAGTTGAGGAAGCTCAAATGTGCTCATGCTTGAGTCATTCTGTTTGTACAGAACAGATGGACAGAATGCCCATGCCGTATCAACATGGGAGAGCTTCACTGGTTTAATTTAAATCAACTTTTAAACCCATTTAAGCTAAACTGGAGCAATTCTGTGTCCACATTCTTATTTCAAATTAAGTCCAGCTGCATTTGGATCCAGTTAAACAGAATCATAGTCAACTAACCTGAAATAAGTCAAGTTTCAACCTAAATCAATGTGTCCACAAAGTTCTTTTTCACTGGTTTAACTCATGTGATTTTAAAATAATAACTTGAGTTAAACTGACATAATTTTCTTGTATAGCTAATGCGTTGGTGGTGGCCTTCATTTCTCCCTTCAACTTTCAAAAGAAGTAGTATTTGATCCCTCGGGGGCTTATGGCCAATGGCACACAAGGGGATGGGAGTATGGTCAAGTCTTCAACTTGGGAGGATAGCACAGCTAGGTGATTTGATCAGGCCAAAGCCTAAGGCTCTAGAAAATGCTGGTGTCTAGATTCTGACTTGTTCCTGTGTGACTGCACTTGGGAAAAGAAAGGACTCCAAAGCCCCCTATATTCTTAAACGTGAAGATACATGTAGCCTATTTTCCCTTTCGAATATGTAAAATGAATTGCATTCAAGATGGCTCCCAGAGGTCACTAATCTAACAGAGTCTTCTGTGTTGGTGGCTGGTATAGCAGGCCAAAGGAGGCTGAGCCCCCCCCCAAATAGCCAGATGCAGCTCTGCCCATGTTCTTCCTATAGCCACGTCCTGCTTCCTGCTCTTCCCCATCCATGACAAGGCTGGGGTTAGAGCTAGGGCAAACCAGCATATGGCCCAAGACTTAGGGTGGCTCAGGCCAATGTGCAGGACACCTGATAATGGGGTTGCCCGCACAGCTTTCTGGGGCTGTGGGTGCTGGGACTACTCCATCCAGCATTATGGGGTGTGGGGACACCCACCTGATACTTTGGGACAGGAGAGCAGCCCTGCACTTGGACAGATTGGGGCTGGAGACACTGGGACACTTGTGCTCCAGGACTGGGAGTGCTCAGGCAGCCTGGGGTGGGATGGGAGCAGCAGTTGAAGTGGGGGTCTTGGTGCTCCAACAGGGGAGTGATGGAAAGGGCAGGGGAGAGATGGGGTTAGGAGCAAGCCTCCCTGAATGAACTATTCATGTGCTGCCCTTGCTTTTCTATTTTCTCTGAGATTAGTTCTTGAAAAGCTCTTAGAGAACTAAATGAGGCTAGTTTTAGAGGTATATTATTAAGTGTTGTCCTTACAGTCCTTCTAAGCCAAAAGTAGTAAATAGATTTTAATATGTATTGCTTTATAATAGGTAATTAGGTTGCAGAAAGGTGATCTAAAACCAGCATATCCAAATTCCTGACTGGTTTTGGCATATATATAGATATTTGTGGGCACTGAGTACACTGAATAGAAAGAATCACACAAGGGAACGATTAGTATGCAGTAGTAGGATCAATGTGGCCAGTTAAGGTATGTCTACACTACAATGCTATTTTGGGATACCATTATTTCGGGCTCGCTAATCTGACATCCCTGTAAATCTCATTCTACGAGGAGTAAGGGACGTTTTTGGAATAGCACTTTATTTCGCAATTTGGCACTGTGTAGACAGCACCAAATGACGAAATAAGCTATTTTGAAATAGCATCGAAATAAGATATGCAATTTGCATAGTTCAAATTGCATATCTTATTTCAAGTTACAGTGCAGTGTAGACTCACCCTTAGTATGCATGAGGCTAGTGTACTCTGGATTTACACCATAGCTTGTGGCACACTAAGTCTCTATATAGACAAGTTTTTAGATGCTGATTCCTTTAGAAGTGCTCTTTTCCTACCCTGTAGAAGTGCATTGCAGCTCAACACTGTGTGAGGTGAGTGTGACACTCTGTGGTAAGAAGAGAGTATTTCAACTTCTCACCCCCATAATTTAATTTTTTTTTCTTTCCTCTGATCATTCAGAAATGTCAGAAAGGAAAACTAAAGGAAGTGAATCAGTTAAGGACTTGCTTCTCCCCAACAAGCCGTACCTTATGCTCATCCTTTCTGTCTAGTTTTCTAGTCAATACTATTAATGGTAACAGAAAATTGTTAGGTAAATGCCCACTCACCAAAAAAATCTTACTGAACTTCACTGACACAAATCTAATTCCTTTGTGGAGAGCTGCTATTGTTGCTATTTCAGCCCACAGAGTCAATCTGGAAACATAGCTTTAGAGTATCTGTGTTGCATTCATGCTGTTTGAGAGTGAATTCTGTCTTCTACTATGGTGTGTTTACTCTGACTTTGAGAAGGAAACTGTAAGGAAGCTGCTATAATGTAAGTCACTTAGTCTTTCTATACCTTTCTACAAGAAAATAACCACTACTAAGTTTTTTTTCTAAACTTCTAATTATTCCCCATTGCCTTATTTATAGCCAGTTTTGTTTCTCACGTAAATACTACAAGAAATATGTCACTACATAAACTGAAAGACGTATTAAGTTTAAAAATAAAAAAGATATTGTTTAGTAGTGATTAGAATAGTAGTCAAGTAGTAAACTGTAAATAAGAGGTACTACAGTAATATTTTATTTTAATCAAGCTGTAACTGCAGTTTCAACTGAATTTTTAAGTTCCTTGGAACCGTTTTTCCCTTGAAAAAGCTAATGTTGCAACTGGATTTTCATAGAATAGGAAACTGAATATTCAGAACAGCTTGGGTTCTTAGACTATAAAGCCACAACTATATGACTACGGTAAATCAGACTTTGATTTTGAACCAAACTCAAGACAATTTCCAGTATTTTTGAATCTTCTCTTTTTGTTCCTCTTGTATGCAAATAATCAGACTCAGAAAATGTACTTGCAAAAATCTGCATCTCTTGGTTACTGGAAGATGTGCCTGATGTGTGTTAAGGATGGGGCTGGGATGCAAAGCTGGATCTGAGCTGTCTCAAACTGGGTAGATCTGGATATCTGGTTTGTATCAGTCTCTAGTTCTTTGAGATCCTTAGATGAAAGGTGATATGAATGTAAAGAGCTAAATTGTACTTTTAGTTATACTTTTAGTTATCAAACACTGATATCAATATGGTTGCATGCTATACCTAAGTGGAAAATTTGGTCCCGAGTGTTCATAATAAGTAGCATTAAAAAAAAGGAAAAACCTGCTGAAGTGGAGAAATGTAAAATTGTAAATGGTCAGGCAGCCATCTCCTACTTTACTTTCCAGACTAATAATTTACTCCTTAACATCTTATACAGTGAAGCCAAATTCACTATAAAAATATTTATAGCCACAACCTTGCTTCCCCCCCTTCACTTTTTCCAGGAGATTGTAGGGAACATATAAACTACTAAATGAACTGAAATCATTTAGGTATCTTTGTTCAATATCCCTTTGGGCTTTTTTTACTGCATAACGGGCAAAGAAAAACAGTCAAATGTTTTAAGGGGATGGAGAAGTTTTATTTATGAATTATCAAGGAGCTTTCTTGTAGATTTATGGTACCATGCTCAACATTTCTTATAGCAAATAATATAAGTGAAAAATGGAAGGACTTGATGCATTATCCAGGGGCTGGCAAAAAACAGCTGGGTGGTGCTTGTACTTTGGCTGGTATGGTAAGCAAATCAGACCTACCATACCAGCCAAAGTACAAAAAAGTGGAAAGTCAAATAGTCATGTCAAATTAAACTCCGTTTTTGTTTTCAAAGTGATTAATTTAGTTGGTTGGCACTGATTCAACTGATAGCTAACAATAGTTCCATTTATTTAATGTGGCTTTTAATAGCCCCTAACCACTCTGCTGTATCGGTGCTTATCTTCTGTTCTTCTCTTTGAGCTTTGACGGTAGGGCAGGAAACAATACTAGGTCAGGTGTAAAAGAGGCTGCAGCATGCATACTGTGACTGTTTGTGCTTTATAAACAATGGAGTTGGGAAGAGTTTACCCTTTTCAAGAACATTTAGATCAGTGGTGGGCAACCTGCAACCTGAGGGCTACATGCGGTCCGTTGGGGTTCTATATGTGGCCCATGAAATATTTTGTTTACTGTTGCCCATGCACAGGGTTGCCAGATTCTTTTGGTTTTCATCCATGTAGCTTTTTTCCTACTCTGGTAGTACAAAAGTGACACATACATAAAGCAAGGGCACATGAAGTGAGGTGCATGCTGGTTGCACACAACATCATGAGAGCCTTGTGTTCCCTCTGCATCCAATCAAAATGCTGCTATGGTTCATTGGCACATCCCACAAATTCTAGATATGCAAGTACAGTTAGCAAAACTACCCTATTCCGAGAGACCGTCTTTGTTACAACAGTCTTGCAGCCCACTGTGATGGAGGGCAACTCATGTGGTCCACTCACTGGCCTGTGTTGCCCCTTACTGATTTAGAGTGTAGTTGTAATCTGAAAAATGATGAAAAATGGCATTTACTATGTCTCAATAATTCTAGAATAAAATGTGCCCCAACTACCAACCCAGCAAAACTCTCGTTGAGAATGAGCAATGAAACTGAGTTCTTTCCTTATATTTTACCATGAGTTAAAAAGAAATGCAAATTAGGCCTTTCATGTGCTTGTGCAACTTTATATTTTTTTCAAAAGGTTTGCAAAGATTAACTGAGTAAAACTTAGTTAACAATTGTATGGATCAAGCATAAGAAGAAGGAATAGAATCCAGCTCACAAGCAGTTAGCAGAATTAGTTCTATAGGAATATTGGAAGTAAGATGCAGTAAAAATGATTTTTGTCTATAAAATCAGCAGATATATTTCTGAATATATAAGGAGGAAGCAGATCTCTTGAGTAAGAAGATATTTACCATACATGTGTGCAGCCATATTCAAGTTATAGTGTTTTATTAGAACATAGTGTGAGTGTTTCATGATGTTTGGCTAAGGAGGTATGGTGCAGGACAGTCCCTCAGTAAAAACAAGTACGGTTTTAGTAGTTCTCTTATGTTGTGTAATCAGAAATCATGCAGTAAAACTATACACAAAAACATTAGTTAGAAATGCTCTGAGCTGCCCACTCAAGGAAACCATATAAGTAAATACAGTAGCAGATTTTTTTAAGGCTGGATATTTGTTATCTGTAGTTATAATATTAATGTTTTAATAACTATGATATCCCTCGCCTAAGATGCTATGCCGTGGAATCAAACACTATTTCAAATACAATAAAAGCTCAAGTAAGACCCTTTTAAAAGTAATCTAGATTAAACCAAATAAAGGAACCAGTACAAAACAAAAAATTCCAACAAAAATGAGAAAACAACTTTCATATGCTAATGCTCTTCTCTCCACAGTGAAAGCATGGTCACACTGACAGCTAAGAAACAATGGTGAGAGAATAGCTAACCAGGAGGTATCAAATATAATGATGGCCCACACTAGATTGAAGGCCTTAAAAACCAGAAAGGAAAACTTAAAAACAGTGCACAATTTTATAGAGATATAATGTAAAGAACACAGGTCAGGCATAATATTAATGCTTGCATTTCATAAGTAATGTTGCTTTATAGATAGGAATTTTGTTTATATACCTCTGTCAGATGTTTACAATATAAATACATATGTGGAGAAAAAGAAAAACCAGACAGCGAGGGAGGTAATGTGATTGTTCAAGCCAATGCAAAAATGATCTGCTGCATGTTTTCCTGGTAGTTCTGGCTTCGGGCTCCCAGGACATAGTATACTCTTGAAATATATAATTTGAAAATACCATCCACAGAGTAAAACCCAGCAGTGAAATCCTGGATCCATTGAAGTCAATGGTAGTTTCATCATTTTTAAGAGCAGGTTAGACAGACATCTATCAGGGATGATATAGACCATGCTTGGTCCTGCCATGAGGGCAGAGGACTAAACTTGTTGATCTCTCGAGGTCCGTTCCAGTTCTAGTATTCTATGATTTACTTCAACAAAGCCAGGATTTCATCCAGGCAGATAATTCTGAGAAACTACCAAGAATACATGCCTGGGAAGACTTTTGATTAAGACCCAAAAGGCTAGTAATAAAATGTTCACTATGAATTTTCTTGACCACTTATTTAGTTGGAGATGGAAAGTATTTATAGTTTTGGAAGAGGCAGGATCCATTGACTTGATTTTATGTAACAACAGTTGTGTCACTATTAGGAGGAGGCAGTGAAAGTGTTGTCAGCTGGGAGACTGAAAGACCTTGTGTTTTTGTTTTTGTTTTTCTTAAATGAAGTGTGTGATTGAAGAGTGGAGGAGAGGTCATAACTGCAGGCCAGAGTGTTGATCCAAAGAATGAGATCGCTTCTGAGTAAGAGCTTAAGCAGTCAAGTCGTTATTATTCTTTTTCTTTATGTACAAATGGTGCCTTCAGAGAGGGTCCTCCTAACTTTTTAATTTGTTGGGGTTAGGCCTCCTCTCCCCTGGGTCTTTCCTCACCTGTGGGCTCCCTTCTGCAGTTTATGCCCCAAACCCTGGGTTTCAAATCCTGCTCGACTTGCCACAAGTCCTTCTCCCTCAGCAATGGTCATTCCAGGTGCCTCAAAGAGCACTTTCTACTGAAGTGCAGGGTCTGCTCTGGCTTCAAGAGCACAGCCAGAAATCTGAGGGAGGATAGACTGAATCTGCACCTTATGGAGAGTTTCCTGAGACCTGTAGGCTCCTTGCTCCTTGTTCATCAGCCTCAGCCTCTCTCAGAACTCTCCAGCAAATCCTTCAGCTTCAGTTGCTTTGAGTAAAGACTGAATGCATTGAGACTGCTATCCACTAAAGATGAAAACCTTGATCCCCTGGCTGGGAGTCTAAACATATGGAAAAATTATTCTAAAGCCCAGGGACTAAGGAGACATCACATCCTCCTGCTGAGGCTCATCCTCTACCAAGGACCCAGTACTGACACAAAATACTTCCAAGGTACCCTGTTTGGCACCATAGTTGACACCTTCCCAGCCCTTCAGGCATAGGGAGTTCTCAAAGAAACTGCCACTGGTCCCAGCTCTGGCACCCTCAGAGTGCCACAGACATAAGGAGCATGTTGTGTTAATGTAGATGAAACAAATGGGCTTAAGGTGTTAATGTGGCTCAGTTATTGTTGAATATTAAATAGTGATAAACTAAGTCTGGGGTTTGATATAAAGAGATCGCAGCTTGCTTAGCACTGTAGTAAAGATGTCATTAAAATCTTTTGAACCTCTTATTAATGATACAGAAAAGGAAAAACTGTTAATGTAAAGCATTAAATAAGGTTGTCACCCTCCCTTGTTCCCTTTCCCTTTAGCTGTAGAAAATTATTAGACGGAAAACCCCGCTGCTGCTTGATAGGGTCTTGGATGTTACCAAAGATGGTAATAACTATCATCCCAGGTGGTTTTGGGGATTCAGCTGGCACTGCTGGGAGTGGCCACGTCATCTGAATCCCTCTCTTCCTAACCCATTCTAGCCCAATTACTGATCCTGCTAGAACTGGGCTTTCTAGAATCTTGGGCTCTCACAAAAGAGGACCCATCAAGAGGAGCAGGGAGCCTCTTCCCTGGAAGCCACTTTTCCCCAAGAAGACCTTATGGAGGATCAAGTACTAAGACCTGAGGTGGCAGCACCCCCTGTCAGTAAATACACTTCTTTCCCAGATGAGGAAGTTATGCCCCCTCGGTCATCCTATATAAATTATTTCAAGGTTTTCCAAGAATTGATGGTAAGGATGCCCCAGACTTTACAAATGCCCTTAAATGAGATACAGGAGTCACATTGTTCCTTCGAATATATTCTGCATGCTGTCTCAAGGCAAGATAGGCTTGCTTAGTAATATCACCCTCTTGATACCTGTGTGCACCATATGGCAAAAACATTATACCATTTCACCTATATGCTATAGGGATGAGAACGTATTACATGCAGGCCAAGGGCTTGGAATTCCTTTACCATCCAGCCCCTAATTTCCTGGTGGTCAGCACAGTTAAGGAAAGAAGCAGAGACCACTGAGATCTGCTTCTTGTAATAAAGAGCTTAAATGGTTGGACCATCTTGGCCATTAGAGCTAGTCTTTGAATGTACTAGTATTTAGGGCACACACTATTTAGGTGTGTGAAGAATCCTCACCTTCTATCTCTATAGGTTTAAACCCTTGTGAATCTTCCCTACACACTTTGTCTCCATTGCAGAGAGAATAAAGGGAACTCCTCTTTCTACTCCAAGGCTATTTAAATGGGTTTCAGGGTACATGTTAGGATGTTGTGAAGCTTCTGAGGTGCACCTTCACTTAGTGTGGTCGTTTATTCTCTGGGGCTCAAAACAACTCTGTAGTCTTACTTAAGAACATACCCATTGCAGAAATTTGCAAAGGTGCAACCTGATTATCTATGCACCCCATTTCCAGGCACAGTGCTATTCTTCATGCTTCCAAATCCCATGTAGCCTTTGGCGAGGCTGTTCTCTAAACCTGTCTCCTCCTCAGCACCCTCTTACATTCTGTTCAAGAGTCACCTAAAGCGGAGCACCCATTCCATGATAACTTTTACTTTTCTGTACTGCAGTTGGAATTCTTTGGGATGTTTTGTCTTAATGGGTACTGCACTGCCTGTCCTCCTTTCCTCTATGCTTCAAAATCCTTGTCTTTCAACTTCATGGTTGAGATGGAACTGAAGTGGCAGTGGGTTCAGCCTCTCCCCATATATCCTCAGGGCAGAGCATGAGGTGGGGTGATATGCAGGCACCCACTGACACTACTGGCAAAAATTCTCCAATAGAAGTTGTATGGGTTAAAACAGGTAAACTGGAGCCCCTGCAGGAACCAAACACTTTGAAGGATTCCAGATAATGTCTAGGTAAGTAACCTCTCAGTTTTGAATAGCGATAATTTAAACATTATTTTAAACTGTATGCATTAGCCACCTGTATAAAAATCAATCATGTATAAGAGTTTGCTGGATTAGGGACATGGCCATTGGACAATGAAGACCACCATTCTCAGATATTTACCCTGACTTTAAGGTCCATTTCAGGCCATGTACACTGGCAGAGTGGTATAAAGGAGCATTATTATAAATCAGAATCAAGTCCTGTTTATTAGTACCTGCCCAGTATCAGGTCTGTTAAATCTCAAAATAGTTTGATATTCAATAGAATCATAGCAGATTTGGGATGGAAGAGAGCTCAGGAGGCCATCTAGTCCAATCCGTGCTCCAAGCGGGACCAACCCCAACTAATAGGAACTTAATAAATATAGCAACTAGTCTGATTAAAGAGGATCAATTATATGTGAGTTACATACCATCAGTATCATACATATTGGAGGCTTAATATATATGGGTACGTCTACACTTGCCCCTTACTTCAGACTAGGGAGGCAAATGAAGTTGCAAATCAAGCGTGGGATATTTAAATATCCCGCGCTTGATTTGCAACTTTGGTATGCTTCATTTGCCTTCCTACTTCGAAGTAGGGGGCAAGTGTAGACGTACCCAAAGATATTAATGATGTATGATATGTACCACTCTTCTAGTAGACATTTTCTCATTGCCATCAAATAAAGCATAGTCATTGCCAACTGACGAGTGTGGTGATATTGGGCAGCACAATGTGGAGATACAATACATACAGTGATCTAAACACTTCACATTTGGCAACATAATGAATGGTCAAGAAACTAAATCTCCCTCTTTTTCCCAAGAACCCAGTTCCAGAAAAGTTTCTTCCTTAGTTTAAATGAAAAACAGACATAACAAAGACTTAACTTCAGAATAATAAGTTCACTAGCATCAGGTATTTTAGGAATTATACATTAAGACGACAACTCAAAAATTGGCTGTGTTTAATCAGCTGGTGTCCAAAAGTACTTTAGTAGTTTTATATTTAACATGGAAAATAACTTCTACACTATTTTACTGTCAATGTCATTTAGCATAGGTATCCTTGATTTAAATGTAATTCTCTTCAGGGACATATCTGGGCAAAAATACATGTGAGCCATTCATTTTTGAGCATCACAGTTAAATCAATGCTACAGGAACATAATATGGAATTTTACATTGAGCTTTATTTCCCACCACTTCACTGCTCTTTATAAATTACTAGAAGATTTAACCAACATTGCCTGGGTCCGGGGTGGGGGTGGGGTTGGGGGTGCAGGCCTCCCACCATTGCTCCTGAGGCCTGGCCTGGGTTTGGAGGAGGGGTGCAGGTGCAGGCTGGCTAGCTGTGACTGTACTGGGTGGCCTGCTGGTTCTGGTAGTGGGTGGGCTATGGCACCTGAGGGGGACGCCACAGCGGTGAGGCCAGCAGGGCTTCCCCCATGGTCTGTCATTGGGACTGAGGGCCGGAAGGTGCAAGTTTAGGACAGGGAGCTACTTACTTGTGCCAGTGGCAGGCAAGATGATGAGCCTTTCCCCAGCTTGTCACTTACTTGGCAGTGTGGCTGCCCCCAGTGGTCACTCTGAAGTATAGCTATTCTCTGGAGACTGCCCTCAGTGATGACTGTGACTATAGCGTCCCTCTGTTCAGCCCCCTCCCTTTCCATGTTATGGAAAATAATCAAATTCCAGGCACATCATGTTTTTCTGGCACAACCAAACACTGACCTTGCTTTAAGTTAGGATAAGAGGAAGCTGAATACCGAACTTGGTGGTCCTAGCTCTTACCTTATAGGAGGAGTTCTTGAACAAATGGACTTGCATGCAGACAGACAGAGATTTGTGTGTCTCTCTGCCTCAGTCCTCTCTCTCTCTATATATATATAGACTAGAAGATTTACTTTAGTTGCTCAGGTCCTTAACTCAGTTAATTTTTTTAAAATTTAAATAATTGCTCTAGGGTGGGGCTGGGAATGAGGGGTTCAGTATGCAGGCTGCCCTGGGGTGAGAAGACCGCAGCAGCTTGGGGCCAGGTGAGAAGCACTTCTCCATGGCTGCTGAAGTTCTGGTAAGCACAGTTGGGGGGAGATGCATATCCCCTGGCTGGGGCAGGTCCAGGTAGCCAAAGTGAGGAATGCAGAAAAATATGCATTTCCCCCTCGCTCCCTGATGGAAGGGAACCGAGCAATGTTCCCATATGAATGGGGGAGAGGGAAGCTTCTGTTCCCCCACTCTTGCTAAAGGGCACCGGGGGTGAGGGTGGGAAGCTTGGGGCTGAGGCAGTCCTGGATGAGGGGGTGGAAGGGTGTCAGCCAGCTCCTTTCACCTGCCTGGTGATTCTGTCTCTTTTCTGTATGGTTTTCTGAGAAGCAGTCCCATTCCAGGCACATCCCATTTTCCTGGCACAACCAAACCCTTACCTTGCTTTAAGTTATGATAAGAGGAAGCTGTATACTGAATGTGGTGATCCTAGCTCTTACCATTTAGGAGTTCTTGAAGAAACAGACAGACACACAGACAAACTCTCTCAAATATATAGTAGATTACAGCTAATGATTCTTAGGTAGGGATACAATATGTAACATTATGGTCCTAATTAGATTATATTGATGGATCACTGGAAATTATTTTGCTTTTTTCCTACATTGCTTTATTTATCTTGCATTGTCTGAGTTTGTTTCTGATAGTCCCTATTTCCCATCCTTCCATATACTTTAAAGTTCAGGTTAGGGGGTGGAGATTATTTACCACATGTTTGACAAGATGATCAGGGATAATTCATCCTTATTTTTATTTCAAAATATCTTCTTTACCAAAACAGAAGCAACCTAAGATTATTTATAGTAGACCAGATTCTGCCAGCCTAACTCATGAATATTGGTAATGCAGGTAATGGTCTCAGAATCTGGCCCACTGTAAACTCTTTCATACAGGGACTATGCCTTCCCCTATTTCACATGAACCATTCTATCACAATGAGTTGAACCTCTCGAGTCTGGATCCCTCAAGACCTGACCGGTGCCAAACCAGAGAATTTGCCCGACCATGGGAGGTCAATATTGTCTAGTAGCATTACCAACACTTCCACTGCTTACTGTGCTGTTAGAGGACATTTAGGGGTAAATTAGTGCTAAATAATAGCACAGACCACTGAAAGCCAGGACTAGTGGCTGTAAACAAATTTTATAGGATTCTAGGAAACTTTGCCACACCCATGATAGGTGGACATCAGGCTAACTGAAATCATGCTGGACCATGGATGTTGCTGGACCAGAGAGTGCCAGGTTAGAGGTTCAAACGGTAGTAATGGTAAATAAATAGTATATTGGGTGGGTTCCATCTGTTACCCAACCTTTCCCAAATTAAACTACTTTGTTGTTTAAACAAATTTCACTCAGGCTTCTGAATTTGTTCCTGCAGTTTTGCAAATGTGGTTCCTGTGTACCAAGCCTTGAGATCCTTACTTGATTTTTCCCCACTCTGTTTTTAGGCAATCTTTGTTCAGGCAAAACACTATAGAGGACTTCATAGTGTGGCACTGTTTTTAAACTTCCTGTACATACAAACACATAAATTGTACTCGATATACAATGGAGCAGTTAGACATGGCACCATAAACTTCTCATGCACAAATGAAGGTCAGAATGAGACCCATTTGAAAATAATACCTGTAAGCATAATTTATATGACCTTTTTTTTTCCAAAATAGGAACCCATGCTTATTCAGTGCCTGAATGGGCATGAACATAAATTACCAGATCTTGGGTATGGCAGACAAATACTAAGGTCTTTTGAGGAAAATTGCTTTTGCAAATCCACCTTTGTGCCCAGTCTTTGGGCCTCTCTGGGCTGAGCCAGATCTTTTACATAAGTAGTTTCTTCCGACATTCACATTCTGAACTATCAAATAAACCATCTAACACAACTAATTTGTTGCAGACATAGTAAAGTGCATGGGGTTACTCTGTAGACCTAAGTGTTAGGAGGAAGCTTATTAAGACCTATTTTTATAATGTAATTCAAATGCTAGGATAATATAAACATGGATGTCTAGATATTTTTTACTACTTATTTTTTTGTGACAGCTCCAGCACTGAAGAGTTCACAACCATGATAGCTCATTCTGTACAATCCCCAGCAAATCTTTTGGTGGACAAATAGTTATTTTGATCCGCCCAGGATATCACATTTCAGGTCATATTTTTTGGCTTATGTGCTACTGCCACCAAATTTTTCTTCCAGTGATTGTGAACATGCATCACTTGGAGAATCCCTTAAGTGTGCCCTGAAAATCAGATGTTTTTCATAAGATCTCTGAATAGCCATTACTTAATTCCAATTATCTCAAAAACTTTTTAATGTGTGCAGGGTATATCTATGATATTTTCAGAATTCTATAACACCATAGTTAGACATTCAAACCATAGAGAAACTGTGTGTTTCACAGTTGTAATTTAACACCTACCAAATGTAAGTATTTAAGCATTGGAATTTAGTCTTCAGATTTCTGTCCCTTCTCATCAGATTTATTTTTTTATTATCTTTTTAGATACCTTCTTCCAACTGATTAATTATACTAAGAAATATTTTGTTTTGGAATTACAAGGAGCACAGATTTTTTTTGTAAAGATTTCATTTGCAACTTTAAGCCAGTTGACTTTAGCTGTGGTTGCTTTCTGCAGATGTTTACACGAGTTTAACCTACATTAATGTTCACAAACAAATTTTAAGCTCAGTCAAGGATAGCAAGTTTTATAGATTCTTTCTGTAAGCATTTATACTAGAAACCTGATTAGTTACTTATGAAATCGGGAACAAAATAATTCCATGTGACTAACATCCAATCGCAACTGAGCAACAGAGCAGAATTTCAGTTAGCTAGCCCCATACTGTATGAAACTTTAAGCAATGTGGCCAGGTAAGGAAAAATTATCAAAAACAGATGTATCTAGAATAGAAAGATGCAAAAATCATCCAATAAATGATATTTTGAATTATTGCTTATTATTTTTATAGTTTTTTTTAGTGTTAATTTATGTTTCTCTTATTTTTACTATCAATATTTTAATGGAAAAACTAGGGAGTAAAACCACAGTCCCTGATTGTCATTTACCATATTTCTACTTGTAGGTACTCTTCAATTGCTGCTAATATTCCCAGCAATCCTAAGCCATATATTAAGTTTTCTTTCTGCAGAAATATTGCCTATACTGTACACACTATACACATCCTTCCCTGCAGCAAATTCAACCCTAGCCACATGTGTTAAACCATTTATCCTCAACTCTCAACAGCCTCTTCAGCTGAAACAACTAAAATAACTTTTTATTTACCCAAAGCTAACCACTGGAGCCCCAATTCACCAGAGCACTTAAGCACACACTGAACTTTAAGCACATGAATAATCCTGTTCCTGTTCAACAAAGCACGTAAGCCTCAGTTCAACATAGTTCATGCTTAAGTACTGTCACGAATAGGGATAATTTAGACAGATGGTTAAAATTAAGCACATACTTGAGTGTGTTGCTATACTGGGACCTTAATCATTTGTTTAAATCCCATTTAACTCAGTGGGACTTAAGCATCTGCTTAAGTGCTGTGCTGACTCAGGGCTTTATACATAGGGCTTTAGCCAGTAGCATTTGTACAGGCACATTATTGGTATAGTAATATCAGGCTTTCATAGTGTAGAATGTATGCTGAGGTAATACTTTTTGTTTAATAGAAGACTTTTTAGGGAGTGTTTATGGGCCTTGAAACAGGCTAGTAGAACAATTTATGTAATGGGGACACTGAGAGCCATTGACCTGGACTGTAAACCCCGTGTCTGATGGAAATCACATCAAGCCAGAGGGTGCATTACCACCCCTAGTTCTAGCACCTCTCATCAAGTCTTCCTCATGTCTCATTTAGTCCTTTTCAACTAGAAGATACATTTCAGTGTGCTCAAGTCAGGGCAGAATGCTCAAGACAGTGAGGTAGAGGGGGGACATCTGTTATTCTCTAGTTACTGAGTAATTTTCCAAGCTAACATTGTATGTGTTAGCTAAACTTGTTCTCTTATCTCAAAGGGTTATGCTCAAACAATTGAGGAGAACAAAGCATCTAATGCATGTTCTAAAATCTTTTATCTTTGCTCTTTATTTCTTAACATAGTACAGGTCCCAAAAGTGGAATGAGGAAAAATATATATTTAAATTTCTCCATCACCTAGCTATGCCAGGGGTATTTAACATCAGAAAAAACTTAAAGCAAAATCAAGTTTATTAACTACAGAAGATAGATTTAAGTGATAGCAAATAGATCGAAGCTGATTACTTAGTAAATAAACAAAAATGCAAACTAAGCTTAAGATCCTAGAAAGATAGCATATGAATTAGCAAATTATCACTCTGGCTGAAGATAAAAACAAGCTGCAGATTCTTAAGGTACATTGCTTGGCAGCTTGAAATCACCAGGTTTTTCATATGCAGGCTAGAAATGCCTTTAGGTTGGGTCTAGTGCTTCTCTCAGTTCAGTCTTTGGCTGTGTCTAGACTATATCCCTCTTTCAACAGGGATGTAAATTAGACACTTCGAAATTGCAAATGAAGTAGGGATTTAAATATCCCACACTTCATTTGCATAATTGCGTCATGGTGCTTTTTTTAAAAGGCGCCATTTCGAAAGTAAAACTGCAGTCTAGATGCAGTTCTTTTGAAAATGGCAAGCTTTTCCGAAAGATCCTGTAAACCTCATTTTTTGATTATGCAAATGAAGCGCAGGATATTTAAATCCCCACTTCATTTGCAATTTCGAAGTGTCCAATTTACATCCCTCTGTCGAAAGAGGGATGTAGTCTAGACACAGCCCTAGTGTTTTCTAACTCGAACTACTCTCTTAGTTCGAGTTAGGTCTTTTGGGCTTGCCACCCAAGTACTAGTGTAGTTCGATATAGTGAACTAAAGTCTTAGTTCAGTTTTCAGGAGTGAAAAACAATTGATGATGTCACTTCCTGCCTTATACAACTTTAGCATATGTCAGGAATCCTTTGTCCCAAACTTAGTTTGTGGAAAAAACACTGACATCCTAAGAAGGAGTCCAGCATCATATAGTCTGGTTACATGCCCTTGCGTACCTGGCTAAGTCATAGCAGCTATTACTTACAGACTGACTGGAATGTTCACAAAAAGGTTAAGGTCTTCCACAGTTCATTTTCTTTGCTGATGGGCCAACAGCACTATCTGGCTTCTTTGTTGTCGCACCAAAAAGGCTAATTGTGGGTGTCAGCCAGAGTAAGCACAGTTGAAATACAGATACATAGTCAATATTCCTTACTTTTGATACAAAAAATAATGCATGCATACAAATATGTTAATGATATTCAGCATAACTTTTCTATTAACACCTCACATGACCCATCTTGTACAAAATGAATGATTATGCCATAATCCTATCTAATAATATCAGTGTAAAGAATAAGGGGTGAAGTGTCACAGTCAGATCTCATTAGATATACTTGTAAACTCAGTTTGTGTTCAAATTACAACCATACTAGAATGTATGGAGACAAATGTGGGAAGCAGCGGGGTAGGCAAAAGAAGAAAGTTTTTCACAATCCTGTCTTGCAAATGCATATTATGAAAAGTACCTCTGCTTTGTTTACTGTGTGTGGAGACAAAAACCACTGTATAAATGTGATCAGGAAGAATTTTAAAACAATCATATGAACCGTTCTATGTTACATTGCTATTAGGAGATGGCTTACAGCTTCAATCCCTATCAGAATAAACTAAGCACTGGGTCTGATTATATCTGAACAGGCAGTCATGGTTGTTATTTAACGTTAGTGTGATAAGCTCTGTGCAGTGCATAAAAATAAGTACTATCCCAAAAGACCTACAATTTAAAATAAAAACACATGTAAGGTCAGTCTTACTGGCAAAGACAGGCTGAGGAGAACTTGTTTTTCCCTCCTTTGTTTTCTTTATGCAAATAACTTCTTAATGACATGGGTTTAAAGCGAATTTGAATGGCAGTAAAATGGAGATGTGGTAAATTGGCATGGGCAGGAAATTGGAATGGAAGCTTAATTAGGAATTAAGCTTAAAGACACATCTCTGTTCAAAGACATCTTGCTCATTTGGTGTAACTAACTTTATTTGCAACTCAGGACCAAATCCTGCTCATCTTAGTCTCCCACTGATTTCAGAAGATGCTTCCAACTGTTTGTAGAAGAGCTCAAATTTGTTCTGTATAAATAATACCAATATAGTCCTGAAATGTCTATTCTTTGGCCAAATTCTGCTTGTTTTTCCTTGTGCTAGTAAAGATGCTAAAGTCAGTTAATTTACACTGGGGTGACTTTGATCCATTCTGTTTTTACAAGAATGCCAAAAGGGTTCAAAATAGCCATAAGCAATGCAAACACCAGACACATTTTAAAGAGGTTATTGTGTTCCTTGTTGATTCATAACACAATACGTCTCATTCCACAAAGAAGCTTGGAATTCACCTACTGCATATACTGACCCCATTTATGCCCTAATGGCAGTCAGCGGAGTGGAGAGGGTAGGTAGATGAAAACAGAATTTAGCCCATATTTTAAAAAGTTTGTTAAACTAAGTGATTCATGAGCCATTTATCACTGCTGGGTAGACAGCCAGTTCAAAGTTGTTGAGCTCTGAGAGGAATTGAAGCTCCTGTCAGGTGCACTGTAATGTAAAGATCTTCAAATAGGCTTGTTGTATAGATCTTCAAATAGGCTTGTTGTATAGCTTTTTTTCTCATGTTCAGGGATCTCAGGGACTGGGCATATCTTCCTACATGCTAACATTGCTTCAATGACACCTGCATTCAGAATCTAGTGCTGTCTGCTTTCAAGCCTCCTTTAAAATGCCCTCTGAGATTTCTAGAAAAGTCTTGTATGACATGGGTATTAAGAATTTCAGTCCTTGTTCTCCATTCTGTAACTCTGGTTTTATGGTGATCTAACTCCACTAGAGTCAGCCATAAAATGACAATGGAGTAATGAATCTGGCCCTTATCTAAAATGTGAACCAGTAGTTGCTTCAGCCAAATTTCTCTCTTTAAAATTACTGTTTTCCTTGTTTCATGAAAATGGAAACAAATCCATTAATAGAGCGAATGGATGCCAGTCCATGGAAGGTATGGGTCATTTCTTATGTTTCCCAATCAGAGTGTGTCTACACTGCAATGCTATTTCGGGAGACCAGAGTCTCCCAAAATAGCTATCCCACGTCTTAACGGTAAGCCCGTTATTTCGGGCTTGCTATTCCGACATCCCTGTAAACCTCATTCCATGAGGAGTAAGGAACATTTCAGAATAGTGGGTTATTTCAAAATTTGGCACTATGTAGACAGTGCCAAATTACGAAATAAGCTATTTCTCAATAAGATTGAAAGAAGATACACAGTTTGTGTAGCTCAAATTGCATATCCTATTTCAACCGATGGTGCAGTGTAGACACACTCTTAGAGATCTGATCCTGTACTAGATGTAGTTTTACTGAGGTAACAGGACTGACCCTATGTCTGCCTGCCTCACTGTTATAGCAAGAGAGTGGAAAAAGGAAATGCTAGGTTGAGTTGTTGCCATCGTGGTAATGAATCCATCATGTACATTCCTTCAAATGTAACCTCAGTTATACTGCACAACTGTTTCTTCTTACTTGCAGATTGTGACGATTCAAAGCAGCAAGTGTCCAGGAAAATACACTCACTGGAAAGGAGCCATTACAGCCTGTACCCTTCACCAGCAGCTGTATCTTATTTCACACATCCTAAAAAAACCTAGCAGTTGAGAATGGAAACTTCATGGGTGGCTTATTCATTACTCAGCATTAGGTTCAAAGTGCATCATAAGAACCTTCACTGATCCAATCGTGGAGGCAAAAGATACTAATTTCCCCTGTCCATTGTTTCCTCAATAAAAGTTCATTAAATGTCAGAATATATGAATACGTTTTAGCCTCTGCATAATCCCTCTCCCTATATTGAGCTCTAAGCCTGATTCCCTGCTGCTTTGCAATCCATTGACACCTTTGTAGAGTAAGAGCAAAGTATGTATACAATGCTAACAAACCAAAATGGTAGGGCCTGAATCTTATTTTTAGTAAGTCTTCATTACATCACCCTGCCTATTTGAGAGCTCTTAAAATGGGATACAATTATATTTATAGGTGCTTAATAGTCCCTTTACATCATTAGAGTGGTATACAGCGGCCTTAGGATAAATAAGAATCAGACTTGTAGTGTTTTACACCTACTTTGCTTTTACCTATGTTTTCAGAGGTATAAATAATGGGGCCAGCTACATTTGTTTTCCAAGCAGAAATCCCATTTCTTGTTTTTAAATTCTCTGTGAATTCATTTTCCACGAAAGGTACTAGCTTGACAGAATTAGAGAACAAAGTCCTCTATCAACACAACAGCCAAAAATAGTGTTAGCTTCCCCACGCTGTCTTGCCAATGCAGTTCAGTGTGCTTCAACTCTTACGAGGAAGGATCCTTTCCCACGGGTGAGAGAATAGTTTAGCCTCTAGACCTAGTCAGACCATGATCATTGTGAAAACTGACACCAAGGCTACACTACAGTGCTATTTTGGGATACTGGAGGAATACTGAAATAGCTATCCCGCGTCTTAACAGCAAGCCCATTATTTCGAAATATAACAGGCTCACTATTCCGATGTCCTTGTAAGCCTTATTCCATGAGGAGTAAGGGACATTTCAGAATAGCAGGTTATTTTGAAATTGGGCTCTGTGTAGACAGCACAAAATTACAAAATAAGCTATTTTGAAATTGACTCGAAATAAGCTATGCAATTTGCATAGCTCAAATTGCATAGCTTATTTCAAGCTACGGGTGCAGTGTAGATGCACCCCAAGGCTATGTTTACACTCGCGGCTTCTTGTGCAAGTACGGCCGTTCTTGCGCAAGAATCCGCAGAGCGTCCACACTGCCCACCCGCTCTTGCACAAGGAAATTTACAGTATGGCATGGTAAGAGAGGGCATCTTGTGCAAGAGCTACACTCTTTTTTAACAGGTGTAAGCCCTCTTGCGCAGGAGCTCTTGCGCACGAGGGCAGTGTGGATACTTGGCAGGGATTTCTTGCGCAAGAAAGCCTTATGGCTAAAATGGCCATCGGAGCTTTCTTGCACAAGAGAGCATCCACACTGCCATGGACCCTCTTGCGCAAAAGCACAGCTCGCACATGGCAGTGTGGATGTTTTCTTGCGCAAGATGTTCTTGCGCAAGAAGCCGCCAGTGTAGACATAGCCCAAGGCTGTGTCTACACTGGCATGATTTTCCGGAAATGCTTAAAACGGAACAGTTTTCCGTTTTAAGTATTTCCGGAAAAGGAGCGTCTACATTGGTCCCGGAGTTACCGTTATAACGATGTGCTTTTCCGGAAAAGCGCATCTACATTGGCGTGCGCTTTTCCGGAAAAGCAGAAGCCCGGAGCCATTTTGAAGAGGGCAAAGGCCACCAGACCTTTCCGGGCGGCCAGAGCACCATTCAGACACGTGCTTAAAGGGGTCTCTCCGGACAGCCGTTGGTCTCCTGCTCCCGTGCCTTGGGACCTCTGCCAGGGACTGGCACCCTTAGCAGGTTCGCTGGTTGCCCTCTGAGTTTTGAGGACACCACCCTTTGGCCCCCAACTGCTTTTCCCTGAGTTTTGTTTTTTCTGCCCTGCTCTGTCTGCCATGGAGCCGTGGGTGGCCGTGTGCCTGCTCGGGCCCCTGTTGCAGCTGTACAAGTGCCTGCAGCTCGTGCTGCAGGCCGGTGCCCTGCTGTTCATGGACCAGGAGGCAGAGATCGCATTGGACTCCTCACCAGGAGGCCCTGGCAACCCTGTGGCATCAGCACCCCACCGTGGTGAGGCCCGTCTGGAGTTTCGAGCAGCACCGACTGGTGGGAGCGGCTGGTCCTCGGACTATGGGACGACCAGCAATGGATCAGGAATTTCCGGATGAGAAAGCGGATCTTCCTGCAGCTGTGCACCTGGCTCACCCCGCTGCAGAGAGCCACCACCCGGCTGCGGGCACCCATCCCCATCAAGAAGAGGGTCGCCATCGCTGTGGAAGCTGGCCACACCGGACAGCTACCGCTCAGTGGCACAGCAGTTCGGGTGGGAAGATCAACCGCCGGAGTGATCGTCATGGAGGTAAGTCCCAGGGGAGTGGGATGGGGAGGGTGCTGCACTCCAGGCCCAGGGACAGCCAAGACTCCAGGCTGGGTCGCCCAGGGGTTTGAGCCGTCCCTCCCTTGCACAGGCCCGGTGGTGGTGGTGGGGGCCGTGGGGGGGGCCCTGGGTGTGTGTGTGTGTGTGTGCGCGTGTGTGAGGACAGAGGGAATCAAGGGGGGGGGCCCAAGGGAGCGCACACTCACCCCTGCCGTATGTGATGTGTTCCCTTGTGTTTCTCTGCACCCTTCTGCAGGTCGTCCACGCCATCAACGACGTCCTGCTCCCGAGAGTCATCCGCCTGCGCGACGTGGATGATACCATGGCCGGCTTCGCTGCCCTCGGGTTCCCCTGGACGCCACCCACATCCCCATCCGGGCCCTGGAGCATCGAGCGGCCCATTTCATGAACCGCAAGGGGTACTGCTCCATTGTTCTGCAGGCCTCGGACCACCGGGCCGCTTCTGACATTTACAGGGCTGGTCCGGCCGGGCACACGACGCCCGCATCCTCCGCAACTCTGGACTGTTTCACAGGTTGGAGGCGGCACCTACTTCCCCAGCGGGACTTGACTGTCGGGGATGTGCCTATGCCCATCTGCGTGGTCGGGGACGCGGCCTACCCCCTGATGCCCTGGCTAATGCGGCCTTCAATGACCGCCTCAACCGGGCCCGAAACCCAGTGGAGCTCGCCTTTGGACGTTTAAAAGCCCGCTTCCGTTGTTTGCTCACCCGTCTCGAGATGGGTGAGCAGAATGCAGTGGAGGTACTGGCCGCGTGCTGCGTGCTCCACAACATTGTGGAGCGCAGTGGGGAGGCCTTCCTCCCTGCATGGATGGCAGCCGAGGCACAGACGTGGGAACAGCCCGACACAGCTGCCGTCCGCCAGGCGCGCCAGGATGCGGTGCGCATCAGAGAGGCCCTGGTGGACATGTTTGCCCAAGCCCCGTAGTAGGGTCGCCTGGGTCTCCCCAGACTACTCCCTCCCATCCCTTACCCTTCCCACCCCTCCCCTTGCCTCCCCCAATTGTAAAGCATCGGGTCAAAGCACATCGGCCGGCGTCATCGTGACTGTTCGCCGCGTCGGGCGAGTTAGGGTTTTTCTTTTAGTTTAGGCTAGGTTTAGGCCACCATCGCCTGTCCCAAGAACAGCGAAGAGGATTCGGGGTCGTGCGGAAGGCTCAAGTCAGCGTACCTGATTCCAGTCGTCTTCGAGGATCTCCTGGCTGTTCCTCTCCCGAGGCCCGGAAGGACCAAAGGATTGAGGTGGCCAGCTGTCATCTTCCGCCGAGGATCTCCTGGCTGTTCTCTCCGAGGCCCGGAAGGACCAAAGGATTGAGGTGGCCAGCAACACTACCCAATTGTCCTCCTGAGCCTAGACTATGTTTAATAATCTGTAGTGTGCATCTTCTAACCGTTCTTGCTTGTTTGTTAGCTATGTAAATATAGTTTGTGGTTTACATTTTACTGAAAAGTCTCAGTATTTCTTTATGCGCCACAAACCAATGACCACTTACAAAGGGCCCCGGTGATAGAGTAAAGAATTTGTTGTCCACAGTTTGTAACCCTGTTAAATTTAAGTGGCTAATTGGCATCTCAAATCATTTCTTACAGTTACTACAGTAACACAATAACCAACACAAGAATGAACAGAAAAATAGAAAACTTTTTATTTACAAGGGGGAGACCTTCAACTGGGACGGGAGACCTTCAACTGGGACAGGAGGGGGCAGTTACTGCAACGGGCGGCCCCTGCGGCGCTCCTCGGCGCTGGACCTGCACATGCTGGGCAGGGCTGGGCAGGAGCTGGGATAGGAGCTGGGGCAGGAGCTGGGATAGGAGCAGGGGCAGGAACAGGGGCAGGAACAGGGATAGGAGCAGGGATAGGAGGGGGCATGGGCTGTGCTCCGGGAGGGATGGCGGGGCATGTGGTCCGGCCATGCCATAATGGATGGCGTGCACTACATGTGCCGTGAGCATGTCCATAGAGGTGCGCATCCTCTGCACTCTCTTAGGAAGGCAGCCCAGCCCTCCTGCCGCCACTGCAGGTCCCCTGCACCCGCTCAGCAATGGAGGCCTGGATGGCCTCCACGGCATTCACATGGCGGCGCAGAAGCTGGTCCCTCTGACGCAGCCTGCGCCTCCGGTGTTGGCCAGCTGGGGGTGCAGCTGCTGCCGCAGTGGAGGGTCTGGTGCTGGGTCCCGCTGCAGGGAAGAGAAGAAAGGATGGGTCAGTCAGGCAGGCCGTCCACTGTCCCCACACCTCATGCCCTCCACCCCTGAGCCCAGGTGACCCCACAGTTGTGTGGCTTGGGCCCACTCGGTTCCCCTCCTGCCCCCGTGTTGTATGTTGGCAAGGATGACCGCCCCTGGAGTAGGGTCCTTCCTCCAGTATTGTAAGCACTGGTCTGTATCCTGGCCCCGTGGAGGGCGGGAGGGTGCTTGTGCTGCATTCACCTGTGGAACTCCCTGCCGGTGGAGACTGTGAAAAGCTTTGGGCTAATCACTGGTGTTTGACAGGGAGCGAGATGCATCCCCACACAGTGCCTGGGAGCACATCTGGCAGAGGCGGTCTGGGCTCTCAGATCCTCGCGTGGGATATCTCCTGGATGGAACCAGAAGAGTGACTGGGTGGGGGTGTCCCATCCTTGCAGCAAAACTCAGGGGCCCTTGTCCTCCGACTATCCCTCCCGCAAGGCCGGTAGCCCAGGGACATGTGTGGCCACAGTGGAACTTCCTCGGGAACCAGCCAAGGCACTGGGAGCAGGCGAGGGGCTCGGTAGGGGGGCCACGGTCACAGGACTGTGACGCTGCGATTTTCCCAGGAGCAGCTGGCTGTGCCTCACAGCCAGGCATGGGACAATGTGCCGTTCTCTGTGCTGCACCCTTGGCGGAGGTGCGGGCTCTGGGCTGAGTCCCTGGGGCCCTGGCTGGTTCCAGCCGGCATCCACCCTTCCCTGGTCCCGCCGAATGTGTGTGAGCAGCACGGTCCCAGGCGTGCCCTGCAGCTGCCTCGCGGCCACGTGCGCGCTCGGTCACCAGGCTGCACGAGGTTGCACGTGCTGCTTGCTGCCTCATGCAACGCAGCGTGCAGCTCACGTGGCCTGAGTGACATGCTCTCTCCCTCCTCCCTCCGGGGACCTGGCTCCCCCGTCCTCCGCCCCCCGCCCTTTGGGAGTGCAAACTGCAAAGACTCACCAGTGGGTTCCTCCCCGGCCTCGGCCTCGGAGGAGCTGCTGGAGGGGGCCTGCTGGGTGGTGGCAACGCTGGCCTCCTCTCCACCGGACACGCTGCTGCTGTCCTCTCCCTCCCCCGGCTCGGTGGGTCGGATGATGGGGGGGCGCTGGCACGTGTCCACAGGGACACCCGGGGCTTGCGGGGCTGGCTGGCCCAGTATGGCGTGCAGCCGGTCATAGTGGGGGCAGGTGTCTGGTCCTGCCCCCCTGCCCTCGCTGGCACGCATGTACCCCAGCCGGAGCTCCTTCACCTTTGCCCGGACTTGGTCAGTGTTCCGGCAGGGTGTCCCTGGTGGGCCAGACCTCGGCCATGCGGCCGAAAATGTCCGCATTGCGGCGCCGGGACCTGGTATCGTGGAGACCCTCCTCCTCCTGCCATAGGTCCAGGAGGGTCTCCAGCTCCCTGGGGGTCCAGGAGGGAGCCCGCCTTTTGCGGCCCCTGGGGGCCTCCTCCGCTGGCGGTGCAGGAGGCTCACCGGCTGGAGCTGCCATGGTAAGGTGAGATGGGTGGCTGGGCAGCACAGGGGCATGTGGCAGAGCTCAGGCAGCAGGCTCTGTGGCACGGTCCTGCCACGTGTGCCCAGCAGCCTCCCTACCAGGAAGTCCAGGGCTCCTACGGGGTCTCGCGCCGTCCAAAGCGCTTTTTTCCGTTTCTTCTGCTTTTCCGGAAAAGCTGTCTACACTGGCCCTTTTCCCGGAAAAGCTTTTCCGGAAAAAGGACTTTTGCCCGAGTGGGAGCAGAATAGTTTTTCCGGAAAAGCGGCTGATTTCTTACTGGAGATCATCAGTGCTTTTCCGGGAAATTCAAGGGGCCAGTGTAGACAGCTCATTCCGGAAAAGCAGCTGCTTTTCCGGAATAAGTGGCCCAGTGTAGACACAGCCCAAGAGTTTATGGAAACTGCTTACTCATTGGAAGCAAAATCCAGGCCACCAAAGTCATTTTCAGATTGACCACTAAACAGCTGTTAGAAGCTTTTAACTACTACTGGATTCAAACTGGTGAACTATCAGTGAAAACTTTGACAAATCTAGTTGAGAACCCTTCTGTCAGGCACTCACCAGACTTCTGAGATCTGTCTGCTGAATCCTCATATATTGTAAGCATGCAGAGTCTAAAAAGAGTCTAGCCATTGCCCCTGGCTTGGGGACTCTAGGAAGTCACTGGGAGCACAGAGCCTCTGTCTAGTACCCCCTACTGAGAGCTGAGATTTCATGGTCCAGCTATCTGTGTGTCTGGACATTTACCCAATAAATATGAGGATATTTTATATCTCCAATCATTGTTGCATTAACTGTCTTTGTAGTCTCCCAAATCTCCCTGAACATTTCACACAGTCACTGTAACCATCCTGGTCAGGTGGCCAATACTACACTCTAAATATTCAAGGATGGAAGTTATATCCATAGAGATTCTACAGTGCAATTTGAATTATTTAAAATATTTACTAAGATCAACTTGATGCTTTCTTTCAGAGAGAGTGCCAGCCTCCCTCCTCCCATCAGTGCAATCTACTCGGTCATTCCTACATATTTAGTATTACCATGTCCAATTGATTATAAGTTTCCATGTCATCTATTATACCTATAATGTCATTTAATGCCAGGCACTTTAGTTCATCTATTTTAGTATTCTATCATTTCTATATAAGCACTTGTACATTTTGTCAATATTCAGTTGTTTGTCTTCATATGTTATATTTAACTAGAACTGTTTAACTGTTCCTCACTGGTGCACACTTTGCCACATTTCTATTCTCTTTATGAAGCTATAGAGTTTTCATTCTAATAAATTCATCCTTAAGGGGTGTCTCTGCCTGAACCTTGTGGTTTTCTCCACCTGTCAGCTTTCCTCCAGCCCTTAAAAGTTAACAAATCTTCTACAGCCTTTTTAATTTTATGTGATAGTTGTCTGGCTCCATTTTGGTTTAGGTGAAGTTCATCCTTCCTGTATAGGTTCCTCCAATCCCAAAAGGCTCCACAATTCCTAATAAACCTAAAACTCTCCTTTCTACAATGTATCATCCATGCATTGAGAGTCAGTTCCTCTGCCAGTCTTTCTGGCCCTACATGTAGAACTGGAAGCATTTCAGAAAATGCTACTATTGAGGTCCTGTACTTTAATTTTTTGCCTACATTGGGATGCAAGGTCTCTCTCCTAACCCTAAATCATCACTACTTTTATGGCCACTGGCTTATCCCCAGTACTACACATAAAAGTCTGTCTAGATGTTTCATGAGAGCTGCAATCTTTGCATCTGGCAGTCAACTCACCATAATGTTCTCCTGGTCATCTCAAATGCAACTATCTAAATTTATAAAGGCTGTGATACAGCAGGATCAGGGAAAGTGGTCCTGGTGGTATCTAGAAGGAGGGTAGATATAAGCCCACCCACATCTAAAGGACCTTTCCCAGCCTATGGGGAGGATCCTTTGAGGCCAGGAAAGCAACTGATTATGGGGGACAAACAAAAAGAAAAACAGGGACAGGAATGAAGATCAAAGGGCCAACACAAGGGAACAGGCAGGAGAACTGAGTAGAGAGCCCCACACAACACCCATTGCTCTTCAAAAGCATTGAGGGAGCCTAAAGACACCACCCAGAGTAACTCCACCCAGGTGCATGCAGAAATAGTCAGATGGGTGGGTCAGTCAGTCCCAGTCCCCAGAGAAAGTGGTAGAGGATAAATATATAAGCCCTATGCTAATTAAGGCATAGCTCCCTATACAATAGAGAAGGCCACTACAGGCTAATTGAAGCACCTGTAGTCAATTAAGGCCCTGTTGGTCCCTAAAGTGATACAGCAGACTAATTAAGTCATGGTTTCTTGTAGACTAGGGAAGTTACTGCATGTTAATTGAAGCACCTGTAGCCAATTAAGGTCCTGTCAGGCACCTAAGAAAACCCTCCTGCTTCCGGTATACAAGGTGGAGTGAGGAAGAAGAGAGGGCTGTAGTTTGGAGTGCTTTTGTGGTTTGAAAGATTAGCAAAGTGGAAGAAAGAGACCTTTCTCCCAGTGTCCAGGAGTGAAGGGAACCCTACCTGGTGGAGGGAGAGAGAGGATGAGTAGCCTGTAGGGATTAAGGGGTCTGAGACTTACACCCAGAACTATTACTATCTCTACTATCTTCTTGAGCCACTAGCAGGGTCCTTAATGCCTTGAGAGCAAGGACAAGGGGTGGCATCCTAGTTTCTCTCTCCCAAGAAAAGTGTAGTATGCCCCATATCAACATTGGCCATCTTGCCACATGTTCTAAACCCATTTTACTTCTCCTTGGCTCTCCTTAGTAACTGGGCTTCTCTCACCAGAAGGGGTGTTTTCACTGTGAAAGGATACTGTGTCATCATCTGAAACAAAAGTCCCAATTATGGGATTGTTTCCTGACACTCCAGTTTGATGTTTTCCTTCCCCAAGACTTTATCTTCCTACTATGTCCCTGAAAGTCTCCTCTGTGTACCTCTGTGTCTCAGCTCCTTCAGATCAACTTTGAGTCTGTACTGTCCCACTGAGGGTCTTGAGTTGATTGCACTGTATATGCACATATGATACCTGTCCACAAGGCAGGTAGGCAAGTATTCATACATGCAGCATTTGATGCAATAAACAAGATTGACCCCACTCTGCTGATGGTCTTCTGCATGAGCTCAGCTATCACAACTGGCTAGTTTTATTCTTGCAAGGTTCTTTATTGTCCTAAGTTTGGAGTCTGTTAGGTGAATCTTCCTCTCTCACTACCTCAAAAAATTCCTTTTTGCTAGCTGCTCTGGTTGCTTAGGAGCTGGCTTCTTCAACTCCTGTTTTCCCTCAGTTAGGATCACTTGCAAAAGGGAGAAGGCTAACAGGTTAGGGATTAAGCAGGTTTAGAACCTCACTAGTAAGCTCTCAGGCTATTTTGGTAAGAACAAAAGATAGATTCCTCAAATTATGACAAAAGTCCATTATATCTTACTAGGAGCTAAAAGCCTGTGCTGTCATAGGTGTGGCAGTTGAGCCAAGTAATTCACCAGCTGTGCTATCTTCCTTATAAAAAAAATGACATTTATTAAATGAAAATTAGGTGGAGACAGTTTGTTACATCTGATATCACAATAATCAGAGACTCTTGGCCTGGCATAGGTACATGCCTTACTGTAGCTACATGCTCTCATTTGTAAAAAAAGAATCCCAGTGATGATTGAACCTGGTGAAATTCCAAATAAAAAGAGCTCTTAGCTAGGCTTGTAGCTGTTTTCTTTGCTTTACATTGACTCAGATATTCTAGGCTTCAGAGTGGTTTCAATCCTGGAATCTTCTTATATAGATAATTATAACAGTTTCCTGAGCATGGAGTCTCCTAGGCTATGTCTACATTGGTGGCTTCTTGCACAAGAACATCTTGCACAAGGGTTCTTGTGCAAGAAGTCTTGCGCAAGAACACGTCCACACTGCCATGTCCAAGATGTGCTTTTGAGCAAGAGCATCCATGGCAGTGTGGACGCTTTCTTGAGCAAGAAAGCTCTGATGGCCATTTTAGCCATAGGGCTTTCTTGTGCAAGAAACCCCTGCTGCGCGTCTACACTGCCCTCTTGCGCAAGAGCTCTTGCGCAAGAGAGCTTACACTTGTAAGAAAAGAGCGTAGGTCTTGCGCAAGAAGCTGTACTGTAAATCTTCTTGCTCAAGAGCCAGCAGGCAGTGTGGAAGATCTGCGGATTCTTGCACAAGAACGGATGTTCTTACACAAGAACCCGCCAGTGTAGACATAGCCCTACAGTTATTGCTTAATGCTCTGCCGTGTTAATCATGCCTTGTGTCTACCATTCCACAGACAAGAGAAGGGTGTATGATAAAGTGTGAAACAAACATGCCTTTAACAAACAACTTTTACAGGATGTGAGAGCTCAAAAAAGGAGGAAAGTTGGGAAAACAATATCTGTATTTAACTTATTCTAGTAGAATATCTAGTTTTTCTAGTAGAAAAACTTCCTGTCAAGGTGATTAAACACTGGAATAAGTTGCCTAGGTAGGTTGTGGAATCTCTATCTCTGGAGATATTTAAGAGCAGGTTAGATAGACATCTATCAGGGATGGTCTAGACAGTACTGGGTCCTGCCATGAGGGCAGGGGACTGGACTCGATGACCTCTCGAGGTCCCTTCCAGTTCTAGTGTTCTGTGATTCTGTCTGCTTCAGAACAGGGCTACATTGAGTTATATCACCTGAAGATGAAGTCCCTAAGGTCTTATAGAGATTCTAACTAAACTGTTAGATATGACTTGGGTGAAAAATTGAAATGTTCCAAAGTCAGAATATTTTTCTCTTTAAAAAGACTTTTTGCCTTATTGTATTGACCTCTTTGTATACATTACGGCTACGTCTAGACTAGCATGATTTTCCGGAAATGCTTTTAATGGAAAAGTTTTCCGTTAAAAGCATTTTCGGAAAAGAGCGTCTAGATTGGCACAGACGCTTTTCCGCAAAAGCACTTTTTGCGGAAAAGCGTCCGTGGCCAATCTAGATGCGCTTTTGCGCAAAACAAATCTCAGCTGTCTACCCTGGCCCTTTTGCGCAAAAGGGACTTTTGCCCGAACGGGAGCAGCATAGTATTTCCGCAAAAAGCACTGATTTCTTACAGTAGGAAGTCAGTGCTTTTGCGGAAATTCAAGCGGCCAGTGTAGACATCTGGCCAGTTTTTCTGCAAAAGCGGCTGATTTTGTGGAAAAAGTGGCCAGTCTAGACACAGCCACGATGTCATTGGCAGTAGTGAGGGGAATATGTATAGCTACATGCCTCAGAGGAAAGCAAGCTGCATCCACACTGTGGTGTGCAGCTACATGCGTCAGTGAAAAGCTCTGGCAGGGAAAAAGCAGAAGGGAAAGTCTCCAGTAGCAGAGGTGCCAAAGCCTTTTCTGCTGCCAAAGTTTTTCACTGCACTGACACCAGAATCAGGCATGTAGAGAGCCATGTAGCATACATTTCCCCAGTGTTCGGGCATGCTGCTATTTATACCCATGCTAGGGAGTAAGTGCCATAAGGAGTGTATTATGTAGATGTTCCCCAAGTTAAAGGGGCTAACTGCTACCTTGCCCGTAAATACAAGAGAAAGTGCTATTTTAAAAAATCACATGCATAATAAAAACCTATGCAAATTGACACTGGACTAGTACCCTATAGAATCCCATTGATTTCACTGGAATTATCCAGGTGGTCCTGTAACTCAAAGCTGAATTTGGCACAATAGCTACTTAATCCAAAACACTTTAGATGTATTTGTGTTTTTTGTTTGAATACATCAGTGGAAGGAAACTTGTAGTTTAAATTAACTGAATGTAGGCTGTCATAATAAAATAGCCATACTTTTCAGGTGTTGCACAGGAGAGGCAGGTCTTTACTGAAGTTAATAAAACTATGATAGTTTACACTAGTTGAGGTGATGTCCCTCAGTTCTCTGTCTTGTGCGAGTCTGGTACAGCACCTGATTGCCCAGCACTTTGCTTCTATACATTATTTAAGGCAGGATTGTCACTTGCCATATGGGGCTGCATAAGGGAATAAGGGGGCAATTTAAAGAGCTGAGACAGCATCCAGGAGCCCTAGGCCCTTTGAAATCACCAAGCCCTGAGATAGCTGCCTTCACCTACCTTGGCAGTCCTTTATGCGAAGTGATCCCCAAAGTGATCAACACACATGGTAGTTAACCTGTCTTGGTAAGGCCCACTTCACGCAGTGTTGCACAATCTCTAGACTGTTTAAGAAGTAGACTCAAGTGGTTTGGGATCTTTCCTTCTAGCAGTAACTACCTGAACAGGTCATGTAGTCTGACCTGGAACTACGGCCCTCATTGGGTCGGAGACTGGGTTCTAAGAATGCTGCTGTTTCACATCCTGGAGCAAACACCTCTTCAGATCATCTGGAGAAGTGGGTTGTGCCCACAAAAACTCATGATACTTTATAAATTTTTTGTTAGTCTCTAAGGTGCTACAGGATCACTCGTTATTTTTAAAGGTTTTTTTTAAAGTTACAGACTAACATGGCTACCCCTCTGAGACTTTTAATCATTCCAGTACTGCTATTTAGGTTGGGACCTATGCTGCTTTCACCACCGGAGTGCTCAGAACCACCTCTATCTGCAGTGCCACTTCCTGCTTGGTTCTGGGCAATGGACAAGTCAGACCACCTACTCGCTCTGAGGGCCACTAATAGACTGTGATGGCTTCCAGGATTGGCACGTGCCTCATGGGTGACATGGAGGTCCCTAGCTCAGTGCCTTCTGGATATGGATGCCCTAGCTATATCTGTGGCCTTGGAATCAGGGAGATGCTCCTCAGTTGTAAATGTTCCACTTTTCATGGCCCTCAAAGACAAGCTTTTTGGACAGGTCGGCAGTGGTCCTGCTCTCTGCAGAGCCTCCAGAAACCTCCAGTCTGAGTACGTCATCCCTGGAACAAGATCTGGCTTTGTCTTAGTTTAGTTCCTCATCTTCTGGATAATGCTGCATTGCCTGGCTCATCTTGCCCTTGGCTAGTGGAAGGGTTTAAGATCTTTTGCAGCATGTAGCTGCTTCCATGGATCTCCGGGCTGAGTTCTTGCAAGAGAACACCCATAAATTGATGGACATTTGACAGTCATCTGCCCCAGGAGAGTCACCCTCCTGATCAATGATGTGCTCCTAAAACTGGGTAAGGCCTCTGGAGCATGTCAACTTTGGTAATATGTGCGGCTAAGCACATGAAGAGAGTTTGTTCCCGTGCCTGTCTTATCAGGACTCAAATTCCTTAGTCTTGACTGCACTAAATGATAGGGTCTGGCATGGCAGGTTTAAATCTACCACCAAGGACAGATTCCAAATGATTGGACCTCACAAGCAAGAAGATTTACATCGCCTCTTCTTTACAAACTAGCCAATTAGCCCGTCATCAGACGGGATTTTCAGGTCTCTCCTCCACTTCCTATTCCCTTTCTATCTCAGTCTTCTCTCCTGAGCCTCCGGTCTCTCGCTCCATCTCTCTCTCTCTCTCCCCTCCTCCTACTGCCTCCCCCTCTCTCTCTCAGCTCTCCTCCACCTTCTGCCTCTCTCTCCGTCTCTCTTTTTCTCTTCTCCTCCCACTCCTGCCTCTCATTCTCTCTTCTCCTTGTCCTGCCTCTTACTCTCTTTTTCTCTTCTCCTCCTCCTGCATGGGGAGCGCGGAGCCCAAACGGCTGTTTGCGCCGCTTGCTCCCGCGCGGCAGCCCGGCTGAGCGGCTGCCTATGCGCTCCAGCTGTCCCCTGCACCGTTTCCCTTCACCCCAGTACTGATCCTGCACCTTCCCCCTTCCCCTCGTTTCCCGGCCCTCCCCCCGGCCAGGGTCTGTTCACGACCAGGGGGGCGGGGCCTGAAGCTGCCGTCACGGCACATGTCACCGCCCGCCCCCCCTTGTCTCCCACCATGGCGCTCAGCTGACTTCCACGCCCCTCGGCCAGGCCGCCGTGGGGGAGCAAGTGGCCATTTGGGCTCCCGCACAGCGGCCCGGCCGAGCGGCGCAGAAGTGAGCCGAGCGCCACGGCTGGAGTTGAAGGGGGGCAGGGCCATGATGTTCACGGCCAGGGGGTGGGGCCCGGAGCTGCCGGCATGGCCCCACCCCCCTTCGCCTCCCACCGTGGTGCTTGGCTGACTTCTGCGCTGCTCGGCCAGGCCACTGTGGGGCAGCCCAAATGGCCGCTTGCGCACACGGCGGCCCGGCTAAGGGGTGTGGAAGTGAGCCAAGCGCCACGGTAGGAGGCGAAGAGGGGCGGGGGCATGCCGGCAGCTCCAGGCCCCACCCCCTGGCCGTGAACGTCATGGCCCCGCCCCTTTTCTCCTCCCGCCATGGCGCTTGGCTGACTGCTGCGCCGCTCGGCCAGGCCGCCGCATGGGAGCAAGCAGCGCAAGCAGCGCAAGCAGCCATTTGGGGTCCATGCCACTCCCCATGCAGCGCAGACCCCAAACGGCTGCTTGTACCGCTTGCTCCCACACGGCAGCCCGGCCGAGCGGCGCATCAGTCAGCCGAGCGCCACAGCAGGAGGCAACAACGCCCCCCAGCCGAGCGCCATGGCAGAAGGCAACAGCACCCCCCCAGAGGCAAGACTGTAACACTACAGCATTACAGATGCACAGACATTGGGCTACTATATATATGATGTGAATCTGTAACCAACCAGCCTTACTGTCCAAGCATGAATTTGTTATTTGCATAGCCATGTAAAAGTCGCAGACCAACTGCCTGTGGCCTGGTGGAAGAAGTTTCAGGTATTTCTCATGGAGGGCTGCTTGGTTGCTAAGACATCCTTGTGGTCTGCATTCAATGCCATGGACACCTAAGCCAGGGTGGTGACTTCTGCAGTCTCTATGAAGAGGATGTCCTGGATGCAGAACTCAGATATTACCCCTGATGGCCAGCAAGCCATTGAGGATTTGCCTTTTTGACACCTAAACATTGTTTTCAGTCAAAACTGATGATATGCTGTACTCTTTCAAGGACTCCACGACTTCCCCAAGGTCTCAGTTGTACATACCAGGGCCACTATGACCATCAGCAGGGCAGCAATATCATTCACCGCAACATTTGCTGAGTCTTTCTCTCCTGCAAAGCAATGGACCTACCTTAGAAAAACAAATCGATATCACAGGAGACAGCATTTGGGCTCAGGTTTTGGCCAGTCCATGCACCCTATTCAGGCACCACCCAAACACCTATTTTGACTCCTTGGTCTAAAGCACTATTTCAGTCATTGCTTCTTCTGCCTCAGCTCCCTCACCTTTGGGGACAAGCTGGCCTGCTTTCACAATGCTTAGGGCTCAGTCACTTCTGACAGTTGGGTCTTAACAGTACCAGCAGATTGGGTTATGTCATCTAGTTCCTTTATGCACAACAGCTCCACCATCCCTCCCTGTCCCTCCTTCAGTCACTGTCTGATGAGTTACTGTTCCTCAAGCAGGTCAGCTCTGTTGGTTTTGGGAGAGGTGGAGGACGTTCTGTCGAACTGTTGGGAACATGGCTTCTACTTTCTGATGCCGAAATCCAAGGGAGGGGTGAGACACATTCTCGACTTTCATAGCCTCAACAAATGAATCTGGTACATGAGGTTCTGACTGGTCACTCTCTCCACAATCCTCCCCACATTGTCTCAGGATTACAGGTGTGATGCTTTCGACATTCAGGACGCTGACTTTTTAAATGGCAGTTTTACCTAGACGCAGAAAGTTTCTTCAGGTCTGTGCGGGGACACTGATTTCAATACATAATACTTCTGTCTGGCCTTTCTTCCCAGTTTGCTAAGTTTTTACCAAATGCATGGGCCTTATAGAATATCTCAAGGAAGAGGGAATTCATATCTTCCTATACCTCAATGACTCTTTACTGTGGGGCAGAGAAAGAAAAGTTCTTGCTTACATCAGTACCACACTGCATTAGTTTGACCATCTGGGTCTCCTTCTATACAGTGGAAAGTCAACGTTGGCTCCCACTCAAAAACTGAGTTCACTGGGACCGTGTTAGATTCCATGGTGTTGAGAGCATTCCTGCTGACCAACCATGTTCAGACAATTCAACATATTTCCCTCAGTCTGTGATGTCAGCCTGGCATACCAGTCTGAATGTGTCTGAAACTGCTGGGCCACCTATCTGGTTGTGTGCAGGTGCTCCTGTTTGCAAGGTTGTGCCTTCCTTCCCCCCCCCTTCAAATGTGACCTAGAACTGTCTACTGTCCTGCCCTTTGTCCTATGGACACTGGTTTATTTCCCTCCACTAGTCCTACATTCCTCCTGCCCCAGTCATCCTTCAGGTCATCTTCAAACTCAAGGCGGGATGGTCAAGCTCATTCTTATCGCCCTGGCATGGCCAAGATAGTGTTGGTTCTCCAACCTTCACCAGCTATCAAATCAGTCTCCCATACCACTTCCTCTCCATTCTAAACAGTCATGGCCACACCTTGCATCTCATGGCTGAATGAAGAGGAAGAGCAGTGTTTGGTGCTTGTCCACGTACTGCTCAACAGTAGGAAGCCCTCTACCAAAATGGCCGACAAAGTGAAATGGAAGAGTTTTTCAGTGTAGTCCTTGCAGGGTTGGCCTTAGGGAAAATGGCAACATGAGTGAACCTGTATTTTGGTCTCCCTGGCCTTCATGGATGCAGCATTCTCCCATGGGCTCCTTGGATTGTGCACCCTTGCCGCTAACCTCTGCACTTTCCTCCTACATCCCTAATTCCTGCATCCCCTCCTAAGCTCCTAACCCCCTACACTATGTGCTCACTTCATCCCGAAGCCTTTCACCCACCTCTTGTACCTAAGTGGGAAACTGACCTGGATGGATCGAGCAGTTGGCATTGCTGCTCACTCCCCCCTCAAATGCTGCTTTTCTGTGCATCCCTGCAGTACTCTGACGGGAAATGAGGAGTGATGTCAGGACTGCCTGCATCCAGGTCATGTTCCCCACCTGGGCTGAGTAAGGGAAGGGCAGAGAGCAGTAGCTCCTGATTCTTACACCAGTTTAAATTATTTGGGTAATTTATGTCAAAATAGCTGTCAGCAAGTCTCTCTCTATCCATATAGACAACAAGATAAATTCAGGAATTTTTTTTGACAAATAGATTCCTTCCTAAGCATACTAACTTTGAGCAATAATTCATTTAGATGACAGTACAGAACTGTATTTCCTGTACTGTCAAAAATAGTGCAAAGGCTTAGAGGACTCAGGGGTAATGGAAGAGCTGAAGGAGAGGGAAGTAGTGTGTGTGAAAGAGCCTGGGTGTGAACTTGGAACACTGTTGGGTGTGGGTGGGAGAAGTATAGGATATTTTGGGTGGGAAAGCATTGTTAGGGAATTGAAGAGCTTCCCCCGTGCAGCCACTGGCTGTTCTCCTAGACTCTCTCATTTGGTTAGGCACATCAGCCTCTGTTTCCATGTGTCCCTGTATCTCTACTCAGCTACCCCCTTATGCTCTTGGTGCTATCTAAATGGGTGGGGAGTATTCCTCCCCCTGCTCCTACTACTACTTGCAGTCCTTATCTTTGAGATAAGGAACAATGGAATTCAGGTCCCAACATTGAAATATGTGTATATGCTAATTAATAATATACCTAGCTTTTTTTCAGCAGGAGATCTCAAAGTGCTTTTACAGAGGAGGTCATTACCATTTATTTCCATTTTACAGGTGGGGCAACTGAGGCACAGGGTGTTTCAGTGACTTGCCCAGAAATCACCCAACTGGCAAATGGAAGAGCCCTAAATCCACTGAGTCCCAGTCCAGTGCTCTGCTTGACTTCTGGTGAGGGGGAATACTTAAAAAATCGGCCTTTCCTATGCTACATTACTTGTGTTAGACCCCCAGCTGTAAATATCATGAATCTACCGAATTCAGTGGAGCTATAGCAGTTCACAGAAGGTGAGAATCTGCCCCTTTGACAGGACTTGCAATATTCATCGTACTTAACGTGGTCCACTTAAATACCAGTAAAATCTGATTTAAACTTAAATCCTGATCAATGCTTTTTAAAAAAATGATACCTGCACTAGTACAAAGAGTAGAGTGGTAATACATTTTAGAGTCTACACCGTAAATCTCTCTGTAATGAAGATACTTCAGCAGAAGTGGATTTATGACCATACAGTACTTGAACTTTATATTATTGCACAGGGCAGATCCTCTGCTGATGTAAATCACTCTAGCTCTTTGGAAGCTATGCTGATTAACTCCTGCTGAAAATCTGGCTCTGAAACTTCCAATAACTTGTAATCTGGCATTTTTCATTTTTGTTTTCAAACTGCCCCTGCAGCCCTAACTCAGGCAAAGATCCTACTGAAGTTAACAGAATTATGGCTGGGTAAAGACTACAATATTTGGCCAACAGAGCATATTGACTAAGCTTTATTTTTAAATAGGATCAATTTTTTTTGGAAGAACTGGACCACACATGGGCTTGCTTTTCAGTGAGGCTGGAGCACCCTCAGAGAAATAGTGTGTGGAGCACCCAATGGCACCAAGCCCTCCCCATCTTCTTCCATTCCCTCCCAGTGCTTCTGGAGTACCATCAGCAGCTGATTTATGGCATTCCAACTACCAGAGGGAAGGAGAGGAGAGGGGATGGGGTATGCTCAGTGATGATGTGGCATGAGGTGTAGCAGGGGTGGGAAGAGATGGGGCAGGTGTTATGGGGAAGGGGTGGAATGGGGTGTGGGGCCTGGAATAGAAGTGGTGGGTCTCGCACCCCTTAGCAAAATGAGAAGTGGTCACCTATGTCACCTATACGTATGTCACATTGGCAAACCTCCATTTATATTCTATTATCACATCCAAATGGATTTTTGTGGCACTTGGTAAAAACAGAATATACTCCTACACTATAGCAATGGAAGCCAGTTTTCAGACTAAGTGAATTTTTATGGCTGACTTTTAAATCTCTGAAAGGCTTTTAACTATAGAGCTATGCTAGATGTTAGAATAGAGGTAATAGCACTTGCATCAGAAAATGTAATAAAGTTGTTGCTACTCTCCAAGGCTATGTCTAGACTGCAGGCTTCTTTTGGAAGAGATCTTCCAAAAAATTTTCTTCCAAAAGAGAGCATCCACACTGCTAAAGTGCATCGAAAAAGCGATCTGCTTTTTGGATAGATAGTGTCCACACTGAACTGACACTTTCTCACATGTAAGCTGTGATTACTATGGGCAGAGTGGCCACCAGAGCACCTGTGCGTTTTCTTCTTTCCTCTTCTATTGAAAGAACTCCCTTTTCCCCGTCCATACACGTCTTTTTCCAAAAGATCTCTTTCGGAAAAGGTATTCTTCCTCATAGAAAGAGGTATATCAATGTCGGAAAACCTCCTCTGTTCTTTCGATTTTTTTTGAAAGAACGCAATTCAGTGTGGACATAAGTGAAATTTTTTTCAGAAAAATGGCTGTTTTCCCAAAAAAACTCTGTAGTGTAGACAAGAAAAAGATCTTACAGAAGAAAACTCCACAGGAAAAATTCCACGGATCACACCAATATGTGTTCTGTGAATGAAGACTTACAAGCATGAAAACACTAAGTTATATGTATCAGGCCTAATTTTCAGTCATAGGCATAAACACTTGTACACAAATAACAGGCCATGTCTGTGCACAGATACCTTGGGCTAGATTCCTCAGTCTGCTAAGTGCTAAGTCCATTTTGCACTGCTCAAACAGCACCAAGTGGGCTTAAACTGTTCAGAGATGATCAGCAGTTCCTTGTGTAGGGGAGCTCTCTGCTGGCAGAAAGATGGCAGGGGCAGCAGAGCTAGCTCTTAGACCAGCCATCCCTCTAAACTTGATGTAATTGATGGGGCAGAGCAGTAGTGGGCTGGGCTGGGATTTGGGGAAGGAGACCCACACCTGATGCTCCACTGAGCCCTGGTCTACACTAGGGAGTTATTTCAAAATAACCCTCTGCTCAGTTAGAAATAATAAGCAGTGTCCACACCACCAAGCCCAAAATTTCAAAATAATGGGCTGGTTATTTCCAAAATCTGTACTCCTGCTTTCTTTGGGGAATAAGACTTATTTCAAAATAGTTATTTTGATATAGCAGTAGTGTGGATGCTCCACTGCTGCTATTTCAAAATAACTACTCCCCAGAGTAATTCAAAGTAATTACTTTTTGGGGCTCTAAATCAAGGTAGTGGGGACACGCCAGGGTTCCCTCTAAGCTGCACACTTGCGTGGGCATGTAGAAAAAAGTTCCACCCTGCACACCTCCTGTGCAGAGCCGTGCAGTTGCAAGGTGGGCGGCAGACAGCTGTTTCAGCAGTTGAGGCCGGAGGAACCGTGAGCCACATGGCGGATGGCGGGAGGCTGCTCCAGCAGCCAGGGACAGAGGAGCTGCATGGCGAGCTGCAGGAGGCTGTTCTGGCGGCCAGACCCAGAGGAGTCACGTGCCAGGTGACAGGAGGCTGCTCCGGCAGCCTCTCAGAGGAGCTGCAGGAGGCTGTTCTGGTGGCTGGTGTGGGAGCCGCCGCATGGGAGCCCAAACAATAGAGTGGCAGGCTAGGTACTGGGGTTGTACCAGCGGGGGAGGCAGTGGGGCCAAGGACAGCGGGGACTAGGCACAGAAGCCATCTGGGTGGAGGCCAAAGGCACCAGTCGTCTGTGGTGGGGGAGGTACCGGGCGCAGGTAAATTCCGGGGGTGAGGGAGAGAGGGTGAGGTGTGGGGTTGAGCACAGGTTCTGTGTGATGGTGGGGTGGGGAAACAGGCGAGATGTGGGGCTGGGCACAGCTCTCTGGGCAGTGGTGCTCAGGCTGTGGGCCCTAGATCCAGGTTCTGGCTGTTTGTGTTTGGGGGGCAGATAGCATGGTCCTGGCATATATACTGGTGGCATATGGGGGGGGGCACAGATTGCAAGGCTGGCACAACTACAGGGTGTATGTCAGGGTAGGGAGTTAGCCAGGCCTATACAGGTACTAGCTGGCTGTGTGTGGTCCTGATGGGGGCACAGGCAGTGGGGGATGCACAGTGTGTGTTGGGGGCAGGGGCCAGCAAGCTGGGTGGTTTTCAGGGTGGGTGGGTGCAAACAAGTGCACTTGACGTCAATATTGGTGCACAAGATAAAACTCTCTCCACTCACAGATAGAACATCTTAGAGGGAACACTGGGACGCATTATTTCAATGGTGTTATTTAGGGAGTTATTATTTCAAATTTAGTTATTTAAAAATTACCTAGTGTAGTCATGCCCTGAGGATCCTTATGCCAGTGCTGCTCCCTAGGCCAGGGCTAGTTGCCGTGGTGTTAGGGAGTTGCCATCAGCTCTGTGCAGCCCCTCTCTTCATTGCATCTAACTGACTCTCAGGTGGGTTGGAAAATCCAGCTTTTATAGTAAACATGGTCAGTGCACAAACTGGTATAATGGTAGGTTAAGCATCTCACATTCTGCATTGGGCCTCTTAGGTGCACATGATTACCTAGTTACGAACAGAAATTTGTGCAGGGTCATACATTTAGGTTTAAAAATCTTGACCACTTCATATAAATACACAGGCCTCCACACTGCACCTGTACTGTATCTACACCAGCCTGAAACCAACTCAATTGCAACTGAAAAAGGAAGCCCAATATTTCATACATTCATCAGAATTCTAAACAATGCCACAAACTATAAATTAGCAAATGGAAATTATGTGTTAGATAATCTCAAATGTATCTGTATTAACCACAAGGAGATATGGCAAAATATAGAAAAATCCCCTGACAATATCTGGCATTGTCCCTTTTTTAAACTAGCTATTCTTTTAATTGTTTCTTCTGAATATGTGCTCCTTTCTGATTGTGCTAATTGCAGTAAAGCATAAATTCAGATGGCTCAACAGTTTTGTTATTATGTCATAATTAAAATGACTACCTGAATGTTCTTGCCCTTTGCTTGGCACCCACAAAGGGTTCTTTCTTAACAAAACAAACAAAGCCAGGATAATAACACAAGGCTCAATTATGAAAAAAAAAAAATTAAAAATATATTTATTAATCAATGGCTGTGTTTTCGGTTAATGTTGGCTACTTTAGTTCCTATGATGCAACTCATCAGAGTAGTTGTAGGGAGAAGATTCTATAATCCTTAGTCCATTTTCTTCCTTCATCTCACCACCCTTGTTCTTATAAAATCTAATGCGTCTAATCCACTTCACCCAGATTCTTCTCCTCTGCATATTGTAACTAAGGTGTCACAGAACATCTACAGCATTTCTAGAATAAAAAAATCAATGGCACAAAGGAGCAGGATCTATTGTATCAGACAATCTAGTCCCCAATCTTCTTTATGAATGTTTATATTGATCTTTTGAAAAAATCAAGAAAATAATTTTTTTTTAAATCTGTTGTCTCGGTATGTACCTTGCTGTAAAGGCAAAAATCGTCAGAGTCAACATCTCTGTGACACAGCTAGAGGTAAATGGCAAGGTAGAATGAGAATAGGAAGGCTTAGAATACGTGGCCTGATTCTGCAGTAGCAAGAAAGCGGTGCAAAGGAGCAGGTTGGTGAGAGGAACCATAAGAGCATGGAAAAAATTGGTGAGGATTAGAATAGAAATTAAGATCTGGAAGGTCCAGTAGCAAACCAATTGTTTTGCGGAAACAATTACTGTCTGGAGATCCTGATCTCTTCCCAAGTCCAAAATATTTTGTCTGTAACAAATCTTCCTGCAAATACTGCAGGCATTTCAGAGATGTCTTCAGGGGTTAGCCACACCTTGTCTGCCTTTGCCCCAGATTTGAATCTCTCTTTCTAGTGGGGCTGACAGTTCATTGATTTATCATTCCCTCTTTTAAAGCTTATTTTGGGGCATCTCCCTCTCTCAACCCCTCTCCTCCAGGGACTGAAATCTCTGGATGTCTTTGCACCAAGGGTTTCTGATACTCCATAGTAGTTTGATGGAGGGAATTCTGCTTAAAATGAATGGCATGAAGTGATGCAAAGTGCTTTGGTTACAACCATAGCTGAGTGTTAACATGTAGGAGTAATATGTAGGTTTGCAAGCCCCTTGGATTCTTTTACAGGACAAGAATTGAAAAATGAACCTGAACATATGTGTCAGGCCTACAGCACACAGTAAATGCCAGGAGTTTGCTGAAATGGTGCTCCAGACTTACTTCTAGCAGACATTGAAACATCAAACCAAAGTGCCTCCTTGAACGCTTGTTGACACATGTATGCACAAGAAAGAGTTGCTCACAGATATTGTGTAAAAAGACAATCATTGTGAAGCACCTTCATGGCCTGCCTGCACAATAGAGCTATCCAAAATGCCCACCTGTACCTAAAACCCATGTGAGTTTGAAAGTTAATCACATTCCTGAACCTTAGCTTATGGTTATGTGTATTTGGCATACATGATCTAGGGAAATTTACACCCAGCTGTGTTCATTCCCTGCCATAAATGGCTTTCCTCTTTCTCTAGCAACAACTCCCTGAGTACGCCACAGGACCATTTCATCTTAGCATAGATGTGTTTGTGGGATGTAGCTTAAGACTTGCAGATTTTTCTGGGTGCATAGAATGGGACTCTAATGGAGGAGTCATGGATAGTTCTCTGAAAACATCCATTCCGTGTCCAAAAAAGCAAGCAGAATGTTGGGGCTCATTAAGGAAGGCATAGATAAGAAGACAGAAACTATCATATTGCCTCTATATAAATCCATGGTACATCCACATCTTGATTACTGCATGCAAATGTGATCAAGCCATCTCAAAAAAGATGTATTGGAATTGGAAAAGGTTCAAGAAAGGGCAACAAAATTATGAGGGGTTTGGAACTGCTTCTGTATGAGGAGAAATTAATACGATAGGGACTTTTCAGCCTGGAAAAGAGGCAGCTAAGTGGGGAGATATCATAGAATCACAGAATACCAGAAATGGAAGGGCCCTCGAGACATCATCAAGACCATTTGTCCCCTGCCCTCACGGCAGGACAAAGCACCGTCTAGATCGGGATGGGCCGAATCCAGCCCACCATGCCCTTGGATCAGGCCCACAGCCACCCTACTGCTCCCCCATCACCCAGGCCAATCAGGGCATGGGGTTGGGGAGTGTGCAAAGTCTCTCATGTCCTGTCCCTGCCCTGTGAGGGGCACACAGTGGCTAGAGAGACACACCGGCTGTTTTAAAACAGCCGGTGTGTCTCTCTAGCTGCTGCGCGCTCTTGTGGGGGTGAGGAGACTTTGCGCACTCCCCTGCCTCCAGGCCCTGATTGGTGTGGGGGCAGGGAGAGCGCATGAGGTCTCCTTTTGCTAGGCACCTAGAAGGAACTGCCAGCCTTTTAAAAACAGCTGGCGTTTCTCTCTAAGGGGTGGAGCGAGGGAGGGAGGAGGAAGACTTCTCACGTTCCCCCACCCCAGGCCGATTAGGGTGGGGAGGGAAGCACAAGAAGTCTCTTGGCCCCACCCCTTCTGCCAGAGGTCCCACCCCTTCCAGGGTGGCCCCCTCTTAAAAATTATTGCCCACCCCTGGTCTAGATCATGATAGAGGTTTATAAAATCATGGCCGGAGTGGAGAAAGTAAATAAGGAAGTGTTATTTACTCCTCCTTAGAATGCAAGAACTAAGTCACCAAACAAAATTAATAGAAAGCAGGTTTAAAACAAGCAATAGGATGTTATTTCTTCACACAACTCACAGTGGAACTCTTTGCCAGAAGATGTTGTGATGTCAAAGGTGTAACATGGTTCAAAAAGGAACCAGATAAATTAATGAAGGATAGGTCCATCAATTACTACTGGCCAGGATGGGCAGGATGGCTTCCCTAGTTCATTTTGCCAGAAGCTGAAATGGGTGAGAAGTGATTGAGCATAGAATCATAGAACTGGAAACCTACAGAGATCATCAAATCCAGTTCCCTGCACCCATGGCAAGAATAAGAACCATCTAGATCACACCTGACAGGTGTTTGTCTAACCAATGATGGAGATTCTACAACCTCGCTAGACAATTTATTCCAGTGGTTATCCACCCTGACAGATGGGGAAGTGTTTCCTAGTGTCCAACCTAAATCTCCCTTGCTTCATTTTAAACTCATTGCTTCTTTTCCTAGCATTAGAGGTTAAGGAGAATAATCCTTATTGCTCCTCCTCGTAACAATGTTTTAGGTATTTGAAAACTCCTATGTCCCCTCTCAGTCTTCTCTTTTCAAGACTAACCAAACCCAATTCTTTGAATCCTTCCTTACAGGTCATGTTTTCTAGATCATTTTTGTTGCTCTTCTCTAGGCGTTGTCCACATCTTTTCTGAAATTTGGTACCCAGAACTGCACACAATACTCTAGCTGAGACCTAATCAGCATGCAGCAGAGCAGAAGAATTAAATGCTGTGTCTTGTTCACAACACTCCTGCTAATGGTGTTTGCTTTTTTTGCAACAGTGTTTCACTGCTGGTTCATATTTAGCTTGTGGTCCACTATGACCCTTAGATTCCTTTTCTTGGCATTCCTTCCTACACAGTCATTTCTCATCATTAGATGATTACCAGTTCTGTTGGAAAACAGGATATTAGATTAGATGGACATTTGGTCTGACCTAATATGGACATTCTTATATTCTTATGCGGTAGCAGGGCCTCTTGGGGCTTTGAGTTAATCAGACTCAAACTTCTATGTGAATTCTTGTACCTCATTTCTGAACACTGGGAACCATAATGTAGGGTACAGTTTGTGAATACCTTCAAAAACTGATCCCTGTCACTGATCTACTCTGTTATAACCAGTTTAGTTAGGACAATTGTTGAGAAAAGATTAGGTGAAAGAAGACCTCTTTTTTGTTTTCCATAAATCACTTCAGTTATTAGGGCTGTATATTGGATAGTGATAAATTTATTTTAGAATGTACTTTAACTTTTAATTGAAGATTATAGTGAGATTGCTCATTTAAGGACATGAACAGAAGATCACTTTATTACCATAAATAACAGAATTAGGATCTGAGATGGGATTCTCTAGTCTTCAAAGAAGGAAAGAGAAAGTTCTTTAATTTTATCTTACAAAAATTAGTTTAAGTGGGTTATCATTCTTTTCCTTGGAAAGAAAGAAATTCAAAGGGAGAAAAAACTGTTTTTTAGGTCTGTTGCTTTAAATTCTGCCCCTTCCAATTCAGTGTTGTAACACACCATGCACAGTATAAATATGGATTCTTTCAGGAATGTGATGACATTTTGTTGGAATACATAGACATGTTTTTTGCAGATTTGTGATCTGCAAGAATTCCATCTGTGCCAATGCATTGGAGATTGTGCCATGGGTCACAGTTCAAACTTGCCAGTTCACTCTATTTATTTACCTGGGTTAGTAGAAACAAAAGAATCTGAAAGTGCAATTAAGCTGAAGTTGGAAAAGGATTTATGAAGCCTTGTCAATTGTGTTATTCAATACAATGCCATTTGTGGGGAAATCGGATTGTTCAGTTAGAATATGTTGAAACCATAAATGAAATCACCTGAAAAATATTTTCTTCCTTGAACGGATAACATCTGATGGACTCACCAGTTATTAATCATTACCAGGCAATCTATACAGTAATGGCATTATCCATGATAATTAGAAGACTATTACTTTCTGGCTGTCACTCAAACCTAGTGCAATATAAGATCATTTACTCCCCAAATCTTGAAAAGTATATTTCCTATAAGAAGAGATAGCATGTGAAAGAACCCCAGTGAGAGTGAAACACGTGTTGCTGCTTTAGCCTTGGGAGACCAATTATGATCCCTTTTGCTGGCAGCTATTGTCATGTCTTGTTAACTGCCATGGTGCTCTACATCAGTTTTCAAAACATAACTTTATATGTTAAAAACAACAAAAAAATCACTATTACTTTTTTGGCAGCCACCTAAACTTAATTAGGAACTAACCCAGACCTGTGCATTTTTTAAGAACACATCACTGGATTGTAATAATTTCGCCAGCATTACAGAATTGCATAAGGTTGATTGAGGGGTCTATCTCTTTCCTTCTGGGCGTGCATTTGCATCTGCATGAATGTAAAACTTATTTGGAAGCTGATGAGGGCAGAGACTGTCTTTTACTTTTTTATTATATATCTATAGGTATCTATCAATATAGAATAGAATGTTTGAATTAACATATTTTCAGGTATTCTGAACATGGATTCATTTTTCACTAACCTCCTGGAATGTTTCTGGACCTTTGCAGAATCTCGTTGAACCTTCCAGGCTTTCTGAGAACGACATTTTCCTCAAACCCACCCTACATTGTCAGCCATGCATGCCCTCCAGGTATATAAGGGGCAAGGGGTCACCAGTAAGTCAGTTAGCTAGATATCAGAACAAACTCAAATGAAGTGAGAGCCCAGCTGTGATATTGCGAACATCGTTTTATTGCATTGTTATGAAAGTGCACGTGTGTTTTAAGATTTGAAGAGTGTAAGCGGTGACTAGTAATGGACATATTTAATGAGATGTCAGAGATATCTATTGAGCCCCTCTCTAGTCAACAATATAATAGAAATATGGTTCATTTGCCATGCTTATCACTTTTATAACTTTCTAAAATGGCAGACGATAGATTTTTTGTTCTCCCTGGTACTGTCTATTTTCTCCTGTAGAAAATAAAAGATGCCCCCAAAGAAGCCTTCAGGCACTCAGTATAGGACGCAAAAGGTCAGTTGCAGTCAAGTATGCAGCAAAGGGCAAATCTGATGAGAAAATATCTGGAACAGTACAATGGCAGTAGCAACCATCCCAGAAGAAATTGAAGAGTGAAGTGGAAATGACTGAAGTCCTATTACTAAGAAATTAGCAGATTTACCTGAAAATAAGGAATGGAAATATGAAGAAAGTGATGGAGAATTGCCCATTTTTTTTCTGATGGTATAAAGAGAGTGATGATAAAGAAGAATGTGGCTCACATAGAAAGGGAGAATAATGACAAAAAAAGTCTGGGTTACCTGACAAAGAGAGAAATGACAAAGAGGACTCAGCCTCACATGATGTCAGAAACAGCGGTGAGAAAAATTGCATGCCACAAATTGATACGAGACCCTGCTTTATGGCCGATGATCTTGAACTCTGTTGATATTGATCATGCAATTTTGAACAGTTCAGGCAAAACTGAGGATATGACATCTCCTGTAAATGAGCAGAAGTGACAGCTCTCAAAGTCACACTCCAAAGAGTGCTCAAGAATAGCAAGAAACTGGATCACCACTGTCAGTTCACTCAAAATCAACTGACAAAGTGTTCTGGTCTTGTTGCAAAATATTTAACAACAATGCCAAATAGCTGCTTGCATTCTCTGGGTACAATTTCTGGCATAACTTCTCCGAAGCTCTGAAGCAACATGGAAAGTAACCTGGCTATTTTACAGCCTACTCCAAATGGATGGAGATTGAGTCCAGGTTCAGACTGGATAAATGCCCAGACACAGAAAAACAATGCATTGTTAATACAGAGACCCAGCACTGGAGAAATGTGCTTCAGTAGGGTGACCTCACTTACTGAATATGGGACACCTATGCTGAATATGGGACACCTGGTAAAATTACTCGTATTCAAGAGAGCTCAAGGGCAATCAATCAGAACTGTGCAGCACAGACATTCAAATTAACATCAAGCTGACTGAGTCCCTTTTAAAAGAAATACTGTGTAGCTGGAATCTTTTTATTTACCATCTTATCTGTAAGGTTTGCATGGGGAGAGATCACACACACACAGAACTATACACAGGGATGGGGGGTGACTGACCGACTTGACCCAACCTTCCCTGCCCAGAGTGTTCTCCACCTACCATGTTTGGCTGGGCCCCTGGGATGGACCCACCTCTTGGCACCTGGCACCGTGTCTTCTCATGGCAACATGTGAGGGGCACACAGGGTCAAAGTCCACCCCCCCAATTTCTGTTGGAGTTCACATCAAAACATGTTAAGTGGCAGCCTTTTGGCACTGTGCAGGAGAGAAGGGATGGGAGCTGCTGCAGCTGAAGGGGATGGAGGTGAGAGTAGGGATAACATGATCCATATTTTTCCAGAGGTAATCTCTTCCCTCCTGCCCCCTCACTCTCTTATGGCTACAAGTAGCTTGTCCCTCCTTGCCCGCACAGTGTAGAAAGGCAGCTAACACCTCCAAGCTGCTGTGGGTCACTGACATAACCCAGCCACCTCCTCTCCCCTGGCCACAGTATGGGCAAAAAGGGATTAAGCCCTAAGGATGCCTTGAGCACCAGAGATCAGGGAACTTGGCTGCATGGGCTTTAGCAAATCCGACCAGAGAGGTAGCTCAGCAGGGGAGAGTGTCTAGGGGACAGAGCAGCCTTGCATGCCCTGGAGACAGGACCTAGGGTGGGGGGCCGCATGTGAGGAAAATGCTAAGCACCCATGCCTGGTGACCTGCAGGGTTGGGGTGCAAACAGGCTGGAAATAGCTTCCTCCCTGACACTCCAGAGCTTAGCTGAGGGGCAGAGAAGCTTCCCCATGCCAGTGCTGTGTTGGGCTTTGGCTTGAGCTTTCCCTGAGCACCAGCTCAACCAGAAGACGTGGGAGGAGGAAGGAGCCTACAAGCCAGGTGTTGGTGAGTTGAATGATCTGACCAGAGGCTGGTTCTCTGCACAGCACAGGGAGCAGAACACACCCTGTCAGGAGAGATATAGAGGAGTAGAGGGTTGAGGTGTGTGTGAATGGTCACAGCAGAGAGAGGAGAGTGAGAGAGGAAGCAAGTCAAGGGCTGATGGGTGGACAGCAGAGATACTTTGTAACCAGACACTGCCTGATGTACTTACCAGCCACTGCAGCAAGCAACCAGTGCTGGCTGGAAATGGGGTGGGAGGTCAGGGGAGCCTGCTGACCAAGAGCTGGCACCTAGCAAGGATTGCCTTGATGGACTAGTAGGAGGAGTGGCCAGGCCTGCACTCTGCAGCTTTGCCCAACCACCAGCCTTACACACTCACCCCCATCGTCAGCCACTGGATCCTCCCTCTCACTGCTGGTGGGCAGGTGACTGGTGAGCAAAGATCTGGCTAGCAGTAGGACCCGCCAGTACAGATTGGAAAAAAGGGATAGAAAATGCAGGACAACTTGCCCATTTGTAAAAAAATAGGGACACCTGAAGGAGGGCTGAAGTAGGGGACTTTCCCTTTAAAATGGGACATCTGGCCACCCTATGTTTGAGCATTTTATCGCAGTTATGCTCTTCCTTGCAAAGAATAATGTGGCTTGCTGGGGCTGATAAGATGAGATGTTCACTGAACATAATGGCAATTTCCTTGGTTTGGTAGAACTCCTTGGGAGAGACAACAATGTTATGCATAAGCACCTATCCAAGTAGTTCATAAAGAAGCTATTGATGATTATGGCAGAAAAAAAGGATTGACTATATGTCAAAAAAGGTGCTTGATAACATACTGATGTGGCTTGGCAAAGCAAAGTGCTGCCCCTTAATAATGGGCTGCACTCCTGACATTAGTCATAGTGAAAAGATATCAGGGTATGTCTACACTAACCCCCTAGTTCGAACTAGGGAGGCTAATGTAGGCATTCGAAGTTGCAAATCAAGCCTGGGATTTAACTGATTTTTTTCTTCTCGTGGTCGCCATTTTTGAAATTTACAAGTCTGACTAATTGCTCACATCACACGCCGGCAGGGACCTGGTATTTCAAATTAAAGCCCCTAAATCGAACTACCTGTTAAACCTCCTTGCAGGAGGAATAACAGGTAGTTTGATTTAGGGCTTTAATTCGAAATACTGGGTCCCTGCCACGTGTAGACGCAGGCAGTTAGTCCGGACTTGTAAATTTCAAAAATGGTGACCAGCCAGGAAAATGCAAATCAAGCGTGGGATATTTAAATCCCGGGCTTGATTTGCAACTTCGAATGCCTACATTAGCCTCCCTAGTTCGAACTAGGGGGCTAGTGTAGACATACCCTCACTGACAGTGAGATTGCTTGAGGACAAGAATGGTTGTATCCATGTAAAGGGACGTGATTTATTTCTACTCTCTGGATGACACTACAGAAAAGACCTAACCGAATTGTTTATGAAAATGTTGAATGAGAAAAAAATAAAACTTCCAGACTGCAGTGGCCAAAGCTATGAGAATGGCATGAACATGAAGGGAAGAAAACAGAGGCATCCAGGCAAGGATCCTTGTTCTGAATACAAGAGCTTTCTTCATGGCTTGTAGCTGCCATTCCCACAACCTGGCTGTTTCAGATACAGCGACATCTTCAGTATCTGTTTTCAGAATGCTGCACAGGGCACACGTCCTATTTTCAGCATCAGCTGGAAGATCCTCACGGACAATATTACATATCAGACAGTGAAGTTGCTAAGTGACACTTTCTGGGAGCGTTGCATTGACCATGTGAAGCCAGTGAGGTACAAAGTGACCAAGGTTTACAATGTCCTCATGAAACTGGTGCAGTTGAGAAAGCCAAAGCCAGAATCTGACATGTGGCTCAAAGCCCGGCAAACTAGATCACTGATGTCAGTCCTCTGGTCTTAATTGTGGTTTGGCACATTATCCTGTTCCAAGTAAACATCATGAGCAAAGGCATTGCAAACATAGTCAATGGGCAGTGTAACTGCTAATATGCTGAAGAGAAGCTGCCTTGATTTCATTGTGGCCTACAGAAAGAATGGGATTGAAGATGCCATCACTGCTGCCAAAGAAACGGTGGAAAACTTAGTATTTGAGCTTGTCTTCAAAGAAACTCATGTTCATCAGAAGAAGGGACAGTTTGGTTATGAGGGCAGAAATGAGGTGATGGGAAGCTTGGAAGAAAAATTCAAGAGGGAGGTTTTTCTGCTTGCTCATTGACACTGCCCAAGTATCCTCGGAAGAAAGGTTTGGACAAATGAAGCACCATGCAAAGATCTCAGGGAGGAGGCTGCTGTATAACCTTAGTAATCTGCTGGCAGAAAGGAAAACACTCTTGAACAATTGTACAGACCTTCACCAGATGCTAACACATGGGAATGTTCAGATGTCAGTGATAAAGACCACTATGTCAGATTGGACAACATCCATCACATTTTGCCCCTTGGGAAGCACTCTGATGTACTAATTCTCCAGTTCATTCATGTTGCAGAGATGGACACTTTTCCTAATATGTAGATAGCTTTGAGGATTCTGCTCATGCTGCCAATCGTAGTCACAAGTGGTGAGCACAGCTTTCCGAAACTCATGCTCATTAAACATATTTTCAATTGACGATGGCCAACATGGGAGTGACATCACTTGCTATTTTATCTCTTGAAAGTGCTATTGGTCAGTCTTTGGATCTCTCTGATTCTGTGCTTCAGGTCATGAGAAAAACAAACTTTTGAACTAAAGGATTAAGGGTCTGCTGTGTGTTGGTGCACATTCCATCTTGATATTAGTACATTTTAGTTATTGAAATTAAAACATTTGTATAAGCTTTATAGGAAACTATTTGCTTATATATGACATGAATAAATATATCTTTATGAATCATAGTTGCAAATGTATTGTCTTATATGACTGGGATAAATCATGCATCAATGCAATAAAAATAAAGTATTCAAAAGTTTAGGAAATGGACGGCTGGGATGGCACCGAAGATACTCCTCATCTGGGACAAGATGGGTTCCTTGCTGAGATCAGGAGTCCTGTGCAAGTGGTGGATTAATTTGAGCCTGAAGATTAGGCGCTACATTCAAATACCTGATTTAAGAAAGGAGCCCATCCCATCATATACACACAGCCAACCATTCTGCCCATTAATTTTACAGTTAATAAGACCTAGAGAAAAGAAGAGTTTTCTTAATGCTGGGATTGGGTTAATCATAAGCTAATTAAGGGGCTAAAGCCACGTTTGGTTTTATTTTGTTAGTAAATGTAGTTTGTTTATTAATTTTATTTGATATAATATGAACAAAGGCTGAGATTTTTAGAGTGTGCTAGGTCTCGGGTGTGAAAAACAAGTGTTCTGGAACCTTGGTTCTCATCATGCATGTGGCAATGTCAACATGCTTCCTATTTTCATTATGCAGGTTAAATTGCTTTTACAAAGCCCGCACCGCCCCCCCCAGCGGGGTATACTCAGGTGCGGGGTATACTAAACATTTTTTACTCACCTGGGGGTGAGTGCAGCTGCGTGGGAACCAGGCAGTGAGTGTTTCCCCCGCCGGGAGGCTTGGCCTCCGAAAGCTACCAGGGGGTTGAGTGCTCCCCCGTCCGGATCAGGCTCACAGGCAGGCATCACGGGAACAGTGCTGGGCAGACCATGCAGCACATGCCTCGGAGAATGCCCCCCCCCCGCTCTGAGAGCCCCTCCTGGCTGAGCCTTTGCCGGGCTGGGGTTGAGAGCTGCAAACACCTTTGTCCCCGCAGAGAGCCGGGGCCGGATTGAACAGCCCGCAGCTGAACAAAGCGGGGAAACTTACAAGGGGGGGGAGGGGTGCAGCCCAGTAACTTTTTCCCAGTGTGGCTCTCCCAGAAGCGGGGTTGGGGGGTAAAGTCTGCCCGGGAGCCCAGCTTGCTCGCCGGGAACGCTCCAGAGCCGGGGCAGAGGCATCCCCAGCAGAGGCGCAAGGCAGGAGGCTCCCAGCCTGGGCTGACAAAGGGAAGGAGCCCGGAGCCCTGTCCTGGGCGGCAGGTGGCCCGCGCCACGGATTGCTGCAAACTGCCCGCACCCCCTGGCAACACCCCGCAACCTGCTTGCAATCTCCTCTGCGCCCCCTTGCAAAACCTCCTTGTAGCCCCCTTGCCACACCTCAGAGCAGTTGCGGGAGTGGGGCTCGGCAGCCAGCAGCAGCAGCAGGAGGCTGCAGGTGGCCACAGTGCACAGGAGCAGGGGCAGGAAGGAATATATCTGCCCCCAAATAAACCCCGCCCCCAACCCCCGTGGGCTATACTCGTGCACGGGGTATACAGGGATTTCTAAACTCAAACGGCAAAAACCACGGGGTATATTTGGGTGTGGGGTATATTCGTGAAAAGATGGTAGTTTAAGATTCTGAGCTTTGTGTCAGATTCTCTCACATGTATTTCCTTCCTGTGCTTTCTGGGAATAACCTCAGACACCATAGAGCTCAGAATATATGTTAGGAACCATAACAGGTAAACTGAAACTTCACAGTTTTTTTTAGACTATAAAAATGCAAATGTCTCCTATTTCCTAATTAGAGAAGAGAACAAATCCATGTTCAAAGAAGGTAAACAACAAATTCTGTTTCCTGGATGCTTGTCTTGGGGATGGATGGAAGGAAATTTTCCGGTGGCTTCAAAATTAGTGTATTTCACGTTAAGTCATGACTTCTGGCATGTTTCTTTTCTGCTTTTTCTTTATTCTTTATTCTCCCAGACATACTCTATTAAATACAAAATACAAAATTTACAGTGGTGAAGGTTAAAATTTTTACATATTGATCCTAGTTCTTTACTGTCCCGGATGCTGCACAGTGATTTAAACTTCTGTGAACTGAATATAAAGTACTTGAAATCAGTATGGTAGTTTTTTACATGCTCTTTTGCACTCACTTTCCACAGGTATAAATGACTATGGCCCTGACCCAAAAAAGCACTTAGGCCCATGCTTAACTATAAGCATCCAAAGTTTTAAATCAAAATAGAAAGTTCATTGTACTGTGTGGTATATAAATATAAAATAAAATGCCAGCCCTGCTATGATGCTTGCAGCCAGTTCAGGGCAATTTACTTGTCAAAGAAAGGTTAAAAAGTCATAGTTTATTCAAGCCAATTCATTTGTTAATATAGATGAAAAGAAAATGTTGATGATATTGTCTTCATTTATCTGCAACTTATTAATTTACCTTTGTATATCTCAATATTTAGTTAGTCCTAGACAAAAAGGTGTTAATATTAGGATAATTTATGTAATGTGAAAAACTGTATGAAAACTTGTTTCTGGAAATCACATGGTTCATAAAAACTAATGAACAATTGTCTGGATGTCTGTAACTAAATGCATTAGGGATGTCTCTGTAATTAAATTTCCCGTCAAACAAGACTAAAGCCTTAGAAGTGTAAAAGAAGAAACATGAAAACTTCATAGCATGGGTCATTGTGCTCAACAATGGGAAATCTATAGACCAATGCTGTGATGGGAACACTGGTCAGATTACTTTCTGGGGGAAACAGCTATAAGAATGAACCTGGGGGGTAATGCTATATTTCTGGACTGATGGATTCAAACAGGCTGGGATACTGAATAAGTGGAGAGAGAGCCTCAGAATTGTTTTGGGTAACCCTAAGAGACTTATAGAAATACGCTATCATTTTGGACATACAAACTTTGACTCACTTGTTAATGTATTTTACCTGCTTTAACCTCGCAACAATTCTCATTCCTTTTTCCCAGCTAATAACCATTAGTTAGTTTACTAGAGAAATTAGTTCCCAGCATTGCCCTCAGTGTGAGATCCATAGTATCTGTTGATCTGGGATAAAGGACTGACACTTTGGGGTTTGGAGTAACCTAATGTGAGGTCATTTTTTTGTTTTAATCATTTTTTTTTTCATCACAAAGTTAACTTTGGGTGGTAAAGAGGGACTGCAGTGCTCTGTAGCTCTATGGCAAACCTAATATAGTAACCCAAGAGTGCACACTTGTTATCTGCTTGGTAAAATCTAATTTTAGGTTATACCACCCGTTTGGGATATCTGCCCTGTTTTCTGACAGACTGCTCTGAAATTGGTGCTCTCAGCTCTAAGTCATACCAGACAGGTGACACCTGCACCTAAAAGCTTAAAATAAAAACACAGAGGATCTCATGAAATGTTCCATGAAATTAATTCAGAGTATCTGGGAAAGGAACACTCACATATTTAAAACTAGCTAAAAGACTATAAATAACAAATATATATAATGTATGGTGTTTGGGTAAGCGTCTAGTGAGGATTGATGTAAGGGTTGATTTTATTTAATATCTTCATTAATGCTGTGGGAGAATGAGTAAAGAGTATTCTGGCAGAGCCTTTGAAACACTATAGTTAAGGTTGAAACCTATTTTGCACTTACAGTGGAAATTTGATCTTTTGCTTTCAGTATGAAATACACTGTCTCAGTTCCAAAGGCTGGTCTCATTTTCTCTGAGTAAAGCCCGAATTTTTTAAGACGCTTCAAGAAGTTCTAATTAGTTCAAAGTTGGCCTTCAAAAATAAAGTTCACATTCCAAATCTTGTGATTTTAGGGGATTTTTGGCCCCCATTAGCTTAAAAAACAACAGACCAGAAAAAGGCCTCATGAGTGAATGTGATTTCCCAGAATGGGGAGACATCTGAGGAAAGTCTAATATGTTTGTGGTGATGGGGAGCTTGACTGGGCAGGATGCTCGAAGGCTGGTATCCATATGGGGCAGAGTTAAGACTATGGAGTCTGTAGGGTATGATGATAGTCTCAGGATGGAGGCATAAGAGGTATTTACTGTTACCTCAGCTTTTAATTTCCTTGCTTTTGTGATGTGTATAGACCAACCTTAACTGACATGTAACTTAGTGAAATATATTAAAGCAATTTGCAAATGATACTTAATTGGGATCTGTTGTGAACATCAACTAGGAAAACAAATGTAATCTGTTTGGATTTGATAGAGAAACTCACAAAACTTTAGAAAGAGTTGATTGAAATTGGCTGGGATAGGAACACTCATGTTTTTAAAGAATAAAAGAAACAACAAAAGGGATTGAAAAAAATTAAAAATGCACAGGAAATAACAAAAAATCAGCTTCTAAAAGTACTGGCTAGTATATTTAATGCGTGGGAGTGGACATGTATAAATAATCAAGACCATGATATACGCAATGGGAAAGAGAAGCTTGGGGAGCAGATATATCGAATATGAATCATGATAGGAACCTTAGACATGCATACAGCAACTAGAAATCCCCAGCTGGCATGAGCCCAGCTGACTTGGCCTCATGGAGGCTTGGGCTGCAGAGCCATTTCATTGCTGTGTAGTTTTCTGTGTGGCTGGAGCCTGAGCTCTGGTACTCTCCCACCTTATAGGACCCTCAGCCTGGCCTGGAGCCTGAGCCTGGAAGTGTATATGGCAATGAAACAGCCCCACAACCCAAGCCTTGCTAGCCTAAGTAAGCTGGCATGGGCCAGCCACGTGTGTCTAGTTGCTGTTACTGTTAGAGCACAAGAAACTAGATGTGCATTTGCAATACAAAATGGCAGTAATAAAAGCCAAGGAACATTTGGGCTGTATATGCAAAGGGGCATTACCTCAGAGAATAATGAGGTAACAAATTCCTATTCTAATGGGAATGCCCCTGGAATATTCAGTGTGGGTTACTACATTATGTCACAGGCATGGAAAACCTGGAGGGAATTCAGAGAAGTGTAACAAATTCCATAATTGGAGGAATTAATTTGTGAGGAAATATTAAAAGAGCTACATGTGTATAGTTTGACTTTAAGGTGACAAAGCACGGACAAATATTTGACAAAAATATGACTGTCCTGTATGGAAAGAGAAGTGCTAGGCGCTATACAGACACTGTGCAAAAAAAGCAATCACTGCCCCCAAAGAGCTCATTGTCCAGGTTATGACAAGATGCAGTGGTGGATGGGACAACCAAGAAGAAGAGGAGATGGGGAGAGGATGAGGTAATGAAAAGAGTCCCATTGACTGCAACAGGAACTGGACCTATCCCGACATTCACAAGCTATCAAGTGGTATGCAGAAGTCTCATCTGATCACTTGCTTAGCCAGTGACTTTAGCATAACACATGGGGGTAAACCTAAAAGCAATGGGATTAAGAAAGGAAAAAAATGGGTTGAGTAGTAGGAAAACCTTCTTGACAGTGGGCTTCATGAGGCTGCGGAACAGTCTTCCAAGGAAAGAGTAGAAGCTCCGTGACGTCAGATATTTAAAATAAGCTGAGACAAAAGACTAGGACAGTGGTGCCCAGCCTTCTGTCACAGGAGGGCCACATAAACCTCGGAACAAGCTTGTGTGGGCCAAACAGATTCTACATATTTTAATAAGATAAAGTCACTTGTATTAATTTGCATTTTAAGTTCAGCGTGTTAGGTTTAGATAGGTTGTTTCTATGTACACTAACAAAGAAAAATAAAACTGCATAAAATATGTATCAGACTTATAGAAAACAAAACCTTGGCTATTAGTGTATTGTGCTGAAGCAGGCTGCGGACCTTATGAAATGCTCTGATTGGCTGTATATGTCCGTGGACTGTAGATTAGGCATCCTTGCTGTAGGGAATAATGACCTGACAGAGAGATGGATTGAAGACATAATGGTGTAGATCTTTGCCATTGCTAACTTCTGTGATGCTATCTTGCTTTGATGAACCTACTGTGAATTTCCTTACTTTGACTGTAAGAACCATGGTGCCCTTTTACTATAGTTTTTGATCTGAGACCAGTGACACAGCTGTAAACTCTGTTGATGTTTCCAGAATGTGTAAAGTATATTTTAAATTCACCTTCCTGGACCAAAGATGTTATTCTCATCTTGGCTCCCTTTGTGAGTTCAAATGGGGAAATATAACTGAGTTTTGGAGACCCTTTTCATGAGATCCAGCTGTGTTCTGTACACAGAGCCCCCTTCAAAGATATTATCTGGGGCCAACTGCTTCATTTTGTAGTCAGGCACAACTCCCATTGATGTCAGTGGGAGTTTTGCTTTCATAAAGCATCGGGACTCAGGATTTGGCCCAGAGGTCTTCGTAAGTTGGGTCCATCTAAAATAGTGCCAATATTCTGCAGACCTGTTGAGTGAACAGCAGACCTGTCAAGTTGCAAAGTGGTCAAAATATCCTCCTTGTGCTGAAACAGAAAAGGTGGGAGAATTAATTCATTACTAAACCGGCACACACTACAGGAGTAGATGTTTCCACAGAGTGGATTTATGGGGGTAGCAGACATTTTGTATCCCATTTTCTAGAAATGGACTCTAAATCAGATGTCTGGTAACAGCTTGTAAATAATAGAAATGTTCATAAAAGCATAATATTCAAGTGTATCCATGATGTGAAAAAATACTCCAGCTCAAGCCTGGAGAAAGTAAATGTTATTCATTTTCACATAACTTTTTTAAGCCAAAATCTTTTAAGCCTTTAACTTTACAACATTCATTTAAAAAGGGCATAAAGATGAAAAATGTGTTTTGCAATGAATCAGCCACTGATATGAGTGTTCAATTAAATGGACCATGCAAGAAAGGAGGAAAGATTTGCTACTGGGATGCTGCCAGTGATATCCTTTGACACTCTATATTCTCATGTGTTCTTGATCAAGCAGCAGAGAGCTCTGGAAAATCCCAAAACAATAAGCCTGAAACCAGAGCAGTCTGCACACATTGGATATGCAGTCAGAGGAGATTGATTTGACTGGCATTATATTATGGTGTTATATTAATGCACCCTAAAATAAACCATTTCTGCCATTTTGCTGATTTAGAACTTCACTAGCTGTATTTATACCCTGGCCAATTGGGTAGTTTTGCTATAGATTACAGAATCAGACTAGACATAGGTGCAGCCATTTAGAATTCTTTCCTACCACAGAGCTTTGTAGACTTTAAGATCAGAAAGGACCACAATGATCATCCTGACCTGCACATTGCAGGCCACTGCATCTCACCCACTTCTGAAATAGACCCCTAACTTTGGGTTGAGTTACTGAAGTCCTTAAATCATGGTTTAAAGACATCAATTTACAGAGCATTCACCATTTAGGCTAGTTTAAATCTGCAAGTGAGCTGTGCCCCATTCTGCAGAGGAAGACAAAAACTCCCTGGGATTTCTGCCAATGTGACCTGGGGGAAAATTCCTTGCCCACATGCTTAGTTAGACCCTGAGCATGTGGGCAAGATGCACCAGGCAGATACCTGGGAGAGAATTATCAGTAGTAACTCAGAGCTCCTCCTCCAGTATCCAATTTCTAGTAGTTGGAAATTTTTACTACTGGCAGTCATCGGTGGGCCACATACCATTGTAGGTTGTCTCATCATACCATCCCCTCCTTTAGCTTATCAAGGCCAGTCTTGAATACAGCTAGGTGTTTTGCCCCCACTGCTCCCCTTGGAAGGCTCTCCCAGAGCTTCACGCTGATGGTTGGAAACTTTCACCTAATTTCAAGCCTACATTTGTTGATGGCCAGTTTATAGCTGTTGTGTCCATATGTGTCCACCCCTCTTTCTTCCTGGTATTCATCCCTCTGATGTATATATAGAAAGAAGTCATATCTCCCTCAGCCTTATTTGGTTAGGTTAAACAAACCAAGCTCTTCAAGTCTCCTCTCAGACTGTAGGTTTTCCATTCCTCAAAGCATCCTAGCAGTGCTTCTCTGCACCTCTTCTGGTCTGAATTCACATAGTATTCTATTTCATTTTTAAAGCTTCTGTTTTTGGCACATTTAATATTAATTATTCTATGAAATCCACATATGAAATTTGGAAATTTGCCATTGACCCAAAGTCTCCAGAGAAATATGTTACTAGTTATCCAGTTTCTAACTGCCATGCATATCACAAAAGCATCTTTACTCTTGACACTACTTAATATTATTGTTTTCAATGTAAGGGTCAAATTGACTAGGTGATGCAGAGCAGTCGTTGAGACAAGAGTGCCGCCTCTGTAATTTGGGGCCCATTGTCTGATGCCTTTCCTTCCGTTGGGGATAAGCTATGGATGTGAGCTGTGGGCTGAAGGGTATGGGATTGAGCCTGAAAGGACATTCACTCTTCCCTGCACTGCTCTGCCAACAAAGTTGGTGGAGTGGGTGCAGGAATGCAACCAGTGGGGTGTGAATTCTGATGCCCACCAATGTGCTGTGCACTAACTGGCCCAAGTAGACTTCGCTGGTGTGCACTAAAATTTCCTTGGTGTTCTTAACAGTTTGAAATGCACAGAGGAGAATGTTTAGTTCATGCCATTAGGGCTACACAAACTAGGTAGGGTGCAACATGTTGGTGTGCATTAGAATTCGAACCCCACTCATGAACATTAGTGCACAACGTAGACAATCCCTTAGTCACTTCCCTCCTCCATCCTGTGGAACCCCATGGGAAGGGTTCAGGGAGTGGTCCAGGGATGTCCACTTGCAACAAAGTGCCTGCAGCAGCTAAGGATTCTAAGAGGAAGAGGGAGCTAGTGCGGAGTCACAAGACCTTTCTGCAGACAGCTCGTGTGAGAGTCTGAGAGTTTCCATTAGGATGGGGGGGGGGTGATCAACCCTTCACTGATGCTTCTCATTAGGTCGAATCATACTTTCCTCCTGACTGAAGATGGAAGAGAAAACTCTATTAATAGGAACTTATGAAGTGTTCATTCCCTATTCATGGGAAGACCTGTGTAAAGTCAAATAGAACTTTCTGCAAAGAGGCAGAGGAAGAAAAGGTGCACAGAGACAAAGCTTAGAGGTGGCCCCTTTGGGTAAGTTTTGAAGTACAACGTGAGGATATTTGCACTGCTTCCACCCGGGTTATGACTTCTATAAAAAGATAGCTTCACCGGCCATTATACCCTCTACAAGCATTAAATGCACATTTAAAAACAAAACAAAACAAAACAAAACATTGTTTACTGTGGCCAGGGAATACCCGAGCTACTAGAAGAAGGGCTTTAGACAATACAAATGAACACAGAGAACATGCCAATCTCCAGACAAAGAAATCAAGGAAAATCAGCTCTCTACTATGTATCTGATCCATTTGCATTTTTGCTGCACCCAATATGCTGCGATGTAGGCACCAACTACAAAATTAAGAATCACACTTCTGTTCTGCTCCCCACCACTTTGAGAGTCATTTGCTGTTACTTTATGGAGTGATTATTAATGTTCTTTTCTGTGAGGCAAGAAGTGTCATTTGTAAACTGAAGGAAAGCTTGTACCAAGAGATGGGGATGGCAGTGCATCCCCAATTAGCATGGCTGTCTCAATGGGTGGCGGATGGAGAGTTATAAAATAGCTAAGCTCAGGGGGCTGACAGATTTGTAGGGCCCCTGGGCAAGGAGTGGGTGGGGGGACATGGCTGTGTGCACCCGCAAGGGTTGGGGCCTTGTGCGGAGCTCTGGTGGTGATTTAAAGGGCCTGGGTTTCTGGCTGCCACTGCTCCTTTGGTAGCAGGAGCCTCAGGCCCTTTTGAATCAGGCCCAGGGGCAACTGCCTCCTTTGCCCACCTTCTCCCCCCTTTTCCCCGGCGTCAGCAGGCCTGGCTAAACCCTACTCCAAATAGAAGTTAAAGATTAGGACTGGCCTTGAATTGGACTGGAATTGGCCCTTCCATAATCCTGATCCCTTTTCTAACCCTGAATAATTTACTGCAGCTTCCACAAAATGACCTTAATTGAAATGGAACTGGGATGAATTCCAGTGCCTTCTGCTAGCCAATGATTTCAGTACAATGAGTCATCTAATTTGCATCAGAAGTATTCATAACATCTTCTGGTTTATTGATCTGTTGGGAAAGTGAGGGGATTTTCTGGGATAAATTCCTTTGTTTCTTTCCTTATTAAATTGTGTATATTTTTCAGTATGAGACTGTCAAAGTCACTGGGTAGGACAATGCCATTAGCATTGTTATTCAGCACAAAGTGTGGAGACTGACAATCATGCAGACAGTTCCAAAATAGTGCATCATAATACACAGAAATGACCTTAAGATCAGAAAGGAAAACTCTTTGTATTTTGCATGTCATTTTATATAAAATACTCACAGAACCTATGACTTACAAATCCCTCTTCAGGTTGAGTAACAATAAGAAAAAATAGAAAGAAAAGAAAAAAAAAAGAGAAATTAAAAAGAGTGTCTGTTAAACAACTATCCATATATGAGACTATTTTTTAAAATTATTGCTGATTTCTCATCTATTGTCTCACCGATTTCATTGGAGAACACAAACACATAGTAATGTAATATACTGTATATCAATAAGAGCAGACCTGAACTCTCACCTATTGTGAAATTTATAACAATTATTTGGGATAATGGTTGCAGCACGTTTTGGCAAAGATTTAATTGTAGAATAGTTTCTTCAACAATTGACTTAATAGTAGAGTGGAAACAGAGAGAAACAGGATAAAGAATTCTCTACTTTTCTTATGATGGAGCATTACCACAAATCATGAAAATGGAACTGCATATACAGCAGTCTTGTTAAATGCAAAACTCAATAGTCTAATCAAAAAGGAATATTTGCATCTTTTAATAAGTACGTTTTCTACATCTGCTGTGGTTTGTTATGTGTATTTGATGTGACATTTTCCAGTTGTGTTAAAGAATGCTGTTGGATAAATAATTTAAATCCAGGGCCACCCAGAGGATTCAGGGGGCCTGGGGCAAAGCAATTTCGGGGTCCCCTTCCTGGCGCTCCCTGTCTCAGACCTCAGACTTCAGACATTCTCGTGGGGGCGCCTGTGGGGCCCGGGGCCTGGGGCAAATCGCCCCACTTGCTCCCCCTCTGGACGGCTCTGTTTAAATCTGTTACAAGTAGGACCTCCCTGCCCCGGCACCCTTAGAATCTGAACCATGGAGTTTGCTGGACCAAGGGAGGTTAAGGCTCCCCTCCCAGCCCTCGGCTCTGCTCCCCCACTGGCTCCACTGCCCCAGCTCTGCTGGGGCTGCACTCCTGTTTGGGGATGGGGCAGTGCTCCCCACCGTGCTGGGGGAGCAAGGCCCCATTGTCTCTGACCTGATCATGGCTGCACTTCCTGTTTCCTCTGGCCTGGGTGGGTCTGCACTCCCTGCTGTGCTGGCTTGGCCAGAGCGGCGCTCCCTCCTCTGTTCACTCTGCTCTCCACCACATTGGCCCACTGCCGCTGGGGCTTCACTCCTCATCGCCAGTCCAGCCCCTGAACTTGGCCAGCCAGGCCTCTCTGATCCAGCAATATGCAGACCACATATGTTGCCAAATCAGAGAGTCCTGGATTTTAGAGGTTTAACCTCTAAATCCCAGTATTTAAGAATCCCAGTATTTCCAAAGGCTAGTACAGGTCCCCAGATCTCTCAGAGAACTCCAAGGAAGCACTCTACTCTGCTCACAAGTCTCTCTGGCAGAGTAGAGCCAAAGTATAACCTGACATCATGTCTTTTTAGGGAATCACTTTGCTGGTTTCAGTTTTGGGGACAAATAATTGATGGTGAAATTCACCCACAGGCAGTAAGCTTGCACAATGCCTGCCAATCACTAAGGCCCACTTTAGTCCTACTTGGCCTAATTGATGGAAGGGTCTTGTTCAGACCCTCTGCACAGAGGTCAGTTTCACTCTTAAAATGGAGCTACAGTAGAGTGTTTTGTTTGCTTTTCAATGGCACTACTGAGAAAATTGCCACTGAATAACCAGAATTGGAGGGTGGAAATCCCCATATACTATAGCCTCTCTCTGGGACTCAAAGACTCTGGGCTAGGTCTAAAGCCCACTAAGGTAATGGGAGCCTTTCAGTGAACTTCAATGGACTTTGGATCAGACTCAGCGAAAAGTAAGGTGCAATGTTTTTTAAGCTGGTTTGAATTCAATAAGAGCAGAGCTTAACTCTCACCCAAAACCTGAATTGAAACAAACCCTTTTTTCTGAGAGTTGGAAAAGTTTGATTAATTGTATAATTTTCACATTCCCCATCATTTCCATTTTCAGCCAGGAGCAAAATTGTACAAGAGACTATTCTTGTGGTATTTTTACTGGCCTCGTTATAACCAAGAGGTATGAGAGGTAGACTCTTCAAGGAAGTTTGATCTTGCAAGGTTTCCAACTGATTTCCAGAGCCAAGTGATGCAGATATGCTCAAAAAAACCTTTGGATAAATATCCAAAAAACAAGAGAGGTTCTAGATTGCAATGCTAATTTATCACTAAAAATAAGTAGCTGCAAAAATATCCTCAAAATACAACAAAAAATAGATTATGAAAATAGTTTAACTATGCACAAGCTTCAGGCTCATTAGGAAGTAAAAATAAGATGGCACCAAAAATAAATTACTTGTCAGAACAGCAATGTGTTTCAAAAAAGCACAATGGGAGCGCAAGATGTTGCACCGTACACTCAAATGCACTCAAATAAATCAGAAAGCTGTGAATTGCTTTAAAGATTTATTGATTTAATTACCACACTTAACACAATGTGTTTGTGCTAAAATAATCCTGAAAAAAGGCTAAGCACAATGTATTTATGTGGCTTCTGGATGGAAAAACAGGTCCTTTGAAACTGGTTATTTATATTCTCATCCATCTGCTATGCAAAGCTTCTATAAAGTTTCCAGAAAGAGTAGCAGTATTGACAAAGAATGTAGAAAGTGATTCTACAGGAATAGTATAAAAATCCCATTACGTTATTTTGGATCTCAGATTATATGAACATTTCTCCCTGTTTTTACGATTTTTCTCCCTTTAAAAATTGTATTATTGAAATCTGCTTAAGCAGCAGAGTAGCATGCTGAGACCACGAAAATGATCTGAGATTTATTGGGGAAAAATCTTTGAAACTTACAGCCTCATGCATGGCAGCATTTAAAAAACAACAACCCTGCTAATGCTGTATAAATAGAAAGAGAGAGAAAGAATATCACTACAAGTATCTGATGGGGCTATGTAGGTATTTGCTAGTGTTTGGATATAATAAATCAGTAAAACCCTTGCTAGATGTCAGCTGGTTTCTATGCAGCACCTACCCTGCTGTGAGTAATACTTGCACACAAAAGGCATGTCTACACTAGCGAGAAGATCGACCTGCCAGAGGTCGATCTTCTAACATTCAATTTAGCGGGTCTAATGCGGACCTGCTAAATCAAACACTGAACGCAGCCCCTGCCAGCATCTGGTACTCCTCGTTCTGTGAGGAATAAGGGAAGCTGATGGGAGCGGGTGCTCCTGTCAGCTTCCCGCAGTGTGGATGCTGCCAAGGTTTGGCTTAAGGTAAGCCAGCTCCAGCAATGCATTTTGCGTAGCTGGACTTCTGTACCTTAAGCCGGCTTTCCTGGTCTTGTATAGACCAAGCCAGATAAATACTAATATTAATACATTGCTGGATAATTAGCAAAGTAACGAATTGACACAAAGAAGTGAAAAAGAAAGAAAGAATTTATTATTATGCCACTTGTCACTCCTTCAGCATCTGTGAATGGTGGTGGTCACATATTTTTGAGATTCCAACTTTTGAGTGAACTCAGAGGATATGGTGAAGCATCTGGCACTTGGGCAGAAGTCAAGGACTCTGCCCAGCCACCCTAGTTATTCTAGTCATAATGCTTAATAGTCCAAAGTTATCTTGAATAGTCCAAATAGTTCTCAAAAAGTGTTTTGTAATGGAAAGCAAAGATTATTCACTCCATTTTACAGACAGGGAAGCTCAGAGGTGGAGTGACTTGCCCACAGTCACCTTGTGATAAAATCAAAAGAAAATCCAGGTCTCTTGACTCCTAGTCCTGTGCCCTCTCCATTGGAAGAAACTAAACACAAACAACTTTATTTATTTGCTAAATCAGTTTTTCTAGACTGTTCACAGGCAAATTAACCTCAAAAACAGGCCTTGAATTTAGTTCTGCCTGATTTTTATTGACCCTGTAGGAATAACAGCTAATAACATCTAAAATAGTTTAATTTACATCTCCCTCAGAGTGGGAATAAACAGAAAATTTAACAATCTGTGACATTTTATGAGAGACTGAGCTTCAGTCAGCAGTGTTTGATTGGGATTCTTAAAAACATCAAAAGAACTCAAATCAAAATATAACACCATTCCACTTCAGTGGCTTGGAGTTAATAAAGTTAAAAACTTCTTCCATGCTCCCTTCTAGTTATAAAGGGATGCCTTGCCAAGCACACATACCAATGATAGTCACAAAGTCACGTATGAACAATGGCTGAAAAGGTCATGGTTTCATGGAGCCAAATAGCTCGAATAGCTGTTAAAAATTGGAGGTCATTGTAGCCCGTGATTGTAACAGGATTCCTATATTCTGCTATTATATAACAATGAGAGGAGTGGCCATTAAGAACCATTAGCTATCTCAAAGCCCCACACAATCTAGTATTGCAACTGATACCAGGGTACACCAGGCCAACACTGGTTCCTAAGACCCACGTAGGCATGCAATAATAATAATAACTTGGCACCTGAGAGGAATACCTTTTCTCAGAAAAACCAATCAGTCGAGTGCTAGGGTTTGTGACCAGACCATTAGCTCAAAGATGGAACATTAGCATGATTGGTAAGAAAGGGTAGTGGCAAAGTTCATACACAAAAGGGGCATGAATTGATCCCTTCTCATACCTTATAAATGGGCAAGTGAGCGGAGGTCTACCAGCTGACAAGCCATTTGGATTCATGGCATCTACCTGCTGCTTGCTTGTGTGCCCAACGAATTATACCCTGGCCATAGACACTGCTATTGTTTGAGGACAACAGAAAGACATTCAGTGTTCTTCAGAAGAAAATGAGAGGAGAAAGCAGATACCTGGACCTAAGGAAGAGAACACTGGAAAACAGAGAGGCTACTCTGTCCAGAATTTGTTGAGGATAGCCATTCTGATTCAAAACACTCCCTTGAAACTCAACCTCATTGTCTAGGAACATGGCTGTAGCTATGTTTGACAAAAACCTAAAGTTAGACGCCTAAGTCTATGTTTAGGCACCAGTTAAAAATGACTTGCTTTTCCTGGGTGCTAAGCACACACAGCTCCCACTGAAGCCAGTATGGGTTTTGAGTTCTTACAACCTCTAAAAATTGGATGATGATAATAATTATGATTGTTAGTAGCCCTTAGGAGGCCCAGTTAAAGATCAGCTTTCCATTGTGCTAGGCACTCGTCATTGTAATGGCAAATAACAAAAAACACAATTCCTGTCCTGGGGTATAGTGGAAACAGTGGCCAGGTGAGGGGCGGCCTGTCCATATAGGCGAACTAGGTGGTCGCCTAGGGCACCAAGTTAAATGGGGCGCCAAATGGTGGCACATTATCATTGAGGGGTTTGGAGGGTGGGGGCGCCGATTGCATGGTTCGCCTAGGGTGCCAGTTGCTGGCAGCCAGTCTAGGGCTGCCCCCAGGTCTACACTAGGGGAGATATATGAATTAAGATATGTAACTCCAGCTACAAGAACAGCATAGCTGGATGTGACATACCTTAAACCGAATTTCTCTGGTGGTACCACTGTGGGAAATTGATGGAGAAAGTCTCCCATCAACTTCCCTTACTGCTCACAACGCTGTGGAGTACCAGGGTCGACAGGGGCACCATCAGCATTCAATTTAGCGGGTCCCTGACTCGATCTGCTAAATCAAACCCTGGAAGATCAATCTCCAGAGTGTCAATCTCTGGGTAAGTATAGACAAGGCCCATATTAAAATGACAAGCTACCTCTGTAAGGGTGAGGAGTTTCCTGGTACTACTTGCAGGGAAGTGTACAATCTGGTAGACAGCCACTCTAAAGTAAAGTGGTAAAGCGGGGTAAATTATGCCTTTCTGCCTTAGGAAGCAGCTTATTTTCTCTGTGTATTTTGCTCATGTGTATTAAGGTTCTGGATTTTAAGAAATTAAAGTTGCAAATGTTCAGAAGGAATATTCTGTTTTTCTCTAACTTCTCTATTAGCATGCAATGAACATAACATCCAGAGAGCTCACAAGCTACATGTCAATAGGGACACGATAAGTAAATGAAATGGACAAATGGGTGGACAACAAAGTTCCTCAGATGTGGATTGGCACCACTTGAAGTGCCATGTCAGAGAGGTACTGCTATTCACTTGACTAGTGCCCTTTCACAGTAGTTGGCCCATCCTCCTGTTGAGGTCTCCCAGAAGCAAGCATTGAAAATACAAGTACATAGCCAATACTCATAACTTCAAATACAAAAATGATACATGCATATGAATAATATAAACAGAATCAGCGAGTCATAAGCCTTGTTGATTGTATTCTTTGCTCCATTCAGGAAGGTGGCCTGTGCATGAACTTATCCCACCAGCATGGATTCTGGAGTAAAGGGGTTAAATATCCCTGGCAAGGAGTAACTGGAATCTTTATGCTGTCTGGACTCTGAGGGGCAAAGTTTCCTAAACATAAACAAGAAATTGCTATGCTGCTTGGCATGGGTTAGCCCTAAAGGACATACAGTGCTGTTTCTTATAGATGCTTATAGTAGCTTTTTTATATCTAAGACTGTAACTCTTTTCTGTATGCATATTTCCTGTTTTAACGTCATAAATTACTCTCATTTCTTTTCTTAAGTAATAAATCTTTAGTTAGCCTATTATATGATTGGCTACAGGCATCATTTTTATTTTGAGACCTCAGTACAATTGACCTGGGGTAGTGACTAGTCCTTCCAGACTGGAAATAACCTAAACATTGTTGTGATTTTGGTGTAAAGTGACCATCCATCTAACAGTCTAGCTAGCCAGCCTGGCAAAATAGACTGGAATATCCAAGGGGACTGTCTGTAACTCTGACTGTTATTGTGCTCTGGGAGTTCACACTTGATACTGGATTGTGCAGTCCAATTGCAGAACATACCATCAGTTTGGGGTGTGTGGCCCAGCTTTTTTTAAGTCTGCCCTGATCTAGACCCTTAGGGTATGTCTAGACTACATCCCTCTGTTGCCAGAGGGATGTAAATTAGACATACCGACATTACAAATGAAGCGGGGATTTAAATCTCCCGCACTTCATTTGAATAAAAATGGCCTCTGCGTTTTGCCAAGTCAGCAGTTTGTCGGCAAAAAGTGGCTGTCAAGACAGGGACCGGGCGACAAAGAAAGCCTTTGTCGGCCGATCCCTTATGCCTCGTAAAACAAGGTTTACAGGATAAGAGTATGTCTACACAGCAAAGTTATTTCGAAATAACAGCCGTTATTTCAAAATAACTTTACCAGTGTCTACACAGACAAACTGCTATTTCGAAATTAAATCGAAATAGCGGCGGGCTTATTTTGAAATTGATAAACCTCATTCCATGAGGAAGAGCATCAATTTCGAAATTGCTATTTTGAAATAAGCAAAATATTGTGTAGACGCTTATTTCAAAATAGGGGGCCTCCAGCCCTTCCCAGGGTGTCCTGGTGGCCACTCTGGGCACAACCAAGAAAGCTTCTCTCCTTCCCCCTCTCCCCGGAGCCTTTAAAGGGGTAGACTCTGGCCATAGTGCCTGTGCCAGCTCCAAGCCTGCCAGCCCAGAGCCAGCAGTTGCTGCACCTGACCCAGTGGCCCCAGCATAAGCCAGGCAGCCAGTGCCAGCCAACCCTCCACCGCTCCCCAGGACCAGTCTGCCAGCTCCCAGGAACCTGCCAGGGGCCGGAAAAGGCGGGCGCCTGCCTGGTCCAGTGCAGAGATCAGGGAACTTATTCAGGTTTGGGGGGGATGCCCCCAATGTCCATGATCTTTGCACTAAACGGAGGAACACAACCGTTCAAAGGCAGATGGCTGCCAGCCTGGCCACCAAAGGCCACATGCAAACCCAGGAGCAGGTTTGTATGAAAATCAAGGTGATCCGGTGAGACCTCCAACCCTGAGCCCTGAGCTTCCCCTCCCACTTCTTCCCCTTGCTTCCCCCTTCCAGCTCCCTCCTCCCAGGTTTCCCCCTCCCCTCTTCCACCCTCTCTTCTCCCCTCTCCTGCCTCCTTTCCCCAGTCTCACCAGAGTTTCATTCCCCCGCCCCCAAGTTTTGTTACATAAAGAGAGTTTGTGTTCATGAAAATACATGTATTTTATTTGACATCAGGAAGGGGGGTTAGGGAGGGGTAAGTGGAAGGACGTGCAGGAGGAATGAGGCACAAGCCCCCAGTGGAGCAGACCAGGGAGGCTCTTAGTGCTCCTCAGGGTGGAAGCTCTTCCGCAGGGCCTCCTGGATACTGACAGCCCCCCGATGGACCTCCTGGATGGCAGCCTTGCAGCAACTCATCCAAGAGAAGCACCAGAGTGCCCAGGGGCAGCTCTGGCTCCATGTTGCAGAGTGCTATGGTGTCCCAAGTGAGGGGAACCAGAGCATGCCGAGACAAAATGCTTTGCTGTCCCTCATCGAGGTAGGCAAGCAAGCAGGGAAACCTGAGAACTGGCTGTCCAGGGAGGGTCACTTTAAGCAGAGGCCTCCGATAGCCTCAGGCAGCAGCCACACAAAGTAACTCCTGACCTGATGCCCTGCTAGACCTGGTTCCAGCTGGCCTTAAATGCGATTCAGCGTCCACTCAGTGTGGATGCACTATTTCGAAATAGCAAAATGCTATTTCGAAATGCATTTTGTGTGTAGACGCGTTATTTTGAAATAACTTAGGGTATGTCTACACTAGCTCGGTAGTTCGAGCTAGGTAGGCAAATGAGGCAATCGGAGTTGCAAATGAAGCCGGGATTTAAATATCCTGGGCTTCATTTGCATCTTCAGCGCCGCCATTTTAAATCCCCTTAGTCCGAACTCCATGCCCGCTACACGCGGCACAGAGTAGGTAGTTCAAATTAGGATCTCTAATTCGAACTACCGTTACTCCTCGTGGAATGTACACGCCTCGAGGTGTACTGGTAGTTCGAATTAGAGATCCTAATTCGAACTACCTACTCTGTGCAGCGTGTAGCCGCGGGCACGGAGTTTGGACTAAGGGGGATTTAAAAATGGCGGTGCCCGGGAAGATGCAAATGAAGCCCGGGATATTTAAATTCATCTGCAACTCCGGTTGCCCTCATTTTGAATTAACTATTTTGAAATAAGATATTTTGAAATAATGCTGTAATGTAGACATACCCTAAGGGAAGAGTGTTTGGTGAGTAGGGAATCAAAGGTAGTAAATCAACATTCAGTTATTCTTGTTTAGGTGCATAAATATGGAGTTAGATGCCTAGCTTTTGGCATTCATCTTTGAATATTTTGGCCAGGATTTTGAATATACTGTTACAGTGAGTTACGGTAATTGTTTTGTTGAAATACACACCGTGCTTAGACCTGCTTGTAAGAGGCACTCTAGAAGTATCTAAGATAGACAAGTAAAACCGCAGCAGTAGTAAGTAGGATTGGTTGGAGAACAAAAATTCCATGTCACAAAAAGTTTTGCTTTTCACAAATCAGCATAAAAATCTGAATCTGTCAAAAAAAATTCCAGACCATGAAGACCAAGCTGGCAAATACTATGTTCACACCTTTCCTATCTAAGCTATCTGCTCATCAGCAGAGTTGAAATCCAATGATACAGAACCATAGATAAACCATGCCACAGAGAATTCCTAAAAGCACACTCCCACATCCTACCCCTATACCATGGTTCTCCCCTTCCAGGACTGATGGTGGAAGGAGCTTCCAGAGAAGCAAGGACAGCTGCATGAGGACCTCTTCTGCTCTCAAGCAGTGGCAATAGTCTCTCCCCACTTCCCTTAGGAGAACAGGAGCAAGGGGCCTATGCCTTCTATAAATTCAGGAATGGTAGCAGGCTTACCTCCCCAGTACTCACGCCCTTAGCCAGTATCTACTTGGATGGATCACCTGGGCCTGCTACACTCTTCTCCTGCCATACACAGTTCTCTGTTGGCGCAGTGGTATGGGTGGAGAGGTACTCAGTAAAACACAGATCTTAGGATTAACACCTCATTGGCAGTTCACCCCCTCTGAGCTCTTGTCTGCAGACTCAGGCAAACATCCCTATATTAGTTTCACTTATGTCATGTTCTGAAGCTTTTCTTTGTAACCATAAGCACTGGGAAATTACTGGCGTTTTAAATTCTGAGATTCTGACGTGAGCATAACTCAAGGAGTGGAGGCTCCTAGACACAAGTCTATAGTGCCTGTGCCTTAGTACCACCCTGCTCTCCAGATTCCAAAGGAGTGCTCATTGCTGGAGTTCCAGCATTGCTTCTTTGCCTGACAAGCAGAGTTGGTTGTTGATGTTTGTCATTTTACAGACAAGGATTTCCAGGGTAAGTGGCAAGTGATGGTGTTTTATTCTTTCATTGTCTGCACAAAGGACTAGTGCAGTATTTTTCTCCGACTAAATGTTAAGGTATCACAGGAATTGCTGCTGGCTCACCATGCAGTGACTAGACAGCACAGCGTACTGGTGCTCTGTAGCCTGCGGTGACTTTTTACTGCAGAGCCACTTCAGCCTCTCTAAAGTTTTCACGAAAATATATCCAGAGCACCTCTCCCACCGTGACCTGCCACAGCAGCTGGGGCACTCTAACTAGCAGGGTGAAACTCACACACATGGGGCCAGAGCATTCTTTGTAGTAAGTCATAGGCTGTGTCATTCACTGCCACTGGAGGTCAGGGTGAGCCCATATTTTGCTAGGTTCAGATCATGCTGCAAGTTCTGGGCCCTTACACAGATTTTACTTCAGTAAAGAAGTGGCAGAAAAGTCCCAGTGGCATTCTCCTGAGAAACAGGAGCCAACAAACTAGAAAAGGGTGATGGTTCTGTCTTTCGATTAATCCTTGTACCTGGTGCCTAGATAGGACAACAATGGGTATAGCAGAAGTGCCGTGGGATTAAATGGAGTGTCTTACAGATGGTTTTGGTATAAAAGAAAAGAAAAAACATCAAGTATTTGTATTCCTGAAATTCTTAACAGTGCTTATTACAGAGACCCAGCTTGTTCTGCTGTAAACATTTCTGGGGGACAGGTAGGGTTGGGAATTACACATACCCTTGTGGCAATCTGGTTGGATAGCTATCAAGGGCACCTCTATGGCACGTGTGAATGAATCAAAACCACATATGTGCACCTAAAAGGACATCATCAAGGCATTTCAGAGCTTTCTATTGTTCTTTAATCAATATTATTTTAATAATACCACTTTTTAAAACCACTATTTATTTTCCTATTGGTTTCCTTCCTCTCTTTTCACTTATCAAATATTTTAATTTTGCTTTTTTTTGAATGCAGATGAAATTAACATGGCTGTTTCTATTTAAAAACACTAAGAACTTCCATTTGTACAGCTTGTTAGCCAGCCAAATCTAGGGAGGGGCAGGGACAGAGGTGGACATTGAATAAAGTGGTCACATTTTTTTTTTCGGATTTGTAAGTTCAGGGCAGTTGTGGTATGTGTTAGGCTGTTTTCTGGCATTTCACCATTGCTTTTCCCTGTTTCCTTTTGTACATGAAAGGGAAGACAGATATGCCTGGAGGGTCAGCTGCTGTGAAAATTGTATATACTCATTTGTTGCCTCACCCTGGGTGAGGCATGAGAGAAATAATTGTTAAAAAAAAAATCCAGTGGACCTGGATAAGACACAGTAAAGGAGTCTCGGTGTAAATGAGAATCAGACCCAATATTTTTAGTCCTTTTTGCCATGCTGCCCTGTGAATATTAAACTGACTGTCCTGACACAGCACCATCATGAAGATCACTCTGTGCCACATGCTCTCTGTTAGTTGGTGAGAGGCTGTGCTACATATGTATTGCAATTAGCAGGTTTAGCACTGCATTCCACGTGGATGGACAAGTAGGAGCAGCACAGTGGGAGAAATTAAAAACTTCTTAAAGCAAGAGAAGTCTTGCCGTTGGAGACAGAGACTTTATATACACTCCTATTCCAGCACAATTCAGTTCAGAGGTTCAAGGATAAGATTGCATACCTCAGTTCAGCCCTGCATGCTTAGTCTCCACACAGAAATTCCACTTTCCAGTTCCCCTTGTGACTTCACCCATATTTCCATGGGAACAAAGCATTGCTGACTTTGATAACTTTAGTTAAGATACCACTGAAACAAATGGGGTTCACACCTTTCTTGAGGCTGTCTCCTCAGCCCTCAAGTAACTATTGTAAAAACAGAAAGAAGAGAAACTCTTTTCATGAAAATAAGATTTGGAGGAATATGGAAAAATCTGCTCAGAAGTCCCAAATCTGGGATTTCATTCATGTTTCTGAGAATGTAAAAGATCAGTGCCCCTTGGGATGGTGAATATTAAAAAGGCTAGCAAAAGTATAGCATAAAAAACTAACAATGCCCCATGCTTATGAAAAAACTGTTGAGTTCAACTTTTTAAATTCCAAGGGTGTGTCTAGACTACAGGGTTTTTTGGAAAAAAGTGGCCTTTTTTCGAAAAAACTTCCCCTGCATCTAGACTGCTGCCATGTTCTTTCAAAAGTAAATCGAAAGAATGCGGCAGTTTTTTCGACCGCGGAAAACCTCGTTTTACGAGGAATAACATCTTTTTTCGAAAGCGCTCTTTCGAAAAAATGAGCTATGTAATGCAAACTGTACTTTTTTGAAAGAGAGCATCCAGACTGCCTGGGTGCTCTCTTTCGAAAAAGCAAGTTGCTTTTTCGAAAGTACTGGTTGTAGTCTAGATGCTCTTTTTCGAAAGAGGCTTGCAGTCAAGATGTAGCCCAAGAAGTATTGGTGTCCTAGACACACAATATACCATGACTATGAAAACAGCATGAAACAACTAGATGAAAAGATAAAATCACCTATAGGTCAGAATTAGCTGCTTCTTCCTTTCAGCCTGTGCATCCCAGCAACAGCTGAACACCTGTTCTGTTTTGTAAAATTATTTCAGTGCTTTCTTCTGCCATCTATTGCATTATTGAAGTACTGCAGGTCAATTTAACATAGCCTATCCTATTGGAGACCTATTTCTTTGCTTCTCAGTCATGTCTGAGCTCCCACACAAAGGCAGAAGGTCTGAGCTCCCACGCAAAGGTAGAGCACCCCCCCGATATGTAACAGCAAATCCAACATATTTCTATTAATAAATGATATATATTTAAATTACACTCTAACATGCTCTATAAATAGTTTACAATTTGCAATCTAACTTAGCACATAAAGATAAAGGAGTGGTGACGAAAGCAACTCATTGCTATTTTCCAGGGTGTTTTTCACTCTGATATTTTCTTCTCTGTATTTTTGTAACACCTCCCTCCCTGCATGTGTCTCAATTTGCTTTGTCAGCAAGAGCGATGGCAGCCTCACAACAGCCCTAGGAGGAGGTACACTGAGGAAGGTGACCTCCACCAAGACACCCAAAATGACAGACAAAGAAGGAAGCATACATATACTTCCCTGCAATTGGGTTAGGGTGGTCCCTCCCACGAGGGTTGCAACTTGTTTTGCTCCCTGAAGAAGCTGGTGGCATGTGTCCCCCATGAAAGTTGCCTCTCTCTGGTAGGGCTATTCTTCTGTCAGGGCTGAGCTACTGATAGCTCTGACTGCCAGATGCTGAAAGCATCTCTCCATTAATCACTGATTTTAGCCAGGGCAAGTCTGCCATGGCTACTGTAGAAGAAGACAAATAAATGATTTAATTGCTGAAAAGTGCCCAGTGCAATTAAAAAAGGGTCACAAGCCTCCCTTTTTGCACCTGAGCAAAGGGTAACTGCAGTCTGTGCCCTTGCACTCTCAGATTGAAAGATGACTGGTCTCTGGTGATAGACACCCCCCAAAGAACTGGGGTGATGCCATAATCAATAGGGTAAGCACTGGAGGGGGGCACTGCCCCCGTTCAAAGGCTGTCAAGGTGTGTTGAAGCTTGTTCCAGTATACACTGCTTCTGAGGGCTTCTGTCTCAGTCAAGCAGAAGATCCTTTGTTATTTGTCCCTGGCTCAGAGCATCTCTGCGCCCCACCACTGCTGGCTCCGCTATATTTGCAAAGACTGCCAGGGCAGAATACAACATCTTTTTGATCCATCTAGAAGACTCTCAGCTGCTCTACATTGTACCATACTTTGTGCTGGCCTTCTGGTCGTTCTTATTTTCTTCTTGTCTAAGAGTTAATGTTTCCAGTTCCTGTGAGTGGCTCAGCTACAAATGGTATGTGGCAAAAATGCTCATTTCTGGCACTTGAAGAAACAATAACAGGCAAGCTACCATTTTTTGTTTCCTCTGTTTCATTTAAGTTATTGTTCTACCTGGGTATGTGGATGGAGCTCTAGTATTATATGTATTTCATAATTAATTGGTGTATAATTTCCCAAGCAGCTTTCTTTGTCTTCTTTTGGCCCTTTGAGCCTTCTGTCTCTATTTATAGATATTGCATTAGAAACATGAAAACAAAAAGACGGACACTTTGGTCGCTTCATGTACTTCTTGCATTTCTGTGTCTTGTCTCATACAATTCTGTTTTGCTTTGATGGGGATTGTTGCTAGTCATTCTACCCCTTTTTGCACATTTTTGTCTCTGCTGCAGCACACCATAGGTAGTAAGTCATGTTTTCTGGCATTCTTCTTTCTCTTACCTGCCACTTGTTCTTATTTACTTTCTTTAAAAAAAAATCACTTTCTGTTACGCCTTTCCTATTAGCTTGCCTTTTACAGTTTCTAAATGATTACAGCTTTCACTTCATGTGAGTGCTTCATATGCGTGTGTGATTTTGCAGCGCAAAGGTTTTCCGTAAAATTCCTTGAGATTTTACTCTCACCACAAACATTTAGTTAAGCACAAAATTGACATTTTTCTAGCATGACTAAGGATTATTTTTATGGGGTGTTGTGCATATCTAATCAACATATTTACTTTTGCAGAACTATTTTGGTCATAAATGTGGAGACAATACAAGTTGATCTAGCTGCCTAGTATCTCAAAATATAGAGGATGACATTCCTAGAGGTTGTTTATTTTGAATGGAGAAGTATTTTCCTCACTAATACCATTCAGACATTCTAAACCAGTGGGGTTTATTTTCTCACTCAAGAGTTTCTCCAGACCAATTATTAGCTGCTGTTTCTGTGAGTTAGTTTGTCTCTTTAGGTACAGCCCTGAGGCAGGGGTAATATATAAAATTCACCATCCCAGAATCAGCTGAAGGCAGCCTTGGGTCTCACAGAAATTCCTTCCCTGCTTCTGTCTTGTTCTGGTGGAAGGAGGCAAAGGTATTAATTTTGACTTCTTTAGGTACAGGATTTCACCTCTGATTCTGAACATTCAATAGCCACAGGTACTGCAAGATGTTTGTGTCTCTTTATAACCTTCCACCCTTCCCCACTCTTTATCTGCCTTGTTGTTTAGACAGCAGGCTTTTGGGGCCAAGGACTGTCTCTTAGGGTATGTAAAGCCCTTAATTTGAATTAGCTGTTAAGCCTCATTCCAGGAGGAATAACAGCTAATTGAAGCTAGGGCTTTACTTTGAACTCCCGTTTCACTGCCACGTGTAGACGCGGGCAGTTATTCCGGGCTAGTCAATTTCCAAAATGGCGACCAGCCGGGAACATGTTAATGAAGTGCGGGATATTTAAATCCCGTGCTTCATTTGCAATTTTGGTTGCCCTCATTAGCCTCCCTAGTTCGAACTAGGGGGCTAGTGTAGACATACCCTAACTGTGTGTGTTTGTATAGAACTAAGTACAATGGGTCTTTGATCTCAGCTTTGGCCTCTAAGGGTGTGTCTACTCGAAATACCATACACAATTTGAGCTATGCAAACTGCGTATCTTATTTTGATGCTATTTTGAAATAGCTTATTTTGTCGTTTGGCACTGTCTACACAGTGCCAAATTTCAAAATAAAGCGCTATTCTAAAACATCTGAAGGAGGTTTACAGGGACGTCAGAATAGCAGGATAAGCATTTCGGAATACTCCGGTATCCTGAAATAGCATTGCAGCATAGATGTACCCAAAGTGCTGCTATAATATAACTAACTAACTAAACTTTTTTTCCTTAGAATTTGACAAAAATTTAAAAAAAGGTTTTTTGCAAAAACTTTTCTCTTTTTTTTTAAAAAAAACCAAACCAAACCAAAACAAAAAACAAAACAAAAACAAAAACCCCACAAAATCAAATGTCAAAATGGTTTGGCCCAAACCTGAAATATTTCAGTTCAGAAATGCTGCCACAATATCTCATGGACGTTGGGCATAGGATAGTTTGGGTGCCTCTCCTTCTTTCATTTTCCTCTAAAAGTCAGGCCGCTTGGTCAGAATAAATCTCCAGTGATGAGCATGGCTTCCTGTCTTGGTGGCTGAAGGTAATGTATCATGAGATATCTATGGCTGTCATGTGATGAAGTTTAGTTGAGAAGAGAATGGCGATATGAGAAAACCATACTAGAACTCCCATGAAGCACTATGATGGCATTTCCAAATTGAAACATTTTGCTGCAAACTGAAAAGTTTTACATTTTTGTGCATTATTTTTTTAAAGAAAAATCAAACTTTTCAATGGAAAACAAACTTTACATTTTTTGTTGAATTAAAAACCCAATTTTCTGCTGAAAAACAGTTTAGAGGGAAAAATTTTGACTAGCCCTAAGTAAGTAAGTAGTGCTATGTAAGTTGCAGCTTTGACAAAGTAACTATAGCGCCGACTTACAATGTTCATCCCTAAATATTTCTTTAGTATATATCTGACAGAGTGTTCTTTTTTCCCCTCCTTGTTCTTTCATCAAATATATGCGAGATTTTTCCTTATCAATAACGTGCCAACTACCAAGGGACACACAGTCACCATACCCAAACATTCTTATCAACTCTCAAGGTGTGTTTGTAGATAATATGTAATGGGAAAGTAAGGGAGCTCTTCATCAAGAATCATACCCAGCAACGATTTGTTATACAAGCACATTATTCATTAACAGGGCAAGGTGTGGGGAAGACTGAACATAGTTTCAAACTAGGACTTCCATTTTTAAACCTTTAAAATGCATTGTTCACAAACTAGGGGATATATGTACGAGGCTGTGCCTTAGTGTAGCATCAACAAGAGGAACCCAACCTGAGACCTCTGGAGCTTCATGCTTGAGTTAAAAGCCAGCTTGCTCTCAGGTGAGGCTGTAGAGGAAACTCAGGGTGTGTCCAGACTACACCTCTCTGTCGACAGAGAGATATAGATTAGGCACCTCAAAATTGCTAATGAAGCAGGGATTTAAATATCCCACGCTTCATTAGCATAAACATGGTGGCCACTGCTTTTTTTCAAAACGGAGCTTTTTCGGGAAAAAAAACCACCCAGCAGTCTAGATGCGGATCTGTCGAAAATAACCCCTTTTTCGACAGATCCTGTAAACCTCATTTTTTGAGGAATACAGAATCTGTCGAAAAAGGGTCTATTTTTGACAGATCCGCGTCTAGACTGCCTTTTTTTTTCGAAAAAGCTCCGTTTTGAAAAAAAGCGTTGGCCATGTTTATGCTAATGAAGAGCGGGATATTTAAATCCCTACTTCATTAGCAATTTTGATGTGCTTGATTTGCATCCCTCTGGCGACAGAGGGATGCAGTCTAGACATAGCCTCATTCTCTTCTCTCTCTCTCTCTCTCTCTCTCTTTCTCTCTCTAAGTGGTCTAAGTGCCACTACATGGGACAGTGAACAACACCCAGTAGGTGTGTGGGTTACATACTTCCCCTAGCTGAAGAAGCGTGTCCTAAACTTCAGAGACCCAGCTGAAAACCCAGATGAGCCTCCACTTGTAATGCTGACAGGCAGAACCAAATCTGGGACCTCTGGAGCTTAGTGCATGAGCCTCTACTGCTTGAGCTAAAATCCAGCTGCCTCTGAGCTAAGACTGTAGAGCAAACTCATTCTTTCTCTCTGTAAGGGTGCATCTACACTGCAGTGATTAACTCAAAATAAGCTACGCAAATTGAGCTATGTCAATTGTGTTTCTTATTTTGAAATAGCTTATTTTGAAATAAGGAGTGCCTACACAACACTTATTTCAAAATAGAGCACTCTTTCTCCGACTTCCTTTACTCCTTGTATAATGAGGGTTACAGGAGTCGGAGTAAGAAGTCCTCCAGCTTGACAGTATTTTGACATTATTTCAAAATAAGTGTCTTCTGTGTAGACACGGACTAACTTATTTTGGAGTAGTGCTAGTTATTTTGAAATACTGTTGCAGTGTAGACATACCCCAAGTTATAAGGGTGTGTGTGTGTTAAACTCAGAGGCTTGCCGTGTGAAAGGGGACACCAACGAGGAGTACTCCACAAGGAGTAATGGTTAATTCGAACTAAGGACTTAGTTCGAATTAACGTTTCACTGCCGTGTGTAGCCACACGGCAGTGAGTTCGGGGCTAGTGAAATTTCAAAATGGCGACCGGATGGGAACATGCAAATAAAGCCTGGGATATTTAAATCCCGGGCTTCATTTGCAACTCCGGTCGCCTCATTTGCCTACCTAGCTCGAATTAACGAAATAGTGTAGACATACCCTCTGATACTATCTAATTCCACCAGGCAGTAGAAAAACCAGCAAAATTCCGTATAAAAGCAGGATCATTTCCCTCACTTACAGATTCTTTATTTATTTATTTTGCCAAACACAGATACACCTAAATAAAAACAGATATGATTGATCAGCTGCAATAGATTCTGTAATTATACAAATGAAATAATCAAATCTGCATTTTCAGGAAAAATATGTTTGCTGACAGCAGATGAACCCAACAATCAAAATTAGCCCATAGGACACTAGACTAATATGTTTCATAGACAGGATACAGGAGGAATTGAAGTACACCAATACCCCAGGTCCCCCAAGGGCAGGGAAATGGTTAAGTGAGATATACTTAGATATTCAGAGCAAGTGACCCATATCCACATTCTGCAGAGGAAGGTGAAGAAACCCAGTCTGACCTCTAGGAAAATTCCTTCCCAACTCCACATATGGCCATCAGTTAGACCCTGAGCATGTGAGCAAGATCCAGCCTGCCAAACACCTGAGAGAGAGAATGGTCAGTGCTATCTTGGAACCCTGGTCCACTTCTTCCAATGTCCTATCTCCAGCTGTAGCCAATCCTGACCTGCAAAGGGAGGAGATCAAATCTTTTTACATTAGTATGGAGGAAAATATCAGTGAGTGTTTCAAAAGAATATTTTCTATGAGACTTTCCTTCTAAATGCACTTAGTGGACATGGGGGAAAAATTGCCAGTTTGTTGAAGAGGTTGAAGAGAAGTTTCCAGTGGGAGGAAAGTAAAAGTGAAGTATACATGGACATGCTGGCTGTGTCTACATTGGCACCCTTTTTGGAAAAAGGGATGCTAATGAGACCAGTCGCAATTGCAAATCCGCGGGGGATTTAAATATCCCCAGCGGTATTTGCATTACATAACTGCCGCTTTTTTCGGCTCAGGGCTTTGCGGAAAAAGCGCCAGTCTAGGCGGGGATCTTGCGGAAAATAAACCCTTTTCCAAGATCTCTTATCTACTTATGCAAGTAGGCATAAGAGATCTTGCGGAAAAGGGTTTATTTTCCGCGAGATCCCGTCTAGACTGGCGCTTTCGGCAAAGCCCCGAGCGCGGAAAAATGCTGCAAATACGGGGATATTTAAATGGTCTCATTAGCATCCCTTTTTCGAAAAAGGGTGCCAATGTAGACACAGCCGCTGTGTAAGGTTTGTTTCCTGGAGGAAGAGATGTTCATGGCAGCCTTCCGAAACTGCCAGCCTGGCCCTGCCCACACTCTGCCCCCAGAACACCTACTGTAGGCATTCTGGGGGCCAAGTGTTGTTGTCCCCAGTGCCCACCCTCCCTGTGCTCTGGGGCTGGGAAGGCTGGGGACACGCACCACCCACCTTCCCTGTGCTCTGGGGCTGGAGTTCGGGCTGGGGTTTGCCTCCCCCAGCCCTACCTTCACCGATCATCCATGGAGATGTTGCTTAGGCAACAAAGGAGAGAGAGAGAGAGCATGAATAGATCTGTTAGACCTAGCCAAGGCAAGTGTGCAAGAGCATGGGTGTGTCTGTCAGACACCTCAGAATGCCTAGATTTGGGTGCTATGTTCAGAGGGGACATCTGGATTTTTGAACAGAGAACACTGGGCTCCAGGGTCTTGCCACCCACAGAATGGTGCAGTATTTGATTCCCTTGTCAAAGAATGGGCCAAAAACACCTGAGTATTGGCAAGTTATTCAAACGGTTCATTACCATTACTATTACAAGTTTGCACCTTATTTCCAGCCTCAAATTGTCTAGCTTCAGTATCCAGCCATTGGGTTTTGTTATACCTTTTTCTGTTATCAAATTTCTGTTCTCTGTGTAGTTATAGCCTGTGATCAAGTCACCCCTTAATGTTCTCTTTGATAAAATGAATAGATGGAGCTCCTTGAGTCTTTGGGTATAAGAAATATTCCCCAACACTTTAATAATCACAGCTTGTCTCTGAACCCTTTCCAGTTTTCCAACATCCTTCTTGATTTGTGGAGAACAGAATAGGACACAGTATTCCAGAAGTGGTTAGTTCAGTGCCAAATGCAGAAGTAATACAACTTCTCTCCTCCCACCGTACATTACCCTGTTGGAATTAGCCCTTTTGGCTACAGTGTCACATTAGGAGCTCACTTGACTATTCACCATGACCCTTAAGTCTTTTTCAGAATCATTACTTCCCAGAATGGAGTCTGCCAACCTTTAAGTATGTTCGTGGATGTATGACTTCACCTTCAGCCACGTTAAGATACAGTGTTTGATTGTGCCCATCTTACAAATTAATCCAGATTGTTCTGTATCAGGGTGTGTCTAGACTACAGGGTTTTCTCGACAAAAGTGGACTTTTGTCAACAAAACTATACCTGGGTCTACACTGCTGCTGAGTTCTGTCGACATAATGTCGGCAGAACGCAGCAGTTTTGTCGACGGCTGTAAACCTCATTCTATGAGGAATAATGCCTTTTGTCGACAGAGTTCTGTCGACAGAAGGCGTTATTGCATCTACACTGTCCTTTGCATCTATACTGTCATCTCGACAAAGCGGCAGAACTGGATGTAGACAGAACTGGATGTAGTCTAGATGCTCTTTGTCGACAGAAGCTTTGTCAACAGTATCTGTCGACAAAACTTCTGTTGACAAAAGCCTGTAGTCTAGACATATACTCAGTGACTTACCTTCATAATTTAGTACACTCAAATCTTTGTGTCATCTGCAAATTTATCAATAATGTTTTCTTCCCAGTTATTTGATAAAATATATAAGTAGCATAAGGCTAAGAACTAATTCCTATAGGATACCATTAGAAACACAGCTGCTCAATGAGCATTTCTTATTTACAATTACATTTTCGTACCTATTGGCCAATTTTTAATCTATTTAATGTGTGCTTTGTTCATTTTCTATTATTGTAGTTTCTTAGAATGCTATGTGGTAGCAAGTCAAATGCCTTTCAGGGACTAAAAATATTGCATCTGCACAATTACTGTTACAATTCAAACTTGTAATTTCATTAAAAAAATATCAAACTAGTTGATAAGATTTGATTTCTATAAACCCATGCTGATTAGCATTATAGTAGCCTCATCTAATTCTTTATTACAAAAGTTCCATATCAACCATTCCATCATTTTTCCTGGGGCCAGTGTCAGGCTGAAGAACTTATAATTACTTGGGTCATCCCTTTTACTTGTCTTAAGTATTGGCACAACATTAACTTTCTTCCAGTCCTCTGGAATTTCCTCAGGGATCAAAGAGTTATTGAAAATTTACATTAATCATCCAGGGAGCTCCTCCATACATTCTTTTAAAGTTCTTGGATGCTAGTTATCTGGACCTGCTGATTCACAAATGTTCAAATTTAGTAGCTGCATTCACTAAAGCCCTGAATTGCTGTTTGAAGAGGAAGTATTTCATCATCATCATCATCATCTGATATGAATTCACCAGGCTTTTTCACAAATACAGACTAGAAATATTTATTGAACATTTCTGCCTTTTCTACCTTATTGAAAATTCTACCATTTCCATCTAGTATTGGACTGATACTGTTTTTAGGATTATTTTTGTTCATAATATACTTAAAACACCTCTTTGTATTCTTAACTCTGTTAGCTATAGATCGCTCCTTGTGTTCATTTGCCTCATTTATCAAATGTCTACAGTTGTTAGGCATTTATATAACTTCCCCTTTTTCTGTATTTTTTTAAAATTTTTATAGCTGATTTTACTTCCCTTCTCAGTGAGGTTGATTTTTCAACAGTGGAACCTTCTTTCTTAATTGCATTTGTGGTTTTGGAGAACCTGAAAAATATTCTTATATAGTTTTCAATTTTCATACACACTTTTTTCTATTTGAATTCTTTTTCTCAACTGATTTGGCTCATAGCTGTTTCCAGGTTTGTGAAACTGGTCCTTTTAACTGTCCAAGTATTAATATTACAGGTTTGGATTTTATTTTCTTTGCACATGTGATCAGGTCATGATCACTTGCAGCAAAGCAATCACTCATTTTTATTCTGTGATCAGCTCCTTTTTATTTGTCAAGATGAGGTCTGCTGTACAGTTCTCCCAGGGTGGATGCAATGCGTTATCTATACTAGTTAGAAATTCTGAGGCTGTTGATGGCTCCACATGTGTCACACAAATTGAAATCTTTGATAATAATGCAGATTTCCCCTACACATTATAAACACATGCTTAAGGAATTAGTCATCCTGTTCCACCATGAGATTTGGTGGTCTATAGATATAACTAGTACTCCATACATAATTTTCTACTGAGTTGTCCATGATTTTGAAATGCACAGTGCTGCTCCTTTTGCCTCTCCATTTTTGCCTATTTGATCCTTCTATCTTGATTATCACCATTACTTTAACATTCAAATCCTGCAAATCTTCCCCCCAGGTTTCAGTATTACCAACTAGGTCAAACTTAAGCTCATAAATGAGCAATTCCATTTTCTTTTGAAATGGAAATATAATGCCACTGTCTGAATCCAAAGTGTGTTCAGACCTTAAATGCTGTATCACCCCATCTCAAAAAAGATACACATGTTGAATCTCTCTAGTCCAGCACCCTTGGGACCTGACCAGTACCAAACCAGAGAATTTGCTGAACCATGGGAAGTCAATATTGTCTATCAGTATTACCAATACTTCCACTGTTTACTGGGCTCTTTGAAGACATTTAGGCTACGTCTACACTGCCCTCTCTTGCAAGAAAATATGCAAATGAGGCATGCCTCATTTGCATAGTTAATGAGCCGCCATTTTGTGCAACGGGCTTTTGTGCAAAAAGGAGCCGTCTACACAGCTCCTTTTTGCGCAAAAAAAAAACCCCTCATGCGCAAGAGCCGTTCTGCCGCTTTTTTTGTGTGCAAAATGGCAGCTCATTAAGTATGCAAATGAGGTGCAGCGATAGTCACCGCTTTGCCTCATTTGCATATTTTCTTGCGCAAGAGAGGGCAGAGTAGACATAGCCTTAGGGGTAAATTAGAGCTAAATACCAGCACAGAACACTGAGAGCCAGGACTGATGGCTGTAAATGAACTTTATAGGAACACAGGTAACTTGGCCACATCCATGATAAGTGGACATCTGGCTAACCGAAATCATGCCAGACCACAGATGTTGCTGGACCAGAGAGTGCTAGACTAGAGAGGTTCAACCTGTAGAAGAACTGGAAAAGATAACAAAAATGATCAAGCGAATGAAACAGCTTTCATGTGAGGGTAGACTAAAATGATTAGAGCTATTCATCTTAGAAAAGAGAAGACTAAGGAGAGATATGATGAAGATTGATAAAATTATGAATGATGTGGAAAAAGTAAACGAAGTATTCTTTACCCTTTGACACAATACAAAAACCAGGTGTCACTTGTAATATTTCCTCTAATCTTTCTCACCCATGTGCAGAATACATTTTTATGTGCTTCAAGGCATGTGCAAATATGCTAGTAGAAACAAAAAAACTAGCTGTGGACGCTCTGCTAATCAGCTGGGCAGCATTTGAATCTCTCCCAAGTGGCCACACAAATATGCAGCTTACAGGGAACACTGGTCACCAGTTGAAAGTAATAGGCAGGAAGTTTAAAACAAACCAGAGGAAATACTCTTGCACACAATACCTAACTAACCAGTGGAACTCCAGGCCATAGGCGGTTGTGACAGTTAAAAGTATAACTGGGTTCAAAAAAAGACCTGGCTAAGATCACAGAGAACAGGCCCATCAATGTCTTGTAGCCAAGACAGTCAGGAATGCCACCCTATGCTTGAGCTACTGTAAACCTCTCACTGCCAGAAGCTGGGAGGGAAAGATAGGGATGGATCTGTCCAACACTGCCTTATTCTGTTCAATCCCTCTATAGATATGGTACTGGCCACTGCCAAAGACAGTGTACTAATCTAGAGGGACCTTGGTCTGACCCAGTGTCATGTTATTGGATTTTAAAGGTCATTGCTGCACCCATGGGGGAGGAGGTGTACCCCAAAAGTCTCTACAAAGGGGGTCATGTGAGATGTCACATGAAAGCTTGTGTTCTACTGATTCTGTATATGCTATTCATGTACTTGTATAATATCTGAATGTAGAATTATAAATATGTACTCCGTGTTGATGCTGGAAAATTCTCTGTCTGAGGCAGAGCAATATGCCAGGAATGTTTGTTCAATGGCTATGCTGATGAGCGAGGCTCCAGGGACAATAGATCTCTAAATGCCAAAGACACACCTGGGGAATGCCTGCAGACCAGCCAGAATAATGATTGCTAGCTTGGGATGCAAGGATAGGCCACTGACCATGTGACCTGCTACAGCTTGGAAGATGCCAGGAGAGGTCTATAAGTGCCATGTGGCACCCTCCATCTTGTCTTGAGTTCAGCTCCTGATCCCAGATACAGCCTTGCAGGGAACAATGAGCTGGGAAGAACCATGGACCCATCCTTATATATGATGTACACCAGAGACTTTTAAGATAGCAGTTTGTAACATCTCTGCTAAGAGCCTGCATTGAGAACTTGGTGATTCGATGCATGTAATGTATTTTCTTTAACAACCTTACTCTCATGCTTTTCTTTCTTTTAGTAATAAACCTTTAGATTTTAGATTCTAAAGGATTGGCTCAGCGTGGTCTTGTGGGTAAGATCCAGAGTGTAAATAGACTGGGACCTGTGGCTGGTTTCTTGGGACTGGAAGAACCCATTCGGGGTAGGTGAGATTGGGTTCTAAAACCCCTCACCTGTGTGTAGGCCTGGGGCTGATTGGGGCATAGGAAGAGCTGGGGTGTCAGAAGGGTTTTGCTCGTGAGGCTTCTGGCTGGCCAGACTGGCAGCTGAAGTACTCGGTGTGACTTGTTTGTGGCCTAGTTGGGAAGGTCTCCAGTCTGGGGCTATAAGGAGCCCCGAGTTTTGAGCAATTCGCCCTGAGCGGACGCCCTCAGCTGTGCCCAGACCTGGCTCGGTCTGTCACACCCAGTATGGTTGTTCTTTTGTTCTCATACACTCAGGATCCTAGCACTGGTGTATAAAAGATTAAAGAATTAGATACATGACTCCACATCCTGTTAATCAAAGTTTGGAATGAGACCAGTGGGAGAGCTGCCAGATTATCTTTTTTTCCCGTCTTATCAAGTCCCTTCTCTTTAGTTCCCAAGCATTTGGAAGATCAAATAAAAGACTGAGTGGCTATCAAAGTACAGTTGCTTACAGAGATATGAGTAATGTCCCCTTTTTCCTTTAACTGTACTCTTTTCAAGTCTCACCAGTATGACTCCATCTTCCTTTCATTAACTCTTGTCCAAGGCAGACACTGATAACCAAAACAATTCATTATGCATGTACATTCAGTATAAATGTCGAGGGGGGAGTTGGGCTGCTCCTTATTTGTGGAGCCTCAATGCTACAAACTAAGGTGGAACATTTCTGATGGACTTCTCTACACCAGATAACTCCACAATGCTAATTAACTAACACACTCAGGGCCACATTCTCATTTATGCTACAGTGTAAAGGAGCCTAATGTGGAGATTTACACTAATGAAGACCTTTTACGTTGCCAGAATCCCGTAAAGGCTAATCTGGCCTTGAATATAGACAGGGTGTTTTTTTGCTGAATGTTATCTGTGCAAGTCATTCTTAGAATGTACTCTAGTGCTTACAAGCAACTAACACTGTATAAAACATGGCTGTCCTTGTCTACACAGAGTTTAACATCATCTTAGCTGTATTGCCAACACTCAGGGAACGTCTCCACTATGGGGAAGATGACGCTACCATGCTCGATCTTCCAAGGTTCGATTTAGTAGGTCTAGTGAAGATGTGCTAAATCAAACTCAGAGGGTGCTCCTGTTGGCACCAGGAATCCTGCTCCTTACCAGGAATAAGGGAAGCCAGTGGGGAGTGTAAATTAAAGATACTGCGACTCCATCTAGAACAATTAATGTAGCTGGAGTTGCATATCTTAGGTCAACTTTCTCTTTCAGTGTAGACCAGGCCTCAGTCTTTAAAATTCATGAGTCAGGTCAGAAATATTACAAGATTTTTAAACATACCAATACCTTTTACTTCTTTCTTATTTGCTTACTGGTTTTTGACTCTTCAGGGAGCATTAATGTCATGTTCCCTAGCTTTTCACTGTATTCTCAAAGGCTAGAAACACAGTTTATTTTAAAATGAAAGCTGAGATTCTCACATAATCACTCAGTTCCAGTAGTTGAGGAACTTTTGAGATTTGGCAACACATATATGTGTTCTAACACAAAGTAATATTCTAGTGAATAAAGAACATAAAGGGATTGCTGTGTCTCAGGTTACAGAGAGCTATTCTTCTAGCCATTTTTCTCCCCTCCTCCAATGATGCTACATTGGGCTGAGCAGAAACAACTACCTTGCTCCTCCCCATCACATATCTGCAGCCAGACAATCTTTTTGCATATGCACCTTTTGCATAGCTGTCCTTTGAAAAGAATGAGTGAGGCACAGGAGACAGGGAAATCCCAGTGCAGCATACAGTTCTCAGGCTTGGAATATGCACATGCACAGAAACCAGTTTTAACCATGTTGGGCAAAGAGTTCATACTGCATTTCATTCTTTTCACCTTGCCTTTGAACTTAAACTGGAGTCCAGTGAGCTTGCATTTGAAATAGTCCCTTAACTGGTTCTTTGGCTAAAACAGCAGCGACTGATTTCTAGTTTAAGTATTAGTTTTATTACTTATAATAATCTGATAATATCTTATATTTGTTATAGAAGGACTCAAACCAAAATCCCAGAACTGATATCCATGAAATATTATAGGTGATTGAAATCTGAACATAGATCTAAATATTGAAATCTGAACATAGATCTAAATATCCAAATTCCCATACACTTAGAGGAGTTTGCTATTCAGATGCAGATTTGAAATCCATTTTTGAATCTATCTTTTATCTTTCTTGATGAACCCCAAAATGCATTCAATACGGACTTTATATGGAATCACTTCACCCATACTGATGTGCGGCACACCCTTGGAAAGTAGATGGTAGCTTTTTGTTTTCATATGGTAGCATTACACTGTAGTAGGAAAGAAATAAAGAAGATCATATCCAACTGAAACCCCAGAGCACAGTAAATACAACTTAGTGACCCAAAATGGAAGTAGATGAGAGGGAGTGAACACACCTTCTCTTGCAAAACAGAGCCATAAATTCTTTAATCAGGCCTAGTCATTACAATCTCAGGTTTATCTTTCAGTCGAGAGACTCAACTGCAAGAGTTAGCATGAGATCAGAATTTCACCTTTGCTCTTATTTAGCTTTTCCCTTTGTTGACATGCAAGCCTCACCCATTCACTACACCCAAATGAGTGACAGATAACCCAAAGGTCGTGTTCTAACCTTTTAGCTTTTTCTTTATTTGCAATTTTTTATTTTCAGCTCCTTTAAGTGGAAAAGGCTTCCAGAAGATTTGTAGCAAAACATTTAGGCTGTGTCTATACTGGCGCGATCTTGTGCCAGAGCTATGCAAATGAGGCTCAGTGTGGAATATCGCCGAGCCTCATTTGCATAACTAATGAGCCGCCATTTTTGCGGAAGAGGCTCTTGCGCAAGATGGAGCTGTCTACACTGCCCCTTCTTGCGCAAGAAAAACCCTTTTGCGCAAAGCCATTATGCTGATTATTTTCAGGCATACGGCTGCGCAAGAGGGTTTTTCTTGCAAGAAGGGCAGTGTAGACAGCTCCGTCTTCTTGCGCAAGAGCCTCTTCACAAAAATGGCGGCTCATTAGTTATGCAAATGAGGCTCGGCGATATTCCACGCTGAGCCTCATTTGCATAGCTCTGGCACAAGATCGCGCCAGTATAGACACAGCCTTTGTTTTTTGTACACATACATAAGGGCCCAAATGTTGAGTAAGAATCTCCAGGATTGTTTGGCATGCACCATTAAATACGGGCACAAAACTGCACACAGAATTACTTGTGCCAATAGTTGCACCCATTTAGAACTGCAACTGGCTGGCTGCACCTGGAAATTAGGTTATTACACATCTAAATGCAACTGCAAATACATGTGTAATGATCAATGATATTCCATATCTGCAACTGTAAAGAAGACAGGTTAATAGACATTATAGAGTTACCATTTTCTGCACTAAAAGCTTGCCAATAATGGAAGGCACTACTATATTTTTATGCACTGCACATTGTTACTTTAGGTAGCTTAGCACATAGGTTTGAAATATCATTGTTATGACAAATTAATGAAATACATGAAGATTAAATTATAATGAGCATATAACCCACATAGGGAATGTGTTTAACTTTGTCCAATTTCCCTTTTATCAATCTCAGATGAGGTATAGCCATCAAGTCATATGAAAGTTCACTTTTTTTTTTGTCAGACCAGGACAAAAAAATAAAAGAAGTCCCGGTGATTTTTACTCTTGGGCAAATGGTCAACAAAAGAAATGCCACCTGTCTTATAAGAGCACGTCTACACAGAACAGCAATAGTCGAATTAAGCTACACAACTTCAGCTACGTCAATTGCGTAGCTGAAGTCAAAATTGCTTAACTTGGCTTTTGGTGGTGTCTACACTCTTCCTTTGACTTCCCTTACTCTTTGTGAAATGAGGGTTAAGGGTAAGACGTCCTCCAGTTCTCCATTATTTCAAAATAATGGCTTGGTGTGCAGACGTGCTCTTCATTATTTCGGAATAACGTCAGCTGTTCCAAAATATTCAAGCCACCTTGAATATTTTAAGTAGAAAGGTGGGGTAAAAATATTTAAATAAAATAAAATAACGCTGCTGTGTAGACATACCCTTAAGGAGAACTAGAATCCTCCTGTGACTTGCTTGTAATAACTGGTAAGTGGTTATTTTATGACTAAAGACGTAAAATCCTAGAGGTTCTGGTAAATAACTTCAGTAACTGCAGCTTCCAGGTACAATTGTGCATGCAATACTGAAAAAATAAGCTGAGACTCAAATAAAATCCGGGGTTCAAACTTTGTAAGTTGTCAAATCTCACTGCAGCTGCATATGCAATACTGCCAGATCTGCAGCTGTGCTAGTCTTGTGCCCTGCATAACTGAAAACAGAATGGAGGGGGAAATTGGTTCTATTCCTGGCACACCTTGGAGCAGCCTTTGGCTGATCTTCATGGAGCTTGGTGAATTACTGATTTTTTGTTTGTTTTTGCTTGCTGGTGGATCAAAATTGTTTGGAGTAAAAAAACAAAACAAAACATTGTGTTCAACCTGAAACAAACAGATTTGATTTCACTTCTGGACAATTTTAACTTAAAGTAAAAGCAAAGAGCTAGATTAACAGAATCACTGGAGGAGGAAGTTTGTGTCACCATTCTTCTTAACCTATTAAGCCAGAATCTCCCATATCTCAGGGTATGTCTACAGAAAGTCGAAAGAACGGAGGGGTTTTTCCGACAGCAGTAAACCTCTTTCTACGAAGAAGAAGCCTTTTTTCTGAAAGAGCTCTTTCGGAAAATGGCATGTGTGGATGCGGAAGAGGCTTTTTTGGTTTTTTTGAATGAAGAGGCCTCCAGGAAATAACACAGGTGCCCTGGTGAATACTCCATCCAAACTAACCACAACTCTATAGTTCCTGTCTCCTGCCAGCTCTTAAAGCTGCAGGCACCCTGGACAAGCCTTGTGGTAGGAAGCCGGCCCTGGGAGCAGCACCTGACCACACAGCTCTCCCTGCCACAGGCCCACCCACAAGCCCCCGGAGACTCCCCCTGTCCCTCACAGGGAGCAGTACCAGGGCTCCCAGGACCCTGCCAGGGGTAGCAAGCGGCGTATGCCCTCCTGGTTCAGAGTGGAGACCTTGTCGCTCCTCAAGCTGAGGGGGGAGAAGGAGACCCTGCAGGATGTCCACTCCCGGCACCAAAACGCCAATATCTATGGGCGCATGGCCGAGGTCCTGGCGGAGTGAGGACAACCCTCTCCCCCCGATCTTAGAACAGGTCTGGAGTATAGTCAAAGAGCTCCACCAGGGCTATGCCAGGGCCAAGGAGCATAGCTCTCGCTCTGGGGCAGGATCCCACTTCTTCCCTTAATACCAGGAGCTCCACCAAATCCTGGGGTGTGTGGAAGCCCTTTCCCCACCCATGGTGGTGGACTTGGGGCTCAAAACACCTGTCGTTGCCTGCCCAGAGCTCGCTGAGGAGGAGGATGAGGATGAGGGACAGGATGAGGAGGACATGGCCAGCACCGTGATGCTGACCCTGGCGCCGGTACTCCTGGGCCTGGACATGTCTCAGGCATCCTCTGATGGTGGGGAGGGATCATTAGGTGAGCGCTCTCAGTTTTACATACACACAGGGTGGGGGAGGTGGGTGCAGAGGGGATGGGGTGCGATCGTCGCTCAGCCTGCTCACCCTGGACATCGTGCTGCAGTGGGTGCACGTGGAACCACATGCAGTGCCAGTGTGCACCACGCGGCCTCAGGAGGCAGCCCCGGGCACCCCCAGGATCCTGCTCACAGGCTCAGGGGAGGCCACACACACGTCTGACCCCAAGGGGGGAAGCCCTCCCACCATCAGCCACTGCTGGAAGTAGGCTGGGCACAAGAGCACACGCACGACCCCCATGCACACCGAGGAGTGCCACATGCAGCACACGGGCATGCCTGCCCGCGCAAGACACCACTTGCTCCCATGGACGGCGCTGCAGGTATGTGTGCAGGCCCCATGGAGTGTCCAGGCCCCTCTCCTGCACATGGGATCCCACTGTGGCCAGATTCTTCCCTTGCCTGCTTATCCATGGAGGTGGGGGGAAAGCGGGAAGCATGGGCACCTTGGGGCCCCTGTGAGGCAGGGCCTGCTGTGCAAGCTATAAATGGCCTTGCTCCCAGGACATCCCCGTCCTCTGGCCCAAGGACAGTTACTCGCTGCTCACAGAGGAGGGCACGGCCTCAGGGACAGTGTCTGCATGGATGACTGACCACCTCTCCCTCTTCATTCTCCACAGCCGGACCAGCCATCGCAGAGGGGCGATCACCTGCAGCCAGGGGAGCTGCAAGCACACAAGGGTCCACAAGGACCTCATGAGGCAGCATATGGGTGCTCTGCACGACATGCAGCACACCCTGGTGCACAAGGCCCGGGAGGACGCTGAGTGGCAGATCCGCATGTGGGACCAGCTTGTGTGGCAGGGCGACAGCATGTGTGCCTTCATGCAGGAAATGATGGCACACCTGGCTGCTGTCCCTGCGCCTGCTCCCCACCCTTCTGGCCCCCCTTCTATGCCCATTCCCCCTGCCACCCAAGTGATGCCCATGCCCCCTCCCCAAGTGATGCCCATACCCTCTCCCCTGCCCCTCTGCCATCCCTGACCCTGCTCTGCTCCCCCTCCTACCCAGCCCCTGTTATCCCAGGCCCCACCCAACCCCAAGTTCGCCGAAGTCCCTGGACCTGAGGTGGCACTTCCAGCCACCCCCCATGCCACTCCCAGCCCTGAGTCCCCCCTTCTTCCTCCTCTCCAGGTTCTCAGCCCTCCTCCTTCCCAGTTTATTTTAATGAAAGGAAAATACAATTTTTGTTTTGTTGAAATCAAAACAGGTGTGTTTATTGACTGTACGGGGGGGAGGGAAGGGAGGGGTTATGGTGGAAAGGGATAGTGGAGCAAGGCACAGAGCCCTTGTGGGGAGGCCCTGGGAAGAGTTACTGGGGTCCTTGAGAGAAACTCTCCCTCAGGGCCTCCTGGATGTGCAACCCCAACTGATGGGCCTGACAGATGGCAGCTCTCCACAGCTGCTCAAAGGCCTTCCCTTTGCAGAGGCCTCTGCCCCCCACCCCAGCAGGAAGGCCTCCCACTTCCTCTCCACAATGTTGTGGAGGACACAACATGCCGATACCACCTCAGGGATGTTGTGCTCCCCCACGTCCGGGTGGGTCAGGAGACACCTGAACTGTGCCTTGAGGTGCCTGAAGGCACACTCCACCTGGATTTGGTCCCGGTTGAGGTGGGAGTTAAATTGATCCCTGCTAGGGTCCAGGTGGCCAGTGTATGGCTTCATCAGCCACGGCATGAGGAAGTAGGCGGCATCCCCCACGATGCACAGTGGCATCTGTACATCCCCAACTTCAAAGTCATGCTGGAGGAAGGATGTGCCAACCTCCAGCTTCCTGTAGAGGCTGGAGTTTCTAAATACATGGGCATCATGCGCCCTGCCCGACCACCCAAAATAAATGTCCATGAACTGTCCACAGTGGTCAACCAGGGCCTGCAGCACCATCAAGAAGTAGCCCTTGTAGTTTACATATTGGGCCACTCAATGACTTGGTGCGCGGATTGGGATGTGGGTTCCATCGATCGCTCCACCACAGTTGGGGAACCCCAGAGTGGCAAATCCTGTGATCATCAGGTCGAGGTCTCCTAGGCGGATGACCCTGTGCAGCAGGATGGAGTTGATGGCCCTCACCACCTGCAGAAGGAGACAAACAAACACACAAAACAGAGAATGAGAGAGGGAGTTTCTGAGCCCTTGGGAGGTATCTGCTCCCTTCTTCCCCTCCCTCCCTAAACACTCCAGGAGCCACACCCTATGAGGCTATCTCCCCAGCAGCAGGGCTGTGTTAGGGCAGGATGGGACAGCACAACTCCCCGGGGATGGAGCTTCCCCCACATCCCCAGCCCACCCCAGCACCCTTATCCTCCTTACCCTGGGGTCCTCCTTTACAGAAGGCCCACCTCCCCTTGCAGGGACTGCAGACCGAAAGTGCCTTACCTCCATAAGGAGGGCCCTGATGGTGGACTTCCCCATGCCAAACTGGTTGCCCACCGACCGGTAACTGTCTGGGGTGGTGACTGTCTGATTTCTGGAGTTACATAGCCAGTTACACCAATTTCGTGGCGGCTTTGTACTCCAGATTGTTGCAAAGACAGGAAGGTGGGATGGGAGCTAGGTTTGGCCCTATAGACTCCCTTTACAACATCAAAATGTCTCCATACTAACCTCCTAGAGCGGGGCATTATGTACGTGTTTATCCTAAGTTTCTATGTCAAAATGCCTCTCAGTTTAGCACATTTTCCATCCTATAGTTCTTTTTTTTCTGAATGCCTGATCCAAACATTTCAGATATAGTTATGTTAATTGTCAATTAATTGTCAGTTGTTAATGGGTATCCACGATACAAGACAATTTATGACTGTATAATCTCTGGTACAATATGACAATTTGCTTCAGAGCTAGTCTGATACTAAATCTCACTAAATGCAGTTCCATGCTTTCATTGTAGACTTATCGCTTCAAAGCAGATGTCAACTGTAATTCTTTCATTGCCCTTTATGGAATGTCATATAATTTTATATGGAACTTGAACTATTCTCATGATTTATTTGTGGCTATGCCATTTTTCCATGAAGACATAAAGTTATTTACTTATTTACTTATCTGGGGCTTTAGAGCTAAAACATACTACACTGTTGTTTTTCCAAGTTCCTGGAAAATATGCATTTCATAAGCAAATTTTTTAGGAACATTTGCTGATTCAGTTTGGCTATTGTGAAATAAACTGGACAGAAAGCTAAGCTCTCAGAATTAGAAAACAAAATTTACCTCTGAAACTTGAATACCTATCAGCTAGGTCTAACACCAGTCATTAGAATTCAGAGCAGTTGTGTCTTCTTAAAATTAGTTTAATAAAATGCTGGGCTATATTTAGTCAGTAACCTAGAACACACGTCACTTTGTAAAGAATAACACGAAGAGGACATATTCGGTGCTCAACAAATTATATTGGTCCAACAAAACCAATGCACAAAGTTACATATCCATGTGCACCACCTACTGAATCTTACCTATTATCATAGAATCATAGAATCATAGAACCATAGAGCTGGAAGAGACCTCAGAAGGTCATCAAGTCCAACCCCCTGCTCTAGGCAGGACCAATCCCAACTAAATCAACCCAGCCAGGGCTTGGTCAAGCCGAGACTTAAACACCTCCAGGGATGGAGATTCCACTACTTCCCTAGGTAACCCATTCCAGTGCTTCACTACCCTCCTAGTGAAATAGTTTTTCCTAATATCCAACCTGGACCTCTCCCACCACAACTTGAGACCATTGCTCCTTGTTCTGCCATCTATCACTACTGAGAACAGCCTCTCTCCATCCTCTTTGGAACCTCCCTTCAGGAAGTTGAAGGCTGCTATCAAATCCCCCCTCACTCTTCGCTTCTGCAGACTAAACAGACCCAACTCCCTCAGCCTCTCCTCATAAGTCATATGCTCCAGCCCCCTAATCATTTTGGTTGCCCTCCGCTGGACCCTCTCCAATGCGTCCACATCCTTTTTGTAGTGGGGGGCCCAGAACTGGACACAATATTCCAGATGTGGCCTCACCAGAGCCGAATAAAGGGGAATAATAGAATGACATCTCTGGATAATAATGACATCTCTGGATCTGCTGGCAATGCTCCTCTTAATGCAACCTAATATGCCATTAGCCTTCTTGGCTACAAGGGCACACTGTTGACTCATATCCAGCTTCTCATCCACTGTAACCCCCAGGTCCTTTTCTGCAGAACTACTACTTAACTGGTTGGTTCCCAGCTTGTAACTGTCCTTGTTGAACATCATCAGATTTCTTGTGGCCCAATCCTCCAATTTGTCTAAGTCACTCTGGACCCTATCTCTGCCCTCAAGCGTATCTACCTCTCCCCCTAGCTTAGTGTCATCCGCAAACTTGCTGAGGGTGCAATCCATCCCCTCATCCAGGTCATTAATAAAGATATTGAACAAAACCGGTCCTAGAACCAGACCTTGGGGCACTCCGCTAGAAACCGACCGCCAACCTGAAATCAAGCCGTTGATCACTACCCGCTGGGCCCGGCCTTCTAGCCATTTTCTATCCATCTTACTGTCCATTTATCCAATCGCATTCCCTTAACTTGCTGGCAAGAATATTGTGGGAGACCGTATCAAAGCCTTGCTAAAGTCAAGGTATATCACATCCACTGACTTTCCCATGTCCACAGAGCCAGTTACCTCATCATAGAAGCTGATCAGATTGGTCAGGCACGACTTGCCCTTTGTGAATCCATGCTGACTATTCCTAATCACTTTCCTCTTTTCCAAGTACCTCAAAATGGATTCCTTAAGGATCCCTTCCATGATTTTTCCAGGAACCGAGGTAAGACTGACCGGCCTATAGTTCCCTGGATCGTCCTTCTTCCCTTTTTTGAAGATGGGCACTACATTTGCCTTTTTCCAATCATCCGGGATTTCTCCACGACGTTTCAAAGATAATGGCCAAAGGCTCCTCAATGACATTTGCCAACTCCCTCAGTACCCTCGGATGCATTAAGTCCGGACCCATGGATTTGTGTACATTTAGCTTTTCTAAATAGTTCCTAACCTGTTCTTTACCCACCACGGGCTGTCCATCTTCATCCCATCTTGAGTCACTTAGCGTCCAGGAGCCGACCTTGTCCGTGAATACAGAGGCAAAGAAAGCATTGAGTACTTCAGCTTTCCCACATCATCTGTCACTAGGTTACCTCCTTCATCCAGTAGGCCGCACACCCTCTCTGATCACCTTTTCTTGTTAACATGCCTGTAGAAACCTTTCTTGTTATCCTTCACATCCTTAGCCAGTCGCAATTCCATTTGCGCTTTACCCCAGCATTCTCGAGCTACACATTTAAACCCCTCCTGGTCATTTGTCCAAGTTTCCACTTTTGTAAGCTTCCTTTTGTGCTTAAGTTCACCAAGGATTTCCCCGTAAGCCAATCCGGTCTCCTACCATGTTTGCCTCTCTTGCTTCGTCGGGATGGTTTCTTTCTGTGCCTTCAATAAGGCTTCTTTAAAATACTGCCAGCTGTCCTGGACTCCTTTCCCCTTCATGTTAGCATCCCAGGGGATTCTGCCCATCAGATCTCTGAGGGAGTCAAAATCTGCTTTTTTGAAAATCTGCTTTTTTGAAGTCCAAGGTGTGTATTTTACTACTCTCTTTTCTTCCTTTGGTCAGGATCCTGAAATCTACCATCTCATGATCACTGCTTCCCAGGTTGTCACTAGGGCAACTAAAATGATTAGGGGTTTGGAACGGGTCCCATATGAGGAGAGGTTAAAGCGACTGGGACTTTTCAGTTTAGAAAAGAGGAGACTGAGGGGGGATATGACAGAGGTGTATAAAATCATGAGTGGTGTGGAGAGGGATAAAGAAAAGTTATTTATTAGTTCCTAAATAGAAGAACTAGAGGACACCAAATTAAATTAATGGGTGGCAGGTTTAAAACTAATAAAGAAAGTTCTTCTTCACACAGCGTGTAGTCAGCATGTGGAACTCCTTGCCAGAGGAGGCTGTGAAGGCTAGGAATATAACAGAGTTTAAAGAGAAGCTAGATAATTTCATGGAGGTTAGGTCCATAAAAGGCTATTAGCCAGGGGATAAAATGGTGTCCTTGGCCTCTGTTTGACAGAGGCTGGAGAGGGATGGCAGGAGACAAATCGCTTGATCATTGTCTTCGGTCCACCCCCTCTGGGGCACCTGGTGCTGGCCACTGTCGGCAGACAGGATACTGGGCTAGATGGACCTTTGGTCTGACCCAGTACGGCCGTTCTTATGTTCTTATGTTGTCACCTACCTCCACTTCCCCTATTAGTTCCTCCCTAATAGGGAGGAACTATTTACATATATTAACTATTTACATATATGTATATGCAATACTGCTCCACACAAGGGTGTCGTGTTGGCATTGGGGATCCAATCTTGAAACTCTTTCTGAGTTAAACACAAGACACAAAAATCATAGCTCTCTTAGCTAAAGCTATAGCAATTGCTAACTGGCTTAGCTACCAGCAGAGGGAGACAGAGTGCTATTCTGAGGGGGTAGGAGTTAAGTACAGACCACTCACAAAATGACCTTGCAGTGCACTCAGAAGTGAGGTCTGGAGGTTGATAGTAGACTCCTCTGACTAAAAAGAGAGCTTTGTCAAGGTAGCAGGGCCTCAAACTGATTCAATGTAGCCCATCCCCAGCCTCTTCTAGCAAATGTTCTGTGGGCCCATCATCAAATTAAAGCTTTCTTTCCATAGAAAGCCCAAGGTAACCCCTGCCTGTCTTCCATCCTCTGGAGATATTTTGTTGGGTTTCTCTCGAAAACACTAAGCAATCGGATTTCCACATTCATTTCATAAGACCTTTTAAAGGGATACCAAAGAAACCAAAGTCATTGCAATTGTCACTGTTATTTACTCAGGGACAAAATCCTGAGCCCTGCTCCCAGGGAGTAGAGAATCTCAGAGTAGACTGCTCTGCTGGGGCAGAAAATAATTTGGGAATCTGCAGAGGGGCTGTATGCTCTGTGCACCACAGATCCCAGCTCTGTGGGATGTTGTCATGGAGGAGAGCTCACGGGGCAGTTGTGAAAGGGCATTGGGACTGAAGCAATGCTGGCAGTTTTCTCCCTCCCACTCCTGTGCAGATATAGCCAGCATCCACCCCGCTACTTAGGTTGAATGTTTGGAGCAGAATTGAGGGAGGCCTATGAATTCTGACAATATTTAAATAAAGTGATGAAACAGAGCAAATCTTGTAATTGTTAGAAGCTTTAGAAGTGTAAGTGTTTAGCATTTAATGTTGGATTCTCTTGAGACTGACCCTATAAATATTTTACATTTTCATTTCCTCTTCACCACTTTTGATATTATGCCTTATCTGTTTACTTTTGGGGCGTGGAAAATAAGAATGCGAACATAAAAACTACCAATCCTGTATTCAGAGATAACACCTGGTGGTGCTTTTGGGTGCTTGGTTAATATTTACTCAGGGCATATGTAGTACATTTTAAGTCCTTTCCTGTCAGACTTCTGGTATGAGAGCACAAAACACAACGTGAGAGCTTTCAGAGGAGTTAAAAAAAAAAAGAAAAAAAAAGAGGACGGGCTCCTGCAAAAGCTTTCTCTGTATCTTTGATTACATTTGCTTCTGAAAATGGCGGGGGTGAGCAGCTGTATGAAATACTCCATGTTCATCTTCAATTTTATATTCTGGGTAAGTTGATGTTTAAGTTGTTAATAGTAGCATGGGAACTAGAGCTCACTGTATTCAGGGAACATATTAGCATCAGTTATAAAGGAAATCAGATATAAATAAAAAATAGAGTAAGATTGAAACAGGTAGAGCAGAGGGGAGAGAGAAAAATACATTTAACTTCAGCTTACCAGCAACATTAGCTTAGTCTCTGGTTTTCTTTCATTTTCAGTGCTAAGAAAAAGCCTGCATGTCTTGTACATTCAAAATTAGAGATCTAGTTCTTGTGACAGTATCTTGCGAGTGTCCCTCCTTTATAGGGACATTACTCATTATAGTCCAAAGATTGCCTACATTACACATGAATTATCTCTCTTTTACTATTGTAAAGTATTTCCATCAGGGGCATTGAATCATGAAAATAAGATGGCAGAAAGGGGCATGGAAGGAATTGCACAGTATTTTCAAATCTTTTCCAAGATAAATTTGTGTGTGTCTTATTTTGGTTCTGGCTTGCACTGAGAATCATATTAGGGCTTTGATGGGCTGCCAGGTTGCAATAGGGCTTAAAAGCGTAATTATATTGAAGTGGATGGAGTTTGGGTGAGAGTAGAACCTGGGCTTGATTTAAAAGAAGAGAAGCATGAAGCCTTCTGAGTTTGGTTTGAAACAGATCTCCGTAATTGTTATGTCTGAACTTCTTTGCAGGCCTGCAAGGTTTGAGTTCAAATAAAATCAGTATTCTCATGGCTGAATCTTGTCATCCCTTAGGCAAGAGATGTTACTTGTTCCCAAAGGGGACACTAAAACCAGAAGTGGAATTAGTAGCTACCCCATGGGACTTGCTTCAGGAGATATTTCTTTGCCAGTGATCAGAATATAAAACTCAAAAGGAAACATGAACAATAGCCTCTGAATGTTTGCAGCTAATTTGCAAAAGCCTTTGATGGCATGAGGATGCCACAAATAAACTTCTAATGAGCCAGTGTCAGTTTGAAAACTCAGATCTAGCCTAGGCTGATTTTGAGCGCGTTTAAAGTTGAAGTTGAACTTTTTGCACAACAGTACTTACAGGGGCACTGGACAGTCATGTAGTCTGGAGCACTATATTCACAGCAGGACCATGTAATAACGGGACCATCCCTGACAGATATTTATCTAACCTGTCCTTAGAAACCTCCAATGATGGAGATTCCACAACCTGTCCAGGCAATTTGTTCCCATGGTTAACCATCCTGACAGTTAGGAAGTTTTTCCTAATGTCCAATCTAAACCTCTTTTGCTGCAATTTAAGCCCATTGCTTCTTGTCCTGTCCTCAGAGAAAAACAATTTTTGAACTTCCTCCCTGTCCTAACCTTTTATATACTTGAAAACTTATCTTGCCCCCTCTGTCTTCTTTTCTCCAGACTAAACACACACAATTATTTAAATCTTTCCTCATAGGTCAGGTTTTCTAGACTTTTAATCATTTTTATTGAGCTCCTCTGGACTTTCCCCAATTTGTCCACATCTTTCATGAAATGTGGTGCCTAGAACTAGATACAGTACTTCTGCTGAGGCCTTATCAATGCAGAGTAGGCTGGAAAAATGACTCATTGGGTCTTGTGTGTAAGACTTTTGTAATACACCCTATTGTGTATTGGGTTGTAGATACAGTAATTCCTCATTTAACACGTGCCCACTTAACATGTTTTCTCAATAGCACGATTTTTTTTTTAGGGAATGTTTTTTGAATTACACAACCATCCCCGGAATAATACGATTTTCCCAGCTGGCCCGTTGCCGGCAGCTGTGTGGGGCTTCCCCCACCTCCCTGCAAAGTGGTGGAGGGTTCACTACTCGCCGCACCATTCCCTGCTGATCCCCCCTCGCCGGACATAGTGCGGGTCCTGGCAGACCTGTCACAGGGGCATACTCCCAACCCAATCCCCCTCCCCTCTCCTTCCCTTCCCTTCCCTTCCCTTCCCCAGAGCCAAACACTTCCCTTCCCTGCTGTAACCCAGACCCCTTTCTCCCCCAATCTTATGTCCCGGAAAGGGGCAGCCCGTGAGTATAGGCAGACTCGGCGGTCGCCTAGGGCGCCGCCTTCAACGGGGGCACCCGATGATGACGTCACACCATTGATGGCCGTGCAGGCGGGGGCGCCGATCGCGTGTTCCGCCTGGGGCGCCAGCTGCCGCAGCCGGCCTCGGGCTACTCCTGGTCCCAGACCCAACAGACACCACCGCTTGAAACGCAATCCCCACCTTTTCCATTATTTTCAATGGGAAAATTGACCCCCCCGCATAACATGTTTTCACTTAACACGATCATTTTCTGAAACATATCTATAGTGTTAAATGAGGAATTACTGTATAGATCTTGTTGTTATAGTAACTGAGTTAGGTCACTGGGGTCAGCCCAGCTGGTTTGGGCTTGTTCTAGTTAGTTCTGTGTTATGCAATAAAATGGACACTTGCAACTACTCAAGCTCTCTGCATTTCCACTGATTTCTTCCTATACTGTGAAACTCCCCACGACATAACAAGTGGCGATGAGGGTGGGATACCTGTGCTCCCTCCAGCAACAAAAGTAGAAGTCAATGTAAGAAAACAAACTTTGTTCTGGCTGTTCTGGAAGGTGCGGGTAAGAACTGACTGCTACACTGTGCAAACTGAAATTAAGATCAGTGGAGCTCAGAGGCTGAAAAAGAAAAAAAAAAAAAAAAAAAAAAAGGGGAAGTACAGCAGCCCTGGCTACACTTACAGGGCCACTGTGACCTTTTGAGGAGACTATAGGGCAATGGCACACATATACTGAGCATTTTGAACTTTTTGTTATTGCAAATGATATTAAAGGAGAGAAGAAGGTGCCAATATTTTTAAGTGTTGTAGGGGCTAAAACCTACTCTCTGCTATGCAGTTTGCTGCTCCCTGTTAAGCCAAAGACCAAATCTTACAGTGACATTGTGGAAATCCTGGGGTCACATTATGCTCCAAAACCATTGGTAATTGCAGAAAGGTACAGGTTCCATAACAGAGACCAAAAAGAAAATGAAACAATTATACAATTTGTAGCAAATTTGAAAAAGCTTGCTGAACACTGTGAATGTAAGGAGATGTTAAATGATGCCATACGTGACAGGTTAGTGTGTGGCCTGCACAGTGAATGGAGCTATATGGAGGCTATATGGAGCTATATGGAGGCTATATACAGCTATATGGAGGCGTCTGTTAACCGAAGCTCAGCTCACCCTACATATATTGATATTGATATTGCGGTCTCCATGGAATTGGCCACACGGGAGGCGCAATACCTTAGTGCACCCCCTTGCGTGCATAAAGTGTCCCAAGAACCTATCCACAAAACAGTGGGGAGCCAGGAATGTTACCGATGTGGAAAGCCAGGTCACCATGCATCAGAATGCTGGTGTAAGAACCTAGTGTGTCGACAGTGTGGAAAAAAAGGACACATTGAGCATGCCTGCCAACAAAAGAAAAAGAGGCCTGTGGTCTGGCAGAACAAAAAGGAAAATCTGCATACGATTGAACAGATGCCTGATGATCAAGGTGACACCCTGTCTGAAGAAGAAGTGCCTTGCTATGTTTTGTCTTTGGAAGGGGGATCCCATGAATACTGGGTAACCCCACTGTTGGATGACAAACCTGTACGCACGGAAGTGGACACTGGTGCAGCAGTTTCATTGGTCTCAGACATGGTGTATAAGGAAAAGCTGAAGCATCTTCCACTTAAGGCAACAAAGATCATTCTGAAGACATATACGGGAGAAGCAGTACCCCTATTGGGCACTACTGATGTTAAGGGGGAACTAAATGGACAGACTGCTGAATTACCACTGTTTGTGGTAAAAGGCCATCACCCAGCCTTAATGGGGAGATCATGGCTTCGGAAGATCCCGCTGGACTGGGCAAAAGTGCACCGGATGACTAAAGAAGAAACAGGTCTGACCAATATATTAAAGAAACATGCTGCCATTTTTGGAGAGGATCTGGGAAGTATGAGGGGAATCACCGTGAAACTGAACATTAAACCTGGTAGCCAACCAAAATATCTGAAGGCCAGAACCGTGCCATATGCTATCAGGCCAAAAGTTGAAGTGGACCTGGAGTGCCTAGTCAAAAATTGAGTCCTAATATCAGTTACCCATAGTCCATGGACAACTCCAATAGTTCCAATATTGAAGAAAGACTGCTCTGTTCAGATTTGTGGAGATTTTAAGGTCACTGTTAACCCTGTGCTATGTGTAGAGCAATACCCCCTTCCCCGCATCGATGACATCTTTGCGGGCCTGGCTGGGGGACAAAAGTTCAGCAAGATTGATCTAAGTCAAGAATATTTACAGATGCAAGTTGATGAGGAATCCCAAGAGCTGTTGACTATTGTGACGCATAAAGGGCTTTATCGTTACTGTCACTTACCCTTTGGAATAACTTCTGCCCCAGCTTTGTTCCAGAGAGCTATAGACCAGATCTTGTGTGGCTTGCCAGGATTCCAGTGCTATCTTGACGACATCCTGGTCACAGGCAGGAACGAGGAGGATCACCTTAAGAACTTAGAGGTTACCCTACAAAGACTGGAAGAGTATGACCTATGAGTCCACAAAGATAAGTGTGCATTCTTTCAGCCCTCTGTTGAATATTTGGGACACATCATTGATGCTACTGGCCTTCATAAGTCCCCTTCAAAAGTTAAGACTATTGTGGAGGCTCCACCCCCTCAAAATGTTAGTCAACTTCGCTCGTTTCTAGGACTATTGAACTATTATGGAAGGTTTATTTCATAGCTAGCCACACTATTAAAACCACTTCATGAGCTCCTTGGCCAGAACAAGATCTGGAAGTGTATTGACACCTGTGATGTTACATTTAACAAGGCTAAATGCGCATTGCTAAATGCAGAGATCCTGACACATTTTGATCCATCCTTAGCTTTACAGTTGGCCTGTGATGCCTCCCCATATGGAGTGGCAGTGGTCTTGTCACACATTATGCCTTTGGGAGAGGAAAAACCAAATGCTTTTGCTTCATGCACCTTAAGCAAGGCTAAAACTAACTATGCGCAAATTGAGCGTGAAGCATTGGGAATCGTTTTTGGGCTTCAGAAATTTCACCAGTACCTGTTTGGACGGAAGTTTACACTTCTCACTGACCATCGACCTCTGACAGCAATTTTTGGTCCACACACAGGTATTCCATCATTGGCTGCTAGTCGTACGCAACAATGGGCATTGTGGCTTTCAGGACACACATATGAGATCAGATATCGGAAATCCACTCTGCATGGCAATGCAGATGGTCTCTCTAGGCTGCCTTTTCCAGTCAAACATTAAGATAGTGGCCAGAAGGAAATCTTTTACTTTGAACAGGTAGAGAACACGCCCATCACTGCTGCACAAGTTAAGAGAGCAACTCGTGTTGACCCAATACTGTCCCAAGTTATGGATCTAGTGATGCATAGAACATCTCTACAGAACTCTCAGGTCTCACCTGACCTTGTCCCCTACATGTCCAGGAGAATGGAGTTATCAACCCATCTGGGGTGCTTGTTATGTGGAATGTGTGTCATTATTCCAAAAATATTGAGACAACAGATGTTAGAGCAGCTGCATTCAGGTCACTGTGGAATGGTGCGCATGAAAGAAATTGCACAAAGCTATTTTGGTGGCCTGGCTTGGACAGTGACATTGAAGAGAAGGCAAGAGCTTGTATTTCTGCCAGGGTGTGAGGAATGCACCTCAATTGGCACCTCTACACCCATGGGACTGGCCTGAAAAACCATGGCAACCTATTCATGTTGCTTTTGCTGGCCCATTTGAAGGTAGCATGTTATTGGTGGTGGTAGATGCTCATTGCAAATGGCCAGAAGTCTGTATAATGCCTTTCACTACTGCTGAGAGTACTATCCAAAAACTACAGGGAATCTTTTGCCATTTTGGTCTTCCAGAACAACTTGTGAGTGACAACGGTCCACAGTTTGTCTCTCAGGAGTTTGGAAATTTTATGAAAGCAAACGGGATCCATCACATCACTTCAGCGCCCAGCCATGAATGGATTGGCTGAAAGGTTTGTCCAGACAATGAAACAAGCTTTGAAATCGGCTAGAGGACATTCACTCATACAAAAGAGTCTGGACACCTTCTCATTATCCTACAGAAACACTCCTCATGCTACAACTAAAATGTCCCCGGCTTTTCTGATGATGGGACATCAGCTACGCACTTGCTTTGATTTGCTGAAACCTTCGGAACCGCGACAAATTGTGCAACATCATCAGCAAGGTCAAGTCATCAGGTGTGCATCCAGAGCAAAAGATCGAACCTTTAGGCCTGGACAGCCAGTTTTGGCTCGGAGCTATGCTCCCGGAGCTAAATGGGTCCCTGCCACTATTATTGCTCAAACAGGACCTGTTTCCTATACTGTCTGGACTGCGAAGGATCTCATCTGGTGGTGGCATGTAGATCAGTTATTGACAGGTTATGCCTGCCCCCAAGGCACATCTCCAGTTGAGTTGCCCATCCTTCCCACTGTCGGTGAGCTACCGTGTCAAGAATCACCTGCTCCTGACTCTCCTCCTCCATTACCACCTGCGGCGAACATAAACCCCTTCCCTGAGCAGGCTGATCCGACAGCCTCACCTGCTCACACTTCATATTCCCAGCTCAGTGTCAGCCTCGCACCCATAACACCTTTGGGTGCAAGAATGCCAGACGTCCGCCATAATCCACCTAGAGAAAGGAGGCCTCCTCAACGGCTGGACCTTTAGTTGAGATTAACTCACAGATGGGGCAAAATAATCCTCAGGGTTAGCTGGGAACTTGAGGCAGTCTACCCTCATTTAATAGTTAGTGTTTGTTTTCTTAAAGGGACGTTTTTATTAAGGGGGGAGGAATATGTTGTGTATTGGATTGTAGATATAGATCTTGTTGTTATAGTAACTGAGTTAGGTCACTGGGGTCAGCCCAGCTGGTTTGGGCTTGTTCTAGTTAGTTCTGTGCTATGCAATAAAATGGACACTTGTAACTACTCAAGCTCTCTGCATTTCCACTGATTTCTTCCTATACTGTGAAACTCCACACGACATAACACATCCCAGAATGATGTTTGTGTCTTTTGTAACTAGTGTTACACTGTTGACTTATACTTAGCTGGTGATCCACTAAACCCCCAAATCCCTTTTTGCAATACTTCTTCCTAGATGGTCATTTCCCATTTTATATGTGTGCAGTTGATTGCTCTTTCCTAGGGGTCATACTTTGCATTTATCTTAATTGAATTTCATCTTATTTATTTTAGACCATTTCTGTAATTAGTCTGGAACATTTTGAATTTTAATTCTATCCTTCAAAGCAGTAAGTGTACTCTCTATGCCATTATCTACATAATTTTTGAAGATATTGAACAGGAACCAGATGCCAGACACATCCATGCAGGACCCCATTCAATATGCTCTTCCAGCTTTATTTTGAACCACACAATTTATGGGGACCTAAGCAACTGAGGTTGTGACCCCACTGCATGGCTTTTGCTGGGAATCTGGGGCTTCCCTGAGCCCCCACCCAGTGTGGCTTCTGATGGGGCCTGGGGCTTGGGGTTCCTTCCTCCCCCAGTTTCCTTCCGTCCTCCCTGCCACTACACCCCCAGCAGAGCTTCTGCCAGGACTTGGGGAGGGGGGATGTTCCCTGGGGCCAGAGCAGAGCTGCAGAGGCTGAAGGCTTTTCTCCACTCCCCAGTCTGGCAGGAGGGAGCCCTCACTAGTGCTGGCTGCTGGTTGAGAGGAGCATGTAGGGAGGGCAGGACCAGAGAAAAGCCTTGCTGCTGGCAAGAGAGAGCAGCAGGGGGGAGGGTCTGGAGAAGAACCAGGCAGCAGAGGTGACACAGGGTCATCCTTAGGCAAACAATCATAGGTAACTGCGTAGGGGCACCCAAAAAATTGGTGGACCAAATTTTTGGGTGTCCTATGTAACAACATATTTTGTGTATTTTTCTTGCCTTCCATGATTTTTCAAAGATAATCACCAATGGCTCAGATATCTTCTCAGTCAACTCCTTGAATGTTCTAGAATATATTTCATCAGGCCCTGCCAACTTGAAGACATCTAACTTTTCCAAGTAATTTTTAACTTGTGATTTCCCTATTTCAGTCTCAGACCCAACCTTATTTTCACTGACATTTATTATATTAGATGTCCAATCACTACTAACCATTTTGGTGAAAACGGAAACAAAAAAAGGCATTCAGCACTTCTGCCATATCCACATTTCTGTGGAAGCTCTCAGAATTCAGCACAGAGAGCACCAGGCATTACTACAGCTTTTAGCCAGTGTTCCCCAAGGCAGCACACTCATCCCGGTATTGTCCAGAAGTGGGTGGAGCACTGGATCTATTGGCATTGCCAACCATGCCAACAGTCCCACAAACTTATACTTCCCCCACTGTGGGCATGGGTTGTGGATATAGTAGGGCAAGGAAGGCATTGCCTTTCCTGGTACTGCTGCTGACCCATCACTGGACAACTGGATCACAAGGCCCTTCCCCTACCCAAGAACTCTGCTGCCTCCTCCACTCCATGTCTCACCCCGGAAGGTCCCCACATCCCTTTTCCTGGAGACAGAGGAGGTGGGGCGTTCAGGGTGGGAGGAGCAGGTGCACAGGGAGGCTGTTGGCTCAGCCAGGTGCTGTGGCCAGCCCTGTGCTCATGGATTGGGGAGCAGAAAGTCAGTCTGGTGCTGGGAGGTACAGTTATTTGGGGAAGGGGAGGAAGTATCAGTGACAGCTCTGCCTGATGTGGCTGGTGTGAGCAGGCCAGAGCTCCTCTGGTCAGGGGCCCTCTTAGGGCTTTTCATTTTATTGGGAAGGGGGGTTGGGCCTCCTGCGAGGTCTTGGGTAAAAGGAGCAGGGCAGGCGGGCTTTCCTCCCCAAAGTGTGGGCTCACTCACCGCCCATTAATGTGGGGTTGAAAAATCAAGCTTATAATAGGTAGCTAAGGTATCATCAGCCTCAGAACAGCTATTGCCACTTTTTAGTATATTGAATCAAGGCAGTGCTTTATTCAGGGCTCCTATAAGGACATAAGACTGGAAGGGATCTCCTAGGTCATCAAGACCAATCCCCTGATATCACAAGCAATCCTGTCATATGCTCCCCTTCATAAATTTATCAAGCTTCATCTTAAAAGTAGGTAGGCTGTTTGCCCCCACAACTTCTACTGGCTGTTTCAGAACTTCATTACTCTGAGAGAGAGAAACTTTCCAATTTCCACCCTATGCATCCATGCAAGCGAATTCATGTTCTCCTTGCTTCTTTACCCTGACTGCCTGCGATGCATGTAACAGTTCAAGGAGGAGTGAGTCTTCATGCAATTGCTACTCCCTCATCTACCTATGTGGATAAGCAGCAGGTAGAACCCAAGTATTCTAGTCAGACATCACAATCAGCACAACTGCAGTAATCTCCATCAAGTGTAGGGCTGGCACAGATCACTGAACTTGACTTTGAAGGAAAGGGGTGGGGAAGTAAATACCAGACTGTGACTCGGCGAGACGCATTCCGGGCTTTGATCTGCTCCTCTGGCAATGTAGTTGCATGAGTGGCCCTTGCTCAGGGCTTGTGGCAAAGCCAGAATATAGACCTCAGTTATTTGCTATTTATTACCTGTAGAACTGGTTGGAAATTTTCTGATGGCAGTTTTCCATCCAAAAATGCTGATTTGTCAAAAATGAAACATTTTAACAACATATTTTGACAAAATTTCATTTTTTTTTTAAAAAAAGAAAGAACAGGCCATTCCAATGAGGTTGAGACATTCTGTTTTTACCTTCTTAGAATGTAAATACTTTATTTTTTTCATTTTGAAACTACTTTTTCTTTCATATTTAAAAAAAATTATGTTCTATAAAAGAAAGCCAAAATTGGAGCAAAATGTGTAGACTTTGTCAGAGCAAAACATTTTGATGGACCTGAAACTATTTTTTGTGTGTGTGTGGTGGTGAATTTCATTTTGCAGGAAATAGCAAAAATTTTTGGTTCTCTTCAATTTTGGAAAGGAAACATTTTCAAATTGGAGTTTCCCACAAAATGGAAAATCTAATTCTAACCATTATTTATTTTATTATTACTAATATATTTCTATGGCAGTAATTAAGTAATAATATTGTGGGCCAAATTTTGTTCATGAAGCTGGCCCAAATATACTTTCTCATGTGAGAAGTGCTGCTGAAGTGAATGAGACTAAAGCCCAATAGCATCTGGTACATAAGCAAATGTTGACATAAACCAAGAGACATAGACCAAGGCATGAACATGGATCATAAAGTGCTATCAATTTTTAAGCTAAAGTCCCCATTGATTTCAATGGAACTTCTAGTTAAGATTTGATAACATGATATAGCTGTAGTCAATAATATCTTCTCTTTTTATTGTTCCCTCTTGTTCAGAGACAAAAGCCAATAAACAGACTAAATACTAATGTATTTACAGGACATTTACTTAGAAGCAGAAACAAATGTAGTGTTTAGGTTTTAGTTTTGGCCATGTTCCACATTAAATAATCTGCTAAAGTCATTATGGGGTTTGTGATTGAGTATTATACTGGTCCTTTTAGTGGGTATGGGGTTTTTAAAAGAAAATTATATAAAAATTATAAAAATAACAATTTTTCTTAAGAATATCCAGAAATGGTGACAATCTTACTGAGACCACCACATCATCATCTCTCACAAAATGTAAAGGCCAACTTCTATCACCCTTGCTTAAAGTGACCACTAACGGGATACAGGAAGGTAGTACTGAACTTGAATAAGCGTGACAGTCCATCCTTAAATGATTCTTCTTCTCCTCTACCCACATCCCTTCCATTCCTCCCAGCCAGTACATTCTTTGGATGTGGTTCTCCTATTACACTAGTATAACTATCTTTATTTTAGTGGTTCTAATCTGAGATTCATGAATATGAGAGGAGAGTCGGGCCCTTTGCCTGACTACTAATTCTTCATCCAGTCATTATGGTCTTCTCTGGTCTGAGGAAGATATTGTGAAGGAAGCTCTGTGAAGCTTAGAGAATGTATGCTGTCAACTAGCAGGGCGTGTCTCCAGTTTGGTACAGTACGGCCCTGCTTCATATGTAGTGCTGATATTATTCTTGGAAACCAGGATCTGGACATGGTTGTTTGGAGTCAACCACTACAGCCAATAAAAAACATATGGTGGATGGGTCACTCAGGGCCAAACCCTGAAATCCTTCTCAGATTTTACTCAGTCACCAATCAGACTCCCAGGGAAGTTATTAAGAAAAAGTAATGAAATCAGTGCAAGTTTACCTGGATAGAAAATGAGGGAGGACTTCAATATTTGGCATTTGATCATTAATATTGGATCATAATGGGCTCATGGAAATATACCTGTTCTGCACCGAGAATTAGTTTTCATTTCCTTCCAGTCCATGAGAACTGCCTGTGTAACTCCCGCTTCAAAACTCCCTTTTTTGAGGCATAAGGATCTTTCACAAAAAGGTGGGTTACACCTGCAGAGTTGGAACCCATTGGATTGAGTCAAGTATTCATTAAGCTAAGTGGAAAGAGTAAGTGGGCTAAGGGTTTTTTTGGGGCGGGGCGGGAGGGTCACATCACCTCCTCTCTGGTCCTGCAGTATTTATCTGGGAAAGGCAACGCAGCTTTGGAAAGTTGATGGCAGAGGGGATCCCTGGTAGTGGAGTTTTGCTGGCAAAACAGCTCCATGAAGCAAAAGGCTGGTGAGTGCAAGGGAACTCCATGTGTATGGCCGTGATATGAGAAATGATCTTTTTTTACATTTCTAGTATGCACAGCATTCTCTAACTACTATAACACTATGCATTTCTATACACCCTCATCCCACGGGATCACGAAGTGCCTCCCAAACCGCAAACATAAATCATCAGTGAACTGAAGGCCATTTTGGGACTGGAACATCTGGTGCACAGCACCCAGTACTGCTGGAGTGGGTGAGGGAAATTCAGTTACCATTTATGAAATTTCCCAGCTGTGAAGCTGTATCCTAAGCACCATTGATCTTTCTTTCTCTTTGCCATAACTCTGTGTCAGTATTTCTGAAGGCATCGTGTGCAGTTGGGACACTGAGTGTGTGTACAAGGAGGACAGTGTTACCTAGTGGGTGGAGCATTAAATTAAGACTCAGCTCTGCTACTGGGCTGCTGGGCAAACATGGACAAGTCACTTTCCCTCTACTTTCCCCATCTGTAAAATGGGAATAATATTACTCTGTAAAGCACTTTGAGAGCTAGCAATAGATATGATTGCTATTACTGATGGTTTTTCTTTCCTGCAGGTGTGTGGCTGCATTATTCTGGGGGTCTCTATCTGGATGCGTGTAAGCAAATCTGCTCAGGAGGTAAATGTATTTTGTCCTACAAAAACACTTTTTTAACCCTAAAATGCTAAAGCACTTTGTCAGCAAATGAACACGCATTCCCACAGTAATTTCTCTGAGCTTGCTAGCCTTTCCGTCCGGTGACTTATGTATGTATAGTAATCAAATTATGAGGGATCAGTCATGTGGTCAGATGTAGTGAATGGTGCAGTTGCAGAGGTGTGTGTGCAGTGAGCTTTCCTATATGGTACTACCATATATGCTTACTATGTTGGTGGCAAAGCTGCTTGTATTTCTGTTTGTCTCAGAGAGGTAGCCATGTTAGTCTGTAACTTTAAAAACAAAACAAGTAGTCCTATAGCACCTGAGGGTATGTCTACACTGCGTGGCTATTTGGGATACTGAAGGTATCCCAAAATAGCTCCCCCACATCTTAACAAGCCATCCGTTATTTCAAAATATTTTTCAAAATAACAGGTGTGCTGTTTCAGCATCCCTATAACCCTCATTCCACAAGGGTTAAGGGATGTCTCAAAATATTGCGTTATTTCAAAATTTGGCACTGTGTAGATGTGCCAAATTTCAAAATAAGCTATTTCAAAATAGACTTGAAATTAGCGCAAATTGCTTATCTTATTTCGAGTTTAGGGTGCTGTGTAGATGCACCCTTAGGGATAGATAGATAGATAGATAGATAGATAGATAGATAGATAGATTCATGAGTGTTTGTGGGCAAAACCTACTTCCCCAGATGAGCAGAGTGGAGAGAGTCTCTAAGGTGCTACAGGACTACTCGTCATTTTCATATTTCTATTGGGTGATATGGAGCTGATCTTGTCCCCGTTGAAGTCAAATGGAAGTAGGTCTTTGATTTCAATGTGGGAGACAGATCAGTGCCAACATAACAAATAGTGCCCTCAAACTCAGTCCAAATTTTTTTAAAAGAAAAATTAAGGACACTCAGAAATGCTTTTGAATTTTCTAGTGAAATTTCTGCCTTTCTAACCCTTCCTCAAAAGTGGGATGTCTATTGCCTTAGCAATTTTAGTCTTCAACATATAAGTAAAAGTTTCCCCTGTGTTTCCAATGGAACTGTAAAAATGTGATGCCTGATCCTGTAGCCCTTTTTACTTCATGAGTAAGGATTTGCAGTACTGTGCCCTATGGAAGCCAAATCAAGAAGTCCTTGTGAAGGCTTAAATTGTCTTCTCCTGAAGAAATCCTACTGGAGATGAAAGGAGAGGAAAACTGTCCAAAGTTCCCTTCATGGAGTTTATCTGGATCAATCGATTGGATTTTCACCTACCACCGTCTCTCCTTACAAAATAAGCAGGAAGTTCACACTCCATGGTCTAAGGTTCCTGAGGAATGTACCAGAGACCAAGGCCTTTTGTGTGGAGGCCCTTTTCTTCTTCAGTGGTTCTGGGGCCCCCTGAAACCTACTATCAATGGTACCTAACAACAGAGTTTCATTAGTGTCACACTCTAACAGCGACTCTTCCATCTGCCACTGCTCAGCAATCTTCCTCTAGTGGGAGGCTGGTTTGATAGCATGGAGGAGCTTGGTGGAATCATAGACATTCTGGGCTTTTAAGATTTACTGTATTGATAGGGGATGAAACATCCAGCTCCAGACTTTTGAGAAACATAACTCTTTTCCTCAATGCACAAATCTGGACCAGAGGGAGATAAATAGATTTGAGACTTTGTGAGAAATTTTGTTCTCAAAATGCTTTTTGACTGATTCCAGAAGCGAAAAAAAAATGGCTATCCACGATGGAAACAATTTTTCCAACTTCCATGTTGATTTTCTAACGGCTGATTAAAGTGCCAAGATGTTTGATTGCCAGTCTGTTGCCATACCATGAGCCAGGGCGTTTTTTCCATCAATCAAGAACAATATGTCTTTGATCAACATTTTCACATTGACAATTTTTTAAAAAGATGTTGGCGTCCTACTGCTGGTGGCTGGCTGTGTTGCAGCCAGGCAATCTGAGTGAACTCCCACCATTGCCAAAGTGTGAACATGAAAGAACACACTGAATATTTGTCACGGAGTCCCCTGGTACAATTAAATATGGTCATATATTATATAAAGTCACTGGTAGTGGGGAAATGGAGAGCGTTGAGCATCTTCGTTACATAAGAGAATAGGTGACAAGTCCAGTCTTGAATCTTCCAAGCTTCCACAGAGACCCAAGCTTTCACATGTGTCTAACTGACTTTATAACTCACACGGCCCCAAATGGCCTGGTGTACATGGGACATCTTAATTTCAACTGTGCACTGCAAGGCCACGAGTCAGGAAAGTATTTCTGTTCAGGACAGTATTTAAGTGTGTACCTATGTAAACTGGATCCCTGCTTCTACATAACTGAACCACTTTAGCTGTTCTTTGCAGAATTAGGAATTAGAAAACAAATCTTGAAGTACTCATTTCCAGTCTTCACTCAGGCAAAGTTCTATTCAAAAGTCAATATGCATTTTGTCTATTAACTGAGTAACCATTTCAGGATCTGGCTGCAGATGAATACATCTCTCTAGCAGTAAGTAGGAGTTTCATTTCAACTTGGAAAAGCAAAGCAAACTACATTCCTCAAACTATATTAGTCTATATGCACCTTCACTATTTCCATCGCAAGATAAATGTGACAACTTCCAGACATTGTTACTAATCTTGGCAACAGTCTTTTGAAAATGCTCTTTGAAGTTTTCCCCTCAATTTTGGCCTACAGCCCTGCTCATGCCCAATGGGAACTGAGTAAATTGATATGTAATTATATTGAAATATAGGGATTGTTTGCTTAAATATCACACACATCAAAATACAGACACCATCCCTTAGAGAAATACTGAGGAGCCAGTTTAAAACTAATAGAAGCTTTGGAAAAATGTATCTGACCTTGCCCTTTCATGTATCCAGTACTATTCTGAACAGTGCTCTCATAGGAATCACAATAGAGTGAGTGCATTTCTGGGATTATCATGAAGAACTCTCTCCCCCCCCGAACACTAGATGAATAACATAGAACTTTTCCAGGTAAACAATTTCTTTCCATGAAGTAAAAACAAATATTCACCACTGAAAGCAGAACAATCCTATTTAAGACAAAAGGCCTTTGTTTACTCACTAAGGATGAAATTCACCCCTCTGCAGAAGGTCAGCCCAGACAATGAACAGCTAAATCCTACATAAACTCTCAAAATAGGGCTGAAATGGGTGTATAGGCCTTAGGTGTATCCTCTACTAAGGAGGGAATCTCATTGCGATAGCTTAATCCATACATAACAGTTAGGGTGGGCAACAGACTGCACCGGGCCTTGGGTAATGTGTGTAGGAGGCTTGGCTCTGGGACCCCTGGAAGGGGTAGGGCTTGGGGCAGCCAGCTCTCAGGGCCATGCAGACCACATCATGCCTCCCTCAGCCAGCCCTCTGTGCTGCCTGAACTGCATCGCATGGGGCTCTGATGGTAATTTAAGGGGCCTGGAGCCCCAAGCTCTTTTAAATTGCCAGGCCCTGGGGCAACTGCCCCCTTTGTTCTCCCCCACCATTCTGTCAGTGGCCCTGATAAAAAGTTCTCTTTCCTCAACTACAGTCACTCTTTTTGGGGGGGGTAGGAAGACGGGGTGGAGAGGGGAGAGGTAGATCAGGTTCACTAACAAATTACCCTTCTGCTAGGAAGGGTTTTCTTATATCTGAGGTTTTGTTTCTCTTTCTACAGGAACTCAATTTAGATAGCAGCCTGTTTTCAGCTGTTGACCTGATGATAGCAGTGGGCTCCATCATTATGGTCCTTGGTTTCCTGGGTTGCTGCGGTGCGATGAAGGAAAGTCAGTGCATGCTGCTCTTGGTAGGGTCGCAGGAAGAAAATCCTTCCCCAGAACTTTTCAAACTAAAGCTAGAGCTGATGGGAAAACTCCTTGTAAATGAGACTGCTTGTAATCTGGGCCAGTTCTGCTTGATCAACTGATTATTTGTATTAACTGTTTGGACCCACTCCAGCCAGTGGGAGGTGGGATGCCTCTCACTGTCTGGCACAGACAACTTCCGTAAGCAGGGCTGGGAGGGTTTCCAGAAGCGCAAGGCCATATTGTGGCTGCCTAGTGGCCTCCAACGATAGCAGTCCCTTCACTCTTGGCACTGCTAAGGCCTACAGCCCCAGGAAAGCATTATCCCAAAGGATAGTTTGCACACAGAAGGGCTGGGTACTGGTGCAGCTGCAAAGAATCACACATCTGGTGTGTCACTCTCCATTTGGTAGCCCCATCACATATCCTTGAAGCCCTGCTGAGATGTCATGTATTCTGCCAACTGTAGGGATGGGCCTAAACTGTCCTGTCTGCCAGGGCCACTGTGGACACTGTGTTCCCTCCACACTTCTCCCTCTTCTGGCCATGTGGGAATGGAAAGTGAGAGGCACCCAGTACTGGGTCCAGAAAGCCCCTAACTAGCCCCAAGATTTCTCCCCAACGAACTATCGCTTAACTTCCTTCACCAATCTTCTCCCAGTTGCCCATCCATCACACCCACCCAATCACCTCAAACAGCCCACAGTCACATCCTGACCGTCCCCGGCAGCTTGCCTTACCCAGCATCCTCCCATCTACCCAGCATAACCAACCACAGCTGCCAAGAACTGTGCAGCTTTACATCCTGCCCCACACTGCTTGAAGTGCAAATATATTCACCACAAACTCATTATGGGACTAGTTTGTCCAAATATGCAAATTAGTTAATTACATCATTTGCATAAACATCACACAAACTTTGGTACTGGGAAGGGCAGGAATCTATACCATGCCAATGGACAGAGCACAATATTCAGTCCCCACGTGAACTTAGCAGCCTCCAGAGAGACTGTGCTTGCCTGAGACATAACAGCTCCCAAATAAGCGTGCTGTGTAGACATACCCTAACTGAGCTGGGATGAATACTGTGATCAGCTCTAACCAGGATATAAATTTATTTTGCCAAAGTTTTCATTCATGTAAATAATAATTTGCCACCAAGCTGAAAGAAATGATCTTTTGCTGGTTAGAAGTTTTAACTTTTTGTCTCTTTGTTTTCTTGCTAGTTTTTTATTGGACTGCTTTTGATCCTGATCCTTCAGGTTGTAGCAGGTATTTTAGGAGCAGTGTATAAATCCCAGGTACTTTATGGTTCAATCATATTTGCCGCATTCTTTCCAATATTTTATAGATAATATGAACTAATATTATATAATCTCACTTGGATTTCCAGATAGAGACAACTTTTAACCAGACTCTCTTGGATGAGGTAAAGCTATTGCAAGATGTCACTCAAGAATCTCTGGTATTTCAAGAGAAGTTTCAGAAGTTTGAGAAAATGGTAATTAAAGGCAGGAGTTATCTATTCACCCTATTGCATTCAATGCAGTGTTTAATTCTTTTTTTATCACAACTCTGTCACCTAACTGTGTATCACCCTTCTGAAAAACACAAACTGCCCAAAATGCAGCTGAAAAACTCTATAGGGGATTCTAGTCTCTTTGTGTGGCTTGGAGTTCTTCTCTGTGGTAAATTCACTGCACAGACATTTATGTAAGAAAGGGGGCTAAGGGTTTAGCACTGAAACAATCCATATCTGCTGATAGTGGGTGGGGACATAATAAGGGCAAAGGCTTCAGCAGATGTTACTGAGTATGTTAAGTCCATGTGAGCATGTTCAGTACAAACCACCAGCAAATCTAAGGAGGCATGTGATCCTGTGTTCCCCTCCCTACATGTCTGTAGTTTAGAATATTCACTGGCTCCACCACTTTGCAGTTCCCTTTGCCCAGTGCCCCTACATAAGGTTCATCCACTGACTGAGGGTTTACATATGAGTTATCCTGTAACATTTTGAAGGTCTCCTAGAGGAATATTTTAGGAAAGTTTGATATTTCTGTCTTTATCTCACTAACTTTATTGTGTTATCTAAAGACCTGTACGTTGTCAGAGTATGAAGCATTTTTGAGGCATGAGCATTTGAAGACAAAAGACGGTTTGGTAGTTATCAAATTTTTTTTAGGAATATCATATCTGCTTGTGTAGAAATTCCCACTTTGTTCTATTCATTTGTTCTCTCTCAGAACTACTGAACTATATTTTAGAAGATTTCATAGTTGACTCATTTACTGCAACTTTTTGAACTTCAAAGTTGCATGTAAAGTTTGTAAATCACTTAAGGTTCATGTGAGTGATAAAGTCTGGATGTTATGTATCTATGATCCATAAATCAAACTGCTTGGTTCAAAGAACTTAAGTCTGAGCTTTATAAACCAAATAATTGGTTCAAAGATTATAAAACTTTGCCATGTGTCTACAGATACTGTAAATTTCTTTATGCAAACACCTTGGCTCAAGAAAATTAGATACAAGCAGCAGTTCTTGAAACATAGAAAGCAGCAATACAAAGCTTTTAAGGTCCTTCACATTGTGGATAAGAGAATTTACAATATCTGCAGGCTCACCTGTTCCGTGAAAGTTCTCCAGTCATTTCCTGAGGCACATGTAAGCTCTACGCTTCTTATACTACTAACTCTGCAGATTGTATCTATTGAGTTTAGAAGGCCCATAGACATTTCTGGTCTTTTGCAGGGTCTACATACTCATTCTGTTGACTTTGTAAGCTTCATTCTTACTGCTATGGATATTACAAGGTCTACAGTGTCTAACCAAGTACAGACCATTGTAGGGATACCTGAACCAAACCTGTGAAATTGACCATATCCAGTTTTTATTCATAGATTCCAAAGCCAAAGGGACTATTGTGATTATCTGGTCTCCTGTGCAACACAGGCCTTAGAACTTCCCCAAAATAATTCCTAAAGTAATCTTGACTTAACATTGTCAGTGATGGAGAATGCACCATGACTCTTTGGGTATGTCTACACAGCAAAGTTATTTTGAAATAACAGCCATTATTTCGAAATAACTTTACTAGCGTCTACACAGCCAAACCATTATTTCAAAATTAATTCGAAATAGCAGAGTGCTTATTTTGAAGTTGGTAAACCTCATTCCACGAGGAATAGTGCCAAATTCGAAATAGTTATTTCGAAATAAGTGCTGTGTAGATGTAACCCACACACCTAGTTACATAGGCAGTTACATAGACACTTATTTCAAAATAGAGGGCCTCCAGCCTTCCCAGGATGCCCTGGTGGCCACTCCAGCCTCAACCAAGAACACTCCTCTCCCTCCCCCCTCCTTGGAGCCCTTAAAGGGGTTGACTCTGGCCACAGTACCTGTACCAGCTCCAAGCCTGCCAGCCCAGAGCCAGCAGTCACTGCCCCGACCCAGTGGCCCCAAAACGTGAGCCAGCAAGCCACTGGCAGCCGGCCCTCCACCGCTCCCCAGGAGCAGTCTGCCAGCTCCCAGGAGCTTGCCTGGGCCCAGAGAAGGCGGGTGCCTTCCTGGTCCAGGGTGGAGATCATGGACCTTATTCAGGTTTGGGGGGGATGCCCCCAATGTCCATGATCTCTGCACTAGATGGAGGAACATGGCCGTCTATGGCAGGATAGCTGCCAGCCTGGCCACCAAAGGCCACATGCGAACCCAGGAGCAGGTTTGCATGAAAATCAAGTAGGTCCGGCAAGACCCTGAACCCTGAGTTTCCCTTCCCCCTTCTTTCCCTTGCTTCCCCCTTCCAGCTCCCTCCTCCCAGGTTTCCCCCTCCCCTCTCCCACCCTCTCTCTCTTCCCCTCTCCTGCCTCCATTCCCCAGTCTCACCAGAGTTACATTCCCTCCCCCCCCGGTTTGTTAAATAAAGAGAGTTTGTGTTCATGAAAATACATGTATTTTATTTTATATCAGGAAGGGGGGTTAGGGAGGGGTAAGTGGAAGGACGTGAGGGAGGACTGAGGCACAAGCCCCCAGTGGGGCAGACCAGGGAGGCTCTTAGTGCTCCGCAGGGTGGAAGCTCTCCTGCAGGGCCTCCTGGATACTGACAGTCTCCCGATGGACCTCTTGGATGGCAGCCTGCAGAAAGTGCAGCCAGGCTCGCAGCAACACGTCCAAGAGAAGCTCCAGAGTGCCCAGGGGCAGCTCTGGCTCCATGTTGCAGAGTGCTGTGGTGTCCTGAGTGAGGGCAACCAGAGCACACAGAGACAAAATACTTTGCTGTCCCTCATCAAGGTAGGCAAGCAAGCAGGGAAACCGGAAAACTGGCTGTCCGGTGCCGGGGGGGGAGGGTCCCTTTAAGCACAGGCCTCAGATAGCCTCAGGCAGCAGCCACACAAAGTAACTCCTGACCTGATGCCCTGCCTGACCTGGTTCCGGCCGGCCTTAAATGCGATTCAGCATCCACTCAGTGTGGATGCACTATTTCGAAATAGCAAAAAGCTATTTCGAAATGCACTATATGTGTAGACGCGTTATTTCAAAATAAACTATTTTGAAATAAGTATTTCAAAATAAGATATTTCAAAATAACGCTGTAGTGTAGACATACCCTTTGTAAATTGTTCCAATGGTTAATTATCTTCACTGTCAAAAATTTACACTTATTTCCAGTCTTAATTTTTCTAGCTTCAGCCATTGGACCATGTTATACCTTTTTCTTCTAGACTGAAGAGTCCATTAGTAAATATTTGATTCCCATATAGCTTTTACAAGAGCTGACATGATCCTGGGATGCACAAACTGGAGACTCTCAAGTAGGAATAGAAAGGTTATTTTAACTCTGTATTTGATACTGGTGTAGCTACTGCTAGAATACTGTGTCCATTTCTTGTGCCCTCAATTCAAGAAAAGTGTTGATAAATTGGAGATGGTTCAGAGAAGAGTCAGGAGAATGATTAAGGGATTAGAAAACATGCCTTGTACTGACAGACTCAAAGAACTCAATCTACTCAGTTTAATAAAGAGAAGATTAAGGTGTGACTTGATCACAGTCTAATAGTATCTTGGATTTGGATCCAGATTTAAAATTTGTAACTGAATAAAGTGAAGAACTAATTTCTTAGATTCAAACATGACTCAAAGACAGAGAAAGTCAGAGAACGAACCCAACTTTCCTTCTTGGAACTGTTTCTATTGAATATTATAAAAACCTCATATTATGCTAAGTTTGTTGACTGCTGTGCCAGTGGACCTTATCTGTTTTGGAGAAAACAGACCTGATTCACATCTCTGATAGCTGAGCCACAGCAATTGGAGTATGAGGGGTACAATTTGCACCCCCTGTACTCAAACAGGGATTCATCCCTATGGCAAATTGTGATTCTCTCACCACCTTCTCTCTCGGGCTAAAGAAATTCCCTCCTCTCATCTCACCTGCTCCAATACTTTCTGTAGGTGAAGCACTTAACTGTAGTATCTGCAGTAGTTTAGATAGCCAATGATTGTTCAGTTTCTCATTTTAGTGATGTCTAAAATGTCTCAATTTTTTTCTCTGACCTTCAGAAAAGCCTATTTTCCAACACAAATATGATATGGGAGGATGGAATTTAAATAGTTTGTTTTAGCTAAACTGTTTTTATTTCCTATAAATACACTATGAAAGAAGGAGCTTGTAATGAGGTCCTCGGTGGCAATGAGCCTAGTGTTTAGCACCTACTCAATAATGGGTCAGTGGTAGGAGAGTCCAGGCCTACTCACTCTGCTGGGCTCTGACCCAGAGCCCTAGGAACAGGGACACCAGAATAGGGAGGCACAGCAAGGAAACCGTGGCCTCCCACTTTTTGACATCAACATAATTTGGGGGATGCATTTCCCCTGCCCCAAAACTGCAAGCCTTGGCCAGGTACGGAGCAGCAGTGGCAGGGGCTGCACAGTGTGGTGGGGGAGCTTATAAGGTGATCACCTCCTCTGCCATAAAGTGCAGTGCCTGCTGGCAGCACCAGGCTCTTCCCAGGGGGTGGGGTTGAGGTGGGCCTTAATGCCCCTTACCAAGAGGCCCCAACCCCTGCTCCTCCTCTTCCTCCTGAGGCCCTACCTCCTGGCCAGGCCAGAAGCCAGAGCCAGGCCATGGTAAGAGCTGCCAAGGAAGGCTGGGTTGCTATGGGGAACCCTGTAGGCTCCAGCTGCCCCGTGTGATGTGCTCAAGGGGACAGGGACATGGGCTGGGGGCTGCTTTCAGGTTCCCTGACCTCCCACCCGGGGAAGGTGGAGGAACTAGGGCTTCTGGGAGGGGCCCTCTGAGCTGCCTTCCCAAGATCCCTTCCTTATCTCAGCTTCTGGTCCCAGAGAAGGGTAACAGAAAAGTGAAACCAAAAATGCCACCCCCTGCTAGGTTCTGCATACAGCACTGTGCCTTCAGAGAGGCTTCTCCAGTCCCCTTTGGTAGGAACCTTCAGGCTAGGTCTTCACTCCTCCCCAGGTTCCCCTTTCTGAGCTGGGTTGCTCCCCTTTCAATCCTGTCTCCAGGGTTGAAGGGAGTAGGGTTAGCTGGGCCCAGTGTAGTCCTTTAATGCCTTCTGTCCCAGTGTGGGGTTTGTGTACCTATTTAGCAATGTTGATTGAAATTTGACCTCTTATTTACAATAAATGATCATTGACCCAGGCAATGATGGAATGATGACACAATTAATATATGGGAGAATGCAAACATTTTACAAAGACTTTATTAAAGAGAAATGATTAAAAAAGGATCACATTTTAACAAACTCTGCTACTCCTAATCCTCCCTTCCTTCCCCAATCTGAGATCTTCACTTTACAGGCCTCTAATGAGGCAATAACTCAGAGCTCCTGCACCAAGAGAGAAACTATGCTCAGCATTAAAAGCTTCCCTATCTAAGGGAAGTTCTCTGTATCTGGCTGCATTCCCCATTCAAACAAGCAACTAGATATGCTGTCTGTGTAATCTTTTCAGCACTCAAAAAATGACAGATATTATTTTGCTATGACAAATATCACCCAGTGACACCATCACCCATGATAAGAGATGCTTTAAAGGAGGGCTAACAGCCTTTGGTTCGGAGCTGAAGAGTTTTTGAAGGAAAGTTGATACTCCACCCTCTCCTAGGTTAAAATCTTCTACCGGTCTGTATCGGCAAACTTACTCCTGGGAAAAGGGAGGCTGTCAGAGGCCATGTAAGTCATAAATAAAACTGATCATATGTTATGGAAAATTCCCAAGGGGTTGCTTATTTGAAATATTTTCTCTCTTACTACAAAGTCATGAAATGCTATATTTTGTTGTAAGAGAGAGAGAAACAAAAAGGGATAAAATGAGAGGTACTTCCTGTGGGCTTAGATCTAAGCTCATATCCATGTGTGCCAAATCCCCTAAAGCAGAACATTCCAGATGGGTCTGATCCTGAAAGATATTTTCTGAGAAGTACAGAATAGTCTCAACTTCCCTTTGCATCAGGTGACAAGCCCCTCACCATGGTGCAGCTGGTGCTCAGAACCATTTATTTTTATTGTGCCTGGTGTGTATTGCTTGGTCCATGAGAGTGCATGACTTTAGGGGATGATCTTATGAGCTCTTCTTCTAAACTCTGCCAGGGGTGCTAGTGAAATGGCAGCCAAAAATAGTGTTTAGAGAGCTTGTGCTTCCCCCCTCCTATTGCTGAGCCAACCCACTGATTAGAATATCAAAGACAGACCCCAGGAAAGGTGAAGACTCTCTCTGGAAAAATCACCAGTACAGCCATCGAGGCTCTGTTTTTTAATTGATCTTGATTGTTTTATGATGTCCCATGGCCTTTACGTCTCTACAGGATGAGTGGTTCCAGCTGCCCTCTAAAACAAAGAAAAGCTAAAGCCAGAACTTTGTGAAGCCTACCTTCACCCCTGCACTTTGATGGTTTGAATAAAATGGAACCTCAATCAAACTCACACCTGGTTTAGGTTTTTAAACCCAGAACAGATCCCTAGACTCCTTGGGCCATGGCTAGGTTTGTGTGCTATCCATCCATTACAGTGGTTATTCTTCTAGCTATTACAATTGTATATGACTGCACTGTCTTTTCCAGGTTGGCTTTTTTCACATGTGAAATATTTTGGCTATGTCTAACATGCAAATATAAAATGCAGGGAAAAAACGTAATTCTGGAAACATCCAACATTGTTATATGCTATGTTGTGACACAGGCCATGTCATTAATCCAAGGCCATGTAACAGATGTTTCCTTATTGTATATCGGAAATCTGTTCCTTCTTCATCCTCTTTATTTATTGACCACAATTCACCTGCCATTCTGATTATTGATAGAAGACATTGATGCATGTACACAAAGGGCCTCCTAGATGCACAATATCTTGATAAGATTTGCAAGAGTGAAGTGGATTTATATGACTTATTTTCGGTCACCATTCATCACTTTCACCTCTGTATTTCTCTTCTTTTACAGAATCAGTGCTGTGGTTTGGTGAAGGGGTATGAAGACTGGGGGAACAATTTTAATACTGCTTTTAATAATTATAAGATTTGTGAATGTGACCAGAAAGACCAAAATACAGCTCTCTGCATTCCCTATTCTGGCAAATATATTTATAGAAAGGTAAGAACAATTATTGCATACTGCACTTTCTAAAAAGAGGTTTAGAGAGAGGTTCTGTTTCCTTTGCATGGTCATTCAAGTGTCACTGGCACTTTTGAAAAGAAAAAGGGGTTGTCCTGTTTTCCTTAGTTAAATTTTCCTCTCCTCCAGCAAATGTGAAGTGTAGTATGCTTGTTAGCAGCTATCTCCTCCCCCTGCCATCTTGCATTTCCACATTGCTCTGCAGTGTGCTAAGGATTTCTGCAGCCTGTCTGGAATCCCACCTTGTGATTACCAGTGAGAAGTGAGAGGATACCTTAGCGACAGCCCCATATTGCTATTGGGATTCCTCATGATAAAATGACTATGTTGTCAGACATCTTTGCCCAGGATTTGACCCATAGCTTTTAAAGTACTTATAGATATTTCAGGATGAAAGGCTTCAATGTACGATTGTTTTTAAAATTTGTGAATCCCTTTTTAAAAGGTTCACACTCAGTTATAGACTCCACAGGAAGGAAATGCTGCATGTGCACTCAAGGGGCCATTTCCCCCAGCTGTCCTGCTTGGAAAAGCTTTCAGCATTTAATTATAACAGTAAGACAAGGTGCATGAGGACAGGCAGCAAAGAGAGATCCAGACGAAAACTGGAGGATGGGCAGCAGGAAACTTAATTAATCTATTTAAAGATTTATCTGTCTCATTATGTGGAAATTATCTGGATTTGCAGAGTTCTAATTTCAACGTAATTGAGACAGATAAATCTTGAAACAGATTAATTGAGTTCCTTGCTTCCCATCCTCCAGTTTTTGTCTGAATCTCTTTTTGCTGCTACCACTACATAGTGGATGCCTAACAGATATTTACATTTTGGGGCTAGATTTTTATAAATATTGACGCTTATTGCCAGATTTTGCTACCCTTATGCTGAGTACTAATTCATTCCTTCAATAATGCCACTGCAAGAAAGACTGCTTGTGAGTAAGGGTACATTCAGTACGTGGTATAGGGTGGCAGAATCAAGACCTAAAATCTAAAAATATGAAATGGTATATGCCTCCTTATGAGGCAGACCCAACATTCTGAGGCTTGCTGCGGTAGTGAGTGAGAGCTAAATTAAATTATCTTTCTCTTTTTGTGAGAAAGATAAACATGTTCATCACTGGGAAGGAAATAGAGTGAAAGTCGGGCAGGGAACAATGTTGGTGGCAGAGAGTCCATGTAATTTTGATGGATCTGGGCCTCGCTTGGTCTTTACCCTGGTTTGCAAGAGCAGTTAGTTACCGACTTGAGCACATGTAGTCATGATAAGAATACAAAAAATTCAGAGAGGCTCAAAATGGAATTTCAGATCTAAATTGCTCACTGCATCCCACTTTCAGCCATAGCCCTTTGAGCATCTGAGAAAGTTTGGATGTAACTGTGGCTCCATATACCATCATCCTGCTTTGAGCATGCCTGCAGGGCCAGTCCTAACCAATTGGCTGGTGGTTTAAAAAAAAAATACCGGGGAAAATTTGTCGAGCCTCCCCCCAAAAAAGTTTGGGGAGTAACCAGGGAAACCTGCGGGGAAGATTCGGGAGGTCGGGCTGAAATGCGGTTGCAGCCCGCCCCTAAGACTGGCTCTGTTGGCAGCCCCTTGAAAATGGCAGCCCTGGGTGACCGCCCGGCTCGCCTGCCTCTAAGACCGGCTCTGCATGTCCGTATAAACCTGACCTAGAAAAACAAATCCAAAATCAGTTTAATGGGAAATTGAGACTCACTTCCAGATCCACACTTTGCAACTTGGGCCCTTCTCTAATAAGAAGGGATTAGACAGAGAAAATGGGAGTAAATGATATTTTTACTGTATTTTGCATGTGGCAGTATCACAAACCCCACACCTGAAAGCAGTGTCTTTTATTTTGAAACGTTACCCTACTGTGTATTTGGACACTAGATTCATATTTGGTAAGACAGAGACCAGATATTCCTCCCAGAGCACAGGATGGTTGCAGATGTACTCTTTGTCTTTGTAATGAACCAGAGCAAATTAGAGCAGCTTCTCTTGCACATGGTGGAATACCTTTTTGGACAGTGTATCCCATGTAGCCAATGATTTTAGAGGCTGTACTCCTAATGAGCTTGTATTACTCATAATTAATCTTTTCTTTCAGCCTTGTGGTGGTGTGATAATTGAGTTCTTCAAAAACCATATGATCATACTCATGGGGATCGCATTTGGACTGGCAGTTATTGAGGTATCAGTATAAACCATTAAAATATTTACTAGATGACAAATAAAGCCTTGTATTTGAAAGTGTGCTGGGACTGGAATTAAAATACCTGGATTAGTCAATTATTAGGAAAGAGTGAATTGCTTTTAACTTCAGCCCTAATTGTAATACCATTTAGCATTTAGGTATATTGCAGTAAGGCTCAAGACCTCAGCCAGCACCAAGACCCTACTTTTGGTGGGTGCCATAGAGGCAGGTTGCATGTCCCATGTCCTGCAAAGAATTTACAACCTAAGGGCTAAATTGTAACTTTACAATTTGTTCTGACCAAGAGCTGATATGTTGCTGCATAACTGCAGCAGCACATCCGAAGAGTCACAGTCCTTCCCATTTCTCCCCTTGCTGAGATTAAAATACACTGTGCCCAGCCACTTACTGGTTTCTAACCACCACAGAAGCCTCCCAATACGGGTAATGGGGGCAAACAACATAGCTTTAAAACGGAGTCTGAAAGGGATTATATGATGGGGTTGACTGCAATAGCAAATAACTGGACTAGATGACCCAGGAGGTCCCTTCCAGTTCTACGTATGCTGTCTCGTTCTGCCACCTCACTGGCAGTAATTCATCTGCTACACCTTCCTTTTCTATCCACTTGCTCGCAATGGATGGATCTAGTAACCCCTGCTCTCCCCTAGCATAGAGATTTTTGGTTGTTTTTTTTCTTTTCTCACTTTCATGTATATTTGTATTTTCTGATTCTTGTCAGTGCCAGAAATAGAGGGGCCCAAAATACCAAAGAAATACTGGTCTTGTTCTATTTCTGGCCCAAATGGATAGAGGAAATGGTAGAAATTTCACAGGAGAACCCGTCCTTGTGGAACATGTTCTTATTTCCAGCTCAGCAAGGCAGACCAAAGAAGTTGGTCTGAACTTTGGGATGTTCATCTTAACCAGATTGTCAGTCTGAACCTTCTCGCTTTTAGCCATTACTACTTGCTGGAGCCTGAAATTCAACCTTTTAAAAAATAATTGCTTTAATGGGCCCTGATATGAAGCCCACTGAGGTCAACAGACCTTCGGATCATGTGCTTAAAAAGTTATCATCGTTTACTTTCAAAATACATTGATTTAGGAAAGTCTTCTTTTGTGATGATCAGCTACATTGATATCAATTGTGGCTAAATTGCAGCCATCATATAATAGAGAGATTATGATGTGGAATTATTGCTTTGAGGACACGGTTTCCCTATAGGAGAAATTTAGGCAGGTAAAGAGCAGAATATACAATTGGAATGTTTGGGCTACTTATTTCAATTGTTTCTTCATTTACTGAACAATGACTTGATACATATGCTCTAAAAAAAAAGGGATGCGGGGAAAAAGTGATGTTATTCAGTGAACCACCTGACTAATGTTTGGTTTTGATTAGGTCTGACTAAGAAATAGGGGACTTAATTGCTTTGCCTTATTCCACTATTTTGCTTTGCTTCATTTTACTATTTTACTTTTTTTTTTATTACTTCTTTGTAGTTTCCCCCCTGAAATTAGAGACTTGAGGTAAACACAGGATGACAAAGAGTATTTTGCAGGACTGAATCCATAATTCAGACTGAAAAGGTTTTTAAATTGTAGTATGGCTTTGGCAGAGAATTATTCTCCATGGTCTAAAAGTGGGCAGGAACCCCAACTGAAAAAATCCATGTCCTGGAAAATAATTGTAAGCAGGAAAAATTGAGTACCGCCAAAGTCCTCAATATGACTTGCAAATAACCTCTTATTTAGCATTAGGTATAAGGCTATGTACTCACCATGTGTAGCACACCTTTGTGTAAGGGTACAATGCTACGCGGGGTCTTTGTTTCCAGCACTGCTGACTGACCATTTGCCTCTCATTGGCTCTTCTGTAACCTCAGCACCCAGCCAAGTCACATAAAGTTCAAATCCCTTCCAAGGGAACCAAAAGGTCCAAATGAAAATCCAAACATCTGAATAATTTTTCTGGGCTACTGAAGTGTTCTGTGCCATGAAGAAACCCTACCTCATGGCTCCTCACCTCACAGAGCCTATTCTGTGGGCTTGTTTCCATAGCAGAGTCTTCTCATCTCTGTGGTCTCTCCCTGGATCGTGCTCCCCTTCTGGAGGCTATCCCTCACAGGGATCAGTTCTGTCACCGGGGCCTTCTTCAGTCTACTTACCCAAACCCTTTCTCATAGAGAGTGGGGACTCCATACCTCCTCTCTCTTGGGTCTTCTTTTCTCAGCTGCACTCAGCTATGTTTAGGTAAACCTCTGCCGCTGGGGTCAACCACTCTCACTCCTTTACCTCCAGTTGGCATCACTAATTGCCCTATGTGGCTAGAGCAGAGGCAAAACAGAGGGTAACTGCTACAGTCAGGCCAAACTCAGCTGGCTGAGATAGCTGGGTGTTATTTCAAGAAGTTACCTTTGCAACTTTTATCTAAGTTGGACAGATATCTGATCTACCATAAATAACTTCTTGAAATAAATAGATAATCTGTGAAAACACAAAAGGAACTCTTTAAATGTAGTAAAAATGTGATGAATTAACATCTCAGTGAAAAATAAAACTTGTAGTCACATCAGTTTAGAGATTGCAGTCACTCTACCTCATTTCTCTCCTTAAATGTCACTTCTTCTGGCCAATGTTCTGCCACTGGTCTCCACTTGGGCATTGCTTGTAGCTGCTATCTCTCTCTATCAGGAGAGGATTACAAAACAACAAAACAAAACAAAATCCGAGGAAAAAATCCTCAGTTGATATAAATGGTCATAGCTCCATTGTCTTTGCCAGCTGAGGATCTGTTGCCAAGATAATATGACATCTCAAATGAATGCTATTAAAAGGTCACTTGCTGAATCACACCCACTCCAGAAACATACCGCCTCCCCAAACTCAACAAGTGCTCTTGCAGCGTGTCTCCTTGTCTCTACATTTTTCTATCAGCATACTGATATGTTTACTCACTGTGTTAGTTGTATATATTAGACCATAATCTCTTTGAACTGAGGATGTCAGACCAAAGTCAACACACGTGACTTTGCCTACGTGGCATTTCAGTGGAGTGTAAACCACTAATGAATCATAGAATCATAGAATACTAGGACTGGAAGGGACCTCGAGAGGTCATAGAGTCCAGTCCCCTGCCCTCATGGCAGGACCAAATACTGTCTAGACCATTCCTGGTAGACATTTATCTAACCTACTCTTAAATATCTCCAGAGATGGAGATTCCACAACCTCCCTGGGCAATTTATTCCAGTGTCTGACTACCCTGACAGTTAGGAACTTTTTCCTAATGTCCAACCTAAACCTCCCTTGCTGCAGTTTAAGCCCATTGCTTCTTGTTCTATCCTCAGAGGCCAAGATGAACAAGTTTTCTCCCTCCTCCTTATGACACCCTTTAGATATCCTGAAAACTGATATTATGTCCCCTCAATCTTCTCTTTTCTAAACTAAACAAACCCAATTCCTTCAGTCTTCCCTCATAAGTCATGTTCTCTAGACCTTTAATCATTCTCGTTGCTCTTCTCTGGACCCTCTCCAATTTCTCCACATCTTTCTTGAAATGCGATGCCCAGAACGGGACACAATACTCCAACTGAGGCCTAACCAGCGCAGAGTAGAGCGGAAGAATGACTTCTCGTGTCTTGCTCACAACACACCTGTTAATGCATCCCAGAATCATGTTTGCTTTCTTTGCAAGAGCATCACACTCTGACTCATATTCAACTTGTGGTCCACTATAACCCCTAGATCCCTTTCTGCCATACTCCTTCCCAGACAGTCGCTTCCCATTCTGTATGTATGAAACTGATTGTTCCTTCCTAAGTGGAGCACTTTGCATTTGTCTTTATTAAACTTCATCCTGTTTACCTCAGACCATTTCTCCAATTTGTCCAGGTCATTTTGAATTATGACCCTATCCTCCAGATTAGTCGCAACCCCCTCCGAGCTTGGTATCATCTGCAAACTTAATAAGTGTACTTTCTATACCAATATCTAAATCGTTGATGAAGATATTGAACAGAGTCAGTCCCAAAACAGACCCCCTGTGGAACCCCACTTGTTATGCCTTTCCAGCAGGATTATGAACCATTAATAACTACTCTCTGAGTACGGTTATCCAGCCAGTTATGCACCCACCTTATAGTAGCCCCATCTAAGTTGTATTTAGCTAGTTTATTGATAAGAATATCATGCGAGACCGTATCAAATGCCTTACTAAAGTCTAGGTATACCACATCCACCGCTTCTCCCTTATCCACAAGACTCGTTATCCTATTAAAGAAAGCTATCAGATTGGTTTGACACGATTTGTTCTTTACAAATCCATGCTGGCTGTTCCTATCACCTTGCCACATTCCAAGTGTTTACAGATGATTGCCTTAATTACTTGCTCCATTATCTTCCCTGGCACAGAAGTTAAACTAACTGGTCTGTAGTTTCCTGGGTTGTTCTTATTTCCTTTTATAAATGGGCACTATATTTGCCCTTTTCCAGTCTTCTGGAATCTCTCCTGTCTCCCACGATTTTCCAAAGATGATAGCTAGAGGCTCAGATACCTCCTCTATCAGCTCCTTGAGTATTCTAGGATGCATTTCATCAGGCCCTGGTGACTTTCAGGCATCTAGGTGATTTTTGACTTGTTCTTTTTTTATTTTACCTTCTAAAACTACCCCCTTCCCACTAGCATTCACTATGTTAGGCATTCCTACAGACTTCTCGGTGAAGACCGAAACAAAGAAGTCATTGAGCATCTCTGTCATTTCCAAGTTTCCTGTTACTGTTTCTCCCTCCTCACTGACCAGTGGGTCTACCCTCTCCTTGGTCTTCCTCTTGCTTCTAATTTATTTATAAAAAGTCTTCTTGTTTCCCTTTATTCCCATAGCTAGTTTGAGCTCATTCTGTGCCTTTGCCTTTCTAATCTTGCCCCTGCATTCCTGTGCTGTTTGCCTATATTCTTCCTTTGTAATTTGTCCTACTTTCCATTTTTTATATGACTCCTTTTTTATTTTTAGATCATGCAAGATCTCATGGTTAAGCCAAGGCCGTCTTTTGTCAGTATTTTCTATCTTTCCGACACATCGGAATAGCTTGCTTTTGGGTCCTTAACAATGTCCCTTTGAAAAACTGCCAACTCTCCTCAGTTGTTTTTCCCGCAGTCTCAATTCCCATGGGACCTTACCTATCAGCTCTCTGAGCTTACCAAAATCCACCTTCCTGAAATCCATTGTCTCTATTTTGCTGTTCTCCCTGCTACCCTTCCTTAGAATTGTGAACTCTATGATTTCATGATCACTTTCACCCAAGCTGCCTTCCACTTTCAAATTCTCAACCAGTTCCTCCCTATTTGTTAGGATCAAATCTAGAACAGCTTCCCCCCGGTAGCTTTTTCAACCTTCTGAAATAAAAAGTTGTCTCCAATGCAGTCCAAGAACTTATTGGATATTCTGTGCCCTGTTTGTCTCCTCGACTTGCTTTAGACCTATATCTTCTACATGTTCTCCATTCTATATGTTCTCCACCCTTCCGTTGCTTCATAAATTACTATTTAGATCTGTCCTGTTTTTCCTTAATAATTCATACTGTCTTAAATTAAGGCTCAAAGGGATCATTATAATAATTTAATCTGATCTCATAACCCCAACCACAGAATTCCCCCAGTAATTCCTGCATCAAAACTGCACCTTACTCAGGTTTTATTTCAATCAGCTATTTTTTAAATATATGTAACATTTCCAGCCTGATCAGGTTACTGGCAAATGTGACTGTTTAGTACATGATAAGGGTATACGCATGCGTGTACATATATGAATATAATGTGTGCATAGATATAATGTAAAAGCAAGTGAAACATGCAAAAGGTAAACATAGAGAAGATGAAAGATGTCAAAGAAACTAAAATCTTGGTGTACCACAGAATCTAAGAAGTTTTTCCAGCACCTTAGAAAATAAAAATGAATAGCTGCACTTAAAAATCCCACATCTGAAGAAGGGCCTCCCATCCACATGAGCAATAATCAGTTTTTAAACAAAACTTTAAGTTTTCCATCTTCTCTGCAATTTTACCTGTGGTACATATTGATTTCATTAAAATCCCAATACTCCAGAGTTATGCTTCTAGCTAGAGTCATTGGAAAAAATCTACACCACAGAGGATTTAGTCTGCATGTAAATCCAAGATGTTTGCAAACAAAATGTTCTCACTGTGTATCAGTTCTGTGCAGGGGGTTCCAGGACTGCCAAGTAATACCATACATGTATTTGTTTTCCAGATTGTTGGTTTGGGGTTTTCGATGAGCCTGTACTGTCAGATCCAGAGAAAATGAAACAACGAAAGTGTCAGTACTATGTCATCAGCCAGATCAAATCACTTATAGTTAGATAAGTATTTGGCTTGCCCCACTTAAATAAACATATGCGTGTCACAAGCAGCTGATTTGATAAAAGCTGCAGCCCTGATGTATACAGATTCTTCAGGAGGTGTAAAATGATCTCCTTAAAATTAATGAGCTTAATGATGTGAATGTGAATTTTTATTTGCAATAAATGTCTTTGTTTACATTTTTGATGAGCTCATTTTGTCTGCAGATTACTTTGAGTGATGCTGACATTTTTCATTTATCAGGCAATGTGTCTGAACAGTGTTGCACTAATCATAGCAGAGTCCTCAGAAAAATCCACAAATGACATTACAATGAAAAGCTGATGCTGAGAATCACATGATTCCAGGAAGTTTTGATTGTGAGGCAGTGCTTCTTTTATGATTAGAGTCACAAGTCAATTTAACTCCACATAAGGTATAATCAAAAAGTTTAGCTACTTTGGGGAGACAAAGAGTCCAATTTTTTTCTCAAATAGGAAATATATAATCCCTAAGGGTACGTCTACACTGCACCCTTAGCTTGAAATAAGCTACATAATTTGAGCTATGCAAATTGCGTCACTTATTTCAAGTTAATTTTGAAATAGCTGATTTAGAAATTTGGCACTGTCTACATAGTGCCATATTTCGAAATAGAGCTATTCTGAAATGTCCCTTAATCCTCGTGGAACGAGATTTACAGGGACATCAGAATGGCACACTCATTATTTCAAAATCTATTTCAAAATAACTGGCGCACTGTCAAAACATGGAAAATGCTATTTCAGGATACTGGAAGTATCCCTAAATAACACTGCTGTCTAGATGCACTGCTGTCTAGATGCACACTGAGGTGATTAAATTGGCATCTCAACATGTAATATGGTACAGAAAAGTCTCAGTTTTGCTTTCCCAAATGATGTCAAGTATCAGAGGGGTAGCCGTGTTAGTCTGGATCTGCAAAAGCGACAAGGAGTCCTGTGTCACCTTATAGACTAACTTCAAGACCAGACTTCAAAGAGAAGTCGGGTAATGCAGTCAACCAGGTAGCATACTGAAGGCCAGCTGTGCTTGTTGGGTTGCCAGAAGACTGATTCTGCTGCAGCCCTGCTCCCTGACAGTACTCCGCCCACCAGAGGCCTCCAGGCCTGGTTTCTTTGGATAGGTTCTGTGAAAAACAAGCAGGAGGTTTAGGGCATAAATGTATTCTATGGTTCCTCAAGAGCATTCATTAGAGCCATATCCTTGGCTTCAACAGGGGGGTCAAGGCTATGGGATAGAACTTAATAGATTCTGGTAACAATAGGCTAAAGAGTACTATATTAATCCATCCTGTAATCTGAAAGGCCTCCATGTATCAGAGGTCCAGCAGTAAGGTATGGGTGGCCAGCTAGATCTTATCCCTGACTGAAAAGCTAGGGGCTGGCTGACTGTGCTGATCTGCATATTATCTGCTTGTTGCTTTTGCTTCTGTCCAGAGTATAAGCTCTTGATATATTTGATGAATGCAAATGATGAGGTCAGCAATGATGGTCATTGCAGACTTGGTGGAGAACTTGGGGTGAAAGCAAAGATGGAATCCATAATTAGCAAAAAAGGGGTCTATTGGATGGAGATGTATGTGGTATTATTGTAGGCAAATTATGTGGTGGATAATCAACCACCAATCATTCTGATGGTAATTAGGAAAGTCACATAGGTACTGCTCCAGGACCTGATTGACCTGTGTTGTCTGACTGTTGGTGTTTGGGTGGTGAGTTGTTGAGAAACAGGCGTTGATTCCCAGAAGGCATAGGAAATTGCTATCAGACACAAGAAATGAACTGGGCTTCTCTTGAGCATGTAGATGCTCCCCTTGCAGTAAAGGATTCCATCATGAACTGTGAATGATTCTATCATGTAGTGAGTATCTTCTAAAATCCCAATGGATTTTAATCCTGAATGGATCATTGGACAACAAAGACCAGATGGATGTATTAGTTATGGACTTGGTGCCAGTAATAAAATTTAAATGTTTCAGGATCATGCACAGAGTTTCCATGCCAGGCTCACAATACTTGTCCTTTTGGGATAATGCATTCACCTTTCCATTCCTTATTCCAGGGTGGTATTGATCATAAAATGGAAGTGTGTAAAGGAAACCAGTGAGCCTGCCACTGGTTCAAATGCTGGACTTCTCTTTAGGAGAAGTTCTTTAACTAACATTGCTACATTGCAAAAGTTTCTAGTACGGACCTGGCTCAAGTATACAGATAGTTTCACTTTGGAACTTGCTCCCTTGTTGGTTTGATGAAGCCTGAATTAGTGGCAACAGCCCCTATCCACAGAGAGCCCAAGCTCCGCCTTTAATGGCCAATAACTGTGTAAAATGTCAGAAATGTCAGAATGTCAGTACGTCTCTAGCTAGAGTGAGCTCGTTCGGTGCCTTTGCCTTTCTAATGTTGCCCCTATGTGCTCATGTCATTTGTTTATATTCATCCTTTGTACTTTGACCTAGTTTCCACTTTTTGTAGGATTCCTTTTTGATTTATAGATCATTCAAAAACTCCTGGTTAAGCCAGGGTGGGTTTTTTTGCCATACTTCCTATTTTTTCTATACAGTAGAATGGTGTGTTCTTGTCCCCTTAATAATGTCCTTTTGAAAAACCACCAACTATCTTCAATTGAATTTCCTTTTAGATTTCTCCCTATGGGATCATACCTAGCAGCTCCCTGAGTTTACTCAAGTATGCCTTCTTGAAATCCATTGCCTTTATTTTGTTGTTCTCCCTTCCACCATTCCTTAGAATCATTAACTCTATCATTTCATGATTGCTTTCATCCAAGCTGCCTTCCACTTTCAAATTCTCAACCAGTTCCTCCCTATTTGTTAAAATCACATCTAGAACAGCCTCCCCCAGTAGCTTCTTCTGTCTTCTGAAATAAAAACTTGTATCCAATACATTCCAGGAACTTGTTGGATAATCTGTGTCGTGCTGTGCTATTTTCCAAACAGATGTCTGGAAAGCTGAGGTCCACTATCTCCACCAAGTCCTGTGCTTTGGATGATTTTGTTAGTTGTTTAAATAAGCCTCATCCATCTCTTTTTCCTGGTTAGATGGTCTGTAATAGACCCCTACCATGACATCACCCTTGTTTTTTACCCCTTTAATTGTATCCAGAGACTCTCAAAAATTCTGTCTCCTATGTTCAATTCAACCTCCTCTAAGTATAAACACTTTTGATATATAAGGCAACACCTCCTCCCTTTTTCCCCTGCCTATCCTTCCTAACCAAGCTGTACCCTGCTACACCAATATTCAATCATGTGTATTATCCCACCAAGTCTCTGTGATGCCAACATCACAGTTGTCCTTATTTACTAGCATTTCAAGTTCTTCCTGCTTATTCCTCATACTTCTTGCATTTGTATACAGACAACTAATGGGTCCTGCCATGAGGGCAGGGGACTGGACTCAATGACCTCTCAAGGTTCCTTCCAGTCCTAGTATTCTATGATTCTAAGATACTAATTTGATTTCAAATACCTTAAGCTTTAGCAGAGTTCCAGTCTATAAAATTGTCCAATGCCCCCCATCAAATAAAACTTCTAAGACTCAGGTTTCAGGGTGCTGAGCTGTATCAGGTGTATGTCAGTTTGAATGAACAAAATAATTAGGTCCTCCAGACTGGATGGAGGTTCAGCCCTCACCAGTCCCTCTTTAGTGTCTTCATTGAATTTTAGCTGGATAAAGTGACATTGTGCTGCCTTGTTCCATTCAGTGTGCATGGACACAAGATGGAATTTGGCTGAGTGTTTGGCCCAGGTTGACATGCCACTATAGTGCCTGACGTAGGGTTTCAACAGTTCAGGAGCAGTGAGGATCAGCAAAGATCACAGACGTTGCTCGAACAGATTCCTCCATCTGGTGCAGGAGGAGGTTGGACTGTTCCAAGAGGAGAGAAGCCCAGGTCAAGGCTTCCCTAGTCAATAAAAAAACAATAAGACCAACCTAGGCCTGATCAGTTGGGAACAAGTGGGGATGTAACAAGAACAGAAGCTGGTACTGGTACAGGAAAGCTCTGTTTTATTTTGGGCTGTGAAATCAGTGCTTCAGCTGACAGCCCCATTAGGGAGAGTTCATTCTTTTATAGTCACGGTTTGGTGATATACGAAAATTACTACATGCCATGTGCAAAATAACATAGGTATCAATCTTAGCAGGCGGGCAGTCTTATGGATATGTTTTTAAGTCTTTGAAATGATTAGTTGCTGCATGTTAGTACAGGTTGAACCTCTCTAGTTCAGCACCCTTGGGACACGGGACTTATCAACACTTCCACTGCTTACTGGACTCTTAGAAGACACTTAGGGATAAATTAGAGCTAAATAACAGAACAGAACACTGAGAGCCAGGACTGGTGACTATAAACAAACTTTATGGGACTGTGGGACACTTGGCCACACCCAGAATAAGTGGCCATCCGGCTAACTAAAATCATTGTGGACCATGGCTAATGATAAATCAAACGCAGCTGACAGATTTTGTACAGTAACTTTGTGGCCAGCTCAAGCTGGGGCTCTGGGCATAAATGAAATTAGGGCCAGTTCATGTTCACTTCTTCCATACTAGCCTGCTCTTGATCATACTTATTGGTTGCATCATAGCACTGTCCTCTATAGTTTGAAAAACAAACTTTCAAATGCACATACATTTTGATATCCCCATGGAACCATTCTTGTGTCAAAATAAGAATATACCCTTTAGACTCTTTGGATGAAATCCTTGCCCAAATGAAGTCAACAGCAAAACTCCTGTTGACATAATGGGGCCAAGATTTCACCCTTGGAGACAAGAGTAATGTTAATACTGTATTCAGGGCTAAGATGAACATCTTCTGTTATGGATTCATTGGAGCTGGACAAAATCCCCTTGATGAATATTTACTAATATTCATATGTTGCTATGATTCCTAACTGTGATGAATCCCCAGATAGTTTTCAATGGATTATCCAGCTGTAGACAAAATGTTATTGTGGTAATCTTTAAAAGCTTGCCAGTGGTCTTTGACCTAAGAACATAAGAACAGTCAGACTGTGTCAGACCAAAGTGCCATTGAGCCCAGTATCTGTCTTCTGACAGTGGTCAGTGCCAGGTGCCCCAGAGGGAATGAACAGAACAGGGAATCACCAACAGATCCATCCCCTGTTATGCATTTCCAGCTTCTGGCACAAAGAGGCTAGGGATGCCATCCTGGCTCATAGCCATAGGTGGACCTATCTGCAGTGTAGATGTTTCCTTTTTGTGCAAAAACCCCTTTTTGCACAAGATCCTTATGCCTCCCCCGGGCAAAAAGGAAACGTCCACACTGCAAGTTTTTGCGCAAAAAATCCTTGTGCAAAAACGGATCGGAAGAGATTATGCAAATGAAGCATGAGAAAATGGTAATCCATGCTTCATTTGCATTGCCTCTTCCAGCAAAGTGCGTAGTGTAGCCGTAGCCTCTGAGAGAGACAAGGTGGGTGAGGTATGTCTTCCACAACATGGCTGCAACACTACAGAAGACCCTGCCTATAATCCTCCATATGGGGGCTCATTAATCTCAGAAGTTTGAGGCAAATGCCCCGTTAGCCCATTATTAATTCAGCCCATTAATATAGATGCACCTCTGACTAGACAGGCTGCTTTGATTACATTGTCCATGTTGCAGTGTCCCTGACAGAGCCACAATGTTGTTCCAGAGATTTCAATGTCAGCAAAGCAACTAATTTAAGGAGCCTTCCCGGTATTCTTGTCAAAGTAAAGTTCTGCATTAGCAATTAACTTAGCTTTTAAAGCAACAAGAGGCCAATCACTGAGACTACATCCACTACTTAATCTTACTGTCTGGACTATCCAAAAATGGATTTTGACAGTAAACCCTCCATGGACAAATAAATCAATGTATTTTTGGACGGCAATTATAGTCAAGGTTATGCTGAACACTTATGTTGCCCAATAGAGTTGAAAAGACCGGGCAAAGATACATGGCCAAGAATTGAGCCCTTTGGAATAGCAGAAAACTTACATGCAAATCATTATAATTTTTCACTGTATAAGAAAAGGAATGGCAAGAGGAAACACAACAAAACCCTGCCTTCTCCAGGGGAAGTTAAGTCACAACTAAAAGCCATGTTTGGTTAATATAAACTGGTGATTTATCATAATTGCCACAACTATGATGTTAAGTATGGGTCAGACTATGTCCAAAGAACAATTTGTTACATTAGTTAAAGGTATTCCAGCATTCTAGTGGAACATACTGTTTTCAGAAGGCATTAACATTTTTTTGGAGGGGAGGGGGAAATACAAAACAAGTAAAGTAAAGGTTTATAGTTCATGGTAAAATCTGACACAGAAAAGCCTTGTCAGAAATGTTATAAACAAGCAAGGGATTGTTCATATGTCCATGACTGGAATGCCAATCAACTGGCAAGAAAGAGTAGCAACAACACAACATAGAATCATAGAAGATAAAAGCTGACTGTGGAAATGAACGGAAAGAAAAATCAAGCAATCAAAAAATTGAGCAATTGAAAAAGGTCAAACCCTTTAAAGAATAGAGCCAAGATACAGGACCACATCCTCAGCCTTGCCAGCATTCATCTCGGAGTGAGGTAATGTGGGCTTTAAGTCACCTTCTGTTTCTGTGGTTCCTAGGGATGTTTGGAGCCAGTTTAACCCACACATTTCCATTGGCAGCTGGGGTAGACAGAAACACTCCAGTCTTACCCCCAACATCTCCCTTCCACCAGGAGTTGAGGGGAAGAGGGTATAGAGTCAGCTGTGCCAACTGCAAACCATCCTGATATGCCAGGGGATCCCCAGGCAGCTGAAATTACTAGGCTTCCACTTGGAAGGAGAACCCGGGATCTAAACCCACAGTTTAAAAATGGGATTGAATGAGATGGCAGACTTTATTTTTATATTACTATGGAGGATTAGCAGTTTAGTTCCTGAAATAGGATTGAAACCATGAAATTAAAAGCCAGTGTCTTGGCTCTGCTTAGAGTCCCTTTATGCCACTAAGCCGATTCTAAATGTGCAGCCAAGGATTTTCTGGCATAAAGGAAAACTCATCCGATAAAAAACTAGAGTAGGCTGGATTTCATTAATTTCCAAAGGTTTGGGGCTATTTAAATTTGAGGTTTTGGTTCAACCAGTTACAGAGAAAGTTTCTAATCCACTTGGGGATTCAGATTTGAAACCTTCCCCTGCAAAAGTTCAGATTCAGAAATCCACCTTGGATGCATTTCTACCATGAAGTGACAGAGGTTTGTGGAACTAGGGAACTGTTCATTCTGGATTCAGTATAAGGACTGACTGAGGGCATGTCTACACAGCAGGGCTAAACTTGAAATAAGCTATGCCATTTGAGCTACATCAATTGCTTATTTTGACTTTGGGCACATCTACACAGCACTTATTTTGAAACAGAGCACTCTTCCCTTGATTTCCTTTACTCCTTGTTCAGTGAGGTTTACAGAAGTCAGAGTAAGAAGTCCATTATTTTAAATGTATTTTAAAATAACGGGCTTGCTGCGTAGACGCACGTTACATTATTTCAAAATTATTGACTTTATTCTGAAATAACACTGCTGAGTAGACATACCCTGAAGGTTTGGATCCTTTCTGATTTTATGCAAGGCATTGATTATTCTTAATTATTATCAACCAAATGGACTGGGAGATTTTGCCACTAACTCCAGTATCCTGAATTCTAAACCTCTTCCACTGAAGAGCTCTGCTTTTCATGCAGTGTTTTACATTTACCAACTTTTTGTTGTTTAAAGAGCTGAGCAATGGGCTTAAACTGCAGCAAGGGAGGTTTAGGTTGGACATTAGGAAAAACTTCCTAACTGTCAGGGTGGTTAAACACTGGAATAAGTTGCCTAGGGAGGTTGTGGAATCTCCATCTCTGGAGATATTTAAGAGCAGGTTAGATAGACATCTATCAGGGATGGTCTAGACAGTACTGGGTCCTCCCATGAGGGCAGGGGACTGGACTCGATGACCTCTCGAGGTCCCTTCCAGTTCTCATGTTCTATGATTCTATGACCACAGGTTTGATTTTTCCAAGCACCCTTTTCTCTTCATTGGGAGTTTGCTCTTGGAAATTCTATATGGGGGGTGTCACATTACTGGACTTTAAAGGGAGCAATCAAATCATTGCTGCACCCACAGGGGGGGGCATTTGCCTCAAAGTCTGTACAAAGGGGGCCATGTGAGGCGTCAAATGAAAGCTTATGTTCTACTGATTCTATATATGCTATTCATGTACCTGTGTGATATCTGTATCTGGAATTATGAATGTGGACTCTGTGCTGATACTGTGAGTGTTCTCTGCCTGAGACAGAGCAGTGGGTCTGAACTGCCTGCTATAAGGAAGGACTGTCCAGTCAATGACTATGCCAATTAGCGAGGCTCCAGGAACAATGGCTCTCAAGGAGCCCAGTACACACCTGAGGAATGCATCTGGAACCTGTAAACCAGCCAATATCATGGCTGCTGACATGGGACACAGGAATAGGTCACTTGGCCATGTGACCTGTTCCAGCTTGTAAGATACCAGGGATGGGTATAAAATGCCATGAGGCAAACTCCATCTTGTCTTCAATTCTGCTACTGATTCCAGATGCAGCCTTGTGAGGAACAACAAGCTGGGAAGAATTATTGGCCCATCCTGACATAGGATGTACACCAGAGACTTTTAAGATAGCAGTTTATAACATCTCTGCTGAGAGCCTGCATCCAGAACTTGGTGATTTGATGCATGTAATGTGTTCTCCTTAACAAGCTTACTCTCATGCTTTTCTTTCTTTTATTAATAAACCTTTAGATTTTAGACTCTAAAGGATTGGCCCAGTGTGCTCTTGTGGGTAAGATCCAAAGTGTAAATTGACTGGGAACTGTGGCTGGTTTCTTGGGACTGGAAGAACCTGTTCGGGGTAGGTGAGATTGGGTTCTGTAACCCCTCACCTGTGTGCAGGCCTGGGGCTGATTGTGGCACAGGGAGAGCTGGGGTGTCAGGGGTTTTGCTCGTGAGGCTTCCTGCTGGCCGGATTGGCAGCTGAAACGCTCGGTGTGACTGGTTTGTGACCTATTGGGAACGGTCTCCAGTCAGGGGCTGTAAGGAGCCCCCAGTCTGAGCAATTCGCCTTGAGCGGAAGCCCTCAGTGGTGCCCAGAACCGGCCCAGTCCGTCTTAGGGTGGAAATCATGTACCCAGATCCTGGTGTAGATCTCTTTCTCATGAACCAGGTGGAGATGCAGACTCCTCCACAGAAGTATTCAACTTTTCCTGGCGTCTGTGAGGGCCTCTTGACTCGTCCAAAATCTATGCAAGGTAGGGAGCAGGGTGGAATAGGAGGGAAGAGGTGATGCTGGGAGAGGGGACAGAAAGGATGCATATGGGTTCTAACCACAGCTGCATATAGGTCACATGAGACAACCTGTAAAGCATATTTCACCTCAGATTCTCAAGGTTCTTCACCCATGCCAATAAATTAAACCTCCCCACACCCATGTGAGTTAGGGAAGTATTGTTAGACCCTTTTTCCCAGATATGAAAACTGCAGTAAAATTAGGTAACTGACTTACTAGCCCAAGGTTTTGCAGGAAATCAACAGAAAAGCCAGAAATAGAACTCAGGGGACTGAATGCTGGTCCTAGTGACATCAATGGAGCCAGGATTTCACCCAACAGTTTTGCTTCTCAGGACCCTGCTTAGTTACTAAACTAAATTAAAACTAAACTAACTCCCCCCCACACACACACCAACTGCTTGATGGATTTCCACAATTCCTTTCCAGACTATAACTCTCAAACAAAAAAACTTATGATTTCATTATGTATATTAAGGATAATTATAGGAGTGGTTTCCACTGAATGCAATTACAGGATTAAGTCTAAACCATCACTGATGATTGTAAATAAATATAATAATTTCACATGGTTTTCTAGTTAATAAGTTATAACAGGGTGCAGACTCATCACCATAGTGCCCCCTGATGGTTGTTCAGGGGAATTGATCCAGCTCCTGCATGCCTTCTTCAGATGGTATCTCATCCATTGTCTCTTCCTGTGTCTCCACCTTCTGCAGGACCTGCACCCACATTGCTTCTGGAGCACAGCATCCTCTTCTGAACACAGCCTGTGCCCCACTAAGTCCTCTCCCCCTTCTGGGGGGAACCACTTGCCTTGGTGGCCAACTGCAGTTCCTGTTAGCCACTTTTGTCAGTAGCACACTGCAGTTTGTGCACTGGCCACTCCTCTATGTGGCAAGTGGGGGGTAGGCCCTTCCACTTCTCTGGGTCCTGACCCAGAGACCCTCTAGCATCAGCCACATACCACCCTCCTCCACCTCTCCTGTAGTGCCTGCTTGTCTCTCTGACCCATGTCCTCTTAACCCTACCACTCCTCTTCCCATCTATCAGGGGGCCTCATTCTGGCAGTCAGCCTACAGCTGACCCCACCCAGCACCGTTCTGCCGGTGATGCTATCCTTCAGCAGCCAGTATTTCCCTCTTGTCCTCCAGGGAAAGACTGAGGCCAGACCTCAACTAGACTCGGAAGGTCCACTGGAGACATGCAACTCCAACTATGTAAATAATGTAGTTAAAGTTCGAAAACTTCAGGGGGTAGCCGAGTTAGTCTGTACAGGATGAACGTAAAAAACAACAAATGGTCTGGTAGCACTTTATAGACTAACAAAACATGTAGATGGTATCATGAGCTTTCATGGGCACAGCCCACTTCTTCAGATGACCCGGTCATCTACATGTTTTGTTAGTCTATAAAGTGCTACCAGACCATTTGTTGTTAAAGTTGACATACCTTAAGCTAAGCTTGGCGCCATCTTCACAGTAGGAGGTTGATGGGAGCAAATGCTCCCACTGGCTTCCTTTACTCTTCATGACAGTGATGAGTACTGGTGCCCCTTGGGGGTGCCCTCAGCGTTTGATTAAGTGGGTCTTTACAAGATCCGCTAAATTGAACTCCAGAAGATTGATCTCTGGCATGTAAGTATAGACGTGGCCTTATCTCTGCTCTGCTGACCGGCCTATGATATCTGGGCTACTCCATCAAGCCTTCCCCTGGTTGGCTCTCCTAATATGCCCCTTTCCCATTGGTTTGGTTCTGTGCAGCTTATCTAAGGCTGCTTTCACGTCTCTTCTTCCAGAGTGGGTCACTGCACCACTACATAAATCTAATAATTTTCATAATGCACAGGCTTGTTCATTCTATGGTGCCAGGTACCTGAATGTGTCAGACAAGAGAGATCCAGGCTGAAACAGTAAATATTGACTTTGTTGGTCCATTGTGTTTTATTGGCAAAGGTTCTCCATGTAACATACTCAATTGTTGCAATACAGGTGTTTCTAACAGTCCCTGTTTCATTATAATCATGAATCTCAGCATGGGCTAAATTCCAAAACATTTAAGACATCAACATTTGACTTATTGGTATGATTTCTTCATTGCTAATGCTAAAATAACAGCAGGGAAAAAAAACTTGTGTGGACTTAATTCTACAGTTGAATGAACAATGTATTGAATGAACATCATCTTTTGTCCTATTTGCAAATTGTCTGAGAGCAATTTGTGGTTTGTTATTTCATAATATTTGTCAAATAGTTTCTTTAAATAATTCTTGGTCTGAAAATTGTTCACTAGAAGTATGATGTGTGTAATGACTATCTGAAATTTTAGCTGTGTTTCTGAGTTTTGTCTGTTCACATTATTTCTGCTTCCTGACTGAATTAGGTTTTGTGTGCGCATTCCTCTATTTACAAGTTCAGCATTCATTTTCTGTCAAAATTCTGTAGTATTTGCTTATATGTCACTCTTTCCATTAATATATCTGCCAGGCGACTTGTTTACTAGAAAAGTCACAGAAAGTGATTATAAACATAGAACAACACATCAGTGAAGCAAAACTCACATTCCCCTAGGAAGTAGGAAATGAAGTGCAACCACTTTCCCAACTACTGAAATGAGGAGCTGTTTAGAGAGCATGTTAAAATGTGCCTTTGTGATCCCATAAACAGACAGAAAAAAACGGATTGATGGGATTAGACCACACAACATCATTTCAGAATAGGGAATGAATGTGAATGTCATATCTAATTGCAATTACAAGTGGAAGAATGTAAGCTACTTGAACTGGAATGTGGCCAGGCATCAAGAAGGAGGGTTCAAGACCCAATCTGATAGGAAATGCTAGGGGATTTTGTATTGCTTGTATTATGTACAATGATTTGAATTTTTATCACCTGAAATGAGAGATTGCAAATGGTTTTACGCTGACACCCATCACAGTACAGTACAACAGTTTGCACCATGTAGGAAATGAGAGCTATACTACGGCGGTTACTCTTTAATAATTTCTTCTGTTTTGAAGGATATCCCCCAGAAAGGGGTATGCTCCATATTAAAGACAGGACATTTTCTCTTGGACATAGACCTTTTTAGTGTGACCACTGTACAGAGGGTTCAGATATATTGCTTCCGATTAGTACAAAGGCACAAATTATTACAGTGCATCACCTGATTCTCAGGACTTACTGCGGTATTGCCTCTCATTCCACACATGGAACTCCAGCTGATGCCTATGAGAGGTTAGCCACCACTGTCCTTGTGAGAGAACTGAGACCTACCAAAAGGCATACAGAGGCTTACATTTGTTAAATTGCTTCAACATAAGTTGTTAAATGTATATTCGAAATACAGTATATCAGAAAAACCTTTTCCCATAACTTTAATATAGTGCATATGCTAGGCAGAAGAGTTACAAAACCATGGACAAAAGATTTCACAAGCACTTTCTCAGAGTCAAAATTGGCTCTTTTTCAAGTGTTCTTGAAAGGCCAGTTTTTGGATGGAAGTTGATTTTTATAATGATTGCTCTAGCTGTAATAACCACAACAATGTTATGGGAAAGAAACGATTGCCATGGATTTCATGCTGGTATGGAGAACGTTGTGATCAGGTGGAATGTATTTTATATTTTCCAAGAGGGACATTTGACTTGGTTTTGGTCATATGGCAACCATTCATGGGTTTTAAAACAATAGGTGGTATAAGCTTTCTATGATTATAAATCTGCTGTTTTCATTTATTTTTGTAGTCTGTGATGGATATTGCTGTAACTTACACTGGAAAATAATTGTACCCAAGAGCCAATGGCCATGTAGGCAGAAACCAAAAATATTTATAGAGCATTTTAACCAAAATAGAATTTTAAACGCTTTCTCAAGATGTTTAAAGTACCACAGTGAAAGTTTGTTGAATGTTTCACTAGGGAAAATGGTTCATGCGCTACAGTACATGATTACTGATGATTTCACAAATGTGTTGGTGCATCAAATATTATAGTACATGTTGCTGTGTATTGTTAAATAGCTTCTTTGTTCCATTCTGGACTTCAGTCAAGCTCCACCCATTCAGAGTAAATTAGGCATGACCTCTGATATCCAGAAGAGATTTTTTTCTCTTTCTGTCTACGAACTCTTCTTCTAGACTTTGACCCCTTTATATGGGTCATCCATTTGAGTGCTTCTCCATTCTCGTCTATTTTGAAGCAGCTCCTTGGAAACTCCACAGCTAATCAGATCCATTTGTATGACATCCATCCACCTAGCTATGAGTCTTCCAACTGTTCTCTTACCCTTCACTTATAAGTTTAGCTCACTGTTTCCTATATATCCTTCCAATCTTCTTTTCTTACGAACATATCATCTAACCTGGACTGCCTCAACTTTTTCCTAATCTTCATTTCATGTGTTCTGAACATGGTCCATCCTTTTAACTCCAATCATCCATCTTAATATTTTCATTTCCACTGTATTCAAGATGTGCTCCTAATGAAGACCTGAATACAGTCTTCTAGATCTCCTCAATTTGACAGGCATTCTTCTATCATAGATCACTCCATTCACTTCCTCTCCTTTCAGTTAACCCTTTCCTGTCCTGGTTATAAATCCATGGGTACATCTAGACTGCAGAGTTTTTTCGGGATATCCCAGAAAAGCTCTGCCATGTCCAAGGAACGCGTCTGCTTTTCCAAAAAAAATGTGCGTATCTTTTTCCGATAGAACTTTGTAGTCTAGAACAGCCCATCAGAATTCAACCACCTACTTGAACTTCCAAACTTACTTTCTGTTTATCAACTACTTAGATCATTCAATCAGAAAATGAATGTATTTGTTCTTGTTATAAAGAGTTCATTGTGTGGAAAAGCTAACTTGTTTTGGAAACAAATCTTTTTTGCCAAAAGTTACACCAAAGTAAATCCAGAGAATGTCCCCTTCAGTAAGGATCAATAGAGATACTCTGGGTTTGCAGTATACTGTTAATAAAAAAATAATTTGTTCCTCAAGATGAATGGTTTAAACATTGGCATCTAGAAGGATAATTACTTTAAATAGTTCCACAATGTGAAACAGAGTTTTTAAAAACTCATATGTAATTTACATGGTTTTTAATGTAGATTTATTGGCCTTTATTTGGGATGACTGCAAACTTTTAAAGTTGTTGTGTGTCAGTAGACCTGCATTTCTTTGCTTAGAAGCTCTGTGTGAGGCAAAAGCGGAATTGGTGACTTCTTAAGGAAGGGGTGGATTTGCAAAAGAGAAAGGGTTGTGATAGTGAATTCTATGAAAAGGGGACAGGAAGCTGCAAATATGAGAGCTCCTAAAAACCTTTTGAGAGTGGGAAACACCCAGAACTTGTTACATTCCAATACACGAAGAAAGATACAGTAATTCTAGCCCTGCCAGCTTCAGAAGTGCCAATTTCTTAGCAATACACTGGACGCAGCTGTTCCTAACAAGGGCTGTCTGATTGGCTGCACTTCCTGATAGAGAGGGAAAGATGATGGCTATTTGATCCATCAACAGCCAGCATTTACTGGTTGCTCAATTCATTCTCTACCCACAATTGCCCGAGCCCCAGCTGTCTTGTGCCACTTCACCCCCTACTCTTCTCCATCCTTGACACCTTGGCTCTGACCCCTAGTGCCACTTCCTGACCAAGTATCTGGCTCACCCACTGACTCTGGCATTTGAGTTCTTATCTCTGGTTCTGACCATCAGCTTTGCTCTTGACTATGCCTTCAGGTGTCATGTGACCCTAATCCTTGCTACATCTCAGCTCTGCTTTAACTTTCAGACCTGGCTACCCCCATAGTTCCAGCCTTCAGGCATGAATGCTAGCTGTTTCCTTGATAGGTCTTGGTTCAACAGTGTATTTAATCATGTGCCTAATTATAACCATATAGAAGCCCCACTGAGTTAATTGAGATTGCTCATATACTTAAAATTAAGCATATTCTTAAGACTTTATAAAATTGGGGTATATACTGAGTAGCTATTACTAACATGTAGCTTTCTTGTGCCACGTAGTGTTGTAGTATATGTGAAGCAAATTGGAAGTAGACCCCTTGCATAGAAACAGGATTTTATAATCTCTTACTAATGTTTTATTTTGATTTTCCCATATACTTTTGCAAACCTTAGGGAACAAGTTTAAAATGTATCATTGAAATACAGGTGGGGTGATAGTAGGTGATGTAGGGTTATAGAAGAGCAAAGAACTGGTTAGATCTCTTCACTGTTCAATTCCAGACCATTTTAACCATTTTTTAAAGGTGTTGAGTTTTTGTAAAGAATGTCACTTTGAGGATTGTTGTCAGGGTTCCTTAAAACCACCACATCTAACATTTTTGCTTTTTTTAGTGAAGTTTTTTGTTTGGAAATGTATCTGATTTTAAAAAGAGTGCTTACAAGTTTAAATCTGGTTGGTATATAAGAATCATGGGCTGAGCAACAAGTGTATGAATATGAACTGCCCTATAGAAGTAATTGGACTCACAACATCATCTGAAGAGCTATCATGGTTCTGTGCAATGGTATAATTTCTTTTGCACCTGATTTAAGACTAGGAAGTCACTAGCCATTAATATTATGAATAAGAAATAAAATATATTGAAGACCAGTGGTCTGTAATGAGTCATCTCTGAGCCTGATAAGTACTCTCTGAGCCTGTTTACCTGAGGGCTTGATACCAATCCACCAAGGCCCGGCTAATCCACAGGCAAAGGTCCAACAAGGTGACTGCAAATCTAGGGATATGGCCTTCCATTGGACCCACTATGCCAGTCTGCTCAGTGCTACCACCTTGCTGGGAGCATGGTTCTGACAGACTGCTCATGCTCCAGTTTCAGTCCCAGTCCCAGTCCCAGTCTACTCTTTCAACCTTATTTCAGCTCTGTTCTTGATTTCTGCTCTAACCTTTGTTTCTGGTCCATGGCCCAATCAGTGGGTCTGACCACTGCTGCTTCAATTGCTGGGCCTGACCTTCCACTTCTCAGTTTCCGATACAACCCCAGCAGTGCTCTTTGAACACTCCCCAATTAACTTCTTGCCACTCTACAAAACAGGAGCTGGCTGGTACCCTGCAATGTAAAAGCCCTTTTTAAACCCCCAATAAGATAGGAGTCAGATTCTCAGATGGTTTAAATCTGCATAGCTCCATTGAGATCAATGCAGCCGTTGCCCATTCACACTAGCTGTGGAACTGGCACATTGTCTCTTACCTCTTAGTTATTGATTTGCCTGACAAATCTGTTAGGAATGAAACTGCCATTTAATTTGTTTCCAAAATTTCATGCAGATTTCCCCCCCTGCCCTTTTTGTTGCATGTAGCTTTGCACCTCTTTAATTTCAACTTTAATGAAAAAAGGCTGCTTTTCACAAGAGACATGTAAAGCCATAATTTTTCATACTTGTAAGGGACAGTCACAGGGGTTTTTTTTCTCAAAAAGGGGTCAATTTCTTTTTAAAAAAAATCACAAGTTGATTTTCTTTTGCAGACCTGTTCTCATGTTTTAGTTCATGATGTAAAGAGAAGAAACTTGAAGTCTGCATAGTTCTGCACTTTATTAAGAACATTTTACATCTGCTTTAAGCATCTTACCCAAACATTTTTGAAAATCCAAGAGACTCATGTATTTAGGCACCATCATTATGGTTTAAAACAATTTTTCTTACTAGTTAGAACGGCATGTTCCTTTTTCTTTTCAGAAGTTACATTAATAAATGCCCTGGCTTAACATTACAACATTCAGTTTATCCCTATTAAGACTAATAGTTTTCAATATTATGTTACATTGGTTTAGAACTTCAGAATAGCAGCTGATCTTACATATCTATCATATACGGTGTGATGGTCCTGCATGATAATAAGATAATGTCAATCACTTTTATTATATACAGCACCAATGCCACTATACTGCCATCATTTTGGGAGTTGAGATTTAGAAATTAGCTTATTTCTTTTCAGCATGGGTCAGTTTCTTGGTTATCATGTTTACTAACACTTCTCTGCTATTCTTTGTATTCCATTTTTATTAAGTGACATGTGAAGTAGCAGATTGTATGCTGTTGGTCAGAAGTATATTCTGATTTATATTTGGCACACTGGACCTACCCAAGTACTCTGTCTCAGAGGCTATGCCTACATTATGGGGTTTTTCCGGGATACCGGAGCTATCCCGGAAAAACTCCGCTGCATCCAGGGAATGCGTCGGCTCTTCTGCTTTTTTGCGGAAGAGCAGACACACTCTTCCGGAAACCCTGTCTTCTGCCTTCCACAAGAAAGAAGAGCTCTTTTGAAAGAGGAGGCTTTTCCAAAATTTGGCCCAGTGTAGATGGGCTAAATTTCAGAAAAGTCTTTTCCAAAAAAACTATCGGAAAAAGGTATGCAAATTGCAGAGTGCAATAGTCTAGACATAGCCAGAGTGAGATAGTCCCATTACGTAAGCTGAGATAAGTCTCACCTGTTATTAGTTAGGTACTTCCTAAGGGGTGAGATATAAGCTCCACAAGCAGCTCAGTTGATGGGAGATTTGCAGGAAACACTGAGTGAAGAAAATGACTTAAAGGTTGAAGGACTTGGCTGACTATATCGGCTGTCTAAACAGCAACAGAAAGACTCTAGAGGCTACGTCTACACTGGCATGATCTTGCGCAAGAACTCTTTTGCAGAAGAGTTCTTGTGCAAAAACTCTTCCAGAAGAGAAGCGTCTATACTGGCATGTGCATTTGCGCAAGAGATGTGCTTTTGCGCAGGAGCATCCATGCCAGTGTAGACGCTCTCTTGCGCAAGAAAGCACCGATGGCCATTTTAACCATAGGGATTTCTTGCGCAAGAAATTCATGTTGCCTGTCTACACTGGCCTCTTGCACAAGAGCAGTTGAGCAAGAGGGCTTATTCCTGAGCGGGAGCATCAGAGTTCTTGCGCAAGAAGCACTGATTTCATACATTAGAACGTCAGTGTTCTTGCGCAAGAACTCGCAGCCAGTGTAGACAGGCAGCAAGTTTTTGCGCAAAAGCGGCCGCTTTTACGCAAGATCGCGCCAATGTAGACACAGCCTCTGTGCCAGAGGTTTTAAAAGGAGTCAGGGGCATGGTTGACCTGATATGGATGATATTGAACTGTGTTTGTGTTTGAAGAATACATGCATTCCTGAGAAAAGACAAAAAAGTTACCGAAGCTGGTGAGCGCTTCATCAAAGCATTGGCCAGTGAGTTGGCCTGCCGACTTCTGTGAGACTGGGGAACCTGAGGCAGAGGCAGGGTCTGATGACAGAATTGGGGCTGTTACACATCTCTATTCAATGCCACAATATGTCCCATTCAGCATCCTCAAGGATATGTGCAATGTGATCCCAGTTCCTCAATGACACTAATGTGTGATCATTGCAAGACACCTCAGCTGGGTCTTAGATCCTGGCTAGTGAACTACTATAATTAGGACACAAATGTCATTTGCTTGGCTCATTTTTGATCAGCATCATACACGAGGGGTATGTCTACACAGAAAAATTGTTTCAGAATAACGACCGCCATTCTGAAATAACTTTGCGAGCATCTACACAGCCAAACCGCTATTTTGAAATAATTTCGAAATAGTGGATGGCTTATTCTGAGTTCTGTAAACCTCATTCTGCAAGGAATAGTGCCTATTCTGAAACAGATATTTCGGAATAGGCACTTGTGTAGACAGGGAATAGGGGCTAAATCAAAATAGGGGGCCTCCAGCCCTTCCCAGGTGTCCTGGTGGCCTCTCTGTCCACACACAGGAAATCTCTATCCCCTCCCCTCCTCTGGAGCCCTTAAAGCTGCAGCCTCTGCAGGAAGGGTTTGTGGCTCGCAGCAGACCTGACCGTCTTGAGCCACCCTGCAGATACTGCTGACTGCATTTCAGCCCAAGATGAGCCAGACAGATGGTGCCAGACAGCCCTCCACTGCTCCCTGAGAGCATTCAGACAGCTCCCAGGAGCCTGCCAGGGGCCACAAGTGATATGCGCCTTCCTGGTCTGGCGCGAAGGTCCTGGAACTTTTGGGGGAATGAGACAAACCTCCAGGATCTCCACACCAGATGCAGGAACGTGGATGTCTATGGCTGGATGGCAGACAGCCTGGGGAGCAAAGGCCACATCTGCACCCAAGAACAGGTGTGGATGAAGATCAAGGAGCTCTCCAGGCTTATGCCAGGGCCAAGGAGGGCAGCTCCTGATCCGGGGCAGAGCCTCACACCTGCCCTTATTTTAAGGAGCTGGACCGCATCCTGGGGGCGGGGTAGTCCCTTCCCCCCAGTGGTTATAGACTCCGGGGTGGAGCGGTGCTAAGGAGGAGAAGGAGGCGGCCCAGCACCAGGAGGAGGCCAGCTTGAGCCCCGACCTGACCCAGCAGCCCCGAGGTCTCCCTTCAGACATCTCCCAGGCTTCGTCTGAGGCTGGGGAAGGAACGTCATGTGAGTGCCATCACTTTCCCATGATGCAGGGGCCGGGGGGCAGCTAGGTGCTCCACGCTTGGCCCTTCCTGGCCACAGATCATACAGCCACCTGTGCACATGGGAGCACGTGCCGTGCCTCTCCTGGGCATGTGGCCCCAGCAGGCTGCGACACAGGAGCCTTGGGCTCTTGGCCACAGGGTGTCTGGAGAGACCTGCCATGTTCTGACCCTGGGGTGGGAGACCCTCCATCCACAAGGCCCCTCAAGAAGCAGCAGGAGAAACCCTGCCCCCCCCCCACACACACACACACTCAGCACTCCCACACATGGCACACGGGCATGGCCACAGTCTCAGGGCAGCCCTCAGTCCTGGGGACATCAGGGGCCACTGGCCATAGCGCACATGGCCTGGCTCCAAGAACATTGGATGCGGCAGAGCTGAGAACTGTCGCTCTCAGCTCACAGATGGGGGCTGGGCTTCAGTCACCATGTCCCCTGAGATGATTGACCAGCTGTCTTTATTCTCCAGGGCCGGACCACATGTGAGTGGAGGATGGTCCACACCACCCGGGACATCCTCCCGCACCCGAGGCTTCCGCAGGCGTGCACGTCCAATGGACGAGTACCAGCGACAGCACCTGGCGGCACTGTGAGCCCTGCACAGGACCATTAACCGCTGGGTGGAGAAGGACCTGCAGCTACGGCGGGAGAGCTGGTGGGAGCTGCTTGCGCAAGGCCACTCCCTGTGCAATGATAGCCTTGTGCAGAGCATGCTGCCTCCTCCCACTCCAGCCTCTGCTCCCTCTCCAGCTTTCGCTCCTCCTCCCATTCCCTCTCCCCCTCCTGCTTCTCCCTCCACACCCTCCCTCCCCCAGTGGACACCGAGGCCCCTGTACCTGCAGCAGTGGGATCCACAGAGGCTGGTGCCACTCCCAGCCCAAGCCCTGAGCCTCTCCTTCCTCTTCCTCCCCCTTCTCACAGATTCTCCACACACCCTTCTTCCACCCTCTCTCCTGCCCTCTCCCAGGTTCTTTCCTTTCTCTATCCCCACTTTCTTTTACCCCACAGTTCTGTAAAATAAAGACAGTTAACTTTTGCCAAAAAAAAGTGTGTTTATTTTTTCATAAGGAATGGGGCGAAGGGAGGGGTAAGTGGAGGGATGGCAGTGAGGAGTGAAGCAGAAGCCCCCAGTGGGGCAGCCCAGGGGACAGTGTCACTACTCCTCTGGGTAGAAGCGCTCCCTTAGGGCCTCCCGGATGCACACAGCCCCCTGATGGGCCTGCTGGATGGCAGCCGTGCGTGGCTGCTCGTAGACACTGCCTGAGCGGTCCGCCTCTGCCCCCCTCTCCCGTCCGTCCCCCCCGGCAGGAAGGCCTCCCTGTTCCTCTCACACACATTCTGCAGGACACAACATGCAGCCACCATAAGTAGGATATTGTGCTCCCCGAGATCCAAGTGGGTGAGGAGGCATCTAAAATGTTCCTTCAGGTGGCCGAAGGCACCCTCGACCACCATGCAAGCCCTCCTCAGCCTGGCATTAAATGCCTGTTGTGAAGGGTTGAGGTGTCCAGTGTATGGTTTCATGAGCCACGGCTTGTAGTGGAAATGTGGAAGACGATTGTGAGGTCAAGGAAATTAGGTGGTGTACTACAATTGTTCCTTTTGTGCCTGCATTTTCTTACAGGCCCGGATGATCTAGGCAGCCATTTGTGCTTTTTGCTTCTTCTTATTCTTTTGTTATTCTCAAAGAGTTAGCTGTTTGCTCAAGATGGTACAGTGTAGGAATGCACTGTTTACTTTCAACAAGTTCTGGGACAGGTCCCAAGGCCAGCAACCTGGTATGGGAGTATAGGAGTGCTTGGGAAGATCACTTAGCTATTTATGCTGAATGTTTCCTACCTGATAATACTAATTATTTGGCCTGGGAAAATATGCAAAGTATCAACAAGCTAATTATTGGAACAGGGGGTGATTACTATAGATCCAACAGTATATAAGTGCCGGGGATATTCCTAACATTGGAACCTCGGCGTAGACCGAAGCCGCAGAAGAGGATACGCACTGGCCACTGGGGTCCGTTCGCTGTCATTCTTCAGGGGGGTTCCCGGCAGCAGAAGGGACGTAGGCATTGCATTTTATTCTGAGGTTTGCTTAGGCTTAATGAGTTCTGTATTTTATTCTAAGATTTGCTTAATAAGCATTGTACTTTACCTTAATATTTGCTTAGTAAAATCTTTAAGCCTTCACCCAATTTGTGTGTTTATTGCCTCTGAATCCCTTAAGGGAAGAACCATTGCCTCTTGGCAACACATGGCTGCAGGGGATAAGCTGCATCCCTCACCAGGCACACAGGCAGGTCCATGTCCCTGACCCTGATGTGGCGGTCAGGGAAGAAAGTCTCAGTGTGCAGCTTCTGGCAGATGCTAGAGTTCCTGAACACGCATGTGTCATGTGCTTTCCCCGACCATCCAACATTTATGTCCATAAACTGGCTCCGGTGATCAGTCAAAGCCTTCAGGATCACTGAAAAGTATCCCTTGCGATTGATGTACATTTATGCCCAGTGGTCTGGGGCATGAATAGGGATGTGTGTCCCGGTGATAGCCCCCCCGCAGTTAGGGAAGCCCAGGGTGCCAAACCCCTTGATGATAGCATCCATATCTGCCAGATGGATGACTCTGCACAGCAGGGTGCTGTTGATCACCCTGACCATCTGCAGGAGACAAATAAACCGAGAATCACAGGGGTGCCAGGGCGCCTGACAGTTCACCCTCCTCCCGCCTCTTAATCTCCCTCCTCCCCACTCACCAGGAGCAACCCCCTGCAATCATGGCCACCCCAGGCAGGGCTTTGTGAGGGCGGGACAGAACAAACCCTCCCGGGAAGGGGGCTTGCATCCCCCCCTCCTCCCTAGGGAAGCCCATTCCCTCATTCCACCCCCCTCCTGGGACAATAGCCTGAGAATGCCATACCTGCATGATGAAGGCCCGGATGGTTGATCTCACCACGCCGAACTAGTTCCCTACGGATTGGTAACTGTCCAGTGTGGAGAGCTTCCAGAGGGTGACATGCTTTTGGAGGGGAATGGTAGGTCTCATGTGCATGTCCTGTCGCCTCAGTGTAGGGGTGAGCCACTCACACAGCTTGAGGAAGGTGCCCTTCCTCATTCAGAAGTTCTGCAGCCATTGTTGGTCTCCCCAGTGCTCCAGAATGATGTAGTCCCACCAGTCTGCATTGGTGTCCAGATGCCAGATGAGGCGGGGCACTGCAGCCAGACCATGGTGGGTGGCATCCAGGTCCTGTAGCCACTTCCTCACATACCTGAGGAGGGTCTCCAAGAAGGCCTGGGGGTTGGGTTCCAGCAGAGCCTGGGAGGCAGCCTGCAGAAAGTGCTGCATGACTTGCAGCAAAAGCTCCAAGAGCTGAAGACTGCCCAGAGTCAGCTCCTGCTCCATAGTGGAGAGGGCTGTGGTGTTCTGAGTCAGGGCAACGAGAACAAGAAGAGAAAGTGCTTTGCTGTCCCTCAGAGAGGTAGGCAAGCAAGCAGGGAAACCTGAGAAACAGCTGTCCAGGGGGTTCCTTTAAGCAGGAGCCTCAGATAGTCTCAAGCAGCAGCCACACGAGGTAACTACTGACCTGATGCCCTGCCTGAACTGGTTCCAGGTGGCCTTAAATATGATTCAGTGTCCAATCAATGTGGATGCACTATTTCAAAATGCATTTAGTGTGTAGACACGTTATTTCGAAATAAACTATTCTGGAATATCTCTTCTGGAATAGCTTATTCCAAAATAATGCTGCTGTGTAGACATGGCCGAGAAGAGGTACTTTGTGGCGAGCATATTGACTCTCAGGATTCGTCTATGCTGGAAAGGGTTTGCCTCCTCATGGAACTGATGCTTATGCCTGCAAAAGAGTTTATGCTAGGATAGCTTATATCAGTTCCCTGAACAAAACAAACTATTGCAGCACAATTACTTTTTTGGCCAGCCAAACTGCATCCACACTAGGGCATTTGTCAGCACAGCAATGTGAGCTATTCCAACAAATTGTTAACTGTAAACCAGGCCTCAGAAATGCGAACAATACCTAGAAAAACTATAAACCTTTACTAAGCAAGTCCTAACAAAATACTGGGTGCTTTTGCATAGGCTCAAGACATAGTCATTTACCCTGAAAAATCACCCAAGGGAAGGGATTTAAAAACAGGAGGAGGACAGATTTGTTGGTGTGCAAGGAAATTGGGTGAGAGGGGGAAAGGAGAAAGCAACCAAATAGTTCAGAATTCCAGCACTGCATTTCTTTTCCACTATGATCTACTTTGAGTTCTTCACTGTTTCCAAATGTTTGTGTATTCATGACAGACCTCTGGTCTGGTTTAATACCAGCCGGAAAGAAAACTGAGCATTAATTTTGATATGATAGTGAAGTAGCTACTCATGCCAGTATTGACACAGTCACTGTATCATTTACAATCTCTAAAAGTAAATTGTTTGCTATAAAAACTTTACAAGTTCCTATTAGAGCTTGCATAGGCTGCTGAGAAGTAGTAAATCCTTTTGAAATTTGATCTATGGGTTCCATTAACTTAATATAAAATAAAAAAATGTAGATATTGTAACAGGCAAAAGTAGTTTCATACGTTTCGTATAGTACAGTACAGTTTTACTGATTAAAAATACCTGGGCCTCTTCCAGACTTGTCGTCATGTTGGCTACATGGCTGTTATAAGCAACCCCCCACAAAAAGACAGATCTGAGAGTTCAAAGCTTATTTAGATTGAGAGCACTTGTAAAAGGGGGGGAAAAGCCATTTGTGTTTGGAATAGTGGCTTGTAACTTTTCCAGCACTATTTTTCATTAATATCACCTGATTTTGATATGTATGCTATACAACAGATTCTAAATAGGAAATCTGGTACCTTTTGGCCTATTATTCCCATAGCATCTGGCTAACAGGTACCATAGATTTTTTTGTAGTGTGACACACCAAATGAAAAAGTCAGATCTTTTTAAAACCACAATAAATTTCCCAAATGGGTTCGTGTGAAATGGTTAAAAGCAGAAGATAGAGGTTTTGGGTTACATTGCCTTTAATTTGAAAGGGGGACTAAACAGAGCCAGGTGGGCAACATATAGTATGCGGCTGTGCTGGCTTTTTGAATCTGTGAACGTCACACTTGGATACAGCTGGAAATTGGAATCAATAAATGGTTATTACAGAGACTTGATCATCCCATAACACATAGAAGATGAACCACTTGCAAGGGCACTTTGAAAGTAGGATACTTACGTCTATACTCAGGCAGATGTACTGGAGTGGTAACATGCTAGATGTCATAGGAAAGGAATGAGACTACTTAATTTCACTGTGCTGTACAAGAGCATGATGTCTTAGGTCTTGAGCCCAGGTCTGGGAGTGCCCATATAGCCTCTGCATCCTGGCCTCTGCCCACTGTCTGCTAAACACTGGTGAGGTGAGAAGCTAATAGAACTACAATCTCTGCTCAGCATCACCCATGGGAACCTGGATTGGCTCCATGAATTGGTCCAACCACACTATTTAAAACAGAAGGAAGCACATGACATTATCTGAGCAACCAAGGGATTTCCTTGTGTGGATGTACTGATTGGCTCCTGCCCTGTGCTTAATCTGCATCTCTCCTCCTGTTCCTGCCCTTATACCCTGTTTCTAATGTCAGTTCCCAGTCATGGCTCTGACCCACAGCTTTGATTCTTGTCTCTGACCTCGGCTTGATCCCTGGCTTAGGGAACTGGCAGTTGATTCTGGTGCTGACACGGCTTTGTTCCCCAAATTGGATGCCTGCTGGGCCCACTAAACAGGACTCTTGCTCTGACTAGTAGGTCAGACTGCCTACATCACAGTCCCACAGCAAAAGTATCTTTAAAATGTTTTTCCTTCATAATATTTATCATATTTCATTTTGATCTTTCACTTACAATGAGCCTCTTTCCTGCAGCAAGGATCCACCTCTGCCTTGTCAGTCTCTCAGCACTTTTCTCTTCTTTGGGGGTGGGGCAGTAGGCTGAAGTAAACCAGTCCTACTTTGAGGCTTCTAATTTTTGGTGGCTTATTTTTACACTATTTACAAGGTAGGCCTCAGGGTAGGCCCAAGTAGTTCTCGTAAGCAAACAACAGAGTCACAACACTAAGAAATCCATTTCCTTGGCTCCCTGGGCTGTTGCTTTTATGGTTTCCAGCCCTCCCCCAAACAGAAGTAATCTTGATTGTTTCCCCTACAGGGAAGAGCCCAGCCTTCCACCACGAAGAAGCCTTTTCTCCCTGATGCTGTTTATTTCTCATTTCTCCTCCCTCTCTCCCATGGGAGGAGAGGTTTTAAATGGTCACTGGCTATCCTTAATTGGACTCAAGTGTCACTAATTAACCTGAAGTAACCTCTTAGTCCATAGGGAAAAGGGCTTTCATCATCCTTGGCCTCACAAGCCTGCCTTGTCTATTCACATTATAGGGTTGCCAGATACTTTCCCAAAAAATACTGAACATGGCGGGGAAAAAATTGGTTGAGCAAAATAAAAAAAAGAGGGGGGCAAAGTTGTTGAGGAAAAAAAAAACCCTCACAAAAAAAAAGAGTCACTGCACCTTTAAATCCCAGCGCTCCACACTCCTTGCTCCCCTCTCCCCCACCAGACACATCAGGGGAGGAATGTCCCAAGTGGCCTTCCATACGAGGCAAACAGAAAATAACAGACATTTTACATGTCCGGTATATTCTGAGTTCTTTTACCGGACAGAGGCTGCAGATACCAGACTGTCTGAGCCAATACCGGACACCTGGCAACCCTATTACATATAGCTGTCACATGGCTTTGTGATATCAGCCAGAGATGGGTGTCATGAAAGATAAACCCAAAATAAAGATGTTGGCAAAGTCCTTGCATTACAAATGCAAGAGATGATTCAGGAGAGGAAATATCCAAGTAACCTCAGACAATTAACCTCCTTACTCAGACACGCAGTCTTATTCATTTTAAAAAAAACCTATCTGTATTATCCAAGCAAGAGAATATATAGAGATTATTAAAAATTGATACCCATTTTGGGGGGAAATTCAGTCAGGTTCAGCACAAGATGCTATACATCATGGAAATCCCAGTTAAGTCCTATCTTGAGGTTTTAAGAGGTGTATAGGCCTTTGTGCTCTGCTTTGGGCACCTGCATGGCTTTCACCCTTCATGAAATGCATTTACTGTTATTTGATTTAGTCTACATTATTTGTGCTGAATTCTTCTCCTGTCAAATGCTTTGCCATTGCGATAGACAGCTCAGTTCAGGTCATGACTATACTTGAGATTTGTAAAAGTATTTAGGCCCTGAGATCAGCATGGTAGGTGCCCAAATACCTTTAAAATCTGAGCCTGACAACTGCTGTAATCAATTGAAAGGACAAAAAAGAGAGTTTAGGGATGGACCAATCAGATTCCCATCCATCCTGTAGTCTTATTTATTAAGGGTTGAAGGAATCAAAACTAGGAGCTGGAGCAGCAAGGCTGCCTTAAATAACAAATCCACAAACCTCAAATTCCTTTAAAATGTGTGTGTGAGAGAGCTGCAAATTACCCCATAAATTAGCTAGGGTCAGAGTCTGAGACTGTTACACTGAATAGCAACTTTCTCTTCAAGATGTGCAGTAGGAGCCCCTGTGGAATATGGTGCTACTTTACACAGCATGAGCAAGGGTATCAGAATCAAGGATTAATAAATAATTTTAACCCCCCCTGCTCCCAAAATGTGGATTTGATCTTATAATTATGTAAATAAAATAATATTTTTACTATTTAATTCATACTAAATTAGTGAAAATGATGCAATAAAGATAATTTTGACCTCACTTAGAAAATGCCGGTTTCATAACAGCTGCACATGTTTGTTCCCTTTTGGATTTTGATTCTTTTTACAAGTTTAACTGTATCAATTAGTTACAAGCTAACAGACAAATGTCTAACAGATGTACAAGTGTTGTGGGATACTCTTTGATTTCAGCCTGCTCTTTGTTCTGAAATGTCTTATATAGCTATTTGGTTCTTTTATAATTGACCAGAATTTGTTTATTTCCTGGTTTGGAAATGGGTATATTTAACATCCTTGAAGAGCTTTCGTAATTTTTTGGGTTCCCTTGTCATAAAGTAGCATTCTATATACTGATCACTTCAATGAAATTAAACTATCATCAGGAAAGAGAAGAAGAATGGCTTTTAATTAACCAGGGACTCAGATGATGTAGGTTCAATACCTTGTTTTGCTGTACTCTTACTATTGTGACCTGCAGCTAGTCACTGTGGATATATCTACACTGTAATTGGGGAGGTGAAATTGCAGCCTATCCAGGCATGACCTTTAAAATGCTATAAAGAGGGTGAGAGCATGGACTAGCTGTCCGAGTACACGCCTGCCTCGGACTCTGAGTATGTACTTGGATGGCTAGTTTCTGCTGCTGCCATAGATTCATAGCATGGTAAAAAATAGCAATCTCAAGCATGATTATGCAGGCACCAATAGCAGTGCACACACCCCCTTCCACTCACCACTCTTATCTGCTACTTCTTTTCTACCACCCTTTGTCTGCTTTGTAAGCTCTTCAGAGCAGGGATTCTCTCTTATTTTACATACAGTGCTAAGCATAATGGGGACCTGATCTCAGCTGGAGTCTCTACAAAGAGGAATAATTAAATAGTGAAAAATTATTCCATAAGAGGAATAATTAAATAGTGAAAAGAACAGTAGTGAAATCCGCATTTACACAGTAATTCAGCTCATGTATTAAACAAAGATGTTTCTATAATTGAATAAGGCAGGAAAAATATTTCATTCAATTGCCCCAGCTCTCACACTTGTTTACATGATGTTAATATTATTACTATATAATGCTACCTTCATTCCTTTTAACAAAGATTGATCATTTATTTCTTTGAGCCCTTATTTTGCCAGGTGTTTCTTTGGTGCTGCAGTTGCATTTAGCACATATGCAACTCAATTACTTATGATTGAGGCAGTGAGGTTCCCAACTGCTGCCCAAACTATAACCAACAGCTCTCTGGAACCACCACAAAAGGGGGCTGATATACCAGTGAGTTACCAGAGGCTCCTTATTTGAGCAGACATCTACCCCTACCAACTTCAGTACTTAAAGCCAAATTCAGTACTTAAATCAGGAGTCACAAGATGTTGTCTGAGCAAGTAACTGGATTCCTTATCCACTACTGTACTGGATCCCGATTTGACCCTTAGCACTGTTCCCAGGTTTCTGACTGACCCTTGCTGAGATTCCTGACACTGATTTCAGCTCAGCCTTTGGCATGGCTACTGACTCTAGCTCTGACCCATGCTGTGATCCTGGTTCTGGCTCTGGCTCTGATTTTAGCTTTGATCCTGGCTTCTGGCCATTAGGCCTAACAGCTCACATCCTGGACCTTACAGATGCTTAGTTCCATTTGGATACACACTGAAATCCAAAGTCGCTCTGAGTCGCTACAGAGAATTCTTTGCCAGGTATCTTCCTGGTGCATCTTGCCCACATGCTCAGGGTCTCACTGATGGCCATATTTGAGATTAGGAGGGAATTTCCCCTGGCTCAGTTTTGCAGAGACCCTGGGGGGTGGATGGGGAGGGTGTTCTCCTTCCTATGCAGCATGGAGCAAGGGTCACTTGCAGATTTAAACTAGTGTAAATGGTGATTTCTCTGGAACCTGTAGTCTTTAAACCATGATTTGAGGACTTCAGTAATTCAGCCAGAGGTTAGGGGTCTATTTCAGTAATGGGCAAGGTTCTGTCAGGTCACACTAGATGATCACAGTGGTCCCTTCTGACCTTAAAGACAGCCTATAAACTTCTCTATGGTGGCAATAATATTATTGGAAGGTGGATGGGTAGAAGGGAAATGTCTATCAAAACTATTTTTAAAACACTGCAAGGCTGCGTCTAGACTGGCACGTTTTTCCGCAAAAGCAGACGCTTTTGCAGAAACACTTGCCAGCTGTCTACACTGGCCGCTTGAATTTGCGCAAGGGCACTGACTTTGTAATGTACAAAATCAGTGCTTCTTAAATACAATGACGCCTCCGCTCGGGCAAAAGCCCTCTTACGCCAAATGCTTTTGCGCAAGAGAGGCCAGTGTAGACAACCCAGAACCATTTTTGCAAAAAGCCCCGATGGCTAAAATGGCGATCGGGGCTTTCTTAAAACGCGTCTAGATTGGCACGGATGCTTTTGCGCAAAAGTGTCCGTGCCAATCTAGATGCTCTTTTCCGCAAATGCTTTTAACGGAAAACTTTTCCGTTAAAAGCATTTCCGGAAAATCATGCCAGTGTAGACACAGCCCAAAGGTTTAAGTTTTAGTGTGACTTAGGGATGGACAATAGGAGACTGATTGTTTACCCACCATGTTCACCCTCCCTTAATTATAGCAAAGTTTAAAAAGTGTTCTTATCTACAGTATGTTAGTGAAATAGTTCTTGTAGCTTTCAGCAATAATAGAATTCATGGGTGGGGTGGTGCAAGAAAATAGCTCTGGAACATGAACACCAGGCCTTGTTTGTAGTAGGTTAATTGAGAAATAAATTGCATCCACTCAGGTACCATGATGAGGTGCACAAACCCTGCACCCAGCAGGAAGGGGTTAAAATAGTTTTGGGCTCCGGCAAATTCACCTCACTGTAGCTGTGAGGCCGCCCAGGATTGGAGGAGAAGGGAGGGAGACAACTCTGGGGGATGGGGAGGTTTCTCCCTGTTGATGCCCACTCTAGAGGATGAAACTGGCTAAAGGTTCCTGTGAACACTGCACAATAGTCAAGGCCTTTGAGCTGGGTGGCAGCTCATCAGGTATTTCTGGAAAGGAAGGAGGACACGTTTGGACTATTTTTGTATTATGCCTTTCCTTTGTTACCTTTCTGCTGAAGTGGGCTGGGGAAGAAAGGCTAGAATCAGGCTGCAGAAGGAAGAAGTCCTGGGGAGAAGCTGGAGATCTGAAAAGGCAGGGTTGAGGAAGGGACTGGGTTCCCCTACCTATAGGTCATCAAGGAAAACACTGGAAAAGACTGTGGAGACAAGTTGTGAGGACTAGTGGGCCCAGAGTTGGGCTGGAGACCTGGTGACAGGTTGGAATGGATACTTGCCCTGGAGAAATGGGACTGAGCATGATATGGCTTGATGGGGCTGAGTTGCCAGGCAGAGGAGACCACCACCAGACCTGAGTGGCTGGCTGGCAAGGAGCAAAAAAGAGCAAACTCCAGTGCTGTGCCCTGTCACAAGGGAACGTGCTGGCTGGTGAGTCATTCTGGGTATGTCTGCACAGCAGCTTGCAGATGTAATTCCCAACATGGATAGACATACATGTGCTAGCTCTGCTTGAGCAGAGTGGCCACAGTGCCACAGGCAGTTTCTCAGCATAGCCACAATCCTGCCTGACCCTTACAACTTGCTCAGCTAGTCTGCCGATTTGGTGCTAGCTCTAGCAGAATTATCACGTCTGCCTACCCGTGCTGGGAATTACACCTCCCATCTGCTGCATAGGTACATCCTTTGTCACTACCACGGTGAATCATAGTGACCCAACAGGGAGATGGCCACAGAGTGGCACAAGCTGCTGGATGCATTGCTCCACTTCCCCCAGCTCCTGCCACCACGGTGAGTATGGGGGGCTCAGCCCCTGCTGCCGTCCCATACCAGGGCATCCAGGTAATCCACCTAACCATCCTGGGCCACACAGCTAAGATGGGGAACCATCCTGTTCATAGAACGCTTGGGGCAGCTGCTGCGGAGCTCCCCAAGGCACACCCCAACTGTCCTATGGAAGGGATAGCTCAGTGAAACAACATTGCTACATAGAATGTCTGGCCTTCTTTATCCACTGTAATGAGGTAAGGGTTATTTGACACACAAGACCACAAACTGTGAAATGGCTTGTATATTTGATACTACTACATTACGTTACAAGAGTTCCCTTCATACACACTCCCTCCACCTCCAACACAGTAAAAGCCTTAAGTAGTGTTATTAGCTTCCCTAACAGTAGCACAGGTTGTTTTAATATTGCTGCTTGTAACCTACTGTGGACTTACCTGTGTGAAAAGCCCTGTTGTTAGTGGGGTACAATAAAAAGAAACAGGCTTCTCAGAAAGAAAGGAAGTAAAAAAAAAATCCCAAGATTTTTTTACACTAACATTGAAGTTTTATAATATAGCCATTGAATTACTCTTAGAAGTTTGTTGAAAAAAGACTTTGAGACAAATTCTGAAGTCTTTCTTCTCCATTTACTCAGTCCTTACTATCACACTGAAGCAAATATAGTTTGCTCGATTAAGAAATACAGGTAAAATTGTCAAAAGTGTCTAAGTGATTTAGGAACCTAAATACCATTATCAAAGGTGACTTAGGCCCAGATACTCCCATTTCAATGGGAGTTAAGCATCTAAATATCTGTGAGGATCTGGGCCTAAGACACCTTTAAAACTGAGACTTGGGGTAAACTTTTTCAAATGTGCCTGTCAGAACAGTGGCCCAGGTTCTTTTCCCTGCTCCAAGGCATGGGGGAGTCCTCAGTTAGCATAGAACTGATATAGCCAGTTCCCCTGTATCTTTGTCCAGGGTATATCAGGGGTATGGTAATCTAAAGTAAACAAAAGCCAGCACATGACTGGCTGTCGTGTCTGGGAACCACACTGACTGACTGACACACCTTGCTATCTCTAGCTGATCCTTAGTGCAACAAAGCACAGTAACCCTTTGTGTCTGAATCTGCTCTAATTTACACCAGTGAGAGCAGAATGAATGAGACCCTGAGAAAGGACCTGAGGATTTACTCTTGGTTCATTGTGCCTTGACATCCTAACATGGAGGATCAAGGGAACTTTCTCTGGAGAAGGAAAAAAGCCAATACACTATAATTATGTGTGAATGGAATTGATTCTCAGCTAGGGTAATTTGGTATACATTGCTCTATTGACTTCAGGAGAACTGCCCCAATTTATAACTTGAGAGAATCTGGCGTACTACATTTATTATTGCTGTGTCAGCAGTTCCATCACTATAATTTTAATCACATTGCATTTAACAGGACTACTGCAGTTGAACCGGGGAGATTATTTCCTGAGGGCAGCTTCTCTTCTTGGCCAGAGACTGTGACTTTCTGATATCCTGGACAATCTCCAAAGCTACAAGTCCCTGGAAACAGAGGCCTTGCATACATTTCTTGCATCCCAAGCCATCCACAATGGGTAAAAAAAAATGTAAGGGGGAGCAACACACAGATTCTGAAGGGACCCTTCTATTAATATAAATAATCAGAGCCTGTTCCAAAGGAGGCAGCTTCTAGCAACTGTACCTGGGTTCTTCAGAGGCCTCAGTTTAGAATTTCATAAAAGGCATGAAGAAGCAGAGCTCTTCCATGCCTTTTTTGATCCTCCAGACTCTTCTCCCTGAGAATGCAGTCACATGTCTTGTCTCATGTAATCATTCTGTTTCTCTGCCTCCTCCATTCACCAAGGTCTCAGAATCTGAGCAGCTAAACAGGAATCTGAGACGTTTCAGAACCACACTTTGGTAGCTGGGCCTGTGTATTTAGTGGTACTATAGCTGAGATATTTGTAGTAGAATTCATCTCTTGCTGCAGAATAGTGTTCCTGAATCTAAGCTTCCTTTTTTTTTCTAGCCCACATGAGGATGAAGAAAATCTTGAGAACATGAGCGGATTAGTGTAACATGATTCAGTGTTATCTTCCTAGGTCTGCAACAGCGTGAAACCATATCTCAGGAATGTGAACTGCCCATCCATCTCACTTGGTTATTGACTGTGAATCTAATGAAGCCAATTTAACTATTTCAATGCTGAACACTTGAACAGACCAGTCCAGCTGATGTGCTCATCCCACTATTTTGAAATATTCTCCATTCTTCCCTGAATGTGAGAAGATCCAACTGTCCCCTATGCAAAACCAAACCCAGCCAGCTTCCCCCAACAACTTCTTTGATGCATCTGTATGAATTAATATAAACATGCACAACATATAAAACTCAAAATGAGAATGCAGCAGAATAAATTAAGCACAAGCTCTACTGCGCTGGTTGTATTTCTGATGTTCCCATTTAAATCATATGAAACCTCAGTTTTAAAATTGAACGAATGCTGCTGCAATATTGCCAGTTTGCCAATATTCAAGTATAACAGAATCCAGGGAATTTGCCACAGAATCTTGCCTTTGAATACATGGAGCCTTGAGGATTAGCAGTGGAGGAGTATCTTTAATTTATTGGTGCTATGTCTGCTGGCCAACCAAGACTGCAAAGCTCTCCTTGACTCTGATAGTTGGAACAGTGGGACCCTCATTATGAAACAGCTGGTTCAAGTTCAGGCAAAAAAAAAAAGACTGAGGTGTAAAATTATGCTCTTGCATATGAAGAAAAACGACTTGCTTTCGGGCCATCAGCGAAGTGTGCCCTGTCCACTTAGTCTCTCTTGCAATCATTTCGCTGGCACTGCTTGGGCTATTGGGGAAGCACTGCTCCTTGATTCCATTGACTGAATGCCATGTGTTATAATCAGGCTGGGCAGAGTCCCAGATTCTGCCTCTGACAGAAGGGTCGGGTTCCAGAGTTGGACTGGCATCACCCAGTTCACCTTAGAAAAGGGGGTAGACACTCTTTCATATCAACTCACCCCAATGGCTTTAGGGCACAGTCAGGCTGTGGAAACCTAATGGCTTTGGCTCTAGTTTTGTTATAAAAATAGTTGCACTGAAGGACTTTAAGTAACTATTGTTACATTTCTTGGAAAATCATTTCACTGCTGCTATAGTTTGATTTTTGTAGCTCAGCTCAGTTAATCTTTTATTTTTCAAAAAAGTCATTTGTGAGCAATTTAAAATAAAAATGGAAAAGCATTTTAAAAGCTATAAACAACCTTTTGGTTTTTGTGGGGGTCTTTTAGTTGGCACCAGTTTAAAGAAAAACTCCTACAGTGCAAGCCGTCAATTTGTTTTGGTTTTGTTCTTTGGTTTATTTTATAGTTGCAGATGCTGGGTGGGTGGGGAGCAACTTCATTTTTTCTCTGTTACATCTGTCATTTCACAAGTTTGTTTTTCTTTCAGAAATGGTTGGTGTTGATTTCAGCACTGCTGTCAGTTATTATTCCATGCTGTCCAATCCCTCACCTCATAAACGAACGTAAATTACACTTTGAATAAGAGGACTGGACTTTATACTTTAAATACCCACAGGCTATGTGTGCCCCAATAGATAACATCTTCTGAATAGCAGCATCCTTCCTTGTCTACCTGCCTCATCCAATTCTGATAAGAGAGAGATTTTCTTTTACTAATGGGCTCCAAGTTCTTCCTTTTTCCCCCAGCATGAGCCAGGCTGCAAAAATGGCCAATTCTCAGCTGAGACAAAGGGCTCACTTCTCTGCTGCATTGAAGTCAATGGAAGAAATCTAGCCCCATTGCTTTAACTGTGGCTAGGATTGCACCTAATAGAGGTGTGCCAGTTTGCGCAACTGGAGAATTTCACTTTATATTTCTCCAACTGCTTGGAGAGGTCACTATTTTATACAAAGGGAAGCTGGGATCTAGTGAGTTCCCCATTGTTTAGAAGGGCTACTGCCAAACTGTCCTATGTTCAGGTCTAGATAATACCCTCGCTTGCCCTGAGTGATTTTGACCACTGCATCCCTGCTCTTTCCTCCCTCTCCCCAGAAATAATGGGACCCCAGGACCACACAGAAGCAGACATGCAGAAGAGGGAAGAAGACACTTTGTATTTCCTATAGCCAAGCAACTAGATCAGCTTCCCTGGTCTCCAGCATGTAGGTGGGGACAGTGACAGGAAAAAAGAAGGTCTACAGATTGAACTCTGGTCATAGGCCCTTAGAATAAAGTGAGGGAAATTCCATCTGCCAATGCAGAAACTACAATCAGCTTCTTTTGACACTGCTACTCTCCCAATGTGAAAGATTACTATTACAAGAGGACATTGAAACTATACAATAATTTACATAAAGAGTGAAGAATGCCATATCCAATGGGAACCTATATGTGTTAAAAGGCTAAATTCAGGCCTAGTATAGCCAGATGAAGCTCCCATGGACAACCATAGGCCAAATTAAGTGATGATTTAAACAGTGGTATAAGTTCCAAGTTGGTGTATGAGGGTCAGAAAATGGGTGTAATGGGAGGGAGTTGAAAAGGAACATCACACTGGTATTTGGTGATTATGGAGAAAATTATAAACCGAGGCAGGCAGAAGACTAATAGGTTGGGGAAAGTGGGTAAAGGACATCAGCTGAGCATGTATTTCCTGAGCTGCAAAGTCATTCTAGCATATACTCTCTTGAATGGCTAGCACAGCTGAATGTGACATTTAGAAATATAACATTAGTCTTACTGGTAGGTGAAGGTGTCAGTCTAGTCAATGATTCAGCTTGTGCCCCTTTGTGGCACTTGCGCATACAACCCACCTCTTTGCTACAAGCTGAATTATTCATGTACATTGGCCAAGAGAGCAGGATCAACAAAAGCTGCAGACATAAATGTAGAAAAAGTCACCTTTCAAATAGCGATTTATTTTGTATTTGACTAGATGGAATAAAGCCTTGGAGCTCTTATTTTATATTTAAATGGTACTTCATTAATATATATTTAAAAGGCTTGATAAAGTATTTTCTCACAATGAGATTAAAATATGGGCCATTAATATAGTGCTGGCTTATGTGGCCACTTTGATGATGAGGACTTTAATTAATAATAGCTATATTTCTGGAAAAGAATTTTAACAAGGTGTTCCACATATGAAAAATACAGAAGGCCCTTTGTTCTGAACAACCTCCACAGGAGTATACAAGGAGTTTTATTGCTCACTGTACTTGTTTTGATAAATCAGTGGGTTACTTTGTGCAAGCAACCAGAGCAAGATCATAATATTACAGAATGTCAGACCTTGACCAATTAAGGGAACAATATAACCATTATTAAAGAGTTGTCAGAATTTTTTCTTACATAGATTCCTTACACAAAAATTTATTTTGGGGGACACTCTTTTAATTGTTATTGGAAATAGCACCTGGAAGCCCAGATTTCAGCAAATGTATCTTTTTTCCATCTTTGAAACACTAGAAAGTTGAATCATGTACTGGATGTGGACTTTGCCACCACAGTCCTGTGTCACTAATGTTCTAGGTTACTCCAATAATCATTCTCCATGATAATTTAAGGGGTCCCTTCCCAATAGATTTAGTGGCAAAACTGGTCAAGAGCAAGATGAATATTTTTGGAACATTTTCATGAAAAATCTGTTTCCTTTTTTATTTCATTTTTTCAACTCGTTCTAGTTCATTCTAGGTGATTACCTGTTCTATGAACAGTTACTACTCTAGTTAAAATAAAGGAGACAAACAGTCATCCCATAAACTCCTAACTCACAGCTAGTACTGTACTCCAAAGAGCCACGTTACAACAACTTTATGATACATAAATGTGCCTTACAGCCTTCTAGGTAACTGCCAAGGTAACTCATGTCAGGACAGATTCCCACTGTATTAAATAGGTACTAGAAGAACTGGTAGCATTCCATAATAAATTGATTATTAATACATATGAAAGTCATATTGATACCAATGGATCAAAATAAATTTCTAATATAAAATCACCATGTAAAAGCAGCCATATTAATCAATGGAGATACTGACCACGTGACAGGGGTATATACCCTTTTGGTAATAGTGTGTCTGATGCCAGCTAATAAAGACCAGTCTCTTCCCAGCAAAACATTTGTTATATTTATTATGCATCCTAATCCAGTTATCACAGTATGAAAACAGTAAAACAACTACAGAGTTTACAGTCATTTATCACTTACCTCTATGCAGTAGTTGCTCTTCATATACTAATGAAACAGTGGGCATATACTACAGTCCAGTCCATCGAGGTGCATGGAATTTCATAACAGAATTAGATTTTTTTAAAATTTTGATAGATAATGTTAATGTTGATCTTTAAGCAATTTTTTTATAGATTTAAACATTCACATTTCACAAAATTATTGGTCTTATTTAAACTGTTAAGTATGTTTTCAGTTTTTATCCATTAAATTTGCACTGTTGCAGGAAATTATAATTATTATAATTACAATTATTTACTAATAGTAGATGTTGAGATTCAAAATCAAACTGTTAAAATACAAATTGTCAACACCACATGTCAAAATATGCACAGAAAATATCCTTAAATCTAACTTAAATAAGATCTCAAGCAGCATTTTTCTTACTTTACATATTTCACTTACCGATGGAAATTTTTTGTTGGCTAGATTCTACAATTCATACACACAATGATGAACAACGGATAGGGCTGCCAGCGTGAGTCAGTGCTCTGTAATCTACTTCCCAATTAACACTATCTCATTTGAGACACCAGATCTGCTGAACTGTCTTTAAACCTTACTGTAATTCTCTTTGCAAAGACAGATACATTTTTATGTCTTGAAAATCCAGTAATCATGTACCTCAATATTTTTTCTTTAAAAAAAAATCAATTCTTGCAGCTCACTACTTATGAACAAATACAACTTTTTAAAAATATGTGAAATCAGAAAACTGCCCGAAAGTAATTTCTTTGGAGAAAATAGGGTATTTTGTATTTATATCTTTTATATCTTTTAAACACTTATATTTATATCATTTATATCTTTTCCAGATTTTGCTCCCAAAGGAAATAAATTGCATTAATAGTAACATATTAAAGAAAGATGAGAGAAAACTAATGTCTATCTCAATGTGAGATATACAAAAGTAGAACTACCAATGCAGGTTGAACTATTGCACGAAACAATTTGTATGCCTGTAATTATTCTAAGTCTCCACTGGATGTCAATACTGCTCAACACAAACATTGCCTCTGATTTCATTGCTAAAGCCTGCACTTTTACAGAATGTGCTTTACTCTATGTCTTTTTTAATTGTACGAGTAATATAATGGCAATAGCCACTCACTGTGAAATTCTGGTCCAATTACGCTTAGTGGCAGTGTTACCATTGACTTTACTATGGCCAGGATTATATGCCTACCACTCCCCACTCACCCATAGTTAAGGTTGCAATTGTTTCTATTACAAGCCGGTTTTTATCCCTCTCTTTCCAGAGTCCTTAAACAAGAATATCATCCTCAAAACTAGCAGGTTCTGGCAGAGGTGGAGGCACAGTTTTTATGCCAAATTTGAAGTGAATTAGACAAAGGGCTCTGGAATTATGGCATTCTAAAAACAGAAGTTTCCCAGAGTTCAAAATGTCTTCTAATACTTTTCTCTCAGTTTGCACAGAAAGGCAAAGCTCATATTTCATTCACTGGATTCATCTGGCTGAGATATAGTGCACAGAACCAATGAAGAATAGATTCAACTCACCATTTAAGCTTTAAGATGGTATGGTAAATAATAAAGTTAGAGTGGCTCATTGGCTCCAACAAGCTTACCTTAGGCTATGTCTACACTGCACGCTTATTTTGAAATAATAGAGTGTGCATTTTCACAGGAAGCCTGTTATTTTGGAATAATTTCGAAACAACGGGCTTCTTACTCCAACTTCTATAACCCTCATTTCACAAGGAGTAAGGGAAGTGGAAGGAAGAGTGTTCTTCCTTTGACTTCCTGCTGTGTAGACAGCACCAAAAGCTGAATTAAGGTACTTTGACTTCAGCTACACAATTAACGTAGCTGAAGTTGTGTATCTTAACTCGATTAGCCCGCAGTGTAGATGAACCCTTAGAGTTACTTGACTCGTAGAAACCTAAACTTTATTAAAAATAGCCAAACCAAAACACATCTGTAACCCTTTTTCTGGTTAAAAGACACTGCAAAATGACTTCCTTGGACCATCGCTTCTACTAAAGATCTATAACCTTCTGCAGGGCAGGAAATATTGTACAGGCACTGACGGAGGAGTCAATAGTAACCTGATTCATGAAGCAGAATTGCTTCCAGAGGGAATTAAGACCCAATAACACAATGGAGGAGAGCAAAGCTCTCATTCCTTACAGATCCATGAGATTTGAAAGATATACCTTGTGCTTTCTTTGGAAACCTAATGTCTCCTTTCCGAGGGGAACATTAAATCAGTAACTCCATGGAGTGAACATGAGCTTTCCATTGTCCTCCTTGTAAATTTACCACAGATGTGAACTCTGTGGCCTTAAGAAAGTAGGATAATGTAGGTGATCCTGTAGGAGTTAACAGAGAGTACGTCTACACTGCATGCTTATTTCGGAGTAAGCTATTCTGGAAGAAATACTCTGAAATAGTTTATTTTGAAATAACATGTCTACACAGCAAATGCCCATCAAAATAGTGATGAACTATTTTGAAATAGAGCATCCACACTAATTGGACACTGAATCACATTTAAGGCCACCTGGAAGCATTTCAGGCAGGGCATCAGGACAGGACTCACTTCTGGTAGCTACTGCCTGAGGCTATCTGAGGCTCAAGCTTAAAGGGATCCTCCTCCTCCCCCCACCCCGTATGGCCGTATCTCAGGCTCTTCTCCTTTGCCTACCTCTTTGAGGGACAGCAAAGCCTGTTCTCTGCCTGCTGTGGTTGCCCTTGCTGATACCTCATCACTCTAGCCATGGAGCCGGGAGCTGCCTCTGAGCAGTCGCAGTCGACGGCTCTTACAGGTTGTGCTGCAGCTCATGCAGCACTTTCAGCAGGCTGCCCTCCTGGCCCTGTGGGAACACCTCCCCCCCCCCAGCTCATTTCAGGGAACTTCCTCATCTCTCTGCGGGCACTGCTCATGCAGTATGACCCCACCCGCCCTCCCCTGCACACCGTGCACCTTTGCTTCCGACTGGTGGGACAGGATTGTTAGGGAGTGGTGGGAAGACCAGCAGGAAGGACATCTTTCTGGAGCTGTGAGAGTGGCTCGCCTCTCCCCTCCTGTGACAGGACACCCATACGACACCCGTCATCCCCCCTCAAGAAGTCGGTCACCATTGCCATCTGGAAGCTTGCCATGCCAGACAGCTACTGATCTGTTGGGAACCAGTTCAGCATGGAGAGATCTACTGTTGGGGTGATGGTCTCCAGCCCTGAGTCCACTACCGGTGGGGGAGGGACTGACCCGCCCCTTAGGATGCAGTGGAGCTCTGTATAGTAAGGGCAGATCTGGGGTGCCATGCTGGAGTGGGAGCTGTGCTCCCTCATCTTGGCATAGGCCTCCCTGAGCTCCTTAACCACCATTGACACCTGCTCCTGGGTGCGGATGTGACCCTTGGTGCCCAGGCTCTTGGCCATCGGGCCATAGATGTCAGCATTTCTGTGTCTGGTGCAGAGATTCTGGAGGTTTGCCTCCTCACCCCAGACCTCAATGAGGTCCAGGATCTCCACCCCAGAGCAGGAAGTCGCACGCCTCTTTCGTCCCCTCTCAGGGTCCTGGGAGCTGGCTGCCTGCTCAGCTGCAGCCATGGAGGGCTCGGACGGAGCACAGGGGTGGTTCATGACAGCAGGGACAGCTATGCAGGCTGCTGCTCTGTGGCTCAGGGCTGTCAGGGCCTGCCCTGTGCCACAAGCCCTTTCCCCTGAGGCTGCACCTTTAAGGCCTGCAGGGAAGGGGGACTATAGAGTTTTGCTGAGTGTGGACAGAGGGGCCAGCAGGGCTCCTGTGGAAAGGGCTGGAGGGTGCTGTCTATTCTATTCTATTCTATTTCAGAACAGGCATTATTCCTCATAGAATAAGGGTTACAGACTCCGAAATAAGCCACCTGTTATTTCGAAATTACGGGCTTGCTGTATAGATGCTTGCGTAGTTATTTTGAAATAATGCTGCTGTGTAGACATGCCCAGAGTCTGAGAAAGACAAAGTGGGTGAGGCAATATTTCTTATTAGACCAGCTACTGTTGTTGAAAGAGACAAGCTTTCAAGATTGTTGTCTGAGACCAACAATAAAAGAAATTACCTCACTCGCTTTGCATCTCTCATATCCTGGGACCAATATGGATACAGCAACATTGCAATTAACAACTGTATTGTTTAAGGGAAAGAGAAAAAAATCCAGTACTTTTATTGGCAAGTGACTGTGAAAGACAACCAGTTAAATATGGAATATTTAACAGTCTAAGGTTTTTTTTTAAAAACCTAACATGTGCAGGAGATCAGCAGGAAAAAATGTAGAAAACAAAATGAACAAAAATGGTCTTTCAGTGATTGAGCCGCCAAAGCTGAGTTGGCACCCCATGCTCCTCTTATTCTGCCTAACGATGCCTGTGGTATTTCACTTTCATAAGGATTTAATATTTGATGCAGTGACAAGATTTTTTCCAAGCATGCATGTAGCATTTTTTATAATCTTTCTGGCATATTTATTCAAAATGTATTTTATTTAAACTTTGTTGTAATCACATACATACATTGGCTACTAGCCACAGAGTTCTAGTTATTAATCATACGCCAGAATCCATGGCAGATGTAAAAATTAAGTTTTATTTGTCAAACCAGCTCATTTGAAATAGCAGACCAAGAAATTTAGTTTGCATCTCAGTTTTGATTTTTCTTACATATTGTTGGCAATAGATTCAGGGAATTATAAAGGTGTAAATCATATTTATGCTTGCTCAGGCACTATTGGCACAAAGCTAAAATTATTTTTCCATAAATGCAAAACCCATTGTTTTGATGGAATCTGTTTTCCTGCCAAATTATACAACTAATGTTATTTCTTCAGTCTAACACTTTTTTCTATTATAATCCCATATTTCAAGTCACAATTGAAACATATTTCCAGTTAAAGTCATCAGATCAAAGGCATGCCAACCCTGGCAGATAATTCAGATCCATAGAGATCACCACCTTTAACGCCAGATAAAATATAAACTCCTGTGGAATGAGCAGCAGACGGTGGTTACGATGTTCCAAAGATAAATGGAAGAAATAGCATTTACCTGACTTGGAAAAAATAGATTTATGAGGTAGATAATTTTAAAACATTGATTTCTAGTAGGTCATTGATTACCTCTGGGAAATTATGTATCTGTCCTTTTAACTGAGGGAACTAATAACTTCCCTTGTGTGACCTACCCAAGTCTTAATCTTGAAAATCTTGTGTTTAGCTTTATGCATTGAGAACAGTGGCACTAAAATCAGTTTAGGTAGATGAGAGGTGCCATTGTGGAAGTATTTGCAGGGCCCTTAATTTTCATTATTTTGTGTTTTGTTATTCGCTAACATATGAAAAATACCTGTAGTATGGACTTTGAGTTTTAGATCAGAAAAAATTACCCACAAAAGAAGAGAGGAATAAACAAAAGTAACACGTTAGGATACTGAAATTGTCTCACGATTTGAGGGTTGCAGATTTTATTTTCCACTTATTTTATTTTTAAGTTGCTTTTGCTTTTTAAGGTAGTCACTCTATATAAACATTATATAAGTAGAAAGAAAGAACTCATTCCAAATTGTCTTCTGTTTGTAGTGTGTATGTACAATCCTACAAAGTATGGACTTTATTAGATGTGTATTCAGATTCTAAAAGATTTCATGATGCTTCATATTGCTTTTTAGAATTCTGAGAGTACTGTCAATTTATACAGATTCTTACAACATAAAAATGTGAGTTCCTTTCTTGAACAGCTTATAAACCTTTCAGCTCAGATACAGAGGATATCAGACACTTATTCACATGCAGGAAGATGTGAAGACCCCTATGGAAAGGAGATTAGCATAAGAAGGCTTCCTGAAGGAAGCAAATTTAGGGAAAGTGCTTCCTGAACAGAGAACATACAGGATGTCAAGAAAGACTAAGCTTTAAATTAAAATAGTACATGTTCTCAAAAACAGAAGCAACATGTGGGTTAAGGTTAATATATCTCTGGGAGTTGCAGCCTGTCTTATTTATTCCAAATTTATAACATGGCAGTGTATCTTAGTTCACTGTGCACAACAGGGCCATCCTATATAACAAATAGCTGTTAATAGATATTCACATTAAAACTTGAAACATGGTTGAAGGTCAAAATCTGCCTCCCACCTATTAAAGGGTACATCTGCACTGCAACACTATTTCAAAATAACTAGAGCTATTCTGAAATAACTTAGTCTGCATCTACACAGCAAAAAAAAAGCAGTCATATAGCATTTTAAAGACTAACAAAATGGTTTATTAGGTGATAAGCTTTCATGGGGCAGACCCAATAGTGTCAAAATACTGTCGAGCTGGAGGACTTCTTACTCCGACACCTGTAACCCTCATTGTATGAGGAATAGGGGAAGTCGGAGGAAGAGTGCTCTATTTGAAAATAAATGCTGTGTAGATGCTCCTTATTTTGAAATAAGCTATTGTGAAATAAGCTACGCAACTGATGTAGCTCAATTTGCGTAGCTTATTTCGAGTTAAGCCCTGCAGTGCAGATGCACCCAAACAGTCCACCAAGGAAACAGAGGTTGAGTCCCGACTCCCGTTTTGTTCTGAGGTATAAACTCAGAGAAGCTGCGCAGAAGACAATGGAATTACCCTTGACTTACAACAGTCAGCCTCAGATCAGGAGCTGGTCAGTGCCACCCTGCAGTTCTCACCTATGAAGGGATCCTCAGGAGAAGGATTGAAATCTTGCACATGTTATGCACCAGCCTGTATCAAGGTCTCAAACAGCTGGGATGGATAAGACAACTCAGTTGTGGTACTTAGTCGCACGACCATATCTATTTGTTGGTGAATACTCATAACAGGCCTTGCGTCTTAAGTTTCTCCATCAGTGTTCCCTCTAAGGTGTGCGCTTGTGCGGCTGTGCACAAAAAATGTTAAGCCCGCCCACCTCCTTCATACAGCTACACAGCAGCATTCATCTTCCTGCTGGATCTGGAAGGTGAGTGACAAGGCTGCTCCCATGGCTGGGGCTATGTTGGGGGATGGCTGTTCCGGCCACCGCCAGGGATTGCGACCATATGGCGGGCCAGTGGGTGTCTGCTGCTGGGGTTTGGGGCTGCAGGTGGGTTGTCTGTCATCAGGCTTGGCTTTGTCTACAGTGGCAACTGACAATGACAAAGCTTATGTCCTTCAGAGGTGATACCCCTCGCCTCCTATATCTTCTGGAATAGCTTATTTTGAAATAGAGCGTCCACACTACAGGGAAGCCTCAAAATTAGTCGAAGGTAGGCTTCCCTGATGTGGACATGCTATCTCAATTTAGAACCCCAGGAGGCACTGGGGAGGAATAACTTTAGAATGGCCCTGGTGAGGAGCTATTTTGACATAGCAACAGTGGAGTGTCCACATATACCCTCTTCTGAAAGAGCTTTTTTGAAAGAAACGTTATTCCTTGTGGAATGAGGTTTACCAATGTCAGAAAAAGCCCTCCTTTAGTTTAGTTTTCTTTTGAAATAACACAATTGCTGTGTGGACACTAGTATTGTTTTTCTAGAATAACGGCCATTATTCCGGAAAAACAGTGCAGTGTAGACACACCCTTAGTGGCATGCATGTGTTGCCACCAATCCCAGGAGCTAGTGTCCTGCCAGCCGTGTCAAGGGGTGGGCAAAGAGGGCAGTTTCCCTGGGACACTGGGGTGCATCTACACGGCACCCATAGCTCAAAATAAGCTACGCAATTTGAACTATGCAAATTGTGTAGCTTATTTCGAGTGTATTTTGAAATAGAGCGCTATTGTGAAATGTCCCCTAATCATTGTGGAATGAGGTTTACTGGGACGTTGGAGTAGCACACCCGTTATTTCAAAATATCTTTCGAAATAATGGGTGCACTGTCCAAAGTGCACGGAATATGCGGAATACGCTACTATGGGATACTGGAAGTACCCCGAAATAGTGCCACAGTGTAGACATACCCTCAGTGATTCTAAAGGGCCTGTGGCTCTGGCAGCTGCTTCCACAGTATGAGCAGTGCTGCAGTGTGCTTATTCCTGGCCTCCTATGACTTCTATGGAACTGTGAGCAGTGCAGATTTAGAGCAGCCTTGAGGCTAATCTAACATACTGGAAACGTAGCAGTATTTTCATTTTATTTGACTTCATATTAAATAAACATTTATAGTCAGGCACCTTGTTAATTATCCCTTGCTTTAGTATTTTTTCTTCAATAACATTTTAATTATATAAATTAATAACTTGGATGCCATGGTGGCACACATCTGAATAAGTGCACATGGCCACAATATCGGTGCACAAGACAAAACTCACTCCGCTCATGGATGTAAAATCTTAGAGGGAACACTGTTCTCAACATTCCTTATAGTTCAGTGTTCTCTTATTTGCCAAGATCCTATTTGTACTTGAAATAGGTAAGGTTTGTTTTCAGAAATATCAGCATTTTCAGGTGTCAATCTTCTTCCTCTTTCAATCATCAAAGTGCCAGCAGAGGATTGTCTGGATTTTTCTGCTACAAGTTTTAGAATTGCTTAAACAACAGAAAAAAAACAAATAATGTAACAGAAGCAAAAGCTGTTGGCTGTAAGACTTTGAAGAGGAGAAATTCAGAGACAAATGTACTCAGAATAATTCTTATCCATGCCCCTTCTCAGGGTACATCTACACAACAACATTATTTTGAAATAACTAGCATTATTTTGAAGTAACTTAGTCCGCATCTACACAGCAGGCAGTTATTTTGAAATAATGTTGAAATATTGTCAACCTGGAGGACTTCTTACTCCAACTCCTGTAACTCTCATTGTACGAGGAATAAGGGAAATTGGAGGAAGAGTGCTCTGTTTTGAAACAAGTGCTGTGTAGATGCTCCCAATTTCAAAATAAGCTATGCAATTGACGTAGCTCGATTTGTGTAGCTTATTTCGAGTTAAGCCCTGCTGTGTAGAAGCACCCTCAGTCATCAACTTAATTTTCATTTGCTATCTAATCACAGGTTTGTGGTGCTGTAACTGACCTTATGGCATCATGCACTATTTTCACTGGGGGAGGTGGGGGTTCTAAACTAAATGCCATCCATCTGCTTTTGTCTCAGCTCAAATGAATGTGAGGGCAGGTATATAATAATCATTTCAGGGACTGCCAGAGGAAAAGATTCACATTCTTGCTCTGAGCAGAGCCAGAAACCACAGCTGTATTCTGTAAGATTAGCCCAGAAATTGGGGGATAGGAGGTAGGCAGAAGAGCTGGGTCAGCTGTGAGGAATTAAGTATGTATCATTTTGATAACTATGTACATTTTTTGCAATCATTCCCAAGCAAGTAATGCAGTTATTAATCATACAAATGTAGGCCTCCTGGGTCCAGTTCATATGGTTATAGAAGAGCACACAGACTTCTCTGCAGGTCTGGGTCCTTAGCTTAATATATATTTTAGAAATGTGCATCTGTCTGTCCATCCATTTTGTTCAAGAACTCCCCCTAAACGAAAAGAGATACAACCAAATTTGGAATGCAGGTTTAGGGCAGGCGGTTGGAATGGGGGTGCAGGGTCTGGGCAGGAGTTAGGGTGCAGGAGAGGGCTCAGGGTTGGATTGCGGGGTCTGGAAGGGTATTAGGGTACAGAAGGGAGCTCAGGGCTGGGGCTTAGGGTTGGAGTGTAGGGGACTGGGATGGTGTTAGGGTGTGGGAGGGGGCTCAGGGCAAATTTGCTATGCAACTTCCTCTTATCATAACTTAAAGCAAGATCAAGGTTTGGTTGTGCCAGGACAATGAGATGTGCCTGGAATTCGACTGGAAAAGGAGGGATCTAGCAGGAGGGACATCTAGCTTGCAGAATGACAATAGGGAGGCAGCAAGGGGCTAGAGATGGGACAGCAGGAGGCAGGAGTGGAGAAAGGAACTGCTATCTACTATGTATTTCAAAGAGTTTATCTGTTTGTGTGTCTGTCTGTGTGATTGCCTGTTCCCCAGGTAAGGGGCATGCACTCCTCTCCTGGCTGGTCTGCTGCAGTGGCCATGGACATGCACCTTTCATCTGGCCCAAGCTGCTACCTTAAGAGAGGGCTGGGGTTGTCCTCTCTCCCTGGGATTGCCTGCATACTGAACCCCTCATCCTTAGCCCCACCCCAGAGGAATGATTTAAATAAAGAAAAATATATTGAGTAAATCTGTGTGTGTGTATGTGTGTATCCTCACACTGCTGTATTCCTTTACCTCGCATAGATGATACATTATTGTATATTTTTTAACATCATGGGAGAATAGGTTGTATTCTCAATTATTCTATTTTATCTTTTAATGAAAAGTTAAAAACTAAGTCTCCAATCCTGCTGACGTGGGCCTATGCCAAGCCCTATTAACTTCACTCTGAATAGGTTTCAGACCTGAGGCCTTTATTTGAAGGAATACATAGACAACCTGTCATAGGGACTGATCTAATCACATGAGTAGATCTAATGATTCCAACATGTATGAGCAAGAGTTGAAGGAGCAGCTCATTGTTTTGAAGAATAACTGTATGCTTAGATATGCAACCATGTTTTCAGCCCAGGCAGATGTTTCTGCTTTTTTGTTCAGATAATCCAAAGTTTACTATTAGATGGTGTGAAGCAATGTTAGGCATGGTCAGTAACTTGAGAGATTTACAAGGAAACCTGACAGTGCTGCAGGGACATGTTTTTGATGGTTCGATAGGTGTGAGACTTCTAAGTCAGACTAAACCCATAACAAAGCAATACTGTTATAGCAATACTGTGCTGATGGAGCAGGATGTGGTTTTGCTGTTGTCAAACAGAAGTCCCAACCACTTGTGTTCATTCTAGAACATACAGTAACTTTTTTTTCTATTTAATATAAGAGTGTTATCCCACATGTGTTGGCCAAATCCTAACCAGGTTTATTGTATCCTGAATCTAAATTACCTTTCCCGCTTCAGTTAGATAAGGTAGTCTTCCTCTCTGAACTTTCATGAATTGTTATATACTGTTTAGACAGCTGCTCTGTACCATTCCTGGGAGAGCTGCAGTTCTGTGCTGGGTCAAATTGTGTATATACACAGAATTTTGTAAACCTCTTTGGGATCCATCTGGAAATAAGGTGCTATCTAAATAAAAGATCATCATATATGTATACAGTGACTGATTTGGATAATCATCTTTAGCACTGTGAGTTCAACAAATAATTGAAAAACTGCATAAATGGATAACTACTTGAAACTGTGACAAAATATATATAATGTACATAAGCACATGGACAACTCCTGCAAACGCTTATACATATGTTTAACTTCACTATCATGAATAGTACCATTGATTTCAGTCCATACGTGTTTGCAGGACCAGGGCCAATGTATGTACTGTAGACATAGTCTAAACTTACCTCTTGGTGTTCTACGTCATTTGATTAAATAAAAAAACAAGCAAGTTTCAGCCTAGCTTCCCCCTTCGCTGACTCATAGAGGTGCTGGTACTCCTATTATATCTTTGCCTTTGAGATGATACAACTCACCTGCAAACATGATTTAGCTAAAATAATTCTGCATTTTTTATTGCTTGTCTTGCCATAAAGCTTAGAGGTCCCAAACAGTGATGAGGTCCCCATTGTGCCAGATTGTAGTAGTTCGAGTCAGCAGGAGGCCTACTCGGACTCACGGTAAGCCCCAAGTCCAGAGCCCCAAGGCCTGACGGCCAGCCAATTAGCCATTCTAGTGACCCACCCTGGTTTAGGGCGGGGCAGCCAGTTAACAGTGAAACAGTAGTCTAGAGGGCTCCCCCACAGTTTGGGGGCCCAGGCCCTGGGTTAGGGCCAGTCGGGAAATTAACAGTTGAACTGTAGTCTAGCGGACTGCACGACGGTTTGTGAGCCCAGGCCCTGGGTCAGGGCAAGGCAGCGAACGAATAGTCAAACAATATCAAAAGTCTAATGGCGCAAGCCTGTTCGCAGGCTGAGCCAGGAGTCGGGCCTCCTTGCTAGCGGACAGCCGACAAGTGCAGGGGATTTGCCCCACAGGGGCAATCTGCCATCCAGGGAAAGGGGTAGCAGAGGGGGACGCGGGCCCTCCCTACTCCACTGCATCCCAGCCCAGGGCCCTAGTAGTGGCGGTGCCACCACTACTGGATCAGTGGGGCTCCAGGCCATAATGCGCCATCCGGGTCAGTGGGTCAGTGGGGCTCCAAGCCACAGCATGCTGCCCAACTGACCTGTATGTCCTCAGCCACCCCAAGGTTGGCTGTCCCTGGGCCACTACTCTGTTCCCCTTGGGGGCCTACTTGGCTTGGAGGTCGCTCCTTGGAGTTGACTAGGGATGGCGGCAGTGGCAGCATGTCCATAGGCTCAGGATCTGGGTCTGTGAAAGGTCCACGTGGTCCGGCCCACTCGGCTGGGCCCAGCAGGTGCTCGGGGGGTCTGGGTTGACCGGTGGGTACAAGCGGTGGCTCCCGCCGGCATGTCTTGGGATCCCACTCCAGCCGCAGTTGGGGCAGCCTAGGCTTCAGCTCAGGACCTGGGAGCGGCCCGGGCGGCCCAACCCAGTCGTCGGTCAGAGAGCAGTGCAGCAAGGCCCTCCGATGCTGGGGCTGGGGGGGAGCCTCTGCCCTGCTCAGCGGCTGAGCCCTGACTGAGCTGGGAGCTTCCCTTTTTATACTCCCAGCCCTAACTTTCTGTTTCCTGTGGGCAGGGCAGGGTGATTCTGGCACCGCCCACCAAGGGGTTTTGAGGGGAGTTTCCTCCTCTGTGTCAGTGGGAGGCCACACTGACTCACTACACAAATAAAAAGGGGAAAAAAGTGAGGCCTCCAGCAAGGACCGTGGGAGTCTAGAAATTACATTAGTGTGGCACTGCAGAAGAGCTCTGTATTCTTCAAGCCTGTTAAGCTCTGCTATGAGCAAATCTAGGTCTGCTTTGAAGACAGTTCTATGCACTCTGTTGGGAAGGTGTATTTGTTGTAGGCAGCTTGTACATTGGAAATGACCAGAAATGATACTTTGGGAGAATGTTCTGGATACATTAGAAGGAGAGATGTTTCAAAATTGTATCACAGATATGAATCATGGATAATACATCTCTCTAAAGGCTCTTTGGTAAATAGATTGAACAGTATGGGTTGGCCTAGTGTGATTGTTACTGTTATTCCCCACTTTTAACAGTCATTCCAAAGCCAACCAGGGCAGCCTGTTCCAGCATTGTTGCAAACCTACATACATTTAATATGTAAACTATTAAGGCACCAGAACTGAGTTTACGTTCAGTAATGGAAAATAACATTCCATACATTATCAAATGAAAATAGATATATTGGGCTCTATTCAATGCAAATTTTCTTCAGTTCTTCTACCTGGGAAAACTAGGGGTGTCCCAGTCCACACCACTTCCCACAGCTCCTATTGTCCAGCAACAGAGATCCATGGCCAACAGGAGCTGCAAGTAGCTGTACCTGCAGATGTTCAGGTAAATAAAGCACCAGCAGCCCAACAGAAGCTAACCCCAGTGAATTGCATCTGGCCCGTGGACTGCTTATTGCCCACCCCTGCTTTATCATTTAAAATATATCTGCAGCATATTATAAACTAGCAATATTGGGAATGCCAGATCTTTAGTATGTCCAGTTTTGAATAAGGTGCTATTCATTTAAATATGCCACTGTTTAAAAAACATCATAGATTTATTTAAATGAAACTACCCCAGTGCTTCTGGGTTGCTACAGTGATATTCCACAAAATCTGGGGCTTTGCTGGAGAAGGTAAGTTTAATTGCCCATGGACACCTTAAAGGAATTGAGTATAGGAAAGAGTGTGCTAGCAACCCTAGTAGGAGAAGCACAACTGGAAATATTGCACATTCAGGATTAGCTTTTAGTAGTAACTGGAATAGTGAGCCCTGCAGCAGCTGTAAATTTGCTGAGTAAAAATCTTTTAAGCAATGGACACTGTTGACAAAGTGAGACTGAATTCAAAGAAAAGGTGTCCACTTTGTCTTTTTCTACGGATAGCCTTCTCAGAGAAACCTGACCTTTCTCAGGATGAAAAAAAGCAGGACTAAGACCTGACTAGTAATGCAAATACAAAATAAACTAGTAATTTGATGCTTCCTTTATTTGTGAACCATAGGTGAAAATGATCAAGAATGACAGAGAAATTACCTATTTCCTAAAATAATCAAGTGGTTTTTTGCCACTGACGGCCCTTAGTCTCTGCTACATCTCTGTGGGCACCCTGCTACATTTTTTACATAAAAAGATTGTAAAGAAATTTTATCTCAAAATAAATGTTTGTTTGTTATTATTTACAATGCCTTGAGGTTCAATTCAAGATCAAGGTGTTATATGAACACATAATAAAAGACTGGTGCCTGATTTAAGGAAATTTGTCTAAAGAGATTGGGTGGGATGCAGAAACACAGACTAAAGCAGTGACTTGCCCACAATTCATGGTAGAGCCACAAACAGAACCTTTATCTTATGAAACTGAGCCCTGTGTAGGGTGACCATTTTTTCCCAAAGGGAAAATGGGATACACCGGAGCTGGCCTGAGCTGCCTTCCCCCTGGGCTGGTTGTAGGCCTCCCTGCCTCCCTCTGGCTCTGAGAGTAGGCCCTTCCCTGTGGGCTGCCGTGGTCACTGGGCAAGGGCACTGCAGGGTCGCGGAGGAGGGGAGTGTGCTGTGCCCCGACTACTCATCAGTGCAAGGTGGGGTGTGGCTTGGGAAAGGAGCAGAAGTGGGAGTGGGAGGTACCACTTTTGCTGCTTAGCCCCATTGCTGCTGCTGCTGGAGAGGCAATCAGGGAGACTCCAGCATGGGTGTGTGCTGAGAGGAGCAAAGGGGAAGGGGGCACAGCCACTTGCTGCTCCTTGCTGCCAGCTCTGTGCTGCAATCCCCTCACAGTGCCTCCCTTCCTGCCAGCCTGGCCCCATCTGTTCCAGTGTTCCTGCAGGCAGCAACCAGCCTTTGGGTGTCCAGTCAGTGTTTCTGACCAGACATTTACAGGTGCCATTTTGGATTGGACATTTTGGTCAAAAAGGATGCCTGGCAACCCTACAAACACTCCCTACCCTTCTCTCATCCTTGGGAACGTGGGGTCATTGACTGAGCCAACCCCTCCCCCATGCCACCTGGTGCTCTCCATCCTCCTGGTTCTGGGGGGGACCTATGGAGAAGCCTCTCCCTGTACCTGAGATCGCATCTTCCCAGCCTGAAGTCACACCCTGCTCCCACTGACCAGCCACTGTAGCAGGCTATCAGCAGGAAACAGAACAGGGTTGGGGGGTTTTATTGTTCCAGTGGCAGAGTGGCACTGTATGTGAAAGATAATGTAGAATCAAATGAAATAAAAATATTAAATGAATCAACATGTTCAATAGAATCGCTATGGATAGTAATTCCATGCTCCAAAAATAAGAAATTAGCAGTAGGGATATATTACCGACCACCTGACCAGGACAGGGATACTGACATTGAAATGCTGAGGGAGATTAGAGAGGCTACCAAAACAAAGAACTCTATAATAATGGGGATTTTAATTACCCCCTTATTGACTGGATACATGTCACCTCAGGAAGAAGCGGAGATAAAATTTCTCAATGGCTTAAATGACTGCTTCTTGGGCAGCTGGTGCAGGAACCCACAAGGGGAGGCAATTCTCGATTTAGTCCTGAGTGGAGGCGCAGGATCAGGTCAGAAATAACCGTTACAGGACCGCAGGAATAGTGACCATAATATAATAACATTCAACATTCCTGTGGTGGGAAGAACACCTCAACAGACCAGCACCCTGGCATTTAATTTCAAAGAAATTACACAAAAATGAGGAGGTTAGTTAAACAGAAATTAAAAGGCACAGTGACTAGAGCCAAATCCTGCAAGCTGCATGGAAACTTTTAAAGACACCATAATAGAGGCCCAACTTAAATGTATACCCCAAATTAAAAAACATAGCAAGAGACCTAAAAAGAGTCACCGTGGCTTAACCACCATGTAAAAGAAGCAGTGAGGACAAAAGGTATCTTTTAAGAAGTGGAAGTCAATCCTAGTGAGATAAATAGAAAGGAACATAAACACTGTCAAATCAAGTGTAAAAATGTAATAAGAAAAGCAAAAAAGATTTTGAGGAACAGCTAGCCAAAAACTCAAAAGAAATAACAAAATGTTTTTAAGTACATTAGAAGCAGGAAGCCTGCTAAAAACCTGTGGGTCCCCTAGGCGATCGAACTATAAAAGGCGCAATCAAGGGCGATAAAGCCATTGCGGAGAAACTAAATGATTTCTTTGCTTCAGTCTTCACGGCTGAGGATGTTGGGAGATTCCCAAATCTGCACCGTCCTTTGTAGGTAATGAATCTGAGGAACTGTCCCGGATTGAAGTGTCATTAGAGGAGGTTTTGGAACAAATAGAAAAACTTAATGTTAACAAATCTCCGGGACCGGATGGCATTCATCCAAGGGTTCTAAAGAACTCAAATGGGAAATTGCTGAACTATTATCTGTGGTTTGTAACCTATCCCTTAAATCGGCTTCCGTACCTAATGACTGGAAGGTAGCCAACGTGACACCAATATTTAAAAAGGGCTCTAGAGGCGATCCGGGCAATTACAGACCGGTAAGTCTAACTTCAGTACCGGGCAAATTAGTCGAAACAATAGTAAAGAATAAAATTGTGAAGCATGTAGAAGAACATAATTTGTTGGACAAAAGTCAACATGGGTTCTGTAAAGGAAATCCTGTCTTACTAATCTATTAGAGTTCTTTGAAGGGTTAACAAACATGCGGACAAGGGGATCCAGTAGATATAGTATACTTAGATTTCCAGAAAGCCTTTGACAAGGTCCCTCACCAAAGGCTCTTGTGTAAATTACATGGCCATGGGATAAGAGGAAGGTCCTTTCTTGGATTGAGAACTGGTTAAAAGACAGGAAACAAAGGGTAGGAATAAATGGTAAATTTTCAGAATGGAGAGGGTAACTAGTGGTGTCCCCCAAGGGTCAGTCCTAGGACCAATCCTGTTCAACTTATTCATAAATGATCTGGAGAAAGGGGTAAGCAGTGAGGTGGTAAAGTTTGCGGATGATACCAAACTGTTTAGGATAGTCAAGACAGAAGCAGACTGTATAAGGGACTCCAAGAAGATCTCACCAAACTGAGTGATTGGGCAACAAAATGGCAAATGAAATTTAATGTGGATAAGTGTAAAGTAATGCACATGGAAAAATAACCCCAACTATATTACAGTATGATGGGGGCTAATTTAGCTACGACAAATCAGGAAAGAGATCTTGGAGTTATCGTGGACAGTTCTCTGAAAACTTCCACACAGTGTGCAGCGGCGGTCAAAAGGCAAATAGGATGCTAGGTATTATTAAGAAAGGGATAGAAAATAAGACCCAGAATATCTTACTGCCCCTGTATAAAACTATAGTACGCCCACATCTTGAATACTGTGTACAGATGTGGTCTCCTCACCTCAAAAGATATTTTGGCCTTGGAAAGGGTTCAGAAAGGGCAACTAAAATGATTAGGGGTTTGGAACGGGTCCCATATGAGGAGAGGTTAAGCGACTGGGACTTTTCAGTTTAGAAAAGAGGAGACTGAGGGGATATGATAGAGGTGTATAAAATCATGAGTGGTGTGGAGAGGGCCGATAAAGAAAAGTTATTTATTAGTTCCTAAATAGAAGAACTAGAGGACACCAAATGAAATTAATGGGTAGCAGGTTTAAAACTAATAAAAGAAAGTTCTTCTTCACACAGCGTGTAGTCAGCATGTGGAACTCCTTGCCAGAGGAGGCTGTGAAGGCTAGGAATATAACAGAGTTTAAAGAGAAGCTAGATAATTTCATGGAGGTTAGGTCCATAAGGCTATTAGCCAGGGGATAAAATGGTGTCCTTGGCCTCTGTTTGACAGAGGCTGGAGAGGGATGGCAGGAGACAAATTGCTTGATCATTGTCTTCGGTCCACCCCCTCTGGGGCACCTGGTGCTGGCCACTGTCGGCAGACAGGATACTGGGCTAGATGGACCTTTGATCTGACCCGGTACGGCCGTTCTTATGTTCTTATGTTCTGATGAACCAGCAGGAGGAGCATCCTAGACCCACATGCTACAGATTCCTGCCACCAGCTTTGCACACTCGCCCCATTCATCAACCTCCAACTCACCACTGATGGTCAGGTTGTTGGCGAGGAGGGATATGGCCGGCAGCAGAACCTATCAGTACTGAACTTGGGAAATGAGGAGAGGCAGAAAATTCAGGCCAAATTGCCTGTATTTAGAAAAATGTCAGGATACCTAAAAGAGAGCATAACATGGGACTGTCCCATTAAAAACAGGACATCTGGTCACCCTGGCCCTGAGCCTTACCCTTAAGGCCATGCTTCTGTGACTGAGGAAAGAAGGCACTGCCAGATTTAGGGAAATTCTTGATTCTAGTACTAATATCTGGTTGAAAGCAGAGGGTATGAGGGCACGTTACACAGCAGGGCTAAAGATGAAATAAGCTACGCAACTTCAGCCATGTCAATTGCGTAACTTGAGTCAAAATACCTTAATTTGGCTTTTGGTGCTGTGTACACAGCAGGAAGTCCACGGAAGAACACTCTTCCTTTGCCTTCCCTTACTCCTTGTGAAATTAGCGTTACAGGAGTCAGAATAAGAAGTCCTCTAGCTCGACGTTATTTTGACATTATGTCAAAATAACTGCTTGTAGTATAGATGCTCACTATGCTATTTGAGAATAACATCAGTTATTCCAAAGTAACGCTGCTGTGTAGACATACCCTGGGTGTCCAGGGAGAGGATCAGACAAGAGACCAATCTGGGACCAGCATCAAATCAGGCTACAAAGTTATTTCTAATATCTGAGGCTGACAAATAATGAATTCTCCAATGTCATATATGGTCTTTATCTAAGATGGGTAGAGTGTTGTAATTCCTGTGCACAGGCTCCGTAAAGTCACTATTGGGGCGGCGTTTTGGCATTTTTAGGCTTATCACTACCTTTAAAAGTCAATAAATTAGTAGCAAAAAAAAAAAAAATCCAAGTAAGCGCTAAAAAGCTAGTACAGATCAGAGCATATGACTAAAGGATGCAGTTTGTTAGAACTTAATATAGACAGCTGAGAAAGTAATTAGAGGAAGGGGTGTAAATATTTAAATGTGAAGGATGCAGTGATACCACCAGAAAAGGGGAGGAATTACTCAAGCTGAATGTGGAATCATAAAGTGGAAGGGCTGCAAGCTTGAGAGGAGAGAATTTAAATCAGAGTTCAAGAAATATGAGCTAATATATCAGACCATGGTATAATGTGCCAAAGAAAGTTTGTGGAGGTATCATTATTAATGGCTGTCAACAACAGAGTAAATGCAATCCACACGGCCCAGTCTGATGCCTGTTGAAGTCAATGAAAAAAATCTCAGATGCACGGTTGTGCAGTTTTGAATTTAAGGACAAATTCTACCTCTGCTCTATGGATGTGCTGAATCTGTCGGCCATCAAACCAACATGGTTCTACTGTGCAAAGATGGGAGCAGGATTTGAGGGAGGAGCGTTCACAGGGCTTAACTAGTTCTGCATGGCCTGAGACTCATCTCTGTGGCAAATATCTGTGGGCCAGGGGATAACAAGCAGAATTTGGTGAAAGGTGGTGCCAGAGGATCCTCACTGCATCACAGCAGAAGCAAATGTATGAGAGCATAGCATTAGCCACCTGCTGTGACAATACCTTCTACCCTGCCTCTGCCCTCTCCCCCACATGTGATACTCTGGGTACAGCCTGAATCCAAGTTAAATTATACATAAACCAATTCTGCCTTACTGTAGTGGCAGTGAGAGAAGATGACCTAGAAAATGCTTTCCAACCTCCTCATTTGTGTGATGAGGCTGAACAAGAACATTTTGGTAGGAATCCATGTATATTCATAGCTCATAATCCTGTCTGGAATCGTATTTACACACTGTTAGTAGCTAATAATCAGCTAATCAGAAACTGAACTGTGTTACATTATTCTTGTGCCTTTATTCCCAAATTAGTCTGGCAGAAAAATGGGAAGGTCATTGCTTAGTGCAGCACACAACTGATGCCAAATTCACAATGTTAGTCATAAATCATTCTCATCTTAATGAGACCTATAACTTTAATGTAACCATCTATAGACGAATGTAGGAGTCTGCAAATGCCAACAAGAAACACGGGACTCCTATGCTAATTGGCTACCTGCCTGCACACGTTTCTGGGCTTCTGTGGTAAGAAAACTGCCCCTTCCAGCCCTACATTTCCATGCTATAAAATTTTAAAATCTTGTAGTCCCAACCAGGAACCTTCTGCTGTTACAGGGCTCAGATGTCTGAGCGGATCTTGAAGAGTAAGGATTCTGAGACAGCTCTTTCTTCCATGTGTTCTTTTCTTAAATTACCAACATAAACTAAACCAACATACACAGCTATAAACCAATGTGTGCGCCCACATAAAGGGTTTCCATGGGTTTAAATCTATATTTTAAAATAAGTAGTTAAGCCAGTGCAACTTTGTGATATAGACAAGGGTTTGGAATATCTCTTTAGTATCTGTTTTGTTTTAATAATGGATTGGTGTGCGTCCAGAGAGCTCTGTAATGGTTTGCAGTGAGGTGACCCATAATGGAATTCATGCGCATAAATGGAAAGACCTCATGAGGCTTGAACAGTACTTGATCAAGAGAAATTTTTGTTTGATCCCCTAAAATACTGTTTGTGCCTTATGTCTATTGAAAAGTTCTGGAGCTTAGAGAAAGCTATCAGACTGGTGGACAATTCATAATTATAGCGTTAATCACAGAGGCTGGAATTCATTGCTTCAGAGATTAGAAGAAACTCAAGCAAGGGAACATGCTCAAAAAATGAGGAGTACGGGATCTTTCAAAAAAGGGTTTTTTTCCCCAAAAGAACCGCGTCTAGATGGCGGTTTCACTTTCGAAATACCCTTTTTCGAAAGAATGCTGTGATGCTATTATGCAAATGAAGCGCGGAATATTTAAATCCCCGCTTCATTTGCACTTTTGATCTGCCTAATTTACATCCCTCTTTCGACAGAGGAATGTAGTTTAGACATACCCTAAGTTGATTACAATGAGAAAAATACCACCCCATCTGCTGAATATCTAACAAATCTAAACAAAGCAGGAGCAAACTGTATTTACATAGACACACATGGGATCTCTCCTCCCTTCTAGCTAGCTGTAAGGGACACACTTCTTCAGATCCTGCTTTCATCAAAGAATGGGTAATGGGACCCCATTTAAGTGATAAACAGTCACAACACTCTAAAAGGGATATAATTGCAGTTTATTGCTCATTTGGGCAGCATAAAGCAAGACCTCTGATATTTTGACCTTCTGGCCTTGGTAAGAGAAGTCCTTAGTTTAAGAAAATGTAATTATATTCTATTCATGTCATAGCACAGTGCAAAGGAAGGTAATCTCATTTTGTGGAGGATTTTGATATTTCAAAATCTGCTTTCATTCTGATTTGGAACAAAAACAAAAAAAAATGCTTTGAAATTCTCTGTAAAATGAAATAGAGCCCTGGTCCCTAGGCAGTCCACCTGCTGGGCCCTGGAAGTTCTCGGATCTCTAACTCTGAGGCAGTGAGCCAGGAGGGTTTGCCAGGGAGCCAGATGGAAGAGCTGGCAGGAAACCAAGCAGGAATCTCTAGGACCCAGCCCTGGCTTCTAGGGGGAACTTTATTGAAATCAAACAGTCTCTGCAGATTTTTTTTTTTGGGGGGGGGGGGTCAAAATCTAAAAGTCAGGATTTTCACAACCAGTTGTAGTAATACCCCATTTAAATTTGCTGGTCATTACACCTACTGGCCTTTTTGCCTGCACTCTGGAGTAGCCCTCATTCTAAAGTCCATCCCTATTTAGCTTAACATTGGATGTATTTTACAGCATCAATGGCTTCACTGGAATTAAACACATGCTTGTAGTTAACAGAGATGGATTTAAGTCTGTGAATGAAGATTTTGCTTAATCTGGATTCTTGGTGTCTGAAATTCATCCTGTCTGTTTTGATGCTGGATTCCAGAAGTGTACATAAGAAATAGGGGTGGGAGCTAATTGGGATTTACCTCTGCTTGAAGCAAGCACATGTCACACAGTTCAGTTGGTGCAAACAGACTTGTCCTTGAATGCTCCTAGGTGTCAGCACTGATGCAATTACTGTAGAACCTTAGAGTTATGAACACCAGACTGCACACCAAATACTGAATGGGGGCTACTCCAAACTGCAGGCAGGACCCCATACATTATAAAATTTTGGATAGTTGAATTGATGTGGGTGTAGGTGGGAGAGAACTAAGGTTCTGCCATGGAGTGTCTGCAGATTTCCTTTTGTGAAACCTATTTCACCAACAGTTCTTAAGAAAGAGAGAGAGGGAGAAAGAGAGGGAAAGAGAGAGAGAGATAAATTCTCACAGTGACCATCTCCCACCAACATTATACTTGCTATCTCTTTAATCTACCTCACCTGCATTGACTACATACCAGGCAACCGAAGCCCTAGCAGGCCGTACACCAGCCACTATTGCACTACCATATTAGCTTAGTCAGAAGCATTTTTATTAGCAACCAATTTATTGTACAATATAAGCAGCAGAATAAGATTTCAAAAGCAATATACATCTTTGAATATTTATAATTTACAAGAGGCAGCTAAATATGCTTTTGTACATTAAGTCTGAACACAAAGTGATCGGGCTTGCCTCAAGATCTACAAATAATGCAGAAGATCCCATAAAATCAGATTTTTTTTTAAATCTCTGGATTTGCTAAGTGAACAATGGCACTTCCAGGCAGTTGATTTTTGCCTGATCAACATGAAATCATATGTTTCCCTTCTTATAGGTCTTCTACTCTGGTAGAGTTTGGAAGTGTGGTCTGAACAAATTTGCTATGGGTTGACATCAAGTTTTCAGACATTGCTTTTTAATATTTTGGGCACTCAAAAGATAATTAATGCTAACAGACAAGGGGATAGAATATAACACAGAAATGGCATTATCTTAAGCAAAGAAAAATGTAGGCTGAACAGAGAAAACTTCCTAAATGTGATCCAATTACTTTCAGTCTCTGCATGAGTGTATAAAGCTGAGAGGAGATAAGGAGCCTTCTGTGATGGTCTGGTAAAAATTGTGGTCCTTCTCCTAAGTAAGGCTTGCAGGCCCACCGGGGGGTGGGCAGGCAAAGGCGGCAGGTGCCCCAGGGCTCTGCGAATCTAAAGGGCCCATGTGGCTCCCAGTCGCGCTGCTACTGCAGCAGTGACAGTGGCAGCCAGAGTCCTGGGCCCCTTTTAACTGAACTGTCCCTCTTTTCCATTTCTCTTCCCTACCTCAATGGACAAATCAACCAGCACAGCTAGTCAGTAATCTGGAGGGGAATATATACTGTAACCTGGCAGGGGGTGTAGCATTGAGCATTGCCTCCCATATGCATAGATGCTCCAGGACTCACTGTTATACTTGCTTGCCTTGCAATAGTTCCTGTATTGGACAGTGTGATCCTCTTGCAGCACCAACACATTGAGCTAACACCTCAAAGAACAACAGTCAATTTTTGTACATTAAACAGTTGAGCAGCTCTGTTGCTTGGTCATTATCAAGAAAACTTGACAAAGATGTTAAGGATGCAAAAATCATTGCTGTATTCTCAGACGTATGAGCCAGAAATCTAAATTTCAAAAGATGTGTAAGCAGTGTAGTTTCATTTCTCAGACAGGACTAGATATCTTCTGACCCAACAAAGTGCTTTTTTTCTGTATATGTTTTTTTGGGTGCGAGTGGAGAGGAATGTGTATGAGAGAAAAAAATTCCTACTATTGTAACTGTGGAATACCACTATTTTGGACTCAACACTTCTAAGAATATGCCCACACATAGACAATGATGATTATTAAATAAACTCTTAATAACATTTGTATTACTTGATTGTCTAGGAGCCCTAGTCAAGGAGTGGGATTTGCATAGTGCTAGATGCTGTACTAATGCAGAATAAAAAGATGGTTCCTGCCCTTAAGGAGTTCACAATCTAACTATGAAATTCCAGGAGTCTCAGGAGTTCAGTGTTTTCAGATAGGAGTTTTTATTAATGCATTTTCCTAATGAGCACCATGTTAGTATATGAATGCTGTAGGAGGAGAATATGGGCTTATATTCTCAATATGTCTGTTTTACTTCTCAGATTAGAAAATACAACTTCATTTGTATGCTCTGTGTACATTCTCTTCCTTTCTCTTCATACATCCCTGTCTGCAGTTTCACGCATAATAATAATAAATAATACTACTACTAATAATACAGACGCTATGTCCCTTTTTCTGCCTCAGGAGAATCTGTCACTTAGATGTTCATGATTCATAAGGCTCCTCAGTGAAGACATTTAACTCACATCCTGATAATTCGTTTAGCTGTGAAAAATCTTGAGTTGAGTCCCATTTTACTAAAAATTGTTGGAAGGTGTGACGGGACAGAGTTGCTCCGCGGCGGTGGTGCTGACCCACCCTGCACTAGAACCGCGCCAGTCCCCGTGCTGCACGAGGAGCGCAGAAGTGAAATGGTCATTTGCGCCTGCTCCCAGGCCGTGGCTCAGCTGAGCGGCACGGACGCCGATCAGCAACGGGCGCCGCAGCTGGGGAGACACCCAGGGCATGATGCACGGAGAGGGGGGGTGGCGTCCCAGGGAGCGTGAGTCACCGATGTCGGGCAGGGGCGTCGATGTGGGTGGGTGCCAAATTCAAAAGGTGGGAGGGACGAAGAAGTAGGGAGGAGGCAAATGGCGTAAGCTGGGTGGGGGGAACTGGTCGGAGCGGAGATAGTGAGAGACCGAGAGAGTTCGGACTTCAGACGCCAACACCCGAGACCCTGGGCCCGTGGGGAGTATAGAAGGACACTCCTGCCCAGAACCAAAGGGGGGAGGGGTAGAAAGTAGCTGAGGGCGGGGCTTCCCTAAAGTAGCCGCCGGCTGGTGAGTTACAGCCAGAAGCCCCACCAGCTGGACAGGACCATAGCGGAACCTGTCCTTAGGGCCCTGGGCTGGGGCCCATGAAAGAGGGTGGGTCCGGGCCCCCCTACCACTCCACCTTTTGCTTGGTGGACGGCCTCGAGCGAGGATGGGTCTCATAGCCCGTGTGTTGCGGCAATGGAATAGGGTAGCCAGATTAATGGTAGAGGCCGGAGAGACCTTGTACAGGCGGATGGTGAATAAGCCGACATAGCCGCTCGGACGGAGAGGAGGAGGAGGGATAGCTCCTTCCTTCACAGAAGGTAAAAGACATGTGAAAGTAATATGACTAAATACGAATATATATAGCTAGGAAAAAGAACATAAGCTGGATTTCAGGATGGAGTACCGTGACGGGGCCTCCTGCCTCGTGCCTCTTCTGAGGGGTGACACCCTGCAAACTGACCCCTCACCAGTAGTCCCTGGTGGCTTAGTCACTCCGGGTCAGGCCCAGAAGCCCAGTCATTCACAGTCAGACCCAGCGGCCTAGTCCATATAACAGCTGGTGCTCCCCTTTCCTTGGAGTCACAGGGATGGGGGGCTAGGGGAGGCTGGGCCCACCCTCTCCACTGGGCCCCAGCCCAGGGCCCTGTTGGTGGTGGGTGCCTTCCCAACCACCAGCTCAGCGGGGAATTCCTCCAAAACACACCAACCTCACTGAGTTGCCTTCCGGCTCCCTGCCCTTGGGCTACTTCCTACCCCTGTCCGGCACGTAGGGTGTGGTTTGGTGTCAGGCTGTGGCTCCCTCTGGCTCAGGCTGTTCCTCAGGCTGCTGCTCCTGGGTTAGAGCAGGGGCTCCTTCCTCCCCGGTGGCCAACCCCTACTGACAGCTTCTCTGGCCTTTATACTAGGGCTGAAGTGCAAGCATGCCCAGCAGGGCCATGGGGAGGGTTCTGTTCCACCCAATAAGCCTGTCCTCCACCCCCTTGGCCAGTGTGGGGTTGGTACACCCCGTCACAGTACTCTAGCCTGGGAAACAGTGATGTTGAAATGGTTTGGGGGTTGTGATGGATCATCAGATGAACATGAACTCAAAGTATAATGCCATGGCCCAAAGAGCTAAAAAGAACACAAGAATTGTCAGACTGGGTCAGACCAATGGTCCAGCTAGCCATGTGTCCTGTCTTCCGACAGTGTCTATTTCCAGCTGCTTCAGAGGAAATTAACAGAATGAGGCAATTATTGAGTGATCCATCCCCTGTCGTCCAGTCCCAGCTTCTGGCACTCAGAGGTTTGGAGACATGCAGAGCATGAGGTTGTGTACATGAGCATCTTGGCTAATAGCCACTGATGAACCTATCCTCCATGAACTTATCTATTTTTAACCCTATTATGCTTTTGGCTGATTTTTGTGTTTTGTGAAAAAGTAAATAAATATCTCCCTATTCATTTTCTCCACCATTCATAATTTTATAGACATTTATTATATCTCTCCTTAGTCATCTCTTTTCTAAACTGAAGAATCCCAGTCTCTTTAATCTGTCCTCATATAGAAACTGTTTCATACCTCCTATCATTTTTATTTCCCTTCTCTATATCTTTTCCAATTCTAATATATCTTTTTGGGGTGGGGGAGACCAGAACTGAATGGAGTACTCAAGGTGTGGGCAAATATACATTTATATAGTAACATTATATTTTCTGGATTAAAGAAAGGCACACTTGAGAACTGTAAAAACAGGCTACTTAGACCCATAAAGCTTCAGCTATCCTATTCTATTGTGTGGGCCCTGGATTGCTGAAGCTGTGACTGTTTTGGAATTGGTTACCCGGGATGACGGCATTCTGGCAGAGACCAGTGTGGAGAATACATCTGAGACCCACACTATTCTACCCATTGAAGCAACCTCTGCTTCTTCGAGATCAGTGTTATGTGTTCAGTTGCTTAAGGAGACCCTTGGGAGACTTGGCATCTGACTACACAGTAGTTATGCATCTACCACAAATTTTTCTGCAGCCCATGATGTGTCGGGCTGTGTTTGTCCCATACCATATAGGAAACTATATCTCACAAGTAAGCAATCAACCAAAATGTTGTTTCCAGTCAAAATGACTATGTGGAATAATGTTTTACTCTGTTGCTTATTCTACTGACTAACAAATCTTCATGGTTTGTGATATGGATACCACTTTACTTCCTGCTTCTATCAATAAACATTAAAAGCCTTGGTACAGCACCAGAGCCACAAACCTTCTGCCAAAATCTGGGTCATGGGCATGCTATTCATTCTGAAACAATAGTGTGCTATTGGCAGAAAAACATTGCCAAAGAATGTCAAACATGTTTTACGATGATTGACTTAGCTCTCCTTGCTTTATGTGAATGATTGCCAAGCATACAGGAGAAGGGATAGCAAACAGGAAATCAGTAATAATGAAAATATTCTCTTCTTCTAGACCTCTTCTTCTTAAAGAGAATTGCCCTCTAGCACCCTGTACTGAATCTCTAGTCAAGCTTCAGACATCCCACAGTCATATTGCTTTCATGCACAGTATGCCAACAGCTATTTTTTTCAGCAGTTTCAGGCTCCCCCACCATTGTTATACAGACTAAGTTTTCATCTTTCTTTGGCCTTGTCTTCTGAAGCCTATACAAAGAGACAGCATAAGCCCTGAACCATTCCAGCTTCACTCTGATTAAAAGGAGACGTTTCACATTGCCTGTACTAAAAAGACAGAAGCCACCACCAGGATTAAGTATTCATTCACAATTAAGCATGTGAATAACATAGGTAAAAAATGATGTAATGTGCTCCTACTAGCTATAGTTGACTTTTTCCTTGGTGACCATTTTCAATTATGTTCTCTAATGGGACTAAGTATACTTCACTTATGAATTATCTCCAATAGCTAAGAGACACTGAAGTTATTCTCAAGGAGCTGTCCTATTTGTAGCAGATTGTCTGAAGTAATATAGGTGAGAGAAATTGCGTTCCCATTGGAGACATAATTGCACATTTCAAAATGGACTGAACATGGTTTACTGTATATTGTGTTCACGCATTGAAATTTAACACCATGATGGAACTGTTGCATCCCTTACTGACATAGGTAATTACAGAGCTTATGTTTATGTGTGGGTTGTATTTTCTGCAAATGGAAGAGGTAGAGAATGTAGCTGACTTAACAGAAGTGAAATACTTCAGGTTAATATCCTTCCATGATCTGTTTGGAAATAGGGATTTTTCCACCAAATATGGACTGAACAATATTTTACAGACATAACTTTCTTTGTAGTACCCATGGATCTTGACATATATATCTGATTTTTGGAGTTCATATGTAGTGTTATTATAGCTTAGTCAGTTCTAGGATATTAGAAAGACAGGCTGGGTGAGGTAGTATCTTTTATTGGACCAACATATGTTGGTGGAAGAAACAAACTTTTGAGCAACACAGAGCCCTCCTTCAGGTCTGGGAATGGTACTCAGGGTGTCACAGCTATGTACGAGGTTGAATAGATAATTAGCAGAAGTAATTAGGACATATTCTATGGGGCTATTCTAGTGAAGTGACCTTTAACATCCCTGTAGTTTTAGACAAAAAAAAGGGGAGTTAGTGGGTTACAGATTGTTGTAATAAGTCATAAGTCCATTGTGTTTATCAAGACTACGATCTTTAGTGTGTTATGAATTTAAGCTCCCAGGCTCATCTTTTGAAAGTTTGTGCAGATTTCCTTTGAGGAGGAGGACTCAGAAATCAAATATAGAGGGAACACTCTGTGAAAAGTGTTCACCCACAGGTGATGTGGTGTTTTTGTTATGTTCCTGGGTGAGTTCATTGAGAATGTAGTGATTGTCTCACTTCTCTCACATAGTAGTTACACTGGATGAGGTACACCACATGGTATGATAGGCATGTGTAGAACCCCTGCATCTTAACAAATGTGTTGAGGGTGGGTATTCATTATTGAAGCAACTGAGTTATGTCTGCTGCTTTTGCATCTGTGGTCTTGTCAGCATCTGGTGCTGCTTAGAATTGGTGTGAACTGGTGTGTGTGGGGAGCTTGCTTGTGGTGATGAACTTGGAAAGGTTGGGGATTGAAAGCCAGAAGAGGTAGTTCAGGAAATATTTCTTTCAGGATGGATTTTCCATTGAATATGGGTTACAGTTGTTTGATGAGACTATGTAGGGTCGCCCACTTTCTAATCTTGCACAAAATCAAACATTCTTAACCCATCACCTGTCCTGCCCTTTCCCTGAGGCCTCAACCACCACCACCACCGCCCCCCGCCCTTCTCCATGGCCCCACCCCTGCTTACCAGTGTTCCTTATAAGCTGAGTGCTTGGGGGGGGGGAAGGGGGGGCATCCAGGTGAGATTCAAATGATTACCAGAGCACCCACAGCCAGCATGTGTTTCTACTGGTGGCACATGCCTCAGTGCACATAACAAAATGTCTTCTGCACATGGACGGAAAATATTAGAGGGGACATTGCCACTTACTGTCACTTGCTCCCCATCACCCTCAATCACTTGCAGGAATGGGGGCTGGTGTGTGGAAGAGGGTGAGGGCTTGCCATTCTGGCCATTTGATAAAAGCAGCCTTCAGCAGTCCTGCAAACAACAGCACAGAGGCTGTGGGGATTGAGACTGAGACAGCCTGCATGGCCTGTACTTGAAAGACACAAACCACCTGTGGAGGCTAGACCAATAGCTCAGTAGGCAAGCTGGACAACAAACTGCAGGGCACATATAGTTGCCTGCACACAGTGGGGAAATGAGCCTAAAAATACCCCATGTTTTGGAGCAGGAAAAGAGTTAGTTACCAGGCCCAACCTGACCCTTATTAGAAGATACCTGTGTAACCAAAACCAGATGGGACCTCCCAAAATGTGAACTAAGCCCAAGAAAGGGAAGCATTTTTGTGGAGACTGAGTTGGCAGCAGGGAGCTGGGTTACAGCAGCAGGAGAGAATTCCTTTGGTCTCTGCTGCAGAGGAGCCAAGACTCCGTTTTTGTGTGTCTCTGCCTGAGCAAGCTGCCTAGCAGATGAGCAGGAAGACCTCCCCTGTAGAGATCAAGGGGATGGTCAGGGATTGAGGCCACCAGGGTCCTACTCCATACAGAAGAAGAACTATTTGCTTGCTAGCAAAGGACATGGTCTGTTTATTCATCCTCCAATTCCACCAACCAGCTAAGACCTGTCATAAGATTTTGGGAACCATTTTTGTTAGGTGTTTGTTAGGAGGTAGGGGTAAAAAACAAGGGTGATGTCATGCTAGGGGTTTACTACAGACCACTTACCTAGGCAGAAAAGCTTTTTTTAAAACAACTAACAAAATCATCCAAAGTGCAGGATTTGGTGGCAATGGGGGATTTCAACTATCCAGACATATGTTGGGAAACTACACAGCAATTTATTCAATAAATTCTTGGATTGCATTGGAGACATGTTTTTTATTTCAGAAGGTTGAGGGGGGAAGCTGTTCTTGATTTGATTTTAATAAATAGGGAGGAACTGGTTGAAAATTTGAAAGTGGAAGGTAGCTTGGGTGAAAGTGATCATGAAATCATAGAGTTCATGATTCTAAGGAATGGTAGAAGCGAGAACTGCAAAACAGACAATGGATTTCAAGAAGGCAGATTTTAGTAAACTCAGAGAGCTGATAGGTAAGCTCCCATGGGAAGCAAGTCTAAGAGGAAAAACAACTGAAGAGAGTTGGCAGTTTTTAAAGGGATATTAAAAGAAAACTATTCCACTGCATAGGAAAGAGAAATTATGGCAGGAGACCTCCTTGGATCAACTGGGAGATCTTATATGATCTAAAAATCAAAAAGGAGTTGTATAAGTGGAAACTAGGTCAAATTACAAAGGGTGTATATAAGCAAACAACACAAGTATGCACAGGTAAAATTAGAAAGGCAAAGGCACAAAATGAGCTAAATCTAGGTACTGGCTTAAAGGGTAACAAGAAGATGTTCTACAAGTATATTAGGAGCAAGAGGAAGACCAAGGACAGAGTAGGCCCATTCCTCAGTGAAGAGGAGGAAACAATAACAGGAAACTTGGAAATGGCAGAGGTGCTTAATGACTTCTTTGTTTCAGTTTTCATCAAGAAGATGGATGGTGACGGGGTGCTTAACATAGACAATGCTAGTGAAAAATGGGGTATGTTTAGAAGTTAAAATAAAAGAACAAATTAAACATTACTTAGAAAAGTTAGATGTCTTCATGTCACAGGGCCTGATGAAGTGCATCCTAGAATACTCAAGGAGCTGATAGAGGAGGTATCTGAGCCTTTAGCTATCATATTTGAAAAGTCATGGAAGTCAGGAGAGATTCCAGAAGACTGGAAAATATAGTGCCCATCTATAAAGAGGAAAATAAGAACAACCCAGGAAAGTATAGACCAGTCAGTTTAACTTCTGTGCCAGGGAAGATAATGAAGCAAGTAATTAAGGAATCCATCTGCAAACATATGGAAGATGATAAGGGGATAGGTAATAACCAGCATGGATTTGTAAAGTACAAATCATGTCAACCCAATCTGATAGCTTTCTTTGATAGGATATCAAGCCTTGTGGATAAGGGAGAAGGGGTGGACATGGTATACCTAGACTTTAGTAAGGCATTTGACACAGTCTTGCATGACCTTCTTATCAATAAACTAGCAAATACAACCTAGATGGAACTACTATAAGATGGGTGCATAACTGGCCGGATAACCATTCTCAGAGAGTAGTTATTAATGCTTCACAATCATGCTGGAAGGGCATAACAAGTGGGGTTCCTCCGGGGTCTGTTTTCGGACCAGTCCTGTTCAGTATCTTCATCAATGATTTAGATATTGGCATAGAGAGGACGCTTAAGTTTGCAGATGATACCAAGCTGGGTATCAAATGCTTTGGAAGACAAGGTCAAAATTCAAAATGATCTGGACAAACTAGAGAAATGGCCGGAGGTAAACAAGATGAAGTTTAATAAGGATAAATGCAAAGTACTCCACTTAGGAAGGAACAATCCATTTCACACCTACAGAATGGGAAGTGACTGTCTAGGAAGGAGTACCGCAGGAAGGGATTCAGGGGTCATAGTGGACGACAAGTTAAACGTGGGTCAACAGTGTGACACTGTTGCAAAAAAAGCAGACATGATTCTGGGATGCATTAACAGGAGTATTGTGAACAAGACATGAGAAGTCATTATTCCACTCTACTCTGTGCTGATTAGGCCTCAGTTGTAATATTGTGTCCAGTTTTGGGCACCACATTTCAAAAACAATGAGGAGAAATTGGAGAAGGTCCAGAGAAGAGCAATAAAAATGATTAAAGATCTAGAAAACATGACCTATGAGGGAAGACTGAAAGAATTGGGCTTGTTTAGTTTGGAAAGGAGAAGACTGAGAGAGGACATGATAGCAGTTTTCAGATATCCAAAAGGGTGTTACAAGGAGGAGGTAGAAAAATTATTCTCCCTGGCCTCTGATAGGACAAGAAGCAATGAACTTAAATTGTAGCAAGGGAGGTGTAGGTTGGACATTCAGAAAATCTCCCTAACTGTCAGGGTAGTTTAACACTGGAATAAATTGCCTAGGGAGTTTGTAGAATCTCCATCACTGGAGATATTTAAGAGCAGGTTAGATAGACATCTATCAGGGATGATCTAGACAGTGCTTGTCCTGCTGTGAGGATAGGGGACTGGACTCGATGACCTCTTGAGGTCCCTTCCAGTTCTAATGTTCTATGATTCTATGATTATTAGGGGCTTTAGAAGCCATTCTTATTACTTAGTTGTAGGAGTTTGAGTAATTAATGGAGGTTGCTGTCTGGATGGCTTGATTGTTGCTGTCTGAGTGGCTAGCCACTGAGGGTATGTCTACACTGCCACCCTAGTTTGAACTAGGGTGGCTAATGTAGGCATTCAAACTTGCAAATGAAGCCCGGGATTTAAATATCCCATGCTTTATTTGCATGTTCCCGGGCGCCGCCATTTTTAAATGCCCCGTAGTTCGAACTCCCTGCCCGCGGCTACGCGGCACACGGACTAGGTAGTTCGAATTAAAACTCCTAATTCGAACTACCGTTACTCCTCCTGCAATGAGGAGTAATGGTAGTTCGAATTAGGAGCTTTAATTCGAACTACCTAGTCCGTGCCGTGTAGCCGCGCAGGAGTTCAACTCTGAACATTTAAATATGGCGGCGTAACATGCAAATAAAGCATGGGATGTTTAATCGGGCTTCATTCTGAAGTCGAAACCTAGTTCGAACTAGGGTGGCAGTGTAGACATACCCTGAGTTATTTGTTACACTAACTCTTTCTTTTTGTTCCTGGTTTCTTGCCCTTTCCCTTCTATATTTTACCCCCCTTCTTTTCCTAGAATAAATGATTATCCTTGAAATCTGTTCATCCTTGATTTCTTGAAATGATCTGTAATGTCATAGAGGTCAAATTAGATTTTGGAAGGATTACATTTATATCAGTAATTATTGGTAAACATTAATTTAATCATAGACACATAAATCAATTGAAAAATATTTTTCTGTCAATGATCATTTAAATTAGATTGTCAAAGTAACAAATCCTACATGAGAGCTTAAAGTTTGGTTTAAGGATATTTATTTTCTATATTTTAACATGTGATATTGACTATTTGTGTTGTAATGGTTTGTAGCAGGTTTCACTAGGAGGCCAAGGCCTAGTCGACAAGCCATAGGTCGAGTGTCTTTCCACCTCAAAGTCCTGGGATAGGCTTTCCTGGTGCTCCGCAGGCCCAGTGGTCAAATTACAATCCATCATTCCCTGAAAGGACCAAAGAATAAGGCAGGAAGGCCCAGGAGCCGCTCTGCACCAGGTCCAGGCCTAAAGCCCCTCTGAGGGAGGTGTGAAGTGTCTTAGTTTCCTCCTCCTGATGCATCTGATCTGCCTTCCCTGGGCTGTTTCCAACTATCTACTCTCTCTTCAGTGGGAGGCAAGGTCATAGCCCCATCCCTCCCAACAGTAAGTTCTAAGTTGGTCAAATAAATATTTCCCAGCTCTTTCCTCGATATTCAGTTATTCTTCCTCAGCAGGGAATGCAGTAGAAGAAAGGGTCTGGCCCCAACTCTCCTGATTGGTGTGTTACTCACTGTCAAGACTCTCCTCCTGTGGATTGTTCTGACCCCAGAAACTGCAGAGAGACTCTCCCCACTGCTTGACTGTCAGAGACCTCTTTTGAGTAGATTTGCTGTTTGGCAGCTACCAAAGGTAGCACAGTACTGCTCCTACACTCTCTTTGTCTCTGTGTGGGACCTCATTACACAGCTTTAAAGCATCAACACTGAATTTCAGCATCTACTGTCATTACATATTAACTGTCTGACCCCATAGCTTCCTGCAACTGTGAACAATGTAATGGAAAAAAACTGAATGCTGGAAAACAAGCAATGATATTAGCCATCCAGGCTAAAACTGCATTCTGCTAACTCCACCTACAGTCAGAGCAGTTGTCTATTAGTTTATGCACTTGGGCACTATGTGGAGATATCAAGTACAAGGAATGCTGTGCCCATATGTCCTAAGGTGAAGCACTGAGCCTCTGAGGAGAGAGAAATAAGAGACTACCATTGAGAAGCAAGAGCAACCCAAGAGGGACCGGAAGCGGGAATCCACCGAAGGCTAGTTTTGCAGTGCTCACTAGATTTGGCTCCAAGTTTGTGGCATCTGTGGCATCACAGGTTTTTTTGTCCCATCTGTTCAATGACACCCTGGAGGAGTCTTGATGACAGCAATAAACCTCAAAAACAGACACTGCAAGTTGTCATAGAGTTAACCAAACAGGGTTTACATGTTGCTAGAAGAAGCTGACGCAGAGGGACAAGTCTGACAAATTCCATTAAGTAATAGATATTTCACCGCTAAATTAATCACATCTTGTGCCAAAATTACTGCTGCGAGCGCTTGTCAGCTCAGCTCCCATCAGCGGCATATACTGCAGATCTGTGTTGGAAGATAGTTCCACACTTGCAGGGTGTGTTCTCATTTTGTTGCATGTTTTGCTAGGTATAAGGGGACTGTTGGTCCCTTACTCCAACTCAGTGGGAGTCTTTTGGTTGGTTAAACCCCAGTACGAAAAAAGCGGGGGAAGGGCTGATGAGAAATCAGGATCTTAAGACAATCCCCACGGGCACTGGGGAGAGGCCAATGCTCCAGGTCAGCCTGACTGAGCGGGCATGCAGGCTAATGACAATGTCTGGAGGCTAAGGGGGTTCCCTCCTCCACGTGAGCTGAGTTTGCCTGGGTCAGTGTAGGGTTGAACTAAGGAGAGAGGAGGGGCTCAAGTTGAACTATGGAGCAGAGAGAGCCAGCCAGAGAGAGCCAGAGAAGTAGCCCAGGGAGCAGATCCTGTGCTGGGGCAGAGCTGTAGCAACCAGAGCCAGAGGAGCCAGACAGCAGCTCAAGGACCTGGAGGCAGAGCAGCATCTAGGCTGAGAAGAGTGGAGCTCGATCTGGAGCAGGCTGGGGCTGGGGCCAGCGAGGGAAGGGACCTGGGGCAGAGGGCCCAGCATAGAGAAATGTCCCCAGCCAATGATCCTTGCAGACCAGACTTGAAGAGGGATAATAACCCTGATATGGGGCGGGGTGGGGGGAGGGGGAAAGTTGATGCAGGTGAGAAGGGTCCTGCCACAAGAGCCTGAAGGCATGAGGTCACCACCAGAGCAAGTGTCTGACCCACAGCATTCCTGCAGCATAGCCAGGGCCTGGGAAGGAAGCCTGGGACGTGTGAGGAACAGACTGTGAACTGCCCTCTCATTCCAGAGATGTTGTGATGTCCCCTGCCACAGAGCAGGGTTATGTGTTTTTCTTTAGTCTTTCCCATTTTTCCTTATTTTTTAAAAATTGATTGCTGTTTGATAAACAGTATTTGCTTTAAACTCTATATATGAAAGAATTGGGCTTGCTTAGTCTGGAAAGGAAAAGACTGAGAGGGGACATGATAGTGGTTTTCAAGTATCTAAAAGGGTGTTCAAGGAAGATAGAGACAAATTGACTTCTGAGGATAGGACAAAAAGCAATGGGCTTAAATTGCAGCAAGGGAGGTTTAGGTTGGCTATTAGGAAAAACTTCCTAACTGTCAGGTGGTTAACACTGGAATAAGTTGCCTAGGGAGGTTGCAGAATCTCCATCTCTGGAGATATTTAAGAGCAGTTTAGATAGACACCTGTCAGGGATGGTCTAGATGATGCTTGGTCCTGCCGTGAGGGCAGGGGACTGGACTCGATGAGTGGAAGGGGAGCCCTCGAGGTCAGAGAGGACTCTGCATAAAGGAAGTGGGAGCAGGGACTTATATCCTTGTGCTAGCTCATTTCACCAGAAGTCAGGAAAGTTCCCCATAGTAGTGGGACCATTTCCCTGCTTACATAGGCTCTCTTGTTGTTAGCCTTACAGCTTTGCCTCTCCATCCTTCAGTTTTAGTTCAATTTCCATTTCTTCACTGTTATAGAGTAGCTAGTAGCTCCTCCTTTTCTTCCTCCGGTCTTTTTAAAAAAATGTATCTTAAAAATAATCAACAGAGTACAATAAACTTTGCTTTATCACAATAAAACAGTCTGTCCTAAAAGTCCAGTCTTTGACCAATAGAATAGATGAAGTTCCTCTGGTAAAATTCAGTGATGGGGTTTCACACTTTCTGAGTTTCCATGTGAAACTGGTCCAACATTGAAAACACCGGAATATGTTATGTTATGATAAAAAAATGTACATAATGTAAAGATCAAAAACTATAATGTCAGGACAGATTTAAGTCTTTTAAAAAAGTTTAGCTTTCTGTACTATAAATAAAATGTATGATAGAAACCACCTAGGCTATTTATTCAGCTGCCAGTATTCCTCAAGGAGAAAAAGAAATGGGTCAACAGGCTTTCATGCTTGAATGCCATTCAGAAAAAAATCACAGATGTGCAGCCAAAGAGCTGAAGCACAACGGCAGTCCCATGAATAATAATATTGTACTTCGATCAAAATTGTAGTCTGAAATATATTTGAAATGTAACATGCCTCTCTAAAATCCCCAAGATCTTTCCCTGCCTATCTTAAATTGAGGCATTAAAGTTCTAGACACACAATGTATTGTTTCCATTATACCAAAAGAAATTGGCAGAACAGATCTGAACACTTCGCTACTAATCTGAGGTGATCAAGAAAATCCCAAACTTTGTCCCTGATTTAATCCAGACATCTTCCCAGTTAAGACACAGAATGGCTTTGCGTAAACTTGTGATTAGGTAATTAGCTTAAGAAACTTGTATAATTATTAGAGTAAACAAAAATGGAATCCAGTCTCTCTGAGGATATAATTTCAGAAAATGAGAACCTTTCAAATGGGGAAGAAAGAGTAGAGGAAAACTGGGGTTTCCCAAAATTAGTGCCTAATAAAGTAAGCTCTTTGGGGCATGGGTTGTCTTTGATCTGTGCTGGTCAAGTGCCTAGTACAATGAGATCCTGCATTTCTAGGCTGCTAGGTACTACAACAACAAAGATAATTAATAATAGACATGCAAAGGGCATTAAACAAGAACTGTCCACCAAGAAAACAATGAAATGCACCACCCAAAAATGCCCTTGTGAAAAGTCTGGAATGTTCTTTAATAATTAATAGAGAAAGTGAATCAATTTAAGATGACTTTACCAGGAAGGCAGCAAACAATGTGTTAGAACAAATACCCAATTGGAAGGAGTTGTATTTAAAGTGATGGGGGGAGGGAAGCCAGTCAATGGAAATACATTCAGACCTCTTACAATAAATAATGTAGCCAGTCAACTGCATTAAGGATTTGGGAAAGGGTCTGCAGTCTGGAAAACTGACTCCTTGGAGGTCAGTAGGCACTGTCAGTCTCTTTAGAACAACAGATGAAAATTTTCCTGCCCAAAATAAATCTTATGAGCAAACAATAAAGCTTGTGGATGTCTTTAAATAATGTACATAGAAGCAGCAATGTAGCTGGTGAGGAAATTATACCATTAGTTAAAGGTATTCCACCAAAATGAAACCAAGGAAGCAGTCACCACTCTTTAAAGACTTTCACATAATTTAGTAGTAGGTTGAATGCTTCAGCCTTCATCCTATTTCCACAGAGACTTGTGGAAAACTTTGTATTTATTTCAAGGGTGCAGGGCCATCAGTGCAGTACTTAAAGGCTGTGTCTTGAGACTCCTTTTAAACTTCCAATAAATATAGAGATGTTGGATTTCTTGCTTTGTATTTTAACTTTTGAATCCCAGTTGGATCTCTAATTAAAACATTCAGCTCAATATGATTAGTTTTGTTAGCAGATGTTTCTGCTCAGGCTTTAAGACTATTGGAATCCAATATGTTCTCTATGTTGGCTATATTTTCCCCTAAAACCAATTCTGATCTAATTTGTGTGGGTATTATAGGGATTTCCCATCCTAAGCATACTGATTTCCTCAAATGTTATGCCTATGTCTAAAATGTCTCTAAACATAGAGTATCTTCAGTTACCGATGTCCCAGGGCTTAAATTCTTGAGGCCTTAAAAATTAGGGATCTAAAATACTTTATAAAAGTTTTCACATCTCATTTGAAACATCAGATGTTTTAGTTAGACTGTTCACTTATATGAGCACCTCCTATATGATGCTCAGTATCATTCAGGATCAGGTCCTGGAAGCATTTGTAACAAGAAAATATGGAAAAATCAGCATTCTGGGGGATTTGGTCACTTAAACTGAATTGGTTTAATCTGAGAATTCCTATGCAGTATAATGTCTGAAAGTTGTCATATTTATAGCAGTGGTACCTACCAGAATTAGCAAAGGAATCTCAAAACACTGTATCTTATTTTTGGTGGTGGCCCCACTTGAAAACAGCAGATATTCATGTGGCCAATCTTATTTAAAAAATGTAGAAACCTAACCAGAACAGAAGGATGATTTAGCACAAGGCTTTAGAAGCAGTTGCTGTGATGGCGCTGGGCATGCCATAACAGGTTCAAATTGGATTTAGCAGACTAGATAGAGGATGACAGAACCAAGACATGCTCTAAAATTGGGGATTCAACAAAGAGTCTGAAGTGGAATATGAAATATTACCTCCATATTTTGGAGAAAACCACATGTCACACAGAGGGAATGGTAGGCTATCAAAGTGGTAACTTAAAATGTGTTGGGTTTGGCAAAGTAATTCAAAATCAGTAGAATAAACATAAATATAATCACTGTTCTCAATATTTATCAGTTCTTTTGTCCTAACAATTATTGAAGAATGTTGGTACCTGGCATTAAATATTTCATTTTTAAAGAAAATATAACTTCAAAAAAAAGTACTGCAGTTTATTAACCACAGGTTGGATCTCCCTAGTCCAGCCCCCTTGGGACCTGATCAGTACCGAAGGAGGGAGTTTGCCAGACCAAGGGAGGTCGGCCCCTCTGCTGACAGACTCAAGGCTCTCCCAGGTTCTGTCAGCAAATCACCAGGCTCCCTTGCCCCTGTGAATGCATGTGTGGGGTCATGTTTCAATCAGAAGTCAAGAAAGTAGAAGGGGAAAACCACCAAAAAGGGTGTGTCTAGACTACATGGCTCCGTCAACGGAGCCATGTAAAGTAGTTTACTTGACATAGTCAATGAAGCGGGGATTTAAATAATCCCCACTTCATTAAAATAAAAATGGCCGCCACGCTGTGCCGACAATCAGCTGATCCGGCACAGCACGGCAGTCTAGACGCGGTGTGGTTGACAAAGGCTCAGCTGATTGTCGGCACAGCCCGGTGGCCATTTTTATTTTAATGAAGTGGGGATTATTTAAATCCCCGCTTCATTGACTATGTTGAGTAAACTACTTTACATGGCTCCGTCGACGGAGTCATGTAGTCTAGACGCACCCTTTGTGTCAGAAAAGAAAGGCTGCGAAAGAGTGGAATGGTGGGTTAGCTAAGTAGCATTTCATCTGAAAACATGGATTCATGCATTTGGAAGTTTTTTCTGTGACTTATCAGAATCACCAAATCACCACACAATTTTTTTTCAAGATTATCAGTATTCATCTGAACATGTTGTCCTTCTGTACTGAGAGGCATAGACAGATGTGACTAGAAGCATGGATTAGCACCTACCTATGCTGTAACAGGTTCTAGCAATTGTTTCTGACTCCTTATTTTCATGAGCTTAAAAATTTGCTATATTTCCTATACTTTATGGACAAAGTTTTTAGGCAACTTTGACATGACATAGATGTGCTGATGCTTTCAACAAACTTTTTCTGACTCCCTTCTCCATCTAGATCTAGATAGCAGTCAGTGAAAATTGTAATACTCTCTCCTATGACTTCCTCTGTGCTGACATCCACCACAAAAGAGTCAGCAGACTCTGAATGGGAAAAAACATTTTCTTCCACACACTGGAAGAAGGGGGTCTCTTTTGTCACTTATCAGGAGAAGGGAGAGAGTGGGAGAGGGAAATATAGGTCGCAAGGAGTTTACACGTCATCTCTCAGTTTAGAGAGTTTTAAATAGGATAGATGAAAGTGTTTCAAAATTAAAACTGACAAGCCTTAATGAAGACTAATTGCATTGAATATTTTGTATATTTAAATATTCAATTTTATGCAAATATGGGTCAAGATTTTTCAAAAATCTATTAATGATTTTGGGTGTCCTATGAAGACACATTTTTAAAGGAGACTGATTTCCTGAGGCGGGATGATCAGTGCAGGTCAGGGCTGTCAAAGAACTTATCACCACCTCTTTTGATTTTTTAGTTTTCTATATCAATTAATGGCCTTCAGATACTATAACTGTGTGACACACAGGCCACAAATAGTGGTTCTTTAGTCTGTCAGCAACTCCTGCCAAGGCCTGACACACTCACTATACCAAAAACATTGCTGTCATGGTATTTATAAAGAAGGTGATGTAATGTAGCAAATGAAAACTATCATTCTTGCCTTCATAAACATTGAGAGATACATGCATGGGTATTTTCAGAAAACTTGTTACATAGTTGAATCAGGTTTTGAACATTTTAACCGGGTTGAACAAGTTTTCCCCAAGGGAGTGTTAATATACCTGTCTTCCTAGATCTCTGATGTAAATTAGGCAAGTTGAGCAACATACAATAGGAGTTCATTTGCATTTGAGGTTAACAGGAAGAACAAGTCAGCAGGAGGATGAGAAAGCAGCATGATGTAAGCATACTTGAGCACAAACAGTGGGGAAGAAGGGTCTTATGTGAAGAAACCCTTCAAAGGGATATATTTCAAGGGTTATTAGAGTATAAGAAGAAAAAAGAACCCTTTGGTTAGCCCAGTGAGGGAGCAAAAGTGGTAGTGTTTTTTGCATCCATGAAAGTTGGATCCTAGCTGGGAGCTGGCAATAAACAAGAGGTGCTTTAAGTGAGAAACTTGTCTTAGATACAGGTCTTAGCCAGTTAAAAATTGTGATTAGTGTTTTGGAAGCATACTGTACTTTTGCCTTCTTTGTAAACATTTTTGTTTCCATTATTCTTACTCAGTACTCATTTCAATCAGTGAATCTCAGTTCATTGTTAATAAACTTATTCTCATTTTGCTATAATGTTATCTCAGTGCTGTGATATTAAGGAAAAGGTGCATTCTCAGCTGAATCAATTAAGCTGGTCTCTTGGGAGACAGCAAATTTTGTAATTATTGTGAATATCCAGTGACAGGGGCTAGACATATCATTACTCCTGAGGGAATTTTGTGCAAAAAATTAAACATTCTGCACCAAAAAAATTAAAACATCTGTACATAATATTTTCAAATTCTGTACAGTTCTGAATATTTTGTGTTAAAATAACACAATATACTAACACCAGTTTCAATTATTTCCATAATTTATTTGAGCATATCAGCAAGTAGGTCTGTAACAACACATACAACAAAAAAGAGTCAGGAAATGGTTTATGACACATAGAGTCCCTAGTAGGCATATTAACACTTTTCTATGGCTCCACAGTGAGCCAGAAGGATTGAATCTCACATTCATGCCCAGAACTGCCCCCCAATCCAGGCTTACCCCAGCCACATGTAAGTGTGGAGGGGCTTAGTGTTGTGGGATCCTGGTGTGGGGTGACAGGATTCTGTGTGGGGCAATCTGGGTGCATGTAGTCAGTGGGGGATCTGAGTGCAGGGAGGATGTGGATACACAGGCTCATTGGTATGTTCTGGAGGTGGAGGAAATGTAAATGGGAATCCAGGCAAAGGTGGTTGGTCAGCAGGGAGGCCTGGATACAGAGGTTTCAGTGGGGGGGTTGGCCCAGATGCTGAGAGAATAGGGATTGGTGGGCTGTGGGTCTGGGTGCTTTTAGTTGGGTCCCAGTAGGGTGGAGGTGCAGATGTGAGAGGCTTAGTGGGGTGGTCAAGATCCTGGGGGGAGACTAAGTGAGGTGGGAGTTCAAATATTAGGGACTCATCAGTGGGTGGTTTGGGTGTGGCTGGGAATGCCGGGGGGGGGGGGGGAGGAGAGAGCGGGAAGGTGAGACTGAAGGGAAATCAGGGAGAAGTCTGGATGCACCAGGGTTGGGCAGATAGGTGGGCAGCTGCCATACAATGACCTCTTCCCTGAAGCTGGGGAGCAATGAACTCAGCAGACGCATGGAGGGGAAAGGTGTGGAGCTTCCTGCAGCCGAGGGAGATTCCCAGCAGTGGGTCTGACCTGTCTCTGGCCCAAGCTCTGGCCTCAGTCCCAGCTCCAGCCCTGGGAGTGATTTATGCAGAGGAAGACCTCCCCAGCCTAGCCGATATGAGCCACCAACAGGACATCCTCAGACCTTCCCCTTCCTGCTCCAGGTGCACCACAATAATGAGTGAGGGGGACAGAGAGAGCCCAGCCTTGCCCCAAGGCAGTGATTTACATCTTCTCCAGCTGCTCCCGATGCCCCGGACAGATGCACGTGTACACATGTGCACGCACAAACACACACACACACACACACATGCACACACACACACCCCGACTGTGGCCCAGGAAGAATGTGTTAATTCATTTTTTTCTGGGAAAAGGGTAACATTTGCATGAGACATTAATTCTGTTCTTCTACTGTGTTGCAGAATTCCCCCAGGAATATATAAAGGGGTCACTCTTGGGAAGTTCAGGAGCTGGAGTACAGCAGGTTTTAACCTGCAAGGCAAAGTAAGGGCTAGTATAGTCTTGAGACATCTCTCTGGGATAGCTAACAGTCTGGTGGGCAGGCAGCTCCCACCCAGTTTAGCACCAGCATGTCTTTCTCACTGAGATAGGGGGGTAACATGGTGAGCACAGTGCTGGATGCCCCGATAAAACATCACAAACTAGAAGTAGTTTCCCCTGGAGTAGTCATTTCTGCTTATTGCATTTATTGGGAAGTTTGTGATTGTAGATATAATTTAAAAGGCACTGGACTTTTTTAATCCCTAAAATGTAATTGGGCCCCAATGGCCAGATCCTCTCTCTGTACAGGGTCTGCAAAGCCACTCTTCTACACATTGATTCTTTGCCTGACTGGGGGCCAAATCAACCCACAGCATTACCTGGAACAGCTAGAAGACTGCTGTAATTTATGTTGGATAGAGAGTTCCCCAGAGACCACTCTTTTAGCCAGGGATCTTTCTGCCCCCTGCCATTTCCAGTAGTGTATCCTATGTCTGGGAGAGTCAGGGAATCAAATAGTACAGAGTTTTGCCACCTGGAGGTTTCTCCTACTGGCATGTCAAGGGAACTCCCAGCTATCATATTAGGACAACATTCTGTTTCTTTATGCTACTGGAGTGATGCAAAGAGAACTGACCCTGACCCTGAAAATTTGGTTTATTGCAGCTGCAAAAGGATCTTGTGATGTTTGGGGATCACCCAGACCATAGGGGGTTCTGTCACTGTCTGCCTATAACTTTGGATGCCTTAATACTAAATTGCTATGGCTCAGAGTCTTGACACTAGTAGCCATCCTTCAAACATAAAAAGCCTCACCCTGGCTTTCACCAGCCTAATTATTCCTTGCAGGGTGATCCCAACAGCCCTTCCAGTCCTGAATCTCCAAATCCGTCTACGAGACACTCTGACTTTTCCCCTCCGTTCTCTCAACCACAAAGCGGTGAAACCTGACAGCAGTTATCAGTTCACTTTGGTACATCCACTCCACACAGTCTGCACACCAGAAACTTGCATAGGATAAAAATAAACAAAAAGACTTATTTAATAGAAAAATCACAGACTCAGAGATGAAATAGCCAGGGAAGCAAACTTACACAGAAAATAAACCTGACGACACAACTTCATGACACCATTAGGTTCAATAGTTTGTCAGCATGCCCTATGTCATACAGAGAATCCAGCATTTCATGGACAGCACCCTGCCTAGATGCTGACCCTCAGTTTCTGGACAAAAATTCCTCACACACAAGCCTTCTTTTAAAAGCGGTTTCTCCTCATTTTTTCTTTCCTCTGGCATAAGGACTCATGACTCTTCAAAGTGAGAGAAATTCCCTCCTTTTTTAGTTTTTTTCTAAGACTGGGGTTTTCTGTTTAGTTTCAATCTCTTTCCTTTAATTTAATGGTCCACCATTATCTCTTCCTTGTTAGGCACTGGATGGTTAAGTAGAGCCACTTTTTGTGTTCAGATGGGGACTGGAGGGAGTCTTTTCCTGTTGTGAGATGTATTTGAAATTACAGAACAGGTCATAAGCACTGTATTCTATATAAATAAATAAATTCTTAGCCACAGTCAGTATATATAGCTAATAATTACCCTACAGTCTGGAACACGACAAGCTTCCCCTAAGTCTTTACTTGACATGTTTTTATAACACCTTAATATTGTGTACAACCAGTTTAATTAACTGCTTATTTTGGAGGTTGAAACCTCCCCTACCCCATTCTCTCCCTAGAGTATCTGGACACTGAGGGTACATCTACACTGCCGCTTATTTCGAAATACGCTATTCCGGAATAATTATTCTGAAATAGCTTATTTTGAAATAGCACGTCTACACTGCAGGGGAAGCCTCAAAATTAGTCCAAGGCAGCCTTTCCTAATGTAGATGTGCTGTCTCAATTCAGAGCCCCAGGAGGCACTGGGGAGGAATAACTTAGCCTCCAGTATCCTGGAAAAGCAATGCCATGTCAAAGGAACATGTCCACTTTTTCAAAAAAAATTTCAAAAAAGTGGATGTGCTCTTTCACCATCCCTGTAAACCTCATTCTACGAGGTATAAGGGATGTATTGAAAGAGCACTTTTTTCCAAAATTTGGCATCATGTAGACACGCCAAATTTCAGAAAAGCCTCTTTTGAAAGTAAATCGGAAAAAGATATTCAATTTGCTTACTGCAAATTGCGTTTCTTTTTCCAGTTTAACACTGGAGTCTAGACATAGCCTTAGAATAGCCTTGGAGATAGGATATTTCAAAATAGCAGCAGTGGAGCACCTACACATGCCTTATTTCGAAATAGCTATTTTGAAATAGGCCTTATTCCTCATATAATGAGATTTACAAATAAGCCGGAATAAGCCGTCTGTTATTTCAAAATTATTTCAAAATAACAGAATGCTGTGTAGATGCTCACATTGTTATTTCAAAATAATGCTAGTTATCTCAAAATAATGGTGCTGCGTAGATGCAACCTGAGGGTACATCTACATTGTCTACACAGCGCCAAATTTCAAAATAAAGTGCTATTCTGAAATGTCCCTTACTCCTCATAGAATGAGGTTTACAGGGACGTCAGAATAGTGAGCCCAAAATTACGGGCTTGCTGTGAAGGCGCAGGAAAGCTATTTTGGGGTACTCCGGTATTCCAAAATAGCGTTGCGGTGTAGCCTGATTGTCCTATATCCACAACCCTGGATGCTCATCCAAACTTCTGAGCCAAAGTATGAAACCAAAGGATAAATGAGCAATTAACTTAGAACTGATGGTAAATCGGGCATAGCATTGAAAGGGGAGCTCTTCCTTAGTTTATCCACTGTGGAATAATAAACCTTGTGTTAGGTTTAAAATGTTGGGCTGATGTTGGCATTTAGCCAGTGCTATTTCTGGCACCTCAGAGACTCCTCATTTTATCAGGTTGCCTCTGTTGCATGAGTGTTTCATTATTTGTGGGATATTTTTAGAACGCTGAAATGAGAGTTCTTTGTGGCATTCCAAATTAATTCATTTGATTTATTTGTTCTCTCTAAGAGTACAAAAAGGTTTAGGCTTAATATATAGTTGGAAGGACCTAATATCCGGAGAAATGTTAAGATATCTTTTTTTTTGTTTCATTTGGGTTATTGGGCTGTATTGGATATAACCAATACATGACCCTATTCAGATACAACTGTGAAGCCAGTATAAATGTTTTCTTTACAGTGCTCAATAAGATCTGTTTGGGGCATAATATATTTCTGGGAAAACACTGCTCATGCTCTATTTTCAGTGTTATCCATATGGTTTCTACTGTTTTCCAGAATGGATGTACTAGTCGTATGTCTATGACAGTAATGCTTAGAGTAATATGACAGCTGAGATCAGGGTCTCATTCTTCTGTGTGCTGTATGTGGATCTAGTAAGAGACAGCCTTTGCCCTGGTGATCTTACAGTCTGAACAGGAAAGACAGAGGGTGGGAGAAAAGAAGCATTATCTCCATTTTACAGGGGGAATTGAGGAAAAGAGGGAGAAAATGAATTGTCCAGGCTACACATAATCAAGTGCCTAGCAGCCACACACATTTCCTGCCAATTGCCTGAAGTCCAGAGCAGTGCTTTAATTACATGACTATATTTCTTCTCAACATAATAGTCTCATGTAGAGCTGGAGGAATAGTTCAAAAACAGGGCATATTTTTGTCAACTCCAGATTTTATTAAAACTCTTGCAAGTTGGGTGGTGGGGAGGGGGGGTTGATTGTTTTCAAAGTCCTGAATCATGTGATTTTGCAGGAATCAGTTTTCTTTCTTTCTTATGAATAGAACTGTCTGAAAAATTTTTAGAACAGTTTGCCATCAGAAAATTCCTTTAGTTGCAATTGAAATGTTTTGCAGAAATGTGTCAATTTTGACAAACCTTCTGTCAGAAAAATGTTAAAATAAATTGCTTCAGGTTTCTTGTTTATATAATGTTGAAATTTTTCAGTTTGACTTTATAGTTAACGTCAATATCTTACATTTATATTTAGTACTATTTTGATGTTATTGAAACAAACTCCGTAGATGTTTCCGAATCCAAACATTTCAGAATTTTTATTCCATGAATAGCTCAAAAATTTGTCATTGTATTTTTTCTTATTTGGAGCAAAACCAGAATTTGAAATGTCAATATTTCCTGTGGAAAGGAAATTCCATTTTTTGACCAGCTCTCGTTGTAGAGAAATTCTGGAAAACATGAAGCCTATAGGCTGAAGAACCATAACACAAATAAAAAGAGTCTCACATTTATTATTTCTTAATTTTATTATTTAAAAAAAATCCAAACTCATACATTTTGGTGGCCTCATTCTCTATTTTATAAACACCAGGTATTGATAATTTTGCATTCATTCAAATTTTGAACAGTTTTTCCATTCAGCTATTTTTATGTTTCTATTCACAGATAGTTGTGCAAATGCTTTTTGTTAACATGCAAGGTGGAAGAATGGGTTCTGTCCATATGAATAATTAAGTTGCCTGAGAAAAAGGCATTTGTGCAAAAGGAGCATATCTATTCATATTCTTAGCTATTTACACTTGTTTATATGTTGTTTTTCCTGCTCAAATAATATATCATTTCATGAAGCAAAAATGATATTAGGTGTCTTCGGTGAGCCCAATCACACAATGAATCAAGAGGGGTTAAAGTGAGCACTTTGAATATCCCATACATTTTATTCTACAAGCTATTCAAATATTTATGAATAACATATAAATTTGCAGACACCTGGATCCACTTATGAAAGTTCTGTGAACAGAAGAAATGCCTAAATTCATAAGGTACTTTATTCTCAATTAATAACTTAGCCTGTCCCAGGCCTGACTCTGAATTATTTTATTATAGTTATATCAATCTTTACCCATATATCTGGAAGGGCTTTCCAAAGGAAAGTAGCATTACTTCCAGTATAAAAATGAGGAAACTGAGGTACAGCAACATGAAGTGACTTGCTAGGCATCTGACAGAACATCAGTTTCAGAGATGAGCATAGAACTCAGCCTGATTTCCCAGGGCATGCCCTTTCCATGAGACCATGTAGTCTGTCTTGAGAGTTAAGGTTGTTTTCTGTTCTTGTGGGTTTTGCCACTCTGAAAGCACTGAGGACAGCAATTGATGGGGCTTCCCTCATTCAGTACCTTAGAAAGGCCTAGCCATCTTATTTATACAGATAGGTTCATGTGGGGCTATGTCTACACTACAGGGGGAAGGAGGGGAGGGTTCAGAAAAAATGGCTGTTTTTCCAAAAAAATACTTCACTTAAGTCCATACTGAAATCACATTCTTTCGAAAAAAAAATAAAAAGAACAGAGGGGGTTTTCTGACATTGGTAAACCTCTTTCTATGAGGAAGAAGCCTTTTTCTGAAAGAGCTCTTTCAGGAAAAGGCATGTGTGGACAGAGAAGAGGAAGTTCTTTTGAAAGAAGAGGAAAGAGGAAAAAGCGCAGGTGCCCTGGTGGCCACTCTGTCCATAGTAATCACAGCTTAAATACAAGATAGCATCCAGACTGAATGGATGCTATCTTTCAAAAAAGCAGATGGCTTTTTTTGATGTGCTTTGCGGTATGGACGCACTCTTTCAGAAGAAGTTTTTTTGAAAGATCTCTTCTGGAAAAGCTTCTTCCGAAAGAAGCCTGAAGTCTAGACATAGCCTGAGTTAGTCCAGAATGAACACTACTCACTTTCCCAAACCTCTAAGATTGGTGGAGATTAACTTCTTCCTGAAGTTGTGATTTCAAAAACACGAAGTAAATGATAGTATAGGTGTCAGTACAGTATGTATATATCAGCTGTTGGAGAACATGTTTTCATTGGTTTAGGGCTATTAGGCACTCTGACTATTATAAAATCTCCCTATTTTGGTCCCATGTTTCTGTTGGTCTCTGTTCTAGTTGATTTTAGGGTTTAAGTGATACCAAATTTTCCTCTCAATCAATAATCAAATAAACACTTGCAAAAATATTAGAATATAAAGAGAGATTGCCTTTAAAAGAGTCAATATTTGCCAAGAGTAACAACATAGCATTATTTGTGATTAGAGGACAAATAGTAATATCTTTAGAACAGGAGACATCTGAAGTTCTGTAGTTCTTATTGGCTTCTTCTGCATACCTTTTAGCTCCTTGATACTAAAAAGCCAATTCTTCCAGAGGCAAGCCCGTGTTTTGTTAGTGAATGTGCTCTTGCTAAAATTATTGCACCAATATTTTAGAATTCAAATTAGTATTATTATATCATGCAAAACTGTTAGGGTGTGTCTAGACTACATCCCTCTGTTGGCAGAGGGATGTAAATGAAGCACTTCAGAAGTGCAAATGAAGCCGGGATTTAAATATCCTGTGCTTCATTTGCATAATCACGTAATGGCACTTTTTCGAAAAAGCACTATTTCGAAATTGAAACCGCAGTCTAGATGCGGTTCTTTAAGCAGTAGCGCTTTTGAAAGATCCTGTTAACCTCATTTTTACGGGGCATCCCGTTTTTGAAAGAACCACATCTAGACTGCGGTTTCAATTTCGAAATAGCTCTTTTTCGAAAGAGCGCCATTATGTGATTATGCAAATGAAGCACAGGATATTTAAATCCCGGCTTCATATGCACTTTCGAAGTGCTTCATTTACATCCCTCTGCCGACAGAGGGATGTAGTCTAGACGTAGCCTTAGTTGTTGACCATGTATCAGCATAAAGCATTGCTAAAATAAAACTAAGTTTCACGGACCTCAAATGGAGCACATTTGGCTACTGCTCCTTCAGATCAGAGCTTCTATATTAGCAACTACTTGCAGTTTTGATGAGACAGCTGCTGAAAATCATTTGAGAAGGGATTCTGCATGCTGTCATTTCTACATTAGGCCTAATCTTGACTGGTTGTTGGCAAGGTATTTGGCTGAAATTGAGCTCAGGTTTAAAATTCACATTTATTATATGACTATCTAATGGCTTCCCTGTTCCTTAAATTTAGTTGAGAAGAGCAAGTAGCCCCTCCCTGCCTTCCCCCCCGAAATCTGGACAGTGTTCATTTCAGTCTTCGGAAAGGCAACTAAGATGAGGATCGGACTTCAAGTGGAAAGTTTCCATTGGGATCTGGTTAGGGTTTGGAATTTTACAAAGGCAATTGCCAACTGTCAATTTGTTGCAAATCTGAGAGCTTTTCAAACTGTCATTTTAAAAACACTCCTTCCCCTTCCTGGACAGTACTCTGAAATATATGCACCTGCCAGAAAATGTCAGAACGTTTGTTCCAAGAACAAAAATGTGGGCAGAATATTTATTCTGAGAACAAAAATATGGGCACATGTTTGCCTCCCAAAATAAAAAGTACAGTAGATACATTCTGTACCTTCTCCAATACTGTCAGGCTGGAATTAGTCATTCTTCCTGTGAGAAGGCGGCATCAGCTTCTTGGCAGAAGGAACCTTGGAAAATGAGCTTCTACTGGGAGCAGTGTTTAGGCCAGCAGTTAAGTTAGTTAGACCACTAAGGTAAAACCTGAAGTACCCATACACCGTGAAAGCAGTGGTGTTGTGCAAGTGCTGTTTCAAAAGAATATGAGACTGGGGGAAGAAAATCACAGTACTGTATAGAGAAATTGTTGATTTGACAAACAAATTATCTCACAGTCAGTAATTTCCTCCCTTCTCTCCTGCTCCTACACTGAAGATTCTGTAATGAATATTTTCATAATTAAAACCCTTTTTCATTAAATGGTCATCTCTTCTAATGGATCATATCCAGAAACAAGTGTATGGAAAAAGGGAAACCCATGGTCCATTATGCAATTCTTTCAAAGACTGCACACACCCCAAAATACCAGAAGTAATAGTCTCTTCTAACAACGTTGGCTAACTTAGTCTGTCAAAATCTGAAGAAAGAGCTCTGTTGAAAGCTTGTTTCTTTTACCCACAGAAGTTGGTCCAGTAAAAGATATTACCTCAGCTCCCTTGTCTGTCAAACATGGGCATTTCAAAACACATTAGTCTGAGTAAACTAAGCAGCTTTTAATAGCTTCTATTTAAGTTATATGAGATTAAAACAGAACAAGTCATAGAAGCTTTAGAGAAGAATATACGTTCTTGTGGTTAAGACCCGGGACTGGGACTGAGAAGATCTGGAATAAATTCTGGCTGTAACATAAATTATATATATAAACTTGGGTGAGTCATTTACTCAATCCATGCCACAGTATCCTATCTGTAAAATGGGGAATATAATACTTGTCTGTTTTGTTAACTCTTTGGGGGTATTCATTGCTGTCTGCACAATGCCTAGCATGTTGGAGCCCCTTAGTTCTACTGTAATACAAAGAAATATTGTCAAATTAAATCAGCATAATAGAAATAGTGAATGGCAATAAGGAAGATTCATATTAGATGAAAAATCCTAGTGGACACAGTGACGATCCAACTGCCATGTATACTGCTATAAGTCTCAGAGGAGAAGCCATGTTAATCTGTATCTGCAACAACGAGGAGTGTTGTGGCATCTTAGGGCACATCTACAGGGCTAAATCCAAAATAAACTAGGTAACTTGAACTACGTCAATTGCATAGCTTAAGTCAAATAGCTTAATTCAGCTTTTGGCACTGTCTACACAGAAGGAAGTCCAAGATAGAGCACTCTTCCTCCAACTTCCCTTACTCCTCATAAAATGAGGGTTACAGGAGTCGAAGTAAGAAGTCCTCCAGCTCCACAATATTTTGACATTATGTTGAAATAACTGCTGGTAGTGTAGACGCGGACTATGTTATTTCAAAAATAACACTGCTGTGCAGACATGTTCTCAAAAACTAACAGATTTATTTGGGCATAAGATTTCATGGGAAAAGTCCACCTCATCAGATACTAATACATTTATTTGGGCATAAACTTTTGTGACGAAGTGGTTTTTATCCACGAAAGTTCATGCCCAAATAAATCTGTTAGTCTCTAAATTGACACAGGACTTCTCATTGTTATTGCTACAAGTGTAAATGAATTTAAGTTACATATAGTAGGGCTGCCCAAAATCTGTTTTATCAGAATTGTTTTTTGACAGAAATTGGGGAAGGGGTGCTGAGAATGTTTTTTTTGTAGTGTGTTTCTGTTTTTCCTTGAAACGTTTGATTTTTTTTAATCAAATAAACCAAATGCCTGAAAACAGAAAGTGTTGTGGTTTGTCCAAAAGATGAAATGTCAATTCTAATATGCTGTTGTAGTTCGGTTACTTCAGGTCCCCCTTCTTCGCTATGGGCCAGGCTTCCCCATAGACTTCACATCCCAGAGCGCACTTCAGCCATAGGACTCCTTTGACCATGGCACATCAAGGTAATTTTATAATGGCCAGGGAGTTTGGTTTCCCAGTGAAAATGAAAGTACGAGGTTCCCAAATTACAACTTCCATGAGGCACTGCAGCACCATTTCCATATAGAAATATAAAACTCAGTTTATTCCACTAGAAATAACCTCATTTTCTGACCAGCTTAATAAATATCTCTGAAAGTACTACTGAAGTAACCATTTACTTTCTTTCTCCTCCCCTCTTCCCATTTCTATGGAAGCATCTACTGCCAACACGAAAGATATTCATAAAGTTTTAGATCCCAATCCATCAACTCCTACTCATACAATTTATTTTCATTAAAGCCAATGGATTATTCATGAAAGTCAGGATTATTCACATGAATAAGGGTTGCAAGACTGGGCCCGTAGTGAAGCCGTGTTTACTTAAGGTTCTGTTGCTATAGCTCATGAACATTTGAGCAAGTAATAATTAAAATAATTTCAGAAATTCATAGAAAACATATGAACTTGATGAAATTTGATAAACAAGATGAATAAGTCTCAACAGATCAAGTATGCTAATGGCCTGAAAATCCCTTCAATGGCCTCTCAAAGGACTGAAATCAGAAGTGTGGAAACAACTATTTTTCCCACAATCCTGCTGAAGGCGTTCCTGTGTGTACAGATATCATGAAGCAAGGAGTTAGTGGTTTTGGCATAGTAGGAAATTTTGTCTTGTGATCTTTTGATCAAAGCAGTGTCAGTAACAATCTCTGAACTTCCTGAGCAGCACAAGATATGACAAGTTGGGAGGGAAAACCACTTTTGCTGCTGAACTATAGCTGCTGAACAGCCAGTCATTCATGCTGAATTACATCTGCTCATCTTCTGAAAGAATGTTTTCATGCGTATTCAACAAGACAGAGAATGGTCTGAAAAAATGGTAGGGATGTAGGTACTGATGGCACAAAAGGAACTTCTTCATGCTTTACTGTTACCTTTACCTTATATTTCTGTTGCATTCTTTTTGCAATGAAATTTTGAATTATTATTAATCATTCTAGCTATCAAAAAGCTTTATATTGGCCTCATATGAACATATCATTAATGCAAGGAGTCCTGTGGCACCTAAAAGACTAACAGATTTATTTGGGAATAAGCTTTTGTGGGTAAAAACCACTTCATCAGATGCCCTAGGGGAGTGTGGGGCCTGCCCCAGGTGTGGAGCCCAGGGCAACCCCCTGCAGGCTCTTCCCTGCCTTTGCTCCACATCCACCCTCCACTTCATCCCCACCATGCCCCTACTCTGTCCCCTTTCCTCCGTATGACACAGTCTGGGGGATTATCACGTCCCCTGTCCCTCGCACTCACCACAGCGGCAGGAGCCAGAGCAGCCCAACAGCCTGCTCTGCTCTGGGCCCCACCAATGTTATAAGTGCCTGCTATGCCTGTCCAGAGGATGGTTGAGGCAGCCACTGTGAGGCCTCCAAAGATCAGGGCCTGGGATGACTGCTGTGAACCATCCTATGGACAGGACAGCTCTGGACACAGGACTCTTCATTGTTTTTGCAGATATAGACTAACACAACTACCCCTCTGAGATATTGTTAATCGTTAGAAATAAGATCATTCCTGAGAAGTTGAAACAATGAAACTTTACCCAGAGTTTAGTAGTCTCTTTTTTTTTCTTCAAGAATCCTTTAATAATTACAGCAAAAGACATAAATCTGGTTTCTTAGAGGAGAGCAAGATCTGATTCTTTCTCAACTCAGGCGTCAGAAACCAAATCAAGAGGCCAGTTTGGAATCATAAGATATGTATTAGTGACTGAATTCATCTCTAGTGCTGCAGTTGCATATTAAAACTTCAAAGAACAGGAAGAATCCATAGTGGGCAGTAAATGGTTACTGTGATATGAAGCAGCATCTGACCAAGAGTGGGGGGAACAAACATGAAAGCTTATAACTTTGTAACTTCATGTTGAAATATGTATGACATGAAAGGCTTCCTGAAAGAGTTTTGACAGACTGCACCTGACAGGGCTCAAGAAGAAGCTCAGCACAGTTCATAGGATGATGGAAAACATGAATACCTAGAAGGAATAGTAAATTATTTGGCTCCATCAACCAATAAGGTCATGACTACATGGCTCTTGTTAAAGAGAAAGAGAGAAAGAGCTTGGAAAATTATAGAAAGCAAATAAAATATTTTCAGTCCAAAAGAGCAAAATGATTTTTCTAAGTCCTTATCTGGACCCCATCACTTGCTTCTGAGTATTTTTTAGAAGTGTATAACTTCTAGCAAAAAAAAAAAAGTGGTATGTTTCCCCAAGTGCATCTCAGTTATCCACATGTCTCTGCTCAAGAGACAAGGGTGGTGAATGAAATGAGGTAGATTTGCACCTATTAAGAGAAAGCAAGTTTTAAGTTTTTCATTTAACTCAGGACCTACTAATTTTCTGGGCCTGGTATTTTATACTCTATATAAAAGAAGCATAAGGTAATCTGTATAAACCCAAACATTGTAAGATTTTCCTTAATAATAAAACAGAGTCTGGATTGTGTAACAAGCAAGGTAACTAGGAGAAACTGTTGTAAATCATCAGAAGTTTCACAAAACAGTTTTAAATATCAGTGTTTAAATCTTTAGAGATGTTGTGTCATTGGCACTGAGCAAGACTGGGTTCTAAAAGAGATTCTCTAATTCAAGTAGAAGCTATTGGATTTGATGTAGGAATTCTATGGTCTAAGGTCAAATTAGATAATAATGGTTCCCACTGCCCTTAAAATCTAGGAGAACAGGATTTTTGGTAACTTGTTTGTAAATCCTGTATTGGATTTGGAGTGTGTTCTAAATCAGGGACTCTCAGTTTCTTCCCAATGTGCAACAAACTTTGAGATGTCAGATGGACCTCCACTCCTTCCATTCACAGATATATGGACTGCCTTTCTTTTATCTGGTAATGGAACAATATCTGAATGTTGAATACAGCAATCGCATACATGGAAAAAGTAGCCGTAATGCAATTTAGCAGGTGGGAACAAGCAACTGAACCAGTATCATGTGACCAGCCAGCCCTCCACAAACCATTGGCAAGTGCTCCAGGGAAAACAACTTGAGAATTGCTGTTCTGAATAAACTCGTACCTATCCTAACATCTAATACAACCAAACCTATTCCAATGGGATAATACATTTAAAATAACACAGAAGTGTGGACAGAATATAGTGCCGAGCATTTAAAAAATATGGATCCATTTGCTAGCATTAGTGATTTTTGTATATGTGTGCCTGAATCCAAGATAATAGATATCTTGCAAAATCAAACCAAGGGAAAGTCAGTCTTGCCTTTTCAGCCTAGGCAGATATTTAAAGACAGAAATGTTAGCTTCATCCTCAATAACTTCAATGAAATCTTTGGATCTTTAAAAGAAATTCTATATGACAGAAGTTTCAGTTCACATAAGACTTCAAATGCCATAGGCTTGATAAAATACATGATTTTTGTCTTTCTCCTAGATGCCTTCAGTTTCAGTGTGATGAATGAATTTGCCATATTATCTGGCACTTTGTATTGCAAAAGACCATCTATGAAACATTCTGATGCGGTGTTAGCAGAAACATAGTTTCTGGACAAAATTAGACAATTAGTAAATACTAATTATTCTAATTATAGCTAACACAGATGGTAATCTCTCACCAAAATAACAAAGCCATTTGTTAACAAATTTAAATTTGATAGTTTAAACATGAGTTTGATATTTTTAATTTCACTCAAATAACTGGAAAATAGATTGAGCTCTTAAAAATTAAATTGGTCAAGCTGTTAATGAAGATAAATTGCTTTGCCTGATTTAAAAATGGCAGGGCCAGATCACTGACGCTGTTAAGAGGTACTTGGATGGGATAAAGGGTGAAAATGTAGCTGATCTAAACCACCTTTCTGATGCCATAATCCATAGCCTGACAGTGAGCCAAACTGCCCCAAGTATAATTTAGAGCAACCTAAAAGCATAATTTAGAGCAGAGCATTGCACTCTAGGTTCTATCCTTTCCTGCACTCCAACCGTGTTCTCAGCCCACCCAGAAACACCACCTGTCCCTGCGGTGCGGGGAGTGTAAAGGAATGGCATGGGGGCAGCTATATCTGCTTTGTACCACCCAACTATTCTCCTTGGCACCACCGCAGCATTCTCTGTTGCACTGGGTGAATCCCAGTTTGCACTGTTAGGTCAGATCTCCTTCCAGTTTGAACCATCAAAGCTGGTGGCCGTGATCTGAGCATTTTGTACATGTAGGAGGCTATTACTGTTAACAAATAATACTGGACATGTAGGGTTTGATTATTTTTATATCATTTATTGATTTGATAGTCACAACGACTATGGTGGTAAATGTGGCAGTTAAGTCTATGTTGTAGCTTTTTTTATATGCATTGTTCCTGTAGCCATATCAGTTTCTGGTTAGATGACTTAAACTCCACCACTTCAACACCCTCTTTTCACCCGTTAAACTCTCTCCAGAACACTCCCACCTTTCTGGACACCATGGTCAGCTTCACCAATGGACCCCTATAGATAATTATATACAAGAAAACTATGGATCACAACATCTACTTTCATAAATTCAGTAACTACCTCAAAAAAAAGTTTCTAAAGCCAGGCACTCAGATTCCACACAATATGTTCTCAGGAAGAAGACCAGGTTACACATCTTGGCACACTCAAAACTGCCTTCCACCAAACAAGGCACTCTACCAACAAAATAGCTCATATCCTGAAACTGGCCACCTAAATACTATAGAAGAACCTGTTTCAATACAGAACTCCCTCTAACTGTATATTCCTAGTTATCAGTTACCACCCCAGACTGGAACCCATCTGGGGTATCATCAAACTACAACCCATACTTGGTGGGGACCCTATCCTGAAGAAAATCTTTCTTAAACTCTTACTTCTCACCTTCAAGCAACCTCTCAATCTCTCCAAGCTCATCACAACACAGGCAAACATCCCACAGACCTGGACACATCCAACTCAAAGGGGCACCAGATGCTGCTAGAACAGCAGATGCAATACCTGCAGATGTATCTCCACTGCTACAATCACAGGCAGCATGTGACTCTTGCATTTGCCAGAAGCTCCCTAAAAGTGGGGGGCACAACTGGTGCCTGGATGGTGGCCCTACTCCTTGCTCCACCACACTGAGCCTGCTCCACCCCAAGGCCCTACCACTCGACTTCTTCCTCCCCCCCTCCCCCCGCAAGATCCTGCCCCCATTCTGCCTATTTCTGCCTCTTCCACCAAGGTTCCCATCACTGACCACTAGCTCCTCTCTGCCTTCTCTCCTGAGGACCCACTTGCCCATTGCTCATGCTTCTATGCCCTCTCCCCTACACACCCCGACCTGCTACTCACTCATCTCTGCCCCTCTCCTAAGGCTCCCCCTACCTACCACTCTCTCCTCTCTGTCCCCTAAAACTCATCAAAGTGAGAACCAGTGGCTCTCCCACTTCTCAAGAGCTTCTAGCAGTGGCACTCCAAAGGTAGTGGGGCCAGTGCACCTCCAAGGGGAGGTGCACTACATCCAGCATTTCTTACTTAATTTGGGGGTGACTTAGCCCCTCCAAGCCTCTTATACCTGCTGTCCATTGCTAAAATAATCAACACCCTCTGCAATACATCTTTCAAGAGCCATGAGGCCTACATATGTCTCCCACAATGTGTGCTATATCTCATCCAGTACACTGACTGCCCAGTAAAAACCATATGGATAAAACCAGGTAATTGCTATGCTGTTGAATGAACTCACACAGGAAAATAACAGACAAAACCACGTTATCACCGGTGACTGAACTCTTTTCACAAAGCAATCACTATAACTGACCTATCACTCCTCGTCCTCAAATGAAACCTGCACAACACTTTCGAAAGATGAGCCCAAGAGCTTAAATTCATAACTTTGCTAGATACTAACAATCATGATCTCATAAAGACATTGGACTTATCATATAATCACAGAAGTGTAGGAGTAAAAGGGACCTCAATAGGTCATCTAATCCATTCCCCTACACTCAAGTCAGTATGACAAAATAACTAGACCATTACTGACAGGTGTCTGTCTAATCTGTTCTTCAAACCTCCAGCTGCACAACCTTCCTAGGCAATTTGTTCCAGTGCTTAACCACCCTGACAGGAAGATTTTCCTGATGTCCAACTTAAACATCCCTTGTTGCAGTTTAAGCCCATTACTTCTTGTACTATCCTCAGAGGTTAAGGAGAATATTTTTCATTCTTCTTGTAACAACCTTTTATGTATTTGAAAACTGTTATCATGGCCCCTCTCAGACTTTTCTCCAGACTAAAACCCATCTTTTTCAATCTTGCATCATAGGTCATGTTTTCAAGACCTTCAATCAATTTTGTTTCTCTCCTCTGGACTGTCTTCAGTTTGTCGACATCTTTCCTGAAATGTGGTGCCCAGAACTAGACAAGATACTCCAGAAGAGGCCTCATCAGTACAGAGGAGAATGGAAGAATTATTTCATGTGTCTTGCTTACACTCTTCATAAAACATCTCAGAATGATGTTTCCTTCTTTTGTAACATATGTAGCTTCTGATCCACTAATCCCCCCCGCCCCCATCCCTTTCTGCAGTACTCCTTCCTGGACAATCATTTCCCATTTTATATGTGTGCAACTGAGGGTATGTCTACACTGCAGAGTTTTTCCGGAAAAACTACATTTATGTCCACACGGCTATTGCATTCTTTCAACAGAAAGTCAAAAGAACAGAGGAGTTTTTTCTGACAGTGGTAAACTTCTTTCTGTGACCACAGAGCCCAGGAAGAGGGAGGTCTGGCGGAAGTGCAGGAGCGCCATAAGGGGCACCAGCATCTCAGCTTGGAGCCCAGTGTGTATGTGGGGAGAGGGAGGACAGACAGCATGGTGGGGAGTACTGGCCCCAGTGGGGCTCCCTGGCCCCAGTGGCTGGGGAGCTGTAGCTTGGCCATGGTTGTGGACCTCTGGCCCCGACCAGGGAGCTCTGACCCCAGCGACAGCCAGGGAGCTCTGGTTCTGTCCCCAGCCGCAGAGCTCTGGCCACGTTCTAGCTCCAGAGGCCAGGGAACTCCAGCCCCAGCCCCAGCCCCAGCCCCAGCCCCAGCGACAGTCAGGGGGCTCTGGCCAGACCAAGGAGCTCCAGCCCCGTCCCTCCACCCATGCCACAGAGCTCCAGCCCCAGCCACATAGCCAGGCAGCTGTGGAGCTCTGTCCCAGTTGCACAGCTCTGGCAGTGGAGCTTTGGCCCTGGCAGTAGCGGGGCCAAGGAGAGCCCCGGGGAGGGGGCTGAGGCAGCAGCAGGGGCAGGCTGGAGCCCTAGTCAGGTGGCAGCAGTGTCACAAGAGGAGGTACCTTTCCTGGTCCAGCAAATCCCTTTGTTTGGGACCAGTCAGGTCCCAAGAGTGCTGGACCAGTGAGGTCCAATCTGTACAGGGGTGTTAATGGGACACTTCACTTTAAATAATCCCTTAGAGTATAATAAATTACTCATTTGATCTTGTATGTAACTGTGACACTTTTAGTGTATGTCTATACTGGACTTTAAAATCTGAGGCTGGCCCATGCCATCTGACTTGAACATGCCAGGCATAAGTTTATGGGATTGTTTAATAGCAGGGCAGACATATGAGCTCAGGCTGGAGATGGGAAAATCAGAGAGCTCTAGCTGCAGCTCAAGCCTAAATGTTTACACCACAATTAAACATCCCAGAACCCTAGCCCCATGAGCTCAAGTCAACGGGCACAGGCCAGCTACTGGTTTCTAATTCGGTGTGGACATACTCTTAGCACGTTTCCAAGACTTGAAGAATGCTCTGTAATTTGAAAGCTTGTTTCTCTCATCAGCAGAAGCTGGTCCCATAAACAATATTATCTCTAGCTTTTTATAAACATTTAAATTGATGTATGTATTTTTAAATAAAGCCTAGTTAAGCATAGATAAAACTTAAATGGAGCATTTCAAGAAGAAGTAGAGATGAAATATTTACAACCAACAGAAGAGATTAGATAACTGTCTCCATGACAAACCCCACATTTTACTTGTTTACAACTAGCTTCCAAGTTAAAACTGGGCACAATTTTTATCTGCAATTTTTTTTACCTATACCTATAATTTTTTATATGCAAAATGAAGGGGTGAAGTATTGCCAAGTATAATGGTGTGTTACATTGATCATTTTGATGTAACCCTGTAATTAAAGACCCTCTCATAAATGTATGCATGCAAGAAGAAAGAGTAAAGATTGTGCTTTTGAGTGTGAGTATATGACTCAATTAATTCTTTACCATATATTAGAATCACTCTGCTGCCTTCAGTGGTAAGTAAGACAAGAATCAAGCAATCAGTCTTAATTGTATATGAAAGTAAATTATTTGGAGTGAATCACATTTTATGATGAACTACATGAAACTTACACATGAGTTCAGCCCTAGAATATGTGAGTTTCTTAACTATTGTTTTAAAGACCATTATATTCACAGCCAGAAAAAAATTAGCACACTTTTATTTCTGTAGAACAGTGACATCTAGTGATCACTCAGGCAAATAATGAATATTCTTTAGGGATTTCCTTAAACTTTGCTGCCTACACTTGCATCTCAACTGTTCATGCCGCTGATTTCTGACAGCGTCTACTTAATATAGGTGGAAATGTAGATATGATACTGAGTTAAAATACCCATGGTTGGGGGAAGCAATGTGAATTGGGGAGAGATATTTAAAATGTATTAAATAAGATGTAGAAACAAAGTAATATACAGATTCACTCTAGCATCTAGTCCAGTTTTGATTTATACAGTCTGAAGCATAGGCCCTGCAGTGACAGAAAGTTTTCCTAGGAGGCACAAGACGGCAGGCACATGCCAAGCATGCCAACAAGGGTACATCTACACAGCAGCCGGGAGCACAGACGTGCAGACACACACTCACTCTGCTTGGGCTAGCATGCTAACAATAGCAGTGTGGCATAGATAACAGCAAGGTCTAAGCACCTGAGTTTGAACCCAGGGAGTCAAGCAGGATTGTACACGCTGTGGTTGCCCACATAGCTATTCAACATGCTACCTCAAACACAGCTAGCACATAGATGTCTAACTGGTCTCAGAGGTACGCTCCCAATTGCACAGTAGGCATACCCCAAGTGCCTGAAGGCAGCACTGTCCAGGAATTTACAGATGCCAAGGGATGCACAGATGCAATACATTTCCGATACAGTTTCTGCTGGTGGGCTTCTGTGGTGTTCCTTTCAGAATTTATAGTAGAACTTGTCAAGAATTTTTCAATCAAACATTTTTTGGTTGAAAAATAATAATTCATCAAAACAGAAACTGTTTGTCGGAACATATCAGGTTTGCTTAAATTTTTATTGGAAAAGATTTGTCAGGTCCAGGGTAGAATTTCTGGTTAGAGAAAAACCCACCCCAGAATAGCAAATAGCCCAGCAGTTAGAGCAGTCACCTGGGATATGAGAGAATAGCAGAGCAAAAACTTGACACTGGATCTCCCAAGTCCCAGCTGCGTGCCCTAAGCACTAGCCTATTTGGACCACTGTCAATTTGATGAGAAATCTCATCCTAGACCTGAGAACTCTTTCCTGATTAAAAAAATCTGTTGTAACTGGTATGTTCCCATGAGAAGTTTTGACAAACTGGCATTTCCAATTGAAAAAAATTCCCAACCAGCTCCAGTGAGACTAGAATGCCATGTCATAGATGAAAATTGGAGAACTGATATGGTGCACAAAAGCATGAATTCTCTAGCACCTGTTGTCAGTCTGAATGATGGGTATGGGCTTCAGAAAAGCTTCTGAGGAATCAAAGCCCAGATTTCAACTTGGAAATCTTCAGTAGCCCAGCAAAGTTCACTTGCAACACACTACAGTTGGGATTGGTGTGTTGCAAGTTGGTTAGCAGTTGGGATTTTTTTTTAAATTTGCAAGCAGTGTGTACACACACTACTTATTTTTATCCTCATCCATCCAGGATTTAACAATGTATTTGTTATTACAAACTATATATATATTTATATTATTAATGCATTTATGAATACAGGTACAAAATACTACTATTGGATAAAGTGATGTATGTCTGGAGTCAATGGTTGTGTATTATATTTACAGCAGTGTAACTGATCAGAAGACTTTGATAGAAGAAAATCTGTCTTCTAGCCCCTCCTTTCCTTGTGATAGTTAAAATGCAGATTCAGAAGACCTTTGGCTCTTTCTCTAATAGTAATGTGAGCTAACAAACGAGGGTTCAATATAGATTCATTAAATATGGGCACCAGCACAATTTAAATGTGAAAAATAGGACTTCAGCATATCTTATGTGATACACAGTGGCCCTTGTGCTAGCCCTTTGAGGGTGCATCTGCACAGCACCCTAAACTTGAAATAAGATATGTAATTTGCACTACACAAATTGCATATCTTATTTCAATTGAATTTGGAAATAAGCTATTTCAAAATTTGGTGCATCTATACAGCACCAAATTTCAAAATAACATGCTATTTCGAGATATCCCTTAACCCTCGTGGAATGAGGGTTACCGGGATGCCAAAATAGCACACCCGTTATTTCAAAAAATATTTCCAAATAACAGGTGGTTTGTGAAGACGCAGGGTAGCTCTTTCAGGATACCTGCAGTATCCCAAAATAGCCATGCAGTGTAGACGTACCCTTAGTGAGTGAATTTAACCCTGTAAGGTAAGTTTTTTCCCCAAGGCAAGGGGCTCACTGAAGGACTGTCACTGAAAATGATCAACATTGTCCCTCAGCTGCTAGTCCGCCTCATGGAACCATGTTATTTTTTTCTAGATCTGGGCCTTTAGGTGGGACAAGCATGACTAGTGGAAGTGACTGGAGTATGTCACTAAAGCACATGACACAGGAGACAAAGCTTTTATGTGAGTGGGGCAGATCGGTTCAGGGGTTCAGGCATTGCCACACAGAAGAAAGACTTGCAAGAGAGACTCCTCCCAGTCTTAAATGCTGACAAACCTCAGACTCACAGGAATTGGTTCTGCCTAGAGAAAGCACAATTCAGGTTTTTGTTGTTTTCAAATCTATAACACTCAAGTGCTTTAAGAATAACTTTTCTGTAGTTAAGAAATAACTTTGCTACACCTGTGTTCCTTGCTTTCATAAGAACAACATAACATAAGAACAGAAGAATGGCCACAGGTCAGACCAAAGATCCATCCAGCCCAGGATCCTGTCTGCCAATAGTGGCCAATGCCAGGTGCCCCAGAGAGAGTGAACCAAACAGGTAATGATCAAGCGATCTCTCTCTCCTGCCATCCATCTCCACCCTCTGACAAACAGAGGCTAGGGACACCATTCCTTACTCATACTGGCTAATAGCCATTAATGGAGTTAACCTCCATGAATTTATCTAGTTCTCTTCTAAACCCTGTTATAGTCCTAGCCTTCACAATCTCCTCAAGCAAGGAGTTCCACAGGTTCACTATGCGCTGTGTGAAGAAAAACTTCCTTTTATTTGTTTTAAACCTGCTGCCCCTTAATTTCATTTGGTGGCCCCTAGTTCTTATATTATGGGAACAAGTAAATAACTTTTCCTTATTCACTTTCTCCACACCACTCATGATTTTATATACCTCTATCATATCCCCCTTAGTCTCCTCTTTTCCAGGCTGAAAAGTCTTAGTCTCTTTAATCTCTCCTCATATGAGACCCGTTCCAAAACCCTAATCATTTTAGTTGCCCTTCTCTGAACCTTTTCCAATGCCAGTATATCTTTTTTGAGATGAGGAGACCACGTCTGTACGCAGTATTCCAGATGTGGGCATACCATGGATTTATATAAGGGCAATAAGATATTCTCCCTCTTATTCTCTATCCCTTTTTAAATTATTCCTGCCGCATTGTCTCTGAACCGGTTAAACTAGAGGCCCAGCAAGGCCACAGGATAGGTAGAGCTCTGAGGAAGTGTGCCTAAGTGGTTGGGAATGTGTTGTGAGGGCTGACACTGACCTTTGGGTTTAGGGGGTTGGGTGGCACAACCCAGGTTCCAAAGAAGAGAGTCAGGAAAGAAGTCAATGCCAAAGACAGTGTCCTCGGTCACCAGCTCTAGAAATAGTGACTGAACTCAGGTCAGAACCACCTGGGCTCTGGTGCCTCTACACTAGGGCCATGTTGTAACAAACATAGGAAGTTACATCTAAAAAAATATGTTACGTAAAAAGTAAACTGAAAAAAAAATCAGTCCTTTGGAATCATGTTGGATTCTCCTTTGGTCATAAAAAGGCCTCTGCCAGTCAAGTTAAACTGGGTTAACTTGGATCAGTAGCAGACTATTTATCCTTTCTATAGATTAGCCACTGGATCAGAATATGTACTTTGCCAATGGGTTTAACAGCTGTTTTCTAATCGCAGAGTAATGTTGGGAATCCTGGTTCTTTTCCATATTCTCTAGCTAAGTGTGCTGTAATGGTTACTATCCCTTCTATTCTTCTTTCTCCCAGAATCTACTTTTGTTCCCCACTGCTTCTATCCACCCACATCTATCCTGGATTTCTGCTTGCATTGCCACTCATTCTGCACCCCCTATCCTGTCCCACCTGTCCTTCTCTTCATACAGCATCATTCTGCTTTTGAGTGAGTCAGGTTTCTACCTCTTTCTCCTACACAAAGCCTGTGGGACAGTGGGAATTCTGGTGCCACTGTGGTCTGTGGTACCTGGGAGAAGAAATTACAGGTAAAGTCCTTCCCTGCCCCTGCAGCTGCAAGATGGAGCATACTCCATTGCTTTTAGAGAACGGTACAAGTTCAATCCACTCAGCAAGTGGGATGTATGTGGTGATGGAGTGAGCTCAATGTAGATAGGCTCTTCAGAGAATTTAGCTGCCATTTCTTAAAAAGCTTCTCGTTTGAACATAAGCAAACAGAAATTTTCAGACGCTTATTATTGGCCAAGCCTGGGTGGATTTTTCCAGCAATAGCAAAAGGCACACCCTGACACAAGGATGACTAATTTTAAGTTCAACAGTTTAAGTTCAATAAAGCTAGGGACTTCTGGAAACAGGGTTTCATCATAGAGACTGTTAAGAAACCTTAACTACAGAATGACATGGGGTTATAGTGCATCACACATTGAATATGAGCTGACAATGTGATGCAGTCATGAAAAGGGAAACTATTATTCTGAAATGCATTAACAGGAGTGTTGTATGGAAGACACCAGAGGTAATTTTTTAGCTCCATTTGAGGCCACAGCTGGGGTACTGGGTCCAGTTATGGGAGCCTCCTTTTAAGAAAGATGTGGATAGACTGGATGGAGTCCAATGGAGAACAACAAAACTGATGAAAGGTTTAGAAAACCTGACCTATAAGGAAAGATTTTTTTTTTAAATTGGATATGTTTAGTTTTAAGGGGAAAAAAAAGATGAAAGGGGAACCTGATATCATTTTTCAAATATTGTTAAGGACTGTTTCAAGAGGATGGTGATCAATTGTCCAAGTCCATAGGAGGTAGGACAAGAGGTAAGTGGAATAATCTGCAGCAAGGGAGATTCACAGATATTAGGAGAAATTTTCTAACTTTATAGATACTTAAGTCCTGGAATAGGTTACTAAGAGAGGGCTGTTAAATTTCCATTAATAGAGATTTAAAAAAAAAATAGGTTAGACAGACATCTGTCATGGAAGGTGTAGGTATTCTTGGTCCTTTCTCCATGTGGTGACTAACTTCTTAAGGGCCCTTTTGGCCCCACATTTCTCCAAATCTCTCTGATTTAATTCTCTTATCCTCTTTGCCTTTTATAAAATGCATTCATCATCTAAAATACTCTCCATCTGAAACCGGTTGCTTTCTAGTCTATGTACGTCTAGACTACAAGCCTCTTTCGAAAGAGAGCATCTAGACTGCAACCACTTCTTTCGAAAAAGCGAGCCGCTATTTCGAAAGAGAGCACCCAGGCAGTCTGGATGCTCTCTTTCGAAAAAGCCCTGTTTGCATTCAAGAACGCCTTTTTTTCTAAAGAGCACTTTTGAAAAAAGACATTCTTACTCAAAATAAGGTTTACCGCAGTCGAAAAAACTGGCACGTTCTTTTGATGTAATTTCGAAAGAAGGCGGCGGCAGTAGAGACACGGGAAGTTTTTTCAAAAAAAGGCCACTTTTTTCGAAAAAACTCTGTAGTCTAGACACACCCTATATTTACAAAGCATAAAAAAATAAAAAGAAGGGGCCATAAGTAACGCCGTAGCCCAGGGCAAGCATTTAAAAATGTTCTTTTGTGCATTAAATTGTGGTATTGCGGGGTGTGCATGTGCTTCAAATAGTTACACATTAGTAGCACTTAATCATAATCAAACCTTTTTGTTTTCATCAGTTTCGGAAAAAAGGTGTTCAAGTGACCTTTTTTGTCATTTAGTTAGAAAAATCTTCTAGTCTGTGTTTGTACAGTGCCTAGTACAATGGGGTCGCCTTCCTGGTTGATCATTAAGCTCTACCGTAATAAACATAATTAATTCATACTGGCAAGAATAATTAATTCCTGGGCTCAGTGCTGTTTCCAGTCAAATCAATGGCAAAATTCCTCAGTGGTCCTGATTAGATTGCAGTTTCTGAAAATGGCTCGTGGCTCATAGTCGTGATGCTACCCCACAAGGGCCGGAGATGCGAGCCCTTTAAATTGCCGCAGCAATCCCGGGCGGCTGCCAGGCAATTTTGTGTTTTTAATTCAAAGCCTCCAGCCCTAGACAACTCTGGAAGGAGGCTAGTCATCAGCCCCTCCTCTTCTGTCCCAGGCCCCTCCTCTTCCGGGGATGGAGCCAGCCTGTGACCACGTACCAAAATTCATTAAGTGGCCCCCCTGCAAAAATTATTGCCCACTCCTGTTATACTACCGGGGGGGATAAGGAGGAGTGGACTAGGCCCAGAGGCCCCATGCTAGTGTTACCTTTCATTGTTAATTTTTTAAATAATAAAATGCTCAAAATCTGGAATAAGATATTTTGTTTCTGGTCAAAGTAAGTTTTTTGTTTGATCCAAAATGATTTAACTTTTTAATTTGACAAAATTATTTTTATTGAAAACAATTTTAAACCAAAAATTCCATTATTTACCCAGCTCTATTATCCCTCATTTAATGCTTAAGGTAGATATGGAAATATATGTTTGTCTACACATACAGCTAACAATGTGAAATGAAAAGCAACAACATGAAGACTGTAATGCTCATTGGAGTAGTTGGGTTTCAGAAATTAATTAATGGCTTTCGTTGCCCATCTGTGACAGTGTAAAATGGACATTCTTTGTTTTAATAAGAACATATGAATAGCCTACTCTGGGTCAGACCAAAGTCCAGCTTGCCCAGTACCAATGGAAGCAGGACATTCCAGATGGGAATGGGATGCCTGTTTCCAGCCTATTTCCACCAACGCAAATGATTAAGAACATAAGAATGGCCATACTGGGTCAAACCAAAGGTCCAGCTAGCCCACTATCCTGTCTGCCAACAGTGGCCAATGCCAGAGGGAGTGATCAGAACAATCACCACATGATCCATCTTCTCCTCCAAGTCTTTGCTTAGCAACAGAACAGTGGGAAGATTTGGGCTTATTTCTCTCCAGGTACTTTGTCTTTTTACTGCAACTCTTTATTTTATTAAGTTATTTTTGAAACTATACAACCTTCTCACACTACAAGTAATGCTAATTATTATGACAGGCTTCTTATTTATTGGTTGGGGCCTTCTTTACAACATATATATATATATACATACAGAGAGAGAGAGAGAGAAATCCTTACCAAATATAAGCTAACTTTAATTCTATAATTGTATACTTATCCTCCAATATATTAATAAGCTTTTAATCATAACTTACTAGCAGTTGTACTCAGGTCCTTAACTGTAGTAAGGTGGGTTTGTTTGTTTTGGGGGTGCGTTTTTTTTTAATTAAAAGGAAAATATAGATGCTTTATTTAAAGGATGGGGCTCAGGGAAGGAGGTGGGGTAGAGGAGTCAGGGAAGGGGTGGGAGATGCAGGGCTCAGGGCAGAGGGCTGGGAGGGGAGGCTTACCAGGGTAGTCCATGGTGGCAAGGGTAGTGCTTCTTTAGTGGCAGCCACTCCCAAGGGGCCAAACCTGCACTCCCCGGCTGGCGGCTTTTCCCAGGGGTTGGGGCTTGCTCCCCAGATGGTGGCTTCTCCGCGGGGGAGGGGAAGGGCTAGGGCTCAGTGGAATGGGGGCTGTCTGGAATGGGGGCTAGCCCTGCACTCCAGCTGCCCCCTGTCTCCTGCTTCTCCAGGGGAGCAGGGCTCCAGGGGCTGACCCCAGCCTGCAACTGGTCCAGGAGAGGTCTAGGACTCCAGGGGCCAGCCCCAGCTGCCTCCAGCTGGTCTAAGGGTGGGGTCATGGTTTCTGGCCCAGGCATCTCCTGTAGTGAAGAGGGGAGCCCGCAGTTACCAGCCTTTCCTCGAGAGTGACATCTCCTCCAGGAGGGACCGGGCCGCTCCTCTTGGGGCAACTTCTCACCTTGGCATTTTCTGTTGGTGCTGGGGCTGTACTTCCTAGCCCCGGGAATGGTGGTCCTGGGGGGTTGGGGTATGGTGGCAGGGCCAGTGGACGGGGGGCACCCCACCCATATGGCATTTTTGGGGGTAGAGGGACCATTTACCCGATGCAGTGGCTGGCAACGTGGAAAGCTACGGCTCCAGTTGGCAACTCTCTTGCTGATGCAGCCACCCCCCTATGGTCACTCTGAAGTATAGCTGTACCTCCGATCAGCCCCCTTCTTTTCCATGTAATGGTATATAATCCCATTTCAGGCACATCCTGGTTTCCAGGCACAATCAAACACTGACTTTGTTTTAAGTTAGGATAAGAGGAAGCTGGAAACCAAATTTGGTGGTCCTAGCTCTTATCATTTAGGAGGAGTTCTTGAACAAGTGAACTCACAGATGGATGGATGGATTCAGACAGACATGCTGACTCTCTAATACATAGATTTTTCACTATATTATTGCTGTGGGCAGCAGTACTCAGTAGGAAAATATGCTCCCTTTCTGAACACTGCTATTCCTGTCCCCATGTTTATTTTCCTTCCTCATCCTCTTCTCTCTGTTTCTCTCTCTTCCCTGTCTTTGTGTGACTCTTCTGTTCTTTCTTCTGTATTTCCTTCCTGCTGCAACTTCTAGTTACTACTCTCTCACCCCGTTCGAGTCACTGAACCAATTAGCAATTTAATAGTGCTCAGAGTAAAGTGTTATCAGTAGGCTTTCGAGATGATACGTGAGTGAAATTAATGTACAATGGGGTAGTTCACAAGTTTCAGAATAACTATTTCAGAATGTCTGCAGACTGAGGAAGACAATGCTACATCAATGACATTTTGTTCATATTTGGACAGTTTTCTTCAAAACTGTTAGGCTACGTGTACACTACGAGTTTTCTTGGCAAAAAATATGCTAATGAGGAACTCATTTGCGTGAGTCACGATCTCATTTGCATATTTTCTGCGGATCCATTTTTGCACTAGGGGTTTTTGTGCAAAAACAAGCAGTGTGGATGTTTTCTTTTTGTGCAAAAACCCCTTTTTCTGCAAGATCCTTATGCCCCAAAAAAGGAGGTATACTGATCTTGTGGAAAATGGGGGTTTTGTGCAAAAAGGAAACGTCCACACTGCTTGTTTTTGCCTAAAAACGGATCGGCAGAAAATATGCAAATGAGATCATGACTCATGCAAATGAGTCCCTCATTAGCATATTTTTTGCCGAGAAAACTCTTCGTGTACACGTAGCCTTCAAGATAGAGTCTTACTACTTATCGTTTAAAAATGAAATCTTAGATTCTGCAGGAACTGAATTTTTATGGAGGCTATATATGTATATCAAGTGAGCTGGATTCAGTTCAGTTCAGTTCAGGTTGAGGTAAGATCAAATGAAAGTTTTGCCTTAAATGGATGCAGAGTTTCACCCCAGGTGCATGCCCTCCTTACTTTGTATGGCAGTAAAAATCCTTAATACAGACTGGGATATGTGATATTGAAAAACTATGATCTGTAATAGTTATGAAAAAGCATGATCTTTCATGGATAAAATGCATTATCAGTGTAACTCATAAATTCATCATTGCATCATACTACAATTACTTTGATTAACTATTTTTAAACTAAAGGGTGAGGGAAAGCCAACAAGTGCAGAGGATCACATGGATCGGACAAACACATCCCTTAAGGAAGGGCCTATTAATAGAGATTCTCTATGTCATAGTAAAGAGGAGTGGATGAAAAATGACCAAATACGTGTAAGATCTGATGAGAAACAGTTAAATGGAAATGAGTGCCATTCAATCACATAATGTAATAGACAGTTAATAGTGACAAGTATTTAAAGTGCTTGTATGCAAAAGCTAGAAGTCTAAATAATAAGATGGGTGAACTAAAGTGCCTTGTATTGAATGAGGAGATTGATATAGTAGGCATCACAGTGATTTGTGGTATGAGGATAATCAATGGGACACAGTTAATACCAGAGTACAAAATATATCAGGAGGACAGAACAAGCTGTATTGTTGGGGAAGTTACACTATATGTGAAAGAAAGTAGAATCAAATGAAGTAAAAATCTTAAATGAACCAAACTGTTCCACAGAATCTTAATGGATAGTACTAATTCCATGCTCTAATAATACAAATGTAGCAGTAAGGATACATTGCCAACAATCAGCAGTGAAAGTAACTTAAATTTCTTACAGGTACTGTCCTATTGCAATCCCAGTCACTGACAGCTCTTTAAATAGCCCGTGCTGGCTTTTGGTGCAGCCCAGCCAGCTCTTGCTGGACCTGTATTCTAGGTCACTCCTGCTTACTTTCACCTCTACCAACAACCTGCCCAGGATAGTGATACTGACTATGAAATGCTAAAGGAGATTACTGGAAATAAGGGTGAATTGTTTCCAATTGATTTTTAGCTGAGTCAGTAATTGGCAATGACATTGCTTGTTTGTCAAAGGATACAAAAAGTAACCTCTAGAAGGGTTCATTGCAAATACCTTGCTGACCTTGCTGGAGCCCATCAATATCAGTCTAAGCACTCCTAGATTTAGCCCTGTTGTAAGTATCTTGATGAAATGCTTATAAATGTTTTGTTACTGTTTGGATGTAGTAAATTGCTATTATTTAGGGGTTTTAGGCATGTTTTAGCGCAATTGTATAACTATCATTTGGCATTTGGGTATAATAAATGGATTTGTTATTAAATTGAAATTTGGTGGTTTCCAATATTAATATTCATAGTTTCAAATAGTATTAATAATTCCACTGTATATAAAGACCAGGTTCTGCCCTGGATCTTTTTACATATCTCCCACTGAAATCATTGCTGCGCATTGAGAGGAATATGGAACCCTGTGGTTTATGAGGAATATGGGTTAGCCGATGGACCATAATTAAAAATAGAATTTGACTGTCTCCACAAGGTGATGAATTTATATAGAAATATAAAATATTGACACTCTTTGGATGAGATATTCCATTTATTTCAATGAAGTGGAATTGTTTCATAAAGTTGTAAGCACATTTGTGAGAGTCTGATGTGCTTATAGACTTTGGGTGCCACTGTAAAAAAGGGGAAATGGACCAATGGACTCATGGTGTACACAAGATACTAATACATGTGCTGCTGTTTGTTTTTACATTGAATGTGCCTGAATAGGATGCTAAGAGTAATACCTTAATCCAGGGGTGGGCAATAAAATGGCGGCAGTTTGCCAGGATTAGCATTTGACACCACCACTATATTTACCAGCACCTCCATGATTTACCTGCTACTGCAGCTCCCGTTGGCTGCAGATTGCCGTTCCTAGCCAATGGGAATTGCGGGAAGCAGCATGGACCGGGACACTGCTTCCCACAGCTCCTCTTGGCTGGGAATGATGATCTGCAGCCAATGAGAGCTACAATTGCCTGTACCCATGGAAGTGCAGGTAAATATAGCGGTGGCATCCTGGATCCAGCCCGTGGACTGGTATTTGTCCACCCCTGCCTTAATTTCTACCCTGAAAGCCATAATCTGTGGTCTCTTTTTACTAACTTTGTTCTTTATTTTGAAATAATTTTAGATGGAAGTTTACTGGATAAGAAGTTTGTGTGGATATACTTGAAACCAACTTGGATAATGCCATGAAAATCAGTGAGCTCCCAGCTCCAGCCTCCACACCAAAATCTACTAGAATCCAGCTACTGAATGCATGCACAGAAAGATAGGATGTTATGCCTGATCTAAATACCCTCTCTGTACATTAATGTGTGGATTTGGATCATTTTAATTTGATCATTATCCTTATCATAATTCCACCCTCATACACCCTTCCAAATTATAATCTACCACCAAAACTGCAATCTGCAGAATTTTTACCCTTTTGGTATAAAGTTTATATTTAGTTTATGTTGATGTAGTTGTAACTTCAGCCAGAGAAGAAGTCTATTCTGGGAGCAAGAGACTGGGCTCAATAATTGTCTAAATTTTCTATCTAGGGCATTATTTTATGATAAATGTGAAGGTCTCTACCTTCTTCAGTGTTTCATATGACTAATCGAAGACTTGACAAATGAAGGAAGAATAATAAAAGAAAGAACAATATCTCTGTTCCTTGAGCCTCTGAATAGTGTCAGGGTGAATTTTGAGTACGCAAATTTGTTCCTCCTTATATGCTAGAAGTTTCCACTGCCTGATTTTGACAATTTAGGATTTTCTGTCCTTGTTGGCCTTTCATGCACACCAGAACACTGCAATTTTAAAATGGGAACTCAGTGTCTGTGGAACTGTGATTGTCTGTCTCACATGTATATTAAATAAATTATTCAAAAGACAAATAAAGCATCTCTTTAGAGTGATTTCTTTCAGTAAAATCAAGAAAATTATCATTAAAGCAAGCTTTGTGATTATATAGTACAAAAATTAATGAATGATAAACTAATCTCAGAGAGGTGGTCTTTTAAAAATGTCATTTGTTCTTGTCTCTTTGGTGAAAAAAGAAAAGAAAAAAAGTCTACTTTAGAATACATTATATCCTCTATTATTAAGATCCTGGCCATTTTGATTCATATTTCTATTTATTTATAACATTATGCTAGACATTCTTCAATATATTTTTAAGTGTTTCATAGAAGGCTGATGCACATATTAGACATTGGCTTGAGTCACAAAATTTGTATCTGCAATTTGATCTGAATCTAAACTTTCCTAAATACTAGTTCTAGAATATCAGAGGTGTTGCTTGAATTTGATTTGACTCATTGTAGGCAGAATCTCACATAATGAATTTTGGATCCAAAAGTAAAATTATCCTTACTATGGGAGGTTAGCATCCAGAGTTATGTATGTATTGCACCTATTTATTTTAAATCTTAACTTTAGTACTTTATTTAGAGAAATGCTGCATAGTTAGAATGTAACCTTTAAACTCATATTTTTATGTTTTTCTTATGAAAATCCCATAAAATGGCCTACCACATTAAATTATCCTGATGTAATATAAATGGATGAACAAACATGTATAGTTTTAAATATTTGTTCTTTGCTATACTGAATAGAGGTCTTTTAAGTACATTCTGAATCTTCTAATTTTCCTTTTTATATTACAATTGCAACAAGCTAATCAGACTTTATGAATCTTACTGCCTCTGGTGGAATATTGCAGGAGAGGAGTTTTTCACTTGGTGCTCATTTGAACAGCTTGAGGCAGAGAAGAGATTGATCTAAAAACAACAACCCCACAATAAACAATAGGCTTAATCTAGATGATGAAATGGCAGGTAGACTGAAGAAAATCTAAACCATTACCTGTAATTCTGACCCAGGCCCATCCTGGGGAGGGTCCACAGAGCCCAGAACACCAAGTGATTGCAGGGGACAAATAAAGAGAAAAACAAGGACGGGGTGGAGGTCAAAGGGCTAAAACAAAGGAGCTGGACAGGGACACCAAGCAAAGAACCCCAGACAGCACCCACTCCCCCTTGAAGGCCTAGAGAGAGCCAGCAGATGCCGCCCAGTGGGACTCTGCTTGGATGCGTGAATGGATACAGGAACGGAAATAGGCCCCAGAGTTGCAGGCCCCTCCTTCAGCCAATCTCTGCTCCCTGACTTTGTAAATGGCCATCTTGACCATAGCCAGGAGGAGGTTGACAAGTAGGTCCCATGACTTTGTGGGGCCATGGATGGGTTTTGCATAAATTAATAGATGATGGGAGAATTGCAGCCAGAACCGCAACAAGAGGTTCTGGAGGAGCCAAAAGAGGGGCTGTAACCTGGCACACTCAAGATAGACATGCGCCAGGGTCTCCCTCCTACCACAGAAGAGGCAAGTGTTGGGAACAGGGGTGAACCGCGTCAAATACACTCCAGTGCTCACAGCACCATAGAGGATTCTCCAGCTGATGTCCCCAGCAGGCCACGGAACTAAGGTGGAGTAAAGTCTGGCCCACTGGGGCTCCCCACCCTCTATTGGAGGTAAGAGGTCCCACTACTTGTTATCTGTGTGGAACACAGGGGTGGGGAAGTGAAGAATGTGAAGCATGAGTGTGTATAGATGACTTTTTGACACGGTTTGAAAGGGGATTGTCTGTAATACATGCAGCCAGCTCAGGTGATGAGGAGGCAGTTGGGAAGACATGCGGGGCCAGAGGCCAATGGAGAGATCCGGAGGGCCAGGGGTGCGAGGTGGGTGGGGTGCGCCCTCTCACAGGACCTAGTTGAGGTAAACCCAAGCAGTGGGCAGCAAAGCGTCCCTCACCTCCTGAAGAACACGCCAGGGAGTATAAACGGTGGAGTGCCCCATGCGCTGGGTGAGCACAGGAGGATCCACCCAGTCTCCCCGGTCATAGTCCTGGAGGTCTCTGATCCTGGTGACTTCTGCCAGGACCAACCTCTGGCGCAGCAAGGGGGACTCTGCCGCCAGTACACAGAGATGGGGATTGTATAGCAGAGGCTCCGTGAGGAGGTCTGCCCCCATGCTGGCTCCAAAGGACCTGGTTGCCGAGAGCAGCTTCCAAATATGGAGGAGGTCTGGTAGAAGACCAGTAGCTTGGAAAGGACTCATGGAAGACCTCTCAAGTAAAGGAGCTGCCGGTCATATCGGAGCCCTTAGAAGCAGTGAAGAAAAGAGTGCACAGGTGTGCTCCACGCCAGACTACCTGCTTCATACAGGAGCCTCTGCAGGGTCTGGAGGTGGAAGACATGAACCTGCATGTGCAAATATGTCAGGCTCTGCCTTCCCTCCTCCAGAAGATGAAGAACCTCTGCAGAGACCCAATACAGTCCTGGCCAGAAGAACTGCAGCATCAGCTGCTGGATCTGATCCAGGAAACGAGGTTGGGACCAGGGTATTGAGATGGTGCCAGAGCATAGACAGGACCAGCTGGTTAAGCAACAGTGTCCTTCTGCGCAGGGAGAGGCACTGGTGCAGTCCTGTCCATCTCTGCAACCGCTCAGCCACTCTGGACTCTAAACCTTGCCATTTCTTTGGCAGTGAGAAATACATGACAGAAAGAAAAATGCCAAGATAGAGCAGTGGACCCGCACTCCACCGGACCCGCACTCCACTGGACGGCCTGAAGCACAGGTGGGAGAGAGCTTACCTGCCACCCGGTCCCAACCACCAGGCCAGAACTCTTGACCCAGTTGATCCAGGCAGAGGAGGCCAGCTTGACAGGCCTCCACCCATGCCAGGTCGCCCGGGTCCTGGACTACGAGGAGCATGTCATTGGCATACGTTGACAGGGCCAGATGCATCTCTGGCTCATGGAGCAGCAACCCCGTCAACCTCTTGCGAAGGAGATAGAAGGACTCGATGGTCAGAGTATACAGCTGACCTGACAGTGGACAGCCTTGACACACTCCCTGTCCAAAGCTGACCAGTGCAGTCAGGATCCAGTTGAGCTTGACTAAGCACTCAGCAGAAGCAGAAAGCACCTGGAGAAACCCCACAAAGTGGGCCCAAAGCCAAAGGCCCACAGAGTGCCCAGGAGATACCTGTGGTCCATCTGGTCAAATGCCTTCTCCTTATCCAAAGACAGCAGAGCGAACAACAGACCATCCCTATACCTGAGCGTTATGAGATCCTGAACAGATAGAGGTTATCAAAGATAGTACAGCCGGGGATGGTGTAGGTCTGGTCTGGATGGATTATGTTAGCCAGCATGGACTACAGTTTCAGTGAAAGGGCCTTGGCAATGATTTTGTAGTCTGTGCTGAGGAGTGAGACAGGACACCGATTCCTCAGATTGTGAAGGTCCCTATTCTTAGACAGCAAGGCGAGCATGGCTCACCTGCATGAAAAAGGGAGGACCCTGCTCTCCAAGGACTCGGCCCAGATGCTAGCAAGGTCTCAGCCAATGACATCCCAGAACATGTGGTAGAACTCCATGGCCAGCCTGTCCGCTCCCGGGGACTTGTTAGTGGGCATGAGATGGAGGGCATCCAAGAACTCAGCTAGAGTGAGAGGCAGCTCCAGCCATTCCTGGTTGCCCATGCTGATCATCAGGAGTTCATTCCAGAGAACTCTGCAGGTGTCGGCATCAGTTGGATCTGGCGAGAAAAGGGAAAAATAGAAGGCTTGAGCCAAGTGGTGGTCCAAGCACAGGGTCAGCCAAATACTGGAGGAGTGGGCCTGGGAAAGATGACAATGAGAAATGTAAATGCAGTCCAACCAGGAGTGAAACGACTATTAATCCTACACCTGGACAAAGGTGAATGCGGTATCCTTGTCCGGGTGACGGTCGCACCAGAAATCCACCAGGGAGTGTTGATCTATTATCTCCCTGAAGACATCCACGGTGGCCTGGTACTGCTTGATCCCCATACGGTCCCATTCCTCAAGGGTGCAGTTGAAATCCCTGCCCAGGATCAGGCACTCGTGAGGATCCAGACAGCCAAGGAAGGCAGATGCCCACTGGAAGAAGTGGAGCCTCTCCGGGCCGGACGCTGAGGTATAGGTATTATGGTTTAATGTTAACCCAAAACCAGAGGTGCAGCAGGTGACCCTGCACAACTTCAGCAGTCCCCAGAACCTTGGGCTGTAGGTTCAGGGAGAACAGGGTCACTACCCCATCTTGACAGGCTGATGGGTGGCTAAAAAAGATCGTGTGCTCCCACTCCAGCCACTGGCTAGCCTCGGTGGCTAGAGCAGTATTGGTCTCCTGCAGGAAAATGATGCAGTACCCCTCCTCCTGAAGGAAGGAGAGCACCTGATTCCTTCGGAGACCCAGCCTACAGCTCCAGGTGTTCAGAGTGGCAAGGATGAACGGCGGCATTGAAAGGGCTGGGGAAGATCCTCACTGGCAGGAGTGCTAGCAGCCCCCATTGGGTCCCACACCAAAGCGTGACCATACCCATTGTCAGGGCTCGACAAACAATACAATCTACTCGCCCGTGGCGAGTAGATTTCAGCCGCGCGCCCCGTTCATTCGTGGCACGCACATGCGCAATGCGGCTCTTGCACATGCGCAGTATGGGGCTGGCGAGCAGTTTTCGCCGTCATTCGTCAAGCCCTGCCCATTGTGAGCAGGGCATGATGGAAGCGACAGGTCCTCTGGTAGGCCACAGTCTCCCGCTGGTCCCTTTGCCCTCACCTAAAATGGCCCTTACGCTCTGGAGGACGAGATGAAAGTCTCCCCAGTATTGAAGGGCAAGAGCCACTTTGTTCTTGGAGCCACAGATGTCCTTCAAGAAACTGCGCATCTGGTCCTTCAGCACGTTGGGGCCTATCCCCCTACAGGCCCTGCAGCCAACCAACATAGACAAGCAGGGACTTTGGAGTACCTGCTGCACTCATGGTAGGGGCAGTGGCAGAGGGAGAGCAGCCCCAGACATGCTGGGAGTGGGAGAAATGAAAACTGCCTCTCGAGGACAAACATCTGAGGTAAATGCGGCAACCCCAGGGGTTGGCAGCAATAGGGGAAGGGGAAGGATCGGGGAGAGGAGGAAGGGGAGGAGAAAGACAAGGAGGGTTAGGAAAAGGGGAACAGGAGAAAGAATGGGAAATACAGCTGGGAGAAGGATTGGGCTCGGAACAGTCATAGGACAGGGGTTGGGAGTGAAAACTGGGACAGCGGCCTCAGTGGAGGAGGCACCAGAATGTGGTGCCTTTCCCCAGGGCAGGGGATCGTCAACGGTTCCAGGGGAAGTTAGTGTCTCCCCAGCGCCAGGCCTCAGCGCCACAGAGAGTGCAGCACCAGAGGCCACAACACTGGGGTGATGGGGAACAATGGGAACTCCCACCTGCTAGAAGTACCCAGGGGCTCAGTGGCCATGGCAGAAGCACTGCTGATGGCTGGGCAGATGGTAGCATCCTGGGGAAACTCGGAGGCAGGGAAAGGGGAGGATGGCGGATCAGGAGAAGGAGAAGGCAGCTGTCATCCTTAAAGGACAAGATGATCATCCCTCTCTGAGGCAGCTAGGGACAAGCCTAAGGCCTCAAACTCCTGTGAAAGGAAGGCAAGTCCACTGCCTGCCATCACGTGGTTACCCTCATTGGTAGCAGGGTCAGCAGCTGCCTCCACACAACCAAAACGCACAGATGAAGAGGGGGCAAAGGGAGCATCCTCCATGGCCTCTCCATCCAGGGACTTCAAGAGGGAGACATTTACCTCCTCCACAACTGCCGCAGTCACCTCAGCCACGCCATGACACTGTGAAACATCTGGGGCTCAGGAAGGGCCGGTTCTGACATCCACCCTTAAAAGAATGAGGAGAGTGTTAGAGAAGAAACGGGAGACCCAGGAGTGGATGGAGTAAATTGAACTGCTTTATTGCCTATGCATGTTTACCTCGGACATTCAACACTATGTCTGAGTAGCCTGTTTCTTCTCAAACATCTGGCATCATGAACAGGAACCCAGGGGAGAGTGCCTGATCATCATGTCTCAATGGATTGCATAGGTAAGTCTGATGAGCTCTTTACTGCAACAACTGTTAGGGATTTTATTAACAAGTTGGTGGGAAAATGAGAGGGGGTCCTTATGTGGATCCCTCCGGGGGTCATCAGAATTGATATGCCATCCAGGGGTGGGGCGGAGGCCTCCCTGGAGTTCAGGGGTTCCCAGAGTTGTGCTGGTGCAGGCTCTGCGTGAGGGTCTGTCACATTTTTGGGAAGAAGTTACTAATCTTAGAAGTAAAGTAGAAACTCTGCAGCAGATTGCTAAGAAGCAGCACACTGTTAATCATTAGTGTGTGTTGGCAGACAGGATGGCTGAAAACTGCATGGATGAATTTTAATTGCCTTAAGTCAAAGAACCTGGCCCTGAAGGGTCAAGCAGACACCTTAAAGCAAACATCTCACCCCTCTCCTACTCCTCCTACTTCTTTTAGCCACTCAGTTATCTCTCATTCCCCTCCCAGGTGTATATCAGCCATCATGTGGTTCACCCGCCACTGTGGCCAGCTGTGGCCTCCAAGCCCAGCCCCTTCATCTCAGGGGCAAAGCCACAGTTTGTATGGGCCATGCCTTAGTGACAAGATGTAATGCAAGGGGGGAGGAGATAACTGTAGTGAGCACTGCTGGAGGGTAGTGTCCTGAAGAGGACACCGTAGTTCGGGAGTGACACAGGTCCAAAGTCCAACTGTGGACAGAGAGGAGTAACCGGGGAGACACCAGCCAGCAGAAGGTGACCTGCTTATGAGAGCTAATTCCCAGTGCTACTGGTAGGAGTGGTGTGTCACTCCCCGTGACACCCCCAAAGAGTAGTCTGTACACTAGTTAGCAGGTTAGCTATAAGGGATTTGGTGATGTTTTCCAGAGTTAAAATGCCATTCCATAAATGATCAGTGGAGCCAATCCCTGCAACAGTCCTCACATATCCAATAACCCCAGACCATGTTTCAGGCATTGGATTCAAGTGGAGGAATCAGCTTCTTGAAGGGAGCTCCATCTCTCCCATGTATAGTTGGCAAGATCTCGCCACCTCCGGGTACTTCTGTCAACCAAATTCTTAACGGCCCCCAGCAGCATCTTTCCTCCTGGTTTGGCAAACTGGAAACAATTAGCAAACATGTTATTAAGATACCAAAGTGGGGAATAGGGTGATACATTAAGGACCACAGGTCTTTGAGTGAGGATGGCCACTATGGCGATAGGTGTGTAACTAACAATTTGGCCTGAGGTGGAGAGTTAGGGAGAGGAAGAGGTTTAATTAAAAAAAGTTTCCCTTTATTCCAAAAGGGAGTGGCATGACATGCCCAATAAAAAAAGGGGGTACCATGCCTGTAGAATTCAGGGGAATCCAGAGGGTGGGTGAAATTCCCATCCAATGCCCCTTCTGCAATATTGGTTCCTGTAAATATAGTTAAAATGCTTATTAATCCTTTTCTGCCTACTGCAGTATTTTCAAACATAGTACACAACAATGCTAGCAATGAGACAGACACCACAAGACAAACAAGACATAAGAACATAAAACACAATCTTTGTCACAACAATAAATCCATGTTATCTCAGTTGCTCTTCAGCCGGTACCAGCTCTTTCTGATGTTCTGAAAGAAAAAAAGAAAATGTTTCTGCCTTCATGGAGATGGCAGATTATATCTTAAAATACTCCATTATTTTACAGATATTCTTGCTGATTTCTTTGTTTGCCTGCAGTTACCCCAATACTTTGTCTTATAAGCAGGTGAAGTTTCAATGGCATCTTCCTTTTAAAGGTTTAGAGTGAATTAACCCACTGTTCAATCATTAAATTAATGAGGTGGAGTACCTCAGTTTCCTTCTTATACTGCAGACAATTTGTGTTTCCAGCTACCACTCCAGCGTGCCTAAAGTCTTTTCCTTTTCCAAAAGAAAATCATATGCATTATACATTGTTACAGACTGCAAGCAGTGAGGCAATAAAGCAATTCCAGATGGAATGGAAAAAGGCCCCTGAAACAACTGAGGCTGGGGAGGGAGCAGCAGTGGCAGCAGCACCACCAAGCACCTCACAAAAACTACACCAGCCACCACCCCAGGGACCCAGATGGAGAAAGGGTCACTTACAAACTCCCCTCTCACCACCACCACCACCACCACACAGCAAGTTGTGGGAGGAAAGAACTGCCCAGGAGCTGCTCTAAGGCAGCCCCCTTACTTCCTGTGTCCCAGAGGGAGTAGCAGCAGTAGGAAAGGTGAAGTCCAGGCCTGCAGCAGTGAAGGAATGAGCCAGGTAGACCCCCAAGAAAATGGAAAAGGGAATTCTCCTCACCTGCCCCACCCAGTAGATCCTACAGCCAGCTGAGGTGGGGGTGGGGGTGGGGGTGGGGGGGAGGAAGGAAGCTGCCTGCAAACAAAGCAAGTGGAGAGAAGAGAGGGGTGCATGGGGGAGCAGAGTAGAAACTGTGACAGGGTCAGGTTAGAGACAGACAAGGAGGAATGGAAAGGTAAAACATTAGCCTCAGACTGAGGAGATCTCTGCTCCCAGAGTAAAAGGGAGGGTTAGAACCAGCAGAGGCAATCAGGGGCAGTGGAACACCTGGGGCTAATTGACCAGGCCTGCAGTCAGGCCAGCCTAAGTTAATTAGGACACCTGGGGGTAATTAAGAAAACTAGTTCAGACGGGCTATAGAAGAAGCTTTGCCGAGAGTTCAGCTGTATGTGTAGCTGAAAGGATGGAAGAGAGTGCTGCTGGGAGTAGAAGGAAAGGATATGACAACTGAGCACTAGGAGGATGAACCAGAGAGAAGGAAGGTATGGGGAAGTAGCCCGGGGTCTTGATGCTGTCTTGTAGCAGGTGTTGGGGATTCACACAGCAGTTACTTTTACAGGGCCCTGGGATGGAATTCAAAGTAGAGGGTGGGCCCAAGTTCCCCCCAACACCCACCTCCCCATTTCCACTTGGGGGGGAAAGGATTGTGAGTTTATTTTCTGTTTTACTATATGCTGGCTAATGACAAAAAGAGCTCAACAAACAGCAAACTTTGGTTAAGACCAAAGCAGACTGTGAAGAGCTTCAAAAAGATCTCAAAAACCTAAGTGACTGGACAACAAAATGGCAAATGAAATTTAATGTTGATAAATGTAAAGTAATGCACACTGGAAAAAATAATCCCAACTATATATACAATGCGATGGGGACTAATTTAGCTATGACTACTCAAGAGAGAGATCTTGGAGTCATTGAGGATAGTTCTCTGAAAACATCCACTCAGTGTGCAGCAGCAGTCAAAAAAGAAAATAGAATGTTAGGAATCATTAAAAAAGGAATAGAGACTAAGACAGAGACTATCTTATTGCCTCTGTATAAAACCATGGTATGCCCACATCTGGAATACTGCATACAGATGTGGTTGCCTCATCTGAAAAAGACATATTGGCATTGGAAAAGGGCAACAATAATTATTAGGGGTTTGGAATGGGTCCCATATGAAGAGAGAGTAAAAAGACTTGGACTTTTCAGCTTAGAACAGAGGAGACTAACGAGGGATATGATAGAAGTCTATAAAATCATGACTGGTGTGGAAAAAAGTGAATAAGGAAAAGTTATTTACTTGTTCCCATAATATAAGAACTAGGGGTCACCAAATGAAATTAATAGGTAGCAGGTTTAAAAACAAACAAAAGGAAGCTTTTCTTCACACCCTGCACAGTCATCCTGTGGAGCTCCTTGCCAGAAGAGGTTGTGAAGACTAGGACTTTAACAGGGTTCAAAACAGCCAGATAAATTCATAGAGGTTAGGTCCATCAATGGCTATTAACCAGGATGGGTAGTAATGTTATCCCTAGCCTCTGTTTGTCTGGAAATGAATGACAGGAGAAGGATCACGTGAGGATTCCCTGTTGTGCTCACGTGCTCTGGGGCATCTGGCATTGGCCTCTGTTGGCAGACAGGATACTGGCCTCGTTGGATCTTTGGTCTGACTCAGTATTGCTGTTCTTATGTTCTACATTCTTATGTTCTAAGCTAAAGACCTAGGTGTAATACTTAAAACTGTGGGCTGCTGTGAGCCTCTTAGGCAAACAAAATCCGCCAGGAAGCACAGGACCCACTCAGTTTTCATAGGAGCTTTGTCACAATACTTATAGATGTAGGTGAATAATTCAGAGAATAAAAGACTGTTACATTCATTCTCTCTACAAGACTATTGGAGTCTTTGTGTGTGTCTTAACACTGCAGCATTTCAGAGGCTCTTGGACACAGTAGTGATCGATAAGTGTTGTTCCCACCCACTCCTGTCTTTGGTAGTCCTGTCAAATATACATATAAAAATAACTTAGAAATGTTGTACAATGCATTTGCAGTTATTATTCAGCCTCCAGCTATGGAGTCATACTATTGCGGTAGCTGCTCAGCTCTGAGAGGCAATATATTTGCCTCAGTGCAATCTCTGGTACACAAATTAATCCCTGTTCCTTTTCCTAGAATGGTTGCCTTTCTATGCCATGTTTATTAAAAAACAATCCCATCTCACAGATATAGCTATTTCTTCCGTTCTCGTTCAACTCTCCTAGTTTCTCAAATGATCCTTGGCCTTTGCATGCACATTCACCTGATTATTTTCCTCTTTACAAGCCCTCTCGCAATGTTCCCACACAGTGTTTCTGTAGCCTACTGAATCTAGTGCATGTAAATATTCCTTGTTCTAGTCAGAAGTGTGATGTTCTCATCTCTGGTTGTTAATCTTTTCCATTCATCATCTTGGCCTGGACTCTCTTTCTAAGTCAAGGATGCTTGTTATCAATAGCAGCTTCATTTACATACAAAATGGTTCCTAGAAAAGAAAAGACAATTTGCTGGGGTGCCAAGTTATAAAAATAAGACCTCTTCAACATTAGGGGTATGTCTAGACTGTGTCCCTCTGTCAGCAGAGGGATGCAGATTAGGCAGGTCGACATTGCAAATGAGGCAGGGATTTAAATATCCCATGCCTAATTTGCATAAAAATGGCCACCGTGTTTTGCCAACTCAGCACTTTGTCGGCAAAAAGCGGCAGTCTAGAGGGGGATCTGTTGAGAGAGAAAGCGTTTTCCGACAGATCCTGTAATCGTCCTTGCAGGAGGCATAAGGGATCTGTCAGAAAAGGCTTTCTTTCTCAACAGATCCCCCTCTAGACTGCCGCTTTTTGCCGACAAAGTGCTGAGTTGGCAAAACACGGTGGCCATTTTTATGCAAATTAGGCACACGATATTTAAATCCCTGCCTCATTTGCAATGTCGACCTGTCTAATCTGCATCCCTCTGCTGACAGAGCGATGCAGTCTAGACATACCCTAGGAGTATACTACTTTTATTTTCATCAATATCAAATAACACTTCTCAACAGATGACAACAAATTAGACCCAGAAGGTGATATTAGTAGGTAGGAGAAATTATTGTGAAGCATTAGCTGATAACTGATGCTGTAGTGTAGACATACCCTAAGGTATTTCAAAATAAAGCATCTACACACACACAATGCATTTTGAAATAACGTTTTGCTATTTCGAAATAATGCGTCCACACTGAGTGGACGCTGGATCGCATTTAAGGCTGGCCAGAACCAGTGCTGGCAGGGCACCAGGTCAGGACTTACTGTGTGGGGCTGCTGCCTGAGGCTATTTGAGGTCTATGCTTAAAGGGACACCTTCTCCTCCTCCCCTCCCCCCCCCCCCTCCCGGATAGCCAGTTCTCAGGCTTCCCTGCTTGCTTTTCTACTTCAATGAGGGACAGCAAAGCATTTTGTCTCTGAGTGCTCTGGTTGCCCTCACTCAGGATACCATAGCACTCTGCAACATGGAGCCAGAGCTGCCCCATGGCTCTCTGGTGCTTCTCTTGGACGTGTTGCTGTGAGCCTGGCTGCACTTTCTGCAGGCTGCCATCCAGGAGGTCCATCGGGGGGCTGTCAGTATCCAGGAGGCCCTGTGGGAGAGCTTCCACCCTGAGGAGCACTAAGAGCCTCCTGGTCTGCCCTCTGGGGCTTGTGCCTCATTCCTCCTCACGTCCTTCCACTCTACCTCCCTACCCCCTTCCTGATGTCAAATAAAATACACGTATTTTCATGAACACAAACTCTTTTATTTAACAAACCTGGAGGGGAGGGAATGAAACTCTGGTGAGACTGGGGAAAGGAGGTGGGAGAGGGGAGGGGGAAACCTGGGAGGAGGGAGCTGGAAGGGGGAAGCAAGGGGAAGAAGGGGGAGGGGAAACTCAGGGTTGGGGGTCTCGCCGGACCAACTTGATTTTATGCAAACCTGCTCCTGGGTTCACATGTGGTCTTTGGTGGCCAGGCTGGCAGCTATCCTGCCATAGACAGCTGTGTTCCTCCATCTAGTGTGGAGATCATGGACATTGGGGGCATCCCCCCCCACCCCCAAACCTGAATAAAGTCCATGATCTCCACTCTGGACCAGGAAGGCGCCTGCCTTCTCCGGGCCCTGGCAGGTTCCTGGGAGCTGGCAGACTGCTCCTGGGGAGCAGTGGAGGGCTGGCTGCCAGTGGCTTGCTGGCTCATGTTTTGGGGCCACTGGGTCAGGGGCAGTGACTGCTGGCTCTGGGCTGGCAGGCTTGGAGCTGGCACATGCACTGTGGCCAGAGTCAACCCCTTTATGGGCTCCGGGGAAAGGGGGAGGGAGAGGAGTGTTCTTGGTTGAGGCTGGAGTGGCCCCCTATTTCGCTATAAGTATCTACAAAGCACTTATTTCGAAATAGCTATTTCAAATTTGGTGTTATTCCTCGTGGAATGAGGTTTACCAAATTCAAAATAAGTGCTCCGCTATTTCAAATTAATTTCGAGATAGCGGTTTGGCTGTGTAGACCTACCCATATTCTGTACATCAGTAGAGAGCATTTATCAAAATAGTACTCGGTGAATAAATTTTCCTGAACTCCAAATAGTAGAAACAAACAAACCAAAGAAACAAGCATGCATACTCTCATCTTAAACTGGTCAAGAAGCTATCTAATATCCTCTCTCACTTTTCCAGAGCTGCTTAGTATGCTATATTTGGACAGAAAAGTAGAGACACTCAAGCTGATCAAACATACAGGGGCTTATCTTCTTGCCAATAAAGACCAATAAGAGCCCAATATTCCATTCTTATTGAACTTCAGATCAGGTTTACCATCCTGATTTAAGCTGGGCTCATTTAATAAATACTTTGAAATTATTGTGGAGATTTTCTTTCTTTGTCTGACCCAAACAATCTGCAACAGCTGCAATCCTTATGAATATTAAAACTCTCAATGCTGTGGTCAATACTAATAATAGAATCATAGAGCAGGAAGAGACCTCAGAAGGTCATCAAGTCCAGCCCCCTGCTCTAGGCAGGACCAATCCCAACTAAATCACCCCAGCCAGGGCTTTGTCAAGCCGAGACTTAAAAACCTCTAGAGATGGAGATTCCACCACCTCCCTAGGTAACCCATTCCAGTACTTCACCAGCCTTCTATTGAAATAGTTTTTCCTAATATCCAACCTAGACCTCCCCCACTGTAACTTGAGACCATTGCTATTTGTTCTGCTATCTGTCACTACTGAGAACAGCCTCTCTCCATCCTCTTTGGAACCTCCCTTCAGGAAGTTGAAGGCTGCTATCAAATCCTGCCTCACTCTTCTCTTCTGCAGACTAAACAAGCCCAAATCCCTCAGCCACTCCTCGTAGGTCAAGTGCTCCAACCCCCTAATCATTTTGTTGCCCTCCGCTGGACCCTCTCCAATGTGTCCACATCTTTTCTATAGTGGGGGGCCCAGAATTGGATGCAATACTCCAGATGTGGCCTCACTAGCGCCAAATAAAGGGGAATAATCTTCTCTAGATCAGCTGGCAATGCTCCTCCTAATGCATCCTAATATGCCATTAGATTTCTTGGCTACAACAGCACACTATTGACTCATATCCAGCTTCTCATCCACTGTAATCCCCAGGTCCTTTTCTGCAGAACTGCTACTAAGCCAGTCGGTCCCCAGCCTGTAACAATGCTTGGGATTCTTCTGCCCCAAGTGCAGGACTCTTCACTTGTCCTTGTTGAACCTCATCAGATTTCTTTGGCCCAATCCTCTAATCTGTCCAGGTCACTCTGGACCCTATCCCTGTCCTCCACCATATCTACCTCTCCCCCTAGCTTAGTGTCATCCACAAACTTGCTGAAGGTGCAATCCATCCCCTCATCCAGGACATTAATGAAAAGGATGAATAAAACCAGCCCTAGAACCGATCCTTGGGGCACTCTGCTTGAAACTGACCGCCAACCTGACATCAAGCCATTGATCACTACCTGTTGGGCCCAACAATCTAGCCAGCCTTCTATCCACCTTACAGTCCATTTATCCAATCATATTTCCTTAACTTACTGGCAAGAATATTGTGGGAGACCATATCAAAAGCTTTGTTAATGTCAAGGTATATCACATCCCCTGACTTCCCCATGTCCACAGAGCCAATTACCTCATCATAGAAGCTAATCAGATTGGTCAGGCATGACTTGCCCTTGGTGAATCCATGTTGACTATTCCTGATCACATTCCCTTCTTCCAAGTGCTTCAAAATGGATTCCTTGAGGATCCACTCCATGATTTTTCAAGGGACTGAGGTAAGGCTGACTGGTTTATAGTTCCCTGGATTGTCCTTCTTTCCTTTTTTGAAGATGGTCACTACATTTGCCTTTTTCCAATCATCCAGGATCTCTCCCGATCTCCACAATTTTTCAAAGATAACGGCCGAAGGCTCTGCAATGACATTTGCCAACTCCCTCCGTACCCTCAGATGCATTAAATCCAGACCCATGGATTTGTGTATGTTTAGCTTTTCTAAATAGTTCTTAACCTGTTCTTTCTCCACCAAGGGCTGCCCACCTCCTTCCCATACTGCATTGCCTAGTGTAGTAGTCTGGGAGATGACCTTGTCTGTGAACACAGAGGCAAAAAAGCACTGAGTACTTCAGCTTTTCTCACATCATCTGTCACTAGGTTACCTCCCTCATCCAGTAAGGGACCCACACCCTCCCAGATCACTCTTTTATTGCTAACATGCCTGTAGAAACCTTTCTTGTTGCCCTTCACATCTTCCTGCTAGCTGCAATTCCAATTGTGCTTTCACCTTCCTATACTCCCCTGCATTCTTGAGCAATATATTTATACTCCTCCCTAGTCATCTGTCCAAGTTTCCACTTCTTATAAGCTTCCTTTTTGTGTTTAAGCTCACCAAGGGTTTCACTGTTAAGCCAACTTGGTCACCTACCATATTTGCTTTTCTTACTGTGTATGAGGATGGTTTGTTCCTGTGCCTTCAATAAGGCTTCTTTAAAATACATCCAGCTCTCCTGGACTCCTTTCTTCTTCATGTTAGCATCCCAGGTGACCCTGCCCATCAGTTTTCTGAGGAAGTCAAAGTCTGTTTTTCTGAAGTTCAGAGTGTGTATTTTGCTGCTCTCCTTTCTTCCTTTGGTCAGGATCTTGAAATCTACCATCTTATGATCACTGCTTCCCAGGTTGCCACCGACATCTATTTCCCCTACTAGTTCCTCCCTGTTTGTGAGCAGCAGGTCAAGCTGCGCCATGACCCTTAGTCAGTTCCTTCAGCACTTGTACCAGGAAGTTATCCCCAACATTCTCCAAAAACTTCCTGGATTGTTTGTGTACTGCTGTATTGGTCTCCCAATAGATGTCAGGGTGATTAAAGTCCCCCATGAAAACCAGGGCCTGTGATCTGGAAGCTTCTCTTAGTCGTCTGAAGAAAGCCTCATCTACCTCATCCACCTGATCTGGTGGTCTATAGCAGACACAACCACAGCATCACCCCTGTTGCTCCTGCCTCTAGACTCTCAACAGGCTTTTCTCCCTCCATATACCGGAGTTCTGAGCAATCGTACAGCTCTCTTACTTACAGTGCAACTCCTCCTCCTTTTCTCTCCTGTCTGTTCTTCCTGAACAGTTGATATCTTTCCATGACAGTGCTCCAGTCATGTGAGTCATCCCACCAAGTCTCCATTATTCCAATGAAATCATAGTTCTTTGACTGTGCCAGGGCTTCTAATTCTTCCTGTTTGTTTCCCAGGCTTCTTGCATTCATGTACAAACACCTTAGATAACTAGTTGATTGCCCTACCTTCTCCATTTAAATCAGGGTCCTCCTTTGTTGCTTCTTCCTCCTTGTGTTTCTTCCCGGTATCCCACTTCCCCACTTACCTCAGGGCTTAGGTCACCATCACCCAATGAACCTAGTTTAAAGCTCTCCTCACTAGGTTTGCAAGATGCTCTTTCCTCTCTTGGTTAGGTGGATCCCATCTCTTCCAAGCAATTCATGTGCCCGGAAGAGAGTCCCATGGTCGAAGCTCTCTCTCTGACACCACCTGCGCAACTACAGGTTTATTTCCACGATTCAACAATCCCTACCTGGACCTTTTCCTTCAACAAGGAGGATGGACGAAAACACCACTTGCACTTCAAATTCCTTGATCCTTCTTTCCAGTGCTACATAATCTGCAGTGACCTGCTCACGGTCATTCTTGGCCATATCATTAGTTCCCACATGGAGAAGCACTAAGGGGTAAGCAATCCAAAGGTTTGATCAGTTTTGGAAGACTCTCGATCACATCCTGAATTCTAGCTTCTGGTAAACAGCACACTTCTCAAGATTCCAAGTCTGGTCTGCAGATGGATGACTCTGTCCCTCTTAGGAAGGAGTCTCCGACCACCACCACCCGTCTTCTTCTCTTGGGGGTGGTGGCCGTGGAACCCCCATCCCTAGGGACTACACATCCCATGACTTCCGGTAGATGGTGTCTCCTTCTGATCTCTTCCATGAGAGGTCCTTGCTAAAGCATTCTCCACAGTAGTGCCTGGGCAGAGAGCCTGAAAGCAGTTACTTACCTCTGCTAGAATTGGGGATACCTGAGTTGGCTTCCTTCTCCTGGAGGTTACATGCTGCCAGTTTTCTTCCTTGTTCTGTACTGCCCTCACTGGTTCTTCAGGCTGCTGTGTCTGCAGCATTAAATGCTGCCTTCTATCGAAGAAGTCTTCATCTTTTCTGATGGAACATAGGGTTGATACTTGGGTCTCAAGTCCTCTCATTTTTTCTTCCAAAATGGCAACCAGCTTGCACTTAGTACAGATGAAATCCCTTCTATCTTCTGGGAGGAAGACAAACATGGCACATGCTGTGCAGGTAACAACAGCAGACCTATCCCTCTCTATACCTGCCTTCCTACTGAGAGATTCCTCAGATGTTTTTAAATGTTTCCTTGAAGGGCAGGAGAGAAACAAAATTTAAGAAAAAGGCCACCAAACACTATGGGGCTCCCCCAGAGCAAACTCCCAGGCGAACTCCCCTGTTGACTGCTGCCCTGTCGGCTGCTCACTGAGTTGGCTCTGGCTGCCTTTTTATAAGGCTGCTGGCTAGGCCCATCTCAAAGCCTTGCCTCTAATCCAATCAGCCCCTGAAGGCCCACCTGGAACAAAGCACTCCCAATTCACACTTTTCAAACTAATGTGAGGTACAGAGAAACCCTTCTGGACCACTGTCCGGTGGCTGTGGAATTGCCTTCCATTCAAACTCTAACAGGTTATGTCTACACTCCAGAGGTATCCCAAAATAGCTATTCTGCATCTTTTAAGCGCACCCATTATTTCAAAATATAACGGGCTCATTATTCTGACGTCCCTGTAGACCTCATTCCACAAGGAGTAAGGGACGTTTTGGAATAGCAATTTATTTTGAAATAAGTGCTGTGTAGTCAGCGCCAATTTTGAAATAAGCTATTTTGAAATAATATCAAAATAAGATAAGCTGTGTAGCTCAAATTGTGAATCTTATTTTGACCTACAGTGCAGTGTAGACACACCCATAGTAACCTCCGTCCTTATTACCTAGTTCTCTAAGGCTTAGTCTACACTGCAGGGTTTTTGCACAAGAAACCTTTTGCGCAAGAGTTTTTGCGCAAAAGCTTCTTGTGCAAAAACACGTCCACACCTCAAAGCGCATCGCAAAGGCGATGTGCTTTTGCACAAGACAGCATCCACACTGCATGGACACTCTTGCACAAGAAAGCTCTGATGGCCATTCACAGAATGGCCATCAGAGCCCCTCTGCTTTTTCCAATAGGGGTTTCTTGTGCAAAACCCCCTCCGAAGTGTCCATACCTGTCTTTTTGCACAAGAGCTGTAGTGCAAAAAGGAGTTATTCCTGGTGGGGAGAGGAATAACTCTACCGGCAAAAGCCCTCTGTTCTGTCGATTTTTCTTGTGCAAGAATGCACTTGAGGTGTGGATGCGCCACTGTTTTTTGCACAAAAACGGCTGGTTTTCGCAAAAACCTTGTAATGTAGACATAGCCTAATTGTCTATAGCTTTATTTGGATATATAAAGTATATAAAATGGGGAACAATATGAGTAAACAAAATAGATCTCTGGTCTTCTTTATTAGTTAAAAAGAAACAAAGAAGGAGGTGCAAAACCATTTAGTGGGTTTTTTTTTAAGATTACCTTTAACATTTTAGACTTTTTCTACTATACACAATGATATCAAGAAAATGAGTAAACTGCATGATATATGTGTGGACAGCAGTGTGGAGATTGGTAAGGAAGCTAAATTAGCAGATCCACAAAAACAAGAACAGTCAGGGTGTTCTTCAGTTCCTCCCCGTTATGTGAGGAAAATCATTACAAAAATAGTTGATGCTCAGTTTAAACCAAGCAAGGAAAAGGAACACTAGGAGCCCCCTTTCAGCATCCCACTTTTCTCAAAGTCCCCCACTGTCAAAACTCTGCCTTATACCTTCCTTATCAAACAATAGTCTATGGAAAGACCATTTGCAGGGATGAAACATTTTTCCATTTTTCGCCAGGTTTAGGAGTCTCACGGTTTCCAGCTGCTTTTTTGATCATATAAACTGAACTTTTACATGGGGCTGTTTTATCTTGTGTGTCCAATTACCCTTTGGAAATGAAACTTTTTTTCGTGTCATCATATTATATGGCTTCTGCTAGGAGGGTTTGATATCAAGATTGGCAGGTTGGGATGGCCGCGAGAACCTTATCTTAGTAGGCTCTGGTAGCAATATGAATATGTGTGAATCAGCACATTACACAGAGCTGATTAGCTCCCAGACAAACATGGTTTTATTTCCCGTCAGTCCTAACCTCTGTCTCATTTTTTCAGCCCTTTATTTTGGCGGGGTTTTGCAAGGGGACGTTTGTTGTAACTGTATTCCTAAAACCACGCGTTGTTCACAGAGCCTGCGGACATGCTAAGTCAGGTGAAGCAGTAAAGGTGCCCATCTGAGCGCTCTGGTACTGGGTCTGCAGAATTAGAGGCAAACGCCGCGCGGGCGGGAGCGGGGAGAGTCCTCAGTGCTGTTATTTTTTGGAAATAAAGAGGGAAAATGCCCCCTTCTTCTCTCACTCTTTGCTGTGACTGTGCTAAATGGGCGGCATTTTAAGAGCTGTCTCCTGCTTCCTCCATCTCTTCACTTCCCCCATTGCCTCTCCCGGGGACCCATCCATCCATCCCCCCTCCCCCAGCGCTTCATTGCCCTCTTGTGCTCCCCTTCACTCCCCGCGCCGCCCCGGTTTTGCTCCCCCATCTTCCTTCCCCTCGCCGGGGTTTTGCGCCTCTGTCCCTTCCCCGCCCCTCTCCAGTGTTGCCCCGCCCCCTGCGCGCGCGCCCCTCGCGCGGTTTCTGCGCCCCCCGCCACTGTGGTGCTCCGGGAGCAGGTGAGGGCAGCCGCGTGCGCATGCGCGGCTCCGCTCCCAGGCATGCTCAAAACCTGCTGGGGCGGAGAATGTGACAGAGCCGCCGCCGGATCGCGGCTGCCTCCAGCTCCTGGCCAGCACCATGCGGCGGACAGCAGCCTGCTTCCCCGTCGCGTGCCTGCTGCTCCACCTCCAGGCTGCAGGTAAGCCGCCACGCCGGGGCTGCTGCCGCCTGGGACCCAGGCACCCAGGCAGGCGCCGAGCCACCCAGGGGACGGAGCTGTGCGGAGCATCCCCCTAACCTGAGCTTGGGGAGACCTGCATGTTTCAAAGAGCCCCCGCGAATGGAGCTGACACAGCACCTGTTGTTGCAGGGCAGTGACAAGGGTCGGGGCTAAATGCGCCCCTGCCAAAGACAGTGCAAGATGCTGGCTGCGGGTAGCAGTGAGGCTTGCGTGAGTCTAAACAGGTAGTTTCTCCCCCTTCCCCCCGACCCCATGCGTTAACATGGATGTAGCTCTGCACATATTAAAGCACGTGGGGAGAGCAATGGTTAGACTAACGCCTGCTGCAACCATTAGCTACAGCGTCTTCCCTCTTTGGCGCTAGTGAGGGCTGTTGAAGTGGAAGCGCCACAGATGCCTTTGTTTTGTCTCTGCCCCTCCCCATGAACGGGATGCAAAGGGCCGAACTAATGGCTCTAATCAGGTACCTGGAGAGATCCCCGCCTCTTTGGCCATTTCTCTTGCCGTTGAAGAGCCCTCCGCCAATAGAGCAGCACGGGTTTGGGAGAAAGGGAGAGCGCGAGGAGTGTTTCAGCGCTGTGTGTGTTTCAGTACCATGGTCAGCAACCACCGGAATAAACACATCTGGGCAAAGCTGTGTGTGAGGCCAAATGTCACCGAGCGGAATTAGGTCGTAATAGTAGCTATCCTCAACAGGGTTGCAAATAATTAAAAATAAAAGCCCAGGTAAACGGCACCTCAGCTGTTCTCCCTAAAGATACTCTAACAGGTACGGATACTACCTGTTATTTTCTGTCACTATTGCTTTGGGATTTGGAGCACTAGCCACATAGGTTTCTAAATATTTTGGAACGATGGAAGTTTAAAAAAATTTCTCATCTTTTGAAATTGACACGAATTCAAGCGTGGAAACTGGATTCTAGACAGCGAAATTTCAGCTGCGACAGCAGTCATTTGTGCAGAAGTCCTGTAGCTACGTTAATAAATCCTCTCCTGCTTAGCTGGCAAAATATGGGCATCTTTTAGAAACGTGGTTAACGAAGAATTGTATTACACAGTTTTTTCAGCTCAAGTGTCATTTTTATTTAATAATCATTTGCTGTATTTTTTCAGTAAAATTATATGTCTTAATTTTTAAGGGTAAAACCTACCCTTTCTCCAGAGTCCTTTTCCCCACTTTCCATCATTTAAACTGAATTGTCACTACTTTAGAAGGAAGGTATAATTGCTGAAGGTATAATTAAATGTTGTTTGTAATTAATATAATTACATAATACTGCTATATCTCTACCTCTAACATAGAAAATGGCTATTGGCTCTGCTTATAATGTCACTTAAAATCATTCCAACCTTCATATATATCTATATCTATCTATCTATCTATCTATCTATCTATATATCAAATACAATGGCTGCAAGTTACAACTAGACAAATTCAGCCTGCAAATAAGGCATACATTTTTAAAGGTGAGTGTGATAACCATTGGGGCAATTTATCATGGGTTGTGGTGGTTTCTCCATATTGAAATTTTTAAAATCAAGATTGTATGTTTTCCTGAAAGATCTGCTCTGGGAAAGTTCTATGGCCTGTGATGTACAGAATGTCAGACTGGATGAACACAATGGTCCCCTTTGGCTATAGCAATCTATGAATGACTCTATGAATATGAGAGTACATATACAGTCTTTTGCTGCCACAAACCATCTTTTTTAGGACAGTGTTTCAGTGTGCCATTAACATGAAATGTTTTATTATGGGATGAAAGGTTTTAGAAACATATCGGGGGTAAAGTAATACCACTAGAAATGTAACAGAGTTATAAATAATTCATGGTTATCTATTACGATAATAGTTGTATACATTATTTAATATGCTAGATAAATGGGCATGGCATCATCTTGTTTAATCTAGCCTCAAGAAATTGTTATCCTCAGGTTTTAGTACTTTACTCTTACAGTAAATCAGACTACCTTTGACAAGATTTCAATCATGTTATTCCTTTGTATTTGAGTGGTTTGGAGAGTCATATATTGCTGTTTTACACTATGTGTGTGGTAGAGATTATTGTTTAAAGGATAAGGAGTATTTTTAAATCCATTTTATGAAAATCCTTAATCTGCTTTTAGATTTGTCATTTTACAAAAACATATATTAAATTGATCATCTGTATAACATTAATGTAACATTAGTGGTGTAATATGCCTTCTAAATTTGTATTTATCTGCTATTAATTCTAAACTGCACAGACTGCCTTACTTAGACCAGTTTCTGTTAGTATGATGGAAAAGCTAACTAAAATTTATAACTGACTGACTTAACTTAATAAAACAAGTTAAATTTAGTAACTAGAGGATTTACCCAGTGTTGCTCAGCTCTTTAATTCAAATTATCTTTGTTTTTCTTCATATAAATCATTGCTCTTGGGTAAGATGAGGGATGAGGGGTTCAGTATTCAGGTGGCTCCAAGGAGAGGACAACCCCAGCCCTCTCCCACCACAGCAGCTTGGGGCCAGGTGAGAAGCACCTGTCCATGGCCACTGAAACTACAGCAGTCACAGCCAGAGAGGGGGGGTGCATATCCCCTGGGTGAGGGACACACAAACAGAAAATTCTCTCAAATATATAATAAATAGTTGTCTTTTTCTCCATCCCTGCCCCCTGCTGCCCCAATGGGGTTATAATTGACCTGGTTCCCATCTTTGACCCCTTGCTGCCCTCACAATCATACATTATAACTGTTCCTTTCTACCAGAGTACCAGAACCCTCCCTTTCTGTTTTATGAGAAACAATTGTATTTCAGATGCATCCTTTTGTCCTGGCACAATTGAACCCTAATCTTGCTTTAAGTTATGATAAGAGGAAGCTGCATATCAAATTTGGTTGTCCTAGCTCTTACTGTTTAGGAGGAGTTCTTGAATAAACAGACAAATGGACGGACAGACTCTCTCAAATATGTAGTAGATTGGAATGCTTGTTCATGAACATTAGCATTTAAATAAAATACTCCAATGATCACAACAATGGAGAAAACAGCAGAGACCCATATATTAGTACTATCTTGTTTCCCATACAATTCTGGTAAATAATTGCTTAGGAAAAAGCATGAAAATCTTTGAAAAGCCATAATCAGCCTTGGCATAATGTGCACAGTGTCCATCAGTGATGAGAGTTCTGCCTGCTCCACCCAGGGCTGCATATATATTCTTGTATCATTTAAGACACTATATTACTGAGCCTCCTGACTTTTACTATCATAGTAAACTTTAAGCAATTAAGAGCTCTCTCACTTTCACTTGAAGTGAAAGATGAGTAAGTCATTTGGCTCATGTCATTCTGGAGCACAGTGTACAGTTGTGAATTATGAATGATGATTCTGTGATAAGAGTTCATCTGGTATCATAAACATATATTTCATTTACCATTACTGATTGGTGGTAAGCCATATGTTGTTTGTCATTTTGCTTTGCTCTGTGGTGGAAACTTAGTTTTTCATATATGATTTAGTTCCAAAGTTCAAAATGCATGAAACCGACTTCTGTGTATGAAGATGCTAAGATATTCGTCAGCAGATACACTAACAATGTTTTCCTTAATATCAGGATGTTAATAGTTTTTAGAAGAAAATGTTTTTGTATTGAATTGAGATATTACTACAACAAAAAGGTACTGATTCTGTAATGTATTTAAAGCAGTTCTTTGTAACTGAAAGGTATTGCATTGCATACTTGAGAAATGGATTTGCCATGGGAAAGCTGTTCTATTATTATTGTGCTCCAATATCAGGATATGTATTTGCAAAGAAGCTGAAAATTTGTCACCATAAGAGGATCTCAAATTTCTACATTTAAAAAAAAAGTGAATTGAATTGAGTTTAGATCTGTTGTCAATAAAACATTACAAGCATGTGGAAAGCAAATTAAATCCAATTACACTCTTAGATACACCTCTGCAATTTTCACTGAAGTCAAGGTAGAAGTAGGCCCTTTATGGTCCCAGTGATGCATTGGGCAATGTTCAGGAGCAGAAATCTGCTTGCACAGAGCTCTCACAGCTAGAGTAAGGCCTGTATTTATTCTAACTGATTACAAGTCACTATGAACCTTTAACTGCTATTATGCTTTGAATAAAAGTACAAAACAGAGTAATGGCATAGTTTATAATTTGCTAGTAGGTATGATATAGTGCACATTTTTTCAACAAAATTAGTATATCTCAAGACAACCAGAAACCATTGTTATCTTGGTGCAAGAGATTATATGTTGTGAGACTATATAATGATGCACCAAAATAATCTTATAATTAGAACCAGTGCACAGTGGATCTGGAACAGTGAGTGGGGCTATTGAAAGCCATTGAAACATACTATAATCCTGTATGTGATGGAAACCACTTCAAGCCAGGGGGTATATTCATCTCCTCCCCACCCAGCACCTCTAATTCTAGAATCTGTGTTAGTGAACCATTTATGTCACCTAGGTTATTCAGCTAATTAACTATTTAGCCTCATTTTCTTTTCATGAATTCCATGAACAGGTTTAAAATAAACAAAGAATAAAATATATAATTACTGTAAATGGCCCAAGCAAAACCAACTATACTGAAATAAACCCCATCCAAATAATAGCTTTCATATGCCTTTTATCAAAATCTTGAGAGAGTGATTTTTGCCGAATATCTTAGTTAACATTCTGGTGCTGGAGGCCCAAAGAGTCAAACAGTTCTACTCATTACTTGGTAAGATTGTCATCATTAAGGCATGGTTTCTTGAGCAAAGATCTTCTCGGACACTATTATTATCTTCCCCCCCGCCCCCACCTTGAAGCAACATATTAATAATCTCAAACATGGACTAGTAATTCCCTGTTGGCCCTTAGCAACCAGGAAAGACAATTCCCAGTCTTTTGCCAAGAGTGTTTCCAGCACCTCCAAAAGCTTGTCCGAAATGCTGGTAGAAAAGATGGTGTGACGATGTGTCAGGGAGCCCATGACCCTGCACCCCCATTAGCAGTAAGATGTGACTCTCAGCCAGCTAGTAGAGAAGAAGGTTTTTATTGCTTCTCAGAGATACAGCGTAGTGTAGGATCAATGCTAACACAGGAGCTAGGGCAGGCAGCCTTACTCCTCGTGGGGGAAAGAGGCTTCACCCGCTTCCTTGGTCCAAAACATCCTCACTCCCCCAAGCCCAGCGGAAACTAACTCAACTTCCTGGCCCTACCCCCAGCCTGGGGACAGCCCCCGCCTACCTTCTTTTGTCTTTCCCTCTCTGGGAAAAGGGTGGTTATCTGCTCAGGCTGGGACTTGGATGTCTACGGCCAATACACAAGTGAAGTGAGTCATTGGGAATCACACAATGCAGCTGGCAGGACCACTGGGTTACAAAGTAGTCAGCACCCCCACTATGTCACAGATGGACATAGGTTATCTTGAGATGCTGCTCAGTCCTGATCCAAATAACAGCAAATTACCATGAAAATCTCTCTCAGTGGAATTTTGCACGTGTGGAGAAACTTAAAAGTATGCTAGATTATGTGCAATGCATATGAAAATAGACTTGGAGTGAACATTTACTTCTCCCTGCTAGTTTGTAATGGGAACTGTCATTCAAAATGGAAGTTTCTGTGCAACATATCCAGTAAAAATATTGAAGCGTATTCTCCCTTAGAATGCCTTCATAACTCCACACACATGAGTATCACATTAAGGGGAAACTAGAACACATCATATTTAATGTTAAATTTGGAAAACCAGTTCCTGCCAACTGTCCGTACTTCAGTGCTTACCATACCTCCTGCAAAGGACTGCGTGTATTACACTAAGCTGATGGGACTGTAAATATACCAGAGACAACATGAGGATTGGTGAAAATTATTGTAGTTTCAATGGGAGTTTTGGCCAATAGTTTTTGGGTTTTTTTTTTTTTAAGATTCACGTTAGAACTCAAATTAAAAACTCTGATAAATTAGAATGTTCTTTTCAAGATGAAATGAATAAATGTTATAACTCACTCTCTCGTGTCTGGGAACATGATTTGAGAAAGGAAATTAGAATGTAAAAACAGTAATTATAGGCTTACTCTAGATCTAAGATCAGAGCTAGCCAATTTAAGAATTCACGAGAACCAGATTGTAAGCAGATTTTTATGGGTGTGCTGGGGCAGAAGGACATGCAAGAAGCCCTCCCCCATCCCACTACATCATGCTTGCTAGGCTTTAAAAGACCTTTTTTACAATAAAAGTCCCATGCTTAGGGGAAAATAGAGACTCTGCAGTCAGGGAGCAGTATACTAAAAACAGGGATGGGGAAGAGGTGGTGACATGGAGTAGGTCTGGTAAATAAAAGTGGGGAACAATCTGCTCCAGCCTAATCACTGAGGAAAAGGGCTAAGCCCTAATGTGCACAGAGAAGCCCTCAGAAAGACTGTGACTCAGACAGGCCCAGTTTTACGTTGTTGCTCCTGGTCAGAGTTGCTCCACATTGCCTTCCTCTCAGAGTTGTGGCATAAATGCCACAATCTAGCACTGAATATACCTGTCATCCACAAAGCTAAAAGTTGCTGGAAGTATTGTGGCATCAAAGACAATCATGCATAAATGCTATGGCAGTGGGCCAATGTCCATCTTTTTTGGAAGGAAGTTTATACTGTGAATCAATGTAGTTGTTCTGTCAGGCTTCCAATGCAACTCTGAATCAAATACTTGGTAAGACCAGCTGTTTATGTGCCCTAAGAACTCATGAAAAACAGTGATCTCTGAGAGCCACCTTAGCTGGATCAGAACTCCATAAGGTGAAATTCTGCTTTCCATTACAAAGATTACTGATTTCACTAGAGTTATTATGGATTTACCTCTGTGTAACACAGGAGTTATTTCAAAATAATAACCCCTGAAATAACTATTTCAAAATAGCACATCCACACTACAAGGCACCATCAAAATAGTGCGTCCACACTCACTGGAGCCTGAATTACATTTAAAGCATCAGGAGAGAAATCGCTTCCTGTAGCTGCTTCATGAGGCTAGCTGAGACTTGTGCTTAAAGGGGCTCCTCTCTACAGCCACGTCTCACACTCCTCTTCTCCACTGACTACCTCTTCAAGGGACGGCAAACACGTGGCTATGTCTACATTGGCAGGTTCTTGTGCAAGAACAGCTGTTCTTGTGCAAGAACCCGCAGAGTGTCCACACTGCCCACCCACTTTTGCACAAGAAGATTTAGAGTTCGGCGTTGGAAGACAGGGCTTCTTGCGCAATAGTTACTCTCTTTTTCTAACAAGTGTAAGCCTTCTTGCGCAAAAGCTCTTGCGCAAAAGGGCAGTGTGGATGCACAGCAGGGGTTTCTTGTGCAGGAAAGCCCTATGGCTAAAATGGCCATCAGAGCTTTCTTGCACAAGAGAGTGTCCACACTGCTATGGATGCTCTTGCGCAAAAGCATATGGCAGTGTGGACATGTTCTTGCGCAAGAACCTGCCAGTGTAGACATAGCCATGTTGTATGCTCTGGTTGCCCTTGCAGATGCCACAGCACTCTCTCATCATGCAGCCAGAGCTGCTGCAAAGAAGTCACCAGCTCTTGGGCCTCCTGCTGTGCCTCATGGTGCAGTTCATGAAGACTGCCCATGTGGTGCTGCAGGAGGACAATGACCAGCACAGACTGGGGGACCTCTTCACACAAGCCATGGTGTTCCTCATGTACCACATTCCCTTCCATTCTCCCCTGCACACCATGCAACACTGCTTCTGGTGGTGGGAGACCAGTTCCAAGTGGTGGGACTACATTGTCCTGCAGCAGTGGGATGACCAACAGAGGCTCTAGAATTTCTGCATGTGGAAGGACACCTACTTGGAGCTCTGAGTGGCTCACCCATGCCCTCAGGCAATGGGACACCCGGATGAGACCCACTATCCCCTTCCAGAAGCGTGCTGCCAATGCACTTTGGAAACTCACCACACTGGACAGCTACCACTCCATCAGAAACCAGTTCAGCATGGGGAGATTGACAATTGGGGTCATGCTCATGCAGGTTTGATTTTTTACTATTTTATTAGAAGGGTGGTGAAGAACTGGAATGGGTTCCCTAGGGAAGTGGTGGAATCTCCATCCCTAGAGGTTTTTCAGTCCCAACATGACAAAGCTCTGGCTGGGATGGTTTAGTTGGGGTTGGTCCTGCTTTGAGAAGGGGGTTGCAATAGGTGACCTCCCGAGGTCTCTTGCGACCTGATGATTCTATGTTTCTATAGGTAGTCAAGGCCATCAACATCAGCCTGCTGTGCAAGGTCATCACCCTGGGCAATGTCGACCCCATCATCACTGGCTTTACCATCATGGGCTTCCCCAACTATAGAAGGGCCAATAATGGCACCCACATCCCCACCCTGGCCCCCGAGCACTGTTCCTCCAAATATATAAATAAGAAGGGGTACTTTTCCATCATGCTGTAGGCCTTTGTGGACCACAAGGGCCACTTCAGACATTTATGTTGGGTGGTCGGGGAAGGCACATGATGCTCGTGTCTTCCAAGACTCAAGCCTCTTCCACACACCGGCATATTTTTCTCTAACTGCACCATCAGGGTTCGGGAGGTGGACATGCCCATGTGCATCCTGGGCGATGCAGCCTACCCCTAGCTCCCCTGGCTTATAATGCCCTACATGGGCAACCACAACCTCACCAACGAGACCTTCAACACCAGACTGAGCAGGTGCCGCATGGTTGTGGAGGGTGCCTTCAGCTGCCTCAAGGAGAGGTTCCGGATTCTCCTCACCCACCTGGACCTTGATGACTGGAACATCCTCCAAGTGGTGGCAGCTTGCTGTGTGCTCCACAACCTTTCTGAAAACCAGGGGAGGGACTTTTCTGCCAGGGTGGGGGATAGAGGTAGAGCAGCTGGCCAGGGATTTTGAGCAGCCAGGCAGTACTGCCATTCGGTGAGCCCAGCAGGGGGCTATGTCCAGGGGGAGACCTTAAGGAAGAGTTTCAGCCAAGGCCACCTGTGACATTCTCCTTCAGGCCTTCCCATCAGGAGACTCTGCATTGCCCCTGTGTACCATTGCTCTCCCACCCCTCCCTTCTCCTATCCTCCCTTCCAATCTTCCCTGAAGACCAATTAAAAAAAGCCTTTTTTTGTTTAGAAAAACAACTCTGATATTTTATATTTGGGGAATATACATCAGGGGATGGACTGGGGGGGAAAACTTGCGGGTGGAGGGAGGAGGAAGGGGAAGGGGAGGAACGGGAGAGAGGCTCAGGGATGGGGCTGGGACTGGCACCTTCCTTGGGTAACTCATGAGGCTTCAGCTGCCCAGGAGGCCCCACCACCATGTGTTTTCAGGCCCTGGCAGTCTCTGAGGGGGGTAGGAGGAGAAGCCAAGGAGTGGGGGCAGGTGCTTTGCTGGAAGTTGGGGGGCAGATGTGGGGGGGGCCGGTGGATTGCTTCAGAAGTGATACAATGAACTCTATGGCTGAGGTTGAGGAGGAGCATGTGGCCTTGTGCTGGCATGTCAGCTGCTCCCACATTGTCCTCTTCATTTTGCAGTCAGCCCAGTGTTCATGGTGGTCCTCATGGAAGTTCTGGATGAGGGGAACTGAGGCAATCAAGATGTTCCTGCACCAGGTCCTCGCAGTGTTGTGTTGATGGCATGGTAGGTGGTAGACATGCCATGCTGCAGCTGGCCCAGCTGTGAGGAAAGTGACAAGGGCAGTCATCCCAGGAGACACTGTGCATGAAGCCTAGCCCTAAGCACTGAGCCAACACTGAACGTCTCTGTTCAGATGATGGCAATGTGCTTTGAGCAAGCCATCTGTTGCCTAGACAGTGGAAACTTTCCTGCAGGGGCACAAACATCCCAGGGGAGCCTCACTACCCCCATGTCCCAAGGACAAGCATGGGAAGGTGCCAGTCAGGACAGGAACCTGTGGGCAGGAGGGGAAATAGGGAGGCTTGGCTTCCTTCCGTTTCTTGCACATGCTGGGTCCAGCAGTGCTGGTGTCCCACAGCAAGAGAACTTTTATCTCTGCCCACTGGACGAAGTGGGGAGAGGGTGTTGGGGGAAGTGTGTGTGAGCAGCAGAAGCTGCTTTCCAGAGAGAGTAGTGTTGGGGTCCCCTCCTGTTCCTGCTCCCAGTAGGTTTCCATGTAAGGCGGGGGGGTCAGCGTTCTCCACATTGCCGTTCTTGACTAGGAGCAGATGCTGCTTGAGAGTGTGGGTATGAGCCCAGCACTGCTGTGTGTTTCCAAAACCCCAGCCTCCTTAGTGGTGTCTTGTGGTGGGAAGGTGTCCTACCACGGAGTCTGGAGTAAGGCAGGCCTGTTCAGGAACCTTGTGAGAAGGAGCGAGGGGTTCCTGTGTGAGAGCATCAGGGAGCTGAGTGCTCCAGACTGAACCATGTGTACCCACGTGCACAAGCCACTGTGCAATTCCCAGGCCAAGAAGGCTGAGTGAGTGCTGCACGGCCCTTGCCACCCACCCCCATGTGTGTATAGGGAAAGTGATAGAACTCACCTGAATTGCCTTCTCTGGGTTCATCCAAGCCCTGTAAGACATCCTGGGGTGCGGGAAGTGACCAATTCCAGGAAGATTGAAACCTTTTGGCTAGTGGGCATGGTGTTCAGGCTGGCCTGCCCCTCCTCCACAACCTCGTCCTCATGGAGGCTGACGACAGACATGTCCTGTCCAGAGTCAGTGACAAAGGAGGGGAGGTGATGCCCCCTCCCCTCCACGATGGCATCCAGCTGCTTGTAGTAGTGGTAGGTCTGTGGTGCTGCTCCGAAGTGGGAACTTTCCTCCTTGGCCTTGGTGTAGGCCTGCTGGAGCTTCTTAGTTTTCATGTGCACCTGGTCCAGAGTGCAGCTGTGCCCCTTCTGGGCCAGGCTAGCTGTACACATTGGCATTGCATCGTCTGATGCAGAGATCCTGGAGGTTTGTCTCCTGGCCCCAGAACTCGATGAGATCCAGGATCTCCGCACCAGTCCAAGCTGATGTCCTCTTTCACCCTGGGACAGGGGCTTCTGAGTGGCTGCGGAAGTGCTGGCAGCCCTGGGGGGCTCAGAGGGTGTGCTGGGGTCAGACATGGCTCAGACAGGCTGCTGTGTGGCACAGGGCTAGCAGGGCTTGCGTTGTGCCACTGGCCCTTTCCCTTCTGCCTGCAGCTTTAAAGTCTGCTGGGGAATGGGAGCAATGGAGTTGTCAGGTGTGTGGCCAGACTGGCCACAAGAGCAGCTGTGAGACCTCTGGAGGCCAATTATTTCAAAATAACAGCAGTTGAGTGTCCACACTATTTTGAAATAATTTCAAAATAAGCATTATTCCTCATGGCAAGCAGGAGGTATTATTTTGAAATAACAAGCCCATTCTTTTGAAATTACTGTATTTCAAAATAATGGGCTTGTTTTGTGGATGCTCGCCTTGTTATTCTGAAATAAGGGGAGTTATTTCAAAATAACTTCCCAGTGTAGACATGCCCACAGAGTAGAATTTAACTGACTATTCACTTGGAATACTACAATAATGCCAAACATAAAGCAAATTGATGTGGCACCTTCTGTAAAAAAGGCAAATAGAGACAATATCAATACATCAATACTTTGTGTCTGAGTATGTCAGAATACTAAGTGCCTTAGGGACCAGTGCTTTGTCTCTTAACTCACTTGAGTAGACCTACTGAAATCAATGGGCCATCATAACAGGTTCCGTTCTTAACATATCAGACAGCATTTCAATCATGCAGAAGAAGATAAGATGCAAAGCCTCACTTTCAAAATACTATTGGTACACTTAATCATAAATTGGGTGCATTCTGACTACTCTGTGTTCTGCTTTGTTGCACATTTGTTTGATGTGTAATTACAACCCTTATACCTTGGAAAATGTTATGTATAGTGACATTTTTCAGATGAAGTTGTTTTTAGCTAGTGTTGAAGTTTCTTACATACTGCCTCATCCACAGGTTAGTATCGCAGAATCCAGATTTTTTCTCTCTTAAGGTCAGTCTAATTTACTTCAGAAAATCTTTTGCAAAGCATCTTCATTTGATTAACCACAAATCCATAGATTTTTAAAACAGTGACACAAATGTATCTGGAATTTTTGGCAATAATTCTTTATTTTAGCTGCTAGAAATAAACATTAGTGAATGTACAGCTAGGGATATACTAATGAGATTTAGTCTGACATGACTGACATGCTGTTTTGCTGACACTTAAGGCATACTGTTAAGTAGACATTACAAATGTGAGGCATGTTGTCTCCAGACAGCCTTTGTTTTCATCTGTTCTTTCATGATTATTTAAAGCATCTTTCTACCAGAAATGTTGAGCACACAAAAAAAAAAAAAAATTGAGCAGAAAAAATAAAACATGATTGAGAGGCAAATCTTATATTTGTATTTAGAACGCACATTCCTTGTAGTTGTTGTTTTTCTTAAGCTTTACAAAATCAGTGATTTGCTTGTTTTTCTGAGAGGAAAGAAGAATCCAGAGCCAAAATGCTTCTTGAGCTATTGATTAATACACGTAGCTATGGCTTGTGTGGCATGGCTTCAAATGGAGCAACAAGGTCAGAGACGAATGAAAGACTTCTTGTGATAACCGCAATGTATATGAGGGCTGAAGGACCAATTATCAAGTGGCTACTACCTACCGCTGAAAATGCAAATTGTTTTGATTGTTGAAATACCAATGGTAATACAAGTTTCCTCAGTATGCCTCAGCCCTGATCTGAAGGGACCCTTTCTCGGAATAGGGTACAAACTCCTCTACCTATTCCACTCGTGGCCTCTCTAGTGATTACCAGCAAAGGTGCCAATGCTAAATGCAGCATTAGATATTTGTAATTTGGACTCTTGGGAACTGGACCAGGATTAATAACTCATTTCACAATATGAATATTTTAAAAGAAACTTGAAGGTAATATTTCCCCAACTATAAGCCAGATTCTCCACCTTACAGAAATAAGAACATAAGAACGGCCATACTGGGTCAGATCAAAGGTCCATCTAGCCCAGTATCCTGTCCGCCAACAGTGGCCAATACCAGATGCTCCAAAGGGAAGGATCACAACAGATAATCCTCACGTGATCCCTCCCCTGTCACCCACCTCCAGAGAAACAGAGGCTAGGGATGACATTCCTACCCATCCTGGCTAATAGCCATTGATTTACCTAACCTCTATAATACACAGAGGGGTGCAAGCTGCGAAGACTGATCTGAATTGTATTCCCCATTATCGGGCATTGTTTTGTCCAAAGGAACCATATGGGAGCAGACCAAAGTCCATTTAATTCTGTAACCCAATGATTCCCAAACTTTTCACTCAAGTGAACCACAGTCTGCATTTAATCTTTTTGGGTATGTCTACACTTGCCCCCTAGTTCAGACTAGGGAGGCAAATGAAGCATACCGAAGTTGCTAATGAAGTGTGGGATTTAAATATCCCGCGCTTGATTAGCATATTCACGGCCGGTCGCCATTTTAAAATGCTGGTCGCCCGTTTTAACTTGCAATGGGAGTAACAGTTAATTCGAGGGAAGGGTTTTGGATCGGACCACTGCGTCTACACGCAGCAAGTTAAATCGGGCGACCTGCATTTTAAAATGGCGACCGGCTGCGAATATGCTAATCAAGAGCAGGATATTTAAATCCCGCACTTCATTAGCAACTTCGGTATGCTTCATTTGCCTCCCTAGTCCAAACTAGGGGACAAGTGTAGACATACCCTTTGTGTGTGTGTGTGTGTGTGTGTGTGTGTGTGTGTGTGTGTGTGTGTGATCTGTTCTTACATATGTGCACTCACCCCAGGATCACAACACTAATCAGAGCTTGGTGTGGATGGGAGGCTGCCAGGGTACAGCGGTGTTTGGAAAGCAAGCCACCATCCAGTGGCAGCTCCTGTCCTTCAGGGATAGGCCTGGCTCCTAGTTCTGGACATTGCAACTTGATATATCTCATTGCAGTGCCCATCAGGTTTAGCCAGGACATCCCTCCATCATGATGAAGGGATAGTCAGGCCAAATTTGAGTGAGTGTCAGAGACCCCATACATCAGGTTACAACATCCCAAGTGGGGAGCCAGGCCCAGCCCTACAGGAAAGGAGCTTCTTGCATGGGAGGAGAGCAAGGCAGGCTTTCTCCTTAGAGCCCCAACTGCACACCAGATTAGGAGAGGTGTCTGTATGTCTAGCATCTCATGACACATCTAGAATCTTCCAGCAACACACTCATGGATTGAGATACATCATTTGGGAAACACTAACATAACTTGGTGATGACAATAATGAATACCAGCTGCTTCAGAAAAATGTGCAAGAAACCCTGCAGTAGGCTGTTAAAGAATAGAGGGTAAAGATGGGAACAGTAGGTCTATACAACATTGTAATTGCAGGCATGCTTTCCAGGTATGCTGGAGGAGTTTAACTTGGCATTCTGCTTCGTGGATACTTTGCAGTGATTCTCAAGGAGCAGTGCTGCTCCATGCTTCCCTTTACTTTGGGCTGCACCTATGTAGCACAATCAAATCTGACCTATTTTCTTTTCTTATATATTGTTACAAGCAGAGAGAGGTTATTTTAATCATTATGGATTTTGTAATTATTAATAATATGTATAATACCATAGCACCTAAGAGGCCTAGTCATGGGAAAGAATTCAAGTGTGCTAGGGCACTTTACAAATGTGCTAGGCACCATATAGAACAAAAGATTTGTGCTCTAAAGAGCTCATGTTCTAAGTAATATGATAATTTTCATATTTTCCAAACACATTTTTCATGAAATTTTACTGTACCTAAATTCTGACTACACCATGGAAAGTATGGACTAAATACTGGAATCTAATATCAGTAAGAACTGCTCAGTGGAAAGAAGAGGGTATTAAATTAGGCCCCAACCATATTTGTCACTCTAGTCTTATGCGAACAATAACCAAAGAAGAGAAAAGCACTTGTAAGGAGTCTGGTTGGCAGAGCAGGAGGATGGCCTAGAGAGAAAGGGGGAACCATTTAGTTGATCTGGGTCATACATTAGACTTTTCCAGGAAGGATGCTCATGCTAGAAGCTACATATTGCTTCAGAAAAATTTACCTCTGCTTGTGGAGCATTCACACAGGAGAAAAGGCGTGTCCTGGCTGAGCACACCTGAATCCGCATAAATTACTTTTTCAGAATTCTGAAGAGAAGCAACTAATGAATATAAGAACAGCCATCAGACCATGGTCTATCTTCCCCAATATCCTGTCTCTGACAGTGGCTCACACCAGAGTTTCAGGAGGAGTGTACAGAGCAGGGTATTTGTGGAGTGATCCATCCCTGACTTCCACTCCTTATTTCTGGAAGTCAAGCATGTGGTTGCATTCTTAACCATTTTGGCTGATAGCCATTGGTAGACTTACTCTCCATGAACTAGTCCAGTTCTTTTTTTTTTTTTTTTTTTTTTTAAAAACACATTTAAACTTTTGGCTTTCACAACCTCATGCAGCAATGAATTCTACAAGTTAGTTGTGCATTGTGTGAAAAAGCACTTCCTCTTGTTTGTATTAAACCAACTGCCTATTAATTCATGGGGTGTTTCCCTGGTTGTTGACTCATGGGCAAGGATAAATAATACTTCTCTATTTAGTTTTTCCACACTGTTCCTGATTTTATAGACTTCTCTCATATCCCTGTTAGTTATCTCTTTTCTAAGCTGACCAACACTAAACTTTGACTTTCTTTCTCTAAATTGCTGTTTCCTGCAAGAATACCTTGACTCTTCAACTGTGTTTCCTGCTCCTCCAGTAGTTATAATGACAAACACAAAGGCACTAATGGCTTTCTGTGGTACATTGAGGTCAGTGGCAGTTAAGGACCACTTTCTGCCACCTGTGTTCAAGCTGAGTAGCACCTCACTTCATAAATATGTCCATTAATGAGTCCTGAAATGACAACTTAAGAAATCACTAATCTGGAGCCAAAATTGGCCATGATCTTAATAAAATTGAATGATTTCATCTTTGGAGAGAAGCCAACAGGGAAAATTTGATACTTCAGTCCACAAAGGCCTCTTACCGCTTTAGCTTCGGTCAGGGCTGGTTAGCCAAAGGTCAAGGAGCTGCAATTGGTTCTCTGTGGATGCTGTTCAGATGCAGTGAAATATTAGAGCCTTTATTCAAACTCTTCAGAAAATGCACTTTTTTAGACCCCTGAAATATTTTGTTTCATTAAAAAAACAACCCTCCAAACTAGAATACTCTTGTAAAACTGAAGTTTTTGATTGACAAATACTACCATAATGCAGCATGGGAATTTTAGTTTGGGAGCCTCATTCTCCTCTATAGGTTGGGAAAGTCCCTGGCCATTTTGCCATGAGAGAAATAATCCAGATGAAAAGCCTGTTTTAGGCTACATCTAGACTGCATTGCTTTTCCGGGATACCAGAGGTATCCCAGAAAAGAAACGCCGCATCCAAGGAACGCATCCACTTTTTAAAAACATTTTTGAAAAAGCAGAAGTGCTCTTGCACCATCCCTGTAAACCACGTTGTACGAGGCATAAGGGATGTATCAAAAGAGCACTTTTTTCCAAAATTTGGCACCATGTAGATGCACCAAATTTCAGAAAAGCCTCTTTTGAAAGTAAATCAGAAGATATGTACCACAAATTGCGTATCTTTTTCTGATTTAAACCTACAGTTTAGAGGTAGCCTTAGAGAGGAGAGTGGGAATATGAATAAACTGAACTATAATTCCCATAAGACACCACAGGAGATATCCAAATCTATTTTCCCCTTGGGGCACTTGGTTTTTAATGAAAAACTGAAATTATCTGCAGAAAACAGACATTTTCATAAAACTTTGCATTTAGTTAAAATCCCAGTTCTCTTTCCAAAACAGTTTCAGTAGAAAAATTTTGACCAGCCTTATCTTTTTCACTTCTTTATCTCAAGCTAGAGTAGGGCCTGATTGATTTTGTCAGACTAAATCAGAAAATCTCTGGATTTTGGTCATTGGCCCATACAATCCATCCTGTCACTCAGCAGTGTGATCTTAGCATTAGACTCCATGCAGTATCCAACACTGCAGCCACTGCACCTAAATAAAGTGGCTGTGTCTGAGCCCTTAGGTAAGTGCAAGAACGTTCCAGGGTGAGAGGATAGCTTGAATCTAGTGCTAGTTGACAGTGCTTCAGTCCTAAGCCCATTGAAATCAATGAAAGGTCTCCTGGTAACTTCACTGGACTTTAGATGGGGATCCAGGGGAGTGCCTACTACTGCAGAATGGGAGGGAAGATTGTGTGGGGAATTGAGAATACTGAGTTAAAGAAAAGGAAGGATGTGAAGATTAGAGACACAAAATTTCTCAAGTAACACGGTGCAATTAATCTTTTATCAGAATACACACACATAATTGGAAACAAAGTTAAGAAATGAAAGTTAAATTGCAACCCATCTAATTTACCTAGAAAAATACTTAATATTTCCTTTGAATTTATAGAATATATAAAACTCAGTCAAGTTCCAGTGTGTTGCTTCTTGCAAAATGAATATCTTACTGTCTTCATTTCTCCAGCTTCTGGCTTGTTAGTAAGAAAGTGGCAGGCTCTGTGCAATAAACTAAGACGCCCACAGCCATAGAAAACTTCAAAAAGGGTAACTCAATTACAGCCGCTCCCCGAGTTACGAACAAGTTACGGACCAACACTTGGTTCATAACTCGAAGTGTTCGTAACTCGGATCGCATAGAGTTACATGGCGACCGCGCTGTTCGTAAGCGCGGATCGCCGTTCATAACTCGAATCCGCATTTACGACCACTTTGGTCGTAAGTGCGGATGGTCGTAAGTGGAGGTGGTTGTAACTCGGGGGAGTGGCTGTAATAGGTGTGATTTTAACATATCTCTGTGTATTTTACATAATGTTGAGGTATGGTACAAAGGTTTTATAGGTATGGATTTTGGATGGCTGCATTATTCAAAAGTGGTATGATATATACAGAGGAGTGCCATATTTGTTCCAGAAAAAACAATTTAGGAATGTTTGAGAGAACTACCTTACAATGATTCAAAATTCTCTTGGCTCAGAAAGAGAAACAATTAAAGCTAATTTTAAAATATTTCTGAAAATGACTGGGAATATCTTTTTCTAGACTCACAGATGTAAAAACATTCAGAATCCATTATCTCAGGTCCTTTCAGGGCTAAAAGTGAATGTGGGGTCCCACTGGGAATCTCCCTTTTCCAGTAGTAAAAGCTTTTGTTCCGAGGCCAGGGGAATATAAGATAACATACTTTAAAGTTTGAAATTTTAAGTTTTAAAGCAGTTAGTGATCCTAAACTGAATCTTGCCTTTCTTGAAAGCTGGGCAACATTAAATGTTTGGGGAGAGAAGGATGAAACATTTTCCTGATGGGTTGTTTTAAATAAAATGGCTGCTGTTTGAAGCTGTTTGGGGATTTGGAATGGTAAGACATCTTGGGGAGAAGGATTAGTATATTGGGGATAGCTGACAGTCAAAAGTGCATAGCCCATAATTTATCACATGGTTTTACAATTTATCATATGGTCTCTCCTCATATGTAGTAGTTGTGTGTCAATATGTACATGTATAATATGCTGTATGGACAGATCCATGTGCCAGCTCTGAATCCTCTGATGCATGTACCTGCCTATTCAGGATTAGATTCTCATGACTAGGATTTGGGTGGCTTTTGGCTGGTAGGGATAGAAGTGTGGGTGCCACCAGTAGAATCAATCCCAAAATAGCTTAATGAGACTAATGGAAGTGTAACAGAACCCCAAATTTATATGTTTTAATTCTTCCCATGCTCCATCTGTCCACAAAAAGAAGGGCTACTGAACTACTACAGTCCCAACTTCTCTACTGAATGACAGGCTTTCAGGAAAAAAGCCATGCTTCTATGGTGGGTTGAGGAATGATTTTTTTGTGTATTTTCCCACTCAAAAGAATACATTTATGCTGCATGTTTTGTACCTCAGTATCCCAATGTGCTTTACAATTCTGAATTGCTTATACAGGCAAATTCCCACTGATTTCAGCCCATATATACTGCTGGGAGAATTCTGTGCCACTTCACAATACAGAATTTTGTAGAAATTAATGTGGGGTTGTCGTGCGGGTGCTCCTTCCTGCTCCCTCCGGCGGACAGCAGGAGACCCCGTCCCGAGGAGCACAGACCCAATGTGCACAATTCAATATAGTCCTATAAGGCCAGGCCCTCTGGCTCACAGCACTATGCGCAGTCCAGTATGGCCCTTTAAAGCTAGGTCCTCTGGCCCAAGTCAATATGTGTCGTTCAGTATGGCCCTTTAAGGCAAGCCCCTCTGGCAGGTCAGGGTTATAATGGGGCTTCACCCCTGGTAGGGGGACCCAGGCCCACCCTACTCCACCGGGTCCTGGCCCAGGGCCTTGTGAGTGGCAGGACAGCATGCCACTCCCTCGGCGGGGAAGTCCTGCCAAAACGCACCGAGGTTTGCAGGGTGGGAGAGGCAGCTCCCCCTCCTGCCCTGGGCCACTTACTACCTGGTCCCTAGGGGGCACTTCCCTGGTACTTGTCCAGCCGACTGCCTTCTCTGGGGTGACGTCTCCACAGCAAGTGATCTCGGTGGTGCCTTCCCTCTCCTTGGCATCCCTGCTGGCTTCACTTGGGGTCTCCGGTTGCGGTTGATCAGGCGCTCCCTTCATAGGTCCTTCTCCTCTGACTGCCAGCCTAGACTGAGCCCTTCCCCAGGCTTTTATAGCTGAGCTGCAGTCCAGGCATGCCCAGTAGGGTCGCGGGGGAAGGGTCTCTGCAGCCAGGTAACCCTGGCTAGGCCCTGCAACTTCAGGGTGGGGATGCTTTGCCCTGTCACAGGGGTACACAGGAGTTCTTGTGTCCCATAGAAACAGGCTGCAGAGATGATGGCTGCCAGTAGGGGTCACTGGACCTCATAGAGGTCGGCTCACAAATGAAAGAGAAGGCCAGGGGAAGTAGGAATGGGAGTGAACTGGAGGGTTCTTAGCAATTGCACATACAACCTGAAGTAAGGGGGTGGCAGCATGCAGGAAATGCCTTACAAGCCCAGTATCCAGCATCGGGCTGTTTCTCCCTCTGCCTCTGTTTGCTCTGGATGGATGGGGTCTGTGAGTGTCTGGGCTGGGAAGGGTAGGTAGCTGGGCTTTGGGGATAGGGGTAGGAAGTGTCAGTGTCTGGGCTAGGTGGGAAATTGGTGGCTGTGCTAGCGGAAATAGCTAGTGTGAGTGTTTGGACTGGGGGAGGGGGCCCACAGCTGGCCTCTGAGGGGAAAGGGAATATGAGTAGCTGGGCTGGGGGGCATGTCTGGCTTGTGGGGAGAGGTGGTGTACAAAGGTTCAGTTTTCTGCTCTGTCACAAACTTCCTATGTGACTTTGGCACTGCTAAGAGGAGTGTGTGAGTGTCTTGGGTGGGGGGCGAGGGGGAGGGGCATAGCTGGGTTTTAAGGGAGAGGGGGTATGCACATCTGGGAGGAAGGGGGCAGAGAAGCAGAAACTGGGTTGTCATAGGATTTTCTTTTAACTATCTGGGGGGGAATTTTTGTGTGTGTCTGTATTGTTACATACATACTTGCTAGCAGGTATTTTGCACTAAATTACCAAAATAATTTAAACTGGCAAAATTATACAGAGTAATTTTGACAAATAAAATTTGCAGAATTTTATAGAATTTTAAAATATTGTGTGCACAATTTTTGGGGGTGCAGAATACCCCCAGGAATGCATGTAATACTTGTACATATACATGAATCGCTTCAACCACCTTTGAAATTCACCAGTCTCTGGGTAGCAATAACAGTACAGGACATAGAGGATACTGTTCTTGATTTGCAGCTTGGTTTGTTGAAATTTCTTGAGGAAATTAGGTCAACAGAATGTAATTACCTAAACTGGAATCTCTGAAGGGTACCTGCACTGAAATCTTCACTCTTCTGAAAAATGCCATGGGATCTTTAGTGACCCTCCTCCCCGCATTTTACATCTTCTCACAAACACGGTACGGGCAGGAAAAGAAGTGATGCTATGATTTCACATGATTCAAAAAAGGCCCCTGCTAGCTTGGCGATCCCATATCATTCTTTGGTCTGAAATCTCTCTCTCCTTTTTCTCTATCCCTCCCCCATTGTTCTATGTTACTTTGAGATTCCCACTTTGCTGTGTTAATTACACATGAGAAATAAATTACCATGAGACAAGATGATTGAGCAGTTTTGATCAAGAACCAATGTGTTATCTACTACTGTGAGTCCATTTATTCAAGAACTCTTCCTAAACAGTAAGAGCTAGGACCACCAAATTTGGTATGCAGCTTCCTCTTATCATAACGTAAAACAAGGTCAGGGTTTGGTTGTGCTAGGACAATGGGAAGTGTGTAGAATGTGATTGCTTAACATGAAATTGAAAGGGAGGAGTGTGAAAGAAGAGACAATTGTACTCATGAGTGACCACATAGGGGCAGCAAGCATGGGGACAGTTTTACTCATGAATGAGCGCAAGGGGGTCAGCAAATGACCCATCCTCGGGGAGCAGCTGCTGGCTGCCATGCAGTCCCCACCCCTGAATTGGCCCTGTGGAGAAACTGGCAGGCGGGCCATGTGGCTTTGCTGCCCCGGGACCTGGGCAATGCAGGGTAAGTCTTCTAGTCTTTACATATATGTGATATACAAGGAACAAACTGTGTGGTCATTTTCAAAGTCAAAATGGGACAGGGAGAGTTTGTCTTCAATGCAGCTACAGTTGCAGCTTTATGCAACTGAGTTCAGCAGATTAAATCTGAATGACCAAACGAGACTTTGTTTTCATTTAAGTCACTGATGTTCTCTATTCTTTCAACAGAGTGCTTTTCAGGAGACAATGATCACTTCTTGGCAATTCACCAACGAAAGAGTGGGAAACCTGTATTTATTTATCACCATGTCCAAAGTGTTGAGAAAAGTTTGGATACAAACAGCCAGAAGATTTATAAACACAATTTCCATTCCTCTTCACGCGCAAAAATAAGCAAGCTGCATCCTGCAATAATTGTTAAATCAACATTCCCTAGACCTGCCTATGATCCATCCCTCAATCTGTTAGCTATGACTGGTCAAGAGCTGGAAGTGGAAAACCTCCCAATTCCAGCAAATAATGTGATTGTTGTGGTAAGTGCCTTTTTCTAGGTCTTGATATTGCTTCATATGCATTTTATTCTGAGAAATCCAAAGTTCTTATTTCTTCTGCAGTAGCTATGGTCTAATGGCTGCCACTTGCCGCCTCCTTCAATAAAACTCATTGTGATTGAGTGGTAGCAGCAGCACCCTGCTTTGGAACTAGCTGCACCTTGCTTCAGTATCAATTAAGCACATTCTGCTGGGGCATTATGAGTGTTAATTTCCGGGCCAATGGTGTAATTGGGAAGACACAAGTAGTCAGAACAGGATCTAGGAGGGGATCAGAAGGTGAGCTGTGTTGAAGAGGGTGGCTGTCTGTAATGCTCTCACTCTGAGGTGCCTGTGTTCTGTTCTGTGGGTAAAAGAGTGGAGGAACAAAAGGAACACCTGGAGAAAGGAGAACGGCCTGGGCATGTTAATGATTGTGAGGAGGTAGGCTAAGCAGCACAACATGCTGTGTACCTAAGAGAGCATTCAGTAAGCTTTGCCACGGTATGTGTCATAGAGCAGATAATCAGAAAGGGCAGAATTTGGCCCTATGTAGGGAACTTGTCTCTGCTTCAGAATACCTTTCTCTGTTCTGCTCTCTTTGAATTTCTACCACCAAATAAAGTGGTAGAATACTGATTGTTGGGTGGGTTTTAAAATTAAATTGAAAAAAGCACTAGAATGTACTTTAGGGAATAATCCTACATAATCAGGAGATGGATGGATGATCACTTCGGTAACGTGTTGCATAATTCTATCGTTATGACAAAGCAGCTATTTTAGAACATGCATGTCTCCTATGTGCCAATCAGGAATTCTGAGCATCATTTATTAACTGGTGTATTCCTCTGTCCTGTGGATGAAGCAGCATGCACTGCTTAATTGGAGACTCAGGCATGTAATCTTTGACAGGCAGCAGCTAGGTGAGTTAAAAAGAAGCTCCTCCCCTGACAAGATGGTAAGAGCTGTGGAAAACTTTTCTCTGTGGCAAATTAGCAATCTTTTTCTCTGGGGTTACGTCTACACAGCAACGTTTTTTCAGAATAACAGATGTTATTCCAAAATAACAGTGCTCATCTACGCTACAAGCCTTTATTTTAAAATAATGGTGAGCTGAAGGACTTCTTACTCCAACTCATTTCATGAGGAGTAAGGGAAGTTGAAGGAAGAGTGTTCTTCCTGCTGTGTAGATAGCGCCAAAAGCCAAATTAATCTATTTCAAGTTAAGCTACGCAACTGACATAGCTGAAGTTGCGTAGCTTAATTTGACTTTAGCCCTGCTGTGTAGATGTACCCTGGGTTACTGAGCAATCTGCTGGGGATTTCCACAAGAGCATGGCTGGGGAGAAAGAAGCCTCAGATAGCAAAGGTGGCAATGAAACAGCTCTGTGATAGTGACTCTTCCACCCTGTGACAAAGCTGCTATTCCCTGCCAGGACTGAATAAGATCTGCCATCTGACCAAGAAGGAAGGGACTGGATTTTCTCTTTATTTTCTAATTTACAAAATTCAGGAATTCACAGTGGATATCCTGGTCTGTAGTGTTAATTGATATTTGGCTATAACTTTATGACTAATAGTAACAACAAATATATGATTAATTCTGCAAACTGTTTTCAGTAGTCTTTTATGAAATATGCTAGATTAAAAATGCTTGGGTTTTTTTTGTGTCACCCTGTTGTACAGTATGTTGCCATCTTGGCACATAGTGTTTCAAAATGAAGATTTCTTGACTATTGGATTCCTGCTAAACACTCCAGGTGCATCTGAGTTGTTGTGCTGATGAATGAATGGTGAGGTAAATGGAGTGCAGATAACTGCTAGCATCACAGAAGAGGAAGAAAAGATCCAGAAGGGGTTAATTTGGAATTATGAAAGCTTACAGTCCAAAATTCATCAATTGCTATTAATATCTGTCCAGAGAATTGGCATCTAAGGGCCAGATTCTGTACTGATTTGCATCATGTGCCGCTCCAGTTTGGTGCTAGGTATATAACACATTCAGTAGACAAAAGTCAGCCTAGGGCTATGCACACAGAAGTGGGCTTGAGCAGCTTAAAGGACTGATAACATTCCCCTAGTGAAGTAACATGTTATCAGTTAGTACAGTTCCAATAGGGAACGGTCAGGAGGAATAGCAGGCCAGCTGATGGATACAATGTTTTAGTGTGTCCTCAGCCAGCAGAGTTTCCCATAGACAAGCTATGAATTAAAGCTTCATCCTCCTTCCCCTCCCCAAACCTGCAGGTGCCTGGCAGCACTGATAGTCTTCCTCCCAAGGTGAATCCCCCCACACGGATACAGCTGCCAATGCAGATGTAAGCAAATTAAGCCCAGTATACGTGGTTGCTGTGTCTAGACTGGCCACTGTCAGTGTTGCTGTGTCTAGACTGTGTCCAGCTGTCTACACTGGCCGCTTGATTTTCCACAAAAGCACTGACGTTCTCATGTACGAAATCAGTGCTTCTTGCGGAAAAGCTTTGACGCTCCTGTTCGGGCAAAAGTCCTTTTTACGAAAAACTGTTGCGCAAAAGGGCCAGTGTAGACGGCTAGCTAAGACTTTTACGCAAAAGCAGGCTACGCGGAAAAAAGCGGTTTGGACGCCGGGAGACCCCGTAGGAGCCCCGGACTTCCTGGTAACCCGAGCTCTTAAAGCACACGCAGGCTGCTGAGCGCACGTGGCAGGAGTGTGCCTCAGACCTCTAGGCAGAGGTCTGCCACGTTGCCCCTGCCGTGCCCAGCAGCCACATCTCAGCCAGCATGGCAGCTCCGGGCGCTCAGCCACCCGCACCCCCAGCGCAGGAGGCCCCCAGGGGCCGCAAACGACAGGCCCCATCCTGGTCGTCGGGGGAGCTGGACAGCCTGCTCGACCTGTGGCAGGAGGAGGAGGCCCTCCACGAGACCCATTCGCGGCACCGCAACACGGACATCTTCGGCCGCATGGCCCAGGCGCTCGCCCAGCAAGGCCATCCGGCCCGGACCCTCGAACAAGTCCGGGTGAAAGTCAAGGAGCTGCGCCTGGGCTACTTGCGGGCCAGCGAGGGCCAGGGGACAGGAGCAGACACCTGCCCCCATTACGACCGGCTCCACGCCATCCTCGGCCAGCCAGCCCCGCAAGCCCCAGACATGCCCGTGGACAGCAGCGTGCACCCCACCCCACCCCGTCACCAGGACCACCGACGCGGGGGAAGGAGACAGCAGTGCGTCGGAGGATGAGGCCAGCATTGCCACCCAGCAGGCCCCCTCCAGCAGCCCTGACGTCTCCCGCGCATCCTCCGAGGCCGGGGAAGGATCCACCGGTGAGTCTTGCACTTTACACTCACAAGGGCGGGGGGCAGGGGGGGAGGGAGCCAGGCGCCTGGAGGGGGGAGAGCATGTTACTCAGGCCACGTGTGCTGCATGCTGTGTAGCATTAGGCAGCAAGCAGCCCGTGCAACCACGTGCAGCCTGGTGACCGAGCGGCACGTGGCCACGGCAGGCAGCTCCAGGGCACGCCTGGGACCGTGCTGCTCACACACATTCAGCGGGACTCGGGGGAAGGGTGGATGCCGGCTGGAACCAGCCAGGGCCCCAGGGACTCAGCCCAGAGCCCGCACCTCCGCAAGGGTGCAGCACGGAGAACGGCACACTGTCCCATGCCTGGCTGTGAGGCACAGCCAGCTGCTCCTGGGTAAACCGCAGCATCACAGCCCTGTGAGCATGGCCCCCACTGAGCCCCTCGCCTGCTCCTGGTGCCTTGGCTGGCTCCCCGAGGGAAGTCCCCACTGCGGCCACACATGTCCCTGGGCTACCGTGTGTGAGGGATAGTGGGAGGGAGAAGGGGGGGAAGCGCTCGGGCCGCCCTTAGGGCCGCCTGAGTTTTGCTGCAAGGATGGGACCCCAGTCACTCTCCTGGTTCCGTCCAGGAGATATCCTGCGATGGGGATCTGAGAGCCCAGACCACCTCTGCCAGATGTGCTCCCAGGCACTGTGTGGGGATGCATCTCGCTCCTGTCAAACACCAGTGATTAGCCCAAAGCCTCACAGCCTCCACCGGCAGGGAGTTCCACAGGTTAACGCAACACAAGCGCCCTCCCGCCCTCCACGGGGCCAGGACACAGACCGGTGGTTACAATACATGGAGGAGGACCCTACTCCAGGGGCGGTCCTCCTTGCAAACATACAACATGGGGGGCAGGGGAACCGAGTGGGCCCAAGCCACACTACTGTGGTGTCACCTGGGCTCAGGGGTGCGGTAGAGGGCATGAGGTGTGGGGACAGTGGCCGGCCTGCCTGACTGACCCATCCTTTCGTCTCTTCCCTGCAGCAGGACCAAGCAGAAGCCGGGGACCCTCCAGTCCGGCAGCAGCAGCACCCCCAGCTGCCCAACCACGCAGGCACAGGCTCCGCCACCGGGACCAGCTCCTTCGCCGGCATGTGCAGGCCGTGGAGCGCATTGAGGCATCGATTCACCAGCGCGTCGAGGCGGACCTGCAGTGGCGCCAGGAGGCCTGGGCCACCTTCCTGGTCCAGTGTACACGGATGGCTGACTCCATCGCCACCCTCACTGCCCACATAGTCCATGTCATTCACTATGGCATGGCCTTACCCCATGCCCCCGCCATCCCTCCTGCCCCTGCAACGCCCCCTCCTGCAATGCCTCCTCCTGCCGCCCCTGCAATGCCCCTCCTCCTGCCCACCTCCCGTGCAGCCTGCCCGATGCAGCCTGCCCTGCATGTCCAGGTCCGCCCCGCAGGACCGCTCCACAGGCCACCCCTCCCAGAGTAGCTCCTCTCCCTCCCCTCCCAGTTGAAGGTCTCCTCCTCCTCCCCTCCCCTTGTAAATAAAAACATACATTTTTCAGTTGAGAACAAAACCGTGTGGTTATTGTGTTACTCGAGGTAACTGTAATAAATGATTTGAGATGCCAATTAGCCAACTAAATTTAAGAGGATTACAAAATCACGGACACCAAATTCTGTATCTATCACCGGTCGTCCCTTTAAGTGGTCATTGGTTTGTGGCGCATAAATAAATACTTATACTTATAAGTAAAATTTAAACCACAACTATATTAACGTAGATTACAAACAAGCAAGAAAGGTTAAAAGACTCACAAAAAACAATAGGTACATAGCCTAGACGCAGGGGATGATTGTAGTGTTGCTGGCAACCTCAAGTCTTTGGTCCTTCCGGGCCTCAGACGAGGAACTGCCAGGAGATCCCTCGAAGATGACTGGAATCGGGTACGCTGACTCGAGCCTTCCGCACAACCGGATCCTCTTCCTGTTCTTGGGACAGCTCGAACAGGCGATGGTGGCCTAAACCCTAGCCTACACTAAAAGAAAAACCCTAGCTACGTCCGACGCACCCGACGAACATTCACGATGACGGCCGATGTGCTTGGAACCAACGCTTTACAATTGGGGGGAGGTAAGGGGAGGGGAGAGGGAAGGGTAGGGGATGGGAGGGAGTCATATGGGGCTTGTGCGAACATGTCCGTCAGGGCCTCTCGGATGTGCACCCCATCCTGGTGTGCCTGGCGGATGGCAGCTGTGTGGGGCTGTGCAAACGTCTGTGCCTCAGCTGCCATCCATGCAGGGAGGAAGGCCTCCCCACTCCGCTCCACAATGTTGTGGAGCACGCAGCACGTGGCCAGTACCTCCGTTGCATTCCGCTCACCCATCTCGAGACGGGTGAGCAAACAACGGAAGCGAGCTTTAAACAGCCGCGGCGGCTCCACCTGATTTCGGGCCCGGTTGAGGTGGTCGTTGAACCGGGCCGGTTCTGGTCCAGCCGCCCCATGTAGGGCCGCATTAGCCAGGGCTGCAGGGGTAGGCGCGTCGCGACGCGCAGATAGGCATAGGCACATCCCGACAGTCAACTCCCGCTGGGGGAAGTAGGTGCCCGCCTCCAGCCTGTGAAACAGTCCGGAGCTGCGGAGGATGCGGGCGTCGTGTGCCCTGCCGGACCAGCCCGTGTAGACGTCCAGGAAGCGGCCCCGGTGGTCCACGAGGGCCTGGAGAACAATGGAGCAGTACCCCTTCCTGTTTGTGAAATGGGCTGCTCGATGTTCCGGGGCCTGGACGGGGATGTGGGTTGCATCCAGGGCTCCCCCGCAGTTGGGGAACCCGAGGGCAGCGAAGCCGGCCAGCATAGCGTCCATGTCCCACAGGCGGATCACTCTGGGGAGCAGGACATCATTGATGGCGTGGACGACCTGCAGAAGGGTGCAGAGAAACACAAGGGAACACATCACATAAGGCAGGGGTGAGCGTGCGCTCCCTTGGGGGCCCCCCCCGTGATTCCCTCTGTCCTGACACACACACAGACACACACACACACACCAGGGCCCCCTCCCCCACCAGCAGGCCTGTGCAAGGGAGGGACGGCCCAAACCCCTGGGTGACCCAGCCTGGAGTCTTGGCTGCCCCTGGGCATGGAGTGCAGCACCCTCCCCCCACCCCACTCCCCCTGGGACTTACCTCCATGACAATCACACCGACGGTGGATCTTCCCACCCCGAATTGCTGTGCCACTGATCGGTAGCTGTCCGGGGTGGACAGCTTCCATAGCACGATGGCAACCCTCTTGTTCACGGGGATGGGTGCACGCAGCCGGGTGGTGGCTCTCTGGAGCGCGGGGGTGAGCCAGGCACACAGCTCCAGGAACGTCCGCTTTCGCATGCGGAAATTCCGGAGCCATTGCAGGTCGTCCCATTGCCCAAGGACCAGCCGGTCCCACCAGTCTGTACTGGTGTCCAGTCTCCAGAGTGGCCTCTTCACGGTGGGGTGGGGATGCCACAGGGAATCCAGGGCCTCCCTGGTGAGGGAGTCCAAGGCGATCTGCGCCTCCTGGTCCTGGAACACGAGGGCACCAGCCTGGAGCACCAGCTGCAGGCACTCCAAAATGGCCAACAGGGGCCAGAGCAGGTACGTGACCACCCGTGGCTCCATGGCAGACACAGCAAGGCACAAGAAACCAAAACCAGGGAAAAGCACTAGGGGGCAAAAGGCAGTGGTGTCCAAAAGGCAGAGGGCAACCACCAAACCTGCTATGGCTGACAGTCCCTGCAAGAGGTCCTAACGCACGGAGCAGGAGACAAACGGCTGTCCGGCGAGACCCCTTTAAGCACGTGTCTGAATGGAGCTCCAGCCCCACCCCGGAAAGGGCTGGTGCCCTTTTGCCCTCTTCAAAATGGTTCCGGGCTTCTGCTTTTGCGCAAAAGTGTGCCGCCAATCTAGACGCGCTTTTGCGCAAAAGCTCATTGTTCTTATGATGACTCCCGGACCAATCTAGACGCTCTCTTGCACAAATACTTTTAACAGAAACACTTTTCTGTTAAAAGTATTCCCGGAAAATCATGCCAGTCTAGACGTAGCCGGTATGTATAGAGTACCACTCAGCTTAAAAGGTGATAGAACCTTACAGGGAGCTTGTATGAATTTTTAGAGACTTACAAGTCTCACATCAGGACGGAGATACTGCACAGAATGATCAGAGGGAACCCTGTGCTTTCAAATGGATGGTGTCCTAGTTGCTCTAAAACCTGAAAAACAACTTATATAACTATCCTATTAAGTGTACATGACCTTAGTCCAGAGCCCTGTGGCTACATTTGTGCAATAAAGAATCTACCACTGTTTTGAGAGCTTCTGTTCTGATTGAGAATAATTTGTGCTCTGGGCACAACAGTGTGACTTGAGCAGCCTTTGCCATGACCACCTTGTCTAAGCTTTCTGTGGGTGTGGCTGACACTATTATTTTAATATTGTCTTTTAGCATGAGGTAGTCAGAACAGTATTTCTCTTTTTGTAGAAGCATTAAGAGATTCAACATCCAAATACACTTAATTCAACTGTAAGAATATTCCTGGAGGATGCCTTTTACTATCGGGCAACGCTTCTGTTGCAGAGTGCCTGTCAGAATTCAATTGGACATCAGCTATTTGCAGGGCTTTTCACATCTGATTTTCTCCTGTGAACTTAATGCTAACTGGGTTTCTGCATTAATGACATTTGAAAAGGATTTGGTTTGTTTTGAATACATTTATGGCATTCCCTTTCCGTGTATAATCGGCATATGCTGCTTGTTGTATCTTTGGGATTTTGATCATTTAGGGTAAGCAGAAATATTTGTGGTATTGCTCTTGCTGATCTTTTTTGTTCCAGCCTGTAGCTATGCTGCTGGTCTTCAGCTCAAAAGGGCAATTGCTAGTGTTAATGCTTCCTGTAATCCAGTTAGCTAGTGTGTGTTGTGATTGATTAAGAAATCATGGCAAGGGGGGGTTATTTTTTAACTAAATCAGCACAGTCATAGCTTATTACAGAGAAGAAGGAACAAAATTCAGTCACATTTCAGCCATTTAAATTCCATTTTCTGCATAGGAGGGGCAGAGAAGAATGACTGTAGCAGGAATGTAGAATTATTAGCAGGTGAAATTCTCTGTTAGAAAAAGACCATTTAACAAGCAAAGTTTCACCCACATACAGCTGATTACTTGGAGCATGTTGTGAAGCCAATAATTCTGTGTGCAAGAGAGTTGTTTTGGGGCTCCCTCAATAAAGGAGTTGCATTCACGAGTTATCTCTGTAGTGAACCTGGGGAAATTGCTATGCATGTTTATCTGGGGAAGGAAGAGGAGGCATCTATTTTCCAGGGGTAAATGTTATATAACTTGAAGCTTTCTATCACAGGAAAATGCTTGCCTTATCTTATGCTTCTAGTGTTTTTGTTTTTAAGAAACAATAGGGGCAAAACAAGAGCCTTTAGAGGGCTTTGGCTGTTGTATAACTATGCCTCACAGACTCCGTCTACTAGGCCATATGTTCCTTTAAGCAGTACCAGAAAACATATGAGAACAACTGATTGATGGCTTTATGTCAGGGATTATTTGTTTCTCATGCAACTAAAAGTCCTATTCACCAGGGTTTATTTTGTAACTGAAAAAGCTATATACTTATCAAACAGAAAGCATATTTTCAGTGTTTGTGTGAGAGATTGTCCATTTCACTCTTCATTCTCCAAACTGAGAGGTGGTTGATCAGAGTCTTGCATGTATGAGGTATATGCTCAAGGTGAGTGCCACCAGGGTCAATGTAGTACAAAGAAGGCAGAAAGAGTACATAGATAAATGCTTATTTATTATTAAAGATGTGGCTGTCTGGCACATGTCTGAGTAACTTAAACCCTGTTTGGGGGGGAACTTGGAAGAAAAAGTGAAGGACTAATAGCTTTGATTAATCAGGTTAGCTGGGGGGCCTATAGGTGTCTTCTCAGAGCTGTGCCAAACTATCTTAAATCTAACATTCTATTCCTTATTCAGTCCTAAGTCTCTCCCAGACTAACAAATGCGTTTTGGTATTTGTTGGAGTTTGTGATGTCTGTAAATATCCACTAGAGATGGGACTGATCAGATACACGTTCGCTTGTTTCCAACAAAGTGTTTGCCTTCAGGTTTCTGGAGGTGAAAAGCTAATGCTGTTGGTCATTGCATTCACTCTTTCCTTTCCTCCATCTCTGGTACATGTTATAGATTTTGGTATATGTATATCTGCCCCTTAATTTGTACCATGCTTCTTACATTGGAGTCGTGTACCTTACAAAATTATAGATTCAATGAGCATGAATCTCCTCTTAATTCCATCCCTTTCTACATCAGTACAGCTTACTTCCACTGACTTTATTGGAGTTATTCCCAATTCTCACCAGTTTGAGATAAGAACCAGTCTTCCTATTAGTGACTTCCCTGTAGACTTTGGTTTCCCTTTCTTTATGTCTTTTTCAGGTACAGGCATGAATTCCTACAAGCTTGCTAGGAATTTCCTTATTTTCTGTTCTCATGCTTCTCCCCTCTCCCACCCCTACCCCCCCACTTAAAAAAGGCAGAGCAGTGTATTTGTGTGTGCGTGTCGCTTGCATTTTGTATGCTCAGACCCTCAAAGTTCCAAATACATCCAAGAATTCCTTCTGTGTGACTGGACTCATGTCAGCACAGGAGCTTCTGGCACTGTTCACTTTGCCCCCACCTCTCTGGCTCTGAATTCCATTGGAGGTATTTTAATCCTAATTGAGGAGAAAAGCTGCTAACACTCTGTGGAGTGTCTCAGAGGGGTAACCATGTTAGTCTGTATCTGCAAAAACAATGAGGAGTCCTGTGGCACCTTAGGGCATGTCTACACTAGGGAATTATTTCAAAATAACTACATTTGTAATAACTCTTGAAATAATTACAGTAGAGTCCTGATTATCCGATCTTCACTTATCCAACCTTCCGCTTTATCCGACATAGCCATACCACTGCTGCTTTGTCTGTCAGTGTGCCCTGGTCCCAGCCCACTGTGGCTGGGCCACTCCATTGCCTGTCATGGTGATGAGTGCTGGGGAGAGTTGGGGGCCTTCCTCTTTGCATGAGGCCTCTTGGGGGCAGCAGTTGCAGGAAGGGGTGACACAGGGGAAGCCACGTAGGCTGCTCTGTGCTCAGCCCGAGCCACTCTCCAGGGGCTCCCGCAGCCAGGCCATGCCCACCCCAGCTGCGCTAGCGACGCTTGCTTGGGGGTGACACACGCAGCCTTGGCCCTGCCTGCGGATTGGCGCAGCCTTGTTCCGGGGCTACCCAGCCGCCGCTTTCTGCTCCTGCTCCTCCCTTTGCGCAGTGGGGACTAGGCCGGGCAGCAGCAGCCCTTTCAAACCCAGCCCTGACTCCAGTGAGCTGGGACCGGCCTGACAGCAGAGAGCAGAGGGGAGCCGTGAGATCCAGCCGCAGGGCACGTGTGGGGCCAAGGGGCATGGGCCAGCGCTGCCGCCGGGAGGCGGGGAAGGGGCCAAGCCATGGCCGTTGTTGGCTGCTTTGTCTCCGAGCTCTTCGGGGCGCAGTGCACTGGCAGCCCGCAGTGGGGTGGGAGCTCCCTGGGCTGCTCTCAGAGCACAGCTTGTGCGGGGTGTGATTAAGGGGAGGGCTGGCTAAAGCGGTCTGGACCCCCTCACAATACAGTGAAGAATTTGATCACATCCCGGGCCATTTCTGTATTATCTGACATTTTTGTTAATCTGACCGCCTGTCGGTCCCGTTTAGGTCGGATAATCGGGACTCTACTGTATATCAAAATAAGCTTATTCCCTGAGGAAAGCAGGAGTACACATTTCAAAAGAACCAGCCTGTTATTTCAAAACAACAGGCTTGGTAGTGTGGACATTTCACTGATTATTTCAAAATAAAGGGGGGTTATTTCAAAATAACTCTTAGCGTAGACCAGGGCTTAGGGTACGACTACACTTGCACCCTAGTTCGAACTAGGGATGCAAATGTAGGCGACCAAAATTACTGATGAAGCGGGGATTTAAATATCCCGCGCTTAATTAGCATGATCTCGCCGGCACGTTACTCCTCTCAACAGCTGTTTCGAAAGTGAAAGGGCGTGCCGGGACGCGTTAGTTCAAACCAAGGGGTTTGGTTTGAACTAATGTTACTCCTCATTTTTCGAAATATCTATTTCCGAAATAACTTATTTCAATTTCGAAATAGATATTTCAAAAAATGAGGAGTAACGTTAGTTCGAACCATACCCTTTGGTTCGAACTAACGTGTCCCGGCACGCCCTTTCACTTTCGAAACAGCTGTTGAGAGGAGTAACGCGCTGGCACGTTATAAGTTATTTCGAAATAACGTGTCTACACACAAAATGCATTTTGAAATAGTGCGTCCACACTGAGTAGACTTTGATTCGCATTTAAGGCTGGCCGGAACCAGTTCCCGGCAGGGCACCAGGTCAGGACTTACTGTGTGGGGCTGCTGCCTGACACTAACTGAGGCCTTTGCTTAAAGGGACCGCCCCACGGACAGCCGGTTCTCAGGTTTTCCTGCTTGCTTGTCTACCTCGATGAGGGACAGCAAAGCATTTTGTCTTAGCGTGTTCTGGTTGCCCTCACTCGGGACGCCATAGCACTCTGCAACAGGGAACCCCTGGGCACTCTGGTGCTTCTCTTGGAGGCATTGCTGCGAGCCTGGCTGCACTTGCTGCAGGCTGCCATCCAGGAGGTCCATTGGGGGGCTGTGAGTATCCAGGAGGCCCTGCGGGAGAGCTTCCACCCTGAGGAGCACTAACAGTCTCTCTGGTGTGCCCCACTGGGGGCTTGTGCCTCATTCCTCCCTCACATCCTTTCACTTACCTCTCCCTAACCCCCTTCCTGGTATAAAATAAAGCACACACATTTTCATAAATACAAACTCTCTTTATTTAACAAAACGGGGGGGGGAGATTAAACTCTGGTGAGACTGGGGAAAGGAGGTGGAAGAGGGAAGGAGAGAGGAGGGGGAAACCTGGGAGGAGGGAGCTGGAAGGGGAAAGCAAGCAGAAAAAGGGGGAGGGGAGGCTCAGGGCTCACAGTTGGGAGTCTCGCCGGGCCAACTGTCTCCCAGCACCGCGGGTGCGGGGGCCTCGGCGTCCCCAGGGGGGTGAGGAGGGGATGGAGGATGGGGAGGAGATGGAGGGAGAAGCGGGAGGGGGAGAAGGAGTGGGAGGAGGAGCGGTAGCTGGGGAGGCAGCAGGTGCTGGAGGAGCAGGACGCAGCACGTTCTGCACCAGTGTCTGCAGGTGCTGGCAAATGGCACGGCCCTGGGCAAGCTGCTCCCACTGGAGCTGCAGGTCTTCTTGCACCCAGTGCTGGAGGGTGTGGTGCAGGGCTCGCAGTGCCCCCAGATGCTGCTGTTGGTACCCCTCCACTGCACGGCTGGGCCTGCAGAGCCCTCGGGTGCGAGAGCATGTCCCGGGCAGGGTGGTGCGCCTTGCGCGTGCAGCTGGTGAGGCTGTGGAGAAACAAGAGAAGTGGTCAGTTATCCCTGGGGACACAGTGGGTGATGCCCAGCCCCCTCTGCAAGGTGAGGATGACCATTCCCTGCATCATCAGAGCCGATGTGCTTGCATACAAGCCACGTTCGGAATGTCCTGCTATCCCCGGGAGTGGGAGCTGCCTCGAGACTACACCCATGCCCCTGTGGTGTATATAGTGTGTGTGTGTGGGGGGCGGGGTGATGTCCCCTGCCTCTGTGTAGAGTGGCCTTGTGGAGGGAGGGCGTCCTGTTGTGTCCCATCCCGGAGTCAGGAGAATGTTGTGCCAACTCATACCCGTGTGTGGCTAACCGGGTAAGGCCCCTGTGTGGCAGCCAGCTGGGGCCACTTGCCCAGGAGTGGCATGGCACATACACAGATTGCTGTGTGATCTGTGGACAGCAAGGCCCACACACACAGTCCCTGGTTTCCTCCCCAACCCCCTGCATAAGGGGACAGTGATGGCACTCACCTGTTGCCTCCCTGGCTTGAGAGGACACTGGCAACAGGTCCGCTGGGGCAGCTTGGGGGTCCTGGCTCATCGGGATAGTGATGATGGCCTCCTCTGGCTCCTGGCTCTCCTCCTCCTCAATGCCCTGGTCAGGGCCCTCTGCCCCAGGGTTGACGACCACCTGGGGGCACGGACCATCCCGTCCCCCAGGATGCGGTCAAGGGCATCGAAATGGGGGCAGGTGTGTGGGTCTGCCCCTGGTTGGGAGCTGCCCCCTGTGGCCCTGGCATAGACCTGCTGCAGCTCTTTGATTTTCACGCGCACCTGCTCCTGGGTGCGCATGTGGCCTTTGTGGCCAGGCTGTCAGCCATCCTCCTGTAGACGGCCGCGTTCCTGTGTCTAGTGCGGAGATCATGGATGTTGGAGGCCTCCCCCCAAACCTCAATCAGGTCCATGATCTCTGCACTAGACCAGGAAGGCGCCCACCTTTTGCAGCCCCTGGCAGGCTCCTGGGAGCTGGGGGACTGGTCCTGGGGAGCGGTGGAGGGCTGGCTGCCGGTGGCTTGCTGGGTCAGGGGCAGTGACTGCTGGCTCTGGGCTGGCAGGCCTGAAGCTGGCACAGGCACTGTGGCCAGAGTCAACCCCTTTAAGGACACCGGGGAGGCCGGGAGGGAGAGGAGTTTTCCTGGTTGTGCCCAGAATGGCCACCAGGGCACCCTGGGAAGGCTAGAGGTCCCCCTATTTCGAAATAAGCGTCTACACAGCGCTTATTTCAATTTAGCTATTTCGAATTTGTCATTATTCCTCATGGAATGAGGTTTACCAAATTCGAAATAAGTGCTCCGCTATTTCAAATTAATTTTGAAATAGTGGTTTGGCTGTGTAGACGCTAGGAAAGTTATTTTGAAATAACGGCTGTTATTTCGAAATAACTTTGCTGTGTAGGCATACCCCTAATAGATTTATTAGGGCATAAGATTTCGTGGGTAAAACCCACATCATCAGATGAATTGCTAACTCTCTGTGGAGTGTGTGGAATACTGGAATAAACTGAAGGCCATTTGGGTTTGCCAACTACTTATAGTTCTACAGTAACATGGCAACCACCATGACTGGTGAGAGAGGGCCTCTGTCTTTGCCCTAGTTTTTGGTGCTGAACTGAGAGAATTAAACTCCTTGTGCTGTAGCTCTTCCATGCCATCAAGTATGTCTTGCAATCAGCAGTTGAGTCTCCTACCGTGGAGGTCATCTGAGAACCAGGAAGAACTGTGGTCTGGCCAAACTCTGGATGTTGGTGCAGAAATCTAATATCCTCTCCACAGTGTACAGCTTCCAGGGGTGAGAGGTTAGAGCTGTGGAGCCATAGTAAAGCTGCTCTGTCACCATTACTGCAGTCTCCTCTCACAATTTACTGTTACCTTCTCCCCTGTGGTCACCCTGATACCCAGTTGTTGATATCTGGTATGCACGCAGGAAATCAGCCAACCAAATAGTGTTTAGGTCCAGGGAGGAGCCCAGCAACAATATTTTTCAATGATTTGGACTTGTAATTGTTCCCACTCAGTCAGGATGCTGGAGTCCTGTGATAATGAGACTTCATTCTGATATACAACATGTAGAGCTGGTTGAAAACATTTGGTAAAATTTTTAAAAATTATAAACAGACCTTTTCCCTCAAGAATTTTTGTGGAAAAATTTCATTTCATGTGAAATTTTCTCATAAAAAAACCTTCAAATAATTTCTCTGAAATGACAGGGAGGAGGTTTGTTTTCTTTTGAAATTTTACTTACCACTTTTTTCCAAGCAAATCTAAGTTCGTTGTAGCGCACACAACAGGTGTACTTTACTGAGATGTATCAGTAGTGATTTTGTCTAATTGGCTGCTCCAGCATATTCTGGCTGTCCTAGATCCTACTCCCCAGTCCCCAGCTTGCTGCTTCTCATAGGCATTATCTGACATTCTCTTCCCATGCTGGTCCTTTTCCTGCTGCTCTCTAGGCACTGTGGAGTTGTCTTCTGGGAAGATGTTGAACTAGTTAATGCAGAGCTGGCCAATCCCTTTCCCTCTAGCTGATTCAGGGATGAGGAAAGGTACCAGCTAATGAGTCATTATATTTATTACAGAACTTGTAAAAGGAATGGACATGATTACTGACATTCTCCTTCCCCTTTCTGTTTGTACCATTCTCTTGTCACATCTCCTCCTAAATTAGACTTTAAGTTCTTCAAGGCAGTAAGCGTGTCTTTGTGTGTCCAGCACTGAGCACAATGAGGCCCTGATTCCAGCTGAGGCTTTTGAGTGCAACTGCAATATGCGTAGTATTGCCAACCTGAAAAGATCAAAAATCACAAGTCAGACCCTCAGAGGCTGAGATTTAACCCCTTATAATTTTTTAATCAAATTGGATTTTAGTTGCTTTTGACTTTAATTCACCTCTATTCCTCTGCCAATGCATGTGTGCTAATTCCAGGTTGAGAAGTCAACCTTTAAATAACCCCTTTCTCTGGCTGCTCAAATGGTGATACCTTTTACCATCTCTTCGCCCCTATGATAGGGGAAATGCTATCCATTTCCTATTACTGTCTTGACCCAGCAGCAACACTTCTCTGCCTCCCAGGACTTCTCTATTTGGAACCCAGAAGCACCAGTTCCCTCATTTCCTGCCTCCAGCTGCTCCTCTCTCTGCTATAGGGCTATGGGTGAATGCAGGGCTTAGTGGCAGGATAAGTCCTATGTCTTGAGCCCTAAAGCTCTCACACATAGCTCTGCCTGCCCACCCTTGAAAATTGCCAGATCAGAGGAGCTGTTTGTGTCATTGTGACAGTTCCTCTGGAAGGCAGCAAAATCCTTTGACTCACAATCAAATCATGAGAATTAGCAACACTTCTATATTGTTTCTCCTGTCTGTTTTTGGAGGGCATTCTCCTTCCCCCACCATCCCTCCAGGCTGGGGAGTTCCCCATATACTGCCCTTCTGCTCAGCAAAGTGCCCAAGTCCACTGATTCTAAGAAAGCTGTAAAAATGGGGCAGAACTTTCCTCAGAGGGTGAAAACCGATTAATATGTAGAATGGAAAAGAAAAAAGTACAATGGTGCTCAGAAGAATAAGTCACCCATAAACTAGCAACTTGGCCAACTGCAAGGCAAGAAGCCAAGCTCTAGCCTGTGAAGCATGACAAAGTCAGATGTCACTTAACATCTGAGTCCTGATAGTGCAAGTTTAAGAGTGAAGGGAGTAATAAATAAAATACTGCATCTCAAGAATGACCTCTTCAAGAGGCTTTCTGAGGACTCAGATTTGTGAACCCTGAAATAAATGAGTCCAAGGAAAAGGATCCCCCATTTTTTAGATCATGTTCTTGTTCTTTGTTTGTTTAATGTCAGACAAATATTGAACTAATACATAGTTAAGTTCTGAGACCTCTTTATAATTATAATGCTGAATTGCTAATGAGCACTACATGTTAGCCATACAGTAAGAATGACAATTTTATCAGTCATGTCCATTCATGTAATTGTAACCACTTCCCTGGTGTGTCCATTTACATCTCTCTGCCTTAGGCTTGAATACTTTTTCATCAAACCTTCAAAACATTTTGTCCTCAATCCCTAAGTCCATCCTCTAATGAAAGATTAATGCTCCCCATTACTTATCCTTTTCTTGAGTAATTGTACTAGACATAACATATCTGTAGCATGCTTTACAAGTAGCCCTTAATAGCCTCCAGCTCTGTCCTTCTGGATTTTATTTGCACAAAGAAGTTTGGAGAGTGTGTATTTGTTGTCCTCATTTGCTTTCTGCTCCCTTCTGTGCTTCACCAGGGATAATTGCATGCTGAACCATTATTGTGGCACTGTGTTTGCTGTCAGTCTTTGTGGAAGATGTCAGAAAAGATTCTGAGGCAGTAATATGCACTAAAACCTCCACAAAGCACACTTATTTTTATTTGTCATCTTCCTTGGAAAATGTTAATAGAAGGCTATGCTTATAGAAAACGTTAATAGTGGAATAGTCCAGAACACAGTATTCTTTAACTGATTAGCTTAGTGCGGGTGTCCAAAAAGAATTACCCATAATAATCTGAATATTTTCTCTGTTTTCTCTGTGCAAAATTCAATTTGAAACAATGGTGGTCATCTTTTTCTCAGTACCCCAGCATTGCATCTTATGTAAAATTTCTAGATTCTTCTTCACTTTTCTTCATTTCTTATTAAGAAATGTTTCTGATGTTAGTTGGAGACTTTCATGAATATGATTTAAATGAAAACTGAGTAAGGATGTCAAGATTGGGGCTCTGATTATTTTTTAATTTTGTATTTTAATTTTCTTAAAGGTGATCTGCGATTGTAATTACTAGTAGGATTGCCAGATACCTTCACAAAAAAATCCTGAACATGGCAGGGGAAGAAATTGGTTGAGCAAAAAAAAAAAAATATTTCCCTGCCAGCCTGCTGTCTGAGAAAAACAGAAAATACCGGACATTTTACACGTCCAGTATTTTCTGGGGTTTTTTTTTTTATCGGACAGAAGACACGATTACTAGACTGTCCGGGCAAAAACCGGACACCTGGCAACCCTAATTACTGGCTATTTGTATATTAGCTATATGTGTATATATAGTGGGCACAGAGTGGACTTGCACTGCACTGGGGCTCCCTGTGTGCAGCTTTGTAGGGGCCAAACAAGGCCAAGGGAGGGGACAGCAGATCCGCTTCTTCCTTAGTACTCATGGCAAGGGTATACAAATGGTGGAGAGGGCTATTTTAGCCATTGAACTTCAGTAGTCTTTGGGAGAATAGGGGGCAGTAGATTGCCTGTCTTCCTGAACCTGTGCATCTAGTTGGTGCCTACCCTAGATATTTGGGCTGAGGCTGAAGATTTGGCTATAAGAGTAAATACAAGAGGTATATCTTCTGTCTCCTCCCTTGGTCTTGTCTGTTCCTTGTTGAAAACCTCTACCTAAGGAGCACCCGTTTAGTGTAGAACATGCTTCTAGCCCCCTAAATCTCTTGTGGATTGGAATCATACTGCTAAACTATAAAAGAGGACTTTGCATGGCAGTGGAGGCAGACTTTTACCCTTGAAAAATAATTTTGAATATGCATTTGATTTATCTTGTGTGTATATACCACAATCTGAGTTCAGTGTTTCTCGTGCAAGAGCTGATGATTCCACTACCATCTAAAACAGAAAAAGAGAGGTAACATCCTACTGTGTGAGGTTCCATATTCCTATGTCCACACTGCCTATGTCCAATCATCTTAATTCACAAATGAATGAGATCCCTGAAAGCACTCCCGCCACAAAAAGTTACCATCTGTCTCAAATAAAAATATACAACACACTGGTCCACTTGAGGAATGAAGAGTGAACAAGCAAGACAGAGTTTTATATTCACCTATTTTGGAGCCCGTAGACAATTGTCTTTGTAAAAACCAAAATTCCCTTAAACCATCACCTAAAAGGCAGAGGAGAGGCACTCAGATGATGAGAGAGCACGTTTTTCTTACCAGAAAATATTTTCTTGGATCTGGCAGTTCAGCTCTGGTATTATTACCTTGGTTTCTTCACTTTAGTTACTTTTCTCTAGGGCACTCAACAGGTGTCTGTATGACTGAAACACACACACACACACACACACACACACACAGACAAATTAGCCATTTCTAACAGTTAATAATGTAACAATTTAGCATGACTTAAAATAAAAATGAAATGCCCTATATACTCACTTTATTATGAAGCTATCAACCTACAATATTTTGCTTTAAAATGTGATTCTATTTTGAGTTCTAGAAGCCAAAGATTAGGAAATAGAGGAGAATCTTGAGGATAAACTTTGACTTCTCAAAGATCAAATTGCACTGTGACATAATGGAGAGTGACCAAACTGTATGTGGCCAACGTGTGTTTAAATGACAATACTGGATTTTGAAATTTTGCACAGTTGAGAGGCTGTTCATTGAAATCTCTTTTTTTGAAAGCAGGAGTGAAATGGTTAAAGGAATGGCGAGTACCCAAGGGAGGTATGCACAGAGGTACTGAATCTTTGTCTTTATTTTGTTCCTGTAAGTTCTTAAGCAAGTTATTTTACCCTTCCACTGCCCTTCCTTTGAAAGTCATTCATGACTGACAAGTTAATGTAGCTAATTCTTATTTGGCTCTGCTCCACAATAAGCTGACGGAAAATACTTGGGGAGTCTGGGACCAAGTTGATAAAATTCCTGTAGTCCTATATATCATAAAAGCACCTTGAAAATATGGTAGCTACACATGATGCATTTATAATATAAAAGCATTAGAAAGTGCAGGGTCTGGCTGTTAGTGTATAGCATAGCTGTGTTTTGTTTGCATACATATTGAAACAGACTTTATACTTTCAGCCCTTATCAGCTGTTGGAGAAGAACATTGAAATGCTTACTTTATATGGCTTTATATGAAGATGTGCATTTTCTTTGGTAATGGTCATGTATCTTTCTAAAGGACTGATCACAGACAATATAAAGATTTTAATACTTTCATAATGTGATAAACTGTGTAAATCAAACAAAACTGCCATTTATTGGATTTCTTGTCTCTGAATGCCATTATCCTGTTTCTGTTAGTGTGATGGTGGTGGTTGAAAATAAAAAAAATAGCCTTTCATTGAGGTGAATTATATGAATAACCTCCATTTTAAAACTTGCTTTCACAGAAATGATCAAGATTTTTATTATAGCTGGTAGTGCTGTGGTGGTTATACAGTTATGCATTGTTTGACCAATTTGCTAAAAATGTGATTTATTTTATGCTGTATCTAACAGTGGCTAAGTGAGAACACAGTTTGAGTGCTAATAATTTCCTGTACACACATTGCAATGATGCATCAACTCTTATAAATTGATTAATACTATATTTATACTTGAAGACTTACTTGCCGTTGCTCAGGTTCTTCATGGCAGGTGGCTGAAGGTGGGTGTATGGGTGGGTGGGTACAGGAGTCAGGGCAGGGGGGTTAGGAGGTTTGTGGGGGGATCAGGAGAGGATGTGGGGGCACCCAGAGGCTGATCTCTCTGGCTGGCACAGGGTGGCAGGGGCTGCACAGCCCACCGCTGTTCTCTGTGGCTGGGTGCTTGCAGCCCCCCCCTGAGGTCATTCTGGGGTATAACAATCACACTCCTACCTTTCTGTTTGATGGAAAATCAATTACATTCCATGCACATCCCATTGCCCTGACACAACCAAACCCTTCCCTTGCTTTAAGTTATGATAAGAGGAAGCTGCAAACCAAATCTGGTGGTTTATCTGTTACCGTTTAGGAGGAGTTCTTGAACAAATGGACTCAGGGATGTATACACGCACAGATGAATGAACAAACTCTCTCCAACATATAGAAGATGATTCTCTTAGTTGACAGGCTATCAAAAATATGGGTATTTAGGGCCAGCGGCGGAATGACCCAAAACTATTGCCTCATTCTTCTGGCAAACTTAGCTTGGACATGCTACAGAACAGAAAGCTTTTGTCTCAAGGTGAAGATGATATGCAAAGAGAATGCACACAGCATTCTCTAGTACCCTTTCCCAGGCTTACTCTGGAATGGTGTTGCAAACAGATGTGAATATACCTACTTAGCTCAGTGATGATCTGTACCGGTATGAGAAAAAGAAGCAATCAAGTTAATAATTTATTTAACAATTCATGCTTTTTATACCACCTGCCTTTGTGTGCATCTTGGCTATTTTTGTAAGCTCTTCAGTCAAGAATCATCTCTTACTATGTTTTTGGATAGTACTTATCACAATATGGTTGTAATTTTGATTGTGGTTGCTGTAATATTAATAATTAGCAAATGGACAGCTGAGAAGCATTAGGAATATCTCTGGCACCTGCTGTCCTACCTCAGTTTAGATTAGAACAAGGGAACATTCACCTGAAAATACTATATTCAGAAATAGAAAAAAAGCCTGCTTGGATCTAGTTTTCTTTATTTCCTAAATATCTTATTAAAACATCATAGACTTGTAATATTACAATACATGGGTATATTAGAAATCTAAATGCTAAAATTAAGGAGTCATTGAATGTTTAGATTTCAAATGGAATTGCTGAGACTTTCTCTGAAAATTGATAGAACCTTATGAAATAACTGTAACATGAGTCTTTCAATAATGAATTAATTAGAAAACATATGGAAGCATAAAGTAGAATAATATATGTACCCTACATAAAAGTAGAAAGGATGTCCATAAATGATTTATGACATCCCTGCTCATCAGTTCTTGGCTCCTTGATTCTTAATTGAAACCCAGGGTGGATATTAGAAAAAGTTAGTCTGGTATCAGGCAACTTTAAGCACTGATTTAATTTTAGAAGGCTGCAGGTGTAATTTACTAAAAATACACAGAGAACATTGCTAGAATAGTTGTGGACTTTTATTTCAATTTATCTGCTCAATGAAAATTATATACATTTACTTGTAATGGATATTGTAGTATGATGTAGGCTTCAGCAAGAAAAATGTGTAGCAAAAAAGCATCCACATATTTTCATATTTCAAACTACCGTACTGCATGTATGGTAATAAAAAGAACAATGGGAGATCAGGCCAACTCATCAAAATGGTTTCCTGGCCTTAATATCTATGAAGCAGAAATAAGTGAATGTTGCATGTGTTGCATGTGTGTGGCATGCTCAAAGAGAGAAAAGCAAACCTTGATTTAACTTTTTAACATTCACTTTAGCTGTGTTTTTACTACTTTACCTTCTTTGACTCTCAGTCCATTGGGTGTGTGACAGGGTGCTGAGTAAGGAAGGATTAATCAACCCCCTGCTGCTCCAGCCTCAATCATGGGGAATGGAGTGGAGCTGGTTGAACAGCCCTGTGTCTGTCTGGCAAGGAGAAACAGCTGCCAGCCTACTAAGCCAGGAGCTATAGGCTGGGAGACAAGAAGCCAACAGTGAGGAAAAGAGAAGCCAGGCACGTAGAGAGGTGGGGCTGGCCCAGCTCGCTGGTGATAAAGTTTTGGCTATGGAAAAACCAGTATGTAGATAATAAGATGATGATGATGAGAAACAGCATCAAACTGAGATGTTCCTGATTGATTTGTGAGGGAGCAGGGGCAGAAACCTGAGGGGCTTCACTTCCACCTTGCTACAGAAAGGAATAGCCAAAACAGTGAATTTTATGCACATATTGTAGAATATTCACAAAGCAAATCATGATGAATTTGCAATTGTTTTTCACAGTAAATCTGATTCTAGGAGTTGTGTTCCACTACTCAGGAATTAGAAACATTAGCAGACTGGTCAAAACAACTGAGAGTTGGAGTATTCAAAGCAATAGCCGAACTAAACACTTCATTGAGGTGTTTCCATAAAATATTCAGAAAATTTTTGAACAAACAATTTAATTGGAGGATATTATCACTTCGCTAATAACTTACAAAAAAGACAATATTTTGCAAACTCAGCCTTCTATTCCCTGTGAATAGTGTACCTGGCTATAATTAGGGTTTATTCCAATAAGACCTTTTTATTTGCCCAGAATAAAATAACGTTTTTTGGTTAAATGTGAAATAATAAATGAGAGGAATCCATAATAACTCTGGTACTCTGAGTACACAACTGTTTGACCTCTTGGAAAATCATTAAATGTTTTTAAAAATATGTACCTGCTTCTAAATTTGAAAAGAACATATAACCTTTCCTAGGCCTCAGTAATTTATTGTATGTCACCAATCTTACTTAGCCATGACTGCTTATTATTGTCCAAGTTTGACAAATTCTTATTTTTTCTCTTAGTCTTTATTTTCTTTGTCATTTTTCTTTCCTTCCATTGCTCTTCTGTTGTAGGAGATTCCATCCTTGACTTTTCATTGTCAGTTTGGCCATAGCAGCACTACTGTTTGTTCAATTGTCAAAATGCCCTGGACTGAAGTGAGGTTTTAGGGCTTGTCTACCCAGGGAGAAAACGTGCTCTGTAGAGATGTGATTTCTAAAGTACACCATATTGTATATTAATTGGTCTGGCAAGACCCTACTTGTGTGTACTCTAGGTTTCCTAGTGCACTCGAACATAGTACAGTTTGAAACAACACTATAGTAAAGTGCACCTGAAAGGTATACACCTGACCAAGAGCAATATGTTAGTGCACTTTAAAAATCATACCCACGTAAAGCACATTATCTATCATGTAGACAAGTCCTTGGCTGGTTCTTCTGACCAGTTGCTTATTCTCTTGGGTTTCCTTTCTTGCATATATAATCCACATTCATGACTTCTTAATTTTATTCCTAGTGAAGGTCTTACTTCCCCTTTGCTCTACCTTTGGCTTCTTCTTTCCTTTCCATTGATATTATCTCTGGGAGATCTCATTGATAAATTTTCCTTTTTTAAAATAATTTTTGGCAGATTATGTGCAGCTCTACATTTCCTTTGGTGTTCTGACATTTCTCTGTTTGCCACCTGTCATGATCATGAGGGTTAGCCAGCATCCTGGGGACTAAGGAGTTAACTATGTCCCTTACCTAAACCAGGTGGCAGGCAGCCAATAGAAATGTAGGTAGGAATTTCAAACTGGGACAAAAGAATTTTGGTGTTTTTCCCTCCTTTGTTTCTGGGGCAGTTCCCTCCAGCTACTGAAGGAGACAGACATGTCTCTCTCTCCAAGAAACAATTCTTCACTCTTCTGTAAGTAGGGTAAAGTTCAGATAAAACGGTTAGGTTTTCTTGTTTTATGGTTTGGGAAATGGGATCTGATGTCTGTGTACTTTTAAAAAATGTTTTGGTTTCCCTTTGTAACTAAGTTCTAGGCCCATGGTGGAGTTTCTCCATGAGTATTACTTTTATTTTTCCATCTAGTCATTATGCTTGCAATAGGAATATTGTGGTGATAATAAAAGTTCTTTCTCTTTCCTTTTTATTAACCTGGTATTGGTTATTGGTTGTGTCCTGGTTTGTATTTTAAGGGTGAGATTTCCCAAGTGATCTCTCCCCTGATTTTCTTATCAATACTTGGGTGGTGGCAGCGGAGTTTTTTATCCCCAAAATCTAGGTTAAGATTTTGGGGGGAAGTTTTATACCAAAGCCTGGTAGATAAGGTTTTGGGGTACTTTTGCTGGCCCCCACTTCTGCATTTATCATGCCAGAGTGGGGAAGGAGCCATGACACCACCTCTCCATCTAGTTTGTCAGTTTCTGATGAGACCATCATGTCGTCCTAATAATTGGACTCTACGCCGTACTGAAAGTGGGAGTCAGGATGTGAGGGTAGGGCTGGCTGGAAAACAAGAACTGCATTTTGTGAAAAGTTTCAAGGCTTCAGAATCTGGTTTTATTTATTTTTTCCATGTCAGAGTGGAAACCAAGTCCTTTTGACATTTTTGTCCATGGAAAAAGTAAAATGGATACCTGCACCAGCAAAGTCAACAGACTTTAGTTAGGGCATGTGGGAGATCTTGGTTCAAGTCCACGCTATGAATCCCAGCTTAAGCATATGCTCTGTCTTTGGTTTGGTCCATTAGTCCTAGACCTGAGAAATCTGCTCAGCATAAGGTAAGTGTCCTGCTAGGTTCCATGGCAATGGTTCTTCTACAGCCCATAGAACTTCATTGGTTAAAATAATATTTTCTCTCTGTGGTTTGGAAGTCCTTTCCAACCCCAAAGGAATTCTTGTGCTGTACATGGGATAAAGTCTAAAATGTCTTGCACTGTGCTAGTCCTAGCGGGGACGGGAAGGGAGATGGTATTATTTAGCGAGTAGGAAACCATGAGCAACTACACAGGCTGACAGGCAGTGAGTGAAACTGAAGCCGGGTGTATCCAGCCTACTCTCATGTTCCCTGTTTGGATAGTTCACTTATTCATCCAAGGTAAATCTTTTAAAAATCCTCCACATATAATGGGTAGTCATTCTAGTCAAGCATTAATGTCAACCAGACAATAGTTTCAGCCAGACATGCACTAAATTGCTTCTGCATTGTTCATTTTTTCTTGAATTATACTTTCTTTTGGGACTTATGCTATTATACTACTGATGTGAAGTCATGTGAAATTTGAGAATTAAAGTTCTATTTGACATGTTTTATTTTGCCCAGTGTAAAAAAAATGCATTTTAAGCAGGTGTGCAATGCATTCAGAGGCACCTTGACACAACTTTTGAAATGCCATTCCTTTCCATTCTTTTTCCTCATTTGCCACTCACTCAAAGCATTTACCCTAACCCATACTACCCTCTCCTCTTCCCCCTCCACCTCCTCCCACATCCTTGGTTGCTTTGCTAAAATTCCTCCCCTCCAGAACTCCCACCCCCAAAGCCCTAGTGGTGGAGGTTTCTTTTCCCCATAAGCCCAGTGATGGAATGTTAACTTACCTCCCTTTTCCCACCCACAATCCAAGCCTTGTGTGTGTGTACCTGTCACTGCCCCTTTCCTTACCTGCTTGTTGGTTTCTTTGTTCATTTACTTTGGTTCCAGCATTGCCAAGCTTGAGTTCCAATATTTAATATGATCCAAAATATAAGATGTAGAAATTTTGAAAAATATTGGTCTTTTTTCCCCTAACAGGGGGAGTTTCATCCCCTAATTGGTTCAACCATATCTGGTCGAGTGGCCTCTCTATCTGGCTGCTTGGAGTGGGACTCTACTCGCTTCTTTCTAACTGCCACACAGTTCGTCTCCCCATCTTTCCTCTAACCACTAAGCTACTCCTCTCACCATATACTGACCACACACTTCTCTGTCTCTGCAGAATCCTCCCATCCCAGTCAACCACCCAGGTCCACCTAGTATCCTTGCTTCCGCTCATTGCCCTGCCCCTTCCATTCTCTTTGGCCACCTGCTCCTCTGCTTGCAGTCTTTTAGCCCTCCCAATGTTTCATGTTCCTCAGCCTTCCCTTTTCCTGTCCCTCCCTGGTCCCCTTCAGAGTTTCCTTCTCTGCCAGCCACGGTCCCTTGATTTTCCACATGTACCCTACCCTTCATCTAATTCTCTTTCTGAGAGACACAAGAATGTATGGAGACAGCCATCACTGAAAGCAGGGCTGGGTCCAATCCCTCTGACAACAATGACACAAAATAATCATTTTCTTCTGGTTGCATGAGCAGCTTAAACCCTACCTTAGATCACAAGACTCCTAATAATGTGTTGAGAGATGGCAACTTTTATTTTGATAAAAGTCTGTCTGATATTTCTTCCCTGGGCAAATGGCTGCCTTCCTATATTCCTGATGCCTCTCACTTTGGCAGTCTTTCCTCCCACGTCCTTTCCACAAGACCAGTAAGGGTGCGTCAACACAGCACCCATAGCTTGAAATAAGCTACACAATTTGAGCTGCGCAAATTGCATAGCTTATTACAAGTGTATATAACCACTATTCCGAAACATCCCTTAATCCTCATAGAACGAGGTTTACAGGGATGTTGAAATAGCGAGTCCATTATTTCGAAAGCTATTTTGAAATAACGGGCTTGTTTAAAAGACGTGGAATAGCCATTTTGGGATACCAGAAGTAACCCAAAATAGTGCCGCTATCTAGATGCACCCTAAGGGTATGTCTACACAGCAAAGTTATTTCGAAATAACAGCCCTTATTTTGAAATAACTTTCCTAGCATCTACACAGCCAAACTGCTATTTTGAAATAAATTCGAAATAGCGGACTCCTTATTTTGAATTTGGTAAACCTCATTCTACGAGGAATAACGCCAAATTCGAAATAGCTATTTCGAAATAAGTGCTGTGTAGACACTTATTTCGAAATAGGGGGCCTCCAGCCTTCCCAGGGTGCCCGGGTGGCCACTCCGGCCTCAACCAAGAACACTCCTCTCCCTTCCCCCTCCCTGGAGCCCTTAAAGGGGTAGACTCTGGCCACAGTGCTTGTGCCAGCTCCAAGCCTTCCAGCCCAGAGCCAGTAGTCACTGCCCCTGATCCAGTGGCCCCAAAACATGAGCCAGCAAGCCACTGGCAGCCAGCCCTCCACTGCTCCCCAGGAGCAGTCTGCCAGCTCCCAGGAGCCTGCCAGGGTGCCTTCCTGGTCAAGGGTGGAGATCATGGACCTTATTCAGGTTTGGGGGGGATGCCCCCAATGTCCATGATCTCTGCATTAGATGGAGGAACGCGGCCGTCTGTGGCAGGATAGCTGCCAGCCTGGCCACCAAAGGCCACATGTGAACCCAGGAGCAGGTTCGCATGAAAATCAAGTTGGTACAGTGAGACCCCCACCCCTGAGCTTTCCTTCCCCCTTCTTCCCCTTGCTTCCCCCGTCCAGCTCCCTCCTCCCAGGTTTCCCCCACCCCTCTCCCATCCTCTCTTCTTCCCTCTCCCGCCTCCTTTCCCCGTCTCACCAGAGTTTCACTTCCCCTTCCCCCCAGTTTTGTTAAATAAAGACAGTTTGGCTATGTCTACACTGGTGGGTTGTTGCGCCAGAAGTATGCAAATGAGGCTAAGCGTGGAATATCGCCGAGCCTCATTTGCATACCTAATGAGCCGCCATTTTTGTGGAAGAGGCTCGTGCGCTAGAAGGAGCTGTCTACACTGCTCCTTCTTTCACAAGAAAAACCCTCTTGCGCAATGCCGCTACGCTGATTATTTTCAGGAATAACGGCATTGCGCAAGAGGGTTTTTCTTGCACAAGAAGGGGCAGTGTAGACAGCTCCTTCTAGAGCAAGAGCCTCGTCCGCAAAAATGGCAGCTCATTAAGTATGCAAATGAGGCTCGGCAATATTCCATGCTTAGCCTCATTTGCATACTTCTGGCACAACAACACGCCAGTGTAGACATAGCCTTTGTATTTATGAAAAAACGTGTATTTTATTTTACATCAGGAAGGGGAGCGGGGGGGGGAAGTAAGTGGAAGGATGTGAGGGAGGAATGAGGCACAAGCCCCCAGTGGGGCACACCAGGAAGGCTCTCAGTGCTCCTCAGTGTGGAAGCTCTCCCACAGGGCCTCCTGGATACTGACAGCCCCCTGATGGACCTCCCGGATGGCAGCCTTAAGAAAGTGCAGCCAGGCTCGCAGCAACGTGTCCAAGAGCAGCACCAGAGTGCCTAGGGGCAGCTCCAGCTCCATGTTGCAGAGTGCTGTGGTGTCCCAAGTGAGGGCAAGCAGAGCACGCAGCAGAGACAAAATGCTTTGCTGTCCCTCATCAAAGTAGACAAGCAAGCAGGGAAACCTGAGAACTGGCTGTCCGGGGGGGGGGTCCCTTTAAGCACAGGCCTCAGATAGCCTCAGGCAGCAGCCACACAAAGTAAATCCTGACCTGATGCCCTGCCGGACCTGGTTCCAGCCGGTCTTAGATGCGATTCAGCATCCACTCAGTGTGGACGCACTATTTCAAAATAGCAAAACGCTATTTCAAAATGCATTCTGTGTGTAGACGCGTTATTTCAAAATAAGCTATTTCGGATTAACTATTTCGAAATAACTTATTTCAAAATAACGCTGTAGTGTAGACATACCCTTAGAGACATGGAAGCGTGCAGACTTTTCTCTTGTGGCAATAATGGCTGGCTGCAGCAAGCTTCCCTGGACTTACAAACTTCAAGCAGTGCAGGTGCAGTTGGCTTGGAATGGAAACACGTGATGTGGGGTTTTTTTAAAGCCCCATTATTAAATATATAGGCAATAACTTCTGAAAAGCTTGTAAAATACAAGCCAAAATGTAGCAATTTTCAGGATGTGAGCTTGCATTGTTCAGTCATCAGTTAAATGAGAATATATTTTTTGCTCAGAAAAAGAGTTTGAGTTCACTGCTTCATTATGACAAAATAAATTAGAGGAATGCAAAGAAGTCATCCCTGCTGAAGCAGGTGTTGATCTAGTGCTAATTTATCAGTTGCTTATATTGAACATCAAGCTTGTATTGTGAAAAGTTCCCTCTGTGAGGTCAGTCTTAAATGTCAGCTGCTGTTAAGGTTAGAATTTTATACTGGAATTAATTTCAAGCAAGAAACTTTGAAAAAATTAATGCCAGTTTCATCCACCAGATGTCCCTGTTCTCTCAAATAGTATAATGGCTTTTTTTATGCAATTCCCCAATTGCTTTCTAACAGGAAATTTACACACCAACTATATAATTACAGTACCTTTTGCTTAATACTACATTCACAGACCAAACCTTTAAATATAAGTAAGGCTATGAATATATAATAGTTTTAAATAATGTTTTAATGTAAGTTGTAGTTATACAAATATGTCTGGAACTGTGAATTACCTAAATCATCCTGAATTTTGACCCCTTATGAGATATGCCTCCATTTATTCATTAATCAGTTCTTTAAATCAAACTTATTCTAATACTTTATCCCAGTGGTTGTCAATTTTTCCAAATTACTGTACCTCTTTCAGGAGTTTGATTTACCTTACATCCCTTCAAGTTTCACCTCACTTGCTTACAAAATCAGACATGAAAATACAAAAGTGTCACAGCACAGTATTGCTGAAAAATTGTTTGCTTGTTTTTACTATAAAATAAATTGATTGGAATATTTTATTTATATCTATATCTGTACTGTATATAGAGCATTATAAATACGTCTTTGTGTGAAATTTTAATTTGGACTGATTTCGCTAGTGCTTTTTATGTAGCCTCTTGTAAAAATAGGTAAATATCCAGAGGAGCTGATGTATGCTCTGAATACCCGCAGGTGTACACGAACTCCTGGTTCAGAACCACTGCTTTTATCCAGTAGAAACAACACAACTCAACTAGTGCAACTATAATAAAATACAGAATCCCCACTCTAACCAGATGTAATGGAGTGGGCACTCATCTACCACGAGGGTCCTCCCCCCACATTCAGCCAAGTGTGGGTTCCTGCAGTGCCTCAGTCTTAAAAGCCTTGCAGCTACTCAGCCGTCCAGCCAAGTCACACACAGCCTTGTGTGCATTCACAACCTCCTTCCAGGGTACACATCTAACAGAGGCCCATCCTGGTATGCTCCACAGAGTGTCTCTGAGTCCAATCCAGTCTCTTTCCCTGCTCAGTCTCTTTTCCCTGCTTCATAAGAGAGTGGTGCCTCCAGGGCTTCTCCTCTTGGAGACAGTATCCTGAACAGCTCCCCACTCTGAGCTGTCTCTGGTTCTGCTAGCCATCCCCCTTGACCTTCTCCCTTCCAGGTCTCGGCTGCCACTGAGCTGCCTCTGTTTCTGCTGCTCCTTTTGTAGTCCTCCCTGACACCTGATTGGCTGGTTACTCCAGAGCCTCTCTGGCCTCCTGGAGGACTTCTCTATGGCCTTAGGGCCTAGCCCATTACACGGTCCCTTTAATGCATCTAAATAATGCAACAGTAAGAATGGTGCTAAAATTATCTTATTATTATTACTTTATGGGATGCAAAAATTAGTTTGAAGGACAGAAGCTATAACAATATTCTTGGGATGCTCTAATATATCTATCTCGTGGCATTGGATAGCACAGTGACATTATGTGGGGAGATGTCCTAAATTCCTTCAAATGAGAAATACGTGAGGATTATAATTGCATAGATGCTCCACACTTGCTATGTTGGCATAATGCTTTGACTTGTTAGGACATTCCATTGCTGACAGGGAGCCTGTTCCAGTAGGAGGGAAGGAGCAGTGCTTCCAAGGTGGATCTATTCATCAGCACAGCGGGGAGTGAAAAGCAGACAAAGTCAGAGAAAGATCAAGTCATGATCTTAGGCTGGAGACACTGGTGAACTGGTTCATGACATGGGTATATGTCCAGATGGAGTAGAACCCCGCAGTCACAGATACAAAGTTTGGCTGAACACTTTTGAGGCCCATCCCCACTTCTAGGCTCTGACTGCTATGAGAACTGACATCAATTGCTGTTGCTCCTCTCTCTCTCAATCTCTCTCTCACTCACTCACTCTCTCACACACACACACACACACACACTCTCTCTCTCTCTTTCCAGGGAGAAGATGCCCAGCACAACAGCCTTCCTGGGCACTCCAATCCTTCACAGGGGCAGGCAAAGAAGAATTGATGATCCTGTTTCAGTCACTGCTGCCCAGCCTATGTTTGACTTTGTCCCAATTTGCCTCTCCCCCAATATTCTGTAACCAATCACCTCTTGTCAGGGCAAGGAGGAGGAGAAGGACAAAGAACCATGGTCACAGACTGTACTATTTGCTTAGTTTTCAGAGAATTTGACTGTGGTGGGGGTTTTTTTGTTTTTTGTTCATTTTGTTTGTTATACAAGCGTTTAGCTCTGTTTGTATCTGTAAATAAAAGCTACTGTTCATGTCACATGTGTGTACATCTTGCTTTACAAATTTGACCAACAGGATGTTTCCCATGTTCTTTGGGAAGGATTGGCCATATTCATAGTAAAACTCTGATTTCTGTAAATATGGTGCCAAAGAAATGTGATAAGTTCTGTCCCTCCAATACATGTCCCTTCCCTCCCAGCCATGAATTTCCCACTGTCAAGGGACAAAATAACAAAAATCTAAGCTCTGACATAACTGTTGCTGTTCAAAGCACTAGAATGAAAAACTAAGAAGCTTCCTTCAACAGCTTTATGCTTTTGTCCATATTTAAGTGATAATATGGACAAAAAGGAAAAAAGTAATTTACTGTGGAAGGTATCCTAAACTGCCCCATGCTTTCATGATCCCTCATGCCCACCAAACAGTCGCCATTAGCAGCCATGATGGTACTCATGTATAGTGTCTGACAAGTGTTGTTTTCTGTGTGTCAGAAAAACATTGTGAAAAAGTGTGTGAAGTCCCTATCAAATCCTTACAGAACCATTTTTAAAATTACCTTTAACTATGCTTAAATGTTCCCCATAAATCACCCTCAAACAGAGCTGTTAACTTGTAACACAAACATTGCTTAATGATAGCATTAAAGTGCATATGCACTTTGCATAGCACAAATCCAAAGGTGTTAGATTTGAGGGCCCTCAAATCTAATTGTCTGCTTTCAGTTAGTACATTAACATCAGCTGCAGGTGTTCAAAACTCACCATGTCATGTTACAACCCAAGTCTGTTCCAATGCTCTATTGAACTTTTTGGCAACATCCTAGTGTCACAATAGTATTTCTTGGCACTGTCCCAAGTCTCTTTTCATCTCTAAACTGATCTGCAATATTGAACCATGAATTTCCTTTGCTGACCTAGAGCAATGCACACATTGGTAGAAGCTAGATAAATTCATGGAGGTTAGGTCCATAAAAGGCTATTAGCCAGGGGGTAGGAATGGTGTCCCTGGCCTCTGTTTGTCAGAGGCTGGAGATGGATGGCACGAGACAAATCACTTGATCATTGTCTTTAGTCCACCCCCTCCAGGGCACCTGGCACTGGCCACTGTCGGCAGACAGGCTACTGGGCTAGATGGACCTTTGGTCTGACCCAGTATGGCCATTCTTATGTTCTTACGTTCTTTGAAAATCAGGTCTGTACTGTCCTACTCCCTCTGGAAGTATTCCCCGTTAGCCTCATATATGTCTCATAAGGCACAGCATCCCATTGTAATGTAAACCCTGATGGCTGTGCTGGCATCTTGACAGGTCCATGGGCATCACCAACAAACTTTTAGATGCTCAAAGGCACATTGCATCATTATTCTGCAACTACTCAGTCAAGAATTTTCTTTTTTCTGGGGTTAACAGGGTTGGACACACTTTAAGCATGTGAGGAGTAGGTATGTGAGGTCTCCCAAAACAACTGTGAGGACCAAACCATGTCATTTCTGGGGAATAAAGTCCCTTCTTCCCTTCTCTCCCTTGCAGTGCAATCTTGATCTCTTGAGTGTCCTGGCATTATGGACCTTTCCTGTGTGTCCAGTGTTGGTGTTCATGAACTGGCCACTCTGGTTCATTAACCCTTAGAGAATGAGAAAATAGTTGTTTCTCTGTTTCATGTGTTCATTGACCCTTTTCAGTGGGAGCGTTGATGGCCCTTGCACAGCTCAGCAATCCCATTCTCTGAAATCCAACTATAATTTTAAGGACTTGGATTGTGGCAACCACTTATGGATAGATGGCAGTACTAATAGCTTGTCTAAACTGTACAACCACCACCCCCAACTGTTGATTTCCCAGCCTGGAACTAGTTTGCATTTCACTGGTAGCTTTCAGGGGTATTTGGATTCCAAAGGGTAATACCCACCTGCTTCTATACTGGTATGAGTTTTGGAAAACAATTGGTCTGGTATTGAAGGGCTGCTGTAAGCTGCTTGCACAACTACAGGAAGGTTTGCTTCTTTATTTGTAAATTCTGAAAGCACTGGTCTTCAGCCCAGGTTTTCATGCCATACAGGTTCTCTGGGACCAGAAACAGTAGTCCACCCATGGGCATGCCACTCCAATTTCAGCACTCAGCATGGGATCCCAGTGGATTTTCATACAGTCTTTCAGTCAGCTGTCTTTAGCTTCTCAATTTTTTTCTGGCCCCGTACCATCCAGTATCCAATGAATTGGTCCCATGAGCAGTAGCAGGAGCATAACGCTGTCATCATGGACTTGCTCCATGTTTTCAATGCAGATTGACAAAAGGGAGAAATGACTGGCATGGGATATCATTGTGTTTGAAAATGGAGTACACTACCTGTAACCCATAGTAAAGGGATTCTGATAGCATCTGCTGAGATGCAAAGGATTCTGGGATACTCCTGTCACATACCAAAAGGGGTCAGTATGTATATAGATATTTCTCTGTGCATGGCATATACCTATGCATAGCACAGTATATGTAGACACTTGTGTGTCTACACAGCAAAGTTATTTCGGAATAACGGCTGTTATTCCGAAATAACTATGCGAGCATCTACACAGCAATTCCATTATTTTGAAATAATTTCGAAAAAACAGCCGGCTTATTCCAACTTCCGTAAACCTCATTCTATGATGAATAATACCTATTCCAAAATAGCTATTTCGAAATAAGGCATGTATAAACACTCCACTTCTGCAATTTCAAAATAGCCCCTCACTAGGGCCATTCTAAATTATTCCTCCTGGGGCTGTAAATGGAGATAGCATGTCTACATTAGGAAAGCCTGCCTTGGACTAATGTTAGGCTTCCCTGCAGTGTTTTAGTTCTATTTGGAAATAAGCTATTTCAGAATAACTATTCTGGAATAGCTTATTCTGAAATAACTGTGCAGTGTAGACATAGCCTTAGTGTGGCTATGGGGCACATATGCTAACAGTATGTGGACAAATACTCAGGGAAGCTGCAAGTGTAGACGTAATCTACATGTAAGTGTGCACAGGAATGGGGCCTATATTTAAATCCTGAAAGACTAAAATAAAATTTGTGGACAGAGAGGGGAAATATAGGGTCAATATTTGGGGATTTTAGAATCCTAATTATAAATCACCTGACTTTGGAATGTATGAAGGGAAGGTTACCCTAGATATAAATTTCTAGGTTTTCAACCATTTTGGATCTTTTATTTACAATCTTTTATTTTAATATTTTTTGTTTATTGAACTGATTTGTCTTTACAACTGTAGACAAATTGTATTTGTACAACTTAACAAATGTATTGTTAATGAAGATCTTTATTGAGGTACTTCTGCAGGTTTTTTAATTTGTATAAAATATTTTATGTAGTATAAGAACTTCCTCATGAGACAAATATAATAAACACAAGGCCCAATCATGCAAGTACTTAACACCTGCTAGTAATTCTTTTTCAAACTTCTGTTGAAAGAGATGATGGTAATGTGATAATTGTCATTAACATTTATATTGTTAGTGTGTATCTATGAATCTCATTCTGCAAATAATATGTATGTGAGTAAATTTTCCCATCAGAATACATTTTCAGGATTGATTCCAAAGTTATATATGGATTGATCCTTCAGAAGGTGTTTTTCTGAACAAGATTACAGGATTGTGGTGTACAAGTGCTATAGGCTTGATCCAATAAGGTGAAATTTGTTGGGGTTGAGGGTGCTGAGTATATTGTGACACAGAACCTTTGGCAACATTTTTTTTTTTAATTTTGAACTAATTGTTCTCCAACAAATAAACATCTCTACTAATCTGCAGAAATTAAAGCACACTGGAAAAACAGACTTCTCTATCTTCCTTGGAATATGTGGGCATGCTTAGAGTTTAGCTGTCTTAGCTGTAGATCTGAACACAAAAAAGGGTTTTAATAGCAATTACTGCCTATCTATCCAATGAGTGTGTGTTTGAGTGCTATATGTTATAGTTACTATATGTTATGTTGCATATAGACTTTTATTTTTTTAACATTTTAGTTGTAAAGTTGTGTTCCACTCCAGGACACAGCTGAGCAAGAGAGACAGCACTAAGACATAAAGTGATGAAAGGAAATGATAGCTGCAAATGCACAATAGAAGAAGTGGGAATCATTTTTCAAGGTCTAAGTACTACATTAGGTGGTGGCCTGAGTTCTAGTTCATAAAATAACACAAAAGTAATGTAATTTTAAAAAAAGATTATTTGGCACCAATTTTTTAAAAACTTTAAGGTGGTTTAAATTCATGGTATGCTTCAGTATTGTTACAAAGAAGCTTTCAGGGAAGATAGGGTTTAATGGAGACAAAAGCTTTCACATTAGTTTGTTTTAGTGTAGTAGTGCGAACTAAATTTAATTTCAATCCAGTGAGCTAATTATATATTTTAATCCTGTTATCTTATTTGCGGCTTCCTGGATTATGTCTAGTTCTCTAATCTCATAAAGTGCCATGTTTCTTAAACTGCATGCATGCATCTGGGAAAGCCATTGGCAGGAAAAGAGACAGCAACTGCAAAAATTCATTCACAACTTTTGTAATTTGAGAGTAGTAGTACGTACCAGCTACATATACATCCTGTAATGAAGTGTGATTATGTAAGTACTTGTAATTTTGTATAACATTTTTATTTAACTATTAAAAGGCATTCTAAGAGCCAAGGAGTTGCTTAGAATTATGTTCAATTGTATAGAACTGATTCTTGCAGTGAGCATGTTTGAAGTGGAGTTGTGCTATATAATATTTTTCAGTGAATGCCAAATGGGCAAAAATCTTAAAAGCCTACATAGTAAACTATTCTGTTCTGCAGGTACCTGCAAATATCCATTGTATCTTATACTGTTCATGGAGGTCGGTTACATTTAGATAGCAAATAATTATTTATATAAAAAGGCAGTCAGTTACTTTGAACTAAACTGTTAAAATTATTGCTTTAATCTTATGTAACATATACCATGTAAACCCAAGTCATGTTCAGCAAATTTAGCAATTGTTGTGATTTTTTGACAACTTGCTTATATAAATAATCTTTTACAGCCATTAAGAAGCCCAGTGCAGTAACTTACTGATGAGAATTACTTTCAGTGACTTTGAGGTTAACACCCATGTTTTTTTTAATCAAGCAGAAGTTTATGATGGGAGCTAACAGTGGGTTCACAGTAAAAGAAAAGAGTACCTAGTTTAAACAACAATTTACATGCACATTTATTCAAGTATAGTCATGAAAAATGGGTGAATAATGTATGTAATATCTGAATATTGGACTACCCTTATGCTGTATAAGGGAGGAAATATTCACAAATAATATTCTCAAAGAAAAGGCCAACATTTCTGGGATAAATTATTCACAAAAAGTCATTTGACCATCTTCATTAATGAATGATGTATGTGCATGCCTATAAATTCTTATGTTAAACAAATGGGGAGTAGAACACATGGTGTATGAAAAATATTGCCACAAGTCATAAGCCCTTGCTGGGGCATAACATAGTTCAATTCCAAATTCAAGCAAGTGTTTAGTTTATCTCCTTGGGAATCCATTTGGACATGAAGGGCTCATCAGTGAACTTCTGATCGAGGGATTGGGAACAAAGTGTCCAATCATGAAAACACTATCAATGAATTGTCCTTATGTAAACAGTTCCACAAAAGGCCCCAAAAAATCATTTTTAGCATGATTATAGAAAGAAAGAGAAACTGAAGTCAAAGGTGAATCCAACCTGTATGTCATTGCATTTTTTAGAGCTTTAACTTCTAAAAAATGAAAATTGCAAGCTAGCAAGGTTGCAGGTGAATCAGTAATGTAAGCTGAGACCTACAAATAGTTTTTAAATCAGTGCTTCTTGATTTACTATGATAGTGGTAGCTCACTTGATTCTCATCCATGAACACACTATCTTTAAATTTACGGATTTTGTATACTGGAGATTGAGGCAGTCACATATTTCTAGAAATGGATGGGTCTGTATTTGAAACACATCATAGGTCAACATGCCTTTCTGCTTGCTTAATGTGGAGCTAACTGCCATAGTCCCCAGATTACTGCATCAGAAATTGATATTGATAATACCCCTTCATTTGTCATCTAGCACTATCTTTCTTGTAAGGATTAACAGCACTGAAGAGATCCTTTTCTGAGGGCAAAACTAATATCTACAGCTTCATCTACACAGAAATTTTAATTTGTTTATATTTGATATTGCTCCATCAATGACAACCTAGCTTGGTGGTATTTCTGATCATTTAAGCATTCATCTTACAAAACAGTGATTATAAGAAGATGCTTACAAAACAGGAAAGACTAAGGTTATACTCTGGCATATTAGTATCTTTGTTGTTGTTGTTGCTAATTTAACATTCGGACAACAGTTAGGAGAGAGTGAAGAGGGTACTATATTTTTGCAACAGTCAGGGAACCAAAAGAATCTTTTTTGGGGGTGGGGGGTCAATGTAGTTGAAATGAACTAATGATACTTTTCTGATTCTTCCATTATTTTTCCATTTTGTCTTTTTACATTCTGTGAGTTGTCAAACCACACAGAAAACTCTAAAGAAACCAAATAAAGTCTTCATGGCTAATCCTGCAATCCTTTCTTAGGGTAAACTTTCATATATTTTGATTATGCAACAAGTGGCCTAAGCCACATGCTCCCTACTTCTAAATATATTGGAGAAGAGCAAAATGTGGCAGAAGGGTCCACTGAGAGGTGTAAAGGGGGGATCCATGATTAAGTTGCATGCTTTGCGAATCCAGGCATCAGAGGGTTCCCTCTGATTCAGCTCTGTGTAGCTGGAAGGAGTTGGGGGAAGAACATGTGTTTGAAAAGAGGCATACCAGAGGAGTATCTTCTCTCTGGAGCCCACACAAGATGAATTTTTAAATGCAAATCTCTTCTGAAGTTACAGTTTACAAAATTGAGGTCTGTGCAAGTGTGGCCATAGGGTTCACCATGCCGATGGCCCTCTGAGCCATGTTGACAGGAAAAGGCATGGAGAGGTAGAGATTGGATGAGTGTCTCGAGAATCCAAACTCGTCCAAGATCACACCTCCATACCTTACAAGCTGGCCCAGATGCCACATCCTGAGGAGACAATGCCAATGTCTGTAATTTGTGGAATATTGGGGAATACTGCCCATAGGAGGTGGAACTTGTGACCTTATAGTCCAGTAGTGAAAGTAACTTAAAATTTCTTACAGGTACTGTCCCAATTAAGCTGGGTCCCTGCCAGCTCTTTAAATAGCTCCCTGCTGGATTTTGCCACAGCTCAGCCAAGCTCTTGCCAGAGTTGTGTACCAGGGCACACCTGTTTACTTTCACCTCTGCTACAGCCCCTTCATCAGAGGGCGAGGGGAAAGAGCACAGTTTGCTCATTCCTCACTCTGGTTGTGGAGCATAGCAGGCAGATGAGATGTGCACTGTGCTATTGCTCCCTGACAGGGACAGGAAGGGGAAGAGCAAGCAGCCATGTTCCAAATATCACGGGGGAGGCTTCAGCCCCCATACCCCCCCCCCCCACACACACACACTCACATGAGTCCCCTGCCCAGAGCCCCGCCTTGCCTCCCAACCCTGACTCCTTCACCCTGAAACTCCTAGCCCCCTGCCCTGAGCCCCTCCTTAAGGATCTAAGCAGTGCCAGGTAAATGTGCTAGTAAGATACTTTTGTTAATGTTAGTGAGATACTCTGCTACAACAGTGATGACTGTAGAAAAGCCTGCAAATAAATAGCTCCCTTCAAAGCAATATGCAAACTTATTTTAAAAGGTACTTTGCAAAGTGGTCTTTCTTGCCTCAGCAGCAAGGGGAATCCATCCCTCTCAGATTTGTGGCAGGCACTAATATATCAATTAACCTAAGTGCCTATCTTTTGGGGTTTTTACACTGCACCCACCATCGTGGTGTCTGAGAACTTGATTGCAGATACAAGGCATGATCCAGCCTCCATTTAAGGTAAAGGGAGTTTTGGCATTAACTTTCCCTTGAGCAAGAGTAAGACATTTCTCCTCCAAACCTCAAGTTCTACAAATCCCCATTCACTTGAGTGTTAATCAGTGGTATAGAGGGAGATCCAGGAACTTAGAATAGTGTGTTATGGGCTCGCCAAAAATTTTAAGAGGTAAACACAAAATTGCAAATAGGACAGATTACCATGTACACTATCTGTTACCATAGCCGGTGTACTGACACAATTTTTTTGTGTTACCCCAAGACAATAAGCATCTCATCTAGGGCCCACTGAAGGCAGTGATCAAAACTCCCAGTTATTTCCCCGGCATTTGATCAGGCTCTAACAGTACTGTTGCACTCTGCCCTACCTGCGGATGATGAATCAGTTTTGGAGTCCCCAAATAAGGAACATTACAGTTGTCTAATATCAAGGAACTTTCATAATAAGAGATGCTTTAATAGGAGTAAATCTATGTTACCCTTCCCCCGACAAATATAAGGAAAACATTTTAAGGAAATTGTGTTAATAAAAATCATGGTAATGAGTCGTTTACTATTAAATAAGATATTTCTGAGTGAAAAAGGGTTTATTTGTAATGGAAGAACTGAATGTGGCTACTGTAGGTGAGTGAAACGCAGGGCATGAAATCACAGCCTGCCATCTGTCTTTAACTAGTTCATTCTTCAGCACTGTCAGTCAAAATCAAAATTCATCATTCATGTGGGATGCTCTACTTTGAGGCTTTTGGAATGACAGACAGAATATTCAACTGTACAAGACAAGTCTGGCTTGAGAGGTCAAAGCTTTGCTGCAAGAGGCAAGTGGATTGCATTGTCCATCTTTCCTATCTCAGTTACAGAAAGATGTGTTGATATTTTATCTGCAGCTTGAATTCTTGGTAGAAAGAAAGGAAAAAAAGAAATGATCATAATGAAAAAAATCTGCAGTGGGGCCACCATTACAATATTGTGTGTCTTTAAATGTTTTTAGAAAGTTGGTTGTTGATTTTGAAGATAATGACTCTGAATATTTCAACTTACAAAAGCAGTAAAAGGGAACAGTGGTATTTATAAGCTCCACCTGGTTCCTCACAAAGGGTACATCTAGACTACGTTCTGTTTTCCGAAAGGAGATATGCAAATTTGGTGCTAATTTGCATATCCTCTTCCGATCGCTTTTTCTAAAATAAAAGCAGTTTAGATGGGTTTTTTTTCAAAAGAACCCCCCTTTACACCTCATTTTTAAACCCCCCCCATCTAAACTGCTTTCACTTTTGAAAAAAAGCTTTCAAAAAAGCGATGGGAAGAAGATATGCAAATTAGCATCAAATTTGCATATCTCCTTTCGAAAAAAGAACGAAGTCTAGATGTTTGTTTGGAGAAGGATTTCTTTCCTCACAAAATTTCACATGAAAATTTTTAATTTAATTTTTTTTGGTTTTGTTTCTTACTTTTTTGCAGGACATTTTTTAATAGAAATATTTTTTTCATTTTGGCATTCAGAAACCAAAATAATTTCAATATCTTTGATATTTTTACTTTTATTTTTCCTATTTTACTCCTTTTTCTTTTATTATCACTTACACAGTAGAATGATTTCTATCTAATGATTTTCACATTTTCTTTGTTCCTTTTTGCTTTCTAACTTTTCAAAGTTTTAGAGAACATTTGAAAAATGTACAGTATGTGTTTGAGGAGGAGGGGAAACAAAAAAAGCCCAGCCCAAAACCAGATCTCATTCTATTCAATTCAGTGGAAAAGATGGTATGGAAAAAGGAGAATAAAGGAAAAACCAAAAAAATTTATTTCAGAAATGATTTTGGTTTTAAAAAACTAAAATCTTCAATTAGAAATAAAAGCAAATGTATTCTTTTGTTTCAAAATTTGCCATTGACTATTTTTTTAAAACAAAAATGACACTTTCCTGTAAAAAAGGCTTAATTTTTATAACCCCTCATTCTTTGATAGGAAAAGTTTTCGGTTGAAAAACATCCAGCTCTATTTGGTTGACTATCTTTCTGCACAGATTTCTGTTTAATTGAATTACATCTTTTCATAAAACCTATAATTACAGAAAAATATAATCTTGCTACTGAAAAAATTGTAACAACCTAGAATAAGCTTTCACACAGATTTCAAATCCTTTATAGAAAAACTAAAATTTCCCAGACAAAATGTTTTAAAATAGGATTCAGGTTGCAGAGACTTCTTAAAACAAAACGGGTCTGAGAAGCAAAATTCTGTAGTTCCTAGAGATCTTTGCTTTTCCCTAAAAATATTATCCTCCCCTGATTGTTCTGCTATGTGGTCAACTCTGTCTCTCATGTGGGCAAAGCATAAGAGAAGAAGTCAGAGTGACTTTGTAACGTACTCATGACAGAGCTATGTGCAATTTCTACATGTGAAGGAGAGCATATGGCCCTATCAAAGTAATGTGCTTGCTGACAAATCCATGCATGTGAGAATCATTTTGAGAACAGCTTCAAAAATGCAGTTCCAAATGAATGATGCATGGGGTTTATCTCTTGAATAAAAAACTATAATGGAAATGTGTGTATGAGATTCTAGTGAAAAATGTCTGCTACTCCGGTTTTTTAGACTAGCAGACATGATTATTTCATTTTTGAGGGAGCATTTCTAATTTCGTCTCTTGATCCTGCTGTTGTTTTACTACTGGTATGTTAAAAATGTAAAGCTGGATTCAATTAAAAATGTTTGTGTTTTTCACATAGAAGAATTCCCTGACAAACTGATGTCAGTTTATCTTGTTGCACCATGGCCTTGCCATGGTAACTGGATAATTTTATTATATTAAAGTTCTATTTTTAATGTATTCCTATAGCCTACAATGTGTCCAAAATGCATCTAAGGTTTTTAAAAATTGCATGTCGTTTAAATTCTCACTTTTTTTCCCCCCAGTGCATTAGAACAGGTTCATATCATTATTGGATAGATTACTTAAAATGTGTCAATTAATTGAAAAAAATACATTTTAAATTGCATGCTGGAGTTACATGTGTAAAATTCCAGTGTTTGTGTTCGCTTTCATTTCAGTGTTAGGTTTTCCTTCTCTTGTAATATGCCAATGTAATTTGTGGTCCCAACAAATAAAGATAATAAATAACTGTTAGTTTCCGTTTTTTGAGGTCATAATAGCAGTCGTGAACTCTGAAATTTAGGAGAGAGATAATTAGATATTTATTCAGCATTAAATTCATTCTGTATTTTGTGTGTCCTTTTTCTAAAAAAGAGTACATACAGAATTTATTGAATAGTTATGTATGGAAATTTGTGTATTTCTATATTCTAAGGAATTTCATGTCATTATCACCAGTGTCACAGTTCAAATTTCAGTCTAGCATCTGAGAGTTGTACTGGTTATACAATATTCTTAATCACAAGTGCTAGATGATTCGTGAGTCTTTTTAATGAAGATGCAGATTTAGGTAAATACAGCAAAATCTGCAAGACAACTCTAAATGTACATTATCTATGAAAGCTTCTGTGCTGTTGATTTTGACTTACATGTAAAACTAAGCTGTGTTGTTTGTTTATCACATAAGAACTATGATGTTTTCTTCCCTGGATGCACCCATGTAAATCCCATTAGCATTAGCGTAAGTTGCACATAAGCACCGAGGAGATAGAATAGTTCCCCAAGGCCCTTATGTTCTTCTCTTCCATGCATTAAATCATGTGGAGAGGAAAAAAAATCTAAAAATATGATGGCTCTGAAGTACGGCTCTTGAACCATAATATCCCCACCATACCCATTACCTACAGCTGACAAGAACAAAGATGGCTAGGACAGAATGTCAAAAATTAGTGCATAGGTCTTTTGCTGGGCCTCGAAGGTGAATTTCATCATTTGTACAGCAGATATTTTGCCCTTGCATATTGAACTGGTAGAAATAATACATATAATTCCTGGCAGCCCTGAAATCTGTTAAATGTTTATGACTATAAAGAAGAAATTCTGTAGAACTTGACAGATATTTTGTCATTCTATAGAACCATGAATCTATAGATCTCAAAGTACTATATAAACATAGATAAATTAGGGCTCTCCACAGACCATCAAGGGAAGGCAAACTCATTAACAAACTCTTCATCTCTAGAGGTGGGTGAAACAGAATTTCCATCCCATGGGAAATTCTGATGCAACAAATTTTGGTTTCCTCCTGAATCATGATGAAAAGTTGAAATCTCAGAATTTTTCACAAAAATATTCAGAAAATATATTGTTTCAACCTTATCAAAACATTTTGTTTCAATGAGACCAGAATGTTTAATTTTGACTTGTTTAACTTATTGTGATAGTCAAAGTGATAACATGAAAACAAAGGTTTGGCCTAATGGGAATAAAATATTATAATAATTTCATACAATCAATCAGTATATTCTTGTGAAAAGTTTCTATTCATTACATTAGCATTTTCCAACAAAAAAGTGATCTACCAGAATTTTTTTTAACAGATTTATTTATTGTCTTTAGGTCACTATTGCTGGTACCCATGAAGGTCAAAGCTAAAACAAAATCTAGTTCAGTATGGCTAGTTTTGGTGTCCAATAGTTTGCAAGCTTTAGTGTAAGCTTAGATATAGTATCTAGCACTGAAACTGATCCTGAACAATTTGTGTTTAGTATTATTCTTTTAAAAGTGCATGCTTCAGATATATATTTCAAAAGAGAGCTAATTAACCAAAACTAATTGTTTTTACAGGAAATTCTGGGGGAAAATCATTTTAAAAAATCATGATAATTTTTTTCACTTCTTCCTTTTTTTCCTATGGAAAAATGGGAAAGTAGAAAAAATCTGGGGGGGAGGGCGCACTAGAGGAAAAGAGAAAACTTTGTTTTTGGTGGAAAAACTTGTCAATTATATTTCCACGAAAATTATTGTTTAGGAGGACAAAAGGTTATTTTCTTTTTTTAAAATCTTTTTTGATGGAAATATTTTATCACTGATGCATAAAATGCATTTAGGACATGCCAGGTAATACCTCTGAATCAAATTTACCACCCATTCAGTAATTTAGTTTTATTAATATATAATCTGTAATATTGTGCCTTCACCTGTTTAAAGGTCACTTGTTTTCCTGGTAATGATAATTTGTTCTTGTACAGAAATTGCTGCTCGTAAATATTTGTGCATATCAAGCTGGTCATTACCTTCTTTACCTGCAATAAAATCTTGGATAAACAGCTACAGGTAACATTTGATTGACTGGCAGAATATGAAATGATGAATCAGATATATGACTTTTTAAAAAGCTATTTTGAAGATAGTTGAGCCATCCACCTTGGCTTTCATAATACATTAGGAGGATATTGCTCAGGAAAGTCAAGTTGATCCAAATTAGTAGCCAAGTAAATGATTGCTGTAATGCAAAGAGACAGGCTGCAAGAGGTCAACTAAAAATCCATTACTATAAATCTGCCAAAAATGTAGTTTTCTCATTACATGTATCAGACTACTCTCCAAGAGCCATGTTAGCAAATCTAATTCTTATGAGGCTTGATCTGAATTTATTTCAGTCAATGGCAAATATGGTATTGACACTAATGATGCAGGATCAGGGCCAAAGTTTCTTTTCAATAAACTTTATTATCTGTAACCCACATGTTTTATACTACAGCATTTTTATGAATTCATTTGACCCAAAGAACAGGAGAGAAACAGTGGGAAAGAGGCACAAAAGGAACCAGAAAGATCAGAAAAAGTGTGTGTGTGTGTAAGGTAGGAAACATGTTCAGTTGATGTTTCTGAAGCAATGTAGGAGTTTTCATTGAGCACAAGCTACTTGGTAGGTCACAACTAATCACCCTTTGAGAGCTGACCCAATCAGAGAGTGTGGGAGGGGAGAGGAAATCAGGGAAAGGTTATTGGTTTAGGAGTTACAGGGGGACTCAGCAGTTGACATGTCTTCTGTGGGGGCTGGGTTCAAATACCTGTACCACTTGAAATAGTGTACAACTATATCCAAACTTTACTTAGTAGAAAAGACCTGCTCCATAAGTGTCAATGTTTGGTTCATGACAATTATGGAGCTAGAAAGAGAGAGGAGAGAAATGCATTTGTCATCCTTAAATGCTATTAAGCCTAAGGAACCTACTGTTAACTAACTGCTTTAACTGGGGCACTGTCTCCATTAATGAGAAAACAAGGCAGAGGTGAGTGAGGTGAAGGTTTGTGTATCACCTGATTTCAGATCCAAGGAATGGATATTTTGTATGCTGATCCCAAACAATACCTATTCCACTTTGAGTATAGGCTACTGATTTCTGTTCTGCCAGCAACTGAGGACTATTCAATTATTAGCCTGAGGACTGGGATGGTGTTGTTGTAGACTAAGATCCTCTGACTTGCTGATAGGCTCGCCTACATTTGAAAGGATTAAGGTGCTTCCTTTCTGCTCAAGCACTGAAGAGACCACATACATTACATATTTAATGATTACACTATAAAAACTGAGTTATCATATCTGAAAGAACATCATCATGTGTGAGCCTGCTAAAGTATAGAAGGGCAGATTTTATGTAGAAACATTTCATTGCATTGAAATATGTAACAGCAACAAAAGGGGTCTGTATAAGAAATACCAGTAGATTTACAGTTTAACAGCTTTAATATAAATTATCCTAGTACTGCAAAAACTATTTACAATATTTTATATGTTCATTGAATGGCTGTTTTATAAAGCAACTATGTGGTATTCTGTTTTCAAAGCTGACTAGGAACTATTAACACCTACCTATTGAGATTTTAAGTACAACACGCAATAGAGACCCCCACTTCATCTTCCAACCAGGCCTATACCTTTAAACCCTTTCTTGTCTAACATATGTCCATACTGTTCTGTTCAGGTTCCTGTACTTTACGCAAGACCATGGATGGTACTTGAGCACCTTCCACTATGGACCATGCATAGTGTGATAACATCTGTCATAAGAAATCCTTTCCTTCCTTCTGTTCCTTTTGCTTAGGTAGGAGGACGTCCTAATGTCCACATGAATGTAGACAGTCAAGAAGACATTCATGGGAATCAAGTATGCTTATCAGGAACAGTGGATTTTGGTTTGTTTGGGTTTTTTTGTCAAGCTCTCTGTGACGGGGCGGACAGGCCCCACACTGAAGGGCAGGGGGTAGCCCAGGCCCAGCTGGCTGAGAAGGCCCCGCCCCTCCAGCCCTGATGGGCATGCTCCCAGCATAGCCTGGGTATAAAAGCAGAGAGAGCCCTGCAGCCAAGGAGGCCGCAGGGTGAAGGAGTAGCCCAGGCCATGCCGGTGTTTCTGTAGCAGCTGAGACCGGAGTCGCCGCCTGTGCCCGACCCGGAGGCAGAGCCAGCAGTCGCCAGCCCCAGGGAGGCAGGAGTGCACCCGCAACCCCGACGGCAGCCCCAGCAAGTACTGACACGGAGGCAAATAGGCCACAGGGGAACCAGGATGTGGTAGGAAGCAGCCCAGGGCAAAGGACTAAAAGTGCGGCTCAGTGTGTATCAGCCGGATTCCCCGCTGAGCGGGCAGGAGCCATAGTCCCTGCCTAAAGGGCCCTGGGCTGGGACCCGGTGGAGAGGGAGGGCCCGGTTCCCCCTACTACCCATTTTCCCTACCCTGGATAATCAACCCCTGGTCCAGGAGAGGCTTCTCTGGATGGCTAGGCCTCCAAAGCTGTGTTTACCCTGATAGAGGGGCATGGACTTTATGTTGGGACAGTTGGTGCCATGTATGCCCTGATCTAGGGACCCGAGCGGGAGCAACAAGACCTTAAAGGGGGGGCGCACCCCATGCCAGGGGTGTACCCTGCGACACTCTCCCACTCAATTCCCAAAGGAGCTATAAAAAGGATGCTGTGAAATGGATACATTTCTTTTAAATAGATGAAATGTTATTAGGTGTGAGGGAAAGGAAAGACGCAATAGGCATGTAACATTTATTGACAACCCCTGTACATTTTAATGGAACAAAAGCTATTATGTGAATTTCAAAAGCTGTCCATGTTTACTAACAGTAAGACCAAATCTTTTATTTCTTGTAATAAGAGTAGTGGCTATATCTATCTGTCTATGTAGATAGATAGATATTGTTACAATGTTTCCTGAAAAGGAAAAAAAAACATTTCTCATAAGAATGCCCATTTTCTCAAGTTCAGAAATCTACATTTGGGCATAAAATTCTTGATCTTTACAGTACATTTTGATGTCTGAATGGACTGAGCTGCTCTCTTTTGCTTTTCATATATTCTGCTTCATTTAACATGATATTTTAGACAGAGGAAGGGAAAAAACCTGTTTATTTGCTCTCATTAATAGTTAATTGTTATTGCATCATTTCTTACATTGGAGACATATACTTGACTAAGCATTCTTCTTTCCGTACAAGTGTTCTGATATTATTATCCAGAATAATAGTGCTGTAAATAAATATTGTCCTTGGAGGAATAAAGCCTACTGAGAGAGGGTTTTTTTTAAACTTTTACAACACTTAAGTTAGCCAACAGCCTGTAATGGAGTATATCTGGGAAGATAAATCAATGGTAATGCTTCATGAAAGAGAGCTCTTATGTTCTTTAAAAGGTTAGTATTGGCTGTGTCAATGATGTTCACTCTGTGTTGTGGATGATATAGCTACACATGCTAATGCTTTCTGCATTAGTGAATTAATTCTCTTTTCACTTATTGCAGGACTGACTCTCTGAGGAGAAATTGAATTCATGATGAGATTTAGATCAGAGTATCCCAGTAAGACTTCCACCTGCCCAAGCAAGAAGTGGATAGTAATAGAGTGGTGTAGGTATCGGTGGAGATACAAGTGAAATTTATACTTACCACACATCTCAGAAGACGGAGACAGGCCTGGTTCAACATTAAACTCAATGAGTGCTGCATGTAGCAAATTTTAAGTAACTCAAGTACTGCATAATTTATGTGTGGATAATGAGAATTTCCATAGCTATGCTGAGTATGATGGAAAAGGAAGATGTTTAGACAGGACATGAATTCTCATGCTCCAGTATGTAATCCACACTGCAGCTTTGGGAAGTCCAATATTTGTCAAGTTGTTACACATTTAACCACCTCAGTGTTTGTTGCACCTTCCTTTGGAGCATCTAGTAATGAGCATTATTTCCACTAGCCCAGGATAGCAGATTAGATGGAATACTGGTCTGTTCCATTACAATCAATTACCCTTAAGGCACATGGTTGCCATCAGTGTAGTCGGCAAGAGTAAGTCTCAGGTCCGACACTGGGTTCCCAAAGTACAAAGGACGCCACACAGGTATCTGTCAAACACAAGTAGTTTATTTCCTGACAGCTAACAGCTGTGCCCCATAAATGGAAGAACAATATAACAAAGAAGTGATATATCTTACGTTCCTTCCTGCAAGCCTGGGACCCCGGGTAGGCTGCAGACGAAGTGGGAGGTTGTCTCAGCTTCCAAGGCGCCGGTACCCAAAGCCCATCGGTGAGGTCCGATTTGCTAGGCTCTGAGGCAGCCTTAAATACGGTTTTCCTGCCTTGTTTGGCAGTTTGGAAATTTCCAGGGCATACTCATTACATGCTGATGTAGGGCTTAGCTGTTAGTTATCGATCTGGTTCTGATCTGGATCATCTTGTTCTTTGACCCTGTTTATGTGATCAGTACGTTAGGGTAAATTGTTTATGCGTTCTTGCCCTTTACTCTTATCTTATACTTGTTCTTGCTATACTGGCAACAATGCTTATCTTAAGTGGCGTATGTTCCCAAAGACTTGCTTCTGGCTCATCAGATATAGGGAAAAGGGAAAGGGGGGGAAAGAATGCAGGCCTCACCACCCCTAAACTAGCACGTACAAAGTTCTTCCGCAATTGACCACTACATCAAGAAAGGAGAATGGGGGAACAGAGAATGTTTAAGAGGAAAGAACAGGTGATGTGAAGGGAGTACATGATGATCTTGGTTGCACCATGCTGAGTTCAAAATGATTGGCATAAAAGATATGTCAGTGGGAAATGCTGTAATGATGGGATAGTGGCTTGTAGTATCTTCCAGATCTGAGAGTAGACATCTAGGTGACCACTCCTTGAATAAGTGTGTGTTTTGTTATTATAAGGGTAGATGCTAATTTGGATTTCCACTGAGAGTTTAAGGAAAGATATAAATCACAGCTCTTGCTTTATTCAGTTTGAATCCTGAATCCTTCCTTACACTCAGGACTATTAACATTTTTAATTTATTTCCCAGTACATGACAGAAATGTGAATAACATGACACATTGATTTTCTCACAGGTGGTTTACAGCATAGCATTTAAATCATTTTAGAGGAAGATATTATAACGTGACACAACAGTAGTCCTCTATCTTTAGCTCTTCACATCTGCTATACAGAAATATAACTAATCTACTGAGTATAAAATTGTAAGATGTTTGTTGGTTTGTTTGTCTCCTAAGATCTAGGGTGATATTTTCTATACAAATAAATGTACTGCTCTATTTTACCATTGCTAATAAAGAGCAGGCACTTCACTGATTTTGAAAGAACTAAGGTGAAGCTCTATGTACTGATGTATTTATCACAGCACTTCACCAATGTCACAGCTGTACTTTTAAAGATGGGTCTCTGGATGTTCAATAATGTGCATTGCCCTTTGGAAAAGTAATCAGTTAAATCAGATCCTCTTTAATGTTGACATGACTTACAGCAATGGAACCATCACAGTGCATTTCAATTAGGTTTGATTTCCTTACCTAAAAAGGTCTTAAAAGCTAATTGGCACAGAGTGCTTTTGTCTTCCTAATGCAAGCAAAGACATAATTATACAGGAGGCTGGGAAGAGGGAGTACACAGGACAAAGAGAGTTCTGTTGTCATTAAAATGTTAGTCACATCTAGAGGAGTGGGGATCATCACAGTTAGAGAGAGGGAAAGGGGAGTGGTTAGATTGCAGTCTCTCCCTGTGCAAGGGCAGGATACGGTGTCCCATTAGACCATATCAGATATTAATTGATTCTACACAGTCTTAGCCAAAAGGCCAAGAAGATGACTGTCTGATACTTTGTATCTGAAGATCTGTATTAAGTCTGGGGTCACAAATAAAATGGGTTTATTGTAAACTTGAGTTTGGTTTCTTATGGTAATAATGTCTCTAATAGTAACAGTACCATTATTCTCTGCAATAAGAGATCCTTTGAAAGGTGAGAATAGAAAGCACAAAGATTTTTTTTTAAATATTGTAAAGAAGTAAATTAATTTTTAGGGGTGAACAGTTCCTTTCAAAATTGTTACTTTAAATTAAAAAAGTAAACAATGGCTTTTTAACAAAGGCCTCCATTTATGTCAGCAGAAGGTAACTACTTAGATGACTGTCTCTGATAAATTTTCAGTATATTTATATTCGGGGCTATAAAGAGATTTCTTCCTTTCATGCACTGCCACTATCATCTAGGGTTATGGAAAGTGGTAAATAGAATTTGTACTGTATGGCATCCTGTGCTAATGTCTCTAGCTATTTCAATACTGCTTCTACAAAACACTTTATCAGCTATCACATTTGTTGATTATTCCTGAAGATATTTTCTGATTAGAAAAATAGCTGAAAATAACTGCAGAGTAGATCTTCTGGCTTAAAAATATGCCAGATGTTCATCAACTGCATCATGTGTTGCATGTTCTAAAAATGGAGCCATATTCAATCAAACGTAATGTGTGAAATTCAAGTCTGGCGTAATGCCGTTGATTTCAATGGAGGTACATCCAGGAAGATCTTGGCCCAACAATGTATTTAAAAGATACAGCTACATTCACACTGCTGCTGCTGCTAATGTTTACCTTTTTAAGGTCTTTTTTTTTTTTTACTGAGCATAATGGATTTATTTCTGCCCCTAGAAAGGCTCTAATTTAAAAGGCACTATCCTGTTTTTGCTCTCATTCTCTCAAGAGAATCAACCGGGATGACAGATGTCCCATTTACAACACAAGCATATGTGGAGTTTTAAGGGGAGCCTGTGATTCATCAACTACTGTGAGAGTTTCTTTGTTATATGGAAACTAGTGCTTTTGTTCCTGCTTGGAAAGACTGTTTTCAATTAGATTATTCATTAGGGAATTAATGAGGAGAATTTAAAAATGCCCCCTTGCCATTCCCTCCCAGAAGTTGTTTATATATTGTGTGTCAAACCAGTGCATAAATTCCACTTCCATTGATTTCAATATGGACACAAAATAAAATTGCTGACCAAAAGGGCCTTACTCATTCATCTAGTCCATAGTCTTGAATTAATTGACTTTGCAACAGTTCATGCAACAGTACCTAAATCCTAACATTACAACAGTCAATAAACCAAAGTTTCTCCCTCAGGAGTGATCCACAGAGGTGGCAGATTACAGTAGGGCCTGCATGGCAAAGGAGTGGCCATGTGTAGAGCTGTTAGGTGGGTAAGAAAGTGGAGAGTCCCAATGGGAAGGAAAGGGCTTCTCACAAGTCACATTTTTGGCACTATCTTCAAAAGGCAGGGGCAAAGGAACATTAGATTTTCAAATCCCATACTACTTTCACATGGTTACTACAGGCTGGACCCTCAAAGATATACAGCCACTCCCCGAGTTACAAACAAGTTATGGACCAACACTTGGTCCGTAACTCGAAGTGTTCGTAACTCGGATCCCATAGAGTTACAGGGCGACCACGCTGTTCGTAAGCGCAGAGCGCCGTTCGTAACTCAGATCCGCATTTACGACCGCTTTGGTCGTAAGTGCGGGTGGTCGTAAGTGGAGGTGGTCGTAACTCGGGGAGCGGCTGTATTTAGGTTCCCATTGATGTCAGTGGGAGTTAGGTGCCATGAACCTGATTTAAAAACTGCTGAAATTAAAGGCAAGGTCACAATTGACTGACAAAGGCTTTGGATCAGGCTCTTAAATTGGAGTTTGCTCTACCAAGTTTGTTTTGTGTGTCTCTTTCATTTATCACTCTGAGGTGAACTGCTGGTTCTCCTGCACTTGCCATCCACCATAATCTTTCAGAATTCTCTGCTGTGTTGTACATTTGACCTTAGAAAACTCAAGTCAAAGATTCCTATTTTGTGTCTTGGACTTGTCATACCCATGAAATCTTTACCTTGTTTTTCTATCTCCACTTCTGCCCCTTTGCTACCATTTTTTACTAAGCCCATACTAGTGCATTTGATCATGAAGGCATCTTAAACAAAAATAAAAGAAACCTCCTTCAGTCATTCATCCACCATCCTCCTAAAGGTAGTCATTGGATACAGGCATGAAAGAGAGAAGCAGAACAATGTTGTCCCTATTGAGATGTTCAGTGTTCATGCCAATCTTCTCCAAAGATGGCAAGAGAATATAAAGGCCAGATCAAAGCTGATGTAAATCTGCACAGCTCCTATTTCAATTCAATGGACCCCTATTGAAGTATGCTAGGTAAGGACCTGACCCAAAGCTATTAGTGCTAAATATTCATGTCAGAAGCAACAGTTCCAAAGGAATGAATTTACCCTTTCATCCTTCTGCAAACTCAGTAAAACCAAAGCTCTGTGCACCATGTGGCAAGCTTGACTTACTTTACACAGTAAGGGCATGTCTACACAACAGCGTTATGTCGAAACAACTCATGTTATTTTGAAACAGAGTGCGCATCTACACAGCAAGCCTGTTATTTCAAAATAATGGGCTTCTTACTCTGACCCAGGAATGAGGGGTTTTAAAAGGTCAGCTTGTGCTGGGACCCTCCCCTCTTATATATGGAGCAGAATTGGTAGCACCTACCCTCCCTCCCTATTCTGGTGGTAAATATACCAGATTTGCTATATCTGCTATGGGCATTACACTACCTGCCCCTTTGAGAGGGGCTGGAAGGAATTTTTCCTTTTCCATTATATTGACACTGGTGCAGTTGGGGTCTTTTCACCTTTCTCACAGCAGGTTCAGGCGGGCCCTGTTCATGCAGAACACGGCAAGCAGTAGGTCACATGTCAACTCATAATTTAAGTGTATAGTGGATGTTCAGTGCAGGTACTCCATGAAAGAAGGTATCCAGTAATGGATAAATGTCTGGGGGAAAGGCCTTACTAGAGAGGTGCTCAGTAATTGAGCATGCTGGGGGGTAGTTGGGGACTTCTATGATAGGTACATCATGGAGCTAATCCCCCATGATTAGTCCACCTTACCCCTCCCATGAGGGCATGCTTGGTAAGGTCCTGGCAATGGAGTTGTTGGAAGGATCTGGGTAGAAAGAAGGAGGGGGGAATTGATTGAAATCCTTCCCCCAGGGACTGTAAGGCCCCAACAGCAGATCTGCTGGAGGAACCTGGGTCGAAATGGGGAGGAGTTTGGAAAGGCACTCCCCCCAGTTAATTATAGGAGAAAACAAGGAAGAGTTACTTATACTGTACATGTTATCTTCCGGGTAGTCCCAGACATCTAATACTAAAGTTGCAGCTGGATTAAACCCATATCGACTGTCTCCTCTCTTTTCATCATAGCCAGACAATCATATCTTCCTGGTTTTCCTACATGATACTATTCACTAGAAACATTTCCATTCGAAAAAATAGGTTCATCCAATTAAGAATGCTATTGAACATACATTGTGAAGAAGAACTTGTCTCTCACCAAGGGTATGTCTGCACTACAGCACTAATTCGAACTAACTTAATTCGAATTAGTTAATTCGAACTAAGCTAATTTGAATGAGTGCATCTAGACCTAAAAACTAATTCGAATTAGCGTTTTGCTAATTCGAAATAGCATGTCCACATTGAGTGGACCCTGAACCAAAGTTAAGGCTGGCTGGAACCAGTGCTGGCAGGGCATCAGGTTAGGACTTAGAGTGTGGAGCTGCTGCCTCAGGCTAGCCGAGGGCTGTGCTTAAAGGACCCGACCCCCATCCCGGACAGACAGTTCTCAGGGTTCCCCACTTGTTTGTCTAACTTGATGAGGGACAGCAAAGCAGTCCTGTCTTGGAGTGCCCACACTCGGCACATCACAGCACTCGGCCATCAGCCCGGCTGCACTTGCGGGCTGCCATCCGGGGGTCAATCGGGGCTGTCAGGATCCAGGAGGCCCTGCAGGAGAGCTTCCACCCTGAAGAACCCGCAGAGCCACCCCAGTCCTCCCCATCGGGGCTCGTGCCCCATTCCTCCTCATCTCCTTCCACTTACCCTCCTAGCCCCTCTTCCTGATGTAAAAATAAAGGACATGTGTGGTCAAAAATAGAAACTCTCTTTATTTAACAAAACTGGGGTGGGGATTCACCTCTGGGAGACTGGGAAAAGTAGGTGGGAGAGGGGAAGAGAGAGGGTGGGAGAGGGAGGTGGAAACCTGGGAGGAGGAGCTGGAAGGGGAAGCCAGGGAAGAAGGAGGAGGAAGTATAAAACTATGGTACGCCATATCTTCAGTACTGTGTACAGATGTGGTCTCCTCACCTCAAAAAAGATATTTTGGCCTTGGAAAGGGTTCAGAAAAGGGCAACTAAAATGATTAGGGGTTTGTGACAGGTCCCATATGAAGAGAGGCTAAAGAGACTGGAACTTTTCAGCTTAGAAAAGAGGAGACTGAGGGGGGATATGATAGAGGTATATAAAATCATGAGTGGTGTGGAGAGGGTGAATAAAGAAAAGTTCTTCATTAGTTCCCATAATATAAGGACTAGAGGACACCAAATGAAATTAATGGGCAGCAGGTTTAAAACTAATAAGCGAAAGTTCTTCTTCACACAGCACATAGTCAACCTGTGGAACTCCTTGCCACAGGAGGCTGTGAAGGCTAGAACTATAACAGAGTTTAAAGAGAAGTTAGATAAATTCATGGAGGTTGGGTCCATGGAGTGCTATTAGCCAGGAGGTAGGAACGGTGTCCCTGGCCTCTGTTTGTGGAAGGCTGGAGATGGATGGCACGAGACAAATCGCTTGGTCATTGTCTTCGGTCCATCCCCTCTGGGGTACCTGGTGCTGGCTGCTGTCGGCAGACAGGCTACTGGGCTAGATGGACCTTTGGTCTGACCCAGTACAGCCATTCTTATGTTCTTATGTTCTAAGCTCAGGGCTCAGGGTCCGGGGGCTCACTGGACCAACTTGATTTTCATGCAAACCTGTTCTTGGGTTCGCATGTGGCCTTTGGTCTGCCCTAGATGGCCGCATTCCTGTGCCTAGTGCGGAGATCGTGGACGTTGGAGGCCTCCCCCAAACCTCGATGAAGTCCACGATCTCTGCACTAGACCAGGCGGGCGCCCTCCTCTTGCGGCCCCGGGCAGGCTCCTGGGAGCCACCAGCCTGGTCCTGAGAAGAGGCGGAGGGCTGGGTGGCAGCGGGTGGCTGGCTCATGCCGTGCCAGATGCAGGGTCTGCTGGCTGGGTGCTGGCAGGCTTGCAACTGGCACAAGCACTGTAGCCAGACCATGCCCCTTTAAGGGCTCCTGGGCTGGGAGGTGGGCAGAAGAGTTTCCCTGGTTTGGCCCAGAGTGGCCACCAGGGCATCCTGGGAAGGGCTAGCCTCCAACTAGTTTGAATTAAGTGGCTACACAGCCCTTAATTCGAACTACTTAATTTGAACTAGGCATTACTCCTCGTAGAATGATGTTTACCTAGTTCGAATTAAGCGCTCCGCTAGTTCGATTTAAATTCGAACTAGCAGTTTGTATGTGTAGCCCTTATTAAAGTTAATTTGAACTAACAGCTGTTAGTTCAAATTAACTTTGTAGTGTAGTCATACCCCAAGAGAATTCAGCCCTATAAAAGAGATTCCTCACACACAGTGTCTGTCTAGTATCCTGTAACCCACATAGCTACAACAACATTGTGACCTGTAAACAGTGGTGCTATTTACTTCCTGTCCTACATTTCAGTGCAATTTTGCTGTTAGAGTTGCCATCTTTCACCACAGTGGTGGCTGCATCTCAGTGATAGATAGCAATATTCTAATATAATTAATACTTCATATATTCTGTAAATCAGATTGGAATGTGCTTCACTATCCTTCTCAAGGAATAGTGTTCATCATTAACTGTATGAATTAATTTTTTTTCTGTTTTCAGAAGAGGTAGGAAGAGCTAAAACTATGTGCCACAAATCACTTTCATCATAGGCCTTGGTGTTTTACAAAAGCTAGGCTTCTGTAGAAATCCTGTGTTTTATTTTCATGTCACTAAACCACATCTTTATCACCTCCTTTTTTAATAAATTCTCATCTGTCTTTTTCTCATTGTGCATCAATCACATTGACTTATATAATGGAAAAGTTCTACAAGTGTTGAGCTGCTAAAAAAAAAATTAAAAATTGTAACTCATCTTCCTCTTTAATTTGTACTTTGTGCTTCAATCAACAGCCCAAGGTAATTAATTGCTAGACTAAATTAGAGCAGCTGTGGAAACTAGCTGCTATGGATTTCTTTCAAAATTAAACAGTAGCTCAGGTATTCCTTAGAAATAGGAATTTTTTTTTGACTATCAAAATAGTAGTTTTGATAGATGCTCTATCAAATACCAAAAACAGCAATGAACCTTTTAAGCATATATCGGGAAATCCAGTTAAGTAGAGAGCAGTAGAAGCAATTTATGTTATTGGCAGAGGTGAAAGTAAGCTGGTGCGCCCTGGTGTGCAGCTCTGGCAAGAGCCAGCAGGGAGCTATTTAAATTGCTGGAAGGGACCCAGGTTGCAATAGGGCAGTACCTGTAAAAATTGTAAGTTACTTTCACTCCTGGTTATTTGGCTACATGTGGATAATCATCTATTGTGATTTTCCTACATATGTTAGTTCTGTATCATACTGCAGGTGGATATATGAAGTGACATTATCTCACCTGAGGTACATCATGATGCAATATCTTTTCTCTCTCAAGCCAAATCAAAGGCAAAATTCTCCTGTTAGACTTCAATCTGTATGTACTTATCTCTGAAAATGAGAAGATCTGTTCTGTGATAATACTATATATTTGTTTTGGTACAAGAGTACATTAATTCTATTTCTGGTGGTTGAAAATCCCTCAACTGTAGTTCATTTCAGAACCACAAGTGTTTTGCACCTCAAGTGGAATGATTCTCTCTCCATGCCCTTCTCTGCTGGGAATTGTCTGACCACATTTGTTTGAAAGAAATTTATGTTTCAGTGAAAAAAAATACAATCAAGATCATCATATACAGTCTTAATAGATTTTATTCCATAACAAGAGTATGTGACCGATATATTCCAACTTCTCTCAGGGTACGTCTAAACTAAATTTTTTTTTTTTTTCGAAAGAGGATCTTTTGAAAGTGAAAGTAATCTGGACGTGGTTTTTTCAGGGAAAAAATCCTTTTTCGAAAAAATTGCGTAAACTTCATTTTTTTAAGGAAGAGCAGCTTTTTTCGAAAAAGGGTTTTTTCCCCGAAAAACCCGTATCCAGACTACTTTCATTTTCAAAAGATCCTCTTTTGAAAGTGAGATTGGAAGAAGATATGCAAATTCCCGGGCACCTAAAAAAAATTCCCGTGGAATTTGCATATCCTCTTTTGAAAATAGAACGTAGTCTAGACATAGCCTATGTGTTTAAAGAGATATGGAATAGACCAGCACTCAGAAATCTACAATAGCAAACACTCACAATGGTTTTAAATTTAGTGCAGACCTAAAAAAAAATTTTTGGCATCTTCTTGGAAGCTGTGAGATCAGACACTCTAGAAAAGGAAAGACTCCTCTCCCCTCTCCTCCCCGCTGCCCCCAACACATTATGAATATTGATCTATGAAGAGGATGAAACTAATTGGAAAATACTCACAGGAAATGTCACAGAGGGCTACAGCATGAAATGGCTTGCAGTATGATTACTGTTAAAATGAGCAGGATGGCTCATACCTATTTGACTATGAAATACCAGGAGATGGTAGTAGTCGGCAGTTAGTGTGGGTATCATTATAACATACTGAAGCTAAAAATCAGGCATGCAGTAGGACTTATTACAATGAAATGCATGCAATGTGACACAAATATGCAGTCCCTACTACTTTCTTTCTGATGCTTTGTTGAGAGTAAATATGTTTGACTGGAGGAACTAACACAGGAGTTACTGATCACTGCCAATATTGTCACATACAATATTCTTAGAATTTGTTGTCCAGACTGTGACATTCTTTCAGGTTATCTTTTGAGGACTTGGCCTTTCAGTGGAAACAAATATACTTCAGCTGATGCAGACTAGAAAGATGTTGGTAGTTTTAGAATTGAAATGAGTAGAAGAGCCCATTTTGTATCTGCATGCTAGAATGAAAGCCTTCTACTCTGATGCATAAAGTTAAGCACATGCATTGAATCTGTGCAGGACTGAGGACTTAATTATCTTTACTGTTCAAAATGTTCTGCAGTTAATGAAATAGGTGAGCAGCTCATTTGCAAGAAGCAAATCAGAGTGGAGTGCATTAGACCTGCTTTTAATTAAATATTGCATAAAGATATTGGGCCATAAATCGTCTTATCAATTCTACATAGGAATAGGTTCTTAAATTGTGCTCATCACTATAGTATCTACATTCTGTGCCTCCATATCCCAAAATATGCATTCAGGGTGACCTGCAAGTTATCTTAAATACATGGAATTGTGCTTTTTATTTTTAAAATTTGTTTTATCTTAAGTAAATAGTAAGAATTCCAATTCTTGTCTTCCTTGATTTAGCTGGAGAACTTGCTAGTTCTCTCAGAGCATATTTACTATGGGCTTGTGTACAAGAATTTTTAGTTTGTAGCAAGCTAGGATATGAATCTACTCTACATTAACCTACCACTTATTAAACATCCATGTGGACCTGCTGAAATATACCCCTTCTTGGGCACATGTCTAACAGAGCCTCTCTTGGTGCCCTCTATAATGTCCCTCAGTCTGTTCCCACCCTGGGATAGAGGGATGCCTCCAGGGGTTCCATCCTGGAGATAGAGCATCTTCATCCTTACCTCAGGGCTTTGTCTCAAAATCTCAGCATAGTTTAGTCTGCAATAAGGTCTCCACAGTGAGCTGTCCATGGTCCTGCCGCTCTCTCAGCCAGCCAGTCCTTGGTCTACACACTTTGGGTGTGTCTACACTAGCCCCCTAGTTCGAACTAGGGAGGCTAATGTAGGCATTTGAACTTGCAAATGAAGCCCGGGATTTAAATATCCCGGGCTTTATTTGCATGTTCCCGTCCGGCCGCCATTTTTAAATGCCACTAGTCTGGACTAACTGCCCATGGCTACACGCGGCAGTCAAACGGTAATTTGAACTAAGTCCTTAGTTCAAATTACCTGTTACTCTTCCTGGAATGAGGTGTAACAGTTAATTCAAACTAAGGACTTAGTTCAAATTACCGTTTAACTGCCGCGTGTAGCCGCGGGCAGTTAGTCCAGACTAGTGGCATTTAAAAATGGCGGCTGGATGGGAACATGCAAATAAAGCCCGGGATATTTAAATCCCGGGCTTCATTTGCAAGTTCGAATGCCTACATTAGCCTCCCTAGTTCGAATTAGGGGGCTAGTGTAGACATACCCCTTGAGTTCCAAAGAGGAACTGGCTAGCTCTGGCCCAGCAGCTTTCTTTATACTGGTTTGCTGACCCCTGATTGGCTACTTCCTTTGAAGCTATTCTAGCCTGCTTGGAGGACTTTTCTACTGCCTTTTCTGGAGCAGGGTGTGCAGGACCACAAGGCCTCCAACAGGGGGCCTAGTCCACCATATCACACATGCTAACAGTTTCTCAGTGCACTTTGATCTACCCCTTTGAAATAGGACTACATCACACTAAGGACCTGCTAGAATGCATTGGTAAAATGCTCACTGACAGTTAGTGTGTGGAAGTCTAATAGTGGGGTAGATTCACACCCCAGCTTGTTGTGAACTAAAAGTTTACATAGAAAAGTCCTGTGACTTTCATGCCTTACATGAAAGGGTTGGAGGTTTAATCTCTCACAAACAAACCCAAGAATGTGACTAAAATTCCTTTCCCCTCTCCATTTGTTCAGGTCTTACGCCCTGCACTCTTTTGGGCATCATCACTTCACTAATTATCCAATCACCCTAGAGTCTTCCAAGACAGACACATGCTAAGGAAACTTCACAAGCAAAGCTAAGTCAGAATATCCCCATAATGTAAGTGCCGTCTACACTACCAGAAGGGGTTTTCCTATCTGTATAGGAACACCAATTCTTCAAATGATATAAGCTAAGTCAATGGAAGCATTTTTCTTTCAGCTTGCTGCAAACTAAAACATAGTTAGTGGTATCTATACTCTGGGGTATGCACAGCATAGTAATGGTTGGTCAGAGGTAGGATTTTTCACACCTCTGCCCCATATAGCTATGCTGAATATATCTTTCAAGTGTAGATTCAAGCCATGTCTACACTACAATTTATGTTGGCAAAACTTTGTCCATCAGCCATCAGCTGTCGACATATGGTGGCTTATATGAGTGATTGTACCGCAGTGCAGCTGCACCAGTACAGCTGTGCCACTGTAAGCTCACTAAAGTAGAATGGCCTAAGCCTAAGTTTCTAGTGTAAAAAAACAGGCCAGCCCCATCACTCTTTCAAAGAAACAGCCAACAACATAAACCATTTTCAGGCCTTTTAGATACATCATAAAGAAATATGAAAAGGGACAAACTCAGTTTCCTCCCCTCCCTCTTTGCTCATTATCTTTAGGACTTTGTCTGAACTTTGTAGCAAAATATTTTGGGGCAGAATATCTGTTTTCTTTGCATTCATGAACCAGAATGGCCTCTGTATCCTGGCAAGTTTTCACCTCTCCCATTGACTTCTATTGCTGATGCAGATGTTCAATGTTGATTTATGCATACAAATACAGATTTAGGCACTTTAGGGACTCTAACTTGATGTTTGCCTCATTCTCTTAGTCCTGTGTCTTATCTTTGATCATGTTGCTTTGGAAAGTAGTAAGTGTCTTGAAATAGACCTTATTAAATTAAAAGAAATATCCATTGACATACTCAGGGGAAACAAAACACATTTAGAAATAATCCCCTCCCCAAAGATTTCCTAGGTATGAGTTTGCCAACCTGAAGTGCTTGCACATCTAATCCTAATAGCATGTGATTTAACTTTATCAGTTGAATGACAGTAGTGGGCATTCTTTTGGATAGCACATCATTATTTTATGGTTGGATTGTTCCATTTTTAACATGGATTGTTTATACATACAGACGGATTACAACAGATGGTGAGGGGGCATAAAAGAGCAAACTACAGCTACCAAAAAGGGACAGGATTTATCATATGCTATTATTCAGAGGCAGCCTGACTTCAAACATGTGCTCTGTGGTTCTTAAAGTTCTTCCTTTGCATCTTGTAAAGGTAGCGACTCCACTAAAATAAAGTTGGAGGTAATACTAGTAAAATTTTCAATTACTCAGCTACAGCCTAATCAGCTATCTTCATTTTATTTCAGGGCAGGTATTTTTAGATTTCATGCTAACTATAAAATAAAACATGTATTTGGAAAGTATTGGGTCCTATGCAAAATATGATGATAATCTTGCTCATGAAACCATCATGTGATAAGAATGAATTAAAAGGAACAGTGAATACTGCTAAGTGTTACCATTATAGTCCAATTATATTTTCTTTTATCTCAGCAGATAAGTTGTACAAAACTTCAAAGGCCTAAATCCAGCAAGACAACTTAGTACTTGCCCAGTTGGGGCCACAACTACCTCTGCTGTGAAAAATAACTATAAAATGTCACTTGCTAGCTTGGTAGGTTTGCCATCCTACATTCAGAGTCATAGCTAATGTTAGTGACAAAAGCAAGTCTTAAATAATGTTAGTACTGCAAAAACATCACATCTCAGGGAAAGTAACTTGGATTCTTTTTTTTCCCCTCTGGCATCAGCCCACAGAATTGTTAACTAAGTGTCACATAGTTCCTTCCTGTAGGTTTTCCCATTGAACTGGAACAAGGGAAACTCGGTTTCCCCTCATGGGATTACTTGTACTTTCTTCTTTCAGGAAGGGGGGTGGGAGATTCTGTGCTCCCAAAACCTACAGGTCTCAAGGCATCTTCAGTGGCAAGGAGCAATTGCCTCAAGCCAATTATTAATTTCCATGTCATAGCTTGATGTATTTTAAGTATATAATATTTATCCAGACACATGTAAATATAATCAGACGGGATCTAGGCATTCAGTTTCATGTTGTGATTTAATCTTTCATAAGGTTGCTTTTAATACATAGGCACTGGAATTAGGGGTGCGGGGAGTGCAGCAACCCCTGACTTGAAGTAGTTTTTATTATATACAGGGTTGATACACCACTTGCACACTGTGATGGGGCCATGTAATATCTGTAAATATAGATCCTGCCCCTCTTGTTGCTCTGGGTGCCAGTGTATGCAGGATCAGTGCACAGACTCCATCTGGCACCAAAGCTACAGAATCCTCCTAGAAATGCTCCCTTCTGCATGCACACACCTCCTGACCAGCCAAAATGGGAGAGTTAGGTGATGTACAGGTCTTGCACTGGCCCTCCTCATCCTTAGTTCACCCAAGAAAGTGAGTAGGGTTTACTGGTTTGGCTGGCTTTGTTTTATGTTTGGCGCCCTAATGTTATTTAGACCAAATCTTTCTGGGAAACATTGCTGAAGGGTACATTTTTATTCGCATGCTATTTCTGTCCATTGCCCCAAAATAGTAGCAGAAAATATCTGTTCATGTGTGGAATTGTTAGGCTTATCCAAGTGACACACAGCATGAAGCATGTTTTCCTTCAGTTAGTTTTACAATGTGAAGCAAATCATATCTTTTCTTCAAATGTAATTGAGAAAAGAAGGCTGGATGCCTGGTTGTAATTGCCTGTGTTTTCAGTGAACAGCATATACAGCATTCAAAACTGATGTTGCTAATTAAATAACCCATGCAGGAACCAAGAGAAAATTGTAGTCTGTTCAAGTCACCCCTCAGGTGCTGTGTGTCACCTGGTAAGATTCAGCTCATTAGCAGTAATAAAATCATTATGTGCTCACAAAGCCAGAAGCAGCTGAAATGTAAAAAACACCCCACCATGTGCTGCTGAATCAGTGAGTGTATGTGTGGGGGGGGGGAGGTGATTTTAATGAAATGAAATAACATTGATTTAGAGCTGTTTTGTGTATGCGTGTGTGTGTATATCATTTTAAGTTCAACAGATCAGTAAAATTAGCTGTTGGCATACTCGAAGATGAACAGAATGCAGATAAAACATATGGGATATGCACAGATGCATAAGGCCAGAAGGGACCATTATGATAATCTAGTCTGACTTCCTGTATAGTTCAGGCCATAAAACTTAACCTAATTATTTCTACATCAAGCCCATAACTTCTGTATGAAGCATATCTTTTTAGAAAGATACCCAATCTTAAGGACTTTTAATGATGTAGAATTGGCCATATATCTAAGTTGCTCTAATTGTTAAGTATCTTCACCATACAAAATAATTACACCTTATTTCCAGTTTGAATGTGTCTAACTTCAGCTTTCAAACATTGGACTGTGTTATGCCTCTGTCAGCTAGAGTAAGGAGCCCATACTATCAGAAATCTTCTCCTTATATAGATACTTTTAGATCATGATCAAGTCACCTCTTAAATTTCTTTTGGATACACAAAATTAGCTGTTCTCAAACTTTTTGGCAACCCCCTTCCACATCTCTTCTCTGAGTTCCTGCCTCACTCGCTCCATCCTCCCTCTGTCACTCACTTTCATCAAGCTGGGGCAGGGGATTGGGGTGCAGGAGTGTTGTGAGGGCTCTGGCTGGGGGTACTGGCTGTGGAGTGGGGCAAGAGATGAGGGGTTTGGGGTGCTAGAAGGGCCTCTGGGCTGGGGAAGAGGGCTGGGATGTTGCGGAGGTGCAGGCTCTGGAAGGGAATTTGAGTGTGGGAGGAGACTCTGGACTTGGGGTGAGGGCTATGGCTAGGGGTGCATGTTCTGAGGTACAGCTACGGATTTAGAGGTTTGAGATGTTGGAAGGATCTTGGCGCTGGGGCAGGATGCTAGGGTTTGGGGTGTGTATGGGCTCTGTGAGGGAGTTTGGATGTTGGAGGGGATGCCAGGCTGAGGCAGTGGGGTGGGATGCAGGAGATGGTTCAAGGTGTGAGGTCTTGGTGGTATTTACCATGGGTCACAGAACCTGCTGCCAGGTCCCTCTGGCCTGTAGGTGCATGGACAGTCAGGGAAGTTTCATGTGCTGCCCTCATACCCACAGGCGCTGTGCCCACAGCTCCCATTGGTCATGATTCCCAACCAATGGACACTGCAGTCCTGGCACTCAGATGGGTACAGTGTGCAGAGCCTCCCTGGTCACTCATGAGTTGAGGGCAGGGTGGGCAAAATACAGCCCGCAGGTCAGATCTGGCCCATCAATCATTTTCCTCTGGCCTAGTCATTGATTATGTCATGAGGAAATTAACCAGAGAAGGCAAATGAAGAATTTTTTGGTGAATGATAAAGCACAATTGGATAATCTCATTTTTGCTAAAGGCATTGTCTTGCTTAATAAGAAAGAAGATAACACTTTGGCCAGATACCACAAAACAAGTTTGTTCATCAATAATGAAAAGACAAAATTTTTGTTCCAAAATTAACTATTAGACAGGGCAGAGAAATACCAGAAGTAGTGAAACATTTAACTGTCTAGGGAGGCAAATGTTTAATAAGGGAACATCATGCTAGATGTCAAGCAACAAATATCCAAAGCAGCAAACAACTTTCAAAAGATTTGGAAAAGTAGCATGATTGGCACTAACATCAAAAAAACAATTTTTAACGTTGTATGATATCTGGCCTTCTTTATGGAACAGAGTCATGGAAATCTAAAACAGAAATTTATAAGAAGATAAACGAATTCCAAAGTAAATGCCCACAGAATATCTTTAGAGTCCATTGGGAAGAGTTTTTTCCAACGTTGGAGATTCAAAGTAGAATAAATCAATCTAAAGCATCAAGTATGGAAATGAAGATGATCATGAGCATGCTTTAAGGATGCCACAAATATGACTTCCATAGTAAGTTATAATTTTGGAAAGAGTAAAGAGTGAAACCTAGAGCAGTGCTATGCAGAACAACAGAGAAAGAAGCCAAATCCATCTGTATGACCCCCACAGGTCTGAACAGACCAGCATAAGACTGACATAAATAGTGGAAATTTGTGGCCACTCTATGCAACTGAGGATGTGGGAGGATAAAGAAAAAAGAATAATGCTGTATATAGTGAAAAGTTTCAGAGGGGTAGCTGTTTGTCTGTATATACAAAAACAATGAGCTATCCTGTGGCACCTTGGCCCTGGTCTAACTCCCCTTATTTCATAATAACAAGTGGAGTGTCCACACTACTAAGCCCATTATTTTGAAATAGGGGCTGGTTACTTTGAATTACTAAATCCTGCTTTCCACAAGGAATAATGTTTATTTTGAAATAGTTATTTCAAAATAACAGTAGTGTGGACACTCTGCTGCTGCTATCTCAAAATAACTACTCTCTAGAATTATTCAAAGTAATTAATCCCCAGTGCTTCCAAGGGCTCTAAGTCGAGGTAGCAAGTCCACAGGAAGGGAGCCTGCCTTGGACTAATTTTGAGGCTTCCCTGTTGTGTGGACACGCTATTTTGAAATAGTTATTTCAGGAGATATTATTTCAAAATAATTTCCTAGAGTAGACATGCCCTTAGAGACTAACAGATTTAATAGGACATAAGCTTTTGTGGGTAAAACGCACTTCATTAGATGAATTAGAGTGGAAATTACAGAAGCAGGGGTATATATATGGATGTTCAACAAAAAGAAAGAAGTTACTTATCAAGCATTAGTGAGGCTAATCAAGTCAGAGTGGATGTGGCTCATTCACTGCAGCTAATCAAGAGAGAGTGAATATCAAGAGAGAGGAAGTTGCCTTTGTAGTGTGTTAGCCAATTTAAATCTTTATTTAGGCCTAATTGGTTTGCACTGAATTTGCAAATAAATTATAATTCAGCTGTTTCCTTTTGTAATCAAGTTCTGAACTTTTTTGTAGAAGGATGGCTACTTTTAAATCCATTACCGAATGTCCAGGGAGGTTAAAGTGTTCCCCTATGGGTTTATGTTTGTTACCTTTCTTGATATCTGATTTGTGTGCATTTATCCTTTGGCACAGAGACTGTCCAGTTTGACCAATATACATGGCAGAGAGGCATTGCTGGCACTTGATGGCGTATATCACTTTAGTGGATGTGCAGGTAGATGAGCCCCCTTATGTTGTGGCTTATGTGATTAGGTCCTGTGATGATGTCGCTGATATAGGTATGTGGACAGTGTTGGCAATGGGTTTTGTTGCAGGGATAGGTTCTTGGATAAGTGTCTCTGTGGTGGGTTGTATGGCTGCTAGTGAGTATTTGCTTCAGGTTGGGTGGCTGTCTGTATGCGAAGACTGGCCTATCTCCCAAGGTCTGTGAGAATGAGTGATTGTTTTCCAGGATAGATTGTAGATTGTCAATGATGCACTGGAGGGGTTTAAGCTGGGGGCTGTAGGTGATGACCAGCGGTGTTCTCTTATTTTTCTTGTTGGGCCTGTCCTGAAGTAAGTGACTTCTGGGTACTCATCTGGCTCTGTCAATCTGTTTCTTCACTTCCCCTTAAATACCTACCTGGGGAAGTGAAAAAACAGATGACAGAGCTAGACTAGCTGTACTTTGTATATATACCCTCAAACTCTAATTTCCACTCCCGTCCGTCTGATGAAGTGGGTTTTACCCTCAAAACCTTATGCCTTAATAGCCCTAATAGGGCCCTTATGCCCTGTTAGTCTCGGAGGGTACGTCTAGACTACATGGCTCCGTCGACAGAGCCATGTAAAATAGTTTACTCGGCATAGTCAAAGAAGCGGGGATTTAAATAATCCCCGCTTCATTAAAATAAAAATGGCCGCTGCGCTGTGCCAATGATCAGCCGATCCGGCACAGCGCGGCAGTCTAGACGCAGCGCGGTTGACAAGGGAAGCCTTTGTTGACCGCTCTGGTAAACCTCATTTCACGATAAATGCAGGAGTGGGGGCCAGAAAAAGTACCCCAAAACCTTATCTACCAGGCTATGGTATAAAACTTCCCCCCAAAATCTTAACAACCTAGATTTTGGGGATAAAATCTCCACTGCCACCACCCAAGTATTGATACAAAAATCAGGGGAGAGATCACTTGGGAAATTTCACCCCTAAAGTACAAACCAGAACACAAAAATTAACCAATACCAGGTTAATAAAAATAAAAGAGAAAGAACTTTTATTATCACCACAATATTCCTGTTGCAAGCACCATGACTAGATGGCAAAGTAACAAATAATATACTCATGGAGAAACTCCACCGTGGGCCTAGAACTTAATTACAAAGGAAAGCCAAAACATTTTTTAAAAGTACACAGACATCAGATCCCATTTCCCAAACCATAAAACAATAAAACCTAATGGATTTATCTAAACTTTACCCTACTTACAGAAAGTGAAGAATGGTTTCTTGGAGAGAGAGACATGTCTGTCTCTCTCAGTAACTGGAGAGGAACTACGCAGGACAAAGGAGGGAAAAAACCCCAAAATTCCTTTGTCCCCATTTGAAATTCCTACCTACATTCCTATTGGCCAACTCTACCTGAGTTAGGTATAGTTAATCCCTTAGTCCCCAGGCTGCTGGCTAACCCTCATGATCATGACACCTCCATTTTTCCCCTTCTCCTCTCCCCCCCCTTCCCTTATTTATTCTTAGATCTGGACTTCTAACACTCCTATCATCTGAAGAAGTGGGTTGTGCCCACAAAAGCCCATGATACCATCTACATGTTTTGTTAGTCTTTAAGGTGCTACTAGACTATTGGTTGTTTTTTAAGTTTTTCCAAAACACAGTTCATCATCTTGTAAGAACAAAGTATAGTTTTTGTTCCTAAATGTATCTGACCTTGCATTTGGTTGCAAGGCTTTGCTTTGTCTAGAATGATTTAGTTGGGATTGGTCCTCCTTTTACCAGGGGGTTGGACTCAATGACCTCCTGAGGTTTCTTTCAACCTTATGCTTCTATGAAAACATGTAGTTCAAGGGGCACCCTGAAGATAGGGAGGTGAGGTGGGCTCTTATTTAATCACGGTATAGATCACAGTATAGATTTGACCTAGCTTATTTAGATCACGGTACAGATCACAGTATAGATTTGACCTAGCTTATTTAGATCAGAGTATAGATTTGATCTATCCTTATGATTATTTATCTCTCTACCAATTTTAGGTTCTATGCAACTTTACTAGTAAATTATTTTATATTTTCTTCAAGATCATTGTAGTGGGGTCGGGCTTAGTCCATCACCCTCTTTCCCTCCCCTCCCCCCCGCCACCTTCTGTCCACTCCCAATTGTCCTTCCCCTCACGTCCCTCTTATGGTCCTGGCTGGGCCGTTTGCGCTGCCGTCTCCTGGTCCTGGTCGGACGGCGTCAGTTGCCCTGGCCCTGCTCAGTCTCCTGGTCCTCCGGCCAATTGGCTCCCTCACGATCCTCTCGGGGTTGGTCCTCCGCCGGGGGCCCCAGCTGGTTGGCCGCCCGCGGTGTCCGGTGCTCCCTCGCTCCCCGGGTCCGGTTCGTCGCCTGCGGGGGTTGAGAGCACAGCCAGCTCCTGCTCTCCCCCCCCCTTGCTCCTCCCTTCCACCTCCCCTTTGTACTTGCTGGCCGGCGTCACGCCCCCGCTCAGCGTCCGAGCCGGCCGGCTCCCTCTGGATCCCAGGGTCCGTCCCCTGCAGCCCCAGCCCTCCTACGCCTGTGCGCCCGGCCCTCCACTCGCCGCTTGCAGAGCCGGCAGTGCCGGCTCCTGTGCAGCGGTGCTCCATCGGCAAGCGGGCGTCAGTGCGGGGAGTGGCTTCCCCATCGTGGCGGGGAGCCGCTTCCCCGTCACAATCATCAATGAAAAGTTGAATAGAATTGGGCCAAGATCAGATTCCAGAAAAAGCCCTTCAGCCAATTCTTGGGTGCAAACTACCCATTCCTGCCAATTTAAAACATTTAACTGTTGTTCAACTTCCTGCCTATTTACTGTTGGAATAGAAAGTATATCATTGTTGCTGTAAGATATGACTATACCTGCCAGCTTCTTTGCAAATATTTATTGAAGCCTTATGCTTTTTCTACAGCATTAGTTGCAATTTTACAATCTCCACCTAGTAACAGAACTATACCATGGCTAGGGTAATTTTCTACCTAATTAAAAAAATCATATTGTCTTTAACACATGTGGCCAAAAATCTTTCCTTGATAACTTTAATTTCCTTTACCTTACTGGCTACATTTCATGTACATTGCTTCTTCTTCCTTGCTTTCATGACGTCATTCGTCAGATAAGTGCAATCCAGGAAAAATAATTCTCTGATGTCATAGAAATGTAAATGGATTCACAGAATTACCATCTTTTGACAGGATTTGCTGTTTACTTCAGACTCAAACCCTGTTTTATTCATAAGAGGAAAACCATAAATTTTCAAGCCAAGTTTCCTGCGGTTCCATAAAATTTGTTTACAGCCACCAGTCCTTGCTCTCAGTGTTCTGTGCTGTTATTTAATTCTAATTGACCCCTATTGTCTTCTAAGAACCCAGTAAGCAGTGGAAGTGTTGGTAATGCTGCTAGACAATATTGATCCCCATGGTTCAGCAAATTCTCTGGTTCGGCACCGGTCAGGTCCCGAGGGTGCCAAACTGGAGAGGTTCAGCCTGCAATAACAAACAAATAGGTATGAACAACAGCACCTAAAGTGCAATATGAATGTAAATTTTCTGTCAGTGGAAGCAAATGGGATTTATAAATTTAATACAATTGCCAGTTCTCTACTATTCTTTTAATTCTGGAAACCAGTCCCTGTCTTTCTAGCCCTTCAAACATAACCCAGTGTCACGGCGTGTCGGGGAGTCCCCAACCCTGCAGCCCCATTCACAGGTAGACGTGACTGTTAGCCAGCAAGTAGAACAGAAGGTTTATTGGTTCACAGGGACACAGTGTAGCATAAGATCAATGTTAACACAGTACCAAGAGCAGGCAGCATTCTTCCTCTCAGGGAGAAGGGGTCCCGGGCCCTTCTCCCCCCTTTTCCTGCTTTAAGATCCTTCTCTCATCCTAACCCAGCTGAGATTGACCCATCCCCCAGGCCCTATTGCCCAGCCTGGAGTCAGCCCAACCTATCCTTTGTCCTGCTTCCAGGCCCAAGGTGTTATTTGCTGTCACCTGGTCCTCAGGACCTGAGAGACTGACATACTTCCACAGTGAGTCACACCCAGCCCCCCCTCCTCATGCAGATAGTGCTGCAGTGCCCAGGGGAGAGTGAGGCACACTCACACACGCACACACAGCACAATACAGCAAAGAGTGAATGTAACAACAGTGAACACAGGACTACAAGAGTGGACAACACCCCCACTATGTCACATCCACTCCTGGCACTGCTGCTTCTCTTCTAAATTCCCAAGCAGATCCTCCAGCTTCTGCTCCTCCTGCCATCCTGCAGTGTGCATCTGTATGTTTTGTTCAGTATTAAAACTCAACAAATATTTCTTTGTATATGAATGTGTGTGTACATACAAATACATAATAATATGGGCTTCACCCAAACCCAAGCATCCAAGTATCCATCTTTAATACATATATTATGACCTCATATGAGTAGCAATGTTCCATTAGAGCAGCAATGAGCAACATAGGCTAGTGAGTGGGCTGCATGAGTGGCTCTCCATCTCAGTGGGCCTCAAGTTTGTCACAACCAAGACAATCTCTCAGGATAAGTGGTTTTTGCTAACTCCACTTGCATACCTAGAATTTGTGGGATATGTTAATTGAGTACTTTGATTGGGTGCAGAGGGAGTTCACAATCAATGTCGTGTGCAGTCAGACACACCTCACTTCCTGTGTCCTTGCTTTATATGCATGTCAGTTTAGTGATATGGGTACGAAAAATGCTTTGAGACCCATAAATGAAAAGTGCTGTCTGTGTGAGTTTAGATTTAGTATGGTTTATTATTGAAAGGAGATTCATTTTTGCAATATTTTGTGTCCTACTGAGACACACAGTGAATGAACTCTCAGCTAATGAACACACAGCTTGTGTTTGAGCTGCTTTATTTTGACTGCTAAAGCAGCTCTGAAGTTAACAGCCATGGGACCAAATTCTGTTGTCTGGTAATACTGACAGTGTAATTAGGAGCAAAATTTGTTCCAGGAAGTAAAATCTATTCAAGGAGGGGGTAAAGGTCACTGCATACACAATATCAGTCCACTCAGTAATAACATTGCTATTGGAGACATGATGTGGCTTATCATTTGAGATTAATATTCCAATGAGCTTCACTCCCTCTCCATGTTCAGAGTCAGGTTGTGCACAAGTAGCTGCACAGTGGAAACAGTAGGAAGAGACTGTTGGCATACAGTAGTTCCATGGGGCTACTCATCCTGGATATGGGATCTTCTGGTTGATACCTGAAGGCCGACTAACTTGCATAACACACCTCTCCGCTTAGATTTACTAATTACTATGAGAAGCATCCTCTCTGTACATTCCAGTTCTGGTAAATTGCAGGAACAGCAAGAACCTGTGGTGTCCCCCACAGGGAGCACACCTCAGCAGTTCTGAGACCTGTTATGTTTCTCGCAATAATACCAGGCAGGCATTTTCTAGAGGCTGAATGGGATTTGCTTTTCTTTCTCTGTTGACTCAGAAACCTGCATGATTAGGGCTGGTTACTGATGTGAGAATGAGATGCACAGAATTTTGCACATGGATGTGGACACAGCAGCTGCACCTGAACGGCTTTTGGAAAAGTAAGAAAACCCATCAGGGTTATTCAGTGTGATATAGGTCTGTTTAATATAGCAAATTGATATGGTGAATGGATGACACTTACTGTTTGCAGAAAATGTTGGATTGTATGCACTGTAGTATCTCTGATCTTGTATTTCTTGTGTGGTGAATAGAAAAGTGTAAGGGATTCATCAGTTTTTCATAGTGACCCAAAAACTGATCTTCATATTGTTGTCATAGGGCTATATCTTTAACACAAGGGAGACATGGGAAATAAAGTACAAGCTATAGTAGCATTTATAGCTATGTAGCTCCATTGAATTTTTTCTTTATTATTACTGCAACAATTTGAGGAAGCTATTATATTTCCAAAGCCTTTTTGCCATAGGGACAGAGAACACTATGTCTTTGCAAAACTTAGAATTATGATAACTTTAAACTAATTTTGCTTGTTCTCACTATTTGTTTTGCTCGACAAATGCAAAAAATTTTTTTTTAATCTGGATTTGTAATGTACACTTTTTTCTCATTTTTTCCTATGAGAGGTGATTATTTAAGCATGCAATAGAGAGCTTTTGGGAGGTTTTTTGCTTGTCCGGAGAGGTCATTAGATCATAAAAAAAAAGACAGGGAAAAGAAACACTTCATTCATCAACTCCATCTCCATATACACTGTTGGGCTTTTCTAGTCTATTCTATTTTTGACTGCCTTGGTTAGTCTAATTTTAATGGTCCCAATCAAGTCAGCTTCCTCCACTCCTTAGAAGATTTGCATATAATATGTTTATCATTAAGAAATTTAATTCTAGTCTAGGAGAAAGGCATGGAGGGATTACTCCATAAATTACATGGTATAATGATCAGAGACATCTACACTTAGCTCACGTCAGGCCCAGTCTTGCCACAGAAGCACAAGTAATACTTCACACAAGTAATACTGTTGATTTCAATAGGATCATTTGTGAGGATTGGAATGTCAATGGGATCATTTGTGTCGATTGGATTCACGAGTTAAATGCCTTCAAGATTGGGCCCTTAATTAAATTGATTTCTGCTTTATCATAATTAGAAGCTATAAGGCTTGTAAATAATAGGAGCTAATTGACACAGTTTGTCAGAATGATTTTAAAATCAATGGCTTCTCATCAATATTATGGATTAAAAATAAAACAACCTCAGTCTCATGTGAAATTTCTTTCTCCACATGTACTGTCACATATAGTATACACATATCATATAAGCATATAATATATAATTAGCCACCTTCTAAAATTTCCTACAGGTTATACTTTAACAAAACTTCAGGCTTAAACGTGTAGGACCAAATTCAGCACATATATAAGCAGGTGCAGCTCCACTGACGTATTTGGCCCCGGGTTTTCAGTTACATTCTAATCAAGCACTCAGAAAAAGGCAACCAGAACCTTTCGCTAATGGAAATAACTTCTAACACAGTATCTCCTAACATGATTGCTGATTTTCCTTGTAATAAGGCAGATGTCACACATTTTTCAGAAGTCAATGGGGCTCCAGCTAAGCACTGCAGCACATATGGAATTGGGCCTTAAGTACAATGAGCAGACCATTTGGGCTTTTTGCTGTAAACGTACCCAGAAGCTATGGACTCTCACAGTGGGGATTCAGATAGGCAGGGATCTTAGTCCTGGCCATCAGTAATCTCAGAGCTCTTACGCTGGCTCCTGGCAATGTCCAGGTGTGTGATCTTCACCCATAAAGCAAATTAATACATAGCTTTTCCACTAGTTTTTTATATCTGAACAGTCACTTTTTCATTGTGTACATTATTATTCTTTGTATTATTCTAGTGCTTAGGAGGATCTGTGGCATAGGAGAAGGGGAAATGTATGTGGCCACAGGTACATTTGTCTGCTGCATCCCATATCAGAAATTGAATTGCAATTGGCACAGCTCAGGTTCACGTGGAGCTGTTTATGAGATTCTTTTTAATGTGTCCAAAGAATATGAAAACAAAAATCAGGGAAATAGGCAAAAATTATAATTACTTCTTGTTTGTATTGTTCTGAGGAAAAGTAGGATGATGTAGAGGGGGCAACATGGAAGAACTGGAGATGAGGAAAAACAGAAAAGGAAAAATTGCACAAAAACAAATAGAAAGAGCAACAAACCATAAAAAACAAGGGAGCATACAAATAAGAGGGAGGGTATGGTTACGCTTCCAGCTGGGAGTATGATTTCCAGGTTGAGGAGACATACTTGTGCCACCTCTCATTGAGCAAGTGAGCTAAACACAGAGTGTAGGTGCAGCAGTGTGAGCTGCAGAATTGGCTGGCTGCCCCCCAGTACTTACGTGCCTTAGGTTTCACATGGATATTTTGGAATGAATTGCCCATCCCATGGCTACAATTTGTGCTTAGCTCACTAGCTTGATGAGATATATTGCCAGTATCTCAAAGCGTAGACTTATTTAAACATTTTTAAAGGTCAGATTAGGGTTGCCAAAAGTTCAGCAGTACAGCAGGGATATGCCATGGCTCCATGCTGCACCCAGAAGACGTCAGCACATCCCTGTGTCTCCTAGGGCGGTGCAGGGGTTCTCCATGTGTTGCCCACTCCCTCAGTGCTAGCTTCACAGTTCCCATTGGCTAGGAAACATGGCCAATGGAAGCTGTAGAGTCTGTGTCTGCAGGCACTAGCAGCATGAAGAACCCCCTGACCTCCGCCCCCCACAGATGTGCCCGCCAATTCCAGGAACCTACTTTAGCTCCATTTTGCTTCTGACTGGGAGCCTCCTGAGGCCAGCACTGCCTTGCTGGAGCCTGCACCTTCATCACCTTCTGAATCCTGAACCCCCTGCTGCCCTAGCCATAGCTCCTTCCCTGACTCTGCACCCCAAACACCCCGCTACCCCAGCCCTGAGCCTCCTCCAGCACCCAAACTCCTTCCCAGAGGTTGCACCCCACATCCTCTCTTAAACCCAAATACCTGCCCCAGTCTCTACCCAGAATCACCTCCCACACTTCAAACCCCTCAGTCCCAGGCCAGAGTCTGTACCCCAATTCCCTCCCCGGTGAAAGTGAGGGAGGATAGGGAAGAGTGAGTAACAGAGGGAGGAGATATAGATGGAGTGAGGCCTTGGAGAAGGGATGGAGCCTCAGAAAAGGGGTGGGGTGGGGTGAGGCAAAGGTGTTTGGGTTTGTGTGATTAGACAGTTGGTAACCCTAGGCCAGAGCCAGGGAAATGTTGAGATCAGCCACTTGAGTATCTTCCATGAGTTTCATCTCATTTTCTTATCATGAATCTCATGCAGCAAATTCAATACAATCAAAAGGGCAAAGTACAAGATGAGGAAAGTACAAGTATAAAGCAAGTAGTTAGTTAATATTTGCTCAGTGCTTTCACGATTTAAGACTTGGACAAGTTCTGACTAGTGTTACATGCTTATTAAGCAGGAAGGGCAAAGAAGGTCACAATGGTAAGTGCGGTCAGTGCTCCTGTGATAGCTGAATTTGGAATACCTGTAATAAAACATAAAGAAGTAAAAGTAGTAATAAAGTTTATGCATTCCAAATTGTTTAATAGACTCCTGATTGAGTAAGTCCTTTTTAGGACAAAAAGGATGTTTTTACATTACTAAAATCCCTTATAGTTAAAATGTATCCTGAAAAATAAATGGTCTGGTAGCACTTTATAGACTAACAAAACATGTAGATGGTATCATGAGCTTTCCTGTGCCCACGAAAACTCATGATACCATCTACATGTTTTGTTAGTCTATAAAGTGCTACCAGACCATTTGTTGTTTTTTTCTGAAAAATAAAGATATGTTTAAAGATGGAAAGATACTATAGTAGGTCTGAGGTTTTTTCTTTGTGTGATTTATGAGTGTGCACCTTCCTGAATGGCTTGTTTGAACACTAGTGCCTAAGATAGGCAGAGCAAACATATCTGCATACATAAAGAATGAACTACCTGATACATTCCTGTCATTCTCTTTCTAAAATTTACTAAGCCATACTTCTTTAACTTGCTAGAAAGAATATTGTAGGAGACCATATCAAAAGCTTTGCTAAAGTTAAGGTATATCATGTCCTTTGCTTTCCCCATCTCCACAGAGTCAGTTATGTCATCATAGAAGGCAGTTAGGTTGGTCTGTCATGAGTTGCCCTTGGTGAATCCATGTTGACTGTTCCTGATCACCTTTCTCTCAACTGTCTCACTGAAGTGAGGCTGATCAGTCTGAGGTTCCCTGAATTATCCTTCTTCTCTTTTTTAAAGTTGGGTGTTACATTTGCCTTTTTCCAGTTATCCAGGACCTCACCTGATCACCACAAGTTTTCAAAGATAATGGCACTGCAATCACATCAGCCAACTCTCCTAGCACCTTCAGATGCATTCGATCCAGCCCCATTTTTATATGTTGGTCCCTGGAAAATCCAATTTGAACCAGTACATGCAAATCCCTCTAGGAGCAGGTCAGGCAACAGAGACAGTTCATTGGCATCCCTTCTTATTAAAGAAAGTACATATAGTTCCACAAAAACACATACAAAATTGCATTTTAATGCGCTGTGCTACAGAGTTACTAACCCCAATTCAATAAGGTTTAACTTCATTCAATAGGGTGCATCTAGACTGGCAAGATTTTGCACAAAAGCAGTTGCTTTTGCGCAAAAATTTGCCGCTTGTCTATACTGGCCGCTTGAATTTGCGCAAGAGCACTGATGTTCTAATGTAAGAATTCAGTGCTTCTTGCACAAATACTTTGACACTCCCGCTCAGGGATAAGCCCTCTTGCGCAGGAATACTTGCGCAAGAGGGCCAGTGTAGACAGGCACCTTAATTTCTTGCACAAGAAAGCCCGATGACTAAAATAGCCATCGGAGCTTTCTTGCGCAAAAGCACGTCTATACTGGGCACGGATGCTTTTGCGCAAAAGCACTTTTTTTGTGCAAAAGCATCCGTGCCAATCTAGACGCTCTTTTGCCGAAATACTTTTAACGGAAAAACTTTTCCGTTAAAAGTATTTCCGCAAAATCATGCCAGTCTAGACGCAGCCAATAGAGTTTAGATTTGTTAAAGGTATTACAGGACACAGTCAGTCTGTCACTCACCTACCTTCTGAAGATTAGGCTCCATCAGAGAATCTCAAACTGGTCATCCACAAATTGAAGCAGCAAAATTACCTGTCACTTCTGAAAATCTTGGCTATGATGTTTGTCTAAACATTGCAGATCTTTCTGTCCTACAAGGGAAGTTTAGAAAAACACATAAAAGAGGCTTTTTCATGGTATCTGCTTTCAGCTGGCCATGAAATAATGAAAGAATAGCTTTTATTCTAGCACCTCTGCTCTTCTTCATGTCCCAAGTACAGCTGGGTAAAAAATTTTGAGTAGCTTATTTAAGAGAAATGCAATTTTAGGCAATGTAAAACTATTCACAAATTTGAGACAAACACTTTGGGCCATTCAAAAATGACTGGAGGAAGGGGTGCTGCTGCAGCTATATCTGTTTTTCCTCCCTTTTAACCTTTAGGGCCATATTTAGGGCATACGCCTAGGAAATTGGAGATCTAGGTTCAACCAGGATATTTATAAAAAAATACTTTTTCTATGTTGGTCCCTGAAGAATACAATTTGAACCAGTATATGTAAATCTCTCTAAGGGGGCTTCAAAGGCCTGATAACAGAAGGAGTTCATTAATATCCCCTACCTATTAGAGAAAGTACATACAGTGCCACAATAACACATACAAAACTGCATTTTAATGCACTGTACTACAGAGTTACTAATCCCAATTCAATAAGGTCAGACCCAAAACAGACTTTTCAATTCACCAAATATTCTGAAAATGTTCAGAACTGCCACAAAACTGAAAAAATTACTTATTTACCCAGCTTTACTCTCATGGAGAGACAGAAGGACATGAAAATTAAAATGTGTTCTGTATCTCCCCAGAAAGATTCTGTTTGAATTTGAGTGAAGGTTCAGGAAAATTTCTAATTTATCCAAAGGCTACATCTATACCGCAGGCTTTTTGCGCAAGAACAGTTGTTCTTGCGCAAAAACTTGAGGAGCGTCTACACTGCACGTGTGTTCTTGTGCAAGTAAATTTACAGTAAAGCATCAGAAAAGTGGGCTTCTTGCACAAGAGTTATTCCTCTCCCCACGAGGAATAAGCCCTCTTGTACAAGAGCTCTTGCGTAAGAAGGCAGTGTGGACGGGCAACAGGGGTTTCTTGTGCAAGAAACCCCTATGGCTATAATGGCCATCAGAGTTTTCTTGCGCAAGAGAGCATCCACACTACCATGGACGCTCTTGTGGAAAAGCACATCTCTTGTGCAAAAGCACATGGCAGTGTGGACGCACTCTTGCGTAAGACCTTTTGCACAAGAACTCTTGAGCAAAACAGTTCTTGTGCAATAATCCTGAAGTGTAGACATAGCCAAACTGTTTTACTCATCTTTAACTATTGGCAAAATTGTCTGTGAAAATAAGCTTGCAAGCAATATAGCAATAATTTAGGATTCTTACCTTTAAACTTTCTAAGCCATATGAAGGTAGCATGACTCCAATAAAAGTCAATGAGAGTCTTGTGGTTAAAACTAAGTTATAGTTTTGGTCTTGATTAATACATAAAAGAAAAAAACATCATTTATTTTCTATCATGACCTAGTTTATAATTCTAGATAAAAGCGTCATTGCTCCTCTTGACAGCTTCCTGGAAATGATTTCTATATTCTTACAGCCATTTCACAAAACTACAACAGGAATTTAAATTTTCAATGACTGAGAGTAGCTTGAGTGAGGTGAAACTAACTGTAAAAACTTACAAAACCTCTTTTACCAAAGAAGCAGGGAAAGGCAAAACATGTTCCCTCTTGCTTCAAACTTCACACTGACAATACCTAGAGACTCCATAATCAGACAGAAAAACATGCATTACAAAGAGCGGGAGTGAACAGGCTCAAAAGAGCCCATTACTCTGAGTATTATAGGTAAGCTTTGGGAGAGTGAAACATTATATGATTGCTGCAATCATGCTGAGCATGAAAATTGTACTGTAGATAATAGCACCCTTTATTTCAGTTATAATAGAGGGCACCAGTCTTTGTTTTTCATACATTTAATAAGGGCAGTTGGGACAATTTTATGAACTAATTATCACATTTTTCAAAGAATAAGAGGGTAAAAATGGTTCCACTGATCTCTCTCTCTCTTTTTCCCCATGTTTCCATCTGTGTATTGTCTTTTGCTTTTGTGGCAGATCGTTCCTGTCAATTCTCTGGCATATAACTCAGGGGTAACGAGAGAAAAAAGAGGCAGACAGGACTGAGAAATCTATCGTTTCAGTGGCTTTGAACTAGATCTCTACTGATCCTTTTAACAAGCCTGACATAATTTCATTCTTATTTAAAATCCAGGCCCTGGGCAAATGCAGAACAAAATTAAGAAAGACAGAAACTAACTTTTCAAAGCAAAGTCAAGGACAGCTCTGGAACAAGTTGAAAACTATCTATCTTAGATATGTATATTGTCCCATTACAACAATATCTGAGCACCTCATAATCTTTAGTATATTTAACCTCACAATGCCCCTGTGAGGAAGAGAAGTGCTACTATTACCGTTTTACAGGTGGCAAAGTGAGGCAGAGACTAGGTCATGCAGGATGTCTGTGGTGGAGCAGAAAATGTAACCCAAGCTTTCAAGTCACAGGCTAGCCTAATGCTCACTTTTCCAGGCCCCTTTTTGTTATTGCCAGGTTATGCTTTCTGATGGTTACTACAGTATCAACAGAAAAAATAGATTTCAACTTAAAATAGATGCAATATCACACTGACAGTTTTTAAAAGGGAGTTAACTCAATTTGCATAGCTTATTTCGAGTTAAATCCTGCTGTGTAGACAAACCCCTGCTTAATTTATTTTTTATTTTCTTCATTTAAATCATTGCTCTGGGATGGAATTGGGGATGAGGGGTTCAGTACTCACCCTTTCACTGAGCTAGCTATTCTGTCTCTTTTATTTACGGTTTTATGGGAAGCAATCACGTTCCAGGAACATCCCATTTTCCTGGCACAGCCAAACCCTTATCTTGCTTTAAGTTATGATACGAGGAAGCTGTATACTGAATTTGGTGGTCCTAGCTCTTAGCATTTAGGAGGAGTTATTGAACAAAGAGACAGACAGATACACAGACAGACAAACTCTCAAATATATGGTAGATTAAAGTGCCATTGCTGGTGCAGGAGAAATCTTGCTTCTCCTTATGGAACTCAAGAGGGTTCATCTGTCATCCCCAGAAGATCCTTCAATCCTTATGGATTGGCACAGGCCCATTGCATTCCTGCTGCCTCCAAAGCTTTTCTTACCCTCCCCCAAGTCGTTTTCATAATACAGAGGGTGACAAAGACTCAGATCATGCTTCCAGGGTCAGCATTAACTTAATTCCACCAGCCCTGAAGATCTGTGAGGGTACAGTGCCCTGGAGATTGGAGATTTCTTACCCTTCTCACAGTGCTACACCTTTAAAACGGTGGAGCCTGAAACTCACTGAGCTCTTAGGGTGCGATCCAAAGCTCATTAACTTAGAAATAAAAGCTCCCATTGACTCTAGTGAGCTTTAGATCAGGGCCCTTAATGAAGTGGCTATGGGGGGAGATTTGAGATAGACCTAAAATACAGCAAACAGCCTAGTGACTCTCCATGTCCACCTCCCGCAGTGACATGTGGTAATAAAGGAGAGGTGAATCCAGGACCAGGTTTGATGAAAGAAGATGTAAAGCTGAGTCATATCAGTAAATTGATCACAAAGCAGCCAAATTATCTCACTACATCACCTAATGTCTTCATATAATTGTTAACTGGAGTATGAGAGCCCGGGGGGGAGGGGAAAGCCTTCTGAGACTTCTCTGAGAAGAAGCAGAAAATCCTCTGAAATATTATTCTGTCCTTTCCCATGAGATCATACTAGTGGTTATCGTGTGATGTCATCATAGACATCATACTCTTCATCATTTCTAGATCACCATTAATAGATATTGATGCACAACCTAGACTGGTAAGAATCAAAGTACTCTGTAGAATCATAGTCAGGGCTGACAAGAGTCCTCGCCAGGCTCTGGGGCTCCTGGGAGGGGTGGGACCTCCAACAGAAGGGGCAGAGTTGGGGGATAGCCTCCCCCAGCCAGCCCTTCAGCTCCACCTGGGCTTCAGGGCACACACTGAGGGCTCTGGCAGTGATTTTAAGGGCCTGGGGCTCTGGCTGGTGCTGGGTTAGGGCAGCTGGGAGCTCTGGGCCCTTTTAAATGACCGGGCTCAGGGGCAGCTGCACCCTTTGCCCATCCCTTTGGTGGCCCTCATCATAGTGAAACTGGAGCTTGGCACATCTCTATCTTTTCAGTAGTTTTCCCTGAAAAAAGGAAAATTTGCAATCAGATTATAATTGGGGAGGTTGTTAATATTCATTGTTGGTTTGCTGAGTAACGGTTTAAACAAAGCATGGCTGGAAACTTGACAAAATCTCAGATGTCCCTGAAAGCTCTCTTGAAGAGAGATATTAACAGTCTTCATCAATAATGAGCCAAATGCATGTCTCCATGTTTTAATAGTCATGAATGATATGGGTCCTTTCTACAGATGCCTGACTGTAATCCTCCAAGCACACCTAAGCACACCTAAGACCTCAATGAGTGAATCTAGGCATTGCAAACAGAGCATTTCTCATTCCTGCTTTGACATTTCTACAGGAGTGGCCAGCTTTTCCCCAGAAACAGCTGATCTTATTTGCAAACTAAGTTAATATTTCCTCTCAGTGATCTATACTCTAATTTGTCAAGGGACTGAGGTGGTTGAGGTTAACCCTACTGGCTACATTCAGAACTGTACTAGTCTAGATTTCAAATACCATGAATGAGGAAACACTTTCTTTACCTGAACAGCTGTTATGACATAGACTCATAAAAAACTCTGTGATGTAATAGTCTCTGAGAAAGCATTTAGCTAGCTACATTGGTAAAAAGGAATTGATGGATTGAATTAGACTCAAAGTCCATCAGGTCCAATATCCTGTTTCTGACTAGCCAGTTCCAGATTCTTCAGAGGAATTTGAAAGAACCCTTCAGTAGGCAGATATGAGTTAATCTGTATCCCACAATTGAGTCTCATCCTGGTACGCCTAGATTGCGGCACTATTTCGGAATACATCAGGTATCCTGAAATAGCATTTTCCACATCTTTATTGCACTCCCATTATTTTGAAATGCAATCGAAATAATGGGCATGCTATTTCTCATAAATGGTAATAACGGTAAACCTGGTTCCATTAGGATTAAGGGACTTGTTGGAATAGCAATCTATTTCAAAATAAACTCAAAATAAGCTACACAATTTGCGTAGCTCAAATTGCATAGCTTATTTCGAGCTAATGCCACAATTGTAGATGCACCCTAACAGTACAGAGATTGTCTTCAGCTCAGAAACATGATGTTTAATAATATCACTTCCACAAAAAAATTGTTATAATTATGTTAACTGGGTAGTCTTCATGTCCATATAAATGTCCAATCACTTTAAGATTCTTAATTTCTCGGCCTGAGCAATGAGTGCTACAGTTTAATTACATACTGCAAAAATAGTATTTTCTTTTATTAATTTTGTATTTCCCACGTTTCAATTTCAATCAGTGTCTCCTGGGGGAAACCATGGAAAATGCAATGTCCACTGTGTCAATTGTCATGTTAATGATCTAGATTATCTTTATACGTCCCTTTTCTATTACTTCTGTTCTTCTGTTCCTTCTAAGCACTCGTAGGATGTATATGTATACATTATTTTTCATTGCATTATATGAATATATCAAATTCCAGAAAAATGTTCTTTATTGTCTTACAAATACATTAAAATTGAGAAGCATTAAATTTTACCTAAAATTTAGATTTTGCCTCAAAGCAAAAACGTGTGTGAACTTGTGCAATGTGCAGAATTTGAATATTGAATAAATGGGACTGTAGCAATCTAAGGTCATTTCCTGTCACTTAACCAATCTGCAATCTCTATGTTGAGTTAGTTTCTGCATCTCAAAAAGTATTCTTTGAACAAGTTTTCCCAAATGGTCAACTACAAGTAAATATAAACTGTTTGATTTCAATCGCTAGTGTGTTGTTCAGCCATCTCCTCACAGGAAAACTGCTTGACTGGAATACAAGTATATTGATAAAACAGTGTACAGCAGTCTGTTTAGCATTTGCCTGTCCTTTTCTGCTTCCAATTACCTCAAACAACATATGTCATCCTTTTATCTGCAATTACAGATTTTTTTTTTATAATTTTTAAGCCCAGCCCTAAGATTCCCCTCAACATTTTCATTCATTATCTGATGGCCTTGGAAGAGTATAAAGTTCCCAGGAAGTGTTTCTGTTTTGATTTCTATCCACATTGTGTTCCTAATAGAAAAGTATGTAGGACAGTTTGCATAAGTAGTGCTAGGTAATTGCTAGTACCCAAAGCCATGACATTCCTGATTTGTAGCATTAATTAATCATCAAAACAGCTGCTTGATATTTGGAAAAATGAATTTAAATTGCAAGTAAAATAGAATTATGGCTCTGCAACTTTGTTATCATAAGCTACACTTATAATTCAGCATAAACTTTATAAAAATATTGGTTTGGTCAAAAATCTGAAATGTTTCCTGTTTAAATAGAGAAGAAAGTTTAAAAGAGGAAGAGACAGTATGGAGGGGAATCATCAAAATCCCCAAGCAAAAATGTTTCAGTTTCCAAACACAACATTTTAAGTCATAACAAAAAAAATTGTTTTGAAATGTAAAGTCATAGGAAAATGTTTACAATTTTCCTATTAGAAAATGTTCTCAGAGTCAATAGGAAAATATTTGTTGCTCCTAGGCCACATTTTCCAATGGGGAAAAGTTAAATCAACTATTTCTCTCTCTCTCTCTCTCTTGCCCTCACTCTGAGTTCATTTCTAAGCATGGGATACAGTATTTTCAGAATGCTATTGATACACAATTATACATAGAAAATGTCATGCTCTGATTCAGATTTAGACAAGAACCAAAAAAAGACTCATTTGTCTGAAATATTCTAAATAGGCACAAAGGCAAGCCTGAGAATGTCACCCTGTGGAAAAATCCTCTGGATAGACCAAAGGAGACCATAATTTTCAGGAACTTCTATGCTGACATCTCCATGCACATGGGAGTCTTCAAAGATAATAATACATAAGAACTCCAACTGTTGCACCAACATGTATTTTAGTGATTTTTGCTCTGACGTTTTCCATATGACTTTATGGTTTATTCACCAACAAAATCATAAATCAACATCATGCCTCAAGTGTCCAGGAAATGACAGGAGCCAAATCAACTAGTCTCTGTAACTGACTACCTCAAGTATTGCAAGCAGAGTGAAAACAATGCACTACTCAACCCTCCTCTTTGTTCTGCAAAAAGTTAGAGCGTGGCTGAATGCAGAGTTGTGAAAATAAACTGGCTCAATGTACCAAACCAGATCTCACTGATTTATGCCAGGTCCAGAAAACACTCAAAAGTAGAATCATGAATGGCATGTATTTATTCATAACAGATCTGGCACTACCCAACCAAAACTGTCCTCACAATGAATCACAGAAAGCGGTATTAGAATCCTCATCACTACAACTAATGTTGCTTCCTAAGTCATCCATTTCTTAATCTTCCCCTGTGGAGACATCTTCCATTTATACAACTAACAAAGACAAAATAATTATTAAAGCGCTTGAGAGGGTGTTTTCACTCTTCCAATCTTAAATGAAAAAAGTGCCTCCAAAAAATGTGCCTGTTGAGGGTTCTGGAATTTTTTTTTTTTCATTCTGTGTGTCATACAGCAATTTTCTGGTGATCCCTGGTTCATCAATTAATATTTGTTGGTGCCCCAATATATATGAGTGAATAGCAATGCAAATACAGCCATTCATTTATGAGTTTTCTTTTTGCACACAACCTGTTTTATGGTTTTCAATTTTCTGGTCCCTATTTTTTAAAACAAAACAAAAATAAATTGAAAAAAAGGCACTTCTGAAGACTGACTTATCCCTGATAGATATAATCTGAGTATCCAGTGGTAGGTGGTGGGGAAGAAATTGGCAGGAGCAGGTGTACCAACTGGAGTTCAGAGGGGAGGAGCCAAAATAATGAAAAATATTGGTATATTCGAGAGGCAGAGGATGGTTGTAAGGAGAATAAATGGGAAGCCAGAGAGGCTTCGTTTGATTTTAGCCTAAGCAACAAATCTTGCACTTGACCAAATAAATTATTAAAATAGAGAAAAGATATTACTCTATATTTGAAATAAATCCCATTGTGCACAATTTCTTTCTCCCAGGATGAAAATCCATGTCCTGAAATGCCTGTGAAATCCCTATGTTAAAAGTTTCTTCAGTTTTCTGTTCTGAATTTTCTTTTTGGAAATATCTCTTTCCAAACATTTATTTATTGCAGGCAAGAACTCCACTGTTTTGCCTAGAGCATATAAACCTAGAAACTGTCACTACACTTGCAATAGCCAGATTAATAATTGGCCTGGGAAATGAGGATAGGTAGCAGATTTTAAATTATATACTCCATAGAGAGCAGGTGCAATACATGATAAACACTGCTGATCAGCAAAGAGTAAATGATTAATTAGTGTTTTCTAACAGTGGATATTATTTCAGTCTTTCCTTTTCCAAAGCAAAAGGAGCAGCAGCAGAAACTGAGTAAGAAATAATTTAAAAATCTATGCGAACATTTTGTTATATTGATTGTCCATATGCTAATGCCCACAATGTATATGCTCTGTAACAATACTGTTAACTTAATTTTATGATTTCTAAGAGATCAGAAAAGTTTTGAATACAGACATGTTTCTCTTTTATCCCAGTTTATCTAGTCTAGACAGATTAGATTAATTTAATTCTTCTAATCTAATCTGTTTATCCTAATCTATGTACTCTATCATAGTTACAGAATACCAATCACCATAGCATCTAGGTACCAAATTACAGTAATAGCAGAGTGACATAATATTAAAAAGGAGTTCTACTCCACAAACATATATTTAGAGATTTGTTTTCTATCTCTTTTCCTTTTCCTCTACTTCTCCTTTTTTACATATTTCTCTTGGAGATTTATATTTTCCTGGTTTATTCATAATGAAAAACTATTGCAGGCAAATTTTGTGACTCAAAATCCTGTGTCAAGGAAAAGAAAGGGGAATTTTTTAAAGAAATTATTTATTTTTTTATCAGGCACAGTTGTGGTCTGATGTCTTGCCCACTGCTAATTAATGTTGCTGACATTATCTGGAAAGGGAGAAACTATCACAGGACACTTAGAACTGAATGAAAGCTTCTCCCAGATCAGCCCTCATTTGTTCTAGGGCATTGAGCATGTCAGCCACACTGACAGCTTTTAATAGAAACATGCAATTCATGTATGAAAAATCATTTTAATTTAGTTAAATCAACCAGTTCAATTTGATTTGGGTAGATCTCTTTCAAGATCTTACTCCGTTTCATATTAGCCCCTCCTGTAGAAATGCCAAATAGTGTCACTCAGTGTGACATTTCCTTCCCTCCTTCCTGCCTTCACTTGCACATGGTATCCACAAAGATGTAAGGAGTGGGGGGAGTAAAATGTTCCTTCCATATGTAAAGGGAGAGATCTACATGCAAAGTGCCCCTTGATTCCTGGGGAATATTCTTTACTTTAGTTCTCACTCAGGTAAAAGTCCATTGACTTCAAAGGAAGTTTTTCTCTGGTAAAGACTTTTTTCAACTGACAACATTTAACACACTTCTTTTGTAGTTTCTCCTTATTAAAAATGCAAATCAATTTTACACATTATCATCTTGAGAAAAACAATTAGCAAGATTCACAGAGGTCAGTCATTAGTTGAAAACTGTATGTACAGAGCACAGAACTCATTTGTTTTTGTTTTTCAGACACTTCAAATGGATGTAAACAAGCTGAATATCACATTGCTTCGGATATTCCGCCAAGGAGTGGCTGCAGCCTTAGGACTATTACCACAGCAAATTCATATCAACCGACTCATTGTAAGTACCAAGAATTTTATATAAGAAAATGACCAGGTAGTTTCAGTTAAATTAAATTAGCTTTCCTGCTGTTGTAGGAAAGCAGGCCAATAGACTCTGCTTGAAAAAAGATCCCCTTTCTATAGTTTTTAAAGTTATTCTGTAGAGCTTTATATCCCTGTTACTGAGTGGTTCAAAATATATATGGATGGATACAATTCTCTATTAAATTCTAGCATAATTCTAGAATTATTCCTAGAGTAAAGTCTGTATAACTCTCTTGCTTTCATCCAAGGGTTTTAAAAGAACTGGCTGAGGAGTTCTGTTGACTGGAAATTGGTGGGGGGGAAGGGGTTCAACACATTTTGGAACACTAGGAACATCACAGAGGGCTGGAGGCAGTGCTTTTTTTGTGATGGTACTGCCCTGTACACAGTACCGGCACCTCCAGTCAGACCTTACCTGGAAAGAACGAGAGTACCGGCACCTCTATAATGAAAATGGCCGACAGTCAGCTGGGTCTTAAAGAGTACCGGCACTTTTTTTTTTTTTTTTCAAAAAAAGCACTGGCTGGAGGAAAGTTAATGTTGCACTAATATTTTAAAAGGCTAAACTGGATGATCTAGATAACTATAGTCCTGTCAGTTTGACACTGATCCTTAGTAAAATAATGGAATGGCCAGCATGGGGCTTGATTAATAAACACTTTAAGGAGAGTAATATATTTCATACTAGTCAGCATGGGTTTATAGAAAATAGATCCTGTCAAACAACTGGATATTTTTGATGAGAGTACAAATTTGACTGATAAAGGTTATTGTTTCAACATAATATACTTGTATTTCTGTAAGGCATTAGACCTGGTACCCCACAAAATATTGATTAATTAACTAGAATTATACAAAATCAACATGGCACACATTAAATAAAATAAGAACTGGTTAAATGAGAGATCTCAAAAAGTATTATAAATTCAGAGTCATAATTAGAAGCTGTGTTTCTAGAGGGCCCCACATGGATAGGCCCTATGCTATTTAACATTTTGATCAATGATATGGGTGGAGGTAAGAAAGTAATAAAATTATCACTTATAAAGTTTGCAGATGCCACAAAGAATGAGTGAGTGGTAAATAATAAAGAGGACAGGTCATTGATGCAGAGACATCTAGGAGCAAAAGGTGAAACCCATAGTTACATGACGTGGGACTTTATTTTGGGAATCAGTGACTCTCTGGCAGAGACTTCAGGATCATGATAGATAATCAACTTAATAGGAACTTATAACGTCATGCTGTGGCTAACATGATCCATGTTAGCCTAATACGATCCATGGATAGAGCACCACACGGATACAAAATTCATATCTGCACATGCGGACATATGCACATATAAATTGGTGTCTGTGGAGCTCCAGGGCTCTACCAGGAATTGGAGCGGTGAAAGCAGCATGTTAGGCAGCCGTTCCCAAGAGCCATTGTCTTGCACTGGCAGCTCCTCTGGCATGGCTGCACTACTGCCAACTCCATCCAAGGGGTAGGCGCCAGGCTTACCAGGAGCTGTCCTTGGTCATGCTAGTGTGTGCAAATAGCTCACACACTCATGGACATGAGTCCCTTCCATACAGCAGTCCCTGTATCTCTTGTCCAGGAGCATGTGAGCCACTTGCACACTTTAGCAAGATCAGAGAGAGGGTGGTACATCTTCCTGAGAGCAGCAGCCCAACATGCTGCTGGTTTTATTCCTGCAGTTCCTGATAGAGTCCCACAGCTCCACAGATACTAATTTATGTATTTAGATATCTCTCTCTGTGGATATGAATTTTGTATCCACACAAGGCTTTATCCATGGATGCATAAACACAAAAATACTGAATAGTATGGAGGTGATATTACCTCTATATTTGGCACTGGTACAACCACTACTGGAATATTGTACTGTCAAGTTCTGGTGTCCACAATCCAAGAAACATGCTGAAAAACTGGAGAGGTGTAAAGAGAAGAATCTCAGGAATGATAAAAGGATTGGGAAATATGCCTTATAGCAGTGATCTCCAAACTTTTGAGGGCTGCTCTTCAGGGGTGCCATTTCAGATTTTGGTGGGGGGCCAACCTGTGCATGCCATGATGGGGGAAACAGACTGAGGACAGAAACTTCAGCAATGTTACTGAAAGTGCTCAGTACAAGCCAAGCACCAAATGGGGGAGAGGGGGAACAACCCTATCCACTCTCCCCTACACACATCATATCTATCCAGGAGCACTAAGGCACTGGAAACTACTTTTCTGGCAGATAACTTAGCAGTTAGCTGACAGGAGCACTGTATCTAATTCCTATATAAAAGAAAGGAAATTAAATAAATAATAGACCCGCAAAGCTTGTGCACTAGCATATTCTGACACCTGTGGCAAGTCACTTATGGGACACAGCCTTAAAATTTTAATATATATTCTTACCTTACTCTGTGGAGAGAGAGAGAGAGACCCCATCAGGGCTCCTGGGCTCTATCTCAGCTCTGGAAGAGGAGTGGCGTTCTAGTGGGTTACAGCAGGGGCAGATACATTTCAGCTCTATATAACATCAGAATGGCCATACTGGCTCAGACCAATGGTCCTTCTAGCCCAATGGTCCTTCTTCCAACAGTGGCCAGTGCCTGGTGCTTCAGAAGAAATAAACAAAAGAGGCAATCATCATGATCCATCCCCTGTTGCCTATTTTGTTCGTTTTAAATTTGCTGCCTATAAATTTAGTTGGGTCAGCTTCTTGTATTATATTAGTAAAGGAATGAATAACATTTCCTTATTCTATTTTTCCATGCCATTCATGATTTTCTAGACCTCTAACATATCCCGCCCCCTTAGTCATTTCTTTTTCAAATCAAAAAGTCCCAGTCTTGTTAATCTCTCCTCATATGGAAGTTGTTCCTTACCCCCCCTAATCATTTCTGTTGCCCTTTCTATACCTTTTCCAAATCCAATATATCTTTTTTTAGATGGGGTGACTAGGCCAGCATACAGTATTCAAGTTGTGGGCATACAATAACTTTATATAGATGCAATATGGTATTTTATCTTATTCCTTCCCTAATGATTCCCAGTATTCTGTTAGTTTTTTAGTTTTTAGACTGTCACTGCAAGTTGAACAGATTTTTTCAGGGAACTATCTACAAGGATTCCAACATCTCTTTCTGGAGTGTTAACAGCTATTTTAGATCCCATCATTTTTGTATCTATAGCTAGGATTATATTTTTCCATGTGCATTACTTTGAATTTCTCAACGCTGAATTCCATCTGCCCTTGCGTTGCCCAATCACCTGATTTTGTGAGATCCCTTTGTAACTCTTTGCAGTCAGCTTTAGATTAGTCATTTATAAGTTTTTCAAGAATATTTATAAGTTTAACACACTGATCCAAATACAAATCCCAGTAGTCCAACTCTTTTTTCCTACTCTTTTTTCCCCTTCTCTTTATTCTACTTTCTATTTTATGTGGAATACCCGGCAATGTTTTCATGATGATCTAACGATCCTTCAATTACTTGAATGCCCAGCCTTTCGTTATTCTTAATCACTCTGGCACCCTCTTTTTATAACAAACTCCCTGTCCCAAAGGCAAAGCTGCAAACAGCTCTGTTGTATTTAAGAACTGCCTCTGGAGTTAGGACATGGGCTTTAAGCAGACCTCAAGTATGAAATCCAGAGGGTCAAACTTGGGGTGATCTACTGCTCCCTCAGTCCCCCTTAAATGGCACCCTTGCTGCTCTTCTGCCCTGCCTCCCTTCTCCTGCCTTCTCCTCTGGAGCCAAGTGCAGAGTGCAGCTGGGAAGGCACAGGGGGCTGAGGCTGGGGCCACAGGGAAGGGACTGGGGATGGGAGCAGGCACAGGGACTAGGCTGAGTCACCAGACAAGGTAGAGCAATTTCCCTGGTGTAGCCTCATGCCACTGTGTCACTGAATTGTAACTCCGTTGGTGAACAATGGCATTAGATAGTTGTTCGACAGCTACTTAGGTCTTGGGTACCTCCCTTGGTGTTATCTCTGGGGAGCTAATACCAGACAATTCCCAAATTTGTGGCATTTTTTAGTGCCAACCACACAAGACAATATCATAATTTCATATGCACTAATGATATACATATTTAGATAGAACAATGGGTTTCACCCAATAGCCCCTCTAGAGGGGTTTCTGTGGGGTTTGTAGAAAAGGAAGTTTGCTGAGGAGATGGTTTTCCCACTTTTCTGTGTCTCCCTTTTAGCTAGGCTTTTCTTTGCTTACATGGCATGTTTCATTCACAGTATCACAGTTATACACAAATGATGAATATGGGGGTTACAGGGCATTCCCGTGAGGCATACAATATCACTATACTGTACCATATAAAGTACTTAAAGGTTAAAGTTAATGGCTCATAGTATGAAACTATAACTTCTGTTTTCCACAAGTCATTTCTGCCATTAAAGAAAAAAACCATGCAACCTGTGTTCTGCTAGCATTCCATTATTGTTCCAAGTGAGGGTTGCTTTTTTCAGGCAAGGTGTGGGTTGAATACCAGTGAAAAGAATTGACAGGTTCAATAGAAATGTATTTCCCAGTATGATAGAATTTGATATGCCAAAAGGGATCAAAAATACCTTTCAAATAATGTCTTTGTGAGAGGATCACACAAGCTGTACACGGGGAAAGATCAATAGCAATGCAATGACATTCTTTTCATTTTCTTTGGGAACGTCATTCATGGCAGGGAGTGCTCAATCTTGTCCCCCACATTCACCAAAATGTGAAAGTTATAAGGCCTACACAGAGAAAAGTGCAATTAAAATTAAAAGAACTTTCCTTCTGGGTCCTAAAATACTCAAGCATAACATGTCACATAGTTGCTTTCCTAATGTGCTCTGAGGAGTCTGGGTAATTGAGAGCATGCTGCATACTGTGTTTTCCCATTGACTATGGTTTCTTAGTTTCTCTTTTAATTTATGGTTTGAGGATAGACATATTAACATTTTGCCCTTCCACCTAGCCCAAAAGACATTAGCAATGTTAATTAATATTAGCCAACACCCACAGGAGGAAGGTATTAATCTACCCATTTTCTATATGTCTCAAATGGGGCACAAAGAGGTTATATGATTTAGCCAAGATTATACAGTGAGTCAGCAGTCACAAGCATTAATAGTGTAATTGAAACATCCTTATTCCTATTCCTCTTGCTCTTACAACTAGACAGCAGTTCCCTCGATATAGCATTTCTCATGAGCAAAGCCCTAAGTTAACAGAAAGTTAACAGAAAGTCCTTTCTGTAAGCAAAGGAAGGGCAAAGGAAAACCTGATTAAGGGAGGCACAAAAAAAGTGGGAAACCCATCTCCTCAGCAAGCTCCCCTTTCCGCAAACCCCATAGAAATCCCTCCATGGGGGCTATTGGTTCTGACTCTGTGAATGGGACAGGAAAAAGAAGGTGGCAGATCTCCATTGGAATCTCTTGCTTCCCCACACACACACACAAACCCCACAGAGAGTAATAATCTGTAGTAAATTACACCCACAAAGAGTAATAATCTGTAATAAATGACACTGGTGCCCCTTGTGCAATCTGAAAACACCCCTGCTTCAGGGGCATCTGCAGTGGGGAAGCCCCTGGAAACCAGGTTCCTGGAAGAGTTATAAGGTCTGAGGACTAGCAGAAGATGAAGAAGAACGCATGTCAATATGGAGGCTAGGAATCTCCACGAATGTCCTCTTTCATTTGACTAATCCACAAATCTGTGGGTTTGTGGGGACTGGACTCATGTTTCAGAGGAGTGGTGAATTCTGCTTCCAATGAAGAAATCAGTAGAAACTATAAAAATGTATTCTATGTAGGAGATAATGACAGCCTCAGTGTGCTATGGTTGATACAGAGGTTGAATTTAAGATAATAATCCTTGAAAGGGTCCCTTTAAATCTGTCTCCACTCTGCTCATCTGAGGAAGTGGGTTTGCCCATGAAAGCTCATGATACTGTATATGTGTGTGTGTGTGTGTGTGTGTGTGTGTGTTAGTCTCTATTGGTATGTCTACACTGCCACCCTAGTTCGAACTAGGGTGGCTAATGTAGTCATTCGAACTTGCAAATGAAGCCGGGATTAAAATATCCGGGCTTTATTTACATATTCCCAGCGCCGCCATTTTTAAATGCCGGTAGTTCGGACTCCCTGCCATACACGCGCACGGGCTAGGTAGTTCGAATTAAAGCTCCTAATTCGAACTACCGTTACTCCTCCTGCAATGAGGAGTAACGGTAGTTCAAATTAGAGCTTTAATTAACTACCTAGCCGTGCCGCATGTAGCCGCTGGCAGGAGTCCGAACTACCGGGCATTTAAAAATGGCGGCGCTCGGGAACATGCAAATAAAGCCCAGGATATTTTAATCCCGGGCTTCATACCGGGTAGACATACCCTAAGGTGCTACAGAACTACTCGTTGTTCTTTTAAATCTGATGTCTGTGAAGTTATATGTCTGAATGTAATGGCTTGATACTTTAAATATAGAAAGGCCATATTTGTTTCTTCATAACATTGAAAGGGGTGAAGCAGGATGGGTGTACTTCCTAAAAAATGAGATTATTCTGATTTTAGTTAATTTATCCCTATCTTATACATTGTAAGATACCAGCAATACAAGCTGGCATTTCAATGGAGTCAATACAACTTCCAGACAGACTTTTGGACATGGTCTACACTAGGACTTTATTTCAAAATAACCCTCCTAAGGTCAAATTTATAAGCGGAGCATTCACACTACCAAGTCTGTTATTTCGAAATAACGGGCCGCTTAATTCGATATCTGTACTCCTGCTTTTCATCAGGAGCAGCGCTAATTCCAAAATAGTAATTTCAAAATAAAGGTAGTGTAGACACTCTAGTGCTGTTATTTCAAAATAACTACTCCCCAGAGTAATTCAAACTAATTACTCCTCATGCTTCCTGGGGCTCTAAGTCTGAGGTAGTGCGTCCACATTAACGGAGCCTGCCTCGGACTAATTTTGAGTTCAATGTTTTTAAATCGGGAGTTATTAAATTGAATTTACTAATTTTGAAATAGTTTCCTAGTATGGACATGGCCTTAGTGTCCTGTCACATGTTGTGGCTTCTAATAGCATGACATTACAATGAAAATATTGTACCTCATCAGCACATAAAGTTGCAATTGTGTTGCGATTGGATTGCAAACAATAAAGTACCAATATATCATGATACAAAGTAGTTTAACTGAAGGCCAAACATCTAAAAATGGTGACTTTCAGGTGAGGATAATCTAATAGTAAAGGAGTAAAAAGGAAAAAACATGGCACATACTATAGTTTTTATCAACACCCTTTGAATAGAGTGTGAGTAGAGAAAGACATTACATGATCAGTTGCAACCCTCCTTATGCTATATTTTTCATTTTAAAAAAATATGGTTAAGATTTCTGGCTGGCAGGAATGATTCAGAATTAAACGTTTTTATATGATTTGTGTTCTCTAGGGAGAAAAGAACTGTGTTGAGCTGTTCGTATCTCCAATCAATCAAAAACCAGGAATTTCTGAGGCACTTCCATCTGAAGAGGTGTTGCGTTCACTTAATATCAATATTCTGCATCAAAGTTTATCCCACTTTGGAATTACAGAGGTTTCTCCAGAGGTAGGTTATCATATGTGTAACATATTAGAGATTACAGTAAATTAGTCAACTCTAAATATAATTATTAAGTCTGTGTTAGTTCTTAGGCCAAGGTACTGATGCTGAGGGGAATGTGTAGCTAATAAAAGCTGTTTATTATTATTGCAAGACAATAATAAAAAAAAATGCTGGTAAAATATTTAATTAAAGCTTGACTGGATTATATAATAACTAAGGTTCTGTCTACATTACAACTTAAGTCAGCACAGTTTATGTTGCTCAGAGGTGTGGAAAAAACATCTCCACCTCCCTGACCAACATACGTTAAACTGACTTGGTAATGACATGTTGGTAGGAGAGTTTCTCTTGCCAATACAGATTCTGCCACTCAGAGGTGATTTTCTTATGCCATGATGAGAGCTCTTTCCCATTGGCATAGAACATCCCTACCAGACATTGCTGCATCATGTATCAATACAGCTGCATTTTGCAGTGCAGTATATGTAGACATGGCCTAAAAAGCTTTGGTCTTTGTTATGTGAGTTGACTGGTCTGAAGACTTTTGTGAAAACCCAAATAGAATTCAAATTTCATGATAATTCTTCTCTTCAAGTTTGTCCAACCTTCTGCTTGGTCCATACAGAGGAAAACTGTGCCTTGAATGGCTTTGGGAGCATTGTATTTGTTTATTTTATCTATTGTTGACTTTGTTTTCTGGGAGAGTGAGAAATTTGAAAGTTTGACCACTTTATTTTATTTTACCTGACCCAAAAAGAGAGAGCTCTCAAAAAATCTTGCTATTTTTATTACCATATTTATTTTTGAAAGCTAATCTGTATTTCAAATCAGGACCAGCACTACCATTCCTGCAGTGCTGTCCAGACATTGCATTTGACTTTGGGTTTACATCTTGGCACCAAAGGAAATAATAATTAAAGCAAAAAGGGAAGGAGGCCACTGAGTTTACACATACATGAGGCTATAATCAAATCACATTGGATCTTGTTTGGTGCTTGGAAGCCCATAACTACACATAAAGCACTTTGAATTGTATGCCCTGGTCTATGCCAGGGAGTGCTTCTCTCCTGCCTCTTTGCATTACCAGGGGTCAGGTATTCATTTTCTTTGTCCCTGAGGATGATCCACTAGAGGTGCCATCATAACAGCATAGATCCAAAAGTATCTTAGGGTATGTTTACAGAGAAGAGCTTAACTCAAAATAAGTTACACAAATTGAGCTACGTCAATTGCGTAGCTTATTTAGAAACTGGGAGCGTCTACACAGCACTTATTTCAAAATAGAGCACTGCTCCTCGACTTTCCTTACTACTTGTACAATGAGGGTTACAGGAGTTGGGGTAAGAAGTCCTCCAGCTTGACAGTATTTTGACATAATTTCAAAATAACTGCCTGTTGTGTAGACGTGGACTAAGTTATTTCAAAATAACGATTGTTATTTTGAAATAATGTCGCTGTGTAGACATACCCTTAGAGAAAAAATGTTTAGAAGAAAACTGAGGGCTGGTGTGCACACTAACTTGCACCAGTTTAGATAAACCAGAGCAGACCCTGATGCAGACATTCATAAATCCATTTAGAAATAGTATATATCAATTTAGCTTAAAATGATTCCATTTGGCTTAAGCTATATTGATACAAACCATTTCTAAACAGACTAAAGAGTGTCCTCAAAGGACATTGCACCAGTTTAATTAAATTGGTGCACGTTTGTGTGTAGACAAGCCCGGTGAGGTAATCAAAGCATTACATTATACCTTGTCTAAGGCTAAGTGGCGTTTCCCCAGGCTAGTGTAATATGTTACAAGTCCTGTTTATTTAATTAGCAGACACTTGATGACAGGTTGTATTTTTTTCTTATTCTATCCACCCTTCTGCCTTCAACAAGGAGGACTCTATGGGCACAACTTTTGTCTCTAGGTGCTTAGAAAGTTGGAAAAAAATTGTCCTAAGCTATTGACACTGTCTCACAAATTATTTTATTATCATTGACATGAAGTGACTCAGCTACAATAGTCCAGAACCCCTGCTATCATAATTACAGGAGAGTTTAAGTGAGAGTTCTGCTATCCTTGCTATTCTACATTTAGATGAAGGGAACAGACTTCTTTTGTTAGGCTAAGGTAGTATTTCAGTGTTCCAAAATGGCATGTCAGCCAGTGTTAGAGCTGTGGTGTGTCATTTTGCCTTTTTATAGACAGTTACCTAACATTTCAAAATGGTTAGATTTGACTCAGAGAAAAACAAAACCAGGAAATGTGCCCTGCTTATATAACAAAGAAGAATTACAGTAGATTCAACTACTCAGATAGTAAGTTCTACCATAAAAATCTTCTGTTATTCCACTAATTAATGTACTAAAGCTAAAGCAACTGAAGTCCCTCAGCCAATAGTTCAAAAATTGTTAGCTTGTCAACTCTCTAGTTTATCTGGTCCTAGATGGGGAGGTATAGGACAGCAATTATTTACTAACAAAAGGGCAGCTCAGCTGATGCTCAGGGAGCTTCTGCTTTTTATCCAGATTTCTACGTGGAAGGTCTGAAACACAGAAAGGTTGTCATGTAATGTCTCCAGAGTCAAACAGTTAATTATTAACAGTTAATAGACCAATGCTGGAGCTGCCCTGAACAGGAAATTCCCATGGCCATCAGTAGGAGTTCAGAATATAAGGCAACTCTAATGTGAGGCCTTAAGCCTGCATGAAGACCCAGGCCTAGCCTATAAAAACTAGATGAAATAACCTCCTTACTGTACTGAGATATCTGAATTTGGTGAAACACTACCAAACATGTAGTGAAAGCTGTGAGATCATTGTTGTGTAAATATGGGTAGCAACAATTTCAGCAAAAGTAATTGGCCAGTATCATATGCACGATGTACCATTGAAAACTCTTCAACTTTTTGAGTGGATCACTCTAAGAAGGCTATGTATAATTTGGTTTCAGCCTATGGACACACAAAGTCCCTAGAGCAAGGTTGTGGAACCGAGTGTTGACATTGGTGAGCAGTTACCGACCCAAGTGCTCCCATTGATTTTAGTGGGTGCACTGTGTGAGTTTCATTTTCCCAGTGTGGGTTAGAGGTACTCCATCTGGCCTCCAGTCTGTGGCAGACTGGCATCTCAACAAAAGAATATTCTTGTTTATGGAGGTTTTAATCCTGCTTTTAAGCCTTCTTTTCTAATTATTAGTCAACTGATGTTAATTTTTTAAAGAAAAGCATCCCTAACCATCCTATCAAATACTTATCTGGGTGTGCTGTTTTCCATGAAACTACCCTCTGTACATTGCCCAGACTAAGCACTAAATGCTTCTATTCCTTTCTGCAACTAGAGGGAAGCAAGTCTGTGTTGAATTGAACAGAGTGACACCTGCTCTTTTCTTTCCCTGAAGTCCATTTTCCTGTCAGCGTGTACAAACTTCTCCACTCAAATTCTACACAGACAGGATTTTGCCTGTTTGAGAGTTTTCTAAGTCAAAGGGGTTTGTCAAGGTCTGTAGCATTGCTCATTATGCCAAGGTCCCAGGAGACCTGGCAGATCTCAAAGCATGACTTACCCAGGCTGCTGCTAGCAAGTCCAATGACAACATAGCTCCATTCCCAGGGATCAGTATGGAGTTGAGGACCCTGTTGAGTTTGCAGACCACACACTCACCACCTCTGTGACACTCCTGGACTTTTCCAAGACTACAAAGTCAACCTCATAGAATATTTCATATAGAGCTTCCTGTGTCTTCACTAGGGTGTGTCTATACTTGCAGCAGTGTGTAGCATACATGCACTGCATGCCCAGTTGGTATGGATATAAAAGCAGTGAGGTGAGGCACTACTTTGGTGAATAGAGAAGAAACACACTTGAACCACCACAGTATAGACCCTTAACAGTTCCCTATAGGTATGCCTACACTGCAGTTAAATGCCTGTTGCAGGCCCATGTCTGACTCAGGCTCCCAGGGCTGACTCAGGCTCCCAGGGCTCAGACTAAGGGGCTGTTTAATTTCAGTGCACACATTTGGGCTTCAGCTGTAGCCTACGTTCTGGGGCTGCAGGATCCCAAAGTACCAAACATTTACTCCAGTTAAACTGTCCCTCAGCCCTGGAGCCGGAGTCAGTTGACACAGGACAGCTGCACAGTGCCTCCCATGTCTACACTGCTATTATCCCACTGCCTCCCCGCTGCTGATGGCAGTAAAAGCCTATGGCAGTAGGGAAAGGCTCTGACAAGAGCAAGGTGGCAGGGAAATGCTCCAGAAGTTCTCTTGCTGCCAGATCATTTCCTCCCCTATCTTCCTGCTGCAGGAGCTTTTCACAGCCACTTGTAGGTACACATTACAGTGAGGGTAGATGGAGCTTGCCCTTCATTGCAGTGCACAGCTATATGTAACCTACATCCCACACAAGTGTAGATAAGGCATAGGAAAAAAAGTTTGTTCATAATTCAAGTTGATTAAATTGAGGGAAATCCTAGTGAAGACAAGGCAACTTACAGTTTTCACGTGAAATAGCCGGTTAAGTTACAAACAAGGCCCCGCTACAGGGCTTTTGTGTGAAAGGGAGCATTGAGAGGTCAAAAATGCGTACTGAATATCTATTTAATGCCTTCTTTTCTCTCAGTGTCATGATTTTATTCAAGAAATACAATAAACAAATAAACAAATAAACTGAGATTAGAAGTGTGACTTCTGTGGTAATATGTGCAACTTAATTTCTTTGTTTGTGAGTAATATTTTTCCCTTTGAAACACATGGGTGAAGATAGAATTTGCTGAAAGTATATACATCATATTCTGAGTAATGTTTTATAGTTGGATTGAGGACTCAATCTTTCAGCAGTGTATAGTTTCAATTAAGCTTTTTTTCATTTGAAAATGTAGCCAGAATCTTAAAATTTTCTATTCCAACCAGGTTTCCACAGTAATAAAAACAGAAAAAACATTATTCATGTTTTTAAATTTTGTATTCCCCAACAGCTCTTCATTTTTCAGCATACAGAGCTGCTTTAGAAATCTAATATCACTGGGAGTCCCTAAAGTTAGGACATTATAGTTAAAGCAATCAGAATTTAATATAAGAGGGGAGAGGTTGTTTTGAATTTTTCTTATGGTTAGAATGTCAGGGCTTCTCAGCTTATTAATACATCATGAGATTCTGTTTGCACCTGTTTTCACTTCTGTGTAAGGTGTAGATAGTATGTAGGCTAATGTGTAGGTGTTGTGGGAGGAGATGCAGCAGAATGAGACAGAGAGAGCAATTTCCGCAGCATGCATATGAGTACAACCCTCTTACCTGAAGGGCCAGGTAGTTTCCAAGAAAGAATGAGTCTTATTTACTTAAGACTAGCCCATTGCGTCTATGGAAATGTTAGTTCAACATTCACTAAGAAGATCTTAAATCATCTTTGGGTGTGTTAAGATTACTGTGTCAAACACATATAGTTCAGCCTGTTTGCTTATTTTAGATAGATATGGAAGTAGCAGCGGTCAGAACCATATGGTATAGAATGTGTACTGTAACAAATCTGAAATAGTGCATAGTGCCTGAAAACAACTCTTTAATCTGCACATGCTATTGTAGAACTTCAACCTCTTTTTTTTTTTTTTTAATAAAGAAAAATGTTTTGCAAGGCCAGCATGAAGCAGACAAAATCTGGAGCAAAGAAGGATTTTATGCAGTTGTTATATTTCTCAGCATCTTTGTCATTGTAGTAACGTGTTTCATGGTAAGTCTGTTGCTTTATCTTCTTTCTGTTTTCATTTGTTTTCAGACAGTTACATCAGTCTGAAAAACAGAATCCTGCACCCTTTATTCCAAAAAGGTTTTCATAAAATAGTACAAAACTCAGCCTCTAAGTAACAGTAGGTAACTCTGATAATGTTGGGAGGCCAAAGCCTGGTAATAGAAATACATATTATGTTTAGAATGTTTTATATCTGATATAAAATATCACTAATGGTAAGCTTCAGAAATAATGGATATTTAACCATGCACGATAACTATGCAGTAATTTAATTGAGGGCTGCTAGTAACATGATAAACCATGAGAGTGATGCCTAAGTGAGGGGTTTACTGAGGTCAGAGAAGCTCTCAATATCACTACAGATGTCTAATGTATTTTATTTCTTACATTATGTAGTAATAAAAACACAACATTGACTTGCTATGTTTTATGCATAGTGATATGGTATTGTGTAATGCTATCATGCTAATGCAATATTAATTTGACATTGGAAATACTGATATTACCATTATTCAAAAATGTAGTTAAGGATAAGTGTGTTATTTAACTGCTCTTTTAACATGATATCTGACATGGCTTGAAGTATATGTCTAGTGGCCAAGAATCTACCCACTGGATGTCCAGTGAACATCCTTGCTATTCTACTCCAATGAATGAAACTCAAAAAAAGGCCCTGAGTGCACATTGATACTGGAGGCATTAGATAAGACACTCTGAAATCTTTTTCAATTTGCTTTTTTTAAAGAAAATGGTTGATTATAACTTCAAAATCTGAATCCTTCCCACGCTGCCAGTCATCACCTAGGGCATAAACAAGGCTCCACTATCCCAGGGTACCCTAATTCATTCTTTGCATGTCCTCTATGTTAAGTTCCATACATTTTCTTTCTCTGAGTAGTATTCAGTGAAGGGATTCTTTGGTTTGCCCCTCTTTCATGTTCCTCCAGCTGCCCAATGGGGAGATTTGTCTTCATTCTTAGCCCAAATAGTTCCCATCTTCTTTTCTGGGTAATTTTAGAGATAAGTGATTGTGAACTCTGATGAATCTTGGCATAAATTTGTTCAATTTACTATCTAGTGCTTTTCAAACATACTTGCTTTCAAGGGCATATACCTTTACTGATTTTCAGTTTTCACTTCTATATGTTAAGCAGGAAATAATGTTGGAGATGAAGATATGCAGTTTGGTCTGCAAGTTATTGATTTTTGATGACAAAATCTTATTTAAGCTGGTATGCCTCAATGAAAATTCAGGGGACAAAATTCTATGCTCCCTCTCCTCTTCCTGTCTTCCATTTCTTATGGTGAATAAGACACATTGCATTATCAAAGATGTCACTGTAACTTTGGAAACAGGATGTGACAACTTTTTTTGTCTCTGCTGTCTAGTTGTTCTCTTTGTGGAAGCAGAGTACAAAATACCTTGGACATCTGTTCTGCCTTCCTCTTTTTATCTACTTAATTTCCAACTCCACAAGTGTAAATTTAACAGGCATAGCATGGATGCACTCAAAAATTCTATAGGCTACATAATGCTGGGCTATTAATGAGGTACCAAAATGAGGTACATATTTATCCCTAACTGCTTATGGGAGTGTCCAAGGTGCTGTTGGCCACATCTGGATCTAGATTACCTGGGAGTGTGTCTTAAAATGTGACATGGAAACTAATTAAATGAATGTGGCTGGTGAAAGCTAGTTGAACTATCTCGGTTAAACCTTTATGATAAAGAATTATTATGGGAATTATAAAACAGTGCAGCCTTTTCTCTTAATTGGGTTTTACAAGTCATGATATTTAACTGCACAATGCTTACATTGAAAGAAAACTGCATTAAAAGTCTTTACATGTTTTATTTTTAATTTCTGTGGAATTTATTAATTAACTGCAGTATTGTATTATGTAGCATATTGCTTTATACTGTAATACAGTACTACATGAACTAAATTCAGACCAATAAATTGTTCCTCCCAGGCCACCCTCCCAGGCCACCTATTTATTTCTATGTCAACCTATCATGAAAATAACTGTACCCTTTCTGTCTCAGAAGGGATTTATCACCAGTGGTCCTCTTCTGCATTCCTTACTATCGGCTGATTTCTTCTGGGAGCACCATACATCATTTACAACTTGTTAAACTACAGACTAATGAACTATCAGTATTTAACAATGGTATTCTAAGGAGAACATGTCTCCCTGTGACTTTTATTTTTAATAGCTAATGTAATAGCAAATCATTCATAATTTTCATAAAAGTAATACAGTATTTGATAGAGCAGGTTGAACTATTCATTTTTAATATTTCTTATCAATTCTGCCTTTTTGTTTCTAAATAATCTGAAAATAATCCAGATTGTGCTCTTTATTCATAAATAGGAACTGGATAGGTAATTGGTTAACTGGTTAACTGGTAAGCATCATCCTTAACAGGTGATATTTACCAGATCCGGTTTAATGTTGGGGGCTGGAACAGCTCCCTGCCTGCCCAGGGCAAGGGGCTGCTCCAACCCCATGGGGCCCACTGCGGACAGGGGCTCTCCAACCCAGCTGGAGTAGCCCTTCTTTGCGTGGGCCTGGGTATGCCACATGCAGGGGCTGTTCCAGCTAAGCTGGAGCAGCCCCTGCTATGGCGGGGGCTGCTCGAGCTTGGCCATGATGGACAAGGGAGGGCCGCTCCAGCCCCTTTTTCCCCTCCCTTTCCCTCTTTTAATCAGTTAACCAGTTAATCAGGATTTTACAGCCCTAGTAATTAATAGACTATCCACTTTGGTTGACAAATGGGATAATTTTTATTTTAAAAATTACCCTTTTTCCCCATCAAAAGTTTTCAAATTCTGTGATTCAAAAGCAGGACAACTTTTTCACATACAAGAAGAAAAATACAAGAAAATGTTGATCCTTTTTTTGTCTAAATTGTTAAAATTAGCATTTTTAACAGCTTTAGTAATTGTTAGTAATTTTAATGTAATTTGTCAGTCATTTTTGCAGGGTAGTATTTATCAAAATCACATGGTGAGTTTTTTTGCCCATTGATTGAATTTTAGAAAACTTTAATTGGGAGAATACTGAATAGCAGAAAATTCACTTCTCTAGGACAAATTTTCACATGGTGATTGATCATTTTTTCTAAAGTTTGTGCTGCTTTCAGGCTCCACAAACTTTTCAGGATTTTCACAAACACTCTAATTGTAGGAATTTATACAAATAATTAATATGACACAATAAAGCAGAGAAAATCAAACTTGGCCTTTTATTCTTTTGTTTTTATGGAAACTTGAGATTAATTTAAATTAATTAATAATTAATTAATCCATAATATTGAATAAACATTTATGATCAGTGCTTAATAGAATTGCTGAAAGAAAAGTAGGAGATTAGCCAAGGATTTCTAGCCAGTCCAAGAGTGCATTTCTCTTTCTAGGAGCCCTTGTTCAATGTTGCTTAAATTGCTCTGTGATTTTGCATAAGGCACTAAATCCCTAGCCCCACCTCAAAGCCAACATCCCCAACAACAGTCTTCTCCCTCCTCCACCCTTACCCCCTGCCTGGAGCCCCCTTCTGCATCGCGAACTTCTTTTTAAATGTGATATCAACCGGACTTTTCCACATCTGAACTGTTTGGGCAAACCTTATTAGCTGAAACCATGGCTAAAGGAAGAACAAACGTGGTTCCTTAACTCATTTCACAGCCTGGGTGTGAATTCCCAGCTCATACTGAAATATTAATCTTTGAATATTACCCTGAAAATGGATGCACAAGATATATCCAGTCTCACACACAGGGCTCAGCAATGAAACGTCGGCTATGTCTAGACTGCATTGCATAGACGTCGGCTATGTCTAGACTATGCTCTTTCACTATCCCTGTAAACCTCATTCTACGAGGAATAAGGGATGTGTCAAAAAACATTTTTTTTTCTGAAATTTGGCACTGTGTAGATGCGCCAAATTTCGGAAAAGCCTCTTTCGAAAGTAAATTGGAAAAAGATACATAATTTGCATACTGCAAATTGCATGTCTTTTTCTGATTTAACACTGCAGTGTAGACCTAGCTGTCTTTACACAGGGGCTTGAGTGAGAGTACTCATGGATCCTCAATGAGTGGAAGCACCCTAAAAGTTCCTGGAAATGACTCTGGGTTGTGGTGTGCAAAAATAGACTTATCTTAAATTATTTATGGGACTTGGAAAAGAAAAACAGTATGGTTGTTATAGAGATGTGATAGTGCTTCCCACATCGTAAATTTCATGGATTTTTTTAAGCTAGAAAAGACTATTACAATCATCTAAAATAGCACAATCACTGCTCTGAAGTGTTTGTTTCTTCTTCCAAAAGCAGTAATACCATAACTGCTAAGGAGATACAGTGTCGGGGTCCTTTGCAATCACAAAAATGGGGCTCTTGTTAACCTTCACAGTCAATGCCACAACAGTGTATCTTTGACATGGAACTCCAATGAAGTCAGCAGAGCTGAATTCAGAATTAATATTACATTATGAAAAGTAGTTACTAAAGATAGCGATACTCATGTGTAGGGGGTAATGAGTGGATAATGGAATCCAAGTTAGAAAGAGTTTTTAGATGTTAATGTTTAGGCCATGGATGGGGAACCTAAGGTCTGGGGGCCAGGTGTAGCCCCAGCTTACCTGGGTTTGACTCCTGAGACTCAGGGCTTCCCCCAGCATTGGGGAGCCCATACTGGTGAGGAGTACTTTTTTTGTTTCTCAATTGTGTGCAGCCCCGACTGATTTTTCTTTGGGTCAGTGACCCTGACCCAAAAAGGGTTCCCCACTCCCGTTTAGGCAATTGTAAAAACACAGGTTTTAAATTTGGAAATGGCACTAGTCCAAAATCAACTGAACCTATAGTGCATTTGTTGAGTTTTATTAAGGATTAATGATCATTGTGTTTTTCATTGTTAGAGAAGAGTTTAAAAATGTCTCTAGCTACAAAAAATTTTCTACCTACATTCCCCAAGAAAACAAAGGAAATTATGTGACATCTCTGAAACATTTAAAGCCAAAATTAATCCTGAAATGAATTTTTGAAGTATTATAAATCCAAGTGCTGAAATAATAGCACAAAGGTGTTGCAAAAGTGACCCAAACAATTATTCTGTTCTGGTAACAGCTCTTTTGTGCTATGAGTAAACAGGTGTTTTGAGACTCTAAAACAAATTTAGGACATTAGTTAGGGAGAGATGAGTCTGGATGTATCATAAGCATCATATAATATACTGCGCCATTGTATTTTCAGTGTTAATATTTTGTGAAACTTTTCTATAATGACTTTGTTTACCAGTATTTCTTTCCAATGATTTTGTGACAACTATCTCCCATTATGTTTTATTTATCTCTTTAATAATACACCCACAGAAACTTTTTGTATTAAAAATAATTATTAGTTACCAATGACAACTTCTTGCTATTTGTGTGCAAGTCATGGTTTATATAATATAATTTTTATTGGAAACACTTCAGCCCATAAGTTGGGGTATCCTTCTAGAAATCATTGACATTATATAGATTGAGCTAAGGCATTTTAAATTCTTCCTTTACTTTGTTTACACAGTGTCTGAGATAAAAACTGATACTCTTTCCTTTCTGTTTCTATAGGTTCTATACAGATTAAAGGAAAAAATTCAGTTCTCGCTTCGACAAGATAAGGAGAAAAAACAGGAGATCCACCTTTCACCCATTTCCCTGCAGACAACTCAGTCTGAGTACAAGACAGCAAACAGAATGGTTCAACCTGAACAGGCTCCTAAAGTTGTAAATGTCATAGTGGACCCTCAAGGCCAATGTGTTCCTGAGATCAAACCTCCACTGTCTGCCAGTCCGTCACCTTTCAGAATGAAACCGGTGGGCCTTCAAGAAAGGTAAGTTTATGCCCCAGGGCACTCAACATTTACTGTCTCACTTCAAGATTTCGAAGCAATCATCTCCTTCAGAGAAGCACGAAAAGGTGCCCATTCAACAGTGAGTGCCTTTGCCATACGTTTTAAAACATGGGAATGTTGGATACAAAGTAATAATGGACCAAAGCTGCGACATTTATTTTCCCTCACCCCCGTCACACATCAGACATGAACTGTTTAACCCCTCGCCCATCATACTTCCCACCAGACAGAAATCCCACCCTCACGAGCCTCTAGGTAGGTCTACTCCGCAATCAAACACTGGCAGCTGGCCTGTGTCAGCTGACTCAGACGTGGGCTACCTGTCAGTTTAATTGCAGTATAGATGTTCAGGAGTGGCGTGCTCCCTGGGCTCTAGAGCCTTCCTCTGTCACTAGGTCTCAGAGCCGAAGCTCCAGCCCACCCCAAAGCATCTGCACCCCAATTAAACATCCCTGAAGACTGAGTCAGCTGACACAGGCCAGCCATGAGTGTTTGACCGCAGTGTAAATATAACCTCAGGTCATAATTCCAACCTTTCCTTTGCATCCTCAGTGGGCATTGGACTCTGTGGGCAACTAATGCCTTTGAGTCTGCAAACAGGCTAAAACAATAGCTCAGAAGGATGAGAACTGCCCCATCTACTCTGAAATCTCTCTACCCCAAATACGCCACAGCACAGGGGCAGGGCCGTGGCATGGGGGCAGCACCAAGGAGGCTCTACATAAGGTATGTATAATGCCTCGGCTTTCCTTAGCTTAGCCTTGCACCGCTTTCTACCATTTGCTTATTTTCCCTCTTTTTTGTTCTGATTCACTTGCTGTGTATTATTCAAATCCCAGTTTGTGACTTTTCTAGGGCAGGGACTGTCTTCATGGTGCACCGGGGGCCCTAATCCTTAGGATTCTTCGACATGACTGCAGTATAACTAATTAGCATCATCCAGGCAGGCAGGGTTGTTTTGCTGCACCTAAGCAGGAATGTAGGAGTGTGATGCCCTCTCCCTTGATGGCAACCATCGAATGGGTGAGCCCGTTGCCATATCTGGCAGTAAGGGGGAATCTGTGACTCCACCTCTTGAGGAGGAGGTAGAGAAGCACTATGACGTCTGCCCAGAGGGCTCCCCACTCGCACAGACGTGTCAGTCCATGTAAAAGTTGCTGGGGAAATTTTTGACAAACTGGGTTTTTTCCCCCAAAAATGCCAATTCATCAAACCAGCATGCCTCACAAAATCTCCCAACTCAGCAGGGGGATTGAAAAATAAAACACTTTGAAATTGGCAACATGGGACATTGTGACATTTTCAAGCCAGAAGGATGCATTTTTTTGAGTCAGTGACATTTCGTTTCCACTGTTACTAAATTTAAACCATAAAAAGTAAAGTTCTCCCCCAATGACATAAAAATGAAACATTTTAAAATTATTGAACAGTTTCTATTGATTGGCTGGTTGGTTGCTTGATTAAAATTTTCAGGTTTTTTTACTTTTCATCAAGATCTGGGACAGGCAAAATTAGAAATCTCAAAAATTCTCACTGGATGGGAAAACATTTTCCTACCCAGCCCTAACTGGGTGTCCCAGCTGGACTGCAAAGCTGTGCCCCTACCACGAGCAAGGTCAGAATTTGACTCTCTAAATCACTCCTTTTTTAACAAGAATGGAGATGCTTGGTACAGAAGCACATACTGTTCACAGTTACCACTGCTGATGTATTGCTGAAATAATTCTTTGACTTTGTCCAGATTAAAATATACTTTGTTTATGGATAATCCAGTAGATTCTTTGCACGTCTTTTGCTGCCTATCTTGCAAGCAGGAAACTTGCTTACCATTTTATATGCAGTTAGTATTTGCATTTTTCAGACATATTTAATGTCTCTAATAAAATATATGCAATACATACTGTGGGACAATAACATGATGGTTAAGGCAGTTGAGAAGAAGCATGATTTCCTTCCTGGTACTATCGTGATCCCAAATCAGTGTTCCATCTGTAGCAGCACTGGTAAAATAAGGAAGAGAAAGGAAATATTTGCATGACTTTAATTTTGGGAGGAGGGAGAGAATTAAGGCTTTATTTCCTGCTAACAGAATTTACCAAAATCACACAAAATCTCAGCCTTCACTACCAACCATCCGTCCTGAAACTAATCAGGAACCCTTTGTAACAGAGCTCACTTTAAAGCGGGGTGGGGAAACTTTTTGGGTCAGGGACCGTTGACCCAGAGAAAAATCAGTCAGGTGGGGATTCACTGGGGGCTGGAGTGCCAGTGCGGGCTCCCCAGTGTTGTGGGGGGGAGGAGCCCTGAGTCTCGAGGGCTGGATCCAGGCAAGCTGCATCTGGCCCCTGGGCCTAAGGTTCCCCAACCCTGCTTTAAATAAATATCTAAATGTGTGCACACGTTACATCTGAACTATGAGTGCTGCAGTGATCACTCAGTGTTGCAGTCAAGTTGTTAGATGATGGGAGAGTGGCATCTAGAGGAGGGAGAACAGATTGCAACATATCGTGGGTTTCATTCCTGAGTAGGAAAAGGAAAGATGGGTTCCACTGGAAAGATGGGCACATACATTTCTTTCTGCAGCCCTTTCAGTTGCCCGGTTTAAGGTTCATGTCCTGCATCACTTTTAACTGAAAGCTTTTAATTGTCCCTTTGAGCAGCACCCTACTTCAAGTGGATCTTGAAATGCTGATTTGGTAGAATGTTAGCAAAGCATTCCGTGTTAACTTTTGTTCTGGTTTTGAGGCAAGACAGCACAGCGATAGTGTCGTGCTCACATCAAGCATTGTAAGGCAATAGGTGAATTCCTTTTTCTAATGTTAAAAGAAAGATGTGTTTCCATATTTGGCATACAGTAAATGTTTGCCCCATAGAAGAGTTGGTGATTAAAGATATATACAGGAATGGCATAGAGATGTTAGACTGGCTATGTCAAAGCTATGTTTCTAGAGCCCATTCTGGTTAATTAGTGATTGTTGGCTAAGAAAGTTGAAGGGTCTTCACAAGGCCTTCTGGCACCTTGTAAATTATTTAGCAGAGGGTGCTTGAGAATTGCTGTTTTCTGGCACCTTCATTCTCCAGTCTCCCTGACAAAAATCTATTATACTGGAGGCATGCCTCATCTCATTTCTGACCCAACAAGCAGGAGAACTAATGTTCTCCAGTATAAATGTCCTGTTAGGCATACAGTAGTTGCTTCGGGCTTACACTCTCTCCTGTAATATTGCATGCTGCATAACCAAAATTGGTCTGAAAACCAATATTTTTCCCACAAAAAGGTCATGCCTAATTTTCATCTCAGCTGGTCCAGAGTTAATCTTGATTTACAACACTGTACCCAGAATCAGAATGTGATGCATAGTGATTTGTTTTTTTAAATTGTAGTCTGACTAGTAAAGCGCTTCTTTTCGTGGCCTTGTAACAAACTAGATGTTTTCCCAGAACCATGCACAAGCAATGGTGTTTCCCATAGCTGCAGCAAAATCCTCCTTCATATAAATCACCCCAAGTAATCAGCAAATGAGCAGGTGCTCCATGATCTGCACTTCATTGCAGTTGCATGCATGTGGGCATTAGTAAAACACTGAAATGCTATTAAAACTATTGAGAAGTTAAAACACAAAAGTGCCAGGTGCTCATTACAAAAAGAGAAAAGGAAATAAGTTATCATACCAGCAAATCATACATAGGATTTACTAGTGAAATTATTCATTTTGCCATTATTGGAACAAAGCCATACTGGCTCAGACCAGTATCCTGTCTTCTGGAAGTGGCCAGTGCCAGATACGTCACAGGGAATGAATAGAACAGGGCCATATCAAGTAATTCCTCATATGTTAGCCACTCCCAGCTTCTGGCAGTCAGAAGCTAGCAACTCCCAAATCATGGGTAGCATCCCTGACCATCCTGTCTAATAGCCATTGATGGACCTAGCCTCCTTGAACTTATCAAATTCTTTTTTGAGCACACTTATAATTTTGGCCTTAACAGCATCTTCTGGCATGAATTCTACAGGTTTACTACCTATAGAAGTACTTCCTTTTGTTTGTTTTAAACTTGCTGCCTATTTATTTAATTGCGGCTACGTCTAGACTGCATCCCTCTGTCGACAAAGGGATGCAAATCAAGCACATAGAAATTGCTATTGAAGCAGGGATTTAAATATCCCATGCCTCATTAGCATAAACATAATACAGCTTTTTCAAAATGGAGTTTTTTTGGAAAAAAACGGCAGTCTAGATGTGGATCTGTCGAAAATAAAGCCTCGAAAAAGGCTTTATTTTGGACAGATCCTGTAAACCTCATTTTTTGAGGAATACAGGATCTGTAGAAAAAGGCTTTATATTCGACAGATCTGCGTCTAGACTGCCGTTTTTTTTTTTTTAAACTCCATTTAAAAAAAAAGCGGCTGCCATGTTTATGCTAATGAGGCACAGGATATTTAAATCCCTGCTTCATTAGCAATTTCGATGTGCTTAATTTGCATCCCTCTGTCGACAGAGGGATGCAGTCTAGACGTAGCCTGGGTAATCCCATTTCTTGTGTTACATGAAGAAGTTCCTCATTCACTTTCTCCGTACTGTTTATGATTTTAAGGGCCCATATCATATCCCTCCTCCTTAGTCATCTCTTTTCTAGTCTTTTTAATCTCTCCTCATATGGCAGCTGTTCCATACCCTTAATCATTTTTAAGCTCTTTTCTCTACCTTTTCTAATTCTAATATTTCTTTTTTGAGATGGGGCAATAAAGTGTAGGCATACCATGGATTTATATAGTGGCATTGTGATATTTACTATCTCATTAGCTATACATTTTCTAATGGTTCCTAATATTGTGTTATGTTTTTTATTCCTGCTACATGGAGAACTATTCACAATCACTCCAAGATCTCTTTCTTGAGTACTAGCAGCTAAGTTAGACTCCTGAATTTTGTGTACATAATTGGGATTTTGTTTTTCCATGTGCATTACTGTGTATTTATCAACATTCAATTTCATCTGCAATTTTTTGGCCCAGTTACCCAAGTTTTGTGCAATCCCTTTCTAACTCTTCACAGTCTGCTTTCAACTTAACTATCTTGGCTAATTTTGTACTGTCTGCATTTTTTGCCATGTCATTATTTTCCTTTTTTCTGGATAATTTTTAAACAGCATTGGTCCAAGTACAGATCCCTTGTGGACACCACTATTTACCTCCCTCCATTCTGAAAATGGACCATTTATCCCTATCCTTTATTTCCTGACTTTTAACTGGTTACTGATCCATGAGTGGATCTTCCCTCTTATCCCATGATATCTTATTTTGCTTAAGAGCCTTTGGTGGAGGACTTTGTCAAAGGCTTTCTGAAAGTCCAAGTACACTATATCCACTGGGTTACCCTTGTTTGTGGGACTCCTCCACCCATGAATTCGAATAGATTGGGGAGGCATGATTTCTCTTTACAAAAGCTGTGTTGATTCTTTCCCAATACATCATGTTCATCTATATGTCTGATAATTCTGTTCTATAGTTTCAATCAATTTGCCTGATACTGAAATTAGGATTACTGTCTTGTAATTGCCAGGACTGCTTGTGGAGTCTTTTTTTTTTTTCAGATTAGCATCACATTAGTTATCCTCCAGTCATCTGGCAGATAAGTTGGTTTAAGTGACAGGTTACATACCTATCACAATTTCATATTGAAGTTCCTTCAGGACTCTTGGTGAATACCCTCTGATCCTGGTGATTTAGTACTTTTTTAAATGCATCACTTTGTCCCAAAACCTCATCTATTAACACCTCAATCTGGGACAGCTCCTTAGATTTGTCACCTAAATATATATATAACATGAAGGATATAAGCCTTTGGGATGATTTGAGAGATCCATGTACAACGTACGAATTCTGCTTGAATTTATGAAATTTCCCTGTCATATACAGTCTCAGTGTATGTGGAGTCAGCTTGTGCTACCAGGGCTGTGTCACATATCCCTCAGAACATGGACAGTGGGAGGTCATAAACTTTGATCAATCCTTTACAAGTGAAAACACCTTGGTACAATGAGATGCTGAAGCCTGGAGAAGCTAGTCCAAGTTTTTGTGCACATTTTAGAGAGTAGAAAATCCCCAAATGGAAGAACAAAGAAATCTGTTGTTAATTCTGGGTCTTAACGCATGAGGATATGTGAGCACTGCGCAGATGAAAGTGAAAGTAGTCTGGACACGGTTTGTTCAGGGGAAAAAACCCTTTTTAGAAAAAAACCTCTCTTCCTTAAAAAATGAGGTTTACGCGGTTCTTTTTTCGAAAAAGGGGGTTTTTCCCCAAAAAAACCCCACGTCCAGACTACTTTCGCTTTCGAAAGCTCCACTTTTGAAAGTGAGATTAGAAGAAGGTATGCAAATTCCCCGCAGAATTTGCATATCCTCTTTCGAAAATAGCACGTAGTTTAGACGTACCCTTAGGTGTGAGCATCCCGATAGCAAAGTCCCAGTCACATTACTATGTCCTCGCTGTTTTGGCATATGTCTGTGTGTGCCTGATGGCATAGCTCAAAAGATTCTTAACCAGTCAGTTGTGTCCATTACAGGAGAATTTGTGTGTTCTCTGTGGACAGGATTTGTAGGAAATCATGTGAGGACTATCAGTGTTCAATTGATTTATCACTGCAAAACGGATGGGTTCCAGCCCAAGTTCAAATTGGAGCTCAGGTTCTCATCCACATCTCCACCTGGGCGAGCTAGCCTAGGAATGCAGGTCAAAAGTTTTGTGTGTGGCTGGTCAGGGAATTAATTTTGTGTGTGGCCTGCATGAATTATGCAGTGAAAACTTACAGTCAGAGGGAACTCTGAGGGACTCTTTGACACGTAGGAAGTTTGGGCAGGAGAGAGGAAGACAGTTGCTAAGGAGGATTATTGATCTTTTAACTGTGTGACCACCTGAGGAAGAAGGAAACTGGATGCGCAAGAGAGATGGAGGCTAGTAATTTGGAGGAGAAGCAAGAGAGAGGGATCTTGGATATCTCAAAGGAATCTGACCTAAACACAAGCAAAGCTCAAGAGTGTTGCAGAAACTGAGGTACATAAATATGTATAGGTGTTTTTATTCTTTTATCTATATCTGTATATTTCTTGTGCTAGCTAAAAAGTGCTATGTATTCAAATCTTTATACACTTTGTGTGTCTATTTGATTCACTAGCATGTGTCTCTGAAGAGAGAACTGTAAACCTAGATTTACACAAAGTTGGAGCTCTAGACTAGTGGTTCCCAACCTTTTTTATACCGGGGACCAGCAAACCCATTCACAAACTTTTGGCAGACCGGTAACATTTTATCTGCATATTTGCATATTCATTATGCAATGAATATGGGAACCTCTGCTCTAGACTGCAAAAGGGTGTGCTTAAGTCATTGGAAAGTCTGGGGCAGAGGGATCAGCAGTGGTCCAGCCATGGGTCCCCATTTCCATGAAGAGTTAACAGACAGCATTTCTATGCCCAGGAAATGTGCCACAAAGGTCTAGGGGAGAGATGGGACTGTAGCATACTTAGACTAAAGGAAACTTAAGAGCTCACAGGCCGAAGTGTGAATCCCAAACACAACACTCTGGTGAGTGCCCAGCAGAGCAGAGGGGCCAACAGACATTCCTGGCCCCTGGGCAAGGTGGGGTGGGCTGGCTCCATGCTCCCAATAGGGGTGAGGCCTTGGGCAGAAGGGGTGGGGCTGAGGGCAGCCAGCCCTCAACACTGCTCAGAGTACACTACACTTCCCCAACCCCCCATCTATCCCTCAACGCCACCTGGAGAGTGGCAACAGTGAGCTCTGTGTGGCGATTTAAAAGGCCTAGGGCTCCAACTGCCAGAGCTTCTGTGGTAAGAGCTGCCATGGCCAGGAGCCTCGGGCCCTTTTGAATCGCCAGGTCCTGGGGGAATTGCCCCATCCCCTCCATCAGTGGGCCTAGTGCTCTACTAGAGCTCAGTGTGGACAGTCTTTATAATTTAGAACATGAACTGGGGGGCTTAGTAAGAAACTTTCCCTGGGAGCAAATTATTCCATAACTGCCCACTGCAGGATTTTTTTAACCTTCCTCTGAAAGGGTATGTCTACACTACAGCATTAATTCGAGTTAACTTAATTCGAAATAGTTAATTCGAATTAAGGTAATTCGAAATAATGCATCTATACACAAAAACTATTTTGAAATAGCGTTTTGCTATTTCGAAATAGCACGTCCACACTAAGTGGACCCTGAACCGAAGTTAAGGCTGGCCGGAACCAGTGCCGGCAGGGCATCAGGTTAGGACTTAGTGTGTGGGGCTGCTGCCTGAGGCTAACTGAGCTCCGTGCTTAAAGGGACCCTACCTCCACCCCAGACAGACAGTTCTCAGGGTTCCCCGCTTGCTTGTCTACCTCGATGAGGGACAGCAAAGCAGTCCTATCTTGGAGTGCCCTGAGCGCCCGCACTCAGGAAACCACAGCACTCGGACACATGGAGCCAGAGCTGCCCCGGGCACGCCAGTGCATCTCGTGGGGTCATTGCCATCAGCCCGGCTGCACTTGCTGCAGGCTGCCATCCGGGGGAGGTCAGGATCCAGGAGGCCCTACAGGAGAGCGTCCACCCCGAGGAGCCCTCAGAGCCACTCCAGTCCTCCCCACCAGGGGCTCGTGCCCCATTCCTCCCTCACGTCCTTCCACTTACCCCTCCCTAGCCCCCCTTCCTGATGTCAAATAAAAGACACATGTTCAAAAATAGAAACTGGGTTTATTGAACAAAACTGGGGGGAGGGGTGAACCTCTGGGGAGACTGGGAAAAGGAGGTGGGAGAGGGGAAGAGAGAGGGTGGGAGAGGGAAGGGGGACACCTGGGAGGAGGGAGCTGGAAGGGGGAAGCAAGGGGAAGAAGTGGGAGGGGAAGCTCAGGGCCCAGGGTTGGGAGTCTCACCGGACCATCTTGATTTTCATGCAAACCTGCTCCTGGGTTTGCATGTGGCCTTTGGTGGCCAGGCTGGCAGCTATCCTGCCATAGATGGCCACATTCCTCCATCTAGTGCGGAGATCATGGACGTTGGGGGCATCCCCCCCAAACCTGAATAAGGTCCATGATCTCCCCCCTGGACCAGGAAGGCGCCCACCTTCTCCGGGCCCTGGCAGGCTCCTGGGAGCTGGCAAGTGCTCCTGGGGAGCGGTGGAGGGCTGGCTGCCAGTGGCTTGCTGGCTCATGTTTTGGGGCCACTGGGTCAGGGGCCCTGGTGGCCACTGCTGGCTCTGGGCTGGCAGGCTTGGAGTTGGCACAAGCACTGTGGCCAGGGTCTACCCCTTTAATGGCTCTGGGGCTGGGGGAGAGGAGAGTAAGTTTTCCTGGTTGTTCCCAGAGTGGCCACCAGGGCTCCCTTGGAAGGGCTGGAGGCCCCATTTCAGAAGTGTCTACACAGCACTTAATTCGAAATATTATTTCGAATTTGGCATTACTCCTCGTAGAATGAGGTTTACCAAATTCAGATTAAGCGCTCACTATTTGAATTAATTTGAAATAGCGGTTTGCATGTATAGATGCTATTAAAGTTAATTCAGAATAACGGCTGTTATTTCGAATTAACTTTGCAGTGTAGACATACCCAAATATCATTGCTGATAGAGGTAGGGTATTGAACTAAATGTACCACTGGTCTGATCTTTTATGGCAATTCCTGTGTAAATTTTGACAGATCTGCTCTTTTTTGGTTATTTTACATAGGTACAAAAATGAAATTACAATATCTGAGCCTCCTATTCATTATCTCTTGCTTGTCAGACATCTTGTGGGTGATAAACATTACCTGTACAATCTTATACTGATTTTAAATATAGTCCTGGCAGTAGTTTTGGAACTTGAAGAACAGTCTCCTTTAAATGAATCACTACATTACTGATAGTAAGTAGTAACTGTTGTGACCCAGTAGTTAGAAATACTAAGGTGAGGTTTTAAAATGATGCTCTTATTTGCTATGTTAATATAATAAAAGTCAAATAACAGAGGACCACTGTTTGAACAAGTCTCTGTTTAATAAGTCAAGAAATGTTGTCCAGCAATTTTCTCTGTTTCTGTTCTGATTTTTTTAATTGGAACTCAATTGGTGTTGTAGGCATAATTAATCTATTGCATAATCTCATTATGACTAAAGATATTGCTGAGACTTTCTGCCATTAGATGAAATATTCTGTTCTGAGTAATCACTTAAAGCAATACTTTGTGGGTTGCACCTTGCATTGAAAAATTGTAAACATGCCAGTTTTTGTAGTGTCTGACATAAGTATGAGAACTTAATATATTTACAGGAAGGGGCCTTGAATTTCCTGGCCAAAACATACTTGCTTTGCATAGATTTTGGAGGATAAATTTACTCTATTGTGTTGAGCTGAATATGCTTTTGGCATTCTTAATTTAACTCTTAGGAGTTGTTTTCCAGGAAAAAGCAGAACTATGTGACAACCCAAAAGTGTTAGCTGGAGAACATGTTTGAAGTGATCTAGAAATGATACCTTACCCTATTAAAGGAATTAGAGAAGCAACAAGGAAAAATTCAGAAAATCCCATGCCACTGATTCACTGTGTAGCCTTGGATAAGCCACATAAATTCTCTATGTCCATGTTCCTGTTGGTAGGCATACCTACTTCACAGGAGCATTGCAAGGATTAAAATAAGAATGTTTGTAAAGTATTATTCAAGTGATACACATTACTATTGCCTATGTGTATACCTTGAGGAGCAGGCAAGATTTTGCAAACAATAAGCTTAAATTCATTTTCTTCTATAGGTTTATGATTAGATAGTGCCTCCTAATTGTGTTATTTTCTGTATTGCTCAACAGTGATCTGTATAGATCTATTGCATGGTACCTTTTAAACAAGGAGCATTTAACACTTTCAGCCCTGATCTAGCAATGAGGTGTTTTCTGGTTTCCCCATGCAGGGCCCCATTAATTTTAATAGAGCTCCCAAGCATGGGGTCTGCTTACATCAGGGTTTCCCAACCTATGGGTCGGGACCCAAATATGGGTCGCCATTACATTTCAAAAGGGTAGCCAAGTGTCTCCCCAGGTGGCTCTGCCCCCTCTCCTCCCCCCGTTTTTGAATTGCCTTGGGTCACCAAGTCTTCCTGAATTGTCAAAATGGGTCCCCATCTGGAAAAGGTTGGGAACCGCTGGCTTACATGGATCTTCTTGCAGCAGTTTGGCTTTGTTTGTTTGCCAGTTGTTGTTCTGACAGTCCATAGTTTTTAAATCACATATCAGTAGAAATCTATGTTTAAATTGTGGGCAGAGCATAAATGCATCGATGTGCTAAAGAAGCACTAGGAGCTTAACCTAAAGCCCCTTGAAAGCATTGAAAGGACTCCTAGATGTTTCAGTGGGCTTTGTATCAAGCTCTAGCTGAGTATAGGGCCTTCAGTCTGGCTAAGGAATAGCTATTCATATCCCTTAATCTTTGGCTTCAGGCTAAAGAGAAAATTCTGTCCACTCCAAGTCCTTTTGCAAAGCCTGCTTACTTGGACTTTATGGAGAGGAGAAGAATTTGAATGAGTCTGAGCTGCCTCATTAATCTCAATAGGACATCAACTCACATGCCAACATAAGAATGACCATTTAAATATCAATTTTTACTATTTACCTTGTGATTATTTTCAAAACGGCACACAGCATATGTAGAGTGTTTTCACTGTGGTTGAAGTTATCCAAAACAGGATTTAGAGATGTAAATACCTGGAAGCTCTGTTGGATAGTTGATTTAGGTTAGTTCTCTGTATGAGTCTGAAATAGGAAAGGAAAGAGCTAGGTGACTGAATTCCTTGGGAGGAAATCTTTAATGAAGAGCAAAAGATCTCATAGAAGTGGGAAAGGATTTTATTTGGATTTGGAAAACAAGAGTAATCTATTTGTCTAGGTATTTTTATTCCTCTGCCCCATTTCACAGTATTTAAATAATATGGGTTTTAGAATAATGATTATAGAACAATGATGGCTTCTTCTCTATTATATTGTATAAAACTTTTCCAGGAGAAGTGAATCAATTGTTTGTGATTACATCTACCTTTCACCATCTACGTCTTTGTACTACACCTAACACCTACGTGCCTCATGAACTCTCTCTCAGGGCCTTGAATGCTTCTTGCCAGATTGGTCCAAACTCAACTAGAATAGATGGGGCATTTTCCTCCCTAATTCCAGTGTTCCTTAGGCAGGTGGTACTATCCCGGATTTCCTTTATTTTTCCTGCCATTTGTATCTGGACTAGGCCATCCTTGCAAGTTAGCCCATCTAATATTCAGAACAGTTTCACAGATTGCAACTTCACATTCTCTTGAAAGAAGAGAAGCAAGATCTCAGTCTAGTAGAAAGACACCAATGCCTGTGCTATAATTTATATTTGCCTTTTTATGCTCTTTTGGCCAGGAATTTTTAACATACTTTTATTGTATTGTCAGGTCTCTTATCTTGCGTTTATTCTTGTTACTCTAGTTGCTACTGGTTTTAACTTGTACACAGGAAACTGCAGTGCCAATCAATTTAGTTCCCAAGGTGACAGGAAACCCTATTTGGTCAGATGTTGATTGTGCTTGTCTTTACTGCTCCACCCATCACATTTTCTTCCTTTTTGGCTGAAGTTAAGACAAATTAATCATTGGCCACCATCTGGCAGACAGTTTTGGTGGTGTGTCAGTTAATTGTCTAGCAGACCTGTTAAAAAGTAGTAAGTAGTGTAATAAGCTGAAGGGAAGTTTCAGTGGTAGGACTAAAATCTTTTAGGAGGCCTAGAATCACACACTGACTTTGACAGAATGAGTCATATGGGTAATTATGAGAAATCTATGGTCTTGTCTACAGGCAAGAAATTTGGCTTTCTAACTGCTGTCTGGTTCCAGTATCATGCATGTTGGCACACTTCACACCCACAGAGGAAAGTGTTTTCAGTGGGACATGGGTGTTCGTTTGGAAAAAACTTGCTTCCATTAAGGCTAACCCCTGTGTGATCCTCCACCATTCAGTTCTCCGCTGGTGCAGCACCAGTGCTAATAGTATCACTGAGATAACAGCTCTGAATATGCTTATAGTGCTTTCATTAAAATTCCACAGAGATGTTCTATTAGCTTTACTTCTTCTACAACAATACACTGCATAGAGGTCAAGATGACAAAGCCACTTATCTGCACAAATGCACACCAAAGAGCTCAGCTGCATGCTATTCAGCATTCAATTTCTTCACAAAACACTTAAGGTTTGTTTTATTTGAATGCATAGTGTTTGTCAGGTTGGCCTTCTTATAGGTGTGGACTGATGTACAGCTAGGTCCTCTCAGTTCTCCAACATGGAGTGCTTTTTACACTGCTTTGCTTTATGGGTTGACACTCCAGATCTCCTCACACATAGCTTCCAGCATGTAAGTTACTCCCAATTATTTTGTATGAGTGCTATAACCAGGCACTCACATATTATACTACAGACGCTGCCTGCAAATTCCCAGTCCCAGACTGTCCCCCAGAAATGTGTGTCTTCTACAGCTCAGCTCTCTCTAATATAAGTTCATATAAAGCCTGTCATTTAAAATGATGTGCACAAATCCTGTTGTCCCAAATGGAGTTTCCCAAACACTTCAATCCAAACACACAGATTAAACAATAAAACAAATGTATCAACTACAAAAAGATGTTAAGTGACTTCAAATTAAAATACATAAGTCAGAATTGGTCACAAGAAAATAAAAGTAAAACACAACTAATATCTAACTTAAAAAGCTAAGTGAATTCAAAACACATGTTACAACACACAGGTAATTCTTTTCAGTCACGATCCCGCTCCCAGTCCAAAACTGTTTCCTTTGTTCTTCAGGTGGTATGAATGCTGTGAGTACAGAGAAAAGGGAGGAATACTTTGGGTTGTCTTCTCTGTATATCTCTTTCTCTTCTTCAAGAATCATCTCTTGCTGAGATTCAGAACACAGAAAATCTGTGTGGATGGGAACCTCAAGCCATTTCTTTGTCAAGATGTTTGTTTTCACCCACATCCTGTCAAAAATGGCCACTTACTCATGCAACATAGCCACACATATTTTACCAGGACAATAATGATCAGCCAATTATGAGTTTTCAAATGATGGGGTTTTCAAAACCCTGTCATGGGGTAGATATGCCCAGCCCTCTAAGGGGCTGGGCGGTAGGTCTTTAAGGCACCTCAAAGAGTGCACCACATCATGTACTTCCCAATCCCTTCAGCTCAGGGCCAATCACTATACCCCTTCTCCAATACAACAGTCTGGACTAGTGGCCACAGTCAGTAAAACACCCTCTTCTGAAAAGGTAGTGAGGCCCAGCAGACAGAATCAGTAATTGCCCCCTTTTCTCAGGGCAGTGAGGCCTAATGGCCAGAGTTAGTTTCATTCCCTTCCCTCAGGGCAGTGAGGCCTAGTGGCCAGAGTCAATAGCAACCCTCTCTGTTCGCAGAGCAAAGGTCTAGCATCCAGAGTCAATAATTACAAGTGTAGCAAGGTAAGGGGACCCGGGCCCATCCTCTCCACCGGGTCCCAGCCGAGGGCCCTGTCAGCTGTGTGAGCATGTCCCACCACTAGCTCAGCAGGGAATCTGCCCAAAACACCCCACTCTGGGCAACTTCCTACCAATCTCACAGCTTCTCAGTTGACTTCTTCTCCAGTTTCCACCAGGCTGCGGGCTTCTCCAGTCATTCTCCACTGACTGGCCCCTGCAGTTTAGTCACTCTATAGCTCTTCTTGCAGAGCTCTGGCAGTGCCTCCTTCCTCTGTGATGGTCAGCCCTGAATGAGCTGCTCCACTGGTCTTTATACCTATCCTCCAGCTGGAGCATGTTCAGCAGGGTTGTGGTAGTCCTGGTTAACTCTTTCAGGTCCAGTGTGGAGTTGGTACACCCCATCACAACTCCCAAGAGCATAATTTGTACAAAAAACATCATAGTCCTGTAAAAGGAGGGGATATAGACTGTCACAGTGAGTCTATATCTTTATTGAATCAACTTCTGTTGGTGAGAGAGACAAGCTTTCTCACCAACAGAAGTTAGTCCAATAAAAGATATTGCTTTACTCACCTTGTCTCTCTAATATCCTAGGACAGGCATGGCTACTGCTAAACTGCCTATATGAAACAACACCAATGTTTTTAGAAATCTGGTGGAGATGCTAATTTACAGACTTCATTGATGAATGAAAGATCAATTTCATGAAAAAGGTCACAGAATAATGCATATTTCCCACCTCCCACAGAAGCACAAAGTATCTCTGTATTCAAGGAGTTGGTCCTCTGACAGCATCTATAAAAATATTCTAGTAGAAAATCCTCTTCCATTCTCCTTATTCTGTGAAAAATTGCCTTTTTGTTTGTTTGTTTGTTTTTTGGTTTGGACCCTCTACAAAGGGATGTTTCCAAAGCTTCTGTCTGCCTACTGTAAATTATTTTTATTGACCCAATTGTACTAACCACCAACATCCACTATGTACCTCTCTGTTAACTGATCCCTGTCTTATAATAATCAGCCATCCAATACATCCTTATTATTAGAAGTTGTTAAATCCATCTCTAGCCCAGGAGAAAACACTTTCTAAGAGACACTGCAGTTCAAATCTGAAGTGAAAGTTGTTACTTTTATTACATACCTTGGCATGCCAAGAGTTGAATATTTCTGTAGTTAACTTTTGCGTCTTTTTTCCATGTAGTGCCTATTGTAGCACTGTGGGTGTTCTTGAACAGATATAGGGCTAGTGGGTGTGATCCCCAGAGGTAGAATGGCTGACAGACTTGCAACTCTGGGAAAGAAAAGCAAGGAAACATACTGGACATGTGCAGAACATGAAAAACTATTCAAATAAAACGTACTGGTAAAGGAGCACAAAATGAGACCTGCTTCTGGAAGACCACACAAGTTCAAGAAGAAAGGAAGAGATAGATGCAGTTCAGTTTCTGGAATGAAAGGGAAATGAGAATAGCAGGCAGACAGCACCCATGACACAAGAAAAGCTGACTACACAACCGATCCAGGAATTAACCCTCACATCAGAAACTCCATGCAACACCATAAAACAGGGCTATGCTACTTATTGGACTGCCTCCTAACTCTTTGCCTCCTTCTCACCCCTAGGGAGCTGTCTCCAAAATTGTGGGATAAGTACTCAGAAGGTAGTATGACTGTAATTGCCTAATACAGCCTAAGTACAACCACTAGGCAAACTGTACCCACAACAGTATGATTAACATGGACACTGCTGCATTGATACTTACACCTGTACTATCCTATTATTTCAGTTACCAGTTGTTAAAGTCACTTCTATCCACAGCCACTGTGTGCAAGAAGCTTCCACTGTTTAACACTGTTGGCAAGTAGATCTGACTGTTTTCTAATCTTAAAAGTTAGTAATTAGAATTTATATGGACCCTTGTGTCTGAAGATCAAAATATTTCAAAACACAATGAGGTAGACATAGAAGATGAAGTTCGTCAACAAGGACTTCAAGCTTGATCCTCTTCAAAATATAAAGATTAAAAATCTTCCATCTGAACCAGTTTTCTTTCAGGTTAGATTCAAAATGAGAAGGAACCAGTGCAAGCTATTGAGCCAACTTACTGACCTATGCATCAAATACATCTACCACGCAGAATTTCAGTCCATTCCTCCAGGGATTGGTTTGTTTCTCAAAATCAAAATAGTCCACCACAAATCAAAACAGATTAGCCAGGTTCCTGCTTCCTGGCCCCTCCTTACACCTCTTCCTCATAAGGTTTCTGTCTTTGCCCACACATCTCCAGTCATTCTTTGATGTAACCTGGAGCGATCCTATGCAGATCCTTTGCCCTGATCCTGGGTCCCCTGTTACAGGAGTTTTCCTGCACCTATAGGTGACTTCTCCTATTTTTGTCATGTGCTGGCCCTTTTTCTGAGGACTAAGTAGCCTGAAGGCTATCACCTGATCTTTGGCCTCAGTCCCATCGCTTGGCAGGCAATTAGTCACAAGCAGCACTAAGCCTAGATTTCTTAAAGGGTCACATCTCCATTTGATAACACAATACAGAGGTAGAAGATGCAAATGCCAACAAAAAGAGTTGGTATGACTGTTGGTGTCATCAAAGCCAAAGTTGAACTTTAGTCCTAATTTAAATTTGAACGTGAACCAAACTTGACCACCTCCTTAGCCAATTTATAATTATTTCCATTTATATCCAAAGAATGACATGAAGTGGTTAAGTTACTAGACCAATGATTCAGAAGTCATTGTTAGTACTGTGTACAGAACTTAGGTCTCTGGGTTCTGTGCCTTACTACTAGACCATGCTATGTCTAAGAACAATGAAGAGAGGTGAACATTAAATGTTTTCTGCAGTTAGAGTACGCTGACTGGGATAATCTTTGAAAAGATGTAAGTTTTGTTAATATTATACAGTTTCGCTTTCTATCCAGGACATGGAATGTTGTTATTTGTCTTAAGTCATACATTATTGGAACTTAATAAATAGTAATATTACTGTTAATTAATTAGTGGTAATTTTAATGTTATTCTTCAGGATAACACCAGAACTTAACATCAGGGACAAAAGAGGAGAAAAATCTGAAACAACTTAACAAGGCCCCTAAATATGTAGCTAGCTATGAAGTATTGTACATAACTGCCATGCCCCAAAATGTCATTAACTTTAAGATTTCTCATGTGAACTCCCCACAGAAATGCTCCTTAGGCTACAACTACACAGAATATTTATTTCTGAATAAGCTATTCCGGAATAGTTATTCTGAAATAGTTTATTTCAAAATAGCACGTCTACACTGCAGGAAAGCCTCAAAATTAGTCTAATGTAATCTCAATTTAGAGCCCCAGAGGAAAAACTTAGAATGGCCCTGGATGAGGGGCTATTTCAAAATAGCAGCACTGGAGTGTCTACACATGCCTTTTTTTGAAATAGCTGTTTCAGGATAGGCGTTATTCTTCATAGAATGAGGTTTACAGATTTCGGAATAAGCCACCCGTTATTTCGAAATAATTTCAAAATAACGAATGGCTGTGTAAACGCTCACATAGTTATTTTGAAATAACGACTGTTATTCCAAAATAACTTTGCTGTGTAGACATATCCTCAGAGAGCTGCATAGCCAATGGGAGATTGTGGTGCTATCTGGTATTGGCTTTAGATGGGCTGCATCTCCGTAGGGATGGAGATCCCTTTTTTCCACAGTTCCCCTGAGATCTTGGGTGTGGAATGTTAATGGGAAAATGTTAATGGGAATGTTAATGGGAAAATAAAACAGCGGGGCACAGACTATCCAATAAGTTCTTGGACTGCATTGGAGACAACTTTTTATTTCAGAAGGTTGAAAAAGCTACCGGGGGGAAGCTGTTCTAGATTTGATCCTAACAAATAGGGAGGAACTGGTTGAGAATTTGAAAGTGGAAGGCAGCTTGGGTGAAAGTGATCATGAAATCATAGAGTTCACAATTCTAAAGAAGGGCAGAAGGGGAGAACAGCAAAATAGAGACAATGGATTTCAGGCAGGCGGATTTTGGTAAGCTCAGAGAGCTGATAGGTAAGGTCCCATGGGAATCAAGACTGAGGGGAAAAACAACTGAGGAGAGTTGGCAGTTTTTCAAAGGGACATTATTAAGAGCCCAAAAGCAAGCTATTCTACTGCATTGGAAAGATAGAAAATATGGCAAAAGACCGCCTTGGCTTAACCACGAGATCTTGCGTGATCTAAAAATAAAAAAGGAGTCATGTAAAAAATGGAAAGTAGGACAAATTACAAAGGATGAATATAGGCAAACAGCACAGGAATGGAGGGGCAAGATTAGAAAGGCAAAGGCACAGAATGAGCTCAAACTAGCTACAGGAATAAAGGGAAACAAGAAGACTTTTTATAAATACATTAGAAGCAAGAGGAAGACCAAGGAGAGGGTAGGCCCACTGGTCAGTGAGGAGGAGAAACAGTAACAGGAAACTTGGAAATGGCAGAGATGCTTAATGACTTCTTTGTTTCGGTCTTCACCGAGAAGTCTGAAGGAATGCCTAACATAGTGAATGCTAGTGGGAAGGGGATAGGTTTAGAAGATAAAATAAAAAAAGAACAAGTTAAAAATCACCTAGAAAAGTTAGATGCCTGCAAGTCACCAGGGCCTGATGAAAATGCATCCTAGAATACTCAAGGAGCTGATAGAGGAGGTATCTGAGCCTCTAGCTATCATCTTTGGAAAATCATGGGAGACAGGAGAGATTCCAGAAGACTGGAAAAGGGCAAATATAGTGCCCATTTATAAAAAGGGAAATAAGAACAACCCAGGAAACTACAGACCAGTTAGTTTAACTTCTGTGCCAGGGAAGATAATGGAGCAAGTAATTAAGGAAATCATCTGTGAACACTTGGAAGGTGGCAAGGTGATAGGGAACAGCCAGCATGGATTTGTAAAGAACAAATCATGTCAGACCAATCTGATAGCTTTCTTTGATAGGATAACAAGTCTTGTGGATAAGGGAGAAGCAGTGGATGTGGTATACCTAGACTTTAGTAAGGCGTTTGATACGGTCTCGCATGATATTTTTATCAATAAACTAGGCAAATACAACTTAGATGGGGCTACTATAAGGTGGGTGCATAACTGGCTGGATAACCGTACTCAGAGAGTAGTTATTAATGGTTCACAATCCTGCTGGAAAGGTATAACAAGTGGGGTTCCGCAGGCATCTGTTTTTTGGGACCGGCTCTGTTCAATATCTTCATCAACGATTTAGATATTGGCATAGAAAGTACGCTTATTAAGTTTGCAGATGATACCCAGCTGGGAGGGGTTGCGACTGCTCTGGAGGATAGGGTCATAATTCAAAATAATCTGGACAAATTGGAGAAATGGTCTGAGGTAAACAGGATGAAGTTTAATAAAGACAAATGTAAACTGCTCCACTTAGGAAGGAACAATCAGTTTCACATATACAGAATGAGAAGCGCCTGTCTAGGAAGGAGTATGGCAGAAAGGGATCTACGGGTTATAGTGGACCACAAGCTGAATATGAGTCAGCAGTGTGATGCTGTTGCAAAAAAAGCAAACATGATTATGGGATGCATTAACAGGTGTGTTGTGAGCAAGACACGAGAAATCATTCTTCCGCTCTACTCTGCGCTGGTTAGGCCTCAGTTGGCAATTACAGACCGGTAAGTCTAACTTCAGTACCGGACAAATTAGTCGAAACAATAGTAAAGAATAAAATTGTGAAGCATGTAGAAGAACATAATTTGTTGGACAAAAGTCAACATGTAAAGGGAAATCCTGTGTTACTAATCTATTAGAGTTCTTTGAAGGGGTTAACAAACATGCGGACAAGGGGGATCCAGTAGATATAGTATACTTAGATTTTCAGAAAGCCTTTGACAAATTCCCTCACCAAAGGCTCTTGTGTAAATTACATGGCCATGGGATAAGAGGAAGGTCCTTTCTTGGATTGAGAACTGGTTAAAAGACAGGAAACAAAGGGTAGGAATAAATGGTAAATTTTCAGAATGGAGAGGGGTAACTAGTGGTGTCCCTCAAGGGTCAGTGCTGGGACCAATCCTTTTCAACTTATTCATAAATGATCTGGAGAAAGGGGTAAGCAGTGAGGTGGTAAAGTTTGCAGATGATACCGAACTGTTTAGGATAGTCAAGACAGAAGCAGACTGTGAGGGACTCCAAGAAGATCTCACCAAACTGAGTGATTGGGCAACAAAATGGCAAATGAAATTTAATGTGGATAAGTGTAAAGTAATGCACATCAGGAAAAATAACCCCAACTATACGTACAGTATGATGGGGGCTAATTTGGGTACAACAAATCAGGAACGAGATCTTGGAGTTATCGTGGACAGTTCTCTGAAAACTTCCACACAGTGTGCAGCGGCGGTCAAAAAGGCAAATAGGATGCTAGGAATTATTAAGAAAGGGATAGAAAATAAGACCCAGAATATCTTACTGCCCCTGTATAAAACTATGGTACACCACATCTTGAATACTGTGTACAGATGTGGTCTCCTCACCTCAAAAAGATATTTTGGCCTTGGAAAGGGTTCAGAAAAGGGCAACTAAAATGATTAGGGGTTTGGAACGGGTCCCATATGAGGAGAGGTTAAAGCGACTGGGACTTTTCAGTTTAGAAAAGAGGAGACTGAGGGGATATGATAGAGGTATATAAAATCATGAGTGGTGTGGAGAGGGCCGATAAAGAAAAGTTATTTATTAGTTCCTAAATAGAAGAACTAGAGGACACCAAATGAAATTAATGGGTAGCAGGTTTAAAACTAATAAAAGAAAGTTCTTCTTCACACAGCATGTAGTCAACCTGTGGAACTCCTTGCCAGAGGAGGCTGTGAAGGCTAGGACTATAATAGAGTTTAAAGAGAAGCTAGATAATTTCATGGAGGTTAGGTCCATAAAAGGCTATTAGCCAGGGGATAAAATGGTGTCCTTGGCCTCTGTGTGTCAGAGGCTGGAGAGGGATGGCAGGAGACAAATCGCTTGGTCATTGTCTTCAGTCCACCCTCTCTGGGGCACCTGGTGCTGGCCACTGTTGGCAGACAGAATACTGGGCTAGATGGACCTTTGGTCTGACCCAGTACGGCCATTCTTATGTTCTTATGTTATGTTCTTATGGAGTATTGTGTCCAGTTCTGGGCACCGCATTTCAAGAAAGATGTGGAGAAATTGGAGAGGGTCCAGAGAAGAGCAACAAGAATGATTAAAGGTCTAGAGAACATGACCTATGAAGAAAGGCTGAAAGAATTGGGTTTGTTTACTTTAGAAAAGAGAAGATCGAGGGGGGACATGATAGCAGTTTTCAGGTATCTAAAAGGGTGTCATAAGGAGGAGGGAGAAAACTTGTTCATCTTGGCCTCTGAAGATAGAACAAGAAGCAATGGGCTTAAACTGCAGCGAGGGAGGTTTAGGTTGGACGTTAGGAAAAAGTTCCTAACTGTCAGGGTAGTCAAACACTGGAATAAATTGCCCAGGGAGGTTGTGGAATCTCCATCTCTGGAGATATTTAAGAGTAGGTTAAATAAATGTCTATCAGGGATGGTCTAGACCCGTGCTCACCAACCGGTAGATCGCGATCTACCGGTAGATCTCAGGGGCTCTAAGAGTAGCTCTTGAGCCCTCTCTGAAGTGCGCGCTTGCGCAGTACATTTACATTAGATTTCCTCATTTGAGGAGCAGCTGCTCACTGAGCAACAACACAGGTGAGTAGCTGCAAGGAATGGTGGGAGCTGGGAGGTTGGGAGGGCTGAAACACCCCAGCCAGCTGACTGTGGCTTTCAGCTGAAAGAGGCTGCCCCGCGCTCCAGCTGATCAGCGGCTTCTCCTCTGCGCCTGCCCACGTAGAGCTTGGTGCTCCCTGGCTGAGCGTCATGGCCAACTGGCCGGGCAGCCACTTCTCTTCCCTCCAGCCCAGCTGCCCTGCGCTCAGCCCAGGGAGGCTGCGTCTAGCTCCAGCTGTGCTGGAGCAAGCTTCCCGGGCTGAGCGCAGGATCACAGATGCCCATCTGATGGATTGTATGCGACTAGCAATCTCAGACTACAGCCCAGACTTCAAGACACTGGCAGATACTGATCAGTCACAGGTGTCACACTGAGACTTTGTTATTGGAAGAAAAAATATATAATTATCAATACTTGATTTTAGATTTACAAAATAGCAGAGAACAAAATGTATAATTGTAAATGCTTCATTTGACATTTAAATAGCATGAATTAAAAACAGACCATTTATTTCATAACTATAAACATGTGATTTTAATGTTATATATTGTATAATTTAAAAATAAATTGTTTAACAGAGTATAAAAGTGCTGGGGATAGCAAGTGATGGACAGGAGAATAGAGAGGGCAGGGCTTCAAGGAAGGAGCGGGGCTTCAAGGAAGGGGTGGGGCTTCAAGGAAGGGGCAGTAGATCTTCACCTGTTCTGAGACTTAAAAAGTGATCTTGGGTGTAAAAAGGTTGGAGACCACTGGTCTAGACAGTATTTGGTCCTGCCATGAGGGCAGGGGACTAGACTCGATGACCTTTCAAGGTCCCTTCCAGTCCTAGTATTCTCTGATTCTATGATTCCCTCCACTAAAACCTCACAAATCCCTCCTACCCTTGTAGCAATCAGTTTCCTGGACTTTATGTTCTTCTGTCCTGAATTTGACAGTGGGACACATAGGAAAAAATAACACAAGAAGATCTACAGAACTTCACACAAGGACTAATAAACATGATTTTGTCATAGTCTCTTCTCATTGTAGACCTATGCATCCTTATTGACTTCAGGGGATTTGTACAGGTAACTGGGAGCAAAATTTGTCACTGGACATGCATTGCTGAACAGAACTGAAATAAAAAGTGGGTGGAGAAACAGAAGATTTAAAGATCCTGTGAAAAAGCAAAAAGATGGGATTGAAATGATCTCCCAAATGGCTGTTGTGTCTACATTCATTTCATTTGAGTTGTTACATTACCAGCATTGTGTTGACATCACCTCTTTCTACAATGTTTATTTAAGATAGCTTGCAGTACTAGCTGCAGCATGGAGCCTTACATTTTGACAGGGCTTTGTTTGAAGGTGTGGGGCTGCTGTTTATTTTGTTGCCTTCTGGAATTAGCTTTTTCTCCCTCACACAATATGTTTGTTTGGTCACTAGAAATTTGGAATAAAACATCTTTGGTAAGATACCATTCCTGCCATTTCTCTTATTTAAAGCTGTATGTAACTGAAAAGCTGATTTAAACTTCTTAATGTTGATCATTTTGTTACTTAAGTAGGTAACACAAACACTCTTTCTTGTGATTATTCCAGTCTAAGATTCCCATAAAATATCAAAAAGAGCTTGTACCAGGTAGTTAAGGGAGAGTGCCAGTGATAGGCAGAGCATAATAAAGCTTCACCCTCAGGGACCAAGTAACTTTTGAAAATCTGAGCCTTAGTCTATAGATGACACAGGTTTTTTAAACAATGGCTCGGGTTTGAAGGCTCAGTATTTTTCAGGGACTGCTGTTGTTCAGTAATTTGTTTAAAGGGCACTAACAATTCATTTGTCTGTGTTTAGATATCCCCAGTGTAACTCTTATGGTGGTTTAAAGATATAAAACCCAAGTCAAATAAACAAGGAAGGAATGTGCCTTTTTATTATCTTGACAGGGCTTAGTAAGCACCTCCCTTCCAAGATGTTCCTTCCTGTCTTTTCCTAATGGCAACTATATCAGGAAAGAGCTCATTATACTGATTACTCTTCAAGCAACAATAATATATAATTTTTTCTCACTAATATTGTATGCAGAGCACTAGCTGCCCAATTAAATAGACAATGCTTCTGACAGTGGGGGAGGGGGTTTAAGTCTACTGAATTTGAACTTCTCAGGGACATTAGGGCATGTCTGGGTTATATTTCTTTGCTTGGATTGCAAGGAGATAGACTCTACCACTGAGAAATATGGACATATCTAATTGTCAGTTCCTTGTGCTGTTTGAAGTAGAGACTGTGCTTTAAGGTGCTGTCTTTTAGCTAAGGCATTAATGTTAAATACTGCAGGTCAAATGTGTCTCTGGTGTAACTTTGATGAAATAAAGTTCATAAATAAATAAATAAATAAATAAATATCCCTCCTGGGGGGAGGGATAGCTCAGTGGTTTGAGCATTGGTCCACTAAACCCAGGGTTTTGAGTTCAATCCTTACAGAGGCCATTTGGGACAAAAATTGGTCAGGGATGGTACTTGGTCCTGCTGTGAAGGCAGGGGACTGGACTCAATGACCTTTCAAGGTCCCTTCCAGTTCTAGGAAATAGGCAATCTCCATTAATTTAAAAAAAAATTAATTTGATGAAATAAACACTCATCTCTGGTTGCCTGCAAAAAAACAGTTATTTTGTACAGATAATTTGTCTGGATAATTGAAAAAATGTATTTGTTTACTTTAGAGCAGTTTGAAAACTGGTTTTCAATAGAAAATTTGATTTTCATTTAAATGACATTTTTCATTAACAGTATCTGTTTTCCATGGAAAACTCTGACTTTTAATTGAAAAGCCAATACTCAAATAATGTAACATTTCAATTTAGCAGCACTGCTGTGGTGTTTCATAAGAGTGGTATTAGGTGGTTCTTAGCCCTTTTGTGTCCTATGACCTCCATGACATCTGCTGGACAGCCTTTCTCTCTATACACCACATCCAGGAACTTCCACAATGCACCATAATCCTCAGCAAGAGAGGAGTGGATGGTGCATCATGGGAGATGTAGTTTGTCTTGCGAGCCAACCTCACAGAAAAATACAAGACATGAAGCACCTGAATTACAATTCCTGTGAGGCACCACAATGACATTTCCTAATCATAAGCTTTTGGGGATTGATTTTTTACCTAAAAACAATTCTAGGAAAAATGTAGATGAAACTGAAATGTTCCATTTTCAGAAAAAATTTTACACAAGGAGGAGGGCAGGCAGAAATAGTTCTTCAGTGAGCTCTTGTTCATTTAAAAAAGATTTGCAATTAGCAAGTTGTGTACATAGTTTATCTATATAGTCCACATGATTTTATTGCTACCCTCAATAAACTTCCCTCCCCTTTTCCTGCCTTCACCCTCCTCTTTGTTATACTCATTGCGTCTTGTTTTAAATTAGATTTGTAAGCTCTTTGGGGCAGTCACTCTGTCCTTTTGTGTGTTTATACAATGGGTCTTCTAATCTTCAGAAGAGTGTTACTGCAATACAAGCACTCAGAATAATTAATAATTCACTGCTTGCACTTAGTATCTCATTGTCTAAAGCAAATTAACTATAAATTAGTAAACATTGACACAGCACTCTGAAATACCACCAAATAAATGAGTGCAAAGAATTACTATCTTAGTTTTAATTCTTAATATTGCAACAAGCTTTCATCCACACTGAAATACCATATTAGGTAGAAACAGTGATTGGAGCTTTAGGGTGGTATTAAAATTTCATCTCTGAGTGAGGTTTGCGTGATAAAATGTGATTTGATTGTAGAAATAATCTGCAGGAAAAGATGGGAGACTGTCTAAGCTTTGAATTTTGAAAAGTCAGTTCCCGTAGCTGTGCAGTACGGCCTTATCGAGACCAGAACAGGAGTGAATTGGCAGTACATTAGAAAGCATGATTAAAAGAGGGAAAGCTGAAACTACTTTCATGTCAGCTGTTTTCCTCCACAGGATATTGACTGATTCCTGTCCTAACCTGACACTGATTGCTTAAAACTTGGTCCAGAAATCCTTGTCAAAACTGTTTCCTTAGTTCATTTTGACATGCAGAGGTTGGTGTACATTTTGAAATGGTTTGGAGTGTGGACTTTAGTGCTGAAGATATTGTCCTGTTGTCACTCAGACCACTGAAAGCAAGAACAGGCCCCTGTGGTTAGTACTTATGATGCATTTACTGAACACTCATTTAACACTTACTGGTTAATTGCTACAGACTAAGGGGGAACTGCTGAGTGAGAGGGGGCTGCCCTGGGTGGCCTGAGTGTTCTAGCCACTAGGAAATTGAGATTGGTTGGAAGTCTTGTCTAGAATGAATCACAGCTCTCCTCTTGTAGAATCCCCCTTCTCCTGTTGGCCTGGGCACAGCCTCCTGACCCCTTCCTCAAGCTGGGAGGCAGGAAGCATAAATTATTCTGGCAAAAGATGAAAAAGAACCAGTCATGGAACACTAGGAGGTGGGAGGAGCTTCATTGGATAGAGGAAGCAGGAATAGGAACAGTCATATTCCTGTGAGGAGGAACAAAAGCAGAATATGCTCAATTCCAGTACCTCAGTTCTGAACACATCTGGCCTTTCAGGACATGTATACACCTCCCACAAATTCCAAGGGTTGTAGATTAGCTTCAGGGTTTTTTTCCAACACCCCCACTCTGTACTTTAAACAGGACCCCATGATTAATGCGATTATGGCATCACACTAATAGCTACTACATAAATCATCTCCACTGATGTTGACTCTATAGCATAACAACACTATAAATATCAAAACCATTAATTATTTCACTCCTCCTCAAGTCATAAACACCAAGCTGTTTCTCTTTCTCAGAAGATCCATAGCAAAAGTGTGAATCTGTGCCTGGAGGGGGGCTTTGGGGAATGAGCTTGAGGGGACAAAAAAGTAAAGACAGCCCCATTGCATTCCAAGTTTGCTTGTGGAATTGGCCTGAAACAATAGGGTGACTTTGAGATCCATTAATGAGTCACCCTATTGTTTCAGGCCAATTCCACAAGTCACCTAGACAGGGAAGCCTTAGAATTTATCTTCATTTACAGGTTTGATTCCTAACACAAAGGTACGAATAAAGACATTGGCTGGATAGCCCCCTACATTCCACATCCTAATGACATGAAAAATTAAACAATGGGCACTTAAGAATAATTTACACCTTCTCTATCAGCTTCATGTAACATGGACACTCTAAGGGTACGTCTACACTAGTCCCATAGTTCGAACTAGGGAGGCTAATGAGGGCGACCAAAATTGCAAATGAAGCGCGGGATTTAAATATCCCGTGCTTCATTAGCATGTTCCCGAACTGTTAATTCGAACTAAGGGGTTTATCTCGGAATCGCGCTTCTCTGCCGCGTGTAGACGCGAGCAGTTATTCCGGGCTAGTCAGTTTCCAAAATGGCGACCGGCTGGGAAACATGATAATGAAGCGTGGGATATTTAAATCCCGTGCTTCATTTGCAATTTTGGTCACCCTCATTAGCCTCCCTAGTTTGAACTAAGGGGCTAGTGTAGACGTACCCTAATTGACGATTTATTTTCCCTTTTTTTTCCCTTCTCCCACCTCCACCCATCCCCTATCTATTTAGAAACTGGACCTTTAATAACTCCATTCATCTGAAGAAGTGGGTTGTGCCCATGAAAGCTCATGATACCATCTACATATTTTGTTAGTCTTTAAGGTGCTGCAAGATTAATCGTTGTTTTTTTAAGTTTTTTCCAATTACAGACTAACTTGACTACCCCCCTGTAGCTTTTGAAGAAACCAGCTTGTTTGGCAACACAATTCAGGAAACCTGAGTTCTGTTCTTGTTTCTACAACAGACTCAATTGTGGTTTTCAGGCAACCTGCTTGAGGCCTCTGATATTTGGGTGCTTCAGTTGTCGGGAAGCCCAACTTCAAACAATGTAGGCCTGTTTTTCAAAAAATGATGAGCACCCAGAATTCCAAATGCAGGTCACAGCAACAGAAACATTTGTAGAAATGAAGCCCAAAATGTCTTAAGTTGAGAACCTGGAATTTAGGCAACCAAATTCAGAGATCTTTTGAAAGTATGGGTTTTCATCTCTACATGCCTCAATTTTTCCAGCTATGAAAATTAAGGTTAATGATGTTTTATGAAATGCTTTAAGATCTAAGGTTGAAAAACACCATGTAAAAAAAGCAGTCCTGTGGCACAACAAATGTATTAGGTCATGAGCTTTTGTGGGTAAAACCCACTTCATCAGATGAGTTGGAGAGGAAATTACAGAATTTGGCATATACATAGAAACAAAAAAGTTACCTTTCAATTGTAGGACCAGTGTTAATGAAGCTAATTAAGTCAGGGTGGATGTGCCTCAGTCACAGTATTTGGTGTGAAAATGCAAATATCAAAGGCGGAGAAATTGCCTTCGTAGTGTATTAACCACTTAAGATCTTTATTAAGCCTACATTGATTGTAAATGAGCTCCAGTTCAGCTGTCTCCCTCTGTAACTGGGTGATACAATTCTTTTGTTGAAGGATGGCTACTTTTAAATCCATTATTTAAATCTATTATCCATTTTACAGTTGCAGACTAACACAGCTACTCCTCTGAGACTATATAAAATGAACGCTAAGCATTATTTATACTCATTATTATTATAGTAGTTATATTTGTTGTTTTCTCAGATTTATTCTGGTGATATTGAATAAGAGGATGCTTATCTTAATGTGTGTTGCATATTATCAGGGTGTGTTTTTCTGACCTATAGAGTACTTTTTAATAGTATATCTGAAAAATAAAAATCAATAGCTATGTCCTTAAAACAGAAAATGTGGACCTGTGAAAGAACTGAATTTGCACAATTTCAGGCTTGTGGTTGTCCTTCATTCTGAGCCTTCTGTTGCATATTTTAAGAACCAATTATTCAACCTGGAAGTCAATAGGAGTATTGCTGTTGACTTCAGTGGAAGCAGGATGGAGCTCTTTATCCTGAAGAAGGGAAACTTTGTTAAAACACAGGCTTTGCGATGGAATGATCTTTGTTGAGCTTGAAGTCACATCTGACCTGATGTGTGGTTTTGACAGAGTAGACAATAAGCACCACCTACAGTGGGTAGCACAGCTTTAATCATCTGTAGGTAAGAAAGCAGGTCTCACAGGCATGTAGGCTAGATGGCCATGAATGTTTCAGACTGTATTATGGAGAAGTGGTACAAATTTGAGGCACCTGTGCCCTGATGATGATAATGTTATGACTCTGAGTATGAAAGGAAGCATATGTAAATGACATTAAAAATCATTATCTTGCCATTATCTTACCGTTTGTCCAAGACTGAAAGAAAATGGTGGCCCATTGGGCACTTTCCAGATATCCCTTATACCTCACCAATTATCTACTTTGCCACTCTGAGGAAAAAAACCCACTGTGAACTGATTTTTCAGAAATGCTGAGTTCCCATAACTCCAGGTGAAGTCAATAGGAACAGAAAATCAAACCCTATTTTTGTTCTATTTTTGCACCAAAATGTGGAATTTAGTTGTGACCACCATAACTCTCAAAAAAAAAGGTTTTTTGCTGGTCGTTCCCTCCCTGTTAGGTATCACGTAAGCCATGCAAACATATTTATCTTAGCAACGTCTTCATCTTTGGAAAGCAAAATCTACTATATATTTGAGAAAGTTTGTGCATCAGTCTGTCTCCCTTTCTGTCCATCTGTGAGTCTGTTTGTTCAAGAACACCTCCTAAACAGTAAGACCTAGGATCACCAAATTTGGTATGAAGCTTCCTCTTATGAAAACTTAAAGCAAGGTCAGGGTTTGGTTGTGCCAGGACACTTGGGATTTGCATGAAATGCAATTGTTTCTCATCAAACAGAAAGGGAGAGTTGTGACAGCAGCTCAGAAATGACCGGGGGCGGAGGGCAGCAAGCACAGGAAACAGTTATACTCATGAATGACCATGGGGGGGAAGCAAGCAAGTGCATGCCCAGAACCCCAAGAGCCCCACAGAGCACTCGCCAGCTGGACAGCCTGGCCCCCATCACTTTGGCCTGGTCCAGAGCAGCAGCCACCGGCTGGGCAGCACAGCCCCTGCTGATCCCAGGAAGCAGCCCCCCCACCACCTGACCTGAGCCTCTCATCCCTCTCCTGTGAGTCCCCTCACCTTCCCACCCCCTGCCCTGACTCCTGCACACACACCCATACTCCAGCCCCTTGCCCTGAGCACTCCACATTCCCAAACCCCTGCCCTGACTCCTACACTCCCCCACCTCCAGCCCCCTTCCCTGAAGTGCCCGAACAATGCTAGGTAAATCTTCTAGTCTTCTATATTTTCTCAGTTGTCCTCTTTATAAAGCTGCAGTGTATAATACTGAAATGGAAAAATAGTTTAAAAGTACTTTTTAAAAGTAATTTCTTAGTCTGACATTGGAAATCAAATTTTAGGCTGACCAGTAATACTTTAACATAAAATTCCATGGATCTGATTCCACTCTCTTGTGTACGCAGGGTTTACAGTGGTATAACTCAATGTAATTGAACACAGTTCCTTCTGATTTATGCCGATCTGAGAAGAGACTCAGGCCCCATATCATATATATAGTAGCCCAATGTCTGTGACTCTGTAACACTGAAACACTGGCTGTTCCCTCTGGGTGGCACTATTGCCTCCCACTGTGGCGCTCGGCTGACTTCTGCGCCGCTCAGCCAGGCCGCCGCGCGTGGAGCAAACAGCGCAAGCGGCCGTTTGGGGTCCGTGCTCCCCATGCAGCACGTGCTTGCTCCCGTGCGGCAGCCTGGCTAAGCGGTGTAGAAGTCAGCCGAGCACCATGGCGAGAGGCAACAGTGCTGCCCAGAGGGAACAGCCAGCGGGCGGGGCCTGGACGAGCATGCATCTGTGACGTCAGGAAAGGATGCCGGATTCAAAAGGAGGAAAGCGGAGTGGACGCGGAGGAGACAGAGAGGAGAATGGAGGAGGCAGAGAGGAGGCAGAGGACAGAGAGAGAGAGAGTGAGAGAGACGCAGCAGGAGGAGGAGAAGAGAAACACAGAGTGAGAGGCGGGAGGGGGGAGAAGAGAAAGAGAGAGAGAAGGAGAGAGAGGCAGGAGGCGGACAAGAGCTGAGAGAGAGAGAGGGCGAGGCAGTAGGAGGAGAAGAGCGAGAGAAGCTGTTTGCGCCACTTGCTCCCGTACGGCGGCCCGGCTGAGCAGCGCAGAAGTCAGCCGAGCACCACGGCGGGAGGCGAAGGGGGGTGGGGCGGTGATGTACATGCCCAGGGGGTGGGGCCTGGATGAGCGTGCATCCCCGATGGAGACAGAGGAGAGCGGAGAGAGAGTGAGAGGCAGGAGGAGGAGGAGAAGAGAAAGGGAGAGTGAGAGGCAGGAGGGGGGAGAAGAGAGACAGAGAGAAAGGCAGAAGGCGGAGGAGAGCTGAGAGAGAGAAGGGGAAGGCAGTAGGAGGAGGAGGAGAGAGAGAGAGAGAGAGACGGAGCGAGAGACCGGAGGCTCAGGAGAGAAGACCGACGTGGAGGAGAGTCCTGAAAATCCCGTCTTATGGTGGGCTAATTGGCTAGTCTAATAATAGTTGTCATGCAGTCTAGAGTGCCTCATGATAGTGAGTACCAACCTCAGGGCAGACTGTCAAAAAAGCGGAGCAGATCTCCCACCCCCCAAATTCTACAATTAGATTTCACCAACATGTAACAAACGTGAGCTTCTAAAGCACTATAACAGTCCTACTATGGGGTCACAAGTAGTCCCCATGCAAGCAAGCTGGACTTAGTGATAATGGTCTTAGGCCAAAGATCACAAAATATTAGGTTGCTCTCAGTCCCAAAAGCCCAGTCACTTACCCCAGTTCAATTTGTATCTCAAATCTTGCTCCCAAGACTACACTTGTGAACAATATTCTAGTTTACTCTAGCAAACTAACTAAGGATTTATTAACTAAGATACAGAAATGGGAGAGTTATTTACAGGTTAAAGGAGGCAACCTATCTACATGAATGAGCTACAGTCTATGATTCCAAAAGGTGATAGGGTCGTAATAATCTGTCAGCACTGAATGTCTCTTAGGGGTTAACCCAAGCTGACCCTGGGAATCTCTGCTTTTGTTTCCTTGCTCAAGCCCTGTGAGAGTCCAAACAGCAAAGAGATGAAAAATTTTCATGTCAGCTATCTTTAGTTCCCTTTTCCAGAATTCAGCCTGATAGGATGATCTTTCTTGCACGTAGCACCTTCATGGGGTGTGAGAGAACCATTAATCCTGACTTTTTATTGGGATGTTTCACAATGTCCCATTTAGTTTTGATAATCCTTCTTGATGGGCAGGGAAAACACTTTTCCCGCCTGGGTTCATAAGTTCAGAGCAGCAATCTTTACAGTTATAAAGCAAAAACTTACATATGATCGTAACAGGATACAGGCACTACAAGTAAGAGTAATGCAACCAGCAACTTACAAGCATTTGATAGAATATAAACAGTAAACACATCCTTACAAGTCTAACATCTATTGGCATACAGGTTAGCTGGTCTGGTTTCCAACTATGATTTTGTCAGCGCTCAGCTGACACTTACATCTTGGCAAGAACTGTCCCTGGGCCTACCAACATCACAGGAATAATACTAATAGTTTGAATGAATAGAAATAAACGTTAAATGTGGAAAGGCTATTGCAGTTCTTTTTTTCTCCTGTCCCTGCAATAAAATCCATTGAAAATAGTATTGTTGAGTTTGCATTGCTATGTATATGCTCTTAGAACTCAAATCAGGCTCCCTCCTCAGCAGTCACAAACATCAGTGCTCTTCCAGCTAATTAATGTCTTCCTTCCACCTGCACAGTTCAACAACTACCCCTCAGCAAAAGAGAAACTCAGCGAAGGGATGGGGCACTGAGAGCACAAAGGAAGCAACTCCCTTGTCTGAAATTCCAAGGTCACACAGGACAATGACTTTTTGAGGGCAGCAACCAGCCTCAGCCGATTCCCAACCTATTAAAGAGAATGAAAAGTGGAGGACTGGAACACTGGGCGTTGCCTTTTTAAAGAGGGCTGAATAAACACTGGCGAGTGTATTTAAAGAAATTACCAAGTTTAAATAAACAATTGGGAAAACTTGTTGGGTAACTGGATTTACATAATCACGAATGGTGGATTAATTTTAGGGTATGGATAGACCTGGAAATGACCTAGATATGATTTATAGCCTTTGCTAACCTGAGGGGCCATTGAGATGGACAGGTGGAGCTTCCTTTTGGGGCTTTTCAAGCAAACATTGCATTAATCATTTTTTCCACCATAGTTCCTGTCAAAATTTGTTCTAGATAAGTAATTTCTTACAAGACACTAACATGGATTGACTCAGTGGCTCTACAGTCATTTCACCATCTTTCTTCTCATGATATCCATCATTGTTGAGGTCAGGATAGGTGCCTTGCTGAAGCACCTTTGTTATAAGCAGGGAGGAGCCTGGTAGGGTGTTTTGAGCCCAACTACTTCCACAGGACTAACTTCCTGGTGTAATTTACTTCATACTTGATACCAAAATGCCTGTCACATATCCAAGGAATTAGACCCAAACTTACTTGCAGTGAACCTGTACATGCTAATGTGCTGTATATTTAAAAATCTATCAGTTCCTCATGTAATGATAATTCACATAGAGCGAAAATCTCAGGGGAATTGCAAGAGGAGTGAGTGATTTTGACCACAGAAGACCTCCACATTTGGTCCATATCATATATTAGATAAATGGAATGTTAGTCTTATTCACTAGAACTGAATGGTTCATACTTATTGGCTGTGTCTACATTGGCACCCTTTTTCGAAAAAGGGATGCTAATGAGACCAGTCGCAATTGCAAATCCGCGGGGGATTTAAATATCCCCGCGGTATTTGCATTACATAACTGCGCTTTTTCCGGCTCGGGGCTTTGCCGGAAAAAGCGCCAGTCTGGAGGATCTTGCGGAAAATAAACCCTTTTCCGCAGATCTCATTCCTACTTGCAAGTAAGGAATAAGAGATCTTGCGGAAAAGGGTTTATTTTCCGCAAGATCCCGTCTAGGCTGGCGCTTTCCGCAAAGCCGAGCCAGCCATGTAAATGCAAATACCGCGGGGATATTTAAATCCCCCGCGGATTTGCAATTGCGACTGGTCTCATTAGCATCCCTTTTTCGAAAAAGGGTGCCAATGTAGACACAGCCATTCAGTAGTGACAGAAAGATTTGCAGAACTGTTTCCTTCTTGCTAGGATTAATATATATTTATACACATTCTAGGCTGTGGGACTGCTGAAATGGTGGGAGGGTGGTGGTGGTGGTGTACCCCAAGAGCCAGTCAGGATGAATTGTGTTTCAGAAAGCCTCTATGACTCCCAGAATTCTCAAGTTAAGTCACTGGATTAAGCCACTGGTCTTACCTATTATTGTAATTCCTGTTGTCTTGATCTAAAACCCATTAAAGTATATTGAAAGACTTCCAGCAGTTTCAGTCTCCTGTGGATCAGGCCCTGCAGTCATTCTTATGCTACCCTTTCTATTTGTTGGCCTTGCACTGCCAGCCTCATGCAATCTCTGCATTCACATGAGCTCAGTGGCTAGTCTTCTGTTCCCCGATGTGAGGGTTCAAGATAAGGAAGCCTCCTCTATCCCTGTACCATTTACAGAGCCACCCTTTGCAAATTGTATCTTATTCTGATTCTATTTTGATATAGCTTATTTTGAAATTTGGCACATCTACACAGCACCGAATTTTGAAATACACACTATTTTGAGACATCCCTTAACTCTCGTGGAATGAGGGTTACAGGGATGTCAAAACAGTGTACCCATTGTTTCAAAAATATTTCAAAATAATGGGTGGCTTGTTAAGAGGCAGGGCGGCTATTTCGGGATACCGGAGGTATCCCGAAATAGCCACGCAGTGTAGACGTATTCTGAGAACAAGCACAGTCTAGCCTGATGTATAGTGTAATAAGTAAGCCCATGTGTTGCATATTTGTTTGACAAGTTAATCAATTCTTTAAGGTAAGCATAATACTTACCTCATTTATTAAATCTCCAATCTCATTTCTTCAAAGTGTAGGTTCAGATTACTGTTTTAATTAAAGTATTGTCCTTTAAAGCAATTGTCTGCCTTATTGTGCATCTTCTACTGTACTCTTTAAAAAGAAAAGCTTTCTTGACTAGCTACTGGCAACTTCTATCTTTGCTCTACTATATAACTTTACTAGAAAGTTTACCCAGCATTGCTTGGGTCTTTAATTCAATTAATTTTGGGTTTTTTTCATTTAAATCATTATATTGGGTTGTGGCTGAAGATGAAGGGTTGGGGCTGAAGATGAGGGGTTCAGTATTCAGGTTGCCTAGGGAAAGAGGACAGCCCCAGCCCTCTCTCATCCTAGCAGCTCAGAACCAGGTGAAAAGCATCTCTGCATGGCCACTGGAGCTCCAGCAGGCACAGTGAGGGAGGGTGCAAGTCTCCCAACTGGGGCAGGTCCAGGTTCATCTGCCCCCTCCACTCTCCAACTAGATTGAGGAATGGAGCAAACTGTGCGTTTTCCCCTCACTCCCTGAGGAAGGGGAACAGTCAGCAATGTTCCTATACGAATGGGGGGGAGCTTCAGCCCTCCCCCAAAGGATGCCTGAGGGTGGGAGGCTTGGGGCTGGGGGTAGTCCCAGACAGCGGGAAGGGGTAGTGTGCCCCCTGTAGGCCCTTCTCATCTGTTCATTTTCTATATAGTTTTATGCACCCCCTGGTGATCTGTTCATTTTCTGTATAGTTTTATGCACCCCCATATGAATTGGAACACTCCCCTCCACACACACACACACTCCCCTACACACACACACACACACACAAAACCAAACCCTCCACACACACACACACACACAAACACACAACCAAACCCTTACCTTGTTTTAAGTTATGATAAGAGGAAGCTGTACACTGAATTTGGTGGTCCTAGCTCTTACCATTTAGGAGGAATTGTGTTTATGCATCCCCATGTGAATGGGGGTGGGGAGCTTAAGTCCCCTTGCCACCTGCACAACCAGACTCTTCCCTGCTTTAAGATATGATAAGAGGAAGCTGTATAGCAAATTTGGTGGTCCTAGCTCTTACCGTTTGGGAGGAGTTCTTGAACAAACTAACTCACAAACACACACACACACACACACACTATCAACTATATATTAAAAGTGAGTTAAGTTAAGACTTCAAAAAATAATTCTCACTTCATAGTAAGTAATTTAGTTCTCAAGACCAATTTTCTTGAAAGAGCCCCTGAAATGGAAAAAGCTATAAATTCAAAGTTATAATTAGATCAGGCATATTTCTTTTTGTTAAAAAGGAAGTAGCTCTTTTGCCAAGGCTGCCAGATATAACAATGTAAAAGCCAAAGAAAATATTCACATTTTAGCTACACCTTGTTACAAAACAATATGAATATTTTTTACCCACAAAAATCAGTCGGGTCTTTCAGAAGGCTATAATTGGGCCCAATTTGGTACATTTTTTTCTCAGCCAAGAACAGTACAGGCAAGCAGGCTCGTTGCCACCCTCTTCTTGTGCTATTGATTTCCAGATTGATTTAAGAGGTTATTTTTTGGCCTATAACCATGAAATAGCTGGAATCCATCTGTCTAATAGGCTATAGCTACATAGCAGCGTTATTTCAGAATAACTGATGTTATTCCAAAATAACATAGTCCGCGTGTACACTACAATCAGTTATTTTGACATAATGTCAAAATAATGGTGAGCTAGAGGACTTCTTACTCCAACTCCAGTAACCCTCATTGTACAAGAAGTAAGGGAAGTCGAAGGAAGAGTGTTCTTCCTTCAACTTCCTGCTGTGTAGACAGCACCAAAAGCCAAATTAAGCTATTTCAACTTAAGCTACGGAACTGATGTAGCTCAAGTTGCATAGCTTATTTCAGCTTTAGCCCTGCTCTGTAGACGTGCCCTCTCCCCCATGTTATCCCATCATTGTTGAGGTCAGGATAGGTTCCTTGCTGAAGCCCTGTGCTATAAGCAGGGAAGAGCCTGCTAAAGTGTTCTGAACTCACTTCTTCCACAGTACAATAGCAGCTTGGGTTTGTCAGCCTGCAGGGTATGCTGCAAGGCCAACCTTTTCTCCCTAGGTGGTGAGGAAATGGGTGTTGGGTAAGTCTGGTTATGGAATGCAGGAGTGCGAGTGGGGTCAGCTACTGTTAGTCTTTTCTGATGTTGCTGTGTATTTGAATTTATTGGGGTTACTGACAGATCTGTTTAGTTTAGTGTATCTTTTTAAGATTGTCATTAGCTCCCATTGTACTGGATTGCTGCTATTACACTCTAGATTAGTCTAAATAAATAGAATAGCTTGACTGAGTAGAATCAACAACACTGCACATTCACAGAATGGCTAATTAAGCCTTCGCCATACCCTCTACTTGCAAGTAAAAAGGGATGCTGGATGCCATGTCCCTTCTCTCACCCTTCCTTCTATCTCATTTTTTACACAGCAGGCACAGTGCCTCTGAGTGGGAGGAGTAACATTAAAATGCTCATTCACAGGCCCTGGCAAAAAAGTGTCCCTGGTACAAAATTAATAAAAGATGTTTCACTCTAAGTCTCACAGTAAACCCACCTCACGGGGCTTGTGGGCAGTGAACGCTGCCAGCACTGCATCTGATTGAGGCTGCTCAATTTCCTGGTTAGCAGCGCCCCTCACAAGAGATATTGCAGCACTGCAAATTGTAATCCTGTGCCCATGGCTGAATGCATGTGATCTCATTTACTGATGGTCCAGATTGTGGCAGTTCGGGGAACAGTCACAGGAGGGAAGTAAGTGTCAAATGTCAATGGTTCTCCACCTTTCCAGACTATCCCTTTCAGGAGTCTGAAGCCATCTCCCAGGGCTCAGGCTCAAGCCCCAACACCGAGGACCGATGCATGTAAGTTAGCTTTATGAGGGACCCTGGGCAGCTGCCCTTCTTGCCACTCCCTAAGGCAGGCTCTGGGGTGACCCCCAGGTTGGGAAGTGCTGATCTAGATGATTTGACATACCCCCTTCAAGGGCTCTGTGTACTTCATGGTTGAGAAGCACTAATCTGTACCTGCCAGTATACTCTTTTGTGTGGAACATCCCTTTAGATTGTTAATGGTGTGTTCAGTAATATAGTTTTAATAAAACCAAATGTTGCTGTGGCTGCAGATAGTAATTTATCCATATCCACCTGTGTCCTAATCCCAGTGTCTGCTCTGAGGAGTAGGATAGGCCGCTGCCTCGGAAATTGCACTTCTTTGCAGATCAATTGCTCTATATCTGAGCTATAATGCTCTGTTGATGGGGTCTCTAGTTTATCGAAGGAACATGGGGCAAGCTGCAAGAAATTACCACATCTACCTGTAACTGCCCCCATGCAAGAATTGCTAGCCACTCCTATCTGTGATGAGCTTCTCCCACTCTCTAGTCCATAGCTGCCTACTTTCCAATAACATTAGGTTCTGCAAAGGTTTGGCAATGGGTGTCTTGGCTGATACAAGCACATGTTGTATGCCATCCGTTTGGCTTTACTATTCTAGCAAGCTCCATCATTTTCCTCTGAGCAAGAGTTCTGGAAATGTCATTTCCCAAATAGATTCTTATCTTTCTCCCACTCCTGAGGGCCTTATCAAGTGAAGCAGCCTAGCCCATCCCAAAAGGCAGCCAAATAGCTACCATCAGCTGAGCTCTGATTTGCCTCTACAACCTACTACTATCTCTGACTGGGGCCTGGGTTCAAAATTATTGCTATAAGCCACCCATCAGATAAATTTGTGTACGGAAAATCTTATCTTGAGCATCATTGATTCCAGCAAAGGTTTTCTTTCTTTGATAAATACATTTTTTTAAATGACAGCCAGGCAATCAAAATCATTTCTATTCATATAAAATGACAGGGGATAAACAGTGTCCTAAATAAATAAATAAATTATTCACATTATTGAAAGGATCCCCTGGCAATGAAATAAGAGAGGGGGAGACAGCAAAATCTTTTACCAACCAAAGTGCTGCCATGTGGGAGAATTAGGGTTAACCTAAGCATTACCCAGAGCATTGCCAGATGATCTGGGGAAGTGATTATTCCCCTCTATTTAGCACTGGTGAAGCCACATCTGGAGTATTGCATTCAATTCTGGGCCCGCTGTTATAGAAACGATGTGGACGTATTAGAGAAAGTCCAGAGGAGGGCAACAAAAATGATTAGGGGGCTGGAGCATATGACTTAAGAGGAGAGGCTGAGGGATTTGGACTTATTTAGTCAACAGAAGAGTGAGGGGGGATTTGATAGCAGCCTTTAACTACCTGAGGGGGGCAGGTTCCAAAGGGAATGGAGAGAGGCTGTTCTCAGTGGTGACAGATGACAGAATGATGAGCTGTACTCTCAAGTTACAGTGGGGGAGTTCTAAGTTGGATATTAGGGAAAACTATTTCACTAGCAGGGTGGTGAAGCACTGGAATAGGCTACCTAGGGAGGTGGTGGAATCTCCATCCCTAGAGGTTTTTAAGTCCCGGCTAGACAAAGCCCTGGCTTCACTGCATGAAGTTTATCATTCTGGGTTAGAAATTAAATGTCATTCTATGATGGAAGGGGATCGTGGCAGAGGCAATGCATGGGAGTGGGGGAGCATAAGGAGGTTACATGCTGCTTCTCTTGTACTGAGCATGCTCACACAGACTGGCCGTGCTCAATAACTCTCAATAACTGTTGCCCTCACTCTAACTCCCCTGCCCACTATTGGAAGGCATGACTCTGGAGCACAACAAAGGGGTGTGCTTAGGCAGATTCACTCAGGTTGTACTATACCCAAAGAACTAACACCACCAACTGTACAGAGGTTTGCATATACTGGTTCAAATTGGATTCTCCCAGGACCTGTACACAAAGCAAGGACTTTTGCTTAAATAGTCCAGTTTAAAGCTAAGAGCCTTTATTATGAGCCAGCAAAGGACCTTCCCTGAGGAGGTTTGGGGGGACTTGATCCAGTCAGTATTCTTGTTTTGAATAAAAGGAGTGATGAACTGGTAACCCCAGGAAACCCCTGGGTGGGTTTAAAAGACTGTTCAGCAGCCAGAACCCTTGTTGGAGTCAGGGGGGCACATCGACACAGCAGGGCTAAAGATTAAATAAGCTATGCAACTTGAGCTATGTCAATTGTGCAGCTTAAGTCAAAATAGCTTATTTCAGCTTTTGGCGCTGTCTACACAGCAGGAAGCCTGAGGTAGAGCACTCTTCCTCCAACTTCCCTTACTCCTCATACAATGAGGGTTACAGCAGTTGAAGTGAGAAGTCCTCCAGCTTGACATTATTTCGACATTCTGCTGAAATATCTGCTTGTAGTGTAGAAGCGGACTTTGTTATTTCGGAATAATGTCAGTTATTCCGAAATAATGCTGCTGTGTAGACATAGCCGGGGTGACTTCTGGCAAGCTTAGATTCCTTTGTTTTAATATGTGTTCTCTATAATACTTTTTCCTTAAGTATAACTGTTCCTGCTTAGAATGAGCTGGTGGTAACTTTTAACTTTCCCATTATACTATTTACCATGTGTGAGGAGAAAAAGAAAAGCAGGCCTGCTTAGGCCATCTGACTTAGCTGGGAGATTCACAGTGCATGCAAAAAGCTGTTTAGCCTGGAAATAGCTCTGCTATTTGAGTATCTCCAACCAAAAAAAGGTAATGGCTAGGCAACTGGGAGCCTAGAGAGGGTGCTCTTGCTGGACAATAGTGGAAGGATACCGGGACAGTTACCCTGAAGTGTGACACTGCTTTCTTCATATTTTTCAAAATTAAATCTGTCATGGAATAAAGCTTTCCTTTGAAGCAGAAAACATAATTTGATGTCCTTCAAGTGAAGCATTCTTTTTATCTGTGCACAATCCTCCTTAAGTCTGCTGATCATTTCTTTGCCTCTGATTTACTTCATTTATTATGGTTTGTATCCCTTCTGATTTGGAACTGTCTTCCTATTATTTGTGCATCTACTACATTTACACTGATTTTTTGTCTGCTTCCTGCTTCATCTGTGCTTTACATTAAAGACATCTTTCACATCTGAGGAGATTGTTAAAGTCTACTCTATTTGATTTCCATGAGCTGTAAATGAGGTTACTTTTACATCATTTAGGTAACTATTACTTTTTTTTTCTTATGTGGAGCATCCACTCTTAGGGAGATCACTAACTGGTTGCTTTTAGCATTTCCTATTCATGAGGATTTAATGGACAATATACAATAGTTTATATTCTAGATGTAGGTAGTTTTACACACACACATGCTTTCAGAGCTTGCCATCAAACTTACTTATTGTGGTACAGATTTATTAAAACACGAAAGGATACATGACAGCATTCAAAGAACCCCTAACTACCGTATTTGGTGAAAAAGTATTTAGAGGAATTGGTAATGGATTCAGAGAATTTCATCTGGACGTCATGAGCTCAGATGTAGCTAATTAACCCTTGATGTGTGAAGCCAGTCTAAAGTTTCTACCTTTACAGCAAAAAATTTGAGACATTTTTCTAGATAATATTTTGATTAATAGAGCTTTCTATTTGAGCTGAGCATGCTAACTCAAGTCAGCATATTACAATAAAAGTTAATGTCAGAGGGATTTTACGTTGATATCAACAGCAGATAAGGTTCCAATATTCAATTTTTTGCATAGTAATCTTCTTCTCTGCAGATGTGTAATATAACATTGAATAGTTAGTTTCTTCGAAATAGGTTAAAAATTATCTATTTTTCCAACTTGTCACTTGTTTTTCTGTTTTCTCTTACTGTATTTTCACAGAACTTTGAAATTCAGAAAGTTCTCCAAATTTCACGTGTCTTCAAACCCAGGATTTTGTTTTGTGCCTAGCTTAGTCATGACTGGGCATATTATTTTTCAAAAACTGTGGACATTAGAATTTAGCTTCTGGCTTTCCTCCCCCCTCCACCATAAGGAATATTCTAATGTTTCTATTTCCCCTCAAACCCATTTCTCTTCCTCAGTGCCTACAAGGTTCATTTACTATTAAGAATCTGGCTTTTGCAGTTTGATGTGCCCACCATGTAGAAATGGTTATGTAATGCTGTTCTTTTTGTATCCGTCAGGTCAAATGTATCACAGAGGTCCTGATCCTGTAAATACTTACGCATATGATTTACAAAATGTGGGCAGTTCCATTCAGTGGGATCCCTCACATGTATGAGTGATTGAAAGATCAGGCCAAAATTATCTGCCCTGCTGTTGCCTTTTAACCCACCCAAAACTCTCATTAAAGCCAATTTTGTATTCTATATATACCTAAAACTCCCAGTGACTGCAGTGGAAGTTTAAAGTGTGTAAGTAATTCAGGTTCAGGTACATAGTTATAAATTATATAATAACGCTATTAGATAGGGAGCTAATGTATTGTTATTTTCCACTGTAGGCGGGGATCCAATGTTTCCCTGACTTTGGACATGAGCAGTTTGGGAAATGTCGAACCTTTTGTCGCTGTGCCTACCCCACGAGAAAAAGTAGCAATGGAATATCTACAGTCAGCTAGTCGGGTCCTGACAAGACAGCAGCTGAGAGATACAGTCACATGCTCTCATTTGCTTCAAACAGAGTTCATGGTGAGCACGTTCTTCATTAGAATAAAAGCAAAAACAAACAAACAAACCTTGCAAGGCAATTTGAATAGTGCTAGTCTAATAAAGTCAGAAAACGTGAATACTATCAGAGCAAATGGGAATACAGCTCTCTTGAAGATGTTTGAGGTATAACAAAAGAGTATGAATAATTTCATTTTTATTAAACATGCTAGGGCATGTAGCTCCTTGGACTTTTCTCTGTTTTGAATTTTGCATTTATAGTCAGTAAAACAGATGATGTTGTTGTGGATCCCAAATTGTTTTTATTATGATTTATCTCAGATCAGTCAAATCTTTTTATTTCATCTGTAAAGAGACACTATTTATGAGGCAAGTCATCTGCTTAAAAAAAATCCCTTGTTTGTTTTACCAACACTGTGTCAGATTGTATAAATGGAATAAATTTTAGTATCTGCGGTGGTTGATAGGGCATCACAGGCCCACTTCTACTCTGGATTCAGTCCAGGGCCCTGAAGTGAACAATCAGTGTTTTCACTTACACCACTCTTAATGTTCTCACCACTGGACTCTTTCTTCTCCCTTCCCTCAGAGAAAGGGGCTGCAAGCTTTCTCCCTGCTGCTCCTCTTAACACTGTTGCCAGCCTCCTGGCTTTATAGAAGTCTTGCTTGCTCCCTCTCAGGTGAGCTTCTTCTAATTAGCTCACATCACACAGCCTAAATCTCCCCTGTTTGCAGCTTAATTGGCTGGTTGGGCTCACTTGATGTAATTCAGCTATTGCAGGGCTAGTGTGGGAAGTACATCCCATCACACAGGGCCTAGGGCAGCCATGGCCAACCCACGGCTTGTGAAGCCACCCCCGCGCCCCTGAAAATGGCCCCCACCTCCCGGCTCCCTGTGCTTACCGGCTCCCTGTGCTGCCCGGCGTGGCCATTCAAAATGGCGTCTTCAAGATGGTGGCAGACAGTGGGAGCCTGATGTGGCTAAAAACCCTTTAATCGCATTTAAAAAGGCAGTCCTCTTTTTGTTTTGTTTTTTTGGGTTTTTTTTTTTTGCTCGACAACTTTTCCTCCTCGGCTCTTTGCTCTAGGGCAACCCCATGCCAAGTGGAGACAATTTTAGTATGGTGGAAAAGCCTCAAATATGAGCAGAGACTCAATAGGTCAGGTAAACCCTGTATTAGGCGAATCCCAGATTTGAGCCCCCTGCCTAAGTGTGTGGAGGAATTCTTTTACTGCACGTGCTTTTACTGCTGTTGTGCTGGAGGAGGAAATGAATGAATGCAGAGTGACTAAATTGCATGGGTAAGTATGCTTGTGGCAGCGGGTGGTGTGAGTGCAGAGTATGGGTGCATATGGATGAGGTCAGGATAGGTGCAGGTGACTGAACATATGGATGAGCACAGGTGGTTTGCAGGAATGTTGTGTGAAGGGTGCAGACTTTGAATATGGGCAAGAACAAAGTGAATGTGAATGAATGAAATGGGCCAGAGAGAATTCAATAAAAAAGCAGCTAAACAATTTTTCATTGATTTATTTTCTGGTAGCAAATGCAAGAAAAATAGTAGCATGCAATGAATGCAATTATATGCAAATTAATGCTCATTTGAAATCTGTTGCATTGTGTGAACCGGTTAGCAGGTATGTTATCCCCACATAATCTCTGACCTGAACTCATAGTCCTTTGTGGTCTTGTGACTTTTGTAAGTGCAGTGTCCATGTTTGTAAAGCACTGTGTAAATTTAGAGAGCTGTTTATGGTCTTGACCCTATGTACAAACACTTACCCCACTAGTAGTCCCACTGAGTAAACACTACAATCATTAGTAAGTGTTTATAGGCTGCAAGTGATTAAAATTAACTGGATCAGAAAAGCAAGGCTCTATGCTCAACTTGATGGCATTTTTGTGTCTGTCTGTAATGAAATGACTTCTGAATACTACATCTGACCAATACCAAAATTGGTCTCAATGGGCAGAATCCTGTTAGTTTTGTGGAAAACTGGAACATTTTGATTTCCACTGCTCCAGAGCCTATCTGGGGCTTTAGGCTGAGGAATCTATCTGGCGCCCTCTACTGCCTAGACATATCACAGGCAGCATCTAAAGATACTGCTCTCTATCTCGTGGGCTGTATGACTTAACCTGCAAATTCAATAAAGTGTTTTTAGTTTCAAAGTGCCAGCGATGTTTGTACCAACTATGCAGAGTTGTTCCTGAATCAGGGAAGCTACAGCTAGCATAAAAGGAAACAGTCCCTGTCCCCAAAGAGTTCACAATCCAGTCCAGATCACATTGGAATAATTCAGGCTCAGAGTATACCAGGCTGTATGCGGAGATCTTACAAGGTCACTGTAAGGAGCTGTGAACTCTGGGGAGAGATGTCAAAGAGGAGCAGGTGGTCATGTGACACACAGGGAGTGGCAGAGACTGTTCCATGCAAAAGGAGTAGGGGCATGGAACATAAAAATACAGGGCCGGCCCACAACATTTTGGCACCTGAGGCAGGGAGCTCAAATGATGCCCCCATGCTACCTTTTCTCCTGCCTGCCTGTTATGTCTCTTGTGCCCTCCTTCCTCCAGCACAGCACTCCACCATCTCTGTACATCTAGAGCAGAGAGAATACATATGCACTAGGAGCAGACACAATTTTCTACACTCTGGGTCCGAATGGTGCCCCCTCCCTCCCACAGTCTGGCACCTGAGGCAGCCACCTCAGTTCGCCTCGTGGTAAGACCAGCCTGTAAAAATGGCAGTATTGGGTCAGACCAAAGGTCCATCTAGCCCAGTGTCCTGCCTTCCAATCATCGCCAATGCCAGGTGCTTTAGAAGGAATAATCAGTACAAGTAATTACAAGTGATCCATCCCATTGCCCATTCCCAGCGTCTGGCAATAGGCAGCGTAAAGGTGACAGGGAGGTTTCCAAGGGTTGGTAAGGAGGAGGCTGGGGCTGAGTCAGGGGGAGCAAAAGGAGAAGGAGATGGGAGTGAAGTTGGTTAGGGCTTTGCAGGTGCAGAGAAGTCTGCTCTTGATGCAGAAACACAGAGAGAGTGTCTCAGGGATCCAAAATGAGTGACATGAGCAGAGTGGCGGGGAGGGATGTGATTTTAGCAGTTGCATTTTGCCTGGGCTCAGAGAGAACGAGGAGAGAGGCAGCAATATCAGAGAGGGAGAGTCTGCAGGAGCCCAGGACAGAGGACCAAGATAGGGAACAAGAGTTAGTGTCAGAGGTGGGAAGAGGCAGGGATAGAGATCAGAAAGGATTCAGTGGCAGTCAGAGCGTGGAGGAAAAGTCAACAGGAAGGTTGCGAGGTTGGTTGATGGGGAGATCAGGAACAGAGTAGGGAGCAGGCGGGAATCACGGCAGCAGGAACTGACTGTATTGCATCTCATTTTCCTGTTCCTGTTGGCCCAGCAGGGAGGGAGAGTGAATTCCCTCAGGTGTGTGAAGCACTTGGAGAGCCTCAGTTAAGCAGTGCTCTGTGGGGGAGCAGGGCACTTGGGTTCAGGGACAGAGATTTTATTCCTAAGCCTCCCACTCCCCAGCCTACAACAGAAAATTCTGCCACTTTCTCAGCACTCATATAAGCTTTGGCTAGAAGGGCTGTGGTATATGGCACCGAGGTCAGAATTTGAGAGGCTGTTCTGGACATTTATGGGCTGAATCCTACTGTGCCCTTGACTCACTGCATGTCAATGGGTAAATCACTTAATTCTGTGCCTTAGCTTTCTGGGCTATAAAATGGGGATACAGTGTTTGCATTGGTGCCAAAACTAGTGGTGCTGGGGGTTCTGTCTGCTACACCCCCTGGCTTGAAGTGATTTCCATGATATATTATTTACTGTGTGTTTCAATGGCTCTCAGCATCCCCCTTGTACAAATTGTTCCAGCACCTGTGGGGTGCTTACGCACCCTTGTTATGGGATTTGCGAGCTACACATTGAAAGTTATATGTGATTGTTACACATTAATATGTACGAATTTTGAGTGTTCTCACACAAGGCAGTTTTTTAACTATGGTGTGTAAATCCTTACCCTTTTCCACACTAGCAAACTTTCAACCCACTTCTACTGTTATTTACTTTGAGCTATTTTATAACCTCATAAAAACCTTTGCTTTTAATAATTCATCAGAACTGTTCCTTGGAAATCAACCCTTCAATGTGCAGCTTTTGTGTTTATTAAAGGAAGGGTGTTGACAGTCTGGAGGTGGGAACCAGGTTTTTTGTTAATACTTTGATGTCAATAGATATTTGTGAAGCAGCAGATGGTCTTCTAGTGAGAATTTCCTGCATGACTTCTTTAAAAACACTAATCTGATCTAATTTATTTCTATAGGAAATACCAATGAATTTCGTGGATCCCAAAGAAATTGCCATCCCAAGTCACGGAACTAAAAACCGTTATAAAACAATTTTGCCAAGTAAGTGTGTTTAAACAATGCTTTTTAGTGTGAAATTCAGTCCCATTCTATTAATGCAATTCTGCTTGTAGATTTGTAGGAAACCTGGTGAGTTTTGATAGCCATTTTGTACATATTTAAATAACTTATCGGTATTTTATATACAGCAACAGTGGTGGACCAATCCTGCAAGCCTTACACAAGCAGAACTGTGGCCTGGAGGAGACCTTGGGCACTGTTGCACCTTGGGACCTCCAAATTCTCTGCCTGTAGCACTTAATAGTTTAGTCTCCTGTGGGCTGTAATACTTGGGTCCAGTGCTTTTTTTGTAAAAAAAGGAGGTGCCGGTACTCCAGGGGAAAAGTTGTTGAGCTCTGACTGGAGGTGCCGGTACTGCATCTGGAGGTGCTGATACTGCGTACTGGGCAGTACCGTCACAAAAAAAGCACTGCTTGGGTCTCAGTTCAAATGTAGGGTGGCGTCGATGCCCTGTGACATATAAAAGGTCGGATTAGATGATCTAATGGTTCCTTCTATCCTTAAACTGTGATTCTAGAATGCCCAATGAGTTCTGTCTAGTCAAGTTCTGCAAGACTGGACCCTGAATGAGAAGCTTATTGCAAATCTATTCCTGACTAACATTGAATGATTCAAACTAAACGAACCAATGTCCCCTCAGATCTTCTCTAGTAGACATTCATTTATAATGGTTCTCTTTCTCATGCTCATTTTCTTCTCCTCCTGGTTTGTGCTGTTGTTGGAATTCATCTCTTTTAGCCAGATAACTGCTGCTATCTCAGAGTTGCTGTTAACATGATTGTTAGTTTCTTCTACTGCTTCTGTGTTTTCATTGGTTTTAGTGATGTATATCCCATAATAGTAAGAATTGCATCTTTATAAATTGAGCTAGTCAACATTTTCTGGTGGAACAGCTTTCCATCAAAAATACAGTTCCATCACCATAGAATAATTTTGTGAGAACATACTGATTTCACTGATATATTTTCTGGTAGAAAGTAAAAATTATTTGCTTTGACTTCTTTATTTCATTTAAGTGATGTTAGAATGTTTTATTTTTTATTTTATTTCATCTTATTTTGGCTTTTTTATTTATACTACACTAATTTTATCATACTTTTCAGTTATATATCAGTTTGACAATGAAATGAATTATTTCTATGGTTCTGAATCAGAATCTGTCAGTATCTCTGTTCCATGGGATATTTCTAAATTTCAGCTTTTTGTTATGATTTAAAATGAAAACAACATTCAAAATGTTGACATTTCCCATGAAATAGAAATTCTATTTTCCAGCCAACTCTAGCAATAATGTCCTTGCAGTCTTACGCAGTCATGCACTTTGCTCAGTGAAATAACACTGAGCACAGTATTGTCTATGCATTTCACACATTTTAAATTGTAAGAAGAATGTTCTCTGTGTACCTAGCTGCTTTATAGTTAGATCACACAATAAGAAGGATTTTCAGGGAAATTAATGAAAGATGTAGGCCACCGAGACTGTTATTCTGCCAGAGAGCTAATATATTACTGGGGAAATACCACATTGGGTGAAATTCAGGGCCCCCTGAAGTCAATGGCAAAACTCTCTCTAAACTCAAGAGGACCAGCATTTCACCCATTATGGTCAGTGGGCTACATCCAGAGGTGACGTGTACAAGGATGTAAGTTACACATTGGTAAGTGAGTCCAAGTTGGTGTAAAAAATGCCAGAAGACTATCCCCTGAATGCAGCCCAATATAAACAAGATATACACTAAATTCCCATTGACTTCATTTGGGCCAGAATTTCATCCAATGCTTCCAGTCTGTTACTATGCCAAATAATGGGTACTCTCTTCATATAATTATGAGTGTTAAATCTCCCATTGCTACCATTGTGTATATAGCCCACAGAATGTACTGTGCAGATACACATCTTTGCCCTGGTCTACACTAGGGAGTTATTTTGAAATAACCCTCCTTTTTTCAAAATAATAAGCAGAGCGTCCACACTACCAAGCCAGTTATTTCAAAATAACAGGCTGGTTATTTCGTAATCTGTACTCCTGATTTCCTCAGAGAATAATGCTTATTTTGAAATTGTTATTTCAAAATAGCATTAGTGTGGATGATCCTATGCTGCTAATTCAAAATAATTGGCCTCCAGAGGCTTCTCACAGCTGCACTTCTGACTGCTGTGGCCACACCTGCCATCTCCACTGCTCCTCTTCTCCTGCGGAGCGTGTGGCCACCTTTCCAAGCCCCAGTCACACAGCAGCATCCCAGTAGCCATGACAGACCCCAATGCTCCCTCAGAGCCTCTCATGGCTGCCAGCACTCCTATTGCTCCCTTGGCTGCCACTATCCAGGACACAGAAGAGCTGCGGCCTGGACTGGTGCGGAGATCTTGGACCTCATTGAGGTCTGAGGTGGAGGAGACCAACCTCCAGGATCTCTGCCCAAGGAAAAGGAATGTGGACGTGTACAGCCAGATTGCCACCAGCCTGGCTGACAAGGGCCACAACCAGACCCTCGACCAGGTCTGCCTGAAAATGAAGGAGCTCTGTCAGGCCTATCACAAGGCCAGGGAGCAGAGCAGATGCTCTGGGGTGGCACCACACATGTGCCTCTACTTCAAGCAGTTAGATGTGATCCTGGGAGGGAGGCCAGACACACACTCCCCTGTTAGCTCAGAGAGTAGGGCTAGGCTTCATACACAGTGACCCTGGGATGACTGCCCTTGCCACTTTTCTTCACAGCTGGGCCAGCTGCAACCTTGACATGTTCCCCACCTCCCACACTATCTTCATGATTCTGTGGGATCCGCAGAAGGAAGAGAACCCAGAAGACCCTCATGCAGGAGTCTGCAGTCCCTCATCCAGGGCCTCAAGAACAAGTGCCAGGAGCGGGCCACTGACTGGGAGCAGCAGAAGGCCACCTGGGACCAACTGGCACACCAGTATGAGGCCATGTGCTCCTCCCTCACCTTGGTGATGGAGCACATAGCCTCATACATGGAACATGCCAACAGCCATCTCCCTGCAGTGGGACATGGCAGTGGGACCTCAAAGACAACCAACGCCTCCTGAACAACCAGAGGCAGGTGATAGTCCCATCCCCATCCCTGAGCCCCCTTCCTCTTCCTGCCCCTCCCTCGTTCCAGGTTCTTTCCCCAATCCCTCCCCTGTTGTATATCCCCCCAATAAACAGTCCTGTTGTATCAACAAAGAAGGCTTTTTTATTTGCTCCGCAGGGAAGGGGGAAGATAGGAAGTGATGGCAGGGGAAGGGAGGGACGGGGGAGGAAAGGCACACAGAGGGAACACAGGGGCATCGTGCGGAGGAGCTCAGGGGAGATTTTCACAATTTGTCTTGAATGAAACTCTCCCTGAAGGCCTCCCTGATAAACACAGCCCCTTGATGTGCTCTCCTGCTGGCACTGGTGTCTGGCTGCTTGTACACCCTGGCCAGACATTCAGCTTCAGCCCCCCATCCTGGCAGAAAAGTCTCTGAAGCACACAGCAAGCTGCCACTGCAAAGTGGATGTTGCGCTTGCTGAGGTCCAGGAAAGGTGAGGAGACTCCTGAACCTCCCCTTTAAATGGCCAAATGCAGACTCCACTGCCATGCAGCACTTGCTCAGCCTGGCATTGAAGTGCTCCTTGGTGGGGTCCAGGCTGCCTGTGTAGGGCTTCATGAGCCAGGGGAGCAAGGGGTAGATTTTGTCACCCAGGATGACTATGGGCATGTCCATCTCCCCTACTCTGATGGTGCAGTCAGGAAAAAAAGTGCCGGTGTGCATCTTTCGGAACAGACAGGAGTTCCGAAAGATGCAGGCAACATGCACCTTCCCTGACCAGCTGACATTGATGTCAGTGAAGCATCCCTTGTGATCCATGAAGGCCTACAGCACCATGGTGGAGAACTCCTTTCTGTTTATGCAGTCGAAGGCATGGTGATTGGGGGCCAGGATGGATACCTTCTACACAGTTGGTGAAGCCAGCCACAGTGGTGTCCATGTTGCCCAGAATGATGACCCTCCATAGCAACACATGGTTGATGGCCTTTGTAACTTGTATGAGCACAGCCCTGACAGTGGATTTCCCCATGCTGAACTGGTTCCCATTAGGAGCGGTAACTGTCCGGTGTGGTGATTTTCCCCAGGGCAATGGTGACATGCTTCTGCACAGGGATGGCAGCTCTCAGTCACCTGTCACCTGAGGGCAGGGGTGAGCCACTCACTGAGCTCCAGGAAGGTGGCCTTCCACATGTGGAAGTTCTGGAGCCACTGCTGGTCATCCCACAGCTGCAGGACGATGCAGTCCCACCAGTCCGACCTGGTCTTCCACCACCAGAAGCAGCATTCTGTGGTGTCCAGAAGATTGTGGGGCTTGCCCAGCAGCAGAAGCGCCAGGACTTGGGTGATGAGGGCCTGCTGTCTGGGTTGGTCTTCGTCCTGCTGGAGCAGGATGCAGGCAGTTTGGACAAACAGCGCCATGAGGCTCAGTACAAGACCTGTGAGCCTGGCACTGCTCTGCAGCTGCTCCAGTTCCATGTTGTGGGTGCCGTGGTGTCCGCAAGGGCAATCAGAGCACACTGCATCCCTTTTGTGTCACGCGAGGGGGGAGGCAGTGGAGGAGTGGCCTGTGAGATGCAGCCATAGAGAGGAGCCCCTGAAAGCACGCATTGCAGCTTGCCTGACCAAGCAGCCACAGGAAGCGTCCAATCTCTTGGTGCCCTCCCCAGAGTGCTTCCGGGGCCCTAAGTCTGAGGCAAACTCCAATCAGTGTGGATGCACTATTCAAAATAGTTCTGACTAATTTCGATACTCCCCCATAGTGGGGACACACTATTTCGATTTTATTAAATCCAGAGTTATTATTTTGATTTTACTTATTTTGAAATAATTTCCTAGTGTAAACATGCCCTCAGACAGGTAGCCGTGTTAGTCTGTATTTGCAAAAACAATGAGGAGTCCCATGGCACCCTAAAAACTAGCAGATTGCTTTGGGCATGAGCTTTTATGGGTAACAACCACTTTGTCAGATACATGGAAGTCTCCATGACTCCATACATAGATGCATCTGGCAAAGTGGTTTTTACCCATGAAAACTCATGCCCAAATCAATCTGTTAGTCTTTAATGTGCGACAGGATTCCTCATTGTTCCTGAGGATACATTGCATTAAATGACAATATCATATAGCTTATTTGTATTTGAATTAGATAGCTACAGTGTACGGAGTAGTCAATAACTCTTAAGAATTGGAATGCCTTTGTATTTTCATTGTAATTGAAAAAGATATTAACTTCTGGATGCACCTTTAGTTGACATGCTCTGCACAACCGCTAGAGTCTTAGACAGATATTTTTAATTGCGTTTTACAGAAATTGAAAGAAAATGGGTGTAAAAACCAGTAATCTAATAATTCCAAAGATATGCCTTGTGCTCTCTACAGAAGGTATTTTAGGGATCTAAGCACACTCTGATAAATACACAAATGCTCCACTCCCAGGCCCAAAGGGTTTGGAAATTGAATGGTTTTAAAAGAACAGCCTTCCCAGTTTCCTGCTCAGATGATCTCAACCTTCTGCTTAGTACTCTTGTGTCAGCTTTTCCATTCCAAGTACTGGGTGCGTCTCTTGAACTAGGGCACCTGTAGTGACAAGTGATGTTTGAAATGATTAATTTTTCGCCTGAAAATGTCCATGTTCTGGTACTCCACCCTTTGTGCTGCTGAAAAGTTCTCTTTTTCTAATAAATAATTTTGTCAAGCTGTTAAATGACAGACTGCAGTGGGACAGGCTGCCATGAAGAAACACTATTTTGTCCTATTCTTTAATAGGAAGTGTAATGAATACCTAATGGAATTAAGAAAAATGTAATGGTAGCTGTTTCAAAACACTTTTTTAAGAGCAGATTTTTCAATTGCAGAATACAATTCTTAGTGCTCCTACACTAACACTAGAATTTCACCGTAAGATTGCTAGAAAGTGCTAGGCCTTTTACAATTATGTGGTAAAGTATCCCCAAATTTAAAGACAATATTTTTTTACACTTAAATTTAAATTGAGTGATCAAAATTCTTCCTTGTGCTAGTTTATAAACAGATGCCATCAGAGGTGATGCATGGGTGGATGTGGGGGGGTAATCGGGGGTTCTGTGACTTCCTGATTTGCTGCTTGTCTTGTACTAAGCATCCTCACATGAATTGAGCATGCTTAATAACAATGCTAAAGCTGACTTCCCTGACTCTGCCCCTCCCCTCCACTACTGGCAGGCATGAGTCCTCTCTGGATGCCTTGAAACAATTCTTTTGAAGCTGAAATTCCTCAGTCTCCCTTGAGATTTTACCACAGTTCTGATACTGATTGTGTTCTACCATTATTTCTCCAATCCTGCTCCTTGTGAACAGGTCCTAAAAGATTCTTTATTTTGCAAGTGGAAGGAAAAAATTGGAACATGGAAAGTCACAGGAAAAAAGTGGAAGGTGTCAGCACAGATATATTAAGTAGGTTTTCTTTATGTTCACCTGAATCAATAAATTAATCTGGGTACAGTCAACCATCCCCTGATATTTCAGCAGTGTTCAACTGTGGGTTGCCAAACCTCCAGGATTGTCTTGGAGACCCCAGAAATTAAAGTTTATGTCATGTGATGAAATGTCCAGGAATATATCTATCCAAAATTGGCAACTCTAGTTCATAATGCATGTGTGGTTAGTATTGCTTTTGAACATGTAGGAATGATCACCTTTACATGTGGAATATAATTGAATCTTTATGTTTCTTGCACTAAAATAGGCTTTAACATATGCATATATTTACATACTCTGAATTAATGAGATATTTTTCCAGTGGGCAAGATGATGACAGTTTGGAAGGTGATTCAGATTTGATAAAGGATTATACATGGTTTACAAGTGTTTTATACAGCTGGAATTTGAGCGAATTATGAAATTTGCTGCACGAATAAAGATCCGTGACTCATACAATATTTTCAAATTCCACCTTATAATATTAGCCAAATAATGTCTGCTAATCATGGAAGGTCAGATGTTTATCCAAATTTTTGTGAGACTTCTGAGTCTGCAGGATTAAGCAAATATGTGAAGCGAATTTCTTTTCTCTGACTCCGGTAGAGCAGTACCACGAAACCAGCCTTTTGCACATTTCAGAACATCCGTTGAGTAGGGGAGTCAGAATTGGGGGCAAGAATGATGAATGTTTCATTATTAATAATCATGTGAAATATTATATATATATATTAACTATTCTGACTCTCCCCATTCCCCCAGAGGACTTGCAATCTAAAGGCATACAAAGAATGAGGAGAGGAAAAAAAGAACATGCAAGCCAGGATATATACAGATTGTGATATGACCTGTGAAATGTGCATGCATCATGACAAAAATAGGATATTAGTGATTTCTTAAAGACAGAGAAAGTTGGAGCTATCCATGTGTTACTGGAGAACATGAAAGAAGGCAATGGTAATTTTGCTCCCCAAAGAATACAAAATGGGGTCCTTTGTTTAAATGCCACTTCCACCTGCAGGCATTCATAATTATAATACTGAGCACTTTCATAGCATCTTCTGTATCTCATGCTTCAACATTACCACTCCATAATATATGTTTCTGGTCCTGACACCAGATCCTGAGTCTTTGCCATTCTTGTCCAAAAGATCAATCACATGGCTAATTTAACTGTTCCAACTTGTGAATAATAGAATAATTCCCATTGCTACTTAAACAATGTCTCCTCATTGTAAAGTAGCATAAGTAGCATGTATCTGTTTTGGAAACAGAAACAACATGTGGAAGTGATTATTAATGTATTCAACATTATGATTTTCAAATAGTGGCCAGTTAATTAATTGGAATCATAAAAATATCTTAATAAAATATTTAGTAATTCATTAATATCTGGGGAAATTCATCATGAAAAAATTAAATTGGCTGAAGGATGAGTCTTATTCTAAGAGCATTTTTAGGGTAGAGGTCAGACCACATCAGGATCATAGGCATTATGAAAGCTAAAGGAAGTGTGTTTTTTCAAGGCCATGTAGCCTAAGGCATTTGTGGAAATGGCTAATAATCACTCTGTACTGAAAAGGAATGAGAAGTTTCCTGTCCTCATATTGTTAAGGGAAAGGGGAAAAAATTCCCTAAGTGAAGAGGTTTGTGAAGGCAAACAGAGACATTTTTAACACAGGCTAACTAGGTTTCATTTTACTCTCTCAACACATGAAATGGGAAAGGCTTCCCAGCCTGAACTGGAGGATATAAATACTGTTCCATATTCTGAGAATATATACATTATAAAACATTGGTCTAAATCCTGTTTTGGCTCCAAGCAATGGATTCTCTTTGTCTTCAGTGGGAGCTAGAGCATGTTAGGCCCACTTTGCATTTTGTTCTAGACAAAGATAAGTACTGCAAAGATATAGACTAGAACCCCAAATACAATGCTGTGCAAAGACTAGATTTTACCAATAGATAAAATAACATGTGTATGATGGTTATAGCCCCCTGATAAAGAGAATTTAGCACATGGTTTCACAATTCAATACACATGACCTTTTTACACTTTGCTTGGATTCCGCCCACTAATCCTCTCTTCAGGGACTATTTCCACCAGAGTAGGTATGGTAATTTCAAACAGTTGCTACTTTTATTTTATTTGTCTATGTAATCTGCCAGAGAAGAGTTTCCTTTTTTCACCCCAGATGTGAGTGAACGCAGTTTCTGTTTGATTTTGGAGGGACGACATTTTTGCAGAAAATGAATGGATGACTGTAAAATAGTACCTGCTGGGCAATTATATGGTGGGTTCCTATGCACCTTCCTCTCTGTTCTTTCATAGAGGGGACTGTTGAGTAGATCTAAACAACTGAGAAATGTAGTCCCAGTTCCAATCCCCTAGGGTGAAGAGATTCCCCATGTGCCCAGCTCCATAATGCACAAGAGATTAAAAATCCCCTGCGTAGGGATTTAGCATCCCACCAGCCCTATGCTCAACAGAACTGCTTCTCTCCCAGACCAACTAGGACCACACTCCAAGGCCATGGAGGAGACTAGGAATGGGATTTGCCCCTAAAATAATAGGCAACTGAAGGAAAAATTTCTTATTGTTTGGCTATACATTTCTCTAGATACACGATGCCCATTCAAATGGAATGTTTGTATGTTGAGTTACAGCAAATGTTCCTTCTATACAAAAAGATAATTTGCACTGTGCAGAAGGATCAACATAATGCCTTTGCCTGATTTAAGGCTCATTTAACCTTGAGAACACAGATGTTAAAGGAACTCACATGATGTTTAGGGCATTTGTCAATGCTCAGTCTAGGGGTAAGTCTACACTACGCAGCTATTTTGGGATACTGAAGGTATCCCAAAATAGCTACCCCACGTCTACACAAGCTGCCTGTTATTTCAAAATATTTTTGAAATAACCAGTGTGCTAGTTCACCATCCCAGTAAAGCTTGTTGCATGAGGGTTAAGGGATGGCTTGAAATAGCACGTTATTTCAAAATTTCACACTATGTAGATGCGCCAAATTTCAAAATAAACTATTTCAAAATAAGATACACAATTTGCATAGTGCAAATTGCGTATTTTATTTCGAGTTTAGGGTGCTCTGTAGACGCACCCTAAGAGAGAATTTCACCAAAAATGCAAATGCAGCACCCAGATAATGGTAGATTACTTTGTTCCAGCCAGTTGCTGATTCACTTCTGTGATTCTCCATAGAAATCTTTTCTTTGTGATTTTCTTTTCAATGTCCATCTTTTCTGTCCTCTTAGATCCACTAAGCAGAGTGTGTTTGAAACCAAAGAATCCAGCTGACTCCTTGAGCACCTACATAAATGCTAATTACATTAGGGTAAGTAAACACACATTCTTTGTGTGCTCCTGAGACAGTATTCTATTTTCCAGCTAAATAGTTGATTTTGTTAGGACTCCACTCTCCTTTTATTTCTGTAGACTTCTCCTTGTGTGATATAAGGATAGCATCTATCCTACCTTTCTCTCACTATTAGTGAGATAAAGTGGTCGTAATAGGGTGTTTATAACAAAGCATTCTGGAGTTATATACATAATTAACCTGCTTTGATAATAAATATAAATATTTATTTATAAAACTCTTTATTGAAAATATAAAATTAATCAAATGAGACATCTAATATTATTCATTTATTGTTCTTGTTTGTGTAAGTCTACTTACATGCTAAATGTCTCACAGTAGATAAAAGGGACCTATAATTTAGATGTGACACAATGACAAACAGTGTGGAAAGGTTGGGAATGAAGGACAAAGGTTACAGCAATGTATCTATATGGTTAATTATTTTAGCAATAGTCACATAAGACATAGCTCTGGAAGGGACCACCTCTCAAGTCCAGTCCATTGCTGTCACAGCCAGACCCATTATATAATCTTCATAGCCGAGTTAGTCTGTAACAGGAAAAACTTAAAAAACAACAAATAGTCTAGGAGCACCTTAAAGACTAACAAAATATGTAGATGGTATCATGAGCTTTTGTGGGCACAACCTACTTCTTCAGATAAAATATAAAATCTGTGATGAAAATATCATCTGAATAATTCAATTCACCTTATTCAACCAGCTCTAATATGTGTGTGCAAAAATTTGTAAATAAATGTATCAGACAGGCACACACATACATAGAGAATACATGATGATGTGCCATTAAATGGACTTTGCTAGCATGAGTCCTGGTAGGAAGCATGACTTCTGAGTGTCAAGACAAATTATGCAGGTAGTCCCAAAGGAGCACTGGTAATCTCTTACTACATCCCATCATCATGAACTCTGTATCTTAGACTATATTACAAAGAAACTACTTTAAAAATGTTCTAGACAGTCTTCATATCCTTCTACCAGATGTCTTAAATATCAATATGGCCCAGCTCCTCACCTAAAGTAAATCCACATAGCTATGTGGAGGTTTGGCTCTATGAGGTTCTGATGGGGTGCACTAGGCCAGCACGGCCCCACTGCTCTGCTGCACCCTGCCCCAGGAAATAACTTTATGAGAGTGTTGGACCTCCAGGCTTGCCTAGAAAGACATCTCGGGAGGTGTCTTATTAGGCACCATTGAGATCTGGTCAGGACCATCACTAGACATGCACAAAATATACAAGTGTGTAGGGCACCTGAAAATTTGGAGTACCAAATTTTTGGGTGTCCCTATGCAGATGTGTGTTCTTGTATGCCTCAGCATATGCCACTGCTGGTTCCTCTTTGGCCCATCTACAGAGCTGCTCTCTCCTGTGTGCTGCAGGACTTCTCCCCGTCCCTGGGCCCTCTCCCACGTGCTCTTCTCAGCCAGCAGCAGTCCACTAGTGACAGCTTCCTGCTGCCAGACTAGTGGCAGAGAGGAGCCTCCAGTCTCTGCAGCTCCGCTCCAGCTCCAGGGAATCCCCAGAGGCCCACTAGAAGCTGCATGAGGGTAGGGAAGCAAGGGAAGCAGTATGGACTGGTAGTTGGGAAACCCTGGGCCTCAGGCCCCCAGCAGAAGCCACATTGGGGGGGGGGCAAGACAAGCCCCAGGTTCCCAGCAGAAGCTGCGTGAGTTGGGGAGGAGCCCTCAGTTGCATAGAACCCCATCATTTGTAAGGGCTGGGGACCCACAACAGCATATCAAGGCTCAGCAGACAGATATAAAAGGAGCTGCCTGATGTCAGCAAACCAGTCCTTGCCTGGAACTAGGGGAGTGAGGACGGGCTCTCCCTAGCCTCCAGCCAAAGGAACCAGGCTAGTGGAGGACAGGTGTGCTGGAGACACTCTGCTGAGTTGATTTTGGAAAGAGAATTAAGTTCTGATGGGTAAGAAACTGTTTTCATTATAACTGATCCCCAAGGGCAAGGCACCTTTTCCATTTGAGTTTATTGTACCTTGAAGGGGATTTGAACTGTGTGACCCTGCTGGAGGGCCAAGCCACAGAAAATCTACAGAGGCCAACTGATAACTTGCAGCTCCTGCAGGGAGCTGAAAAAACAGCAGCACCATGCCCAGACACAGGAGCATGCTCAAAGAAGCAAGGTAGCAACACACTACAAAGCCCAGCTGTGAAAGTTTCACATGGAGATGAAAGTGACCTAAAATAAATTTTAACTGTCTAAAAATTTCAGTTTTTAAGTCTGACTTCTTGAGACTTTCCACAGCTCCACTGGAAAGCATAAATGCTTAATAAAACACATTCTGCTTTTTAAAAATAGCAATACACACACACACACACACACACACATTTACTTTCCTCACTTCACATCTGTAACTTTCAAGGCTTTGCATCACAGATATCATAGTGAAGGAGAATGATTCCATTTAAAGAACATCAATACTGGTTGTAAATCAGCAAGGCTACGTCTAGACTGGCATGATTTTCCAGAAATGCTTTTAACGGAAAAGTTTTCCGTTAAAAGCATTTTCAGAAAAGAGCGTCTAGATTGGCATGGACGCTTTTCCACAAAAGCACTTTTTATGAAAAGCATCCGTGGCTAATCTAGACGCGCTTTATAAAACAAATCTCAGCTGTCTACACTGGCCCTTTGCGCAAAGTTTTGCGCAAAGGGACTTTTGCTCGAACGGGAGCAGCATAGTATTTCCGCAAAAAGCACTGATTTCTTACAGTAGGAAGTCAGTGCTTTTGTGGAAATTCAAGCTGCCAGTGTAGACAGCTGGCCAGTTTTTCCGGAAAAGTGGCTGATTTTCTGGAAAAACTGGCCAGTCTAGACACAGCCCCAAGAGAAATTAAGCTATGTATGGAGTCAGGTGAACTATTGCTTCCCTTGAGGGGATAGAGTACCGTGATGTTTCATATTGCTGACATGGGTAATATTGCCAATTTTTTTTTTAAATGTAACAGTGAGTAAATGAAATTTCTCATGAACTCACAGTATATTTTAAAGCACCCTAGATGTGATGGTATTGTTGATTTTCTGAATGTTCTGACACACCTGTCATTGACAAGAGATGTTGAGGCATATCACTTAACTCAGCTATGATAATTTATATCAGCTGAGGACCTGCCCCATTGTTTGGTGTAGTGGGTCAGTCATTGGATTACTCCATTGTCCCTGAATTTGTGGGAAAGGGTTCGCTGAAGAAAGAAAAGAATCAAATTTACAGTCTCTGGCTCTGCTCTGCCAATCATTTTATTCTTTAATAATTCATTCCTTTTGAATAATTCAAAGTCTTCTGTAGCCAACAAGGCTCAAAAGAATTCCTTTAATGCTGAGCCTAAGTTCAGTGTACAAGTTCACAGGTTTTCCTTTTCACATGATAAAGATGAATATAGCCATGACTCATTCATTTCCCCACTCCCTCCTTCTTTCCTTTGCTTGCTTATAATTTTCAGGTTTTCTCAAGGTTCTCAGAATGTCGCACATAAAAGGTCTCAGAGGCATTTTCTATTTAAGTATAAATTGGAGCTTCTGAGTCTATAAGGATTAACATATTCAAAATCTTTTTCTTCTTAATAAACCTTCATGATACTACTTAGTTTAATATTTCTGTTCTAGTCTCTCAGATGTTTTTATGGCTAACAATAACATCCTTTGACTATGGCAAAAATACTAATTAACATGTAGAGCTGGCCTTAAAATTTAGTTTCCATTTTGTGGGAAATTCTGCAGCATCAATGTTTCATCTTATTTCTTTTTGCATCAGCACAAAGTATTTGTTGAGGAATTTCATGTGAAATGGAGCAATCTGTTTTGACAACAGGAAAGCCGGCTGCCTTGCCATTTGCCCAGCAGGGTGACCAAGCAGACTGGGAGTTGGGCAACTGGGAGTCAGACAATCAGGAAGCCAGCCACCTACGGAACCAATCAAAGAGAGGCAGCCTGGCCACCAGGCAGGGAGACAGCTATCCAGGTGGCATGAAGCTTACCTGCCCATCAAACAAGGAGATGATAGGTAGGGCAGCCCAGCAACTTTTCAAGCAGGAAGGCTTGGAAACAAGGGAGCTGGTTGGGCTGGCAAGAAACTGGACAGTCAGGGAAGATTCCGGAGAATCAGCACATTACAATGGAATATTTTGATTGAATCAAATTAGAATTTTCCAGCAGAAAAACTGTTCCATTGGAAAAGTTTTGACCAGTTCTACCAAGTCATGCAGGCTTTCAGTTCTAATATATCTTGTGGTCTAGATTTCCATTTCTTTCTTTGGAACTTTCACCTAAGGGCTCTGTGCATGGCATGAATTTAAATCAAATACTTCTATGTCTGTTTCTATACCAGGGTTACGGTGGCAAGGAGAAGTCTTTCATTGCAACTCAGGGTCCCATGATTAATACCGTGAATGATTTCTGGCAGATGGTTTGGCAGGAAGACAGCCCTGTCATTGTTATGATCACAAAGCTGAAAGAAAAAAATGAGGTATGATATCAACTGGCTAAACCAAGAAGTTTCTCCAGTGGTTGCATTGAAATAAGACTGAATATACATCTGACAGTAAATACTAGCAGATAACCAGCTTTTAAAATGTTATGGTGATATTCACTATGGAAAAATGTAAGATAGATAACTAGATAAGCCACTATATAGCAATTGCAAGAGATGTATAGAACATATCCCAGTATATCTTGGAGGCTGGGGGGTGACAGTTATGAGAAACACTCCAGATGTTTTTAGGTTGTCTTTGGGATCATTACCTGTTAATTTTTATTATATAGAGAATATTTTCTTCTTTTGGCTGCTATAATGTCCAGGGAAGATACCATCTCTATGTTCCAGGCCTGCATGTTGGAACAAACAAACTCCTAAAGAATCCATCCCAGGTTTTATAAAATATCCTAGTTCATACTGAGAAATACGTTTTGGGAGCATGTAGTCAAGAGTAGGGACACATCTAGCCAGTATGGAAATATATAATTTCTTATGTTAACACTGAGAATACATGACCATTGCTCATTAATCACTAAGGCCAGATAAGGCCTGTTATACTTTCTGTGACTTTTGGATGGACTCCCACCTGCCTATTTTATGAGCTTTACTTAATACTTGTACAAATTGATGCCTAGTTTTCCATGATGGTACAAGAACACAAATCAACCCCTACAGGGCACTGTGTGTGCATATCGCCCCTGTGCAGAGGGACTGCACAAAGTTTATGCATCACCAAGTCCTATTTTAAAAGCTTAAATGAAACGTAAGTAGTGCACAGACCTTCTTTAGGGAGTGAACTTTTATGCAGGGCTCGTAATTGTGGCTGATCTCTGACTGAGGGGCAGAGGGTGGATTATACTGTCCTTTCGGCATGTACCTCTCTAATCTGACCCTTTTTTTCAGTGAGGTTAGAGGCAAGCATACAGTGTTTATAATATATGAAACAGGAAAGCTGAATAACATAGGTCTGTGTTGTAAATATCCCACATATTTCCACACCAGGCCTCATTTTGATAATGGAGGCCAGCCAAACCAATGTCTGCGTAACTTTCATAATTGGAATATTTTTGAAAAATCACCCCTATAACAGAATAACAAATATTTGACTAAGGAACTACTGAATTTTAAACACTTACTTCTAACACTGTGGGAGAAGAATGACTTGAAAGACATATCCAATGGTTTCCGACATATCAGGAAACCCTGTGTTTACCTGAATTACTCAGGCCCACCACACTGGTGTTTATCAGCATTGTTGTGGACTGACAGTGGTAATTTCCTTCTAATAAAAGAGGGTGAGACGTCTTTAGTGTTCCCAGGCTACTTGGAGAAGGTCTGTGTTTACATGAACTGTTCTGACATTCTAATGAGCAACTCTGGGAAGAAATGTGAAGAACTGCCTGATGATTGTACACTGGGTTGTTCAGGATTTTGCTTACTACTCAGACAATATATTAACAATATATTAACTTTTTTAGTAAAATATTTACTGCCTACAAAGAAGACAAAATAGCTGCTGTCTGGCAAACTAGCACTGTAATTTTTGCTCCTTTGTTCTCTGCAGCATGCCCTTCAATTTCAGGGAGGTTTGTTTATAAAACACACACATGCTCGAAAGCAGCACCTCCCATCTTGGCCTTCCAATACTCAAATCTTGTATGTAGGCACCAAACTTCATATGGCGTAATAGGGTCAGCGGTTCCCAACCGCCAGCCTGCGGAACCACGAATCCCTGTCTAACGGGCCATTGCACGTTGCCAGGCCATGCCCCCAGCATTTATTTAGTCCCACCCCCTGGGGTTCCCAGGGAATTCCCTTCTGCACGGAGCAACAGGGTAAGTGGGACAGCTGGTAGCGGGGTGTGCTGAGTGCCTACTGGGGCAGCCTCACCGTGGCCCCAGTTCCAGCTCCAGTGATCACTATGCGGCCTGGCCGGCAGGCCAAACACTGCACATAAAGCGGCTGCCCCAGCCACCAAGGCTAAGTGCTGCATGTATAGTGGCTGTCCCAGCCCAAGAAGAAGCTGTGCAGGCCATGGGTGAGGGAAGACCTGAGAAGCCCTGAGCCTCTGCAGAAGACACATGGGGAGTGAGGGGCAGCAGGCAGCCTCAGGTAACTGAACAGGACCTCATATATTGAAAGCATGGCCCAGTGAGCCTCTCATCTCAAAACAAAACAGCTATTCTGAACCCTAATCTTCCTCTCTGATTTCACTCATCAAACTATATTCATTGGAGATAATCGTGAGTTACAAAGATCTGGGTGGCTAATCATGCCCATCATTTCTGCTTCAGACACAGAAACTTCACATGGCTGTTTCATCCGCATTCCGGCAATGACTTACAGCCACAATCTTAATGACTGGCAGCCACTGGTTACAATGACATGTATTGTGTGCGCACAGACGCAATTTAAAATAACATGTGACCTCTTAAAATTACTATCGTGGATATGCAAATATGCAAATAAGTTAATTGCCACAATGGATATGCAAATATTTCAGTGCTGGTCCACCAACAGTTTTTGAATGAGTTTTCCGGTCCTCAGTATAATAAAGGTTGGGAACCACTGCTCTAGGTAGTTATACTATGTTACAATCATACAAACTCCTGTGCTGAATAATATTATGCTGAAAGTGAACTATTTCAGCTGTGAAAAGATGGGCTCAGAAGCTTTTAGGAGTCTTCATTACTGCATGTGGTGGGTGATCCAGGCTATGCATATTACAGTCCAATTGTGGAGGCGTGGGAGGGTTAAAAACGGTTTGTTCTCTCAAGGAACTTCCCCCCACCCACCCATCCACACATTACATATTATGTGCAGCCAACCCATGCTTTCTTTGGGCCACTTTGTGTCAGCCTTCCTCATTTGTCCTCACTCCCTAGGACAGCTTGGGGCATAAGGTGCTACTTTGCATGAGTAACAGTGATAGAATCAGGTCCACACTTAACATTATAGGGACAAATTTTCTGCTGTCATACCACCAATGACTTCAGTGCATTTATTTCAGTATATAATTTGGCCCCCATTTTACTCTATATGTATTTGTTGCACCTTTTGGATCTATCACAATTTAGGTTGGTTTTAAGAAGCTGCTGATTATCAGAAATATGTGTGAAGGTTGTAAGTGATGGGTTAGACAAATGAGCAAAGGTATAGAGCTAGTTTTAAAGCTCAAAGTCTCCCAGCCTATTGGTCCTGCAGGAGTGGACCTTTTGCAGGAGTGGACCAAAAAGAGGGGGAGATTTTCAGAAGGATCTAAGGGTATGTCTACACAGCAAAGTTATTTCGAAATAACAGCCATTATTTCGAAATAACTTTCCTAGCATCTATACAGCCAAACCGCTATTTCAAAATTAATTTGAAATAGCGGAGTGCTTATTTTGAATTTGGTAAACCTCATTCTACAAGAAATAATGCCAAATTCGAAATAGCTATTTCAAAATAAGTGCTGTGTAGACACTTATTCCAAAATAGGGGGCCTCCAGCCTTCCCAGGGTGCCCTGATGGCCACTCTGGCCTCAACCAAGAACACTCCTCTCCTTCCCCCGCTCCCCAGAGCCCTTAAAGGGGTAGACTCTGGCCACAGTGCCTGTGCCAGCTCCAAGCCTGCCAGCCCAGAGCCATCAGTGGCCACCGGGGCCCCTGACCCAGTGGCCCCAAAACATGAGCCAGCAAGCCACTGGCAGCCAGCCCTCCACCGCTCCCCAGGAGCAGTCTGCCAGCTCCCAGGAGCCTGCCAGGGCCCGGAGAAGGCGGGAGCCTTCCTGGTCCAGGGTGGAGATCATGGACCTTATTCAGGTTTGGGGGGGATGCCCCCAACGTCCATGATCTCTGCATTAGATGGAGGAATGTGGCCGTCTATGGCAGGATAGCTGCCAGCCTGGCCACCAAAGGCCACATGCAAACCCAGGAGCAGGTTCGCATGAAAATCAAGTTGGTCAGGCGAGACCCCCACACCTGAACCCTGAGGGTCCCCTCCCCCTTCTTCCCCTTGCTTCCTCCTTCCAGCTCCCTTCTCCCAGGTGTCCCCCTCCCCTCTCCCACCCTCTCTCTTCCCCTCTCCTGCCTCTGTTCCCCAGTCTCACCAGAGTTTCATTCCCCCCCCAGTTTTGTTAAATAAAGAGAGTTTGTGTTCATGAAAATACGTATCTTTTATTTGACATCAGGAAGGGGGGTTAGGGAGGGGTAAGTGAAAGGACATGAGGGAGGAATGAGGCACAAGCCCCCAGTGGGGCAGACCAGGGAGGCTCTTAGTGCTCCTCAGGGTGGAAGCTCTCCCGCAGGGCCTCCTGGATACTGACAGCCCCCCGATGGACCTCCCGGATGGCAGCCGGCAGAAAGTGTAGCCAGGCTCACAGCAATGCGTCCAAGAGAAGCACTAGAGTGCCCAGGGGCAGCTCCGGCTCCATGTTGCAGAGTGCTGTGGTGTCCCGAGTGAAAGCAACCAGAGCACGCAAAGACAAAGTGCTTTCCTGTCCCTCAGCGAGGAAGGCAAGCAAGCAGGGAAACCTGAGAACCGACTGTCCGGGGTGGGGTCCCTTTAAGCACAGGTCTCAGATAGCCTCAGGCAGCAGCCACACAAAGTAATTCCTGACCTGATGCCCTGCTGGAACTGGTTCCGGCCAGCCTTAAATGCGATTCAGTGTCCACTCAGTGTGGACACGCTATTTCGAAATAGCAAAAAGCTATTTTGAAATGCATTTTGTGTGTAGACGAGTTATTTCAAAATAAGCGATTTCGAAATAACTATTTCTAAATAAGATATTTCAAAATAATGCTGTAGTGTAGACATACCCTAAAGTAGGAGCACCAGTCCCATAGGAAGTCAGTGGCATTTTTCTTAGACAGTTTTGAAAATCCCACCCATAATTATGAGTGAGATGACTGCAAGACCGCTTATTCTCAGGCACATGTTTACGAAGCATTTAAATAGGTGAGTGCCAATAAAGAAAAATTAAAAAGGGGGCCAAGGACCCATAATATGACTGACAAGGAGCAGATATAATGTCACTAGGGCTATGTCTAAACTACACCCCTCTGTCGGCCAAGGGATGTAAATGAAGCACTTGGAAAGTGCAAATGAAGCGGGGATTTAAATATCCCGTGCTTCATTTGCATAATCGTGTCATGGCGCTGTTTCGAACAAGTGCCATTTTGAAACTGAAACTCATTTTTTGCAGAGTACAGGATCTTTTGAAAAGGTTGACGAAAAACTGCATATAAACTGCGGTTTCAGTTTCGAAATGGCGCTTGTTCAAAACAGCGCCATGATGCGATTATGCAAATGAAGCACAGGATATTTAAATCCCCGCTTCATTTGCACTTTCAAAGTGCTTCATTTACATCCCTCTGCCAACAGAGGGGTGTAGTTTAGACGTAGCCTTGGAAAAGTGTTGGGCTCAGCAGGTTCACATAACTCAGTTAAGGACCAGAGAACTTCTTTCCCTCCCTGTACACAGCCATGGCAAAGTGTATTTTCAAACCCAATTTGGAGACTGTTAAAATTAAGCTATTGTATCTTATTAAATATAGATGATATATTAACTGAGGATTGTTTTAATGAGCACTGCATTGTCCACCCCACTGCACACTGCCAATTACTGAACTGCTAAAGAGTTAAGAAAAACATTCCTGTGAAGGTTCTGAAGTCTTTGGAGAACAGCACACAGTATTCACATTTATCAAGAAGGTTCAGAAGCTGACTGCACCATTGTCGACAGTCAGGGTACAACCGCATATTTAGACTTTTTGTTTCCCACATTAACAATGAAAACTAACCTCCCAGTTTAGGGAAGGGCATGCCTTTCAGATCACATAGCTGATAATGGCCATCTGTCACATGGTGTGGCTGCTGAACTTTTGAACGCTTTTTTCTTATAAATTTATTAGAGTGTTTTCTTGCCGTTCTTGGTATCTTCAGAGAGACAGAGCATTTAAGACGTATGGTAACTCTGGAAGTCTTACAATGCAACAGATGACTCTTCTTTGAATGAAACCAGTCAAATTGGTCAGTGCAATTTCAGTTACAAAAAGTGTGTCTGCCACACTTCTCACATTAGTAAGGTAATGAGCTTTTATTTATAGAATAACGTTTATGCTCCAGATTGCTTGCATTCTGCTCAATGCACTATTGAGTTATATAACGTACACCAGCAGTTAGATCGTGCCTGATTGGTCAAGTTTTACGTTTCACTGTAATGTTTAAACTGAACTAGACTGATTTTTTTCCAGTTTTAGCAGTATGTTCTAGAAATTGTGTTTCATGGTAATGAATGACATTAAAGCAATGTCTGTGTTTAAGCTATGGAATGAGGGCTGTTAAGCAGCTGATATCTGAATATACATAGTTCTTTGAAGCAGGTGTTGCTGGTGACAGTAGAAAAAATCCCTCATGTGAGTTTCTATGGATGTAGGCTAGTTTGTTCTATGGTTTAGGGTAAGATGGTTCTGTGTATTGGATGCTAAAATGTTTTTGTAAACGTCATGAGAAATGTATTTGAAATGAATAGTAGCTATGCTGCAGATAAAATTGGCATTCCACCTGAGAGACTGTTTGATTTTTTAGGTGCTGTTTGATATTTACTGTTTGTTCTGCATCTGCCTTTGAACAGATGCTTGGCAAGCTCATTGCTGGAAGAGGACATCACTTTACAAGTTCAATAAGAATGCTCTTTATTTATAGGTTTATTCTAGCATTTTAGACAAGAGAATAACATTTTAATCTTCACTGCAGCTCTGAAATTGAATAGACACTTAGACTTCAGTTTATTAAAGCACTTAACCATGCATTTGATTTGTTTTTAAGTGCTCTGGTGCATCAGGGCCCTAGATAGTAAATAGGGGTATAATTCTTACGTGGGAGTGGGACAAATCCTGAGCCTTTTATTCAGTTTCAGTCCTCGCACAGGCAAAATTACCATCTAGGGCTTTTGTCTGAAGAGAAAAAAAGTAATGGTTTCAGGATTTTACTCTCTGTGTTTATAAAAATGTACCTGCAAAAATCCAACTTGAATCTTGAATTTATCTTTTATGTAAAGTATTTTTCTTTAGTAAAAATTAGTTTCATTTTAAAGCATAAAATATTACTACAAGTGTTCAGTAATAATGGATTAATATTTTGAAGGCTAGTTTTCAAAAATGGCCTCTGATTTTGGATACATCTGTTTTTGGATGCCCAACTTTAGATGGTTTGGGCCTGATTTACACAGATGCTTCTCTACAAATCAGCCCCTAAAACGTTCATTATGATGCCTGCAATCTTTTACTCATGAATGTTTCTGACATTTACAGTATGGGAATATCATCTTGATTGCTTCCACATGTGCTTTTTAGACAGATACTGTGCTGATAAGAAGGGAGGGCCATGGCAAATTTGGGGCTCCCTGAAAAATCTCCCCCTACCATGGCCCCCACACTGGAGGAGCTCTGGAGCAGTTACAGGGCACAACTTTTCCAGTCTTAGGGTTAGAGGGAGGAGGAGTGAGCAGGGGGGGCAGGACATCAGGGGTTAAGATGTGGAGTGGGGCAGAATAGTGCTGGGCCACATGTGGAAGGGAGGCAAGGGGTGGAAAGGGTAAGGCCATGAGCAGAAAGGGCAGAACAGGGAAGGAGCTCCAGGCTTGGGGCTCTAGTGAAGGCCTAGTGCTCTGCTACAATTCCAAGGCTGACAGTTCACCCCTAGCTGGGGCCAAGCTTTCAGCCCCAACCCCGGATAAGGACCATAGGGTGCATGGGGGAGACTGAGAGCATCCTGAGAGAGTAGGGCCTCGGCCAGAAGAGGTGGGCAGGGGATTAGCCTCCCCAAAGAGGTTTTGCCTGCCACCCATGAATCAGTTAATTAGCATATGGATTCACATTTCTATTTCCTTTTCAGAAATGCGTGCTTTATTGGCCAGAGAAGAGAGGGATATATGGGAAAGTCGAAGTCCTCGTTAACAATGTTCAAGAGTGTGAGAACTATACCGTCCGTAATCTTACATTAAAGGTAATGATCTGGGGCTGTTATGGGGAAATAGCCTTCCTATATCCATAATACTTCACTGTTGAATATTAAATGAAATTGAAAGGTAATACATTTAAAATGGGAAAAGGGTACTTTTTCCCACTGTTCATTGCCACAAGGTATAATTGAGACCTAGCATTTATACTAAAGCTATTTTACATCATTCTGGCAGTGTGAAAGGGCCTTAAAGTGAAAGTAACTTAATCTCCTTTTAAGGCCCTTTATATTGTCTGAGCACTTAGGGTTGCCACCTTTCTAATTGCTCGTAACTGGATTCTTGAGGACTCACCCCTTCTCCGCCTCTTCCCTTCAGTCCCTTTTCCCATTGCTCGCTCCTCTTCCCCCCTCATTCAGTCACTCTCTGGATCCTGGATCCATCTCCCTCATGCCCTCCACCCACAGCTGGGCTCCCTCTGCTTGGGCCTACAGCAGCCTGACAAGGAGCCTGCCTGCAGGTAGGAGACAACTCTCGATGAGCAGGGCTGGTGCAGTTTAAAGACCCAGCACTGCTGCTCTACAGTAACTGGGCTTTTGGTGTCTAGTCAGTACAACTAACTGGACACTTCCAGGTCTCCATTTTTACGAGACTTTGCTCATGAAAACGAGGCACTTGGCAACCCTAACAGCAGTGTAAAGGGAATTAGTTTAACTGAGAGCCAGGCCCGCAGAATTTAACAAGATTCAGGAAAGGATTATTTATACGAACGATGAACACTCCCCACAGTTCATTAGATAAGATAAAAGAATAAGCAATATAAACTTGATGCTTCAGAGCATAAGCCAAACAGTACCTGTCTGGAGTTAGAAAGAAACTCCTCCTATGAGTAATTGTTCACAATAAGCCTCCTTCATCAGCTTCTGCAGCATCTGGTAACAGCCACTATTAGAAACAGAATGCTGGACAAGACAGGCTACTAGTCTAATCCAATCAGGCTGTTCCCGTGTTCATACATCTAGGACAGCGGTTCTCAAATTGTGGGTCAGGACTCCAAAGTGGGTTGTAACCCTGTTTTAATGGGGTTCCTAGACTGGCCAAAGCCCAAGTCCCACCGCCAAGGGCCATAGCCCAAAGTCCAAGGGCTATGGCTTTGCACCACCACCACCACCCCTTGCCAAGGGGAGTGGGGTTTGGCTTTGCCCCTCCCCACCTGGGGTGGCAGGACTCAGGTAGGCTCTGGCTTCACTCCTCTCTCCTGGCAGGGGAGGCCACCAGTCATGTGATAATTCCCCAGCCCAGGGAAGGGCTGGGACAACTCCCCTCCGCTACATGCCCTGCCTCCTCACCCCGGCTCTGCTCCACCACATCCCTGCTCTGCCCTTTCCTTGCCCTTGCTCCGCTCCCACCCTGCCACTTCCCCTTCCCCCCGATGTTGCCCAGGGAGATTAGCAGGGTCATGGACCTGCGCTGGCAACAGGGTCTGGCCTCTAATCCCCTCACTCACCGGCAGTGGCGAGGCAAGTGGGGTAATGCACTCTCAGCTCGCTTTGCTCCTTCAGCCGTGTTGCTCCACTTCCCACCAGTGTGTGGGGGATGGTCCCGTACTTCCCCAGAGCGATGCAGCCAGAGGAGCACAGTGACCTGGGGCTATTGCCCCACAGCTACTGATGAGTGGGGAGACAAACCCCTGCTGCTAGCACCAGACCCCCATTCTAGTTCCAGTCCCTTTTCCTTCCTGCACACAGTGCTTGGGGCACATGCCCTCTCATGCCCCCCTCATGAGTCAGCTATGCCTCCTGGGTTGGTGTAGCAATTTTTGTTGTCAGAAGAGGGTTGCAATGAAGTTTGAGAACCCCTGCCCTAGTATATTATAATGTAAAGGTGCCTCAGTGCTTATGATAAGGTCTTGTAACAGAAAGTAAACAAATTAACAATGTCATGAATATGAATAAAATGTAAAGGTCAGATTCTCTGGGGTTAGTTCATTCCCTCTGCTGCACTCCTTCTATGCTAGCTCCTTTGTTCACATCCCATAGTGCAGAGAGTAGAGAGAAGGTCTGGCCAGATTGCATTACACTCTGGTAATCCCCAGCTGCTAATAAGGACCCATGGGGCCCATAACCCTCTGGTGTAAATAAGATCAGAAGAGAATGTGGACCCAAGTATCTTGTCTCCCCATATCAAGGTATGCAATTTATCAGCTGTTGGATTCCCCAAATAATCACTGGTACTCAATTCAATAATGTAGGTAAATGGACCAATTCTGCCTTGATACATGCATATGTCCAAAGTTTATCCTATTGAGATAAATAAAATTAATTGCAAAATTGTTCTTCACAAGTGTATAAGTGGTATCTCTACATTATTTCCAGCAAGGGAGTCAGTTCCAAAATGTGAAACACTATTGGTACACATCCTGGCCGGACCACAAAACCCCAGATAGTGCTCAGCCTCTTTTGCAGCTTATGCTGGATGTGGAAGAGGACAGGATGGCATCAGCTGGCAGAGGGCCTGTAATTGTGCACTGCAGGTAATCAATGACAGTTTTCTTTAAAGAATTACTGCAAAACTCAATGGTTTAGAATTCTTTTAGTAGGGCCACAGACATGGGTGCTACAATTAGAGGTGTGGGGAGTACTGCTGCACCCTCTGGCTTGAAGTTGGTTTCCACCTTCAGTACTGTTACCCCAAAAATATTCTCACTGGAGACCACCCATGGTTACACTAGTATGGGTTTATTTCCACTAGGTAAAACTAAAGAGGAGAAAGCAGCCACCAAAGGTTTAAACTAAAGAAGATAGAACTCTCACTCTCTCACACACACACACAGACAAGCAAGCAAGCAAGCACACACCCCTTCATTCATTCACACCCATTCATTCCTGCCCTCAGGCACTCACACACTTACACAGACATATGGGTTGCAGAAGGAGCCAAAGCATGTCTGCTCATGGCTGGGGAAGCTGGTCAGGAGGAGAGATACTGGAGAGGAGCTTCTCAGGAGCAGGGGAAGGGGAAAAAAAGAGAGAGTCTCACATGTGCTCCCTCTCTTTATATAGTGTCTGAATGGCTCCTGTGACTCATTCACCTCGTCATCAGGGAGCATGCCCAGACTTCCCTTTTTCCAGCAGGGAGCATGCCCAGTCTGTGATGACTCGTTAACATGTGGTCCATTGTTCCCAGTCTTCTTCAAACACACTCTCACACTCACACTCTCTCTCCATTCATTCAGGGGAGAATGCAGTTTAGGGTAAGTTACAAGCAAGGTGTCTGAGAGTTACAAAGATTACAAAGTTGCAGTTTACAGTAAATTTGAGAGTTACATAGATTACAAAGTTTAACAAAGATCACAATGAGTTGCAGTTTAAAACCTTAGACCCTACAGTTTGTTGTAGCTTTGCAAGTTAGCTCAGGTGGAGACTTTTAATGCAATACGTACCACCACTATAAAAATTGTTTGGGCACCCCCTAGTTACAGAAAAGACCCTTTTCTATGCAAATAGGTTCATTCTGGAAGTGGTTAAGAGAAAGTTCCATAATGATTTTACTAAATTCTGGTTGAACTATTAGTTTGCATTGATAGTTTTTAGAAATGTAACCATTTTTTGGTATTGAATAATTCCTTAATAAATCCTGATTTGTGCTAATGAATTAGGTAAATGTTTGAAAGACAGTTCTGAGAAATAATTTTTGGTGTATGTTCCATGTTGTTCACTGTTGCCCATTATCCATATTGTGCAATTAGTCACATCAGACACATGTTCAGGCGCCTGAAGCTTTTTAAACAGGAGAATAATAAATCACAAATTTCAGGTAAAATTTTTCTGATGGTTAACTGGTTAAACACATAGTTTAACTGGTTAACATTTTAAACACTGTTTTACATTCCTATGTGTAACGCACTTTTTGACATGAGTCAAAACCAGAACTTTTCTTCTCAAACCACCTCTCCCTAATTTGCCATTTATGGGATCTGAATAAATGGGATCCAGATTTGAACAACCTTTCATTATACCAAACCAAACCCAAGTAGATTTTCCAAAACCATACCAATTTTGGCAATTTCTTTTTACCAATTGTTTGTTTTGTTTTCTTAAGCAATCCATAAATCTATCTACATTTCTATTTGCTCAATGGTGCTTTTTCCTGAGGAGGAGTACAATGGAACTTGGTGTCTTTCGTAGGTTAATACCATGATAGAGGGGTCTGAAATTACTGTGTCCCTTGTAAAAAAAATGAACATCATGTGTCGTGCTCCCTCTTCTAGAAACATACTTACTCTGGTTTATGGGGTAGAGATATCCAGATCTCATAAAACTTTAGAATGTGGGGATGTTTGCCCTGGATACATGATATGTGCAGCTTTCATTTCTTTCAGTGGCAGCACTGCATGCCCACTTGAGGACAAAACATGACTCTCAACGTGTAGCAGAAAGGTTATTAAAATCTTTCAAGTCTTTAAATTATTGTCAAAATTGCAAAAAAAAATTGACAAGTAAGATGGAAAAAATATTATATGAACATTGGCTGCTCTCCCATAGAGCGCTGCCCGGGTACAAAATTTGTATCCATATCTGCAAAAAATCAGCTGCAGATATCCATATCTGAGAATGCAGATACCCCTGGGTATAAAGCAGATATCCACAGATTTGAAGGGTTCTAGATACAAAATTTGTATCCACATCCATATCTGCAAAAATGAGCCACAGATATCCATATCCATATTGACACCAGCAGATACCTAAGAATATAACATGGATATCCATGGCTTTACATATCCATATAGAACATCATGTGTAAGAAAGAATATAATCCATGTCATCCTACAACAGCAGAGTTATTTCTGTAGCGCTAAGTGGAGAAAAAGGAGTACGCATTTATTTTTGTCATTTAAATTGTCAGATGTTACTCTGAATATATGGAGGGAGCAGAACCACCAAGTAAGAAAGTTTGTTTCACACAGCCAGTTTTCAGAGTAGTATTGCACTTTAAAGATGCAGAAGTTTCCTCTGGCATTTGAAGTACACTTCCAAATCTTATACTCATCTATGACTCACCCACCTTCTTTTCTATGTGTACCCTGGTGCATCTAAGTAAGCTAGTGTATCTTGGCCACTAGGTGGCCTTGGACTAAATGTATATTTGAATGAACAGATATCTTACAAAGTAAGAGATTTTGTTATTGATCAAATAAGGAAAAATAGAGGCATAGGGCTTGATTCTCAGCTGTCATAAATTGATTTAACTCCACTAAGTCAATGAAACTATGCTGATTTATACCAATTGAGAATCTGGTCCGTAATGTGCAGTACACAAATTACATAGAAGATATCCTCTGTCCCCAGAAGACGTAACAAATAAATATACTAATGAGCAGGAACTGCCTCGGTAACAAAGCTACTTCTACCCGTGCTGATTAATTGACGCTAACATTTTGGATGCCAAAAAAATGTTGCATTCACCCCCATTGCAGCCAATGCAGAAGCCCTGAGCCCTGGTACACCCCACAGGGTTTGCAACCCCAAACGCCAGCATGCTCCTCTGCATAGACTGGAGTCCTGAGCCCTGGTGTCCCTGGTGTCCTCAGTCCCTGCACATCCTCAGCCCAGGCTGGAGCCCCCCAAGATCCCTGCCTTACAGCTGAAGGGTGGGGGCCGGGGGGAGGTCCAGGAAATAGTCTCTGAGAATGTAAGCCTTGAAATTATTGTTGCCAGAAAGCAATAAACACTTCTCTGTGATGTTAGTCTTGAAGAAGGAGCCAAAACAAACAGACAAAACAGCGATACAGAACATCATAATATACTGCCCTAGAGGTGAGTAATAGGTGTCTTTAAAATACCTATTTAAGTAGGTCACAGAATTGCCCTACTATATTGTGAGAGGGCAAGCACATAGGAGATTCTCTGTAATGTGAAGTCTATAAGTCAAGATTTGAGAGAGCCAGTAACTCAGCCAAAAATTAGAGGTCTATAATAGATTGGGGTGAGGGAGTGAGGTTGTGTGGCCTGACATGTGCAGGCGAGTTATGATTATGTTGATTATGAGGGTCCCTTCTGGCCTTCAAGTCAGTGAATGTCAGATTTAGCTTGCGCGGTCTGCAGTAAAGCCAGGCAAAAAGATAGGATCTATATGTGCCTGATGCTGGGGGGAGGGGAACTTGTCTTTGTCAAACACACTGGAGAACGTATCCAAGAACAGTTAATCCGTGGGAAAATATGAATCCTGTAACACTACCAACATCTTAGATATAAGGTGACCTGCAGGGAAAGTGCTGGCCTATTAACTTACGCATCTTATTTTTAAAGGATTTCACAGTATTTTGAAGAGGAAACTGAGTGGTGTAACTTGCTTCTTTAAACTCGTTCTCCTTCCTTCCCCTGCGTATAAAATATCTCTATCCCATTTTGGACACATTGCCCAGATGGTTTGGTATTGGCATTCAAGGATACAGATTGTCAACCATGGATTTCAAACTCACCTCAAGAATCAGCCTTTTCTGACTGCCAGTTTTGCTTCTCATTATCCCCACACTTTTTTGGTTTGGCATCTTTATATGTTAAATATTGGTGACTCCTGGGGTTTCTGAGTCTCAGATACATTCCCATCTTTAATTCCATTGCCAGGAGCAGAGTTCCCTGTAAGCATTGAACTTCTGCGGCCGCTTAGGAGAAATTCAAATGCTGCCCAGCTCATTAGCAAAGCACCCTCAGATAGGTTTTGTGTTTCTATTGGTGGATTTGCATATGCCTTTATGCATATAAAAATATATATTCTACACATGGGTGGAAAAGGTTAGAGGGAACATTGGCCAGGAGTCTGAGATTGGGGCCCTCCGGACTGCATAAATAGAATTCTAATAACACTCATACTGCAACCTTTCATCCAAGACACCCAAAACACTTTACAGATACTAATGGAATTAAGCCTCACAGCACTCCTCTGAAGTACATAACTGGTATTATACCCAGTAAACCAGTGAATAAATTGAGGTAGACAGTCACTTAACTACTTAGGGTGCATCTATACGACATTCCTCTTTCGAAAGAGGAATGCAAATGAGGGAAATCGAAAATGCAAATGAAGCGCAGATATACAAATCTCGCGCTTCTTTTGCATAATCATGTCCAATCGCTTTTTGGAAAAAAGGTTTTTTGGGGAAAAAAAGCAGTGTAGACACAGTTCTTTCAGAAAAAAAACCCTTTTTCGAAAGAACCCTTATTCCTGAAAAAATGAAGTTTACAGGGTTCTTTCGAAAAAGCGGTTTTTTCGAAAGAACCGCATCTAGACTGCTTTTTTTAAAAAAAAACCTTTTTCGAAAAAGTGATCAGATGAAATTATGCAAATGAAGCACGAGATTTGTAAATCTGCGTTTCATTTGTATTTTCAATTTCCCTAATTTGCATTCCGCTTTCAAAAGAGGAATGTAGTTTAGATTTACCCTTTGTGTCTCCTGGTACCCATCCACCTCCACATTCCCCTCAGACTGCAAACAAGGAGCAGAACGTGGAGACTTGCAGCACTGACTCCCTCTCCCTGCTGCAGAATTGCAGAGCACTACAGGAGGCTGATAAACAGTGGGAACACGATTACTGGTCTTGGGTAACCCACACACTTGCTGGGGATGGTGTACTGTCCCATGTAATGGCACTTAGAGAGAGAGAGAATGAGTTTGCTCTATGGCCTTAGCTGAGAGCCAACTGGCTTTTAGCTCAAGCTGTAGAGGCTCATAAGTTCTAGCAGTCCAAGGTTTGGTTCCGCCTGTCAGCGTTACTTTGGATACAGAGGCATGGCTAGTGTGGAGAGGACTGTGACAGAATGTCTCAAACTGGGCAAGATCCATGAAGAGTGGGGCTTGGTCACTCCACATTGCCCCTTGGGCTGGAGCAGAGAATATTCAGACTCCTCAAATCCCATTAGAGCTATAAAGATTTTGTGTAACATTGCTCCCTCTGTGCACTTTTGTGCAGAGTGAAAACATATGGGCTTCACAAATTAACCCGTAGCTCTTTACCTGTTGCTGCATTCTGAGTATGCATTTCCTAGAGGAAAAGGTAAGTTAGGGCATGTCTACACTACAGAGGTTTTTTTGGGAAAATGGCATTTTTTCTGGAAAAACTTCAATTACGTCCACACTGCAATCGTGTTCTTTCAGAAAAAAAAACTGAAAGAACTGAGGGGGTTTTCTGGCAGTGGTAATCCTCTTTCTACAAGGAAGAAGCCTTTTTCCGAAAGAGCTCTTTTGGAAAAAGGCGTGTGTGGACAGAGAAGAGGGAGTTCTTTCACAAGAAGAGGAAAGAGGGAAAAGCACAAGTGCCCTAGTGGCCATTCAGCCCATTGTAATCACAGTTTACATGCAAGATAGCATCCATTCAGTGTGGACACTATCTGTCGAAAAAGCAGAGTGCTTTTTCAATGTGCTTTTGCAGTGTGGACACACTCTTTCGGAAGAGGTTTTTTGGAAGATCTCTTCCAGAAGAAGCCTGCAGTCTAGACATAACCTTAGTCATGTACCTAACTACTAATGGGTCTCTCTTGTGCATGTTGAGTATTTTCAGTTCTATATATGTGATGACAGAATAACTTCTGTGAAGGGTGCAGGTTGGTATCTGTCAGCTCCGTTCACCTTTGCTTTAATTTTATTTTTAGTGCTGGTATAGGAAGAACTGGATGTTTTATTGCTACCACCATTGGTTGTCACCAGTTGAAGGAAGAAGGAGTTGTAGATGCACTAAGCATTGTCTGCCAGTTACGAGTTGATAGGTGAGTTGCAATGGAATTGTAAGTCAGATAAAGAACACAGTGTCATATTTTCAATCCTCGTCTGCTACATTCCGATCTGATATATTTATCTGTTAACTTCACAGAAATACTCTGTCTTCTTGTAGAAATGTGTCCTACATCCTTCACTCTGTGTAAAAAAAAAAAAAGTCACAGTTGGGTAAGAAACATGCAAGTGTCAGGACTTTCAAGGATTCACTGTTCTTAAAGGTGAATTGAAGAGTTTAAATTGCTAAATCATGAACATAACCCATGGGGCAATTTAAAAATTATAAACAAATATGTGTGAAATATTCAGAAGCACTCGGAGTTGCATAATTCTCCTCCCGCTGATGCCAAAGGGAGTTTTACCATGGACTTCAGTAGGAGTACAGTTAGACCAACACAAAATGCTTCTGAAAATCTCACACTACATTTTTCAATATCCTGAAAGGTCTTTTCTTTTTTACTTTTCTGTCAGGACCTCAATTTGGGGTTTTGTGTTTCTCTGGCAAGAGTTTCCTATATCTCTAATATGGAAAGCCAAGTGTTAATCTAGGGTGGGTGCTAACCTGTATTAGATGCTATTGATAAAGTCCACAGCCACTTTAGGTGTCAGTATTTTAATGAACTCTTGTTTCTATGTGTCTCCTCCCTGAATTCAGGTCCTGACAAAGGAGTAAAGAACAAAATAGCTTTTCAAGTATTTTTGTTAAAGAATGTATTTGTTTGCAATTTTATGACAACATTTATATTGTGTTAATAATTATAACAAGTTTTATGAACAGATTCTCTCATGTTCTGTGGCTATTTTATGCTGCAGAGTTGGCGCAAAGTGGCCCTAATGCTGATATAATGCTACTCAGAAGATTCCCGCCAGTGTCAGAGGATCCTCTGGTGGTGGACAGCAAGGGGCATCACTGGTGGAAGGCCACCCCAAAATTTGCCATAGCCACACTGTTGCAGCCAATTGTTCTCCAGCCACCCAGCTCTGGAGGCAGAGCAGAGAGACCAGTGGCTGCTGGCTGATTACCCAGCTCTGAAGGTGGCAGGAGTAAGCCCAAGAAGGGAGCTGTGGGGCCCAAGAGCAGTCCCAGGCTGTGTCCCTATCCACTGGGGAGCACTGCCAAGGGCAGTTTGGAGGGTCTGGAACTCCCCACAACTGTCCGGACTGATCTGCTCACATGGACTTCTGATTCTGCCCCCAGTGTCCCTGCTCCCCAATGTCTCTGCTGGCTCCAAAGCCAGGTCCCTCCACCTTTGAACAGTTGAAGGGCAGTGGGGAGCTGAGGAGGAACTCCAGCCCTGGCTGCGGGTGGGGGTGAGGAAGGAGGAGGCAGGGCCAGAACTTAGGAGGCACAGGGGGCGGGGCCTTGTTGCAAGCAGGGACACAGCCCTGTGTGTACAGCCCTGGGGAAATACAGCAAATGTTCTTTTCCATGCTACTCCATTAGCATTTTTAAACAGACTCACTACAACAGTATTTGTTTCCTCATTCAGTAATTATACCAGTGAAAGAAGCTTTATTTTCAACAATATTGCCCAAAATATCCATCAACTGTTAAGTTTATAAATGCTCTAAAAATGAATGTAACTGCAGAACCAACCGGTACTACTGCAGATTTTGAAATTTATAACCACAAATTGAGATTTGCGGTTCTTTTACACCCAAGTATATAATTTGAAAGATACTCAACTCAAATCATCCAGTCACAGAACTGGAACAATGCCACATAATATGCATAGTTCCCCCACACAGAGACAAAGCAGGACTGGCAAATGCTCCCAACAAACTGTTTATAAATTATCTACAAACCAGGACTTATTTACTGAAGAAATCTATGGATAGCTTTTCAATAATCAGTAAAACTGGGAATTTCACTATTTCTTTTCAACTATTTCACACAGAAAAATGAGTCTCTTGAACTAGATAATTATACAGAACTGTAGTATCTTAGTGGCTCCCAAATAAAAAAGAACCACTAACAATCTCTTTCTTCTACTGCAATCTGTAGGACAGGTGGCTTGATTAGTTGGGCTGTGTTACTGTGTGGTGTATGTGAGGCATATGGGCATTCTTTTCTGGGAATGAGTTCCACAATTTAGGGCCAGCTCTTGTGAAAATTCTGTCTCCCAATTTCAAGCCTCCGCCCCACGACTGGAAAGCAGTTTCCTCGTTCCAGTGGAATGCAGCTGTTGCAGGAGTTCATGGTCACTGAAAGAACAGGTGATGCCATAAGTATCTAGGGTCAGTCCCATGGAGTGCTTAGAATATCAACCAGGAGACCTTGAAATGTGCTCCATATTCATCAAGGAGCCAGTGCTGAGACAGAAGCCCTAGAGTGATGTACTTATGGCAGTCTCTGTTGCTGAGCAGATGGACTGCTGCATTTTGTGTCAGCTAAAGATTTTTCAGGCTACATGGCTTCATTACTAGGAATAATGAATAGCAATAATCAAGGTTGGAAGTCACAAATATGTGGCTCACGATGGCCAAGCCCAATCCTGTTTAAGGAGCAGAGTCTTCTTGCCAGTTCCAGCTGGAAGTAAGCAGTTTTTGTATCGTGGCTATTTGGACATCCAGTAGCAATGAAGAAACTGAAAGAACCTCAAAACGGTAGACCAACAGGAACATCTTAAATAAGAGAAGCTATTTGTTGAATAAATTGTGGTACAATAGGCCTACCTATCAATTGTCTTTTTTTTCCTGTTAGAAAATCCACAGATATTTAAAAAATGTGTTAACCTGATAGTTTCTGTGTCCTAGCAAGACTTGTATTTTAAAAGGCCAGATCCTACACTCCGTGTGATGCAAGCCTCCCACTGAAATCACCTAATTCAATGAGGGTTGGCAAACGCAGTTTGAAGTGCAGGTATGCATCTTCCTTTCCCTGTGGGCCACATCCTCCCTTCCCAGACAGGCACACATGTCAGCTCCAAGTAGCTGGCTTGATGCAAGCTTGGGAAGGGAGGCAAGGATGTCTCTGCAGTGATCAGGTTGCAGCTGTTTTTAACATTTTGGAGTTGCAATAACACCTACTGCGTCTGGGTCCCAAATGTGTGAGGGGCACTGGCCCTGGCCCATGTTTGTTATCTGAAAGAGAACACTAGTACTGCAGTACAGCCTCAGCCAGTATTCCATCTGGCACAGCATTTCCTTACTCACTTTCAGCACTGGATAGTTTAGGTCCTACTGTGGGACTCCATCCCAACGTCTGGCCTGAAAGCCCCAGTGCTACCAGCTGAGCTATCTTACCGCTATATTAGGTGTAAGTAGCTGATCCAAACTGACTGCACTGAGCACTTTTTTATGCTCAAGTTAAACTAAGTTGCATTGTTGGCGCTGAAATGAGTCACCGCTGTAAAATTTCTTCTCTGTCTGCTGTTTAGACCGGATGCATTGTAGGCGTTAGAAAGAGGACAGGAAGAGCTGCTCTCTGCACATGTGATCTAAGGGTCAACATAGGTTACATTTTTAGGATATGAAGAAGAATGAAGTCTGTGCACACTGGGCCAGATTCTCTTACCCTTACTCATGCTAAGTAGCACCTCATTCCTCCAACAATCCCAATAAAATCAATGGGGCTGCTCTGTGAGTCCAGAACTCAGCATGAATAAAGGGCGTCAGAATCTGCCCCAAGTGACTAAGCTTTTTATGACATATCTAATCTTAGTTGTGCTTAAAACACAGCGTGTTCATTGCTTTTCGGGAGATTCCCTATAATTGCGTTGGGTTTGAAATTTGGATTTTAACAGCTTACCTGCCAGCTATATGTTTCCCTATAGCTCTTACATCTGTTGTGTCAGGGTTGGATAGTCATGATGTAATAACAAGACAAATATCACTTGAAGAGCACCACTCAGGCCAAACTGCCATTTGCTCAGACAAACTCACACTGAAATTAAAACTCAGAATAAACCTCAGGATTTGACCTCACGTGTTTTCTGGTTCTTAGCACTAGAGCAGATTTGTTCGATTTTTAAGAAATAAGGTTTCATTCTATTGCGCTTTCTTTTCAGAGGTGGAATGGTTCAGACCAGTGAACAATATGAATTTGTGCACCATGCACTGAGTCTGTATGAAAGTCGACTCGCTGAAGAAGCAGTCCAGTGAAACCATGAAGGGGACCAGAATGTCAGTCTCTTGAGGTAATTTGTTTCATTACCTACCAGCAACTTCGTCAAGGAGTTTACTACAGTGGAGAGAGGTGCTTTGACGCCAACTTGTGAAAGGACTATGGATGGTTTGGCAAAACTATAAAGATAGCCAGACCCTTACTGTATATGAATGTGTTGTAAGCATCCCAAAATGATTTTTAAAGAAGGTACTATACTGATGCTAGATGTGGATTTCACGTATATATCTAAAAGGTGGATTTATTACTGTAATAATATCTGCTATACAGAACGTATGTATGTGCTACTGCTGCAGTCAGATGGAAACTGGAACTTCTACAGAAGAAATGTTTTTCTAAGTGTATAAATGCTTTAACATTTGCCAACTCTGTCTTGTGAATGGACTGTCAGCTGTTAAACTGTACCTGTTAAGTGCTATTACCTATTATGTGGTGAGCTTATTTCTTGGCCACATAAAACTCTTGCTGCTAAAGTTGCAAGTGATTAATTATGGATTTAAGAAGAAAAGTCCTTTTGTTTTGGAAACTGTTCAAAAGCGGTTATCTTTTATATGGAAATATCTGTTCTTCATACTATTTAGCTATTTAATGCATATTTATAATAAGTCCTATAATGCAGTGACAGAGCACAACCTCTGTTATTCAATGAATATGTATGTAATTACTCTATACTGTTGATTGTACTCTATACTGTTAGAAACTGCTTCTGTTCCTGACCTGAATCCAGTGTATTTGTAAACTGTATGAGTCATTTTACTTTTAAAGGAAACTTTATAGCATATATTCTATGGTAAGGATTTTAAATATTTGCCCATCTTTCACTAAGAGTGGATTTTTTGAATATGTTGTCTCCCTGTTGTATCACTTCTGTTAAGAGATGGATGCCTTTGGAAAGAGGAGCTGTTCTGTAACAGGAAGTTATACAAAAAAATGTTTTTATGAATGTTTCCTTATATTTCTGCAAAGATTTGTTCATTAAGAGAAATGTAAATCTAGCATAACTACTTACAGCAACTAGGATAAAATCAGTTTTTAATTCAGTGATGTTGACTTTGCTTCATACTGACAATAAACTACCCTTGATACAAAATAGTTAGTGCATCTGGAGGTTTATTGCCTACAGTAAGTAACCATTACCATTATCATGATACCCTGATAAGGCAAATATAGCCCAATCTGCTCTAGTTAATTCTATGCTGGCTTCTGACCATTTGGAGGTCAAATCCTTGAGGCCTTTACCCAGCTTTTCATTAAGGCAAACTCCCACTGTAAGTAGGCAACATGGATCAGACGATGTTGAAGAAAAGTCAACATAATTTGATCCCATAGTGGGACTGTACAATGAGAAGAACTCATAGATTTGTACTCCCACAATACTATAGTTTTCAGAACTCATAGAGGAGTTGGAAATGATATCTAATAATGTGATTTTGCTTGATGGACTCACAACATATTATAGAAACCGTGAATGGTGATAAATGGATAGGCTAGTATGTGTTTATTCATCACTAGCCAAACCACATGCAGCCATGTAATGTTTTATGAGTGGTCAGTTACATGAAATTACAATCTCTGTTCCTTATATTTTTAATCCAGTACATTATTCAGATGTTGAAGCATGGTTTTTGTTTGTGTGTGAGCACTGGTAGTTTCAAAATCTATCCCCTTTTTGCTTGGCTTTTTCCAAAATAAATCAGAGTCAGTAAACTCTGAAGAATCATATGAAAGGACAAACTGGTATGAAATTCCCCAAAACTATTGAATAGAAGGAAATGCTCGTCACTGACTTTTCCTCCTGTGAAGGCACATTTCCTTCCTAGCCTTCACTTTACTTATCTGAGGTGGTGATTTTGTGTGTGTGTGTGTGTGTGTGTGTGTGTGTGTGTGGTTTTTTTTAAACAGAAGCATGGGGAGTTGTTAGCTGGAAAATGGATCCCTTACTTCATGTCCTGATTTTTACCTTCCTGGCCTTCAAGATCTCAGGTAAGCACATCGCCCGGTGTCTATCCTCCATTCCAGTTCCCATTGTGTCCACTAACCAGGGCTCCTAAGGGTTGTTGAAACTTATTCAATGCTGTGAAAATGGAGCCACTTCTCAGCCTGAGTTTATATAAGAGAGATGGAGGGGAAGGGCAGGGCCAACAAAGCCCGTACTGTTTAGATTTCTCTCCAAAGGAAAATAAACGGTCTCTCCTTGAATACCTTTTAAAAAATATCTTCAATTAGACAGTTCTGTGGCAGAATCCTGAGCTAGATTTCTTTGAAGAGAGATTCAGATTACTTATTAAGGCTTTGTGAAACTTACCAAACCTAAAGCTTCTGGGGGCACTTAGAACATTTTTATGTCCTACGCCATAAGAAAGTGTGAATGAAGAAACAAAAGAAGTTACGTGTTTTGTTTTTAAATGATTTTGTTTATCGAGTGGAGCCTTAAGTTTTGATGAAATAACTGACTTGCAATAAAAAGTGATGAATGAAATGAGAGTCAAATTGAGATTGCATGTGAACCTTCCAATTCTGTTCTCAATAACAAGTGGGCATTTGGGGTTGGGGAAATTTGATTTCAGTGATTGATTTTTTCTTCTCTTCATTTTATCATTGGCTCTATACATGTAAACTGGGATGATAAAAGAATCAATCTGATCTATAGTGGGATAGTTACAAAATAATGACTGGAGGAGTCAATGTATTTAGGTGTGTAAGATACACAGAGTTCATATCAGTCAAAAGTTCCCATCCTTTTTCACACAGCTCTGTAGAGGCACATAGATGTTGTAAGTCACCTTTTCTGTCCCCCTCCTCCACCAAATACTAAGATTTGTTTTAAAAAATAAATTTCCAGTTATGTACAGTGAATTTAATTTGTGGTGAGAGTAAGGAAGGCTAATGGATCTCTGTGTATTGGAAGAGGAGGGAGAGGGTTTTCAGAAGTGAAGTGAAAGTCAATAACCCCTTGATATCCTTTTAATTCAAGTTAGATTTCTTTTGTTTTTAAGTAGAAAGTCAGGGTTTGTTGCATTCTCTCTCTTTGCATTTCCCAGACCAAACAATTGTGATTTTGTGGCTTTTAAAATAATTTCTGCTGGTGCCAGTCATTAAAAGCTGAGAGACACAGAAAGTGGGAAAGAAAAAAGGAGGATTATTTTGAGTCATTGGGATTCATTTTTAAATGCCGCATATGATTTGTTGCATTTTTATGGGTTTTTCATCTTCCAGGAGGGTTTCTGATTATCCATGTCCAGAAACAGCAATGTCTTTTTAGAGGCAAAACGGCATTTGTGGGCAACTGCAATCTGACTGATCCAAACCAGCAGTGGATGTGGACAGACTATGAGAAACTGCTCCATGTTAAATCTGGCCAGTGTCTGGGCATCTCCAAGTCCTCTGCTGCATCATCCCGCAGCATCTTCATAGACTGCTCTCAGGCACCCAGCTGGACCTGCCACAAAAAGGAAGGCCTCCTCCAGGTGGCAAATAGCTCTCTCTTTCTCTCCAAACAAGGCCCGAAGGTAATGATCAAGATGGGTAAGAAATACCCCCATAGCTGGAAGCAAATAGGTATCGACGACAAAGGAAACTCTACCTATGAAAATCTGTGTCCACACAAAGGTGAGCTTCTCCTTTCAGGCAGTGTATTGGTAATTATGGTAACAATCCTGTCTCTCTTGCACCCACTCTCACTTTAAGAAAAATGACATTTTCTCCTGGGAGTTTAAAAGATTGCTCAGAATCCAAAATCAGAGTGCCTTAAAAAGAATAATTTTAAGACAGCCATGATACCTGACTTTCTAACATTGAGTGGGTTGCTCTAGTTATCTGGTTGATATTTTGGGCCCAAATTTGTATGTATAGACTTAATCCCACCAGATTCTTGTGCTATTTACTTCCCAAAAAGAGAAGAATATAATTTTAGTGCTGCTTTAAATACCAACATCAAACTCTCCAGATCCTCTTCCTCATCCACTTTATATTCATGCATATTTAAAAAAATATACCAAAAGGGGCACAAGTCATCTGAAAAATTGGATAGATGTAGTACAACCTCACTGATAACCTGAATGTTTGTTCCCAATGAACAAATAGCCTACATATTCCATTGCTCATGAAGTAGCATCACTATACCAATATGGGAAATAATCCCAGTAACAAATACAAAATTCACAGTGTAATGAACTGAATCCAAATCTTTGGAAATACTAATTTTAAGATGCATTTTCCTGCGTGTTTACCTTCGTACGTGGTAAGTATTTATATACAGTTATAACATAAAATGTGGCTAGAAAGGATCTGAGTATTGTTTAATAATATGTTAACAACTCTTGTTTTGGGGTCTGTTAAAGTATGTCTACACTGCGGCGCTATTTTGGGATACTACCAGTATCCCCAAATAGCGTTTTCTGCATCTAGACAGCACGCCCTTACTTCAAAATCGAAATAACGGGCGCGCTATTCTGATGTCCTGGTAAACTTCATTCCACAAGGGTTATGGGACTTGTCGGAATAGCAGTTTATTTCAAAATTTTGAAACAGACTATCTCAAAATAAGCTCGAAATAAGGTACGCAATTTGTGTCGCTCAAATTGCATAGATTATTTCAAGCTAGTGTTGCAGTGTAGACGCAGCCTTAGAGTTCACAGGAGCACTTTGCAGTATTGTTCTGTGCTATGATTTAGCAATGCACTAAAGTAAATCATAATGACTTAGCTAGCCAACTCTTTATTACAAAAACAATATGCTGCATCACGTGATTTATTCCATCTTTTAAAAATGCCTTTAAAATAGATATAATAATGTGTCGTATGACCATCTGAAGTTTTTTGGGAAGATTAAAACAAAATGCCTGAGTTCTTATAAAACTTCTCTGTCAGTTACTGTTATTTTTGTAATCTATTTTACATTACATGTTTTGGGCCTGATTCACACCTGGTTTACCATATTTAATAAGATTAGGCCTAGTGCTACAAAGACTTACGTAAGTTTACTCCTGAGCAATACCATAAAGATATATACCTATGGAATCAGTAAGAATGGAAAAGAGATCAAGAGGACACCTAGTATATTGTTGTGTTTATGGAATGCATATTGGAGATAAGATTGGAGAGGGAAAGTGGGTTGGCTGGTAGTAATTTGATGTCTCTTGAGTCAACTTACCAACTTTGGAACCATATTTCTTGAGCATTTATTTTTAAAAATATAAACATACGTATACAATATATGACACTGAAATGCATTTGGGGGGTTCTGTTAGTCCTTCCATTTTGACCCTAATGTTCTCATGGACTTCTTTGTGGCGTTCTACTGAAAAATCCATAGTACAATATGTTTCAATTACCATTGTCATCAGATAACTCACAATTTCTAAGCATGCAGCAGATACTAATTCCATGTGTTTATAATATCAGGACAAAAACTGTAAAAGAGTAGACTTAAGTACAGAATGATGCAACTTTCTCCATAAAAGTATAGAACACTGAAAACTATAGCAAAATCATAATGCTATTTGTCCCAGTCCTAGGGTCTCTCTGGGTATCTACACTTGCACCCTAGTTCGAACTAGGGATGCAAATGTAGGTGACCAAAATTGCTAATGAAGTGGGGATTTAAATATCCCGCACTTCATTAGCATTATCTCACCGGCGCATTACTCTGCTGAACAGCTGTTTCTAAAATGAAAGTGCACGCCGGGACACGTTAGTTTGAACCAACCCTCTTGGTTTGAACTAACGTTACTCCTCATTTTTTGAAATGAAAGCTTTAGGGACTCATGTTGGAAAATGCTGGCTTTAGTCTTTATTCAGATAAAATTACATAGAAAAGATTGAGTAATGTCTTCAGAATTGGAATAGATGCAAATTATTCTAGTCTTTGGTAGCACTCTCATTTACTCTTTGCTTATGTGGTACTTATCATGCACGGAAGATATGGGAGATTTTGGCAAAGGAATGATTCAGTCTTGCAAAACAAAAGAAAGACAAGCTGAATCCCTATCCAAACCTCTAACCAAATTTGAGATGGGACAAGCTCCAAACCCAAGAACTACAACTATCTCTACAATAGGTCTAATCCACAACCAAATATGAATATTCTGAGCTCCCAGAAAGTTTGAATTTGGATCTCAGTTTCAAATCTGACTTCTTACAAGTGTTTAGATGCAGAATTGGTTCTACCCATCTCTAGACAACATATGACTCTTCATGAAGGTCAAGATCAATTTGGTCCCTAACCAGTCAAAAGTGATTTCTTAATCCAACCCAGACCTTTTCTTCCTTTGCCACCTCACAAAATCCATTTCAGCAAGTTTGCCGGTAGGTTATACCAAATTCCACCAACAGGGAGCCAATCTTGCAAGTCTGTGTGCCTCCATGAGTTGTTGAGTATCATAAACTCCCTCTAACATCAGTGAAAGGTGATGGTACTCAGTCACTTTCAGGATAGACCTGAAATCTCTTACAGTCCATATATACTATAAGCTAAAGTCAAATTAAGATATGCAACTTCAGCTATGTTAATTGCATAGCTGAAGTCAAAGTAGTTTAACTCAGCTTTAGGCGCTGTCTACACAGTAGGAAGTTGAAAGAACACTCTTCCTTCGATTTCCCTTACTCGTGAAATGAGAGTTACAGAAGTCAGAATAAGAGGCCTGTTATTTCGAAATTATTTCGAAATAATGGGCTTGCTGTGTAGATGCACACTCTGTTATTTCAAAATAACGTGAGTTATTTCAAAATAGCACTGCAGTGTAGATGTGCCCTTAAGATCTTCTTCTCCAGGTCAAAAACACAATTCTGGACACACTGATCTATGGAAGGCTCACATGGCTGTGAAATTTCAAGAAAGCTTCCAGCGTTGTTAGATCTACTGAATCAACAACATAGACTTTGTATAAAATAAGCAAAGTGGAGGCAGGAAACTAGCAGCCTATTGGGCTCAGTACAGTGCTAGAAATAGGAACCAGGAGAGATTGGGGTATGTGAAATGGCTCAAGAACAGAGAAAATTATCAGGAAAGGGATTGCACTTGAAGAACGGAGGCTAGAAAGTATGATCAGAAACTTGGGAGGAAGGGAAAGATGGTGTTAGGAGTAAGATCTGGCTTTGTATAGAGTTAATTGGGAATTTTTTGACAAAAAATTTTTTTGTTGGGAGATGCCACTTTTCTGAAACAAAATCTGCTCTTGGAAATGTATCAGTTAGAAGGGTTTCTCAGGTCCAGGTTGAAAACTTGAGGGGGTAAGAAGGAGGGAACTCCCAGAATAGGCCCATGCTTAGGGCACTCTGCTGAAATGTCGGGTATTCCGGTTAAAATCTAAACCAGAGGAGGGCAATAATTTTTGGTGGGGGGAGGCCACTCCAAGAATTTGGAAAGTGGTCGAGGGCCACACTCTTCCATGATATTAATGGAGGAGGTGCGGGGTCTGCAATGGAGGTTAGGTGCTGAAGGGAGCTTGGGGTAAGGGAGGGAGTTTGGGTAAAGGAGGCAGTTGTGACCTGGAGCACTGGAATAGGGTTCAGAGGATTGGATTATGACCTAGGGCAGGGAATTGGGGTAGAGGAGGGGATGCAGGAGATTGAGGTGCAGTGGTTTGGATTGTGAGCTAGGGCAGGAAGGGACTGTGATCTGGGGCAGGGATTGGGGTGCCAGATCTGGGATGGGATACGGGTACAGGAAGGCGGCAGAGGATTTGAGCATATGGAGTAGGGAGCAGAGGGTTGGGGCAGGGAGGGGCTAGGTGCCAGAGGCAGGCTCTGGCCAGGAGACTTACCAGCCAGCAGCCTGGCACTTTCCTGAAGCAGCCATCCTGCCTGCCCTGTCCCCACACAGGCTGCAGCCATGTGCTCTGTGAGTAACTACGAGCCCTGGAGGGGAGGGGAGTGTAGTGCTTCTTGGCTGCTTGTTATTGAAACAGGCAGCTCCCATTGCCCAGCTTCTGGCCAAAACCCGGCTAATGGGATTGTGCTGGAAGTGGGAGCAGCTCCTAAAGCTTTTCCCCCTTCCCTCTGGGCTCACGGACTAGATCTACACTGCATTTTTTTTGCAGAAGAGGATATGCAAATGGGTGCTCATTTGCATATCTTCTTCCAATTCTTTTTATGGAAGAGGTTTTGCTGCTAAAAAGCCCTGTGTAGACGTGGCCATTTGTCAGAAAAACAAACTTTTTTGCAAGATCCTGTAAATCTTGATTTTTGAGGAATAGGATCTTGCAAAAAGGGGGAGTTTTCCAACAAATGGCCATATCTACACAGGGCTTTTTAGCGGCAAAACCTCTTCCACAAAAAGAATCGGAAGAAGATATACAAATGAGCATGCCATTTGCATATCCTCTTCCACAAAAAAACCTGAAGTGTAGACATAGTCACAGATTTTTAAGTGAAACTACCCAGCAGCTACATTTCTGAGCAGCATGTGGGTGAGGGAAGGCAAGTTGGGAGCCCACCTGGGGCTTCCCGCAGCACCTGTGGGCCAGATCTGGGGGCTTTGGGCCATATTTTGCCCAGGCCTGATCTAAGCTCTGCCTGATTTTAGAGCAGGGACTTGAAACTAGGTCTTGCACATCCCAGTATTGGTCATCCTGGAGTGAGTCTCTCACAATCTCTGCTGTTGGGTCTGTTTCACTTTGCATAAATAATTAAATATTAATCAGTCCAAAGAGAAAGAGATACTGCCCAAGATACTCCCTCTGGATGTAGGAGTCAGAGGTTCAAGTTCTTGCTCTGCTTACTCGCATATCCCAGGAGACTGCTTTAACCTCCAGGCTATTGGCTCTTCTGACAAGGGTATTGTCTTCTCTCTGTTTTTTAGGGAAAAGTTTCAAAAGGCTTTGGTTTCATCCCCATGTGGAATGAAAACCAAATTTCAAAACCTCACATTTTTTTCAGGAAATGGAGTTCTTATCCAGCTAGCCTTAGTAAGGAGGAGTGAAAGGAGCATATGCAGAAGTGGAGGGCAGGAAGAGAAGATCTCAACTGTTTGGTTTAAGTGCATATATTTCAGGGTGGGGGGTTATTGAATTAGACAAATTACAAATGTTCTATGATTCAGTTTATCACTAATCTACTCGGAAACAGATGACAATGTTGCTGGGCCTCTTGAGTTTTGCATGAGTTACGATTGTAAGTAAGGGAGAGATTCTCAAAAGCTCCCACTCTGACTTTAAAACTGCCCTGTATATGATTTTTCAAGTGGCAGTATTATAGAGTTGCACCAACAGTTTATTTCCTGGAGATTACTTGGTAATTAGAAGATCTGGTAGCTGTTGGTGAAAAAGGTGAAAGGTCCTTGCTAACACAGAGGAAATAGCAAAAATAATTATCCATGAAGCCAGTACTATTGTGATCTGTGGACAGTTGGCAAATGAGAAAATAATGGTAAACTGGTCAAATGACTTGTGATTATTCACTCAGCTCTAGTAATCATCATGTAGCCTATATTCTAGGTTTGGAAGACAGTAATATTTCATTACCCTCCTCTAGGATATTAATATAGACCAATCCTTCTGTTCTTACTGCAGCAAACATACCCATATTCGTCCTAAAAGTAAAAACTTCAGACCTGAGCCCCATTTAAATAAAACATTTGAACTGTAAAGATAAAATGGATTTACCATACATTGTGTACCTTAGGGTACATCTACACTGAACTGTAACTCAAAATAAAATACACAATTTGAGCTACATGAATTGCGTATCTTATTTTGTCATTTGGCACTGTGTACACAGCGCCAAATTTTGAAATAAAGAGCTATTCCAAAACATCCCTTACTCCTCGTAGAATGAGGTTTATGGGAACGTTGGAATAGCGAGCCCAAAATAACGGGTTTGCTGTGAATACGCAGGATAGCTATTTTGGGATACTCCGTTATCCTGAAATAGCATTGCAGTGTCGATGTAGCCTTAGTGTGCTCAGATCCTCAAAGAAAGAACAAGAGGGGGGAAATGTATACCAAATACAACATTGCTGTATCCTCTGTTTAGTCTGCAGCTTTAGCTAGACAAAACAGAGGATATAACAAATAAGCAAAATGACTTACTGTCAGGTGCTCTTGGTGCAATCTGTCTAGGGAACCCAACTTTTCCTAACTGGTCCCCTTCAATTCATCCAGTCCAGAAATTCTTAACTTAATTGAGTCTATCAGTGCTTAATCTCCAGAGCTTGTGTTCTCCTTTTGTCTCCTTGTTGATTTACTTAGAAGCAGCCTAGCTTGGAAGTAATTAACCCTCTACTATCCCGGGCTTTTCTGTCTCCCTTTCTGTCTCTGTTCTCCCTCCTTTATAGAGGGGCTTGTTTTCCTGGTTGGTCACAACTGTGGGTGCATGTGCATAGGGGTGTGATCAGCCTTCCTGTAAGTAGGGGACACTCTCCTTTCTCTTCTGCCTTTGCTCAGTATGGGGCTTGTTACACCTCCATGTTACATCAATGAACTCTTTGACAGTCAGCTGTTAGTGCCAAAATTTATTGTTTCCATTTTCCCCAGTCCCTTTGATTTATCTGCTCTTTTCCATCATCTGTCCCTCACCCCAACCCAACCCTCTAAAACTGTACCTTTTGTACACCTCTTATACTCCTGTCCTAGTTTCCTATCTCAAACTTTAGACTACTGAGTCTTGGAGGGTTACATCATGAGGAGACTAAAGCCAAAGGGCTTGATCCTGTTGAAGTCAATGGTAAACCTCCCACTGATTTCAATGGGGCAGGATCGGGTATAAAGTAGCCAGCTAACAAGAAGAAGCACTCAATAATCCCAAACAGCTCATGCATAGAAGTCACTGTGATCAGGGCCCTTGTAAAACTTCCTGCCTCCTTGGAGTTCCAGCTACTTCTCTTCCAAATGGAGGTAAGCCTTATCCCAAGATCTGATTTCTTTTAATGTAGGTTAAAGTGAAAATAGAAATGATAAAAAGCATTTTTCCATATGCCAGCCACCTTCTCACTCGGGCTTTTAGAACACTGCTCTTCTGTTCCTTCATAATTGCAGTGCTTCAGACTTATACTACTCTACAAGCTACTTAGCATACACCATCCAAAGTTGTTGGAACTCTGGTCTGCACATGTGAGGAGCTAACGGAGTTTCCCTTCTAGCCCGAGTGCAGTATACATTTTTTTGATTGTTTACAAATTAGAATTAGAACTTGTCAAAAATGATGGAATATTTTTATGCACCCAAAAATAATCAAAAATTTTCACACAATATTTTGGTTAGTGTTTCAAAGAATTTTAGCCAGCTTCAGTGTATGCTTGTAACATAGCAATATGATAGGGCATGCATTGAACGTATGTAGACCAGAGGCTCTGGGACCACTAGGGAGAATGAAGTCTGCGCTACAGCCTGAACTACTAATACTACTACTAGTTCAATCCCACCTGTCCATCGGCATTACACATGAAATAAATGGTGTCTGACAATTGGTTTGAACTAGAAAAGTATTCCAAGATATTAGAAAATATATTTAGTATAAAATTAATTTTTACATAAAAACTTAAAAAATACCCTACATGTTTTCTTTCTAAAAACTACAGTTTCAAAGTAAAGAATACTGCATGATTTTACTTGCTTTTCATTTAACCTGCATTCCTAAAATAAAATCAACCACCATCCCTCTATCAGAGCACTAAGGGCAGAGTACTTTCAAACCAATTACTACATATCTTGGATGACTAGTACGTTTTAAGATTACCCAAGCTACTCTGTAATCACCTAAAATATTCTGCGCCTCACATCTCATTGCTTAAGTAAAGAATTCTTACACTGCATTTTTAAAGAAACCATTACCCATCTTTATGATGATCTTAAAACCTCTAGGTCTTCTCCTCCTTCTCCACTGACAAATACTATGTATATAATGGCTTCAGGAATAGACCCACAATCTCATTGTATTTTTGTCTAAATCCTGTAGGTATTTCTCCTTCAGGAATAAATAAAGCTACAGCTATAAGCCCAATTATAAAGCCTTGGGTCTAATTCTTTGCTATAGCAATAGGAACCCATGGATAAATGTGATATTTCAGTTTTTTAAAAAGAAATGGTAACGTCTTCATAGTGATGTTTAGGTCCTTTATTTTGATGTGTTTTTCTAACTCACAATGAGCCAAAGCACAAAAAAAAGAGGCATTTATTTGAGCACTACAGGGGCAGAAAAGGGAACAACTGTCCCGGAGCCCGGCATTTCAAAAGGGCCCATGGCTCCCATTCACCACTGCCGCTGCTCCAAGTGGCACTTAGGGTTGGGGGAGCACACTGAGGTCTGGGTGGCACTGAGGGCTGGCTATCCCAGCCCTAGCCCTTCTGCCTTATGCTCCGCCTCTCTTGGAAGCATGGAGCTGACTCCCCCCACCTTGCCCAAGGGTCTAGCAATTCTGTCAGCCCTCCTGCTGCACCTATTAAAAATTAGTCATTGTTAGGTTCATAGACATGGACAAGAGAGTATGTCCTAACAAATTTTTGATCTTTAAATATAATCTAAAATGCCCATTGTATTTGAATCTCATCTCACAACAGTATTGTAATTGAGCATATTCTGACAAACTTGTGTCTGAGTACATATTGATGAACAGAAGTGCATCTGTTATTTCATGGGGGAAACCTCCTCTAGGCATAGCAGGGAGTTAGGTCTCCCACTTCCATTGAACTTCCACTGACTTTCAGTGGGCGCTGGGTTTAGATATACCTTTGTACCTTAGAAATATCTCCCCCTTAATATCTTGCAATTCTACATTACCTACAAGTTCTAACTAGAAAAATCTATGAACACTCTCTCTCTTCTGAGCAAAAGCAGATACCTGTGGAACCAACAGTAGATATCCAAAAATTTAGACACTGGCTAACTGTTAACCTAAAGCTAATAAATAGCAGAATGGAACACACAGTGTTCACTGAATTGAGAGACCAGAAGAGGATTTCACAAAATGTCTTTTCCCCAAAACTTTGGCAGAGCAAGTATGCTGACTAATAAATCACAGAAAGAGGATTAAACTAAGCACTCACAATGAAGAAATAAGTAAAAGTGACCATAACAAGTTGATTACCCAGGGACTGTGTGAGCTCACTTAATGCAGTCATCTTTAGTTTCAGAATCAAACTAATAATGAGCAAATGGCAGGCTCAGGCTGCTCTTCAAACTTTTTTGATCTGTGTCCTTCTGTGTATAAAAGTACTTTTCATACATGCATATAGAGTCCTCTCTCAACCAAGTGCCTCCTCATTCCCATCACTTCAATAGCCAGGCTTTTACCCAATTTTGCTCCCATTGGCCTCCCACTGTGGGGATGGCACCAAGCTCGGCTTAAGGTAAACCAACATAGCTACATATTCTATGTAGCTGGAGTTGTGTACCTTAAGCTGAGCTTCTGGGTCTAGTGTAGACCTGTCCAAAGTGTTTCCCCTACACTGGTGGTAGTGGGGATATTTCCTGATACACCATGACCATTGTGATATCAGTGACTGTCAGGGAATAACAATAGAAAAATCCTTGAGACATTACTTGAAGCCCCTGGACACAAACCTATTCAACACCCATCCAAAGAAAAGAGCCCAGTAGGTTCAGGAGCAGGAAAGGGAGGCCTGCAGAGACACTTGTAGCCTGAAGAATTTCTTGGTGGGATAATGACATAAAGAAATTTCTTAAAGATTTTAGCAGCACTAATTCCGAGACTACAGCTTCCATCGGTCAGGCTTTGAATGCTAAGCCCTCCTATGTAGAATTTACTATTATATCATCAATAAATAATGATTAGCAAAGAGTGACTCTGAAAAGATTTTGCTTGGAGCAGTATCCAAAAGCACGTCTGCTTCTCTAAAGTATCAGACATTTTTAGAGACCATACTAGAAGCTTATGTTAAACGTAGATGCCATATTAAAAAACATAACAAAAGAACCAAAAAAATACCATTGAGGCTAAACAACAAAGTAAAAGAAGCAGTGTGAGGCAAAAAGGCATAATTTAAAAAGTGGAAGTTTAATGCTAGTGAAGAAAATATAAATGAACATAAACTTTGGAAAATGAAGTATAAAAATATAATTATGAAGGCAAAAAAAAATGGAAGAATACCTAGCGAAACATTCAAAAAGTAATAGCCAGACACGTTTTTAAATACATCAGAAGCAGGAAGCCTACTAAACAATCAGTGGGATCACTGGATTATCATAAGGTCATAGCGGGGAAACTAAATGATTCTTTGCATTGGTCATCATGGCTAAGGATGTGAGGGAGATTCCCAACCTGAGTCATCCTTTTCAGGCAACAAATCTGAGGAAGTGTCTCAGGTTCAAGTGTCATTAGATGGGACTTTGGAACACACTGATAAATTAAACAGTAAATGTCACCAGGACCAGATGGTATTCCCCCAAGTGTTCTGAAGGATCTCAAATATGAAATTGCAGATCTACTAATCTATAATTTAAAACAGTTTCTGTACCAGATGACTGGAGGATAACTAATGTAACACCAATTTTTAAAAGGGGTGCCAAAGGTGATTCCAGCAATGGTAGGCCAGTATGCATGATGTTAGTACCAAGCAAACTGCTTAAAACTATAGTAAAGAACATAATTGTCAGGCACACAGATGAACATAATTTATTGGGGAAGTGTCAACATGGTTTCTGTTAAGCAAAATCTACTAGAATTCTTTGAGTGAGGTCAACAAGCACATGGACAAGAGGGATCCAATGGATATAGTGTATTTAGATTTTCAGAAAGCCTGTGACAAGGTCCCTTGCCAATGGCTCTTAAGCAAAGTAAGCTGTCATGGGATAAGAGGAAAGGTCCTCTCATAGATTGGTACCTGGTTAAAAGACAGGAAACAAAGTTAGGAATAAGTGGTCAGTTTTCAGAATGGAGAGGGATTAATAATGGTGTCCCCCAGTGGTCTGTACTTCGAGCAGTACTATTCAACGTATTCATAAATGATCTGGAAAAAGGGATAAACAGTGAGGTGGCAAAATTTGCAGATGATATAAAAATGCTCAAGATACTTAAGTCCAAAGCAGACTGCAATGAGCTACAAAGGGATCTCACAAAACTTGGTGACTGGGCAACAAAATGGAAAATTAAATTCAATGTTGATAAATGCAAAGTAACACGCAATGGAAAACATAGGCCCATCTCTCAATATAAAATAATGGGGTCTAACTCAAGAAAGAGATCTTGGAATCATTATTGATAGTTCCCTGGAAAGATCCACTCAACATGCAACGGCAGTCAAAAATGCAAAAAGGATGTTGAAAATCATTAGGAAAGAGATAAATAATAAGACAGAAAGTATCATATTGCCTCTATATAAAAATCCATGGGCTACCCACATCTTGAATACTGTGTGCTGACATGGTCACCCCATTTCGAATATATACATTATACTAGAACTGGAAAAAGTTCAGAAAAGGGCAACAAAAAGGATTAGGGAGCTGGAACAGTTTCAATATGCAGAGAGAGTAATAAGAATTGGACCTTTCAGCTTGTAAAAAACATAGCTAAGCGGGAATATTATAGAGGTCTATACATGAATGATGTGGAGAAAGTAAACAAGGACGTGCCATTTACTCTTCATAACACAAGAACAAGAGGTCACCCAATGAAATTAATAAACCCCAGTTTAACACAAACAAAAGGAAGTATTTCTTCACACAACACGTAGTCAACTTGTGGAACTCTTTACCAGAGGCCAAGATAATAGCAAGGTTCTAAAAAGAAGTAGTTAAGTTTGTGGAGGTTAGGTCCCTCAGTGGCTATTTGCCAGGCTGTGCAGAGATGTGTCCCTAGCCTTTGTTTGCCAGAAGCTGGGAATGACTAACGGGATGGATCTGTTGATGATTACTTGTTCTATTCATTCCCTCTGAGGCACCTGGCACTGACCACTGTCAGAAGACAGGATACAGGGCTCGATGGACCTTTAATCTGACCCAGTTATGACTGTTCTTATGTTCTTAATCGCTTGGATCTGTGGAAATAGTCTGGAAACAGGTGTCCCAATCCCACCTAGAATGCCCTGCTTCCATGGGTATTAGAACCACCACAAGAAATGGTACTTATGGAGCTTCTTCAGAATTTCTCAAACCAGTAAGGGTGAGGCAACATGGGTCTCTTGAGAAGTTTGGGAGCATTCTTGGTTTTGTCTGAACCAATTCAACTTCCCCTGTACGTGCTCAAGGATAAACCCTGTAATGCAAAGTCTTATATGAGGAAGATGTTTTCCTAAGGTCAAATCCATTTTCCTTTTTTTACTTTTAAAGGACTACATAAAGGAGCCTTTAAAACTACCATTTGCCAGGTTCTGCTACTTTTCAATACTTATCTACAACAAAAGACAAAGACTGATTTTTAAAAACAGCATCCATTGTTGCAGGCTTCTCTTAAACTCCATAATAGATGTCTTATTCATGCACGTTTTAGTTATAATTCAACAACAGTTATTTGAAATTCTGTCAGCTTACTCCCGGTAGCAACTGTTACAAGATCTGAGCAGTTCCAAAAAGCTGTGCCAGATCAGCTTGTCTGGGTATGTAGGAGTTGTGATAAGATCCTTGTACTTGGCAACCTCTCAGCAATATAAATTTTCATTGTACACTATCTTCACGTTCACAGAAGTGATTGATTTAATGTTCTTGTAAGGCTAGGTCTACACTGCACACTCATTTCAAAATAAGCTATTTTGGAAAAAAAATCTCTAAAATAGCTTATTTCAAAATAGCATGTCTACACTACAAATGTCCACTGAAATAGCGCTGAACTATTTTGAAATAGAGTCCACACTGATTGGAGCTTAAATCGCATTTAAAGTCCCCCGGAAGCACTTCAGGCAGGGCATCAGGACTGCACTCACTTCCTGGAGCTGCTGCCTGAAGCTAGCTGAGGTGCTCAAAGGAACCCCCCTGTACAGTCATGTCTCAGGCTCTTCCCCTTTACCTACCTCCTTGAGGGACAGCAAACTTTTCTCACTGCCTGCTCAGGTTGCCCTTGCGGGCACCACAGCACTTCAGCCTTGGAGCTGGGCCTGCTGGAAAGCAGTTGCCAGCTCTTGGACCTGCTGCCACACCTCCTGGTGCAGTTATTGCAGACTGCCCTCGTGGCTCTGCAGGAACAGGACCCTGCGGGCACCACCTCACCTCTCTCCATGTGCTGCTCATGCAACACAGTCCCTCCCGACCTCCTCTGCGCACCGTGCACAGCCGCTTCTGGCGCCGGGACGCCAGTTCCAACTGGTGGGACCACATCATCATGGAGCGGTGGGACAACCCGCAGTGGCTCCAGAATTTCCACATGCAGAAGGACACCTTCCTGGAGCTTGCCCCTGCCATCAGGTGATGGGGCACCCACATACAACCTGCCATTCCCCTCCAGAAGCAGATCGCCATCACCCTCTGGCAGCTTGCCACACCAGACAGCTACCGAACAGTCAAGAACCAGTTCAGTGTGGGGAGATCAACCATCAAGGCTGCAGTCAAGCAGGTCTGGTGCTCTCATGCTATTGTCCCAGGTGGGCAGTGAACTGCTAGAATGGGGCTCCGTAGGGAAGGGGGCTGGCGGAAGCTCCCTGTCTGGAAGGTTTGTCAGTCCCGCCTTCATAAAGCCCTGCGGGAAGATGGGGGTAAGATGGGGTTGCTTTTAGTGTGTGAGAAGGGGGTTGAGCTCAGGGAACTCCCGAGGGCCCTGGCAACTCTGTGATTCTCTGTCTCCTTCTCCAGATGGTGAGGGCCATCAACACCATGCTGCTGTGCAGGCTTGTCATCCTGGGTGACATGGACCCCATCGTCTTTGGCTTTGCCGCCATTGGCTTCCCCAACTGTGGGGAGGTGGGGCACTGATGCCACCCACATCCCCATCTGGGCCCCCAGCCACTGGGCATCAGATTACATCAACCAGAAGGGGAACTTTTCTATGGTCCTTCAGGCTGTCATGAACCACCCAGGCCATTTCACCATCATAGGTGTTGAGTGGTCAGGGAAGGCACACAATGCCTGTGTCTTCCTCAACTCCAGCCTCTTCCATAAGATGCCCACCGGCACTTTTTCCCCCAACCGCACCATCAGGGTTGGGGAGGTGGACATGTTGATGTGCATTGTGGGGGATGCAGCCTATCTCTGCTCCCCTGGCTGATGAAGCCCTACACTGGACACTTTGACCAAAGCAAGGAACGTTTCAATGGCAGGCTCAGCAGGGCCCACATGGTTGCAGAGGACAACTTCAGCTGTCTTAAAGGGAGGTTCCGCTGTCTCCTCACGGTGAGCGGAATGTCCCCCACATGGTGGCGGCCTGCTGTGTCCTGCACAACCTGTGCAAAAACAAGGGGGAGACATTCCTGTCAAGATGGGAAGCAGAGGCCGAGCAGCTCAGAAGGGCCTTTAAGCAGCCACACATGGCTGCCATCCAGCAAGCCCATCAGGGGACTGTGCACATCCAGAAGGCCCTGAGGGAGAATTTCAGAAAAAGACACCTGTGACACTCTCCCCTGGGCCTCCCCACAAGGGGCCTCTGCATTGCCCCTCTATGCCTTTCCTCCCACATCCCTCCCATCCTCTGCCCTTCTTCCCCCCCTTACTCCCCCACTTACCCTCCCGTGCAGACACAATAACAAGACTTTTTGTTTTTGAACAAAAACCTTTTTTAAAAAATTGGGTTAAATATAACTGGGGAGGTGCTGGGGAAAGAACCTGGGAGAGGGGAGAAGAGTGGGAGAAGGGTTGAGGAGGGGCTCAGGGATGGGGCTCAGACTGGCAGCTGCCTCAGGTAGTCCCTCCACGTCATGTAGCCTGGGGCAGGGTTCAGGGGACAAGCTGGAGGGATGATCTGTTGAGAAAGAAAGCCTTTTTTGACAGATCCTGCAAACCTCCTTGTAGGAGGCATAAGGGATCTGTCGAAAAAGGCTTTCTTTCTCGACAGATCCCCCTCTAGACTGCCGCTTTTTGCAAACAAAGTGCTGAGTCAGCAAAACGTGGCCATTTTTATGCAAATTAGGCACGGGATATTTAAATCCCTGCCTCATTTGCAATGTCGACCTGCCTAATCTGCATCCCTCTGCCGACAGAGGGATGCAGTCTAGACATACCCTTTGTTATTTCAAAATAACACTGCTGTGTAGACATGCCCTGCAGGGCCTTATTTTGTTTAGGTGGAAAAAGAGGTATGTATATATGCAGTGTGTGGGATAGATGTCATCTGTACTTTTTCATAATGTTCTCTCATGCTTTGTAACTGGTGGCTGTAGTATATTTGCACGTAGTATGTCATTCAGCCACCAGAGGTCATCTTTTAAAAATTACTCTGTGATGGCTTAATTCTGTTACAATTGAAGTCAGTAGGAGTTTCTCTATTTTATTTTGAAAATCTTACCTCTCTTTGTACTGTAAAGATTTGTAAGTGGGAGAATGTTCCCTGGTTTTAAAAAGATGCAATGCTGGAACTCAATCTGTGTTGATGTCTGTTTTGTGCCTATAATGTGTAGTTTTATTTAATAAATACCTTCTGTTTACATGGATTGTGAATCTATATATCAAGCCAGCGGTGCTGCTCCTTTGGAAAAATAATATTGTCTGATTATGCTTTTGTTGAAGTCAATAAAAAACTACCATTGATTTCAATGTGTGGTGGAGCAGGTCTATATTGTGCTGAACTCCTGAAAATAGAACAAAACACAGATTTATATAGTGATGGGTAATTGACTGGCTCCTGAATCTTATGTTGCCTAGAAGGATCCTTTGGCTAGAAACCCAGACTAGTACTGACCTTGTCCTGCACATGTACAGCATGACTACCTCGTGTGCAATTCTGTGTTCATTTTAAAATTAATGCAGAGGTGATGGCATGTTTCTGTGAAATACTTGCTCCACTGTCCATTCTGGCAGACTGCCTATCAAGTTATGTCTCCTCTGTATGATAACAGTACTGGTCCCCTGACTGCTGTATATGTGGTTCTAGTGTCAGGACCTGCCCTTTTATGGAACTGAAGCTTACCTAAAACCCATCTGGCAATGCAATGCAAACCATTTCCTGTTGCAATCACTGCTATGTAACTACATGTTTTGTTAGTCTTTAAAGTGTTACCAGACTATTTGTTGTTTTTTTAAGTTTATACCTAATCTGACTGAGACCAAGATTTTCAAAAATGGGTGCTTAAAATCTAGCCTCTAGATCCATATTTAGGTACCAAATCAAGTGGCTTGATCTTCAATATTTTCCAAAAAAGCACCTGGTAGCTCCCATTGTCTTTAAGCAACCTTTTTGCCAACTAGACAAGTCTTTGGTGTAACTCAGAAGTTTCAGATGTTTTTACAGCCCCAATGGGCCCTTCTAGTAACTAAGGACAGTGATACTCTAGCAAGACCCTCTCTCTACTCTCTGGTAAAAATGGTGCGGAATAAAGAAACTACATGGGCCACACATGCACCAGGGAATTCTCCAGATAACCTATTGAAACAGCATCATGACTGTTTAGGAGCACTGGAACAGACCTTAGGTCAGGATGGGGAATAAGTGGCCCACAGGCTGGACGTGGTTTGCCAGGGTTAGTCCCAATGGGCTGCTACATTCTTTACTTACCTGCCTGTCTGCAAGTACAACCACTCGTAGCTCCTATTGGCTGCAGTTCACTGCAAAATGGCAAATGGGAGCTGCAGGAAGCGGTGGCCCAGCCTGCGCCACTTTCTGCAGCTTCCAGTGGCCAGGAATGGCGATCTGCAGCCAATGGAAGCTGCAAGCAGCTGTGCCTACAAAAGCGCAGATAAATAAAGCATGTGGCAGCCCACCAAAGGCTAACCCTAGTGAACCATGTCTGGCCCATAGGCCACTTAGGGTACATCTACACTGCAGCACTATTTCAGGATACCAGAAGTATCCCGAAATAGCTATTCCATGTCTATTGAAGCAGCCTGTTATTCCACAAGGTTTAAGGAGAATTTCAGAATAGCGCATTATTTTATTATATTTATTATGTGTAGACAGCGCCAAATTATGAAATAAGCTATTTCAAAATACACTCAAAATAAGCAACTCAATTTGCAAAGTGCAAATTGCATAGCTTATTTTGAGCTAAGGGTGCTGTGTAGACACACCCTCATTGCCCACCCCTGCCCTAGGTTAATGATGTTCTCCCAGTTACACTAGCAATTTCAGTGAAGTTAATCCAACCTTTTACCTGTGTAACAGAGAGCAGAATTAGACCTGCAGTATCAGCTTTAACATCTAGATTTTGTAAATACTTGTGATTTTAATAGAGACTGAAATATTTGTTCAGAGAAGAGTAAAGTTAGTTAAGAAAGGAAGGACAAGGAAATCTATGGTATGGTTACATATTCATCTGAAAAATAGCATGGAAACGGGACAGAAGATACATGCTAATATTGTGTTATTGGAATGAAGAATGTAACTTACAAAAACATAAGTCTTGTATATATTGGTTAAATTATTCGATGCAAGTAAGAGGGTGGAAAGTTTCAGTTTATCAGCAGGACTGAATAGGCAAGTTAACTTATAAGAATAGTTATATGCATTTCAGGATGAAAGTTCACCAACTGATCCTTTTGGTAGAGGAATAATCATAGGTTGGCACACTAAGACATCATAATTACATGCTAAGTAATCACACTGGAAGTTTTCTGCTACATCTAACCCAGTCATTAAATCTTTTTAGAAGGCCTGTGACCTAAAATTGTTCTAAGTGGCAACAAACCCAGTAGGGCAGTAGCAAAACAAGGTTCTGTAATATGTGAGACCCTGGTTCAAAGACAGGCAAAGTATCTCCAGTTTTAGGCCAGTAAAGGTTGGACATGTCACAATGGTGGTGGTTCCGTCTTCTGGGAGAAGAAAGCAGTTCCAAGTGCCCCACCTAAATCTGGTGCTCCCAAATGGAGAGTCCACCACAGACTGAACCCTGCCCTACCAGCCACAGAGAAAATATATTAAATATATACCAGTGGGGAGGAAGAGACATGAAATGTGGAGGAAAAATATGCAGTAAAATCTTTCCTGCACTCTAATTGCATCTTTGGCATTCTCTAAGGATACGTGACTAAGAACACAAACCCAGTGGTACAAATTTGCAAATGGTTTAGTTAGCTCATATAATTGTTATTAGAACCTTGAAAAGAGAGCAACAAGGGGTAGTATGCTCTCTGGACAGAACTAATATAATAATACACATGGAAATATTTTACAATGATCATCAAATAATAGAAATGCAGGAATCTCAAGAGGTCAACAAGCCAGCCCCTGTGCTCAGACAGGATAGAGTAAACCTAGACCATTCCTGACAGGTGTTTGCCAAATCTTAAAAACCTCCAGTGATGGGATTCCACGACATTCCTTGGAAGCCTATTCCAGAGCTTAATTAACTTTATAGTCTGATATTAGGAAAAATTTTCTAACTTTCCTAAAATCTTGTCCTTCCTCCAGTGGCAAAGGAGAACAATGATCACCATCCTCTTTGTAACAGTCCTTAATATATTTGAAGACTGTTATCAGGTACCCCTCAGTTTTCTTTTCTGAAAATTAAACATGCTCTGTTCTTTTAATCTTTCCTCAGAGGTCAGATTTTCTAAACATTTTATGATTTTTGTAGCTCTGCTGTGGACTGGCTTCAATTTGCTCACATCTTTCCTAAAGCACAGGGCCCAGAACTGGTCACAATACTTCAGCTGAAGCCTAGCCAGTGCCAAGTAGAGCAATACAGTCACTTCCATGGATGTCCAGTATAATAGGCGGGGGAAGGCACCACTTTCCCAAACCACCCGCCTGGCCCCGCCAACACTCTGCCCCCAGAACGCTTACTGTACACATTCTGGGGGTGAAGTGTTGCTGCCCCCAGCGCTCCTGCCTGGGGTGACTGGAGCTATGTGCTGCCTGCCCTCCCTGTGCTTCGGGGCCAGGAAGGCTGGGGCCGTGTGCTCTCTGACCTCCCGTGCTATGGGGCCGGGGAGGCTGAGGATGCGTGCCCTCTGCATTCCTTCTCGCCCTGTAGTGGTGGGGGGTGCACGTGGCATGGTGCCCCACCTCCCTGCGGGGGAGTGGGGAGGTAGCGTGGCTCCTGTGGGGGGCGGGGCCTCAGTGGAAGGGGCAAAGCTGGGGGCTTGCCTCCCCCAGCCCTACCTTCACTGACCACCCATGGTCACTTCCCATGTCTTACATACAATAGTCCTGTTAATATTCGCCAGAATTATAGTAGCCATTTTTGTAACTTGTCACATTGTTGTCTCGTGTTCAATTTTGCATAGCTTAAGATGTCTTTCTGCTGTAGTGTAGGTGTAACCTCAGGATGGAGATTCTACCACCTCCTTAAGCAACCCATTCCAGTGCTTTACCACTCTCCTTGTGAAGTTGTTTTTCCTAATATCCAATCTAGATCTCTCACACTGCAACTTGAGACCATTGGTCCTTGTTCTGTCATCTGCCACCACTGAGAACAGCCTGGCTCCATCATCTTTGGAACCCTCTTCAGGTAGCTGAAGGCTGCTATCAAATCCCCCCTCATTCTTCTCTTCTGCAGACTAAATAAGCCCAGTTCCCTCAACCTCTCCTCATAAGTCATGTGCCCAGGGCCCCTAATCATTTTTGTTGTCCTCTGCTGGACTCTCTCCAATTTGTCCACATCTTTCTTGTAGTGGAGAGCCCAAAACTGGATGCAATACCACAGATGTGGCTCACCAGTGCCAAATAGAGGGGAATAATCATTTCCACTTGATCTGCTGGCAATGTTCCTACTAATGCATCCCAATATGCTATTAGCCTTCTTGGCAACAAGGGCACACTGTTGACTCATATCCAGTTTCTCGTCTACTCTAATCCCCAGATCCTTTTCTGCAGAACATGTATCTTTTGCAGAACTTTCTGCAACATTTATATCTACATCTGTATCCGTACCCACAAAAATGAGCTGCGGATACCTGTAACCATATTCACGGATGCGGATATCTGCAGATTTGCAGGATTCTATATATTTACCCCTAACATAACTCCATTAGCTTGAATTAAATCACTCTGAATTTATACCAATGTAATGAAATGTTATGCAAATAACATTTCCCTCTCCCCCCCCCCCCATGAAACTGGAATCTTTTGATATCCAATACACTCGAATAAGTGCAAAATTCTGTAAACCATATTATACCATCAATATTAAAGTACAGTCACCCTCTTCAAAATCAGTGAGGCATTCTGCGGAAAATTGATGGTTTAAAAATCAGGGGTGGGCAATAATTTTTGATGGGGGCCACTCCAAGAATTTGGTTAGTGATCAAAGGCTGCACTCTTCTATGATATTAATGGAGAAGGTGCATGGTCTGGGATGGAGGTTGGGTTCAGAAGGGAGTTAATTGTAGGGGCTGTGGAGCAGAAGGGGGTGTGGGGTCTGGGATGGAATTTGGGTGAAGGAGGGGGTTGTGACCTGGGGCAGAGGATTCAGGTACAGGAGGGAGTGCAGGGTCTGGGAGAGGATTGTGACCTAGAGCAAGGGTATAGGAGGGAGTGCAGAAGGTTTAGCTTGTAACTTAGGGCGGGGAGTTCAGGTGTGGGAGGGGGTGGGGTGCCAGGTGCAGGCATTGGCCCGGAGGCACTTACCTTAGATGGTTCCTGGCCAGCAGCCCCAGCAGAACCCCTGGGCAGGTTCCTTGCCTGCCAGGCCCCTGCACACCACTCAAAGTATCTATGTGTTCCATGTGCTCTTATGGGACGGCCTCCGTGTGCTGCCTGCACTGCAAACATGGCCCAGGAAGTTCCCTTTGGTTAGTTTCGGGCCAATGGGAGTTGCAAGATTGTGCTGGGGGTGAGGGCAGCACGCAAAGCCCCTCTCTACCCCAGGTTCACAGCATGCAGAGACCACGAGGCCCCTGCAGAGAGCCACTTTGAATGGCGTGCAGTGATGTGGCAAGCAGGGAGCCTGTCCAAGGCTTCCGCTGGGCTGTGGGCCGGTGGCCCGCTAGATTGAATGGTTTGGTGGGCTGAATTCAGCCTACAGTCTGTATTTTCCCTGCCCCTGGTTTAAATGGTCCCACAATTCCATTTTATTATGGTTTTCACAAATATTCTGATCATGTAAGTAAAAGGTCTATAAAATATCTGTTGCTACTGAAAATACAAGGCTATAGAATGACAAATACATTTAAACTACTTAAAGTATAACAGGTTCCAGAGTCTTTACAAATATGGAGCTAATTTTATTTATTGTCCTTTATTCATCTTAGATCTCCAAGATGCAGAAACTCCAGTGCAGAACAGTAGAATTACCTCCTCTCCCTTTAGTGCTATTACATCTATTCCTGAGAATTTCCTTAGGAGTAACACAGAACTCTTCATCAGAAATATTACGGAAAACTACAGTAAACACATTAACGAAAAACTCCATTTCACCCTGAAGTCATCTGCCGTACCAGGGAAATCCTGGATTCCAACAACAACCTCTCATTACTTCAGTACCACAGAAAAGGTAATGCAGACAAGTTAATTGGAATATATTTGGCCTCGTTTTCAGTCATTCCATATGTATGTTGAACACATTGAGAAGAACTTTGAAAGTGCAGGGGACATTTTCAGAGTAAATGCAGTTCAACTGAGTGGGCAGAGGACAGGTATTTCTGTCTCTCAAATTGGCATGCGGTGTGAGTTGTGGTTCCACCTCTATTGGAAACAGAAGTGCTATTCCAACCTTATGACCTCAATTTTCAGAAGTTTTACAGGTACAGCAAGTCCTATGTGCAATTTAGGTAGTTTGGCTAAATCCATGGCTTGCAGGTTGTGACTGGGCATTTCATATTCTTTATGGGAATGTGTTTATGAATATTAATATAATGACTATGCTTTATCTGAGATGCTTCATGTGAGATCATTGGGAAGGGGATAATTATATTCAGTAGATTACAATATGTGTATGTATCATTCCTGTATTTGAAGTTAGAAATCTGAAGTATAATCATGCTAAGTGAGGGCTTTAGCAATACTTGAACTTAATGGCCCAATACTCAGGACAATGATCTGTGAATAGACTTGTTTCTCCTGTAAGCCTGGGAGAAAGAGCTATGGTGGCTCCTACCAAGAATGTGGCTATGTCATCTGGTACTGGGATTCATCTTACACATTGTAAGAGCAGAAGAAAATTTAAGACTGAACACAAAGGATTCCCGTTTTATGCAAAATCTTAGGGATGGGAAGTGAGGTAATCTTGGTCATCAGCTAGCTATCCCACTCAAGATGTTGGCTGGAAACATTTAAGACTGAACTGGTGGAAAGATTGGGCCCAGCCTAGAAAGCCTTCCAGTCTGTGAAAGAAGTTTGTCGGAACCATTCTAAGGGTGGGATATTACGTGTATCTGGTTTCTTAGTCTATTAAGCTTAGCTGGTGCGTTCTGTTTTGTTTAGTAACCTACATTGTTCTGTCTGCTATCTTTTATGATCACTTAAATCCCACCTTATATACTTAATAAAATCACTTTTGTTTATTAATAAACCCAATGTAAATAATTGTTACGTGGGGGGCAAGAATTCTGGGTGCATCTCTCTTTACATCGAGAAACAGGGAGAATTTCATATGTTTTTGCTGTACAGATCTCTATACAGCATAGGACGGATTTATCTAAGTCTCAGCTCCCAGAAGGATTGGTTATCTGAGTGCTGGAGACAGGTTTCTCCCTGTGCTGTTTTGAGTTAAGGTCTGCAGCTTTGGGAGCATGACCCCGAACCTGTGTCTGTTGTGAAGCAGGCAAGCGTGTCTGACTCTGCAGGACAGTGTACTTGGGGTCGAAGCAGGAAGGGAAAACAGGCTCAGTGGGGTCTCAGCACATCAGGTAACAGTTCCAAGGTGGTCCTGACAGGAGCTGATGTCAGAATGACTCTCAGATAATAGTGAGCTAGATTCAGTCTGGCTCTTCCATCAGGGACATGCAATGTGGAAACAGGGTAAAGAGCAGGGTAGGCTGTAAAGAACGTGGTATGTAATTTATTATATCACTGCTGCAGATCCACTGATGTTTGAAATCCCTTCAATTCCACACTCCTTCTATTGCCATGGGGTATTTTCTGTGCTAAAAAATGCTGCATTATTTTGGATGAGACTGGGAAATGTGCATTCTATCTGCCTAGTTTGGTGTGTAGTCTAGAAGAACTAACTAGCATACAGCTGTGTGGAGTGCTCTAAAATGGTTTGTGGTTTATTCGGTGGTCTTCACGGTGACAGTGAAATTTGCCCTGATTTTGGGCCTGCCAAAGGATGTCAACACCCCATAGGCTTTGCTGGGGGTGGGAGAAAGAGGGAGGAGGGACTGTGAATGGAGAGGACTCGAAGCAAAGCTTCCAAATCCTTAGTCTGCCACAAAGAGCATCTCTGCACCCATTCTACATAAGCTAGTGTGAAAGGCAGCACCAGAGGTAGACAAGGGGGAGCAATTTGACCCATGATTATGCAGATAAAGAACCAACACCCTGCACACAAGGTACAGAGTGGCTGTGGCTGCTAACCCAGCACACAGGTTGGAGGAACTGTAGCCAGAGGTAAAGTTACTGAACTATAGCTCCGCAGTCTGATGCTGAGCTGAGGGAGAATTTTGTACTGTAGGATTTGATTTCATAGGCTTCATGCAGGTAAATTAGATGTTCCCTATATGATTTGGATTCAAAGCTAGCTGTCTCACGCACATCATTGAAGTACATGCACCCCCTTTGAGAATGCCAAGGGCCTGCTGGTAATTTTACTCAGAATGGAAATGTTACGCAACATCTACAGTTGTAATAGCAAGCTTACAGTATGCCTCCCTACATTATCACAACGTACTTCCATCAGAGGTTCAGGAAAACCAGGCTACATCATGATCTAGTGAACTGAGAACTAGGAATTCTTAAATTCTAGTACTGGTTTTGCCACTGATTCACATCAGCGGACTTCAGCAAGTCACAAAGATCAAAGTTTTCAAGCTTAGATGCCCAAAGTGAAGCACTTAAATCCATATTAAGCATCTACATAAAAGTGATCTAGTTTTCAGGAGGTACTGAGTACATGCAGCTCTAAGCAACATCAAGGCACTTTAATTTAGGTGCTTCATTTTAGACACACAATTTTAACATTTCTGGCTTTAAACTGCTGGTCTTTCAGTTTCCCTCTCTGTAAAATGGGGTTAAAACATTTATTTGTCCACTTGCCATGTGTGTTTAAAGGACTGTATAATGTTTGTACAATGCTTTGAAAATAGAAAGAGCTGTGAAAGTACGTAGTATCATTGTTAAGAACACAATGCTTTCTGTGAACAGTACCAGCACAGGCCAGCCTACATGGTATACAGAATAAAAGCCTTGACGTTGTTTGGCTATGAGCAAACCCATTTTGGGGGGACAATGGTGGTATTTGAATCAAACAAAATGTTTAGTTTAGAGCAATTTGGGGTTGCAAGTAAATTTGCAGCTTGCACTTTCAAAGCTGTGACAAAAGCTATGCAAAGCCCATTTCCTCCTGATTAAAAAAAGAGAATAGTTGGTGTTTAAAAAAAATGGCAGGAAACCTTGGGAAAGTGTCTGAAAAAGACTGGAGCCTGCTATTAGACACACATCCGGGCACTCCCAAAACTCACTTCCAGCTTTTTTTTTTTAAGTTCTTGGCTGAACAGACTGATTCAGTAACTGCTAAAGTCCATGCCTACAGATTTACTAAGTGTGTGTTTGCTCAATACCAACTTGGAATTAATTATTTGGTACTAGAAGACTTACCTAGGTCTGGGGCCAGCCTGCGGTGGCAGGGGCCACATGGGTCTGACCCGGGGGAGGCATAGGCCACCTGCCAATACTCCCTGGAGCCAGCCCAGGGCGATGTTGGTCACGTGGTTGCCCAGGGCAGGACAGGGTAGGAATGTTAAATTTTGATTAATCAGCTAATCGAGTAGTCGATGGAATTTCCATCAACTACTCGATTAGTCGATGGGGGGGCCTCGCTATTCCCACTGTGCCTCTGCCTTTTAAATGTAGTAAGAGGTGTGGGTGCAGCAGGGAACCTGGGATGAGCGAGAACTCAAGCGGTCCCCACCCACACCATTTTCCCTGCTGCACCTCTCCCTCCCTTGGTCCCCCTCCCCCGAGACAGTGCTGGGGGGAACCGGCTTTTAAGCTGGCTCCCCCCTGCACTGGCTCCTGCTCCTGCTCCCGCTCCCCCCTTGCTGCATCTGATACAGAAGCAGTGGGGGAGGGGGGGAGGGAAGAGGAAGCAACTAGTTGAATAGAGACTCGACTACCCAATAAGTCTAGGCCTATTGGGTAGTCAACTAGTCACTTACATCCGTAGGCCAGGGTTGCAGGAGCAATTCTGCTCTTCAGCAGCTGTTTGCTGGGGCACTTGCTGACCCGCCCCCCCATGATCATTCTTGCTCCATTCCCCCCCCCCCCCGGCCGCGCGTGCTCATTCTGGAATATAACTGTCCCTGCTATCAGAGCCCTCCTTATCCGTTTGGGTATATCTACACTGCATTCCGCTTTCGAGATAACCCACCTTCTTTCAAAATAACCCTTAAACCTCATAGGAGTAAGGGTTATTTCAAAAGAAGGGTTTTTTTTTTTCAAAATAACCCCATCTGGACTGTGTTTTTCTTCCGAAATAGGGTATTTTGAAAAAGCGCCCAGACGCGATTATGCAAATGAAGCGTGGAAAATTCAAATCTGCATTTCATTTGCAATTTCGCTCATCTGCATTTGCATTCCTCTCTCGAAAGAGGAATGCAGTGTAGACATACCCTGAGATGAGAAACAATCAGATTGCAGGCATATCTCATTGTCCTGCACAACCAAACCCTGAATTTGCTTTAAGTTATAATAAGAGGAAGCTGCATACTGAATTTGGTGGTCCTAGTTCTTACTGTTTAGAAGGCGTTCTTGAACAAACAGACTCACTGACAGATGCATAGACAGACAGATGCACATTTCTAAAATATATAGTAAGATTATTCTGTTTATTCTGTTAAAATATATTACCATCAGTGACCTAGTCTATCGCTTATTCCACTGTTGGGATAGACATTTCTGGCAATCCTTACCCTTGAGTATCACTGTCTTCTGCAATATACAGAAGAAATCCTGGAAGTCCACAAACCTATACTTACATAAATACAAGAAGGGTGAAGCTTTTAAAGCCTTTTTGATTGCAAGAATAATAATCAACCAATCAATCAGTTAAAAAAAGAGAACTTCTCAATTTAAGGACTAGGCAACACAGAAAAAGCAACAGCATCCTCTCCCTTGAGAATCTCCCAGAATGAAATGTTGAAGTTTGGCTCTCTTGCCATATAGAATAATACAACTTAATTGTTCAGGAGAATTCATTCCTTTTAGAATAAAATTCAACATTTGGTTGATGCTATGAAGCTTTCTCTGATTTCATAAAGACAAATTGGTAAAGGAAAGGGCAATTTGGCCAATTGTCTAGAAACATGCCTGCAAATTTGAACAAAAAAAAGTTCATTGTATTCCTCAAAAACAGATCTTTCTTCTTTCATGCCAAATTTATATTTAGTTAAAGTACACTTTTGTTATAATTTAAAATTCTGAACATGTTGCATTTCCAGAAGGACCAATGTATGATCTACACAAGTTGTTTTTTTTTAAGGTGTTTCTAAACAGGCACATGTTGAAATAGGTACCAAGAGGGGTTTTTTTTCAGTATGTAACACTCATAAGTCTCTGAAGATTGCTGTTCCCTGGTATGGTGACAATATTAATAATATTTTGTCATTCCTGAAAGCACTATCTCCTCAGTCCTTAATAAAATAATCTTGTAACATCAGCAAGTCTGAGTGGCTAGTGAAGTAATAGACATCACTCAACTTGAATTAATTTTAACAAGGTATCTTGATCATTTCAGATCTACATTTATTTTGTTTTAACACACATACCATATGTTACCTGTCACACTGCTATTTATCATTTTAGACCCTGGTCTTCACTAGGGGGTTATTTCAAAATAACTCCCCTTATTTTCAAATAACAAGCGGAGCAACCAGACTATCAAGCCCGTTATTTCAAAATAAGGGGTTGGTTATTTTGAAATAACTCCTCCTGCTTTCCGTGGGGAATACGTTTATTTTGAAATAGTTATTTTAGGAGTTATTATTTCAAAATTAGTTATTTCAAAATAATTTACTAGTTTAGACATGCCTTGGAATAGCTCTTTGGGGCAGAGACCATCATTTTATGTTATATTTGTACAGTGCCTAGCACCATAGGGTCCTTGTCAGTGACTATGATTTTTAGTGCCACCATTAATACATACAATAAATACAATAAATAAAAATAATGCTAATATCACTACAGATTATGAATCACATAGTTGTGGTTACAGAAAAATTGTATATGTGTCACTGAAATTGATCCAGCCGGATATCATGTTTTGGTTTCTGCTCATTTTATTGTTTATGTCCCTTTTTGGGACAGATTCTGCCATACTTGTTGCAATGGGACTATGTGCAGAATAAGACATTGATCATTATATTGAGCTTTGTGTCAGTGGAACCCTGCACACAGTCCCACTGAAATCAATGGAGCTTTTGCACAGGTGTGGAAATCCTCACTCAAGAAGTTGGTGTGGGCTCAGGGATCAAGATACTATTCAGCCTGAGGAAAACAGATACAAGCTTGGCCTTTTCACACTGTTGGATCTTGCTTATCAGACTGAACACTTATTTCTAACAATAAACAGAAATATCCAGCAGCCCCCCTCCCGTTTCCTCCAAGAGGTTGGCCATTTTTAACCCAAGGCATTTTTCATGTCAATACCCGCTGAAGAAAATGCTAAAGTGATGCTGACAACCTTGCTTAATTGGTGATCATGAAAGTTAAGACCCTTGTGCATTTTATACAATACAGAAAATGCAGAAATACAATATATCCTCAAGTTAATGGGGGAAGGACACGATCTTTCTTCTCTATTGAAATCCAGTTTAGTCAATCTGCTTCTAGTTTCTACCCTGAGACTGAAGATGTGGAACAATTCTAGGTACTTTCTCCTATTCATTGCTGTGACTTGAAATCTAAATGAAAGGAAATGGGAGTAGATAGAAGTTGCTGGTTCTGCTGTTACTTCTGCTTCTGAATTGTATGAACTTAATTTTCTTTGTTCCCTGAGAATCTGGAGAGTGTCTTGCTTTGGGTAGTGTGTATTTTTAGGTTCAGAGCTATTCAGGGAATGGGAGGGAAGATTCTTTCAAGGACAAAAGCTTGGGGGAGGAGAGTGGAGATATCTTGGCCCTCTTTGATGTACTGGCTACTCCTCCATCCATGCATGGAGTTGTGGAGAATTTACATACCAGGGCATACAAAGACACACGCTATTTTTGTTTTTCTTAGAGGTAGAGATGAGGCTGGTTTAAATGTCATAGAAAAATAACGACTGAGTATGTTGACTGCTGGTTATCTTGGGCACTGCTGCAATGAAACTATGGGGCAGAGAAAGGATTTAGGGAGGCGGGGGGGCTGAAAAACTGAGCTGGAAAATGGCACTGACAGGATGCTAACTGTGCAGGGACAGATGGGACCCGGGGCAGCGGGGCGGGAGTTGAAAAGCCCGGGCTGTCAGGAGAGGGAGGCTGGGGGGCTGGGAAAGTGAAGTGGACAGGACGGGCCGGGGTGAGGCAAGTGTGAAAGCAGACGGTTTACATAAGAGATTCCGAGGCGTGCGGGGAGGGGAGAGAAGCCCGGGGCGAGTATCATCTGGCCGCATCAAGTCAGAAATAGCCCTGGGAAAGGAGCCCCGGGCGAAAGCGGCGGAGGGAGGAAGACAGGAAGGAAAAGGGAGGAGGGGGCTGAGCCTAGGAGCGGAGGAAAGTGAAAGTCTTGGAGCGGGTTGAGGGGGCCCAAGGGGCAGCCCGGCCTGGGCGCCCTGCCGGCTTGGACATTGGCTCCTGCCTGCCCCCCGCCCAGCCCCCCCTTCCCCCCGGAGAGGGAGGCGAGGAAATTGCCTGTTGATTGCGGAAGTCGGCGGCCAGGGCTCAGGCAGAGTCAGCCGGGGTCAGCATGGCAGCGTGGGAAGTGCCGCGGCGAGCTGCCTCCTCCTGCGCGCCCAGCCCGCAGCCGCCCGCGGGCAGCCCCTGCGCACCCCCTGCCCGCAGGAAAGCGCCGGCAGCCGGGGGGGCCCCCTGAGCGCCCGGCCCCTTGGGCAGGGGGCGCGACCCGCTTTGGGCATCTCCGCTTTTCTTTCCCCCGCCCCCGCCGCCCGGGCTGCTGCGAGCGAGAAGAGGCGGCGATGCTGCGCCCAGCAGCGGGGCTCTCCCTGTGCCTGGCGCTGGCCCTCGTCAAGGTGAGCGGTCGGGCGGGGCCCCAGCTCCCCTCCCCCCAGCTCCTTTCATCTGCACGGGCCCCAGGGCAGAGCAGCTCCCCTGAACCCCGCTTTCCTGCTGCCCCTGCTCCCCCAGCCAGGTGCGAGCCACCGCCCCACGCCCCCGGCAGCACCCGGGGCAGGGCGCAGTCTCCCCGCGCCGAGGCAGGGCCCAAGGTGAGTGGCGCGGCTAACCAGCGCGCTGTGTTGTGTCTGCTCCGTCTCCAGAACGGGCGCGGGGAGGCTGGGAAATGCCCCATCGCCCTGGCGGAGTGGAGGGTCTCCAGCCAGTCAATCCATCTCCAGTGGAGCACGTCGGGCGCCCTCTGCAACTTCACCCTGACCTGCCGCTCGGACAACGCCTCGCACCCAGACTGCCAGCCCGTCCAGACGGCTAACCGGTCCTACGAATGCAGCTACAGTGGCTTAGAAGCAGGGACTTTGTATCATCTCCGGATTTTCTCCCTCTCGGACACAGAAGCGACCGACATCTCCTTGCAAACAGGTAAGGGCGACAGGTGCAGAAGTGCTGCAAACTTTTTTTCCTTTTTTTTTTTTTTCCTCCCGCTTGGGTAAGGAGGTTGAGGTTCTCGCCACACCTCGCTTCGAGGCTGATTTTCTCACCTGGCTTTGATGTCCCGAAGGATTATTGAAGCTGTGTCCAAAAGCACTTTAAGTCTATACTGCTTGCTGCAGGCTGGCTGTAGAATTCCTGTTTTAGCTCCCTCCCAGTTATCGGACTTTAAAGGAGTTTGTACTATCAATAGTCTCGATCTGTTTAAAGGGTTTATTTTATTTAAAAAGTATATCTCAAACTATTATAATACAAAACCGAAGATCCCTTTTGAAATAGCAGCATAAACATGTTTTGTGCTCTTCAAAGACATTACAGATTTTCAGTTCGGTCCAGCTTGCCTTTAAAACACTATTCTACTAAAAACTAACTGAACCTATGGAATGGATAACTGACTGTTTTACTCTGCATAATATTATTGGAAATGAGATTGACCAATATCAGCCCATGAAAGCTGACAGGTAGCTGTCCAAAGCTAGTACTTTTTCCTAAAATAAAATTGCTTGTAAAATTATAGTTAAAATACAAATCTGTGTAAAATATTTCCTACAAATATAAATCATGGGAATGCATCCGGTATTACATGAGGACCAGTTGTTGTCCCTAGGTTTATTGTATTGGGAGCATAATTGGCTATAAATATACTAAAATATTTTGTAGCTATATTCTGCTAATGCAATCCATCTTTAGTTTCCTGTGTACACACAATGTATAGCTTTAAAACAAAGAATTGCACAAAACTATTTATTTCAGTGGGTGAAGGATTGGACTCTGTCTTACATATACTGGTGTTTTAACTTCATTTCTTTTTTTAAAGCTGCTGAAATATAATATTTGACAACCTTCTGCTAGTTGCTAATACTGGACTCAAACCAGAGATCTTAAAAATGTAAAGGGCTCTATCATCTGATTCCTTCTTTTACACTTTCCTGAGATTTTCGATATAGAGACACACTGTAATTTTTAAATGTAATCTTTGAAGCTGACTGTAAATGAATACTTAGACGTGACCCTCTCTGATTGTCATTGTCTTATATCACAATTACAGAGCATCTTCTCCAGATAGTATGTTAACTAACCTCAGTTAGGCTACGTCTAGACTACAAGCCTCTTTTGAAAGAGAGCGTCTAGACTGCAACCACTTCTTTTCGAAAAAGCAAGCCGCTTTTTCGAAAAAGAGCACCCAGGCAGACTGGCTGCTCTCTTTCGAAAAAGCCCTGTTTACATTCAAGAACACCTTTTTTCGAAAGAGCACTTTCAAAAAGAGGCGTTCTTCCTCGTAAAATTAGGTTTACCACGGTCGAAAAAACTGCTGCGTTCTTTCGATTTAATTTCGAAAGAATGCAGTGGCAGTCTAGATGCAGGGGAAGCTTTTTTGAAAAAAGGCCCCTTTTTCCGAAAAAACCCTGTAGTCTAGATACACCCTTAACTGGCAATCAATTAATTCCAGGTTAAAAAGTCTAGTGTAGTCAAATGTAGGCATATATTCCACACTAGAAATATTATATGGTTTGGTAGATCTGATATAGTTTCCCACAACAATTTCATATCTATATCTTCCATTGCTCCAACTGTTTTTAATATTGATGACTCATACTTTAAAAGTAAAAATAACAAATAAACTGTTATCTAAGTAACAGGTGTCTATCAAAACTTTGTTGAATGGTAAAGTTTTTATATAGGTCTTAAATTGAAGATGAGAAAAAGATAGCAACATAGATAGTAGATGGTATAATATGTAAGTGGAAAGAATTTTGATTATGATATAATATTTAATTTAGAGTCTAGACACTGATTTTTGTGCGTGTACATATTTCTCAAGAAGATTGTGAAACCTGCTTGTGGAATTGCTACTCAGGTTGCTTTATTTGCATTATATATGTTGCAATATCACCCAGCACCTGGATGTAGTCATGTTATTCACATAATTTGGATTATGTTTGGAAATACACAATTTTCTGTCAAATGTAACTATTTACAATGTTTTTAATTAATGTCTTTGATTTGTTAAGGGTTATACAAGGCAAACAGAATGCATAGACTAAAATGCAGTACATTTGAATATATAGCAATATAGTTTTTAAAAGAGAATATTCTTTCATTTCCACTAGGGGCAATATTTTGCTCTAGTTTTCTGGAAGACCCATTTTTTCTCACTGACTTCTAGTATCAGTACTTTTGTAAAATAAGTTATTGAAACTGAATCTATAAAGGTTCGTTCTTAGAAATTAAGCTATGAGTTTGTGCTTATGTGAGAGGCCGCTTTTGGGCAGCTTATACTGAAAAGTAAAACTCCCACTGATTTAATAGGAGCAGAATCAGGTCCACCATGTATATAGGTGTATATAAAGTCATTTGTGTCATATAGACCACAGATATAACTTCTTGTGAACATTTCTTCTAACCTGTCCTTTTAACGCTTTTATAGGGCTCGTTCTTATGCTGAACTTAAATTTTGCCCATGACATTTTGCTTAATGCTGTTCTTTAATATCAGATGTTCACACTCACAATATGAAGTGCCTGGGTAGTTAAAATAATGTTGAAGTTTAACTCTTAAACCCCTAATATTAAAAACAAGTTATATCTTTAATTTGCGCACTTTTGCTTTGATACTTAAGGTGAGATCAGTGGGTAGTACATACCACATGTGCTGCAATTACTGAGGAAAACCTTTAATTTGATTTGGTTTTCTGAGTATTATTTGGACTTTTAAATTACTCTAAGATACTGTAATTTAATATTTTAATGTATTAAAAGCACTTCCTATGTTGAAAGATGGGGCTTTTTCTAAATAAGAAAAAAGAATTTACTTAAATTTCTATTTAATTTCAGAGAATCATAGAATAATAAAACTGGAATGAACCTTGAGAGATTGTCATGGCCAGTCCCCTGCCCCTATGGCAGGACCAAACACTGTCTAGATCATCCCTGATAGATGTCTGTCCAACCTGCTCTTAAATATCTCCAGTGATGGAGATTCCACAACCTCCCTAGGCAATTTATTCCAGTGTTTAACCACTCTGACAGTTAGGAAGTCTTTCTTAATGTTCAGCGTAACCCTCCCTTGCTGCAATTTAAGCCCATTGCTTCTTGTCCTATCATTTTTCTTCCTCCTCCTTGTAACACACTTTTAGATACTTCTATCTAAAGCTGCTATCATGTCCCCTCTCAGTCTTCTCTTTTCTAAACTAAACAAGCCCAATTCTTTTAGTCTTCTCTCATAACTCATGTTCTCTAAACCTTTAATCATTTTTGTTTCTCTTCTCTGGACCTTCTCCAATTTTTCCACATCCTTCTTGAAATGTGGTGCCCAGAACTAGACACAATACTCCAAGTGAAGCATAATCAGCACAGAATAGAGCAGAAGAATGACATCTTGTGTCTTATTCACAACACGCCTGTTAATGCATCCCAGAATCATGTTTGCTTTTTTTGCAACAATGTCACACTGTTGACTCATATATAGCTTCTGATCCACTATGACCCCTAAATCCCTTCCTCCACTACTTCTTCCTAGACAATCACTTCCCATTCTGTGTGTGTGAAACATTGTTTCTTCCTAAGTGGAGTACTTTGCATTTGTCCTTATTAAACTTCATCCTATTTACCTCAGACCATTTCTCTAGTTTGTCTAGATCATTTTGAATTATGACCTGCTCCTCCAAAGCACTTGCAACCCCTTCCAGCTTGGTGTCATCTGCAAACTTAATAATCGTACTCTCTATGCCATCATCTAAATTGACAATTGAAGATTATTAATTTGTAGAACATTGATCCAATACATCACAAGTGTTCATTCAGATGAAGTCTGCTATGGCAATGTTTACCGAAGAATCTTTAATCTACAGATTATTGATTGGAAATGACATAAGAACATAAGAACAGCCATACTAGTGAGACCAAAGGTCCATCTAGCCCAGTATCCTGTCTTCCAACAGTGGCAATGCCAGATGCCCCAAAGGGAGTGAACAGAACAGGTAACCATCAAGTCATCCCTCTCCTGTTACCCATTTCCAGCCTCTGACAAACAGAGGCTAAGAACACCATTGCTACCCATCCTGGCTAATAAGTATTGGTGGACCTAACCTCCATTTATTTATCTAGTTCTTTTTTGAACCTTGTTAAAGCCCTGGTCTTCACAGCATACTCTGGCAAGGAGTTCCACAGATTGACTGTGCACTGCATGAAGAAATACTTCCTTTTGTTTTGTTTTTTTAAACTGCTACCTATTAATTTTATTTGGTGACCCCTAGATCTTCTGTTATGGGAACAAGTAATAATTTTTCCTTATTCACTTTCTCCATATCTGTCATGATTTTATAGATCTCTATCATGTCTCCCCTTCGTCTCCTCATAAGATGTGAACCTCTGCAACTAGTCTTCGCTTGACAAAAATGTGGCATGAATATAACCAGGGCTCGCCGAGCCGCGGTGAGCCCCGCTCGCCAGCCGCGCTGTCCGGCGTTCTGCGCATGCGCAGATCACCCGAACCCGGCTCTTCCGGGATGTAATCTACTCGCCACGGGCGAGTAGATTACATAGATTGTCGAGCCCTGAATATAACTGTGTATATATATTGCTGTTTTATTTTGATAGTAGTACTATTTTTGGAGAGCAGAAAACGAGAGGGGAAATGCTGATAATTTATCAGAATTGAGCTACAGATAAATTCTGCACTGCAAACTTAAAATTACAGATGTAATTAGGCATCAAGTTTGTGCCTCTGGCATATTTTGGAACTTATTTTGGCAGTTCTGTAATATTTAAAATTTATAAAGCAGTATACAAGATATAAATGTACATATGTATTCTGGAGAATATTATTGATATTTTAACATCTGTAGTAAGAAAATATGTGTTTAGGGAGTGATTTTGTAACCCTTATTCAAGTGTGAAGAAGAACCACTGTAAGAACTAAAGGTTGTAGGATTGGACATTATGTTTTCAGACATAAACTGATGCTGCAAACACTTATGTAGTTATGTATGTAGTTAACTTTTCACATCTGAGTAGCCTCTCTGAGAGACTTCAAGACCTTAATTAGTACATTAGGGCCAGATTCGCAACATAACTGCATTAGGATCCCTAGGCAAGTTGGACGGAGAAACACCTATCCTCCCCTAGTTTGTGCATCACACTGGGTCTTAGGCACCTGAACACCTAAAGGAGAGCAGCAGAAAGGTTTCTGCACACTAGCAGAAACATGAGCATCTGTGGAACTTTTACTGCAAAAACTTAGATGTTGAGTGAACTTAGGCACCCAACAGGATTCAGCAGTAGTTGAGTGGGAGTTTTGTAAATCCCATTGGGTTCTAATTCTGAGATTAGGGCCCCTAAAGTATCAGGTTCCTAAATCCTTTTGGGAATCCATCCCTAAAGTAAAAGTACTTTTATGTCAGAAAGTTATAAACTGTGGTTAAATTTGTGGGAAAATACATACTTTGAAATCCAGAAGTAATTAATTGGTGTTTAGATCCCTGAAGGTATTTTAATGAAGTTTTTATTTGGGTATTTTCTTAGTTTTTGAATAAATAATTTAAAACTTGCTGTTGATTGTTATATTTTCATTCATAAAGACACTGGGGTTAGCTATAATTAGATGAGTTTAAAAACATTGTATAGCATAATAGTCTCTAAAATAGTGAACTGGTAGATTCTGTTACTGCTTTGGCTCAGACTGGTTCCACTGGCAAATATAGACACCTGTGCTAGCAGCCACTTTGAAGCTAAGTATTTGAATTGAAACAGGTTTTAAAATTTTAACATTCTAGTAATATACCAACAGAATTCATAAACTCTGCAAGACTCCTAGCCAATCTGGAGATAAGACTAAACTCCTTTAAATTTTTTATGTAGCATGTGGCTCTATAAACTTCACAGATGTTGATGGGCCATCCTTGTAATGCTATAAATTGTAAGATCTTTGGGAGAAATGTCATTTACTGTATCTTTGTACAGCAACTTGCACAATGGAGCCCTGACATAATCAGCCTCTAGGCATTACACATTTTAAATAAAGATACTAATCCTCTCAAGAGACATACAGATTATGAACAATGTATACCTAATGGGATAGCGTGAGATAAAGATTTTATCGTGATAAATTTGGGCTGCATTCCTCACAAGAAGCAAAATATTATGCAGCTCTTCTCAAAGAAACAGAATACTTTAGGGATGCCAGGTGTCTGGTATTGACCCGGATAGTCCGATATTTTCACCTCTTGTCTGGTAAAAAAATTCAGAAAATACCGGACACCTAAAATGTCCGGTATTTTCTGGGTTTTTTTCTCTGCCAGGAGGCGAAAATACCAGACACCTGGCAACAACCCTATGACATACTCAGCAACTGGGCCCACACCCTCCTCCCCCTTCCCCCCCCGGGCTTCCAGACCTCCACCCCCGGACCTCCTGCTTTCCTGGTTCTGCAGGAAAGCTCCCTTCTGGCTTGACCAAGAAAACAAGATGGCCGCTGGCAAAAAGCCTAAAGACCTGAGCAAAGGGAAGCAATGCCTTCCCTGGGTTAGTGCTCAACATATCATCTTCCTATCCCTATTCTGACTCTGCACTTAAAGGGGGCCATGCTGTTTTAACGCTTTTTTATTTTATTTTATTTTTTTTTGCTTAATAACTTTTGGGGTCCTTTTTTTTTTTTTTTTTGGCTCAACAATTTTGGTCTCCCCCCTTTTTTTTCCCTGAACAGAATTTTTTCCCTTGTGGTTTTTGGGGTCTTTTTTTTGGGGGGGGAGAGTGTTCGGTATTTTTGGTTAAACCATCTGGCAACCCTATTAAGGACTGTGGGATCAGGCCCATTAACTAATCTTCACAAACCCCCTATGTGGTAGGTAAGTATGAGAGACAGTGATGGGGGGGGGAAAGAGGGTTAAGTGATTAGCTGAATGCCACAAAGAGTTGAAAAATAGAACTTGAGTTCCTAGTCCTGTGCTCACATCCTAGATCATATCTTTCTCAAGGATAATATATTATATTTCCATAATTTCAATCCATCATGTCTTTGAGAATCTGCAGATGTAATCAGAAATAGTCTGTTAATAAATGTGCATACAGGGACTGTGCATGTATAGTTTATACTTTTACTAAAAACAAATTCACAGCTAAGATATTAGTGACTAGAATATTTTAAAAAGTTAAAATGCCAGATGAATTTGTTAATTATATGATTTTGAAGGCATTTGTTCATTATGGAGTAGTATAAAAATATCTTCATGAAAATGTTTTATTTCTGTGATATATCAGTGTGGGATAGTTGCCAGCAGAAAATTTTATAACAATGTAAATGGTTTTTAAGTGTTTGTTTCCAGCCAAAGCTCTTTCAGCCCAGGCATTTCCCAATCTCATTGTTCCTTTGTTCTAGCGGATGTACAAAGGACTGAATGTTTTGTTTTCTGGGCCAGATAGATTAGATAAAGTCTGAATTTCTGAACCTCACCTTCTAGGCACGCAACTTTTTTTAAAATACACCTTAGAAATTCCACATCCATCAGACTGTACATTATGGAGAAAATATAGAAAGTAAAATAATACTATGCTATTATCTTTTATATGATTTGTGAAGAAGCATGATTGCAATGCTGATTACTTTTGCAATCAGTCTAATCCTATGAATGAAATATCTTCCATTTATCACCTATGGTTCTTCTCCACTTATAGTCAGTCTGTAGAATTTCCAGTATCTCTTATTTTACACAATGATAATGTTTGATTCTGACTCCTAAATTATGACTTTTTCTGATTCAATCAATTATTTTCAATGAATAGTTTTACTTTCTTGCTATTTGCTGGATAATAGTCTTAAATGGATTATTATATATTATAGGTGAAGCTGGTAGCAAAGTCTTATAAACAAGGTTGCCTGATACTTTCCATGACAACCTTCTATTTCAATCGCTGCAACTTTGTCAAGGTTTTTACTACTTGGCTTGAGACTTTCTGCGTTTGTATTTTGCCTCAGGTGGATTTTATTTAATTTCAGCAAAATCAGGTAATTGTTTCCAAAAGGTTAAGAGAAAAATAGGTAACTCTGTCAATTTCAGTTTTCTTCCTTTATTTGAAGTGCTTTAATGCCTCTGAGGTTTTAGAGCAGCAACTTGAAATTCTGCAGAGTCCTCAGTTCAGAGATTTGCCTTGTGCTTTCCTCTGAAATTCTTATCATATCAGGCTAGTTCATGTGTCAAAATCACCATTTGCATATGCTCAGCAGAGCTTGTTAGAGAGTGGTTAAAATCTCTCAACAGTCCATCAGCACTGAGCATGCTCCAACCCCAAAAAGCTCCCTCACAGGCAAATGCCCCTGAGCATGCTCCCAGTTAAGAGTTTGAGGTGGGGTGAGGGCAGGACAGCAGCAACAATAGTAGTGGCTGCCCACCGCCACATTAGCTTAGTGAGAACTGTTATGCCAGGCCCAAAATGGAGACTATGAGTTCTAGTCTCAGTTCTTCATAGCCCTTATTGCTGAGCAAGGCTTCATGTTAGAAGCCTGGCAAGTACCGTTTCCTCCCATTTTACAGATAGGGTAACAGTGGTTACACAAGATCACTTAAGAAGTTGAAAATCAAATCCAGAGCCTCTTTCTGGGCTACACTAAAACTTATGTCCCAGCAGAGAGGGCAAAGGTAAGCTACCTTTGTGCCTTCTAGACCAGGGGTGGGCAATAATTTTTGATGGGGAGACATGCCAAGATTTTGGAAAGTGGCCAAGGGCCAGGCTCTTCCATATTAATGGAGGAGGTATGGGGTCTGGGATTGAGGTTGGGTGCAGAAGGGAGTTTGCAGTAAGGTACTGGGTGCAAGAGAGGGCGTGGGGTCTGGGAGGGAGTTTGGGGGAATGAGGCAGTTGTGACCTGGGTTAGGGGACTAGGGTGCAGGGATTTGGGTTGTGACCTTGGGCAAGAGGGGGTTGTGACCTGGGAAGAGAACTAGGGTGCAGGAGAGGGTGGAGGGGTTTGGGCTGTGACCTAGGATAGGAGGTGGTTGTGACTTGGGGCAGAGGACTGGGGTGCAGGAGGTGGTATAGGGGTTTGGGCTGTGACCAGGGGATTAGGGTGCAGGATCTGGGAGGGGATATAGGTGCGGGGGGGGGGCAGAGGGGCACTTCATGCCATGCCCTACCCCACAGTGGCTTCAGGGGCCATGTGGTTTTTGAACAGCTATGAGCCTGTTAACAGGTAGCTCCTATTGGCTGGAAACTCGCCAATGGGATTGTGCTGGGGGGGGCATTGCATGAAGCCTCTACTCCCTCCCCCAGGCTCACAGCTGTTCAGACAGAGCCACTCAAGGGTCGCTTTTCTCAGCAGCATGTGGGGGGCAGTCAGGGAGTCTGCCTGAGGCTCCCCGCTGCATCTGTAAGCCAGATCTGGTGGCTTGGTGGGTTGTATCCAGACCGCGGAGGCCTGTCCTAGACTCTAATCTGCTCTAGCAGCCTGTGCATCCCCTACCCCCCTCCTCCCGATAAGAGCAGACCTGAAGGATGCTCTCGCAGCAGACTTATCAGGCTGCCTCCAGGCTTCTTCACAGCCCACACTTTCCTATGTGCAGAGTGTACTCAGGCCACTACCCATCATGCCCCCATCTGGCCCCGCCCTCAGCACTACCTTATCCCAGACAGCACCATACAGCCATGTATGCTAGCCATACGAAATTCCTGCTATAAAGAAATCTCCTCAGAGCCACTCCACTCCCTTCATGCCCTGTGTGCATAAGCCTGAAGTGGACCCCTATGAACGGGTCCATGTGGATTTTATGGAGGGCTTAATTTGTTTTTAAAAAACTCTAAAGTTTATGTACAAGAAATTACATTAAAAATATTAAGTGTACAATGTCAGGCACTCAAAAAGGTAGGAAATGCTTGACTCAAAATTGCCCATATGTTCTATAGTATCCCTGTCTTCCTTGCTGTGTACAGTGAATGATGCAGTGGATTAAAAGAAGGGAAAGGATGGGTTTTGAGGGGTTTGATACACTGGGCTGGTACCATGCACAGATGGGATCTCTCTTTGTCTCTACCACACTCTTTATGTATTAAGGCAGAGTAAATACAGTCACATCCTAACTTTTGGATGCTTACCTTTTCAACAATCAGAAGTCTGTTAATTTTGGTGTATATTTGCTATCATTTTGGAACCTAAAGCTTTCGCTCAAGCATTTTTGCCCAAGTTGACTATTTAATTTGCTATGTTCTCAAAGAATACATTTAGTTATACATTCTTTAAACATTTTATGTAAGGTAGTTTTGTTTGTTTGTTTCAGACAAGGTGTGCAGGGCAATACTTTTGATATTGGAAACCTTTCCAATAGAAGAGTGTAATGTGTTGTCAGAAGCTGCTTGAACTGTTTGAAGACAGTAGCAGAAACCAAAATACTATCATAACTTAAGTTGTGCTTTCATCTTTCAGAACTTAAATAAACTTTTTGTGTCCAACTTAGCAGCTGGGGAATGCTGAAATATGTATCAAATACATATTTATTTATAGTGTTGCTGTTGTGCATCCAACTAAAAACCCTCATCATCTGACATAAGTACATGAAAGCTAAAGCCACTGGTGCACTAATATTTCTAGGCTACAATATCCTGAGTCATTATGACTCCAGGACTGTTTCTGATATAGTGGTGCCATAGTTTTGTTGTCAACATATTTAGAAGCTCACTATTTACACACACTGAAGCATGCACTTTTCTTCAATATGAGTTCTCCAGGACCATCATGTAGGAAGAGTAGTTGTATTTTCAGTGCAATTTGGAAATGTAATAAAGAATTTTCAATAAAAAGTTACAGCGGAATGATGAAAAATTAGGAAATAGTTGGAGTTGTTTGGGCTAATCTGTAAAACTCTTCTAAAATCCAATTACTGCTATTTGCAATTACAGATCCTTTACCACCAGCTAAATTTGAAATTAAGAAGGAAAAAACTACATTCACAAGCTTGCAGGTCTGGTGGAGTCCATCCCCAGGAAAAGTGGACTGGTATGAGCTACAATTATCTGATCATAATAACAAAAAGATACAGAATATCTCAGTACAAGGTGGTATTTCAAGAACAGAAGAGACATTTTCCAATCTTACTCCTGGGAGCAAATACAATGTTATCATCACTGCAGTTTCTGGAAATAAAAGCACCTCGGCAGTTCATATCAGCGGATCTACTGGTGAGACCTATTTTATAGTAGTTCATCTAGAGAAGACCACTGAACATTTTTACATGCATTTTAAGGCTTAGCATTTCAAAAAGTGTGTGTGTGTACGTTTCTCCTGGGTAGCAAGTTATGAATTTATTCAGTCTTCATTAACTTTACAAATTGTTCATGTAGTTTATAAATAGAATTTGACAAGTACTGAATTTCTAACTAAATTTAAGACATTTTCTTAGACGGAAGAAATGTTGACAGGTCCAGTTTGGCAAACCCTAAACACTCTCAAAATCTTTGCAAAGTAGAACAGTTCAGTCTTGCTCAGATCGTGAGGAAAACCATTACTTGTAAAATAATTTTTTTTTGTCTTACCAGCACCGGCACCTGTGCAAAACATTCAGATCAGTGTCAAGACAGACACTATCCACGTTTCATGGTTACCTGGCTCTGGGAATGTGGATCGATACAGGCTGGTATTACTGGATGTAGAACGACTAGTTCGTGAGATCAACCACGAGGAACGCTTAACCTCCTACACTTTTCTTGGACTTACAGCAGGACACCTTTATAATCTCACTATAATAGCTGAAGCTGCCGGGCTACAGAGCTACAGCTTTAAGTTGGTTAGGACAGGTATGATTTCACCAGTAATGCTTAGTAAAGCTGTAAGGCTCCATTTCAAAATAATAAGTGGGATTGTTTGGTCTGACCTACACTGGGCACCACAGTTCATAATTCTGAGCGTGATGTGCGGTCAAGCTTCATGTGAGCCCAGCTGAATGTTACATCCCTGAATCTAGGCAGCATATAGCCCCATTCTTTCATTGCGTTGTATGGGATTTAATGCCATGAGTCTTGGTGATTTTAATGATGTGAGTTGCAGAGCTTATGAGGAGCTTAACATTTCTGAAAAGTTAGAAGTAAGTATTTCTGTAGCTTTGTTGGAGAGGGGTGTTACAGATCTTGACTTTGAGCTTCTCTGAACTCTCCTCTTGATTTAAATGGAAATTAGGCACATGGCATGACAGTAGGTTGTGTCCCCAAATTTTTAAATTTGAGTGGCATATTGTGGGCCAAAATGATCACTTTAGGGGGGGAAAAGGAGGAAGAAAAGAGCCAGTGTAACTTTTGATATCTTTAAAAACAACCCTAGCAGAAAACAAGAGTAGTTGGCTTGCTTTCCATCTGGTGAATTCTCAAAATACAGTAAAACTCCAATTGTCCGGCATCCAGTGGTCCGGCACTCCTGATAGTCTGGCACCAACTTGAACCTGGAAGTGCTCCGGCCAACCGGACAATTGGAGCTGCTCTGCCCCCAGCTTCCCCAAGTCAGCCGCTGGTCAGTTTCAGCAGCGGCTGACTTGGGGAAGCTGGGGGCAGAGCAGCTGGGGTGCTGCCTGGTTGGTCCTGCAGCACCGCCCTCTCCCACGCTGCGCAGTTCCCCGCCGACCCCACCCTCCACCCCATCCCACCCCAGATCCTTCATAGCGCCCCTTCCGGTACTCCGGCATATCTGATAATCTGGCACCCCCTGGGTCCTAAAGGTGCTGGATTATTGGAAGTTTACTGTACAAAGAATTATATTTTGATCCCATTTACACTGCTGCCAGTCAGGAATAACTCCTGTCAAACTACAGCATTTATTGTCCTAACTCCTCTCCAGCTATCAGAAGTCTTTAGCAGTGCATGCCATTATCAGACTTTACATTCAAAATGCACAATCAATGAAAATAAGGACGAGACTCGTATATTTGATCGGTGATGATGTTACAGTAAACAACATTAGTAGTGCAACTTTTGGTATAAATGGTCTTAAATATAGGGTTTTTTTAAAAAAAACAAACTACATGCCATGCTTCTGTAGTGGGGAAAAGGGATTGTGTGTTCTATGGATAAAATATTTTGTTTTCTTTCTTGCTACGCTTTTTTTAGCCCCAGCAGAAGTCTCTGATTTGATGGTGACTAGTGATGGCAGCTTGGATACATTAAAAGTTAAATGGAAAAGGCCATCAGGAAGCCTAAATTTCTACAATATCACTCTGTCTCATCTTGGAGCTATTAAAGAAATCAAAACTTTACAGCCTCATGTCACAGAGGTTCAGTTTGACAAGTTGACTCCAGGAAGTCTTTATCAGGTCACTGTCAGCACAATCAGTGGTGAATTATTCACTGATAAGATGGCAACTGGCCGGACAGGTAAGTCTGTGCATCAGTAAAAACATTGTAATCAAAGCCACTTTGAACTACCACATAGAATACATTGCCATGTGGAAGATCACCTTGGAAAAGAAGAGTGTTTGGTTGCTATTCAATATGGGGTTGTTGAGATTTGGTTGTTGGGTGTAGTGTGTGGGTGGTGGCTGGTATTGGTAGCCTGTGATATATAGGAGGTCATGCTGTAGATAGAAATCAGTAGCTGGGTGAGTCTGCAGCAAAACAATTCAGTTCAGGTACATTCAATCGTTTCTGCCCAGTTTTACTATTTTGAACACAACCCAGAGAGAGAGAGAAAATGGGGCTTCTGTAAATGGAAGCATGCATGTGAGATACTGAGAAATTATTTAAAAATATTGGCAATGTATAACAACCTGCAATGGTTATATATCTGTGAATAGAAAAACATTAATGAGTCAGACATGAGTCAGTCTTAGGTCTCAATCACAACAGTCCTAGAGATGGTTCATATATATTGGTTCTGATTTATCAATGTTAAGATCTCGAGCATTTGATTATGTTTGGGGGAGACTGAAGTAAGCAAGATCCTGACCCTATGCATAGCTCATTAAATCTAAGCCCTTTTGACTGCCCACAGTAGTAAAGCACTGACTAAAGCACATGGCGGTGTTGGGCAGTGTACCCTTTAAACTGCGCTGCAGCACAGATTCACAAGTGATTAATCAACCCCAACCAATCAGTCAGCTCCCTGCACCGAGCTCTGAGCCTCTGACTGGGCAGGGCTGATTAATCAGCTGTGAAGTTGTGCTGCCGCGCAGCTTAGCGGGAACTCTGGTTTTGGGTTTATTTATTTTAGTTGTATAATTATTATTCATCTTATCTGACTTCTCAGACTGAAAAATCTACCAAAGTTCCTTCTCTCTTTTTCTCCTTCTCTCTCACTCACACATCCAAAAACGTTTAATAAAGTTGATCTGTGTTAAATAACTACAGAAAACAGCAGGAAAAATAACTTAAAATGATTCAAGATTCGTTCTGAAGTTGCATAAGGTTTTCTCTAACCTCTGATTTTAGGTTCAGAATTTCTAATGTCAGTAACTGACAGTTCTTTGTGTGGGAGTGGGTAAATTTCTCTCTCAAATGATTTACATCTTGTCACTTTGGCCCAGTTTTTTAAATGTACTTAGGAATTGGCATTTAGATTCAGAGATGCAATGTCTAACTGACTTTGTACCATAAAGCTCATTTTCAAAAGTGATTTAAATTCTTAAGAACCTAACTCCCATTGACAGGTGAAAAATCTGGCCCTTGGTGCTACTATAATGGATCAAAGCACTTCAGTGATGGCTGAGCTATGAGTCATTTTTCACTGCTGTCTAGTTATGTCTTCCCATTAAAAACACAAAATTACTCACCTATGTCTGTATTTCAGTTCCCCAGAAAGTTTCAGAGCTGAAAGCTAGCAGTGGTTGGCTGAAATCTCTGAGAGTGAGCTGGCTGCCCCCTGCTGGAGACTGGGAGAGATACTACATTGTGTTGTACAACCTCTCCTCTGTGCTGCTGAACACTACACTAGAGAAAGACAGAAGGGAATATGACATCCAGGATATAGGACTCATCCCAGGAAGACAGTATGAAGTGGCAGTCATAGTGGAGAGTGGAGGCTTACAGAACACGGCTCGCTGCAAAGGCAGAACAGGTCAGCAATCCCATTATACTGATAGCATGAAACTATCAAGATGGCTATTTCTGGTAACTGGAAAAAAATTAAATATGTATATTATGCTGATTCACTAGGAACAAGATTTCATATGAACATAGGAAGTGGGCTGTGCCCACAAAAGCGCATGATACTATCTACATGTTTTGTTAGTCTTTAAAGTGCTACCAGACTATTCGTTGTTTTTTATGTTTTTACTTTAACTGGAAACATTTGTGGTCCTCTTCATAACTTTAAATGAAAGCAAATTCCTAAATTCTTATTTGGTTGCTTGCTTGCTTAATTTATTATTGGGTCAAATCCTGAATTCCTCATTCAGATTTTGCTCAGGAGTTCTATTCCTCTGAGTAACCACAATTTATTATTTGAAACAGGGACTCCTCTCTGTAAAAGAGATGGGACCAAGTTCAGTGATGATGTGAAAAGTGGTATAAATTGTACCTCAAATGTTAGGAGGTCAGGAAAAAGAGGCAAGCAGTAAAGCAGAGTAATTTGAACTGGCTTTGCATTCATTCAGGCATGAGACCCCTGATCTGGATCTCATGCCACTTTTATATTGCATTGACTTCCATGGAGTAACTCCAATTTTGCCTTGCTTGTGAGATTGGAATAAGACCCTGAGACATTATTGAGTGATGCACATGTTAATACAGTGGGCCACTCTGTGGTGTGCAAACAGTTTTATGTGCGAGTATATCTGAGACTTCGTTCACCATAAATCTAAAGTAGATCTACATCAGTAGAGGTAATCCACATTTACACTGGTGAAACTAAGATCAGAATAGCCTAAGGGCACGTCTACACAGCAGGCCTAAAGCTGAAATAAGCTATGCAACTTGAGCTACGTCAATTGCATAGCTTAAGTCGAAATAGCTTATTTCGGCTTTTGGCGCTGTCTACACAGCAAGAAGTCTGAGAGAGAGCACGTATCCTCTGACTTCCCTTACTCCTCATACAATGAGGGTTACAGGAGTTGGAGTAAGAAGTCCTCCAGCTCGACATTATTTCGCCATTATTACGAAACAACTGCTTGCTGTGTAGACGTGGACTATGTTATTTCGGAATAACATCAGTTACTCCAAAATAACACTGCTGTGTAGGCATAGCCTAAAGGCACATCAGGTTGAAGAAGAGAGGAGTACCTCCTTTGTAAAATAGTGATAGAAATGTAGCCGTGCTAGTCTGGTGTAGCTGAAACAAAATACAGGACTATGTAGCACTTTAAAGACTAACAAGATGGTTTATTAGGTGATGAGCTTTCGTGGGCCAGACCCACTTCCTCAGATCAAATAGTGGAAGAAAATAGTCACAACCATACCACCCCCCCGCAACCCCCTTCTGTTCTGAAATGTGATTTGTCCTTTTCATATGTGTTCATTTTTTTTAATTGTATCCTTTGGTATGTATGGTTGTGACTATTTTCTTCCACTATTTGATCTGAGGAAGTGGGTCTGGCCCACGAAAGCTCATCATCTAATAAACCATCTTGTTAGTCTTTAAAGTGCTACATAGTCCTGTATTTTGTTCCTTTGTAAAATACACTTATTCTTGTCCTGCAGTGGTGTGCATGATGGAAGGGTGCTTAATTTTACCTAGGGATGTCTCATGGGTTTAACTTTGGGTAGCCTCCTCTCTTCCATAAGGCCCACCTGCATCATACAAGCTGTCCTTTCTCAGATAAGTGTGCTAGGCAAGGGAACAAAGGGTCAGGTGACTCACTACAAGGATGCAGCAAAGGGCAACAAGCAACATTCCAGAAGCAAGTGTCCACCATCTCAGCAGGCTTCATAAGAATGTGATGGAAAACAGAAAGCGGGTGGGTGTAAACACAGAAATAGCACAGAAAACAGCTTCTGCACACAAACAATGGTACCACAGCAAATATATAGCTTAGTTAGAAGCCTGCTTAGAAATCAAATGTGTGCAGCTTGCATTAGAGACAGGTGTGGCACTACCCATCTGTCAGATCCAAGGCTTGATACAAGAGTTCAGTGCTGGGTTTTGGTTTTTTTGGTTGGTTAGTTGGTTGGGTTTTTTGAGTGATGCTTTTGAAGACACATCAGACATTCCTATAATGAGTGTTCCTATAATGAGTATGAGTGTCGTTCCTGCAGCAGGTGTCTGTGCATGTAATGTGTGGGCTGCCTTCCCTCTCAGCCATCCTGTTATCACTTATTTGAACTAGGGCTAGTTCAGGTGTCAGGATTGCACCTTCAGTTTATGTGCTCCGGCAGGCATATACGATTGATCAGTTCTATTCTGTTATCAGTGTAAATCCAGAGTAGGTGCAGTGAGTTTTATGGTGTTTACACTCATATACTGGAATAAGTCAAATCAGAATCTGGTTTCTGTATCTTAATTGACACTTGTTGCATGTGTAATTGGTAGGATTTTACTCTGTGCCTAAAAAATGAGTGTAATTGACACAGTGAGGGGGCATAAGGAAGGGTGTAACAGGAAAAGCAAGCAATAGGAGGGTGTAACATAAGGCAGGGTGTGCCTGACTGAGTGCTTTTCCTGTTACCCTCTCATCTTTATTTCCTGGGTGTATAAACAACACTGATTTGGAACAGCCTCAGTATGCCAGATCAGTTCACGTTCTAGTTATTTACCATTCACTATGTTTTCTGATCAGCCTCAGCAAGCCAGATTCTGATACCACACTGATGTAAATCCAGAGTACCTTAAGTCAAAGGCATTCAATTCCTCTTTCTCTAGTGCAAACCTGCAGTCATTCCTTTGAAGTCAATCAATTAACACTGGTATAAATTCAGAGTAACAGAGACTAAAATCTGGCTGAGAAGCTCAAATTCAGTTATGAATACCTAAGCCACACAGAGGGCTTGGGACACCTAAGGAAGGAGTGCCCTCACCCTCATACTTCCAAAATAAATTACTGCCAAGGAGGAGTGGGGGCTTGGACAACAAACCTGACTTGCACTTAGCCCACCTGCCTGCTCCAAGCATTGCAACTTCACATGTGAGGTCACAGGTCACTCAGGTTTGGCCCAGCATTTCCTGGTGGAGGGGTAGCAGGGCCATATTTTAGTGAGCAGTGCTGCAACCCCTGGATGCTGGATTGCAATGCCACTCAGTTTGGGAGGCCTCTCCAATGAGGGACCCGTGGCATATGGCCCTTTTGGTGCTCCATCCAAGGCCACCCTGGCAGGGCCTTCCTCCCAGCACACATTAGTTTATTAGTACACATTCAAGGCCAAGTTCTGCTCTTATTTATACCACTATAAATCCAGAGTCACTCCATTAACTTCAGTAGTATTGCTCCAGAAGTACAGCAGAGTAAACAGATTGTGGCCCCAGACATGTGACTTACATGACTGTGTGTCACAGCTACATTTGCCCCATATCTATTTGCCAGTATATCCCTGTTTATAGCCCTTGGTTCAGCAGCTCAGCATTAAGCATTGACTTCAATGGTCACATGCTTAAAATTACACCCATGCTGAATCAGGGGCTATCATCATATTATTTTCTAAAATTTGTTCCTTTAATCTAGTCAGAGAGTTACTGCTACCAGACCATCACAGAGATATTTTGTGAGATTTACTCCCCAGCCTAAGTCAAAGCCATTCCCTATCAGTAGAAAAATTTCTATTACTCTCTTATTGCTAGTCTAGCTCCTGACAGCAGTGCAGTCAAGATCTAGTATGTGTGTCCATTGCAAAGTCCTTTGCTCATTGCTATACTCATGTTCTTCCCTTAGCTCCACAGCCTGTTCTTCAGCTTCGGGTAAAGCATACCAATGAATCTTCACTTAGTGTCATGTGGGTGACCCCAGTCGCTGAGTGGGACAAATACACAGTTTCAGTGGAAGACAGGGGTCTTACCATCATAAATAAGGCTCTTGTGAAAGAAGCTAAAGAATACACTTTCAGTAACCTGGTACCTGGACGGAAATACACGGCTAAGGTCACCAGCATTAGTGGGGATTTAAACAATTCAACTTCAGTGGAAGGAAGAACAGGTAATACATTATCAATCTACTTCTGATAACCAGCTATAATGACTTGTCACTTTCTTTGTACTATATTAAAGCAGAGCGTCCCAATAGCAATACCTTTGAATTTGTGTACATTTTCTTAATATGAATGCTACATTTCTATTCAGAGCCATCCTTATTCACACGCAGAATATATATTTGTGTAGGGCACCCGAAAATTTGGGGCACCATTGGGCCCATCCGCTTCTTCCTGTCCCTGTTCTGTGGCTCTGCTTCCTCCAGAGAGGATCTTGTTAACTTAAAAAATGAAAAAGTCTGCCAGACCTATTAGTAAACATTGAAACTGTGAAAGAGCCATTCAAGTGGTAATGAAGCCATTTAACAGGCATTTGCCAACCCAGGTATATACTGACAGTGTCTGAATTTACTGAGTTAGTCTGCAGGACCTTAGTTTAAAATTTGTTTCAAAATATTTCATTAGTGTGTTGCTCAAGATTATAAAATGACATCACTGAAAAAATCATCCACCCCCAAGCTGCCATTGGGCATAGGGGCACCAGTTTAATAGTTCTGCATAGGGCCCCATAAATACTAAGGACGGCCCTGTTTCTAAATTGCTTTCATGTCTTGCAATATATCTCAGAAGAATATTCAGTCTCTTTGGCGCCATTTTCCATACCTTTCTAGGATGGATGCATAGTTACTGAGGGAAACTGGTATCTGAAATGTTTCTGTAATGTCTGTTCAATCTACATTGAGATGAGGACAGTAAGTCCAGTTTTTGCTTAATGTCTTAGAGAATGTCAGCTTTCTGATTGACTCCTCAACAGATGTGTCATAGGGTATGGGGGGAAAGAATTGTCTGAAGGCAGGACATTTCAAAGTTGGCAAACACAAAATGGAGGTAAGTATCAGAAGGGTAGCTGTGTTAGTCTGAATCTGCAAAAACAACGAGAAGTCCTGTGGCACCTTATACACTAACATATTTATTGGCGCATAAGCTTACATGGGCAAAGACCCACTTCGTCAAATGCATCTGACGAAGTGGGTCTTTGCCCACAAAAGCTTATGCTCCAATAAATCTGTTAGGGTTTGTCTAGACTACATGGCTCCGACGGAGCCATGTAGATGAGGCAGGACGACAAAGGGAAATGAAGCTGCGATTTAAATAATCGCTGCTTAAATCAATGGCCGCGCTGTGCCGATCAGCTGTTTGTAGGCACAGCGCCGGTCTAAACGGGGATCTGGCCCAGAACCCTTTGTCGCCAGATTCTGTAAGCCTCGCTTCACGAGGCATAAAGGATCTGACGACAAAGCGGTTCTGGGGTCGGCAGATCCTCGTTTAGACCGCCGCGCTGTGCCTACAAACAGCTGATCGGCACAGCACGCCGGCCATTTTGATTTAAACGAAGCGGCGATTATTTAAATCGCAGCTTCATTTCCCTTTGTCGTCCTGCCTCATCTACATGGCTCTGTCGACGGAACCATGTAGTCTAGACACACCCTTAGTCTATAAGGTACAAAATGGAGGTGACCTTCAAAACCTATTTTGGATCCTGCTACTTTTTTAATTTAAAAACCCCCATTTTTTCCTCAGGATGAAGACTTCCACACAAGCAAAATTGAAGTGACTGTTGGGTGGTGCTTTTGTAAAAACCATGAAGTGCTACTTTTTTCAGCTTTTTTATGAGTTTAAATTGGACCCATTTCCTTACTATCCTACCCAGTGCATTCTTGAGAGAAATCAAGGCCTCACAAGAACGCACAACACCGGTCAGGTCCCGAGGGTGCTGGACGAGGGAGGTCCAACTTGTACAAATTTTGTATCCATACAGGGCTCTACAAATGATTTTGACTGCTGCTGCATGTTGAGTGGATGTTTTCAGAGAACTGTCTACAATGATCAGCTGTGCGGCCTCTGCCCCTTTGAAACTGCAGCCTCTGCGGGATTCAGAGGGGAGGCAGGGGAGCCCGGGGTCAGCTGGGGACTCCCCAGCTGAGCCCGGGCTCCCTGCAAACCCGGTATCAGCTGTGGAGTCCCCAGCTAACCCCGGACTCAACAGCAGCTTCCCCTTTGAATCCCCACAGAAGCGGTGTTTTAAAGGAGCAGCTCGCCACACAGCTGATCCCAGGATCAGCTGTGCAGCTGCTGCCTTGGGGTTTTAAAGTGGCAGCGCTGCTGTGTGGCACTGCCACTTCTCCCCTGGCCCTTTGCTGTCTCTATTTCATACAGGCAGTAAGGGGGCGGGGGAACTGACTAGTCGACTAGTTGACATTACTACTTACTTGATAAGCAAATGCTTATCAGATAGTTGACTAGTCAACTAGTCTTTAACATCCTTAGTCTGAACTCAAGATTTTGATTCAGACCACTGTATAATCTGACCTAATCTCATTAGTTTTATCAATATGCCTGATGTTAACTAGTCATAATTATGATGACCAACACCATATTATTTAGGCTCTGAGATAGATATAAAGCAAAATGTGTAGTTTGGGTCTGAGTTTTCCAAAGTTAAAGGTTTTTTAGAATGTGGAAGATTGAATCTGTCTGAACACTAATGTGAAAACATTAAAAAATTGAGCAGCTGTATTTCCTTACTTTAATCAAACTTTTTCAAATCTTAAAAAGTGGTTCAGCAGGCTTTTGTAAAATTTAGACTAAGTGTTCAGCTCCCTTTTTCAATTGCCTGGACAATTTTACCCACCTCTATTCATATTAAAGGTAACATTTTTCTACCCCCTCAATCCCTCATTAGCTGTTAGAAATATGAGTGCTATTGAATACTTGCCAAGTAAAAGAAACTCAAATGAGTCTGGTCAGATTGTATGTCCCAGTAACTCAGAAAATTAAAGTGGTGAAAGGTGTTGCCTTAGCTAGGTCTTCTGCATCCATGTAATTGGTTTGCCACTAGCTTGGAGTGGGATGAACTCTGAGCAAGTTCAGTAGTCCTCATAAACACAAATGACTTTGAAGCCTTTTGTTTTTATCTGAATGGCATTTATGAAACCATATCCCCTTCCAGCCCTAATTTCTTGAATTATTTTGGGTGTATCGAGGAAAGCAAAGCCTGGGAGATCTTTCCATGTAGCGCTAAAACCGGGAAGCCTTTATGGTTTCTCACAAACTACAGCCCATCAGACAGGAAACAGGTCTGGGAGTCCACAGTTAGTTTATTTTTAGTCCTGTTGAGTCTGCTTTCTTGATGGACTTCCTTAGTGTGACTAAACTGTGTTTGTTTGGGAGATTCATTTGTTTCTGTTTACTAATAGCATGACATTCTCCTATGATAGTGCCAGCACAGGCGACTAACCTGCATGTGACAAACCAGGGGACAACCAACAATTTGTTCACCAACTGGACTAAAGCACTGGGAGATGTAGAGTCATACCAAGTGCTGCTGATTCATGAAAATGTTGTCATTAAAAATGAGAGTGTTTCCAGTGAGACCAACAGATACCACTTCCACTCCTTGAAAGCCGGAGGGCTTTATTCTGTGGTCGTCACTACGATTAGTGGAGGGATATCATCCAGACAGACAATTGCAGAAGGAAGGACAGGTAAGGAAGGGGAAGGGAGTGCTCCACCATATTTGTGTACAAGCAGAACTCATTTGGAAGGATGGGCTCATGTTTAAGCCAATGAACTAAGATTTGGGACATTTGGGTTCCGTCCCAGGCTCTCGTGTGTGGCCTTGCCCAGGTCATGCCTCCCGTTCCCTAACCTCTCAGTGTTGTGAGGGGAAAAATGTTTGTGGGTCATTAGATCCTTCAGTGATGGAAGCCATAAAATTCTGAATCTTTCATGAGCAACAAGAACAACAGCTCTCAGACATTGAGCTATGTGGGAAAAAATTGCACCACCAGACGAAACCCAAACATTCTGTGATTTGACCCAAATGTTTTGCATGGAAAACAACTATAGATATTTTCAGGTAAAATCACGAGAAAACTAGCAAATGAGAAAATAGCACTGAAAAGTTGGGAAGATGAAAAAGTTTCTTAAAGTCTCCAAATTAATAGTGACCATGGCAGAAAATGGGCCAGATCTTCCCCTGTTGTAAATCAACTTAACTTCAGTGGAGTTATGCCAATTTATGCCAGTAAGGATCTGGCATAAGAAGTAACTTTACTCCAGAATACTCCTGATTATTACCTAAAATGTCACCCATGTTAGCAAGGTCACACCCATAGGCACACATCTTGCCTTAAGGAAAAAAAGTGTTGTACCTATTATTGGCCACCAGAGGGCAGACCACTCTTTATAGTTATAAATAAAATCTTACTGGTTTCAAAATGACAAAAGATCCATGGTTATTTTGATTGGTGAGGCACTTTGGGAGAATAGCTAACATTCTAGGATATTAGACATACTATCAGACCCTCGATCTCACCACCACAGACTAAAACTTTGCTGCCCTCTTTGCTCAGAAACTCAGAAGTTTGCTAGTCACTTGGAGCACAAGGCTTCCTAATGCTAAATAAGGGCTGTAGCCTTTTGTTTGTTTGTTTGTTTTGCATGATCACATTCCAAGCATTTTTCCTGCCCTTAACAATCGGAATAACCTATTCAAAACTCATCTCCTGCTTTTTCCCCTTTTGTTGCGCAGTTCCTTCCAGTGTGAGCGGAGTAACAGTGAACAATTTGGGACGGACTGACTACCTCAGTGTTTCCTGGCTGCCAGCTACTGGAGATGTTGATAGTTATTTGGTAACACTCTCACATGACAACCAAGTGGTTCAGACTTTGACCATTTCCAAAGCCCTCAGTGAATGTTCTTTCAGCAGCCTGGTTCCTGGCAGACTTTACGATGTGACAATAACCACAAAGAGTGGGAAGTATGAAAATCATTCCTTCAGCCAGCAGCGCACAGGTAAAGGATGCAGAGAGAATGGGGACTCTGTCTGACTTCAGTCACATATATTGGGGAGAGTGATAGCTCAGTGGTTTGAGCAGTGGTCTGCTAAACCCAGGGTTATGAGTTCAGCCCTTGAGGGGGCCATTTAGGGATCTGGGGCAAATCTGTCAGGGATGGTCCTGCTGTGAGGGCAGGGGACTGGACTTGATGACCTCTCAAGGTCCCTTCTAGTTCTATGAGATAGGTATATCTCCCATGTTCAATTGCTTAAGATGATCTATGCTAGCAGTAATAGCCAACCTAAGGATGTTAAAGACTAGTTGACTCTATTAGATAGAGGCTGCAAAGGGTGAGGGAAGAGGGAGTTCTTCAAAGGGGCAGTGCCGCACATCTGATCGTGGGCTCTGAGTGGCGTTGTGGCGTTGCCCCTTTGAAACTCCCCTTTGCACTTCAAAGCGCGCAGAGCCTGGGGTCAGAGCTGGGACTCCCCAGCTGACCCCCAGGCTTCGCATCGCATTCTAAAGCAGCAGTGCAGCATGGAGTCCAGGGTCAAGAGGGACTCTGAGTCCCTGCTCACCCCAGGCTCCATGCGGGCGCTTCTGCTTTGAAATGCACAAGAGCCCCCACTGGGGACTCTTGTACATTTCAAAGCGTAAGCCGCCTGGAGTCAATGGAACTTCCTGCTGGCCCCGGGCTGCGTGGAGTTCTGCATTTCTCCTTTGAAATGTACAAGAGCCCCAGCAGGGACTCTTGTACATTTCAAAGGAGGAATGCAGAAGTTCCTGTCGAGTAGTGGATGAAATTCCACTGATTACTCATTACTCATTATTTAACATCCTTAGACCAACCAAAACAGAAGCAGCTAAAACTACAATGCTTAAGATTTGGGCCTGATTCTCATTTATAGGGAGATCACTTTACATTGTTAGTGTAGTGTAAAGTAGCCCTAACAGCCATCAATGAAAACCAGGCCTCTGATCTTCCTCTGATCTTCCTCACATTGGACTCAGGGACAAAACCTCTCTGTATTTCAGTGTGGAAAGGATCTGGCCCAAACCCTCGCTGTATCATAACAAAAGAAGGAGTAGGAGTGAGAGTATAGGTGCTAGAAATAGGGCTGCTGGGCTACTTGCACCCCCAGTCTTGGAGTGGTTTCCATCACATACACAGTTTATAGTTTGGTTCAATGGCTTTCAGCAGTCCCACTATCAGAATTGTTCCAGCAACCCTACTTGGGAGTAAAACTGTGAGAGCACTGGGAGGTCATTCTTAGCTGAAATAATTTGTGCTCTTCAGCAGTGCAATTATTTTGACCCCAAAGTAAATGAGGGGCAAGGAGTCTTTGCTTCTTTAAAAGGCCAAAATCTAGTAGAAATTTGACTGCTGAGATTAAAAGACAGTTTTGACTTAAGCCAGTGGTTCCCAACCTTTTGGGGTTGCCGGGCACCTGGGGCAGAGCCGCTCATGCGCCGTGGGGCTGGGGTGGGGCCGCGCATGTGCCATATGACTGGGGTCGGGGCCACGCATGCGCCATGTGGCCGGGGGCAGCACCGCGCGTGCGCCATGCGGCCGGGGGCGGGACCGCGCATGCGCCACATGCCCGGGATGGGGGCCGCGCATGCGCCATGTGCCCGGGGCACAAGAATGGCTTGGGCTGGCCCTGGTCACTCGGCGGGCGCACATAAATGCCCCGGTGGGTGCCATGGCGCCCGCGGGCACCGCGTTGGGGACCACTGACTTAAGCACTTTGTGCCCTTGACTATGTAAGCTGGCCGATCATGTACTGCCTAATGCAGTAGTGATCCAAAAACGCAAACAAAATGTTCAGATGCTTATAGAATGGAATGAAAAGTGATACTGGAAATAATAAAATGCCATCATATATATGAACCCTTACCTTTATTTCTGAAGTTGTGATCTCTGAAAGGCTATAACAGGAATAGAGGGAAGCCAGAGATGGGTGCCAAAAATTATTTGAGGTATTAAAAAACTTCCATCTGGAGATAAATTTAAAATATGAGGACTGTTTACCTGAGAGAGAAGAGAAGAATAAGCAGGGACAAGACAAAGATATACAAAATAACATCCTTTCTCTTAATGAAGCAATTGGGAGAGACTGAAACTGAACAGTAGCTAATTTAGAGCTTTCACACACTGCAGATTTATCCTATGAAACCCATTGCTATATGATAGTATTAAAGCAAAGAGTTTAGTAGGGTTCCAAAAAGAATTGGACTTGTATGTAGATAACAAGAACAGCCAGAGTTACAATAGCAAAAAATTAAAACAAACAAAACCTTCTGTTGAAAATGATCAGCCCTCATGTTTCTTGGCTTAAGCCAAGCCCTGACTGATCGGCATTAGGAAGAAATGTTCCCAATGGATAAGCTATTAAGCTGCAGGGGTTTTTGCACTTCCCTCTGAAGCAGCCACTTGACCACTGTGCTAATCTGGTGGGGCAGTGTCTGTGTTCCATTACCTTTCTCGGGATATTCTGTGTTACTTATTCATTGTTTCAGAATCTCTCATTCTTTGCCCATTTTTTTCTTCCCAGTTCCTTCAAGTGTTCAGGGACTTACTGTCAGCAATTCAGCAAGAAGTGACTATTTAAAGGTGTCCTGGTTGCATGCCACTGGAGATTTTGATAATTATAAAGTGATCATCGAGAACAAGAATGACTTCATCCAAACAAAAGATGTTCCCAAGTATGAAAATGAATGTGTGTTCACTGAACTGATCCCGGGGAGGCAATACAGCATCACTGTTAGCACACAGAGTGGAAAATCTGTGACTAACCAAAGGGTGAATGGCAGAACAAGTGAGTAAATACCCAGGAGAACATGCTGAGAGAGATTGGAGTGAGAGCATTTTTATTTACAGGACACAGGTAAAAAGGTAATCTTGTTTTACCATCTGATGCTGATGGCTTGACTTTTCCAACTGCTGTTGCTCTGAAGATCGAAGGAAGCAACTAGGTTACAGTGAATGTCTAAGTCAAAGATGTGCAGAAAACAAAACAAAAAGAACCCACCCAGATTTATTTCTGTAGGGTTGTAAACTCTGAGATTAAAATATATCATATTTAGAATCAAAGCTGTATGGTTTTGCCACATCAAGCTGTTATTTGTGTTTGCAAAGCAATGGCATCACACATAGAATCTTTCACTTTCAAAGGGGTTTTTAATGTGACAGATTGGAGATGCAGAAAGAGAGTTATCCGTGCTGTTATTCAGTTATTTGCTCATTTATTTTTTGTATTGTGGTAGCTTTAAGAAACCCTAGTCATGGGCTATTGTCCTAAGATCTGTACAAACACAGACAAAAAGATGATTTCAATAACATTTTGCATTCTAAGGATTACAACACAGTATGTGTTTCAAGTCATGTTACTATGCAGTGGTCAGAATGATTACCTGAGGAGTTTATATGCTATTCTTTTCTATTGCCTTTTCAGTGCCAGAGTCAGTGAAGGAATTGACTCTTAGTAACAGAAGCACAGAAGACCTACAAGTTACCTGGTTAAAGGCTGAGGGGGATGTCGATCAGTATGAGATTCAGCTACTTTTCAATGATATAAAGGTCTTTCCATCCATTTTCCTTGAAAACACCATTGAGGAGTATCGGTTCACAGCTTTAACTCCCGGGCGCCTGTACAAAATTCTTGTCTTGACAATCAGTGGAGACACACAACGTGCCACTTTCATAGAAGGATTGACAGGTAAGAGTAAGCAACATTTAAAACGTGGTTTGGGTCTGCTTCATTCCAGAGAGAAAAACACTGGAAGTTCAGAAAATCCAGACTGCATCACAATCTACCATGGATCCATCTGTAACACTGGCAGAGACATGCAAGATCTCACTGAAAGCCACATTAATACTTCAGCTAACTTCAGCTTCCCTTGATAAACAAATGTCACAATCATCCCCCAGCATCTAAGTGTTGTATGGTAGTGTGACTTCCTGGTTTATTGGAGGGCCCTGAGGGTATGTCTAGACTACATGGCTCTGTCGACAGAGCCATGTAGATGAGTGTACTAGACATAGGAAAATGAAGTGGTGATTTAAATAATCGCCGCTTCATTTACATCAAAATGGTTGCCACGCTGTGCCAATCAGCTGTTTGGCGACACAGCTGGGCAGTCTGGACGCACTGCGGTCGACAAGGGAAGCCTTTGTAGACCACTCAGGTATGCCTCGTGAAATGAGGCTTACCGGAGCAGTCAACAAAGGCTTCCCTTGTCGACTGCGGCGCATCCAGACTGCCCCGCTGTGCCACCGAACAGCTGATCAGCACAGCACGGCGGCCATTTTGATGTAAATGAAGTGGCGATTATTTAAATCGCCGCTTCATTTTCCTATGTCTAGTAAACTCATCTACATGGCTCTGTCGACGGAGCCATGTAGTCTAGACATACCCTGGGAGTGAAGACTCCAGATTTATTTTATGCCCAGCTTTATCACTGGTTTGCTTTGTGACCTTGGTGAAATAACTTAACATCTCAATCAGCTCTTCAATTTACCCATCTGTAAAATAAGTATCTTATTACATAAATACAAATGGGTTTTGTGACATTTAATGTATTAATGTCTATACAAAAATTGAAGATTCTCAGAAGAAAGATCCTTGTGTTATATTATCTGCAGAATATAAAGATATCTAGACAAAGCAACTGCTTTAATTGTATTCTTTTTATTTTCCTTGTCATTGTCTCTGGAAAGAAGAGGTATGGTGTTCTATATGGCTAGGGTACAATCCTGCAAACACACATATCTGCAGCTTCACTCACATGAGTAGTGGTACTACTCCCAGGAGTTAAATTACACATGCATGTAAGTATTTGCAAAATTAGGCCCTTCTTGATTACAAGAAATAGTCTGTTTTTTCTTTTCCACTCATTCCTGATGTAGATTTCAGAATTTCATTGGCTGCAGCTGCAGACATACCAATATTTGAATGGAATGGAAATTTCTATAACAGGGTTTCTGTTTTTTTCCCAGTTCCAAGTGCCGTCAAAAACATTCATGTTTCACCCAATGGGATGACAAACAGCCTGAAAGTGAATTGGAGTTCTGGAGGAGGAGATGTTGATTCTTACACTGTGACCCTGTTCCATCAAAACCATCAGCTTGATTCCCAGTATGTCTCCAAGCAGGTCTGCGAGCATACCTTCAACAAGTTAGAAGCAGGGGAGCAGTACCAGGTTGTGGTACAGTCTAACAGTGGCAACCTGCACAACAGTTTAACAGCTCGCGGACGTACAAGTACGTTTCTTTATGGGAAAAGGGTGAAAAGTATCATATTTTCCCATCAGACTAGTACTGTTTCATAACAGTATTTTATTATTTGTCTATATAGTGTCCCAAAGTGTCCGAGGACACTCAGGCCAGGTCTACATTAGACCTAGGAAGTCGGCTTAAGGTATGCAACTCCAGCTACATAAAATGTGTACCTGGAGTTGGCTTACCTTAAGCCTAGCCTTGGCAGCATCCACACAGTGGGAGGCTGACGGGAGAAAATGCTCCCATTGGCTTCCCTTACTCCTTGCAAAAGGAGTACTGGATGCCGGCTGGCGTTTCCCTCAGCATTCGATTTATGGGTCTACAGTAGACCCACTAAAAATTGAATGTCAGAAGATTGACTTCTAGAGCATCAATCTCAGAGGTGTAAGGAGATGGGTCCCTGTCACAAAGAGTTAGAAGGCTTGATCCTGAAAATCCACATGGTAGTAATTGCACTGATGTGAACACATATGCTGGTGTCAATGGGAATTTTCATTTGAGCAACTTTACTTGGGTAAATGTCTGTGAGACTGAGCTCCCAGTCCAAACCGTGCAATGGGACCTGTTAATACCACCTTTTATGCCTGTCTGAAATCCCAGAGGAGCCAGTGGGGCTCCACACGGAAATAAGATGTGTGCTGGCAGAGCCCGCTGCATGACCAGGGCCTCCCAGACATATACAGAACTATATAAGGTAGGGAAGAGACACAATTCAATATCATGATTTAAATCCTCTTCCTCTTTTTGAATGTTCACGTGCTTTGCTTGGGGATTGGGCTTTTGGGGGAATAGTCTTTGGCTGAGATGTTTTCTGTCATCCCATACTTGTCTGATACTTTGACAGTTTTTTGTTACTTCTTTGCATTTTAATCATTGTTTGTTCCTTTGAAAGCTGTCATGGTTTTTCACTTATCCACTCCACCCCGCCATCTACCGTCTATGCAGCATAAAGCTAAATTATTTCTTTCTGTTTTTTAAATAACTCTCCCCTCACCATCCCTTTCTTGCTGTCCATGTACCATGACCCCCTGGAAACCTACACCGCCTCTTCTCCATCCTGTACCAACCCCACCTTGGCTTGGGTACGCATTAGCATCTTTACATACTGGAGGAGAAAGGAATGTAACCTGAGGCCAAGAGATGGGTTCAAGGTGTCTCAGCCACAGACAACAACTGCTATGACAAAAGGGTGAGGATACACTATTGGAGAGTAGGCAGCCAAATCAGTACCATGGCCCCAGATTTCATATTCTATTATTTCTTCTATATGACTACATAAACAAGTATTGTAACTTCCGTTAGAGCAACATTGAATAACCATGGGCTGGAGTCTACTTTGTGAATTTATGCACCATGAAGCAGAGAATGGAGGAGGGGAGGAGTCTTCAGGGTGTTGATTACAGTTCTCTAATTCATTCCCAAAGGGCTGTCTGCCGGCTGAGGGTAGTCAGAGCACAGCACACCCTCCACACCTCTCTTCTCCAGCCACTAGGAGTCGTGGGGAGTTTGTCCTTGAGCTGGCTTTCTGTCTGCTGGGGTCTCACCCAAGATGGGAAAATTAAAAGTTGGGGAAATGCAGCTGGGTTCCATTCTCTTTGCACTGCTGGAGGGAAAAGAGTAGGGGGGCACAAACTTCCCTGTCATCTTCAAATAATAAATCAGTTACTCATGGAAAGTAGGCTTTGTTGATTTTACAAAGGTATAAAACTGTATCAGGTAATGTGTTAGCCAGCCTTCCACCATTGCGTTCAGTGCTGTATGCGCTTCCCAAATGTATTTATTTTAATTTTCTATTAATGTATGTAACTTTATATAGAGGAGCTGTAATGAGCAGAGATGTGCCTAGCAAGCAACTTTTCTAATATTGTTGGACTGTTATACACAACCTATGAAAGGGGTGATGTGCAGCTAAAATGTCCAGAAATGAGGACCTCAACTGCTCGCATTGTATTAAGTGTCCCATGTGCTCTCCTTCTAGTTAGTGTTGCCAGAAGACCTGTACCTCCTTCAATACTGGTGTTCCCATTCAGTTTACCAGCTACCATGTCAGCTCAGTTTAGCCACTTTTGTGAAGTAGAGGTTAATAGAAGTAACTTCAGTTCATCACTGAGGGTAGAACAAAAAAATCTGTCTCTCTAAAAATCAGTTTAATCTAATTTACAAGTTCTACAATGCCTGAACTCTAAATGTATAGTTTTTGGATGGTACATGGTGCAGCTAAAGTTGATTGGATGCCCTATTGATGCATTTGCATAGATAAACATTCCTACTTTTTTTTTTAAGTTTAACCTTCACTCTGAATAGCCAGGGTATATTATGCTTGGTTTGGGATAATTACAAGATCCCTGTATTACATTTTATCCTAAATTACTGAGGGTTTTTCTTAATCTTAACTCTGTCTGACAGTAGCTTTCATGTAGGATGCATACACCCATGCACCTGTGTGTGCTGACATACTTATTTTTCATAAAAAAGTCTCAGTGGGGTAGCCATGTTCGTTTACAACTTTAAAAACAATGAGTAGTCCTGTGGCACCTTAGAGAGTAACAAATAATTAGCTTCATTAACACGGGTCCTACCATTGACAGGTAACTGCTTTTGCTGTTATATATACCCTGGATTCTGTTATTTCCACTCCAATTCATCTGATGAAGTTGGTTTTTACCCATGAAAGCTCATGATCCTATATATTTGTTAGTCTGTAAGTTGCCACAGGACTGCTCCTATTTTTCATAGTTAATTATGCTAATCCATAAGCATGTATTAAATGACACAGAGTTAACCTCATAATCTCTTTAATTGTTGTTCTCAGTTCCTGCCTCCGTCCAAGGATTATTTGCAGATCATGCCTACAGCAGTCATTCCTTGTTAGTGACCTGGCACAGTGCTGCGGGGGTGGCTGAAAGATATGACATCCTGCTCTTGACAGAGCAAGATATCCTTCTAAGCAACAAATCAGAGCCAGCGACTGCTAAACAGCACAGATTTGAAGATTTAATACCTGGCAAGAAGTATAAAGTAAAAATGTTGACAGTCAGCGGCGGGCTCTTCAGCACACCAGCAGAAACCGAAGGCCGAACAGGTAGTTAGAACATTTCAGCCTTATATACAGTATCTGCAGTAAGATATGGTATGAATATAATGATTCATCAAAATATCTATTTATTGAACAACCTCCAGTAGGAATCAGCCTCCTGGTATCAAATGCATCATTTTTCTGACAAGCTGAATGTAAAAAAAAAAATAAAGAAAATTGCTTGGAAACCAGTGTAGCTTTTCCAGGTTTAGTGCATTGTACGTTGAAGCAGAGAAGTAAGGAATGTTGGTATAGTTAAGGAGCTCTCGGCATGTCTGTTACATAGCCACATTAACTCTTTCAGTTGTCTAGCCTTAAATTCACTTGGCTTATAGGATCCTAACCCCAGATTGAATACAAATACATTTCGGCTGTGTCTACACTGGCATGATTTTCCGGAAATGCTTTTAACGGAAAAGTTTTCCATTAAAAGCATTTTCGAAAGAGAGTCTAGATTGGCACGACGCTTTTCCGCAAAAAGCACTTTTTGCGAAAAGCCGCCTGTGGCCAATCTAGACGCTGCTTAAAAAGCCCCGATCGCCATTTTCGCGATCGGGGCTTTTTTGCGGAAAACAAATCTCAGCTGTCTACACTGGCCCTTTTGCGCAAAAGTTTTGCGCAAAAGGGACTTTTGCCCGAACGGGAGCAACATAGTATTTCCGCAAAAAGCACTGATTTCTTACAGTAGGAAGTCAGTGCTTTTGCGGAAATTCAAGTGGCCAGTGTAGACAGCTGGCCAGTTTTTCCAGAAAAGCGGCTGATTTTCCAGAAAAACTGGCCAGTCTAGACACAGCCTGCAAGTGTCTCCCACTTTTTCTCAGGCAAACTTCACATTGATGTTAAAGTGAACTTTTGTGTGAGCACAGACTGTAGGATTGGGCCCCATAGGTGTTATACATATTACATATGTATTGTTAAAAGGCATTGATAACCAGAGCTGGATTATGAAAGAGGCTTTAGGGGTTGCAGCCACTAATGCCCCAGCATGCTGTGGCTCTGCCTGGCAGAGCATAGGGAAAGCAGCTCTGTGTACTACTGCTCCTCTCTTCCCCCTTCTTGGCTGGAGCCACAAGCGTCACCACTGGCAGCACCCAATGGGAGTGGCAGTGGGTGATGCCTGAAAAGCACAGAGACATGTGCTCCTTCCTGGAAGCTGCACCAGGTACATGCCCCTGTCCCTTGCCCCATCCTGCACCCTTGTTCCTACCCAGACCCTGCATCCTCACCTGCAGCCTGCTCCTGCATCCTTCTTCTCATCCAGACCATACAGCCCCTCACCCAGACCACTCCAGCACCGTACTTCCTGCCCATACCCCACAGTCCCACCCCACTCCTCAGCAGCCCCATCCCACGCACTGAACCCTTCAGCTTTGGCCTAGCGGGCCCCACAAAATCTACTAGCTCCAGGCCCCAGAACAGTTATTTTGGTCCTGTTTATAAATTACAAAAGTTTTCATCTAATATCTGCACATCCTTGTTTTTGTGCATTTACATCATATGAATGTAGTTCTCAGTGGCTAAGTAGTGTGACAAAGTCAGGTCAGAGGACTGCAATAGGAAGAAAGGCAGCTCTGGGAGGGGAAAAAAGCCAACTCCCTGATTAACAAGGAGTGGACAAATTAGGAGCAGCTGGCAAGGAGGTGGCTCAGGCAGATTAGGCATCAGCTGAGCCAGGGCTACCTTGGATCAGTTAGGGCCAGCTGACTCCACTTCAGGCCTTCTGGAGACTTTTAAAAGCCTCCCCTGTAGGTGGAAGGAGAGGGAAATAGAGGAGAAAGCATATGAGAGAAACATACAGACACACTCATAGCTACAGAGTGAGGAAACAGAAGGGGAGTAAGGAGCTCTAGGAGGAGAGGCTGGTTTCCCTCCCCTCCCCCCAGGGACAGACTACCAAGCTCACCTGCTTCTGAGGGGGAGGCTGACTGCCCCGACATGACAGACAGGGGGTGCAGAGTCCGATGAGGAGAAGAGGGGCCCTTGTCACAGTAGACACTTCTAATCTTAAATTGTCATTTTACTGACATTTAGCTGAGTTACTAGAAATTCTGACACTTTCTACTGTATTTATCCCTGTTTCCAGTCCCAGCTGCTGTCACAAATCTGAAGGTCACAGAAAACACCAATGGGCACCTATCCTTCAGCTGGACTACTTCCCAGGGAGACCTGGACTCCTATAATATCTTTCTGTACAATCCAGACAAATCCCTCCAGTACAGAATGTCCGGGGACAAGAAACTCCAGCAGTGTTCTTTCCAGAGCTTGTTGCAGGGCAGGATGTATAAAATGGTGATTGTTACTCACAGTGGAGAGCTCACAAATGAATCATCCATATTTGGAAGAACAGGTAGGAGCATGTAGCTGGATAATCCATCCCCAGTGAAATCTACCTTAAGGACATCAATGAGCTAGTCTAATACCCAAAATCTGGTACTAAAATCTAGTAAAGTTGCTATAAGTATTCTTACTGTCATTATATATCAAAGGCATTATATAAAAGGAAGTAACATTTTAAATTATGTGACAACTGTTTTCAGATAATAAATTATTGTCCTAATTTATTATCTGCAGCTGAGTGGTATCTAAGTGTTCTAATCAAGGATAGGAGCCCCATTGTGCTAGGCACTATAGAGGTATGAAATAAAAATGACAGCCCTCTACAGCACCAATTCATGACAAGATGCAACAAGTGGGTAATACGAATGGGGAGTGAAGATAAAGTAACAATCAGTAAAATATACAAGATTTCATGCCAGCACTAGTGGCAGATTGTCATTGTCTAGTCATTGCTATGTTGCTCCCCACTAGCCTCCTCTAATCTCCCGCTTACCCACACACATAAACACACGCACACACACTGAAATTCTGAAATTGTTTCCATGTTTTTCCCCCTAGTTTATGGCCACCATCACAACAGTGTTGTAGCACAATTCTTCCCCCAAGTATTCAGCATGTGGTAACTGTATCTTCTCCCTTTCAGTTCCAGCCCCCGTTGTTCATCTCAAAAGTTCCAACAGAAACATGACAGACAGGCTGTGGTTCACCTGGGGACTGGCACCAGGAGATGTGGATTATTATGAACTCAATCTTTATAACCCAAATGGCACACAGAAGGAAACGTGGCGTAGGAAAGACCTAACAGAGTGGCATTTCCAGGGCCTGGTTCCTGGCAGAAAGTACACCCTGGTTGTAGTGACCCACAGTGGTGACCTGATCAATACAGCAAATGCCGAGGGAAGAACAGGTATAGAACTACAGTGGATTTTTGCCCCTAACTGTCATAATTTACAGCAGTTCACTGATGTGGGATGGATTTATTATGAGATAAGATTTTATTACATGAATTATTAAAGGCACAGGGAAGCACAAGTAAGACGAGCATAAATGGTATTACATTAGTGACAGGAAATAAATCAGAGTTCAACTAGTCTGTTCAGAGGCCTGTTTCTTATCAAAGTTACTTTGCAGAGACTGAAGAGAAATGAAGAAGTCTAAGACAGTGTCTGTTTTTTCTCACGTTTTTTCTCTGTGTGCAAATGTCATGAGACTTTTTGTTTTTATTTTTCCCCTTCTGTCTAGCACCCAGTCCTCCTAATGCTGTATCATTTGCTGATGTTGCAAACACCTCCCTGTCAATCACCTGGCTGGGTCCCCCAGACTGGACGGATTACGATGACTTTGAGTTGCAATGGTTCCCGAGAGATCCCCTTACGGTCTTCAACCCATATAGCAACAGCAGATCAAAGGGACGCATCATGTATGGTCTTCGCCCGGGGAGGCTCTATAGATTCAGTGTCAGGAGCATCAGCGGGGATAGCTGGAAGACATACAGTCAATCACTGTCTGGAACTGTGAGAACAAGTAGGAACCCATTTTTATTGATCCCTTAGTGCTCATCTGGAGATGAGGCTGAAACAATGTGGCAAATGAATTAAACTTCACCTATTCCAGTTAAGCGTTTATTAATTTCCTCTAGTTGACTCAAGAATGTCTGGATATGGATTCAAGTGGAAATCAGAATGTTCCTTTCTCCTGTCCTACATTAAGTATTTAAAGATAGAAATAAACTCAAGCTGTAAAATTCAGATTCAGATCAAAACATTCCTGAAATTCTGGGCTATTTGGCTCCACCTTTTGAGTTGCTATAGAATCATAGAAATATAGGATTGAAAGAGACCTCAAAAAGACATAAAGTCCAGTCCCTGTGCACTGAGGCAAGACCCAGTGAACCTAAACCATCCCTGGCATGTGTTTTCTAAACTGTTCTTAAAAATCTCCAATGATGAAGATTTCACATCCACATCCAAAGCCTATGCCAAAGCTTAACCAACCTCTGCTCTGGACTATCTCCAGTTTGTCCACATCTTTCCTAAAGCACAGTGCCCAGAATTGGACACAATACTTCACAGACATGCTCTGTTGAGATGGGCATTTCATAGGTTACACAGCAAACCAGATTCACACATCAGTGACTTTTGTCCCATACCCTCAAGAGGACTGTCTCATGGTTTCTATTTCTGACTATTCAATTGAATTACTAATCTTGTAATAAACTGTAGATACTAACCACTACCTAAACTTGAAAGTTATACCCTTTGTTTCTTTGCATGTTGCACCTTGAAAATATTTTAAGGGGGCAAAATAGCAACTTTTTTCCACTTGAATTCAACCTGCTAATTGGAGGGAAGTAAAAGGACAGAATAAAGATTTCAGTTGCTATGCTTCTTCCCTTTATCATACCAGGAGACTATGAAACTGCAGCACAAAGTCTTATTAGTGATAGCACCATATAAAGATGAAAGGGCAATAGTAAGGACATTCGTACGTACAACCCATTACCCCCTCCCCTTGGTTTTCTTCCCCAAAAGACCTGCAAAACTGCGCTGTTTGGAAAGGCATTGGGACCAGAGGATGTATAAGAGGAGCCATGAAAATGCTATGCCAGGTGGGCTGGGTGGATGGATAGATAGGATATGGTCTAGATGGTACTGGGTCCTGCCGTGAGTGCAGGGGACTGGACTTGATGACCTCTCGAGGTCCCTTCCAGTTCTAGTGTTCTATGATTTTATAGATAAGTATAATAGCATATATATAAACAGTGATATAGATATAGATCTATAAATAAAAATTTGGTGAAGATTTGGCGAAGATACTCTTGTGTATGGGAGTGCATGTATACATATACAGAGTATGAATCAAAATCTTAACCAGGTGCTCTGTGACTTCCCGCAATGGCAATTCTTGCCTGATGTAAGTGGGTAGAAATCATAGGGTCAAATTCTAGAAGGAAAATTTGAGTGATTTTTGTTCCTGCAGAGATTTGTTATTTGTCCTTTTGTTCCTGCAGAGATTTGTTATCGGTTTGTTCCTTGCATTGATTTGATAAAAAAACAATGAGGAGTCCTGTGGCACTTTTTTATGATAGATTTTGTACTGGAGGGAAATGTAAAGACCTTAATATTTATCTTGGGTCTGTTATGCGTGTGTTCCTTAGGTAAGCTCACTGCATCTCTTAGTTGAAACAGGTCTCAGGCCAAGATTTCCAGAAGAGACAGATGTGGGTTGCCCCCATCTTGAAACTTCTGAAGGGGGCTTAATTTTTAGAAAGTGCTGAGCACCTACCATCAGGCCACTTGACCGTGCCAGAAGTTAATTCCTATAATTATTTGTCACTTGTGAAAACTTGGCCTTTCTCCATTTAGCATCTCAAAAGATAATGGTGATTAGACCTTTTTTCCCCCAAGTACTATCAAAGTGTATTTAGTTGGTTGGGGTTTTTTTTTTTACATGCATCTCTAGTTTTTCACCTTGAGGGTACGTCTAAACTACATTGCTCCGTCGACGAAGCCATGTAGATTAGTGTACTCGAAAAAGGGAAATGAAGCGTTGATTTAAATAATCGCCACTTCATTTACATCAAAAAGGCTGCTGCGCTGTGCCGATCAGCTGTTTGGTAGTCTGGAAGCCGTTGTCGACTGCGGAGCATCCAGACTACCGCGCTGTGCCGCCAAACAGCTGATCGGCACGGCGCGGCAGCCATTTTGATGTAAATGAAGCAGCGATTATTTAAATCGCCGCTTCATTTCCCTATGTCTAGAAACCTCATCTACATGCCTCCATCGACGGAGCCATGTAGTCTAGACATACCCTGAGAATTAGAGTTTGACAAAGGTACCTTGATTCAATTTCATTTTTGCGCTGTGTCAAAATGGGTTCCTTTAATTAGAACTTTTTTTAAATGATCTTATAATAATTAATAACCTTGTATTTTTGCTTCAAGGAGCTGCAAGATAATTTGCTAATTCCTGCTATCTTACCTCCCTCTTTTGTATTGTACAGTACTTTGGTTCTTAAGCTTTAATTTATTTCTTTGGATAGTTGCAGAAAATAAAGTTGAAAGGAAAAAGAGAAGTTTATAAATAGAAGGGTAGAGATTTGTGCTTTTCACTATTGAGTGTGTGCTATATGATATGAACATTTTCTTGTAAAAGGTATGCATTTTAATTATGCGGTATGATGAGATTTTTTAAACTAGAGTTAAGCTCCAAGTGTACCATAGTTCTATTAATATGTTGGATTCCTATTGCACCTTTCTTAAGAAAATTTCCAAAGCTTTCTTTTTTTACAATTACTGAAGAGTCACAGGTTTTTTTGAAGGTCAATGGTATTAATTCGGTTTTCTACATGGATAAAATAAGTAAAAAATGAGGTCAAGTGACTTGCCTGAAACCTTTCAGCAGTGTGGCAGAGCTAGGAATCCTAACTCTTAGTCCCTTTGCTCTAATTAAGTTATTAATTTAGAGTGCTGCGAATGATGCTCAAGCCATAGGATGAGCACAAAATGTTTAATGCATGTTCTCTGTTACATTACACTTCAACTTTTCAATCTCTCCTTCATCTTTAGAACCAGACAAGATACAAAACCTTCACTGCCGGCCTCAAAACTCTACCGCCATTGCATGTTCCTGGACCCCACCTGATTCTGACTTCGATGGATATAGCATTGAATGCAAAAAAATGGACACTGGAGAAGTTGAGTTTTCCAAAAGGCTAGAGAAAGAAAGATCTTTGCAAAACATCATGACGCTAGTACCCCACAAGAGGTACTTGGTATCCATCAAAGTGCACTCTGGAGACATGAGTAGTGAGGTAGTTGAAGACAGCACCATCACCATGATAGATCGTAAGTCCTTGATATAGCGAATACATAGATACAGTGGCATGGAGGGAGAAGGTGGACAGGAATAGTCTTCTGCAGGGTGGATAAAATCAATAGTTTTTTTTAGATCGAATGAATTGGATTTTTTAATTTGTTTTAAAATCATCAATAAAATACTAAATTTCTTATTTTAAAAATAACAGTGGCAAAGAAATCTTATCACAAACATGCTACACCTACACTTACAATCTCTAAAAGTGAATTAATGGCTCAAGTCTATCCAGCCTAACAACCAGCTGTTTTGAAAGTTCTGGGCTTCCAATTTCTGTTTCTCAGCAGACTAACGTGTAAAGAGACGGGCTGGATAGGATTGTTTTTTGTTTTGTGCTTATATGGTGGTGGACCTGTGCCAAGCATGGCAGAGTTAGTTAAAACATTATTTAAAGAAAAAGAGACAATATCTAGAAAAGGACGGAGGCAGAATAGAAAGGAACAGTGGAGTGTACTGGAAGGAAAAAGGTAAGAGATTATTCAGCAACTCACAGCTTTCTATATTCCTAACACGCTTTTGCCACAGAAAAACTGTCATGGCTTCTGGGTGTATAAGAGATCTCTGGGAATGTTTTGAAGAAATTTGTTCCCTGGGTATAAAAGAAAATGTGCCAAGTGTAAACAGTGCAAGACAAAAACGCAGGACATAGCTGCAAGAATGAAACATCATAAGGAAAAGTGGTTATTGAGAGAAAATGATGTGGATATGTCTGAAGAACAATGTGGATCAATTTTGCAATGAATCATTCTTCAAGACATTCTCTATGCCTTTTTGTTATAAGTGTGATTTAACAAGTAAATTCCTAAGCTTTTTGCTATGTTGGATGATGTTAGAAAAAAAACCTAAGCTAATCCTTATGTCTTGTTTAATTAGTTAACTAAGTTTAGAATCTATTGCCCAAGAATATAGTACAGAAAGCTGCAGAGAGAGAAATCTAGAATTGCCAGTTGCCACTGGGTGTCATTTTCTTATTTTACATTATGTAATACATGCCTCTTATTTTGGAACATCATAGTCACAGACATAAATGGCAGTGCCATAAATCTACTCCCTATTTTAATTCAGCATAACTCAACTTTCCTAAAGAAGGCCCAACCTATATACTTGTTTTCAATAGGACTATGTCTAAACTGCAGGCTTCTTTTGGGAGAACCTTTTTTCAGAAGAGATCTTCCGAAAAATCATCTTCCGAAAGAGAGTGTCCACACACAAAAACGCATCGAAAAAGCGCTCTGCTTTTTTGAAAGACAGCATGCACACTGAATGGACGCTCTCTCGCATGTAAGCTGTGATTGCTATGGATGGAATGGCCACCAGGGCATCTGTGCTTTTTCCTCTTTCCTCTTCTTTCAAAAGAACTCCCTCTTCCTGTCCATACACGCCTTTTTCCGAAAGAGCTCTTTTTCCTCATAGAAAGAGGATTACCAACGCTGGAAAAACCCCTCTGTTCTTTCAATTTACTTTCGGAAGAACGCAATTGGAGTGTGGACGTAACTCAGATTTTGTCGGAAAAACAGCCGGTTTTCCAACAAAATTCTGTAGTGTAGACCAGTGTTTCCCAATTTTATTTGGCTGAGGAACCCTTTTCAGCTTTTCAAAATTTCAAGGAACCCCTAGGTTTGTCAAGCAAAAAAAAAAAAAGGGGGAGGGACAGGGAAGGAGAGGGACCCACCAATGCATGAAAATCACATTCCTTCCCCAAGATCCCCCACCTCCTTCCTTGAGGCCTCATCCGCTCTGTTCCTCCTCTCCATCACTTGCTATCCCCAGCCCTTATACACTCTCACTAGGTTGAGACAGGCGGTGTGGGGTGGGAATGAGGGATTTGGGTGTGGGAAGGGGTGAGAAGTACAAGCTCTGGGAAGGAATTTGGATGCAGGAGAAGGGGATGTTGGCTCGGGGAGGGGGCTCCAGGCTGGGGAGTGTTGGACCCAGGTGGAAGGTTGGGTGCTGAGCAAGCCATGGGCTTGTGGATGTGAGGGTGCAGGAGTTTGGGCTGGATATGTGAGGGACTCAGGGCAAGAAGGTTATGAGTATGATGGGCTCAGGACACAGATTTGTGATGTGTGGATGGTGGAGGAATGTTGTGGCAGAAGACTGAGGATGTGGGATGTAGGAGTTTGGGGATGTAAGAGGCTCAGGACAGGGGTTCCAGTGTATGATAGGCTCAGATTTGGGGTCAGGTGGTGCAGGAGTGTTATGATGCTGCAATGAGATGGGGGTTTGGTCCCAATCGGGGGCTTGTTGGCCAGGCTTCATTTTTAAATAAAATATTATGTCAAATTCAAAAGGTTTTAGCATTGTCTTTATTTATGAGAGGGGTGAGGAACCTGTTTTGAGTCAAGGGACACTGACCCACAGAAAAGTCAGTCGGGGCCACACAAGCCAGATGCAAAAAAAAAAAAAAAAACCCTCCAAAAACACCCAAGCCTCACTAATGTGGTCCCAAATGTGCTGGTGGGGGCAGGGGACAGAGTGAAAGTGAGTGCTGCGGCTGGGGAGAGGCTGCTGCTGGGTGGAAGGATGCTGGCTCAGGTGGCAGGGTGCTGGGGTCAAATACATGGTCCTGCTGGGCACTAGGATGACTGGCAGGGTGCTGGGACAAGGAACAGGTTGCTGCTGGGTGCTAGCATGGGTGGCATGTGGCATGCCCCGCACCTGGTGCACCTCTAGGCCGGTGTTGCAGTGTAAGGGGAGTGAATTGGCTAGGTCTGAAGCATTCCCCCCACAGTCCTCAGCAAGCCTGGGGCGGGGCTGAGCGGATGGGAGAAGCGGGGGGAAGGGGTGGCTGCCGGGTATCCATCTCTGCCCTTTGCTGCCGTTAGCTGGGGTGCACCGTGGGCCAGCGGGCAGCTCCCAGGATTCTCTCCTTTGAGCAGGGGTGGCTTGATCGCAGCACGAGCTAGACAGGGCATGATTGCTGAAGCCCCCCCCACCTTGCGGTTGTTCCCCACATTAATCAGATAGCAGCGAGCCGGGTTATGCTGGTCTGTGCTGCACTCACATCTTTGTTACCTGTGTAGACAGCCCCTGAAACACTGGAACTTGAGCTTCTAGTCCAGCCTGGTGTGTGACCTCAGGCATGTCACAGCCCCCAATGTGCCTTAGTTTCCCCAGCTGTAAAATGGGAATAATGTTGGCCTCCTTGGGAAAGCCCTTTGAGTGTTACCAATCGGCAGAGCAAGGGCTGGCAAGGACAAGTCTTGCGTTGGTCCCGCGGGCTTGGTACCGTTCCAGTGGGCGGATGGTGCCATCCGTTGCTTGAAAGTGCTTTGTGTCCGGATGAAATCAAATGAGGCAGTCCAGTGACAGACGGGTGAGTGGCTGAAAGTCAGTGGGTAGGGAACTGGGTGCCAGGCGGCAGGTCACTGGCAAATTCAGCATACGAGGAAGGGGGCTCCCACACCTTCGCTCCCAGCACTTGCGGGCGGAGTTCACAAATGACAAAGCTCTTCTTGCTTCCCCACCAGCCAAGCCATCACTTTACTCTGGGTCTTTAACATGTACTGTCCCTTGCCTTGGCTGGGCACTGCTCCGGGGCAGACCCAGCTTTGATAGCCCAGAATCACAGAAGTGCCCAAAATGTGCGGTTGGGGGTCACAAGCACCCAGACTCATGATCCCCACCCTGCTGTTCTTTCCCCAAGGCCCCCCCCACACACACTGTCCCACCCCCCAAAAATGCTCCTGAGCTACCTCTTCCTCCCAAGATCCACCCCCCACTTGTATTCTCCCCCTGCCATTGCCTGCCCTTACACGCTTCTGGCCCCCAACCCCCTGCTCCATGCCCTTTGGCCCTGGCCTGCCCAACCAGGGGCTGCCGCTAGAGACTGGAAGGTTTTCTACCAGCTGATGCCAGAGCCAGGCACCCCCAGCACCTCCCACAACCAAATCCCCCTCCTTCAGAGACAGGCAACCCCAGAGTCCCCCAACCAAATCCCTCCTTCAGAGACAGGCAACCCCAGAGCCCCCAACCAAATCCCCTAGTTCAGAGACAGGCAACCCAAGAGCCCCCAAAACCAAATCCCCTCGTTCAGAGACAGGCAACTCCCGAGCCCTCCACTAAATCTTCCTCCTTCAGAGCTAAGCAACCCAGCGCCTCCCCCCTCCCCTCCCACAGAGGCAGAAGAACCAGTCAAACAAGTTAATCTTACTTTTAAAAGAGGCTGCTCCTGCCGGCTGCCTCTGCTCAGTGCGCCCCGACGGCAGCACGTGGCCCAGCTGCCGGCTCACTGATCGAGTGTCAGGTGAGCTTGCGCAGCCTGCGATCGCTCCCACGCCAGCCCGGCGCCCCCCTAGCGTGGCGCCTGGGGCCAATTGCCCCCTCCCCGCCCCCCCTTCGGTACGCCTCTGCGTGGGAGGACGCGCGGGGGGCCGGGGCTAGCCGGCTCTCTCTTTTTCAGAGGGAGGCGGGGGAGTGCCGGCTCCTCGCGGAACCCCAGGGTTCCTCGGAGCACCAATTGGGAAACACTGGTGTAGACATACCCTAGGGCTTACTCCAAAATTAAATGCACTCGAAGCACAGTCAGTCAGTTAGCTTTTTTGGTAACTTGGAATCAGATCTGCATCAAAATGACAGTGGGAGTGGGGAAGATGAGAGCTTGTTGTGGAAGTTTTAAGGACACTGTACATTTAGTGTTGTAAGGACCTGTCTGTTAGAATTAATACAATTTGAAATTTAAAAAAAAAAGCATTTAAGGACAGCTATCAGCTGGCAACTCAGGAGACTGCTGCAGTTCCAAATGTGAAACATTTAAGATTTAGTTTAATAAAATATAAGTGCTATTGGGTTTATGTGTGTATGATTTAGTTCTTACCATTCCCAATGTACTGCTGCTATATCTGCAGCTTGACACAGATAATGAGTATTATGTTCTATTTCCTAAATTAATAAACATCAAGTTAGCTAAATAAAATAGATGTAAAATGCTGTACTGAGCTGTAAATTAACATGTTTTAGAGATCAGATATGCAACACTCTTTGCAGAAATGTGAAGTATCAGTGGGAAAAAATGATTTAAATCAATGATTTTTGTTTTGGTGATTTAAATCAGTTATTTAAATTGCTTTGATTTAAATCAGGATCTGATCATCTGGTCTCCTTGGTTAGTCAGCAACCTTTTAACCATCCTGTTGTGTCACAGCAGCCCCCAAAATGTGTGACTAAAATGGGGAACCACCTGTGTTGAGTTGCATGCTGTGGCCTATTATACAGCATCTAAAACTTGCTTTAGTTTAAAGGATGCTTTCTCACTATATGATGTGTATTATAAAATGTTGTGACCGCAAAGAGTCACCAATATGGAAGACAGTGGGTTTAAATGGATGAGTTTGGTTGAGATTTGCACTTCACTTGCTGTTCTCATGTAATTGAATATATAGATGGTGATGTTCTTTATTTCCCATTCCCTCTCTCTTCTTTCCCAGGTCCTCCTCCTCCACCTCCCCACATCCGAGTGAACAAAAAGGATGCACTCATTACTAAATCTTCCATCAATTTTACTTTCAACTGCAGCTGGTTTAGTGACACCAATGGAGCTGTGAAATACTTCACTGTGGTTGTGAGAGAGGCCGATGGTAAGTTTTCATGAATTAATGGGTTTCTTTCTGTAACCCGTAATAACATGGGGAGAGTGTTTGTGCTCACCTACTGGCTGGACATCAGAAGAGGTATCTGAATCTGCTTTTGCATCCAAGCCAACGAACCTGGTCCTTTATCTCAGCAGGGAGAGGTTTTTAGATCCAGAGGTCGAGTCCCCACTGGCACCAAAGTTAAGGGCAGAGTTGTACTTTATTCTCTGGGATGTTACTGTACACGTTTGGCTTGTTTCCTTAGAGACAAGACGAGCGAACTCAAACAAATGTCTTGGAGCACAGAAATGGGACAAATTGTCTTATTATGCACTGATTCAATAATGCAGCTCAGACAGTCACTTCAAGCAGTTAGCTTCCGTTTCTATGGGCCTCAGACTTCCCTGATGAGCCCTTATTAGAAAACAAAGGTAGCTTACAGACTGAATAAAATGAATCAAATGTTGTTTATTTCATGAGGCAAATCACTCTCATGAACACCAGTGTGAACTGAAGCCGAAAATATCCCCATTTAGTGCAAATATATTTCTTCTTGTCTTAGCCTACACATAGGAAGGGAGGCCTTGCCGTTAAAGCCCTGAACTAGGATTCAGGAAATCTGAGTTTAATTGCTGGCTTTGCCACAAGCTCCCTTTGTGACCTTGAGCAAATCATTTCATCATTCTGTACCTCTGGCAGAGCAGGGACTAGTTCTCACTATCTATTTGTACAGTGCCTAGCACAGCTGACCCTCTTGGGCGCTATCATAAATAATACAAAATTGAGATTCATTTCTGGGGGCTAAAGCATCATTTCCTATTGCAACTTTTCTCTGCACCAGCTGGCTACATTTTTTTATGCACTGTGGAAAGAGGCAGATGGTGGGGGTGGGCAGGGCCAGAATTATGCAGCCAAGGTGATTCATACAACCTTCTCAGGGCATCAGATCCTATCCGTTCTAGAATGGAATCTGAAAGAGCTATATCAAATGCCCTGAGTTATCTAGCCAGGCAAGCCAGCCTCAAACCAAAAGTGTCCCCATCCATTAATTTGCATGTTCAAATAGGAGACAATGTGTCTGGAACACCCTGAGCTAGACTAAGTGCAAAAATTACTAAGAATATGTCTATATTGGAGCTAGAGGTGTGATTCCTAGCTTACCATACTAAAAAGTGATGGTTCTGGCACCCTACGTTCACACTTGGGCATCTAGTCCATACCCATACAGCCATGGCTGTGCTGTTATTTGTAGCACACTGTAGATCGATCAGAGCAGGCATGGGCATGTCTACCCCAGCTGAGAGTTAAACCCACTGCAGTATAGATATAGATATACCTTAAGACTTATTTGAAGCAGTTGTGCCACAAGGCAACAGTATGTGGATCATCGCTCAAGGTATTTGAGTCTAGTAGAGGTCTCTGTAAAGAGGTTGGCTTTCATTGGTTTAACAATTTTGAATACAGTACAGTGCAGTCTTCATCAGACTATAGGAAGTTTTTTGAACCACAGCACCAGTTTGCTTTGAAACACACAACTTCCTGTCGGTAGGAGTTTCATATTTGCTGTGTTCTGCTGCTTCTCCTGGGGAGCAGATTACCACACCAGACCAACAGTAGTTTGTAAAGATAACATAGCTACTAATGACCATTGCAGTTACAGTTGATAGTAACAGTTCATATATAGTGTGTTTCTTCTGGAGACCTTCCAGTGCATTACATAATAAGGTAACTTGGCAGATGGCAGAACGGAGGCTTAGCGGAAAGTGACTTGCCTACGGTCATACAGCAGTTTAGGATGAGGGCTGGGAACAGATCCCAGGTAACTTAACTCCCAGTCCCATGCCCCATTCACTAGATCATGCAACCTCTCAAAGTGTAGAAGTTTCTCAAGTGGTAATGCCTTGGGTCTTAAATGGTATAGCTGTGGCATATGATATGCAATTTTTTTCTCCAGGCAGTGAAGAGCTGAAGCCGGATCAGCAGCACCCATTACCTTCCTATTTGGAATACAAGCACAACAATACCATACGTGTCTATCAGACAAACTATTTTGCAAGCAAATGTGCTGAAAACCTTGACAGCAACTATAAGAGCTTTGACATTAAGCTTGGAGCTGAGATGGAAAGTCTGGGAGGAAAATGTGATCCAAATCAGCAGAAATTCTGTGACGGGCCACTAAAACCCAGGACTGCCTACAGGTTAGATTTATTGTGCTCAGTGTGCTGTGTGAAATGTGCTGTATTATTAGGCAATATGCTGTCTAGATGCCTGATGCACTTGAGCTGCTATAGATTAATAACCTGTGTTACATGGTATTCTATGTGTTGTATTGTGCAATTTATAAAACTTTTCTTCCTGCCCTGTCTTGTAGGTAATATGTGAACAGTTCCTTCACCAGCCTAGGAATCATACATTTTGTTATGTGCAACACTCTGTGCAGTGAAAGGGCCTATTTATGCCTTTTACTTTAATGGGGAACTTTCCTATAGTTGCTGATTTCTCCAGGGAGAGAGTTAAGGGCTGGATCAGGAGCTAAGTCAGGAGAGCATTTGAGACAGCTAAAAGGAAGGAGGGAAGTGCAAAGGTGGCTTTGTGCTCCTCTAATTCTGTGGACAGGCTGTACCAGGCCAATCTGCTGTACCAGGGCAATCCAAATGCTATTCTATCCTGTGCCAGCTTCTAATAGACTCAGGAAGCTTTTACAGCTGACTCAAGGCAAAGAGAAACTTCAGCCACAGTCAGGCATGGTGTGGGAGCTACTAAAACACCTATATACCCCCTATTGAGTCCTCTACATTGACCTGAACCTCCAAGGGCTGAATCCAATTACTTTAAGTCCATTTTGTGCATAGGGAATGGCAGAAAGCAGCTAAAGCGTGACCCACCATCTAAGCCTTAGAATTCACCAAACACTAGAGTATTTGAAGTAATATCCCCATACAATTATGACTTGTATTTCAGATAAACAGGATATCATATGTTTATTTAGAAGCTGCAGCTTCACACTAAATTTAATTACTTTTCCCTGCAGCAATAAGTCAAGCTTAGCTACTATGTGTAGGCTATTAAAAACATGATGGGACAGGGGTACAATTGAAGTGAAAGCAATTTTCAAGTGGGCTCTAGTTGGGTTCAGTGGAAATTATGCCCACTTATCCCTACTCAGAATGAGGCCTGTGGCGAGTAAAGATTTCTACTTCATAACTTCTTTGATTCTAAATTCTATCAGCTGGCCAGCAGGAACTGCCACCACAGGTTATCAAAGCCACAATGTCAGCTGAGTGAATAGATCAATAAACCATTCACAGACACTCATTTCAGCTTTTTAATGAATTTGGTTGGACTTCATTTAAGCTCCTTTTGCTTTCTGTGAATGCTCTTAGAAATGAGTTTGCTATAAAAGGAAAATTCATGGAATTAAACAGTGAATACTTGCAGAATTTTCAGCCTTGTTCTTTGTATCTGTATTAGAAACCTGCATAAGAACTACATTCATTCAGTTGAAGAACAGAAACATACTATGTGATCAATGAAATTAATATGTTCATGTGAAAGATTTGTTGATTAATTTTCAGTGACAAATTTTTAGTAATCAGGAGCCATTCATCAGACAATTTGTGACAATAGCAAAGATCTAAATCCAACACCAATACCACTCAAAGTGATTTGTTTTTCTAGGTCATGAAACTACTTTCATGAGTCCTGATAGCCTGAGGTAATAAAGTCCTGATCCTGAAAACACTTACGCACAGAAGTAGTCCATTTACAGGACTAATATCAGGAGAGGTAGAATATAAATAGGTCCAGAATATGACTGTTCACATGCAAAGGTATATGTAGGATCAGGAGCATAGAATGTAATCCAGATCTAAGACCCCGTATCATAGTATTTAGGACAGTTATCATAGCCACAGGTCAGCTAGTCAGCAGGGCGTTTGTTTTGTTTTTGGCTTACTGCAGTCCTATGTCAAGAACACACTGGAATATATTAGCCTTCCTGCTGATCACATAGTTAGACAAGAAATGTTTTTTTTCTCAAGTTTAGTATGTTGTGTCATCTGGCATCTAGTCCTTCTTTCACTTTTCCCACATACTGTTGAGCAACAGGTAGATACCGATAAATGGACTGAACTTCTAAGGTGCTAAAAATATAAGTATAACAATAATAGTGCAGGCTGCAGCTCTCTGGTCTGGCACTTTCTGGTCCAGCAACATCCATGGTTCGGCATGATTTTAGTTAGTCGGATGTCCACTTATCATGGGTGTGGCCAAGTTTCCTGCAGTCCCATAAAGTTTTTTTACAGTCACCAGTCCTGGTTCTGTGTTCTGTGCTGTTATTTAGCTCTAATTTACCCCTAATTTTTTTCTAAGAGCCCAGTAAGCAGTGGAAATGTTGGTAATGCTGCTAGACAATATTGATCTGTGGTTTGGCAAATTCTCTGGTCAGATCCTGAGGGAGCCTTCAGTTAAAAGGTGCAAGAAATGTACATAGTAAATGTCTGAAAGCCCTGTTTTGTCATTTTGTGTAAACCTTTCCTATTTAATACCAACTCCCAAACAGATCTAATAAACCTTTCTGCTTTTCCAGGATCAGTATACGAGCTTTCACCCAGCTCTTTGGTGAAGACCTGCGGGAATTCACTGAGCCACTGTTTTCCGATACCTTTTTCTCTTTACCAATCACTACTGAGTCAGGTTAGTCTCTCCTTTCTTCTCTACTAACTTTACCAGCTACATGTGTATCATGCCCATTAGTGTTGGAGTGGATAGGAGAGAGCAGCAAGGACCTTATTGCTGAACTGAATGTTTGGTATTTAGCACTGTAGCTGTAACACTTCCCCTTCCATCTGTGATTTCCTTCAGAAATACAAAACTTCCTACAAATTCTCTAAGCATTCACTTTAAAAGGGACCAACACAGAGAGAGAGTTGTAACACCAACAGGCAGGACTGAACCTGAAACCTCTGGAGCTTAGAGCATGAACCTTTACCGCTTGAGCTAAAAGCCAGCTGGCTCTCAGCTAAGGCTGTAGAGAAAACTCATTCTCTCTCTCTGTGTAAGTGACCTAAATTACACTACATGGGACAGTACACCATCTCCAGTAGGTGTGTGGGTTACATACTTCCCCTAGCTGAGGAAGCACATCCCAAGCTTCAGCGACATCCCAGTTCAAATCCCAGACAAGCCCCACTTGTAATGACAACAGGCAGAATCAAATCCTGGGACCTCTGGAGCCTAGTGCAAGAGCCTTTACTGCATGAGCTAAAAGCCTCCTGGCTCTTAGCTAAGGGTGTAGAGCAAACTCATTCTCTCTCTCTCTGGAAGTGGTCTCAGTGCCACTACATGCAATAGTGAACCACACTCAGTAGGGGGGTGGGTTACAAAAGCGAGGACTGCACAATCCTCTTCGGGATAGAAATAATACATAGGGCTCGGTTCTTCATCGACTTTCTGCCACTTGTACTGGTCAAAGTGGACAGAAATGGCCAGTGGAAATTTCCCTTGGTGCAGGAGAGCTCTCTTCTGGAGTGAACAGGCAGAGATGGCATAATTCCTTCCAGCCTCAGCTATTCCATGTGTCCATGGTGTAGGGGAGACATCGGGGGGGGAAGGTATGGTGGAATTATGTTGATCCTTTCATGGTGCAGTGTCCCCTAGTGACTTTATGCCAGTGACATGAATTAGACCTGCCCCTCAGCAACTCTAACTTATGGTATCCCAGCACAGGATCAGGGAGCTACAACCAGTTCCTGATGGTTCCTTGTTTTAGCTATAGTGGGCCAATGAGCCTGTAGCTTATACATTCCTTGGGAAGGGATTGTCACTTGGTAACACATTACGCAGTGGAGCTGGAGTCCCTAACTCTCCCATCACTGCTGCAATACAATCAGTAATAACACAGTCACTTGCATACAAGGATCTTAATATACTTTCCAAAAACTGATTAAGCTCAAAACCCCCTTGAATCCAGGCAACAGTTACTTTTTGTATGAGAAACTGAAATAGTTATGTTGCCCCATGTAAATGGTCTCAAAATGGGATTGAACCAGTGGATTATCCTAGACTCAATTTGAAAAATCCAGTGAACTACTGAAACCTGGGGAAGACACCTGAACTCTTGAAAAATCTGGCTGTTTCTTTTCCTCCCTGATTCTATGGAAGGAGAGAACTTTTGTCTCTTCTACCTGTTTCTTGTCTGCCTGATGTATGGTGCAAGATCTTGAAAAAGTAAAGAAATAATATCAAAGCTCAGTCGTCCAAATATATATGCAGTTAAAGTTCCTTTGTGTTTATTTCAGTGTCTTTAGCGGATAACATGGTATATATCTAATTCCTTTGCTCTCTGTGTGTGTATCTTTCTTAGAGACCATGTTTGGAGTTATAGAAGGCGTGAGTGCTGGTTTGTTTCTCATTGTGATGCTGGTAGCTGTCACTGCTTTATTCTTCTATAGACAAAAAGTTAGGTAAGTAGAAACTCCCTCTTTTTCAGTTTTTTGTTGCTAAAGGTCAGATGAAATTAGATATGATTTTCCATCTGAGACTCTGAGGAAGATGTAAAATTGGATGAAAACATTAAATTATATTTAGGAAAGCAAAACCCTAATTACATCTCTCCCACCATTTGTACAAATTGCATATTGAACTAAAAAGCCCAATATTGTCCTTGATTAAGGATCAGGATTTCCACTGATTAATGGGAATTGCAAGACCAAGGCTGCAATAGCACCTTTGGTTCTTAGTAGAGCTGGTCAACAAGTTTTCATTTGAAGCAGTTTTCTGTCAGAAAATAAGGCTTCGTTAATACCTCTGATGGTTGGAAACCTTTTAATTTTCAACCTGAATTTGTTCATGACCAGTAAACACTAGAAAGGAAGAAGAGCTATATAGCTAATGGACTATGTTGACACAATAAAAGATAGATGTACACTAGCCATGAATAGTGTAATGAGCACAGAGTGAATTCCAGAACCTCCCCAGATCTAGTCAGAGTGCTAACGCTGACTTCTGATCTGACACTTCACAAGTCTGAACTGCCCTGATTTTCAGAGGTCTGAGCATGAAGGCACTCTGCTCTTCTGAAAAGTGTGTCAGTAACCTGTTGTGCATGGAACTAGTGATACTACCTGTCTCACAGGGATGTTCTGCAGATCCGTTGTTTAGGCCTTACCCTGCCTATATGGCTGGTTGGGGAAAAAAAGGTTCCACGTCTCCAGAAATGTTGAGGTTTTGAAATTTATTTGAATTCAATGTTGGAACAAAACTGAGACCTTTCTAAAATATTCAAGAGAAGAAAAAACTCAACAGCAAGATTCAGACCAGAGACTTGAGTGCCCTGGTCATCAGTTTATTGGTTATACTGGAATAGGTGTTTCTCTCTCACACACACACTAGAAATTCCCTCCAAGACCTGAGAAATCTTCGTGACAAAAGGTTTTCCATGAAAAGTTATAAGTGTGATGAATCGGCATGTTAGGGACTAGCTCTGATACGCACTTTAGTGGTAGTTTGACTAGCATGTCTTATGGTGGAGATACAGGAAAACTGCATCTGCAGAGATCCATTTCCGAGCAGCCAATGAAACAGCCGTCTCCTTGTTTCCTAACCCTAACCCTAACCCTAACCCTTTCCTTTATTTCCTGCCACAAGATACTTCTGTTGCCCTCCTCACTGTGACATTTGAACCCAGTACTTAAAACCAAAGTAAGAATAGTTTCCTTTTTATTGCAGTAATGGCCATGAACGACGTACAGCAAGGCTGAGCATTCGCAGGGACAGGCCATTGTCCGTCCATCTGAACTTGGGACAGAAAGGGTAATCTCAAAGCTTGTTTCTAAGAGAAAACTGTTTTAACTGGCATGATGGATAAAACCATCTCTTCAGTCAATCACTGACAGGGTGTTTCTTTCTTTTTTTTTTTTTTTTTTTTTTTTAATTATTTCTAGGAGCCGGAGAACTTCCAGGTAAAAGCAAATAATTCTTCATTTAAAACACCTTCCTTTGTAATGAATTAGATGACTCATGTCCTTGTTCTTGCCTGTGGTAACTGGGTATTTTTGTGTTTTGTCTTTTTTCCCTGTTGTATGCTTTAGTCCAATAAAAGTAAATCAGTTTGAAGTGCACTTCACCAAACTCCAAGCAGATTCCAACTACCTCCTATCCAAGGAGTATGAGGTACGAATCCAATCCGGTAAAATCATTTCTTTATTAAACAGACTGGTTAGGTGCTAACTCTAGCTCACCAACCCTTCAGCCCCAGAGACACATTCACTTCTACACACAAGTGAAACTGAGTTTGATAGTCTTGCCTTAGTCCCTGTTTGCTCTGCTGCTGAAAGCACAAGGTAATTAGGCACAGCTTGATCTGGTTAGCAGCCTCACTTCATCAGAGGCCCAGCACAGGGCCAGCAGGATGTGTGGAAGGTCAGGACTAAGTTGTGCAGGCAGAGCTGTGTGGCAAATCTTGAACAGTGTCTACCAGCCTGGCTCAAGCTAATGCCCCCAGTGCTCTAATTTCAGTCTAATAAAAAGCATTTCCTGTCCTTGGCCACTGGACGTTCTATAGTGTAGCAGCTTTTGGTTATTTTTACCTCACATTCATTTTGGCCTTTTGCAGGACTTAAAAGATGTGGGTCGAAACCAATCGTGTGACATAGCACTTTTGCCGGAGAACAGAGGGAAAAATCGATACAATAATATATTGCCCTGTAAGTTTTACGTTTGGGTATATAATATTCCCTCACACCAGCTATTTTTCACATCTTTTCAGGAGGGGATGGGGCAATCCCTTTCCTTGTTTTACTTTGTCGGAGGTGAAACAGCATTGCCAAGTCAAGTCTTGGTGCTTGGATGCTGACAGTGTATGGCCGTCTGCTTTAAAACAGCAGCTCTCATGAAATTTCACTTCACACCAGAGGCGTAATGACTAATGTTCATTCTGTTTATAACAAGCTTCAGCTGATCAACCCTTTCACCTGCCAGGGTAGATAGCAGGGATGTAGCACATTTAAACGATTAACCACTAAGCCTAGGCTTATCAATTAATCCAAGCAACTACACACAATCCCCAACCCCCGCTTGCTGCCTCTGAATCAGAGGCAGTGGGGATCGGGGGAGGTGGGAGCTGATGACCATGGGGAGCTGGCTTTTAAAACAGCTCTCCATGTGTGACAACTCTGCACAGCCATCTGCCCCCAACCTTGCCTCGCATAGAGACAGCGACGGGGGAGGCAGGCAGGAGTTGGTACTCAGGGGGAGCCAGCTTAAAAGCCAGCTCCCCACGAGCAGCAGCACAGGGGGGAGCAAGCGCAGGGCTGGCCTTACCATGAGCGAACTGAGGCAGCCGCCTCAGGTGCCAGACTGTGGGGCGCCATTAGGACCCAGAGTGTAGAAAATTGTATCTGCTGCTGGTACAGCGAGGGGGAATGGGGGCATCATTTGAGCTCCCTGCCTCAGGTGCCAAAATGTTGTGGGCTGGCCCTGAGCAGGCGGGATGCTGGCACAGCTCCTGTTGCGGGGAGCTTGCATCCGACCCTGTGGACAGCAGCTGCTGCCACCCCACACTGCTGCCTCTGTATCAGAGACTGCAGCATAGGATAGCAGGGGGCTCCCTGGGAGTGGGGCTGGGAGCGCACTGGCTGCTGGCCCCACCTCCAGGGACTATCAAATATTCATGTAACTGATAAGGTTTGGTGCGGTTACGTGATTATTCAATTACACGCTATCTAACATCTCTAGTAAATAGTAGGAATAATAATAGAAACCTTGTTTCAGAGAGTAGTTATCAATGGTTCACAATCCTGCTGGAAAGGTATAACAAGTGGGGTTCCACAGGGGTCTGTTTTGGGACCGGTTCTGTTCAATATCTTCATCAACGATTTAGATATTGGTATAGAAAGTACGCTTATTAAGTTTGCAGATGATACCAAGCTGGGAGGGGTTACTAATCTGGAGGATAGGGTCATAATTCAAAATGATCTGGACAAATTGGAGAAATGGTCTGAGGTAAACAGGATGAAGTTTAATAAAGACAAATGCAAAGTGCTCCACTTAGGAAGGAACAATCAGTTTCACACATACAGAATGGAAAGCGACTGTCTAGGAAGGAGTACGGCAGAAAGGGATCTAGGGGTTATAGTGGACCACAAGCTGAATATGAGTCAGCAGTGTGATGCTGTTGCAAAAAAAGCAAACATGATTCTGGGATGCATTAATAGGTGTGTTGTGAGCAAGACACGAGAAGTCATTCTTCCGCTCTACTCTGTGCTGGTTAGACCTCAGTTGGAGTATTGTGTCCAGTTCTGGGCACCGCATTTCAAGAAAGATGTGGAGAATTTGGAGAGGGTCCAGAGAAGAGCAACGAGAATGATTAAAGGTCTAGAGACCATGACCTATGAAAGAAGGCTGAAAGAATTGGGTTTGTTTAGTTTAGAAAAGAGAAGATTAAGGGGGGACATGATAGCAATTTTCAGGTATCTAAAAGGGTGTCATAAGGAGGAGGGAGAAAATTTGTTCATCTTGGCCTCTGAGGATAGAAGAAGAAGCAATGGGCTTAAACTGCAGTAAGGGAGGTTTAGGTTGGACATTAGGAAAAAGTTCCTAACTGTCAGGGTGGTCAAACACTGGAATAAATTGCCCAGGGAGGTTGTGGAATCTCCATCTCTGGAGATATTCAAGAGTAGGTTAGATAAATGTCTATCAGGGATGGTCTAGACAGTATTTGGTCCTGCCATGAGGGCAGGGGACTGGACTCGATGACCTCTCGAGGTTCCTTCCAGTCCTAGTATTCTATGATTCTATGATTCGTGTCACTTGTGTTTTGTGCCATCAGCACCAGATATCAGCAGGGCTGCTTTCTTCCTGGCCATTTAGATATTGTCAGTTCAACACTGTCTAGTGGCCACAGATCACTTATTTGACATGGTTAGGTGACAGTCACTTCCTTCAGAACTAATAATGAGCCTGCAGTAGCACAGTGCCCCCCAGGATGACACAAGGCAATAATCCTGAGGGTATCCTCTTTCAAACAAGACAGACCCTGACAGTACGTAGCCCATGAGAATGGGGATAGCCCTGACATTCTGGAGAATGCCTAGTGGATATTAAACGCTTATCATGAATAGTCCTCTGCAATTTCAATGGGCTGTGATAGCAGTCAGCTTGATTTCCAGTCCTACCTTGCCATGTACAGTAGGTTTCCATGTTTTATCCAGAGGTAGCTGCATTTCAGTAGTGGATGAAGGGATCTCTCTGTAGGTATGTCTCACTGCAGGGAGGAGAGTGCTTTCCAGCTCACACAGACATATGCTAGCTCATTCACTTAAAACATCACTGCATCTGGGGGTAACCAGGGCAGTGGCTCAGGCTACCCACCAAAGTACATACCCAGTAGGTCTGAGAGGGCTTGTACTCAGGCAGCTAGCCCGAGCTATCCTCAGCTGCACCGCTATTTGTAGCACACTCTCTCAAACGGAATTGCACTTGTCTGCCTAGCCCTGCTGGGAAATACCCACCCGGCTGCCCTATGGAAGTACCCAAAGTGTGTGTGTGGGGGGGGGGCGCTATGATTCCTGGAAGGGCAACACTGCAGCCAGAGACTCAGCAGGAATGCTCAGTCAGACAGCATTCAGACAGCTGGCTATGCCATGGGGGGAAGTATTCCTACTCCCTTTCTCTGTCAAGTAGCTAGCACTTACAAAACTGCTAGTCAGGAAGAAGCTTGTGTACTGCAACAGGATTGCGCTCAGCTGTGAAAAAATGGAGGGAGTTCCCCTGGGTTAAATCCACAAAGGTATTTAGGTATTGTAGTGTCTAACCACTAGGTGCCCTGCCACCTTGCAGAATCCTCCATCCTGAGTTAGATACTTAGGCTCCTTATCAATGCGGGAAGGGGGAGGTAGGCACCTAACACAGGGATCTTGTGAAACCATCAGCGTCATGCAAAAGGAAGAAGGCAGGACTCAGAGCCAAGATTCACAAAGGCAGACATCTAACTCCGATTGATATGGGCCTCTACTGTGGGCAGCCCAGAGGCAGGCACCTCCCTTCACTCAGGATTCTCTGCCATATACCCTCTCCTGACATGAGGGACGTGAGCCAGGGAAACCCATGCCCTAGCAGATGAAACCCAGACCATTCTCCTGAAAGACAAGGGAATGGGCATGTCTGAAACATAGACGCTTACTGGAGTAGACAGCAGCTTAGCAGTAGTTTCAGGGTATCACTGGTACCTATGTTTTGGACTGAGATGCCTACGTGCCAATGGATCTTTGTGATTCTAGCTCCTTGTACCCCTTGCATACAATCTCGCTCAACAGCCCTGATATGCTTGGGAACCCCCTGGTGAAAGGTGTTGTACAAATGTGGGCTGTTATCATTTGTAAACAAACCTTCGCACTCTGACTGCAGAAGCGCTGTTGGTATTTTTGCATGGGTGCATTTCTGTTTGCATTAACAGTATGAAAGGGATGCAAAATCAAGAGCTAGTTATAAACCTCTTGTAATTTATTTCTTCCCAGATGATACATCAAGAGTGAAGCTTTCCAATGTAGATGACGATCCTTGTTCAGATTATATTAATGCAAGCTACATACCAGTAAGTTGACTCGTTGATATTTTTTTATAGTCCTTGTCTCACCAATGGTAATTTCACCCTGCTGTGAAACGTAACATGCGGCTAGTTTCTTAGGACTCTCCCCCCCCCCCACCTTCCATATGCTCATTGGTTTTAAGTAAAAAGTCTGAGAACTGTTGGTGTGTGTGCTGAAAGGCCATGTCTGAATGCCATACATTGCCATACATGACTGACTCCGCTCCTAAAGCCACTTCCCCTGGATTGCTAGAGTCATATCGGATTGCAGTTATGATTGGCCAACAACACCTTTTCAAAGGTCACTGGTTTTATACAATTTCTGCAATAAGCCCAGCTATCACTGCACGTGAGATCATATGTATGGATTTGTACTTCATCCTGAAAGGGCTTGCTCCATGCATTATGGTGAAATTGGTGGAGGTTACAACTGTGCCCTTTGCCAGGGAATTATGATTGATCATAGCAGGAGCCTAACAATCCAGATTTCAATCCACCACTCAGCTAATTAATGGCAAATAGTAAAACAAAACAAAAACCCAATGGTTCAAAATGCCTAGGGCAGTGCTAGACATAATAAAAAGATGAAAAATCTCTGACTAATGCAGAGGGGACTAGCAAATACCTTCCAGCAGTATTTATATACACTGGTACATTCTCTTTCTTCTCTTTGCTCCTCCTACCAGTCTTCTGCTTCCAGAGCTTAGGGAGTCTTTAGCTGTTAGGCCAGGGCTGAGCAAGAACTTGTCAGCGGGTTGGATCCAGCCCGCCTAGGTCTTTTATACAGCCTGCGCCGCGGTTCCCGGCCCTCCCTCTAACACACTGCCTGGGAGCCGGGGACGCGCGAGCCCTTTCAAACTGCTTCTATTTAAAGGTGGGGAAAGTATGAGCCCTTTGAATAGAAGCAGTTGAAGGGGCTCACACTTCCCGGCCCTGACACGCTACCTGGTTGCTGCTGGGGAGGCATGAGTCTTTTCACTTTCTCACGCTTCTCCATGGTGGTTTGTTTGCAGTTGCTATAAGGTCCATTCCTCTGGCATTATAGAAACTAACTGGAGTTTCCTGGATTTGCAGGGCAATAATTTTCGCAGGGAATACATTGCGACTCAGGGCCCTTTGCCTGGCACCAAAGATGATTTCTGGAAGATGGCATGGGAACAGAACGTTCACAATATTGTCATGGTAACCCAGTGTGTCGAGAAGGGCCGAGTGAGTAGCGAGGTTTCTTATTTATTAATTTCTATTTTTAAATGTTGTATTTATTATTTGTATGACACTAACACCCACAAACATTGACTGAGATCAAGGTCCCATTATGGCAACTGACACATAGTAAGAAACAGTGCCTGCCCCTACAAGCTTAGAACTGGGATTTTGAAGCTATTTAGACATCTAAATCCCTTTGATTGCAGTAGGAGTTAGGTGCCTTTAAACATCTGGCCCTTGCAGTCTATACAGACAAGACAGAAAAAGGGTAGGTGGGGAAACAGAGGCGCAGAAAGGTGAAGTGACTGATCCAAGGTCACTCAGCAGGTCAGTGAGAGAGCTAAGAATAAACCTACTGCAAAACCACAGTATCTTAGGCATGCATAGCACTTAAGAAGTAAATATAACAATTACCCAAAGACTATGCAATCTATAAAGGCCTGATTCTGCAACTGTAATCACATGTTTACATTAGATTACATTATATTAGATAGAGGCAGCAAAGGGGGAAGAAAGGATACTTCAAAGCGGCAGTGTCGCACAGCTGAGCCAGGGATCAGCTGTGCAGCGCTGCCCCTTTGAAACACTGAAGCGGCATTCAAAGGGGCAGCACTGTTGGGCACGGGGTCAACTGGGGACTCCCCAGCTGATCCTGGGTTCCGCTGAAATGCTGCAAGCTGGGGAGTCCCCAGCTGACCCTGGGTTCAGGGGAAATGCTGCGCAGAACCCGGGGTCAGCTAGGAGCTCCCCAGCTGACCTCTGGCTCCACGCGCGGTATGCAGCACAGCATGGAGCCCGGGGTCAGCGGAGGACTCTGAGTCCCCCGCTGACCCCGGGCTCCATGAGGACACTGTGGCTTTGAAATGCACAAGAGCCCCCGCTGGGGACTCTTGTACATTTCAAAATAGACACGCTCGCCTGCAGCCTGGAGTCAGCAGGACTTCCCGCTGGCCCCGGGCTGCATGCAGAGTTCCGCATTCCTCCTTTGAAATGTACAAAAGCCCCAGAAGGGACTCTTGTACACTTCAAAGGAGGCATGTGGAAATGCCTATCGACTAGTTGAGTAGTCGATGGAAATTCCATGAACTACTCAACTAGTCAATTAACCGCAATTTAACATCCTTAAACTGTATGTGGAAATGCCTTTTGCTGTTGAAGCCCTGACATAGCAAAATACTTAAGGGTTGCCTAACTATTCAGTGGGACCTCTTGCATACTTTAAGCACCTGCTTAGATCCTTTGTTGAGTACATGTTCATATGAATTATTTTAGCTGCCTTAATTGTCCATCAACTGGTGTGTGACTCCTTCTTGCCTTCTTGGAAACGGGGGATTCTTAGAAACTCTGTGCAAAAAATGAGCAGATCTGAAGTTGTTTAAATATGACAGGTTGGCTCCAGCTCTTGTTATTACTGAAACACTCTTTTCTTTGTCCTTACAGGTGAAGTGTGATCATTACTGGCCTCTGGACCGGGATTCCTTGTATTACGGAGACCTGATAGTTGAGATGTTGTCTGAGTCAGTGCTTCCAGAATGGACAATAAGGGAGTTTAAAATTTGTAGTGTATGTTATTTATTTAATTTATTTATTTATTTAAATCTGTTAGGATATCTTAGAGTGGCTAAACCTCACACATCCTGATTGCTCACCAGTGACCTGCTCCCTAATGCTAACTGTCACAGAGCATGATGTTCACTACAAAGACTTGGCATGTTAGAACATCTGCCTCTTGACTCTTCTGATTTTCCATATTTCTGTGATCTGACAGGAAGAGCAGCTTGACTCAAAGAGGCTCATCCGTCACTTTCATTACACAGTATGGCCAGACCATGGAGTTCCAGAGACCACCCAGTCCCTGATCCAGTTTGTAAGAACTGTAAGGGATTATGTCAACAGGACGCCAGACACTGGACCAACCATTGTGCACTGCAGGTATAAATGAAAGCTGGATGCCATGGGTTCAGGAGTGTTATAAAATACACTTAAAAGATCTCTAATGTTGGTGTCTCTCGGGGGATAACTGTCACTTAAATTTCTATGGCCACAGGCTTTAATAGGCATTTTGAGCTAGGTGATCCAGAGCAGTGTACGACTCACAGGCCTGCATTCTGGGAGATGGTAGGTGCCCAACTTGTGCCAATGCATAATGGTTCTTAGAAGATCATGTCTCCAGATAGGGCCGCTAAAGCACTGTCCTGGGCACACTTGCTATTCCAAGGGGACCCTCAGTTGCTGCCTGGTGGAAGATTTTTAAGTTTCCCCTGCATTGCTGGCTCTGGCCCAAAGTCTCATTACCCCCTTTTTAATTAAGAAAAAGTGAGGCATAATGAGGGGTGAATCTCAGCTGCAGATGTGTGTCCACATCTTCATAGATGTTTAAGGACAAAAGGGATCATTGTAATCATCCAGTCTGACCTCCTGTATAACATGGGCCAAAGAATCTCACCCCCCAATTTAAAGCTTTGTGGGTTAACTACAAAATTTGGGTCTATATTCAGGTCATAATCTGAATCTGCAGGTTCACCTTTAGGAAGAAAACAGCTTTAAAGCTCCTTACAAAAAGATTTGGATATATTGAACTATCAACCTAATTTGATCCACAGTGACCATAGAAGATTTCGCAACTAGCTCTTCCATCACTCGAAACAAAAAATCTACCTCCACTGTAAACTATCGCCATCGGAAATCCTAGAGCTGCCACTTGACTAGTGCAGTGAACCCAAAGATCATGGTGGAGTAATAGCAATGCTCACCTGTCCCTTGCCTGAATGAAATGTAAATATGGCGAGAGCTTTGACCCAGTGGATTTGTATTTTCCATCTCTTTTCAGTGCTGGTGTTGGTAGGACAGGCACATTCATTGCGCTGGATCGAATCCTTCAGCAACTAGACTCTAAAGACTCAGTGGATATTTATGGAGCAGTGCATGATTTAAGGCTTCACAGGGTTCACATGGTTCAGACAGAGGTAAGCTTTGGATATGGCACCTCTTCAGCATTAATGTAAGAATAACAGTTGGAACACGGAGTGTCTCTTCTGCGGATCTCAAATCACTTCACAACTGTTCATAAATTAGGCCTTGTGGCACCACTGTAAGATAGTTAACAGGTACTATAGCACTGAGAATCTGATCTAATTCCTACTGAAGCTAGTGGGATATTTTTCCATTGCCTTCCATGGAGCTGGATCTACACATGAAGTTTTATACCTATCTTAGAAATGCCTCTGCAGTTCAGGGGTGGGTAAAGTGGTCCCTAGAACTCTGTCTTCCCTTGGAACGTAATGCAGATACCTTTAACAGCACATCACACTGGAGTTACTGAATTAGATACATAATTTGGGAAGGTGGGGAAGTAACATAAGCTTTTAAGTACACTGGGGATGGGCACTAAGATGGACAGATAGGAAGCCATAAAGGAAGGAAACAGTGGAAGATGGAGATAATTATTCAATTGTTTATTATTTAAACAGGTAGCACTCTGACCTTGCAGCTGTGTGGTGTCCTTGTACTTCCTGGGCTGACACGTCCATCTTTCATGATGCTGTTGGGCAGGAAGATCAGTCTTTTCCTAACCCGTTATCAAGGGCGCCATTTTGGGAGGTGGGGGGGGCGGGTGCAGCAGCCATGAGCTCTGGGACGTGGCTTGCTTTTCATCCCATTCCCGGGATGCTAAGGGAGTGAGGGGAAAGTACTTGTATTCCATGCATGCCTCTCACACCTGACTGGTGACTGGTGAGTTTCCTTCACCAGCCAGGTGTGAGAGGCATGCACAGAATGCAAGCACTTTCCCCTCACTCCCTTAGCATCCGGGGAATGGGATCAAAAGCAAGCCACGTCCCAGAGCTCATGGCTGCTGCCCTCCATCCCCACCCTCCCAAAATGACGACGCTCTTGCCTGTTATGCAGAAGGCACTGCATCTATTCTGTTAGCACAGGACAAACACGTCTTCTGTGCTTTTAAAAATGCAGGAAACCCACTTTCAGAGAATGGTGGCTAAACACTCAGGGACTAATAATAGAGTAATGGAGGCAGCTTGTTCATTGTCTCTGTGGAACCTGTTAATAGAGAAATCGTAAGAGGTTTTCTGGGCTCCAGCCTGATGCCAGTGTAGCTCTTTGTTGCAATTTGGAGGCTATGTTGTGCGTGGCTAAGTTCACTGATGTCTGAAAAAAAAAAAAAGAGCTGTCCATGGGTTTGAGAAGACTCTGCTTTTTATTTCACTAATCACTAAAGCACTCTTGTTAGCACAAAGTCAGAGTTTCCCAGACCTGGTTATGGAGCTTCAGTGTCAGCCTGGCATGTGGTCTCAGTCAGATGTTGCCCCCTGGTAAAATGTTTGCCAGGAGAGGGACCAGGATACAATGAGAGAATAATTGGTGGTTAGCACGACAGGCAGTGGTCGCAACAGCTGCCTAACTGGCAGGGGAATGCTGCCACATTTCATTCACAGCAGGAGCCCTTAGTAATATCTGCTAACTGTAGATACTGTTCCCAGCCCAGATTTTCATTGAGCAAGTATGTAGGGTGCAGAATTCTGTTTCCTGGAGACAGCAGATTTTGTAATTTTCCTAAAGAGAGGGCAGAGCAACAATTAAACTTCCTATGCAAATGAAGATAAATTGTTGAAAAAACAATTGTGTTCCCTGGGGGAAAGGACACCTTTAAGGCAAAGTAAAATTAGAAGCAAGAGCCTTAGTGTGAGGAGGCATTCACTAAAATCTTCTAGTCTATGGGTACTATAGTACATTTGTCATGTAATGCTAGTGTTCCTGTGGTCACTGCCCTGAGAGAATGGCAAAGTGTAGCAAATCTGCAGTTCATGCATAAGCAGAGACAACCTGGGTGAATAGCAGATCATATCAGTTTAGGTCCTGTCCACACTGATCAAGGACGACATTGTAGTCATTCTTTCTAGTAAACTATTCAAACACTGTCCTTAGACAGGAAACAACACAGTTCACTTAGCTTACACAGATAGGAGCTAACCTTGCTGGAAAACCAGAATGGTCGCAGGCAATATCACAGTCTAATAAACCAGTTCCTAGCACATTTTAAGTCCTGTCAGGACTGGCGAGGGAAAGAACATTGATTCTTTTAATATGAATGGTTTTTACCAGAAATATAATTTGTTAGAAGAGGGTCCCAGAGGCTTTCAATGTCCAGTATAAACAAGGTCTAACTACACTTCCCTGCCCAGCATAGGAGTAACCACAGTTCCCTGTAACCTGAGTGCATGGGTGGTCGCTCAGGAGTGATTCACATACTGCCCAGTTGATTAGCAGAGCACCCACAGCTAGGTTTTGTTTCTACTGGTGGTGCACATTTGCACATGCTTTAGTGCACACTAGCATTGTTAAAATGCAGGTATTTAACTAATCGAGTAGTTGATAGAATTTTTATCGACTGCTTGATTAGTCGATAGGCAGCCCAGCTTAGTTCTGGCTCACACCGGGCGCAGGACCCAACCATGCTGCAGCTCTGCAATTTAAAAGGCATTAGGAGCCGGAACTGAGCCGGGCTGCCTGCCCAGCCAGCAGCAGCCCCTGTGCATGGGGGTTCCAGTGGGGATTTGGGACCTCCTGAGCACAGGGGCTGTTGCCATGAAGCAGCTCCTGCCTGCGGCTGGGTTGCCATGGACAGGGGCTGCTTCACGGCAGCAGTCCCTGTGCACGGGAGGTCCCAATTTCCCGCTGGGACCCCCCGTTCATAGGGACTGCTGCTGCAAAGCAGCCCCTGCTCCCTCGCTTCTGATAGAGGCAGCAGCAGGGGTGAAAGGGGAAGGGGCAGCACCACAGAGACAGTGCTGGGGGGAACTGGCTTTTAAGCCGGCTCCTCCCCAGCACCAGCTCCTGCTCCCCCCCTCCTCACTGCCTCTGTATCAGAGGCAGCAAGGGGGGGATGTGAGTAGTCAACTCGACTACCCGATAAGCATCGGCTTCTTGGGTAGTCGACTTCTCCTTTACATCCCTAGTGCACATAGAGAAATATATTTCATGCACAGATGGAAAAGATTAGAGGGAAATTGGAAGTGACCCCTGAGTACATCCTACTGTTGTTATCATGAAGGTAAAAAAACATACTTGACTAGGCCTTACTTCATTATGTTACATGAGGCTTAATGTTTTGCAAGGGTACTCAAAAGCTACTATAATTATCAGAGTTGTGTAAGACCCGGGTTTCCATGTCACAGGAATTTCTGTCATTTCAAAATGTGTTTAGTTCTGAATCAGAATGAAAATAAATAATTCTAAAATTTCCCATGAAACGGTTTTTAAAAAAATCAACTTTCAGGTCAATGGAAACATTTCATTCTGATTTCAGTATTTTAATTTTCATTATTTTAACAGTATAAAACAAAAGCGATTTCAAAACTAAAAATCCATTTTTGTATGGAAAAATTGAAACATTGCATTCCAAATATGTCAAAACAAAATATTTTGACTTTTGGAAACTTTTTTAACATTTCTTTTCCAAAAGAAACGTAGCTGATTCCACAAGAATTTAAGTTCCAACAAAATGCCATTTTCCCAGCAGAAAAATGACCAAGTGGAGAATTTTCCAAACCCTGCTCAAATAAAAGTCTTATAAAGAAGATCACATTCTCGTAACAACTGACATGGCTCTTTCTGGAACAAAGGTGTTTCAAAACACTCCATATTTTAGCATTCAGTGGCACCTGAGTGTAAGACTCTCCTAACTCCCTTTCAGATTTCAGTCATTTCTGATACCTCCCTCCCTCTTTTCCAGTGTCAATATGTCTATTTACATCAGTGTGTGAGAGACGTGTTAAGAGCAAGAAAGCTACGCAGTGAACAAGAAAATCCCTTGTTTCCAATATATGAAAATGTGAATCCAGAGTATCACAGAGGTAGGGACAAAGTTATTGAATTGTACCACATTTCAGATTCACAATTTAATAGCCAGGGACAAATTGCATTATCTCTTGCCTAGGTTATTATAACCTCCTAACAGACTTTCTCTCTTCTCACCTCTTCTCCCTTCCACTCTATTCAAAATGCTGGTGCTACAGTTGTCTTCCTCTTAGGGTTGCCAGATACTTTCACAAAAAATCCCAAACATGGCAGGAAAAAAATTGGTTGAGCAAAAAAAAAAAAAAAAACACGGGGGAACAAAGTTGAGGGAAAAAAAAGGGGGGAACAAAGTTGATGAGCAGATAGGGACCACAAATACCAGACTGTCTGGGTGAAAACCGGACACCTGGCAACCCTACTTCCTCTCTTGTCACTCTGCCATTTCATTCTCCTCTCCATTGGCTTCTCCATTAAATCCCAGCTGCACCTACCTACATCTTCTCTGATCTCATTTCCTCCTAGACTGCTCACTCATACCTTATACACCTCCCGGTGCCATCACCTTATTATTTCCTTGATCTTGCTTTCATGCTCATGCACACACGCTATTAAGCTGTTCCCTCTGATAGGAACAGTCTCCAACCCTCTCTTCTTATTAAAACTCACTCCTCCGAAAAATATTTGCTTCCTCCTTCATTTCAGCAACTGTCTCCTCCTGGTTTCCCTTGTAATGTTCTTACATCTTACATTTGTCTGGTCTGTTTTACTTATGAGCTTGTTGGGAGACAGAAAATGTTTTATGTTCATGAAGCATCATCTATATTTCTAGTGCAACACAGGGGACTTGTAACTGAGACAAGTGACATTTGCTTTCCATTGTTGATGACCTATTTTCAAAGCCTGTCTCTTTTTCCAAGTGGAAAAGAATTTGGTGATCAGATTCCCTCCTCTACATATGAGAGGCCAAGGAGTGAAATAACAAGAGTTGTACAACTCACAACTGAAGTGTAATGGTGGGGGTGTAAATGGAAACTTGTTCAGTGTCTCCCTTTTTTGATACCAGTCTTCAGACAGTGCTGGTACTCTGCCACTTCTCCAAGCACAATAGTCATCTGCTAGCAATAAAAATAATATGGACTGATGATTTTTCTAATCTATTTTCCTTGTTTTCAGATGCGGTTTATTCAAGGCACTAAGAACGTAACAGACACCTGCTTTTGTGATCAGATCTGTTAACTTTGTGTGAGTGAGTGAGTGAGTGTGTGTGAGTGAGTGTTTCATGCACTAAAAGAGGTGCCAGACATTTGTATTGATGCTGTGTATAATTTATTGGTCTGGTGATTTTTTTAAAGATATATAATTTAAGTGTAACAGATATTATTGTATATAATTGTATTTTGGTGTTATGTAAATATGTATTTTTTCTATAATGTTTATATGAATATTAAGCTTCAGATAATACTATTTTTCCATGCTAAAGTTATTAGAAACTTTTCTACATAAACTATTTTAAACTGTGTGTCAAAAAGAACTGCTGAGTTTGGCGCAGGTTATCTATTGGCATTTAATATACAAGGAAAACCCATTAAGCCTAGCCAGCCTTTTAGCTGATTCAGTGTTCACAAGATGAAATAAGCTACATATTAGATAAAGGATAGTAGTCCTACATAGAAATGCTAAACTTTAAACTGATTGCTTGTGATCTGATCAGAATGGAAGCAATCCAAAATGCCAAGTCACTGCCATATACAGTTTACTTAAAAATCATTAACATCCAAATAAAACAGCATCCACTTCCCTGTGAGCAACTGTCTCATTGTAACCTGAATGTTAGTGGAAAACATTAACAATATGTTGCCTTAAAGTTGAATAGAACTTTTCTGTTACTCTGATGGGGGGTTAGATTATGATTTGACCTACATGACTGATGTATTCTTAAATGAATGCGCATAGCAGCCTAAGACAATAAGTAAACTATACATGTATTCACCCTGACTGACATGCAGACACTTATTTCCATGAGGATGCAAAACCTGGCCATTTTTATCACTCTTTAAAAATAAAATCATTATTAAGACAGTTTAAAGAAGAGGCATGGCTGGATAGTATCAGTGTAGACCCTCTCAGGAGTATAAAGATTTACAGATGTATACCAGGGCAGCACATAGCAGGGATGCCCTGTATGTCAGTACTCTCACTCCAGGCTACATGGCCCAGAGAGTTTAATATTGTCCCAGTCAGCACTTTGGCTGTGGGAAGAAAATGGATCCCATTCCACAGACTTAAAATCGGATATTAGGTTTGAGAAGATGAAACTTTGCCCCAGGTTCCAGGAAGAGAAGGACCTCAGCCTTTTTTTCAACACTGCATGCTGGGCTAGTCCCTCCCTGCTGCAGAAACACCCGTGAGAGTGACAGTGTAGGAGCGGAGGAAAACACCCCGCCTGCTCTTGCAGCATTTTCCTCAGACCTTTCCACTGAGTGGGATGGGTAGGTTTGCCTAACACCCAACGAGCAGGGATTTCCACCCACGTACGCTGCAGTTCACCCAAATTCCCCTAGATAGAGAGGACCATCCCTAGAGTCCTTGTTCCTCCACACCTGCCCTGGAGTCCCCCTACTGCTTACCAGACACCCTTCCTGCAACTGCTCCAGAGGCCTCCCTTTATATAAGGTTTCACAGCTGCTCAAAAGCATTAGGCTCCTCTAAGAGGTTATTTTGTTTGACAGTGACGTTGATCCTCTGGCCGGTGGCCCATTTGCCTCACAGGTGAACCCCAAGACTTTCTGAGACTCTTATGGGTGCTGAGGAGGAAGGGAACAATGTTGTAGGGACAACTCACTCCACTTCCACAGAGGGCAAAGGCTATGGGTGATTTTAAGTTCGTCCTCCTTAGGGCCGTGAGCCCTTTATTCCTTTCACTGTTGAGCTCTGGCCTGGCTTGACCTGGCTAAGACAAACAAGCATGACAGTTATATACACACATGCATGCGCGTGCACACACACACACACACATGCGCGCGCACATACACACCACCCCTGAACTCACACAGTTTGTCAGAGGCAGTGGTTCACTTGGTATGTGAAGTTTATCCACCAGGCCACCACTAGCTGCCTTGGAACCAGTCTGTACCCCTGCTTTTTGCAGCAGTGCCTGAAGCAGGAGCTTAGTTATGATCAAGTACAATTGCACTTTAAAGGAATATCAAATGTACTAAATAAATTATTCCTCATTAGCTACTACCATGTCCATTTTTCTGCTGAGGAAATGAAACCTGTTCAATAATATATGCTTGGAGGCACGAGTCAATGGTTGTAAATTGTGTGTGTGTGTGTGTGTGTGTGTGTGTGTGTATACACATATACACACGCACAATTTATAATCGTTTTCAAAAAATTAAGAATCATATTCCCCTTTTAATTTTAAAAGTTGTTTTTTATTTTAAAAGGTGCATCCCTCCTAAATGCCTTCAAAGTATACAAATCAGCAGACAAAACATGCATGATGTCCTAGCCAATGTTTGTTTTCAGTTCTTTATGCTAACAGTGCCAGTAGAGCATGAACTTTTTCCTCCCTATCTGTTGTAAAATGATGAGCAGCCCTAAGCACTCTCCTACAGTGCTCTTAGACGGCGTTACGTTTCTCCCTCGCTATGTGACATTGTGCACACACACACATACATACATACAGAGTATGACTGGTTCTGCATTCTAGCAATAACTTGACATATTCATATGGACCCAGTATAATTATACTGAGAAGAAATAAAGGTCAGAACCTCTGTAATATTTTTGGTGCAAGCTACCAGTTAGTATAATTAATTATATGTATTGTGCCTTGGAGTAGAATGCCAGGACTGACAGGGAATTGTTAAACAAAAAGGCTGGACTACAAGGAGCTGCAGTACTGAAAAAAGATAGCTGTTAAGGAACATAATCTTTGCCTGAAGATTTTTATGTACTGTATGCCTAAGAATACCCTCTTGATGTTTCCCAATTGTGAGGTTATAAAGCAATTTTCGATCTTGTAAACCCTTGAGCTAGGATTTGCACACTTGGGTCCAGTCTTGTAAGTCACGCCCCTTTCCTTGTATGAATAGTCCAGTTAGTGTCAGTGGGCTATTTACATGTGAAATAACATCTAGATCATCATTTGCAGGACTGAGGCCTTAAGTAACATTTTTTTCTTGAAATATATTTTATAAACTTTGTGATGAATTGCTTTAGTCCATGAAATACCAATGCAAGGCCTATTATCTATTTTAGCAAATACTTTCACATAACATAGCTAGAGAATTAGTGAAGTGAGCTTTTTTAATTACAAATAGGTCATTGAACTAAATGATTGCAATAGTCACACTGTGAAGATGTCATGAAAGTGCAACTTTATAAAATGTATATGCTGCTATGATTATTTATATGGCTTAAATGTGCTCGATAAATGCTTACCAAAAAGTATTCTTTAGGCCGCTACATAAGAATTTCCCTTCAGCTGAAGTACACTTAAGAGTGGTTGGTGTTCAGATTACATAGTATGCCATGGAGTTGATGTTGTGCCTTGGAAAAACAACACTCTGAAACAACAGACAATAAAGTAAGACCAAGTACAATTCAAAGTGAATAATATTCCTGAACTCAGTGGTAATGGCCTCAGAATTATCACCTGGGAAAAGGGCACTGGGGGGAGGAAGGGGGAGAGTGTGATCTGTGGTGACGTATCCAAGAGCCGTAGATTGTAGCTACTCTTTTACAAGATTGAGGTGTGGCCTTGTATGCAGTGCACTAGCTCTAACGTGTGTGGCTCACAATTGCATGCAATTATTTGCCTTTCTGTCAATGCCTTAAAGCCCTTCAGTTATGTAACTAGGCTGAAGCATAGGATGACAGCCATTCTTTGGATGATCCTGTGCCCAACCTCAACCATCTGAGTGTTGCATTCTGGGCCCTGTTGTCCCTGGAGGGTGCATCTCTACGACCTTGTCTATACTTACCAGGATATTGGGGCTGCGGGGATCAGTCTCGCAGGGGTTAATTTAGTGGCTCTAGTTAAAAACCCGCTAAATCAACTGCTGATCATGCGCCCCTCGACTCTGGTACTCCACTGGATTGAGAAGAGTAAGGGGAGCAGATGAAATAATTTATCTCGTTGACCATCTGCAGTGGGGATGCCACAGCAACTTGATCTAAGGTACATCGACTCCAGCTACGCTATTCATGTAGCTGGAGTAGCATTGCTTAGGTCAACATTTCCCCCAATGTGAACCTGACCTATATTAAAGATGAATGTGCACTAGCAGTCGCCCTGTGACCTGTTGTCCTATGACTGTCCCCTTTCTAACTCTTGTAGTGCAACTCCTATGCATTACAATGCTCAAGTAAGGCAGCTTATTACTCATGATCTAGCAAATCAATAAACTAGATAAGATTGGGCATGTTGGATGACGAGAAGAAAATATCTACGGTTATGGGCTAGCTGATATACACTGTCAGGCTACGTCTAAACTACAGGCTTCTTGCGCAAGAAGCTTTTTTCGGAAGAGATCTTCCGAAAAAACTTCTTGCGAAAGAGAGCGTCCACACTGTACAAGCACATCAGGAGCTCTTTCGCAAAAAGGCTTCTTCCTCGTAGAATGAGGATTACCAATTGCACAAAAAGCCCTCTGTTCTTTCGATTTACTGTCGAAAGAACACACTTGCAGTGTGGACGTAATTCAAGTTTTGTCAGAAAAACTGCTGTTTTTCTGACAAAACTCTGTAGTCTAGACAGCCTCTGTAATGCTGGGTGCATAATTTGCAGGGTGGCTTTGTTGTTTGTTTAATTTGCAAGCTAAAGCCAATATAGTAAGAAAGACATGTAGCTGACTATATAGTGCTCTCAAATGTCACACTATTTTACATTACAAAACAATTTTTTTAAATCTAGCTATTCATAAATTCTGTGCCTGACTAAAGTTTCAGAAAAATGTAGAAATCATTCCATTTTTATGTTATATAATTATTCATGTTTGTGTTTCTAACAAGCACTAGGTGAGCACAGAGCTATGCTACTGTTATTTAATTGATGTATACTTTTATATTTTTAACACCAGTCTACAAAGCAAATATAGTTGAGTGTATTTTACACATTGTTCATGAATAAAATAGTTTCTTTAAATGAATGTGCTCTTCTTCTATTCGACTGCTTTTGCAGTATGTGTTTGTGTTGCCCTGCTGCTCAGGGAAACAAATGGTCATAAGCGAGTTTGATTTTTAAATAAGACGCTTCAGGGAACATTAAATTCATCAATGACTGTTGCCTTAAACTTTTTCTGCTCGATGGTGTGCTTGCTAGAGAAAGACACACACTATCTGATATTGAGTGAGGGTTGCTTTTCCCTCTCAAATACTTTGTCCTTTAGTAACCAAGATGCTAGCTCTTAGCCAATGTGAGTTTTCAGCAGTAGTGCAGCTCAGGAGCTTAAGTGCCTGTTTTTTCAGAGACATGTCACAAGGCCCTAGTAACAATTAGGACAGATCCTCAGCTGAGATAAATGGGCATTGTTCCATCGACTGCAGTAGAGCGATGTGAGTTTACACCAGAATTTGAATCTTGATCGTTAACAAATAGTTTTTTCTCCTTTATTTTGCTTGTGGGCCTACTATGACTAATTAAGTCAAACAAGTAGTTTCGCTGTGTTGGCCTGTATTTGCAATTTGCTGGTAAGAACAGGCTGGTCTGATGATTTGAAGGGAACAATGATATTTGTCCACCATTTGGTATTCCCCCATGCCTATTTCAAACTCAAAGCAGGGGGCTGTGAGTTCCTGCTTGTGGAGGCAGACTTGTACATGCTCGCCTTGAACTAGATCACTAAAAATAGCAGTATGGCTATGCTTGTGTACCCCACACACCTTCTGGGTGTGGTTCACTGTCCCATCCACTCACAGAGAAAATAATGAGCAGCAATGTGGCGCAGCCAGTCGGCCCTTGAGGAGCTCCGTCCTGCTCCCTGCCTGGGCCCAGCTGCCAGGGAGAATGGCTGAATAGGCCAGGGGGAGGCACAGCAAGAGAAAGACAGGTCCCCCGCACTGCCTCATTCTGCCCCCCCCAAACCTCCACTCTGCAGGTCATCTGGGGCAGGGAGAGAATGACAGTCCCAAGATGTGTGGGGAGGTGGTCACTGGGCAGAGGGGACATGCAAGGTGGTTACATCTCTTCCCTTTAGACTGTGTAACCAGACAGCTAGTGTGAAAAATTGGCCCAGGGACAGGAGGCAATATAAGACAAAGCTCCAATGATTGGGACTATTCCTATAAAATCAGAACAGCTGGTCAGCTGCTGACACAGGAATTGAATCTAGTTTTCCCAGCAGCCTAGTCCACTAGCTATCCACTAGGCCATCCTTCCTACCCACTTGCAGATGGCAAACATCAAAGATTTTCAACTGATGTGGGAGTAGCGCACGACTACGAAGGCTCCAAAAAGGGAGCTAGTTGTTAGGAAGACCTTTCCTGCAGGAGAAGGGTAACAAAAATATATGGTTTCAAGGGTAAGCCAGTCTGAGAGAGTATTAGAAAAGGCGCGAGTGGAGACTGCACATGGACGGTATTTCAGTTACATTTGTCTGCATTTTCATACAGCTGGAGGTTGTGGGATAGGGCGCCAATAGCAGGATTCACTTTGCATTTTAAAAATTATTCTAGTAAAAATGTCTAAGATTTTCTGAAAAGCTTCGATAAACAGATACTGGGGAAAGCTGTAGAGGGGGTAGCCGAGTTAGTGTGTAACAGGAAAAACTTAAAAAACAACAAACAGACTAGTAGCACCTTAAAGACTAACATGGAAAGCAGCATTCAGCCCTGTGGCAAAATAGCCATTGACTTTAATGGGAACTGGGTTGTGGCCAGAAAAAAAGAAATTTGGTTTTATTGCCTATCCTACTGCAAGTAGAGAGATATGAAATAAACAAGAGGATTGGTAGCAATACAGAGAGGAAAGCCAATGGCTTCTTGAAGAAACAAAAATATATATGTGGTGTTGTAAAGGTACAAGAATATACCTCAGTGTAAGCTGAGCTATACGGTAGCAGTAATTACTGAAAAATAAATGCAGAAAAATAAAGTTCCTCAAAGGCCGCACACTGCTAGGGAAAGAAAATGTAATGCAAACAAAGAAGAGAGAGACAAACCACGTTCACATGTTAATTGGGGGCATTTTACTTGCTTGTCACAATGATTTCACTATTGTTATTTTAGACTAAGTAAAAATGAAACACCTAGGTAACAAAGAATGTTATTCAATGTAGAAAGCAGCAAACCACATGAGCAAATGCGGGCTCAAGGTGTCATAAATGCAATTGTTTAGTCAGCTTTCCTCTGGATCTGAACGGTGTCGGGTTAAAAAAAAAAAAATTTTTTTTCTGAGCATCAAAAATTTGGCAAATGAGCTAGCAGAAATTGAAGCCATGCAAGGAAGGGTGAGGAGGACTAAAAATATGAAAGGACCCTGCTATAGCACATCATTCCACGTAAAGCTGGGTCACCCATGTGACAAATTCTTGTACATCATTTTCCCCCGTATTTATCCTGCACTTCTCATGACATTTGGACACTTTCCATTTAAAGTGTCAAAATTCTGGTGTAACAATGACACCCCCCCCCCAAAAAAAATCAAATCTACTGTAATGCCAAACACAGGGCCTACTACAGCCAGATGTACTTGGTCTTGTGATTTATAGTATCATAGTGTCTCGTAACCCAGTCATGGACCAGGTCCACATCATGTGAGGTGCAGTACAAAACAACATGGTCTGCCCTAAAGAGCTTACAATCTAAGGCTATGGCTAGACTGCAAGCTTCTTTTGGAAGAAGCTTTTCTGGAAGAGACCTTCCGGAAAACCTTTTTTTGAAAGAGAGCGGCTACACAGCAAAAGCACAACAAAAAAGCGCTCTGCTTTTTCAGAAGATAGCGTCCAATCAGTGTGGATGCTATCTCGCATATAAGGCCACACGGAACCAGTTCAGGCAGGGCATTAGGTCAGCAGTTGCTTCCGAGTGCTGTTGACTAAGACTAGCTGAGACATGTGCTTAAAGGGACCCTCCCCCGACAGCCATTTCTCTGCTTCTGCTGTGTGCTTGCCTACCTCTCTGAGGGACAGCAAAGCGTTAGCAGCGTGTGCTCTGGTTGCCCAGTTTTTGGATGCCACAGCATACGCCTAACCATGGAGCTGGAGCTGCCCCTGGACATGCGATGGCCCCCACACTGCCATGCTGTAGTTTGTGCAGGCTGCCTTCATGGCCCTGCATGCGCTCGACACCGAGCGCATCATTGAGACCATCTCCCTGTGTGCGGGAGCAAGACCCTTGCAATGCACCCCACAGTGGAGAGACGGTTCTGGAGACACTAGTTCCGACTGGTGGGACCGGCTGGTCGTGGAGCGGTGGGACGACCAGCAGTAGCTCCAAAACTTCCACATGCAGAAGGCTACCTTTATGGAGCTGTGTGCCTGACTCGCCCCTGCCCTCCAACGACGCGACACCCACCTGCAGCCCATCATCCCCTGGAAAAGTGGGTCGCCATCGCTATCTGGAAACTCACCACCCCAGACCGTTACCAGTCGGTAGGCAACCAGTTCAGCGTGGGAAAGTCCACCGTCAGGGCCCTCCTCATGGAGGTAAGGCACACTCAGGCTGCAGTCCCTGCAGGGGAGGGGCGAGTCCTAGAAAGGGGGACCCTAGGGGAAGGGGGGGGGGAACTGGGGTGGCGGGGAAGCCCCATCCCTGGGGGGGGGGTGCTGTCCTGCCCTCACACAGCCCTGCTGCTGGGCGGGGGGGGGCCTCATAATGGGTGGCTCCTGGGCTGCTTGAGGGGGAAGGGGCACCTCCCAAGGGCTCAGGCCCTCCCTCATTCTCTGTTTTGTGTGGGTGTTTGTCTCCTTCTGCAGGTTGTGAGGGCCATCAATTACATCCTGTTGTGCAGGGTCATCCACCTGGGAGACGTGGACCCGATTGTTGCAGGATTTTCCACCCTGGGGTTCCCCAACTGTGGGGGAGCGATTGATGTAACCCATGTCCCACTCCGTGCACCCCATCATCGAGTTGCCCAGTACATCAACAGGAAGGGAAACTTCTTGATGGTGCTGCAGGCCCTGGTCAACCACTGTGGACAGTTTACTGACATTTTCGTCAGGTGGTCGCCGTCGGGCAGGGCGCACGATGCCCGGATTTTCCAAAACTCCAGCCTCTATCAGAAGCTGGAGGCTGGCACATTCTTCCCCCAGCGTGACTTTGGGGTTGGGGGATGTGCAGATGCCACTGTGCATCATGGGGAGGCAGCCTACCCCCTCATGCCATGGTTTATGAAGCCGTACACTGGCCACCTGGACCCCAGCAGGGACCAATTCAATGCCCACCTCAGCCGGGCCCACATCTAGGTGGAATGTGCCTTCGGGTGCCTGAAGGTGAGGTTCAGGTGCCTCCTGAGCTGCCTCGAAGCAAGGGAGCACAACATTCCCTAGATGGTCTCCACGTGTTGTGTCCTCCAAAACGTTGTGGAGAGGAAGCGGGAGGTCTTCCTACTGGGGTGGGAGGAAGAGGCTGGCTGGGAAGGAAAGGGCCTGCAGACAGCCGTGCACAGCTGCCATCCTCCAGGCCCACCAGTTGGGGGTGCACATCTGGGAGGTCCTGAGGGAGAGTTTCTCTTAAGGATCCCAGTAACTCACCCCAGGGCCTCCCCACTAGAGGCCTGTGCCTTGCTCCATTATACCTTTCCCATTAAAACCCGTCCCTTCCCCCTTCCCTGAACTCTCAATAAACACACCTGTTTTGATTTGAAAAAAACAAACTTTGTATTTTTTTATAATACAATAAACTAGGCAGGAAGGGGGCTGAAAACCTGGATGGGAGAAGCGTGTGGTTCAGCTGGAAGTGCCACCTCGGGTCCAGGCTGGAGCGGGTTCAGGGGTGGCAGGAGGGCAGGTGAGGGGGCATAGGCATCGGGAGGGGACATGGGCATAGCGGGGGGTTCAGGCAGCAGGGGAATGGGCATAGCAGGGCTGGCAGGAGTGTGGGGAGCAGGAGCAAGGACAGCAGCCGGGTGTGCTCTCATATCCCGGATGATGGCACACATGTTGTTGCACTGCTGCACAAGCTGGTCCCACATGCAGTTACGCCACTCGGCGTCCTCCTGGACTTTCTGGGCCAGGGTTTGCTGCAAGTCACGCAGGACGCCTGCATGCTGCCTCATGAGGTCCTCCTGAACCCTTGTGCGCTTGCAGCTCCCCCGGCAGGCGGTGATTGCTCCTCTGCAACAGCTGGTCTGGCTGTGGAGAATGAAGAGGGAGAGGCAGTCAGTCATCCATGCAGACACTGTCCCTGAGGCCATGCCCTTCTCTGTGAGCTGCGACCAACAGTCCTTGGGCCACAGGACGGGGAGGTGCCAGGAGCAAGGCCATGTGTAGCCTGCACAACGGGCCCTGCCTCACAAGGGCCCCGAGGTGTTCAGGGGACCATGATTCCCGCTCCCCTTCCCCCCGTCCCATGGACAAGCAGGCAGGCAAGGGAAGTGTCCAGCCACAGTGCGATCCCATGGGCAGGAGAGGGGCCTGGAGCAGCCTGGCCTTCCATGGGGCCTGCACACACACCTACGCCTGGCAGCGCTTTCCGCAGGAGCAGGTGGTGCCTCGCGCGGTACTGTGTGGGGTCATGCGTGCGCCCTTGTGCCCAGCCTGCTTCCAGCATTTTCGGGTGGTGGGAGGGCGTCCTCCCCAGGGGTCACACATGTGTAGAGCCTGTGAGCAGGAGCCCGGGAGTACTCCGGGGTTGCCTCCTAAGGCCGCGTGGCGCACACTGGTGCTACACGTGCTTCCATGTGCATGGACTGCAGCACGATGTCCAGGCCGAGCAGGCTGAGCAACGATCGCACCCCATCCCCTCTGTGCCTGCCTCCCCCACCCTGTGTGTGTGAGACAAACTGAGAGCGCTCACCTGGTGATCCCTCCCTGCCATCAGAGGATGCCTGGGAGATCTCAAGGGCCTGGGATACTGGCTCCAGGGTGAGGGTGACCATGCCGGCCGTGTCATCCTCCTCCTGCAGCTGCTGTTCCTCCTCCTCCTCAGCAGGGCGCTCCGGGCAGGTGACGACAGGAGTCTCGAGCCCCAAGTCTACCACCATAGGTGGGGAAGAGGCTTCACCACCACCCAGTATTTGGTGGAGCTCCTGGAAGTAGGGGCAGGAGTGGGATTCTGCCCTGGAGTGAGAGCTGCGCTCCCTGGTCCTGGCGTAACTCTTTTACCTTGCTCCAGACCTGTGGCAATGTCCGGGGGAGTGTCTCCTCTCTCGGCCATAGCCTCAGCCATCCGGCCATAGATGTCGGCATTTCTTCGCCAGGAGCGGAGATCCTGCAGGATCTCCTCTTCTTCCCAACAGCTCGAGGAGGGACAGGATCTCCGCCCCTGACTTTTTGTGCCCCCGGCTGGGTCCTGGGAGCCCTGGTGGTGCTCACTGCGAGGGCCAGGGGGGTTCTGGAGGGCTTGTGGTTGGGCCATCGCTGCAACTGTGGATGGCAGTCAGAGCCACGTGGTGAGGTGCAGCTCCCAGGCCCGGTTTCCTGCCACAAGGCTTGTCCTGGGCGCCTGCAGCTTTAAGAGCTGCCAGAAGACAGGAACTATAAAGCTATGATTAGTTTGGACGGAGTGGCCATCAGGGCACCTGTGTGATTTCCTGGAAGCCTCCTCTTTCGAAAAATCTCCCTCTTCTGCATCCACACACGCCTTTTTCCAAAAAAGCTTTTTTGGAAAAAGGCTTGTTTCTTGTAGAAAGAGGTTTACCGCCGTCAGAAAAACCCCTCCGTTCTTTCGACTTTCTGTCAAAAGTACACAATAGCAGTGTGGACAGAAGTGTAGTTTTTCCAGAAAAACGCTGCAGTGTAGACATACCGTAAGTGTGACAACCGATGGATATAGACAGACCAACTGAGGAATACAAGGAAACAATGTCGGCAGGATAGCCTGCGGTCTCAGCACAGCAGCAGCCTCAATTTTTGTGGGAAAAATTGTTTTTTGGAAACAGATGTTGAGTTCTCGCCACTCCCCTTGACTTTTAAATGAGAACTGGGGATGTGCAGCACTTCTTAACATCTGGTCTAAGGAGGGAATGATAGTCACTCCAAATTCCGTATTGGAAACAGCAGGAGGAAGAGTAGAAACCCATCACCAGCACAGCCTTGTTTTAACAAGGTCTTAAACATGTGAGTATTTCCATTCGCTTCAATGGGATGAGGCTTAAATGCCTTTTGAATCAGGGCCCATGTGAGGAAAATTGCAAAAATCGGGAAATTATGGGGCCAAATTCTGCTACCCTTGTTCATTGTTAAAATACCTAATTTGGAATTCAGGGAGAGTAAAGACAGCCTGTGATCTATAGGGATGGGAGAGATTAGGTAAGTAAAGGACAGAGGGTAAAGCCCAAAGCACCAGCAACAACAATATTTAAATGGACATGCTGATGAAGATTTCTTCACCAATCAATATAATATAATAACACAGCAAAACTAAGAGCACAAATAATTAAAAATTATGTGTAACACACAACCCAAAGGCCAATGAGAATGTGTTCTTACTGAAATCTCAGCACTGGCTGTGATTTTGGCAGCACCAATAATACCCCAATGACTGTTGAGCTCTGATTTTCCTCCTGTTGACGTGAATAGAAAAATTGCCATTGGGTTTCAGGGGATGAAGGATTGGACCCTTAACTGGTAATCAAAAAGTGAGGGAAGCTAGTTTTTTCAATAAAAGTCTCCTAATGCATAGAACTACTGTGCACATACATATTATCTATTATTTGTATCATACTAGGCTCCATAAAAAGATTAAGGTCCCACTCTACTAGCCAACGTACAAACAGATAGTGAGAGACATTCACTTTAATTTGCATGTACTTGTAAATCAAAATGGTGACTGTGAAGCAGTGAGGAATTACAAGGTATAGCATGCAAGTGACAATTGATTAGGGAAAGAACACACAGATGTCTTGTGAATGGCAAGTCACATCACACCTGAGAGACTAAGGATGCATCTACAGTGCACTGTTATTTCGAGATAACTAGCGTTATTTCAAAATAACAATGCAAGTGTCTACGCAGCTATTCTGTTATTTCACAATAATTTCAAAATAATGGACGGCTTATTCTGAAATCTGTAAACTTCATTCTATGAGGAATAATGCCTATTCTGAAATAGCTATTTTAAAATAAGGTGTGTTGAGACGCCCCACTGCTGCTATTTCGAAATAGCCCCTCACCAGCACCATTCAAAGTTATTCCTTCCCAGTGCCTCCTGGGGCTCTACATCAAGATAGCATGTCTACATTAGGGAAGCCTGCCTTGGACTAATTTTGAGGCATCCCTGCAGTGTAGATGTGCTATTTCGAAATAAGCTAATTTTGGAATAACTATTCCGGAATAGCTTATTTCGAAATAGCCGTTCAGTGCAGATGTACCCTAAGAAAATTGGAGAAAGGGCTGTGGAGGCCAAAGGGTGTTGTGAAGCTATCTGTGCCCTCAACCCCCAAGTGCACCAAGCCATAACACACCTGGGAATCTGATCCAATATATTTTAAACTGCCCATTAGAAACTATTTCTGGGGGGACTGCATCACACAGAATTATAAATGGGCAATGGACTATTTTGCTGCTAGACTGCCAGTTCACATCCATTTGCATGCATATTCAAAGAAAGAACTTGTCTCACTATTATATATATATACACACACACACACACACACACAGGGCTCGCCAAGCGGCGGCGAGCCCCGCTCGCCAGCCGCGCAGTTCTGCGGTCCACTGCGCATGCGCAGACCGGGCTGCGTCGGCTTTGCGGCTTGTAATCTACTCATCACAGGCGAGTAGATTACATAATTTGTCGAGCCCTGTATATATATACGCACACACACACACACTCAAAATGGCAGACAAACAATCCTTTACCTACACCTCCTCATATTTCTCCTTCTCTGTTACTTAACTGTGTAATTAAATTATGCAACTCAGGCAAGTGTTTTGGAAACCAGATGGTGTGCAAGATGCTATATAAAGTAATGTTGTATTTTCAAGTTTTATTGCAGCCACACACTCCAATCTGGTTGGTGGATGGCCCCAGAATTAACTGCTTGTTAAAGGCTGCTTGTGTGATAGTTGTCTGCTAGAGAAAACTATTAGTTCTTTAGCCTCCAACTTGATATTCATAACTGAACAATCAAACACACTTTTCACAGAGTACTGACTGTGCGGAACAAATATCCACGCTGGAAGTGAAGGTTGACATCCAAGGCATGGCAAACATCATGACAAAGAGGGAAACATCAAAAGACCACTGAGCCAAAGGGGAAACCAAGTGCTAATCTGAAAAGGAAGAGAAAGGCCCAGCAAGTGGGGACAAGGAATATGAAGTGTGTGGAGCTACAGTACAGATATCAAAGTGAAGCAGAACATTTGTGAGCTCCTTCTTTAGGTCCTCCATGGGCTTTTAAATTATGTGGCTGAAATTAATTTGGAATATATATATTGTAACTACTTTTTTTTAACCATCTGCTTAGTGCACAGAGAAGACCTATAGATCTTAAGAACATAAGAACGGCCGTACTGGGTCAGACCAAAGGTCCATCTAGCCCAGTAGCCTGTCTGCTGACAGTGGCCAGCGCCAGGTGCCCCGGAGGGGGTGGACCAAAGATAATGATCAAGCGATTTGTCTCATGCCATCCATCTCCAGCCTCTGACAAACAGAGGCCAGGGACACCATTCCTACCCCCTGGCTAATAACCTTTTATGGACCTAACCTCCATGAATTTATCTAGCTTCTCTTTAAACTCTGTTATAGTTCTAGCCTTCACAGCCTCCTCTGGCAAGGAGTTCCACAGGTTGACTATGCGCTGTGTGAAGAACAACTTTTGCTTATTAGTTTTAAACCTGCTGCCCATTAATTTCATTTGGTGTCCTCTAGTCCTTATATTATGGGAACTAATGAATAACTTTTCTTTATTCACCCTCTCCACACCACTCATGATTTTATATACCTCTACCATATCCCCCCTCAGTCTCCTCTTTTCCAAACTGAAAAATCCCAGTCGCTTTAGCCTCTCCTCATATGGGACCTGTTCCAAACCCCTAATCATTTTAGTTGCCCTTTTCTAAACCCTTTCCAAGGCCAAAATATCTTTTTTGAGGTGAGGATACCACATCTGCAGGGCTCAACAAACTATAGAATCTACTCGCCCGTGGCGAGTAGATTTCAGCCGCGCACCCCGTTTACCGGCAGCGCGTGCATGCTCAATGTGGCTCTTGCGCATGCGCAGTGCGGGGCTGGCGAGCGGCTTTCAACGCCGTTTGTCAAGCCCTGCACATCTGTACACAGTATTCAAGATGTGGGAGTACCATAGTTTTATACAGGGGCAGTAAGATATTCTGTGTCTTATTTTCTATCCCTTTCTTAATAATTCATAACATTCTATTTGCCTTTTCTTATCTTTAAATGTTGCTACTATATTACATGCAATACAGCCCCCTCCCCAAGGTCTTCTTGACATTAGACTGATTTTTCTTTACATGTATGGGCATCAGAGAAGCTCCACTGGGCCATGGCAGGTGAGCCAGCATAAACCAGTTGACCGTACCCACCAGCATTAAAACATCTTGCCAGGTAGACCCAAGCACAAAGGTTAAAATGCTGGTGAGCCAGCCAGGCTTCTAACATGAATGGCGCTGCACCAATGGTAGTATTGATGAGAAATTAAAGAAAAAAGTCTACCACATTCATAGCCTCGAGCAAGGGTGGAACTCTTTTTGGGGTCTGACTGACCCACAGAAAAATCAGTCGGGGAATGCACACAAGTGAGAAACAAAAGAAAACCCCATCCCTCACCAGCATGGGCTCCCCAATGCTGGGGGGAGCCCAGAGCCTCAAGGGCCAGATTCAGGCAAGCCAGGCGCTGCATCCGGCCCCTGAGCCATACGTCCCCCACCCCTGGCCTAGAGAATGGACCCGTGGCTGACATGAATTGTCAGCACCAGATCCTCTAGAAACAGGGTTGAGAATATAGATAGATGGGACCACGCTCATTTCAGCACCCTTGTAGTCCACCAATTTGCATGTGTCTCAGTCACGCTGTCTGACATGGAGCTATGAACAGTTCTCTGCCTTCTCTACTAATTAAACAATGTCAGTGAATTAGGCGGTATCCACTACTGAGAACCGTAATCACCAGCAGGTCAATTTCCTAGCATAGATGGAGCTAAGCTGACTTCAGTTTCAGAGAGGCGAATAGATAGAATGCAGAGAGAGTTTAAACCACTAAGCTAAATAACAGCAGATGTTTAGAAAAGGGATAACAGACAAATGTGTGAGTCATGCAGTGCCTATAACAAACAACGTTAGACAAAGAAACCAAAGGCAGCATTAGAACAAATGGGATGAAGGAAATACAACAAAGACAAGGGGAGCAGGATGTCTTAATTCCCTACCCGACAGATAGCAGCTCTTCACTGGCTAGGGCTATGAACACGGCTGTGTCAAAGCCAAAGCCACATAGATCCCTAAAGTGCTGTGTTAAACGGGGCTGTGCTGCGGTGTTCTGGAGGTAAGCTGGGGTGCTCTGCTCCTTTCGGAGCAGCAAATCTGCGACTCATATGAATGTCCCGTGGAACGTGCTGGACACTTGGAGAGCTCAGGGGTTGGAGTGTGCCAGTTGCTAAGATGCAAAGGGAAAGCTTGGCCTTTCATGCTGCCCATGACTGCAGGAGCTAGGGGGCGGACATGGACAAGGCTGCCTGGGGCTAAAGGCAGGTTCTAGCAAGATGCCTCACAATCCTGGGTACCTCTGGAAAGTATCACATGGTAGTAACAAGTAGGGATGTGAACTGGTAACTGGTTAACGGGAGATAATTACTGGGTAACAGTTAGCCGGTGCCCAGGAGCAGCCCCCCACCCATGGCTTGCTGTGGGTGGAGGACTACTCCAGCCCCACCAGACCCCTGCAGTGCTGGGAATCAGTAGCCCCAGTGTGGGGCCAGAAGCCAGCGGCAGCCCTGCACGGCGCTGGGAGCCAGAAGACCCTGCCCCTATGTGGGGCTGGGTGTTAGTAGCCAGCCTTGTGGGCCAGGGCTGTTCCAGCCCAGCTAGAACAGTCCTCTGCCCGGGATCCCGTTTAATCATTTAACCAGTTAAACATTAGGTTAACCTAACATGTAACCTGTTAACTGATTAATCAGGATTTTACACCCCTAACAACGAGACCTCCTTAAATCAAGAAAATAGCTTTTTAAATGGGGTCAATTTATAAGAATGTCTTTGTGATACTGTAATGAATATTACTGATGTCAACATTTGACTCAGTCTGAGAATGCTGCCAGTCAATGATGAACAATGATGCATAGAATTTAAAATGGATCAATGTTAAAACAGATTTTTTTTTGCAAATTTAAAAAAAGAATCATTAATTTGATGCTTTTTTCTCCTGAGACATCACTAAAATCTCAACCAACTTGATAACCAGCCTAGAAAACATAGCCTAGGGAAAGAGGAGTGTTAGACAGACATGGCTGACAGAAGAACAATATAATTAGGAGGAACACAACTTGGTAGAGAAAGTCTTAGATGATTAAAAGCTAATTATTGAGACAAAGCTCAGTATAGATGAATGCAGAATAATGATAACTTTGGTAAACCTTTGCTACACCATCCAGTGTGTGTCATTGGTATGATTAAGAAAGAAACAATACAGTCAGAGAGAAAAGTATGTGTGTCATTATGAAGGAAGAAAGGAAATGAGTCTCAAACCATATCATTAAGAGATATAGTTCATGTTGAAATCAGCTTCCAGTATGAAGTCCTATGTGGCACTCATATTAGCTTGATGTGGGCTCTAAACCATCACATTTATTCTGAAAGTAAAAAGAGAAAAACTCTCTTAAAACTTTTCAGGAACAAACCATTTTTGAGTAACTGATCATTCAATATAACCCTGCTTGGAAATGCTGACTGTCTAACTGCTTTGTTTCAGTATTACTCAAAAATGGCTTGTGATTGTTCAAATTTCCCATATAGTGAAAACTCCTGCCCCTACTGTCAATTAAGAAAATAAGTAAAAAATCACAGTTATTAATAATTTCTTCTTGTGAATCGTTTTGGGCCCAACTGATTTCAATGGGTGCTCGAGACCCAGTCTTGAACTCATGGATATCAGTCAGTTGGGAGTTTTCCTCCATTGAAAGAGACAAGGAGTCCTGTAGCACCTTATAGACTAACAGATATTGGAGCATAAGCTTTCGTGGGCAAAGACCCACTTCGTCAGATGCATGTAGTGGAAATTTCCAGAGGCAGGTATAAATATGCAGGCAAGAATCAGGCTAGAGATAACGAGGTAAATTCAATCAGGGAGGATGAGGCCCACTTCTAGCAGCTGATCTGGAGGTGTGAACACCAAGAGAGGAGAAATTGCTTTTGTAATTGGCTAGCCATTAACAGTCTTTGTTTAATCCTGAGCTGATGGTGTCAAATTTGCAGATGAACTGCAGCTCAGCAGTTTCTCTCTGAAGTCTGGTCCTGAAGTTTTTTTGCTGCAAGATGGCTACCTTTAAATCTGCTGAATTTACCTCGTTATCTCTAGCCTGATTTTTGCCTGCATATTTATACCTGCCTCTGGAAATTTCCACTACATGCATCTGACGAAGTGGGTCTTTGCCCACGAAAGCTTATGCTCCAATACATCTGTTAGTCTATAAGGTGCTACAGGACTCCTTGTTGCTTTTGCAGATCCAGACTAACACGGCTACCCCTCTGATACTCTTCCTCCATTGAGTTCATTTGAAACAGGAGCAATGATTGTGGATGAAATCCACTGCTGTGCAGAGGGCCGCTACAAAGTCCATGCATCACTTATTTCCACTTTATTCTGTTTAAAAGTGTAAGCGGGGTTTAAGTAGGATGTAAGGCTTGTGCTAGCCCTCTGCACATGGGGAATCTCGTGGCTTGTTGCAAATTAAAAACAAATTCAGGGCAGGTCTACAGGTGACAGTTAAGAAAGATCTGCCTTAGATGCAAGGGATAAAAAGAGCCTTTTATTTTGTTGCTAGCAGACGAAGATTCCAAGCCGGACTTTGCAGGTGTATGCTATCGGATAATGGAGACTTAAAGTTATTTCTATGGTCTGGTTATTAGGCTAATATTGATTCCTTCTCATCTTCCAAATTAAAAAAAAAGAGAAAAATCCAAATGCTTTCAAATTTGTGTTAAACCACATTGTCAATTGTGAGGCATTCTGAGCTCTTTGATTAAATTGAGCAAAACTCCCAGGGAAATGTAAAAAAATAAATGCCATGAGTATATAGAAACACAAACCCTTTTGGGGAAAAAATACCATTATGCCCTTAATTCTGTAGCTGGATCTTTGAAACCCAGGGAATGCCACCAAAATCCTGGGGCTCTGCCACATGCAAGTGTGGTATTGATGCCTGTTAACGACACATGCTGATCAGCCTCAAATGCAAGCCAACATCAATTTATCATATACTGATAACCATGCACATCTTTCCTCCCAAACTCCAGCTGCAGTTCTAGTCTAAAACTAACCTGCCAATTAATAGCTCTGGTAACTGCCATCTCCAATTTAATAGTATCACTTTAAAAAAATCATGCCAAAATTGGCACACAACCACATGCAGAGTTAAGGGGTTAATAACAATATGCAAATATCCTGGAAAGTGGACTTGGTTTCCCAAGAAGTAGATGATTTCAGCCCTCAACATCGATTCTTCAACATCAAAACTGTGTACCTTAATTATTCTGCCATCTACTATCAATGGTGGCTCTTCTTTTAGCATCCCTGACTTCCAGCTAGCTTTCTCCCACTGTGTGTGTATTTGCTGTATCCCTCTTCCTCCACTTCTAGTTTATTAGCTTTTATTTTTCAGGATACAAAAGGCATTTTATTTCCCACTCCTATTTATAACCTGTTGTGGTCCCGTTTGTATTCTCTGTCACTTTAGAGTTCAGAAAAATTCGAAATTCTGTATACTTTAAAATGCAATTAATTGGCTCTTTTTGTTATCTTTCATATAGGCTACGTCTACACTACAGGCTTCTTCTGCAAGACGCCTTTTGCGCTAGAGCACCTATGCTTTTTCCCTCTGGAGCATCCACACTTGCCGTCTTGCACAATAGCTATAGCGCTAAAAGCAGTTATGCCTCAGAAAAGGAGGTTTACCTACAGAGGAAAAAGCCCTCTGTTCTGCCGTTTAACTACCCATTTAATTACACAAGAGCTCATTTGAGGTGTGGACACTCCCCAGTGTAGTGTAGTGTAGTGTAGACGTAGCCATAATGAATAAAGTTGCTCAGACATTTCCCCCCACACCTGAATGCAACTGATGTATTATTGCTTTGTGTTGACAGTACTTCAGCCAGTTTTCCATCTTTCATTGCTCATAGCCAATCCGAATTGAATTAATTTTTCAAATGAGATTTTAAAAACCTGTATAAATGCTAGTTGCTTTACTTCTTTGCACATTCCTAACATTCTCTAGGTTGGCTCTAAAAAATGTAATCAGGTTCACTGGACAATATTTTTCTTAATAAATCCATGCTATTCCCTGGTTGTTATTCAAGGTATTTTCAGATCAATTGTATATGGTTCATCATTTTAATAAGGAGTGTAGCTAGATTTCTAGATCTTGATGGATTAATTTAATATTGGTACTATGCTTTCATTTTTCCTGTCCTCTTTAACCAATTTTTCATTACTTTTCAAAACCAGTTGTTAGGTGTTCAATATATTTATTAGCAAATCTTTGCAATCTGGGATGCAAATCATCTGGACTTACTGACTGGTATTTATTCAATTGTCTTCTCTGCTTTTTATGAACAGCTTTGTTGACAAGGTTTCCTTTAAATTGCTGACTGTTCAGGCCTGTATTCTTAAACAGGATGATTTAAGCTAAGAATCAGTTCAGTAGCTCAGCCACTTTAACGTCATTCAGGAATTCATCACCTTCATTTATTAATAGGCCTACTTCCTTTCTAGCATTTCTTGTCTCCTTTATCGAAAAGTCCTACGTTCCTTAGCCCTGAGGGCTAGCAGTAAATTCACTTTTTTGCTGTCCTGATGTCAGGAAGTCTGAATTTAATTCTCATTTAGCACCCTCATTCCCCTCCATTTCAAAAAGACAGTTCTCTTTTACTCTCAGCCTTTGGATTGTTCTCTCCTGAGGCCACATTTCTATCAACAGAAGCCTAGTTATTTAAAGCAAAAGTCAGACAGCCTACATCAGTTATTTTTTAGCCTGACTTTGGTTAACCGATTTTATGCTTTTTCTATCATTCAGGGGTGATAGGGCTCATATGGGGTTACATCAATTGCAGTCTCTTGCCAGAAAATGAGCAGTGTCAGTTTATTCCATTGCCATGACAACACTTACAGTTCATTAGTGTTCCTTTCTTGGCCTTACTAACTCTTTTCTTCAGAGTATCAGTCTCCTTTGTTGTTATTCAGCTGGAAGCAATTGTCAGATATTTTGAAGTTAAGAGAAAGCTTATTCCCTTCCAGGATCCTTCACCAGGAACAGTCAATTTTGTGAGGCTTCTCCCCAATTTTAAGTCTCCCCTCTCATCAAAACAGATATTGCAGAGCTCAGTGATTCCAAAATCTTCCTCCCTCTGCTTTCGATAGAATCTTTGTTTGGTCTCAGCTATCAGTTTTTCCTTTTTCCAATCACAGTTGGCAATGGAAAGATCTCTGAGATCATCTACTTCAATTTCATCTTCTGGACTTTCATCAGAGGACTCAATAATCCATTGCTGTTTCATCAAATCTCTCTCTCTCTCTCTCTCTTTGAAAAAACAACAAATAGTCTGGTAGCACTTTATAGACTAACAAAACATGTAGATGGTATCATGAGCTTTCGTGGGCACAGCCCATTTTTTCAGATGACCGGAGTGTTGGATGTCTAGGACCAAAATAAATAGGGGAGACGGGAGGGAGGGTGGAAGAAAGGAAAATTGGGAGTGGGGAGGTAACAAGAAAAGGCAGTGGGTAAAAAATATCAAGGGAAAGCCGAGTCTATAAGCACCTAAAGACTAGATAGTCAAAGGGGGCAGATAAGAACAATTAATTAGCAAACAAAGAGTCAAGAAACACTTAGGCTACATCTACACTGCAGACTTCTTGCACAAGAACTGTTTTGCGCAAGAGTTCTTGAGCAAAAGGTCTTGCGCAAGAGCATGTCCACACTGCTATGTGCTTTTGCACAAGAGTGTCCATGGCAGTGTAGACACTCTCTTGCGCAAGAAAGCTCTGATGGCCATTTTAGCCTTAGGGGTTTCTTGCACAAGAAACCCCTGTTGCCCGTCCACACTGCCTTCTTGCGCAAGAGTTCTTGCGCAAGATGGCTTATTCCTCGTTGGGAGAGGAATAACTCTTGTGCAAGAAGCCCTCTGTTCTGACGCCTTACTGTAAATTTACTTGCGCAAGAACGTGCATGCAGTGTAGACTCTCTGCAAGTTTTTGCGCAAGAACGGCTGTTCTTGCGCAAGAAGCCTGCAGTGTAGGCGTCGCCTTAAAGACTGATGAAACATCTAGATGGTATCATGAGATTATTCAAAGACAAAGAACCATTGTCGCCCTCATTGTTTGATAGGTAGGTAATGAACTAACCATCCAGTATCTCTGTTAAATCCAGAGGTGTGAGAATTGAATTTGCAAACAAGCTGAAGCTCCAGTCCTTCCCTGTGTATTTGGCTCCTGTACTTAGTTTGTAAAAAAAACAGACACTAGAAGATCTGTTAATGCATGACCAGGGAGATTAAAATGTGCTCCCACTGACTTTTGTATGTTTCCTTTACAGATATATGATTTGTGTCCATTAATTCTTTCACATAGGGACTGTCCAGTCTGTCCAATATATATTGCAGTGGGGCATTGCTGGCATTTGATGGCATAGATTAAATTACTGGATGTGCATTTGAATGAGCCTCTGATTTGGTGGCTTACGTGGTTGGCTCCAGTAATGAGTTCGCTTGTATAGATATGTGGGCAGAGTTGGCACCGTGGTTGATTGCAGGGATGAGTTCCTGGATGTTTATGATGCAGCTATCTAGCATGGTTATTGGAAAGAATACGTTTCAGGTTGGGGGGTTGTCTATAAGCGAGAATAGGCCTTTCCCCCAAGGCCTCTGACAGTGAGGGATCATTTTCCAAGATAGGTTGTAGATTGTGGATAATACGTTGGAGAGTTTTGAGTTGTGGACCATGGGTGATGACAAGTGGTATTCTGTTATTTTATTTTTTGGGTCTGTCTTGGAGTAGTTCATGTCTGGGTACTTTTTTGGCTCTGTCAATTTGTTTTTTCACTTCTCCAGGTGGGTATTTCAGTTTTAGGAATGCTCTATAAAGATCCTGTAGGTGTTTGTCTCTGCCTGTGGGATCGGAGCAAATCCGGTTGTATCTTAGGGTGTGGCTGTATACAATAGATTGAAAAACATGTCTGGGATGGGAGCTGGAGGCATGCTTCATCATGTACCCTATGATATGCAGCTACAAAAATTACGGTAACTTACAAATTTCACAGAGGGCACCAGTAAGTGTGGCTGATCTGCAAATACTATACTGCAATATCAAAGAAACTTATAGCTAAGTGTTAAAATGGCAAATCTTCCAAACTCGGTCTACAGCCCCTCTAACTACCCACACAGGTGTCCAGGCTTTGCATACAGGCATTGTGTCAAGAGCCAGAAGACTGAATATTAATTTACATATAAAAATTTCACACACACACACACACACACACACAATCACACTCACACTCACACTCTCTCCATAATATTTGCTTATTTCCCAAAAGAGGACTAGAAATGGCTTCTTATTTCAATTCAATTGCAATAAGAACACCCAATGTGGATTAGTCCACAGGCTAAAGTTACAAAGACAGGGAAATTCATTGGCCTCTGAACAGCCTTGCTTTGGCACCCCAGAATTTTGAGAACAAAATGAAGGTAATAACTTCTTTGGAGAACTGCTCCTTCTGAGACTCTCTTCCAACCATAAGAATTGTGGGTATTTAAACTGCTTTGCCTAGAAAACATGTCCGTTACTGTCAATCCGTGAAAAGCTACTATGATATCAAACCAGTTTATGAGAATTGCATTCCTATCCTAATTCTAGCGAGCAACAAATGAAACTCAAATGAATCCTGAATGAGCCAAAACGCTATGAAAGAGTGTGGCGTATATAGTGCTGTGCACCACTAAAGACTCTTCCTCAGCAGATCACCTTTTATATAAACAACAACAGAGAAGCTTCTAGTAGTCTTAACCTCCATGCCTTTCTGGGAAATTTATTTTATGGATGATTAATCTATGCATTACAGACTCTTTGGAAATGGGTTGTGAATTTTTAAAATGTTTATTTCACATATAGTTATACAGCATGATGAGTCATTCTATTTACTTTTCTCATTAGCTTTTTAAAACTACAGGATGCATGCATAATGAATAGAAAGTGTTTTTCTGGAACATGAAATTGCAAATCTCCATTAAAATGATAAAATTGTGAATTAAACACATGTAGGTAATTGCTTTTGTATCAGAACATTGATTCATATGATACATCCCCTACCCTCTCAGTTATAAACATACTGTCTGAGCCAATCAGCAAGTTTGTGATAGTCTAAGCCAGTTTGATTGATTGCACAATCATCCTTACAAGGTTTTCTTGCTCATGTTTTTATGCTTTCCATTGTACAGATGATAGTTAATCTGACATATCATCTTAACAACTTCTTTAGATAACATGATTAGGGAAGGCTTTTGTTTTAATAGAGGTTTGGCAGCTGCTCCATCCTGAGGAAAGAGACTGTGGATTTTCATGGAAACTAAAGACGAAAGCAAACCCACCCTACATTTTAGATGAATTCAGCAAAGAAGCTTCCATCGCTTCTTTTGGGAAACTATTTCACAGTCTAATAGGTTACATATTATAAACCCCTACCTGCTGCTTTTTGCACCATTCTATTTAATCCCTCCCTCTTCCCCCCTGCTCCTTGCTCTTTCAAATATTTGTAGACAGGTTAAAGTTTGCAAAAATGGATTTCTGATATTCAGAAACATATATTTGCAACATTGACAAAAGATCCTTTAACAATCCACTTCTTTATAAACATATAATCTGTACTCTCTCAGCATCTATATTATATATATCATTAGTATAAATTTCAACATTTAAAATACATCCATTGCACTTTGTGTTATGAATAGAAATTATATCTCTTGCCGTCAAGAACTTGCACTTCTTGATGTTTATTTAATCACTATAAAGAATGGTCCATTTGCTGGGGATTTAAAGATATTTAACCTGTTTTTCTCTTTAGCATCTCCCTTATTAAACAAAGACCTGTCTATTAAACTTTTGCTCTATCATCTGGACTCTGGAGGATAAGTAAGCTATACAGATTCTTTGGTGAACCATAAGCGAAGATTTGTTTGATATGCATAACAGCTGTAGGTATACACATAGAAATTATAGAAGGATAATTTCTAAATGTCTGGAGCTGGGACAAAAGGGTACAATAGGATAAAAGAGGTGAGAGCAGCTTTAAAAATTCCATGGTCCTTCTGCTGCATTACAAACTGAGAAAACCCAGTCATTTCATCCTTATAGTATCTTACAAAAAGAATTTACCAGATCTCTGAAGTTCCCAGGGAAGAGTATCCAAGTGGCTGTTTGCTGTAGTGCTTGATTATCACATTTTGGTTGATTAGGGGTTCAGCTCACAGTTCGTTGGAATAGGCTATGCCTTAGACCTTTGGTGTATGCCACTTTTTGCTTTTCCACTGTTAACAAAAACCACTGTCTAAGTAGCTGAAACTCCTGCTGCAACCTCCCCCTGAGTCACCACAGCTGCATACTGCTGACTTTCTAACACAAGCCCAGACTCAAAGAGATAGACTATGGAATTTCAGCTCTCAAATTCCAACCAGTTTTGCACAGAACACATAAAACAGGCTATATTTACACTACAGGGTGTGCGTGGTTACTTCTGAATACTACACAGAGAGAACTTGAACTCTTCTGTTCATGTGGTGGAGTTAAGCTTCTTAACGTAGCAGTTAATTTTTTAATCTACCTCTGGATGCTTAATTTATTACAAATACAAAATATGCAAAACACACCAGGAAAGGTGGACTTAAACAAACAATGTTCCAATTATTTAATATGGGATTTATAAAAATAAGCCTATGAAGCTAATGGATTTGAATATTATATAAAGTGGGCACATGAAAGACAATGCATCAGAGAGCATGATGAAGCAGAGGCCTTCAAAGTAGTGGGAATATAAATATTGAATAAAGTGGAAAACTCAGACCAATCTGTTCTGCTTAAAATTAAATGCTTTCTTAACAGATCTCTGCAGAATATGCAACAAAAACTGGAAAATATACTGAGCCAATAGGAAATCAACAATCTTATGGTAGGAAATCTCGGGAAGCAGTCATCAAGTGTAGGGATTAGCTAGAAATGTCTAAATCACCAAAGCAAAAGTGATAGAAGAATTAATTTTTCCCTCCACTATACCCCAACACATAGAGCATGCTTTGCTTTCCAATTGAATGTTCTTTGTTTACTCCTGATGCAAGTGCTCTGCAAGATGGAAGGTGATCCTGAAAACTGTGGTTTACTCCTACTGGTGTCCACAAATCATAATTCTAGCAGGTTTACAGCTGTGATAGCCAAACAAACTAGATTTGACTACTCAAACGCAATTCACTCCTTACCTTTGCTCAGGGAATCAGCCAGACAATTCAGTCACAAAAGCTTTTATAGAAAAGCTAGAGAGGATTTAGTTAATCTGGATTTATAAGAACCCAGCTGCTGCCTCAAACTCTGGATCAGTCTGTGTCACTCATCACATTTTTCTAGCTCCTTTGGAAAAAAAAAAACAAAAACACAAAGATATCTGAATGTTCATCAAATAGAGGTTATGCAGACTGGTCATATGAGTTGTGCACAGACAGTATCAATCAAAACATATAAAAAGTGGGGTTTCCAGCACGTCAACTTAAATGGCAAAACTGTCCAAAGAAGGCAATTTTCTCTGATTTGCAGTGTTATAATAAAATCCATGGAATGGTTCAGTTTGTTGCTAAGGTAGTTTGTTGCTAAGGCAACAGGATTGCAGCACATGAAACAGAGGTCTTGGAATCCCGACATTGTCGCTGAATAAAAAGATGTGTCCTTTGCTAACTAACAGGCTTGTATTTTCAAAAGATACCAAATTTTCATAGGCAGTTAGGAAAAAAATCATACCCTCCATTCATAATGGCATTTTTTTTCTCCTCCAACTCAAAGGAGGAGGATGGATAAAAAGTATACATCTCAGTGAGTGAGCCTTTGAGCAGAAAATTATGTGTACACTATTTACATAGAGCTTTTCATTCTTACCTTTCAAAGTGCCTTATTGAGAAGCGTAACATTATTCGTATTTTACAGATAGGAAAATTGAGACACAAAAGATTAAGTGACATCCCAGAGGTCATACACCAGGAGAGTGGAAGAACTAGGAAGAGTCTGTAGGCCTCCTAAGTCACAGTACTACCCCATACTGTCACTACTGCATGCTAATTTGCAAAATAAAAAGCTATTCAAGCATCTGAATATTTTATTCTTATGTGTACAATAACCACTGAAAAGATAATAGATAACGAAATCAATTTTTGCCACCCAACTATATGACAACAGAATGTTTCCTAGGGTTTAAAGTCCAGTTAGCTTTTTCTTGTGTAAACATGTCTAATTGATAATTGTCAAATAAGCCAGACAGCAACAAACTAGATATCGATATTTAAATCAACACTAAGAATGGCAGAGAGGTTAAAAAAATAAAAAGCAGGTTTAGAGTTGCAGACTTGCCAATAAAGGCTTAAAATATGCTGTATTATCATAGGACATACATCAGAAATACACTGAAAAGTGGGATCTCTTTAATAAGACTTGTGACAAAGGTAGAGAAAGCTTTGAGTTGAACGACACTGTGCCGCCTACATTTATTCTCTAACCTCACTAGGATAAATATCTCTCAGGTTTATGATGCTAAAAATTGGAAATGGCAGGGTAAGATAGGAAAAGCAGATACTGAGTTCTTCAGTTACTAGCACATCTTAATTTGAATGTTGAAAAGCATCTTTTTGCCAAGACTTTTAGCGCTGTTCACAGCGATTGAGTGAGTGATTGTGACAATGGTTGTTGAATGACACGCTCTAAGGGACTGTAAAAAAATGAGATCTTATTCTTTTTGACTATCACTTGAACTAAATGATATAAAGTGACTCCATGGCCCATTGCACTTTCTAATTTAAGTATGTGATTACAAGTATAACACAGCATCTTAGTGCGATCTCTACTACCAAAAAAGATCTATGTAGTTTATATCACCACTCTGTGAACCTGATAATGCTAACAGAACTCACAGAACACTACAGAACTGCTATTGAGTCAATAGGATTATTCCGAGCATTGTTTTTCTCTTTCAGATAAAAGTCAGTATTTGTTTTCCAATTAAAAAAGAAAAATTCCTCAGGGATCTTAATTTGCAATAATAATAAACAACAAAGGCTGAAAGAAGAATTTTATGTAAAGCCAGTGTCAATTTCAAAATGAAACACTCCAGTACAGTGAAAAGAAAGAAAATCAGTGGAATATGTTATTTTCGAGCTTTACATTAAAATAAAAAAACAACATTGAACAAAGGTAAAAAAACAAAATCACCATCCTTTATTATTTCAGAAACACAATCTATGATAAAGTAAATAATATTTTTAATATTTAATACCAAATACTAACAACAAAGATTATTCTGCGAAGATGAAATTAACCACATTTTGGATTTTCTGATACTGTGTCTCAGTACAACTAAAACCTGGATAAATAGCCATTGTTCAAGTTTAGTCTAATACAGTACAATATATTTGGTGCAGTTTATAATCTTTTGGTGGAATATTCTTGTTTACTGTCATAGCAGAAGAAGCAATTAATTGACATTTCATAAAGCTGTCCCCCAAGAATAATCCTCAGGCATCAGCAACGCCAAAGTCCAACAACACCCTGGTAATGGGCATATCTGGGTGCACTGGAGAAGTGCAGCTTATGTTGGATTTGCCACTTTTGACTTTTCTTACAGCTTTTTTTCCTTCATCTTCAGTGACTTTTTCCATTTATGACTGTTTCCTCTTTTTTATTGCTTCTGCTTTAACAGCCAAGCTCTTTGCACAGATTGTCAGGACCACAATTAGGACTCCTACCAGAAAAGTAACCAGAGGCCAGAGAAAACAATGCAAGAGGACTGTCTCATCATGGGTACGCCTAAGCAGCACATCATCTGGTCTGTAAACGAGGGAGGAAAGAAAGGAGGAATAAATTACATATATATAAAATCAAATAGGCATCAATTCATCCATCAATGGAAGGCATTTGACTTGGAAACAATAATGGCATTTTATTTGTAACAGTGGTACAAAATTATTCAAGTGGATGATTCCATTTCATCCACCACTTTAATTTGCAAATATACGATCAACATTCATGGCACTCTGCCAGGGTGTTTTATCTGAAGTTATTTTGCAAAGAAACCCCCATTTGGATAAAAATAGTTTGAGATTTTAGGTTATCATATAAAGCCATGAAATTCGGTACAATATAACAATGTCAGAGTGTGATTTACGAAAAGCAGTAAAATGATTATTGAATACATCACATGAGTACTTTAATATGTAGGTGCCAAACTGCATCAAAATGGGGTAGTTACTGTAATTTAAAGGTTCTAACTCATTAACTTGTAGCTTTGACCACACTGGGCATGGGGGAGTGGAGAGAATTATAAAGTTTGAAACAAAGTACAGTAAAGCTCCATTGGTCCGGCATCCAATGCTCCGGCATTCCTGATGGTCCGGCACCATCAGGAACCCAGAAGTGCTCCGGCTGCCAGACAATTGGAGCTGCTCTGCGCTCGGCTTCCCCGATTCAGCCACTGCTGAAACTGACCAGCGGCTGAATCGGGAAGCCGGGGCAGAGCAGCTGAAGTGCTGCCGGGTTGGTCCCGTAGCGCTGCCCCTCGGGGCTGCGGGACCAACCCAGCAGCACCCCAGCTGCTCTTGGGGACGCCTGGGGAAGAGCAGCTGGAGTGCTGCCGGGTTGGTCCCGCAGCGCCGAGGGGCGGAGCTACAGGACCAACCCGGCAGCACCCCAGCTGCTCTGCCCCAGGCGTCCTCGATTCAGCCACTGCTGAAACTGACCAGCAGCGGCTGAATCGGGGATGCCTGGGGCAGAGCCAGATTATCGGAAGGGGGGGCTATGAGGGGTCTGGGGTGGCATCCCCCCCCACCCCACTCCAGCCCAGACCCCTCTTAGCCCCCCCTTCCGATAGTCCGGCATATCTGACAATCCAGCACCCTGGGTCCTAAAGGTGCCGGATTATCGCAAGTTTACTGTATTGGTAACAGTCAAATACAGGCAGAGCCTGTGCCAGTACCATCCTTTCCCTACAGTTCTGCCACCTGTCCACACTAGGGTTTGCTGCAGCCTAACAACCTCTAATGCTGTAAGGGTATGTCTACACTACAGTGTTATTTCTAAATAAATTATTTCGAAATACTTAATTCGAAATAGCTTATTTTGAAATAATGTGTCTACACACTAAATGCATTTCAAAATAGCTTTCTGCTATTTCGAAATAGTTTCTGCTATTTCGAAATAGCGCGTCCACACTGAGTGGACGCTGAATCTCATTTAAGGCCGGCCGGAACCAGGTCCAGCAGGGCATCAGGTCAGGAGTTACTTTGTGTGGCTGCTGCCTGAGGCTGAGGCCTGTGCTTAAAGGAACCCCCCCCTGGACAGCCGGTTCTCAGGTTTCCCTGCTTGCTTGCCTACCTCAATGAGGGACAGCAAAGCATTTTGTCTCTGCGTGCTCTGGTTGCCCTCACTCGGGACACCACAGCACTCTGCAACATGGAGCCGGAGCTGCCCCTGGGCACTCTGGTGCTTCTCCTGGTTGCGTTGCTGCAAGCCTGGCTGCACTTTCTGCAGGCTGCCATCCGGGAGGTCCATCGGGGGGCTGTCAGTATCCAGGAGGCACTGCGGGAGAGCTTCCACCCTGAGAAGCACTAACAGTCTCCCTGGTCTGCTCCACTGGGGGCTTGTGCCTCATTACTCCCTCACGTCCTTCCACTTACCCCTCCCCCAACCCTCCTTTCTGATGTCAAATAAAATACAAGTTTTTTCATAAACACAAACTGTCTTTATTTAACAAAACTGGGGCAGGGGAGGGAATGAAACTCTGGTGAGACTGGGGAAAGGAGGCAGGAGAGAGGAGGAGGGAGAGGGGAGGGGGAAACCTGGGAGGAGGGAGCTGGAAGGGGGAAGCAAGGGGAAGAGGAAGCTCAGGGGTGGGGGTCTCGCCGGACCAACTTGATTTTCATGCGAACCTCTCCTGGGTTCGCATGTGGCCTTTGGTGGCCAGGCTGGCAGCTATCCTGCCATAGACGGCAGCGTTCCTCCATCTAGTGCAGAGATCATGGACGTTGGGGGCATCCCCAAACCTGAATAAGGTCCATGGTCTCCACCCTGGACCAGGAAGGTACCCGCCTTCTCCGGGCCCTGGCAGGCTCCTGGGAGCTGGCAGACTGCTCCTGGGGAGCGGTGGAGGGCTGGCTGCCAGTGGCTTGCTGGCTCATGTTTTGGGGCCACTGGGTCAGGAGCAGTGATTGCTGGCTCTGGGTTGGCAGGCTTGGAGCTGGCACAGGCACTGTGGCCAGAGTCTACCCCTTTAAGGGCTACGGGGAGTGGGGAAGGGAGAGGAGTGTTCTTGGTTGAGGCTGGAGTGGCCACCAGGGCACCCTGGGAAGGCTGGAGGCCCCCTATTTCAAAATAAGTGTCTACAAGAGCACTTTTTTCGAAATAGCTATTTCGAATTTGGCATTATTCCTCATAGAATGAGGTTTACCAAATTCGAAATAAGCGCTCCGCTATTTCAAATTTATTTCGAAATAGCGGTTTGGCTGTGTAGATGCTAGGAAAGTTATTTCGAAATAAGGGCTGTTATTTCGAAATAACTTTGCTGTGTAGACATACCCTAAGAGAGGAAGAAGGGTGACCTAGAGGTCAGGGCATTAGTCTGGGACTCGAGAGATCTAGGCTTGATTTCTTGGTCAGCCACAGACTTCCTGCATGACCTTGAGAAAGCCACTTAGCCTGTGACCCAGATCATTCATGAAAAAAGAATGATGAATAACCGGCCCTTCCTAGCCACAGACATAATTCTAATATTCTCTTGTGTGGGGTGATTGTTGGTTTAAATCCTGATCAATTTCACTCATCCATAGCAGTTTGCTACTTTCGCCAGTATCCTACCTCAGCACAGCAGTACCAAATTCTGACTCATGCTACCAACTGGACCAGACACAAGAACTGCTCACTGTGATATATTTTGACTGATAACAGATACATTTCAGAACTTGTTAGTAGAAAGAAAGAAAGAAAGATCACTGGCTTATTGTGTTTGGATTTTTTAATTTATTTGAAATGGAAAAGTACATAATGGCGAAAGAGCACCATATGTTAATGAAGCAAATTGTGAGAGGAGCTTACGAATTCCTAAGCACCTATTCTCAGAAACAAACTTCTTCCTTCGTCTGTCGCTATTATTTTGGTATGATCTCCACAAATCCATCATTGCCACTAGTCTTCTAATGTGCAAGACAATGTTTATTTTTGTGTATCAGTCCCACCTCTTGCAAAACTGGCTTGCAGGACAATAAAAAAAAAAGAGTATCTGAATTTATTTTCAGGTTTTACAATGTAAAGTTATTGTGTGCTGATGCTGCGTCTACAATAACTGATGATGTTGCATTATATAATGCAGCTCTGCAGCCATGTGAACACACACAAGCAATAGTTTAAAGGAAATCCACATAGGATTGAAAAAGAAAAAGCCATGAGATGTGTGTCCTTTTTGCTTCTTTGGAATGTAGAAAGACCAGATTTTAAAAGGGGGTGGCAGGTATTCTGCTTGTTTTTAAAATTAGAAGGTGAAGTTTTATCTTATCAGGTTTCCATGGGAAGGCCTGTTGGAGGGTCTGCAAGTTCTCATAAGTTAGTTGAAAGTGTAGGGGTATAAAATCTCACAAACAAATGTATACAGTAGTGTTCTCTACAACACCCACCATCAGGGATGTTTATTGATATTTAAAATGTTAACCAGTTAAACACTAGATTTAACCGTTAATCCTGGAGCAGCCCCTGCCCTGCCCACAGCATGATGGGCCACGGCTAGAGGAGGGGCTGTCCAGCCCCGCCACGGGTGGCAGGGGTTGCTCTGCCCCCATCCTCTCTGCAGCCGGTGGGGGCTGCCCTGGCCCGGCCACGGGCAGTGGAACTGCTCCAGCTCCAGCCCCACCTCAGCCCTGCCATGGCCTCGAGCACTGGGAGGTGCCCTGGCCCCACCGCAGCTGCAGGCAGGGTCCTGCCAGCCACACTGGTTAACCAGTTACCTGATAAGCAGGCCGATAAGCCACCTGTTTACCAGGTAACTGGTTAACCTCTTACATCCCTAATACCTATGCACTTAAACATGTTATGTACATACAACATATAACAGATCTTCTACCCATGGACAAAAACACTAACAAAAATTGCACATGTTCCCATGTTACAATCAATAACTAAGTTTTTCCTTTTTCTTCTTCCTGTGTTTTTTCTGCTTCCCAACCTGTTTATAAATAAAACCTAAAAATAATATACACAACCAAGCATTTCCCTTTCTATATATATGCCCTTTCAAAACTCATTCCTGTCTCTAAGCAAAAAGATGCGATCAGAGCAATGCTGTATTAGTGTGTTTATTTGCACTTTGAACATCTCTCTAAACCACTTTGTTGTGAACCTTTCTTTCTACTCTATGATCAATAAGATCAATTTCAAAAGCTAAATACTAAAATGCATCCCTGGTACTTGCCAATGAAGTTTAACCTAATATAAAATGCAGTCATCTTAAGAAACAGAACAATCTTTAAAGTAACAAAAGTCAGTGCAGTGAGATAGCATCTAGGATGGTGTTTATGTCCTGGCACTCTGGCTTCAGCATGCACTCAAAGTCTGAGATCAGCCATCAGCTCAGAGAATCAGCTGGAAGGCCTTTGATACTGATCTGCAGCAACTACCCCCTGGAAAAAATTACAAATAAACTTGGCCACATTGACAACATAATGTCACTCCATATATTCTAGCTGCATCTGTTATCTAGTCAGAAGTGTCAGGGCAATCAGATGCCAGTGTGAAATCAAACTAAATGGCACCAAGATCTAATCCAATAGGTGTACACATAAAAAAATTAATCCCTGGCTCACTATGTTTCCAGAACAATATCTTGCTCTCTTTGCCACCAACTTTCCCTCCTAACCGAGAAAAGAGTCAATTTTTCTGAGACAAAGATCCTCATTCCAAGCCTGAATCCACACATCCTGCTTTAACTGGTCCATCCTTCTTCTTCCTGTTTACCCTTCAAATATTTATTGAATTGGGTGTCCCTCTTCCATTAGGCCCTGGGCCTACAAACACTTAAGCATATGCTTAACTTGACTACCATGTCCAATGATCGTAAAGATAAGCACGTGGATTAAGCACTTCCAGGATCAGGGCCTTAGCCACACTATTCATATTTAGGCTTGGGAGGCTTTTATTTGTTTCTCTCTTAAATATTTTCTTATTCCCCTCTCTGCAGATATATAATCATTTTTCTTTGGAGGGAATTCAGGAAAGAGCAATCTGGCTACATGTTTCTGGTAATGACACGGTATCTTACAGATGCAGACTTACCAAGGATGCATAATACTTACTCATGACCAGAAAAATGCAAATAGGAAAAAAGAAGAACAAAAAGACCCCAAAGCAAAACAATGCATATACCTGAGAAGGAAAAATATATGGAGAGGTAAGATGATTAATTTAAGCTAAGAGAGCTATCTATCCCCTGATAGATAAATCTCATTACTGCTGATAGGAAATACAAAGTAGAAAGTTGTAGCTTCAGGCAACTCTACATAGAGAATTATTCTTCATTCTGGATGTCTATGTAAGTATGAACAAATGAAAAGTAATAGTTTTGTGAACATACATTAATCAAATCTAAGTCTCATTTCCTGCATGAACACAACTCTTAACAGAAGATTTCTTTCCTCTTTGGGGAAGAAACATGAATTTGTTACAAGCAAGGAAACTGCCAGTTTTGGTGGCAAAACAAAGTCAGATTTTTGCAACGGAATGAAACTTGGTGTCACAAAAAAACCCCAACAACAACAACAAAAACACACACACACAACACACAACCCACCCCAACAGCAAAAACCTAAAACTACTTTGTTCTCCAGCAATGGGAATTCTCTCACACATTTTTTACCATTAAAATAGAACATCTTCAAATAGTTTGCTTCAAGCAAAACCAATGGAGAACAGAGGATGAAATATTTACATACCTTTTCCTATCTATGCAAATTTAAGTAGTGACTTACCTTAGATGCTCATTAAAATAACATGTAAATGGCTGTGAACCCACTTCCACTTTCCAGTATTCCTGCCAGTGTGTGACAATTTCAGAATTCTTCTGATTTTCTCTTTCACAGGGAGGAATATATGAACACTGTCAAAACAGGTTCCAAAATGGAATTATTTGTGTACTCAACAATACAAGGCATCATTCTCTTTGAATTTTCCCCTCCAAATTTACCCAGAGTGATAAAGAATGAACCTCTGGGTACTCCAAACAGGAAAAAAAAAACAGAAATGTAGCTACATGTCCCTTGATCATTATTTGCTCAATATTTATATTGAACATAAATGTTTAAATGTTCAGTAACAAAAAAATGATTTACTACATAAGAACAGCCATACTGGGTCACACCAAAGGTACATCTAGCCCAGTATCCTGTCTGCCAACAGTGGTCAAAACAAGATGTCCCAGAGGGAGGGAACACAACAATAATCATCATGTGATCCCTCTTGTGTTACCCATTTCCAGACTATGCACATTACTAACTTTACTGCTGCTATCTTCCCTCTCTCACCCACATATTCCCCCATCCATCCAAGAAATATGCTGTTGTTTTGCATGATGAGAATAAAACGGATTAAAAGGAGAGGATTAACTTTCAAGGGGGGTTTAGCTAGCTATACTTATGGGTGATACTTTGAAATCATCACAAACATTTACGTCAATCACATGTTCCATTTAACGATAGATAGATAGATAGATATAGATAGATAGATAGATAGATACTATTACAGCAAACTTAAAATGCTATATAAAAGACATGTATTATCCCAGATTTATAGACACATGATTTGCAGGAAACAAGCACAGGATGTTAAAATCCCAATTCAGCAAAACACTTAAGCACATGCTTAAATCACACTGAAGTGATCAGGATTTAAGTGCTTTGCTGAACTGATGTCCAGATGCCGGATTCAAAGTCTAGCAAAGTCAAGGGGAGTCTTTCCATTGACTTTAGTGGTCTTTGGATCAGGCCTTAAGTGACGTGTTCCAGGTACAGAGGAAGAGAACCAAGTGTGTTGCTTCTCAACCCCATATTTGATTACCATGCCTCCTTCCACTTGTACCTTAAACATATATTACTAGAATTAGGGCCATGGTTTACTCTTTGGAGAAATATTTGTATCCCAGTGCACAAGCATAATTCTTTCAGTCATTAATAGGCATCCCATATGTCCATGAGAGACTGAATTCACCCTTCCATTTGTGAAATTCCATGCAAAGGTAGCACTACAAACAGTTATATTGCTTTATGAACATATGTAATAATGGAAACATTTTTATTTACCTTCCCCCTCCTGTAAGAAGGTACAGCGCCTGGACTCAATTGTACATAGTATAGTGCAGATGGTGTGACCTATGTCCCTTTTAAAACTGGGAGCTGTAGTGATAGGACATATGACTAGAAAGAAATACATGACCAACAGGAAGTTAAATATAGAATTGGTATACTCTTTGGTAGGGTTAGCAGACAGGAAACCTATGCTCAAGGAAGCCCTATTGCAGATCTCTCCATAGTCACCTGAAAGGACAACTAATAGAGAAGGGTCTGTCCTCTCTCAGAACTTTCATTGGAAAACAAAGACAGCTGTGAAGAAAGGGTCTTGATTTGGTGGCTGGTGGGCACTTTTATATCATCCCATTAGCGAGCTGTACAGAGCTGGAAGTATTTCTCCATTATATCACTGTGAATTTTTTGCTGGTAAAAACAGTTTGATGAAGTAAGACTTGGTATTTCTGTTAGCATCCACAACTATTTTTTGATAAACACCTATACTCTAACCTGGAACAAAGTGCAAATTCTCACTTATTTGTTTAACGTTAAAACTTTCCTTTTTCAAAACAAAGCACCCCCATTCTCACAGCAACATATTTGGTGCTGTGACCACAGAGAGCTCTTTACATCCTTGTGCCAAGAAGAGAATCATACCCTAAGATTCTTTTCCAGGTTTGCATTTTTAGAACTAAGTAGCACCACAAAGACTATTGTTCTGGAGATGCTGGATGCTGAAACAGAAACAGAATACAAGGGTTTTTTGTTGCTTTTTGCTATTTCACATTTAAAATCAGTTCCCTTGGCCCACAACATTTCTTGGTTCAATACTGTAGTTTGGGAGTTTGTTTGGAAGTGGCCTTTACAACACCCACCAGAGGATTTTTAGGGCCTGCTTATTGGACGAGTTAAGACTCATTGGCTTGATAGCAGGGTGTTCCATTAATAAGGATTGTAGGATGTGAGGCTCTGTATCTTTTCGCCATGCTGTATTAGTTCAGGTTGAAGGCAGGAATTTTTCTTTGGGTCATGAACTAGCATAGGCCCCTGGTCTAGGAGTGAGGAGGTTTGGGCTTAGGCAGCCTGCTGGATTGTGTGCATTTTGTTGAAGTAACGTCTTTTGAATTGTGCAGTGTTTGAGCTCTGTTGAAGATGTCTGGAGGTCACTCCTCTTTCATTTATGTCATCTTCTGGCACTGCTGCTGCATTCTCTGTGGGGGTGAAATTTACAGACACATCCCAGTGTTTGACAGGAAAATTGAGCCAGCAGGATATCCTGGGGAAAAATTCCACACCCCATGTGTGAGACCCATCATTTCTCAATCTGGATGAGCTGACACAGCTCACCTGTACCAATACCACTTCTATAATTCCAATTTGAGGATGGTAATTGCCAAATGAGGTAATAGCTATTATTTTTTATAAATATCATATGCACCTCAGTTCACCTGGCAGAATTAGCCTGAGTTCAAAATATTATATCAAAGGAGGATGTCAGAAGAGAAGCACACAGGTAACAACAAAACTATGGCAAAGATAAAACACTCCAGAGAATACCGGGGATCCCTGAGGAAACAATGAGGAATACCCCAGCCAGGCCGCAACCAGGTTGATTACTCTTCCCATTCCTGAGGCCAGGATCAAAGGGGATACCAAACCATTAGAGGATCCAGGACCTAAACAAGTAAAGTGGGGGTTGAATGAGTTGCTGGGGGCTGCACAAGAATCATCAGTGAGCACTGACAGGAATGCAATGTAAGCAAGGCTTTTAAAATGAAAGTGTGGCCACAGCACGAGTGCAGGGAGAGAGCTCTTCCCGCGCTCTCTGTAAACCACCTCGACAAGGGGAGTAGCTAACAGTGCAGGGCTCACAGAGCTGAAGCCTGGTTCACACTCACACTTTATAGTGCTGTAACTTACTGCACTCTGAGGAATTTTTTTTAAGAAAGTTACTGCGCTGTAAAGTGCCAGTGTAGGCTTGGCCATAGAGACCATGCTGCAAGCAGAGCAGTCTGTGTCTTCCAATCCACAGATGAAGATAACTAGTCTCAAGGGAGCTTACCAAACATGAAGCTATAGATAAGGAGAAATATGTGTATAGCCTTCTTGTTTTATCCCTTTGTTCAGTGTGCTACATGTTGTTGGGTGAATGAATAAATAGTGCTTTGTTCTGAAGAAATTGCTTCTGAGTCATGCTCATCACCTGTTATAGGCTCCTAGATGAAAAGGTCTAGAAGGTGCCAAACCCAGCTTAGGTTGCAGCTTCTCAGTTGATCTCCTGTGTTAACCTGACAGCCCTGAAATCCAGTCTAGGGGTATGTCTAGACTACAGAGTTTTGTCGGAAAAATGGCCGTTTTTCCGACAAAACCTGAGTTATGTCCACACTGCAAGTGCGTTCTTTCGACAATAAACTGAACGAACAGAGGGGGTTTTGCGCAATTGATTATCCTCATTCTATGAGGTAGAAGCCTTTTTGCAAAAGAGCTCTTTCTCAAAAAGGCATGTGTGGATGGGGAAGAGGGAGTTTTTTCAGAAGAAAAGGGAAGAGGAAAAAGCACAGGTGCCCTGGTGGCCATTCTGTCCATAGCAATCACAGCTTACATGCGAGATAGCGTTCAGACAGTCTGGACGCTATCTTTCAAAAAAGCGCATTGCTTTTTCAATGCCCTTTTGCAGTGTGGACACTCTCTTTCAGAAGAAATTTTTCTGGAAGATCTCTTCCAAAAAATGCTTCTTGTGCAAAAAGCCTGTAGTCTAGATGTAGCCTAGGAGTGGTAGGACCATAGGGCTCCACCCAAATAGGGATGAAGGTACTGAAAATTGCCTCCAAAGGATGCACTTGAGAAGAATGTAAAAGAGTCTGAAATATGGTTTGCCCAATATCGGTGACAGCCAGTAAAATACTTGCAGCCCTGCTGCCAGATCTTCAGAGAAACAGCTGTCATCTTTGGACTGTATAATGTGAGAAGTCTGCGTATATAGGCGTGGAGAAAATCAGTTGAGAAGATATGCAGTTTGCTACTGTTTAGAATAGCATTAGTGAGAAGTGTTTGTTCTACCTATGGATGTTAAATTCCAATTAATCAGCTAATCAAGTGGTTGATGGAATTTCAATTGACTATGCAATTAGTCGGTGGGGAAGGGGGGAGCGCTCAGTACCCCTCCTGCGGCTCTGCAGTTTAAAGGTGGTAGGAGTCAACAAGCAGAGCTGCAGTGGTGTTAGCGCCCAGGGGCATCGTGAGCCGGGACTAAGCCTACGCTCATTGGGTAGTCGACTATTTGACTACTCTTTTACATCCCTAGTTCTACCTAGCAACTCTTGCAGCATTATTTATTATTTGTAGGGCCTATATGTCACAATCAAGATCAAGGCATCATTGTGTTAGGCAAAGTCCAAATGCATTGTAGGAGATAATCCTTGGCCAAAGAGATCACACAGACAAGCCAAAAAAGGCTGAGAAGGAAATTAAAAGCATGGAGAAATAAAGTACGGTAACTTGTCCACGGTCACACAGAGCATAAGTGCCAGAGCTAGGAATGGAACTTATATCTGCTTAATCCAATCCACTAGACCACACTGCCTCTAAGCTTCCAGTGGAAACTGAGGTTCTGGTACCTCCTTCCCAGACTTCTGTGACACTGAAGACAACAGCAACTCTCTCCATCATTTAAGTGGAGCAGTTTTTTATTTTAAGTTTGTTTTAAATGTCAAAAAAGATGCCCAATAAGAGAAAGAAGTCTCCTGCACGGCTGCTACATCACTTCCTCTAAGCTGTGAAAGAATTTCTTCATATACCAGTTATTTGATCACAGTACTACTACTCTTTTCAGAAGAAAGCATGGTTTTAAATAGTTGGATACATGATAATTGTGTTTCAGTGAAGACTAACCAGAAAACATTTAAACTCACAATATAATTATCCACTAGATTTTTTTTGTCCATTCCTGCATATTTCCTTCCCTTTTTAATTATCCTGGTAAGACTTTCCCTGCCTTCTCTGATACAGAGGCAGCAGTGCAGGATGACAGCTCAAAGCCAGCTCCTGATGTGCACCAGCTCCTGGGGAGTTACCTGCCGCCACGCACTGCTGCCTAAGTATCAGAGGTAGCAGCATGGGGAGACAGGCAGGAGCCGCCTGCCGTGCCAGGAGCAGTGCACACTGGCTCCTGGGTAGCCAGCTGCAAATGTGTGCAACCGTGTAATTGCTGCATTTTTCAGTGGTTACACGTTTACACAATTACCTGCATTTTAACATCCCTACAATGCATTGTAGCACATATCAAATTATATAATTCAAATATGGTCTCAGTTACACAGCATCAGCTAATGAAATTCTTCCCTTATTCCAAACTTTTGTTTGGATAGATGACTCAGGATCCAATTTGATAATAGTGTTAGGGAATAGATATAAATGCTTAGAGTACATCATATTAATAGGGCCCTACCAAATTCACAGTCCATTTTGCAATTTCAAACAAATAGGATTTTTAAAATAAACAATTTCATGGTTTTACATTTGAAATGTCAGTGTTGTAACTATGGAGGCCCCAAGACAAAAGGAGAGTTATGGAGGGGTCCCAACGCTATTGTAGGGGTGACTGTGGAATTGCCACTCTAACTTCTGGGGGGGCTACTGGGAAGCCAGAGAGTATTAGCTGCTGGCCAGGTGCCAAGCTCTAAAGACAATGCCACCAACAGCAGCAGCTCAGAAATAAAGCTCAGACTAGGAGCCGGAGCCTGGCCTATGGTAGAAACTGGCCTATAGCTGAGGTAGCCCTAGTCCTGCCCCTTCCCTACAATAATCAGATTTCATAGGGGACATTAGATTTCATGGTCCATGATGCATTTTTCAAGGCCATGAATTTGGTGAGGGCCCTATATACCAATGTTCATAAGTCTCTGCATCTGCTCTAATCCCACTGACAGAGACCAGAAACTTCAGGATCTCTACCAAGCATTTTTAAACCTCAATTACCCACCCGGAGAAATAAAAAAACAAATTGAAAGAGCCAGACGAATACCCAGAAACCATCTACTTCAAGACAGACCCAGGAAAACCAACAATAGAACACCACTTGTCATCACCTATAGCCCCCCAACTTAAACCCGTCGTCCAACGCATTATCAATAAACTACAACCTATACTGGAACAGGATTCTACCCTCTGAGAGGCTCTGGGAGACAGACCCATAGTCTCCTATAGACAACCACCTAACCTCAGGATGATTCTTACCTACAACTACAGGACATACCACACTAATACCAACCCTGGAACTTTCCCTTGCAACAAACCCCGGTGCCAGCTTTGTCCACATATTTACTCTGCTGACACCATTATTGGACCTAACCGTGCCTATTACAAGATCAAGAACACATATTCCTGTTCATCCAGAAATATAATTTATGCCATCATGTGCCTAAAGTGTCCGTCTGCTATGTACATTGGACAAACTTCTCAGACACTTCGCCAAAGAATCAATGCACACAAAACAGACATAAGACTCTCTCACAGAGAGAAAGCTGTTGCTTGCCATTTCAGCCAGACTGACCGTTCCATCAACGACCTTAAAACATGCATATTGCTTCAAAGAGACTTTAACTCCAGACTTCAACGAGAAGCTTCAGAACTGTCATTCATGCTTAAATTTGACACTTTATGTATGGGTCTAAACAAAGACTCTAATTATCTCACCCATTACAAAGATAGCTTCCCCAATTATCACCCCTAATGTGATTACCTCACAGAAACTTCCCCTATTATCACCCCTATGTCATTACCTCACAGACACTAACCTTCCCCCCTCACCCCCACTTTGTTCTAAAATTTGATTTGTCAATTTCACATGCGTTCATTTTTTTGATTGTATCACTTTGGTATATATGGTTGTGCCAATTTTCTTCCACAAATTGATCTGAGGAAGTGGGTCTGGCCCACGAAAGCTCATCACCTAATAAACCATCTTGTTAGTCTTTAAATTGCTACGTAGTTCTGTCTTTTGACACCCCTAAGCACTGGTTTACATAAGTACCAATCAAGCACAATTGCAACTGAAATAAATGGGACCTGTGATTGCTCAGCACCTTTGAGAGTTGGGCACTGTGTGGTTGACAGGAATGAGCCCATGGCTAGGAATCAGGAGATGGTAGTTTCTAATCCTGACTTTGCCACCAATTTACTATATAGAGTTAGACATGTCACTTTATTTTTCTGTTCAATTCTTCTATCTATAAGATAGTGGGCAAGCATTAGTTTGTTTAAATATGTTTTGGGTTCTTGTACAATCTATGTAAAAGTATAATACACAGATAGGACTAATGTCCAAGAATTAGATGGATTTCAAAGCCACACATATCTATAAGTTTTACATGTTTGCATGGACTCATCATGTTATCCGAGCCCTTCACAACCTTTAATATATTTATCCTTCCCACTACTCTGCGAGGTAGGAAAGTGCTATTATCCCCATTTTACAACTGGAGAATAGAAGCTTAGAAACCAAGCAACTTGCTTAGGGCCAGACAGGGGAGTCTGTTACAGAGCAGGAACTGAACTCACATCTCTAAATTCCCCAGCTAACACACTGATCACTGAACCATCCCTACTCTAAACGGTCAAGGCAGGTGGAGAGGTGAAGTGACCTGCCCCACGGACACATGCCAAGGCTAACCCTTCACCTGACTCCCTTCTGGAACATTATACACATAGGGTATGTCTAGACTACAGGGTTTTGTCGACAAAAGTGGACTTTTGTCGACAAAACTATACCTGCGTCTACACTACTGCCGAAGTTCTGTCGACATAACGCCGACAGAACTCGGCAGTTTTGTCGACGGCGGTAAACCTCATTCTACGAGGAATAACGCCTTTTGTCGACAGAGTTCTGTCGACAGAAGGCGTTATTGCATCTACACTGTCCTTTGTGTCTACACTCTCATGTCGACAAAGCGGCTTGCTTTGTCGACAGAACTGGATGCAGTCTAGATGCTCTTTGTCGACAGAATCTTTGTCGATAGTATCTGTCGACAAAGCCTCTGTCAACAAAAGCCTGTAGTCTAGACATACCCATAGGGCAATAAGTAGTAAGCTATCCTTGAGCTCCCTGAGCAGTTCTATCCAGCCATCATATGGACGAGGCAAGTACTTCTCACCTTCTTCCCAGCAACTCACGGCACCCCCCACCTTCATGGCAAGGAAGCATCTAGCCAATTACATTGAATATTAAAAAACTGTAGTCCTGTAGCACCTTTGAGACTAACAAAAATAGAGAGAGAGTATCAGGAGCTTTCGTGAGCAAAACCCACTAGTCTCTCATCTGAGGAAGTGGATTTTGCCCATGAAAGCTCATAATGCTATATACATATTTTTGTTAGTCTCTACGGTACTACAGGACTATTCATTTTTTTAAAGTTGCAGACTAACATGGCTAACCCTCTGAGACTTTTATATTTTATATAGTTATAGATACACACGTATTCATTCACATAGGTCTCTTCTAAAACAAGTATATATCAGACAAGTTGTTTTTTGTATCACGCTCAGATGCAGGCATAAAGGGAAAAAAATCTAAACAAACGAGTAAGGAAGCAGATGTTACTTTCTTTTTTAGCTGCTAGATGACTTTCTTTTTTAGCTGCTAGATGACATATTCCATTGTAAATTTACACAACTAAATATACTTTTTGGCACTCTGCACTATACGTATTAGCAATAAATTCAGAGTGTTTGGGATAAGCAACAGCATAATTGGTATTGGATCCTGGCTCTGTAGTTAATCCATTTTGCTTGGGTAATGGGACAGAAGGTATAAGTCGTGATATTTTTTGTACTTTTACTTTCTATGGAAAGTCTCCAATGCCCCAAGCTGTTAAACTCTGGCACAAAAATGGTTACTGCTACTGAAGCAACTAAAAGAAGGTTAACAATAAATTGTTTTAACTGATTTAATCTAAAAAATCCATCATCCACAAATCAGGCACACTGAAAACACACATTTAAGTTGCTGTAATCCCATACTGTATTTCACATTCATATTTTTGTATTTACTCTGACCCAGCTGCCTAATCTTTTAAGAATCAAAATGAATCTAGGATTGTGCAACTGTATGATGATTCCCTTTCAATGCAACTTACATACATATGTCACATCATAAATTAAAGTCAATCAGCAGCAGCCAATATGCTACAATAAGAAACTAAGGAAGCTAAAGATGGAATACAATTGTCAAGGAAAACTGATGACACTGTTATTCAAAAACATGTAACAGCAATATGTAGGTGTATATTTGTTTCTTCAAGTTTCTAAACTACATGTATAGGTGCTCATACAATGTCCTGCCGGCCTGTCCTCATAAACTAAAAATCACCAACCAAATGATGGGTTTCCCAGCAGGGATGTAAAAATGCAGTTAAAAATGTAACTGTATAACCATAGTTCCTCCAAGGGTACGCGCTTGCACAGGCGCACAGACAGAATTAAGTCCCATCAACCTCATTAACAGAGCCGCACAGCAGCGTGCCTGCAACCCTGCACTACTTAGGTCCTATCCGTGGGAAAAGATTAGCTGGTGGTGGTGGTGGTGGACTTTGTGGTGGAGTAAGGGCGGAGCTGGGCAGCTTTCTGCTGTAATCTGGGAGCTGGAGCCAGGACCATGTGGTGGCTGCCCTGCTGCTAGCAGGGCAGGGCTGCATGGCAGCTGCTGGAGCCAGGGCTGGGGTGTGGCTGCTCCTGGGACAATAGATAACAGGGCACCAGAGGGACAGGGGGTGTAAAGAAAGGGGGACAATTAGCATGACTCCAAGTCCTGATAAACTCCCACTAGGTAATTAAGATATTTCTATCTCAAAATGACAAGCTGCTCCTTTAAAACAATCTTGCCATATTGGTGCATTTGGCACAAGTGCTTTGGCCAGAGAAGAGCTGATTTCAGATGAAATCCCTTATTTTCTGACAGGTTTGAGAAATGTTGTACAAACATGAAATTCAAAGGCACACAAAAGGAAATGGTTTCTGCTCACGGACAAACCCAGCAGCAGAGATTTAAGGCTGGTATTGCATGAAGTCCATTTGCCCAGCCCATGTCCTATTCCCTGATCAAAGAGGATATGAGAACACAAGCTGAGGTCAGAGCCACTGAGACACACACAGAATGATACACAGCACTAGGGATGTGAGATATCAGTTATTTTAGAAATTGTGTAGCCGCAACCATTTTTAGTGGTTACACGGTTACTAAAATACTCCCCAGGGTAGGCGGGCAGCCAGTGTGCTCCCAGCTCCTGGCCCCACTCCTGGGAAGCATCCTGCCACTCGCACTGCTTCCACTGTATCAGAGGAAGCAGCGCAGGGTGGCAGGCAGTAGCCAGTTAAAAAAATCAGCTCCCCACACAGACCAGCTCCTGCCTGCCACCATCCACTGCTGCCTCTGATACCGAGGCAGCAGGATGGGGCAGTAACAACCTGTCTGTGGCAGCAGCCTGTCACCGAGCTCCCCGCACACAGCCCTCCCCCCACCCAATGCTGCTGCCTCTGTATCAGAGGCAGCAGTGTGTGTGTGGGGGGCAGGCAGCTCCACAGAGCCAGTGCTCATGGGGAGCTGGCTTTTAAGCTGTCTCTCCCCAAGCACTAGCTCCCACCTGCCCCCCCTGCTGCCTCTGAGGGAAGCAGAGGTGGGAGGAGAGGAGGAGGAAGGTGGCTCAATGAGAGCCAGCTCCCCATGGGCACCAGTTTCTGCCTGCCCCCCACCATTGCCTCTGATACAAAGGCAGCAAGGGGGAGGAAGTGCATGTAGTCATTTGGATTAACCGATAAGCCCAGTCTTATCAATTAATTGTTTAAATGTCTATACGCTAGCATCCCTACACAGCATTGGTTGGGTTAGCAGTGGACACCCCCCAGGATTCTCCAGTCTTGCCTTCTTGCAGAGCTCTCCGTAACAGAGAGTTTCTGTCCAGGTTTCAGCTCCCTCCCACTCCCAGCATCCAATCCCCTCATGCCTGATTTGCAAAATATTAATTGCATGGACAATCATGAAGTGTTCCCTGGATCCCAGGTGGGACACCACAAACCTACCAGATTTTTTCCAACTCTAGGCCCAGATCCTGGCATGGCATGGTGGCACACATCCAAACAAGCACACATGACCTCAATATTGGTGCACAAGACAAAACTTGTTCTGTTCATTGATGGAAAATCTTAGAACACTGCGTGTTCCATGTGCAGTTACATGCGCTGTGGGGCTCTGCAGCATAAAGCTTACATAAAACTTAAATAAGCTTTATACTGCAGAGCCCGCAGCGAAGCCTCCCCATGGCCCCATTCCTGGGGAAGTGGCTTTGCTGCAGGCTCCCAGAAAGGCTTCACTGCAGGCTCTGCAGCCAGCCCCTGGGGAGTGAGGCTGGTAGCTGGCAGCCCCTGCTAGCCCTGCTCCGAGGGGAGCCAGCATGTAACCTGTAGTGGGAGGGAGGGGCAGCCGGGCCTGCCACAGACAGGGGCTGCTCTGGTGGGCCCTGCAGGGCTGGAGCACCCCTCTGCCTGGGCAAATAGGGAGCTGCTCCAGCCCCTACCAGTTAAGTGGAACCATTAAAGGTGAGGCTTACCAGTTAACATTTTACATCCCTATTGCCAAGCAACAAACCACCCCAACCAATGCCCTTCTCAACAGCCTTGGGGGAGCAGAGGGAAAAAGGAGTACTTGCAGGTTAACAAATCAGTGTACTGAGAGAGTAATTGGGGGAGGAAATGGAGAAAATTCCAAAAGCAAGAACACTGACAGACAGCTTTCTCTCATTTAAAATGAGAGCTCCAGTTGGGGTGTGTCTGCTGATCTCAACAGTAGCTGCAATATAAAGCTGACTCGGCTTATTGAGGTTTCGTATCAAACCTTTTTTACCTTTTGGGGGGCTGCTCATCTAATGGGTAATATCCAAAAAGTATTTCAAGTAAAGGGGCCTGGAAAATGCTTTCCTCTGTGGATGCTTGAGCAAAGTCAGTGTTCTGCAATGTAATATAACTCAGGGGCTTTCCTTAGATCCTTCTTTTGCTCTTAATATTACTGTCAGAGCTGGGTGAAAGTTTTCAACTTAAACTTTTTGTATGAAAAAGCAGATTTGGTAACATTCACACATTCACACATTCATGCTGATTTTCCTGCACTGTTTTGGTAAAAGTAAATTTGAAAAAAATCCCCACTTGTCCTGACCCCAGGAACATTTTATGTCAACTGTTTCAAAATGAAACTTTTAGTTGTATTACTCAAAATTACTTTATCTAGAAATTGTTTGTATTAAAAACATTAAATATTGTTCAAAATCCAAAAGCATGTTGCTCAACCCACACTATAATTTTCTTTCAAATGTATGATTCACCACAATTTTTTAAAAAAAATGCTTTCAGTTTGACTGGAAACGGTTTTTATTTTTCAGAACTGTCAGTGAAACAAAAAATCCAATATTCACTGACCTCTATCATTCTTGCTAAAGAGAACTGCATTGAGGACGGTTCTAACAGTTGAGGTATACGTGGTACATCTTTTTTTCTTGCCAAATGATTCACATCAATGTCTACTCTAAACAAAATGCCTTGGTCTATAAACCAGAATAGCAAGGCTATGAAAAGCTTATGGTTTAATGTCTCACTCCATGATACAGGATATCATCCTGCCCCGTTGAAGTCAATGGGAATTTTAGCATTGACTTTAACGGGGACAGGATCAAGCCTATAGCAATGAACTACTTACTTTCCTTCTCCTTCATACAATTTCTATTCAATTTTATTGCCTTGGTACTGACATGTGCCCTCTCCTCCACTCTTTCTCCTTGATCCTAAGTTTGGCCTTGAGGAAAAAATAAGATGACCTTACTACATGTTTCTTTTCTTAGGGCACACAAAAAAAAAAAAACCCACCCAGCACTGAACATGAATGTTCTAATGCCTTCCTCCAAGTTACTTCCCTCCATCATTGTCCTAGGATGATTAATACTTAGGTCTTTCATCTTGCAAGTTCTGAATGAACATGGATTAACATTCACAACACACCGGTGATCTAATTACATTTCCATTTCCATTTATTAAATAAAGACAAAGAAAATTGTTTTGTGGGGTAGCTTTGGAAATTCTCTCTCTCAAGCTCTTTATCCACTGAAGTAGTTCACCCTTGTAGCATCCCTACTGTGTTCCTAGTTTACTCTTTTGTGCTGAGCCATATCACAAGTTTTATTGAAGCCCTTATCTGCACTTCAAATTCTCATTTTTAGCAAACTAATTCTGTTAGCTTTTCAGGCACTTTTTCCCTTTGTGACTATACATTATACTGAACAAAATTTCTTCTGGCCAATCAGAATGCTGGAAAGTTGACTTATTAAGAAACACTGTTTAAAAAGGCTGCAAAAAATTGAAGGGCCAATGCCAAATCACTTTTCAAACAAACTTCCTTCCCAGTTTTGCCAGCTCAGTACCTCAACATCTTAGTATACACTACATTTAAAAGAGTGAAATATTAAACACTAGAAGAGTTAGCTAGCATTGCTTGAGTATTTCACGGCAGGGGGCTAAAGCTTTGAGTGCTGTGGGAGTCAGGGCAGGGGCTTAGGAAAGTGGGGGACTCAGGGCAGGAGGCTGAAGGTGTGGAGGAATCAGGGCTGGGGGTGAGGAAGGGCTCAAGGCAGGGGGTTGAGATGTGGGGGTGAAGGTCAGAGCAGAGATTTGGGAGGTCTGGGGGGCTCAGGGCAGGGGAAGCAGGAGCGAGGGTAGGGAGTGGAAGCAGCAGGTAGCTGCTCCCCCGGGGTCGGCCTGCTGGCAGCTACTTCCTGAGGCTGAGATGCTTGCTGCCTCCTCTGGTCATTCTGGAGTATAACTGTCCCTGCTATCAGAGCCCTCTGCTTCTATTTGATGAGAAACAATTGGATTCCAGGCACATCTCACTGTCCTGACAGAACCAAACCCTGACCTACCTTTAAGTTATAAGAGGAAGTTGCATACCAAATTTAGTGGTCATAGTTTAGAAGTTCTTAAACAGACTCTCAGATGGACAGATTGACTGAATGAATACAAATTATTAATCTACTATATATTTGACAGAGTTTGTTGCACTTTCAAGTTCTCTGCTGCAGTATTTAGAATACAAACAGTGCAGAGGAATGCTTGCTCAGAAACAATAGTTTCTGCTGTCTTAAATAAGACCTTACACTTTTTGAGGTAAGATGCTAATAATTCAGTTCTGTAAAGTACCTTGCACTTTGGGCATTTTAAAAATAAATACATATGAGCAATAATAATTGTGATGTTAGGCATAGCAGACAATCATTTTTTGTTCTAATTTGACATAAAACCTCAAGTTATTTATGAACATACAAGCAAAAATTGCCTAAAAATCATTAGCCAGTAAAAAAGTAATAGATGTCCAGGAAAACTCTTTTAGTTAATTTCCTATTTTCTGATTAGCTGCACCAATACAGCAGTACTGAGTCCTACCCTGCTGACATCCTAGACTCCATCTACAAGATGAAAGAATCCAAGTAGGTGCTTTAGAAGTTTTATAATCTTCCTCCCTCAAACACACACTTTGATCAATAACAATGTTAGGAAAACACACATTTCTGCCAAGTAACAGTGTGTAACCATTTCTAAAATTAATACTGTGGCTTCAGTGAGTTTTCCTAGCCTATGCAGAGACTATTATTGCAAAATAAACTTGAATTCTATTAATGTTCAGTTAATTCAAATCATAACTTTGGATCCTAAATGGAGTTACCAGAATAGTACACTGGCAGTACAAATGTAATAAAGCTTGCAGAACTTTAGTCTCCTCAATCTTCTATGCATAATTTATTGTAACTTTCATTCAGGGTACTTCCTCAAAGCTTCTGTCTGCAACTAATTTAGCATTGAGACAATGAAGATACTCATTTGTCATAAAGAAATGATGGCAGTGCCTCATTATTTTCCCTTTGGCTCATCAATGGTGTTTCCAGATAAGGCAGCAACAGATTTGCACTCTTTGAAAAATTCTTGAGCACACTAGTAGATGTCCTCTGTGGAGTGGTCAAACAGTCTAATCTCTTCAGTCTAATCTCTTCCCTATTGCTTAATAAGAATAGTCAAGCATGACTTCTTGTGTTTGCACCAAGAGATGCAGGAGACACAAACAGGCTCATTGCCAAAAGTATCCTAGCTTGCACATATCACAAAACTCAGAATTTAAGCCACATTATGAAGAGAAATGTTGAAAGAATACAGACAGAGCTTCCTAATTTCACACTCTTGGATGTGACATTTCCCAGACTTTTGTCGAGATTACTTGCATTTCCCTTGATATATAGCTAAATCCAGGATCTAAAATCTTTTGTTAGCACTGAAGTGATTTATTTTCCATTTTTGGTAACTGACAGTGTAGACTTTCAAGGAGTGGAGTAGGCAGACTTCATTCATTCTCCTTTATGTACTTGTCTCCTTAACTCTTCATGTGCCACCTTTGTTTCTCTTCTAAAATGTTCTACATTTTAAATTTAACTTCCAGGTTTCCATGCTCAGTGTTGTGTATCCTACTACTCATTCATCTATGCTTGCAGCTATATCCCCCCTTGAATCTCTGGCACTCCCTCTTCATCTATAATGGTATTTTTATGCACAAGGTTTTGGAGACTTGCTGCTTTGAGACATAGCTATGAATCACACCCTACAATAGCCTGCCAACTAATCTAAATCAGGAACTTTCAAATAGGAGCCAAATTAAGAGACAAAAACCTCTAAAGCAAAAGCATGAAGATTAGTGTTTGCTTTTGTAGCACCACAAATATAAGAAGGGGTAGTAATTCTCATAGCATAAATACACATTCAATGCTTACCTTGCTGCAATAGCTGTAGGGTTTTTTTACCCTTCCTTCCACTTGCTTATAGTAACTTTTGTGCCAACTTAAAGAAAGTACTCAACTCCTTTACTAGCTTAAGTAAACTAGAAAGGCAGGGATCATATTTCACAAAACACACCTCATATCCCCAGAGAAAGTATTTTGTTTGGCTGGTTTAAAGGAGTTTCAAAAGTGGAATCTACCAGACGTGTTAAAAGCAATGAATACAGGTCATGCCTTCCACATCATTTTTCTCTGGTGACTGAAGTACTTTTAGGGAGGGTTGACTTCTTTTCCAACTTAGCTCTCTCTAAGTAGAGTCATATTGCAGCTGGATTTGTGACTTTCCATGCGTTTCCCTGGAATGGGGAAGAGCGAACAACACGGAGCAGCCGGGTTGGAAGGAAGAAGCTCGGATTTAAACATCATTATCTGCAAATAACCGCGAAGAAACACAAAATCAGCTGACTACGTGCGATTCTTTGGCCGTTTCGGGCGCTCCTCCTCTCAGGATCAGGACCCCCGCTCCTCTCTCTCTCCGAGCAGCCGGGGGGTAGACGACACCGAGGGGAGGTTGCAATCCGTTGTCAATGGTGTTTCTCTCTGGCCGCGTGGAGGTCCCGGCAGATCGGGTCTCAGCTACAAGTGTAGCGGGGTGCGGAGCTTAGGGGGGGGAGGTTTCCGCAGCCCTGATGGACTCCGCGGCTCCAAGCTCCCATCAAGTATTGGCTCTTTTACGGGGAGGACGATTAACATTAAAGGGGAAAACTCCAGGCTCTTCTTCTCATTAGATCATCCAACCGTTTTTCAACCAACCCGTGAGCAGCTCCGTCCGAGGCCGGAGCGGGGAAGAGGAGCGGCCAGAGAGCGGGTGACGAAGTTATCCGTGGAAGAAGTTAACTCGGGAGCTACAACTTTGCTGTGCCACGGGAGGCGGGCGGGAAGCAGGGCGGGAAGAGAGGCCCCAAAGGCTGGAGCGTCTCGGTTAGCTGCTGACAGCCAGCGGCAACGCGGGGCGCTAGCAACAGGCTGCGCAGCCGGAGCAAGGGGGACAGGATGCGAGGGGCTGATCAGCTTTCTGCTATTCAGGCCATTAGATCCAGTATCAGTGAGTCCCCCCTCCCTCCCCCCTTCCCCCCCAGAGGCCCCGATCCCCAGGATTCGGAGACAAGCCCCAAAGCACGAGCTGGCGTCTCTGTCTCCGCGACGACACACGTGCTCTGGGGGCTCCCCCTGCCCTTTTTCTCCCTGGCACAAGTTTACCTTGGGGTTGGTGATGAGCTGGTGCTCGTCCTGGTGCAGCAGCAGCGCCCTGGAGTTCGACTCCGAGTTGTTGACGTAGATCTGGAGGCAGGGGTAGAGCGAGGTGCCCTTGCAATCCGCGCCGCACGTGAAAGTGCATTCAAACATCTCCCCGATCTGCTGCACCGAGAGCACCGTGCAGTTGGCAGCTTTTCCTTGCAAATCCTGCAAAGCGGGGTTGAGCCAGCAGAAGCCCAGGATGAAGAGCGACACGATGCCGGAGACGATCAGGAACAAGCCGAGCCGGATGCTTTTGTCTTCGGCTTCTGTGTACTCGTAAGACACCCTGATTTTCGCCATCTCCCCCTAGAGCTCCTGCAAGTGCTGCCCCGGGCAGAGCAGCAGAGGGTGTGAGAGGAGGCGGAGGGGGGCGATCAGAGACAAACTCCCTCCACTCCAGCTGCCAAGCTCCTCAGCCGGGGTCCGGAGCGCGCCTGCTGTGGCGAGGCGCCGCCGTGCAACCTTTCACGCCCCCCTCATCGTGCAAGGCGGCGGGTGCCAGTCACCAGGGCAAGCCCCCTCCTCTTCCCGCCGAGCTAGAGGTGTTTCCCGGGCCTCTCGGGCTCTCCCTCCGCCTGTGGTGGGAGCTGGCAACATCTGCCGGGAGCTAAGCTGCTTAGCGGCAGCGCCCCAGCAGCCCCTCATGGCTGGGAGCCTTGCCCGCCCGCTAAGAGCTGACCCCGCTGAGCCGCGGCCGCCGGCTGATCCAGCCCCCGAGCGAGGCAATCCCCTCTCGGCACAGCTTGGCCCGGGATTATCTGCCCCCGGCTGACTGCTCCAGGAAGCGCCTGATTACTGCTCCGGATTAACGCCATGCGAGGGAGATCCTGAGCGGGGGCCGCCAGCCCCACCCGGGAAGGGGGATCCGCGCCGCACGTGTGGTTGCTGCGCCAGCACCCCGCCCGCGGGAGCCGAGGCGCGGGTTTCATTCAGGGCTGGGCTCGGCCACTAGGCTCCTGGCGGCACTACGTGTGCGCGGAGCGCTCCCGCTGCGGCTTCCCTGCTGCCCAGCCCCGAGCTGAGGGGAGCCAGGCTGCGCGCCCTGCCCCGAGCTGAGGGGAGCTAGGCTGCGCGCCCTGCCCGGCGGCGCTCTCCGCTGCGGGGGCCTGCCCCGAGCAACAAGCGGGAAAAGCGAGCGGCGGCTGGGTTTGCCTGGGAGCGGCTCAGTCCTCCCGTGCCAAGGCAAGGCCGGGCAAGCGGGACAGCGGAGCTCCCGCGCTGTGCGCACCCAGCCTGCCCCTGCTACTAACCACCGTGGGTCCTGCCGCCCCCCGGGCCGGGCCCGCCCTAGCGCTGCTGACCCCTCATCGCGCTGCAGCACAGAAGGCGGCCAGAGGCGTAGCCCCACCCGGGCGCCAGAGGCTGCTGAGGGGGGTTGAGCTCTAGCGCTCCCACGTCGGGAAAAGCTGAGGGGTGGCAGCAGCACAGCGACAAGCAACGCGCTTTGGTACCTGGCCTGTGCCGAGAGCAGCCCCTTACTGGGGTGAAAGGATCACACTCTTCTCCCACCCTCAGTCCCGCGGCGCTGCGCTGATTGGCGAGGCGAAGGACCTACCTCCTATGAAGAAAGAAATACACACCCATTTTCCTCCCTGAAACAATTAGCTTTAGGAAAACAAACAAACAAACATACACATATACATGTCCAACTCATTGCCATTTATATACTGGTAGCTACGAAGTCTGTTTTTCCTAAAGCTCTTGTCACAGCAAACATACAGGTGTCACTTATCACAGTAGACCTAGTCAGCCCTGCCATAAATTAAGCCCTGGCTGGTGGCCCAGGGAAGGTAGCAAGCAAGGGCAGAGGACAGGGGGGCCGACGACTTCAACCTGAAGTCCTGTGGCCAGGACCTAGGGCCTGCCACCATGCAGCCAGATTGAAGTCCAAATCCCCATGGCCAGGGCCTGTCATTCTCTCAACGCTAAGTGGAAGCCCCAAAGCCTGAGCCTCCAGTGCCCCGGTAAGATGAGAAACCCACCTGTTGACTGCTTCCCCCTTCCCCCCCCAATTGTGCCCCAGCTGTTTCTAACCCCTGCTGGTGGCCCCAGCAGCAACTAAGGCAGTGCATCCAGGATCAACAAGAAAGGGAAAGCCTCTATTTTGTCTCCTTCCCCCAGCCCAGGAGGCCGTGGCTCCAAGAAAAGCCCCTGGTGGCTGCATTTGTGAAACACTGTTCTGGATCCTATTCTCTGTGTTAAGCGGCCCAGAGTTACTCTCAACTGAGTGCACCAACCTCAGAGCAGACTGTCAAAAAGCAGAGCAGAGACCTCCAGCTGATGGTGTGTTCTAGACTTAAATTATGAGAGAACCAAGTATCAGGTATGAACTCCTCAACCACTATAACAGCCTTTCCTTGGAGTCACAGATAGTCCCTCTAGGCACCCCACTTTTTTTTTTTGGTGGTTAATGGTTCTTTACACCAAACACTATTCAGATTATTCCCAATCCCAAAGGAACAGTCACTTACCCTAGCTCTCACCACACAAGGCTTGTGACCAAATGTATAATAAACTAACTAAAGGTTTATTAACCTAGGAAAAAAACAATTATTTGCAACAGCAATTCTAAAACTTTAGCGCTCCAAGAAACCCCATTTTGATTTACAATTTTTTGGTGATCTACCCCATCCTGCTCCTTTTCTGAGGCCTGAACCCTACCCACTCCTCCTTGCCTCCTCTATTGCTTGCTTTCTTCTCCCACCCTCATTGAGGAAAGGCTCCAGGGCTCAGGGCTCCAGCTCTGTGTTAGGCCAGGGATGAGAGTTTAGGGATGTGGCGGGGATTGCAGATTCCAGGAGGGAGTTTGGGTCTGGGTTGGGACTCCGGGCAGGGGTTCGGGTGCAGGAGGAAGGTGAGGGCTTAGAAGTCATGCTCTGTCCCTGAAGTTCAGCCTGTACAGAAATAATTTCTTGTTGACAAGGGTTTTTATTCCCTTTCTCCAAGTCAAACTGTGACAGGACCAGGGTTCATGCACATCCCTTGTTCATGGGTGTGCAGGGAGCAATCAACAAAGTCTTTGTCAACTGATTTTCCACAATGGCTCATCTAGTGTCTACAGGGCTTCTTTGTTGGGCAGGAGATGACCCTTCTTGTGATAAACTAGTATTTCACACATAGTATTACTTCTCTGCTGACTGGAGGCCTGTGGCGGGGTCTAGTTTCATAGCAAAGACTTTGAGTTACAAAGCAAAACATGTAATTACTTTATAAAACATGGGAAATTAATTCATGAAGCAGCTTACACAAAAATTTCAGAAAGTCCAAAGACATGTCTATACATTTAATACCTATTTTATCACTGTTAACACACAGTTGAGCCAGAGTGATTTGCAGCTGTGCCTTCATCAGTGATAAGTGAAGCCAAGGGGCCTTGGCAAGAGCTGGCACCTGGTCTTCCAGTGTCAAATTCTGCTCTTGTACAGTATTTTAAATGACTGCTTGGTAAAAAGTGTTCTGACTGGTTACACTGGTCTACAATTTTTTAGAAGTCGTCTGCTTCAGAGATAAAATGTGCTATTTATTATGTATTTTGATGTGCTGAATTCAAATATGACAATTAAAACAACTGATTGGCTACTGTTTCCAAGATATTTAAGTTTTTACATTTTACATCTATGTATATTGTGTAGATAGAGTTTTAATCATAAATTGTAAACCTAGGTCTTTCCATGTGTTTATGGTTGCTTTACATGATAATATTTCACCTGTCCTGTTTATGTAACACTTTAAAAATCAGCAAAAGGGTTATATAAATAAAATTTATTATGAAACAAAAGGCAAAAAACTATTATGTACATAGTTGAGTCCTATTCAGTGTCTACTCGGCGCTTCTTGGCTTGTCTCTTGTATTCATTAAATGGAGCATCTCTTGTCACTGTCCAGCAGTAGTCTGCAAGCATTGATGGGCTCCATTTGCCCTGATAGTGTTTCTCCATTGTTGCAATGTCCTGGTGAAATCGCTCGCCGTGCTCGTTGCTCACTGCTCCGCAGTTCGGTGGAAAAAAATCTAGATGAGTGCAAAAAATGTATCTTTAGTGACATGTTGCAACCAAGACTTTTGTATGCCTTGAGGAGGTTTTCCACCAACAACCTGTAGTTGTCTGCCTTCTTGTTTCCGAGAAAATTTATTGCCACTAACTGGAAGGCTTTCCATGCCGTCTTTTCCTTGCCACGCAGTGCATGGTCAAATGCATCATCTCGAAGAAGTTCACGAATCTGAGGACCAACAAAGACACCTTCCTTTATCTTAGCTTCACTTGACCTTGGAAATTTTCCACAGAGGTACTTGAAAGCTGCTTGTGTTTTGTCCATGGCCTTGACAAAGTTCTTCATCAGACCCAGCTTGATGTGTAAGGGTGGTAACAAAATCTTCCTTGATTCAACAAGTGGTGGATGCTGCACACTTTTCCTCCCAGGCTCCAATGACTGTCGGAGTGGCCAATCTATCTTGATGTAGTGGGAATCTCTTGCACGACTATCCCATTCTCAGAGAAAACAGCAGTACTTTGTGTATCCAGTCTGCAGACCAAGCAAGAGAGCAACAACCTTCAAATCGCCACAAAGCTGCCACTGATGTTGGTCATAGTTTATGCACCTCAAAAGTTGTTTCATGTTGTCATAGGTTTCCTTCATATGGACTGCATGACCAACTGGAATTGATGGCAAAACATTGCCATTATGCAGCAAAACAGCTTAAAGACTCGTCTTCGATGAATCAATGAACAGTCATGTATGACGCAATACCAGCTTCAGATTGCATCATTCATTGTTTTGCCTAAAAAGCAAGTACTGTCCAAACCCAGTCATAGATTTATTCATAGATCCAGTCAAAGATGTATTTTAGTCATTTCTGGTTTAAATTGGGATCCCTTCCTTTATAACTCACTTATCCTCCGCCATTCCCAAGTCAAGGGTCGTATATACTGACCCAATAGCATATCTTGAAAACTAGAGCCAATCAACAATTTTAAGCATCATTTTCATTCTCAGTGACCCAGAATTAGTAAAGTTTGACTACATTTATTTCAGAAGCATTTTGGCTGTAGAGCAGTGTTATAGGTGCATGCAGACCAGCAAAAAGAGCAGTAATAGGATACCTATGCAAATTTCATTCTAAGCGCAGTCACTTTGTGGTATGTTATGGCCAGAGAGAGAAGTAGCCTGCCCTAGAGGGGTCCAACTCCACTAAAACTCCATCTGTTACATATAGCCTGCTAATAGAGTCAGTGTGGCATCCAGGGCATCAGGTGAAGTGTGTTCATGAGCCTGTCTTGCTGGTTTATTCATGGCCTTCACTTTCAACTCCATAGAGTTTAGTGTAGTAGTTGAGCTTGGAAGTAACAAATGTGTGAACTACTGTGGTCAGGTACATAGCAGAGAATAGACAGTATTGTGCCTGGCTACAGGTATTGAAAGGCATTTCTCAGTACTGGTGCAAATGAGGAATCCTTCGGGACTTCCAAGAGTCCATCCACACTGGTGAGTAGAGGACAGATACCTCTGAAGAAGGTAAATGTTAAGGCCAATACTTGAAACCACATTCCTCTTTCCATTAACACCTCCTTGCCTGGATTTTGCTAATATGAGTGTTACTGGCAGTGTTGACTAATGGGTGCTGCCTGCCATGAAGTTACATCATCAGTGCCAGCAATATACAGGAGTACATACAAGCTTCTAGGGGATTAAATATCAATGTTGAATAGGAAGAACAGGGGTGATTACTGCAAAAATCTAGGAATGGATGCTCTTGAAGTGAGGAAGTAGCATTCATCACAAATCTCTATGATGTGGGTGTGCCCTAGGCACATTTCCTACCATACACACTACTATTGTATCTATACAAAATATGTCATGTAAGGTGAAATATGAAAGCTGACATCACACTAGTTATGCATTGTAAAGTGCATGTGTGAAATGTTATGAATGTCTCTTGGCATGATCACTGAGGCCACTAGGGATGAAGGTACTAACAGAGCACACAAGGAAGACAAACCCTTTGCAAAGAAGTTAAATTAATTCTTTACATTGATCTTCACAGGGGAAAATGTGAGGGAGAGTCCCACACCTGAATCATTCTTAGCAGGTGACACATCTGAAGAAATGTTCCAGATTCACTTATGAATAGAGATGGTTTTCGAACAAACTAATAAATTAAATAGTAATAAGTTCCCAGAACCAGATGGTGTTCACCATCAAAAGTTCTGAAGGAACTCAGATATGCAATTGCTAATTGTGGCATGTAACCTAGTAACTACTAATTGTGGCATGTAACCTATCATTTAAATCAACCTCTGTAGTGAGTGACTAGAAGGTAGCTAAATTAGTGCCAGTTTACAAAAAAAGGCTTCATGGGCAATTCTGTCAATTACAAGCCAGGAAGCCTAACTTCAATATCTGGCAAATTGGTTGAAATTATAGTAAAAATAAAAAGATATATAAATGAACATATGTTGGGGAAGCATTAATGTGGCTTTTGGAAAGGGAAGTTGTACCTCATCAGTCTAATAGCATTCTTTTGAGGGTGTCAACAAGCATATGGACAAGGGTGATCCAAAGGATGCAGTGTACCTGATCATTCAGAAAGCCTTTAACAAATTCCAAGCAAAAGGCTCTTAAGCAAAATAAGTAGTCATGGGATAAGAGGGAAGGTGCTCTCAAGGATCTATAACTGGTTAAAGTATAGAAAAAGAAAGGGTATGAATAAATGGTTAATTTTCAATGAGAACTGTAAATAGTAGGGTTCCCCAAGAATCTGTACTGGGATCAATGCTTGTTTAAAATACTCAAATGATCTGGAAAGAGGGTGGGGTTAATAATGAGGGGGAAAAGTTTGAAGATACTAAATTTTTCAAGATAGTTAAGTCCAAAGCTGCCTGCAAGTTAAAAAGGGTTCTCGGAAAACTGGATGATTAGGCAATAAAATGGCAGATGAAATTCCATGTTGATACATGCAAAGTAATGCACAATGGAAAAAATAATCCCAACTATGCATACAAATGGGTTCTACTTTAGCTATTACCACTCTAGGAGATGATCTTGGAGTCACTGTGCATAGTTATCTGAAAACATCTGCTTAATGTGCAGCGGCAGTCAAAAAAAGTTAACCATGTTAGGAATCATTTAGAAAAGGAGAGATAAGATGACAGAAATCATCATAATACCACTGTATGAATCCATGGTTCAGTCACACCTACAATACTACATGCAGTTATTCTTGCCCAATCTCAAAAAAGATATATTAGAATCAGAAAAGGTACAGAGAATGGCAAGAAATTAAGTTGTAAAACAAATGCCATATGAGCAGAGATTAACCATCCAAGTCATTTTAATCTTAGAAGAGACAACTAAGCAGGGAGAACATGCTAAAGGTATATAAAATCATGAATGGTGTGGAGAAAATGAATAGGGAAGTGCTATTTACTTTTCATGCAATCCAACTGATGAAATTAATAGGTATCCAGTCTATAACTAACAAAAGGAAGTACTTCTTCACACAAGCACACAATTTACCTATGGAATTTCTTACCGGAGGATGTGAAGGCCAAAAGAAGAACTGAGTTTAAAAAAAAAAAAAAAAAAAAAAAAAAGAATTAGATAAACTCATGGAGGATAGGTCCATCTACTAAGCCAAGATGGTCAGGGATGCAACCTGATGAATTAGGTGTTAAACTTCTGACTGCTGGAAGATGGGACTGGATGCCAGGGGATTAAAAATTATTCTGTTCTGTTGTTCATTCTCTCTGAAGCATCCGTCAGAAGACATGATATTGGACTAGATGGGCTATTGGTCTGATTCAGCATAGCCATTCTTATAATGTGGCAAAAATATGACTAAGACAAGGCAGCATTGCTTAGGGAAAGGTGATAAAACAGGTCTACCCTAGACAAGGAATGTGGCTTTATGTCAATTTACATATTAGCAGTAAACAAAATGATTGACCTAAACTGGCAGGGGCTCTCATGATCCTGAACTCAAGAAACAGAATTAACATGGCTTCTGTACCTCCGAAGAAACATACTTAATCCCCAGGAGACATTCCTGACTTGTAAAATAAAGACGTTCCTTTGAGGCTATAAGGAACAGAGAAAGACTCCAATTTCTTTCACCTCAGGAGATAAAGAAACCAAGCAATTTGGTCTCTGATGCATCCTGGCCAGTGAAAAGCCAGAAAGGAGACAAGTGAGAAAAAAACCAGCTTGAGCAAAGACTGCATCTTGTTTGAATAAGTTGTAATCTTTTAGGTCACATCTACACAGCAGAACTAAAGTCGAAATAAGCTACGCAACTTGAGAAATGCTAATTGCCTAGCTTAAGTTGAAATAGCACCAAAAGTCGAAAGCAGCTATCTACACAGAAGTTATTTTGAGAAAGAGCACTCTTCCCCTAACTTCCCTTAGTCCTAGTACAATGAGAGTTACAGGAGTCAGAGTAAGCAGACCTCCAGCTCAACATTATTTCAACATGTTGAAATAACAGTCTGCATCTACACACAAACAGTTATTTCAGAATAACCATCTTTACCTTTATTTTACTTGGTATCACTTAATCGAGGCTTTTTAATTAATAAACTTGTTTTACTTTTGCTATAAGAGAGTTCAGTTCTGTATTTGAAGGCACAGATATAGTTACCCCAGTTAAGTTAATAAATTGTGATCTACTGACTCCAACAGAGCAGCAAACTTTTTATCTTGTGAATGCACAGTGGTGACAGGGATGGGGGAAAGAGGAGGTATATTGTAGAAAAACATCTCTCTCGAGCTGAGGGTTGGAGTTCACAGAGTGTTACCTGGTAGGCAAGGTTTACACTGGGAGATCCTTGAAGAGTTTGCTGGAGAGGTGAATAGATTGGTGTGTCAGGGAACAGACAGTCTGGTCTTCAACAAAACTCATGGTTGCTGAGCCACAGAGGCAATAAAGTGGTTCACAATTCTGGGTATCCCTTTGAGTGGGTTACAATATGAGACTAAGTATCAGGGCCAGTGTAGTGTGAGTCTTTCTACCCTACCAAACCACCCAGCCAACCATGAGTTTACTGTCATTGTCAGCACCATCTCAGCGCTGTATCTGGTCTGAACCCCAATTCAAGGGTCTATGTTTTGACAGATCAGCTGTTTGAAATGTGTTCTACAGGACCATTTCAATCACATATGCAGAGAACGGACAAGGAGACAGAGTGATAAATGACAATTAGTTGCATGCTAACACCAGATTTTTCTGCTAGAGAGAATTGCACATTTAAAGTTTGGCCAGACTGCCCACCCCAATATAATTACTAATCTGTTAGCAAAAGGCATTGGGTGTTTTCAGAGACATTGAATTTACACTGATTACAGTGTATGGGTAGTTAAATTCTGATCCCAGAGCCTTTATTGTTGGTGATTTTATTGGAGCAGAGCAGTGGTAATTCCAGGGAGGAAGCTGAGCTTGCAGTTCTTCAGGTGACACACACATTGGACAAAATTCAGAAGTAATAAGAGAATAAATATGGAAAAGCAGTGTCACTTTACTGTTCACAATCACTTCTCTCATGGAGCAATGCTCAAGGTCAAATGTTTACAAATAAGTTAAGTTCTTCAAAAGTTATATTCAGCAGTATTTGGCAAGAGGCTATTAAGAATCTACACTAGTGATATGAATATAAATGCTTTTGAGTATTAGCCACAATTGCATCACTGTACTCTTTATCCAGAGGTTAACTGCTGTATATCAAATACATGTTTATCATCAAATATTTTTCAATAAATTACTCCCAAGTTAGTCCTATGCCTTGGTGGCTTTAGTTTTTCATATGATCTGCTGCAATCCATTTTTATATTTCTCTCTCACTCCTCATTTTGACCAGTTTTTTGCTATCTTCATCTGTCCTCTTCAGTCACTCTGTACTGTTACTGCGTGTGTATAATATACTAAAGTTTCTTACAATGATTCTAAACCTGTGTGATCTACATGCACTTGTCTGGTCCTAGCAGGGATGTCCTTAGGATTTATAGGGCCCTATGCAGTACTATTAACTGGTGCCCCTATAGCCAACGAGAGACCAGGGCGGGGAGGATGACAATTTTTGGAGATGTGATTTTCTAATCTTCATTTATGAAATATTTTAAAAGCAAATTTTAAACAAAGATCCTGTAGACTAAGGATAAGCTACACTAGCAATTTACAGCACTGCAACTTTCTGGCTCAGAGGAGTGAAAAAACACCCCTCTGAGCTCAGCAAATTACAGTGCTGTAGAACGTCAGAGTGAACCAGACCACTGTGCTAGGAGCTGTGTGCCCAGTGCTGTTAGCTGCTCCCCTTGCGGAGGTGGTTTACACAGAGTGCTGGGAGATCTCTTTTCCAGGGCTCATGCCATAGCCACACTTTCAGTTTATAGCTCTACTGCAGTTGCCCTTTAAATTTTGAAACGTAGACAAAGCCTAACAGTAAATTCAGAGACTGACAGGATATACCTGGTGTTGGTAAAGGCCTGTTAAATGGCTTTTACCACCACCTGAATGACTCTTTCACAGTTTCAATGTTTCCTAATAGGTCTGGCAGGCTTTTTCACTTTCAAGTTAATTAGATCCTCTCCAGAGAAAGCAGCTCTACTGAACAGGGATAGGAAGAGGCGGAAGGGTGGACATTTAGAGCCAGTGGAGCCCCAAATTTTTGGGTGCCCTACGCAGCTGCATATTCTACTTATGGGCAAGGATGATTCTGGGTCCCAGGATACAGCTATGCTACAGCAGGATTGACACTCGGACTATTGCACCAGTGATTTAGTGGATCGAACGAAGACCCGCCAAATTGAACACACATCTGTCTCCAGTTAACCTCTGTTCTCTACCTCCTAATAAGAAGAGTAAATTGATTGGAGTGTTTCTCCTATTGATCCCCTGGCACATAGACCCTGTAGTAACTAAAATTAAGATACACTGACTCCAGCTACATTATTCACGTACCAGAGTTGTGTTCCTCAGGATGACTTACTGCAGTAGTGTAGAACTACACATACAACTTATTTTATACCATATAAGTTTGCTACCTGTAACATCTACCTTCCAAAAGGATGGCTCCCATGCTCACAAATGTCCTTATTCCTCAGGTTCCTTTATTCCTCATTACACTGTGTTTTTATATGAAACCATGACTGACCCTCCATTAACCTTCCCCTTTCAAACATTTAGCAATAAGAATCTTCTGGCATTTAGTGTACAGTTTTGTAGCCTCCCCTACTCTCTTCCAGTATCAATACCCATCCATGTGTTCTATACTCATTAGTCATTATAAGACAAAGGGTCTTTGTATGTAAGGGGGACATAAACTTTCTGAGATTCAGCATCCCCTTCATTGTACCAGAATTCTGCTGAATATAGTCCTCAGTTCAACTCACTTGCTAAGCAAAGGAAATCAACTTACATTTAATCAATTCTTCATCCTGAAGGCTTTTGACATACTTGACCATTAAATTGGTTAATTTGCTGGTGAAAGAATTCTATTTCATGGCTGCTAAGTACTACAAACCACTTATAGATAACTCTTTAGCTCTCTGAACAAATGTGCCTTCAGAAGGTGGTGAAATGTGGATGACACTAAAATGGGGGAGAGGTAGATACATTGGAGGGCAGGGATAGGGTCCAGAGTGACCTAGGCAGATTAGAGGATTGGGCCAAAAGAAATCTGATGAGGTTCAACAAGGACAAGTGCAGAGTCCTGCACTTGGGACGGAAGAATCCCAAGCATTGTTACAGGCTGGGGACTGACTGGCTAGGTAGCAGTTCAGCAGAAAAGGACCTGGGGATTACAGTGGATTATAAATTAACAGCGTGCCCTTGTAGCTAAGAAGGCTAATGGCATATTAGGGTGCATTAGGAGGAGCATTGCCAGCAGATCTAGAGGTGTGATTATTCCCCTTTATTCTGCACTAGTGAGACCACATCTGGAGTATTGTGTCTAGTTCTGGGCCCCCCACTATAGAAAGGACGTGGACGCATTGGACAGGGTCCAGCAGAGGACACCAAAATGATTAGGGGCTGGAACACTTGACCTACAAGGAGAGGCTGAGGCATTTGGGTTTATTTAGTCTGCAGAAGAGAAGAGTGAGGGGGAATTTGATAGCAGCCTTCACCTTCCTGAAGGGAGGTTCCAAAGAAGATGGAGAAAGGCTGTTCACAGTAGTGACGGACGACAGAACAAGGAGCAATGGTCTCAAGTTACAGTGGGGGAGGTCTAGGTTGGATATTAGGAAAAACTATTTCACTAGGAGGATGGTGAAGTACTGGAATGGGTTACCTAGGCAGGTGGTGGAATCTCCATCCCTAAAGGTTTTTAAGTCCTGGCTTGACAAAGCCCTGGCTGGGATGATTTAGTTGGGGTTGGTCCTGCTTTGGGCAGGGTGCTGGACTTGACCTCCTGAGGTCTCTTCCAGCCCTATGCTTCAATGATTCCACAAAATGAGGATGGAGTGTAATGCTGAACACCGAGTAAGCTCTTTACCCTTACAAAGGGCTGTACAAATATTTGCATTCCATCCATTTTATTTGCATCAGAAAAGGTTACTTATGCAATCAATGCCCCACTCTTAGAATAAGATTTGTGATTGGCTAGAATTCTGCACCTTCAATGGGGCTCTGCGTGGGCAGGCTCTCCCACCTCTGCAATCCCTCTAACAGTGCACCTGCACAGATTAAGACTGCAGGATAGTTGCCTGAGTGGTAGCACAGGTCATCTTGTTCAACTGGTCCAAATGAAATCAGTGTTGAAAATTAACATTTATACAGCACTTTGAAAATATACGCGAAAGTATTAATAATGCTCCACTGGTCATAAACAGATTAAAATGTTCAACTAAGGACGGCAAATATTAACTATAAAATGTATAAGTTACTTGTGCAGGTTTTTAAGACTCTCAGATGTCTAGCAGCTTTTTTTTTTTTTTTTTTTTTTAAACTTTTGGTATTGGAAAGATAGTTGGAAATGCCCCTTACATAATTCAAACATTCTCCAACATGTTTTCATTTATTAAGAGTATTAAGAAAAAGCCAGTAGACATTTGTAAAAATTGGAGGAACTGAATAGTTGCATTTGATAATCTACGGAAATAACCATGTATGTTGACAACTGGAAAAATCTCGCATAGCATTCATTACTTACCAGTTTCAGTTGCATTTTGTCTTGCTAGTTTGTTGACCGATGGTATTCTTCAGACAAATCTTCATGTAAAAAGAACAGTGCACTTTGCTGGAAACTGAAGTCTGCTTAAGACAACCTACAGCTATGGGCAACTGGCTATAAGCAGCTCAGTGAGGCAACTTGTTTCCTGTAATTTTCTGTCGTAACAGTGCTGGCTCCTATAATTTGTCAAAGTGTATGTGTGTAGTGTAGCCCTCTCACTTTAGTTGTATTCCTATACAACTTCCAGTGCAATCTTTTGTATAAGCCAAACTGAAATGGGCATTTTACTTATATAGACAATAATTGGTTGGTGCATCTGAGAACTGAATTTTGACTTCAGGAGGTGGCAAATCACAGATAGATACAAGATAAATGGCAAAGAAAAGGCCTCGGTCTTCATCCAAAGCAATGCCACCAACAAAAAATGATAAAAAGAGTGCACATAGAGGATCATATATCCTAAAGTGCCTGAGAGGACCATTACATTAACGAGTATAATGGTGCTTAAGTCAAAGCTTGAATATGAAAATAGTAAATTGTTTAATCTTACAGAGGCTTTCATACACAGTGACTGAACTAATAATTGAGAAAAATATTTCTGATAAACTAGAGTCTTAAAATCTTTAAATACAATTTTTAGGAGTGTGTGGTTAAGCTTAGTGAAACAGCTGTTGAGAATGCAGTTTGGGGTTGTTGTTTTTTTGGTAAATAAAACGTATAATTTTATCCCATACCTTCTAAGAAAAAAGAAAGCAACATCAGGATTCAGGAACAAAAGGAGGCATCCCATTTCCCATCTTCTCACAAATATGTCAGCACGAGTGCCCTCAGAAAATGAACGATGCAGGGGCATATGGAAAATGAAGCATATACGATGACAGTTGCTAGTTTGCTTGTGCAGTGGACAGTGCAGACTTTAACAGCTGTATATAATAAGGCTTTTCAACAATTGTTTTGACATCTTCACAGATAAAAATCTATCAAGTTCAAGTTGAAATGTATTTATCCAAATTACAGTACTATATATCAAAATCAGTTTACTTTGTAACATTCAAGAACAAATTGTTAGTTGCATTTAACTTTACTTTAAATATACTAAAAAGCAATTCCAATATATCTCCAAAAGCATACTGTTTTAAAGAGCAAATTAAATCTACTGAGGTTATTCAAATCACAAATGAATAATTAAATTAAATTTTATAGATTAATTATTATTCAAATAATTAGATGCAAACTCTTTTGATGCTCCCCCAAAGTGATGAGGGCAAAATTGTTAGAGGGAGGGAAACAAATAGCCAAATCCCCAAAATTCCCACCATACATTAAGAACCTCAAGTGAGAATCCAGAAGAAAAAAGTTGTAGTACAGTAGTCTGTATCCAAACCAAACTCATAATTTTAAGTGCTCTGAGAGAAATGCATGGAGAAGCATGGTGTCCAAAGGATAAGCAAATTCTAAAAAGTATAACTATTTTAACCTATGCAATTGTGATATATTTAGTTATTTGGGACACAAAATTATGCTGATTATTTATTAATTAGCATCACAATTATTCATTTAAAATCCCTTTTTGACTAAGGTAAACTTCCAATCAAGTTTGCATTCAATTTAAGTCAGTATAAATATACATGCCTGTGAAAGTAATTTTAACTAAAAAGTTATTGGGAGATTACTACAAAGTAATGTGCCCAGTATAGTTTAACATCTTTAAAACAGTTGTATTTAGAATTAACCTGTTTGAATCGTTGAGTTATTACAAACAAGTTATTATGCCAGGATCTTCTTGTCTGCTAAACAGACGTACAAAAACAAGAGTATTGAAGATTTCCAGAGTTACTTTCAGCATTGCCTTTGGGGTCATTAAAAAAAATTATAATTATGATTCAGCTTATTTCAAGCAAAATCTTTTAAAAATTGAGAGAGTCAATAGTTTCTTTGAAATGAGATTATCTACTATGATAAAGTAAAAAATTCAAAACAGTTGCACTAAAAGATACATTGCACATGATGCACAGCAAAATAGCAACAAGTCTAAGTTCCTGTGATGGATAACACTGTGTCAATCACTATTCTGTCAGTCACGATTACTAAAATACAAAGGGTGGACAGCTTTGGCAACAAAGATCAAAATATTGTACATGACTAACCTTATATGAGTAGTGTCACATGTTCAATGGGACTACTTGTGTGTTCAGTGAGATTCAAGCGTATGAAGTTACTCACGTGTAAATATTTGCAATATCAAGACCCACCACGGTAATAAAGCTTAGGGAATTGCATGTTAAGGTTGCTTGTCTAACTTAGTTTTGGAAAAGGCCCAATGGTTTGAGATAAGGCTGGAATAGTCGTCTCACTGAATATTCCCTTCAGTACAATTTTTTAACAAGTTTTGTAATGTAATTTTTTTCCAACAGAGAAGTGGTTATCCAAAAACACTGGAATAATTCATCTGTTTCTGTGCATCAGTAAAGAGAGCTTTATTTATAACACAAGCATCAACAAAACCATAAATCTAGAAATGTCTCAGACATTTCAAAGATCTAAGTATTTCCAGTGGTTTTGAGAAAGCCAGTTTTATATTGCTACTCAAAATTTACCTTGCGTACCTTCCACAGAGAATTACATGTAATTATAGAAAGAGACTTTTCTATCTTTTTACTCCAAAAATAATGTTGTAGTGCAATATTAAAATCACCTACAGAATTTTTTGTACATTAGCTGCTATCGGATATAAAACAAACCAGAGTGTTTTAGCATAAGGTGGGTCTACACTGCAACATAAGCCCCAGGTTAGAACTCAAGATAGCAGAACCTGGGCTTGTTAACCAAGGGCTGGAACATCTACACTCATTTGTAATCTTAGGTTAGGAATTTATAAACTGTTGGTCCCAACCAATGTTCCCTCTAATTTCTCCACCCCTGTGCTGAATATTTTTGTTACATGCACCTAGGCATGTGTATGTGTGCACCACCAACAGAAACACATGCTGATGGCTGTGGGAGACTGTAGGGCTCTCTGCCAATCAGCTGGGTGGCATTTGGCTCTCTCCTGGGTGGCTGCCCAAGCACTCATCTTACAGGGAACATTGGTCCCAACCAGTGGCTTCAACATCTACATGGCACTATGCTGGCCTTCCTCCAACCACCCATTACCCTGGTGATCTACCATCCCTCCCAAAATGTGGTTGCTCTAGCCTTTGTTCATGGTGCAGTGTGGAAAACTTGAATGTCCACCAAACTTGAGTACCAGAGAATAAAGAAAGCTGGCCAATGGGATACTTTTGAGTAGACTCCCAGAGCACGAGTCCAGTACTGCAAAGCAATTGGGCTTGAATCTTGAGTCCCAGTTTGACTTACGCATTGGCCTCCATCCCTTCCCCTCCCCCCCAAGTTCCTGGGACCTTGGGTTACCATGTGTGAATAGACAGAAGGAGGTTTTACACTTGAGCCCAACTTTGAATTAGGGATGTAACAGTGCAGATGATTAACCGATTAACTGATAAGCAAAAGCTTATAGGTTAATGTTATAGACTACACCCATCCCCGCCTCCCCTTGCTCACGCTGGGTCCAGGACTATCTCCACTGAGGCTTTGCATTTAAAGTATATTAGGAGCGAGATGGGCAGGCAGCCCGGCTCAGTTTCAGCTTGCACTAGGTTCGGGAACTCAAACCCTCAGACGGGGCTGCTGCCACCCTGCACTGCTGCCTCTTTATCAGAGGCAGCAGCACAGGGCAGCTGATCTGTGAGGGGAGCTATTTTTTAAACTGGCTCCCTTTGTGGACCAGCTCCGGCCTGCCACCCCACACTGCTACCTCTGATACAGAAGCAGCAGCGCGGGGTGGCAGGGAACTCCATGGGAGTGGGGCCGGAGTGCACTGGCTGCCAGCCCTGCCCCCGGGGACGATAGAATAGTCGACTAACCGATAAGAATTCATGAGGTTACGCGAGTATTAATCGAGATTTAACATCCCTAGTTTGAGTCCTGGGCTTACACTGCAGTGTAGACATGCCCATAGGATAGGTCTACAGCATATAAAAAAATCCTTGGTACCAAGTCTCAGAGCCTAGATCAGCTGACTTGGGCTGCAGGTCTGAAAACAGCAGGGAAGATGTTCAGGCTCCGGCTGGTGCCTGGGCTTTGAAAGCCACTCCCCTTGCAGGGTCTCAGAGTGTGGGCTCCAGCCTAAGCACAAATATCTATGCTGCAATTTTATAGCCCTGTAGTCTGAGCCCTGTGAGACCAAGTCAGCTGACCCAGGCCAGCTATGGCTGTACCACAGGGCTTTTTTGAAATGTGGATGAAACTACAGTGTCCTAGCTCAATTCAGTCATCAAATATGGTGATTTTAAAAATTTTCAGTAAGTTTTTTTTTGAAGTGTTCTGTTTCTCATTAAGGAAGCCTGTAATTATTCATGGGGTACTTAGAAAACTAAAATAGCCAAGCAGTTACAAGTCTCTGTGCCCCCTTTTTTTAAAATCACCAAGAAGCAGGAAATATGAGCCAAATCATTTATTCCCTTGATAAATGATCAGGTCCTATAATTCTGCACTGACTTGACCTTAAAATTAATATAAAATACAATGCACATCAAGCTTTTGAACTAGTGTAACTGAATGCAAAGTCTTTAAAAAGTCATTGTCTGGTAGATACAATTACAATACCAATTCCAGATTAATGATTGATTTTAAAATGTCATCAAATACTTTGAAACATGTAAATTGTTTTGTTAATTTCACTGTCTTGCTCCTTACTCTACCCTTATTTCACAAAGACTGATTTTGTGCAAGAAAAAAATATTTGAGATCACTAATAGTCTCATCTAAATTAACTATTTTTAAGATCCTTTTTAAAACCTTGAAGTCCAAGCCGGCCTTTTAAATTTGAAATATTTATATGATTGAACATGAAACTGTTGTGATCTTTTTTCAATACATCACCCCTCCATTTATAGTTTTGTTTCTTAGTAGTTAAATGTTTGATTCTTTTCTATGCTAGGGAAAAATCATCAGTAAATTTTTTTTTGGCAGTGTTCATAACCATTTAAATTATGACCGTCACTTTCCTTTTCAGGTTGAGAAAGTTGTTTGCTTTAAATAATAATAAAAAGATGATATATAAGTAGTTTTATATTTTTATGTCTCTCTTATCCCAAAATACATATAAAAATGTAGAATTTAAAGTTGCTATACACCTGATACAGAAACACAGCAATGTCATTATTGGTCAATTTCCAAACATTATATGATAAATGCCAACAAACTGTTTTGTTCTACATAGAAAAATAGGTTAAAAACTAAAATAAAAAAATCAAGATTCACTGACATTGTTTTGCTGTCTTTTCTTGCTTTGGTAACTTCAGGTTTTTTTAAAACATAGTTTGCATCGTTAGATGTAATATAGTTCACAAGTTGTTGAATGTAAAATAGCTGTCACATTAAAATAAGGGACACATAATACTCAAGTTGCCCCCCCTTAGTCTAGAGAACAGTTACAGTACTTTCCAGAAAAGGTGTGGTTTTGTTTATTGAGGCCTGAGTCTCAGAGGAAGTCATATGCATCAAATGAAACTTACTTCTCTGTTTGAAGTGGTAAAATATCAGCCTGGAAGTAAAGCTGTGACCAGTAAGCATATTTTAAATCTAAACCAACAAACCCATCACAAAAAGAAAAGTATTTTAATATGAGCCTATTATTTCAAACGTTACCCAACCCCATTTGTAAAAAATAATTTTATATTTTGTATTAGTTTGTTTAATGTGAAAACAAGATTGACCATAATTTTTGGCCTACTGAGGAAAGGTATATAATCTCAAATTATTTGTCAGCAGCTAAAAGACTCTTCAATGTGTCTTAACCACTGTATAGCTTGATATTTTTAATACTTCAACAGTTATTTTCATTTTTCATTGTTGAAGAAATGATTTCACAATCTCAAATCAAAGTCAACACTGCAATGAGGAGAGCTTTTCTACTTTATTACAAAGAGAAGAAGCCTTTATGTGGTCAGAAAATACAAGATTGATCTTTTTTTTCTCTTCCTATGAAACGCTGCTGTTCAAACAGCCAGAGTGAATTGTCTCAGTTCACTTCTTTAAGTCCCATCACATTCACTTGGGTATGGATGTCCTTGGCTGCTGAAAATCTGGCCCTTTAGTGCACAGGGCGACAAAGCAGTCCCCTGACCAGCAGTTCCAGAATGTCCCGTTTTCATATATTGCATCCATGCACACCTCCTAAAAATGAGGTACAGCAGGGCAAACATTTTCCAAAATAGATGTCATATATATAATATATACACATTCGTACATACATACCTTTATTCATGTGATGTCCAAAAATTTAAAAAAAATGTACACATTTATTACAAAATCGTAACAAAGACTGGACAGTGTTTTGCTCATTCTGGAAAGATGAAGCTCAGTAATACACAACCCTGGAAACTAACCAGAGGTTGTGGCAATATCTTTCTTCTAAACAGTCAGATATTCTTGCATTAAGCTTGGCGAAAACTGCCTTTCAAAAACATAAGGGGAAGTAAAATGAAGGAAGCAGACCTTGCTCATCTTTCCAAATGAAATACGAGAAGGATCTTCACATAAAAATGCACAAACATTTTTTTATTACCAATAGTGCTACAATGAACAATGCAAATTGTCTAATTTTGTCTTTTTGCTTTTTTTACATTTTGGAAACTAAGTGGTAAACTTTTGACAGTGTACTCGCTTGTCTTTAGACCCAAGCTTGTCTGCTGACCAAAAATAAAATAAAATAAACAAAAACAAATTCAGACCCTGCTCAAACTAAAGAAAAACATATTACAAATTTAGTTGTTGGGCAGCACATAATTAGTAAGGCAGGACCTCAAATGGTGACCCTTTGCATGAGCCAATTGCCAGATCCTCAAGGAATTAAAACCAGGATGCCTGAGCCACATCAGTTCTGCAGTTACGTTGAGTATTGTGCTGAGACAGCCATACCCCAAGAAAAGGGAAGTCTTTAGAAGGCTTGCTGAGCAGGGTTGTAGTTGAAGGTTGATGGCAGATGAGGCCTTTCTTCTAATTTGTCATATTCCAGATGGAACTCCTACAATTAAACAAGAAAGGTTATTAATTGTAGATAATATTTTCTTTATATATGCAAATGTCTGTGTCCATGATGAGTAAACTTCTTCCCCTGAAGTAAAATGATGCTTTTAGAAATAGCCTGATTTAACTCTTACTTTAAAAAAAAAAAAAAGAGGCAAAAATACCGTTTTTTAATACGTGATTGTAGTTCATTAAAAAAAAAAATAAAAAAATCAATATACCAGTGCAGTGTCCCCTCATTTTTTAATATGGTAAGTTAGCTTCAGAAACGTAGTTAGTTGTGAGTACTTAACACTAATAAACGTACAGCTAAGACACAAATATGGAGTTAAGTCATTTAACTAAACTTTTAGAAAAGCCATTTTTCAGCAATTCAAAAGATCTTTTCAAAGATTTACTTTAGTGCCACAATACTAAGTTCTGAGGTATTTAGTGGTATATCACCATGCCAACTGTTAGTAGAAGGCAAATTAGTCAGAAATATGGTGAGGTCGGGTTTCTTCTTTATGGTATGAAATGTAAGAACCACCACCATGTAAAAAGACTTAAATTACTCACTTCCTTTAGACTTGCAGGCATAGATATAAGCCCTTTGCTACTACACTTCAATAGTGGTTTTCATCTGAAGACCCCAAAGCACTTCATAAATCATTATGCTGAATGTTAATACGCTAAGCCAGTGTATGAGGCTAACTAGCAACCACTAAATCATGAATGCAGTTTCTTCCTCATTTATACAATTCCTTATACTATGTGGGCATTTGATTTGCTTAGTAATTATAAAAATGCTCCAGTCATTCAAGTATGTGAATATATATTCTGATTGGCTAGCACCCACTATGAATCCAATTGCTGGGATACCTACCATTCAAATACCTTTTCACAGCCCTGCTATGAATATGCAATACTCTAGTTTTATTAAATTCTGCTGCATGATCTTCAATTGTGATCACCAGTTTGTGTACTTACATTGGCATCTTCTGCAGACAAGTTGTGTATAGGCAAAAATATACTTGCCCTTTAAAAACCGGGCCTTAAAATTCATTTTTAACCTTTTAGTAGTTTGACAGCTCCCTATAGTCCCCTTTCTCTGTATTTTCATTCAAAAAATGAATACTGAATTGGAAATTTAGTACAGGACTTTAAGGCTAAATAAACACTTCTGCCTTCAGCTTCATAATTTAAGTTTGCTATCTCAAACAAGAAACTGTCCATAAGCTCTACCTAGGTAAGTTTTGAATTTGTCAACTCTTTATTCTTTTACACTGATGATCACAAAGCACTGAAAAAAATAAATCTTCCTAACACCTCCAGAAGGCAGTTAAATAGCATATTATTTCTATTTTTCAGATGGGTAAGCTGAATTAGAGAACAAAGCAGTGTAAGAGTTGGGACTAGTCTTTAGGAGCCCTGAGTCCCACACTTCTGATCTTTAAGAGGAAAGAAAGTTTATATGGCATGGAAAAAAAAAAAAGTCATCAAAGGAATTTAAGGAAGAATGCTGAGAATTAATTGAATCTACATCCCCCAAATAAAGCTCTCCACAAACCTGGAGAATCCCAGCAGGCATCTACAAGAGGCCTTGGCCATCTGCATGAAAGCCTTGTCTCCCTACTGTGGCTCTGGCCCCCACACTCATCCCATCCTCCACCCAAGCTTCCTGGCTGTGGCAGCTCCTGGGGACCCTGAGGTGGAAATGGAAATTAGTTAATATAGCGTGCCACTTTATTAATACTGGGGAGAGGGGTACATTCTAATCCCCTCATGAACATCCATGGATAGGTGGGGTAATGCACAGGCAGGTGAGTTTTCTTTTTTGGGGGTGGGACAAATGGTACCAATGTGTGGAAAACCCTTCCAAACATGGTTCTTGGGAGGTATAATTTAAGACAGATTCTTTAACGCAGTTATTCTCCTGACTTTCACTTTGTCATCCACTTAGTAATAGGAAAAATGCCCCTCAAATTACCTTCTCTCCAACCTTTCAGTTTATGATTCTCGGAGTGTTATATTCTGCAGATCATCACCAGTCTATCGAGCATAGCTGGGGAATAGCCACTTTAACAGAATTAATGAGTGGAGTCTAAAGGAAGAAACTTTACTGGCTCATGAGGGCTCCTTTAGAACCCATATGGATTGAGATTTGTTATTGTGACATTTTTTAGTAAATATTAACACCTCGATGACACACGTTTTGTAAGCATTGGAACAGTGTTTGTCAGTCATTTTATTGCTGGTTCAGGTATGAAGTATTAAAAGAGCCCACATTCAGAGTGGGTAATTACACAAAGTTATTATATTTAACAATATAGGGAAAAAGAATTCACTGACCAAATATTTTTGAAAACCAAAAAGTAGTGTATTTATTGCACATAGAAAAATACTTTCATACATGTTAATTTAGGTTTCAATTTGGGCCATCAGAGACTGTATATGAACAATAGCATTGATAATTTTTGTATATATTAGGTACAAAGAAATAGAAAAACTCCAGCTTGTCTATTAAGCAAACATTGGTTAAATTAATTGTTTTTATTTTTTCATGTGGATGCAATGATTTTTTAAAATACCTTGAATTAACCAGGAATGGGCATTCCATACTTAGAGGGGAGAAATCCTACACAGTAAATCAAATGCTAAAGAAATTTTCTGTGCGGTGAATCTTCTTTTCATGTGTCATTCTGATTACAGTCACAAAGAGTGAGTTATGTAACAGCAATCAATATATTTATACAAAATATTTAGTAGGTATGAACACCAAATATGGAAGAGAACTCTCTAAAGAGAATTAATGGAATAAAAGTGAGCAAAGGCAAATGTAGGCTAAACAGGAAAAATGATTAAGTCTATTAGACTGTGAATCAGTCTACAAAGGAAACAGCAGTAACCTTACTACTGGGTGTAATTTTTAATTAGACTTGAAACAATACTCACATTAGCTACAAAATGGACATAAGAGATGCAAACTGAAATTAGGAACTAGAACCTACAACTCACCAGCATGTCTGTGTTAAGTGAAATGTTCTATTAATAATTTTAAAAATATTTAAACACTGACAATAAATATTTGAAAGGATATTTAATATAGGCAGCATCCTTTCTAAGCAAGGTTCTGACGTCTAAATTTCTCTACCATAAAGAATTTAAACTTCTATGAAGGAAAAATAAAATAATGGTTTTATTTTGTTTCTTAACGGGGATCACATTTCCTCATTTTTGAATAGAAGAATTATAAAGTTTTAGTTAAAAGATTTTTCTTTTAGTAACGTGTAATCATTGTTGGCAATACTTGGTTTTGCATTCTCCACTTTCCTTTCTCTTTTTGCGGAGTCTTTTAGCATCTTGTCACCATCTTGAATGGAGGTAGCTACACTTGCTTTACCTGGGTCAGTCAAATCAAAATTTCTCTAACCACATTGTACTTTCTACATGGAACAGGATAAAAAGCTATAACCATATAAATGTGACCAACATTCCCATGTTATTTCTGTTTAAGATGAAAGTGAAATAAAATTCTTCAGTATTCAAGTTCTTGAACTATTTAAGTGTCCATGGGGAATTAATTTGTCAAATTAATCTAGAAAGCTATTTCAATGCTTATTCAATTTCACTTAGTTTCTTTTTCGGTCTGTTATTGAAAGTGAAAGTAAAACTCATTCTTTAATAAATTAATATTGTTTGCTATTTCACTGAATAGGATTACATCTAACCTATTTTATTAGATTGTTAAAACCAACCTGGGATGTTAAGATGCAAGTCTATTCTACACTTTTAAAAACACCATTTGGTGCTTTTAGTACTATTAGCCAAATAATATACATATACATTAAACCAAGAGGAAAGGTTATAAAGCACCTAGAAATATCACCTGGCAAACTGAGATTCTCAATATTAGCTAATAATGTATCTGTTACAGTAAAACAAAGCACAAGGAAAATATTTTTTTAAAATGTCTTCATGTGGTTGCAATTAATAAAGAGACATTCTGTATGGTATTTGATATTTGTCCTGCTCTGGGATTTAATTTTTCTAATGAGACAGAGAAGCATAATCACTTGGAGAACTTCCCCTTCAGATTAAAAACTGTATTTAAATTTAATCATGTCCTTGTTACCCTAAAGATCTTAAGAATTTTTGTCTTCAAAGGTTAATATTAGAGATGACATTTACTATGCTGACTTAAGACCATAAACTTGTCCTCCATCTGTGCCTGAAATTCCGACTTGTCTTAGGTGACTGTAAATCCTTCAGGGACCATTTGACCCAATCATTTGCACTATATTTAGTGGAAGGTTCTTCAGTGGTGTTTAGTATTGGGTTTATGCTAAACATATGCCAGAGGTAGGCCTGAAGTGGCAGAACAAAGTGTTTGGATAACAATTAATGGAAAATGATATTCTGCATTTTTCTACCTCTTGAAGAGAGTGAGAGCACAGTTCTTTTTCCCCTCAAAGAAATGAACCAATATTTTAGGAAACACTTATTTCCTCCTATAGCTGAATTCAAGTCAGAAAGTCAGGGTGTGGGGTACAAAATGAATATTTTACTTACACACATGCACACACGCGTCTGCGCACACACATATAAAAGAGGATTTTAAGAAGATTTTTAAAAATACATCGTTGATAGATTTAAAAATCTGCACAGTGGAAGAAAAAATACCTTAGCTACTTTCCTCCAGTTAAGACAGTCAAAGAAGTAATATGTTCCCCTCTCGTATGTATTGGTTTTCATTGTTGGTTCCATGCCTGGTGCCCTGGTGATCCATACTCGTTCTTCTTTGTGGTATCTCCAATCCCGGTTAAATCTTTCATTTTTAAATTGAGAGGAAAAAGAATTTTTTATATTAGTTGCTTTGATTTCAGAACAAAAACACCCTTTCAAATGGACATTGACTTACACTATGAAAAAATTCTTAAGACATAAAATCAAGTTCATAAATACCAACATATCTGCTCTATTTATTTATATAGTCCTGATGGTAAGACCAAAATCTTGGCCATCCTTCGTAAGAAGTTGGTTTATTCCAGCAGCAAACCATTTTCTAAAATTTTTGTCCTTCATTTTGCTGTTTTGTTTTTAGATGATTACATAAGAATGGCCATACTAGATCAGACCAATGGTTGATCTAACCCAGTATCCTGTCTTCCAACAGTCATCAATGCCAGATGCTTCAGAGGCAGTGAACAGAGCAGGGCAATTATCAAGTGATCCCCTGGCCTGTTCTCCAGGTCCCAGAATCTGGCAGCCAGAGGCTTAGACGTATCAAGATTGTACCTGTGATCACCTTAGTTGTTAGCCACTAAAGAACCAATCCTCCATTAACTTTTCTAATTCTTTTTTTTAAAAACACAGTTTTACCTTTGGCCTTCACAATATCCTCTGGCAATGAGTTACAGAGGCAGACTAGACACTGTGTGAAGAGGAACTTCCTTTTGTTTGTTTTAAACCTGTTGCCCATTAATTTCATTGGGTAACCCCCTGGGTCTTGTGTTACGTGAAGGAGTAAAAAACATGTCCTTATTCACTTTCTCCACACCATTAATTTTAATAACTTGGCACTTACGTAGCACTTTTTGTCTCCAGAGTGCTTTAAAAAGCAACATAAAACCCATATGAGGCAGGTGCATTTTATTACAAATAGAGATTACAGAAAGGAATCAGTTCCAGAGTGTTATAATTCAGGAGCTCCAGGCTTCCAGTTCTGTGCACAAACTATGCCTCTATTTTTAGGGGTTAAAATAGCTTTTCTAGCTTTTAGAAGTGAACTAGAAAGCAAAATTTTAGATTTACCATGTGATTACTACAGTGAATTGTTACTCTATTATATTACCAAATTGGCCAAAATATTTTGAACATACAGCTCTACTGCTGCTAATAGCTGTAATACATCTCCTCCATTCATGTAATAGAGATAAAACAGTAGATCTTCTCCATATCGGCCAAGTTTTATTGCAGCCAGCTGCAAAAGATAAAAAAATTAAGATTAAAAACAACTCAAATAAAAAAGTCAGCTAAATACCACTTAAATGTGAATAGAAAATAGTCAGAAACTGTTATCCTCATATTAAGTATGTTGCAAATTTTATACTAGACATACAGCAGTGTAGTATATTAATCAAAAGCTCACTTTTTTCCCCCACTTTAAATTAAGCTTTCCAATTTTCCTGTTAGATAAACAGCAGGATAGTTACTATAACCTGAAAAGGGAGGGGGAGGGGGAGGAAGGTGTTTTTTCTTTGTGTACTTTCTGATCTACTCAACTTTACTTTTAAAATAGTTCATTTACAATTTTCATTATACAGCTACATTAGTAGCTTACATCTTAATTCTTAAAACATTATTGAATGATCAACAAACAATATGTAGGATTTTTTAAAAAATATAATCAAGATTAAAATTCCTACTTCCATAGGCAAAGCAAAGAAAGGAAGAACTATCATTTCTCAAGCTTCAGGTTATAAGCTGGTAAAATGGAATCAAAAAGAAATCTCTCTGTACTGTATAGTATTCATATATTATGGTAGGTTAATTATAAGGGTGTGATGCTTTGGTCTGAAGGATCTGACAATGATCACTTTCAACGACAGGATATTGGTCTAGACCAGTGGTTCTCAACTTATTTACCATTGTGGGCCACATCCATTAAAGCCTGTATGGCCCAGGGGATGACACATGGGCCACAAGCGGTCCACAGGCTGCATGTTGAGAATCACTGGTCTAGACTGACTACTGCTTTGATTACATGGGAGTATGGTTCTAATGATGTGTATTGGTTATTTCCCAAAGCCATTCTCACATCCCTCAAAAGCTACTGCAAACCATTTTTAGTATTCAAGAAATTAATGGAAAACAGAACTGGGAATAGATGCAGGGTTTTTATGTTTTTAAAATTTTTTTGGTCTTATGTTGGAAATAAGACATTTTAGAAATACTGGATTTGATGAGGGATATCAAGCCACGAAAAATTACTTGTCAGGTTATCTTGAGAAGAATTCTATAAACCAACCAGCCTCTTCTCTACATACTTTATTATAGGGGACAAGAAAGCATACTCACCTTATCCCTAATGTGTATGTTCGTTAAGTATTCAGATGGAACATGGAAGTCTAGATAAGGGAATCAGAATTGACTTAATTGTTAAACCATGTCATTGATTCTCATTTATAAATATTAACACAATATTAAGCACAACTTATTTTCCCTACCTATGTCTTGAGGTCGACATGGCGAAGATGCCCAAGGTGATGCAAATTTGGGGTAGAGATTTCTGGAACAGGGGAGAAAAAAAACCACACACACATTAAAAAGCAATGAACTTGAAGGAGATATCCAAACCCCCAACGCTCCCCTCTTCCAAAACCATCACATTTAGTTACTTCATTAACTTTCAAAGTGAAATTCTGGCACCACTGAATTCATTGGCAATCCTCCATGTCAGTGAATTCATAAGGGCAAACTTTTCAATTGTGCTTGTAACCTAAATGCCTTTGACTTCAACCCCTTTAAGAAGCCCAAACTGACTTCTAGAATGGAGGTATTATGTAAGAGCGCTCAGGATCCTGGTAGACTAATAAATCTGAACCCAAGGTTAAAGAAAAAGGGCTTACAGCTGGCAAGCCAAGTTCCTCCAACTGATATTGATGGTACCTTTCCCTTAAATTCTAATCTATGTCGACAAAGAACCAATTTCAGCACTTCAGGGGAACATGAAAAACCCCATGAAAAAGATAAATTTTCTGATTTAATTTAATTCTTGAGAATACATCAAGAAAAAAAATGGAGCCATTAAATCACTAAACAAACACAACAGAACTTCGCTAATTTGAACCAATGACTTAATCAACTGAAAACTACTCAAGTTTACTAATTAGCAGGTAGAAGAACAAAAAAGGGAAGTGAATCACAACATTTACTTTTTTGACAATTGCACTTTTAATTATTTATGATAATCAGGGCTCTGTGTCTGTCATGGAGGTCACTGGTTCCATGACCTTGAACAGCTGTTCAGGTGTCCTCGGAAACAGCCGCACTGACCACTTGAGTAGCCCCATAGGCAACTGCCTTGGGGGTGGGCAGAGCAGCAACAGGTGGATGACCCTTGAGCCAACAGCACTGGTACTGCTGGAGCAGCCCCAGGATCAGCCACACTAGTCATTGCTCAGGCAGCCTTGGGCAGCTGGCTCCAGGAACTGCCTAAGCAGCAGCACATGCAATTGGCCCTGGGACCACATGAGTGGCAGTCTCAGGTGGCAAGACCAGTCACAGATTGATGACTTATAACACTGGTGCGTCCTAGGGGTATCAGGAGCAGCAACAGGTAAATGGCCCCCAGCAGTTACTGCTGCTGGCACCTGCTGCCTCCCCAAAACAGTGTCTCCCAAAGCAGCACCTCCCGCCAACTCCTAGATAAGATTTAGTCAGGGGAGTATAGTGTAAGTCGCCACGGGCTAATTTTCCTCTAAGCCGTACAACAGCCTATCAAATGCCACACAGGTGGTCACGCTGCTATGGACAGGGAGAGATGCGCTCTCTCAGCCCCAGAGCTGCTGTGTGTGGGGAGAGGCGAGGAGAGATGCTCTCTCCTCCACACCAGGTACTGCTGTTGCATGGAGAGAGCGCTGAGGGGACTCATCTCTTTCCCCACTGCAACCCCAAGGAAGTCTGAACTAGGGATGTAAAGGGTTAACTGGTGGCCAGGCCAGGCCCTCCCACCCGTGGGATTCTTGTTAACTTCAACATTTAACTAGTTAACTTTTTAAATGGTATTTTACATCCCAACTCTGCACCCCAAACTTTCTTCTGCTGGGAATGGGTGAGGAAATACTACCCACAGGGATTCAGGACTGAACCATGAGTAAATCAAGTGCATCATCTTAGCAGTTTTCAGTGTCAGGGATTCTACAGAACTCAGACCAAAAAGAAAACCTTCCTTTTGTAAGCTAAACACCACATAGAATGAGGCAGTAACAAAATTTAATGCCCGCTCTTAGAGCAAGGTCTCCTGAAGCACAGAACGAAGTTTTGGCAGGGAGTTAAATTATACCTTCTTACACCAGAACGGAGAAATCTTTCCAACAGTAGTTACATCCCCAAAGTTGGAATATAAAAGCTCACTCACCCATGTAAACACGGTCTTAAATATCACAAAACCCTATTTCTTTAATCAACATAATGTGAATATCTTCACAAAAATATCAATGGGTAAAGACCCTTCTTCAGGTGTGGGGAATAATTTTTGAAGGGGAGGCCACTTTGAGAATTTCCTAAGTGGCTGTGGGCCACCCCGGAAGGGGTGGGGCCAGTAGACTTTGAGTGCTTGCTCCTCTACTCACAGACCCTGATTGGCCTGGGGTTGGGGGAGCACATGAAATCTTTTCCCCCCACCCCCACCCTGCTAGGAGAGCCCAGTGCCTAGAGAGAACTGCCAAAGAGTTTTGAAGTCTTAAAGAGCTTGCCCTTGCCTCTAGGCACTGCGTGCCCCTGGCAGTGGGAGGAGACTTTATGCACTCCCCTTGCCCCCAGGTCAATCAGGGCGAGGGAGCATGCAAAGTCTCTCCCTCCCCACCCCACCTAGCCAGGAATATGCCATTAGCCTTTCTTGGCTACAAGGGCACACTGTTGACTCATATCCAGCTTCTCATCCACTGTAATCCCCAGGTCCTTTTTTGCTGAACTGCTACTTAGTCGGTCCCCAGCCTGTAACAATGCTGGGGATTCTTTCATCCCAAGTGCAGGACTCTGCACTTGTCCTTATTGAACCTCATCAGATTTCTCTTGGCCTGATCCTCTAATTTGTCTAGCGCACTCTGGACCCTATCCCTGCCCTCCAACGTATCTACCTCTTCCCCCTAGCTTAGTGTCATCCGCAAACTTGCTGAGGGTGCAATCCATCTCCTCATCCAAGTTATTAATGAAGATGTTGAACAAGATGTTATGCACCTCTGTGTCCTTAGCTCCTCCGATTCAGCCGCTCTAGTCTCAAGAGCCTGAACTCTGTCTCTGAGGGACATGAGTTGCTTTGGAACTTTAACAGCTTACAAAATAAACCAAAAAATGAAGTGTTGTCACTTTTACAATATTGAATTAAGAAATTCCGTGAAGAAATTAAAGTAGCTGGATATACCACTCAAAAATGTATCAGGCAATAGGCATGGTGTAGGTTTTTTGTTTTCTTTTCTTTTTTACTGAAATGAAACCATCTAATCTACCCATGTTGAGCAAAAGCTACCTATGTAGAACTAGTGTCTTTGTATGGAATAATTTAAAGAATGAAAATTGTAGTAACACAAAAGTTATACTTGCAACATTCTTTATATCTTCAAAAACACATTTTAAAGCAATATATAATATTGCACTAAAACTATTACATATGTTTGTATGTTGTGTACATAATTGAGCTTATTGATAGTCCTGTTTTGTGTGGGGTCAGCCTCTGAACGGGTTCTAAAAAGGCAAAGCGGCAGCGGGGGACTCATCACGACCCAGGACACAGCAGCCCCAGCTCATGCCTGGTTCCCCGCTGCTACTCTGCCTTTTAAACGTAGTAAGAGCCTGGAGGTTCTTACTACATTTAAAAAGCAGAGCCGCAGTCGTCTGGGACCTGACCCCCCAAAACTTACAGAACAAAAGTGGTAAAAGTCACTGACCCCTTTATCAAGTCCCAGACAGCGGTACTCTGGAGTCAGCTTATAAACAGGCCAGTCGGCTTTTTACCATTTTTTCCCTACGTTTGGAGGGTCAGCTTATAAATGAATGAGCTTATGTTCAAGTATATACGATACTTGAAAATACTGAATTCTGATGTTCTTTGCTCTAAGCAGATTGTCCTAAAAATGCTACATTTAAATAACCTGTATTGGAAATATCAAACAACTCTGATACTGTGAACATCCTGGAGGTGCACCTATTCATACAGTTGAAATTAAATCAATGCTACAAATTACTGAGCTAGTACTGATAAGTTATTTCTTAGAATAGCTATTTAAAACTCGTTCTCAGTGATTAAAACAAATCCATCATACTCAAACAAGAAGTGATCTGTAAGAGCAGTTCTGAGTCTGAAGAAATTAACTATGTATACTTTTCATTTTGCAGATTCTAAATTCATTCATATTAGAAGAGTGGTTACGGTGCACAAGTTGAGAATACCAGTTGAATTCTGTATAAGCCTGAAAGATTCTCTCTCATCAACAGAAGATGGTCCAATAAAAGATTACCTCACCTACCTTGTCTCTCTAATGGAAAAGAGAGTTACTTACCCTGTGCAGTGACAGGGGCTCTTCAAGATGTGTGTCCCCATGAGTGCTCCACTCTGGGTGCTGGTGCATCCTTGCGCTGGTGACTGGAGATTTTTCTAGCAGTGGTCTGTTGTACCCCACGTATGCATGCAATAGCGTCTCCTCATGCCGTTGGTGTCTGGTAGGCACGCGTGGGGCACAGCACCTTTGTTCCTTCTCTACCTTGGTTCTAGCCCCCGAAGAGGCTTCAAAGTAGGGGATGGGGGGCAGGTAGTGGAGCATTCATGGGGACACACATCTCGAAAAGCCCGTTACTGCACAGGGTGAGTAACTCTCTTTTCTTCGAGTGATGTCCCTGTGGGTGCTCCTCTCTGGGTGACTACAGAGCAGTGTTCGTATCATGGACGCAGGTTTGGAGCCCTAGCCCTGAAATTGTGGACAGTACCACTTGTCTGATGTTCCTGAAGTGATAGCAGAGGCAAGAGCATAATATTTTGAGAAAGTGTGGTCAGAAGACCAAGTTGCAGCATTGCAAGTGTCCTCTAGTGGAACATTCAGGAAGGCTGTGGTGGAAGCCACCGCTCTGGTGGAGTGAGTTATTAGGTACTTGGTGACTGCTTGTTGTGGACGGTGTAACCAGTGCGTGTAAGAGATCCATTTGGATATTCTTTGAGAGAAGACACCTTAATCTTTCGAGTGCTCTGCAAATCGTAACAAAAGTCTTGTTGACGTTCTCCAGGGTCTCATTCAATCGAGGTAAAAGGTGAGCACTCGCTGGACATTTAAGCTGTGCAGCACTGCTTGAGACAGATCGGTGTGCGGTTTGGGACAGAACGCAGGTAAGTGTATGTGTTTATTGATATGGAAAAGAGTTGTGGAGTGGAGATTTATCCTCACTCTCGGAGAGAGAGTCCTTGTCTTCTGACTGAGGATGCTCGGAGGAGTTCAGTGCCATGTCCCAAGGTGTAAGTGGGGAATGTGGCAGTCTTTTGGCCAATATGGAGGGAGCAGTGTGTTGGCTCCTATGAGAGGACCAGGTGTCCCAGGAATGCCATTGGCCCGGGTCTGGAGGAGGTGGGTATGGCCTATGATGACCATACCAGTGAGGTGGTGGTGGATCATGGGGTCGTCTTGTCAAGTGGGACTCCCATGGAAGATGCCTCAGGGTAGGACTAGAATGCTGTGAGGAAAAACAGCTGCACTGTCCTATGTCAACCTTGCTAACGGAAAGAGATAGAGCTGGTAAGCAGGGCAAATGGCTTGAGTGCACCAAGGAAGCTGGTAAACCCAGTGCTGAAGAACTGCGGATTGTCGGTGCTGCAGAACGTCTGGAAAGATCTTTCGTTGGTGCCATGGTGGTGGTCTGCATCGTGGTTGATGCCAAGGACAGGGTCGGTGTTGGCCCCCCGAGGAGGAGACACCTCAGTGCAGGGTCTCTTAGGTGCTGCGTCTGGTGCTGTCTCCAGTGCCGCCATCTGTGCTGATCTATGGTCGGCGTGGTGGATGACAGTAACAAAGATTTATGTCTGGGCTCAGAATGGGCCCTCTTGTGCAGCCCCACTTGTTTAGGTGATGCCGTGCCTGAGGAGCCAGGCTTGTTTCCTACACTCTCCCTGGATGAGCTTGGTGCAGGGGGAAGCGATTTAGCCAGACACCCCCAGATTTTCGCTTTTGCCTTGTCAGAAAAGGTAGAGGGATGACTTATGTCCATACCCTTGGCCTTGTCCACATCCTTGTTTTTGGAGGGAGTCATCACACGATGGTTGTAACGACTTCTCATACAAGAAGGTTTTCAACCAGCTGGCGTGGTCCCATCTAGTTCTGGCTGCAATGTTTGAGCAGTGTGAACACTTCTGCATCATATGTGCCTCTCCTAGACACTTCATACAGGAAGAGTGGCCCGTCGGATGCTGGCATGGTTTCGCGACAGGAGTCACAGCGTTTAAATCCTGGAGAGCCAGGCATTTTGAAATAAAGAATGATGAAGAAACCGGGGGGGAGAGAAGGGGTGAAAGAAAAAAAAAAAAAAAAAAAAAACTTTAAATAACCTAACTGGAAGGGAAGTAGTAAAAACTTGGATATGAGAGAAAAACTGGGGAAATTTAATTTTTGTTGTTGTTTCAGATTGAAAGCGGGAGACTGAAGGGGGAGCTCCGTTTGCTGCTGAGGACGGTAGAGAAGGAACTGAGGCACCATGCACGCACCTAATGGATACCAAAAGCACGAGGAGACACTACTGCACACACGCGGCTCAACAGGGCACTGCTGGAAAAATCTCCAGTTACTGGCACAAGGACGCACCAGCACCTAGAGTCGAGCACCTACGGCGATGACTCGAAGAACAATAAATGTTCTGACACATTTCTGAGACATGCATGATAGGAGTAATTCTTGGTAATAATAAATTTACATGAAGGATATATGTAAATTAGTGACAGTCACTGAATAAGGAGTGCAAATTCCTGAATGCCACTTTTTGCTTCTTATTCCATCTTATTGTTTCATCTTGTTTTACTTTCTCTCTTTGCCCTTACCCCAATATAGATGTTTAAAAGGGGGTGTAAACATGTAACCTTTTTGGAAGGGGGTGTAAACATGTAACCTCTGAAATTTTGAGTGGTTACATGTTTACAGGGAAGGGGGAGAGGTGGGTCTACAGGAGCCAGTGTGTGTGGGGAGCCAGCTTTTAAGCTGGCGCCCTGTGAGCACCAGCTCCCACAGAGCCACCTGCAGCCTGCCCCCCAGCGAACATCAGCTCTCATCTGCTCCCACCCCACCCCTGTTACCTCTGATACAGGCTTATCAGTTAACCATTTAAATGAATATACTATCACATGCTTACTTTCCAATCCTTCTTTGTATATATAATCTGAGAAATGTGAAGTGCAAATAATTCCTTTCATCTATATATACACACACACCATTCCAATCTAGTTTTGCTGGTTGGTTTATTGTGTACATTTATAACATTTCAACAAACACGGTATACAAAATTTTGATGAAAAGAGAGACAGTTTTTCCTATTTGAGAAAAATAAGTATCAAGTTCAGCAAACTTCTTCTGTAAGTGGGACATGATTCCAATATCTTTTAGATTAATTATGTTTAATACTCTGTTTATCGGATTATGCAGAATAAATAAAGTTTTTAGAGAGCGCCATATCCAAGTTTTCCAGTGTGTCTCAAGATATGGGGCAAGACTGTAATTCTGCAAACCAGCCAGAATAAGAGATAGTGTGCCCCAGAAGCAAGGTAAGAAAAAGATGCAATTGTTTCCTGCTTTTCCCTTGCTCCAAATTACTCCCCACTCTACAGATGTGTTAGGCGACAGAGCAAATGCTCTACTCATTTCCCATATGGATAGAAAGGGAAATAGAAGCATGCTGTTGCTCTTCCACATCTGCATATAAAATCTGAGAATATGGGTAGTCTGCAGAGGTATAAGAAATTTTTTAATTTCCCTTACTGCCCTGTGATATCATGGTGGAGAGCTCATAATTATGCACATGCAGAATATAAAGCAACTAATGGACTAGAAGTTAACTTCAAAGGTAAACTGCTCTTGAGGATAACAATACAACTATGCAGGTGTACTGTTCATTATTACATCAGTGTATGTTTAATTTACAATAAAAATGCTGCCTGTTAAATGTAGATATCCTCAAGGAAAATTATTATTTAAAAAGTAATTTATGCATGAAATTTATTAACAATGCACTAAAGCTTCCCTGAAGAAAATCTGTAACAGGTTAAGGGAATATGAAGAGACTTCTGGCTTACTTAAAAGCTTGAAAAATCAAGATATCAATATGCCTTGAAGCACAATTCTCTTATTAATAAAGGCTTTACTTCACTATCATTGCATTTTCAAATTTAATTTGTCAAAATATTGGCAGTTTTTTATAGTCATGTGAACTAAGTGAGCCCAATATTATGAATAGCAGCATAACAAAACAAAACAGATGACAGTACTCAAAACAGAACTTACTCAGGAGAGTTGAGATTGAGACCTAGTGTTGTCAAGTCACTTCCTAACGCAAGATGTACCATTCCTGGGTCTGTCTCTGCTGCCCTGATGAATGTTAACAAGCCAATCATTCCAAACTGGTCCGTCACCATCCCTTGAGGAATGTTGGTAACCCGACCTGGGAAAGCACAACAAATTAATTTTTTTCTTTCAAAGAGCAGAGGAATCAACAAGTTCATTTGAAAATATTTTCAAAAGGTTTAGCAAAAAAAAAAAAAAAAAAAAAGGGGGAGGGCTCATGCATACCATCAGGTAGCACCTGGATCCCTTTTTTCTGCTGGTTGTTGTTTTGCGTTGTTGAGCTTTTATCACCAGGGAATTTGGGTCCATCTGCACTAGAAGATGTTTTGCCTGATGTATTCAAATTCTATTAAGAAGCAAGAAGTTTGTGTACGTTAGCATAACAAAAAACAAGCCAACATGGAAAAACTTGTTAAGTAGTCCTTTTGAATCAAGTGCGCTTCAAAAGCCATCAACAGGACCACACATGTACTGTGAAACTGAAGTCTGTTCTATTATTTAGATCCCATACTACAAGATTTTTGTTCTGAAAAAAATGGGTTTGTACATAAAAAGAATTAAAAACAAAGACATGTAATTCTCCTCACTTTTCAGGGGTTACTTATGAACAAAATGTAAACCACAGCTCTGTTTGTCAGGTGAATTCCTTGTGTTCTATTACCAATCTGTAGGTATGATTAGTGCTGCCTTCATTTTTACAATCCCTGAAATAAGACTTGAAATTGATAAGATCAGAATATTTAAATATTTTGTACAAACTTGGAGCAGAATATTAAACAGGAAATATAAATGACTCCACTCCCCAATGAGTGCATGGCACAGGAGGGGTTTGTGGGCCCTTCACTTCACGCGCTAGCCAACAGTCCTGCCTCTACATAAAGAGACCCTCTTGGGCTGCAGTAGCTGACACCTAATATAACAACTGGACCAATTACACAAGCAAGTCATTGACAGTTACACCCCTTTCCTAACTGGTGTGTCAACACTACATTGGAGAAGAAAACTGTGAAATGATTGCTCTCTACTGCTTCTATTTTTCTGTCATTTCTATGTGTTATTTTTGCAGTATCATAGAATGCATGGTGCCATACTGATTGGATACTACTCTGAAGAGTTCAATGTCTAGATGAGACATCACAGGAGGGGACAATAAAATAAATCAAAGTCACATTTAATGGCCACTAGGTGTGCAGCAAATTCAGGAGTAAATCATCAGCACTTCAGCATGCTGCATCCTAACTGTCTAGATGGCTTTTGCTGCTGCACACGAAGTTTTCTACTTAGGGTTTTCTACATAATGCTGTTTCCAATGGTAGTACCTCAAGGTCTCAGGACATATTAGCTGCATAATACTGTGACTTTTTGACAGGACAACTTCTTATAAAATCATATAGTATCAGTTCAATTTTCATCCCTGAGTCTGCTTGTACCTCCTGTTTTGCAGCACTGGCAACCGTAGCAGCTTCCTTCAGGGAATCAAAAGCAAAGAATTTGACCTATACAGATAGCAAGTGGCTGCACTCACATATCTTTCAACAGCTTCTTGGAGGCTGCAAAGGATTTAAACTCTTTAAAAAAATCCAAGTGTGTAAGGTGGATAAATGCTAATTTTAGCAATCGTAATGGTTAAATCTCCCATGGATCTGGTATATTATGATTAGGGCTGTCAATTTATCTGCGTTAACGCCTACAATTAATGCAGGGCAGGATTAACACTTTAAAAAAAAATTAACACATTAATCGCATATGTTAATGCTGCGCTGCCCCTTTGAAGTGACATTCCAGCGCTTCAAAGGGGCAGCACATTAGGAGCCTGGGATCAGCTGGAGTCCCCAGCTGACCGTGGGCTCTGTGCAGCGCTGCCCCTTTGAAGCACCAGAATGGTGCTTCAAAGGGGCAGCCGAACACAGAGCTGGGTATCAGCTGGAGTGCCCAGCTGATCCCCAGATCCGTATTCTGCTGACCCTATGAAGTGCCACTCTGGTGCCTCAAAAGGGCAGCACAACACAGAGCCCAGGGTCACCAGCTGACCCCGGGCTCCTGCGGTGCTGCCCCTTGAAACGCCACCGCTGCATTTCAAAGAGGCAGCTGCACTGAGCCTGGGGTCAGCTGAGGACTCCAGTTGATCCCAGGCTTCCACAGCACTGCCCCTTTGAAATGCTGCGGTGACGTTTCAAAGGGGAAGCACATGCAATTAATCGCGCGACAGCCCTAATTATGATACTCCACTACCATGGAAAATATGGTGCTAGTACACATCAAGGATATTTCCCCTTTTGGCAGTTTCTTTGAACAGATTAACGGAAGGGAAATCCTATGAATCATCCAAATAAAATGCATTAATCGCTAACCCAAAACTGGTTGCAGCACATAGTTGAGATCAACCACTGTCTCTTTCTCCACCCTTGCTGGCCTAATGGGGGCATCTATCTGTGTCCCCTCCTGTCAGACACCTCCCTTTCCATTTGATGAGAAAAATCGAATTCCAGACATCTCATTTTCCTGGCACAACCAAAGCTTGACCTTGCTTTAAGTTAGGATAAAAGGAAGCTGCATACCAAATTTTTGTGGTCCTAGTTCTCACTGTTTAGGAGGAGTTCTTGAACAAGCGGACTCACAGACGGATGGACAGACACACATTTCTAAAACATAGTAAGATAACTAAAAGGATGCAGAATAGTCTTCTGGTTAAGTCAAAGTACTAGGAGTTAGAAAACTTTATTCCCAATTCTGACACAGGACTTCCTGTGTGATATCTGGTAAGATCACTTTATTCCTGTGCCATTGTTTCCCCGTATATAAAAAATGGCGAACAACAGTATTTCCCTATCTCTCAGGTTCATTGCAAGAGCTAACTTATTAAGTCCATAAAGAATTTTGAGAACCTCAGGGGAAGCTACTGTACTTTGGAAAGTATTAATTATTATTATTATTATTATTATTATTATGAGAGAGTAACGTGACTAACTGGAAAGAGGGGGCAGAACTGGAAGTATGCCATGTATTAAAAGTCAGCACGGAGAATATCAAGGCATTTATATCTTTAATCTAGAAGCAAACTTTGAAAAATATTCTTCAACCCCAAGAGAGCCAACTTGCTTTGTACATAGTGATATTTTTATCCTGAGTAGTTTGTAGAAGACCTCTTAAAATTTGTCACCTGGAAGTACAAGTGTACTTAAATTATTTTACTACCAATTTTAAACTAAGATGTCGAAACCTAGCTACTGAAGGGAATAATAAAGCTTCAACATTTACTTACAGATTTACTGTCGTCATTACTTGATGTTGGGTCTTTGTAACTTGAGCCTGGTAATGCTGGAAAATCTTCATTGTGTATTGAGAAGTCCTGGGATTGCTCACTTGCTGGTTTTGTTACCATTCCGACTAGGATTAAAATAAGAGCAAGTACAACATTAACTACTATGAAAACATTTTTTCTTCTGCCACTTTTATGAGCGAGTGGTACAGTGCAATAGACTTTAAAAGAACAGGAAACACGAAAAAGTGAAAGTGTGTTGGTTTACTGGAACTGTACATCACTGACTCAGTTTTTTTATTTAAACAAGATGTAATAGAAAACTTTTGGACCAAATTCATAACTAGCACAACTGCACTGTTTGTACTGATGTTACACAAAGAATTAAGTAGGCCCACTAGTTTTACTCTTAACACTGAACAGCTTGTACAAAATCTGAATAAGTAGAATCAGCTTGGGAGGAGTTTTTAAAAAGTAAATTGATAAAAGGAAGGAAATCGTGTTTTGGTAGTACTGATTTTTTTAAAACTGTAATCTGTTTTCCTTTAAATACGGAAAACATTTTCTGAAATTTGATTAGATTTTTAAATTTTAGTTAGATATGCAGGTAATTTGTAACAGAACCTCACTATGTTATATTTGCCAGTGACTTAACCAGAGGGAAAGCTGCAAGTCTACAGATATCAGCTAGCCTTGATACTCTAACCCTAATTTCAGAAATGTAGGTAATTCATACTGGAAGAATGGATCCAACAAGTGAAGAGCAGCATTATGTACTGTACCAATAAAAGGAAAACCTCAGAGGTCAACCTCTTGCTCAGACATTCAGAAATAATATAGTAATGTGGCTGCAAATTACTCCTCAGACCTCTCATGCAGGGTAAACGCAGATAGAAGGAAACCTAGATTTCATCTTTCAGAGAGGTTCTGGATAGGTGTAGATGAATTAAAGCATACCAATAGATGACATTTGACATTTTCCAGTGTTCTAAGGTCAAAAAGAAATCAAAGCTCCTTTTATTTTTAATTTAGAAAATAGACTGACTGAATCCTGTTTCTTCTTTCTTCTGAGTATATGGACTCTGGCATTTATAGAAGAAAATAAGATACTTTGGCAAGAAGCTGATTGATATACCTAAGCTTCAGGGGAAAGCCGGGTTAGTCTGTTTTGATATACTTAAGATAAGAGCCTCTTTTTTTTTCAGAAATTTGCAGAATGAACTACAGAATTTAAGACCCTCTTTCTTGTAGAGCCCGATGATAATTTATATAACAGCAAATGTTACGTCCAAGTGAGACACAGTATAAATATATATTAAAGAACAAGAAAAACTTGCACTTTGTGGCTAGGCTACCCTGATGACTTATGCCAGAAATCACATGAGAAAAAAATATTTTTAACCATTCCACAAGATTAGTACTGTCTCTTTACTATTTAACACCCCCCCCCCGCCCCGGCCAAGTGCTGTGTTCACTATTAAAAAAATCAATAGGTAGCATAGTATAGGAGGAAACTAGTATCTTTGATAGCATGTCGTCACAGCTCTTAGTAAATGCTGACATTTTAATGTTAATAACTGTACCAGTCAAATTTCATTTCTAAAATAAACTAATTTAGGACCGTGGCAACCCGATCATTTCTGAAGCAATAGTCACTATAGCGGCTACTGCTGTAGCAAACTAGCCACACTCAAATGGCCAAACAGTCGCACTGTTCAAACCAAATAGCCACACTCAACCGGCCAAATAGCCTTATGTGGCTAGTGGCTAGCGTGTTAGACACCACGGATTAAGGCGATACATTGATACAATTTGACCAACAGGCAATCAAATTATCAGAAAACAAAAAATTTAAAGCAATTTAAAAGTATGCAGATCCAGACTGGAAAAAAATTGCAAAGTTTTCAATCAAAGATCAATTTAAAGAGCTGAGTTGTAACAACTTGCAATAAGTTTGAAGTAAACTTCCAACTGCAGAGATGTTGGATAATGCTTTCAAAAGCATCAAGATGATAAGCTTGTAAGTGTCTCAGTCACTTCTGAAAATATAACTTAGGAGTCTTATCGATGGTCAGTGGGGCCTAGTCACTTTAGAAATTGTTACCCACTGTTTCCTGAGAACATATTACAAACGGCCATAGGTGAATCAGGTAAGCAACCATTTATTTTATTTAAAAAAAAATTCAGAAATATATTCTTACCATAGGGAGCCCTTCCAGCTAATGGGTTTATTAATGGAGTTGGGTTGCCACTTCCTTCCCTTCGATTTCTGTCTGCTAATGCTGGAAAATCTGAAAGGTCCAGTCCAGTCACATTTTCACTTCCATCTAAAATAAAAAAGCAGTCTTTTTTTATCCCCTTGAAATTTTAACTAAGGGACTGCAATACATGAAATAAAGCTTTTCCATATAAAACAATAAAAGGATCAGAAATATTTTTCTTTTCACAAACGTACATTCAAACTGATTTTATTAATGTTCAACATACACCACTTCTGTGGCATCAAAATGTAATTTCTATGGTTTACAGTGCTAGCAACAGATGATATGCTGAAGAAATAAAATCTCACCACTAAGGTAGGAGAATACTAGCTTTTCTTATGTTTCAATCAATATTCTATATAAATTAAAAAACAAGTCCTAGATGACAGGATAGCTAATAAGAGAATTTTTTATTTTTAAAATAGCAACTCAGTAATATCTGCCAGGAGTCTGGTAACTTCTGAATGTGACGACATACCTGCAAACTTACAGTACTGAATTTAACAGTGGTTCCATAGTAGGAAAAAGAGACCAAGCCAATAATAGAGAGCTACTAGCAAAAAAGGGCTTGGCCACCACTACTGAGTGGTGGCAACACTGCAGGAGTCCTTTAATCCTCAATAACTCATGACAAGGCAGAAAAATAAAGCAAATGCAGAAGACACATAGGGAAATCGGGAGTTATGCAAGAATTCTGATTTGCAATTGGTATCAGAATATACACAAAATGTTGAATTACAGGTCTATAATGCCATCACAGCATTCTAGTGACTACACAAACTACTTGAGCATTACCCTTTTACTTTATGACATCATCAGTACTTTTAAGATGTAGTTATAACCATATATTTATATATACAGAAAGCTTAGTATAGCTATACAAACCAAAAGTAAATCACTTTTCTGGATTAATTTATACACAGTCTTCTCAATACAAATAAGTACTCCGGGATTCCTAGAAATAGTCACAAAGCGAACTACTGATTTGAAAGGATCATTTTTATATCTTTCTAAGAGGAGTTAGAAATGAGGGAAGATTTCTAAAAGACAATTGTTTGCTATAGTAACTTCCATCCATCCAGATGAACATTTAACAGGATCATCCCTTTCTTGTCCCCAGATTTTTGAACTATTTTTGACTCAAACTGAATAGCTGTTATGAATTTCTGTATAAAAACTTAAAAAAAAAAAAAAAAATCAGGAAAATCCATGCAAAACAAACTATTTTCAGTGTAACTAAGTTTTTCTACTTTGCCTTAAGTAATACAAATATCAATTCCCAGTATTTCAGAAGTGTTATTTTTATGCCATGTTACTGCTAAACATGTTTTATATTTTCCCTATGATCTTAAAAACCGAATTACACAATTGCCACGAAGATAATGTGCATATTCTTAAGTAATGTGAACAATTCTGTACAGAGTTATGAACAATTACAAAAATTCACAATTTGAGATAAAAATATTTGTAACAATTTTTGGTTTTAACTAGCTAACATACATACCTACCTTCTACTGTACTTCATGCTTTACCTATTTAAAGGAAACTCACCTGTTCCATTAAAAATGTTACTTGATAAGGAATTATTCATTCCAAATGCCTGATTCCTGTTCATTCCAAATCCAGACATACTGTGCCAAACAAACAAACAAAAAATAAACACTTTCTAACTTCAACTGAGTGGGAGAAGACAGGGTAAGAAATGAAAATGAAGACACTTGATTAACACCTCACTTGAATTACTACCAGCTAAGAAACCTTAATTCTTTTAAATTCAGTTTTCACTGTTTTATTACTTCTCACTTGTCCATTTTTTATAAACAATAGGGCAAGATTTACTTAAGACAATTTTATTGAAAATGTTTAACATAATGGAGTATTAAGAAAAATATGATAGACTTGAGGACAACAGAGCCATAGGCATTAAAACATGGGTTCATGAGTGAATCATGACAAAGTTGGCAATTTTTTGACAAAATTATAGTATCTATGGATAAACAGAACAGAGCAGACACCTACTTGTTTTTACTAAGGTACATGATACAATTAAATCAAGAGGGTATTTTATCAGCACGGCATGGACAGATCAAGCCCAGATTAACTCCTAGTTTCTCCAATGCTTTATTAATAAAAGCAATTAGGCCAACATTATAAAAAAAGGAAAAAAGGCTATCCCACCTAATCTTTTGGGTTTACGATTACCCATATGTGGGCACACATCAATCAAGGAATTAGACAACTCACTTTGCATGCTAGGAACCATAATCACCCTAGGAGGAACAAATGAAATTACTTTTAGTTCCCCTAATTCAGTTCAGGGGTATGAGTGGAGAAACACCAAGTGCAGAATGACTTCGTTCAGCTTGGCTTCAGGTGGTGAATTTAGAATACATTAAATCCTTTGATGTCTAGAAAACAGATTTCTGGCATCTTTTGGAATTCTAGATCAGGTGAAAACATTGACAGGATAGTCAATCCTGATGTAGTTAGTAAGGGCATGCAATATAACCTACTGATATGTAGTGCTTTTCACACAACGTATCTCAACGAATAAAGTACAGCAATTAAAGAGTCCTCAGATTTCAGACATATACAAGAGGTCAGACAGCAGGATTAAAAATTGCCCCAAGATTGTTTTCCATGCGTTATTCAACTTCACATGGAATAGAGAGCCTCTTTAGGAAAATGGAAGTAGTTGATCAGGAGAAAGTTAAATATCTTCTAAATTCTTAAACAGCTAACACACTGTTCAAATTGGGAAAACTTTTGAAGAGATTATTTTATGGATGTGATTGTCAATTATGTAACTGTCAAGAAAATACATAAAATCTTCATGAATTTTTAACTTTATCCATGATAACACTAAATTTACAGACATGAGTACTAACAGTGGTATCTACAGTATAACTTAATGTGTATTTATAGACTTATCCGTGTATATTTGCCTTTGAAGCCCAGTGAAAAACCTCACATTGGAAAGATCTTCCACAAAAATCAGTAACCTGGAACCTAGGTACTAGTGATCATCCCTTCCTAAATGGGAGAGGGACGCAAGAAAACAATGTATGTACATAAAGGATGGAGACAATTTGAAAGCTACTGCAGAAGGATCACCATGCACCTTTAAACAGGAGGGTATTTGGCTGGCTGGGAACAGTGCTTTATGGAGAGAGGGGTTTAGGGAGAGATGAAAAATGCTGTAAAAGGGGCAGAATGCTGCTGAATCATCACGTGAGAATGAAGTTTGAAAAGGAGAAACACAGTGATGGGAGCCTACCTTCTACACAGACCAAATAGGCCGTATGCTGCAACTCATCGTTTAACCGTAGTGTGGATGTACAGTGGAGGTATTTCACAGGAAAGATGCACAGTGACTGGATAAATGACTTGAAAATAAGGTTAAGTATCGGGTAATTGACTAATCGAATAGTCAATGCATTTTTGCATCAAATATTCGATGAGTTGATAGGGCGCCTCCGTCTTTGAAGTGTTACAGCTGACCTCAGGCTCCATGCAGCGCTGCCACTTTGAAATACCTCCCTTTTCTCCCCCCCCCTCCCCGTTGCCTCTATCTAATAGAAGCAGCAAGGGCAGGGGAGCAACTAGCCAACTATCCTGTCGACTAGTCCTTCACATCCCTACTTGGAAAAGGACTAGAAAGAGGTGTTCGTTGAAGGAATGAACAGGGGGGCAATTGGGGACTCTTATGATTGGTATGCCAGGGAGCCAACCCCTCATTCTTATAGCCCACCTTAACCTTCTTACAAAGCAGGAGTGGATGGTAAGGTCCCCGTAATGGATTTGCTGGAAGTACAGGGATGGAAAAGAGGGGGAGCTAGTAAAAGCCCACTCCCTTCCTCCCTGGTAGTTATGGAATAAACCTGGGGGTTAACTGCACTGTGCACTGTTACCTGCCTGATAGACCCAGATATCTAATAATAAAATTGTGGCCTGATTAAACCCACATCAAATGTCTCCTGTCCATTTTTTGGTATAGCAAGACAAAAGGGGCATCTCTATTAAGGTTAATGAGCCACTCTTTCTCCCCCCGCCCCCCCCGCCAAACACAACACTAATTGAACTGCTCCTTTATTTGTGATATTCATTACAGTTAACATGGTAAGAAAGCCTAGAGTGTCAGAGGACCAAGACACTCTTCTCATGCCACATAGCAGAAATCTGAACTGCTGCCAGATCCCTTCTATGGCTGGCTGAGGAGATCACCAAGATCATCTTCTCTTAAAGTTGACTGGAATTGCACAAACTAAGAGATTCAAAAGCTGTACCTTGAAAATTTATCTCCCTCTCATTCATTCAAGTAACATGAATTACTTGGCAAACTGTACAGAGATTTAAATGAAAAGGTGGGGATTGGGAACACTGCCATTGGATAGTCATGTCACCATAAGGTGTGGTAAATGAGTTATAACCAAACTACAGTAGTGGTTCTTTTTAACTGTTTATATAAATAGGTGACTTCAAAATCAATATAAACATAACAGTAACATAAGGTAAAATAAGCTAAATTATTGATGATTCAAGAGCTATTCCTACAGTGGAAGGAAAGGAAAAACCAACCTGCTCTTTAAAAACAACTGGCTAAATATGCATTTTTTCAGGAACAGTAGTGGATGACCAATGGTTAAGCAAAATTTAGTTTGAAATCTACATACAACTTAAGCGTAGCCTTCAAAGTAGATACACCAGGCTAGTCTATATTTGCAAGTTACTGTGCTGTAATTTTCTCATTCAGGAGAGTGGAAACAAACACAAAAACAAAACACCTTCCACAGCAAGTTACAATGCTGTAAAGTGCCAATGTAAACAGGTTCATGGTGCTGAGAGCTACACTTCCAGGACTGAGAGCTACTCCCCTTGTGGAGATTGGTTTACCTAGAGTGCTAGAAGAGCATTAAAGCTCAGCCATGGCAGCTCTTTAAACTTGGAAGTTTAGATAAAGCCACAGTCTTCTGGCAGTAAGATTTCATCACTTCAAGCTTTAAAATAAATGGATAAAACTAGATTTTTATTTCAGAAATATTGCTGACCATGCCATAACTGCACATACATAGTTTGACCAAATCAGTCTTACCTGTTCACAGTAAAAGGTTGTCGAGAGGGTTGCTGCTTTGGCATACATATTATGCTAGGCGAGCTTCTGTTTGGGCTGCCTAACCCTGAACTGCTCATGCTGTTTGTCCTGCTTGGAATTCCAATGCCCTGACCAACCTGGGAGTGGTTCATCATATTCCTAGGATTCATAGGCAATATACCCCTGAAAGAGATAAAACCACCCAAAAAGTTGAACCTATACAACACTGTTCAATTTCAGTAAAGAAATTAAAACGAATAATCAATTTTTAGGCTGCCACAAGCTAGATTCATGAATAATTTCAAATATGGCATCTCTCTCATATAATTAGTTCTCAATAAATTGTACAGAGTTTTAGGCTTCTTTAGAAAAGCCATATTCCCCTTTCATATAAAGAGACTAGACAAATCCTTGGTCAGGTTTAGTGTAGAATACATACAAACAAAATTTAAAGTGAAATAAAGTCTTCTGAGTGTAAATCATATAGCTAAATCCAAAGTTGTTAATATTATTGCTTCTGTCCTACTACTCTGATATCCTGAATGCTGTATAACATGCATATAATTTTAACCACACATTTACTAAAGCAGACAAAAATTAGGTTTTGTGTCCCCGCAACAAAATTTGCAAGTGAACACTATCCTTACACATATAAACAGTGTATTACAAATACCATTTCCCTCAACGTAGTCAGTGATCCATAAAAGGAAATAATTTATTTTTGATTAATTAGAATGTAAAATAGTTTAGATAAAATATGCTTAAAAACTGCTCTGCAGAAAACCGCAATTGCAGAAATTATCAGCTACCAATAAATACCTGCTCGGAGATGGAGGCGTATGAAGTGACATTGTTGGTACCCCTGTTGTTGGCGTTACGTGGCTCGGTAACTGAGTGCCTTGTGATAAGCTGCGATTTAACTGAGGGGTATTGTTGCTCATTCCCCTCATTGGAAGGCCTAGTGCACCTATTGAAAAAAAATTCAGAGGGGTGGAAATACGTAGCAATAAGGAACAAAACTGTTATCCACTTGGTGCAGATGGGAACTTAGTCTAATCTGACAATCTAAAAAATATTAGCGTAATGCTGCAAGAAAATGCAGTAGAAAAATAAAGTCCTTATTTACATAATCTAAACTCGGTTATTTCAAGTATGCCGTCTTTTCGTAATTTTTAGAAAAAAGGCTTTTTATTTTAAAGCTTTTTGTATTTGACAAGTACTATCAAAATTGCATTTCCATTGATATTTGCCTTCTGCAGTTATAGATTTAACTTTATATCAGTAATTTGCAGATTTTATGTTCTGACTTGTGTATTACCCTTTGTGCCAAAATACAGTGTTAAAACTGAAGACATACTATAAAAAGTGTGTCCTGACACTCATTTTAGTTTGAAAATGTAAATTATGTAAGTGATAAGCAAAACAATGTTATTTTAAAAGTGTTTCAGAATGTTGTTTTCAAGATTTTTTTTGTTTATCTGTTGGCATCATGTTTATTTTCTAAAAAGCTAAGTCAAACAGCATTTTATATAAGCATTAAAAAGAATATATATTTCACTAAGTCCACATGCTCTTCACTGCAGCATTTTTAAAATGAAAGAAAAATTCTATTTTAAAAGACACTTATAGTTATACACTTATAGAAAAATATGTATTTGGAAAAGAGCAGTAGTTAGAACTGGACCATGGCCTCAATATAAAACAAATATTTCTAGAAAATTTAGAATTTTATACTGAATAGAGTACATTGAAATTTTACATTAATTTAAATTAGAAGATCCAGTTTCAGAAAGTTATTTTGAAGAACTTCATTGGAAACTTCTGTTAATAAAATTGATTCAGTATAAGTGGATACACACTGGTGCTATGTTTAAAACACTATTTCATCTCATGCAAAATAGTACGAACTTCAAATATAAAGTGCTGCTTCTTGACCATAGAAATTCAGTTTCTGTAATTAATTCTAATGTTCTGAAATTAAGAGAAAAGTGAGATTTTAATTGTCCACTAATATAAATAAAAGAATAATTGTGAATGCCATTCTACATGTTCAGTATTAATGGGTTCAACACAAATGCTTCACCATAAATGTGTGGGTGTATACAGCAAATAAAGAAAGCATTTCAGCATGAAAAACAAATAAAATGGAAATTCACATTATTTAAAACAAATTGGGACAAAAATACTCTGTAGAGAAATGCTTTCTTCTGACTTCTGAGGACATTTTCAAATGTTGTGTATGACTAACTCTTGATTCACAAATCAATGTTTTTATTTCAAAATTACATCCAAATACAATAAAAAGGAAAATATAATGCAATATAAATGGGGAAACAAAACAAGCACAGATAACAGTGCAGCAAAAATTATTCCTCATAACTGGTCCATTGGTTTGGTTGCAGGGTGAAGGGCTCATATGAAAGTTAATTAACAAAGTACTACTAATACCAAGTTTGGATACAACTTGTATATACTTGGGTTAACATTATTAGAAAACAGGCCGGGGAGGCCAATGGAAAAACGCTAATCCTAACACTTTGAAAATCACAATGTAGCTAATACTCCATATTATAACTAATGTAAATCCACAGATTTTACAATGAAATTTCAAGGATCAGACTGTATTTGTTTACATATATTCAGATATAAAAATGTATAGCTGGCAATTGTGGAGAGCTGAAATACTGACTGTGTGGGCGGCAGCTAAAATCTATTTTTCTGTCTTTTGCTTTCCCTTGTTAATATGCTTAATTGTTAAAACTTTTAATAGGCTCGTTTGACTTCATTGGGGAAAAAAAAGGCTAATTTTGGGTGTGGAAAATGGTTTTAACTCAAATTTACAGTAGGGATGTTAGATTCCATTTAACTGAATAATGGTGTAACCACACAAAGTCTTAGCGGTTACACACTTATTTGATGGTTCCCAGGGGTGGGGCCCTGCCCGGCTACCTCTGATAAAAGTCAGAATCCCATGCAGACTGGCTCCGCACTGCTGCCTCTGATACAAAGACAGCAGTGTGAGGCAGCAGCAGCACCTGTCTGTGGGGGGGTGCCTGAGCTCTGCCATAGGCAGAGGCTGTTTCACCATCCCACAGATCAGCCTCTGTCCGCAGTGAGCCCTGGCCTGCCACAGACAGACTGCTCCAGCATCCCACCTGCCCTCCCTACCTGTATGAAGGTAGGAAGCAGGGCAGGCAGCTTCCTGAGTGTACTGGCTCCCACCTGCCCCCCTCTATCAGAGGCAGCAGTGCACAGGGGCAGGGGAAGGCAGCTCCGTGGGATCCAGTGCTTGTGGAGAGTTGGCTTAAAAGACGGCTCCCCATGGGCACTGGCTTCCACATCCCTACTCCTTGCTGCCTCTGGGGAGGAAGTGCGTGTAGTCATTTGGATTATCTGATAAGACCAAGATTACCTATTCTTTGTTTATACAACTACACACTAACATTCTTAATTTACAATAATCTGGATCTGTACATCTCCCAGAATGAGTCACATTAAGATGGCTATTGAAGCAGATCACAGAATCATAGAGCTAGAAGAGACCTCAGGAGGTCATCAAGTCCAGCCCCCTGTCCAAGGCAGGACCAATCCCAACTAAATGCCACTACTCTAATATGGCTGGGACATTATCAACCAAACAAACAACCAATGAAGGTGCCAATGGTTATTCTTGGTTCTGGACATCCAACACTCCGGTTATCTGAAGAAGTGGGTTGTGCCCCACGAAAGCTCATGATACCATCTACATGTTTTGTTAGTCTATAAAGTGCTACCAGACTATTTGTTGTTGTTTAATTTTTTTTGTTAATGTTGGCATTATCAATTTTATTCCTCCAAACAACATTTTAATGGTTAAACAGCAACTAGTCCAAAGCATGGCTTCCCCCCCCCCCCCCATTCCAGATTTTGGGAAGAAATAGAAGCTTGTTTTAATATCACCTTTTGGTTTATTATTATTAAAAAACAGATTGCACTTTAGGCATCTCGCAGCCAGAACTAATTGAAATATTAGCTTGTTAAGAAAAATACATTATATCATCTGGGTGACTTAATGGGCATAATGAGTACAACTGCTATGGATAAAGAGGTACAAAAATAGCTACAGCTCCAAATTGTAAAGCTAGTGGAGACTAAAAGACAATGCCGGATTAAGGCCCCAAAAATGAACATAAGGTATCACTCTCAGACTGTCTGGAAATGGATTTAAAATTCATCATTGGAATGAACATAACAGTATGCCTAACATTGCTACTCACCAACAATCTATGGGGCAATTACTTTCACTATTAAGAGATTAAATGTTATTCAAAGGAAAACTAAATACCGTACTAGAAAGACTGAATCTTCTAGGAGAAATTACTTGTGCCCTGTCCAGCTAAAAATGTCACTTGCTAAAATACCCTAATAAATGCTTTGAATTAACACACACTGTCTCTGTCAATGGAAATTGACTAGAAAATTCCAATCGAGTCTATTTAAGAGGTGGTACAACACTTAAAATCCTTCTGTAGAGCACATAAGTAGTCTTTCTGCTGCTGCCAATTTAAACTTTTAACTGTTGCAGGAAAAAATGGGGTGGGGAAGAAATAACAATTAACCTTAAATATTTTCCCTAGCTTTACTACCTCACAATTTACAGACTGAATTAAGGATCACCAAATTCAAACTTTGCCTTTGTGGGTATGCAATACCACATTACAAATCAAACTGTATCTGTTATTTGGAAAACTACATTTATTTTGACCTATTTTCTTAGTTTTCTTTTTAAAAGTCATGGCTAAACCACAGATATTCTTTATACCGGTGTTTCTCAACCAGTGGTACGAGTATCCTTAAGGATACTTGAGAGAAGTCTGCGGGGTACGTTAACAACTGAAATTTGGAGAAAATGGAATTTTTGTTTTAAGTTTTACAGCGCTTTATTATTTTTGTACTTTTTACACCCAAAAATTTCATTGCCTGCCCAGCTACGATTAAGTTGTCTAAACAAATGTGTTGCAATGGTAGAAAAAAATTGTGTGTGTCTGAAAACTGTAGGTACTGGGGGTACTTATTTTTTTTTGTAAAGGGGGTACTTTATAAAAAAAAAGGTTGAGAAACACTGCTTTATACCATATTTACCTATAGATTATTATAGGTGATATAGAGCATCAAATCATGGCAAATGCATACAAAAACTAATAACATATTCCTAAAATGTATCTGGCACAGGTCAAACAAAGACATGCAATGCCTCCTATGTAATTAACAGAAAAAAATAATATGCATGTTCTTGCTCAAGATGTAAAAGTGACACATCAATACAACAAAAAATAAGCATATCAGTAATAAACAGAGTACTTACTTTGTTGCCCGTATAAACTTGCCCCAAACTGAGACAGCTGACCTGATGTTGATGGTGATGCCAGCATCTATATTTAAAAAACAAACAAGAGTTGTTACTAAAAGGACAAAGATACTTCATTGCTCTAAAAAATGGTACCAAAGGTTTGTAAATATCATACTGATATTAATATCAAGATTAATTCTCAATGGTCTTAAATATCGTTTTCAGTTACTTAATGAACAACAAATACAACCATGCACATATCACTAGAAAAATCTTTCAGGGTATACAGAGGATAATTTAACGACTCAAAGTAGAAAGAGTCTAGCCAGAGGAAAAGATACTCTGCATCTACACTTTACTAATAACAAAGAACTGATTTAGAACAGGAAAATGTTAAGGAAGCTTGGAACCAGTGACCATAAGCTACCTGCATTCAGTATAGAAAGGGATGGATTCACAGAACAGTGCAGTCATTTTAGGAAAGCAAATCTGGAGGAAAATAAGACATCCATTAAAATCCACCAGTGTATAAAACTTGTAAAATCCAAGAATGTGACATAAGTGAGGCATGACAAATCACAATTCCTCTGCAAAAGAAAAATACAAGGAACAAAAACCAGTTTTTGTAACTTTATGACAGGGATGGGGAATCTCAGGCTTGGGGGCTCCTGGATCAGGCCCCCAAGGCTCAGAGCTTCCCCCAGCATTGGGGAGCCTACACTGGCACTCCAACCCCTCCCCCCCGTCTGTCCCCACCACGGGACTGGAGCACACACAATCTACTAGCTTGGGCTCCCCTCAGCTCTGGTGTATGAGGGGAATGTGGGGAGTATCTTTCTCCTTCTCAGTTGGGGGCCACAACAGTGAAGGTTGATTTTTGGGGTTTTTTTGGGGGGGGGGGGGGCGCTTCTCACTTGTGTGCAGCCCCCAACTGATCTGTGGGTCAGTGCCTCCTGACCCAAAAAAGGTTCCCCATACTCTTGCTTTATAAGATAAAGACATGAAGTTAAAAGAAAAACCTGCAGTGGAATTTTTGTTTCTGTGGCCAGTAAAATACTGGAACAACGATTCAGAAAAAAAATTATAGTAGAGGATAAAAGGAACTGTATCTAACAGAATGGCTTACTAAAGCATGAATCTTGAAAGATAATGTTTTTGAAGAATTATAAAAGTAATCACATTTATTACACAATGATTTGAAAATATAATTCCAATTGTCTTGGCCTGAGAACAAGGTGGAAAGTCTATAAAAATGGCCATTGAGCCAAAAGCTATGTTCTCAGTTTGGGAAGTCTAGCTAAACTAATTATGAGTATATGAGAAATCCTAACTAGGAACATCCAACTTACCAACCTCCCCCAGAGGATATCTGACCAGATTTAAATCTTCCAACACTTACACTCCACCCCCAAAAAAGGGAAAGGAGAGTTCTTACGGTTTTCTATAAGGCTGTTTCAGACTGAAAAGAGGTTGTCTTTCTTGGATACATGTCACAAGAAGGTAGCTGCATAATACAGTTTTGGTATGTCATATAATGATAGCGTGAACTTATTAGATAGAAATATTTATAGGCTATGAAGGTGCTTCTTGTTTGGTATCTGGTCTACCCTATGATGCTGATAAAACTGATTCCCATGCCATTAGGAATGTCTCAGACAGATGTTTCTATCTGAGATTCCCATTAACAGCTGTTTAAAATCTTGTCTTTTTTTGCCATCTTTTAATCTTTCAGATCAACACAAACATTCTGTTCAGTTCCTAGCAAACACACACATTAGCTTTTTAGAATGACTCATTTATTTATAATTACGGTTTCTGATTTGCTTCATACTTCACTTGAACTTGGTTTAGCAAAGAAGTAATAAGAAAATAGTGTATACTATTAAAAATGATTCTTTCCTGAATTCTCAAAATAAAGGTCAATTTAACCTAAAGGCATGAAGTTGGTCATTAGGGCCCTGATTCACAGCAAGGTATGTAAGCACATATGTAAGTTTAAACATGTCAACAATCTAATTTAAATCCACTAATTTCTGGTACATGCTGAAGTATGCTGCTGAATATGGGCTCTATTTTATAAGAAACTGCTCACTTAAATAAAGATAGGGAAAATACTCATGGAATTCTGGTTATTGAAAATGGATAGGTTGGCAAAACTAAATTTTGTTATTCTCAAAACATCATAAGAAAAAGAGCCCCAAAACATCCCTAAGGGATGTGTCTATCTGAATGACAAGATTACCTCAACATAATTTTTCTTGAGGTGGAAAAATTAAAGGAGGCACATTACACACATTGAAGCAGATCATTTTTGGTATTTCTGGCTGCAAAGGCAAATAAAGAGTTTGTATTTTTTTCTCCATCACAGCAAATTTAATCAAACCTGTCTACGGGAGGCTCAGAAAAGTTGTTCATAGATCCTGAAAAAACTCATCTACTTCTGGCTGATCTCTGAGTCCGAGACTATTTGATCTGGATTAAAGATGGAGGGTAAATCTTTGTGTAAACCATTCATAATTCTCTGACTAACGCATTTTCTGCTAATAAGGATGCCTTGGAAACTAGGTAGAGTTGCCAATAATACAAATAATAATAATAATAATAATAATAACAATAAAAAAAACCTCAGACTCAATCTACTGCTACTGTGATTTCAACAATGTTTAAAATCCAACAAAGTATACAAACAATACATACACTCTTTGTGGTTTTGGAAGTGTATATGGAGAGAATCTCAAAAGAGATCAGATGTCTTGCTGGAGTAGAAGGTACTTAGCGACTTTGCTATTAAGTTAACTGCAAATAGCACCGGATTAACTCACATGATCCCACTAATATTGAAGTTCTGGCCTCTTAAAAATAAAGATATTGAAAGGACTCTGGAAACTGAAGGAGAAAATTTTCCTAAATTTTGTACAAGTGATGCTTTAAAAAAAGAAGTGTTGTGCATGCTCAAATACTGTTATGTTGTCCATGTTTCTTTCATCTATTACTAATCCTCTAAGAAGGACATAAACAGTAAATTTTATTAGAAATGCTGATGTGACAGCTTTTGCTAGTGTGAAAAACAAATGAGATCGTGGTACACCTGCATGGTAGAGAGAACTGTGATACTATAAAATTTTTGATTTGGTCAAGCCATGCATGATGTTGAAATGGGAGAAAGCGTGGCCAAGAAGATGGGTGAAGATGGTATTAAGTTGTGTTTGTGACTCTCTATTCTTGGACCAGCCAGGCCCCTGCCTGGGCCCCATACACAAGTTAAAGGAACCCAACTGCTTGTGGTGATGAGGGACTGGTTCCAGCAGCTATGAGCAGTTGGATCACAGATATGGTTTGACCACACCATACCACACTCTCCTCCCATCATCCCTACTACTTATGCTAGGGCTTTTTTTGGGTTGGGAGCCACTTGATCCACAGAAAAATCAGTCGGTGCCACACAAAAAACTCACTGACCTGGGGCCCAACTGAGAAGCAGAAAGACACTCCTCACATTCCCTTCACACACCAGAGCCGGGAAGGGGAGGGGGCGAGGGGGGCAGTCTAGTAGATTTTGTGTTCTCCAGCCCCATGGTGGGACAGCGAGAGGACCTGGAGCACCAGCACAAGCTCCCTAATGTGTGTGTCTGTGGGGGGGGATGGGGGGGACATTTGCATTGGGGGCTGGATCCAGGCAAGCCGGAGGCCGCATCAGGCCCTTGGGCCTGAGGTTCCCCACCCCTGTGCTAGGGTATGTAATAACAAGTGATGTAGAGATCTACACCACTCAGGTATTCATATAGTGGAGGAACACACTGGTGATCAGAGCCAATTCATTTAAAACCCCTTTGCACTACCAAAAGAGGCATAATGGTGTGACAGCACAATAAAGAATCAAGCACTGTATTTCTAATGTAGACTTCAAGTTTCAGTCCTACTTAATACAATTCTTTGTTACAGTAATTTAATTTTGAACTGTTTATGTACCGATATTGATTGCCATTAAAAAGCCAACATCTAAAAACAGTGCCCATGCAACAAAATGAGAAAATGGTAATATGTTGTTTAAGTAAAAGGAAAAATGGATGGCAACCATTTGCAAATGTTCCAACTTATGGACAGCAACTATATATGATGTTTAATATGGCATCCTAAGTATGTATTATTAGGAAATACAAGAAGCTTAATAGTCGTATTTTACCTAAACTGCTGGTGAGACAGAAAGGCACATAAGATGTTATTTGTTAGTTTATCATGAAGGGTACACTGGCTATCTAACATATTTGATTTTGTTAAACTCATTTGTATTTTACAGCAATATTTAACCTTAGGCCATCATCCATATTACAACAGCCTTAGATCACAATCAGAAAGCCACTGTTGCAGGTGCGATGTTAAAAATTAAATTAAAAAAAGCAAAGACGAGGCAACAGTACAGCCAACTTGATGTCTTGCATTACTTTGTGGAATGCTTTGAATAATTCAGTGAATTTAAAAAATTACAAATTTATTTTCTCATATACATAGGTGTTCATTGGTCTGTATAATGTGGGGCACTAATCTGATAAGAGTCAATTCCTAGGAAAAACATCAAATACAAGGCCACTTTCCTCTTTGAGCAATTGACCTAATTCACATACTTAATTTTTTTAAATTGTGCAAACAACAAAATTAAACTCAACAGGAAGTACCAAATACTACAACAAACGAGGCAAGAAAGTCAATCTGTATTGCTTGAGTAAAGAACTGTAAATCAAATGGCTACAATGCAACTCTTATCACACAAAACTCTTCTCACCCCAAAACAGTTGTGAGGTCCAACAAACCTCAGTGATTTTAGACTGAGATATAATAAGGATTTTCATTAAACACATTATCTGTCAAGAAACAACTAGATAATGATTTCCTTTCCATCCTTAGTGATGAATCAATTTCTATAATACATGCCTTTATTACCTCCAGACTGGTTTATTACAATGCTATTTATTTAGGCTTGAGAACATCAACCCTGAAAAAGTTGCATGCACATTCATTTGAAGTTCCTCAGAAGTATGTGAAATGATCATGCTCTAAAGCTTCCTGAAGTAGCAAAGCTAAGCTCCTTTCCTAGACAGAAACAGTGAATAAGTCTACCCCATCAATTAAGTCCATCTAACTTGTGGTTGCTTGGGAAGAGGGGGGCCTTTTCACATCCCTAAGCAACTTAAGTGGTCCACATCGGCACTATGTCAGCAGGAGATGCTCTCCCATCAACAGAGTTTACATTTCTCTCAAAGGTGAAGTAATTATGCCAATGTGAGAGCAGTTTGCTAAAGACACACTCTGCTGACAAGAGACAAGCTATAGCAGCGCAGCTGCACCCATATAGCCTTGTAGTATATACTGGCCTATTGTAAGTTGTAGTGCTGCATCAGTCCAGTACAGCAAACCTAAACTCAGAGGAAAAAGTAGGAAGGGAAAAAAAAAAAAAAAAGCCTAAACTGCCTCAGAACTGAAAGTGAGCAAGCTTAAATCCACAAATTATATCCAGACCAATGGATATCTAAACATGAGAGAAAGGTTGATAATTATCTTCTTAGACAGATATGTACACCAACACAGGATAATCAATCTGTAGCCGTGTTCCTTTTTGTTATTTATACAGCACAATTGCCATCTGAATGTCAAAAGTAGATTAATCACAGTTTTCAAGGGAGACACCACTAAGTTCACGATTTAACAAAATCTGAAGTTAAGGCAACAAATAATTAACACAAATAATCTAGATTTGTAATCTGTCTTATTTTTCATTTTATTAATACTTTTCATTGCATCTTAAAATTTTATTTTAAAAATAAACCACTGCAAAAATTTCCCTTAAAATTAGATCTAACAAGCATTTACAAAATGTAAGGTCAACAAAAATGATTTACGTTAGTTATTAACATTTAAATGAAGAGTTTTAAATCAACATGTACAGTGAAGTATTTGCCATGTTCAAAATATTTATAAACACTGAGATTTTGAAGTAAAAGTAACTATTGACTTGCATTGTTTAACTTGAGGAAATGTAAAAAAATAAACTGCCTAAATAATGAAAAAACTAACTGATTTTTATAATTTTCATTTTTAATAGTTAAATATGTAAGTGATATCATTAACAAGTTTGCTAATTTTTTACAGTTTAGCATCTCTTTAAAACTCATATTATAGTACACTAAGGTATGCAACACGAGCTATTAATCAGACAAGAGATTACTGGGAAAAATTTGGTATTATGGAAGATGCTATGAATGATTGATACTAGGCTAATAAAACAGATATTTTTATCTGATTAAGAGATTGGCAATAATTCATTAATAGATGGATACTGAAGGTGAAAGAATGAACACTAACAAGTAACAGTGCAATACATTTACTATATACTCAAGCCAATTTATAATACAAGATCATGGAAGAGGAACATGATTCCATACAGTCAGTGGTGCCTAGTCCAAAACACCACTTCAAATTTTAAGACGCATTTGCATTTACCAATTATCTTATAGTGTTGGTTTAAAAGTAGATGTGTTAGACATAGTTTTATAGTAAGGAACAGAAAGACCTGCATAATTACTTAACTCTTGTAACTAGGCTTGGCATAATTCAATTTTTATCTTTCTATGGTTTTGAGAGATACTGCTGTTTCTATTAATCTCTTTTAGATTTTTATGGAGTAAATATTCACAATTGTGGAAAAATATGGGTTGGGGATAGACAATTATTTAATGAGATTAGACATTTGCAATTAAAAAAGCTAAAGCCTTAAAACTGATCAAACACAAATTGTCAATATCACAAGTAAATATCCTTAAATCAAACTTTGATGTTCTCAAGCAGCATTTTTCTTATTTTGCATATCTTAAAATTTCTATTCTAATTTATCAAAAGCTTTTTTCATTGGTTTCTTTATTGGTAAAAGACATTTACCAATACAAATCTAATCCCTCCAAGCCTTCTTATAAACTACTTTAAACAAAAGTTCTTAATCAGTAGTTTGCTGATAAGTTAATAATTCTACCACAAGAAACTGATTTTTCTATTTCCTTTACTATATACATTCCAGTTTGTAAAATAAAAATTACCTGTAATTTCTTAAAATGTGACTCAGAGATGCATTTTACTTCCTCCCTCTCTGCAAACTGAAGGACAATATAAAGTACAAAACATGAATACCTGTTTTCCTCTCTAGCCAAGTAACATTGATTTATGTATACATGCCCAAACTAGATAGATCAAACACAGATATTAACTTATAGGTAATAAATATATGTAATACAGTATACATTCTGTAAATTCCAATCATGCAATGTAAATTTATTATGAAAGCAGCTGTAGCAACTGTTTGATAAACTTGTACTAGAAATTGTTACAAGGTTGCCACATGTTTAACATTATACAATTGATGTTTATATCTAGTCCAGATAGTAAAATCCAAAACAGATTACAAACAGATACAAAAGGATCTCACAAAACTGGATGACTGGGCAACAACATGCATTTTGATAAATGCAAAGTAATGCAAATTGAAAAACATAATCCCAACTATACATACAAAATTATGGGGTTTAAATTAGCTGTTACCAATGAAAGATCTTGGAATCATTGTGGCTAGTTCTCTCATAGCATCCATTCAATATTCAGCTTCAGTCAAAAAAGCTAACAGAATTTAAGGAACCATTAGGAAAGGGATACAATGACAGAAAATATCACAATATCTCTATACAAATCCATAATACACTCACATTTTGAATACTGTGTGCATATCTGGTCACCCCAACTCAAAAAAATATCTATTGGGGTTTGAAAAGGTGAGAAGGAAGGACAACAAAAGTGATTCTGGGTATAGAACAGCTTTCATGTGAGGAGAGAGTAAAAAAAACTGGATCTTTTCAGACTGGAAACGAGCTGACTAACGGGATGGTGGAGTGGGGGCAGGATCTGACACAGGTCTATAAAATCTTGATTGGTGTAAAGATAGCAAATAAGGAAATGTCATTTATTGGTGTAAAGATAGCAAATAAGGAAATATCACATAACACACAAACTAGGGGCAACAATTAAATTAATAGACAAGTTTAAAATAAATAAAAGGAACTACTTCTTCACACAAAACACACAGTCAATCTGTGGGACTCCTTGACACAAGATTTTGTGAAGGCCAAAACTAGAGCAACGTTTAAAAAGAACCAGGTAAATTCCTGGCATAAATCCATCAATGGCTATTCATCAGAATAAGAAAGGATTCAATACCATGCTCTGAGTGTCCCTAGCCTCTATTTTCCAGAAGGTAGGAATGCATGTTAAGGGATGGATCACTTGCTTGCTTGTTCTGATCATTCCCTCTGAAGCATCTGGTATTGGCCACTGTCGAAAGACAGCATATTAGGCTAGGCTGGACCACTGGTCTTATCCAGTATGGCTGTTATGCCCAGCAAGTAATTTTCTCAGACTGTTGTCAAATGATTGCATTACACCTTTTCCTCATCTCTTAGAAAGTTAACAAAAGATTTATCATATAAGAAATAAAAGAGTGTCTTTTTGATCTCTCACACAAGACAGCAGGCTCCCATCCCCATTGCTTTATGTTTGCAATATCATAGCTGTTGTATGGAACTTAAGTTTGAGGTCTATAAGGTAAGCAGGGGAAATCAGTTTGAAACAATTTAATTTTAAAATATATTTGAAATGTTTTTGAAAACACACATCGCTTATTAACATAAAACCTATTATGCTAATCTTATTTTTGCCAGACATGAATTTTCCACTTTATTCAAATGGGTCAAAACTATTAATCCCTTACTAAATAATTTTTAGACACCTAAATTAATGCTATTAAAACACCCAGTCCTAACCTCACTATATGTAATTCTTTGTAATGACTAAGGATTCCTTGCTAAAACAAAAGGAAAAACTATGTAGCACTTTAAAGACTAACAAGCTGGTTTAATAGGTGATGAGCTTTCATGGGCCAGACCCACTTCCTCAGATCATATTCGTGGCTCTGGCCCATGAAAGCTCATCACCTATTAACAGGGGCGGATACAGGGCAGGGCGAGCGGGGCGGCTGCCCCGGGCCCCGCGCTTCAAAAAGCCCCGCGCATGCGCCGAGGCAAAGGGGGGCCCCGCAAAATTGTGCTGCCCAGGGCCCCGCAAAACGGGCATCTGCCCCTGCCTATTAAACCATCTTGTTAGTGTTTGAAGTGCTATACTGTATAGTTTTTCCTTTTGTTTTAGCAAGATCAGACTAACACAGCTACCTCTCTATGAGGATTCCTTGGGCATGCTTTTGACACACAAATCTAAAATCTTGACGTCTGATATTAACAATTTATCTTCAATTTTTTAGCTAAAAGATTGAAGCATTAAATAAAAGGCATTCAAGAAAAATCTCAGGAAACAAAATACTGTCATTTTATTCATTATCACAGCAAGTGGCAGCAGCAACAGAAGGCAGAGATTTAAGGCCAGACACTATATTCTGCAGCCGGGGGGGGCAGGGAAAGAACACAACTATCTCCTGAAAATGAATTACACAAAAGCCAGTAGGGGTTTCTATTTCCAACTGAGACCTAATATTTGTAATGGATAAAATAAATTTGTGTACAAGATTATATAGCCACACAAAAAAAACATTAATAAATTGAAGATAAGGAACTAAAAATTACTAAGATGATAAATATTTATATAGAGCTTTGGAATCTTGAAAATCTGTCACTGATAGTCATTATCACAAACATGGAGCTCCAAACCTTAATAGTGCCTGTAAGTGCTCTTGCAAAACCAACAAAGAGTTTTAAAAAACCCCATCTTATTCCTACCCAAACATTATCTTTTGATCTCAAAGCCAAATGACAAAAACACAAAAATAAAAGTAGAAGCCTGTGAAGGGAATTACTACTCACTAAAAGAAGAAAAAAAAGCAGACTTCTATTGCATACTACTTTCAATATCCAAAACATAGGAATCCAAAATGGATGCGTTGAACTTGTTTAACTGACAGCACCTCTCCATGATCAGGTGGTATGAAGACAACCTCAAACCCCATTTTACCTCTTAAGATATTACAAGTAAAAGCTTTCAACCAAAGGTATTTAGAATTCAAAAATCTTTCTAAGCCAGTTTGCAACAACCCAAAACTGTGTAGGTGTAGCCAGACAGGAACCCCCCTGTAACATCCATCTTTGCTTGCCTGGATATGGCAGGCTGCTGTGGCCCTGAATGGCTGTAAACAGAGATACGCCAGTTGCTGACCAAGAGGCTGCAGAGGAGTGTCCTTGACTGAACCCATATTGATACGAACACACAGCCGTCCGCGGGGGGAGGAATCTCTCGCCCAGTAAAAATGTCTAGTACTCACAATTTAGTTATCTCTCTTGCAAGTGTAAATTAAGTTGAAACTTGCTTGTAAGAACTGGCGTCACAAAGACGAACCAACACAATCTGGCATCTTAGATAAGAAAGAGGATACGGGCCCCTATGGGTATAAAGATGGGTCCAGCAGCACATTTACTCTGAGTGTCAATCTACCATCTATCTGCTGGTCGGGTTAGGTGTTTGACCTCCCGAGGTTCCACGGCGACGCCCACCTCGTATTCGTCTTTCCTAGGAATTGAGGGACCGGCCCTGGCTTGACCCCGCTGGAGTCGAGAGGCACAGAAGGGGGTAAAAATTGTACCTGGATGTGGTCCTTTGTCTTAAGTGTACACATAGATTTAGAGCTCTTTAAAGATTAAGCTGTCACTTGGTACCATTATTTCTATTTTCTATCTTTATTTTCTTTGTAACCATTTTTTTTTTTAAATCTATATTTGCTAGCAGTTAAGAAATAGAGCAATAGCCATTGTAACCTTATGATTTATAAGCTTGTTTAATAAACCTGTAACTGTTTAAGTTTTAACCTGACTCCTTCAGTTGCTGTAACAGAACCAAGCACAATTTAAAAGAACTTCAGCCGGTCATAAGGGACAGGTATAGGAAGAGCTTGGGCGTTTGGATCTGTGTCACTCCCAGGTGACAGGTCCGTTGGGGCACCTCTCAGTCTGTCCTAGGCTGCCCGCTGCGAAGGGATTTTTGCATCCTAGCAGCTAAAATCTGAGGTGTAATAAGCTCTTCCTATAAACAGGGGCGTCTGTTGGCCTGCTGGCTACCCTCTGCAACGGGACCCCGGTCCTAGCAGTAAAGACACGGACGTTAAACCTTTTCTCGGAAACACACACACACACACTGCCCTGACCGTTGGCTGACAGTAGGGAACATTTTCAAAGCTTTGAGATTCATCCAATCAAATCAGCAAAAAACTTTTCCTTATCAGATGTTGTATGCCAGATGTGGCTTCCAACCCTTCCACCCGCTTCCTTCTGTTAAAATAAGAGTCACTTGTTCATGAATAAACTTTTGAAGAAAATGAAGTTTTGATAGTTACAGCAAAGTATCAGGACTTTAGAAGATAAAGACTGAAAATTATAAAAGAATTCCTACTTCCCAGGCTAGTCAAAACTAGTAAACTAATCCAAAGATTATGCTGATGTCACTGATTTTCTTTGGCCTGTAGCCTTTTTTATTTGTCAAAGGGCTGGAAGAAAAAATCATCTGGCAACCAAATCATGTGGCCCGAAAATGGAAAAAGCATTTATTTCAAGAACTATTTCACGAAAACATGAAGATCTTTCTTTTGTCAATACAGATGCAAGTCAAGATTTGTCTCTAAGAAGTGAAAGTATTTGAGATTGAGTAGTTTTATGTTATGGTATTCAATTCAGGATGGTGGAAGGTTGTGTCACCTTTTACCCTGTAACCTTGAGTGTACCACAATGTCTTGGTATCATGGTTGTCACAGGCCGAGAGCCACAGTAGCAAAGCACCGAGGGTTAGAAGTGACAATTTTGATTCACTCTCTTCTGTGAGCCAACAGGTAATTAAAACATCCGCCAGTGTATTTTTTTCTCCTCAGAAGAGTAGGCTCAGAAGAAGAAGATACTTTTCTGATCAAAACTCACACAGTAGACTCGGAAGTATCACCCATTTGGATGCAGTAGCCACACTGTCAATTCAAATTTGACTCACCTTTGTTTCAAACAGAATTCTGAGTTGTCAAAAGAAGATCAAGATGTTTGAAGCTCTAAAAAATGTCTGGCAAACAAAAAAAATGAACAAACACAACCTATCTTCAGTCACATGTTGACTCTTGCCCAGTGCAATCCCATAGTAATAACATTTATATGTTTATTACCCATGGCACGTTCCATTCACCTTAACAGCAAAGGAGAGAATCAACAGGTAAAATGGGTGAAGAGCTATTGATCCCAAGCAATGAACACCCAATATGGAAAAGGATTAGATGACTGGAGTGGAATCTAAGAAACCACTGCACTATACACGAAGTCAGCAGACCCAGTGAATTAAGATTATCCAGGTTCTGGGTGGACAGTTGACTCACTGAACTACACATGGAATTCTTCCACAACTAGAAGAAGAGCTCAATGCTGGTTGTAGCATTGGAATTTAAATTTAGTAACTAAGAAGTCAGTTGTAATAAATGTATGTTATAGCAAAAGAACTGGGTTAAACTTAAATACAAGATGTAGGCCTCAGACAGGGCAGGGCAGCTTTGTTAACTTAGCTCCAGCTCTGTTTGATGTTAGCATGTAAAAGTGAAGGGCTGGAATATTGTTATACATAGTTATGTTAATATTAGGCAAGGCCTTGTAGTAGATAGAAAGAAGTTTAATGTTGAAAGACTCTGTAACTTTGTTAAAGTGACTTAGAAGTACCCCTTTGTTACATGCCGCAATTCTTAAATGTACTGTTTGTGTGAATGAGAGAGAGAATGTTTTAGGAGAGATAAGGGTGAAGGCCACTGCGTGCTCAAATAGTCAGAGGAGAAGCCGAAGATTCAGAAGCACCAAATAATTATCAACTAAGTGAAAGCACACTGAAGACGCAGACTACCAGGGCAGACTGATGAACCCTGAAGCTAGTGGCAAGCACCCCTTGATAGGGAACCAATCACAACTTTCGCCGGAAAGACAACACCCAGGAGGGGTCGTCAATCTATGACTGTGAGAACAACTTCTTCCCGATAAGCATATGTTATAGGAAGACTGATTGTGATGCTGAATGGCTGAGTAAGACCCGATGAGGCAAAATGCATAGACTTGCATGAAAGAAAAGTCCTATAAAAGAAGGGGTGTCTTGTATGGTTCTTCGGGGGTCTGTCCTGCTAAGATCAAGACCAGGAGGGGCATTAGTCCGGACTGACATGAACCCAGCTCCTTCCTTGCACCTAACCTTTCTGGCCAATAGGTTGGGCTGAGCAACAGACTGGTAACTATTCCATCTGCTGTGTGTGTGCGCGCGCGCGCGCATGCGCGCACTACTTCATTATATTGTCAATAAATGCGGCATGTTGCCTTATCCCCCTGAAAAAGATCCCGTGTGCTTCTTTTAAGCATAACATGGTTATCTAGAATTGAACTTCCTAGTTATAATCTAGGTAGGCTCTAATGCATACTTTTTTCTTCAACTTAGGTCTTCATCTACACTACAGAGTTTGAGCAACCAAAGTTGGCTTACATGAACAAAAGGAAGTATACACAATGCAATGCTCTTTCTACCAACAAAACTCTCCTGCTTTGCCAACAAAATAAAACCACCCTGACAAAGTGACACAGAACTTTTTGCGGCAAGTTATAAAGTCACCATATAGATACCACACTTGGTTATGTCACAAACAGCCTCCAGGGGGAGTCCCAAAATGCCCAGCCTGACCACTCTGGTCAGCGGTTCGAACTCTGCTGACCTGTTCCAAAGTACATAGGCTTCCTCCCTTTCCCCTTTAATGGTTCAGGAATTGAAATTCCACTTCCCGTTTGCTTGAAATGGGCAGCTCACATCACATCTTCCCAGATGACTATGGAAGCTCCATGCAGCAAATGCTCTCCTGTTTGGAGCACACCTCAGTTTTTGAATCTGCTGGCACTATGAGAAGAGGCTATGCAGTCCCAGCTCTGCTCCAGCCATAGGAACTTTGATACATATGATCAGATTTCTTGTGGCACGTTGGATAACTTGACACAGATCAGTGCTATGCAAAGATAAAATAGCTTGGAAGGTGTAGCAGAAGGCAAGGGAGTCAAACTGTCACTCTGGTGTTATATCAATAACCTACCATGAGGTTGAGCTGTCCTTAACTTTGCATATTCTTGAAGTGGGTGAAGGGATACAGTAGTACACAACTAGCTGTGTTTGAGCGTCCTCACATTCCCCTGTGCAGTTAAGCAGTGTGGCAGAATAGTATGTTAATCCACACTGAGATTTCACAGGAATCACAGAATATTAGAACTGGAAGGGACCTTGAAAGATCAAGTCCAGTCCCCATACTCATAACAGGACACCATCTAGATCAGGGTTTCCCAATCTATGGGTCGGGACCCAAATATGGGTCGCCATTACATTTCAAAAGGGTCGCCAGGTGTCTCCCCAGGTGGCTTTTAAGGAGCCATTCACACATTTTTTTTAATTGCCCTGGGTCACCAAGTCTTCCTGAATTGTCAAAATGGGTCCCCATCTGGAAAAGGTTGGGAACCACTGATCTAGATCATTCCTCAAAGAGGTCTATCTAACCTGCTCTTAAATATCTCAAATGATGTAGATTCCACAATTTCCCTAGGGAATTTATTCCAGTGTTTAATCACTCTGACCATTAGGAAGATTTTTCTAATGTCCAACCTAAACCTTCCTTAATGCAATTTAAGCCCATTGCTTCTTGTCCTATCATCAGAAGTTAAGAAAAATAATTTTTCTTCCTCCTCCTTGTAACACCCTTTTATGTACTTAAAAGGTGGTTGTTCCTTCTCAGTCCTCTCTTTTCCAAACTAAACAAACCCAGTTCTTTCAGTCTTCCCTCATAAGTCATGTTTTCTAGACCTTTATCCATTTTGGTTGCTCTTCTCTGGACCTTCTCCAATATCTCCACATCTTTCCTGAAATATGGTGCCCAGAACTGGACACAATACTCCAACTGAGGCTTAATAAGTGTAGAGGGGAAGAATTAGTTCTTGTGTCTTGCTCACAACATGCCTCTTAATGCATCCCAGAACGACGTCCACTTTTTTTGCAAGTGTCAGACTGCTGACTCATATTTAGCTTGTTGTCCACTATGATCTCTGGATACCTTTCCGAAGTACTCCTTCCTAGACAGCCACTTCACATTTTGTGTGTGTGAAGCTGATTGTTCCTTTGTACATGAAGTACTTGGCCCTTATTGAACTGTATCCTATTTACCTCAGATCATTTCTCCAGTTTGTTCTGATCATTTTGAATTATGACCCTAATCCTCCAAATCACTTGCAACCCCTCCCAGATTGGTATCATCTGCAAACTTTGTAAGCGTACTCTCTATGCCAGGGCTGGGGAACCTTTTTTGGGTCAGGGCTGCTGACCCACAGAAAAAAAAAAAATCAGTCGGGTGGGGGCTGGAATGTCAGCATGGGCTCCCCAACACTGGGGGAGGGAAGAACAAAAAGAGGAGCCCTGAGCACCGGGGCCAGATCCAGAAAAGGTGGGGCCGCATCTAGCCCCTGGGCCTTAGGTTCCCCAACCCTGCTCTACACCATTAGCTAAACTGTTGATGAAGATATTGAACAGACTCAGTCCCAAAACAGACCCCTGAGGAACTCCACTTATGTCCTTCCAGTATGACTGTGAACCATTAATTATTACTCTCTGAGAATGGTTTTCCAACCAGTTATGCACCCACCTTATAGTAGCCCCATCTAGTTTTTATTTCCCTAATTTATTGATAAGAAGGTCATGTGAAACCATATCTAATGCTTTACTAAGATCTAGGTATACCACAGCTACCGCTTCCCTCTTATCCTCAAGACTTGTTATCCTAACAAAGAAAGCTATCAGATTGGTTTGATAAATCCATGTTCTTGACAAATCCATGCTGACTGTTACTTATCACCTTACCTTCCAGATGTCTGCAGATGGATGCCTTATTAATTGCTCCATTACCTTTCCTAGCACAGAAGTTAAGCTGAATGGTCTGTAGTTTCCTAGATTGTCCTTTTTCCCTTTTATAGATGGGTACTATATTTGCCCTTTTCCAGTGTTCTAGAATCTCTCCAGTCTTCCATGCCTTTTCATATATGATGGCTAATGGCTCAGATACCTCCTCAATCAGCTCCTTGTATATTCTAGGGATCCTCCAGAGAGCTCTCTAGGGAAATGTTTCCTGCAGCTATTTACCAATACTCCACCAAAGATTCCTTGGCAGAGGTGCTTTGTTAACTTCCCATGTTGTAGGAAGTTTTTCCATGCCTAATAGCAATCACTTGTGCAGGGACCAAAGTGGCACAAAGGCAAGCAGCTTAGGAACCTGATCTGAAGCCACACACATGCAAGATATACACCTTTGCATGCCCTCAGGAGTTATATACAGGCAGTCCCCGGGTTACATGGATCCGACTTACATCGGATCCCTACTTACAAACGGTGTGAGGCAACCCCGCACTAGCTGCGCTCTCCCGGCCCCCCCAGCACACCGCCGAGACGCGCCGTGGTCCCGCCGCCACGTCCTCGCGGCGAGAAAAGCCGCTCTGCGTCTCCCTGGTCTGCTGGGCCCCCAGCAGACCAGGGAGACGTGGAGCGGCTTTTCTCAGCAGACACCTCAGCTTGAGAATAAAGGACTGAGGGAAGTGAGGTGTGGGAGAATAAAACTGAGCTCTGGAGAAATGTTTGGCTAGAGTTTCCCCTACGATATGTACCAGTTCCGACTTACATACAAATTCAACTTAAGAACAAACCTACAGTCCCTATCTTGTACGTAACCTGGGGACTGCCTGTATCAGCTTCAATACCTCCCATCTGTGGAAAATGGTGGCAGAATTTACAATATTGTTCCTAGTTGTCTGCAGTGATCCACTTAAAAAAAACCCAAACCCTTTCCCCCAGGTTGAGGAGTACTCCTTCCCCTCATGCCCAACTCACCATGTTTAGGGAATCTGCCAAGTTGTGTGTTTGCCAAGGGACAGTGAGAAACATTCATATTTAAAAAGAGGTGCATCTTACTACAATGATTCAATACTGTGCGTGCACAAAAAACAAAAATCATGCTCCCATTTACTGTTTCTTGTTCTTCTGCAAATGTGGCCTCCACCACATCAGGAAGCAATCAAAGAGAATCAACAAGGACATATTCTGAGAGGTGCTCCAATCAGCAGAAGCCAAAAAGCAAGAACAAAGGGAATGGAGGCAGACTTAAAAAAAAAAAAAAAGTAACACGAGATGGGTAAAAAGGAAAGTCAGGAGTGAATTTCAATGGGCCAGGAGTGGTAGATAAAAGTGATGGAGGAGCATATGGAAATGCTGAAGTCCCTAATCATGCAACACACAGAAAGCATGCATTCTCATCCCCATTTTGGAGTGTGCTTAAAAAGCAGTTCTGAATTGGCTTCAAACTCCTCCCATACTTTCCCTGCAACTTCCTAGAACATTCCAGTATCCCATTCATGCCACCCCTCTGGACAGCTTCCAAAAGGATAGCTGAAGTTACACAAAGATGTAAGAGCCTACACTGTGCTTTACTGTTCCTTCCCTTCCCACCAAGCTTTTTGTGTGTGCTGTTAATTGGTATTTAATAAAAGCATACTCTCTGAAAGATAACCAATCTTTATTTGTCCCTTACACATCGTAATTTTTGCTGGAATTAATACAGTAGCAATTTGATCATTTGCTGATTACAAATACTGGTCAGGGAGCATCAGCATTTTCATGTCAGGTGGCAAGTTAAAGCATGGCAGACTGCTGTACAGAAACAAACATTACTGGTGATCACTTTCAAAAAGGTACCTCAAATCCTCCCTGATTTGAATATCATCCCTAATGCCCCTCTAACAGTCTTGGTATTTAGTTGCTCAAAATCAGCTGTCAAGTGATCCACCTCCACGCTCAACCCCAGAGGAAACTTTTCACCCTTACTCTCACAAATATTATGAAGCACACAGTAGGCTGCTATGACCATGGAAATATTTTCCTTGTTTAGGTCTAATACATGATAATGACAGTGCCAGTGTGCTTTTTTATCTGCCAAAGGGACAATCTATGATTATGATACACCTGCTCAGCATATTGCTGAAGCACTCCTTGCTACTATTGAGGTTTCCCATGTAAGGCTTCATAAGTCATGGGACCAAAGGGAATACTGAGTCTCTCAGGATCACTATGGGCATTCAACAGCCCCTTCTGGAATCTTCAGGTCTGAAAAGAAAGACCCTGTTTGCTGTTCTTTGTACACACCAGTGTTCTTGAAGATGTGTGTGTAACAGGGATCACGTTTAATCATCTAATCGAGTAGTCAATGGAATTTTCATTGACTACTTGATTAGTCGATAAGGGGGGAAACTACAGAGCCTCAGTGGGGTTAATTCCCGGCCCGGGAGCTAACCGCGCCATGGCTCTGCCTTTTAAATGTGTTAAGAGCTCATGCCTGGTCCCCTGCTAGCCTCTGCCTCCCTGGAAATGGTGCTGGAGGAACAGGCTTTTAAGCCGTTTCTCCCCCTTTCCCCCACAGCACTGGGTCCTGCTCCCCCCTCCACAACTTGCTTCCTCTCTCTGATAGAGGCAGAAAGGGTGGGGGCGGAGGAGTGACTAGTTGAGTCACTACTCGTATGCTCATAGGGTAGTTGACTAGTCACTTACATCCCTAGTGTGTAATGCACCTTCCTGGACTACCCCACATTAATGTCAGTGAATTGTCCATTGTAATTCACAAACACCAGCAATATCATAGACAAGTACCCTTTTCTATAGATATATTCTGTCATAAGATGGTGTGAGATCAAAATAGGGATGTGTGCGCCATCTATTGCCTGACTGCAGTTATGGATTCTCATTGCCACAAAGCCATCCATTATCTTGCACATGTTGCCAAGAGTCACAGTTCTTTCATAGCAGGATGTGATTAATAATGGCCTGGCACACTTGCGTTAATGTAGGCCTAACAATGGACTTCTCAACTCCAAACTGATTTGCAACTGACCGGTAGCAATCTGGACTTGACTTAGCTTCTATACAGCGATCACCATATGCTTCTCCACTGAGACACAAGCTCCCGACACAGTTGCAGGAAGGTGACTTTCTGCATCTGAGTTCTGCAGTCATTATGTGTCACCCTTGGCCTGCCCAACGATGTGACTGCAGCACTCAGTGCTTATTTCGTGAGCCCAAAAGCAATGGTCCACTAAGTGCAGCTGTTCTGTGAACACCAAAAATAATCTGGTATTGCTTTTTTCTGTAGCACAGAAAGGCACCTCTAAATCTTGTTCAAATTGAATGTTCATGATATACTGCGTGACTACCTGTGATCTGTTCATAACAGTGACCACAACAATAGAAAGCAGGGCAGGATCTATTCTTTCAGAGATGGAGACCATACAGTAAACAGGGGCACTGAAAAATGCCACAAAATGCAGTCAGGAGTCCATGGAATAGTGGGACAAAAAAGCAGATTATTCAATGCTAAGCCTGAACCCATGATGCACTGTGATCCACTCCACCATCCTACGACTCCTAGCTAGAGAAGGTGGTGAGAAACACAGCTAACCACAGTGCACAGCTCTCAGGGTTGATAGCAGAGCAACAATTGTGGACCAGAAGGTACATTGTGTGAACATGCCCAAATTGTGCCAGCGATCAAGAACTGGTATAACTTGGATTGACAAAAGTGTGCAGTATAGACAAGGCTTAAACCAAAGCTCAACTACTTGTGGTGCTGTTTGTTGCCCACCCACTTGCATTAAATCATCCAATTATAAGACAAGACTTCAGGTGCCCTGCCCTTAGTTTTGTTGCTTTCCTTTCAGTAAAGTCTTCAAGTTAAAGCTAGCTTACATGGCAAACTAGAAAAACACTCTAATGTTAGGTGCTATATAAATGGATAAAGGCAGAAAATATAGTTTTACACTTACAGTATGCATTTTAAAGAGGGTCTAAAACCCTTCCTTTACTAAAGAGCTCTCTTTTTCCCGCTTGGGGGAGGAAAAAAAAAAAAAACTAATGGACTTGTCTGTTGAAAGGATCTATTCTATATAGTGACATCACTGCAAAAGTGTCAAGTCAAACTATTCCCTAAAGGAGAAAAGGGTTAGAGCAGTGGTTTTCAAACTTTTTCCTCTCGTGACCCAGTTGAAGACAATTGTTGATGCCCACACCTAACAATTTGACAAGAGTGTGGGCTCCGGGGTAGGTTGAGGATGAGTGCTTTGTGGTGTAGGAGGGGGCTCCGGCTTTGGTGGTATCAGGGCTGTGACAGAAGGAGCTTACCTAGAGCAGTGCCTGGTCAGTGATACAATGGGTGTGCTAGGGCTGGCTTCCTGCCTTTCCTGGCACCACAGACCATGCTGTGCCACAAAATCAGCAGGTTTGCAGCCAATGGGAGTGCAGAGCTAGTGCTCAGGGCAGGGCAGGGCAGTGTGCATAGCTCTGTGCACTCTCCCCACTTCACTTAGGACCTGGGCCTCTTGCTGTCTGCTTCTGGGGTACAGCTCAGTCTGCAGTGTCAGAACAGGCAGGTAGCCTTCCTTAGCATCCCTGCTGGTCTCCTGATCACCCTGCAGCAATGAGACCCAGTGCCTGACATTCCACAATCCAGTTATGGGTTGCAACCAACAGTTTGAAAACCACTGGGCTAAAGTATCCCATCTTGTAGTGTTACCTCTCAAGAAGGTTATACCTAGCTGAAACAAGTGGCAAACATGGGAAAAGTGTTCTAACAAACTACTGTACACCTTTACATTCTGTGTAATCATACTAAGCCCTCAATTTTGAATTTTCTAAAAGAACTTAGTCCTATGTGCTTTTGAATTATAAGAATCTCCCCCACACCCCCACCTAGGTAAGGGGGGAGGAATATTTTCTGCATCAAAATCCTCAATTTATTTCTCAATCTTAAGTGAGACAGAAGCTAGAGAGTCCTATGGATATTTGGCCACAAAAGCAAAAAGTGTATGGTAGCACCCCCTATAAAAGAAGGAATAGGTTTTATTTAGGGAATAAGCAATGCTTCAGTAATGGGCCAGAAACAACTTCAGGGACAAAAAAAGAAAGAAAGGAATGTTCTTCTGTAATGGCCAAGGCTGGATATGCTCTTAATCTCTCTCAAACAGCTGAATTTCAAAAGTGTATCCAGGCCATCCATCTAGGACTTCTCTGGGAACTAAACTACCTTTATCTTTAGCTGAAAAACTATGAGTAGGGTGCTGAAGTAGTTTATTTGAACTACCACACGCCAACCAACTTACATAGGTTACAGCTTAAACAAAAACCCTTAAGTACAGGACATTCTGTGCTTATTTCAATTTCATGTCTTATGAGATTATTCCATGATTAGTGGGTAAAATATTATGCTCTCTCATCTTACATCTTTTTCCGACCGATGTGGGAACATCGAAGACTGGCTGTAGTACATGTTTTCATCATGGTAGTCACTGTCGACCCCCTCTACAAACTTCTTTCTTGAAGCACCAAACATGCTGTTTGTCACCTAAACGATAAGAAAAATTATTATTCTCTGTACACAATAGCTTTCCAAAGAAGCAAAATGGATAAGGCAATTTGTATATTAATAATCACTTCTAAAAATGTACAGTTCGTGTTGCTACATATTTTTATTCGGTTATGCAGACACTGTTACACTAGAGAAATATTTCTCAACTACAGAATGGCAAACATTAAATGGGCATATTCTATTACCAGCAAAATAAGTTTTGATCAACACCTAAAGAGATACTTCCATCCCTCTTACTGGATTACTATATTTCAAGATCCTTAAAACCTGAAAGCAAAAGTATTATATTAATTCTGAATAATGGAATGGTGAGCTTTGGCTGGATGAGATCAATTCTTTAGTCAGGTCCCAGGCCTTCTGCAGTAGTGATGCTTCAGAGCAAAGCAGAAGATATGCCATCTGACCAGGTGTACAATGAAGATTAAGTGAAAGGAACAGCTGTTCATAGATCCCATTAGGCCAGTGTTTCCCAATTTCATTTGGCCACAGAACCCTTTTAAACTTGAAAGAAACTGCCCTAATAACAGTCTTATATATGGAGCTGAAAAAGTACACTACAAATAAGTAAGGATAATAATAAACAAATGCTAAACAAGGTCACAGGATCAACATTTAGTTTAATTCCACATATTTAAAAACAAAAATCACATTTAATGTGTACAAAATTTTTAAAAATCATAAAGTGTTATAGTAATGGAATTTTCTCGCAGAACCCTTATTTTCACTTCGCGGAACCCCGGGGTTCTGCAGAACACTATTTGGGAAACACTACATTAGGCAGTCAACTTTCCAAATTCCCTGAAACACAAGGCTTGGCTTCCCATATCATAGCATGCATAATTAAACTCTTACATAATAAAGTAACTGAAATTTTTTTCTAACTCCACTAAAGTATTTGTATACAAACTCCTAATCCATACGTGCAGTTCAGATCATCAAAACTGCTGATTCCGATACCTGTTTATTTGCACATATGCTAGACTGCCAGCTGTTCTTCAACTGAAGTGTGGAGAGGGGGGTGCGTGCAGGGAGGAGTGTCTGAGGGCATGTGCAGGTGTTTGGGGGGGGGGAGGGGGGAAGAATGGTATTCCCACTTAGGTGGTCACCCAGAAGAGATTCAGATGCTGTCCTGCTAATTAGCAGAGCCTCCACAGCAACCATAGCTGGCAGCATGCGTTTCTATTGGTTGTGCACATCTGCACATGCCTCAATGCACATCAAAAAAATTTATTCTGCACATGGGTGGAAAAAGTTAGAAGGAACAATGGGGTGGGATGGGGCGGGGGGAGAAGGGGAGAGGCGGGAGAACAGACTATGTATGTTGTTGTGAGACACAGTGTCATGCTGTCTCCAAATTCAGACAGCATTTGAAAGCAATAAATCCTGGGCCACAGTGACTCGACCCCTTTCTCTGGCTCTGCACAGCATAGCAGTCCCATTCCTTCCTCTTTCTCACCCTGCAGCAGCAGTTTGCCTACCACAGGACTCCACATTAATGATTTGCTCTTTGTTGCCAGAGCAGAGTGGCGCACACAGCTGTCAGAGCTTTGAAAAGGGAGTTGCAAGTACTTATGTAGCTGTATGTAGGGTAACAGAGTTCAAAAAAGAGAGCAGAATGCTCATGGTGGGTATTGTGGGTTACTGAGGGAGGCCAGTTATGGCAGCATAACAAATGGCAGTGTCTACACTGACTGTTACTTCAACTTTGCTGCAAAAAGCTTCATGCCTCTCACTGAGATGTTTTTATTTCATAGGCAAAACAAGACACTTTTACTGGTAAAAGTAGCTTTGGAGTGTGGACACCTCCAAATTTTGTCAGCAAAAGATGTCTTGTGCCCCCCCCTCCCAAAAAACAAAACTATGTTGTATACACAAGGGCTAAACAATGAATTTTTATAAGAACACGGGACTGTGTGAATACAATTAGTTGCTTCAATTGACTTGCAAGGATTCAGCAGCATCCACACTTTTTTCTGAGCGATTTTGGTACATCCACAAAAAGGACAATTAAGCAACTACGGCCACTGTATGTACTTCTAAATGAGAGTGTACATGGGGTGAGGGGAGGAGGCGGCACAGGGTGGTTGCCAAGAGTTATTGCATTTTAACGTCACATCTTTAATGAGTCTGAACTTTGAACATATGCCGTTGACAGGCTCTTACATTGTTTGATCAGTGATTGCAGAGCCAGTTCTACACGACCAAGTTTTGACCACATAACTATGTTGGTTAGGGTTGTGAAAAGATCACACACCTAGCTGACAGCTATGCAAGCAGTATCCCCAGAGTAGATACAGGTATGTGGCATAGCTATTGTCTATTGAGAAGATGGTGTTACAGTGCGGACAGGAAAACTGTCTTGTAGTACACGTTCCATCTAACACAATGGATTTCTGCTACTATTTCTATTTGGGCAAAGCACTGATAGTGTAGGCAAAGTCTATGACTTGCACTGTTTCTAAAAACAGGGGGCTTTGTGTAGTATTTTAGCTAGATGCTCCCTCTATACAATGAAGCACTATGGGAACTGAAGTGTATTCTTGGAGTTGGAGGCAAATAACAGAATTTCAGACTACTAAGTACTGCCAACCATTCTCAGTGTGAATCCCAGGATAGATTACACCATGGAATAGCAGTGATGGTGCCTTACATTAGCACTTCATTTTATAAGAAAGTCAACATACAGAGTCAGATGACTGCTGAAGATCATTAACTAAAGTGGAAGGAATCAGGGGCATTAGAAAATACTGAAATTGCCATCACTGTTCAGCTCAAGAACCTATAACCAGAAGAAAGAACTGATGAAGCAGCCTAATATTAATACACACGTCCCACACTTACTAACCACAATGCTGGCCCAAAAGACATGCTAGTTTTACACCATGTCCTAGTCTACAGTTGGCAAACTTCTAAATGAGAAAAAAATGTCTACTGTTTCTATGCAGACTGTTGTCGAAATATTTCAGTGAGCCTATAGAATGGAAAACACTAGCTTGTGTGAACAAGAAAATAACTATCACTTGTAAAGGCTGACTACAAACGTAGAACAACGCTCGCTGACACTATGTCTAATCAGAGTAATTATAACACAACTGTCTATAATTAAAACTACCATAAAAAGGAGCAACTATTAGAAATATCCTTAAAATAGAAAGATGGTCTGAGAGCAAGGGGGTTTCACCAGCCATGGTGAAGCTAACAACAAAACTCACTTATACTCAAGTCACGAAAACCATCAAAAAAAGTTAAACAGAAAGGTTACTTATCCATTGTGATGCAGTCCCTGGTAGATCAAAGAGCCCAGTCAGCTACAAGAGCATGACGGACATATACTTGAACTCTGGCTTGTACATGAAGAATCACAAAGAAAGAGACACGTGCTATCAGATACCAAATAAATTAACAGAGAAAATAAGGTATTTAATCCTACAGGTTGAGCCTCTTGGGTCTGTCACGATATCCATGGTAAGGCATGATTTTAGTTAGTCAGATGTCCACTTATGAGCGTGGCCAAGTTTACCACAGTCCCATAACATTTGTTTACAGCCACCAGTCCTGGGTCTCAGTCTTCTGTGCTGTGTTTAGCTCTAATTTACTCGTAAATGTCTTTTAAGAGCCCAGTAAACAGCGGAAGTGCTAATAATGCTGCAAGATAATAATGAGCTCCCGTGGTTAGGCAAATTCTTTGGTTCAGCACCCAGTCACATTCCGAGAAAGGATATTAAGAAGTGGGTATTTAACTAATTGTGTAGTAGATAGAATTTTTATCAACTACACAATTAGTCAATGGGGCAATCGCGGCTTCCCCTATGGGATACCTGACGCACCAGAGACAGGCGTGGAGTGAGAAAAGGAGGACTGTAAAACTTGAAACACCACATTGTGGACAAACTTGTGACGCTGAAATGCTTGAGACTTACTGTCCACACTATATAGCAGCAGCCATCACCAGTTCAACCTGACCACTGCTAATAGGCTAGTGTGTCCCAGCCAGACCATAAAATTTAGTATTAGAGAGCTTACAACCTAAATTTTCCTAGTCAGCATTTGCATATCATAAAGCAAATGGGTTCTCCAGATCTGACTATGGCCTTCAGCCACTACTGTAACATGTTCAATAATATGAGCTCATATGATGTGTAGACACAAAGCATGGTTCAAATATTACAAGCTTGAAGTATTGCAACCAACAGCAATTTGCACGCTCTTTTCACTGAACTCATCTGAAGGATGATAGCCACAGCACCAAAAACAAAAAAAACAAGGGGCAAGTTGAGAGGATGTATGGAGAAAAGGGGAACATTTCAGATCTCAACAAGAATCCCTTGTTCATAAGCAAAACAAGTATGTTTTCAATGAGTGTTTTGTGCAACAAAGTATACTGCTGCATCTGAACACTTTGTCAATAATTATGACCAGCAAATGCCTTGCTAGGATAGTTTAATGTTGGTGATAAACGTTTCTATAAACTTGTCTTCACAAATTTAAAAAAGATCTCCTCCCTAATCACCAATTATTTGAGATTTATCATATGGATGTAAATCAATTAAATTATATTAAGAGTTTAGCAGCCTGAAGGAGATAAGTAACTGGTTTAGAATAATAAAACGAATTCTCTTTTAAAAATTTCTGTTTTTCAATATTGTTGCCAATATCACCAATGCACATTTGATTTATTTTTGTTAACAGTACATTAAGAAATTAAGAAATCTTCTTGTAGAATTGAGGATTTAAAAATCTCTTTCTGCAAAGCAACACATTTCTACATTATATATATATTAACTTTGCTTAAATTCGTCTATTCCCCTTAACAGCTCCAAAAACCTGTATTCGGTGATACAAATGTTATTCTGTTTTGGTCTGGACTAAGTGTTTAAAAGAAAGAGGTTAGTGATATCCCCTCTTCTATCTTGTCTTTCACAAAGAAAAGAGCATTTGCCAGAAGGTGCTGTCTGAAGTACAGATTGCACTTCTATAAACTGGAACTATCTGGTCTGGCAACAACCCTGGTCCGGAAGGCTCAGCTGGGCTGCAGGGGGTGGGTGGAGGGAAGGGAGTCAGGAAGCTGGGGGAGCCAGCAGCAGTGGTGGAGGGCCAGAAATGACCTCCCCTGGTCTGGCAAAATCCCTCATCCAACTTATAGTGGCACCCCCAGTTTAAACCATGGTTTAACATCTGTCTGAAGCGGTCTAATTTTCATCAATAGCTTCCTACTAGTCGCAAACAATTGTTCAGTAGACATATCTAGCTAACCAGTTAAAATGTATTCTACTTATTTCTGCTGGAAACATTAATTTGTCCTTATAAAAATTCGTATTCAAGTGTTTGCTTAGTGGATTAAAGTGAAATAATACAAGTAAGTATGAGCCCAATTTAGGGAGTTAAAAAGCCACTGGATCAGGCTGCAAATGAAGTAAGAACAAAGCATTTGTAACATTGGAAGCCACTTTTACCAGCCCACATAAATAATTTATATTTTAAGTAAATAAAATTGTGGTTGATCATCTTGTTCCTTAGTGCCAACAATAAATCTAATTTGATGCAACTCAACAGCAAAGTATCATGTAATAAAAATTAAACTGAACATATACAAACCTCCTTTCACACTGAACTTTCTAGCACAAGTTATAACAATCACCACAAATACAGGGTGTTCCTGCTATAAGTGTCCCTGGTATACAATGGTTCCACACTAGCGTTGTTGACGCTTGTGGGAACTATTCCGTTTTCAGTCCTCCCATTCCCCGTTTTAAAACCTCCCACTTTGTCACGCAAAAAAAAAAAAAAAAAAAAGACCAGTTAGCGCAAACGGAAGTCAGCCATGGGAATAAAAATTCCCCACTTTACGTATTTTCGCTATATGTCCACTTTTTTTGAATGTATCTTCGATGTATAGCAGGAACGCCCTGTATATGCTCAAAAACTATGAAGCGAGACAAATTATCATTAGAATAATATACAAGTAAATACAGGTTGAACTCTACAATTTGATAAAAAGATAATTTTTCTACTTCATAAAACTCTTAAAATAACTGTATAGCTTGTTTCCGTTTGTCTAGTTCACTGAATTTATGTCAAGTTTTGTTTCAAGTACTCTGAGTCTCAAGATATAGCCCGTGTATAAGACTACACTGTGTTTCTTTTTAGAGAAGTAAGTATGACAACTTAAGTACCTTGAATGCGTACATAATATCACTCCAGACTGAAATTTGAAATACAATACTCATTACTCAGGAGATATTTTTCTTAATTTTTAATCTCAGAAGTTATAGGAGCACAGAAATTAGTAATTTCAGAATGGTTTTCCTTTCATGCACACAAAAAAGTATATTTACGAGTCATTACTCCAAAGTGATATGCAGTCTACTAAGATTTTGTAAAAGTAACAGAAAAGCAACTTTTCTGTAGGTGCAATAAGAGTTTCAATGTCATAATAATAAATAGCAGCCATATGGATCCAGTACAAGAGCTATAGAAGTCCCTATGGCAAAGCTCTACAGAAGTGTACAAATGAACCCGATATCAAAAAGAATGAAAGATCTATTGAAAAAAGCTGAATCGTTCCCAACATAATATAAAAGGAAGCTCAAGAGAATCAGTATTGCATTAGAATACAAACATAGAAATTCAAAATTGGTGCAGATGTGTCATTTTACTGAATTTAGGCCATGTATATTTACAAGAGTGTATTTAGTTGTTATAGAACCTAAAGTATGAAATCAAGTATAACAAGCCATCATTTCAAACAAAGATCTCCTATATGATTATTAATTGCGTCTTCTAAAAATCTGATTTTGTTGTCCTTCACAATTAAACAACAAGATAATGAGTTACATTTTCTCTGTGGTTAAAGTAAACTACGTGCAGAGTTAGTATCTTCCAGTCTCCTATTATTCTCAGAGGAAACTTCAAAGTCAATCTTGATTAAAGCAAAAGAGAACTGAGTAACTAGTGTGCATGCACACAAACACATACACCTCACTGATTCTTTAACAGCTTGCAGTTTATGTAGTCACACAATACTTTTACATTCATTCTTGTACAACACTTCCATTCTGAACTGGTATCATTTTACATCTACAGTAAAACTCCAATAGTCCGGCATCCAATTGCAGCACTCCCGATAGTCCAGCATCAAAATGACAAGAGCCTAGTGAGTGAGCTTTGGCAAAAAGCAAGTCACAAGGCAGCAGCAGCAGCAGCTGAACCGAGCGAAAAGGGTAAAAAAGGGTTTAAAAAAAACTAAAACATTACAGTATACTATATATGTTATGTACAATAAAAAGGGTTAAAAACTTTATATACAGCTTATAGTCCCATTTTATAGTACCTCCTGATAGTCTGGCATATCCGATAATCCGGCACCACCTACGTCCCAAAGGTTCCGGATTATTGGAAGTCTACTGTACTTTGTACAAATATAAAAGGATCACACATAAGCAAATGGCAGAGAAGAAAAAGCATTCCTCCAAACCCTGATATCTATGTTAGTGCCAATTAGAATACCTCTCTGGCAAACACTACCAGTAAGTGAAACAAATAATTAAGAGCCTCTGATATCCTACAAGATTTAAAAGGCACTAAAACACTGCAGTGCTCACAGCTATGAAAAAAATGAAAAATATTAGTCCCTCCAAACTCTAAAACATTAACATTTTTCAGAAAGTAATTGCTTTATGTAATAAATGACCACAAGAAGCAACATTATGGACTCTGCTAAAATGGTTAGCATTCAGAACAGGCCAGATACAGTTTAGAAAGTAATATTAGATTTACTGGGGGAAAAAGTTGTCTCTTAGGAAAAAAGTAATGTACCTTTTAATTAACAGCTTTGATTTACTCAAGCTATGAAAGTTAAAGTGGCAGATAAATTGACTAATAGCAAAAAAAGGAAAATGATAAAAAGCAAATTAAGAAATATGCTGCCAACAAAACTTTTTGTGGCATCTCACATGACATTAGGGATATAGTGAATATCACGGCTTCATTAAGTTGCTTAAAGAGCTTTAAGGTCAATATTCTGACATCAAAATTTAAACTAATTATTCCAACAATAGAAGCAACAGCGTATTTGGTGAATATTTGGTAATGTAAAATACCAGGGGAAGAGGAGGGTGCAAGTTCTATGAATGCCCCTCTAACTAAAAACACTAGCTTTGCACCATCTGTTAACTATACAACTATTTCTGACCTAATGAAGTAACCAAGTGTTGGCTCCACAAAGGTAATTAGTGCCTAAGTTTCAGGTTTAGGTGCCTAAATGCCAGTTTTAGCTTCTCCACAATCCACAAAACTCCTGCTTGAACCTTTTAGGCAACTAAATTCACTCAACCCTAAGTTTTTCTGAGCAAAAGGCAACTATGTTCCTGTTTCTGGGCATATACATTATTGCCTCCCAAAAGACATCCATATACCTAAGCTACAGAGCCATCCACAAATCAGGGGAAGACAGGCATTTGGCTGCTCTATGTTAAAGGGCCCAATCTAGGAGGAATGTTCTAAGACCACCTACCAGATTGAGTTCTATACAAAAATGTGGGGGTGAAGGAACAGGTGACGATGGTGGAGCTGATGGCAGCAGTGGTGAAGGCAAGGAGCTCGGATACTTAGGAGGGCCTTGGATTAGAGCCGCTACTCCTCTGAATCAAGATGGATCACTTGATAATTACCTATTCTGTTCATTCCCTCTGAGGCACCTGGCATTGGCCACTAATGGAAGACAGGATACTGGTCTAGATGGACCTTTAGTCTGACCCAATTCAGCTGTTCTTATATAGGAGCTAATTGAGGTAGTTCAGGGAACCGGATAAGGATGCCCCCTGGAAGATTTCTGTCAGAACTCTACCATGCTATTTCCCCCAAGGCCTTCTAAGAATGCTGGAGGGATCTCCCTCAGCTGGCCTGGGAATGCTGAGGAATCCGTCAGGAGGAGGTGAAACCCGCTGTGGAAGAAAAGGTGGTCTGATTTTTACTACTCTCCATGCTCCTACTGCAATCCTTACCAGGAGAAGTGGGAGAGTTTGGTGGTCAAGGCATCAAAGAAATGTATGAGATCTGGGTTATATTCCTAGAATTACTACAGATTTCCTCAGTGATCACAGTCAAGTCAGTCAGTGAATCTCTGTGCCAGATCCTCATTTGTAAAGTAGGGATCATAGTTCCTGACATTATAAAAGTACTGTGATTACTACACAAACTTTCTGAGGTGCTCATATATTATGCTACTGTGTTCCTTAGAGGAACTAACAGATAACCCAGCAAATTCTAAATATACAAAATATAGTGGCATAACATTTGTTTCCTTTGTTCTTACTGTAACTGGTATATCATTAACTAGCTGACAGTATTGACATGTATCAGTTAATAGCTATCCATTGAGTCAAACACCCTACTAAGATTAATTGAAGGGGAGGTGATATTTTACACATATTTGAGAGACAGATGAAGGTTAAAGAAATCATTTGCAACTGAAGGGCCTATTTTCAATGCTAGTTAACAGTGAATTATGCATACAAATTTATACATAAATCCACAAGTCACTAGTGTTCTGAATGAATATGGATTGATTTTGACCAGTAACTAGTCAGAACCCCGCTAGTCAACTGTGGTAAGATGCATAAAAGAGCACACTTGACTAAAGCATATCATAATTATTATACTTCAGTTTAATTAAAATTAGCCTAAAAAACCACAAACGTGGGATGTGCTTTACAAAGTGCTCAAAATGATGACTTGGCCACATCTCAGTTGTGTGATTTTTAAATTTATATATCTCAATTGTGTTCAACTGTCCCTACACCTATCGAGTTTTAGTTGTGCAGGTTCTTTTAGGTGTGTAAGAATTTGTATTGAGGAGGGATCTGAATAAGGAAATGAAATGTGGTCTTGAAGAGCACATGCACAGGGTAAACATGGAAGCAAGCCAGAAGATAGCAAGTTTGACAGAAAAGAGGACAATGTTGAAATGAGTTGAACAGGAAAAGACAAATATCTAGAAGCCTTACTGATAGGGGCAGAAATGTTATTAAATTCACACGCAGTAGAGGAGAGGAAATCAAACTGCGAGGGAGGTGGCATGATCACTTCAATGAGCAAACTGCATCTGGTATGTACAAGGGCAGTGTTTCCCAAATGGTGTTCTGGGGAACCCTAGGGTTCTGCAAAGTGAAAATAAGGGTTCAGTGAGAAAATTCCATTATAACAACATGTTATGATTAAAAAAATAATTAATATTTAAGCATTTATGAATTTTATTGAAAACAATTTTCATGTGTGTTGATCTCATGACCTGGTTTAGCATTTGTTTATTATTATCCTTACTTATTTGTGGTCTACTTTTTCAGCTCCATATGTAAGACTGTTATTAGGGGTTCCACAAAACTCTTCCGAGTTCTTTTACCATACCCGTTCCCTGTCTTTGCTCCTTCTAGCATGCTGCTTACATGCCTAGCAGTTTCTTTGGTTTCATCAATGCCAAGCACTGTGTTTCTTTTTCTAAAGTCCCTACTTAAAGCACACCAAGCAATTTCCCACATCATATAAACAATCCTCTTATTCCCTATTATCTCAACTGTTGACAAAAATCTATTTGTTTTGACTGACTTATTTTGAAAACTCTAGAAGTGGGGATATGTAGTTCTATACTATGCCAAGTCTTATATATTGCTGTATAATCTATGTTTTATTACCCCACCCTTTAAGAAGAGTATGCCATTGTCCTTTACTATCATTGATTGCATATACTGTTTACAACCGTGTCTACTAAAAACCAGAGATGATGCTAGAAAACTGGCAGAAAGGTTATTACAAGATTGCTTCCTGCTGCCATTATTTATGATTGCCCACAATTAGGAGAACTGTCAGCTGCTTGGGAAATTTGTAATACAGGGGTTCTTTTCATAGCCAATTTGCTCTAAATCACCAGGCACAATTTTTATTTACATGTGGGTAAAGGAATAACTACCATCTCTCTCAAACCAGGACCTTGCCAAACTAATTCATAACTTCGTATTTTCTAAGTTGGCTCCAAAGGGGGTTACCCCTTCAAGATCAATTTGACGTTAGCACTAGTATAGAATAAAGTGGCTGTTTGTGCAATTTATTTCCTATGACTAATTCTGTCAATTTCTTAGACAACTGCAATGGCTTTCTATTATTTTCTTCTTTCTGGCAACAATTTAAGAGGTTGTACTGATCTATAGAAGTCCTACGTAGCTTGGGTCCTGACTTACTGGGAGACTACCTGTCTTCCAGGCATCACCAAGGTAACTGAGCTTAGCTGGGCACTCAGGTTTCAATACTGTTGATTTGACAGCCGGGCACAATTAGTGGAGGATCAATACTAGAAGTTGCTGCATTCACTGGTCTGACAGCCAAAGTATGACGACTTCTAAGAAACAATGTCAGACCTGTTTCCTTGGCTTTTGCGAGACTAAACGCAGTGTGCGCCTTTTAGTTTTTTGATGCTTTGGGGACTGCACAGATCACTCCACTTGAAATATTTAAAGATAGAAAATAATTATATTAGTTATTGCCTGTTATTTTTGCATTGTACTTCACTTAAACAGTTCCTCAAACAGTGCTAATTTTTAATATTTAAAATTATTTTAGTAACAAATTATTCTCATGTATGGCTCAGAGTTATCTGCCTGGAGGTTTCACTTTGTACATGTAGTGTCTGTCTTCTCTGAAAAATGCACATAGGGAATGCTAAATATAAATTAACAGAATTTTTTAAAAAATTAAGTGAATCAGACTTTAATTGTATGGTCTTCCCTATATTTGTTGATACACGAGGTTTTACTTTTTGACTAGAAAACAATACAAAGAGAAACCATTCAATTAGAGTTCGAAGAATTAGAATTGTACTGGTAAATGTGGATTTCAATGTACTTATAGCGGGGATGCCCTGTAAGTCGCCATGGTATACATCCGCTCCACAGTAAAGTCATTGACACTTGTAGGAACTGATGCATTATAAGTCCTTCCATTCCCCCACTGTTAAGTCTCACTCTCGCTCTCGCTCTCACACACACACACACACACACACACACACACACACACACACACACACACACACACACACACACACACACACACTACAGCCCCAAATTGTGCAAACAGAAGTCAGCTGCAGGAAAAAAATCCGGCTTTTAAAGTCGTTTCACTGTAAGTCCAAGTTTTTTGGAACATATCTTGGACTTCTAGCGAGGACGACCTGTATATTAGCTGATTTACAATATTTCTATCCACCATAATCAAAGTTTACAGATAGGTAAAAATCAGAAAAATGCTGCTTCAGAATTTTATTTATTTACCATGTACATTTTAATACGTGATGCTGAAAATGTTTTGTTATAAAGCTTGAACTTTTTTAATTTCGATGTATACTGACATTGTGTGACCCCTCCATAATTTCCCACAATTGTGAAAATTATAATTGACGAAAACAGAAAGTTTATTTTTAAACCACCAAAATGATAAACAAAAAAAAAAAATTCTGTCAAGTATACAGAATTAAATATAGAACTAATGAAATACACACAACAATAGAAAGAACTTTATGGGAAAATGAAACATTGTCTGTTGACCATGAAATATTATATCAGATACTAAAAATAAAAAAAGCACTTCGCACATGAAATAAAAAAGATGCATTTCGCAAAGATGAACTAAAATAGTTAAGTCTATGAAGTTTTAGGTTTTTCTGGTAATGATTTAAGTGTCCACAGATTTTTCAATAAAGCATTCAAGATGAGGCATTTGTAATTTTTTTTTAAGATAAGCAGTTATATACAATGAAATACAACTATATTTTATTTTTATGCTCAGACAGGAAATCTTTTCTTGCAAAAACTATACAGGGCAATAAATTCTTCATAAATCAGGAATAATTCATTTATTTAAAGAGTCTATTTCTAGCCACATGAACACTGACAAGTCTTGAAACAAGAAAGCTACTTAAATAAGATTTTTATTTCAGGAAAAAGGTAAATCTGGATTGTATCACAGTTTAAGGCTGTGTCTACATTGGCGCGATGTTGCGCAAAAGCGGCCGCTTTTGTGCAAAAACTTGCTGCCCGTCTACACTGGCCGCGAGTTCTTGCGCAAGAACACTGACGTTCTAATGTATGAAATCAGTGCTTCTTGTGCAAGAACTCTGATGCTCCCGCTCAGGAATAAGCCCTCTTGCGCAACTGTTCTTGCGCAAGAGGCCAATGTAGACAGGCAACATGAATTTCTTGCGCAAGAAAGCCCTATGGTTAAAATGGCCATCAGAGCTTTCTTGCGCAAGAGAGCGTCTACACTGGCATGGATGCTCTTGCACAAAAGCACATCTCTTGCGCAAAGGCACATGCCAGTGTAGATGCTCTCTTCTGGAAGAGTTTTTGCACAAGAACTCTTCCGCAAAAGAGTTCTTTCGCAAAATCATGCCAGTGTAGACGTAGCCTAAGTGTTTGTCCTATTAACTTGTCTGGCAACACTACGCTGATCTAAACAAGACTATACCTTCACCTACAGAATTAACAATACAGAGCCAAACTGTGAAGTGTTAGCAAAGCAGTCTTCCTTTTCAGAGTTTTAATTGTTACAATCACTGAAAAACAAGTCTACCCACCAGTGAATTATTTTCAGTAACCTCATTACAACAGTGCAATAAGAAAAGCAGTCATTAATGCAGACTGAAGTTAATCACAGCTCAAAACTTCTTCATGTAGCACTTTCGACTACTTACTACTGGCTCCAGTAGTGTCCTTGCCCCCTCCGAAAAAAATGGCAGTAGCCTACAGCTATTAATCCTACAAATTCAACAGCACCCTGCACCCTAAAATATATGCTTGGGAGAGAATTTGTAATGATGTAACCACAGTCCAGGGAATATCTAACAAGTAGGAAATTTGTTATTCTGTAACTGAGTAGCAAGCAACACAAACTGGCTTTCTGACCAGTCCTTGCTCTCTATAGGTCAAGGATGGGGAATGAATGGCCCATGGACTGGGTCAAGGCAAGCTGCCAGCCACATCTGGCCTGGAGGCTCTGTCTGGCATAGAGGAGGAAGCAGATCTGTGCACTGCCATTGCCTCTCACCCAGGCTGGGGAACAGCAGCGCAGGGAAGCGCCGTCCCTATGCTGGCTTGCAGGCTCCACCCCCATCACTCCAATTGGCCGGCTAATGAGTGTGGCGGGGAGCTGTACTTGCAAGCATAGGGTAACAATCACCAGTGACCCCTAGGAGCTGCACCATGTAGGTACCCCAATGCCCTCCTGCTTCCCGCAACTGACCCGCAGCCCCCTACTGTACCCCTTCTCCCACCCAGACCCTGCACCCTATCAACTGCCCAGACCCTGCACTCCCATCCCAAGCAGCTGCCTCCCATTCACTGAACCCCTCATTTTGGCCCCAGCCCAGAGCCTAGGGAGTCCCACAAAAATCTACGAGCCTGGACGTCCAGAAGAGTTAATCCAGGCGGGGAGGGGGAGGCATGGGGGTGGAATCCCTAAGTCTTGGCACCAACCCCACCATGAGGCTGGAGTGCAAAGGGAACCCTGGCACCCAAGTTGCATGATGAGGGGAGGTGTCTTTTTTCCCCTGCTTATCGGTTGGGGGACATGTCCATGTTTCAGGGTGGTGGGTTTTTTTTTTGTTTTGTTTTTTGGCTCCTCACTTGCGTGTGCTCCCCAACTGATTTTTCTGTGGGTCAGTAATCCCCGTTCCAGTACCCCTCTCCCCCACCATAGGTGGTATGAAATGGCGGGGGGGGGAGTTAGAGACCACTGCTAAGAGAATGGAAAAGTGTGCTGAATGATGAACAGGGTATGAACTCAATACCCTATTTTCCTTATAAAGACATACTAATTTAATGAATAGTCACAATGCACTCTTTCGCTAATATCTCTAGGCCAATGTTGCAATGCTATGTGGTTGGAAAGTGTGAGCAAATTGCTAGGTGATACCGCTCAGATCTTGGGTCTCTCAGTACAATAAACTTCAGAGTGAACAATTTTCTTTCCATAACAATGTTTCTGTACCTTTATAGACCACCATAATGTAAAAAGGTGTATGCACATTACTTGTGCAAATCAGAATGCTTCAGGATTTGGCTGATTCCTTCAAACAGTAGTAATAAAACATGCAACTTTGGAGTTCTGTATTTTTATCAGTTCTGTGCAGACAGAGAAATCATTGCATGCTTAGAGACCGTAACAAGTTCCCTTTCAACTTTAAGATGTAACAGAAATTTAGAAAGGCTCATTTCTCACTGCAGATAAGATGTCTGTCTGTGTGGGAGGAGATGGACAAGAAGGCAGCACAGACAACTCTTGGTGGAAAAGTAAATATGCATCAAACATGAAAACCCCTGCAGTTCAGGCACTTGGCTGGGAAAAGCAATACTACTAGGAAAGTTCATTGTGGAACAGAATTCTAAACAAAAACTTAAAAGGAAGAATTTACAAAACTCACTGAGAAACAGGATGAAACTCTAACGGGGTAACAGAGGATTTAGCTTGGTCTAATTTAGGAGACTGCTTTGAAGACTGCACAAACACCTACCCACTTAGTAGAATAGCCCTGAATAAGTGAGCCACACCTTGTACTATTGAAGGAGCTGGGAATGAGACCATCATAATTCTGTAAAGAATCCACGAGTAACTAGTTTGCAGTAAAATAAACTTGGCCTCCTAAATCACTTAGGTGCTTTGAAAATTCCTCAGTTTAGCACCTAGGCCCACATTTATTTGAAAATGTTGGCCTCTGAATAAAAAGTTCACAACAATTCTGTTAATATACTTAGGCTAAATAACTTTTAGAAATTTAGTTTTGAAGAAAGTGATTTTAAACAACTAAGAATTTTTTTAAATAAAAATAAAATTTTACCCTTAAAGCAGCGAACACTTACATGAATATTTGCATTAAAGTCAAAGGAATTATTCATGTGGATGAACTACTTAAGAGTTTGCAGGCCAAAGGCCTATAATATTAGTTTGGCTACAGTTGTTTCGTAAAATTAATAACACCTTGAGGCACTTATAATTTATTTAGATGGAAATTTTTAAATGAATTTTTATAGTTGCAATAGCACAGGCGCTCAAATTAATTTTACAAAGTATCAACCTGACTTATATCAATGATTTGAATTTAAAAAAAAAAATCAAGCAGGTTAAATTACTGTTGCTCCACACTTATTTAAAGCAAGATTCTCTCAGCAGAGCCCTGAACCAATGTAAGATTTGTATCTGTATCCGATCTGCAGACATGGTCTCATGAGATCAACAGATTTGCAGGCCTCTGTTTTCTCAAGTCTTTCTGGGGCAACAAATGAGTGCTGGAAAAACTCCCCTTCCTAATGACACTGTGTATCCGTTTCTCACCCTGAAACACCATGAGATATTCTTCAAAGTTGTGACACTTTGAGATAAGAAAAGCAGGATAGGGTTACCAGATGGTTTCCAAAAAATACTGGACACACTTGACCTCAGATCGGGGGGGGGGGGGACAGGACGGGCCAGCAGGAAGCAGGGCTGGCCAGGACGCGGTTGGGGGGAGCAGGGCTGGCCGACGGGAAACCGGCCGGCGGGGAGCGGGGCTGGCCTGGGCACACACAGATCTCGGGGTGCTGCCCATCCTATGCACGGTCCCGGCGGGGTGCACAGGCGAGTCCAGCCCCAGGGATTACATCCCGTCCCAGTCCCGTGCCCCTCCTCTCTACTGTGTAGTTGCGTACTGCCCGGCTGGTAGACACGCTCACGCAGTGTGCGTGAGCAACTGTGTACTGATACTCATGATAATAATAAAAAGCTTCATTAGAAAATACCGGACATTTATATGTCCGGTATTTTCTCAATTGGTTTCCCGGACAGAAAGCTCAAATACTGGACTGTCCAGTTCAAAACCAGACACCTGGCAACCCTAATTGAGGAGGAAATATTTCTCTACCACATTTTTAGCACTGAAATAAGACTCAAGAAAGCTATATTAGAACTTTTCCACACATGGTGTTATTCCAGAATAGCTATCTTGAAATAATGATTTCTCAGTATCAAGGGTAGACACATTCTAGAAGAAGAGCATCTGGACTAGGGATATGAACGGTTAATCAGTTAACTGGTAAGCACCACCCAGGGTACGTCTAGACATATCGAAATTGCAAATGAAGCCGGGAATTGAATTTCCTGCGCTTCATTTGCATAATCGTGTCACGACGTTCTTTTGAAAAACACTATTTCGAAAGTGAAACTGCGGTCTAGACGCTGTTCTTTTGAAAAGAAAAGCCTCTCTCGAAAGATCCTGTATTCCTCAAAAAATGAAATTCAAATCCGGGAAATTCAAATCCCGGCTTCATTTGCAATTTCGATGTGTCTAATTTACATCCTTCTTTCGAAAGAAGGATGTAGTCTAGACATAGCCCCAGTAATGCTCATCGGTTATGGTTAACCCACAGACACTAGAGCAGTCCCCTGCCTGACATGGGCAGGGGACTACTCCAGGCTGGCAGGGTCTACCACAGGCGGGGGATACTCCAGCCTGACCAAAGCAGACCTTGACCGCAGCATGCCCGGCCAGGCCAGAGTAGCGCACTGTAGGCGGGGGGAACTCTCACCACACCAGAGCAGCTCCCACCCACAGCAGGCCTGGTCCAGCCAGGCTGGAGCAGTTCACCATGGGTGGGGGCACACCAACCTGGCCAGAGAAGCCCCCATGCCTATGGGGGGCACTCTAGCCTGGCTGTGATGGATGGGAGACAGTTCCCCCCGTACACTTCTGTTTAAGCGGTTAACTGATTAAACAGGATTTTACATCCCTCATCCAGACATGCAGTTAGTCAGGAATAACAACTTTCACACTTTAAATGTACTCCCTCCCTTATCTAAGTTCACTTTCATATGTAGATAAGCCCTTAATGACCAGAGTGACAGATGAGCTGGTGAGAGATGCATTTATTATAAATATATTTATCACAGGACTGCAATATATCAGTACCTAGTCACTTTCACCTGCTGTATGCGCACACTTAAAAAAAAATGTCAATTTTAGAAAATATCAGCATGATGCAATTCGGTTTCTCAAACTCAGCTTTCTAATGAGAAAGTATATTAACAGACAAAAACATTTACTTCCTGAAGACAGGAAGTATATTATGATTGGATTATCTGTTTTACTATAATAAGGTTTTAAAATAGCTTTTACCTATCTATAGTGCAATAAGTTTTATGTTGAACTGTTACATTAATATATTTCTGTCATTAACGCTTTCTTGCTGATGGCAAAAAAACTATTTTTAAATAGAAAATGTATCCAGCTGCATTATTGAAATGACAAAATGCAATGGTCTATCATATGATGCAAATTCAAACGTTTTATTTTAAAAACAAAAAGTATTGAGCTATTATGTTTATAAATACAGATTGGGCCTCCCTGCTCCAGCACCCTTGGGGCCTGAGCTGTCCCAGAGCAGGAGATGTCAGTGCTCCCATGCTGACTGCCCCACTCCCAGGCTCCCTGCACTGCTGCTGATCACGCTAAAGGTGGCCCAGCAGGGGCTTCCCACCGCCCCGCCTGCCCACCGCCCCAAGGTCTCCAAGGGCTTGGGGACCACTTGGCTATTGTCAGTCCAGCTGCCACAGGGTACACCCCGTGGTTCCTGGCTGAGGCCACCCAACGCTGCTGGTCCTGCTGCCGACAGAGGTTCCCCATCCGGGGCCGCCCTGCTGATGCTGGGGATTCTGGCCACCCACCTCCACCAGCCCCACTTGAGCTAGGGGTTCCCTGGTGGAGGCTGCCCGATCATCCCGACCCTGCTGCCACAATGGGCTGTTCCCCGGCCACGGGGCCCTGCTAATGCCAGGGATTCCCCAGCCAAGGCAGGAGCTCCCCAACCACCGTCTGACCCCATTAACACCAGGGGCTGCCTGGGCACTACTTGGCCTCATTGATGCTGGGGGTTCCTGGCCAGGCCAGGGGCCTTCCCAGATGCTGCTTGGCCAAGTGAGGGCTCCCCAGCCCGTGTTGCTCTAGGGCAATTTGTTCCAGCAACATCCGTGGTCCAGCAGAGTCCCAGATTTGGGAGGTTCAACCTGTAATAAAATCTCTTACATGCACACATCCAAAGAAAAACAAGATACCCAAACCAGTATCTGGAAATTCACCCATATTCCTAAATTTTTAGTTATACCAAAAAAAACAACCACACACACACACACACCCCATCTACAATACAGAAAGAAATATAGTCCAAAATCCTGGATCTGAGGCACCAAAATGACGTTTTATGATATTTGGCAATTCTGAATTTTGCATAACAGAACTGTTTGTGAACAGAAGCAGTGTGTCCTCTAATTTTTTCCACCCCTGTGCAGAATTAGTTTTATGCACTCCTTACCAAGTTGCACAGATGTGCACCACCAGTAGAAAACAAAATCTATATATATATATATTTTTTCAAGTTACCACACAGATAATGTTCCATCCAGGACAGATAAGACATTTTTTAACTCAAAGAATTAAATTTAAGTTGAAGACAAAAAATAAAAATTATGAAATGCATAGACAAGTCAAAAAACACAACGCTTTGAAAGAAGTAACAAGTAGTAACAACAATTATTCAAGTATGTGTTGGTGAGTACGAAAGACTCTGCGAGAGAGATACACATAGCGCGTGCCTATGTGTGAAACATACACACATTTATGATGCTCTTTTAAGTAGATCAGCAGACAACCTTCAGCAATCTGAAGGCTGCTTGTTCAGACACAGCAGCAGATGCCAACAGCTACTTGGGTCCTACCCATGAGCCCTGTCATTTCTCCCACCCAGCCCGGCTCTGTGAATTTGAGGTACCGAGGCAGAAGGGTGAGGGGGATACCATGACATCAGTGTCTCCCCTCTGAACAGCAAGCAGGAGGTTCCAGGGACCAGCTGGCTTGGGGCTCCAAGGCAAAGGGCAGGAGCATTAAGGCAGTGGGGGAAGAATGCCATGCACTTCAAGTATCTCGATAGTCTGCTGGGCAGCTGCCCAGCCACACAACTTAGTGGGAACATAGGACAGAAGGTACAAAATCTCAGCATTTAAAGTGAGTTCTGCCACAAAGATAAAGTCTCCGTCCCAAGATGTTGATCCCGCAATGATTAAATGAAGAAAGGATCGTGAGTGTTATTGCTAAAGGAAAGCAGATCTACAGAATAATCAATTATGGAAAACATTTTTAGGGGCACAAGGAGGATGGCATGACCTCACAATACAAAAATTATCAGAGATTTAATGTTTCAAGAAGCATAGCAAGACAACCTACTCAGTTTTATTTTATAGGTTGAACATCTCAAGTCCAGCACTCTCTGGTCCTGCTACATCTGTATTCCAGCATGATTTTAGTTAGCTGGATGTCCACTTATAATGGAATGGTCAAGTTTCCCACAATCCCAAAATGTTTGTTTACAGTCACCAGTCCTGGCTCTTTGTGCTGTTATGTAGCTCTAATTTACCACTAAATGTCTTTTAAGACATTCTAAGCTCAGTGAGCAGTGGAAGTGTTGGTAATGCTGCTAGACAGTACTGATCTCCCGTAGTTTGGCAAATTTTCTGGTTCAGCACGGGCTGGATCTCGAGATTGCTGGACTAGAGAGATTTAACCTGTACTTGCATGTTATTGACCTTTTAAGAACTGAGTTCATGTTCTAAACTGAGCAGGGTCTAAGGCTGCTTTGTGGACCACCTCATCTAGATAACTCAAGAAAGTCAAACTTATTTAAGAATCCTCAGTTACTGTAACCTGTCAAAATGAAAATGTGATAAAGAGTTTGAAATGAGAAAACACAAATACAGTGGACGGTTGGTAGAAAGTAGTTTTAATGATAGGCTGAAGTGCCATATTAGAATGCCTTCAGTCCCCAGTTTACATAGAAAGTGACAGTACTAAAACATTGGGCTATTATTGAAGAGAGTAGAAGTCATGTAATATTAGAGATTAGAACATAAGTAAATTCTTCTCAAAGCTTGTCGATAAATATTACACATGACAAACTCAAGAGGAATGCTCACTAAGGCGTTTCATATAAGAAACTTCAAGCACAGAGATCAGGACAAAGCAAGAAGCTCTCTGCTGCACGATGTTCACTGTATTTGGAAACAGAGGTGTGAACGTGTAACTGGCTAACCAGTTACCCAATAAACATCACCCTTAACAGATCAATGTTACCTGGGAGCAGCCCCTACCTGCATCTCAGTTTTCATTAAGAATTCCTAGAATTGCAATGATAGAATGAGTGACAGATAAAATGCATAGACAGAGCTGTGGTAAGAAAGTAACATCACAACTGTAAACAGCTGCAGCAATTAGACTGACTATATAGGACTGGGGAAATCATAATTCAGTAACTTCTTTAAAGGGATGATTTTCACATTTAAAAAAATGTATCAAAATCACATTCTATGGCCTTTAGGGAAGTTCTATGAACTGTGATAAAGCTCAGACTTCACTAAATGATTACTTACAATGGTCCCTTTTAATCTTGGAATCTATGAATTCAAACAGTGAATGCATCTGCTGGGCATATATAGCAATGCAGTATTTTGAGAAACAAGGGAAGGCATTCTAGAACTAGCCACAAGCGTGGGCGGGGGAGAGCGAGTGGGTTTCAAAAAAGTTGAGAATCTTGATTTGGAAGACCTGAAATATCACCTCTGTAGCCAGAAAGAGGAAACAAGCATCGCAGATACTGCTCTTCCCTGCCTTACTTTCTAACTTTTCTGCTTAGGGAAAAGATAGGAAGTGATGAGAATCCAAAGCTTTAGTTCTAACAATGTGATCTTTATCCTCATTCTTTTCAATCTTCAAACTTCTGACTTCCTCCAACAACTTATTTGAAGTTGTATGTATATGCTGGGATCAACACAATATGATCGGGGCTAATTTAGCTACAACTAATCAGGAAAGAGATCTTGGAGTCATTGTGGATAGTTCTGTGAAGACGACCACGCAGTGTGTAGCGGCAGTCAAAAAAGCAAACAGGATGTTAGGAATCATTTAAAAAAAAAAAAGGATAGAGAATAAGATGGAGACTATCTTATTGCCTTTATATAAATCCATGGTACTGCGTACAGATGTGGTCTCCTCATTTCCCGCCACGTGGCCAAGAAATTGTAGGCAATCTCTGGCTATGGTGCAAGCAGCATGATAGATCTTTGTGGCCAGAGTCTGAATGGCGACGAATCTTTCGTGAGGTAGATAGGCCCAAGCAACCATAGAATCTAAGCGTGCTCTGATGAACTGTATGTTTTGGGAAGGGTGAACGGAAGACTTTTCCCAGTTTATGTGGAGTCTAGATTTTGAAAGCACTGTGTGGTCATTGCTGTTACACATGCTGATTCCATCTGTGACAATGCCTTGAGAAGGCAGACGTTGAGAAGGGAAAATGATTATTCCCATAGAGTGAAGGTGAGCTGTGACTACGGCAAGTACCGTGGAGAAAACGAGAGGAGCCATGGAGAGACCAAAGGGTAGTACTCTGTACTGGTAGTGGTCATGGCCTACCACAAATCTCAGGAATTTTCTGTGAGCAGGATGGATTAGGATGTGAAAGCGGGCATCCTGGAGGTCAAGGGCTGAAAAGTGATTGCCTTGTTAATGGTGGAGAGGGTGACCATGCGAAAATGTTGCATTTTGATGAATCTGTTCAGTTTGCGCAGATCCAAAATTGGCCTCCAGCCTCCTGATCTCTCGAGTTAGAAAAATAGCGGAAATAGAAGCCCCTGCCTCTGTGCTCGTGTGGGACTGGCTCTATAACTCCTAGATCTAGAAGACAAAGCATCTCCTGTCATAGCAGGGTATCGTGAGAGGAGTTGCTGAAGAGGGGCAGTGTAGGAGGGTGGATGGGAGGCTGGGAAAGGAATGGTATGGTGTGGTGTAACCAGACAGAATCATATTGAGCATCCATCTGTCTCAGGTGATGTAAGCTCAATGGTGGTAGAATGGGCGAAGCCCATCTTGGAAGGTTTACATGGTCAATCTTGGCATTGAAATTTGTAGGGGGTTTTCTAGGCCCTTGACCAAGCATTCAAATTTAAATTGTTGGCCAGTGGTGGTTGAGGGGCCAAGCTGGAAGACTGTCTTCGTCTCTGAGGCCAGGTTCTGTTTGTTAGCAATCCTGCCGCTGTTTAAGATAGGATGGATAATGTGGCTGTTGGTAAGGTTGGTAGCGGTATTGTCTCTGCCTGTTGACAGATGTATGTATCCCCAATGTATGGAGAATGGGGCAGGAGTCCTTCATTGTGTTGAGGACTTCATTTGTTTTGGCCACAAACAGTTTTTCATGGTCAAATGGCAGGTCTTCCACAGTGGATTGGATTTCACATGGGAAGGTAGCCGGGGAAAACCAAGAGGCTCTGTGCATAACAATGGCAGTAGCAGCAGTATCGGATGCATCAAGTGCTGCCTGGAGGGCAGCTCTAGAAATGGCGTGTCCCTCTGAAAGTAAGGCAGAAAACTGAGGTATTTTTGCCTCAGGGATATCATCAACGAAGTCCATGAGCTTGGCATAATTGTGAAAGTTATATTTCGCTAACAAAGCAGAGTAGTTTAAGATTCTGAACTGCAAAGTTGCAGAAGTATAAGTTTTATGCCCAAATAGATTGAGCCTCTTTGAGTCCTTGTCCAGTGGAGAGGTGCGAAAGTGATGCTGTTTTGCCCACTGGTGTGTGGCTTTCACCACTAGTGAGTTCGGTGTGGGATGAGTGAAGAGGAATTGAGAGGAATTATGTATCGGTGGGTACGTAATATTTTTTGTCTGCATGCTTGCACGTGGGTGTAATCGACGCAGGCGTTTACCAAATTGTGTCGGCTGGGTCTAAAATGGCAGGATTGATGGGGAGGGCAATTTTGTAGGATGGAGCAGCCTGGAGTATCTCAGTAAGCTCATGCTCAGGTTGCACCACCTCCTCCGTGGAGATTTTGAGCTCCGCCGCAACTCTCTTAAAAACATCATTTAAGTGCTGGAAGTCATCCACGGCTGATGGCGGCGGTGGCACGAACGCCTCCTCTGGTGACGAAGAGGAGTTGGTGGGCAATGACGCCTCGGTTGCTTGGGGAGCCTCCGATTGTTGCATCGATGGGGATATTCGAGGTGTAAGAGGCAGTGTGTTTATAAGGGCTCACATGCAGGCTATGGTGTCTCCTGTATGAGCCTCAAGGACTCCAATAAGGCCATTGTGCCGGATACAGTACTGAAGGAGGCATCGGTATGGACACCACTGAAGGAGGAATCGCTCTTGGATCGTATTTGGGCTTGTAACATTGCATCGGAAGGCTGCAGTGCGGAAAGGAGGCGGCCTGTACCTCTTCATCATCGCTAGAGAACTGTGACTGTACTGGGGCTAAATCCCATGAGATCATTGGTACTGGTGAAGCATCGGCACCGAAGAGTGGTGACTATGGGGCAGATGTGACTCCCAAGTCAGCACTTCGCATATATGGCAACAGTGCCGCGAGAATCGGTGCTGGGGTTTGTAATGTGTGTCTGTACAGTGCAGACGGAGTGTTTGGTACGGATGGCTGACATCGCTGGTATGTCAGCGGTACCGAGTATATGAGCGGTGCCGATGATCTGATCGGTGTTGATGGTGCCGATGAATGAGAAGGTACCATCAGTGCAGTGGAAACGGTCGATGCCGTACAGCCCAGTACCAATAATGGCGTTGGTGCCGTTGTCAGTACCGGTGGTGCCTGAGCTGGTATTGCTGTGGATGACAGTACTGAGGTCCGTGCCAGTACGGTCTTAGGGCGATGGTTGAGCCCTTTGCCGTTGGTGCTAGCAGTGTGCGACGGTGCCTGGACACCTGAGATGCCCGGTGTGTCGTAAGTGCTGACACGAGGCCTCTCAGATGATGGTTTGGGCAGAAACTATTTTCTCGATGAGGTCTGGTGATGGGACACAGAGGAACTCCTCTTTTTTGGGTGCCTTCTTGCCCTGAGGTGAGCCTAGGGGTGAACGTACCTCCCTAGGCTGTCTTCCTGGATCTGAAGCCAGGTGTGCCTTTTTTCCCCATAAGGATCAGTTTGATGCAAAGATCCCTGTCCCTACGGGTTCTGACCTTAAGTTTGGTGAAGTGGGGACAATCTTAAAAGGAATGGTGTTCTCCTAGACATCTGATACATTGCGAATGTCCATCCGAGATAGGCATTACGTCTCTACAGGAGGCGCAGCGTTTGAAGCCCGGAGAGCCGGGCATGATGAAAAACTTCATCATTATTTTTTTTTGGTAACTACTACTACTACTACTACTAACTAAAACTAAGAATTAATAGCTAATGATCGATGAAAGGTATGAACAAGGCAGAGAACTGCAAAGCCCCATCTCAGGCCGAGGGTGGTTGAGAAGGAACTGGAGAGTGCGGGCCGCGCATGTGCGGTGCTGACTAGCACGGTGCATGCCGATTGGTGCCGTGTATGCTCAGCCCGGCAGGGACTGCTGCAAAATCTCCAATCCAGGCGCTGGGATGGCACCAAGATCAAGTGTGGAGCATCGATAGGGACACCTCGAAGAAGAAATATTTTTATTGGATCAACAAATTTAAGACAAGCCTGCTGCAATGCATGTGAGCCTCTGGGTAGAACATAGACAGCTTGATTTTTTTTTTGTAATTTTCATCTCATGTGAATAGGTCTCTTGTGGATACATTAGGCTCTGACCGCCTGCAGATGGAATCTTCCTTCTGCCAAGTACGCACATTCTTTGTTATGGTTATCAGAGGTACATATTGATAGAGTTATTTTGGCCCAGTTTAAAACAAAACCATCCTGGAGAAGGCTGCCAGCTCTGTTACTATCTTGTAACTTTACATACAAACACCAATGACAGCCATCACTTCCATCCTTTATGTTTGCCAAGTTTTTGAGTGTTAGATTTCCCTCAGTTATCAGTATGTACTCAACTAGTCCACTATCTTTGACAAATTGCACTTTTCATCAATATAGGATATAGATCTGGTGACCAGTATTCTCTATGCTTCGGAGATACAACATCCCTAGCTAAACCTGTGTTTCACTATCCACCTATTTAGAGATGATAGTACAAGTTGGACCTCCCTGGTCCAGCACCCCCAGGACCTGACCGGTCCCGGTCCCAGATAAGGGATTTTGCCAGACCAGGGGAGGTTATTTTTGGACCCCTGCCACTGGCCCAGCTGCTGGCCTCCCAGCTGGCTTCCTACTTCCTGCTGTTCCCGCTGCCCTGCTGACCCACTGGGCAGCCATCGCTGCCATGGCTCCGCCGGGCAGTCCTGCAAGTCGCATGCTGGGGCTCTGTAAGCAGCCCCACTGGGCAGCCACACGCCAGGTCTCCTAGTGCCACTGGGCAGCCCAGCTGCCACCTGCTGGGTGGCGCCACCATCAGCTCCCTGCAGGCAGCCCACTGCTCTGCCAGCCCCACAGGGATCCTTACTGCTGGCCCTCAACCAGGAGTCTCTGGTCTCGCAACATCCATGTAGGACCATGGATGTTGTCGGACCAGAGAATCCCAGTTAAGAGAGTTTCAACCTGTATCATGTTACAGTTACTTCCTTGCCTAGATCCTGACTCTCAGGCATCGTCATAAAAAGTAGAAACATTTAAAGAGGCACCATATGAACATCTATCAGATAGATGTTTCACCAGAACAAGACCATTTCAATGAGCATGGACACATCTGTACTGAGATCTGACTGCTATACAATGCAAGAGTTATAGTTTCTTACTCTTGAATTGTCTCGAAGAGAAACATCTAAATCGGAGAATTTATTGGTACCCTTTAATACTAATTTAATGCAGAATTTAATAGCTTTCTTCCTCTGTGGAATTAATATGAATTAATTATATCAATTAATATGAATTAATTCAAGAGATACTAGAATAAGCATCACCTTTTCATTTATTAGTTCTCTGAACAACAGATTACAAATGGGAAGATACATATGCTATTTTCTTCAGTGGGATGATTATCACAGAGGAATTTCATTAAAGCTTTTGGTCACACCACTAAACTGAAGAGCAGTAGCTATATTCAATATTTCTGATTATATGCAAATCTGAAATTTCTGTGGCACTCTTTTACTGGAAGATATATACATATACCTCCTTGACACCGGTCATATACTCCTACAGAAAGATGGCCAGTAGGATTTGAGGGTTTCCATTCTGAATTTGAAGCAGATGTTAGATATGTAAGAGTGTTCTGGTCCATTTAGTCAACTTGGTACTACACAAGTGATTGAATACATAATATTTAAATACAAAAGATTAATTTATCTGTGGAAACTTGACTCATGATTCAGATGTGCAGGGCTCGCCAAGCCGCAGCGAGCCCTGCTCGCCAGCCACGCTGTCCAGCATTCTGCGCATGCGCAGATCGCCTGAACCCAGCTCTTCCGGGATGTAATCTACTAACCACGGGCGAGTAGATTACATAGATTGTCGAGCCCTGCAGATGTGTATGGGTTTCTGTATAAGATTCTAGAGTTTCCAGTAGGGATGTAAGCAACTAATCAACTAGTCACTTCCCCACCTTTGCTGCCTCTATCACAAAGAGGCAGCGGGGAGAGGGGGGAGTGGAGAGGGTGCTGGAGGGAGCCAGCTTAAAAGAGCTGCTGGGAGTCTTTTCCAAGTGGAAGTGCCTGTTGGAGCCCGAGGTCAGCAGGACTCCCCACTGGCTCCAGGCTCCACGCAGCATTTCAATTTTGTGAAATGCACAAGAGCCCCTCCTGGGGCTCTTGTACATTTCAAAGGCAGAACGCGATAGTTCTTATGGATTCATCAACTATTTTATTAGTTAATTAATCAAAAATTAACACCCGTAGTCTCCAGGAATTCCACACAATATGAAAGTTTAAAAATTTTTATGGCTTTCTGGACTTTACCACAACAAAATATTTGTGACAACTTCTTGTAAGAATTCAGAAATCCTGCTTGACTATAGTTTTCAAACGCAAATCACAATTTTCCTTCCAAATGAAGGATCTTTGGAAAAGTAAACTTGATTGCTATGCACTATTTTTGAAATTTGACAGTTGTGGTTATTGAAGTTGCTCAGGACACTTCCCTCCTGTATTATTCTTTTTTATTTACACCTAGACTATCCAGATTTCTTTCTAGGTTCTAAATCTACTCTCATAAAAACACAATTGGTTTTATACCATCGCTTTTTTTTGTTTGTTTGTTTACATAAAGCTGATGGAAGCAGTATATTTACAACAAGCATTTAGGAGTTTTTGTAACTTTCCCTCTGAAAACACTATGTCAGCACTAGGGATGTTAAAATGCGGGTATCTACTACTCAATTAGTCAATAGGCAGCTTGGCTCAGTTCTGGCTCACACCGGGTGCATGACCAAACCCCACAGCATCTCTGCAATTTAAAAGGCAGTAGGAGCCAGGCAGCCTGCCCCCTGGTTCCTATTGCGTTTTAAATTGCAGAGCCACAGCAGGCTTTTGTCCCACACCCGGTGCGAGCTGGAACTGAGCCAGGCTGCCTCCCCAGCCAACAGCAGCCGCTGTGCATGGGGGTCCTAGCAGGGATTAGGGACCTCCTGTGCACAGGGACTGTTGCTGCGAAGTAGCCCCTGCCTGCGGCCAGGTTGCCACAGACAGAGGCTGCTTTGCGGCAGCAGCCCCTGCTCCTTCCCCTCCGATAGAGGCAGCCGTGGGGCTGGGGCGGGGAGGGGTTGGTAGAACAGAGATGGTGCTGGGGGAACCAGCTTTTAAGCTGGCTCCCCGCAGCACTGACTCCTACTTCCCCTCCCCCTTGCTGCCTCTGATACAGAAGCAGCGGGGAGGAGAGAGGGAATACAAGTAGTCGATTAGTCCTTTACATCCCTACTCTGTACATCAATTTGGTTTTTTCAGTGCTATATGCCACTATCTGCTAGATCACTATTTGCTAGATGCAAAAAAAGTAACTAAAAGTCTTCTTTAAGATAGATTTGAACTTGTTCTGCAAAGAAATGGTTTCTATTAAGCAGCTGGTCCAGGCAAAAGAGACTTTAATAAAACAGATGGAAAAATAGGAACTGCAATTGTCAACAGCCTTGAAATAATGGTCTATTTCTGTTTCTTCAGTATAACGGTATCTGGTGGGAAAGTTTAGAACATACATATCAGCTGATTTTTCTTGATATGCTGGGATGTTCCCACTCTGACAAGATGTTTTCAAGAGACAGCTAAAGAGAAATGCAGAATTATTCTTTAATTTATGGAAAACGTTCCATGAATTTTGTCTTCTCTATTTTTGTTTCTGATTTTGTGGTAGGTAGTGTACTAACTTATTCCTCTTTACTACAGCCGTGAAGTAGCACAGACTAAACCTCACTTACAGATAAAGATTCAAGTGGTTCCCCTTTTTTGGTGAAAGATGAGCTGAAATTAAGTTTTTGCTCCCTCATTTTTCCTGAAAAAAATTTGTTTGGATTGAAGTCCCTCTGACTGCTGGATGATCTGTAGGATGTCTTCGATTTACTTCTTGATAACAGAGCTTTTGCTTGGTCTTAGTACTCATTCCTAATGAAGGAAGAAATGTATATTTAAGAACTGATCTTTATGAAGGCTCTTCAGTTTCTTTGTAGAATACTACCTACTCTTTGATAGTAGCCTCCAAATTTTATATAGAGATTAATTTATATGGCCTGTCTTATTCCATATTTGCTCACACAAACAGGAACAGATTGATCTTCCTGAAAAACTGGAGAGAGGAAGAAGAGAAGGAGCAGTCTGTAAATCAACCTGCAGAATCCCTGTATGTCATCTATCTTTTGGAACAAAGACATTTTAACACTTCAAGTGGAAGAGAATGAAGACCTCTGCAAATGTAAATGGAGAATTTCACCTACTACTGAGCTGTGATGGCCTGCCTTGAAATATGCCACCTCACAAATTCTGATCCTATTGCTTTAGTTTAAAGGGCCTTACTTCCCAAAAAGTTGTATAGAGTTTCTGACTCACATAGTTGCTCATATTGCCTGGTTCAGATAAAAGCAGATCAGCAAAAATAGCAATCTGCCCCCAGTCAAAATCCTTAACTCAGCATGGGTCTTGTCTTCCAACTATGGACTGTGTCAGAGCTTCTAAGGACTGCAGTTGGGCCACTGCTGAATTTGTTGGCAGCATCAAACATTCATCCACTGTTGTGTTTTGAATGATTACTAAATGACAGCAGAAGAGACAGAAATTGAAATGCCATGCTGGTCTTCAACTTCTTTTGTCACTTTGTTGGGGACTGAAGGTAAGCCTACAATGCTTCAGGAACACACAGTTCATTAACATACTAAATGCAAAGTATTCATGAAAGTCAGTTGGTAGAGAGGGCAGAGGAGGAAATAAGGGGTATTGTCCAGTTTTGCTTGACGGGAAAGATCACTTTAGACACTGTTTTTAGAGGCAGAATTTTTTTTGGTAAGCTATGTTGAGAAAGACCATTCCAGATCATGTATGTCATTCTCCCACGAGGTTACTAGAAACCCCCACAACAAGGACTGGAAAAATAGGAGTACTTACCTTCATAATTTAGTAGCTATAACTTAAGCACAATAGGCTATAGCACAGTATTGATAGCAAGTCAAAGAAAAATATTTCTGAAATTGTTCAATTAAAATTAAGCAAGCATTCTTCAAAAAGTATGAAGTAAAACAAAAAAAATTACAACAGGCAAGTTACTCCTGATATTCGACAGCTTTTACATACAACTGTCTTGTCTTAACTGAATTAGAATCTTAAACATGTTCTTACTCTTATCATGTCTATTATTTCCAATATTCAATTTGTTTTAATAGCTTTTGATAAACAAGATCATATTCTCCTACCATTTGACCTTTTACTTTTCTATAGGTTTTTATATGAAATACTGTTCATTGTGCAGGATTATCTATTGAGATTCCTATTTTCTATTATAATAGTAATTATATTAACTTTTTAATATTAAAATGCCTATTTGCAAATACCAGCTCATTTTTTATTTAAAAGAGTCCCTCCCTTTAGGTCAGGGGTCAGCAACCTATGGCTTACGAGTCAAATATGGCTCTCTAGGGAGCCAGATATGGCTCTCCTGAATCCCCAACTCAGCCCCCCCCTTACTGTCCCTCACAGCAGGGAGCCAGCGCGGGCTCTGCAGCCTCACAGCCCCTGCAAGACTGGAACGCCAGCGGGAGGAGAAAGCCCCGAGGCTCCCACCAGATCCGGCATGTGCGGAACAAGAACAGCTAAACATGACTCTGCACAATAGCATTTTCCTTCCCCCTTTCCTCCCTCCAGTGTATAGGAAACCAGGAACTAAAGATGGCTTCCTACATACTGCTAATTTGTTCCCCCGGGACACATTTGCTGCAGCCTCCCCTGCCAACCCTTCCCAGAGGCTTCTAGAGATTGGGAGCAGCGGGAGGCATGCTACACGGTACCTGCCGCACGAACACAAGTAAGTGCTCCCCACCCCCTCGTGCCCAGTCCCTCCCCATTCCCCGGCCAGACACCCCTGCCCTCTGGCCAAAATCCCCCCTGCCCTTAGCCACCTGGCAAAAATTCCCCTGTCTCCTGGCCAGACAACGCCTGCCCTCTGCTCCCTGGCCAGTCAGCCTGCCCCCAGCCTACTCCGGTCCCTGGCCAGACCTTGCGTTCTCTCCCCCTCTATACCCCATCTCCCACCTAGACCCTGTACTCCCATCCCTATCCCATTCACTGGCAGCCCTGTCCCGCATATTTAATGTCTCATTTTTGGCCCCAACCCAGAAGCTAGTCCACTAGTCCCACAAAATCCACTAGTCCTGGAACCCCAGAAGAGTAAACCTGGCCTGAGTCCTTGAACCTCAGTCCTCCCTGCCTCTCCACCCACTATGGGGCTGTGGCATCAGGTGAGTGAGGTGTTTCAGTGAGGGGCCACATCAGTGAAGGTTGGGGGCTTTTGAGGGGGGGTTGCTTCTCACTTGCGTGGTCCCCAACTGATTTTTCTCTGGGTCAGTGGCCCCTGACCCAGAAAAAGTTTCCCGGCCCTTGCCATAAATAAAGACAATGTTGAAGCCTTTTGTGTTGGACATAATATTTTACTTTGTTTAAAAATTAAGCCTGGCCAACAAGCCCCCAATTAGGGCCCAGCCCCCATCTGGTTGCAGCATCATAACACTCCTACACCACCCACACCCACACCCACACCCACACCCACACACACCAACCCTGAACCCATCATACACCTGAACCCCCTGCCCTGAGCACCTCATACACACATACCTCCAAACTCATTCACCCCCACATTCCCAGTGCCCGGCCGTAACACTCCTGCACCCACCCCAACCTTGTACCCGAGTCCATCATACACCCAAATCTCCTGCCGAGCCCCTCATACATCCCAACTCAGACTCCTGTATCACCAGCCACCTGCCATAAGACGGACAGAAGGCTGCTTGAATTGCATGCATGAAGCTGGATTTGACCATTTATGATGTAAACTTCAAAAAGATGCAGCAGCAGAAGTCCTATTAAATAAAGTCTGAGTACAACGTTTCATTTGTGCTATTAATAATTATGTCATTTATCAATAATATTAAGTTGTATATTTTCAGGCATGCAAATAGTCATTCTTAGACGGCTCTTTGTTGACCACTTGTTCTGAATTTTGATGTAGTTTGGCTCTTTGGTTTGAAAAGGTTGCCGACCCCTGCTTTAGGTTATGCTTTACTAAGCATGATTAATGCTTAATTGTATACACTGAATCTCTCTAGTCCAAGTTTCCCATGGTTCCATAAAGTCTACTTAAAGCCTAAGTGTTCTGTGCTGTTGTTTAGCTCTAATTTACCCCTAAATGTCTTTCAAGAGTCCAAAAAGCAGTGGAATTGTTGGTAATGCTGCTAAACACAAAAAACATGCCTACACTTATCTACTTATTTCCTTGTGACAATACAGTAAAATTGTGTAACGACACTAACACTTTATTATGAAGAGCACGGATACGCCTTGGTTAGGCATACACTTATATAAGGCACAACAGTAGTCATACATTACTAAGCACCATTGCAAGCGCTATTCCATTTACTTGCCTTGGCGAAAAAATAGGAAAAAGAGACCCACTAAATACAATATTGACCTCCCATGGGTCAGCAAATTCTCTGGCCCCGAGGATGCCGGATTAGAGAGATTCAACCTGTACTATTAACATTGGATAGATGGTGTAAAAACAGTGCTATTAACCTCTAAAAAACACTGTATAAAAGTAAACATATTTCACAAACCAAACTTTCCATTGTTAGCAGTGGTGTGCCCCAACACTTATTTGAATTAAATGTAATGCCACCTAATAAATATGATATAGAAGTATGTTTTCTCTCTTTCAGAATGAGCATTAAATGAAACCTTTTTTCAGAGACTATTACTAACCCATAAGATTTATCTGATCTGAAGAAATGCAAAAGAATCCAGTGCATATTTGCAAACTAGACAATACTAATTTTTAAAAGATGTTCATGTTTTGCTTTTTTTTGGAAGAGAATAAAAAGGAATGTAAGGCCCATCAATCTTCTGTGCATACTGCTGTTCATAACCACATTGGTGGTCTTAATGGTAATTTTTGTTGGCCATAAAGAGCATTAGAGAGACAACTGTGGCAAATTGGAAAAGAAACCTTTTATTATTTAAATAAAGCCCACTGCTTTCTCTCTAATATAGAATATACTGCATTCAGCTACACTAAATGTAGAAAAATATCTGATAAGTCAAAGACGTCTATTCCTGTTATAAGAAATTCACATTCTAGATTTCAAAAGTTAGAAAGTCACAAAAGTATCTTATGTACAATTATTGAATAAAAATATTTGCCAAGTTAAAAAGTATACAAAGAAAGAAACTTACACCTCCCCACCGCCCTGCCCCGCCCCCACTATTCTAAAGAACTTTCCATACTCTTATTTAACAAATGTCAATCAGCTACTCAAATTTACATTAATACACATCAGATAAACCTTCCTTATCACTTCAGTACTTTTAAAACAGGTGTGAGCAAGAAGCTGCAAGCAGGCTGAATCCAGCCTGACAATCCACTGGATCCAGCCTGTGGCCCCCTCACTGGAACCCTTAGGCAGAGAACAGCTCATGCTGTAAACAGCCAGCTGCTTGCCACTCTGGATGACTGGGGAGGGAGGAGAGAGTCTTCACACACTGCCCCATCCCCCAGCAAAATTTCTCAGCTCCTATTGGTCAGTTTCTTGAGACGAGAAATTCTGCTGAGGGGCAGAGGCAGAGTGGGAAGCCTCTCATCTGCCTCCCATGTCAGGAGAGGAGCCATGGGGAGCAGCAGCCCGCAGCCTTGGAATGCAGTAGACAGTCTGCCTCAGGTTTCTGCAGGGATGCTGTCTGGGAGCCAGCAAAGCAAGCACCTCCCAACCAGAGCCTGCCTCTAGCATCCCACCCCTTCTTTCCCCTCTGACTATCTGCTCCAGGCCTCCACCCAATTGCTCTGTATCCCGTTTTCTCCTTCTCCAAAGTCACAATGCCCTCTCAGACCATGCACCCCCTTCTAAATCTCTGTCCCAGGCAAGAATCCTCTCCTGCACCCTTACCCCCCTCTAACCCTGCACCCCATTATCCTAACCCAGGTCACCACCCAAACCCTCTGCACCCTCTTCACCCAGGTCACAACTCCCTTCCAGACCTTATACCTCCTCCTAGAGCCTCTCCTCCACACCAAAATCCTCTCCCGCACCCTTACCCCCTCATGGACTGTGCACCCCAAGCCCTTGTCCCAGATCACAACCACCTCCTTCATCCAAACTCTCTCTCAGACCCCGCACCCCAGTCCCCTACCCCGAGCTCCATCCCAGACCCTACACCTCCTCCATAGAAATGATCCCTTGACCAAAATCTTGAAGTGCCCCCCCACCCATTAAAAATTATTGCCCACCCATGTTTTAAAAAAAAAAAAAAAAATCACAATATCCCTCATTTTGAAGCCTATTCCATTACAATGGAAGTCCTTCTTGGAAGAACCTTGAGCACACCATGAAAAATATCTACCTACCTAAACACTGCACTTTTGCCCATTAAATTTTTGTCTCTGCTGAGGTAAGCAAACTTTGGCTGAAGAACACTTCCTGTAAATGAAGTAAATTAATAAAGTTATTAGTAAGGATGCATTGGAGAACCTGAGCAAGCAAGACAGTTTATTGTTCTGTAAGTTACCAAAAAAATAAAATAAAATAAAATAAAATCACACTCCTATTATGACATTTTTATGTCTATTCAGTTTCTTGCCTGTGAAATAAGGGTGCATTAGTAGTTTTGAAAACTAAAGAACTAAATGCAATAAAACCATTAAACTACAGTATACTAAATTCTTGTTAAGAATGTCTTAAACATACAAACTAATATTTAAGAGAGTAAGAAAAAAAATCTGTCAAAACAATCAAAACATAGCTTTTATACAATACAGGTGAAACCTCTATAGTCCGGCACCTCAGGACCTGATCAGTGCTGAAACAGAGAATTTCCCGAATTACGGGAAGTCAATATTGTCTAGCAGCATTAACAACTCTTCCATGCTTACAAGGGTAAATTAGAGCTCAACAACAGCACAGAACACTAAGAGCCAGGACTAGTGGCTGTAAAACTTTATGGGACTGTGGAAAACTTTGCCACATCCATGATAAGTTGGCATCCGGCTAACTAAAATAATACTGGACCAAGGATGTTGCCGGACCAGAGTGTGCTGGACTAGAAAGGTTCAACCTATACTAGAAATATTCTTCAACCTAAAGAAAAAAAATTAAGTAAACCTTTTTCTGGAAAAAATACATATGGAAATAAAAACAAACTACTAAACCATAAGAAAACAATACTTTTGAGATTTATAATACACTGTGTGCGTGCGCACGCACACGCCCGCCCACCCCCGATTAAATTAATTTATTCCAAACAGCCCTGAAAGCACAATGCAAATAAATGCTAGGCTTATCATGTATCAATAATAAGAGCTGTTAAAGTTAATACATGGGGGCAGGGGGGAGGAAGGGGGAAAGTCAAAGATTACAGTAGGAGAACTCAAACTGTGCTTCCAGATCCAAGTGGGCAATAGAAAAAGGAACAGGACTCCAAATGAGTTTTCTTTGAATGAGATCATAGAAGCAAAACAAAAGCCAATAAAGAAATAGACATTTTTAAAGTTACAGCACGAAAAATTTCAAGGGAAAGGGGACCCTCTTGGATTGCAACTCTCCCCTCCCCCCCCCCGTTTGCTGCCTCTGTTAGAGAGGGGCTTGTGGCTCTCAATACATTGAAAAGGCAGAGGCGCAGTGGGGTTAGCTCTCTGGGCCAGGAGCTAACCCCGCTGCAGCTCTGCAGCTTCCCCCCTTATTGACTAATCGAATAGTCCAGTGGTCTCCAACTTTTTTTACACCCAAGATCACTTTTTAAATGTCAGAACAAGCCAAGATGTACCCCATCCTTCCCTCAAGACTCCATCCCTTCCTTGAAGCCCCGCCCTTTCTGTTCTCCTCCGCTCCATCACTTGATATCCCCGGCCCTTATATAGTCTCAGGGTACAGCTACACTGCCACTTTCCCCCACCTCGATTTTTCTGTAGGAAGAGGTTTTTTCCAACCTTTGGCATGTCTAGACTGGGCCAAATGTCAGAAAAAAAACCCTTCTTTTGGAAGTCCTCTTATTCCTCATGGAACGAGGAATACAGGTGTTGCCAAAAGAGCATGTTTGCTCTTCCACTAAAAAAGCGGAAGAACAAACGCGTCCCGGGATGCAGAAGAGTTTTTCCCAGAACAAAAACTCCTGTAGTCTAGCCGTACCCTCACTGGGTTGAGACAGAAGGTGCAGGCTCTGGGGTGGGAATGAGGGATTTGGGTGTGGGAAGGGGTGAGAGGTGAAAGCTCTGTGAAGGAATTTGGATGCAGGAGGAGGTGGTGACGGGGATGCTGGCACCGGGAAGAGGCTCCAGGCTAAGGAGCATTGGGGTCAGGTGGAAGATTGAGGTACAGAGCAAGCCACAGGCTTGTGGATGTGAGGGTGCAGGAGTTTGGATTGGACTGTGTGAGGGGCTCAGGGCAGGGAGGTTGGGAGTATGATGGGCTCAGGACACAGATTTGCAGTGTGTGGATGGTGCAGAAGTGTTGTGGCAGAAGACTGAGGACGTGGGGTTGCAGGAGTTCAGGGATGTGGGAGGCTCAGGACAGGTGGTTCCAGTGTACGATAGGCTCAGATTTGGGGTCGGGGGCGGTACAGGAGTGTTATGATGCTGCAGCCAGATGGGGGCTTGGCCCCAATTGGGTTTTTTTGGACCGGGCTTCATTTTTAAATAAAATATGTCAAACACAAAAAGTTTCAGCATTGCCTTTATTTATGAGAAGGGCAGGGAACCTGTTTGAGTCAGGGGGTCACAGACCCACAGAAAAGTCAGTTGGGGCTACACAAGTGAGATGCAAAATAATAACAACAACAACAACAACTCCTCATCCAAAACTCCCCAAGCCTCACTAATGTGGCCCCAACTGTGCTGGTGGAAGCAGGGGACATGGTACCGGGGAAGGGTGCTAGTGGGTGCTGGGGCAGGGGACAGGGTGCCAGTGGGGGCACAGGACAGGCTGCCAGTAGGTGCTGAAGCAGGGAACAGGGTGCTGCAGCAGGGGACAGGGTGTTGGTGGGGACAGAGAGTCCCCCAGCACTCGCCTCCTCCGGGCACTCCTACTCCCTCCTCCTACCCTCGGCAGGGGAAGCATGTCTCAGAACTTGCCTCCTCCAGGGACTCCTACTCCCTCCCTCTTGCAAGGGAAGCACGTCCCGGCACTCACCTCCTCCGGGGACCCCTGACCCCCCCCCCGACACACCCACACAGGGGAAGCACATCCGGGTGCGCATCTCCTCTGGGGACTCCTACTCTCCCTCCCCCCCTCCCCCGGGCGCAGCAAGTCCCCGGCACACCACAGACCTGGGTCTGGTACCATGCCAGCTGTTTGAGGGAGGGGGAGCAGCCAGCACAATTCCTGAAACCCCGGAAGTGGTGCACAGCTGTGGGACTTCCGTCTACCCTGCAGGAAGACGGCGCTACCTCCATTGTCACTGGAGGTAGGTAGTAAAGCTTCTTGGGGGTGGGGGGAAATGGGGGGGGCCCCCCCCGAACGCCTAATGAGCGACTGGTCGGGCCCTCCCGATTGACCAGTCGATGGCAATCGACGGGTTGGTGATCACGGGGAGTAGTCAATGGCGATTCCCTAACAAATACCTATGTAAGGTTGTACTCAGAAAGGCTATATAACTTCCGCCACAGAGATATTAAAATCAACTTTATACATTTATTCTGCAAAGAAACTTGGGATCCCTTTGGGCCAAAAGGTACAATAAAAACATATCAAGACTTTCATAGTATAATAGTAATAAGAATGCATAAGAATGCACGTTAGGTGTTTGCCTGATAAAGACAGGTAAAGGAAGTAATGAGAGGGGTTGGTTTGGCCTTTGCTCCAATGGGACCCAGGATAGCTAGATTGCTCTTGGACCCATGCCCGATGGCATTATTTAGCAACGGAGTTGATACTTTTCTTAACAAGGTTTCTACCTATGTAAAATAATGCCGCAAAACTGCATTTTTTTAAACCAATTGAACTTTGACTTTTCACATAGTTACCTGCACCTTATGGTGATATGTAGTTTTAGATTTTTTTTTTTTTTTTTTATATTTCAAATTTTTTAGTCTTGAACAAAAAGCAGATACTTGGTGTCATATTACCATAAAGGTAGACAAATTTAACACATCTAGAGATTCAACTAAGTAAATATTCCATTGTGGCTATGACCCAAATTTTGAGAATACACCACCCCATAACCTACTGGAAGTAAAACTAAGTGGCAAAATTACTTGATGAAATTTAGAACAAAACATTCCACTGTTTGTAAGATGCACATTACAGATTTGCTCTTTAATGGTGAGGCTGTAACAAAGATTTTGTCAGAAATTACATTGTTAAATTTCAATTTACCTTTGGTTTTAAATGACTTTTGCCTCTGTAGCTGGCACAGCTTTTTTTGAGAGAGTGGTCACTGCACTTTTTAATAGATGAAGACAACCAACATGGCAAAAAAAATTTAAAAATGGTTTTTTCCCCCCCATGATCAGTAATAACTGTCATTCACTAAAACACAGTGTGCCTCTTCCAAAATCTATTATCCTTTGAATACACATTAACCTTTGAGAATATTTAATTTCATTGTTCAGGAATCGTCTTCATTGCTGCTAAAGTCCAGAGGATTCCTTCCCAATTCTCACTCACTTTTATAATTTCAGACCACAACACTACAGATTATAGCCATCATCACCTGGGAAAGAAATGAAAGCAGCTTTTATTTTACAGCCTGTTGATACTGCTATTTTCAGAGGCAGTTATTCTAGAGACAGATAAGAAGCTACCCTCTCCTTAAGGGCTGAGTGTACATGCTCTCAGCATTACTCCCATCCTGACCAGTCCAAAGAAAAAAGAAAGTGTATTTTCTAGCAAAGAGATAACTAAAAAGCATATTCGTTCAGCTAATGTAATACTCTAACTCCATTTCACTTCACTTGATTACCATTTTTCCTTGCATGTAAAAAGACAATTCCTTGAGTCAGTTGAGTTGCCTACAGGGGCAATGTCCTGCAATGCCATGAAAATGACCCAGATTCAGCTCCTGTAATTTCTCACTACCTAAAAGCATAAATTGACTGCAGTGGAGAGGCGTCCCTCTCAGTTCTGGTGGTGGAAAAATGCCTTGTGCCACTATATTATGACCCTCTTTCATGGATTAAAAAGCAGCACCGATGACCTGCTAATGCACTCTGATCTAGTCATGCTAGGATAGAGCAGCAACAAGACCTCAATGGAGTAGCAAAGACCAAGCAGACAGGTATGAGGACAAAGCCCCCCCCCCGCCTCCGATTTAAAAACAAAACAAAACAACCCTCTGGTTAGGCATATCCTAGTTCCTCCTATAAAAAAAAATTAAGATGTTTCAACAAAATAGAAGACTTATTTTGCCAGTAGAAACAATTTTACTTAAATGTTTAAACGTAACATATCAGCAAACTACATTATATGAATCAATGAAAAGAACAGCATATAGCAATACTAACCCATTTTACAAGAAAAAAATAAAACATTCTATGCCGAAATAGCACTTCAAATCAACCTCAGTCTGTAAAAATAGTCTAAATACAAAATTATGATGTTCAGCTTAATTTCAGGTGCACTCAGAGGTAAAATTTGGTCCATAGAATCAATTTTGTAAAGCTAATTTCACCATTTCAATTTTATTTATGAATAGTTTCAAAAACAAATCAGTGTCTGCAATCAAACAATGCACTGTTAGTATTAAGAAAATGAAAGTTTGGCCATGCTGAATAAACAAAAGTGAAATTTGCTAATCTCTTTCAACTGTTTACTATGTGAGAAATGAAAATTAAGAGACAGCACAACAAAATACAGTTTAAAACAAATTTGTTTAAAAAACAAACACACACATCCCTGATCTGTCAATGAAACTTTTTGTTGAAGTGCTGCTGTGGACAGTGCTAAGTTAGCAGAAGTCTCACACTGACATAGCTACCACAACTCATCGAGAGGGTGGTTTAATTATGCCAGTGGAAGAGTTCTCTCACACCAGCATAGATGGGGTAAGGGACCACCCTGACTTCAGCACAACCCTCTCCCCTCCACAGCTAGCAGGAGAATCCTGGAAGCTGCTGAGCTGCAGGACACAGCAAGGTATGTGTGTGTGAAAGGGTGGGGACAGCTGCACACACATTCCTGGCTGTAAGTGTGCACACCTTGCTCAACAGCTAGGCAAGCTGGAGAGAAATGCTTTGCAAGTCGGATCCAGCACCCGGGCCTGATTTTGCCCACCCCTGCCATAAATGCTATTCACTATTTTACTTCAGCATAACTCGACTTTTCCAAAAGAACCCTTACTTATTTTATCAAAAGTTGCAAGTGTCAGTGAGTTCAATGCTGCTTACTGCAAAATTAAGTGCACTATAGGCAGTGTCTGTCCTAGCTTTTTTGGTAACTTGATTTAAATCAATGATTTCTGGTTATTTAAATCGTGATTTAAATCAATGATTTAAAGCACCTTAATTTAAAATCAATCCATCCTGCTTATCATGCACTAATGGAGTGTTGACATCTGCATTTTTAACACCAAACAAGAATATTTAAATATACTCTTCAAGAGCATTTATTTCAAATGCCTTTTTCCCCCCTGTATCCTCGCATGCATCAATCCAGCCTGACAGTTGTTTCTTCTATTCTGAGAGCAAGCAGCAGCGAACCACAGAACTTTTATTTCTGACATCCTCCTTCCCATTCACTCACTCACGCTGATGTACTCCTCAGCCCTAACAAAGTCATCCGCAGTTTCCAACATAAAAATCGCATGATGATTAATAGATAACCTCAACAAATAACTATTGTTATGATACATCTACACAAAAATGCAGATCAGAATAGGCAGCTGAGAATATTAACAAAGTAAAGAAGCTTCTGTTCAGGTAATTTCTTTTATTCTGAGCCCACCAACACAAAATTATTGATAGCAAGCTCCAAGAGACAGGGCCAGAATCTAGAAAGGAACAGATGACATGGTGAGGAACATCAATAAACACTGTTTGTGCAAGAAAGTAGAATGACTATAACACTGCCCTGCATACATCCCCAATGTTGCACCTCCCTAAACTAGTGATAGAAATGTAGCCGTGTTAGTCTGGCGTAGCTGACTAACACGAAAGCTCATCACCTAATAAACCATCTCGTTAGTCTTTAAAGTGCTACATAGTCCTGTTTTTTGTTTCCCTAAACTAGGACTCTCTCGTCCGGCAACATCCGTGGTCTGGAACCACGGATGTTCCCAGGCCAGAGAGCCTTGGTGGCTGGGAGTCAGGCAGCAGAAGGCCAGCAGCTGGGAGCCATGTCCGGTGGGGGTGCACAGCAGCCTGGCAGGCAGCTTGCCCAGGGCTGGTGGCAGGATGACAGGCCAAGACCAGAAGCGTAGCCGGCAGAGGGCTAGAGGGACAAGTGGCAGGGGAACCTCCTCTGGCTCAACAAAACCCCTCATTCAGGTTCCAAGGGCGCTGGACCAAGGAGGTCCAACCTATACTCCACTTGAAATCTTTCCACCAAGCATATAGTAGTATTTATGGAATGGGCTCAGTAAATCAAGAGGGAAAGTGAATATTCTTTAATTCTAAAACTCAGATACAGCATCAAGCCTGTTGCGAATAGGGATGTTAAAATGTGTTTATTTAGGTAAAGGTCTAAATAAACACAATTTAACATCCCTATCACGAAGAACCTTCAGAAAAAGATGATAGTAGGCCAAACTGGAACATCTGGTACAACAGATCTATGTTCACTAGCATTCATTCTAAATGGCAAGGATACACTGGGATATCAAAAAGCACCCAACAGATGCAGATTTTATATACAAAAGGAAGATCAAGAAGGGAAGGCAACCTGAATTCTGAACTTACTTACCATTAGAAGTCTCTCTCTTTAGACATTAATATTTTAAATTAACTTTTAAAAAAAATTTGAATCTAAATTGCAAGGAGTATGACAAATGTGAAACATGTTCTCTATTCTGAAATATTCAACCTTTTAAAAAAAAACTGGAAACTATTTTCATTTCATATACAATAAAAATAAAACAATATCCATTTGTTTAATTAATTAATTTCACCTCCCTAAAGTCAGCATCAACAATTCTCTGATTCTTCCATTCTGCTTAACAAAAAAAAAAAAAAAAAAAAAAAAATCTGGAATTTATTTTTAATACAGCTGACATACATAGAGAGCCTCATAACAATATCTCTGTATAAATGCATCCATTATCCATAGATGACTGTACAGTCCCAGGAAAGGGACATTTGTCTTGCCAGAATTTCCCCCCCCCCGCTAAGTGACCAAGTTCATCAATGTCCTCACTACTGATTTTTGTCCCACTCAACTGAAATGGTCATAAGACCTTACAACCATGGGCTGAGCCTCAAGTAGGATACATCACTTCAACTCACTACCAGAAGCCTTTTTCCATAGTTAAACTTGCACACTAAGTAGAAGAGGTGTTAAAATAGTCGAGTAACTGCATGAATTCTTATTAGTCACTTGACTATTCTATAGTACCCTGGGGCAGGCCCAGTAGCCAGTGCAATGCAGCCCCACTCCCAGGGAGCTCCCTGCCACCTCGCCTTGCTGCCTCTGTATCAGTTAATTGATTAATTGTATACTCGACTACTCGTTTACATCCCCCATACTGAGGCTTCACCCTAAAATATATAACACAATATTTTAAAAACTATAATGATCAAAATTCCCTTTACTTACCAGATAAACCACGCTCATACTGGTTGTAATTTTTTGGAAAAAAATTACTAGGGCAAATTCTAATCTCTTTCAAAAGCATATCCTCACAACAGGAAAATGACTATATAAAAAACTGGATGAAATAGGAATCATATTCATGTAAAATACAAGAGAAATTAATAATGAGGTAGTTTCATGTTTTGAAATGTGTTTGCAAGTAATTGTCCAAGTGTCAGCAGCCAGATGACAGGAACAAAAGATATGCAACACTGAGATGTTAATGGATTAGTATCTAGCATTCACAAAGTCCACAGTGCTCATAAGCTATCATCTGACTTTAAGACTTTGCTGAACCAGTGTTTTGAATTAGACATTTGCTGGATGACATGGAAGTGTACCCGCTACCCTAGATTTTAAGTTTGTTTCCAAGCTTCATACCTCAGACAGATTTCAATTTTGTATTTTCCCCTGGATAAATGGCTGATAGACAGCATTTAACTACTATTAATAAACATTAACCTGGGCATATACTTGCTCTGAAGATAAAATCTTGATTGGAAAGGGCCCAAACTTTGCATGGCTTTAAAAGCATGTTCAGTTTTCAAGTTCAGTTCTTTAAGAATCAGGGAAATAAAAATCAGTTCTGAGTAAACTGAAAAGAATCCCTTCTCAACTCACTCTGAAATTACCTAAATGTTTTAAAAAAAAAAAAAAAAAAAAAAAGTCTCTTCCTCCTCCTTCAATCTCAGAATGACAACAGAGTTTAGTGTCTACCCTCACAATGAGACAAACTAAACAGCCATCCATTCCAGGAACAGCGACCTTCAATTGTACTCATAATGCTAGGGAAAACTACAAAACATTTTTATACCATATGACCACCTTATGATCACACTTCATTCATAGGCTAAAGGGTTTTCACATGATATCCCCACTTATCTCACTTCATTTCCATGTTTTGCGGTCTTAATTTCTTTGCTTTTTTTTGTTTTCATTGATGTGTTAAGTCAGCTAGTGACTGAATCATGGTACACACCAAAATGATATTTTGTTTCCCTCTACATGAAGGCAAAACACTTTGTCCAAACTAATCTTAAAACATTTCTCTTAAGTGTCCTACTCATTCTTCTTGGCCTGATCTAATCTGTAAAACTATATATTGTGGACTCTGTGTGTGTTCTATAAACACACATAAAATTTGCTCTTGTTGCTGCTTTACTACAGTGGTTCTCAAACTGCGGTCCACGGATCCACAGCTGCCTTCCAAGTAGTCCGAGGTTCAAGCTCAGCCACCGCACTTCCTCCCTCTCCCACAGTGGGGAGTTCCCAATGGCACTTCAGCTTCGTGCCCTGCCCTCCTGGGAGGTTGGAGCACCAGTGCCAGCTTCCCGCAGGGGAGGAGGGGCTGTAGAAAGCCCTGAGCCTCACTACACCATTGGGCTCACGGGGAAGAAGTGGAACCATATATGGCTCTGTGCACTGCCACTCCCTCTCACCAAACTGGGGAAACAGCAGCATGAAGACACACTGCCTGGATGCTTTCCCCACTGCTCCCATTGGCTGCAATCCAGCCAATGAGAGCAGCGGGAGGCCATGCCTGGGATGCAGTGCTGAGAACAGAGTGGGGTGCAGAGGCAAGTAAGTGCCCCCCACCCCTGGATGCCCAGACCCTGCACTCCACCGCACCCCAGGCCCCCCCTCACCGAGATCCCACACCTGTAGCCTGCTCTTGAATCCTCCTCTCTACTCAGACACACAAAGGAGGCCAGCCCTCTCCTGCACCTTCCCTCTTGGCCATACACTGTGCCTTCCCTTGCTCCTGCACCCACCCGTGCTCCTCCCCTCCCAGACACCCTAACACCCAGCCTGCTCCTGTACTCTACCTCGCACCCTCACTCCTTCCTGAACCTCACCTCCTGCCCAGATCCTGCACCCCCATCCCTATCCCACTCACTGGCAGCCCTGTCCCTGCACACTGAACCCCTCATTTTTGGTCCCACACCAGAGCTGAGGGGGAGAGGTCCACAAAATCCACTAACCCTGGAACCCCAGAAGAGTAAATCTGGACTATGGAAAGCCCTGAACCTCAGTCCTCTCTGTCCCTCCCCCTTTCCCCAGGAGGCTGAAGTACCAGAGGAGTGAGGTGACTCAGTTGGGGACCGCATCAGTGAGGGGTTGGGGGGGAGGGGTTGCTGCTCACTTGTGTAGTCAACTGATTTTTCTGTGGGTCAGTGGCCCCCAACCCAAAAAGGTTTCCCACTCCTGCCATAAAGAAAACATGGAAACCTTGTGTGTTAGACAAATTAGTATTTTACTTTATTTAAAATGAAGTTTGATTAACATGAAAAAGTTAAGCACTTAATCTGGTTAATAATTTGTATTAATATTTCCTTTCTTACTGGTTTAATTTAACCATTCTCCCTAGCTGCAGCACTAGCAAAATGGATCAGACATAATTATGTAATTAACGGTGAGTTTCCATTAGCAACTTGTGGTCTGCGGAGCCAGGTGGACCACAGGCCAAAAATGTTTGAAAACCACTGCTTTACTATCGCTCCTTTATAGATGCACATTTTAATTCCACAAAGCTCTCCTCTCCCAAGATCTAATACTCTATGGAAGCAAAAACTTTTGCTTTACAAAATTCTGATGTAACAAACCTTCCAAGTGCCTAATAATGAAATGTGTAAGAGCTATGAACTAAATTATCTAGGTCAGAAATATGTTTTCAGATTTCATGCAACTTCAAACCTTATGCCATTTTAGATTCAAAGAGAATTTAAGACTAGAAGGGATCACCAGCATTAGCCCCATACAGCACAAGCCACCAACTGCTACTCAGCCTCTGCACACTAAATACAACAACAAAATTTTCAGCTGCCAGGAGACAACTGCTATGTGCCACAGGCAGAAAATAGGGGGTATGGAGGTGCACCCATGCCAGTAGTCACTACAACAGTACAGAATTAAGTGAGATAAACCCTAATGATCTCAGCAAGAGACACACACTCCAGAGGAAGATTAAAAAAAAAAAAAAGTCAGTGTCAAACTGCCAAACATATGGTGATCAGACTCTGAGCATGTGAACAAGAACCAACCACCTATGCAATTAAAAGTGTGGTTGTGTGCAGTCAGTGCCACCCAAGAGCATTGATCCACCATCTCCCCTCTGAAGCATCAAGGATGGCTTTAGTTGAAGACAAAAATCACCCCACAGGAGTAAGGGAGGAAAGAGAATCACTTCCCATCCCCTACTGGTGACTGCTGAAGCCCGAAGGAATGAGATTTTTAGTAATATAAAGGTATTAACCAGAAGGGATCCCTAAGGCTGCCAAGCCCCGTCACAAGCAACCCTGGCATTCATAAATTTGGCCAGTTCTCTTAAAAATAAGTTGTTTGTGTCTACTGGGAAGCCACTGCAAAGCCTCACTCCTCTGATGGTTAGAAAACAGTCTTCTAATTTCTAGCCTGAATTTGTTTATCAACAGTTTATACTCATTTCTTCTTGTGTCAACATGGTCGTTTAGCTCAAATAGCTCTTCACTCTCTCCAGTGTTTACCCCTATGATATATTTATAGGGAGCACTCAATATCCACTCTCAGCCTTCATTTTTGCTAGCTTAAACTTCCAGTCTCCTCTCATAAGGTAGGCCTTCCATACCCCTAAATTACAGAGTAGCTCTTCTCTGTACCAGTTCACTGAATTAATCTTCTTTGAACACGAGTGACCAAAACAACTGTGCACAGTATTCTAGATCTAAGGCCTTGTATAATGGTATTAATACTTGTCTCTCTATTGAAAACAGCTTGCCTGATACATACCAGAATCACCTTTGCCTTTTTCATAGGGGCATCAGATTGTTAGTGATCACTAGATGAGTGAGAGCCACCAGAGACAGGTCTCTCTCCTTATCATGTCAAATCAATGAACTGCCAGTTTACAGTCAAAAATATTATTAGACCCTAAGTGCATTATCTTGTATCATGCACTATTGTCTTCCTATTTATTACTCGAGTCTTCAGGGTCATCTAGATTTTTTCCATACAATAACCCAATTCTCCTGGGTACTGGTGATGACACCCAACTCTATATCCGCAGCAAATTTCATTACCCCCCTCCTACTTTGTAGAGTAAACATGGCCAAAGTTTTCTAAGCTTCTCTTCCACCTCAGATATAGAAATTTCCATTTCTCTACATTCGTTTCCACATCAAGACTATGCTAGACAACGGAAGATGATGTATAAACCCACTGTTACCAGAGCCAAATTGTGGCAATAAGAACCATCCTAGCCCTCTCCTGATGTATCTCTCTCACAAACTCTTGAATCAATAGAAAGGAGAGAAAGATGTACATCAAACCTTTTCTCCAGTACCATAGCACAGCATCAGCCAGGAACAGACTTTCCCTGACAGCTCTGGAACAGAAAAGGCAACACATTTTGTTGGACCTCACTGTGAACAGGTCCACCTCAGCTGAAGAATATGGTCTGAACCAATTGATCCTTTTGGGGCCATTCATGTACCAATTGCTCTCTGCTGACCCAAATCCGCTACTATATCCTTTTCCCCTGACAGATGCAGTGTCAGACGGATAGACATCATGAAGGACACACATTTCCCAGACATTTATAGCTCCTGCTATAAATTTATAGCTCCTCTCCAGGAGAGGAGAATGAGTGTTCTCTTGCTTGTGATCTAATACAGTGTTTCTCAAACTGTGCTCTGCAGAGCCCCAGGGCTCTGCGAGACATCTCCAGGGGCTCCACGAGGTTGACAAACTGGAAACATTGATAGGTACAACACATACAATCAGTGGACCACTGGAGCTCCGCATAAATTTTTACGCATGTAAAAGGCTCCGGAGCCCAAAAAGTTTGAGAACCACTGATCTAATACATTGCCAATGTATTGTCTGCCATCGCCTGAACAAACACAACCTGAACAGAGGTAAGGAGATCCAACTCTTTGTGGACACTTTGTAGGCATCCTGGGAGGAGACACAGCATAAGCTGCATTTTACTCTCTTCCCTCTCCCACATTTACCTTTTTTCTGAAGGGTTTGAGTAGACAGCTGAAATGGCATAGTTATGCTTACCAAACTTTATTACATTTTTATGTTTTACAAATGAAATTTCTCCCACACTGTGCTCTCCCATACCATTTAGTCTAGTATAAATCTTTTTGTCCCTTCTCATTTAGGGCAAAAGTGTCATGTTTGGGTACCTAATTTTTTTAGGCACTTCTGAAAGTCAGGCCAAGGTATAATTTAGGGTCTCAAGTCTGTACATTTTATACAGCTCTTAAGTTTTAAGGTGCTTTACAATTTCTGAATTTTTTTTGGATGAAACACTGGAGGTTTTGACAGTAAGGTAACATATATAAGAACATAAGAACGGCCATACCGGGTCAGACCAAAGGTCCATCTAGCCCAGTATCCTGTCTGCCGACAGTGGCCAGCACCAGGTGCCCCAGAGGGGGTGGACCGAAGACAATGATCAAGCGATTTGTCTCCTGCCACCCCTCTCCAGCCTCTGACAAACAGAGGCCAAGGACACCATTTTATCCCCTGGCTAATAGCCTTTTATGGACCTAACCTCCATGAAATTATCTAGCTTCTCTTTAAACTCTGTTATATTCCTAGCCTTCACAGCCTCCTCTGGCAAGGAGTTCCACAGGCTGACTACACGCTGTGTGAAGAAGAACTTTCTTGTATTAGTTTTAAACCTGCTACCCATTAATTTCATTTGGTGTCCTCTAGTTCTTCTATTTAGGGAACTAATAAATAACTTTTCTTTATCGGCCCTCTCCACACCACTCATGATTTTATACACCTCTATCATATCCCCCCTCAGTCTCCTCTTTTCTAAACTGAAAAGTCCCAGTCTCTTTAACCTCTCCTCATATGGGACCCGTTCCAAACCCCTAATCATTTTAGTTGCCCTTTTCTGAACCCTTTCCAAGGCCAAAATATCTTTTTTGAGGTGAGGAGACCACATCTGTACACAGTATTCAAGATGTGGGCGTACCATAGTTTTATACAGGGGCAGTAAGATATTCTGGGTCTTATTTTCTATCCCTTTCTTAATAATACCTACCATCCTATTTGCCTTTTTGACGCTGCACATGTGTGGAAGTTTTCAGAGAACTGTCCACGATAACTCCAAGATCTCTTTCCTGATTTGTCGTAGCCAAATTAGCCCCCATCATACTGTGCGTATAGTTGGGGTTATTTTTCCCGATGTGCATTACTTTACACTTATCCACATTAAATTTCATTTGCCATTTTGTTGCCCAATCACTCAGTTTGGTGAGATCTTCTTGGAGTCCCTTACAGTCTGCTTCTGTCTTGACTATCCTAAACAGTTTGGTATCATCCATAAACTTTACTACCTCACTGCTTACCCCTTTCTCCAGATCATTTATGAATAAGTTGAACAGGATTGGTCCTAGGACTGACCCTTGGGGACACCACTAGTTACCCCTCTCCATTCTGAAAATTTACCATTTATTCCTACCCTTTGTTTCCTGTCTTTTAACCAGTTCTCAATCCAAGAAAGGACCTTCCCTCTTATCCCATGGCCATGTAATTTACACAAGAGCCTTTGGTGAGGACCTTGTCAAAGGCTTTCTGGAAATCTAAGTATACTATATCTACTGGATCCCCCTTGTCCGCATGTTTGTTAACCCCTTCAAAGAACTCTAATAGATTAGTAAGACAGGATTTCCCTTTACAGAAACCATGTTGACTTTTGTCCAACAAATTATGTTCTTCTACATGCTTCACAATTTTATTCTTTACTATTGTTTGACTAATTTGCCAGGTACTGAAGTTAGACTTACCGGTCTGTAATTGCCGGATCGCCTCTAGAGCCCTTTTTAAATATTGGTGTCACGTTGGCTACCTTCCAGTCATTAGGTACGGAAGCCGATTTAAGGGATAGGTTACAAACCACAGATAATAGTTCAGCAATTTCCCATTTGAGTTCTTTTAGAACCCTTGGATGAATACCATCCGGTCCCGGAGATTTGTTAACATTAAGTTTTTCTATTTGTTCCAAAACCTCCTCTAATGACACTTCAATCCAGGACAGTTCGTCAGATTCATTACCCACAAAGGACGGTGCAGATTTGGGAATCTCCCCAACGTCCTCAGCCGTGAAGACTGAAGCAAAGAAATCATTTAGTTTCTCCAATGGCTTTATCGTCCTTGATTGCGCCTTTATATAGTTCGATCGTCTAGGGACCCACAGGTTTTTAGCAGGCTTCCTGCTTCTAATGTACTTAAAAACATTTTGTTATTTCTTTTGAGTTTTTGGCTAGCTGTTCCTCAAAATCTTTTTGCTTTTCTTATTACATTTTTACACTTGATTTGACAGTGTTTATGTTCCTTTCTATTTATCTCACTAGGATTGGACTTCCACTTCTTAAAAGATGCCTTTTTGTCCCTCACTGCTTCTTCTACATGGTGGTTAAGCCACGGTGACTCTTTTTTAGGTCTCTTGCTGTGTTTTTTAATTTGGGGTATACATTTAAGTTGGGCCTCTATTATGGTGTCTTTAAAAAGTTTCCATGCAGCTTGCAGGGATTTGGCTCTAGTCACTGTGCCTTTTAATTTCTGTTTAACTAACCTCCTCATTTTTGTGTAATTCCCCTTTTTGAAATTGAATGCCAGGGTGCTGGTCTGCTGAGGTGTTCTTCCCACCACAGGAATGTTGAATGTTATTATATTATGGTCACTATTCCCAAGCAGTCCTGTAACGGTTATTTCCTGGACCTGATCCTGCGCTCCACTCAGGACTAAATCGATTGCCTCTCCCTTGTGGGTTCCTGCACCAGCTGCTCCAAGAAGCAGTCATTTAAGCCATTGAGAAATTTTATCTCCGCTTCTCTTCCTGAGGTGACATGTATCCAGTCAATATGGGGGTAATTAAAATCCCCATTATTATAGAGTTCTTTGTTTTGGTAGCCTCTCTAATCTCCCTCAGCATTTCAATGTCAGTATCCCTGTCCTGGTCAGGTGGTCTGTAATATATCCCTACTGCTAATTTCTTATTTTTGGAGCATGGAATTACTATCCATAGCGATTCTATTGAACATGTCGATTCATTTAATATTTTTATTTCATTTGATTCTACATTATCTTTCACATACAGTGCCACTCCGCCACCCACCCGGCCTGCTCTATCCTTTCGATATATTTTATATCCCGGTATGATTGTGTCCCACAGATTTTCCTCATTCCACCAGGTTTCAGTGATGCCTATTATGTCAGTCAATCTCCTCATTTAATACTAGGTACTCTAGTTCACCCATCTTATTAGTCAGACTCCTAGCATTTGTGTAGAAACTCCTAGCATTTGTGTAGAAATACACAGTTTTCCTCAGGGCTTTTGGCATGTGGAGAACAACAACAAAAGCAAAAACAGGAGGGTGTGTTGCTTGGCAACTGAGAGATTATTAATTATTTTATTATAGTGGGGAAGAGAAGTACATTAATTTCAAAGGTAAATATTTCTTCTTAGCCACAAGTACTAGAGACTTTAAATGAACGCATCAATTTTTTAAAAAAAAATAGATAAGATCTACCTTAAAATTGTGTATTATGTCATTCAATAATCTCCACAAGATGCACCACAATTTTGTAATAAAAACCAAAAAACAAAACAAACAACAACAAAAAAGCTCTATATATTGAGCCCTAGTCCCAATATATTTAAAAAAAATATAATGTAGCAAGTAGGGTTAGTTAAAAAATAGACTCTGAAAACCAGACATCCTATCTTTATGGCCGACTTTGTATTAAAACTGGGTAAACTATATGCATTGTCACTCTATTCTCCAGCAGATATTAAGACACCAAAAGCAAAATAGTGAGAATGGGGTAGATGGTTGATTAAAAAAAAAAAAAAAACCAGAGCTGAGTTATTGAAAGAATACAAAAAAAGCAATGCAAAACAGAGTATGAACTAAAACAGCAATATTTTTAAACAGATTTGCAAAATGTAGTTTAACAACAAGATTGTAAAAGTAAAACTGTCTAAAATAAAACAAAATACAAGTGTGGGCTTCAAATACTGAAGCTTTAATATAGATTATTAAGTTTTAAGAGCACATAATCATTTTCTTCTGGATATATTACTGATATATTTAATGAGCATGTTACAATAGTATGAACAGATCAAAATCAGGTTCAGGGGTCAACTTATCTAGGTGCCACAGGAACACTAGAGATTATAGTGTGTAAGAACTTCAGGGCAGGGAGTAATGTTAGAAATCTCAATGTGAAAATATTCTTCAAATCAGATCAGATTTTCCAGTACTAAAGTTTGTTTTCATGCACTAATTGCTGGATGTATCAGAGCTTTGCCTTCACTAGCATTTTCTATACAATTCTCCACTTAATATAAATTGCAGTTTTATCTTGGCTGATCTTTGAACAGACAAGGCTTCTGTGGTTTCTGCCATTTTTTCTACACAATTAAAAACCGTTCAGAGCAAATCTACTAGACAAATTGCTAAAGATACCTATGGCTGTATTTACAGTAGGACTATCACCATTGCTACCAAGAGTGAAGTTGCACCCAGGAAATTAAGACCAATATAGAGAAAGCTGCAGGGAGTTCATTATTTCCACATGGTTAATTGCTGCTCACAAATATGGGAAAATGAGGCTGACCCACTTCTCTAGAAGGCACACATGTACTCTCTTTAGTTTACCCTACACGCATAGAGTGTGCAGAAAGACACTTTTCTATCTCTATTAGAGACGTAAAAGAGAATAGAAGAATGTGACTGTGCTTGAGAATTTTCTCTATGGGTATGTCTAGACTTACTTTCACTTTCGAAAGAAAATATGTAAATTTGGTGGTAATTTGCATATATTCCGATCACTTTTTCTAAAGTTTTTTCGAAAAAGCAAGCAGTTTAGATGCGGTTCTTTCAAAACAAACAAACAACGAAAAAAAACCTTTTTTCAAAAGAACTTGTAACCCTCAATTTGAGGAAGAAAGTTCTTTCGAAAAAAGGGGTTATTTTCCCCCTCGAAAGAACCGCATCTAAACTGCTTGCTTTAAAAAAAAAAAAAAAAACTTTTGAAAAAGTGATCGGAATATATGCAAATTATTGCCTAATTTGCATTTCTTCTTTTGAAAGTGAAAGTAAGTCTAGAGGTACCCTATGAGTAATATAAATCTATTGCATGGATCTTTAACCTGTCTGATGCTGACAGGCAAGGGTGTGGCGTAGACCCTGAAGAATGTGTCACCTTTAGATGCCAGAGAAGTGACAAAGATTGCGGATGCTGGAAAAAAGTAGGTTTAAGAAAGATGGAATGAACAACCGAAGAAATCTCACATGCACTTTGGTGATACGAGAGGATGAACAGTGATCTCTGGAATTTTTGACCATTCAGGTTATGTCTAAACTGCTATTAAAAACCCTTGGCTGGCCTGTGACAGCTTACTTGAGCAAAGAGGATATTCTATTTGCAGTATAAACTGTCATGTTCGGGCAGAAGCAAAGGCTCTGGGGTCTCTCCCCTTGCAGGGCCAAAGAGCCACAACAATTAAAACCACCCCTTCATCCAAGGGAGCTGGCACAAACCAGCTGTGGGTGTCTAATTTCAGTGTCAGACTAGTGGATGATCTCAAATCAGCAATGACTTGCACTATCACTCATTTTACTCTTGGGTGCAAGGGCAAAGGGCCATTTCATTTTAGGTTAGTGACTTGCTGAGCGTCTTTATTTTTGAAACAGTCTTTTGATTAGAAGACTTGCCATCATGGAGGAAGGGAGCACTCAGACAAAGCTAACTGTTATGCTGAAAATCCTGCCACACCATGGTCAAGTGTAGTTTTAATAAATGGGAGTTTAGACAAAGCATCTTTCTGTTTCAGAATACAGAAAAACCACCTATGGCTGATGCCCAAATGGATTTAGGTGTCTCCAAATTGGATTTTATTTCACTGAGAACCTATTGAGATTTTCTAAGTCAGGCACTGCACTATTCTCAACAGATTTCTTCACAAGTCTTATGTCCTGATTCTTTGGATCAATGACAAAAATTAATTTGTGCCCCCGGATCTTGATCTGAACTATCTTTTCAATCATCTCTGGAACCTCCTCTTTTAAGAAAGAGTGTGAACAGAGATCTGTCTGGAAACCCTCAAGAAGTTGTCTGAACTTTGCGTAACATGTGCATTCGATCCTATAGCAAAAGGGAAGAGTCAAAGACCTGGAATGATCAATTCTATCACCTTGTCCACCAGCTCTTCCTGTAGTCTGGTCTCAATAATTAAAGGCTGCCAAAATCCTTTTAGTTTATGTTCACTTGTTCTCTTTCCATTAAGTGCAAATCTCTGCTGATGGGCTACTGGAATTTATTTGCTTAGTTTTTGTTCAAAAAGTTCCTCAGACAATGGATGTTAACAGGCTTAAAGGGAGATGACCCTCAGTAGCCAATCTGTTCAGTTTAAAGAACCTGGGAGAAGTGCTTTGCTTAGCAGACTGAAATGTCCTGTGGGAGAAAATGAATCATCCAGGGTAGGGTACAGAAGGACAACTCTGCAGAGAGGACCAATAGGTTCCAATGGGGACCATAGCCTTCCCTAACTTTTTCCAGCATCATTGCTCTGAATCAGAAAGGAATGGAGGAAAGGAAAATGAAACTGCTACAGCCATCTTTCTAGGGAATCCACAGTGGGAGGGCTGCTTTTTTCTGTGTTATACCTCCCCTCCTTTCCTTCTTGACTATGAAGAAGAACGTATTCTCCTTTGAGGAGATTTTCTTCGCTTCCAGTTCCCCACACAACAAAATCTGGGGTTCAAGGCTTCTCCAGACAGAAGTGCTAACTTAACAGGTCTCCTGAAGAAAGGTCCCATAACTCCATCCTCTAGTCTAGAAGATAGTTTCAGGAGTGGCCACTAGGCTAACAGCTTCCCTTAATTTGGTGGTTACCAGCCTCCAGATCAGAGGGGGCAAACTATAGCCTCAGGCCACATCAGGCCCTTTGGATCCTTCAATCCAGCCCCCGAGCTCCCATCAGGGAGCAGGGTCAGAACACCTTGCTGGAAGGAGCCAGCCCACCTCTTGGACAGCATGTAGTTCCCAGTCCCTCCCCTTCTGCCCTCCCTCCCCCAAAGCCTTAGTTTCCCCAGCGCCTATGCAGCGTTGTGTCCATGCTGCCAGACTTAATGCTCCAGGTGGCATGGCTGTCAGAGGGCAAAGAGCATGGAGTGTTGGATGGGGGTGAGGGTCACAGGGCAGGCAGTAAAGGGGTAGGGAGCAGGGGAGGGGAGGGGCAAGGTACAGACACAGGCTAGGCCAAACTTGGATGTTTGGGGAGTCATAGCTTTCTCCAGCCTTCTCTACCCAGCCCTCCATACAATTTCCCTACCCTATATGGCACTCAGGTCAAAAAGTTTGCCCACCCCTGCTCCAGCCAATAAGACATTCTGGAATCTTTAGTGGAATCCCATATGAGGATTCACTGAAAACAAAGACAGAGATTTTGCCACAAAAACAGTAAGGGAAGGGTGCAGAGCTCGGGGAGTGGACCCCTTACTTCAATCTCCCTAATGACAGGCAGAGACACCCCCCCAAAAGAGATTGGTTCTTTATTACATATGACTGTCAAACAGTCTTCAAAACAGGCCATAGAGATTATTTTTAGGAGAATCCAACAATTTACCAGGAGTTCTCTCTTGTAATGGTTTAGGAAACACAGAAAAGAGAGCTCTAGGACTAACTATGCTTAACTTACCTTCACAGACAACATGGTTTCTGTGGCCTGAACATCTGTCTTCCCTGGCTACCCCACAGGCAGTGATTTCTGACTTTCTGGGAAGCCTTATATTTGACAGTAATCAAGGGACAGTAGGACAATAATCAGGAGATGAGCGTGTTCTACATCAGTGATACCGAGACTGAGGCTCGTGAGCCACAAGTGCCTCCTCAATGTGTGTCCTATGGCTCTTTGCAGCACATGATATTAAAACATTCAATTAGCAACACAGAAAAAGTATCCTGATCGGTTGTTAACTAGGGATGTTAAATTTTGATTAATCGGCTAATCAAGTAGTCAATAGAAATCCCATCGATTACTCAATTAGTCAATGGGGGGCACTCCCTATCCCACTGCGCCTCTCACTTGGAAACGCACAAGAGCTGCCCGCGGCTCTTGTATATTTCAAAGGGAGAGGGGCAGCGGGAACCCATGCCAGCAGGGAGCAAAGCAGTCCATGCTGGCAGGGGTTCCCCTCTGTGCCTCTTCCTTTGAAATGTACAAGAGCTGCAGGAAGCCTTGTACATTCCAAAGGGAGAGGAGCAGCAGTGGGACCGGCAGGAGTGGGACTCTTTCAATTCCTGCTCGTGCCATTTCCCCACTGCCCCCTGCCTCCCAGACAGTGCTGGGGGGAGCAGCGGCTTTTAAGCCTGCTCCCCTACCACCGGCTCATGCTTCCCCCTTGCTGCCTCTCTTTGACAGAGGCAGCAAGGTGGGGGGGGGAGGGGGAGAACTACCGTAAAATCTCGAATATAATGCACACTGATGTATAAGGCGCACCCTGACTTTTGAATTTGATCAGAATGGAAAAAATCTATACTCCTATATAGAATGCGCACCCTGACTTTTTCAAGTCTATGGTATGCCAGCGCATCGTATTTCCTGCCTTTTTGTATTGCTGGTGGACGGATGATGGGCGCGATCCAAGCAACGATGAATCGGCCAAGGGAGAATTAGGCGAAGACGACAATAACTTGTATTACCTGGATGAAGATGTCAAGGGCTATACCCCGGAAGATATCACTCGTCTGTTCGACGAAGATAACAACAGCGAATTTGAGGGCTTCGAAGATGAGTAGAAGATCAATTTCTCTCAATGAAACTGACGATTACCATATTTGCGTGTCTGAACTATTGATTTACCGGTACTTACTTTTTTGAAAGTCTATATGATTGCTAGTCTATGGGAATAAAATTCAACTTCACATCCGGTGTCCATGTTTATAACTTATTTTCATAAATATCAACAATTAATTAACTATAAACTATTTCATACGACAAGTAAGACGTAAATTTCATATTATTTATTGTTTTTAAATATTTTAAAGCATTCTAGGAATCTCTGCCATTTCAGTTGATGTTGATTTCATGTTTACTGCCGTCTTAGCGTGGCGTCGGCATGGAACTGCCAAAATAAAACTTTAAACAATAACTCCTATATATAATGCACACCCCGACTTTGATCCAAAAAAACTCGGAAAAAGTGTGCATTATATTCAAGATTTTATGGTAGTCGAGTTCCTATTGGACTACCCGGTAAGCATTTGCTTATCGGGTAGTCGACTAGTTGCTTACATCCCTATTACTAACAAATTGTAGTTGATGAAATAACACTTGGTTAGTCATTTTGCGCCAATAATGTGTTATATAAACTGAATATTTCACATCATGCTGTTTAAATAGTACTGTACTAAATTAAACAGTGAATTCACACTACTGTGGCTCTTTTGGGTAATAGTGATCACAAATTTGGCTCCTGAAACCCTGAGGTCTGAGTATCACTGTTCTACATGCATACGCTCAAGCTGTCATTTGTAAGGGTCTGAATAGTTCAAGGTGTTTGCTTGGCAAAATATGAACGTTAAACCAAATAAAGGGTTTATAAGTATCTCCAGAATGCTCATGGAACTGGGGTTTTAAAATAATGCTTAAATTAACAGACTCCTTTCAACTGACAAGGTCCTTTCAATTTCAGTATCACCTTTACTTACCTACCAGGCCTTCAGATCAGGAACCTATGGATCCTCTGCAACAGCTGATGACATCACAGCCACATCTTTTCATTGTTCTAGACTGTTGTGAAGTGAATTTTAGCATGGGATACAAAACCCTAAACTCAGGCCTTGGGTAAATTAAGGTGACAACTTTGCAAATATTTTTATTAAAATGTAAAAGAAGTATTTGTAATTGTCTGTACTACACTTATACTAATTAAGAATCCTAAATTGGACTCCTCCAACAGCAAAATATATAAGCAAATCGTTCTTTAAAGTTTATATACTGGATGTCCCAAAACCCATAAAATGTAATAAAATTATGGCGGCGCTAAAATGCTTTAACTTACATTTGAAAGTCCTTGCAAGCAAATCCTCCTTAAAGTGATTGCCAGCTTTCCTCTGTGATATGCCTCAGCATGTACTCTATTGATGACATCACATCCAACATTAATCAGAGATGGAGAGCGGAACTTATCTCACCCATATTTGCAAATCAAGTACAGACACACGCTCTTTCCCACATCATATAAAAAAAAGCATGAGAGAAACATTTAGAAAACTACCTAATAAGAAAGAATGTCATTCCTGAAGCCAAGCCCTATTCTTTCCAATACAGGAGGATAACCAGTGAGTATTACTACCAGAATTAAGGCAAGTGAGGCTTTGCCTTCTATCAGAGAGAAATTTAGCTTTTTGAAGAGGACTGCCCTTCAAGGACCTGCAAAGTGAGAGGAAATAGAAGTTAAACTTTTAAATGGAATGAAAGATTGTGTTAACCCTATTTAACAGGGAGATTCAGCATCCCAAAGTATTTAACATGGCTCCACTTTTCAATTAGACATTTGCTTTCTTTACAGGCAGATTTTTCACACTGCAAATTAGGTCAAAATATTCTGGTATAATGACCAAACATTTCAGGATAAAATATGAGTGAAAAAAAGAGAGAGGCGAAGTATGCAACAACCAAGAAATTAATCTATGTATTTCATCTGATCAACACTACAACATTTCATTTGTGCTGTTTTAATGAAGACTGGTAAGCATCTCTGAAGCTATTTATTTTGACGGATTCTCATCTCTATCATTAAGATTCCCATTGAACTGGAACTTTACTCGGCACAGCTAAAGCATTACATGCCACTTCAAACTCAAATTTCAGCAACAGAACTTCACATTTAGATGCAAGTAAAAAGTACACAAAGTTATATCAATTTCAGGCACCTTCCTATATTCATATCTCAAACAGTTTTTTAAAACCAAAGTTTGGCACTTAAGAGAACCTTCATTTTCTCCCTCTGAAAAACAAACAAAACAAAAAACAAATATAAAATCAATCCTCTCACCATTGAAACCAGGCATTTCTGAATTGTAACGTAGTAGCTTTTAATTGTGTAGTGCTGCTGTTCACGGTTAGTTTTGGATGGCAAGTTAAGACAACTGTAAGCAATTTAAATTTCCTTTGAAGTTTTGGGAGAGAATATTATTGCTTAATTTAGTTATGACACAGGGGTTAATGCAAGGAATCTTGCCAAAACACATGATTGTTGTCACTGAAGAACCTAACAAGTAGTTGACTACTCAACTACCCAATAAGCTTAAGCTTATCATGTAGTTGAGTGGAGTACTTGACTACTCACTCCCACCACTGCCCGCTGCCTCTGTATGAGGCAGCAAGGGGGTGGGAGAAACAAGAGCTGGTGCTAGGGGAGAGCCAGCTTAAAAGCTGGTTTCCTAAAGCACTGTCTCCACTGTGCCACCTGCCTCCACCCTGCTGCCTCTATCAGAGGCAGCCAGGGGGATGGAGGGAGGGATAAAGGAGGCTGCTGTGAAGCAGCTTCTGCCAGCAGCGGGGCTGAGGCTCACCACAGGCGGAGGCTGCTCTGGCAGCAGTCCCTGACTGAGGGGGTCCCCAGCTACCGTGAACAGGGGCTGCTGGACCCGGAACGAGCTGTCTGGCTCTTGCTACATTTAAAATGCAGAGGTGCAGCAGTCCTGGAGCTGGTGCGAGCTGGGACTGCTCAGTCCCGGCTTGTGCCGGCTCCAGGAGCCACCCACACTGCAGCTCTGCATTTTAAAATGCAGAGGTGCAGTGGTCCAGAGCTGGCCCAAGCTGGGACTGATCAGTCCTGAAACAAGATGACTCCAGGTGCTATCCTCGCTGCGGCTCTGCAAAGTGGCCCCTTTATTGACTGTATTGACTACACGATTAGCCAAATAACTGGTCTTTAATATCCTTAGTCAGAACCTTTATTTTACACCTCCCTGTATTATGTTCGTTTGCTGGTCCAGTAGGGACTGCCCAGGGAGCGCAGTGGAAGTGTTGTTAATGCTGCTAGATAATATTGACCTCCCATGGTTCAGCAAATTCTTTGGTTTGGTACCGGACAGGTTCTAAGGATGCCAGACTAGAGAGCTTCAATGTGTAGCTCTATTCTTTTTGTTGTGGTATTACTACTTTTTTCAAGGGTGCAGTTTTTAGTCGTTCAATGGAAAAGGACTCATTCCATAATAATTCTAAAGGGTGCATTATTTGCTCATGGACAATGCTTTCTCTGAAGGCATCCTGCTAAAGTCAAACTTCAAGTTCAAACAACGTTTCTATATACTTTTTCAGTGATATTTTGGAGTGGTCACAAAGTTCTAATTTTGGATGTCTATTATCTTCACTTCTGAATGCCCTCCTCCAACCCTATAGTTTTGTCATGGTATTTTAAGATGCATGTAACCTTTAAATCAATGAACCATGAAGTTCCATCTTGTATGCTTGGCACAAGAAGAGTACATTTGCTACACACAGTCTGTTCAGAAATGTCATACACAAGTTCCTTCTTATATGTAATTTGGGTGTAATTTAAAGAAGAATGTGATTATGTTTCTTTAAAAAATACTAAGAAATTTAAAACTATCTTCCAATTTGCATACATAGTCCAGCTTCTGTCCCTCTTCAAAGTCAATGAGAATTAGATTGGACATTATAGTTGGAAAACATGGTTTATTTGATAAAAACCTTCAGTTAGTTAAAGCGGTATACAGGTATTTTCTTACACCATTTATATGTAATAAGAACATTCTCTTGATAGTTTTCATAATTAGACAAAGTGATGTAGAGCAAGTATTTGAATTTCTCACTTTGTCATCTCTGTGTGTCCCACAAAACAAATACTTAATATTCTTACAAAAGAGAATCACTACTAGGGAGAAAGATATTTGATCTGTTGTTCTCCTGTTCCTACACATAGCATTTATGAAGGGTGCCAATATAGCCTTAGTTTCAGTCTGCTGTTCCTGCTAGTTCACAAGAAGAGAAACTGTGGGAGGAAGGAACAGTAACACACATTTAGCCTTCTCTGATCCCACGTCCCAGAACACACATAAATAAAACAGATATAAAAATAAAAATGAGATTTTTTTTTTTTTTTTTTTTTTTTTAGAAAAGAGGGATAGCAAGATTACATAATTGCATCACAATACATTAAAATAATAAAGGAGATCCACAACAGAAGATCAGTGAAGGATAAAGCAAAAAGTTTGTTGCTACAGAGTCACAGTACTAATCACTTTATGGTATCACTTTTTAAAAGGGATTTAGTGATACCCTAGAGAGACAGACACTAATTCCTAATTTCTTTCTAGGAGAAGCTCTTTAATGTAGCAGCAAAGCAGCAGGAACTATCTACAGGTCTAAAAATACCAGACCTTTAAAACCCATGGTTCATTCCCACCTCCCCAACCAGCAGGCAACATGACAAGTTTATTATGTTATTTCCTTTCACGTGTAATTATATAAGATAAAATAGTATGCTGGTGATACTCACAATTATTAGACCTGGCACATATAATTCTTTTACCGCAATGTTTTTAGTCTATAAAAGATGGTGCTGCTGTACATTTCCCAAGCTTTAATTATAAAGTTAAGGCAGTATTTCCAAGTACCAGAATCATCATAGATTAAAATGTTCTCTTGAGAAAAGCTTAGCATCATCCTTGCTAGACACAGAGTATAGAATAGTTACTTTGGAAAGATGTGGCACAAAATCGGGAAAAGACTTTACTGAAAGTTATATAGTCAAATAATACATTTAAAAAAGGACTTATAAACAGACATAATATTAATAATAAATACAATTAAAATGTAAATTTATAAAACATCTTTCAGTAACACTATGAAGACTATGCTGAAGGAAAAGAGGAGTTAGAATCTAGTTAGCCCTGCTGGAGCTCTTGTACATTTCAAAGGCTCAGGCACAGGGAGTGCAGGGCCAGTCCCGCGCTGGCCCTGCACTCCCTGAGGGGCTTCCACTTTTTAACTGTGGCAAGAGCCTGACAGGTAGAGGTGCCCTTATAGACCAATTGAACAGTTGATGGAAATCCCATTGACTATTCAATTAGTTAATTAATCTAAATTTAACATCCCTACTATAGCTTGGATGCTGCCTTTGCCAGCTTATAGATATTTTGTATTGGCTGGATAAAGGATTAGTTCTAACTAGGCCAGAAAAGTGTGGCAAATAAAAATACGGTATAAATTCACTGGATTTGATTTTTAACTACAGGATTTTAACTAGTGAATAAAATGTAACTAGAGTAGCACTTAACCATGCAAAAATAAGTTAATCATATAAGCTTTAAGTCAAAACTTAACTACAGGTAGGCAATTAAGTCAAGAAATGCTAGAGCTGAAGTACAACATGAAACCTCAATTGCGTTTTGTACATATGCACTACACTAGATATGATCACAAAGCTATAATATAATGCAGGTGAATATAGAGTCTAACTAGATGATCACATATTACTGTAATGCACCTCTTACAAGGAAGCAGAGTTGCTTCAATTTACAATTCTATAATTTGTTACTTACAAATGCTAAACTATGTCATCTCACTATTGCATTAGTGTAGTTTTTGCACTTAATTTTTTGGTCTTTTCAAGGGAAAAACATCTTAGCTGGGACCATTTCTTTAAATACCAACCTATAAACATTACAAAAGTTCAGTACTACACATTTGAGGCATCAGTTCTGAACTCCCAGAGCTCTGTTAAGTTTAAAACTAAAAGTGATATGAATTTAAGGCATTTTTCCTGTACCCTTGTTGACAGAAGCGGAGTTCATTTTGAACACCACGAGTTTTAAAATGTCACTCAGATGTGCAACTGCTAGTTTACTAGTAATATAAATTTAGATTAATAGAGTAATATGTTAATAGATTTAGCATATGGACAGTAAGTGCACAAACTATAGCAAGGAAATATCCAGGATATCTGTAACTAAGCAACGCCTTCAAGAGAGTATGCACTGCTGTAGCTGTGTTGATCCCGGGCTATTAGAGGGGGGAAAAAGAAAGGTGATTTTTTATTGGACCATCTTCTGTTAGAGAGACAGAAAACTTTTAAGCTACACAGAGCCGTTCCGTAGCTAGTGTGAAAGTGCTAAACACAAGTTTGAACAGACAGTTCAAGATGAATGGTCCCTTAAAGCAGTGGTTTTTAAACTTTTTTTTCCTCATGACCCAGTTGAAGAAAATTATTGATGCTCACGACCCAACATATTTTGATTAGTGTGGGGGCTCCAGGGTGGGGCTAAGAATGAGAGCTTTAGTGTGTAGGAGGGAGGACTCAGGGCCAGGGCAGCAGGGGCTTAACTTCAGCATCTTCCAGTCAGCGGATGTGCTAAAGCTGGCTTCCTGTCTCTCCTGGCACTGCAAACCATGCTGCGCCCCAGAAACAGCCAGCAGCAGATTTCCAGCCAAAGGGACTGCGGATCTAGTGCTCAGGGCAGGGGCAGTATGTGGAGCCTTGTGTGCTCTTCCCCCTCTCACCCTCAGAAGCCAGGCCTGCTGCTGGCTACAGCAAAGTCTATGGTGCCAGGACAGGCAAGGAGCCTGCCTTAGCACCCCCACTGGTCACCTGATGCTCCTGCAGCAATGAGACCCAGTACTGGGTCGTGGTATGCCAGGTAGTGGGTCACAACCTACAGTCTGAAAACCACTGCCTTAGAGTAGGTCATCATTACACTGAACAGCAAAGTCAAGTCTTTATACCGTAGCAAAAATTTATCACTATGTTAACAAGGTCTGACAAAGAAACCAGTATGAACACTTAACTTCTGCCCACATAAATAGGAATATTATAGATTGTGATAGTCTTCATACTATTTCATATATAAAAGTACAGAACAAGATAAATGCACCTGAAGATAGATCTTAAAACTTAAAGGAACAGTACTTTATTTCAAATGGTAATTTAGATGATGATTGGTGAGAAAGCTGTTAATATTGGATGAGATGTTCAATCTATTTTTACTTATCATAATTAGGATTGTAAACAGGTAACTGGTTATCAGATGATGCTTCCCAGTAACTGGTCAACAAAGGATTGGCCCAACTGAAGCAGCCCTCTGTCCATGGCACACAGCCGGCAGTGGGGCTACTCTAGCCCAGCCAGGCCCACTGCACCACTGGCAGGGGCCTGTTCCATATAGTTTAACCTGTTAACATTTTAAACAGGATTTTGCATCCCTAATCCTAATGGAAAACATCCACTCAGTGATAAACTTGCATAGACAAACCTTTCGTGTCATTCTTTACTTTTAAGTCTTGTGCACTCTAGTTGAGAGCCTAATGTAAGAACAAAGCAAGACACAGCTGCCTGAACTTAAAAATAAGCAGAATAATGGAATGTATTGTTTCATGAAACCAGCATGTATCCTACAGGGTGAAGCTGCTGTGTAGGTCTACGGAAATACAACAATTACTAACATGCAGTTAAATGCACCTGGAAGTGAGTTACCCAAGGAAGCCTCTGAATTTCACACATTTGCACTACTGTTCTGCCACACACAAGTGAGTTATATATTTGTATAGCTTGGGTAACTCCAGAGTTCTGAAAAAATGATCAGTAGGTCTCATAATGGAGACCTTCTGCTGCTTGTTTATGCAAAGCTTTAAAAAAAAAAAAAAACAAACAAACAAAAAAAAACCCCACACACACCGCAATTTCCATGATAAGTTAAAAATTATTAAATCCAAGATGTCTTCTAATACAATAAAATGCATTCTCTGTATAGTCTGGCATACAGGTTTTCATAACTTTAGAAAGATCATAATGAACCACTTGAACTAAATATGAGCATGGTGTAATCCAATACAGAGGATTTTAACTTCCCTCCTGACTTCTAAAATTAATATTTGTATTACAATACCACCTACAGAACACCAAGAGGAGTGTGTGTCTGTGCTAAGTACCATACAAGATGTGGAAGAAGAGACAGTCTATGCCCTTCTTTTCCCACCCTCACAGACAAAAAAACCCTTACAATCTCCAGTACAATAAAAATACAAATAACTAATTTCTCTCTCCCCCAGATGTGTAGTTCCTTTCATTCCAAAAATGAAAGAAAGAACAAAACAATTTTCATCCACATTTCAAAATCACTAAACACTATCTTCAACCTCAGTTTATCTGCACTTGTTGGGAGTGGATTTACTTTTTAGTGCAGGCAAAGCTCCAATGGGAAGATAAATTTAAAACACTGACCCTTTACAACAGCAGACTCTCTCTTTCATCAATGCATCTAGGTTTTGTCTCTACCCAGGTCTTTCTGGAAATCTCCCACTGTTGCTATAGGTGCCACACTGGAGTACTGCAGCTTCACTAAAACACCAGAGGGAACATTAATGTAGACTATAAGCTGCTGGCAATTTTACCCCGAGTTGTCTAGAACAGCCCTTAGTATTATATAATAGTTCAGCCATTAATACAGTCACCACTGTCAGAACCAGTGAGATTTTTTTTAATACATTGACAAAGTCCTGCAATTCCTTTCTTCAATCTTCTCTCAAAGCTCTACTTACTCACATTGAGTGGGGGAAAAAAAAGTTTCTGCTATATGACCAGAGCTTAATACTGCATATGTGCTAGAATATTTTGCAATTAGTAAAGCTTACTTCATGTTTCCTACCTTTTCTATTCTGTTACCTACTTTACTATCCAAATTATGTCCAATAAATCTTTTGGTATCAATTTCACAGCCTTTCCCCCTAACATATCCCACCTTTAATAAAAAAAACAACACACACAAAAAACCACTTTTCATAGTTATATACTATTTGAATTACTAATTTATCCTTTATTTACCTCTTCCATGGCAATTCCTTTTAATGGGTTCCACTTAAATTATCATTTTCAGCATATCTAATTCCTGTTTCACGTACTCTACTAACCCATACCTTCCCTTTGATCTGCAACAATCTTTTCTGTTGTGCTTCTTTTTATGCCACATAACCAGGGCTCGCCAGCTGCGCAGTTTGGCACACTGCACATGCGCAGACCGCGCTGCGCATGCGCTTACCACGCTGCGCGGCTTCTAATCTACTCGCCATGGGTGAGTAGATTACACTAATTGTTGAGCCCTGCACATAACCATCTGTAAACTGGCAACTGTTATTTCCCTGAGGAAAATTTATTTATACAAAACATGCTCAATACGGAGCAATGGAAGTCACTCTATTAGGAAAAGTGAGGAGTTTGCGCCAAACCTCAAGTCTAATTTTCAATTATCCTCAAATGACACTGATCTTCCTGATTCCCACAAATGACACAATGCTAAAACTGACACCAGGATATAGCTTAGTATTCATAAGCTGTCGTGGGCACAACCCACTTCTTCATTCATCATATGAAGAAGTGTGTTGTGCCCACGAATGGTCATGATACTACAGGTTGAACCTCTCTCGTCCAGGACTCTCTGGTCCAGCAGGTCCACAGATGTTGTTAGACCAGAGATCCCAGGCCGCAGAAGTTGAGATCAGAAGCTGGTCTGGTCAGCAGCAGCCTACAGAGCCAGTGACCTGGGGGATGGGGAACCCGAGGAGCAGCTGCCTACCTCATATGTGGGGGCTGGGGAACCCCAGGACAGCAAAGCCCCGGGAGCAGGCTGAGGGCAGCAGAACCAGGCAAATGAGCCAGATGAGGTCAGGCCTCCGGGTTCTCCCAGGGCAACAACCAGGAGGGAAACCCTCGGAGAGCCTGAATGTCTGACCTCCCCTGGTGCAGCAAATTCCCTTGTTTGGGACCACTCTGGGCCCGAGGGTGCCGGACCAGGGACGTTCAACCTGTATTTAATATTTTTGTTAGTCTCTAAGATGCAAGAGGACAACTGTTATTTTTTAAGTTACTTTAATGAAGATGTTCCTACACTGACAGGAGAGCTTTTTCCCTTAATGTAATTAGTTCACCTACCCAAGAATGGTAGCTAGTTCTCCAGCTAACATAGTGCTGTTTACATGGATGGGTTAGGTCAATACAACTACGTCACTCGAGGGCCGGGATTTTTCACATCCCTGAGCAATGTAGTTATACCGACCTCAATGTTCCCACTAAGGTGCGCAGCTGCGCGCCCATGCACAAAAAATTCTTCCCCTGCCTACCTCCTCTGGAGATCTGTACATCAGCACTCGCATGGCAGGTGGCTGCTCCAGCGGGAAGGGCCAGCTGAGATGGCGTGAACTTGTTGCAGCTGTTTGGCAGGAGGCCTGCTCCGATTGCCGGGTCTGCCACGTGGCAGCGGAGCTGGGCCTGTCCTGGTGGCTGGGAACGGGAACGGGACCTGCCACATGGCGGGGAGGTGTCTGCTCTGGCAGCTGGAAATGTGTGTGTTAATAAAGTGGGTGGCACACATCCAAACTGGCACACATGACCTCAATATTGGTGCATAAACCAAAACTGGCTCCGCTCATGGCTGGAAAATCTTAGAGGGAACACTGACCGACATAAGTCCGTAACATAGATCTGGCCTAAAGTTCTCATGTAGGCAACAACAGGTTGACAGAAGAGTTATTTTGTTAATCTACCTTCTCAAGAAGCAGTAGCTAGGTCATCTAAACCAGTGGCAGGGAACCTAAGGCCCAGGAGCCAGTTGCAGTCCCCAGCTTACCTGGATCTGGTCACCAAAGCTCAGGGCCCTCCCACCCAGCATTGGAGAGCCTGCACTGGTGCTCCAGACCCTCCTACCATTCCCCACATGAGACCGGAGCACACAAATTTACTAGCCTGGGCCCCTCTAGGCTCTGGTGTATGAGGGGAATGGGGCGGGGAGGAAGGAGTGTCTTTCTCCTTCCCAGTCACGGACTAGGTCAGTGAGGGCTTGGGGAGTTTTCTGCTTCTCACTTGTGTGCAGCCAAGTAATTTTTCTGTGGGTCATCGGCCCCTGACCCAAAAAAAAGGTCCCCCCCCCCAATCTAAACCAACAGGAAAACCCTCCCCATTGGTAAAAGTAGTGTCTACACTGAGGCACTATATCGATGCAGCTGTGCTGCAGCAACATTTTAAATGTAGCCAAGCCCTAAGGGACTTAAGACTTACTGATGCACATACACTACTGAGACCATACCATCACAGCTATTTCAATGTAGCTATGTTGGCATGACCTCCTAACACAGACACAGTTTAAGCCAACAGAAATAGTTTTTTGTTGGTGTAGGATCACCATTTCCCTGAACAAAGATAACTACATCAACAGAAGTACTCTTCAACAGACACAGCATTTACAAAGGGGATCAGGTCAGCATAACTCAAATGTGGGGATTTTTCACATTATAACCAATGTAGCAATGTCAATCTAACTTATGTGTAGACCAACCCTAAATTCCATTTTTGAAGTACAACCCAGGTCACGTAATCTTGTAGTATGAGTGTCTGTTGTGTAGACAAAACTAAGGCGCTGCACCTGTGTCTTTGTAGCAGTGTATCATAGACACTTAATACAACAGAAGGGTTTTTTCCCCAATGTTGTAGTTTAATCCAACCAATAGAGACAGCTTGCTAGCTAGATGGAAGAATGTTTCTATTGACCTAGGGGGTTTATTCTAGGGTTTATGTTCACATAACTATGTCTATTGGAGGGGAGAATTTCACACACCTGAGTGACATACCTAGATCAAAGTCAGGTTCCCAAACTTTTTTTATTGCATACCCCCTTCCAGATACCCCAGCTGCCCACATCCCCCCCCCACCCTCCTCATCATTAATACTTTGTGTTATCCTCTTAACATTACCTATGTGCCCATATTTCACTGTTATATCCAATGTACAGTGCAACATACAAAAAGCCCTACTAAGTTTTGAGCTCAGTTAAACTGGAGGTAAAGATGCTGTATTTCAGTATCTCAGTGTTCTCACTGGTACATCTTGAAGTAAATTAACTACTATATTTTATATAACAATTTCCCACAAAGTTGCGTCTGGGTAGCCTACTGTGAAAATGAAATAAAATATTCAATAAATAAAATCCACATTACACTATTTCTCCCATGTACCACCTGGCCTAAAGGTATCTCATGTAACCTGAATGGTACATATACCTTAATTTGGAAATCCCTGATTTAAGCTTTAGGTATAAACAAGGCCTGAGTCACTCTGCACTTCTGAAAATTTAAATTTTAAAGTTATGGGTGCTCTGAAAATAACACTGTAGTCTACTTAAAGTTTATTCTAACACAGAAGTCGGCAACCCAAGGCATGAATGGCATAAGTGGCACGTGAGCCAAATTTGAGCGGCACACAGTGGGAGTTCAGCTCCCCCATCCCTCTCACAGTGGGGAACCCATGGTGCCTCTGGAGTAGGGATGTTACATTTAGTTTAATCAACTAGTCGATGGAATTTCCATCGACTAGTTGATTAGTCAATAAGCAGCGGAGCTGCAGTGGGGTTAACTCCATTGGGAGCTAACCCCCACTGCGGCTCTGCCTTTTGAACATATTAAGAGCCAGTAGGCTCTTAATACATTTAAAAGTCTGAAGCGCAGCAGGGGTACCTGACGAAAGCCGGGACAGCTGATTCCCAGCTCAAGCTGGGTCCTCCCCCACTGCACTTCTGCTTTTTAAATGTATTAAGAGCTAGGAGGCAAGGGAAAGCAAGTCAAGGATCACACTACACAATAAGATTTCCATCTTAATTTATTTATTAATGAAGCTGCTGAAAATATAAATGGCACACAGACTTGTAAACAGAAGCTAAATCTTGGCACGCTACTTCTGAAAGGTTGCCAACCCCTGTTCTATCACTTCTGGGCTAATCTCTATAGAAGTGGAATAGACCAGAAATGAGGATTTTTTAAAGGCCCTGTCAATTAACTTATTTTTAAAATGTTCTTTGAGAAGGAGATTATGAAAACTTATAGAAGTGGTATCCAAAGAACAACTTTTATTATAGGCAGCAGCAGCTCCAAAATGGGTCAATAATTTCTAAAATTTATTGGGAAAAAGTAGGTTTTAATCATGTTATAAAAATTGTTACAGAGAAGTTGCACAGAGAAACTTTAGCACATCCATGCTTTGGAGCAAAGACTTGAAATTTGGCAAGGAGTCTCTTTCAGGTCAGGAGTATGCCTTATGTCGTCCTTATGAAAACGTATCCATTTTGGGACATGTTTAAGCTTCTGAAAATTCACTCTTATTTGCTGTTTGGAGATTTAAGAGTTTGATAGCTAAATTTTCTTCAAATTCATCTGCACAAAGCATGCTCCATTCCCAAGCAGCTCCCACTTGTAACTGGACTGCACAAGTGGCATTCCAACAGAACAAGTGAACATGCTCCATCTTAAGGGAGAAGCAGCTGAAGACACTCCCGAAATTCTTCCTCCCATCTGACAGTTCTCACTGTAGTGCTGGGCACCAGAAATGAGAACACAGAACCTAATTCTCCTGTGCTTCTTCTTGCTGGCACCCAGGCTGCATAGAGGAGAAGGCGGCATCTTGATTTGAATGCACAGGGGTGAAGAACCAATAGGAACAGAGTGGGACAGGTGCTGCGGAAGGGATAAAATAGGAGTAAAATGATGGCGAGATGAACAGGGACAAGAAGCTATGGAGACCAGGACAAAAGATTCCAGCCACTAGAGACAACCCTCCAGAACCCGACACTGAACCTATTATTCTTAAATCTCAACGTTCATTTGCTGTCTAGCAGGCAGCTATAAAACCCATTAGCAAAGTCAGTCTCCATCCCCCTCTAGTGGGCAGGTCCATAAAATAGCTTTCTAATACTGATATTTATTCCATCCATGCAAGTGGTAGAGGACTGTATTGTAAATCTAAAGGTATCAATCCTACTGATGATCAGTTCAGAGGAAGGGAAGATGCACATGGTGCAAGTGATGGAATTTCTGTATTTTCAAAATTAAAGGTTTTTGGAAACTTAGGAAATTACACCCCCAAAACCTATGTTAAAAGCATGCTAATGTTGCAAAATCAAACTCTGAAAATTAAAAATGACAGAATTAAGGTTGCACAAACAACCTTAATTCAGTCCCTGTTTGATAAGCATAATGATACAGCCTATCACTGCATTAGTACATACTATTTTTTACATAAAATCTCAACTCATTCAGTGCACAGGACAAACTGTGCTTTGGAAATGAATCAGCATTGCGTACAGAGTGAGGCTGTTATGTTTGTGGGATCCTTGTGTATTGAGAACCAGCCAATGGGAATGAAGAGCCAGAGCTTGGGATAGCGGCAGCTTGTGGAACTGGACTGCTGCTTGCAGCTTACAAGGTGCAGTGTTGTCTCACTGTGCCAGGACGGGCAAGAACCCTGCCTTACCATTCCACTGCATCACTGACTAGGAGTCCTCGGAGTTAAGCCTGTGCTCCAACAATCCCCTGTCCCAGCACTGAGCTTCCCCCAACCCAGAAATGCCCTCCTGCACCTCAAGCACCTCATCCCCAGCCCTACCCTATAGCCTGCAAGAACCTGAACCCACCTGCACCCTACCCTCATGCCTTAGCCTAGTCACATCCCACTTACTGAACCCCTCTGCCCCACCCTCACCCTCCAACCTGGAACTCCCTCCTGCACCCAAAGCAGACCATCCCTGTGCTCCCACCCTAGAATCTGCACTCTAGTCAAAAGATATAATTATGCTGGGTCACAGGCATGAACAATTTTCTTCAACTGGGTCACATGAAAAGAAGTTTGAGAACCATTGTACTAGGATATCAAAGTCCTGTTTCTTATTCAAGGGACATATTCCCAACCATATCCTAGTAATCAGTAATTTTCATATTTGTAAATGTTAAATTTGAGTAGGCAATATAGATCACATTGTTAGAGGTACACAGCAGAAGAGAACTAGCTGGATCTCCACACTGTACACATTCTCTAAGAAATCAACCCTAACCGCAGCCACAGACATTAGGTGCACTCTGAAACATATGATTCATTATCTCACTGATATAAGGGCATTGAGAATTCTCCTTAGGTCCTCTCACTCTGGAGATCCAGTAAAAGTAGCAACAGCCAAGTCTGGGGGGAGAAGACTTCAAATGAACATTGTTATTATTAATACGTCAACCTGCAAGAAGGTACCAAAATTTTACTCTTATACAGCATACAGACTGTGTTTTTGAGCTTGCTGAGGAAAACATCTCTACACACTTAGCAATAGTAAAAGCAGAATGTTTTTTAAATGATTTCTTAAACTTGTAATGGGTCTACTTGTTTGTAAGACAAAAGCTTCTGCTCTTTTCGATTTTATTTGTAATTCTCTTGTCCTTTGTGTACAATGTGTTTTTGCTCACTCCTCAATTTAAAAAAATATTTACATACTAGTAATTACTCAAGATAACATGTTCACAACTAAAAGAACTATGTGCCATAATGGACAAAATATGTAATTATATTACAACCGAAAACAAACTGACAGTTAACAATTAAGTCATAACACAAACATCCAGAAAACCTGAAAGATTACTTAATTCTATTAAATATAGTTAGTTGAAAATATTTTTACTTTTATGAAAAGCAAGTCAAAATTATGATCTTGGTAATGACTACCATCAGCAGACATATCTTTCTTTGATCGTACATAAAACTTAAAATTAAACATGCTGATTGTATTTAGTTAATCCTTGTATCAGTATCTCTCAACTAAAAAGTGTGTGCTGAATAGATGTAGTAATACAATATAAGAGACTACATCCCTTAGCTGGTCATTTCTAGGCCTTTACACTTGGTAGTTTTCTGAAGCATAAATATTCTACATTATAATAAATCTCCTGGGTGCTAACTTTCCTCAGTAATTTTTTGTTTACTGATAAATGAATAGATTGTGTTGCACAAGACTCTCTCAATATCCTAATGGTGCAAACAACAATGCTAAAGACAAAGAATGTGCATTAGTTGTGAACACTTTAATCACTGTTACCCAATCCTACTCAAAGCAGGTCAAGATGACACAATGATTAAAATGCCAGCAGCCACCAGTGCCATCTCTTTCACCAGAACTCACATTAGACAGAGCTGCACCAATAGTAACCACAAGCAGAAAAGTTAAAGAAAAGGTCTAATGAAGACAAAGCATACAATATAATTGCTTCACTGTATTTTTACATCCAAAAAAATCTTGATCTATGCAGACTACTAATGATATTTCTGTCCTGAGTTGCCTATACTATGTATTCTTTAAACAACGAAACTCAGAAAAAAATACAGATGCACTTATCAAATCTTCTTCAACATTTCATTTTTCCTGTCAAAATACAACATTAACTGACATCTAGGGACTGCTTGAAATATTTAAGCTACCTTGACTAATATAATCACTAATAACACACCTAAGAAATCCCTTGTATATCACTTCAGATATAAACAGTATAAAGAAGGTTCACTTTTCATAACTCTGCATGACAACAGGTTTGATTGCTAATTCATTTTGTTTTAAGATGCACTGACATACAAACTTCTTCAGAAAAAAATGGCATTAAGATAATTCTATTTAACCAAAAAGAGGGTTAAGAGGGGGAAAAAAAACAGGAAAATAAAAAAAACCTGATCTTAAAATTCATCTTAAATATACACATTATATATATTCAGGTATCTATGCACTGTTAAACATTAGTGCACACTTGTTTTTAATAAAGATAGTTGAAGAAATAAGATGACATGCACTAAAACAGAGGAGACACTCTTCCTATTATTTAAGATGACTCCAGATTATTGCTCCCCAGCTCTGCAGTTGCTCTCAAAAAGTTATGTCTACACTGCACCGTTAAACTGAGTGACTGGCACTTGAATCTGGGCACCTGGATTAGCCTAGCCCAGTAAGTGTACCAGTGTTCCCTCTAAACTGCGCTGTAGCACATCTTCACAGGTGATTAATCAGCCCCACCCCATCAGAGGCTCAGGGCTCCATTCAGGGAGCTGACTGACTGGGCAGGGCTCATTAATCACTTGTGAAGCTTTGCTGCCAACTGCACCTTAAAGGGAACACTGGTGTGTACCACTAGCATGTCCCATCTGCAAATCCCTATCCTTTTCACTGCTCCTCACTTTCTGCATTCACCTGTGAACATGTCCATAGTTCTTTCTGTTCAGACATCTAGGCACTCTGACTGTGAAGTGGGCAAATTCCAGCCCAAATTAAAGTGGAGAATGGTTCTAACCCACACCCTCAACCAAGTAATCAAGACTGGTTTTAAAGCACCTCCAAACTCAGGCCAGGGGGTTGTTTTTTGTATATAGTGGGGAAGGGGAAGAGGAGGGAAAGGAAAAGGGGATATTAAGACTTAATTCCAGATAAGTAACCCAGATTACACTGCCAGTCAGACACTCCATATAGGTATGTCTAATTGCAATTAAACATCCTTAGCTGACCCATGACAGAAGACTTGGGCTTGTGAATTTCAGGCTGAGGGGGGCTGTAAAGCTGCAGTGTGGACATCTCGGCTCTGGGACCCTTTCCCCTCAGAGTTCCAGCTCAAGCATGGACATCTACACAGGAATTTAATAGCCATGCAGCCCAAGAACCACAAGTCCAAGTCATCCAACACAAGCCAGCTGTAGACATTTAGCTGTGATGTAGACATAATCTAAGGGTTTAGAAGAGGAACTACTCTTTTCCTAGACCACCAGCATCATGAGGCAAAAGAGAAGATGAAAACCAGATTACTCTCAATTGAAAGACCTATCTCAAAAAGTCAAAGTTACACTGCTCCAACCCTCCAGTTATTTTTTGTTATGACTGTGAGATACCATAAGTGAGGTGTGTGATGCATTCCATCATTTAATGTAGCAATAAATTGCTAAATGCTTAGGTTAATTCATAATTTATAATTCAGCAAGAGCACACAAATCAAGTACTTGGGAATATCATGTCAAAGATATCTCTGAGTGCCAGTAAATGCACTGCTATAGGCAGAGAAAAGCCAAAAGTGAAAAGTATAACTTGACCATGAATTTCCCCTAAAGCTTGATTTCAATACAAAAAAAGGTTTATGTATTATAATTTAGCAAACCAGAGTTAAAACAAAATTACACTTATCAAACCAAGGTATATACACCATACCTACACTGTATGTCCTTAAACTGCATGAGCAGTTGCCAAAGTACAACACAATATTTTCAAACGGTTGGTCTTCTTAGACTTTCCAAGAATGCCACTGCAGGATTTTGAACATGGTAACAGCAATTTCATCTCATACAGATAAAATGTTTGTTATTTATAAAACGCAGTTATATTTGTTAATAGAGATGTGAGAAAATAACTCCATGGAAGTAAATAAAATTGAATATACAGTATAGGGTCCAATACAAAAAGAAAATTGGCAATAATAATTTACAGAACACAGACGATAATGCTCACACTTTAAGGAGAATATACTAGAAAATTAACGGGATATATTGAAAAGCCAGGGCCAATTACAATGAAGTATCCAAACCACAGTTGCCCAAGAATATTAATGGAGATTTTCACCTTGTTCCAACATCTGGAAGAGCACACTGACAAAACTACACACAAAATTAAGATTAGAGTTGCGTTTCTAACAACATCCCTCATACTAGAATGCTTGAGAGATTTCAGCATTGAAGTATCCTATTCCAGGCAGACAAGATTCTGAAGTTTCCAGAAGCCATTAAGAACAGTTTCCTCCTGACACATCATTAACAAAATTGTTTTGGTTTCACAAAGAGTTCATTTCTACCCTTTTTCAAAATTATACCTATTCTAGCTCAGTTTTACACTGTTCACCACACTGCAATATTAACCTAGCACAGCTTCCAAGATTAAACTGCACTCCCTTGCCATCTAAGATATTCACTATTCCTTGAATTTTTATCTAATTTCAAGCCACCCCAGCTAATTTCAAAATCATGTGTCATAGTAGGAAGAAATGGCAAAAAAAAAACCTCATATGAAGCCACTGACATTATTCCTCTGTTTATTACAGATGGTTCAGAGAGGTAGCTGAGTTGATCTGTAACTGGGAAAACTTAAACAAATAGTCTTGCAGCACCTTAGAGACTAACAAAACACATATATGGTATCATGAGCTTTCGTGGGCACAACCCACATTGTTTTTTAAGTTTTCCCAGCTACAGATGGGTTAGACACAATATTCAGTACCTTCACAGCAGTTAAACAGTCCAATTTTCCTTTTAGCCGAGATTCTAGCATCTGTACGCTTCATAACTAGCATCTTGGGTAATTCACTGCAAACTCTTTGCCAAGGGTGGCTACTGCGTGACTTGTGGACTGACCTTAACCACAGTATTCTACAAGATGACACGAAGATAGCTTTTACTATACTTAAAAACAAAAACAAGTCTCTTCTCCTTCCCCCTCCCACCCAGGCTACAGAGTCCAGCAAACACTGTTCCATTTTCACTACCTGCTGGACTTAGCTGGTTCAACATAGAGCAGTGTATGCAGGAAATAGACACACTGATTATGCCTACAGTGAGTCATTTCATGCAAGAATGCCAGCTGGGTCAAAATTTGGGAATCCTTGCTCTCAAGATGCAAACCTTAATTCATTTTTATAACGTGATAAATGGGTTCCTCAAGATGGACTCAAAGGCTTTGATTTGAATGGAAGCTGCTAGATGCAGTGAAAGTTACTAGGTTCCTAAATAAGTGATCTTAAGCACTTTTTTGTGAAAATCCTAAGCAATATAAATTAGGGATGTCATCGTGTATCTTATCGGTTAATCCTTCTGACTACATGCATTCTTCCCCCCCCTTCCGCCACTTGCTGCCCCTGTATAAAAGGAAGTAGGTGGGAGGAGGAAGCAGGAGCTCGTGCTGGGGGGAGTCAGCTTAAAAGATGGTTCCCCCAAGTACTGGCTCTACAGTGCCGCCACCCCCCCAACCCCCACACACCCTGATGCTGCCTCCATTAGGCTGGGGGGGCGGGGGTGGGAGTGGGGAGAGGGAAGGCTGCCACAGAGCAACCTGGGTCAGCTGTGAGCAGAGGTTGCTTTGCAGCAGCAATGCCTATCCACAAGGGGTCTGAGCTCCCCACTGAGAGAGGCTGTTCCCTATCCCATGGAGAAGCCTCTGTCTGTGGGGAGCTCAGACCTCGCCCCGACAGGAGCTGCTGCCTCTGTATCAGCACCCCATGCTTCTGCCTCTGATTTTTAAACTGGCTCCCCTCACGGACCAACTTCCCCTGCCACCCTGTGCTGCTGCCTCTGACACAGAAGCAGGAGGCTCCCTGGGAGTGGAGGCTCCCTGGGAATGGAGGCGAGTGCTCACTGGCTGCCGGCCCTGTCACTGAAGACTATCGAATACTCGTGTAACCGCAAAGATTTCACACAGTTACACACCTATTCAATTACCCGATATCCAATATCCCTAATGTAAATAATCTGTGATATGCAATCTGTTATAAAATATATTCATATCTATTTTAAAATATATTTCTGTATTAAAAATGTATTACTGGATGTAAAAACATCAAATCTTACATGTGACTTGGCCAAAAAGTAATATGGCGTTGCACTGGAATTCTTAATACAAATCTTTAAATAGCTACACTGCCATTACAAGTATATGAATTTTAAACAATAAAAAGTTAAGGAATCTCTTCTATAACTGAAACAATAGCATGGCTAGATAGTTTAACTGATATTTTAAGTGTTACAAATTAAAGAACTTAAAAAACCCCACAAAACAGAACAGGATTAAGCACTAGGGATTTAAATATGCAGGGGAAAAGTTAACCGGTTAGATGATTTAATTGCAAGAGTTTAACTAGTTAACTCCAGTTAACTGGGTAGGGTTCGGCTAGCCCACTGCGTAGGGAGGCACCTCCAACCCAGCCCTCCACCATCCCCAGGGGGGCTCCTACATCCTGGCAGGCTAAGGGTCCCGCTGCGTCAGCGGGTGGGGGGACTCCTACAGCCAACAGGGTTCCTGCCAGTTGGGCTGCAGCAGTTGGAGGGCTGCCCCCTTCTCACCCTGCTGGTTAACTGGTAAGCATACCAGTAAAGCAATTCTTACCAGTTAACCAGCACCGAGGTTCCATTCAGGTAAGTAACAGGAACAAGGTGGTATTGTAGGTATGTTTAGTAGTAATGCAATAGTGTAGTCGATTAACCAATTAGCAAAAGCTATATACATTTCCCCTTTCCTTTGCCAGTAATTTTTTTGATCATGCTGGCCAGCAGCCCGGCTCACGCTGGGTCAGGGACCTACCCCCACTGCAGCTCTGCATTTCAAGTGGATTAGGAGCCGGAGGGTAAGCAGTCCAGCTCAGTTCCCGCTCACGCTGGGTCTGGGAGCTCAGATCCTTCCCCCAGAGAGGGTTTGCTGCCACCTCGTGCTGCTGCCTCTATATTAGAGGCAGCAGCAAGGGGCAACAGGCAGCTGGTCCACAAGGGGAGCTGTTTTTTAAATTGGCTCCCCTCGCAGACCAGCTCCTGCCTGGCACCCAGCACTGCTGCCTCCGATACAGAGGCAGCAGCGCAGAATAGCAGGGGACTTCTCGCAAGTGGGACTGGAGCATATTGGCTGCCAGCCCCAGCTCCGGGGACTATAGAATAGTGAAGTAACCGATAAGTATTCATGAGCTTAATGGACTTATTCAATTAAACAATTGATATTTAACATCCTTAATGTTTAAAACAGTAGGGTTTTTTTTTTTTAAAAGGGCCCACAAATTAAATTTCAAATGGAGATACAGATCCCCTTCAGAAATCTTAGACAATCTGTTGACCCATAGGGGCCCATGGACCTTGGAACACAGGCTGAAAACCACTAGTCAGAAGCATTTTCATGTCAATATATGAAGGAAACTGAATTAGCACATATTTAGAAGTGTGTTTCAAGATATGCCCTGTTAAACTCTCTATTTGTTGGATAATTCTTTAACAAACACATTGCCGTTTCTTTATCTGTCAGATTTCTATCTTAGGGGTTTTATACTGCTGCCCATCACCATCGTACCAGACTGCCTTCCACACAAAAATCAATAGCAATAGCAAAGTCTCTAGTGAGCTTTCAGTACCTAGTTGTCACATAAACCTGTTTATACTGTTCTCTTCTGGCTCTAATGAAACAGTGTTTTCCTACTTCCAGTTTATACAATTTATATGAAATGGAAGACATTCTTTGTAGCTATTTCTGGCTGCGCTCCTTTTTACACTCTACTTGTAAAAAGTGTTCTCTCTCAAACTAAATGCTACTATACAACTGTAACAACAAAAAGGAAAGTGCACCTAACTTATTCCTGTTTCTCTACTGACTATGAATTTTAACTGAATATGCACTTGGTAACTAGCCATTCAGGAGAATTATTTGTAATTTGTGAGGAAAACAAGCACAGGTTGAACCTCTCTAGTCTGGAACCGTATGTCGTCCGGAATGATTTTAGTTAGCCAAGTGTCTACTTTTCATGGGTGTGGCCAAGTTTCCCACAGACCCATAAAGTTTTACAGGCACCAGTCCTAGCTCTCAGTGTTCTGTGCTGTCGTGTAGCTCTAATTTACCCCTAAATGTCCTCTAACAGTACAGTAAGCAGTGGAAGTGTTGGTAATGCTGTTTTTTCCCATGGTCCAGAAAACTCCCTCATTCAGAACTGGTCACATCTGAAGGGTTTCAAGACTACAGAGTTTCAACCTATATTTCCCATTTCATATATTAATTGTATGGACTGAAAAGGGAGAACACAAATTAATTAGAAGACTGTTTTAAAACTTCCATGTGAAAAGTAGATGCTGAAACTTAAAGAAATGGCACCATGTGCCATTTGGACAGCATTAGAAAAACTTCTTTGCCAAAGAATGATCTACAAATTCAGACTTACAGCCCATATCTTGAAAGAAACTCAGTTACTTTTTATATAATTAGTCATTCTATTTCATTCCAACACTTAAGTGAAAAACTCCTTGTTAATGGTTCCAAACATATATTCACATTTATATTACAACAGAGAGTTAGGAACACTCCTGCAAAATAATCAGGTGCAAACAACGGAACTGTCACCTACTAACAGAGTACACAATAGATTTTAGTGCTAGTTTCATACTGTTTACGCATTTACCGTTGTTGGTATCTAATGAACTAATATTATGCATTTTTACAGAACTTTCCATCCACACAGCTACAAATATGGGTATTATCCCAGTACTATACATGGGAAACTGAGGTACAAATTGGTTAAGTGACTTACAACAGGCATCAAGTCAGCAGAAGGACCAAGAATAGAACTCAGGTTTTCTTACTCCTGTTCCCATGTTCTGGACTACTGCTCCAGCAATCATAACATGCAAAGTAATATTTTCCATTTCACTACCCAAGAGAGTACAAGTGTTTAATACTAGTTGTATTAGTAAACAAACTATAGCTTTTTACAAATAACTCATTCAACAAACTGCTTCTGTGTTATCTGCTTCAAGAGCTCTAGTAAACCTGAGCAGAATTCTTAAAAAAAAAAAAAAAAAAGTGTCTCAAGCACAACAACTAATGTCCTAACCCAGTTTTCTGAAGCTACTCCATACAGCAACTATAAAGCATCAGAAATTTAGGGTGCATTAAGAGGAGAGAAAAAAAAACAAACAGAAAGGAGAATGTGAAAGAAAGACTAATGAATTTCAGATTAGTTACTCTGAGCAAATAAAACAACAAAAAAGGGAAGCAAATTAAAAGATCACAACACTTAATTATTTTAAAGGCTTTTCAAATAGCTTAGTCCCAAATTTTAATCTATAAACAATCTAGTGAGGAATGCCCTATGGATTTTGATATTTAAGTCTCCCAATCTGTGACTGTTGTTCACACCCAGATGACAGAAGAGATGAAGTTTAAGTAAAAAAAAATCTTATTTTCAAAGCACTATTGATAACTAATGGGGGGAAGGGAGAACTATTAATAGACAAAGAAGGGGATAGAGGGAAACATTTACAAAATGGAAAACAAAAACCGCTAGGTTCTTTGGGGCAGAGATCATGTTTATGTTGTTTATACAGTGCCAAGTATTGGGATCTTGAGCCATGACTTTAGCAAATAGGTGCTACCATAATACCAGTAACAAACAGCTAATCTGTAATACCTTCTACAAACTTGAAAACGGAGAGGTAAAAAAAACTAAGAAAGAAAATGGTTTGCTTTTACTTATGCAGCTGTATATTCTTATTTATTTTAAGATTTCCAGGATAGGCATTAACTTTATTTTTGTGTACTATAAATGAAGCAGTGTCAGTACTAAACTTAAAAAATTGTATAAGTGTACTAATGTTACTAAAACTAGTGTATCTGTTAAAGAAATACCTAAAATATATTAGCTAGAAATTAAATTAATTCAAACATGACAAAATTGATTAGGACAGCAAAGGATAGCAAAGGATTTTTTTTTTTTTTAAATATAGCAGTCGTTAATATACTCTACAGCAATATTAGGCTAAAGTGATGTTAACCACACATTCAGTAAGTGACATGTAATTCGTGTTTGTACATAGCTACAAGCAGTGTAACAGTCTTCAAGCTACTGCCTGATATTATGTCACCAGTTCTCTCTTTCTATTTAAGCTTGAGACAAGTGCCAATTAAAATTTTTCATATGAGACACAGAAGACAGGTCTAATATAGCAGCTTTGGCTGGTACAGTAATGTCAGCTAGGGGATGTGATTTTAAGGCATTTCTGTATCAGCACAAGCCTTATTTTAGATGCAGCAAAAGATGTGCCTTTTCCAGTATAACTTACTTTTTTTTCAGGGAACCAGTATAACCCATCCCAGCAAAAACAATCTTTTGCCAGCATAAGCAGCATCTACACAAGGAGGATATACAGACAAACTTTTCTAGGGTAAATTAAGTGTCATAAGCACTTCTGTCATTTTTTTTTTTTTTTTCCAGAGGATGCCACCTAGCCTTTTATCTGCCTAGCCCTAAAACCTGGCAACCTGGACATGCCTATGACGCATTTTAGGATCCTTCTTTACAGCAACAATTATTGTTCCCTTAAATTCAAAAGATAGTGTATGTTGAATTTTACTTCAAAGGTGTACAAACAAAACAGTACTTTTATTTCTGCAATACTGAATCTCAAAAATAGTTTACACACAAAATTAATTGCAACTACTAGTTCAACATAGACATGGCTCTTTAGATGTCAACTTTCTCTCGTATATATACACCCACAAAACAGTAAAGGGTTATTAGCATGTTTAAAATTGTCCATGAAATGATTTTTGCATTTTTTTAAATGCAGATCTTTTACTATTGTAATAAAGCTCAATGATACCAATTTTGATATACCTAGACAATACATTTAAGTTTTAGGAAAGTCATCAGTATTTAGATTCCAATCCTGCAAATACTTACGCAACTTCACACTTAAATAAGGCAGTGAGGCTATCTGCATGCTTAAAGTTAAGCACAAGCATAAGTGTTTGTACACTCAGAGCCATCACTGACAGACCAATACAGTACTCTTTATTTCAGTAATAGTCTTAAATATAGTACATAAGAACATTTTGATCTCTACCCAGGAAACTGGAAACAAAACAAGCAAGTCTGAGTCTGGATATTTGAAACATCAGAAGAGTTTTCTACTACCAATGCATCTGTAAAATTTCATGGATGATTTTACCATATATCTAGCATGATTTTAAAAATATATTAAGATTGCAACATAAGCTAATGAAACTCAGAGGATTCAAGAGTAACTTTAGAATTTCTTGATTTTTGTCAATACATATCAAGCTATGTGTTTTATGTATTATGAAAATGATTGACTAACCCTGTGGATCTTACAATATCTGCTTGTTTGTTTCCCTCTTCACCCCAATGAAATTCAGTTTTGTTTAGACTAGTACATACATAGTACACTATTTGTATATGGGTTTAGGCTTTCTCTGTTTAGAGTAACATCTAGAAATATACACAAATATGACAAGTAGTTTACCAACAATTAAAGAAAAACTACCGTAGATTCTTTAATAGGAACTCAGACCTGCACAAACAAGTAATAGGTTGTGTTATAGATTTCTTTAAACAGCACTTTAAAACACAAGGATTCTGCAGTACTTAAGGCCAAATTCTGTCCTTGAATACTCGTGCACAATTCCTGTATATTTCACTGAGATTTGTTTGTGCATTTCTGAAAGAAAAATCTGACTAAAATCAGTGTTAGGCTTAATATTTTAGCTCAAATCAGAATGTCTGATGCAGGTTGTTTTCATTTTGCCTTTGACAGTGCAAGTATCAGTCACTAAGCTAGTAATAGGTACTCACTTCTTCAACTCTTAAGACAGGTGAGTTGAAAAAAGTTGTTCACAAATTCTACAAGTTGAGTGAAAAGTGTATTTTCAAATACAAAAATAACTATGGAAGTTAAGACTATTATAACACAATGAACTCTGACACACAAGAGTATCCTGCACCCAAACTGTGCAAACCTAAAGCCTAAAAATGCAAGTTTCTAGTTTCAGATCTAATACCAAGTACCTGGTTACAAGGCATACTTAACACAAGCTGGAGACAAAAGCCAAGATTTTCAAAAGTCAAGAGAGATTTCTGAGACCTCAATTTTGTATGGTCAACTGAAGGTACCTTAATACTTGTTCTCTTTATAAAATAAAGCCTCTCAAGTTGGACATTGAGAAAATAAAGCATCCAAAAATCACTAGTCCCTTTTCAAATTATTAGCCAAAGGCATTAGACAAATATCAGAAAGAAAAGATAGAAACACCACGGATAAGCAAAAAAGGCAACAACCCATTTTATCATCCCTTATCTATTAATACTTAATGTTCACAGCTTCCTGCAAGGAGGAAAAAAAAAAAAAAAAAAAAAAAAAAGCCATCTTCTAGTGAATGGTATGCCAGTTTTTGTTATAAACTATAAAGGTACTTAAATTCCTTCATAATACCAAAAGGATCTAGTCCCTGGAAATCTGGAAGTTGACCACGTGTCAGCTGGAACTCTCCCCACAAACAGTTATAATGTTATAAAACAGTGCAGTCCTCAAGACCTGGCTCAAGCATGCTTTGATCAACAATAGACTACACAGAAAAATACTATCATAGAAAAAAAATCAAAGGATATTAGTGCATATGTTAGTCCACAAAAAGGAATCTTTGCAATGAAAACCTAAATTATATTTGATTGTTCTGCTCTACATGTATCTCAATAGTTTGAACTACATCCATATTTCCAGAAACCTAATGATGTCTACAGACTGATGTAACAGAAAGTTTGATAAAGTTTAAGCTCTCCTATTATTTATTTAAGCCCAACAGCCAATCACTTCCACCAGGTGTTATTGTTGTGCAGGCCAATATGAGTATTTCCTTCCTTCATGGACTTAATTCATCCAAGAATCAAATGGAATTATTTTATGTATGAAATAAAAAGCTAACATAACACTACAGTTTTGATAATAAGTTTCTCAAACAAAATGTGTTTTTTCCAAAAGTAAACACTGCTGATCCACGACATAATTATGTTGAGATTTTTTGACAGAGTACTACAAAATATCTAAGTCAAAGTCATCTGTAACTTGAATTATAATAAAAGTTTAAGTAACAGGTGCATGTTTTTTGGCTTGCAAATTTCAGGACTATGTACAAGCTACAATTGTAAACACAAGAATTCAGTCTCCCCTATGGCATCTGCATTTCCCCATTGGCGCTGGTTCACAGTGAAGCTGCTTCGAAGCAGAAACACCACCACACACAGGAAGACAAGACATCTTCTGACACAGAGGCAGCACTCAGAGGAAGTGGTTCAGTGTGCTTCAAGTTTGTTTAACAAACATTTCTGAGGAAGAATCACAACCAGTTCCGACGTCATCTCAGCCTCCCTCAAAAAGGCCGGGGAAGACTACACCAAAAATAATTAACCCTATTTCACAGCCCTCTCTCATCTAAAGGGCTCACATAACAGGCCGCAAGGCCACACTGGTAAACTGCAAAACCCCAGCATCGCCTATAAGGAAAAACCAGTAGCAGCAGAGACAGTGGGTGGCAGATTTCGCTCCACTGGTTTCTTAACCCGAAGCCACAAGACACAGGGGAGAGAGGACAGTAGCACCAACTTCTCCTCAGACGCCTAAAGAAGCCGAACGTGCGATGGGGCTGGAGGGTGTCAAGAACCACAACTAGGCCAAGGGCTAGGGGGACGGGTCAGATGAGCAAGACACTAGGACACAGGCGGGAGCGGGAAGGAGGCGAGTCAAGGGGGCGGACATCGCGGGCGGCAGGGGAGGCAGCCGCCAGGGCAAGGGGCAGCAGGAAGGGAAGCCGCGGCTGTGTGAGAAGCCACAGACGCTCGCAGAGGATGAGGAGGCCCTAGGGTGCGGGCCCCAGGCTCTGCCGCCTCCCGCAGCGCTGGCCTTTCCCTCCCCACAGAGCGGAGCCCGGGGGCCGCCGCCGCCGCCGCCGGGCCGGGGATGGCGGAAGCGGCCGGGTCCGCTGCCTGGGCTGGGCCTAAGGGCTCCGCTCCCGACTCAGACGTCGCGCGTCCCCCCCTCTCTCTCTCCCTCGGAGACAAAAGCAAACGGAAACCCGGCTGGCTGCGGCCGGGCCCAGTGACCGCGGAGCCGGGCCCGGACCGCCGGGGGGCCCACCCCCAGCGCCTGCGGGCCCCGTTGGGAGGCAGCGGGCAGAGCGCGCCGCGGGGGAGGGGGCCAGAAAATAATGGGGGCCGAACTCACCGCATGAATTTTCTTGTCCCGCGGATCCAAGATGGCTGAGTATCCAGCACGGAGGATGCTGGGGGAGCGACCTTTACCCTCTGACCCGCCCGCCGCCGCCGTGACCCCGCCGCCGCCCGGCCTGGCAACCGGAACCCGGGCGAGACGGGAGCTGCCTGCGCGCCCAGGCCCAGCCCGCGGCTCCCTCCGCCCCCACGGGAGGCTGGGCCCCACTGCCGCCTGGCTTCTGCTGGGCCTCGCTCTGCCCGCGCTTAACCCGGGTGGGAAGCCAGGGCGCTGCTGCCGCAGGGAGCCGGGCCTGCCACGGCCGGGATGGGGAGCGGCCCCTTCCCCCCCGTGGGAGGGGAGCGGAGGGGAGCGGGAGCCCTGCCACACGCTCCCGCCCGAGAGAGCGGGGACCCAGTTAGTGCTGCGGTCCCCAGCGCGCGGGGGGAGGGGGCGGCAGCAGCTCGGTCACACTCACTGCACAGGAGGGGGGTGGGTCCCGGGTCCCCTACTGCCCACGTTGGGCTCCGTTACACGCCCGCTCCGTGGCACAGAAAAGGGGCTGTTGGGGCCTTTGCCCTTCCACTCCCGTGGGAGGTGGGGACAGCAGTTCCCATCACGCACCCACAGGAGACAACGGGGGCAAGAGGGGTAGCAGGGCAGCAGCTCCGTGGGCTGCTGTGTGCTAGAAAATTGGTCCTGGCTACATCACTCAAGAGTGTGGAAAAATCTAGACCCTGGTGACAATTAAGTTGATCCGAGTCCCTGTGTAGACAGTGCTATAGGGATGGACGAATTTTTCTGTCCACCTAGCTATGGCATCTCAGGGGTGGATTATTTATGCCAATGAGAGAACCCCTTTATCAGCATATCTGCAGTGAGGGCATGTCTATGCTAGAGAATTGAAGTTGACTTAACTTACAGCAGCATCCAGCCACAACAGTAATTACATCACTTGTGCATGTCTCTACTTTGCTCCATGTGTTGGCAGTGCATATCCTAACCAGGTGCACTTGTACAGATTGTACTGTCACTGTGGGGCATTGTAGGATAGATGCTGAAAGCCCGTAACAGTCGATGTAAACAACACAGTGTGTACACCTACATTGCTTTGATCTAATTAAATCCACACTGATGCTGCTCCTCACACCAAGGTGGAGTTATGCCTGCATAGCAGGGCAGTTATGTTGGTGGGAGTGAAACTTTAGTGTGCAATTACATCAATTTTCCTATCTGCCATAGTAACTTGGTAGTGCAGACCAGGTCTCTTAATACTACAACCATGCAGAGGAACTACTGTATAGATGACCCCTGGAACACCCACACCCTAGGAGAGAATAGGTGGGAGCAGGAGAACAGAAGTTCTTGGGGTACATCTACATAGGAATAAAAAGATATATATGGCTGGCCCAGGTCAGCTGGTTTGGGCTTGTCATGCTCAGGTTGTGGGACTAAAAATTACTGTGTAGAAGTTTGAGCTTGTGCTCCAGCCAGAGCTCTGGGACCCTCTAAGGGTGAAGAGTCAAAGAACTTGGGTTCCAGCTCAAGCATCCTGAGAGACAGTTAGCTGACTTGAACAAGCCACAGGTATTTATGACAGTTTAGATGTAGTCTTTGACACACACACACTCTGTAGGAGTTGCTGGTCGGAAGGAGGGCAGCAACTCTGTTAAATACACTTAATAGGAAAGAATGAAGGTGGATGGAGCAGGAAGTCTGACAATGCAGAGACTTAGGCTACGTCTATACTGCAAAGGCTATGTCTAGACTGGCAAGTTTTTTCACAAAAGCAGCCGCTTTTGCGCAAAAACTTGCCAGCTGTCTACACTGGCAGCTTGAATTTGCGCAAGAGCACTGACTTTGTAATGTACAAAATCAGTGCTTCTTGCGCAAATACAATGACACTCCCGTTCGGGCAAAAGCCCTCTTGCGCAAATGCTTTTGCGCAAGAGGATCAGTGTAGACAACCCAGAATTGTTTTGCAAAAAGCCCGATGGCTAAAATGGCGATCGGGCTTTCTTAAAAGCGTCTAGATTGGCACAGACGCTTTTCCGCAAAAGTGCTTTTGCGCAAAGCGTCTGTGCCAATCTAACGCTCTTTCATAAATGCTTTTAACGGAAAAACTTTTCCGTTAAAAGCATTTGCGGAAAATCATGCCAGTCTAGACGTAGCCCAAGGCTTTTCCGCTAGAGGAAATGAAAATGGAGCACTCATTTGCATATGTCACGCTTGTTTTTGCACACAAAGGAGCCATCTACACAGCTCTTTTTTGCGCAAAAGGGATCCGAAGAGGAAATGCAAATGCGAGTGCGACATGAGTGCTCATTTGCATATCTTGCTCATATTTGCATTTCCTCTTGCAGAAAAGCCTTGCAGTATAGAGATAGCAAAAATAAATAAATAAATAAAGTGAAATATGAATGTTACATATTTGAACAAAGTCAGTGAATCCAAAAATTAAAGTTCTCTCAAAAACATGACCTCATCTATTTTACACTAGCTGGAGTTACCTGGTGTTGCTCGGGGCGGGCGGTGGGGTCCTGCCAGGGGTGCCCTGTGTGAGGGATGGAGGGAGCGAGCACAGAACCTACAGTGGGTGGGACGGCCCAGCTCGCGCCCGGGGCTGCAGGTGCCACAGGGGACAACGACCCCACCACCCACCCTGAAATTTTCGCCCCGCTACCTCCTGCACCATGCAGCCGTGCCGGGGGCTCCCCTATCCCGTAGGCCGCGATGAGCAGGTGCCGGGCTCCCCCACTCCGGATGCGCCTGCGCCATGGAACGGCCTGGGGCAGCTGCCGCTCAGAGCGCCTCCCCTCCCCTCCCGCCTCCGCCACCGGCCTTAGTGAGTGACTGTACCCGCTGCTTCCCCCGGGAAGTCGCTTCTCCCTGCACTGCCAAAAGTACCTTAAAACCTTCTCCTGGAGGAAAGGTTACCCCATGCAAAGTTTGGTTGCGATAGCTCTTATAGTGCCCAAGTTATTAGCGCACAAACATACAAACATTCTCCTTTGTATATTAGATATAGGGGCTGTGTCTAGACAGGCCAGTTTTTGCGCAAAATCAGCCACTTTTGCGCAAAAACTTGCCAGCTGTCTACACTGGCTGCTTGAATTTGCGCAAAAGCACTGACATTCTAATGTAAGAAATCAGTGCTTCTTGCGCAAATACTTTGACGCTCCCGTTCGGGCAAAAGTCCTTTTGCGCAAAAGCCTGGTGACCGAGTGGCACGTGGCCGCGGCAGGCAGCTCAAGGGCACGCCTGGGACCGTGCTGCTCATACACATCCAGCGGGACCGGGGGGAAGGGTGGATGCCGGCTGGAACCAGCCAGGGCCCCAGGGACTCAGCCCAGAGCCCGTACCTCCGCAAGGGTGCAGCACGGAGAACAGCACACTGTCCCATGCCTGGCTGTGAGGCACAGCCAGCTGCTCCTGGGTAAACCGCAGCATCATAGCCCTGTGAGCGTGGCCCCCACTGAACCCCTCGCCTGCTCCCGGTGCCTTGGCTGGCTCCCCGAGGGAAGTCCCCACTGCGACCACACATGTCCCTGGGCTACGTGTGTGAGGGATAGTGGGAGGGAGAAGAGGGGGAAGCGCTCGGGCCGCCCGTAGGGCCGAGTTTTGCTGCAAGGATGGGACACCCCCCCAGTCACTCTCCTGGTTCCGTCCAGGAGATATCCCACGCGATGGGGATCTGAGAGCCCAGACCACCTCTGCCAGATGTGCTCCCAGGCACTGTGTGGGGATGCATCTCGCTCCCTGTCAACCACCAGTGATTAGCCCAAAGCCTCACAGCCTCCACCGGCAGGGAGTTCCACAGGTTAATGCAACACAAGCGCCTCCACGGGGCCAGGACACAGACCGGTGGTTACACATGGAGGAGGACCCTACTCCAGGGGCGGTCCTCCTGCAAACATACAACACGGGGGGCAGGGGGGGAACCGAGTGGGCCCAAGCCACAGTACTGTGGTGTCACCTGGGCTCAGGGGTGGAGGGCATGAGGTGTGGGGACAGTGGCTGGCCTGCCTGACTGACCCATCCTTTCTTCTCTTCCCTGCAGTGGGACCAAGCACAAGCCAGGGACCCTCCAGTCCGGCAGCAGCAGCACCCCCAGCTGCCCAACCACGCAGGCACAGGCTCCGCCACCGGGACCAGCTCCTTCGCCGGCATGTGGAGGCCGTCGAGCGCATCGAGGCATCAATTCGCTAGCACGTTGAGGGGGACCTGCAGTGGCGCCAGGAGTCCTGGGCCGCCTTCCACGCCCAGTGTACGAGGATGGCTGACTCCATCGCCACCCTCACTGCCCACATAGTCCATGCCATTCACTATGGCATGGCCTTACCCCATGCCCCTGCCATCCCTCCTGCCCCTGCAACGCCCCCTCCTCCTGCCCACCTCCCCATGCGGCCTGCCCCGATGTGGCCTGCCCCGCATGTCCAGGTCCGCCCCTGCAGGACCGCTCGCAGGGGCCACCCCTCCCAAGAGTAGCTCCTCCTCCTCCCCCTCCCAGTTGAAGGTCTCCTCCTCCTCCCCCTCCCAGTTGAAGGTCTCCTCCTCCTCCTTCTCCCCCTTGTAAATAAAAACATACAATTTTTCAGTTGAGAACAAAACTGTGTGGTTATTGTGTTACTAGAGGTAACTGTAATAAATGATTTGAGATGCCAATTAGCCAACTAAATTTAAGAGGATTACAAAATGGACACCAAATTCTGTATCTATCACCGTCGTCCCTTTAAGTGGTCATTGGTTTGTGCATAAATAAATACTTACACTTTTAAGTAAAATTTAAACCACAACTATATTAACATAGATTACAAACAAGCAAGAAAGGTTCAAAGACGCACACAAAAGAATAGGTACATAGCCTAGATGCAGGGGACGATTGTAGTGTTGCTGGCAACCTCAATCTTTTGGTCCTTCTGGGCCTCGGGAGAGGAACAGCCAGGAGATCCCTCGAAGACGACTGGAATCAGGTACGCTGACTCGAGCCTTCCGCACGAACCACGAATCCTCTTCCTGTTCTTCGGGACAGCTCGGACAGGCGATGGTGGCCTAAACCCTAGCCTAAACTAAAAAGAAAAACCCTAGCTACGTCCGACGCACCCAACGAACATTCACGATGACGGCCGATTGCTTGGAACCGACGCTTTACAATTGGGGAGGTAAGGGAGGAGGGGAAGGGTAGGGGATGGAGGGAGTCGTAGGGGGAGACCGAGGTGACCCTACTATGGGGCTTGTGCGAACATGTCCGTCAGGGCCTCTCGGATGCGCACCCCATCCTGGTGTGCCTGGCGGATGGCAGCTGTGTGGGGCTGTGCAAACGTCTGTGCCTCGGCTGCCATCCATGCAGGGAGGAAGGCCTCCCCACTGCGCTCCACAATGTTGTGGAGCACGCAGCACGCGGCCAGTACCTCCGTTGCATTCCGCTCACCCATCTCGAGACGGGTGAGCAAACAACGGAAGCGGGCTTTTAAGCAGCCGAAGGCAAGCTCCACCTGATTTCGGGCCCGGTTGAGGTGGTCGTTGAACCGGGCCTGGTTCTGGTCCGGCCGCCCCGTGTAGGGCCGCATTAGCCAGGGCTGCAGGGGGTAGGCTGCGTCTCCGACGACGCAGATGGGCATAGGCACATCCCCGACAGTCAACTCCTGCCGGGGGAAGTAGGTGCCCGGCTTCAGCCTGTGAAACAGTCCGGAGCTGCGGAGGATGCGGGCGTCGTGTGCCCTGCCAGACCAGCCCGTGTAGACATCCAGGAAGCGGCCCCAGTGGTCCACGAGGTCCTGGAGAACAATCGAGCAGTACCCCTTCCTGTTCGTGAAATGGGCTGCTCGATGCTTCGGGGCCCGGACGGGGATGTGGGTTGCATCCAGGGCTCCCCCGCAGTTGGGGAACCCGAGGGCAGCGAAGCCGGCCAGCGTAGCGTCCACATCGCGCAGGCGGATCACTCTCGGTAGCAGGACATCGTTGATGACGTGGACGACCTGCAGAAGGGTGCAGAGAAACACAAGGGAACACATCACATAAGGCAGGGGTGAGTGTGTGCTCCCTTGGGCCGCCCCCCCGTGATTCCCTCTGTCCTCATGCACGCACACGCACACGCACACACACACCAGGGCCCCCTCGGCCCACGGCCCCCCCCCACCAGCAGGCCTGTGCAAGGGAGGGACAGCCCAAACCCCTGGGTGACCCAGCATGGAGTCTTGGCTGCCCCTGGGCATGGAGTGCAGCACCCTTCCCCCCACCCCACTCCCCACTCCCCCTGGGACTTACCTCCATGACGATCACACCGACGGTGGATCTTCCCACCCTGAATTGCTGTGCCACTGATCGGTAGCTGTCCGGGGTGGCCAGCTTCCATAGCGCGATGGCGACCCTCTTGTTCACGGGGATGGGTGCACGCAGCCGGGTGGTGGCTCTCTGGAGCGCGGGGGTGAGCCAGGCACACAGCTCCAGGAATGTCTGCTTTCGTATGCAGAAATTCCGGAGCCATTGCTGGTCGTCCCATTGCCCAAGGACCAGCCGCTCCCACCAGTCTGTACTGGTGTCCAGTCTCCAGAGTGGCCTCTTCACGGTGGGGTGGGGATGCCACAGGGAATCCAGGGCCTCCCTGGTGAGGGAGTCCAAGGTGATCTGCGCCTCCTGGTCCTGGAACACGAGGGCACCAGCCTGGAGCACCAGCTGCAGGCACTTGAAAATGGCCGACAGGGGCCAGAGCAGGCACATGGCCACCCGTGGCTCCATGGCAGACACAGCAAGGCACAAGAAACCAAAACCAGGAAAAAGCACTAGGGGGCAAAAGGCAGTGGTGTCCAAAAGGCAGAGGGCAACCACCAAACCTGCTACGGCTGTCAGTCCCTGCTAGAGGTCCTAACGCACGGAGCAGGAGACAAACGGCTGTCTGGCGAGACCCCTTTAAGCACGTGTCTGAACGGAGCTCCAGCCCGGCCCCCGGAAAGGGCTGGTGCCCTTTGCCCTCTTCAAAATGGTTCTGCTTGCGCAAAAGCGCGCCGCCAATCTAGACGCTTTTGCGCAAAAGTGCATCGTTCTAACGATAACTCCGGGACCAATCTAGACGCTCTTTTGCGGAAATACTTTTAACGGAAAACCTTTTCCGTTAAAAGTATTTCCGGAAAATCATGCCAGTCTAGACGTAGCCAGGGTGTATTTAGTAGCCTAACCAGTAATCACAAATATGTATGCACAATGTGGGCAAGTTATGTTAATTCAGAAACCTTAACTGCTGTATTCCCTTGCGTTGAGTGTTTAATTGTAGAACATTAACATTGCATGCACGTAGCTTTTGTGTATTTGACTTTCTTGTTTGTTTTCCTAAGAAAAGGAAAGTTGTTAGCATTTTAATGGTTTGTAATAAGCTCTGAAGTGGATAAATAGTCCACAATTTACTGTGATGAATGGAGTGAGTTCATGCCTTTGCTTCTGTTGTTTATTGGTTGAGTACATTTTTCTGCAAGGATGAGGCCTGTTTTGCACACAAAACTGTACCTTTTTATTGAGCTGGTATTTCAAACCAACTAAGTTAAATTGCTGCAAAACCCTGTGTGGACTCTAACTTCAATTTAAACCTGGCATATAGCATTCAGTTTGCAGCTGTTAGGCTATGTCACCTTGCACTAATTAGGCTAAAAGTGTATTTGTAAACCTATTTTAGTTAGACTGGTATACGTTTGTATTTAGACACTCTTCTTTCGCTTCCTATGGCTCCCCTTGGATGTAAATGGCAAACAAGCCAATGGGAGCCCTGAGGCTCCATGGCTATGGAGCCTTTAGATAAACAAATTGGAGCAGTCTGTTAGCAGCTCTCTCAAAGTGGGTCCCACGCACCGACTTATACCAGAGGGTGACGCTCCGATGTTGTCGTGGGTAGCATCTTCACTAAACCCTTAAGTCGACATATGCCATGTTACATCAAATTTATAATGCGTGTGTCCACATTACCAAGCTCTTTCCATCAACCTACAGGGCTTGTAAAATTGACTCTTGTACTCACCTTGGTGAGAGGCATAGCACTAGAGTCAACCTTCCTGGGTCGACTTAGGGGTAGTATAGACACAGTGTTGTATAATTTAGAGGGATTGGACTCCACAAGTCATCCCAAAGTGCTCCACTGTGATCGCTCTAGACAGCGCTTTCAACTCCACTGCACTTCAGCCAGGTACGCAGTAAAAAGCCCTAGATTCCTACACCAATCATTGCTTTCTGGCTGTTATCCTCAGGACACTGACAAAATGAAAGTTTCATAAGTGCTAACCCCAAGTAATTTGCCACTGTTTGTTGATTCCCACCAAAAAAAGTGTCCTCGTATTTGCCCTGTTTTTGCTTGGTTGGAAAGGATCATCTCAAACCACAGCTAGCATATTCAGGACCGGAATGATGCCACACTGAGTGTGTGAATACTGTCCCTCTCCACCCCAAACCCAGTGCTGCTACTTTACAAGAGCAAACACATTAACAAACATCCAAGCCACATTCAATCGCTGTAGTTTGAAGCCATTAATCACAGATGTTTGAAAAGCAATAGCAAAAGACCCCTCCATCTTTTCTTGTGTTTACCATGCCCACTTGCAAAATGAATTCTGCTGTCCAGTACGTTACTGGTAGGTGCTTCTTTTAAAAAAAGACAAAAGTTTACCTTGCACCTCCAACAATGTATTCACTGGTATGAAGTGTTTCATTCACTGCAAGAGTTAACCTTGAGTTTTCAACAATGTATGTTCTGTAAGGCTAACCTTGTAGGGTTGGTTTTTTTCCTTGCTGCTGGAACCTTGTCTGTGGGCACATCCTCCACCGCCACAACAGTACAAAGGCTGTACCTGACTAGAAGGAAAAAGGAAAAAAAAAAAAGCAGACTAGGGAAGACATATTCTGTGATCTGATGCATTCCTCTGAGACTGACAGGGCCAAGATCAATGCATGGAGGCTTGCACTGTCGGAGAGCATACACACTGACCAAGAGGAAAGGAGAGCATGCAGGGAACAAGTGTATAACACGCAGGCTATACGGGAGCAAACAGACATGTTGAGGCATCCGGTTGAGTTACAGGAAAGGCAGCTAGACCTTAGGACATGTCTACACTAGAAAATTTTGAAATAACTTATTTTGAAATAATAACTCTCAAAATAACTATTTTGAAATAGCATGTCCACACTACAGGAAAGCCTTGAAATTAGTCCGAGGTAGGCTCCCTTAATGTGGATGCACCACCTCAACTTAAAGCCCCAGGAAGCACTGGGCATAATTACTTTGAATGACTGGGGAGTAGTTATTTCAAAATAGCAGCAGTGGAGTATCCACACTACCACTATTTTTAAATAAGCGTCATTCCTCATGGAAAGAAGGAGAAATAACCAGCCTCTTATTTCAAAAGAACAGGCTTGGCACTGTTTATGTTCCGCTTATTTCAAAATAACTCTCTAATGTAGACCCAGGCTTAGAGTCTCACTGCACCCATTAATGAACCAGTTGCTCTTCTCACAAAGATCCATATCCTCCTCTCCCATTGGTCCTAGAATCCAGGTGGGAGTGGGCAAGGGAAGTGGGAGATACTCCAGTATCCCTTGTACTCAACTCCAGGGGATGGTTGAAAGAGCATTTTGCATCACATTCACTCCTCATCCCAAAGCAGTGCAGACCAATGGCAACAGTCTAAAACACAGCCCTAGGTTCCGGGGCAGTGTATCCTAATGGTTAGAGTCAATAGTTCAGCCCTCAGTTCTGGGCAGCACAGCCCAATGGCTAAAGTCATGGGTTTGGGGCAGTTGCTCTGGTAGGGAGGCCCCAGCTTCCCTTACTCCACAGGGTTCCAACCCAGGGCCCAATTAGTGGCAGAATGCTCTGCCACTCAGTGGGGAATCCAGTCACAACACATTGAGCTCACTTGGGTGGGAGATACCACTCACCCACCCTTCCTGGGTCACTTTCTACCAGATTCAGCATAGGGACACTCCACATAGTCTCTAGAGCTCAAGCAACAAGTCCTTCTCCTCCAGCGTCCAGTCAAGATTGAGCTGAGTTGCTCCCTTTTATACTGCTCCAATCCTTGGAGCTTGCCCAGTGTGGCTGGGGTGCAAGACTTCATCTGCCCACAGGGTATTAAGCCCTCCTGGCCCAGTGTAGGATAGACACACCCCATCACAGAGCAGAAGGCTCTCCTTCCCACAGCTTTGATTGCAATTCTAAGCAATGTGTTCTTGTCCCTCCCCGCTCCTTGTGTTATGAGGCCCTTAGACCTGGGTTATCTTCACTATCCAATGCTGTCTCTGGTCAGTGTTAGCATAATAAAAATGTATGGATTACAAGAGGTTCTTTATTCACTGTGCATACTGTGGTTAGTGTGGGTTTAGTTTACAGAGCAGTACATGCAAAAAAGGGCACTGCTTGGTAAGGATACAACACAGGATACTGTCACATCAGTGTTGGGTCATTCATGAAACTGGTTTTCAAAGCCTCTTGAGTGTACCTCAATGTGCTCTTATTGCCTTGGTGTCTGGCTGCTCAAAATTGGCAGCCAGGTGATCTGCCTCAACCCTCCCACCCTACCAGAAACTCCCCCCCCCCCCTTCGTTTCACAGCTATTATGGAGCACACAACATGCAGTAACAACAGTGGGAATATTGTTTTCACTGAGGTCTAACCTAGTGAGCAACTTGTGCCAATGGCCATTTAAGCATTCAAGGGCACATTCTACCATCATTCTGCTCTTGCTCAGTCTATGGTTGAAGTGGTTCTTACTGCTGTCCAGGCTATCCATGTATGTCTTCATAAGCCATGAGAGCAAGGTGTAGGCTGTGTTTCCAAAGATAACTATTGGCATTTCAACATCTCCAATAGTAATTTTTCAGTCTGGAATGAAAGTTCCTTCTTGCAGCTTTCTGAAGAGACTGGATTTCTTTAAATTGCACACATCATGCATTTTCCCCAACTTTCCCACACTGATGCTGGTGAAATGACCCTTATGATCCACTAGCACTTGCAAAACCATTGGAAAGTAACCCTTCCAATTTATGTATTCTTTGGCAAGATGGTGTCATGCTATGCATTTCATCTACCACCCCACCACAGTAAGGGAATCCATTGCAGCAAAGTCATCCACGATGTCCTGCATCATGTTTCCCAGAATCACTGCCATTAGCAGAAGTGTATTGATTGTCTTGGCTACTTGAATTTACCCACTCTGAATTGATTCCACACTGACTGTAGCAATCTGGTGTTGCAAGCTTCCACAGGACTATCACCACTCACTTCTCAGCTGTCAGAGTAGGTCTCATTTTGGTACCATTGTGTTTCATGGCTGGGGAAAGCAACTGGTAAACTTCCATGAAAGAGGCCTTACACATTCAAAAGTTCTGCAGCCACTGCTCCTCATCCCAGAGCTGCATAAATATGTAGTCCCATCAGTCTGTACTTGTTTCTTAGGCCCAGAAACAGCATCCCACCATGTCAATATACCCCACTGCCACCAGCATATGTGAATTGCTCCATTTCAACAAACTCAGGTCATGTCTACACTACAAAATTATGTAAACCTAAGTTACATCAGCATACAGCCACTAATAATTAAATCACTGCTGCATGTCCACACTACACTGTTTGTGTCAGTGGTGTGCATCCTCACCAGGAGCACTTGCACCAACTGTACTGTCATTGTGGGGCATTGTGGGACAGCTTCTAAAAGCCAGTAACACTCAATTTAAGCAAAACAGTGTCTACACTGACACTGAGTCAACCTAACTACATCAGTATTGACTCTATGCCTCTCGTGGGGGGTTGAATTATTAAGTCAGCATAGCAGGACAGTTACATTATTGGGAGTGAAATGTTAGTGTAGATACTTAGATCTGCTACTGACCTAACCCCCATGTTGGCCACGTTATGTCAGTGGGAGAGCTTCTCTCATCAGCATAGCTACTGCCTCTGCAGAGGGGCCTTTTTATTTTATTGCCTGCAGATTGTCCCAGCAGCTGTCAAGAAAAAACAAATAGTTTGTTTTCTTATAATGTGTTAAACTTTGTTTACACCTAGAAGAAAACATTCAATGAAAGAATTTTCCCATCATAAATATTGTCTAATAAATTTAACAGTCTCTCCAAAACACAAGTTTTTGATGCACGTCAGAAGTGTGTGTTAGTCACCTTTTTTCTTGAGTTCACTGAAGTTGAACTAAAATATAGATAAGGCCTCCATCCAGGTACCCATGGTTTTCAGAGGATCTGTTGTTTCAACAAGGGAATTGTTAAAAAGGTTTTTTCCTTCTCCCCAAATGTCATTCTAGAAAAGAATGTGATTCTCCATTTTCAATAAACACTACATTATAGTATAAAAAGCCAGTATATAAGTATTTGTCTACTTTTTCTATTCAATGTCTGACTTTATGTTAAGTCAAATAACCAGAGAAAATATGAAGATAGAATTCTGTCCATTATAAAAAAAAATAGGATCTACAATAGAAAATAAAATGAATGATTTTACAAGAAATAATATGCTTCATATATACTGAATAAAGGAAAAGAGGTCAGCAAAACGAGGCCTGTAAAATAATATTGGTTATAGAAAATTAGGACTGCAGACAGATTATATTAATTCTCAAGAGAAAATGGAAGGCTGATGGTACAGACAGAAATTTATTTTCCAAAAGATAAAATATTACAGATGCTCAAGCTCACATCAGAATCAGTGATAACTGCATCAAAGAATGATTGGTTAGACACTAAATGGGATACATCCCAGAACTGTGAAAATGAGAGTACAGAAAGTATGGTTGGGAAACTTCGGAAGAATTATAGGTCTGTGGTTATTGTCTTGCTCATGGTTTTTGAAGAGTTGCTTGGTCGTACATTCACTAATCTACTGGTGGGGAACCTTTTTTAGGTCGGCGTGCTGACCCATAGAAAAATTGGGGGCCACAGACAAGCGAGAAGCAAACAAGAAAAACCAAACCCTCACTGACATAGTCCCTGACTGAGAAAGAGAAAGACATTCTCTACCGTCCTCTCACACACCAGAGCCTAGGGGGGGCCTAAGCTACTAGATTTTGTGTGCTCCAGCCTCATGGTAGGACGATGTGGGGACTGGAGCACCAGTGTGAGCTTCCCAATGCTGAGGGGAGCCCGAAGCCTCGGGGGCTGGATCCAGGAATTCAGCCCACACCCTTCCTGGTTTGTGAATGTCATGAATAACTGATGTGACTTCTGACAGTCATAGTGAATGCCTTGTTCAAAGATGAATCTCTTTTTCCTCCTTCAAACATGCCATAGTCCAACCAACACTGAAGAAATGTAACCTGGATACTTCAGTCCTAGGCAACTGCCACTATTAAGTGGTTTACTTCATATAGTAATGGCCTCGGGTTTTGATCAGATGTATTCAGGAGCCAACAATGGTGTAGAGGCTGGGTTATTGTCCAACTATGAACTTACAAAAATTCTTTATATCAAAAGCAAAGGGTTCAAGACCAGATCAAGACCAGATTTCAGGAAAGACCAGAGCAAATAGTCTACAAAGGCACAGGAAAAAATTATTAATAATGTATTATATTTTCAGTTATATGCCTCATCTTTTTTATAATATTGTTATCAATAAATATTTCTGCTGGTTATAGGCAATCTCCCAAGTTTGTGGAGTCTGGTTTCCCTTCTGCTGAACGTCAATATAAATGCAGATAAACACTAAGGAAATGGAAACTTCACAGATCTCTTTGTGCTCATGAATTGCATATACTCATGCAAACATCCATAAACATGTTCAGTTTGTCGTCCATCCCAAAATCAACCTTGAGACATGTAGCATTCAAATCTTCTAAACGCAGTATTCACATCTTTTGAATGTAAGCCTTGCTATGACTAACTTCAGAGGCCAGCAAACACAAGGCTGGCAGCATACAAACCAGAGAAAGCTTCTGTGTGTGGTCTCAGAATTTTATCATCCTGAGACCACACAAAGAAACCTAAATGCTGATTTGCGGGCATCTAATCAACCAGTAATATTCTTGGATTCCTTTCTGATTTGTTCTTTCACATTGCAACAGCCACAAGTAATGCTTTCTACCATCCTCTCTTGGCTAGGAGATGCCCTTTCATCCTGGCAGATGAAGACCTGGCCTTATTCATGCCTTTGTCACCTTCTACAGTAATGCAATATTGTGGCCCAATGACCTCTTGGTGCCTACTAGCAGAGGGCACAGAGAATGCACAGGGTGTTACAGGAACTCCTTGGTTGGAATCTGCAAAATAATTCATCAAATGTGAAACCTCTACCTAGAGACGTACTCTGGTCATCATTATCTTTGCAAAAAGTATAGATACTATTTAAGGAGTTGTATATCTATATTAAAAATTATGTTCTTAAAACCTTGAAGTTAAAACAGATTGAGGCTCCTGCCACTGTGAAGAGTGCAGGGGGCCCAACCACTGCTGCCACCTTTTGCTAGTCCTCCCCTCTCCTACCCCCCCCACCAATAGAACCTGAGGCCACATCCCTTGGGGGATGGGATGCCAGGAAGGGGAAAAGGTGGGGTGGTAGCAGAATGGTGCCTGGCTTGGGGAATGGCAACGGACAGCCCTCCTCCCACTTCCACAGGCTAGTTTGTGGGGGCTGTCCCATGGACCGGGAGTTTGAGACCCCTGACCTAGAGGGAATCTGCGATAAGCAACAACAGCCATGAACAGCATCAGCTGGTCTTTCTCCGAAAGGTGCTTTGGTGGGACAAAAATTGCCACATAAATGTCTGCCATCATCTCACAGTTCTGCCTGTGGCCCAAAATAGGACTAAGAGTATGAAGCAGAGAAGTTTTTCTAGCAGAGCAGGAATCCATTTTGGCTTGGCTGCAGGCAGCATGCTGTCCCTACTGAGCCATTTTGTATGTGTTCATGAGCTAAAAACACTTCCAGTCAACTCCTGTGGGACATGCAGATAAGTTATCTTACAGATCACTATTCCTGAGTTGGCAACTGTGCTAGGAATCCTGGGATCTGATAGTCCTCTACTATAGAAGCTGAAGTTCTGACTCAGGTCTTCATAGTGCAGTATGGACCTGCCAGCATGGTTGTGAAGCTTGAATTTCCATAGCAGCACGAATGCACAAGCACAGTCTTGGAAACACAAGTATACAAGCCCTTTAGTATGCAATGTATTCATACCTTATGAGGTATGAATCATTCAGTTGGGTAGATCTTGATGGGCCATATATCACGTGTAAAATTTCCTTTGTTTCATGTGGAATCTAATATTCATATAAATTGAGAGAATTTATTTGTGTTTGTGTGATATACAAATATTGTGCAAACATACAACCACAGTGCCAGATCTGATCTGCATGTTATGTTTATGTGGCCTACATGACATATTATGATTTTGCAAAATATAAGTTGCCTTAAGTTTCTAACCTGCATGGACAAAGAATCTTCCAAATGTGAAACAAGTGTCAACTAATGTCATGGTGTCTGCCTGAGGCTATGTCTACACTATGGAGTTTTTCTGGGATACTGGAGGTGTCAAGGCTTTTCCCCACTCTGGCACAATGAATGCAGAAGTGTGGGGGGGGGGGGCTACAAAAGCAACCCAAAACCTGATCTCTACAGGCTTTGGTACAAAAACTCCCCCAAATTCTAATACCCAGATTTGGGGGAATCCGCTGCCACCATCAAGTGCTTTTGAACCCACAAACAGGTGTGGACACTTGAAACCAACCTCAGGCCACCCCAAGCTCTTTTCTCCAAAGAGCTTGAAAAGAAAAGAAAAAATACACACTGCAATCTGTGATTACTGTCCCCTCGTCAGAGGCATGCAAATCCCTCAGACAGATTTTCCAGGATACAGAAATGAACCAATACCAAGTTAATTTTAAAAAGAAAGAACTTTTATTATTAAAACAATACCCCAGTTACAAACATAGTTGGAATGCCTTGATGGTAAGAGCCACCAATTAATATACTCATGGAAGATTCCCATGGGCTCAGGACTTAGTTGCAAAAGAGAGGAAAAAACATTTCTAACAGCACAGACATCAGATCCAAATTGACCAGAAAACAATAAAACCTGATGGATTTATCTAGACTTTACCCTATTTACACATGATGAAGTGTCTTTTTCTTGGAGAGAGACATGTCTTCTGTCTCCCTCAGTATCTAGAGAGCAAAACTTGCTCAGAGACAAAGGAGGGAAAACCGCAAAATTCCTTTGTCTCTGTTTGAAATCCCTACCTGCATTTCTACTGGCTGAGCAGATACGTGGCTAGGTACAGGGACATAGTTAACCCCTTAGTCCCTAGGCTGCTGGCCATCCCTCAAGGTCATGACAGGAGGTATCCCAGAAAAACTCCACTGCATCCAGGAAACACGTCTGCTCTTCCAACACTTTTTTTGCGGAAGAGCAGACGCGCTCTTTCAGAAGCCTGTAAGCCTCGTTTCATGAAGATGAAGGGCTTTTCTGAAAGAGGAGGTTTTTCCAAAATTTGGCCCAATGTAGACGGGTGAAATTTCAGAAAAGCTTCTTCTGAAAAAACAATTGGAAAAAGGTATGCAAATTGCAGAGTGCAATTTGCGTACCTTTTTCCCAAAAAGAAATGTAGTGTAGACATAGCCTGAGTCAGCAGATAGCCTGAAAAAAATGGGTCAGAGCTATGAAGCATCTGACACTTATTAATCTCATTGGAATTTCAGTTCTAAAGGCCTGTGATAACACTTCAGTGTTAACATGAACTATTCCGTTGCTGATCACTCTAGTGGATAGAATGGCATACACAATAGAAGTGAAGTCTTTGAGTAATGGGAGTTGGGAGTTGCAGCAGAGTAAGGAATACAGAGAGAGAACAGAGGAGGCAAATGAAGATAGACAAGATGGTTAGAAACAGAAAGGAAGATGTGAAAGAATTTTCCTAAGTACTGGTGGCATAAACAGGGAGCAGATTTTCTTAGTAACTGATACTGAAAGAAACAATAATGTACTGACTAACTATGAAGAAGAATAGTTACAAAAACTATATTCTCTTAATATCTATGCAGACCTCTCAGTGGCAGATCCCATAGTGGATTGAGTGGAGGATGAAATCCTGAATTTATATACCAACTAACAAATCATAATGAAACCTGGCTGTTTCCTCTGAATTCATCTGCTACTGCTAACTGTCATGATTTTATCATATGTCTGATGATGTTTGGTGTTTTTCTCAAAGCACTGCTCCTGGGGTGCTGTGAATACATGAGAAATGCAAAATTTATTTTTATGTGAAGGGAAGTTTCTAGACCTTTTGTTGGTAAGTTCACTGATGACTGTTTAACACTGCCTCTTCTTTTTATGCCGTTAAATCACACCAAATTAGAAAATTTGTAACTTGTAAATTGTAATTAAAAGTCACACGTGATGCTCATTGTTGTGTGGTTCAATTTTTAGATCCAAGGGAAACCAGGATACTGTAGAGAGACTTAACCACTTATTTATTGCAAGCTTTAAGTAGTTAATATAGTTGTCTAAATTTTACAAGCCTTAAAAACAATTTCTATACAATTTAAACCTTAAATACTATACATTCTAAAGCAATGAATACAGCACAAAGCAATGCAAAAGCAATTAATAGAATATTATAATAATACAATAATTAAGCCTAGTTCACTTACACTTCACCGGTATGCTTCCTACAGTACCAGGCAGGAGGTCGTGGTTCCTTTGATTCCCATGCATCGGAACGCCATTCACTGGGGTTGCCGGTGTGAAGCGTCTATTACTTCTAGTTATAACGAGTAGGACCTGTGGGCCAAATCCTGCTCACTCCCTCCCATCGATTCTTCTTACTAAGCTCATTTTATAGCAAAGCAAGACTTGGTCATTCTAATAATATCTACCTATCAACTGGATATTTTGTAAGATACCTATTATGCCAATATTTGGGGTACATCCTGCTACTCAAGATGTTGCAAAACTAAGTGTTTAATTAACAGTTTTATGGCTGTATCTGGAATTTTTTGCTTATAAAAAATGGGATGTACCAGTACCAGGTTGTTTCTGGTCTTCTTGACATGGTTTCACAGTACCATGCAGTCTCTGCATGGCTGTGTAAAGCATTCCTGCCTCTCACAGCTTCCCCCGCCTTATTTGCGTGCTCACGTGCACCAGACTTGAGACAGGCCTAGGGTTTGATTTGTTAAAGATCCATACTTTGGACAATACCAGGACAGGGCCTGACAATGCAGACGTTGTTCTGGTCAAGGCAGGGCTGTCTAGGCTCCCCTACACTCATCTGCACTACGGCTAGTGAAATGTGCAGATTAACTTGAAAAAGAACAAGCAGCAAGTTGTGCTTCAAACCATCGCTCAGTGTTTTACATTTTATGACAGTTTGGAAAGAAAAGCTATTGGATTAAGCCAGAATAATTCCTTCCTTGTATTCTCTAGATTAGGCAACCAACTTTACACTTCTCTTTTCTAACACACATTTAATGAGCACTGGGGCCAAACCCACTCACAGCAAAGATATTAACCTACAATTGCTTTTAAGGGTTATGTCATATAGATTTGTGAATATCGTACTGTTCTGCCTTCTGCGATGATGCACAGATCGGTTTTGGTTCCTATTTTCTAAATCACTTTCCTGAGATGAAAAACACACTAGTTATCTGTGTCTTGATATATCACAGGAGAGCTTTTTGTTTGCTTGCTTATGAAGAGAAGAAGAGGTTGCTAACAATGCCTCTTGTGCAAACATTTTCCTCCAAAAACATTTTTAAATAAAGGGAAATAGTAATTAAAAACAAAATTTTCTTAAAATGTTACATGAATGCACTCGTCTGTTCAAGTGTATCCAAAAACTGAAAAAGCACTCAGCCATTAACGGAATTATTTCTCTGGCCCACATGTAAGTTTCTTTTTACAGTCTTGAGGCTTTACTAGAGAGGACACATTCCAATAACTGTATGTCAAAAGCTATGGGGAAAATACTGCAGCTATGTTTAATCATAATTCCAAAAAAGTTACAGTTCCCACAGGTAAGAAATAGAAATGTCATCACATGGAGGAACACAAATATTACAAATGTTTGTGTTTCCCATTTATTCTCTTCTGTTTTAGATATAAATATAATGTTGTTTTGATAGTTGGATTAGGTACCTGAGGGATATTTTTCTGTTTCTCCATTCACATAAGTCACGTGCAGTAATTTTATATTCAGAACATATAAGAGGACACTCTAGGCTAGCCAATGTTTCAGACCACGTACACATGCTTTTTTTTTTTTTTTTTTTTTTAATTTTAGCCCTACTTTTCTGGATAAAATTCTGGAGCTGCATAAAAAGCCTGAATAAAGAAATATTGCCCATGGGAATTCCACAGAGGCTGGAGTTAGATAGTCCGCCTAGAATCATAGGGTTGGAAGAGACCTCAGGATGTCATCAAGTCCAACCCCCCTGCCCAAAGTAGGACCAACCCCAACTAAATCATCCCTGCCAGGGCTTTGTCAAGCTGGGACTTTAAGTCCCCCCAAAAGCATAGCACAGGACCTCTTGGCATCAGGGGTGCCATTTCAGATTTTGGTAGGGGGGCCAACCTGTGCATGCCATGATGGGGGGAGCAGGGGGCGAGTAAGAGCATGTGGGGGCGGACTGAGGCTTCAGCAGTGTTAGTGAGCATGCTCAATACAAGCCAAGCATCAAATGGGGCAGGGGAAATCAACCCCATCTGCCCTGTCCCACACACACATCATTTCTATCCAGGGGCTACTAAGGCACTGAAAAAACTCTAGTTTTTTGGCAGACAACTTAGCAGTTAGCTAACAAGAGCACTGTATCTAATTCCTATATAAAAGAAAGACAATTAAATAAATATTAGATCCACTCAGCTCTAACACTGACACATTCTGACATCTTGTGGCAAGTCATTTAAGGGACACTGGTTAGCCTAAAATTTTAATGTATATTTTTACTTTGTTACTAACTCTGTGGAGAGAGACGGACACCGTCAGGACTGCTGGGCTCTATCTCAGCCCTGGAAGGGGAGTGGGGTTTAGTGGGTTACAGCAGCGGGCAGATATAGTTCAGCTCTATATAGAACATAAGAATGGCCAGACTGAGTCAGAACAAAGGTCCTTCTAGCCCACTATCCTGTCTTCCAACAGTGGCCAATGTCAGGTGCTTCAGAAGGACTAACCAGCTGAGGCAAACATCATGATCCATCCTGTTGCCCATTCCCAGCTTCTGTAGAGGTGGTAGCTATGTTAGCTTTTCCTTATTTCCAGCTCTTTTAACAGCCTTGCTCTTTGCAGAATTTTGGTGTTTGTAGAAACAACTGGAAGGAAGAAGAAACAGTACCATGTGATCCTCCACTTTTCCAAAAATTATGGACCACAGTTTTTACCTCCAATCCGAATAATACAGATTTTGTAAATCTACTATAGTTATAACTCCTTTCCTGGTTATCATCCTCATCATTCTCATCATTCTGATGCAGTACAAATAGGTGTTTATCAGCATTCAACAGAGACTTTCAAGCCTTACAAACTCACACCAGGACTTAAAAAACGCCTTTAGTTATCAAAACCAAAAATGAAGCTAAAGAGTACTTTTGATGTTAAAACTTCAAAGAAGCTGCAAAGGCTGTGATTATATTTCTAGCTTATAGCTGCATCAGCTTTTGCTGTGATCTCATCAGTGCTCATAAGTTCTGCAAGGTGGGGCCTGGTCAATACCCATATTGGACACCCTAGTTACAAAACACATGAGGTGACTCATAAGTTGACACACTTCCTTCTGAGTCACTGATGAATCAGTGCAAGGAGATATTTCACTAGTAGAGGTGGGTTCTGGCTCTTGAAACTGAAAATAATTTAACCATTGATAGACAATAATATCCTATTGAGCTTATTTGTAAGGGTGTGGTGGGTGATGGTAGGGAACCGAAGTGTTAGAGCAGATTGAAAAAAATCTAAATCATTAATAGGGACAAATTTGTTTTTCTACTAGCTCTCCTGAACATCATACCTTCAATGCTGATTGAGGGCAACTAGACTCAGTTTTTTGAGATCCCTCCCTGTAGTTTTCAATTTAATATAAAATGCTTCAATTCTGATCTTAAATTATTAGGTTGTTAAATACTACTAAACAGCTGATACCTTCTGACAGGCTTAATTCCAGTGAGGTGTGAAATAAGTTTTCTGTACCTATAATTTGTGGCTGTTTACCATGAAAGCTGTGTCAGTAATATATGGCAAGCTTGATTTGCAATCTTCTGGCAAACTTCAGCAGGAAAGGAGCTGACAATGGGGGAAAATAGTGTAGTTATCTGGGATGCTGATGATCTCATCTGATGTTAAAGAAATTGAGCAGCAAAGTGCAACAATTGCTATTAAGCAGTAACTATGGTAACTACAGGTGAAAGTAGAATAGAAGGATCATCTTAGGTGATATAGGCCGAGATTCAGAAAGCTATTAGTTACTAAGTCTCAAGTTTAGGCACATAAGTCCCAGTTTCCCCCTGAGTGCAACACACAGCGCTTTGGTGGCAATTTAAAGGGGCCTATGCTTCAGATGCTACTGCGGCTGCAGTTGTAGCAGTTTTGAATCACAGGGCCACCAGGCAATTGCCCTCTTTGCTCCCCATCATCATCCATGGGTGATTGAGCCATGAATCTCCTATGGAGCTGGCACTTATGTCCTGTTGAAACTGTTCCACCGTGGATAAATAATGAAAGAGTAATTAGAGCAGTAATTTGTTGACAAAACTATACCTGTGTCTACACTACCGCCACATTCTGTCGATAGTAAGTTGACAGGATGCGGTAGTTTTGTCAACAGTGGTAAACTTCCTTTTAACGAGTTAGAACGCCTTTGTCGACAGAGATCAGTTGACAAAAGGTGTGTGTGGATGCAGGGAGCCAGTTCTGTCGACAAAAAAAGGCCTCCAGGAAGAAGCCCTGGTGGATAGTCTAGCCTTTACAGGTACAGCACCTCTGTGGTTCCCGGACGAGGCCTCTTAAAGGCACAGGCACCGAGACAGGCCTTGCTGTCTGGCAGCTAGCCAGAGCACCCATGACAGCCATGTCCCAGCCTCAAGGCCCCCCTGGCCCTTCTCGGGACAGAGAGGAGGACCCACCCAGGGGCACCAAAAGGTGGACACCAGCCTGATCAGGGCCAGAAATCAAAAAGCTGTTGGAGCTCTGGTCCCAGGAAGAAGCCCTGCAGGCCCTGGAAACACGCCGCAGGAATGCGGACATCTACGAGTGCCTGGCCACCAAAGGGCATCACCGAGCACCATGGCACAAGTCAGGGCCAAGGTAAAGGAGCTGCGGCAGCGATATGCCAGGGCCCAGAACCAAAGCTCCTGCTCCGGGGCAGCCCCCGAGACCTGCCCTTACTATGAGGAGTTGGAGTAGATCCTGGGCGGTGGGGAAGCCCAGACTCCACTGCATGTGGTGGAGTCCGGGTTATCCCACCACATCATGGACCGACCCCTCCTGAGGGAGGAAGACCAGGCAGGAGAGGCGGGAGAGCTGCACCAGGAGGAGAAAGAGGAGGCAGCAGGCACCCAGACCCCAGAGGCCTCCCAGGCGTCCGTGGACATCGGGGAGGGAACATGAGATGAGTGCTTTGAGGGGTCACCACACATGGGCGGGTTGGCAGTGTGGGGGGCCATCTAGTCCCATTGCCACTGTGGGGCCCCTGTGAAGCTTTCAGGCTGCTGCCCAACTCATACGCAGTGTAACGTGTAACACCCCAGAGTCTCCTGTCCAAAGGAGAGCCCCTGACAGCCACAGCATGCCCTCGGGGACAGCGGGGGTGCACACAGACAGTGATTGTCTCCTCCTCTTTTCCTCCATAGCCAGACCCTCTACCCAACAAGGGAGCACCACACCCGCCCCACTACCATCCCAGACCCATGGCACCCGCAGGCACTGGCGGGTCTACATGGACCTGCTGAGGGAGCACATTGTGGCCCTGCTGGACCTCAATAGGACCCTCCAGCAGAGGACGCAGGCAGAGGCCGAGCGGCGCACCAGGCTGCTAGACGAGCTGGTCCAGCAGCGCACTGACATCTGTGTCACAATGCGGGAGATCCTCAGCTTGCCTGCCCCTGTCACGGGCACCTCTCCTCCTGCACGCCAGGCCCCTGCTCCCCCAGCTCCCCTCCCCCCCACCCCCAAGTCCCTCTTCACCTCCAGCCCCGCCTGCTCTGGAGCCCTCACAGGCCCAACAGCTGCCCCCGCTCCTGCCCAGGCCAGGACTCGCTCCACCCGATCACAAGGCCGTGGCGATGCCAGGACAGAGGAAGGTGGCAGGACCCTGCGATCAGAGAAGCAGCGGCCTACTTGAGCCCCCTCACCACTCCAGATTTTCAGTACCCTTCCCCCCTCCAGGTTTTCAGTCCCCTACCACCCCAGTTAAAGGTCATTTCAGTTATATAACAAAATCTTTATTTGAGTGAAAGATTTACCTTTACACATTTGAACAGCACACAGAATTTTTTTTTTTTGGAACAGTTAGCACATTTTCTTTACTGATAGCGTTTCTAATAAAAAAAACCCTAATGTCTGTGTACAAAGAAAACTGGGTGTGTATGTATTCTTTATGGGAAGAGGGTGAGGGTAGTGGAGGGACAGGTAGGGGTGGGCCAGGCCAAACCCCCCATGGGGGAGGCCCTGGGGAGAGTCAGTGGGCTCCTTCTGAGAATCTCTCCCTCAGGGCCTCTCAGATTTGGACACCAGCCTGGTGAGCCTGGCAGATGGCAGCCATCCGGGGCTGCTGAAATGGCCTCTCCTCGCCATCAGCACCTGTCCCCCACCCCAGCAGGAAGGCGTCCCCTTTCCTCTCCACCAGGTTATGGAGGGTGCAACATGCGGCCACCACCTCCGGGATGTTGCATTCACCCATCTCCAGCTGTGTGAGGAGTCAACAGAACCTCCCTTTCAAACGGCCAAAGGCGCATTCCACCTGGATGCGAGCCTGGCTAAGATGTGTGTTGAAAAGCTCCTTGCTCGCATCCAGGTGGCGGGCTTCATGAGCCACGGCATCAGGGGGTAGGCCGTGTCGGCCACTATGCACATCGGCATCTGCACATCCCCAAGTGCAAGGTGCCGCTGGATGAAAAATATTCCTGCCTGCAACCTGCAGTACAGGTAGGAGTTATGGAATACGCAGGCATCATGTGCCCGCCCCAACCACCTGACACAAGTGTCCATAAAGTGTCCCCGGTGGTCGACCAGAGCCTGCAGCACCATGGAATAGTAACCCTTCTGGTTTATAAACTAGGCTGCTCGATAGAGCGGTGCGCGGATTGCGATGTGTGTCCCATCAAGGGCTCCTCCGCAGTTCGGGAATCCAAGGGCGGCAAACCCAGCAATAATGTTATCCTGGTCCCCCGAGACGGACGAGCCTCTTCAGCAGCTCCACATTGATGGCCCTCACCACCTGCAGCACGAGACAAAAAGACAGACAGAAACCAGGGAGTTAGACAGGTTACCTAAGCCCTTGGAAGGAGAATCCTTCCCCCACCCCAAACCCACCCCTCCCCTTGTCAGGATGCCCCCCTCCCGTGCATCAGTGCAGGGGTGGCCAAGGAGCAGCCTCCAAGTGCCACTCCATCCCCCACTCCCTCTTGCCCTTGCCTGGCAGTCCCCCTTTCTCAACCCCCCCACTCAGCAGGGCCTGTCCCCCGACAGTGACTTACAACCATCAAGACGGCCCCGATGGTAGACCTCCCCATGCCAAACTGGTGTCCCACGGAGCGGTAGCTGTCGGGGATGTCCAGCTTCCACAGGGCAATTGCGACCACCTTCTGCAGGGGGGATGGTGGGCCGCAGGTGGGTGTCCTGGTGTTCCAGAGCAGGGGCGAGCCAGGCACACAGCTCCAGGAATGTGGCCTTCCGCATTTGGAAGTTGCAGAGCCAGTGGTCGTCGTCCCAGAACTGCATGACGAGCCAGTACCACCAGTCCAAACTCATCTCGTGCCTCCAAATCTGCCTGTCCCCCAAAAAGTTTTGGGGCAAGGGCAGAGCTCCTGCATCCTGGAGGAGGGTCTCCTCAGTGCGGTCTGGGTCCACATGGGGCAGGAGATTCATGACAGAGTCATGCAGATGCAGCAGAAGCTGCATTATGGCAGTGTGGGGCCATCGCCTGCCCAGGGGCAGCTCAGGCTCCATGGCCAAATAAAAGGTGAAAAGCAGGGAAAAAACCTGCAAATAAATTGCTGTGGTGTCCGAGGAGGCAGGGCAACCAGAGCAAGCACTGCAGCAGGGTTGCTTTCCCTCTAGGAGGTAGGCAAGCCAGAAGCAGGAGCAGAGCAACGGCTGTGCAGGGGGATCCCTTTAAGCACACATCTCTGCAGAGGACATGCAGCAGCACCTGGAAATAAAGGATGCCCCCATGCCCTGCCAGAAGCACTTCCGGGTGCCTTCTTTTGTCAACAGAGTGTCCGGCAGTCTGGACGCTCTTTTTCGAAAAAGCGGATCAATTTTTCAATCCGCATACTGTAATCTAGACGCTCTTTTTCGACAGAGGCTGTGTCGACAGATACAAACCCAGTTCTTTCAGTCTTCCCTCATATGTCATGTTTGTAGATCTTTAATCATTTTTATTTCTCTTCTCTGGACCTTCTCCAATCTGTCCACATCTTTGTCCATCCAGAACTGGACACAGTACTCTAGAGCTACTGCAGGCTTTTTGCACAAGAACTGTTTTGCGCAAGAGTTCTTGCACAAAAAGTCTTACACAAGAGCACATCCACACTGCCATGTGCTGTTGTGCAAGGGATGTGTTTTTGCGCAAGAGCATGCATGGTAGTGTGGACACTCTCTTGCGCAAGAAAGCTCTGATGGCTAAATTGTGCAAGAAACCCCTGTTGCCCGTCCACACTGCCTTCTTCCGCAAGAGCTCTTGCGCAAGATAGCTTATTCCTCGTGGGGAGAGGAATAACTCTTGCACAAGAAGCCCTCTTTTCTGATGCTTTACTGTAAATTACCTTGCGCACGAACACGTGTGCAGTGTAGACACTCCAAGTTTTTGCGCAAGAACAGGCGTTCTTGCGCAAAAAGCCTGCAGTGTAGACATAGCCTAGCTGAGGCCTAATCAATGCAGAATAGAGCAGAAGAATTATTTTTCATGCCTTGCTTACAACACTCTTGTTAATGCATCCCAGAATGATTTTTTTTTTTTTGCAACAGTGTCATGCTGTTGACTCAGTTATCTTGTGGTCCACTATGACCCTTGAATCCCTTTCCACAGTATTCCTTTCTAAGTAGTCATTTCCCATTTTGTATGTCTGCAACTGATTGTTCTTTCCTAAGTGGAGTACTTTGCATTTGTTTTTGTTGAATTTCATCCTATTTCCTTTAGAGCATGTCTCCAGTTTGTCCAGACCATTTTGAATAATTCTATCCTCCTAAGCTCTTGCAACTCCATCCAGTTTGGTATCACCTGCAAACTTTATAAGTGTACTCTCTATGCCATTATCTAAATCACTGATGAAGATATTGAACAAAACTGGTCCCATAACTGATCCTGTGTTACCCCACTTGTTTTGCCCTTCCAGCATGATAGAGAACCATTGATAACTACTCTCTGGGAGTGGTTCACTGGGTAGAGAATCATTCTCTCTCTCTGCCCAACAGTTACTTAAATATTTATCCATAATGAAACAGTCACTAAGAGAATGCGAAAGAGGGGGAAATGGGAATGACTGGCTTAGGGCACCCCCTGCTCAATCACATGTCAGTTGTTAATTTACCATAGAAAAGCTTCAACAGCAGAGACTGAGGGCCCCGTCTCAGGTTATCGTGTAGCTTGTTAAAACACACACCTTGTTCCAATCCTTCCTGCCCCTCTCTCTGCAGAGAGAAGGGAACTGAACCTGAACATCTCCATGAGCGCTCTAACCACAGGTTGGCCCCCCAACCTTCCTATTTTGTTTGGTGTGAAGCAGACTTCTCCCAACTCATTTACTCCCGAGCTGCCTGACTTCCTGAGAGGTATCTCTCTCTGCAAGCATGGAGAAGTTCCTCCCTTTAGCCTGGGGTTAGGTGTCTGTTCCTGTGAGAGGGATGGGGGTTAGCACAAACCTCTCCTCAGCATGTTCCACTGGCTTGTCGTCAGCTTTGCACCTAGCACCCTGGCTTTTATGGATCACATTCCAAGCAGAGGTGACAGATTCTTCCTAAAAGTTGGGTGGGGCCCACATCCGTACCTTGCCCCTTCTGTGGCCCAATCCCTACCCCTCCTCTTTTCCTGAGACTCTGCCTTCCTGTCAAAACAGAAGCTGGAGCCAAGCCTGGGCATCTGCACCTGCTTGGGATGGGAGAGCCCACAAGAGCAGACCCCAGACCATGTCCATGAGCAGGACAGATGGAGGGTCCATGGTTCCCCATATTTGCCCAGACTTTCTTAGATGGGCTAACCTTAGGCCCTGCGATGCTCCAGGGTGAAAAGGATGGGCTGGGGGGGGGGGGGGTGGCGGGGCCAAGCCTGTGGATTAACTCATTAAATAATTTTCCAGCATGTTCAGCATTTTAAGCTTATACTGTATTATCAGCCCCCTCTCCCTCCCGGATTATATTAAGTAAGTGGGGTGGGAATGGAAGCTGGCTGAAAATTCCAGAATTGAAATAATTAGTGGGTGGCACTCTAGAATTCAGACCGCTCACTATTGCTATTTGCTTTGAATGATTCTTGGAGTGTAGGGTCATAGGCTTGTGAGTATGCTGGGATATCTGACAGGTGCTGTCAAATACATTAACGTTTCCATACTTGGTTTCATTTACAAGTTTGACACCTAAAATAGAGGTTTCAGCAAAGACCTGACTTGGATGAGCCACTACATTCCACATCCTAGTGATATAAAAAGCCAAGCACCAGCTACTTAGAATACTTATAGCCCACTATTAGCCTCATTTAGCATGGACACTGACTTTTTTTCCCCTCCATTTCTCCGCTCCCCTTCTCTCCCCATCCCCTCTCTTTCTTTACTGTTTATTTGGACGCTGGACTCCTTAACTCCATTCATCTCAAGAAGTGGGTTGTGCCTATGCAATTTCATGATACCAGCTACATTTTTGTTAGTCTCTAAGGTGCTACAGGACTATTTGCTATTTAAGTTTTTTCCATACTAATTCAAGCTATAGTTTAGGCAGAGTTCAATACTGTGGCATAAAATAATTGGGTACTATCCCTTTTAATAGTTTAAGAGCCCTCTAGCAGCCCTCATGCTATTCCAGAAGCCAACAGAACCTGCCATAACAGCAGTGTATATGTAGTTTAGCTTTTCAGTATATTGTGGCAGAGTCAGTTCCACTCCTGGGTCCCCGAGCCCTAGTCAGTCCACTATCCCACAGTCTAAGTCTTGTGGGCAGACCCTGCGTGCCCTTGCCAGTTCTTCTGCTAAACAAGTGTGGGGGGCAGATGCCCCTTGGTCAGCCTGGGCTGAGTGACCAGTCCTCCCCCCAGCCAGAGTTTCAGGATACTGGGGCAAGGGAGCCCAAATACTCCCTGTCAAAACCCCTCACCTTTCCCTTTTGTGTCTGGCAAGGCTGATGTTGGCTTTCTCAGCTTCTTTGATGTTCCTTATCAGTTACAAGTGCCTCACCACCTCCAAACTCCTCTTCCACTCTCTTTCCCCATACCTCAAGGGGAAGGCTTTTTAAAAGGCCCTGTGACTGCCTGAAGTCAAATCACCTGGCCCTTAATTGATTTATAGCAGCCCCACCCCAGCTGCTTCCATTCTGCCCTTAAAAGCCTCAGGTTAGCTGCTCCTGACTGCCCTGAAGTAATCCTAGTCTGCTAACTTGCCCTGGCACAGTATATACACGGATGGTATTGGGATCTCACTGAGCCCGTGTGGTTCCTTCATATTACACACATTGGGTGCGTCTAGACTGGCAAGATTTTGCGCAAAAGCAGTTGCTTTTGAGCAAAAACTTGCTGCCTGTCTACACTGTCCACGAGAATTTGCACAAGAACACTGACTTTGTAATGTACAAAATCAGTGCTTCTTGCAAATACTTTGATGCTCCGCTCAGGCATAAGCCCTCTTGCGCAATAATACTTGCGCCAAGAGGGCCAGTGTAGACAGGAACGTTAATTTCTTGCAAGAAAGCCCGATGGCTAAAATGGCCATCGGAGCTTTCTTCGCAAGCGAGTCTATACTGGGCACGGATGCTTTTGCGCAAAAGCAAATCTTTTGCAAAGGCACATGCCAGTATAGACGCTCTCTTGTGCAAATACTTTTAACGGAAAAACTTTTCCGTTAAAAGTATTTGCGCGAAATCATGCCAGTCTAGACGCAGTCATTGTGTAAAGAGAAAAAGACAGAACGCATAGCTCATCCCAACTCAAAAGCCACATTGCTTGCCTTTTTCTAGAACACAGAGTCATGCATCCTGTGTGGTACTCAGGTTGGCAGCTCCGGCATGCCTGCTATATCTCAGGAGTCGTCCCAGGTATCTATTTGAACTACAGGCATTTGCTTCTCCAGGATGCCAAGGGCTGCTGCTGTAGCATCTGCTGAACAGGCATCGAGGCCATCTCTCTGCTAACCTTTGTGTTGCATCCCAACCAGGAAAGAGGCAATGGTAGTGGGGGATGGTGAATAAAAGGGAAAGAGGCCTGATACTGGTTTTAGGCTCCTTCATTCCCTTCAGAATCTAAGAGGACAATACAGCAGCCTCCAGAGAAAACACTGAACTAGCCCAAACTGATCTGTTTGAGGCTGAAGAACTGACAAAGTCAGAATAATTATTTGGTTTTCTATTATATTTCTTTGAAATCTCCACACAGGAGCCAGTGCTTTTGCATGTGCCTCCAAACTAGTTTTTTGCTGCTCCCAGCCCTTGCCTGCTATTAATCACTCTTATCCACCATGATCACACCATTATGCACCATTATGTGAGTTAATTTGTGACATACATCTGAATCCTGATTCTTCAGAGCCCTGGGCCTTCTTATTTATCCTCTCTAGTCCCTCATGCATATAACTGCCAGCACAAGATAGGTGCTTGCCATTTAAAGTCCACAACTGTTCGTATTCTGGTGCAGGAAAGCTGAATCTACTCACTGCTAGAAAAACATTGTTAAATCCAACAAGATCACATAGAGTTTATAGACAGTAGAGCATGGCAATAACATTACCTCTTGTTTCTAGTAAGAGACCTATGACCATTTGGCATTCAAGAGATCAATGAAGGTTCATCAAAGATGAAGTACAGCATAAAAGTTGGAAAATGTCATCTGTTATGTCTGATTTCAGGGTCCAACTGCCACATTAGAACATACAGTATGGTTAACTGAGCCATGAGTTGCCACTGTGATAGAAGTAGAAAGTCTTCACTATTGAGTTCTTCATCTTTAACCCATCAGACTCTAGGTAAATTCCAATGATCATGAAATACCCTTAAAATCAAGTTTCTGAAGATGTGGGGAAAAGTTGAATACATGGGCTAGATCACCTTCCTTTCACCCATGCTTCGATAAGTAGAACGGACAGAGATGCAGTAGATCTCTTCAGAGGTGGAAAGAAGGAGATTCTGCTCTCTACAACATTAACTCTTTCCCCACCCCATCCACAGTCCCTAGTCTCTGAATGTCATTTTTGGGGGATGATGCCAGGGACCAGACATTGTTTCCTGTATTGTTTACCCTGGGGAAGCACTGTTAACTCCTGCTGGTCTTCATTGTGGTTTCTACTGCATGGCTATGTAGAATTCATCCTGAAGAAGCCACAACACAGCAGACACCTCTGGATTTGTGCCATTGAAGCTTCCTTTCACCATGGATCCCATGATGGCAGGGTTGGGAGACCATGTTTCTTGTATTACCTCTCCTGCCTGAAGGAATGCTTATCTGGAAACTCTACAAAGTGGATGCTCATGGACTTTCCTGTCGGTTTCTCCATGAGAGGGGAGGGCAGAGGATGGAAATCCCTCAGTTCATAGCTTTAGCTCTTCATAAAAGCATAATATGAAACTATGATTTTAATATAGTTCCAATTGAAAGGATCTTCAAGTGTCATATCAGGATTAATGTATAACTAACAAGGTAGCAATTTCAATCAAAGTGTTTTAGTGACAGACTAGCAAGTACAAGCAAATGCTTGTTATCAGACTCCAACCTGGAACAGCCTCTACTTACACTGTGGTATATTTTAAATATAAAATACCCACTGGACTAAAATTGATTCTTTCACTCTGCAGGCAAAAGGACAGATATTCAAAGATATGTAGGTGCTTAAAATTGGCCTGAAATTGATCAGTGGCAGTAGCGTCATGTGACGGCACTTGTATCTGAACCAAGAATATAATAGCAGGGTAGTGTCTCTTATTACAGGCCCACACAAGCTCTCTGAAGTACTTTTTACTGCTCCTTTTATCAGGAACAGTATACTTCCTAGATCTTCTGCCTGCAGGAGTTTGCTGTGGATAGCAATGTGTATTTTTGCTGGATTGTGGACACCCTGAATATCTTTTCCTCTTTGGATGTCATGTATTTATCAACACGTTTGCTGAGCATACTGTCCCTGCCCACACGCTGATGTAGAATTTTCTCTAATCCATCCAAATTACACAGGTTCCAAGTTAGTTTTTAGTTTTCTTATGGTATTTTCAGGTGCCAGTAATATCCACATATCCAAGACCAGGATTTGTCCTTAAGTATTCTGAGCTCCTTTCTGCCTTTTTGTGCTTTTTCATTCTGTTCTTTTTCTCCTAGTCATTTGGTCCCTCTCTGGATAATATCATTTTTCAAACTATTTACATTTATAAAAAAAGCACACAATAAGATTTGAATTACATTTGTAGTAGTATGTACCTTTCTGGAACCATTTTTTTCTGATTGCAATGCTGAATAATATGCATAAAAATATATTAGTTTTTATAAGAAATGATTTATCCTGCCCCTCCCCCCCCCAGCTGAACAAAACAAAGCTCTCATTCTAAATAGAGATTCTGACCACATGTCACAAGAGATAAGCATGAGTGGTTTGTTCATGTCACCAGCAATAGCCTGCCTATGATAGTTTGATAAGTACATTCTTCAATGCTTTATGTATATTATTTTCAACATCCCCCTTCCTGTTTCCCAAGCTCATCTCTGAGCTATTCCAAACCAGTTGCACCTTCATGGGTCTTTTCTTATCTTCCTACACAAATTCCCCATCTATGTTACTACCCCAAACCTCTCAGTGATGCCATGAATATTAATACTGTTTACATTCCTAAAGACATATTATTTACATTCCTAAAGATACCACAGAGGTAGGCACTGTGTAGAACCATTAGACAGATAAACATTTGGAGAAAGAACAGGTTAGGAACTATTTAGAAAAGCTAGACATACACAAATCCATGGGTCCAGATTTAATGCATCTGAGGGTACTGAGGGAGATAGCAAATGTCATTGCAGAGCTTTTGGCCATTATCTTTGAAAACTCGTGAAGATTGGGAGAGATCCTGAATAATTGGAAAAAGGCAAATGTAGTGCCGATCTTTAAAAAAGGGAAGAAGGATAATCCACAGAACTACAGACCATTCAGTCTTACCTCAGTCCCTGGAAAAATCATGGAGGTGATCCTCAAGGAATCTATTTTGAAGCACTTGGAAGAGGGGAAAGTGATCAGCAGGGCTTGACAAATCAGTGAATCTACTCGCACATGGCGAGTAGATTTCAGCCGGTCGCCCTGTTCACCGGTGGTGCGCGCATGCGCAATGCGCGTCTTGCGCAAGCGCAGTGCGGGGCTGACGAGTAGATTTTCCCACGGTTTGTCAAGCTCTGGTGATCAGGATTAGTCAACATGGATTCACCAAGGGCAAGTCATGCCTAACCAATCTGATTAGCTTCTATGATGAGGTGACTGACTCTGTGGCTATGGGAAAGTCAGTGGCTGTGATATATCTTGACTTTAGCAAAGCTTTTGATATGGTTTCCCACAATATTCTTGCCAGCAAGTTAAGGAAGTTTGGATTGGATAAATGGACTGTAAGATGGAGAGAAAGCTGGCTAGACTGTCGGGCCCAACGAGTAGTGATTAATGGCTTGATGTCAGGTTGGCAGTCAGTTTCTAGTGGAGTGCCCCAAGGATCGGTTCTAGGTCCGGTTTTGTTCAATATCTTTATTAATGACCTGGATGAGGGGATGGATTGCACCCTTAACAAGTTTGCAGATGACACTACGGTAGGGGGAGAAGTACGGGGATAGGGTCCAGAGTGACCTGGACAGATTAGAGGATTGGGCCAAAAGAAATCTGATGGGGTTCAACAAAGACAAGTGTAGAGTCCTGCACTTGGGACGGAAGAATCCCAAGCATTGTTACAGTCTGGGGACCGACTGGCTAAGTAGCAGTTCTGCAGAAAAGGACCTGGGGATTACAGTGGATGAGAAGCTGGATATGAGTCAACAGTGTGCCCTTGTAGCCAAGAAGGCTAATGGCATATTAGGTTGCATTAGAAGGAGCATTGCCAGCAGATCTAGAGAAGTGATTATTCCTCTGGTGAGGCCACATCTGAAGTATTGTGTCCAGTTCTGGGCCCCCCACTATAGAAAGGATGTGGACGCATTAGAGAGGGTCCAGCGGAGGGCGACCAATATGATTAGTGGGCTGGAGCATATGACCTATGAGGAGAGGCTAAGGGATTTGGGTTTGTTTAGTCTGCAGAGGAGAAGAGTGAGGGGGGATTTGATAGCAGCCTTCAACTTCCTGAAGGGAGGTTCCAAAGAGGATGGAGAAAGGCTGTTCTCAGTAGTAATGGATGGCAGAGCAAGGAGCAATGGTCTCAAGTTACAGTGGGGGAGGTCTAGGTTGGATACTAGGAAAAATTATTTCACTAGGAGGGTGGTGAAGTACTGGAATGGGTTACCTAAGGAGGTGGTGGAATCTCCATCCCTAGAGGTTTTTAAGTCTCAGCTTGACAAAGTGCTGGCTGGGGTGATTTAGTTGGGATTGGTCCTTCTTTGGGCAGGGGACTGGACTTGATGATCTCCTGAGGTCTCTTCCAGCTCGAGGATTCTATGATTCAATGATTCTATGATCTATTTTCCACTTCTCTGATGTCTCTTTAATATAATAGCTTCGGATGCAGAACAAGATGGGTATTTTAAAAATAAGCTTATTGGTGTATTTCTCTCTCCCAGAAGCTAGGAATGAGGCCAGGTCTACACTGGGAGCAATGTCAAAATAAGGTATGCAACTTCAGTTACATGACTAGCATAGCTGGAGTTGATATACCTTAGATCGAGTTATTGCAGTGTCTCCACTGAGTCTTCTCTTACTCTTCTTGATCCAGTGGAGTACCAGAGTTGATGGGAGTGTGATCAAGGGTTGATTTAGTGGGTCTTTACCATAGCACCAATCTCCCGGTAAGTGATGGAATGGTTGTCTTGATGATTACCTGTTCTGTTCATTCCTTCTGGAGCACCTAACACTAGTCTCTGTCTGAAGACAGGATACTGGGTTAGACAGACCTTTGGTCTCATCCACTATGGCCGTTTTTATGTTCTTATGCTCTCTCTTAGTTATCTTTGTACCTTTTCTCACATGCCCTCTCTATTCCTGTCTGTCAAGACATTACCCTCTCTTCATTCAAATCTTCTCTAAAGACTTTCTCCTATAAGAAATTAGTCCAGAACATTTATAATGGCCCGTATTGGGCCCCAATATAGCTATGCTTAGGGGGATCAAGTAGATTTCCATGCAGCCATGGGGCTCAACTCTATTTCATCTATATATTTTGAGTTTTTTGTACACTGTCCAGGTGCTAATTAGTGGGTAGCGACTGGATGTGAGAACCTTTTTATTTTGTATCTTGCACAGCACGAAGGAAACAGTCTGTACTTCACAAAATTACATATCCCCAAGTATTATAACAGTTCTATACAATAACATATATTACATTGCAGAAAACCAAATATTTTACCTACCATTAATTTCACGCTTGAACTAATGTTTACAAGTTCATAAAAATCTCTGAGATGTGTATAGACTTTTATGTACTTGTAAGGGTTATAAATCATTCTACATACAGCACATACAGAAAGAACAGTTATGTACTGTAGTATTGTACCTGTACCTTTAACTCTTATTTAAAGCAACCAATTCAAGGGAACATTTTTTTGCATGAGCTGGTTGAAATTTTGGGTTTTTCTTTTTGTAAAAATATTAAAAAGAAAATGTCACTTCATGTGACATTTTTCACTTCTTAACAAAAAATTCAAAACAATATTTTTTCAAAACAAAAATTTTAATTTTGCTTGAAAATTTCATTTGAATTTTATGTCCCCTTTTTTATCCCCTCCTTTTTTCCTTCATGTGAAATAAAGGGGTAAAGTAAATAATGAAAGAAAGTTTATATATGTATGGGGAGGAGGGGCTTTTAAAAACTTTTCCAGCAGAAAGTAATAAAATGGTGAGTTCTCCATTACTAACATCGCTTCACTTTATTCCAAATTTTATTTTTCAGTGGGGAAAAATAAACAATGCAAGAAGGCTTTTTAGACTTCCCTCCCTTTTTTTTCTAGTGAAAAAAGTTTTAACCAGCCCAATTTTTAACCCTGTGTAAAAATCACTACCCCAAAATTTAGGGAGCCTTGTAACATAGATTAGTTTAAGTAAAGTAATTCATCCCACAGCTACAGCATGATTAAAGCTATAGAAGCACTGAATTCAGTAATTTATCCTCAGATGAAAAATACATTACTATATAAATCTGCATGGTGCTTGTAATTGTGAAATTATATCCTAACAAATGAAAACTTACTTGAAATGCCAGGAAAAAAATATTGGTAGGGCTTCACACACACACACACACACACTCCATTGTCTGTTTAGAAACAATAAGCTAAAAATGCAAGTCTCTGAACCATGATTACACATTTTCAACTCTGTTATTCCCAGTGCTTTGCAAACCACAGTGCATGACTAAATCATTCATGACTCTTTGTGCATTTAAAATCTATAGATTCAGACTAGGTTTGATTTGGTGATCATTTGCTTAACCACAAAATCATTTTCTACTTCATTGAACTTTGTGAAAGTAGAAACTTTATGGTGTGAATGTGTATCTGCACAGTAAATACAGTATTGAACCCTGTAATTATATAAAATATGATGTTAATATTCAGAAACTGTTTCCTTTCCCATTATTAATATCCATATTTCAATATAAAGTTAATTCACAACTGATCTAATAAAACTCTTTCAGCAGAATTGGCTTTTTTGTGTTGCAGGGGCAATTCATAAGGGGAGCACAATTTGTTTGATGGTATAAAATTTAACATAAGACTGAGAATGGAATCGCCCAAGATAACCTTTGGAATATGAAAGTGAGCTCTGTGACTCAGATAACTAGATTTGTACTGCACATCCATGTGGGCAGACAGACCCCTTTTGTTGCATTTATTCTCACCTGCTATAATGAAGGTAATTACCTGCCAAAAATGATACTTTTTAAAATAATAAAATGTAGCTGCTAATTTCTCCAGAAAGTTTTATTAATCTATTATCAGCATTTTAACAATCTATAAAGACAGATTATACACCCTTCAGTTTTAATCATGCCTTGTTTTGTTAGCAAATTTGATTTAATAACATGTAGAAAGGAATGGCAGCAAATAACCCACTTACATAAAAATTTCTCTAAATCATGCTTTCATTTCACACTACCCTACATAGTAGTTTTACTTGCATGTTTAATGAACGTTTCAATATGTGACAGAGCACTGACAAATAAAACACCCCACATTTTCACATACTTCTCTTTAACATTATAAATATATGTATATTACATGTAGAAGAACTGTACTAATAATACAGCTGGATATCCAGAATGACTACTGTACAAGCATCCTTCTCCAACACATTGTATAATTATTCTATACAGTTTCCAACTATTACCCTGGGGGATGTTGATTTGGTGGAGTACATTAGCATAGATGAACTAACTTGAAGCACAATGGTACCAGAATGTTTTTTCATGCATATGGTTACTAATGGGCTGAAATATAGTTAATTATGTAGCTCTGCCACATAAGTGAGCAGCTACTGATAGCTTTGTGAAAGCATAAAACAGTGTGAGCATACAAGCAGTATATTACACTTTTGTGCCTCTAAGGGTACGTTTACACTGCACCCGAAACTTGAAATAGCTTATTTCGTCATTTGACGCTGTCTACACAGTGCCAAATTCTGAAATAAAGCACTATTTCAAGCCATTCCTTACTCATAGAATGAGGTTTACAGGGATGGCGAAATAGTACATCCACTATATTTTGAAATAGCGGACATGTTCAAAAGATACCTCTGGTATCCTGAAATAACTTTGCTGTGTAGACATACCCTAAGAGTTCTTCAATGCTAAAGGGCCTGCTGTACTGTAACTCATATCAGACCTGATGAGGTCCCTACATTCAACACAACATTGTCATAATGTATAGCTAAGAGGAGTTATGTAAGGTATCTTTCATAAACTGGCATTGGCTGGCCGAGAAAATCATTGCATGGTGTATGTAGGGACTGTGTGTAAAGAATTATGGATGTGAGCTGGAAATGTGTTTTGAAAATGTGTTTTGAGGCTGTGAATAAATTTAGTCTCTCCTAAACAAAGGTATGTGGATTTACCTGTCAGACCAGCTTGTTTAGAAGCAGAGGACAATGAAAGGACATTTACATATAAGGTAAACAATACAATTAAGCTAATGAGTAATAGAAGAAACAATATACTGAGCACACAAAGGATATGACTTCTGCATCCCAGGAAATATTCCTGGTTCTTGAGAGGAAGACAACGGACTTTGGAAAAATCTAGGAGGGAGCAAAAGACATTCTGGTTATTCCTCACTTAGGCTATGTCTACATTACGGCTTTTGCCAGAAGAGGCAATGCAAATGAAGCACTGATTAGCATTTTGTTGTGCTTAATTTGCATAATTATTCATATGCATAATCTATTCCAAGCCGTTTTTGCGTGAGGGGTTTTTGCGCAAAAACAAGCAGTGTGGTCGTGGCCGTTTTGCGCAGACCCCCCTTTTTGCTCAAGATACTTATGCCTCCCGAAAACCCCTTGTGCAAAAATGGCTTGGAATAGATTATGCAAATGAAGTGTGACAAAATGCTAATCAGCGCTTCATTTGGCAGAGATACTTTTTTGAGGAGCTTGGGACCTGGCATTCTCTCACTGTTACCTGCAAGGTGACTAAAGACTGGTAGAATCTTGAGGAGTTTGCTGAGGAGGTGGACAGACTAGTATGGCAAGGATCAAGCACACAATCTATTTTCTCACAATGCATAGTCTTGCTAAGGCTCATGGGTAACAGCGGCTCATGGTTGTGGGTGTCCTGAGCAGAGGATTGCAACTTTGGGACCTCAGTTATGCCAAAGTTATTGAAATTAAGCTAAATTCTATTTAAAGCCAATTATCTGGTACTTAGGACTGTTTGTGCTCAGACACCCCAGCCTGAAGTTGATCGGCTCAGGGAAGGAACAATGAATGTTTGTGCTTATGAAAGTTTAGAGACTTGGACTAGCAGATACAACATGCTAAACTATTTTTATCTTGTACTCTTATCACCAACATTTTAGTAAGTATTGAATATAATAAGCATCAGAAAATACTTAGACAAATATCAGAAAGTCCCCAATCTGTCACAGGGGAGGTTGCAGCTGTGTTACCCTGATGCAAACTCTCTCCTGCTAAACTGTCCTTTACAAGTAGTTGGTTTGTATCCAAAGGAACTGGTATGCCTTTAGCCTAAAATGCTGGCAGCCATGGCACTGGTAAATAGTTAAATTCAAATGAAAACTGTCTTACAATCATGTGATAGTCAACACTTCCTTGATCACAGATTATGGGACCTGTTCAGCCCAAATTCACCTCAACAGCTGCTGATGATCTGAACCATACACACACAATGGCTATTTTCCTCCCCCACCCCTCCCGATGCAGCCATGTAATGGCTCTTTCAGTCTTCTGCAGGCAAATCCCATATTCCTCTCAGCCCAACTCAAGCTCTGGCTCTAGATTGCTACCACCCCCTGAGCTGTTCAGCCGATTCTTGCTGTTGAGCAGATGTGTGATTTTACACAGCCAGATCATCATTTCTCTGGATAGCTAAAGCCGCTATGCAGCAAGCAGATGAGGGCTTCTAAAATTGTCACATTCCAAAATCTTCTCCTTTCTGGACAAGCCCCATGCTATTGAAAACTAACCAGTCCAGTAATCTTTCTTTAACCTGGGTTATCTATCTACTTTTGCCTCATACATAACTGTATAAAATCGCAGGTACTTTTCTTCATTTTTAATGAGTCTGTCCACTCAACCTTCTTCCCTAGATAAATTCTGTCATGAGGAATGAAACAAGCAATTCAGTAACTCTAACAAACAATTATTTCGATAGAGTGAACTCCTCTGTAATCTTCAAATTCTTCCATGTAATTACACTTTCATAATCCTTTCTAATTTCTTTAATTTCACAATACTTGGATTTTCAGATTTTTCAGCATAACAACAGCTACCCAGAAATCTAACACAAATTATCTTCTCAAGATTATCATATTAGTATAATATATTATTACCTTAATAAAGTTAACATGTCTAAGCTTATCTAGTTTATAAAAGGGACTAATAAACCTGTTTCTAAATATGTTATCCAATAAAACAACTGAAACTTGGATAGATGGATTAGGTCAGCGGTCCCCAACTGCCAAACCGCAGACTGGTGTTGGTCCATGAACCGCTGGCTGCCGGGCCGCGCGCGGCAGCTCAGCTTCAGCAGTCGTAGTGGCTGATTTTGCCTGCTGGCGGCACTGGGTCAGAGGCAGCGGTAGGAGGAGGCGGAGCAGGAGGTGCCTCCCTCCCTCCCACCCAGATAAGATGGTGGCCTGGGTGGGGCTCCACACTCCTCCCTCCCCCTTCCTCTACCCATGGGGGTGTGAGATGCACTTGGGGAGGGAGGAAGTGCGAAGGAGGAAGGAGTGTGTGTGCCACCAATGGCTGCTCCCCCTGCCCGTGAGGTAATAACAGCCACACTCCCTAGAGGGGGGAAACCTGTCTCTGGGAAGTGCAGGGGGGGGGGCAAAGGGGTGTTGGCATGGGCTGTAGGGGTCAGAGATTAAAGGGTCAAAGGGCATGGAGCATAGGAGTGGGGGTCAAAGGGTGTTAGGCACTGGGAGAGCAAGGGGCTGGGTTGGGGCTAGGTGGACAGGTAACATTTTATTTCAACATTTGCATATTCATTATTTGCATAATGAATATGAAAACGTGTAAATAAAATATTACCCGTCCGCCAAAAGTTTGTGAATGGGTTTGACAGTCCGCAGTATAAAAAAGATTGGGAACCACAGGATTTGGTAATTTCACTGCTCTATTTCCTTTACAGTATTGGGTAGTATTTATTCTTAGCCTTTTTCTTTCCCAGGTCTGTGCTGAAAACCATCATTGTCATGACACCATGTGATGCTCTTAAGGCTTTGTCTACTCTGCCAGCTTTTGCCGGCAGAGAGTATGCAAATGAAGCACTGATTAGCATTTTGTCATGCTTCATTTGCATAATCTACTCGAGCCGTTTTTGTGCAAGGGGTTTTTGCACAAAAACAAGTGGTGTGGATGTTTCCTTTTTGCGCAAGATCCTTATGCCGCTCCCAGAGAGGGATAAGGATCTTGTGCAAAAAAGTATTTTTGCGCAAAAAGGAAATGTCCATACTGCTTGTTTTTGCGCCAAACATCCCTTTCACTGTAGATAATTGCACGCTAATGGAGTGCATGCAAATGAAGTGTGACAAAATGCTAATCAGCGTTTCATTTGAATACTCTCCCAGCAAAGCCGGCAGCATAGACGAAGCCTACTGTACCAGCTTGCAGTACTCCCTGTCAGTCACTGCCACTACTACAGACTACTGAGTAGCACCTCAGAGCTGCTGCTATACTCTTGACTCATTCTTGGTTGACCTGCATTTCTTCTGCCCCCTGTATGAATGAGATGCTGTTGGTAAGGAATACACTTTCTCCCATTCTCATCTAAGCTCCTTGAGATGACAGATAGGCCCAAACAAAAGACCCATCTCCAACTCCCTTGAATTTTGAGGAAATACAGGCTGGAAGTAAGATCTGAACTTCACTGTTTGAAATTATATCTGTGTAGGATCTACTCTTCCCCTCCACTGTTGGCACTAGACCCTGGGAGTAACTCACCATTTGTTGTGGTACTGACTGGGTCCTGTGACTCTTTTTCAGAAGCCATTAACTTCTTGCATGACCATGTGGTTACCCCCAGGCTGCAGGACTGAAGATTCTGCTCCTGAGTATGGCAGAATGCCCTAAACCCCAGATGCTTTTTGCGATTCTCCCCACGAACTGTGGGGATTACTACTAACCTGTGAGTCTGAGGCCCAGTCTCAGGAAATGTTGCTGCTGGATGAATTGCTTGTCAAAGAGGCTCTGCTGACTATTGTCCCCTGCTGCTAGAGGCAGACTGAAATGGCTGCTTCCATTTTTGAGAAGCTGAAGTGATAATATAAGCAGCAACATTAGCAGAATAAAAAAGTAACTTCTCTAGAATATAATCTGTGTGCATAGCTTCCGTCCAAGTCTGCTAACATTTTATCAAGTCCTCCTGCAGCTCAGAGTTGTGTTTTTCCCCCTCTGTAAAATGACAGTAAGCAAGGCACATCCACTTCGTTACCTGTCAAAACTTCTATACCAACTGAAAAGTTTCTTTTCCTCAATAATTAGGTGTTCCATGTATTAAGGTACTTTATAATGCAAGTCACTGAATACATACATCAGAGTCAGCATTCACTATTTAATATGCACATACCCTGAACATGTTGTGACACAAAGGCCAGACTTATCCTGGATGTGATAACAGTGAAGTTGTTGGGTCACAATCAGTAATGAATGTTCCCCAATGTGTAGAAGAATTGAAGGGATTCAGAACTTGCATTTAAAAAACCCCCTCCAAAATCAGACTCTCTTATCTTTTTAATTATATAATGTCTACCAATATTTTAAACAAACAACAGCTTTCCTTTCATGCTCATCATTACTCTGACCATGCTGTGGAGCCTCATAAATTTCAAAGGCTTTCAGAGCCTTTTCACTGCTTGCAGAGCCTTGAATGGCCACAGCAATGGTCCTTTGAAGACAAAATGCCAGCAGTAGAAAAGCTAGGCTGCTCAGAGCCTGGCTCATACAATCTTAACTGTGTTAAGAAGCAGCAAAGAACACCGAAAGGGGAAGATGCAGGCCACCTGCAAGCAGCTAATGTGGGATCAAATTCCAACAGACACAAAAGTTCTGGGGTTACAGCAGATGATAACTAAAAAGTGCAGGGAGCTGGGCTGAGGGAATTCAAATTATTGAAATACTTCTAAATAATTCACTGACAAGCCTTATGTCCCCTTTTTTCACCCCACTCAATTGAGGTGGAAAAATGTCAAATACAAGAAAGTGCTGAAAAAGGAAGAAAATTGAAAACAGTATGGGCTGGCATAATGAGCTGGCTGGGGAGGGGATATGGTTATTCAGCGAGCTAGACTCATCATAATATCTAAAGTTTGCTTCTTATAGTTCACTTATACAGATGACAAGCACTATAGATCTTAATTGTATTTATGCTTGTTTCTAAAGCACTTTATCTTGATTTTATAGAGGGGAAAACTGAGGCACAGAGAAATTAGAGGTACTTTGGCAAGCAAAATTAGTGGCCACTTTTGAAAACCAGGAAATTCCAATAGCTTGATTTCAAAAGGGGTTGGCATGTGCAGCTTTCATTTAACTTTCGTTGCAAATATGAGCCTTAGTGGCTCCCCCAATTTCACACAACGAATCAGTAGATGAGTGAGGACCAAAAGCCAAGTCTCCTGACTCTTAGTCTGGGGGCCCTATCCACTGGTCCACACTGATCCCTGACCGGCATCCAGGGGATGAGCATCAATCAGATGTTAGCTTTTGTTCAAGCTGTTTTGTTAAAAATAAAAATGACTATATGCGGCATGAAAAACTGAGGGCATGGCTACAAGTGTGTTGTAACCCCCTGTGTGTGGAACCTGGTCTTCTGGACTTGGTCTTTCCTAGCCTGGCTTTGAATGCCCACACTCCACTGCAAACCTGGTTTTGTTGCTGGAGCCAAATCTCATAGCTGTGGTGATGTATCCTACTGCATTACACAGCCCTCCTGACTCAGGCCTGTGGCTTGAGCTCAGCCCCGTGTCAAAATGACAGGGTTTAGATCTAAGTCACAGTGGGCCTCAGGCTCTGCCATCTGATTCACCCCTTCAGTGCAGCCTAGGATTTGCGTGCTTTCTAACCCAAGCAGACTGAATTGCGTGTGGGCAGGAGGGGGAACTGGTCTGACACCAGCGTCAGGGCCTGGGCTTAGGGTTCTGTGCTGACATATGCTCATAGGCTGAATACATTTGATGTGTCTAAGCCCATGCCTTTTAGCTTTTCTGCCTCAAAATAACCAACAAGTAATTCAAAAGCAACACTACTATCAATTTGCCAATAACTGACACTGGCAATATTACTTAGAAATGCCATGCTTTGAGTCTAAGTTATAGCTTCATTCCAGTTGTAGGAGATTATGGATGTCGGTGCATTGATAAACTTGAGATTTTTGGAAGCTGAACCAGTTATCTGTAATTTGGATTAGAACTGTGTAATCCATGTTGACAAATCTCATTGACTGCTGTTGGATGGGATTGCTTGTGAAAGTAGTAGGAGTTGATCTAATCAACAAAGAAATTATATTGAAGTTTTAAAAGTGGAAATCAATGTTCATGAAAGCTGCCAAGTTAACATTCTAGAACTGCAGTGCTCGCCCCTCATAATAGGTAGAGCAGCAGCAGTGCCAATGTTCCTGCCTTGACAATGGGTTTTCTCATCTTTGTTCTTTTGCAACCACCTCCAGAGAGCAGATGGTATGATAGGTCAGTATGCATATGATATTATACATGATCAGCCTGGAACGAAAGGCCCATTCAGACCAGTGGTTTATTACCTAGATAAGAGGGAGGTGAGAGTGGTGTTCTTGGGATACAGGAGTTAGAAGGGGGCAGGACAGCTTTGAGGTAGGAATCTTAGGAGCAGCCAAATCTGAGGACATGTCTTAGTTGCACTTTTCATTATCTTCATGTATTTTTTTTACCAGGAAGTCCAAAACCCCATGAGTGGGTGGTTCTTTGATGCTATACAACATGTGAATCTGGTTTAGAACAAGTTGGGTAAACACCAGTTCACACAGCCCTTCTGCTGTTTGCTGAAACTGCCAATTTAAGTGCCAATTAGTGCAAACTGTTTTACTGCGGTCGCTAACTATCTGTATAACTAAGACTACCAACTCATTTCATCTATGGCAGGCCATATAATAGCAGTCAGATGATAACTCATTTTCATTACCACTGATCTGGGTTGCATTCAGATAGCTGAGTTGGGGAATGGAAGTTTCTATATCTTATTACCCATCCTCTGAACCAGACAGTCTATGGATAATGTGTCAACTGGAAATCAAGCACAGTTTACTTTTGCAGAAATAATTCAAAAGAAAAGCAAACATGAGCTCTGGTTCTCCTCAGCGTATTTGCTACAAACTGATATTGTGTTCAGTGGGCATGTGATTTTTACCATGAGATATAACTTACTTGGCTCTTGTGTGTTTGACTTGACAAAAGTCACCATTAAAAATAGTCTATGGTAACTTTCAAAAAGTTAATTGCTTCTGGGTCCCAACAAATATGTATCAAATTGTACCTCGATGTAGAGATTTTCATGGGCCCAAATCTGGCCTGGGAAAGGGATTTGATGTTACCATCTCCAAACAGGCTAGTACATTCTGGTCCTCAGCAGTTGATGAATAGGCCTCTCTCCTTACAGATAAACTACAAGGCCATTGCCGAACCGTGGAGCAGATCCATCAACCTGTGCCAATATGCCTCTTACATTTCTTGCCATGGTGTGTGTGTGCATGCACAGACACACACATGTATGTACATACAGGGGAAAAGCGGTGTCTGTAGAACAACATCCCCATAAGTTTGGGGCAGCCAGTACTGGAATTGACATTTTTTGCAGTGTAGGAACAGTATGCACATGTCCTGGACAAGCAGGATTTGACCCATATGTAGTACACCAATGTATACCTTCTTGTAAAAATAACAAAAAACTGCAATTGTCTACAGTAATTCATCTTTAAGTTTACAAACATGATCCATTCTCCCCTGTATTCTCAATGTAGCTCCCATCAACATTAAGGAGAATTACATATATGAGAGTACCGTAATTCCTCGCTTAACACGTGCCTGCTTAACACGTTTTCGCGATAGCATGATTTTTTTTTTGAACATTTTTCGAACAACACAACCCGTCCCCGCAATAACACGATTTCCCTTAGGGCTGGCCGGTGGCCAGCAGCTGCGCAAGGCTTTCCCTGCAAAGTGGCAGAGGTTCTCCACTCGCCGTGCTGTTCCCCGGCAACCCCCTCTGGCCGGATGCTTCGCTCCCTCTCCTCCGCCCCCCGCTTGCAGCTGGCGGTTGGGTTTCCCCAGCTGGCCGGTCACCAGCAGCTGTGCAGGGCTTACCCTGCCTCTGAAGGTTCTCAGCTCACTGCACCATTCCCTGGCAACCCCCTCTGGCCAGATGCCTCGCCCTCTCTCCTCTGCCCCCCGCTTGCAGCTGGGTTTCCCCAGCTCGCCGGTCACCGGCAGCTGCGCGGGGCTTCGTCTGCCTCCTTACAAAGCTGCGGAGGTTCTCCGCTCACCGCACAGTTCCCTGGTGACCCCCTCTGGCTGGATGCAACGCTGGAGCTGCAAGCGCACATGCGCTTGAAACGCAACCCCCACCTTTTCCATTATTTTCAATGGGAAAATTGACCCCGCATAACACATTTTCACTTAGCACGATAGTTTTCTGAAACGTATCTACCATTCTTGAATCTCCAAGTATCAGACCATTGTATTGTTATTCTAAAAGTCTGAGGGAAAAAAGTGCAGTCGACTGTTGTGGCAGATTTAGTCCCCTGAAAGCTATTAAATCCCAGCTCCTTATGAATACAATCAAAGGGAAAGAGAATGTTTTATTTCAAACACACAAAAGTGACCAGCTACAAAATATATTTTAAAAGACAATTTTTATTTCTTCCCATCATTGCCATTTTCTTCTGTTTTTCTGTTTTTCACTCTGGGTCTGGCTTGTACTATTGGCTGACAGTAGATATACATGGGGATATTTTTAAAATAACTGGACACCCACGGCCTGTGAGGATGGAAAAACACAGTCAAACATTTCATGTTATATACACATTCTTTTATCTTTTGACTCAAAGCCAAAGGAGACCTTTCTTGTGTTATCTATCTGCCGAGATGGTGTTGCAAGCTTGTAAAGGCTTAGGATATTTTCTAAGTGTTAGATGACGGGGAAAGGATTGATGATATTCATGCAGGTGCTTCAGAGAACTAGATCACATAAATCAACTTATTAAATTAATACTCAAAAAAGTTCTATAACTAAGTAATAGAGCAATCCCTAGAATGCATTCATCTACTGGATTTTTTTTTTAGAGAGCTTGCAATAGCAACATTTTTCACTTCTGGGTCATCAGTTTAAATCCAATGGTAATGATGGAATATAGTTACCATTTCTCAGCTGTTTGGCAGTCCTTGTGAAATGAAATGGTGCATTTGTTCAAGTTCCTAGTGAAGAACTATCTATGTTCCAAGAGTACCAATCTCAGGGTATGTCTACACTGCAGAGGGTTTTTTTCGGAAAAACGGCTGTTTTTCCAAAAAATCTATACTGACATCCACACTGCTATTGCATTCTTTCAACAGAAAGTTGAAAGAACGGAGGGGCTTTTCCAACAGCAGTAAACCTCTTTCTACAAGGAAGAAGCCTTTTTCCAAAAGAGCTCCAAAAGGCATATGTGGACAGGGAAAAGGGGAAAGGGTTGGGGTTTTTTTCCGAAAGAAGAGGCCTCCAGGAAATAACACAGGTGCCCTGGTGGCCACTCCATCCAAAGTAATCAGAACTCTATCGTTCCTGCCTCCTGGCACCTTTTAAGGCTGCAGGCACCCTGAACAAGCCTTGTGGCAGGAAGTCGGCCCTGGAGCAGTACCTGACCATGTGGCTCTCCTTGCCACAGGCATTGCCAGCCATGGCCCAGTCACAATCCCCCCCAAGATCCTCCTGGCCCTTGCAGGGAGCAGCACCAGGGCTCCTAGGACCCAGCCAGGGGTAGCATGCGACAGGCACCCTCCTGGTCCGGCGCGGAGATCCTGTCCCTCCTCGAGCTGTGGGGGAAGGAGGAGACCCTACAAGATCTCCGCTCCCGGTGCCGAAATGCTGAAATCTATGGGTGCATGGCTGAGGCCCTGGCAGAGCGGGGACACTCCCCGGATCTTAGAACAGGTCCAGAGTAAAGTCAAGGAGCTTCACCAGGGCTATGCCAGGGCCAGGGAGCATACCTCATGCCCCGGGGAAGGACCCCACTCCTGCGCCTATTACCAGGAGCTGCACCTTTCCCCAACTGTAGTGATCGATTCCAGCCTTAAGACACCCATTGTCACCTGCCCTGAGGTCGTGGAGGAGGAGGAGGGACAACAGAGGCAGGAGAAGGAGGACATGGTCAGCACCGTGATGCTGAGCCTGGAGCCTGTACCCCTGGGCCTGGACATATCTCAGGCATCCTCTGATGGCAGGGAGGGATCATTAGGTGAACGCTCTCAGTTTTACATACACACAGGGTGGGGGAGGTGGGTGTAGAGGAGATGGGATGTGACTGTCGCTCAGCCTGCTCGCCATGGACAATGTACTGCAGTTGGTGCATGTGAAACCACATGCAGTGCCAGTGTGCGCCACGCAGCCTCAGGAGGCAGCCCCGGGCACCCCCGGGATCCTGTTCACAGGCTCAGAGGAGGCCACACACGTCTGACCCCTGATCCCTCCCACCACCAACCACTGCTGGAAGCAGGCTGGGCACAAGGGCACACGCACGACCCCATACACCCTGAGAAGTGCCACACACAGCGCACACACTTGCCTGCCTGAGTGAGGCAGCACCTGCTCCCACGGACAGCGCTGCCAGGTGCAGGTGTGCATGCGGGCCCCAGGGAGGGCCAGACTGCTCCAGGCCCTTCTCCTACCCATAGGATCCCACTGTGGCCGGACACTTCCCTTTCATGGTTGTCAGTGGGTGGAGTGGGGAAGCGGGCATCATGGTCCCCATGGCACCTCGGGACCCCTGTGAGGCAGGGCCTGCTGTGCAGGCTATAAATGGCCTTGCTACCAGGACATCCCTGTCCTCTGGCCCGAGGACTGTTGCTCGCTGCTCACAGAGGAGGGCATGGCCTCAGGGACAGTGTCTGCATGGATGACTGACCGCCTCTCCCTCTTTATTCTCCATAGCCAGACGAGCTGTCACTGAGGGGCGATCCACGCCAGCCGAGGCAGCCGGCTGACCCTGGGGGACCCGAAAGTGCATGAGGGTCCACGAGGACCTCCTGAGGCATCCTGTGGGCATCCTGCACAACATGCAGCAGACGATGGCACAGAAGATCCGGGAGGATGCTGAGTGGCGGACCCATATGTGGGACCACCTCATGCGGCAGGGCAACAACATGTGTGCCATCATGCAACAAATGATTGCAGACACAGCTGCTGTCCCTGTTCCTGCCTCCGACCCTCCTGCCACCCGATCTGCCCATTCCCACTCCCTCTGCCCCCCGAGCAATGCCTATGCCCCCTCCCCAAGTGATGCCTATGCCCCCTGCTCCTGCCCCCCCGCCATCCTTGATCCCGCTCCAGCTCCCCCTCCTGCCCATCCTGCTGTTGTCCCAGGCCCCACCCAACCCCAAGTTCGCCGAGGTCCCCGGACCTGAGGTGGCACTTTACAGCTGCCCCCCATGCCACTCCCAGCCCTGAGTTGCCCCTTCTCCCTCCTCTCCAGGTTCTCAGACCCCCTCCTCCCCAGTTCATTTTATTGAAAGAAAAATACAAAGTTTGTTGTGTTGAAATCAAAACAGGTGTCAAACAGAGGTCAGGGAAGGGGCGAAGGGAGGGTTTTTAGTGGGAAAAGGATAGTGGAGCAAGGTACAGGCCCCTAGTGGGGAAGCCCTGGGGAGAGTTACTGGGGTTCTTAAGAGAAACTCTCCCTCAGGGCCTCCTGGATGTGCACCCTGGCCTGATAGGCCTTGCGGATGGCAGCTGTCCGCAACTGCCCAAAGGCCTTCCCTTCATGGCTGGCCTCTGCCCTCCACCTCAGTAGCAAGGCCTCCCCCTTCCTCTCCACAATGTTGTGGAGGACACAACACACTGAGATGACCTCGGGGATGCTGTGCTCCCCCATGTCAAAGCGGGTCAGGAGGCACCTGAACCACGCCTTGAGGTGCCTGAAGGCACATTCCACCTGCATCCTCACCCAGCTGAAGTGGACATTGACTTAGTCCCTGCTGGGGTACAGGTGGCCAGTATATGGTTTCATAAACCACAGCATAAGGGGGTAGGCTGCGTCCCCTACAATGCACAGTGGCATGTGTTCATCCCCAATGCAAAATTCATGCGGGGGGAAGAATGTGCCTGCCTCCAGCTTCCCGTACAGGCCTGAGTTCCTAAATACACGGGTGTCGTGCACCCTGCCCGACCACCCGAAAAAAATGTCAGTGAACTGTCCACGGTGGTCGACTAGGGCCTGCAGCACCATCGAGAAGTAGCCCTTGCAGTTTATGTACTGAGCAGCTCGATGACTTGGTGTGCAGATCAGGATGTGGGTTTCATCGATTGCTCCACCACAGTTGGGGAACCCCAGGGTGGCAAATCCTGTGATGATCGGGTCCAGGTCTCCCAGGCAGATGACCCTGTGCAGCAGGATGGAGTTGATGGCCCTCACAACCTGCAAAAGGAGACAAACACACAAAACAGAAAATGAGAGAGGGGAGTGCCTGAGCCCCTGGGAGGCACCTGCCCCCCTCTCTTCCCCACCTCAAACACCCCAAGAGCCACCCCCTATGCGGCTGCCTCCCTTGCAGCAGGGCTCTGTGAGGGTGGGACAGCACAACCCCCTGGGATGGGGCTTCACCCCCCACCCCCGAACTCTCCTACCCCCCTTTCCCTACAGTTCCCTTTTCCAGGACTCCCCTCCCTACCCCCTGACCCCGTCATGCAGGGACTACAGCCCGAGAGTGCCTTACCTCCATGACAAGGGCCCCAATGGTGGATTTCCCCACGCTGAACTAGTTGCCCACCGACCTGTAGCTGTCTGGGGTGGCGAGCTTCCAGAGGGCGATGGCGACCCGTTTCTCCAGGGGGGATGGTGGGCTGCAGGTGGGTGTTGCGTTGTTGGAGGGCAGGGGTGAGCCAGGCACACTGCTCCCAAAAGGTGGCCTTCCACATGCAGAAGTTTTGGAGCCACTGATGGTCATCCCACCGCTCCATGACCAGCCAGTCCCACCAGTCAAAACTGGTGTCCAGCCTCCAAAACTCTCTCTCCCCTGTGGGGTGTGGTTACAAGGGACTTGCTTCCACACAAAGGGAGAGGGTCTCAAAAATGAGCTCAGTGTTGAGCTCATGCAGAATCATGAAGGCAGCCTGCAGAAACTGCTGCAGAAACTGCAGCATGGCTGCATGGGGCCATCGCATGCCCAGGGGCAGCTCCAGCTCCATGTCAAGAAGAATGCTGCGGCATCCAATAGCTGGGCAACCAGGGCACGCACTGCTACGGCTTTGCTGTCCCTCAGAGAGGAAGGCAAGCACGCAGCAGAAGCAGAGAAATGGCTGTCCGGGGGGGTCCCTTTAAGTACTCCTCTCAACTAGGCTTAGGCAACAGCATTCGGAAGCAACTGTTGACCTAATCCCCTGCCTGAAGTGGTTCCGGGTGGCCTTATATGCAAGATAACGTCCAATGAATGTGGACGCTATCTTTCGAAAAAGCAGATAGTTTTTTCGATGCACTTTTGCTGTGTAGACACTCTTTCGAAAAGTTTTTCTGGAAGATCTCTTCCAGGAAAACTGCTTTCGAAAGGAGCTTGCAGTCTAGACATAGCCTCACTCAGCACCAAATGGCACCCTGTTTATCTCAGCACAAAGGCTAAGAAATGACAGGGATATCAATACTGAAGCTGAGATGGATGCCACTGAACAAGAATGAGGCATATGTTGGCAGGAAGATACGAGGAAGCTTGCCTTGTCACTACTGTGTTATATCCATGGTGGGTATGTAGAGCCATTTTTTTCCCCAAGTACTGCCAATTCCACACCTTTAATAAGGCCTAGTAGAAAACCTGTTCTTTGGAGTCAAGGAATGTACACATTATAGAAAGCCACTCATTGTACAGCCCATGTTTAGACTGGGCTTTGATGCAGCCAGAGTGCCACAGTACAATAGCCTCATTAGCAGTACAATAATTTTTTAGCGGCAGGTAAACCGAGCACTTCAGTTTTACATTCATATTTTTAAAGCCATTTACAGAACAGTTTGCTTTTCATTTTGCTGAATGTCTATTTTACATAGAAGATTCTCACTCGTCATCCGTTCTTTCTATTGCTACCGATTTGTTTTGATTATTCCTGCATCAGGTTTAAGCTCCAAAATATTGGCTTTGAGAGGGTTATTAAATAATCTTTTGATATCTCCAGTCTTCCAAGAATACTATTAAGGCCTATACACTAACATCTTGTTTTCAGTATGCTTTCTAAAACCGAGCAGTACCCTAAACCTCTGCAAGACGGTATTAGAAAAGCAGAACCCAGGACTGCCTATGACCTTTCCTCTGTTTACATTAAGAGTAAGTAACCTAGAGTCAGATGGTCTATATCCAATCAGGATTACAATCTGCTAGGTTTTGTGGAGCAATGCAGGAAGAAGATAAATACAGATTTTTATCCTTTATGTATTTGTTGGATAAGCAACTAAATTAAATTAAAATAACTAGAAATATAGTCATTCTAAATATTCTGTAAGTCATGTAGCTTAGGAAAAAGTTCCTAACTGTCAGGGTAGTCAGACACTGGAATAAATTGCCCAGGGAGGTTGTGGAATCTCCATCTCTGGAGATATTTAAGAGTAGGTTAGATAAATGTCCATCAGGGATGGTCTAGACAGTATTTGGTCCTGCCATGAGGGCAGGGGACTGGACTCGATGACCTTTCGAGGTTCCTTCCAGTCCTAGTATTCTATGATTCTATGATAGGTTCAGATTAAAATCAAAGCAAACAGCTTTGCAAGTGGCATGCTGAAGAGTATTAGTTGCAACAATGGTTTAATCTCCCTACTCAATGATCTTTCCTGAGCTTGTTAAAAATAAAAATTTTGTGCCAGTGGCTAAATTCAAGGGGAAAAGCTGTAGATCATTGATTTCTTCACAAGTGCATGACAAATCATGCAAGAAATTCTCCCTTTCTTTTCAGCTTTAGCTTTGAAAGCCTTCTTTGGTGATCCTATATACTTTCAGCAAAGAATCATCAAAATGTAGGGCTAGAAGGGACCTTGAGAGATCATCAAGCCCAGCCCCTAAACTGAGGCAGGAACGAGGAAACCTAGACCATGCCTGACAAGTGTTTGTCAAACCCATGCTTAACAATCTTCAGTGATGGGGTGCTACATCCTCCCTTGGAAGCTTATTCCAGATCTTAGCTCCCCTTATAGTTAGAATTTTGCCCTCATGTCTAACCTAAATCTCCCTTAATGCAGATTCAGTCCTTTCTTGTCCTCCCTTCAGTGGACACACAGAACAGTTGCTCCAGCCTCTTTATAATGGCCGTTACTATATTTCAGTGTTTCTCAAAGTGGTCTGCAGACTCTGATGCTACTGGGCTGTTCCAGTTTTAGTTACTGGCTCTCAGCCACGGAGCTTTGCGGCTCCCATTGGCTTCAGTTTGCCGTTTGCAGCCAAGGGGAGCCATGGGAACCCATTAATGATGGGTTAATCTCTCATTTTCCACACAATCCTAAAGAGGTTTGGTTAAACAGGATAGTGGCAGTCAGGAGTGAAATCTGTAACCATCCTACAGGACACATTAGGGAAACAGTCCATCTTTACTCTGAATAATCTGCTGTTTGGTGTTATATATATATGTGCTGAACAATTAATATCCTTACCTGCTGAAGCGCTGGTTCTGTGTGATGTAACACAGATTCCTCCATCTGTCTCTGTTTTCTTCCTTTTGCACCTTTGCTTGTTCTTTCTGCTGATCCTGTTGTTTCCGTGTCCTTTCCTGGGTTTCTGATTCAAAGTAGAAAAGCTGTGCCAGAGATACACTCATTATTCAAGAGGCAAGTGTCTCTTGTACAATTACGTTTATAATTCCATAATTACAAGCTTTGGTAAACATGTGTTAGCAAGCAATTTGCTTTCTTCTGTGTCTGTCCCATAGCACAATGATACACCAAACAAACAGATCAAGTAAGGTATTACTTACACATGTCCTGTAAAAATAATACCAGGACACAAATAATATCTTCACCGTCTGAAGTAAGAAAAGCAAGTATGTGATTATCTGTACACTTTGAAACAGACTGAGGAGCACAATTTATTTATGTTCATGCAGACTCAAAACCCCCCCTCTCCCCGATATTTTAATTTTAGATTAATATTGTTTCTGTTCTTTGAATTTCTGGTATCCCATTTCCCCACATGTGAGAACCATAGAGGGGTTTTAACATGAAATAATTTTTAAGAATTCTTTCCTTTTCTTATTATTCCATTATTAAAAATAATGTAGGGTTTCAGTTCTGTGGCTGTGAAGTGAGTTTTGCTTGCTGTAAACCACCAAGCAAGATATTATTGTAATATTTATTAATATAAATGTGGAAAATCAAAACATTTTAAAGATAAATATGTCAATGTTCATTTGATCTTACTTCTTTTATTTCTTCTTTCCATTTACCTACTGAGTTTAAGGCAACTGAAATAATTTGAAATTCTGTGAAATACAATCAAATGTGAGGGCAGGTTTACATTACTGCTTACAGTGAAACCTTTGTTATCCGGCACTCTGTTAACCAGAAAACTTTGTTAACCGGCATTGCCCCCAGCCACAATACTGTCACATCGTCATGCGCACTGGCCTGGCTTGGTTTACCATGATTGGTTTAACAATTTTTTATTTAAGAACTACTAATCATCTTTAACTCAAAATAGAAATGTGAGACCAACTGCTTCACACTACAAAACTACCAATATTAAAAACTTGAGTTTTACTATAATTGTCCATTAGTTTTTCCTAGGTTGATGGGACCCTCAGATAACCGGAATTTTTAGATAACTGGAACGCCCTAATCCCAGAGCGTGCCAGATAACACAGGTTTTACTGTATATAGGTATAACTTACATCACTCAAGGATGTGAAAAATCCACTCCCGGGGGCTACATCTACACTGCATCCCTCTTGCACAAAGCCTATGCAAATGAATAATGGATTAGCATATTGCTATGCTTCATTTGCATAATTCATTTGGGGCTGTTTTTGTGCAAGAGGCTTTTGCACAAAAAGGAGCCATCTACACAGCTCTGTTTTGCACAAAAACACCCTTTTGCACAAGAGCCATTCTTCCTGAAAAAATCAGGAAGCACGGCTCTTGTGCAAGAGGGTGTTTTTGCGTAAAACGGAGCTGTGTAGACAGCTCCGTTTTGCATAAAAGCCTCTTGCACAAAAACGGCCCCTAATTAATTATGCAAATTAAGCATAGCAATATGCTAATCCATGCTTCATTTGCATAGGCTTTTGCACAAGAGGGATGCAGTGTAGACGTTGCCTAAGTGAAGCAAGTTACACCAACTGAATTGCTTGCATGGACAATGCGATGTTGGCAGGAGACACTCTCTGACCAACATAGCTGCTGCCTCATTGAGGTGGCATAATCATGATGATGGGAGAGTTCTCTTCACCAGATGTGCTACAGCAGGGCAGCTGCACTGCTATAGCATTTCTAATGTAGACTAGCCTTTAAAGTTAGTGCCAGTTGGCAGCACTCATTTATTTGAATCAGACTTCCTTTTTACAACAGAACAAGACAACTACTGTCATGAGAGAGAATAAGAGAAAAGAACAGCAAATTATGAAAAAAAAATCAGCTTCTGCTTTTGAGGCTTGCAGATCACATGACCCTTAAGCCACTCCTGATTGTCAGCTTTACTCCCCTGACACTGGAAAACCTTTGGTGGTGTTATTCTTATTTTCTTCTGTCCCAGACTGTGGACAGAAAAGACTGCATCACAATATTAGATATGCTCCAGCTGGTTACACTGGACTTTTATTAGACTAAAGGCAAAAATGACAGAAAGGAGGCATGAGGTATAGAATCATAGAATCACACAGTCCTAGAACTGGAAGGGACCTCGAGAGGTCATCAAGTCCGATCCCCTGTCCTCATGGCAGGACCAAGCACCGTCTAGACCAGTGTTTCTGAAAGCGTTCCGTGGAATCACTTTGAGAAACATATTAACTGTCCACCCCGCTTTGTTTATTTACCGACGCTGCAGCCACGGAAGCTTCGCAGCTCCCATTGGCTCCATTTTGTTCTTTGCAGCCAAGTGGAGCAGCAGGAAGCATGGGCCGGGCCACCACTTCCCACTGCTCCGCTTGGCTGCAAAGAGTGAAACGGAGCTAATGGGAGCCACGAGGCTCCGTGGCCACGGCGTCAGTAAATAAACAAACCAGGGTGGCCAGTTAATGTGTTTCTCAAAGTGATTCCATGGAACACTTTCAGAAACACTGGTCTAGATCATCCCCCGATAGACATCTATCCAACCTGCTCTTAAATACCTCCAGTGATGGAGATTCCACAAGCTGCCTAGGAAACTTATTCCAGTGTTTAACCACCCTGACAGTTAGGAAGTTTTTCTTAATGTCCAACCTAAAGCTCCCTTGCTGCAATTTAAGCCCATTACTTCTTGTCCTATCATCAGAGGCCAAGGAGAATAAGGTGAAGCAGTTCCTCAGGGCCTAGCCATGGAGATGGTGATGTTGTCTAAGTCCCATTCCTCATCGGGCTTGGTGAGAACATCCAATAGGATTAGGAAAAAAAATAAAGACCATTGGTGAAAGTGTAAATCTGTCCATCTTTGGTGGTAGTAGTCGACAACCCGAGAGTCAATGCTGGTTAACATGATGAAGATGCTACTGCCCAAAGTTCCCTGTTCTATCCAACAATAGGTTAGTGGTCCCCAGAAAAAAATGCCCAAAAGATGCAGTAATCTTGTACACCACTAGTGCCCTCAAGCAAACTTCTACACCGACACAGCATCTCATTTTAAGATTTTGAGCTGTTGCTGTAACAAATTTGTCATCTCCACAGAAGCTTTGGATTCATCCTATCCACAATTCTGTCAGCGCAAACAAACATTGCCCACCCTTTCTTTATCATCTTTGCTCAATTCCACCTAATCTGCTTATGAATTAAATATCCCCTTCCTTCTACTCCCCCTCCCCCATTTTGGACAATGTAAGACTTTGACGCAATGCCAAGATGCACAAGATCAGAGTCTGGTGTCCTTGTGGGGGCAGACAGAATTCTGGATCTTTGGATGGGGGAGGGGAGAGGAACACCTTAGTAGCGCTTTCAGTAGAACTGATGTGTAGAGCCTGCACACCCAGCTAGATGGTGAGGTACTGCTTAGGTGAGTTGAGTAGAGCACCCTGCACACCTAAAGGTGTATATACCTAGGGTATATTCCTTCTACAGAGCTCTAGAAGTCTAAGCAGGGTCTCCCACTACTACACTGCTATTTTTAGCAATATAGCATCCCACTGCCTTTCCTGGCCATAGCGAAAGAGTCTTGCTGTGGGGAAAAACTCTGGCAGTTCCATCCTGGCAGATCCTTTTCCTGCTGCCACCTGCCTGCCAGAGCCTTTCACTGCTATGCATAGCTATGCACTGTAGAGCGTATGCCACATGTAGCTACACATGCCCTATATGCTGCCACAAGTTGAGGCAAGTGTAAATAAGGGCAATGGTTTAAGGTTCACTTGAAAAAGGTTGTTGCCACTCCACTATGTGCTCCCCCAGCATTCCTGGCAATTTCTTGCAGAATGCCTTTTGCAGATGCAGTTTCCCTTTCCCTGCCAATCCCTTGCTACTGTACCAGTGGCTTCTGAAGATCATATTTTACCATTAAAATGGCTGATTGTTTAGCTCAAATCCGCTTGTGGTTAATACTTTATTTTGTGTATGCAGTTAAATTACTATAATTTTAGTGGTGTCGTATCAGTTAATTTTGGCCATGCCATTTTGCTGGCCAAACTTGTGCGCAGCACTGGAAGCTGCATCAAGGTGTACAGGATCATATCCACAAACAGCAGCCTCCTTTTAGGGCAAAGGAGAAAATGTCTAATAGTACAAGAGATTATCTCATTCCTACTACCTCCTTTGTACCTCCTTTGTACTCCTTCCTCTGGGTCGTGATATTTCCACTCTTCACCACCTTCCACCCCCCAGCAGCAGCCAGACATTGACACAGGGCCACAAAGTATATTTTTGTACAGTACTTTGGTGCTCTTTTCTGTCTCCTGAATTAAAATGACTCTGCTCGGTGAGGCAGTGTCAAAACTTCCTTGGACAATGACTTCTTTTGAATAATAGATGATCAAAGTGAGATGTACTCGTGATCTATTATTCAAATGACAGCATTAGTCAGAGAAGAAAAAGACCATGATCAGATTCAATATAATCACAGGATGGCAATCAACCTCCAGACATGTACTGGTAGCTGCTTTCATGGCATAACACAGGGCCCGAGGTCTGGCACCAGAATGTCAGATCGGCAAGATTTAATTAGTACTTAATAAAATGAAAAGGTGTAATTTATACTTCTTTGATACCTTCATTAACAAACTGTATTCTTCTTGCTGCCTTTGGTCCTCTAAGGGTCGCAGGCCTTCCTGTTTTTCTTCTGTTCTGAACAGCGGTTGGGAGAAAAGAAAATACAGCAACAGCTGTGGCTGCGTGAAATGGTAGCACTTTTACTGCACCAAGCTAACAAAAGTAAGCTGCATATTTTTTGTACAGTACATACCTTACTAAGCTACATAAATCCGAGAACAATATTTCAACTCAATCTTCAGGATAACGGAGATCTTCAGCTGGCATTAATTGGTGAATCTCCACTAAAGTCAGTGGATCTGTGCTGATTTACACCAGCTGAGAAGAAGCTGGGCCTAGGGATCTACAAATTAATAGTATTCTACATTGCCATATCTATTCAGAGACATATGGTCTATGCAAAAGAGGGGACACAGCATTCTAAAAGTTAGAATAGATGGTGAGGAGTTAGAGCTCCTACAATGTATACCTGACTGTGCCAGTTACCATCTGCAAGACCTTAAACAGGTCATTTAACATATCTTTGGCTCAGTCTCCCCCTGTTTAAAACGCAGATGATTATACTCCTTACAGTACCTCCTAAGGATGTTATGAGGCTTAAATCATTACTGTTTATCATTATTTGTTATTTTACTGTACCACCCAGGAGTTGCAGCTACTGATCAGGACCCCATAGGACTAAGCACTGTACAAATGCAGAAAGGTCCCTACTCCAAAGACCATTAATGCTTTAAAGCCCTTTGAAGTTCTTCAAGTGCTACAAAAGAACAAAAGTCTTGTTGGCGTTTGTTACTCAAGTTATAATAAATGGAATGAAGAGTCATGCTAAAAATCAAGAGAAAATTAGTGCTGCAGATAAACTCCTCAGACAAACAATGTGCAAAAGCAGTACTGTATCAGGATACAAGAGCACATAGTCCTGGCCTCACTGAATAAATGGCAAAACTCCTAATGGTTTTAATGGGATCAGGGTTTACTTACATGGTTCTTCTGCCATATTGTCTTTTACAGTCTTTCCATCAAAGTCCTTTTCGACTATTACTCCACTGTTTAGAGGGCTAAGAGATTTAGACACTGCATGCACCAACACTGAATGTTTCTAAATATTTTTAGCTTAACATGGATTTGCAAGATTCCTGGATAGGAGACATTTGTTAAGATTGCCATGTTTTTCATGGACAGAATAGCTCAGAAAAAAAATTAGTGCAATGCCTCAGATTAAATAAGGGTAGTGCTAACTAATCTCTTATTTTACCAGGATCTGGGAAGAAAAGTCTGTCATTGGCCTCCTGAGTACTTCTGAATGAACAAGTAAATTGCGTATTGCATTCATATATTTTATAAGGAGTAAGTCTTCAGAATTTCCTACCTCATTACCTTATTCCCCTTAAAAAGCTTTCCCATTTTCCTTTCCATATCACCTGCCTTGATGCTTGTGAATGGCTTTTTTTAATGACCAACATTGTTTTCACCCAGGTATTCCCTTATGGAACAACCCATAGCAATGGAGGAGGAAAGGAAGCTCCATTAAACACTGAGAATACCTCAGTACTGGATACTTATTTGAAGGCTGTTCCTTTTTAATTATTTACTGGAAGATTTACCCAATGTTGCTCGAGTCATTAACTCAAATAAGTTCTGGTTTTTTTTTCATTTAAATCATTGTTCCGGGGGTGGGGCTGGAAATGAGGAGTTCAGTATGAAGGTATCCCTTTGGGGAGAGGACAACCTAAGTCTTCTCTCACTGGAACTGGTTGGGGCCAGCTGAAAAGTGCCTCACCATGGATGCTGCAGCTTCAGTTGGCACAGATGAGGGAAGGGTGCCTGTCTCCCTGGCTGGGGGACAGACACGCAAACAGACAAACTCTCTGAAAAATATAGTAAATAGCTGTCCCTTTCTCTACCCATGCCCTCTGCTGGCACAATGAGGTTGTGGCTGTTCTGATCCCCATCTCTGGCACTTTGCTGCCCTCTTGTAGTCATTCTGCAGTATAACACTCTCCTGCCAGACGCCTCCCTTTCCATTTTATGACAAAACAGTCAATTTCCATGCACTTCTCATTAACCTGGTACAACCAAACCCTAATTTTACTTTAAGTCATGATAAGAGGAAGCTGCATACCAAATTTGGTGGTCCTAGCTCTTACCATTTAGGAGGAGTTCTTGAACAAATGAACTCACAGATGGACAGACAGACATTTCTAAAATATATAGTAAGATATGCATATTCTTCAAGTATGGCTGTAGTCCAATAACATGTGGACTGTTATTAGGAATATACATTCTATTTACAATTACATTTTACTTTGTTCTAATTTTTGCCTAAATATTGTGAATTTCTGAAGCTAAAAAATAATTAGATACTTTGAGTAGAGCCATGTAGATGCTGAAAAAATTGGCAATGTTCTTTTATGTCTAGATTCACTGGTTCTATATCAGCCCAGTGAAAAATTTTGTAATCTAACACCTTTTCAATGGGGCCCATGTGAGAGTACTTATGATCACAGTCTAGTTCATCATGAGCAAGTGTCTACATTACAAATTGCACTAATTAACATCTTTTATGGTACCCTCCAGCAGATACCAAGAACTGAATACTTTGTCTCCAGCTGCAGCATCCCTATGGAATACAGCAGCCTTTTGAGTCATGGAGATTGGGGTGGATCATGCTACTATTATGATTTATTATCATAAATCATGCTACTATTATGATTTATACTCATTTTCCACGTATCTTAGAGAAACAACCAGACCTAAAGTCTAAGGCCTTGTTTACATACTGAGGTAGTTAACACTACAGGCACTGTGATTTCAAAAGTGCACTAATGTGCTCTGCATTAATTTGCCTTTGCGGACCCTAATGGTATACACTAATATTCCTTAGTATGCTTTAACGCTAAATTAAAACACAGTGGGGATCATTTAATGTGCACCAGCAGGGTCTACACAGACCAATAAATACAAAACACATTAGTGGGCTTTAGAAGCCCTACAGATTTTCAAAAGCACTAATGTGAATTGGGAGCACAAAGTCCAAGGAAACTCATGCTTGAAAGTTCCACTGAAAACATTCAAACTTTTGAAAATCCTACCCAAGATAAATAAAGATTTTTCGTTGACTTAAAAACACAAACTTCCCTTCAGTAGGAACAGTGGGGTCAAAGCCTATTATTTACTTAAAAGCACTTTAGGGAGACCACCACTTCCTCAAATTTCAAAGCATAGAGCTTCTGTATCACAATTTACATTGAAATCATCAGCAGTCAGTGCATCCAAGACCTAACCATCTACGATAACGTATAACATTTATTATGTGCAGATTGATTCCTACCTGCTGCCATAACTGCTGTTGGTCTTTCTTCAGGTTCTCCTGGCATGGTTTGGACTGTCACTGGAGGGATCTGGCTGACTCCCATGGGAGTTTAGCCATTCTGCCTAATCCTATGGAATAGGAATAAAATTACCCAGTACTTAAACAAAATCCTTCATTTTAGACTCCCTATCCAGGTGTTCCTAGAGCATTCATCCCTGTGGTATCTAAATGCTAAACCTACTGGGCAGGACAATGGCAGCTGTAGATTAGAACTTAAATCCTGGTGAGAAAATTTAACCATCAACTCTCTAACCAAGTAGTGAGAGTGCTACCATTGGGACACTGAAGAGACATAACAAAAGTGAAGGAATATACGGTATTGGGGGTATAGCTACTGAAGTAAGAGGCAAAATGTAAACCCAATTTAAATCACAGTTGTTTCTTAGTGTTTCCATAATGTGGTCACAACTTTCAGAAGACTGAATTCTGTGAAGTCCATTGGAATTTTGCCTTTGACTTCATTGAGAGCAGGTCTCGGTCTTAAGTGAACTAGCACATGCTGTGATCTCCAGAACTTCTAAATATTGAACTTCAATGGCAGCGGAGGGGGAGAGGACATTCAATGGGCAACTAAATGAATCATTTATAAAAAAATGAAACTGGTGTGTTAAGCTATATCAGCAGAAGCTCAGTTTACTTCTGTAACCATTGGCTACAGTAATTAAATCTATCCTCATTTTCTGATTGCTCTCATATCCTGCAATATGACCCCGTGTGTTCCCTCAGCAGGCAGCAGTTATTTACACTAGTATCTTCAGTCAGGACCAAGATATGATGTGCCTAAATAGTATAAAAAAGGGAATGATTACTAAACAAGCACAGATCTGCAATTACCACTCTATTTAGAATATAGGCATCTAAATGGAAGTAGCTGAGTTTCTATTCATGACAGATTTCCTTTTGATGACTTCATAGTATTTTATACAACTCTGCATACTGTGGAATGAAAATGTGCATGTGTAAAACAAAGTCATTACTGAAAAAGAAAGTTAATTGTTAGACATGTTCCATTTCTCTCTTTGCTATTGTTTAATTGTTATTTTTTCAAATTGAAGAATCATTATTTCTCAGGACTCATTTAGCACATGTTGTACATTTTATATGCTGCAATGCTCAGAATTGCCTTTTAAGTACTGAAGGAAGCTTAGCAGGTTTTTTTTTTTATTGTTTTCATCTCAGTCCATTAAGCTCCTAAGGCTGTGACATGAATGGAATAAATCTCTGAGCTAGGTTCAATGAATGCCAAGATATTTATTCTAAATAAATGATTACCCCAGTTAGATATTTGTAATGCTTGACGCTTTAAAAAAGCCACCTACATCAAAAATTCAGCTACCACTTTACAATTGAAAAGCAGTCATACTCAGAAAATAATGTTAATCTTTCTCTCTCTCTTGAAAGAAATGTTTTAAATTGAATTATATTTTTATTTTTCAATTGTTTTCTAATAGTTTAAAATTACCACATCAGTTTTGAAGGGAGATCTCTTTAGCTTCCTCAGAGACTATAAAAACTAGCTGTTCTTTAAAGATGGTTGACATTTTTCCATTGAAATGTTGATACTAAAATCATCTGTTTTTTTGTAAAAAATTCATTTTGTGTAAAAAATGCACTTGTTAGCAAAATTAGTTTTAGTAGAAATTGTTTTATTTAAGTGGGAATAAGACACGGAGACTCAGGACTTGTTGACATGGGGACACTCAGGAAAGGTAATCCAATTAATAAAATATGTAAATTTAGAGCACATCAATTAAATGGAATTAAAGCTTTACATAGACACTAATTCAGAATTCAAGTGGTTTTAATTCATTTTAGCTTAATTCACATGTAAGGCCACTTTAGTTCTGAGATTGTCAGCACAGAGGTTTAAAGCCATTTTAAAATTAAATTTACATTCACAGCATTAGTTACTTCAGATTAAATTTCTTGGGTGTCCCCATGTAGACAAGTCCACAGTGACTGCTCAAGGTCACACACAAAGTTTGTGCAAGAAAAGGGACTTAAAACCAGGTCTCCAGAGTCCCAGGCTTAAGTCCTAATCAGATCATCCTTCCCTTCCTTCCAACATTTCCCAAGATCCATAGAAGTAGGAGACTGTACATCTAGGGCAGTGTTTCTGAAAGTCGTCTGTTATTTCTGCAGGTACGTCTACACTGCATGTTTATTTTGGAATAAGCTATTCCTGAAGATATATTCTGAAATATATTATTTCAAAATAAAACACTCACTCTACAGGGAAGCCTCAAAATTAGTCCGAGGCAGGCTCCCCTAATGTGGATGCACTATCTCGATTTAGAGCCCCGGGAAGCTCTAAATCCTGGGAGAAATTACTTAGAATAGCCCTGGTGAGGATCTATTTCAAAATGGCAGCAGTCCACTGGTTCATCCACACTGCAGCTATTTCAAAATTGCTAATTCGGAAGAGAAGTTATTCCTCATGGAATGAGGTTTACAGAAGGCGGAATAAGCAGCCCATTATTTTGATGTAATGGAATTGCTGTGTAGATGTTCTCATTGTTATTTTGGAATAATGCTAATAATTTTGCACCCTCATGAGAAACCTAACTGGCCACTCTGTTCTGTTTATTTACTGGCTCCATTGCCACAGAGCCTCGCAGCTCCCATTGGCTCCGGTTCGCTGTTAGCAGCCAAGGGGAGCTGTGGGAAGCAGCAGCCCGTCCGACGCCGCTTCCCATGACTCCCCTTGGCTGCAAACAGTGAACCAGAGCCAATGGGAGCTGGGAGGCTCTGTGGCTACGGAGCTGGTAAAGAAACATACTGAAGCAGCCAGTTAGCAGGTTTCTCAGACCACTTTGAGAAACACTGATTATATCTTGGCTCCATCAAAGTTAATGGGACTTTTGCTCTTGACTTCAGTGGGGCCAGCACTTCATTTCTTGCCTCTTTTGTGCTCCCCAAAACACATCATAACTGAGGAAACGATAGTCTAGAATATCTGAAAGATAAATTTTTTAATGACCTGGTCTACCCTGTGTGTTTCTTCAGGGCACGGGGACAATCTAGGACATGGTGATCTATAATTGAATTTCTATTAAATTACCTATTTGTAACTACATGAAAACCATATGAATTCATCTTAATTAGTGTTATCACAGTGATCCCCAAAGGAAGAGATAATGATTTCCAGCTTATTCTCAAGGGCTGCTATTTCTGCTGACAAAAATTGGATCTAAAATATCTGACAGAATCTTTTTTTTTTTTTTTATTGTGTAAAATGATATGTTTGGAAGAAACACCAATTTCCCCCTCTGCTGTTTTTGATACAATTCCTCAAACAATGAAAAAATGATCTGCATTTGTGAAGGAATGTGGAGAAATACACAAATGTTGCTACAGGGATGTCGTAGCTGTTGCAATATTAATTGATTATATTACCCTGACCATTAATTCTTAAAAACAGGGATCATAACACACACACTGTGAAAATTAAACTTCTTGAAAGCAAGAATGCAGATGGGTTTTATGTAAAATGTAAAGTTTTCCCGGAGGACGTAAGTACAGTACATTTATGGCAACCAAATATTAGATAGGATAGTGTAAAGGAAAGTGGTCAGAAAACCAGATAATCCTACAGCAATATAGAGCTTTTTACTGAGATGGAAAACAATGGCAACAATTTCTTACCTTTATTTTGTTACCAAATCAATGTGATTGTTTATAGCTACAGTACAGAAAAATAATTTCAAGGAATGTGACAGTTGCTTAATAATTAATCAGTTTTTAATAATGTGCCAATTTGATTACTTCTTGTAATTTACTCAGCTATTTGTTATACACAAAAATGCCATGCCAAACTTCTCAGGACATCAGCAGCTTACCACCAGCATAATCTGACCATCATTTTTATTATTCCAGAATTAAAAACAGACTATGCTATCAGGATTTTACCTTTGTAGTTTTCTTTTTTTCTTTTCTCTTTTCTCTTCCCAAAGTCCTTTTCTTCCTGTCATGTAATGATGTGCTTTTCTCTTTCATCTACTCTTTCGGCATACAGAATCCTACCCTTGCTTTCTGATGTAGCTGTGTCTTATGAGCTACCACATTCCTAAATAATGCAGTGAGATCAATCTACAGTTTCTCAGCCAATCCTTAACTGGAGCATAAATTCTCTCTCCTCTATAGTAACTATCGTATTCTCAGTCAAGTCAAAGTCACTGGCATAAGTTACCCTTCAGTAGTAATTGTCTCACAGAGACCAGCTCCTTTGAAATAAACTGAAAAACATAAGGTACAGTGAAAACACAAATGTTGGAATTGAGACATTTTCAAAATAAATTCAGCTTATAAAAATACAAGATTATATTTAAACTACCAGGAACAGTCAGCCTAAAAAAGAAGTCGGAGAACTTAAATAGCTCTGGAAGGAAAGGAAGTGCATTGCAGAAATGCTCCCACAGTTTGTTACAGTATCTGTGTGTCTGATCTTGCTCCTACGTCAGTCAATAAAGCTTTTGCTACTAAATTTCAATGAGAGCAAAATCAGGCTGTAACACATTGTATTTTTGTATTTTGAACACAGAAACACATGTCTCATTTCCATCGTTGGCTTCTGGATTTCCACGGTACCTTGTGTCTCCTAGTTTCTCATTTCAAACACACACAGTACTTATTTTTAAAAAGTGTATGAGAATAATCTCCAGGATTTGTCCACATCCTACTGCTTCTAGTAATGACACTGCAGTGTTTTGGGTTATAAATGGCCCATACAGTCATATATTTTTATTTATAAGGAGAAGTATTTTTAAAATGTAACTCACCTCCTTTTTAAGTGATTTCCCTTATTCAGCTCTCTCAGTGATTTAGCTCAATTAAGTCCTGATGCAAGACACGCATTGAAAGAGAGCAGCATAAACTTGGTCCATACTCACTCCTAAAATGCCTATTGTGAAAGCTTTCCTATATGGTAAGAGTGTCTGTGCCTCTAGCTTTCTTCTTTAGAGAAGCTCTCAGTCTTGTGTACTGAATAAGTGAGGGGTTAATTAAAAATCTGGACCTGGCTGCTGCCCAGATGACTCAATCAATAGAGTAAGTAGGACAGTGTGTTGTAGGCTCAAGAAACTCTGTTCCACATAGCCCTAAAGACTGAACACCTTGTGAAAGCACACTTTAAATAAATCTGGAACTGGCAGAAAAACAAATGGGGCAGAACTCCATACATTCATTCCCTGACTTAAATGTCAAAGTATGGTTATGAGTTGGGTTAAACCTTGGAAAGCTTTGAGTTAAAACCTCATTGTAAGAGACAGTTAAGATGGATATACTTAAATCAAAACCTAACAGAGTAGTCCTGTGGCACCTTAGAGTACATCTACACTGCACGGCTATTTCGGGATACTGAAGGGAACTAAAGGTATCCCAGAATAGCTATGCTGCGTCTAAAAGCTGTCTGTTATTTTGAAATATTATTTGAAATAATAGGCACACTATTTTGCCAGCCCGGTAAACCTTGTTGTACAAGAGTTAAGAGATGGCTTAAAATAGCATGTTATTTCAAAATTTGGTGCTGTGTAGACATGCCAAATGTCAAAATAGGTATTTCGAAATAGATTCAAGATAAGATACACAATTTGCGTAGCACAAATTGCATATCTTATTTTTAGTTTAGGGTGCTGTGTAGATGCGCCCTTAGATACTAAGGGTATGTCTACACAGCAAAGTTATTTCGAAATAACAACCATTATTTCGAAATAACTTTACCAGCGTCTACACAGCCAAACCGCTATTTCAAAATTAATTGAAATTAATTTGAAATAGCGGAGGACTTATTTCGAAATTGGTAAACCTCATTCCACGAGGAATAGTGCCAATTTTGAAATTGCTATTTCAAAATAAGCGCTGTGTAGATGCTTATTTTGAAATAGGGGGTCTCCAGCCCTTCCCAGGGTGCCCTGGTGGCCACTCTGGGCACAACCAAGAAAACTCCTCTTCCTCCCCCCCTCCCCAGAGCCCTTAAAGGGGTAGACTCTGGCCACAGTGCCTGTGCCAGCTCCAAGCCTGCCAGCCCAGAGCCAGCAGTTGCTGCACCTGACCCAGTGGCCCCAGCATGAGCCAGGCAGCAAGTGCCAGCCAGCCCTCCACCACTCCCCAGGACCAGTCTGCCAGCTCCCAGGAGCCTGCCAGGGGCCGGAAAAGGCGGGCGCCTGCCTGGTCCAGTGTGGAGATCAGGGACCTACTTCAGGTTTGGGGGGATGCCTCCAATGTCCATGATCTCCACACTAAATGGAGGAAAGCAACCGTCTACAGGCGGATGGCTGCCAACCTGGCCACCAAAGGCTACATGTGAACCCAGGAGCAGGTTCGCCTGAAAATAAAGGAGCTGCGGCAGGCGTATGCCAGGGCCACAGGGGGCAGCTCCCAACCAGGAGCAAACCCAGACCCCTGCCCCTATTTTGATGCCATGGACCGCATCCTGGGGGGCAGGACGGTCCGTGCTCCCCAGGTGGTCATCGACCCTGGGGCAGAGCTTGCTGCCTCCTGCTGCTCCAGCCCCTGCTGCCTCCCCAGTTACCGCTCCTCGTCCCACTCCTTCTCCCCCTCCTGCTTCTTCCTCCCCACACCCCCAGGGATGCCGAGGCCCCCACACCCACAGTGCTGGGAGATGGTTGGGCCGGCGAGACCCCCAGCTTTGAGCTCTGAGCGTCTCCTCCCCCTTCCTCCCCTTGCCTCCCCCTGCCAGCTCCCTCCTCCCAGGTTTCCCTCTGCCCTCTCCCACCCTCCCTCCTCCCCTCTCCCACCTTCTTTCCCCAGTCTCACCTCAGTTTCATTCCCCCCCCACCCCACCCCAGTTTTGTTCAATAAAGAGGCTTTGTTGTAATGAATACGTGTCTTTTATTGTACAGCAGGAAGGGGGGTTAGGGAGGGGTAAGTGGAAGGATGTGAGGGAGGAATGAGGTACAAGCCCCCAGTGGGGCACACCAGGGAGACTGTTACTGCCTGCAGAATGTGCTGCCAGGCTCGCAGCAACATGTCCAGGAGAAGCACCAGAGTACCCAGGGGCGGCTCCAGCTCCATGCTGCAGAGTGCTGTGGTGTCCTGAGTGAGGGCAACCAGAGCACGCAGAGAAAAAAATGCTTTGTTGTCCCTCAGTGAGGTAGGCAAGCAAGCAGGGAAACCTTAGAGCCGGCTGTCTGGGGGGATCCCTTTAAGCACAGTTCTCAGATAGCCTCAGGCAGCAGCCACACAAGGTAACTCCTGACCTGATGCCCTGCCAGAACTGGTTCTGGCCAGCCTTAAATGCGATTCAGCATCCTATCCGTGTGGACGTGCTATTTCGAAATAGCAAAACGCTATTTCGAAATGCATTTTGTGTGTAGACGCGTTATTTCGAAATAAGCTATTTAGTGTAGACATACCCTCACAGAAATAAATATAGTATGATGAGCTTTCAGGGCAAAACCCACTTCTTCACATGAGCTTGAGTGGACATCTGAGCAAGTAGGTTTTGCCCACAAAAACTCATGATCACTACCTATTGGGCCTGACAATCTAGCCAGATTTATATCATCTTAGAGTCCATTTATCCAATCCATACTTCCTTAACTTGCTGGCAAGAATATTGCAGGAGACCTTGCCCTAAGCTCCCAGATAGGACCAAACAACCTCTGATGTACTAGGGAAGCCTTACGTGTTTTTAAGTATATTAACCAAGTTCAGCCTGTACAGTTTATAGTGTCAGAAAGAAATTTAGTAACAACACAAGATTTTCAAACTTGTGTCCCTGAGGTAAGGCCAAAATTTCAGAGTTATGGAGCTGTATCCGGGCTGCGATGTGACTGCTCCTGGGGCCAGGAAACCCTGCACCCCTCTGCTCCCATCCCACTCCCAATGTTTCCTCTAAGATTTCCTATCCAAGAGTGCAATGAGTTTTGTCTCACCATTTCAGTCCAAGTTTCAGCAGTCCTGAAAATCATATCAATTAAGATGCTTCTCTCTCTCTCTTTCTCTTAAATATATATATAACGTGCCTGACTTTACGCATTCAGATTTGAATATTTGAGTCATACGGCCTAATTTGATGCATTTGGCAAATTACCAGACAACATTGTAACAATTTATGAGAGATTGGGGCAGAAAGAGCAGAGGTTGTAGAAAAAAGGGGTTTAGACCAAGTTTGCTCATTCTGGAGTCAATCTGTGCTGGCTGGACCCCACATATGAGCTGGAGAAGCCTTGTGATTGCTCTAAATTATGCTGACTGCCCACAGCTCCCAAGAGGATATTCACAAAATGGTGAACCATGGAAGCATAGCAATGAATGCCTATTCACACCCTCAGCACCAGAACTTCAAAAGAGGGTGATTGTAGGATTTACTGGCTCTCTAATTCCAAAGAATTCCTAAAGGAGTTGGTGAAAGGCATTTTTCATGGCTGCTTTGCCAAAGTGGCCTGAAGCAGCCAAAGCAGGCTAAAAATTTGGCTCGAGGTCTTTTTGAATTCCAACTGATCAAAAGAAAAAGAAGTGATCACCATGTCACAGACATCCCACCCAGCAAGGTATTCTCATGTAACAGTCATGTAAAATAAATAACATTGCACATTTATTTCTCATGCTTTGACAGTGCTTTCAATATAAATAAACCCAAACACTAGAGGGGGTGCGTCTAGACTGGCAAGATTTTGCACAAAAGCGGCCGCTTTTGCACAAAAACTTGCCGCCTGTCTACACTGGCCACGAGAATTTGCGCAAGAGCACTGACGTTCTACTGTCCGAAATCAGTGCTTCTTGCGCAAATACTCTGACACTCCCATTCAGGAAAAAGCCCTCTTGCGCGCAAATGTTTTTGCACAAGAGGGCCAGTGTAGACAGGCAGCTAAGACGTTTTGCGCAAAAGCAGGCTAAACGGAAAAAAGCCCTAGTGGCCGTTTGGAGGCTCCGTAGCTGCAGGCAGCTCCCGGACTTCCTGGTAACCCAAGCCCCCTTAAGGCAGACGCAGCCTGCAGAGGCCACAAGGCAGAAGCACCTTTGCCACGCACTGCTGAGAGCTGTGCCACGTGGCCCCTGCCATCCCCAATGCCACCCAGAGCACGATGGCAGCTCCAGGGGGGGGATCAACCACCCGCACCCCCAGCGCAGGAGGCCCCAAGGGGCCGGAAACGGCGAGCCCCGTTGTGGTCCTCGGGGGAGCTGGAGGCACTACTGGACCTCTGGCAGGAGGAGGAGGCCCTGCACAGCACCCACTCCTGGAGCCGGAATGCAGACATATTTCACCGCATGGCCCAGGCGCTCGCCCGGCAGGGACATCCAGCCCGGACCATGGAGCAAGTCCGGGCTAAAGTCAAAGAACTGCACCTGGGCTATGTCCGGGCCAGCGAGGGTCAGGGTGCAGGAGCCGACACCTGCCCCCACTACCGACAGCTCCACCGCATCCTGGGCCAGCCAGCACCGCAGGGACCGGACGTCCCTGTGGACACCAGCGTGCGCCCCCCCGTCACCAGGACCACCGAGGCGGGGGAAGGAGACACCAGCAGCAGGTCGGAGGACGAGGCCAGCACTGTCACCCTGCAGGCCCCCTCCGGCAGCCCCGACGTCTCCCGTGCATCCTCGGAGGCCAGGGAAGGATCCACCGGTGAGTGTTGCACTTTGCACTCACAAGGGCGGGGGGGAAGCCAGGCGCCCGGAGGGGGGAGAGGAGAGCACGTCACTCAGGCCACGTGAGCTGCACGGGCTGTGTAGCATTAGGCAGTATGCAGCACGTGCAACCATGTGGCCGCGGCAGGCAGCTCCAGGGCACGCCTGGGACCGTGCTGCTCACACACATCCGGCAGGACCGGGGGGAAGGGTGGATGCCGGCTGGAACCAGCCAGGGCCCCAGGGACTCAGGCCAGAGCCCGCACTGCCGCAAGGGTGCAGAACACAGAACGGCACACTGTCCCATGCCTGGCTGTGAGGCACAGCCAGCTGCTCCTGATAAAACCGCAGCGTCACAGCCTGTGAGCGTGGCCCCCACTGAGCCCCTCGCCTGCTCCTGGTGCCTTGGCTGGCCCCTCGAGGGAAGTCCCCACTGCAGCCACACATGTCCCTGGGCTACCGTGTGTGAGGGCTAGCAGGAGGGAAGGGGGGGAAGCGCTCAGGCTGGCCCTAGGGCCGCCTGAGTTTTGCTGCAAGGATGGTACACTCCCCAGTCACTCTCCTGGCTCCGTCCAGGAGACATCCCACTTGATGGGGATCTGAGAGCCCAGACCACATCTGCCAGATGTGCTCCCAGGCACTGTGTGGGGATTCATCTCACTTTCCCTGTCAAACACCATTGATTAGCCCAAAGCCTCACAGCCTCCACCGGCAGGGAGTTCCACAGGTTAAACACAACACAAGCACCCTCCCACCCTCCAAGGGGCCAGGACACAGACCGGTGGTTACAATACATGGAGGAGGACCCTACTCCAGGGGTGGTCCTGTTTGCAAACGTACAACACGGGGGGGAGAGGGGTAACCGAGTGGGCCCAAGACACACTACTGTGGTGTCACCTGGGCTCAGGAGTGGAGGGCATGAGGTGTGGGGACAGTGGCCGGGCTGCCTGACTGACCTTTCTTCTGTTCCCTGCAGCGGGACCAAGCACAAGCCGGGGACCCTCCAGCCCTGCGGCAGCGGCAGCAGCAGCACCCCCAGGAGGGTGCCCAACCACCAAGGCGGCGGCTCCGCCACCGGGACCAGCTCCTTCGGCACCACGTGCAGGCTGTTGAGCGTGTCGAGGCAGCCATCACACAGCGTGTGGAGGCGGACGTGTGCAGTGGCGCCACGAGGCCTGGGGCTCCTTCCAGGCCCAGTGCGTGCGCATGGCTGATGCCATATCGTCGCTCACCGCGCACATTGGCCATGCCATCCACTATGGCATGGCCTTGCCCCGTGCCCCCGGCATCCCTCCCCTAGCACTGCCCCTGCCCCCTCCTGCTCCTGTCCCTCCTGCCCCTCCTGCAATGGCCCCTCCTGCTCCTGTCCCTCCTGCCCCTGGTCCTGCCCCTCCTGCCCACCTCCCCGTGCTGCCTGCCCCGACGCAGTCTGCCCCCCATGTGCAGGTCCGCCCCCCGCAGAAGCAGTCGCAGGGGCCACCCCTCCAGGAGTAGCTTCTCCCACTCCCAGTTGAAGGTCTCCTCCTCCTTCCAGTTCAAGGTCTCCCCTCTCCCCATTGTAAATAAAAACTTACAAGTTTGTGTTAAAAAACAACAACTGTGTTTGTTGTTTATTGGGAGGTAAGGGGAGGGGAGGGGAGGGGGAAGGGAAGGGGATAGGAGGGAGTTGTAAAGGGAGACCGAGGCGACCCTACTATGGGGCCTGGGAGAACATGTCCGTCAGGGCCTCCCGGATGTGCACCCTATCGTGGTGCGCCTGGCGGATTGCAGCTGTGCGGGGCTGTTCGTAGGGCTGGCCCTTGCCTGCCATCCATTCCGGAAGGAAGGCCTCCCCCCTCCTCTCCACAAGGTTGTGGAGCATGCAGCACGCGGCCACTACCTCCGGGACATTCCGCTCACCCATCTCGAGACGGGTGAGCAAACAACGGAAGCGGGCTTTCAAGTGGCCGAAGGCGCACGCCACTTGGTTGCGGGCCCGGTTGAGGCGGTCGTTGAGCCGGTCCCGGTTCTGGTCCGGCCGCCCAGTATAGGGCTGCATTAGCCAGGGCAGCAGGGAGTAGGCCGCATCCCCCACAACACAGATGGGCATAGGCACATCCCCGACAGTAAACTCCCGCTGGGGGAAGTAAGTGCCCACCTCCAGCCTGCGAAACAGGCCAGAGTTCTGTAGGATGCGGGAGTTGTGTGCCCTGCTGGACCAGCCCTCATAAACGTCCAGGAAGTGGCCACGGTGGTCCACGAGGGCCTGGAGTACGATAGAGAAGTACCCCTTTCTGTTCATAAAATGGGCCGCTCGATGCGCCGGGGCACGGACGGGGATGTGGGTTGCATCCAGGGCTCCCCCGCAGTTGGGGAACCCTAGGGCAGCGAAGCCGGCTACCATAGCGTCCACGTCGCGCAGGCGGATGACTCTCGGGAGCAGGACGTCATTGATGGCATGGACGACCTGCAGAAGGGTGCAGAGAAACACAGGGGAACACATCACATAAGGCAGGGTGAGTGTGCACTCCTTTGGGTCCCCCCACCCTCCATGATGCCCTCTGTGCTCACGCACACACAAACACCAGGGCCCCCTCTCCACGCTGGGGTGGGGATGCCACAGGGACGCCATGGCCTCCCTGGTGAGGGAGTCCAGAGCGATCTGCACCTCCAGGTCCTGGAAGAGGCACTCCAAAATGGCCAGAAGGGGCCAGAGCAGGCACATGGCCACCCCTGGCTCCATGGAACAAAAAACAAGGCAGATGAAAAAAAAAAACAGGCAAAGGCACTAAAAGGCAAAAGGCAGTGGTGTCCAAAAAGGCAGAGGGCAACCATAAAAACTGCTATGGCTGTCGGTCCCTGCAAGAGGTCCTATAGCACGCAGCAGGAGAGAAACGGCTGTCCAGGGAGATCCCTTTAAGCACGTGTCTCAAAGGAGCTCCAGCCCCTGCCCCCGGAAAGGGCTGGTGCCCTTTTGCCCTCTTCAAAATGGTTCCGGCTTCTGCTTTGCGCAAAAGTGTCCCGCCAATGTAGACGCGCTTTGCGCAGCGCATCGTTGTAACGATAACTCGGGACTAATCTAGACGTTTTGCACAAATACTTTTAATGGAAAAACTTTTCCGTTAAAAGTATTTGCGCAAAATCATGCCAGTCTAGATGCAGCCGAGGTGTTTACACAATCACTTAAATGCATTAGAAAGCAGGTCAGTGGTCCATTCTCCATGATTAGAACATCATTCTCTGTGATTCAAGCTCTCCCCAATTTAAAAGAGAGTACTGTTGCAAGCCACGAAGGGAATCATTAATGACATTGTTAAACAGTATGAAGCAACCAGATGCACTATAATATGAACCAAAAACCTTTGTTTTGTCCCTCCTTGGAAACCTTGATACCCTTTATCCATCTGTTCAGCTTGCAGAATTTCCTGGTATAGCTTTCCCAGGATCATCTTTAACTCTTTTTAGAAAGTGAAAGTCTAATTCAGAGTCCAATAAGACAGAAGATTTATCTATATATACACAGTGCCTAACTTTACAGAATAAAGCACAGGCAGCTGAGTTTGCATTCGACTGAGAACACTGGTATAGAATACTGCTATGTAAACCATATTTTAATTTCCTAGGGACAACAGTGTTTTTGTTCTGCCTGTTATTAACAGACTGCTAGTTAACCGTATCTGTCTGTGCCTGCTGTGCTAGTGATTATATTGTATGTCTATAATGGAGTGTCTGTCGGGGGAGATGTAGGGGTACATGTCAGTGACAAGAAGGGATAGATTGGCTGGCACGTGTATTAATTGCCAACTATTTTTATTATAGTGCTGTTAAATTTACCTGTGATTTACAAACTAGAGTGCTAACCCTGCAAATGTTTATTAGTGTGCCTAAATTTCTGTATGTGAGTAGTCTAACTGCAGTTAGCAGGAGCACTCACATGTGGAAAGTCAGGCATGTGAGTGCCGGTAGGTACAGGGTGTTAGGGGCACAATCCTACAGATTCCCACACTCCTTCAAAAGTGTCCATAGACAGCAGAGGTGCTGGATCCATAGACACATTCTCTCAAGAAGGTTTTGTTTGTTTGTTTGATACACATGACAAAATTGCTCACATGGCAGTGAGCCTGCAAGCAACGCAAAAGACACTGGAATATCTACTACCCACTGTGTGCCATGCTGTTATCAATACAGTGTGCTGCTGTGTGCATAGCAACACGCTCTAGGGCAAGACACGCAGTGTGAGCACACTCTACCAAAAGAGTTGCTTCAATTGCACTGCAGTGGTATATCAGTATGACTTCTGTTCATGGACAAGCCCTGAGGTGCTCAGTAACAGAGCTGATGTCTAGAAAGAGATCTATTACACTTGAAGAACAGAAATGACTTCATTCTAGCAGCTGTTAAAATCTGCTCCCCGTCATTAAGATCCAATAAAACTGTTAATACTAGTTTCATTTTTTTTCTTCTCTCATCATATCAGCTTTCAGGTTCTCTGTAGTGTTTCACCATTTATTCTGTATTTTTAAAACACAAATTAAATATCTGGGGTAAAATGAGAAATCAGCTCCACTACTACTGGGAAAATCTGGTGCAGCAGAGACTTACTCAATAAATAGTTTGTCTGGACCACTGCCCGGTTCTTCAACCCTTCAAACTTTCTTTCCATGTGTTTACATTTTCTGAGCAGGCAGTTAGTGCTCAACTTTGCCCTGTCCATCTTTGCTGTATATTTTGGCTTCAGTTCTTTCCAGACATTGTTGTATGCTGCTGCTGTGCATCTCTGTGTTGGGAAGACTTGCTGATGATTGCTGTATCTTTTCTGGTACCAAAGTAAGTGTGAAGCTGGGATCTAGTGCCATAAAGATGCAATATCCTTCACCCCAGCTCACTGAAGAAGCTGTCTTTCTTGGGACATGTAGTGAAGTCATGCAGGGTGAGCTGTGACACATCTGCTGCATCCAATGAGGTAGATTCACTTCACCATTTAAATAAACCACTGTTATTTCTCTTATGCTTTGGTATTCTGAATATCAGGTCCCAGATTTATGATTATGAGAGAAGAGGCTAATTTGAAAAAGCAAGGTGATGACAATGATAATAATAATTGATGATAATAAATAAGCAAGAGATGATAGAATCCTGCCCATTTCCCAACTACTTCAGCTCTGTCCCCTCAAGCTCTTTCTTTGCTAGGCGTGTGCATTTCAGACTTACAGTATAACATATTACTTAGAAGGAAAGTCATTTCCTCATATAATTCTGCTGAAACAGAAATTCCACTTTGGGGAAAGAGAAGTGCAATTACTGTAAAAGAAAACACCTGCAAGGATGTGACAGATGATGCAGAAAGGAGTGTGAAATGCACAGTGGGCACTGGCTTAACTGGCCACTTATAACTATTCACTCCTTAAAAATAAAAATGATGAAAAGAACAACAGAGAGGAAGGGAGCAACCCAGCAACCAGGCTGAAGATTTTGTGGGTGCTCAGGATATGGCTTGAGTACAGAACAGTGAAGTAACTGACTGCTCTCTGAGGGTGAGACTATGGACCAGGACATCCACCCAAGGCCTCCATCTTCCTTTCCTCAGGAAAGCACCACAACTGCTGGCAGAGGCAAGCAGGCCAGTTAGGGGTTGAGTGAGAACAGGTAGGCATCCAGACTGATCTGAATCTCCACCTGCAGCAATGTATGGCAACCAATTACCTCAGTACCCTCTTCTGGAATAATATTTGTAACTTCTCACAACAGTAATGAATGAATGAATGAATCTCTTTAGCCTTTCCACAGAAATAGTATACATCCCATTCAGGGGACTATTTCTGTTCTTTCAAGAGTGGTGTGTGACTATCACTGTGATAAGAGCTGTGCGAAATAATGACATAAGCTTCTCGCTACAGTGGCACCACTAATGGGTTCTGCCTATAGGGGCACTGCTACTTCAGTAGCCATATGGGGACTTAAGGCAGCCTCCTCTGAAGCAATCTGAGACATTAAAATGGCCTGGGAGCCATCCCCATGCAATGTTGGGCTTTGCTCCTAAACAGGGCTCTGGGGGACCAAAAGATCTCCTGCTATTTTCATCCCATGTACTGTCATCCTCAGCACACTGAGGTAGAAGAGGCCACTGCAGCTCCAGGGCTGTATTCCAGGCTGCAGTGGGCAGCAGAGCCACACCCCAGTAATCAGACCTTCAAGCACACACCTCAAATGCATATTCAAACAGATATAATATGACTCTGAATAACATGGATAAACAACATATCTGACTTGTTCCTGCTAATTCCAAATTTAGAACCTGATTCAAAGACAGGGAGCCAAGCCTCACTTAAATTAGCTGTACTCAAATTAATGGTCACAAAAATCTTTTGTGAAATATTTAACTGCATGTTGAGAACACTAATTAAAGGAATTACACTGCCACAAATATACTAAATCAGTTATGGGAATTCACAGCATAAACCAAGATAAGCAACTGTTGATGACCAGACGGTACAGAAACTTTGCATGGTAGAACCGGAAAAGTAGTTTATACAGCAAGACTGTAAATATAATATACCCCTAAATATTCTGCACATACACACACTTTAACTTACAATAATCTCATGTCAATTTATATATGAGGCAGTTAGAATTATACTACTTACACTGGGTGTAATAGCAAGGGATGAGTATTACACGCAGGCAAGAAAAGCCAATTTACATTTGGAATCTAGTTGTAAAAAGAGAGAGGAGACCACTTTCATTAAGTTTGATCTCCCCATCATCAGACACATTGGGACTTCTTGCCATAGGTGGCAGTAGGATAACGATTTAGGGCCAAATTCATTTCTTTTTGAACTCCATTGACTTCAGCTGAATTTCAGCAGGGATTAATTTGGTCTCTACAGTCTGTCCTGTGAGGCAATGCCGGTATTCAGAGGGCAAATTATAGCCTGACGGAGGCAAAGGAATTTACTAGGAAGAAAGAGGACTGATTTCTCTTGAGAATGTCTATTTGCATCATGCTTTGAAAATAACTTACCTTGTGATCACAAATTCAATCAAAAGCAGGATGCACCCTGACTGAAGCACTCCCCCCCGCCCATACTATTCAGTGCACACATCTTACACTTCAAAAAAAGTTTTTGAATTGAAGCAGCACTGACCACCTTAATTCCATCATTTCCTATCTTTTGAATGCTTGATTATGCGACTGTGATTAGGGATGCTAAAATGTGATTACTTCCCTAATCAAATAACCGATAGATTTTCTGTCGACTATTCCATTAGTCGACAATGGTAAGCAGTTGGGGTGCTCAGCCTGGCTTGCGCCGATTAACAGCAAAACCTCCCCAGCTGTGACTCTGCATTCTAAAGTCCAGGGAACTCGGTGCGCTAGCACGGCCCCTGCTCTGCGGGTCTCTCTTCATTCAGCAGACCTCACACACACACATACACCCAGCTGCCGCTCTGCATTAAACAGCCCAGGGAAGCTGGTATGCGAAGGCACTAGCATGGCCTCTGCTTGCAGGTGTACACACACACACACACACACACACACACACACACACACACACACACAATCTGTTGAATGAAGAGAGACCTGCAGAGCTGGGCCCAGCTAGCACCATCATGGGCCGGCTTCCCTGGGCTTTACAGGTCATGTTTTATAGACCTTTAATCATTTTTGTCACTCTTCTTCTCCAATTCATCCAAATATTTACTAAAATGTGGTGCCCAGAATTGGGCACATTACTCCAGTTGAGGCTTAATCAGCATGGAGTAGAGCAGAACAATTACTTCTTGTGTCTCGCTTACAACGCTCCTGCTAGTACATCCCAGAAAGTTTGTGGTTTTTTAGCAACAGTATTATTGTTGACTCGTATTTAGCTTATTTAGCACAATGAGCCCCAGATCTCTTTCTGCAGTACTCCTTTCTAGGCGGTTATTTCCAATGTTTTATATGTGCAACAGATTGTTCCTTCTTAAGTGAAGTATTTTCCATTTATCCTAGTTGAATCTCATCCTATTTACTTCATCCATTTCTCCAGTTTTCCCAGATCATTTTGAATTTTAATCATATCCCCCGAAGCAATTGTAACCCCATCCAGTTTGATATCAAACAGAGCATGGGCGGTTGGTGAAAGTAGGGCTGGGGGCTTGCCCATCCCCAGCCCCGCCCCATCTGCTGAGACCCCACCCTCCATGCCAAGTCACCTCCCTGCGCCCCTCCCCCCACCATGGGGAGGGGAGCAAGGTGGGTGAGTGCATTGCCCCAGCTACGCAGCCCGGAGCCCAGGGCGGCTGGGGAGGGCGCATGGCTCCAGCCTCCCAGCCCTGCAGCCCGGGGAGGGCAGGCAGCTCCAGTCTCTCCAGGCTTCATATGACCCCAGCCTGTCTGGCCTGGAGCATGGGGGAGGGAGGAGGGTGCTTGGCTCCAGCCTCCCTGGCCCTAAAGCACAGGGAGGGTGGGTGGCGCACTGCTCCAGCATCCCAGGCCAGAGCCCTGGGGAGGGTGGAGCGCATGCAGCTCCAGCCTCCCCAGCCAGGAGCACAGGGAGGGCAGATGCTGGGGTGGGGGGCAGCAACACTCTGCCCCCAGTATGCCTAAGGTAGATGTTCTGGGGGCGGAGTGTGGTCAGAGCCAGGCTGGCAGTTTGGGAAGGCTGTGCCTACCCGCATCTAGGATACTGTCCAGCCATGATCCACAGACTTTATGAGTGTACTCTCTATGCCAGTGTTTCTCAACCAGGGGTACGAGTACCCTTAGGGGTACTTGAGAGAAGTCTGGGGGGTACGTTAACACAACTGAAATTTGGAGAAAACTGAATTTTTGTTTTAAGTTTTACAACGCTTTATTATTTTTGTACTTTTTACACACAAAAATTTCATCGCCTGCCTGGCTACGATTAAGTTGTTTAAACAAATGTGTTCCAATGGTAGAAAAAAATTGTGTGTGTCTGAAAACTGTAGGCACTGGGGGTACTTATAATTTTTTTAAAGGGGGTACTTATTTATTTTTGGAAAAAGGGGTACTTTATAAAAAAAAAAAAAGTTGAGAAACACTGCTCTTTGCCATTATCTAAATCTCTGATGAAGATATTGAACAGAACCAGGCCCAGAACTGATCCCTGCAGAACCCCATTTGATATGCCCTTCCAGCTTCACCTTGAACTACTGATAACTGCTCTCTGGGAATGATTTTCCAACCAGTTATTCACCCACCTTATTGTAGTTCTATCTAGGTTGTATTTCCCTGGTTTGTTTTTGTTATTGTTTTTATTGCTAGTCTTTCCAGTGTGACTGATTATGTTATTAATTATATCATTACTGTGATTATTAAAAATTCATAAAACAAACAAACAAACAAAAACCCCTAAATCCTAGTATTAAACCAAGTCCTAGTATAAAACCCACAACACTTCTTTCGTTGCAATGGCAGGAAGATTCTACCCTACATGTAATGGGATGTTGAATATGCATAAAAATATCGCCTGATTAGTCATTGTAATCTTGCATTATAATGGCATAAACACATTCAGAGCTTGGGTGGCACTTCATATTAAAGACCTGCTAAACCGAATGCTAAGGGCACCCCCATTAACGTCATTACTCCTTGATTCATGTGGAGTAAGGGAAGTCGATGGGAGTGTTTGCTCCCATAGACCTCCCATTGTGGAGATGGTGCTGAAGGCCAAATTAAGGAACATCAACTCTAGTTATGCAATTAAAGTAGCTGGAGTTGTGTATCTTAATTCAACCTTCCAAGTAAGTATATACAAGGCCTAAGTGGGCATGGTGTGGATATGCACTACAATCTAAAGTGAATTCTTCTCTGGAATGTGCTCAGTTTTTTGTTCTCTTCTTGTAGCATTTTGGACAATGTGCAATGCTTAACTAGCTTTAAGTGTTAAAGAATGTCTCTGGCAAAAAATAAAAAATAAAATAAAATAAAATATTCCAAGGACAAAAGGGACCATTGTGATAATGTAGTCTGACCTCCTGTATAATACAGGCCACAGAACTTCCCCAGAATAATTCCTAGAGCACAGTTTTTAGAAAAACATCTACTTTTGATTTTAAAATGATCCGTAATGAAAAATCCACCACATCCCTTGATTAATTGTCCCAATGTTTCATTACTATGGCTGTCAGTTATTTAAAAAGTAATCATGATTAACTGTGCTATTAAACAATAATAGAATACCATTTATTTAAATATTGTGGATGTTTCAACATTTTCAAATATATTGATTTCAATTACAAGACAGCATACAAAGGCACAGTGGCTCACTCTATATTTATTTCTGATTACAAATATTTGCAGTGCAAAAATGATAAAAGAAATAGTAGTTTTCAATTCACCCTTTACAAGCAATCTCTTTATTGTGCATGTTGAACTTAAAAATGCAGAATTATGTACAAAAAACTGCATGAAGGGGCATATGAAAGTTTAGAATATCTGGAAAGGAAATACCTTGCAATGCCAGCTACAGAAGTGCCACGCAAATGCCTGCTCACACTTTCTGATGACATTGTAAATAAGAAGTGGGCAGCATTATCTACTGTAAATATGAACAAACTTGTTTGTCTGACTGATTGGCTGACCAAGAAGTAGAAATAAGTGGACTGGTAGGGTCTAAACCTTTAGGTTTACATTGTTTCCATTTTGACTGAAGTTATCTAACCAAAAAACAAAATCTACATTTGTAATTTGCACTTCCATGATAAAGAGATTGCACAATAGTACTTATAAGAGATTAATTGAAAAATACTATTTTAAAATCATTTTTACAGTGCAAATATTTGTAATCAGCAATAATAATATAAAGCGAGCATTGTGCACTTTGCATGCTGTGCTGTAACTGAAATCAATGTATTTGAAATTGTAGAACAACATCCAAAAATATTTAATACATTTCAGTTGGTATTCTATCGTTTAACAGTGTGATTAAAGCTGCAATTAATCACAATTAATCTTTTAATTGTGATTAATTTTTCAGTAAATTGTGAGAGTTAATCAACAGCTCTATTAATTGCCCTCACGGTTAAAAATAAACACCTTATTTGCAGTCTGAAAACATCCAGCTTCAACTTCCAGCCATAAGACTGGCTTAGAAATCATGAGTTTAAAAACAAAGGAAATAAGTGGGTGGTTTTTTTTCTGACGTGGTTTCTGAACCTTTAAAATAGAGTCCTGTTCTTAAAATTTTCTCCACAACCAGGAGAAAAGGAACAAAGGTGAGATGCTCACATAATCAATTAACTCCTGGACCTGGAGCTATAATATCAAATGTCATAAGACTCATGGTAAGATCAAGAGAATTGACAATGCTGTATGAGTAATGGGCAAGTTATAACCTATCTATGAGAGGCATGTCACTCAGGATGTTGATGCTGATTGTACTGAGCAGCTCCCACAACAGTTTCTAAGGCTACATCTATACTGTGCACCTTACAATGTCTTGGCTGTGCCCCTGCAACTGTGCGGTTGCAAAACCACTCGCAGCTTTGTCACCGGGAGTGAATCGCTCGCTGATGAAGCACTGTTCACACTGTATTTTACACCTCTGGGCGACAAAAGTTATAACAATAAAAGTGCTAGTGTAAACATAGCCTCAGTGATTCAGGGAAGGGGAGCATCTGGAAACAGACAATGAAGAAGGCTGGGCTTGCTTCCCAGAGCCCTCAGTACAAAGTAAAGTGAGAGCTATAAGCAGTCCTAAGGATTCCTTCCCACTTCATAGCAGAGCAAAGGAAACACAGTCAGTCTATAAGCAAATGAAGTCTTGGAGTTCTTTCTTGATTCCAGATCAAACAAATCAAAGCTTGTGAGCAAGCCGATAGCAGAGAGAGTTTTTGGAGTTCCTTTTTCCCCTCCAAACAAGCAAGGCTTGGAAGCAAGAGGTTTCAAAAACAGTCTCTAGTGGTTTTTCTGCTCTTCAGATTAAAGCCTTTCCAGACATCTATAAATCAAGCATTACTACTTGTTATAGTTAGTAGTATTTTCCCCTTAAGGAACACATTTCCCCTAGTCCAGCTATACATGACTGCTTTCTTACTCTCAGCAGCCACCAACAACTAGCTTCCCTTTCCAGGCCACTGTTAACCCTTGCCTTCCCATTCATGGCACTCTCACTCACCTACAAACTACACAGATTTCTGGCTTGTCAGGTAATACACCTCATCTTAAAGACCATTATCAGTGTGTGTGAGGGTGGGAATGTTTAAACAACTGAGTACGTATCTTGGTTCTAAACATAATTCAAAAGGAAAACAATGACTATTTTTAGGACTATTAACATGGTATCCTGAAAACATTCAACATATCATCAAAAGAGTGTCCACTTCATGGCTCTATGAACCATAGAGATTATGAACATTCACTGAAGTTTCAGTGTTGCAATAAATCAGTTAGGTCAGGAGGACTCACCAACCAAAGAAATCAAAGGACTAAATCCTCTGCCTTCAAAATCCACCTTCCCCGCCCCTAAAAAAGCGCCATTTTTATATTTTTCAGCTTGGATATCTTGGCTGTTCCATCACTCAGACAACAGAAAGTATTAGTGGAATGGCTTGAGGATCCTTCTTCTCTCAGAATCCAACCTACCTTTATACCTTCCCCAAGAAAACCACACGAAGAACAAAGAAAACCTGGCAAGAGCAAAACTTATGAAGGCAGAAGCCCAGTAGCAGAGTGGAGTCTATCCACTTTATTGCATTGAATGCAGCAAATATAAGTACAGGCCTTGTGGGCAGGTGATCTGTGTGCACAGTGGGTGCAAACTTCTGGTTCCACATGCAGGGCCACTTGGACAGGCAGAACCATAGAGCTTCACAGTGTGGATGAGTAAGGCCCTACAGGAAACTCAGGGCTGCAGCACTGCCGGGTAGTTGGCATCTCTATTCTGCTCCCGCCCCCCAAGTGGCAGCTGTAACCAAATGTGCATCTCCTGTAGCTGCCATGATCATTCCTGCTCCTTAATGCCTGCCTGGCTTCAAACTCGGCTTGACTTGGATTTTATCTCCCAACTCTGACCCTGAATCTTGACTCAGACTCTGATCCTTTGTATGGACCCTGACTATACATTCCTCTGCTATTCCCCATCTCAGCTTTGCTCCTGCTCTGACCTTTGATTCCAAATGCCTTTATTGGGACCCTGACAGACTGAGATGGTGTTCAGAGGAGAGATTTTGGGTTTGGTAGGAACTGGGAGCCTTTTGGGAAAGGAGGAGCATATACAGGAAAGATGAGCTCCTTCAAAACAAAAATGGAACTAGACCTAGTGGCATGTAAATGTACAGAATTTTTGGACTAAAGGCTGGGGGAAAGCTGACAGGAGCAAAGCACATATTTCAGACTGGCACATCTCTTCAGAGAATATTGATTAAAGGGGATACTCTATAGCCTAGCAAAAAGGAAAGTTGATGAAATACAGAAAGGGATAGCCCACTGATTTTTGGTGCCCTAGATGAACTATGACATTGATGCTCCTCCCCCTACCTTCAACATAGAGAAAAATGAGAAGGTTGGAATGAAATGTTGCCTTTATTTACTTGGCATTCAACATGAACAATGTAAAAATAAAAAATTAAATATTTATTTTTTCTACTTTTCATTAATCCTAACACAATTATACTGTATAGAAGAAACAGAAAAATTATGAATTTGCAATGCCACCAGACAAAAGAGAATGTAGCGCTCTACCTATTGAAATCTTTTTTTTTTGGTAAGTTACTGTGCATGCAGTAATGTAAATCTGGTACATTTTAATTTATTTTATCATTTCAACATTTACTTAAAACGGTTTTAAAAATTAATCAGGTATCCAGAATTTCTGTCATTATTGAAATTAGAATGGAAAGGAGTGTATATGCTAAGTGGTATTTGTTAACTTTACTAGTCAGGGATTTGAAAATTAGGGCTTCACTATTACTTTAACAGTAATAGTCTACAATAAATACACAATCTTAATCTTACAAGTACCTTTGATTCTCCTTTTATAATCTTGTTAAAACTTCTTACTCATTTTTTCAAGTCCAGCAAAATACAAATTCTTCGTGGGCATAGGGTGTTCAGGATCACAGCTCCTAACACAGCAGAACAGCTGTTTTGGATCAGTGATTGGCCTTCTCTAGGCAGCGAGCAACATGACTCAACTGGCCAACACTGGGTTACTGAGAACATAAGAACATAACATAACATAAGGATGACTGAACTGTCAGATCCCGCCCCAGATAGCAAATGCAGACTGCATTCTTTTGAAACTATACCATCATGCATTTTAACTGCGTTTACATACACCGCCATGCTCCACAATGTGAAATAAATAACTCAACTTCTGACACGATAGTGATGCACTATTTTACAAATATTATATTTGATACTTTTTATTCATAAGAGATAACATTAATTTTTAATAGAGAAAAAATCACTTCCATCGTCTATATGCTCAGGCCAGTCCTGAGTGTAGGCAGGAACTGGAGAGAAACAATCAAATGAAAAAGAATGCCATTCAATCAGATAAAGGCAAAAAACTAAACAATGACAAATATTATAAGTGCTTTTATACTAATGCAAGAAATCTAAATAATGAGACAAGTGAGCTTGATTACGTGGTATTAACCGAGGATAGTGCTATTACTGTCATCACAGAAACTTGGTGAAATGGGACACAATAATACAGGGAACAAAATATGACAGAAGGTGTCTCTGGCATGGGGTGGTATTATATGGGAAAGAATCAAATACGGTGAAAATCTTAGAATCGCTATGGCTGGGAATTTCATGCTTGATTAACAAGTGCATGGCAGTATGAATATACTACTGACCACCTGATCAGGATGGTGATGGTGACTGCTTTGGGAGATTACAGAGACTATTAAAAACAGAAAAGCCAACAATAATGGGGGATTTCAACTATCTTTATATTGATGGGGAATATGTCACTTCAGGACGGGAAGCAGAGATAACATTTCTAGACAGCATTAATGACTGCTCCTTGGAGCAGCTAGTCCTGTTCCAAGGGGAGAGGCAATTCTTGATTTACCCCTCACAGGATCTGGACCAAGATGTGAACATAGTTGAACCACTTAAAAGGAACAGTCACTAGTGAAATGCCTGGAAGCTTCATGGAACTCACAGAAACACCTAGTAAATAGCCCAAACTATAGATATACTCCAAATAAAGACAGAAGGACCAAAAAATGCCACCAGGGCTACACAGTGTAAAAGAGGCAGAAAATAATTGGAAGTTTTGCAACAGCATTTCATTGCTGACTGTTAACTTGTTGAGGTTGTGATCCACCACAATTCTCAGATTCTTCTCAGCAGTACTGCTGGCAACCGGTTATCTCCCCGTTCTGTATCTGAGCATTTGGTTTTTCTTCTCTAAGGGTGTGTCTAGACTACACCTCTCTGCCGACAGAGAGCTGTAGATTAGGCACATCGAAATTGCTAATGAAGCGGGAATTTAAATATCCCGCACTTCATTAGCATAAAATGGCCGCTGCTTTTTTTCGGCACGGAGCTTTGTCGGAGAAAAGCAGCAGTCTAGAGGCTGATCTTTCAAAAAATAAAGCCTTTTTCGAAAGATCCCTTATCCCTTGTGAAATGAGGTTTACAGGATCTTTCGAAAAAGGCTTTATTTTTCGAAAGATCAGCCTCTAGACTGCCGCTTTTCTTCCGTCAAAGCTCCGTGCCGAAAAAAGGAAGCGGCCATTTTTATGCTAATGAAGTGCAGGATATTTAAATCCCCACATCATTGGCAATTTCAATGTGCCTAATCTACATCTCTCTGTCGGCAGAGAGGTGTAGTCTAGACACACCCTAAGTGTAGCACCTTACATTTGTTCTTTCTGAATTTCATTTTGTCATCTATAATCCAGTTCTCCAATGTATTCATCCTCTGAATTTTATCTCTGCCCTCCAAACTATTATCAGCTCCCTTCAGCTGTGTGTCATCTGCAAACTTGATCAGTATGCTCTCTGTACCTACGTCCAAGTCATCAATCAAGATGTTAAACAATACTTGACTGAGAACAGATCCCTGTGGAATGACACTTGAGATCTCCCTCCAATCTGACATCATTAAATTAATAGTTATTCATTGTTTGAAGTTATTTAAATAATTATGTATCCTCTTCATAGTAGTTCTTCTGAGCCCACATTTCTCCTGCTTACTTATCAGAATGTCATATGGGACTGTGTCAAAAGCCTTACTGAAGTCCAGGTATATTATGTCCATTGCATCATTTCCCCTATCCACCAAATTAGTTACCCTTTTAAAGAAGGAAATCAAGCTGGTTTGGCATGATTTTTTTCTTGGGAAATCCATGCTGGCTGCTAGTGATTACATCTTCATTCTTCTGGTATTTGCAAACTGCACATTATATACATTGCTCTAGTAGCTTCCCAGGTATCAAAGGCCGGCTGACCATCCTATAGTTCCAAAGCTTCTCCTTCCTCTGCTTTTAAAAGATGGACACTACATTAGCTCTTCTCCAGACTTCTGGGACCTCTCCTGCCATCCAATGGGTATGTCTACAATGCAAAACTATTTCAAAATAACTAGCACTATTCTGAAATAACTTAGTCCACGTCTATACAGCAGGCAGTTATTTCGAAATAGTGTCCAAATACTGTCAAGCTGGAGGACTTCTTACTCCAACTCCTCTAACCCTCATTGTATGAGGAAAAAGGGAAGTTGAAGAAAGAGTGCTCTATTTCAAAATAAGTGCTGTGTAGACTGCTTGCTATTTCGAAATAAGCCATTTTAAAATACGATACACAATTGATGTAGCTCAATTTGTGTGGCTTATTTCGAGTTAAGCCCTGCAGTGTAGACGCACCCCATGAGTTTGTAAATATTTTATCAGTGGCTCCAGCATTTCTTCAGCAAATTCCTTCAGTACCCATAGTCTACTGACTTGAATTCATTCAGAGTGGTCAGAAGATTTCTGACATGTTCTTTATTTATCTCAAACGTCATTCCTTTCCCTTGTCTATGGTAACTTTGCTAGTCACCTGGTCACATTTTTTGTGGTGAGAAAACTGAAGCTCAATAGGCATTGAGCAGATCTGCTTTCTTATTATCTTGTTACCAGTTCACCTTTTCCATTGAGCAGTGGATCAACAATGTCATTGATCTTTCTTTTTTTGACTGTCATATTTGAAGATCGCCTTTTTGTTGTCGCTAACATTTCTTGCCAGCTGTAACTCATTCTTTGCTGTGGCTTTCCTGATTTTGTCCCTATAATTTTGCACTAAATCCATGTATACTTCCTTAATAAACATGATATGTTGAGAAAGAATCAAACAGCTTTGGCAAAGACAAATCATGCCTCACAAATCCACTAGAATTCTTTGAAGGCATCCTCAAATATGAGAACAAGGGTGATCCAACAAACATAGTGTAACAAACTTCAGAAGGCCTTTGACAAGATCCCTCACTGAGGGTTCTTAAGTAAACTAAGCAGTCATGGAATAAGAAGGAACGTCCTCTCATGGACCTGGTAACTGGTCACTTTCAGGATGGAGAGAAGTAAATAGTGGTGATCCCCAAACACTTGTACTGGGACCAGTGCTATAATACAGATTAATAAAGGACCTGGGGAAAAGGATAAACAATGAGGTGGTAAAATTTGCAGATGATTAAAGCTCTTTTTTAATTATGTGATGATTGTCAAAAATCGCTGCTGTGTTTCAGACAAGACATAGAAAAATCATAGAAAAATAATAATGGACCTTTATTAAATGTGGCAATTTGGAAATGCCAGAGAAGACCTATTTGTTTGAAGAAAATTTTGTTCAAGTATTACAGTATGTCTGCTAATTTTTTTGATAACCAGATATTTCGCTGCAACTAAATTACAGTCATTAATGTGCAGGGCTGACAGCAGAAGCCCTGCTGTGCATGGAGCTGACAGCCCAAGCCACAGCTCCTATCAGCTCAGATAAATGGGCTTCTCCTCTACTAATAATGGAGGGGAGGGAAGTGTCTTTTGCAAACCTCAAAATGCATGCAAAGTTGTAGTCTGTGCAAAGTAAGCAAATTAAAATAGAGATTGCAATGGACGCTTAATATTGTGGGATTTGCAATTTCTGCAGTATTGCAAATTAAGTAGGGCCTCACAGAGGATACAGCATAACTCAAAATAGTTAAATCCAAAGCACACTGCAGAGAGTTACAATGGGATATTACAAAGCTTGGTGACTGGGCAACAGAATGGCAAGTGAAATTCATTGTTGCCAACTGGAAAAAAAAAGAAATGCATATTGGAAAACATAATCTCAAATATATACACAAAACAATGGAGTATAAATTAGCTGTTAACACTCAATAAAGAAGCCTTACAGTGATTGTGGATAGTTCTCTGAAAACATCTGCTCAATGTGCAGTGGCACTTCAAAAAGGTAACAATATTAGGAATCAATAGGAAAAGGGAAGATAAGACAGAAAACATCATAATGCCATGAAATATATCACTGGCATGCTCAGCCCTTGAATACTACACGTAGCTCTGGTTGCCCCGTGTCAAAATATTAGAATTAGAAAAGGTATAGAGAAGGGGCAACAAAAATGATTAAGGGTATGAAACAGTTTCCATATGAAAGAGATTAAAATATTAAGGGGGATATTGTAGAGGTCTATAATAATATAAATAGTATAGAGAAAAAGTGTTATTTACCCCCTTACATAACAGACAAAATAGGGGTAACTCATTGAAATTATAATACAGCAGGTTTAAAACAAAAGAAAGAAAATAATTCTTCAACCAATGCACAGTCAACTTGTGGTACTCATTAGCAAAGGATGTTGTGAAACCCAAAAGTATAACTGGACTGAAAAAAGAATTATATACATTCATGGAGGATTGGCATTGGCATCTTGGCAATTAGCCAAGATGGTCAGGGATGCGACTCCATGCTCTGGCTGCCTCTAATACAGATTCTGCCAGATTCTGGGACTGGATGACAGGGTGGATCACTCAGTATTTGCCCTGGTATGTTCATTCCTTTTGAAGCCTCTGGTTTTGATAACTATCAGAAGACAGTATACTGTAACCAGACTAGAGGGACCATTGGTCTGACTCAGTATGGCCATTTTGGTATGGAACTCAGGCAAAGAAACTAGAATTCCATGGTCACTTCCCAGTTCTGATTCTTTTAACAATAGTTATGTAGTAATTGCCCAAGAGCATTAACCTAGTCAATATTAATATAAAACCCTTATAAGATATGATTAGCTACACATTCTAAATGTTTGCACTGGAATGAGTGTCTATAGCAGTGGAACCCAAACTTGGCAGGGTTGCACTTCCATTACCCTTGTCTGGGCCCCACTGACCCCTAGAGCCAGGCTGGAAGTGGTGCCATGGCTTGGGGTGGGAGTGGGGGGCAGAGAGAAGGGAGCTGAGGCTGGGGCCACATCTGGTGTGGGTCAGGAGCCAGGGTTGAGAATGGATCTATGGCCCAGGCCCAATGCTGGGGGTGGGGACAGAGATGTGTCTGGGGCAATGTCATGGGCTGTGGCTGAGATGGGAAGCAGGGGCCATGACTGGAAGTGGGGCCAGAGCAGAGTTGGGAGTGGAATAGGTCTGGGTGGCACTTCTTGCCCACTGCCGGTGGAGGCTGGCTTGGGCCCCGTTGCACCCTCTGAACATTCCTCCATGTCTCTCAGGGGTGTAAGACCTCTGATCTATAGCTAGATCTGGACTGGGAGGCTAAGTACAGCTGTAGCAATTAGTATGTAGTCACTAGAAATATGCTCTTTCTTACTCCACGACTTTACAAAGCAGATAATTTTCACCAAACAATCAGGGATCTCACCCCACTTCTTAGAAAAGCTTTAAAATGAAGGGCTGTGTCTCCACTGCTTGTGAGTTAACCTAGCTGGTGTAAGAGAATTATAAAAAAGTTAGCTCTGCAATGGGAACAAGACAGGAGGTTCATTAATGATGGCTCATATTGCAAATCCTGCCTTATTTTTCTAAAATATTCTGTAGTATGTTCACTATTACAGCATAAAACATCACTAATTAAAACCTACCTACTCTCATCAGAATAAATGAACAGAGTACTTTTTGTGAAGCAATTTAATTATGTTTTAATAGCATTTGTTTGCTTAATTTGCAGAGCTCAGTTATCCTCAGCAGAACTCTCAATCATTAATTAACAAGGTTCCACTGAATTACCTTTCTCTCTGTACCTCTTTATTGATATCATTCCACCCTTACTCTCAGATTTTCATCTTTACTTTCTCTCATTTTCTTCCTTGAGTTCTCCCTGCCATGAATGCATATGAATGGACATAACCTTGGCCCATTAAAAAGATACAGTATCATAGTACCTTTGGATCCCCTAAGCCCTTTCTCATCCAGGGACAGTAGGTGTTTCCTATATATCATTAGGATTGTAGCTCTTACAATTATATTCCTTGTAGGAGTGAACTCCTTGGTCCATCGTAATTGGAATTTATTTTTTCAAGTAGTATTTTGTACCATTTAGCAACACAAAAGCAAGAATTCTTTTTAGTATTTTCACTTCTTCTTTGTATGCAGACTTTCTTTTTGCAACCTGGGTTACCTTAACTAACTTTATGTTGGTAGTGAAAGCATGACACTAAAACATCTCCCTTGCTTCCTATCAGGCACTGATCCCATTGTGTGTGCCTGAGAAGTGCTGGCCAATTACCTGACTACCATTGTCAATAAATATTAAAGTTCAGAAAAGTTAATTAGATAATTTTTCTGGTTTTGCACCTACATTTGTCAGTCGCTCAACTGACACTACATCTATTATCTTAATTAACAGGCTTAAATACCTGGAGAATTTCAAACTGGGAGAATGATCGGATTTGAGATTAACCAAATGGTAGTTTATTTGCTAACAGTTGTGTTTTAAAAAGATGCAAATGGCTGTTACTTGAGTATTTGTTGCTAATCATTTGATCACAATGAGTCATTTTATTCTACTACATTTTATTTTTTCTATAAAGTTATACAAACACTCAATATTTATAATAAACTAGAAGACTTACCTGGCTTTGCATAGGTCTGACCTGGGATGGGGATGGGACCACACACTCTGGCTACTGGCTTCTCCCTGAGTTGGCCTGGAGTGGATGGGGAGGATGACTGCATATCCTGGGCACCAGCTTCTTCCTGGTGCCAGTTGAGGGAAGGGAGCTGTGTACCACAGCCGCTGGCTTCACCCTAGAGGTGTGGTGGGGAGCCAGTTTGAGGGTGGTAGGGGCTGTCTAGGCCTCCCATCGGCTCTCCCCGGGCCCACCTTGGGGATGAGGGGTGTGCAAGCTTCCTGCTGGCATGCCACGGTCCCAGCCTGAGGTTGGGAGGGCTGTGCAGGCCAAGGTGCTGCTGCTACTAGCCAGTGGCTTCCCGCTCTTGCTGTCCCCCTGTGATCATTTCCCAGTATAACTCCTACCTACCAGACCTCTCCCTTTCCATGTTTTAAATTAGGATAAGAGGAAGCCGCATACCAAATTTGGTGGTCTTAGATCTTATAGTTTAGGAGGAGTTCTGGAATAAATGGACTCACAGATGGACAGACAGACAGACAGATGCATATTTCTAAAATATATAGATAGATTTGTACATATATATAGTGACATTCAGCTCAAAACCTTCTATACAATTAGGGCCTTATTTTTCACTGGCTTGCACATTGCACAATTATTCACATTAGCCAAAATGGGTTTAAAAAGCTACCAAACCACAATTCAACCTTCAGTTACATTGATAGTAATAGCTCATAAACAAAAAGTTAAAATGCATGGGAGAGTCAGACCTTTCAACTGGTATAAAAGCTACATACAGGTATAAGTTCAACAATTACTCAAGTGCAGCAACCTCCTTAGTGAAATATAGCAGATGCTTAACAGTGCACAACACTACACAATGTTTAGGACAGGAAATACAGAATACTGTACCTAAAAAACAACACAAAATATTTAGGCCTGATAGTTAGTAATAGTCTGAATCTGTTGATGATAAAAATATAGCTATATATCTACTAGTCAAAAAATAACTAGGCTAATGAGAGGAGTTAATTTGAGCATAGGAGTGATTGTTATGCTAGAAGGTGTTAATGGCTATCATTAAGTAAACCTTTGATCTACAGACAGTCACAGACCAGGTTAAACCTGTTGGGTGCACTAAACACCTTTCTTTCAGACTAAATAGAAGGCGCAGTTAAGCCCATTATGGCGTGAGAGCTGTAAACTGCAGAAGTCACTACCCAAGGCTATGGGCAGTATGATGAGGTCTGATCAGCTGCCAAGCCATGTGGGTTGAGGGTTTCCTTGGGTGAAAATGCAGGGATTAGCAATTGGTTCGACAAGCTGTGTGTGTGACAGAGGCAGAAAAGCTGGCAGACAGTGAGAAAAACAATTGTGAGGCCTGAGAAGAAGCAGATACATTGAGCTCCTTGGGCACAGAACTGATTGGAAAGGCAGACTTGGAAATTGTGAACAAGGAAATTGTCTGGCGTTGTTTATTCTTACTGTGTCCAGGAGAACAGAACCCTGTGAACAGTCTTTATCAATAAACAAGATTACACCAAATACCAAGCTCATACCATCCATATCTCCACCTTATGGAAGCAACCTGGCAAGGCCCAAATATAATAACTGAGATCTAAGGGGCAACACGCTAAGAGATATGTTAATGTTCCTTGTAATTCCACAGGGGTTGCGTTGCAGCCGTCTTCTGGGTCTCCAGTTTCCACCGTCAGGGTTACTGGCTGCAGCAGTTCAGGAGCTTCGGCTGGAGGTCCTTCTCCTTCGCTGGCCAGCCCAGACTGAGCTGCTCTGCTGCCTTTTATACTACCCCAGCATTTGGAGCGTGCCCAGTCCGGGTGAATGGGCAGGACTTCCTCCGCCTACAGGGTCTTAGCCCCACCTGCTTCAGTGTGGGGTATGCCCTTCCCATCACACATACCTTTTACTGATGTGGCTATGAATTTCATACGTACATTTCATATACGTTCGTTCACAAACATGCACAATTTACAGCAGCTAATGCAGTAGCAATGATCCTTCAGTGAAAAGATGTTTTGCACCCTTTAAAAGTAGCATTAGTGCTTATTTTGAGAGCATTATGATTTATTCTGGGAGTATGGTTCTTGACATCTGTGCATTCATTATAATCCACCCGAGAGATTTGCCTTGGATGTAATGTTTAGAGAATGGTTTTTAGGTTTGAAACCATAGCTTTAAAACAAAAGAAAAACACCAGACTCCAGCAGACATCAGATCTTATTTGCAATTTGTGCAGAATACTTCTGCTGTCCCTGCTGTTTCTTTTCAGAACTCTATGTCATCACATATAAAAAAGCTTGTTTACATCACTGTTTGTAGAAAAAGAAAATCTTTGGTCCCTACTGTAAATTGTTTCTGCACATCTTTATCTGATAAGTCAGCCATACAAAGTCTTCATATTGGATTCTCATCCTACTTAGACAGGTGCATATTTGGAGTAACTCCAGAGAGTCAGTGAAGTTACTTCAGATTTACAACAGTGTAAATGTAATACAAAGATGGCTCTTTGAGGGGTTTTTTAAAAGTCCTGAATGAAACTAGTGTGAAGGTGACAAAAAAAATCAAAAAGAGTCATTTCAGAAGAAAAAAGGCACTATTTCTGAGGCAGAAGTTAATCCTAATTCTACATTATTATCCCAGCCAATTTTGTAATCCTGTTAACAGACCTTTTGGTACAGAGGCCATCTTCACACTGCTGGGGATTTGTCTTAATGCCAACCAATAGTATAGCCCAAGCCCCCAGTGAACATTTTGTACCAGTGGATCTTGTCCCTGTTTAAACTCTGGGTAAATTGTGCAGATGCAAGGCAGGGCTTAGAGCAGTTTACCCTCTCTCTGTTAGGCATTTGCACTGGTATCCTGCCACTGATGGCTGGCAAATCCCCAGGTAGGACAAAGCCCAAGAGGACTATGATATTTGGAATATTCTTAATTGGTGAAATTTGCCCCTTTGGAGAGGACTAGCAACTAGGCTATGCATGACTGAAGTCTCACTGAGAGCATAACACATGGCATAAGTGGTGCATTGACCTTTTGCTGCCTCTTTGCACAGGGGTAAATTGCACTCAGTATCTAATCATGAGTAAAGCTATAATTTAGTCATGGGTATTTTTAGTACAAGTCATAGACAGGTCATGGGCAATAAATAAAAATTCATAGGCCTATGACCTATCCATGACTTGTACTAAAAATACCCCTAACTAAATCTTAGCTGGGAGAGAGCGGGCTGCTCGAGGGCTGCTTTGTTGCTACTTGAGGGACCCCAGGGAGATACTGATGAGGGGAGCCCTGGGGTCGGTGGCACCAGCTGCTGGGAGCCGTCAAGTAGCAGGTATGCTCCAGCCACCTCTAGGGCTGCCTACCCACCGCTGCTCCTATCGCCCCTGTGAATGCAGTTCAGGTGGTCCCTGGGACCAGCCCCACCACTGCTCAGGCAGTCCCCAGGGCCAGCTGCATCAACTGCTGTGTGGGTGGGTCTCTGGGCCTGCTGCCCAAGACCACCCAACCAGTGGCTAGTGTGGCTGGCCTTGAGGCCACTCCAGCAACGACGGGTGCAGCTGGCCGTGGGATTGCTTGAATAGCTGTTCTGAGGACCAGCTGCTTTGGTGGCCTTGGGACCAGCCACACTGGCTGCTGCAGAAGTAATGAAAGTCACGGAAAGTCACAGAATCTGCCATATACATATCCACAATGGAAGTAAAAGTTCTCCAAGTTATATTTCAAAACATAACTATACAATAATATTCAGTGGGTTTTTTAATGTCTCACTAGTTCACTATTTTCCATTTTCAGTGTGGTCCCACTGGAGTTTATACCAGTCTACATTGAAGCTGTGTGTTGTCATAATATGAAAGGCATAAACATCATGCTAAATGTTCCAATTTGAGGGGCAATGATACTTTTCTAACGGAGACAGACAGCAGTTTTCTTATTTATGTAAATAGGACTCAAATTCTGCAAAAGAACTACAAAAACAGTGTTTCTCTTGTGTCTCCAGTGGTTGGCTCTAAACCAGCTCTTATTAGCCAGTCAAACAATAATTACATGTGTCTAAAGAAGAGATAGATTGACCCATTTTATTTGGAAATAATAATAGTAAAAAAAAAAATAGCAAGCCACCAGACCTAATAATTTCCAGATCAGTTTTGCTTGGTCTTATTAACAAATTAGCTTAAAACACATGATGAATAATGGATAAGTCTCAGAATAATTAGGTAAAAACTATAAAAATATTTAATGAATTCCACGTGCTTAACAGAATGTTCAAAAATGGAAAGGCAAAGAAGTAACTTGAAAGAATTAAGACAGTGTGTGTATTTGCCTGGAATGGCATAAAAGGCCAAGATAGGATCAGGATTTAATCTTCTGGATGTTTCACTGCACAGATGAGAAGCCAATTTAACAATACGTCTCTCAGTACTTAATCCTGTTCTAATAAAGTTAATAGCAAAACTCTCATTGATTACCCTGAAAATAGGTTCAAATCTTTAAAGAAGCACATTGCAAAATGAAGTTACATTTCCAGGGCTCTAACCTCCTGCACACAAAGACATGGGCAGAAAAACTATAAGGAATTCCCTACTGCATTTCTTTTAAATTACTCCATGTACAGCAGGGCTGCTCATGCTCATCCGAGTCATATTTCTACCCCTTACTGATCCCCAGATAACGTGTTTGAACCAGCCAGAATTCCAGACCTTCATACACAGAGCTTAATTTATGCCAGGGTTTAACAGGGCTGAGCCCTGGTATCTCTAGGGTTGGCGATTTATAGCCCTAGCACTTCTGGACTTGTTGCATCAGATATGAATGTAAAAAAAATTACTTGAGCCCCACTACCTCTTTCCTTATGGGCTAGGGATCGTTTGTCTGAAAAAGACTTTGTTACCTCCTGCCTTGGATGGGGGAACTGTGTAGTGACCTGGATAGGGGGCTGAGTCCTGAAGAGGAGGCTGCATGGTTCCTGGAGTGAAAGAATGGTGGGAATGACACTGCCAAAGGAGGCTGCAATGCCTGGCCAGAGCTAATCCAGAAGGAAGTGCCACCTGCAGTGAGTGAACCCCGTGTCAGATAGGTTGGTAGCAGAGTTGAGGCAGGAACCTGCCCAGGGAGAAAGGATGGAGAATGTGGATGGGCTAGGAGTTCTTTCCCCTGGTAGAAGGGAACAAGATTACGAAGAGATCAAGAGGGCTGTGGGATAGAGAATAAGAGTCAGAACAGGGAAAGGGAGGACTGAAGAATTCAAATCAAGTTTACTTGTCATCATACTTCTCTAGAGATTGGTTCATTCAGCCTCAGTGTTGTAAGGGTTAGATTAAGTACCTATTACAGACTCAGAGCCTCTCTGGAGTCTAGATACCTTGTTCGGTTCCCTGCAGAAAAGTTTAAACTTCAAAGTGCTTCTAGTGCCTAGTTTCTTCCTCATTCCCTCTACAAAATGATCATGTTTCCTCTCCAACTGCGTGACTTTATGTGACATTTGTAGAGTGGATAGTATTATGAATTTGAGCAGTTCGCATGAGTACATGAATTTGAAGATCATTTGGGACTTTCAGATGAGCAGTCCCAGTACCTGAAGTTTGACATATTTTGTGCCTGAATATTTCTGAAAGTTATTGCCTATGAAATGTGACAGTTATAAATACCAAAATTTTTGTCCACATTCTGAACAACCTATATTATTCAAAGCCTTTCCCAGGGGAAGACGACAGCAATGCATACCCATAATTACCATAAAAAGATAAGAGGTTCATTAAAGTAATCACTGATTCAGGAAAAGTGATGAATTCATTAACAAGATAAAACAAGGATCCTAATTTGTTACTATTGTTGTTTTAGAACAGTGGCCTCTATCGTTGTCCTATTATTAGAAAGCTTTCTATGGCTCTGTGTTTATAACAAGTATCTAAATGAGACAAAACACCCAGATAATTTAAGGAGTGGAAGATAATGGTTTGTTTATTTTACTTCTACACTTGTTAGTGATGGTAATTATTTCTTACTGTTTCACAGCTTTAGTTATAGTATTCAATGTGCTTTAGTATAATTTCTTATTCAAATGAGGCATTCTTCCAGAAGGAAAAAAAAATCACTTCAAAATACTTCTATTTTGTTTACTTAGATTAAACTTGTTTTTAGGGAGAAAGAAAATGTAAAAGAACATACTAATGTTACAAAAGGAGTAAAAGATACAGAATGAGCCATCTAATCAGACAAATTTACTCTAGTATAACTCCACAGTCTTCAATGGATTTACAAGTATCAGAGCAAAGTCAGGTCTAGTTTTTTTTTAAATCCCACTATTTGTTTTGGAAAATAGTACCCCCCCCAAATAAAAACAAAATATGTAAAAAAGAATCTCTTACAAGTTGTATAACTGCCTCAGTTATAATTTGTTTGTTGAAAGTGTTGGTTATTCCATAATTTAGTGTTTGTGTCAGGTAAGTGAAGGTGTTAACATGCCTCTGTCCAATTGCTTTTGATCAATTAGTTATCTTAGGCCAGGTCTACACTAAATAGATAGGTTGACCCAGCTAGGAAAAATCCATACCCTAGTTAATCTTTCCTAACTCCTGGCGTAGATAGCTCTAGATTGGCAGAATTATTTCGGCAACCTAGCTACTGCCTCTCAGGGAGGTGGATTAACTACAGCGATGGGAGAAATCCTAGTCTGATCTCCTGCATAATACAGGAAAAGAACCTCACTCAGTAATTTCTTCATAATTTCTGTTTGAAATATATGTGAACACATCCCTTGCAAATAGTACAAATTAGACATACAAATGCGAGTGTGTGTGACCACATATCACTGCTTTCCCTCTGAGATAGTTAAAAATATATACACAGAATAAATCGCTGTGAAACTGGTCTATTCCTTTTTGAATATCCTACAGACAACAAATTATTTAGTAGACTGTAAAAGGGGAAAAAAATGCCAATCTGTGTACAGCTAGAATGCTATGACACTCTCCCCACCAAAAAGAAACATGCAAAGCAACAATAGCATAACAGCAATATTTCAAGATGGCCCTCTAAAGTAGGTTTAACACAACACTGAATTGTCACAGAAGAAAAGTATCTGTCAAATGCTGGCTGGGAAGGCAGAAGTGGTGTCATTTTTCTGATTCTGTAGTGGAAATAAAGCAGCTGTGTGTGGCATAACTGTGGTACTTTCTGAGGAGGACAGCACTAGTGTGCACTGCAGAGTGTAGTAAAGCTGTTCTCCTAATTAGGCAGGTACATTACTCAAGCTAAAAGGGCTACACTCTCTTTTGTCCCTTTCTTATTGGTTAGAAATGTGGCAAGTTTGACAACCTTATAATAATCCTGTCTACTCCTACTGCCAGAGAAATAGCTTGGGTGATAACAAAAACCTATATGTGGTTGGTAGCTGCTGGAGTTATATCAGAGGTTCATTTGAATGTGTCAAGAGTGCCTTAAAGAGCTGCCATAAAATATTGGTGATTATGTTTAAGCATTACTTCTAGTCACAACACGATTAGAGAGAGTCACAGAATACTATATTCCAACCTAGATTGTGAGGTCAGTGACAGGGACTGTGTTTTTATTAGGTATATGTACACAAAACTAGCACAACAGGACTCTGATCCTTGATTGGTGTCTCTCGATACTTGTGCAGAACATAAAATAAATTATTGTAAAGGATAATAATCTCTTTTAAGAGATAGCATGGAAAATGTGCTTATTTGCTTTTTAGCATATTCCTTTTCCTCAAAAATTGGTGTTGGTAGATAAAGGAGAAAAAAAGTAGGAGTGATTTGCAGAGAGATGCTTAATCTCCTTCCCCCTTTTCCTTTTGGTAGACAGAAGTGAATTAGATGCTGTTTTTTCTTGCTCATTACAAATGCAATGTAAGGATTTGCTCCCACTGATGTTAATAGGAGCTGGGTCATTTTCTTTAATGAGAGCAAATCAGACCCAAATTCATGACTTTTTAGGATATGCCTATCCTGCAGAAATGGAGTGTGATTGCCAATTGTGTAGACATACCTGAGCTAGTTCTAATCTATACAAGCCTGCCCAAAGCCCTTCTTGTTAGGATTGACTCTCTCTCTCTCATACTGTGGGCCAGATTGGTCCTGGACCTTGTGTGAATAGTACAGGGGTGGGCAAAAGGGCATCCGCGGCCTGGATCTGGCCCGTCAAGCAGGTGAATCTGGCCCACGGAGGCCCTGCGGCTCCCCCGCCCCCAGGCCAATTAGGGCCTGGGGGTGGGGGAAGCGCACGAAGTTTCCTCCACCCTGCCAGGAGCACACGGCACTTGGAAGTGCCAGGTGCTCCTGACAGGGCTGGAGGAAGCTTCGTGTGCTCCCCGGCCCCCAGCCCAGTCACGGTCTGTGGGTGGGAAACACGAAAGTATCCCATTCCCGCCCCTTCCGCTCAAGGCCCCACCACTTCTGGTGCGGCCCGGGGCCACTTCAGAAATTTTTGAAGTGGCCTCCCACAAAAAATTATTGCCCGCCCCTGGGATAGGATGAGTGGTGCAAGGAGCCTTTTTCACCATCCACATATTGTCTACAGGCCATATAGTTGCAGAATTGTGGAAAATGGTCTTGTCCCCTCTGGTAGTATCAGATTTAGTATGAGTATGTCTCCTCACACACAGGGAATCACCCCTACTCCCTCCAGCATGAAGCAGAGTCATAACCTTGGTTCACATCTCCAGCATTTACACAATTAAATCATAAATCTCTTCACATGGCTGGGACCCCCTGTCTCATAGACTCATAGACTCATAGACTTTAAGGTCAGAAGGGACCATTATGATCATCTAGTCTGACCCCCTGCACAATGCAGGCCACAGAATCTCACCCACCCTCTCCTAGAATAATCCTCTCACCTATATCTCAGATATTGAAGCCTTCAAATAGTTCAAGACCCCAAGATGCAGAGAATCCTCCAGCTGTGATCTGTACCCCATGCTACAGAGGAAGAAAAACCTCCAGGGCCTCTGCCAATCTACCCTGGAGGAAAATTCCTTCCCGACCCCAAATATGGCGATCAGCTAAACCCTGAGCATGTGGGCAAGACTCACCAGCCAGACACCCAGAAAGTTCTCTATAGTAACTCCTATCATCCTCCATTGACCTATTTACCACTGATAATGAATGGTCAATTAGTTACCAAGATCATGTTATCTCATCAAACCATCCCCTTCATAAACCCATCTAGTTTAATCTTGAAGCCAGATAGATCTTTTGCCCCCACTACTTCCCTTGGAAGGCTGTTCCAGAACCTCACTCCTCTAATGGTTAGAAACCTTCATCTAATCTCAAGTCTAAACTTCCTACTAGCCAGCTTATATCCATTTGTTCTTGTGTCCACATTGGTATTAAGCTTAAATAATTCCTCTCCCTCCGGTATTTATCCCTCTAATATATTTAAAGAGTGCAATCATGTCCCCCTCAGCCTTCTTTTGGTTAAGGTAAACAAGCCAAGCTCCTTGAGTCTCCTTTCATAAGACAGGTTTTCCATTCCTCGGATCATCCTAGTGGCCCTTCTTTGTACCTGTTCTAGTTTGAATTCATCCTTCTTAAACATGGGAGACCAGAACTGCACACAGTATTCCAAATGGGGTCTCACCAATGCCTTGTATAACGGCACTAACACCTCCTTATCCCTACTGGAAATACCTCGCCTAATACATCCCAATACCGTATTAGCCTTTTTCATGGCCATGTCACAATGGCGGCTCATAGTCATCCTATAATCAACCAGGACTCCGAGGTCCTTCTCCTCCTCCGTTACTTCCAACTGATGTGTCCCCAGCTTATAACTGAAATTCTTGTTATTAATCCCTAAATGCATAACCTTACACTTCTCACTATTAAATTTCATCCTATTGCTATCACTCCAATTTACAAGGTCATCCAGATCTTCCTGTATAATATCCCGCTCCTTTTCTGAATTGGCAATACCTCCCAACTTTGTGTCATCCGCAAATTTTATCAGGACACTTCCACTTTGGTGCCAAGGTCAGCAATAAAAGATTAAATAAAATTGGCCCCAAAACTGATCCCTGAGGAACTCCGCTAGTAACCTTCCTCCAACCTGACAGTTCACCTTTCAATATGACCCGCTGTAGTCTCCTTTAACCAGTTGCTTATCCACCTCTCAACTTTCATATTAATCCCTATTTTTCCAATTTAACCAATAATTCCCCATGTGGTACTGTATCAAATGCCTTACTAAAGTCGAGGTAGATTAGATCGACTGCATTTCCTTTATCTAAAAATCTGTTACTTTCTCAAAAAGGAGATCAGGTTGGTTTGGCACGATCTACCTTTTGTAAAACCATGTTGTAATTTGTCCCAATTGCCATTAGCCTCAATGTCTCTAACTACTTTCTCCTTCACAATTTTTTCCAAGATCTTGCATACTACAGATGTCAAACTAACAGGCCTGTAGTTACCCGGGTCGCTTTTTTTCCCTTTGTTAAAAATAGGAACTATATTAGCAATTCTCCAGTCAAATGGTACAACCCTGAGTTTAGAGATTTATTAAAAATTTTTGCTAATGGACTTGCAATTTCATGTGCCAGTTCCTTTAATATTCTTGGATGAAGATTATCTGGGCCCCCCGATTTACTCCCATTAAGCTGTTCAAGTTTGGCTTTTTCCTTGGATATGGTAATATCTACCTCCATATCCTTCGTCACGTTATTGCATTTTGTGGGGAGCAGCCGGGTCACTGCTGCACCCATGGGGGGGGTGTTCGCCCCAAAGGTCGGTACGGGGGGACCATGTGGGGTGTCAGATAGAAGCTTGTTTTCTTCTGATTCTGTATATGCTATTAGTGTAATTGTGTGATGTCTGTGTGTGAAGTTGTGAGCATGTACTTTGTGTGGATACCAAATGTTTCTCTGGGTGTGGTTGAGCTATGGGCAAAGCAGCTCAGCCTATGGACATGCTGATGAGCGAAGCTCTGGAACAATAGCCCTCTATAGGCCAAGGACACACCTCAAGAATGGTGACTCATACCTAAGGGCTACCAGCAGGGAACACAGGGATAGGCCACAGGCCAGGTGACCTGCTGCAGCCAAGAAGAGACCAGGAAGGAAGTATAAATATGCCATGTGGCTGACTCCATCTTGGGTACTCAGATCTGCTCCTGACCCTAGATGCGGCCTCGCAGGGAATCACGAGCCAGGAAGAACTGTAGACCCATCCTGGTATAGGATGTGCAACAATGACTTTTAAGCCAGCAGCTATAACATCTCTGCTAGAGCCTGTATCGAGAACTGGGAGATTCGATGCATGTAATGTATGATACTTTAGCAACCTTACTCTCATGCTTTTCTTTCTTGTAGTAATAAACCTTTAGATTGTAGATTCTAAAGGATTGGCTCAGCGTGATTTGTGGGTAAGATCCAGAGTGTAAATTGACCTGGGATCTGTGGCTGGTTTCTTGGAACTGGACAGAAATTGTTCAGGGAAGGTGAGATTGGGCTCTAAAACCCCTTACCTGTGTATAGGCCCGGGGCCATCTAGGGCACGGATATTGCTGGGGTGTCGGAGGGGGTTTTGCTCATGAGGCTTCCGGCGGGCAGCTGAAGCGCTCTGTGGGACTGGTTTGTGGCCTGTTTGGGAAGGTCTCCAGTCTGGGGGCTGTAAGGAGCCCCGAATTTGAGCAATTCGCCCTGAGCAGATGCCCTCAGCTGTGCCCAGACATGGCCCGGTCCGTCACACCCCCCACTAGCTCAAATTTTTAAACTATTTGCAGTAGACTGCTTGTTTGAGGGGAGAGGGTTCTGCCTTTAAAATACCCAGTCAGGCTGGCCAGAAACTAAGGACTCCTTTTTGCAAAAAATTGTGATGTTTACAGTTTGTTTTTGTTGCACATTGGAACAAAATGAAAATTATTATGAAAAAAAAAAAAATCAGTCATATAGAGTGACAATCCAGGATTGCCAGATCCATAGTGGTTAAGGCCAGGCTGAAGTCCCCATTCCAAATCAGAGAATTGAACCTGGCTTATCTACATCAGAATGTCTTAACCATTAGGCAAGCATTGAAAACACCCCTCCAGGTCTAGCACCAAATTTTAATAGTTATCTAGATAAGTTTACAGCTCTCACCAGCTTCGTATTTGAGCCTCTTTTCCTCTCCTTTCTCATCACTCCAGAGTCTGCCATTTATGCAAATATACTGTCATGACTACATCAAGCTCACCAAATTCATCTTGGCTTGTGGCTTTGCAAAAGAACGGGTTTATTTTAAACAGTGGCACAATATTCAAGGGCATCAGACATGACAACCCTCCAAGACTGGCCTGGTGTCTCCAGGAATTGAAGATTAATCTTTCATTAAAGATTATGTTGTGATGAAATCTCCAGGCATACATCCAACCAAAACTGGCAACCCTGATGGCAACCCCAAAAAAATTTCTGCGGGAGGATTGAGAGGAAATATCCACTATGGTAATGCTGAGAATTGATAAAATTTATGCTGGTGAACTTTGGTTTCCAGTGTGGTAGAATAGAATTATATGCTGAGGTAAGACTCGGGCTGATGAACATGTGATTTATCCAGCAGAAGCCTCTTTCAACAAGAGAATCTTTTAAATAGCAGTTGGGTGAGTAGGTTACTGATCTGTTACATTTCTGTGCTCTGAAAAGGTCCTTGGTTTCTTCTCATTAGGGATGAGAGTAAATTTTAAGGTGATTTTTAAAGCAGGTTTCTTATCTATTGTATGGTACTTAGATGATGCACTAGTCATGATTTTAATCATGTGATTTCAATGGCACTCCTGAAAGCCAGCCACTAAATCAACCGCTGATCGCACTTCTGACAACTCTGGTTCGAGACACATAAGGGGAGTCATCGAGAGATTTTCTCCCATTGATTCCCCACAGTGGAAATGCTGCGGCAACTTGATCTTAGGTACATTGACTCCAGCCACACTATTCACGGTGCTGGAGTTGTGTATCTTAGTTCGACATTGCCCTTCCTCCGCAATGTAGACCTAGCTTTATATTTAAATGCCTATATATGAATTTAAGAGTTTAACTTTTGGTTTGAAAAAAATTGGCCATATAATTAAATCTTGTTGCTATTTATTTGTAACCAGTGATTAGGAAGCAGCTATAAGGGATAATGCAGGCTGAAATTTAGCCTGATAATGCAAACTTGATGGCAGACTTTACAGAAAGAAATGCTACAAGAATGTGCTGATGAAATCTGCATATAGCCAGCAGCAGTCAAAACAAATGTGGGCATTGAGGGCAGGACAAGGAGAAGGTGCCATGATTCGTCTGGCCTAACCTAAGAATTGTGGCAGACCCCAAACCAAATCTGAACCTGTATCTCTGAAGATAGTTCTCCGTAGATGTGCATTACATGAAATTGCAAGCACCCTAACAGAAATAAAATAATCATAATGCCCAGCACATACGTTCAAAACACTTCACAGGCTGCACCTAATTAATCAAGCCTGGTAAGGCAGTATCAGTCTCTTTTTATATATACAGACACTGAAGCAGAGCTGAAAAAGTGAGTTACTCAAAAGGCATCAGAGCCAGAATTGAAACTCAGAAGTTGCTGAAAGCAAGTTCTGTGCTTAAACCCTGGTACACCCGTCTCCCCAGTAATGGCTGGTAGATTTCCTGCCAAACAGTGGCCTTGCCATGGATATGTGTGATAGAATAGTTTTCTCCTTTATAGCACTCCCTGCTGATGGTCATCATTCCACTTCTGCACATCAGCCCTCTGTCCAAGTCACATTTTCATCCCACCCCTTCTGAGGCAACAAAAAGTCCAAAAGAAAATCCAGAAACCTCATGTCTAGTTCTCAGTCACATGGGCCTGACATCGTTTGCTCAGGGTTGTAAACTGTCCTTATGCCACTATTGTCCATCTTAGAAATTACCAAATATAAGAACTGATGAAACCAAGAGAGACCAAATGGAGTATTTGAACCTGATTGTCTCAGCCTCCAAGTGACAAAACCTTTTCTTTTTCAGTGCATAGCAGTTTAATGGTTTTTTGCTTCCTGGTAATAAAATCTGAGACACAACTGCAAATAAAATTACTTCTGATTTTCCTTTTTTCATTTATTATATATTGATTTTTTTCACTCTTCTGTTCCTAATGTAACTCTAAATTAATGGAGCTTATTTTATGTTTCCGTAGCCTTGATCCTCATGCACAATTTGGGATTAGAGATAATTACAAAAGATCACCAAATGCTGCCTGGTCTTTTTCCTACCACAAGCCTTCCTTAATGTTATTTTAAAAATTATAACAAAAATGATCCAAATTATATTCTCTAGAAATTATAATAATTTAAAAACTTACTCAGCTTTCAGACAGTCAACTCAACACTTTTTCTTTACAGTTGCAATATAACTGTAACTTTGAAATATAATGGGAGTCCTGGTCTCCGGGGCTACATCTACACTACAATGCTATTTCGGCATACTACAGTATCCCAAAATAGCTATCCTGTGTCTTCACAGCAAGCCTGTTATTTTGGGTTCTCTATTCCGATGTCCCCGTAAACCTCATTCCACGGGGAGTAAGGTGTGTTTTGGAATAGCGGGTTATTTTGAAATTTGGTGCTGTGTAGGCAGTGCCAAATTATGAAATAAACTATTTTGGAATAAGATTGAAATAAGATATGCAACTTGCATAGCTCAAATTGTGTAACTTATTTCAAGCTCCAGTGCAGTGTAGACGCATTCCGAGTGGGGACTGTAAGTGCTAATGCAAATAATAAACACCAATATGTTTAACCTGGCTACTGAATAAAAAAATATTATATATAGAGAGAGAGAGACAAGAAGAAATGAAGACATGAAGGTTAGAAAAATCTATATGCCCTACACAGTACCATCCTTATTGTATTTCATATAATTTTAAAATCAGATGATTGCCTACACAAGAAAACCTTGTAGATCTTACTCCCCTCCTCACCCATGCCTCATCAGGGGTTTTGTTTAGGACTGAGGCTCTCCTGTGTGCCCATTGGGTCCAATCCTTTTCCTCCCAGAAGTACGTGTTTCATGCAGTAGAGAAGGGATAGTGAGTAGGAAAATATTGACTGAGTATGTGATTTTTTTTGCCAGGCTGTGGCCTGAGGCAACCCTTAAAAAGGCAACAATCAGCAGTTGGAAGGGAGAAAAAGGATTAAAAAAGGGCTACTCAACTTTGGAAGCGTTGGGGGCCACAATGATACTCAGAGCACACGCTGAGGGCCACAACTTAAGTGTAGTTGCATATACATGCAAATATATATGCAAATATATGAAAATAGCTTCTTTCACACTGACAGGCATGAGTACAAAGATTAAGGCAAGACTACACAACACGCAGGCCCCATTTAAGTCTGTTCTGCCGATATTAATAAAATGCAATATTTACCTGATTTCCACCCATATGACAGCACTTTTAATGAGCAATGACTGTCCAGGAATGTAACTACTAAAACGCATAGCAACAGAAGACCATTATATTGACTCACCATTGTGGAGTGTGTTCCTAGTGGAGGCCATGTTCAAAGGATCCCACATGCGAGCTGAGTAGCCCTGGATTTTAACTTTCCAGAGTCATTCTGATATAATTCTGTTGGGTGTTGCATGGTGTCTGTTTGATTCCCTGAATATTGTAACTAGGGCTCCTTAGAAAACAAGAATTGGTTCATGAAAAATTTCAAGGTTTCAACATTCAATTTCATTCTGCATTGGAGAGGGAGGGAAGAAGGGGGATATCCACCCCTGAATACCCAGTATAGCTCAGTGATTGCAGTATTTAGCTGTGAGGAAAACACCAAACTTTATTCCAAAATAGCCAAATGGCCATGTCATTAGGGCACTCACTTTAGTCTGGGGGAGAGATTAAGATTCAATTCCCTGTTTTTCCTGATTTGGAGCAGGGACTTGACCGTGGGTTTGCCTCATCTCAGGTGAATGCCCCAACTGTCTGGCTAATTGGGATTATCACTTCACTTTCTCTGCTTTTGACTAGATAGAAATTCCATCTTGCACCAGAGAAATGGTTTCAATGAATTGCATTTGTAGGGGAAAAAATCATGAAATATTTCCCAACCAGCTTTAAGCATCACCGATTTATTATTTAAATAAGGCACTTTTCTTTGTCTCTGGCAACCAGCTGAAGTGGGGTCCTTAGATTTTCAATTTATACTTAAAATCTTCCTTCCTTATAGACTGGAGTGTCCTTAGTTAAAAGTTTTAACTATCTTTGAATAAGAACCAATATTACGCCAATGTGCGTGAATATCCAGAAAAATTCCTTTTTAAAAACCGAATGCATCACTTATTCCAACATTGACTCCCATGACAAACATATTTAAATATGCAGAAAAGGAGCATTCATTTTTGTGTATAGAAGATCCAAAGTCACATGTGGTTTTTGGATATTTAATTCTACACAGATTTCCTACCAATTGTTTTAATTGGTAATGTATATTATAGAAAATATTTACCATAAGCAGTATCACCGCTATTATTACTTCCTTTGGAATCCAGTATAGTAGAAACATTTATCACAATGCATGGATGTGGCAAGAAGGAATCTGCAATGTACTTTTTCAAAATTGCCATTAAAAATTTGCCATTAATTATATCAACCAATGACATTTTGCTGTCCAAAGCCTGGCTAAACATTATTATTATTAGTGACTGATGCTGGCATCCCTGCTAAGCTATTTAACTTCAGAAAGGGTTATAACAAAGCCAATAAACATGCATATTCTTATACAATATATGGGCAAAGCACTAAATATTTTGTCTCATCCTGTTAACATCACAAGTATCTTTGCTTGTAGTAAGGATGCATTTATACTCATTGAAAGCAAGTTGCCTTTAGCCATGAGATTAAGTAACTTCCATTCATAAACTCAGTTTCTGTTTAGTTTTTTCAACAAATTAATTTCTGCAGTGCACAGATTAATTTTTTTCATTGACACAAAGCCTGAAATTAATGTAACAATTATCCACCTAGCATACAAAAATAAAGTATTTTAAATGTCATCTAATATTATTTTAATACTATGACATTTACATAGAGTTTCATAAAGCAGTTACAGGAATGATTTGAGAATTCTAATTGCAATGTATGACAGGATTTTTTTTTTCAAAACCAACTTTCTAACTAGTGAAGACAGCTCTTAGTAAAATAAAGTCAAATGTAGACAACTTTGACAAACATAACTGTAATATTTACTAGTTAAAGATTTGACATATTTTAGAAAAGATTATGAATGGCAAAACTGAAGTGCACATACAATGTCAAGACTTGTCAGTCCTGGCTTACTACTGTATTTATAATGGTACATCAATAAACAAACAAACAAATAAATAATATACTGTGACACTGAGCCAAAAAGAGCTAAGCAACCAACAGGCTAAAGTGACCAAGCTCAACCTTTAAGAATATATTAGGAAAGTATGGAAATGGTAAACAGGGCCATCTCTTGTAAATAGCTAACAATCATGTTAGATAGACCAGTGTCTGAAATGTTAGCCTGTATGCTCAGAGAATTAAAAGTAAATACTAATTAGATTTGTGTTTACCCATATCTGTTAGAAGCTTCACAATGTGATCTCATTAGCTGGTAGATGATAAACCTCTTTTCCTGTCTGTTACTACATTCTATTGATTGAGAGATCAAAAGGGAATATTAGCAATTAGATTAAATGTGTGATATAATAATATCATAGTCTTTATTTCTCTTTGAAGTTTGTAGCAAAGTACTGTGTGAACCTTTAAATTGCCAATACACTGTGTCCCATAAAACAGGTTGAGGGGAATGCTTCAGGCCCCTCACAGTCTTCTCTAAACTCGTTTAACCTAAATTGTACATCATTTGCAAATGTTGCCACCTAACTGTTCACTCCATTCCAGGTCATGAATAAATATGGCAAACAGCACTGGTCCCACTAAGAAATGCCAAAGCACTCCATGGCTACTCTTTGCTATGTTGAAATTGGCCACTTGCTTCTACTCTTTGTTTTCTATCTTGATCAGCAGTGGAAAGGTTAAGGTAAAAGTAAAACACTTCCTTCTCCAACACCAGCCTGCCCAATTCATTCAGAGATGGCTCCATGTAGTGTTGGAGGTAGAGTCACTTACCACGGCAGCAAAGCGACTGCTTCCCTCTGCTTATCTCACTTATACCACATGATTGGCAATGGTTTCTCAGGCTTTGAAGAAACTTTCCTCTTGGAAAGAGTGACATGACAGCCTAGAAAGACAAGGCTTAGAAAGCCCTTTCGAGTCCATTAGTGCCACTCCTTAGTTATCTATAGTGACTAAGACTATGTCTCCCCTTAAAAAACATAATGTGTGTTTTCACAGAGCTAACCCAAGATTAATGTAAAGTCCTAGTAAAGACAAGACACAGGTGGTAAGTAGTTTTAACCACAGTATATAGATATAGTATCATGAACTTTCATGGACAAAATCCATTTCTTCAGATGAGATGATCTTGAGGGGGAGAGGTACGCTGTTTAATTCAACTATCTACACATCAAGGTAAAAACTAGCCTCATCTCCAGCTGGATTCTACACTAAGGATACGTCTATACTACGCAGCTATTTGGGGATTATTCCAAAATAGCTACCCCGCATCTTAACAAGCTGCCCATTATTTCGAAATATTTTTCAAAATTACAGGCACACTATTTCGGCATTCCTGTAACCCTCATTTCATGAGGGCTAAGGTATGTCTTGAAATAGTGCATTATTTCAAAATTTGGTGGTGTGTAGACGCGCCAAATTTCAAATTTCAAAATAGAAATGAAATAAGATACGCAATTTGCATAGCACAAATTACGTATCTCATTTCGATTTTAGGGTGCAGTGTAGACGTACCCTAAGGGAGCTGCTAACTCTCCTTTTGTTACACTGAAGATGTAGCCTGATACTGAGTTTTGCAAGGCATTTCCTACAGGTATAACTACACTGCAATAAGAGATCTGCCCCAGGGCTGCAACTAGCCTGGGTCAGTTGACGAAGCGGGGCTGTAAAATTGCATTGTAGATGTTTGGGTTCTAGATGGAGCCTGGGCATTGAAACCCTGCAAGGAGGCTCTGGTCTGAGCTGGAACATCTACACTGCAATTTTTAGCGCAGGTCAACTGACCTGTGCTCTGAGACTTGGTGTCTTGGGTTTTTATTGCACGGCCTTTGCAGGACTTCCAACTTGTTTTATTCTTTCTTGATAGCCCCTTAAAAGGCAACATCCAAGAACAATTAGCCCTTTAGTTTAGCTGCACACAGCAACATTTAGGACAATGAAGCAAATTGTGTTTTATGGCACTTGAGAGCTCCCCGAAATCAAGAAAGCTGCTTTTATGTTCAAGGAGTAAATCTTGCAGAATAACTATTAAAAATACTGAAGATGAATAACTGTAGGTGACTGTAAACTAGAAAGCTCACAGGGTAATAAATTCATCTTATATGAGAATTAAGTCAATTCAAAGCAGTAGTTCTTTTCAATTAATTTTTAGTGCTTATGGAAAGTGCTGAATTGGCAGTGCTGGAAACTGAACTGGAACTGCAGAATCTAGTAAGCTGCCCCATTAGCATCTTAGTTTTTATCTGGAAAGGCCACATCCAGGGGGTGAGGGAGTTCCCTCTCCAGGTCCATCCAGCATTGGCCTTCCTGCTCAGGCTGTGGATAAATGGTGCCAGTAATGACATGGATGTGGAACCTTGGCTAGGAACTGGATGCAAACACATTCAATCCACATGGATTGTGACCAAAGAGGCTCAGATGGTAACCACTGGGGGCTCAAATAGTGACTTAGAAGTGAAGTGCATCACTTCCCATTCTTTGGGCCATCCATTGCTCATGTCACTCATTGGGGTTTCCAGTTTATTGTTAACCACCCTTCCCCATTTATAACATATTGGGCATAGTTTCTATATATCCTATTTTTCTCAAGAGAAGTACAAAATAACAGTAAAGAGATATGAAACTCAAAGTTACCCTTTCTTATTGTACAAATAGCTGATCTGAAAGACTCAGCTATAAGAAGGCGATCCATGGGGAGAAAAAAAAAAGAAACAGATGAAATGAACAGGAGAAAATAACAAAAATGGGGGTTGGGGGGAAATGGAAGGAAGAAAGGGATTACAGACATTAATATGGTAGCAACTAAGAGGCTTAATCATGTAGAAAACCTCTCAAATGGAAACTGAAAATGGAATTTGTGTGTGTCACAAAATTATGCTGACTCTTCTCCTTCTTCTAAGAGGAGACCCATTTCAACTAAGTGGAGACATTAACTTCAGTATTATTAAAGCAACAAAAAAAAACCTAAAGCTGGATCTGGAAAAGGCCACCTTAATGAGTTGAAATCTCAAGAAAAAAATTCTTTAAAATAATTTCTGGAGTGTCTGTGGCATAGAAAGGAGTATTGTAGCTTTGATGTTCTCTGTCTCTTTTTGAGGTAGCCAGGCCATTTGTAACTGTCCTGGCAAAAGACACATGTAAAGCTCCTCCACGGGGAAGGGGCCAGTAAAGGGGGCAATTGTCCAGGGACCCAAGTGATTTAGAAGGGCCCAGCAGCCCCTCAGCCACCACCACCAGGCACATTGGGGCTCAGGCAGCCTTGTTCCATTTCACTCCCAAACGTGGACGGTATCATTCCTACAGCCTCAGAAGGAAGGGGCAGGGTGTCTCTGTGCTCTGACCCCACCCCAAGCACTGACTCCACAGCTCCCACTGGCTGGAAACTGACCAATTAAAACTGTGGGGGCAGTGTCTGTATACAGCAGTGCAGAGACCCCACACAGGAGCTACTGCCAGAGGGGTGTGCTAGTCACTTTTGGGAGTTATCTGGGGTACACACCATCCCCCGATTCCTGCCTGCACCCCAGCCCAGAGCCAGCACCCAAACTACCTCACAGAGCCTGCACCCTGTATCCAAAACTCCCTTCCCAGCTTAGTGAAAATGAGTGGTGAGGGGAGAGTGAGCAAGGGAAAGGGAGGGGGGAATGGAGTGAGTGGGGGTGGGGCTTTGGAGAAGGGGCAGGACAGGGCATGGCCTCAGGAAAGGGGTGCGGCAAGGGTCTTTGGGTTTGTGGCAATTAGACAATTGGCAACCCTATCGGGTGGGCATATGGTAGCCCTGGCTGTGCCGGAAGAGTGCACCGAACAGCGCAACCCAGCCAGTACAGACACAGCACCAGCCAAATGTCACATGGACCATGTCCACACAGGCACAGCTTGTGCATGTGTGGGGGGGTCAATTGACTGTTCTCACCTGGGGCCCGGAATTGCTGTCGGTGGGCCTGCATATGTATATTGCATATCTAACCTGTGGACTGTGTTGCAAATGTGCTTGTGAAAGTGAGCAAATGAACAGTCATGTGAGTGACAGGAACGTATACATGTCAAAACAGAAAGAAACTCATAAAAAAGTGCTGTTCCATTGCAACCTAATACACACAGAACTACTGAAGAGTTCCAAAACTTCTCTGAGGCAGGAACAGTCTCCTCATTCTATTTGCCCAGCACCTAGCACAGTGTGGTCCATGTCTGTGGCTGGGGCTCCCAGGTGCTACAGCAAGACAAAAAAAAATAATACTGTTTTGACACATGTCTTATCAAAGAAAGTTCACCTCTCTCTATAAGGGCCTGCAGTCCTGGTAGGGACAATGTGTTTTGAGAAGATTAACATCTGAGGCAGTGTGTCTACACAGCACCCTAAACTCGAAATAAGATATGCAATTTGAGCTACGCAAATTGTGTACCTTATCTTGAATCTATTTTGAAATAGCTTATTTTGCAATTTGGCACATATACACAGTGCCAAATTTTGAAATAATGTGCTATTTCAAGCCATCCCTTATCCCTCATGCAACAAGGTTTACCAGGATGGTGAAATAGCATGCCAGTTATTTTGAAAAATATCTTGAAATAACGGGTGGCTTGTGTAGACATGGGGTAGCTCCAGTATCCCAAAATCGCTGTGCAGTGTAGACGTACCCGGGGAAGGCATATGGTGTTTACAACACTGCCTTCCATCCGTCTCTCCCCACAAGATCAATCATACAAGGATACAATGCAGACTAATGACTAGCTGTGTCATCCCTAACCTGTCATCTGGGGTATCCTTTACAATGCCTTGCTGCTATAGCCTTCATCCTGAACTGTTCACAAAACAGCCTCCAGCATGAAAGTGATTCCCAGTTGTATTTATGTGCTGCAACCAGCCAGACCTTAGTTTTTACCAGCCTTGGTTATGTTGCTGGGTCACCCCAACACACCACCAGTACTAGATGTCTGCCAGAAACATGCCCAATACAGCCCAGCCTTCTCTGGACAGCACAAATATACTGACTCCATTATTCCTTTAAAAGAATAATATGGTTACAACTGGATACCCCAAATGGAGTTACTCAGACACTTCAATCTGAAAACACTGGATTTGATAAAACATGTTTAACTACAGAAAGAGATTTTAAATGAGTACAAGTAATAAGACATAAAAAAGTCAGAAATGGTTAGAAGAACAATAAAGGTAAGAACATAAGACTGGCAATACAGGGTCAGACCAAAGGTCCATCTAGCCCAATATTCTGTCTTTCGACAGTGGCCAGTGCTAGGTGCCCCAGAAAGAATGAACAGAACAAGTAATCATCAAGTGATCCATCTCCTGTCACCCATTCCCAGCTTCTGGCAAACTGAGATCAGGGACAACATCACTGTGCACCCTGGCTAATAGTAATTGACTGACCTATCTTCCAAGATTGCATCCAGTTCTTTTTTTAACTCTGTTGTAGATGAAATACTTAATGGTGTTTAACTTAAACCACATTGGATTCAAAGCAAAGAACATAAGAATGGCCATACTAGGGGCAATACTATAGAGAGTCAATAAGATATTCTGTGTCTCATTCTCTATCCTTGTTTTAATGATTCCTAGCATTCTGTTTGCTTTTTTGACTGCTGCTGCACACTGAGTGGATGTTTTCAGAGAACTATCCACAATGACTCCAAGGTCTCTCTCTCGAGTAGTTGTGGCTAAAAAAAAGTCCCCATCATATTGCATGTATAGTTGGGATTATTTTTTCCAATGTGAATTACTTCAGATTTATCAACATTAAATTTCATTTGCCATTTTGTTGCCCAATCACTTAGTTTGGTGAGATCTTTTTTAAGCTTTTTCACAGTCTGCTTTGATCTTAATTATCTTGAGCAGTTTGGTATCATCTGCAAATTTTGCTACCTAAATGTTTACCCCTTTCTCCAGATCATTTATAAATAAGCGGAATAGGATTGGTCCCAGCACAGACCCTTAGGGGACACCACTAGTTTCCTCTCTCCATTCTGAAATATTACCATTTATTCCTACCCTTTGTTTCCTGTCTTTTAACCAGTTCTCAGTCTATGAAAGGACCTTTCCTCTTCTCCCATGAGAACTTACTTTACTTAAGAGCCTTTTGTGAGGGACCTTGTCAAAGGCTTTCTGGAAATCTAAGCATACTATATCCACTGGATCCCCCTTGTCCACATGTTTGTTGATCCCCTCAAAGAACTCTAGTAGATTAGTAAGGTATGATTTCCCTTTACAGAAACCATGTTGATTTTCCCCCAACAAATCAAGTTCATCTATGTGTCTGACAATTTTATTCTTTACTATAGTTTCAACTAATTTGCCCGGTAACTGACATTATATTTAAAAGTCTGTAATTGCCAGGATCACCTCTAGAGCCCTTTTTAAATATTGGTGTCATGTTATCTATCTTCCAGTCATTAGGTACAGAAGCTGATTTAAAGGATAGATTACAAACCACAGTTAATAGTTCCACAATTTCACATTTGAGTTCTTTCAGAACTCTTGGGTGAATGCCATCTGGTACCTGTGACTTGTTACTGTTAAGTTTATCAATTTGTTCCAGTATCTCCTCTAATGACATCTCAATCTGGGACAATTCCTCAGATGTGTCACGTAAAAATTGTCTCAGGTTTGGGAATCTCCCTAATATTCTCAACCGTGAAGACGGAAGCAAAGAATTCATTTAGCTTCTCCGCAATGACTTTATCATCTCTGAGTGCTCCTTTAGCATCTCGATCGTCCAAGGGCCCCACTGGTTGTTTAGCAGGCTTCCTGCTTCTGATGTACTTAAAAACATTTTGCTCTTACTTTTTGAGTTTTTAGATAGCTGCTCTGCAAACTCCTTTTCAGCTTTTCTTATTATATTTTTATACTTAATTTGACAAAGTTTATGCTCCCTTCTATTTTCCTCACTAGGATTTGACTTCCACTTTTTAAAAGATGTCTTTTTATCTCTCATTACTTCTTTTATTTGGTTGTTAAGCCACGGTGGCACTTTTTTGGTTCTCTTACTGTGTTTTTTAATTTGGGGTATACATTTAAGTTGTTGGGCTTCTATTATGGTATCTTTAAAAAGTTTTCATGCAGCTTGCAGGGATTTTACTTTTGTCACTGTGCCTTTTAATTTCTGTTTAACTAACCTCATTTTTGTGTAGTTTCCCTTTCTAAAATTAAATGCCACAGTGTTAGCTGCTGAGGTGTTTTTCCCACCACTGGGATGTTAAATTTTATTACATTATGGTCACTATTTCTAAGTGGACCAGTTACATTTACCTCTTGGACCAAATCCTGCGCTCCATTTAGAACTCCTCTTGTGGGTTCCAGAACCAGTTGCTTCAAGAAGAAGTCATTTAAGGTACCAAGAAATTTTATCGCTGCATCCCTATCCTGACGTGACGTGTACCTAGTCAATATGGGGACAGTTGAAATCATCTTCTATTATTGAGTTCTTCATTTTGATAGCCTCTCTGATCTCCCTTAGCATTTCATAGTCACTATTACTGTCCTGGTCAGGTGGTTGATAATATATCCCTACTGCTGTATTTTTTATTATTAAAGCATGGAATTACTATCCACAGAGATTCTATGGAACATTTTGGCTCATTTAAGATTTTTACTTCATTTGATTCTACATTTTCTGTCACGTATAGTGCCACTCCCCCAACAGCACAGCCTGTTTTGTCCTTGCCACTCCCCCACCACATGACCTGTTCTGTCCTGTCCCAATCAGTGCCCTCCCCCCCTCACCTTTCTAGACTTCTGTACCCCTTTCAGGAGTCTGATTTGCCTTGAATGTCCCATTTAAAAACTACTTGCTTACAAAACCAGATTTAAAAATACAGAATTGTCACAGCACATTAGTACTGAAATGTTGCAGTGTATAGTATATGGCACAGTATAAACAAGTTATTGTCTATATGAAAGTTTAGTTTGTAATGACATCACTAGTGCTTTTTAGGTAGCCTGTTGTAAAACTGTAAATAGCTAAATGAGCTGATGTAGACCTCTGTGTACCCTCCTCCCCCCCCAAGAGTACACATACCCCTGGTTGAGAACCACTGGTATCTAGTTGAAAAGATAGTTGTTTTTTTATATACTTAAACTTCCTTTTCCCCCCCACCCTGCCTGAAGACTGTTAACTGTTTAAATGCAAATTAAGGCAAGCATGTATTTCTCTGTTAGGACAAATCTGTCTGCCAACCTCTGTTTGGACAGAGATGTGTGGTTTGGAACATGTAGTAATGACAACATATAGGGGAATCTTAATTTCATGTATATTGTTGACACGCATTTTACCACACAATACAGATGAACAAGTTATGAGTTTTGAAATAACATTTTACAAGGAATACCTTGTACCAACATTATTAAATAGTGTTGTGGGCCTTCACAATAAAAGCATAATCTAGAAGGAGAAAGGATACATATGCTTACACACCTAGTTCATATTCATGAGGTATATATTTGCCTAGCAGTGCAGAGAAGCTGCATGACAAAAAGCTCTCGATTCAGCTGAAACAATCCTTTAAAAAAAAATCTTTCCTAATGAAAACGCAGTCATATAAATTTTGTGAAATAAATTGTTGCTGGAATGGAACAATATATATATGAAAATATATATTTTAATGCAGGCAATCATCAACAACAAAAAAAGATACTGTTGAGAAAACAAGCTGATCACTAAATACAAAATAATGACAAGGGCTGTACCTTTGCATACACTGATCTTATTTTTCATTTATACATTACTCTTGTATGTGTTAATATTTTGTTTTGCTATGTATTTATAGTGAGTAGTGCTAAACAAAACCTGAAAACATGCAGTGCTATTTCTCTTTCTTCTGAGCTAAGTATTCGTTTTCTTGAAAACCCTATTAAAAAACTAATTTAGAAAAATCATATTAATTTTCATAGATATGGTATAAACTGAACAATATCATTTGAGTGAAGCAAAAGCTTCTGAGCAATACTGCAATGTGTGGAAGACACTGGAGCAAACTGTACAAAGACAAGGCAATATCTCCATAGGCAAAACACTCACAGTATCTTGATTACTGCTCAACTATTCCTCCTGAAGAGAAAAACATGCTGCCTTTAGTAAACTATTAATTGATATCTGCTATGGTATAAATAAAGATGATGTTATCAAAAACTATACTTTAAGAACCATGCAAAGTGGATCTCAGAGCATATTTTGATCTAAATCCACTTTAAGTAATCAACTGTAATATAATTAGAATTCAGACATTACAATAAATACTTCTGTTTAGTTGCAATACAACTGTTGTAGGCTAATTAAATTGCTTGATTAAAAACATTTAAGGGTTAAGAACTGTCACAAATTATGTATTTCATAATTCTTATTCCTCAATGAGTTTGCAAATCAGTTGGTACTTAATTAATTTTGCACTGCTGTCCCATTACATCAAAAACTAAATGTACTTAGAATATTTAAGTCAATGTCTTAACACTCATGTTACACCTCCAAGTCTGTATTTACTAGCAGAATTTCCTAGAAACACATTTTATTCCTAAACTGGATACTTATGTTATGAAATTGTTCCAGTATTGACCATGTTAAAGTTACTGTTAATCTGCATTTGTTTTCATCTTTACAGAATCTCTCTGCCACAGAAAGAGAATTTTCAACACCGTTTTTCACTGTTGCAGGGACCCAATTCACCTGTAATGAACCATCTCATTCTCTCTACTGAAAAGTAAAAACATGCAAATTAAGCAGTTGGAATTCACCTTCTGAATAAAATAGCATCACAGTACAACATTAAGCAACAACTTGTAACACTGATAAATCAATGCCAGGAACTAAATCGGCATACACTTTCATATGGGCCAATTAGGAACACCTTTGCAGCACAACATATAGCTATGAATTGCAAAGCCAGTTTCAAATAAGGTAGGAATCACTGTCTCAGGAATAATCTTAATATGCAACACCAGGCATCAGTATGATTCAGAATCGTCAGCTAAAGCATTTCAGCGGGAATTTGAGAAGGTTAGTGCAATACACGAGATATTAGAATGAAGCGTTTCATGTGAGGGAAGTACTCTGTGAGTGACTCACTTCATGCATTTTCCCTTAACTCACCACACTCACTACATTCCACATAAAAATTGGATCATGGATGTATCTGGCAATTCCTAATGTATTGCCTCATCTCAAGATCCTTAAAAATATCCCTAGAAAAGGGCTGGGGCTTACAGTACCCGCCAGGAGCACGTTTTATATATCGTAAAGATGTACAAATATATAAATAAAAATGTCCTGACTTCAAGTACAAATCACTTTTGCAACAGTAACAGCCATCCTCTCAATCTATTTTTTCTCTCAGTTACGAAGAACAATTCAAACTGCAAAAATAAAACTGGGAATGTAAATTCACAGGAACCAGGTGTTGTAGCTGCTGACCAAAGGCTGATGATGTGAAGACCTATGCTCAGTCTGCAGCTAGCTTGTTAGAGGATGGAGGCACTCTATAAACACAGCCAAAGAATTAAAAAAACAGAATTTTGTTTTATTTTCTTGAGGAAAATGTTTATAAATAGCCCCAAGACATAATAAGCGGAGGCTATAAAATCAGATAATGATGTTTTGAATTAGTGAATTTCAAAAAATGTAGTGGACTGTGTCTCTGTATATGATTGGGGGAGTGATTACACTCAGAGGCAACTGGTCAGCAGGAATCCCAGAGGTCATCAGCCACATGAACCCCACCCCCAGAGTGGGAAAGGGCCAGGACAACCCCCCCTCTGCCCAGTCCCCGCCTTTCCCCCTGTCATGTCCCTTTCCCACCCTTGCTCCGCCACTGCTCTGCTTTCTTCTTGCCCTTACTCCACCCCCTGCCCACCCTTGCTCTGCCCGCATCCCGCCTTGTCCCCCAGGGTCCACCCCCCTCACTCATCAGCAGGGCCATGGGAAGTGGAGTAAGGTTTTGCTCCCCCAGCTGTATTCCTCCACTACACACCGGGGAGCATAGGGGTGGATGGTCCCACCCCCTCCCCCAGACCAGCACAGCTGGGAGAGTGAAGCAGCTAGGACTGCCTTGCGCCACTTCCCTGCCGCTGCTGGTGAGTGTGTGGAGGGGGCAGATTCCTGCTGCCAGCACTAGGTGCCCTATTTCCCCCTGCCCTCCACCGCTAGTCTTCCTGCAAGCTGCTAGCCAGCCCCTCCCACCCACAGCACTCCTGCCAATGCCAGTACTCCACTGGAGCGAGACGTGCAAGGGGAGTCCATGGGAGAGCATCTCCTGTCGATACACTGCAGCGAAGATGCTGCAGTAGGTAGATCTGAGTACTTACACTATTCACACAGCTGAAGTTGCATAACTGAGCTCATCTCCCCCCCAGAATGTAGACCAGGCCTGGAAAGAAAGATTAACTCAGGCTACATCTAGACTGCAGGCTTCTTTGGAAGCAACTTTTCCAGAAGAGATCTTCTTCTGAAAGAGAGCGTCCACACTGCCAGAGCGCATTGAAAACGCCATCTGCTTTTTTGAAAGATAGCATCCACACTGAATGGACGTTCTCTCACATTTAGGCTGTGATTGCTATGAACGGAATGGCCACTAGGGCACCTGTACTTTTTCCTCTTTCCTCTTCTTCCAAAAGAATTCCCTCTTCCCCATCCACACATGCCTTTTTGAGAAAGAGCTCTTTCGGAAAAAGGCTTTTTCTACATAGATAGAGGTTTACCAATGTCAGAAAATCTCCTCTGGGTGGACGTAAGTGAAGTTTTTTCAGAAAAACGGCCGTTTTTCAAAAAAAAATCTGTAGTGTAGACATAGCCTCAGTGACAGCATATAGCATTGGGTCTCCTTTTGACAATATTTCCTGTGGATATGCTGACCATACATCCTGAATTTTCTGGGACAGACCCGATTTTAAGGACTCTGTCCTGGTGTCCCCATCAAGCAGTGAAATGTCCTGGAAAGCCCCACTGGATATTTCACTACTTAACGTGGACACTAGCTTGCAGGAAGAAGTGACTGAGTCTGTGCACTGCCATTGCTCCTTGCATGGTGCAGCAGCAACAGTGGCCTCCCTCCTCCCACTGGTCCCCCCGCAGAGTGTGTAGGCGGCTCCATTGGAATTTTGCCGGCTGGGGCGGGCTTCTGGTGACATGTGGTTTCTGGCCACTCCGCCACCCATTGCCCCACCACTGTGCACTTCACGGTCCCCTTCCTCCCCCATGAGACCCCCTTCCTCCTGGCCAGAGACCCTACCCCCACCCTGCCTCTGCACCCTACCTCCCACCAGACCTTGCAACCTCTACCCCTTTTGCACCCCACCTCCCGCCCAGATCCTACACTCCATCCCTATCCCACACATTGGCAGCCCTATCACACTGAACCTCTCTTTTTCTCCCCACACCAGAGCCTAAGGGGGTCCATAACATCCACCAGCACTGAAACCCCAGAAAAGTAAATCTGGTCTATGGGAAACCCTGAACTAGGGATGTTAGGGAGTAGGGGACTACCCAATAAGCAAAAGTTTATTGGATAGTTGGGCAGAGTATTGACTACTTGCTTCCCTCCGCACCTTCCCCCTCCCATCTAATTTTTCCTTGCTCTGCTTTCTCAGTGATACTTGCTGCCAATTAGACAATCATATATCAATACATTCCTGTCCTGGGGCTGGATGTTTCATCTTCTTCATCAGTCCTCTTGAGCAACAGTAACTACAGTCACTGGTGAAGAGCCTCTCTTTACAGTGCACTAGGAACCTGAGAAACCTACTACGAATCTATGGGTTGTGAAAGTGACAATATGTGCCTCAAGTCCTGCTTGTATTTAGTGTAAGAAGGCAAGGCAATAGCAGACTGACAGTATTAGAATGATGATGGATGGGGATGGGGAGAACCCTGTATACTTACCCTGAGAACCTGGCAAAGAGCCAAAGGCTCAAAACCCCATAACTTGTCAACAATGTTCTTTTACCGGAGAAGGCCACTCAGAACCAAATCTTTTACCTGTGCTGTGGTTTATGAAATACTGGTAAAGGTTAGGCCAGGAAGATAAAGCAGCTGGCTTTTAGATTCAATCAGATAATGGAGCAAAAGTAGGAAGACAACCTTCTGTTACCCTCATAACACAGAATATATACTAGCAGAACCAGAACCAGAACAGGCTGTTACATAAAGTCCTGCATTTCCTGCTTAGACCAACTAGCTAAAGGGCTGTTATCAGTCTGCCACTACATACCCTTTCTCCTCATTAGAGCCCTCATATTGTCTGACACACTTTCTATGTTTACCCAATGGGGCTTCATCTTCCATAAGGGTACGTCTCTACTGTGTGACTATTTCAGGATACTGGAGGTATCCCAAAATGGCTACCCCATATCTTAACAAACCGCCCATTATTTCAAAATATTTTTCGAAATAATGGGCGTGCTATTTCAGCATCCCTTTAACCCTCATTCCACGAGGGTTAAGGGAAGTCTCGAAATAGTGTGTTATTTTGAAATTTGACACTGTGTAGATGCGCCAAATTTCAAATTTCAAAATAGAATCGAAATAGGATACGCAATTTGCGTAGATGCACCCCAAGAGTCCAAGGCTGTCTGCAAAGACAAGAGCTTAGTACAAATATCGTTATCCCTGAATTTCAGTTCCAGACTTTTGTGGCAGCCGAACCAAGGAATCCTACAGAACTTCTACAGCTAGATCCTTGGCATTGCAGTTTTTAATAAAATGCTCCAAATTACCCAGTTTCAGTATATACCAATTTCATTTAATATCTGGTGTAAACTACACTACTTACCTAAGCACCAATGTGTCAGAAATATCCAGCCTGCTAGAGCACTAGCCCTAATAAAAGGACAGACTTTCAGGAATTTGATCCCACATGACTTTATTCCTTCATGTCCCTGGAATATGCCAAAGAGAAAACATGCTTTTTTGCTTGACTTGATTTTTTTCTCACTTTATCTGAGATTTATTGTCATTTAGGCAGATTTTTTTTATTTAACTTAAAATATTTGCATTTAGTATTTGCTTTGAGTATTTTAATTTATAAGATTGAGATAGAGTTTCTTGTAAATGCTATAAAATTGGATTCAGGAAACCATATATATTTAACAATTCCAACCAATGTATCTTCATTGGAATCTGACTATATTTAGGTGATTATCTATCATTAGTGAAACACTGACCGTATGCTTTCTGCTGTACAAAGTACAAACAAAACATGGGCCCTACAGTCCTACAAAACCTTATGCATAAATTTAAATTTGAGCACAAGTGTTTGCAGGATCAGTAGTTTACATCCAAACACCCAATCCTTCAATTAACAGTCCACCCATACACAGTCAATTGCAGGATAGGTGCCTGAAATGCATTTCTAAAAATCAGACAAGACTAGAGAACTCAGAAAATAATGATGACACTTCCTTAATATTTCATATATACATACACAATATATTAGGTTCTGATGACATTACAGTGATATATGCTAGTGTATATGGGCTTCATAGCTGAATAGATTTTCTGGAAAGATTAACAGAGCGGGAGACAGGTGCACTAGTATAAGCAATTTGTTCCAGGCATGAGTCAGCACAAAAGAAGATCTACATGACCTTATCCTGTGCTACTGATGGGACCTGTGACATTGACTTCCCCAAGTGGGAGAGAAAGAGAGAGAAAGAAACAAAGAGAGGGATGAGGTGGCATCACTAGTAGAGTGAAGGCATTATTCTTTTCAGCTGATTAGCCCTAGTACATGGTTTAAAAGGAAAAAGTTCAGGTTAGTCAGTAACTAGTTTGTGCCCATAGGACAAAATTAATTACTTCTAATGAAATTCAAAGCACACACTGGATAAGTCTCACCTGGCAGTATCACATTAGCACAACCAGCCTAAAATTCAAATATAATTCCCACACATCAAAGCTAAAGGTAAAGCCAGTTAGCTCAGACGGTGAAGCACACACAGATCCTTTAGGCTTCTCATCTTTTGCAATGGTTGAAGGGACTTGTCCATGCAATTATCCTTTCTTCAATAATTTGGGGACCGAGTCACATCTTAATTTAGATGGAGTATACAGGTCAAAGGTACTAACATATCCCAGTCACTGTCCAACATTAAGCAATTTTAATCATGTATACTGAGGTTTGGTATACACAGACCTTAGCCTTCCTAGTATCACAATCACACTGTTAAACATGCTTTTTTGCCTGTTAAAATAACAGGAAAGAAGAACAAACAGTTAAAGCATTTGAAATGTAAAGTAAGATTTTCATTTTAACATCCCTTGTTCCTTCTCTCTTTAGATGGAGAGTTTTAGAAGGAAAAAAACCTTGTTTAACAGTCTTTTAGATGGTATCAAAGATGGAAATAGCTGTCCTTTTTGGGGGAAGAGAGAAGTTAGTTGAGCTGGGCTGGGGACTCCTTTGTTGCCATTGTTAAAAGCTAGTTTCATTTCCTAGAAGACAAATCGGGGGGGAGGAGGGGAAGAGAGAAACACACACAAAATGCAGAGAGAAAAGAACAGTCAAGATAGAAAATGCAGTGTGTCTCTCTGGTGCAGAGTCTCACTTGTGACCTTGCTGCTGGGGAAACTAATACAGGCAGAGCACACCTTCTTAGCAGCCACTCAGAGATCTAGAAAACTTATACCAGCACTAGGTTGCTTGAGGCATTGCTTCAGTTATCTCTTCCTGGTCACAGGCTTACATCAGAGTTGCAAAATATACAGTCTTGGTCAGGTAAGCCAGAAGTTTGTTAGACAGAAGGAACGAGGACAGGGATAGGAAAAAGGAAGGAATAAAGTGGTGAAGGAAAAGGACACACCGGGTCTGGGAGAAAGAAAGAGAGATTGGGAATAAGCCAGAGCTAGTGGAGATGGTGGTGTGATCTCCATCTCTCTCACTCACTCTCTCTCTGGCCTGATCTGATCAGGACACGACTATCAGAAGGCTCAGTGTCCTAAGGGAAGCTTGATCCAGTAACCAATTTCTCACCCTTCCCGCAAAAAATTTGGGAGCAATGGGTAGCCCACCCCTGTTATTTTGTCCACCAACTAGGACTGATTTCTGACACATCAATTTTGATTCACTAATTTCTGGTTCCATGCTTCTCCTGTATCTCAGGCATGATTTCAATACAGTCCTCCAATTATATCAGCAGGTTTTGTTTGAACTAATTTAGTCTGTCTTCCTTTTGCAACTTTTCTCAATAAACTTTGTTGTGACAGATAACAGTGACACCTTATGATTTACCCTCACTTCTTACAGCTGAGCTCAGAAATAGGGCAAAGTTTTAGACCCATTTAGCCCAACAATCATCACCCTCAAAAAAATACTCTGTGATATTTTACAGAAAGTTTGGCTCAGAAGAAAACTGCTGCTTCTATTCCCTCACATTGAACATTATTTTGAGTGGCACAAGAAACCAACATTTTGCTCAGGACCAGAGCAAGTAGAATCTTGTGAGTCCTTCTTTAAATTCTAGGAGAAGACGTGGGGGAGCTTTCTCTAAGTTATGCTGGCATTTACAACTCTCAGAACTCTGGTAACTAGGAGCTCCTGCCAGCAAATTCCACACATTCAACTAAGAAGAACAATAAGTAAGTGTCATATTGGCAATATATTTTGTGTTTTACCTACTGGTGTAACACCATTAATCTAAACTATGCTAATCAAAATGTAATCTGTTATGCCTGAAATATAAAGCTTAAAAGGGAAAATGTAGTTCCAGTTGGGATCATATATCAAATCCCAGCAGAATAAGTCCTTGAATCGCAAAAGAAAAATTTACAACAATGCTACTAGACTATTACCACATCTTCAGTCCTGGCCAGTCAAAACTATACATTTCATCTCTATCAGTATGTATATACAGTAAAAGTTCTGTTATCCGGCACTTAATTAACTAGAAAGCTCAATTAACAGGCATTTCCGATATTCCCCAATACAAATCTTTGATCTGGTAACCAAGACTAGTATACTGCCCAGCACATTAAGTAAGTGCATATTTCCTCTACTTTTATGTAAAAGAGGCACAAGATAAGTAATCTAGCTGATATCAGGGTTTTTATTCAAAAATGTGTCATAAGGTCATTGCAGATTCAACATAGTCTCTTACACCTTCTATATATACAATGATAATGGATGTTGATAATGATGACCCTGAAGCACTTCAAGATACTGAAGTGCCTTCTGAATCAAAGGAAGATTAAATCATGTTCTGTATAGTTTTAGTGTGAAATATATTTTTAGTGATCTGGGTGTATGCCCCTAGTGATATTTAGTATCATAAGATAACCTACTATGTAGAAAACTGTACCTGGATGCACCTCAGTGCTTTAAAAAACCAACTACTCTGCAGTGCAGTACTACTACTGGATTGGTGAGTGCCTGCAAAATATTTTATCCTTTATTTATTTGTATTGTATTCTAATTCTATGAAAATTGGTATTCCATCAATAAAATCTAACTAAGATAACCAGAATATTGGGCATCCCCCATTCCCCCAACATGCACATGATTTCAGAAAGGAAAAAAATAATTATGTTACATTTCAGGTAGGACAAACTCTGAGGCTAAATTTTTAGTTTGAAAAAGATACATGACTAGTGGGAAAATTAAACATTGAGGGAATATTATATACTGTCTACAGCAAATGACAGGAAAGGCTACTGGGTTTTATTGCCAGCTCTACCACTGACCTCTTACCTTCAGCAAATCACTCTCAGATAAGCCATCTGTAAATTTAGCTACAACATCCCATGAAAAAAATTGTTAATGCTCAATGAATTTTTAAAGTGATTGTAAACCAGATTGCTTTTAAAAAGGAATTTGTTTTAATAATAAATAACAATAACAATAAAATAGTAGTTTAAGTGTTGAATTTCAGTGTAGAAAAATAATAGTTATATTGTGCTACAAAAAATCCTAACAGGAAAAAAGACAAATAATATGGAATCCAAATGTCTGAAGGGCATACATACGAGTGGGTGTTGATTTTTTAAATAAAATGCCAGCAAAGTATATGATTTTAAGCAGCAAAATATTCATCTTTTGTCAAGATAAATCTCACAAAAGTGTCCTGGTAGGATACACATGGAATTGATTTCACAGTGGGAACAATATCCATGAATCATTTTGCTAGTTAAATAGAACACACACAATTTATCTAGCAGATTCTATTACTTCACTACCAATTTTCTAGCAGAGTTGACTCAAAGCACAAGGAAGTCAGATGTTTACTAAAGGTCACTCAGTGTGCAAATATTTCAGTGCAGATTAGTACCCAGGATCCTTTGTGGTCCTGGAAACCTTTGAGTTAGACAACATGGTATCCTCTTGACAGTGCAAACATACAGCATGGCTTACATCTTACCTAGATATACTTACCATATGTGACTCCTGGCAGCATGCAATTCATAAGAGGGAAAGCTTGTTTTGAATTCCAAGTGAACAAAACTAAATTATTCCTGGCAGGATATAGAAGATGGATGTTCATATACAGCACATGGATGTTCTATATAACTGTTTGTAGAGTCATTGAGTAGCAGGACAAATGTAATGGAGAAAAAACTGATATTTAATAGAGGTGAGGGCAGATATAGACAAGATAAAACTTCAGGAGATCTAACAATTTTTGGTGTTGAATTACCATGTAGAAAAAAAATATAGATTCCTAGAAGAAAAATCCTTCATGGCAATATCAGGTTAAATTTGTCAGCCTGTATATAATCTTGCTTCAGACAGAACTAACATTGGGCTGAAAAGTCCTTGTAGAGCAAATCCTTATAATTCCTGGAAGTGACTAAATACCATGAATACCCTCATAATGGTAACACAAAACAACAGGATTTGTGGTAAAGCATACATATGGAATAGCCCAGTGTGAATCTCACAGGGCAGAAACTAGACCCAGCAGTTGATTTGCAAAGGTTGATAGTGAACTCTATCATGCAACTCCACTTTTAGGTTCAAGTTTAAGCAGCCAGCAGGATCTCACAACCACCAGCTCTTATTCCCAAAGTTTCAATTTCTCTTCATACTGAATGTTGTCTTACATGTGTTCATGGGGATGAAACAAAGGAGGCCGACAGTGATGAGGAAACTTTGCCAGCTTTCCATCTTTATGGAAAATTTTTGTCCACATTCCCTGAATTTTCATGAGCATGAAATGAGATTCTTGAACTCAGATCAGTTGCAAATCTAGGATGATTCTGTGCTTAAAAGTTCTGAAAGTCTGGAAGGTTCCCTGAGATTCTACAAAGATCCAGAATATTCTAGGGAGATAGAGAAAAATGAACCCATACATGGAATACTTTTACTATAGATATTTTCCTTTCTCTCAGTAACAATAGCAACAACAAAACAAACAAACCAGCACTCCAAGCCGGGTGCCCCTCAAACCTGACACCCCAAGTGGTCAGCTGGGTCACCTGCCCCTGCTCCTGACCCCTCATTTTTCTTGACAGTGTTGCCATCTCTTCCCCACTCCCCCATTTCTTGCTGCTCTCTTAAAAGGACTAGCTAATTAAGTTCCAGCTCTTTTCTCACAATCAGCAGTTGGGGCTAATCAGCTAGCTGAAGGCCTCTGACCTCAGAACAATGGCATCTCTTCCCTTCTACCTTCACACTATCCAATGCTTCTCTTCTCAAATAATCCTCTCTCAGTCTGCATGAGGTCTGTAGGAATGTGGAATCTGGGCGAGAGCAATGAAGAAAACTGAAGGCATCCTTTAAAGTGACTCTAAAGAAGGTTGTACTGCATGGCCCTGATCCCACTCCCATTCAAGTCAGCGGCAAAACTTCCAGTAACTTCATTTTTGTGTAGGACCAGGCCAAATGTACAAGGACAGCTAATTTAATTTAGTTGCCAACTGCTTTCCAGCCCTGAATTGCTGCTCAGGCTGGTTCTGCTGCTGGTTGAAACAAAATGCATAGTGCATGAGTGCTTACAGAGAGTTATTAAAATGTACCCCTTTGAGAGAAGAGAACTAATTGTGAAGATTTACGTCTATGAAGATTAGATATCATGATAAACTAGCATGTGTGTGCAAGTAGATAAGAAACAAAAAATTTCAAGATATTACACCTGGCATATAAACTGTATATTAAACTATATTATGTGAGAAATTCTATGTGACTGAGCAGTTAACTAAAGTAATACAAGCAAACGGTCAAAATTAAAGTTGCGCATGCACCCCTAACTATTCCATTTTCTGTTGTGTTTACAGTATAACCTTAACAGTTCATTAAGTTAATGGTCTCCATGGAATCACCACTCAAATGTACTTTTGATTCCTGCATAACTCCTTTTAGCGTTCAACTGAAAATATATTTGAGTGCTATTCCTTTAAGAGTAGCAGCAGTAACTCCCACTCCTGTTAATCGTAACAAATTTCACCTATGTTTGTCAGTCAGGTTCACAGATTGCAAGGGGAAGCAGCAATTGTACCTGGTAAGAGCAAGCCACTACACTGAAGAATAGTTTATAGATATATTTGCTGAAGGGAAATGTTTTTCTTTTGGTTGAGGATGTTATGGAGAGTATATAAGATGGAGAGTAGTGTCTCAGAAAATAGGGTACATCTAGACTACAAGCCTTTTTCAAAAGAAGGTTTTTTGAAAGAGCTCTTTCGAAAGATCATCTAGACAGCCACAAGGGTTTGGAAAAAGCGATCCACTTTTTGGAAAGAGAGCACCCAGGCAATCTGGATGCTCTCTTTCGTAAAAGCCCTGTTTGTGTTCAAGAACATCTTTTTTCGAAAGAGGTAAAAGTAGGTTTACCAATTTTGAAAAAACCACCACATTCTTTTGATTTAATTTTGAAAGAATGCAACAGCAGTCTAGATGCAGGTGAAGTTTTTTGGAAAAAAGGCCACTTTTTAAAAAAACTCAGTAGTCTAGACACACCCTTAGAAAAGCAATCTTCATGTACAAAAGCAAATCAGTACATCTAGACTGCAAGCTTCTTTCGAAAGAAGCTTTTTTGGAAGAGATCTTCTGAAAAAACTTATTTTGAAAGCGCATCCACACTGCAAAAGCACTTTGAAAAAGCAATCTGCTTTTTCGAAAGATAGTGTCCATTAAGTGTGGACACTATCTCACATTTAAGCTGTGATTACTATGGACGGAGTAGCCACCAGAGCACCTGTGCTTTTTCCTGGAGGCCTCTTCTTTCAAGAAAACTCCCTCTTCTGCATCCTCACACGCCTTTTTCCGAAAGAGCTCTTTCAGAAAAGGAGTCTTCCTCGTAGAATTAGGTTTACCAATGTTGGAAAAACCCCTGCGTTCTTTTGATTTTCTTTTGAAAGAGCGCAATAGCAGTGTGGCTGTAAGTGAAGGTTTTTTTGAAAAATGACCATTTTTCCCCAAAAAACCCCTGCAGTCCAGATGCACCCTAAGACTGATACAGTAGGAGCACGAGGAAACAGACTTGTACATAGCTATAAGGCTCAATTCCAGTTAAATCATTAACCCAGACACATGTTTAAATCCTTAGTATATACAGAGTTTTCCACAATGCTATTTTAAAACGCTTTATGTATATTTAATAATACTTACCTCTAGGGCTGTCAAACTATTTAAAAACTGACTAATCCCAGTTTTGATTGCACTGTTAAACAATCATAAAATCATAGGGTTGGAAGAGACTTCAAGGTGTCATTGAGTCCAACCCACTGCCCAAAGCAGAACCAATCCCAGCCAGGACTTTGTCAAGCCAGGACTTAAAAACCTCTAGACAATAATAGAACACCATTTATTGTAATACTTTGGGATGTTTTTCTATATTCTCAAATATATGGATTTCAGTTACAACACAGAATACAAAGTGCACTGTGCTCACTTCATATTATTCTTTTTTATTACAAATATTTGCACTGTAAAAAGGATAAACAAAAATAGTATTTTTCAATTCACCTCACACAAAAAATGTAGTGCAATTTCTTTGTTGTGCAAGTGCAACTTACAAATGTCAAATTATTTGAGGTAAAATAATTATGTTGACTGGAGAGCGTTCTCCTGTTGACATAGCGTGTCTTCATGAGACGCACTACATTAACAGAGCTGCATTGGTGTAGCATGATAATGAAGACAAGCCCTAATTCACAGTCCAGGGCTCTTTCCACTGGACTATGATTCACTATAAGGAGCCAAAGGAAAAACTTGAATACCTGTTCTATGATGATAATCAATCAGGGTTACTTGAATTCCGACAAAGCCCTGAACTTACACACTTAAGTGCATGCATGATTTTACTGAAGTTAGTAATCTCATTGCCTCATTGGGACTGTTCACAAGGTAAAGTTACACTCTAGGTTTAATTCTTGAAATTTTGAGTTCCGTGAAAACTTTAAACAATTAAATTTCAGGATTTGTTAAACTCTGGGGCTGCGTCTAGACTGGCAAGATTTTGCACAAATACTTTAAACGGAAAAGTTTTTCCGTTAAAAGTATTTGCGCAAGAGATTGTCTACACTGGCACAGATGCTTTTGCGCAAAGCACATCTTTTGCGCAAAAGCGTCCATGCCAGTGTAGACGCTCTCTTGCGTAAGAAAGCTCCGATGGCCATTTTAGCCATCGGGCTTCTTGCGCAAGAAATTAACTTGCTGTCTACACTGGCCCTCTTGCGCAAGGACACTTGCGCAAGAGGGCTTATCCTAATGGGAGCATCAGAGTATTTGCAAGAAGCACTGATTTTGTACAGTACAAGGTCAGTGTTCTTGCAAATACTGCAGCCAGTGTAGACAGGCGGCAAGATTTTGCGCAAAAGCAGCCACTTTTGCGCAAAATTTTGCCAGTCTAGACGCAGCCTCGAGTTTTACAAAATGCTTTTTCCCTTTAATCATTCTTTTTTCAAAGGCTATTAAATAAGTAAAACCATACTTTAACTATATTGAAGCTTGGAACATGTGAAGAAATATTCTTGTTTGAAAATAACTCATGGGTAATGCAGCCCTCATCACACATTTGTTGTTTTTTAAAGTTTAACTGTTCAAATGTAGGACTTTGAAAAAGGCACAGCTCAAAAAGGGAGGGAAAAACCCCATTAATACTGTTTTTATTAGTTTGAACTTAAAACATTTGTTGAGAGAATTTACAGTCAATCAAAGGTTCACATTTTCTTTAGATTATGGAAGTACTGGGCTAGAAATGTAAACAACCATTCTCCGGAAATTTTTCAAAATATAAGAGATTTCTTTAAAGGGGACTTGTGTTCTTCAGCTACATACAAGTTTTTAAAACCATCCCTTTAAACTTACAGAGAATTTGGATGACCTGAACTCCTCTTTATTTGTAGGCTAATGGTGGAGAGTTCTGTAATGGCTACTGACTAGTCCCCAACATTACTGCAATGCAGCCTTATTTTCCCATGCTGTACTATGAGGGTTAGAGACCAAAGAATCAACTTTGAAACATGTTTATATTTTATTATAAATGAAAATATAAATGAGCCTTATTGAGAATTATGTTGGAGCATTTATCTGCTATAAATGAAGGTCTTAAATTTTCAGTAAAACATACCTGACATAGTCTTTTAACGGGATTAGGGAACCTGCTGTTATTCGTTCAGGTAAAAAATTATATTCTAAGACATATCTGTGGTAGGTCAGGATAGCAAAGTAGTAAATTCAGAATTCACTGGTGTGGTGTCCTGCTCTGTCAGTGTTTATAAACGTTCAGCCGCATGTATTTTTGTACGTTTCCTCAGTATATCATGCCAGCTCTGCGCAGGTAGCTAGCACAATAGACTTCACGAGAGCCCCCAAAGACCACAGACTAAGATAAAATACCAAGGCACCCGAGTCAGGTTTATTGCCAAACGAAGTACATTAATAGTTGTCGGTAGCCAGACAGCTCTACGCATTTGTACCTATGACAATGGACACGGCTCAGTCAATAGTATGGATTTCCCTATTAACTCTTTGTCCAGCATAGAGGGCAAGTCTAGGTACCCCAACATTTATAGACAGAGACAATCAATCTACACACCTTACACATCATCTTATGCATTAATGACATGTTTGGTACCTCCCCTTGTACTTTTCTCCAAAGCACTTCTGTTCACCACCTATTGTTATGCTTTCACTCCTGTTGTTTTCAGACACAATATCACTATTCAAACTATTTTATCATGTGCTAAGTTGGGGTGTCCTTGTACTGTCCCGAAAGAATGCATATACATATTTCATGTGCTTTTAGCAGTGCTAGCAGTTCTAGTACCGAGTTCACGTCCCAGACACTGACTTTTGTAATCAAACATCTGCTTTTGATAAGGCCTGTCTATAACTCATAGTCTAAGTCTTGATTACTTTGGTTCAGGTCTTATGTCTTACAGCAGGCCCATGCTTTAGGCTCTTTCTTTCGCCTACAATATAAAAACTCCCCCGCTCTTAAATCCAGAGTCTTCTTTATTCCAGGGCCTTCTGAAGACTGTAATTTCAAACAGACATTAGTTGAACATTGTATTAATATGCTTTAGCACCATCTAGCTTGCATCTAAGGTAACAAAAGCCCATGTTTTCTTCCACCAATGCCTAGATCTATAATTCTGTACAACTACGATGTATTATTAATAATTATTTGGGGAAGAGGGTTTACAACTTTTTATTAAGGCAGTATTATTACTTTACAAGACCAGTCCATTTTTACTAAACCACAGTTCCATAGGAAGAGGACAGATTTTTCTAATAAAGTGCAAAACAAAGTCTTGTGGCTAACAATAATAAATAAATACATTTGTTGTTCTGTTTAAAATTTAGATTTTTCATTGGAGCATTAAGTGACCAGGTCAAGGAATCTCTGGAATGCTGGCATTTTGTTATAAAATGAATCCCTAATGATTTCCTCCCAAAATTAGCTAATTCCTGGACACAACCACCATACATGCAAGTATGTCCCCTTTCCCACAATCTTTCAAAAGGGTGCCTCCCTAGTAACAAAAATATGATGGGATTTAACTAGAATCAAATGCAATCTGTACAGTAATTTATAACCATTGTCATTATAAGCTACACTGGCTGAAGATGACTGTCCATTCATGCAGATCCACTCAGAGATCCACTCATCCAGATCAGCTTCTTTGCCCAAATCTAGGATGACCAGATATCCTATTTTTAAAGAGACAGTCCAGTATTTAAGCCTTCCTGCAGGTGTCCCTACTTTTTATTAAAAATGGGCAAATTGTCCCATATTTTCTGTCTTTCTCCTCCCATCAGTGCTGATGAGTTCTACTGTTTACCAGATCCTTGCTCACCACCCACCCACCAGCAGTGAACAATGGGGGTCCAGTAGCTGACAATAGTGGTGGGTGTGCAAAGCCGGTTGTCAGGCAAAGCTGCAGCATGTGGGGCTGACCGCTCCCCCCCGATAACCTATCAGTGCAGTCCCTGCTGCGTGCCAGCTCTTGGCCAGCAGGCCTCCCCCATCCCTACCCCATTTCCAACCAGCACTGGCTGCTTAATGCAGTGGCTGGTGAGTGCAGGCAGGTAGTGGCTAATTATATGTTACTTCTGCTGCCCACCCATTGGCCCTTTACTTGCCCCCCTCACTGCCCTCTCCCTGCTTTGCCCCTTCACCTCCACATCCCCCTTTCACTTCCATTGGGGCATGTCCCACTCCCAGCACTGTGCGGAAAACAGGCCTCTGGCAAGATCATTCAGCTCACTAATGCCCGGCTGGCAGGCTCCTTCCTTCCCTCCCCCCCATTGCCTCTGGCTGGGCAGGCGGCCATGGAAAGGTCAAGAACTACAGGTGTGGGGATCCTGGCCAAGAGGAGCCTGCACATGCCAAAGCCCCTCACAGTGCTGGCTTGGGAAAGCTTCTCTGTCCCTCCCCTAAGCTCTGGAGTGGTGGGGAGGAAGCTATTTCCAGCCTGTTCATGTCCCAATCCTGCAGCAGCCTCTGAGCAGGGGCACTTAGAACCCCACCCCCACTAAGTGCAGAGCTACTAAATCCCCTAGGCACCCTCCTCTGGTGAACTGTCTAGTTCACTGAAGACCCTGCAGTCAGGTTCCCTGGGCCCTGGTGCACAATGCATCCTTAGAGCTTAACCCCTTCCTGCCTTTGCTGTAGCCAGGGAACAGGAGATAGATGGGTTATGTCATGGCTAGCAGCAGCTTGGAGGTATTAGCTGCCTTTCTATGAGCAGGAACGGCCAAGCTGCTTCTAGCCACAGGAGATGGGTGTAAAAAGGGAAGAGATGACCTCTGCAAAGACATGGGCCAAGTCATCCCACCACCACTACCTCCATCCCCTTGCAGCTGGAAGTCCTTCCCTCCAACACACACAGTGCTGTAAGGCTGCTGCTGGCCATGTTCTGGTGCGAACCCTCACCGAAATCTGCGGAGAGGGACCTGTGACCCTGCATGTCCACCATATGTTGCCTCAAGAAAATGCAGAACCTGGTACTAGGAGAGGCAGGTCCAGCCTGGGGACCCAGTCAGGTTTGGACAGTGGAGAGCACTGGGCAGGGAAGGTTGGGTCAGGTTGTTCAGCCATCCCCATTCTCATGAGAGAGAGAGAGAGAGAGAGATAAGAAGATGAATAAAAGACTCCAGCTACACAGTATTTCACAGGGGCTCAGTCAACTTGACGTTACGTTTGAATATTTGTACTGGATAGTTCTAATTGCTGTTGAACTTGCTTGACAACGAGTAATTTTACCAGTTATCCTATATTCCACATAGGGAAATATGGCCACCAAAATCCCCCTCTCATTTTTTCATCTGGATTATTTTTTTATCAATATCTTTTTCAATCAGAATTGTATAGATTTTAGAAATTAAAAACCTTTTGTTCCAGCTTGCTTGAGTCAGCTCCTCCAATGTGCATTAAAGATCTGGAGAGAGTTATCTTGTATCCAGATTTCATAATGAAATGTTTGACTTGTACATTTTGAAAATACAGGATCTTTATATTATTGTGAATTTTTGGGCTGATTTCAATTCAGAGCCCACGAACAGCTTATCTAAACTGAGGAATCTTGGCTCTTACCCACAATGAATAGTCACTTTGCTGTTCCCCTGGGATAAATTCCTTATTAATGTAACTAGCCAAGGGAAAGATCATCAGCAACAGGGAATTTTATAAACTTATCCAAAGCTCCCCAGGTGGTTTGGATGAATAGATTATTTCTTCTTTTTTAATGTTAGGTAGACCTACATTTCTTTTTAGCCCTACAATTACTATAAATCACTTTATTTGGGCTCCAGTCTTGTTTAAAGTTTTACTGAGTGTTTGGATGGTAATTTGTTAACTCAGTGAGTCACATCTCTTGATTGTGATAGATAATAACAAGATCCCAAATTAGGGAAAGCTATTTCTCTACCCCCACTTTGTAGACTTATGTAGAACTTAAAAAAAAAGGGGGTGAGTTCTAATGTTTCCATATGAATTTTAATAGGACATCCTGCCATATTTTGTGTCATGACAGGGATACCAACAGAGATTCACTAATGTGTTTTTAAAAGTATAGCTGTTATGTTGGCCATTCTGGATATCTTGAAACTATAATCCAAATTCCAATAAAAACAAATTAGATATTCTGCCACACTCTCTTCACACTCAAATCCATCTTCAAAACCCACTCCTACCACTATGCCTTTGAAAAATAACAGGTAATAACAGCTGTATAAGGGAGCAATTGAGGACAATCTAATACACACTTTTAAATATTAGAGAGCTAACAACACATGAGCCAATCACCATCTAATTCACTGTGCTTGTATGTCACATCCCTTTCCCTACCCTTTATTTGTCTTTTTAGGCTTTGATCCTGCAAAGGTAGAGAATGTGTGTGTGTGCGTGTGTGTACGTGCACAATCCACACAGTCAAATAGATTTTCAAGCCCTTTATTTTTAAATAATGTTCTTTATAGGAAGTTAAGGAAAATCAGTAGCTGCAGGTTAAGCACAAACTCTTGTTCTAGATTAAAAGCAGATCAAGTGATAGGAAGTTTGTCAGTGGCAAACAACAGGTCTTCTCTGCACAATGGGTTACTTTTCAGCAAGCTAGGGTATTTATATATGGAATACCAGTTTGCCATGCAGTAACAACCCACATAGACACTGCTACTGTGCACTGAACAGCCTAGAAAGCAGCATGGCACACTGTGTAAGTAGTAGTAAGCCAGTCACACTCTGGGATTTCCACGGCGCTGTCATGGGCTCCATATGGGACATTACTTCATAGCAACCAGTGTGCTGTAGATTTATGCCCTGGCTTGCCGTTCAGTAATTTGCCATGTAGACAAGTGCTGAGTTGTTACTAAAAGCTATAGAATACTTTGAGAAACTCTAAACCAGATTTAAATAGATTGGTCTGCAGAAAAGCTGATAATATAGTATTTGGATAAATGTATAATTAGCTCATACAAAGAGAGTCAGCCCATTAGATTTACTTCTTAGATACTATTAATATAGTGGTGGGCTTTTAAAAAGAGCTAACAAATTTAATGATAAGTTGAATAACTACAAATATTGTCAGTGACAAAAAGAAGGGCAACTTTATAACATATATTTCAACAAGCAGATCATTTAGTATGTTGCCATGGATGCACAGGATCAGCGCTATGCCCCTAGCTTTGGAATTCTCTGTAATAGGAACGACCTCAATCCCTCTAGGGTCAGCCACGCAACTTCACTGCTAGACCTGAACCTCTAGCCATTCAGCACTTGTGCGTCCACCATGAGCTCTGTCCAGTGAATCCAACTTATATAGACTGATGACAGAGACTTGGAGACTCGTGGGGGATTAAGACACCTCACGAAGCAGTTGCAGTGACGCGCAAAGCATTGTCAAAACAGTAGGGTTTATAAGCTGAGATGGGATTCATATTTCTCAGGTAAGGACACTGAACCAAAAGTTTTAAAAAGAAACTTGACACTTCTACTCTGGAGGAAGACAATGCCCTGGCGCAGTACTCTCAGAACACTGAGTCAGGGCATTTTCTTTCTCCAGTGTGTGAACTGTGTGTGTCTGTTTTACTTTGTCATGTGATGCTGATATTCTGTGCTGTTAAGGGAAGTAAAAAATGCTTTGTTAGCACATTTGAAAATGATAGCGATTCCCAGCGGAAGGCAATAATTGAAGAAATGACTGCTTTTAAAGCCTCTGAGAACCTACCATCTCCAAGCTAGATAGGTAGCAGAAGAGTTTGGAAGAAATGGACAGGTATCTCAAGAAGAAAAAGTAATATTAAAGATATCAGAATATTAAAAGGTTATATGAACTCCTTCAATCCAAAATGAAGAATCTTGCAAATTGGAGTAACTGCTCCAACTTTCTATGGAGGCACAGAGAGGAAGGGCACAGATATGTTGACTTGTCCTTTTTGACCTTAAGTAAGAGGAAGAAATCTAATAACTGAGCCTTATGGCTATTTTCTGACAGTTAATAGCAACCTTGGTTGGTGAATGTATGTGCATGCTGCAGGGCAGTAATCTTGCAGACAGCATGTGTGGTGCAGCCCTCACTCCGTACCTTTGGGTGGACTCCGCTGTGCCTTCACCAGTGAACATGCCAACAACCAGTCCATTGGCCTGCTGAGAAAAGATGCAAACCTACACTTTTTATTTCTTTAATTGGAACACACCATGCAGAAACTCAGCAGTCCTAGCCAAGTGACATCATGAAAAGTTTGTGCGTACAAATAATGGTCAATGCTTTATTAATATGCTCAATTCTCCTTGCTTGGCAAGAGAGGAAATGAAGTTTACAGGATCTTGCACAAAAGGTGTTTTTTTTTTTAACAAAACGAACCCATCTATACTGCTTTTTTTTGTGCAAAAATCTCTTGCACAAAAAGCATCAGAAGAGAATACGCAAATAAGTGCAAGAAGTTGCTAATGAGCACTTCATTTACATTGCCTCTTCAGCAAAAAAGAGGCAGTGTAAACATAGCGTAGGTGTGCAGGAGATCTGCTTCATCACTCCTCCTCCTGCTCTTAGGGCCACTGGCTCTATGGAAAAAGCTACCATTTGGGAACTACTCTTCTCTTCTCTGCCCCTTCCCCCCTCCATTTTGTGAACAATGTAATGGCTACAGCCACTTTGCTTCTTGCTCCCCGTCTCCCCCAGCTCCTGCCAAAGATTAAGTGACTTTTAAGTCTCTGTTATCTCTCCTCTCAGAAATGGCTAGCAGGGTTTATATATGCATCTCCTTTCAGCTCTCTAGAGAAGGGTCTAAGTGACTGAACCAAGTCAAAATTTCAAATCATCTAAGTTTTTTTTGCCCACACTTTTGAGAAGCATAAACATAACTAAGCCCAACCTGGGTGCCTATCATCACAGGTTTCATAGCTTGTGAAAATCATCCTGGGCTTTGGAAAAGAAGGCACATTTCCCTTCTGAGGCTAGGTCTACCATACAGAGTTTTTGCGCAAAAACTCGCGGAGCGTCCACACCTCAAGCGCATTTTTGCGCAAGTAAAACAAAAGAACAGAGTGGTTTTTCCGGTGTAGGTATTCCTCATTCTATGAGGAATAACTCCTTTTTGTGCAAGAGTCCTCGCGCAAAAAGGTGTGTGGGGACAGGGACCAGGGGTTTTTTTGCTCAAAAAGAGGCAATCGAAAAAAGCACGGGTCCTGGTGGCCATTCTGTAAATAGCAATCAGAGTTTCCTTTCAAGAGAAACGCATCATTTTTTCGATGCGCTTTTGCAGTGTGGACGCGCTCTTGCGCAAGACGTTTTTGCGGAAGATCTCTTCCGCAAAAAGCTTCTTGCACAAGAAGCCTGAAGTGTAGACATATCCTGAGATACAGTCAGTTAAACTCAAAACCTTCACATATACCTGCATGACTTGGTGTGACCCTAGCCACCCCTGTAGTCACACTCTAGACACTTTCAGCAACTTTGTACAAAAAGTGTCTTGTGAGTGTGGCAAAGCTCCGACTGTGCCCCATGGGTCCTGCACTTCTTAGGTGGTTATTATGTGCCTCAGAGGGTCACTGATCTTCTACACAGCCTCATGTTTTTCTAGAGGTCAGGATTACAGCTTATTGAGCCATTTTCATCATTGGCTAGGTCAATAAATGGGGAGGGGGGATCCCTCCATAATTCCTGGACCTCCTTTTCCCAGACTTAGGTCTCTCTGTGGTGCGGGGAGGTTGGGGGAAACCCGGGCCCACACATTACTCTGGGTTCTGGCCCAGGGACTGTAGGCAGCAGCAACTACTGGGGTTTTCTCTCTAGCTCCAAGCCAGCAGCCTTCTCCCTGGGCCACTTCCCCAAACACTCCCCTAGTACCTTTCCTCTGGTATCTGACTGAATCTTTCCCATCTCAGCTTCTCCACAAACCCACTTCCTCCTCTCAGTCTGTCCCTCTTCTTCCCCGGTCCTTACCTGAGGGAAAGCAGCACCCCAGGCTTAAATTGGCTGCAGGTGTCTGATTAGCCTGCTCCTTCAGGCCAGCTATTAACTAGCTTCAGGATTTAATTACAGGGCAGCAGACTCTGGGAATTTATTCAGGGAACAGAAACATGTTTATCCAGTGCCCTGTATGTCTGTCCTCTGTTAGACTGTGGCAGCCATCTAGTCCGGATCTGTCACATGAGGTATCATATGAAAGCAAATGCACACTGACCAAAAATATCATTGTGAAATGTATGTGATAGTGTTGTATGTGGAATTAGCACTACTCACTGATGTTATACTTTGAAGACTGACACTTGAAGGTGTGTAAATCAGCATGTCAGGGGAGATTATTTGTTCTCCAGACAAAAGAAAGAGGCCAGCATTTCAAACCAGCTGTGGCCAAATTCATTGTGCTATTTATTTATATCACAGGTTGCAGGAACAGAGCAGTGTTTAGCAGATCTTCACTAGAATATCGACCCCCGGTAGATCTATAGCCACAACATCGATCCACCTTGTAGTGGAGACAAGCCCACAGAGTCAAATCTCTGCTTCTCTTGTGTAAAATCAACATCCATTCAGAGTCTGTCTCTGTGCAGAAGTGCAGCTAGATAGCCCATTTGTTTCAGACATGATGCCATTTAGCTCAGTGGAGACAAGAGGCGGAATGTATTCACTTTTAATAGCATGGAAAAAGGCTTTCCATAAAACTTTACACATTGAAAAGAGTAAAAAGGTTCATTCTGGACTGATTTGCTGTCTTTTACAGTACACAATTATACAAGTACTGAAGCATTTTGTGCTCTTAAAAGAAAATCAAGCCCAGAGAATGACATGCCCAATTAAGCTATCAAATATAACCACAGCCCTGTAAATTGCATACTCTGCGGGATAGTGAAGTTAAGTAAGGTCAGGCAGAGTTGAAGCAGCTGGGCTTATTTATCAGTTTGGCAGAGAGTGCCTGTCCTCTAGAGGTGGCAAACTCAAGGAATTTTATTATTTACTAATGTATATAGTCCCTTTCACAAGCCTCAGAATGCTCTGTAGAACTAAGTATGTAACTCTTCACCCACCATCAAAACACAGTCAGCTCAAGACTAGATTGGGGGCAGCCATTACAATAACATTGGCAGTGCTACACAAGAGTTTAGAGACAGGAAGGGAAGGAAGTCTCTTATCCATCTAAAGCATAAGAGGAACTTGTCTGCACTCCATAGAGACATCAGGAACAGCACCTCTCAGATACTAAACCCAGCCGGTTTGCAAGCTAACACAACTGTGTGAAATAGCAGAACTTCTGTTGATGTAGGAGTCACGTAGTGCTTTAAACAGTCGTCCTTTCTCCATTGTCTCATCCACCAATAGGCATAGTGCTAGCAACTGTGCCCGGAGTTGCTGAGCAACACCTGAGCTCATCAGCCATTAGTGTGTGTGTGTGGGGGGGGGAGGGGTGGAGGTGCTCAGGGTCATAGAGGGTTTTAAAGAAGAGTTTACATGGAGATGGAAGAGGTTGGCACCTGGGAAATCTGTGCCTGAAAAAAGCCACAGATAAAAGTGAACTAATGGGCTAACAAGACCTGCCCATGAGGGTGAGGAAGGATGTTATGAAACAAGAGCAGATACGCAGGCAGACGCACTACCGTACGGCGTTGAAGAGTTCAACATTCCTGAATGTGGTTTGGAAGGAGATGAAGAGCTAGAGGAGAGATTGAAATGGATGTGAACACATATGTCAGATGGATTCTGCAGGACCTATTGCAGAGAACATGGATTCAGCATGGCACACAAGTGTCACAAAGTGAATTGTGGCAATTGAAACAGTAATCATGCCCACTATGGCTAAAAATAGGCTATGTGGTCCTGTGTGGAGAGGGTCTATATTGATTTGTTTCACCCTGCGGCCTCCCTGCCCTTACAGGACATTACCAATGGATGCTGGATAAGCTACAGCAATCCAGACAGATGCTATACAACAGGTGTATCTAGAGACCCAAGCAAGACCATATCCTATATTTCAGCCCACTAAACAGCAATGTAGCTGTCCTGTGTTAAGGTAACCCCCTAAGATGGTCAGCTAGTGACCTCAAATATCATTTTGTACAAATACAACACACCTCCAAGGTTTGATTCCTGAATCAAATGTGACAAAGTCATGGTGCCCTCCAACTTGATGGAAATCTTCCTTCATGACAATTAAAAAACCCTAATGTTTCTGCACAAACTATTTTTGAAAATGCATCTGAAGGCTGCAGGATGAGAGAAATTTAAAGCCTAAGCCCAAACGTCTTCACAGCTGTTTCCAGTGCCATACTGCAAGCTTCACACATCTGAGAATGAAGACCTGGGCATTGAGACTCATTGCTGGAGTCTTTAAAACACAATGTAAATGTACTGACAGTGGCCCAAAGCTTATGATTGGCTCTTCTTTAAAGCCTATCCTCCCTAATCTCTTATCATTACATAATATCCAGATAGGCAAAAACACACAGGCATGTACTTAGTGAGAATTCACACTCCCCTATGCTCCCTTCTGAACATTTCCTTCCTAAACAAACACACACACACACACACACACACACACACACACACACAGAGAGAGCTGACATTCATTGTTAATAGAGCACATGGTGGGAGCATGTGCAGGATGACAGACAGCTCATGTCCTGATGGCTTTTGGCAAAGCTGTGTTATTTCACAAAGGACACTCCATCTGTCACTATATTCAGAAACAGAAACTGACCTCAGTAGCACTAAGGAAGCCCCAGCAGATTAACATTTAATGATGCTTTTAGCCCTTATAATTTTTCATCTTCCAGATGACGGACACAGAGGAGGAAGGAAGCTATGTACAGTATGTGAGTCTGAGCCATCTAATTTGATGCAGTTGACTTTGTAATGCTTTTTTGCTAATCCTATGGGATGGAGCAATTCTATATATGCATTTAACCTGGACTGACAATCAGTCAAATGTATACACACAGCTTCTATTCTGACCTGTAGAACAGGCTTATCCAAACCAATTCAAATAATGAAAACCAAGGGGAAATGACTTTTGAAACCTACATAGAAGCAGCAAAGTACTGAAGTGCTTAAATGTGCAAACTGTTATTAAAACAAATTATCCTTGTCTTCCAAATAGAGGAATTAAGGGGGATCTGCAAAGCCCTAATATTTTTGTAGTATTGGTAAGCACTTAATTATCTTACTATATATTTTAGAAATTTTGTGTCTGTCTGTCTGTCCATTAGTCAGTCTGTTCAAGAACTGCTCCTGAACAGTAAGAGAGAGGACCACCAAATTTGGCATGCACCCACCTTTCAAGAACTTTAAGCAAAGTCAGGGTCTGCATCCTTTGCCTTAACCTGCCCCAACACATTTATATTATTTGCTGAGTGTTACAGGTGTTGCCGGTGCTGTGTAGTACACAGATATGAGCAGACCTTGCCCAGAGAAATTTCAGCCCAGATACTTATAGATATTTAAGTATCTAACTCCCATGAAATTGAAATCAATGGGAGCTAGGCATCTAAAAACCTTTGAGGATCTGGGCTTTGAAGCCTAAGGGCCAGATTCTAAAGCTGCATCTTAAGGAAGGACCTGATTGTCACATTAGAGCCTCAGAGAAGTCAACAAGCCTCCACACAGGCACAGCAACCAGCTCGTACAGGTGCAGTTGTAGGATTAGGTTCTAAGAAAAAAAAAATCAGGTGTAAACCCACTTGGAGACCCAGGGGAAGCACTCTGTTAGCTTAGCATTTGTTGGCTAAATGTTGATGTGGATTAGTGTGTGTGGCGGGGGGTGGAGGTGCTCAGGGACATAGAGGGTTTTAAAGAAGAGTTTACATGGAGATGGAAGAGGTTGGCACCTGGGAAATCTGTGCCTGAAAAAAAGCCACAGATAAAAGTGAACTAATGGGCTAACAAGACCTGCCCATGAGGGTGAGGAAGGATGTTATGAAACAAGAGCAGATACGCAGGCAGACACACTATCGTACAGCGTTGAAGAGTTCAACATTCCTGAATGTGGTTTGGAAGGAGATGAAGAGCTAGAGGAGAGATTGAAATGGATGGGAACACATATGTCAGATGGATTCTGCAGGACCTATTGCAGAGAACATGGATTGAATTGCCGTGCACGTGATGGACTAAAGCAGAGATGCAGACCCCCAGGCCCAGGGGCTGGATGTGGCCTCTGGCTTTCCTGGATCTGGCCCCTGAGGCTCAGGCCTCCCCCAATATTGGGGAGCCCACATGAGGCTGGAGTACACAAAAGCTACTAGCCTGGGCACCTGGCCATGATGTGAGGAGTGTCTTTCTCCTTCCCAGTCAGGTTAATATGGTCAGCGAGGGGTGGTTTTTTTGTGCGTCTCACTTGTGTGTGGCCCCCGACTGATTTTTCTGTGAGTCAGTGGCCCCCAACCCAAGAAAAGGTTCCCACCCCTGGACTAAAGGGAAACAAGCTGGGAATTAAGTGGGCCACAGGGGATTCCAAATTGCAAGCAGTTCTGGGTAATTGTATATACCATGGACCAGATTATGATCCCAAAAATAGGTGGGTATGCTGATGCACATATACATCAGCTGAGATGTGAGATGACCCATTTGAAGTAACAGATACATAGCTCAATAGCTCTCTAGACTATTGATAGTCTGAGCAAAAACAGTGCTGCACTTGATATCTAGTAAGATAAAACTTGATATCTGGTAACATTTTTTTAATGAAAGGGGTACTCAGGCTCCTGTGGGATCCAGACAGTCAACACTCACCAGCCAGTGAGATGGTTACCATGGCAACCCAGCTAATGCATGCTTCTGTGCCCAAAGAAATTAAACCTTTCAAAAATGATTATGGATACTACTACAGCTGAAATAAAAGAACTGGGAAAAGGAAAGTAGAAATGACTTCTCTGGTTCCAAGACTTCCTGAAATGGAGGAAAGAATGGGTGGAACAACTAAGATGCTGCAGATTCCAGACCATTCTAGAAAATTAGATAAGGGGCCTAGAGAGCAATGTTTCTCAACTACCAGTCTGTGGACTAGCGCACATCCCTGATGTCTCCCTGACACAATTTAGGAAGGTAGCTTGCTGGACACTGGTATCAAAAATTTTGAGAAGCGTTGACCTATAGCACACATTGCAGCAACCTAAGGCACTGGCTGCAAAGAAATTCCACATCCAAAAGTTGCATTTCCAAACTGGCAGAACAGGCATTTGACAAAAACTTTAGTTCTAATCATCATACCATTCAAGTTTAACAAGAAGCATGTACCCCTGGCCCATTTCTACTTCTCCGTTCCCCTTCCAGGAAAAGATTAAACACTATTGCAAACAGACTGCCGAAAGACACTTCAAACTACCAAGTTCCTTGCAATGAGAGAAAATGCCAGTAAAAATTCTGAGGCCCAGGATTCATCATTCAGGGTTTCTCCTGAAGTTTCAAAAAGTCTTCCATGATCCAGAATCAGTACAGTAATATATTTTGACTAATGAAAGAAAGGAAATGGAAACTTCATATTAATGCAGCCACAGAGAAAAAAAGAAGGGACAGATCTGGCTTCAACGTTCCATTATTATTATTTATTAGTATCTATGTTGTAGGAGCATCCAAAGTCACAATCATAATTGTAGCCCCATTGGGTTAGCTCCATCTAGTACAGTCCCTGCACAAAAGTATCTTGCCTTAAATTAGACTGTAATCTAATTGGACTGTAAGTTAATGTGAGTGTAAAACAACAGAAGAGAAAGGGAGAAGAAGGGCGAGGGAAAACAATTACATGTGGCTATATGACCATAGGAAGAGCACGTGAGACAGTCTGAGGGCTCAGTAATTTTTCCACTGAAAACACCTAGAGTTTCACCATTCAATGAGAGCAGAATCAGAACCTTAGGCCAAAACAGAGGTGGTGAAATTACAACATTATGTTTATTCTAATGATCCCAGTTAGTCCAAAAAATGTTAAGAGATAAATGACTCTAAATGACTATCAAAAAAGGTCTGGAGGTATAAATTATCCTTCATGAGAGACCAGGAAAATATAATTATGTTTAGTTAATGCCTTAATTTGTTTCTGGAAAAACACACACTAAAATGATTGCCTATCACATCAAGTTAGGTGTTGAAATCAAATCACCACAATATAATGGGTTTTGCTGAAACATGACAGTATTGATATGGCAAAGATGCTCAGGATTCATTTAGGGTGAATTTTACCCTAACTGTACAAACTGCTTTTGTGCAGGGAACTTATCTGAGTTTGGATAGAATTCTTTCCTCAGCCTTTGGGCACCTCACAGGCCTTCTCTAGAGCTGCTTTGCAGTTAATGAACTAGAACAGTGGTTCTAGCATACGGACCCCTTTTCAATCTATTAAAATTTCACAGAGAAATCCTCTGCTGGGGGAGGAAAAAAAGAAAAGTAAGGAAAGAAAAAGCAAGCATTTAAAAATGCTTATTTTAAAACTTTCCACAGAGCCCCTGCAGTACCGTTGCAGACCACCAGGGACCCAGGGTCCACAGGTTAGGAACTACACAAGGAGCAGAGCACCACCTACCTACAAATACACATTACTAGAAGACTTACCCAGGCCACTCACTAGTCTGTCCCTCTGGCACTGGGGACCGTGCTGCCCACCCACTGGTTTCTCCCCAGGGCCAGCCCAGGACAGGAGGGGCCACACAGGCTGCTCCAACTTCTTCCCAGGGCCAGCCCAGGGTCATGGGGGCTATGTGACAGAGTGGGTCACTACTCCTCAGGGACAACCCAGTGCAGTGGGGGCTGTGCTGCCTGACACTGGCTGCTCCCCAGGGCTGGGGTGCTTGCTGCCCCCCTGTGGTCTTTCATGAGTATAATTGGCCCTGATGCTTGCTGACCCCTGTGGTCATTCAGGAGTATAACTGTCCCTGCTCTCACACTTGAACCTTGTCCCTGACCTTGGTTGTAACTTCTGATAAGAGGAAGCTACATACCAAATTTGATGGTCCTATCTCTTACTGTTTAGAAGGAGTTCTTGAACAGAGGGATTCACAGATGGCTGGAGGGACACACAGACACACCAACTTTCTAAAATATATAGTAGATTTGAGAATTTGGGGCAGTTGAACCTGCCCAACATCATGGCCCCCTCCATGCTAATGTTGCAGGGGAGTTTAAGATGATGGTAATCCATGCAGAGAACTTACATGACCAGTCCCCCTGAGTAAGAATGGCAGGATTTGGCACATAGTCCAGAGAATTATGTTTCTTAATCTGTTTTCACCAATGAATATCAAGAGAATTGCCAAACAATGCATCAAGGAAGTACATGCAAATTGCTTTGAAGTAATCTAGTCTGAGAGCTTTATCCCAGACATCTATGGATATAATGGAGCTATATCTCAGCCATCTATGGATACAACAGAGTGTTCACAAATCATCTTATTTTTGGAATCCAAAATATGCTTTAGGCAGAAGCCCTGACTTGTAAATACCGCATTTTGCTTGAACACATTTTTCTCATAAACCATGACCACTTCATAATTATAGAATAGGACTATGAAGATTAATAAAAAAACAAAACAGGGTTATTAGTCAATACAGCCAGTTGCTCTACTATTTAGATTATTTTGTGGTGAGGCCTAGAAATGCAAAGCATTTACCCAGCTGCAACGTAAATTGACACAAAATGTGAATTTGTAAATTCAGAGCTTGCAGTACAGTGTATCATCACTGAATTAATTATATTTTACACCAACTTGAAACTAAAGAATCTGCCCCTTAACAAAAGAAGTTTTGTGCCAAGCACCTGTTCTTAAAAAGCAGTTTCCCTTATACACATTACTAAGATGACCTATTTTAAATCTCATCATATAAAAGCATTGTAACAATTCCATTCATTGGATGGGATAAAGCAGGAGCCAAGAATGATTAGGAAAGGCTCTGTCTGGCTAGAGGATGTGTAGTCAAATAAGTCCCAGAAGTAAGAGGCTAGCAGGTCGGAAGCCTTTCCTACTTAAACATAAATAATCCAGAGAGAGGGTGGGTGGGTTTTAGGAGTATAAGAATGACTGGAATCAGAGGTACTGGAACTCACGGTATGGGGCAGCTGCAGCATACCCTGGCTTGAAGTGGTTTCCATCGTAGTCAGGGGTTACAGTTTGGTTCAACGGCTGTCTGCACTAGGGATGTTAAAGACTAGTTGACTAGTCGACTATCCAATAAGCATTTGCTTATTGGATAGTCTTTTGACTAGTTGACTAGTCGATTCCCCCTCCCCCCTTGCTGCCTCTATAAAATAAGGGCAGCAAAGGGGGGAGAAGGGGTACTTCAAAGTGGCAGTGCCGCACAGATGTGCGGCGCTGCGGCTTTGAAACCCCAAGGTCGGCGTTTCAAAGGGGGCAGCTGCCGTGGAGCCCGGGGCAGGTTCTGGGGAAGTGCCGCATGGAGGCCAGGGTCAGCTGGGGAGTCCCCCGCTGACCCTGGGCTCAATGGCTTTGAAATGCACAAGAGTCCCTGCTGGGAACTCTTATGCATTTCAAAGCAGGCATGCCTGTGTGCAGCCCGGAGTCAGTGGGACTTCCCACTGACGTGGAGTTCTGCTTTCCTCCTTTGAAATGTACAAGAGCTCCAGCAGGGACTCTTGTATACTTCAAAGGAGGAACATTGAAGTGCCTATCGAAATTCCATCGACTGGTTGACTAGTCAATTAACCACATTTTAACATCCTTAGTCTGCATCCCCATTGTACAAATTGTTTCAGCACCATTAGCAGAAGCCAAAGAAAGATTCCTGATCTGAGGAACTGACCTTCTTGAAGAGCCAAGTGAGGATGTAACCCAGGGGTGGGCAAGATATGGCCCACGGGCTGGATTCAGCCCACGAAGACATATGAGACCCACGGACAGGAGAGCACACAAAGTCTCCTCCCCCTGCCAGGGCACGTGGGACCAGAGAGAACTGCCAGGTGTTCAAAAGGCTTGCAGTTCCCTCTAGGCACTGCACACCACTGGCAGGACAGGGGCGGGGACGAGAGATTTCATGGTCCCCCATTCCCAGGCCCCAATTGACCTGGGGTGGGGAGCACACGAAGTCTCCTCCCCCCTGATCCTGAGCACATGGCACCTAAAGGGAACCGCCCCTTTTGCCCACGGGCCCCCCTTCCACCTGAGGCCCCACCCCTTCTGAGGACTAGAGCAGGCCTGAGACCACTCCCAAAATTGGTGAAGTGGCCCCCCCCTGCAAAAATTACTGCCCACCCCGATGTAACCTCAATTCTGCTCCTCTCCAGCACTGTGGCTGTGGTCAGCTGTTAAGAGACAGGCTCTCTGAATTCAGGCCAAATAGTAGTAAGATGCTTATGTTCCATTGACTGGCCTTATGTAGATTATTCTGCCTGTTCCAGGACTACAGCAAGGAAAGTTAAAACTGGGTCAGGATTTCTATTATCAGATCTATTATTTTAAATCAGCAGCTTGTCCTTTGACTGAAAATGCCAATTTGTATGAAATTTGGGCAAAGAAATCGAAAGCCGGAAAAACAAGCGATTTGGGAGCTAGATGGAGAAAGAGAGATTACGTTTATAAAAGGCAGTTTGACTACTTTAAGCTATGGGAGAGCATTAAAAATAGTTATTTGTGTCTGTATCCATAGCAAATGGACTCATTTTATACTATCCTGCCTTGTTGACATCTTTAAACTCACTGTTAATCTAGTCACATATTAGCACCGATTGGACATCTTCTAGCATCGATTAAAGACTCAGCTTTTGGTAACCCAGTGGTACAATTTGTGTAAGCTCATCAAGGCTGGGACCAGGACTCCCCTGAATGTCTTGTATGGACTCAGACTGCCACTGGTCTGAGTGCTAAGAATGAAAGGGTTTTGGAATTCCCTGCAGCAGCAATGTTTACCAATGTGATAGGATTAATAAAAAGTGGGGGGGGGTGGGAGAATGGAATCAATAAAAAATATTTATTTTTATGTTTACATTGTACATTTTGAATGCTAAGTAAATAAAAAATAAAATTTCATTCTAGACTTCTCATTTTTTCCCTATATTGAATGGAGGGGGGGGGTGCCAAAGTCATATTTCATGCAGGAAAACCCTTGGGCCAGTTCTGCTGGGTTTGCATTAGAAAATTTTTGAAAGTACATTTTTATACAATAGACTGAAAGTGATACAGGGCAAATTGCAGGGCTTTGCTGCATCTTCCCAACCTGCCATTCCTATTTTGGATTCTTTCATCTGAAAAGCAAGCCTCCCCTGGCCCTGTTGGAAGATAGAAGAATTTGGCTTTCGTTTTAACATGGTTCCAGTGCAGCTAGAATAGGTACATGACATTCAATGGAGCTAGTCCAAGATGAAAATCATAATCAGTGTAAGAGACTTTGAAATTTCTATAATGTGAGTTTTCATGGTATGTCTGTACTGCTGCTTCATAAGCACAGGACTCCACATTTTAAAAGAATGAAGTAATCAGATAAGGGAATAAATACCATGAAATTCAGCCACAAAATCTTGCATTGCACATGAAATGCAATTCTGATTTCTCATACCATTTTGCTGTTTACCTTGAAGCAGCAGCTACTGTACAGAATAGCTGATCTGTTTTTAAGTTACACTGATAAATACACAATTCAATAAGACGACCGAAAAATAAACTCAATATAGATTAGATATTCATGTCACAATTATCTTTTGGTCATTCAGAAGCACTTACTGTATTTCCAATGATAATAGTACAGCTAACATAAAAAACAATGTTTACTGTGTTCATAGAGAAGTCCATAGAGCCAAATGCATGAAGCTTGAGACACACATAAGGCATATGTAAGAAACCATGTTTACAGAAAATAGCCAAAAACCACCTCACAGCAGAAGAATAGTGTAGCAATTATTGTAAATTGCCATGGCTTTCACAACAAGAGTGAGAAACCAGAGGCCTGATGTGAAAAGGTGGAAGGGAAAGTTACTCACCTGGGCACTAGACAGAGCTACTCTCCTATCCAATCCTATCTGCTCTCTCTTGTGAGTAAGTTCAACTACTCCAGCTTTGGGTTACTCTTGCTGACAAATCCAATCTCCAAACTTGAGTAGAGCGGCCAGAACTGAGTACAAGCACTGGACTCATGCACATCATCTTCCTTGACACAGGAGGGCAAGAGATTCAGAGGCATGAGTGAAATAAAATTATCATGCCCCACGGACATTCCTGTGCTCATGGACTAATATGCACAACCTCTACTCACCTGACTTCCATGTTGTGCAAAGTGATTATGCACTAATAGGTACAGTATTCAAGTTCCACCTATAGAATGGAAAAATGAGGTGACATATTTATAAGCTAAAATGTAGACAATTCTCTCACATTTTTAAGTGCTGAGTTCAGTTTGTTTTGATAATGATGCTCAATGGGAATCTTGTTTGAATCAGAACAGAGGAGCCTAAAAAATTTGATCAGGCATTAGCTTTTGGTACAGTCTTGTCTAATGTATGCAGGTGATGCCCACTAGCCCCCAATTCCAGAGGAATGTGTGTGAATGTTTCCAAGGGACCTACAATCTGCCTTCAGTTCTGTACAGAGCAGTTTGCCAAACACCACTTTGAAATCACACAGAGAGGGAAATCCTGACTTGTCCACAAGCAGATAAGACGTCCAGTTTGGTGGTGCCACGTGAATATGTGCTTGTCCCAATTTTCCAGCTGTGGTCACAGTCCCTCAATCCAATTCATTTCATTGCTATAGCTGTAAGAACATTTCTCTGTATTAATACTTGGTTTTCATGGATCATTGTGCCTGATTCTTCTTTTTTAGTCCACCTAATTTTCAGTTAGTCTATATGCTTGGTTTCACCTTTAATTACAGTGCTGCTGCTGCCACCAGACCTAGGCTGAGTCAGAACTGAGGCTACGCAATTTATGTCAAAGTCAAGTAAAAATGTAATTATGTAATGAGTGTTATGTATGAAAGTGACTTACTTGACTAGGGATTACAACCCCCTTGATACAGAGGGTTAAATGGGTGGAATGAACAGGTCATCAATGACAAGCTGAACCTGACCCATATGTATGGAAGAAAGATAATGGTAACTCAATTAATACCTAACAACTGGAAACTCTGGCAGGTAGAATATGTGAACTTAGGAAAGGATCAGCAGCTGGCCTTTGGAGACACACAGCAGGTCTGACCTGTGACTGACAGACAAAGGGACATAGCCAGACAGAAAGGAATCCAAGATGGTTCCTAGAGCATCATGGCTCAAAGAAATGCAGGCTGTAGCCAGCATGGACCATATCTTAACCCTGGCTTCTCTAAGCTAACCCAAAGACTTCCTAATGCTGTATTCTAATTGCCAAATAAACCCTACTCTGTTCTGAAAAGGTTTCATAGTATCACTGCAAATAATTGCTGACATGAATTGATCCCTGATGAGAACAAAATGTATATGAATGCAGAGTCTGTCTCAGTTGGATTCGCTGGCCAGATCGCACAGTATGAACCATACAACTTAGCCTCAGAGGCATTGAGGCTTAGTGGCTTGCCCCGGCAAAAGAGGAGAAACTTTCAGGGGACGTGGCACATTGAAGGAACAGTTTAAAAGCTGGGGCACAGCACAGATCTTGTGGATCCATGACATGCTCCAAAAAATATCCAAGGATATATTCTGCTGAACAGATCAAAACAAAATATCATATCTAAAACATACACTCCATTCTAGTAATGACATCATTGTTAAAGTTGCACATTTGTTGCTGAGAGTGATGTTAGCAGGGTGTACTAGCCCATATGACACAGAAATAATTACATGCACTGTGGAATGAGGGGTTCACTGACAATTTCCTAAACTTGTCATTATTACATCAATGACATTTTGCACTTGTACAACCTTCACCATAACAAAGGTTTTGTTATGTAGAAATCATACACGCTATAAAGGAGGTGGCACACAATAGATAGATGCTTGTAGGACAAAAACAAGTCTTTACAGCAACTGATATTTTTATTATCTCAAAGTCTTCTGAACAGTCTACTCCAAAGCATATTAGAATGCCACTATTTTTTCTCCATCTATCGTATCTTATGGTGTTACTAGAGCTGAACCCTTTAATATCTACACATCAAACTCTCCATTGATTTTCAGAAATCATGTCCTTTTACAAGTAATGACTAGACATGCAGAGCCTGGACTACAGTCAAATATTTATTTTTGCCCACTTGTCTAAAAGTCAATGGTAAAACAAAAACTAGGAAACATTCTGTACATCACATTTCATTTGCAAACTTTTACTAAGACAAAACTCTTTTTAGTACCATGATGACTATTATCTTCTCTCCGCCTCTGCCTCCACACCCCCCCACCAATAAACAGAAAGATCAGCAATATTTTAGTTACACTGTCGATAGAAGTAGAAGTAGTAATCAGTAAAAAAGATCCCGGCATAATTTGGATCTGTGGAGCAATCCGCAAGATCCTGCAGGAGAAAAATAAAGCAGATTAATGTAGAAAGTAATCAGAGCTATAATGTCATTTTTCTTTTGGTGTATTTCCCATTGGAAAAGGCTTACCGGTGCAGCTACACGGAAATGATATGCACTGTCATACCACCAAGTCACAGGGAGAATCCAAATATGCTGATATCCCTAGACAATGAATTATAGAAAGAGATAAATTTGATAACCTCATTTTACATTCAGTTGTAGAGGATAGGCTGTGAAAGCATTTCACTGCCAGATGAAGTACAAATCATTGTGATAACAAGGCTGGATAGCCACAGTAAAAGAATTCAATACCTTTTAAAGACAAAAGGAAAGTGCTGACTTTTAATGTTCTGAACGGATTTTGTTCCAATCAGCTCAGAACTGGAATTGACAGACATCTGGCTCCCAGCATTCTCAGATGACCGTGAATAACTGAGCTTCTCTAGACTCCTCTAGGATGCGTCTGCACAGCAGGGCTTAACTTGAAATAAGCTACACAAATTGAGCTACGGCAATTACGGAGCTTATATTGAAATAGCTTATTTCAAAATTGGGAGCCTCTACACAGCACTTATTTCAAAATAGAGCACTCTTCCTCCAACTTCCCTTACTCCTGATACAATGAGGGTTACAGGAGTTGGAATAAGAAGTCCTCCAGCTTGACAGTATTTCGAAATAACTTCCTGCTGTGTAGACACGGACTAAGTTATTTCAAAATAAGGCTAGTTATTTTGAAATAATGTTGCTGTATAGACATACTTAGGGAGCTAGAATTGTTCCAGATGTGCTAAAATGTTCTGCAACGTGTAAAGTGCAGTAGTGATAAACATTGTGATTCTGCTGACTAATAAGCCACAGCATGATTAATACTCTGGGTGTGCCCAAGCTTCTATGTATTCTTAACCCTGTGCTGCTATGAATAAGGCAGTATCTTCATTCCAGACTTTTGCAAGAAGATGTACACAAGCAAGTTTTGGTTTTACCTGTGATGTAACATTCCACCACATACAAATGCTAGTCACATATTTTGGCTCTAACACTTTTACCTGAGATTGTACAGGGACAATTCCTTTCCAGCAAGAATAATGTAATGATCTGACTTGGCACTCACATGCTGTCTTTCATTCAAGGTTCTAGCAGACATTAAAAATATCAATAAAGTCCCAGCTACCTCTCTTGCCCTGGTGCAGAGGTAGCACATTATGCACAATATAAATTTTAGGCAGAAATCATTCAAACTAACTGCTGGTCTACGAAGCACCGGGGAATAAAATCTTGCTACCCTCAGAAAAATAAGTTTAAAAGCAAATACTTTCAATAGCAGTATTTTTATTCTGACTCATGCCAAACTTGAATGACTCACTGTTACTGCTGCTAGAAGCAGTTTCTTACCTGTGGGTCAAACTAGTTAGCTTTAGTCCTATGATGTGAATGTCAAGTTGACACACGAAGCCTGACTACCTTTGTTAGCAGTCAGTCTCAGTGACATCCTTACATGGGCAGATTTGGAGACTCTCAAGGTCTGACTCAGAGATTCAGGGACTGCTGGAATTACAGCTGGAGATCAAAAGATCTTCATTGCCAATGCCTGATGATCTTGCTGTGTAGTCACAGCAACCTACACTTTTTTCAATGACCTTTGGAAGTCATCTTGGGCACATTTGGGAGGAGAAAGACAGGGCTCCAGATGATTAGCACAGCAGCCAGTATGCAATTTAATAACACTTAAGAATTCAGGATGTGAAGAGCATTTATGTTCCACAGGCTAAAATTAGATGTTTAGTAGGCCCACTATGACTCTTAAGTGTTCATTACATGTAGGTTTGCCCTTGAATTTTTTCCAAATTTTCTGTCCTTTATTCCCCCACACCCACCCTTTTTTAAGCTAGAAGACACACTTCCAAGCAAGTACAATGAAGACTATAACACCATTCCTGCAAAGTATTCTATCTATCTATTAGTCCTTTGGGCTCCTAATGGGGCATAGGGCCTCCACAATCATTCTCCATCTCTTGCAATCCTTAGCGATAGTCTTGATTTGACCCCATGTTAAACCAGCTGCTTTTACTTCATCCAGGCAGCTTCATCGCCATGTTTGTTTGGGACGTCCCCTTTTCCTCTTTCCCTTTGGATGCCATTCTAACACTTGTCTTGTGATACATTCCTGCAAGCTATTGAGCTGCCTCAATTCTCATGGAAGTTAATGGGAAGTTCAAGGTACTGTACTCTTTCCTGGATGTGAGTGCAGAATCAGATCTCCAACTGGCTGGAATGGTGGGAAAAGCCCCCAGAGAATACATGGAAATAATTCTCCCCTAGACACAGTAAACTTCTTTCTAGATTGCTTTATAAGTGAAATCCTGGCCGAGCTGAACTAAATGGCAGTTTTATCTTTGTTTTTAGTGGAGCCAGGATTTTAGCATAAAGCCATAATTCACTAGCAGTAGAAGCAGTAGCATGGACAGAGTCGGGGAAGGGGGCGAGGGCTCACCACCATGTGGTCATGGTAGCAAATCAGAGTCCCATCAAGTTACATCTTCCTCCATAGGTATCTACCACTGGTAGAGCTGCACCAGTGGTGAGTTATAGCTCAGAAACTTGTGAGGATACTAGCTGCACCTAGCTGGTAATATAATGTGCATTTCATGCAAGAGTGAGTCTACAGAGGCCAGAGGAAAAATGAAGACAGAAAAAAGCCACCCTCCCCAAAAGGCCAATGTAAGCTTTAAAGCATCATTAGTTTTGTTTTTGCAACAGGCCGCAGCAAACCAATTCGCCCTAAAGGGTTAAGTTCTACTCTCATTTACACCAGTGGAAATGCAAACTAACGTTATTAGATTTGGATTTTACTCTGGATTTCCCCCATGAAATTGTGAGCAGAATTTGACCTAATGTGTTTTCCAGAATCATTTGAGGAGGTTGATCCTGTGTAATCAAGCAGCAATGAGACCACTGGGGAGAGTGAAGTCTGCTCTACAGCCTGAGCTAAGAGCCAGCTATCTTTTAGCTCTTAAGTTTCCAGGTTTAATCCTACTTACCAGGGGCCAGAGTCTGTTGATTTACACTTATATCAGTTTTTCATTGGTATTTTTCAAGCACCACAAGTGGAGACTTGACTCAGCCTAGAGATTCATTGATTTGCATTTGTTGCCCTCCTCATCTCACTCTGGAGTTCCTAAGTGTAGGCCTTTCTGCCCCTGCCCCCACTATATGTCTTGATCACCACAGGATGGCCTTCTCCTGGAGAAGGGAGGTAAGCACCCCACTTTCACAGAATTAGAACCCAAATATCCCCATCATCTGTACTGGGGAGAGACATCCAGGAGACACATGAGTTATGACTAAGCTTTTCAAAGTTTTATTGTCTCATCTATAACATATACTGGCACTTCCTAAAGACATTTCTGCATGCATCACTGAGACCAATAGTCCAAGTGATTTTGGTATCAAGGTTGTCTCAGAAAGATGCATGCAGGGATGTCTGTAAGAAGTGCCAAATGATTTGACAGGGCTGAGACTAGTTACAAATTATTTCTCTGCTTAACACCTCTCAGGATCAAGTTCACAAGGATATTCAACATGTATTCCTGAGTTTGCCTCAATTTTCATTTTAGCCTTACAATTCAGAAAAGCATTACCTGGCTGGTTTCCTGGAAAGCCTCCCTTTTGTTTGTGTTTCGTGACTGATGGGAACAAATATTTCCAAGCGTGACTTTGCATTGAAAGACTATTAATGGCTCCGTAGTGCTTCAAGAAAAAGAAAGAATCCAAGGTTCTACTCTGCTATTTTTACCGGTCACCCTCCACCCCCAGAAATATATCAGTTAAGCTGTGCCCCATGGCATAAATAAGAACAGAGACTATTTTATAGTTAATTACAATTTTCTGTATTAAAAATCACAATAAATTATTCTGTTTATTCCCTCTGGGGCACCTGGCATTGGCCACTGCCAGAAAACAGGATACTGGGCTGGATGGACTTTTTGTCTGACCAATATAGGCATTCTTATGTTCTTAAGAAGGCCCCAATCCTTCAAATGCTTATGTTCAGTGAGTAAAGTTATTCATATGCTTCAGTATCTATTGAATTTGGACCCAATGGTTGAAATTCATCCTTGTGCGTAATGCCAGCACTAGTCTGATGAATTACATCCCACTGTTGTGCTATTTTAAAGACTAAGTTATGCCTTGCCTTTGTCCTAGCCCTCCGCACAGGTATGAGTTTCATCTGGGGTACAGAAAAATCAGGCAGAAGCAACTTCAATATAAAACGTAGAGCACATTTTTTTTATAAACACACTTCCATAGACTGTACTCACTTGATTTCCAAGGAGAGTTTTACATTGATGGGTGTGTATTTGTTAACAGGAATAACATAGCTGTAATTTCCAGACCTAAATGTTGGCAACAGTAAAGGGACAGTATTAACACCAAAGAGTTAATGAAGTTTGTCTGCATAAATATGAAATTATATATGTATTAAGAAAAAAATTCATAGATTATCTTGTAAAAGTCTCATTTAAACTATAATATTTTCAATGGATATTTATCAAAATATGTGAGAGGACAGGCAAGCACCAACCTTAATGGCCTTCATACCTCATTACACTAATAAAATATAAAAAATGCTTTACACACCTGCACTGTAGACCTTTACTACAATAGCGACGGTCAATTTTTTGTTGCGTCTCCAAAATCTGCATAGAACTGATTGTTGTATCAATCCCTAAAAACATTAGGAACATTTTTTCTGGATTACTTCAGGAGTTTGGAATAAGAGAGTAATAACATTGCAGTTAACGCAGTAGTTCCCTGCCCCTTATTATTCATGGCAGAAGTTCGTGCAGGTCTCAATTCACCAGCAATAGAACCTTCAGCTGATGAGCTTTATCCTTGTTCTGCAGTTAAGAGGAAATTCCATGGGCAACAGAATTCCATGGGCAACATATTGGGCACCTCATATTAAAACATTTTCCTAGAACAGCATCTGAGGTAGAGTTGTTCAGGCAGTGCAAGTAATAAAAAAGTGAATCTGCATATTTATTTTCCCTTACAGGAACTGCTTATGCACAGATACAGCTGACACACACCAGCCTTTAATTTAAAAAATCATTTCCTTTTCCTACAGAAATGATTCAGAATGGAATGGAATTTCTTTTCTAAGAATCCCCACAGAAAATGTTTCATTCTATAGAATTTGATATTCACTGAGGTCATGTCTACACTACACAGAAGGTTGACGCTGCTGCAGTCGATCTTCTGGAGTTCAATTTAGTAGGTCTAGTGAAGACCAGCTAATTCAAACTGAGAGGGCTTCCCTGTTGGCGCTGGTAGTCCTGCTCCTCATGAGGAGTAAGGGATGTTGATGGGAGTGTTTGCTCCCATCGACCTCCCACTGTGTGGCTGGCGAGAAAATGTAATTTAAGATACATTGACTCTAGCTATGTAATTAACAGAGCTAGAGTTGTGAATCTTTACCCTTTAGTGTAGACCTGGCCTGACATACTAATTAAACTGTGGTTCTAAAAACGTATCAGCTAAAATCTAGAATTTTAGGACAAACTGGAACACTAAATCAACCCCTCCAGGTCTCACTCCTGAGATTTTGGGGAATTCACATCTCAGCTTTGTGACTCTTCTTCTTCTTTAGAATGTGTTGAATGAACTGAAACATGTGGTCAAACCAACCTCCCCCGACTTTGTGGCAGTTTAAACTTGGTTAAGATTCTGGATCTGAATTTCATATTTTAGGGGTGACAGGCAATGTAGTAAGATCTTGAGACAGAATTTAAACAAAATGTTCATTGAACAAACTTCAAAAATTACATCACATAAGCCATGACAGATATGACAATAACCTGCAATATCCTGGACAAACTTTATTGAATTATGTTAAACTATCTTAGAAGTTTATTGTACTAAAGATACAAGTATTTATGTATTATTATGGGATGATATGTAACTTCTTTTAATTGCAGGGAGGGAGACCAGGACTAACGTAATATTGGGAAATATTATTTGCTTCCAAGAACTCTTTTAAAACAATAGACGAATCAAGTCCAATTTTTTGGTCAAGGGGGGTTCCTAGAAAACGGGGTGTACAAATTATTTATCTTCTGAGTCATCCTTTTTGAAGAAAAGCCTATTGTCTGTCTGATTACCTCTTCACAATCTCTTCAAAAGCCCCAGCTGGAAAAAGTAGGCACTTACCAACTCATAAGGGAGCTGAGTATTGAATGGAAGGGCTTGGCAATTGGGGATCACAAGAAAAACTCCTGTGTGGGGTTTGAAGGACTAATCACCAGAGACATTGTTGGAGTCAGGGGGTGATCTCAGGTGTGCTTATTAGCACATATGTAGGTTCTTTTATATTTTAAAAGATGTTTTCTCTGTAATGCTTTGACCATAAGAATAAAGTGCTTACTTAGAGAGCCGTGGGTAATTTGTAACTGTGGCAATTACATTGTTTCCTGTCTCTTTGGAGTCTTTCTCACAGTCACTGACTGTGCTGGGGAGGAATAGGCAGGGAACAGTGCAGCCTGGAAAATACCCAGATTCAGAGGAAGAGACATGCAGATCTCTATCAAAGAGAAGTGAAAGCTGAGGAGCCTTGAGCCTAGAATGTGTGTGCTGTTGGGGCTAGGGAAGGGGAAACACAGGTGCAGGTGCTCTGTACTGTGACAACTGCCACTACCAGAAAGGTTGAGGAAGGAAGCTGTTATCAGACTGGAGGGAAAGTTAGTCATCAGGCCACTAGCCTAAGACTTGGGAGATGTGGGCTCAATTCCCTGCTCCACCATAGGGTTCCTGGAGGACACTGAGGTGTCATTTAGTGTCATCATGCCTCCGCTTCCCATCTGTAAAATGGGGATAGCAGTACTTCCCTCACTCACAGGGGTGTCATGAGGATTAAGGACTGTGAGGTGCTCAGATACTATGGCAATCGGTGGCAAACGTAACTTAACTAGATTGTCCATGATTTTGCCTTAAAGAACTAGTGGAGTAGTAACCATCCCTTCATTATGATTTGTATTACAGCAGTGCTGGAGGCCACAACCAAGATCAGGGTCCCAATTGTAGTAAGCACTGTACATACACCCAACAAACTATCCATACCCCAAATAACTTACCACTAAGCAGATAAGTCACAGGATGGGAGGGGAACAGCCTCTGAGAGGTGATGGATTTGTTAAGGTCCCACAATAAGTCTAGGAGAGACCAGGTCTCCTGATATGAATGTCAGTGCCTTCTCACACTGACTCCTATTTAAACAAGCTGTTGCTAGAAACAAAACACCATCTAACTTCAACACAAGCACTGACGCTATTCATGCTTCACAAATGCCAGTGTGCAGTCTCATATTATCTGCCACTATGAGCTGCAAGCACAGGGATTCCTTCTTGCAGAATGGATCGGATTGTGTTGTGCAACCATGAAAAAGAGGCATTAGTTACATTAAGAGACTCGACCTTTATCTTCATCAGAAAGTTTTGCAAAAATTCCCCCACTGTTTCTAACAGCAGTTAGTCTCCACTAGTGTTGGAGATGGGACACCAGCAGCAGCGAACCTAGCTCACCTACACTTCAGCAGGAATTTAACATAAGCATGATTGGTCCCTTTGCCGCAAATGAGCTTATTCAGTAGCTTATGTTCTTTGTTGCATTGGGCCCAGTGCTCAGGATCTCATGGGATCAAGCCTCTATTAAGAGTAGCCATTTGCATTGTGGGGAGAGGGGAAAACAACTGTGTATAACACACCTTTCATTAATTTGACTTGTAGTCAAGTCCTTTGCCTCCTTAAGTAAATGGAGAAAGAAAAGCAAGAGAACTTCTGCTGAGATGAGTTCATCATATGCAGGCCTACCTTTATGCAAGTCATGCCCAGTGCTAAGATAAAGACATCATTAGAGGGGCTTTCATGGAGATCTGGAAAAGTCTAAAGAACACTTCTAAGCAATTTAATTCAATGAGAAAATTACAGTGGACTATAGATATTTTAACAGATTCCCAAGTGCCTATTTCCTATAATAACCTGTTATAAATACAAATCCCATAAACCAGGCCATCAGGAATTCAAACAAAAGCAGTCTAATTTTTTTAATTATGTATTTAAAGTATTTCTGTTAAATGGAGGACTTACAGTCAATTCCAAGGTCAGGTTTTTCTATCAATCTTCTCCCTTGTGGTGCTTGATTTTTGCTTCTTGTCAGAGAGGACAATATTACTGATTTCCCTGTACAAATGATTCTGATATTAAAAATGGATAGAAAAACATCAACACAAGACAGATAGAAACATGTTCCATCTCAAATGACAGACCATCAAAGTACATGTACCATGAATGACAGATTCATTTAAAATGCAAACCAGCTTCATTCAGAGCAAGGTACATACAAAGGAAAGGGAACTGTAGACAGTAGAATGAAATGAGCTTTTGAAACGCTACAGTATATAAGAAAAAAAAATCAAACATAACCAAGTAGGAGGGATTTTCTCCACTAAGCATGGAATATTTTTGTTGGCTGTAGCAGGGAAAGTAGAAGATATTAATTCACTTCCCAACACAGTGCAACTGCACAGATCTTCCTGTAAAGATGTGATTAGCAAGGGTGCCCTCCTAGCTATTACGACAATTGGTACTGCAAGAGCATCACCTGTGGGTGTGGGTAGCACACAGAACCTCCTCGGCTGCTCCTGTGCCAAGGAGCCACAGGGACATGTCGCTGTTTCCTGGGAGCTGCCTGAGGTAAGTGCCACCCGGCGCCTGTTCCACAAGCCTCTACCTCAATCCTGAGACCCCTTCCAGATCTCACATTCCCCCAACCTCCAGCCCGTGGTCAAAACCCCCTTCCTCACTCAAACTCCTTCCGGAAATCCATACCCCGCACTTCCTCCCGCACCCCAACCCAGAGCCCCCTCCTACAGTACAGCTCCTCATTCCCAGACCTACCTGCAGCCAGAGACTTCACCTCCTGCCTCATCTCAGAGCCTCCTCCTGCACCCTGAAGCCCTCATTTCTGACCCCACCTCAGAGCCCATACCCCCTCCTACACGCCAACCTCCTGGCTCAGCACTACATAAGCTGGAACCCTGGAGCGGTTCCACCATGGATTGTGTAGGTGGGAGATGATGGAAGCATTCGATTTTTCAGTTAAGCAGGTGAATGATACATAGAATTAGGACAAAGGTAAATTTATTTGACTTAGTTTTCACTATTTTGAGGGGGTCAGTTTATGTTGTTGGGAACCTATGTCTTCTAGTTTTTCTGTGCTCTGCCTACGTTATATACAGAAATGAGAAAGGGCCCTGTGTACCAACCGACAGATGTTGGTTCAATACAAAAAAAAAATTACCTCACCCACTGAAGTTACTGCTTTATTCTGTGTGTGGGTGGAATCAGAATGAAATGAAGAAAAAGGGATTCTAAAGTTACGTTTGGAGGCACAGAACATCATTCCAAAGAATCAGAAATGACCAAGAAGTGCAGTGGTATTCACTGGGATTTCCAAAATCTTCTGATGTTCTGGGATATTCACTAAATTAATTCACAGAGCATGAAAAACATTATTATGGTGAGCTAATGCTGCACATTACTATGAATCCATAAAAGACAACATCTGAAGGAAACTAATAGGGTCAGATACAGATAAAAATTGTGATTCACCTTTTGCACAGATTGAGCTCTGTGAGGAGCAATTATCTTTTTGATAAGAACAGAGGGAATGACAACATTATGTTAAAAAATAAGAACAGTCCCTCTTCCTGAGGAATAGTTAGCATGAATAGATATGCCATAGCGGCTGCTAGGCTGGAAACAATAAGGAACTACGGTCCTATTCGAGCAAATAATGCATCGAAAAATAAACCAAGTTCAGCTAGAGAAGCAAATACCATAAAACATAATCTGTGAATATCTGCTGTCATTGTTTATGAATTGGTTTGGCTTTGCTTGGACATACTTTTGTTTCTGCTGTCCACAAACATTCAAAGAATTGAATCTCACTAGAACAAATATTCATTTTAAGCAAATCTGAGATGTACATAGATAGCATATGTGCTGAAAGCATTTGTGCATTCAGCAGTGTATGCACTGCTGTTGGCGCCCACAAAGCGCGGGTATACCTGCGGACCAGGGAAAGGCCCCACTGAAATGCACTCCAGATTTATGTTCAGTTCCACTGTATTTGTAAACAGCTGTCACTTTCAGTGACTATTGTCTTAGACTGCTGAAATATCTCCTTTTAAAATATACAATATTTGTTTTGATTATTTCCCCATGTTTAGTTTTCAGATGTTTGGTCTTTTCAACTTCTTCCTTCTAGTTTTGGATATAGCTACATTAAAGCTGCTTGTTGATTTCCTCTACAGTTGGATGGATTATTGACATTATTACGATCCATTTGGGAAATCCATTCAGCCTCATTAAATTAGCTGCAGATTTGAGATATCTGAGTAGCCTGTGTGCTGAGCAGATTTTCACTCTTGGAGCCATACTTCATGCTATTTAGAGCATGAGATTCCCACAGTAGGTATTGCTCTGTGCATCTTTTTTTTTCCTGCGGTACAAATGTGCTCTCATCACCTAATGCGAAAGATACCCAGATGGGGATGATAGTTTTTCCTTTTTCTCTCATTTTTTAATTAGATTTGTGTATTTTAATTAAGGAAATCTTGATACTCATTCAAGCTTCAAAGTAATACAAATCATTCAGAGTTGTCCTTCGGAATGTAGTGTTTTGAGCTAAGGCTTTTAGAGGACTTAGCCCAGCTGGAATCATAAGATCCAGAGCCTTGTAGAAGCAATGATTTGAAAACAACAGGGCTGTCAAATGTCTAAAAATATAATCTTGATTAATTGCAAAATTTTAAAAAATCACAATTAATCACACTGGTAAACAAAAATAGAATATGATTTATTTAAATATTTTGAATGTTTCCAAAATTTTCAAATATGCAGATTTCTGTTACAGCACAGAACAAAGAGCATACAATGCTCATTTTATATTATTTTTATTGCAAATATTTGTACTGTAAAAAGAAACAAAAGAATTAGTATTTTCAATTCCTCTCAAACAAGTTCTGTATTGCAGTTTCGTAATCATGAAAGAGCAACTTACAAATGTAGATTTTTTTTATAATTGCAGTCAAAAATAGCTTACAAGTCCACTCAGTCCTACTTCTTTTTTAGCCAATCACTAAGACAAAAAAGTTTGTTTACATTTGCAGGAGATAATGTTCCACATATCTGGTATGTAAATACCTTGCAATGCTGGCTACAAAAGTGCCATGGAAATACTTGTCTTCCCTTTCAGTGAAGACAATAAATAAGAAGCAGGCAGCACTATCACCTATAAATGCAAACAACTCTGTTTGTTTCAGTAACTGATTGAACAAGAAGTAGGATTGAGTGGGCTTGTAGACTCTAAAGTTTTACACCTTTATTTTAGAGTGCAATTATGTAGAAAAATTATAAATCTATATTTGTAAGTTATACTTTCATGAAAGAGACTGCACTCCAGTACCTGTAAGAGGTGAACTGAAAATGCAATTTCTTTTGTTTCTTTTTTACAATGCAAACATTTGTAATACAAATAATATAAAGAGAGCACAGTATACTTTGTAGTCTGTGTTGTAATTTCAGTCAATATATTTGAAAATGTAGAAAAACACCCAAAATATTTATAATTTAAATTAATATTCTATTATTGTTTAACAGTGTGATTAAAACTATGATTGAGATTAAGGTTTAAACTGAGTTAATTCTTTTGAGTTTTAATCAAGAGTTAACTGCCATTAACAGACAGTCCTAAAAACCAATGAAGTACATACAGCAAATACTGATCAAGGAGCCACCACTACAATAGGTGCCAATGTCCCCTCTAGCTGTGGGGGCGGTGCTGGATCCCTACCCCTCCACGCCAGGTCCTGCTCCCACCGCACCCCTTTCCCCAAGACTCTGCCTTTCCTCTGTCACTTCCTACCCCTACTCCACCCAACCCTCACCCCCATTCTGTCTCTTTCTCAAAGTCCCTGTTCTGCTTCCTCCTGACTCTTTCCCTGAGGGCACCAAATCCCTGGCTCTTCTCTGCTCTCCCAGAGCTTTTGAAACACGTAAATCAGCTGTTCATGGTGCTCCGGAAGTACTGGGAGGGTGGGAGAGGAGTTGGTCAGCTGAGCTACCAGCAGGTGAGAGGTATGTGGTGGAAGGACATGCCAGGGAGCTTGGCTGCTGGAGGCTGCTCAACACCCACTAATTTTTCCCTTTGGGTGCTGCTCCCACCCTGGTACACCATGGGGTGGGCACCTATTACCTCCACTGAAATTGTATATTGAGTTGCAAAATGTTCACCCAGCATCATGACCAGTATGGACAACTTAAATTTCCTTTTACCAGGTCATTCTGCTGGATGCCAAGAAGCATCGAGGTTTGCTGCCTACCCAGGGCCTTTGCAGAATTCGGTCCTGGACTTCAGTACTGGCTGCTCCTTTTAGATCATTACAAATACAAGACACTTTCCTTATTTCAGGGTCCAGAATCTTCTTTTGCCCTAACTGAATTCCCTTTGGAAGTACTGTAAAGAACTTTTACAGGGCCAGAGGGAAATGCAGCACTAACCCTGCTTTGACATTGTGAAACTCAGGCCATTTGACTCAAGTCATGGGGACTACATCACTATAGTCATTGCAAACATTCATGCCCTGGCAGCCTGACTGGTTAGTTTCCAATCCTTCAGGTCAGCAAAAGGGGAAGAAAGGAGAATTAATGTTGGGTTTAAAAGTACCAACATTCTGTTTTAAGTGTTGATGATTTTAAGGTCTGGAAGTAAAGAGAAAATCAAGTCTTCAAACTTTGCCAGGTTAAGGCCTTGTTTACATGTTACAGTGTCAGCAGCTACCAAATGCCACTTTCTCTTACTACCTTTGCTTCCAGGCTTTATTGCTTATATATGGTAGAAATCTATTTTAGTACCAAGCGTTACTTCATTGTACAGCTCAGTGTCTCAGAATCCCAGTTCTGAGATCAGAGCTCATGGGAAACCCTGTCTGGGGAGCAAGCTCTTTGTTTTTATTACTTTACATTTCACTTTTGTGGCAATGAAATTACTATCCATGCCCTGGGAAAAATATCACATTGGAACCGTATCAGACCAATGAGTTTTTAATGTGAGTTACTTCACTCTCACCACCACATCCTGGTAATTCTTTGTCAAAAGTATCTGATGAACTATTAAACTTGTATCTGATGAACTATTAAAAGTGAAACTGCTCTCAGCTTCACTTTGGGACATTAACTAAGTATAACTGGCTAGTAAGAAGTGTTCTCAGTTTGATGTTATAGATTAGTGCCTAAAGATGCAGACAGGCAGGCCCACAGACGGAGAGGGGCAAACAGGGCAATGGCCCCGGGGCCCAGGGCTCCCAGCCACTGCTGCAGTAGCAGTGGTGGTGCTAGAGCCCTGTTACCTTTAAATTGGTGCTAGAGCATTGAGCCAGGTGCTCCACACTGCTCTGAGAGCTGGGGGGGAAGGGGTGGGGATTCTGGATAGTACAGAGGACTGGCTGCCCCTGGCCAACCCCTTCCACTTGAGGCCCCCACCCCTTCCAGGAGCAGGGATCCATGCCCCTCCTCCCCCCCGCCCACAATACCTTGCCCAGAGGCCTGCAAAAGCTGTCAGCTCCCCTGCAGTTAGGTCATCCAGTGGGATTTTCAAATGAGCTAATCACAATTCATCTTAGGATAGGACAGGACACTGATTTTGAAATCTCAAAAAAATGTACAGGAATAATAGTAATAAGAATTCACGTTTCAACTTACTTTCCTCCTTTGCGGTCATGGACTGATATCTCAGAGTTTTCCCATGTGTTTGATGAATTGGACAGCAATAGGTCTTGTCACAAGGCAAGATGTCACAGAAATTCACTTCGGGGATTGGAATGCTGGATGTCATAGTTGAGGAAGCTGTGCTGTCACTGAGCGCTGCAAAGAACAACGAACTCCTCAGTTGTGCTGTTTGTCTCGACTTTTTGCAGCAGCACAGAAATTGCAGGCATATCATACGTAAGAGTAACAGATACAGTACCTGCGGTGGTGGTGTAGAGAGAGTGTGTAATGGAACTTGTAGCATTGCTGGTGAAGAAGAAAGATGATTAGTTACAAAATATCTACAGATGCTGTTTACTGAAACTGAAGTTCTAATAATTGAACTACTTGCCTGACAATGGGACTTGGGCTAAACTCTTGCTCTTCTATGCTAAGTATGTAAAGAGTGGATATTGTCATGGCACTGTAAAAAGATAATTAGTCAGTAGATTCATACCCATCATTTGATGCACACACAGTATTAATAGGATCTAAACAGCAAGCACAACCTATTCCAAAGCCTACTGAAATTAATGGAAAGGTTCTCATTGACTCAATTTAGATCAGGCTTTTAGTTGGCATAAGGGACCCTGCAGATTTTGATGTGTTCCTTTCAGAATATGGGTTGAAGGGTTGTAATGTGGGAAGATCACTTTTAAGGTAACAGTACATTCATAAATGCAGTAGAACATCTGCTCAACTTCCCCTTGTCAAAAGTACTACAGCATAGGCTGAGCACACTGCAGTAATAATATTCTTATATTCTTGACCCTTTTCTAGGACTGTACGGTCAGAATACTTTTAGAATAAAAAAGCAGAAAGGGCAACCTTTATACAAGAGACAAATATGCTGATTTTGCCACACTGACAGTCACATGTGTATTATCAGCTTACTAAATCGAGTGTATTCCACACACTCAGTATTAGTAGGGAAGAGGAAGCACTAGGCTCATTTTTTTCAGCTGTTCTTGCAAGAAGTTTCAGATTCTAATTGAAAATGTTTCTTTCAACCCTCTGTTTATGGACAACCAGAATCTGATTTTACAGGGAGAAGAGAAGAAACAAAATGTATGGTTAATATATTTCTTACCATAGTGCCATTACAGCAACCAAAGCTATTACAGTGATCTGGAAAATTCTGTTGGACCATGACTGTTTTTCCTTGGAAAAACAAACCTAGAGAAAAAGCACTCAGTTGACATAACATAGCCAGTAATATGTAGCTGACTAATTGTTGGTTGATAAATAACTAATCAAGCTAATTTTGCTTAAAATGGTGTCCCGTGGCTCCTGATGGACTGGTGGCAGGTATATCACAGAAGTCACTAGCTCAGGGAAATGGAAAGATGGAGAAAGGGAAAGACTGTTGTCCCAATAAAGGATTAGCATTGGTAATAATCACAGAAAATGCCGATATCTTTGGCTGCTACCTTCATCGCTGGAGAAAATACCTATAAAATCCCTTTGTTGAAACCAAAGACATTAATTGGTGATGACCACATCTAAGGCAGCAGGAACCTCCAGTCTGTGCCCAGGACTAGACTGAATGTGATATAAATACAGAAAGAAAGCACACTTGAGATAAACGGAAAAATGGTCTCAGAATATGGAGAGATTGAGGATTATCATTACTAGATACAGAATGCTTTGTCCCATCACCTGTGAGCACATTGTGGCACCCACAGTAGTGATAGGTGATATGAAATGGCAGGACCAAGAGGTATCAGCTTGGGAAGAATGCATGAAAGTAGTTCAAGCCATGTATTTTAATCCTTTCAGTGCCAGTGCAAGGGAAGTTTCTTTTCTGTATCAGAATACAGTGAACTCTGCTGTTACAGAGGGATTCCCCATGGCCATATCTGAGACTTCCTGTTGCATGTTCTAATTTTTCCACCCCAATAGTTTTGGAATCTGGAGGAGGAAACACAGTACAATACAGGTATAACCCCTGAGCCATATAGAAATGGTAAGTAGGCATAAACTAAGGCTCAAATATATTGTCAGGATGTATTACAAGACTTCAGACAGACTTCTTTCTTATTAGAGCCACAAATTTCAGGTCCCAAGAGGAACTTCCCTTATGTCTTGCTTGCACTGGTGAACTATTCCTGATTTTCAAGGGGTACCGTTTTTCCCAAAAATTATCAATTGTTTTGTTACATTCATACATACTTCTGGTTAGATTTATTTTCTTGCTCCTCTGCTGCAGTTTGGCCTGATTACAACCAATTCATATTGCACTAAACAAACATGGAAGTGGAATTCTGATTTCATGTAATTCTATTTTAGAGGCATGAATATAATTTTTCATGCAATCTGAAAAAAATGCATTTCAACGGGGTTTAACATATATCGGATATAACTATTTCCACCACATCTTATAGCATTTAAGAACATAAGAACAGCCATACTGGATCAGACCAAAAGTCCATCTAGCCCAGTATTCTGTCTTTCAACAGTGGCCAATGCCGGGTGCCCCAGAGAGAATGAATTTACGTTTAAGGGCAGAGCTTACTACAAAATGAAGTCTACCACTAATGCACAGCCACTGCAGTATTTCAGTTGGTTTTACATGTTCACACTACACTCCTTTGTTGGCAGTGTGCATCCTTATCAGGAGCACTTGCACCAATTTAAGTGCCAGGGCAGGGCATTACGAGATGGTTTCTGAAAGGCAACGACAGTTAACATAAGTAACACAGTGTCTACGCTGACCCTGCATCAACCTAACTACATCAATTTAAGTACTACACCTTTTGTGGAGATAGTGGGCTAGTGACATTGGTATGAGCTGTATATTTTAGTGTGCATGTTTACAGAGTTAGGAGAATATATGCTGCCTTACATCACCCTAATTCTGTAGTGTAGACCAGGCCTAACCCTCCCTCTCTCCTTCCCCCACTTCCTCCCACAATCCCTTTCCTTCTCACATGCACACACACACCCTTTATATATTACATTTCACTCACCTTACTGTGCTGTACAGGGGCTGGTTTTTTTGGTGGTAAAAGACTAGCAGCTCGACTACATTTGCTGTATAATTTAAAAAAAACTCATTACCACTCAAGTGTTTTAGCAATAATAAAAGGAAAGGGATATTTTCTGATTAGAATTTTAATGTTATATGCCTTTGGGATAGCAAAATTTTAAAAGAAAAAAAACAGAGGAGCAATAGCTTCTTTTTCAACAAGAAACAGCGCTAGTCAATTTGCTTAGGTAAATGCTATTAAATGCTGCATTTATTTTCAAAGAAAATTTGAAAGGGAGATTTAGAAATATGAAATGCTCATCAATTTCATGCAGAAGTTGTAAAGAAGATTTTCTTCATCAAAGAGGTTTTTGTGGATTTCCCTTAACTTGGAAACTGCTGTTACAACCCTATAACCGGAGTCATTCAGGCCTTATTTTATTAGACTGCTGAGCTGCCTGAAGTGATTGCTACTGAACTGCTGTTTTTCAAACATGCATATATTAAATTCTGGGGGAAAAAGAAGTTACTTAAGAAATATGAAAGTTTTGTATTTATTATGCATGATTTTAATTAAGAAATTGTTACAAAATTCCCACATAAGAGTACCTGGAAATGAAAAGAAACCCCCAATAGACTAAATTAGTTCCAACTTTTATCACACAGGCTGTTTCATCATTTCCTGTATCCGAATCATCAGATAGCTCTGGGATACCTGAATGTGCTCTTTTCACTGACTGTTGACTTTAAACTGCTTATCCGTTTGAGCTTGGCCAGCTTTCTATTCCACACTTCTAATTCTTCTATCCTGATTTCAAGGTTGTTAGTTAGTTTGCAGAGCTGCTTAACTGCACCAATATTCTCCATAAAGATCTGATCCTGAGGAGTGAAAGGGAAAAAAACACTGTATTAATCAATGAGCTTTCACAACCTTGTATGTCTACCGAATTTACCCATCCAAAGATGGTTTGAGCATTAAAGATGCAAACACAAGTTAATCTTACTATATATTTTAGAAATGTGCATCTTCTGTCTGTCTATCTGTCCAACTGTCTGCAAGTCTGTTTGTTCAAGAACTCCTCCTAAATGGTATGAGCTTAGACCACCAAATTTGGTTTGTAGCTTCCTCTTATAACTAAAAGGAAGGTCAGGGTTTTGTTGTGCCAAGATAATGGGATGTGCATGGAATTCGACTGTTTCTCATAAAAGGGAAAGGGAAAGGTCTGGTAGGAGGAGGTTATATTGCAGAATGACCACAGGGGGCAGCAAGGAGCCAGAGATGGGGACCCAGACAGCTATAATCCCAGTGGACCAGAAGGGATCATGGTGGAGAAAGGGACAGCTATCTACTATATATTTCAGAGAGTTTGTCTGTGTGTCTGTTCCCCAGCTGGGGGACATGCACTCCCCTCCTCCCCCCACCCCAAGTTGTGCCCGCTGCAGCTGCATTGGCCATGGACAGGAGCTTCTCACCTGGCCCCAAGGTGCTGCAATGAGAGAGGGCTGGGGTTGTCTTCTCTCCCTGGGGCAGCCTGCATACTGAACCCCTCATCTCCAGCCACCCCAGAGCAATGATTTAAATGAAGAAAACAAAACTTATTTGAGTTAAGGACCCGAGCAACACCAGGTAAATCTTCTAATTTAAAATAAACGATAGGCCACTTGGGATTATAATATCTTTTTGCTGAATTGCTGACTTTGTTGAGAAAGTGCTTATTTTCAATTTGCAGTAAATTGGAAATAAGCACTTGTATAAGAAAGATCGTGACTGAACTGAAGAACTACGCAGACCAGAATCCAAAATTTGTTTTTAATTAACCCAGTGTAGTTAATTAATTAATAAGTAGTTAAAATTAATTAATAAGTAGTTAAAATGCTACTCCATTGAGAATTCAATAGGAATCCTTTCTTATTAAAAAAAACCTCTTACACATGGGGGGATCAATTCAAATTTGAAAGACTGATATTTTCATCCTGACAAAAACAAAACATGTGGTCCAGCTGAAATTTCTTATTTATTTTTGAGGCTTAATAATTAGCAATCAAGTCAGTGTGATGAGATTTCATGCTCTTGGCTGACCAAAATATACCTGATTGATGGAAGTATATTAGGCCCTGCCTGAATATTAGCTCCATATGGGCGGACTCCTGTGCCTGTGTTGATCTCCACTGACTAGGTTCCACGTATGGGCTGGGCTCCACAAGCATGCAACATTATGAAGGATCAGGGCCTTACTGTCCACATAGGCCTCTTGATGGCTCCTTACATAGAACTGAAGGTAGCAGTTTTGAATCAGACAGCCGAAACCACCGTTAACTAACAGACAAGTATTTAAAGAATCCAAAAGAACTATTTACTTATGACTGGCTTTAACTATATTATCTGTTCTAATGTATTTTGCCTCAAGACCCTAAAAAAATTTCTGCTCTATATTACCAAATTATTAAGTAAAGGAAATTAATTTTTGTTGGCCAGCAAACAGTTTAATTGGTACGGATTTACTAGACAGCCAGGATCTTCATAAAGTCTGATAGCTGGACTAGTAAAATAAAATATGGCTCAAGAGCACAGCTTCCGTTCCCCAAAAGGGGGAAAAAGCAAATTAGTTCTGAATGCCAAAACCTATGGGGCTGACCCTGGGCTGACTCTTGAATTTGCTACTGAAATTTTTCAAATCTAAAAGTGTTTCATGCCATAAGAACATAAGAACGGCCACACTGGGTCAGACCAAAGGTCCAGCTAGCCCAGTATCCTGTCTGCCAACAGTGACCAATACCAGATGCCCAGAAGGAGGGAACACAACAGGTAATCATCACGTGATCTCTCGCCAGTCATCCATTTCCAGACAAACAGAGGCTAAGGACACCATTCCTACCCATCCTGACTAATAGCCATTGATGGACCTAACCTCCATGAATTGATCTAGCTCTTTTTTTTTAACCCTGTTAAAGTCTTAGTCTTCACAACCTCCTCTGGCAAGGAGTTCCACAAGTTGACTGTGTGCTGCATGAAGAAAAACTTCCTTTTGTTTGTTTTAAACCTGCTATCTATTAATTTCATTTGGTGACCCCTAGTTCTTATATTATGGGAACAAGTAAATAACTTTTCCTTATTCACTTTTTCCATACCAGTCATGATTTTATAGACCTCTCTCATATCCCCCCCTTTAGTCTCATCTGTTCTAAGCTGAAAAGTCCAAGTCTTTTTAATCTCTCTTCATATGGGACCTGTTCCAAACCTCTATGTCCAGTACTATAACACTATCTGAGTGGCAGTAAACCAATAATATACCTTATCAACCATGAGGAGGTTCTCTACTTTTTCTCCATTTTCACAGGTAACATCTCCAACTTCTTTAACAGCTGCAGGTAAAAGCTCTTTCAGCTCCTGGGCTATGATTCCTGTTTTCAAAATAATAAAAACTAGTGTAAGGGAAACCAGCATCATTTACTCACAGATTGTGATTGGTATTCTCCATCATGTGGCCATCCTAAAAGTTACAAGTCAAGCTGTGCAGAAACCAGATTTTACATTTTGTAGGAAATTCTGAAATTTTGAAGGTTTTTTCCATTCCAAAATGGAACACATTTCCTGAGAATCAAAATTCAAAATAATAATAATTGCTATCATTACAAGTCAATCAAAACATTTATTCAATAAAATCTAAATGTTCCATTCAAGCTTTGACTTTCTATTTTATATTGCCTAATTATAAAATTAAAAATTGAAAGAAAAATAATCCTTAACAGAGTGCTTCATTCTCATTTGTTCCCTCTCTCCCCAATCTAGGCACATTTCCATAAAATGTTTCCATTCTGACAAAATAGCATTTTCTGAAGGAAAAACATTCCATCAGAAAAATTTCAAATAGCTCTAGTGATGATTTTAGTGTTTACCAATCTAAACCACACAATTTCTTGTCTAAGAACTATTATTTTCTTCTACCTATATATATTACTAGACATTTACCTGGAATTCTTGGGTCCTTAACTCAATTATTTTTTTGTTTTTCTTCATTTAAATTGTTGCTCTAGGGTGGGGCTAGGGATGAGGGGTTCAGGATGCAGGCTGCCCCGAGGAGAGAGGACAACCCCAGCCATCTATCATCACAGCAGCTTGAGGTCAGGTGTGAAGTTCCTATCCATGGCTGCTGCAGCTCCAGCAAGCACAGGCAGGGGAGAGGGGATCATGTCTCCTGGCTGGGGCAAGTCCAGGTTTGTCTGCCCCTGCACTCCCCGGCCAGAGTGAGGAATGCAGCAAACTGTGCACTTTCGGGGGAACAAACAGAAATGTTCCCATATGAATTAGGGGGGCTTCGCCGCCGCTGCCACCCCCGCTAAAGAGCACCTGGGGGGTGGGAGGCTTGGGGTTGGGGCAATCCCCAACAGACAGTGGAGGCACGCCTCCAGCCAGCTGCCTCAACCAGCCTCGGGCCGCTCCTGCTAACTTGGCAAAAAATCTCCAGACACAGAGATTTCACAACCTCCTTAGGTAATTTATTCCAGCGTTTACTCACCCTGACAGCACGTTTCCCCAGCAAATTCTAGGTACACACAGTTAGCAAAACTGCTCTATCCCAGGAGACCATCTTGATTATGACAATCTTGCAGCCCACTAAGGGTATGTCCACACTACAGAGTTTTGTTGGAAAAACGGCCGACAAAACTTGAACGTCCACACTGCAATTACGTTCTTCACAAGAAAATCGAAAGAACAGAGGGTTTTCCGGCATTGGTAATCCTCATTCTATAAGGAAGAAGCCTTTTTGCAAAAGAGCTCTTTTGCAAAAAGGCATGTGTGGACAGTGAAGAGAGAGTTATTTCAGAAGAAGAGGAAAGAGGAAAAAGCATAGGTGCCCTGGTGGCCATTCCATCCATAGCAATCACAGCTTACATGAGAAAGAGCGTCCATTCAGTCTGGATGCTCTCTTTTGAAAAAGCAGATCACTTTTTCGATGTACTTTTGCAGTGTGGACGCGCTCTTTCAGAAGAAGTTTTTCTGGAAGATCTCTTCTGAAAAAAGTTTCTTCCGAAAGAAGCCTGCAGTCTAGATGTAGCCTAAAGTGAAGGAGGGCCACTCTTGTGGCCCACTCACTAGCCTAGGTTGCCCATTGCTGATTTAGGTTGTATTTCCCTAGTGTGTTAACAAGATCATGCAAGTCAATATCAAAAAACCTTACTGAAGTCAAGATATGCCACATCTACCACTTCCCGTCCACTCGCATAGCTTGTTACCCTGACAAAGAAAGCTACTGAGCTTGTTTGACATGATTTGTTCTCAACAAATCCATGCTGACTGTTACTTATCACCTATAGACAAAGGAAAAAAAAGACAAAGGCATTCAACCTGTCTTGGCCCTTTCATCTCCCAACATTTACAAAAGAAGCTGTGTCTCAACCGGTCTTTGTTTTGTTTTAAGCACAAATTTTCAGCCCACATGTTTAAGGCAGCATGCAGCACAATGAGATCCTGGTCCATGACGAAGGATCCTTGGCACCATGGTTATACTGATAAATAATAATATGGATTAATATTTTCAATGTTTGAATATACAAAAATGGTTGAACCTATTTGGCTAAAGCTTTAAAAAAAAGTATTATATTTAGGCTGAGACCAAGCATGGAAAATGTCGGCTGATTGCACCTACTAAAATGAAGACACAGTCAGATATCCACATATTTTCATACACATCAGTTTTAACAAAAAACTTACCGCAAAGGCCCTTAGGCTCCTCAGAATGAGATTGCAATGCCAAGGAATTAATCTTTATGATGTAACATGCAAATATAAAACGACAGACTACAGAGCAGAAGAAAAGTGGATTGAATACCTGTTTCATGGGTACTGTTTATTCCCATTACAGATGCAAATTCAGGCTTGTAGTCGTACTCAACCAGCCTCATTTGCGCTATTCTTCTCAGCTGCTCCGTTGTATCAACCTAATTGCACAAAGACCAGGTCACACAGGTTCCAGTATTAAAGATCAGAGTCATGTCAGGGGTTTAACTACCATATGGAGAAGGATGACACAGCTGCCTTCAAACATCTCCTTATTCATCATTAACCAGTTATTTTAACTTGTATTCCCAGCTACATTTGAGTCAAACCATTTCATTCATAGACACACATCTGCACCCAAGTTCAAAGTTCTCCCAATTTCAAATAAGATGGCTCTGCAAAGCATGGCAGTGCATCCATTTTCCTAAGGCCAAGATTCCAATGTGTCTCGGGTAACAGCATCTATGCCCTGTGTGTCAGAATGATAATTTATACATGTTCTGTGGTGTAAATGTAAATGCCCTAAACGCTCCACAGCACTCACCTCCTGGATATTCTGTTTTGCTCGACTGTCAGATGGATGCATGACTGTCCCCATCACTTTCACATTTCCACAGACAACCAGTGCTTCATCTGGTGCATCTGTGTTAATTCCTACTCGACCATGGCAGACTATGGTCTCCGGAACATGTCCTCGCTGCCACAACACATCAGTATCATTCTCAAACTGCCCAGGGTTAGATGCCTGAAAATATTTGTTACAGTCAAAGACACAGTAGCAAGGATTTACTATTGCTTTATCCAATTTACCAGAAGAATATGAAATGCCATACAAATCTTCCACCTTTAAACTACATTTTTGAACTTTTTTGACACATCAAAATGGATAATCACTAAGCAAATGTTTTCTACCTAGAACATGTACAGTGCCCACAAAGCCTTTTCTTGTATTATATTTTACTATGATGTTGAGAAAGATGGTCAACTTCAAAGCTTTTCATGTTATCAGGTTTGCAATCAGACTCACTTCTAATTTGCCAACAAACTGTCTTCTGGCCTGCTAGCTCACTAAGGTCGGACTGGACATTGGAAAAGAGAAAGAAGGGCAGATTTTAACACATCTCACACTAAAGATTTTTATTTGAAATCCATTGAACACACAGATGTATCTCTTTTATTTCTTACCCATTTTTAGAGACTCTCCTTGTATTTTGTCCCTGAGGTTCACACTGACCAGATAAGAGGTGGGTTAGGGCTTGAATACACGCATACTGCATTCCTAACATGCATACGCTCTGGACTGTAAATCAGATTTAAGGTACATTGTGTCCACATTGTGGCTGCCTAGGAATAATTTTTGTATTTACAAAATTGTCTTACAACTCTGTTACCTGAAGTGGCCAATTACCACTTCTTTATTGTAAGCTGTGTGGGGCAAGGACTATCTTTTTGTTGTGTGTTTATCCAACACTCAGCACAATTGGGTCCTAGCCCCACACTTTACTAAAAATATTGTGCCAATTTCTTCTTCCCTTTGCTTGTTTGAGTCTTTTAGGACAAAGGGCCTTTTGACTGAGACTCAGCCTTCTTTTAAGTCTCAAACACATTTAGCATCTTGAGCGTATTTCCAGAAACAAAAACCCAGCAATTAAGCAATTTATTGAACCCAAGACCATTATGTGCTTAGAACAACCTAAACCTTATTAAGATGCCACGGGAAAATAAAAGAACCATGACATTTTCTAATGGTTTAACTTTTCATTTTTTAAGTATAATAATATTGCTGACTAAAGTGCATATAGATAAATTGACTTTGTAACTGCAGTTGCAACAAATCAAAGCTACTGGAGGAATTCCACTTTCATTTATCAACTGAGACATGGAAATTTCCATCATATTCAAAACATATTTGCACAGGTCCAGAGATAGTCAAGGATTAAAACCAGCAGTTCCTGGAGAAGTGACCATCTTTAATACAAATAAATTTTGCACTCTGAGGATAAGTCAGCTGTCATTTTCAGTGAGGAATCCCTAAATAAGCATGCCCATACATTCTACAAAATACTACCCCTTGTCTGAACTCTATTACTTAACATTAGAGCCATCAAATGAAAATGATGAGAGGGAAGAAACTTAATAAACAAAAATCCTAATGCCTTTGTTGTTTAATTCTTTTTTATAAATGAACAATTAACACCAAATTCAAGCATAAAAAGGGGAAGCTAAACAAAATACCAATGACAAAAACTCAGCTTTCCTTTATAAGGCCTTGTGTTTTCATCAGGCTACACAATCTGTGATACAGAGAATTGTGCACTTATCACAATTAGAGCATGATCTGATATGCCTGCTAACCACTATTCCATTTGTGGTTCTTTATTCTTTCATTCTGCAGTATGGCGGACCAGAGTGTATGCTTTTCCTATCACAATGCATTCAGGAAGTTTTGCCACACTTCAGTAAATGTCTTATATATATATGACCCCACCTTCCATTCCAAACATATCAGACCAGAACACCACTATAGTCCCATTTACTGGTATTGTCACTGTTTAAATTCTCAGTCCTCTACTTTCGTCCATTCAATCGTTTATTTATTTGACTGGTACCATAAGCACAAGTGCTAAAAACTTTACTGCCATTCAGTAGTGGTAACTGATGTGCTTCCTCTAATGGGTATGGGAGCCTAAATCATTGACTTCTGCAGAACATAAGCTTTCATTTAAAACAAAAAGTAACTTACTTGCTCTTATGGTTCATAAGTCAATTATTTAAATGTGACTTGGATTCAAACATGCAGTTGTCTTCCTGAAACTGTAAAAAGCTCCAACAGCTCTGCTTTACACCAACAAAGTGAAATTATAGCACTGCGGTCAGTTTTACAGCTACTGTTCAAAATCATTCGGGCAATAGTAAAACTACCAAGATTCAGATCAGTTTCATGATGCTGGTGCTTGGAAAAGCTATGAGCAGTAGCAGAGGAAGACATGGGAGTTATTCTTGGGAGCAGAAGACTAAAAATGGAGGCTGCAGTAGAGATAAAAAACTTCCTGTCAGGATAGCCAGGCACTGGAATAAACTGCCTAGGAAGGTTGTGGAATCTCCAGATTAGACAAACACCTGTCAGGGATGGGCTAGATGGAGCCTGACCATGTCAGTTTAAAAATAAATCATTTCCAGATTAACCAAAACCACTTTTTGTTGTTGTTTTCTTGGCATTGCCAGGGAATTGCAAAATCTATTATTTCTCAGTTCTACATGTTAGTGCTATTTCACCTTATTTAACAACACTCAATATTTCTAAAAAAATACAAACTTTTCCTTTTAAAGTGAAGTCCAATGACAATTTTTTTAAAATAGCTTATTTTTTATTTAGCATATCTATTTGTTTGTGTATTGAGAGTCAAACATATTTTACTACAATGAGAAAAATAATAGTTTACTGTTTTTCACTCCTTTTAACCCTGCAGATTCAACACAATTACAACACATGGACTGTGGGTTCTATTTTACTGTGCACTTCATCAGCGCAGTTGAGGTACGTCTATACAGCAGGCCCAAAGTCGAATTAAGCTACGCAACTGCAGCTACGTCAGTTGCGTAGCTTAAGTCAAAATAGCTTAACTCAGCTTTTGGCATTGTCTACACAGCAGGACAACCCTTACTCTTCGTGAAATGAGGGTTACAGGAGTTGGAGTAAGAAGTCCTCCAACCCGCCATTATTTCAAAATAATGGCTTGCTGTGTAGATGTGCTCTTTGTTATTTCGGAATAACATCAGTTACTCCAAAATAATGCGGTAGTGTAGACATAGGCTTGTTTATTAAGTTCCAGTACTAAGCTGGCTGAAAGCAATAGGATGACATAAGGGGCATAAAGGTGACATAAAGGGCATAAATTAGCCTGCAGAATATTTGACATGGGTGATGAGACAAGCTCAGACAGTTTGCCAGCCTAGAAGTTAGAACTTATTATTTGTAAACTGAGCACAAAAATAATCAAGAGATAGTAAGTATGGGCATTCAAAGTGCCATTTTAAGTTACTTTTCAGAAAATAGAACTGCACTCTAAAAATCATGGGGAGACTACTGTCCTGGGCCAATCCTGTAAACATTTCTCACATGGATAGTCAATTTAGCGAGATTCCTTGCATGCGTAAAAATGAACACATTTGGGTCCATTTGGCTCTGCCCTAAACGTTGTATACAAAAGAACAGCACAAAAGACCTCCCTTAATCTAAAGTCCTTTCCCTAAATGTGATACACACACACACTAATTCAAAAATTATCAGGTGCCTACAAACAATCCAAGAGCTTTATAAAATTCCCCATATTCTTGTAAGTCTTCTCTCTCCCCATATGCGTCTCTCAAAATGTGTCCATCTTTCACACATGCACACACAGATATACAGAACTATTTATAGCCTTACAATAAGCCCTCAAAATTTTAAGATCCCTAAATCACCATGGGAACTAAACACAATACAAGCAATGCTACAAACAATAAAATATACACTGCCCAACAATTATCAAAAAGTTCCCTTGTGAAAAGAAAATACGAATATGGTTCAAATGAAAGTAATATAAACTTATACCTACCCTCACAATGATCTTTTCAGAGACTTGTGCTGACAATAAATAGTATTGGTCTTGACTGACAGCATGTAGTCCAACCACCAGCATGAAGTATCTGATATGAAATTAATATCAATGATTTAACAATGAAGCTGAAATAATTTCCTCTCAGGCATAATGTACTTATAACTTTAGGGCAGTGATTCTCAAACTTTCTGCTCTGTGGTCCACATGGCTCAATGCAAACCTTTCTGTGGATCACCAGTAGCTAATGGAAACTCGCCATTAATTACATAATTATGCTCGAGCCATTTTGCTAGTGCTGCAACTTGGAAGAATGATTTAATTTAAATTATTACACAGATTAAGCATTTTAACTTTCTCATGTTAGTCCATCAAACTTCATTTTAAATAAAGTAAAATATTAATTTATGTCCAACAGAAAAGGTTTCAATGTTTTCTTTATTTATGGCAAGGATGGGGGACCTTTTTTGGATTGGGGGCCATTGACCCACACAGAAAAATCAGTTGGGGACCACACAAGTGAAAAGCAAAACAACTCCTCCAAAACCCCCCAGCCCTCACTCATGTGGCTCCCAACAGAGAGACCTTACTCCTCTGGCACTTTATCCCCATGAGCTGAGGGGGAGGAACAGGGAGGACTAAGGTTCAGGACTTCCCATAGCCCAGATTTACTCTTCTGCGGTCAGTTGATTTTGTGGACCCCTCAGGCTCTGGGGTGGGGACAAAAATGAGGGGTTCAGTGTGTGGGACAGTGCTGATAGGGATGGGAGTGCAGAATCTGGGTGGGAGGTGAGGTGAAGGAGGGAGTGAGGATGCGAGGTCTGGGTGGGAGGCTGGGTACAGGAGCAGGCTGGGAGTAGGGTGTCTGGCCAGGATGGAGGGTGCAGGAGTTGGGTGGGGTTGGTGTCTGGCCAAGGAGGAGGAAACAGGAGCAGGCTGTCGGTGTAGGATCTTGGCGGGGCAGGGAGTGTGTGAGGGAGGGTGGTGGTACGGGATTTGGGCATGAGAGGAAGGGGGCACTCATAGGTGTGCGCACGGGGTGTGCCGGGTGTGCCCAGGCACACCCTAATGTCTCGGGCCGGCTAGCCCGAGCCATTTTTGCGCCCTGGGCCCCACCCGGCCCGGCAGCACCGCGCAGCCCAGCAGCACAGTGCGGTGCCCCTGAGGCGCCCGGGAATGCCCCCGCCCAGCACGGCAGCATGGCGCGGTGCCCTTGAGGCACCTGGGAGCGCCCCACCCAGCACAGCAGTACGGCACGGCGCCCTTGAGGCACCCGGGAGTGCCCCTGCCCCGCCCTGCAGCACCATGCGGCGCCCAAGGGGCATCCCCACCTGTCCCAGCAGCACCGTGTGGTGCCCCGCCCTGCAGCACCGTGCAGCACCCCGGGGGCATCCCTGCCCTGCCCTAAAGCACCACGCGGTGCCCCGGGGGGTGCCCCTGCCTGTCCCGGCAGCACTATGTGGCACCCCGGGGGTGCCCCCCCCCGGCCCTGCAGCTTGGGCTGGCTCTGATCCAGCCCTGCAAGCTGTAAGGCAGAAGCTGAAGGTAAGGGGGGGAAGGGGAATAAGAGGAAGGGGTGGGAGAGGAAGGGCTTTTGCAGTGGGGGACGGTGGAGGAGGAAGAAAGGGGAAGGGGTGGAAGGGGCTTGTACGGAAGGGAAGGGGGAAGAAAGGGGAAGGCACCAAAGGGACAGGGTAGAGGAGACACAAATGCTAGGGGGGGAAGTGGAGACAATGAGGAGAAGGGCAGGAGGGAAGGTGTCAGTGGGAGGGGGGACAGGGTGATGCTGGAAGAGGAGAGGGTAAGGGCATTGGGGATTGTAGGGGGAGGTGCTGGGAGAAGGCTTGACAGAAGGGGTAGGCATGAGGAAGGTGGGGCATCAGGGGCATGAGGGTGGTGAGGGGATGGGCATCAGGGAAAAAAGGGCAAAGGGGGCAGGGGCAGTGAGGGAAGGGGAGGCACCAGGAGGTGCAGGGGTAAAGGGAAGGTGCAGGTGCCAGGGGATTCTGGGGTGAAGCAGAAGGGCAGACACCTGCAGGGGAGGGACCAGCACCAGAGGAGAGAGGCAGGGCAGGTGTGTAGAGGAGGTGTTAGGAGAAGGGATGAGGAGGGTAGCTCACATGATCAGAGTGGGGCTACTGGAGGAGTGGGCACAGGGGAGAGAAGGGCTGGTGGAGGGGGCAGGTCTCAGGAAGGCTGAGGGCAGTGAGAAGGGCAGGAGTCAGGACAGCAGAGGAGGGTGAGGGGTTGGGGGGGGCAGCAAGCACCAGGGGAGTTGATGGAGCAAGGGGAGGAGACATGGCAGCAGAGGGGAAAGGTAGATATTTATTAATAACAATGGCACATCCAAACAAGCCACATGAACTCAGTACTGGTGCACAACACAAAATTCATTCTGGTTACCTCCAGGGGCATGGCTAATGGGGGCCAGGGGCGTGGTTAACAGAGGTCAGGGGTGTGGCTAATGGGGGGGGTCAAAGTGCATTTTAAAAAAATTCTTTGGGTGCACACCCTAATGAAATGTGCTGCACACGCCTATGGGGGCACTTACTTGCTTTTGTGCCCTGAGCCATTCTCAGGCCCCGTGTCCCAGGCACGGCCTCCCGCTGCTCCCATTGGCTGGGTTCTGGCCAATGTGAACAGTAGGGAAAGCCTCCAGGATCCAGACTCTGACTATCACACTATTCCTGTGGCCGAATTATTCATACCGATAGTAGTTATTGCATTTTAAACCTTGTATTTTAAACACAACTTATTTTGCATTATGGACAGAAAATTAACTCTTCTTACTCTGTTTCATTCACTGGTTATTAAATGTTCTTTGGATCCAAAGCTCATTAAAGGCAATAGAAATACTTTGGTATCACCAACTCCAACCATTCAGGAAATCATGCAACAGGGCCCCCCCAAAATCGTGAAATTGGCCACAAATAAATAAGAGAGGGGTGTGTGTGTTTCTCTCTTTTTATTTGCATTCTGGTTTCTGAGACATTAAGATACATTCTGGGTCATGTTTTCCAGCTTTGTGCTGCAACCATGAGGACTAGAACCACTTTTTTGGGGCGGGGAGGAGGAATGAAATTAAGTCTCACATAATTCTAAAGTTTCAGGAGCTGGGTCTTTCAGAAAGACACCAAAGAAAACTCAAGATGAAATCAGGAGAGTTGGCAACGCCAGCTTTCACTGACTTCAGTGCATCTGCCTCATTGTAAGCTAAATCACTTTCCCTTTACAGCCACCCCCATTGCGATACCTTTGGTCCGGGTTCGGCTTCCCTTTTTTTCTCATGTTATTTGCTGTTGTTTCACTGAAATGTAACCTTCCCAGTGTCACTTTGGTTACCTGGTCTCCTGGTAGATCAAGTCTAAAACAGAAAAAGGAAACAAGTTAAAGGGCAAACAACCACCTGGACCACTGCTAATTTTCTAGTAGATTTCTTCAAGCTCATTAATATGCTTCACTTTTCTGATTTGATATACTGAGATGACCACAGAGGCATCTCAGTGCATGTGGAATGCTCCCCACTTAAAAGAAGAAAATGTGACTCTTCTTATATGACCCATTGCAACCTAAGTTGCCAAAACATGTCAGCCTCCCATTAACCAATAGATCACAATGTCCTGTCAGGAAGTTAAATAAGGGGGTGAATGTAGTCAATCATATACTCTCATCCACACAAGAGTTGGAATATTTGGCTTTTTCATAACATTCATATACTCTATCTCCATACCAAGAGCCATACATAGCTACACATGGTAGGCTCGCTGACATATTAATTAGCTGATAATTTAGGGCACCACCATGTCATTAACGCTACAGTAACTCATTAATTAGCCTTAACCTCTCTCCTGTTTGTTTTTACCTATATCTAATTTATATTTTCATGTCCACTGTGGTATGTAATGATGATCTGATAAAGCTCTTTTTTTTCGTAGACAAGAACAGTTCAACCATCCACTTTTCATTCGGTGTAAATCAGTGTTACTCCCTGGGGAGATTTTTACCCTGGTATCCAGAAAAAAAACCATGGCAGAAAAGACTTAGGACTAATCTGTTTCCGCTTCCCAATTCAGAGTTCACTTCTGTGGATTTTTGAATAGGAGACGTAACCTTTTTGAAACTAAGATGGCAATTTTTCTCTGTCTCATATATATATGATATGCAGTGTTGTAGTAGCCACTTAGGTCCCAGGATATTAGACGCACAAAATGGGTGATGTAATATCTTGTACTGAACCAACGTCTGTTGATAAGAGACAGAAGCTTTTGAGCCACACAGAGTTCTTCTATATTATGGAATTTTGCTGCTTTTCTCTTGACATGTTGTACTTACAAAATGTTTTTAATCTGATGTTTCTTTCTACAGTATGTAGAAAATTGGTAAGAATTTACCTATAAATCGCACTGATGGGTGAAAGAGTTGTTTTAATCAAAATTTCTAACCCCACAAGCAAACAGGATAAAATTCTTGACTATTAAATATTTACATTAATAACAAAAGGGGAGTGTTTAACAGACATCAACCTACTAAGGTGCATGTGATATAATCAGACTGATCCCTGGGCAATATTTTCTATAGAATTTTTTGTTTTGTTTTGCTGTACATTATATTTTGCTTCTCCCATTAAACAGGATTTTTATTTTATTTTTACTTATTCAAAATGTACATAAAAAGTTTTAGTGATCCATCTGACAGAAAAATTTTGAGTAAACTCAGACAATAAGATCTAAACTGAAAAATAAAGCAGATTGTGTATTCACTAGGCCCACACAGATTAATATTATGGAACCAGATTTTTCTGCCTTTCATTATTCTAAAAAAAAAATTAAAAAAACAACTGGACACACAGGAGGAAGCCAAAGGAAAGGAAATCCTTGCAGAACTTCCTCCACATTAGAACTTAGGGTTCGACACACACACTTTCCCTAGCCCTTTTCCTTAACCATCCCCCTGCACGTCAGATGGGACAGGCAGTTATGAGTGCTTGGAACATGCAGACCTTTCAGAGCCCTGGAGATTTCACAGCCATCTGCGCCCTATATTTCTGAATCAGCTCCATTGCCCTCTTTTCTGCTACTGGTTCTCTAGTGCTTTGGGGTTCTACTGGAGCCCTGCTGCCAGGGTTTCATTTAAGCACTGTTGTTCTTATTGAGCTCTCAGAGTTGGGGAGTTCAGCATATAAATTAAAAGTCTCAGGGTCTCTTTGCTTTTTGTTGGACTGATTGATGATGGGAATGTGCACATCTGTACAATCATTGACACCTGCTGCAATAAAGACATATATGTTGTTAAAATTCAAGGAATTCTCTAGCAAACATATTCTAGCAAAAACAAAGCCAAAAAAATAATTTCTTACTTAACAGGATTGAAAGATTTTTTGCTTCGATCCGACTGAGACTGTTCAATGGCAATTATCTGATTTGGGGCATCCACCTATAATTAAGGGGCAATAAATGTTTCAAGTACAAGTTTGAAAGCATGACAGGTTAAACTTTGAAAATGTTAATTTTTTCATAAATAAACGTAAAGGGTTGTAATGAAAATAGATCCAGAGTCAATATGCAAATTAGCTTGAAACCAAACTCTCTCTCAATTGCTGTAAAACCACATGTAGCAACATAGGAATTGCCACCTGTTCAGAGCAGTGTTTCACTAATACATAACTGACATTTCAAAAGAAAGTGCAAAGCCTCCATCATGGACAATTATGCTATAATATGTCAAGGGGAAAGTTTCTTCCTGATCCCAAGTTGTTAAAGGTTGATTTATGTCCTGAAGCATGAGTGTGGATATCTTTTAGGAATATTTATACTAACTAGGGAATTCCAGAAGTCATTTTTAGACATGTATATACATGTCAAGCTTTTTTTCAATACCCCGTGATGAAGTTCCACCAGTTAACTAGGCATTAGAATTCTAAGAACATGAAGCAAAGCAAAGTTTTTAACTATGCTGTAAAAATACCTATACAAATATTTCAAGCCACTACCCTCTTCTGGTAAATAAAACCTAGAGCTAATCTTTCTGATGGAGGGGAAGTTGAATATAAAAGCATTGCTACACACAAAAGGCATCAGAGGATGAAAGACGAAATTTTGGGTCCCACTTTTTACTGGCTGGAGAGAGTTTAGTTAAATTTCATAGATCCTGGATTACGGCAGATGCCTAAAATGACTTCCACTTCTGCTTTGCAGAAATCCCCCTTTAAACTATCATTCCACATCCAAACCACGAACCCTCTCTTACCACCCTACACTGTTTACATATACAGTAAGCCTGATTAGGTCATTCTGAAACTCAGCATGACTTGTTAGCCTTTTCTCTTTTTGTGGATTGTATGGGAATAGAATTAGATTTTTACCACTTTTGTGAACTACAGTGTACTTGTTTCAATTATTCCTTATTCATGATATGTGATTGACCAACTAAGTCACATAGTCCCACCTGCATTTCCTGATTGGATGACAATCTTTAATAGGAGGGAAATCTGTGTCATCATGATAGCTGTGCAAATTTTATGCCCTTCATCCAGGGCCGGACGGAGGCATGGGCGAGCTGGGCAGCTGCCCAGGGTGCCAACTGATGGGGGGCGCCTGATGGCAGCTGTAAGGGGCGTGTGGCGTCCCTTACTGCTGCCATCAGGCGCCGTGCGCCCGGCCCGCAGTGCCGGCCAGCAGCACCCTTCCCCCCATGGCTGCGGGACCCTGCACAGCCTGGCGCGCGCGCCAGCAGCGCTTGCTATGCCGGGCTGGGCAGCTTATGCACCGTGAGCCCCGGGGGCGGGCCCGTGCCCCATGGGCTGGCCCGCACATGCGCTGTGTGCCCCGGGGGCGGGCCCGCGCACCCTGGGGCAGGCCCGCGCTCCATGGGCGGGCCCATGCATGCGCCATGCGCCCAGGGGCGGCGCCGCGTGTCCGGGCCCAGGGCGCCAAAAGGGCTCGGGCCGGTCCTGCCTTCATCATACAACTGCATAAGGATGCACAAAAATCTCACTCTTTGCACACATCCCAATGAACAAAAATGTTGCTCATTCTATCATTCACCAAAAAAACTAACAAAAAACATGATCAGTAATTATATGAATTATGTTTTTATTCAGATTGCAAAGGTTTTTTTGCACTATTCCTCTGGCTCTGTTGATAATCATGTACTTATAATGAAGTGGAATTAAAAGCACTGGGAGACTTACCTTAATTCCAAAAGTTTTCAAGTAAAACTTTTCAATGGGTTTCAACCCCAGGTGAGTTTTGACATATTTTGGATTCCCAACAACACTAATGTGGACTGAGATCTGGAAATGGTTCTTCTTCTGGCATACAAAAGCATCATCTGTTGCTGAAAAATTAAATCCTTTGTCTGTGACAATGTGGTATCCTACATCAGGGCTATGGAAACAAGAATAAAAAAACAGCTGCAGTAAGCAACCATACATTCAGTGACAAATGCTGTTTATGTTGCTTTGGGTAAAGTTAAATAAATCCAATTCCTACTAATGAAATCTAAGTGGGAATATATATAATTTCAAGCAATGGATCTATATATGTTCTGCTTTTATCGCCACAGGAAAAGAATAGGGAATTCTTTAAAAATTGACTTGTAATTCCACTCTGGCACCTTACTCATATGGAGGTTAAGAGTGGGGAAAGCTTACACAATTCTTGCTTACAAATCATATAAAAAGCACTCCCCAAATTACAGCAATTTATTCTTGGAGCTCAAAAAGCACCGCTATAAGTAATTGAGCTGAAAATGCATTGTGTTCAGTGATGTGCAAATGAGCCAAGTAGACTTCTTGCTTTGTTCCAGAATTCTTATAGCCAATCACTTCCACAGTAGCTGTTGAGGTGGAGCAAGGTTTTACTCAGGACAAACATACAACATATGCATTCTGGAAAGATCGCTGTTTTAAAGCACTGTTTTTGAATGATGTTCTTCATCTACAAAGTAATGGAACCCTATTTTGTCTCCCTTTATAATTGGGTTTTGAAATTCTTTTGTAGAAGAATGGCTACCTTTAAATACATTGTTGAATGTCCAGGAAGGTTAAAGTGTTCTCCTACAGGTTTATGTATGTTACCATTTCTGATGTCTGATTTGTGTCCATTTATCCTTTATCCTCTGTCTGGTTGGCAGAGGGGCACTGCTGGTACTTGATGGCATAGATCACATTAGTGGAGGCAGATGAACCCCTTACACCCTGACTTGATTAACATCATTTACACTAGTACCCTCTTTCTTTTGTTGTCCTTATATATACCCATGCCTTTGTAAACCCCAACACATCTGATGAAGTGGATTTTACCCACAAAAACGTATGTCCTATTAAATCAATTAGTCTTTAAGGTTCCACAAGACTCCTCATTTTTCCTCATTAATGAGGGATTTGATTATAATGATCAAATTCCAATATGGAATCCCTCAGTAGCATAGCCCTTAATGACAGCTTCTCAAGACTAATCTATTCATTTATCCTTGTAAGTTGGAAGGATTTAGTATAAAGATTTTACAAAAGATTTATAAAGACAAAATTATTTTTGAACAAACTTTAAATCATGATTTTTGGCAAAGAGAGCAAAATTAAATAGACTTCATAAACTACCTTATTGCTTCTGAATTCACTTATTTTTAATGAAGATCATAATAATGAGTAGGTCATGTGTTAAAAGCATCATCGCTGAAGAAACTCCTTACGTCTCTATATAAATCTAGAAATTTCTTCTCTGTAAGGGCAATACCAATTTATAAACTGATGATTTAAAAGCAGTTTCTGAACATTTGCTTAAATGCAGACATATGAGTCAAAAAAGAGACATACAGCGCTGCCTGTCCCAAGAGGAATTATTTGGGTTGAAGGTTATTCTGAAGAGTACTATCATGTTTGGATTCTTACCTACTGTACATCTGCATAAAGCAGTTAAGAAACAAAATCTAGGACTGATTTTGCAAGGAGCTTCTCTGGGAGTGTTCTCCGCCTTTTCCTTTACTTAGCTAATGCTACTAAACCATCTAGGGCTCAGTTATGTTTCTTATGAGTCTGAGCCATGGTGCAGCTGGGAAGGAAGCAGACCACTGGTGTGCTGGAATGAGACAACAGCATGCTTCACTTGTCTATCTCTAATGTTGACAGTGCTTCTTCAGTGCAACTCTCCTGGAATACAGGAAAGGAGGGGAGGAGTCTGTTTCTTTCATAACACTGGGAGGGTACGTCTAAACTACACTAATCTTTCGAAAGAATTTGCATATCTTCTTCTGATCGCATTTTCAAAAATGAAAGTAGGCTAGATGCAGGGGTTTTGGGGGAAAAACCCTTTTTTGAAAGAACTGCGTAAACCTCGCAGAGGGTTTTTTTTGAAAAGGGGTATTTTTCGAAAAAAATGCGTCTAGACTACTTTCATTTTCGAAAGATCCTCTTTCAAAAATGCGATCAGAAGAAGATATGCAAATTCCTGCAGAGACTTAGTGTGTGGACTCTATGCTGCAGCCCAAGGTGTATGGGAGGAGAAGAGAAAAGCTCTCTCATACCTTTCTTCCCACTCCTGTAGGGGCAGGTGTAATCTGATCCACAGAGTTAAATCACAGACTGAGAGCCCCAATCTTTCAAACCCTTCACACAGGAAGGTGCCACTGAAATCAATATCAGTTCTATGGTCAGAGGTGTTGCAGGATTGGACCCCTCAGGGTCCAAACATTTGTGCACATATGGTCCAACTGATGTCAGTAAGGCTGCTCACATTAGAAGGATAATCATGTCCATAAAGCATGAGAGGATCATGCCCTATAAGTGTTCTATGAAAGCAGCCAGTCATGGTATGAAGCCATTTCTACTGCACTGATTAACAGTGCTTTACACATCTCTTTAAAAAAATGTAGCTATAGATAAATCCATTAGCAGCAGCAGGAAATTAAATAGATACAGAGCAAGTGGGAGAGAGTTTAACTTATGGATTTAAATGTTTAAAGGGTGTATAAAACATGTTTGTACTAGAAAATAAACAGAGTGGGGCTTTTAAAAAAATAAATACATAATTCTGTTTCTCCTAAATAAATACTGAATTACTTTTTCCCCCTTCTAATTTTTGTACTTGTAGCTAGGAATTACAAATACATTTATTCTCATTTTCTTGATTTAAAGTTTCCACAGGCAGCTTCATAATGATGGTAAAGAAGAATCAAAATATTAATTTCACAGATCATAAGACTTTAAGATTACATGAACTAGGGTGCAGCAGTCAGGACAACTGATTTCTCATAAATATACATTGGCCATGATCCTAGAAAAATGCATGCATGTGCTTACGTTTATGCACACAAATAGCTCCATTGAACTTAATGTGACTTCTAATGTGTATAGCATTAAGAATATGCCTAAGTGTTTGCACATGCCTGATTTTAATTAGTATTTATGTTCTGACTGCTGAAGGCTGAAAAAACACTCAATAGCCAGAATTTTCAGAAATAACTAGCAATTTTGGGTGTCCAAATTGAGACACCATAAAAGAGCCTGCTTTTCCAAAAGTGCTAAGTATCCACTCTCAAAAACTTGGGCCCTTTTAATGAGTTTAACGAGATATGGCAAAACCGGGCCCCACAAAAATCAGCCATTACTTTTGAAAATCTTAATCCATAATTTAAGAGTTTGCAGAAATTTGAGAAGTTTTTATATTGAAAGAGGACAAAGCCACACAGCTGAGATTTAAACTTTCCCAGAAACGAGAAATTTTCAAATCTAGAATTTTAGTTTCATCTCCTCTTAGCTTTTATAACTAGAACAAACTGGCACTTGAGACAACAGGTTTCAGAATGGAATTCCTCTCCGGTTTACACTGTGACAATGAAAACACTAAAGATTAAAAAGAAAACGATATTTTTTTCTTAGAAACAAAATTACAGCATTCTAAAAAGGAAGGAATAGTAATCATCTTTAAGATCAATAACAATCTATGTAGACTTAGCAGTAATGTTCTTTTGACACACATAGGAGATAATATAATCAAGTAGAGAAATTCTGTACTATGGTCATAACTACAATGCATCATACAGTGGTATTCAAACCATTTCCCAAATAATGGTCATAATTTATCTATTGAGGTACTTTTATGGCAATCGTCATAGAATCCGTTCTTTGATACAATGCACGAAAAAAAGAACATCTGAAACATCAGTTTTAAGTTTTGAACAAAAGGAGGATTGAATTGCTCATAGGCTCTGTATCCTGTCACCTCTAATTGACAGCTGAAATGTAGCCACTGACCAAAAGTTGTTGCGCAGTATATTGGATGTGGCAGGCCACTTCCTCATGGAGAGGTATCCAGGTCACAATCACCTCTCCAAGCTGGCTGAGAAGCTTGCTGGCTTTCCCAGCAAAGACAAAGATTTGAAAAGCAGAGACATTGAACTATTGGCTCACCCTGAAGAAAGTCCTTTTAGAGGTGGGTTGTGGGGCCAAAACAAATATTAAAAACACCTCATTCTGCTGCTCCAATATTGTCTATGCATAAATGGGAGACATTAATGTTCAGATCTGAACATGATGCACCTGAATTAGCCTTTTTTGGAAAGTGTTCTTTTTGCTAAGTGGTGGTGGTGTTTTTGTTTTTTTAAATATTGAGGGTCAGAAGAATGTGGAGGAAAGTACAAATTAACCCTATAACTGAAAAGGCTTCTCTACTGCTCACAGTGAGTAATTTCTTACTTCAGCTCTATGGGATATACAAGCCAACATGGAAGGATCTCTGTTAAAAAAAATATTAAGCACAGAAAATTGTGTGATGGAAAGGTGGACTGAACTTGGAGTGATCTTTTCCAAGGTGGTGTGTTGATTTTGGGGAGGGTTTTTTCCCCCTCATTTGTTATTGCTGCTGCATAAGTTCTATTTCACAACTGTGTGTCTGTATAGGCAAACCTCTAAGGCAATGACACTGTATTACACCGTATAGCTTAGGTTACAAGAGCCTAAGCAGCAATGACAGTCACAAAGGTAAGTACTTTAAGAGGCCTTTATAAGCCATGGGAGGGTGATGTGCAGAATGTACAATAGTTACTTGTTCCCATCTGTTTTGCCAAAAGGAGAAAAGAAATCAAATAGATGTAGGTTAGCTTGGAAGTGTTCTCATGCCTGAGTCTCCTGATTGAGAGACCATCTGCTGTGGGTTTTGTTGTTTGTTTGTTTTTTTAATACCAGAATGCTTGGCATGAAAATCCAGCAATTCCTTAAAATCTGGTTATCAGATCTCTCTGCAACTTCATCCTCACATCTCACTGTCACATTTTCCCTCCTCCAGTTTCAATGTACCATGGATTTCAGCAGCTTAATGCAAACAAACAAAAATAAATCCAAGTGCAAACATTTGTGCTTACAGCTTTTCATAATTATAGTTAAATAAGCTGCTCCAGTGAGAAGTTTGGTATGGCTGCCACGTTAGCTCCTGATAACATTTGTCCACAGCAGCTACGTTCTGGCCGTCACTGTCATAGTCCTGCATTTCAGTGGCACAGTCCTTCGCTGTCACTGTGAAGAGACAAAATCGACAGCTTATTTGCTACATGCCAAGCTAGCTAGTAACACTGAAGAAAACCAGCAAATAAAAATGTTGGCTTCCTTTGTAGCTATTCCAAAAATATTTCCTGCCTTATTTTATTGTCACAGAGCATTTGTTTTTGTTTTACTTTTCATGCTCTGCAAGGTACCACTCAGTTAATATTGCTTTTTAATTCCTCTACCAACTCCCTCCCCCCTTTACATGGCAAAAATATCATTTGTCAGCTAAACGCTTTAATTTTTGAAACAATTATTTTGTGATGAGATCTAGCAAAGAAAGAAGAAATACCAGAATTATCAATTCCCTTCTCCTACATGCAATACGCTTAAAATAAAACAACCCACCAATCCAAACGAACAAGTATTTAGTTCTATAGTCAAAAAAGCAATGTTGAGCCTGATTGGCTGAACACTGTTTAATGCTTTATAATGAGAAACATCCCACAATACTGATTACAACAGCTTGAAGTAGCTAGGATCAATGCTGATGCTTGAGATACTACACGTCATAAAGGCTGAGGAGCACTTCATATAGGAGACAAACAAATGGAGTGCAGTGTGGGAAAATATACTACACAACAGTAAGCAAGCAATCTAAGAATCCTTACATGGCTTGAGGCAGCATGGTGTGACAGAGTACAGCACTGTTGAAATAATTGCAGCCCAGAACCCCAAGCTGCAATAACTGTGTTTCTGACAGACAGCAATGTGAATACTACAAACAACTTCTCTGGTTACTCATTTTGATTTTTAAACTAATTTCCTTCTGCCATGTTTGAGCCCCGTGCATGTTCACAGTCCACTAATGTTAAGCCACTGAGTTTTACTGATGTAAATGTTTGCACAGAGCAAATTTCAAAGCTGTATTGCCATTATTAAAGCCCAACACTTCACATTCATGCAGGCAAGCATCCATAACCAACTGCATGTTTATCCATTCTGTGAGGGACAGTGGCAATACCATGTGATCCATCTAACCAATCACAATTTACCAACACAGCTTAAATCACAGATATTCAAAGAAAGGTTTCTGGACAATCCATATGCTATTTGATTTTTAAAAAACCTCCTACAAAAATCCATCTAATACTTTCAAATAACTTGTTAGTCTGAAGGAGTGACAGGCTTCTCACTCTGTAGCGGTGTTGTAGCCATTTCAGTCCCAGGATATTAGAGAGACAAAGAGGCTGAGGTAATATTTTTTATTGGATTAAATTTGTGTTGGAGAGAGAAACAAGCTTTCAAGCTATCCAGAGCTCTTCTTCAGGTCTGGGAAATGTACACAACGTGTTACAGCTTACAAGTTTCTCACTGACGATATGCCAACAGAAAAAAAGGCTTTAATTAATCAGATAAATTGTTCATTGTGAACTAACTATTCAGTCTCATGCAACCTTTTGTTATATATGGAATATTATAGACTCAGCATTTTCATCTTAATAAAACCTTGAATTACATTAATATTGGGGGAAGGGAACAATAAAGACCTTTTTTTTCAGACCTCCATATGGATACATTTTACAGAAGAAAGAGAGCTCTCAGATCAGATGGTTAGGGAAGCTGAAATGTGTTCTCTTCCTTCCTTCCCCAACATTAATCAACAGTTAAGATGACCCAAGATGGTTGTGTCGATTAGGTCAGCAGAGAACAAAATTCCCTATGTTCCACAGGCTCATGCATGTAAGGGCAGAACTCTTTGGCTGAAGAGTACACTCAGTGAGTGTGAACACTTAATGCTGGATCTGTTACCTGAAATATTAGAGTTTCTTGCTTTTGAAAAGCCAGAGAATTGTTTGACGGTACCTGTCCTGTTCTAGCAGGTTTAATACTGATATCTTTTCTGAGCCAGCGCTAGCGTGACTGTCAAAATATCCTGGCAGTCAACAATATGAAACACGTACCCTGCTGGGAGGAGTTAGTCCATGCTGGAGAATCAATGGTATCTTCGAACAATTGTGAGTGTCTTCTCTTTTTAGCTGATGCCAGGGAAATGCTTTAAAACATAACGTTGTACATTATTACTCCACAGAATAACTAAAGCTATATGGCTATAAAGCTTAAGTGCTTGATTTCTAACAGATTTTTACTTCAAGTTCTGGTTTTGTTTTATTTTAACTGAATGAAATGGTTTATGCTTTTGTGTCTTAAATACCAGCATCCTTTTTATTCCACGTGACCAAGGAATTCACCTTTTTTAAAGCAAGTTTTACAGTGTTGGCATATTACAGAGATAGCGTTAATTTTGACTCAGTAGTACTAAAATCCCAGCTTTATTCTTGAATGGGTTTAGTCAGACAGGGAGGGGTAAACTGTTCCTTCCTTCATGGATAAGAGGAAAAGCCATTTACAGTGATGTTGCAATGTAAGGAGGGGAGACCCCTGTAGGGTGTTTGCATCTCTTGTGCAGCATGGAGTCTAGTTCAACATGGGTGAAGGGACAGGACTGGAGGACCTGCTATTATACAGATCCTTGAGGTCTTTTATTTACCACCAAGACAGCTGTAGGGGAGAGAGTTATAAATGAAAATAGGATCCAATCCACAGCCTGGGAGATGTTTAGCTTTTCCCTTTGCCTGTCAAGGTATTTAGATTAGGCACTGTAGGTAAAGGGTTTTGCCTTTTATCTCTATTTATCTCTATTTGTTTTATTGAATACCCAATACCTTTTGGTGGCTCAAAATTATATGAAATATATAGTGAACTTTTTGTTTTATCACTTGAGTAAAAGAAACTGGTTTTTCTCATGCCTCATGTCAGACTGTTCACTCATGAAAACAAAGTCCCTCGAAATGGGTGTTGTAAAATATCATGGATATTTCTACCATCCCAGTTACTCTTTAGTTTACAATCTCTCTAACCTTGTAACTTTTTTATTGAATTGAATTGCTTTTGATTTTAACCTGACTTTTAATCTTTAAAATATGGTGCTTAAAGAACAATAGCTGATAACGATCCCATAAATGTCTAAACAGAGCCACCATGTGGAGAAACTTGCACCCACAGGTATTTTTCTACACCTGGTTCTTTCCATTCTGAACCATATAGCTCTTAAGAGCAGCTGCCACCTTCCCTTTCTGTATCTTCCTTCCTTCCTTCCTACATAATAGAATTATACCTTACCCAGAGCTATGGGAGGTCCGAGGCTGAAGGTAGGGATAATTTAAATCCAAACAGCTGGAGGATGTAGAAGTATTCCAGGGAGACATGGCATTATCTGTCTTGAGACAGCAGTCTTGGAAAACACTGCAGGGATGTCCATTGGTGTTCATGTCAGAGAAACTCTCAGGGTATCTAAAAGGAAATGTATCGGGAGCCCCTGCTGTAGGGAAGGAAAGTGATGGCCGCAGTCCAGTGGACCCTGCAGCATCATAATGTAAAGCTGTCAGGAACAACAAATGAAACAGTTTGGTCATAAACAGAATAAGAAGAATGCTAATAGTACAGTAAGATTAGAACTCACACAACCCACCCTTCAGCTGCGGTGGAGAATATGGTTCTGAGCCCGAGTCTGGTGGGGACTCTGGTAACTGGCTTTGCCTGGAGATGAAAAGGATATTTTCATTTCACTATGAAAAAAATGTATAATAACCATAAGCCAATCTTTACCTCAAACCACATGAGCGAGTGGACCCAGTTGTCTTAAAAGCTTACCCCGCCTATAAGACTTTTTAATTCCCCGCTTGCTAGACTCCAGATGGGAGAGTCAGTATCTTTAGCAGCAGAAGGTGCCAGCTGGAGACAGATTGTTCCGGCTTATGCTTTGGCCTCTAGAACTTCAGCACTGTGGAGCCCAAGAGACGCAAGGTGGGAATTGTGGAGAGGAAGGGGGTGGGACACAATGGAAGGGGATTGAATTTGCATTGGTCTGATTCAAATAGAAACTAGAGCTAGGCCCTAGCAAGCTCACCAGGAAAGGGGGAATTCACAGAAGGGTTTCCAGGTAAGACTTGGGCTTGCTCACTGCCCCCAGGCAGTGCATTTTGACTCATTTTTCATCCCTGTGAATTTTTCAGCTCAGTCTGGAACCCCTTAAGAGGGGGACAATATCTGCATTTTTTTATAGCTAACTCCCAAAATGACCAGGGACGCAGAGGATTGGTAGACTTTTTTTGAAGCGCACAGCCCTGTTGAAGTACAACCACAAAAGCCTTATCATTTAAGACCAGCTATTCATTCCATGCACTAACCTCACTCCCACTTCTTTGTTCAACATATGGGGTAGCTGCCCAGAGCAGTCTTGGAACCTATTCTTGTCTTTTAGAAATCTGAACAAACAACTAAAATACATTGTAGATGAAGTTTTCGTTAGGCTCATAGACATGCAAGCCGGTCTCTGACATCACACTACATTAAAATGTACCTTTTACTGCTTGGACACAAAGCTATGTCACCCAATGGATAACTCACAGTAAATATATGTTTACTGATAATTAGATGCACCTTTCTTTCCACAGGTAAATCCCACACTCACTGATGCGCAGCATAAGTCAATCAATTTTTGTTCTAATTCTGTTTAGAGAAGCACCTTTTAAACCCCACGAGGTTTCCCAGTTAGAGTGATGAGTTCAGCACAGTTGTACAATGACTGTCCGGAAACAAACAATTATGCACTCAGCAGTGATTGGAAATATTTAGGATGTCAGAGCCTTGAAAGTAATGCTGGCTAGAAGCCAAAGAGAATGCCCTGGGATCTATAATTTCCTACTAGACAGGCATCATAGATAAGCAGAAGGGAATTCTGTTGTATCTTGCCATTTGTAGAGGGGCCTGAGAAAGTCTGGTGAGTTCCATGCAGAGCTTTGTGATTTGAAATGTTGCCACAGAGATGTTTGTGGACTGTCTCCTATTAGTAACATAAACTTTTATTTTATTGATGATGTTATTTGATTTACTTCTAGTTTCATTTCAAGTTCAGAACAATTTTTAAGGGAGTGCTACATAACAGGGTGCAAAACATGGCTCAGAGTTTAGGAAAGAAGCTACCCATCTCTCTTCTGTGAGACGGAGCCTCATAGCTCACTTACAAACCCAGTTTCTCCTCACTAAAGGAAGAAAGAGCTTCATGTGTAACCTGCTGGCCAGTGTATTATGTGTCCCCTCCGGGCCTAGTCAACACTGAGAGGTTGGCTCTTCAAACTGCAGAGATTGGAGACCTGCCCTCTCTCCACTCACCCCCACCTTCATTCAATTCCTGATGTTGGCCAAGAGGAAGCCCTAATGTATACACTCCAGCTGGCACTTTCAAAGGAGCCCCAGGCTGGGAATTGCCTATGTAGTGACATTAACAAATTGTCCAGACCTGGAAGAAACCCTCAGTTCAAGGTTGGAATTATTTAAACCCAAATGGAAATGGAAATTCAGTCAGAATTGGGTGTTTAACGCCCATATACACTTTTTGTAAATTTCAGCCTCCAGGTCTGATTTGAAACACTGCCTGAAGAATTGATGCTTAGGATTTATAATCAGACAGATTAATAACAAAAAGCTAATGGCAAAGGGTTTGTGTTTTTTTTTTGGGGGGGGGGGAGCACAATTTGCTTGTATGACACCCACTGCCCTTCTACAAGGTTAAACTGAAAGCAATAATTTAAAGGGATGCTGTTAAGTTAAAAATATAAACACAGAATGACCTTACCTTCGTTGCAAAGACTTTTATGATTAAACTACAGTTTCATCTATTATTTAAACTATTTAATTTTATATGTCTTAGATTGCACTCTGTGAAAGACAAGTCAGTTTCACTTTTGTTTGCAACCCATTTCATACATGTTCTGGTACATTTCAACATTCTGGGCTAGATTTGATTTGGTGAACATCCTTTAAGAAGTTAGTGTATGAATAACGTTTAAAGTTTTCTTCAGAGTAATGAGATATTTCTACAGCTTTTCAAACTACGTTTAAGATTTTAAATGTTGTTTTCTGAGAAACTAAACTTAGGAAAGTGATTTGCCTCAAAATTTGAACTGTACATCTATAAAAACCTGCAACTTCCTTTCAATATACTGTATGCATATTTCCTGGTTTCAAACACTGCCTCAGATACCCACTTAGTTTCAGTTTAAATTAAGATATTTCAAATAAAAGGCCAACAACATATTTTAAACACGACTATAGAAAGAAAATAAATATTCATTGAAAGGAGAAGGAAACTAGATTCATGTTGGAAAAATACCATTGTTTTGTGTTTTAAGAAAGTATAAGTTTGAAATTAAAGTATAAGTTTGAATTAAAACCTGGGTACGTCCACTAATTAGCAACTTGGAGAACAAAAATGTCAACATTTTACTTTTCATTCATCCTCTCACCCCCTCCCCCCCCAACACTTTTAGCCTTTAGTTTGGAAAAAAGTAGGGGGGAAACTACATATTGCTTCAGCTTCACTGTGTAAAAGAAATGCAGATGTGTTCCATACCACTCACAATTATATATATATAATAGCAACACAGTGAGATTCTACTCTGTGTTTGTGCCTGCAGCATAATATGCTTTGTTTCTAAAGAGCATTTAAAAATATAATTCCAGTTTTTATGTACACTATACCATGGATGATATCTGCTGTATTAGTGATGTATACTTGCCCCTTCTTATTAATATGAGTATCTTCATTTGAAGAAAATTAATTTTCTTGTATCTGTACTTTAAATATGCCAGGGTTCTTTATGTGGATTTATCCATAAGATTTTTTTTCTGCTTGTTATGCTTCAATACAGATAATTGTAATTTTAGTTATAGAAATTTGACATGAATAGTTATTGAACTGTTAATCTAATAATAAAATATCACTATACTTCATTACAATTGAAATCAGTTAAGCCTCAAAAATAGGACACATTTTATTGTGATACATCTGGTATTTTGCATGTATCTAAGAATTACATAATTATACAGCAGTTACCTACAGGTACTATATATCCTGTAAATTAATTGTGATGGATGTGTTGTAGGTTTTTTTCTATTTAACAAGTTAACTGTCAAGACAATATTGTCACGAGAAGTGAAGCCTCATCTTGAAGGAGGTTTAATAATCTGAAATCTGGTTCTTTTTATATGCTTAGTAATACTGAAAACTAAGACCATAAGTATCCAAGTAAAGTATTGCTTAGATTCTTATTTTTCTTTTCCTGTGAACTGAGATCAAGCTTTTCATAATTCATGAATGAAAAAGGGTCAGTAATAGCCCCCTTAACCCATTGTAAATATGTTCAGTGCATGCATATGTCCAGAGTGAGAAGTGCTGTGAGGTTTTATACACATACATACCCACACATTCTTTGACCAGGTGTTGGCAGGTTTCCAGTTTTGAACAATAATATTTTGTATTTAATGATAGTCATCTGGAAGTTAGAATGAATTATCTGTGTTTTATGGTCTGATGGATTTGTGGTTCATAGTATATTGTCCTCGATTATGCCCTGTTTGATGGTATATCATTGTAATTTATACTTTTTTTTTTAACGGAGATAAGTGCTTCGTTTCTTAATTATTAAAGGGACACGAGGATGAAAGAGGTAGATTTTAATCGACAAAAGAGTAATAGGTTTGATATCTTTAAATTGACCACAATAACTAATGTGAAATTTGTAAATTAACCTATTATTCAGTATCCTCCCACTCTTTTAAACCTACTGGATCTTATTAGAAAATCGTGTTTCAATTGCCATCTCCTAACTCTTTCATCAAGCCACATAGCTCCAAGAAAGGATCAGGGCTTCTGTTTGATCAAGTTACTTACTGCAGAACACAGATGTGAATGAGACTTGAGGTGTGATTCCTGTGTTCAGACAGTAGTAATGTCATGATAACATAACCCATGAAATGTGCTAACTAGTTCTGTTCTATTGCTAATACTTACAGGGCTCCAAATTCCAAGTCACTGCCAAGGAATTCTTCCAACATACTTGTATCCACCATCGCATTCTCCAGAGCTCCATGTACATCTTGCCCTTCAATTCAAAACAAAGGAAGCTTGACATTCAGGTCACAGCTACCCCAAACCCTAATACTCCAGACTACGGCACATGCAAATACCTGCTCTCTCATGTGTACAAAAGACCACCACATTGCCCCTCCTTTCAGATAAAACCCTCCTTAGGTGGGCTACATTTTCATGTGCAAATCTAGCCCCAGTAGAAGAGAAGGGATGGGAAATGGAGGAAGTAGTGGACAGCATGGAAGAGGTAATGAGAGGTGACAAAGCAGCTGTAGATGTGAGACGTTTTCCTCACATCACCCTTTGAGAACCAAAGGTTGCATGCATTATTCAATGAAACATAAATGTAAAGCAGGTAGATGTAGGTCTATATTTTGCACCCTAAAAATTAAGGTCTAGAAGACTATTTCATTTCCTAGTCATCTGCTTGCTGGGATCAGTACAAAACACTAGTTTAGAAGTCAGGTGTTCTGTTTACCAGACTTGGGCTGTCAAACTGGCTTTGAAACCCTTTGAAACACATAAAATCTGCTTTCCTTTTAATTGGTTTAACTTCTTAGAACAGAACAGAACAAAATATTAGAAATCTGATGCTAAATGTTGTCTTGCTGGTATTTTCTTTACAAGATCAGAGCGCTAACACATAGAATTTAGTAATGAGTAGAAAGGTTCAGTACTTTGTCCTTCGTTGCTTAGTAACTAAAGGCTATAAATGGATTTTATGATTAAAAGGTCTATAGCATTAACAAGGACTTTTGAAAAAGTCAGCGGGAACTCCCCAGAAAGATAAACAATCTTACTTTAAAAAAAATACTTTGTGGCCTTTCTAGTTTTATAATAAATCTATTATATATTTGAGAGAGTTTGTTCATCTGTCTGTCCATCCATCTGTGAGTTACCTAAATGGTAAGAACTAGAATCACCAAATTTGGTATGCAGTTTCCTCTTATCATAACTTAAAGCGAGGTCAAGGTTTGGTTGTGCAGGACAATGGAATGTGCATGGAATGTGATTCTCTCTCATCAAACAGAACGGTAGGGCTGTGATAGCAAGGACAGTTATTCTCCAGAATGACCACAGGGGGCAGTAAGTGCCCCAGTCCCAGAGAGCAGCCACCAGCCAGATCCTGAGCTTCACCACACCCATCTCCATCCCCTTCCCTGAGCTCCTCCTAATCCCTTCCCTGACTCCTGTACCCCATGCCCCTTGGCCTGAGCCCCTGATTCTGTACCCCCACACTTCCAGCCTTCTGCCCTGATTCCCTCCTCATCCCCCAACCCAGACTCTTGCACCCGCACGGCCCCCAGCTCCCTAGGATCCAAGCAACACCAAGTAAATCTTCTAATACACTATAAGTAAGGCTGCATGGATAACACTTGATAGGCATCTACATGTGTAAATGGCTATGTGCCCTTAAGTTCCATTCTGCTCTACTCTTTTCTCTTCTCAGCCTGAGATGACTCACTGCTTGTAGCTTTGGACATCATTTAACTGCAAACACCATCCAAATCTGCATATGTCAGTTTACACAGCTCCTTTCTATGTACCTGCCAGCACCTTTATGCAGCATAACTTCCCACTGCTAATATGTCTGGAGATCTCAAAACAATTTATGGTGTGTGTATTTAGGAATTACTCACCCATTACCAAAATGGCATTACCTCTGTTTGCTATTGAATCCCAGCTTGACTGCGCTCAACACAAAAGATAACAATAGGGAAGAATTTTAAGAGGTCTGATCAACATTCCCTTTCACCACAGTTAAATTTTAAAAAACAAAACCCAATGGAAATCATGAGCATTTCAAGTAGGGTACACACACAGAACAAAAAACTTTTGCAACCATTTCATTGTACAGGTTGAACTTGGACCTTTAAAAATGACAGTCAAGGTCTTAAATGTGCCTATTCCTAGACTTACTGTACAATCAAGATTTGTTCTCAGAGAGCAAATTTGGTATCTGCCTTTGCTAAAGTATCCCAACTACGATTTTCCAGTTTAAGGAAAATATTTGCTTCAGTCATCTTTCTGTTGTTGGTGGGTTTTTGTGGGGGTTTTTTTTTTTTTCATTTTCCAATCTCTCATTCAAGTAGAAATTGTGCTTTATTCCACCTGCAAAGACTGATTTTTTTTTTTTGTAACTAGCAAAAGTGTGCTACAAAATGTCTGCAACTCCACCCTTATAGCAATCTAGAAATATAGCACTCATCTGAAGAGATCCAAGAATGGAAAACGCATACACTTTTAATAAGTGTTTGGAATAATATCTGCCTACATTAAAGACAAAAACAAATTTGTCTTTGATGGAAACACCCTGGTATTTACACCCTACATGCTATTGTAATAAGCCTTGTACAAAGTATGCCTTGTAAAGCATCATCTGAAAACTCAATTTTCTGGTCAGTATTGCCCTGGTAAAATGTGTATGTCAACACTGTTTGTGGAGTTATAGGATTTCTCTGTATGATATTATTAATACATATTCCAAACCCCACTACCCTGGCTAGGTAGAAGTCAGATCTATTTTAAACAAAGAAAGGAATGTGTGCTTGTTGTAACTGCATTTAAAAAGTAAAGACAGTTATCAACAAGGTAGAAAAAACAAAGGTAGTTCAAACAGATGTAAAATCAGCAGGGAACATCCTTCCACATCATCTCTTTGTCTCCTGGGTCTCAGCTAGAAATATTTTTCCAGAGGGGGGGACACTATAAAAAGGACAGCCACCCCAAAAGACCTCTCTCTCCCCTTGCCCACCTCATTCTCTGCTCCTGACAAGGCAAAAGGAAACAGCCATTGGATTGTGGAGAAGGGTTCCTGACCTGAGGAGTTTGGTCAGTAACCTGGCTGGAAACATGTGGTGACAAAAGTTTGCTTTGCAACTAAGATCATTTTTTAAAGTAGACGCTTAAAAAAGCATCTACTTTCATGCTGGAAGGGCATAACAAGTGGGGTCCCGCAGAGCCAGTTTTGGGGCCAGTTCTGTTCAATATCTTCATCAATGATCTAGATCAGGGGTTCTTAACCAGTGAGGTGCACCTCCCCAGGGGAGGTGTGAAGGGGATACAGGGGAGGCGTGAGGTACCTCCCAGAAAATTTATCGCAATTGCCTTCTCACTGGATAAAATTCTAAAGTTTAGATTTCTTCATAATTAATATTATGAATTAAAATTATAAACATTAATTTCTTAACAACTTCTAGAGATCGGCACACTACAATAGCAATGTGAATCAATCAGGCCTATGTGACGTCACACTACAATAACAGTACACAAGCATTGCCGACTTTCATCTTCAAATATTACGTAAATTTGTTAGGAAAAGGTTCAAAGTAAAAAGCTCATATTATTCATTTAGGCATTGTAACGGGGCCAGGCAGGGAAGCCTTCGCTGGCCTGAGGGAAGGCGGCTGTGGGAGGCCCGGGCCAGGTCTCAGCCTCGTCAGCCAGGAGCTCTGGGCAGGCCTCTGTCTCCCTCAGAGGCTGGGCCCCGACTGAGCTCCCTGGCAGAGTTCTTATAGTCCTAGCCACGCCCCTTAGCTTCCTGTCAGGTAAGGTGGCGGGGCTAGGCTGTGCACAAAATGGCTCTCAGGGGGGTGTGAACATGAAGTTCACTTTCAGGGGAGGTATGAAGGTAAAAAGGTTAAGAACCCCTGATCTAGATGATGGTATAGAGATTTAGACAGTGCTTGGTCCTGCCGTGAGGGCAGGGGACTGGACTCAATGACCTCTCGAGGTCCCTTCCAGTTCTAGTGTTCTGTGATTCTATGATTCTAGATGCTAATAAGCATTTTCTCTTTGTATTTCTTGTAGTTGTTTCTGACTTTTATACGCCTCATTAGTTATACTCATTTAAAAATCTCTCTTTGCAGTTAATAAAGTTGTTTCCCTGTTTTATTGAATTCAGTGGGTTTAAACTGAAGTGTCTGGGTAATACTAAGAAGACAGAATATTATTCCTTTAGGAATAACAGTCGTAATACATTTGTACCGTGCAGAAGAGGGCTGGGCAGCACAAGACACACATTTCTTGAGGAAGACCTGAGACTGTGGTTATGTGGGGGTCACCCTGAAGTATAACCAAGAATGGTAAGAGCCAGGATGTGGTTGGCAGGCTGTAGTTACATGCAGACATTGGTGTGGCTTGCATGCTGAAAGTTTGTGAGCGAGGTACAACAGCTAGGGATTGAAAAGCACCCACAGTTTCAGGGCAGAGGTGACACAATCCCTGCCTGGTCTGGATTATGCCCCACTATATCACAGTACTACTTTTTAACTCAGTGAGAAGCTACTACAACTGTGGAATAAGAAGCTGGACTCTGCTCAAGAATTCCTAACCAAGTTCCAACTGCAGAATCTTTACTGCAGATGATGATGTGCAAACCAGAACATAGCTTGGCCTTCAGATTCTTGGTTGAGTGCCAGGTCCAATGGAGCTATGCTGATTTACACCAGCTGAGGATCTGCCCCTGGATTGCCAGTGCTGATTGAATTTAGAAAAGCTATCAATTTTACTTGCACACTGAGAAAAGTAGATAGGGACATGAAGAAATAAATGTGTCATAGAGGAGGGTGGGGAAAATTCCACTTAAGCATTTCCTCATTGGAATTTGCCAGTTCAGCAAAACTGGAAAGTTTAGTGGAGACAGTTTGATTTTTGATTAACTCTGGATGGAGCTCACACCCCTGCCTGGTTTCCTGCCAGCCCATCTGCCTGGCTACTCAGTAGTTCAGGCTTCCAGGGTCCATGACAACCCAATCAAATGAAGTGCCCTAAAATCAGTGACCCCAGGGCTTCTAGACTTCTGGGCAGCTGGCTCCCCAGTTCCAGGGAACTGGTAGCTCAGGAGTCCTGGGAACCCTTGCTCCCAAGTTCCTGGACAAGCCATCAAGTGGGCTGCAGCACAGCCAAAGCTTTCCGTTCAGCTCCCTTGTGCACTGAAGGAGAGCGGGAAACCCACTCTGAGCCAGGAGCCTTGGAGCTTGGGAGTCTATGCAACCAGACAGGTTACTGTGAAGCCAGGATCTCTGTTGTTCCAAGCATCCCCATTAGCCAGCCTTAGAGCCAGAGATGAAGGAAGCCCTAACATCTGTTAACTGGAAATTGATATGATTCTTGTCCATTTCGCTGCTGCTCACAACTGAATAGCAACAGTGAAACTGATGAGACTCATGTTAGCTTGACTACAGGTATCTGGTCAGTTTCACAGCTTCTGTTCAATAGTGAGCAGCGGTGAAACAGACAAGAATCACATCAACTTTCAGTTAGCAGCTGCTAGGGCTTCCAAAGTCCTTGGCTCTGTGATAAGCTCAGCTACCAGCATAGTGGGCTATTTAGGAGCCTGCTTGATTCTGAAATGAAAAAAACTGTGGAATTGCAGTTCTACAGAAGTTTGAGTTTGGGGCTTTTTTAATCCCAATTCAGAATAGAAAAAAACTGTCACAGAACTAAGCTTCTAGCCAGGTCTTCATTCTCATAAGTAAACTGGAGAAATGTGGATTCAGTACATAATTGGTTAAAAAACTACCAAGAGTCATCATTAATAGCATGACATCAAATTGGAGGGAGATCTCAAGTGGGGTTCCACAGGGATCTGTTCTGGCTTATAGTGTTACTTAGCACCTTTAATAATGGCCCAGGGTAGGAACAGAGAGCATACTGATTAAATTTGCAGATGATACAAAGCTGGCGGTGGTTGCAAACACTTTGGAGGAAAGAAATAATATTCGAAGAGATCTTGATAAACTGGAGAACTGGGCTATGGACAACAAAATTAAATTCAACAACAACATATGCAAGGTTCTGCATGTAGGGGAAAAAAACAAATGCACAAATACAGAACAGCGAATAACTGGTATGGCAGCAACACTGCTGAGAAGGATCTGGGGGTACGTCTAGACTACAAGCCTCAATTTCTTTCAAAAGTCTAGACATCCACAAGACTTTTGAAAAAGCAATCCACTTTTTTGAAAGAGAGCACCCAGGCAATCTGGATGCTTTTTTTCGAAAAAGCCCTGTTTGCGTTCAAGAACACCTTTTTCCAAAAAAGCTCTTTCCAAAAAGGCATTCTTCCTCATAAAAGCAGGTTTACTGCTGTAAAAAAAACTGCCGCATTCTTTCAATTTAATTTCAAAAGAACGCAACGGCAGTTTAGATACAGGTGAAGGTTTTTTACTAAAAAAGGCCACTTAAAAAAAAAAAAACCTGTAGTCTAGACATAGCCTGGGAGTTGTGGATCACAACATCAACATGAGTCAACAATGAGATACTGTTTAAAAAAATTTAAAAAAAGGGGGGGGGGCGCAAATGAAAATTTGGTAAGCATTAACAGAAGCATAGCATGCAAATCATAGGAGGTACTAGCACCACTCTATTCTGCACTTGGCTAGGCCTCAGCTGGAGTATGGTGTCCAGTTTTGATCACTGAAATATAGAAAGGATGTAGAAAAACAGGAAAGGATCCAGAGGCATGCATCCACTCCACTGCTGATTGGGCCCAGGTCCACCCTACCCATCCTCACCAATCCCACAATCTACCCTCCTCGTTGCTATTAAATAAGGCTGCTAGGCCACACTGCCCTGTGTGAAAGGGGCAGAGCTATGGACTCTGACCACTTGGCCTGATTGCCCCATGGAGGAGTGTTGTTTTTGATTTCGTGACTGTGGCTGCCTAAGCCTCACTGCCCTTCAAGAAAAGGGTGTTGCTGGTGACTCTGGCTGCTAGGACACGCTGCCTGGAGGGAAGGGAGCATTTCAATTGACTCTGGCCACTTGGCATGACTGCCCTGGTGAGAAAAAGGCATTAGTGCTGACTGGCCAATAGGACACACATGGACTTGAGCACGATTTGAGGGGCCTCAGAGGCGTGATGCCCACCCCCTGAAGGGAATGGACTGGCTCACACTGCAGCAGGGGGACATGACAGTAGTCTTCCATTACTTGAAAGGCTGCCATAAAACATGGAGAAAAACTGTTTGCTCTTGCCACAGAAGGCAAGACAAGAGGCACAGGGTCAAATCGCAGCATTAGACTGAATCTGGGTAAAAGTTTCTTAACTTTGAGAGGAGTAGGACAATGGAACAAGCTACCCAGTGGAATCTCTTTCACTGGAGGTTTTCAAAAAGAGACTGGATAGCCATCTGGCCTGGATGGTTTAGACCTAACAAATCTTACATCTTGTTAGACTAGGTGACCTTTGCAGTCCCTTTTAACACTGGGGTTCCATGGTTCATGCTATGATACAAGGTGTCTCCCAACTGTATTACCACAGAGTCACTTTTAAGAGCATGATAATGATGGAAAGACCAGGAGTCCCAGAATTTGCATATACTGTTTTTGCAGATGAATGCTGCTGGTAAATATATAACTGACAATTTTCTTTGAAAACAAAGTGAAAGTTATGTGAATTTTTTTGAGAATTACACACAAAATTAGCACATTTTCTACAATATTTCAAATATTTGTATGAGGGTCTCACATCAAACAAAGTAGGAGTGCAATAAATTAACCACTATTAATGGCTGCTGGTCATTTTAGAACCAGTGGTTCTCTGCAAGAGGTATGTGTACCTCTGGGCAGGGCCGGACTAAGGGGTGGGCTAGCCGGGCAGCTGCCCAGGGCGCCAACCTACAGGGGCGCCCGGCTCCTGGCGGGATGCAGCGGCCACCCAGGGCGGGGGCCGTGTTAACCCCCGCAGCACTGGCCAGCAGCGCCCTTCCCCCCGTGGCTGCAGGGCCCTGCACGGCCAGGCACAGCCCGCCCCGGGCTGCGCGCCATCGGTGGTGGCTGGGCCGACTGGGCAGCGCATGCGCCGTGTATCCGCCCATGCACCCCGGGGGCGGGCCCGCGCATGCGTCGTGCGCCCGGAGGCAGGGCTGTGCACCCTGAGGGCAGCGCCGCACGCCTGGGGTCTGGGGCGCCAAAATGGCTAGGGCCAGCCCTGCCTCTCGGGGTACTCAGAGGTCTTCCAGGGGGTATACCAACTCATCCAGCTATTTGCCTAGTTTTACAATAGATTACAAAAAAGCACTGGCAAAGTCAGTATAAACTAAAATTTCAAAGACAATGCTTTGTTTATACTGCTCTGTATACTGAAATGAAAGTATTTATATTCCAATTGATTTTCAAATTATATGGTTAAAATACAGTAATGGTGTGCTATGACACTTTTGTATATTTTGTCTGATTTTGTAATTTTTTGAGTGAGGTGAATACACAAGACAAATCAGGCTCTTGAAAAGGGTACAGTAGTCCAGAAAGGTTGGTAGCTACTATTCTAAACACTTAACTCCTCGCTCTCCTCTTGTGGTGGCAATCTGGAGTCATGGAAATAGCATTCCATGCTAAGGAGTTTTTTAAATGATAAACTTTAAAAAAAAGAACTGGTGCTCCAACAGGTGAGAGTTGAATTTGGGTCAAGGCAGTTGTCTTTCCCTGATGCACGGATATGAAACTAAGGACTATTGTAATCCCACTGTTAGTAGTAAAGTTATTTTTACTCGTTTTTATCTCTGTTAATTGGAATAGTCTAAAACAGATGAATCACTTACTAGTTTTGAATTAGTACCACATTTATTAGCATCCATTTATTATGTGATTTAATTTATATAATAAAGGCCTTGATTGGGTAGTTGGATATTTGCCATCCAACTACCAAAGGGACTTGTTTAGATTAAGGATGTTAAGTTATGGTTAATTGAGTAGGGGTAGGGTTAGGGTTAGGGTTAGGGTTAGGGATCTTGTACATTTCCAAGGAGGAATGCAGAACTCCGAATGCAGCCCCAAGCCAGCGGGAAGTCCCACTGACTCTGGGCTCCACGAGGGGCACTTCCACTTTTAAATGAGCCCATTTCAAAGCAAAAGCACCCACCTGGAGCTCATAGTCAGCGGGACTTCCCGCTGGCCCCAGGCTGCATGCGGGCATGCCAACTTTGAAATGCACAAGCGTCCCCAGTGGGAGCTCTTGTGCATTTCAAAGCGGCAGTGCAGCATGGAGCCCAGGGTCAGCGGGGGACTCATGCTGCACTGCCAATTTGAAATGCCATGCGGAGCCGGGGTCAGCTGGGGACTCCCCAGCTGATCCCGGGCTCCGCGTGGCGTTTCAGGGGAACCTGGGATCAGCTGGCGACTCCCCAGCTAACCATGGGTTCCGCGCAGCATTTCCCCAGCTGATCCCAGTTCCACGGAAATGATGCTCTGGAGCCTGGGATCAGCTGCGGAGCCCACAGCTGACCCCCGGGCTCCATGCGTGGCAGTGCAGCAGGCTCAGCTGTGTGGCTCAGCCCCTTTGAACGCCGCCTCGGCATTTCAAAGCAGCAGCACCGCACAGCTGATCCAAGGCTCAGTTGTGCAGCACTTCCACTTTGAAGTATCCCCTTTTCTCCCCCTTTGCTGCCCCTTAGAGAGGCAGCAAGGGGAGGGGAATCGATTAGTCAACCAGACACCTGACTATTCGGTCTGCTTATCAGATGGTTGACTAGTCAACTAGTCTTTAACATCCTTACTTTAGATCAAAAACAAAGGGTTTGAGAGTGGACCTAACATTTCAGGAGAGACCATAGCATGTAATTAGTCTTTTCTGGCAACAGCAGACAACTGGAATAGTCCGTTTATGGTTTTGTTACATTGTTATTTTATAGTTTTGATATGAATAAATTCTTCTGCTGGTCATGGGCAATCACCTCCCAATGTTGCAATCTCTGGCTTCTCTACTGCTGAATGTCACTACACAGTCAGAGAAATGCTAAGGCAGTAGGAAACTTCATAAATCAGTTCTCTTTGGGCCCATGAACTGCAATAGCCCTGCAAACATCCATTTAGTTGCTAGCTCATCCCAAAAAAACAGCACTGAAGCATGTAGCATTCACATCTTCTGGACACTTAGGGCATATCTACACTGCAGGGCTTAACTCAAAATTAGCTACACAAATTGAGCTACATCAATTGCGTAGCTTATTTCGAAATTGGAAGCATCTACGCAGCACTTATTTTGAAACAGAGCACTCTTCCTCCGACTTCCCTTACTCCTCGTACAATGAGGGTTACAGGAGTTGGAGTAAGAAGTCCTCCAGCTTGACATTATTTCGACATTATGTCAAAATATCTGCCTGCTGTGTAGACGTGGACTAAATTATTTCGAAATAACACTAGTTATTTTGAAATAATGTTGCTGTGTAGATGTACCCTCAGTGCAGTTTAGTAGCCTTTTAAGGCCAGCATTCTGAGGTTGCTGTGACTAACTGCAGAGGACAACATAGAAGGCAGGCAGCATACAAACCAAAGAAAGCAATTACAATCTTCAAAGTTAACAGCTTTGGTGTATAGCCTCATGATTTTATTGTTTTAGGCCACATAATAATGCTGATTTGGGGATGCGTGATCAACTGGTGATACTCCTGGATTTCTCTCTGACACTGAGCTCTTCCATCACAACCGATCTGAGGAATATTTTCTACCATCTCTGGTTGGCTAGAAACCTCTGGCTGGAAACCTCTGGCTCATTCTGGCAGATGAGTACCACTGCAACACATGCCTTCAGCAACAAAGGCTATGGCAAGCATTTCAAGCCTGTCCTCTGCTCTCTCCACTGGCTTCCTATATAATTTTGAATTCAGTTTATGGTCTTGGTCCTTATCTTGAAGTGTTCCATGGCCAAAACCACAGCTAAAACCATCATCCAAAGTTCCTGGACAAAGATCAACTCAGCAGTCCCCCTGGCACAATGGAACTCTCAACAATAGGAGTAAAGCTGTCCGAGAGAGGGACTTTCTCTGGAGATGGTCTGAGCACGTGGGATGAACTGTCCTTGGAACTAAGGACCATCACAGACCTCACCACTTCTCATGCCAAGTGCAAGGTGCATTGCTTTGATCTTGCCTTCTCTAACATACACAGCAACAGATATGTTTAACAATAAAAAAAACCCTGCCCAAACAAGACACTTCACTCCATACACTTCTCTCTTTAGGGAGACCAAGAGAGAACCAATAGCATGTGATAGATGTGGAGTCTCTTTGCACTGTTGGAGTGATCTCAAATACTATCATGATGTGCATAGTATCAATACCTACAGAGAATAGTGATTGACCTCATATGTAGTGAAAGTGTCACCTGCCCTAAACTGAAGCAAAATCCAGCTAACATACTTGTCCCTTTTGTGCTTTACCTGTGGTTTTAAAAATAGCCACTCATCTCTGAATCCCCCACTCTTGTTATATGACTAACTTATTAAGTTGTTTGTAACCCTGACGCACACTACTGACTATGACCAGGAAATGAAATTCTGCCTTTTACCAGCACTGCTCTGTGACACACCTGTATTACAATGGTATGCTATTAACTCACTCATTTGAGAAGAACAAAACTTAATATTGTATACAAAATAACTTTTCAAACTTTGTCTTGTAACTTCACATTAATTTTACATCAAAACTTTCATCTGGTTCCCAGAACACATATCCAGTATGCCGAAAGGATAAAAACCCTTAGGGTAATCTACATTGCAACGCTATTTCGAGATACTAGAGTATCCCGAAATAGCTATCCCTTGTCTTCACAGCAAGCCCATTATTTAGGGCTCGCTATTCCAATGTGCCTGTAAACCTCATGTTACGGGAAGTAAGGGACGTTTCGGAATAGCACTTTATTTTGAAATTTGGTGCTGAGTAGACAGAGCCAAATGACAAAATAAGCTATTTCAAAATAGCATCAAAATAAGATAAGTAATTTGCATAGCTCAAATTGCTTCTCTTATTTAGAGTTACAGTGCAGTGTAGACGCACCCTTAGTGATTATAGTTAGAGAAGAGGGACCAGTTAAAAGAGCAGCTGGATGGAATTCTCTCAGGGTGAGATTCCATTGCTGCATTAAGTCACCAGTGTATGCTTCATAGTTCTCCTAAATCCTTGCTTTGGAAGTGACCTTCCTAGGAGCTCTGCTGATATTTCCAATGTGCTTAGATATAGTTTAGATCAAACCTCCCAGAATAAGTTCCTGATTTTGATAAAGTATTTAACAGTTACTCAGTATAATACAAGGTTTGTTAGAAACTCACTAATTTGTTTAATGCAAAATTAAATCTTTCTGAAGGCAAAGAGAAGAAACTGTTTAACTTTCAGTTTCAATATATTTTTCTCAGACTCACACAATATGAACTGCTTAGCTTATAAACGGAACACAGGCTAATGGAAGATCTACATTTATTAAGTAAATTAATATATTGGATGAAGCTTTTTATATTACATATCAAGAATATTTACATCAGAGTAAAGTGAGAACTCATACCCCAGCAGAGAGAACAAATACCCCAGCCAGTTAAAAAAATAAAAAAATAAACATACCATTCTAAAAGTTGAATAATTGACAGTGAAAAATCGGGTAAGAATAAAAGGAAGTAGCATTGTTTTTTGTGCCTCATCTAATCTTGATCAGCCATTTTGAACAGGTTGCATTCAGTGCTAAGAGGCTTGAGAAATTAGGTTTATTTGATTACAGAAACCAAAGAATGGAAATATTCAGAGTCTAAGGCTAGAAGGGATCACTGTGATCATATAATCTGACCTCTTGCATAACATAGGACATAAAACTTTCCCAAAATAGTTCTTACTGTGTATATTTTACAACAATCCAGTCTTGATTTAGAAATTGCCAGTGATGGAGATTTTACCATTACCGTTGGTAAATTGTTCCACTGGTTAACTACCCTCACTGTTAAAAATTTACACCCTATTTCCATTCTGAATTTGCCTAGCCATTGGATCATGTCATACCTTTACTCTGCTAGATTGAAGAGTCCATTGCTAAATTTTGTTCCCCATACAAGTACTCTTTGTTAAGCTACATCAATGGAGCTCTTTGACACTATCCCTATAAGACATATTTTCTAGTTCTCTAATCATTTTTGTGGCTTTTCTCTATATTCTCCCCACTTACCAACATCCCTTTTGAATTATGGGCACCAGAACCAGACACAGCATACAGGCGCAGTTTCACCACTGCCAATCAGAGAGAGGCATAAATGTGTCTCTACACCTTCTCGAGGTTCCCATTTATGCATCCCAGAATCACACTAGGCCTTTTGGCCACAGCACTGCACCCGGAGCTCATGTGCAGCATCTTTCTTCAGAGTCCCCCATCCTATAAGTATGACCTACGGTCTTTGTTCCGAGATATGGCCAAATGTAAATGTACCTATTAAAAACATATTAATGGTGACAGAGAAGATGAAAAGTGGAGACTATGGTGGCATCTGGCTGCTGATGAGATCAGCGTGAAATCTGGCACGACATTTTTACAGAAAGAAAATTAGACAAAGTTGAAGATCAGATTGCAGCCTTTGAGAGGAGTAAAAACACCAAGAAAATGATGTTCTGTCAGCTTCAACAGAACATCATGCTGAGCAGGGTTAGGCTCTCACTCTGTGATAGGGAGGAATGGTTCTCAAGCTCCATGACATTGCCATATCCTGGGAATTTTCTTAAAAGAGCTCTGGATATGTACTAGGAAACCTAGCCAATCCCTGGTACTTTCCTCCCTGTCATTCATCACTGGGAACTCCTGGGAATTATGGTTTCCTTTATTCCTATCTCTGCTGTACAAAGGAGAGCATAAAGGAATCCTTCCAGGGCTCTTATGTCTTAGTCCTCATTTGCTCTTGCATTCTGTTCCTTGGAACTACTGTGTAAATAGCAGAGTATTTACCATTTCCACGTATTTTCTACCCAAACTAAAAATTCACATTACAAAAATACTAAGTATGCCTTAAGACACACATGCCATCGGCAATAGTTTCGCTTTCTAAAATCGTTGAGTTGCTTTAGAAACTATACTCTTACCTTCAAAGAACTGCTGCAGGGCCTCATTTTCTCCCACCACATCCATGGCAAAAGTAGAAGTTATTTTCTCTTCACAAGCTTAGGGACATCAGATTGTGAAACAGTTGCACTGTCCTCTTTTCCAGCTGATGTATTTTTGAATACGTTCATTTTCATGTCATCATGTCCTCAACCGACTGATTGCCTTTGCTCCACAGAGGAGGATTCTTTCAAAACTAATGCCAAGCAATGGACTCAAAGCTTCTACCACATATAGGGAAGAACTTGACAAGATTTTAGGAGGAAAATTGTAGAAGGCATATTTTTCTTACTTCATGTGGAAAACTGTAAAATGTGTCTATCATCTTCCTTGTTTTAAGAACCTTTGCCCCCAAGTAATGCCCATAGCCACACATGCGCAAACAAGAAGGCAATAAAAATTACTTATCTTGTATTTGGCCTTCCACACTGGTATACTGTGTGTAAATGAGTAAGTACTATAGATGAAAATTGATGTGGATGATTAAATAGAACAGAAAAACACCACTAATTACTAGAATTGTGCATTATCTAGGGTTTTTTGGCGGATCCCTGCATTATACTCAAGTGTTCCATAAATATGAATTTAACCTCAAAATATGCCTTTGGGTAGTAATCCTATTTAACAGTCATGAAATTAAGGCTCAGAGAGATACTGCTTTTTTATATCTCAAAGTTTATCATGCAGGTTTTCTTTGCCAGGGGGGGAGGGGGAGGGAGGTGTGTTTTTTTGCAGTCAAGGATTACAAAGCTTTACACTGTGGGCTCTGCTGGTTGTTAGTCTGGTCTTAATAAATCACCACCTTTAAGACTGATTTGCTATTCTCTTGTAATTTCCCTTCAGTCCCTTAAAACCTATTTCCTCTCTAAGCAGCTGTTATATTATACATTTTATGGTTAAGAGACCAACCTCTTAGGAGACACTATGCAGCTCTGTGACTGGATGTAAAGGGAGTACATAATAGCAATTAAACAATTGTTGCTTCTACAGTGATGTTGACTTCTCCACATCTGGTCTTCTTGCAGGTTTATTGAGTTTGCAATCAAACCTCGATATTCCAAGTCAAATGCTTCTTGGAGGTACCCCCCATTTGTGGATATGACAGATTTCTCCATCTCACCCCAAGGACAAATAGAAAACTACTTGGAGCGTATACAGTGTTTTTCATTTCAAATAAATGAAGGAAGGTGGACTGATGGTAATGCACTGGATTCAGGAGATCTTAGGTCAGCTCCCAGCTCTGATGCAGACATCATGTGACCTTCAGTGTGTTTAATTCTGTGCCAGATACCAAACCAACTTCTCTGCTGGGATGAGCATTATAATCAGTTCGTAAATTGTAGAGCATTATCAGATATCAGGTATCATTCAGTTACAGAAAAAGTAACTCTGAAAATGGCTTAATTTTAACCACAGAGAAGTTTAATCTTTCAAATGCTCAAAATAAGAAGTAATTTAAGATCTTTAGCAAGCATTTCTGCGTATCATCGAGAAAGATAACCATAAATATATTGTCATTTTCTACTGAAAATAGCAGGTAAATTAAACAGACCTTTAGACTATATTGCTTTAACAGATTATTAACCTTTTGACCTTGGATGCCAAAATTCAGCTTTCTATAGTGGAATCCATTGAATTAATGGTAGGATATAAAAAAAATCCTTTCACAATTGTTTCAAAGAATACACTGCAGGCAACAGAGTTTTACTGAGGGGAAATGGACCTTTCTGACATACTGTGTGTTTGTGATGGGATATACCAACCCTGCACTGGGCCAGCAAGAGTTAAACAGGCCTATATGGCCAAGATACCCCTACCCCCACAGTCCCACTGGATATGCGCCAACTGGAGGACCAGTATAAAAGCCTGGGGAGCAGCTCAGTCAGAGCTGACCACCGCAGGGGAAGGAGCTGCCACCAGAGTTGCGAACAGGAACTGCTAACAGGGAGTTTGGAGAGGGAGTTCTCCAGGTAAAAGAGGAGTAAAGACGGGACCCTTGTGGTAAGTGGCTGTCTGGAGTGTGTGTTTGTGTGTGGGGGAGTTATTTGCTGTGTGCTGAGCTTGTGTTTGTCTGTTTGGTTGGTTTGTTTGCTTGAAGGAGCTTCTAAAGGTTTGAAATCTAGAAGCCTCTGTTAATTGGCTGAGCCTCAGTCAGGGAGGGGCTACCAGAGCTATATAAGCCTGTGACTCAGCGACCAGGAGCTTGCGAACAGGAACTGCTAACAGGGAGTTTGGAGGGAGTTTGGAGGGGAGGGTAGAGGGCACTAGTGACTTCTGGCCTTCTTTAAAACATAACTCTTATAATAATCTATATTCCAGAGGTTTAAAAGAATCCCAGTTTACACTTATTCATTAGAAAAATGGAGACAGAAGCCCAGCAGCAGAGTGGGGCTATCCTGTTTATTTCGGGTGTAACATGTATGATTAACTGCCCTGTGGCGGGTCACGTATGTGTGCACCCGTTGCAAATCCTGACCCTCAGAGACCGAGTTCGGGCTTTGGAGGCCAGGGTGGCTGAACTGGAAGAGCTAAGGGAGGTAAAGAGATATGTGGATGAGACTTTCCGGAACACTGTAGTACTGTCCCACCTCCAGTCTGAGAGCCCCAGTGCTCTTAAGGAGGATGAAAGTCTCAAGGAACAGAGCATTCAATGGGAGCAGAGGAAACCATCCCGTGGTTGGGACCCTCCTCCCAGAGGATGTTGCGGTATCCTCTCGCACTGAGGATACCTCTGAGGAGGAATGCCAGTTCGGAAGAGGCAGGTGTTAGTAGTGGGTGATTCGATCGTTAGAAACATAGATAGTTGGGTTTGTGATGACCGGGAGAACTGTATGGTCACTTGCCTGCCTGGTGCGAAGGTTGCGGATCTCTCGAGGCATCTAGACAGACTTATGTGTAGTGCTGGGGAGGAGCCGGTGGTCGTGGTACATGTAGGTACCAATGACGTAGGGAAGGGTAGGAGAGATGTCCTGGAGGCCAAATTTAGGCTGCTAGGAAAGAGACTGAAATCCAGGACCTCTATGGTGGCATTCTCGGAAATGCTTCCAGTTCCACACGCAGGGCCAGGTAGGCAGGCAGAGATTCAGAATCTCAATGCGTGGATGAGACGATGGTGTAGGGAAGAGGGGTTTGGATTTATTAGGAACTGGGGACACTTTTGGGAGAGAGAGCCTATACAGGAAGGATGGGCTCCACCTAAACCAGGAGTGGAACCAGACTGCTGGCACTAAACATTAAAAGGCCGTAGAGCAGTTTTAAACTGACAGATGGGGAAAGCCGATTGGTGTGGAGATGCACGTAAATCGGAGGAGACTTCTCTTAGAGGAGAATCCATTGATAGAGATTCTCTAAGCTGTAGTCAGAAAGAGAGGAGGGAAGAGGGCAAACCATGGGCCAGAGCAGACAAACAACCGCGTACAAAGGAATCCAATGCATCAAGGAAGGGCAGACAAATAAGCAGTGGCAAATTTTTAAAGTGCTTCTATACAAATGCTAGGAGTGTGACTAATAAGATGGGTGAACTAGAGTACCTAGTATTAAATGAGGAGATTGACATAATAGGCATCACTGAAACCTGGTGGAATGAGGAAAATCTGTAGGACACAATCATACCGGGATATAAAATATATCGAAAGGATAGAGCAGGCCGGGTGGGTGGCGGAGTGGCACTGTATGTGAAAGATAATGTAGAATCAAATGAAATAAAAATATTAAATGAATCAACATGTTCAATAGAATCGCTATGGATAGTAATTCCATGCTCCAAAAATAAGAAATTAGCAGTAGGGATATATTACCGACCACCTGACCAGGACAGGGATACTGACATTGAAATGCTGAGGAGATTAGAGAGGCTACCAAAACAAAGAACTCTATAATAATGGGGATTTTAATTACCCCCATATTGACTGGATACATGTCACCTCAGGAAGAGAAGCGGAGATAAAATTTCTCAATGGCTTAAATGACTGCTTCTTGGAGCAGCTGGTGCAGGAACCCACAGAGGCAATTCTCGATTTAGTCCTGAGTGGAGCGCAGGATCAGGTCAGGAAATAACCGTTACAGGACCGCTTGGGAATAGTGACCATAATATAACAACATTCAACATTCCTGTGGTGGGAAGAACACCTCAGCAGACCAGCACCCTGGCATTTAATTTCAAAGGGAATTACACAAAAATGAGGTTGTTAGTTAAACAGAAATTAAAAGGCACAGTGACTAGAGCCAAATCCTGCAAGCTGCATGGAAACTTTTAAAGACACCATAATAGAGGCCCAACTTAAATGTATACCCCAAATTAAAAACATAGCAAGAGACCTAAAAAGAGTCACCGTGGCTTAACCACCATGTAAAAGAAGCAGTGAGGACAAAAGGCATCTTTTAAGAAGTGGAAGTCAATCCTAGTGAGATAAATAGAAAGGAACATAAACACTGTCAAATCAAGTGTAAAAATGTAATAAGAAAAGCAAAAGAAGATTTTGAGGAACAGCTAGCCAAAAACTCAAAAGAAATAACAAAATGTTTTTAAGTACATTAGAAGCAGGAAGCCTGCTAAAAAACCTGTGGGTCCCTAGGCGATCGAACTATAAAAGGCGCAATCAAGGGCGATAAAGCCATTGCGGAGAAACTAAATGATTTCTTTGCTTCAGTCTTCACGGCTGAGGGCGTTGGGGAGATTCCCAAATCTGCACCGTCCTTTGTGGGTAATGAATCTGAGGAACTGTCCGGATTGAAGTGTCATTAGAGGAGGTTTTGGAACAAATGGAAAAACTTAATGTTAACAAATCTCCGGGACCGGATAGCATTCATCCAAGGGTTCTAAAAGAACTCAAATGGGAAATTGAACTATTATCTGTGGTTTGTAACCTATCCCTTAAATCGGCTTCCGTACCTAATGACTGGAAGGTAGCCAAGCGTGACACCAATATTTAAAAAGGGCTCTAGAGCGATCCGGGCAATTACAGACCGGTAAGTCTAACTTCAGTACCTGGCAAATTAGTGAAACAATAGTAAAGAATAAAATTGTGAAGTATGTAGAAGAACATAATTTGTTGGACAAAAGTCAACATGGTTTCTGTAAAGGAAATCCTGTCTTACTAATCTATTAGAGTTCTTTGAAGGGTTAACAAACATGCGGACAAGGGGATCCAGTAGATATAGTATACTTAGATTTCCAGAAAGCCTTTGACAAGGTCCCTCACCAAAGGCTCTTGTGTAAATTACATGGCCATGGGATAAGAGGAAGGTCCTTTCTTGGATTGAGAACTGGTTAAAAGACAGGAAACAAAGGGTAGGAATAAATGGTAAATTTTCAGAATGGAGAGGGGTAACTAGTGGTGTCCCCAAAAGTCCTAGGACCAATCCTGTTCAACTTATTCATAAATGATCTGGAGAAAGGGGTAAGCAGTGAGGTGGTAAAGTTTGCAGATGATACCAAACTGTTTAGGATAGTCAAGACAGAAGCAGACTGTGAGGACTCCAAGAAGATCTCACCAAACTGAGTGATTGGGCAACAAAATGGCAAATGAAATTTAATGTGGATAAGTGTAAAGTAATGCACATCGGGAAAAATAACCCCAACTATACGTACAGTATGATGGGGGCTAATTTAACTCTGACAAATCAGGAAAGAGATCTTGGAGTTATCGTGGACAGTTCTCTGAAAACTTCCACACAGTGTGCAGCGGTGGTCAAAAAGGCAAATAGGATGCTAGGAATTATTAAGAAAGGGATACAAAATAAGACCCAGAATATCTTACTGCCCCTGTATAAAACTATGGTACGCCCACATCTTGAATACTGTGTACAGATGTGGTCTCCTCACCTCAAAAAGATATTTTGGCCTTGGAAAGGGTTCAGAAAGGGCAACTAAAATGATTAGGGGTTTGGAGCGGGTCCCATATGAGGAGAGGTTAAAGCAACTGGGACTTTTCAGTTTAGAAAGAGGAGACTGAGGGGATATGATAGAGGTGTATAAAATCATGAGTGGTGTGGAGAGGGCCGATAAAGAAAAGTTATTTATTAGTTCCTAAATAGAAGAACTAGAGGACACCAAATGAAATTAATGGGTAGCAGGTTTAAAACTAATAAAAGAAAGTTCTTCTTCACACAGCATGTAGTCAGCCTGTGGAACTCCTTGCCAGAGGAGGCTGTGAAGGCTAGGAATATAACAGAGTTTAAAGAGAAGCTAGATAATTTCATGGAGGTTAGGTCCATAAAAGGCTATTAGCCAGGGGATAAAATGGTGTCCTTGGCCTCTGTTTGACAGAGGCTGGAGAGGGATGGCAGGAGACAAATCGCTTGATCATTGTCTTCGGTCCACCCCCTCTGGGGCACCTGGTGCTGGCCACTGTTGGCAGACAGGATACTGGGCTAGATGGACCTTTGGTCTGACCCGGTACGGCTATTCTTATGTTCAGAGCTCTGAAGCAGGAGCAGCAGTTGGATGCCATGGCAGAGACCGGCCAGGGAAGGGCCCAGCTTGGAGGACACAGGTGGGGAAGATGCTGGCAATCCTGAACAGGGTAGGAAGTAGCCCAGGGCGGGGAATTGGAATCGCCAAGAGCTCAGCATGTTTCAGGCAGACTCTGCTGAGCTAGTGGTGAGACATGCCCACCACTGACTGGGCCCTGGGCTGGGACCTGATGGAGAAGGAGGGCTCAGGCCCCCTTGACCCATCTCCATTAGCTCCCCAAGGGGGACACTACACCTGGACTGCTGATTTGTCAGCGGGGCAATAGAGTCCAGCTGCCAGGTGCTGCTACTGGCCTGGGGATGGTAACAATTACAGGGTGAAGCAACCCAGATGGGGCCTAAGAAGCTCTGCGCCCTGCCTCTGGGGTTGGGGGAGCTGGGCTTGTCACCCGGTGACAACGTTACACACATTTGTTCCATTAAATCTTGCAGCTCATTCCATTTACTACTGTAAAAAAGAAGTGAGGCATCTACCTTTTTGCAAAAAAACCAACTCTTAGTGGTTAAAAGACATAACTCGGAAATTACGTTTGTTTGGAATCTTTGGTAAAAATCTTATTATTAGATCAACAGTGTACTTTTGTCTCTACATTTTAATTTGTAAGACTATTTGTGGGTAAATCAATAATGATATTTGTAAAGAAAAGCTGCTGTCAGGATCAAAAACAAGCTAGTTTCCCCCCCCACCACCCGCAAAGTGCTTGTGTGAGAAATCTGCCACGCACTTCTGGCCCTGTTCCATATATCCTGATCAGCTGTCTACCTCTGGAGCAGGCAAAGTGCCACTTGAGCAAGGAAACATTTTTCTTAAGGAGCCGTGATAGTCTTTCTTCAGTTTCCCCTTTGCAAGCAGTTCTACATGTGAGGAGATCAACAGCAATTAACTGGTTAATCTTAATTTTCCATCCAGGAAGGCGTGCAGAAATGATTGAATGTGCAATAGCAGTTGACAGAAACTGGTGTATAAAAAAATTACTGATTGGATGCTCTTAATATAATATAGAGAATAGAAGAATAAAACAGATAAATGCAAACAGAATGCATTTGCCATGGATGCGTCCCCCGGCTTGCCTGGATCCAGCCCCCGAGGCTCAGGGCTCTGCCCCCAGCATTGGGGAGACCATGCTGGCACTCTAGTCCCCCTGCCACCCCTCCACTGGGCTGGAATACACAAAATGTACTAGCCTGGGCCCCTCTAGGCACTAGTGTGGAAGGGGAATGTGGGTAGTGTTTTTCTGCTTCTCATTTAGGGTCAACATCAGTGAGGGTTTGTTTTGTTTTGGCTTCTCATTTGTGCGTGGCCCCCACCTGGATTTTCTGTGGGTCAGCGGCCTCTGACGCCAAAAAGGTTCCTCACCTTGGATTAGGACAAGGTTAGAAATAGAAGCAGTGTTCTAACACTGAAAACCATAGCATTGTCTCTTTGAGCACAGTAGTGTGGAGCACCAAGGTTTAAAGGTGAGCTACCTGAACATATATCACATTAGAATACTACACATTACAATTGTTTTTCCATATCAACTAGTCTTAAGAACAAGTAATTCAACACATATGAGCCCCAAGTGCAATCCTGTGGCAAAAGGGACTAATGTGATCCTTAGATGTATAAACTGGGGGGAATGAGTAGAAGGGCATTGATTTTACCTTTGTATATTCAGGATGGGGGAGACAGATCCTAGAATACTGCATAAAGTTCTGGTGTCCATATTTATAAAAGGAGGTGAAAAACTTAGAGGAGAGTTTAGAAGAGAGGCACAAAAATGATGTGAGGACCGGAATAAACGCTTTATGTGGGAACCTGAAAGCTCAATCTGTTTAGTTTATCAAAACGTAGATTGCGAACTGACTAGATTAGTGTCCAAGTACCTTCTCAAGGAATAAATAGTGAGTATTAAGAAGTCTCTTTAGGAGAGAAAGCATAATCTCTTACATCTTCATATCAAGACTGGATGCCCTTCTGGGAGATTTGCTTTAGCAAAAATACAAGTTAGGATTTAATCAACAAGTGACTTGGCTCAGTGAAGGAGTCACTGGATGAAATGTAAGGGTCTGTTATAGATAGGTCAGACTAGATGATCCTTTCTGGCCTTAAACTCAACAAATCTATAAATGAGGGAAGTAGGGAGACAGCAAAGTATTTATGAGAACCCCAAACCTTCCTAGATATTTCCTGCTGTGCTGATGATCAAGCATCTAGATTCTGCACTAAGGTGACCATTTGCAGTGTCTAAAATATTTAATCTCGCCTGTTAATAAAAATTTGAGGTGTACTTCAAACCAATTTTTTTTTAAATGGGTCAATGCTATGCTGTTACAGAGTTTAGAGTGACTATTGTGAGTGAAGGGGTTCACACAGCATTCTGCATTGTAACGAACAGACAATAAAACATCTTCAATCCAACATTTATTTAATCAGAGGTTTTGTTCTCAACTGTAAATTACAATAACAAGTACTTGCCACATTTTGGTTCAACTAAAGTATTGTATCTAAGCATACACAGCATAGGAGAATTTAAAACAATCACAGTACTTTTTAGTGCAATTTGCAAAAAGGAGAAAAAATCTTGGACCCACTTGTAGGAAATAAATATCAAGTGACAAAAAATTTCAGCCAGTTTAGAGTTATCTATATTGAAAGTCACACATGCACCAGAGTGTAAAGAATTAGAGTTCTTCCTTGTAATATCCAAGTTTTGCCAGTGACATCTCTTTTCTCAGCTGCATAACTTCCCAGAACATCTGATCCACTACAAAATAGAAAAGGTATAGAAAAGTTACTGAAACTAAATCACCATCCTCCTTTATTCAGGGTATTTAACTGAGAAATGTAGGCTACCTCATTCAAACAGTAGTTTTACACCTTTTAGAAACATTTTACAAAGTGGTATGATTTCAAAGCTAATTTTCCCAATTTCAAAGACCCATCCTTTTATTTTGTGCAAAGGAACATGCAATATTTATGATTTTTTTTAAAACATCCCTTCAAAAGACCGAAATCATCCCAGTCCCAGGAGTGGGTATTCTATTCACTTTATAATTACAAATTTGAGATGCAGTATCAGCCTCAAAACAAGGCATTTTAAAGCTGTAAAAAAGTAAGAATTTAAAATACCATCTGCAGGCAGTATCTAGTCCAGAGGTCCTGCCACTGATATGCAATACTAGTGTATTAAGGAAACCTTGAATCATCACAAAGGAATTAAGCTATTAAATCTTCTTAATCCTTGATTGCTAGTGTGCCTGTTGTCAAAGATGGATTTCCTCCAGGGTAATCCATAGCAATCTTGCTGGCATCACTGCACCTAACCAGATCATTAACACATGGAAGTTTGGCAGTCAGATGCATATTTTTGTTAGTCGCTTTACTGGATGTTTGCAATGCGGTTGCTGTATTGGTCCCAGGATATGAGACACATGGGTGGAAGAGAGTGAGACTCGTTTTGGAACTACACAGACTGCCAAAGAAAAGCTCTATGTAGCTTAAAATCTTGATTCCCATTTCTAACAGAAGTTGGTCCAATGAAAGATTGGTCCTACCTTCTTTATTGCTCTCATTTTACTGGATGTTAGAGTTTAAATTTTCCATATGAAAATATCTTCACACTAAACATGGCCTTTAAAAATCAGAAATGTTCATAAAAATATTGGGAGGGCTAATCCCCCCCCCCCCTCTTTATTTCCCCCACACAGATTAGGGAACAAGAACTAAGCTGCTTTTTCAGTTCAATCAATTTTCATCTCTCCCATTTCTTCTGACTCTTCTTTTTCAGTGGTAAAAAAAGAAGGGGGAAAGAAACACAAAATTTTTTGATATTGAAAAAGAGTTCCATTTCAAAATCTGGGAATGAAGACTAAACTGTAACTTTTCATACATCCCCACCACCACACTCACTTTTACAACCAGTTACAGTAATTGCCCACTTAACACATTTTCTCAATAGCACAATTTTTTTTTAGAGAACGTTTTTCGAACAACATGACTGTCCCCGAAATAACACGAAAATAATCAAGTGGCAGACTACTTCGCACAGCAGTATAAATTGGTGAAAACAGTGGTAATATGCATGAGCGGATGAATACACGTGGTCACAGCGCTCCTCTGCTCACTCACTTGTGTTTTAACAAACCATGGTGACTTGTGTTGCTAGTTATCTTGTGTTGCTAGATATCTAATGTTGACGTTGATGACCCAGCACCAACAAAAAAATTGATTTTGCCGCCACCACCACCTGAAACGCAACCCCCACCTTTTCCATTATTTTTAACGGGAAAATTGACCCCGCATAGCACGTTTTCGCTTAGCACGAACATTTTCAGAAACGCATCTATAGTGTTAAATGAGGAATTACTGTATACTATAAACAGTAATCGAATTACACCAAAGATTCATGATTTTATGTAAGAAAAATATTAGCAAAGAAGAGTCTTTGTTCTATGTTTGTATAGCCCCCTAGCACAAGATGGTTCATGTAATGACTTGAGTGCCTATGCATTATAGTAATACATATCATAAGCATACTGGATTACATGGTTAAACAATTAAGATAACAATAGATACACCACTTTTATGTCAGACGTTTTCCTTAGGATCACAGTCCTGGCTCTAAGTGATTTGAAAGGAATTGCTCAAATTAAAACTAAAAACTCAATAAAATGTTTTTTCTCCACTAGGTTTCAGAAGTTCTTGAAGAAATCTAAGATCTACAGGGTATATCTAAAATAAAAGATAGCACCAGTGCAAACAAACATAGGATACAATATATGGATGACCGCTGTAAAAGCCTATATCACCCTAACTCATAATTACTTTATATAAGCATTTTCTCAGATAATTTAACAGGTCCAATTTACATTACAAAAAAAACCAAACTAACAAAAAAACCACCTTTTCCTAAAAGTGTCATGTATCTGAAAAAAGCCAAAATACTGAGTTCAGAGAAGTGTTTTTAAACATTAACAATTCTGGTAAATAGGAAATGTTTCCAATTTTTATCTATGATAATCTCTCAGTCTTTTAATCTTCATAGTATTGTGGCAAACGTTATATCACAAACTGGGATAAATATAAACATTTCTGAACACAACAATACCCACTCTCTACACAACCCTTTATTTTGGTATAACTTGTGTCATTGAGGGCTGTGAATAAGCCACCCCCAAATGGCAAGTTACACCACCATAAGTGCCGGTGCAGAAAGTACTATGTTTGTGGGAGAGCTTCTCTTGCCAACATTACTACCACCGCTCATTGGGGACTGATTAATTAAGTTGACAAGTGAGTTCTCTCCTGCTTTCTTAGAGTTGTTACACTAGAGCACTTACTGCAGTGCCACTAAGATCTCTAGAACAGCCAAATAGCCATAGCCTCAGATGGAAGCTGTCTTCATGTCAATTTACTAAAAATAACTCAATTTGCCAGGTAGAGATTAGAAATGTTGGATTTATTTGGGGAATTTTGAGCTAGACTCCAAGTCCACTTTCATTACTTTCACTATTTGTTTCAAAATGCTCGTATCTGCAGGAGCCATTCCCTTTAAAAACTGGCTCCTTGAACAGACTGACTTCCACCTGGCACCCAGTGCTGCTGCCTCTCTGATAGAATAAGAGAGAGGCAGAAGCGCAGGGTGAGAAGGAGCTCCCCGGGAGTGGGGCTGGGAGCACACTGCTTGCTGGCCCCACCCCTGGGGACTAGCAAATAGTTGTGTAACTGCTAAAATTTGATGGGGTTACACGATTATTCAATTAATCAACATCTAACATTTCTACTTTGAACCTCTCTAATCTAATACTCTCAGAATTTGACTGGTTCTGAACGAGAGATTTTTCCAGACAATGGGAGGTCAATTTTGTCTAGCAGTATTACCTAACACTTCCACTGCTTACTGGGCTGTTAGAGAACATTTAGGGGTAAATTAGAGCTGAATAACAGCACAGAACACTGAGAACTAGGACTGGTGATTGTAAACAAACTTTATGGGACTCCAGGAAACTTGGCCACACCCATGAAAAGTGGACATCCGGCTAGCTAACACCACTCTGGATGAAGAATGTTTCCAGATCAGAGAGTTCTGGACTATAGAGATTCACCCTGTATATGATTAGCTATGAAAATCTGGCAGCTAAAGCACAAGGCAAAGTTTACTCTGATAATAGAAAGAAAATTAATAGATGGTGAAAGATGTAGGATCTCCCTGTAATATTTTATGGTTATTTTACATTCCAATCTATTGATTTGCTACATGATTACTAAGGATTATTTAGCTCTGAGAGTTAGTTTGCTTCTAGACAGGAAAGCAGACAAACATTTTGATATCCCTCTATTCACTGATACTTAAACAATGCAGGCATCAATTCCTCTGAAGTTTCACCTCCACCATGCTGGGATCAGCAGTCTGGATAGTGGGGAGGGGATCAGCTTGAAACTTCAGGGAGACTCCAACGCTCTCTCTACACTGCTCAGTTTAAGGTGCTGCCACAGAAAAGCTTTAAGCAGCAGGATTGAGTGTGTTCTCCTAGCACTCCAGGTAAACCACCGAGTAGCTCTCAGTGCCGGGAGCCTGTTCACACTGCTGTTTTACAGCGCAGTAACTTGTTGCGACTGGGGAGGTGTTTTTTCACACCCAAATGAGAAAGTTACAACGTAGTAAAGTGGCAATGTAGATAAGCCCCAGTGAAAAAGAGAAACAAAGCTCTTGGGAGTGGTTACAAATCTTGAGCCTCTGCAGTTCAAGAAGAGGGAGACAGACTGCAAAGGTGCAGCCAATGATAGGGATGTCTGAGTAAGACAGGCCTACCAAGGTATCAGATAAAACAGATGCATGTAGACTTGTCCTGAAAATCCTTTTTCTTGTTATGTTTCATTACTGCTGTTAAGATTAAACAATGCTTTGTTTTAAACAAGCTGTTTTGTGTATTTCCACACTAGTTATAGCTCCCAAAGGGAGACTATCACTAGGGCTCAAATCTAGTCAGGCTGCTGTGGAATCAGAAACAAGTCTGAATGTAGGAAAATTGCAAGACTCCACCCTGAGAGAGGTGAAGGCAAGAGGCCTGTCTCCTAAAGAGAACACTCAGAGACGAGCAGTGACAATATTATTTTACTCTTACATAAAAAAATGTCATTTGCCTCAAACATGTCAGCAAAACATAACAGTGAGGATAATCAATAACTGAAGCTTACTAAGGGTATGTCTACACTAGCCCCCTGGTTCGAACTAGGGAGGCTAATGTAGGCATTCGAAGTTGCAAATCAAGCCCGGGATTTAAATATCCCGCGCTTGATTTGCATCTTCCCGTCCGGGCGCCATTTTTGAAATTTACAAGTCCAGACTAGCGGCCCGCGTCTACACGCGGCAGGGACCCGGTAGTTCGAACTGAAGCCCTAGTTCGAACTACCTGTTATTCCTCCTGGAATGAGGTTTAAATATTTAAATCCCAGGCTTGATTTGCAACTTCGAATGCCTACATTAGCCTCCCTAGTTCGAACTAGGGGGCTAGTGTAGACATACCCTAAGGGATTTAGTACATTATCCATCACCTGAAATCTTTCAATAAAGTCTATATGGCTTTCTAAGGCAATGGTCCCCAAACTTTTTTTGTCTGTGCCTCTTACTCCCTTTGATCTGTGCACCCTGCCCCCAGGAGCCATGATCAGAATCATGACGGACAGCAGGTACAGCACTGCAGCTGGGGCCTGCAGCCAAGAGTGGGGCCATGGTCAGATCAGGGGCCTGAAGTCAAGAGCAGGCCCATGGTCAGGGCTGGGGAGCAGGTTGCTGCAGCTGCTGCTGGTGCTGATGTGGAGCTGGAGGCAGAGCAAGGATGGGTATCACTCCCGATCTACCCCTGTGAGAGCTGGCCCAGGTCCCGCCACACTCCCCAAAATGCTCCTGTATCCAACAGGACGTGCCCCATAGTTTGGGGAGCAATGCTGAAGGGATATGCTCTAATTCAATCACAAATGTACCGTCTGGAGGCAAACACTGCTGGGTGCTATTGTGTGATATTTCTGTGATATGCAAGTCAGATTACATCAACATAACTGTCCCTCCAACTAAAACAAAACTTTGCAAGGCTAGTGCACTTAAAAATTGAAGCTCAAAGCATACTCCAAAAGCAGTAAGTTTGTAAAATCTCTCTCAAATTTTATAAATCTAAATTGTGGGCTGCAGTGTCTTCATAGTCAGCTCTGTGTATCCATTTTATGGGAATGGAACAATACAAGGATTGTTAGGAAGAGATGGGATCTACCTAACCACGAGAGGATCTTCGCGGGCAGGCTTGCAAACCTAGTGAGGAGGGCTTTAAACTAGATTTTTTGGGAGACGGCGACCAAAGCCCTAAGGTAAGTAGGGAAGCTGGATACCGGGAAGAAACACAAGGAGGAACGAGCAACAAAGGAGGATCCCTGATTTGAATGGAGAAGGTAGGGCAATCAACTGGTTATCTAAGGTGTTTGTACATAAATGCAAGAAGCCTGGGAAACAAACAGGAAGAATTAGAAGCCCTGGCCCAGTCAAAGAACTATGACTTGATTGGAATTACGGAGACTTGGTGGGATGACTCATATGACTGGAGCACTGTCATGGAAGGGTATAAACTGTTCAGGAGGAACAGTTGGGGGCGAAAAGGACAAGGAGTAGCACTGTATGTAAGAGAGCAGTATAATTGCTCAGAGCTCCAGTATATAGAGGGAGAAAAGCCTGTTGAGAGTCTATGGGTTAAGTTTAGAGGTGGAAGAAACGGGGTGATGTTGTGGTTGGTGTCTGAAATAGACCGTTGGATGAGGTAGACGAGGCTTTCTTCAGAAGCTTCCAGATCAGAGGCCCTGGTTCTCATAAGGGACTTTAATCACCCTGACATCTGTTGGGAGACCAATACAACAGTACACAGACAATCCAGGACGTTTTTGGAGAATGTTGGGGATAACTTCTTGGTACAAGTGCTGAAGGAACCGACCAGGGACTATGCGCAGCTTGACCTGCTGCTCAAACAGTAAGGAGGAACTAGTAAGGGAAGTAGAGGTGGGTGACAACTGTGAAGCAGTGATCATGAGATGGTAGATTTCATGATCCTGACAAACGGAAGAAAGGAGAGTAGCAAAATACACACCCTGGACTTGAGAAAAGCAGACTTTGACTCCCTCAGAGAACTGATGGGCAGGATCCCCTGGGATGCTTACATGAAGGGGAAAGGAGTCCAGGACAGCTGGCAGTATTTTAAAGAAGCCTTATTAAAGCCACAGGAAGAAACCATTCCGATGCACAGTAAGAAAAGCAAATATGGTAGGCGAACAGATTGGCTTGCAGGGAAATCCTTGGTGAGCTTAAACACAAAAAGGAAGCTTACAAGAAGTGGAAACTTGGACAGATAACTAGGGAGGAGTATAAATATATTGCTCGAGAATGCAGGGGAGTTATCAGGAAGGCGAAAGCACAATTGGAACTGCAGCTAGCAAGGGATGTGAAGAGTAACAAGAAGAGTTTCCACAGACATGTTAGCAATAAGAGGGTGATCAGAGAGGGTGTGGCGCCCTTACTGGATGAGGGAGATAACCTAGTGACACATGATGTGGGAAAAGCTGAAGTACTCAATGCTTTCTTTGCCTCTGTCTTCACGGACAAGGTCAGCTCTCAGACTAATGCACTAGGCAATGGACTATGGGTTGGAGGTGGACAGTCCTTGGTGGAGAAAGAACAGGTTAGGAACTATTTAGAAAAGCTAGACATACACAAATCCATGGGTCCGGATTTAATGCATCCGAGGGTACTGAGGGAGATGGCAAATGTCATTGCAGAGCCTTTGGCCATTATCTTTGAAAACTCATGGAGATTGGGAGATATCCCGGATGACTGGAAAAAGGCAAATGTAGTGACCATCTTTTAAAAAAAGGGAAGAAGGACAATCCGGGGAGCTACAGATCAGTCAGCCTTACCTCAGTCCCTGGAAAAATCATGGAGGGGATCCTCAAGGAATCCATTTTGATGCACTTGGAAGAGAGGAAGTGATCAGGAATAGTAAACATGGATTCACCAAGGGCAAGTCATGCCTGACCAATCTGATTAGCTTCTATGATGAGGTAACTGGCTCTGTGGATATGGGAAAGTTGGTGGATGTGATACACCTTGACTTTAGCAAAGATTTTGATATGGTCTTCCACAATATTCTTGCCAGCAAGTTAAGGAAGAATGGATTGGATAAATGGACTGTAAGACGGACAGAAAGCTGGCTAGACTGTGGGGCCCAACAGGTAGTGATCAACAGCTCGATGTCAGGTTGGCGGTCGGTTTCTAGTGGAGTGCCCCAAGGATCGGTTCCAGGGCCGGTTTTGTTCAACATCTTTATTAATAACCTGGATGAAGGGATGAATTGCACCCTCAGCAAGTTTGCGGATGACACTAATCTAGGGGGAGATGTAGATACGCTGGAGGGCAGGGATAGGGTCCAGAGTGACCTAGACTGATTAGAGGATTGGGCCAAAAGAAATCTGATGAGGTTCAACAAGGACAAGTGTAGAGTCCTGCACTTGGGATGGAAGAATCCCAAGCATTGTTACAGGCTGGGGACTGACTGGCTAAGTAGCAGTTCTGCAGAAAAGGACCTGGGGATTACAGTGGATGAGAAGCTGGATATGAGTCAACAGTGTGCCCTTGGATATTTACATCTGTGCCAAACTACAATTCTCCACTTACCATCCTGCTGCTTCACAAGTCCTTGTTGGATATATCGAATGTATGTAAAGAAGTTACACACAGAAGTGATCTAAACCAATGAAAAAAACTGTTATTCTCATCCATTACATATCTGCATGGAAACAGTGAGGTCAAAATGAAATCAAGATAAAAGTAGATACTTACTCTGTATCGGCAAAAAGGAGAAATATAGTAATAACTACTTGAGTCCCCTAACTTGATTCTATGCTTGCATGATTTACTTTGACCACTGAGAGCACATTTCCTGTAAAACATAACATTTGCTTATTTTGCTTTAAAAATGGCATTTCAAAAATTCAATAAGCACATAAGATGCTATTTCAGTTGCTTTAAACAAAATGAATACTAATAGCTACTTGAATTCCTCTTCTAGCCTCTCGATTTGTATTTTGCAATTACTATTCTATGTTGCCAACTATTCTCATTTATAGTAAGTATTCTGCTTTTACATTCATGCTTCATTACATTTTACTAATTGTAACATCTTCTTTAAGACCCTTAAGGCAGAAGCTAAACAAAGTTGATCTTTAGCCTGATATTCCCTCATTCACTACATTTCAAGTTGGTTGATTATAACTTGAAACAATGAGCTAGGGATTTGTCCAACAGCAGTCCTCATCTGTGGAATACACTATTATATTTTGAGATGTCAATTGTTTTAAAATCGGTTAAAGAATTATGCTTGAAGGTACAGGTTTGTCCTAACGCACCAATATTTTATGCTATACTGCTCAAGCCTGAAACATGTGTAAGATGTATTTCTGTAAGATGAATTTCACTTTTATGCGGAAGTTTATATTGCATTTTGTACTTGAGATACTATAAAAATCCTAAATAGAGGGACTGAGGTAAAAGCCTGGTAGTAATGTTTTGGACTATCTTATAGAAAATTACAGTTAAATGGCCAGGTCCATTCCTCTTCCCTTCTTGCCCTCCCCGCCCTCCGAGTTGTGTGCATCTAAGTATAACCATGCTGGCAGATATAACACATTCGGTCCTGAGGAAGAGTCAAGGTAGCCAATGATGATCCACCTAAACAATTACAGGTAGGAACTAAGTTAAAAGGGATTTTCTCCTACATTCCTTAACAGCAGAAATGTGGGTGTTTACAATTTGGAATAATTCATCTTCTTTATCTAATGGAAGTAAAATATGAAAAGTGTAATAAAACACAGAAATCAATATGAAACATTTTATTCTGATTACTTGTGAGTTAAGGAACAGAACTTTTTTGGGGGAAAATAAATGAAAGCAGGCAGGGGACATCTTTTTATTCTGTTTGCACCATGTCTAACATTGTTTTAGGATTTTGTATCTTGGTCGATGATTAAGGATCCTACTTACGATGGTAATACTACTACTAATCACAGGTAGAGTAACACTGCAGAAAATCCTAGAAGAGGAATTTCATAATCTTTTCGTACTGTACTAAAGTAAAGCACATAAGAAAGAGTAATATTTAAGTCATTAAAATGATCCAGTCATTAACTTAAGGCTTCAATTTTCTCTGCTGCTCTTTTGGGTTCTAAAGTGACATACTTAAAAATAAACCCTTACAAGGTCTCTTTCCTGAAGAGTGTTTGATATAACATCAGATAGGTAAGTTACATGCAATAAGTTAAAATTCAAGAGCATCTGAACGTGGACACTATCTGAGGGGACACTATCCATTGAAAAACTTCATGAAAGAAGTAGGTAAGATAAAATAGAGAGTGAGTATAGAATAGAATGAGTCATGTCCCCAGGGAAGGAGTGGGAGGGAAGTAATACGAGAGATTCTTATAGTACAGAGAATGCTGAGTAGAACCTCTGATGTGCCCCATCCAGGACTGCAATAAAGCAGCAGACTGCTTGATTACCCCCCACAGGATTCAAATAATTATTATCACAAGGTACTCGGCACTAAGCAGCATGTATTCTGTACCGCACAGCACTGATGTAAATATAACACCAGCAATTAACATGGTATTGTGGAACCCATTGATTTGTGCGCTTGTCTTGTGAGTCCTGGTAGTAATAATACAGTTATGGTTGAGGGAATAAGTCCATGCTGAAGAATAAGCAAAGCCTTTAATGATTTTCAGGTTTTATATGTATGGTTATTATTAGTAGTATTACCCTAGTACCTAGGAACCTTAATCACACATCAGGACACCGTTATGTTAAACACTGTGAAAACAGAACACAAAGATTATCCATGTCCTCATTTATTTTTCCCCTAACAAAGTTCAGCACAGCATTCTAATATTTAGAGCTGTGGTGGGGAACCTCCGGCCCATAGCCTGCATGCACATCATCAGGGTTAGCCGCTGGCGGGCTGCAAGATGGTTTGTTTACTGAGTGTCCACAGACACAGAGCTCTGTAGCTCCCAGTTGGCGTGGTTCAATATTGCCAGCCAATGGGAACTGTGGGAAGCGGTAGCCTGGCCTGCAGGTTCCCTTTTCCTGATTTAGATGCAGAGGCTATAAACAAAAGGTTAGCACACCCCAATTTTTCTAGGGTCATGTGACAGTTACAAGGGTTCCATCAAATCAAGAACCATTCAAATGCCCAACGAAAAATACTGTGCCTCTCGTATGACTGAGAGGTTTAACTTACTTTGGTCCCCCACATTCAACTGCAGAAGCTTTCACAAATCGAACAGGTTGCAGGCCAACTGGTTCAATGCTCAGAGTGTTATTTTCAACAGCCTCCAGAACAGCTGAAGCTAGCTACAAAAGGATTGCAAAGAAAGTAATAAGTAATTTGGTATTATCTATTGCGCTTAAGTACGAGGTTCACATTAATGAAAGCAAGGTCTAAACATGAAAACTCAACTCCCCAGGTCAGTACACTGAATTACAGATGGGTTAAGAATTTGCCCTCTATGTCAACGTAAATAAAGCCAAAAGGTCCTAGCTCCCAGGCGCCTCTCCAAATAACCCTGAACTCCAAGCTGTGAGGAAACTACATTTAGAACAAAAAACAAACAAAAAAAAAATGATGGAGTCTAGTTTGTTTTCTTTTTAGTCATTGACAAATAGTGAAATTATTCTTAAGCTGAAATCATATATGCTTTTAAGCAAGGAGTGTTTCAGTTCAACTATCTGGATACTGATTTCAACTTTAAGCCAATTATTTAAAAGATGCTCAGGAAGGAATAAAACTGATTAATTTATAGAATATCTAAAAATAGTACATCATTATCAATTTTGCCAAAGTAGGATTGGTTATATTGGAGATATGCTATCCAAGATGGGTGTAACTCACTGTCAGCCCATATAACATTTAAATAGACTCAACAGCTCTATTTGACTAATATAGTCCATTAAAGGATTATATTTTTCAATAGTTTCCACTAAACTCCTAATTGTATCATTAAAATTATTCTGTACTAATAAAAAATTAACGCATTAATCCTGCCTTGTGTTAATCACAGGCATTAACGCAGATCAATTGACAGCCCTAGTTTAAATGGAATATTCCTTGTTTGCCCTTCCCCCAAGGAAAAAAAAGAAATCAATTCACATTCACAACATAGTTATACAAGCAAGAATTTATAGAACACAACTATTCAAGTATGTGCAATTTTCAATTAAATCAAATAAACAGCACAAGTACAACTTCATCTAGTTACTATTTAGTTAGTGTAGTTACGCTCAAGGGAAAATAAATATTGGTCATTCCATGTATGGTGTCATTTATGCACAGACACATGGTAGTGCTGCATTCTGGCCTTTTCAGACAACATGTAAGTCTACAGTAACAATTTAACAGAATGAGGGGGCTACAAGAGGAAAACAATAAGATGGCCTAGTCTCATAAATTAGAGACATAAATACAACTACAGGAGCATAAAGATAAAACATTGCATTCGAAGACATTATTACATTGGAAATATCCAAATAGCTACCCAGACTGTGTGCCAATGGCCATCTGAAGGAGGAAATGATAAATTATGATAGCGTGATACACCAATCAAGTGAAGGCAGGAGACTGTTGCGTGAAGAAGGAAAATTTAGCTCTCTACTAGGAGAGGCTGTCAATGTTTACATTCTTCAAACAAATGAATCTCTGAAGGCTTAAAAGAGTCAATCTTGCTTTTGTATATTAGGAAGATCCAATAATACATTTCTTTTACTCTTAGGACTGTATCTTCAACTGTAAGTACCGTGTGCAGCTGACAGGGGGAAAGCTCACAAAGAAGGAAAGACCAGGTAGGGCCAGTTCTGTGCTATCCCCAACATATCTTAGGACACTCTTAGAGCTGCTTTAAACAATGCAGGTATATAGTGAGCTCTCATGCTGATAGTGATCCTAGGAGAGTAGCATGCTCCAACCATACCTATTCCTGATCCCACAGCACCACTGGCAAACCTGGGGTCGGGAGTGGTGTAGAGCTAACCATAGATTCCCCCCGTGATAGCAACTACACAACTGGCTGCTTCCCGGCTACAACAGCTTCCCATCCCTTTTATCCCACCAGAGGCCTTGATCTCATTTACAATTTAAATAGAAAGTTATGTTTCTTTCTTCAGGGTTGGGGCAGGAAGAAGTTCAGAATCAAAATGAATATCCCCTTTCATTTCTTGAATGAATATCCCCTTTCATTTCTTCACCCAAACTTCCAAACAATACCTCTCCTGTTGGAAACATAAGACTTCTTCCTATTTTTTAAATTCTGAATCTCACCATACTCATTTGGAACTTTTTTGCATCTTACTGTAAAATTGATAGGCAAGACTTGGGGTGGGAAGTACTGCACATTTAAGCCGTGTAGAGTATTTGCTAACCAGTTAATCACCTATAGAGGAGCCTGGACGGGCCTGCCTTGACAATAAATGGTGATGTCTGTTTTGACCACAGTGCAGATCTCCAAAAATCACAAAACCCAGGCCTATCTCAAGTCTGGTACATGTAAACACACAAGAATGTTTTGCATAATAATGCAGATTAAGTGGCACAGCGAGACTGTGTCAAGAACACATGACAATCAACTTTGTACTGGTACTTCTCTTTCTGATAAGCAAAAATTACAGATGCAGCCATAAAACTTTTAATGATGCACGTAGTTTTTGCAACATCCTGAGTAGCAGGATGTACCCCAAATAAGGGCTTTGGGCATTTTACATATCCTATGCAATACGTAATCAATTGGTAAATATTATTAGAACAACCAAGTCTCACTTTGCTATAAAATGGGCTTAGTAAGAACAATTGATTGGAGGGAATGGGCAAGATTGACCCACAGGTCCTGCTCAAGGTAACTAGAAGTAAATAGGCCCTTCACACTGGTGACCCATGGCGTTCCATTGCATGGGAAGAAAAGGAATCACAACTTCCTGCCTGGTACAGTAGGTAGCATATGGGTGAAGTGTAAGTGAATTAGGCTTTATTATTGTATTACAGTAGATTTATTAATTGCTTTTGCATTGCTTTGTGCTGTATTAATTGCTTTAGAATTTATAGTATTTAAGGTTTAAATTGTATAGTAATTGTTTTCAAGGCTTGTAAAACTTGAACAACTGTATTAACTACTTAAAGCTTGCAATAAATAAGAAAGTGGTTAAGTATCCCTGGAGTGTCCTGGTTTCCCTTGGATCTAAAATAAATCGAACCACACGACACACAGTAAAATGACATTACACACATTTAGGCTACGTCTAGACTGGCATGATTTTCCGGAAATGCTTTTAACGGAAAAGTTTTTCTGTTAAAAGTATTTGTGGAAAAGAGCGTCTAGATTGGCGCGGAGTTCGCGTTATAATGATGCGCTTTTGCGGAAAAGCGCGTCTAGATTGGCGGTGCGCTTTTCCGCAAAAGCAGAAGCCCGGAACCATTTTGCGGAGGGCACAAGGGCACCAGCCCTTTCCGGGGGTGGGGGCTGGAGGCCATTTCAGACACGTGCTTAAAGGGATCTCCCCGGACAGCCGTTTCTCTCCGCTCCGTGCTAGAGGGCCTCTTGCAGGGACTGACAGCCATAAGCAGGTTTGGTGCTTGCCCTCTGACTTTGGGACACTGCTGCCTTTAGCCACCTACTGCTTTTGCCAGGGGGTTTTTTCCTTGCCTTCTTTCTTATGCCATGGAACCACGGGTGGCCATGTGCCTGCTCTGGCCCCTGTCGGACATTTTTGAGTGCCTGCAGCTGCTGCTCCAGGTTGGTACCCTCCTCTTCCAGGACCAGGAGGGGAACATCCGTTTGGACCCCCTCACCAGTGAGGCCATGGCGTCCCCGTGGCACCCCCATTCCAGGGTGCAGAGGCGAGTGTGGAGACTGGACACCAGTACCGACTGATGGGACCGGCTGGTCCTAGGGCAATAGGACGACCAGCAATGGCTCCGGAACTTCCGCATGCGAAAGCGGATGTTCATGGAGTTCTGTGCCTGGCTCACCCCCGCGCTCCAGAGAGCCACCACCCGGCTACGGGCACCCATCCCGTCAACAAGAGGGTCACCATCGCAGTCTGGAAGCTGGCCACCCCGGACAGCTACCGATCAGTGGCACACCAATTCAGGGTGCGCAGATCCACCGTCGGCGCCGTCGTGATGGAGGTAAGTCCCAGGGTGAGTGGGGAGGGTGCTGTACTCCATGCCCGGGGCAGCCAAGACTCCACGCTGGGTCACCCAGGGGTTCGGGCCATCCCTCCCTTGCACAGGCCTGCGGGGGGGGGGGTGTAGGGCGAGGGGGCTGTGGTGTGTGCGTGCGTGCGTGAGGACAGAGGGAATCACGGGGAGGGGGCCAAGGGAGCGCACACCCACCCCTGCCTTATGTGATGTGTTCCCCTGTGTTTCTCTGCACCCTTCTGCAGGTTGTCTGCACCATCAACAACGTCCTGCTCCCCAGAGTGATCCGCCTGCGGGACGTGGACACTACCGTCGCCGGCTTCGCTGCCCTCGGGTTCCCCAACTGCGGGGGAGCCCTGGATGCAACCCACATCCCTGTCTGGGCCCCGGAGCATCGAGCGGCCCATTTCATCAACAGAAAGGGGTACTGCTCCATTGTTCTGCAGGCCCTCGTGGACCACCAGGGCCACTTCCTGGACGTCTACACGGGCTGGTCCGGCAGGGCACACGACGCCCGCATCCTCCGCAACTCCGGACTGTTTCGCAGGCTGGAGGCGGGCACCTACTTCCCCCGGCGGGAGTTGACTGTCGGAGATGTGCCTATGCCCATCTGCGTCGTCGGGGACGCGGCCTACCCCCTGCAGCCCTGGCTAATGCGGCCCCACATGGGGCGGCCGGACCAGAACCGGGCCCAGTTCAATGACCGCCTCAACCAGGCCCGCAATCAAGTGGAGCTCGCCTTTGGCCGATTAAAAGCCCGCTTCCGGTGTTTGCTCACCCGTCTCGAGATGGGTGAGCGGAATGCAACGGAGGTAGTGGCTGCGTGCTGCATGCTCCACAACATTGTGGAGCGGAGCGGGGGAGGCCTTCCTTCCCACATGGATGGCAGCGGAGGGCCAGGCCTATGAACAGCCCCACACAGCTGCCAGCCACCAGGCGCACCAGGACGGGGTGCGCATCCGGGAGGCCCTCACAGACATGTTCTCACAGGCCCCGGAGTAGGGTCGCCTCGGTTTCCCTGGACAACTTCCTCCCCTCCCCTTACCTCCCAATACACAACAACACAGTTTGGGGGAGAGGGGGGATGTTGTGCAGAATGTTTATTATTGTTATGTGAAATATGTTTGAGCAGTCTAGTTCAGAGCAGAGTACTCTTGGTTCAGTTAAGGGTTTGGTCAGGTCAAGCGGAAGGCTTGTACCTACCAATTAGGATTAGGTTTAGGTTTAGTTAGATTAGCTATCATCGTCGGTTCAAAGCATTTCGGCCGTCGTCAAGTTTGTTCGTCGGGCGCGTCAGCCGTAGCTAGGGTTTTCTTTGAGTTCAGGGTTAGGTGTAGGGATATTCTAGGCCACCATCGTCTGTTCGAGCTGTCCCGAAGAACAGGAAGAGGATTCGAGGTTCGTGCGGAAGGCTCGAGTCAGCGCACCCGATTCCAGTCATCTTCGAGGATCTCCTGGCAGTTCCTCTCCTGAGGCCCGGAAGGACCAAAGGATCGAGGTCGCCAGCCACAGCTCCATCGAGGATCTCCTGGCAGTTCCTCTCCTGAGGCCCAGAAGGACCAAAGGATCGAGGTCGCCAGCGTCCACCGCAACCCTCCGCGCCTAGTCTGTGTTTAATGTATTTTGTGTTGTGTTTACTCTTTGTAATCTATCCCTTGCTTGATTGTGATTTTATGCATGTCAAATATAGTCCTGTGGTTAAATTTTATCTTCAGAGTTGGTATTCATTTATGCATCACAAACTCATAACCCTTCAAAATTATTTCCCTTTTTTTTTTTAGAAAACCTGTGATAGATATGGAATTTGGAGTCCGCATTTGTCATCTTCATGATTTTATTAGGTTGATCGGCATTCTAAATTAATTATTCACGTTACCTCGCATAACAGGGAGGAGACCTTGAACTGGGAGGGGAAGGGGAGCTACTCCTGGGAGGGGTGGCCCCTGCGACCGCTCCTGCGGGGGCGGACCTGGACATGGGGGCAGGCTGAATGGGGAGGTGGGCAGGAGGAGCAGGAGCAGGAGGGGCCATTGTAGGAGGGGGCAGGGGCAGGTGCACCACGATGGGGTGCGCATCCAGGAGGCCCTCACGGACATGTTCTCATAGGCCCCGGAGTAGGGTTGCCTCGGTTTCCCTGGACAACTCCCTCTCCTCTCCTCCCCCCTCCCCTCCCCTTCCCTCCCCTACCAACACACAACAACACAGTTTGGTTTCACCAAAAAAACTTGTCGGTTTTTATTTACGAAGGGGGGAGAGTGGGAGGAGACCTTGAACTGGGAGGGGAAGGGGAGCTACTCCTGGGAGGGGTGGTCCCTGTGACCGCTCCTGCGGGGGCGGACCTGGACATGGGGGGCAGGCTGCATTGGGGCAGGCTGAACGGGGAGGTGGGCAGCAGGAGCAGGAGGGGCCATTGCAGGAGGGGCAGGAGCAGGAGCAGGAGGGGCAGGAGCAGGAGGGGCCATTGGAGGAGGGGCAGGAGGGGCGGGGCACTGCTAGGGGAGGGATGCCGGGGCATGGGCGCGGCCAATGTATGGCATGGGCAATGTGTGCGAGAGGCTGGCAACGGAGTTCGCCATCAGCGCACAGTGTCCCTGGAAGGTGGCCCAGGCCTCCTGGCGCCACTGCAGGTCCGCCTCTGTGTGCCTCTGGATGGCAGCCTCTACTCGTTCGATGGCCTGCACGTGGCGCCGCAGGAGCTGGTCCCAGTGTCGGACGCGCTGCCTCGGTGGTAGGGCGGCTGGGGGTGCTGCTGCTGCCGGACCGGAGGGTCCCCTGCTCCTGGTTAGTCCCGCTGCAGGGAACAGAAGAAAGGATGGGTCACTCAGGCAGCCCGGCCACTGTCCCCACACCTCATGCCTTCCACCCCACCCCTGAGCCCAGGTGACACCACAGGGGTAGTGTGGCTTGGGCCCCCTCGGTTCCCCCCCCGCCATGTTGTATGTTTGCATAGAGGACCGCCCCTGGAGTAGGGTCCTCCTCCATGTATTGGACCCCGGTCTGTGTCCTGGCCCGTGGAGGTGGGAGGCGCCTGTGTTGCGTTAACCTGTGGAACTCCCTGCCGGTGGAGGCTGTGAGGCTTTGGGCTAATCAATGGTGTTTGACAGGGAAAGCGAGATGAATCCCCACACAGTGCCTGGGAGCACGTCTGGCAGGCATGGTCTGGGCTCTCAGATCCCCATCGTGGGATATCTCCTGGACGGAACCAGGAGAGTGACTGGGAGCGTCCCATCCTTGCAGCAAAACTCAGGCGGCCCTAGGGGCGGCCCGAGTGCTTCCCCCTTCTCCCTCCCACTATCCCTCACACGGTAGCCCAGGGACGTGCGTGGCTGCAGTGGGGACTTCCTCAGGAGCCAGCCAAGGCACAGGAGCAGGCGAGGGGCTCGGGGGCCACGCGCTCACAGGGCTGTGGCGCTGTGGTTTTCCCAGGAGCAGCTGGCTCTGCCTCACAGCCAGGCATGGGGACAGTGTGCCGTTTGCCTGCTACACCCTTGCGGAGGTGCGGGCTCTGGCCTGAGTCCCTGGGGCCCTGGCTGGTTCCAGCCGGCATCCACCCTCCCGGTCCTGCCGGATGTGTGTGAGCAGCACGGTCCCAGGCGTGCCCTGGAGCTGCCTGCCGCGGCCACGTGCCGCTCGGTCACCAGGCTGCACGTGGTTGCACGTGCTGCTTGCTGCCTAATGCTACACAGCGTGCAGCTCACGTGGCCCGAGTGACATGCTCTCCTCCTCCCCCCTTCTGGGTGCCTGGCTCCCCTCCCGCCCGCCCCTGTGAGTGCAAAGTGCAACACTTACCGGTGGATCCTTCCCCGGCCTCCGAGGACGCGCGGGAGACGTCGGGGCTGCCCGAGGGGACCTGCTGGGTGGCACTGCTGGCCTCGTCCTCCGACGCACTGCTGCTGCTGTCTCCTTCCCCCGTCGTGGTGGTCCTGGTGATCGGGGGGCGCGCGCAGGTGTCCACCGTGACGTCCAGGGCTTCTAGAGCTGGCTGTCCCAGGATGCGGTGGAGCCGGTCATAGTGGGGGCAGGGGTTTGGTCCTGCCCCCCGGCCCTCGCTGGCCCGCACATAGCCCAGGCGCAGCTCCTTCACCTTAGCCTGGACCTGTTCCAGGTTCCGGGCTGGATGTCCCTGCTGGGCTAGCGCCTGGGCCATGCAGCCAAAGATGTCGGCATTGCGGCACCGGGACCGGGTGTCATGGAAGCCCTCCTCCTCCTCCCACAGGTCCAGGAGGGTCTCCAGCTCCCCCCGATGACCAGGATGGAGCCCGTCGTTTGCGGCCCCTGGGGGCCTCCTGCGCTGGGGGCGCAGGTGGCTGATCGCCCGGAGCTGCCCTCTTGCCTGTGATGTGGCTGCTGGGCACGGCAGGGGCAACGTGGCAGACCTCAGGCCCAGAGGTCTGAGGCACGCTCCTGCCACGTGCGCTCAGCAGCCTGCGTGTGCTTTAAGAGCTCGGGTTACCAGGAAGTCCGGGGCTCCTACGGGGTCTCCCGGCGTCCAAACCGCTTTTTTCCGTGTAGCCTGCTTTTGCGCAAAAGTTTTAGCTAGCCGTCTACACTGGCCCTTTTGCGCAACAGTTTTTCGCAAAAAGGACTTTTGCCCGAACAGGAGCGTCAAAGCTTTTCCGCAAGAAGCACTGATTTCGTACATGAGAACGTCAGTGCTTTTGCGGAAAATCAAGCGGCCAGTGTAGACAGCTGACAAGTTTTTCCGGAAAAGCGGCTGATTTTCCGGAAAAACTGGCCAGTCTAGACACAGCCTTATAGGGGAACACACCCTAAGTATATGGGGCAGGATGGGAGAAAGCACAAAAATGAAAATTTAACAGGTGAGCTACAAAGGTTGGCATCATGGACCAATCAAAAGTATCAACAGCTTGGTAGTGAATAATAATAGATAGGGTGGGCATAGGCCATTGACGGATCTTGAAAGTGCTGACAAATACATTAGGTTTGATATATAGAAAAGAGGGGGACAGTAGAAAGATGACATGGTGAAAGCAACAGACTAGAAAAATATTGATACTAACAAATGAAAATTAAAAATGCAGAAAATGAAGGTGAAATACACACAACTGTTTTAATCTAAAGTCAATTATGTTCTCAGCTCTTTTACCTGTCTCTTAGCCTAGTCTTTCCATCTAAGGCGTCCATCCTCAAAGAAAATAGACTGCACCAATGCTTAAGTTGCCTGCTCCCAAGACTGACCTTATATGCTGCTCTGATAGACTGGGAGAGGAGAAGACGATGTGTCTGCTGAGTAAAGGGTGTTGTGACCTTTATGGCCATCTACATAAAGGAATAAGTAAGAGAGACAGTACATGGACAGTATGTCCCTCCCAAAAGGTCCCCTGAGAGGATAAGAGAACTAAGCTCAACCATCACCAATCCCCAATTCCTGAGGATACCAGAGTCTGAAGGAGGGAAGAGAAAAAAAATGAGAGTATCTAATGGAAATGGTCATGTCTGGAATTGCAAGACAACTGCAAGTTAGTACTGGATATAGTGACAGATATAGGGAAAGGGGATTCTGGACAACATCTCAGCATTCTAAATTCGGCTTCAGACCTTCACTTTGGCTAGTGCAAATTTTTTTTTATAATGAGGCAAATAGCTAAATATTACGTAATTATGTGAAGAAATAATTTTTATAGCCTTCAGGTGCTGAGTAAAACATATGGAAACAACGATTCCTAAAGTTTCTATGTACATTACATAAAGACAGCATAAACATTACCTCACTTTTCGAGAAGGTTAAACATGGGAAGATATCTTCCTGATAGATTTTGTCTAAGAAAGGGCATGTTCTGTCCATAGTTGGTTCATCCTTCCAGGATCTGAATTCATTATACAGAGATAAGTCAGCCTAACAAACAAACCCAGAAAGATACTTTTTAAACAAAAAAAAGTTATATTCTAATGATAAACTTTATGGATTACAGCAATTGTGCTACAATTGAATAGTTTATAACACTTGCATTTCAAATAAAAAATAATTAGAACCAATACCACTATTACACATTATTTTAAAACTCCAGCAGCTGCACATTAATCACACTTTTATTTTTCATCTCTATTTTGCCTAAGTAGACAAAAATAAGCAATTTAAGTTGTGTTTTTTTATGTACCTTGACTTACTGCAGTATTAGGGCTCTGAGATATTAAAAAAATAAGACAAGAGGAAATTGCCACATCACTGAAGTCAGTATACCCTTGGCAACACAAGAGCAACCATTTAATTGGAAGAAGTTTCTAATGCTTTTATATCTTTGCATTTGTTACATCCTTTTTGTCTGCCCACTGCTTGTTTTTTTAATTTGAAAAGGCTTATAAGGCAACCAAACCTAAGTGATCTGTTAATATTTTTATTTTATTTCCTGGCATCACATTTTGGTGCATGCTGGATGCCACAGCAGGACAAGCCAGCCAAGCAGACTGTACTTCACATCATCAGTCACCTTTAAAGTCATGATGAAAGCAGAGTTCTGCATGTTCTGAGAACCCAGGCTGGCTTTTAAAACATATCTTTTCAGAGATCTTAAAGTGCAACTCATGAAGCTAACTTTCTCTAGTATATTTTATTATTTAAAAGCTATAACAATGCATATAACAAGAACAGAAACCCTCCCTAACAAGCTTACCATTTAAGAGAAATAAAAGAAACAGTGCATGGGAAAGTGTGAATGGGAAATGATTGATAGGGTTTTGGGGAAAGGGTGGGAGTTGATGCAGTTTTCATTATTAATTCACTTCTTGATTAAACTGATTGAGCACACGCTTAGAAGAGCGCTGAATGAGAGAGACTGTCTTGATGAAATGGGATTGGAATGGTATTCTATTCCTAGGCAACAGGACTAAAGGAGACAGAAGCAGGAGAAAGAGAAACAAATAAATGGGATGTCAAGGATGGATCACAAACTTGTTCTATTGTCCTACAAACCTGTCCTCTCAAACACAGAGGATACCCTCCCTGAAATGATTCACAAGACAACTACCCTCTCCTGACAATCATTCAAGATCCACACATGCCTACAGAAAAATAAAATTAAAATAGCTACATAGAGTTCCAATGAGGACTAACATCCATCTACTTATTTAATTTGAAAAGGAAAAAAAGTTTTTAGATTTGAAGTTATGATGTCACTAACTAGTCTAACTGAGTGACCTTATTACCGTTACAACCCTCATCCTCTTTCCCTCCTGCTGTTTTGTACACTCATAGGTATCATATTAAGACTGTAAATTCAACCATGTCTTTCTTGATAGGTTGGTGTACTATCAAGCACCAAAGGGCCCTTGCACACTACTGCCATAATGTAAATGAAGATTTAGGAAATGGTCTTGGTTTTGTATGTAAATTAATCCACAGTCAAAGGTCAAATGAGAAGGTATGTGTGAGGGAAGCAGGAGAGAAAGAGATGGATAGGTAGGTCAACGTGAAAGCTGAAGACGACAGAGTGTAGTGAGAAAAGCTGAAAACCATTTAAGTAAATAAGAGATGGGAGAGATGTGGCCATCTAGGGGATGGCAGATGATAGTTATGGAGTGAGAAAAAACCAGAAGTTCGTTAACTTAAAATTTGAAGGTAACTGAAAACAGGAACAGCTGGATATAGAGGGGGGGAAAAAGAGAAGCTGGACTTTCTGGGCCACCTCACAATTAAGGAGTATTAAAGAAAAAAAACTGTTTTAGTGAGATGGAAGAAGCAAGAATTCAGAAATAATGAATGGAGGAAGAGACTATATTTTTGTTTTGTTTTAAAGATATACAGTGGATATTCTAGAAGAAAGCAACATTGGACAAGCAGACACACCCAACTGAGAACTGGTTGCTTATTTTACAATGTGTTTGTTAGAAAGCTAATGTGATTTTTAAACGTTAAGTCAAACCTTATTTTAAAATATTCTATGTAAATGAATCTCTGCAGATAGAAAGTAATTCACATTAGAGCAACTGTGACTAAATGCAAAAGTTCACTTTCTCCATATTAACCTTCTGTATACTATTCTAGTCTAAATTTTCCTTGATCTTTAAGCACTTAAAATGGATTATAGGAAAACAGTTAACACATATCAGAACTTAGGCAGGCCGATTTATTTTCCATTAGATCCACTTGACTTTCAGACGGTATAATCAAAGTCAGCTATCTCAATTAAATTGGTTGTAAATGCTCTGGTTGCTAAGCCACCAATCTCATTGTGCAAATGAAATTCAACTCAATAAGTACACCCTGTTCCAAGAGGAACATTCCCCATAGCCTCAATTAAAAGATTTTCAGGCACGAGAAAATTAATAGTTTATCAATTTTATAGAGAGTCACCCACAGGAAAAAAGTAAGGCAAAAATTGTGTATGTATTTACTCAATTGTAAAAATCTAACAGTCATTATTTACATTGCATTTATTTTTTATATTTTGCTCAGTCTCCCCTTTCATCCAATATTTAAAAGAAGCCCAGTTGTTGCCCACTGTAAACCAGAGGAACCTCCTGTGGGCATACAACGATATATGAAAGCATGCATCTTGAAGGTCGAGGGCTGAGAACCAGTCCCCCTTGTCCAGTGCAGGTATGATGGTTCCTAAGATCACCATCCCAAATTTGTGGTTGCGGACAAACTTACTGAGTTTCCTGAAATCTAAGATGAGCCTCCATCCTCCTATCTTTTTGGAAGTAAGGAAATAGTTGGAATAAAACCCTCTTCCGTGAAATTCAGGTGGAACCTGATCTATGGCCCCCAGTCTGAGTAGTTTTTGTGGCTCTGCCTGTAGAAGGGGCTCGTGAGAGGGGTCCCTGAAGAGAGATGGGGAGGGAGGGTAGGTAGGGGGCGTATACATAAAGGAGATCTATAGCCGGTTCTTATGATCTCAAGGACGCATTGGTCCATAGTAATGAGGATCCATTGATGGTAAAAGGGCCTCAGACGGTGATAGAAAATGTGGATGGTGTGCACTGGTTCCATAGATTGGTCGCTCAGGGCCTTGACCATACCTTCAAATATGCTGCTTAGATGCCGCCAGTTGAGAGACGAATGACTGGGTATGCTGGGCTCCTCTATAAGGCCATTGTTTAGATCTGTTATCGAAAGGTCGTCAGTGTAGTCTTTGATAGGGGGTATCTCCTTCTCTTACTAGGCAGCGTCTACACAATAAGTGTTCAAAAAGGGTTCTACATGAGTTCTTCATTGAATGAAATACTTTGTCAGTTTTGGCCACGAAGAGCTGATTCCTGTCAAACGACAGGTCCTCTACCTTGGTCTGCATTTCACGAGGGACACCCAAAGACTGCAGCCATGATGTGTGAAGCACGACTATTGCAGTTGCGATCACTCTGGCCACTGTGTCTGCTATAACCAGGGCTTGACAAATCCGCTTATCTATTCGCCCGTGGTGAGTAGATTTCAGCCGGTCGCCCTGTTCACCGGCGGTTTGCGCATGCGCAGTGTAGGGCTGGCGAGTGGTTTTCGCCATGATCGTCGAGCCCTGGCTATAACTATAGATGCCTAGAACGCCATTCGGGAGGTGAATTGGCCCTCTTTCATAATGGACTGTAGCTGTGGTCTCTTTTGTTGAGGGAGAATGTTGACAAGCTCCTGCACCCTGGTATAATTGGCACACACATAACTAGTGAGTTGAGCTGTATAATTGGATATTCTAAACTACAGGGTTGCAGAAGAATAGGTTTTCCTTCCAAACAGGTCAAGTCTTTTATGCTCTTTATCCTGGTGCATCAATTTGAATTGAGGCTGTCTGGAATGGTGGCGCACCGAATCTACCACCAGAGAGTTCGGCTGGGAGGTGGGAGAAGAGGAAATCCATTCCCCTAGCTGGAACATAATACTTTCTGTCAGTCCTGTGATTAGTCAGGGGAATAGAGGCCAGTGTCTGCAAGATAGCTTCAGATGGCTCCATGATAGCCTTATCTACTGGTAAGGCTATCTTTGAAGATGGGGTGGTGTCAAGGCTGATTCCCCACTCTGGCATGATGAATGCAGAAGTGGGGGCCTGCAAAAGTACCCCAAAACCTTATCTTTCCAGGCTTTAGTATAAAACTTCCCCCCAAAATCCTAAAAACCTAGATTTTAGGGATAAAAATCCGCTCCCACCACCCAAGTAATGGTAAGAAAACCAGGGAAGAGATCACTTGGGAAATCTCAGCCCTAAAGTAAAACCAGGACACAAAAATTAACCAATACCACCAAATTTTTAAGCCGCATCTCCCAGTCTTTTCTGGCCCTGGCAGCATGGGCATTTCTACGTCACATGGCCTTCTCCGAGGCACTTTATACATAAGGCATGTCCGTCTGAGGCAGGCATTGAGTCTCTGTTCGAGTCACATTTTTTTAAACCCAGGGGATGGTGGCATATTGAAGAACTGGGGTGCAAACAACCTGAATAAAGGAAAAAACTGGGGAGCAATGAGAGGGAGGAGTTAAAGAAAAAAATAAATAGAACAACTAAGAATACTAAAAACCACCAACTAATTTTTCGATCTTTTTCCAGTGAGGAGAGCACTGCTCGAAACTCTCTTCTGCCGAGTATGGCGCCACACACGCAGCTAGTGGACTAAAACAGTTACAGGATGGTGACTGCGCATGCACAATGCGGAAAGGCATTGCTAGGCTAAACATCTCCAATCACCGGCATGAGGACACACTGACACCAAAGTGGAGCCCCCAGAGGGACACCACTCGAAAGAGAACTCATTATTGCTCCTGCTTTGTTTCTTTTTATTGGCTTTCTACTTTGTACGGTTAGCCCTGGTCGACACTAGAAAGTTATTGCAAAATAACTCTCCTTATTTCAAAATAACAAGTAGAGCATCCACATTACTAAGCCTGTTATTTCTAAATAAGGGGCTAGTTATTTCAAAATAATAACTCCTACTTTCCACAAGGAATGCTTATTTTGAAATAGTGGCACTGTGGACCCTCCACTGCTGCTATATCAAAATAACTACTCCCCAGAGTCATTCAAAGTAATTACTCCTCAGTGATTCCTAAGTCGAGGTAGCATGTCCACATTAAGAGAGCCTGCTTCGGACTAATTTTGAGGCTTCCCTATAGTGTGGACACGCTATTTCAAAATAGTTATTTCGGGAGTTACTTATAAATAAGTTATTTTAAAATAATTTCCTAATGTAGACATGCCCTCAGTGCCCTATTCATTTCCCTTCTAGGTGCCGAGTGTGTGTGTCTCTTCTATCTTCATTCTTTCCTTCATTTGCTCAGGAGTGAATTATAAAAGGAACAAAATATTTAAATTACACTTTTCTGAATATTTTCCCCATCTTTACAACAGTACCTAAGATTACTAATAAATAAAACATTAAAGAAATATATTACATTTAAAAAAAAAAAAACTGGTGCAATAACAGCATTTTGTATGAAACTGCTTTCTTCTATGCTGTCAAATTTCCTATGTGTTTGTCTCCTTTGCACAGCAAAAAGGAAAGAAACATTTTTTATGTAATTGCAGCACAATTAAAATTAGCAAGTAGACTAAGAAGCAAGTGTAGGAAACTACTTTTATTTTATTATTTTTTGTTAAAATTAACGATTTCAGTTATAGTGTGATTTTATCATGTCTTAGTTAGGGATGTAAAATCCTGGTTAATCAGTTAACCAGTTAAACCTTAGGTTAACCGATTATGCGGGATCCCAGGGGGGACCGCTGCAGCCTCCAGCCCGGGGGGTTGCTGGCTTCAGCTCCCATTTCCTCCCACATGCAGGGCAGCTGCCTCCAAACATCTGCAAGGCTGGAGCAGCCCTCCACCAACGGTGGGCCGCAGGCTGCTCCCAGGTATTGACTAACCAGTACCCAGTAAGCATCACCTAGTAAAGGTGATGCTTACCAGGTAAGTGGTTAACCAGTTACCCATTCACATTGTCTTAGTCTGTTTCCCGTTTTATGCCCAGTAGTGCAGAAAGGACTTAAATTAACTACGTCCCTTCCATTTTCCAAATGTATAACAAAAAAGTTGACAGTCTAAAAGCTCTTGAAGGAAATAACAGAAATTCTACAGGTAACTATCTTTAAATATTTCAAATATTTAGACTCTTCTCCTCCAAATACAGCATTTAAAGGTAAACAGGAAGATTCAGAAATTCACCAGCTATTGATATGCAATTCCAAGATGAAACAGAAGTTAACAGAAAACTTCCTGAAAGCAATCAGTGCTACATAAAGATTTTACACACATGGATAACCATACAAAATGTTACAGGGAATGAATATAAAATTTATTTTAATGCAGTGAACATTAATGAACATCCTACTAGCCAAGATTACCACAGTCTTTCAACTGTTACCTCTTTGCAGTCTTTCACAATTGGTTGCACTGTGGTGAGGTCTTGATGACTGCCACCCATAGCACTACTTGTACTTTTGTTTCTTGCATGCCCTTTTTTAAATGGAGCTTTTCCACTAGACTGAAGCTCCTTAGTTGGTGATGTTGGTGAAGTGGACAGTACTAGTGTTTTCAAAGCTGCTACTTCAGCCTGAAGGACATCAATCTTGAAAATGAGAAAATAAATTAGGCACTTGCAGCGTAGCACAAAGGATGGAACGATATAAATGTTAATTGGCATTACTGTTAGATACATTCTCTATCCATATTTGAAAAGTAACTGTCTTGATTTGAACAAAGAACAGCAACATGTACATCTTTAGAACACCGTACACAGTGGCACTGCTGTTTTGCTGTGTTCCCTTCCAACTATTGAACACAATACTGGAAAAATCCAGTGCCAAGCCCAAATAGACAGTATATATAGATGGCAACACACACAAAAAATCAGTAATTATTATTATCAGGTTTAAACAAGTGAGGATCCTTTTTACACTTTTACCCACAAACAATTCTGGATTTAAACACTGTAATAAAGTACACACTCACCTTTCCCTGTGCTTCTTTTAATTGTTTTTCTGCAGTAGCTTGTTTGATATTAGCTTCTCTGACCATTTTGTGTGCTTCCTATAAAACAAATGTTTTTGTAGTGTTCATGTTTCAAAATAAAATAGCCACCCTATAAAATCCAGGAAAAGATCTTTTAAAATAAATACTATAATACCCATTTCATAGAATCATAGAACACTAGAACTGGAAGGGACCTCAAGAGGTCATCAAGTCCAGTCGCCTGCTCTCACACCAGGACCCAGTACCATCTAGACCATCCCTGATAGATGTGTATCTAACCTACTCTTAAATATCACCAGAAATGGAGATTCCACAACCTCCCGAGGCAATTTATTCTAGTGTTTAACAATTCTGACAGTTAGGAAGTTTTTCCTAATGTTCAACCTAAACCTCCCTTGCTGCAATTTAAGCCCATTGCTTCTTGTCCTAGCCTCAGAGGCCAAGGAGAACAATTTTTCTCCCTCTTCCTTGTGATACCCTTTTAGATACTTGAAAACTGCTATCATGTCCCCTCAGACTTCTCCTTTCCAAACTAAACAAGCCCAATTCTTTCAGTCTTCCCTCAAAGCTCATGTTCTCTAGACCTTTAATCATTCTTGTTGCTCTGAACCATCTCCAATTTCTCCACATCTTTCTTGAAATGTGGTGCCCAGAACTGGACACAATACTCCAAATGAGCCCTAATCAGCACAGAGTAGACCGGAAGAATGACTTCTCATGTCTTGCTCACAACACTCCTGTTAATGCATCCCAGAATCATGTTTGCTTTTTTTTGCAACAGTGTCATACTGTTGACTCATATTTAGCTTGTGGTCTACTATGACCCCTAAATCCCTTTCTGCAGTACTCCTTCCTAGACAGTCTCTTCCCATTCTGTATGTGTGAAACTGATTGTTCCTTCCTAAGTGGAGTACTTTGCATTTGTCCTTATTAAACTTCATCCTATTCACCTCAGACCATTTCTTTAGTTTGTCCAGATCATTTTGAATTTTGACCCTATCCTCCAAAGCACTTGCAACCCCTCCCAGTTTGGTAAGATCAGGGATGTGTCTTTGAATTGAAATAAAATAGTTATAACTCAGAAATCTACAAACCTATTACTTTGGCAATGGCAATAGAAAGGGGAGCAATGAGCCCCTATATCATTAGCCCTGATCACAGACACTGCACAACTGAAACCCCTAGCAACTAACCACTCAGCACCAGAGCTGGCAGGACTCCAAATGCCAATCAAGTTCTGGTGACTACCAACTGAAGATCCACTCCTCTCTTGAGAAAGACAACCAGCAGCAAGAGAAGCAACATGAGCACACTTTCATACTCAAAGACAATAGGAGAGCTTCTGCTCTCCTATTGTCATCAGAGCCAACCTCATTTAACTTAATATATTCATTCAATGAGTCTTCATGCGCAAATTAAGTCTAATATTTAACAGCAAAAATTAAACAGGAAAATCAGACAATGTAAAAACCAAAAAAATATATATTAGCTATTAAACATTACATTACATTTCAAAAAATTAAATAGTAACACGTTAAAAACAATCCAGGTAAGGAAGCAAGTTTCAGCTAATAAAGGAAAAGAGAAAAGAGTAAATAATTTAAGACTAAAAAAAAATACTTTTCTATTCCTCCCATCTTTTTGCCTGTATGATAGGTCTATTTATGTCCTGACTCAGCAATTTATAGCATTTGGGTAAACTGCTGTGACTAGCTGGTGCCAAGGGAAGTCAGCACAAAGGATTTAGATTATGTATTATTTGAGACACGGACCTAGCTTGTATCTGTAGAGCAACTAGCACATTTTTTGAATGCTATATAAATTTAAAAAATAAAACAAACCATTAATGCAAGAGTGACTTAGTGAGTTGTACTGGTTTACAACAGTGTTTCTCAATCTTTCTCTATAAAGTACCCCTTTTTCAAAACAAAAAAAATTATAAGTACCCCCAGTCTAACCCAATGCCCTCACCCCTCCCACAAGAGCCAGGGACCCCCAACCTCCCGCTCTAATCCAATGCCCTCCCCCAGAGCCAGGCAGCCCCAGATTCTCTTAACACACTCTGGGTCTCACTGGAGCCGCCGCCGCCTCAGCCACACACTTCTCCTGCAAGGCGCTGGGGCGTGTGCACAGAGCGGCCATGAACTGTGCAGGCACAAGACTCCGAAACACAGTCGAACATTCCCTTGAAGGCAGGTGTCGCTGCCCTCTCCCTCAATCCTGAACATTTTCTGTATTTTAAAAAAAGCCAGATGCAACAGCAATTTAACATGGGAAAACGAGTACATGTCCAGGAAAAACGGACATATGGAAACCCTACCTTTGAAGTGCCTGCTCCTGCCACCCAACCCTGCCTCGGCAGCTTGTCTGCAGGGAGCAAGTGGCCAGTCAGCACCAGGCTCACCACGTGGGGCTGTGCGCTCCCACCCCAGCCCAACACCCACTTAGTGTGGCGACCAGGGGCAACCTATCCAAGAAAGGAAAGAGCATCTTCATAGGCAGGCTTCCAAACCTAGTGAGGAGGGCTTTAAACAAGATTCGTTGGGGGATGGTGACCAAAGCCCTAAGGTAAGTAGGGAAGCTGGATACCGGGAAGAAACACAAGGAGGAATGAGCAACAAAGGAGGACCCCGATTTGAATGGAGAAGGTACGGCAATCAACTGGTTATCTAAGGTGTTTGTACACAAATGCAAGAAGCCTGGGAAACAAACAGGAAGAATTAGAAGCCCTGGCCCAGTCAAAGAACTATGATTTGATTGGAATTACGGAGACTTGGTGGGATGACTCACATGACTGGAGCACTGTCATGGAAGGGTATAAACTGTTCAGGAAGAACAGGCGGGGGCGAAAAGGACAAGGAGTTTCACTGTATGTAAGAGAGCAGTATAATTGCTCAGAGCTCCAGTATATAGAGGAGAAAAGCCTGTTGAGAGTCTATGGGTTAAGTTTAGAGGTGGAAGCAATGGGGTGATGTTGTGGTTGGTGTCTGCTATAGACCGGTGGATGAGGTTGTCATGATTATGAGGGTTAGCCAGCAGCCTGGGGATTAAGGAGTTAACTACACCTAGCCAGGTGGAGTGACCAGTAGGAATGTAGGTGGGACTTTCAAACTGGGACAAAGGAATTTGGGTTTTTTCCTTTCTCCTTTTGTCTCTGTGAGTGAGTCCTCTGCAGCTACAGGGAGGGACAAGCATGTCTCTCTCTCTCTCTCCAAGAAACAATTCTTCACTTTCTGTAAGTAGGGTAAAGTTTAGGTAGTTTCGTTAGGCTTTATTGTTTTAAGGGTTGGGTATGGGATCTGATATCTGGCACTGCTTAAGAGATGTTTGGCTTTTCTTTTTAACTAAGTTCTAGCCCATGGTGTAATTCCTCCATGAGTATATTTTGTTACCTTTCCATCTGATCCTTATGCTTGCAACAGGAATATTGTTGTAATAATAAAAGTTTTCTCCTTTCTTTTTATTAACCTGGCATTGGTTACTGTGTGTCCTGATTTCTATAATAGGGGTGATATTTCCCAAATGATCTTTCCCCTAATCTCGTTATTAATATTTGGGTGGTGGCAGAAGTTTTATTCCCAAAATCTAGGTTTTTAAGATTTTGGGGGAAGTTTTATACCAAAGCCTGGTAGATAAGGCTTTGGGGTACACTTGCTGGCCCCCACTTCTGCATTTATCATGCCAGAGTGGGGAAGGAGCCATGACAGAGGTAGACGAGGCTTTCTTCAGAAGGTTCCAGATCAGAGGCCCTGGTTCTCATAGGGGACTTTAATCACCCTGACATCTGTTGGGAGACCAATACAACAGTACACAGACAATCCAGGACGTTTTTGGAGAATGTTGGGGATAACTTCTTGGTACAAGTGCTGAAGGAACCGACAAGGGACTATGCGCAGCTTGACCTGCTGCTCATAAACAGTAAGGAGGAACTAGTAAGGGAAGTAGAGGTGGGTGACAACTGTGAAGCAGTGATCATGAGATGGTAGATTTCATGATCCTGACAAACGGAAGAAAGGAGAGTAGCAAAATACACACCCTGGACTTGAGAAAAGCAGACTTTGACTCCCTCAGAGAACTGATGGGCAGGATCCCCTGGGATGCTTACATGAAGGGGAAAGGAGTCCAAGACAGCTGGCAGTATTTTAAAGAAGCCTTATTAAAGCCACAGGAAGAAACCATTCCGATGCACAGTAAGAAAAGCAAATATGGTAGGCGAACAGATTGGCTTACCGGGGAAATCCTTGGTGAGCTTAAACACAAAAAGGAAGCTTACAAGAAGTGGAAACTTGGACAGATAACTAGGGAGGAGTATAAATATATTGCTCGAGAATGCAGGGGAGTTATCAGGAAGGCGAAAGCGCAATTGGAATTGCAGCTAGCAAGGGATGTGAAGGGTAACAAGAAAGGTTTCTACAGACATGTTAGCAGCAAGAGTGTGATCAGAGAGGGTGTGGGGCCCTTACTAGATGAGGGAGGTAACCCAGTGACCAATGATGTGGGAAAAGCTGAAGTACTCAATGCTTTCTTTGCCTCTGTTTTCAGGGACAAGGTCACCTCTCAGACTACTGCATTAGGCAACACAGTATGGGAAGGAGGGGAGAAGCCCTTGGTGGAGAAAGAACAGGTTAGGAACTATTTATAAAAGCTAGACATACACAAATCCATGGGTCCGGATTTAATGCATCCGAGGGTACTGAGGGAGATGGCAAATGTCATTGCAGAGCCTTTGGCCGTTCTCTTTGAAAACTCGTGGCGATCGGGAGAGATCTCGGATGACTGGAAAAAGGCAAATGTAGTGACCATCTTTAAAAAAGGGAAGGACAATCCGGGGAGTTACAGACCAGTCAGCCTTACCTCAGTCCCTGGAAATATCATGGAGGGTATCCTCAAGGAATCCATTTTTATGCACTTGGAAGAGAGGAAGTGATCAGGAATAGTCAACATGGATTCACCAAGGGCAAGTCATGCCTGACCAATCTGATTAGCTTCTATGATGAGGTAACTGGCTCTGTGGATATGGGAAAGTTGGTGGATGTGATACACCTTGACTTTAGCAAAGCTTTTGATATGGTCTCCCACAATATTCTTGCCAGCAAGTTAAGGAAGTATGGATTAATAAATGGTCTGTAAGACTAACAGAAAGTTGGCTAGACTGCCGGGCCCAATGGGTAGTGATCAACGGCTCGATGTCAGGTTGGCGGTCGGTTTCTAGTGGAGTGCCCCAAGGATCGGGTCCAGGGCCAATTTTGTTCAACATCTTCATTAATGACCTGGATGAGAGATTGATTGCACCCTCAGCAAGTTTGCGGATGACACTAAGCTAGGGGGAGAGGTAGATACGCTGGAGGGCAGGGATAGGGTCCAGAGTGACCTAGACAGATTAGAGGATTGGGCCAAAAGAAATCTGATGAGGTTCAACAAGGACAAGTGTAGAGTCCTGCACTTAGAATGGAGAATCCCAAGTATTGTTACAGGCTTGGGACCGAATGGCTAAGTAGCAGTTCAGTAGAAAAGGACCTGGGGATTACAGTGGATGAGAAGCTGGATATGAGTCAACAGTGTGCCCTTGTAGCCAAGAAGGCAAATGGAATATTAGGTTGCATTAGGAGGAGCATTGCCAGCAGATTTAGAGACGTGATTATTCCCCTTTATTCGGCTCTGGTGAGGCCATAGCTGGAGTACTGGGTCCTGTTTCTGGGCCCCCCACTATAGAAAGGATGTGGACGCACTGGAGAAGGTCCAGTGGAGGGCAACCAAAATGATTAGGGTGCTGGAGCACATGACCTATGAGGAGTGGCTGAGAGATTTCAGCTTATTTAGTCTGCAGAAGAGAAGAGTGAGGGGGGAAATTAATAGCAGCCTTCAACTTCCTGAAGGGAGGTTCCAAAGAGGAGGGAGAGAGGCTGTTCTCAGTAATGATGGATCGCAGAACAAGGAGCAATGGTCTCAAGTTACAGTGGGGGAGGTCTAGGTTGGATATTAGGAAAAATTATTTTACTAGGAGGATGGTGAAATACTGGAATGGGTTACCTAAGGAGGTGGTGGAATCTCCATCCCTAGAGGTTTTTAAGTTTCAGCTTGAGAAGCCCTGGCTGGGTTGATTTAGTTGGGTTTAGTCCTACTTTGGGCAGGGGGCTGGACTTGATGATCTCCTGAGGTCTCTTCCGGCCCTATGATTCTAACTGTCCCCCTTGTTACGCTACTGGCCAAACCACACCCCAACTTGGAACTGCCCTGAGTTTCACTGGAGTCGCCGCTGCCACGCACTTTTCCCACCAGGAGCTAGGGCGTATGCGCAGAGCGGCTGTTAACATCCGGGCGCACAGCTCCGAACATTCAATTTGACAGACATGTGCCACCGCCCCTCCTCCCCGATCCCCTTTGCGGGGCAAAATCCCAGACATTTTTGCCAAATTTCACTTGTGTTGACATACCCCCAGTCTTCTCTCGCGCATACCCCTAGGGCTACGTGTACTACTGGTTGAGAAACACTGGTTTACAAGACAGCTCTAAATCATGGATATATAACATTACCTTAAATCACAGCAGATACATGAAGGAAAGAGAACACACACATTTATACAATCTGTATAGGTACATTTAACATTGACCATGCAGTTTCCAAGCAGGGATGCATTTCACAAAACAAAGTGTCTTATTTTATTACAATTAAGTATTTGGGATGTAAAACACATACCCAACTATACAAAATAAATCCTAGATCCTGCACTGGGATATACTAGTGTAACTTCCATTTCTTTTTCTTATGTCATGGTGTTCAGTCAACCACTTTCATTGCTGTAATTAAAGCTGCTTTTTCTACTTGCCCTTAGTTGATATAGAAACATTCCCACATAAGGTGGCAGGCCAATCAGTAGTGAGTTCTGTCAGGGGTACAAAAGTCTGTCAGCCATTTTGTAGCACCAATCAGATCCAGCCCAGCCCTGCAGGGAGAAGATAGAGCTAACCCAGACTGCATCTGTGGGTTGAATCTCAGCGTCATTTCCTGGAATTTTACAGCAGTCACTATGACTTAGATCAGAGAACACTACTAAGAAGCAATTACAGACTGGAGGCCAAATGTCTTCAGGAAGTGTACTACATCATTGAACCAAAGACAGTGAGTGAGTCTAACAGTTGTGGTAATTATCAAGTTTTCTTTTTCCTTTTTTGAAATGTATGTGCTCAACAGCAAAATGTTTTACTTATTTGTCAATACAACACTCGGGGTGAACCTATGTGAAAGCAGAAGTTCTCCAATTTTCAGAGTCCCAATCCCTGTATTTCAGGGGTGGGCAAAAGGGCCTCTGTGGGCCAGATTTGGCCCACCAAGCGGGTGGATCCGACCCGTGGAGGCCCTGCCACTCCCCCCCCCCCAGGCCAATTAGGGACTGGGGCGGGGAGGTGCGCGAAGTTTCCTCCACTCTGACAGGAGCATGTGGCGCTTGGAAGCACCAGGCGCTCCTGACAAAGCTAGTGGAGGCGTTGCACGCTCCCCCTCTCCCAGGCCAATCAGGGCCTGGGGGTAGGGGGAGCGTGCAAAGTTTCCTCAGCTCTGTCCCCACCCTGTGAGGAGCACGCAGCACTCAGAAGTGCCACACGCTCCTGGCAGGGTGGGAGAAGACTTCATGCTCTCCCCTGCCCCTAGGCCCTGATTGGCCTGGGGGCAGGAGGAGTGCGTGAAGCCTCCTTCCGCCCTGCCAGAAGCGCGTGGCGCTTTTAAGCTCCACGCAGGGAAGGGACAGAGCAGAGGAAACTTCACATGCTTACCCGCCCCACGCCCTGATAGGCCTGGGAGCAGGACAACATGGGAAGTCTCCTCCCAGCTAGGGGCCTGGGCACCTAGGAGGAAGGGGGGCAGGCAAAGGCACTCCCCTACCCCCAGACCTATCATGGTCTGGAGGTGGGGAACCCGGAAGTATCCTGGTCCCACCCCTACTACTCAAGGCCCTGCCCCTTCTGGTGTGGCCCGGGGCCACTTCAGAAATTTTTGAAGTGGCCACAGGCAAAAAATTATTGTTCACCCTTGCTATGTTTACATAAGATAGCAGCAGGCAAGATACAGGCCACATCTGGCCCGCCAAGCCTTTCAATAGGGCCTGCGGCACACTGGGAACCCTCAGACACAGAACAGCCCCATCACTCTCAAAGTAGCTGGCTGCTACATGCTGGAAGTATGGGGGAGGCCTCTCTCTCTCTCTGTCTGTATGTCGGCCGAAACCACATGGAGCAGCCAACTGCTTTGAGTTTGCCTGAAGGTCCCCCTCCTGGGCTGCTGACCAAACGCTGCCTAAGTAAGTGCCTCTATTAATTGCTGTAACACTTTATGTTTGGAGTGTTATTCATAAAAAGGAATCTGAAATTATATATTGTGTGTGCTGGCTCATGGTAAAGACTGGTAGTGGATTCCTAAGATGAGAAAGAAAATGAATCCCATAATTTCCACTTTTACTATTTAGAAGGACCTACAGAAAATGAAGCTGTAGTCTCTTGCAATGATAGGAATTCACTGGTCTGTGTAAATACTTTGTCAGAGAGAAGAACTCTGTAGCACAGAATTGGCAAGTAGATTGACTTACCTCCCCTCTACATAGATTAAACTAGTGCAAGCCCCTGTGCCCATTCAATGACCCAAGGAAGCAAATGAGACTCTGCACAGACACAAAGTACTTACACAGTATTTCTCATTTTTCCCGCTCCTCCTTGTTTCTTATTACTACACACTTAAATTTTACTCATTCTAGGCTTCTCTTCATTCTTTTCCACTTATATGCTTTTGAACTCAATTTGTTTAAAATAATACTGCTCACTGCATAAGGACTGGGATGTAAACGTATCATCCACAGGGAAGTTTAAGTTTTAACACCTTCCTAATTTTGGTTATTAACCACTGGAAATTTTGACAGCCCTTCTCTACTGACAACTATTTTATAGTTTTAAATGACTGTTTTCAAAAAGGTCTACAAGGTTACATACTTACTTTCTAGTATTAATCATATTGTAACTCTGCAGATACTGAAACTCACTTTTAAACTGTGGTAAGTGTCTAAAATATCCCTGTTTCGTGCTATTTATTTTGAAGATTATGTCAAAGATTCTAGCCTTACCATAATAAAAATGACAACTAGTCCTCTGGCTACTGCCTTCTTTAAATATGAATATATCTTTAGAATGGTTTCTTGAGATAGTATTAATTCATTCTCTTTATGATGGCACCACTGTCCTTTTCCTAACTTTAAAGATTCCCTTTGACAGCTATGCTTCCGCGCTTGAACAACCGGACTCTATATAGACTTGTTACACAAATTCACATAACTAGCTATTGTGTGTATTTAATAGGTTTATTGCAACGTTTTGGGGAGTAATGTGCCTGGCCCCAAATCTAAAAGCTGTAAGTATGAAAAGTTACACTGAACTTCCATCAGGAATATTAATTTTTCTGTCCCTTTCATTGTGGCTCCAAATTAATGTCTTTTCTATATGATCTTTCAACAAATGATCTGGCTTTGACATAAAATGATTATGCAGAAGAGAAGAATGGCACATTTTAAGTCTGGTCTATTTGTTCTTACATCCCTCCATTTTGGGTGCGTAGGCAGACTAACACGGCTAATCAGGTCTCTCTCTCAGACATACAAAGCTACATTATTTCTTGTTCTCAAGCCTCCACTTCAACAGGCCTAAGTCTTAAGATCACAAATTTGTTTATGATTTTTCACGTGATTTTTCTTTATCAGAGTACAAGGTATTGAGGCTTCATAACACACCTCACCCACTTTCCTTTAATTTTATCAAACCAATGATTCAAACAAACCTCAAACAGACTAGCAGTAAGTTCTTCCAATTCCTGTCCAAGTTGATCTCGCACTTTAGAAAGTCTTTCACATTCTTCATCTTTTAATTTCAGCTCCTATGGAAAATTGAAAATTATTTATTCTAACAATGTAATAGATTGTGGGCTTAAAAAGCTCTTACACAGGTAAACCAGTGGAACGGATAACCTTTGCTAAATAAAACCTTTCAAAACAGGCATTAACATTAATGCTACATATGAATACCTACTACTTCCTTCTATAGGGCAACCTGTTAGGATGTCAGCTAACCTAAATATGTTTCCAAAATTCTCTGAAGTACAAAAAGCTTCTTTCCGGAAATGCAGTAAACTACAGTCACTGAAATAAAATACAGAAATAAAAAAGAGAATATATAAAATAATTCTATATAAGTTTGGTGTGTGACAGTATGAGTACTGCTTTCACTAGTTCTTGATATAGCCATATAGCCAATATACACATTTCAAATTTGTAATTAAGTTCACTTATTTAAAGAAATCATGATTTATTTTCTTTGCCTTTAAAGAAAAAAATTGTCTGAAGAAGAATCCCAGTTCTAAATCTTTTGTATATATTTTAATATAAAGTTTTGTCCCCAGGGAGTTTCCTCACTGTACAGCTCTAAAGGCAGTAATATGTAGTCAAATAATAGCAGTTTAATGCTCTATAACTGCGTACTGTATCATTAAAACTTGGCGGGTGGAAGGCTTAATCTCATTTACACTAAGATCCCTATCAGGCCCCTGTCCACTGCCAGAACATTGTAAAGTAGACAAATTACATCTACTCCTATTTTAAGGTTTTAACATTGAGCAAAGCAGTGTAAATGAGCCTTAGTGTCAATGATAATATGGTCCAAGATTTCTTGAATATACTTTACAAAGTAAAAAGTATAAAGCTTGGAAAAGTTCCTATTACCAGTCTTTCCTGAAATTAGAACGCTGCATATAGGGAGGAACAGTGGCAGCTGGAGCCCAAAACAAGAGTGGTTCTGCAGGTAGCAATCTCCCAAAATGCAGGTTGATCATGATTTGAAAGTGAAAAACTGAAAGAGTGAGGGGTTTGGAGTATGTTGACAGGCATAAGGGAGGTTGGTGAAATGGGAAGAAAAAAAAAAAAAAGAGAGCAACCTTATCCTTCCCTACTGCTTAGTCCTTTCAAAATGAAAACCTGAGACCTTTTTACAATTAAAGGCAGAGTCAAATATATATGACACTTTAATGCCTTTGGTATTGTTTTTGTCACAGCCTCTCTTCTTTCAAACTCATTCTTGTCAACCATTTGCCACATATACCAGTTCATTAACCAATTGACTTCAATTTCCTTTGCATTCATCTGTGCCAATCAAGCCCATCCCCCCTTCCCACTCACAGCCTGCCAACCTACATCAGCTCCCTCCAAACCAACTCCCACCAACACAGAAGCACCTTTACATACACCTCACACATAAATTTATCTCTGTAGTCAGGAACCCCTCATCTTCCTATTTAACCTGCAACAGCTCAGAATTAAACCCCTCCTCCGCTGTAAGCTCTCTGAGCCAACATTTCAGGTTCTGAACCCTTTTTCCCTTCTACTTGACACATATGAAAGTCAGGCTCAGAAATTTTTCCATCCCACTTGTTGATGGATCTGTTAAAGCAGAAGAGGTAGCAGGGAGGGTGCACGTGTGATCTGAAACAGCTCCACTGATGCTTGTATTCTCTACTTAATGTCCCCTTTTCAACTCCCATTGACAAGCCTCAGGGCACAGCAAGTTGTAGGCCCACCTTGTTTAGAACTATTTGATTGTATTTAATTTTGAAATTGTGTTTACTTTGGGTTTGTTTGTATTAAGGTTTCATTTTTTACTTTTCCCATCTGCAGCCTTTTAACCTTTTTGAAAGACTGTATTCCGAGATGTACTATGCATGCAAAACGCACAGCAAATAATGCCTCACTCCCAACTTCATATCTATTGTTCCAAGCTGTGATTGGGTGTGCATACCCCACACTGAAGCAAGTGGGGTTAAAACCCTGTGGGTGGAGGAAGTTCCGCCCCTTCACCCAGACTGGGCATGCTCCAAATACTGGGGTAGTATAAAAGACAGCAGAGCAGCTCAGTCTGGGCTGGCCACTGAAGAAGAAGGACCTTCAATGGGAGCGCCAGGGCTTTACCCGACAGCAGGAGCCAGAGCCCCAGGAGACCGCTGACACACAGCCCCAGAACAACCCCAGGGAGAAACAGCTGCTGGGGAACCAGAAGACCCAGCCATTTCATGGGGAACCAGAAGACCCCATCCCACCAGCAGGAAGTGACCCCGAGAGGGTGCAGGAGCGGCCTCTCCCACCCAGGTAAAAACTCAGCATGTTTTGGCTGGATTCCCCGCCAAGGGAGTGGTAGACTTTTCTGCCGCTCAAATGGTCCTGGGTCAGGACCTGGTGGAGTAGGGTAGGGCCAGGTCCCCCTATGGAGGTGACTGGCCCCAACCCCCCAATTTATTGACTTTGGCTACCAAGTTGTGCTGCCCTGAGTTAAAGGGCCCTCCCACGCTGACTTTGGCTACTAGGCCATGCTACCCTGAATTAAAGGGCTGACCCCTATTGACTTAGGTTACCCAGCCCTGCTGCCCTCAGTTAAAGGGCCATCCCATATTGACTTTGGCTACTAGAGCAGGCTACCCTGAGTTAGAGGGCCACATCTCATTGACTCTAGCCATTTGGCTGTACTACCCTGGAGCAAGGGTTGGTGCTCATAGACTGAGAGAGACTGCCGATGATTCAACAGCTGACTAGGTAACATCCACGCCCCAGTATACTCTCCCCAAGAGACAGGGTGTGCATATGGCGCAACATGTGGTGGAGAATGTAGGCAACATCCAGGACCTGCTGAGAGGTCTAGGTCGATAGTGGGACAGGGGAGTCACTCTTTTGTCCCGGTAGCGTGGTGGAGAGATGGAGAAATTCCTGCAGTGAATGATGGAAAACCAGCAGCAGCAAGTGATCCAGCACCAACAGCAGCAGGCACAGCTGATACAGCAGCTAACCTACCAACACCAGCAGCTGATGACAGAAAAACAGGAATAGCAACAACAGCTGCTGCATGAGCTCTCCACCCAGCACCAGACCCAACAGGAAGGCCTGCTGCAACAGGTAGCTGTGTTGCTACAGCCAAGGGGTCCACCAAGCCCCAGGGCCATGGGGACAGGGACAGGAAACACCGGACTAGGGCTGCCCATTCAGCTAACAAAGATGGGACCGGGGGATGACCCCCCAGGCATTTTTAGTTATATGGGTCGCTACAGCCGCTCACTGGCTTCAGGAACACTGGGCTACCATATTGGCCCCTTACCTAACAGGACCAGCACAGACCACATACCACAATCTAGACTACTGGGATGCACTGGAGTATCCCCGGGTGAAGGTGACCATTTTAGACAATACTTCTATCAGCCCAGAGACTTAACAGCAGAGGCTGTGTAAGGAAGGGTACCCCACTGGGGCCTAGCCGTGCGCAGGGGCTATCGTACATTTCAAAAGCAGAATCGCAGCAGAAGTGGCGCAAGCGGAGACTGCTTCAGTCCCCGCTCACGCTGTTTCCGCTGTGCCTCTACCTTCCCTGCCCCCTGTGGAGATGATGCTGGGGGAACCAGCTTTTACTAAATTACCAGCAATTACTAAAGATGGAGAACAAACAAAAGCAACTCCCTTGTAGCCATTTTCTGGAATTCTCCAACAGGTCAAGGAATGCTGTACATCAAGACAGTCACTATTCATTTGGATGTCATCTAAAATGTGGTTGGCTTACTTTTCTAACTTATCACAAACACCTCAATGTAAGGTTGGTAGATAAAGTGATATAAATGAATAAAGACTTGAGTGGAAAAGATCTTAGGTACAAGTATAATAAGTCAATGAACTGCATTAGTTTCCTGATATTTACTTTAGTCAAGGAAGACAGCTGATGAGTTGCAATTTTGAACAGGTCACTCAAAAGACACCATTATGGGTAGAAGTGAAAATTTATGTGCACTGATAGACTAAAGTGGACCAAGAAAAAAAGCAATCTTATTTTGAGAAAACTTGCGATAATTTATAGTGAAGAGAAGAGGGACATGGAGTCATTCTTGGCTAACCTTCTGGATATGCTACAAAGTAGTTGTGTTATTTTAACCAGGCTTTTGGAAAGGGGTAAGTTTGAGGGATTTGTGTTTATATAATTCTTGCGAGTGACTGATTATCTGTCATGGAGGGGTGAGCAATCCTTCATACTGCTATGTTATGCATTTTTATTTATAGACTGCACATTCACAGCACTAAATCGGCACCAAAACCATTTAAATCTAAAGAAAGAAAGTTTAGTTCCAATAAATAACTAGAGAACTTTAATCAACCTTTCTACCAATTCTAACACTCTTATCAGGAGACAGACACTAGGAATAATATTAAGGATTAGAAAGAGAAAATGGGAACAGCAGAAACAAGTTCAAAAGGAGGTTCACAAAGAGCTCACACAAAGTAAGCTTGAGTGAAATCATGTGCACTGGAGAAAGCATTTTGAGGTCTGAATTCAAGAAATGACTAATATAAAATTGAATGTAGTCCTCACTCTTATACCAGACCTAAACTTTCTCCTAATCTTTGTTAGCAGAATTGTATAAAGTGCTTAATAAGCCTAATGTTTGCAATTATATCTGCCTATGTAATGAGCCTATATATTAGCCACTTGAATTAATACATGTCTACGTCATCTCGTATCTCAAAAGATTGCTGAGTCATGCTGACATGCTTGAATCTAATTCATTCCAACTGTAAATGCATATTCATGGGTCAGAATGTTGACCACATGAATACTCATAAGGATAGATGGTTTCTCATCATTATGCATTAATATTGTGTACGGACCTATTGTTTTAAACTCATGCAAATATCGCATCTTGATTAGCCAATCATTTTAAAGTTAGGCTCTCATACATATTCATGACCATAGCCTATAAAAGCCTTGGCAACGCATCCGTTAAGGGCTGCGTCGGGGCATCGGGCTTAGGCTTAGGTCAGGCTTAGCGTATGAGTGAGAGGGTATGAGAGAGGTCTAGAGTCTTGGTCCCGGGTATATGGTATGAGAGAGGTCTAGAGTCTTATGGGAAGGAAATGAACGGAAGGTTCATTTCTCCTTCCTTTCCTTAGGTTTAGTTTAGCTAACTTAGTTGTTAGGTAGATTAGATTTTGTCTTCGTGTCTGTCCATCAGGCAGCATCGGTCCACGCACGTCGGCCGTCGTCATGTCTGTCCGGCGGGCACGTCGCGAATTAGTTAGGGTTTTATTTTAGGTTAAGCTTAGAGTAGGATTAGAATAGAGAGTCTTAGCTTCCATCATCGTCCAGCTGCTCAGAAGCGCAGGAAGAAGGACGAGGACCGTGGGGAAGGCCAGTCGTCGCACCCGATTCCGGCTTCGTTGAGGGTGCCTGGTTGCTCCTCTCCAAAGGCCCAGAAGGACCTGAGGATTGAGGTCGCCAGCTTTGGCGCCGGCAGCCGACGAGGGACGCCTGGCAGGTCCTCTCCCGAGGCTTTAAATTAGCCAGAGGATCGAGGTCGCCAGCAACCCATCTATCGCCCTCTGCGCCTTAAGACTCTGGTATAGTAATTTTGTTTCAAAGGGGACTGCCCCCTTTGCTTATTTGAGGTATTGTTTTGTTTTGTTACAATATAGTCTTGTGGTTTAACTTTATACAAATTGTCAGTTTTCTGTCACGCACCACATCTTTGGGAAAGAACAAACCGGTGATTAGATACGGTTTGGAGTCGCACCTCTAATATAAGTTAAGTATACAGCTGACCCCTTACAAGGATCCAGTCAACATCTTATGATATGATTTCTATGTGGTGGCTCATCTAAACTGAATCAGAAAAAACCAAACTGGTCAATGAGACTCCCTTCCACTCCCCCCCCACCCCGAAATTCTAGGATATGTTTTTTGCAACATTGCTGATAATGAAAGTTATCTTGAGAAGCAAGTAAAATGTCTGGCCTCTCTGAGGGAAGAAGTGAGTTTTCCATCACAGTCCAAATCATTAGCATAACATTATGTCCAGAAACATTACTACTGTTGTACATGCCTTGTTCCGTCTGATACACTGCTGAACAATGTTCTCAGAAAGATGAGAGAGAAGGTATATTCAAATACATATATGAATATTGGACCCCATTAGGTAGTTAGGATTGATGTTAGTTTTCCATTGTAAGATCCCAATTCAAATATATTTAAATACGTGCATGAATATTGGGCCCCCCATTACATAGTTAAAGTTGATAATTTTCCATTGTAAGATCCCAATTTCAAACTTCCTAGAAAAGGTTCTCAGACTTTCTAGTTGATTTCATGATAATACCAGGGCTATGTTGAAATTGTTTAGGTAACCGTAGCTATGCAGCTATGTGCTTTCAAGTGTTTGGGTTTTTTCTGTAAAGTGGAACTTTGAATTAAGAACTTGCTAATGGCAGTGATTGACTTTCCCAAAAGCTCAACCACAGGTTTGGTTTTGTTTGCCAAATTTCAAAATAAAGCACCATGGCAAAGAATTGAAGTTGGCTAAGAGTGATTATTTAGTGACAAAATAGCAGTATCAGGAACAATGAGAACCCATACTTAAAATTTACATTAACAGTCATAATGAAGGGGTAAATTCAGCCATGACAGAATTAATGACAACATCCAACATGAGTGGGGAAAAGCATACAGGAAGCTTGATCCAAACATGTGGCAAGATAGGTTAAATCAGGGGTGGAGGACTAAAGCCCGGGGGCCGGATGCAGCCCCTGGCTTGCCTACATCCAGCCCATGTGGCTCCAGTATTGGGGAGCCCACACTGGTGAGGGATGGGGTGTTTTTTTGTTTCTCGCTTGTATGCAGCCTCTAACGGATTTTTCTGAGTCAGCAACCCGCGGCACAGCCCAAAAAAGGTCCCCCATCCCTGAGTTAAATACAAATCAATGAAGTAATATGTGTAGATAGAGAAAAAACAGCACATCCACAAACTAGGTAACATCCACCAGGAAACTAGCAAAGTGGTGATAATGCAATAAATAATAATGCTGTGCATTTATATAACACACCTTCCATCTAAGGAAGGCAAAGCATTTTACAAATTTCAGTAAATTAAACCTCTGCATACAGGCAGTCCCCGAGTTACGTGGATCCGACTTGTGTCGGATCCCTACATACGAACGGGGCTTTTCTCGCTGTGGAGGACGCGCGGGCAGCGGGACAGCCCAGACGCGCGCGTGGTCCCGCTGCCCGCGTCCTCCGCGCGGCGAAAAAAGCTGCTCCGCATCTCCCTGGTCTGTTGGGAGGGGCGCAGCTAGTGCGCCCAGTAGACCAGGCTTTTCTCGCCACGGAGGACGCGGGCGGCGGGACCGTGGCGCTGCCTGGGCAGTCCCACCGCCCGCGTCCTCCGCGGCGAAAAAGCCGCTCGCGTCTCCTGGTCTGCTGGTGGGGGCCCCAGCAGACCAGGGAGACGCGAGCAAAGCCGCTGAGGACGCGGCGGCGGGACCGCGGCGCTGCCTCGGCGGTCCCGCCGCCAGCGTCTCTGGTCTGCTGGGGCCCCAGCAGACCAGGCTTTTATCGCCGACACCTGGGGTAGAGCAGCTGGGCGCTGCCGGGTTGGTCCTGCAGCGCCGCTCCTCGGCGCTACTGGACCAACCCGGCAGCACCCCAGCTGCTCTGCCCCAGGCATCCTGATTCAGCCACTGCTGGTCAGTTTCAGCAGTGGCTGAATCAGGACGCCTGGGGTAGAGCAGCTGGGGTGCTGCTGCTGGTCCAGTAGCGCCGAGGAGCGCGCTACTGGACCAACCCGGCAGCACCTCAGCTGCTCTGCCCAGGCATCCCCAAGTCAGCCGCTGCTGAAACTGACCAGCGGCTGACTACAGGAAGCCCGAGGCAGAGTTGCTCTGCCCCGGGCTTCCTGGAATCAGCCGCTGATCAGTTTCAGCAGCAGCTGACTTAGGGACACCTGGGGTAGAGCAGCTGGGGTGCTGCCGGGTTGGTCCCCGCAGTGCCGAGGTGCGGCGCTGCAGGGACCTACCCGGCAGCGCCCCAGCTGCTCTGTCCCAGGCGTCCAGATTCAGCCGCTGTTGAAACTGATCAGCGGTGATTCCAGGAAGCCCGGGCAGAGCAACTGCCTCGGGCTTCCTGTAGTCAGCCGCTGGTCAGTTTCAGCAGCGCTGAATCTGGGCGCCAGTTCCGACTTACATACAAATTCAACGTAAGAACAAACCTACAGTCCCTATCTTGTACGTAACCCGGGGACTGCCTGTACTTGCAAGGTAAAGTATTACTTCCATTTTACATATAGAAACAGAGGCAGAGTTTAAAGGACTTAGGAGCTTATCTACACTGGAAAGTTACAGGGCAGTAAATCACTTCACAGTGCTGTAACTCCCAAGATAACCACACCAACAAGGCAGTTGGAGCACAGCAACTGTGCAGTTAGTGCGCACTAGGTAAGCCATTTTGACGAAGCGTAGAGCTTGCTACACTGTGGTTACAGTGCTGAGGTGCAAACGTGGACGCCGTGGTGTACTACAGCGCCATGACAGATCTCTGGTACCAGTCCCACAATGCCAATTCTCACCTCCCTGATCATCAGTTTGAACTCTACTTCCTTCCCTTCAAGTGACCAACCCTCAGGCCCTCCCTATACATTCCTTTGGAACTTTGAAAATCCTTTCTCTTTGCTAGGAAATGCATGGAGTGCTTTCAGTGCATATTTTCAGGTGACCATGCCTGCATCATGCACCAGGCAATCTCCTGTGTAGAGCAATGCCAAAGTGCTGGACCTCATCAGCATTTGGGGAGAGGAGGCTATCCAATCCCAGCTGAGTGGCAGCAATAAGAATTAGGATATCTATTGAAAAATACTGAGATGCATGACCAAAAAGGGCCATGAAAAGGACACACTGCATTGCTGAATCAAAGTTAAGGAGCTGCGAAACACCTACCACAAAGCAGGGGAAGCAAACCGCAGCTCTAGTGCTGCCACTACGATCTGCTGGGTTCTACAAAGAGCTAGATGACATACTTGGGCAACCCCCCTTCTGCTCCAAAGCCCTCTAGTCCAGCATGATTTTAGTTAGCCAGATGTCCACTTATCATGGGTGTGGCTAAAGTTTCTGGTGGTCCCATCAAGTTTGTTTACAACCACCAGTTCTGGCTCTTAAGGTTCTATGCTGTTATTTAGCTCTAATTTACCCTTAAATGTCTTCTAAGAGCCCAATAAGAAGTGGAAGTGTTGATAATGCTGTTAAACAATATTGACCTCCCATGATTCAGCAGGTTCTCTGGTTCAGCATCGGTCAGGTCCCATGCATGCCGGACTAAAGAGGTTCAACATGTAGTACCAACACGGATGTGGAACAGGGTGTTGATGGACTCTGACACTGCAGATATTCGAGAACAGGTTCCATAAATTAATAATGTAGTGATAATCCTGCAAAACTGCGGAAGCCCAGACAGTTTGCGTTCTGACTTATCTATAGGCTGATGGCTGTACAAATCTCTCTCTATTCTGCAAGCAGAGCTCATTAGAGAATACAATAAAACAAATCTTACCCTCTGAGCTTTCTCAAGTTCTTCTTTCAATCTTTCATAGCCTTTCTCTCTTACTTCCAGTACAGATGGGCTCCGTAAGTGCGATAGACTGTCTGTACTCAGCCCAAAAATATCTTCCTTCCCTTCAGAAACATCTGTTAGTGTAGCACCCTGCAAAAACTCTCTCTCTGCATTATTGCTCTCCTTTCTGGAATTACTGTGTTTGGATGACCCACTCGGGGGTCCAGAGGTAGAACAAGGAACCGTGTCTGTAACATTGATGCTGGAAAGAAATTACATTTCTTTATTTAAACAACAACACACATTAATAGGAATAAGTCTTTTTAGAAATGCCATTTTTGCTGTTAAATGTGCCACAGTAAGGATAATTTAACATAAGATGTTAAAGATATTAATAATGTTTTATGACATGCTAAAAACATGCTATGTAAACTGTTTAAATACATTAACAACATTTGCATTTAAATAAATTAGATATTAGTCTTCATCAACAACCTACCTGATGCCTGCTGTTTCCCCACAATTTAGATGCCTTGGGGACGAATAAACAGGTTGCGTGGGAAGGTCAGAAACATTTAATGCATTAGGCTGAATGGGTGTAGAGCACACGGCAGAAGGATGTGGGCGGTAGATTACACTGGGTGAGGTAGTTGGTTCCTGAGTCCCTGGCTCATGCACTCCAAGAAGATCTGGTGTAGTGGGAGAAGCTAGGTTCACTTCATGAAAGCCTTCCAATGGGTCACTGGCCATAATAAAAGCTTCATCATATGAAACCCTGAATTAAATAAGCAAATTATTAGAACGTTTAGTAAAGAACACATTTATATGTTACAACATTAACTTCAAACATGAGCAATCCATTTCTTACTCAAACATTGGACAGCATGACTGACAAAGCAGGTGGGTTAGGAGTAAGCTTTAGGTGCCTGCTTACTAGAGTGCTGGGAACTGAATGTACTGTCATGAATGTGTGAGCTGTTTTATATAATGAAGGCAGCTTATATTATGAAGTTGTTTTTAAAAAAACAATTTTTCTATTCAGAAATCTCTGCTTTTTCCTCCACGCTCACTTTAAGGTGAAAATTCACCTTGGGGTTTTAACACAATTTCTTTATTTTCATAATAAAATCAGGAGACTGTGCCCTTTACAATAAGTTACCCTATGAAACTTCCATAAAATGGGGTATCCAATCTGTCTGTGTAAGTCAGGATTCTACATTTCAGGGTTTAGAGTCCTGGATGAAAAATTAATCACTGTGCATTTGTGTAACCACCTGTAAAAGTGGTAGCATTGCAAATAGGTTTTTCCATGTTTTATAAGTATAAATGCAAAATAAATATAAAGTGCATCTCTTCATTTCCCATAGTACCATAGGAAAGCATTATAACAGTTAAACAAGCAGCATGTATGGTATTTTACATACAAAAATGTGCCGTGTGTTTACCATTTTAAAAGACATAGCACGACAGATGACAACAAGGGTGCGTGTGTGTGTGCATGCGTGCGTGCGCACAAGAGAGGAGATTCAGGGCAATGAGGGTTCTAACAAAGATCATGTGATATACTTACTATTACAATTGCAGCCAATTTGTGGGGGGGGAAAAAACCCTTGGGGTCTTTTGTAAGCTGACTTGAATATTTTAAATAGAGAGCCGGGGTAAAACTATTTTTAAATAAATAAAACAAAAATAAATTTTATCCATTTAATAAAAATAGAGTTAGTAAAAAAGGGAGGAAAGATTACATACTACAGAAAAACTTAAAACTTCAAAAACTAATTTCTACCTGTGTTCCCCACTGCGCTTCTACCTTTGAAATGTAGAGCCATGGGTGGCTCTTACTACATTTAAAAGGCAGCACAGCCAAGATAGCAAGCACCCCACCTTCCCCTTAACTAATTTAGTGGATGGAAATTCCATAAACTACTTGATTAGCTGATTAATCGAAATGTAACATCCCTAATACATTTTTTTTCCTAATATGACTGGCTATGTAAGTACACTGCCAACTAAGCTTTCAAAAGAATCCTGAAAATCCTAAAAAGGTCCTGCAACTGAACACAATGGCTTCACTGTGCTGTATCTGAGTTAAGTATGCCCTTGCCATTTTACTGAAAGGTCTTTCAGGAAATCCCAGACAGAAGGCACACTAAGGACTATGTGTGGCTTAAAAGGGACCTTTTTGCAGTCTTACTTTCTGCAGAAATGTGTTATTTAGAACCATCTACAACAGTGCCCCTTCCACTTGCACATTTCTTTTGTGAGCAGAGTAAACTCTGAATCTACAGTTTGTTTACTGTACCACAAACATGCAGATTTTTAAGTCCCCATGCAAGCAATTTCTTGAGCAAGAGAACCTTTTTTTTTTTCCACCTATGCTTACCTATAATTAATATTCCAACAACAAATTTTGAGGATAAAGCCTGTGAAATTAACAAGTGAAAAGATGGGGCGGAGCAAGCTGGCAAAAGCACAGACTTCAAGGTTAAACTTCATTTTCAGGTTTTTTCTACTGCAATTGCTAGATTGGAAATGTTTTGGGTATTTTTTTAAACATTTTAAAAGCTCAAACATAGGTACTGAAATAGTGTCCCAGCACTTATTAGACCAGTTGAAAAATGTCCCCATCATACCCAAGGCCACTGCCTCTCACCCTGATAAGTCAATTCAGTTTCTCCTACAAACCACTTCTATTCTCCCTTTCCTCAATAAATCACTCTCTGCCTCTCCACTTCTCATTTGCATTCCAATTCCTTCTCTGACTTCCATTTCATCAAGTAAGAAAAACTTTAATGTGAAGGCACTAGTATCACACATACCAGCAGATCGCTAAAAAGTTGGCAGCTCTGCAGATGATCAAGGCAGGAGCAAGTTAAGAGGCTGAGGACTGGAATACCAGAAGACCAGGGACAGGAACTGCACTTCAAGCAACTCGCCAACAACATGGCCATTTTATGTTCTTCATGACAACCTAGTCAGCTGATATGGTGTCCTGCTGGCCCTTGAATCCAGCATAGGGACTGATGGGAGCAGGCGCATGAAGTGACTCTTTTAATGAAACCAGTCCCAGAGCAGACATGGATCAGGACCAACAACAGATTCTCTGTCCCCCTTGAAGAGCTATTTGACACACACACACAGCCCAAGGAACAATCAGCTGCCAAGTCTACAGAGAATTCAGAGGAGACAGAAGCCACACCAGAGCCCAGGTACGTGTATAACTCAAATTTTATTATTACAGTACTAAGAGGGATTCCTGCTGTAAGTAGTAAAGCAAACATGGTAAACCATGACTACCAGCATTTGACCACTAACAACAGATTGTATCACAGCACCTAGGCATTGCTCTCCCCTTTCCTTCCTCCCCACCACGTGGAGCTCAAATTAGTGATTTGGAATTTCAAACAAACAGCTATAAAGGTTATTTTAATTGTCAAAGGTTTGTTATGGTCATTCTTGTTTTCCTTTCATTATTTAAAGACTTGCCACTCTGCAATCACACCTCTGGGGTCCATGCAGTTGCCTATAATCAGTGAAGTGAGTGTCTGTGTTTGAGAAACAGTATTCTATTTCCAAATTTATTTTCAAGTCTATTTCACTTAGAAATAATCCATGCAGGCTGCATGTCACACCGTTTCTCCAAAGTACAAGTGTGGTGGCAGTATTCTGTGGTGGGTGTATTTTGAGATGGAGTAAAGCTGCAGATTTTGATGTGTTTACGTGAAGCAGTAACAGGATAAACCATGTTAATTCCCTCATGAATTCTGACCCAATCCTGGCTGCTGGTAGCTATGAACTTTTCCTGAAGCAGCAACTCCAGATACCCTTCTGTCTGCAGTGTGGCTATTTTTCAGACCACCCGTATAAACTGACTAGCCTATGACTCCACTCATAAACATGCTGTTCAGTCACTATTCATTTGAATACTTCAGCTGCATACACTACAGGTTTCCTTCCAGCAGCTTAGAATAACATCTCCCACTGCCAGCAGGATACCACAAGAACATAAAGGCCTGAAATGAAAAAAGGCACTTTTGGCAGAAAGGGCACTACACACACAGACACACACCAAATGGCAATTAGTTATGAAACTTTTATAAAACAGAATGGAGGCTAAAATTACCACTGTCTCTGCCCTTTTATAACTGCAATTAACAACAGTGTGTCCAGAGACAATGTGAGGTCTGGGGCATCCCTTCTCAATATGTGTTGGCTCATTTTAGAACAGTTACATTTTAGGTCCTGGAAATTTAAAATTTAGAGGCAGCAAAGGGGGAAGAAGTAACTAGACAAGTAGTGACTTGACTACCCGATAAGCATATGCTTATGGGGGTAGTCAACTACTCAACTAGTCGCTTACATCCCTAACTTCTACTGCCAAGATACAATCAGCCCCCACAGTGATAACTACACTCTGTGCCAGAGCCCTGAGCCTCTGGCTAGGCAGGGCTGATTAAGCAGTTGTGGGGAGATTACAGGCAACTTTGGTTACACGGGGGTGGCACTTGGCTCCCCAGGAGCCAGTGCACAGAGAGCCAGTTTTTAAGCCACCTCCCCGCACGTACCAGTTCCCATATCCCAGCACGGGGCAGCAGGCAGCTCCCTGGGAGCCAGTGCATGCTGGGAGCTGGCTTTTAAGCCCTGCGCGTACTACCAGCCTGTGTGTAACCATGAATGTTAACTGATAAACTCTTGCTTATCGGTTAAACTTGTACACGTTAAGCTTTCACATCCCTAGTTAACATACAGCAGCCCAAGATTTAAGAAACCTCTACACTGTGAATACTCATCTATTTTAAGTAATGTGACTGATTTCCAATATGTTTCTCCTCTCAGATTTACACTGCTTTGTAGATTTTAGATCTGATACCACTGACTTCAACAGGTCATTCTTCCCTTTCATCTTTGGTTTTGTGGTTCATTTCAACATTTCTGCTGTTAAGACAAAGTTCATGATTAACAAACAGATATTTTAATTAAAGATTTTCTCTTTTCTTTTTTTTATTTTTAATGGAAAACAGGGTTAACGTATGAACAGAAGTATGATCCAGAATTTAGTTATTACTGAAACTGAGAGTTTTAAATTTCAGAATTTTGAATATTATTATAGTATGCAATTTGAAATAAAAATCCAAAAATACAAATGCCAAAATTGCTTCTTTGACAGACATAAGCATTAACACAACTATAAAAGTAGTTCACAGAACTTTTAAATTATTAAAAACAGAATATAAATAAAATGAATACAGGCTGCAAGAGTACTAATTACATTCTTCTACTCCGATGAAAAATAGGTCCTTTTATTGAAAAGGACAATCCTAACAATTCTACTGCAAATGTTTCCCCTTTTAAATATATTGTAACAAGATTTAAGAGTGCTAGGTATTACAATGTCAGCTGCAAGGTGTGTGCACATTATTTATTAAAAGCGAAAGGCAATGGTAAATTATTTAGTCTACTTTGCTCACAAGGTAACATTAACCTAGTGCAATGGAAGCGTAACCTTGCTAAATGAAACAAAATAATGAAAGGAATGATGTGGCCATGCTCACAATACCTACACTTCAGTATGTGTCATGTAATAAAATGCAACATAGTATTAAAAGGATATTCATGCTTAAACAGGCTTCAGATCTTTCCCCCCTCATATTCCCAAACTCCCACTTTGTTAAAGAATATGGATCCAGTTGAGCAGATGACATCAATACAAGTTTCTAAATAAACAAAGTTTACTTCTACTTCTAAAAAGAGGCTGATTATCAATTTCATAATTACTGCAAATTGTAGAGCTGGTTTGGCATTTAAGCTACCATACATACTTAAGACTGTGTAGAGAAATGCATGCATGGGACTAGAGTAAACAAACCAAACAATACAAAGCAAAGGTAAGTTAACAAACATGTCAACTGTGAACTAAACAAGATGACAATGCTTTGAAACTGAGTAAAATATTATTGTAGTTATGTATTTTATGGCTACAGAATTGTTCAGGATTTTGCCCCTTAGGGTGATTGTTTTCCAATTAATATCGGTTTATATTTCTTTTGAAACTAGTATGGTATCATAAAAAAATGTTTATAATGGTTTCCTGTAATATCTGATCACAAGTGGTCAGCTCCACGATCATTATAACCAAAATCTGTGTCTTGTTCTTGATCCAGCTCAACTGCATTATGAAATTGAGGTTAACTGAAATCCTCACTACTTAACAAACTTAACAGTGCTAAGAAGTGATCTGGCATTAACCTCTATATCACATGCAGCTATTCTTCTGTAAATAAAAACACTTTATAAACAACGCAACAACCTTTATTACAACATGCAATGAAAATGTCAAGAAAGCCGAAATGCACTTTTTAAATATCTCAAGATAGTCAGGCCAGAGGCTGCTTCAAACCAGAATTTCAAGGACGTTTCAGTATCAAATTGAATAGCTACAAGCCTAGTTTTCTCTCAACACAGTCAAGCCTTTTCCCTCCCACTTTTTAATAACAGCACCTCTCTTTCCATATTTACTTCAATTCCAGATACAGATGAGGAACCTAATGCTTCAGAACAATTTCAGCAGAACTACTACAATATGCACATCTCATCAGCCTTTAAAACAACAATAATTAAGCCTCTAATTTCACTCATTTTCCCCAATGTCTTGATTTTGTTGTTCTGCTGAAATATTAAACAATATGCAGGAATTTAAAAGAACACCACCAACTTAAAGATATCTGGCTGGTTAGTTTCATGCTAAATGTACCATGATTATTATAATATTAGAGAAAACCATTCTTTTCAGGTTATTTACTCTGTGCATCTGACAGCTCTTTCTGTAGTCAGTTTGAGTTTTTCCTGCTTGTTTGATCTTTTGTTCAACAGGTGAGTAAAAGTTTCATATACACCCCCTGAAACTGTCTAATTTGGATTTCCAGTGGACAATCTCTCTTTACTCATCAACTAGCTTCTCAGCAAAGGCACAGATGACACCAAAAAGGAATCTAAAGAGGTAAAGAATATACATCTGTAGAGAATATTTACCCCACCTCACCCCAAATACATATACACACACACACACACAAAACCATTTCATTGCAAGACTTGACCTATGGGCTATGTATCATGCCATCAGTATTTAAACAGTATTCCTCACAGATTTTCGGCAAAAAATTCTGCTGAATAACTGATAGCACAATAGAGGCAAACATGAAACATTCCAACTGAGGGTGGAGAAAAGGTATTCGTATGAACTGTAATTTTCTGCACAGAAGCAATATTCATGGGCAGAAAGAGGCTTCTGTTGTTGCTGTTGTCACGTGAGTGCTGAGTCTGCAAGTGGTTGCACAGGAAGAAAGGAAAGGCTCTGTTTGGGTCACAAGGAAGGGATAAAGTGGGAGCATAAGCAGGGTCAAGCCTCCTTTCTGAGACAAAGATACACGTATGCTGCTGGGGGAGAAGTTAGATGGGTGCGAAAGAGAGCAAGACGCGGCACTCACTACAAACCCTGTGGTGCCCGGGTGCAGAGGCTGAGTTGGGGGTGTAAGGGGGAGCTGTCCAGTACAGGACGTTGGTGGTACCCAGGGTGCTGAGGGGGGCCGAGGAGCTGTGCGCGACGGCCAGGATAGAGGGGGCCGCGCGCGGCTCCGGAGCGCTGGCTGCGGGGTGCCTGGGGCGGGCGCCGGGGGACTCTGTGCCAGAAGCTCGGTAGCAGGAGTCAAGACTGTCACGAGACTGGGGAGGACACCGGGGGCGGACAAGGCTGCACAGGGGCGCTCTGGGCGGGAGAGGCCAAGGCTCTGCATAGGGGCCGGCGAAGGGGGCTCGCTGCCTGAGGGGCGCGGGGCTGGGTGCCCGCGAGCGGGGCAATGCCGGGGGTGGCGACGAGCGGCCGGGGGACCGTGTGCCTAGCTGGCGGGTGCCTGGGGGGGCGGCGGTTCCCTCTCAACTCCCGCCCAGGGACCAGCCGCCCCCGCCTCTTACCTGCCGAGCCCCGCCAGGCCGTCCACAGGCGTCCGCGCCGCAGCTCCCCGACAGGCTGGCGCGGGGCGGGGCTCCGCCGAGTCCGCGTGGGGGGCGCATGCGCACAACACTCCCGTCCTCCCATCCCCCCGTGCGCACGCCCCCGCGGGGCTGGGCAGTGACTGGCCAGGTGGGCGCCCTTCCCCCTGCGCCTCCAGATGTTCTGGCCCTGCCTAGGTTCTCAGCACGCCACGCGGCCGGAGCCACTGGGAGCCCCGAGGGGTGTCGGCTGTGCCAGGCACGGCCAGGGCTCGTGGGGCTCGAGACAGCCGAACCGGGTCGGGGAACCGGGGGTGGAGCCTCTGCGCTGATTTTTAACCCTGCCTTATGCTTCTCACCCGGGCGCTTCTTGTGCTCCGGCAGGAAGGGGTCCACGCGCTGCGGGGTGTTCAGCTTAATTCGGCTGCCGCTTTGACCTTGCCCCCGCCACGTCCACACGTTTTCAAAGGTGCTGCCCATTGGGGGGCGCGCACACACAGAGGGACCCACACCATCTTCCTCTTAAAATCTAGCTCGGGGGAGAGCTCTGTGCGTGATTTTCCCGCTGAGTCGAGCACACAGGGCCAATTCTGCCGCGAGCCACATGTTGGCAACTGGGTCTTAACCTGTCACTTACCAAAACTGCAGAGGAGGCTCCACTTGATGCTTAGGATCTGCCTGATCTAGGAAACAGACAGCATCTATCCGCTGAGGGCTTTGGGCTGATGGGAGGGGGGGGAAGAGGAAGGGGAAGCTCCTGGAGAATGGGACTAGTGGGAGAGGGCATGGGATCTGGGAGGTCTGTGCTGCTGGGGGGCTGCGGTAGCATAGGTTGCTTCAGGAGAGTAATGTTGATGGGAGGGCAGGGGCTCTGGAAAGGTAGGATGGGGCTATGCGGCTGGGGCCCTATGAGAGGTGGGCTGTTGGGGGGGTTCACCCACACACTGGCATTCCTTTTGGCACCAGTGCATAGCATCCACATTAGAGCACCCAAACTTGCGTAAAATCAGCTATACCCCAAATTCCCTAGCACCCTCCTGAAATGTGTCTCCTCTAGCCCTTTGACTGTGTAGTGCACTGTGGGAGATCTTAACTGTTCACCTTGCACATGATAGGAAGTTTGAACAGCCTCCTTTCGGGAAACAGGCAGAGCCTCAATGAGATGTGCTGGTGGACATTTTGGAGGAATTTCCTGACCCGTTGAAGGCACCTGACAAAGTTTACAATGGAGCAGGAAGAGAAGAACACCCTGACATGGCAGACTCCTACTTGCTAATGCTACTTTGACATTTGGTATAACCACTGATGCCCCCTCAATAGACCAGGGATGGGCAATAATTTTAGACCAGGGGCCACTTAAGAAATTTTTGAAGTGGACCTGGGCCACCCCAGAAAGGGTGGGGCCAGGACACTTTCATGCTTCTCCACCCACACCTAATTGGTCATAGGGGGGCACAAGTCTTTGCCCCTCCCAGAGAGAACCACCCGCTGTTCTAAACAACTGGTGGTTCCCTCTAGGCGCCCAGGCCCCTGGCAGTGGGAGGAGACTTAGCATTCTTCTCTGCTGCCCCCAAGTCAATCACGGCCTGGGAAGGGGGAGCATGTGAAATCTCTCATTTCCTGTCGCTGCCCTGCAAAGGAGCACTGCATTTAGAGTCAACCGCCAGCTGAGCAGTAGCTGGCAGTTGACTTTAACTGCTGAGCCCCTTGCAGGGCCAGAGGAGACTTCATGTGCAACCCCTGCCCCCAAGCCCTGATTGGCCTGGGGGCAGAGGGAGCGCATGAAGTCTCCTCCCACCCTTACCCTATTCTGCAAGTAGTATTCAGTGCTTAGACGCACTGTGCCCCTTGCAGGGCGGGAGGAGGCTTTGTGCACATCCCAACCCCCAGGCCAATCAGGGCTTGGGGGTGGGGGGAAGCGAGCAAAGTCTCTTCCCGCCCTGCCAGGAGCATGCAGTGCTTCTAAGCATTGTGCATTCCTTGCAGGGCAGGGGCAGGGTAGGAGGAGACTTTGCATGCTTCCCACCACCCCCAGGCCTTGATTGGCCTGGGGGTGGGAGTAGTGATCAACTTGCTTGGCAGGCCAGATTCTGCCTGCGGAGGCCCTTTTGCCCACCCCTAACAGACTGATACAGGTCCACAAGCACAGACTGGTGGGATCACATTGTCAAGTGGACTTGCGATGACCAGCAGTGTGACCAGAACTTTCTCATGAAGAAAGCCATATTTCTAGAGCTTTATGGATAGATTGCCTCCACTCTGCAGTGTAAAGACACCTGCAGCAGGCCACCCTTGCTGGTCCAGAAGTGTCTTGCTATAGCTGTTTAGCAACTGGCTATCTCAGACTGCTGCAGACCTGTTGCTAACCAGTTTGGGGTTGGGAAATCAACTCTGGTGAAAAGATGGGTAGATGTTTCTGAGTCAATCAGATGTCTGGTTTCCCCCAGGTGAGTATAAATTTTATTCCTGCAATACTTATTGGGGTTTCCACACTGTGCTGGGGCTATTGATGTGACTCATGTGCCCATAATTTGTCCTCCTCAAGGAGCATGAGTACATATACCACAAAGGGTTCTATTCCATTGTTAGGCGGACATTCATGGACAACAGTGGTTGATTCCTGAACATTAAAATCGGCTGCACTAGGAAAAATGATGTCATGGTTTTTTGCTGCTCAGAAGTGAAAAGTTATTCTGGAAGACGCCAACATACCAACCTTTGCCTTGGCTTATGAAACTCATCTAAGAAGCCCTGGTAAAAGTTTAATTAACAGTCTCAGCCATTGTAGAATGGTTGTCACCTATGGACTACTTCTATCTGAAATGGACTAGATTTGTAAATGAAACACATTTCTACTTCACTCCCACCCCCCACATGGTTCACTGTTTCCAGGCAGCTCAATAGACAATTTAGTGGTTACAGAGCAAAATATTTACAGCCATGGCAATGCAAGGTTATTACTTTTAAGAAACTGGAATGGCACTAGCTAAATCTGTACCTTTCCAACAAAAATACACTTTCAAAGTGTTCTTTTACTGTTTATATTTCCTAGTCACCTTTTTTAATTTCATGTGGGGTGAGGGAGGAAGAAGAGATGCCAATGTGGTGGCATACAAACTGCCATTAGTTGGTACATGCTGCTAGCTGGGATTTCTCAGAAATTTTGCATTGGTTCACAGAGCAGAAGAATCCCTCCAATTACTGAATGAATAAACATTTAAATGGAGCCAGAAACTTGCTGGGCTTGGGCAGCTTTTGTCCCTTCTGTGTCTGCTGCAAACTGTTCCTCTGGGGTGAGAGGAGGCATCAAATAGCACCGCTAATGGGCTCAAAATGTGCTGCTGTGTCTGCTCCTGTTCCAAAGCCTACTCCAGGACCAGTTTCAGCAACTGAGTGACTTCATTGTTGTCTTCATTCAGTGCTGGCTCCCATCAGTCCCCATGCTGGATTATGGAATCAGCAGGGCCCCATCCCAGCAGACCAGGTGGTCCTGCACAACTCTTGGCTCCACAAACTCCTCATAAAACTGGCATAATGTTGGTGAGTTGCCCAGTGTGTGGCTCTAGTCCCTGGATTTTTCTGTACTAGTTCTTGAGATGCTTAATTCTCTCCCTGTGCTGGTCACCAATCCAGTAAGGTTGAAACAGTGCCAGCTTTTTCACAGTCTGTTTGTATGTGTAGTCATTGCTGATGTTCTTAATTTGACTGGCCTCTTTTAACAAAATCTGGCTTTGTTCCCACAACCATAAAGCAATGCATTTTGTAAGAAGCTGCTTCTGTTCAGTCTCTATTGCATACACTAATGCCTCTCTGATGGTGACTTTGCAATGTGGTGGTCAGAATTCAATGGAAGATTTCAAGCTTACTCACCATGCTGTTGCTGTATGCCCAGGGCAGGTTGCTTCTGTTTTCACTGGAGTCAAATGGAAACAGTTGGGATGCAGAAGACAAAGAAAGTTGGTCCACAGGATTGTGGGATACCTTTGGTGGACTCTTAAAACCTGAGTCACAGTGGGTCAGGCTGTGTCTTTACAGCAAAGCAATGGGGTGTGATCTCTGGATCATGGCTTGTTTGGGATTTGGACCATCCAGTCCTGCAGAATCCTAGGATCCTAAATCTGAGCCCCAGTCTGATATATTTGTGGGTATATCTACACTGCAATATAAGCCCAGCCTAACACCCTTTCTGCCTACACACAAATCATGCTAACCCAATACTTGGATCCAAGGGTAGAGGTTCAGAGCCTGAGGGTTCATGCCCTATTCCTTTGTAGTGTAGATCCTACTGGATTGCTGTTCTGGCAGACTGCCAAATGTATCCCACAATCTCCTGGGTTGACTTTCTATGTCATCTGGTCAGTCAAGCTTTCCCACCCTAGACTTTTATTTGTGGTGCACAGTGACCTCATTTTGGGAGGACACTAGGAAGTCTGGAATATGAGTGGTTGGAGGTAGGCCCTCATAATGCAGTGTGGATGCTGGAGCACCCAGTTGGAACCCAAGGCTCAACAATTCCTAACCTGGGGTTACGAATTACTGTAGATGCTCAAGCTATAGGTTAACAAATGGCATGGTCTGCTAACTTAAGTACTATTCATCTTGGGCTCGCAGTGTAGACATACCCCGTGAAGGGGGGGCTTGGGTTCTAGCTTGTGTTCAGCATGCATTTAAATTGCAATCTCAATATACCCTTACTGACTGAAGAGTTAAAGCTCCCTGGAGACCCAGTGCCGAAGGCGAACTGCCAGCCCACACACATTGTGAGCCAAGGCCTCCCCTATGAGGCTACACATATTGTTGCAGAGCCCACAATCAGGGAACATACCAGTTCAAAGTATATTGTTAAACAGGTTCCTGTCAAGGATGTTAGCTGCACTATCATTTTCCCAGCAGCCATGACTTTGCTCATGTCTATTTACAATTAAATGTGTCTTTTTCAATGAATGTTCATCTTTCTAAATGTGTCTGAGACTCAGCCTATAAAAATAATCTATCACATAAGATCTCTGTTTTTAAATAGATGTTTAAAACAGTTCATTTTAATTTGATAATGCATCAAGAAATGTATTTTTAGTAGTGTCACTTTGAACCACATTCATTTCATACTCTGCAGTATGTAACTATCTGATAGTTTCTGAGGTGTGTATAGATAGCAAAGTATGATATTATTTTGACAATATAATTCTGTTAGTGATCAATATTTGCTCAGCCAAATGTCTTCAAAACTGCATTGTCTTTTATTCTAGTTCGCTGTTTGCAAACTAATTAATCTGGTTCAGACTTCAGATTGTGGTGCCAATTATAGACATTTCAAAGGATTAATGACTAGAGGTAATCCTATAGTCCATAGATGAGAATGTATAATTAAGAGGAAGCTTGTACTTTCTACTCAGTATTCTGCTTCCACTTGTAATATCTGTTATACACCCATACTTTTTTATAATCTACTTTTCCTCTAATGCACCCTCTATTTTGGCTATCTTCAGGCAGCATTGATTGGATGCTGTTCTAATTCATTAATATCAGTGAATGAGACTACTTGGTAAAAGGTTGCAGGATCAAGGAAAGATACATAACCTCTTAAAATCTACTATTGCTTTCTTTGAGGTCCACCTTTTTGTAACCCTTACACTCCTTTGAAGTCTATTGCCTTGCAAAACCATGTTTCCTGCCTTGCAGGATTTCAACAATTTGTAGATTAGAAAAGCTTGACCCAATATATGACCCAAGTAGAGCCTAAAGACTGAAAAACCACAAGGCAGTAAAAGAGGCCCCATACCCATTTTTCTTTGCTTAATTCAGTGAATTTAAAGTCTTGTCTTGATCTGCCCCACAAAACTGCACAGCCCCTAATATCTGTTTTCTTTTCTCACAAATTGCAGTACTCCTGTAACTCTTCTGCCAGGTAGAATCAGCTGCAACAAGTGTCAGGTTCAGTATCCGGGTATCCCTCTTAATAGTGCAACGCATACTGACTCAATCCCCCACCCACTAATCTGGGAAAATTAAACACCATCCCTCTAAGAGGCTTCCCCACTCACAAGCTCTTGTGTACAGCAGAGAAAACTTCCAGCATTAATGTGGGAAAACACCTTAACCATAATTGGAACACATCTCACCATGAGCAAAAACTCCCTACCCAGAGTACATCAGGCTTATACCTTGTGGTGTGAAAGTCCAATAAATAATTCCCCTCTCCCTCCACCGCACCCCCCTCACAGCTGATGATCTTGGACATCAAAGACCCAGGGTCCAGAGGTGTGTGCATATGAGTTTCTAGGTAGCACTGCAACTTCTGAACTTAGGGTTACTAAATTCTTCCGTGTAATGTTTTTAGCTTTTATTTAAAGAGGGGAGCTGCAGGAAGATGGGATAGAGCAGGGTTAGATGGTTGGTGGCTGTAGGTGCTGAGAGCAAGTTGATTGGATTTTCTAAAGGAAAAGGAAAAGAGAGGAGTATTTAGAGTGTTCTAGTTCATTCTTGCTCCTGCTTTCTCTCCAGTTGATTGTTTCTGCTCAGATCCCTTCCTTTTCATGACTCAATATTAGCTATGAAGTGGAACAAAATCTGAGAGCACAACTCAGTGCACACTCACTCTCTCACAGACAATCAGGGCAAATATAAGGGCACTTTTATTGAATGCCTTTGATCAGATAAATCACAATTCGGCAATATCTGCTGTATTTCACAAAAACATAATGATCCCAGACACAGTACAACAGCTGTGAATAGCACAGAAGTGCACCATCTCATTGTTAGCACTCCTGTACTACCCTCTCTATCAAAGATACTCCAGAGAAAATAAAGTAAAAAAGTTAATAATTGCTAGTTTTGCCTCTGTGGCCCTTTAACATTACAAGCTCAATTTTATTGTTATTTCTGTTGTAGATTATAGGAGTTTCCACAAGATGAACAAGCTGTCAATATTGGTTTTTCTCAATGATTAAAAAGTACCCCCTAAAAACTAAGGATGTTCGATATTGGGTAGTTGAATAGTCAAGTAACCACAGGAATTTTTATCAGTTACTCAACTATTCTATAGTCCCCAGGGACGGGGCTGGCAGCCAGTGAGCTCTGGCCCCACTCCTGGGGAGCTCCCTGCTACCCTGCTTAGGGTTGCCAGGTGTCTGGTATTGAACCGGACAATCCGGTATTTGAATTTTCTGTCCGGTAAACAAATTGAGAAAATACCGGACATACAAATGTCCGGTATTTTCTAATTAAGTAAGTTTTTCTGCTTTTCCCGGGCCTGGCTCGGCGCCCGGACGGAAGCCCGGTCGGGACATGCAGCAATTAAAGGGGCCATGACCGCATTTCAGCCCAACCTCCCGAATCCCCCCCACCCCCCCGGTCTCCCTGGTTACTCCCTGGTGGGGTTTTTTTGCTCAACAAATTTTTATCAAATTTTTGTCCGGTATTTTTTTGAAACCGTCTGGCAACCCTACCTGCGCTGCTGCATCTTTATCAAAGGCAACAGCGTGGGATGCCAGGTGGGAGCTGGTCCGCAAGGGGAGCCAGTTTAAAAAACCAGTTTCCCATGCAGACCAGCTGCCTGCTGCCCTGCGCTACTGCCTCTGACACAGAGACAACCGGGCAGGGTGGCAGCAGCTCCCGTCCACAGGGGATCTGAGCTCCCTGCAGACAAAGGCCGCTGCAGAGGGGGGTAGGGACCGGGGGAGGTTGCCATGAAGTAGACTCTGTTTATGATGGCCTGGGCTGGCTGTGGACAGAGGCTGGTCCAGAAGCAGGCCCTGTCCGTGGGGGTCCAATCTCCCAATGGACAGAGGCTGCTCCATGAAAGGCAGAGCAGTCTCTGTCCACGGGGAGCTCAGCCTGCCACAGACAGAGGCTGCTTTGCGGCAGCCTCTCCTGCTTCCCCCCATGCTGTTGCCTCTTTTAAGCCGGCTCCCCCCAGCGTGGTTCCTGCTTCCCACCCCGTTTGCTGCTTCTGATACAGAGACAGCTGGGGGCAGGGGAAATGCATGTAGTCGACAAGATTAACTGATAAGCCTGGGCTTATCAGTTAATCATATAGTCGACTATACATTGACATCCCTACTAAAAACCTAACATCCTAGATGATCAATTTATGATTCTGTTGGACTTCTCACCCCAATAAATATACACTAGGGCTGCGTCTAGACTGGCAAGATTTTGTGCAAAAGCGGCTGCTTTTGCGCAAAAACTTGCCAGCTGTCTACACTGGTCGCTTGAATTTCTTGCACTGACTTTGTAATGTACAAAATCAGTGCTTCTTGCGCAAATACTTTCACGCTCCCGGAAAAAGCCCTCTTGCAAGAATACTTGCGCAAGAGGGCCAGTGTAGACAGGGAAGGACTGTTTTGCGCAAAAAAACCCCGATGGCGAAAATGGCCACCAGAGCTTTCTTACGCAAAATCGCGTCTAGACTGGCCATGGATGCTTTTGCACAAAAGCACTTTTTGCGCAAAAGCATCCGTGCCAATCTAGACGCGCTTTTGCGGAAATACTTTTAACGGAAAAACTTTTCTGTTAAAAGTATTTCCGCAAAATCATGCCAGTCTAGACGCAGCCTAGGGGTGCGTCTAGACTGGCAAGTTTTTGCGCAAAAGCGACCGCTTTTGTGTAAAAACTTGCCAGCTGTCTACACTGGCCGCTTGAATTTGCGCAAGAACACTGACAATCTAATGTAAGATTGTCAGTGTTCTTGCGCAAATACTATGATGCTCCCGCTCAGGGATAAGTCCTCTTGCGCAAATGTATTTGTGCAAGATGGCCAGTGTAGACAGGGGAGGACTGTTTTGTGCAAAAAGGCCCCGATGGCGAAAATGGGGATCGGGGCTTTCTTGCGCAAAATCACGTCTAGACTGGCCACGGATGCTTTTGCGCAAAAGCACTTTTTGCGCAAAGGCATCCGTGCCAATCTAGACGCTCTTTTCCTCAAATGCTTTTAACGGAAAAACTTTTCCGTTAAAAGCATTTGTGGAAAATCATGCCAGTCTAGACGCAGCCTAGCAGTATTCATAATACAGAATTATATCAGTACAAATTTTATTACATGAAAAAATATTCCATTCTAACCCAGTTTACTGAATCATAAAGAGAATATCAGGTAAATGTTAATATATATTCGGAGCCCAAACAATAATTATCAAAGTTCAATATAGTTCAATGTCTACTATAGTACAAAATACTGTCAACAGAATTTCATCAATAAACACTAGTAGATGTAAGATTTTGCAAGGTTCAGTGTGAAAATAAGTAATATTAGGCCAATGAGTATACAGCTGTATTTTTATTAAAGAAAGCGAATGCTTTTCATAAATAACAATTTTTGAAATCCTGATTGTCATGCAAAGTCAGACTCCACTGATTTAATCAAAGCTACTCCCTATTGACACCAGTGTAAATGAGAGCAGAATCAAGCCCTTGATCCAGTACAGTTCCTCTGCAGTGCCCTGTTTCAAGCTTAGTCTAGAGCAGAATTAGTGGTGTTGTTATCTCATGTGAGGTACCTAACATGGTCAAAGTGTAACATAGACAAGATAAAATGCAAATATGCTAAAGTGGACACCTTCAAAACAGTGGTCTCCAACCTTTTTACACCCAAGATCACTTTTTAAATGACAGAACAAGCCAAGATCTACCGCCCCGCCCCTTCCTCGAAGACCCACCCCTTCCTTGAAGCCCCGCCCTCTCTATTCTCCTGCTCTCCATCACTTGCTATCCCCAACCCTTATACTGCAGCTTTTTTTCCCCCAATTCTTCTGTAGGAAGAGGTTTTTCCAACATTTGGCTTGTCTAGACTGGACCAAATGTCAGAAAAACCCCTTCTTTTGGAAGCCCCCTTATTCCTCGTGGAAAGAGGAATATAGGGGTGACCGAAAGAGCATGTTTGTTCTTCCACTAAAAAAAGCGGAAGAACAAACGCATCCCTGGATGCAGAAGAGTTTTTCTGGGATATCTCCGGAATCCTGAAAAACTCCTGCAGTCTAGCCGGATCCTCGCTGGGTTGAGACAGGATATGTAGGCTCTGGGGTGGGAATGGGGGATTTGGGAGTGGGAAGGGGTGAGAGGTGCAAGCTCTGGGAGGAAATTTGGATGCAGGAGGAAGTGGAGAAGGGGACGCTGGCTCAGGAAGGGGGCTCCAGGCCAGGCAGTGTTGGGGTCAGATGTAGGGTTGGGGTACTAAGCAAGCCACAGGCTTGTGGATGTGAGGGTTCAGGAATTTGGGTTCGGGTATGTGAGGGGCTCAGGGCAGGGGGTTCCAGTGTATGATAGGCTCAGATCTAGGGTCTGGGGAAAGGGGGAGTGCAGGAGTGTTCTGATGCTGTGGCCAGATAGGGGCTTGGCCCCAATTGGGGGTTTGTTGGCCAGGCTTCATTTTTAAATAAAATACTGTCAAGTCAAACACAAAAAGTTTCTGCATTGTCTTTATTTATGAGAAGGGCAGGAAACCTGTTTTGAGTCAGGGGTCACTGACCCACAGAAAAGTCAGTTGGGGCCACACAAATTAGATGCAAAAAAAAACCTCCTCCAAATCCCCCCACCCCAAGCCTCACTAATGTGTCTCCAACTGTGCTGGTGGGAGCAGGGGACATGGTACTGGGGAAGGGTGCTAGTGGGTGCTGGGGCAGGGTGCCAGTGGGGGCAGGGTTCTGTGGCTGGGGGCAGGGGAGAGAGAACAGGGTGCCGGGAGGGCAGGGGACAGGGTTCTGTGGCAGGGTGCCAGTGGGGGCAGAGAGTCCCCTGCACCAGCCTCCTCCCAGGATTCCCGGCCCCCCAGAGGAGGGAAGTCTTGTCGCACGCCTCCACTGGGCCCGACTCCTCCCTTCCGCAGAGCAGGGAAGCCCGCGCACGCACCCCCTCAGGGCCGACCCCGCCCCCCTCCGCAGAGGAGGGAAGCTCCGGCGCGCACCTCCTCTGGGGACTCCTCACCCCTCTCTCCCCCCCCCCAGGAGGGAAGCCCTAGCACACGCCTCCCACCAGGGCTCCTCCCCCATCCCCACAGAGGAGGAAAGCCCCGGCACACGCTTCCTCTGGGAACTCCTAACTCCTCTCCCCCCTCCCAGAGGAGGGAAGCCCCAGTGTGCGCCTCCCACCAGGATTCCTCCCTCCTTCCCTGCAGAGGAGGGAAGCTCCAGCGCACGTCTTCCCCGGGACTCCTACCTCCTCTCCCCGTGCAGCAAGTCCCCGGTGCGCCACAGACCTGGAGGAGGGGAGCAGGCAGCGCACTTCCGGAAACCCCGGAAGTGGCGCGCAGCTGCCGGACTTCCATCCACCCCGCAGGAAGCCGGCACTACCTCCATTGTTGCTGGAAGTAGGTAGTGGGGCTTCTTGGGGGTGGGGGAAATTGGGAGGGCCCCGAACGCCTCGCGATCAACTGGTCGAGCCCTCCCGATCGACCAGTTGATTGTGATCAACGGGTTGGTGACCACAGCCTTAAAATCTACCTGCACTTTAACTTTCCCAGTCTCACTCCTGTTAAGGTGGTGTATCTTCTCTACACTAGACCTAAAGCATGTTAGCACAAATTAGCTAATGTGCTTATGTCACACCTTTACATCCTAATCTAGACAAGACCTTACGGGTAAATGTCATCTGGAATTTGTGTTTGATGTTCCTGATATACAATATGAAGGAGACTAATTTAGCTACAACTACTCCAGAGAGAGATCTTGGAGTCATTGCAGATAGTTCTCTGAAAACATCTACACAGGCTGATCTATCAGAAAAAGGTATGCAAATTGCACACCTTTTTCCAATAGTTTCTTCGGAAGAGGCTTTTCTGAAATTTGGCCCACCTACACTGTGCCAAATTTCGGAAAAGCCTCCTGTTTCGGAAGAGCCCTTCTTCCTCATGGAAGGAGGAAAACAGGGCTTCCGAAAGAACGCGGCTGCTCTTCCGCAAAAAAAAAGACACATTCCCTTGAATACTGCAGACAGATGTAGTTACCGCATCTCAAAAAAGATATATTGGCATTGGAAAAGGTTCAGAAAAGGGCAACAAAAATGATTAGGGGGTTTGAACGGGTCCCATATGAAGAGAGATTAAAAAGACTTGGACTTTTCATCTTAGAAAAGAAGACACTAAGAAGGGATATGATAGAGGTCAAAAAAATCATGACTAGTGTGGAAAAAGTGAATAAGGAAAAGTTATTTACTTATTCTGACAGTATAAGAACTAAGGGTCACCAAATGAAATTAAAGCAGCAGGTTTAAAACAAACAAAAATAAGTTTTTCTTCACGCCGCACGCAGTCAACCTGTGGAACTCCTTGCCAGAGGATGTGGTGAAAACTAGGACTTTAACAGGGTTCAAAAAAGAACTAGATAGATTCATGGAAGTTAGGTCCATCAATGGCTATTAGCCAGGATGGGTAGGAATGGTGTCCCTAACTTCTGTTTGTCTAGAAATAGGTGACAGGAGAGGGATCACGTGAGGATTACCTGTTATGTTCCCTCCCTCTGGCACCTGGTATTGGCCACTGCCGGCAGGCAGGATTACTGGGCTAGATGGACCTTTGGTCTGACCCAGTATGGCTGTTCTTATGTTTTTCGCAGGTGGACTTACGTTATTTCTATCAGTGCACAAGTAAGCACAGTTAATAATATTTTGAATAGTCTCAAAACACATAGGCTGAAATCCTGGCACTATTGAAATCAAGGGGAGTTTAACCATTATCTTCACTGGGACTAGGATTTCCCCCTCAAGGTCCTCATTTATTTTGTTTAGATGCAAAATCGCCCTTGAAAGGTCATTATGATGTATGACTTTGGTGCAGATGGTAAAGCTGTTACCTTGGCTGGATGCCCACCATTTTCTTGTCAGAATCAAACATTCTCTCCCACTTGCAATCATGAGGCTCCTGGGGACAGCCCTGCAAACAATTACAGTGTAAACAATTGAGACAGACCAGCTGAGTCAGTGTCTAACTGGGCACCCTGACAAACCATCTTTGCCTTGCTGGACTCCTATGGGCCATAACAAAAGGATAAGTTAAAGGGGAACAGACAGTGAGGTTACCAAAGGTGGTAGTATACTCACCAGAAGTAAAAAAATCTTCTCTAATGTGATCCATTTATTTATATAAGAATTTTAGTAGAAGTAACATATTTCCACACTATGTGGAAAATATATTGGGTGGGCACAGAGGGCATGGTACTCCATTACTCCAGCTTACACTGATTTTGTACAGGTCCAGTCAATCCTGGACTGATGTACCTAGCGAGAGGAGGCACCAGCAGTGAAATCTTGACCCCACTGAAGTCAAAATCAAAACACCTATTTCATGTTAACAGGGCCAGGATTCTCCCTACATTTGGAGCCAATGGGTAAATTGAATAAGCCCATGTAACCTCACACACAGTGCCAGAACAGTAACAACCCCTGTGCAGTAACTGTACAACAAGAGAGCGACTAGTGAGACCTTGGCCATATGGGAGTTACAGAGGGCAATAGCCTAGAGGCAAATTTCAGTCCAAAGGGATGCTGTCCTCTCCCCAGAAAATACTTCATTTAGGAGCTTTCAGCTGACAGGGAAGTGTCTTGGAGCCCGTCAGTCTCTCTCCAGCAATTAGACAAAGCACCTTGTCCCTCCCTCTGGGGCAGAGGGGAACCACTGCCTCCTCTGATGCCAACCCCTCTAGGGTGTGTCTAGACTACTGGGGTTTTTTTTTTAAAGTTACCTTTTTCCAAAAAAATTTCCCCTGCATCTAGACTGCTGTCACATTCTTTCAAAATTAAATCGAAAGAACGTGGCGGTTTTTTTGACCACGGTAAACCTCATTTTACGAGGAATAACACCTTTTTTCAAAAGTGCTCTTTTGAAAAAAGGCATTCTTGAATGCAAAGAGGGCTTTTTCGAAAGAGTGTATCCAAACTGCCTGGGTGCTCTCTTTCAAAAAAGCGGCTCGCTTTTTTGAACTAAGTGGTTTCAGTCTAGATGCTCTCTTGCGAAAGAGGCTTGTAGTCTAGACGTAGCCCTAGTGCTTTGGCTACCAGGAATGTCAGCTGGATGACTCTCTCCACTGCAGTTCCCCACCTGCTTTCCACTGGGACGAATCACACAGAGACAGAAGGAGCCTTTCTGGTACCACATTCCATATGTCAGCTTCTTGTACCTGAGTAGCAGTTTCCCTGTGTGGGGGTCCTAGGATAAAAAAGGCACTGTCATGATGGACAACAGTACTATCGGCTAAAAGCATAATGTTCACCAACGCACCAAAGTCAGCCCCAGTGACTAGAAAATGAAGCGTATTTTGTTAAAAGAACATCACACATCAAAGTGTTTCTTTATATGGAGTTACAGCCCCCTGACAATTAATCTGTTGAGGCAGCAGGTTTTATCCTGCAGACAGAGTGCAGTTGTGATCCTCTGACATTTTACCATATGACTTCTGGAGATAAAGCAGCCCACTTTAAAGCATACTCTGCAACCCACCGTGAATGGTGCTAAGCAGTATCTCTTACTGGAATTAATTGCTTCAATCCCTCTCACTGAAGAGACTACTAGACTTCATGGCAGCTCTTTACATACTCATTTTACAGAGTCAGTGGACAGCTTAATCATGTAGCAGTTTCATTCCCATGTTAATTTGTTTAAGAGTTCTATAAGGCCACTAATCCCAATTGCAAGTAATAATAAGTTAAAAACTCAAATGTTTTATTCAGAGAAAAATCAATAGCAGCTGTTCTTCTCTGCTGCTGTAATTTGCCCAATATTTTAGTCATTTCATTTCCTTTTCAGGTTTCTCAAACCTCTGATACTTAGAAACCCACTGACCTTGTTTATACTGGGATGAATTAGGATATTATTGCAATTATAATAGTTGGGGGTCTATTGAGGTATATCAGAGAACAAACAAAGTGATGTAGTTAAACATCCTGTCACATCCTGATTTTGTATTCATTTGTACTAACATTCCCTAATAATAAGACTCCGGGTGTTTAATTGGCTACAAGATATTCTGCTGATAATACTTGAGACATTTTGGACATTTTCGTCTGGAAAGGAGAAGACTGAGAGGGATAGCAGTTTTCAAGTATCTAAAAGGGTGCCACAGGGAAGAGGGGAGGAAATTGTTTTCCTTGGCCTCTGATTACAGGACAAGAAGCAATGGGCTTGAATTGCAGCAAGGGAGGTTTAGGTTGGACATTAGGAAAAACTTCCTAACTGTCAGGGTGGTTAAACACTGGAATAAATTGCCTAGGGAGGTTGTGGAATCTCCATCACTGGAGATATTTAAGAGCAGGTTAGACAGACATCTATCAGGGATGATATAGAATTATAGACCATGCTTGGACCTGCCATGAGGGCAGGGGACTGGACTTCATGATTTCTCGAGGTCCCTTCCAGTTCTAGTATTCTATGATTCTATGATTTATTTCAGCCCTTACTTACTAAGACAAAGGTATTTATGTGTTTTATTATAGTGTTGCAGTGTAGAGGGCAGCAGTTTGCAGGTGTTTTTCCTTTATTGTTGGATTTTGAGAGTTTACTATAAATTTTGGTTTAATCGAATAATATTTTGACCACCCGCATTTCAGGGTATAAGTAAATTGCTACAGATACTATTCACATTCCACCCAGAAACAAAGCACTGTGTTCTGCAGCCTTACCTGGACTCAGCACTGTTTTCATTGAATGAATGGCACCTTCACTCTTATTCAGGCAAAACACCCATTGAAGCCCCAGGCTTTGTCCTTTGCCCATTGAAAGCTGAAGGTATTTCCTAACATGGAATAAAAAATGCTTTTTGTGAATTTCTATAGCAAGTCTTTAGTGGGAACTGCTACAGTATGTGAGCTTTTAGCAAACACTGAAATCTATTGCTAATAATGTAAGTTAAAACACTGGGATAAATCTAAAGCAGAAAAGCTGTATCCAAATACAAAGATATTTTCAAATTTATCACAATAGGGCTAAAATCACACAGGGTCTATGCTCATTTCTGGTGGAGGTCACTAGGCAGGATTTTGGAGTGACCTCTATCAGGCACAATCTTCTATGAACCAGGAAGGCATTAGGGGACCAACCCAGCCTAAAGTGTGAGTAGTTGTGTCTGGGAAAGGAAATGACCAACTTGGCCAGAGGATGCACTGAATCATTGTATCTTCTCAGCAGCCTCTGCTAGCAGGGTTCCTGAAGTTCTTTTTGCCTCCCCCAGATGGGAGGAGTAGGTAGGGCATGGGAAGGTACCCCTGAAGAAAAGCAATTGTGAAAAACCTCCTTCCTTTCAAGTGAACCCTCCTCCAATGTAGCAGCTGCCCATGGTACAGTGAGATGCATTTTACAGCTCTCCCTGGCAGTTTCAGTGGATCTGCACTATGGAACCTTTATTTGATTTCTGCCTCCAAAATTGTAAGGTTCTGAGTCTGTGTCTTTGGGAAAATTGCTCAAAGTTAATGGAGCAGTCTCAGATGCTCAACTCATTATATGAAAATATTGGAGGACACCCTGGAAAACCATCTTACACCACCTGTCCCTTATTAGTTATTTCAGTGGTGTCACTTGTGCTCTGTGCTTAATTTGTAATGAAAGAGGTGCAGGGGCTCAAGCAATTAGGAAATGAAGATCAAGCACTTTTTTACATTTATAACTGACGCAGCAAGTCCAGAGGTCCTGGGACTACGAGCTGACTAGACTAGAGGTGCCAGGGTCCAGCCCTGGCAAGCCCAGGCACAAATTAACCCAAGTCCCTGTTTACACAAGCCTGTCCCGAGGCCTGACACAAAACGAAATAGACGTGCTGAAAGGCTCCTAAAGTCTGTTTACACATTTTCTTGAAAGGCATCAGACTTTGGCTTGCTTCGCTTTAAGCTGAATTTACATGAAGCGTTGGGCACATTGAGCATTTACAGCATTACCAACGTTGAATCCAGAAAACAATTCACGTTGGATGCAGTGGTTTTTCAATGCCCGTGCATGAGAATATGCTGTCAACACACTCAACGTCACGTCAAGTATTAAAGATATTTTGGTGCTGATGCTTGGCATAGGTATTTGATCCCCTGCCACGCTTTTGCATTCATAAATATTATAAATAGGTTGGTTTACTTCAAATTCCCTAAACAAATGACATATTCAGAAACTTCAGTTACCTGTCAAAAATAACTTTCAAAATTCTAAAAAAATTTAAAATAATATAAATTAGATAATATTTTTGGTATCTTGTGTCTAAATTTAATATCTTTTATATTAAAACACTTATAAAGCATAATGTGTAACCATATACTGAAATTTAACAATTTATATTTTATTAATAATGTGTAATAATTATATTTTATTAAAATATCTCACAGACCGATCAGGTCAAAGCATCCATCTGGAGCTGAGTTTTGAAGGAGAAAAAGAGCAAAGGAAGAAGAAAGTAAAAAAATATCAAAACAGCGGACAAAACAGTTGACTAATAATGCAAGTACTAGTCAGCAACAGAGTGAAAATCAAAATATGCAACAGCTTCAAGTAATTGTATTTGCTGAAGATAAAGATCCTGAGGTATGTTTGGAAGAAGAAACTGATGATTGTTTAGAAAACAACTTGTAATACAATAGAGATAAAAAAAAAATGTTTGCAACACCACCAGGAAAATACAGATAAAAAAACCCAACATGTTATTACTCCAAATTTTTATTTCAAGGATCCCATGTCCTGGCCCAACATAAGTGATAAAGATATATTAGAAACAGAAGCACCTGAACTAGCCAATAAATTACAAATTTTACCTAAGATTAGATCCCGATGAGTCAGATGATAAAAATATTAATTTGACCTCAAATCAAACTTACATAATGGAGATAAGCCAAGTATTTGATGCCCTGATTGCCCACTTAAATTGGAGCTATAGAGCATTAAATGAAATCTCCAGTGATTATTCATTTTTAACTGGATCGGTTATTCAAGAAAGGATGTTTCTGAAGTGAAAAACCATGCTATTAATTTGGCAATGAAATATAAAAATGATTTTAATAGTAACAAATTCTGTACTGAAATTGAAAGTTTCAAACATACCGCACCCTCAATTTCAAATAATCTATCATCAGCCTCACTTCTTAATACTGTATACTACAATTATTATATGACAACTCACTTGTAGAGTCATATCCACATTTATCAATTAGTCTTAGGCTATTCCTCACTTTGCCAGTAACTATGGCTAGTAATGAATGAAGCTTCAGTAAGTTAAAGCTTGTAAAAAATTACTTACGTTATGGTATTGGGTAGCAGGTCTGTCAATTCTCTCCATCAAGCATGAAATATCCGAAATATTTTTCAGTGATATAATTGATGAATTTGCCACGCTAAAGGCACGTAAAGTAACTTTATAATAAGTATTAGAAATATTTTGTCATTTATTATATGTTCCTTTATTTATATTATTGTTTGTTATGACATTTTATTTATTTAATGTTATTTTTAAATTATCTATGTAAAATATGTTCCTAATATTATTGTAAATATATTTTGGTTATATTACTATACTAATTAATAATTTGATGATTTTTCTTGAAGTAAAGATAAATAAAAATTAGTAAACTAGGCAAATTTTTTAATTTGGTGGAAAGGAGGAGCATAATTAATATTTTGCCCCGGGTGCAAAATACTTAGTTACAGCGCTGCTACAAAAAGGCTTGTTCCTCAAGCAAACTTAGGCCTAAGTAATCATTAGAAACAGAGATCTTTACTATCCCTTCAATTAGAAGTTACCCTATGAAAAACAGTCACTATAATAGGATTGGGCATTATGGTTTTTTCCATGCCATTGTTAAAATGCTTTCTTATATTTCACTATAGCCCATTGCCTGTCCACAAATGCACAGCATGCAGTAACATCTGTCATGTTTTGACATCTACATGTCTTCTGTCTGCTACTGTCAACGAGGAAAAAGCAAATGATCATCACAAATCATTTCCTTCCAAGACAAGCTGAATTAACAAAACATGCTTCTCAATCACTTTGTACACAATGAGATGGGACTCAAACAAGAAAAATCTCATCAGAAAATACAGGTTTCCCCTCTGGTCTACACAACATCTTACTCATTCCCTCTGCTATATTTTATTTCTCTTTGCAATCCTCTTGCTTCATTCATTTTGTGACAGATTTTATGAAAAATCATGGTGCATTGAATGGCATCCTCCTAACCTCTCATAGTCTGCCACATCTCTCAGTTTCCTGTTAACACCATGATTCCTGAAAGACAGAGTTCATCTGATCTTAGGAGCGGAGAGAGAAGCTGTAGACAGACGCTCCAGTTGTGCAAAGATGTAAGCTTATTGTCATGAGTAGATGGAACTGCTCCTGGAAGTAATACACATGTTGGTAAGAATTTTCAGGATTGAAGCAAGACTACTTCTCTTTTCTGAGTTTCAGAGGAAAATATTTCCCTGTTATTTGCCCCTTTTGGGGGACAAAAGGAAAGAGGTAAAGGTTTTGGTGCCACCCAAACCATTACAGAAGCTCTTCGTTCAACTCAAAGGGCTTGCTGGACGATAAGTGGAGTTATAATTATAGATTAGAAAAAAGCAAAATCAGCAGCTGCTGTTTCTTGCGTCTGTGCCCTCCTGTAACTGACAGCAGTGAGGGACTTGGCAAAAACAGGCTTCCAGAAGTGGAAAGACATTTTAACCCCTGTGCTTGTCAGTCCATTCTTCCGGGAGCTCAGTAGAAAGCAAGCCCCCAGTAGCCTATGTTCCTAAGGTGAAGAAGGAACAAAGTCACTATTTCAGACCTAAAGGCTTCTTCACTAGAGACACTGGAGGGAAAGAAAGGGCCTGGTATTTTCCTTCATGTTTGGGCCGCCACATCAGAATAGCAGGTTAGTGTACACAGAACATGGTTAATGTATTTGTATTGGACTTAATCTGTACATTTGAACCCCTATATTCAACATAATACAAAAGTGGAAATAAAACGATAGAAAATTAATGGTTAATTTTAGATGTTGGCATTATTTATTTGTATATACTGTAATGTATCTACAATGTTATTAACTGCTGACTTTTTATATGGTGGTTTCTATTTTAATTGTAATGCTCTGAATCCTGAAGTCTGTGCCTGGAGAAAACTCCCATTAACTTTGGGTGTAATATTAGTAAAACAATATTCTTTTATTTTTAGGCACCAGTGTCAAAGGACTGCTGGTTGCCTTAGCAAAAGTAAAATAAAATGTAAGTAACCGTAACTGAGTAAATTCCAGAGAGGTAACCAATACTGAAGGAAAGGAAAAACAGGATTACAGATATGGGTCAAATTCTCCGATGATGTAAATTATTGCAGCTGCAGTTATGTCAATGGAGCTGTGCCAATTTACACCAGAAAAGAATTTAGTCCTATATCTACTAATAAGGTTAATAATAATAGAATATATATTCTATTATATATATATATATAGTATTTTATAGCACCAGTCACCACAGTATCTGGTGCCTAATATCTGCAAGAGTAAAGCTATAAACCATGAATATAGGTCTTATACCACATCTTTCCCATTGCTCTGTATTGTATTTTATTTATATATAACAGAGATTACAAACATGTTCCCAGAGAAAAACACAAGTATAGCACCACATCTATGCTTCTTGTGTTGTGAAACATGTATTTCCATATGAAGGGAAAGAAAATAGAAATTATGTGATCATTCTCTTGCCACTGGTCCTAAAAGTAATTATACTTAGTTTTACAAATACAAAAATAACGTAATAGCAATTCTTAACTTAGATAATGCCCCTGAACTGATTGTGGTACTTGCAACACAAGTCCTCTAGGGGATACTCAGCATTTTGGTTCTAGCTAAGGCTATTCGTGTGCTAACTTGGTTTTCACAATACCAGTAGAATTTCACTGAGGGTTCCCATTAGAAAGATTTGTTGCCTCATTCATGCCAGATCTCCTGTCATCATAGCCATTTGGTGAAGCCACCTCTTAGCCTGTTTTGTTTCCACTAAAACTGAACTAGAATTCAGGCTGTTGACTTCTAATCTATACTCCCTATGCTAACCCCAAGTATTTGGGCATAAAAGATGTTACCTCTGATCACTATGATGTGACCCCATAGTTGCACTTATCAGACTTCAATCGAAAAACATATGTGGAAAAATATTAGCAATAGCACATCTCTCATTTGGAAGCCAAGGAATAACAACCATATTTTCCGAGATTTTACAATCTGCCAGGCCCGAGACAGAGATTATCCACACAAATCAGAATACTCAGGAGAGAGAATTGGTCAGAAATGGGATTCTTCTGGGACTCCCTTCCCCTGGTTTACTTCCCCTATAAAAAAAAAAGGAGAAATTAGCTGTGACATTACTAAATTTCCATCCCTTATGCTCAGCACCAGAGCTGAGTTGTCAACTATCAGGCTGCCCTTATGATTTGATAGTTTCTCTTTTAAAGTAAATAGCCTACAGTGCCATATAGAAAAACATGCAAGAGTGGTATTTTTGCTAGAGTAATGCAATTGACTTTATACAATCATTAACTGGAGATTACTGCTACTGTGTCTTATCCACTTCCTTCCTAAAATGTTATACAAAGTTCTCCTCCCCATATTTGTAGCTAACGTACACTTCTCACCAATATCCCTCCATACCAAAACAACAAAAAAGATGTATACAAACACTTTCCACAAAGTCAACAGGAAAATATTCCTACCACCACCAAATGTACGCTACATTTCTTCTTCACCACTCAGCTTGCTAGGGTTCCCAATTTTGGTTAGACATATTCCTGGAGGTTTCATCACATGACATAATCTTTAATTAAATATTAATTTTTAATTCCCTGGGACTTCAGCTCAATCCTGGAGGGTTGGCAAACCTACAACATGCTCTGGTAAAGACGTGAGAAAACAGCTAGGTCTTGGACTCTGATCTAACTTGGGCACTGCACTGTTGGAGTAGAAGAAGGTATGAAAAGCCACCAATAAAACAGTTCTACTCAAATATCAGGGCTGTTACAAGAGTTCCCAAGCTGATCTCCCTTGCTGCAATGACACATTACGGGAGAGATAGTCCCTGGATCACATTTCATACCAGAGCTGGCTGCAGGGAAATTCATGATTTTGTTCCTCTGTTTTTTCTATTTGAATTTTGAACAGAAAATTTAACAAAATTGCAACATTTGAAAAATGTTGTGCAATCCTTGTCAGTCACTTGAGTGTCAGCTTGGAACAAGTCGGAAACTAGTAGACTCTTTGAAGAATAGGTACTGTATGCTTCATGTAGTTGACACTGCCAAGCAGGCGGGGCAAAAGGCACATCTGCACTAGCTGGAGATTCTGGATGGTCTTCAAGAGTAACCCTACATAGCTAACATTGCAGGAATGCAATGTGCAAGTCACAAAGACACTGCTAACTATCACTATCTATATGGGTATATTCAACTTAAGATGCATTCTAAAATGTTGTCAATTTCCTGCTTGTTTTTACTTTTCTAGAAACAACTTGCCAAGACAATGACAGTCACATACTCCAGTAAAGTAGCAAATGCCACCTTCTTTGGATTTCACAGATTGCTCATCAAGTGGAAAGGCAGCATCTACAAATTGCTGTACAGGGAATTTATTGTCTTTGCTAGTCTTTACACAGCAATAAGTGTGTTGTACAGGTACATCTATTTCCATGTGACATACATATTCCTGTCTCCTTCTTAATCAGAATCAAATGCTACGTAGAAGGGCAGTCTCATATTTCAAATCCTTTGGCTGATGACTGATTTTGTACGAAATAACATGACGTTTTGCTTAGATCTTTTTAATGTCCTTTATTTATATCTCACATGAGTTTTGGAATGTTAAATTACTGTTTAACCATCATCTTCCAGTGATTCTAATTTCAGCCACTTGCTAGCTGATGATTGCTGTGTATATGTCATGTTCCAAAAATGTTATGCCATATAAACATCTGCAGGACTCCTCCGTCATTACATGGTTTTTGCCACTAACTCTGCACTGACTAAATAACTTGTTTTGAACTGTGAGTCTAGACATATTGTCATACTCATGCGTGTCTGTCATCACCAGTTAAGAGAGGGCAATTTAATAGGAAATGCTGAAAGTTAGTTATTTTGTCAGCCAGTTATATAGTCTTTTCTCAGGAAATGGAAAGTCAAGCATTGCCCGAGTAAGGACTGTAATAAGAGCCCACCGTTTTTAAGAGCCCGGTCTTGCAAAGTGCCAAGTTTCAACTCAGTAGAAAGTGGAAGCACTTATGCTGGGATCCATGAAGAGACTTAGGCTTTGCAACTTCGAGTGTCATGACACCTAACTTTTAGGCATGTAGAAATTCCAGGAGCACCATTCTCTGAAGTAGGCAAGTAGGCTCCCTACACAATAAATAGGGAGTGACAAGTGCTTAAGAATGTGATCCACAAAAGCTCACACACCTGACCATGAACCACTGACCTAGCCAATGGGAAATGGCAGGGCCATCCTTAGGATTTATGGGGCCCTACACAATACTATTTAACTGGTGCGCCTATGCCCGATGGCAACCAGGGGATGATAATTTTTTAGCAAAGTGATTTTATAACCTTCAGCAACACACCAATGAAATATTTTTAAAACAAATTTTAAACTAAGGCTCTGTTGACTAACAGTAAATTCAGACACTGACAGTATGTACATAGGGTTGGCAAATGCCTGTTAAATGGCTTCATTACCACCTGAATGGCTCTTTCGCAGGTTCAGTGTATTGCTAATAGCTCTGGCAGGCTTTTTCACTTTTAACTACACCATCTCTGAAGGAAGCAAGGCCACAGAACAGGGACAGGAAGAGATAGAAGGGTGGACATTAAGAACCAGTGTTGCCCCAAATTTCTGGGTTCTGCAACTGCATATTCTGCATACGGGTAGGGAGTGCTCTGGGAAATGCTGTGTGCTAAGTCCTGCCCTCCTGGAGATAGGCACCTAAATCTAAGCTGTAGAGAAGTGCTTTTATCTGCTTAGTGATTCACAAATGGGCATCTGTCCCCCAGAATCAGACAATTTAGGTGTCTAACTTAAGGCATTTCTTGCAGGAAGTGAGGCACCTGCCTTGCTCTGCACAGAACAGCTGGAGAAGGAAGTGGTGATGGTGCTACACCCCAGAGTGACCAGCCTAACCCCAGGTATAGACAACTTCCCCTCCCAGAGAAGTATGTCCATGGGAGGAGTACCTACACTTACAGCATAGTGCTGTAGACAAGCCCTATGTTTGGGGTTAAGGCACCTAAGTTCTTTCATGGCTCCCTTCCTCTCTACCTCACAGAAGAGGCTCAACAGCAGCACCTTGCAGAATCAGTGCATAAGTCAGGGTGAAACCTATCCCTGTTCAAAGGGCCAGCACAAAACCCATGTGACATTCAAGTCCCAATTAATTCCTCTAGTGTGACATAAGCGGGGTGTAAGTCTCATGCTAGTCCTCAGAACATGATGAATTTCACTTCAGTGAAAACAAGATTTCTTAAGAACTTTCACCGATAAAATAAATGGGAGGAGTTTCAATTACATTTCTGGCCCTCTTTAGAGCTATAATTGGAGCTCCACATTTTTCTTTTTTGGTGTAAAACAAGTTCTTTGGACTTACTTTGTCTGTATGAGCAATTACTATTCTTCCAAGATATACTGGCATACAGTATGGTCCAGTTGGTAGCAAGGCCACATCATTGGCATTTATAGAAACAGGAACAAAAACAGTCAAATTTTAAAAAGTCTATTTTTACTTTAAAACTGTAAATAAAAACTCTCTCCTTTATTCAGTGTACACTGTGGAAAGCATTCTATGTGAATAGCAGATTTTATTCTACAAATGTAAAACCACCCCAAATATTTGCCATGTATATCTTTTATATGGAATAACAATTGTAAAATTTTATATATAAATAAAATAATTGCATATGTTTAAGAATGTTGTATTTGATTAGAAATCATTCTACATGGGAATCAATCATTGGGCTCCATTTTTTCCCTATCATATGGCTTATAGTTGCCTTAATTTAAATATTAGTTGTGCATTTTAAGTTATGGCCAAGATGAATTTCTTAATAGTAAATGAGATATACACCCTGATGTGGAAAGAAAAGAGTTTTCACGTAACAGCAAGTACAGATTAGTGCCCCTTTCCAGTTTCAGAAGATCCGATCCGATCACTTTTATGAAGTAGACCAGTTGAAAAATGGGACAAAGATCCATTTGCTGAAGTAGCTTACCTCATTGGACTGTAGTAGGTGGCATACTACAGGTGAATAGTGCAAATGTAGTTTGTCACTTCAGTAATGAGAAAAATTTACTGACTAGCAAATAATATTTCTCCACGCCAGCTCCCTTATTACATGCTACAAATATTAACACCTTAAGTGTTCATCAGTTTAACTCCTTTAAAGTTTCATCATGACACATTATCCTAGTTTCATTTATCTGATTGTGTATATTTACTTGCCTGCACTTTATAGCAAAGGTGTAGTGGTATTACAAAGGGGTATGTACATTTTATTTTTGCTACAGATTTTTTCTTACAGGAAGCCAAAAACGGTTCTTTGAAAAATTATCAATTTACTGTGACAAATATGCTGAACAAATCCCAGTCACCTTTGTGCTTGGTAAGTAGAGCTTACATGTGGAAAGACTCCACAAAGCTGCCTCCATTAGGATGATACAAATGGCAATGCATGGAACTATTTCAGAGCTGAAAGGCATGTTGGAAAGCTGTCCCAATAAAATCACCACCTCTCCCATTAAGGTCACCCTAAAGTCAGATTGCTTTTGTCAAGACAACACCACATACGCTTGCATTATTACTTCACTATTGGAAGATTAAAAATGTATTCACTAACCGTGTTTGTTTAAATAACTTTTCTGGCCGGAGCCAATGACATGAATAACATTCACTCTCATTTAAGTGAATGGGAGAAGTGGTTGCTTAACATGCTGCATGAGGCACTTAGAAGATTTCAGGATTTGGCCTTGAGCATGGAATAGCTACTTAATAGGCTTAACTGTATCATATTGTGCATATTTTACAACAATTATTCTGGCAAATGAAGTGTCCTTATAGCCTGGATAACATCCCACAGAATGAACCTCAGTGTGTACTGGTTTTGCAACAAGATGAGTGATGCTGATATACTTTTTTACTTCACAGGATTCTACGTTACTTTGGTGGTGAACCGCTGGTGGAATCAGTTTGTGAATCTGCCATGGCCAGACAGACTTATGTTCTTGATCTCTAGCAGCATTCAGGGAAGAGATGAATATGGGCGCTTACTTAGGAGGACTCTTATGCGCTATGTGAATTTAACTTCCCTGCTCATATTCCGCTCAGTGAGCACAGCTGTGTACAAAAGATTTCCAACCATGGACCATGTGGTAGAAGCAGGTATTGTCTATTTGCTTTCCCCAGTAAGTTCTTCCCTTCCTCCTACAGATGCTGGGGATCTGCCTTGTATTTTCTTCTCTTTAACCCCTTCTCCCTCTCATAGCCAGCCACTGTCAGAGAAGGATTAGATAAAATTACAGTTGTCAACTGTCTAATCACACAAACCCAGTTGACTTGCCCCACCCTGGCCTGAGGCCCTACCCAGCCTCTCGGGCCCGCTGACATGGGGGGTAGAAGAAGGGGGCAACTGCACAGGGGCCTGGCCTTTCAAAGGCGCACAGCTCTCCAGCCATAGCCACAGCTACTACAGCTGTGGTGGCAGCCATAGCCCCAGGCCCTTTTGAATTGCCAGAGGAGTGCTGCTCTGCTGTGCCACACGGCTCTGAGAGCTGGGGGGAAGGGCCCAGTGCTGCACTCTGGGCAGTGCTAAGGAGTGACCACCCTCTGCCTCACCCCTTCCACCCACAGTTTCCCCTCCCCTTCTAGGAGTGTGAAGCCAGAACCCCACACACCTTGCTCCAAGGCCTACAGTGGCTGTCAGTCCCGCCACAGCCCCTTCACTCTAGCCCGTCTCCCGCCATCACTCACTCTCCCTCATGCTCAGTCTCTTTCACTAGGCTGGGGCAAGGGAGTTGGGTGTGAGCTCTGAGCTGGGGCTGAGGAGTTTGGAGTGTGGGAAAGGGCTCAGAGCTGAGCCAGGGGCATGAGATGGTGTGCAGGAGGTGTTGTGGGGCGCAGGCTCTGGGAAGGAGATTGGGTGTAAGAGGGGACTCAGAGCTGGGGAAGGGAGTTGTGGTGTGGTCTCCAGGAGGGGCTCAGGGCTGGAGGTTGGGATGTAGGACATGGTGCGGGATGCATGCCCTGGGAAGGAGTTGAGTGTAGGGAACACACCGGTAGTCACCACCCTTGCAGGCCTCCAGCCCCACCTACAGCCCCTGTTTAGGCCCCACCCTCCATGGGGAAGAGGTAGAGCAGTGCACCAAGCATGTTCCAGCCTCCCTGGAGCACTGGAGAGGGGCAGAGAAGTGGGGCAGAGTGCTGAGTGCTCCCCAGCTTTCCTGGAGCACCGGGGAGGGGCAGAGAGGTGAGAGGAGTATGCACGCAGTGCAGCTCCCAGAGCAGAGGGGAAGGAAGGAGGTGGGGCAGCCTGCTGAGTGCTCCCCAGAGCACTGGGGGAAGGCAAAGAGGGGAGCGTGCACGCAGCGCAGCTCCCGGGGCACCGGGGGAACAGAGGCGGTCGCATGGTTCCAGCCTCCCCAGCCATGAGCATGGAGAGCGCAGGTGCTGGGGACAGCAACACTCCGCCCCTAGAATGCCTATAGTAGGCACTCTGGGGGCAGAGCCAGGCTAGCGCAGAGCCTTCCCCCGCCTAAGCCACCGGATGCCCATGCCCTTGTAGCTCCTGTTGTCCATAGTCCCTAGCCAATGGGAGCTGCAGAATCAGTGTTTGGGGTGGGGACAACACATGTAGACCCTCGTACAACCTCTTGGGACGCAGAGATGTGTCAGCCACTTCTGGGAGTAGCATGGAGCCAGGGCAGACAAGGAGTCTGCCTTAGTCCTGTTGTGCCACCGGACTTTTACCAGCCTAAAGTCTCCGGGTTTAGCCTCTGGGAGACAGAGACTGATTCTGGGAGACTCCCAGCAAAACTGAGAGGATTGGAAACCATGCATAAAATGCCCTTAAGAGTTCACCATTGCTAAATTATTCATCTAGGTCCATTTTAGAGCAAGATGAGGCCCTTATCGCTGAATATGCTGCATCTCCTCTGCGCTCAGCCTTTGACAGCCAGGATAGTGAGAAGATGACAGGGAATTTTAAAAAATTACAAAAATGTTTAAAAGATTTTTTACATAGAATTAAATACAAGTTTATTTTGAATAAACAACTCAATTTAAAATTAAATTTGAAATTGACAGCCTATATTAAGGTGAAAGCTTACTATACTCTAAAAAATTATTTCAATTAAGTGAATAATATTAAATCGTGCATGCTTGCTGCCAAAGTTTCAAAGAAAGTTAAACCACTGAAGCGGTGGAAGTCACAGGCTAAGCACCTGGAACCAGAGTTTGCTGATCTGCCAAATCTTTTGACAGCCTCATTTCAATTTATTCACTTGTACAGTTCATTAACTAATTCTTTCAGCATTAAGGAACAAGTTGGGAGTCAAAATAGCAAGAAAGCATGATTTTTCTTCCAATCTATGACTAAAAATGAGGTGTGAGAAGAGATCTATTCATTCTAAAATCTTGAAGGACATGGGAAGTATCCAGAACACTTAAGGCAGTTTTATTTAACTAACCAAAAAAAATAATTCCAGTGTCCATCCAAAAAAAGATCAACAAATAATGAGTAAACAATCTTCTATTAAATAAAAAAATGCATCATTCACCATTTTCTAACACAATAAAGCTAATATATAAAGGAGAATGTTTGTATGTTTGTTGTATGTTTGTATGTTTTTAGTGTAATATGTATTATCTGGTAGGTCTAGCTTTCTGTGTATACATGGAATTTTATTTAAGTAAATGTTGCAAGGAGATAGATGCACTAAATTGAGAAGCTGGGTCAAGCAGCGAGACAAAAAGAAGATGGAGACTAGCAGGAAAAGCTACGAGTAATGTTCAGTATACTTTTATATAAAATATCATTCACACACACACAAATGTTCAGAATCATTCTGGTGCATGGAAATTAATTTTCCATAAAAATCTATTTCAGTGCTTGAGCTCTCAACATAGAACCCAATAATTTGCAAACTAACTGCACCTTGGGACTATAAACCGACTCTTTTTCTTTGCAAACAGGTTTTATGACCATAGATGAAAGAAAAAACTTTGATCGTCTTAAATCTCCCCATCTTAAATACTGGATTCCATTTGTCTGGTTTGGAAATCTAGCAACTAAGGCGCGAAAAGAGGGTAGAATTAGAGACAGTGTAGACCTGCAGACTCTGATGAATGTAAGTAGGAAAAATTAATCTACAGAAACAGATACTGAAAACACTATGCATTGTCTGTTCATTTGTATAACTTTTATCTATCACATGCAACTTTCCAATCTATTTCTCCCCACCTCAGTGCACGTTTGTATGTGCACATATATATGCACACAGCCAACTACTACACCTGATGTTTAATGTGACAATATTTATATAAATGAGGGAGAACAGACTGAAACATCAAGTTGGTGAGCAAAAATCTGCTCTCACTTTCAATGCTATAAACTAAAAGTAGCTCCACTGTACTTAAAAGCAATGAAAGATGGAAAATTTGTTCATGTGTAGGGACTTATTTTAAGGAAAACAGTCTGCCAAACATATCATGAGACAAACCTTCTTTGGTTATATAAAACATATCTCTTCTTGCCAGTATCCCTCGATAGCATCCAGTTTTGAAACAATGGAACAAGAGATAATTTATTAAGAAACTAAGCATTGAACCAAGCATCCTAAATCCATTGTACAACTGAATTTTTAAATGTGTTGACAATCTTCAGCATATATTTATCACAGCAGTTTCTAATTTATTAACTTTGGTGCGGACAGAGTATATTGTTTTATAGCCTTTCATTTATGTGAAATGAATAGTGACAAATCCATTATTATTTTGGAGCAACTATCACACTTTTTGTTTCCTATTTAGGAAATGAATAGGTACCGGTCTTGGTGTAGCCTTCTGTTTGGTTATGACTGGGTTGGAATTCCACTGGTTTACACCCAGGTACTGAGATATTACCTTTCCCCAAAGTTGGACCAAGATTTTCAAAAATAGAAGCCTACAGTTACCTTCCTATGTCTATATTTACACACCCACATACTTGATCTGACCACACAGCAACTTCCATTGTGGACTTGGTCTCTAGGATGATTGTCTGCCCCAGGCATTTTAAGTTATATTTGATGTGAAAGACCTGGGAGATTTGGTATGTTGGATTGGAGAGGATTATAAATTATTGTTTTGTGTTTCTGCTATACTCATTCACTCACTACCAATAGATATTGTTGCCATTTTATTTGCAATATCTATCTATAGTATTTAAAATTATACTGTGTTAAGCATCCGGAGGCCCTTGTGAATGTGGGGCCCTATACATAAATGATTATATTATTTTAATGATGCTTTTGTTTGTTGCAGGTTGTCACTCTTGCGGTTTACACCTTCTTCTTTGCATGTCTGATAGGACGTCAGTTTTTGGATCCTGACCAAGGCTATACAGGACATGACTTGGATCTTTACATTCCAATCTTCACACTGTTACAATTCTTCTTCTACGCAGGATGGCTCAAGGTAAACTATATTTGTCAGCTACACCAACAAATAATTTGATTTTGATTTGGTGCTATCTTTGGGAAAAGATAGTAAGTGAAATCCCCCAAAGTAAACTGAAGTCAAAGCACCAGATTAATAGTTGCTGTAAATTCATTGAAACTTAATGGAGTTATATCATAGTGGGTGTGGGTTACAACAGCATGAATTTAGCATAAAATGTCCAGCGATTTATCTTTAGAGAGAACTTAAAAAATCATCCATTACATTTTCTATCCACCCAAGGCTGACCTCGTTCCCACACTTATTGTAAGAAAGGGTTAGGATTCTGAAAGTTCCTCCTGCATGGAGGTAAGCACTGAAAACTCCCAGTGACGTATGCCCTGCATCCACAGAGAGACAGGTATTGCAACATTCACTTTTAGGCACTTGGAAAATCACAGGGTCAACAATGTGATCCACAAAGTCTGAGTGAGATGCCTCCAGGCCCTATACAATGAATGGGAAAAGATAGGCATCTAAGAATGCTAACCACAAAACTATCATGTTAGGTGAATCCCTACATTAACTAGCCAATGGGAGATGCTGGTTAGAGGGGTGTGTCCTAAGCCATGTCCCTCTAAGGAGTTTCATGCCTAAGTCTGGGTTGCAGGGAGGTGTCTTCCTTAGCTAGCAATCCCCAGCTGGGAGCTCCCTCTCCCAGAGTCAAGTAGCTTAGATGCCTGTGCCATTTCTTGTGGGCATAAATTAGGCCCCTATCTTGCTCCAATAAAATAGCGTGAGAGGAAGGTGGTGCTGTTGCTGACATTGTAAGTTTCAGCCCAGTTCTCACCTGGGATGTCAGCCTGAGGGAGAGAAAGGATCTTGAAGAGGGATCAAGAGAGTGCTCTAAATCACTGAGCTATTCTGGTGCAGGATTCTCTCAGTCTCACTTATCAAATATGTTCTTCCATGTGTAAATAAGGAAAGAGTGATTGGGGCAGGAGGACTGGCCCTGGGATCTCCCACCTTACAGATTTGTGGCCTAAACACTAGACTATAGTCATTTTCTCACTCTGTCTCTCTCTGACCCAATGACTATTTAAGTATTAATCCAAATTAGAAAACCTGCAACAGGAGACACTGAGGGAGCCCCAGATCAGAATATGCCATAGCTCAGTGGTTAGCACATGCTCCTAAAAGGGTGGGAGGCAAATCCCTGTTCACTTTCTTCCCTCTGCCCAGGGGGGACTGAACCTGGGTCTCTCACATTACAGATGATTTTGCTAACTACTGGGCTAAAAGTTATATCGTAGTGGCACAAGCTGCCACTGATTTAAAATGGGACATGATCTAGTAGATGGCCTCTAAGCACCCTTAGGTGGCAAGATAGGTGGAGGAATGCCTAGCTTTTCTCAATTCATGGATCACTGTGGGACTTAGGTGGGAGACAGATGTCCAGACACAAAGAGGGAGGAAGCAGTGCACATATCCAGAAGCAGAAATTTCTGCATCAATAGAACTTTTGCCCCAAAAATTTAGGCACTGAGTAAATTTGAGCATCTTCAGGGTTAGGCAACAGCCAAGCAGGGTTTTGTGGATCATAGTGGTGTCTAAAACTAGGACTTAAGGTCCAAATCCACAGAAGTATTTAAGTTCCTAGGTGCCTCTGAAATCAATGAGAATTATGTGGCTAAATACTTCTGAGGATCTGGGCCTAAATATGGGGATCTGGTTCCTATACACACGTTTGAAGATGTGGGCCTGTTATCCTTGAATCCTAGAATCAGGATCTGGGAGATGGACAATAAGAAGTCTGAAGAAGGGTGAAAATTTAGGCCCTGAATTTCCTCCCTCTCCAATTTTGTGTCCAGATAGTGAGATGATGTTGTCAAATTGGAATGGGGCCCAAGGCTGTAAACCACTTGTTTTGCTTATGATCAAGGTCAGCCTACCTATAAGCCAAATAGAGTTACCCGTTCATAAATGAGTATGAAACAGCTACAGCTAATATTGAAAACAGTACTGGAACCATATGAAGCAGTTCATTTTAAAGATCAGGGATGCAAAATAAGTTGTTATTTTTGTTTGTTTTTTAACAGATCCATTAATCTCTCTTCATCAGATGTGTAATTAACAATCAAGCGATATTCTCCCTATTGATTCTTGCCCCTGCAATTAATAACAAACTAGATCAATTCAAAAAGGAAAAAAGGGGAATGAAAACTCCACCAAGCCCAGTGTTCATATAAACCTCACTCTCACGTCAATCAATTATTACTGCATGCTTTGAAAAGCTAGTTGACATTACCATTATGATAAAAGTTGTACAAAACCAACTAGTTTTGGGGCCTAATACGGGAAGCCCTTCGGTGGAGTTTTGTAAGTGGGAAAAGTAAAGAGTCAGGCCCTTTGTCTGCAAGCATTTTCTTTGGTTTTGATTCATGCGGCTACTGCGTATCAGGTTCATAAGGACTCTGAAACAGAGTGAAAGTCAGTCAGAATTGCCATGTTGTACCTGGTTTCGTGTTGAAACCATGTGACACTGAATCTTTCCATAAATCATCCCGGGTTCACTCCAAAGATTTGCAAACAGATTGTAACCAAACCAAGCCAAGTATTTGCAGTTTCATGTTTGTTATGCACATTTTGTGCAATTACATGATAACACATATGCTGTGCAGCAATGTAATAATATTAAATACAAACAATATGTTATGACACAACTCAGCAAAACTCTGAAAATTCAGCATTAAATCTTACATTCATTCTTGGAAAAAATGACCAAGCAGTGAGTTTTTTGGGGGGTGTATTACTGGTTTATGCCATGAGCTTAATGTTACTTTAAATGTAATGACCAGAATAGAATTTACTTTATTTCCTTAAAAAATTATTTTTAAAAACTTACAATGAACAATTGTATTATCAAAAGTGTGAACTTCATTCTCTTACCTTAGGAAAAATCAATGGCAGTTAGTCTAATCCTACAGTAGGAGAATCAGGTGCCTTTTGTTTTCAAAGGTATAAATAGTTGTACATGTATGTTAAAATACACACTTAGGAGTAGAAACACAGGCATTTTTGAAGGGCAGAAATTCACCCTGTTAAAATGCATTTATAGGACTTATTCTCTACTCAGTGTTCTTCAACATGTTATTGATAGTATGCAAAGGTTTGCTAGTATATTGTTAGTATATATAGTTTCTTAGTAAGTAGCATACTATTGTTAGTATACAAAGATTTCTTTGTTAGTATACAAAGCCAGATTGGCCCAGTCTTCCTGAGTCTGCTTCACTGCCTCCAAATCGTGACAAATGAACAGTGGAGTTGGCCCTCCAGATTGTCTATCCAACACTGTAATCATAGAAGATGAGCGAGAGATAGGTCTTTCCGTTCTGGAATGCTCTGCTGCTTAATCTGTACCAAAGTCCATCTGTAGCACCTTTTCTAGTTTGGCTCAAGATCTCTGCCAGCTTGGCCATGGCAGCTTCAGATATAATTTTCATCACAAAAATCTCTGTATATCAAAACCCCCAAATTCAGGGACAAGCTGCATAATCTTAATTTAATAACAGAATAATAAAAAAGAGGGGCTACTGGAATACTTTTATAATGTAAACAAAGCTGCCACTGAGTTTCCAGTCTGCTGCCCCAAGAGTATCCAGGAGTTTGGCCAAATGTAAATCCTGTTTGCCACAAAGTCCATAGGGCCTTCATACAGCATTTCAGAAAGAAGCTCACCCACTATTTTGCAGTTCAATAACATACATTCAGTTAAACTGTATCCATTCTTAGGCTGTGCATCTGATTTGTTACACATATCATGCACTGGACAAGGTTTGCCATCACATGACACGCTTGTCCCAGATTAATTTATAAACCAGTCAGTTGTAATACCCAGCAAGCCAAAAATAGATCTTTGCTGTATTGCACGGGATTCATGTTCAGAGGATGATCTCATGGGCTGCACGCCAGAGGCAGGTCAGTCAGTCAAAAGGCCATGGCTGAGGTTTGCCCTGCTGTTGCCCCCAAGTGTGCCTATCAACCTTTATTAGGTGTCCTGCATGCTGTGGGTCCCTGACTTAGACCTAGCTGAGACAGTGGCTCCTCTTAGAAGCCCTTACATATCCCTACTTTGTAAGTAGAGCATTCCAAAGAAAACAAAGGCCACACTGTGGAATTCTTCCAAAGTTAATACAAAACCTTCCCCTGCCAGGAGCTTCCTGGGATTAATACAATGAGTTCCCACTGGGATTGTTCACACAGACTTTTCCGAGTTAAAGCCAGATGTTTGAAAAGAAAGAGCAAACATATGGGGGAAATGGAGTTAGTTAGTTTCCAGGAGAAACCCATCTGGTTCTCTCTTTGTGCTGAGGGAAGGAAGCATTAAATGTACCCAGTCACCTTCCCAGCAAAGCTGCCTATTGCCCTGTACTGCGCTCCTGACTCTCCTGTGGGCTACAAGAGTCTGTTTTGCTTTCCTGGGCTGTTGAGGGAGAGGCTGGCAGGAACCACCCAGTTACAGGGCAAGTTCCAGCCCATTCTATTCTTAAAATTTCAGTCTCAGGCTCTAAATCCAGAGACCAGCCTGAGTTTCCCCACACATTTCTAACACTCTCCAGAAATCTCTTCCTCTCCCTGTGACCACGTGCCCCATCCCACAGATACATCTTTTTTCAGAAAAACATGGAGAAGCCTATTGCTAGCTCAGGTAGGTTCCTTTACCAGCTCCACTGCAAAGACCCTTGTCCCAGCCCCCAATTCCCCAAGTTAGCATCACCACAGAATGGGATCCCCCTGCTTCTGTGAAGGCCGAGGCTCCTTCTCGACTTTTCCACTGCATTCCATCTTTAAGGAAGTGTCCTTTTCTCAACTAACCCAGGCTGGAGAGAAACATTCAGCCTGACGGCGGTGTGGCTAAGAGCTCAGCAAGAGCTACCCCATCACAGGGCCAAGCCAACCAGACTTCAGAATGGAAAGATCAGCTGATAGATTCCCAGCTGTGCTGTTTGGAGTAGGGTAAACAGCTATTGTAGATGGTTGACAGGGCTGGTCCCTTGAGTTGCTTTTTAGACAGTAAGGCCATCAGTCGGCATTTAGTCACCATGTTGATGGCATTGGTTTTGGCAAAGCATGTAAGAGAGGGCTGCATGAAGGATGCCATTGGCCTCCCCTTGAGAAAGCTAATGATAGGACACAAAGCCTTCCACTGTGAAATCCCCAATTCAAATCCAGACGAGGTTACCACTAATCAAATGTTATTACCATCGTGGGTGTTGGGTAATTGTGTGGGGGCACTCACCCACCCCAACATGGAGAAGGCAAACAAGCCCCTCTGGGTTCAGCTGTACCAGACAGGCACACCTGCAGGCCAGCGGAGGAAGCAAGTTTAAAAGGAGCACAGCAAGAGTGGAAACAGCTAAGTACGCCTCCGCTACCCACAAGGACAAACCTTTATAAGGAAACCAAGAGACTGAACAACCCCTTAAATGGGACCTAGAAAGGCTGGAATAAAGCTCCCAAGTGTGGAGAGGACATTTAAAGGGAAAGAGACTAACTGCCTGCCTGTGACCTGAGGGAGAGATCCAGCTTATCACAGTGACCTATATGGAACTAATGGATGCTCTCAGTTCCTAGGGCATTGGTGTTTGCTTTATAAGCACCACCATTGTGCCTGACAGCACTGCAAGGAGAGAATAACTCAGTCTCTAACCATGGACCCTCCAGTACAGTTTGAGATGCAGTCCGAGGAAAGCGTCCACTAGCCCTTCCTAGGTACTGTGTACTTATTCTGCAGATACACAAATGACTCTAGTAACACAAGGTGCATGAGGTAAGATCTTTTATTGGACCAACTTCTGTCGATGAGAGAGGCCAGCTTTTGAGCTTACACGGGGCTCTTCTTCAGACGCTGAGGTAAGTATGCTGTTTAACCTTGAAAGCGTGTCTATCTCAAATTACTTACTTCAGCGTCTGAAGAAGAGCCCTATGTAAGCTCAAAAGCTGGTCTCTCACCAACAGAAGTTGGTCCAATAAAAGCTATTACCTCACCTACCTTGTCTCTGTAGTATCCTTGGGCTGACACAGCTACTACTTCATGAACCAGGACCATCACTCAACAGCTTTCATGAGTACTAAATTAAAAGCTGGGATCCAGGGCTGAACTTGCCTGGTGTTCACAAGAGATACTGATTTTCTTAAAGGTACCTCCTGAAGATGCAGTGACTTATGGCCAACTCTGCTGCCATTTAGGAATAACTTTACTAGTTATTTGAAGTAGAAGCCTGAGCCGTTAATTCTATCACTGCAGTTTCATATACACAAGGATCTGCATTATCTGTGACCAAACCAAAGAAGGACCAAAATTAATATGCTGACATTACCTAAAATGCCAAAATACCTATACAACTTAGTGCAGCTAGAATGGCAAACCATCTCAGCAGAAGGGGCATGGGAGACAGAGAGAAAATGAAATCTTAACAATCAATCAATTCTAAACCATTCTAAGGCAACAGCATTAAGTTTTACATATTGGCATTTATTCAGTCAGATTTTAATTGTAGGTTGCTGAGCAGCTGATTAATCCATTTGGGGAAGATGATGATGATTTTGAAACAAATTGGTGCATTGATAGGAATTTGCAGGTCAGTATTTTTTCTCTACTTTCCTCTCTTCTGCTTCATTGCAGTGTATTATAAATGTATTCCTTCTAGCACTGACAAAGTAGCTAGTGTAACAGAGTTACACAAAGTGATTCTTTACCCAAAGGGGATCATATATCCAGATTCCCGGTTTTTTTGTTTTTAGAAGTGATATATTATTAATTCCCCATTTCATATTCCTTGTCTGCTGTAAAAAAGATGCAAAGTGAAGACACCCTGAGCTGCCCTCAAACCACAAGGTCATTTCATGTAAGCCTGCCTAAAATAAACAAATAAATAACTCATTCAGTTGCAGCTGGATGACTGTCCATCCTATGTGGATGGAGAAAGGTTCTGATAACTTACATAAACAGAGGCGTTAATGTGTTAAACTAATCATCCCTTTTAAAAACCTTAACAAGGAAAGTTAATAAACTGAACAATACCTGGACCAGTGCTCAGAGTTTTTATTCACAGCTACACACTGCGATTCATGGCAGAGCTGTGAGCCACGCAGCCTCTGTGAGGAGGGGGAGGTTAATGCATTTATGGTGACTAACAGTGTTCTCACCAGTTCCACCACATGGGAGATCCTGGAAAGGCAACTCTGAATCAAATTCTGTTCTCATTGACACCCTTGCAAACTCATTGAAGTCAACTAGGTTGCACCAGTGTAATAGGTAGCAGATTTTGGCCCTATATTTGTACAAAGCAGGTAAATAACTTACAGGATAAGTCAGCACTGCCAAATTTTGCTGTTGAAATTATTCTGAGATCGCTTAGGACACAGTTGTGACTCTGCCACCCAGGATGAAAGGGCACATGAAGAGCTCCCTTACTTCCCTGAATGGGTTACTCACATTGCAGGTAGCAGAACAGGAAGGAGATAGTCTCCATGGGGTCACCACTCCAGGGCAGATGTGTAGAAGGAGAAGGCACAGGGAGCATGGGCAACCTTGACTCCACCCCTCACAGTATGCTGGCTTGCTCAGCTGAGTCAGCATCATAAGAGAAGCATCTATACCGGCTATGGTGCTCTGAGTCACAGGCTTGGCCATTCCTGGAAGAATGCAGTTAAATGCAACTTGTCACACACACACAAAGACACAGACACACACACACACACACACACGGTACAAGCCTTCTCTGTTGGGAATATTTTTAAAAATATGAACAAAGTTTGCTTAAAAGTTCCTTTCTGTGAACTTCTACATAAGAAACATCTCTGCAAATAGCGCAATAATAGCCCACATACATTTTCTGAAAATATGGCACACAATAGACTCACCTGACCATTTAGTTAAATAATCTACTTAATAAGAATGCTTGCTGGTAAAGTTAATACTTTAACATTTTCAATTAATTGTGATGGAATATGAAGAGAAATGTTTTGCAAGCATATGGAGTTCTAGCCCATTCTAATTAAAGTCAAATAAATTTATTGCCATGATGGGAGAAGAAATAATCTATTTTAGCTTTTTATATAGTGCTTATTAACATGGATCAGACTTCTAGCCACTATGTACATCTTCCATAATTTCATAAAATGTATTTCCTAAAGAATATTTCCCATATAGCAGGAAATGATATATTACAGGACTGTTACAATGTGTTTATTTTGCTAAACGTGTAACTGCTGAAATTTTCAGTGGTTACATGTTTATGCGTGGGAGGCGGGAGAAGATGGCTCCCCCCACATACCAGCTCCTGCCTCTCCTCCCCCCTGGAGGGGCAGGCAGTTCCCCAGGAGCTGGTGCTCACAGGAAGCGTGCTTAAAGCTGGCTCCCCGTGAGCACCAGCTCTCACCTCCTCCTCTCCCACACTGCTGCCTCTGATACAGAGGCAGCAGCATGGGGGGTGGGGCTGCATGTAACCATGAAGGTTAATTGATGAGCCCAGGCAATACGAATTAATTTGCTTGTTTCTTTTACAAGCCAGGTTCATCTGTTAATCATTTACACTATCACATCCCTAGTATATTATATACAAAATCATATTTAAAGAAGTTTAATTACAACTATGATCCCCAGGTGTCACTTCTGGCTGTGGATGAAATGCACATGAACTTACCAAAGTTGGACAAAGATATTTACTGGGATGATTCAGCTGCTCAGCCACCATATACACTGGCAGCTGCCGATTACTGTATTCCATCTTTCCTTGGGTCAACTATTGAAATGGGGTAAGTAAGGCTGCCATCTTTTCATGATGTCACTAAACATGTAAAAATGTGAATCCAAGCATCTTAATGGCCTATGGATCTTTAAATGTATATCTTGCATGAATGTGACTTCAAAGCTGAAGTTCAACATTTAAAAATAAATAGGTTTAAAATAAGTGATGGGTTCTTTTCATATGCACAGAAGTGTAACACTCAACACCTGGGAAAGCTTAGTGGCCATTACAAACTAGTGATTTAAATGATCCTTTTGGGAGAGTGACACAAACTTAGCTTTTTGGATTATTTTTGTTTTGTTTTGTAGGCATATAAAATGGCATAAATCCAAGAAGCCACAAGGTTTTTCACAGAAATTTTCAAAATAAATCCTCTGTGTACGTGATAGAACCATTAGCACAATCCTCATTAATTTGCTTGTTTCTTATACAGACACTCCCTTTCTTCTTGCTGGGTAAGATCATTCCAGGCCTTTGGGAGATAAAGTATAGAAACGGTTTTATGACTTTTCAATCAATAATAAGCCAGAATTGTTTTCTTGCATATATACCAACCCTATTGCAAAGAACCAGCCACAGTACATGGCATTGGTCGTTGATCTAGTACTTACTGTCTACACCTCTAGAGGCAGCATGTAGTGTATATGCAGTTACCTGCCTACGTGAAAAGCGGGCTGTATCCGTATAGCAGCGTGTAGCTACATGAGTCAATGAGGCTCTGGAATTGAGGGGTGGCAGCAGAGAGACGCTGTTACCCCTTCAGCTAGACCTTTTCCCCACAAGTGGAGTCTTATATTGTGAAGGAGAAAGGTGCTGACTGTGTTACACTACTGGTATTTTTAGCAGTACAGATGGGGGTGTCATGCCTTGAGTGAGTAGAACGCTGTGCAAGGTGTATATTCACACACATACTCACTTCCATCAGGAGTGTTTATACTTTTCTCCCCTAAACTGTGCCCCTCCATCTACACAACTATTTATACCCATGCTGGGCAGTATGTACACTATACACTGCCAAAACGAACATGCTGTAGAGATGTACCCTCATAAAATATGGTGACACAGCAGACAGAGCATGAAAGGCTGAGCTAAAACCCTTATGATGTGCTCTAGTGTAAAATAGGTCAGTGAACATAAGGACTAGCCTGTCCCTTTAAAAACCAAACAAATATGAGAGCTGGTAGAAAGTTTGCATTTGAAACTTTAAAAAAAAAACACCCTAAAGTGGCAATCTCAAAATCTAACACCTTTGATAAAAACAACAAGGATCTGGTGGCACCATAAGGACAAACAAATGTATTAGGGCATCAGCTTTTGTGAGTGGCAGCTCACTTTGTCATATGTATGAAATAAAAGAAGCAGATGGCAAAGATTTATATATATGTACAAAAGCTTCAGAGGGGTAGCCGAGTTAGTCTGTAACAGGAAAAACTTAAAAAACAACAAATAGTTTAGTAGCACCTTAAAGACTAACAAAACATGTAGATGGCATCATGAGCTTTTGTGGGCAAAACCCACTTCTTCAGATGACTGGAGTATTAGAAGTCCAGATCAGATTAGAGTGTTACATCAGTGAGAATACCTACATAAGAAGGTGAGAATACCTAAAGGGTAAAATTACTTATTGCAATGAGAGTGCCATTCCCAGTGTCTTTTCAGACTCATTCTGATGGTGTCAAATTTGTGGATATATTCCAGCTCAGCAATTCCACATTGCAATAGCAATTTCAAGTCTGTAACTGTGTGTCCAGGAAGGTTAAAGTGCTCTCCTATTGGCTTTTATATGTTACCATTCTTGATGTCTGATTTATGTCCATTTATTCTTTTAGTTTTTTTCAAAATTTTCCACCTTTTCACTGAACCCAGAAAGGTTGAAATGTTTGGAGAGGTTAGATTTTTCTTAATCCTCTTTCTCATTCTGCCCACTTTTTTTGCCACAAAATACAAGAGAAAGAATGATGTTCAGGATTTTTTTCCTCTACTTTTCTTTTTGCTACACAGTAACTTTTCCAACTTTTTCTTCAACTTTGGAAAAAGTTACAGAGTAGCAAAAAGAAAAATTGGCCATCATTTGTTTTATTGCATTCTGTGAAAGGAAAGGGGTGGGGAACCAAAATTCTGACATTTTTATAAAAATATCTAATGGAAAAAATTGTTCCATTTTTAAATCCTTTGATATGGGAACAGTTTTGAAATTCTATATTTTCCCCCAAATTGTTTCTCCATTTTTTCAACCAGCTATAATGAGTATAACAAAGTGCCCTACAGCCAGAGCACAAAATCAAAGTCTAAAAGTAAAGCTTGCTTCAGCCAGGTCCAAAACAAATATCCATAGCACAGTTCACATCAAACAAATTCCATTAAGGAAAGAGATTTACCATCCTCCTTCATTCTAGCTCTCCTCCTAGGGACCAGTCTGTCATCTGCTCTCTACTACATTAAATCCTCTGCTGTCACAGAGCATCCCATATATAAGTACTGAAAGGAATTAATCAATCCATGCCCATACCTGAAATCCCCACTCTCAGAACAGTCAACAGTGACTCTTCTAGTGTTCCCTCCCATTGTCTTTACACCCCATGACAAGGACTAAACATGCGCCATTCTCCAAATGGTGTGGCCGCAGGAACACATCATTAACCTCAGAAGCCAGGCACAAAAGCAGAAACTAATCGATGCAGTTTTCAAAGGGGCCTGAGAGACTTGGGGCACGAGGCCCATTAACTTTCAGTGGCACTTCTACTGCTAAATCCCCTAAGCACTTTTAACAATCCTACCCCATACCCAGTGCTTAGTTTGGAATGAGAGAGTTGTCAGGTCTCAAACACTTAGGTGCTGGGGCTCAAGCAGGTTTTTTGGTTTGATTTTTGTCTGTTTGTGTTTTGTTTTTTACTTTCATAACTGATGCTGCTAGCCCAAAGGTGCCCAGCCTAGAGGTGCCAGGGCTCATCCCTGGCAAACCCTGGCACAGATTAAGTACTTTCCCACTTCCAGGAACACCATTAACTTTTGTGGGGTTAACTCTTCCTGATATACTGAGAAATACACGTCACAGAGCAATTGTTCTCCTGACCCTGCAAAGCCCTGAACAGGTAGAGCTGCCATCGAGGAATGTTCCACTGATCCAAGATGAGAGGGGGAACAAATTAGAACTGCCTGTGCTCCTCACGCCTTTCAGTGCATTTGGAGATTTTCAACCCCATTTTCCTCTTATTTGCCTCCTCCTCTACCTCATGGAGGTCCTTGTTAGGAACACATTTGCTCTTTTAGTTCTCTCCCGCACTGTTCCGCTAATGACAGGCAGAGAGAAAATGGATCATTATGTAAACCGTATTGTCCATTTAATGTAAGGCCTTACTGCAAATGGTACACTCCTTGTGACTCTAGAATAAAAGAAAGACAGAGTGACACATGCTCCATCACTTTATTTTACAGGCTGTCGGATATAGAGTTCCTCCATAAAGAGAAGTGGCCCTGGGATGATGAGAAATACAAGCGACAGCCCTCAGTGCTGAGAAGAGTTAAGCGATTTCTGAGTGTCCATGAAAACTCTTCCTCCCCAACCAGGAGGCGCTACAGCAGACAGTCAAGTGAGAACTCAATATTTTTCCCTGCCCACGAAACGGGGCACATCAGCAGCTTACAAGAAATGCATTCTAGAGGGATACATTTTCCCTCAAATGCCAAGAAGAAATATGAGCTGACTGACAGGAATCCCCGACTGCATGCTAGCATAGATCTGGCAACTATTAATGAAACCAGCAGAAACAACATTTTAGAGAGCTACCAATCTAGTGACAATGATGCAACAACTAAGATAGTTCTGCCAGTCCCTGAAGTGGTTGTGGCTGAAACAGAGGACAGAACACCCAATGCAGCAGACTACCAGACTTTAAAGGCAGACACCTCCACCAGCATGCCAACAGAACAGGAGCCCGTAGGCAGTCCGATTGAACCATGCTCTGAGCCAGGGTATGTGTCGTTCCCTCATTCAGAAATAGCCATGTGTTTTAGGGATGCTGGGCAACATAAACCATCCTCAGTTGTAACTGAGGAACCAAAACTGGATTTACCCAAAAGCATGCCAGCAGGCGATAGCAAAGAGCGAGACGGGAGCTCTGAAAGGTGTTCCCCAGACTTCCACACGCTCAGCATTACACTACATACAGATGCTGCACCTTTTTTCTTGGAATCCGGAACACCCTCTGGACAAAGCACCATAAGCAGTGAAAGTAATATTGCTCCTACCTCTGCTGCTAGAGATATAGTTGATATGCATCACTTACTGGAGCATCTGGATACTAAAGAAACAGCTATACTAGAATGTATTAATGAAAAGAATGAAGGAAATCTGTGACAAGGTTGTCAGAACCTTCTAGATTCCAGTTCTATTCTATTATTTATTGAGGGGGGAAATATTTAAGAGCCTCGGCAGCCATTTGGGGGTTCCCCAAACACAGGACACTTTCATTTTTGAAAAACAATTCAAACTTTCTGCCTGTTTTGAACCCTATTTTTATTCAGATTTTCTGAAAATACAGAAACACAAACATATTGCTCAGACTAGATGTACAGTATGTCATACAGTTGATCTTATTCCCAAGGGAAACTACTCAGATCACAATGTTAAAGATTTCCTCTCTGTCAGGATTCGGGCAATATTAAATTTTAAAAAAGCTCAGCCAGCCAGGAGCCCCACTTCCTGGATAGATTTAATCAGCCACTATCCAGCTTTGGCACTGTTCTTTGGCCTTTCTCTAAGCACGGACTCCGCCTTTGAACATGGCTTGGGGAAGGAAGCTCATATTGACTATGACCATGATGGAAAAGGGTGTACTGGTTTCCCTCTCCCTTTGCAGAGGAAAAGGGGATTTCTCTCCAGCAAATACATACCCAGCCTTTGTCTCTTGGCAGCCACCCTTTTGCAAATCATATTGCTTTTATAACATAGCCATGTAAGGATTTTCCCTTCAACTCTCATTCAAATACCAAGAAATAGTAAAGGTAAATGTTACGTACGGACTCATATTGATCTCATGTCAGTACAACCACATCCCTCCTCCACCATCCTAGGGTAGGGAAGGCTCCAAAGGCATCGGAACTAATGCAGTTATACTACTCATGGCACGAGGCAGAGCACTGTACCCTCCCTGGGCGTGCACCGCTCCCCCCGTGCCTGAAGCACTGCTCCGTGGGGCTTGCTCTGTGGTAGCCTAGGAAGGTAAGGTAAGATGAGCCTTAGAAGTGTGAGGTGTGACCAGCATCTCCACAGCTCTGTAGCTTCACTGGCCAAACTCCCCCTAGTCCTGCAGAAGGCGAAGGATTGATTGCTGTAGCTGCAGGGGGAGCATAACAGCAGCCACCAGGCAATTCCACCATTTGGGTAAGAGGGTTCCATAGCCAGCCCCAGACAGAGCACACACCTGGGGAAATGGGATTCTGAGCCAGGGATCCCAGGCTACTGTTTCTTTTGTCTTTTTTTCTGTCTCTGTCATTTCTGTTGCAGAGGTCTCACTTATTCTGCCTCCAGGGTCCAATCACCACCTTGCCACCATCCTCAACCTCCTTTTTCTCGGCTTCCAAAAGGTTTGGAGGTGTATTGGAACAGAGCAATTATATGCTCCATCCCAGTCTCCCAAAGTTGTGTAAAAGGTCACAAGGCTTCCTGTGTTGAATAACCTCATACTGGGCTAGTGAACAGGAGGGGCTACACAAGTATTTCACAAACAGCAACTAGCGACAGGGATAAATATAAATATTCTGTCCATTATCTATCTGTACAGAATGGGACTTCATCTGGGTTTTTTTACTAAGTTATCTTTTGGACCAAGTTGGTCACCTAAGCACCTGTTGCTATAATTTTTTAAACATTAGTTTAGTCAATTGACTAATTATAATGCTAGCTGCCCAACAGTGAATGGTTCTTCTTTACCAGAATAAACAATGTAATTGATTTATTATATTAAATGCTTTTTTAAAAATCAGGTTGCTTTGGTTGTATTAAACTATGTCAAGATAGGTCCCTGCAGGGACCTAACCAATAGCGTAGGTCACTTTGGAGTACAAGAGCATCAATGGATGGAAGCTATAGATGTTGGTAAAGCTGGAAAAAAATTGGGGAGAGAGGAAGGCCAGAATAGAGGCATATTTCAAAGCAACAGTTTGTTACCATCCCATAGAGTTAATCTTCAACAAGGTGGGCTATATGACCGTAATGTCTCTGGTATGATGAGCTGACCAATACTGTGGCTTTCTAGATGTTCACATTCTAAGTCAGAATTCAAAGAACCAGACCACAGAATGTTCACATTTTATGGAACTTTCTGGCAACCCTCATTCGTATGTGACAGAAAAGTGAGTTGACTGATTTTCTGATACAATAAGAACATAAGAACAGCCGTACTGGGTCAGACCAAAGGTCCATCTAGCCCAGTATCCTGTCTGCCGACAGTGGCCAGCACCAGGTGCCCCAGAGAGGGTGGACCGAAGACAATGATCAAGCGATTTGTCTCCTGCCATCCCTCTCCAGCCTCTGACAAACAGAGGCCAAGAACACCATTTTATCCCCTGGCTAATAGCCTTTTATGGACCTAACCTCCATGAAATTATCTAGCTTCTCTTTAAACTCTGTTATAGTCCTAGCCTTCACAGCCTCCTCTGGCAAGGAGTTCCACATGCTGACTACACGCTGTGTGAAGAAGAACTTTCTTTTATTAGTTTTGAACCTGCTACCCATTAATTTCATTTGGTGTCCTCTAGTTCTTCTATTTAGGAACTAATAAATAACTTTTCTTTATCGCCCTCTCCACACCACTCATGATTTTATATACCTGTATCATATCCCCCCTCAGTCTCCTCTTTTCTAAACTGAAAAGTCCCAGTCGCTTTAACCTCTCCTCACATGGGACCCGTCCCAAACCCCTAATCATTTTAGTTGCCCTTTTCTGAACCCTTTCCAAGGCCAAAATATCTTTTTTGAGGTGAGGAGACCACATCTGTACACAGTATTCAAGATGTGGGCGTACCATAGTTTTATACAGGGGCAGTAAGATATTCTGGGTCTTATTTTCTATCCCTTTCTTAATAATTCCTAGCATCCTATTTGCCTTTTTGACCGCCACTGCACACTGTGTGGAAGTTCTCAGAGAACTGTCCACGATAACTCCAAGATCTCGTTCCTGATTTGTCGTAGCCAAATTAGCCCCCATCATACTGTACGTATATATATACAATAATAATGTTATGTATATCTATATAATGGAAATGTACAAAATGTCATTCAATTACTTGTCCAAGGAAGCAAAAATATCCACATTGCTGCTAAATAAATAATACAGTTTTATAATGTCTTATTGTAGGACCAAATAAAGTTTATCTAGACAGGCAAGTTTGCTTATGAGCACTGCACACTTTAAAAAATGAAATTGAGAAAAAAAAACATACACACAAAGTAGACATGGAGGGGGGGTAGGGCCTGCAGGGGAGAGGAGGAACAGGGGGAGGGACCCAATGGTGAGGAGGGGCTAAGGCCCACCTCATCCCCCCACCAGAAAGAGACTGGCATCCCTAGCAGGGGCTATGCTTCATGACAAGGATGCTGATCACCTTATGAGCTCCCCCCATAAGGAAGTGCAGCCCCTGTTACTGCTGCTCCTAGCCTGCCCGAGGCTACTATGCCCATGTTGAAAAGTGAGAGGGTCATGGCCCATCTCTCCCAGGAGTGCCAGTGCCATTGTGCCTCCAGGGTCTGGGATCCCAAATGTTCTTTAATCCCAGAGCCCCAATAAATCTTAATGCACCTCAGCCAGCAGCTGCTGTGCTACCTCCCTTCAGCATGCTTCCCACACGGGGTGTGATATTAGCGGGTGCAGCAACTAGAGAGATGTCCCGGCCATGTCAGGTGGCAGATGAGAAAGAGAAATCAATGTATGAGAGTACTCCATGCTTCCTGATCAAGTGGGAGCCAGAGCACATTTAGGGGAGGTCTACACTATGGGGCAATGTCCACTTAAGGTGTGCAACTGCAGCTATTCCAGCTGGAATCCATGTACATTAGGTCAAGGGTCTCTACTACAGGGGTCGATAGAAGAAACTCACCCATTGACTTCCCTTACACTTCTTGTTCCAGTGGAGTACCAGAGTTTATGAGAGTGCGATCAGCAGTGGATTTAGCAGGTCTTCACTAGACTCAGTAAATAGATCCCTGTGAGATTGATTGCCACAGCGCCAATCTCCCAGTAAGTATAGACATGCCCTTAGAACCCACATAAATCAGCCTTTCACAATACTTCATCTTCTAGACCAACAGTTATGTTTCATATCGGGTTACTAAAGTCACCAAGCTTTTCCTGGGCATGTGCTGCAGACAGAAAAAGACTGAATGTAATCCTTGCCAATTTCCTTGGGGCCAGGTATCCTTCTGCCTATGTGAGTAATATGCTACCTACAACAGCTGTTCCTCCCTATAATCTGCCCCCACAGAGTCCCGATCATCTCCAGTAGAGACCTGGCATGTGGCATTGCCAAAATGGACATTTAACGACTTGTGGGAGAGAAAAGGCCATTTGGTGCAAGTGGCTTGGCTGTGCACTTTCCTCCCCCCATTTTGGTGTCTTTGGGATTTTTCTTTCCCTTTTTTCATTCATTTCCTTGCTGCCATGTCTCTCAGCCACGAGCAGCTGCTTCTACATCACAAACACTAACCCAAGTTCTGCATAACCCCTTGCAGAACTTGGCTCCATTGAAAGAAAATGTATAGCGAAGTGAAAAAGCACCTCCAATCAGGTTTTCTTGCTCCAATTTTATTTGTTTATATGTCAATATACAGAATCAGCTCCAATGAGCAAGATGAATATTCAGATAGGTAAAAATCAGATACATTCAATATTGTTCAATCCATTACACAACAGAGGACAGCTTGGCTACCTGTGGCTTGGAACTATTTTGCAATCTCAGTCGAAATTGCTGCAAACGATGCCTCTCAAAATGAGGAACAGCATGGATCTACATTGGGGTTCTATTTCTGTGTCTTTCATGGAACAGGGTGATGCTTTTGTGTCATTCACACATTTCTGTGTTTGCAAGGGTTGTGCAATACAAGCTTCACTGTCCAATGTCTTGCCCTGCAAAGAGATGCCAATCCCAGCTGTTTCAATCCATCAAAGGTATGGAGATGTCAGGCACTAAAGACAGGATCTGACTGAAGACCCAGTAATTGTAAAATATTAACTAAATAAGGAAAAGGCAAGTACAGAAAAAGAGAGTGTACCTGAGGAAAAAGCAGGTCAGAGAGAATAAGTAAGAAGCAAGAAATAGCATTTAAGTGACAGAAGTAAAAAGATTATCTTTAAAGGAGGGAGGGAGAGAGGGCTGAACAAGACCCAATAAAGAATGAGATAAATAAAAGCTACAAGTAATAACAAGAAAAATTATTTAATCAGGAAATAGAAAGCTGAAACTGACAAACACGGGAAGAGAAATACCCAATGCTAGTTGGATTAGGTTCCCATAACTACAACTGAGGCACAGTCATCTTTGCATTAGTTAGCTGGCTTCTCCAGAACACACTTTCCCTTCTACCTCAATGCAAATTCTACAGACAAGTTGTTTTAAACATTTCTAGGTATTTTTGACATAGCCCTTCTTAGGACTTTCGGACCTTCAATTACTGGTTTTGAAATAAATGTCACTGTTGCAAATGAATACAAATGGGAACAAGCTTCAAAATTTGGATTCAGAATTGAATTTCAAATCCACCCTAAACTGGTGTAAAATTTTTGGGAGCAATATTCAGATCCAGGGTTTTATTTCAGGCCCATCTAAGAAGATGTGTTTAAAGCAGAAAGGATGCCATTAGAATCTCACTAGTAATGTTCCTTTCTATGAGAGGCTTTTGCAAATCCCACTCTATCATTTCCACGGTCAAAAACACAGTAAAACACAGACATGAATACGTCTCCTAAAATCCACAGCTCTCCAGAATGAGTGGCAATATCGAGAGCCTGAAAGCCACTGATGCACATGGTTTTTTCTTCCATGGTTTCCTGAAATTAAAAAAACATTTCTATGTAGAATTGCATATTACTGTTTCATAATTTGGTAGATACCATTTGTTAGAACTTATATACATACCTTTATTATATAATCTTGTGCTTTTAACATGTATTCTCTGTGTCCAATGGTGAAACTTACATGTGGCAGGCTTGACAGTCTCCTGCAGTCTACAACAAACTACAACACAACATATTGGTTGACTTGGGAATTGTTTGTTTGGGTTTTTTTTACATTACCTTTTTACTCAGAATTTCTGTCTATCACTCTATGAATCAATCTAACAACCAGAGCATCAATCTCTGCAGGCTGGTTTGGTGTTGCCATTTATTTTTTTCATACCTAATAGCCACAACATACATTATAATAGTATGGCCCTGCATAGAGGTGCAAGTGGTGAGAACGTATGAGGAGACCTCCTGCTCTGTGAGCTAATAGAGTCAAACACAGATTACTCAGACTCCTAGAGCTGGAGGACCAGCAGAATCTAGGGCTAAACAGAAATGCTAGGGATGCCCAAAATGGGGAAGGAGAAGTGTCTGAGGACATGGTCCCTCCTCCCGCCACATATGCAAGCAAGCCCAGGCTCAAGCATGAGTTCTCATTGCCTCTTATAATGTGCACAACTCCAGGGCTCCCAGAAGCCTGCTACAGGCACGGTCTTCCAGTACAATGTCTCTCTTCACAGTCACCATAGGAAATAGCTTACAGCCACAACGTTCCCCGTATAGTGCAATAACATCACAGTTTCCGATGGAGAGAACCTATCCAGAAGGTCTATGGGGCATATTGAGTGTTAGAGCGCACTACACTAGAATTCCAAGAAGGGAGAGAGTACAATCTGGAATGGCCATGCATTGTTATAAATATTACACTAATTCACAGTACACATATAAGAGGAGGGTTGTTTTGTGTTTATGGTGGAGGGTTTTGTTTGTTTGTTATTGGTTTGTTCTATGTATTTGTTTGCCTCTCCAGTTGCTCTGTTCATTAAAAAAACTGGTTTGGCTTATTGTTTTACAACAGGAAGAATATTTTTTTTTAAATCTAGTTTATGGAAATATATTCCCCGAGTATTTTGTGTGTCTGTTGAGTGTATTCTGGGAAAGAGAAGCCAAGCAGAGCTGCAAAGTATATTGTGGGACAACAGAGTCCGGATAATGCATTGTGGAATATGACAAGTAACAGATATTTTTCAATTCATTGCCAATTTAAAAAAACATTTTTTACAGTTTGAATGAATTAAAAAGTCTAAAAAAGGGTGTGTGGGGTCAAACAAAACATTTCATTTGACTCAAAATATTTCATTTATTTCATTTCAATTTTGAGCCTTTTTTAATGTTTTAATTTTTTTAAAAAGTGGATGTAATTTCAAAACAAAAAGACATTTTGATCCAAAAAATCTAAATGCTTCCTTTTGATATTTTTGGAATCTCCCCTGCCCCAACACAAACAATTCATCGAAACCAATACAAATTCACAAAACCTGGTATGAATCTGATTTTTTAAAAAGATTTTTAGCTGAAATATTTCACCCAGTTGACCCATTATGTAGCTCCACTTAAACAACAAAAGTGTCTAGAACAAGTTTGTCTGTGGTATAAAAGGTTACACAGCCCATTGAAGTCAGTAGCATTTGCAAAACACTTATGCCAGAATGCACATGGCCAATTGTATTTTGGGAGCAGCCAGGCAACCACCACCAGCTTCCCCAGGGGTGGAGCTGACAGGGGCGGGGCGGGCGGCTTGCTCTACAGCTGTGCTCGATGGGAGCAGCCAGGCAGCCACCACTGGGAGCAGCTGGGCAGCCACCACAATTTTTTGCAGTAAATATGCAGAGCATTATATGAAGTATTATGTCCATGCTACTTTGAAAGAGGAATTGCATCCCTGACTAAATATTTTGTTTTAACATTGTTTAACGGTATACTCCACATTGTTAAAATAAAAGAAGTAAATGAGGTTTGGTTGATAAAGTCTCCCTCTCATCCCTTTGTTTCTTCACTTATTTTACCTTAATACAACTAAGTTTGAATGAAAATTCTTAATGCTGCCTCTTACATAGGTAAATGACAATAAAGTCTTTATGCAATGACATAATCTTATACATATATCTGTATCTAAGGCTGGAAATAAAACTGGTTTATCTGAGAACTGAATAAATAGGAAGTCACTGGACTTACACTGCAGAATTAAAACTGCAGTAAGGCAGTTGTGAATCAGGGTCTATATCTCATCATATATATGCAGAAAAGGGGGCTGAGTTAACTGCGCTTTCTACGTTATCTTTGACAGTGCCTGATTTTCAGGTACTGTAACACTGAGCAATCTTAATGTTACTTTCAAATGTGGTTTGGAAGGCTTCACTAAAGTCGATGCAGATACAAAAGCGAATAAGAATCACATGTGTTTGCTTTACTTGGGATTCTGAAGCTAGGGCAATGTAGTAATTAAATCAACATGTCAGCCAAAGGTCCACATTAACACACTGGTAAAAGTAATAGAGATGTAGCCGTGTTAGTCTGGTCTTGCTGAAACAAAAGACAGGACGATGCAGCACTTTAAAGACTAACAAAATGAGGAAGTGGGTCTAACCATCTTGCTAGTCTTTAAAGTGCTGCATAGTCCTGTCTTTTGTTTTGGTAAAAGTAAGTGAGACTGTCTCTAGAGAGGAGTAGGAGTCAACTACTTTATTACCTCAGAACTTTAGAAGTTGCAGGAGTTAGGCCCCGTGAGCTCATAGTTCTGTTTTACCCCAGAAGCACAAGGGAAGTGTGAAACACAGCAGAGAGAGAAGCTGAAGCACTGAACTAGACTCGACTTTAGAGCATTGCTGTAATGTGCTAATCAATTTGCTGGCATTATAGTCTATTTACAAAAGACCTCAAGGGGGCAGTGTTTTCATACACCACTCTGTGCTTGGCAGCTCAGTAATATTAGTCTGGAAACACAATGTAGCGTGGGCATGTTAGTGACTAACTGGTAAGGGAGCATCATTTGGTTCATAAAATCTACAGAATCATCATTTCAGTGGTGTCACATTCTGCACTGGAGTAGAGGGGATTCCCTGCCCCCCAGCCTCGCAGCTCGAGGTCCTCCAGTTGGTGGAAATTTTGATAATACAAGGTCATTGGAAAAGGTTTGAGTTGGGTATATTTCGAAAACCCTTTCTCCCCCCAAACATAATAGTATTACATATGACAAACCTAGAATAAATTGTGCATGTGTGTGTGTGAGTGTGTGTGTAAAAGTCGATGCTTTTAAAATTATACTTTAAAACCAAAAAAAAATAACCTTTGTAGTCCTATGGAAATTGCCATGAAAACATGTATTCCTCAAGGCAGGTTCACTGACAGAAGGTGGCAAAGAGGGCAGTTGCCGTGGGAACCAGCAATTCAAAAAGGTCTTGGGTGCCCAGTCACTGCTACTGCAGGAGCAGTAGTGGCCAGGCCATTTAAAGCACTGCATGGCACACTCTGGGGAGCTCTAAGGGCTGGCTGGGGGTGGGGAGACCAGCGCGGCATAATCTGAACAGTGCTGAGGGCTGGCTGCCTCAGCCCTGCCTCTTTTGCCCAACACCCTGCCGCTCCTGGAGATGTGGTGCTGAGACCTCCCACCTTGCCCTGATCCTCTCCATGCTACTTTTCTATACCTCTTAGTTCATTGAGGTACCAGGCAATCACCACAGAATACTTGGTTAAATCTTAAGCAAAAAGATATTTCAACAAGTCTTTCGGTGCTGTGAGGAGCAAATTCCAATTAGTTGCCCTGACCAATCAAATAAAGAGCAACTAAGACTCAACTTTCTTTATATATAATACATCTCCATCAATGGAGTATCTGGAGCTGCAAACTGGGGAGATGGGTGGATTGGCAGGGGCACCCTAATCACTGGAGAAGGTGATACTAGTGAAATTATGATTCTATAGATTTTTATAAATCAAATGACATCTCCATGACCTTTCTATCATTAATTTGCCCATGGAATTACACATGCTCCCAGACTACATGGGACTACCATTTAAATGTATATAGGAAACAATATGGTTGCAAGCAGGCAGACTGACAAGCCATGAAGTGAAGAAGCAAAGCTGTTTGGGCATCAATGGAGAGGTTCCTGAAGGACATGGTGAAGTTACTCCCTGAGCAAATAGGAGTGAAAGCATTAGGGTTCCCAGAAATCTGGTTTTCAGCCAGAAAGCCCAGTTGAAAACGGCACCTGTCTGGTCAGAAACACTGACTGGACACCAAAAGTCTGGTTGTCACCTGCTGCAGCAGGGGTAATGTGTAAGGGGGACATGCTGGGGCAAGTGCCTCCCCGCCCCCCATGTTGGCCTTCCAGAGTGGAGAGAGAGAGGTTTTGTCCTTCACCCACTGCCGCCACTGCCCCCCCCAGCCAGGCTCTCTCCCTCATAGGCAGCCATCGCACGGGCTGAGTGGTTGGGCTCTCACACTGACCCAGGGCGGAGCGGCCAGCAGAAGTAGGTGGTCCTGTCCCTTCCACTTTGGGTGGTAACCCTACCAAATTGGTTAGGATTCTCCCAGAATCGATTTCAACCTCCCAGTAGCTATTGAAAGCAATCAGGAAGATTTTAATATGCCAAAAGTTCAGTTAGCAGGGGGCGACACAGTGGGTCAAAGGCAGGGTCCCTATTTGCCCTGGTTCTGAGTGGCTCCCAGAAGTCCCTGTGGCTCCAAGGCACAGGCAGGGGTGGCCAGAAGGGCTCTGTGTGCAGTCTCTGCCTGACAGCTGACTCTGCAGACCCCATTGGCTGTGGTTCCTGACCAATGGGAGCTGCAGGGGTAACTCCTGCAGGCAGGGGCAGTACATGAAGCTATCTGGCCACCCCTGCCTGGGCCTAAGAGCAGCAGAGACATGCATGATAGGGACAAAGCTAGATCTTAGATGATCCATATGTTACATTAATGTGAATTAGAATATTTTTAATTCTAGAACTGTGTCCCCCCTCTAGTGGCTCTGGTAACAAGAATGTTAGCTCTCATAAGCTCAGCAGATACCTGTGCCCTTCAATGGAATTATTACACATCTGTCATTTTGGAATCTTTTTATCTTAATTTCCTGATTCTGACCAACACCCAGCCTGGAACTGTTCTGGACTTTAAGGAGTTAACAGCCTTATGACCTAGGAAAGGTAATTTTCTCTTGTTTTACAAGGTGATAGATCTGTCATAACCTATCATGATCGTTTGAGGAACCTTTTAACAGAACATTTCCTTAAACAGATGCTTCTCCTTGATCAATACATGTCATTAATGAGGGTGGGACAAGATACCTGGGAAGCAGATGATGGGGAAGGATGAAAAACTCTACAAATCATATATCTTGCCCTGATTTCAGTTCTGTTCAAGCAACAAACTTTTTTCCTAATCCCTACTTTGTACCTAATTTTGATCATTTTATCTCTTTTCCTGTCCCCCCAAAACATCAGCATTTGTATCAAATCACTACTTAGCTTCCTTTGAGGTTTTTTCCCCCACTCTGTGGTTTTTACCTCTCCAGTTGGTGTTGGACTGGCCCCAATATACTCCTGTAGTCGTCTTATTTGTAAAGAGGGGCCCGTAATAAGAGAAGTGCCTGAATCAACAATGGCTTCACAACCATGGGTGCAAAGTGCAACCTGTCCCTGGATTTTCACACTGCATGTGGAAAAAACAAAGCATATACACTTTAAATAGAGGGCAGATACACTAAGAGTGATGACATAGTTAGCAGGGAATTTAAGCAAGGCTATGCTGCCAGATAGAATACAAGCAACTGATTCAAACTTTATACTGACTCTTAAAGATGTTCTCTTGCTTCTAAAAGAAGGGGGACAGTGTTCACAAAACTAGGGCAAAAGAGCTCTAGAAATAATACCTGTGTGTGTCACCTGCTCTTCTGAACATGTAGAAATGTACAGTCCAACACTGATCTGAGTATTTCTCTGATCCCAATCAATATGTCCATGGAGCATCTCACAAACACTGATGAAAGTATCCAAGGCTGGGAACTATTATTGTCACAATCATTTGAAATAGTAGGAGCGGAGGCACGGCAAGGCTAAGGCTAAGTCTGCACTACCACTTACATCAAGAGATGTTATGCTACTCGGGGGTGAAAAAACATCCCTTGAGCAATGTAAGTTACATTGACATAAGTGCTGGTCTGGAAAGTGCTATGTGTATAGAAGAGCTTCTCCTGCCAACATAGCTATGGCTGCTTGTTGGGGATGAAATAATTATGTCGATGGGAGAGCTCTCTCCCGCTGGCACAGAACATCTACCCGAGAGATCTTACAGCAGCGCAGGGGCATAGGTACAGCTGCACCACTGATCCTCCCTATTGCACACATGGCCTAAGTGACTAGACCACTGTCACACTGGAAAGCTGTGGCAATCCATTGAACTCAGTGCTTTCAGATTATGAGAATAGTCCACACCCAGGAAAGTAAGGACCACAGGCACCATCTTTCTTAAGCATTGTCCCCACTTACCAGGAGATTGACACCGTGGAAATTGATCTCTGGGGGGTTGATTTAGCAAGTCTAGTAAGGACCTGCTAAATCAACTGCTGATTGGCCCCTGTTGATTCCAAGACTTCTCCAGGTCACAAGAAATCAGGGAAGTCTATGGGAGAGTTTCTCCCGTTGACCTCCCACATGGGACACCACAGAAATTTGAACTAAGGTATGTTGACTCCAGCTAAGCTATTCACGTAGCTGGAATTATATACCTTAGTTCGATTTTCTCCCTTTGTGTAGACCTGGTCTGTGACACCAAAGGGATGCTCAACCCCTGCTCCACCAAGGCCCTGCCCCCACTCTACTCCTTTCCCCAAATCTCCACTCCCACTCTGTCCCTTCTCTCCCCAGCTCCACCCAATCTCCAATGCACCCCTTCCCCCGGGCACCCACCCCGCCTCTTCCCACCCTAGCTCTGCCCCTTCCTACCATATTCTGCTTCTTCCACCCAAGCACTTCCTGCACTCCGCAGAACAGCTGGTTGCGGTAGACAGGAAGTGCTGGGAAGGAGGGGGAGAGGCTGATTGGTGGGGCTGCTGGTGGGTGGGAGGCACTGGGGGTAGAAGGACATGATGACCAGGAGGAAGGGAGCTGCTAATGGGTGCTAAGCACCCTTTAGCAGCCAAAGAGTTGGTGCCTATGGTAAGGATTCCCAAAATTCCCACTGTGACCTGTTAATAAAGGACATTCCTCTGAGTAACAGCAGCCAAAGTTAGTGCTTCTAGAAAATATTGCAGCACTGGACACACTAATTAACTTTGTATCTTTCCCAGAAGCACTCTTTTGGGAGACAGTATGTCCACAGTGGCCAGTTGCACCACATATTTACTGGGCTTTTAATAGGCCTACACAGAGACACGGTTTCATCAGATTTTTAGACATACATACGTACTTGTTAACATGAATTTGCCAGTAGCTTTTTTCAATAACTGGGACCCAGTGAATTGAACCTTTGTAGAGAGAATGGTCTATACCTCCCAGTATCAATTCACCACCATTTTCAATGTCTTCTCCTCTAAAAATGTAAAACAAATATGTAAACTGGATGATGTAACATTTAAGCAGGACATTAGGTGTGGGAAGGGAGAAATTAGCTTTCCATTCCAACCCTTTCATGTCTTTTTCAAATGTGTATTTTGTAATGGAAATCTAAAACTTGTGATTTTATAATTATACCTAGAGATGGCCTCAAATCAGAACTTAAAATCTAAACCCCTTACTAAAAATGTTAGCAGTAAAGGGTTTAGGAGTGAGATTAGAAGCAAATGGCCTTAGGCCAGTTTCCGTTCTGGTTTACCCCAGTTTAAATCCCGGGTACGTGTACTGATTGAAATAGAGTTACTCTGAGATTAGAACAAAGCCCCTTTCCTTCTGAAATACTCTCACTTGTCTGCAGCCCCAGGGTGTGTCTAAATTACACCTCTCTGTCGACATGTAAATGTAAACCTCATTTTTTTGAGGAATACAGGATCTGTCAAAAAAGGGTTTATTTTCGACAGATCCACGTCTAGACTGCAGGTTTTTTTTGAAAAAACTCCATTTAAAAAAAAAAACAGCAACCATGTTTATGCTAATGAGGCATGGGATATTTAAATCCCGGCTTCATTAGCAATTTCAACGTGCTTGATCTGCATCCCCTCTGTCGACAGAGGGATGCAGTCTAGACGTAGCTCCAGAGTCCTGTTTTGTCTCCTACTTTTTCTCCTTTCCTTCTCATCCCATGTTTTCAGTGACAAAATACAAAAAAATAAGAGAAGTGGTAAAATTCTTAAAATATTAAACTGACCTTTTATATTGCTATTTCAAACAAAAAAAGGTGGATTTTTAAAAATTAATCCAATAATTGGAAATTTTCAAAATAATAAAAAGTTTCCTTTTACACATCTTTTTTTTTTTTTAAAGTCCGTTGTTCATTTTTAAAAAGTTGTAAATGTAGGCCATTTATCAGATTAATGAAGCAACACACTTCTTTGGAGTTCTCAGGGCTTTGCATTCATCATTCATATGCACAAGAGAAGTATTTTTTAAAGATATAAGTTTAATAACATTTCTGTAAATTTGATTTTAGTTATTATGTTGCCCCACTAGTATGTATGTATCTAGACACACTCCTGAAAATATCCTTTTTTAGATATGAAAAAATATACGAGGTAGTTTCTTATTCTACAGTTAAAAATTTTGCTTCTTTGACAGTGTTCCTTTATTCAGAATTTAAAACTGACCTGTTCAAGTGGAAGGAAAACACTGGTTCCTCTACCAGATGTTGTTCGATTATGCTGTCAAATACTGGAAGAGCACTGCCAACTGTTAAAGAAGGGTATCCTAAACCCAGCACTCCATCAAAACGTGCAAGAGCAAAAGTCATGCCTGGCTCAAAGATGGACTCTCCAAAGTCCTGTCCATGGATGGAAATATTGCTAATCTGTGATTATAAAAGAAAACAAATGAAAAGTAAAGTATTCCAAGTAGATTACACGAAATAATCACATTGTTTATACATATTGGGTTTCAAGTTCTAGTAGTTTTATCAAATGTGATGTACAGAAAGTTCAGGTAAGTGTGATAGTTGCATTAACATCAGCACCCCAGAAACCGTCTGATGGACAAAGGGGAAAGGCAAGGTGCAAGGCATTTGCCCTAATTACAGTCAATCCATAGGCCTTCTAAAACAGGAGCCATGAAGGGTCATGGTGGAACCGGATGCAATTGTTCCAGGACTATACATTGTGCATTTCTCTTTATGTCATATTGCAACAGTATGGCATGGTGCAGTGCTCTCAGGAGGAAGTCTGACAATAGTCAGTAACATACCTTCTTCCAATGTCAAGGTCATTTCTTTATATTTATTATAGTAGGCTGGCAGCTCCACTAGCGTGAGCCAGGAGCTTTGTGAGAGTTAAGGTTGAATCACTAGTTAAAAGACAATTTAACTAGTGCTCTAAAATCCACTTCCTAACACAGATTATCTTGACAATTCCTGTGCCATGTGGGAATATGGGGTAGTGTTATCAGTCCAAATTTGGAGTAATTAGACCCAGAGGTTCCCAAGATACAGCTCTATTACTTGGTTCTTCTAAATTTTTCCCCACAGTTGGGGCTCATTCTATGGCTCTGATGAGGGTTGCCAGGCATCCAGTTTTTGGCGAGAATGCCCAGTCAAAAAGGGACCTGGTGGCTCCATTTGACACTGGTCTAGTCATAAGCACAGTAGGAGCCTGGGGCTAAGGTAGGTTCCCTTTCTGCCCTGGCTCCATGTGGCTCCCAAAAGCAGTTGCCAGGTCCCTGTGGCTCCTAGGTGCAGAGAGGCTCTGTGCACTGCTCCTGCCCTGAGTGCTGGTTTCACAGCGCCCATTGGCTGGGAACCGTGACCAATGGGAGCTGCAGGGATGGCACCTGCAGGCACAAGGGCAGCATATGGAGCTTCCCAGAGTCTATGAGTCACAGGGACCTGGCACCCTGCACCCAACATCCTGCCCCAGCCTGGAGTCCCCTCCTACATCTATGTACCCTCCTGGGCTCGTACCACACATGCTTACCACATCCCAACACTCTGTCATCATCCTTGGCCTCCTCCTGCACCCCCAGTCAGAGCTCTCACCCCAGTATCATAGCCAGGACGAGAACTTGGGTGGGCCCCAACTTCAGGTGGGCAGTCAATGTCACAGGTGAGAGGAAGGAGGAGCAGGAGGAATTGGGGCCATCTTCCCCACCCCATCCAGCTGGCACTGTGGGAGGAAATGGACACTCTGGCCAGGGTCCGCCGGGACTCCAAGTGCACTCAGCTCCTGGGTTATGTGCAGTTAGCAAGCTGGCAAGCCTAGCTCTGATCCTCCCCAAACTGAGGTGGGATAAGTGGGGTTGGGTCTTGGGTGGGGGCATGAAAGAGGGCGACAGGGGAAATGGGGGCCTGTTAAACCCACATTCCCACCTCTTGTTTGAAGCCACCACCACTGTCCCTTCTCCAGTCTCCTCATTCTGCCCAGTCTAGGTGAGGGGGGAGTGGAATAGGTGGGCTGAGCTGGACAGGCAATGAGATAAGGAGATGCACAGAAGCAGTGAAAGGACTCATGTGCAACCTGTGCATTCACTGGCCAGGGCAATCATTGCCAGGGATCCAGCAACAGCGGAAGGGAGAGTTGGGCTGAGATTCATGTGGATACGGAAAAATTATTTTTAAAAGCTCGAGGAAATTACATGCCCAAAAGTGAAGGTTCCTGGGTGGAGTCACCCTTTCAGAATGCTGAGTTCAGCTGCACCCAGACCCCTGAAAACCAGGAATGACAGAGTTAAGGTACATATTCCCCTCCCTGGCAACGCAACCTTCATACTGCCCTTTTTGAGCAACATATCAATAACACATACAAGTGCTCTACAGATGCTTTACAATATTCTGGGATCAGAGCACAGGAGCTCAGGTTAGGCCATTTACACCTGGCCTACACTCAGACTCTGAGCCAACTTCATACAAACCACCTCAGACTTGCCAAATGTTACCTCCCTTTCACCGTGGCCTAAGGATTCCTTCTGAGACATTGCCTTCACTAGCCCCTCACCAGGCCCCAAAGACCCATGCCATGTGTGCCACCACACCATAGACAACCTGACAACCATATGGCAAGATCACCCCATGCATTGCCACTGACACCATAGACAGGAGTCAGCACTTAAATGAGGCACTTATGAGCTTCTGAGAGACTCATGCACCTCTCATCATACCACAGGCTGCGTCTACCCTACAGCTCATGTTGGCCTAACATGTCACTCAGGGAAGTCAATAAATTACCCCCTGAGTGAAAAAATTTACACCAACATAAGCGCCAACGTGAACAGCACTATGTCAATGGGAGACGCTCCCCTAACGACATAGCTACTGCTGCTTGCAGGAGCTGAAGGAAGAACATTTTCCCATCCACTTAGTGCAGCTATATTAGAGAACTTACAGCTGCACCACTGTAAACTCTCCAGTGTAGCCGAGCCTACAGTAACAAATGTGTCAACTTGTGCCAGTGTATTTCACCATTCAATACAACCATGCCTAACACAGTGAACACAGCTGACATGAATGCAGATAAATGCAGGAATTCAAATCTGTGGAACACAACACAAGTAATGGTACAGCCTCTTGGAATTTCCTGGTGGCTACTTACAATGGCATCCCATTTACTGAACCATTACTTGTGGCTATTGCTAGCTCCAGGGGCAGAGTTAAGGTTGCCTTGGAGGAGTGGCTCGTATCTTCACTTTTCATTTCCTTGTTTTCAGAGGCTGGCATTTTGTCAAATACGATGTTCTGGAAGGCTATGAGGCACCACCATCAAACAACTCTGCATTAACGCAGTTTTGAGGCATTTCATCTATAATACATGAAAAGGTGCCTTTTCATGTAGGCATATTTGCTATAAACTGACAATACAGTTGGTCAGATTAAACTGGCAGCTTGCTCCTCACCTCAAAACCAAACATACAATCAAACCCAAGCAAAATCAGTCCTTATCCTCAAAACCCTGGGCACAGAGTTAAGCCGTGGTCAAGGTCAGCAGATTTGTGCTGCTTTGTACCAGGAATGGAGGAACTTCTGAGGCCCAGGCTTCTCACAGAGAACACCATGATGAGAGCTCCCTACTTCCCTCTCCCGACTCCAACCCCACGGGTCTCCAGCTCAAGCATCTACGTTGATAGCATCAGTGGCAATATGTCACTCTCCCCATGGAAGGCAGGCCCCAAACTATTCAGGGTTCCATAGTTCAATACCAACTATGGAACCACCTGGAAAGCAATTAACAACCAATATAGAGAGTGATGATGTTAGGGTTTCACTCACCCGTAGTGTGTCTTTGCCAGCGATGCCTAGAAGCTGCCCAGTACCGTACTGGAGAGCAAAGGCCTGCCCTCCGTGCTGATAGGAGACTGAGAGAAATGATTTGAATTTTTGATGCATATCTGTGGAGATAAACCTCACCATTAACACTGGAGATGAGATTATCAGAAGTGTAAATTTCTGAAACACAGGCCTAGCTAATAGGCAAACAAAACACATTGTCTAGAGAGGCAGAATAATATGTGAAGAGAAGCAGGCAAGAGCCCCTGCATCCTGTAAGTTTTCCCCGTGTTCTGAAAATATCTCAGCAATTGATTGATTTTCCTTTCTGTGTCACAATAAACGTCATGACCCCCTTTTAAACGTTACAAAAATCCAGCTTTGCCCAATTTTTTTTAACTTTCTCGTGTTTCTTTTGCCTCGATTTTTCACAAGATTTGACTGTCCATTAACAGCTGTTGCAGCAGTAGGTGCATACCATGGCTATGATGAGGCACAGGACAACTAGAATTTAAAATAGTAACTCAATGACAGCGTCAGTGAGGGTCTTCAAACCTCTCCTCCCCTGCCATCTTCCTGACATACATAGGGGGGAAGAATCTCTCCTTCTCCCTCTTCTCTTGTTTCTTTAGGGGTTGTACAGCAAAGTCTGTCTACTCTTTCCACCATTCTGCCAAATATTCCTCCAGCCCAGTGAACTCTGAGACATCTTTCAACTCCAGAGTCAAAAGAACCGTGTAGCAGCAGCTGCAGTGGAGAAGGAGCGTTTCCACCTCTACGGCTGCATAACAGAGAGAGGACGCCCACCCTAAGATTTGGATATCATGCCCACGGTTACTGAGAACACTTTGTCCCAATATTGATATAAATAAGAGCATGCTCGCAGTACCTCCTCCCCCCACCCATTTTAGTAGCAGGATGAAGGCATGAGCTGGTTGCCATCTCAAGATGTCAGGAAGGGGAAAGAATTGTGAGAGTAAAAATCCTCTCCCAGAAGATTGCACCAGCTCAGAAAGTACCCAGACAATGGAGATGGAGGCAACCAGACATTCCATCCAGACTGAGATCCATATCTGAAGTTCTGACTATTATCCAGATGCTTGTGCCCCTAGATACAGATGCTTCTCAAACATTAATCTATTCATTTCTCATCTATAGCTTTTAGATTCCACCCTGAAATGTTCTCTCTGTTTTCTCTTACCTCAGATGTCTCTGGCAGCACACTGAATGCTGTTTCTAAGTCTTATCCACCACAACATAGGTTGTGGGGGGTATAACGGACGTATTAGTGTAGCTGAGGCAGCTAACTCTGAGATACGCAACACAGACATTCTTTGTATTGACTCCTTTTTCTTACGCACTTCACCTGTATAATGGAAATGGACTAATCCTTACACCTCCCCCTTTGTGTCTCTCATCTTTGTTGTACCTAACTAGCAGTGACAAATTCTAGAGCATGCAAAACTGGAATTAGCCTGTATATTATGGGAGAGTATCAACTTCCTCCACTGTTGCACAACAAGAATAAAACTGCAAGTGAGTCTCTGAGTATAACTGTTGTAACCTTGGGTTGTGAAGCGCATTCATAGCAGGGGCACTGCGCTAAAAGGTGAATTAAACCATTAGAAGCTCAAAGAAACAAAACATCTCTTACGGCAGGCTTCGCTGATGCAATAAGCTGAAGGGACCCAAAAATTGGATGATCCTGTGTCGAACACCACTGTGAATTTCTGAGGTGGGGTGCCAACACTCACTACCCCATAGTATTGGGCCTGGGGAAATAAAATACAGCCAGTTCATTCAGTGCTACATCAATGCAGACTATCCTTAAAAAAAGATATAATGTAAAATATCCTAAGGGTTTCCAATCTAATTTGATTTGACTGTTAATTAAATGCTACCTCTACCAAGCAACAAATTCTTTCTGGTGCCATGAGTGGCCACGTAAGACAGATTTTGGAATGCAGCATAGCTTTTAAGTACTTCAAGAGCAAGAAGTCAATCCTGGAGTTTTTCCATTGACTTAAATGGAAGCAAAATCAAGCTCCAAACTCTTAGGAATGATAGGCAAAGTCCTGCAGTAATTACAGCAAAATTCCTATTGAAGGCAACAGGAAGGTCTAGGAGCTTTATCCTAGAAAAAACAAATAGTCCTGTGGCACCTTAGAAATTAACAAATATATAGGATCATGAGCTTTCATGGGTAAAAGCTCGTGATCCTAATATATTTGTTAGTCTCGGTGTCACAGGACTACTTGTCATTTTTAAAGCTACAGACTAACACGGCTACCCCATGAGACTTTCATCCTAGACAGTAATGCATGATGAATTTAGAAATTTAGCCCTATGAATTTAGAAATTAATTAAACTGGCAATGCAACTATCACCTTGCTGGGGCGCACAGCTGTATATTTCTGTTTGAACTTAGGGGCACACAGCTGTATATTTTTGCTTTATTATTATTCTAGTCAGTAGTAATAAGTCAATTAAAACAAGCCTGATTAAATTCAGTCTCTGGTTAAGACTCCACCTGATGTGCCACACAAAACATATCAGATGGATATAGAAAATGCAGAAGGCTCTTTTGTACAAAAGGCATATGGAGATTGTCTGTGAACATGTGAACTCCAAAGTAGCTTATCAGCTTTTAGACGCCACATGCTTAGTGCCCATATCTGCCTATGGAATAGCACTGCAGCATAAGGAGACCTATTTTTAGGCACAGGCATTTCTGGCATCCGATAAAGACAGAAAAGCTGATCCGGTGCCAAAAGATTCTGTATTGAGGCAAATATTTGACCATTTACTATGACTATATTAATTTATATTAATGGGCTCAGCATGGTCTTTGCCCCCCAAGAACTTACATTCTAAATTAGACAAGTCAGTGAAAACAACAGCATGAGTTATGTGTCACAGGAGAATACCCAAATGAGCATGTACCACAACTAATCTCTGTACGATTGTATGTATTACTGTAACCCTTTTCCTCCCCCACTATGATCTATCACCTTATTGCATCATCTGCAAAATTAGATTGTAAGCTCTTCAGAGCAGGACCTTATCGTCCTATCATTTTCTATATGGCCCCTAGTGCATTAGTTAATAATAATAGATAAATAATGAATACATTATTATTATTATTATTATTATTAATAATAGTAATAATAATAATAATAATAATAAATGGTTAAATGGAAAAAGCATGCAACATTTTGAGATAAAATTCGCTAGTGTGTTATTTGGATGAAGTATGCTATTGTCTGTGAGTTTACAACTGAAATTCCTTTTGCAGTATAATCCAGAACTTTAGCTGCAATGACAAGCAGTCAGTCAGAGCTAAGCAAGCCCTTCCAACCACCTCACTCAATGAAAGGATTAATATTTAAAAATGTTTTCTATAGTAAAGTTAAGATTCACAGCAGTCATCCCCTAGGCGTCTGTTCTTTTAACTTCACCCTGAGGATCACCATTTCCAATTAGCTTTTCCCTCCTCATAGTAGGTGGAAGTGGGGCCCTACTTTATCCTACCGCAGAGTATTATTTATTTATTATATGCTACAAAACTAAAAGGATGACCACCCCAGGCTGCCTTTGGTACTAGATGCAGCCATATCATTATGCAAAGCTGGAGAGGCCCAGGGATGTTAATTCATAAGCAGGGAAGCTTTGTTTAAATTAAGTAGGCCCTCTGCTTACAAATGCAATAGCAAGGATATAAATCATTCTACTAGCAGCTGGTTTTCTAATATTCATATCTTCGCAAAATGCTCAATAGTTAAAGACCTAGGAGCAAATCGGAAATGCTGTAGTTTAGGGGCTTTTAATTTCAGTGGTGGGTGTAAGAGTGTGTGGAATATGTAAAATTCATTTTAGGGCAGTGGCCTGTACAGAGCCAGTGCTAGGCATAAGCAAACTAAGCAATTGCTTAGGGACCCAGTTCAACAGAGCGCCCTATTCAATTCTTATTGTCTGAGGAGGGGCAAAAATATTCTTGCTTGAGACACCCAATGGGCAAGCACCACCTCTGGGCCTGGTTCACTGGGAGAGAGCTGGATTTTCGATACAATCTGTGCTGATAGTCAAATTGCCAGTCCTGGGAGGAGTTGGGAATGATCGACTCGTGCATTTGCCACTTTGGGAAAAACTAAATCATTGATCATTTACATTTTTAAAACAGTAAGAAGTGAGAAAAAGATTGAGCAATTCACGGGGTGACCTCAGCTGTGTGCATACCTCTTAGGCCCAGGCAGGGCTTTCCTCAAGGCCACCCCCATTTCTACCTCCGCTCAGGCCAGGCCAGGGCCCTCCTCATGGGCACACCTTTTGCTTCAAGGGATGCAAAGCACTCTTGCTATCTCTCTCCAAGGCAGGGCTCACCCAAGGGCCCTCTAGTCACTACCTACATTTCCCTCTGACTAGAGTGTGAGTGTTGTTGATTGGTTCTAAGTAGAGCTGGTCAAAACACCAGTCAAAGGTTTCACAGACATTTTCAGCTGTTGTGATTAGGTTTTTTGGCCAATTCAACTACTAGTTAAAAAAAAAAAAAGTAGTCTCAACAAACAATTTCAGGATGTTTTCTGTCCAAATTCAAACAGCCAACAAAAATGTTTTCAGAAATTCTGACTTTGAAGAATTCTGGCTAGCTCTAGTTCAAAAAGGAGTGGTTTTTAACTCTTCATGTTCTTCTTCCATGCTCACCTCTGGGCCTTTTTCCTTCTGGCCCCCTGTGTTACAAGTCTCCCCTCCTCCCCCGATCCAAACTGCCATGCCTCCACCTTCTTACATACAAACATAATCTCCTCCAAGGAACCCATATAAGCTTGTCCTCTCCTTTGATAAATGTTCAAAAAATAAATAATCAATTAGAAACCCAAACAAAACTCTAAAAGAAACCTGCTGTTCACAAGCTCAAATCAAGAGTGGGCTATAATATCCCACCCAACCCCTGGCCTTCAACTCTGAGATCTGCCTAGATAGGTAATTCTTCAGGGCTTAGGCAGGTTTGATATTTTTATCTCTGAAGGGCCTCTTGTACTTTAGGCACAATAAATAATCATTGCAAAAACTCTATTCTTGTTACCTACGTGTCTTTATTAACACAGATTTTTACAGGAATTTATTTGTGACCTCACATGTTCAAACAAGATGAGATTTTGGTTCATTTTGTGACATGTCAACAAACAGATTTCTGATCTATGTTACTGAGCCTCTCACATGGATGTGAGCCCCAGTGAAGTCAGTAGTGGTTCAGGTGACTGCTTGCAGGGCCATGCAAAAGGGAAATTCTAGATCAGTTCCATGTTTATCCTAATTTTACTTATGTTATTTGTTCAGTCTTTTGCAAACTAAGAAGCTCATCTATAAGGATTCAAAAAATCTAGTTGAAATAGATACACAATCTCAAACTTTATACAAGAGAATAGAACTAGTGTGCTGAACAAAATCTGCCTTCGGTATAATAAATAACCCTTTTTATTGCATTACACACATGAACATACTCACATTCATGTAATCATAGAGCCTTTCTGAAGCAGATCCAGCTGGTAGAAAAACATCTGAAGGGAAGCAATGCAGGTATCTTCGAGCAAAAATGTCAGGTTCATGATTTTTCCAAAATTCCTTCAGTTCTCCCTTTTCTCGAAGTTGCCTCTTGATGGACTTAAATTGAAATAACTGGATCCTAAGCAAGCAAAATAAATACAAGCCATTGGAGTTGGACTTTCTTTCTACGTCACTCAAATGCTGGTTTTTTAAAACAGCTTTTGCAATAACACACAGAGATCATGCCAGGAAATCAGCTGAGAACAAAATGCACTATAAGGACCATTTTATGATACCTGAAATGCCTTCTTACCTTTGCATAGCTAAGGCGAATGGAATATAAACCAGAGCCACTAACAGCACCCTCATGGTTTCAAGTGGTTGGGAATCTATATGACATTCATATACTTCGCACTGTCTTTTATACTTCATTAGCCAACAAAGGGCTGTTAGCCAGGTCAATCAATTCCAGGAGGTCAGTGGTTTGGCAGAGCCTTTATTAATGAATTCTAGGACAGACTATTGCTTTGTGTAAATATTGACATCCACTGAAGATATTAAAGCGCATTCAGCATGGGCATAGTCTATATGAAAAGATACATGTTAACATATATATCTCTATGTTTAGGCAAAATTCTGCCCATGTTGTAGGAGAGTGAGAGAAAGAAAGCAAAACACAAAGCAACATGAGTACATGTCTGGATACCTTTGTGTACAAAGATGCTGGAAAATCAGCATATGAGACAGGTATTTCTAAATGACTAAGACAGCTAAGTAGGATTTAGTTTAGCTTAGTTTTTATATGGCGCTTGCTACAGGAGGATAACACAAGGGGGTCCAAATGTGTTGTGAACAACTGAAGATAAATGCTCTATCTAAAACTAAGCTATGTGTATTCTTTATGTGAGAGCTGTATTTCAAATACAATACATGGATTTCAACAATTCCCTCCCCCACCACCGCGACTATCAACCTCAGCCTGAACCAGTCCATACAAGAGATCCACTTCCTTGACACTACAGTACAGATAAATGATGGTCACACAAACACCACCCTATATTGAAAACCTGCAGACCCCTATTCTTACCTACATACCTCTAGCTTCCATCCAGGACACATACACAATAAATTGTTTGCAGCCAGGCCCTAAGATACAACCAGATTTGCTCCATTCCTACAGACAGAGACAAACACCTACAAGATCTTTATCAGGCATTCTTAAAACTTAAATACCCACCTGCAGAAGTGAGGAAACAGATTGACAGAGCCAGACAAGTACCCAGAAGTCAACTACTTCAAGAGAGTTCCAACAAGGAAAATAACAGAGCACCATTAGTCATCACCTACAGCCCCCCAGCTTAAACACCTCCACCACATCATTGACAATCTACAACTTATCCCGGAAAACGATCCCTCATTCTCACAAGCCTTGGGAGACAGGCTAATCCTCATCTACAGAAAACTCCCCTACCTGAAGCAAATCTTTTCCAGCAGCTACAAATCACACCTCAGATACACTCACCTAGAAACCTATCCCTGCAACAAACCCCATTGCCAATTCAGTCCACATATCTATACAAGTGACACCATCATCACAGGACCTAACCACATAAGCCACAATATCAGGGGCTCTACAACTGTAGAACCTCTAATGTGATCAGGGCAGGCCCACAACATTTTGGCACCTGAGGCGGGGGAGCTCAAATGATGCCCCCATACGCCCTCGCTTGGCCCAAAACTTTGAAAGGTCTCAATTCTCTAGGTCCTAGTGGCACCCTCCCACCCCCCCACACACACAGAGTCTGGCACATGAGGCAGCCGCCTCAGTTTACCTCATGATAAGGCCAGCCCTGAATGTGATATATGCCATCAGGTGCCAGCAATGCCCCCTCTGCCATGTATATTGGCCAAACTGGACAGTCTCTGTGACAAAGGATAAATGGACACAAATCAGACATCTGAAATGGTAACACATAAATCTGTAGGGGAACGTTTTAACCTGCCTGGTCACTCAATTATGGATTTAAAAGTAGCCATTCTTCTAAAAAGGAATTTCACTAACCAATTACAGAGAGAGTCTGCAGAACTGGAATTCATCTACAAATCTGACACTGTTGCCCTGGACTTGAATAAAGACATTAACTGGTTGGCGCATTACACATACACATTAACTGGTTGGCGCATTTCCCCTGACTTTAACATCCACATTTCCACATCAAAAGCTATGCATGAGACACATCCAGCTCACTTAATTAGCCTCATTAACACAGGTCCTACAATTGACAGGTACTCCTTCTGCTGTTATATATCTCTTGGTTTCTGTTATTGCCACTCCAATTCCTCTGATGAAGTGGGTTTTACCCACAAAAGCACATGATTCTATATATTTTTGTTAGTCTCTAAGGTGCCACAGGACCACTTATTGTTAATAAATGGACTGTCATTCAAAAAAGTCATCAGTCCAAAAAGATTGTGATGTAGCAAAGTAATGTAGCAAATAGCCTATGATTTCTTTCCTGTCACACATTGTTAAGGAAGTTTTTAAATAAGATTTTGCTGTGGTTTCAACAAGAGACTTACAATTTCTCATTTGTATTTTTTTTTCTTATGAATAACCTGAAAACAGAGGCCCAATTCCATGCATGAGGCCTAAAGATTGATCAAGCACTGAAAATGTAAAATGTTGTCATAAAGGGACTCTGTTTCATTAGACTGCTAAAGATACTAGCAGATTCCCTCCTGAGCATGATCAGAAATGATGTTTCAATTACTAGCAACTTGTTTTATTTTGAATTTTTTCCCCCACAAGGAATGTAGGATAGCGAATACTCCTTAGGATGAACTTTACCAAGGGTAACTTTCAAATATCAGTCATTTTTTCTGTAAGTTTGTTCAAAAGTATATGGTTAGAAGGTGGCAAAAATGTATTTTTCCACACTTTCCTAAACTGAAAGCAAGCTAAAGAACAGGTTGAAATCAGCATGAAAATGAATTTTTACTAAATAAATAATCCACCCTTGAACAGGCATAAGAGATTAAATAACAAAGAACTGGTGTTTTGGTACATGGTATAGCAGTAGATTATCATATTTGGCAATCTTAATATTTTTTAAAAAAATTAAAAAATTATAGCAGGCATGTGGTGGAAAATGGCCAATATACCGGCTACTCATTTATCAAAAATATTTGGTACCCTATTTAAAACAAAGGGTCATCTGTATTGTCAACCCAAATATTCACAGTCATGGGTAAGACACACTCACAGTCATGAGATTGGCTTAAAAAACACAAGATCCTTAAAATAATACATTTGGAGTTCTCTTTACTTAACTTCTGACCTTTGATCCTTTATGGCTTATGTTTTTCAGCCAAAAGGGTTACAAACTTACCGTTAAAAAAACAAAACAAAGGAAAGGTCTGGTGAAAATAAATGTGGTGTGTTCGCTTCACTCCAGGGTCTACAGCTTTATGAAAATGGCAAATTTTAAAAGTCTCATAATAGAATTGCAGGAGTTGGCAACATTGTGTTATATTTAAAGTGCAATTTTCTACTTACAGAAGCATTGAGAAGCTTGCTAGACTTTTTGTAGTTTGTAGCATTTTAAAAAATGTTTATGAGATTTTTGGTTGCTTGTATGTATAAAAGAAATTACTGTTCCCTCTAGGCTTAGCTCATTAGTGCCAAGGTGCAATAAGCTACTACACATTAAACTTCTTTAGTCTGGGACCCTTGGGGCCAGACCAGTTCTGAACAAGAGAATTTTCTGAACCACGAGAGGTCAATATTGTCTATCAGCATTACCGACACTGCCACTGCTTACTGGGCTGTTAGAGGACATTGAGGGGTAAATGCATAAAACACTGAGAACCAGGACTGGTGGCTGTAAACAAACTTTATGGGACTACAGGAAACTTGGCCACATCCATGAAAAGTGGACATCTGGCTAACTAAGATCACATGATGTTTCTGGATGAGAGAGTTCTGGATTAGAGAGGTTCAGTCTGCACTAGCTAGTAGCTGCTGCCCAGCAATCTCACTCACCAGGCACCATTGTGAACTCTAAGGCCTTAAATCTCCTTTTGGATAGAGATGTAACTGATTAACCAGTAAGCATCACCCATGGGCTGGGGGTTCATTAGCCCAGCTGGGCCTGCTGTTCTGTGGGTGGGAGGCACTCCAGACTGGCTGGGCTGGAGCAGCTCCCCGCCCTCGGTGTAGCACGGTGTGCCTGGCCCAGCCGGAGCAGCCTCCCACCCCAGCACAGTGAGGCAAGCCCAGCCTCAGCAGCCCAAGCCCATGGCAGACTCTGCCTGGCATGGCTAGAGCAGCCCACAGACCAGCAGGGCCAGCCGGGCTTGAGCAGCTTCCCCGCCCATGCTGTCCAGCCTGGCTGGAGCAACCCCCTTCCCCAGTGCAGTGGGCCTGGCCTGAGCAGCCCTTGCTGCTCAGCCCAGCGTGGCTGGGCTCAGCCCAGCGTGGCTGGGGCAACCTGTGGCACAGGTGAGAGGCCGCTTCAGATCAGCCAGGCCTGCCATGCCATGCCATGGGCCAGGCTGAAGTGGCTCCCTGCCTGCAGGATCCCAGTTAAGCAGTAAACCAATTAAACATAACATTTAACCATGTTTAACTGATTAAATGGGATTTTACACTTCCCTGAGTTCAGGATGGTCCCTTAGCCATTGAGTGGTCTCCTGGATTATAGCATGGGCTAATGAATTTAGCACCCACTCTTCCTCCCGTTCTATGAAATGCAGTAATTCATGGAATTCTCACTTCCGATATGATGATGAGAGGAATACTTCTTTCTTCAAATGTATGCAACACAGAGTGATTCAGAAGCAAATACAAATCTGATTCTAATCTTGATGGAATAAACAGCATATACTATCAGAACCTCATATCTACTCAGACATACATTGATGGGAGATAGATGATAGATAAGGAAGATGTACACATCTGAACTGCAGTATATGTCCTCTGCAGATGCACCCCTGCAGATACCTAATTTCAAAGTACATCACTCATTTTAGTCCCAAAGTTGCTTACATTCCACATAAGTGTAGTGTAACACTGACAGGCAAAATCGTACCTGGCACCTCTGGAGCTGAGAACATGAGTCTCCACCGCATGAGCTAAAATCCAGCTGGCTGTTAGCTAATGTTGTAAAGCAGATTCATTCTCTCTGTAAGGGTTCTCAGTGCCATTAGATGGGATGGTACAGCACACCCAGAAAGTGTTTGGGTTACAGTAGCATTCCCTCACTTTTATTACTATTATTACATCAGAAATAAACAATTATGAAGTTCACATTATAATAAGAGTGATGGAATGAATCCCACTGCATTTGTATTTTATGGCATTAATATTTTTGCACTCTGCCATTGGGTCTTCAGCATACATTACATTCCACATCGGAGCCTTGGCAAGTATGGACAGGTGTACCTCAGTGCTAGGAGTCATGAAACCATCTAGAAAGCAATGACCAGCTGAGCTGCTTTCACACCATCTCACAGTTCCAAATACTTCATGAAAGGCTATGTAAAGGAAAGGTAGCAACTTCCAGCTATTCACCATTTTAACAGAGGACTTCATAGAAATCAGAAAGGAGAATGGGCTGTTGAATATAACCAAAGAAAATTGAATGTGATTCTGCATGGGCAATATATTTACAGTAGTTATGGTCTAGGTGAGCAATCTTCCTTTTGCCCTCAAAAATCGCCTCTGCAGTTACCAAACTTGGAAGCCAGACTAGCAGTAATAACTGCTCTGGAAGAAAGCGAGGAGAACTTAAAGTGTGGTTCCATTCTGAAAAATTATTATGTAAAAATGGTACTGTCTTAATGCAGATCTGTTCTCAAGATGAAATCCTAGGCCTCATACTATAAAATGATTTATTATTTATATTACCAAGCACGTATAAGCCCTACTCATGCACCGAAATCCACTGGTTCTAGGCATTGAACAAACGAAGCAAAAAAGATTGTCCCTGCCCCAAAGAGACAATGGGAGTTTCACCATTGACTTCCATGGGACAAAATGTGACTCTAGGTTTGGTATCCATCATATCTGCTAACATCAGCATCTACATTTTTTCTGCTTCTTTGTGCTTTTAATACTATGGAGCCAATACAGCCAGTAGGGAATGCAATGAATTCTACTTCTTGCTCAGAACCAATAAAGCTGTCCTCTAAGCCACTGTTTCTCAACCAGTGGTACGAGTACCCTTAGGGGTACTCTAGAGAAGTCTGGGGGGTACGTCAACAGAACTGAAATTTGAAGAAAACTGAATTTTTGTTTTAAGTTTTACAACGCTTTATTATTTTTGTACTTTTTACACCCAAAAATGTCATCACCTGCCCGGCTACAATTAAGTTGTTTAAACAAATGTGATGCAATGGTAGAAAAAAAATTTGTGTGTCTGAAAACTGTAGGTACTGGGGTACTTATAATTTTTTTAAAGGGGTAATTTATAAAAAAAAGCTTGAGAAACACTGCTCTAAACTTCAGTTGCAAGGTTAAGCAGTTACACGAGTGCACATCCAGTCCCACTGAAGGCCATCGGTCTATATTATTTTTATTGCTGGTAGTGATCTGCGAGAAGAAAAGAAACCAGCTTGACTTTCAGATCCCAGCTAGAGTTTGCAGGGCTGGTATTGGATGGGTATAAAGGCTTTTTATTATGCATTGAACCTACCTGATTTAGAAGAATCAGACACAATAAACATGGAGGCCTTTGTGGCCATATTTACAAAGCCACTTTTCAGAATTGTTTAAATAAGTTTAAAAGGAGTACTCTCCTGAAACAAGCAACCAAACTGGCTTTAAAGTTGAAAGAACAATACAGAGTAAAGGTCTGAATACAGCAGCAAGTATGGTAGCATCACAGATTTCAGATATGTAATGTTTCTTAAGAATCCATCTGCAACTGCCTTACTCACACCTAGCAGAATGAGTGTTGGACCTACTTGTATACCACCACCACCACCAGTTTAATGTCAGAGGCAAGACAACCTCTGAACTGAGACTGATCCTCCCTTGGACTTATCCCCAAAAGCCACAAACACCTTTCAAGATTCATAACATATTTTGCTCTATTCACGTCAATACTCTTTTGATGTCCAGTTCATGAAGGCTCACTTTTCTAGGTAAGTTTAGAGATACAGGGAAGAAGATGGGTGATGGAAGGATGAATGAAGATGAAATTCAGAAACCACCTTTGAGGAGAGAGTGAAAGAAGCACCACCTATTTTTATGTAAAATAATAAAAAAAAGGATCAGCCATCATGTTTGGAGGCCACTAAGGCTATAGCTACACATAGATTTTATACCGATTCAACTGTTGGTTTAGAAACAAATATAGTTACTCTTGGTGCAGCCTCTAGCATTGATGCATTTATACCCTTTCCAGTTAAGTAGTTATCAGCATAAACTCTGTCAATATCAAGGTATTTGTATCTGTATACTTGCATCCACATGAGAGGTTTGCACCAATTTAACTGTACTTGTTAATAAATACAGTTACAGACCAAACCTAAGAATGTGACTTTGAGAGATAGCTGGTAAAGAGAACACTACCCTGCCTATTCAAAGAGCGATTTCATGAGTCTTGTCCATATTACAGTTAGGCTTGATCCAGTGTCCACTGTATTCAATGAGAATCCTTCCACTGATTTCCGTGGATATTTGATTAGGCTCTTAAAATGTCATGAATCTACCTGTCTGTCTATCAAGGTGTAGTACTGGTCACCATGATACCTTCCAAGTATTTCAAATTATAATAAAAAACAGTCTGTCAACACCAAGGTATTTGTATCAGTATACCTGCATCCACACAAGAGGCTTGCACCAATTTAACTGTACTCGATAACAAATACAGTTAAATCCTTACAAACACTGTGTATAGACCAGACCTAAGAATGTAACTTCCTCTCCCTCTCTGTCTTCTACTCCATCCCATAAAAAAAATAGCTTGATTAGTTTGGCTGTAGGTCTATAGACTTTCTCCAGGTAAAGCTAAGTTGAAGGGATGAGTTTGGTGTTTAGTTTTGAACTTGGTGTGTCCAAAGTGATTTTTATCTCACTTGTGAGCACATGATATAGTCTTGGTCCAGCTCCAGTGAAGTTCTGTCTCCTGCACTCACAATCTCCACTTGTGGACATTCTCACACTCTGCTGGGAGGTGGTTATTGTGGGCGGTCAGACAGAGAAAGAAGTGATCTCTCACAAAGCTAAGTCCAATAACAATCAAGAGTCCAGTTTTCTGCACTGATCTGCATTTCTCATTTCACATTAAGAATTAACCTCTTCCGGATAGTTCCTTTGTTCTTGTCAAAAAAACGGAAGTCAGATGCCAGCATCACCTTCTGTGGTGTGCAGTAATAAAAACATTAGTCTCATTGGCTCTTAGAGCTTTTTTAATTAACCCAGGGAAATAACTGAGAATGTAGTCCTGAGTCCTTATTTGCAATTGCACTGCTCCTTAAGGACCCTAGCCTGCTCCCATTAAAGTGAAAGGGGTTTTCCCACCAAATTCAGTTAAATCAGTTGTAGGTACTAACTGTGAAGAGCAACAGAACACCAGATCCATGATAATGTACAGTTAACATTTTTTCTTAATATTTTCATTTTTGTGGGACAGATACGCCTGATTATACAAAACCAAAGAACTCAACAGAGCTGTAATGGCAATGACCCCAGTCCCATAATGAGGTCCAGGTGGGACCCTGTAATATAGCAGACCCCCAATGAAATATCAGGGCCAATAAGACTACCTGTTAAGCTATGAAAAGTGACTTCAATTTCTTGCATTAGGCATAACCATGTTCAGTAATTCCTGACTGGCTGAGTATTTGATAATTTGCCTTCCTACCCTCAGTTTCTCCACTCAGTCATTAGCTGCCAAGAAATGCCTTCCCTCCTTATCATTTCTGCTTAAATAAATCAGGAATTTTATTATATTTCTTATGTCCCCAAAAGCCCATTTTTCTGTGGATGAGCTGTTTCTCCCCCAAATACTCTGATTTCATTAGCTTGTTCCAAACAAACTTTAGCTTTGCCAACAAAAGCACAAAATGCAGCAACAAAAGGTCATTCTGACTTTTTTTGATAAGCTATAACAATGATTAAACTATAACCTAGAGTTTTCCTGAAATATATTTAGTTAAAACTAAAAGAAAAACAATCTTCCTGAATTATGCTCCAGAAATATATAATCACAGACTCTCACATACAAATGCCAACCTAATAAGACAAAAAAGTATAGATATATTTTTCTTTTCTACACACTACATAGATAATAGGGCAATTACACTTTAAACAAACTATACTAATAACTAAAAACTTATTAAGTTTTTGTACCACACTGGTCACCACAGTATCTGAACCTGTTATATTACTAAGGAAATATTTATATCATGGGTGTGTTCTTTGTTATTCACACAGAATAAACTCACACTCATAAAAAGTGCCTTATGCCAACCACAGCAATGCACACTCTAGTCTATGTCTGTTTTGATAGGATCAAGTCAATTGGAAGGGGGTAAGTTTGAAAGCCTCAAAGCTTTCAGAAAAATTGTGCGTATGTGGGTGGCGGGGGGGTGATTCATAAAACAGATTAAAATATAAATGGTAGGCTGAGTACATCAAAAGATTTCAGATTAAGGGGATTAAATCAAAGAACCTAAATTTTCCACAACAATTGTTTAGAAAGGGAGAGATGATGAAAGCATGGTGCTGACATGCCAGTTGTATCATTTCTCTGAAATACTGCTCAGCATTGCATTATAAAAAATGTAGCAACCATGCGAAGGTTACTCAGTGGAAACCCCACGGTTATTGTGGTGCTGCCATATGTATGGTACATCACTTGCTTTGCCATTGCCCAGTGTTCTAATCCAAGACAATATTTTCATTACTGATCCTTCCACACCACAGACACTTGCAATAGCCTTGCCTTCAAGATCCTAATAACTCTGCCCATTCCTGCTTATCAGTCTCAATCTCATTTCATGTCACCCCAATCCTCCAGCAGCCACTCTGCCCTATCAGAAAAGCCAGCCTCAGCCTGCCACTTACCTGTATCTCCCATCAACATCTTCAGGCCTCCTTTCATAACACCCAGTCTGCATGGACCATACCTCAAGAACTGGTCCACCACATCACTGCCCTCTCCTCATTCAAATCTCTGCTACAGATTGACTTCCACAATGACAGATGTACAAGTAACTATAATTGCATTTGTGTAGGAAGATTTGGAATTGCCAGAACAGCACATTTAAAAACAACCAGTATCAATGAGAATGTGTATGACCAGAATGTAAACATCCATCACGATGAAGCCACTTTAACTGTTGCTGTTCCCATATTCTGTTTGTTCTGTCTTTCCTTACCCCCACCAAAAGTAGCTGTTCAAGGCAGTGACCATGACTTCTTTTGAGTTTGCACAGCACCTAGCACATTTAAGGTCCTATTGGAAACAAGTTGTCCACAATTTAAATAAAGTATCCATCCTTACTCACAGATGATGCAGATAAAGAGTCAAATTCTGCCATTTGATGTGTATACTGAAAGCAAACCAAACAGCCAACTCCATCTGTTGGAAATGCTCTTGTACATTAAGCATCAAAATTTTTTCAAACCTCCGATGTGAAGATTTTCAAAAGTCCTGTAGAAAGAATCACCCAAGAAGCCAAAGCATCCATAGAGATGCCCTCTAAAGATTGGAAGCCCTCTACAAATGAATGCATGCTATGCACCAAAGATTGCAGACTTAGTATCATGGAACAGCATCAAAATTAGTGAGCACAGTGAACATACCACAGGAAAACCTGCTAAGAGCGACCACCCATCAGAATTAGTAAAAGTGGTTGTTTGTATGACGCGGTCTATCTTCAGACGTTGCCATAGCAGACACTGGTAATTCTGGGACCTCTGCAAGTAGTCTCTTGTGACAGGTGATCAATCTTCACAGGAAGTCTCTAAAGCAGCTTTTACTGCTTATAAATCATTCAATAACTGGCTACATTTAAATGAGAGAAAATGTTGCCATTGATTTAATTGTAAAGTCTTTTACCAGACCAAAGGGCAGCTAGTAATTCTGACACTGGGAATCAGCAGCAGGGTCACTAGAATGGAGGAGGTTAACCTTGGCACAATGTGACAGCCAATGTGTTGCATATGGGATTCAGACAGCACAAGCAAAATGCAATGTAATGAAAAGGCTGCACACAGCTAAGAGTCCTAGCAGCTCTAGTAATGCGGTTAAATTAAAAAAGCAAATACTAAGGCCGCTAAAGAGCACTTTGCCAGGTATTTGGGTTAAATGTGTGAGAGAACTATTGGGTGGCAGGTCACACTGTTAAAATGTATATTTGGCACCTCACGAAGTAACTCCATAAAAGTGCCACTGGTCTGGAAAGTTAGCTGAGTCTTGACAGGTATTCTAAACAAGAATCAGATTACATCTGACATTCCCACTCAGTCTGCTGCAAGATTAAATGTTTAGTTTAAATTAAGTTTAAAAATTCACTCTTCAGCGATGTTTACTTTCTGTAGCCAATCCCCGGAGCTGGTAGCAGCCGCGCAGACAGGGTGGCTATACCTCCAGGGGGGCAGAGAGCATTTGAGAAACTATTTTTGGTCAAGTGTCATGCAATGTTAGAACTTTTACAGTCTTCCCAGGGAAGATGGCCTCTTTTCTGTGTGTGTGTGTGAGAGAGACCTGTTCACCAAAAGTCATGCTGTCTGCACTTCCCATCACCAAGCACTCATTTGGTTATCAGCAACATTTCAGACCTCTTGAGATTAATGACTGTTGCCATGTAAACAGTGTATTATAATGGGAAGAAGGAAATACCAGCAGGACAGTGCACAAAGTAGAAACCAGGGAGAGTTCCCGATGCTGCGGGTTCCACATGATAGCGGTGGTTTTCAGTGCAGTTTCAGTATGGGCAACACCCTGAGAGCAGTCATTGCCTTCATCCCTTCTGACGACTGCCAGAAATACCTCCTGGGCAACCTGGAAGAGATGCCAATTGATCGAATGGTGGATCTGAGCGGCAGGCAGCTAAGGAGATTTCCTTTGCACGTTTGTTCTTTCCGGGAGCTTGTCAAGCTGTACCTGAGCGACAATAACCTGCACCAGCTGCCGCCGGAGCTGGAACAGCTGCAGAACCTCCAGATCTTGGCCTTAGATTTCAACAACTTCAAAGCACTGCCCCCGGTGGTGTGCACCCTGAGGCAGCTGTGCATCCTCTACCTGGGCAACAACAAGCTCTGTGACCTGCCCCAGGAGCTCAGCCTCCTGCAGAATCTCAAAACCTTGTGGCTCGAGTCCAACTGCCTGTACCACTTGCCCGAGGTGGTGTGTGAGCTGAGCCTCCTCAAGACCCTGCACGCCGGCTCCAACGCCCTGCGCACGCTGCCTGCCCAGCTGTGCTGCCTGCAGGAGCTGCGCACCATCTGGCTCTCCGGCAACCTGCTGGCTGACTTCCCTCCAGTGCTGCTGCACATGCCCTTCCTGGAGGTGATCGACGTGGATCGCAACACCATCCGGTCCTTCCCCAGCCTGGCTCACCTCCCCGGCCTCAAGCTGGTAATCTATGACCACAACCCCTGCCGGAACGCGCCCAAAGTGGCCAAGGGGGTGCGCAGAGTGGGGCGGTGGGCAGAGGAGACCCCAGAGCCCAGGAAGCGATCTGAGCTCGGCCGGGAGGAGGAGACTGACAGCAAGGAACTGCCACCTCCTGCTGAGAAGCAACCCTAGCCCTGCTAAGGATCAGCCAAGCAGCTCTTGGTGGTGCTAACAATTTGTCATCTGTGCCTGTCTCCTCTGGATCTGTGGGAATTGCGCATCTCTGGCTGTTTACAAGAAAACTGCCATTTAAATAGAGCGTTTCTTCACTTCCTGGTACCTCGGCTGTTAAATGCACACAATAGTGCCTAGACTGGTCTTCACCACTGTATTTTAAGAGACCTGTATGCGCTCAGCTAGTAGGTGTAAAGCTATTTAAATAGACGTGCCATCAAATTTCTCCCTCATATCCCTAAAGCCTCCTTACCTAGAGCTAAAGACCAGCATGTCCTTTGTACAATGAGCAGGTGAAAAATACAGTATAAAGCTGACCCCTTGAAGTGACACTACGGATGTGCATCTAGCAAAATCCCTTTTATTACAAACGCCACCTGAGGAAGCATGACTGAGCTTTTCCTTCCCCGATCACACTGCAGCCTCCCGAGTGAGCACTCGCTGCTGTGCCCTGATGGAGCACAAGATGTATTTCTCACGCAAGTGGTAAAAGGATCCTCACAGCTTGTCAAGATCCCTTCTTCTGCCTGGAAAGAGGGTGTAGGAAATACCACTGGACTGTCCCCAGCTAACACCGAACATGACTAGACTAGCCAGAGAGAGAATGAGGTTTTGTTGGTTTTGTTTTGCCAGCACTTTATGCAGAGTCATTTCTCCCTTCAGCAGGGTGGCTTTTCAAAGCTGCAAAAGGATTTGCTTTCATTTGGATGCTTTGATTGTAAAACTACAAGAATTGGCAGGGTGACTTGCAGGTGTAATACCGAAATAGGCCCCAACTCTGTAAACATACCTATGTTCACCTAGTGCTAGCCCTTGCCTTCCACAGGGCTACTCCTTTCCTAATGTTTGTGCAGCTGAGGCCTGTGCTTCTGCCACCACACTTGGAAATTTACTCAATTGCAGGCTGATTGTGCCCCTTTAATTTAAAAGGCACGTTTTGCACAAATGTGCCCTGGGTAACGATAATTGACTCAAAATGGGTGGAAGTGATGTCTACTAAGGTGTCACTTGCCATGACTGTTCTTTTGGATTCATAGTGCCTTTTGTACTCAGCACCAAACTTGCTATGTTAATGGGAGCGTCACTGGACCTGAACAGCTGCCTGTCTCAATCTCCTTATCAGCACAATATGCAGAAATGATAGTTAACTTTCCATAAAGCAGTTGATTTAGTGATTAATGCCATTTATATTCTTAAAAGAATATTTGGGAAGTAGAGAACCAGTTCGTACTTTCTGTCTTATTAAAGTTAAGTCTGGATTTGGATCTGGCTAGTACCCACCTAGTGTGCTTCGTATTTATTATACTAACTGCATTAGAGTTGTACTCAAGTGTCTTTAGCAGAGAGCAAGTGCATTGCTCTGGATTATTTTTCTTAAAGGCTTTACCAAATCTTGCTCTGCCAAACTAACAATTATTTCTTTAGTGAAATAAAGGGTCTAATGTTTGGATTTTATACGTGAGGATAGATCCATTTGAATTAATGTGAGTCTCTCCTCTTTGGTTTAACTGAGGCTTCTTTCCTTTGCTACAAACATGAAATCTTATATCTGGGAAAGAAACAGGAACTCTTTTGTTGTATATATATCTGGCTAATGTTGGAATAAGCCCAGGCAGTGCGGATTATCTACTATAGCATTCTATAACAGCCCTCTCACTAATGCTGGACACTGAAGCTGGGATTCACAAGAGTTATTTATAGAAGTTAGAGCCTTACCTATATTTATGACTCCTATTGAAAATGATCAAAATCACTCAATGTACAAATAGCTGCAGCGGGGCTTTGGGGACGTTGATTGTTACTGTGAACACTCCTCAGTCACTGCTGGTGAAAGTAATGTCAGTATTATGACTCATTTAACTCCTTGAAATGCTGTACAGGTTGAACCTCTAATCGGGCACTTTCTGATCCAGTAACATCCATGGTCTGGCATGATTCTAGTTGGCCATATCCATGAAAAGTGGACATCTGGCTAAGTTTCCTGCGGTCCCATAAAGTTTGTTTACAGCCACCAGTCCTTGTTCTCAGTGTTCTGGGCTATTATTTAGAAGACATTTGGGGTAAATTAGAGCTAAGAGCCCAGTGAGAAGTGGAAGTGTTGGTAAAGCTGCCAGACAGTATTGACCTCCTGTGGTTTGGCAACTACTTTGGTTCGGCACTGGTCAGGTCCTGATGGAACTGAACTAGACAGGTTCAACCTATATTGTAAATAGACTAGTGGGTTTAATACAAACACCAGCAAATGGGACTCATATACTCATGAAAAGTTATTGGAACCACAACCCAATTGTCAGTCACTTATTTTACTATCATATTTTGATATGCTGATAAATTCACACTAAATAAACAAATCAGAAAACTGGACTAAAACCAAGCTTTACAGCTTCAATAGTTACATAAGGGAGCTTTATGCAAAACATTGCATCATTTTTTTCCTATAAAAGTAATTACAGAAGTCCAAGGCTGGTTCTAGGCAGTGACAATGGCAACTTTACCATGTTAGTATTCTGTATACATATTTAAAACATGAATGCACATACACACAACCTTGCACTTCAGCATATAGTTTCATTTCGTTATTTTTCTTAGAGTAGGATAAACCAAATCAATGCAGATTTCTAAACAGTGGAAAAATCTATGTAATGTATATTTATATCAGGCAGAAGCACCAAGCAGGATAGGCTGATTTCTCACAGGTTATAACAGAGATGGGGCTGAGAGCTTTCATGAGATCAATTCAGTTTTATATGGAAGCGAGTGATGAAGGCTCCTGCTCTGATAGATATGAAAAAGAAAGCAGCATCAGGCCCTAATGGAATAGAATAGAAATTCCATCATCATCATTAATTTCCATATTTATATTAGACAAGTTTGAGGATTGAAGCTCCATCTTAAGCTACTTTAATTTTGGTAGCCTGCAGCTATGCAGGGAGAACAAAGGTGGCCAGAAGAGCACGCTGCTACCTTTTGGTACCAGTCTTAAATTTTTATCACATGGCTTACACTTAAAACAGAGTGAGAACTGAACAGACATTACAAACAAAGCAGGTCAACTGTTGTAGAAGTACCTTAGTTTTAAACATCACAAGCAGTATTTTTCTTTCTAGCAATAATGGATGGACCAGATCTTAACCCCGTGACAACTCCAAGAGAGCATTCTCCATAGAACTGTGCAGGAAAATATTACCTATGGGGGAATAAAGATTTATCTAAGAAGCAGTTAGAAGATCTGCAGTTTGAAAGACCAGACAGCTTATGGCGGAGGTAGAATAAGGAGCAGAGTACAAATGCAACAGTCATAAGTGCATGATAAATGCAATTACCACATGAAGGTCATCACACAGAGTGTACTGACATTGTTTTGAAATACTGTATCTGTAACAGAGTAAGGTAGTTGACTATTTAAACAATTGTCCTATTGGTCTATCATATCTTTCCAGAGGATGCTGCATTAGAACTCTTAAACTACAGTACAATATATGTCTCAGAAGATTGGTAAATTTCAGGTAAACATTGCTCTATTTTAAACACCTGTCCCTTAAATGAAGATAACCACCCTGAGCAAATTATTTTGAACTAGTTCCAAAGTGTCCTTTTCTAGAAAACATCAACATTTGTCTTGTAGCATTAATCCCACGGGGCATGTGCCTCATGGGCACAAGTCTGGGTGGGACTAGCACTGGGACCAGAGACCGGGATCACAGTACACAGCTCTGGCAGGAGGGGGACATGTCCAGACTGACAGATCCCAAGCTGGGGTAGGACAAAGCGGGCAGAGCCCCTCTCCGCTCCATGGGCATGCCAGGCAGCCTGTGTGCCTCGGGTTCCATCAGGACCTGACCAGTGCCGAACCAAAGTAGTTGCCAAACCACAGGAGGTCAATACTGTCTGGCAGCTTTACCAACACTTCCACTTCTCACTGGGCTCTTAGCTCTAATTTACTTCTAAATAATGTCTTCTAAATAATAGCCCAGAACACTGGGCTGCTGAGCAGTAATGGGGGTGGGGAGAAGCAGGACTCCCCATTCTTTTGCCTCTCTCTGCAGGGCACTGGATCCCTCCTGTGCCCCTCCCCCTGCCATTGCCCACTCACTCAAAAGCTGAAAGCCCACCTGTTTTACTGTCCTAACTACACACCACTGCTACTCTCACATTACAGCAGCTTCTGAGCAAACCATTACCTTTCCTCCCTTCTGTGCCAGGGTAGCAGGAAGGCTTCCTTCAGCACCTAGGCATTTTTGAAGTTCACTGAACAAGATGCTCTAACCTAGTACCTGAGTTCGGAACTGCTAACTAAGTTATCAATCAATAAGGCACAATTTCCTTAGGCTCCTTCCCATGCTGTACAAATTGAAAGTGTCTTTTGTCTAGGCCAAATATTTGTGAAGAAAACCTTAAAATAGAACTGAGAGCAACCATTGGAGAAACTTAAGAAAAAAATGAATAGTCTAGCAGCACCTTAAAGACTAACAAAACATGTAGTTGGTATCATAAGCTTTCATGGGCACAATCCACTTCAGAACTTGTACAGTAACTGTTGAGCTCCCAGGTATTCGTATGTGTACTCAGTGCATTTAATTTGGAGTCTTTTGCCAGTGGTATAATTAGGTGGTACACGTGCCCGTTTTCTTCATGATGTCAGTGTAAGGCATGAAAGAGGCCACTGCCGCCTCTTCCTTCACATCACTATACATCACAGCTGAAAAATACTGGGAAGGAGGGCCATGGAATATAGCTGCACAACATATAGCTTGAAGAACAACAGTTACTTTACAGGTAAGTAACCATTTATCTTATTCAGATTATTGTGCATTTCACTGCAGGTGGCCAATCAGCAGTTCCCTTACAGCTGGGACTTTGGATCATCTGAGCAGAGACTAACACCAAAGTTGACATTGTTATGAGCAGAGATCCTAGTTTCCCATTATAAAAAACAAGACAGGTTTGTTTTTTTTCATAAAATGTGAAACTAAAGGTTCTCTATAAAAACGCAGAATGTTTTTCTGTGGCAAACTTGATTTCTAGGATGTCCCGTCATGAGATGGCTGTGACAGTCTGCACTCCCCATTCACCAGTGATATGATTATAATGTAATTACGTTACATTTTGTACAAAATATGCCCTGTGAGGTGTCAATGGAAAGTTATGATTTGCTGAATATGATTATCCTATGTGTAATATGTATCATTTTTGTATCTAGAGTTATGAACATTGATACATAAGAACATAAGAACGGCCGTACTGGGTCAGACCAAAGGTCCATCTAGCCCAGTAGCCTGTCTGCTGACAGTGGCCAGCACCAGGTGCCCCAGAGAAGGTGGACCGAAGACAATGATCAAACGATTTGTCTCCTGCCATCCTTCTCCAGCCTCTGACAGAGGCCAGGGACACCATTTCTATCCCCTGATCTACATCTGTGTTTAAAATCTGCTTGTTGCTGGTAACTCAGTTACTTTACATGCAGCACATTATGAAGATCTATTCATGGCAATGGCCACTGAGCAAAAACAATTGGCCATGGAAAGAGCTTAGTCTCACCTGATGAGCCTTAACACTTTAGTCAGTGTGTAAGAAAGAGCTGCTATGACCCAAAGCATGAAAGGACAGGTAATTAGATCATGTGATACTGAACTCCGTTCTTGTGTCTGTGTTTTCCCCCACTAACTGTGTTGGGGACTTTGCTTGGGACAATGAAATTCCCTCCATATGAAAGCAATGAAGGGGGTAGTGACATCATCAATTAGCCTCAATCCTCTTATAATTCAACACCTGGAAACACCTCAGGAACAAAGACTGAATGGGGGAAGGAGGTCCCAGATGGGAAAGGAGCCCTGTCTATGTATGGAAGATTGGGCAGATTGCTTGTACCATCAGGGTGAGACATTGCTTGATTGGTTTCACAGAAATAATTTTAAAAGATCTCTTCCTCCAATGCTCAGTCATGCCTAAAAAAATTATAGTACTACTTGCAATTATGAAAAAAAAAAGCAGCTTTACAAAATTAAAATTTTCTAGGAGAAAAATACAGATGTTGCCCACGAGAAATCTTGCTGCAACCAACCATTGCATTTTCTGCTTTGTTATTCTGTAAATTTCAGTGCTAAAAGAATAATGAAAAAAAAAGCTTAACAGCAATAGATTTTTTTCAACATCCAAATTAAACCCAGTCTTTTTCTAATTGCCAAAAATGCAGTACACATCTAGTATCTGTTATGAAGCAAAACCCACATCTGGAAATACACAGCCTGCACAGCATGTTTTGAATTAAGGTGCACAAAAATATTATTTTCAAGTTAAAGTAATAATGTAAACTGGGAGACGATAGTTATTAGTATTCACTTCCTTTGTCACAATATTAACTTATTTTTCAGTACCCAATGCTGAATAAGTCCACTGCAATCCTCTCTAGATACCAAGATCACACTTATTCTTTATTAAGCAGAAAACCATCAGCTATGAATTTGAAACTTTATTTCAGTGAACTATAGGGAGAAATACAAAAGGAACTAGGAAAGGAACAGAAGGACTACAGATGATGCGTACAACCCATGTTTTATTTGAACGTAAAATGCCTTTTTTCAAGCACAAAAACTAAATAAGTTAAATCTGCAGTACATGCAATGACAACACACACTCTTTTCACTGTCAGCTTCTGTTCCATAACCTTTCGGGAGGTTCTCTTTTCTTTTTTCCTTTTCTTGTGTGTGTGTTTGCTTTAAGTATTTGGCGAGATCTGGTCCTCAAGTCTTTATGGGTTGAACAGTTAACATGGGCGATGGTCTGGTACACGTTTCCTGAAAGAAAGTCACATTACTGAAAATGGTATCTTCCCATTGAAGTCCAGCAGAATTTTTTTTTTTTTTTGAAGTACAGTAAAACTCCAATAGTCCGGCACTCCTGATGGTCCGGCATCAAAATGGCAAGAGCCTAGTGAGTGAGCTTCAGCAAAAAATGAGTCACAAGGTAACAGCGGTAGCAGCTGAACTGAGCAAAAAGGGTAAAAAAGGCTTAAAAAACTAAAACATTACAGTATACTGTATACAGAATGTACAATAAAAAGGGTTAAGAACACTTTATATACAGTATATAATGTATGCAGTGTATATATATAACCTGCTTATAGTACCTCCTGATAGTCCGGCATATCTGATAATCCGGCACCACCTAAGTCCCATAGGTTCCGGATTATCGGAAGTCTACTGTAACAAGTTTTCCACATTACTGGAAATTCAATGCCAATTATTTCCATGAGCACAAAAGATAAGAATTGCCTTGCTGGGTGAGCCCCTGATCCCTCAAATCCAGTATCTTGTCTGACACTGACCAGCACTACATGCTTCCTGAGAAGATGCAAGCAACCCAAATGATAAACTGATAGAGATGATCTGTCCAGTAAGACTCTTCTCTTAATAGCTAGAAACACAGTTGAAACCCCAAAGCATTAGATTTCATACCCCTGCTAAAACTTTTAGTATTTATTAATATACTTTTATCAACTGGAGGTTATTTACATAAAATTCCAATTTTTAAATCTTTCCTGCTGGTGGCTATTTTAAAATTCAGTAAGGCATATAAGACAGTTCAAAATTTTCCCTCCAATATGCATTATTCATATTTATAAAAAACATTCATGGCCCATTCACCTAACTTTCGTTATTTTTTTCTGAAGTTTCTCAGAATCCTCTATGGACTTCATTAATCTAAATGTTTGCCTTCTTTGCAAATTTTGCCACCTCCTTGTTCATTCCATTTTCCACATCATTAGCAATCAGCCCATTTAGTAGAGATTTGTGGCACCCCACTATGAACTTTTCCCATGACAATCTGCTACCATTTTCTAACATCTGTTTCTATGAAGTTAAAATTAAGGATGAAATTCACCAGTGTGGAATCCATGTGAGCAATGACATGAAGAAATGTGGGTTACACATTTAAGATTGGTGTGCTAGAAGTAAATATAATCTTCCAATCAGCTGAAATAGGCAAAGTAAGAGAAACAGACAGCAATAAGCAGTAGCAGATTCCATTTCAGATATATTTTGGGCATCCAGATCATTTTTAAATACCTAAAAGCTAAAATTGTAAGAGAATCAAAACTTGCCCTCCCCATTTAAGCTGACAAACAACAGATTTTTCCAATGGACTCCATTTAGTTCTATACACTGATCCAATGTTACGTCAAATATGGATATTCATTTTAACTAGATAGTGCTTGAACACTCTAATTTAAACATCACAATGATTTTGGAGAGTCAATTGCTTCTGCTAGTGCAATCCAACTGTGGGAACAAATGTTAGAATTGAATAAAAAATAGTTTTATCGTCAGGAAAAACAACCACCAAACTTATCTTCTGAGTTCAGAATACCTTGGTGCTGCTTTAATAATGTCATCCACACGAAGAATCATTTCTGCTGCTTCCGCTGCACTCAGCAGAACTTGTCTCTTGACTTGGAAGCTTTCAGTTATTCCCAGGGTAGCCATGTCTCCAATGACACCATCCTTCATATCTTTAAAAAGAAAGATATTTTGCCAGAAGGATGTTTTTAAAAGAAAAAGCTCGCTAATAACCTGCATTATACACAAAGCTGTCTAAAACAAGTTTAGATAAAAACTGCTCATCTCAACCACATATTATCCATGTCATATTCTACAGACATTATGTATTTTAAAGAAAAGAGTCGATATTTATTACCTGCATTCCTCCACTTGTAAAGCCAGGTGCTTTAATGACTATAGGTATGTCTACACAGCAGCATTATTTTGGAATAACTGATGTTATTCTAAAATAACATAATGCGTGTCTAAACTACAAGCCTTTAATTTCAAAATAATGTCGAACTGGAGGACTTCTTATTCCGACTCATGGTAACCCTCATTTTATGAGGCGCAAGGGAAGTCGAAGGAAGACTGTTCTTCCTTCAACTTCCTGCTGTGTAGACAGCGTCAAAAAGCTGAAATAAACTAATTCGATTTAAGCTACACAATTGCCATAGATGAAGTGGTTAGCTTATTCCGACTTCAGCCCTGCTGTGTAGATGTACCCTATGAGTCCAACTATGCAGGGCTAAAAGGGAGATAATGCAAAATATTTCCAGAAGTAACCTAAAATAATTTCCTACATACAGAAATGTCAACTCCAAAATTCACCACCTTGGGACATTCCTGGATAAAAAGAGTATGCTAGGTTCCCTTGGGAAGCTGTGAATATCCCCTTTCCAACAGTATGAAGCTTCTATTATTAAATGCCATACTGAGCTGCAATATGGTGTTAAAACCATGACATTTTAAGTACATACTAGGGATATTAGCTATCGGTTAACTGAACAGTCGACTAACAGCAAGAATTCTTAGTGGTTAGTCAACTATTCTATAGTCCCTGCGGGCAGGACCAGCAGCCAGTGCAATCCAGTCCTACTCCCAGGGAGCCCCCTGCCACCACATCCTACTGCCTCCATATCAGAGGCAGCAGCATGGGGTGCAAAGCAGGAGCCAGTCCGTGAGGGCAGCCAGTTTAAAAACCAGTTCCCTTCATGGACCCTTCGCTCTATCAGAGAGGACGAAGACTTCCTTGATAGAAGGCAGCGTTTAATCCTTCAAGCACGTCAGGCGAAAGAGCCGGAGAGGGCAGTACGTGACCAGGAAGAGAACTGGCAGCATGTAACTTCTAGAAGAGGAAAAAGGCCAGCATGGGAATCCCCCAATGCTATAGAGGTAAGTAATCGCTTTCAGGATCTCTCCACAGGCTCTGCAGTGCTGAATGCTTTGGAAGGGACCTCACAAGGAAGAAACCGGAAGGGAACACCATCTACGGGAAGGCATGGGATGCGTAGTCCTAGGGATGGGGGTTCCACGGCCACCACCCCCAAAAGAAAACGACGGGTGGTGGTGGTCGGGGACTCCCTCCTAAGAGGGACTGAGCCATCCCTCTGCCGTCCGGACCTGGAATCTCGAGAGGTGTGCTGCTTACCGGGAGCTCGCATTAAGGATGTGACTGAGAGGCTTACCAAACTGATCAAACCTTCAGATCGCTACCCCTTCCTGCTTCTCCACGTGGGAACTAACGATACGGCCAAGAATGACCTTGAGCGGGTTACTGCGGATTATGTAGCGCTGGGAAGAAGGATCCAAGAATTCGGAGCGCAAGTGGTGTTCTCGTCCATCCTCCCTGTTGAAGGGAAAGGACTGGGCAGGGATCGTCGAATTGAGGACGTAAATGCGTGGTTGCGCAGGTGGTGTCGCAGAGAGGGCTTTGGTTTCTTCGACCATGGGACTCTGTTCCAGGCACAAGGATTGTTAGGACAGATGGGATCCACCTAACGAAGTGAAGAAGGAGCATCTTCGCGGGCAGGCTTGCAAACCTAGAGAGGAGGGCTTTAAACTAGATTCGTCGGGGGACGGTGACCACAACCCTGAGGGGAGTGGGAAAGTCAGATACCGGGAAGAAATGCAGAGAGGAACGAGGAAGAAAGGAAGACCCCTGTTTTGAATGGAGAAGATAGGGCGATCAACTGGTTATCTGAGGTGTTCGTACACTAATGCGAGAAGCCTGGGCAACAAACAGGAAGAACTGGAGGCCCTGGCCCAGTCCAAGAAATATGATTTAATTGGGATAACAGAGACTTGGTGGGATGACTCGCATGACTGGAGCGCTGTCATGGAAGGGAATAGACTGTTCAGGAAGAACAGGCAGGGGAAAAAAGGAGGAGGAGTTGCACTATATGTAAGAGAGCACTATGATTGCTCTGAACTCCAGTATAAAGAGGGAGAAAAACCTATTGAGAGTCTATGGGTTAAGTTTAAAGGAGCAAACAACAGCAGTGATGTTGTGGTTGTGTGTCTGCTACAGGCCACCGAATCAGGTGGATGAGGTAGATGAGGCTTTCTTCGACAACTGAGAGAAGCTTCCAGATCGCAGGCCCTGGTTCTCGTGGGGACTTTAATCACCCTGACATCTGTTGGGAAACCAATACGGCAGTACACAGGCAATCCAGGAAGTTTTTGGAGAATGTTGGGGATAACTTCTTGACGCAAGTGCTGAAGGATCCGACCGGGGCCGTGCGCAGCTTGACCTTCTGCTCACAAACAGGGAGGAACTAATAGGGGAAGTGGAGGTGGGTGACAACCTGGGAAGCAGTGATCATGAGATGGTAGATTTCAGGATCCTGACCAAAGGAAGAAAAGAGAGTAGTAAAATACACACCTTGGACTTCAAAAAGCAGATTTTCCCCTCAGAGATCTGATGGACAGAATCCTGGGATGCTAACATGAAGGGGAAAGGAGTCCAGGACAGCTGGCAGTATTTTAAAGAAGCCTTATTGAAGGCACAGAAAGAAACCATCCCGACACGTAGCAAGAGAGGCAAACATGGTAGGAGACCGGATTGGCTTACGGGGGAAATCCTTGGTGAACTTAGGCACAAAAAGGAAGCTTACAAAAAGTGGAAACTTGGACAAGTGACCAGGGAGGGGTTTAAATGTATCGCTTGAGAATGCCGGGGGGTTATCAGGAAGGCGAAAGCGCAAACGGAATTGCGACTGGCTAAGGATGTGAAGGATAACAAGAAAGGTTTCTACAGGCATATTAACAAGAAGGTGATCAGAGAGGGTGTGCGGCCCCTGCTGGATGAAGGAGGTAACAGTGACAGATGATGTGGGGAAAGCTGAAGTACTCAATGCTTTCTTTGCCTCTGTCTTCACGGACAAGGTGGGCTCCCGGACTAATGCGCTAAGTGATGCAAGATGGGATGAAGATGGACAGCCTGTGGTGGGTAAAGAACAGGTTAGGAACTATTTAGAAAAGCTAAATGTACACAAATCCACGGGTCCGGACTTAATGCATCTGAGGGTACTGAGGGAGTTGGCAAGTGTCATTGAGGAGCCTTTGGCCATTATCTTTGAAAAGTCGTGGAGATCGGGAGAAATCCCGGATGATTGGAAAAAGGCAAATATAGTGCCCATCTTCAAAAAAGGGAAGAAGGACGATCCAGGGAACTATAGGCCGGTCAGTCTTACCTCGGTTCCTGGAAAAATCATGGAAGGGATCCTTAAGGAATCCATTTTGAGACATTTGGAAGAGAGGAAAGTGATTAGGAATAGTCAGCATGGATTCACAAAGGGCAAGTCGTGCCTGACCAATCTGATTAGCTTCTATGATGAGGTAACTGGCTCTGTGGACATGGGAAAGTCAGTGGATGTGATATACCTTGACTTTAGCAAGGCTTTTGATATGGTCTCCCACAATATTCTTGCCAGCAAGTTAAGGGAATATGGATTGGATAAATGGACGGTAAGATGGATAGAAAGATGGCTAGAAGGCCAGGCCCAGCAGGTAGTGATCAACAGCTCGATGTCAGGATGGCGGTCGGTTTCTAGCGGAGTGCCCCAAGGTTCGGTTCTAGGACCGGTTTTGTTCAATATCTTTATTAATGACCTGGATGAAGGGATAGATCGCACCCTCAGCAAGTTTGTGGATGACACTAAGGTAGGGGGAGAGGTAGATAAGCTTGAGGGCCGAGATAGGGTCCAGAGTGACTTAGACAAATTGGAGGATTGGGCCACAAGAAATCTGATGAAGTTCAACGAGGACAAATGCAGAGTCCTGCACTTGGGACGGAAGAATCCCAAGCATAGTTACAAGCTGGGGACCAACCAGTTAAGTAGTAGTTCTGCAGAAAAGGACCTGGGGTTACAGTGGATGAGAAGCTGGATATGAGTCAACAGTGTGCCCTTGTAGCCAAGAAGGCTAATGGCATATTAGGGTGCATTAGGAGGAGTATTGCCAGCAGATCCAGAGATGTCATTATTCCCCTTTATTCGGCTTTGGTGAGGCCACATCTGGAGTATTGTGTCCAGTTCTGGGCCCCCCACTACAAAAAGGATGTGGACGCATTGGAGAGGGTCCAGTGGAGGGCAACCAAAATGATTAGGGGGCTGGAGCATATGACTTACGAGGAGAGGCTGAGGGAGTTGGGTCTGTTTAGTCTGCAGAAGCGAAGAGTGAGGGGGGATTTGATAGCAGCCTTCAACTTCCTGCAGGGGAGTTCCAAAGAGGATGGAGAGAGGCTGTTCTCAGTAGTGACAGATGGCAGAACAAGGAGCAATGGTCTCAAGTTGTGGTGGGAGAGGTCCAGGTTGGATATTAGGAAAACTATTTCACTAGGAGCGTAGTGAAGCACTGGAATGGGTTGCCTAGGAGGTAGTGGAGTCTCCATCCCTGGAGGTGTTTAAGTCTCGGCTTGACCAAGCCCTGGCTGGGTTGATTTAGTTGGGATTGGTCCTGCCTAGAGCAGGGGGCTGGACTTGATGACCTTCTGAGGTCTCTTCCAGCTCTATGGTTCTATGATTCTATGCCAGTATCAGAGGCAACAGCATGGGGTTACTGTAACGTCTGTCTGTGTGGGGTCCAGGCAACCCATGGACATAGGCTGCTGGAGGTGGGGGAGAGCGTGGGGAAGGCTGCTACAGCAGCAGCCCTGACTGAGGGGGCTGGGAACCCCCGCAGACAGGGGTTGCTGCCATGAAGCCATCTCAGCCTGTGGCAAGCCAGGGCTCATTGAAGGCAGAGGCTGTTTCACAGCAGACTCTCTCCCCGCACCCTCTGATACAGAGGCAGCAAAGGGGGGGAGGGGAGGAGAGAAAGAGAGAAATGTGAGTAGATGACTATATTAGCCGCATATCGGTTAATCAACTAGTTGACTACTTGTTCACATCCCTAGTACATACAAGCTGTTATTGAAGGCTTGCATATATGAAGCTAATTTGTGACAAGTTGGGGTGTAAGCCTACCTCACACTACGGATGTTAAATATGTTAACTGAATAGTCGATTAACCTCACGAATTCTCATCCGTTACCCGACTATTCTATAGTCCCCAGGGGTGGGGCCAGTGTGCTGTAGCCCCACTCCTGAGAAGCCCCCAGCCACTCCGCACTGCTGCCTCTGTATCTGAGGCAGCATTGCAGGGGTGGCAGCTGCCCCTGTCTGGGGGCACTGCTGAGTTCCCAGACCCAGCGCAAGCCAGAACTTAGCCAGGCTGCCTGCTTGCCTGGCTCCTAATATACTGTAAATGCAGAGATGCAGCAGATCCCAGACCCAGCACGAGCCAGGATTGAGTTGGGCTGCTGGCCAGTCCGCTAAAAAATTTACCGGGCGGGGGGGGGCGGGAGGAGGAATGTAGTCTATAGCATTAACCTATAAGCTTTTGCTTAGTGGTTAAATTGACTACACTATTACATCCCTACCTCACACTAGACTGCCACTAGGGATGTGAATGGTTAATCGGTGGGGGCTGGAGCAGCTCCATCCTTGCGGCAGGCAGGGGGCTGTTCCAGTCCAGCAGGGCCCGCCACAGAAGCCCCTGTGGTTGCTGGCACTCCAGCTCACCTGCCTTCCCTTTAATCGGTTAACCAATTAAACACTACATTTAACCAGTTAACCAATTAAACTGGATTTTACATCCTTAACTGACACATCCTAACAGTCCATGGAAACATGCACACTAAAAGTTCCACAGTGCAGACAAGTCAACAAAAAACTTCCATCACATCATCATGCTTTCTTTCTATGCATGTGTGTATGTATTTGATATGCAAACACATGCATGAGGATATTAATGGCTTAAATTTTCAGGATACATTTACTAATTCTTTGCACTATTAGTTAACAAGTTGAAGTTACCATTTACGTATTACAGAACAGGAGTAGTCTTCTAATTTATAAATAAGTAGGTAGTAAGTTCTGACTATAACCATCATTTATATTACAACCATGTCAAAGTGGGGTTTTTCAACCTTATGTTACTTATCACTTTCTTTCAAATTCTTTATCTATTTATTAGATTTACCCAGTGTTGCTTGGGTCCTGGAGGACACGTGGGAGAGCCTGTCAGGGCAGGGGTCTCGGGATATATGGGGAGGGCAGGAGTCAGGGTTGGAGTGTGAGGAGGGGCTCAGGGCAGAGGTTTGGGGATGGTAGGCGTTAGGGTTAGAGCAGTGTTTCTTAAACTGTGTTCCATGGCACACCGGTGTGCCGCAAGGCAGTCAGAGGTGTGCTGAGGAGAAGAGAATTCAAAATGGCCACCCTTAAAGGGGCAGGTGACTTTTTTTTGGCTCAACTTTCACCTGGACCTTTTTTTTTTTTTTTTTTTGGGGGTCAACAAAAAAATCCTTGGTGTTTCAGATAAAAAAAAATTATTGTTTGGTGTTCCTCGGTCTCAGTTAGAGGGTGCGAGGACTCAGAGCAGTGCAAAGGGGTGCAGGAGCTGGTGGGGGCCACAGTGGGAACTGAGTTCTGTAGGGTTTTATGACAAGCAATCCCAATCCAGGCACATCCTATTGTCCAGGCATAAGCAAACCCTTACTTTTCTTTAAGTTATGATAAGAGAAAAGCTGCATACTAAATTTGGTGGTCTTAGCTCTTACTGTTTAGGAATTCTTGAACAAAGAGACGGAGAGATAAACTCAAATATATAGTAGATTTTCACTGCCTAATGCTGCTACTCAGTCCTGACTGAACAACATTAACACTCCCTGATGCGATGTTTATACTTTAACCAGGAAGGTACGAGAATAGCTTACAGTCATCTCTTTTCCAAACAGTCAAAATGAACCATGAATTTATCTTTAGCATAACCACCACAAAGCACTGGCACAACCACATTTTAGGACAGTATTGGAGAAAGCTAGTATTTTTATTCAGTGTATGAAAACATGATTCACATCTATCCAACTGAATATCTATTGATACAAATAAGTGTAACTACTTTTCATGCATAGATGTTAAGATTATACAGTGAAACCTTTGTTATCCGACACACTGTTAATCAGAAAACTTTGTTAACTGGCATTGCCCCCAGCCGCAATACTGTCACAGGGGCACAGGCCTGGCTTACCATGATTGGCTTAATTTTTTATTGAAGTACTACTAATCATCTTTAACTCAAAAAAGAAATGTGAGACCAACTGCCTCGCACTACAAAACTACCAATATTAAAAACTTGAGTTTTACTATTATTGGCCATTAGTTTTTTTAGGTTGGTGGGACCCTCAGCTAACCGGAACGCCCTAATCCCCAAATGTGCCGGATAACACAGGTTTTACTGTACTTTACACCCTAATTACTTAAGGCAATATGGTCTTGCCCTGACTTTATCACGAAGTTAAGTTTGATCCCAGTAAATCACAACAATGCAAAAATATGCATTCCATGTTATAAAAAGGACAAAAAAATTCAGTACAATACATATGGCTATCAATTTTCTCACCAAGTCCATATGTTGTTTTCCCTTCACTGTGAGCAGCTCTGAGTTGTGACACTAGATCTGCACTGTCATAGCCAGCATTATCAGCTAAAATGGTCGGGATCTAAAATAATAAATATGCATGACACCAGATCAAAAGATGTTTTAATTTCTCAAGCAAATCAGCCTACACAAACTTAACATTGCTTATTCACTCTTTAGTTACAAAGACAGTCGTGTATATGTATCTATATCTCTATATAAAAAAATAAAAATAAAAGCAGAAGTTATCCAGTTGGCATTATCAACTAATGTTTTTCATTAATGTATTGATATACAAAATTATACTATGTGAACACTGGAAACAAAATATTTATCTGCAATTAAATGGTTTGAGGTGATTTCCTGTGATCTGTGCAAAATAATTCTATACACTGAGAATACACGTTAATTTGCAGGCCAAAAGGAGATAGCTAGATTGGTTCAAAATATAGCTTAGAAAAGGTCCACACCTGCAAGCTTAATTGATAGAGATATTAAACACCTAATTAAAAAAATCCTATTAAGTTATATTAAATGTACAGATTTCAGTAAGAAAAAATTAGAAAATATAGGCTAAAACATTTATTATGAGGACGTCATTCACTCAGGCTTGAGACCTTTGCAGGCAATACTAGAGGGAACATTAACTAAGGTATTTTAGTAGGTTTTTTTCCAATTTACATAAACTTGAGTACATTTTCTCATTAATCATTTCAAACTGGTCTTGTGGCACTTGTTCCATTTTAAGAATGTAAACTTGCTGATGAGCATTTATCAACATAACATTCTTCTACTCAATTCATCCAAGTGATGCTGCTACAAACTGTGTGTGGCCACTAGAGACAGTATTTTCTAAACTATACATTACTTGACTTTCTGAAAAACATTTTAACATTTAAATGTTGGTACTGGAATCAGGTTTCCTAACTTTGTGTTCCAGTATAAGCCAAGTTAGCATTTAATGCGCATTTTATTCACTTTCCGTGGTGGTGTCTCATTTTTAACAAGTTGAAGCACAAGTTTTAAGTTTTTATGTAGGGAAGTTGAGAAAGGGTTAGAGAATTTTTACTTTTGAAGCATTACTATAAACTCCCTGAATCAGCCACCTAAATCAGCTGGAAATATTGTGTGCTGCCTCTTCTACTGTTCTTTTCTGCCTTTAGCCTTAGGGTATGTTCACACAACTAAGAAAAAACCCATAGCTGGCCCATGCCAGCTGACTCCAGTACGCAGGGCTTGAGCTGCGGGTTGTTTCATTGCTGTGTAGATTTCCAGGCATGTGCTGGCCAAACAGACCCAGTTATCAAAGTTCCCATATCAGCAGTACAGGAATGCAGGAGCACCCTTAGGGACACTATTTGAAGAAGAACATTAACTTACCATTCTCAAGGCCTTCGCAAAAGATTCCATTGCAACAGATTCTTTGCCTGGTGTTCTGTTGGCAAGCTCTGTGACACCATGAGCCATCAGCATCTCTGAGCAACCTGTAAATTAAAAGGATGTAAGCACCTTACAACCTGCCTTGAATGAAAATAAGAACTCACAGTGCTGAACAGAAAAAAATGCACAAGATAACTTGAATATTCACCTCCACCATAGACAGTTCGACTATCTTTCACAGTTTGAGCAAGAACACAGAGAGCATCATGCAAAGATCTTTCAGCTTCATCTATAATCTGCTGGGTTGCTCCACGCAGAACTATGGTGCAAGCTTCACCTAAGGTGGTCAAAAATAGAAAAAACAAAGAGCTAAGAATATACCCAATTACAACAAAAAATAACGGACAGAATAAAAAACAAAGAGTCTCAAAGCATTTATGTTAGTTTTACATCATCCTGGGGAAGTTTTAAACTATTGGGAAAAAATGCAGTAGTTGGCATTTCAGCGTACGAATGAAAATTTCTAACAAACCTCATTTATAATGTCATTTTCATCCATGCTCTGCTATAGAACAGGTGGTATTTATTGGCAAATTAATTATCTTGCTAGCATCAAATAGCAAACCAATAATTTAATAAGCTACATATAGATCAGAAATATTGACACTTTCTGGTTAATTAAAGTTAATGAAATCTATTCTAGAAAATTCCTAAAGGGTTGTCACTTGCCTCACCACTGTTTCATTAACCAAAAAAGGGGATGAAAGGAGGGGAGACTTAAGTCTTAGTTCCCAATCTTGCAACACTTATGAACAGGGCTCGCCAAGCCGCGGCGAGCCCCGCTCGCCAGCCGCGCGGTTCAGCATGCTGCGCATGCGCTGATTGCGCTGTGGTGCCATGCCGAGCTATAATCTACTTGCCCATGGCGAGTAGATTACCTAAATTTGTCGAGCCCTGCTTATGAATGTACATAATGTAATATAATAAAATTAAACACACATACATATTTTGCAGGATCAGGGCCTTAGCGTTGGCCAAGCTTTTAAGACAAAATGAAGCATCTAAAGCAGTGTTTCTTATACTATGTTCCGCAGAACACTGGTGTTCCGTGAACAACTCGCAGATGGGCCATGACCACCTCTTTGTTTTTGTCTTTTTTTGTCTGACAATTTTTTTTTTTTTTTTTTGAAGAGAACGTTCATAGGTGTTCTGCATAAAAAAAATATTATTGTTTGGTGTTCCGTGGTCTCAAAAAATTTAACAAACGCTGTCTAAAGTATCTATTCTTTGACAACCATTTGATGACTAGTTTAAATACAATGGTTAGTGATAAATGAATAAAGTTAATGGTTGCTTAGTGGTAAAACACTTACCCATAGCTACACCAGAGAAGTGAATGAGCTTATCTTCTCCAATCATAACCTCTTCAATGAGCTTACAGCTTCCTAGTTTTACCAGCTCTGGGTGATCAAAGGTTGAGGCAATTTCACCACCTATGAATATAAGAATGTTAAAGTACTTTTTTGGTTACAATCTAGGTCAATTTAGAAGATTTGAAGCTTCCTTTAATTACTAATATTTACACTACAGCTGATTCCCAGAGTCTCTAGTTTCATATCTTTTTTTTTTAAGCTAGACTTTTTTGTAGTTACAAAGCAAGTCTTTAAAGGGGGCATGTTTTCACTAAATTAAAAAAAGGTCGAGTCTAACTGTAGTTACCTAACATGAGGCAAAATCCTAGTGAAAACAAGGCATTTGATAGTTTTTATATACAAGTCAGGAGGTCAAACGAGGCTCTCTCAAATCTTTAGTGTGGCCTAATAATTCCCATGAAACAAACGCTTGTCTCCACTAGGATTTTTGCCTTGGAGGACAACTAGTTACCTAACTTGAACTGAGAACAGACCTTTTATCTGTAATAACACCACCAATCTATTAAACAACTGAAACCAATGCCAAATAGTCTGAGTTTACAGAGAGCCTGAAACAATACCTCCACAGTTTGGACTGTTCTATCCTTTTCTACAGGTACTGAGATACCAATGATGACAAGAAGGTTATTTAAAGTATTTCACTACTCAAAGTATACAAAAAAGACGACAGTTTCCACCATTTCCCTGAGCAGGTGTGGAGTGGGGAAGATGTATACGTTAAACATGAAGGATCCAACGGGTTTCATTTTCTGAAGCAGGGACTCAGCTCTCAAGAGTTTAGGAAATTCAACCTTATACATTCTTCTGTTTCAAAACTCCATGCTTCTGGCACTAAAATATTAAGGGGGCCTAGACGTATAATGGTTGTTTCATCTCTACAAAGCATTTGAGATCTACCAATAAAGACTATATTACTTTAAAATTTGAATTAAATCCAATTATGTCATTAAAAAAAGATCTGCTAGATGGAAAAACACATCCAGTAACCAACTATTTCTTATTTCACGCTAATGCTTGACTAAAATGAGGGTAGTTCCTTTTAGACTGTAGAGTCACTTCACTGTTTTACAGCATACTAAATGAGTTATATAGAGCTACAGTATGATCACTGCATACAAACATATGACCTTTAAACAATACAATCTTAAAAATCATACATGTATTCAGACATTTAATTTATATACTATTGTAATAAGATTATTTACACTCCCCAAAAACCAAACAATACTATACTGAGGCAAGTCTTTTCTGCAGCAGATCTATCCCATTTTTCTTTCATTCTCTCTATATTGGTTACTTAGGCTCCTGAATACATAGTTCTGAAGGTTATTTTGTTTTAAGTTACTCACAGGTAACCTTTAAAATACAGCCTCTTCCCTGTCAAATCTGAAAAGCCTAAATAAACATATTTATCAGCATGCAACACTGCAAGGCTCATGAGTTTGTGCCAAATGACAACAGTAAGTTTAAGTTCACTCTGTTTTAAATTTAAAGTTTAGCTCAGTTTCCATCTCTTCTCTGCTGACAATAGTACTATCTGGGTTGTCGATACCTGTCCAATAGCAAAATTGTACAGGGGCCAAAAGCCATCAAGAATATAAGCATAGCTATATTTGGTCAGAACAATGGTTCATCTAACCCAGTATCCTGTCTTCTGACAGTAGCCAAGAGAACAGGGCAGAACGTGACAGTTATTGAGTGATCCATCCCGTTGTCCAGCCCCAGTTTATTATAAGATTGGTTATCAACATTGTATTTGGTGAGAGATCTCAGGTCAGGTCAGGTCAAAATTGATCTAGGGTGAATGACTGGTCTGAGTGGAAAATACTCAAATATTTTATAATTTTTGGTGTAGTGACACCAAGAGCATAAGGTTTCATCCCTCATGAATGCTAATTACTTTTGGGTGGATTTCACCTTAGAAGAACGATTCTCAGTGCTTTTTGTGTTTAATTCCTGCCCCATCCTCCCACAAAATATTTGACTCCCCCCACTTTTTAAATTGTTTCATTTTAAGAAAAGCAGTTAAAAGCAAGTTCATTTATGGAATCACACATTAACATGTACCAGAACTATTCATATGTCAACACCCAGGACATACAATACAAGATTCATCTCTATACCTGTGACGAGTGCCAGACGTTCCACGCCTGCAAAGTCTGCATGTTCAATAGCCATAACACCAGCAGCACCAAACAACTGTTCAGGGTAGTTATAAATCAGTTGCCTATAATTAAAGCACACACACACATACATGCTACAGAAAGACTGCATCTTTCAAAATTATATCATAGCAACAGAAGTAAACCTACTTCAACATGAACATAATTGAATATTTATACTTAAGACTGCAAAAGCACTCAGCATGCAAGGCACTTTCCAAAGATAGAAAATATCCCTGCACAAAGAGCATACAGCATGAGAAGTGTAAAACAAGTTCTAAGGGTGTAAGTGGAAACTAGAGATGTTAGTTAATAAATGAATTGACTACTCGAACAGTAGTCCCAGTTTACATCACTTCTGGGACCGTTGCGGCTCTGCTTTTTAAATGTAGTATCATAGAATCATAGAACCATAGAGCAGGAAGAGACCTCAGAAGGTCATCAAGTTCAGCCCCCTGCTCTAGGCAGGACCAATCCCAACTAAATCAACCTGGCCAGGGCTTTGTCAAGCCAAGACTTAAACACCTCCACTACTTCCCTAGGTAACCCATTCCAGTGCTTCACTACCCTCCTAGTGAAATAGTTTTTCCTAATATCCAACCTGGACCTCTCCCACCACAACCTGAGACCATTGTTCCTTGTTCTGCCATCTGTCACTACTGCGAACAGCCTCTCTCCATCCTCTTTGGAACCTCCCTTCAGGAAGTTGAAGGCTGCTATCAAATCCCCCCTCACTCTTCGCTTCTGCAGACTAAACAGACCCAACTCCCTCAGCCTCTCCTCGTAAGTCATATGCTCCAGCCCCCTAATCATTTTGGTTGCCCTCCACTGGACCCTCTCCAATGCGTCCACATCCTTTTTGTAGTGGGGGGCCCAGAACTGGACACAATACTCCAGATGTGGCCTCACCAAAGCCAAATAAAGGGGAATAATGACATCTCTGGATCTGCTGGCAATGCTCCTCTTAATGCACCCTAATATGCCATTAGCCTTCTTGGCTACAAGGGCACACTGTTGACTCACATCCAGCTTCTCATCCACTGTAACCCCCAGGTCCTTTTCTGCAGAACTACTACTTAGCTGGTTGGTTTCCAGCCAGTAACAATGCTTGGGATTCTTCTGTCCCAAGTGCAGGACTCTGCACTTGTCCTTGTTGAACTTCATCAGATTTCTTGTGGCCCAATCCTCCAATTTGTCTAAGTCACTCTGGACCCTATCTCTGCCCTCAAGCGTATCTACCTCTCCCCTAGCTTAGTGTCATCAAAACTTGCTGAGGAGCAATCCATCCCCTCATCCAGGTCATTAATAAAGATATTGAACAAAACCGGTCTTAGAACCGAACCTTGGGGCCTCCGCTAGAAACCGACCACCATCCTGACATCGAGCCGTTGATCACTACCCGCTGGGCCCGGCCTTCTAGCCATCTTTCTATCCATCTTACCGTCCATTTATCCAATCCACATTCCCTTAACTTGCTGGCAAGAACATTGTGGGAGACCGTATCAAAAGCCTTGCTAAAGTCAAGGTATATCACATCCACTGTAGTAAGAGCTTACTACATTTAAAAAGCAGAGCCGCAGCGGTCTGGGACCCGGTGCAAGCGGTGACTGCTCAGTCATGGCTCATGCTGGATCCCCTGCTGCACCTCTGCCTCCCTTGTTCCCCTCTCTCTTCCCTACAGAGACGGTGCTGGGGGCAAATGGCTTTTAAGTGCCAGCTCCTGCTCACCCCCCCCTTGCTGCCTCTCATAGAGGGCTCATCTAGACTACGGGGAATGGTTGAAAAGATATGCAAATTCCACGGGAATTTGCATCTCTTCTTCCAATTGAACTTTCAAAAGCGGAGCTATTGAAAGTGAAAGTAGTTAAGACGTGGCTTTTTCCGGCAACCCCCCCCCCCTTTTGTCGAAAAGCCACATAAACCTCCTTTTTTGAGGAAGAGCGGCTTTTCGACAAGGGGCGGGCCGGGGGAATTCACCCAAAAAGCCATGTCTTAACTACTTTCACTTTCGAAAGCTCTGCTTTCGAGAGTGTGATCGGAAGATGATATGCAAATTCCCACAGAATTTGCATATCTTTTCAACCATTTCCCACAGTCTAGATGAGCCCCCAGAGGCTGGGGTGGGGAGGAAGAGCGCAAGTAGTCGAGTAGTGATTTGACTAGTCGACTACTTGCTTACATCCCTAGTGGAAACTAGACACCGTAGGGTAACTAGGTTTTATAACTGTGGTTATCCAGATATATTCCACTTCTGGTGCACATGTACCCCAAAGGCTCAAAGTCAGATTATTTTGGTTGCGCATGTTATGCTCCCCCACCCAAGGGAATAAAGGGAGAAGTGTTAAATGCCCTAAGTTCCTTCCCCAATAATCCAATTGACATGCAAAATCCAGTTTAATTAGTTAACTGGTTAAACATATTTCACTGGTTAACTGACTGAAAGGAGGGTGGGGCAAGGGCTGCTCCAGCTTGGCCAGAGCACCCACCATCTGCAACACACCCAGGTCTTTCACAAATGATCATGAGTGATCTGTTAACTACCTTGTAAGGCAGCCTGCCAGAACATCCCACAAGCCTGGTAAATGGAGGGCAACCACATAGCAGTTGGTTTGGCACAAAATCAGAGTCGGAAAGCTTACTGAACAAAAGCAAAAGGATCGTGCTCCTTCCTGCCTGTTTCTACAAGACGCTACTGTCATGTCACCCATTATATCTAGACCATCAGTCCTCTCATTATGGGAGGGAATGCTGTGTGTGTCCAAGAATTGCTTTCAACCCCAGTATATTTATGTAAAGGCAGGTTTCCAGGAGGATGAGGTAGGGAAATTATATAGAATATGCCACCTGAATGACCTCTAAGGTTCAATGACTTGTAGAGATGAGGTCCCAGGCTCCACAAAAGTATATAGTCTCCGCAAAAGGGGGAGAGGGGCACAAAGAGCCTTCAGATGGTGTAAACTGCTCTCAACCAAGATCGCAAAGTAATTGCCCTGATGTAATCACAGGTTGATTAGACAATGAAGGAATGGTAGAGGATCTCCTTATTACCTCTGTTTAGGCTACATTTGTGGTCTGGCCTGCTTCCTTTGTGGTGCAGGCAGATCTTTGAGCCACTTGTGAATCTGTCAGTAAGAGTGTAGCCTCATTTCATCATTCAAAAGATCACAGCCTTCAAATGGCAGGTCCTCAGCAATAGTAATAAGTATATGAGATTAATAAATAAAGAGATCAACTTAAGAGTTTATTGTAGGCATCCCAAAAGCAGGTCTTAAGGAACATTAAAAAACAGGGCTCTGCAGACCAGCTCCAAAAAATGTTTTATATGTAGCAAGTGACACGGAACATACTATGCGGAGAGATTAGCAATACGAGTCGTAAGGAGTGTTATGGCTAACAATGAAAAGGATGGCAGTGACAATAAGAAATAAAGGCCCAGATCCTCAAAGCTACTTAGGCACATAATGCCCAATGAAATCAATAGAAGTTAGGTCTCTAAATAGCTTTGAAGATCTGGGCCACAGATGATTCAGAACATGAGGGTAGATGTAAATAGATTCTTGTACTCAATCACAAGTAGCTTCACCATACTGCAAAGGGACAAGGGAGAGCATGGAAGGATTTAAAAGGAATGGGGCTGAGAATGGTCATAATGACATGTAAGAAAATTACTTTGCGGTTGTGTTTTACATGGAGTGAAACGGAGTGGATAAGGAGAGATACTGGACTCAGTGAAGAGGTTACAATAAATTGATGATAAAGGACTGGATGAATCTTATATGTGCGGGTAAAAAGAGCTGGGCCTTAAAAATGTTATGAAGCAGTAAGCTTTTAACAATATACAGTAGACTTCCAATAATCCGGAACCTTTGGGACCTAGGTGGTGCCGGATTATTCGATATGCCAGACTATCAGGAGGTATTATAAGATGGTACGGACTATCAGGAGGTACTATAAGATAGTATATACTGTATATAAAGTGTTTTTAACCCTTTTTATCATAGCACAAGCACTGTCCAACGTGTCACGATGCCAGTGGCAGACTGACTCGGTCCCATCTGGTTTCGCTCAGTTCAGCTGCTGCCACTGCTGCCTTGTGACTCGTTTTTGGCCGAAGCTCACTCACTAGGCTCTTGTCATTTTGATGCCAGGCTAACGCGAGTGCCGTATAATTGGATGCCAGACTATTGGAGTTTTACTGTAGAATGTGTGCGACATAGTGACCTACTTTATTCCTTACACATTAAACACATACCTGTTAATAAAGCAGTTTATTCCATGCTTAAGAATGCGTTCAACCTTCTCTTTCATTTTTTCTTTTTCGGCTTGTTCTATTTCTGCTACCTTTGCTGTTGAATCCACTCTTACACGAGAGCCAAAGACCTAAATTAAAAACAAATACAGTAAAACTCCAATTGTCCAGCATCCAGTGGTCCAGCACTCCCAATAGTCCGGCATCAACTGGAACCCGGAAGTGCTCCGGCCAGCCAGACAATTGGAGCTGTTGTGAGCCCCATGGGCGCTCGTGGCTGGGAAAGGGAAGGGGAGAAGAGGGGAAGGGGATTATACCCCTGTGATGGGTCTGCCGGGACCCGCACTGCGACCGGCCGGGGGGTGGGCAGGGAATGGCGCGGCAAAGGGCGAACTCTCCACCGTTTTGCAGGAAGGCAGGGGAAGCCCTGCACCGCCGCCGAGAGTTTCCGGGAGGGGAGCGGGCTCCCCACCCCCCCGACTGCAGTAATTATCGCCAAGCAGGGGGGTGAGGGGCGGCGCTGCAGGACCAACTCGGCAGCACCCCAACTGCTCTGCTCTGCAGCTTCCCCAAGTCCGCCGCTTGTCAGTTTCAGCAGCGGCAGCGGCAGACTTGGGGAAGTGGCGTGGAGCAGAGCAGCTGGGGTGCTGCCCGGTTGGTCCTGCAGCACCGCCCCTCACCCCCCTGCTCGGCGCCTGGCAGCACCCAGCTGCTCTGCTCCGCAGCTTCCCAAGTCCGCCGCTCGTCAGTTTCAGCAGCGGCGGACTTGGGGAAGCGGCGCGGAGCAGAGCAGCTAGGGTGCTGCCCGGTTGGTCCCGCAGTGCCGCCCCTCACCCCCCTGCTCGGCGATAACTACTGCAGTCTGGGGGTTGGGGAGCCCGCTCCCCTCCTGGAAACTCTCGGTGACGGCGCGGGCTTCCCACACCTTCCTGCAAAACAGCAGAGGGTTCGCCCCGGACGCAGTGCAGGTCCCGGCAGACCCATCACAGCCCCCCGCGGAGTACCTCCCGATACTCTGGCATATCCAATAATCCGGCACCACCCAGGTCCCAAAGGTGCCCGATTATCGGAAGCCTACTGTATATAAGATTTGAAAATTAACTTAATTTACAAAGAAGATTTCTACTACATTAATCACCTACCTTAATTTTATCTGTATCCATGCCAGTGTTTGCAATAAGTATCTTTGCATTTTCAATTCTTTTGGGCTGGTTGACGTCAATCTTTTTGTCTAGCAGAAAGCCTAAAGTGAAAGAGAAAGTAGCAGAATCTCAGCGGGCCTTAAAATATTAAAAGGACACCTTCTGAAATGTGTCAAACATTTATAAAGATTCACCTAAATCTAACAGCAATGCTTCCCGGAAGCAAATACAGAGAGATGTATATAACTCAAGTATAAGATTAATTTCAATACTCATATAAATCACTGAACAAAACATACCTTCATCTAAGTAAGAGTCCACCAGACTTCCACCTAGTTTCTTGATAATATGGATAGCTTCCAAATTACCAGATCCTTTCAGTCTAAGAACAGCTTCCACTGCTAGTTTAGTAAAGTGATCTTTATGATGAGTAAGTAGTTTTGAGGATAGTGTGGTTCCTGCAATGTTCATTAAGTCTTCGCGGAACTTTATTTCATCATCACTAAAGCAAACACAATGTAGCCAAGTGAATAAAATTAAATAGACAGGCCTGAAGCAGCAATTTAACTGACTGAATGACAACCACTACACTCATATATACACATTTATATAATACATTTTTCCTCCTCATTCTTGAAGTGATGAGCAAATATTTCACCACATAACACACTCAATACTTAGGACATGAATTTGAATAAAACCACCTCTTGAAAAGGAGTTGGTGCTCAATGAAAAACAAACCACTACATGGCCTGCTGAACTACTTCATGCACATATTGACGCTTGGCACTTATCTAGTGCTTTCACTTATCCAGCTCAAAGCACTTAACGGTGTGTAAGAATCATCATCCCCATCTTGCAGATGGAGAAAGGCACAACTAGAAACAGTACACTGACCTGGCTTGACATAAGAAACTTGCCTTATTTCTTAATGGGCATGACTGGGAAGATACATGGAAGGTTAAGTTGTCATAAAGAGCATGCTGAAGTCAGGGTGGCTAGTTAAGATCAGCAGTAATATCCTGATATTAGTAAAAAAGCACAAATATGAGAAAAACTGAAGGTCAGATTACACAAACAGCACATGCTGTACAGAGACTGGGCCTGGAAAAGTAACCAAGTAAATAATCGCAAAGCGTACGATGCAACATATAGTTAGGAACTAGTGTTTTAAAGAAGTGTTACTGTATGACTTTGGATCTGTGCTGTACCCCGCATCCACTCCCCCACACTTTTGAGTCTAATCAACTCAAAGTATTTTGCTGTAAGCCAAATAAAGGAATGCAACAGAGGAAAATGGAGTCAAACTGAGTTATTGGGTAACTGAGTGGAAGAGATCTATGGAGAACCCCAACACAGTATATGGTTTTGATCTTTTAGGTCTCCTTTTGAATAAAATTTAAACACGCGTATTTACTTTAAAGTGCTTCAAATTTAACTGGAATTACTTTAGCAATTTTTCAGGATACCAGAATGAGCTATCACGCTTCTTTTATTATGACCCGATACCATGATGATGGCCATGGTATCAGAGTACCTGCTGCACCTTCAAGTCATATTATCTAGACCAGGCATGTCAAATAGGCGTCTGGAGGGCCGCATGCGGCCAGACTGAAATTTTTTGCAGCCCGCCACTACATTTTTATAAAAGAATAAAGTGCGGCCTGCTAGCTGCTGGGAGCATGTGGCCGAGTGCAGAACACAGCTGGCCGCTCTGCGCACGGCACCGCAGTGACGGCTCACGGCCAGCCGAGCCGCTCTGGGCGCTCCAGCACGTGCTCACAGCTGGCCGCTGTGCTCATGCCGCCCCCAGCGCCTGAGGAAGAAGTGTGTGGCGGCAGCAGCGGTGGCTCCGGGACCCAGGCATTAGGTTGAGGGGGCTGGGAGTGCCTGGATCTGGGGGAGGGCGGAGGACATTTTGTTAATATTTTGTTTTTTATTTATTTATTCCCAAATAAAATCACAAAATGTATATTAATTTTATATAAATAAGTCAGTTTTTTTGCAACTGCACGAATTATGTTTATGCAAAATCTCAAACTTACAAAGTATCTGAAATTTACACAGAAGCATGTTCTATTTGATTAACCACAGTCTATACATGTTTTTATTTCAACAAAATAAGTTATGTATCATAGAAAATAATTTTTAATTTAAATATAAATTTAAGGTACTTTTTAATTTTTTATAGGAGCAAATAAGAGTTTTACGCATCAAATTATTGCACTATATTAGAATAAGAACTGAAAAAAATTATAAAATATATCTAAAACATAATCTAATAATAATAAATAATTACAACTTTCCAAGAGAACAACATTTTCTTTGGTGGCCCTGAAAGCTATCAGCTTTCGTTTGTGTGGTCCTCAGTAGGCTTCAAGTTTGACATGCCTGATCTAGACCATCCCTCACAGGTTATCATCAAACCTAAGGATGTAAGCATGCCTTACTAGCATGCTTACTGGGGTACCCAGTTAACTGTCACTCAGCCTGGCTGGGTCCACTACATCACGGTTGGGGGAACTCCCACCCACCTGAGCCAGATCAGCCCCCTCCCACAGCGTGGTGGGCCCTACCTAAGCAGCTCAACTGGGCCAAATGTGCTGTGCACATGGGGGCTGCTCCAGTGGCCCCCTGGCAATGGCATGACGTGGTGGGCCAGTTAACTATATAGTTTAACCAGTGAAGATTTTAAACAGGATTTTACAACCCTAACCTACCCTGCTCTTAAAAATTGCCAATGGTGGAGATTCTACAACCTCCCCAGGCAATTTATTCCAGTGGTTAATCACTCGGACAGTTAGGAAGATTTTTCCTAATGTCAACCTAAATCTCCTTTGTTGCAATTTAAGACGCAGCTTCATTTAGGCATTTGGCTATGAAAACTGGCAAAAGAGCATTTCATATCTACATTGCTCATCAGGAGAACAAGAAACTACACTTGTCAATTGATTCAAATAAGAGAAATTGCTTCTTTACAAGTATCAGAGGGGCAGCCGTGTTAGTCTGGATCTGCAAAAGCGACAAGGAGTCCTATGGTACCTTATAGACTAACAGATGTACTGGAGCATAGGCTTTCGTGGGCAAAGACCCACATCAGATGCATCCGACGAAGTGGGTCTTTGCCCACGAAAGCCTATGCTCCAATACATCTGTTAGTCTAAGGTGCCACAGGACTCCTTGTCACTTTTGCTCCTTTACAGGAGTCTTGATAATGACACAGCTTTAGAACACTGTTACTGAGCTCAATTCTCAGTTAAAATAAAGCCTCATACCACCATCTTGGCTGTGTAAAGAGGTCTTTAAATTAGCAGAAATGACCCAGAAAATGCCCCTTGTGCAGATGCCTAGCAATGGCAAGTATTCTATATGGCCATTTGCAGCCTACTACTTGAAAATTTTGTTGAAGGGGCACATTATATTTTTGGACAAATTATACTCTGGTTAAACTGCTATATTTTTTAGTATTTTAAAATAATTTGTTTTTTTAAATGACTTTACAGGTTTTCTATTTAAAATATTGCCTATAACATATTATATTTGAAAGTAAAGAAATAAAGAAAATCAAAACATCAGTTTTTCTTCCACTGACTAATTTTCATTTACATTTAATAACACTAGTCATGACAACCAAAGAAGGTTATTAGTGTACATTTAAGGTATTTACTAACCCATGATCCACTGCAGATTTCAAGAGGGCCTCTCTTGCTGTTTTTGTAGCTTCTCTCCAACCTGCAATGATCGTTTGAGGATGAATCTTCTTAGCAATTAATGATTCTGCCTCCTATTAACATAAAAAGTGTAATTTATTTCAACATCAAATTTGAAGTGAAGAGGCCAATATATTCTGAAAGATAATTTAGTCTTTTCAACATAAAAAGGAGACCTTTGATTAACAACATAACTAAAATGATCAGAATAACTTTAACATGAATGATTTAGGAAATATATATATTTATCCTCTAATCCTGCAAATACAGATGTTGTCATTCACGCTGCTAGTATTTCCGACCTAAGCAACAAATATGATTCAAGGACCACCCTGAATAAAGATCATCTGGAAGCTTTGTCTAGTGCAAGCCATACCTATATTTTGAACAAGGAAGGATTTAGACTAAAAATATGCAATTCTGCATTGGCTTCCTGTTCACATAAAGGTGCAATATAGGGTACTGGTAAGAAATCTTCAAAGCATTGGTTGGCCTGGGATTCAGCTAACACTGAGATCACCTCTCACCTTAAGCCCTGTCATTTCAGTTAAAATCAACAGATGTTCTTGCTGTCAGTTCCCCAAGCTAAAATCTCTAAGCCTAGTGGCAGTCTCTCTTAGCAGGAGATCCTTGTCTTTGAAGCTCCCTCCACCGGTAGCCCAGAGTCAAAGCTCAATAGCCTTCAGAGTCAGGATGACAGTTAACTGGTTCAACAGATGCTACCAAATCAATTTAGGTCTTCCAGAAATAAATCATTTACAACGCCTCTCAAAAATGTTTTTTCTTAATTCACTGGGGAAAAAAAGATTTACTGGGAGTATTTTCCTAAAGTGCTTGCAATCAAACTTTGTATCATTCTGCTAACTGCAAGAGCCAGAAAGTGAAACTGATAATGAAATTGTTTTACTTTTTGCATATCAGTGAGGAAGACAACATAAATGATGAAGTAAGTTTATTTTAAAAATCCTTTCAATTATAATAATGTAAGATGTTATACAATAAATACTAACAGAACAGTGATCCTCAAGGACCTCTTAATGTCAACTGACATAGGGTAAGGAGTACATAAGGATTTTGGGGATCCTCTGGGTCTGGTGCCTACATGCTAGTCAACCAAATACCACCATGTAAGGTCTTTAATGATAATCCATGTCACACTGGTCACCATAATTATGATGTGCATGTACACACAATATGTAAGAAAAAGTTAGGTTCTCTAGGTCTGCGAGTTAAGGGAGGCCCTCAAACGATGATCCAAGCAGGGATGATAAAATGCTTATCTCTCTGAGCCTGATCATGTGCACTGAGTGCTGTAGGGTTCATACTGGATGCCAATTTACACTGAGCAAAATGTTAATAAAAGATTGTGGGGACTGCAGGAAAATATAGCAAATGTTAATTGGTTTAGGACTAAACAGCATATAATAAACGGCTTTGAGTTTGTTTTTGTGAAATTGGGAGATGGTTTTCATGCAACTGCACCCATAGTTCCTTCCAGGATGTATTCCTCCCCTTAAACTATGCTCTGTTCAGGATATTGACACCATGATGCAAACTGCTGGCCCCTTGCTGTGTCTGTGTGTCTCAATCAGGTTTATTTTAGGGTAGTTTTCCTGCCAACCTGTACAGATGACCCCAATTATCCTTTAATTTGTGGAGGCAAGCCTCCAATAGGCGTATCTTATGAAGCAGGAATCTCATCCAATTTGGTTCAAACACTGGAAAAGGACTTGGGGCAAGCTATCATGTAAAACACAAGTCCTGTAAGTTAAGTTTAGGCTCTAGAATGCACGTTATGATTGTTTTATATACAATCATTTGTTTCCAATATTCTTACTTTCTATCACTGGAATCTTTGTTCTTTTGATAGATTTATTCTTTGTTTCACTCTCTCCGCCCTATAAGTGCTACATTTAAAGTAAGGTAGTGATCCTGAGTTTGATCTTGTAAATTGATTTTTGAGTAGCAAATCTCAGAGTTCTCCAAGTGTTCAGTGGAATGGGGATGGGCACTCCAGAAGGATGATTGGCAAATTACTATTGCTACCCTGAACAAAAGAGGGAGAATGGCAGAGGCCTGGAAGATAGTATAGTAGACACGAACACCAGAGTTACAGACTGACCAGTCAAAAGGACACCCTATGGAACTAGAAGTAACTAGTCAGCAGCAGAGACAAAAAGAAGGAAATACCATACTGTGCCTCTATTGAATCTTAAATGTAGGCATATCTGGGCTACCGGTCCTCACGCCATGGGAGGGGCAGCCATTTAAGGTGAAGACGCTGATGTTCACAGGCACAGCTGTGGTGGGACTGTTGGCCACTCCCTGCCATGTGCTGCCTCTGGATTGCTGCAGGGACAGGACAGTGGGGAAAAGCACCTAGAGCTGAAACTCCAAGGGTGCAGGGCAATCTCCTCCATCTTAACCCAAAGGCAAGAAACAGGAATAGGGAAGGGAGCTGCTTGTAAACTAGGCAGTGCTGCAGGTACTTTAGTGCCAGGTGCTGCCTTTGCACAGATCTCTCCCAGCCTTAGCTGGAAGAGACAGACTGTAGGGTATATGAGAGTACCATAACTTTTGTGCAGATTTACAAATGTTTCCCAAGGTGTCCATAACTCTGAGGTTCCACAGTATTTGCGTTGCCAAAAGCTGGAGGAGTCACAGAGCTGATCCACAGAAGGAACAGACAATACCACCTGCCCTTAATGTGAGGATGTAACGAAACTCCTGACAACCCCCAGTACCTCCAAGAAGCAGCACAGATAGCATCTAAAAGTTTTGTTCCTATTTCTACCAATTTGGTAAGTAATATACTAATGCTTAATGCACTGGTGGCACCCTCTGCAGTGTTCCCTGTAAGCTGTGCACTTGTGTGGATGCTCAGGAGAGATTAAAATGCCGTCCAACTAATTAGCAGAACACCTACTGTTAAGCTTTTTGTTTCTACTAAAGGTGCACACTCATACATGTTGAGGTGCACATAAAAAAGTAATTCCACACATGGATGAAAAAAGATTATGCTGTCTATGGTATTTGGTATCAGAGCACTAAAATGCCAGATACAGAAAACGATGTTTAAAAACAAAACTTAAATTACCCTGAGTAATTCAGCTGCTAGTACAGTTACAGATGTAGTTCCATCACCAACCTCATCATCTTGAACCATTGACATGTCTAAAAGAGAATACCACTATGTTAGTTTATTGAGTCAAATATCCTGTACTGCTCAGTACTAACTACAAATATTTATATAGATACACAATAGTCTGGAAATCAAACACTTTTTTAAAAAGTACATAGGGCAGGATTCCCTGCAGTAACAGAGTCATATTATCAACATGCTTTTTCATCAAAAGTAAAGAAACTAGCAAACAAACATCCTCTGAGCAAAAGTGTTATTTAATAATTAACCTATAAGGAGATTTCAAATATTCATCAAACTTACCAACCAAAACCTTGGCAGCTGGGTTGTCAACTCCAATAGATTTAAGGATGGTTGCACCATCATTGGTTACTGTTACTGTGCCATCTCTTCCAGAACTTAGAAGAATCTTGTCCTGTAGGATGTAAGATTAAGGACACCAATTGAATATGTACTTCATGTTAACAGTCATAAAGACACCTAAAACTATGGTATCAGAGACAGCAGATAACTTACCATGCCTTTAGGTCCCAGAGTGCTCTTAACCAGGTCTCCAATGGCAATGGCACCAATGAAGGAGGACTGGAATAAAAGTGAACAAGCATCATTACTTCTTTAGTAAGAGTAAGCAGCTGAAGGTTAAACCATAACGCCAGGGATTACAAGAACGTGCCCTCTTAAGGGCAAGCTACACAGCAGGGCTAAAGCCAAAATAAGCTATGCAACTTAAGTTGAAATAGCTTATTTCAGCTTTTGGCACTGTCTACACTGCAGAAAGTCCAAGAAAGAGCACTCTTCTTCCAACTTCCCTTACTCCTCACAAAATGAAGGTTACAGGAGTCAGAGTGAGAAGTCCTCCAGCTCAACATTATTTTGACATTATGTTGAAATAACTGCTTGTAGTGTAGACATGGACTATGTTACTTTGGAATAACATCCGTTATTCCAAAACAAAACTGCTGTGTAGATATATACATATACTCCCTCCACCACTATATCCCTCTCCCTCCACTCTCCTAGTCTGGTTCTTAAGTCAAACAGCATCCTTCTCTTAAACCTGCCTTCCAACAGAGGGACCAGTCAGGCAGTGGTCCCCAACCTTTTGGGGCTGCCGGGCACCCGGGGGCGGGGTCGCACATGTGCCGTGCACGTGGGGGCCGGCACCAGGATGTGCCGCGACCCCGGGGCAGGGACCGCCCATGCGCCCAGGGCCAGCACCATCCATGCGCCCAGGGCTGGCACTGTGCTTGTGCTGCGCGCCCAGGACAGGCGCCGCCCATGCGCCCAGGGTCGGCACTGCGCATGTGCCACGCACCCGGGGGCGGGGCTGGCTCAGATTGTTTGGCGGGCACACATAATGGTCCAGCGGGCGCGCACCGCATTGGCGACCACTGAGTCAGAGCATAAGAGATGTTGCTCTGCCTGTCCATCATATATCCAGCACTCCAACAGCACTCATCAGCTGGGAGAGAAACTCCATGGAAATGCCTGCTTAATCCCTACAAATTTAGGTTAGAGCAGTCTCTGTACAGATGAAATCTTCAAAAAAATTATATGTCAACAAGTGTGTATTAGTGAGCAAATTAAAAAAAAAAGGGGCTCAAATTTGGCAGTTTTATTTCACGTGAATGGGAACTTAAAAGAAACCCTGCTCCAAAACTTTGATCCTTGGTCCAAAAGCCTGGAAGAAGCAGACTGTCTCAACAAAACAGATGCAGCCTGAACAGGTAAAGTTAAATGCAACTGAAAAAAGGCTCTTGTAATTAGGGCTCTGTGTAAACATTTATTTTAAAGAAAATTCACTATTGTACATTGGCAAAAAATTTTCAGGCAGTTTGCATGCTCACAGCACTCCATTCTTCCATACAAGCAGCTCAAGCAGCCTTATTCTTTTGATTGAACAGAACGTTCTATTCTTCTGGATGCACACAATATAATGCAAATTACCACCTGCGCTCGTAGTAGACTTGATTGAAAACATTTTCTTTAAAAAAAATATTTAAAAGATCACCATTTTGGGGAAGGGGAGGCAATGTCATTGTTTCAATGCCCACCATTACCATGTGATTTACACAGGCTCTTACTTATAATGGAAATTATCAGGCAACCTTAGCTATAGAAGGTGCTACCAATTCTGCTGATAATTCAACTCACCAATCGAGCAGTTTCTGCTTTTTCTTCATCTGCTCCTGCCTTGAAAATATTCACAGGTGCTAGGGAAAGGGATGCCTAAAATAAAAGTTATCATAATGTAACTTAGCTCCATCATTTCATTTTTAAAACACTTCAAAAACATTAGCTTAAATGATGCTTTGTTATTGCTGAATTCCAGTGCTTCATATCCCTTATTCCTAGGTACATTTTAATAAATGAATCTTTACACCACCATCTAAATCTTTCTTTAAAAAAATCTTCTCTTCACTGACACTCTATAGAGTCTCTTAAGCTCAGGGGTACCAAAAAGACTCAAGTGCTGTCTCCAACAGAACAAATAAAAGATTTTCTGCCCAGGACTGTCAACAGAATCACCAGCCCCCCTAGGCAAGGTGATGGGGGCCCAGTTCCAGAAGGGGTGGGGCCATGGGTGAAAGGAGTGGGGCTCGGGGCTAGCTTCCTCCCAGCCAGCCCTTTAATGCTACCCAGCCCTCACCATTCTTGGCTCAGGTGGCAATTTAAAGGGTCCAGGGTTCTGGCCACTGCTGTGATAGCACCAGCCAGGAGTGCCCACCTTGTTAAGTGCTGGGCCCCAGGGAAGCTCACCCACACCCACTCCCCATTTCTGCTCTGCAGAGCACAAGTGACAGAGATTTGCCTGGAAACTGACCAGATCTCTCTGGCTGAGAGGTCTTCTGTGCAGGGAGTTAAGTAGCTCCTGAAGTGAATGCAGCTATTCTCTGCTAGCCAAGAGCCCTAGAGGACCATTACCAGTTGGCATAGTTTAAAGGAGCCAGCTTTTAATTACAGCAAAGTCCAGAGAAGCCTATCAGAAAATTTGGAAACCAGAACCTTTGTTTCTCCACTGCTCTGCTCCACCCAGCAGAGAACTGGAGCCAGTAATTTCTATGTTTTCTGAAATTACTGAAAAGGACCAAACATTTTTAAATTAACAGTATCACAATTTTATTTCCTTGCCTTTCCCATGTCAATTACACCATACTAGTAGTCAGTATCTTTCAGCCCATTAAAATGAGAAATCTAAACTTATACATGGTCCCCACCACATCAGCATACAACTGGAACTAAGTTGTGCACCACCCTAAAATGCATTCTAAAGCAAACTGGGGATTCTTTGGAACCAGGTGAAAAGGAATATACAGTGGTAACAGGATGGTCAGATATTTATGGTGTATTCAATTCAACACAGCTGCAGGCTTTTCACATAGAAGATTGTTCTGACAAAGGGTTGAGACAATGCTAGAAGAGTTCTCTCAGGGAGGAAGACACAGAAACACTTCGACCCCTAACGTATTTCCCCTTGCTCGAGGTGGATGATCCCGTTACCCAGGTAAATCCAAACCTCGGGCCGGCCCCGGGCCGCCAGCCCCAGCCACCTCCCCTGGAGTCCCGCAGCAGAGCGGCTGCTGAGCTGTCCCCGCCTCTCTCGCCAGCAGGCGCGTTGGGCGTCGGCCCCCAGCCCGAGAGCATCGGCGAGGCCGGGCCTCAGCCTCTCTACGCCCACGGGTGGGAGCGGCGGTGCACAGGCCAGGCAGCGGCCGCACATGGCGGGCCTGCGGGGACTCGGCCCGCGGCAGGAAGCCGCTCTAGAAACTTCCAGGCCTGCGCCCGGTGACTAACGGCCCCGGGCCGCGGGCGGGACGGGCGGCGGCAGGCACAGCCCCTCGCGGCCCGTTTGGAGCCCCCGGCTCGCTCCCCGGGGCCCGCAGGCCCGAGCCGGGCCACCCGCCTTACCATGGCGACGGTGAATCTGCTACCAGCGTCCTGCCGCGAGCTGTCCCCAGGCCACGAGTTACCCGCAGCAGCCACCGGAAATGGCGTCGTCTCCAGTCCCGCCCTCTCTGCCGGGAGGAAGCGGAAAGGCGGCCTCGGCCTCCCCAGTGGCGCAGCGCGTCCGCGCTGTTGGACGTTGCATTCTGGGAGTTGCAGTCTTAGGCGGGCCAAAGGGGTCCGACCCCAGGGGATCCCGAGCAGCTCGGTGAGGGCCCGCCGGAAGCAGGTGGCTGTCCCGTAAGGCGATAGCTGGGGACCACCCCCCGCAGCAGCAGCCGCCTCCCCCGCCCCGCGCCTTTCCCGAAAGCGTGTGGGCGGAGGGGCTAGGACGCAAAAAGATTCCCTGGGCCTCCCTGCTGAAGGCAGGACCCCGGTAAAGTGACGCCTCTCCCAGCGCGGTCACAGGCAGGCCGAGCTCCCAGCCTTGTTACAAAGAAATTCGGCGAAGCTGCAGGCGGCTTATGGGTTAAGGCGTTAGGATTCATAGGGGTAGAGATGAGACACCACCCCGAAACCCAGCCACGCACTGAGCGGGGAAGAGAAGAGAAAGAGGACGATGACCCTTTCTAGCCCCCAAATACACAGCCGCCGCACTTGCACCTCACATTTGCTCCTGGTAAGGGAGGATTGGGTGCATGGGGGGTGGGGAGAAGAGAGGATGTCAGGGACGGGGTAGAGGAACCCATGGGCCAGGGAGTGACTGGGAGCTATCCAGAAGTCCCATTCAGAATCTCCACCTCTCTCACCATCCTTCTTTAACTAAATCTGCTTTTCCCCAACCATGTTAAGTAAACTTTCTGCTGTACATTATGTCAGCTACATTACAAGTTAAACAGGCTTGAGGGGGGAGAAGAGAAAGAGAGCCTGGGCCCAACTATCATTTATAATGTTTCTATGGAAAACAAGTAGTCCTGGGGCACTCTACACTAGGGTATGTCTGCACTACAAAGTAAGATCAAAGCTGCTGCTGGTCAATCGTCCAGTGTTCAAATTAGCAGTCTAGTTAAGACAGCCAGTTAAAGTGAGAGGAACACTCCAGGCAATGCTGGTAACCCTGCTTTCACAAGTTGAAGGGAAACTGTTCTTTCTTCCACTTCCTGCAGCATAGACAGCGCCAAAACCACATTAAGCTACTTTGATTTCAGCTATGCAACTAACGTAGCTGAAGTTGCATCTCTTAATTCAACTTTGTCCCATAGTGTAGACACAGCCATAGGCTGCGTCTAGACTGGCATGATTTTCCTCAAATGCTTTTAACGGAAAAGTTTTTCCGTTAAAAGCATTTGTGGAAAAGAGTGTCTAGAGTGGCACGGATGCTTTTACGCAAAAGCACTTTTTGCGGAAAAGCATCCGTGCTAATCTAAACAGCGTTTTCTTAAAGAAAGCTCCGGTGGCCATTTTCACCATCGGGGCTTTTTTGCGCAAAACAGTCCTCCCCTCTCTACAGTGGCCCTCTTAGACTCATAGACTTTAAGGTCAGAAGGGACCATTATGATCATCTAGTCTGCGCAAATACATTTGTGCAAGAGGGCTTATCCCTGAGCGGGAGCATCATAGTATTTGCACAAGAACACTGACAATCTTACATTAGATCGTCAGTGTTCTTGCGCAAATTCAAGTGGCCAGTGTAGACAGCTGGCAAGTTTTTACACAAAAACTTGCCAGTCTAGACGCACCCTTAGAGACTAATCAAAATATATAGAATCATGAGCTTTCATGAGTAAAACTTGTTTTTAAAGTTACAGACTAACATGGCTACCCCTTTGAGATTGGAACTCAGAATGCATTTTCCCATGGAAACAAACAGCTGACAAACGAACCTTTTCAAACACAACCCATTTGTAAGTTGGGAACTTCCTGCATTTCTATCTGTAGCTTCATCTTGGGACCTATGCTTATTGTTGAACCAGTAGTTCATTTTGTATGTTGAGCTAACGCAGATTAAAATTTACAGTCCTGGCCGCTGTAATTTTACAAGGCTGTTTTAATACTTTTGCTGGTGCTGTTAATTCAGTCACGACATACTAACTTCTTGTGATTAAGGGGACAACAACTAATTTTGCTATCAGTCTTGAACAAGACTTCAGTTCTATGGAAAATGCACTAATTAAGAAATATGGGATATCAATTTAAATGACACCACAGAAAAAGTAATGTTTTTCTATATATTACAAAGATGTAACACCTCAAAAATACTTACAAATATTTCCATGGCCACCAAGGAAAAATCCAAAACTTAAAAAATTATATAAACTCATGGAGGATAGGTCCTTCAATGGCTATTAACCATGTGGGCAGGGATGGTGTCCCTCACTCTGCTTGTCAAGACTGGGAATGGGCAGCAGGGGATGGATCACTATGTCCTAGTAATACTACAAAAATAGAACAGAGGCATCTTTGTGATAATCAGAATATAAAAAATACAGCAAACATACAATGCCAGCTAATAAGGCTATGGGTATGCCAGGGACAATGGTGAAAAAAAGGACAAATATTTTCTATTGGATTGAAGGTACAACACACCCAATATTGAATAACGAAAATAACTCAGTCACAAGCAAGAAAGCCACATGCTCACTAAAATGTAAATCATTTTTATTGCCATGCTACAATTTTTTTTAAAAAAATGAAGTTGGCACTGATGAAGGTGGAGGACAATGTTGGCAATATTACACAATACATTTTTAAATGAACATTTTGGTAAGCTATCAGTAATGGAAATGCAAACCAAAATTAAATTAAAATTCTAATATGCTGATTTCAAACAGCATAAAAATACTGTATTTATGCAGAAAGAAACATGGAATGTTTGTAAAAGATTAACCATACGGGGCAAAGTTCATGAAAATTTTATAAACAATTTGGCAATGGTACTCCCACTATTTTAGACTTTTTTTTTACAAAGAAATAAAAATCTAGAAAGCTACCTTTATACAAAGTTGTTATATTTATGCCTTTAAGTAGGAAAAAACATTTTATAATGCAAATTAGAACATAAAATAATCTTACAATATCATACAATATAATGACACTAAAGGAACATAAATCGTGATTTTGGCCTTTATAGAAATATATATTTTTGCATTTAATAAATGCATTTGTGGCACAATGGTGACTGCTGTACTATAACTACCAGTCAGCTTTCATGCTAGAGCTGTATTCAGTTTTACTGTAATTGCAAATTTGAAGTTTAGGTTAAGATGAAGACAATGGTTCCGAAGTAACAGCTCTAGGTGATGCAACAATGGAATGAGATGTTACACACTGTATTGTGGGATACCATACAATACTTTTCCTTTTCAAACCAGAAGCATTTCCTATACATCCACTAATTAAGTACCAATATCTTACTAGTAAGAATGTCTGCGTTAAGTTAAGATTTGGCAAACTTCAGGGAAAACACGTTAGTACCAAATATATAGTAAACTTTATGCGTGTATGCACGCGCACACGTACACAATCCAAAACTTGCATTAAATTTGGAGTCAAGGCTGCTGATGCCCATTCCTAGCATTAAAAACACAAGCAATCCTGAGCTGTTTCTTTCACACCTATAATTTTCTTTCATACATAACAGCTCAATCAATTACATTTTTAACAGTATTTTTAGGTCATTCCTGGATAGTGTGATCAGCTAGATACTCTGGGATAGTGCAGTCATTTTGCACTCATTGCCAGCAGAATCTGATCAGATAGCACCTGGTTCAACAGACGTTGACATTAACAGAAATCTTTCTGTGGGCTGCAGTGGTGAATGAATATTTCTGTTGGCTTCAATGGGCTCAGTGACACTGTATCCAGCTTAAGATCACCACAGAGAGGCTCCTACCTCACACCCCCTCTCTGCTGCAGTAGAGAGGATGTCATAGCTGATATATACTCCTATGCTTGTCACCTGCTGTGATTTTGGACTGGTTTACAGTTGGTGGGGGGAACGTACCTGGAAAATAGTGCCAGACTCAAGGAAAGGAAAGGTAAGCTTCATGACAACTTTGTACTCATGCTTTAAAGGTGAAGATCTGGCCCTGCATCTCTGTCATCGTCTCCAAATTTTTATCATTGTAATTTTCAGACACCAACCAGCTTTGGGGTCCCATTTTTCTAGGTGCTTTACAAACACAAAGGAAGACTTAGTCCCTGCCCCAAAGAGCATACAATCTAATTCTTAATTATATTTTTACATAATCTCATTTGTATATACATGTATTTGCTACATTAAATAGAAATACAGCAAAGTAATGGATATATCAGAAAACTTTGTCACAATGTGTATTATCACACTAGATAATTACTGAAGCTGCAAGAAAAAAATTTAAATGCCCTTTGTAAATATACAAAAAAATATAGAAATGTCCAACATTTGTTTCATGATTTTTAAAGATCTCAGACATATTTCCACCTATATACCTACATATTTCCACACAAAAGACTGCGTTAAACTGGAGTAAACACTAGGATAATGTCCTAAATACTACATCTGACAAATGTCTTAGTCATACTGAAGTACAATTACAAGAAATATTAACAGAGTCATGGTCAGAGTTAAGTCTATGTAAATTTTAATATCCTATTAATTTTCTATGCATATTGTTTGGAAAAAGATAATTTCTAAAGATTGGGAAAGAATTTTAAATCAAGTTTTCCTGTCACTTTACTGAGTACTATTTAAGAATGGACACCAGCAACCTTAACTCCATGTTAACGCAGTTTCTTGTGCTAGAATTAATTTCTCCCCGGGCTTTTTTTTTTTTTTTTTTTTTGAGAACGTAAAAGAATTTAATGTGAGCACATCTTAAATGAGTTTGATGAAATATTTTTATGAATAAATCTGTTAAATTTGAATGCCTGAGCTGTTATTCATGGGGAAAAAAAAACCTATATTTAAATTCCAAAATCAGTTTCTATCAGTCAACAGGCTCAAACTTTTCTTAGCTTCTTCTAGTGACAGGCGAGATAAATGAAATTTTCCCATAAGAGATCAATTAGGTACACTACAAGTTTCTACAGTATGGTTCCTCAAAATCATCTTTATTTGCAGCCATAAGTAACAGTACAGTGCAGAAATGGAGTTCTGCTAGAGATTCCAGCTTATATGAAGCAGACAGTTCTGTTACTAAACAGAGCTCCAAATCATCACACACTCAATGTAGTAACTCAACTAAGTGAAAACCTGTTCACTCTTCATTGAAGAAGTGAAAGATGACAAAGGCAAATTGTCCTCTATTGATACTGCATTTTCCTGGACTAAATATATCTACCCTGGTACCGAAATGAATATTGTGGACTGGATAGTCAGTGGATGTAAGTTGGCTAACTCCACTGAAACCAATGCTGTGTCTCACACTTAGATAACACTTTCAGGTTGTCATGCCATTAAAGTATTATTTAATTTACCTTAAGTTGAATGAATTGAGTTTAGATGCCTCCAATTTTTTTCAGTGCCTGTCTGGGATGTGAGTAAATATGAAAGCTTGACTGGTTTGAAGGGTGATGGATTATCATAAACACTAGGGAGGGTGAAACTAGCCCTTCAACAAGAGGAGATGAGGCTCCAAGGAACGTTATTAGTGTAGATGCTCATGCAGTTGTTGCAGAGAGCTGGGCCACAAAGTGGTCCTGCTTTGAAATTTTGACCTGAGCCCTGTGTATCCTACCAGTGACGCAGAATAACTGCACTATGTTGCAATAAAATGCTGTGTGTCAGAGGTCTGAACACACTGATAGTCAAATGTCTTAGCATGTTTAAGGAGTAAGTGCAAAATGTAAAGAAATACTTGTGGGCCTGATGCTTTATTACTGAATAGTTTTGTCATTTATTGAAATGAAAGCAAGAATAGGGCCATATTGTATAAATACTGTACCATATACTGAATATATTATCAGTTCTTGTGTAAATTATTTTTTCATTTAGAAACTGCAGAGGAGAAACCAAAATAATGTTATAAAACAAGTTAAAGTTTTCAGAATTAATCATTTTAAAATCTATTTGATGCAATCACTAAAAAAATTTAATATAATTTTGGATCTCTGAAGTATGTATTTGTTTTTCCTTGTGTAACTCTGACACACTACCAGGAAAGGGTTAAGCACCCTGCAGAAATAAATGACCCAAATTCAATCTTGGTGTTTGTATTTTTATTGTTAGAGGTTAACAATGTAATCAAATGGTTCCTTTCTATGCTGTAGTCTGTTAATTCAGAGATCAAAGGAGATCTTAACATTTAAATAAACTATAAATATGTCACTGTACTGATTTCTCTTTGAAGTATATAGCAAATCACCTATGAACCAGTGATACTTAGGAAATAAGTGTACAAGATTGCCTACTGTTCACCTAAAGACTCTGCACTTTGAAGAGAAGCCTTGGGCTGTAGAAGTATAAAGATATTTGTAACCAGATCCTTTTAACCTCAGATCAGCTTGATGCTTTATCAGGGAAAACTTTATGTTAAGAGTGAAATCTCCAGACCCATCTGGATCACCCTGAATATGAATACTGGATTATAACCTATGGACTAATTCTGGAAGAACTTTTTGCAACTACAAAGTTCAACATATCTATTATGAATCTGAACTCCATAGACTGTATTCATATCAACATATATTGCTCTTAACCAATACTCACTTTTCTACAAAATTTTAGTTTAGTTAATAAGAATTGGCTGTAAGTGTGTGTTTGAATAAGATCTGGAATATTCATTAACTTGGCAGGTAATGTGTTCAATCCTTTGGGATTGGTAGAATTTTTTTTATATGATGCGTAAGATTTTGATGAATCTGCATCATATTTTACTTGGGTATTTAGGTGGAGGCCTGAGGTTGGTTATTTTAAGGGAACTGTGTTGTTGACTCCTGAGTATCTAGTAAGATATTATAGAAGCTGTTTTGTGCTGGTTTGGTAAATCTAAGTATTGGAATATCCACCAGCTTTGAGGATTGTTTGTCCTATTCTTTGCAATTCACTCTAATTGAATGAGTGTGGCTCCCTAGGATCCCAGTCACAGTAACCAACAGATTAAAAGCCAACTTTAACGACATTTTCAATGCAACAACAACAGTGGAGTCATGGACAGTGCCTCATATTATCTTATCTTATCTTATGCTGCAAAGAAGAATTCATTAGAGCAGTTCTTTGAAAAGTAGTATAATTCATTAACACACTGCACATTTCACTAGTTGTGGCATATGGGGAAACTATTTCTAGCTTAAAGATCTTACACATTGGAGGATCAGTAGTGTGGAATAGGTCTGTGCCTGAAAGGCATGGGCCAACTGCACATAGTTGAAATGTAGCAGAACTAGAAGAAATGTTGCCACTTTATGTGGGCATTGGTTAGGTAATCTTCACATATTATGCCAGTTATTTTCCAATAAACTGTTACACATCTATTGCATCTTGCTCTGTGCTCCTGTGGGTCCACAAATAAATATGCTTAAGAATACAGTTGGGAAATTTCAGCTCAAAACTGAACCATCAGGCCTACAGATAGCGAGTCTAACACAGTGGTTCCCAACCTTTTCCAGATGGAGACCCATTTTGACAATTCAGGAAGACTTGGTGACCCAGGGCAATTCAAAAAAATGTGTGAATGGCTCCTTAAGAGCCACCTAGCGACCCTTTTGAAATGTAATGGCGACTCATATTTGGGTCCTGACCCATAGAGGTTGGGAAATCCTGGTCTAACATCACAACTCTAAAACAGGGGTGGGAGCAAAACACACAAAAAAAACCCACCCAACAAACCCTGACGGACGTGGCCCCCAACTGAGAAAGACCATCTCCACATTCCCCTCCCACACTAGAGCCTAAAGGGGCATAGCCAAGAAAATTGTGTGTGTCCAGCCTTGCGATGGAGCAGCAGAGGAGCTGGAGTGCCAGCACGGGCTCCCCAATGCTGGGGGGCCTGAGCCTCGGGGGCCAGATCCAGGCCACCCCTGCTCTAAAAAGACCAAGTCTCCAAGGGTAAAGTGCAACTACTTAATGGAAAAAATTAAATAAAACAATTCTATAAATGAATTGAGTAGTTCCTATCTCTTTCCAGCTTAATCAAAGTTATTACCTGCTTAGGGAAATGGAAGAGGTTTAGGGATGTTCTTAAAAAAAAAAGTGTGAAAGGAGGTAACAGTCTGACCCTAAACACCATACTTAACATCTTTAATAATAAAATGCACTCTGTATGTTAGTGATATGCTGCACCTAAAGGGAAAGTGATTTATTCTGCATTTGTCTTATTAAAAGTACTGCCAACAACAAGCATTCAAATATCAATCAATCAGATTTTAGCTTATTTTTAGATGTCTCCTGGTTTTTGATCCTTTAGGAATCACATTTTCAAGCTTTTTCCCCAGAGGATAAGAAATTTAGCTTTATTTAGAAAAAAATAAAAGGAAAAAATGGGATTTTGCAGTATTCACAACTCCAGGATCTAAAGTTTTAAGAAAAATGCTAAATATTACAACACTCAAAACTGCAAGAGTTTGAAACAATGTTATTTTGAATGGTCCACGGTAGGTCTTGGCTAGGAAGCATGATGTAGTAGCTAGGGCACTGGACTAAAACTCAGGAGAGCTGGGTTGAATTCCTGGTCAACCATAAACTGTGTGTGACCTTCAGCAAGCTATGTATAGTCCAACTGTGCCTCAGTTCCCTCATCTGTAAATTGGGGATAGTACTTCCCTACTCTACTGGACTGTTTGAGGATAAAATCCATTAATGATTAAGACACTCAGATACTATAGGGATAAGGGCCATACAAGTCTCTAGATAAGCTAGTTGGTGAGTTAAGCATCCTAACCCTTTTAAGAGCAGGAAATATGCTGAAATTTTGCCTTAGCTCACAAAATTGGCAAGAACGTGTTGGTTTCATTCTAGTTCTTGCCCACTTCACAAATCCACCACACAATTTGCAACAATTGGCAATCATAGTTCAAGACAGATCCAGGATTAATATATGCGTGATGTATTGCAAATCAGAACAGAAGTGCAAATGTAAGGGCTGAGCAAGGGACAATTATAGCACCCTATACATCTGCACTGTCTGTTTCTAATGAATGCTACTAGTCCCTCACTTTTTTGAGCACCTAATTCATGCAAAAAATGTATACAAGTGCATAGACTAATAGTGAAATGATTATGAAAAAGTTTCTTGATTTCAGTGAATTTTCCTTACATTTTCCCCAGCTAAATCTCCCCTTCCCTTGCTTCTGTGAAGTGTACTGATTGTGCGTCTGGATGCATTTCAATATTAAGTTTGTAAAGAACACTGGAAATCCTTCCTGAAGAAAAAAGGCCTGGCAGATATAAATGAGGTTACCATTCTCTCTCACTGGCGTGAACAAGAAAAATGTATTGGAAATATCACTCCTACTGCTATTATCTGGCTGAAGAAAAAAGAAAATGTAATAGAGAGCAGGAACGTCCTTCATACTATTCAAAGGACTGGAAACAGTGTTTTAAATGAAAGTTCAATTTAAATATTGCATGAGGACCCTAAGGATTTTTTCAGGACCCTTTCCGTGGTTTCTTGAACATGATTTTTTTTTCTTACCCACAGCTCAAGGATTATTATACATCACACCAGTTCACATAGTGGTCAGTTTCTTTGAAATCACATGCTCAAGCTTAATCTCTTTTCTTTCTGGTCCTGTGCTGCAGCTGCTGTACTGCTATCAATTCTATTAATATTCAGAGTAGAACAAGTGACTGTCAAGGGTATACCTGGCGTGTTCAGCAGATGGATTCTACCTGGATGTCTTATAACATTGAGCAGCAATTAAGCCATTAGAGGTACTGAGTTTACTAGCTGCAAAAGGAAAATATGTATGCTCATACATATTACCTTCAGAAAATTCTTTACATATTTTAAGTCACTAATTCTCTCTAAACCCAAGTACATCATCTATAGCTCCACAATGCTAGAATTTAAGAATTGCTGCATTGAACTACCAGATACAGTTCTTTGCTTTCTGTGGTGACCTATATTTGATGCTTCAGAGGAAGACACAAATACATAATACACTTTTCAACTTGCTGTAGGCTGCTGGACACTTACACTTTTGAGATGTAAGTCAAACAATAATACACTAGAAAAAGGCAACCCTTTTAAGTACAAAAGTTCCCACTGGACCTTCAAGAAGGTTTTTTTTTTGACAATGTGCAGACTGAATAGGAGCAACACCCACAAAAACCTGAAACAATTAAAATTATGCACAAAAACTTAACTCTTCTTAATTTACAGACATTACAGAATCAGTTAAAGAAGATATCCCGCACATGAACATGGAAAAGTGAGCAGAACTGTGAAACTGAAGAAAACCTTATTCACAGATACAACCAACCTGTGTATTCCTTCAGAAAACTCAGATTAAAATTCTGCAAAACTCTTTTGGAAGCTTGATACGGCCACTTGGAAATCTTTTCTAGCAGAAATGACTTATGGCTGATTTCAGACGCAACTACAGCTCTGACCAAGTGAACTTGAGGTCACCCCTCAGTGTTACAGAAATTAAGAAAACCTTAAATATGAAGCTTGTCCAAATGATACAAAAAATGAACTGACATATACAAAGAGGCATGGTGTTTATACCCCTTCACATGAGCCAAAATATATCATGTAAGTCTAACTGACTGGATAATGAATTACTCACACACCTCATACTGGAGTAGGCAAAATGAATGAAGAGTGAAGGTCCAAATATCAACTTTGCAAAATTAGGGCTACCAGCTAGTAATGCACATCACAAGGCTTTATAAAATGTTATAAATGCCATTAATGACTATAGGCACATGGCCAGAATATTGATAACTTCAGAACTGGCATGTCACTCCAACTCTAATCAAGTAAAGAGGCACTGTGAAAAGTGGCAATGCTTCTAGTTAGCAATTACTACTACGTAGAATGAAATAGTGTTATTTAATGAGTACCTGCTCTACATTATTTCCCTTTAGTTAAACAAGCTCATGAAGTATTCAGAAAAAAGTCTATTAGTCTATAAAAGGCATTAGTGTTAAGAAATGCAAATGAAGTATTTGCATCTTCAATTTTATAAACTTCACAAAAGGTGCAAATGATTTAATGCTTCCCGGGCTCACATAGGCAGGTCAGTACTGTTATGTCTAGTTTTTCTAGATGTACCATCATCTCGTGGCAGTGCTTTCTGCAAACTTGACATAGCAGCAGTTCTTTCAATGTCTATCACAGCATACAGCTCTGTGCGCCTGGTTGGAGTTTGTGGAAGTGGAGTGGTAGGAGTTTTTGGAGTCTGAGGGTTGTCGGAGTCACTGCCACCTTCCAAGTCAACCTGTATATAATTGAGCTGCCTGTGTTCTAAACTTGGACGTCTAATATCAAAGTTAAAGACTGTTGGTGTACAGTCCCGTCGTCGTGTAAATTCTACTTTATGAGCACTTGCTGGCACAGTTACATTCTCTGTATTTACGTAATTATGCATTGGATCTAGGTTATTGTGGTAACCATTCAGAGATGGGGTCTTTGGTCCTAAATTGTCATCTTCATCTCTACTTAGCTTGCGGGCTTCCCAAACAGGAGGCAAAGATGGCAAATTTTCATAGTTTAATAATGCAGTTCTTCTTTGAGCAGAGTTGTTGATATTCTGGGTATCTGAGGTACTTGTTGATGTCAAACGACCTCTCCTGACTCCTGAGGCAGTAGGGATTGATAATCTATTTAGATTTTCATACACGAGTTTATTACCAGAAGGTGTTTCTTTACGTTCATCACTGTCATACCCAGTGTCCCATTCAGAGTTGTTCATACTACTGCCACTAACTTGGTCTCTCCCAAGTTGTTCCAGTTGCTCTCTTTCCATTAGTTGTCTTTGAACAGGTGTTGGTCCTAAAACAAATTTGACTCCTCCAGGCTCCAAGAGAACCTGAGCATCTCTATCATCAATGCAATTGTGATCTTCTGTTGTCTTGCTTGTTTCAACATTGGAAAGCCTTAATTCCAGTGGTGCATGCACACTTGACCTATTTTTTCTTTCCTCTTGTACACCAGTAGTGTTGACATAAGTGTGCACCTGTAAAAGACAAGTTCAAACATTAGTTGCACTTTTTTTTAAATCTCCTTACTCCTTTCCTTCCCTCAAAACTTGCAATCTTTCTCTCTGGCTATCTGAAGAGTGAAGAAAACTGTTTATGGGTGACAGTTTTGGTGGTAAAAACCCAACCAGTTGGATTGTGCTGAGCATGGAGCTTTGCTACTGGTCTTATTTTTGCAGTGCTGTTTAAAATAATGTCAAAGGTGCCCAGACCAACCAATGAGAACATTTTTCTACTACTGAATGTAATAAGCTCAATTCTACCCTCTCTTTGAAGTCTGGTCAGGGTACAGCTCCATGATCCAGTGGCAGGCTAGCCCCAACAATGGTCAGAGCAGCTTTGGGGCTGCTCTGACTAAAGCCACCGGTATATGTGGAGAAACAGGATAGCTCTCACTCACTCACTCACTCAACTTTGCTTAGTTTATATGAGCAGATGTCCACTCTGCAAGGGAAATTTCTCTGCTGGCCACTTAAAGACTAAATCCACCCCCCTTGTACCAACTGAGTGATGAAAAAAAGTGTTGGCTCATACCAAAGAATCTGTCTCCTTATTATGAGGCAGCACTTTCCACCAAAAGGCATTTAATCTATTAGTTATCAAATTATAAAACTGTATCAGAAGCAGCAGTGTGGGGCAGTAGGCAGCTCCCCAGGAACTGGTGGAGCCGGCTTTTAAGATGGCTTCCCACACGTACCAGGAGCTTATGTGTAACCATGAATGTTAACCAATTAGTTCATCAGTTAGCCATTTACACAGTTACACTTTCACATCCCTAGTGACACCCTGTGTTCCCCTCAGCTGAACGGTCATGCAGCTACCCATGAGTGAATTAAGTGCCGCACACTTGATTAAGAAAGATGTATACAGTGGCATGTGTTCAGGTACCCCTCTCCTAGTGCTCCGTAGTCACACTGTTTGGAGCTCCTGGCCAGCTGCTCCAAGGACCCTCTTGCTTACTGTGCAGAGTCCAGGCAGGGGGGTGCTGATGTCAGGCTATCCCCCTCCCTCTACTTGCCCCCCAACCATCTGCGCACAGCAGGAGAGGCAGGACTGGGCTCAGGAACAGGAGAGCTCAGCTGCTGCCGTCTGAGCCTTTTGGTGTGATTGCCTTAAAGATACAGCATACAGTATCTTGGACTTCCCCAATAGCTGACTCTCAGACACACACATGCTATCTCTTCCATGCTCACCTCCCAACAACATACTTGTTGTGATGTTGTTACTTCTTGGTAGCATGAGCAATGCACATATAGTCTCTGTAATTTTATTTTTGCAAAGTGCTGTTTGACTGATCTATGCATTTCATAATTGTATTTCCCCCTTATGCTTAAATTTAATTATTTGAGTAGTGAGTTCTAAAATGCCTAACCTTTCCTGGCTGGAGTAATTATCCCAATGGTAACTTTTAAAAATATATATACTATAGTTAAGTTTTTTGTTTTTCCTGAGGCACACATCTCCTCAACATCGGTGCACATAAAATTCATCCCACACATGGATGAAAAAAATAAGAGGAAACACCGGTGACAACTATTGCTTTTCTGGGTTGCCTCATACATCAACAGCCACATGGGTCTTAATTTTTCAAGTTTATTTGCTTCTACCAAAGCACATTGCTAAGGATCAAATACAAAGATAATTTCCCCCATACCGGTTACCCACTGGCATGCTGAAAAAGCCATAGCGAGGTACTTGGTTTCTTTCCCACTCTAGACCTTCTCAACCCCTCTCCTCCCTCACTTCATTCATTCTTCTTTGAACACTCCAGCTACTGGTTCCCTCCTCTTTCCTCCATATTATGTTCTCACTCATCTCCATCCACCTCCCTGATTTTCAGCTCTGCCTCTTTCTCCACCCAATCTCATCATCACCCTCAGTTACTTTTCCATGACTCCCTCCCATCTGACTCACTGGCTCTTATTACACCCACATTTGTTTTCTCAGCGCTTTAGCTCATTTCTCCTTCCAGTACCTGTTTCTTATCACATGCTAAGATTGTTATACTGTCATGGGACAGGAACTGTCATATTATGAGTATGCACAGCACTCATCACAAGAGGGACTTAAGTTCCTGATTGGGAACTCTTGGCATAATTATTATGTATTTATTTGTATCATGTTTATTTTAAATCAAGCAGCTAAGAAAACAAAGTTGTTCTTCTGCCAGATTCACACCACACACACACACACAATCCTGAAACGGTACCACACACAAACGTTCTACATCAATACAACATATTGTGCAGATAGGCACAGCCAAGATCATGGAAAAAAACCCCACATTTTTCCACCATAGAAACAAAGCTAGGAAAACAGGTGCAAATACAAATGTACAGAATATGTACAAGAACAGTAGAATTAATGCTGAACCCAAAATGCATGAAAATAAAGACTGTGCTTACTTGTTCTTCTGCTACAAGCAATGGATGTGTTGACTCTTCACCTACAGAAGGAAGCCGTGCACTTCCAACAGAGGGATGTCTGCTAGAAGGATGTGATGAAGCATCTCCAAAGGAGGGATATCTGGGATACCCATTAGGTAAACTTTGTGCACTGAACCCAGGAGCTAATTCAATTTAAAAAAAAGATAGATTAAAAAGCTATCCATGGTGACTCCTTATATATCATTCAGATGTTTTGCTTTTTTCTGGAAAGTGTTTTGTGGGCACTATCAAAATAAATCTACTTAACAAACCCCAAAAGCTCACAGGACCAGACATGTGCCTAAAAATGTCTCAGATTCCCTCAACATTTAACTGACAAATCATGTGCAGTTTTTTTATTTTTTTAAATTTGGAAAGCAACCATCACTGAATAAAAGAAAGTGAATTGGCATCAAGCATTTTCTTAAGTTCAGCCTTTTTAAGCAATACCGTTTGCATGCATAAACAAGGAAATAATCTAGCGAAATGTAAAATAGATACAAATGCCATTGAAAAACTAATTTGTTTTTCAAAATTGCATTGCACCGTTTGTCAGTATACTTAGGATACAGCAATGGTTAAATAAAGTAAAGTTTGCAACAAATGCTAAGCTAAATATAAAATGGGACAATAAGTGCCATAGGTTAAACTATTTTGTAAGAAAAAAAATTGCAAAATCAATGGATTTTTCTGGACTATTTCAGTGTTTCTATACATACTGCCAAATTTCAACACTTTTTTTTCAGTTAAAATAAGTATATAAGATTGTCAGAAGAAATATTCCTGTAATGTCATTAGTTATAAGAGTTTATACTGCTGAAAATTTCATTCAACCACTTTTTAAATTCAGTTTTAAAGTTCTAGGTTACCATCTGAAGTGAATTCAAGGACGACACAAACAAAGAGTTTACATTTTTAGAACTAGATGGATAAACTGTAACCCTCTGATAGCACTTAGTTTTTATCAAACTTCTTTTCATCAGTATTGCCAACATGAAGTTGTCTCCATAAGGAAAAGACAACTATTTGTCTGTAGTATCATTTGTCTGTAATATCATCATCACAGGATCCTAACTGTTAGGTCTCAAGCATCCAGCCTCAGGCTATATCTACACTACAGTGGGAGTTGATGCTCGGTCATCGATCCACCAGCGGTCAATTTAGCAGGTCTAATAAAGACCTGCCAAATTAACAACAGATTAGAGATGTTAAAAAGCAGGTAATTGAGTAACTGTGTAACGGCTCAAAATTTCAGCTGGGGGGCAGGGGAAGGAGGAATTATTTACATAGTGGAGTAGCTCAGATTGGCCAGAACTCCCCAAACGGAGTTTTGGAGGACTTTGCGTACAATCTCCAACCCTACAGTTCAAAAGGTACAACTACCAATTCCTCCTTTTTCGGGGGAAGAGGTGAAAGGCTGGAATACTGACCAGTAGCAATATACCATTAACTGCAGAGATAAAGGGTGAGTGCATATAAAAAACAAACAAACCTCAGGCAGACAGTGTTATTTTTGAAGATATATATATATATCTATATCTAAGCACAAATATACAATCATCACAAGGCAAAGCACACCTCTTTCTAAGCAGAACCCCCAAACTCTGAAAGGAGATGTATGGAAAAATAAGATTTATGATTTCTTCAAAAGATTTAGAAGTAATTTTTTCTTCTTTGAAGATCCCATCATAATGGAATTCTCACGCTTAATAAATAAGTAGCTTAAGGGATGTGATGTTTCAGAATAAAAAGGCACTGCATCAGGCAATGATTACATGTACTTCAGGCAAGCAGCTCCCAACCAAGATACATATACATTTGCTAAAGATCATGCAAATCTCAGACTGGACTATACAGTCGCATAAGATTTTGCAAACCCTTTACATCATAGGCTGCAATCACCATTCTCTTGCAGACAAAAAAGGATGCCAACAGGCAAGATGCAAAGTAGCTCTTTTTTCTTAAAGAAAGGGAGGCTGAGCTACCGCTTTCTAATCAAGAAGCAACTATGCAGAGGGATTTGAGAATGAGCCATCAATAAGCAAGAATTATTCACAAATATACCCAGTTAAAGATATTCTGAGAAACAAAACTCATGGTGGGACAGGGAAGAATTTGGGCTTCCCTACTATAAAATATGTTCTGCAGACATGAGAAATGGAAAGTGACTGCAAACCATGATGCATACATCCATAACCACAACATTTGTGAAATACAGGTCTCCTAAAATGCCAGAATTCAAATAATTTGTTCAGCTCTACAGGCCATGCCTTCAGAACTACATCCTGTCAAAAACAAAGGTGCCATAGGAGAGCTCAATTTGGCTGCAGCAAAACCTTTTCTTTGAAAAACATTGAAGGAAGGATTTGACAGTAAAGATACCAGTTCTCCGACCCTCTAAGCAGAAGTGAGGGCCGCTAAAATAAACCATTTTCATGGAGAGGTGAAATAAAGAACACATGATTAATAGTTCAAAGGGATATTTTGTAAGACAAGAATGAAGTTCAAGTCCCATGTTGGGGTTTAACCTGCGAATTAAAAACAAACAAACAAACAAAAAAAACCAACGACTCAGTCCTCTGAGGAATCGTGATGTTCCCACTGAGTGGGTCTATCTGATATGGGAGAAGACATCCATCTGCGGCACCAAGGGAATGGGAGTCAAGGTCATTTCCCCACCCTCCACCCCCATTCTCCTCCTCAGTATAAGTTCCAGAAGAGTAAATGTCTTGTAGCGTAGCGAGGGGATTCCTGGACAGAAATCTGAGAATCAGATTCATCCTTAACATAATCCATTGGAGGTGGTTATTGCTCATCCTGAAGGGTACGTATTAGAACGTTAGGAAATCTGGGCAAGACGTGATCTCGGTACAGGTAATTGTCCAGTATTAATATGTATTAGAGACTCTGTCATCCAACACAAAAATATCTCCTGAACAGCTGTAGTACTAATGGAATGGGAGTAGAAGTTAATTGGTATGCTGCAGAAACTGTCATCAGTACCAGGAGAGGTACTCCTCTAGAATGCGCTGGCACTGAGGACATGAAACACTTTGAATGAATACATCTAGTAGGCTCGGGTGACACCAAAGTAGCACTCTGGGATGCTGATATAGGTCTCAGAGGAGGTATGCAGGAGTCTAATTGCATTAACTGCTTCAAAGTTTATCTGGAATGGACATGACCACTTGAAATTAAGATATCAGTTCTAGACAGTAAGATTAGATTACTTCAGTACTAGAGCCACTCAGTCTCCATGGTACTGCTGTTGGGAGAGGTCTCCATAACACTTACTTTAAATGTGTGACCAAGGTTTCATTTAAAAAAACCCTCTCAGGTAGGAGATTTAGTACTCCTCTTCTTCTTGCTGGAACCTAGTCTTGTTCCGTGAGTCTCTTGGTGATATAAGCCAGAGGAAGATGGAGCCATTAAGTATGCTCAGAGGCTAGTATAAAGGGGGAGGTTTCTCAGTCTTAGGGCTTGTTCCATCAGCACTCTAAACTCTTACTCTATTCTTAATCAGTGCCCTTTTAAAATAAATGCAGAACTTATACTTTGCCAGGATAAGGATGTCTCCCATACAGCAGAAGCACTGAGAATAGCCATCCCTGACAGAGATTACTTCCTGGCAGAAGAGAGAATGTGTGAAGCCTAAGAATGCCCGTGTACCTCAGAGATGCTGATCTTCAAAATAACCCCTTAAATGAGGAAAGAAGAGATGAGAAAATAAAACAAACAGAACCCCCAAAATTAAATACTAAGAACTAAACTTAAGAAAACTAAATGAACAACAAACCAAATTAAGTACTCCTAAAGTGAACCAGTCTCAGGCCTTCGGGCAGCTGAGAAGGAACGAAGGGCATTTTGCTTTTGCACCTCTATGTCCTGGGTAAGGCCTCAAGGATGTCTGGAATGCATGCTGAAGCCAAATGGGCACCGTTACCGAAAGCCTCCAGTCAGAAGTGCATGCATATCAAAGGGACAACATTAAGAGAAATTCAAACTTTGCCAAGCAATTTGCTGCTACAGAGTGGCAGAAATGCTTTCAAGAACCTTGCCTATAGAAGAAAAAAAATCAGCAATATTTTGTTTAGCTGATAGAAACAGAGATCCAACTCTGCTGTTTTACCTTTATTCAGCCCTTCAGGAACCAATGACACACTTTAAAACGTGAACATTTTGGACAATGATTCTGATGCTTACAATTTTCATATAATTTTCTATGGTTGCAATTAGGCAACCCTTAGAAAAGATCTCATAAAGTGACCCACATGTGCACATACTACAGTGGTACTTTTGTGTACTGCTGTTAGCCCCCACTAGAGCCGAGCCTAGCCAAATTCTTCAGTTTTGGGAATTCTGGTTTCTCCTGCCCCAGAGCAAGAAGATCCAGAAGTGAGAATTCAGTGATGGTACTTAAAGAAACAAAATACCTACAGCAAACACTTTAGCTGGCAATAGTATTTAAACCTGTATTCATTCTTTAACTAAGTTACTTGCATGCTGCCAACTGAAGAGCTATATCCAACTGAAATCAAGGTTTCACATTACATGTAGAAATGATACTTTGCCGGCAGAATCATGCTTACTGGTTGGTGTTCGAGGGGTTCTTGGAACTTCCAACTCTGTTTGATGATTATTCCTTTCTACTACTGGTTCTTCTACCACATTTATGCTATTGTTCTGCATGATTTCTTGTAGCATATTAAATAATTCTTCTGCACGAGCACATTTGAAGGCAAAGATTCCTATGAACACACAAAAATTGTTATAGGTCCCTTTAAGTGGAAACAAGAACTGCTTCTAAAAACAGTTATGTAATTAATTTTTAAGTAACTCACTGGGAGTCCACTTAACGAATACCTGTTAAAGGAACTGAGCTATTACATTTTTTATGTAACAACCAAAACAAAATTATATCATGAGACCCCTTTAAAGGAGTACCTGATAAATTAATAAGCTTCCAATGCACCAAAAAGACAGACTGGAAAATAACAGACCCAATAAGAGAAAAATCAGTTACATTTCTGGGTGTTAAATGAAAAAAAAACACTTCATGAAACAGAAGTTTTAAAATGAATAATCAGAGAAATCTTTCTCTCTATTAAAAAAACCGTTTCCTATGGGATGACAGAGTGATGCCAAGCACCCTTCCCCTTTGCGGGGGTGAGGGGAGGCTAGGAGCCACTTGGCCTCCCCCCCTCGCGGGCTGTGTGTGTGTGTGGAGCCATATGCCCTCCCCCCGGTGGCTGGAGGGAGAGAGCTGGATTTGAGGCGGCCTCGTCCTGGCTCAACCCGCCCCCCAGCGGGAGAGAGCCAGGTCTGCCACGGCCTCAGCTTGGCCCTACCCTTCAGTGGCAGAAGGGAGAGAGCCAAGCCAGCCGCAGCCTTGACCCAGCCCAACATCCTCAGCCAGGGGGGCGGGGAGAGCAGGAGCAGGCCAGCAGCTGGGGGGAGAGCCAGGGCTGCCTATTCCCAGGAAGGGGGGTTGCGAGTATAGTGAGCAGGAGGCACAGCCCCTAGCAGACCATTACAAAGAACAGAACTTTGGTGCTGCAAGGTTATATGTTTATCAGGTTTATATTGAGTTACCATAAAAAAATTCCTGCACAATAAGGAAGAAGGGTTTTGACATAGGGTAAAAGTCCAGGTTCTTAAAGAAGGTTAAAATGAAGGGCTAGAGACAGATTGTGTGGAACAAACAGCAATAAACCAATTTATTTTTCTGCCTTAGGGATAGACAAAAATACAAAGCTGGCAGCAATACTATATATACTGCCCAAGTATTGTGCCACTTTGTGTTTGAACAGTAGAGGGAGCCCAACTTACCATCCCAAGCAAAGAGACACCAGGGAAGACGCAGCTTTGGTTTATTCGTTCCATTGAAAGCATTAATTTAAAGTTGACATTCTTGTTAAAAGAATAGAGTGTGTATGTGGTTTTGTTTTTTCAGAAGACTGGATTACACTTAAAAAGTATCTTTATTTTAAGATACCTATATCCTTCTACATTTTGACAATGCAATTATGTTTATATATCATGTAGATAACAGGAAGTGAATGTCAAGCTTCTGATTGCTTTTCGAGTAACACAGAATGAGGATAGATCTAACATACTGACTATATTATGGTGTTAATTATTTTAAAAAGTCTGCAAATGGTAGAAGCTTACAAAGACGTGTAGTACTCTAGGTTTAAACAATTTCTGTGAAGCTTCTTCAGAATTTTTCATTTAACATTTTGCCTGATATAGTATTAATACTTCAGAAAATAACAGTGTACTCTTAAGAAATTTAAATCTGCCCTTTTATTTTTAAAAGGAATACAATATTCTGTTTCCAAACTGTTAGTTCTTCCAAACATGCAATACACTAAATTGCATAGGCAGGGAGAAAGTAAATGAACAAGACTTTTTATTACAGCAATTTCTCAGATATTTTCATATTAAAATCCAAATTACCTGTAGCTAAGTCACACAAAGAAAAGTCAATTCCTGCCCTGGGATAGGGGGTCTTCTTCTTCCATATAATGTAATACTATACCCAGTTTACCAACACAGAAACAATGCTGGTTGGTTAGTGAAGTTCTGAAGTGGGCTTCAAGTTTAGAAGGTCGACAATCTGGTTCTTGTTTACACATATAGCGGTGCAGCAGTACCGATTCATTGGTGCTGTAGTAGTGCTTAATGAAGACGCTACCTTGCTGACTGGATAACCTCTCTTATCAGCATAAATTCTCCACCTCCCCAACTGGCTGCAACTATATTGACAGAAAAAAGCCCTCCTTACAGCAGGAGTTCAGTTGGTACAATTGTCATTCAGGGATGTGGATTTTCCACACCCCTGAGCAAGGTAGTTATACTGATCTAAAGTGTGAAAACTCAAAAGAGAATTATTTCAATGACATTGAAAATGAAGTTAGGGTGGTTGTTTTGGTGGTTTTTTTTTTTTTTGGGGCATCATTTACTTCCAGTGACAGCCATACTGCTAAAAAGTGAAATTTGACCATGGTAGAGCCAAATATAAAAGAGTAAAACCATTTTCCAAATTATTTTAAATCTTACATTAAGAAAAAGTTTTATATATAAGCAGTTTTTATTTTAAAGTTTTTTCAATTATTTGTGTTAGAGTGCCACTTTAAACATCACAAATAGTAAACAAATGTAATTACCTTTGTTCTTAATAAAAATTTAGATAATTAAAAACAAGGAATTTTTAAAATCCAAATAACCTTTCATTGTTTATGCTTTTAACTTACTGCATTTCTCAACTTGCTAGGTCAGTTTTTCTTTTTTTCATGATTAGATTAATTTTCATATGCTCAGTGCTGTCATCTTTAGGATGCAAACATTGCAGGGGAATATCTGTTTAGAACAGGCCTGGGCAAAATAAGGTGCATGGGCTGGATCCAGCCCACAGACACAGCAGGAAGTCTCAGGCCCACTGTCTGCCTGCCTCTCCCACCCCGCATGCTGCTCAGAAAAGAGGCTGCTGGGCCATTTCTCTTTCACAGCTGTGGGAGTGAAGGGGGGGCGAGGCTTCATGCACTGTCCCGGCCCCAGCACAATCCCATTGGCCGGTTTCTGGCCAATGGGAGCTTCCTGTTTGAAAAACAGGCAGCACACAAAGCACCCTCCCCCTTCGGGCTCTTATTCACTGACACACATGGCCCCACAGTCTGTGCAGGAGTAGAGCAGGCAGGGAGGCTGCCTGAGAACCCTGCTGAGCTGCTAGCTGGTAGTTGCCCAGGTAAGTCTCCCAGCCAGAGCCTACCTCTGGCACCCCAGCCCCTTCCTCCCCTCCCCCAAGCCTCTGCCACCCCACATAACCCAAACTCTCTGCCCCCCTCTTGAATCCATACCCCCTCCCAGATCCTGCATCCCAATCCCCTACCCCAGATCACAACCCCTTCCTGCCCTAGGTCACAACCCAACCCCTGGACCTCCTCCTGCACGCCAATCCCCTACCCTAGGTCACAACCCAAACCCCTGCACCCCAATCCCTTGCCCCAGGTCACAATCCCTTCCTGCCCTAGGTCACAACCCAAACCCTTGCACCTCCTCCTGCTCCCCAGGTCATAACTGCCTCCTTCACCCAAACTCCCTCCCAGACCCCACATGCCCTCCTGCACCCCAATCTCTTACCCCAAGCTTCCTCCTGCACTCAACCTCCATCCCAGACCCGGCACTTCCTCCACTAATATCATGGAAGAGCACGGCCCTTGACCACATTCCAAAATCTTGCCCACCCCTGGTTTAGAAACTGCTAGTCTACTCTTGTTACTCTGGAGTTCAAATTTGCAAATACTACTACTATGACTACTAGTATTGCTGTGGCAATTAGGGGCCCTAATTAGTATTATTTTACCAACCTCATAATAAAAAACAACAAGTGCACACTGTTAAGGGCAATTAAGAATGCAACTTAATCTAACAAAAAATAAAAATGGGTGACTAATTACTCAGATCTGCTTTAAAGAGTGCTTGCTTTAAAAAAAAAAAATTAATCATACTTTAAGCCAGATCTCCAGCCCCAATGTGGCTGCACTGTGCTGCAGGAAGCTTGACACAGAGGAATCCCTGAAGGGGTAGTCACCACTTCCCCAATACCATTATGAAGGTGGTACATCATGATAGGGAAGCATAGAAAGGGTGTCATAGAACACACAGTACTTCATCTGTTTCTTGGCTAGTGCAGCTGCCACATAGGGACTGCTGCACTGGGTGTAACTTACAATAGGTCTTTGCCCCTTCAACTGGGAGCCATTTTGACTTCCTAGTCAGCTCAGGATTAAGGGTAAGGAAGAGTAGCAGAAGCCACTTTTCCTTTGTTCTTCTCAAATGTGCTGCAATTAACTTATTTCATATTTTAAAAAGGCAGAATTTAGGAAAAAGTATAATTTCACTGATGTTTGGGGGGTTTTTATCAAAAGATATTTGTGATTTTTATTTTAGGGAGAAGGATAGAAAATAAGTGTTTTAAATACTATGTTTAAAAACAAACAAGGCAGACAGACCTGATCACACAAGTGGTCAAGGTTTATTGTACCTTCCCTCCCCATTTGCTGCCCTCATAACAGATGTAGTGATGAATTCAGCTAAAATAATTTGTTAGTTTTCAGAAAGGCTTCTCTGAAATCTTAATTTTTACATTTCTCCTTCCCCAAAAGGAGAAACACCAGGAGAGAGTCAACCCTCCAAACCAGGAAAGTTGGATGCAACTCTCTACAAAAGCCATTAAATCAACTCTGAAAATTAGTGATGTCACTGAAAAAAGGATGAAATATTACAAGTCTCTGGTGATTTGGAAACTGGAAGTCTCCCAGATCTTTTTATGCAACGCAGACAAATTGCTCCAGAGCAATCAAACCCACCCTATTTAAAATGATGGACATTTATCAGAATTGTTCCCTAAAAGCCACTTGTAAGATTTTTCTGTGAAGCCGACGTTCAAAGAGAAAAAGCCCACTCTCTTTCCACTCTTGTTCTCTGGAACGCAGAACTCAGTGAGTTGTATTTCATTTACAGAATTGTAAAACAGGTTGCTAAAATACTTCTATACACATATAGCTGCTACCTACCTTGTCCAGTTTGACATCTTCGACCACTTTCAAAAGAAAAGAGATTTGAATCATAGCCGTAGCGACGAAGACAGAGGTAGTGCCATTTTACGGAATCCCGTTTACGGGTGTATAAAATTAGTTCTGTATCTGTAAGTTCCATTATGCCAGAACCCAGTTCGTTTCCATCATCATCTACATTAATGACCTTGAAAATAAGAGTTATATGCCATTACATAAGCTTCTTGAACATTTCATTAACATACAGCACTTGATCCATTAAATACAAAATTGAAAAGCTTATAGTTCAGGGGGTGGGCAATAATTTTTAGAAGTGGACCACTTCACAAATTTCTGAAGTGGCCTGGGAGAGAAGAGACGGGGCCTTCGGCGGAAGGGGTGGGGCCAGGAGACTTCTCGTGCTCCCCTGGCCACAGACCCCGATTGGCTTGGGGGGGCGGGGGGGTGTCTCTGTCCCCACCCCTAGTGCCTAGAGAGAATCGACAGGTGTTTTAAAACTTCACACGCTCCCCCTGCCCCTAGGCCAATCAGGTCCTGGAAAGTAGGGGGAGCATGCAAAGTCCCTCGCCTCCTGCCCCTGCCCCCCTCACAGCCGTGCAGCAGCTAGAGAGAACCACTGGCTATTTTAAAACAGTCGATGGTTGCCTCTGTTGCCCCATGCCCCTGGCAGGGGAGGAGCCTTTGCATGCTCTCCCGTCCCCAAGTCTCGATTGGCCTGGGGGCGGGAAAGAGGCAGGGTGGCTGCGGACAGGATCCACCAGCTTGGAGGGCCAGATGCGGCCCACAGAGGCTATCTTGCCCACCTCTGTTATAGCTGCTGCTGAGATACATGAAAGTGTTTTGTTTTCAAAAATAGTTAAACCTGTAATGTTTTGTAAGAGCTAGGTCAGGAAGTGCCAAGTCTCTAGATGAAAATATTTGCTTATCTTTTAAAAAAAAAAAAATGGGTATATTTAAAGCAATGTGAATCAAAGGACACAGGTCATTACTATAATTTGTTACTTCAACACTACAAAAGTTTGAAGCAGAAAGATAAGTCCAATAAATCTAAGAGGCTGTGTTTTTTTAAATATGTGCATTAAAACTGTCACCACATCCTCTTTTGGTTCCACTTTGTCCCTGATAGAATTTGGACAATTCCCACTTTTATTCAAAATGTAACAGCCCCTACTTTGGTGCCTTTTGTCCCAACCAATAGAAAGACTGGTTACAATGAATTTTTCCTCAAAGAGAGACATTGTCCAACTGAAATCCAGTAAATTTTTTAAAAAGTAGTATTTGAAATTGCCATTAAGGCACCTAACATTTCTATGGTTTCAAATAGGTTTTTTTCCTCTCGTTTTTAAATAAAAGATCATACAAACTATACTGAGGGAAAAGGGAAATTGAGTACCAAACAAAGGGATGTCAAAACATGCTTATTAGGTGCTATTTATAACACTATGTAAAAATATCTTAATGTGGCACTTAAGATAACAGCATCCCCTTAAGTTCATGATGGAAAATACAGCCGTTCTCCTTGGTATTTCAATAAGACAATCTGGTACAGAAAATCAAATATCAATCTTACATAACTGGACAAAATGAAGTCACTGGGACTACTTATGGTTAAGCACATACATAAAAGTATCTGTGGACTTAAAACTCTTAGGAATTTTTTGAATGTAACAACAAGCACTTAGAAATAGCACTTCTTCAAGCAAAGCAAGTTCTCAAAAATGCTACATTAAGACAGAACTTCTGTTTAAATGGAGACACACTAATCAAGAATTACGTTAGACACATGGCTTAACACCCTTATGCAAGACCAGAGATCTACGAATGTTCAAAAACAGACCTGTTTAAAATATTCTTTTTACTGAACCTAATATAGCACTATTCAGGGATAAAGAAGAATTTATAGCCACACAAAGTGGTAAGTTTCTGAGGCCTGATTTTCATAAACTTTACAAACACTTTCTTCATTCCAATTCTTATAGCTAGATTGTATCTGCAAGGGAATGACAAAAGTTTGCAACACAACAAATCAACTGCTTACCTTAAATTTGTTTCGATGGTTGTCTGGGACTGTCTCTTTATCTGGACAGCTACAGCAGCTACCCATGACTTCTTTAGAAGACCATGTAATCTCTAGAGCCAAAAAGAAAGTGGTAATTTAATGGGGGAAAGAAGCACAATAATTCCCAGCATGGATTGATTTAAATCAGAGATATCAACAATTTCAATCATGATTTAAATCAGCAAGCAGATTTAAGCAATCAGCAAACTTTGATTTAAGTCATTGAGGGTTTTTTTTGCATTTGTTAATTTCCTAACAATGATTATTTAATGATGTAATCATTAAAAACATGTTCATTTTCAACGACAAATATAGTCTTTATACTAAATGTGGTACTTGCTGCTTATCAGGAGTATACATTATATCTGTTCACATTTATTTAAGCAATATAGCGTAACAATGTAAAAATGAGTAATCTGAAATATGTTAGAAAGCAGTTAATGGTAAATGTATTTACTAAAATAATATTTTAGTCATTGTTTGAGTCAAGTTGTACTTACATGGAAACTGAAATTCAGTTAATTTTAAAATTCTGTTTTTAAATGAAACAAAAAAACCTTAAATATGCTAGCTATATAAGGGAAAAAGTAAGTTTACTTAAACGTGTTATGTATTTAAAATTGATTGATTAAACAAAAGAAATATTTGTAGTTAATTGAACTGGTAGTGCAATATTAGTGACCAGAAACTAATACTAATATTGCTCCTTGAGATGACAAATGTCTGACATATTTTGCAGCAGCCACACAAGCTATTATAAAAATATTTAAAAGTTACATAATGATAACATTCCTTTTTAAAATTGTATTTTCTAACAATTTGACTTAAAAAAAAGAATGTCTGTATGAAGTTGTGAGAATCCTGCTACAAGTAAAAATTGCAGTAACCAAATAGACTCATTTGAGCTGTGAATTGAATTCCCATTGAATTCTCATTTGCAAACATTTCCTGGTGAGATCCTTACCCATCTCCAAACTCTTTTTACTGAGCCAAAAGGCTCTAAAAACCCCACTTCTCGCTCAGGGAGAATTTCCCCAGCACAGGCACACAAACTCCAGCTACAGGGAGAGTTCAGCAGGATAGGGTTCCAGTAGGCAACACTCAAGTCCCTTGAGCAGCTCTGGAACGCTATCCTAAACGTTAGGCAGGCCCCAGTGTTGTCTGAGGTACATCAAGGACCTCTCCAGCATTCAAAGCATCCTAGTATTGGCAGTGCCTTGGAAATAGAGCACAGACTCTCATTCAGGAATGCTGGAGCTGGAGAGGGCGTAGGCCGTGGAGTCTATCGATGCAGCTCATTTATTTTGAGGAAGTATTCTTGAAAACAACAATCATGAAAGGTAGCTATAATGCAGACAGATATTAAAGTTAATACAAATTAAGACATTTTGCAACAGAAATTCTCATAATTTATTGAAATTTTCTTGCAACAGAAATCCTATGCTCCACAGAGCGCTTCCAGATGGGTACAGAGCTACAAGGATACTATAGCTTCCTATGCCAAATCTTAGGGATTCCTTTTCAAGCTCTTTGACAAACTGACAACAGAATTAAGCAGTAGTGATACATTCACTCAGTGTCTTTCTCTGGTGTAAAGATTACATTAATCAAAGTTGTTAACAGCAAAACTGGGATGCCAGCAAATTTGAAGGATGCAAAAATAAACTGCAAAATAAATTGAAGATACAGAGCAGTGGTTAAAAGGCCAACAGTATGGAAATTTGAGAACTGGTGGAACTCAACTTAATTCACTCACCTAGATTTGGCCATTAATATTCCTAGCCTCTGTTGCAGCATCAGGACTTCTGTCATACTTCAAAATGGCATGCTGTCTTCTCACATAAACAACCACTTGAACTAAAAAAAAAAAAAAGGGGGTTTAAACCACTTGTCTTTATACATACAGTACTTTCCTTCAGCAGAAACTTACTATTAATGTGCATTTATACATAGTCAACACTGTATTTTGGAGACATTGTATAGGGATAGACTGCTTAGGCACAGCTTAAGACAAATCTTACCGAGGGCATTCTGCATCAAAAAATTAAAAATTGTGCACATGATACTTGAACATTTTGCAATGATATAACAAATTGTGTCAAATAAATGATTCCAGCATGGAATTGTGGAGCACAAGCCACTGGCTCCACAGAGATGGGAGATAACTCCCCACCACCTCTGGACACAGACTCAGCAGTGAGGCTGCACCCAACCTGAACACAGTGTAAAGACAAGGCCAGTCCCAGAAACACTCCACAGCTTTGCCCCTCCATGCCAAGTGCACCAAGTATGGGCAGCAAAATCCAAGTGTGAAGGGGATCCAGATGTGGGTTGAGAGTTCTGTGTGGGGCAATCTGGGTGCAAGCATCTCAGTGGGGGATCTGGATGCACAGACTTTTACTGGGGGGTTCTAGGTGCAATGCAGGGGGTCACGGTGAAGGTGGTTGGGACTCAGCAGAGGGGAGTAGGTGCAAGGAGCTCAGGTATTGGGGCTCAGTAAGGTGGGGATCTAGGTACAGTTGATTGGGGATCCAGGTGGCTATCAGTGTGATCCAGGTGCAGGATGAATGGGGCTATTCAGGGGGCTTCTGAGTGCAGGGTCGGGGAGTTAAGCTTGGTGGAAAAGTCTAGGTATGAGGAGGGTCTGGATGCTCGGGGTTGTGCAGGTTGAGAGCAGCTTCCCGTACAAGGATCCCTGCAGCTGAGAAGCAGCAAGTGCAAGAAATGGAATGGGGAAGAATTTGCAGAACTTCCTGCAGCTGTGGGAGACGTGTGGGGGTGTGTGTGTGGTGGTGGTAGGGGTGTGTGTGTGTGTCAGTTGGACCTGGACCTGAATGTCATGCTGGGAAAGAGAAAGTCCTGCCCTCCTCAGCCCAGCCAGGACTAACAGCTAGGCCCAGCATAGTATAGGAGTCATAAGCTGGGTCTTCCCAAATCCCTCCTCGTAGCCCATCGTGATTTACCTTTCTGCCGGCTGCCCTGAGCATCTGAAACCTACTGCTGGGGAGGGTTGTATGACTGCTTCTATGGCTTCTCTTTGCTTCCCTGTCAAAGTCATTTTTGAAAGAAATTAGGGGAGGGAGGAGCACACAAATTCTGCACGTGCTATCTAATCTATCTATTAGTCCTTTGGGCTCCTAATGGAGCACAGGGCCTCCACAGTCATCCTCCATTTCTTGCGCTCCTTAGCAATAGTCTTGATTTGATCCCATATTAAGCCAGCTGCTTTTACTTCATCCAGGCAGCTTCATCGCCATGTTTGTTTGGGACGTCCCCTTTTCCTCTTTCCCTTTGGATTCTATTCTAACACTTGTCTCGTGATACATTCCTCACAGTCCTTACGCAGAATGTGGCCTGCCCATCGCCATTTTCTTTTCTTAATCTAGACCTTCATTGGTTTCTGATTTGTTTTGGTCCACAAGGTTTCATTTGGCACTCTATCATACCACTTTAGCTGGAGAATGTGTCTAAGGCATTTATTGACAAATGTCTGGATTCTGTTAGTGTTGCTCTGGACAACGTGCCACGCCTCCGAGCCATACAGTAGGACTGATTTCACATTGGAAGTGAAAGTACATAATTTAGTTCTTGTACGCCAGACTCGTCGTAGTATGGCAAAAGCTTTTGTTGCGCCTTTCTTATTCTTGCACTGATGTCCTCTTCGGTTCCCCCATTCTTGCTAATAACAGTCCCCAAATATACAAACAGATCTACCTCTTTCACTGCTTTTCTTTCAATTGTAATTTCACCTTCCTGTCTGTTGTTAATGTGCATCAACTTGGTCTTCTCTGACTAATCTTGAGGCCCACTCGCTCAGCTGTTTCCTGTAGGGCATCTGTCTTCTCTTGCATATGCTCTAATTTGTCTGCAAGCAGGGTTAAGTCATCTGCGTCTAGAGCTTCAAGTTTCCTAGTTTGAGTCCATTGGAGTCCCCTTCCTGAGTCAGCATATGCTGTTTTTGTGACCCAGTCTAGGACAATCAGGAAGAGTAATGGAGAAAGAAGGCAGCCATGGCATACACCTGTTGTGACCTGAAATTTTTCTGACAATTTTCCATCCTGGATGTCCTGGCAAGAGTATTCTTCATACAGTTTCTTGATGATGGTAATCAGTTTGCCTGGAACTCCGTAATGTTGCATGATGGTCCAGATGGACTGCCTGTCCACACTACTGAAGGCTTTCATAAAGGTTATGAAGTTGATATAGAGTGGTGCTTGCCATTCAATGCATTGTTCTACGATGATCCAAAGTGTTACTATCTGGTCTGTGCAAGATCATCCTCTCCTAAAACCTGCCTGTTCTTCTCTTAGTTTGTGGTCTCTGGCATCTTTCATTTGTTCCAGGATGACTCTGGTTAATACTTTGCTTAGGATGGACAGGAGAGTAATCCCCCTCCACTTTTCACACAGTGACAGATCACTGGATTTAGGGAGTTTCACTAGCAGCCCTTTTCTCCAATCCTTTGGAATCTCCTCTGTTGCCCATATCAGATTTAGCAAGCTGTGTAGCTGGTCCACTATAGCAGCTCCTCCTTCTTTTAGTACTTCAGGTGGAATATTATCAGGTCCTGCTGCCTTGCCATTCTTTAGGTTCCTTATTGCCTTGCAGACTTCCTCTTTTGTAATTGCCTCAGTGTTGATGTCTAGGGGTTCTCCTACTTCTAGCTGTAGTGGATTTGATGGTGGTGGTCTGTTTAACACTTCTTCAAAATGCTCCTTCCATCTGGCTAGCTGCTCATCCACTGAGGTAAGTAGCTGACCATCTTTGTTTTTGACCGGTCTGTTTGGGTTTCTCTTCCTTCCACTCAAGATTCAAGTTGTATTGTACAGGGTTTTCAAGTCCCCTTGTTTAGATGCTGCCTCTTCTTTCTGCAATCTCGTTTACGAAATTTATCTTATCCTTGCAGAGACTTTTCTTTACTTCCCCAGCGACTTCGTGGTGTGTAGATGATGCAGCTTATATCTGGCCTCTTGTTTTTGCTTGGTTGACTTGTTGCTTGAGTGCCATCCGTTCTTCAATCATTCTCCATGTCTGATCTGTGAGCCATTCCTTCCAGTTAATGGAAGGTCGCCCTAATACCACCTCACACATTTCCACTATTGCTTCCTTCATTAAGCTCCAGACTCCCTCCGCAGTTTCTGCACATGTGCAGTGGCACAAAATTCCCTCAATAGTAAAATCTTTGTGCAATGGTGCTGCCCCCAGACAGGCCCTAGGGTCTCTGTGGAAACAGATTTTTGCTCCCATCTTGCTTGCAGGGAGAAATAATCTGCTAAAACCAGATCAGTGGAGCGATGGTTCTCAACCAGTGGTATGCAGAGGTCTTCTGGGGAAATGTTAATTCATCTAGATCAGTAATTTTCAATGTAGGAGTTGTAAGCCCCACAGGGGTCACGGGGCAGGTTTGATTGAGTTGCAAGTGCAGGGCTGACGTTAGGGGGCTGCAAACATAGCAACTGCCTAGGTCCTCACATCACAAGGGACTGTGCAAAGCTTAGTTATAATCTTCAGCCCCGGATGGCAGGGTTTAGGATTCAGAAGTATAGTAGTCTGGAAAGGTTAAGAACCACCCGCAATGGATGACTACACCCATTCTCCACATACCTGAGAGAATGAAAGTACTAGGAACTCAGACACATGGAATATAGCAGATGCAGGGCTCAAGCATAATCTTTTCAGGCCCATTACAAACTTGTAATACAGACCTTCTCCTACACTTCCCCCTCCCCCAATTTGAGGCCTGGGCTGGGCCACCTAGGGCCTCAATAAAGTATACCCTTCCCTTCCATGTGGGGCCCCTGAGCAGAAGCTAAAGGCCATAATCAGGAAGCTGCACAGAAGAGTAAGGCTATGTCTACACTTCACGCTTATTTTGAAATAACAGAGTGCACGTCTACACAGCAAGCCCATTATTTCAAAATAATTTCAAAACAACAGGCTTCTTGCTCCAACTTCTGTAACCCTGATTTCATGAGGAGTAAGAGTACATCTAGACTGTGGGGGTTTTCCGGGATACCAGAAGTATCCCCAAAAAACCCCGCCATGTCCAGGGAACACATTTGCACTTCCACTTTTTTTTGCAGAAGAGCAAATGCACTCTTTCGGGGAGCCCTGTATACCTCGTTCTACGAGGAATAAGGGCTCCTCCAAAAGAGGAGGCTTTTCCACCATTTGGCCCCATCTAGACTAAAAGTCTATAGTGCAGACCTAGCCTAAGGGAAGTCAAAGGAAAAGTGTTCTTCCTCCGACTTCCTGCTATGTAGAGAGCACCTAAAGCCGAGTTAATGTAGCTGAAGTTGCATATGCAATTAATGTAGCTGAAGTTGTGTATCTTAACTCAACTTTAGCCCACAGTGTAGATGTACCCTAAGGATGTTAAATTGCAGTTATCTGGCTAATTGAGATACAATTTGTATTGACTACACAATTGGTCAATAAGGGCCCCTCTGCAGAGCTGTAGCAGGGGTAGCTCCTGGAGCCAGCTCGAGCCATGACAGAGCAGTTCTGACTTGAGCTGGCTCCAGGAGCCACTTGCACTGCAGCTCTGCATTTTAAATGTAGTTAGAGCCACCGGGCTCTTACTACATTTAAAATGCAGAGGTACAGTGTCCAGGACCAGTGCGAGCTGGGACTGCTCGGTCCTGGCTCACGCCGAATCTAGCAGCTCCTATCAGTGGGGGGCCCAGCTCCACATTGGGACTCCTGCAGACAGGGACTGCTGCCAGAGCTGTCTCCCCTATTCCCCTCAACTCCCTCTGATAGAGGCAGTGGGGGCAGGTGACACCACAGAGGCAGTGCTAGGGGGAACTGGCTTTTAAGCCAGCTCTTGCCAGCATCGTTTCCTCTCCCCCCTCCCCTTGTTGCCTCTCATACAGGGGCAGCAAGGGAGGGAGGGAAGCAAACAGTCAAGTACTCTACTCGACTGCCCAATAAGCATATGCTTATTGGGTAATCTACAGAGGCGCATGTATGTTTCTTACTTCTCCTACAGAAGGTGTAGGACAGTATCAATGTGGATTCTTAGCACGTCAACCCTCTTTGCAACCCTCCACTGGCTTCTCCTTCTCTATCACAACATAAGCTGTTTGTCTTCGCTTACAAGGCCCTTCACAAACTTTCATTTCAAAGACTGAAAGATTTAACTCCCGCCTTCAAGTGGGCCATGATGCCAACTTCCACTGCCCACTGCCCACCTGTTTTCAAACAAGAGCCTTTGTTTTCTCCCATCTTGTCCTTCCCCCTTCAGAGGTACCCCCTGTGAACACCTGCAAAGCTACCCCATTAACTATCTTCAGATTCTCTCCTTGAAACTCTCTTTTGATGTGATGCCTACAAAACCTTAACAATTAGACTGTTACCACCACTGCTTATGAAGCTGACCAATGCTGTCTCATTGTTCCCTTGTACTCTATGTTATTCTATGGACATCTGTTGTCTTATGCTTAGACTGTAAGCCCTTTGGGGCAGGGACTGTCTTTGTCCTGTATTTTTACAACACCTACAACACCTAGCACAACAGGATCCTGATCCATGGCAAGGATCCTAGAGTGCTATGGTAACACAAATTAATAATTAGGGATAGTATGTATGGCCCCATCTTCAGAGTATAGATTAAAATAAAATACCACAGTGACATTCAAAAGCAGACTATCATACACTAACACTGTTTAAGTTTTTCAGTGGACTATTAAAAACGTGAGTGGTCACATTTAATGCACTACAATTACATACAAAACTGCACAAGCTTTGCTGAACTTCAATCCAAATGGAGTTGTGCAGAGATATAGAATGATCACTGTTCATATACAGTGCATTTAGGTGTATACATCACTGTGATGGGGCTTCTGCCCCGCACTGGCCCTTTAAGGGTAAAACCCAGCCCTGGGAGAAGGTTGAGAGCAAAGCCCTACAGCTGAGGGGGAGTATAAATAAAGGCTCTTGGTGGGAAGGAGAGATACAGAGAGATTCTTGCTCTAGCTGGGGATCAGGAGGAACCTGGCTGCCAGGGAATCTGGAGGATTCCTGAGACAGAACAGTGCTGGGAAAAGCAGGCAAGCTGGGGAGCACTGGCCTGACCTCATTCCCAGGCTGCAGGATCTGAGGCAAGGCCTGAGAGTGTAAGGGCTGCAGGGGGACAGCCAGGCTAGAAAGAGGCAGCAGGTTCACACCCCCTTGCCAATGATGAGCAATCGTTTCAGACTACAGTTTGACCCGGAGGTAAGAGGCTAGATAAAGACTGGCAGTGGGTCACTGAGGCAAGGTGAGCATAGGGCAATTGTGGTTCCCCGATGGGGAGGACCCCAGAGTGCAGGGGGCACCACCGTGATAGGGCAGTGCCCAGAGGTGGAGAAAATAGGTAACCGGGGGTGAGACACCAGCCAGAAGGGGGCGCTCCAGCACCAAAAAGCTAATTCCTGGAGTACCCAGCAGGAGGTGCCCGTGGCAGTGAGGCGCACACACACACACACACACACACACACACACACACTACTCAATATCAATGCACTGCAGCAGGTAAGGATGGGCAAATGATTTATATAATTGCATTACATTTTCCAGTCAAATTGCTTTTTCAGGGGCAATTGCCTAACATCAAACCTGAAATTTTCCTACTCTTGTTTCACTGTATCTTAGTTATTTGTAAACTTATGTCCTCCTCACAATCTTCTTTACTAGACTATATAAACTTCACTACCTCTGCTCCCCGGGAGTCTCATCTTCCAATCTTGATGTCATTTTATCCTAATACAGGGGTGGGTGATCATTTTTGGCGGGGGATCACTTCAAGATTTTGGAAAATGGTCAAAGGCCACACTCTTCTGGGATATTAATGGAGGAATTCCGGGTTCTGGGATGGAGGTTGGGCGCAGAAGCGAGACTGGGGGGTGCAGAAGGGATAATGGGATTTGGGAGGGAGTTTAGGTGAAGGAGGCAGTTGTGACCTAGGGCAGGGGACTGGGATGCAGGATTTTGGGATGTGACCTAGGGTAGAAGGGGATTGTGATCTGGGGCAGAAGATTGGGGTGCCACATCTGGGAGGGGACATGGGTGTCGGAAGGGACAGGGTTTGGGTATGTGGGGGGGGGGCAGGGGGGCGGCAGAGGGTCGGGGAAGGGAGGGGCTGGGATGCCAGAGGGGAGGCTCTGGCTGGGCAGTGCTAACCAGCAGAAACCTGAGGCAGACTAACTAGTGCAGGCTGCTCACTGCTTCACATGGCTCCACTCTGGGCATGACAGGGAGGGGTGAAGAAGGAAGGGAAAAGGCTTCCTAACTGCCCCTGCTCCCAGCAAAAATTCTCAGCTCCTATTAGCTGCGAGATTGGCCAATGGGAGCTAAGAGATTTTGCTGAGAGGTGGGAACAGCATGAGAAGTCTCCTTCCTCCTTCCCCAGCCATGTGGAGTGGAGAAGAGCTGGCTTTTTAAAGTGTGAGCTGTTCTCTGCCTAAGGGTTCTATCAAGGTGGCTGTGGGCTGGATCTGGTGGCTTGGAGGGCCAGATCCGACCCGCTGGCAGCCTCTAGCTTGCCCCGTCCTAATGCCTTGCATTATGATACAGTTTTAAATTACACAGCCACCTTTTTTCACAGTGCTTCCTTCCCCCCCGTTCAGTGTACAAAACAGATGCACAAGGGGGAGAAGTTGAATGGACAGCCTTAAAATCTGACAGTTCCTAATTTTTGATTGCTTGACTGCATCCTGTTAATATGGTGGGAGAAGGGGGAAGGGAAGCTATATGTAATAAAAGATGCGAAGTGTGCAAACATCCAAGTAAAAAACCTGGAATGATTAGTATGGGAAGGAAAAGAAAAGGAGCTTTCTTTCTCTAGCCCTCATGCCTTTGCAAGCTCTCACATTATCTGGGAGTTGGTTAAGGAGAGTATTGCTCTTCAGACCCAAGAGCTATAACATGCCTAGGTCCATTTGCTTGTGGCTTGCTTAATATCTCAAATGTAAGTTACTGCATTGAAAAATATGTTTACAAATTATTATTATTTCAATCAGAAGACACTGAAATATATCTTTTCCCTGTCTAGTACATTCTTTTACCTCAAGGAAGTCTAGCCTTTTTGTAACTCCGGAAGATTTTTAGTGTTCAATCATGGAATAATACTTGATCACAGCTACACTACATATATGTACACGCACACACACGTACGCGCACACGCACACTTCCCCGAACCTGGTTTCCTACTTCATATTTTTCTTCTTTAAGAAGAAGATTAACCCTGAGTCCTGAAACTACAACATAGAACTGGTGTGCTTTTATGTTAATGGTTACTTGAAATTCTAACATTACATATCATACATATTTGATTTTTTAAAAGGTAGAGAAGATAAAGGATAGTCATATTAAATTGGTTTTGAACATTACATTATCTAGCACCAGAAAGCAGAATAGGTAGGAAAGAAATCAATGTAAACAATTAAATTATTCTATTGTTCCCGAGATGCATTAATTCAATTTTATCTTAAAGCTATGTGTGATGTGGGATTTTTTTTGTTGGTTGGTTTTTAAATTTAAGAATTCCATTAGGACTGCAAATTTGTGGCAAAAAAGGAGTGAAGAGAATGAAAGGAACAAATTATCTTTTTACTTGTGCATTTTTAACTAATTTACATTGCAATACTCGTTTAAAAATATAACTAATGCTGGGATACCTGGGCACTAAAATCTTAGAAAATACAAATGTAACAGGACAAGGACCAAATCCTCTAAAACATTTTTAATTCGTCCCATTCCTAAATATTGTTGCTCAAAATAAGTGTGATATTAAAACAGTAAAATGAAAGTCATGGTCTGTCTAAACTCTGTTAGCCAGCCAACAATTAATTTAATACATTTGTACCAGAGTTGAAAGCAAACATTTAACGTATAATACCAAAAAGCTTACAAGTACTTGCTGAATCTTATAATTAAGAATTTTCAGCTGCAGTAGTACAGCCATGTTCAAAGGCTTCAGAAACATTTAACTGGGTTTTCACAGCTGCCTTCTGTGAAAACAAGAAAAGGACTACATTCAATTTGGAACTTTATGAAGACATTCTTAAAATACCTGAAATATTAAAGGTTTCACCATTAGTAAATCCAGTTTCTGTTTGTCCCCTCACTTAAACGCCATAGTTCAAGTCTAGGGTCAGCTCATTAAACAAAAATTTGGAAATTAGCTGCATTTGGGGCTTCAGGATAAATCCTTGAGATTTTGAAGGAGGAAAGCTGAATAACAAGAAAAGCATATTATGTTTGTGATGTGGACTGAATGTGAAATAGAATTCTTCCCAGGGTGTCCCCTCCCATCAGTGTATTCAAATCACGGTTTGCTGGACAGTTACTCTACGTAAACCGAAATCCAACAATCCCTCAAATAATTTTCAAACTCACTTTATGAAATTGGTCTTCCGGCTACAGAACTTACTGCCATTTAATCACATTTTTATTAAGTGTTTGGTTTGCTTACTTTTCAGGTTAAATTAAATATACTTCTGTTGCACCATCACAAAGCAATTAGCTAAATGTTCTTCTGCTTTCAGATTCTTCTTGGTAAAAGCGTAACTTGACTTTTAAAACTAGATATCATTTAAAAACCCAGGGCTAGCCTGAGAAAAAACACTTCGTTAATTATTTCGGCAGAATGTTTACATTAAAAGAGGGCCGTCCATACCAATGCTGGTGCCTTACACAGCCCAGCACTGGCACCACACACCCCCTCCGCATGGTAACTCCATGCATGGGCAGGAGAGCTGAAGGGGGCAGAAGCTGTTGGGAACCAGAGCTGGGTTGCCAAGTCTCCCAGACCAGACAATACTGCCTCAAATGGCACCCAGTCAAAAGAGTTGGCAACCCTACGTAGGGCAGGGAGCGACAGTGAGCGGTGAAGGCGTGAGCAGGGAACTCAGGAGCAGAGGGCAGCTGTGCTATGGGTCAGAGAGAAGCGGCACTTTGAAGGGGTAACTGCTGCTTCTCTCTAATAGCTGGCTGCACAGCTGCCCTTGCCTCTCCTGAGTCCTCCAACCCACACTCATGCTGCTTACTGCCACCTGATAACCAGGAGCTGGCGATGGGGCTGGCTGGGGCCTGGAGGCCACTTGAGCCCATACACAGCATCCATCTATATAGGGCTCCATGGTATTTGGGGCAACCTGAGTGCCCCAAATTCCATGGTACTCCATGCAACTGTGTGTTTTGCGTACCAGGAGGGAAAGCCCTGGTCAAAAATACCAGTGGTAACACCAACACCGGATTATGTTCAGAAAAAACCAAAATGACTGGTTATTTTTTTCTAAATTCTTGAAACAAGAATAATCTAGTTTTTGAGTCTGCAACCTGTTCAGACTCCAAATTAGTGTACAATATTTCAAGTCCCTTCACTGGAAAGGAAAAATTCTGTCTTACCTTTGTGTTTTCCTTCTAGAACACTCCATAACAAATAATCTTCACAGTATCACAATCCCCATCTCTATGTCACGGGGAAACACACCAATTCTCTTCCCTGAGCCTGGGCTTCCGCACACCTCAGGAAGAGCTAGTGATCATTCTGGAGTGTATTTAATACAACTTTGGAAGCTATCTACAATTTGTAAGTGCTAGTCAACACAAACCATCTGCAGCAAAGCCTTGACAAGAAATTTAGGAATTTTGCCAGAATCTGGGAAAGGGCAATAGGAGATGGATCAGCAACTGGCATTGGCCACTGTTGGAAAACAGGATACAGGGTTAGTTGGATCTTTAACTTATCCAGTAAGACCTTTCTTATGTTCTTTCAGGAACATCCTACCCTCTTCCCTTTCAAACTACTTTAAACTACTTAAGCAAGTAAATAATAGTCTGAGGGAAGGGAGGTAGAGAGAAGAGACTAGACATAAACCAATCCTCTGAGGGATGGTCAGACTGCAACAGAGTTTCCTGGAATGAAAATTCTCAGATAAAATAGAAATTTCCCTTTCAGTCCCCTCCATGTCAGACTCTTCACAGTGGGAAGCAGTAAATCATCCCTCCAGTGGGATGATTCAATTGACTCCTGTAGCACTGAAAAGGAATTTACATAACAGGGTAACACAGTAATCCTTAACATCATTCTACCAAATGCTTCCACAATCAGCTCTTTAGAAGCACAAAATTGGTTTGCTATTCTTGACCTTCAATATATTTTCAGTTCAAGCATCATCACTGCCACTTATCTGAGACAGCCTGCCTGTCTACAACCTAAGAGTTTTCACAAGATATCAGACAGTAGTAGCAGCACATCCAAAATGACAAGAAATACACTTCTGTTGTACTTGGATGATTAGCATCTGAAAGTGAAATCCTCGCCACTGTTCCACCTTAACATGCTCCTCCTCACATACTTTTGAATTGGACTTTGTAACAGTAAACTAGCTCTGATGTCAAGAATATGCAATGTCACATCACTTTACACAGCAGCATTTATGGATTCAAATCACCACTAGCTGACTTCTTTCTACAACACAGTCATTAAGCTGAGAGTAAGAAAGGTGGGGATTTTGTTTTTAGACCCAACCTATTTCATAGTGATTTTGGAAAAACTTATCTATAGATTAGTTATCATTGTAACTGATTTCCTTTCAGTTTTAACAGGTGTCTTATTTTTATCCGTAACTGTCTTCAAGAGAAACTTTTCCTGTGGGATGACAGAGTGACATCATCATATCACTCTGCATCCCGCCTGCTGCCTCCTCCTCCCTTCTCCCAGGTGCTCGTGGCAGCGGGGGTGAGTGCCACATGGCCTCTCTCCTCTCCAGTGCTCCCCACAGGCTGGGGGGAGAGAGCCAGGGCTGTCAAGGCGGGGGAGGAGGGGAAGGGGGAATGGTAGAGCCAGGGCTGGCACAGCCTCAGCCATCCTGGGCAGCCGGGGGGGCGGAGGGGAAGGGGGCAGGCTAGGGCTGCCACACCTCAGCCTGGCCCTCCCAGGGTGCTGTGGGGAGAGCAGGGGCTGCCTACCCTCTGTGAATGGAGTGAGTTTTGTCTTGTGCATCAATATTGACATCATGTGAGCTTTTTCGATGTGTGCCACCATGGCACCCATCAGTTACTAAATTAAAATATATAAAATTTATTTTGTGGACGAAAAAATACTAAAACAAGGGATAATTAACAAGGTGCAGGACCCTGCACACACACACCCTGATAATCACCCAGCTTGGCATCCTGTCTCACTCCCACCAAGCCTTGCTCCCACTGTTCCTGTGCACCCTTTACCACTAACCCTGCACTTGCCCCTTTCATCCCACCCCCTGCACTTTTCTCCCAGCCCCATCCAGTCAAAAAAGTGTAGAAATTGTTAATGCATAAAAAAATGAATGCATTGTCCCTCACCATAGACTTTAAAAGCTCATTCTGCAGTTGCAAATTAATGACATTGAGAAAATGAATTTAGGGATATCACCAGAAAATTCCATACAGCTCTTTTTCTTCAGTTCACATTATTATACAGTACATGATCTAATTATTTATTATAGTATCTGCATGCTTAAGACCCTCTGTGAATCATAGAAAAGCCTCTTTAATATGTCATCATGAACTGCATATTGATTTAGCATCAATATAAAATAATCAATATTCATTAAGAAAATTTTAGTTGCCTATAACACTCAATGTGTATGTGTGCACGCGAGAGAGAAATTCTGTGTTTGTGCATTTGGTTTTTCTTCCTTAAGTGCAGCACCTTACATTTGTCCTTGTTGAATTCTCTGATATACACCAATTCTCTAATTTATCAGAATCCCTTTGAATTTTAGTTCTATCCTTCACAGTATTTGCAACCCCCTCCCCAGGCCAGCTTTGTATCACCTGCAAATTTGATTAATATGCTCTCATTGCTACATCCAGGGTCATTACTAAAGATAGCAAACACCATCAGACCGAGAGTAAACCGCTGTGGAACTCCACTAGAGACCTCCTTCCAATCTGACATTGGAAAAGTAGCTATTAATGGGCCAAACACTAAAAAATACAGCAGTTGCCATCAGTTAGGACATAGTGTTATCTGAGGTAGCAGAGTCACCTCATGCCCTATGGTAACTTTTTGCAAATGTTGATTTTTTTAAACGGGAAGAGACAAAAGACATGTCTTCTCCACCAACAGAGGCAAATGACATGAGGCTATCAACAGAAAACGCTGCTTGCTACAGAACAACAAATTCATGCAAGTGGTTTAAGTAAATTGGCATTTCATCAAACTGAATGAAACAAAGCACCTTCTTCTATAATAATGACTAAGCTTATGGTGGGTCAGTGAGTTGCCTCTTTCTCCTTGAGGCTCTGTGTTATGTTCCAGAACTTCAACTTTCATTAAAAATTAAAAAATCTCTAGCCTTAATTTTTGCAAAGATACCCTTCAAAAATAAACTACTTCCCTGGTCTGGCACCCTTGGGAACTAAGTGGTCCCAGACCAGGGGAGGTCAATGTACCCAGGTCTCCACATTTCCTCCTGGCTGCCTGCTGCTATGGGTAGAGCAGAGCCCCAGGCAGGAGAGGGAGGCTCCACTACCCCCCCATCCTCCCGCTGCTCTGCTGTCACCCAGGGCTCCTCTTTTTCCCCCAGGCTCTGATGTTACCTGGGAGGGCTCCACGCTCTGCCTGGTGGCCCTGTTGCTGACAGGGTTTCTCACCAGTGGTCCTCACGCCCATGCCCAGAGCTCTGCATTCTGCACAATAGCCCCGCTGCTGCCAGTGGCTCTGTGTTCTGCCCGGCAGCTCCACTGCCACCAGGAACTCTCCTCAGCAGCCCTGCTGCAGCTCGGGACTCCCATGCTCCCTCCGACTGGGTTGTTTGATGGCTGCACCGTAGCCCTGTCCCTGGAGCAGTGGCACCATTGGCCGGGACTCAAGCTGAGACTGCAGTGCTATTTTTAGTCCCAGCAGCTGCACACAGCTGGGGCTGCAGCCGTGTGGCAGGTGGCTGCTCCGTGTGCTGGGGCCACTGTAGCAGAGGCCACGATGCTATTTTTAGTACCTCAGCCCAGGCTCCAGCTCCAGTAGCTGCCATGTGGGCCGCACAGTAGCTGGCCAGCTGCTCCTGAGATGGGGCAGCCAGACGCCATGCAGCCTCACCTCTGGGAGCAGCTGCGGCCGCGGCTCTGCTGAGGAGGTGGGCAGGACTGAAATTTTTGGTGTGCGCTTACGCAGGCGCACACCTTAGAGGAAATCCTGGTTGGCAAGTGTAGCAAGCTGGGGGCACAGCCCCCTAGTACTTTTAATCATTAAGATTACCTGGTATTTAATTACATATTTACTGAACCTTGTTTAAAACTGAATTATTTTGTGTTGCAAAAATACTTAAGTAGCACATAAGGAGTGTATTGTATTTTATCAATTTATATGCGTAATGAAAAATACTTGAGTACTGGGTGCTTCTACAGATACAGGGGAAAAACATGTTTTTAAAGGATATAGTTCATGTTCATTTCAATCATTGCCCTTTTAAGGAACATTCTGTTTGTCACAACAGATGCCATATTATACATGGAACAAATTTACAGTTGCACAATTTTCACATGCTGCATTTTTTATCCCAGGATAACCTTGCATCAGCAACACATGATCGCATGACCATAAAGCTCAGTTGCAATTCCCTGTCCACTGAGTTTCTACAGACCTTGCAGTTTGTTCAGTATGCAACAAAACACATTTCTTTTCAGTAGTTTATATCAGTCCTGCCTTCTTTACATTGCCCTAAAATTGATGGACTATGAATTGACATTGCTGGTTTTCCAAACTCTTAATGCCACAGGCCCAAACTATATTGGAGGCCAAGGCATCATTCTGATAGGTATCTACTGCTGTCTAGCAAACCATCTTTGCATCTTAAGTTGGCAAAACAAGCATGCCTTGGCTTTACTGAGGTTCCAGGGCATGAAACCCACTATAATCTGAAACTGATCCCAGTACTTATTTCACAACTTTTTAAAAGTGCCTCGAATATTTTATCTGCCTGCAGAGATGGTAAGAAGTCTCCTCCTTCCTACCAAAAGAACAATCACAACTGGCCCCATGTTATATTTCTCTCATTCCTTTCCCTCCATCAACTTTTTTTTAATTGCCTGATTTGCTTTTTTTTTTTTTTTTCCCTGTTTGAATTTTAAGATAGCGGTTAATAAATCCATCTTATGAAACCTAGATGGGACAGATTTATATCCAGAACCTATGTGCTTTAAAAGACTATCATCAAAAATAGTGAAAATACAGCCAGGTTTCTATGTAATATAAAATACATCTTGCAAGTTTTCTGACTTCCACCTAAATCACTGTTCAACTGTGGCCTTTATCAATATTCAGTGAAGCACAAAGTTTCCACTGAGATACTGACACCTCAAAGACAGTTTCCAAAATGAGGGACTGTATTGTGTGACTACATTATGTCAGATTCCTGCTAAGTAATGCAGCAGATAGGCCACATGGGAATTCACTCCTTTCTCTGGGCAAGAAACAAGTACTCTGAATGTTGGCTTTGGGTGGCCTACACAGAACACAGATTTGTGATCAGATAGAGATGGAAAGCCCTCCAGACACTAAGTTAGTGTTAGCAAATGGATAAATAGAAGCAGATGGAAACCTTCCCAAAAGAAAAAATGCATTGAGCAAAACAAAGGGACAGTCTTAAAAAAAAACCCACCAGAAGATAAGGAGCATAAGGTCACAATGCAGTCCACTCTGTGAATATAGCTGATAGCTATCTTAAAATCTAGTGCCTAAATGTTTCTCCAGGCTTCTTCTGAATAATGCAGTAGTGGCCACTGTGGTAGAAAACAGAGTGGAAGAAGAGAGGAACCACTGATTGCTCAGGTGTGGCAAATCCTATTTCATCTAAGCAGCCTGGTATCCTATTTAGACTTAATTTACTTTTACTTTGTGCTCTGTCATTTTTCTGGCTAGCGTGTCTTCTCACTAGGAAGTCAAATCCTTTAGATTACACCAGCTTTTGTTATAAGAGCTTGAAATATCAAGCAAGTCAGTTTATAGTCCATTCACCAGTTCAGGGCAATATAAAGAAGGCAAGGTTGGTGTAAATGCTGAAATAAGTGAGTGTGCTGTCACATATTGCACAAGCTGCATGCTCTGGAGAAGTTTACAGTCATGAGAGCATGTGTTGCTGCTACAAGGTTACCCTGGGATAAGGTATATGCAACGTTTTCAGCTACATCAAAAATTAAATGTTTGCTTCAAAACAGTACAGTAATTGCTAGCTGTGCTGGCAAGCCTCTTGGAACTGGCCCATAGGGTGAACTTCTTAAGTATCTGAAGAAAAACCAGATTTGTGCATATTAGCCAAGACTGGAAAATTCAGTAGGATTTTGGAAACAGAACAAAGAAAAAAAGTGAAAGGTTTCTGAGAAGGAAATTTCTCCCATGAAAAAGGTAATTTAAAGAGGCAGTTGAGTGTTTAAAAAGGCAAAAAGTCAGGAAGGAAGATGTTCTTTCCCATACATCCCCAAATATGCAACCTTTCTTCAAATTAACTCCTTCTTCAGGATGACCTGCTGAGCCCTTGCCTTGCATTCTCTGGCACATGAAGATCTAACTGAAACTACCTTCCCATTTTGTCTATTTTAGAGACAGCAGGGGCATTTTAACAATTAAGAACGCAAAGTAGGGTCACTGAGCATAATCCTGCAGTTTCATCTGTTTGGCATAAGTAACAACAAAAGAGAATAAGTACTTGGGAGGGGGAAGTAGTGTTGCTCATATCAAACAAAAAATAAACCCAAAACTAGAGTGAAGCAGATGCAAGTGGGAACTAAAGATACTGTGAACTGTTTTGATGGGTACTGTGGCCTAACTATGACAGATGAAACTTCAGGGGTAGCCGAGTTAGTCTGTACAGGATAAACTTAAACAACAAATGGTCTGGTAGCACTTTATAAACTAACAAAACATATAGATGGTATCATGAGCTTTCGTGGGCATGAAAATTTTATGAAAGATGAGTAAGCTCTAAAATTGTGAACGGTGGAGTTGAAGGTATTAAAAAGTGTATTTCATATCTTTGTCTATGATAAGTGTAAGAATTTTTAAAACAAGTATTTTAACAGACTAATGATTAAATTCAATGTTATTTGAAACTCCTGTTTTCCTCTATCCCTACCCAAAACAAAAGCATGACATCTTCATGATTAAACTGTAATAAATCTGACTCCTAGAAAAACAAAATTATCATAACCACACACAACTGCCAGCACACAGAACTGCAGTTTCTATGTATCGCCCACACAGCATTTTTGAACATATGATTAGGAGAGCTGATGCATGATCACACCAAATTCCTTCCTTCAGCTCACACATCAAGAACTTGCCCCCTCAAGCTGCATTCTTCTTCAAACAGCCACTGTAACCTTAGCAACCCTCTGCTCCTAATATGGACAGCTGGTCCATTTAAAGTCAGCCCTAGTTGGCAACTGAAATAGTTATTCCCTCAAATTCAGAAGAGCTTGTCCTCTTAATTCCAAAACTACTGATCACAGGGGTTGATTTAAAATTCTGAAACTTGATCTGCACTTTTGTTCTCACAGAAATTTGCACAGCATTTTAATTATTTGAGCTAAAAATAATGATTGGCTACTTCCTATGTGTTTTTCAAATATTATTAATCAAAGTAAAAGCTGTCATCCATAAAACAACACACTTTGAGAAAATATTTGGGGAATGGAAGGAGAGAAAGCAGACCAAGCTTTAAGAAAGTACCTCTGAAAACCCTACTGTCAAAATAAACTGAAAATCTTGAAGTACCAGTATATCAAATTGTAAAACTGCAAACACCTATTCCCAGAAAGTTCACTTGTCTTGATATCAAAAGCACAGCATTTCTCTCAAGACTGAGAATAATGATTTTAGGAAATTGCAAGAAGCTATCTAGGTTTTGTTCAGCAAGTATTCCAGACTAATGGTCATTCACAAATACACACAAACTATGCAAGGGCAATCACTGTGTGCGCCTTTGTGCTCTTGTATTCAATGACAGTAAAGGGGAGGGGGAGCCTCAAGAGGGTGGAGGATAGCTGGCTATTGATGACAAAAAACTTAAGCTTAATCTTAAAATATTTAAGGATTAATAAAGACCAAGATTTATGCATTGCTGAGCCTACCAAATATATGACATTTCCTTCATATCTGTTATGGTTCTTTTTTTCCCCACTCTAAGCATATCATTTAAAGATAGACACTCCCTTAATTCTACCACTAAGAATATATATTAAAGTAAGGTAAATACATTGTGGCTTATCTTCAGGTGGTAAGAGAGGTATCCATACTTTTCATTTCAGAATTCCAAGGATTTGAGGGGAAGCTGAATATAAATTATTCTATTCAATAGCAATGCAGAAGTTTGTATATGTTAACCACAATTTTCAACCCTCACTTTCCCTTTTGTTAAAAATTTTAATTAAATACACACTGTATTAAAATCCTCAGATGATAGCACTCATTTATTTCATCATATTTCAGTACAATATAAGCAATAAACTACTAGGGATGTTAACTAATGTGTATTTGTGTAAGTGTGTAACTGCTGGATTTTTTAGTGATTACACATTTATACGGGAAGGGGGGAGCCAGTGCTCACAGGGAGTCAGCTTAAAGAGGCAGCAGCACGAGGGCAGGCAGTTCCATGGGAGCCAATACATGTGGGGAGCTGGCCTGAAAGCTGGCTTTCTGTGTATACTGTCTCCCACCTGCCCCCTCCAACCTCCGCACTGCTGCCTCTCAGAGGCAACAGCATGGGGGTAAGTGGACATGGGGAGCTGGCTTTTAAGCTGGCTTCCCCCCACCCTGTGCACTGCCTCCATGGGAGCCAAATCGGTATGCGCAACGAGCTGGCTTAAAAGCCGGCTTCCCACACATGTACCAGCTCTCGCCTGCCCCACTCTTCCCCTGTGCTGCTCCAGCCCTACTGGTTAACCGGAACTGGTAAGCCTCACCTGTTTTACATCCCTACTATGTACATCCTGAAGCAATCTATCAGCTAATCCAGGCTAACATGATATTTTATTACATCAACTTTTTTTTCATTTCCCCATCTTCAGTGAAAGAATTAATTCTAAATACAGCATAACCATCCAGTTAAAGAGAATGCTGGTGAGAAAATTAAGGCCATCCGTACGCAGGAGAATTTAATCAGAGAAAACAAATGTAATTAAATAGATTGTGTCCCTAAGTGGACACAATTATTCTGTAATCAGAACTGTTCTTTTCAGTTTAGCTTAAACTCTTTCCCAAGCAAAAAAACAAACAAACGGTAAACTGAAAAAGCCACTCGTACACCAGAAGATTATACACACAAAGGATTATGCCAGTATATCAGTTTAAATTCAAAACTTAGGTTATAAAAGGGGAAAAACCACCTTCCTGATGTAGGCAAGGGCTGATGTGACTTCATGGGAGAATGAGGTTTTAAGAAGGGATAAGGAAAAGAGAAAAGGCATTTGGCAGACTTTTCTAAGTATGAGCTAGCAGAAATGAACTCAAAACCAAACGGAGTGGGAGACAAAAGGAGGAAGCAGTGAGGAGACTACTTGGAGAATGGTAAGGAGGAGGAAGTTATAGTGGAGGTAAGAGCATGAATATTCAGCAAGGAGCACGAATATTCAGAGTAAGAGAAGCAGTAATTGGATTCAAGTAGTGAGAGATATGGATGGAGAAGGGGAAGTAGTATATTATACTTCAGAAGCAGCATTTTGAGTAAATTATGAGGGAGGAGAGGCAAAAAGTAGGAAGAATGGAGTAGGTTACACTAATCAAGGCAAACCACAGAGCCTAAAAGAGGAACCAGCATTAATTCTTGAAAAGAAACCATGGCCTGCAAAGATTTAAATAGAGAGTTAGATTTCCAAATCTTTTTCCAAAAATAACTCTCAAATGTGAGTTTACAGCCCATGCAGATTCTCCAAGGCCACTTGAATGCCAAATTGTATAATGAAAGATGCATTCATTTTTGTAATATTCTAACAGATGAATTTTACTCAAACATTTTATAAAGATTCTTTGAACTGTTTTAATTTTTAAAAAGTCTGAACAATCTTTTCAAGCTGCAGTAGATCTCAATTCTACGCTAGTTATAGGATTCAGTAAATGCAACAGAATTTACCAAGAATAAGGCAGTGTAATTTTGATATGTACAAAAAATACAATATCTATATGCATTCTCTCAGCATGTCACCCTTCTCTTACCTTCGGTCCACTGCTACCCCCTTATCTGACAAATGAGAGTTGCTGCTGATTTTACTTCAGCAGCCTGTACTCATTTTACAACTTGCAGAGTGGTCTTTTCTCTTGTGTACTTCAGAGACAATTTCAACTACCTATATTTACATGATTTCTTTCCATAGAGTCTGACAGGAGCCAAAATTGTAACAGTCATTGCCAATTACTGTGAGTAGTGTCAGCTTTCCATGAAGTTTCCCATTGTGGCACTAGGACTTGGAAACTGTTTTGCCTGAATGCCTAATCTGAAGGTTCAAAGTCCCATATATTTGCATAAAACAAATTTGTAAGCCACATGGATTTTCCCTGGGAAACCCGTTGGACCACAGGATCTTTACGTTGAGAGGGACCATACCTGCAATACTATTCTTCCTTGTGAAAGCATACAGAGGCACTTACCGTGTCAGACATCAGTTAAGATTTTTTTTTTAATTGGGTTAGTATGCTGTCACTTCAGAGCTTTCATACCCAAAAGAAGAGGGCCCGGGAGACACCTGCCTGGTCTTGGTTGCCTATGAAGGGCCTATACAACAGACTTTCAGAGGAAAGTCTCCCCCCACTTAAATGGTGAATCCTTGGTCACCAGGAAAGATAGCCATCTTGAATTCCATTAGTGATACCAAACTGAATATGGATTGGTGCACACAGAGGAATTTTCTTGCCTTATAAAATGGTGTACAGTTAGGGTTGCCAGATGGTACCAACAAAAATACCGGAAACACTTAATCTCAGATGGGGAGGGGGAGGACCGCCTGGGAGGGAGCGGGGTGGCTGGAAAGGAGGAACCGGCCAGTGGGAAGCGAGGCCAGCGGGAAGCGAGGCCGGCCGACAGGGAGCGGGACTGGCCAGGAGGGTGTCGGAGGGAGCGGGGGGAACGGGCCAGCGGGGAGCAGGGCTGGCCCAGGTGCACGCAGATCCCGGGGTGCTGCCCATCCCGTGCACAGGCGAGTCCAGCCCCGGGGATTCCATTCCATCCCGCCCCCTTCCTCTCTACTGTGTAGTTGTGTACTGCCTGGCTGGTAGACACACTCACGCAGTGTGAGCATGACTACCAGCCAGGCAGTACACAACTACGTACTAATACTCATGATAATAATAAAACAATTAGAAAATACCAGACATTTATATGGCCAGTATTTTCTCAATTTGTTTCCCGGACAGAAAGCTCAAATACCGGACTGTCTGGTTCAAAACCGGACACCTGACAACCCTATGTACAGTGGGACTAAAAAGTTACATGGTGGGCCCCAAACTGCCTGCTTGTTCTTCCACATCTGGAATTCTGGGCTTCTTGTTACATCATGGCCAGATCCCTGGAAGGGAAAGCGGAAGCTGGGAACCATATTCTAGACATTAAAGTGTAGTAACCCACAGTTGGAAATGGCAGCCCAATTGTTAGCCCCTGGCAACCACAGAAGTAGCTGGTGATGACAGCCCAATATTTCCCCCCAACCTCTCTATTACATTTTACTAGAGAAAATGAGACGGGGTATATAAATAGAGCTCTGCACGGATACAGATGTCTACCTGTGGATACAGATATCTGGACAGACATCAGTATCTGCTGATCCACTGGGTTCTTCTACTCCCAAGAGACACTGCGGCAAACTGAGAGGAACACGGTCCCTTCACTCCCAGGAAGCAGTGCCTGTGCTGGCAGCTCCTCCTGGCAGTGTGGCTGTACAACCCCCAGCTGTGGCGTCTCCTGGCTGGGATCGTACAGCCCCACTGGCAGTGGGGTTAGAGGTGATACAGCTGGTAACAGTCCTTCAAAAAGTGTCAAAAATTGCAGATTAAGACAAGCTTTCATTTGTTGCTTATTCACTTGAACAGATGCTATGTTCTTGAACTAAAATAACCTTGCCAGTCTAACTGACCCAACTTTAATCTTGGCAAGAAGAATTTCTATATTTACTACTAGAAGATTTACCCAGCATTCCTCAGGTCCTTGAGGACAGGGGACTGAAGATGTGGGGTGTGCAGGAGTCAGGGTGGGGGCTTGGATGTGGGCTGTTCAGGGCAGGAGGCTGTGGGGTGAAGAGGGGCTCAGGGCAGGGAGGTAGGGGGGTGCAGGAGTCAGGGCAGTGGGTAAGAGGCTCAGGACAGGGCCGCCCTGCCAGCTGCTCCTTGTGGCTGGCCCAAAGCGCTGCACCTGCCCTGCTGCCATGTGGCCCACCTGCCAGCTCTTCTCTGGGGCTGCTCCCTGGGCCTGGGGCACTTGCTGCCTCCCCGTGGTCATTTGTGAGTAAAGCTGTCCTTGCTATCCTATCCCTCCCTTTTCAGGTGATGAGAAACAATAGCATTCCACGCACATCCCATTGTCCTGGCACAATAAAACCCCGAGCTTGCTTTAAATTATAAGAGGAAGCTATATACCGAATTTGATGGTCCTAGCTATAACTGTTTAGGAAGAGTTCTTGATCATCAAACAGACAAACTCTCTAAAATATATAGCAGATTTAACTCAAGAATGTATCTTATCAAATGTTTTATTTACTCAAACCATTTATTTACCAAACAGCGTATAAACATGCTTTCTGTACAATAGTTCTGTATGGGGTAATGTAGGTCAGAATTAAAACAGAGGTACACATGAAAATGTGATCAGTGATTGTAATGTAATGTAATGTAATGTAATGTAATTAACAAAATATAATCAAGATGACAAATAGTAACCGAAAAACAAGGTGGGGAAGGTAATATTTTTATTGGACCAAATTCTATAGGTGAAAGACAAGCTTTTGAAATTCATAGAACTCTTCTTTGGGTCTGGGAAAGATACTCAGACCTGGTCTACAATACAGAGTTAGGTTGAGGTATGGCAGCTTGCTCAATCCAACTACGTAAGTGTCTATACTAGAATGGTACCTCTGTCAATGTAAGCTGCCCCCACATCAACTAAACTATGCAAGAGGCTAGTACTTAGGTCCATATAATTAGGGTGACACAGTGTCTGTGTAGTCACTCTTTACTTGCATCATGAGCTCTGCTGCTGCCTCCTGGTGAGGGATGTGGGGAGGGGAGAATGCCCAAGCTTGGCTATCTGCCCAGGGAGCAGGGCTCAAAATGGGACATCTCCATCCCACTCCTTAGCTGACAGCCCAGTCGATGAGCCCAGCACGGGGCAGAGCTCAGTTTCACAACAAGGAGCCTACCAGCAGTTGAAACTGACATTCCTGTCAGTTTTGTGACTGCTATTTCACATTTGTTCTCTGGCTCCTGTTGTCAGTCCCTGGCTTGAGGTAAAAGAGAGGTGTCCTGTAGCTGTAAGCCCCATGCAGGCTGCCAGACAGCAAGAACATGTGAACTAATGGCAGCTGTGAAACTAACAAAAATGTGAATCCCCTGCTGTAAAATTGAGTCCTCTGCTTGGCTCACAGCTGGGGATGTTAGCCCAGGCATAGGGGCCTTCCAGCTGTGAGTCCCTGCATGAATATTAGTGCCCCACTTCAGTCAATGCACTATGCGGCCCGCGGTGCCTTGAGCCACTTCCCAGGCTGCCTGCCTGCCTCGTCACTGTGGGCTCCAGCAGCAGCGCTTCCCCGTGAACCAAGCCACGCAGCGCCGCATTGAACCAAGCTGTGTGCGCAGGAGCTGCCGGCCGTTGGGAGGGCAGCAAGAGGTGGCAGCAGAGCACGCCTGCCACGTCGGGCACAGTGGCAGCGGCCTTCCCACGAGCGGAACCACGCAGCGCCGCACTGAGCCAGGTTGTGTTGGCACATGCGCAGCAGCTGCTGGAGGTGGCAAGAGGTAGCGGAGAGTCAGGCAGCGAGGCACCTGGCAAGGCAGTGGCGGAGTCAGACAGCGAAGCTGGAGTGAGAAAGGTCTGCGCTGGGGCTTGGGTAGGGTTACCATATGTCCAGTTTTTCCCAGACATGTCCTGGTTTTCACATGTTAAATCACCATCCGGACTGGTTTTTTGAAAGGCAAAAAATGTCCGTGATTTTTTGCCCTGCAAAGGGGATCAGGGAGGGGGCGGCGACATGTGCCTTCAATGGAATATTTAGAGCCGTGTGCCCGGACCATTCAGAGTCACTCTGTGCACAGGCCCCAGTGCCTGGAGGGAAAAGCGCATGGTTCTGGTGAGACCCAGAGTGTTACCCTCCACCCCACTAGATTTATGTCCCCGGCTCTGCAGGAGGGAAAGGGTATTGGGTTAGAGCAGGGGGGCTGAGGTTGTCTGGCTCTGAGGGAGGAGTGGGGCATTGGAGCAGGGGGTTGGGGGTAGTACCTAGCTCTAGGAGAGGAGAAGGACATTGGAGCAGGAGTTTGGGGGGGGGGGGAGGGTAACCTGGTTCTAGGGGAGGGGAAGGGCATTGGGTTGGAGCAGGGGAGGGGTTGGGGTGCTTGGCTCTGGGGAAGGGGTGGGTGCACTGGGTTAGAGCAGGGAACTGGGTGTTAAAATTTCTGTCTTACCTTTCCTATAGGTGGGCAATGGGTCTGTTGGTTAGATTTGGGGGTTCCAGTCTCTGCTCTGTGAGGACTGTGGGAGCTGGTGCTTGGTGGGGCAGGCAGGGGAAAGAAAGGGATTCTGGGAAGCAGGATTCCTGGGTTCCTTTTCTAGCCATGCCACTTCTCCCCTCGGTGCCTTTCACTTCACATTGATTGTACTTCTAGTTCAGTAAACATTGTATTGGCAGTTTTTGTTTGATTTGTTAAAATTGTGAAGCCAAAACAAAAAAAGTAGTCAATATAATGGTCTTCTGTTGATATGTGTTTTAGTAGTTAAATTCCTGGACTGTCATTGCTCATTAAAAGTGTTGTCATTTGGGTGGAAATCGGGTAAATATTGCATTTTATTAATATCAGTAGAACTGACAAATAGAGCCTACGTGTTATAAATATTTGTGCACATATATATATATATATATATATATATGCATGCAACCACACTTAAGTTGCAGCCCTCAGCATGTGCTGTGGGTATCATTGTGGCCCCTGGGGCTTGTAAAGTTGAGTAGCCCTGTTCTAGGAGGACTCATCCTAGCCTGTTAAGACTTCTCAATACCTGAAAAAGAGCTTTATGTAAGCCTGAAAGATGGTCTCTCTCTCCCCAATTGAAGTTGGCCCAATAAAAGATATTATTTCACTCCTTGTTTCTCTAATATCTCAGGACAAACACAGCTACAGGAACACTTTGTAAAACCCTCTCCAGTGATAAGACAAAAAAGGGATTACTGGATTTCAGACTGTTGGAACAAGCTGTAAATTCAGTGTCTTGAGACCATGATTTTTAGCTTCAGAAGGGTAGTGTGTAACAGGAAAAACTTAAAAAACAACCAATAGTCTAGTAGCACCTTAAAGACTAACAAAACATGTAGATGGCATCATGAGCTATTGTGGGCACAACCCACTTCTTCAGATGACTGGAGTAATCATCTAATGAAGTGGGTTGTGCCCACAAAAGCTACATGTATTGTTAGTCTTTAAGGTGCTACTAGACTATTCATTGTTTTTCATGATTTTTAGTGTCTTACTATATTATGAATTTAAGCTATTTCTCGTTAAAACTGAGGAGGCAAAAAAGGCTAAGCGTCTGCATTGTCAAAATCATGAACTTCCTTTTAGAAAAATGCACCCATGATGTAGGTATCTGGACCATATACATTTTTGTCAAAATAATACAAACATGAATTTACAAGTATCAGCTAAATAATATAGCCAACCTTCAGGCTGATGTTATATCCATTTAGTACAAGTAAGAAAAGAGACAACTAACTGCATTCTGTGCCAGCTGTAATATCTAAGTTATCGTCAAATGGTAGCTGCAGGTAGAATGCATTAGTCTGGATGATGTAAAAGCAAGGATGATTACAGCATGATCGACATCAGCCAATCAGTTATTGCAAAACACGAAAAAAGGCACTTCTGGCTACCCACACCATTTGAAATTCCAAGAACTACCAGGGATCCAGAAATACCCTCAAGTGTGCTCTTTATTGACTAGGAGCAGGCAAGCTGTTACAGTCATGAAGGCAGTCACCACTGATACCTCCTCACTATTTCTCTCAAACAACCAGCATAACCTCAGTCTTATCAGAACTGACTCCCAGCCAGTTTGTTGATACCCAAGTCCCAATTAAACCTAGTATCTTACACTAGCCATGAGTGCTATGCAGCTAGTTCTTAAATACCTGACCAAGCATTGTGGGAGCAGAACTAATTTGTTCCTTCCTGACATATTTATAACATCCAGTCTAAAATAAACAAAACCACTATGTTCATTCTAAGGAGTACCCCGCCACACAACCTTGTAACAGTAGTATTCCAAGCTCAATACGTAACAAAGATGTATCAGAGCAACTATCACAACATCTTATATCACTACGAAAGACCCATTCATTGTGGCACACGAGATCTAGGTTGTGCAGACCTATTAAGGAAACTGGGAGGTGGGGAGAATGAGACATTTTCCACAGCAGTTCCTGATTTACAAGAACATTTAAATGTTTACATTTAAGCCAATAAGAAGAATTTTTGGACGTGCATATTTGCTTGTGTACAGAGCAGCTGTTCTATGATTTTGGCTTCTAAAACAAAACAGCGAGTCTGAAAAAAATCTAGATCATGGGACAGGCAACACTTAGAAACACAGTGAAGTACAGTTTTCTAGTTAGAACAGCACTTGTATTCACATCCAATCTAATTAGATTGCAAATGGCTAAAAACAGCTTCTTTAAATATGATTATGATTCCAAAATAGCTTTTAAACATACTCAACCATACAACCAATTTAGGTTGCACAGAAGGATTGAAGAAAACTCTTATAGTTCCAAGCATAAAAGAAAAAATCATGCTCATTTTGCTCACTCCAGCAGTTTGAAAGTTCAAAAGGTAAGAAAAGTTATGCATGAACAAACTGAAATTACTTTGAAAAAAATAAACTTTAATTACAACTGACATTTCTAAAGCTACCACTCAGAGCAATTCTATGGCTAAGAGGTGAAATCATTCACATGTCTGCTTGCATAATGGCCCAGAATCAAAATTTAGGCCAGATTCCAATATCTCAATCCTGGTTTAATAATAAATTATTATTAATCATATTTACTAAGGCACTGCCTAAGGGCCACTCAAAAACAGGGCACCATGGTGCTAGGCACTGTAGAAATACAGAGTATTAGAATACACTCCCTTACCCCAAAGAGCTTAGATGAGAGCCCCCTATCCTACCAGCTGGAGTCTCCAGCTGGCTCCTCTCTACACCCCCTCACCAACCATGATGGCAGGGTGGAGGAGAAGCACCACTTTGGTCTTAGAACCATCACAGTATGTTGGAAGGTCTCTTCAATATCGGTCTGGGAGAAAAGATGGGTCCAAATTAACCAAAAGAAAAAAAATCCTAAAATAATTTAAATATCAAATCATTTGTATGATGTATATAGATTAGAGACACTCAATTCACTAATTTGCCTCTTCAAATCCCCTTGTATTTTACATAAAATTGAAGCTTCACGTTTCATATTTCTAACCCCAAAAAGGTACTAAAAAATCTCACATTAGTGCTCCTCTCAAGTTATGATATTGGATTTAAAACATAATAAAATTTGGGTTTTTTGTTCTTACCATCTGGTTTTTAAGCCTTTAAGGTCACATTTTCAAGTTTTTCTTCTGCAACCAAGAATGCTAGAAACTTACCATATTTTAAATGTATATTGAGATTTTCATGTAATCAACCACGATTCCAAGAGCTAGGGCTTTAAGAAATGCACCAAATATTGCTGGAGTTGGTAACAGTGCACCTCTCCATTGAGATCTAGACTTCATTCTCTTCACTCCTCATATGTCTTCTAATAATGGAAATATGACAAATGCTTTGCTATGTTTGCTTGCTGTTTCATGCATCATACATGATTTTCATCTTTTGAATTTCAAGCCACTGGAATGAACAAAGTGGATACAATAGTCTTTTATGACAGTTAGCTTCTAGAAAATTTAGAGGTTTCTAGTTAAACTTGAGCTTTTTTCCGACAGCAAACCAGTTATATATTAAGGGGATTATTAATTATTTATTTTAAATACTATTAACATAATTATTAAAAACCACAGGAGATCAGTATTGTCTAGCAGCATTGCCAACACATCCACTGCGTACTGGACTCTTAGAAACTATTTAAGGGTAAATTAGAGCTAAATAACAGCACAGAACACTGAGAGCCAGGACTGGTGGCTGTAAACAAAATATGGGACTGTTGGAAACTGGCCACACCTATGGTAAGTGGACATCTGACTAACTGAAAACATGCTGTGCCAGTCAGAGAGGTTCAACCTGTATTACTATAGCACCTAGAAGCCCTAGTCACAGATTGGGACCCCACTATGCCAGACACTGTACAAACAGAACAAAGACTGCCTCTGCCTCAAGGGCTTACAATTAAAAAAATGACTCACTGTCTTAAGGTTTGTCTTCATCACCCCTTTGTGAAACACACACACACACACACACACACACACACACACACACACCATTAAAGTTACACTGAAAGAAGCCTAGATGCAGATAGTATTACACCTGTCTTCTCCCACCAACGTTACCATCACTCATGGAGGTGGTGACATCACGATCGACAGAAAAACAATTTTCCATCAGCACTGCTGTAAGCTCACTAATTTAGGCAAGCCCTTAGCTCAGGAGTGGGCAAGATACAGTTGGCAGGCAGGATCCAGCCTGCCAAGCCATTTGATCTGGCCTGCCCAGCCATGCCCCTATCCCCAGGCCAACTGGGGCTTGGGGACAGGGGAGCATGTGAGGTCTCCTCCCCTCACCAGGGGTGCACGGTTCCCTCTAGGCACCGCATGCCCCTGGCAGGGAAGAATGGCAAGAGACTTTGCGCCACAGAACAGCCCCTGTCCACTTTGAGCTCAGACACCTTGCCCCCCACAGACAGGGGTTGCTGACACCCCACACTACTGCCTCTGATAGAGAGGCAGCAGCGCAGGGTGACATGCAGTGTTCCCTCTTACCATTTTGTTGGGTGGGCTGAATTTTCTTTTGGGCGGGTTGAAATTTCATATGTTCAACACCAATATTGAGATAGTGTGTGAATGTGCACCACCAATACAAACAAAAATACACACACATTTTAAGCTGTCCAGATGTATGGAAGACAATATATTAAAACAAGGGAGGGTTAACAAAGAGTAATGCTTACGATAGTCAGTCAGTCTCCCTCCCTCTCTATAAATAAATAAATAAATAAATGTATGTCCTGTGGGACAACAGAGTGACATGTCATCTGCATCCACATGCTACCACTGCCTGACTCCTCCTCATACACCCTCAGCCGCTAGCGTGGCCAGCCTCAGCGCTATCCCCTCTGGGCATCGGCTTCTCCAATTTCACACCCCAGTGGGCTGTACCGCCAGAAAGGAGCTGTTGGGGTTGGGTCCCCTCCACCATCTGAGTTCAAGCCCAACCCGGGTCCCCTCTGCCATCTGAGCCAGAACTCAACACACATACCCAATACTATTTATATAAATATTTTTGGAATTTTTTTTTAAATTGTTTTCAAATATATTGTATCAATTACAACACAAATAGTCACATGGGGGAGCCACACCTGTGCGTATCTCTCTTTCACTGAATAATGAAACATCTTATGAACTTTCTCTGTGCAAAACTTTTTATACAGAGTAAGATGAATTTATGTAGGTTTTGGTCCACAATGTGGCTGTGTATCTGAGCTCTCAGCATCTGTGTTACTCTGCTGGGGTGTGGGGAGTGCTTCTCCAACTCTGTGGCTTAGCTGGGGGAGACTAGAGCTTCAGGCATTCAGATGACCCTGTAAATAAGAAGCAGGCAGCATTATCATCTCCTGTAAATGTAAACAAACTTGTTTCTCTTAGTGGTTGGCTGAACAAGAAGTAGGACTCAGTAGACTTGCAGGCTCTAAAGTTTTACAATGTTTTGTTTTTGAGTGGTTACTGAATTAAAAAAAAAAATCTACATTTGCAAATTGCATTTTCATAATAAAGAAACTGCACTATGGTACTTGTATGAGCTGAGCTAAAAACTTATTTTTACAGTGCAAATATTTAATACAAATATGAAGCAAGTATTGTAACACTTTATATTCTGTGTTGTAACTGAAATCAATGTATTTGAAAAATGTAGAAATATGTCCAAAATACTTAATAAACTTCAGTTGGTATTCTATTGTTTAACTGTGATTATTTGTGATTAATGTTAATCATGACATGTTCCTGTATCCCCATTTTACAGATGGAGAAACCAAGGCACATGATGCCTATACAGCCTCTTATCTTTCACTTGGCATTAAGATATGGAGAAGAATTATGCCAAACAATGGCACTGGTTCAAGACTGGATGACACATTTTTTAGAATTAGCTGAACTTCTGCATTCATGGCCACGTGGCCACCTGGAATTCTCAATACAGGAACCATAACTAATCTGCTCTAGATTCAGTACCCCAGAGGACTGGAGTATTTCCTGATTTACTCTGCCAATGCTATGACAGTTGAAACAATTACTGATTCAAATTAGAAGTACAATACTCGGTTTTATTCAAGAAAACTCTCAATTTAAAAGTAGACAAAAAAAAACCACAGCTCATAATTGGAGGCAGTGGCACTCAGGAGGTCTTCCTTAATGGACAGAAAATATAACACCTCCTTCAGGAACTCAATCTGAGGAATGTTGTACAGGAGCAGAACCAGGTTCCAAGCTCTCTGACCTTTATGGCTGGAAGAATCATTGCCTAAATAAAGCATTAAGGATGGGATTTGCACAAAACTTCCTTTTATTGATCATGCTGATAATACACTATGGAGATACGACTTTTTCCTGGACACTCATAGCTACTTTAGCGACCCTCCTAAAGAAACTCAAAACTAGGTTTCACTAGTTTACTGGTGAAATCGTGGTCCCACATGCTCTTGAATTGCTGGATTAGCAGAATTTAGACATCATCTCTTTAACTCTGTGCCTCAAGGGACACTCACTAGGTGTAGAACCTGAGAATGACACTCCTCTTGGCAGTACAGATGCTGTAGTCCAATTGCCTAGGCCCTGAAATTGGCCCAATTCTCCAAACCTCGCCAGCAGCTGCTGCATTCCAGTTTACTTTCTCTCTCTATTTGGGAACTGTGATAGTGAATGCAAGCAACATACACGTGGAGAAATCACAAGAGATATACAGATCTTTAATAATAATAATAATAATAATAATAATAAAAGAGAGAGAGAAATTGAGCTAGGGTTAACAATTCCAACAGCCCTTTGGGATATGGTAGTGTCTTTTCAGGGATTCCATATTATTCCTCTACTCCTGCTCACCTTGACTGCTTCTGATATGCTCACTTCTCTCTCTAAAGTGTGCAGTGAGAATGCCTCCCTTTATAAAGCTGCAGTTCCTTTTGTAAGATGACAACTTTCACTGAATCCCAATCCCTCACCATGGCTTGATTAACCACCTTACGTGGAAAAACTACTTATGCTGAGCATTCACTATTTGTCCTACTATGTCAAAATTAGAGAGAGAAGGTTGGTGAAGTAATACTGGAACAGCTTCTGCTGGTGAGAGGCAAGCTTTTAAGCTATATAGAGCTTTTCCTCGGGTCTACAGCAAGTTTATTCAGTTGCTTATGGCCCTTCACCATTGTCCCATTCAGGAGCAGGTATCACATACCAATACTCTCCCTTTATTACAGTGGTTTCCAAACTGTGGTTCATGAACTCTTGGGGGTTCATGAAAGGTTACAGAAGGTCCTTGGAAAAAATTCCATAATGGCAGAAGAAAAAAAAAAAAAAAGTGTTTGTGCACCCAAACCAGAACCAATGTTATTGTAGCCAATGTACCAGTGATAACGACCCTCAGTCAATAATCAGTCATTCTCTGTGGTGTACTATTTTGCTCCAGTGCGATATGAATGAATCCTCTTATTTACTAATTTGCTTGTTAGCATCCTCAGTGTTATTTTTGACTATTGTACATCCAATAATGGACAAGTGGCTGAAAACAGAAAGTGTAAAGACATAAGAAAATGAATATTTGACAGCAGCTAGTGTTTTGTCAAGTCCAAAGTATGGAAAATCTAAGTCAAATGATATGAAGATCCTGGAAAGCTGCTTATGAAGAAATGAAAACATGATTATATAAAATATGGCTTTACATTCATTGCTGATGAAGAGTGTCCAAAACCACGGTGCATAATTTGTGGTGATGTTCTAGCAAACAGCAGCCTCAGACCTTTGCTGCTTCGGCGCCACTTAGAAACGAGGCACCCTGAACAACTCAACAAGACTGTTGACGTTTTCAAGTGAAAATTAGCCAACCAACATTACTATTTTTGTATCCAAAGCAAGTACTAATAATGAAAACATACCTGAAGCATCGTTCCATGTTGAGTTATCAAGTATCAAAAGCAGTATAAGCCCATACCATAGCAGAGAGCTTGATTCGTCCATGTATAAAAGATGTAGTTCATTGTATGTTCAGAGAAAAGGCTGCAAAAAGGATTTATATAGTACCTTTGTCCAATAATATGTTGTCAAAGAATTAGTGACATGTCAAGTAGAGACCACAGTAGTACACTGAGTGAAAAATAGTCCATTTTATGCTACATAGTTAGATGAATTTAATTATTTACATATGTTACTAATCTATTTTTCTAGTGTTTGTATGTAGGAAGCATACCAGATTTGTAGTTCAAACAAAAAAGGTTGCATCAAGTTGGGGATGTAAGCGATTAATCGACTAACCAATAAGCCTAGGCTTATAGGTTAGTTGAGACAACTACTCGACTACTCTCATTTCTCTCCCCCCACCCATTGCTGCCTCTGTATCAGAAATTCTATCGACCACATGATTAGCTAATTACTTGCTTCCTAATATCCCAACATCAAGGCTACGTCGTCTAGACTGCAGAGTGTTATCGGAAAAAGATACGCAAATTGTGAACCACGATTTGCGTATCTTTTTCTGCTTTTTTACCCCGAAAGAGGCTTTTCCGAAATCTGGCCCGTCTACACGGGACCAAATTTCAGAAAAACCTCCTCTTTCGGAACATCCCTTATTTCTCTCACCAAGAGGAATACAGGGATGCCAAAAGAATGTGCCCGCTTTTTCAGAAAACTGTTCCGAAAAAGCGGACGCATTCTCTGGACATGGCAGAGCAGATACCTCTGGTATCCCGGAAAAACTGCAGGCTAGACGTAGCCTGTCTCTAACTCATTGCAGTATCCATAGATAAATCCTTATGGCAAAATGCTTGCCTGAAGGAAGTTCTGGACAATGCAGTGAAACGACAAATTTCATAAAATCATGCCAACAAATTCCAGAATATTTTCACATACTTTGTGAAGAAATGGAGTGTATACAATTTTCTGTTTACCCACACTAAAGTTAGATGGCTCTTTCAAGATAAAATCCTTATATACTTGTTTGAGCTTAGAATGGAAATCCTATTTCTTTTCCCCTCAACAGCCATCTTTTCCACCTCACCAACTGTATGGAAAAATCACGTCTGGCTCCAGAGTCCTAGCTTAATTAGCAGACATTATTTCAAGGATTATGATCTAAATTTTATCTCTAAGGACTCAATATGACAGTTTTCAATGTGCAAAACTGAGCTGAATCCACAACAGAGAAGTTGCAGTTCTGCGAAAGGTGTTTGGAAAACAAACTGAGTGTGTCTGCATTCTTCATGACGTCCTGGCAGAACATAAACTTCAGCTGGATCAGTGCAGGCAAACCAATATAATTGCATACCTAAAAAGGATTTTGCAAAAGGTTCAGGGAATACTTTCTGTGATGGATGGGAGAAGTACTGCTTATAAAGGGATGAACTCAGAAAATCCCTGAAAAAATCCAGGAAGTGTTGGCAGGAAACCAGGAGACCCAATGGAATGAAAGTGTTGAGATTTGAACTGAAAATCTGCATGCTGTATTTATTTTTTTTTTTTTTTTTGTGGTGGGGGGGGGGGGGAAGGGAATTTAAATCAGGAGCTGGGGTGAAAAGATTAATTGAAGCCAGCAGGAATATTCATGCCTAGAAATGGACTGGACCTTGAAGCTACAGATGTGTTACAGGGAATGTTTTCAGACAGATGCAATCAGGTTCTTTTCTTTGTATGACTTGATCTGGAGAAAGGGGTAAGCAGTGAGGTGGTAAAGTTTGCGGATGATACCAAACTGTTTAGGATAGTCAAGACAGAAGCAGACTGTAAGGGACTCCAAGAAGATCTCACCAAACTGAGTGATTGGGCAACAAAATGGCAAATGAAATTTAATGTGGATAAGTGTAAAGTAATGCACATTGGGAAAAATAACCCCAACTATACGTACAGTATGATGGGGCTAATTTGGCTACGACAAATCAGGAAAGAGATCTTGGAGTTATCGTGGACAGTTCTCTGAAAACTTCCACACAGTGTGCAGCGGTGGTCAAAAAGGCAAATAGGATGCTAGGTATTATTAAGAAAGGGATAGAAAATAAGACCGGAATATCTTACTGCCCCTGTATAAAACTATGGTACGCCCACATCTTGAATACTGTGTACAGATGTGGTCTCCTCACCTCAAAAAGATATTTTGGCCTTGGAAAGGGTTCAGAAAAGGGCAACTAAAATGATTAGGGGTTTGGAACGGGTCCCATATGAGGAGAGGTTAAAGCGACTGGGACTTTTCAGTTTAGAAAAGAGGAGACTGAGGGGATATGATAGAGGTGTATAAAATCATGAGTGGTGTGGAGAGGGCGATAAAGAAAAGTTATTTATTAGTTCCTAAATAGAAGAACTAGAGGACACCAAATGAAATTAATGGGTAGCAGGTTTAAAACTAATAAAAGAAAGTTCTTCTTCACACAGCGTAGTCAGCATGTGGAACTCCTTGCCAGAGGAGGCTGTGAAGGCTAGGACTATAACAGAGTTTAAAGAGAAGCTAGATAATTTCATGGAGGTTAGGTCCATAAAAGGCTATTAGCCAGGGGATAAAATGGTGTCCTTGGCCTCTGTTTGACAGAGGCTGGAGAGGGATGGCAGGAGACAAAGCGCTTGATCATTGTCTTCGGTCCACCCCCTCTGGGGCACCTGGTGCTGGCCACTGTCGGCAGACAGGATACTGGGCTAGATGGACCTTTGGTCTGACCCGCTACGGCCGTTCTTATGTTCTTATGTTATGTTCTTATGTAATGGTCAAATTCCTTTGTGCTGTGTCCATGTGCCTCCCCCCCTTACTTCGTAACTAAAGCTGAATCTCAGGGAAGCAATTCTCTGTGCTTTAATCTGATTTTTTTTTCCTGTAACATCTAGCAACCAACTATGCTTCACCAAGTATATCATTTTGTTTTGTTAATAAAAATCTCTTTTTATTAAGACTGTGATGTTATTCTTGTGTCCTGGAAGGTAATAGGAGGTCTGCATATGCATGCCTAAAACTGAAAGGTCAGATATCAGAGATTACAGTTTGTTTGTTTTCTTCCCACTCTTCCCCCCCCCCCAAAAAAAAAAAAAAAAAAAAAAACTCTTGTGATAAAAGAGCCTGGGATACCCCTCTGGAAGAAGTTCCCAAGAGATTTCTTCCTAAGTTCAAGAAGAAAGGTTTTTTTTTTCCACTTGGGTGGTGACAGCCACCTCCCAAGATCAGGGAATCTGTGACTTTGGGGAGTTTTTAAGTAAACGCCTATGGAGTGCAAGGTATTTTTAAGACCTCTTGCAGGCCCCCACCTTCTGCACTCGAAGTGCCAAACTGGGGAACTATGTCAGGTGAAAATGACTTGATTCGGCAACCCCTTTGATGACACCACTTTTTCAACACAGATATTAAGCGTTGAGGAAAAATAATTGATCAAAAACTCCTAAGATTACCAACTGAAAAGGAGTTTCAGAAGTCAGTAATTGATTTTTACTGAGTTTAAAAAACTAGTACCTTGTGCCAGCAGAAAAAACTATAATTTTGTTACCATTTTCAACAACATATTTATATTAGAAAGCATTTTCCTTGTATGTACATCTGAAAAATCAAGTATCAAAGCAGACTCAGAACTCAACCAGACCTGGGACTTTATGTTTCTCCAGTGGTTCCAGACTTCCAAGAGCTATGCAGACCAAAACAACTGCACCCACCACAGTGAGGTGGTTTAAACTTCAAGAGTCCTTCTGAGAAACGGAAAGGGAGGTGGATATTTTTGATGTTTTTAATATTAATTAGGCTGTTAGTATTGTTTTTAAAACATTATGAGGTACAAGCTTAAGCTTTGTTGTTGTTATGCCTTGTTTGCCTGGACCATTCAAGACCCAAATGCTTGTGATATGAGGAACTCTGATTTGGTTTCTTAAATATCTTTATGGCGTTTCATGTCTGGTACTCCTTGATGAAACATGCAAAAGTCTTAATCAAGATTTAACTATGATTTATCAAAGTAATATGAGCTACAAATGTGAACTCTTGGAAAAGTGTTTCCATTTCCATAATGCAATAAAATAATAATGTAACAATAAACAATGTGTAATAAACCTGTCAATTTTTATATTTTCAAGATCATTGCTTTTATAATTTTTGCTGCTCAGGTAAGGGGAGAAAAATCCCTGGAAATATTCACTTATCAGACAGGATTTCCCATACTTGAAATTTTTGTGAAAGGGGTTTGCAAGTTGTTAAAATTTGGGAACTACTGCTTTATTACTATAGGTATATGCAAGGGATATAGAGAAAGAACCATTAGGCACAAAATACTGTACACAGAGATCAACTGGAATTAATGAATTCACAGATTCCAAGACTATCACAGGAGGTTCATAAGGCTAAAGGAGCTATAAATTTTACAGTAAGAAAAGCAGAGTATGATTGCTGCTCTCCCCTTACTATTTGTTCATGGTCCTGAGCTAAGCTATGCAGCTGCCTATTAAGCCCACATACTGTCTATTAAGCTCCACACAAGGACTCAGGGCCCCAAATAAGGATGTTAAGGAGCAGGTATATTTGGTTAGTCGTGTAAGTCGATACAATTTGTATCAACTACACAATTAGTCGATAAAGGAAGGTGCTCTGCAGAGCCGAAGCAGGGGTAGCTCCCGGAGCCAGTGCGAGCCAGGACTGAGTAGTCCCGGCTCGCGCTGGGTCCCGGTCTACTCTGCCTCTCTGTCTCCCCTCCCCTCGAACCGAGTAGATGGTGCTGTGGGGGACCAAATTTCAAGCCAGCTCCCCCCAGCACCTGCTCCTGCATTCCCCCCTTGCTGCCTCTGACTCGACTACCCGATAAGCCTAGGCTTATCGGGTAGCTGTCTACTTGAGTAGTCACTTACATCCCTAGCATCAACCCAGAAATGCTGTGACCAAGGGAGAGTGCCTCTTCCTACTGGACCCCACTAAGCCTAGGGGACAGGTGCCCCTCCCCTAACAGTGCCCACTGGAGCTGTGGGGGCAGTAGAGAGGCACCTCTCACCAGGCCCTGAGCTGCTGTCGTCAGAGAGCTAAGGGTAGTCCTCTCTATCCAGGGTAACCTGCACCCCAAATCCTTCAGCCCCCACCGCACACTACACATCCCCAACTCTCTACCCAAGCCCTGAGCTCCTCGTACTCAGCTCCACCCCAAATTCTGTCCCTTCAGCTGCAGCCCTCCCCCCCTTCTGCACCCCAACACTCTGCCCCAGTCTTGTGACTTCTCATTGCAACCCCTTGGCCCAATCCCAACCACACACTATCCATATGCAGAATGACTTTTGTGCACCAACATGGGGGGCATCACCTCCATATTGGTGTATATAAAAAGTCATTCCACACCTGGACATAAAAAATTAGAGGAAATGTTGGTCCTGAGGAGCAGTGGAAGAGGTGGGAAGACAGAGACATTGCCCAGTTTTGGAAAGTTCATTCAATTCCTGGCATCCAAGTTCCTGACATACAGAGAGACCACGGGGCACTTCACTGCTATTTCCAGATGTAAAGAAGTCAGTCATCAACCTATCAAATTGATTTACAAGTGAGGTTGTTACTGGGTGCAGGTTCCACAGTTAATCTAACTTCTGCCACATAAACCTTGGTATTCAGTGTGTCTTTTGATGGGCAATGTACAGAGAAAGGAAACTTCTGTCCTGGTAGAGTAGAGCAGATACAGTTTCTTTTCTCTGGCCAATCATGTTCTTATTTGCTGATTTATGGTAACCACACCAAACATACTGTCTGCCAGCAACAAATCAAATCCACTATGCCCATGGAAGGAAAAGTGCTTGTAGCTCTCTAATCATATAATCATAGAAATGTAGACGTGGAAGGGACCTCAATAGCTCATCTAATCCATTCTCCTGCAGTGAGGCAGAACTAAGTATTATGTAGATTAGATCATCCCTGAAAAGTTTATCTAACCTGTCCTTAAAAGCCTCCAATGATAGATATTCCACAAGCAACCTAAATAATTTGCTTCAGGGCTTAACTACCCTTATGGTTTAACTATCCTTACAATTAGGAAGTTTCACCAAATGCCTAGCCCAGTGGTTCCCAGCCTGGCTGATATGTGAGGCATGCATGGAATGCAAGCACTTTCCCCTAACTCCTTTAGCTTCTGGGGAACGGGATGAAAAGCAAGCCCCCATCCTAGAGCACACGGCTACTGCCCCCCCACCCTCCCGAAATTCCACCCTTGTGCCGTATCCTGTGGATGGGTAGGGGACAGAAGGTCCGGGAGCTGAGGAAGCAGCGCAGGCCAAGGGACATGCTGGCCACCATTTCCCGCCACTCCCCGCCACTCCCCTTGACCCAGAACAGCAAAAGGCAGGGACTGGGAGCTGACAGGCTCCAAGCCCACAGATGCTCCACGCAGATAAAAAGTCCCAGCGTGCCAGCAGTTTGCCCTGCTGGGCTGGGAAGTGGACCCTGGGAAGTGCTGCGGACTCTGCTGGGACATTTGTGTGCTTGCAGAGTCTGAGTTTGTTTGCTTGCAGGCACAAAGCCTCTCAGCTCCCATTCACAGAATCATAGAGCTGGAAGAGACCTCAGAAGGTCATCAAGTTCAGCCCCCTGCTCTAGGCAGGACCAATCCCAACTAAATCAACCCGGCCAGGGATTTGTCAAGCCGAGATGTAAACACCTCTAGGGATGGAGACTCCACTACTTCCCTAGGTAACCCATTCCAGTGCTTCACTACCCTCCTAGTGAAATAGTTTTTCCTAATATCCAACCTGGACCTCTCCCACCACAACCTGAGACCATTGCTCCTTGTTCTGCCATCTGTCACTACTGAGAACAGCCTCTCTCCTTCCTCTTTGGAACCTCCCTTCAGGAAGTTAAAGGCGGCTATCAAATCCCCCCTCACTCTTCGCTTCTGCAGACTAAACAGACCCAACTCCCTCAGCCTCTCCTCATAAGTCATATGCTCCAGCCCCCTAATCATTTTGGTTGCCCTCCGCTGGACCCTCTCCAATGCGTCCACATCCTTTTTGTAGCGGGGGGCCCAGAACTGGACACAATACTCCAGATGAGGCCTCACCAGAGCCGAATAAAGGGGAATAATGACATGTCTGGATCTGCTGGCAATGCTCCTCTTAATGCAACCTAATATGCCATTAGCCTTCTTGGCTACAAGGGCACACTGTTGACTCATATCCAGCTTCTCATCCACTGTAACCCCCAGGTCCTTTTCTGCAGAACTACTACTTAACTGGTTGGCCCCCAGCTTGTAACAATGCTTGGGATTCTTCTATACCAAGTGCAGGACTCTGCACTTGTCCTTGTTGAACCTCATCAGATTTCTTGTGGCCCAATCCTCCAATTTGTCTAAGTCACTCTGGACCCGATCTCTGCCCTCAAGCGTATCTACCTCTCCCCCTAGCTTAGTGTCATCCGCAAACTTGCTGAGGGTGCGATCCATCCCCTCATCCAGGTCATTAATAAAGATATTGAACAAAACCGGTCCTAGAACCGAACCTTGGGGCACTCCGCTAGACACCGACCGCCATCCTGACATCGAGCTGTTGATCGCTACCCGCTGGGCCCGGCCTTCTAGCCATCTTTCTATCCATCTTACTGTCTATTTATCCAATCCACATTCCCAAAACTTGCTGGCAAGAATATTGTGGGAGACCGTATCAAAAGCCTTGCTAAAGTCAAGGTATATCACATCCACTGACTTTCCCACGTCCACAGAGCCAGTTACCTCATCATAGAAGCTAATCAGATTGGTCAGGCATGACTTTCCCCTTGTGAATCCATGCTGACTATTCCTAATCACTTTCCTCTCTTCCAAGTGCCTCAAAATGGATTCCTTAAGGATCCCTTCCATGATTTTTCCAGGAACCGAGGTAAGACTGACCGGCCTATAGTTCCCTGGATCGTCCTTCTTCCCTTTTTTTGAAGATGGGCACTACATTTGCCTTTTTCCAATCATCCGGGATTTCTCCTGATCTCCACGACTTTTCAAAGATAATGGCCAAAGGCTCCTCAATGACATTTGCCAACTCCCCTCAGTACCCTCGGATGCATTAAGTCCGGACCCATGGATTTGTGTACGTTTAGTTTTTCCTAAATAGTTCCTAAACTGTTCTTTACCCACCAAGGGCTGTCCATCTTCATCCCATCTTGCGTCACTTAGCACATTAGTCTGGGAGCCCACCTTGTCCATGAATACAGAGGCAAAGAAAGCATTGAGTACTTCAGCTTTCCCCACATCATCTGTCACTAGGCTACCTCCTTCATCCAGTAGGGGCCGCACACCCTCTCTGATCACCTTCTTGTTAACATGCCTGTAAAAACCTTTCTTGTTATCCTTCACATCCTTAGCCAGTCGCAATTCCATTTGCGCTTTCGCCTTCCTGATAACCCCCCGGCATTGTCGAGCTACACATTTAAACCCCTCCCTGGTCATTTGTCCAAGTTTCCACTTTTTGTAAGCTTCCTTTTTGTGCTTAAGTTCACCAAGGATTTCCCCTGTAAGCCAATCCAGTCTCCTACCATGTTTGCCTCTCTTGCTACGCATCGGGATGGTTTCTTTCTGTGCCTTCAATAAGGCTTCTTTAAAATACTGCCAGCTGTCCTGGACTCCTTTCCCCTTCATGTTAGCATCCCAGGAGATTCTGCCCATCAGGTCTCCGAGGGAGTCAAAATCTGCTTTTTTGAAGTCCAAGGTGTGTATTTTACTACTCTCTTTTCTTCCTTCGGTCAGGATCCTGAAATCTACCATCTCATGATCACTGCTTCCCAGGTTGTCACCCACCTCTACTCCCCCTATTAGTTCCTCCCTGTTTGTGAGCAGAAGGTCAAGCTGCACATGGCCCCTGGTCGGATCCTTCAGCACTTGTGTCAAGAAGTTATCCCCAACATTCTCCAAAAACTTCCTGGATTGCCTGTGTACTGCCGTATTGGTTTCCCAACAGATGTCAGGGTGATTAAAGTCCCCCACGAGAACCAGGGCCCGCGATCTGGAAGCTTCTCTCAGTTGTCCGAAGAAAGCCTCATCTACCTGATTCGGTGGCCTGTAGCAGACACCAACCACAACATCACTGCTGTTGTTTGCTCCTTTAAACTTAACCCATAGACTCTCAATAGGTTTTTCTCCCTCTTTATACTGGAAGTCAGAGCAATCATAGTGCTCTCTTACATATAGTGCAACTCCTCCTCCTTTTCTCCCCTGCCTGTTCTTCCTGAACCGTCTATACCCTTCCATGACGGCGCTCCAGTCATGCGAGTCATCCCACCGAGTCTCTGTTATCCCAATTAAATCATATTTCTTGGACTGGGCCAGGGCCTCCAGTTCTTCCTGTTTGTTGCCCAGGCTTCTCGCATTAGTGTACAAACACCTCAGATAACCAGTTGATCGCCCTATCTTCTCCATTCGAATCAGGGGTCCTCCCTTCTTGCTCGTTCCTCTCTGCATTTCTTCCCGGTATCCAACTTCCCCACTCCCCTCAGGGTTTTGGTCACCTGTATCTGCTTCTCCTTTACCTGGAGAACTCCCTCGCTAAACTCCCTGTTAGCACTCACCTGTTTGCAAACAGCAGCCAATGGGAGCTGAGAAGCTCTGTGCCCTGAAGCCTGCACATCCCTCAGCTTGAGCTCAAGCTGACAAGCTGTGACTGTACTCTGGAGTCGGCTTATAAATGGGCCAGTCACTTTTTACCATTTTTTTCTCTTTTTTGAAACGATCATGTTACATGAATATGTCACCCCACTCTAATCGTTCAAAAACTATTAGAGTGGTGGGAAGGGTTTAGTTGGGCTAGCAAAAATGTATCGGTGGATCAAGACAGGGATACTGGAAAGAAAGCAACCGGGAGACCACTGTGGAATGTCAAGTTCCTCTTCAAAACAAAGAAAGGGGAAAAACAAAAATACAACAATGTATACTTGAGTTAGGGTTGATGTGGACTGGCAATGAATCTGAACCACGTCCATTATGGTTACTCTATAAGGAGGTGCTGTCAAATGAGAGTTTAAAACCAGCTAATCTTCGATGTCACATGAAATGAAATGTGGCAAATATGTTTCTAAGCCAACTGAATTTTTTGAGAACAAACGCAAAGAATTTAAGGAAAGTAAGAAATTAATCAAGCACATAGCCACAGGCAGTGAAAATGCTAAGGCAGTGGAAGCCTTTTATCGGGTGACTTAACTCGGAGCTAGGACAGGAAAGCCACACGCCATTAGAGAGGAATTGGAGATGGCGAGTACAAAATTCAGAGGCTGGCAAACAGATTGGTTTAATTTCTCTCTCAAGTAACAGTTTGGCACAGAAATGACAAAATGGCTCAATGTTAAGGAACAAGTGACAGAGTGCAGAAAAGTTGCTTCTATTCTTTGCAAAATGATGAGTCAACAGATATCCCCAACCATTCAAACCTGTCAGTCACCAGATATGAATAGAATGGAGAGGGCCAAGAGGACTTTCTCTTTTGCAAATCTTTGCCCACACAGACAACTGGCAAGGCTATTTTTGATGTGTTGAGCAATTTAACGAGAGCATGATACTGACTAGTCCAAATGTGTGGGGATCAGTACTGATGGAGCTTGTGCAGTGACCAGCCAGTACACGGGCGTAGTCACTCACGTTAAAGCAGTGGCACCTTTAGCTATATTCATTCACTGCAGCATTCACAGGGAAGTGCTAGCTGCTTTAAAAATGCCTCCTGACCTAAGGATGGTTTTGGATGAGTTGCTGAAGAGCATCTATTTCATCAAGGCCCGTTCACTGAATTCAAGACTATTTGCTGCTTTGTGTGACAAGATAAGCAGTGATCACAGCTGGCTTTCGAAAGGAAAGGTTCTCTCACGCCTGTTTGAATTGCATGATGAAATGAGGATTTTTTTTGTTGGACCATCATTTTGAACGCTCTCATCACCTCGTTGAGTTTTCTTGGCTAGCTAAACTGGCTTACTTAGCCAATATCTTCTGCTACATAAATGGACTTAATCTAAATCTACAGGAAAATGGTCACAGCTTTTCCCATGTCCATGGCAAAATTGATGCTATGCTGGAGAAATTGGGCCTGTGAACATCTCGACTTGAAGATCAGTCCAACTATAATTGTTTCCCAAATCTGTCTGATTTTTTGGCCTGCTCAGAAATGCAACTCACAGATCATGTAAAATGTGAAATCAGAGAGTACATGCAAAATCTTATATAGCTGCGTGAGTACTTTCCTGTTACCAACTCAAATGACAACTAGATCAGAAACAAATTAGTGGACCTTGCTACTGACAAACACAAGTTTGACATCCCAAGAACAATATAGTCTCGCTGAACTATCATGTGACAACTCATTGAAGCGTGTCCAAAAGCCCCTGACTGACTTTTGGCTACAAGTTTTTATGAGTAACCAGAACTTTCTTACAAGACTGCAAAATACTTGTTGCCTTTTCCAATAACTTTTGCTTGTTGAACTGCATTTTCCATGCTGGCTGCATTAAAATCGAAGTACCGGAGCCGACTGAATGTGAAATCAGATCTAAGGCTGAGACTGTCATCAATCCAACCAGACATCCGCACTCTGTCATCCGCTCTACAGCACCACTCATCTCATTAAATAAAGTACAAGGTGTCCACACTGAAATGTAACAACTTTGAAGCATTATAATTTTTTATGTATGAATGTGAGAACGTTGAATCTTGCACAGATAACATATCATATATCTAAGTTTTTGTCCTTTTGTTCTTCCGTGTTTCAGATTGATACCTTCAGTGTTAGACAATACGTGGAGGGAAATTGAAGATCGGTGTGACAGTCCGTGTTATGAATGGTGCACATGTCAAATTTGTGTGCCCTAATGTACCCTAATAATGTGCACCCATTTGCCCAATGTAACTTAAGCATATTACCTATGAACTGTGTACATATTCCTCTGTTCACATTATTCAATAAAAATATATGGCACCTCAAAGTTGTTACATTTCAATGTGGACACCCTGTATTATCTATCAATACTACTATATTTGTTTAGAGAACATGAAATACTATACATTTCAAATTATTATCAAGTAATGGAATGTTTGAAAACAACTATATTGTTTGGGAGGGGGAGGGCTATGACATTTTAATAGGATGAAAATGGGTCCATATGCTCAAAAAGGTTGCGAAGCACTGGCCTAGCCTAAATCTCCCATACTACAATTTAAGACCATTGATTTTTGCCCGGTCCTCAGTGGATAAGGAAAACAATTTATCACCATCCTCTTTATAACAAGTCTTCAGGTACATAAAAGCTTACCCTCACCCTCGTGCATTTCTCCTGCAGATGAAAGAAACCCAGCTTTCCCCCCACCCCCCCCAATCTTTCCTCAGAGTGTATTTTCTAGACTCCGCCATTTGTGTTGCTCTCCTCTGGGCTCTCTCCAAATTGTTCACATCTTTCCCAAAGTGTGGTGCCCAGGATTAGATACAGTATTCCAGCTGTTGGATGCTACACACTCACGCTCTCTCGGTTACCTATTCCCTGGACTGAACTGGGATTTGATTGGGCCTCTCAGTTATGCCCATCTGACATAAGGATCATTCTGCTTGGTTCACCAATAGTTTACAAGATGAGTGAGCAGAGACCACGCAATGCAACCTTGACCTCTGCTAAGAGGAAGTCTTTAAAAGAAAAGAAAACATGATTACAAGCTACAGGAACTTTCACACATCAAGGTAGAAGATCTATTTTGCACAGAAGCCTAATGTTTATCCATAGGAACAATCTGTTATATTGGGGTGAGAGGGAAAGACAGAAACAAGTTTATTTTGCTCTTGCACAAAGAATTTAGCTGAGCAGCTTGCACATTTTATACCCCTGCCACAGAGATTTTATTCATGTGAAGTTAATATTACAAGCACACATTACCTTTCAAAAATGTGAGGTTAGGAAAAAGGTTAAATCCCCATAAATTTAGTGTTCAAAACATACACAAAACTTAAACTTTTGAAACTACGGAACTTCTCAGTTAAGGGAGACAAACTACCTTAAATCTGGTCCTGTAACCATATGTGATGATGGTGGTTTGAAGCAAGGAGGCAGGGACCAAAATCAAGTTATATGCTATTCTTTTATAACACCCACTACTATGTAATCTGTATATTTCAACAGCAGCAGCTGATATTACTGAATAAAAGCAATACTGGCCCTATATATTAAGCTGAAAATGTCAGTCATTTCTAACCAAGCCAAAAATACAGTGTATCTCCAGAAACAACTCAACTTTATTTTATAAAAGATTAGCACATCTAAATCCTTAAGGAGAGACTCAGGACAGGGGGCTGGGTGAAAGGGGTGCAGGAGTCAGGGTTGGGTGGGTGAGGAGCAGCTCTGAGCAGGGGATTCTGTGTGGGCAGATGGAAGGGGCAAAGGCCCTCCCCGCAAGATTGGTACCAGGACTGCTTCCTCTTCCCCTTCCTATCCCTTTCAGGGAGCAAGAGCAAAGTGCATAGCTTGTCTGCCCACTCTTCTCCCTAGCCAGAGGGAGGAATGCAGCAAACTGTGCACTTTCACCTCATTCCCTGACAAAGAGGAACAGCCAGCAATGTCCTCATACAAATCTGGGGGGAGAAGGAGCTTAAGTGCCCCTAAAGGTTGCCTGTGGGTGGGAGGCTCACGGCTAAGGCAATCCTGGATAGGGAGGAGGTGATGGGAGGGGGGCATCCCCAGCCAGCCCTTTCACCTGCCTGGTGATTCTGTCTCTTTCTGTATGGTCTTATGAGAAGCACTCTCATTCCAGGCACATTCCATTTTCCTGGCACTACCAAACCTTTATGTTTAAGTTATGATAAGAGGAAGCTACATAGCAAATTTGGTGACCCTTGCTCTTACTGTTTAGGAGAAGTTCTTGAACAGACAAACTCTTTCAAATATATAGTAGACCAGGGGTGGGAAATCTTTTTGGGGTCAGGGCTGCTGACCCACAGAAAAAAAAAAAAAAAAAAAAAAAAATCAGTCAGGGGCTGCACACAAGTGACCAAAAAAAAAAAAAAAAAAACCACACACACACACACACACACACACACCTCACTGATGTGGCCCCTGACTGAGAAGACGACAGACAGAAAACCCCTTCCCACATTCCCCTCGCACATCAGAACCTAGATGGACCCAACCTAGTAGATTTTGTGAATGGTGATGTGGGGGGAGGGGAGATGGAGCACTAGCGTGTGCTCCCCACTGCTGAGAGGGGGCTGAACCTCAAGAGCTGAATCCAGGCAAGCCAGGGGCCACGTCCAGCCCATGGGCTTTAGGTTCCCAACCCCTGTAGTAGATAAAAGGCTCAATAGAGCTGACAGACTAAATACTGCAGAGGGCTACTGTGCAAACTTACTATCAGTTCTCTTTAACTACCTCAACTTCAGAGTAGTTTTCCTGCTATGATATTCAATACTTCAAAAGAAATCCACGTGATTCAGGACTAACATTTACATACTTTAACCACACACAAACAATTCGCTTGGGGTATGGGACGTGTTGTGGCAGCACTGACTTGCTCTAAAAGTCAGTACACCAAAATAATATTGAAATTTTTGTAAGATACACAAGCTTCAGTAATTATTAGCGTTCACATATCGAAAGCTAAACCCTTCTATTCCCATTATAATACAAATTAATTTTATAACAAATCTATAGCCGAGGTTGTGGGGGTGTGAGAGGTTTGATACTCCAGCCATAACAGAAAAGATTAAATGAATGACAAAAGGGTTGAACGAAAGTAAATGCTAAAAAGCTGAACACTCAAGTAGTTAAAATCTTAAATTAGGAAATTCTGCATTAAGAATCTTTCCTTAATCTCACTATGATTTTTTAAGGTAGTACATGCAACTGCCAAAAAATGTACAATCTTACATCCTGTTTTTACTGCACCTAGTAAAAGACTGGAGCATCTGAAATGGCTTCCTTATAGATTTGTCAAAATCTGAAATACTTTAAAAATAGATTTTGTAGTTTCTCTCTTAATACTGACAGTTATATGGAACACAGTATACACACCTTGGTCTATAATAGAGGGGTGTTATTAAGCAGACCTGAGATGACGTATCTTCACAGTTCCAGAGGATCTGTTAAAATGTTTTGTGTTGATGATTCATCTATTGCTGGTCAACTGCCAATAAGAATAAAATCAAGACTTTATTCCCCCTCCCCAAAAGTTGCTTTATTTTTAAAAGTTACTAAATGTTCAATAGCTCATTTTATAACAAATCAACAAGTCACTATACTGTTTAGAAAGATATTAAGAGGTATGTAATCAAATAAAAGACAGACTAGGGCTTTTTCCACATTTAGACTTTTCAGTTTTAACAAAATACATTAAGCTTACGGCAAAATAAATAAAGCTAGTTTGGTAGACTAGCTTAAGATGTTTCTATGATGTTTGCATAAAAAACTCAAGTCACATAAGAAAAGTTTCACTTCAAACATATATTGAAACCCAATTTATAAACTCCTGAAAAATAGGGCTTGTGGCAGAAATTTAAATTCTGGTAACAGAAATGTTATTTATAAATATTTTTTAAAATTTAGCAAATCGAGACATGTGAACAGCATACTGCCCTTCAAATTGTGACATGCATTTTAAATTATATTAATGCTGCATTTAGAAGCATAAAAAAGTATTGCTTGCAAAAACACAAAGTTCCAAATATCTAGGAATGATAGCCCACTTAACTAGCATGGAAAAGTTGGAAAATAAAAATACCAGTAATTGCTCCAGACTATTTCTTCTTTGAAGTAAGAGGAGATGTAGTCTCACCTGAATGCACAGAAAGTACTGGTCAAACCTCTGCCCATCAAAACAAAACTACAGGCCTGATTTTCAGATATGCTGTGTACTCCCAGCATCATTAAAAAGTCAATGGGAACTGTTGGTGCTCAACGTCTTTGAAATTAAAGCCAGACCATTAGAGGGCTGCCTTCAAAAATGTTGACTTGACTCAGTCAAAATTACATTTATATAAAACTTCGCATTAATGAACAGAACATTTCTTTGGGAGTTCTGTATTTGTTAGATCTGTCTAATTATGGCCAACACAAAGGAGGTCACAAACGGGGAAGATTTTCATCACTCTGCTCTTCCTTCTTTCAAGCACACAACATGAAGTGCTAGGTGTTACTATACACAGAGGAACTTAAGCCTTAATACTAAAACCACACATTTCACATACTTCACAATAGCAAACAAGCACATTTTTATTTTAGAGGAATAATATAATGGATTTATTCTTTAAATATTCAATGGATTAAACAGAATTGTTCCTACACTAGGACTACACTTGAGTGAAGGTAAATTTTACAAAAATAGATCTTGACATAAACAACGAGATTCAGACTAACACAGCTACCCCTCTGATCTTGACATAAAGCTCTCTGTATTGCACAGGACTATAAAGCTGTATAAATTACAGCCATCATGCCAATATATGTACACTGTTGACAACTTTTTCCCATTTCGTTCATAAGAATTTAATATTTTAAATCCTTACTGTAACTTTTGTATTGTAGCTCATTTTCAGAGACTTTTCAACATCTTATTTACACAGCACCATTCATCCAAAGAGATATCAAACATACATTACAAATTGTATTGTGATTATATTGTCCACTATTGAAAGACAGCTGCCTCCAAAATGGAACACAACAGCCATTAAACAGTACATAGCAAAATTTTAAAAAGTTAAAATAGTTTAGAACAGCAACTTTAAAATACAGTGGCCAGCTGCTAACAGAGGATAATCAGAATTCTGTCCCATTTGCTTCTCAGTAACACCAGACTAAAATTAGTCAGATGAGTATTTATCATCTACAACTGAAAGGTAGCAGAACCAGTGCCTATGAAAGGTTTGATCCCCTAGACATTTTCACTTATCGGACACTGCCGCTTTCATAATATATTTAAGAAATATCAAACTGGGAATAAATTTCAACTATGAGGAAATTCTCAAAAATCCTTTCTTCACAAAAAATGATAGAAAAACGTAGAAAAACAGGGCTTTTTAGCAGTAAAACCTCTTCCGCAAAAAGCATCAGCAGAAGATATGCAAATGAGAGTGTGATTTGCATATCTTCTGCCAAAAAAACCCCGGCAGTCTAAACATAGACTCATAGGCCTATCACTGGGGGAAAGTAATAAAGAGGAAGGATAGAAATATTTTTGGGAGAAGATGGCAGACAGCATACCAATATCAAGGATCCTCAAAATAGCCTTGCTTCATGTGACTCTGGTTTCAAGCCTAAATAATACAGTGATTGCAATGGATTTATTAGTTCATCTTCTGGTGATGGATTATGATCAAGTATATGCACGCAGATTCTCTTACGTTCTTGACTGCCTTTAACTACTGATTCTGAGATTGTCTGATGATCACTTTGGTTATGCTGAGCAGTAACTTAACCTCTTTATAACTTTTTCATGTAGAGTGCCACAGGAATATCAGCTGGTCATGTTCAATGTGTATGAGAGGCTGCTAGGAGAATTAGTGAGGTGGTATGACCTACAGGACAGTTAGTACACTAATCCCTAGATTTATTTCTCAATCTCATCTGAACTTGCTGAAACAGTTTAGTTACTTACCTATTTTATGAGACTAAGGGGTGAAGAAGTGCTAGCTAGCTCACTGAAACTCAATGAAGACTGAGATGAGTTGCAGAAAACAAGTGAGCAGTGCTTCATACAGACAGTATATCAGCATGCTCCAAGAGCTGCACGGGCTTGAGATTAATCTCCACAGGGAATTTAAAGCATTAATTATGAACTGTTAAACATAAGTGAATTAGATGCCCAAATTACAATTAGTTTTGGGTTCCTATCTCCCATATGCTCTTTCGAAAATCCCTGCCCAAATGTTTGGACCTGGTTACTAAAGGACAACATCCCCCTTTGTGCATTGCTCCAGCAGCTGCAATCAGAGGCAAACAAGCTCACAGCCACTTCATTTTAAAGGCTAACTACTACTGAGAATGTATTCTTGACTCTGGAACTTAATTCTCTTGTTGGTCCAAGAGACTTCCCAAACGTAGTGAAAGATGCATCTATTCTTCTAGGCTTTCCTAGGAAGTATACAAGGAGGGATTTGGAGTGATTGTATGGTGCCTATTTCTAAAGGTCTGCTTCACTTTATTTGGGCACAGTGAGAGTATAGCAGACCTTATCTGAGACTGTGCCATGTCTTGGTTTCCCCACCAGTCCCAGGTTCCCTGCAACACCAACCAAACCAAAAAGTTCCTTTCTGGAGTAAACAAAAGACCCACAAAAAACAACAAAGCCTTCCACAAATAAGTGTTTTGCTGTTTCTGGGCCACAACTTCCTTGTCTCCTCTTAAACCTTCTCACCAGGTACTTCTAAACATTTTTAGTGCAGACCTCTATGGCTCCTTCTACAGCTCCCTCTTAGGACACCAGTCTTATCTCAATATCCCTTGCTACAAGAGTACTAACAGCAAGGAACAAGAGGGAGATCTTTTCTAGCTGAGAACAGGCCTTGCTGAGGCCAACAGTCACATGGATCTGGGAGGAACATTTTCATTAAAAACTGAGTGCATAAAAATCACCTCAAAACAAAATTGCTTAAGTTACTTAGATCCGCTATACAACAATTTCTATATGTACAACCCAATGTTAACAAAAACAGGAGCCTAAAATGAGCCCCTAAACTCATATTTAGATACTCAATAAGATTTTTTTCAAAATCTCTTACGTGACTTAGGAGCACAAATTTTATTGACTTCAGCTATAAACCCTGATGCAGGAATATAGCCTGATCAAAGCATTTTAGCTTTCCTGAATTGTGAAAGTTCACTATTTTGGAAGGTGGTGGTTGAATTTCTGGATTTAATCTCAATACATGAGCATTTTAAATCTGAAATTTCTTAGCAGAACAAAAATTCAGCAAAATCTGAACATTAAGAAACAAAAGGAATAACATATCCATGTTAGCAATTTAAGACTATAAAATGGGAAGAAAAGAACTAGCAAAATTTAAACTAAAAAAAAAGATTTAAATAAACATTTTGATTTTTTCAAACAGAAAGCATACAAGCTGCTCATCACCACTGTTTGTTTCTTCCCCACCAACAAATCAAAAGTTGGTATTCTACCCCACTGTTACCCTTGACCAGACAGCAATGTCAGTTTCTATCCCAATACTGACTTGCCGTCTCCAAATTCCATGGGATACTGGTCTGTCCAGTAGCATGATAGCTTCTACAGCTTCTACTTTAAATGCAGAGCCGCAGCAGGGGTAGGTTCCAGACCCAGCACAAGACAGGACTGAGCCAGACTGCCTGCCCAGCTCTAAAACACTTTAAATGAAGAGCCACAGCAGGGGTAGGTCCAGCTGGGACTGAGCCAGGCTGCTGGCCAGCCTGCCTGCTAAAAAATTTACTGGAGGGGAGGAAGGGGGAAGAAATGCGTGTAGTCTATAGCATTAACCGATAAGCTTTTGCTTATCGGTTAACCAGCTATACTATTACATCCCTACTGAACAGCACTATTATTAATATTGTATCTTCCATTAATGGGAATTCTAAAAGGCACCAAGGTATTGCAATTAGGAGTATTCTACTATAATACTGAAGACAGTCATTTAGAACTACTGAAACTCCAAAGACTTTAAAACAGCCAACTGCAAGTAGTTTATACCATGTCCTTCCTACCAATGATCAGCAAATGAATTATATTTTAAGTACATAAATATAATTCTGTAAATATAAGACAAACAGAAAAGTCACTTTTCAAGTCAGAAAGCTACATCTGAGTCTATCCTAGAAAAACTCAGCGTGACAACAAGCAACTCGTTCCTAAAGCATACTTGTAACAACCCCAGTCAAGATATAGGGTTGGTGTAAACTGTTGTCATTCCACTAATGTTAATGCTAAGGATCTAATTTCCTTTCATTCACATAAAATATTCCAACAGCAAAAAGGCAGTCACACTATTTCAGAATTTCTTCAAGCATGTAGTTCTTTACCATTCCAATATCCACCAGTGTAGAGCCAATCTGACAGAACACCAATGATGTAAAATAACCCTTCCACTATTTTACTACATGTGCATTTATCCCAGACTGCTGAGGGAGTCTATAATCCAATTTCGCCACTCCACTACAGTGGGGCCTAGTTAGGTAAAAGACATTTCCCTGTACAAATTAAGTTTGCATACACATTTAAAGGGTGACTGATTTCTTCGGGGGCATTAGATTTTGTTCTTCTTCATTCCCATTTAGTGTATTGTCAGTTGGCCTATGGAACACACTGAAACTGCTGACTGACCATCGAGGGAGTTAGGAGATCCAGGCTGACCTGAATTTCATCATTTGCAGTATTTTGGTTTATGACTGGTTGTCAATGGAACTAGCAGGGGTAAATGCTACAGAGTGGCCATGATATTACAGAAGTTTCCCTCAAGAATCATGGGAGGTTGACATCTTCCACAATTTTCCCAAAAAGCCTTTCAAACTCTGAGGTCACTGTTTCAGAACCCTATGCCAGAAATTATGGCATAGGTACCCCAAAAAACCAATGTAACTGCAATGGAGTAATTAAGTGAAAGTGAGGACTTAGGCCAAAGCTACACTTAAAATGTCATAGCTGACATGATAGGTATAGTACAATTATCCCATTCACTCATTCAATTCTCTATGGAACATGCACAATCAGGCAATTCAAACAGCATTTCCTCTGAGCCAAACTGAGGTTCCAGGAAATAACTCCTGGTATAACTGGAGATCTAATCAAGATGTTGCCCATCATATCGCTAAGAGATGGCATCTGAAAATCCTTTTCTGCTTCACCCCTTTTCACAGAACAGCTGCTAATACTTCAAGGGTGATGGACAAAAGGTTAACTTCTCCAGAACACAAACACGCACATCTAGCGAAAGCATGAGTGGGACTAATCTTGCAGTGATACCCTACAAAAAATTAAACACAAAGTTAGGAAACTTCAAAGTTCAGTTCTAACTTGAGCCCTTGCACTTAAACCAGAGTAGTAAATGACAGAACTGCAAACTGTTCTGACGAAAGCTCAGTTTGATAAGATTTTATCATAGAAACGGAAGGGACCTTGAGAAGTCATCAAGTCATTGTCCTGCAATGAGGCAAGGCCAAGTATATCAAGACCATCCCTCACTGGTCATCCTTCATCCTCCAATTATAAGGATTTCCACAACAGCCCTTGGAAGCCAATTCCAGAGATTAACAGCCCTTATAGTTAATAATTTTTTCCTAACATGTAATCTAACTCTGTCTTGCTGCAGATTAAACCCATTACTTCTTGTCCTACCTTCAGCGCACATGGACTTCAACTAATTACAATGTTCATTATAACAACCCTATTAGGAAGGTGGGGTGATGGTGACCTGAGAACATATTTCATTCTCAAGACTCAACATGTTGTTTTTTTCCCTCCATTCTGAAAATAAAAATGTGAAGGGGCAGCAGTATGATGCCACTGTCTCCTGAGGCTCTGGAAATCAGGGTGGATAAAAATCAATTATTTTAAAAAAAATTGGATTATTTTTTAAATGTTTAGAGGAAAAAACCTACCTAAAAATTGTTTTAATTAAGATACAGTATAGCTCAATGATATCTCCTCATGGAATAGGGATTATAAATGCTAATTCTATAGTCTGAGTCAATATATTCATGTAATGTTTAAAAAAAGTTTTGTAAATGGGTTCCAATAGGTCATGGATTAGGGACCCAATCTTATAGGGTTCCAGAGGCTTCTGCACAGATTATTTAGGTTAATCTTTCTATCTACCCAATGGAACTGAGTGTTCCAACTAGATTCTAGAACAGAGTTTTGAAAACTTTTTAAGACTGAAGAACACCAATTATTTTTTTAAATGAGGAACACCAAGGATTTTTTTTTGTTGAGAAGAAAAATTGGGGGAGGGGGGTGTCAGGGAAAAGTTATTGACCAAAAAAGGGTCAGGGGGAAAGTTAGAGGGAAAAAAAAAGTCGCCTGCCCCTTTAAGGGTGGGCATTTTGAACTCTGTTGTTCTCCACGGCACACCTCCAACTACTTAAGAAACACTGTTCTAGAAGATACCATCAAAGATGCTTAGCATTTCAGTTTTCAAAGTGTGGATGTGTGTCTCCACAGATAACATGCTTGATAACATGTTTTAAAATAAATAAATAAGATACAGAGGTGAGAAATAACAGTATTCAACCCTATTGTCCCTCTGCAAATTTGCGTACACAGATTCAACCCCTCACCTCTCTCTATAAGTGCAAAGTTTAAAAAATGAATAGAAGACTGATGGGGGCAGAATAGATCTGGACAAGGAGAAGTCTGGAGATAAATGTGAGAAGGGAGGGATAAGCAGTAGAACCAAAAGTAAAACTGTTTGACAGCAGCATATTCCAGAAGTCTTGAGGTCTTGAGTGTAGCCTTTATTGATCTGAGATCTACCATACCATTCTCTTACTAGAAGGGAAAACCTATAATGATAGCAAGCCATAAAAGAGACCCAGTTTGGGAATATTTTAATGACATTCCTTTACCTGTGGCTAAGTCAGGAATGCATGCAAAATGCAAACAGTGCAACAAAGAAATGTAAAGCCTGGTTGCCCAAATAAAACATCATTAGAAGTATTCTCTCTCAGGAGGAAGGTACATTAAAGATGATGAAAGGAACTTTTTAATTTCATATTTTTTTATGAGCTGCCTGTCTTACTTTTGGACTACAGTAATTACTCGCTTAACACATGCCCACTTAACACATTTTTGCAATAGCATGATTTTTTGGGGGGAATGTTTTTTGAACAACAAGACCGTCCCTGAAATAACAGTTTCCCCAGCTGGCCAGTCACCAGCGGCTGCGCGGGGCTTCCCCCGCCTCCCTGCAAAGTGGCGGAGGGTTTGCCGCACTGTTCCCCGGCGACCCCCTCTCGCCGGACACCTTACTCCTTCTCCTCCGACCCAGCTTGCAGGCCGGCAGCTGGGTTTCCCCATTCACCACCGCTTGAAATGCAACCCCCACCTTTTCCATTATTTTCAATGGGAAAATTGACCCTGCATAACGTTTTCACTTAAACACAATCAATTTCTGAAACCTATCTACCGTGCTAAGTGAGGAATTACTGTATTCTTGAATTCTCATCTTTGAACAAAAAAATATAGTTGTTACTCTAGGGTACTAACATTTTTGATGCATTTGTGATAAAATATTCTCAAAACCCAGTATCAGGGTCAAAATTTAACTGCTGAAGAAGAGGAGTCGGCTATAACATGGCATCCAGCAATCATTCCTCCATAATGGCAACTAAAATAAACTTTAAAGCTGAGGGTAAACCATTCAAGAAATGTTTGCTCATTATGTTTTTTAAAGAAAGTTATACCAGTGAACAGATAGAAGTCACTTAAGCACTTAGATTCACTTAACAGCAGTCACTTCTTCTGCCAATGTAGAAAAAATATTTTTTTCCTTTCAACTAATTCATTCCAAATTGAGAAACTGTTTGGGACCTGAACAAGCAGGACAGCTTGTTTTTCTTTTCCAGATTATGAACAAACAAGAAAATGAAGGTGAAGATGACTGAGTTAGCTGCAGAAGCCAATATTTTAAGTTTCTCATATTGACCGAGCTGACAGGTCAATGTAATTTTTGTGTTTTTTTTAATTTCATTTAACTATTTTAGTTAACAAATGTTAACAAAAATTTTATTTTAAAAAACTCAAATGTGTAACTAAACTCAAAAATTCATATACTTGGGTTTTTTTTAATATTAATTATAAAAAAAATTGATATGTTTGCTCGAGGAAAAAAAAATTCGAGAATACATAACATTTTTGTTTAGTTAAATAAAATAATTTCAATGTCTTCTGATGTTCTCCTCCTAATACAACATGGCAAGAAAATCCTCCAAATATTAATGATTAATCTGTTGAACTAGAGATAGTTTCACCTCTCAATAACTTCATAAATATCAGCTTGAGTTACCTTTGGTAAATGAAATTGCCAAACAATCATTCATTTTCTGATATAGCTGTAAAACTAATCTGAAGAGTTTTCAAAATAAATCACTGTTTAAAAACATATAGTGTGAACCTTCTAAAAATGACATCTACATCTCTGAGTTGTGAAGAATATGTATTAAGGTTATAACAACCAACAAGAATGCACTTTTATGTAGAAAACTATTATTAAATTGAGTCTTCCTGACTAGTGATTTAAATCAAATCCACCCTTGCTGGGGCTCTGAGAATGAAGTTGAGCAAAAACTCTTGATTACCAATACCTGCTCCCTTTCAGAACAATGGTTCCCAACTACTGGTCCGCGGACCGATGGCAGGCTGCGAACCCCCGCTTGCCAGACTGTGGCACTCTGCCAGGCCGTGCTTGTGCCGCAGCAGTGAGGCTGTCCCTACTGGGGCAGCCTCACCATGGCCCTGGTTCCAGATCTGGCAGCAGCCTCACGGCCCAGCCAGTGGTGCTTTGTGACCTGTAATAGTCTTTGCTATTGTTTTATTTACAGCAACTGTAGGTTCATGAAGAAAGGAGGACATCTGATTCCTTCCATTACTATAATCTTCCTAAATGTCACTGCGTTAAACATGGTCACTTTATAATTTGAAGTCTCATGCGTGTCTAGCTACTTCAAATAGAGTGTTCATAATGGAAGGAAATCTGAGGGAAAAAAATCTACTCTTTCTTTGGTGCTGGATTTGATTGATATTAGGGATGTTAAGGACTAGTCGCTCCCCCCACCCTTGCTGCCTCTATCAGATAGAGGCAGGAAGGGGAGGGGAGAGAAGGGTACTTCAAAGTAGCAGCGCTGCATGGAGCCCAGGATCAGCTGTGCGGCACTGCCCCTTTATGCCACCAGGGCATTTCAAAGCAGCAGCACCACGTGGAGCCCGAGGTTAGCCAGGGAGTCCCAGCATTTCAAAGGGGCAGCTCTGCCCTATCAACTAATGACATGCTACTTAACATCCTTAATTCATATCAAACAAAGTAACAGTGCATTTTCAAAGCACTCTGACCGACAGCTCAGAATGTTTACCATTAGTGGCAGAAACACAGAAATACTCCAGCTTTTCACCATAAATTGCTAGTTTTTAATGTTCCATCATTTTTTCAAAGTATTCTGCTATGTTTCCATGGCAAATCTTAAAAACTCAAGAAAAAAAAAAAATCAAGAATACCAAATGGCTTTGCAGCTACATTTCTTTAATTGGTACAGTATGCAATACACTTGAGAAATACATTTGGCACATAACAACTCTAAAGCCTAACTGTTTAAATAACCTCTCATACAGTATCTCACTTATCCCCCTCTGCTAGGAAGGCTTAATATCTTTCAATACATGAAAGCTTACATTCTTTTCAGCTCCTGGGTTGCATCCAAATTTTGACATTTTGAATGACTAGCATTTGTATGCTCTTGTAATGGAATAGTTGAATTTATTTAAGCCTGAATGCACCCATATGATGAAGCAGAGAAAGTTGAAAATCCGTTTTACAGAAAAAAAAAAAAATACAGTTAACTATTGGCATTATCAAGAAAGCAGTATATAATTTGTCACCTAAATTATAGCAAATTGCCTCCTCTTTTGTCTCATAATTTTATGTATAAATCTACGTAAGACTGAATTATCTTTCATAACTAGAATCAAGCATCTCTCTGGAAAAAAGCCACATGCTTTTATGTAGAATATTTGAGACTGCAAGTAAAAATATGAACATCCCTCTCTAGATTTTCTGGCATGAAGAAAGCACAGGTTTTAGAATAAAATGTTGACTTATTTTAAGAAAAGAACTATGCAACTGTATATGGTTGTCAAACATTACAGCACTCCGCGGGGACTTCATCTATCATGTTTTTATAAGATTAGCACCTAAAAATATAGCAAAGGGAACAAAAATAACTTTCAGAATTTCCATGAAGCAGAAGACATTCTTAATGAAGGCAAGAACTACTTGATTTATACATAAACTATTGCATTCATTAGAATTTTAACAACTTATACCTAGGACTTAACATTTCAGAGATGCACTGCACTCAGTTCTAATCCTACTTCACTAAAGAAGCCAGTTCTGTTAATTATATAAGGTGAATGGATGAAATGAGAAGAGCACTTTATCTTATAACATACAGAAGAGAAAACAAGCTGGTTAACGTGACCCCACTTGTTAGCATAAATGTATCCTGTCCTTGTCGATCCCCAGTTTTAATTCAACTACTTTCCTTATTTAGTATTAAACAGTATAGAATATCTGCCAAGATCAGGTTACCCATGACATACAGGTTTGGTACAGAAATGGGCAATGCAACAACCCATTCCAGAAGTGGGACCCGCAAATACCCTAAGCCACGGCCTAGCTAGACCCAAACATCACTATCACTCTGAAATTCCAACTTAAAATCACAATTATTTAAGATGAGAAGTTTCTATACCTCAGTTCCTCTCATTAATGAATAAGGCTAATACAGTGTTATCTGTCCCACAAAAGCCCTATCTACAGGGGGTGGGGAGGGGCAGGAACTGGGGTATCATAACTTTTAGGGGGAAAGCAAAACAAAAACCAAACACACTGTGAAAGAAAAGCTGCAGTCCTCTATTATGGCCAAGTCCCTTAAAGAACTAAAAGCTGGTACTCTCTTACATTAGCCATGCCTGATAAAATACTTTTTAAAAATTTAAAGCAGAGAATAATTACTTGTTTTAGCTATAATCTACTGTACCAAAATGAGTATTGTGTAGGTTGATGAGCACCATTCAGTTTACCATATTAATCCAATCAGATTGTTTTGATCATGTTTTGTGCAAATAGGTTGAACTTCTCTAGTCCAGCACCCTTGAGATCTGACTGGTGCTGAACCAGAGAATTTGCCAAACCACAGGTCAATATTGTCTAGCAGCATTACCAACACTTCCACTGCTTACTGAGCTCTTAAAAGAAATTTAGGGGTAAATCAGAACTACCTCTCAGAACACAGAGCCAGGATTGGTGGCTATAAACAAACTTTATGGGCCCGCAGGAAACTCGGCCATGCTCATGGTAAGTGGACATCCAACTAACAAAAATCATGCCAGACCACGGATATTGCTGGGCCAGAGAGGTTCAACCTGTACTAAGAAAACTAAAATTCAAATGACCAATGTCTTATAGTCTTGCAATATATTATCTGGAAATTCCCAAACCAGTGGCTAGTCTAAATTCTGCACCATAAAAAGTAAAGATATTAAGTGCCATCCTAACTGATTAAAGCAAGGTGGGGAATGTAAGGCCCTGGGGCTCGATGTGGCCCCTGGCTTGCCTAGATCCAGTCCCGAAACTTGGGGCTCCCTCTCAGCATTGGGGAGCCCGTGCTGGAACTCCAGCCCCACCGCTGCCCACACCATGGGGGGCTAGAGCACACAAAATATACTAGCCTGGGCCCGCCTAGTTCTGGTGTGCAAGGGGAATGTATATGTACATTCCCCTTTTCTCCTTTTTAGTTGGGGGCTATGTTAGTGAGGGCATTGTGCGTCTTACTTGAGTGCAGCCCTCAACTGATTTTTCTGTGGGTCAGCAGCCCCAACTCAAAAAGATTCCCCACCCCAGATTTAAGGTTTTAAGCATCCAAAAGGTAAACACTTGGGGCCACAAGAGCAGATGTGGATCTATCCCTTTAAGTCAGTGGTTCTTAACCTTACTTCAGACTGCTCTCCTTTGGTTCTCAAAATATGTTCTCGCACCCCTTATTAAAAATAGATGAAGTAGGTCAGTTCTTTAAACCTAAGATATAGCATAAAAATCTGGCATGTTTCGCACCCCCTGAAAGGGCATCTTGCACCCACAGGGGGTGCATGCACCCTAGGTTAAGAACCATTGCTTTAAGTTATAAAATTCTAAAATTGTGCATGGTAGAAACAATAGTAGTAAGACTGTTAGATGTGATGATGAATCTCACCGCCAACCAATCAGAATGCCAACAAAATGAAAATTCCTGAAGGAAGAGGCAGTGAAGACATGGTCAAAAGCTACCGATGGGCTAACTTTTGTAGCATTTGCCTCTTATGTATAACCCCATGAACAAAGGACCTTTAACAGTCTTTAATTTTATTTTAAAGTACCGGTAGTTCTTGTTTCTAACCTTTTGATCTCCTACCGTACAGGCAACCGAACTGATTCAAAAATTAGTTTAGAAATGTAACTATTAGAGATATCAACTCAGGGGAGAAGGTTACATGTTTACAAAAATAAACGTTTTTAACATTCCTAGTAACTATGTTTCAGCTGACAGATGTAAGTTAACATAGTTGAGATATTAACAGTAAATTCATCTTTTCACTGTCAGTGAGCTACAAACATTTGAAACATGAATGCCTTAAACTCTTCAGGCTTCAATAACTGCAAAAATTGGAATAGATTTAAATCTTAAAAAAAAAAATGCTGATGTTTTTATTTGCCTTTTAGGTTCATGTTCAAGCTCTTCTCCATAAATTTGAGGGCTAGAGACTTTAAAAGACAGATACAAAAGAGTTAAACATACTCACTTAGCTCTAAGAGCTCAGAGATTTAAGAAAACACACCAAATATTACAAGACTTGTAATGAAATCATGAAGTTGGCAACACTGCATGACACCAAAATATCCACTTGGCCTTCCCAATTTCAAAAAATTATTTCCTTCATTAATTCTGCAGTAAGACCATTTTAAAGACAACCTGCTTAATATTAATTCTGTTAAAGTTTTAAACAAATATTTTGGTCATTTTCACAGCAGAGTAGTGATGACAGCCTACTGTATTTTCTTCTCTCACCAGATCATACACCCTGGGCTTAAAAGTATTTCAAAGAGACTGACCACTTGCAAGAAATCAACATCTGCAATCCGTTAATATTTACTTATGGCTATCAAAAGCAATCTTCCCCGCCCACAAAACCTTTCTTGTATGGCATCGTCATTAGGGATGTGAAGGTTTAACCAGTAAGCCTCACCCTTAACAGGTGAAGCTTATGGGTTAAGGTTAACCAGTGGGGCCCTGCAGCAGCTCCCCACCTAACACTTATATTAATTAGTGTTTAATAATCCTTGAACTAGTTCCCTATGATAAGTGCTGTGTAACACATATTAAGCAAAACTCTCTATTCTGAAGGTATGGTATGTGGCATGAAAGTGGAAGAAACAGTGAGACAAATGGCAGAGGAGAGGGATTGGATGTATACACAAAAAGGGCAAGGGCAGAGAAGTAGGGAGGATAAGAATTAAACAATGCTTTCAAGGTAAAGACAAAGAGCTCTAACTTGATGCAGTAGATGAGGGGGACCTAACAACTACTGAAGTAATTCTTAGCATCTTTCCTCTGTAGGACTGTAGCAATATGGATGTTACAAAGACTGGGGAAAAGACTCTTACAGTAGTCAGGGTAGTAATAAGGTGAGACACTGTATGAAATATGGGTTACCTTTTACAATATTATGGATTCCAATATTACAAAATTGCAGTGAATCTTACAAGATATACCATGAAAGATATCAGTGGAAAAGTTATTTGCTTAATATGATATGCTTGTTTTTATATAGGTATTATCTGTGTATCATGTGTGAGATATAAATGTGTGAGATATATTGATCTCAAACTTTTGCTCAGTATCTGGGTGATGCACCAAAACAGATTGGCATCAGCACTATCCAGCCTGCTTAATGGCCCATCAAAGGCAATCAGCTGTACAATGAACCCACTGAGAGAAGCCAGGACTACATCTGTGAGTCTGTAGGATAGTGAGGGGCATGCCTGTGGACGGAGGACTCCAAGTGCTTTTCCATGTCCTCATGCTGTGAGCTTGTGGGACAGTGGAAAGATGCACAAGCCACAAAGCAAAGGATATAAAAAGGCAGATGCATCTTCTCCAGTTTGTCTTGAATCGTGCTTCTGACCTCTAGAGAAACTTCTCTACAAACTGAAGCTATGAAGAAAGGAATAATAGACCCATCCAAACTTTGGATGTGTTCCAGAGGGACTTGACAAAACAGCAAACTCACCAATGCTACTAAGAACCTGATCTGACTTCAGAATCTATGTATGTATGTATGTATCTGATTATGTTGACCATTTAACAAGTATCTTCACTTTTCTTTATAATCAAACCCTTAGTTTTAGATACTAAAGGATTAGCTAGCAACATGGTATTTTAGGTAAGATCCAAACTAGTATTGATCTAGTAATGTAGTTGGTCCTTTGGGGACCAGAACATTTGTATAGTGACTAGAGTTTTAAATAACTTCTCACTTTACTGGACCTATTTGCTGTTTGGGAGCTAGACACTGGATAGCAATAATGGGGGCTGTTGTGGCTTTTGTTTTAAGCTTCTTCATAACCATTGTGGGGGATCAGAAGCTCAGTTTGTGATAGATTATTAATCTAACTACAGTGTTAGCCATGACTTTTGGAAGACTCTCTTCTCATTTTTGCAGCCTGTCCTGACCTTGGCATTTTCAGTGTGAGCTTCACTGGCACTTCAGGTCACAGAAAGGTCTGAAAGAGAATTTTAGCAATGAAGATAAGAAACTGACTCATATTGGAAACATTTTGGAGAAAGAGGCAGCTGTATTTGAACAAAACATGGATGTGAAGAACCAGGGAGAGGATGTAACCAAAGTCCACTCCAAGGTTATTGGCACAGCTAACACAGAGGATGGTGGTATTTGTCAGCAGTAACTGAGAATGACGAGGGAATGAGCAGAAATTGGACGAAAAGAGGAGTTCGGGTTAGGCCACATTATTGCTTGATTTCTTGCTGTCATCTTAAGACTAGACTGGAAGGTGGCACACAAATCAGGGTCTGAAGCTAAGATGCGGTCACAAAAAAAAGCACCCCACTACTGCATAAGCAATCCATAGATATTCTAGTCTTTTGAGGTGTATGGAAGGAAGGAAGACTAAGGATGATGGCTGCAGTGGGCAACAATACCGCTGCTGAAGGTGTAAATGGTGCATGAAGTAGTGGGGAGAGGGACAGTTAGTGGTTTCTCCCCCATTGAAATGTTTCCTCGCTCTAATCTTCACAGACTGAATGCATTTAAACTGTTTTCAATATATTTTGGACTGGAGTATTTCACTGGTTAGTAGTTGTACAGTTCATGCTACTGAGGCGGATTAGATTTGTTTTTCAGTTACTGGTTTTGCTGTAACTTAAAAACAATGTAATTATTTCTTTAATCTATAGCATGACATCTGTGAATCAATATTTGAAATAATATTTAATATAGTCCAGGACTACTCAATACATGGCACGCAGCCTGTTTGTTTGTGGCCCGCGGTGTGGATTGGGTTTACACAGGGCTCAACATGTGGCCCACAAGTGGGATCCTATGCACATGGCCTCCACTGGGAACACGCTCCATAATGGTGAGTCAATATAATGGTCTTCTGTTGCTATGCGTTTTAGTAGTTAAATTCCTGGACTGTCATTACTCATTAAAAGTGCTGTCATATGGGTGGAAATCGGGTAAATATTGCATTTTATTAATATCAGCAGGACTTAAATGGGGCCTGCGTGTTGGGTAGTCCTGCCTTAATCTTTGTATTCATACCCGGCAGTGTGAAAGAAGCTATTTGCATATATATTTGCCTGTACATGCAACCACAATAAAGTTGCAGCCCTCGGCATGTGATGTGAGTGTCATTGTGGCCCCCGGGGCTTCCAAAGTTGAGCAGCCCTGATATAGTCCATCATAGAAAAATCTCAAAAGTGTGAAATACTCTGTAGCCTTAATGGTAGGCTGAAAAGACCTAACACTAAAGTGACACTGACAAGAGCTAGAGGATTTGTTTTTAAAACAATTATAATATTTACATTTTCTCTTTTAAACACTTATTTTTAAAAAAGTGTTTTAATATAAATATGACTGACTCTAAAATGTCAGAAGAATTTTAACATTCTTCTCTGAAGTAGCCCTAGTCCTCACTATGTTGCTTGGTATCTTAGTTTGCCTTTGCTTTCAAAACTCTAGGCTTGCCAAGAACTATTCCTTTCAAAACCTCAGGAATTCCATTACTAGTTTTAAGCTAAATTAAAGGAAAATAGAAGCATTCAACGCATGGTAAAACTATGTACAAAGTGTTTGTTGATAGTCATAAATAGACTGAAAAATTTAGACATGTCTGAAAGACAACTGCTATATAGTCAGCTCTGTTTTGCTCTGCTCTGCAATTAAATAAAGAGCTACTGCTGTCATTTCAAGTAAGTTCAGCGTAAGATTCATTTGTACTGAACTGGAATATAGAAAACACTAGATCATTCATTCTTCACTTGAAACCATTTATATATAAAACCATAGTTTGCATTTCTGTGAAGTATAGTGGGAGTTCCTCTTAAAAATTATTGCTTCAATGTCTCTACGTGGGGCAAAGATGTCAATAATTTCTAAAAACATAGAAAAACCAGCCAACTCTCCATCACACTGAAGATTTCCTTTAGAACACTCATTTACCCCACAAAAATAAAATAAAGCCATTCCATACAAGGAATGCTTGTAAAATTAAGGAAATGTTGTCAACTACATTAAGCGCAAAGGTGAAAATGCAACTGTCTTAACTAGTGAAAATGCAGGTTCTTAACTAGTATTTTATTAATTATTGACATCCTTCTTTTAACATTTGACTACAATCATCAAACTGTTTAAGGAATTCATTATGACCATGATTAGCAATTGCATAGCAGTAATGCTAAAATGTTTCAGTCCAAAGTAGGACAACATTGTGTTAGATGCAGTACAAACATGTGGGAAGGCATGGTCTCTCCCCCAAAAGTATTTACTGACCAGTTTGCCTGAAAAATAGAGTTTGCAACTATAGGATCAATCAAGGATGAGAAACTCGGCAAATAAGTCATGTGATATAACAGTTTGTTGATCACACCATGGTAATCACCAGAATTATTTGCAAGGCAATGCAATTTCAATTCCAGCTCTGAAGACAATTTAAAAAGCTAACTGTTGAAAACTACAGAATTCCAGCTACCAGCATACCAGGATAGAGGGTACATTTTCTCTTTGAAAGAGAGGCAGGAAATTACAGCAACTTTTCACCACTGAGGCAGCACACAGTAATGGATCAGTGATTTACACTAACCGTCATCCTCTGTATGAATGACTGCAGCAGTATCTCAGCTCTGCCAATACCAATACCACCATGAAGAAAAACCAATGGAGAGGAGTCAAGGAAAAGAAGGTCTTCTCTTAGAACTAGGAATGTAATGATCAAACCTCTCCTGAATTTGAGTAGTCGTCCAAAAAACTTGCAATATTACACACATGCCAACTATCACATAGTATAGTCGTTGGTTTTTTATTCCAGGTAAAGATACTTTTAAAAAAAGTAGTGGCTTTGAAGTACACATTTTCTTGAATACAGAAGACACAAAATCAAATTTACACAGAAAGAAATCTGAATACCTGAAAAAAGCCAAATGCTTACTGAAAAGTAAGTTTTAAAAAAAGAGGTTTACATCCAAACTACTTCACCTGCAGTGGAGAATATTTCCTCTTCGACTTACTACATGGAAAGAGAAGTAGATAAAGCCTAAAACCATACTTGAAACCTTGATTTCCCTCTTCCCCCCTCCCCCTGTAGAGCTGTACTGTAATAGGACTGTTTCCACACAAACTAGACATCCCTATCTTAAAAGCACACTGTTATTTGAGTAACTAGAAGGGAAAATTAATGCAACTTCAGACTCCTACCAAAAATTTGCTCCAAATTACAGGAAACAACTTAGAGAAACTAATTGTGATGCTACAATATTTTGCAGTGCTGCCATCACCACTCTGTAGTGCACAAAAGAACTCAAAGTTCTATAAAGGTGAGTTCCCCCACTATTTTGCAGATTGGGAATCAGGCACAGAAAGGTGTAAGGGACCAATGACAAGGCAAATCAGTGACACATGGGAACAAAACCCAAGTCTTGACTCCCAATTCTCTGCTCTAAGTATTGAACCTTGCTCATGGAGCTGACATCCCCTTGGGTAAAGGCCAAATTGTGTGGGTAATATATGTCATGTCCTGGACAGAAAGGAAGCAGTTGGTCACAACAATGTGTGATGTAGAAGCACAACTGTCCTCAACAAGCAGCGTGTAGATACAACATTGTCAAGGCCAAGCATGCAAAAATCATGAGCCAAGCCCCCAAACCAACCACGAGTTGCTTAAAATCATGAGATTTAAAAAAAATAAAATAAAAAATGGAGGGTTCTTTTTATTTACCCTTCAGTTTTTGAGTCATTAGCATTCATGTTTTCAACTCTTCTCTCCAACCATGACAACTAGAAACTTTTTTAAAGTGAAAACTGAATTTTTCATGTAATCCCATCCCTCCAGGAGCTGGAGCTTTAAGAAAAACATAAAAAATCATGAGAGTTAGCAACAAAAGATATAGCACTGGAAACTGTCTTAAGTAACCACATGTTTTCCAACTCAGCTAGAGGCAATGAAGTGGTAAGAACAAAAATGGTAGTATGCCAGAGAATACATCACAGATCCAAGCATAAAGAGGAGTTTGTATACACTGATTACTACAGAAAGAGTATATTAACAGAAAGTTTAAAAACCATTCCCCTTAAATATTTTTTATTGTGGAAGGGTTCAAAGCTACTGTCTTGCAACTCCCATAAGTCAGAATATTAACCTCTCTAGACACTGAGAAATTTGACCATTGTTAACTACCACATTTCTGTGTGTGTGAAAGAGTTAAGGTGATAAAAAAGTGTATTCATTTCAGAAAGCACGACAAACTTCAAGTGGCTTAAGAAAACAGTCACTGCTCATGCAAGGAAAAGTTTCAAATAAACATAAATGACATCTTGAAAATAATGTGGCTGAAATGTAAATGTGATCAATTTTACTGAGAGAGAGCATACACCAAATCCACCGCTTTATCACTTATTGTAGAGTCTTACCATTTTCTTGGCAGACATTTTAATTCACTGCTGCATCCTTCATAAATGCTAAACTAAGAGTCAGACTCATTGGTTCAGAAGCCTATTTGAATTATGAATGATCACTGCCAAAGTATAAATCATACTAATGTAAATACATAGAAAATTACAGCAAATGTAAAACACACTAAAGAGGTCAATTTATACTTATTAAATTTGGGAGATAAGGATGGTGTAATACTTCAAGACTTTGAGAACATGCATATATTCAATAGATTTGTCCATTGAAATCTAACCTCACCACCAAGAGTTACTCAGTTAACCTAATGAAAACTGGAGTGTCAAATATGGATATGATCTGCTTGATGTATTTATGTTTCCCGAAGGACATGTTCATACCATGTAGAATTTCAGCTTTCTTCTTTAAAAAATGTCCCTAACGCTAATAGATTCAAAAGAAGAAGAAGAGTCTGAATATAAACTGAGTTAAACTGTTGCAGTGAGGGATGCCTGCATTGGCATACAGCTGGAACCAGTGACTGAGGAACATGACCTCCCCTTCTTTCTATTAAACTCACAGAGGAAACAGAATATCTCAGATTTAAAATCCAGTGACAACATTTCGGTGTCAAAATCCACTATTTTACAGCTGATCATTTTCACGGATAATGGGGAAGAGAGAAGCTTACAAGAATGTGGGAACTGGGGGTTGCTTCAGGTAAGGAAATGCAGACAGAAGAACAGAGAAAACATACTGGGAAAATAAAGACAGGATATTGGGGAAAAGAAGCAGAGGGCAGGAATAAGAGTGGCTCAAAAGTGGGGAGCATATTTTTCCCACTGAATGTGACAATAAATGACGAATACCTACATTTAGTTACTACACAAAGATCCTTCCCTTGATCTCATTGCAAAGTTCCTAATGACATGAATGTCAAACTGCTATGGATTTAGGAGTCTTAAGTCCTCTATTTATGTCCCAGACCATGAACCATAATTAACATGCAATTATGCAACTCCAAGCCAAATGAGTGTTTGTCACTCCAGAGTTAAAGAGATGTAGTATTTTTCAGTCAAATGTTGCCAAAAAGTTTACCAAAACCCAACACAAGCTGAAAAACAAAAAAATTTCAATTACATGTTAAGTGTTGTTGTAAATATTGGGAAACTTCAGAACAACTGCTGGTGTACAAAACCCAGAAAATAAAATCATCTACAAACTGACCAACTTCACGATGTTGTTTTTCATTTTATTCAATCTGGAGAATGAAATTAGCAATAGCGTAAGTGCTGGTTTAACAATTATACTCTAACAGAGAGCTAAAGAGTCACAGCTCAAATTGACTGCAGTTTTTTAACATAGTGAACAGCCACACAAGGCCCTACGTGCCATGTATGCCCACTTCAAAAAATCCCATATAAGTTTTAATTTGGAGTTGAATTTGTTTAATTTGTCTTGTTAAGTGGCCTCTTTAATCAGGCATAATTTTCATCCACTATTTTAAGAGCCACCTTTTCTAAACTAATGGACTTGACCCATAGCTTCCCACAGTCAATGAGAATGCACTGATTTCAACAAGTTTTGCATTGAACTCATCATGAACATTAATGCAATTGTATTCATAATTTAGTTAGGAACCGCAATGAAGCCTCTAAGAATACTGAATGAAAGTAAAGAATATATACAGCAAGATTAAATTATGTTACAAAAAGTAACTTATTTTTAGAGCATCAGATTCAGTAAGGTATAGTTTCCAGGTAGTATACTGACTGAGAACTAACAACAGTACAGAACACAAACAAACATGTATAATCACATCAGTTCAATCAAACAATTTCTTTCAAATTTACATTCTTCATTTCACATATGCAAATAGCCTGATTAACTACAAAGTAATTAATGTGTAGAATTAAGCACTCATGTAGCAGGACAGATCACACACAAATTTTAATATACGTTAATTATAAAATATTTTATTTTTCCTGATAAAAAAAATATTGCCAATGCATAGGATTGGCATGTAATTTTTAGAGTTAATTTAATATTAAAATAAAAATGGCAAACATGAATCATCAGTAGACAACCTATGAAGACAAAGAAATGAGGTAGCTGAACATAGTCAAAAGAAGGAAGAATTATTTAAAGACTGAAAGACAAAGAAAATTTGACACCACGCATAAATTTCAGTTAGGTATCTTTTCATACATGTGTACCTTCAGGATTATTTTTGGGTACATCTTGAAAATCCCCTCGCTATCTATGTATGTCAGATGACACTGTTATTTGTCACTTATCAGTCTTAGTACTGAATTACTTTTGGTCTCAAAGTAGTAACTGCGGCAGCTGTGCAGAAGGATGACCCTGGGAAGGATCAGGCTGTCCTTTTCTAAAAGGATACATGATTCCACCAAACGCAGAAAATTTTCAGGTAAAACTAAATTAAACTTCTTCCCACCACCCTTATTTCAAATCTACAGTCTTGATGACCTTACAAAGAGATGGTCAATAGAAAGACGGCAGTATAATCTTAAACAACTAAATTGACCACTTTGTGTTTAAATTAAACAATGATTGTGAAAATAAGCAAACATAATGAGAAGAAGTTTAGCTAAATAAATATATTTGTAAGAATGTTATTACAATAAGTGTTTTCAACTTTTCTTGACACAATCATACGAACTAAGGGGTTGCTAGTCAATGAGTATCAGAGGGGTAGCCATGTTAGTCTGGATCTGCAAAAGCGATAGTTAAGAAGTGACATCCAAATTAAGAGCCAAATAAGGAAGGGAATGAAATGTATTAATATTAGCATTGAAGCGGTAATTTCCTTTTAAACAAAAGTCAATATATGTATAAAGCGCTGTATGTTTTCAGTGCAGTATTCAACTAAGGAAAATAGAGAGAGTCAAGCTGCATAATTCCTGATGATTTCAGTAAGAATACAGGGCAGGTATTGGATCTGAACTCACATTTCTTTATACCAGAGCATCTCAAACCACCACAAAAACATGTAATAACGTGTACAGCTCATCATCTCTCACAAAGAAAAACTGACTACATAGTAATCATCAGATCATAAAAACGGGATTTTAATGTACCATGGCAATATTTTAAGGATATTTAAAATCAAAATAAGTCACTCAGGAAAAAAGCTATATGCACATTAAGCTAGATATCACATCTATATCAGCATTCAGTCAAGAGACTTAAGAAGTTTTAGAAGAGCATATTCACAAAAGTCATTAGGAGATGAAAATCAAAGAAAACCACTACTACAAAATATTGTGGTCACACCAGAGAAAATGTCAAATCCAAATTCTTCCCACTATTAACCTACAGTTGAAAAGTATATTATTCTATGACTAAGTGCCAAATACAATTCTAAGTGATACCTGAATAGGATAATCAATTTCTATGGATTGCCAATGAAAGGAAGGATTAAAATTAGCCAAGCCGTTTCTCAAGAGGTTAAAACTCAGTGTTTCATACATAGCACTTACCAAATTACAAAAGTGAATCAAGTCGTAGAGCTGATTTAAAGAAAAAGTTGGTCTAAACCTTAGCCATAGCACACCTAATGGTCTACTATAATTCATCAAGATATGAGGCACCCATTTGCTCTGTTTAACTTTCTGAGGCCAATCCCCAGCAAACTAATCCTAGCAGAAGATTACAAAAAGGGAATTTTCTACTTGAAATATATTCAATTAGGTATAACTTTTCACATTTTCACTCACAGGTGATCATTGTTGGGAACATTTTCAGAATCCCCTCCCTACCTGCATCTATCATATAATTTTGCTATTTTGTCACTAACTCATCAATCCAGCTGAGTTCAGAATTAGTTTTGTTCTCAAGACCAATAATTTAAAAGTTGCAGGACCACTGAGTATCCTGGATTAAAAACACCACAATCAGGAACATGCAATAACTAATGTACTGGTCCTAAAATGCACATTTCAGAAGCAGTAATAGGTACACAGGCAAGCAAGTGCTTGACCAGACACACGGGATGAGGTTGACCAAACAGGCAAATCAACTGGTGAATATAAATGGTCATCAAATCCAGAGAGCACACCACATACGAGCTGCCTCCAGCAAACCCAAACTCATGACAGCTTTCAGGACTCACTTAAAAAAAAAATCTCAGACACACAACATCCCATCCCAACTAGTAACACACGCAATAGCAGATTAGGCGCCCCTCCTCTCGGAAACCTAACTTCACTCCTCACCTCTAATTCCCGCAGGGCGCTGCTCTCCAGCCCCAAGCCCGACCCCCAAATACAAGGTCCCATCAGCTCCCCCTGCCCCCAGTGACAGGAGCACGTCCCCCGCTCGGCACATCTCTCCCCTAGGGCCACCCAACACAGGACCAATAGGGAGTGGAAAGTCCCGTAGCCCAAGACTCTCCCGCTGGCTCCAGAAGAGCCGAGCCGGACCAGGCCCCGGGACGCTGCGCCCCCCGCCCCCAGAAACCAGCTGCGGACACCCCCAGAAAGGGGCCGGGCCGGACGCTGCCCAGCACTTACATTCTCCATGAGCCCAGGACCGGCCGCGACACCGGCAGGAATGGGGCCGCGCCGAGCCGCCGGGGGGCCAGGGAGACCGCGGCGCTGGGTCCTTCCACCCCCGGGAACAACTGCAACTCTCGATAGCGGCAGCAGCAGGGCCTCGCTCTGGGCCGGACTCTGCCCGGGACAACTTCCGGGGCAAGCCACACAACTCCTTCCGGGCTGGGGAGGGGAAGTGGGTGAGTGACCCTGGGAAGGAGTCGGGGGTACTGCTGGCTGGCGGGGAGCACGCGCTTGTAGAGGCGGCCTCGTTCCCAGGCCAACAGTTTGCCCCGAGCTAATTTGCATATTCTCATGTAACCCCGGGCTCAGGCCGTTATGCGGAGCGAGCCTGCCCGCCGCAGCCAGCGTTTCCCCTCCCCCCTCGTCCGCCGGGCGCTGCTGCAGGGTGGCTGGGCTCGGGCAGGCCCCCGGCGCAGCCTGAGGAGCGAGATGCGGCGAGGCGTTGGGCAGTGCCAGGCTCAGCTCTCGGGCCTCGCGGCTTATCAGGGGGCGGGCAGTGGCTGCGCTGGTGTAAAGGGCGCAGCCCGTAGCTCGCAGAAACTCAGATAAGCGGCGTGGGAGGAAAAGCTCGGACCTCTTTTCGCGTGAGTGGCGGTTTGCTGCGGGGCACCAGAGCGGTGTGTGGCCGCGCCAGGCCCCTGCCCGGGAAGGGAGCCCGAAGGTGATTCTGATCCAGCTCTTTGCAGGGACTTTTCTGATCTGACACGTTTGAAACGATGAGGCAGAGGGGGTTTAGTTTGCTTTCGCATGGCTCGTAAACGGGCACCAAGAAGTTGTTCGCTGTAGGTTTTATTTTAGTGGTTAATCTTCAAACCCTATAAAAATAGAGCTTTTTAAGATCTAAGTTCTTTTTTAAATGGTGATGGGAAGAAAATAAGGAACAATATAGATGATGGTGAAAGAGAAGATGTAAAATGGAGACCCAAGGAATGGTGAAAATGGATGTCTACAGTGCAGTTGAACACCTGCAACTACCTTCTAGGTTGTTTAATTGTGCTGTACAGCAGTGGTTTCCATCCGGGGTATGCATACCTTTGTGGGTACATATTGGTTCTCAGAGAACATCAACGCATCTAGATATTTGCCTAGTTTTACAACAAGCTATATAAAAAGCACTAGCACAGTCAGTACAAACTAAAATTTCATGCAACTTGTTTATACTGCTCTCTATTATATTAAATTTAGATTAATCAGCTAATCGAATAGTTGATGTAATTTGCATCTACTATTCGATTAGTCGATAAGGGCCCCTCTGCCTTTGAAATGTAGCAAGAGCCCTGCCGGGGAGCATGACAAGTGGCGGACTCAATTACCCCCCTCCAGCTCTTGTACGTTTCAAAAGCAGGGAGCGCAGGGCCAACAGGGAACAACTAGTCAAGTCACTAGTCAACTGTCGGATAAACATTTGCTTATTGAATAGTTGACTAGTCGCTTATATCCAGGGCTCACCGAACCGCAGCGAGCCCCGCTCACCAGCCGCGCTGTCCGGCGATCTGCACATGCGCAGATCGCCCGAACCTGGCTCTTCCAGGTTACAATCTACTCGCCACGGGTGAGTAGATTGTATAATTTGTCGAGCCCTGCTTATATCCCTATACTATATTAGGGTGCATCTATACTGCACCGTAACTCAAAATAAGATACGCAATTTGAGCTACATAAATTGCATATCTTATTTCGATGCTATTTCAAAATAGCTTATTTCGTCATTTGATGCAGTCTACACAACACCAAATATAAAAATAAAGCACTATTTTGAAACGTCCCTTACTTCTTATAGAATGAGGTTTACAAGGACTTTGGAATGGCAAGCCTGAAATAATGGGCTTGCTGTGAAGACGCAGGATAGCTATTTTGGGATACTCTGGTATCCCAAAATGGCGTTGCAGTGTAGATGTACCCTTACATGGTAAGACAATGCGTGTGCATATTAAGGATGTTAGAAAGTGGTTATTTTAATAATAGTGTAACCACTAAATTTCTTAGCAGTTACATGGTTACTTAATGCCCCGTGGGGGTGGGGCCAGCAGCCAGTTTGTTCCTGGCTCCACTCCTGGGGAGCCTTCTGCCACCCTGTGCTGCTGCTAGGGATGTTAAGAAGTAGATAATTTGCTAACTGTGTAGTCAATAGATATAAATATATATATATATATATATATTTTTTTTTTTTGTATCCACCTCACGATTAGTCAATAAGGGAAAGCAACCTGACTCAGTCCCAGCTCATGCCAGGTCCGGGATCAAACCATGCACCATGCTGCACCTCTGCCTTTAAAAGGCGGTAGGAGCCAGGTGGGTAGGCAGCCTGGCTCCTACTGCCTTTTAAATGCAGAGTCACACCGGTTTTGGACCTGGACCCGGCGCAATCCAGGCTGCCTGCCTGCCCGCCCACCCAGCTCCTGCTACATTTTAAATGCAAAGCCACAGTGGGAGTAGATCCCCTGCTGTGGCTCTGCATTTAAATGTGTATAGTCAATAGCATTATTGACTATAATGCTCGAATATAGTATATTCAACTATACTGTTACATCCCTAGCTACTGTCTCTGGTATAGAGACAGCAGCACAGCGTGGCAAGCGGAAGCTGGTCCACGAGGGGAAATTGGGCCCGCCGTGGATAGAGGCTGCTCTGCGGCAGTAACCCCTGTCTGTGAGGGGCCCAAGCGCCCTGTGGACAAAGGCTGCTCTGGCAATCTTCCCCTGCATGTTCTTAATTGAAAACTCAGACTGGTTGGCTGGGACTGAGCCAGCCTGCCGGTCCAAGTTTTAAATGCAGAGCAAGTGGGGGGAGGAGGAGGGGTTGTGGTTTACCAGGACCATTAACCGATAAGTAATCATTTATCAGTTAAATGGTTAGCCGACTAGCTACTAACATCCCTAGTACATATACTCCAATAGATGTGTATTCTGTGTAATTTACTTATGCATACAAGCATGTTAATGAGACTGAAGTTGTCATGTGCATTTGCAATATAAAAATGGATAGATATTTTTAAATGAAGAGTTGATAGGAGCAAAAGTGGCCACACAAAATAGTAGAATTGAAAATGACTGGGATAAAACAAATTGTCACTTCTGCAAGGAATTTTGGATTTATATCTACAAATGCTTTTGGATTTACATCTACAAATAGCAATCCACCTCATGTGGGTTTTTTTTTCCTTTGTGGAGAAACTATCGAGTATCCGTATGAAGCTGGCATAGTTGCAATGACATTGGAAGACAAAACTTAGGGTAAGAGGCAAATCAGACTCCTGAAAGGGGTACGCTAGTCTGGAAAAATTGAGAACCATTGATATATAGGTTCTGATTTCAGCAGGATCTCTTAAGACCTTCCCACCTTGCAGGGTCCTAGAACTTGGGTACCAAGCTGAATTCTGCAATAGTCCCTTTTCACCCTTTCTCTAGTTCAGAGCAGCAAATGATCCGTGCCCTATCCTGCAGATGAAGGTGAAAAAACCTTAGGGTCTCTGCCAATATTACCTGGAGGAAAATTCCTTCCTGACCTCAAAAATGGTGATTTATTAGACGCACAGTACATGAGCAAGACCCACTAGGTAGACACCTACACATGCGGCCCTGGCCTGGGAGCAGCCACCATGCAGCCCTGGCTGCAAGCTTCAGCCCTTCCCCAGGCTGTCTCCACTGGGACTGCTGCACCATGATCCCAGCCCCAGAAGCGGCCGTCCACCATGTGTTACCGCCCCAGAAGCAGCTAGGCAGCCATCACACAGCCCTGGCCCCAGCTCCAGTCCTGGAAACAGCAGAGAGCTGCCTGGTTCAGCCCCCATACCCTACCAAGACCTCCACCACTAGCTTACCTTTTTCCACCCCCAGGAGGTAGGACTTAAGGAGTGCAGGGCTGTAGGCATGCTGCTGTGTGGCTCTGCTAAAGAGGTGGGTGGGACTTAAATTCTTTCTGCACACACCATACAGGGAACTATGCCCCTTCCCCGAAGCTCCTGCCCTGGACTCCTTTTCTATCCCTACTGTATTTCCTAAATAAAACCATATGATTTCTGAACAACAGTCTCTATTGCTTGTGTTGAAGGGAGAGGGGAACACACAATGCAGGGATACCTCATTGAGAGCAACATGCATGACTCAAATTGCTGTGTGGCCATTCATACAGCTGTTTTTCAAAGCCTCTCTGACTTGCAGTGCCCCATGCTGTGCTTTCCTTATTGCCTTGGTGTCTGGCTTCTCATAATTACTGGCTAAGGGCTGTGCCTTGACCCCCTTCCCAACCTGCCATATAACTTTCCCCCTTACTTTCACATATTTTGTAGCACACAGCAGGTACCTCAACAATGGGAATGTTGCTTTTGCTGAGGTCTAACCTAGTCAGACAGGCGGCTCCATGGGAGCTGGTATGCACAGCAACCACACAATCTGGGCTCCCACCTTCCCCACCACTGCCTCTGATACAGAAGCAGTAAGTGCTGCCTGCCCAGACTCATCAGTTAATTGTGTACGCAGTACATGTTCACATTCCTAGTTCCTAAAGAAGTGTATGACCTGCACCTTTCCTGAGCATCCCATGTTGATGTTGTGAAACGGCCCTTGTGATCCATCAGCTCCTGCCTTGGCTACTTGGATCATGACAGCCCCTATTCTGAGTTGCTTCCCAACTGACCAGTAGATGGCTAGCATTGCAAGCATCCACAGGGCAATTGCCATTTGCTTCTCTAATGTCAGAGCAGGTCTAATTCTGGTATTCTTGTGCTTCAAGCCCGGAGAAAACAGTTCACAAACTTTCATCAAAGTGGCCTTACATATGTGAAAGTTTTGCAGCCACTGCTGATCATCTCATAGCTGCATTACTATGTTGTCCCACCAATCTGCTTGTCTCACAACCAGAACCAGTGTTTCACTGTGTTCATAGGATCAAATGCTGGCAGCATTTGCCAGTCACTCATCTCAAGTGCTTTGCAGAAGAGTATGTTCATGGTTTCCCCTAATTCTTCCTTGTTCCAGCATACCCTGAATATACTCCAGATATACTCTAGCATAAGGGGCACCATGATTAATATGATTGCCATAATGCTCTGATGCTCAATGGGATCTATGATGGGTTTCATGCTTATGCTGTTATGGCATCTGCAAGGATAAGCAGGAGGAAAAAAGGGTGCAAATGACTGTTTGCCATTATTTTCAAGGGGGGGGGAAGGAGGAGAAAGGTACATCATGGAACACTGATGACATGTATCTAGAACCATCCCCTGCATAGTTTTGGTCATAGTGTGCACTGGGAGCATAACCCAGAATGCAAAGAGGTGCAAGAACTGTGGGATAGCTACCCATGGTGCATTGCTCTCAAAAACGACGGCAGCCACCCTGGGATGTGCTATTTCAGACTGTGTCAAATACTTGCACACAGTGAGGACATGCAACTTTGACTTCACAAAATCAGGTGCTAAAAGATTGACTGTAATAAATTCAACCTTATCTCTCAGTGTAGACAAGGCCTCGATCTGGCTATTAACAATTGCAAGGCTGTCCCTACTGATATGCAAAATACGCAGCTGTGTAGGGTACCATGAAACTTGGGGCACTAAAATACCGAATTTTATGGTGCCCTAGCCAGCTGCGTGCTAAGGTATGGAGTGTTATGGGCTCCAGCAGCCAGCCCCTTCCCCCAGCCACCGCATGCAGGCTACAGCCAGCAGGGCCATCTTTAGGAGAGTGCGGAGCCTGGACACCCCCACCCATTTCCCCAAACCTCCTCCCATAAGCAACACAACCTAGAGAATCAGTGGGCAGTTTGGTGCTGGCAACAAGGGTTGGGCCTGCCCCCACACTCACCAGCAGCAGCAAGAAGTGGGACAACCAAATCCTAGCCCACACTGCTCCGCTCGCGCCCAGCCACATTTCTCTGCTTCCCATCACCGGTGTGTGGGGGCAGGTCCAGCTTTTCTCCCAAGCTCCCTCCCTCCGAGTTATGCAGCTGGGAGCCAAAAGAGTGGAGCAGTCTGGGGCCGGGTCACCCTGCTTCCCACTGCCACCAGTGAATACAAGGTCAGGCCCAATCTCTGCTGCCTCCCTGCTCGCTGCCCTGCTCCTGCCTCTGCAGCCCCAGGACACCAGAACTGTTAGGGATGACCCTGCAAACAATATCCACCCCACTGTGTTTGCATTCAGCCCCCAGCAAAATCCCTCCACTCATCTAACCCTGTATTTTACTGGCCTTGCGCACAGCCTGCGTTTCAGGCACTAACTCTTATTGTTTCAGCTATCTTACTCAAAAAGGGAACTTAAGTGCTACTTTTATCCTGAGTGAAGAGCAACTATATCCCTCCCCAACTCCAGTAACATTTTTCCCAGTTTCCTTCATAACGTTATGTTTCCTTCTTTTTAAAGATTGCACTGAAAGTGTACATGAATGAGTGTAATGGTCAGATCTTGCTCTGAAGTCACACCGAGAAATTATCTTGGCAGATGTATGCAGAACATTCTTTAAGTTTTGGTTTGGCCAGGTCTCCCATTCATTTTCCATAGAAGCCTGTGGAGGTATGCATGATCTGTGAAATGTTAAGATTAAGTACTCTAATTTGCCTTTTGAAGTAGCATTTTACTAGCTGTACAGAAGCAATTAAGCTTATGCATTAAGTTATCATATACATAAAGCTCTTAATTGACTAGCTAGTATGTTTGCATGATGGACTCAAATAAATAATGCAAAACAGCCAACTGACTAACTCTGGAAGCCAAAGTTATATTAATCAAATACTTGTAATTGTACACATACATTATTCACTTTTATTTCTTCAGCAATATAGTACAATATCCCTTATTTCACTAAATTATTCTCAAACCTTAGAGTTGAATTTTGTAATAGCCAGAAGGAAAAGACTGTAAATTGTTGGTACCAACTGACCACAAATTTAATGTGTGGAAATCTTGAAACCTAATAGATTTCCACAGCACTGAATCAAGTGTTTATGCATTGTCCCTGACAAAAAGAAAGAAATCACTGTCTCTTCTAAACATGGGCCTATTTCTGCATGCTTAAAATTAGTAGTTTTTCTACTCACTAGAATACTGCACACAAGCTCTTGATAGTATTGAAAGGATGAGATGCCATTTTTTAAAATGTACGTGGTTTAATTAGAAAATGTTTACAATTACTTTAGTTTTAAAAATATGTACATTAAGTATTTAAATATAAAATTATTTCTAGAGAGGCAAGAAGTTGCAATCTTGTATCTGCTAATAGTTTTTGAGGTACTTCTCACTATTTGAATTCGAGAAAAAGTCACATTTTTTAAGGTAAATTTTGAACCTCTCTAGTCCGGCACCATCTATGTCCAGCATGATTTTAGTTAGCAGGATGTCCACTTATCACGTGTATGGCCAAGTTTCCCACAGTCCCATAAAGTTTGTTTACAGCCCCCGATCCTGGTTCTCATTATTCTGTGTCGTTACTTAGAAGACATTTTGGGGTCAATTAGAGCTAAGTGTTGAAAAGTCTCAGAGGGGTAGCCATGTTAGTCTGTAACTGAAAAAACTTAAACAACGAATGGTCCTGCAGCACCTTAGAGACTAACAAAAAATATAGTGTCATGAGCTTTCATGGGCACAACCCACTTCTTCATCTGATAGCTGTTTCATCTGAAGAAGTAGGTTGTGCCCACGAAAGCCCATGATGCCATCTACATTTTTTGTTAGTCTCCAAGGTGCTGCAGGGCCATTTGTCATTTTAAGTTTTTCTTAAGTGTTGGTAATGCTGCTAGACAATATGGACCTCCCATGGTTCAGCAAATACTCTGGTTCAGCACAGTCAGGTCCCCAGGGATGCCAAACTAGAGAGGTTCAACCTATACTTACTGGAAATATTTTTGTTAAAATTGGCTTAATATGAAAAAATAATTGTATGTAATCCACTTAGATTTTTCTAACCAAAATAGAACTTGTGTTAAAACAAATGTGAAAGTCTCCAGTTCCTAATATAATCATGCTGCATAGTAATTTCTTTGTCAGAGACTTACAAATCAGGAGACAGAATTTCAGGGTGGCAAGTACTGGTAACAGCAAAATGGCATTTCCCATTGATACACACCAAAGCCATTAAATTATCAGTATACTAATTCCCTTGTAACAGAAATAAACTGCAGCCTTGTGGTTACAATTATGTCTGTTAGAAGTCTGGAGCTGCATTTAGCCAAAACAATTCAACAAAAAAAAGGATATCTGAAAAAGGTTTTAAACTATTTTTTAAACATAATTTTAGCAGCTATCCATTTAACTATTCTAAGTCCCAATACATTAAAGATCTGTTTTCTTGGGGCTGATACCCTTCCCCCAAAAGGTGATATAATGTAAAGGGGCATTACAGCTTTGCAGCTGAATTTGAATGACCTCTCCTAGACTTGATGCTAATGTTTGGGGCCTGTCAAGTTTGTCCTATACTAGGCTGCATGGCTTAATGACAAGAGTCAATATAACTACCCTATCAGGGCTACGTGGCCTAGCAATGAGAGCCAATAGGGTTGAAGAGATTAGCAGCATAAGGTTGGGGGACTCAACCTTCCCTTTTCTACCAGGTCCCCAACACGGGATCCTGGCAGTGGTGGGGTTGCCCACCACCAGGTTGATGGGAATCCTACCAAAACACATGGAACTAATCTCTGATTCTACAACTAATTCCCCACGAAGTTTCTTTGGGTCACTTCTTACCCATCTTCTGCAGTTTGCCATCTCAGGGTTACCAGTCTCTTCTCCCCTGTGGTATCAGGAGCCAGGAGTTCATGGGTCATCATAGTCTAACTAGCAATTACGTCCTAGAGCGTCAGCAATCCTATCACAGCCTGCAGCACACCTCCATTATCTCCAGGAGTCAGCCCAGATTGCTCTTTAATATCCTGGTTTCAGCTGGAGCATGCCCAGCAGAACCCAGGGCGGGAGGGAGGGGGGAAGCATGGCCAGGGGTAACTGGTGAGGAAAGACATAGGGATGGGGGGGGGGGGGAGAAGGACACCAGCCACATAACCACCCTCTATATGACTCTTCTCTGCACCACCCCTAACCCGGGGGAGGGCCAGGACACCACCACCTATGCCCCAAGCCCTGTCCCCACCCCACTTCTTTCCCCCCGCTTCTCCTCCAAGCAACAAAGACATGGGCTAGCAGGGGCAGAAGCTTAAGAAATTATCCCCCCTTTCTTCCCCTATTTTTGTCTGGGATCTGAGGAAGACGGGAATGGGGTTTCCTGCAGCTTACTGCTGTTTAGGTAGTGCAGAGATGGGGGGGCGGGAACCTACAGTTTGCAAGCCAGATCTTTCCCATTGTTTCATTTAGTGTCATCTCTGCCTACTGTGGAGGGAAAGCCCTGAGCCTTCCCACGCCCTACCCCCCAGGGTGAGTGGCCTGCAAATGTTTTTTTTTTCTGCAGGTCAATGGCCAGTGACAGAAAAAAAAGATTCCCCACCGATGGCTTTAGGATTCCAGAGAGCAGAACTCCTAAAGGGGGAGGAGGAGTGGGAGAGATGAAGGAATACCAAGAACTTCTGAACATTTCCCTTTGTTTGTATAGTATGTTCTTTTACCTGGAAATCTCTTCTGCTCTGTAGCATTGAAATGATGGAGAATATTAAGCATAAAAGCATTTTGGGTAGACCTTGTAACAGCTGCTTCATACAAAAAGATATCTGGAACAGGAAACAGGATTTTTTTAAAGCACAGAAGGAACCATTTCTAAATTTCTCAACAAAAAGGCTGAAGCTTTTGGTTTCACTAAAACAGTGCTTGGCACAATCTTACCCTTTCAGACACTGGCCTCAACAGAAGGAGATGTGGAGCTATGTGTGAGGGAACTACCTAAGCTAGTCAGCGGGACATGTCGACTTAGAGGGATGTGCGCACCAAGCTCTGATACTTTCTCAGAGAAAAGGTACTTAAATCTGAGTAGTGCAGAGGTACCTATCTTGTGCAAAACTCAAAACAAAATAGCTTACGGGGGGGGGGGTAGGGGGCCAAGAAAGAGGAAGACCTTCTTTAACCTAGGGTACTAACCCAAGATGGCAGAGACCCCAGTTGAAGTCTCCCCCCTCCAAATGGAGTGACTAACCACTAATCTAGAGAGTTATTCCAATTCTTTCTTTGGCCCCATTAATACTTAAGTGTTCTACTGTTTAATTAAGGTGGAACAATTTCAACAGGAGAGACTGAAGGAGTCCCACATCAGACTATTCCATTGCCTGGACATTTTCCTGAGGCGTCGCTGATCATGTTCAAATCCCTTTTCCCACAGGAGGAGGGGAACTTGAACTGGAGGTTTTCTAAAACCTGTCAGTACTCTAGCCACAAAGATTCAAAAAAAAGGTTGCTGACCTCCCTACACAGCTTTTTTGTGTAAACTTGACAGAGGGACCTATTCTAGTGGGTGTACTTAGGGACCATGTACCTGATCAGGCCCCCCCACACACAAATTGGGCAGCCAACTATAGATATTTCCTGGGTTGACAATTGCTCTGGGCTTAATTAAGTAGGAAATAGGCAACCACACACCTGTCATGGAACAGTAGAGTGCAAGCTTAGACAGAAAACACAAGTGTCTGGCTGCCCATCATGTATACAGTAGGTTGCAAGGATGCTACTTGCAGGTCAGGCTTCTATACCAGATATGGGCTGGCTACAGAACTTCCTTCCCTTGGAGATATACACCAGGGCTACATCTAGACTGGCATGATTTTCCGCAAATGCTTTTAACGGAAAAGTTTTCCGTTAAAAGCATTTGCGGAAAAGAGCGTCTAGATTGGCACGGACGCTTTTGCGCAAAAGCACTTTTTTGCGGAAAAGCGTCCGTGGCCAATCTAGACGCACTTTCGCAAAAAGCCCCGATCGCCATTTTCGCGATCGGGCTTTTTTATGAAAACAAATCTCAGCTGTCTACACTGGCCCTTTTGTGCAAAAGTTTTGCGCAAAAGGGACTTTTGCTCAAACGGAGCAGCATAGTATTTCGCAAAAGCACTGATTTCTTACAGCAGGAAGTCAGTGCTTTGCGGAAATTCAAGCAGCCAGTGTAGACAGCTGGCCAGTTTTTCCGGAAAAGCGGCTGATTTTCCAGAAAAACTGGCCAGTCTAGACACAGCCCAGCTATGTTCACTACAAGATTATTTAATGCTCTGCCAAGCACATATGACCTAGGGTAGCTTAAATACGGAATGTTATACCTAGTGCCATCTAGTGGCTGTACAGTGTAATACATTTAGCTTTCCATTGCTTCTCCCTGTTAAAAGTTCTGCGTGCCTACCATTTACAAAATTTACTCTGGCATGCTATTTACTCTGGCTTGCCTACCATTTACTGATGGAAAGTTTGCTATCAGTAAAGTTTGATACAGATCTAACTGTCAAATGTATCTTAAGTGGATTGGTTTTCTAATTACACAACCCAAGCATGTAACAACTTGATCATCTGACTATCAATTAGATGCAAGAGCTGGTCAGTTCAGAATCCTTGAATCATCATCTGCCATATGTAGAGTTTGTTCTGATTGTTCTTTGAGGCAAATTGTAGATATTTAGTTTCTGTTGAACCGTCTACTGTAGATCTTGATCACTTGTGATCTGGTTGGTGAATTCTTTTTCTTTAGGACTGCTGGAATTGTCCATCCTTTTTCTCTAATTTAACATGGACACAGTCACCAGTTTGTGGGTCTGTCAGTACTCTAATTAAGCATCATCTGTTATAAAAGTGTTTGCAAGAGCTCCCAACCCCCCCAATTTGGCTACTCAATTCCTGTCTGGCCATTTGAGGATATGACCAAAAAATCATATTTTGTTCAGAATTATTTAAATTCTGCAGCAGTGATTTGTGATCCATTGTCCGTCACTAGTTGTACTGAATATAACACTGCCACATGTCATGACTTTCAAGTACATTATCTCTGAATACTTGGAAAAATAGTCCACTATGATCAGGGAACGATGTCTTCTGAATTCTCATAAATCTGCAGCTCGTCTCTTCCAAAGTCTGTCTGGAAAAGGTGTTTGTACACGGTATGGTTCAGTGTTGTCTCTTGAGTTTGGTTGTAGTGGTGTCCTTTCAAAAGCCCAATATCCTCAAATACTCCATCCTGTTCTTCCACCTTTCTCATGGTGTGGCCCATACTGGCTGCCACACTAGAGCTGGGAAGATTGTTCTTTGATTACATGTACTCTGAATGCAGGCTTTTGTCTTTGGAAATAGTTTCTATGATGAACTGGCCCGTGCAATTCAGAATACATCCAGGGCTAAGTGTGTCATATGACTTCAGCTCTAAGAAGGAAAGAGAGTGATTGTAAGTCCTTGCTGAGATGACTGAGATGTATACCCCTGAGACAATTTTAAAGTTAATAGGTTTTCTATGAATATTTAGTTTTCCTCTCCAGGCAAGCTCTGTCTCCTTGCAGAAACAATGGCTCTTGTTAACTCCCTGACTGCTTTGATGTGGCTAATGGCTGCAAAATGTCCATATTTTATGCATTTATTACACCTTTTACCTTTGGCTGGACATACATCATCTCTTGGGATATTCATTTTTTTCACATCTGGTGCATTTAGGCTATGAAGCTTTCATATTTGACTGGAATTTGTCACTTTTAGCCTAGGAGGTCTCTCTTTTTGCTAAAGGTGTCTTATGTTAAAGAACTGTAGAACTCATGTAATGTCTGTTAACAGCATCTGAACTAGTTTCTTGTTTTCAAAGGTTGGCAAGTTGCTCTGGATTTTGCTGTCTCACCAGCTTAGTCTGCTATTTGAATAGCAGTATAAAAAGCCTGTTTTTAATTTAAGCAGCAGTGAAAGATTTATCTGTTAAACCAATACCCAGCTTTTTTTTTCTCCACTTCCAGAATCACAGTTTTTCAGCTCCCGTGGGGAAAAAAAAAATATCAGTATTTTCCCTGGTTCTTGTATTTTCAGATAAAACATGCTCTTTCACAAAACACATTTCTCCAAGGTAGAAAGTATGCATCAAACATAGCCAGAACCCTCTCATCGTCCTCTCTGTAGTAAAATCAAAGAACTTAAAGATATACTTTCCCTGCTACCCCATCTACTGTATATTTTAGATATTTTGTCTGTTTGATCAAGAACTCTTAAACAGTAAGAGCTAGGACCACTGCATTCGGCATACAGCTTCCTCTTAGAACATAAAGCAACCAAAGTGTGTGTTAGTTCCAGGAAGATAGAATGTGCTTAGAATAGGACTGATTCTCATAAAAGTGAGAAGGGAAATGAGAGGCTGGAAAAATAAGACTCAATGAGGGTGTCACAAGGCAGATTCACCACCATAGCACCTCCTGCCGGTAACCCGGGGAATTAGCTCATTAGCCCACAGGGCAACTCCCTCTGGCTGGTGTCTCCCCATGTCCTCACTCCACGCTCTCCATTCCAGACCCATGTCACTCCCAGACCACAGCATCTCCTTCAGGACACTGCCCTGCAGCAGTGCCCACTCCAGTGTCTCTTGGATCCCTTCCAGGGGTGGGGTTATCATCAGTCTCTGCACTCTGGGGTCCTCTCCTCCCAGGGAACCCCCTATTCCCCTGTACCCACCCTGCCTCAGTGACCCACTGCCAGTCTTCATCCAGCCCCTGCCACAGGGGTGAACTGCAGACTGCAATGGCCACTCATCAATGGCAAGGAGATGTGGACCTTCTGCATTTTCCTATCCTGGCTGCCCCCTGGTATCCTCCAGCCTTGCTTCAGGCCCTACAGCCTGGGAGTAAGGTCAGGCCAGAGCTCCCCAGCCCTGCCTGCCTTTCCCCAGCACTGCTCTAACTCCAGCCCTAGTATTCTCAGGGTTTGTCTTAGGACATGCAGCCTGGGAGTGAGGTCAGGCCAGGGCTCCCCAGCTCTGCCTGCCTTTTCCCAGCATGGCTCAGTCTCAGGAAGCCCCCAGTTTCCCTGGCAGCCAGGTCCCTCCTGCTCCCCAGCAAGAGTCTCTCTCTCCCTCCCTGCTGTTGCCCTTATTTATACAGCCTACAGCTGAGCCGTAATTGGCAATATCAGCCTCAGCTATGGGCTTTGTGCTCAGCCCTCTCCCAGGGCTAGATTTTAACCTTAAAGGGCTAGTGTGGGGGCAGATGCCCCATCACAGGGGGATTTCAACTATCCCCGTATTGACTGGGTACACGTCCCCTCAGGATAAAGTTTCTCAACACCTTAAATGATGGCTTCTTGGAGCAGCTGGTTTTGGAACCCACCAGAGAAGAGGCAACTCTTGATTTAGTCCTAAGTGGAGTGCAAGATCTGGGTCAAGAAGTGAGTATAGTTGGATCAGTTGGAAATAGTGACCATAATATAATTAAGTTTAACATCCCTATGGCAGGAAAAACACCACAGCTGCCCAACACTGTGGCATTTAATTTCAGAAAGGGGAACTACACAAAAATGAGGTTAGCTAAACAGAAATTAAAAGGGTACAGTGCCAAAAGTAAAATCCCAGCAAAGCCACCATAACAGAGAGTCAATTTAAATATATACCCCAAATTAAAAAACACAGTAAAAGAACCAAACAAGTGTCACTGTGGCTTAACCAAATAAAAAAAAGCAGTGAGAGATAAAAATGCATTGTTCAAAACCTAAAAAAAGTAATAGCAAAAAAAAAAAAAAAAAAAAAAAAAAAAGTTAAGCACATCAGAAGCAGGAAGCCTAGTTAATAACCAGTGGACAATTGAGACACTAATGGAGCACTTAAGGTTATGCGGAGAAACTAAACAAAATCTTTGCATCAGTCTTCACAGCTCAGGCTGTGAGGGAGTTTCCCAAAACTGAGCCATTCTTTGTAAGTGACAAATCTGAGGAACTGTGTCAGATCGAGGTGTGGTTAAACACTGAAATAAATGGTCCAGGGAGGTTGTGAAATCTCCATCACTAGAGATATTTAAGAGCAGGTTAGATAAATATCTATCAGGGATGACCTAGGTGGTGCTTAGTCCTGCTGTAAGGGCAGGGGACTGGACTTAATGACCTCTGGAGGTCTCACCAGTTCTATGGTATGTGACTTGATCTACTTAAAGGAGGAAGGGATACTTTTCCATAATTCTCACATATGTGTTACCATACATATTTCTTAAGACTGAGTATATTTTGGGTAAGAGGATTAGTTTTCATATTCTTAATTTTTCTATTGAATCTTTGAGGTAAATGCAATAAAGGAAACAATTTATTTTAAAAAATAAAACCACAACAGCAGCTCCATGACAAATTTTAGAACTCCCAGAAAGAACATTAGGATTGGGGACTGCAGAAAGGAGGCAGCTAGGAAAGACTTGTAGCTGTTGGATAAAAAGGCAATACATTTTTCTTTATCAGCATTGCAGTTTTCATTTTAAGCAACTTCAGCAGTTTAATATTAATGTGATGTAAAGTACAATATGTCATGGGGGCTCGGTGTACTGGTATTGGCTGTGCACAATTAGTATATCCAGCCACACAGTCATTGAGATTCCCTGTTGGTCAAAAACAAAACAAAACAAAACAAAACAAAAAAACTCAGAAACCTCCAGTGGGGCTCAGCAAGCAAGCAGCCTGTAACCCCTGACAGAGCAGAGCAAATGCTCAGTATATTGCATCCTGAGCCTCCTTCACTGGGATAAGTAATAGCAGTTGGAGACTCTGACCTTGTGAGCAAGGTAGAACAAACACTTAGTCAATAGCTGGGGTTTCCAGTAGCCAAACCTAATGACACGTGCTACGGGGGATATATGGGAACCCAGGCTCACCCTTCTTCACTGGTTTTGACCCAATTCTCTATTAGGGATCCAAGCACTGGCTTCTAATACATTCCCTGGGTCACTTCCTACTATAAGGTCTGTTTCAGGCATCTCCTCTGCTGGCAATGGCTCAGCATCCTAATCAGTCTTTGTGGCTGGTTCATTGTCCGCAGTTTAATCTAGGCTACGATCCCAACAGCCTGGAGAGTAAAAAGTTATTCTGCAGGAACCTGCAACACACTAACTTCCCTCTCCTCATCCAGCCCACCGGCCCCTATTCCTGAGTTGCCTCCTTTTATCTGTTCCTTCCACCAAAAGCATGTGCATCCAGGGTGAGGTGGCGTGGTCCCCTGAACCAACACTGATTGGTCAGGCCCTGTTGTACCACTGCAGGGTTGGTACACCCCATCTCACCAAGCAAGACTCAATTACACTTTGTTAAAAGATTCACATTAAGACCTAAAGATTCAAACTACAATCTAAGGCTAGTCTTTTATGCTAGCCTGAAGAGACATTTTCATTTAAATTTTAAAAAGGTAATTTCTGTTGTTTTTAATCTAAATTTACATTACTTTGCACTTTTCCCCCCAACTTTTCAATCTCTGTCGTTTTTAAGATAGGCCGTTAGTATTACTGTATTGATTAGAGTAGTGCTTGGTAGCACAGTTGTAGGCGAGTGTGCTGTCAGTGTTTTTGTTATGAACTGTGTTTTAGAGAATTTATGATACAGCCATTAAAAGCATCTCTTGGCTGGAATTTGATAGATTAGTTCTCTCTTTCTCTCTACAGTAAGAGGCTGCCTCATATAATTTTTCTGTCCGTCTCCAATGCCACTTGACACTAACAAATAGTACTTTGAAAATCCACATTTCTGTCTATAGAAAACCTTTTAGAAGCTTGAAGACAGGCTTACAGAGATAGAGAGTTTTACTTAGCACGCTAGTTGAACGGTGTAAGATCAGTCACATTGTCTCCCCTCATGGTGGGAATGCTCAGTAGAATGAGCCTTTGCGCAATAAAACTCAGAAAGTTTTTGTTGTCCACAGTTGAAAAAAGCCCTCACAGAATGATAGCAGAGGCTATGCTTCAGCCACCTACCACCTGACATTCTAATTCTTAGTTAGGAAAAATATCCTAATGAGGTCAACAGAATTTCTGTTTGAGTAAGGAAGACAAATTTGGGCCCTTATCTTAAATCATTGGTCTACTGCATCATTAAGCAGCCTGTACCTCCCTGGGGTCCATGCACACAGGTGCGGCTCGCAGTGCTGTCTGTGGGAGCGGCTGCTGCCTCGCACGTGCAGGCATGCCCAAGTGCTAGGTGAAGCACTCCTCTGTCTGTGCAGAGTTGTGCTTGCGCCCTTGTGGCTAGCCTACCGTCTAGCCATGGTGGCCCCCCCCCCCACCCTGTGGAAGGCTGGCCGTGGCTTCCCCTGAGCCTGGGAGCAGGATCCCACCCATGCTCAAGGGCTGCTTGCTGCGTCCATGTGCTGCACAGTAACGCAGCACATGGTTGCATGTGCACGCACCACAGCACAATGTCCAGCCCGAGCGACACTCGCCCCCTATGCGCCTCCCTCCCTCAACCTGTGTGTGTGACAAAGTGAGACCACTCACCTGAAGATCCCTCCCAGGCGTCCAAGGAGGCCTTGGAAACATACTGCCTCACAAGCACCGGCTCAAGGGAGGGTCACGGTGCTCATCTCCTCCTCCTCCACTGCAGCCGGCTGGCCTTCCTGCTCCTCCTCCGCAGAGACAGGGTGATCATGGGGGTCTCGAGGCCGGAGTCAACAAGTATGGTTGGGGAAGACATTTCCCCACGCCCCAGGATCTCGTGGAGCTCCTTGTAGTAGGGGCAGGTGTGGGGTCCTGTCCCTGAGCACGAGCTGCACTCTCTGGCCCGGACATATCCCTGGCAGATCTCCTTCACCTTACTCTGGACCTGTTCCAAGGTCCGGGGTGGGTGTCCGCGCTCCACCAGGGAGTCGGCCAGCCGGCCATAAATGTCCGCATTTCTTCCTTGGCCCGGGGATTCTGTAATGTCTCCTTGCCCCACAGTTCAAGGAGGGACTGGATCTCTGGGCCAGACCAGGATGCCGCGTGCCTCTTCATCCCACTGGGTGGGTCCTGGGGCCCCTGGGGCTGCTCCCGGTGAGGGCCAGAGAGATTGCGGGGGGCTTGAGGCTGTGCCATGGGTCTGAATGCCTGTGGCAGGGAGAGCTGCGCAGTCAGAGTGCTGCTCTGAAGCCTGCTTCCTGCCACAAGGCTTGTCAGGGGTGCCTGCAGCTTTAAGAGGGGCCAGGAGACAGGAACTACAGAGTTGTGATTACTTTATATGGAGTGGCCACCAGGGCACCTGTGCTATTTCCTGGAGGCCTCTTCTTTCGGGAAAAAAACCCCTCCTCTCCATCCACACACCCTTTTTTGCGAAAGAGCTCTTTCGCAAAAAGGCTTCTTCCTCGTAGAATGAGTATTACCAATGTCAGAAAAAGTCCTGTTCTTTCGATTTACTATTGAAAGAATGTGACTGCAGTGTGGACATTCATGTTTTGTCAGAAAAACAGCCGTTTTTCCAACAAAACTCTGTAGTGTAGACATATCCTAAGGCTCTGGACACAGTGGTATTTCAGCTGTATGAACTGAACACACAATGACAACCAGAAAACTGAAAATGTAAATTAACTCTCCTGAGGTCAGAGAAGACCTATTTAGTGTTATAATAAAACTATGCTGAGTCTGCTGAGATAGTCAGTCATGCTATGCTTTTTTTGATCTTTTGGACACATTAATGGTGGAAGCCTGAAAGCACCATTACAAATTTGCTTTTCCCAGGGCCTCCATGACAATATTCTTCAAACCCAGCTGGCCCCACAAATGAATATTATGTTTAACCAAATTCAGCTATTTTCACTCCCCTAACAGGGACTGCCACATGCAATCCTCTCTTTGTAACTTCTTGTTGGTTATATTCCAGTAGCAGCATCAATGTGCTCACCATAGAAAAGTACACATGTCTGTTCCAAGCAGCTTGTGGTAACTGAGTGGGATGTAAATCTAATTAAATACAAAAAAGCTGCAGTATGTTGCAATAGCATTTAGAGTATGAATTATACTGACAAAAACAAGGACATTCTAAGTTAAAGTTGTTGTTCTGACCTTAATTCACCTTGTTGTACTTTGGAACTGCAAGGTTTCAGAATTGTGCATAATACACACATACATGTACATGCCCATGTGCACAATCATGCATGCACACAATCTACATACAAACCAATGTGTTAAAACAGGGGTGGGAAACTTTTTTTTTCGGCAGGGGCCACTGACCCACAGAAAAATCAGTCGGGGGCCACACACAAATGAGAAGCAAAAAAACAAAACAACAAAACCCCCAACCCTCCAGTCACTGACGTAGCCTCAAACTGAGGAGGAAGACACTCCCCACATGCCACTTGCACACCAGAACCTAGGGGGGGGGGCCAGCCTAATAGATTTTGTGTGCTCCAGCTCTGCAGTGGGGCAGCTGGGTGGGGATGGGAGGGCTTGAGCACCAGCACAGGCTCCTCAATGCTGGGGAGGGGAGGGGCACTCTGAACCTCGGGGCCTGGATCCAGGCAAGCCAGGAGCTGCATCTGGCCCCCAGGCCTGCGGTTCCCCCCGCCTGTGTTAAAAGAACATTATTAAGGTTGTAAATTCAAGCTCTCAAAAGCTAGGAAATGTCAGAATTTAATTGCACTGCACACATTTGCTTTAATACTTGTCCCCCTCCCCCCCTTTGTATGTATGCATTAGGGATGTTAAAAATCATGTAATGGGGTAACCGCATGATGGCTGAAAATCTCAGCGCTTACATGGTTACCTCTACTGGGGGCTTAGCTTTATACTGCAGAGCCCATAGCAGCCCTTGCCCGCCCCGCTCCCAGGGAGGAGACTTCGCTGAGTCTACATCTAGACTACGGTATCCCAGAAAAACTCTGCCGTGTCCAGGGAATGCATCTACTCTTCCACTTTTTTTTTGCAGAAGAGCAGACACGCTTTTTTGGAAGCCGTGTCTTCCTCATTCTATGAGGAAGAAGGGCTCTTCTGAAAGAGGAGGGTTTTCCGAAATTTGGGCCAGTAGACAGGCCAAATTTCAGAAAAGCCTCTCCCAACAAAATTATCGGAAAAAGGTACACAAATTGCAAAATGCAATTTGCGTATCTTTTTCCGATAAAACATTGTAGTCTAGACATTGCCTGAGAGTAACCAATGTAGTTAACCAATAAGCCTCTGCTCATTGGTTAAACGGTTAGTTGTTTATACTCAAACATCCCAGCTATGTCTACACTGCCCCCTCTTGTGCAAAAAATATGCAAATGAGGCAAAGCATGGAATATTGCTGCACCTCATTTGCATAACTGAGGTTCATTTTTGTGCAAGAGGCTTTTGTATAAAAAGGAGATGTCTACACAGCTCCTTTTTGCGCAAAAGCCTCTTGTGCAAAAACGGAGCCTCATTAATTATGCAAATGAGGCATGGCAATATTCCACACTTTACCTCATTTGCATATTTTTTGCACAAGAGGGGGCAGTATAGATATAGCCCTGTAGTATGCATTACGATATAGTCTTCAATTACATGATCACATACAAATTTTCTGTTGCCTTAGTCAGAGAACAGAATGGATAGTTCTCCCAGCCAACGCAAAGCAGTAGTGGATTTGGGTCACTCAAACCCACTCAAATCCTGGATCTTAATTGAATCAGAAAATTGTAATATAAATATCACTAGGCTACCATGGATTAATAAAAGACAAATCACCAACCTGCAGAAATGTATTCACATCTTTTAGCAAAGGGTATTCCATGATTTTGGAATAGCTGTAGAGGTATTGCATAGCTTATTTCGAGGTAATTTTGAAAGAGCTTATTTCAAAATTTGGCACTGTCTATACAGTGCCAAATTTCAAAAACAACCCGCTATTCCAAGTCGTCCCTTAATCCTTGTGAAACAGTGCGCCCATTATTTAAAAACATATTTCAAAATAACGAGCGTGTTTAAAGATGCAGAACTGCTATTTCTGGATACTTCCAGTATCCAGAAATAGCACCGCTGTCTAGATGTAGCCAAACTGTGCACACAAAAAATTAGAAATATACTAGTGGTCACCTGCAAAATGTTGCTTTAAGTGACTTGCTCTGCATTGCATATGAAGGTCATACCAAGGATAGATCTGAATCGTCCTTTGTAGTATTCACCTTCTTTAACCATGAGGGCATCTTTGCTCGTAGTTTATCAAGACCAAAAAAGAACTATTATGATCATCTAGTTCTAGTCTAACCTCCATAACACAGGCTATATTTTTTGCATTAAGCCCATAACGTCTATTTGAATCTTTAAGACAATATTTGAAATCTTTCTAAAGAACACTTAAAGGAGAATTTACTAAATCCCTAGGAAAGTTGTTGCAATGGTTAATTACCCTGATTGTTAAAAATGTGCAACCCTGTATATCTGATTTCAGCATCCAAACACTTGATGTTGTTATGCTTTTTTCTGCTAGATGAAAGAGCACTTAACTAGCAGAAGTCTTCTTACTGTAGGTACTTACCAAGTGTGAAAAAGTTACCTCTTAACTTTCTATTTGCTAAACTAAATAGATTGAGTTTTTATATTGTTGGTATAATGCAGTGTTTCTGGTCTCTGGAAAGAGTTCAGAAAAGTGCTACATGAATGATCAATTTCTCAATATATTTTATCAAGTGTGAACATAACTGGACATAGTAGTTCAATAACAGCCTCATTAATACTGTATGCCACCTCCCAGTTCCTACCTGATATTCTTCATACATCCAAGGATTGCATTCACCCTGTTAGCTACAGCATCATTTTGGGAGCTCATGTTCTTTCTGCAATCCTCCAGCTGCTCACTATACATTTTCCAAAGTGTAGAACAAATGAGGCAGAGATCCTACAAACAACCTCATTCACTACACAACCCTGATTAATTTTTTTAGCACAATCTATGTCCAAAACCTGTTGAAAAAAAATAGCATATTATAATTAAATTGAAGACTGTGTCATAATGCCATACACACAATGCAGAATGGAGGTTGTTACTCCTGGGAGAATTCTTCAGATGTGCAGAATTCATCAGTTCCACGTAGTTTAGTTTTTGTTTCTGCAGCATGGGCCTGCACAAGCCCCCACCCTGTTCCCTCCCCTCCCCCCCAATAAATTGTACCTAAGTGCTGCAGTTCCAGTTTTGCCCACCAGAGGCTGCTGTGGCACTAGAACAGACAGCTGCATAAACACAGCCAGCTAATTTGGCACCACAGCAGCACTTCTGGGATAGACTATAGCTTCTGTGGCGGGGAGGAATTCTATGCATGGCCAGTGCTTCAGAATTCTCCCAGGAGTAGAAAAAGAGAGTGGGACACACGGTGCTGTTGGGGGTGTCTTGGTCTGGGGCTCAAAATGGCTAGTGGGAGAGTGGAGATAAACTGGAGCATGGGCTCAGGAGCTAGTAAGGTGATGCTACAGGGACACATGGGGATGAAGGAGGAGGCTGCAGGGACACATGAGCGTAGGGGCTGTGAGGACAGTGTCAGATGCACCTGACTGAATGGGAGAGGCTTATGGTCAGTCAGGGTCTGCATGGGAAGGCTTCCCAATGCCTTAATAATCCCTCCTCCCCGCAAAAAAAACCCTTTTCCCACCTACACTTCCAGGCTCGCTCCCAGGATCCATCTCTCTCCCTCTGCTCTTGATACTCCTGACACCCAACCCCAAACCCTTTGCTCTGCTTTCGACAGGTGCAGGTCTGTATTGTAATGTAAATGAATTACTCAACGTTTGATATTAATATGACTAGTAAAGAATCTACTTGTCAAAAAATATTATCAGAATCTATTTTTCGTCTATATTGTTAGAGACATATTTGCTGACATTTTGAAATAAATTACCAAAATAATTGAAACTGAATAGAGATGTAAAAAATGTATAAAATATTAACTGTGTAACTAATCAAAATTTTATCATTTACACAGTTCACTGTGGAGCAGGTGGCCCAGCTGGACTGGCGCACCCTCCACCTGTGGTATGATGAGTCTGGCCTGGCTGGAGCGGCATGGCACAGGTGGAGGGCTGCTCTTGCTCGGCCAGTTGTCCAATAACCGGATAATAGTAAGCATCACTCACTAAAGGTGACGCTTACCAGGAAACCAGTTACCTATTTACATCCCTAAAACTGACATGATTCTATTGTGTTGTTTTGACAAAATAAAATAAGCAGAATTTTTAATTTTTTGGCACAGAATTCCCCCAGCTATAAGGTTGAATCTGCAACCTTAGATCTGACGTTTCCTAATTGCTGAATGCTTGACTTTGCAATGTGTATTTTCATTTGTTTTCAAAATTCCCTAGAATTTTTTTAAAAGGAAAAGGGTAATATATCTTATTATGTTCTGCTGTAATCAAATCCTTCCCCCAAACACATAATTGGGTAGGATTTGATTCCTACATCTTCAGCACAGCTGGCACTGGGAAAAAACTGTTATCCCAGGGAGAAATGAGTTGCTGGCACGAGGTGCTAGGTCTTGGGCACGTATTTGGGAAATGCATGGTCCAAATCACTGTCTTCTTTCGGGCTCAAGAAAGTGGGGAGAATTCCTTCCTCATAAGGTGGCTTCAGAGAAGAGGATGGGATACTGGTACCATTTGCTGAATCTGTGGATAACGTTATCACAGGGAGCCCAATCTAGCTCTCTCCCCCTACTTCCTGGAAAGGCCGTGTGGGCCTCTCTTAGAACGTTCATGCTCAGTTACTGTTGTGGCATGCTGCCAAAGTTTTGCTGGCACTTGACAGGAGGAAAATGGCATTTCAGAAGAAATAGACATGCTATAACTCTTTTTTAAAAAAAGCTCTAAGAACTTTTATAAGGGAAAGTATAAGGCAACAAACTTAGGAGTCCCTTAATGGTGCTGTTGCACAAACTCTTTTTCTGAACAAGATTTCAGTGTAGTCTTTCAACAAAAGTGGAGGGTTTTTTAATGCATGTACTTTGGGGAAAGCTGTTGACAATAAGAGAGTGGCTTAATTTCTCTAACTGGAAGCAATTCATAGTGCAAAGTTGCTTCTTGGGAAGTTGGGATTTGAGCTGAGATTTCTGAATGGGAATCACCTGTCCACCTCTGTTTAAGGACGGGCATAAATAATGTAATAAATAAGTGCATTAAGAAAACACCCATACTTTACCTTACTGATTTCTCCTCCAAAAATAAAACCAACTTGCAAGGCCTGGAATAAGTTACTGCTCAGTTGAGACACAGCAGTACACTCTCACAAAATACTCTGGGAATATATACACTAAGAATTGGACATGTAATTTCCATCTCAAGGACACACATCCATGCTCCCCTCTGACCCATGGCACTATAAATGGAAATAGCCACGGTTAGTTGGGCAGCAGGAGGACTAGCCTCCTCAAGTATGAACTTGTCTGAGAAGGTAGGTATGTCCAGCCACAGTGGACAAAGTCCTGCAGTCTTTACTTCATTTAGAGTAAGGACTGAATAAAGACGACAGAAGTTATGTGTCTGTTAGTCCGCAAGTAAACAGGTAGTGGGGTTAAGAGGACAGGCTATGTATTCAGAGAAAGAAGGAAGGTGTAGTTCTATGCAAAAATACTTATTTGAAACAGCAATTTAAGCTCCTTGTGCAACTGGCAATGAAAGATTTGTATGGGCAATTACATACTTGAACATGATCCAAAATCTGATTAGGCATAAGAAGTTTGCTTATGGGGAAAAAATTATGACAAATGTAAAACTAATGAGATTTAAAATTTTCTGTATTTACATTTTATGACTACAAAAAATTTGATTTATTTCCCTCCACTTCCTTTTCCCTATTCCCTTATGAATAAGAGGTGCTACCAAGGGTAACAATCCACTGCATGCTGGGATAGCTCTCTACTAGCAGGAATTCAACCATAGCACAGCACCCCTTTAGATCTGAGAAAGCAAAGAAAACTTTTACTGAAATACCCATTATTGACGTATATTTTGCATTTGGTTACATATGAAATTCTCATGTTTGTTTTTAAAAAATGTTGTAGGCACATTGCCGATATTTACCCTCTGTGGCTGGATTTACTACTCCAGAATCCAAGAGCGCATTTAAATAAACTCTCCAGTCCAGGGGGTAGGGATGTTAAATTTTGATTAATCAGCTAATCGAGTAGTCAATGGAATTCGTCGATAAGGGGAGGGGCAGGGCACTCACTATCCCAGCTGCGCCTCTGCCTTTTAAATGTAGTAAGAGCTATCTGTGGAGCTTAGTACATTTAAAAGGGAGAGGTGGCACACCGGGTTCCTGCTGCCACCCTCTGTCTTGAAATGTAGCAAGAGTCCATTTCAAAGGCAGAGGCACAGCAGTTAGACTGTTTCCTGCTGCAACTCTGTCGCCCCTCCTCCCCGCCCACAGAAATGGTGCTAGGGGGAACCAGCTTTGGTTTCCTCCAGCACTGGCTCCTGCTCCCCCCCCTCCCCCACCGCTATCTCTGCTACAGAAGAAGCAAGGGGGGGTGGTGTAAGCGACTAGTCGACTTGACTATCTGATAAGCCTATGTTTATCAGATAGTCAACTAGTTGCTTACATCCCTATCCAAGGGTGGGCAATGATTTTTGATGGGGGGGCCACTCAAAGACTTTGGAAAGTGATCAAGAACTGCATTTTTCCATGATATTAATGGAGGTGTGGGATCTGAGATGGAGGTTAGATGCAGAAGGGAGTTTTCAGTAAAGGAGTGGGGTGCAGGGTCTAGGAGGGAGTTGTGACCTGGGGCAGAGGACTGGGGTGCAGGGTCTGGGAGCGGGTATGGATGCAGGAAGGGGGACAGAGGGATGGGGAGAAGGAGAGATTGGGTGTCAGAGGTAGGTTCTGGCTGGGAGACTTACCTGGATGACGCCCAACTAGCAGCCCAGAAGGTTTCTCAGGCAGGCCCCCAGCCTGCAACAGCCCCACCCTCACCCCAGCTGCAGGGACCATGTGGGTCTGTTAATAGCTGCAAGCATGAGCAAAAGGGGAGAGAGGGGTGCTTTGCGCACTGCCTGTTCTTCAAACTAGCAGCTCCAATTGGCCAGAAATCGGCCAATGGGATTATGCTAGTGGTAGGGGCAGTGCGCAAAGTCCCCTCTCCCCTGGTCTCTCAGCTAAAGACAGACAAACAGGGCCCCACAGCTGCTTTTCTAAGCTGTATGTGGGAAAGGGGGAGGGGCAGGAAGCCTGCCTGAGGCTCCATGATGTGCACACAGGACAGATCTGGCAGCTTAGTGGGACATATCAGGCCCATAAGCCATATTTCACCCAACCCTGCTCTAGTCCTTGTGGATTGTTAAAGTAATCAAAAGTGTCAGGAAACTATGGTCAAAGATTTTTTTTGGGGGGGTGGGGTGGGAATGGATGTGCCTACAAAAATGCATACAACTCCATTATGGTGATTGGAACATGCGTTTGGGGGTTGGTGGGTTTAAAGCAGTGTGATACTTGGTCAGAAAGGGTTAAGCATCCTGCAGGATAAATGACCCAAATTCAAGTTTAGGGGCATACTAGTAGATAAGGGGTTTTTTTTTGTATGTTTACATATATTGATAGGTTAACAATGTGACCAAACAGTTCCCATCTATACTATATTCATCTCTTTGAAGCGTCTAGCAAGTTACTTGTGAATGATAGGTGATTGTCTCACATTAATCCACATAGCTAATTACTGGTGATGCCTGGGAGTCTCCATGTTTGCCTATTGTTCACTTAGGAATGAATGGCCAAGAGGCTGCTAGGAAACTGTACTAAAGACTCTTAGACTCTGACCCTTTTTATCTCAGATCTGTTTATGCTAAAAGACTCTCATCTTCCTGAATTTCTACCAGTTCACTCTAATACCAATACCAGAAGAAACAGAAGAAATTCAGATATAATTTTAAACAGGCAGGCTTAATCTATCTGCATACCAAAACTTCTAACCTCTCCCTTCAACTTTACTCATCATACTAGATGTGGAGACAAAAAAACAACAAAACAAAAAACAGGCAGAGACTTTTCAAATTCCCAACAATGAAAAAGCTACTACTATGTTAGTATTCAGTTTTAAAGATTCAACTACAATCATTTAGAAAGAATAAATGGAGTAGGAAAACTGATAAACTACATTTGGTAAACCACAGTAACCTGAGATTTATTACAAAGTTACCACATAGTACTCAATGCAATTTTTAAAAAAGTTTGATCTCAAAGAATCACTCTTTAAAATAATAGAAAATTAAAAACTGCACATATTTCTGTAGTTTAAACACTAGACAGTTTTCACCTACAAATCTGGCCTCACAACAATTTTTTAAATGAAATTCATGGATGAAACTATGTAGACCCCTCTATGAAATTTGAGGGAATATTTTAACATTGTTCCATGATCCAAGTCCCTTTATTTACCATTTAGTCCATCAAATTGGTACTTGTTAGATATCTTTGGACTGGTCATCTTCTTCAAGTTTCCTGATTTCACTCTTTAAACAGTTAATAGTCTCACGGCTTGCTTTTAATCTCTCTTTAAGCTCAGCAATTTCAAAACTGGTTTTCTTTTTGGCAGCTTCCAGCTTTTCCCTGGTTTTCACTTCAAGATCTGCAACTGGGACAGTGACAAAGAAAAAAAAAAATCTTAGTGCACTAAAAAACTGTAATTACTCAATATAATATTCAAAATGTCAAGACAGATGACAGCAGGCATAACCTGTTTTCACAGAAACCTTCACTATTGGTAATGTATGGGCCCTAAACGAATCCAGGACTTTCATATCCCATTTTGCATGGCTGGATATTGGGCTCCTATTGCCTTCTATGTTATTCTACATGTCTCTGAAATACAGGGGCACAGAATCTGTCTTTACAAGCGTCCTTCAGAAACTGCAATACTGAAATCCAGATCTTTAGCTTATGCACAAAAAACACTGGTAGAACTTACTTTCCTCACTTCTCTCTTTTTTGGACTGGTGGGGCAACAGAAATCTGAATAGAACACTAGATCTCCACCCCATCGCAAACACATCACCCCCTCCCATTTGCGGACTATTAAAAAGCTTGTGCCCCAGGAAGGTTCTACTCTATCTGCTTCTACAAGTATTTTTGTGAGAAATGCAAATAAGGAAACATCTCTAATACTTGGTCTGCAATAAATCACTCATATGCATGCCTAGTAGAAACAAGTGATCATTTTTTAGTTGAAGTGTCAAAATCTGACCTACTCAAAAGTAAAATAAACAAACATTTTCTATTATCCAACTAAGCAGGGATGGAAGGTATCATAAGTAGGGAAAGGCATTGCCTTCCCAAACCACCAGGCATGGGCCCACTCACGTTCCACCCCCCGAATACCTACTGTAAATAATTTTCACTTCTCGCGAGATAGGTATTTTACAGAAGAAGAAGCTTATAAAGACTTTATTTCCACCATACATAAGATAAAACTAAGGCAGGAAAGTTAAATGATATATCAAAGTTGACATACCACTAGAAGGGGAATGCTGAGATTAGAATCCAGCATTTTCTGATTTTCAGTTTTATGTACTCTCTCAAAAGTATCTGAAATATAATTTGCTGTCAATTCTTAAAAGACAGACAGGAGAACAGAATCAAAGTGTTAGTGGCCTGGAGAGATCAGAGCAGTAGAGTTGTAGACATTAAAATGAGATTTTGATTTATATACATTAAATCTATACTCTGTGTATGGGAAATAAGATTCAAAATCTGAAGGAGACGATAGAAGACAAATAGCTGTATTAATATTGTCTAGCATAGTTTATTTTCACTTTAGCTCCATAATACTCTCAACCACTTGCTTCATGTAAAGTAAGCATTGTAGTTGCAAAGGAAACAAAGAATTAGGAAAGAGACTGGATAGGGAAGTCACTCATGAAGGTCTATTATCTTAAAGTGCTCACAGCATGAAAGTTTAAGAACTTTATTTAGAAAGTAAGTAATGGTAATTATTCACTCCATCCAAAAACAGCTGCTGGCGTCTGATAAATGGGTTAGTATTACAATATTTAATGTTACTATTTCAAGTTTCATCTGAGTTCAGCTAATATCTCATTTATATGAAGGAGGGATGTTCACACCTCAACTCTATTGGGCAACTTAATTCGTTGTGTTACTCTCTTGACTTTACTGGAATTACATGAAGGATTCAACTTCTATCAGCCTCCATACAGAATTTATCAGAAGTAAATAATCATGAAAAAAGGGCAAATCTGAAAATCTTTAGACCTTAAAATTAGTATATTGCTCTCATTAATAAATAAGTCTCTAGATATGCAACAATGTTTTTCAAAAAACAGCTTTTCCCACATACAAATTTCACTTTACATCAGCAGACAAGGACAATTAAGATTAACCATTAATCATTTTTAACTTCTAAAACTCAATTGTTATTTGGCACTTACACTCTGTTTCATGCTTATAAGCTCCCAGCGTTAGCTGACGAGATGTTGTCAAGAGCTGCTGCATCATAGCAGTAGGATCTTGAAATATCTAATAGAGGAGAAAAATACACAGCTGTCATTAATCCCACTATTTAAAAGCAAAACCTTTAACATGTTTTCTTTTCTTACCATCTCATCATAAAACTCAGAAACTACAGTTTTCTTTCCCAGTATTGCATTGGTGTCAGACTGAAACAGCTTCAGCAAATGATACAAAGTTACCTGTGCAAGGAAAACAGACCCAAATAAATAAAATATAATAACGACCACTCTGGTGGGAAAAAAAATAAGTGATACACTAGAATGGAATTAAACATTCAGTGCTCTTTTTGCTGCGCACGAATATAGGATTTTTAAAAATCTGTAAGAATACAAGAACTTAATCTGTCTTCTGATATTGTTTATGCTTTGACAGAATAACTGAAGTTAGTATTAACTGTTAAACAACTTAAGCATCCTGAAGGCAAGTGATTAGCTGGATCTGGAAAGGATCTAGGAAAACAGAATGAAAGATTAACTAAGTTTGATCTCTAAATGCTACAGTAATTATCTTCCACACAGCAACATCACATGTAGACATAGTTATAGCATAACAGCAGTAAGTCAAAGCACCATACAGCACTTTACAGCATGATATAGACATGTCTACAAAAGATGTTGCTGCACAGCTAGCTAATATGCTATAGTTTCACATGCTAGCTTACTGTACTCTAGCTCACCACGCAGACAAGCCCTGAACACAAAAAAAAGATCATGCAATTAATGTAGAACCCTATGCATACTAATGCCTACCAAATCAGAGTTAGGAAGTGCTTCTCAATCCTGACCTACATTACCCCTTCTTATGGTAAAAGGGAAGAGGATCTCATAACAAGAACTTAATTAAGTTCTCCTTTAAAAATTTCTTTTCTAATGGCCTATTCTGTTACATGTCACCTCCCACAGAACAGGTTGTGAGCATATCTATATACCTTTGGCCAGGGTTATCCATGTGGAGAGAACAAGGAGTTGATTGAAATGATATGTGAGCCATTAGCTAAGATCTTTGAAGAGTCATTGAAGACAGGCGAGAGAGTTCAGAAGATTGGAAAAAGGCAAATAAGGACAACCCAGGATACAACAGACAAGTCATCTTAACTTGTGTTTCAAGAAAGATAATGGAGCAAATAATTAAGGAATCCATTTGCAAATATCTAGAGGATAAGGTGATAAGTAACAGCATGGATGTGCAAAGAATACATCATGTCAAACCAACCTAATAGCTTTCTTTTATCAGATAACAAGACTTGTGGATAAGGGAGAAGCAGCAGATGTGGTATATCTTGACTTTAGTAAAGCATCTGATACAGTCATACACGACCTTCTCATTAATAAACGATGGAAATACAAGCTAGATAGGGCTACTATAAGGCAGGTGCATAACTGGCTGGATAACCATTCTCAGAGAGTAGCTATCAATGGTTCACAGTCATGCTATAAGGACACGAGTGGGGTTTCACAAGGATAAATTTTGGGACCGGTTCTGTTCAGTATATTTATGCTAGTAAACTGCTGATGGAGAGTATACTTAAAATTTGCAGATGATACTAAGCTAGGAAGGGGTTGCAAGTGGTTTGGAGGATAGGTTCATAATTCAAAATTATCTGGATAAACTGGAGAAATCATCTGAGGTAAATAGGAGGAAATTCAACAAGGACAAATGCAAAATACAGTAAAACTCCAATTGTCCGGCATCCAGTGGTCTGGCACTCCTGATAGTCCGGCACCAACTGGAACCCGGAAGTGCTTCGGCCAGCCAGACAATTGGAGCTGCCCAGAGGCAGCGGTGGAGAGGGGGCGAGAGGCAGGCAGGCAGGCAGGCCGGCCGGGGGAAGGGGGGTTTTGGCAGGGAACGGCGGTGGAAGCCCCACGCAGCCGACTTGCAAGTGGGGAAACTTAAAAGCAGTGGTGGCAGCGAAGGGGGCGAGAGGCAGGCAGCTGTTTAAGGCGGGCGAGCGAGCGGCGGGGGTGTTGGCGGGACGGCGCGGGCGAGGGGCGAACCCTCCGCCGTGTTGTGGGGGGGGGGGGGAGGAGGAGGGGTGGAAGCCTCGCGCAGCCGGCTTGCAAGTGGGGAAACTTGTAAGCGGCGGCAAGGGGGCGAGAGGCAGGCAGCATTTCCCGCCGACCCCCTCACCCCGCCCACCTTAAACAGCTGCCTGCCTCTCATCCCCTCTCCGCCGCCGCCGCTTACAAGTTTCCCGCTTGCAAGCTGGCTGCACGGGGCTTCCACCGCCTCCCCGCAACCCTGCGGAGGGTTCGCCCCTCCCCGCGCCATTTCCCGCCAACCCCCCCACGCAGTGTGGGTCCCAGCAGATCTATCACAGCATCCCGCCGGAGTACCTCCCAATACTCCGGCATATCCGATAATCCAGCACCCATGGGTCCCAAGGGTGCCGGATTATCGGAAGTCTACTGTACTCCACTTGGGGAGGAACAGTCTCTTTCACACATACAAAAATGGGAAATAACCATTTAGGAACCAGTACTGCAGAAAGAGATCTAGGAGTCATAGTGGACCACAAGCTGAACATGAGTCCACTGTGACACTGGTGGGGGGGAAAAAAAAAAAGCAAACTTCATTCTGGGATGTATTAACAAGAAGTAATTCTTCCACTCTGTGCTAATTAGGCCTCAATTGTGTCCAGTTCTGGGCACCATATTTCAGGGAAAGATGTGGAGAATTGGAGAAGATCCACAGAAGAGCAACCAACAATGATTAAAGTTTTAAAAAACATGACCTATGAGGGAACACTAAAAGAATGAGGTTTGCTTGATTTGGAAAAGCAGAGATTGAGGGGGGACATGATCACAGCTTTCAAGTACTTAAAAGGCTGTTAAAATGAAGAGGGAGGGAAAAAAAGCTCTCAAAAGGTAGAGGGAGAAAAGATATTCACCTTAAATTCTGATGATAGGATAAGCAGCAATGGGCTTAAATTACAGTGAGAGGTTTACATTAGACATTATGATAAACTTCCTGTCAGGGTAGCTAAGCACTGGAATATATTGGTTAGAGAGGTTGTACAATCTCCATCACTGGAGATTTTTAAGAACAGAGGAGACAAGCACCTGTTAAGGATTGTCAAGATGGCCTTGGTCCTGCTAAAAGTGCAGGGGGTTGGATGGATGACCTTTTGAGGTTCCTTCCAATTCTATTGATTCACAATGGCAGTGGCTCTAACCAACAACTCTGTCCCTTTCACTCCTTCCCTTAAGCAAATCTGTTAAGTACCATAGAGATGGCCGATTCCTGCTTCCAATTGGAAGTGTATATAACGTGGGACAGGGAAGGAAGAGAAAGACAATCCAGGTCATCTACTTTGATCTTAGTACTCCTGAAGACATTAGCCCAAGTTTCAGCACGTTTATCTCCACTACCAGCTTTTAGTGACAGGGCTAAAAAGCCACTGTTTGTCAGCTCTCCTGTGGACCAAAAAAACCCAAGCAAACAAAAACCAAAAAAAACCACCCACATACTTTCACCCCTAATGAGTTAGCTTTGTCAGCAGGAGAGTGCTCCTGCATGTGTTCACCCTGGCACTTGTTGTCAAACGTTTGTCTTTTGGGGTCAGGATAGTGGTAGTGTTTTAAACCCCTCTTAAAGACAAAAATGTCCTCCTTTTGTTACCAGCGTAGACAATCTTAGTACTACAACTTTTTCTAGTCAGATGCATCCCATGTCCAAGTTTTATAAATGCATAGTACACTACACATAAAAGTTAGTTAAAAGCCAAAAAGGTATACTTACAGGTCTTTCATTGGGATCAATAAAAAATATTTTAATGATGATTTCAAATTCACCCCAACCTGTTTCAGTGATTTCATATGGTGGTTTAGTAACAACTGCAGTGGGAGAAAAAAAAAAAACAGTGGCAGGAACACCGATGACTTAGCTTTCACATAATTAGAGTATACATGCAAGCCGTAAAACCAAAAAACAAGCTTACCTCTTAAAGGATTACCATAGCTTTCATGTAATTTAAATTGAATTTTCTTCACATAAGCAGACATATCCTAAAATGTAAACAATGTAGCCAATTATTTCCAAATATTAAAAACACACTGCACAGTCTCTCTCATTGTTTCTTCCCCTCCACCTACCTATCATGTTAGTTAAATGTTTACCTCATTAGTAATCTGCCAAAAGCAGGCTAAGTACTAAAAAAAGCCCCATCATCTCTTGCTACATTTTGGATATCAATATAATTTCTCCCCTGTAAGATCCTTGCAGCAACAGATTTTTTTTTTACCTGCCAGTCTATACAATTCACTTTTTATTCAACACTTATGTACACTTTTTTCCTAATGGCAACTCTATATTTGTACATATCTCTATCGTCTTATACGACAGATAAATAAGTTATTCTAGTTGTGCCTATATTTTCTTCTTACACTAATACAATGCTTAAGACCTTTGGTGGCACGTCTCCAATGACACTGTCATTATAACATTTGCTACATTTTATCAGGTGAGGCCCCAATCTTGCAATTGTGCATGTGCTTAGACATGCAGTCACTGTGATTACAAACACACTGAAATATGTTAAATATGAGCACGTTTGCAGGATTGAGGCCTACAGAAAGCCAAGTAATTAATGGTAAACATTGTAGTTCAGTTACGCATCTGTTGGTCGATCAGCAACTTTTTGTCTACCTCATTTCTGTAAGGCTTTACATAAACGGTCCACTGATGCGTGTGTCCATCTTCCTCTCTCTTCTTTCCAAAGTATCTTGCAACATTTCCATAAACTATAGGTTTCACAATAGTAACACCCTTTAAAAAAGAAAAAATATCAGCATCTCAGAAGCCATTGGAAACCAGTCATGTTGAGAAACCACATGATATACAACAGCTGTTATTTTTACTTCAAGCTAAGTTATTCTACTACCATTTATATTCACTTTTGTTAAACTGGTATTTTTTCCATCGTGAAATCGGTGATTCTCCATCTGCTAGAGAAATTAAAGTTTCAGATCTGCATAAACAGCTTCCCAGTGTTGAAGCTAGCGGTGGTAGAGGGGGGCAAAAATAAGGAGGATGAAAATGTAGTTTCCTCCAGCCCAGCAGTTATGCAGAGTTTGAAACCCGCTGAACCAATCCGGTTGCTACTCGAGGGACGCCAAGCGTCAGAGGAAGCAGGGAGCCCGAGTTACCCTCCAGCTGAAGCCGCCGGGCACCGCAGAGCCCTGTCCCCGCTGAGCAGGCCTGGCGGGGCTGCTCCTGCCGGACCTGCTCTGGGGTGGCAATAGGGCACCCGGGTTCCCGGCGCAGCGGCAGAAACAAGCGCCTGAGGCGGGGCTCCACCCCCGCGCGCTCAGAGAGCCGCTGCCCGCGGCCCCGTCGAGGCTCACCCCGGCGCTGGCCGGGCCCGCGCTGCTGCTGCGCTGGCTCTTGGGGAGCGGGCTGTGAAGCGGTGAACGCGCCAGGGCCGCCGGCGGGCAGCGAGCGCGGTCAGGGCGGAGCTACGCAGGCCCCCGCCAGCCGAGCGCGCCCGCGGCGGAGTAAGGAACCCGCCCCCGGGCCCCGTCCGGCCCCGCCCCCGGCGGCACCTTCACTCTGCCCCCGGAGTCAGGCCCGAACTCAGCCATTCTCTTGAACATATTGCAGCGCGGGCAACCGCCCGGGGCCGCGCCGGCCGCTCGCGCTCAGCCCCCGGCGCCGCGGCAGCGAGGCCAGGCCCACGCGCAGCTCCGGCCGGCTCCCCCCAGAGCGGGCGAGTGGGGGGCGGGCAGGGTTGCCCGCCGGACCCTGTTTCCGGGTGACGCTGCTACGTCACCAGGCCGGCCACCGTGCAGCGCGAGGTCAGCCCGGCTTCCCCAGAGCAAGAAGTCACGGGGCCATGACGTCATGTTGCCTCACCCACTGGGAGGGGGGATGCTGAGTGCCACCGAGCCGGGCTGTAAGCCCTGTGCCTAAGGATCCACTTCAAGCCAGGGGGCACTGCAGCCCCCCCTCTCCCGCGCTACTAGTTCCAGCACCTATGGGGACATGTGCAGCAAGGGGGCAGTGGAAGAGGCTGGACAATGGGAGTGGGGAGAGCAGGGGAGTGAGTGGATGGAGGCCATAAGCTGATGAGGGGTAATTAGGCAGGTCATTGGTGGCTGGTTTTAAACCCCAGGATGCTGTTGTGTGTGGCTTGCCCTGCCCTGTCTGGGTGTGTTGTCCCTGGGGGATGCCGTTTTGAAGAGCACACCACCTAGGGTTGCCAGGTGTCTGGTTTTGAACCGGACAGTACGGTATTTGAGGGTTCTGTCTGGGGAAAAAAAATTAAGAAAATACCGGACAAATAAAATGTCCAGTATTTTCTAATTAGGTAAGTTTTATTATTATTAGGAGTATCAGAACGTAGTTGCGTACTGCCTGGCTGGTAGACATGCTCATGCTGCGTGAGCGTGTCTACCAGCCAGGCAGTACGCAACTACGCAAGGGGCCGGGTGGGAGGGAATCCCCGGGGCCAGACTCGCTCGTGCTTCACCAGGACCATGTACAGGACAGGCAGTACCCCGGGATCTGCGTGCGCCCAGGTCAGTCCCGCTCCCCGCCAGCCAATTCTCTTTCCCAGCCCCGCTCGCCCCGCATCCCTCCCGGCCAGCCCCACTTCCAGTCTGTTGGTACCCCCACCTACCCACCCAATCTCCCCGGGCCAGCCCTGCTTCCCGCCAGCCGGTTCTCACCCCCTCCTCCTCCCGATCTCCCCTGGCCAGCTCCGCTCCCCCCGAACTCCTCCTGGCCAGACCTGCTTTCCGCCAGCCGCTCCCTCCCTCCCGATCTGCCCTGGCCAGCCCTGCTGCCCCTGACTCCCCCGACCAGCCCTGCTTCCCGCCAGCCGGTTCTGCCCCCCACACATCCTCCTGGCCAGCCCCACTCCCCTCCCGGCCGGTGTGTGTCCCCTCTCCCCCATCTGAAATCAAGTGTGTCTGGGGGTTTTTTTTAAGCCACCTAGTAACCCTAACACCACTCTGTCTTTCCAGGTTGCAGAGTGGAGTATGGTTTTCAAAGTGGCATCTGGACAGTATGCTGCATGTTCACTGAAGTACCAGACAGTACTATTTTCTGGGAATGCATAAGTGGCCATTCTCTGGGTAGTGCAGGCTGTAGAAAAGAAATCACCAGGATAGGATTGACTTAGGTACCCACGGTGCTGCCATTCTGCTGTTTCCCACTACCCCAAATTTGGAGGTACTCATTTATGCTGGGTAGAGACATCGCCAAGATGAAGATCCCAATGGATATCTTCACTCTTCTGCCACAATGAAATTTTCTATGATAAGGGCAAAGATCACCTGTGCTTGAGACAGAGCTTTCTCAGGAATCGGGCCAAGACTGCAGTATATTCCCCCAGATATTAAGGACCAAAATAAACCTCACCACTTTTGGCTCTAACCCGTGGTCTACTCTAGGGCAGTGTTTCTCAACCTTTTTTAAAATAAAGTACCCCCCTTTTCAAAAAAAATATAAGTACCCCCAGTACCTACAGTTTTCAGACACATGAATTTTTTTCTACAATTGCAACACATTTGTTTGAACAACTTAATTGTAACCAGGCAGGTGATGAAATTTTTGGGTGTAAAAAGTACAAAAATAATAAAGCGTTGTAAAACTTAAAACAAAAATTCAGTATTCTCCAAATTTCAGTTGTGTTGATGTACCTCCCAGACTTCTCTCGAGTACCCCAAGAGTAATCGTACCACTGGTTGAGAAACACTGCTCTAGGGGATAATTTCAAATTAAGATATGCAATTTCAGCTATGCTAATTGCATAGATGAAGTCGAAGTATATTAACTTGAATTTTGGCACCGTCCACACTGTAGGAAGTCAAAGGGAGCACACTCTCCCCTCGACTTCCCTTACTCCGCATAGAAGCAGGACTACCAGCATCGATGGGAGCACCTTTTCAGTTTGAATTAGCATGTCTTGTCTAGACCCGCTAATTTGAACCCTAGAAAGTCGACTGCGGCTGCTTCGATCTTATCTGTATTGTAAAAATGGCCTAAGTGGAAAGTTCATTTTCACCTGCCTTCTGTAACATACACAGACAATTATGGGGATTCATGTTTGTACATTTTAAAAAATCAGAAGCAAAATAGTCTGCCTGGTTACATTTCTACACCTGTGAGGAGGATGAGGGAGCCAACATCATATGTTAGTAATGTTGCTTAGTTAGTGCACTGTTGGAAGGTGCTTAGGGATAGTATGCTGATGAGTGCAGATTGAGAACCTATTTAGAATAAAACAAGACATGACCACGAAATAAACAAAGTGTTTGGATAATATAAGATAGGCTGCTTTGTAAGGCTATTCAGGATATAAAAATTACAAACAGTGTCACACTAGATGATCCTTGAAAACCTTTTTATTTTATCTGTAGCATATTAAAAGCTCCTTATTTGATACATTTCACAAGCCATCAGCCAACAAATAAGAGATGTTCAATGAGTTTTTGCTCAGAAATGCAGGAGAGTTACAGGACCAAAATAATTAGGGAGCATCATGTTGCAGCACCCTAGTACTTGATGATGCAATGACACCAGACTTTAGCTACCATTACAGATAGACAAGGGAGGAGGGAGGAGATATCTTTTATTGGACCTATGGTTGGTGAAAGTTCTTTTTCAGGTTACCTATATTGCCTACATATACAGAGAAGCAGGAGTTAGACTCCAATGATCTTTTGTTAATAGAAGGCAAATCTAATAAGAGTCTAATTAGAAGTACATAGTGTCATTGAGGTAGCCATGTTAGTCTGTATCTGCAAAAACAATTAGGCATCCTGTGGCACTTTAAAGACTAGCAGATTTATGTGGTCATAAATTTTCATGGGTAAAAAACACTTCATCAGCTGCATCTGTCAAAAACTTATGCCAAAATAAATCTGCTAGTCTTTAAGGTGCCACAGGACTCCTTATTGTTTTATTAAGTGCATAGTATAACTCCCAGTTTTTACATGGCCCCTTGTCTGAGAATGATGCTTATTTTGCTCCCAAGCCACAGGTATGCTACTTCAGCACCAGTAGTCAGATTGCACTAAACCCAAGGAAATTGCTAAGTGCCAAGCACAGGATGCTTCTTTCTTCTGGCTCCTTAAAGGCTCAGGAAAAAACCCACATGTGCATCTTTGTGCCTTACAAATGATGAGAAAGAGAGGTCCCTCTCAAATGCAGAAAGGGTAATCCAACTTCCTATCATGCAGCCAGGTGTGGAGAGAGGAGACCACTCTACATTGTGAGCCTACATGGTATTTTTTTTCCATCTTAATTTAGTATAGACTGAATGAAGTATGTGTGGTTTTGGTGAGATGGGGTGTACTCTTATTTTTTTTCCCCTTCACAACTGGAAAGGGGCACTGAGAGGTAATAGCAATTGGTCAGACTCTCAGATGACCTAAAATGTACAGAAAGGGAATGTCTAGTTGCTTTATTCAGACTAGAGGAAGATTTGTTTGTATTGTGTAAGCTGGTGATGTAAGAACAGGGATAGAAAAACAAAGATAATTTTCATCAACTTTCATGGCTCTTAGGGTACATCTACACTGTACAGTTATTTCAGAATAAGCTCTTCCAGAATAGTTATTCCAAAATAGCTTATTTCGAAATAGCACGTCTACACTGAGGGGAAGCCTCAAAATGAGTCCAAGGCCGGCTTCCCCTAATGTAGATGTGCTATCTCGATTTAGAGCCCCAAGAGGAATAACTTAGGATGGCTCCAGCGAGGGGCTATTTTGAAATAGGAGCAGTGGAGTGTCAACACACGCCTTATTTCAAAATAGCTATTTTGGAATAGGCATTATTCCTCATGGAATGAGGTTTACAGAAGTTGGGAACAAGCCATCCGTTATTTCGAAATTATTTTGAAATAACAATATGGCTGTGTAGACGCTCGCATAGTTATTTTGGAATAACTACCATTATTCTGGAATAACTTTGCCACGTAGACACACCTAAGACAACCGATTGTTAAGGATCCAAGGAAAAACATTCACACATATATCACAAAATGATAGGGTACAGAATAAAATGAACCATTAGCATGTTAACCCCCTCAATTAGATACATACAAAATAAAGAGAAAGATGCTCTAAGAATTACCTACTGTGAAGGACTGCTTCAGAATATCTTAAAGATATATAGGACAATATGGTTTGCCCTTTAATTAAACCAGGCTCTGGTAGGCAACCAATATATACTTGTGGCATTGATGGTATCTTAAAACAGGTTTTGCAATAATTATTACTCTTGATGTATATTCGTTCACAATTATAAAATAGTTAACTGGACAATATTGTCCACATGAAGTAATCAAACTAAAAGGAAAAAACCCTATGATAAAAACTTTCTAAAGTTCATTTCTTACAGCAGAACTCAAAAGTTTACTTGAAAATAAGCACAGAAAGCCAAGTCTGTATTTGTCCAAGTGAAATAGCTTAGAGTGATGCTAAATCTGCTCTAATGAAAAAATGAAAACTTGGTGTCATTGGATAGATTGGCAATTTTAATACTATACTTGAAAAAAGATTAATCAGTTTTGCCATCAAGACCTAATATAACATGTCTCAGTTCTAGAGATATGGAACTAACCATAGATCTGTTGTAACATTGGGATTGCTAAATAGTTGCCTTTTTTACTTGTAAGCAAGTCAGTTTAACATGACTACCTTACTACATAGTTAAGTGAAATTCATTCAGGAAATGTTGCAATGTTTCAACTGTTGCTTTATTTAAGGAACTAAACAATACGGTTTGCTTCTCCCCACACTATTACAATAATCCACATTTTAAATGTGAATTAAATGTGTCATTTATAGATTACTACCTGAGAAATAATCCAACAAAGCTAATTCAAACTTGTTTTATAAATATTAATTCAATAATTATTTAAGGCAAATCTCTTTCGCTGCAATTCTGGATCACTGATGCTTTATTTATTATTATTTGTGTTGTAATAGCATCTTGTGCTGTTCTAACCCCCCATTACTAGTTGTGCAGGGTCCAGGTGGGGTTATGGGTACAGGAAAGGATTCTGGCCTGGGGGAAGGATGTGGGAGGGGATGCAGGGTCTGGGAAGGAGTTGTGACCTAGGAGAAGGGGGCAAAGGGGGTGCAGAGGTTTGGATGGTGACATGCGGCAGGGGAATGGGGTGCAGAGTCAGGGAAAGATTCTTTCCCTGTATGTGTGCAGGAAAGAATTCTGGCCTGGGGGAGGGGCTTCTGAAGTGCCCAGAGCAGCGATCGCGGCCCCGCCTTCCAGCTGGGACTCCCCACCTGGTAGCGCTTTGGGCGCTTCGGAAGCCTTGCGAGGGCGGGGGAGTGGCTGGGACTCCCAGCCACTCCCCCCGCCCCCGCTAGGCTTCTGAAGCACCCAGAGCAGCGATCGCAGCCCCGCCTCCAAGCTGGGACTCCCAGGCTGGGAGGCGGGGCCGCCATCAGCGCTGGGAGCCTGTGATTGCACAGAAGCCTGGCAGGGGCGAGGGAAGTGGCTGGGAGTCCCAGCCACTCCCCCAGCCCCCGCCAGGCTTCTGTGCAATCACAGGCTCCTAGCGCCAATCATGGCCCCGCCTTCCAGCCACTTGTCAGCCGATGGTCAGGGCAGTGAGTGGTGTGTGTGTGTGTATTATACACCCGAGACTTCAACTGCCAGGACCGGGGTCCCTTAGCAGTGGGCAACCTGGAGGAGGTTGACGGGCGCCCCAATAAGTTTACAGGGAGAGCTTATACACCCGAGACTTCAACTGCCAGGACCGGGTCCTTAGCAGCGGGCAACCTGGAAGAGGTTGACGGGCGCCCCAACGGATCTGTCCCTTATGACCGGCTGGAGTTCTTTTAAATTGTGCTTGGTTCTGTTACAGCAACTGAAGGAGTCAGGTTAAAGCTTAAACAGTTACTATTTTATTGTTACAGGGTAAACTTAGCTGTTAAATGCTACTGCTGTGTTACAGATAACACAGCCACTACAAAAGGACAGGACAGAAATTACACTTAAAACAAAAGTCACTTACAGGTACCATGAAACCCTTTTGGTTCTCTGAGCTCTTATTAAATGCATGCAAAATAGACACATAGCAGGTATATATTCTCACCTGCGTTCCAGACTTGGCGTGGCCAGCGTCTTTCTCTCAATCCCTCGGGAAGAAGTAGGGTGAGGTTGGGCGTCCCACAGACCTCGGGAGTCAATCAATACCTGCCAGCAGGTATAGATGATTGGAGCTCAAATGGGGTGGGCTACTAAACCCTTCTTTATACCCCTTGGGTCACGTAGGCTTCTTCCTGGTCTCAAGTGGCCAATTAGGAAAAATGGCTTTGAATGCCAAGTTTCCCACGAAGGGTGCAAAGCATAATTCACACCTGGGAAAATGCAGACAATGGGCACTTCTAGTATATGATGGGCGAAGATTCCCTCTCCTGGGACAGCGCAGGCGTGTCAATTACTGGTACTAGCCATCAGGACGGCGGGAGGCCCCGGGTCGTCAGCTAGCCCATTTACTGTCTGGTTTCTGTTTATGGTAGAGTCAGGGACAGGCAGCACACCTGCGTTCCCAGGGCATCAAAAGCTGACTGCCTTTCTCTTGCTCTCTGGGGGGGGGGAAACAAGATGGGGTTCATGTCTGGCTACACCACTCCCCCTGCCCACGCCAGGCTTCCGTCCGGTGCACAGCCGGAAAAATCAGAGAATATCGGACATTGCACACGTCCAGTATTCTCTGATTTTTTTTTACCAGACAAAGAGCGCAAATACCGGACTGTCCGGTAGAATACCAGACATCTGGCAACCCTACGTGAGTGCTGACAGCAAAATTTCTAAGCACCTATTGGACGGAAACTGGCCAATGGGAGCTGGGGAATTTTGCAAGAGGGCGGGGACAGTGTGCAAAGCTTTCTACTCCCTGCTCACACGGCATGGCAATTATCAGCCTGCTGTTGAAAGCGGCTGCCACTGCTCTGTAGTAAGCCTGTTGGGAGAAGCAGCTACTGGATCTTGCCTGCTAGCCGCCTTTTGCCCACCCCTGGTTTATGATGTTGTGGAGGGGAAACATATTTTCAGGGCCCACCATTTAGCACAGCTCTCAATTATTTCACTTGTTAGGGTATGTCTAGACTACATGGCTCTGTCGCCAGAGCCATGTAGATTAGTTTACTAGACATACCCAAATGTCATCCCACAAGGCATACCGGGGGAGGTCGACAAATGCCTTTGATGTCAACCACGGAGCGTCCAGACTACAGCACTGTGCCGCCAAACAGCTGCTCGGCACAGTGCGGCAGCCATTTTAATTTAAATGAAGCGGTGATTATTTAAATCGCCGCTTCATTTGGGTATGTCTAGTAAACTAATCTACATGGCTCTGATGACAGAGCCATGTAGTCTAGACATACCCTTAGTGGGGGAGCCTCACTGTGGTTATGTCTACACTGGCGGGTTCTTGCGCAAGAACCCGCAGAGCATCCACACTGCCTGCCCGCTCTTGTGCAAGAAGATTTACAGTACAGCGTGGTAAGAGAGGGCTTCTTGCGCACGAGCCACTCTCTTTTCTAACAAGTGTAAGCCCTATTGCGTGAGAGGGCAGTGTGCACACACGGCAAAGGCTTCTTGCGCATGAACTGGCCTCTGGGAAAAAACACAGGTGGCCTCTCCGACACTCCGTACGCGCAATCACCACTCGCTGGTTCCCCCTAGCTGGCCTCCCCTTAAAGGCACAGACACCCAGCGGAGCCACGTGGCACATGCAGCCTAGGTAGCAGCCAGGGGGAGCGATGGCAGCCGCCGAGCCACCGCAACGTCCCGCAGGCCTCACCCAGGAGCCACCCCAGAGCACCCAGCAGGCCCACAGGGGCACCAAGCAGCGGACTCCATGCTGGGGCACTGCTGAGGTCAAGGCTCTCTTGGACCTCTGGGGCCAGGAGGACACCCTCCGAGACCCCAAATCCAGGAGGCACAATGTACAGATCTTCGCCTGGATGGCCCAGGCGCTGGCCGCAGAAGGACACCCGGCCCAGACCCTGGAACAGGTCTGGGCCAAGGTGAAAGACCTGTGGCTCAGCTATGTGCAGGCCAGCGAGAGTGGGGGCAGTGGAGCCACTGCCTGCCCCCACTACCAACGCCTGCATAGCATCCTGGGGGACACGGGGGCTGAGGCCCTGCAGGCACGGGTGGACTCATTGGTGGCCACCTCAGTGGTCTGGCTAACAGAAGCAGAGGAGGAGGAGGAGGGTGACCGGTCTACCAAGGAGGAGGAGGAGGATGGCAGCCAGACCCTACCAGCCTGGCCCAGCAGCCAGGACATGTCCCGGGCCTCCTCAGAGGCTGGTGAGGGATCTTCCGGTGAGTGTCGCGGCTGCCACTCACAAGTGTGCAGGGGGCAGGGGGGCCACAGGGTCGGGGAGAGGGATCAGCACACGGCTCTGCCTGGCCAGACGCCACACAGCGACATGCAGCATGTGCAACCTCGTGCACACAGACCAAGTGGCACACAGGCGGCAGCCAGCCCCAGCACACGCCTGGGATCCTGGGGATCATGCACACCCAGCCCAGGGTGGGGGTCCGGCCAGGAGCAGCACAGCCCTGACCCCACATAGCCCAAAGGGTACAACCAAAGCATGCAACCACGGCTGCCCATGGGACACAGTTGCTGCCCCAGGGGAAGGCACAACGGGCCCCCCACAGCACCCAGGGGTCCTTGGGCCCCCCTGCTACCTCCAGGGGAATCCCCCCACGCTGGCCACACCCATCCCCAGGCGTTGTAGCACATGAGGTGCTGGGAGGAGGGCATGGGGTGCCCGGAAAACCATGGGGCAGGGCTCACTGACCACCTCGCTGTCGTCTGCTTCCCCCGCAGTGGGACCCCATGCCAGCGAGGGATCCTCCAACCCCATCCTGCCAGCACCGAGGAGCCCTGCGTCAGAGCGCGGCTGGGCCCCCCCCGCTGCCCTCACAGCTGTGCCCAGCCCTCCCCGCGAACCCTCCAGCCATGCCAATGCCCCCTCCCCTGGCCCCCCGATCTCGGCACCTCTTGGTGCAGCCCGCCCCGCCCCGGTATGAGGGGCACCGGGGCCCCCGCAACCATGGGGGCGGAAGATGCCACCCCTCCCACCCATGAAGCTCTCTCTGTTAGGAGCCCCCCTCCTCTCCTTGTAAATAAACCTGCTTTACCTGTTAACCAAGTGCATGTTATTTATTGGGAGGTGAGGGAAGAGTGGGGGGAAGGGGTGGTGATGGGAGTGGGAAGTGGGTGCACGGGGGGAGCCCCACGGTCGGAGGCGTAGGTGCGGCCTACTGTGGGGCCTGGTCGAGCAGCACCTGGAGGGTTTCCCGGATCCGCACCCCGTCGCGGTTGGCCTGCTGGGTGGCGGCCGTCTGAGGCTGCTAGTAGGCCTGGCTCTCGCCTGCCATCCACGCTGGGAGGAAGGCCTCCCCCTTCCCCTCAATAATATTGTGCAGCACACAGCACGCTGCGATGACCTCCAGGACATGCTGCCCCCCCATATCCAGGCGGGTCAGGAGGCACCTGAAGCGTGCTTTCAGACTCCAGCGCACTCCACAGGGTTACAGGCCCAGTCCAGATGTAGGGTTGCCAGATGGCTGAAACAAAAATACGAACACCCCCAAAAAAAAAAAAAAACCACCTGTTGAAGGGAAAAAAAGGGGGACCAAAGTTGTTGAGCAGAAAAACCTCCAAGAACCTGGATCACTGCTACGGGTTACCAGGTAGTCATTTAAAACCCCAAAACCCGGACACGCTTCATGGCGGGGGAACTGGCCAGGAAGGAGCGGTGCTGGCCGGGAAGGGGGCCTGGAAACAGCTAACGGGGACAACAGGGCTGGCCATGAGAAATGGGGGCCAACAGGAAGCAGGGCTGGTCATGGGAGGGGTTGGGCGGAGCAGGGCTGGCCGCAGGATATCGGGGAGGACTGGCCGGGAGGCGGGGCTGGCCAGGAGTAAGGGGGTGGAAGCACAGCTGGGGGATCGGGGCTGCGAGGGTGGCCGGGAGGAAGGGGGCAGGAATCAGAGCTGGCGGGAGGAGGGTACAGCAGCGCTGGCTGGGAGATCAGGAAGAGGAACGGGCCAGCGGGAAGCAGAGCTGTGTGGGGGGAGGGCCGCGGGGCTGGCCAGGAGGAAGGGGGAGTGGGAAACACAGCTGGCAGGGGGGGTGCAGCGGCGCTGGCCGGGAGGAAGGGGGGGCCAGGAGGAAGAGGAGGCGGGAAGCAGAGCTGGCGGGGCCGGGGAGAGGTGCAGCGACACTGGCCGGGGGAGACAAGGAAGAGGAACGGGCCAGCGGGAAGCAGAGCTGGGGGGCAGTGCATGGGGGCTGGCTGGGGAAGATCAGGAGGGGAAGTGGGGGAGAACCAGCTGGCCGGGAAGGGCGGGGTGAGCAAATTGGCCGGCGTGGAGTGAGACTGACCTGGGCACTTGCTGCCTGTCCCGCACAGGCTCCCGGTGACGCCCAAGCGAGGAGGAGGCTTCTCCTCCTCCTCACACTCAACCAACTGAGGGCTCCCGGCGGCAATCGCGGCCCCGCCTCCCAGCTGGGACTCCCAGCCACTCCTCCCCCCCCCACCCACGCCAGGCTTCCGTCCAATGCGCAGCCGGAAAAATCAGAAAATACCGGACATTGCACATGTCTGGTATTTTCTGATTTTTTTTACCGGACAGAGCACGCAAATACCGGACTGTCCGGTACAATACCGGACACCTGGCAACCCTATCCAGTTGGGCATTGAAGGCGGGCATGCACATGAGTCAGGCCATCGGGGGTAGGCCGCGTCCCCCACATTGCAGACTGGCATGCTGACGGACCCAACGGTGAGGTCCTGCTTGGGGAAGTAGGTCACCGTCCCCAGCCTGTGGCACAGGCCCGAGTGCCGGAAGATGTGGGCATCGTGGGCTCGACTGGACCGCCCCACATAAATGTCTTGGAACCGGCCCCAGTGATCCACGAGGGCCTGGAGCACCACTGAGCAGTAGCCCTTCCAGTTGATGACCCGGGGCGCCCACTGCTCTGGCGCCCGGATGGGGATGTGAGTCCCGTCCATGGCTCCCCCGCAGTTTGGGAACCCCAAGGCGGCGAGGGTGGCGTCCAGGTTGCGGGGGTTGATGACTCTCTGGAGCAGCATGTCATTGATGGCACAGACGACCTGCAGAGGGGCACATGCGAGCACAGGGGATGCACGGAATGAGACTTGGTGGGTACATGGGCCCTCGGGGCATGCCCGCCCTCCTTCCATGCCCTCTCCCCCCACACACGCCAGGACCCCCTTCCCCGGGGGTTCCCCCGCCGGCGGGGCTACGTGAGGGAGGGATGGCTTCCTGTGCCCCCAGCCTGGCCTCTTCCTTCCCCCTGGGTGCCTTACCTGCCGGACGACCGCGCCAACGGTGGACCTGCTCACCCCAAACTGGTTCCCCACAGAGCAGTAGCTGTCCGGGGTGGCCAGTTTCCAGAGGGCGATTGCGACCCTGTTGTCCACAGGGATGGCGGGGTGCAGGCGGGTGTCCTGCCTCCGGAGCGCAGAGGCAAGCCAGGTGCAGAGCTCGTGGAAGTCCCCCTGCACATCCGGAAGTTCTGCACCCATTGCTAGTCGCCCCATTGTCCCAGCCCCAGGCGCTCCCACTAGTCCCCGCTGGTGTTGTGCCTCCACAGGCACCTGTCGGTGGTGGGGTGAGGATGCTGGAGCACAGCTGCGGCATTGATCAAAAGAGCCTGCGGGTGCTGCCCGGTCTCCAGCTCCCGCTGGAGTAGCGTGGCTCCTTGGTGTAGCTGCTCCACGGCCTCAATGATGGCCGTGAGGGGACACTGCTGGCCAGGGTCCTCCTCCGGCTCCATGGCTGTAATGGGAGTGGGGGCGAGGGTGCCCAAGGGCACTTGCCAGGGGCTAAGGTGGCGGGTGCGGCTGTGGCTCTCAGTCCCTCAAGGAGGTGCCTAAGCACGCAGCTGCAGGGAAACGGCTATCCAGGGGTCCCTTTAAGCGTGTTTCCCAGTGGGGGGTCCGGCACACGCCCACAGATGCCGCTGGTGACCTCTTGACCTCGTGGTTCTGGGGCCACGTTCTTGCGCAAGGGCGTCCCGCCAGTATGGACACTTTCTTGCGCAAGAACTCAGCATTCTGGCGCTGCGCTTCTGGCCAGTGTGGACACTCTCTTGCACAAGAGCTCTTGCACAAGAACCCTTGCACAAATATTCTTGCACAAGAAGCTGCCAGGGTAGACATAGCCTGCTGGTGCACACTGGGCAGACTTTTGCCTCAGAGACATTCCCCCCAATAGGTCTACTCTAATATTTAGACCTAGGTGTTGCTGATTTCCATCCTACAGCATGTAACAAGACTCTCACTTGACTCTAAACTATCTCTTTTATTACACAGTGGAGAAAGAAAAAGAATCAATTATAGCTAGACAACACACACATACGTGCTCTAATCCCAACACTCTTATCGCAGGGGACTTTGGAACCCGTGTTCCCTGCCTAGGAGTTCCATTTAATTGAGGGAGAGAGTCCATCCAGTGGGGTATGCCAGGTACTGCCCTGGATTCACACAACAAGGATAACAACTCCTTATTACTCCTGCCCCAATAACAAGGCATCTGGGGATCCAACACCAGCCAAAAAGTGACAATTTGGGCAAACAATGACATCATGCTGAGCACCTAGGCAGGGTGGTGTGCTCATGCAAATGAGATCAGCTCCTGAAATCCTCTTCCACAGCTCACCACTAGATGTCAGTGAAGAGCTCATTTAGAGTGGACTCTGCTGATATGTAGATCATGAATATGTGTTTCACACTCTGTGCTTTTTTGCGCGTGCACACACACACACACACACACACAAAAACACGAGTCATTTATAGATGCAGACTTTAAGACCAGAAGGCATTATCATACTCATCTGGTCTGGCCTCCTGCACACTGCAGAACCTCACCCATCCACTCCTGTAATAGAGTTGACCCATAACCTCAGACTGAGTTACTGAAGTCCTCAAATGATGATTTAAACACTTCAAGTTACAGAGAATTTACCATTTACATATGCACGTGACCTGTGTCCCATGGTACAGAGGAAAGCGGAACAATCTTAGAGTCTCAATAAGAGGTGACTGCTGAGGAGTGACACAGGGATGGCACTGGCAACATGCCTACCTCCTTCTACATGACTCCTCCCTGTGACACCTGTAGCCTGCCCCTCATCTTCACCTCCCCACTCCTGCTCTGCTCCCTCCCCCAAGCGACATGGCCTGGGGGACTAGTGCTGGTCTGACAGCAGCAGCAGTTGGTCGTTTCCCCCCCCCTCCACTAACTGGCAGTAGTGGGAGGAAGTGGTGTGATGCGGCCCCAGCTCACTTTGCTCCCATGACTCCTGGCCATGTCACTCTGCTTCCCACCCTGTGAGTGTAGGGTACCGTTCCACCTTTCCCTGAGCAATGTGACCGGGAGCTGGGAGAACAGAGCAGACTAGGGTCATGTCACTCTGCTTCCCTCTGCTAGCTGCTGCTAGTGAGTGCAGGGAAACACTACCCCTGCTGCTGGCCCTTGCTCCTCCTGCCCACGGCATTTGGGGCCACATGCCCTCTTGTGCCTCAGTGCACTGCCCTGGTCTCTACCAATCTGACCGAGGAAAATTCATCCCCATCTCCAAAACTAGAAATCAGACCCTGACCATGCGGGCAAGGCCCATGAGACAGAAACCTGGGAATTAGTTTTCTGTGGTAACTCACAGCCCTTGCTATCTATTGTCTCATCACAGCCACTGGAGACATTTGCTGCTAGCAGTTGCAGAGCGGCCGCATGTCACTGGAGGCAATTTCATCATACCATCCACTCTATAAACATATCAAGCTCAGCCTTGAGGCTGGTTAGATTTTTTGGCCCCCATTCTCCCCATAGAAGGCTTTTCAGAACTTCAGCCCTATGATGGTTAGAAAACTATCTAATTTCAAATCTAAACTTATATCAGTTTATATCCAACTGCATTTGTATTTTCCCTCTGTGGTTCAAAAATATTCCCTTTCCAGTCTGTTGGGAAATCAGAGAAGGATGATCCTAGTCTGAGTTATTGTGGCTCTTCTCTGCCTGTTTCAGCTTGTGCTCCAGTGAAAGTCTCTGCATATGCTGATGACTACGTCCCAGTTTTGAGGGAATGTCAGTATTCTTTTGAGCAGTCTTTATTTCATGGAGTGTGATAGGTTGGAATACAGAGATCCCGAGATAAGCCCATGAAGTGACAGTCTCAAGGGATCTCTGAGGGTATGTCTAGACTGCATCCCTCTGTCGGCAGAGGGATGCAGATTAGGCAGTTCACATTACAAATGAGGCAGGGATTTAAATATCCGCACCTAATTTGCATAAAAATGGTCGCCACGTTTTGCCGACTCAGCACTTTGTCGGAAAAAAGCCGCAGTCTAGAGGGGGATCTGTCAAGAAAGAAAGCCTTTTTCGACAGATCCTGTAAACCTCCTTGCAGGAGGCATAAGGGCTCTGTCGAAAAAGGCTTTCTTTCTCGACAGATCCCCCTCTAGACTGCCGCTTTTTGCAGACAAAGTGCTGAGTCGGCAAAATGCAGCGGCCATTTTTATGCAAATTAGATGCGAGGATATTTAAATCCTGCCTCATTTGTAATGTGAACCTACTAATCTGCATCCTCTGCCAACAGAGGATGCAGTCTAGACATACCCTGAGACACAACCCAACACACTCCTCTTTCCACACACCGACACCTCTACCCAAAACAATAGTCCAAAAGGCTACTGCAGGGTCATCTATTCCTTTTATGTTAAGTGGGGTTTGTTATGTAAATTGCAGGGTGCATTCACATATCAGCCTCAGTTCTATAAGCCATAACAAGGCTGCCCCCAGCTCATAATATTTTGCACTCTGCATGATGCCATCTTTCAACAAGTCTAAAAAGGAAACATGGTGGCGCAGGAGGGGAGGAAATCAATGTTTTACTTTTACCTTTGGACTCTGTCATCTCAAAAAATGCTATTAATAGGTAGCTGGCTCCCCCGCAGCACTGGCTCCTGCTCCCCCCCTTGCTGTCTCTCTCTGATAAAGGCAGCCACTGTGTGTGTGGGGGGAAGCAACTAGTCGAGTCATTACACAACTGTCCAATAGCTTATGCTTATCGGATAGTAGACTAGTCACTTACATCCCTAATTAGCCAATGTACCGTTATTTTTTAAATGAAGTTGAATCATCTTGAGACACAATGTTGCCAAGTTATCAGCTTTGCGGCACAAGGCATTGCTCTGTAATTTTTACCATCGTAGCAGTGGCAACATCACCTTACTTTTCTCCTTATCAGGTGAATCCTCAGTATTACTGTAGTATACAACAAAATGGCTGTTATTTTAGAATGAAGTACCATGCATTTCTCACAAAGTGTGCCACTTTCAAGAGCAAACACTGAAGTGGGTGATATTAGGTATATAGGTGATAGGGCATTTCTCCCTTATATATCTCTGTACAGGTTACGTCTAGACTGCAAGCTTCTTTCAAAAGAAGCTTTTCTGGAAGAGATCTTCTGAAAAAACTTCTTTAGAAAGAGAGCATTTACATAGCAAAAGCTCATTGAAAAAACGATCTGCTTTTTTGAAAGATAGCGTCCACACTGATTGGACGCTATCTCGTATATAAGGCCACCTGGAACCAGTTCAGGCAGGGCATTAGGTCAACAGTTGTCTCCCGGTGCTGTTGCCTAAGGCTATCTGAGACGCATGCTTAAAGGGACCCCCCTGGACAGCCATTTCTCAGCTTCTCCTGCATGCTTGCTACCTCTTGGAGGGACAGCAAAGCTTTCGCAGGCGTGCTCTGGTTGCCCATTTTTTGGACGCCACAGCTTACTCCTTGCCATGGAGCCGGAGCTGCCGCTGGGCATGCGATGGCCCCACACTGCCATGCTGCAGTTTCTGCAGGCTGCCTTCCTGGACCTGCATGAGCTCAACACTGAGCTCATCATTGAGAACCTCTCCCTATGAGAAGGAGCAAGACTCTTGCAACTGCACCCCACAGTGGAGAGACGCTTTTGGAGGCTGGACACTAGTTCCGACTTGTGGAACCGGCTGGTCATGGAGTGGTGGGACGACCAGCAGTGGCTCCAAAATTTCCACATGTGGAAGGTCGCCTTTTGGGAGCTGTGTGCCTGGCTTGCCCCTGTCCTCCTCCGATGTGACACCCACCTGCTGCCCGCCATCCCCTGGAAAAGTGGGTCACCATCACCATCTGGAAGCTTGTCACCCCCAGACAGCTACCAGTCAGTGGGCCACCAGTTTGGCATGGGGAAGTCCACCGTCAGGGCCCTCCTCATGGAGGTAAGGCACTCTCTGGCTGCAGTCCCTGCGGGAGGGGGAGGAATCCTGGAAAGGGAACCCTAGGGAAAAGTGGGAGTGTGGGGTGGGCTGGGAGTGGGGTGAAGCCCTGTCCTCAGGGGGTTTTGCCATCTCTCCCTCACACAGCCCTGCTGCTGGGGGGGCAGCCTCATAGGGGGTGGTTCCTGGGGTGTTTGGGGGCAGGGAGGGGGGCAGGCATCTCTCAAGGGCTCAGGCACTTCCTCTCATTCTCTGTTTTGTGTGTTTCTTTGTCCCCTTCTGCAGGTTGTGAGGGCCATCAACTCCGTCCTGCTGGGCAGGGTCATCTGCCTGGGAGACCTGGACCCCATCGTTGCAGGATTTACCGCCCTGGGGTTTCCCAACTGCGGGGAGCCAGTGATGGAACCCACATCCCAGTCTATGCACCACATCATCGAGTGGCCCAATAACATAAACCGCAAGGGCTATTTCTCCCTGGTGCTGCAGGCCCTGGTCAACCACCGTAGATGGTTCACAGACATTTTCATTGGGTGGTCGGGCAGGGCGCAATGCCCATATTCCAAAACTCCAGGCTCTACCACAAGCTAGAGGCTGGGACATTCTTCCCCCAGCAGGACTTTTGTGTGCGGGACCTGCAGGTGCCACTGTGCATCATCAGGGATGTGTCCTACCTTCTAATGCCTTGGCTCATGAAGCTCTACACTGGCCACCTGGACCCCAGCAGGGAACAATTTAATGCGCACTTCAGCTGGGCCCAAATGCAGGTCGAATGAGCAGTTTGGGTGCCTCTTGACCCGCCTGGATGTGGGGGAGCACAACATCCCCGAGCTGGTCACGGCGTGTTGTGTTCTCCACAACATTGTGGAGAGAAAGGGGTAGGCCTTCCTACCTGAGTCGGGGGCAGAGGCCGCCACCTCTGCAGTGTAGACATACCCATAGTCTAATTTAAGGGCCTACAATTATGAGAGTGCGTAGGGCCTATGAAGAGCTTAATATGGCCCTGGCCTTGGTTGCCCATGGCTGTTCTAAGTGCTTGGGTTGTGTAAATGCTGTGATGAGTGACATCTGTGCATTTCTTTAAGAACTTTAACAGTTTTTTAAACTCAAATGTGTGGGTTCGGAACATAATTATATATTACAGATTACAATTCCCAGCCACATTTTTACAAACTATGATTTTCAAGATAAAATGAACATGTTTTCCAAATGATGTGCTTCATTCACACTTTATCTCATACAGTCAGGCCCAGTTCTTCAAAGATATTTAGGCTCCTAAATTTCCATTGATTTCATACCTTTGTGGTTGCTGGCCTCAAGTTCATAATCTCATATTCAGTTGCTCCTGTACATTAACCAATAATCACAAAAACTATGTGCTAAGTAAGCAATTTTATTGATTGTAATGTATGTAAGCTCGTAAGCAAGATGACATAATACTACTTATTAGCAGAACAAAGTAGTAGCAAGATCTCACAGGAAAAACAGATTTGGCCTATTTTAATATGCATTTGTAATATAGAGGTAATTGATCTTTTACACGGTGTAGAACACAAAAATAAGTCACTGCAGATGGTCACATGGAAAGATCCACCATCTTACCAGCAAGGAGTAAAATAGTTGCATTTCACGTCAGTTGCCCTGTAAATCTTTCTCCTGACTTTATTTTATTTTGAACTTGAATAATTGTAAAAAGTAAGCAAGCAGAGGAAACATTTTGCTCTCTGTGAAAAGCTGTTTTCTAGCAAAAAAAAAGGGGGGGGGCTGGGATAAACCCCAACACTTTACAGCCCGCAGCCTTTGATCCACTGGGAGACATCTTTTCCTTTGCAATACCTTGTCCAAGCCACCCTGTGTGAGTTAAAAATCATGTTAATTAATTATGGCAAACTCATCCATTAATGTAAAGCCCCCACGGAAACATACAATGACTTTCAAATTATGTACGTTTAATTTTTCTGCAGACAGCTATGCTAACAAATAATTTACTACTGGCCCAATCCTGGCAGCACCTTGTTAGTCTGAATGGCCCAGCTGGATCATGGCGGTATGCCTGCCTGAATAAATTCTATCAACACATCCTAAAAAATTGCCACATGGTTGTCAAAATACCCACTAATCAGTTGCTATTTCTGCCTCAGAAGGTAGTTGTGTTTGTACCACTGCTCCCTACTGGATACAATCCAATTTGCTCAGTTTTGTGCAATAAGCTCTATCTTGCTAGACAGAGCGAATGAACATCCCTCTTAGCTCCAGCGAGAGGGAGCTACGTTTCTCGAGAAACATGACTTAAGTTCTGTCCCCACTCAAGCGGCCTGGTGTGTAGCACAGACGTAATCTTGAAGTCCATGGTGGTTCTGGATGTGTTACATTGGTGTTTTTAAACTTGGATTTGAACTCCTGTGGATCTCAGATGTTCAATAAATACATTCCTCTAAGTAGCAGAGAGTGTGTGCTTGTGGTGTGGTGGACAGGTACCCATGAACCTGAGCAGGAAGGGGTTAATTACACTGGTCTACAATTTTTTAGAAGTCGTCTGCTTCAGAGATAAAATGTGCTATTTATTATGTATTTTGATGTGCTGAATTCAAATATGACAATTAAAACAACTGATTGGCTACTGTTTCCAAGATATTTAAGTTTTTACATTTTACGCCTATGTATATTGTGTAGATAGTAGAGTTTTAATCATAAATTGTAAACCTAGGTCTTTTCATGTGTTTATGGTTGCTTTACATGATAATATTTCACCTGTCCTGTTTATGTAACACTTTAAAAATCAGCAAAAGGGTTATATAAATAAAATTTATTATGAAACAAAAGGCAAAAACTATTATGTACATAGTTTAGTCCTATTCAGTGTCTACTCGGCGCTTCTTGGCTTGTCTCTTGTATTCATTAAATGGAGCATCTCTTGTCACTGTCCAGCAATAGTCTGCAAGCATTGATGGGCTCCATTTGCCCTGATAGCGTTTCTCCATTGTTGCAATGTCCTGGTGAAATCGCTCGCCGTGCTCGTCGCTCACTGCTCCGCAGTTCAGTGGAAAAAAATCTAGATGAGAGTGCAAAAAATGTATCTTTAGTGACATGTTGCAACCAAGGCTTTTGTATGCCTTGAGGAGGTTTTCCACCAACAACCTGTAGTTGTCTGCCTTGTTGTTTCCGAGAAAATTTATTGCCACTAACTGGAAGGCTTTCCATGCCGTTTTTCCTTGCCACGCAGTGCATGGTCAAATGCATCATCTCAAGAAGTTCACGAATCTGAGGACCAACAAAGACACCTTCCTTTATCTTAGCTTCACTTAACCTTGGAAATTTTCCACGGAGGTACTTGAAAGCTGCTTGTGTTTTGTCCATGGCCTTGACAAAGTTCTTCATCAGACCCAGCTTGATGTGTAAGGGTGGTAACAAAATCTTCCTTGATTCAACAAGTGGTGGATGCTGAACACTTTTCCTCCCAGGCTCCAATGACTGTCGGAGTGGCCAATCTATCTTGATGTAGTGGGAATCTCTTGTACGACTATCCCATTCGCAGAGAAAACAGCAGTACTTTGTGTATCCAGTCTGCAGACCAAGCAAGAGAGCAACAACCTTCAAATCGCCACAAAGCTGCCACTGATGTTGGTCATAGTTTATGCACCTCAAAAGTTGTTTCATGTTGTCATAGGTTTCCTTCATATGGACTGCATGACTAACTGGAATTGATGGCAAAACATTGCCATTATGCAGCAAAACAGCTTTAAGACTCGTCTTCGATGAATCAATGAACAGTCTCCACTCATCTGGATCGTGAACGATGTTGAGGGCTGCCATCACACCATCGATGTTGTTGCAGGCTACAAGATCACCTTCCATGAAGAAGAATGGGACAAGATCCTTTGACGGTCACGGAACATGGAAACCCTAACATCACCTGCCAGGAGATTCCACTGCTGTAGTCTGGAGCCCAACAGCTCTGCCTTACTCTTGGGTAGTTCCAAATCCCTGACAAGGTCATTCAGTTCACCTTGTGTTATGAGGTGTGGTTCAGAGGAGGAGGATGGGAGAAAATGTGGGTCCTGTGACACTGATGGTTCAGGACCAGAAGTTTCATCCTCTTCCTCTTCCTCTTCCTCTTCCTCTTCCTCGTCTGACTCGTGAGAATGATTCTGGTGCATCAGGAACCGGCAGTCCTTCTCCGTGGGGTACTGGGCATATAGCTGATGGAATGTTTGGATAATGCACAGTCCACTTTTTCTTCTTTGACACACCTTTCCCAACTGGAGGCACCATGCAGAAGTAACAATTGCTGGTATGATCTGTTGGCTCTCCAAATCATTGGCACTGCAAAAGGCATAGATTTCTTTTCCTGTTCAACCACTGGCGAAGATTTGTTGCACAAGTGTTGCAGCATATGTGTGGGGCCCACCTCTTGTCCTGATCTCCAATTTTGCAGCCAAAATAAAGGTGATAGGCTTTCTTAACCATAGTGGTTATACTGCGCTTTTGTGATGCAAAAGTCACTTCACCACAAACATAGCAGAAGTTATCTGCACTGTTCACACACGAGGCATCTCTGCTCACTTTGGCTAAACAGAAATGTGTCCTTTGCAAAATCAAACACTGACAAATAAGAGAGCACGACACTGTATGATTTCTAGAGCTGATATAGGGCAATTTGTTCAGCAGAGTGATGTTTCATTATGATTGCATCATCCATGACTTCTAGGAATAACATGATGCAATTCATATCATGTATGACGCAATACCAACTTCAGATTGCATCATTCATTGTTTTGCCTAAAAGCAAGTACTGTCCAAACCCAGTCATAGATTTATTCATAGATCCAGTCAAAGATGTATTTTAGTCATTTCTGGTTTAAATTGAGATCCCTTCCTTTATAACTCACTTATCCGCCGCCATTCCCAAGTCAAGGGTCGTATATACTGACCCAATAGCATATCTTGAAAACTAGAGCCAATCAACAATTTTAAGCATCATTTTCGTTCTCAGCGACCCAGAATTAGTAAAGTTTGACTATATTTATTTCAGAAGCATTTTGGCTGTAGAGCAGTGTTATCTGTCCAAAGACAGCAACTGTATCCAGTCTGAATAGAACTAAGGGAGGAAGCAAGCTTCAGAGTTAGTCTCCTAATAGAGGAACCTTGGGTCCAAGACCGACTAGGAGTGGAGTGACGACCTAAAGGAGTGGACTGAGCCATCTTCAAGGAAGTGTCAGGTTAGCCAAGTCTGTGATGAAGGTTTAGACCAGATTTTGTGCTGTTTTATTGTTCATTAGAAAAGTCAAACCCTAGAAGTAGGTGAGTTGTGAATCTACACCGGGCACCTGGCCTGTTGTTTAGAGCAGATGGGAAAGTCTCCCTTCATAATGCCAGTGCCCTATATTGGATGGAATCAAAACAGTCAACCATCATAGACCCTATACCTTTAACAACTTATAAAGAGTTTTTTCAGTCCAAGGGATAGGAGTTTTGGAGGAGGAAGATCTTAGTGTTATCCCTCCGGTTGCTGTAAACATCCTAGTGGCTTTGATGTGTGTCAAAGCTACAACTGAGCAGTTCTCAATGTCCATAAATGCATTGTACTATGAACCCTTAGTTTACGAGTTCTGAATTCAAATATGTTTATAAATAAGCATGCATATATTAGCAAAATCCTTGTTACTTCTATACAACTTGTTTATCCAAAAGAAGATTGTAGTCTCTCTTTTTTAACTAGCCTCCTCCTAATCATGCTCGTAATCATGTCATTGTTATAATTGTGACACTTTACTCCTATATTTTATGGAAATATGTTTATGAATATGAATATGCATAACTTAAATATGCTTTATCCAAAACAGATCAAGTAACTTATTGTTCAAGAGCCTGTGATCTCGAATATGTATATTCTATTTGTGTGCACGTAACAGTCTTGTTTGTGAAATTAGAAATATGAAGTATAAACCTGTTTATTAATTTAGAATTTCTAGTGAGAACCATTAGTGGTACTTAAAGGACTTAATGACCCAGTGCTCAAAAGAATGATCTGTTTAATGGTTTTGTTAAGCCCAAATTGTAGTTAGTCCTATAAAGACATGTAACCATACCATCTGGTGCTGAAATCCATCTTGAATTTGGTACTTTTCTGTTGAGATGGGGAGAAGATAACAAAGATTTCCCACCCTGGGGAAATTCTGTTTTAAGGGATGGGAAGTTATAAAACAATTGTCTTCAGCTGACTTTTGAAACTGCGTCCCGCACTCTAAGAGGATACACATGAAGAAACCTGAAAACAAAAAACTCTGAATACACAAGAAGTTGTTAGACCCAGGCCAGAGAAAAGATCAGTTCTGACTTGACGATTTTACCTGGAATAAGGACTAAGGTAAAAAATAAATTTGTAACTATTTCTCCTCTGCTATGTCTACACTGCGAGTTTTCTCAACAAAAAATATGCAAATGAGGGACTCATTTGCGTGAGTCGCGATCTCATTTGCATATTTTCTGCCGATCCGTTTTTGCGCTGCGGTTTGTGAGCAAAAACAAGCAGTGTGGATGTTTTCTTTTTGGGCAAAACCCCCTTTTTCCTCAAGATTGGTAAACCTCTTTTTTCAGGGCAAAAGGTCTTGCAGAAAAAGGGGTTTTGTGCAAAAAGAAAACGTCCACACTGTTTGTTTTTGCATAAAAACCCCATCGCAAAAACGGATCGGCAGAAAATATGCAAATGAGATCACGACTCACGCAAATGAGTCACTCATTTGCATAGTTTTTGCTGAGAAAACTCATAGTGTAGATGTAGCCTAAGTGTATTAGGCTTAGCTGGCATGTTTTGTTTCTTTTAGATTAGTAACTTGTTTTGATTTGTCTGTTTTCACTTGAAGTCACTTAAATTCATTTTTTTTTCTTAGTAAAAACACTTTTTGGTTATTATCAAATCCAGTGTAAATAATTGTTACCTGGGGTTGGGGGAGCAACCACCATGCATATCTTTCTTTCATTGATAAAGAGGGTGAATTTATCAGCCTTTTTTGTGTAAAACTTTTATAAAGTAAGATGGATTTTCAGCAGGTTTTGATCCCTTTTAAAGGCTGTGCACTTGGATGCTGCCAAGTCCCTATAGCTGAGTCCTCCCAGAGCTGTTATCAGTGTTTGTGTTACTCTGCTGGAGCTGTCAGCCCCATCTCTTTGCCTTTGTGGGGGAGACCAAAGCTTCTGGCCTAGCAGAACATGGTGGTGGGGCACCCCAGGGGGCAGGTAGGCAGGCTCAGTGGTATGATCAGCACACCAGATAACAGTCTCAATGGGATCTCTGTGATCCAATCTGTCACAATTAGTTCTCAGAAAAGTTGTAAACGTACCATGCACCCATGCCATTGGGATCACGAACTACTCTCTTTGCACAGTTGACAGCTGCTGTAATGTCTGCTTTCAGTAACTCTAAAAAAAAAGAGAGAAATATAATGGTAACAAGGAGAAAAAAACTCCATTTCCCTTTTCATTTTCTTGAATCAGTCATCTTAAAACTGGTGCTGAAATTATTTTTATTATTTATTAATCAAGTTTATTACGGTATCATCCAAGGACCCACCAAGAAGAAGGCCCCGTAGTGTTGGGCACTGTACAAACATAGAATAGCAGGGGGTCAGTGTTCTGAGGAGCTTACAATCTGAATAGAAAGACAGACTCAAGGTAGAGGAAAGGTAGATAACACACAACCAGAGTGAACGATATGATGGTGGCAAGCAGCGTGTTTGTTCCTCAGTTAGTCGTAACTTTAGAATGCTGTCAATCTATGGGCTAGTTGTACCATAACCAACGACCGTGCGGTGTCTTGCACCTTCCTCTGAGCATGTGGTAGCAGCCCTTGCTATTGGAAATACTGTATAGAACACTGATCTGATCCAATATGGCAATTTTGGTGTTCCTCTTGTTATAGTTTCTATGGGCTTGTCTACACTACAGAGAAGATCAAAGCTGCCACAGTCGATCTTCCAGGGTTCAGATTAGCCGATCTAGTGAAGACACACTAATTCGAACTGAAAGGGCACTCCCATTGGCAATGGTAGTCCTGCTCCTACGAGGAGTGAGGGAAGTTGATGGGCGAGAGTGCTCCCATCGACCTCCCATTCTGTGGACAACACCAATATGTGATTTAGGATACTTCAACTGCAGCTACGTAATCAATGTAGCTGGAGTAGTGTATCTTAAGTCAACTTTCTCCTTTAGTGTAGACAAGGCTTATTTCTATTTGACTATCTTTGTTGAATTCTATATAATAATCTAGTATCACACTGTCTTATCTGACCATTTTAAACCAAATAATACCACAAATACCACTTATGAGCCACTTGCAATAGAAACAAATGAGATAAACATAGTGTTTTGTATTTTTTCCAACTTCTTTATTTGTTGCCCTGGACAGGTTTTTGGGTAAAATATGTTAAGTGAGACCATAAGTCCTTGCTAACCCTCTCCAAAAGGATTGCTTGTGCCCTCTGCTGAATGGCTATTTTGCTGGTTTTGCATGTAGTCAGACAGACAGTTACCTATGTTGTTTGTGTGAGTCTCTCACACAGTACCATGAGTAGACAAGTCAAAAAATAGTGATTGTAAAAGCATAAAAACTGGCAGGTAGAGAGAGGGGAAATTGCAATATTTAAAATCACTTTTAATTCTTTAAGAAAATACACTAGATTTCAATGTGATTGGGTCTCTTTACATTAGAAACTTTTAAGTGTTTTTGAAAAGAAGCAAAGCCAGGAATTGGCATTTGTGCTGGCCTTGCACACAGGGATGAATTTTACCTTCTGAGAACAAAGTTCAGTGTTATCAGATCAACATAACTGGTAAGTAATACATGCATCTCTGAAATAGAATTGTTTTTACTTAAAAAACCTAAAAAAGAAAGTTTGAAAATCCCCTGGCTTTTAGCCCTTTTATAGCATACACACATACCCAGCCATTACAACCCTGTCCTATTATCTTTAGAATAAGGGGTTGTTGGGGTTTTTAAAATGTAGGGCTACTAGGGACAAAATCTGTCTTCAGTTCTAACGCTACAATGCCATAGTCTCATACTGGTGTAAGAGGATGGAAGTAGCTCCTCATAGTGTTACTCATAGGAACATTATATTGCACCTACCGCTACACTGGATGCCACATGCGTTCTTGGCGCTTGGGGTCTTGCCATCATTGCACCACCAGTGGCTGTTGATTTGTAAAATCCCATAGTCGGTGCTTTGGTCACCTCGGTTATAGTTCGTGGCGTCTGTGTTAAAGTTGCTCTCATGTTTTGCAGTGCACACCCCTGTGAAGGTTGCATTAAACACACACACACACACACACACACACACACACACACACACACACACACACACACAATGATGTATTTTCTCCAGTGATGAAGGTTAAGTGTACACAGAAAACATTAAAGTGAAAGTATGGCCATAGCACCAGCACTGGTGCTTTACAGCGCTGAAACTTGCTGCACTCAGGGGGCGTGTTTTATCGCACACCTGAGGGAGAAAGTTATAGCACAGGAACTTGCCAGTCTAGAGATGCCCAAAACTCTTCATAGGTTATTTTACAGGAATAGGGATCTAAATGCCCCCATTTGTTGATGCTGCAAATGATTGTTTAATACAAAGCCCACATAGGCAGTTTGATTCCTTTTAATCTAATCAGATTCACAACCTTATTCAATAGGCATAGCAAGAAAAGCCATTCTTCCTGTAAAACTTTTGATTGTCATATGCACATCACACAGGGCCTGTCTCTTTGAAGGAAACCCCAGGGTTTTGGTGTTAGAGGGCTGCCAATTTCCTTACTGCTGAAAACAGACTCCTGAGACGCCAGGTTCTGCCCCCCACCCACTATTCTCGCTCATTGCTCTCCATCCTTCCTGTTGCTGAATTGTCTCCACCTCCCTGCTCGGGGGCTGGGACAGGAGCTAATAGCTGACTCAGAGCCTGCTGCCTGCCTTTCAGCAGATATGCAGTGACCTGGGCTATGCAGTGGCTGGCACAAGTTGATAATCCAGCACCTCATTCCTCCCAGCTCTCCCCATCCACCCACGTCCCCTTCCAGTAACCAGACACTTGGTATCTGGGTCAGTACATCTGACTGGACACTATCAGGTCCGGGTTTTTTCTGGACTTTCCAGTCAAGAACCGGGCACTTGGCAACTTACTCCCTTTCTCTCCCCGTCCCTGCTAACTGAACCACATGGCTATTTTCTAGACAGACTTACAGTGTCCCAGGCTGTAGCCTTGGTATCCATCCAGCCCAAGCCTTTTCATTTCTCTTGCCAGTTCACACTGGTCATAGATCTTCCCATGAGCAGCCAGAGGCAGGAGGAAAAGCCCCAGGATTAGCAAAATCTTCATGCTGGCAGTGTAGCGAACCCAGGCTCCTACGTCTGAGACCAGAGAGGAAATGTGCCTCTTGATCCCGGGGAGGCACAACCTGGAAAAAATGGAGCCCCTCCCTACCGCTCCCCTGGGAGTGGCTTCTCCCTGACACTCCCAGCTATTGCTCCTGCCACTCCCTTCAAGTAAGACACCTGCTGCTCCCTGTAGCTCCCAGTTTTCAATGATAAAGTGGAAATACTTTGCTAGCTGGCTTTAAAGGTTGTTTAGTTCACTGTGGCATCTGTAGCTTCTTCTATGTCTCTGGAGAAGCAGTGTGCCCTAATGGACAGAACATTGGTCTAGGCTCCAGCAGCCCTACATTGTAGTGCAAACGTTGCCTATGGGTTGCAGGGTGACCTGGGCCAAGTCACTTTACTTTGCCTCTGTTTCCTGATGTGTAGAAAGGGGATAATAACCAATGTTCCCTCTAATTTTTTCCATCCATGCACAGATTTTTTTTCCCATCCATGTGCAGAATAAATGTTTTTATGTGCGCAGAGAAACAAAAATCTAGCTGTGAATGCACTGCTAATCAGCTAGGCAGCATTTGAAACTCTCCTGAGCGGCTGCACAAGTGCCCAGCTTATAGGGAACACTGATAATGACATCTCTCTTGTGACCTATATGCACTGTATAGTTGATTATTCTGATCAAGCGCTATTTTGTAACTTAAACTAATAAATTTCAATAATTTGGTTCTACACATGAAGAGAAGAGTTTGTACTCTTTTTTCTTCAGCGGTGGAAGAACACCTTTAATACAGAAGTATGTGCTACATTAGGGACCTGATGCTCTCTACACTCAGACCAACATGGCCTGCTCATCACATCTACATGCTACATGCTACAGCACTTGGCAGACCTTAACATGTCACGTTCCCTCTGACCTGTACATAAAAAAATGTGAATTTTGTTGGTGTAAAAACTATAAACCTGAATCCTAATATTTCAGTTTCTGAAGCTTCAGGGCGTAGCAGAGTTAGTCTCTACAGGAAAAAACAACAAATGGTCTGGTAGCACTTCATAGACTAACAAAACATGTAAATGGTATCATGAGCTTTCGTGGGCACAGCCCTCTTCTTCAGATGACAGGAGTTTTGAGTTTAGGATGTGCAGACCCAAAATAAATAGGAGAGAAAGGGGGAGAAACAACAGGAGGGGGGTGGGAGACAGAGAACAGAGGGTATGGAAAATCAAAGGGAAAAACAGGAAGGTAGAGCTGGGAGTCATTAAAAGAATCTGAAGATTGAGTAGTTAAAACGAAGCAGCTAAGAATCAAAGTCAATAGATAGCATCCTTCCTAACATAGGAATCTACACAAAGAGCTGTTTGCACCTTCAGTGAATGTTAGATTGATAGTGTCCCAACCATCCCTCATCACGATTGAATTCATTAGCATAAGAATTGAATTTGCAGATGAATTCTAATTCCAATGCTTCTCTGTGCATCTGGCTAGTAGAATTGGTTTGTGACAAGACAGCCACTTGAAGATCTTTTAAACACATATACGTAAAGAGAACATACAGAAACTTGTTGGGGAACACTTTAATCTTCATAATTACTGCTTAAAAGATCTTCAAGTGGCTTGACTTTGATTCTTATCTGCTTTGTTTTAAAATCCTAACACCTAAAACTAAAACTCTTCAAATGGACCAGAAACTCTTGTTCTTTATTACTATAACTATTATGTAACTTCAGGCACTGGCTTGGGAGAAAAGTTTCAATTCCTATTTGCCACAGATTTCCTCTGTCCTTTGGTCTCTGTGCCTTTGTTATGATGCAGCTGGTGTGCAGTGCACACACTTTGATGATGGGAGCCATTTACCACAGATGATTGTATGTGCTATGGGCTTCAGTTTCCCCATAACAAACAGAGCTAAAATGCTTAAAATGCTACATTTTTAGCTTGCAGGCCTAGATATGTACCTCACTACACATGCAATTTATAGATGTTATAAACAAACTATGCCTCAGCATGGCACATTTAAAAATCTTACAAGAACTAATAACAATGACATACTTGCATGCATATTTAGGGGGAGGTTAGTTAAAAGAGAGAGACTACGATCTTCTTTTGGATAAACAAGCTTGTATAGAAGCAATAAGCAGGTTGCTAATATATTCATGCACATTTATTAAAATATCTGAACTCAGAACTTGTAAACGAAGGGTTCACAGCACAATGCATTTACAGACACTGAGGATTCCTCAGTTACAGTTGTATTCAGTGTCACCTGGCCCTTTGCAGCAGCAGTGGAGATAACACTCAGATCTTCAAAAATTTCCTACCACTTGGATGGAAAGAGAGTCTCTATTAGTTGTTAAAGGTATAGGGTCTATGACATGCAGATGACTGGGTTTGATTTCATCCAATACAGGCCACTGGCTCTGAATGGGAGACCTTCCCATCTGCTCCAAACAATAGCCCAGGTGCCCTGTGTAGGGTCACAACTCATCTATTTCTGGGGTTTGACTTTGCCAATGAACAGCAGGAGAGCACAAATTCTGCTGCAAGCCTTTCCAGCAGACTTGGTTCACCTGACAGTTCCTAGCTCAGGATGGCTCAGTCCAGCCCTGGGGTCCTTTCAGCTTCAAACCCAAGATCTCTCTCTGAAGCCTGCTTCCTCCCTTTTAGTTCCTTGCAGACTTGCTACATGCTGAGAAGTGAAATGGGCTCAGCTTCAGCTTCTGTCTTCAGGATAGACAATTAACCCCTCCCTGGCCATGTTCAGTGGAGCACTCGTCCACCACACCACAAGCTCCCCAATTACTCTACTTAGAGAAAAGTCTGTATTGAGCATCTGAGGCTTCCCCAGGACTTCAAACACCAATGTAACAAATCCATAACCAGCAAGGACTTCAAGATGCTGCCCACCAGGAGCTTGATACTTTCTGTGGCAGTGGGGACAGAGCTTAACTCATCTTTCTCCAGAAGCTTTGCCCCCCTTCAGCTGGAGCTAAGAGGGAATGTGCAGCAGTTCTGCTTAGCAGGACAGCGCTTATTGCATCAAACTGAGCAAGAAAGCAGTGGTGCAAATGCATCAATGTTCTGTGGCAGGCACAGCAGCTGATGTGGGCCTTTTTGACAATCACTGTGGCGATATTTTAGACACTGTTGATAGACTCAGGATTTATTGAGGCAAGTTCCAGGATGCAGGATTCAGGATCCAGCTGGGCCATGCAGAGCAGGCAGGCACTGTGCCAGAATTGGGTCGGGGGCGATTAATTTTGTTCTCTGCAGTGATATTAACCATGTACGTATATTAAAAGTGGTTGTTTTTCCCCTCAGGAGCTCTTGCACTAATTGATGAGTTTGCCTAATCAATTAACATGATTTTAACTCACACAAAGTGTCATGGTAAAAGTCCTACAGAGGACACCATCATCTCCCAGTCAATCAAGGACTGCAAGCTATAAAATGTCGGGGTTTATCCCAGCCTGGTTTGCTTGTGAATAAGCAGGATTTTACACGAATCATGTTGAAAATAAAACAAACTCAACAAAAAGGGCTAGTGCAACTGATGGATGAAATGCAAATATTCTACCCCTTGTTGATAAGACTGTGGATCTTTCCATTTGACCAGCTCCAGTAGTTTATTCTGAGTTCTACGCAGGTTAGAAGATCTCTTCTTACCACTGTATTATACCTACACATCAAAATAAGTCAAATCTTTTTTTCCTGTGAGATCCTGCTACTATTTTGTTTTTCTAATAATTGTTTTCCTAATAATTCCTTGCAAGCTTACATTCATTATAACCAACGAAACTACATTCTGCATTGTTTTTGTGATTATTGGTTACTGTGCAAGAGAAACTGAAAATGAAATTATGAAATTTGGGCCCAGGTCCTCAAAGATATTTAGGTTCCTAGCTTCTGCTGTAATGAATGGAAATTAGGTACCTAAATAACTTTGAAAAGTTGGAACTAGCACTATGAAATAAGACTATAAGAGAAGCACGTCATTGGGTACACCCAAAAGTTTTATGGTGACAATCATAGTTTGTAAAAACATGGTGGGGATTTCAATCTGTAATATATAATTATGTTCCAACCCCACAAATTTGAGTTTAAAAAATCTAATAAGGTTCTTAAGCATATAAACTGATATTACTCATGACAGAAGGTAACCATAAGTATAGCCCCATAGATTTCAATGGGAGTTAGATACCTAAGTATATCGCTCAGGATCTGGGACTAGTCTTTAGGCTAGTTGATAGAAAGGAAAAAAGGAAAAGTAGGAAAAATCTTGTGGCTCCAAAAAAGGCTTGAAGGATTCCTCCATTCCCCATTAAGGAAAAACCTGTGATTTATAATGCAGATATTAATAGATCTGATATTACACTGACACAAATGGCCCTCATCACGTACATTTACAAACCCAGTTTCACAAGCTTCTGCAGTGCTCTCTTAAAAGAAAATTGTTGGCAGATGAACAAAGAAGTGAAACAATGTTTGTTTCTTTTTTTCTTTTTTAACAAGGAGTTAGAAATACTTAATTTGGGATTTCCCAATAGGGCTTTCTTCATAGTGCTGTTTTCTTTCCTGCCTGTGTTTGCACAACAATAAACGGGGCCCAGTTAGGTTGGGAACTGTACTAGCATGGAATACCAGGTGTTCTGGTTCAGAAGAATAATGTGAGGGGAAGAAGCATCATGCTATTTTCACACCTTGCTCCTAGCTTTACAATGGTGCCAGTCTTTGGGCTAGTTGCACCATAGCCAGCTCCTGCAAAGAGTCTTCTCCCTTCCTCTGGAGAAATTCCATAGGACTTGAGCAGGGGTGGGGAACCTATGGCCCCCATGGGCTCTGCCACTGTGTTCCTGCACCCTACTTCCCAACCCACCCTGCAATCCCGGCCTGCTCCTTCTCCTTACTACCTTCCCATACCCACCAATCCCCAACCCACTCCTGCATCCACCCAGACCCCACCCCACAAGCTCACTTCCCAGCAGCCCCCTCCCACAAACTGCACTCCTCATTTTTGCCCCATCCCAGAAACAAGGGGGACCACAAAATCTACTAGCTCAGACCCTCCTAGGCTCTGGTAAGCGAAAGAAATGTCTGAAAATTAGAAACCAAATATTACTACCTGTAGCACCTCAGAGCCACTAGGAATTGAAAGCCATGAGAGAAAAACACTGTTTGCGATTTTTTCCATATTCTTCACTTAGGGCTCTTGCCAGCTCTTGCCGGGAGATATGCCTTAGGTAAGACTTGCTTTAGCCATCTGAGTTATAGTTTGTGGCATCTGTGTTATAATTACGTACATACATTGCTGTAAATGTAACCCACACACCTAGTGAACCACAGTAAGTGTGTGTGGGTTCCATAAACACCCTTGTAAAGGTTCTATTTAAAAGAAACAAGCACTGCAGAGAGATGTATTTTCTCTGGTGATAAAAATTCCTCCTAGGTTGATATTTTACAGAAATAGGGAGCCAGATGCCCGTTTGAATCAGCCGATTGTAGATGATGTCCATGATTATTTAATACAAACTGTATACAAGCAGTTTTGCTTCCTTTTGATTTGATCAGATTCACAACCCTTATTAAATATGCATAATAAGAAAAAACATTCTACAAGGAAGTCTTTTGACTGTCATATGTGCACTGCATGGGGCCTATCTCTTTGAAGGAAACACCAGCGTTTTGGGGTAAAGAGTTGTTAATTTCTAATTGCTGAAAACCTTGCTCCTAAGGCCCTGTATTTCCTCAGCCTCCTAAAGCCCCTCCCCAACTCACCCCTCTCTCCTCATATCCCATCTCTCACTGCTCCCCACCCTCCTTGTCACCCTCCCCATATCCTCCCTCCCCCAACAGCTGGGCTCTCTACTCTGAGGCTGGTTTGTAGGCCGCAGTCTGACTCCGAGCCTACCACCTGCCCATCTGCAGGTAGGCGGTGTCCTTGGCTGCCCAGGGGCTGGTGCAAGTTAATGACCCAGCAACTCTGCTTCCCCTGTAGTAAGGGGACTCTGGTCAGTCAGTACATCTGACTGGACACTTCCAGGTCCCCTTTTTGTCTGAACTTTCTAGTTAAAAACCAGGCACTGGCTCCACTCTGGGCAGGAGGCACTAGTTGGAAGCGGGGCGGGCGGGGGTGAGGAGGGGAGATAATCAGAGGGGTTGCCAGCAGGTGGGAAGTGCTAGGAGGGGAGGGAACAGCTGGCTGATGGTGGTTGCTAAGCACCCGTGGCATCAGCATCTGTATAGCAAAGGGTTTGTGCTGGCAGTGTAGCAAACGCAGGCTCCTGTCACTGAGACCAGAGAGAACCTGGCCTGCTCCTAATGGAGAGGCAGAACCTGGAACATCTAGAACTCCAGACTTTCTGGAAAACAATGGCCCCTCCCTGCAGCTCCCAGCTATGAATGATACACTGCAAATACTTTCATAGGTGGGTTAAAAGAGTGTCTAGTCCACTGTGGCAACTGACTTCTGCCATGTCTTTGGAGATGCAGGGTGTCCTCGCTGGCAGAGCACTGCTGTGGGGTCCAGCAGACCTACAATCTAGTCCAAGCTTTGCAACTGGGCTACAGTGCAGAAAGGGGATAATGACATCTCTCTTGTGGAGATGCTCTGTATAATTGCTAGGCAGTATCATTCTGATCAAGCGCTGTTTTGTAACTTTCAGTAATAAGTCTCAGACTAATAAAGGCACAGTTTACCCTTTTCACCAGTGTAGGAAGAACACCTTTATTACAGGGATGTGTGCTAAATTAGATGCCATTTACACCTGTTCCAACCTACCCTGATGCTCCAGACTTGTTACTTCTATTGGTTGTAAATTATTGAATAAGAATAAGAATAAGAATGTGAAATTTGTCAGTGTAAAAGCATAAACTCAGACCTGACATTTTGCTGCAGAATAACAACAGCCGTCTGCATTTGATGTCGTTACTGAGTTTCCATGAAACGCCTGAGTTGGGCCACTCCATCTAAAATGCCCAATGACAGGAATGTCATCATCAAAATGTCATCTGAAGAAGTGGGCTGTGTCCACGAAAGCTCATGATACCATCTACATGTTCTGTTAGTCTTTAAAGTGCTACCAGACTATTGGTTATTTTTTAAGCTTCAAAACTGTTAGCATAGGCCTGGTAGAGGGAAGAATTTAGTAAAAAACCTGAAATGAATTAGCGTATGGGCAGAAGTTCAGAAACAAACGTTCTTACTCTGCAGGGAGTTGAACCTAGTTTGTGCATCTTAGCAATTATTTTCCACACTTTCCAGTGTCTGAGTTTCTCCATTTCCCAAATTTATCTGTTCCTTTTGGCTAGTGACGAGTTTCTTGTTGGAATTGACTGCACTAGCGTTGCTGATGTGTATGATCAGCATTAACATCACATGCACAACTTTTTTCTCTGGAATAATTCTTTCGAATGAGGGGCTGGATGTTGTAAAATCCCAACACCTAAAGCTAAAGCTCTATCCAAATGGGTAGAGACTCCTTCCCTCAGATTTTTCTTTGTTACTACAAAAGCAAGAATGGCCCAGAGGTTGGGGCATTGGCTTGGGAACCCACTGCCATCTTCAGCCACAGATTTCCTCTGTCATTTGGTCTCTGTGTGACATTGTTCCTGATTTCATGGAGGTGGCATGCAACCCTCGCATACATCAATGGTAGGAGCCATATAAATGGCCTTGGTGCTTTGGTGTTAGGCACTATATCTACATAGACTAGCCAATGCCCTGGTTCTGAAGATCTTAGAATCTAAATAGAAAGGTGGGGGTGGGGAAAAGGGATATAATCCACAAGCAGAGTAAACAAGGTGGTGCTGTCAAGCATCATAATAGTTACACAATTTGGTCTTAGGGTTAGAATGCTGTCAGTCTATGGGCTAGTTCAGATATGTCAAACTCAAGTCTACTGAGGGCCGCATAAACGAAAACTGATAGAAGTACATTTTCTTTGGTGACCCTGAAAGATATCAGAAAGCGGAAATTATTTATTATAGATTATGTTTTAGGTTTATTTTATAATATTTTGTCAGGTCTTGTTGAGTATAATACAATAATTTGATGTGTAAAAGTGTTGTTATTTGCTCATATATAATAATTTTTAATTTAAATATACATTTAAGGTACTTTTGGTTATTTTTATATGATACATAACTTGTTTTGTTGAAATAAAAACGAGTATAGACAGTGATTAACCAAATAGAACAGGCTTCTGTGAAAATGTGAGATACTTTGTAAGTTTGAGATTTTGCATAAACATATAATGATTCGTGCGATTGCAAAAAATTGACATATATTTATTGATATAAAATTAATATAATATGTTTTGTGATTTTATTTGGGAATAAATAAATAAAAACAAAATATTAAATCACATTTTTTATTATCATTCAGCATTTAGAAGCAAATACAACAGTAGCATAAGAATAAAATATAATAGCATGAAAATTTCAAATGAAAACCTGCTGCATTTCAGTCCCGAGTATTCTTTCCAGAGAGCTGACACGACTTTTGTGATACCAGTTTTTCAATATTTGGTTTGCTATTTTGAGCTGATACTACTCTAATTACCGCTGATAAATGTTTGTCACTTAACCTTGACCTTTCGGGTGTTTTGTTGGCTTTTATAAGCGAAAACAGCTGTTCACATAGGTATGTGCTACCAAACATTGACAATATTTTTGACACAAATTTACGTACTTCAACAAATTGCCTGGGCACATATCTGTAAAAATCAAGAATGCCAACTTCATTATATTTGTTTTTAAGAAAGAGTCACACTGAATTTCGATAAGTTCCATTTGCATATTTCCTTCAGCCTTTTGAAAATCATAAGAAAACTGTGCTGTAAACAAGAACTTATCTTCACATGATTTGAAATCCTGGAATCTCTCCTTGAATTCACATCGCAGCAGTACAATATTTGATGCATAATTCGCACAATGCGAGCTGGGATGTTTGCTTTTATGGTCTCGGCATGTAATGAAATTAATTAAATCTTATTTTTTTAACGGTATTTCCCAAAGACAAAGTTTGGTCATAAACGCTTTTATATTCCCATACATAGTAGTCACTACCTGGCACTTCCCTTGAAGTTTTAAATTCAGGTCACTCAGATGTTTGGTAATGTCAACTAAAAATACTAAATCTTGTATCCAGTTATCGTTACTGATTAAGTCTGTGTCCTGTCCTTTCAAAGAAAATAATGATTTCTTCTTGTCGTTTCCAAAATCTCTCCAAATTTCTCGAACAAGAAAGCCAACGGACCTCAGTATAGCATGGCAACCCTTCACACTGAATTCCAAACTCACTTAATAATGATGAAAATTGATGTTGGTTCAAACCATGTGCACGGATAAAGTTTAATCATTTTTTTTTACAACTTTGAGCACATGCTCCATGTTTATAACCTTTGAGCATAGCACTTCCTGATGGATTAGGCAGTGGATATGGTTAAATTTTATGTTTCTTAGTGCTAGGTGTTCTTGTACTCTAGCCACAAAACCACTTCCTTTCCCAGTCAGCGAAGGAGCGCCATCGGTCGTTATGGAAACCAAATTTGACAGACTTAAATTATATTTCTCCAAAAGTACAATCACGCAATTGAAAATGTCTTGGCCAGTTGTAGTGTCATGCATAGGTATGAATTCAAGAAGCTCTTCAGTTAAATTGAAATCACCATCACAAGCACACAAGAAGACAGCCAGGTGCGCAATACCGCCAATATCTGTACTTTTGTCAAGAGCAATTGAAAACGCTTCAAAAGTTGATGATTTCTCTTTTAATTGCTCACTTAAATCACTTGCCATTTCATTTATCCTCTCTGCAACTGTGTTCCATGACAAAGAGATATCTTTGAATGCTTTCCCATTTCCAGGACATACAATTTCAGCAGTTTTCGCCATGTACTCTTTTATAAATTCACCTTCAATGAATGGTTTTGAACTTTGCGCTATTAATTCTGACAAAACATAACTAGCTTTAACTGCAGCTTCACTGTCTCTGTTAATTTTTGTAAACACACTTTGCTGTCTATTCAACGCTGTCTTTAATTCCAGTAACTTGTCTTGCCATAATTTCCCTTCTAATGTATCGTACTTTTCTCAGTGGGTTTTATAATGCCACTTGATGTTATATTCCTTTGGAACACTGGTAATTTGATTACATATTAATCAGATAATCTTGCCTTTCAGTTGACAACAAAAAATAGCACAGTTCCCATTTGTCCTGGAAAACACGGTGCTCGTCTTCAATCTTCCTTTTTATAGATTTACTACTTTTTGATAGTGACATTGCGAAGGAGTTTTTATAGCACAAAAAGCACAACAATCCACAATGAATGAAAATCATAAAGTGATGAACGTGGCAGAGAAAACAGCAGAGCACAGAATGCATACTGTCGGCATAGACTGGGGGGGCCAGAACTATACCCGTCCTACTCACGCGTGCAAGTATGGCTTGGTACAAGATCACGCACCACCGCGGTGTTCCCAGTGTGCAATTTAATAGCATCTTACGTCCTGTGCACACGTGCAACTTGGGAGGGTTTTTTTGGAAGGTCCCATGGCCCTGTACCTACTTTATAAACAATGTAACCTGGCGGGCCACACTGAGGGTATGTCTACACTACAGCACTAATTCGAACTAACTTAATTCGAATTAGTTAATTCGAACTAAGCTAATTCGAACTAGTGCATGTAGACCTAAAAACTAATTCGAATTAGCATTTTGCTAATTCGAACTAGCATGTCCACATTGAGTGGACCCTGAATCGAAGTTAAGGCTGGCCAGAACCAGGACTTAGAGTGTGGAGCTGCTGCCTCAGGCTAGCCGAGGGCTGTGCTTAAAGGGACCCGACCCCACCCGGACAGACAGTTCTCAGGGTTCCCGCTTGCTGGTCTACCTCCTGAGGACAGCAAAGCAGTCCTGTCTTGGAGTGCCCTGAGTGCCCTCACTCGGCACATCACAGCACTCGGCCATCAGCCCGGCTGCACTTGCCGCAGGCTGCCATCCGGGGTCAATCGGGGGGCTGTCAGGATCCAGGAGGCCCTGCAGGAGAGTTTCCACCCCGAGGAGCCCGCTGAGCCACCCCAGTCCTCCCCATCGGGGGCTCGTACCCCATTCCTCCCTCACCTCCTTCCACTTACCCTCCTAGCCCCCTTCCTGATGTAAAAAATAAAGGACACGTGTGTTCAAAAATAGAAACTCTCTTTATTTAACAAAACTGGGGTGTGGGGATTAACCTCTGGGAGACTGGGAAAGGAGGTGGGAGAGAGAAGAGAGAGGGTGGGAGAGAGGAGAAACCTGGGAGGAGGGAGCTGGAAGGGGAAGCCAGGGAAGAAGGAGGAGGAAGTATAAAACTATGGTACTCCATATCTTCAGTACTGTGTACAGATGTGGTCTCCTCACCTCAAAGAGATGTTTTGGCCTTGGAAAGGGTTCAGAAAAGGGCATCTACAATGATTAGGGGTTTGGAACAGGTCCCATATGAAGAGAGGCTAAAGAGACTGGGACTTTTCAGCTTAGAAAAGAGGAGACTGAGGGGATATGATAGAGGTATATAAAATCATGAGTGGTGTGGAGAGGGTGCATAAAGAAAAGTTCTTCATTAGTTCCCATAATATAAGGACTAGAGGACACCAAATGAAATGAATGGGTAGCAGGCTTCAAACTAAGAAAGTTCTTCTTCACAAAGCAAATAGTCAACCTGTGGAACTCCTTGCCACAGGAGGCTGTGAAGGCTAGAACTATAACAGAGTTTAAAGAGAAGTTAGATAAAGTCATGGAGGTTGGGTCCATGGAGTGCTATTAGCCAGGGTGTAGGAACGGTGTCCCTGGCCTCTGTTTGTGGAAGGCTGGAGATGGATGGCACGAGACAAATGGCTTGGTCATTGTCTTGGTCCATCCCCTCCAGGAGTAGCTGGTGTTGGCCGCTGTCGGCAGACAGGCTACTGGGCTAGATGGACCTTTGGTCTGACCCAGTACGGCCGTTCTTATGTTCTAAACTCAGGGCTCAGGGTCGGGGTCTCACTGGACCACCTTGATTTTCATGCAAACCTGCTCCTGGGTTTGCATGTGGCCTTTGGTGGCCAGGCTGGCAGCTATCCTGCCTAGGCGGCCACTTTCCTGTGCCTAGTGCGGAGGTCGTGGGCGTTGGAGGCCTCCCCAAACCTGGATGAGGTCCACGATCTCTGCACTAGACCAGGCGGGCGCCCGCCTCTTGCAGCCCCGGGCAGGCTCCTGGGAGCCGCCAGCCTGGTCCCGGGAAGAGGCGGAGGGCTGGGTGGCAGCGGGTGGCTGGCTCATGCTGTGCCAGGTGCAGGGTCTGCTGGCTGGGTGCTGGCAGGCTTGCACCTGGCACGGGCACCGTGCCAGACCGTGGCCCTTTAAGGGCTCCGGGGCTGGGAGGGGGGCAGAAGAGTTTCCCTGGCTTGGCCCAGAGTGGCCACCAGGGCAAGCTGGGAAGGGCTAGCCTCCCACTAGTTCAAATTAAGTGGCTACACAGCCCTTAATTCGAACTATAGTCGAACTAGGCGTTAGTCCTCGTAGAATGAGGTTTACCTAGTTCGAATTAGCGCTCCGCTAGTTCGAATTAAGTTCGAACTAGCGGTTTGTATGTGTAGCGCCTATGAAAGTTAATTCGAACTAACGGCTGTTAGTTCGAATTAACTTTGTAGTGTAGACATACCCTTAGATACTTTATAAACATGTAGTCGCGGGTTGCCAAAAAGTTCGAGCGGGCCGCATGTGGCCTGTGGGCCTCATGTTTGACATGCTTGGGCTAGTTGTACCATAACTGACTATCGAAAGGTGTCTTGTAAATTCGTGGTACTGGCCAGTGTTAATATACACTACTGAGGGAAATCTGCACCACTGCGCGTGCACATAATTAATGTAACATGCAGAAAATAGCTTCTGCTGGAAAGTTACTGCACTTTCTGCCTTTTACCCACCAAAGGGCAACGTGGTGGTAGAACAGAGCTGCTTCCTCTGGCCAAGCAGGTAAGAGAAATAGCCTCTTGTACCTTCTTCACAAAGCCTGTCGGGCCAGGTCAGGAGACAGGGGACATGGGGGGAGTGACAGCATGGGGCTGCCGAGGGGTCACCGACAAGGGCTCATGGCTGGTGGGGGAGGACAGACTGGAGCAAGGGCTCAATGAGAGTGAAGGTGCAGGTCACGGGAGAAGAGAGATGCAGAGCCACATGGGTATATGGAGGTAGGCGTAGAGCCATATGGGGATGGGCTGGGAGGATGCTGGGACACATGAGACAGGAGGAGGGGGTTGCAGGGCTATATTGGGAATAGAGTGGCTGAATGGGGCACAGACACACGGACAGTGGCTGCGTCTACATTGGCAAGATTTTGTGCAAAAGCAGGTGCTTTTGCGCAAAATCTTGCTACCTGTCTACACTGGCCGTGAGTACTTGCGCAAGAACACTGACGTTCTAATGTAGGAAATCAGTGCTTCTTGCACAAATACTCTGGACGCCTCAGGGATAAGCCCTCATGCGCAACTGTTCTTGCACAAGAGGCCAGTGTAGACAGGCAACGCGTTAATTTCTTGCGCAAGAAAGCCCGATGGCTAAAATGGCCATCGGAGCTTTCTTGCGCAAGAGAGCGTCTACACTGGCACGGATGCTTTTGCGCAAAAGCACATCTCTTGCGCAAAGGCACGTGCCAGTGTAGATGCTCTCTTGCGCAAATTCTTTAACGCAAAAACTCTTGCGTTAAAAGTATTTGCGCAAAATCATGCCAGTATAGACGTAGCCAGTGGGTTTAGGACCACATGAGAGTTGGGGGAGAGGCTGGCTGAGTTGGGTGTGGAGGGACACACGTGGACCAAGGTTCCCTCTAAGCTGCACAGCAGCACAGCTCTGCAGCTGCTTAATCAGCCCCGCCCAATCAGGCAGTTATATGGGCAGAGCCCTGAGCCCCTGGCAAGATTTGGATGATTAAGCAGCTGCTGGGCTGTGCGGCCATGCAGCTTAGAGTGAACCTTGATGTGGACAGGGGCACATGTGACTAACAGAATGGGAGAGGCTAGTAGTCAGCCAGGGAAGTTTGCTAACAATTGCATGGAGGAAGCTTGCTAACCATTCCTCCCCTTCCTCCAAAAAAGCTCTGTTCCATCTTTTCCCTCCCATACCCAATAACCTTCCAAGTTCAAACCCAAGCTCCTTCCCAGCAATTACTTCCCTCTCCTTCAGCTCCTTCCTTACTCTCCCAAGCCTTTGCACTGCTTCTGAGGGGTGTGGGGAATAGGTTCTGTACTGTACACTAAAGGAATTATTACTCAGTTCTGTATTAACATGCCTAGAAAGGAATCTATTTGTCAAAAAAACATTTCCTGAATCTTTTTTGTCCTCTGTATTATTGAAGATATATTTTCTGTTGAGTATTTTCAAGTAAGTTACCAAAATAATTGAAAGAGCTGTGATTATATTCTGTTATTTTGACTAATAAAATATGCCAGAATTTTCCAGAATTTTAAAAAATGATATTCAGAATTTTACATTTTTTGGAGCAGAGTTCTCCCAGGAGCAAGTAAACTACCAAAGACATTGTATTGCACATTGTACCAATGTGGTATGGTCCTATGTTCCTCTCTTTAGAGTTTCTATTTCAAATAGATTTTCTTTGCTGAATTCTATATAATGATCTTATTTCAAAGCAAAGGTCTTCTAGTACTATAAAGGGATATCACAGCATCTGCTTCAATATCACACGCTTGTCTGAAAATTTCAAACCAACCATTATCACAACTAGCACGTAAGAGCCACTAGAAATGGAAAGAAAGGAGAAAAAAATATTGTTTGGTATTTTTCTCATCATCTTTACTGTGTGCCCAACAGCACTTGGGGTGAAATATGTCTTAGGTGAGACCATAAGACGTGCTAACCCTTACCAAAATGATCGGCTTTACCCTTTGTTAATAGCTATTCTGCTGTTTTTGAGTATAGTCAAACAGACAGTAAGTAGACAGTTCCCTATGCGTATGTCTACACAGCAAAGTTATTTCGAAATAACAGCCCTTATTTTGAAATAACTTTATCAGCGTCTACACAACCAAACCGCTATTTCAAAATTAAATCAAAATAGCGGAGGCTTATTTGAAATTGGTAAACCTCATTCCATGAGGAATAGCGCCACTAATTGCTATATTTCAAAAGCGTGTAGATGCTTATTTCGAAATAGGGGGCCTCCAGCCCTTCCCAGGGTGCCCTGGTGGCCACTCTGGGCACAACCAAGAAAACTCCTCTCCCTCCCCCTCTCCCCGGAGCTCTTAAAGGGGTAGACTCTGGCCACAGTGCCTGTGCCAGCTCCAAGCCTGCCAGCCCAGAGCCAGCAGTCGCTGCACCTGACTCAGTGGCCCCAGCATGAGCCGGGCAGCCAGTGCCAGCCAGCCCTCCACCGCTCCCCAGGACCAGTCTGCCAGCTCCCAGGAGCCTGCCAGGGGCCGGAAAAGGCGGGCACCTGCCTGGGCCAGTGCGGAGATCAGGGACCTAATTCAGGTTTGTGGGGATGCCTCCAACATCCATGATCGCCGCACTAAACAGAGGAACGCAACCGTCTACAGGCAGATGGCTGCCAGCCTGGCCACCTGCGAACCCAGGAGCAGGTTCGCATGAAAATAAAGGAGCTGCAGCAGGCATATGCCAGGGCCACAGGAGGCAGCTCCCAACCAGGGGCAGACCCAGACCCCTGCTCTGATTTTGATGCCGTGGACTGCATCCTGGGGGGCAGGATGATCCGTGCCCCCCCCGGTGGTCATCGACCCTGGGGCAGAGCTTGCTGCCTCCTGGTGCTCCAGCCCCTGCTGCCTCCTCAGCTACCACTCCTCCTCCCACTCCTTCTCCCCCTCCCGCTTCTTCCTCCCCACCCTTCCCACACCCCCAGGGATGCCGAGGCCCCCATACCCGCAGTGCTGGGAGACAGTTGGACCAGCGAGACCCCCAACCCTAAGCCCTGAGCTTCTCCTCCCCCTTCCTCCCCTTGCTTTCCCCTGCCAGCTCCCTCCTCCCAGGTTTCCCCTTCCCTCTCCCACCCTTCCTCCTCCCCTCTCCCACCTTCTTTCCCCAGTCTCACCTCAGTTTCATTCCCCCCCACCCCAGTTTTGTTCAATAAAGAGGCTTTGTTGTAATGAACACGTGTCTTTTATTGTACAGCAGGAAGGGGGGTTAGGGAGGGGTAAGTGGAAGGACGTGAGGGAGGAATGAGGCACAAGCTCCCAGTGGGGCACACCAGGGATACTGTTACTGCCTGCAGAACGTGCTGCAAGGCTCGCAGCAACACGTCCAGGAGAAGCACCAGAGTGCCCAGGGGCAGCTCCGGCTCTGGCTCCGGCTCCATGCTGCAGAGTACTGTGAGGGCAACCAGAGCACGCAGAGAAAAAAATGCTTTGCTGTCCCTCAGCGAGGTAGGCAAGCAAGCAGGGAAACCTTAGAACCGGCTGTCCACAGGGGTCCCTTTAAACACAGGTCTCAGATAGCCTCAGGCAGCAGCCACACAAGGTAACTCCTGACCTGATGCCCTACCAGAACCGGTTCTGTCTGGCCTTAAATGCGATTCAGCATCCTATTACTGTGGACACGCTATTATGAAATAGCAAAATGCTATTTCAAAATGCATTTTGTGTCTAGACGCATTATTTCGAAATATATCTCCAAGGCAGCAGACTTACAGTGTCCCAGGCTGTAGCCCCAGTATCCATCCAGCCCAAGATGTTTCATTGCTCTTGCCAGCTCACACTTCTCGTAGATCTTCCCATGAGCAGCCAGGGGCAGGAGGAAAAGCCCCAAGATTAGCAAAGCCTTCATGCTGGCAGTGTAGCGAACCAGGGGACCTACCACTGGCACCAGAGATGACCTGAGTCTGCTGATCATGGGAAAGAACAACTCAGAGCACTTCAAGACGCATCCTTCCCAGAACCGAGCAAAACCTCTCTACAGCTCTCAGATGCTCTTCCTGCCAGTCCCTGCAGCTAAATAGCAGCCACTCTCTGCAGCTCCCAGCTTTGAATGGTAAAGTTTGTCTAGTTCACGGTGGTACCTCTGACTTCTGCTATGTCTTTGGAGATGCAGTGTGTCCTCATGGATGGAACACGGGTCAGGGATCCAACAGACCTACAGTCTAGTCCATGCTTTCCCACTGAGCAGCAAGGTGACTTTGGACAAAATGTTTCACTTCTGCCTTGGTTTCCCCATATGCAGAAAGGGAATAATGACACCTCTCCTGTGGCCTATATGCTCTGGATAAGTGCTAAGTAGTATTATTCTGATCAAGGGTTATTTTGTGACTCTCAGTACTTTGTTGCTCCTGACTTGTTACTAGGGATGTTATCTTCACTCAATTTCCATGGTTAATAGTTTGCATACTTCATGAAAGTAGGCAATCCTGAACAACACTGTTTAGGGCTCTCCTGATTGGCCATACAGGGTATGGAAAGAACCTTTCCAACTTTGGGTGGATGTAAACTATGTTAGCGAATAAACGGGTGACCCAGGAGCGGATGGGGTAAAAGGAACTGCTTTATGCCCATACATGTTTACCTCGGACATTCAACACAATGTCCGAGTGGCAACAAATTGGCATTACTCAGACGCTTTTAGTGTGTTAATTCACACGTGTATCACTACTTTTCCTAAAACCTTATTTAGTAATGTTAACTTCCATAAAATGAATAGTAATAAGGAAATAATGAACACAATTATACCCACCGTTAATTACTATTTATACAATTTCTAATTGATTAAACAATTTCTTATACTACAAACTAACAGGTTACAGAGATTACAAGGAATTTGACCCTGAAAATGTGTTATGCAGAGCCAATGAGGATAAGCAAAAGACACAACAAAGTAGAGCAGCTGCATGCTTATCTATTTTTCTAGGCTGCAAAAATGAAGGGAAAGAGCATGTCCAAGGGTAATGCCTGCTGTTGCTGAACTCATGAACAACTAATACAGAGACATTTCGGACCTATTAATTTTTACACACTCCAACAAACTAGTGTTGCTCTACTGAAATCACTGATTTATTCCAGCTGGGGATCTGGCCCTTAATCTTCAGCTTTCAGTCTAGCCTGGGAAAGGAATAGCACTGGAGAGCAATGGTGTGGGTGGAGACTGGCCCTTAGCCCCTGCTGACAGAGACTTGAGGAGAGGGAAAAGTATCTCGTATCAGCAATCCTTCTAGCTGTACTGGCATTGATGGCCTCTGCTGAGAACAATGTCCAGCCCCAAAGATTTCAGTGGGAGTTAGACACCTAAGTACCTTGCAGGGTCTGGGCCTAGGCTTCCCAAGTCTTTAGGCTAGTAGGTAGAAAGGAAAATGTGAAAGTAGGAAAAATCTTGTGGCTCCAAAAATGACTTGCAGGATCCCTCCATTCCATGTGAAGGAAAAACTTGTGATTTATAATACAGATATTAAGGAACCTGATATTACACTGAGATAAAGGGCCCTGATCACATACATTTACACACCCAGCTTCACAAACGTCCGCAGTACTCTCTTAAAAGCAAACTGTTGGCAGATGAACGAAGAAGTGAAACAATTTTTGTTTTGTTTTTCCTTTTTTAACAAGGAGTTAGAAATACTTAATCTGGTATTTCCCAATGTGGCTTTCTTCATAGTGCTGTTTTCTTCCCTGGCTGCATTTGCGCAAACAAGAATGGGGCCCAGTTGTGCTGGGAACTGTACTAGCATAGAATACCAGGTGTCCTGGTTCAGAAGAACAATGTGATGGGGATCATTCTATTTTCACAGCTTACTCCTAGCTTTAGAATGGTGTCAGTCTGTGGGCTAGTTGCACCATAGCCAGCTCCTGCAAGGGATCTTGTCTCTTCCTCTGGAGCATGAGATACTGCCCACTGCAATAGGACTTGAGGAGGGGCGGTGAACCTATGGCCCAGCTGAAGTGCCAGTGCCAGCACCCAGCTGCAGAGGGTGGGAGGAAGCCCCGAGCTTCAGGGGCCAGATCCATGCAAGCTGCGGGCTGGGTCTGACTCACAGGCTCTGCCTGACAGGGGAGGAGAGGGAGATGAACGTCTTGCACTCCCATTCCACTCCTTTACCCTACCTCTCATCCAGCCTGCTCCTGCTCCCTACCATCTTCCCAGGCCCACCAACACCCAACCCATTCCTACATCCTCCCTCCTGCCCAGACTCCACACAGTTGTTTTAGCCACCGGACAAGCATAAAATACCCAATGTCGTGGTTCAGAAGCACTTAGGGATCCAGCCCTAAGGCTTAGAGTTTCCCCCAGAATTGGGGCATTGCAGCCCTCCTGCCGCCTCCCCACGGGGCTGGAGCACACAAAGTCTAGCTTGGGCCTCCCTAGGCTCTGGTGTGTGAGGGGAATGTGGGGGCATGAGTTTGTTTGGTTGGATTTTTTTTCTTTTTCGTTTTTTTCTCCCTCGTGTGCAGCTCCCGACTGATTTTTCTGTGGGTCTTCCCCACCTTATACAATATGAAGGAGAAAGACAGATTCAGATGTGGGGAAAGGGATATAACACATAAGCAGAGCAAACAATGTGAAGGGAAAAAACAGCCTGCTACTTTCACAGCTTGCTCCTAGCTTTAGAATGGTGCCAGTCTGTGGGCTAGTTGCACCATAGACAGCTCCTGCAAGGGATCTTGTCTCTTCCTCTGGAGCATGTGATACTGCCCACTGCAAATGGAGACATTCCATAGGACTTGAGCAGGGACGGGGAACCTATGGCCCCCATGGGCTCTGCCACTGTGTTCCTCCACCCTACTTCCCAACCCACCCTGCAATCCCAGCCTCCTCCTTCTCCTTACTACCTTCCCAGACCCCCATCCCCAACCCACTCCTGCATCCACCCTCCCACCCAGACCCCACCCCACAAGTTCACGTCCCAGCAGACCCCTCCCACAAACTGAACCCTGCATTTTTTCCCCATCCCAGAAACAAGGGGAACCACAAAATCTACTAGCCTAGACCCTCCTAGGCTCTGGTATGTGAGGGGAATGTCTGAAAATGTGAAACCAAATATTACTACCTGTAGCACCTCAGAGCCACGAGGAGTTGAAAGCAGAGCCAGCCCAAGCTACGGGCTGACCGGGCTGCCGCCCGGGATGCCCCACTGCAGGGGGCGCTGCGCGGGCCTGCCCGGCCGGGCAAGGGCGACACCGTGCATGCTCCAAGTGCCCGGGGCAGCGCCACGCATGCGCCGCACGCCCAGGGGCGGGGCCATGCATGCGCTGAGCGCCTGGGGGCGAGGGGTGCTGCGCGCCTGAGGGTGGGGCTGCGCATGTGTCGCAGTCCCGGGGGTGGCGCCGTGCTCCCAGGGCCCGGGGCGCACGAATGGCTCAGGCCAGCCCTGGTTGAAAGCAATGAGAGAAAAACCTTGCTTGCTATTTTTTCCATATTCTTCACTTTGGGCTCTTGCCAGCTCTTGCCGGGAAACATGCCTTAGGTAAGACTTGCTTTAGCCATCTGAGTTATAGTTTGTGGCATCTGTGTTATAATTACGTACATACATTGCTGTAAATGTAACCCACATACCTAGTGAACCACAGTAAGTGTGTGGGTTCCATAAACACCCTTGTAAAGGTTCTATTTAAAAGAAACAAGCACACGCAGAGAGACGTATTTTCTCTGGTGATAAAAATTCCTCCTAGGTTGATATTTTACAGAAATAGGGAGCCAGATGCCCGTTTGAATCAGCCGCTTGTAGATGATGTCCATGATTATTTAATACAAACTGTATACAAGCAGTTTTGCTTCCTTTTGATTTGATCAGATTCACAACCCTTATTAAATATGCATAATAAGAAAAAACATTCTACAAGGAAGTCTTTTGACTGTCATATGTGCACTGCATGGGGCCTATCTCTTTGAAGGAAACACCAGCGTTTTGGGGTAAAGAGTTGTTAATTTCTAATTGCTGAAAACCTTGCTCCTAAGGCCCTGTATTTCCTCAGCCTCCTAAAGCCCTCCCCAACTCACCCTCTCTCCTCATATCCCATCTCTCACTGCTCCCCACCCTCCTTGTCACCCTCCCCATATCCTCCCTCCCCCAACAGCTGGGCTCTCTACTCTGAGGCTGGTTTGTAGGCCGCAGTCTGACTCCGAGCCTACCACCTGCCCATCTGCAGGTAGGCGGTGTCCTTGGCTGCCCAGGGGCTGGTGCAAGTTAATGACCCAGCAACTCTGCTTCCCCTGTAGTAAGGGGACTCTGGTCAGTCAGTACATCTGACTGGACACTTCAGGTCCCCTTTTGTCTGAACTTTCTAGTTAAAAACCAGGCACTGGCTCCACTCTGGGCAGGAGGCACAGCGGGGGGCGGGGGGGTGAGGAGGGGAGATAATCAGAGGGGGTTGCCAGCAGGTGGGAAGTGCTAGGAGGGAGGGGAACAGCTGGCTGATGGTGGTTGCTAAGCACCCGTGGCATCAGCATCTGTATAGCAAAGGGTTTGTGCTGGCAGTGTAGCAAACGCAGGCTCCTGTCACTGAGACCAGAGAGAACCTGGCCTGCTCCTAATGGAGAGGCAGAACCTGGAACATCTAGAACTCCAGACTTTCTGGAAAGCAATGGCCCTCCTGCAGCTCCCAGCCATGAATGATACACTGCAAATACTTTCATAGGTGGGTTAAAAGAGTGTCTAGTCCACTGTGGCAACTGACTTCTGCCATGTCTTTGGAGATGCAGGGTGTCCTCGCTGGCAGAGCACTGCTGTGGGGTCCAGCAGACCTACAATCTAGTCCAAGCTTTGCAACTGGGCTACAGTGCAGAAAGGGGATAATGACATCTCTCTTGTGGCCTAGATGCTCTGTATAATTGCTAGGCAGTATCATTCTGATCAAGCGCTGTTTTGTAACTTTCAGTAATAAGTCTCAGACTAATAAAGGCACAGTTTACCCTTTTCACCAGTGTAGGAAGAACACCTTTATTACAGGGATGTGTGCTAAATTAGATGCCATTTACACCTGTTCCAACCTACCCTGATGCTCCAGACTTGTTACTTCTATTGGTTGTAAATTATTGAATAAGAATAAGAATAAGAATGTGAAATTTGTCAGTGTAAAAGCATAAACTCAGACCCTGACATTTTGCTGCAGAATAACAACAGCCGCTCTGCATTTGATGTCGTTACTGAGTTTCCATGAAACGCCTGAGTTGGGCCACTCCATCTAAAATGCCCAATGACAGGAATGTCATCATCAAAATGTCATCTGAAGAAGTGGGCTGTGTCCACGAAAGCTCATGATACCATCTACATGTTCTGTTAGTCTTTAAAGTGCTACCAGACTATTGGTTATTTTTTAAGCTTCAAAACTGTTAGCATAGGCCTGGTAGAGGGAAGAATTTAGTAAAAAACCTGAAATGAATTAGCGTATGGGCAGAAGTTCAGAAACAAACGTTCTTACTCTGCAGGGAGTTGAACCTAGTTTGTGCATCTTAGCAATTATTTTCCACACTTTCCAGTGTCTGAGTTTCCCTCCATTTCCCAAATTTATCTGTTCCTTTTGGCTAGTGACGAGTTTCTTGTTGGAATTGACTGCACTAGCGTTGCTGATGTGTATGATCAGCATTAACATCACATGCACAACTTTTTTCTCTGGAATAATTCTTTCGAATGAGGGGCTAGATGTTGTAAAATCCCAACACCTAAAGCTAAAGCTCTATCCAAATGGATAGAGACTCCTTCCCTCAGATTTTTCTTTGTTACTACAAAAGCAAGAATGGCCCAGAGGTTGGGGCATTGGCTTGGGAACCCACTGCCATCTTCAGCCACAGATTTCCTCTGTCATTTGGTCTCTGTGTGACATTGTTCCTGATTTCATGGAGGTGGCATGCAACGCTGGCATACATCAATGGTAGGAGCCATATAAATGGCCTTGGTGCCTTGGTGTTAGGCACTATATCTACATAGACTAGCCAATGCCCTGGTTCTGAAGATCTTAGAATCTAAATAGAAAGGTGGGGGTGGGGAAAAGGGATATAATCCACAAGCAGAGTAAACAAGGTGGTGCTGTCAAGCATCATAATAGTTACACAATTTGGTCTTAGGGTTAGAATGCTGTCAGTCTATGGGCTAGTTCAGATATGTCAAACTCGAAGCCTACTGAGGGCCGCACAAACGAAAACTGATAGAAGTACATTTTCTTTGGTGACCCTGAAAGATATCAGAAAGCGGAAATTATTTATTATAGATTATGTTTTAGGTTTATTTTATAATATTTTGTCAGGTCTTGTTGGAGTATAATACAATAATTTGATGTGTAAAAGTGTTGTTATTTGCTCATATATAATAATTTTTAATTTAAATATAAATTTAAGGTACTTTTTGGTTATTTTTTTTATATGATACATAACTTGTTTTGTTGAAATAAAAACGAGTATAGACAGTGATTAACCAAATAGCACAGGCTTCTGTGAAAATGTGAGATACTTTGTAAGTTTGAGATTTTGCATAAACATATAATGATTCGTGCGATTGCAAAAAATTGACATATATTTATTGATATAAAATTAATATAATATGTTTTGTGATTTTATTTGGGAATAAATAAATAAAAAAACAAAATATTAAATCAAATTTTTTTATTATTCAGCATCAAGAAGCAAATACAACAGTAGCATAAGAATAAAATATAATAGCATGAAAATTTCAAATTAAAACCTGCAGCATTTCAGTCCCGAGTATTCCTTCCAGAGAGCTGACACCGCTTTTGTGATACCAATTTTTCCATATTTGGTTTGCTATTTTCAGCTGATACTACTCTAATTACCGCAGATAAAAGTGGTTGTGTGGGGGTGGGCTGGGAGTAGGGGTGAAGCCCTGTCCTCAGGGGGTTTTGCCGTCTCTCCCTCACACAGCCCTGCTGCTGGGGGCAGCCTCATAGGGGGTGGTTCCTGGGGTGTTTGGGGGCAGGGAGGGGGGCAGGCATCGCCCAAGGGCTCAGGCACTTCCTCTCATTCTCTGTTTTGTGTGTTTCTTTGTCACCAAGCGGCAGGGTCCATGCTGGGGCACTGCTGAGGTCAAGGCCCTCTTGGACCTCTGGGGCCAGGAGGATGCCCTCCGGGACCCCAAATCCAGGAGGCGCAATGTACAGATCTTCTCCCGGATGGCCCAGGCACTGGCCGCAGAAGGACACCCGGCCCAGACCCTGGAACAGGTCTGGGCCAAGGTGAAAGACCTGTGGCTCAGCTATGTGCAGGCCAGCCAGAGTGGGGGCAGCGGAGCCACTGCCTGCCCCCACTACCAACGCCTGCATAGCATCCTGAGGGACACGGGGGCTGAGGCCCTGCAGGCACGGGTGGACTCATTGGTGGCCATCCCAGTGGTCTGGCTAACAGAAGCAGAGGAGGAGGAGGAGGGTGACCGGTCTATCAAGGAGGAGGATGGCAGCCAGACCCTACCAGCCTGGCCCAGCAGCCAGGACATGTCCCGGGCCTCCTCAGAGGCTGGTGAGGGATCTTCCAGTGAGTGTCGCGGCTGCCACTGCAAGTGTGCAGGGGGCAGGGGGGCCACAGGGTCGGGGAGAGGGATCAGCACACGGCTCTGCCTGGCCAGACGCCACACAGCGACATGCAGCATGTGCAACCTCGTGCACACAGACCAAGTGGCACACGGAGGCGGCAGCCAGCCCCAGCACACGCCTGGGATCCTGGGGATCATGCACACCCAGCCCAGGGTGGGGGGGTCCGGCCAGGAGCGGCACAGCCCTGACCCCACATAGCCCAAAGGGTACAACCAAAGCATGCAACCACGGCCGCCCATGGGACACAGTTGCTGCCCCAGGGAAGGCACAACGGGCCCCCCACATCACCCAGGGGTCCTTGGGCCCCCCTGCTACCTCCAGGGGAATCCCCCCACGCTGGCCACACCCATCCCCAGGCGTTGTAGCACATGAGGTGCTGGGAGGAGGGCATGGGGTGCCCGGAAAACCATGGGGCAGGGCTCACTGACCACCTCGCTGTCGCCTGCTTCCCCGCAGTGGGACCCCATGCCAGCGAGGGATCCTCCAACCCCATCCTGCCAGCCCAGCCCTCCCCCCCGCTCCCCTCACAGCTGTGCCCAGCCCTCCCGCGAACCCTCCAGCCATGCCCATGCCCTCCCCTGGCCCCCGATCTCGGCACCTCTTGGTGCAGCCCGCCCCGCCCCGGCATGAGGGGCACCGGGCCCCGCAACCATGGGGCGGAAGATGCCACCCTCCCACCCATGAAGCTCTCTCTGTTAGGAGCCCTCCTCTCCTTGTAAATAAACCTGCTTTACCTGTTAACCAAGTGCATGTTATTTATTGGGAGGTGAGGAAGAGTGGGGAAGGTGGTGATGGGAGTGGAAGTGGGTGCACGGGGAGCCCCACGGTCGGAGGCGAGGTGCGGCCTACTGTGGGGCCTGGTCGAGCAGCACCTGGAGGGTTTCCGGATCCGCACCCCGTCGCGGTTGGCCTGCTGGGTGGCGGCCGTCTGAGGCTGCTAGTAGGCCTGGCTCTCGCCTGCCATCCACGCTGGGAGGAAGGCCTCCCCCTTCCCCTCAATAATATTGTGCAGCACACAGCACGCTGCGATGACCTCCAGGACATGCTGCCCCCCCATATCCAGGCGGGTCAGGAGGCACCTGAAGCGTGCTTTCAGACTCCCGAAGGCGCACTCCACAGGGTTACAGGCCCAGTCCAGATGTAGGGTTGCCAGATGGCTGAAACAAAATTACCGAACACCCCCAAAAAACCACCGGGACAAAATTTTGTTGAAGGGAAAAAAGGGGGAACCAAAGTTGTTGAGCAGAAAAAAACCTCCAAGAACCTGGATCACTGCTACGGGTTACCAGGTAGTCATTTAAAAAAAACCCCAAAACCCGGACACGCTTCATGGCGGGGGGGAACTGGCCAGGAAGGGAGCGGTGCTGGCCGGGAAGGGGGGGCCTGGAAACAGCTAACTGGGGGACAACAGGGCTGGCCATGAGAAATGGGGGCCAACAGGAAGCAGGGCTGGTCATGGGAGGGGGTCGGGCGAACGGGCTGGCCGCAGGATATCGGGGAGGGGGACTGGCCGGGAGGGGCGGGGCTGGCCAGGAGTAAGGGGGTGGGAAGCACAGCTGGGGATCGGGGCTGCGAGGGTGGCCGGGAGGAAGGGGGCAGGAATCAGAGCTGGCGGGGGAGGGTACAGCAGCGCTGGCTGGGGAGATCAGGAAGAGGAACGGGCCAGCGGGAAGCAGAGCTGTGTGGGGAGGCGGGGCTGGCCAGGAGGAAGGGAGTGGGAAACACAGCTGGCAGGGGGTGCAGCGGCGCTGGCCGGGAGGAAGGGGGCCAGGAGGAAGAGGAGGCGGGAAGCAGAGCTGGCGGGGCGGGAGAGGTGCAGCGACACTGGCCGGGGGAGACAAGGAAGAGGAACGGGCCAGCGGGAAGCAGAGCTGGGGGGCAGTGCAGGGGGGCTGGCTGGGGAAGATCAGGAGGGGAAGTGGGGGAGAACCAGCCGGCCGGGAAGGGGGGGGGGTGAGCAAATTGGCCGGCATGGAGCGGGACTGACCTGGGCACTTGCTGCCTGTCCCACACAGGCTCCCGGCGACGCACGAGCGAGGAGGAGGCTTCTCCTCCTCCTCACACTCAACCAACTGAGGGCTCCCGGCGCAATCGCGGCCCCGCCTCCCAGCTGGGACTCCCAGCCACTCCTCCCCCCCCCACCCACGCCAGGCTTCCGTCCAATGCGCAGCCGGAAAAATCAGAAAATACCAGACATTGCACATGTCTGGTATTTTCTGATTTTTTTTACCGGACAGAGCACGCAAATACCGGACTGTCCGGTACAATACCGGACACCTGGCAACCCTATCCAGTTGGGCATTGAAGGCGGGCATGCACATGAGCCAGGCCATCGGGGGTAGGCCGCGTCCCCCACAATGCAGACTGGCATGCTGACGGACCCAACGGTGAGGTCCTGCTTGGGGAAGTAGGTCACCGTCCCCAGCCTGTGGCACAGGCCCGAGTGCCGGAAGATGTGGGCATCGTGGGCTCGACTGGACCGCCCCACATAAATGTCTTGGAACCGGCCCCAGTGATCCACGAGGGCCTGGAGCACCACTGAGCAGTAGCCCTTCCAGTTGATGACCCGGGGCGCCCACTGCTCTGGCGCCCGGATGGGATGTGAGTCCGTCCATGGCTCCCCCGCAGTTTGGGAACCCCAAGGCGGCGAGGGTGGCATCCAGGTCGCGGGGGTTGATGACTCTCTGGAGCAGCATGTCATTGATGGCACAGCCGACCTGCAGAGGGGCACATGGGAGCACAGGGGATGCACGGAATGAGACTCGGTGGGTACATGGGCCCTTGGGGCATGCCCGCCCTCCTTCCATGCCCCCTCCCCCCACACACGCCAGGGCCCCCTTCCCCGGGGGTTCCCTCGCCGGCGGGGCTACGTGAGGGAGGGATGGCTTCCCCATGCCCCCAGCCTGGCCTCTTCCTTCCCCCTGGGTGCCTTACCTGCCGGACGACCGCGCCGACGGTAGACCTGCTCACCCCAAACTGGTTCCCCACAGAGCGGTAGCTGTCCAGGGTGGCCAGTTTCCAGAGGGCGATTGCGACCCTGTTGTCCACAGGGATGGCGGGGCGCAGGCGGGTGTCCTGCCTCCGGAGCGCAGGCGCGAGCCAGGTGCAGAGCTCGTGGAAGTCCCCCTGCACATCCGGAAGTTCTGCACCCATTGCTGGTCACCCCATTGTCCCAGCCCCAGGCGCTCCCACTAGTCCCCGCTGGTGTTGTGCCTCCACAGGCGCCTGTCGGTGGTGGGGTGGGGATGCTGGAGCACAGCTGCGGCATTGATCACAAGAGCCTGCGGGTGCTGCCCGGTCTCCAGCTCCCGCTAGAGCAGCGTGGCTCCTTGGTGTAGCTGCTCCACGGCCTCGATGGCCGTGAGGGGACACTGCTGGCCGGGGTCCTCCTCCGGCTCCATGGCTGTAATGGGAGTGGGGGGCGAGGTGCCCAAGGGGCACTTGCCAGGGGCTAAGGTGGCGGGTGCGGCTGTGGCTCTCAGTCCCTCAAGGAGGTGCCTGCACGCAGCTGCAGGGAAACGGCTATCCAGGGGTCCCTTTAAGCGTGTTTCCCGGTGGGGGTCCGGCACACGCCCACAGACGCTGCTGGTGACCTCTTGACATGGCCAAAGTGGTTCCGGGGCCACGTTCTTGTGCAAGGGCGTCCCGCCAGTATGGACACTTTCTTGCGCAAGAACTCAGCATTGTGGCGCTGCGCTTCTGGCCAGCGTGGACACTCTCTTGCACAAGAGCTCTTGCACAAGAACCCTTGCACAAGATATTCTTGCGCAAGCAGCTGCCAGGGTAGACATAGCCTGCTGGTGCACACTGGGCAGACTTTTGCCTCAGAGACATTCCCCCCAATAGGTCTACTCTAATATTTAGACCTAGGTGTTGCTGATTTCCATTCTACAGCATGTAACAAGACTCTCACTTGACTCTAAACTATCTCTTTTATTACACAGTGGAGAAAGAAAAAGAATCAATTATAGCTAGACAACACACACATACGTGCTCTAATCCCAACACTCTTATCGCAGGGGACTTTGGAACCCGTGTTCCCTGCCTAGGGAGTTCCATTTAATTGAGGGAGAGAGTCCATCCAGTGGGGTATGCCAGGTACTGCCCTGGATTCACACAACAAGGATAACAACTCCTTATTACTCCTGCCCCAATAACAAGGCATCTGGGGATCCAACACCAGCCAAAAAGTGACAATTTGGGCAAACAATGACATCATGCTGAGCACCTAGGCAGGGTGGCGTGCTCATGCAAATGAGATCAGCTCCTGAAATCCTCTTCTACAGCTCACCACTAGATGTCAGTGAAGACCTCATTTAGAGTGGACGCTGCTGATATGTAGATCATGAATATGTGTTTCACACTCTGTGCTTTTTTGCGCGTGCACACACACACACACACACACACACACACACACGAGTCATTTATAGATGCAGACTTTAAGACCAGAAGGCATTATCATACTCATCTGGTCTGGCCTCCTGCACACTGCAGAACCTCACCCATCCACTCCTGTAATAGAGTTGACCCATAACCTCAGACTGAGTTACTGAAGTCCTCAAATGATGATTTAAACACTTCAAGTTACAGAGAATTTACCATTTACACATGCAAGTGACCTGTGTCCCATGGTACAGAGGAAAGCGGAACAATCTTAGAGTCTCAATCAGAGGTGACTGCTGAGGAGTGACACAGGGATGGCACTGGCAACATGCCTACCTCCTTCTACATGACTCCTCCCTGTGACACCTGTAGCCTGCCCCTCATCTTCACCTCCCCACTCCTGCTCTGCTCCCTCCCCCAAGCGACATGGCCTGGGGGACTAGTGCTGGTCTGACAGCAGCAGCAGTTGGTCGTTCCCCCCCCTCCACTAACTGGCAGTAGTGGGAGGAAGTGGAGTGATGCGGCCCCAGCTCACTTTGCTCCCATGACTCCTGGCCATGTCACTCTGCTTCCACCCTGTGAGTGTAGGGTACCGTTCCACCTTTCCCCTGAGCAATGTGACCGGGAGCTGGGAGAACAGAGCAGACTAGGGTCATGTCACTCTGCTTCCCTCTGCTAGCTGCTGCTAGTGAGTGCAGGGAAACACTACCCCTGCTGCTGGCCCCTTGCTCCTCCTGCCCACGGCATTTGGGGCCACATGCCCTCTTGTGCCTCCAGTGCACTGCCCCTGGTCTCTACCAATCTGACCGAGGGGAAAATTCATCCCCATCTCCAAAACTAGAAATCAGACCCTGACCATGCGGGCAAGGCCCATGAGACAGAAACCTGGGAATTAGTTTTCTGTGGTAACTCACAGCCCTTGCTATCTATTGTCTCATCACAGCCACTGGAGACATTTGCTGCTAGCAGTTGCAGAGCGGCCGCATGTCACTGGAGGCAATTTCATCATACCATCCAGGAGGCATAAGGGCTCTGTCGAAAAAGGCTTTCTTTCTCGACAGATCCCCCTCTAGACTGCCGCTTTTTGCAGACAAAGTGCTGAGTCGGCAAAATGCGGCGGCCATTTTTATGCAAATTAGGCGTGGGATATTTAAATCCCTGCCTCATTTGCAATGTGAACCTGCCTAATCTGCATCCCTCTGCCAACAGAGGGATGCAGTCTAGACATACCCTGAGACACAGCCCAACACACTCCCTCTTTCCACACACCGACACACCTCTACCCAAAACAATAGTCCAAAAGGCTACTGCGCAGGGTCATCTATTCCTTTTATGTTAAGTGGGGTTTGTTATGTAAATTGCAGGGTGCATTCACATATCAGCCTCAGTTCTATAAGCCATAACAAGGCTGCCCCCAGCTCATAATATTTTGCACTCTGCATGATGCCATCTTTCAACAAGTCTAAAAAGGAAACATGGTGGCGCAGGAGGGGAGGAAATCAATGTTTTACTTTTACCTTTGGACTCTGTCATCTCAAAAAATGCTATTAATAGGTAGCTGGCTCCCCCGCAGCACTGGCTCCTGCTCCCCCCCTTGCTGCCTCTCTCTGATAAAGGCAGCCACTGTGTGTGTGGGGGGAAGCAACTAGTCGAGTCATTACACAACTGTCCAATAGCTTATGCTTATCGGATAGTAGACTAGTCACTTACATCCCTAATTAGCCAATGTACCGTTATTTTTTAAATGAAGTTGAATCATCTTGAGACACAATGTTGCCAAGTTATCAGCTTTGCGGCACAAGGCATTGCTCTGTAATTTTTACCATCGTAGCAGTGGCAACATCACCTTACTTTTCTCCTCATCAGGTGAATCCTCAGTATTACTGTAGTATACAACAAAATGGCTGTTATTTTAGAATGAAGTACCATGCATTTCTCACACAGTGTGCCACTTTCAAGAGCAAACACTGAAGTGGGTGATATTAGGTATATAGGTGATAGGCATTTCTCCCTATATATATCTCTGTACAGGTTACGTCTAGACTGCAAGCTTCTTTCAAAAGAAGCTTTTCTGGAAGAGATCTTCTGAAAAACTTCTTTAGAAAGAGAGCATTTACATAGCAAAAGCTCATTGAAAAAACGATCTGCTTTTTGAAAGATAGCGCCCACACTGATTGACGCTATCTCGTATATAAGGCCACCTGGAACCAGTTCAGGCAGGGCATTAGGTCAACAGTTGTCTCCCGGTGCTGTTGCCTAAGGCTATCTGAGACGCATGCTTAAAGGGACCCCCCTGGACAGCCATTTCTCAGCTTCTCCTGCATGCTTGCTACCTCTTGGAGGGACAGCAAAGCTTTCGCAGGCGTGCTCTGGTTGCCCATTTTTTGGACGCCACAGCTTACTCCTTGCCATGGAGCCGGAGCTGCCGCTGGGCATGCGATGGCCCCACACTGCCATGCTGCAGTTTCTGCAGGCTGCCTTCCTGGACCTGCATGAGCTCAACACTGAGCTCATCATTGAGAACCTCTCCCTATGAGAAGGAGCAAGACTCTTGCAACTGCATCCCACAGTGGAGAGACGCTTTTGGAGGCTGGACACTAGTTCCGACTTGTGGAACCGGCTGGTCATGGAGTGGTGGGACGACCAGCAGTGGCTCCAAAACTTCCACATGTGGAAGGTCACCTTTTGGGAGCTGTGTGCCTGGCTTGCCCCTGTCCTCCTCCGATGTGACACCCACCTGCTGCCCGCCATCCCCTGGAAAAGTGGGTCACCATCACCATCTGGAAGCTTGTCACCCCCAGACAGCTACCAGTCAGTGGGCCACCAGTTTGGCATGGGGAAGTCCACCGTCAGGGCCCTCCTCATGGAGGTAAGGCACTCTCTGGCTGCAGTCCCTGTGGGGAGGGGGAGGGAATCCTGGAAAGGGGAACCCTAGGGAAAAGTGGGAGTGTGGGGGTGGGCTGGGAGTGGGGGTGAAGCCCTGTCCTCAGGGGGTTTTGCCATCTCTCCCTCACACAGCCCTGCTGCTGGGGGGGCAGCCTCATAGGGGGTGGTTCCTGGGGTGTTTGGGGGCAGGGAGGGGGGCAGGCATCTCCCAAGGGCTCAGGCACTTCCTCTCATTCTCTGTTTTGTGTGTTTCTTTGTCCCCTTCTGCAGGTTGTGAGGGCCATCAACTCCGTCCTGCTGGGCAGGGTCATCTGCCTGGGAGACCTGGACCCCATCGTTGCAGGATTTACCGCCCTGGGGTTTCCCAACTGCGGGGAGCCAGTGATGGAACCCACATCCCAGTCTATGCACCACATCATCGAGTGGCCCAATAAATAAACCGCAAGGGCTATTTCTCCCTGGTGCTGCAGGCCCTGGTCAACCACCGTAGATGGTTCACAGACATTTTCATTGGGTGGTCGGGCAGGGCTCACAATGCCCGCATATTCCAAAACTCCAGGCTCTACCACAAGCTGGAGGCTGGGACATTCTTCCCCCAGCAGGACTTTTGTGTGCGGGACCTGCAGGTGCCACTGTGCATCATCAGGGATGCGGCCTACCTTCTAATGCCTTGGCTCATGAAGCTCTACACTGGCCACCTGGACCCCAGCAGGGAACAATTTAATGAGCACCTCAGCTGGGCCCAAATGCAGGTCGAATGAGCAGCGTGGGTGCCTCTTGACCCGCCTGGATGTGGGGGAGCACAACATCCCCGAGGTGGTCACGGCGTGTTGAGTTCTCCACAACATTGTGGAGAGAAAGGGGTAGGCCTTCCTACCTGAGTGGGGGGCAGAGGCCGCCACCTCTGCAGTGTAGACATACCCATAGTCTAATTTAAGGACCTACAATTATGAGAGTGTGTAGGGCCTATGAAGAGCTTAATATGGCCCTGGCCTTGGTTGCCCATGGCTGTTCTAAGTGCTTGGGTTGTGTAAATGCTGTGATGAGTGACATCTGTGCATTTCTTTAAGAACTTTAATAGTTTTTTAAACTCAAATTTGTGGGTTCGGAACATAATTATATATTACAGATTACAATTTCCAGCCACATTTTTACAAACTATGATTATCAAGATAAAATGAACATGTTTTCCAAATGATGTGCTTCATTCACACTTTATCTCATACAGTCAGGCCCAGTTCTTCAAAGATATTTAGGCTCCTAAATTTCCATTGATTTCATACCTTTGGTTTGCTGGCCTCAAGTTCATAATCTCATATTCAGTTGCTCCTGTACATTAACCAATAATCACAAAAACTATGTGCTAAGTAAGCAATTTTATTGATTGTAATGTATGTAAGCTCGTAAGCAAGATGACATAATACTACTTATTAGCAGAACAAAGTAGTAGCAAGATCTCACAGGAAAAACAGATTTGGCCTATTTTAATATGCATTTGTAATACAGAGATAATAGATCTTTTACACTGTGTAGAACACAAAAATAAGTCACTGCAGATGGTCACATGGAAAGATCCACCATCTTACCAGCAAGGAGTAAAATAGTTGCATTTCACGCCAGTTGCCCTGTAAATCTTTCTCCTGACTTTATTTTATTTTGAACTTGAATAATTGTAAAAAGTAAGCAAGCAGAGGGAACATTTTGCTCTCTGTGAAAAACTGTTTTCAAGCACAAAAAAAAAAAAAAAGGGCTGGGATAAACCCCAACACTTTACAGCCTGCAGCCTTTGATCCACTGGGATACATCTTTTCCTTTGCAATACCTTGTCCAAGCCACCCTGTGTGAGTTAAAAATCATGTTAATTAATTATGGCAAACTCATCCATTAATGTAAAGCCCCCACGGAAACATACAATGACTTTCAAATTATGTACGTTTAATTTTTCTGCAGACAGCTATGCTAACAAATAATTTACTACTGGCCCAATCCTGGCAGCACCTTGTTAGTCTGAATGGCCCAGCTGGATCATGGCGGTATGCCTGCCTGAATAAATTCTATCAACACATCCTAAAAAATTGCCACATGGTTGTCAAAATACCCACTAATCAGTTGCTATTTCTGCCTCAGAAGGTAGTTGTGTTTGTACCACTGCTCCCTACTGGATACAATCCAATTTGCTCAGTTTTGTGCAATAAGCTCTATCTTGCTAGACAGAGCGAATGAACATCCCTCTTAGCTCCAGCGAGAGGGAGCTACGTTTCTCGAGAAACATGACTTAAGTTCTGTCCCCACTCAAGCGGCCTGGTGTGTAGCACAGACGTAATCTTGAAGTCCATGGTAGTTCTGGATGTGTTACATTGGTGTTTTTAAACTTGGATTTGAACTCCTGGGGATCTCAGATGTTCAATAAATACATTCCTCTAAGTAGCAGAGAGTGTGTGCTTGTGGTGTGGTGGACAGGTACCCATGAACCTAAGCAGGAAGGGGTTAATTATCTGTCCAAAGACAGCAACTGAATCCAGTCTGAATAGAACTAAGGGAGGAAGCAAGCTTCAGAGTTAGTCTCCTAATAGAGGAACCTTGGGTCCAAGACCGACTAGGAGTGGAGTGACGACCTAAAGGAGTGGACTGAGCCATCTTCAAGGAAGTGTCAGGTTAGCCAAGTCTGTGATGAAGGTTTAGACCAGATTTTGTGCTGTTTTATTGTTCATTAGAAAAGTCAAACCCTAGAAGTAGGTGAGTTGTGAATCTACACCGGGCACCTGGCCTGTTGTTTAGAGCAGATGGGAAAGTCTCCCCTTCATAATGCCAGTGCCCTATATTGGATGGAATCAAAAACAGTCAACCATCATAGACCCTATACCTTTAACAACTTATAAAGAGTTTTTTTCAGTCCAAGGGATAGGAGTTTTTGGAGGAGGAAGATCTTAGTGTTATCCCTCCGGTTGCTGTAAACATCCTAGTGGCTTTGATGTGTGTCAAAGCTACAACTGAGCAGTTCTCAATGTCCATAAATGCATTGTACTATGAACCCTTAGTTTACGAGTTCTGAATTCAAATATGTTTATAAATAAGCATGCATATATTAGCAAAATCCTTGTTACTTCTATACAACTTGTTTATCCAAAAGAAGATTGTAGTCTCTCTTTTTTAACTAGCCTCCTCCTAATCATGCTGGTAATCATGTCATTGTTATAATTGTGACACTTTACTCCTATATTTTATGGAAATATGTTTATGAATATGAATATGCATAACTTAAATATGCTTTATCCAAAACAGATCAAGTAACTTATTGTTCAAGAGCCTGTGATCTCGAATATGTATTTTCTATTTGTGTGCACATAACAGTCTTGTTTGTGAAATTAGAAATATGAAGTATAAACCTGTTTATTAATTTAGAATTTCTAGTGAGAACCATTAGTGGTACTTAAAGGACTTAATGACCCAGTGCTCAAAAGAATGATCTGTTTAATGGTTTTGTTAGTCCTGTAAGCCCACGTTGTAGTTAGTCCTATAAAGACATGTAACCATGCCATCTGGTGCTGAAATCCATCTTGAATTTGGTACTTTTCTATTGAGATGGGGAGAAGATAACAAAGATTTCCCGCCCTGGGGAAATTCTGTTTTAAGGGATGGGAAGCTATAAAACAATTGTCTTCAGCTGACTTTTGAAACTACGTCCCGCACTCTAAGAGGATACACATGAAGAAACCTGAAAACAAAAAACTCTAAATACACAAGAAGTTGTTAGACCCAGGCCAGAGAAAATATCAGTTCTGACTTGACGATTTTACCTGGAATAAGGACTAAGGTAAAAAATAAATTTGTAACTATTTCTCCTCGGCTATGTCTACACTATGAGTTTTTTCAACAAAAAATATGCAAATGAGGGACTCATTTGCGTGAGTCGTGATCTCATTTGCATATTTTCTGCCGATCCATTTTTGCGCTGCGGTTTGTGAGCAAAAACAAGCAGTGTGGATGTTTTCTTTTTGTGCAAAACCCCCTTTTTCCTCAAGATTGGTAAACCTCCTTTTTCGGGGCATAAGTTCTTGCGGAAAAAGGGGTTTTGTGCAAAAAGAAAATGTCCACACTGTTTGTTTTTGCACAAAAGCCCCAGCGCAAAAACGGATCGGCAGAAAATATGCAAATGAGATCACGACTCATGCAAATGAGTCACTCATTTGCATATTTTTTGCCGAGAAAACTCATAGTGTAGATGTAGCCTTAGTGTATTAGGCTTAGCTGGCATGTTTTGTTTCTTTTAGATTAGTAACTTGTTTTGATTTGTCTGTTTTCACTTGAAGTCACTTAAATTCATTTTTTTTCTTAGTAAAAACACTTTTTTGTTATTATCAAATCCAGTGTAAATAATTGTTACCTGGGGTTGGGGGAGCAACCACCATGCATATCTTTTCTTTCATTGATAAAGAGGGTGAATTTATCAGCCTTTTTTGTGTAAAACTTTTATACAGAGTAAGATGGATTTTCAGTGGGTTTTGATCCCTTTTAAAGGCTGTGCGCTTGGATGCTGCCAAGTCCCTATATCTGAGTCCTCCCAGAGCTGTTATCAGTGTTTGTGTTACTCTGCTGGAGCTGTCAGCCCCATCTCTTTGCCTTTGTGGGGAGACCAAAGCTTCTGGCCTAGCAGAACATGGTGGTGGGGCACCCCAGGGGGCAGGTAGGCAGGCTCAGTGGTATGATCAGCACACCAGATGACAGTCTCAATGGGATCTCTGTGATCCAATCTGTCACAATTAGTTCTTATAAAAGTTGTAAACGTACCATGCACCCATGCCATTGGGATCACGAACTACTCTCTTTGCACAGTTGACAGATGCTGTAATGTCTGGTTTCAGTAACTCTAAAAAAAAAAGAGAAATATAATGGTAACAAGGAGAAAAAAACTCCATTCCCCTTTTCATTTTCTTGAATCAGTCATCTTAAAACTGGTGCTGAAATTATTTTTATTATTTATTAATCAAGTTTATTATGGTATCATCAAAGGACCAATCAAGAAGAACGCTCCATAGTGTTGGGCACTGTACAAACATAGAATAGCAAGGGGTCAGTGTTCTGAGGAGCTTACAATCTGAATAGAAAGACAGACTCAGGGTAGAGGAAAGGTAAATAACAAACAAGCAGAGTGAACGATATGACAGTGGCAAGCAGCATGTTTGTTCCTCAGTTAGTCGTAACTTTAGAATGCTGTCAATCCATGGGCTAGTTGTACCATAACCAACGACCGTAAGGTGTCTTGCACCTTCTTCTGAGCATGTGGTAGCAGCCCTTGCTATTGGAAATACTGTATAGAACTAGAAGGATCACTGATCTGGTCCAATATGGCAATTTTGGTGTTCCTCTTGTTATAGTTTCTATGGGCTTGTCTACACTACAGAGAAGATAAAAACTGCTGCAGTCCATCTTCCAGGGTTCAAATTAGCCGGTCTAGTGAAGACACACTAATTCGAACTGAAAGGGCACTCCCATTGGCAATGGTAGTCCTGCTCCTATGAGGAGTGAGGGAAGTTGATGGGCGAGAGTGCTCCCATCGACCTCCCATTCTGTGGACAACACCAATATGTGATTTAGGATACTTCAACTCCAGCTACGTAATCAATGTAGCTGGAGTAGTGTATCTTAAGTCAACTTTCTCCTTTAGTGTAGACAAGGCTTATTTCTATTTGACTATCTTTGTTGAATTCTATATAGTAATCTAGTATCACACTGTCTTATCTGACCATTTTAAACCAAATAATACCACAAATATCACTTATGAGCCACTTGCAATAGAAACAAATGAGATAAACATATTTTATTTGGTGCCCTGGACAGCTTTTTGGGTGAAATATGTTAAGTGAGACCATAAGTCCTTGCTAACCCTCTCCAAAAGGATTGCTTGTGCCCTTTGGTGAATAGCTATTATGCTGGTTTTGCATATAGTCAGACAGACAGTTACCTATGTTGTTTGTGTGAGTCTCTCACACAGTACATGAGTAGACAAGTCAAAAAAATAGTGATTGTAAAAGTATAAAAACTGGCAGGTAGAGAGAGGGGAAATTGCAATATTTAAAATCACTTTTAATTCTTTAAGAAAATAGACTAGATTTCAATGTGATTGGGTCTCTTTACATTAGAAACTTTTAAGTGTTTCTTTTTGAAAAGAAGCAAAGCCAGGAATTGGCATTTGTGCTGGCCTTGCACACAGGGATGAATTTTACCTTCTGAGAACAAAGTTCAGTGTTATCAGATCAACATAACTGGTAAGTAATACATGCATCTCTGAAATAGAATTGTTTTTACTTAAAAAACCTAAAAAAGAAAGTCTGAAAATCACCTGGCTTTTAGCCCTTTTATAGCATACACACATACCCAGCCATTACAACCCTGTCCTATTATCTTTAGAATAAGGGGTTGTTGGGGTTTTTAAAATGTAGGGCTACTAGGGACAAAATCTGTCTTCAGTTCTAACGCTACAATGCCATAGTCTCATACTGGTGTAAGAGGATGGAAGTAGCTCCTCATAGTGTTACTCATAGGAACATTATATTGCACCTACCGCTACACTGGATGCCACATGCGTTCTTGGCTCTTGGGTCTTGCCATCATTGCACCACCAGCGGCTGTTGATTTGTAAAATCCCATAGTCGGTGCTTTGGTCACCTCGGTTATAGTTCGTGGCGTCTGTTTTAAAGTTGCTCTCATGGTTTGCAGTGCACACCCCTGTGAAGGTTGCATTAAACACACACACACACACACTGATGTATTTTCTCCAGTGATGAAGGTTAAGTGTACACAGAAAACATTAAAGTGAAAGTATGGCCATAGCACCAGCACTGGTGCTTTACAGCGCTGAAACTTGCTGCACTCAGGGGGCGTGTTTTATCGCACACCTGAGGGAGAAAGTTATAGCACAGGAACTTGCCAGTCTAGAGATGCCCAAAACTCTTCATAGGTTATTTTACAGGAATAGGGATCTAAATGCCCCCATTTGTTGATGCTGCAAATGATTGTTTAATACAAAGCCCACATAGGCAGTTTGATTCCTTTTAATCTAATCAGATTCACAACCTTATTCAATAGGCATAGCAAGAAAAGCCATTCTTCCTGTAAAACTTTTGATTGTCATATGCACATCACACAGGGCCTGTCTCTTTGAAGGAAACCCCAGGGTTTTGGTGTTAGAGGGCTGCCAATTTCCTTACTGCTGAAAAACAGACTCCTGAGACGCCAGGGTTCTGCCCCCCACCCACTATTCTCGCTCATTGCTCTCCATCCTTCCTGTTGCTGAATTGTCTCCACCTCCCTGCTCGGGGGCTGGGACAGGAGCTAATAGCTGACTCAGAGCCTGCTGCCTGCCTTTCAGCAGATATGCAGTGACCTGGGCTATGCAGTGGCTGGCACAAGTTGATAATCCAGCACCTCATTCCTCCCAGCTCTCCCCATCCACCCACGTCCCCTTCCAGTAACCAGACACTTGGTATCTGGGTCAGTACATCTGATTGGACACTATCAGGTCCGGGTTTTTTCTGGACTTTCCAGTCAAGAACCAGGCACTTGGCAACTTATTCCCTTTCTCTCCCCGTCCCTGCTAACTGAACCACATGGCTATTTTCTAGACAGACTTACAGTGTCCCAGGCTGTAGCCTTGGTATCCATCCAGCCCAAGCCTTTTCATTTCTCTTGCCAGTTCACACCGGTCATAGATCTTCCCATGAGCAGCCAGAGGCAGGAGGAAAAGCCCCAGGATTAGCAAAATCTTCATGCTGGCAATGTAGCAAACCCAGGCTCCTACGTCTGAGACCAGAGAGGAAATGTGCCTCTTGATCCCGGGGAGGCACAACCTGGAAAAAATGGAGCCCCTCCCTGCCGCTCCCCTGGGAGTGGCTTCTCCTGACACTCCCAGCTATTGCTCCTGCCACTCCCTTCAAGTAAGACACCTGCTGCTCCCTGTAGCTCCCAGTTTTCAATGATAAAGTGGAAATACTTTGCTAGCTGGCTTTAAAGGTTGTTTAGTTCACTGTGGCATCTGTAGCTTCTTCTATGTCTCTGGAGAAGCAGTGTGCCCTAATGGACAGAACATTGGACTAGGCTCCAGCAGCCCTACGTTGTAGCGCAAACGTTGCCTATGGGTTGCAGGGTGACCTGGGCCAAGTCACTTTACTTTGCCTCTGTTTCTTGATGTGTAGAAAGGGGATAATAACCAATGTTCCCTCTAATTTTTTCCATCCATGCACAGATTTTTTTTCCCATCCATGTGCAGAATAAATGTTTTTATGTGCACCGAGAAACAAAAATCTAGCTGTGAATGCACTGCTAATCAGCTAGGCAGCATTTGAAACTCTCCTGAGCGGCTGCACAAGTGCCCAGCTTATAGGGAACACTGATAATGACATCTCTCTTGTGACCTATATGCACTGTATAGTTGATTATTCTGATCAAGCGCTATTTTGTAACTTAAACTAATAAATTTCAATAATTTGGTTCTACATGAAGAGAAGAGTTTGTACTCTTTTTTCTTCAGCGGTGGAAGAACACCTTTAATACAGAAGTATGTGCTACATTAGGGACCTGATGCTCTCTACACTCAGACCAACATGGCCTGCTCATCACATCTACATGCTACATGCTACAGCACTTGGCAGACCTTAACATGTCACGTTCCCTTTGACCTGTACATAAAAATATGTGAATTTTGTTGGTGTAAAAACTATAAACCTGAATCCTAAGATTTCAGTTTCTGAAGCTTCAGGGCGTAGCCGAGTTACTTTCTACAGGAAAAAACAACAAATGGTCTGGTAGCACTTCATAGACTAACAAAACATGTAGATGGTATCATGAGCTTTCGTGGGCACAGGCCTCTTCTTCAGATGACCGGAGTTTTGAGTTTAGGATGTGCAGACCCAAAATAAATAGGAGAGAAGGGGGGAGAAAAAACAGGAGGGGGGTGGGAGACAGGGAACAGAGGGTATGGAAAATCAAAGGGAAAAACAGGAAGGTAGAGCTGGGAGTCATTAAAAGAATCTGAAGATTGGGTAGTTAAAACGAAGCAGCTAAGAATCAAAGTCAATAGATAGCATCCTTCCTAACATAGGAATCTACACAAAGAGCTGTTTGCACCTTCAGTGAATGTTAGATTGATAGCGTCCCAACCATCCCTCATCAAGATTGAATTCATTAGCATAAGAATTGAATTTGCGGATGAATTCTAATTCCAATGCTTCTCTGTGCATCTGGCTAGTAGAATTGGTTTGTGACAAGACAGCCACTTGAAGATCTTTTAAACACATATACGTAAAGAGAACATACAGAAACCTGTTGGGGAACACTTTAATCTTCCTAATCACTGTTTAAAAGATCTTCAAGTGGCTTGACTTTGATTCTTATCTGTTTTGTTTTAAAATCCTAACACCTAAAACTAAAACTCTTCAAATGGACCAGAAACTCTTGTTCTTTATTACTATAACTATTATGTAACTTCAGGCACTGGCTTGGGAGAAAAAGTTTCAATTCCCTATTTGCCACAGATTTCCTCTGTCCTTTGGTCTCTGTGCCTTTGTTATGATGCAGCTGGTGTGCAGTGCACACACTTTGATGATGGGAGCCATTTACCACAGATGATTGTATGTGCTATGGGCTTCAGTTTCCCCATAACAAACAGAGCTAAAATGCTTAAAATGCTACATTTTTAGCTTGCAGGCCTAGATATGTACCTCACTACACATGCAATTTATAGATATTATAAACAAACTATGCCCCAGCCTGGCACATTTAAAAATCTTACAAGAACTAATAATGACATACTTGCATGCATACTTAGGGGGAGGTTAGTTAAAAGAGAGAGACTACGATCTTCTTTTGGATAAACAAGCTTGTATAGAAGCAATAAGCAGGTTGCTAATATATTCATGCACATTTATTAAAATATCTGAACTCAGAACTTGTAAACGAAGGGTTCACAGCACAATGCATTTACAGACACTGAGGACTCCTCAGTTACAGTTGTATTCAGTGTCACCTGGCCCTTTGCAGCAGCAGTGGAGATAACACTCAGATCTTCCTGTTCCAAAAATTTCCTACCACTTGGATGGAAAGAGAGTCTCTATTAGTTGTTAAAGGTATAGGGTCTATGACATACAGATGACTGGGTTTGATTCCATCCAGTACAGGCCACTGGCTCTGAATGGGAGACCTTCCCATCTGCTCCAAACAATAGCCCAGGTGCCCTGTGTAGGGTCACAACTCACCTATTTCTGGGGTTTGACTTTGCCAATGAACAGCAGGAGGGCACAAATTCTGCTGCAAGCCTTTCCAGCCGACTTGGTGCACCTGACAGTTCCTAGCTCAGGATGGTTCAGTCCAGCCCTGGGGTCCTTTCAGCTTCAAACCCAAGATCTCTCTCTGAAGCGTGCTTCCTCCCTCTTAGTTCCTTGCAGACTTGCTACATGCTGAGAAGTGAAATGGGCTCAGCTTCAGCTTCTGTCTTCAAGATAGACAATTAACCCCTCCCTGGCCATGTTCAGTGGAGCACTTGTCCACCACACCACAAGCTCCCCAATTACTCTACTTAGAGAAAAGTCTGTATTGAGCATCTGAGGCTTCCTCAAGACTTCAAACACCAATTTAACAAATCCATAACCAGCAAGGACTTCAAGATGCTGCCCACCAGGAGCTTGATACTTTCTGTGGCAGTGGGGACAGAGCTTAACTCATCTTTCTCCAGAAGCTTTGCCCCCCTCAGCTGGAGCTAAGAGGGAATGTGCAGCAGTTCTGCTTAGCAGTACAGCGCTTATTCCATCAAACTGAGCAAGAAAGCAGTGGTGCAAATGCATCAATCTTCTGTGGCAGGCACAGCAGCTGATAAGTAGGCCTTTTGACAATCACTGTGGCAATATTTTAGACACTGTTGATAGACTCAGGATTTATTGAGGCAGGTTCCAGGATGCAGGATTCAGGATTCAGGATCTAGCTGGGCCATGCAGAGCAGGCAGGCACTGTGCCAGAATTGGGCTGGGGGCCATTAATTTTGTTCTCTGCAGTGATATTAACCATGTACGTATATTAAAAGTGGTTGTTTTTCCCCTCAGGAGCTCTTGCACTAATTGATGAGTTTGCCCTAATCAATTAACATGATTTTAACTCACACAAAGTGTCATGGTAAAAGTCCTACAGAGGACACCATCATCTCCCAGTCAATCAAGGACTGCAAGCTATAAAATGTCGGGGTTTATCCCAGCCTGGTTTGCTTGTGAATAAGCAGGATTTTACACGAATCATGTTGAAAATAAAACAAACTCAACAAAAAGGGCTAGTGCAACTGATGGATGAAATGCAAATATTCTACCCCTTGTTGATAAGACTGTGGATCTTTCCATTTGACCAGCTCCAGTAGTTTATTCTGTGTTCTACACAGGTTAGAAGATCTCTTATTACCACTGTATTATACCTACACATCAAAATAAGTCAAATCTTTTTTTCCTGTGAGATCCTGCTACTATTTTGTTTTTCTAATAATTGTTTTCCTAATAATTCCTTGCAAGCTTACATTCATTATAACCAACGAAACTACATTGTGCATTGTTTTTGTGATTATTGGTTACTGTGCAAGAGAAACTGAAAATGAAATTATGAAATTTGGGCCCAGGTCCTCAAAGATATTTAGGTTCCTAGCTTCTGCTGTAATGAATGGAAATTAGGTACCTAAATAACTTTGAAGAGTTGGAACTAGCACTATGAAATAAGACTATAAGAGAAACACGTCATTGGGGAGACCCAAAAGTTTTATGGTGACAATCATAGTTTGTAAAAACATGGTGGGGATTGCAATCTGTAATATATAATTATGTTCCAACCCCACAAATTTGAGTGTAAAAAATCTAATAAGGTTCTTAAGCAAATAAACTGATATTACTCATGACAGAAGGTAACCATAAGTCCAGCCCCATAGATTTCAATGAGAGTTAGATACCTAAGTATCGCCCAGGATCTGGGCCTAGTCTTTAGGCTAGTTGATAAAAAGGAAAAGGTAAAAGTAGGAAAAATCTTGTGGCTCCAAAAAAGGCTTGAAGGATTCCTCCATTCCCCATTAAGGAAAACCCTGTGATTTATAATGCAGATATTAATAGATCTGATATTACACTGACACAAATGGCCCTCATCACGTACATTTACAAACCCAGTTTCTCAAGCTTCTGCAGTGCTCTCTTAAAAGAAAACTGTTGGCAGATGAACAAAGAAGTGAAACAATGTTTGTTTCTTTTTTAACAAGGAGTTAGAAATACTTAATTTGGGATTTCCCAATAGGGCTTTCTTCATAGTGCTGTTTTCTTTCCTGCCTGTGTTTGCACAGCCATAAATTGGGCCCAGTTAGGTTGGGAACTGTACTAGCATGGAATACCGGGCGTTCTGGTTCAGAAGAATAATGGAAGGGGAAGAAGCATCATGCTATTTTCACACCTTGCTCCTAGCTTTACAATGGTGCCGGTCTGTGGGCTAGTTGCACCATAGCCAGCTCCTGCAAAGAGTCTTCTCTCTTCCTCTGGAGCATGTGATACTGCCCACTGCAAATGGAGAAATTCCATAGGACTTGAGAAGGGGTGGGGAACCTATGGCCCCCATGGGCTCTGCCACTGTGTTCCTGCACCCTACTTCCCAACCTACCCTGCAATCCCGGCCTGCTCCTTCTCCTTACTACCTTCCCAGACCCACCAATCCCCAACCCACTCCTGCATCCACCCAGACCCCACCCTACAAGCTCACTTCCCAGCAGCCCCCTCCCACAAACTGCACTCCTCATTTTTGCCCCATCCCAGAAACAAGGGGGACCACAAAATCTACTAGCTCAGACCCTCCTAGGCTCTGGTATGCGAAGGAAATGTCTGAAAATTAGAAACCAAATATTACTACCTGTAGCACCTCAGAGCCACTAGGAATTGAAAGCAATGAGAGAAAAACCTTGTTTGCGATTTTTTCCATATTCTTCACTTAGTGCTCTTGCCAGCTCTTGCTGGGAAATATGCCTTAGGTAAGACATGCTTTAGTTATTTGAGTTATAGTTTGTGGCACCTGTGTTATAATTACTTACATACATTGCTGTAAATGTAACCCACACACCTAGTGAACCACAATAGGTGAGTGGGTTCCATAAATACCCTTGTAAAGGTTCTATTTAAAAGAAACAAGCGCAGGCATAGAGACGTATTTTCTCTGGTGATAAAAATTCCTCCTAGGTTGATATTTTACAGAAATAGGGATATAGATGCCCGTTTGAATCAGCCGTTTGTAGAGGTGGCATGTAGCACTCACATACATCAATGGTAGGAACCATATAAATGCCATCGATGGCTTGTATGTGGCATGGGCTCCAGTTTCCACAAAACAAAAACAGCTACAATCTTCCATTCTTAGCCTCTAGACCTAGAGTTGTATCTTATTACACATATAATTTCTAGATGTTGAAAACAAAGTTCACTCCAGAACACAGCTTATTGATTTGCATCTTAATCAGGAGAATTGTGCAACTACATGCTGGGAAAAAAAGCAACACTATTAAGAAAGGCCTCTTGGGAAATCCCAAATTACTATTTCTAACTACTTGCAAAGGCAAAACAAACATTGTTTCATTTCCTTGTTCATCTGCCAACAGTTACATGATAACAGAGCACTGCAAAGGTTTGCTGAACTTGTGTGTATTAATAAATATGCCTAGTGCAGTGGTGAGCAATCTGCAGCCTATGGACCACATGCAGCCCACTGGGTTTCATCTGTGGCCTGCGCATAGGGTTTCCAGATGTCCGGTATTGACCCAGACAGTCTGGTATTTTCGCCTCCTGTCTGGTAAAAAAATTCAGAAAATACCGGACACCTAAAATGTCCGTTATTTTCAGATTTTTTTCCTGGCCAGGAGATGAAAATACCGGACACCTGGCAACCCTAGCACCCGGGCCCAGCCCCAGCCTCCTCCGCCCACCTGGGCTCCGACACCCCCAGCAAAGGCAAAACAAACATTGTTTCATTTCCTTGTTCATCTGCCAACAGTTACATGATAACAGAGCACTGCTAAAGTTTGCTGAACTTGTGTATATTAGTAAATATGCCTAGTGCAGTGATGAAGAATCTGCAGCCTATGGGCCGCATGCAGCCCACTAGGGTTTCACCTGTAGCCTGTGCACTTCCTGTCTGTCCTCTGCCCACATGTTTCTCACGCACTGGGGGACTGGAGCCTAGTGATGCCAATGTGTAATTGACTACACGATTAACCAATTAGCCTGGGCTTATTGATTAATCCTGTTGAATATATGCATTCCAACCCCTTGCTGCCTCTGTATCAGAGGCAGTGGGGGGAAGGTGGGATCCACTGCCTGTGGGGATCTGGCTTTTAAGCCTGCTCCTCACAAGCACCAGATCCATGGGCATCCGGTGGTTTAGGCAAGGGATAAACCGCCAGCCTGGCCACACCCACACTCCATCCCCAGAGCACCTATTGTAGGCATTCTGGGGGCAGAGAGTTGCTGTTCCCAGTGCCCAGCCTCCCTGTGCTCCTGGCCAGGGAGTCTGGAACCACCTCCTCCCCTCCCCTTCTGCTATGAGAACCGTGATGCGCTCACGCGCCCCTTCCCTCTTTTCCTCTCCCCAGTGCTCCGGGGACGCTGGGGAGTGCTCAGCACGCTGCCCTGCTTCTTTGTCCCTCTGTGGTCCTCTGGGGAGGCTGGGGAGTGCTTAGCATGCTGCCCTGCCTCCTCACCTCCCCAGGGGGGCGGGGCCTCAACAGAGGGGGCAGGGCTGCAGGTGAGGCTGGGGGCCTGCCTCCCCCAGCCCCAGCTGCACCAACTTCCCATGACCAGATCCCATGGAGCCATCTTCCCTTCCCCCATGTGGCTGCCTGTGATAGGGAGGCGGCACCACAGAGGGTGAAGGGAGCCTGGGCTCACTGCAGACAGAGGCTGCTCAGTTGGATGCTGAGCTTGGGCCACTCATGGACAGGGGCTGCTGCCACCCCAAGTGGCTGCCTCTGTATCAGAGGCAGCAGTGCAGGATGGCAGGGGGCTCCCCGGGAGTGGAACTGGGAGTGCACTGGCTTCTGGCCCACCCCGGGGGCTATCGAATAATCGTGTAACTGATTGTATTTTGTGTGGTTACATGCTGCCTAACATCCCTGCACTTCCTATTCCTCCTCCTCCCTTCCAGCACTTTTGGAGCACCATGAATCCACTGATTCACACTCTGTCCCTGCTCTTCCCCCCTTTCTCCCAGAGCTGCAACACTGCAAATCCACTGTTTGCTGTTCAAGCTCGGGCAGGAGAGCAGAGTCCAGATCAGTGAACTCCCCATGGTCAGTGGCGGACTAGGAGATATCCTGAGAGGAGGGTATTGGCTCCAGAGTCATGAACAGCTCCTGGCTCACAGGGATCACCGGCTGACCAGCCTCCTCCTTCACCTCCCACTCTGTCATCACCAGGTATGTCTTGGCCAGACCATGGTCATGCTGGGGGAAGCTGGCTGTCCCCCCCCTCCCCCATTGCATCCAGCTACTAATAGTAGCAGCATGCGTGAGGTGCTGCACCAGACCATCCACTTGCCTCCTTTGCCTTGTGGTAGGACTGCCTCAGCTCTTTGATTTTGACTTGGCACTGCTGGGCGTCCCTGTAATAGCCTTTAGCCACCAGGCAGCTTGTGATTTTGCTATAAATTTCCTCATCCCTCTTGCTGGCTCAGAGCTCAGAAAGGATGGATTCATCTGCCCATGCCTTCATGAACTCCAAGATCTCCTGAACACTCCACGTTGGCACTCTTCTGCACCCTGGGAACTGGAGCCGATGGGAGTAGAATTATTCAAACTCATTGCAGAGTTACTAGAATTGGTCAAAGTCATGTCCACATGTGCCGCTCACTCTGAGGTATGCTCACAACACGGGCCAGAGGGGGAAATGCAATTCAACTTTTCCCAGGGCTTTTTCTGATCACCTGGAGAGCAGTAGTGGTGCAAGTTGTAGCCAGAGCAGTCAAAGCAAGGAACTGTGGGAGGCCTCAGCTTTCACCCAGTGCTGCATCTATGCTACTGTAAACTTGACCATGCAAGGTCGGAAATAGCGTTACTCCTCGTGAAAAGCAGGAACACTGAAATCGACTTCCGTGGGCCTTAAAGTCGATGCAACAGGCTTGAAAGTGTGGCCGCATCAATTAGAAAATTGACCACGTGCAACTACATTTAGTGTAAAGTCCTAATGTAGACAAGGCCTTAAAGTCCATTCAATGAACATCACTGGAAGTTAGGAGACTAAATATATATGAGGACTTGGGCCCAAGTGCAGAGTATCTTATTTAGTTTCTCCTGTTTATTAACCAATAATCACAAAACTATGCACAAATGAAGCATTTTTATTGATTATAATGGATGTGAACACTCAAGCAATAATACATAACATTAACTGGCAGAACAAAGTAGTAGCAGGATCTCACAGGAAAAATTGATTTGGCTTATTCTTATGTGTATATAGAATAGAGAGATAATAAGCAATATTTTCAACTGTGTAGAACTGAAAATACGTTATTGCAGCTGGTCACATGGAAAGATCTAGCATGCAGTAAAATATTTGCATTTCCCCAGTCAGTTGCCCTGCAAATCTTTCTCCTGAGTTTGTGTTATTGTGAACATGATTAATTGTAAAAGGGAAGCAAGTGAAGGGAATCCTTTGCTCTATGTGAAAAGCTCCTTATTTATAAAGAAACCCGGCTGAGATAAACCCCAACACTTTAGACCCCACAGCCCCTGATCCATTGGGAGACATCTCGGCCTTTGCAGTTCTTTGTCCATGCCACCCTGCATGAGTAAAAAATAATATTAGCTGATTATGGCAAACTCATCAAATAGTGCAATGTCCTCACCCAAGAAAAAAACCAGCCACTTTACATTTATGTACATTTCACTTTTCTGTGGAGCGCTAAGCTAATATAACAAGTAATTTGCTACTGGCCAATCCCAGAAGAGCACTTGGCTAGTCTGAAGGGCCCAGCTGGATCCCGGAGCTATGCCCGACTGGATAAATCCTGAGTCTTCCAACACTTCCTAAAAGGTTGTCAATAGGTTGTCAAAAAAGCCCATTTGCCAATTGGTATTCCTGCCACAGAAACGTGCTGTGTTTGTGACACTGCTCATAGGGGCCAACTCAGTGGGCCCTGGAACACCAATGGAAAAAAATAGAAGCTTCTCCCCTCCTTCCAAACGTCCAATCTGTGAACACCGCTGCGGATCAACTCCTCCCGGTCACTCCCAGCACCTCCTGCCCACTGCAGCTCCTCTCTTCTGCTGCATGCAGGAGGCAGGGGAGGGAGGCAGAGGAGCAGGGATAGGGCACACTGGGTGAGGTGGGGGACAGCAGAAAGAGAAGGGAGGAAAAGGGAAGTGGAGGTGGAGCAGGAAGTAGGAAGAGGTGGCCAGACTGGAGCTATGAGGTAAAGGGTAGAATGGGGGTGGGGGTGGAGCTGGAGAAGGGGTGGGAAGAAGCAGGGTGGGATTTGGGGGTCAGGGGAAGGGATGGAGAGGGGACAGGGCCTGAAGCTGAGCAGGGTTTGAACACCCCAAAGGAAAATCGGAAGCTGGAGCCTGGGACATTGCTTTCTGCTGGATGGAATCACATTCGTTCAATTTTGTGCCATAAGCGCTATCCTGCCCGAATAGAGAACTAATGCAGATTCCATTTTAGCTCCAGCTGGAGGGGGCTAAGCTGCTAGAGAACCGTGATTAAGTTGTGTCCTCACTGCCACATGAAGTGTTTGAACTGGGCTTTGAACTCCTGGGAACCTCAGATACTCAGCAAATACATTTCCCTCAGTAGAAGAGTGTCTATGCTGCTGTAGTGGAGCAAGTCCCCCACTGAATCTGGGCAGGGAGGTGTTAATTGTCTGTCCTGAAGATTGAGGGTATGTCTACACTACACAGTTTTGTGAGAAAAACGGCCGTTTTTCCAACAAAACCTGAGTAACGTCCACACTGCAATTGCGTTCTTTCGAAAGTAAATCAGGAAGAACAGAGGGTTTTTTTTCCGGCATTGGTAAACCTCATTCTACGAGGAAGAAGCCTTTTTCCAAAAGAGCTCTTTTGAAAAAAGCCATGTGTGGACAGGGAAGAGGGAGTTCTTTCAAAAGAAGAGAAAAGAGGAAAAAGCACAGGTGCCCTGGTGTGCATTCTGCCCATAGCAATCACAGCTTACATGAGAGAGAGCATCCATTCAGTGTGGACACTATCTGTCAAAAAGCAGAGCACTTTTTGATGTGCTTTTGCAGTGTGGTCGCTCTCTTTTGGAAGAAGTTTTTTCAGAAGATCCTTTCTGGAAAAGCTTCTTCCGAAAGAAGCCTGCAGTCTAGACGTAGCCTGAAGCTGAAGCTGGTCCCATTTCACCTGTCAGCAGCAGCAAGTCTGGAGGGAATTAAAAGGAAGGAAGCAGATTTCAGAGCCCGTCTCAGGAGGGATCTTGGGTCTGAGGCTGCAGGGACCTAAGTGGTCCTGAACTAGGAGCTTTCAGGTCGGCCAAGTCTGTGGAGAAGGTTTAGTTCAGTCTATTGGCTGGTTTGTGCCATTTTACTTTTCTTTGGACAAGTCAGACCCCAGAAGTGCCTGAGTTGTGAACCTACACAGGGTACCTGGACTGTTGCTTATAGCAGATGGCAAAGATGCCCATTCACAGTGCCAGTGCCCTACACTGGATGGAATCAAAACTGGTCAATTGCATGTCATATACCCGATACCTTTAATAACTCTCACAGTCTCTTCGGTCAGAGTGTTGGGAGTTTTTGGAGGAGAAAGATCTGAGTTCTATCTTCACTGCTGCTATAAAGGTCCAAGAGGCCTTTAACTATAGCTATAACTGAGACTCCTCAATGTACATAAATATATTGTTCTGTGAACCCTTAATTTACTCATTCTGAGTTTAAATATGTTAATAAATAAACATATCTATATTAGCAAAATCCTCATTATTTCAATGATAGCCTGTTTATCCAAAAGATTATTGTAGTTTCTCTCTTTTTTTAACTAGCCTGCCACTAAGTATATATGCAAATGTGTCACTATCAGTTTTAGTAAGAGGTTTCATACGTACCATGCAGCCATGCCTTTTGGATCGCGAACAACTCTCTTTGCACAGTTTACACTATTTGTAATGTCAGCTGTCAGTAAATCTAAAAAAGAAATATAGTGCTATGAGACAGGGAAAAACATTTTCCTCTTTGTTATTTTAAATAAGTCATCTTAAAATGGGCACTGAAATTAAACTTTATTTATTATTTATTAATCTTGCTTTTTAAGGTAATATATAAGGACCAACCTAGAATGGGGCCCTCTGGTGTTAGGCACTATATCTACATAGACTAGCCAATGCCCTTGTGTTGAAGATCTTAGAATCTAAATAGAAAGGTGAGGTGGGGGAAAGGGATATAATCCACAAGCAGAATAAACAATGTGGTGCTGTCAAGCATCATGATAGTTACATAATTTGGTTTTAGCTTTAGAATGCTGTCAATCTGCGGGCTAGTTGTACCATAAATGACTATCGAAAGGTGTCTTGTATCTTCCACTGAACCACGTGGTACTGGCCAGAGCTAATACACACTTCTGAGGGAAACCTGCATCACTGCGCATGCACATAATTAATGTAACATGCAGAAAATAGCTTCTGCTGGAAAGTTACTGCACTTCTGCCTTTTACCCACCAAAGGGCAATGTGGGGGTAGAACAGAGCTGATTCTCCTGGCCAAGTAGGTAAGAGAAATAGCCTCTTGTACCTTCTTCACAAAGCCTGTCGGGCCAGGTCAGGAGACAGGGGACATGACAGCATGGGGCTGCTGAGGGGTATGGGGCATGGGGCATGAAAAGGGCTCATGGCTGGTGGGGGAGGACAGACTGGAGCAAGGGCTCAAGGAGAGTGAAGGTGCCAGGTCACAGGGGGAAGAGAGATGCAGAAGCGCATGGGGACATGGAGGTAGGTGTAGAGCCACATGGGGATGGGATGGGGGGATGCCGGGAAACATGAAACAGGAGGAAGGGGTTGCAGGGCTATATTGGGAATAGAGTGGCTGAATGGGGCACAGACACACAGACAATGGGTTTAGGACCACATGAGAGTTGGGGGAGAGGCTGGCTGAGTGGGGGGGGGATGGAGGGACGCATGTGGACAAAGGTTCCCTCTAAGCTGCACAGCAGCACAGATCTGCAGCTATTTAATCAGAAACTACTTTTAATTCTTTTTAAAAATAGACTAGATTTCAGGTTGATTGCGTCTCTTTACAGTAGAAACTTTGAAATGTGTTTTTAAAATGGAGCATGCCCCCAAACGGACATTTGTGCTGGCCTTCCACACAGCAGGGACTGTCATCATCTCATAACAAAAAAGTGTCCTCATACCAACATAAGGGTGAATTAGAAATGCTTCTCCAAACGGGATTTATTTAAACTAAAAAACCTACAAGAAAAAGTCTGATAAACAAGGAACACAATTCCTCTTGAAAAAATCTTTTGAAACGCCCTTCCCCCTTTATAGTAGACATACATCCCCACACATTGCAAATCTGGCCTTCTGTCAATAGACTAAGGGGTTGTTTTTAACCTAGGGCTACTAAGGGGGAAAACCTGGCTGCTGTTATAACTTTGCAATGCTAAGGCCTCACACAAAACGGCAGAATTAGCTCATCTTAGTGTACCTTATAGGAACATTATATTGCACCTACCACGACACTGGATGCCACATGCGTTCTTGGCTCTTGGGGTCTTGCCATCATTGCACCACCAGCGGCTGTTGATTTGTAAAATCCCATAGTCGGTGCTTTGGTCACCTCGGTTATAGTTTGTGGCGCTCGTGTTAAACTGGCTCTCGAATCTTGCTGTGCACACCCCTGTGAAAGTTCCGTTAAAAACATAAGAGTGACGCATTGTCTCCAGTGATAAAAACTCCTCATAGGTTGATAGTTTACAGAAATAGGGATCTAAATGCCCTTGTATCTCCTGTTTGTAGCTGATGCAAATGATTGTTTAATACAAAGCCCACACAGGCCGTTTTGCTTCCATTTAGATTCACAACCCTTATTCAATAGGCATAGCAAGAAAAGCCATTCTTCCTGTACAACTTTGTATTGTCATATGCACACCACAGGGGGCCTGTCTCTCTGAAGGAAACACCAGGGTTTTTGGGGGTAAGGATGCCAACGTTTTTATTGCTAAAAAACAGACCCCCGAGGTCCTGTCCCATCTCTTCTCCCAAATCCACACCACTTACTCTTCTCCCTCCCTCTGTCATCTCTCTATTACTGGAGACTCTCATCCTCCGTCCCCAACCCTCCAGGTGGGCTCCCTCTGTGCCAGGGCTGGGCCAGGAGCTACGGTCTGACTTGGATCCTGCTGCCTGTTTGGAACAGGTTGATCGCCTTAGTCTCCAGTGAGTACATCTCACTGGACACTGCCATGTCCCATTTTTGACCGGACATTCCAGTCGAAGACCAGACACCTGGCAGCTTATCCCCTTTCCCTCTCCGTGCCCGCCCCTCCGAACCACATGGATATCTCCAAGGCAGCAGACTTACAGTGTCCCAGGCTGTAGCCCCAGTATCCATCCAGCCCAAGACTTTTCATTGCTCTTGCCAGCTCACACCTCTCATAGATCTTCCCATGAGCAGCCAGAGGCAGGAGGAAAAGCCCCAAGATTAGCAAAGCCTTCATGCTGGCAGTGTAGCGAACCTGGGGACCTACCACTGGCACCAGAGATGACCTGTGTCTGCTGATCGAGAGGAAGAACAACTCAGAGCACTTCAAGACACACCCTTCCCGGAACTGAGCAAACCCCCCTGCAGCTTCTCAGCTGCTCTTCCTGCCAGTCCCAGCAGCTAATTAGCAGCCACTCTCTGCAGCTCCCAGCTTTGAATGGCAAAGTTTGTCTAGTTCACTGTGGTACCTCTGACTTCTGCTATGTCTTTGGAGATGGTGTGTGTCCTCAAGGATGGGACATGGGCCTGGGATCCAACAGACTTACAGTCTAGTCCGTGCTTTGCCACTGTGCTGCAAGGTGACCTTGGACAAAATGTTTCATCCCTGCCTTGGTTTCCCTATATGCAATAAGGGAATAATGACACCTCTCCTGTGGCCTATACGCTCTGGATAAGTGCTAAGTAGTATTATTCTGATCAAGGGTTATTTTGTGACTCTCAGTACTTTGTTGCTCCTGACTTGTTACTAGGGATGTTATCTTCACTCAGTTTCCATGGTTAATATTTTTCATACTTCATGAAAGTAGGCAATCCTGAACAACACTGTTTCGGGCTCTCCTGATTGACCATGCAGGGTATGGGGAAAAAAAACTTTCCAACTTTGGATGAAATCCTCAGTGGATGTAAACTATGTTAGAAAAGAAACGTGTGACCCAGAGGTGGATGAGGTAAAAGAAACTGCTTTATTGCCTATACACATTTATCTCGGATATTCAACACAATGTCCGAGTGGCAACAAATTGGCATTAGTCAGACGCTTTTATCTATTTTAGTGTGTTAATTCACACATCTATCACTACTTTTCCTAAAACCTTATTTAGTAATGTTAACTCCCATATAATGAATATTAATTAGCAAATAAGAAACAATTATACCCACCATTAATTACTATTTATACAATTTCTAATTGAATCAACAGTTTCTTATACTACAAACTAACAGGTCACATGGATTACAAGGAATTTGACCCTGAAAATGTATTATGCAGAGCCAGTGAGGATAAGCCAAAGACATAAAGTAGAGCAGCTGCATGCTTATCTATTTTTCTAGGCTGCAAAAATGAAGGGAAAGAGCATGTCCAAGGGCAATGCCTACTGTGGCTGAACTCCTGAACAACTAATATAGATCCATTTCAGACCTATTGATTTTTTACGCAACCCAACAAACTAGTGTTTGCTCTACTGAAATCACTGATTTATTCCAGCTGGGGATCTGGCCCTTAATCTTCAGCTTTTGGACTAGCCTGGGAAAGGAATAGCACTGGAGAGCAATGGTATGGGTGGAGAACGGCCCTTAGCCCCTGCTGACAGAGACTTGAGGAGAGGGAAAAATATCTCGTATCAGCAATCCTTCTAGCTGTACTGGCATTGATGGCCTTTGCTGAGAACAATGTCCAGCCCCAAAGATTTCAGTGGGAGTTAGACACCTAAGTACCTTGCAGGGTCTGGGCCTAGGATTCCCAAGTCTTTAGGCTAGTAGGTGGAAAGGAAAATGTGAAAGTAGGAAAAATCTTGCGGCCCCAAAAATGGCTTGAAGGATCCCTCTATTCCCCATGAAGGAAAAACCTGTGATTTATAATACAGATATTAAGGTACCTGATATTACACTGACACAAAGGGCCTTAGTCACATACATTTATACACCCAGCTTTGCAAACTTCTGCAGTGCTCTCTTAAAAGCAAACTGTTGGCAGATGAACGAGGAAGTGAAACAATTTTTGTTTCTTTTCTCTTTTTTAACAAGGAGTTAGAAATACTTAATTTGGGATTTCCCAATAGAGCTTTCTTCATAGTGCTGTTTTCTTCCCTGCCTGTGTTTGCACAAGCAAGAATGGGGCCCAGCTGTGTTGGGAACTGTACTAGCATAAAATACCAGGCGTCCTGGTTCAGAAGAACAATGTTAGCGGGACAAAGATCCTGCTATTTTCACAGCTTGCTCCTAGCTTTAGAATGGTGCCAGTCTGTGGGCTAGTTGCACCATAGCCAACTCCTGCAAGGGACCTTGTCCCTTCCTCTGGAGCATGTGATACTGCCCACTGCAAACGGTGACATTCCATAGGACTTGAGCAGGGGTGGGGAGCCTATGGCCCACATCAGCTCTGCCACTGTGCTCCTCCACCCTACTTCCCAACCCACCCTGCAATCCCGGCCTGCTCCTTCTCCTTACCTCCATTCCAGACCCAACAATCCCCAACCCACTCCTGCATCCACCCTCCTGCCCAGACCCCACCCCACAAGCTCACTTCCCAGCAGCCCCCTTCCACCAACTGAACCCCTTGTTTTTGCCCCATCCCAGAAGCAAGGGGAACCGCAAAATCTACTAGCTCAGACCCTCCTAGGCTCTGGTATGTGAGGGGAATGTCTGAAAATGTGAAATCAAATATTACTACCTGTAGCACCTCAGAGCTACTAGGAATTGAAAGCAATGAGAGAAAAACCTTGTTTTTGATTTTTTCCATATTCTTCACTTGGTGCTCTTGCCTGGAGGTATGCTTTGGTAAGACTTGCTTTAATCATTTGAGTTATAGTTTGTGGCCCCTGTGTTATAATTACTCACATATATTGCTGTAAATGTAACTATAGTGAACCACACTAGGTGTGTGGGTTCCATAAACACCCTTGTAAAGGTTCTATTTAAAAGAAACAAGCACACAGAGAGACATATTTTCTCTAGTGATAAAAATTCCTCCTATATTGATATTTTACAGAAATAGGGATCTAGATGCCTGTTTATAAACAGCTGATTCAGATTATGTGGATCATTATTTAACACTGTTGAGGGCACGTCCCCCTTGTGTGGGGTCTCTCAGTTGAAATCCCACACAGGTCCACCTATCAGGATCTGCGTGGCCCAACAGCCGGCATCTGAGTCTCCAACGCCCCGCTGTCAGAGTCAATATGGTCCTGCAGCTCAGTTTTTGCCACAGGCCCCTCTCTTGGGGGTACATACGGCCCTGCCACCTAGTCCTTGCGATGCCTCCTTTATGGTGTAAATACAGCCCTGGGGCTTAGTCCTTGCGTTGCTCCCCTATTGGGGTGAATACAGCCCTGAGGTCTAGTCCACCAGCTCCCCCTATTGGGGTGAATACAGCCCTGAGGTCTAGTCCACCAGCTCCCCCTATTGGGGTGAATACGGCCCCGAGGCCTTGTCCTTGCAGTGCCCCCCATTGGGATAAATACAGCCCTGAGGCCTAGTCCACAGGCTTCTGGGCCTTCCTCTGCTCCGGAGGACTCCACCGGGTCCCAGCCAGGGCCTATTGGCCGTGGGTCGGTCCACTGCTTGCTCAGACAGGGGTTCCTCCCCTCAACAGGCCAAACACTTTGGGTTTTCAATTTCCCACCCTGGGCCACTTCCTACCACCCCGCCTCTCTCGGCTGCTGTAACTCCAGCCCACCTCCAGGGCCGGGGCTGGGGCTGCAACAGTTGGGGCTGGGGCTGTAGCGTCAGGTCCGGCTGCGTTGGCTCATCTCACTCTGGAGCTGGCTCTGCAGGTCCTTCCCCTTCAGCAGTCAGCCCTGAGTGAGCTGTCTCAGGGCCTTTTATACTCCTGCTCACCAATGAGCATGCCTGGCAAGGCCGTGGGGAAGGGGCGCTCTCAGCCAGCTGGGCCCAGCCCACAGTCTGTTCTATAGTGCGGGGCCAAAGCGCCCCCTCACAAACACAAACTGTACACAGGCAGTTTTGCTTCCTTTTGATTTGATCAGATTCACAACCCTTATTAAAGATGCGTAATAAGAAAAACCATTCTACACAGAAGTCTTTTGACTGTCATATGTGCACTGCATGGGGCCTATCTCTTTGAAGGAAACACCAGTGTTTTGGGGTATAGAGTTGCTAATTTCTAGTTGCTGAAAACCTTACACCTGAGGCCCTGCAGTTCCTCAGCATCCTAAAGCCCCTCCCCAACTCACGCCTCTCTCCTCCTATCCCATCTCTCACTGCTCCCCACCCTCCTTGTCACCCTCCCCATATCCTCCCTCTCCCAAACGCTGGGCTCTCTGCTCTGAGGCTGGGTTGGAGGCTACAGTTTGAGTCGGAGCTTACCACCCACCATCTACGTTTTGTTAGTCTATAAAGTGCTACCGGACCATTTGTTGTTTTTTTCTCTACAGACTAACTCGGCTACCCCCTGAAGCATCTGCAGGTAGGCGGTGTCCTTGGCTGCACAGGGTCTGGTGCAGGTTAATGACCCAGCGTCTCTGCTTCCCCCATAGTTCATGATGGCAGTGTAGAAAACCCAGGCTCCTGTCTCTGAGATCAGAGACAACCTGGCCTGCTCCTAATGGAGAGGCAGAACCTGGAACATCTAGAGCTCCAGCCTTCCTGGAAAGCAATGGCCCCTCCCTGCAGCTCCCAGCTATGAATGATACACTGCAAATACTTTCATAGGTGGGTTAAAAGTATTTGCAAATACTTTCATAGGTGGGTTGTCTAGTCCACCGTGGCAACTGACTTCTGCCATGTCTTTGGAGATGTAGTGTGTCCTCGCTGGCAGAGCACTGCTGGAAGGATCCAGCAGACCTACAATCTAGTCCAATCTTTGCCACTGGGCTATAGTGCAGAAAGGGAATAATGACATCTCTCCTGTGGCCTAGATGCTCTGTATAATTGCTAGGTAGTATCATTCTGATCAAGCGCTGTTTTGTAACTTGCAGTAATAAGTCTCTGACTAATAAAGGCACAGTTTACCCTTTTCGCCAGTGGAGGAAGAAAACCTTTATTACAGGGATGTGTGCTAAATTAGATGCTATTTACGCCTGTTCCAACATGCCCTGATGCTATATACACCTGTTCCAATGTGCCCTGCTCATCAGACCTAAAATCATGTGAGCAGTTTGCTGCTCCTCACTTGTTACTTCTCATATGGACTGTACATTATTAAATAAGAATAAGAATGTGAAATTCTTCAGTGTAAAAGCATAAACTCAGATCCTAACATTTCACTGCAGAATAACAACCGCCGCTCTGTAGTTAATGTTGTTACTGAGTTTCCAAACATGACAAGCCTGAGTTGGGTCATTCCATCTAAAATGCCCAATGACAGGAATGTCAGCTTCAAAACTTTTAGCATAGGCCTGGCAGACTTTACTAAAAAATCTGAAATGAATTAGACACCCTATGGGCAGAAGTTCAGAAATAAATATTGTGTGTGTGTGTGTGTGCGTGCGTGCGTGCGCCGCGCGCATTTATTTATCAGTCTGTACTAAAGTTGTACCAAAGTAATGTGAATAGAGATCACATTTAGGTTACCAAGTACATCTGTGCACTACCCTGAAGGTCCAGAGATGAATCTAGTTTCTATGTCTTAATGTTGATTTTCCACACTTATCAGTGTCTGAATTTCCCAAGTTTAGCTATTTCTTTTGCCTAGTGACAAGGTTTTTGTGGAGATTGATTGCCCTAGAATTGCTGATGTGTATGATCAGCATTAACATCACATGAACAACATTTTTTTCCTGGAATAATTCTTTCGAAAGAGAGGATAATAGACTCTGACCAGATGTTGTAAACTCCCAACTAAAGTTAAAGATCTAGCCAATTTTGTTGTTTGTTATTACAAAAGCAAGAATGGCCCAGAGGTTGGGGCATTGGCTTGGGACACACCTCATGGAGGTGGCATGTAGCACTTGCATACATCAATGGTAGGAGCCATATAAATGCCATAGATGGCTTGTATGTGGCATGGGCTCCAGTTTCCACAAAACAAATACCGCTACAATCTTCCATTCTTAGCCTCTAGACCTAGAGTTGTATCTTATTACACATATAATTTCTAGATGTTGAAAACAAAGTTCACTCCAGAACACAGCTTATTGATTTGCATCTTAATCAGGAGAATTGTGCAACTACATGCTGGGAAAAAAAGCAACACTATTAAGAAAGGCCTCTTGGGAAATCCCAAATTACTATTTCTAACTACTTGCAAAGGCAAAACAAACATTGTTTCATTTCCTTGTTCATCTGCCAACAGTTACATGATAACAGAGCACTGCTAAAGTTTGCTGAACTTGTGTGTATTAATAAATATGCCTAGTGCAGTGGTGAGCAATCTGCAGCCTATGGACCACATGCAGCCCACTGGGTTTCATCTGTGGCCTGCGCATAGGGTTTCCAGATGTCCGGTATTGACCCAGACAGTCTGGTATTTTCGCCTCCTGTCTGGTAAAAAAATTCAGAAAATACCGGACACCTAAAATGTCCGTTATTTTCAGATTTTTTTCCTGGCCAGGAGATGAAAATACCGGACACCTGGCAACCCTAGCACCCGGGCCCAGCCCCAGCCTCCTCCGCCCACCTGGGCTCCGACACCCCCAGCTCCCCAGCCCCGGACCCCATGCTTACCTGGTTCCGCAGGGAAGCTAAGTTCTGGCTTGAACAAGAACACAAATTGGCTGCCAGCAAAAAGCCTAAAGACCAAGGGGAAACAATGCCTTCCCTGGGTCTTAGTGCTCAACCTCTCCCTTGTTCCTATCCCTGTTCTAACTCTGCACTCACTCTGAAAGGGGCCATGCTGTTTTAATGCTGTTTTATTATTTAAATTTTTTTTTTTTTTGATCAGCAACTTTGGTCTCTCCCTGCCCCTTTTTCCCCCCTCAACAGAATTTTTTCCCCAATATCTTTTTTTTTTTTGGGGGGGTGTTCGGTATTTTTGGTTCAACCATTTGGCAACCATTTGTGCACTCCTTGTCTGTCCCCTGCCCACATATTTCTCGCACACTGGCCATTGACACCCCACACTTTCTGTTCCTTCTCCTTTCTTCCAGCACTTTTGGAGCACCATGAATCTGCTGAGTCACACTCCGTCCCTGTCCTCCCCTTCCTCCCTGAGCTGGAACACCATGAATCAGCTATTTGTGTCTGTTCAAAGTTCTGGGAAGGAGCATGGATAGAACGTGGCTCAGTGGATTCATGGTGTTCTGAAAGTGCTGGCAGGAAGGAGGGGAGGTGAGGGGAGGAGTAGGAAGTGTGGGGCTCCAGTGTTCCAGTGCATGAGAGGCACATGAGGGAGGGGGACAGACAGGAGGTGCATGAGCTTCAGGTGGAACCCCAGTGGGCTACAGGCATCAGGTTGCCCACCACTGGTTATGTTGCCCAGTGAGGCGATGGAAAGCCATATCTGTGGCCCCCTCACTAGTCGTGGCTGTCTATCTTTGGCCTAGTGTCATTTGTGCCAGTGTAATTCCAGGTCCATTACAGTCTACTTTAGAAATCACAGGTTTTTCCTTAATGGGGAGGGAAGAGACTCTTTCAAGCCATTTTTGAAGCTACAAGATCTTTCTTAGTTCCACATTTTCTTCTCTAACTGCTGTCCTAAAGACTTTGGAGTCCTAGGCCAAGATTCTTTTTTACAGTAGATAGCTTCCTAATTGCCATTGCAATCTCTGGAGGATGTCCCTTCCTACCAGCCCCAGAGAGAGGCCAGGCTCCCTTGCTCCCACATTTCTGAAAAGACTGATTCAAAGGAGGATTAGCAGTCTCCATGGTCACAGTTGCCAGTGCAGGAGCCAGGCAACAAATAGTCCAGGGCTCAGGCCTTCAGGCAGGGTGGAGGAGCAAGCTCTCCACGGGGACAGCAGAAAGCATTGGAGGGGCTCTAGTAGTCCGAGAGCAGAGCTGCAGGTAGTCTAGAGCATGAGGTCCTGCGTCAAGGAGATGGCAGACTAAGGCTTTGTCTAGACTGCAGAATTTTTCTGGGATACCATTCCTGAAAAACTCTGCCACGTCCAGGGAACACGTTCGCTTTTTCAGAACAGTTTCCAAAAAAGCAGGATCGTTATTTCGGCATCTCTGTATTCCTCTCGGTGAGAGGAATAAGGGATGTTCTGAAAGAGGAGGGTTTTCCAAAATTTGGCCCCATGTAGACAGGCCTAGTTTCGGAAAAGCCTCTTCCAGAACAAAAACAAAAAAAAAAAAAGCAGAAAAAGATATGCAAATTGCGGTTCGCAATCTGCGTAACTTTTTCTGGAAAAACCCCCGCAGTCTAGATGTAGCCAAAGGCAGGTCTCTTGGCCTATGGTGGGGAGCTTTCCCCCAACCCCCCACCCCAGAGATGGGGTTGGCAGCAGAGGATAAAGGGACCTTGGCTCATCCACCTCCACCAGGTCCCAGCCGAAGGCCCTAACAGTGCCAGAGGGTTCCATCCCTGTGTCAACAGCAATCCCACCACAACACACTGACCAGAACTCTGGCAACACAGCTGAAGTGTTGTTTGGTATGCCGGAGCTCCTTCCTAGAATCCCCTTTCTGTGTACTTGCCCTTCATGGATACATCTCCCCAGGGCACATACTAACGGCAGTCCCAAGCAGTTCCTCACCATCTTTCTTGGCTCCCTGAAGTCTCTTACCTGATATGTGCCAGTGAAGAGCTGCTAGCTGTTAGCAGTCTCCAAAGGAGCATCTGCTAGCTGGGGTTTGCAGGAGTGCTGGGTGGACATCTCCTCTCCCATTTGCTTCAGTAGACAACTCATGTGCTTTAATGCCTTGTTAAACTGAGATCAGCATCTGTGTTTCTTGTGGGGATGCAAATGTAGGCATTCGAAATAGTCATTTTTTGAGGAGTAATGTTAGTTCAAACCAAGGGGTTTGGTTTGAACTAACACGTCCTGGTGCGCACTTTCACTTTCGAATCAGCTGTTGATCGGAGTAACGCGCCGGCGAGATCATGCTAATGAAGCGTGGGATATTTAAATCCCTGTTCATTTACTATTTTGAATGCCTACATTTGCATCCAAACTACGGTGCAAGTGTAGACATACCCTGTGTGAACAGTGTAAAAGCTCCAGAGTTCTTCGCTATACATTTGGTTGCTTGTAAGTGCTTGGGTTGTGTAAATGATGTGATGAGTGACATCAGTGTATTTGATTAAGAACCTTGGACAGATTTTTTAAACCCAAATTTATATTTTTGGGAATATATTGGAGATTTGCATGTGTCCGTGAGTCTGTTTGTTCAAGAATTCCTCATAAATGGTGAAGGCTAGGACAACCAAATTTGATATGCAGTTCCTCTTTTCCTAATTTAAACCAAGGTTTGGTTTGTGGCAAGGGCCCCTCTTACCCAGGCCACCACTGGGCTGGTCTCTCACTCCTAACCCCAGAGTTTGGGGTTCACAGCAGGTCTCTGTGGTAGGGAGCACAACCACGCCTCCTCAGACTCCCTCCCTAGCTGCCTCCACTTAATGCTGTTGTGGATTTCATTTCCTTTCTTTTTCTTTTTCTCTCCCCTTCCCCCAGCTTCCAACTGCTGAGGCTTTTAAATGCCCTCTGTCAGCCAGCAGAGGAGTCAGTTGGCCCCAATCAGCCTGAGCCAACTCCCTCCCAGCTGCATCTAATTGGCCTGCAGCTCTCTGCTTCTCCTCACAGGGTTTTTTTTACCCTTTTGAGCTGCCTTTTCCCCTCTCTGCAGCAGCTCCCTGGCCTGACCCTGCCACACATTCCCGCTCAACACCGTGGGGTTGGGCTTCTTGGGTCGGACAACAGTGCACCCTTGATAGCCCGTCTGCGTTCCCATCATAGGTGTGCGCACGGGGTGTGCCGGGTGTGCCCAGGCACACCCTAATGTCTCAGGCTGGCTAGCCCGAGCCATTTTTCCTCCCTGGGCCCCACCCGGCCCGGCAGCACCGCGCGCCCAGCAGCACGGCGTGGCGCGGCGCCCCGAGGCACCCGGGAATGCCCCCGAACAGCACGGCAGCATGGTGCGGTGCCCTTGAGGTGCCTGGGAGCGCCCCGCCCAGCACGGCAGTATGGCGCGGCGCCCTTGAGGCACCCGGGAGTGTCCCCACCCAGCCCGGCAGCACGGTGCAGCACCCTTGAGGCACCTGGGAGCGCCCCTGCCCGGCCCGGCAGCACGGCGCGGCACCCTTGAGGTGCCTGGGAGCGCCACGTCTGGCCCGGCAGCACGATGCGGCACCCTTGAGGCGCCTGGGAGCGCCCACGCCCGGCCCGGCAGCACAGCGCAGCGCCCGGCCCTGCAGCACCGCGCGGCGCCCCGCCCTGCAGCACCGTGTGGTGCTCCGGGGGGCACCCCCGCCCAGCCCTGCAGCACCATACGGCACCCCGGGGGTGCCCCTCCCCGGCCCTGCAGCTTGGGCTGGCTCTGACTCCAGCCCTGCAAGCTGTAAGGCAGAAGCTGAAGGTAAGGGGGAATAAGAGGAAGGGGTGGGAGAGGAAGGGGCTTTTGCAGTGGGGGAGGGTGGAGGAGGAAGAAAGGGGAAGGGGTGGAAAGGGCTTGTATGGAGGGGGAGGAGAAAGGGGGAAGAAAGGGGAAGGCACCAAAGGGACAGGGTAGAGGAGACACAAATGCTAGGGGGGAAGTGGAGACAATGAGGAAAAGGGCAGGAGGGGAGGTGTCAGTGGGAGGGGGACAGGGTGATGCTGGAAGAGGAGAGGGTAAGGGCATTGGGGATTGGAGGGGGAGGTGCTGGGAGAAGGCTTGACAGAAGGGGTGGGCATGAGGAAGGTGGGGTTGGAGCAAGTCATGTGTGAGGGCACAGGGGCATGAGGGGAATGGGGGCAGAGGTGGTGAGGGGATGGGCATCAGGGAAAAAAGGGCAAAGGGGGCAGGGGCAGTGAGGGAACGGGGAGGCACCAGGAGGGTGCAGGGGTAAGGGAAGGTGCAGGTGCCAGGGGATTCTGGGGGTGAAGCAGAAGGGCAGACACCTGCAGGGGAGGGACCAGCACCAGAGGAGAGAGGCGAGGGAGGTGTTAGACGAAGGGATGAGGAGGGGTAGCTCACATGATCAGAGTGGGGCTACTGGACAAGTGGGCACAGGGGGGAGAGAAGGGCTGGTGGAGGAGGGGCAGGTCTCAGGAAGGCTGAGGGCAGTGAGAAGGGCAGGAATCAGGACAGCAGAGGAGGGTGAGGGGTTGGGGGGCAGCAGGCACCAGGGGAGTTGATGGAGCAAGGGGAGGAGACATGGCAGCAGAGGGGAAAGGTAGATATTTATTAATAACTTGGGTGCCACAATGGCACATCCAAACAAGCCTCATGAATTCGGTACCAGTGCACAACACAAAATTCATTCTGCTCATGGGAGGAAACTCTTAGAGGGAACACTTCCCACCCCCCCCAGCCTCTCCACCCCCGCATTAATGTCACACACATTGGATTAATGCAATTGCAGGATAGTTGCATGGGGGAGGGGTTGGGGGGGGGAAACTAATCCCTATTGGTAGGAGGATGGTGGGAAAAGTCCTTGGGTCGGGGGTCACATAACACTTTTTACTTTTGGTCATGTGCCCATCTTGCCCGGAGAGGGTTACCTCCAGGGGCGTGGTTAACAGAGGTCAGGGGTGTGGCTAGTGGGGGGGTCAAAGTGCATTTTAAAAAAATTCTTTGGGTGCACACCCTAATGAAATGTGCTGCACACGCCTATGGTTCCCATGCTGGGTTCCTGATCTATTTTGCACACAGAAGTGGAATGGCTGCAGGGACAGGAACCACTGGGTCACCCTCGCATTCTTGTCCTTGTTTCAGTGCATCCATTGCAAGGGTGCATGATCAGTGACCAGGGTAAACTTCCGCCCAAGGAGGTAGTAACGTAAGCTTTCCATGGCCCACTTTACCACAAGACTTTCCCTCTCAACCATCACATAGTTTTGTTCCCTTGGCAGAAGCTTCTTACTTAGATACAGGACTGGGTGCTCCTCTTCCCTAACCATTTGTGACAATACGGCCCCTAGCCCTACTTCTGAGGCATCGGTCTGCAGGATAAACTCCTTCTTAAAATCAGGGGCTATGAGAACTGGATCACCGCAGAGGGCCGTCTTGAGATCCTTAAAAGCTTCTTCCGCTGCAGTGGTCCATTTTACAATGTCAGGACCTCGAGCTCTAGTCAGGTCAGTCAAAGGGCAAGCCCTGGAAGCGAAGTTGGGGATGAATCTTCGGTAATATCCAACCAATCCCAGGAACGCCCTGACCTGTTTTTTTCGGGTTGGTCGAGGCCACTTTTGTATCGCATCCACTTTGTTGAGTTGGGGCCTCACTACACCCCTTCCCACAATATACCCGAGATACTTGGCCTCGGCCAGCCCAATTGTACACTTCACAGGGTTCGCCGTAAGTCCCGCTCTCCTTAGGGTCTCCAACACCGCCTCTACTTTCTCGAGGTGTGTGTCCCAGTCAGGACTGTGGACAACATCATCCAAATAGGCAGCCGTATACTTGGCATGTGGCCGCAATAGTTTGTCCATAAGCCTTTGGAACGTTGCAGGAGCCCGATACAAGCCAAAAGGGAGGACCGTATGCTGAAAGAGACCCTCTGGAGTTGAAACGGCCATCTTTTCCTTGGCTCCTGGTGCTAGGGGATCTGCCAGTAGCCCTTGGTCAAGTCAAGGGTGGACAGAAATCGGGCCTTACCCAGTTGGTCAATGAGTTCATCCACCCGTGGCATAGGATAGGCGTTGAACTTGGATACCTCATTTCACTTTCGGAAGTCGTTGCAAAACCGAAGACTTCCATCCGGCTTGGGCACCATAACAATAGGACTAGACCACTGGCTATGCGACTCTTCAATGACTCCGAGTTTCAGCATTTTCTCAACTTCAGCTCGGATCTCCCTTCGCTTTGCCTCGGGTATCCGGTATGGCTTAACGTGTACCTCTCCAACTGCTTCTATTACTTCGTATGGCCCCTGCTACCAGGCTAGGAGCTTGCTTTCTGCTGTTGGCACTAGTACCATCACTAGGTCTCCCACCTGGAACTTCCGGGTTGTTGCTTGCCGGTTGTAATAGGCCTGTTGGGCCTCCTGCGCTTTTTCTAAATATTCCCGCACTATGGGGGTGACTCTGGCTATCCTGTCCCTCATCTGGAGTACATGATCAACAACATTTCTTCCAGGGTTGGGTTGTTCCTCCCAGGCCTCCCTGGCAAGATCCAATATGCCTCGTGGGTTACGCCCATATAAAAGCTCAAATAGGGAGAACCCAGTAGAAGCTTGGGGCGCTTCCCTTACCGCGAACATGAGGTATGGCAGCAGTGTATCCCAATCTCTGCCATCCCAGCTTACCACTTTCTTGAGCACACTTTTCAGGGTGCTGTTAAACCGCTTGTGAGGGGCTGACCAGCCCCACACTGAACATGGGGGCGGAGAGCCTGCCTATTGGATGGAATATGCCCCTCCCCCGCAGCCCTGGTATAAAAGGCTGCCGGGCTGCTCAGTTGGGGCTGGCCGCGGAAGGGGAAGGAACTCCTCTCCAGGCACCGGAGACACAGCCGCCGCAGCTGGACCAAGAGGCACCAGACCGGTTACCCCTGCTGCTGTTGTTGCCGGGACGAGCCAGACTGCAATGCCGGCTGTGCTGTGCAGCCTCCCTAGAAGCCATCGTTGCCCCGCCCCTGCTGTCTCCCAAGCCATGCCTGCTGATGCCGCTGCTGTTGCCGGACCTGCACCTACAGGTGGGACCACTGTCGGACTGGGCGAGGGGGTAGGAAGCAACCCAGGACAGGGGCCAGAAAAGGGCCCAGCGGGCTCAGCGAGTTCCGGGGAGGACTCCCCGCTGAGCCAGTGGTGGGAACCACCCGCCACTGATAGGGCCCTGGGTTGGGGCCCGGTGGAGAGGGAGGGCCCAGGCCCCCCTACTCCTTCCTTCCAGATCCCGGACGACGAGGGGATTCATTTAAAGGACTAGGCCCCCGGGCCTGCATTTGAAAGGACTAGGCCCCCGGGCCTGCATTTGAAAGGTCTAGGCCGCGGGGCCGGCATTTAAAGGACTAGGCCGCGGGGTCGGCATTGAAAGGACTAGGCCCCTGGGCCTGCACTTACAGGGACCAGACCTTGGGGAGAAGAGGGCAGGGCTGGTGAGCCTACCACACCGCTCAACAAGACCGTCTGTTTGGGGATGATAAACTAATGTCCTCAGGGCATGTATGCGGAGCATGGTATACTAGTCCTTCATCAGCTTGGACACAAAGGGTGTCCCTTGGTCTGTTAGAATTTCTTAGGGTATTCCTACCCTAGAAAAAATTTGAATTAGTTCCCTAGAAATTGTCTTGGACAGGGTATTGTGTAGGGGCACTGTCTCTGGGTACCGGGTGGCATAGTCCACCACAACTAGGATACTGGCCCGTAACAGTTGCACCCCATCTTGACCATGTACCTGGACCGCCAGGGCTTTCAGCTGGTTCACCACCTCCTGCAGGGCAGCCCTGTCCTGGCTCATCAACAACTGGTTGGTTTCTTGTTGGAGCCGCGCCAACTTCTATTGCATGGCCGCTTGCACCCAGGTAGCCTCCTGTGGGGCAGCTGTGGCCTGCACCAGAGCCTTCACCAGGTCCTCCATATGTGCTTCTCCTTTACGAGGGATCACCTTGGCCAGATTTAGGGTCGCTGTGAGGCCTCACAGCCAATAATCCCACTCCTGACACCATGTGTGGCAAGGGCCCCTCTGACCCAGGCCACCGCTGACCTGGTCTCTCACTCCTAACCCCAGAGTTTGGGTTTCACAGCAGGTCTCTGTGGTAGGGAGCCCAGCCATGCCTCCTCAGACTCCCTCCCTAGCTGCCTCCACTTAATGCTGTTGTGGCTGGGTTTCTTTGTTTGTTTGTTTGTTTGTTTGTTCATTCATTCTCTCTCTCTCTCTCTCTCTCTCCCCAGCTTCCAACTGCTGAGGCTTTTAAATGCCCTCAATCAGCCAGCAGAAGAGTCAGCTGCCCCAATCAGCCTAAGCCAGCTCCCTCCCAGCTGCATCTAATTGGCCTGCAGCTCTCTACTTCTCCTGACAGGGTTTTTTTTACCCTTTTGAGCTGCCTTTTCCCCTCTCTGCAGCAGCTCCCTGGCCTGACCCTGCCACAGGTTGTTCCAGGACAACTGAAAGCCCCAGGACAAGGACTGTTTTCCCAGGAAAAGGACTGCTGTTCGCAGAGGGACACAATATGAGAGTGGCCACAGGGGGCAGCGAGCCCTCATGGGAGAGCTATTCTGCAGAGTGTCCACTGGGAGCAGCCGTACCACCAAGGGCGTGGCCAATAGGGCAGGAGCTCTGCCAACTTGCCTGCCAGCACACCAGGTAAGTAGTCCCCACCCCAAACCCTTTCCCCCTCTCCCAGCCCTTGGCAAGCAAAGGAAGCTGGGGGAGAAAAAAGGCCCCTGGTGGCCAGGGGTGAGTGAGAGAAAAGACCCCTGGTGGCTGGGGAGGGACTGAGGGGAGAGAAATGGCCCCTGGCATCAGGGGAGGCATCTGGGGGAAGAGAAAAAGCCCATGCCAGATGGAACCACCCATCTGAGCCCCTCCTCACCCTCCCAGCCCTCTTTTTCACACCCCTCCCACTGCCAGCCTCCTACACTGTCCCCCCATATCCCCAAAGCCCTGCCCTGACTCCTGCACCCCCCACACTGCCAGTCCCCTGCCCTGAAGGACACAGGCAATGCCAGGTAAGACTTCTAATAATTATATATTACAGATTACAATTCAGCAGCTTATTTTTTATGAGCTATGATAGTTGAGAAAAAACGTTTGGTCTCCCTAATTATGTGCTTCTCCCACAATATCATAGTGCCAGGCCCTACTCTTCAGAAGTATTTATACTCTTGGGGCACACCTACACTATGCGGAAGATCAATGCTGCTGCAGTCGATCTTCTGGGATTTGATTTAGCAGGACTAGCATAGACCCACTAGATCGAACTGAAACGGTGCCTCCGTTGGCACTGGTACTCCTGCTCCTCACGAGGAGTAAGGGGATTCAATGGAAACGTTTACTCCCATCAGCTCTCTACTGTATGGATGGCGCAGAAACGTGATGTAAGATACATTGACTCCAGCTGCGTAATTGATGTAGCTGGAGTTGCGTATCTTACGTCGACCTTCCGATGTAGTGTAGACCAGGCCTTAGAGTTCATTCGATGAACATCAATGGAAGTTAGAAGATTAAATATATCAGAGGACATGGGCCCAAGCGCAGAATCTCATATTTCGTTTCTCCAGTTTATTAACCAATAATCACAAAACTATGCACAAATGAAGCATTTTTATTGATTATAATGAATGTGAACACTCAAGCAATAACACATAACATTAACTGGCAGAACAAAGCAGTAGCAGGATCTCAAAGGAAAAAAAAGTGATCTGGCTTTATTCTATATACACATAAAGAATGAGAGATAATAAGCAATATTTAAACTGTGTAGAACTGAAAATACGTTACTGCAGCTGGTCACATGGAAAGATCTAGCATGCAGTAAAATATTTGCATTTCCTCAGTCAGTTGCCCTGCAAATCTTTCTCCTGAGTTTGTGTTATTGTGAACATGATTAATTGTAAAAGGGAAGCGAGTGAAGGGAATCGTTTGCTCTATGTGAAAAGCTCCTTATTTATAAAGGAACCAGGCTGGGATAAACCCCAACACTTTAGACCCCACAGCCCCTGATCCATTGGGAGACATCTCATCCTTCGCAGTTCCTTGTCCATGCCACCCGCGTGAGTAAAAAATCATGTTAGCTGATTATGGCAAACTCATCAATTAGTGCAATGTGCCCTCACCCAAGAAAAAAACCAGCCACTTTACATTTATGTACATTTCACTTTTCTGTGGAGCGCTAAGCTAATATAACAAGTAATTTGCTACTGGCCAATCCCAGAAGAGCACTTGGCTAGTCTGAAGGGCCCAGCTGGATCCCGGAGCTATGCCCGACTGGATAAATCCTGAGTCTTCCAACACTTCCTAAAAGGTTGTCAATAGGTTGTCAAAAAGCCCATTTGCCAATTGGTATTCCTGCCACAGAAACGTGCTGTGTTTGTGACACTGCTCATAGGGGCCAACTCAGTGGGCCCTGGAACACCAATGGAAAAAAATAGAAGCTTCTCCCTCCTTCCAAACGTCCAATCTGTGAACACCGCTGCGGATCAACTCCTCCCGGTCACTCCCAGCACCTCCTGCCCACTGCAGCTCAGCTCTTCTGCTGCATGCAGGAGGCACTGGGAGGGAGGCAGAGGAGCAGGGATAGGGCACACTGGGTGAGGTGGGGGACAGCAGAAAGAGAAGGGGGAAAAGGGAAGTGGAGGTGGAGCAGGAGTAGGAAGAGGTGGCCAGACTGGAGCTATGAGGTAAAGGGTAGAATGGGGTTGGGGGTGGAGCTGAAGAAGGGGTGGGAAGAAGCAGGGTGGGATTTGGGGGTCCGGGGAAGGGATGGAGAGGGGACAGGGCCTGAAGCTGAGCAGGGTTTGAACACCCCAAAGGAAAATCGGAAGCTGGAGCCTGGGACATTGCTTTCTGCTGGATGGAATCACATTCGTTCAATTTTGTGCCATAAGCGCTATCCTGCTAAAGAGAACTAATGTGGATTCCATTTTAGCTCCAGCTGGAGGGGGCTAAGCTTTTAGAGAACCATGAATTACTCTGTGTCCTCACTGCCACATGAAGTGTTTGAACTGGGCTTTGAACTCAGATACTCAGAAAATACATTCCCCTCAGTAGAAGAGTGTCTATGCTGCTGTAGTGGACAAGTCCCCCACTGAACCTTGGCAGGAAGGGGTTAATTGTCTGTCCTGAAGACTGAGGCTGAAGCTGGTCCCATTTCACCTGCCAGCAGTAGTAAGTCTGGAGGGAATTAAAAGGGAGGAAACAGATTTCAGAGCCAGCCTTTAACAGAGGGATCTTGGGTCTGAGGCTGCAGGGACCTAAGTGGTCCTGAGATAGGAGCTGTCAGGTCAACCAACTCTGTAGAGAATGTGTAAATCAAATTTTGCACCATCTTACTTTTCATTAGAAATGTCAAACCCCAGAAGTACCTGAGTTGTGAACCTACACAGGGTACCTGGACTGTGGCTTATAGCAGGTGACAAAGATTTCCCTTCACAGTTCCAGTGCCCTATACTAGTCAATTCTATGTCATAGACCCTATACCTTTAATAACTAATAGCGAGTCTTTTTCAATCCAAGTGGTGGGAGTTTTTGGAGGAGAAAGATCTGATGCTATAAAGGTCCAAGAGGCCTATATCATAGCTATAACTGAGAGTCCTCAGTGTCCATAAATGTATTTTTCTGTGAACCCTTCGAGACACCAATGACTTCCTGAGGAAACTACAGAACATCAAAAATCTTCCTGAAAACACCATCCTGGCCACCGTGGACGTAGAAGCTCTTTACACCAACATTCCTATCAAGGATGGATTACTGGCTACCAGGAACACTATCCCCAATGACGCCACAGCATACCTGGTTACAGAGCTCTGCGACTTTGTCCTCACCCACAACTATTTCCAATTTGGGGACAATTTATATCTTCAAGTTACCAACACAGTTATGGGCACCCACATAGCCCACAATAGGCCAACATCTTTATGGCTGACCTTGAACAACATTTTATCAGCTCTCACCCCCTAGCACCTTTCTTCTACTTACGCTACATTGATGACATTTTCATCATATGGACCCATGGGACACAGACCCTTGAAGAATTTCACAGGAATTTAAACAACTTCCACCCCACCATCAACCTTAGCCTGGACCAGTCCACACAAGAAATCCACTTCCTTGACATTACAGTACAATTACACAATGGCCACATTTCCACCAATTTATATCAGAAACCTACTGACGGTTACACTTACCTACATGCCTCTAGCTTCCATCCAAGACACATTTACCAATCGTCTATAGCCAGGCCCTCAGATACAACTGGATTTGCTCCAATCCCACAGACAGAGAAAAACACCTACAACAAAGGATTAATGGACACAAATCAGATATTCAAAAAGATAACACAGAAACCTGTTGGGAACATATTAACTTGCCCAGGTACTCATTAATGGATCTTGAAGTTACCATATTATTACAATTCAATTTTAAAAAACAGCATGAAAGGGAAGCTGCAGAACTTAATTTCATTTACAAGTTTGATATCTACAATAGAGGTTTAAACAAAGACCTTAACTGGATTATCTGCTACATTACACACCCTAATGATATAAAAAGCCAAGCACCAGTACCTAAGAGTACTTAGAACTCACTCTATCAGCTTCATTAGCATGGACCACTCTAATTGACAATTTTTTCCCATTTTTTTTCCTTCTCTTTCCCTCCCCATCCCCTTTTTTTCTCTGCTATTTATTTTGCAACCTGGCCCCCTTAACTCCATTCATCTGAAGAAGTGGGTTGTGCCCACGAAAGCTCATGATACCATCTACATTTTTTGTTAATCTCTAAGGTGCTGCAGGGCTATTTGTTGTTTTTTAAGTTTTTTCAGTTACAGACTAACACAGCTACCCCTCCGAAAATTTCAAATATGTTAATAAATAAACTTTATATATGCAAAATCCTCATTAACTTCTATACAAGCCTGTTTATCCAAAAGATTAGTATAGTTTCTTTTAACTAGCCTTCCACTAAGTATACATGCAAATGTGTCATTATCAGTTCTAGTAAGAGGTTTCATACGTACCATGCAGCCATGCCTTTTGGATCGCAAACAATTCTCTTTGCACAATTTACACTACTTGTAATGTCAGCTGTCAGTAAATCTAAAAAAGAAATATAGTGCTATGAGACAGGGAAAAACATTTTCCTCTTTGTTATTTTAAATGAGTCATCTTAAAATGGGCACTGAAATTAAACTTTATTTATTATTTATTAATCTTGCTTTTTAAGGTAATATATAAGGACCAACCTAGAATGGGGCCCTCTGGTGTTAGGCACTATATCTACATAGACTAGCCAATGCCCTTGTGTTGAAGATCTTAGAATCTAAATAGAAAGGTGGGGTGGGGAAAAGGGATATAATCCACAAGCACAATGTGGTGTTGTCAAGCATCATGATAGTTACACCATTTGGTCTTAGCTTTAGAATGCTGTCAATCTGTGAGCTAGTTATACCATAACTGACTATTGTATTGTGTTCTGTATCTTCCTCTGAATCATGTGGTACTGGCCAGTGCTAATACACACTTCTGGGGGAAATCTACACAACTGTGCATGCACAAAATTAACGTGTCATTCAGAGAATAGCTTCTGCTGGAAAGTTACTGCACTTCTGCCTTTTAGCCACCAGAGGGCAATGTAATGCTAGAAGAGAGCTGCTTCTCCATGCCAAATAGGTAAGGCTACTGTCTACACTGGCAGCTTCTTGGGCAAGAACTGTTTTGCGGAAGAGTTCTTGTGCAAAAAAAGTCTTCCACAAGAGCGCATCTACATTGGCATGTGCTTTTGCGCAAGAGATGAGCTTTTGCGCAAGAAAGCTCTGATGGCCATTTTAGCCATAGGGGTTTCTTGAGCAAGAAATTCATGTTGCCTGTCTATTCTGCCCTCTTGCGCAAGAGGGCTTATTCCTCATGGGGAGAGGAAAACGTCTTCCGGAAGAAGCCCTGTTTTCCGATGCTATACTGTAAATTTACTTGCGCAAGAACGCGTGTGCAGTGCAGACACCCAGCAAGTTTTTGCACAAGAAAAGCTGTTCTTGCGCAAGAAGCTGCCAATGTAGACATAGCCTAAGAGAAATAGCTTCTAGTGAAGAAGTGGACAAGATATAGCCCCTGGCCAGATCTGGCCTGACAAGCCATTTGATCTGGCTCGCAGCCAACCCTGCTGCACTCCAGTCCCCAGGCCAATTGAGACAGGGGCCGGGGGAGCACGTGAAGTCTCCTACCCCGCCAGGGGCTCACGGCACCAGACTGTTCAAAATGACTGGTGGTTCTCTCTAGGTGTTGTGTGCCCAGATGGGCAGGAGCGGGAGACTTCACACATGCTCCCCCACCTCCTGGCTCTGATTGGCCTGGGGGCAGGAGAGCACACAAAGTCTCCTATCCCCGCCAGGGGTTCACGGCACCAGAGGGAACCACCAGCTGTTCAAAAGGGCTGGTGGTTCCCTCTAGCCACCGCACGACACTGGCAGAGCAGGGTGGGGTGACAGACCTCATGTGCTTCCCCATCCCACGGGTGAATGCATGAAGTACCCCCCCTTGCAAGGGGGTACTATAAAGGGATACTACACCATCTGCTTCAATATCACATGCTTGTCTGAAAATTTCAAACCAACTACTACCACAAGTAGCATGTAAGAGCCACGAGAAATTGAAAAAAACGAGAAAAAAATATTGTTTGGTATTTTTCCCATCTTCTTTACTGGGTTCCCTGACAGCAACTGGGGTGAAATATAAATAAAATAGTGATTGTAAAAAATACAAAAACTGGCATTTGGAATGAGAGGAAGTTGTAGCACTTGAAACTACTTTTAATTCTTTTAAAAAATGTACTAGTTTTCAAGTTGATTGTGTCTGTTTACATTAGAAACTTTGAAAAATGTATTTTTAAAATGAAGCATGCCCCAAAATTGGCATTTGTGCTGGCCTTCCACACAGCAGGGACTTTCATCCTCTCATAACAAAATGTTCTCACACCAACATAACTGGTTAAGTTAGAAATGCTTCTCCAAAAGGGAATTGGTTTTTTTTACTAAGAAACCTAAAAGTAGAAAGTCTGAAAAACAAGGAACACAAATCTATTTGGAAAAATCTTTTGGAACCTCTCCCTGCCCCCCTTTTTATAGCACACATACATCCACACGCACTGCAACACTGCCCTTCTGTCTGTAGATTAAGGGCATGTCTACACAGCAGGGCTAAAGCCAAAATAAGCTACACAACTTCAGCTACGTCAACTGAGTAGCTTAAGTCGAAATAGCTTATTTTGGCATTTGGCGCTGTCTACACAGCAGGAAGTCCAAGGAAGAGCACTCTTCCTCCAACTTCCCTTACTCCTTGTGAAATGAGGGTTACAGGAATTGGACTAAGAAGTCCTCCAGCTCGACATTATTTTGACATTATGTCAAATAACTGCTTGTAGCGTAAACACGCACTATGTTATTTCAGATAACATTAGTTATTCCGAAATAGCACTGCTGTGTAGATATACCCTTAGGGATTGTTTTTTGAATGTAGGGCTACTAAGGGCAAAACCTGTCTGCTGTTATAACTTGGAAATGCTAAAGCATCACACAAAAAGGCAGATTTAGCCCATCATAGGCTATGTCTACACTGCCAGCTTTTGCCGGCAGAGAGTATGCTAATGAAGAGCTAATTAGCATTTGTTGCGCTGTCATTTGCATATCTCTGCTGATGCTTTTTGTGCAAGAGATTTTTTGCACAAAAACAAGCAGTATAGATGGGTCTGTTTTGTGCAAAAAAACCCTTTTGCGCACGATCCCTTATGCCTCAAAAAAGGAGGCCTCATACAAAAAGGCAAAATTAGCCCATCATAGTGTAACTTATAGGAACATTATGTTGCGCCTACCATGACATTGGATGCCACATGCGTTCTTGGCTCGTGGGGTCTTGCCATCATTGCACCACCAGCGGCTGTTGATTTGTAAAATCCCATAGTCAGTGCTTTGGTCACCTCGGTTATAGTTCGTGGTGCTCGTGTTAAACTGGCTCTCGAATCTTGCTGTGCACACCCCTGTGAAAGTTCCGTTAAAAACATAAGAGTGACATATTGTCTCCAGTGATTAAAAACTCCTCATAGGTTGATAGTTTACAGAAATAGGGATCTAAATGCCCTGTATCACCTGTTTGTAGCTGATGCAAATGATTGTTTAATACAAAGCCCACACAGGCCGTTTTGCTTCTATTACAGGGATGTGTGGTAAATTAGGGCTTGGGGATACACTTACAATTTCTGCCACAGATTTCGTCTGTCATTTCATCTCTGTGTGTTTTTGTTTCCTATTTTATGTCATACAATGCTCACATACTTCAATGGTAGGAATCATTTAAATGCCATGGATTTTCTGTACTATTGGCTTCAGTTTCTCCGTAACAAATACAGCTAACATGCTCTAGTCTTGATCTCCAAGCTTAGAGTTGTATGTTACTATACTGCAATGTATAGATATGAAGGGGGAAAACACCCCAGAATACTACAGTATTGATTTTCATCGTAATCAGGATAATTCTGCAAATACAAGCAAGAAAGGGAACAGCACTATGAAGAAAGCCTTATTGGGAAATCCCAACATAGTATTTCTAACTTCTTGTAAAGAAATGTGCAGTTTTCTGTTATTCAAACAAAAACATATGTTGTTTCATTTGTCAACAACTTTATTTTGACAGAGCACTGCAGAAGTTTGCCAAGCTGGGTGTCTAAATGTCTCTAGTTCCATTTTTGCCAGTGTAATACCAAATCCAGCACTGTCTCCATTCTGAATCACAGGTTATTCCTTGATGGGAAGAGCAGGGAATCCTTAAAGCCATTTTTGGAGTCACAAGATCTTTCCTACTTTCACATTTTCTTCACTAGCTGGTATCCTAAAGATTTGGGAATCCTAGACCCTGATGCTCAAAAGTATTTAGGCATCTAACACCTACTGAAATCTATGGGACTTATGTGTCTAAATGCTTTTGAAGATTTGGGTCCTAAAAATGCCCCTCCCATGGGCAGCGGGTAATGTAGGCAATGGAAGGCATTGCCTTCCCAAAAATGCCTACATTCCCCGGCCACAGGGGAAGACTGGGGCCTCAGTGCAGCAGCCCCAGCCTTCAGGTGGCCAGGAAGGATTGGGCTGGGGTTGGGTGGGGCTTAGCTCCACAGGAGTCGGGACGGGGGAGGGGGGGGAAGGTTGCTGAAAGGGCAGGACCTCAGGTGGAAGGGCCTTCCCACACCTTCACCCGCTGCCCATGACCCCTCCCATCCAACAGCTGGAGGTTGCCCAAGTCATCAATGCCAGTACAGATGGAAAGCTTGCTGGTACAAGAGGCTTTTCCTTTTCCCCCGTGTCTCTTTCAGCTGGGGCTGAGTGCACATTCTGCACAAGATTGCTCTCCAGTGCTATTTCTTTCCCAGGCAGCCCAACAGCTGGAGATCAAAGGCCAGATTCTCAACTGGGAAAAATCAGTGACTTCAATGGAGTGGCACCAATTTACATACACTGAGGATGTGGCTCAAAGATGGAGAGTTCTTTTCCATATCCTGTATGGCCAATCCGGAGAGTCCTAAGGAGTGTTATTCAGGATTCCTAACCTCATAAAATATGAAAAATGTCAACCATGGCATTTTAGTGAGGATAATACCCCAAATATATTGTTTTAAATGTTGTTTTGGGGGCAACATTAACAGGATCTCTGAGTCTTTGTGTGTGACAGACATTTACATAGTGTCCTTGTCTCCAAAAAGCCAAAAACTGTGCAATCAGAGAACCCTGCACTCAGCACCAAATGCTGCCACGGCTGGCACTGACCCCCAACCTGCTGCACAAGGACACCAGAAAGTGAGTTGCCCTCTCGGTGGAGAAGTGTGTGGCAATTGCTGAGTGAAAGCTGGAGAACTCTACAATCTCTCTTTGCTGCAGGTCAGTTGCAAATCAGTTTGGAGTGGGGAAGTCCACAGCTGAACTGTGCTGCTCCAGGGCAATAAATCACACTCTTCTGGGGAGGACTGTGACTCGAGGAAATGTGCCTGGTGTAGTGGCTGGGCTTGCGGACATGGGATTTTCCAATTGCGGGTGGGCCATAGATGGTGCACACATCCCGGTTTTAGCACCGCCCCACCCTGCCCCACAGTACACCAACAAGAAGGGATATTTCAATGATGCTGCAGGCACTTCTGGATCACCACAGGCATTTCGCAGACATCAGCACGGGGTGGTCTGGAAAGATGCATGACGCATGCACCTTCAGGAACACTGGCCTGTACACAAAGCTGCAGGTGGGGATCTTCTTTTGAAACCACAAGATTACAGTGGGAGATGTAGAAATACCCACTGTGATCCTGGGAGACCCAACTACCCCTTGCAGCCCTGGCTCATGAAACCGCACATGGGGCACTTGCACAGCAGTAAGGAGTGGTTTATCAACAGGCTGAGCAGGTGTCGCATAGTGGTCGAATGCATCTTTGGGAGATGGAAGGCAAAATGGGCGTGTCTCTATGGCAGGCTGGCCTTCACAGAGAACAATATTCCCATGGTTGTTGTGGCATGTAGTACTTTGCATAATCTGTGTGAAATCTGTGTTTGCTGAGGGTTGGTGCACTGAGGCATGGGACTTGGCTGCAGAGTTTGAGCAGCCAGACACTAGAGCTGTCAGAGGAGCTCAAAAGCCTGCTGTCAACATCAGGGAGGCTTAGAGGGTGCACTTGGAAAATGAGGGGCACTGAAGTAAACCTCTGTAACAGTTGCTCCCACGCTCCTCACCTTCAGTGCAACACATAATCGGGAACATGCCGTTAATGCCAGCACCTGGGGTCACAGTGACTGGTATGTGACATTGTTAAGCAGTAAATAAAAGTGTTGAATCATTCTGAAAGTGTGCCTTTATTCATTAGAAAGCAGTCCACTGAAACACGACACCTGCCCCACCCACAAGGTAAGGGAGATGCTGGCAAAAGGTCACAACTCACAGGTGCACATAGGTCCAGGCATCATAGGTTATGTCTATACTACAGGGGGTTTTTTGGAAAAAGATATGCAAATTGTGAACCACAACTTGCGTATCTTTTTCCGCATCTTTTTTTCAGAAGAGGTTTTTCCGAAATTTGGCCCGTCTACACGGAGCCAAATTTTGGAAAACCTGCCTGTTTCAGAACATCCCTTATTCCTCTCACTGAGAGGAATATACGTGTGCCGAGAGAATGTGGCCGCTTTTTCGGAAACTGTTCCGAAAAAGCGGACGCATTCCCTGGACGTGGCAGAATTTTTCCGGGATACCGTATCCCGGAAAAACTCTGCAGTCTAGACATAGCCTTAATCACAGTTGGGAGAAAGGGTGAAAATGCATGGGAAAATGTGGACCCCCAGAGAAGGAAAAGGAATATGAGGACATGGTGGGGGAGTTGCTGCACATGGAATTTTGAATTGCCACAGGAGGAGGCCAACCCATGTTACCTCACTGTGCTGCTTTGCCAAGCACTAGGATCTCTGTCTGTTCCTCCAATGGCTTTTATCATACGTTCTATGGCCTGCCTGGTAAAGGCCTAATTGTCCTAGCAGGATTGTTCCCTGTAAGATTTTCCATCCATGAATTTTGTCTTATGCACCAATATTGAGGTCATGTGTGCTTGTTTGGATGTGTGCCACTGTGGCACCCACCAGTTACTAAGAAATACAATATTTATATATTAAATGTATGGAAGAAAGAATACGAAAACAGCCCTTTCACAGTCACAAAGAATAAAAAGAGCTGATAAATCAGAACTTTCACTCAAGCATCCTTATCATTACGGCTGAACCAAAGTGCCAGTGTATTGTATCATGCCTTCTGTTACAGATCACGTAAAAATACATCACACCCCTCTCACATACCTGCAAAATAGGATGTTTTTCTTAAAAACCCATGCTGCGCTGCTACACAACACCAGTAATAAATGATGACAGGCAACGTTCCCTCTAACTTTTTTCATCCATGTGCAGAACAAATTTTGTTATGTGCACTGAGGCATGTACACATGTGCACCACCAGTAGAAATACATGCTGCTGGCTGTGGGTGCTGTGCTAATTAGCTAGGTGACATTTCAATCTTTCCTGGATGGCCACTGAAACACTCAGCTCACTGAGGAACAGTTAAGTTGTTCATTAGCTGCATCTATACTTACTCCTAAATGTAGACAATTGCAAATTGGGATTTGCACTGGGGGAGCTAATCAGGGATTATCCCAATGGAAAAAGGGCTAAATGTCATCTTAATTAGCATAAATTCCTGTATGTGCTATTATTTAGCCTAAGGAGTCAGCACTGGAGCAGATGCATCAGCTGCCATCCAACAACTGCTGAATTATGGCTATTACAAAAAGGAGCTAAGCTCTAATTCATGCAACCCATACTGCTGCCTCAGCCACTGAATGCATTTATTTATTAACTAGAAGACTTACCTAGCATTGCTGGAGTCCAGGGCCAGCCCAGGGCAGGAGGGACTGTGCAGACTTTCCACCACCTGCTCCTCATGGCCAGCCTGAAGCAGCGGGGGTCACATGGCACAGTGGGCAGCTGCTCCCTGTGGCAGTGGGAGCTCTGCTGCTGACCAACGGCTGCTCCCCAGGGCTGGGGTACTTACTGCCAACATATAGCTCTGGCTCTGGCCCCAGCCGGGACTGCCGGAGCTTCTGCCACTCACCACACAGTGGCACATGTGGCTCCGGCTCTGGCCGCGCCTGGGGCTGCCAGAGGAACTGCTGCCCATCCCCGCAACGTGGCTCCAGCTATGGCCCCAGCTGGGCCGCCAGAGCAGCAACCTCTGGCCACCACACAGACCACAGCTCTAGCCCTGGGGAAGGGCTGAAGCTAGGGCCAAGGCCACGTGGTGGTTGCCCTGCTGCTCCTGAGGCGGGGCAGCAGCCAGACACGCGGGCCCACCCAGAATAGCTGAGCCGCCACTGTACGCACCTTAGACCCTCAAGGTCCTCGTCTATCTTGACCTCATCTACAATTTCATCCTCAGGTGAGGTCCTCCGTGCACTGCCTCTGTGCCCTCTGGAGTACCTACGGGGCTCTTGGCAGGAGAGGTGGGGTCTCCTCTGAGGATTGTGCCCAGATCCTTATAAAAACAGCAGGTGGTCGGTGAAGCACTGAAGCATCAGTTTGCCTCACAGGCCTTACGATAGGCTTGTCTCAGTTCTTTAATCTTCACTCTGCACTGCAGTGTGTCCCTCTCATACCCCTTTTCACGCAAGGCTCACAAAATATGCCCATACGTTTCCCAGCACTCATGGATCACTCGCATCTGGGACTGGACGGACTCCTCTCCCCATACACTGTTCCAGTCCAAGCAGAGGGGCATTTGGCGCGATGGCCAGGCGTGGGCACCTGGGAAGAAGCCCCGAGACCACTGCACGCTGGCCCAGCACAAGAGTGGGGGAGATTCCAGGTGCTCAAGTAGCAGGAAAAGGGATTTAAATTTTGTGCAGCTTGCAAGGGGCGAATAGCTGATCACCTGGCTGCAGGGCAGTGGAGTTGAAACCGCTTACCAGAGAGGCTACTTAAGAACTGTTGGCCATTTCCTGGAGGACAGACTCAGTGACAAAATGCCTCAAGGTGTCCACAGTGCATGTTTGTTGAGAACACAAGGAGGGGGAAGGACAAAAGTCCCTGGTGGAGCAGGAAGTTTTTTGTTGACAAAAACAGCCATTTCTCTTTACAAAAATCATGTTACAGAGTGAACTCTCATGCACTTTTGTTAACAAAAGGCTCTTTTCCTCAACAAAACTTGCCAGTGTAGACAAGCCCAGTGTATTTCATATGTGGACGACATTCTGATTTGCACTCAGGCCCTACGGAAAACAATTTGGAAGCATTAGACAGGGAACTACAAAGGATTCAGGAACAGGGGTGGCCTGTCCATATAGGCAAACTAGGCGGTCGCCTAGGGCGCCAAGTTAAATGGGGCGCCAAATGGTGGCACAGTATCATTGAGGGGTTTGGAGGTGGGGGTGCCGATTGCATGGTTCGCCTAGGGCACCAGTTTCTGGCAGCTAGTCTAGGGCCGCACCTGTTCAGGAAGCTGGGTTTAAAGTAAAGCCAAAGAAAGCCCAGGCATGGTCCCAACAAGTAAACTCTTTTGGAGAGATTTGAGGACAGAAGCTGCATTGCATGAAAGTGTTTCTTAAACTACCTGTTCCCACTGATGTCCCAGCTCTTGGACCCTTTCTGGGAAAGGTTAATTTCTACTAAGATTTTATTTAAGGGAGTTTTAGAGAAGGCATCAAATTGGAGATGTGATATTTACTGGATTCCCATGATGTGCAGCAGTCGTAGGTTTCCTGTACTGGGGAATGGCCAGCAAAGGTAGGGGAATACAAGGCGTTAGCAAAGTGTCAGAGGAAGCAGGGGGGAAGCAGGCAGGATTGGCAGCAGGTAATGGGGGTACCTGGGTCAACCTATTCCACCAAGACCCAGCCAGGGCTCTCACACTGACAGAGCCCTCACAGCATGGCCAGTGGAGATCCCACCACAACACGCTGCACAGAATTCCAGCAGCACAGTGCAGAGCTAACTCTGCCAGCTGGTAACATTCTCTAGGGGAGCATCTGCCAGTTGGGGATTGTAGGGTGCTGGGTGAACCTCTCCCCTCCCACTAGCTTCAGTGGATGACTCATGTGCTTCAGTACCTTGTTAAATTGGACCAGTGTTTGCGTTTGTCATGTGGACAACTAAGAGTTCGATGTTTTTTTAACTATTCATTTCTTTGTTTTTAAGTGTCCAGGTTGTGTAAATGACATGCTGAGTGATATCAGTGTATTTACTTAAGAACCTTAACAGATTTTTTTAAACCCAAATTTGTGGGCTTGGAACATAATTGTATATTATAGATTATAATCCCCACCATGTTTTTATAAAATATGATAACCAAGATAAAACATTTAAGTCTCCCCAATTAGCTGCTTCTCTCATACTCTTTACTAGGCCCAGCTTTTCTAAGGTATTTAGGTACCTGACTTCCACTCATTTCAGTGGAAGCTAGGCATCTAAATACCCTTGAGGAGCTGACCCAAGTTCATAATCTCATATTCAGTTCTAATTCTGTATTAACCCAGAATCACAAAAGCTATGTGCAAAGTATGTAATTTTGCTGATTGTAATGAATGTAAGCTTGCAAGCAAGATGACCCAATGCTATAACAATGCAGAAGAAAATAACAGCAGGATCTCCCAGGGAAAACAGATTTGACTTATTCTGATGTGTATATGTAGAGAGAGATCTAGAGAATAAGAGATCTTCTCTTCTAATAAGAGATCTTCTAAACTGTGCAGAATACAAAATTAGTTATTAGAGCTCATCACATGGAAAGATCCACAGTCTTATCTACAGGGAGTAGAATATTTGCATTTCACCCATCAGTTGCACTAAATCTTTCTCTTGAGATTGTTTTATTTTAAACATGAGGGCAGGGGACTGGACTCAATGACTTCTCAAGGTCCCTTCCAGTTCTAGTGTTCTATGATTCTGTAATTAATAGTAAAAGGAAAGCAAGTGGAGGGAACATTTTGCTCTGTGCAAAACCCTGCTAATTTGCAAGGGAACCAAGCTGGGATAAGCCCCAACACTCACAGCTTGCAGCCCCCAAGTGACTGGGAGACATCTTGTCCTCTGCAGAGCTTCTACTCTGCCACTCTGTGTGAGTTAAAAATCATGTTAATTGATTAGGGCAAACTCATCAATTAGTGCAAGGGCTCCTGAGGGGAAAAACAACCACTTTTAATATATGTACATAGTTAATATCACTGCAGAGAGTGAAATTAGTATAACAATTTATTGGCCCCTGGCCCAATTCTGGCACAGTGCCTGCCTGCTCTGCATGGCCCAGCTGGATCCTGCATCCTGAATCCTGCATCCTGGAACCTGCCTCAATAAATCCTGAGTCTATCAACAGTGTCTAAAATATTGCCACAGTGATTGTCAAAAGGCCTACTTATCAGCTGCTGTGCCCGCCACAGAAGATTGATGCATTTGCACCACTGCTTTCTTGCTCAGTTTGATGCAAAAAGCTCTGTCCTGCTAAGCAGAACTGCTGCACATTCCTTCTTAGCTCCAGCTGAAGGGGGCAAAGGTTCTGGAGAAAGATGAGTTAAGCTCTGTCCCCACTGCCACAGGAACTATCAAGCTCCTGGTGGGCAGCATCTTGAAGTCCTTGCTGGTTATGGATTTGTTACATTGGTGTTTGAAGTCCTGGGGAAGCCTCAGATGCTCAATACAGACTTTTCTCTAAGTAGAATAATTGGGGAGCTTGTGGTGTGGTGGACGAGTGCCAAGCTCTGTGCAGCCCCGGGGAGAGGCGTCGGTCTCTCATCTCTTCCCTCCCACAGTACCTTAAAAAACCTTCTCCTGGATAAAAGGTTATCCCATGCAAAGTTTAGTTGCGGTAGCTCTTATAGTGTCCAAGTTATTAGCGCACAAACATACAAACATTCTCCTTTATATATTAAATTAATCATTATGTCAATTATCAATAATATGAAGTTGTATATTTTAAGTCATGCAAATGGACATTCTTATACGGCTCTTTGTTGATCACTTGTTCTGGATTTTGATGTAGTTTGGCTCTTTGGTTTGCAAAGGTTGCTGACCCCTGCTCTATTACATGAGCCAAAAGCCACACATCTCTTAGCTAAGGCTACAGAGCAGGCTTACTACTCTCTCTCCAAGTGGTCTTGGTGCCACTAGATGGGATGGAATACTATACCTATGAGATGTGTGGGGGCATATATACTTTTTATCATTCAAGGGAAGCAGTTGTGTTTTGCCAGAATCCTCCTGGGCTGGAACAATGCCCCAATTATTTGACATGTCCCAGTAGTTAAGATGTGGGATGGGATGCTGGGAAGAGAATGTGTGATTTCTTATGTGGATGACATCCTGGTTTACACTGAGACCCCAAGGAAGAGAATTTGGAAGCACTGGACAGGGAGTTACAAAGGATTCAGGAAGCTGGGTTTAAAGTAAAGCCCAGTCATGGTCCCAACAAGTAAACTCTTTTGGAGAGATCTGGGGACAGAAGAGGCATTCTCCTATCAATACAGCATGGAAGTGATTCTTAAACCACCAGCTCCCACTGATGTCCCAGCTCATAGATCCCTTCTGGGAAAGGTTAATGTCTACCAAGATTTTATTTAAGAGAGTTTTAGAGAAGGCATCACATTGGAGAGGGGAAGTTTTCTGGATTCCCATGTTGTGTGGTAGCCATAGGTTTCCTGTACTGGGGAATGGCCAGCAAAGATTGGGGGGTGCAAGGCTTTAGCAAAGTGCTGGAGGAAGCAAGAGGGGAATTCTCCTGAGTAGCACTCACACCAGTAGCCAGGTATTTGGAGTGTGACAACCACAGGGTAAATAGGGGGTGGTTTGGTTTATTGTCAGTTTTGAAAAGTAGGGGGAAAAAAGTTAGCTTGGGGTCAGATAGAAAATGAAAATTTTCTGCAAACTGAAAAATAACAAATTTATTTCAAATGATTTGATTTCAACCATTTTCAAATGTTCTTGCATTTTTTAAATAAAATTGAAGAAAATTTTGAGTAAAAAAGGCATTGCAATCCAGGAAATAAAAAAAATGCCTTTTGAAAATGTGAAAATAAAACGTTTATACGTGTCCCCTCCCCATTTTTTTAAATTCCAAATGAGCAATTTGGCAAAAACAACACAAATTTGCAAAGCATTTTGGTAGCACTGAATTTACATTTTTCTCCAAAAAAGTTTTGGCTGAACATTTTCACCCAACTTTAGGTATAACAGCATCCTGAGTGAGCCTCATCATGAGCACCAGGTGTGATTCTAACTTGAAAGGAGGCTCAATACTTTATCAAGCAGTTGTATCATTCGGGAGGAGAAGCAGTGAAATAATGCCTTCCTGTGTTACTGAGTTTATCTTCATTACGAGCACAGGCGCAGGGCTGTTTTACTTCAAACGCATGTGGAACAGAACGAAAGAATGCAGAGAGATGTTGATGAATTTGACTATTTTAGAACAGAGAAGAGAAGGCAAGGAAGGTATTCCGGGCCAGATTCTCTGTTGCATCAGAACTCCACTTGGCACAGCACAGAAGAGGAGGGAACCATCAGCTAGTGATTACAGCTCCCTGATTTCTCTTCCCTCTTATTGTGTCCCAGCTCCAGTGGGAGTTAATTCTGCCCACTGGGAATGGTCTCCACTCCAGGGAGCACCTGTTTGATTGTGTTTGCAGGCAGAGTACTGGGTGAACCTCTTCTCTCCCACTGGCTTCAGTGAATGACACAGGTGCTTAAATACCTTGCTAAACCAGGAACAGCATGTGTGTGTTTGCCATGTAGACAATGTAAGAGGTCTGGTATTATGGACAATTCAGTTTCTTTGCTTTGAAGTGCTTGGGTGTGTAAATTATGTAATGAGGGATATTAGGTATTTGCTTAAGAAACTTAAATTTTATTAAACCCACACATTCATTTTTTGAATATAATTATATTATACATTACAATTCCCCACCATACTTTTACAAACTGATATTCAAGAGATAAAACATTTAGGTATCCCTAATGACATGCTTCTTTTACACTCTGGCTACGTCTAGACTGGCACGATTTTCCGCAAATGCTTTTAACGGAAAAGTTTTTCCGTTAAAAGCATTTGTGGAAAAGAGCGTCTAGATTGGCACGGACGCTTTTGCACAAAAGCACTTTTTGCGGAAAAGCGTCCGTGCCAATCTAGACGCAGTTTTGCACAAGAAAGCCCCGACCGCCATTTTCGCCATCTGGGCTTTTGCAAAAACACTTTTTAGCTGTCTACACTGGCCTCTTGCGCAAATACGTTTGCGCAAGAGGGCTTTTGCCCGAACAGGAGCGTCATTGTATTTGCGCAAGAAGCACTGATTTTGTACATTACAAAGTCAGTGCTCTTGCACAAATTCAAGCGGCCAGTGTAGACAGCTGGCAAGTTTTTCCGCAAAAGCAGCTGCTTTGCGGAAAAACTGCCAGTCTAGACGCAGCTTCTTTGTTTCATAGCACCAGACCCAGTTCTACTAAGGGCCCAAGTTCTTAAACGCATATTCAGTTTATTTTGTATACTAACCAACAATCACAAAAACTATGTGCACATTAAGTATTTTATTACTTGTAATGAATGTAAGCTCTCAAGCAAGATGACATAATACTATTAATTAGTACAATAAAACAGTAGTAGGAAAAACAGATCTGACTTATCCTGATGTGTAGATATAATATAGAGCACTCCTGGTGGAATTATGAGACAAAAAAATTAAAGTACTGTGCCAAAAATTGAAAATTATGCACACAATATTTTAAAATTCTTCAAAATTCTGCATAGTTTATTTGTCAAAATAACACAATATAATCATACCACTTTCAATTAGTTTGGTAATTTATTTCTAAATCCTTGTCAACAAGTATGTCTCTAGCAATAAAAACAACAAAAAAGATTCAGGAAATGTTTTTTGATAAATAGATTCCTTGCTAGGCATATTAATACAGAACTGAGTATTAATTCATTTAAAGTACAGTACAGAACCAAATTTCCCATATCCCTCAGTAGCAATGCAAAGGCTTGGGGAAGTCGGGGATTAAGGAGGAGCTGCGGGAGAGGGAAGTAATTGCTGGGAAGGAGCCTGGGTGTGAATTTAGAGCCGGGTGGGGAACCTTTTTTGGGTCGGGGGCCGCTGACCCACAAAAAAATCAGTCAGGAGCCACATAAAAATGATGTGGTCCTCCAACTGAGGAGAAAGACACTCCTTACATTCCCCTTGTACACCAGAGCCTGGGGTGGGGGGGCAGGCTAGTAGATTTTGTGGCCTTCCCATGGCCCTGGGGTGGGGCCAAAATGAAGGGTTCACTGTGTGGGAGGGAGGGGGCTGCTGGGAAGCAGGCTTGGGGTGTGGGGTGTGGGGTCTGGGTAAGAAGAATAGAGCACAAGGGGCTGGAAGGGGAGCCCCAAGCCATGGGGGCCAGATCCAGGCAAGGGCTTTAGCTTTCCCACCTCTGATTTAGAGGGTTATTGGGTGTGGAAGGGAAAAGTTTGGACATGGGTTTTTTATGAGGAGGGGAGGAATTGTTAGTGAGCTTCCCTCATTCAGAGCCTGGCTGACCCCTAACCTCTCCCATTTAGTCAGTCACATTTGCTCCCATCCACGTGTCCCTCCACTCAGCCAGCCCACTCCCTCTACTCCTATATGGCCCTAAACGCCCTTCCCCCATGTGACAGTGCCCCACCCAGCCACCCTCTTTCCCATGTACTCCAGCACCCCTCTCTCCTGTCCTATGTGTCCCTGCACCATGTACCACATCCCATGTGGCCCTGCATCTCTCTCCCCTCTGCGGCTCAGTGCCTTCACTCCTGTTCAGCCCCTGCCTTAGTCTGTCCTCCCCCACTAACCCCTAGGAGCCCCTGTCTCTGACCCCTCAGCAGCTCCATGCTGTCACTCTCCCCTTATCTCCTGTCTCCTGACCTGGCCCAACAGGCACTGTGAAGAAGGCAGTAGAGGCTCTTTCTCCTCCCTAGTGAGCCGGGAGCAGCTGCTCTGTTCTAGCACCACAGTGTCCTCTGGTGAGCAAAAGGAAGAACAGCAGCAACTTTCCAGCCAAGACGATGAGGAGTCCTGTGGCATGTTAAAGACTAACAGATTTATTTGGGTATAAACTTTTGTGGGCAAAAACCCACTTCATCAGATGTATCTGATGGGGGAGGAATTGTTAGTGATATGTGTCTGATGAAGTGGATTTTTGCCCACAAAAACTTAGGCCCAAATAAATCTGTTAGACTTTAAGATGCCACAGGACTCCTCGTTGTTTTTGCAGATACAGACTAACACAGCTACCCTTCTGGAACTTGTTTCCAGAGATGATAATTATCTTACACATTACAAAGACAGCCTCCCCACCTTTTGATATTTGTAGTGACCCCACATTAGCAACTTAATTGGCTCTTACAGGAAGCAATTTCCTCCTTCCTTGTCGCTTCTCCTCCTTGCCCCTCACCTTCTGTTCTATGAACCTATTTGTTAGTTTGTAATATTTTTTACCTTCTTTCATTGTATCCCTCTGTTATAAAATGGTCATGCCTATTCACTTTCAGAATATGAACTGAAGAAGTGGATCTGCCCCACGAAAGCTCATCACCTAATAAACTATTTTGTTAGTCTTTAAAGTGCTCCATGACTGCTTTTTTGTTTTTCCAGCCAAAGTTATTTTCTGTTGAGGTTGGTGAGAAGTAGCTGCTCTGTTCTAGAACCACAGTGTCCTCTGGTGGACAAAAGGTCAAACTCCAACAACTTTCCAGAAGTATTTTCTGATCCAACCTCCCACTCCCTGAAAATTGGAGTGGCACATTAATTATCTACATATGCAGTACCGCTGAATCCCCCCAGGAATAGAAATAATCATGCATCTTTTAAACTGTGGATAACACAAAAATAAGTTACTGTAACTTGTTACATGGAAAGCGCAGTCTTATCAGCAGGGAGTACAGTATTTGCATTTCACCACCCAGTTGCCCTACAAACCTTTCTCTTGAGTTTGTTTTGTTTTGAACATGATTCATTGTAAAAGAGATGCAAGCAGAGGGAACATTTGCTCTGTAAGCTGCTTATTTGCAAGGGAATCAACATTTTACAACTTGCAGTCCCTAACCCACTGAGAGACATCTCGCCCTCTGCAGTACTTTTTCCATGCCACCCAGTGAGAGTTAAAAATCAAGTTAATTGATTATGGCAAGCACATCCATTAATGCAGAGACCCTCTCCCCCAAGAAAAAAACAACCACTTTACATTGATGTATGTTTAACTTTTCTGCAGACATCTAAACTAATTTAATAGGTAATTTGACACTGGCCTGGTATTTGCTCAGCACCTGCCTGCTTTGCATAGCCCAGCTGGTCTCTGGAGCTATGCATGCCTGAATAAATCTTGAGTCTATGAACACTTTCTAAAAGGTTGCCACATAGTTGTCAAAGGCCCACTTATGAGCTGCTATTCCTGCCACAGAAAATTGAGATATTTGTACGACTGCCCTTTACTGGAGGGAATGGCATTTGCTCAGTTTTGCCTGAAGTTCTGTTATGCTAAAGACAGTTGCACATTCCCTTTTAGCTCCAGCTGGAGGGGGCTAAGGTGATGTAAGCTGTATCCCCACTGTCACCATGAAATATCAAGTAGCACAGACATAGTCTTGAAGCTCTTGATAGTTATGGATTTGTTACACTGGTGTTTGATCTGGGATTTGAACTCCTGGGAACCTAAGATGCTCAAGAAATATATTTCTCTAAGTAGTCTCTCCCCTACTTATACACACAGACGCATACAAGTATGTCACTCTTATTAGTTCTCGTAATAGTTTGAAACATACCATGCACCCATGCCTTTGGAAGCACGAACAATTTTCTTTGCACAGTTGACACTTGCTGTAATGTCTGCTGCCAGTAAGACTAAAAAAGAAATATAGTTGGAGGGAAAAAACATTTTCCTCTTCATTTTATTGTCATCCTGAAACTGATAACGAAATTAGTTTTCATCATTATTATTTATCAATTAATCAAGTTTATTACTATGGCATCTAAGGAGCAACCAAGAATGGAGCCCAAGGTGTCAAGCACCGTGTAAGGAGAGTAGCAGATGGTCCTTGTTTTGAAGCCATTACAATACAACAGAAAGACAGCTTCTTGGTGTGAGAAAAGGAACCCACAAGCAGAGTGAACAATGTAACAGAGTCAAGCATGATGTTAATTCCACAATTTGGTCCTAACGTTAGAATGGTGTCAGTCTGTGGGTTAGTTACACCATAACTGACTACGGTAAGATGTCTTGGCCCTTCCTCTGAAGCATGTAGTACTGGCCACTGCTGTTGGAGACACTGTATAGTAGGGGTGGAGAACCATTTTTGGGTTGGGGGTCACTGACCCACAGAAAAATCAGTCAGGGGCTGAGGGTTGCAGGGAGGTGTGTGTGTGTGGGGTGGGGGGGAGGGCTGGAGTGCCAGTGCGGGCTCCCCACTGCTGGGGGAAGCCCTAAGCCTCAGAGGCCAGATCCAGGAAACCCAGGGGCTGCATCCGGCCCCCAGGCCTTAGGTTCCCCACCTCTGTGGTATAAGGTTAGAAGAATTACTGGTCTAATCCTCTCCGTTACAGTTTCTGTTCTCAGTTGGCTTTCTTTCCTGAATTCTACATAATGATTTTATGTCAAAGCAAATGTCTTTTAGTACTGTAAAGGGATACCACACCATTTGCTTCCATATCACATCCTTGTCTGAACATTTAAAAACAATTATTACTATAAGTAGTACCTACAAGCCATTTAAGAAATGAGAACAAAATATTGTTTGGTATTTTTTCAACTTCATTAGCTGGTGCCCTTGACAGCTTTTGGGGTGAAATATGTCTTCAGTAAGGGTACGTCTACACTAGCCCCCTAGTTTGAACTAGGGAGGCTAATGAGGGCGACCGAAATTGCAAATGAAGCACGGGATTTAAATATCCCACGCTTCATTAGCATGTTCCCGGCCGGTCGCCATTTTGGAAACTGACTAGCCCGGAATAACTGCCCGCATCTACATGCGGCAGAGAAGCGCGATTCCGAGATAAACCCCTTAGTTCGAATTAACAGTTAAACCTCATGGTTTAATGGAATGAGGTTTAACTGTTAATTCGAACTAAGGGGTTTAACAGTTTCATTTGCAATTTCGGTCACCCTCATTAGCCTCCCTAGTTCGAACTAGGGGGCTAGTGTAGACGTACCCTAAGACTGTAAGTCCTGTGCTAACTCTCACCAAAAGGGTTGGATTTACTCCTTGTCATTAGTTATTTTGCTGCTTTTGTGTATATTCAGACAGTTTTCTGTATTGTTTGGGTCTCTCTCACAGCAACAGAGTAGAAAATTTTTTTAAAAAGCGATTGTAAAAATGCAAACACTGGCAGGGGAGTGAGGAGAAATTGTGATACTTGAAACTACTCTTAATTCTTTCCCAGAAAGGGTTAGATTTCAAGTTGTGTGTCTTTAAATTACAAACATTAAAATGCTTATTTTTAAAATGAAGCAAGGCCAGGAATTAGCATTTCTGCTGGCCTTCAGCACAGCGGTGAATTTCACCATCTGAGAACAAAGTTATGTGTCCTCAAATGCTTCTTTGAAAGAATTGTTTTTGCTGAAGAAATGTAAAACCGAAAGTCTGAAAAACGAGGAACACAATTCCTATTGGAAAAATCCTTTGGGAACCCCTCTTTTATAGCACATATACATCCCCACACATTGCAACCTTGTTCTTCTGTCTGTAGAGCTGAGGACTGGGTTTTCTATACGTAGGGATACTAGGTGCAAAACCTGGCTGCAGTTATAACTTTATAATGTAATCACCTCACAATGGCGTACAAAGGCAGAATTAAGCCTTCATAGTGTTACTTGCAGGAACATTATATTGCACCTACCACGACACTGGATTCGACATGCATTCTTGGCTCTAGGCGTCTTTCCATCATTGTACCACCAGTGACTATTAATTTGTAAAATCCCATAATCAGTGCTCCTGGAAGGTCTGTTATAGTTTGTGGCATGTGTGTTAAAGTTGCTCTCATATCTTGCTGCACACACCCCTGTGAAGGTTCCGTTAAAAAAATAAATAACCACACACAGAGTGATGTATTTTCTCTAGTTATAAAAGTTCCTCATATAGGGTGACATTTGAGAGAAATATCAAATCTAAACACCATGTATCACCTGTTTGTAGCTGATGCAAATCATTATTTAACACAAAGCACACACAAGCAGGATGCTTTCTTTTCTTCTGATCAAATTCACAATCCTTGTGAAATAGGCACAGTAAGACAAAAAATTCTACATGTAAAACCTTTGATGGTCGTCTGAATACTGCACAGGCCTGCATCTTTGAAGGAAACACCCGTCTTTTGGGGTGCAAAGCTATACAGACAGAAACAACTTTCTAAAGAAAATATTAGAAACACGTCAATCACAACCAACAAGTATTTCTAAGGAAAGATGGGGGAAATGTCAAAATTTCTCTGGCAGAGAATGCCTCTGCATGTGATGAATAATTTAATGTTTCCCCTTTTACCCTAGCACTTCAAAAGTGCATTTAAGTGAGATGGAACATTTCTTTCCTGCTGTTTCCAGTGGGGTGGGAGAGGATCAATGGTGAAAGACCTACTGTAGGGAGGGCTCCAGGGAGCCATTGGCATTTTAATACTGTGCTGTCCAATCCTGCAGGAAAAAAGGTCCTGCTGAGATTCCATCTTTGTTTCCATGAATGGGGCTGCATACGCAATAGCAATGATGGGAAACTGTCAGCAAAGCACCCTTATTCTTTCCTCATTTACAGTAAATGGATCTGAATTAGCCAGGTCAGAAGGAAGGGTTCTTTTGAGCTGAGATATTCAGGGCTGCGTGAAGGGCCAGATTAAGGTCTTCATAGATCCTAGGCACTCTCATAATTGTAGGCCTTTAAATTAGATTATACATAAATATATAAGGGAGAAATGCCCTATTACCTATACACCTAATATTTAATTTTATGTTATACCTGTACGTTGTTTGTTGACTAAAGATAGCAAATTATTAACTTTGATTTAGCAGTTTTCTTATTTTAAAGTCAATGATGATTTTTTTTAGATCCTAAACTTTCTATAGACCCTAAACCTTTTCGTAGGCCCTAAGCAATGTGCCTGTTGTGCCTAATAGATAATCTGGCCCTACTTGCATGAACATCATGTGTTTAACTTTCTGGATTGCAGCTGAGGACACAGGTAAACAAACCGTACAAATAAACTGGGTTAATAATAATTTCCTATTGTCATTGCTAATCATTGAAGAAAAGCCTTCATCTTTCCCCCGCTCTTGGAGTTATACCTGGCTTTAGATGCTCTTCTATGACTCCAGATTCCCCCCCGCCCCACCACCTCCATGTCACTTTCTTCCTCACTCTAAAAGTTCCCTGCACTTTGCTCTCCTCCCAGACTCTCCAAGGATCCATCTCCTGCACCCCGTCATCTCTAATCTAATCACACAAGCTTGGATTGGAGCTTTGAGATGCTGCTGGTGATCCCCCTCCACCCAGGCCTGCACCCTATGTTCTATTTCCCAAGTCCAGCACTGCCTTGCTGCTCTGCTGCATGAGGCTCCAAGAGTGGGGTGCAGGCATCAAACATGGGATTGCACAAAGGGTAACTAGGAAAAATGAGATGGGATTGGGGGTAAAGTCTTTCAGGCAGGTTTCAGGAGAAGGTTCCTGATGGCACAAACCATTAATCTGTGGGAGGATTCAGGGGAGAAGTGATATTCCCAACACAACAGATTTTAAAGAAGACTGAGCCCATCAGTAGGCAATACACCGCAGGGAACCAGTCTGTGCCAAGAGAGGGACAGATTAGATGATTTAGGAGGTTTTTCCATCTCTAATGTCAAGGATAAACTCAATGGGTAAATCACCTTCCCACCCACAGAATCACACAGAAATCTCCAAGGCAACAGACTTACAGTGTCCCAGGCTGTAACCCATCCAGGCCAAGCTGTTTCATGGCTCCTGCCAGCTCGCACCTCTCATTTTTCTTCCCATGAGCAGCAAGGGCAGGAGGAAAAGCCCCAGGATTAGCAAAGCCTTCAGGCTGACAAACCCAGGCTCCTTCCGCTAAGACTACAGGCTCACCAGTGTCTCTTTCCTTTTAATCTCCTCTCCTCCATAGTTGGAGGCTCCACTTCCTGAGCTATGTGGAAACAGTACATGAGCATCCTGGACATTTCTCAATACTCTTGGGGTTACTGCTCAGAGGCTAACATCGCTTAGCCAAGGGGAGCTAGCTAGCTCTCTCACCTGGTGTTTTATTGCTCAATCCCTGCTACAATTCTGACTCAAGACTTACAGGCCAAAAATGGTAACCATCATGTGGTTGCTACAGGGGCTTATAAAGAATTCATGATCTGATGGGCATTCATCCATGTGCCCCACTCAAATCCCACTACCATATCTGGCTCACTTTTTGCAGTCTTGACAGAGGTAAAGGTTGGAATTAGGGATATTACATGGCGTTTAATCAGCTAATTGACTACTAGATGGAATTTCCAACTAGTTGATATGGGGGGAGAAACTGCAGAGTTGCAGTGGGGTTAGCTCCCAGCCCTAGGAGCTAACCCCACTGTGGCTCTGTCTTTTAAATGTATTAAGAGCCACCAGGCTCTTGATACATTTAAAAGGCCGAAGTGCAGCGGGGAGGACTGGGCATGAGCCAGGAATCAGCTGTCCCCGTTTGCACTTGTGCTTTTTAAACGTAGTAAGAGCTGCTAAGTCCCCTGCTACACCACTGCTTCCCCTTCCCTCCTCCCCACGGAGATGGTGCTGTGGGGCGGAACTGGCTTTTAAGCTGGCTCCCCCCCAGCACCAGCTCCTGCTCCCTTCCCTTGCTGCCTCCCTCTGATTGTATTTGTTTTGGTGGAGGGACTGGGTGAAGGCTAGTTTCATAGAATCATAGAATACTAGGACTGGAAGGGACCTCGAGAGGTCATCGAGTCCAGTCCCCTACCCTCATGGCAGGACCAAATACTGTCTAGAAGTCTAGTTTGAAGAAGTGGGCTTTGTAGTTAGCTCTTAAGCTGATGCAGCATCTGTTCTGTGGGACATACCCACAGGGCTGGGATCACTCTAAGGCTAGAGTGTGACCTTGGGCAAGTTACTTTGCCCCTGTCTCAGTTTCCCCATATACAGAAAAGGCATATTTATACTTACTGTTTTTGCTAACTAAGGCAGGTATGTTCTGCATAGCTACTAGGTATTCTTATTCTGATCAAATGCGATTTTGTACCTTACAGTAATAAGTCTCAATAATGATTGGCTTTCTACACCCTACGGGGACCTTTTATAATATCCTCCAGTGTTAGGAGAACACATTTATTATAGGGCTGTGGGTACATTAGGGTACTGACACCATCTACAGTAATACCAACAGAGTATGTTTGTCACATCTGACACCCCTATAGTGGTTTGCAGACTGTGCTCTGTAAACTTAAAAAAAAAAAGTGAATGGAAATTTTGTTTGTATAAACACCACAGGCTCAAATCCTGAGACTTGTGTTTCTGTAACACTGAGGAATGGCAATAGCTGCTTTGTAGTTAATGCTATCAGTGTTCTATTACAAGCCTGATTTGAGCCACTCCAGCTAAAATGTCCAAACACAGAGTATTGGCTTCAAAACTGATAAAATAGGTTTATGGGGAAAGATTTTACTAAAACCCCTGAATTGAATTGGACATCTTAAAAAGTTCAGAAACAAACCTTCTTGGACAGGACAGGGAGAAGGATGAATATACATTTGTTACTTTGTAGTAAAATAATGTGAAGAGAGATCACATCACATTTAGGTTACTGAGTACGTCTCTGTACTAGCCTACAAGCCCAGAGTTGAGTCTAGTATGGGAAGCTTAATGTTGAATTACACACTCTCTCATGTATCAGTTACTCTGAATTTCCCACGTTTATCTATTTCATTTGGCTAGTGACAAGGTTCTTGTTGGGATTTATTGCACTGGAGTAGCTGATGTGTACAATCTGCATTAATTTGAATATTTTGTTCCCCTGGGAAATAATCCTTTCAAATGAGGGAATATGGACTCTCCTCAGGTGGTATAAAATCCCAAAATCTAAAATTAAAGCTATCTTCAAATGGAGAGAAAAGGGGAAGGGGAAGGCACTCCTTCACTTAGGGTTTGTTCTTTGTTATTATAAAAGCAAGAATACCCAATGGTTGGACTTTGATTTAGGGACACACTGCCCTTTTCTGCCACCCTTCTAGCAGGGGTGGCAGATTTGTACAATTTTTTATTCTGGGTGGTGCCCAAAAGAGGTTCAAGTTCAATCCCTTCCCCACCTGCCTAAGGCTCTGTGTGCGAGTTTGGGTGTAGGAGGGGTGCGGGCTGTGGGAGGAACTTTGGGTACGGGAGGGGTGAGAGGTCAGGCTCTGGAAGAGAGTTTGGATGCTCTAGGCTGGGTCAGGGGGTTGAGGTGCAGGAAGGGGTGAGGAGTGTGCCGCTTACCTGGAGAGCTCCTGCAAGAGACCTGCACTCCAGCTCTGGCAGCAGTTCCTAGGCAGTGGGATATGATGGGGCCTCCATGTGCAGCTGTCTGGAGGCACTTCCCATGCAGCTCCCATTGGCTGCTGGGGTGCTCAGGGTGGGGGAAAATGCAGACACACCCCCATCCCTCTCCCAGGGGCCACTGGGACATGCCAGCAGCTGCTTCTGAATTCAGAAGTGGCAAGAAGCAAGCAGGCAGGAAGCTGCATTAGCGCTATTGCAACACCAGGGGTAGTAGTGGGGTCTCCAGGTCCTTTTAAATCACCCAGGGGGGAGGCAGGGTTGGGGGATGCACTGGGGAGAGACCTGGCCCCAAAACTTGGGTGGCACTAAGCCTCTGTGCTCTCATACAGGTGGAGCATACAACTCACCCCCTCTGTCTTCCAGTGTGGCCATTCCACATCCAGACCTTAGAGTGTGGCTGCCCACAGGTGTCAGTGCAATTTACCAAGCTCAATAGAAAGACCAAGCATGTGGGAGGCTCTCAGAACCAGAAGGTGGGGCTGATGGTTTACACAGAAGATGCTGCTGTTCTGCAGGATATTTCTGACATGTTAATTCATTTGCTCACAAATAAGCTCACCTCCCATAGCAACCATGACAGACCAGGACACACCCATTAGGAGTGACAACCAAACATTTGTGCCTATGAGAAGATGACAGGTGGACACTACACCATATTTCAGGGCAAAAGCTGTAAGTGCAGGCAGAGATTGCCTTGATGGCTCTACAGCAGTGCTTCCATTTCCCCCCTCTAATTTTCACTGATGTCTCAGTCTGCCCCTGCTAGCATTTGCTGGGAGCTTACTGCTCTTTGCTCTGGCTTGCCTGCTCTAAAGAACATCATGCTCACCCCATCTCCCTTTGCTTAATGCCAAAAATATGGCCTCTCAGCTACTGCGTGATCTCATGTATTAACTGAAGGAGGGATGTAAGAAAGACCAATTCACCTCACAATAGCCACATGAACCCAATTGTCATGCCATTAAGAATCTAGCTGGGTGCTAACCCGCTTTGGTCAGCTTGATGGAGGACACTCAGCCACAGGGGGAACTGCAGTAGCATTCAGTAGAATGTCTTAATGTGCCCACGCAATTTCAGAATCACCGCAGTAACCGATGAAATCATTGTGTAAGCTGAGTGGTGGGTAAATTCCACAGCCAGTCCTGGATCCATAGGCTAGTGTCAAACCACGGGGTCAATGTGCAGTATTACAGCAGGTGTGTCCCCAGACTCCAGGACAATCCAAGCTTCTGGCAATGGAGAGATCATCTGGTAGCAGAACTAATGCAGTTCAACTCCACGGGAGGGAAGGAGCTTTAGGGGTGGCACATCATGCTAGAGCAAAGCCCTGCTCTGCAGGGATGGGACCACAACATCCACTTTCTTGTGGATCATCCCTAAGCCGGGGACAAACAGAACGTAAAAGGTAGGGGAGGCTCCACCAGGCCTTGAGCTACAAGTAGCCACCACCGAGCAGCAGAAAGGGGAGAATTGCCAGTGTGTATTGCATGGTCTGATTGCTCCAGGTAGACACAGGAATTTAAGACTTCTGTTAAAAAAATGTACTTCTCCTTGCAGTTCCTCATGCACAGCTGTAAGTGCAGGGGACTTCATGCCTACTTCTGTGCACAGAACAGTCATTTCCCAAACTCTTGCAAAATAAAAACAGGCTTAAAAATTGTACTGAAGCGAATGTTAAAATGTACATAGTACAGAGTTGAGAGAAAGTCTCTCTCTGTACATCTGGGTGTCATGCTTGGATTGTCTTCAAATAAAGTTTAAGAGCCACAGAATATATACAATAAGCAACAACAAAGATTTAGGTCTGTATGTTTAATAATACTGTTTGGGTATTAGCAATCAAATATTTGGGTACATCATTCATGTATTAAATTGGAGCAGCTAAGCTTCTCTTTTGGCCCCACAGCACAGTGATCACCCCACCCTTCTACTCCCAGCGCACTGCCTTAGAAAGGCTATGTCACAGATGTATTATCGCCATGTTGCAGAAGGGTGTGGGGAGAAGTCTGGCATGAGACACAATTTTTTAAAAGCTCCTCACAGATCTTTGATAATTAAGATACTGTCCGTGAAATGAATGTAGTGGTAGGTTTGAATGCTGTCTTCAGTGTGAAAACTCTTGGTAAAAAGCGGTTGATATGTAATATTTGAACCACGCATGCTTCATGTGGACAGGGATTAAAAATGGCAAGATTACATGAAATGCAATAGACTGCTCAGCCACAAGTATTGGGGAGCAATGGAGACAAGTACTGGGCTAATGAAATGAAAGAGAAAAAAAGACTCTTTAGAGAAACAAGGCCTTAATGAAATGGACATTTTGCATAATGAGACTGCAAAGTGCTGCAGGCTAGTGCACGATATGATAGGATGTGATTCTGTAACCATTACAGACCAGACTTCGTCCGATATGCACAGCTCCATGAGGGCAGGTGGGATGAAGGATGTTAACTAACGATTAATGTATTAGTCAAGTAGTCAATGGAATTTCCATCGATACTTGACTAGTTGATAAGCCCTTCCATGTTCCACCTTTGAAATGTATAAGAGCCCCAGCAGAGGCTCTTGTGCATTTCAAAGTTGGAATGCCACCTGGAGCCCAGGGCCAGAGGGAAGTCCCACTGACTCCGGGCTCCACACAAGAGCCCCTGCTGGGGACCCCCGATGGGGACTCTTGTACATTTCAAAGCTAGCACTCCGCACGGAGCCCAGGGTCAGCTGATCCCAGGCTCCAAGAGGCACTGCCGCTTTGAAATGCCGCGCAGGGCCCAGGATCAGCTGGGGAGTCCCCAGCTGATCTCAGGCTCCACCCAGCATTTCCAAGCAGCAGCGCTACACTGAGCCCAGGGTCAACTAGAGACTCCCCAGCTGACCCCAGCCTCTGTTCATTTCAAAGCGGCAGCGCCACTTGGGAGCCCAAGATCAGCTGGGGGCTCCCCAACTGACCCTGGGCTCCGTGCAGTGCTGCTGCTTTTAAGTACCGCCATCTTCTCCCCCTCGCTGCCTCTATCAGATAGAGGCAGCAGGGGGGAGGGAGAGGGAAGCAACTAGTCCACTATTCTGTCGACTATCCAATAAGTCTGATAAGACTATCCGATTACATCCCTAGGTGGGAGAGAGCATCACTGTGCCAGGGAGAATGGCAGGTGGTGCTTGGCCTTTCTGGTATGGTGGGAGATGTGCCCCCCTTCCCAGACAGGATCAGCTCACTCTTTCTGCAGCTAGTCAGATTAGTTTATCTATAGGCAGGGGAAGGGCAGGAAAAAACAGCCCCATGGAGTTGTTTCCTCTGCGCCTTTTAGGCTGCTGCACGTGATCCCTCACCCTTGTACTGCAGGGAGGCACAGTCCAGCACCTAACAGCTGATTGAGATGAAACACTAACACCTGTAGGGGTCTGCAAATGATCTGAGTGAAATCATCCATCTACACTTACTTGTAAAATGCCAAAGCCAAGGCCCTCAGACCCCCTGCTTGACTGTAATGATTAAATAGGCCTTTCTGTGTAGAAAGCAAGTATGAGGCACAAAGAGGCAAGTAGCTTGGTATTTTGTGCTTAGCGGCATGGTGTAAATAACATGCCCAATAAATCCAGGGGAGAGCAGTAGAGAGACATGGAAGAAACATACAGGTTAAACAGTGTAGTTAAAGAGTGTTCAGCGGCAGTTCAGCTGCTCAGTGATTGACACCTGTCATTGCAATGGGCAATTCTCCTGGACAAAGTTATATTGTGCTGTTTGCTATACAGTGACTGAGGGTTTGTGCCACAGCATGGCCATGGAGAGCTAGGAAAATTGTTTCTTCCTCAGACATTCCTTCTGCGTAGGAGCTCCCTATAATGGGGTGGCAGACAGAGACTGAAATATTCTATACCTAAGGTGACAATACCAACCCTAGCCCCTACACATGTAGGGTTCTGATGTTCAGGGGTTGGATATCATTTTGGTTATTTTTGCTGGTGAATGGGAAAACTGAAGACTGGGCTTCAGAATTATTTTACATTAACTGAAGCGTTCTTGCATAATGGGAGGTAATAAGGATTGGATTTTTTTCAATAATGGAGGAAAATTTTAATTTGTGGGGGGCATTATGAATAATCTCCCATGTGTTGATCTTGCCTGATAAGATCCACATAGGCAGACCACTGTATAGCTCATTGCAGGACCAGGACTGCAGAAAGAGAACCACCGGGAACAGGCCCAGGGCCTTCTCACAGCCAGGATTGGGCACAGCTAAAGAGATCAAAACCATGGCTCTAGTACTGAACTTCAGGCTTCCAACTTTCCTGATAGGTGGTGATGCATTTTAGATTATTACTTTAATTCAAGGAGGGAGTGATTTTACCTTGCCTTGCTCTTCAATGACATATTAGAGCTGCCCACAAGTTCTTATCCAAACTTGTTAATAGTATTATAACCATAAATGTTGAAGTAAAAGGACAAGTTGGAAGTAACAAGTTTTATTTCCAGATTCATTTGTAATAAAATGCATAAGTAGCTTTTCAAGTAACTTCATTAAAAGGGGGCAGTGGTTAAAAGTAGGAGTTCATACTGGTGATCAAACACACACAATACTATTTTATCTGGTCTCCAAAATGCAGCACAACTGTTGCCAAACCACAGAAGGAATGCCTCCAATTCCAGAAAAAAAACAGAGCTTTGTTTGTAGAGAAAAATGGTGTAGATGGGAGATTTGCTTTATTTTTATGCCAGTAATTAGACATTGCACCTATCCTTTCATACATGGATTTCAAAGCAGTTTTTAAAAACATTAGTTCACACATTATTTCCAAAATTTTATTCTAAGATGCTAAGTTGACTATTTTGACTTTATTACTCTTTTTGTCACCTCTGCCCATACATGCTTTTGAAATGTAGTAGCTGTCAACTCTTGCCTTGTAAAAGATTCCAAGAATGTTTTATAAAGGTGAGACTGCAGGTTTAATACATACAGGCACCAAGTAGCTTTTTGAGATGGGAGTCAGACTCACATAGTTTGACCCATGAAAGGTCTGCAGAGTGAAGAGCTGTAACACACCTAGGTAGAGTCACACATTTAAGTAAAGCACAGTCTACAATTTGTAAAGGGTGATGGTGGCTAGGTCTGTGTCTGTCACTAGTGAGCAGATGGTTAAACAAAGAAAGGGGATGATTCAATGTTCTAAGCCTCAGGAACTTCACGAGTATATATCCTCAACTCTTTCAAAATAGAAGGACTGTGTCTACATAAATGTCTGCCAATCCCATCTCATCTGTAAAAGTAGGTATGTGCCACAGTGGCCTTAGCCAAAAATGTAATTGCTTGCTGTCTATGCAGTTCTGTACCTCAGAAAGCTTTATTCAGTGCCAAAGTGATGCTTGTGTATCTAGTCTGCACATCTTTTCAGCAGGGCAGGCAGTATTTCAAACATACTCTAAAACATTGTGCAGATAGACCTGAAAGCCCAAAGGAGACCTGCTTTTTACAATGTAGGTTAAGAAATAAGACCTTTGTAGGATGTGTAAAGGCTTGAAAAGTTTTAACTTGGGGTTTCTAAGGAAAGACGGAAAGGGAGATTATCAGATTGGCTTCTTAAAATTAGCACAGAACCAGAGTACCAAGGCCACGTCTACACCACGGGACTACAGTGGTACAGCTACAGCACTGCAGCTAAGCTGCTGTAGTGCCTTGCAATAGACACTTCCTGTAGAGAAAAATGGATTTTTCTATTGCTGTAGGTCAGTGGTCTCCAACCTTTTTACACTCAAGATCACTTTTTAAATGACAGAACAAGCCAAGATCTACTACCCCGCCCCTTCCTTGAAGCCCCACCCTCTCTAGTCTCCTCCCCTCCACCACTAGCTATCCCCAACCCTTATACTGATGCTTTTTTCCCCAATTCTTCTGTAGGAAGAGGTTTTTCCAACATTTGGCCTGTCTAGACTGGACTAAATGTCCAAAAAACCACTTCTTTTGGAAGCCCCCATATTCCTCGTGGAAAGAGGAATATAGGGGTGACCGAAAGATCATGTTTGCTCTTCCACTAAAAGAAGCGGAAGAACAAATGCATCCCTGGATGCAGAAGAGGTTTTCTGGGATATCTCCGGAATCCTGAAAAACTCCTGCAGTCTAGCCTTACATCGCTGGCTTGAGACAGGATGTGTAGGCTCTAGGGTGGGAATGAGGGATTTGGGTGTGGGAAGGGGTGAGAGGTGCAAGCTCTGGGAGGAAATCTGGATGCAGGAGGAGATGGATAAGGGGATGTTGGCTCAGGGAGGGGGCTCCAGGCCAGCCAGTGTTGGGGTCAGATATAGGGTTGGGGTACTATGCAAGCCACAGACTTCTGGATGTGAGGGTTCAGGAATTTGGGTTGGGATATGTGAGGGGCTCAGGGCAGAAGGTCCCAGTGTATGATAGGCTCAGACGTAGGGTCTGTGGGAAAGGGGAATGCAGGAGTGTTTGTGGCCAGATGGGGGCTTGGCCCCAATTGGGGGTTTGTTGGCCAGGCTTCATTTTTAAATAAAATACTATGTCAAACACAAAAAGTTTCTGCATTGTCTTTATTTCTGAGAAGGGCGGGGAACCTGTTTTGAGTCAGGGGTCACTGACCCACAGAAAAGTCAGTTGGGGCCACACAAGTGAGATGTAGAAAGAACCTCCTCCAATCTCCCCCCCCCCAAGCTTCACTAATGCGGCCCCAACTGTGTTGGTGGGAGCAGGAGACATAGTATTGGGGACAGGGTGCTAGTGGGTGCTTCGACAGGGGACAGGGTGCCAGTGGGGACAGAGTTCTGTGGCTGGGGGCAGGGGAGAGGGAACAGGGTGCTGGGAGGGGAGAGGACAGAGTTCTGCAGCAGGGGACAGAGTGCCAGTGGGGACAGGTTTCTGCAGCTGGGGACAGGGTTCTGTGGCTGGGGAAAGGGTTCTGTGGCTGGGGACGGGACAGGAGTGGGGACAGAGTTCTGTGGCTGGGGAGTGGGAAGAGGGAACAAGGGGCAGAGAGGGAAGAGGGAAAAGGGGGGTACAGGGGGCAGGGTGCCAGTGGGGGCAGGGAGTCCCCTGCACCCGCCTCCTCCCAGGATTCCCGAGGAAGCCGGCACGCTCCTCCTCCAGGTCCGACTCCCCCCTCCCGCAGCATGGGGAAACCCCCATGCACACGCGCCTCCCCTGGGGTCGACACCCCCCCCCTGCAGCGCAGGGTAACCCCCGCGCACACCTCCCCCAGGACCGACACCCCCACCCGCAGCGCGCCCGGCACGCCACAGACCTGTGGGAAGGGAGCAGCCAGCACACTTCTGGAACCCCCGGAAGTGGCACGAAGCTGCAGGACTTCCACCCACCCCGCGGGAAGCCGGCACTACCATTGTCGCTGGAGGTAGGTAGTGGGGCTTCTCGGGGTTGGGGGGAAAATGAGGGGGGCCAAACGCCTCTCGATCGACATCAACCAGTTGGTGACCACAGCTGTTGATAATCCACATCCCCATGTCACAGTAGAATTCTTTAGTTGGCCTTGCAGTATCTAAGTCAGCTTAACTAGTGTTCCAGGTGGTGAATTTCTCACACTTAATTTTTTAAGTGCAGACTAGGGCCAAACCTGGTATTTGCTGTAGTAGCTCCTGAAACCTTACAGATGGGTGTCAAACCTGTAACAATGACAACAGTGCTATAACAAAAGGAAAAACTACGTAGCACTTTAAAGACTAACAAGATGGTTTAGTAGGTGATGAGCTTTTGTGGGCCAGATCCACTTCCTCAGATCATATTCTGAAAGAGAATTGGCATGACCATATATACCAAAGGACTAAATTAAAAAAGTGAACACATTATTAAACTGACATCTGATTTAGTACAGAAGGTGGGTTGAGAGGGAGGGAGGGAGGGAATAGCTACTTATGAGTCAATGAATGGCTAATCAGGAGTGATAAGTGGGGAAGCTATCTTTGTAATGGTCAAGGTAAATAGCATCTTTGTGAAGGCCCATTCGTAAACTGTCAAATTTAAGCATGAAAGAAAGTTCTGAAGTTTCCCTCTGTAATCTGGTGTTAAAGTCCCTTTGAAGTAAGATGCATGTAGTAAGGTCGTTAAGATTATGTCCAGGTAGGTTGAAATGAAAAGCAACTGGTTTTTCCTTGTGAAGATGTCTGATTTGTGGGCATTAATTCTTTGGCGAAGTGTCTGAGAAGTCTGTCTAATATACATAGCAGAAGGACACTGTTGGCACATGATGGCATAAATTATATTTCTGGATGAACAGGAATATGTGTTCTTGATCATATAACTGACATGGTTAGATCCAGTGATGGTGTCACCCGAGTAAATATGTGGACAACGTTGGCAACAGGGTTTGTTGCAAGGGAAAGTTCCAGGATTGGTATTTGTGTGGTATGTCCTGTGGTTGTTGGTAAGAATCTTCCTGAGGTTAGGTGGTTGTCTATAGGAGACTATGGGTCTGTCCCCCAGAGCCTCTCGGAGTGTAGTATCCTGTTCCAGTATAGGTTGTAGGTTACTGATAATGTGTTGGAGGGGCTTAAGTAGGGGGCTATAGGTGATGACAAGTGGTGTTCTATTGTTGGTTTTCTTGGGCCTATCTTGAAGTATCTTTATGACTTAGAACAATGTTTCCTCAGATCCCATCCTCTTTTACCCCTCCTTTACTTACGCTACAATGATGACATCTTTATGATCTGGACCCATGGCCAAGAAACACAGGACCCATTCCACAGAGACTAACAACCTACACCCCACCATCAATCTCAGCCTGGACCATTCAACACGAGAGATCAATTTCCTGGACACCACAGTACAAATCAGCAGGGCTCGCCGAGCGGCGGCGAGCCCTGCTCGCCAGCCGCGCGGTTCTGCGCATGCGCAGATCATTCTGCTCCGCGCCAGCTCTTCCGGGGGTGTAATCTACTCGCCATGGGGGGAGTAGATTACGCTATTTGTTGAGCCCTGCAAATTACTAATGGAAAATTAAATACCACTCTCTACAGAAAACCCACTGATTGATATACTTACCTACATGCCTCCAGCTTCCATCCAGGACACACCATACGATCCATCGTCTATAGTCAAGCCCTTAGGTACAACCGCATCTGCTCTAATCCCATTGACAGAGACCAGAAACTTCAAGATCTCTACCAAGCATTCGTAAATCTCAATTATCCACTGGGGGAAATAAAAAAACAAATTGAAAGAGCCAGACGAATACCCAGAAACCATCTACTTCAAGATAGGCCCAAGAAAACCAACAATGGCTTTTATTTTAAAGCAGTCTGAAAGCATGAGAGTTATTTGGACTGCATTTTTCTTTATTCTGAAGAATGTATGGGTCTTGTCTTTATTATGAAAATGATCTGGTGCTTAGCGGGGCAGAGCCACTGCTGAACAGAGTTTTTGGAAGTGGTGCAAAAATGTAGCAAAAATGTTGTATTTTAGTATTGGTTAGTATTGAGTTTAAGACTATAAGAATAATGCATAATGATTTCATGTATAATGACTTGCTTAGAAGTTCGGTATGCTTCTATTTCTCTGTCTCTCATGATTAGATAATGTTTACTGTAAGGCCTTGCTCCCTGTTAGCATTACAAATTAAGTTGTACTTCATGTCAGCTTCACAAACTAAGTTGCCTTCTAGTAACTATTGATCTTGTCTGAAACTCAATACAATTGTGTGGTGTGCGTGGAAGGTGTGTATGAATGTGAAAGCCATCACAGATGCCCAGGTGATCAAGCAGAAGTGGAAACTTTGAAAACTTTGAGGAAACACGCATTCTGTCTTGAGGCTGAACTAAACTGGCAGTACTGACAACCTTGGAGACGGGAAGAGACCCTCCCAAGAGTGACACACAAAGATGGGCAGCCTGACAATCACTTTCAAAGGGTAACTCCCAAAAACACAGATTAACACCTCCTAAGGGTGGATGACTGCAGCATGACACTGCAATATCCAAAGGCCCAAATGGGAACTTACACGTATAAGAAAGGAAGCTCTTGCCATGGGACTCTGGGTTCAGTCCTGCATGCCAAGCCTCAGAGGAGAGTGAGTGAGTGAGTGTGTGTGCTGCTTCTCTACTGAATTCTCAATAAACAGTGTATTGCCTTTTCCCCTGAAAAAGAGCCTGTGTGCTTCTTATAAGCCTAACAGTGCTACACATCGTTTGACCTACAGTTGCTGCTAAACCAGCACTCAGCATAGGTTACACTCATTGTTACCATCACAGTAGGTCACCATCTGTAAAGCAAGGGTGGGGAACCTCAGGACCTTGCCTGGATCCTGTCCCCGAGCTCAGGCTACATCTAGACTTATGCTTTTTGCGCAAGAAGCTTTTGTCGGAAGAGATCTTCTGCAAAAACGTATTGCGCAAGAGCGCGTCCATACTGCAAAAGCGCATCGCTTTTTCGATGTGCTTTTGCGAAAGAGAGCGTCCAGACTGCATGGACGCTCTCTCGAAAGCAAGCACTGATTGGTATGCACAGAATGGCCACCAGGGCACCCGTGCTTTTTCCTCTTTCCGTGCAAAAACCCTCTCTTCCCCGTTCACACATGCCTTTTTCTAAAAGAACTCTTTTGCAAAAAGGTGTTCTTCCTCGTAGAAAGAGGAATATCCATTGCGCAAAAATCCCCGTTCTTTCGATTCTCTTGCACAAAAACGTACTTGAGGTGTGGACACTCCACGAGTTTTTTCGGAAAAACGGCTGTTTATCTGCAAAAACTCTGTAGTGTAGAGGCTGTCCCACTGCAGGGCTGGAGCACAAAAAAAATCTACTAGGCTGGGCCCCTCTAGGCTCTGGAGGGCAAGGGGAATGTCTTTCTCCACAGTTGGGGGCCATGTCAGTGAGGGGCTTTTTGCTTCTCACGTGTTGGCCCCCAACTGATTTTTCTATGGGGGGGGGGCGGGGCCTGGAACTGCCTCTCGGGCCAGATCAAAGCCCTAGGCAGGCCAGATCTGCCCCACTGAGAAGCTTTTGCCCACCACTGCCCTATGTCCTGTAGAATGATAAGGCCAAACTGCAATACTGCTTCAAACATCACCTATTCCCTTCCGACATCAACAGCCTCAAGAGGCTCTGTGGGGAGGTGGACAGAGGAATACAAGTACCATGGAGCAGTTATGAGACTTAGGGACTCCACCTAATAAAAATTAAGCCTCATATGCATCAGAGGGTGCAGGCAAGAGTATGTCTGATAAAAACTGCAGCGCCTGATTCTGTGAAATGGGGTTTGAGGCTCCCTCTTCTTTCCCTACCCTACTCTTCCGGTGACAAAAGAGGCAGGATGATAGCAACTCTGGAAGAGGGAGCTCAAAAGTGGTTTCATTGAAGCTGATCCTGAGGTCATTGGGAGTGACAGGGAGGGTTTTGCCTCTGCACACAGGCTGTCAGAAGATTTGTGATGCCCCACTGTCACTGCAGAACGACATCTTCACAAAAGCATACAAATTGCTAGGTTGGTAAATGCTTCATCCATTCCAGCATCCTGTTTTCAATAATAGCCAGCTTCCCACAGCCATTGCCGCTCAGAGAGCTACTAACGCAAGTGAGTTTTCTCACTTTAAAAGAGTCCCATCCTCTCTTGATGCCCTGCATTTGCCATCCTTTTCTGAACTGAACCCTCTCTTTTTCTAGGAAAGTGAGCAGAGGATTAGATAAGTACATAAAGAGTTAAATAGTTTGGGTAACAAAAATGTGTCTTGCAGTTTGTGTAAAGTGAATGTGCTGTTAGCAGTTATGAGAAAGCCATGTAGAATGTGGCTTAATTGTTAAAAAACTGGACTTGGAAGGTAACTGATAAGATAAGAAGCCTTACAGGAAGGGGGCCCAGTTGTAAATCTAGTCTACTCCAGGCCTAAGAGAGGATCCAGCCTTAAACTTCCCCAAACTGATTCTTTAGCTAAAATTAGCAATTGGCAACATTTGTTAAAAGGGTACACTGTGAAAGAGTTTATTACTGGTACCTGCTTAATTAACTAAGCTCAAGCAACCCTTGATCTAATCCTTTTATAAGTAGTGATCCAAAGTTTGTTATTTATTGGTACAGTAACTATTTATTATTTAAGCACTTAGACATGTTTAACACAAATATATACCATTCAACCTTTAGATTAAATAACAGAAGGTGTGGTTTGATTGCTGTCTTGAGAATATTCTAGTAATAATTCCAAATGGGAGATTCAGTACAAAAATGTAGAAGTTAAATTTCTGCATGTTCAGCAAAGCTTTAATTTAATCAGAAAATGAGAGGCTCTTTCTCAATTCTGCTTTTGCCTAAAAGGCCTTGAATTCCTTCTGGAACAGCTTTTCAAGGGGAACAGTAAGGGGGGGAAAAAAACCAAACTAGCTTCAAGACTCAGTTTTAATAAGTTTATGAAGAGGATGGCATGAGACTGCTTAGAATGGTGTATAGCCACTTTGCAACTACAAGCAGCAGTGTCTACAGTGGCCAGTGACAGGACACTAGATGGGGAGGGCTCTGAGTTATTAAAGAATTCTTTCCTATATGTCTTATCTGGTGCATCTAGCCCACATCCTCAGGGTCCAAATGACTGCCATATTTGCGGCTGGGAAGTTTTGCCCAGGTCAGTTTGAAAGAGACCCTGGAGGGGTGTTGTTTTTGTTTGGGTTTGTTTTGCATTTTTCTACAGCATGGAGCACAGATCACTTGCAGTTTCAAACTAGTGTAAGTGGTGGATTTTCTGTAATTTGAGTCTTTAAATCATGATTTGAGGACTTCAGTAACTCAGAGGTTATTTGGTCTAGTAAAGGAGTGGGTGGATGAGGTTCTGTGGCCTGCTATGTGAAGGAGGTGAGACTAAGTGATCAAGACGGTCTCTTCTGACCTCAAAGTCTATGAGTAATGCCACCATTGGCAGTGTCAAAGAAGGAGCTGCATTTCAGTTACACAAGCCAACTGGGTGTCAGCCCAGAGCAGCTGATGGTATTTTTCTGCCTTCAACTGTGAAATTAACAGACTCTGAACTATATTAGTTATGTGAGGGGTCAAGCCTGAAATTTTAACTTACAAGCAATCATGTAATAGCTGCCTTTGGTGCATCTTTCATGGCTCTATCCCATCCTAACTCTTAAGGGGAAAGCCCTGTCTGCACATAAATGAAAAAAAGACAAAGGAAACTATGGGGCTCTTCCCCCTTCCTTTTATTAAATTTGGAATCTCTATCCAATTCAGCCTTATTGTTAAAAAAAAATCTCATTAAACACAAAAGAAGATATCAGTGTTATCACTTCCCAAATGCACATGTGATTAAACAGCAATTCATGCTCACAATGCTGCTGTGTGAACTTTGTTCCACTATACTCCATGTGTGACAATGCTAATAATTAAAGATGCTTGGTTTAAACCAGAGGTGTCAAGCTACTTCTGTGGCAACGGCTATTTACCCTTGTGGTTGGATTCCATAAGCTACAGCAGTGTTTCCCAATTTTATTTGGCCATGGAACCCTTTTAAACTCGAAAGAATTTTGCGGAACCCCCTAATAACAGTCTCATATATGGAGCTGAAAAGTAAACCACAAAAAAAGTAAGGATAACAATAAACAAATGCTAAGCAAGGTCATGATATGTAGATTAATCTATCATAGTCAATTTATATTTGTCGTGGTTAAATTTTAAATACAAGAAATCACGCGACTATACTGAAGTAAAGTATTCGCGAGAGCACTGCCTGCACACTCCCATACAAGCAACTGGTTTGACAACTGAAGCTTTGACTTTGTCCGACGCGGCACTAGTATATTCGTATTCAATCACCCGCGTGATCCACGCTCCCTGAGAGTGAGTACAGGGATTTATGGTGGTATATAACATGCGACTGCACCACTGACTGACTGCACGTGCAGCGCTAAGTAGTGACATCATCGTCCCCGCTCTCTGGCTAAAATGGCTTTACACAGGGACACTTATCATGGCAAACACAAATGCAAAATGTTTTCAATTCATAAATGCTTAAATATTAATTTTATTTTATTTTTAATCATAAAATGTTATTGTAATGGAATTTTCTCACGGAACCCTTATTTTCACTTTGCGGAAACCCAGGGTTCCACGGAACACCATTTGGGAAACACTGGGCTACAGAATAGAGAGACAGGGTGGGTGAGGTAATATCTTTTATTGGATCAACTTCTAGTAGAGAGAGACAAGCTTTCAAGCCACAGAGAACATTTCTTTGCAGACCCAGGAAATATAAGTTCTAAGCCAGCCACAGTGCTGAGGCCCACATTTTTAGTACTGCCTCAGGGAAAACTCTCCTCTGATTGGCTGCTCTTGCCTAGGAAGAGGGAAAGCAGTCAATCAGGGCTGCTGCAGAGGTAGGCAGTGCTCCCCTTCCTGCTACTCAGAAGTACACATCAATCTCACTGCACAAGGGGACAGAAAGAGCCAGAAACTCAGGGCAGCTGCTCCACTTCCTCTTCCCCTCCAATAAGCAATGGAAGGGATGTCCTGTTTCTCTCTCCCACCATGCAACACTGGACCTGAGAGGTGGGAGAAGGAACATCTGCTGTAGCTCTTGAAAAAAAAAAACCCCCACCACCCACACAGCAGAGGAAAGAACCTCAGGAGCTGAAGAGATGAGGCTGGGACCAGGGGCAGAAATTACAGGAGGGCTGGGAGACAGGATTGATTTCGACAGGACGGAATTAACTGCAGGAGGAGAGGAGATGTGGGGAGAAGAGACCCCTTCCCCCACACAACACCAGAGGCAGCACTCTTCCCCCAAGTCTGAACTGCTCAAAGCAGCAGAAAAAGGCAAGAGGGAGTAAGAGGCAATTTCTTTTCTGGATGTCATGCTGTATGGATCAACAGTGGCAGCAAGTGATGAGAAGTTGGGAAGCAATCCCGTTTCAGATCTGGTGAGTGCTTAGTTGACTATGGCAAGTCAGGCACAATTTTGCTCCTCTGCAATGCAGCAGATGCAGGCTGAATACATTAGAGGAAAACACTTTGGGGATCATTTTACTTGACTTCTGAGCCTTTAGGCTGCATTCAGGTCACATTTTTAACCTTTTTTTTCCCATGAAGCCATAAGAGCTGGAATTTTTGTTTTTTCCAAATGAAAGATGAGATTCTCACATAATCCCATGACTGCAGCAGTTGGGGTGTTAAGAAAACACTACGTATCACAAGGCTCAAAAATAAAATAGAAGTTGGCAACATTGCAAAAGTCCAACTTCTGAACAGTGCTATATTAAATGAACCATGTCAAAAACATCTCTTTCAGAACCACCACTGCAAGCAAGACTCAAAATCTCAATTTTAATGACAACTTTACTGTTCAACAGCAAAACTATACACAGGGATCTACAATTCTTCCCTTTCAAACTTCCCTGAGTTGGCTGAAACTGGTTAACAGATCCCCATCATTATAAAGGATTGGTTTAGTTTGTTCAGTGTATGTCAGGTAGCAGAGATTTTTTTGCTCCAAACTACAGTACATGACATATACAAAAGCAAAAGACTAATTAAAAAAAAAGAAAATGAACACTTTAACAAAGCAAGCTATGTAAATCTCTGTTATCCTTTCTTCATAGTCTGAAACACAGTGAACCACTTTTTTCTTTAAACACTGATAAAATGAGTGCCTTCCATTATTAAAAATTGCCAGTATCAAATTGCTCCACTAAACTAATGAATGTGTTTTTCACTTTTTTTCTTCCAAAGCTGAGCAGAAAAATGTTTGCTATTTTAAAAATAAGAGGACAACATTAAAAGGGCAATAGTTGGTCAAAGAATGAAAATATTTCAAGAAGAGAAATTAGTCACCTATTTCCAACACAATATTATTTTTATATTTGCCTCAGTTGAATAGAAGCTGACATGCAGAATAACAGGAAGATTAGACAAAATGACACAAGAGGCTTTTTAAATAAAAAATTATTTTTATTTCTTCATTACAAGTTAAACTAGTATTTCAGTTTAAGACCAACAAAAAGGTCTTAGCAAATTGCTAAGTGGTCTCCTAAAGGCTGGAAGAAAGGTAATTAAATAAGAAAACCAATGAAAAATGAAAATTAATGCAAAATTCCAAGCATAACATGAAAAGGAATGAATTATAATAAAGTTAATATAGAATCCTAGTGCTTTAATTGAAAATGTGTTCAGAAATTCATGTTTGATGGGATACCACCTTACCTTGCTGAGAAATCTAGGTCTCCAGAGACTCAATACCTTAAGACACTCTTTGGCCTGCTGGTATTAGAAAGCTGTTACTATTTATAGAAACCCTTTTTGAATCAGGCATTCATACAGACACCAATCAGTTTACAATTTGCAATGTAATAATTCTGCATTTCTAATAATACAAAAATTTCCCAAGTCACACTTCAAACTTATTTCTTGAACAGCTTCACCTTTGAGTAGAGGGAGAACGGTCAGGAAGACCATATAACCTTAAAGGCTAAAAGGTGTAATCAGTGCTATTTACCCTTTGGAAATTTCCCCCAAAAGTAATTTATTTTCCTTTCAAACACTATCTGATTTTTTTTTCAAGACGACATCAATAACAGTAAGCAAACTGAATTTGACATCACTTATCCCTTATGAAATAATGCATATCCCTTATTTTTTCAGCATTATAGAATGTCATGGGAACATATATTTAATAACTCAACATGTGACAATATGAACAGTTCAAAATCATCTCTACACAAAATACATTAAACAAGGGGCTACGCTACCAACAAGCTCTATTAATTGGTCAGACTACATTTCTATTAATGATGAATTCTATACATTTAAGATTATTCCATGTTACCATTATGTTTGGTTGGGAAATTTCAGATTCAATTTCTCCTAATTTCAATGTGGTAAACTATAAATTATACCTTCAAGTGTGTGCCTGCAAAACACATTTCAAGAGATGGTCAGAAAGTCTTTAAAACAAGAAGGGTCTACTCAAGAATATAATATCCGCATTGAATAATTAAAGGTGAGGAAAGGACTCAAATGGCCTCAAAGCTTCAAAACCTTCGAGGGGCCCTTTACCATGTCTTATCCAATACAGGAAAAATCCTGTGAGAATGCATGACCATGGATATTTTTATCACAAAACTGAACTGTAGCTTTCATTCAGCAAAGCCTAAAAATTATCTGCATCTAAGATAACCCTTTAGGTCACCTTATTTTTAAAAGATGCCATCTTATCAATATTGTAAACATTACAGAATCTCTAATATGCAATTTTTCACTCCAAGTTATCCCACTGTAAAAAGTCCTAAATTGTAGGAGAGTACCAGAGGTTCTGAATAATGCACATCAAGTCTTCCCTTGTATGCTAAAATCATTTAACTACACTAAAAACATATAATATCACCTGCTACCTACATATTGTTCATCATCCTAAAAATTCATGCTGCTGCTTCCAAAAGTCAAAAGACTGGTATTGTAAGGAATGCTGTCTGCTACAGGAAAATATGTATTCTGATCGATACTTTTCTTCTATGAGAATATGAAGTTTTTATTTCTGAATTTTAATGCTAAGGAATTTAGGGTCTTAAGTCTATGTGAAATATTAAAACCTACATATTTTATATAATGCTATATGACACAGTGTACCTTCACTAGCAGAAAGCTAGAGAGATTTAAGGCCATAACCTAGTTTACACTAAACACATTGATAAACAGTAAATGCAAGGGACATAAGATTACATAAATAAAATAGTTAAATCAGTCAGTAAATTATACATTGGCAGGAGTAAGGAAAGGGAAAAAGAAATAAGGTATTTCTTTAAAATGCCCTGTATTTTTACTAGAAACACAAGTAACACACATATATACACATTTAAATCTGCCATTAACCACATACAGTTACGGGAAACATTTACAAGGACTTGGGTATGCAACTAAGCATAATCCGATCGAAAAAATACAGCACTGAAAAAGCCACCAAAATCATGAGAGTCTCAACAAAAGAAACTAATTAGAACATCCACTCTTAATAATCAAGCTAAAGCCTAAATTTAATAAGATATGTTTTTGTCTTACACATACAAATGCAATCGCCATGAGAGCCAAATTATATTTAATTTTTTTTAAATGTTTGACAAATGTTAGTTTTGTGTAATACAATCTGAATTTTAGGTTGGCACATTAAAAAAAACAGAGAAGGAATGAAAGCAAAAGGTGCTTCCAATATAGGCCACTGTTTTTCTGAAGTATTTTTGGCCTGCAAAAATACCTTTTCCAAAACCAAGCTAACTTTCTTAGCTAATCTGACTGTAATCTTATTTTTGTTGCTTTAAAAAAATCCATTATTTTACATAACTGTTTAAACCTTTGGAGAAGCACCATATGAATGTCCACATACAAAATATCAAGTACTTCTTAACAGACTGTCCTTTCACAAACAGAAACAGATTAAATACAACTGGATACCAAAGAACACTTCAACAGCAATCAACACATTATCCAGGTGAAACATCACTGGCTGGTAAACTAACAAACTCATCTCTCCTGAGAGGGCACAGAAAATGTTCAGTACTGCTTAAGAAACTGGAGCACAATACACATGAAATGTATCCTGGAACATATTCCTTTTTGGTTTCTAAATGGGTTTTTTGGATTCTTTTTAAAACACACATGATCTTTTCACTTTAAACCAAAATAGAGTTGATAAAAATAGACTCACAATGAAGAGATAATCCATCTAATTACAAGACACATCAGGGAACTATCTAACCGCTCAAACTATATACAGTAAAACCTGTGTTATCCGGCACCCCTGGGAATTAGGGTGTGCCGGTAACCTAAAAATTCTGGTTATCCGGGGCGGCATGGGATGTGGCCTGATGGCAGGGGGGCGGCATGAGCTGTGGGGAGTAAATGCAGCCTGGTGAGAGGGGGTGGTAGCCAGGAGGCGGAGGCAGCCTGCCGGAGGGAGGGGGCCGCAGGGGGGGCTGGCCTGCCAGGGGTGCCAGAAGCCGAGATACTTGCTGCTTGCTTCTAGCTGCCATTCGACCTTCCCCCAGGTACGTGCTGCATGCTTGTCTGAGGAGCAGCCCGGAACTTAAAAGGCCAGTTTCCTTTTTGTTTTGTTTTTCCCAGCGTCAGAAATTTGCTGGTTTTTACAGTTCCGGATAGTGCAGGTTTTACTGTACATATTGAGACTAGATAAAAATTAGAGGCCTTATATATTAGGATCTTACCAACAAGCCAAACAGATTTCTATTAAAAGTTTAACTTTTATGTTGGCTACTTTTGTGCCTCCACTGCCAGCAATGGAAATCTCTACCGAAGAATGAGAAGGCAAAGTAATGATACCCAGCGTGGAAAGAGTAACAATATAATTAATCAATTTCAAACAACTAATTGAGCAAAATCTTTGTTCCTGCTTAATTTTTTAAAATTTTAGTCATGAAATTTAAAAATACTTCTTTTCTGGGTTTAAGATTTCTAGCCATGTGGACACATTACTTACCTGCTGCCCCTTCAGCATTATTTATTTCCCATGTAACAGGTATGTGCAGGTTATTTCTTCCTTTAAACTTATTACAAGTAACAGTAAATAAACAATGTTTGTTGAAAAAATGTAAGAAATTACATCAAAACTGGTTAAAACCAACACCTATTCACAAACATAGGAAAAAGTCATGTGACATGTTTGATACAATGTTTAGTATACAAAGATTTAAAAATCAGTTTTCATTTTTAAACAGGGTTAAACATCTGAATTATTTTTCAAAAGTAAGTTTGACAAACAACAATGATCCCATGCATGAAAAACTGAGGTACTGAGGTACAGAAGTTAAGAAATAAAAATGTGCAGAGAAATATGGAAAAGTCCAATAGTATAAGCCATTCAGTAAATCTAGCATGATGATAGATGACAAAAATTAAAAGTTAAGATTCTCAGTGTTATGGAAAGCATTTGCAGTTGCACAGGATATAGGCCCAAGTTCAATATCCTTAATGGGGCCTTAATACTTAACATAAAATTCAGTTATAAAACAAACCAATGATTTGTTTTGAAGATTACCTTTTGAAGCCATTGAGGTCTTGAAACTTAGTTTAAAATATTTTAAAAAAAATCATGCTCTGCAAGCTATTTGTACAAGTGAAAACTCAGACTAATCTATTAAAGTGATTAAAAGTATGTTTCAAGAATGAATATCCACACCAGTTGGTAAAAGCAAATTGTGAATTTGTCAAGTGTTATACACGCTTCCTATTATTCAATTTTTTATCCTTCATAAAATTTAGAACACATTCTAGTAATTTGAAATTTGCTTTCACTCTTTAGTTCATGTTCTGATATTTAATATATTTGAATTCCAGCCTCCAACAAATTGTTTTTAAGACAAGTTTGCAAAACCTCATGACTAAATTAGTCAATTTCACCGTTTTGCTAAGGCAGTAAAGTATTCCCCACCAGTGCACAAGGGATGTACAAGTGTACCTTGCCCTTTTTACACGGATGCATGGATAAACCCGTGTTAAGAAAATACCAAGCTCACTGGAATCCATATTATCTGAAAAAGTGGAATAATCATGACTGGTTTTGTCACTCACATTTTTCTAATATACAGCTTTGTACAGACTGCCTATAGCCTAGGAAAAACCTAAAACACAAACATTATTAACATAAAACCATAACTGTAGCTGTACTTCAAAAAGGCCAGCATTTTCCCAATGTTAACAGTTTAAATGAAAATAATGTAAACTGTAGTGTCTTAGTCCAGCTGCATGTTGGAGGAGTTAGTTTTCAGTTTACTAAAATCATAAACCCAGGATTTCCTCTCCCCAAAACAACGACCGACTATGTGGATCACATAATGTTGAACAAACTGCAGTTTATACAATTTTACATGCCTTTCAGCAAATTTACAAGTCATATATGTAAAAATTGCTAGAAAAGCAATTAAAGCCTTTGTGTAATAACCTAATTGTATATCAAAATCAAGTGTGAAAGAGTGGCATTCACATTTTTAACTCACTAAATGCAAGATTAGGTAGATGCATATGCAAAAACTCTATTGCAGTGCTTTTTAAACACAATATAAATGTTTTCATAGAATCATCATATTTAAATATTGCTGAACACAAGACTTTCCCTGAGGTGTAAACATCAAATAACTGGAACAGCTTTACACATCAGCCCCATTAAAGAGTTTATTACAACACTACATCTACTGTAATCAAAGTGGTGCTGTGTACAGACATCATCATATGAACATTTTTAACAAGAACAAACTACTATAAAAACAAGGATTTACTTGACTTTTTTTTCCAATTGCTTGCACATTATAATTGCCAAATGTATATAACCAGTAATAAAGTTGCAAAAGCTATAAGTTTTAAATCACACAGGTTTCCCTCAAATAAAACAGTTAAGCAACATAAAAAAGTAAAAGAGCTACTGGTTACCATGTATGCAGATTTGCTTTATTCAGATCTATTCCTGTTCATTTTATCCATGAATCCTTATAGGCTCAGTTCAATCACAAGAAGCAAACCGCTGGACAAGCATCTTTCCATGAAGAATGTTTCTTGTCTTGCAAGGTGTTCCTCTTCCTTCAGCTGTAATGTGTCAAAATTTGTGATGTAGATTTTGCTAGTCCCCATAATACACAGAAAAATGTTGGCTTAACTATACATACACAAGTCGTGCACATACTTCACCATAGTGTAATCTAACACAAATAAAAGGTATTGAAGCAGTAGCTAACTTGTTTGAGAATTCTCAAAGTGTAATTGTTTTATAAAATAGTAATCTATTTTTAATAAATTAATAAGTGTACAAGTTGAAGAATGCAATTTAACAATGATATACACCAAATCACAAGAAACAAATAGCTACTGTTTCTGTGAATGATGGAAACATTTAAATAGAACATTTCCTGAAGTATGCATAGTCAATAAGAAAAGTGCGTGGATGATGCTGCTACAACCAGATTTGTTCTTACATTTTTACCCACCCATTTACAGTAATTTGAAACTAACTCTCTCACAATTAAATATTTCCATTAAATGTTTAATAAAGTAGGCATTTTACAGATTAGTAATATATTTAACAGAACACACTTTTTTTTTGGGGCAATTTATCAGCTTGATGCCAATGTTATAAAATTTGGAAACTAAAATAAATTAATAGGGGCCCCAGATTTTTAAAAAATGTACGGTCACAAAATTACAAAAACCCGCTTTGTTTAAAATAAATACAATACAGATGAGAATTCAGGTTTCCCACACAAAAGCAAAACAAAAAAAACCCTACTTCCTAGTAAGACTAATTCTATCAGCAGTCTAATAAAAGAACCATAACAACTCATTATTATAGAGTTCACATGGGCTGGTATAATTCCATTTACTGATGCTTCATTTAAATTCCATTACAAAACACAACTAGTTAGCTGTATTTTATCAGTAGATCACAATTTCCACATTCAACAACTTCATAAAAATTTAAATCAAGTTGCTTAAAAGAACACAACACATTAATGGGTCATTTCAAAAAGTAGACATTTAGAGAAGCAATTTCATGAACACACACCAATGCACAGCTGTGAAAGGATTATTTCACTACTAAAATGGTTCAATTAGGAAGCAATGTAAACTTACAGAAATGATAATTAATCAGTTGCCCTTCTTTCTCCCACAATGACCACTAGTGGGTTTTTTTAAATAAAAACCAAAAGTTTATTATTTATATACTACAGTCTGCACACAGCAGAACCACTCAAATTTGAATACTGCCTGGAAGACCTTTTCAAATTTATGAACTTTGCTATCAAGAGACAAACGTATTCATTAGTGATTTCCGTTGGGGAGTCTCTCCTCCAGTAGAGACTAGATCCCCATAGCTGCTTTTAAGACTTGATTTTTCAATAGCAAAGTGGAACTAAAGTGTCACCTGCATGCATAACAAACATTTGCAATTGAAAGCCAAGCCATTCATGCAAACAGGGGATCTCAATATTTCAAAGGAGCAAATAAATGACAGCTGTGAGACTGCATGTCAGAATTTGCTGCTCTATCAATACAATTCTGTGCAGGAAGAATGGATCTTTAAGCACTTCTACAGTGACAGTTAACAGATCCAAAAGTATAAATTTATTTACAGTACTAGAATAAAAATTTTGCGTCCAATGGGAGAGTTTGCTAGATTTTCTAAAGAATCACAGGTACTTTTGAAGAACCTGTACAGGATCACCACTTTTTAATTTGGGAACTATGCAGATTTTAAGAGACTGTCAAGATTATGTTTATACTATATACATTACAAATCGCAAAACATAAAACACTAAAATTCCCCACTAGTAAATTCTCATTAAAAAATGACAAAAAACCTGTCTACATGTCCTGTCTGGGTAATAAGCAAACTTAGATGTAAAGCTTCTTATGGAAGGAAATAAATCTGTATGCATTAAAATTTTCAACATTCTACTCTATAGAATCCTGAAGTACAAAATAGCTTATAAAAAGGGTAAAATGCAGTATGTAACATATTGAAATATTTGTAGTTAATGCCATTTGGTAATACCACATCTCTCCTTGACTCAGAACTGCTTATTGCTATAAAGAGTTTCCCAATGTTCCTATTAACAAAACCAATTTTTTTCACATTTTAAATGTCTTACTTGTAAAAGAGCCCACTTAAGATAAATCTTTTGATTTTGGTGTATGCCCCCTAATCACACAAAAGTTGTCTCAAATACTTTGCTCACCTCTTAAGGCAATGGTTGTCAAACATTTTGGCCCGCAGCCCACCCTGCTCAACGCAGACCTTTCAACAGATCACCAGCCAAGCACTCATAACAAAATGGATGCAGGCGTAGGCTGAGTGTGCGAGGTTTCAGTAGGAGGGTGTGTGTCAGAGTGATGGGAACGTGGGGTGCTCACCTGGGTCCGAGCACCCCACCTCTCCCAGACACTTTCCCCCACTGCTCCCACTCGCCATGATTTTGGCCAATGGGAGCAGCAGAGAAAGCCTCTAAGTGAGCAGTTTCCTGCGCTGCTATCCCCCAGCTGGGCGAAGGGGGAGTGGCAGTGCACAGAACCACTTCCTTCCCCTGCAAACCAGATCCAGCCCGCGAGGCTTGCCCCAACATCCCCTCCTGCAACGGGAAGCTGGTGCTGGCACTCCAATCTCGTGGAGACGGAGGCGCGGAACTGGAGTGCCTGCATAGTCTTCGCACCATAGCGAGAGGGTGATCTCCGAGCCCAAGGTCCATCTGCAAGATGGTCACATACTACTATTTACCCATGGACCATACTTTGAGAACCACTGTCTTAAGGCATATGTATATAATGATTTAATTTGATACTATTGGGCACTTTTTGTTTTTCATATACAGAGTGAAATTATTTTCATTTTTTAATATACTGTTTTTACATGGATCAAGGTTCTTTTGAGAACATGTGTGTGTGCATGCTGCATGCAGTAGCAGTTTGCAATATTTGTAATAAAACATCTACATAGCCATATAATTATTTTAACAGCTATGAAATGAAAGTCTGACATCTCTCTTCTAACATATTTTAAAAGGTTTTATGTGTATGTGCCTTTAAATAAATGCAGTATCCTAAACAAATGTACCCATTTCAAGGAACAGTTACAGTCTATCACAGTATATTCACAATTGGGAAAAACAGTAAAAATACAGATTTATTCCACATACTAATGGTTCCTAAGGTGTTCATGTACTTCAATAAAATCTCCTTTTATCTCATTTTATACACAAACAAAAATTAATACACAAAGGTAAAATCTTACAGAAGTTCAGTTTCAAGGCTGAACTTTATTCCTCAACTCAACCTAGTATCCATAATATTACATAACTCACAACAGTGTCATTATATTTTTCAGTAACACTTAGATGCAACAGGATGAGCAGAGAACAGTTTCAACCATGACTCTAAATTCATTTGTTCTTCTGTATTTAAATCAGAAGATACTGTGTGAATTCCATTTTGTTTATCATTAGTGTAAATGTTACTATGCTTTCATTACTACCCTTTAACATATTATGTTTCTTCACCTAATACTACTGTACTTACCTTACACCTTTGTTCAACCTTAATGTATACTTTAATGTTGACAAAAAAAAAAAAAAACACCTATCCCACTACAATAACTATTAAGATAGGAAAAAGTATTCCCAAACTCCACTTTCATATCACTAAAACCCTTTTCTATCAGGTCATAAATATGTTCAGCGGAGAACTGCCTAACAAATCAATTTACCTAACAAATTAGATTTTTAATGTTGCAGTGTTTTACCTATAATAAAACAGACTTTTAAAAAATAGGACTTTCAATTATACTGAAATATATACCCTTTTACAGAATACAAAACATTTTCACAAGGATTTGTTAAAAAAATAAAATGCAATTTCTGTCCTTGAAAAGACAAAACTAAGTTTTAGTTGACAAATTAAAAAGATGGTAAGTATCTTTCCGATTTGGGCATGAGGAACACACAGAGAGGCAGATAAAACTGCCACAGATAAACATAAAAAGGGATATATATGTTTGATTTTTTTAAACAAACAATTTAGTTCTCAAACCACAGTAAGCAAAAGGAAAAAAAACTAATGAAATGTATTTATTCATTGGACAATGCTACATCCAGCCAGCCCTTCAACAGTTTTCAAATGTAAAGCAGTGACCTTAGATACATTCCTTGTGGAACTGCTTCACAATGCAAATTTCAGTCAAAAATATTGGACTGTACAACTAAGGGGAAAGAGAATGCAAGGTGTAGGGAAGAAGGAAATATAATTAATCCTAGGTCCATCAGTAGGCAACATAAGATTGGTAGGAAAATTACAGTAATGTGTGCAGACAAAAAATATGATATCAGATACCAATAGGAATCAGAAACAGTAAGCAATTATACATTTGAAAAGCGTTAAACAGGGCAAGATTTTAGTTTTGCTTCCTAAAAATCAAACATGGATTTAATCATAGGACCCCTGAAGGAGATGATGCAAGTGCAGAAATTGTGCAAAGGCATCGTAATCTTTTAAACAATAGACTACCCACTCCCACTAAGAACTAAGGCAATCACAATCAATACAATAAAATTCATTCTATACAGCAGAAACAGTATACCACAGAGGTACAGATTCTCTTTTACATTCTCTTCTTCAGAATGAGTTTCATGTATTCAACCAAATGTACAAAAAGTATGATACCTCTTATAAGTAATGCTAGCTCTACAAAAAAGGTCTATTCATTTGACAGAAATAAAAAGTTTCCATAGTATAAGGAAAGACATAATATTGCATATTCTATAGATGTTGCCATCTTTTTCAGTTTCCAAATTAGCATTGTATTTCCAGTATATTTTTTTTTAAATAAGACACTAGCTGTATCTGAGAAAAATGGCCCAATATTATTAACTACCACTGAAACAATGCCAAAGAGTACAGTTAGGCATTGAACGCTATTATTATTATTTGATACAATCCAATAGTTTAATAATAAAACAAATCTGCAAGATAAACATTTTCTATTAATTGCCAAGTTCTCAAAAAAAATAAAATAAAGAGGCTCATTTATCTAATATTTAACAAGGGAAGTGCTTGTCAGTCTTATGAGCATTCCATGGAAAACAGAAATCTATCTGTAACAATTTATTATGAAGTACAATATTCTTCTACACATAAAGGACAAATTGTGTGAATTTTTAGGAGACACTAATACTCAAGATTATTTTACTACCGATTGACAAAAGTACGTTATTTTGGGACTATATACTCCCGAAGTACACTAGAAATCTTAAGGATTTTGCTTACAGTGGTCTGAGAACAGGAAGAGGAATAAGTTATGAAAAATGGAGCACAAAGTCTACATACAATTGAAAATTACAATGCTTGTGTACTTCTCTTTGCAGTTCATTCCAAATTCAGATTAATTGTGCAAAAATTATACAATTCAAAAACAGCTGTCCCAATAACAAAAAACATAAAATGAAATAATGTGTAACATTCAGAAGTTATTAAAATCCAGACAGTGAGAGTAAGATGGGACAGTAATAGTTGAAATACATAATTAAACCACCAGTTAAACTAAAACCTTTCTAAAAATTGGGAATGTTGATGGAAGTTACATTACTTTTCTGTTTGTACATATTCACTCCTCCTCTAAATCAAATTCCCCTGATTAACACCACCATAAGTTCTTGATTCTCTAGAAAATTACCTCACACCACAAAGGTAACCTTTTTTTAAAAATCAAACACTGTTCTGCTCTTTTATATTAATAAATTATACCACCACACTACTACCAAAAGTTACAGTCTTCAGGAAAACATTCAAATTAAAGAACTATTTGCCAAGATTACGCTGGCAATGCACATAAGGACCAACTGCCCAAGTGAAAGTGCATAAGTCAACTTGACAACTTAGGTTTTGATCACTAAATGTACAAACAGAAGCGTGAAATTTTGATATGGTACATTTGATTTTTTTCAATTTTTTTAAATAAAACATTTATTAAATTATTCAAATTTAATTCGACTATATGAATGCAAGTAGATACAAATGACAAAATGAGTAATAAAAATTGATTAATGTTTCACAGTATACAAAAATTTACAATGAACTTTTTAAAACCCTTCTAAAATGAGCATGTTTAACATTTTTGTTAAAATATGCCAGTAGGGTATCAAAGCATTACTAAATTTACATGGGAATTAAGAGAGGAAAACCATTGTCATTCATATCTTTTAGGCACAGACAAACTCGCATTATCTGATAAAACATGGAGATCAAGGGGGGAAAATGTTCCTCTCAGTATTTCTATTATTTTAGTAAGTGACTGGGAACCTTTGATTACTGCTCATGAACAAATCTAATACCTCCACCCTCAAAAAAAGGATGAAAACATACATCCTGGTGAAAATGAAACACACACCAGAAGATTACTGAAAGTAAGTACTTTACAGAAACTACAAAAATTAAGCCCTTCTTTGAAAGGACAACCACCTTTTTACCATTTATCTTTTAAAATACTAATATCTCATTTACATGTAGTCCACTAAATCTGTCCTTTAAATAAAGTTATTGCAGTCTGTTTTCCTCTTGATGAAGGGGAATTTATCTACTCTACTCAACTACTCTAAATCTTAATTGAAGTTCTGATATACAACTTACAATTTTAAAGGGGGGGCTGCATATGTAAATCCCATGTGTACTGAGAGTTGAATAAACCAGATAATCTTACACAGCATGCTTAAATTGTGCAAGCATATAAATAAATTAGCATAATGACAACTACAAAATACAACCATGTCCCCTTAGACATTTTGTCTGAGAAAATATATCTATACTTAGTATAGAAGTTCCACAATGCAAACATCTAGTCTGAATACATGAAAATATAAATCTTCAATGACCAAATGCATCTAAATTAACTCCCCACCTTACTGTTAATTTAGGGAACCTCAAATTAACAGTTTTTTAAATATCATTTACTCATCTCCCACTGAAGAAGTGAAAGCTTTTGAAATGCACCTTCTGGGGTTACCTCCTAAACAATACTACCTACATGTAGCACAATACAGCAGAACCTCAAAGTTAGGAACACCAGAGTTAAGAACTGACCAATCACACTTCATTTGAAATCAGAAGTAAAGTCAGCAGAGACAAAAAACACCCTTAAAAAACTTAACAGCAGCAAATACAGTACAGAACTGTGTTAAACAAAAACTACTAAAAAAAGGGAAAGCAACATATTTTCTACATAATCAAGTATCAGAGTGGTATTACGTCAATGTTCATATGTAATCGACCAACCACAATGCTTCGTTCAGTTACAATCAACCTCCATTGCTGACGTGTTCATAACTTTGAGGTTCTGCTGTATATTTAAAAACTAATCCATGGTAGCTGAAGAGCATCCAACTTTAATGAAAGAAACCACATTAAATCATGTGAATTTTGAAACTTTTTGTTTTGACATTTTATGCTTAGCAGACACGGGAGAATTCCAGGAAGGTTTGTACTAAAACAGGATACAGTAAAAAAGTAGCCACTGTCACTTAATTAATGTATATGACTGCCAACTTCACTTCAGCTGCCTCTTTTCCAGCCTCATTTATGCATTTAATTTCCCTTTCATAGGCCATTACAGTATGGATCAACCACTAAGTCATGCATGGCATATTGTCTCAATATCAAGTGGGCTCAGATATTCTGGGGTCAGACTCGGGTCTCTAGTGCACAGAAATGCTATAAGGCCTGCCAAGAAAAACAGACATTCATTGTAAATGGCTTATTTAACTCCTTTTACTTAAGGCTTCCTAAGATTTTCATGATTCTCAAAATAATTTAGCTCCAACTATATTAACGTCTCTTAAATGAATTTCTATAACTAAATGTCAAATTAAACTATGTTTCTCAAATTCATACAGTAAACATAAGAATGACTTTTAATGTAGCATATTAAGGAAGTGTTCTAAACATGTGAGGACAGGAAAAGATGATGACTTCCAAATGACAGAGAGGTTTTGGTTTCAATTGTCAAATTCAAGAAAAGTCAAGCAATTTCAATTCAAGATCCTGAGACTGATTTGTGTATATATCCAAGTTATATATGCAATGAATACTTACACTGACTTTTTTCAATGGCTAGCCAGAGTTCATTAAGTGTCTACCCAAAGTGCTACTCTACAGCTGATTAGATAGTTGGTTGACTTGTTTTTTTTAAATAAAGTTAAATGCATTAAAGGACTGTGAATGTCTAAACACTTTTTATAGAGAGTATAAAATTACGGAAAAAGATCCCATTCCCAGTGTCGTACATTTGTTTACCTATCTTGAGAGTATAGGTAGAAATTCTATCACCAACTGTGCAACACAGAAAGCTGACAGGAGATAACACCTGAATTTAGTTCAAGGACCAGAAAATATCAAGAAGTTAAATTTTATAAAATAAAGAGCCAAGTACTGTTGCAGTCCTTACTGGAGCAAAGCTTTCACTGCAACCAATAGAAAATTCATCTGTACAAGAAATGAGCTAGCTCTGTAGGACGTAGGCCTTTGGATTTTATATATATGAAAGTCCTATCTACAATTAAATAATCACAATTTAAACATTTCTAAAACTTAAAATGAAACTGCAAAATGTGATTAGGAGTTGTGGGTATTCTAATCTCTATAGTTTAGATAAGCAAGAAAAGACTTCCTTTGATTAGTGTTCTGAAAAGGCTATAGTAAATTAATTTGTTTAATCCTTCCATCCACAAAAACTGAAAAGATTAACACCACACCACAGAAGTTACACATTCATGCAATTAGCAAAAGTAAAACAAAAAACACATCAAGTCCAGATAGTTACCTGTTATTACTTACCGAAGTTCACTTCACATTCTACAAGAAGGAAAGGATTCAGTACATACTGCTGGATCACACTTAAGTACACATATTTACTGTATAAATAATCCCAAACTCAAAGTAGTTACTGTTAATTCAAGCACCCATCAACCACACAAAACCAAAATGCTCACCTTCTCTAACGATGACGATACTCTCGTTCTCTGTCACGCTCTCTATCACGATCTCTGTCACGATCACGATGTCTCTCTCGTTCACGGCTTCTTTCCCGATAATAGTCATCATGGCGATCTCTGCTACGGGATTTGTGACGCCTGCTTTTTTCTCTTGATCTGCTGTGGTCCCTCTCTCTTGACCGTTCACGTCTTCTAAAAGAAATTATTTCATTAATTTTTACTCAAAACACAAACGTAACACCAGAAAATTAAGATGAGTAGAGTTCTGCTTGTTTAATAAAATAAAAATACTCAAGCAAGAACACTAATAAAGAAAAAAGATCTATTTGTTTTGACACAGAGATGTATACGTATATAGTGCAGAGAGGGGATTAATTTGTTTTTTATTTTAAGCAGACACCAAATACGTAATAGTGCAGACTTGGTATTCAAGTAGGGATATTAGTATGTCATTGAAGAGTAGTGTAACCTCATCAAATTTTAACAGTTACATGATTATTCGATAGTCCCCAGGGGCAGGGCCAGCAGGTAGTGCATTCCCGGCCCCACTCTCAGAGAGCCTCCTGCAACCCAGTGCTTCTGCCTCTGCTACAGAGGCAGAGGCTGTCGGCATCCCACGGAGCAGCCTTGGTCACGGTAAGCCCGGACCTACCGTGGATAGAGACTGCTCTGCAGCAGCCTCCCCTGCCCCCCTCCTACCGCATTGCCTCTGATAGAGGCAACAGCTTGTGTGTGTGGCGGGAAGGGAGCGGAGCACAGGCTCCTGCCTGCCCCCTCACCTCTGTGGGAAGCAGCGGGGGGGGACTTCACGGATCCAGCTCCCCACACATACCAGCTCCCGCCTGCCCCACAGTGTTGCTGCCTCTGATAAAAAGGCAGCAGTCAGGGGGAGAGGGGGCCGAGGGGCCATGAGAGCCAGTATGTGCAGGCAGCTAGCTTGAAAGCTGGTTCCCTGCATGAACCAGCTCCTGCCTGCTACTCCCACCCTGCACTGGTGCCTCTATCGGGGACAGCAGTGTGGAGGGGTGGGGAGCTCCATGGGATCCAGTGCTTGTGGGCACTGGTTCCCACCTCCTCCCCCCCTTGCTGCCTCTGATACAGAGGCAGCGGGGGGCAGTCCATGTAGTCAATAGGATTAACCAATGAGCCCAGGCTCATCGGTTAATCATGTAGCCATCTACACCCTGACATCCCTAGTATGGAGCTGAATTACAGAAGAAATATGAATAGCTCTGATTAGGACTGGGTTAAGCCTGATGAACTCCAATCTGTGTTTCCCCCTCAGGTCTTCTCTTAGTAGCGTTAATACATAATTATTACAATAACAAAAGAAAATTACCAATTTTCTTTCCATTTAAAATTCATTATTATCTATACAGATACCTAGATATCCAGAAGAATACAGATAATTGTATCATAAAAATTAAAGGTCACTGTATATAATTTAGATTAAGAGTACTTAATTTAATACATTCTTAATCATGATTAAGAATCAATCTGGTCACAAGTTTCGTATTAAGTGTCTTGATGTTTACACGCTATTACTGCAGCACGTAAAGAAATGTAACTAAATTAAATTACAGTTAACAAGAAACTAAAGAGGTCAATTTGTGGAAGGAAGGATGGCCTTGCATTTAAAACAACTGACTGAGCACCAGGAGATCTAGGATCAATTTATAGCTCTGTCACTGATTTCAGGCAAGTCATTTAATTATTCTGTGCATCAGTTCCCCATTCGCAAAATGAGAATAAAACACCTTCTGCCTATTCCTTATAGGTCTTGTTTATTTAGATTGTAGCTAGTTAATGAAACAGGAAAACTCTACCTTGATCCAGAACCATAAGATTTGGACTCAATTCCATGAAGGCAATCCTGAAGAGAGCTAATAAGTACTTTACAACGATCATCAGCAGACACTTTGGATTGCTTAATTAAGGAAATAGCAGTTACTAAAGTCTCTATAGCACTTCCATAGTCCCCTGAAAAGAAGTAAATTTGCTGTTAGTGGATTAAAAAGATTAAAATGTAATAAAATCTATCTGTAAAGCTATTGCCCTTTAACAGTTGGTCTTCTCTGTAACAGCCATTGAAGCCACTGCTGTGGAAGAGCTATTAAAAACATGGTCTATATCTGTAAGCCACTAAGTGTCCATACAAATCTAATTTGAGTATAATTGAAAGCAAGTCAGTCCTAAGATACATCTACAATCAGAAGAGCATTTAAAAAAAAAAATCAGAAAAGTGGCTTCACACCTCCAAGATTCTCATGGGGAAGTTATATACAGTGCTTTTAGTTGGATGGGACAGGAGGGACACTAAAGATTTACTGACCAGCACTGGCATCTGACACAGCTCTTGAAATGGCACTGCTTGAGATGGCCCTATTTCTATTCATGATTTCTTCGAACTCTGCTTCACTTAAAGGTGTTCTTGCAGCATCCATTTCTCTGCAAGTAATAAAACCAAAGTTTAAAAAAGTAACCCAAAGCTTACGAAGATAGCATTGCAGTTAACAACTCAAGTTTGCAACTTTAAGCAAAGTGACAAACAGGACAGAAAGCGGGTTTTTGGTTTTTTTGGTTTAAAAAAAATGTTTTATGGTATAAAACTTGCAGAAAGAAAAAGTACAATACCATTAAAACATCTGCTGTGTAAATATGTTTAAGCCATCTTTGATCATCCATTTATACTGAAGATTTATAAGCAATTATATTGTGCTTTCCATCTTCAAAAATGCTTTACAAATATCAGCTTATCTTCACAACACCTCTGTGATACCAGCAGGTATTATCCTTATAGTATAGATGGGGACACTGAAGCAGGGGAGTCCGGTGACGTGCCCACAGTCAGAGATGGAATTTATACCAAAAATGGGATCAGAACTCAAGTTCCTGGCTCCCAGGCCCCCACCCTAACTATCACAGCAGGACTTTAAATTATGCAGCAGATGAAGTAAATATGGTCTAGCATTATTAATGCTCCACTTCCTGAATGACATTTCAAAAATTTTACTTTTGTGTTAATTTCCAATTTTTTTTGGTCAAGTTCAAGGGTGCTCCAATTTACTGTTTAACAAGAAATCTTGAGAAGAAAGTGTCAAGCTTACACTTAGCACTGTAAAAGGAAATTCTTGTATTCACTAAGTGCTGTAAATATTTTATTGACCACCTGTATTTGGTTTCCACAGAAATGGAAATTAACCTATCCAAAATGACGTTAAAAATTTCCCATCCAATTCTGCAGTGTTCTATCAGCCAGTCTCTGTTATACAGAATATCTGGAGGATGATGTTAAAGGATGAGACTGTTAAATTGGCTCACTGCTGGATAATATTACTAAAACAGTGTTAGTTATTCTGGTAGAAAGAAAATGCAGAATGATAAGCAATGCTATCAGAAGTGGAACAAGATCCTATAGCCAGTTTAGCATAAGAGGAAATGTCTAAAAATTCATACCTCCCTGAGTTTTGAGTATTATTTTTCGTATGCCTCCAATACAATGGAATATGTAATTGTTCTCTTATGGACATGTTATTTCCAGTGAAACGCCTATGATATATAATTAATGACAATTTAAATAGTTATGGATTATAATTTTGAAATTATTATAATGAAAATATTGGACAGCAAATGCAGTGGTTCTGTCCTGTTTTCCCACCCTTTTCCTCCCCCATCCTTCTACAAATTGTGGACAATCTCAATCTAGGATACCAGAAGAGACCTGGTGTTTATTATGATTATATATAAGGTAATTATGCCAAATGCTGCCCTAAATATACAATTTCTACATGAACATTACATTTATAAATAACTGATTGTTACTCTTGAATTCTATGAACAATTGGTAGAATCAGAACCAACTGCCCAAACAGAAACAGAAAAAATAAAATATTAAAGGACAGAATATACATGTCTTCCTCACACTGGAAGCATGACCATTATAACTTAGAAGGTCTATATGTAAATATAATAAAACTTCATTTCGTACAGCGCCTTTCTTACATACTGTCCCCAAATGCTTTACAGGAGCTTAACACAAAAACAATGGATAATAAACAACAGTGAAGTCATAAAGACACTAAAAGGTATAGGCAAAGGAGAAGAGATATTTCATATAAGATCTGAGACTCAGGAAGACTGTTTCAGATCGCCAGAGTTGCAGAGAAGGATTTTGCATCAACTATAGCAAGAATGGTACAAGGTAAGCAGATGGAGCTGGGAGAGAAAGAAAGGTAAAAGTCCTAGAAACAGAAACAACAACAACAAAAAACCAGATGGTTTTTTAGAAGGATACCAATAGTGGCCAGTGCAGTTGCAAGAAAATGAGGGAGATATAGTCATGGTTCTTTGTACATACAAATGTTAAGAAAAAGGACTGTAGCATTTTATACTCGGTGGAGTTTGCAGAGCTGGTTGGAAAGGCCATAAGACAAGACAGTTAGCAAATAGACAAATTATGAAAAGATGACGGTGAACATTTCTAGTGGTACAGCTGAGGCAAAAGCATAAATAAACCACTTCAGTGGTAGTGCCAGATAGAAACAGAAAATACTGGAGAATGTCAATAATTATACCAAGATTACAAAAAGCAAAGGCAGATAGAGGTCTGAGTTGAAGAGGCAAAAAAAGAGGAGATGGATGTTGGATCTGAGGATATTTTTACAGTTAGCAAAATAGTCTGACCGATGTTTTAGTGAAGAAAGTGGAGAAGAAGCTACCTAAAAGCCAAAAGGAATCTGGTACCTCCTACGTGGAATAAGTGTGCTACCAACCACATAGCACTAAAAGCACTCACCTGCCAGGTGGACCATAGTCACCCCTGTCATAAGGTGGAGGTCGGCCATATGGATCTGTTGGTGGTGGACCACGACTATCTGAAGTAGGTATGCCACTATTGGCTGGTGGGGGGAAGAAAGCTGGATTCACGTGTGGAGCAGGTGGGGGAGCACCTGGAGGTGGCCCAGGAAGATGTGGAGGAGGAGCAAGTGTCAGGGGAGGCCCAAGTGGACCAGGTGGACGAGGGGGAAAAGGGCCGGGAGGTGGAGGTGGACCCTGCTGTGGTGGTGGTGGACCTGGAGGAGGGCCATAGCCTGGAACTGGAGGTGGAGGACCAGGAGGAAGTGGACCTAGAGGAGGCTGACCAAAGGGCTGTCCAGGAAACAGAACTGGTGGTGGTGGACGGTCACCACGATTAGGAGGACCAGCTAATGGAGGAGGAAGAACTTGACCAGGAGGAGGTGGACCTGGTGGGCCTGGGGGACCAGGAGGACCTAGAGGTGGACGTGGTGGAGTTTGTCCAGCTGAAAGAAAAATGGAAAAATAAAGTTATTTCCACAATTAAATCATTTTAACCAATACTTTCTCAAGTCTCACAGAACAATTTTGATGTGCATGAGACAATATACATTCCCACCTTTGGAAAAAGCAAATTATCATCATTTGGTAAAGTTCAAACAGGCACTTGACTAGTAACTAGGAATGTTAGTAACCAGTCAGCCGGTACCCAGGAGCAGCCCGTCGAGGGCGGAGGGCTGGTCCAGCCTCGTGAGGGTCCGGAGTCTGCCCCTGTGCAATGGGGAGGGGGAGGAGAATGCAGCTGCTCGCAGGCCCAAGTGTGCGGGGCTACGGGGAGCAGCCAGCAACCCCAAGCACAGGAGTCAGGGGGGCAGCTGGATCCTGCTTAGTCGGTTAAACCTAAGGTTCAACTAGTTAACTGATTATTCCTACTGCTAACATTAAAGGGATACAATTAACATTTTTTTTAAAGTTACACTGCTGTTTGAAAATCTGGTACCTATTACAGATACAAGAAAGAGCAAAGGCTTCTAGTACTGGAAAAGTTTTAAGTCAACGTAACCTTGCTGTTTGTGTGGGTCTTTCACAGAAAAAGCATATATATTACATTCAAGTAAAGAAAAGCGATAGTAAACCACAAGTACTGTTAAAGAAAATTAATGCTGGGTGTAGCACTCAAATCTGCTTTCATTTCTTTTTTAACTTAATTTCAGTTAGAGGTGTTTATTTAAATCTGAATGTTACACTGAAATCAGCTGTCTGTATGATCATTCTTAGAGATATTTATATTTGCCCCATATCACACACAGGATTTCTCTTCACCACAGTATCAGCTCAAATTATAACTTGAGTGTTACCCCAGAACTTCACTCCACTTGAGCTAATGATTTTTGTGTGTGTGAACTGAAGAGTAGGGATGTGAACAGGTAACCTCAGTGGTACTTGGCAGGCTGGCCCTATCATCATCTGGAGTCATGCATTTATGCACCAGTATAAGGGTGTCAATGGCCACAACCCTTCTGAGTTTCTTCTTGCAGGTTAACTCTGACAGACGGGTTAAGGAGTGGGTCATGGAATGGACATGTAACCCTTTTTTCTTTGAATGCTTGCTCATGTCCACTGCATGTTAGATAGCTCACAAGCAATACCTCAGGAGGTAGGCTCAGAGTTCATAGACATGCAGACTGCATATTGGATTTGGACCTGCGTAAGAAATCCTGCTGACAAAGTCTAGCCTCCTGTTCAGTGACTGATTAAGATGCCCAGAGGCAAGACTTTCTCCTACTCATAGAAAGCACAAATATAGACCGCTTTCCAGGATGAGGTCCTTTGAAATGACACAGGAAGTCCTCTCATCCTTTCCACTACTGAAACAAAGAGTTGTGTGGACTTCAGGAAAGGTTTAATCCTCTCAATATAAAAAACGAGGACATGTCTAAGATTCAACAAGTGGAGTTGCCATTCCTCAGAGCTCTTATGAGGTTTGGGAAGAAGATTGGCAGGAGCATACCTTGGTTGTTATGGAATTGTGACACTACCTTTGGTAAGAAGGTTGGATGGGGGTGCAGTTGGACCTTGTTCTTAAAGAATACTGTATAAAGCAAGTGTGACAAAGGCTTTAATTTTAAAAACCCTCTGGCTGAGGTGACCAGGAAGTCAACCTTCCAAGAGTAGCAGGTACCCAATGCTAACAGCTCAATGAGGAGAACTGAGAGTCTTAACAGAGCCAAGTTTAAGTCCCATAGGGGGTTAGCTTGTGACTAAGGACAGAGCATATCCAGCCCTAGGAGAAACAGTATCGTCATCTTGCTGGAGAATGATGACATGCTGTTCACCGAGGATGAAAGGCTGAGATGGCTGCTAAGTGCACTCTGATAGATGTATGGGCCAGGTCCTGCTGCATTATTTGGAACAAACAATCCAGGACAGACTGGAGGGAAGACTGAGATGGAGAGAGAGCATGTTAAGACCACCAAACTGAGAAGCACTTCCACTTAGCCAGGGAGGTAGCCCTGATGGAAGACTTTCTACTACCTAGCTAGATCTACTGGACCCATTTCAAACAAGCCTGTTCTTCTTGATTCAGCCATGCAAAATCCATGCAGGTAGGTGCAAGGAGGTCAGGTCTGGATAAGCAACCGTCCGTGGTCTTGTGAAATTAGGTCCAGATGGAGTGGAAGCATAAATGGAGCTGTTACCAACAGATGTAGGACCATGCCAAACCAGAGCTGACATAGTGTGACATTACTGAATTTTGATATGATACCATTGCCATATGTCTGCACCAAACCCTGTACAAAGTGGGCCAAGTGAAATGTCTATAGAAAGCTTATGAATTGCTGATTCTGTTTATACTATTCATATACATGCATCATTTTTGTATTTGAAGTTATGAGTATTGGCTATGTACTTTTATTTCAAATCTTTGCTTCTGAGACACATTAGGAAGCCTGGCCAAACTAAAACAGCACCATGGCTCGGCTCCAGTCCCAGCACGAGGCAGCCACTCGCCTTGTGGCCCAGCCCTGGGAGCAGCTGAAGCCGTGGTTGCTAGGTTCAGGACTGCGAAACTAAAAATAACACTGCCACCCTGGCTTAGGTCCTGGCACACGGAGCGTGCTGCCCTGTGTGCCGGGACTGGAGCGGGGGCCACGGTTCTATTTTTAGTACCACGGTCCCGGCCCCAGCTGTCCTGGAGCTGGGCGATGGGGCAGGCAGCTGCCCTGTGGGCTGGGACTGGAGTCGGGCCACACTGCAGCTGCTCTTGGGCTGGGACTGGAGTCGGGCCACACTGCAGCTGCTCTTGGGCTGGGGCCACAGTACTAAAAATAGCACCGTGACCCTGGCTCTAGCCCCACCACACAGGGCAGCCACCTGCCATGCTGCCCCGTCAGGCAGGTGCAGATATCAGGATGGCAGAGCAGGATTTGGGGGAAGGGGTGGAGTGAGGGAGGGGCTTGGGCAGAGCTAAGGGAGAAAAGTCAGGGCCTATGTCAGAAGGTCCTAATGGGTCTTGACATCATCCTGCAGAAGCAGGCTATGTAGTCCCATGACAACTTCATCTGGGGAGGAGGAGGCTTGCACTGGAGAAGGGGCTCCTTCCTCTTCCTCATCTACATCTGCAGCCATCTCCTGAATGTCAGTACCAGAGCTGAGGTCCAATGCCAAGTGGAAGGAGCCCATCTTTTACAAACCACCAAGTAGGAGTAATAGTAAGGAGGACCAGGGGAAATCTCATGGGGTTTCAGTAAGGCCACTGCATAGGCTAATGACCCACTAGCCAGGTGCTGGGTGACTGGCACTGAAGTTCACTGGCATGTAGGTTGGGTACTGGTGGTTAGGGATGTTAATAGTTAACCAGTGGGGGCTGGAGCATCCCCCCGCCACTGCCCAGCCAGAGCAGCTCCCGTCTGCAGTAGGCCAGGTCCAGGCATGCTGTGGACAGGGGCACTCCATCCCAGCCGAAGCAGCCCCCAGGAGCGCTACAGGCAGACACTCTCCAACCCAGTTTCAAAGGGGGCCACTCCAGCCTAGCCGGGTTGGAGAGGGCCCTTTGCCCACCTCGTTTAAGCAGTTAACAGGCTAATCTTAATCCTTAACTGATTGATTAATTCAATGGGATTTTACATCCCTACTGGTGGTGGGCTTTTAGTTGCATGTAAGGCTCTTCTTTGTACTCTGAGTCTTCTCTAAGATCGCATTAGAGCAGTACTTACTTCTGCCTTCATGCGGTGTCAGGATTTTGGGGCAGCAGACCAGATGTGATCTGAATGACGGGATCTGGGGCAGCTTACCCCTAAGAAGGTGCTTGGAAGGAGTCTAATGCTCCTTGGTCTCTCTGCCTTCTGGTCACCGGAGCTGAAAAGTGTCCCACTAGAGCTGGAGGGACAGAGTGAAAGCAGATCCACAGCCACTTGGAATGCATCCTGGGTCAATGGAAAAGTCAAGGCTACTGGTATCATGGTGGAGTCCAGGTGTCAGCAGCAGGTTCCAGACTGTACTCAATGCTCTAAGTGGAGTTAACTGGGCTATCAGGGGCCCAGCACAGATCTCACTGAATTGCCTTCTGCCCACTTGTCTATTTTTCTGCACTGATGAGTGCCCCCTGTCAAAGTGCTGCTTTTTGTGCTTCTTCCTCAGAACCAAGAAGCTGAACGGTGCTAGGGAGAAGTTGGTGCTAGGAGAGGACTTTGCACCAACGCCAAAGCACATGGTGCCGAATCAGAGTGGCTTAGCCCTGAGGTTGATCTGAAGGCAGCTTCCATGAGGACTGCTTAATGTTTCTGTCTTTCTTAGAGCGGGGTCTGAAGCCCTGACAGATCTAGCAATTGGCCTTCACATGCATCTCCCCCAAGTACTTCAAGCAGCTGAAGTACAGATCACTCAGGGGCACAGGTTTGCCACAGGAGGGAGGCACAAGGCTTGAAGCCTGTGACCTGGAGCATGCCCAGCCTCTGGGGAAAGGAGTCCCTTGATGCTAGGAACTAGCTATTTACACTCTGTACACTAACGCTAAATTACAAAAACTATACACTGAACCATGATCATTAAGAAGGAAGTTAGAATCCAAAAACCACAGGAAAGAAAGCTTTGCCAGAGCAAGAGGGGTTGTTCCAGCAACCATCACGGGTGATTAGATGGAACTGAGAGGGTGTGTGGCCAGCAGTGCTCCTTATACTAGCATATAAGCGCTCAGTTCCAGGGGGTGTTAGAGCCAGCCTGATGGATGCTACTGAGGGGAAAATATCTCCAGAAATGGTGCACGCAGTGTGCACACAACTAACATGGAATGGACATGAGCAAGTACTTGAAGAAAAACATAGCTACTCTATGATGCCCTGAGTGTTATTCTGCAGTTATTGATGTCACAAACTAGGTTAACTAATAAAGCAGCAAAGACTAGGCCATCCAGAGTGATGGGACATCTGTAATTCTTCTTTAATGCAACTATGGTTTTAAAATCTATATTGTGACACTAAATAAATTTATCACTTTAAGGATTTTTGTTATAAGTATTATCAGGTTTGTTCATACTCATGCTTCCACTTCTCTGGGGCTAGAAAACACTTTTGACATAAAAAATTGGACTTCCCTATACTGAAGTGATACACCGCCCCCTTCCCCGAATCCCACAATCCAGTAACAATGTGAAGACTTATTGTAGACAAGCATCTTGAGTCCAATTCTCTAGATCTTTGTAATTCCCAAAACAAATTAGGAAGTGTGCTATAATAATATTTGGTTATTAAAAAAACTGAAAGTGGTAAACTAGCAAATTCAACAAAGGTTTTAATGTCTGTACCCGGGAAAGGAGGCGGTGGTCCTCCTGGTCCTGCAGGTCCCGGGAATCTGTCCCCACCTGGAATGCCACCTGGAAAACGGCCTCGGCCTCTGTTATTTGGCGGAAATGCTGCACGTGAGCCACCTCCTGGAGGGCCAGCTTTACCTTCTCCAGACATCTGGCCTGATTGTGTGGCTGCAAAGGAGAAGCAAAAGTATATCATCACTCCATAATGTGAAAGATTTCCCCCCTAATTACTGACCAAGAGTTTACTTTTTTGTTTTGGTTTCTTTAGGGGGAGGAGGTAGCACTGCTCTGTGCTCCTCAATAGTTGCTGCAGCAAAGCTGAATACTTACCCTTCATATTTATATAGAACTTTCATGCAAAAATCTCAAAGTACTTTATAAAACATCCTTTTCTCTATTTTACAGTTGGGGAAACAGAGTCACAGAGAAGTTATGTGACTAGTCCAAATTCAGCAAATTACTGAAAGAGTTGGCAATTGTATTCAACCCGTAATCATTTGTCCCATGCTCATGCCACTAAACTAAGGATTCCTAAATGTGGTCTGCAAACAACTGGGCAGACAGAAACGTGAATCATCACATCATGCTATTATTGTGTCAAGATGCTTCTAGAACAGATATCTAGGCTCTTCACTAAACAGGGAAAAAGAAAGGGAAAAAAAATGCCTGGGAGCCTGCAAAAGGACCTTGGAAACATGGAGGCACTTGCCTCACTAACTCTTTTAGGAACTCCATTGCTACATAAGTAGAAGGGTAAACAGAAGCCATTCCTCTGCACCAGAGCCACGAGTGGACTTGAGCTATTAGCTACCAGCGAGAGACATGTCCCATCCAGAAAAGCAGGGAGTCAAGCACAGCCGTTTTTATTCTGCCTCTATGCTTGGTTCCTTTTCCCCTTTCCTCCTGCATGTGGAGAAGGGAACCAAGCATAGCAACCAAATAAAAAGTATGATATAAAAAAAATTAATTAATATTTTTACTCACTAAGTTCATTGATGATTTTTTAAGTTCTTTGCTACATGTAAAAATGTGTTGCCCATTGTGCAGTTTTTACTTCTTGATAATTTCCTTCCTTTCAAAAGGAACAAGGTAGATTTAATGGGCTAAATACTGACCCTGCTCTATTTACATTACAGTGGTCCACCAGCACAAAGCCATAGGAAAGCTCATTTATTCAAGGATTCCCTTGGCATGATCTTCCAGAATAGCCAGTGGCACATCAAACCTTCTTGTTTCCCATTTTCCGTCATAAGGAGTTCAGCTGAGGAATGGGGTTTGGCTGGAACACAGAAGCATTTCATGCTATGGAAGAGCACTTGGGCCCACTGCATTCAGAAGCAAGTTATACTAGCCCTGAGCAGGGATTAAAAAAAAGGTTAAAAAAAAGTAACTGTGTAACGTTAAAAATCCTAGTGGTTCAACACAATGCGGGCTTTTACGTTTTATAGTGCAGAGCCCGCAGCATGACATGGCAGCCAGCTCCCCAGGAGTAGGGCCAGCAGCCAGCGCACACCAGCAAAGACAGTAACCGTAACAGAAACCGAGAAGCTGATGCTCATCAGTTAGCCATTTAAACGGTTACGCTCTTACATCCTTAGCCCTAAGGCAGCTCAATGCCAAGGCCCAACTGCTGTGTGAAACACAGAACAGTAGTGACATCCACCTCCCTCCAGGTCCTACCAACAAGCAGAACTCAACCAGATATCAGGATCTGGTCCAAGTTGTCTGCAAATGTCCATGTTGCTAATGTATTCATTTTGTTCAATCTGGTCGTATAATTGCTTTCATGCATGTAGTGCTTTACAAAGAACTATAGGGAAAAAACACTAATGTATTGGGGAAACTTGTCAAAAGGTGATGGGACTAACTGTAAACATTTCATGATTCTTTGGAGCCATATATGTTGTCATGGGCTGACTGCATATTGCAATACCTTTCCTGAAATGGACCTTTGCCCTTTGCTCTGTAAAGGTACAATGCAAATAAGAAAAGATGACTTACTTTTCCTTGACTGCATTTCAAATTGACTCAGGAACTGTTTATTGCATGGAGTTACAACAGGATTTTGTCCATGCAATTCTCTTTTAGGTAAGAGATCCATTAACTTTTTGGAGGATGCTTCAGATCCTACACCTACAAGGGCAAACCTAAAAAGGAGAGAGAAAAGTTACATCAATTCTTGCACCAGAAAAATCTGATTGCCTTCCAAAGAAAAGATAAATACATGGCAAGCAAAATAGATAGATAGATAGATAAAATAAAATAAAATTGACCAAAAATCATCCACACAAAACCTAATTCACTCTTAAAGATACTTGAAAAAAATCATAACACAAACTCTGAAGACATGAGAAAAGAATGCTAAATGTAAAAGTGAACTTAGAATTACAATTTTTTCACCATTCAATTTGAAATGCCCATAAATAGGATGGAGATGGGAAAGTAAACTTGCTTCTATTAAACCCTACAATATTCACTTGTTTAGGTGGAATGTCCAAAAATTGGAAATCTGCAAAGGGTGTAAATTTTGTGAACATATTTCTAGTAGGTTTAACCAATTAACTGGTGGGGGCTGGATAGGGGCTGCTCTAGCCTTGTGGAGGGCCCACTGTGGACAAGGGCTGCTCCGGCATCCCAGACAGCGCAGCCTCTGTCCACAGTGGGCTCGGGTGCCCCTCAGGCAGGGGCTGCTCCAGCCCAGTGGCGGGGTGGGGGATCCCCTGCTCAGCCCCCTTTAATCAATTAACTGGTTAAACAAACAGGATTTTACATCCCTAATGTCTAGCAACTAAAAAACTTCATCAGGGATACAATCATTCCAGAGATAAATTATGGAAAGAGGTCTCAGAGAATTTTAGAGCAGCTCAAAGGTAAAAAATGATTATTTCTCCTCTATAAATTAGGATTTCTTAAGGAAATATATTTTAAGTTTTGGATATCTAATTAACAAGCTAAATCAAATTTAATCAAGCTTAATAGGATTTTTTTAAATTACTTTTACCATGACTGCCATCACCGAGCTGTATTTGATTAAGGTGGCATAAATCAACCTTTTTTTTCCAATGTAAATTAATCAAAACTGCATAATAAAAGCTTGTTTGGAACAGTAGGTTCTCTCTCTCTCTCTCTCTCACGGCAAGAAGGCTTAATCCAAAGAAGAGTTTGAGACACAACTGGTTCAATAAACTAACCTTGAACTCCTGAAGACCTTAAACCAGGGGTGGGCAATAATTTTTGCCCGGGGGCCACTTCAAAAATTTTTGAAGTGGTCCTGGGCCACCCTGGGAGGGGCCCTGGGCCACCCATGATTGGTCTGGGGTTGGGGGAGTCCCTTTGCCCCCTCCTTCCCACTAGGCACCCATGCCCTGGAAGAGACATGGCACACTCCCCCATCCCCATCAGGGCCTGGGGGCGGGGGGGGCGCAGGAATGGGACAGGGTGAAGGAAGCTTCACACAGCTCCCCGGCCCCCAGGCCCTGATTGGCCTGGGGGCAGGGCAGCACACGAAGCCTCCTCTGCTCTCCCCCCTGCCCTGCGAGCAGCATGCGGCGCTTCAAAGTGCCAGACACCGTTCGCAGGGCGGGAGGAGGCTTCGCACGCTCGCCGGCCCCCAGGCCAATTAAGGCTGCTTCCCTAATTGGCCTGGGGGCAGGGAAGCAGCAGAGCCTCTGTGGGCCGGATCCGGCCCACGGAGGCCCTTTTGCCCACCCCTGCCTTAAACCAAATATTGTTTACATCACAAGTGAAGTAATCAGTTTGTCCACATCACAAAACACACAATTGACCATTTCTAGTCAGAAAAAGCCATGTACTAGATTCTCAGATGTGTTATTAGTAAAAACTGAGAAGCACTGGCAGAGTTATGCAAAAATGGAGAAATAAAAGGCTAACAAATCAAGTTTAGAAAAAGAGATTTGATAAAAACTGTACTGAAAAGGTATTCATGCTGATGAGGGGTTAAAAAAATTAGGAGCACATAGTTTGAAATTTAAGAAAATCTGTAAATATAAGGAATAGCATAATAACAATCCTATTCAGGGAAAAAGGAAACTACAGTGTTGTCTTTAGAACTTATTTTTGTGATTGAATTAGTTAACGTGAAATAAAAGGGTATAAAATCCTTTCTAGACATCAGCTCTCCATCAAAAGTGATCTCCCTACTAGCTGTGGAAAACACAGACCAACCATCCTCACTGTAGCAGATCAATGACCAATAGCAGAAAAGGTGAATTACAAATTCTTACCCCTTTGACTGGCCATTAGCACGGTTTTCAAAAAATTTTATCTCCAAAATATCATTTACTCCCAGTGAATGGACTGCTTCAGTTAAGTCTTCATCTGTTGTCCACTACAAAATATTTTTATATTCAACTGTCAAAACACAGTAAGATACCAATTTTCACTATTAATACAGTGGCCTAATTTGGTACATTTGTACTACTGCTTTCTAATTTATTGTGAACATTTATCTAGTAGTGCATCTCACTAGATGCTTTCTGTGGCTGTTTGTAGAAAATGCCAGAAATAATTTTAAATGACTCTTTACAGTTAATTCTCAAAAAGTTCATTCTTAATATACACGGACAGACAAGTGTTAAAACAGATACGGCACTAACGCCACCTGACATGCATTATCAGCCCTATTACCTAGTGTACGATCTTAACATATCTTCCAGCCTGCAAGATCTAATCTGTGAAATAGTCCCATTTTTTGTTTTATACCTCGAGGACTGCAAATTTTTCCTATTTAAGAGAGATTATTATTCAGCAGTTTCTGCTAGCCCTAAATCTTACATCTCTGATAAAGTCACGTTTTGACACATTTCAGTAGCACACTTCGCTTTCAGATGAGTTAGCACATTTATACTCCTTATACATGGTGCTCTCTACTAGTGCCACAACTGTCCCAAGTTAAATTAATTTACTAAAATTCCAAACTATGAACAGCTGGGTTTTTGTTTGTTTATTTTGAAGCTTTAAGCAAGTTGTATTTTACTTTCTGGTGGCACAGAAAAAGAGTAAGAAAAGAAAAGTTTATCAGCCTCTTCAGTGGTCCATGGATATGTGGCTTCCATCAACATGTAACTCACTCTGCTATAAGCATAATCTTAAATCAAACATTATCCCTTTCTGAAGTTAAACACTTTCACCCTATCTTAAGTGTGCACTGGTACTAAAGAAGTTGAAATAAGAAAACCTTTAACTCCAGGACCTCCCCCTAAATTTTAGAAGAGAATGGGAATAGGATGTGCAAGTTTTTAAACTTATTTACCATCCCATCCATACACGCCAGGCTCTAGAAAAGAACCCTCAACACTTTTCAAGCTCACACTAAGCAAACTAAATTGCTGAATCTCGAGCCACTTTAAAAAAACAAAACCAAAAAACAACTTAACAATTGTCAAGTTTAACACAAAATTTTGCAGACAGTTCTGTTTAATATGCCAAGTCAGCAGTATTGATATAAATTTAAAAGTTACATATGGATTTTCAAACACACTCAGCATTGGCTTATTGGCCATTGTCTTCAAGTTACGCGAATATTGTGTTTTGAAAACCCCATCTCTACAAATAAGTTTTTAATGATAAATCAGTACCTCTTTTACTTACCTGGAAGGTGCCTGAAATCAGAATACTTCAATGCTTTACAACATCAAACACTTAAAAATATGAAGCCTACATGCTTGGCACCAATATAGGTTTTAGCAGAGGAAACAAACTAGGGATGTTAAGTAGCAATTAATAAGCTAATCGAGTAGTCGATGGAATTTCCATCGACTACTCGATTAGTTAATAAGGGGGTTAGCTTCTGGGGCAGCACAAGCCGGGACTGAGCAGTCCCGGCTTGCACCCTGTCCCAGACCGCTACAGCTCTGATTTTAAAATGTAGTAAAAGGCAACAAGGGAGGAGGGGGGAGCGAGTAGTCGAATAGTGACTCGACTACTAGTTGACTACTTGACTAGTCGCTTACATCTCCATCACAAACTCAGAATTTTGCATGCCAGGAGATGGAGAAATTGGTTGTTAGCTTAACTGCCACTATAAAATATAATGTGAGTTCAACTACTGATTTAGCATCTTACATATTTATATTTTTAAATAGCACATGGCAGGTGGTCAACTGTTAGAGCCAACAGCAGAATACATTGTCTCCAGAGAAATACCAGTTTGGTTCCTAAGTGTGCAGCAGCTGAAAATACTGCAGATGCGACTCTTAAAACAGATGCTTGGAACAGTTTTCTGGAAAGTCCCTGCAAATCAGTCTTTGAGGATGAATTCTCAGAGAAACCTCAAAGAACATTACAGTTCTGTTAAAAGTAAAAGTTTCAACAAGAGATTACACAAAATAGATCAGTTCATAGGCATAAAACAATAGATAGTATTAAGTATTCTGTTCCTTCCCTCCAGAGTTTCCTGAAAGCCCTAACAGAGTCCAAACTTACCATGCTTTTTCAGAAAGCTTCTTTTATGTTTAAATTATTCTACAATTAATACACAACTGAACCTTTATATTTGTAAATATCCAATATCTCAAAACTGTGCCTTCCCCCGATTTTCACTAAAATGTTTGAATAACCTGCTTCTCTGTTCTAAGAGATGAGTAAATTACTTTTCTTCTATTGTGCCAAAAAAGTTAAATATTTTAGTAAAATTCTTTCAACTATGAATGTGTGTGATCAATGTAAGATTACTGGCCATAATAAAAGATTGTGTGTGTAGCTGTATTCCATGACTTACCCAAGTAAGATTTCCAATGTACAATGCAATCCTCTTCCCAGTATATGTGTAGACAACATTTGGTGCTGCTCCTTTACCTACATCATCTCCAACTGATGGTGGGAGAGAGTCCATATAATCACGGTCCTCTGGGGCATCGCCATTATTTGCAGATGGAGAAATGACATCATCATACAAATCTATCTGGTCATGTCCACCATATTCAGCTTCCTAAAAATACAACAAAAATCTGTAGATTACATATTATCTAAAATACTCTCAATATTTATTCAACATAAATACTGTCCTAAATGTCCAGAGAATTATCAGGCAAGACAGACACATTTGGGTATAAGTGCAATGGTATATCCTTCCCTTAAGAAATAGTTTACATCAATCTGATGTTACTGCTGTCTGGTTTCTACTTAAAAAGATCCCACCAAACTGACAGAAAGTTAACAAAAAAAATCTTTAAATACTGCTTAATCCTACAATTATTGTGTTCTAGTGATAGAAACAAACAAGAGAACCAAATGCTATTCTCAGAACGTTCCTGACATTAAATGATGCTGGTAAGCAAAATAGTAGCATGCTAACTTCAGCTTTTATGCAAACACAAAGCAAATATTTTCCCATACTAAAAGAAATTGATAGGGAAAGTGGTCTGAGCTTTTATGAGAGTCCTGGCAGTGAATACAACATGCAGCTGCACTTTTCACAGACTGGATCCTAAACTTGATCCCTGATTCTCTGACAAAGGGTCAAGAAGAGAGCACTTCACACTCTAATGATCTCAATCAGTATAAAGGTAAAACACTGACTGGTTCCAAAGGAAGCTATAACCACTTTCTCGTGTCACCATGTCATCACATTATGAATTGGAATGGGAAATTACTAAGCCAGGAGCAAAACCAAATCAATTTTAATGTAGTTATCAGTCCACATTCTTTTTAAAATGTAGATATTTTAACATTAAAATGGCAAAATACTCTTTTTGCAAGCAGTGAGTATCACCTAAAAAAAAACCAAGAGCTATGGCTCCAGTAATAAATTAATAAAGATTTATTTAAAGAATATCTTCTCTAAATTGAAGGCTGTTCTTGTTGCAGCCATTTACATTTTTTAATCTCCACTTACAGTCATATAAACAGACAACTTTGCAAAATGAAGTTATCATCATCTGTCTTACTGGTTCCTCATCCACAAAATCAAAATAACACAAAATGATGGGTTTTTTTCAGTGTTTTGTGATCTCTGATGCCCTGCAGGCATGCATCCCTCCCCTTTCAAAGCTCAAATCGTTGGAATGCTTCTGTTCTGCCCTGCACTAGGAACACAGTGGTAGGCAGACTGCTGCTGCAGGGGGAGGGATGGAGAGACTGCTGTGCTGCTTTGACATTCCTCAACACAGAAAGTTCACAGAGCTATGAGGGAATCCCAAGAAGGGCAGGAAAAAGCTCTGCCTTCCCACAACACTGCAGTTTGGGATGCCTACCTACACTGATCTGCTCTATCAACAGGGGAGCTAGCAATGTGGCCATGAAATGTCAACAATGGGAGGCAGAAAAACCAATCTGACCGGTTTTCACTTTTGGTAACTTTTGCATGTTGACAGCACTTTCGTTGCCAAACCATCCCAGTGTAGATATAGCCTAAGTGTCAGAGAAGTGCCTGTGCCAGCAAAAATAACAAGGAGTCCAGTGGCACTTTAAAGACTTACAAAAGCATTAGGGTATTAGAGCATAAGTTTTTGTGAGCTACAACTCACTTCCTCAGATGCTAAAGAGAAAAAGATAAGACAGACAGACAGGATAAAAAAAGGATACAGAGATGCGAGTGTGACAACAGTGCTAATTAAATCAGAATAGATGTGGCTAATCTCCAACAGTGATGAGGTGAGAGTACCTGAATGGGAAATTACCTATTGTAATGCAAGAATCACTCAATATGTTTATTTAGACTTTGGTTCAGGGTGTCAAATTTGCATATGAATTCCAGCTCAGCAGTTTCTCACTGCAGTCTGTTGTTGAAGCTTTTGTGTTTGAGAACTAGGGATATTAAATTTTGATTAACTGACTAATCAAATAGTCGATGCAATTTGCATCGACTATTTGATTAGTCAATAAGGGCACCTTCACCTTTGAGAAGTGTAGCAACAGCCCTGGCGAAAACACTGTAGGCACAGGGCCAGCGAGGGACTCAACACCACAGGGAACCCGCTGGCCTCAGGCTCCCCATGGCGTTTCAAAGCAGCAGCACCACATGAGTCCCCAGCTGACCCCAGGCTCCATGTGGCGCTGCTGAGAAAACACCTCTAAATCAGTTCCTACCAATGTCATGCAGGGCACTGAGGACCCCAAATTTGACTCAGTTCAGTGAGCAGCCAGTGAAATAATCAGAACATTGGGGCAATATGCTGTTAGCAACCTATGTTATTATGTAGGTATGCTGTTTCATTTTGAACTAACTGGACAATATGGTACAATCAGAATCAAGAGCTCAAGGCCAGAAGTGACCACCAGATCGTCTAATCTGACCTTATGTGCATAGCAAACCACCTACAATATCCAGCACCTGCACACTAAAAACAACTGAAATTAGACCAAAATATTACAGCTCACTGAAACTAAACCATTGCGTGCCACAGGCTGACAACCGGAGGGACCAACATGCATCAGTGCCCCACAATCTGGTATAACGTGGTCGCAGAATCATCGGACTGGATGGACCTCAAGTTACCACAAAAACACAACACACATTCGCACAAGTGAAGCTCCCAAAATAGGAAAATGTGCTGCAGTTTTTCAAGGGGGTGAAGGGCTGGGAAGGGAGAAAACAGAGGCAAATATCTAAGTTTCCACCATTGTTTTTGCTTCTTTTAACTCACTATAGTGTGTAAGCAAACTATGTATGCACACACAACGTTGTTACTTTATAGAAAGGATTTGTGCATCCTTAAAGATCATAAATAAAAAGACTTGCATAATCCTACACAACCAATACAGTGACAATTTTTTTTTTTTAACAAGGAAGAGAATTAATCCTCAGATGTTAAAGCTTCTAAAACAGCTGAATGTGCTTAAAGCTAGTGTGTATACACACAGAGACACACAAATAAAAATTAACAAAAGAAAAGGCCTTTTGATGCCACTAAAATAGTTGCTGACTCCTTCCTCCTGAAAGAGAAGCATTCAAGATGGTACACAAGATTGCATGGCTCCTACAAGACTTTCAGGTTCTTGAAATTTACATTACACATCCAACCGTTTCAGCTCACATTAGTATATATGGAGAATGTTACTCCATATATAATAGGTGTAATAGGTGCCGAATTATACTTAGTAACAGACAGTCTCTGTTTGATACCTCACAATTACATGCACGGGCAAAATCTGGGGGGGAACTGCCATGGGAAACTGCCTTCCAAATTCAAAGAAATAATTTTTCAATAAGCCATAATTTGATTTACACAGCCTTATCTTAATATTAAAGCAAAAATCTACAAATGTAAGCTAAAGTTTCCCCCAAGCTGCGCCTATGCGGCCGCATAGATTCCCATTAACCCTGCACAGGGGATCAGGGCTGCAGCAGGGATATTTCTCTCTAAGCCCTGAAGTTGTGGGGATGGTGAGGAAGGACTCCTCTCTCCACTGGCCCCAGCGCAGAACTGGCACAGCAGGCAGAGAACAGCTGATTAATCACCAGAAGCAAAAGTCTGTCAGTGATTTTTCAGAATTATGAATGTGGCACCCTAATTCAGATCACCCAGCACATTGCAAAACTGCTTTTGACTCGAGGGGCAGCATCCACAGCATCAGGAGTTTTGCCTCATCACCTTCTGCATATTTGGGGGGAGGGAGGAACACAACAGTATTCATCTCTGTTGTAGTAATCACAGATTGACAAAGAATGTTTTGACAGCTGAGAATGCAGAAATGCAGTGGAGAACAACCAGTATGAGATGCCCAAAAAGTTTCTCCACACCCAACAATGAAAAACTGAGTTGTTCAAAAACATCCGCAAAATGTATTAAGACGGCTTTTGCAAGGGCACATGCTAGCTCGGTGTGCAAAACTAAATCCCCACGCTGGATGTTAAATTCCTCACACAAAAGCCAACATTGCTGGTGAATCCTAGCCCAGACCCGGACATAACTGATCAACTGAACTGAGTCTGCTATCATATCTTTCAGAAAACAAAACTTTGCAAATAATGCTTGCTAATGCACAATGCAAATGATACCAAAAATATTCTCATTTGTTTTCAGCACTTGTTTCAGCAAAGCTGCAGCTTCGTTTTTCTTTCCAAGTATAGCGAAAGCACCGTCAGCTATTACTGGTATAATTTTTTCTAGCTGTCCGATGAACTTTTTCAAGGTATCCAATACAGTGATTTTAATTTCTCCTCCAGTTGTTCCATATCTAATAATTCTTCCATCACATCAAAATCAGCTCTGTTGATGTAGCTTTGATAAACTGTAGCTCTGATAAACTGCAGCAGCTTTGGGATGCTATTAATATCCAGGCTTTCATCCACAGAAAGGTTTGCATACTTGGAAGAAGACAATCTTTCCTTGAGTATGTCTTCAATGTGTTCTGAGATATCAGGTGCCCCATCTCAACACTGATGAATCAGAGCTTAAGTTTTCTCACCTCTTTCTCAAGCTTATTTTTGTCCAGGAACAGCCTAGAGCACGCTATTAGAATGCAGTGTTTTATCTCACCATCAACATAAGGTTTCATTATTTCATGTGTGATTTTGTATGATGCAGTTGTGACTTTCACTTATGTTAACATGAAACATGATTTGTTGCATTACTCTTTGCTGCTTGAGTTTTGTAAGTCTCTTTCCTGAGTTCACTTTCCAGTGGAAAAATCGAAGCTAAAGTTCAAATGAGTAGTAGTGTAATGTCTGATTAGTTTATATTTTTTTAATTGGGCAATGGAATGGTCACATATTAAGCAGATACATTTACCACCACTACTGGGCTCAAAGAAATAATCACATTCCCACTCCTCTCCAAAGGATCTGTACTTGTTTTTGTTCTTGCACTTTTTCATTGCTTTCACCATGTGTATTTTCCTGCCCATAGCAAGGGATATTAATGTCCATATGATTGCTCAAATAATTCTAATTGTTTTTTTAACTGAGGTTGGGGAGGGAGAGGGAAGAGCAGGGCTCTTTCCCTCCCTTCAGGAGGGCCACAAATCAATTGTTTGTCAGCCCTTAGAGAGGAAGCCCTGAAGAGCCCCAAGCTACACTTCAAAAAGTCACCCCTGGCTCATGAGCTTCAGACTGAGTTTCACTGTTTTAAATAATGTTCATACTAATAGCAACGTTTAGCAGATGTTAGTTTGCATTGTAAAACATTTGTAGTTACTAAATATGCAACTCTGATTAGAATTCTAGTGCTTGAGTGGTTATTTGTGTGTCAACCACAGCAGTTCCCCTTTTCGTACTCTCCTTCCCATATAAACCCAACACATTACATAGCAGAAAACTCTTTAAAACAGTTTAAAGGTATAAAAGAACTCTGAAAAGGGAATCACAGTGGCAACAAACAAACAAGATGAAGACATGCAGTAAAGAATGTCAGAAAGTACAAATGAGCGAGTACTTCTTTCCCAAAGCTGCCAAGAAAAACAGTCTGAATTGAGTGCATTTTAGTTATTGTACTCAAAGTTTACAGTTGGAGATTTTATCGAAAAAGTTATGACGACAGCTGTACAGTAAAACCTCAGAGTTATGAGCAACTAAGAAATGGAGACTAGTGATAGAGATGCAGCCGTGTTAGTCTGGTCTAGCTGAAACAAAAGACAGAACTATGTAGCACTTTGAAGACTAACAAGATGGTGTATTAGGTGATGAGCTTTCGTGGGCCAGTCCCACTTCCTCAGATCAAAATTGATCTGAGGAAGTGGGTCTGGCCCACGAAAGCTCATCACCTAATAAACCATCTTGTTAGTCTTCAAAGTGCTACATAGTTCTGTCTTTTGTTTAAGAAATGGAGGTTCTTTGTAATTCACATGTTCGTAACTCTGAACAAAATGTTACAGTTCTTTCTAAAGTTTATAACAGAACATTGACTTAATGCAGCTTTGAAACTTTACTATGCAGAAGAAAAACGTTGTTTTTAACCATCTTAATTTAAATGAAACTAGGGAGCTGCTCCCCCTGCTTGCCAACCCCTCTGGTCCGGGGAGGACCCATCCTAGCTTGCTCCCGCCCCGGCCCCCGCTGGCTCTCTCCCTTCTCTGGCCCACCCGAGCCTCCAGCGGGCCCTGGCTCTCTCTCACCCCCACCGGCCTGCTCCAGTTCTCTCTCTCTCTCCTCTGTCCCTCTCCCCCAGGCCCAGCTCTCTCTTGCCTCCCCGACCCCTCTCGGCTCTCTCTCGCCCCACCCCTGGCCCACCCTCCCCAAGCCCACCTCAGCTCTCTCACCTCTCCTTCCCCCCAAGCACACCTCAGCTCTCTCACCTCTCTTCCCCACCAGCACACCCCCGGCTCTCTCTCACCTCTCTTCCCCCAGCACACACCTCTTTCTCGCTCTCCCCCCGGCCACGCTGCACTAGCCCTGGTTCTCTCCCCGACATAGGGGGTGCATGAAGGGCCTGGGGAGGGAGCGCAGCTCCCACCCACTGGAGCACCGGGAAGGGGGGAGGCCGCATGGCTTGCAGCTTCCCTCCTGCCCCCCGCCCCGAGTACCAGGGAGGGAAGAGGCTGAGCAGCTCCCGGGGCGTCACAGCTCGCAGCTTCCGAAGCCCAAGCTGGAACACGGGGGAGGGAGGCTAAGGCAACACGCCACCCCAGCCTCACATTTACTTGGAGGGCCATGGGGGTTGCATTTGCACCACCCCCACACTGCGTACGGGCCGGCAGGGGCAGTGTAGGGCTGTGGGCAAAGAGGCCAGTCAGCAGGGAAGCCTGATGGAAGAGCTGGTAGCGTGGTGAGAGGCCGTTTCTGGGTGGGGGGCCCTGTTCTGGGCTTGGAGTTGGGCACGTGGCAATGCAGAGTGACGTATGTTGTCCCACAGGAAAAATTGTTTTTATATATAGAGATAAAAACCACAGAAACAGTTTCCTTACTTTGTCAAATCTTCATTTAACTTTCTCTTTTGGGTCTTTTATGTTTAACTGGCGCGCGGAGCAGTGGAGCTGCAGGTTTTTGCCCAGAGCTGAAGCGGAGCCGGAGCACAGAAAATCTTGACTGCTCCACTGCTCCAGTTTTTTTTCTTTCATTTTCAATCCAAAATGAATATTTTAGCAAGAAAGTCCTAAAGGTGCCAGAAAGTTTCAGACTGTATAACAATTGATATTAACATCTACTTTACCACTTTACGTAATATGTCACAGTTATTCTCACTTCAGCCAAAATCAAGATTTAATGTACAGATACAAAATTACAAAGTTTTTTGGAGATATGTTTTATTAAAGAATCAGATAATTATCAGACATCCGGCAACACTATAGATTGCTCCCACCCTTGTGCCAAGGTGAGGCGAGTATGTACTCGTGTAGATTAGTTAGATAAGTATGTGTTTATTTTCAACCTTGTAACGTGTAGCCTTGTTACTTCACAATTAATGTTGTAGAACAGCGATAGCACGTACTAACGCTACGGCACATACCAAATTTCATTGATATATCTATATTAAAGCATTTTTGAGATATTAATTAAAAACTTGGAAAATATTTTGAATATTTTTACTGCAAAATTTCATAAAAAATACTAACTTGCAATTTATAAATAAAAATGTATATTAATTATATATATTAAAATACTTCTTACTTCATTAAAACTGCAAGAAACATGTTAAAATATTAAAATATACTTTAATAATAATTTTGTGTAAAAAGAAAATGCAATCATTTTTGTCCAGAAAATCCAAAATAAATTCAAAGTACCTTAAGTGGTTAAGATATCACAAGCAGGTACATTATAAAAAAATGTAATGCTTTTGTTCATTGCTTTTCAAAGATCATAACAAGAAACATTTGGATGCAGTAGCAGCACAAGAAGATTTGGCCATGGCTTCAACAAATAAATCAAATCTGCTCCCCATGATTGATAGCTGATTTACGGAAAAGGATCTCAACGACGTCTTTACTTTTGAATTTGAAAAGCCCAAATTTGGGCTTTTGGGAAAAGCAAAGAAGAAATCGGCAATGTGCAAGGTAGAAAAGGAAGTGAATGGCGAGCTCAAACCATGTAGCTTCAAGACAAGTGAAGCAAGTGCTGTGAAAAGTTTCAACCTTTGGCAGCATGTAAAACGTAACCATCCTGAAAACAATGCGGCTCTGGTTACAAAAAAGGACCAGGAAGATGAGGCAAAACAGAAAGCTGATGCGGCTAAATGGTGTTCATCTGGTTCTTTGAAAACTCCTGGAGAAAAGATTTTTTGCGGAGCTTCATCTGAAAAGAAACTCAAAATTGAGCAAACAAAACTTGACTCATATTTGAAGTCCTCAAAGGTTACAGTCACCAAGGATTCCAAAAAACTGCAGGTGAAATGGGTCGGCAGCTTGGTGTTTCGATGGGGCACAACGCGGTTCATCATTTAGTTGTCAAAACAGCTGAGTCTGGTCGCGAAGCGCTCAAGAAAGCTTTGGAGAAAAAAATTGTGCTACCTGAAAATGGATGCGGCAACCCATGGAAACAGAAATTTCCTTGCAATCAATGCTCAGTACTATGAAGAAGGAAAAGATAAAGCTGTGGTAAAAACCTTGGACATAATTGACACTGAAGGGCATCACAATTCTTCCTACATGAAAAGTCAAGTAAAAGCTATTTTAGAAAAATTTGGGATCAGTGAAACGCAAGTGCTGAGCATCTGTGTTGACAATGCAGAAAACATGACGTGTGCCGTCAAAAATTTCAGCGAGGACAATGAAACCATTTCTACCTCTGAGAACAGGGATGTGGACAGAACTGAAGCTATTTTGCCTGATGAAGGAACTAAAGGAATGGATGAAATCGAACTCAACATGGATGCTGCTGCGCAATGGGTTAATGACCCTAGCCTCATACTTCCAACATGGCTTCATGAGGACGACTCAAAAGTCCAACCGATGAGGTGTGGTATTCACACTCTTCAGTTGGCAATCTGGGATGGACTGAACAAAGAACATGCAAAGAAATTTCTGGCAAAAATTCGACAAGCCGTTGTCAAACTACGAACCCCAAGTATTCAAAGTGTTCTGCTTGATCTACACGGGGTAACTCAATCATTGGATACTGTGACTTGCTGGGGTTCAACATTTGCGATTGATTGGCTTCGCTTTTCAATCTTACTGTGAACAAGTGGCTGCTGCTGGAACAAGAGAACTCAAGTTAACAAAAGCTGAATGGGACAAAGTGAAGAACCTGCGAGACCTCTTGGCAAAGCCACACCAAACAACCGTGAATCTTCAAGCTGTCGATGTAACCCCGGAAGTTTTAATGAAGGAATGCGAAAACTGTCAAAATTCTTGCAAAAAAAATGGTGGACAAATTGCAGAAGGAATTCTATCCTCCATGCAGAAACGCAAAGAGAAGCTTTTTGACAATATTCATTTCCTTGCTGGAGTTTATGTTGACCCACGGTATCGGATTCTTCTTACTTCAAGGGAAATACCAAAGGCAAAGGAAGGGCTCCTTGATATTGCTTGACGACTCGAAAAACAAAATCTATTGCTACATTTGAACTCAGTGAAAGAGGTTGAAGAAAATGAAACACAACAAAAGGAGTCATCAACAATCAAATCTGCGGTTTCGGAAAGTTCACATCCTTCAGAAATAGCAGGCTGTTCTCAAACTTCCATCTCCACTCTGAACTTGTTCGAGCATCCATCCCTGAGACGTCTTCAACCATCACAGGGAAATGGAGATAATTCAAGCACCAATTCTTCAGAAGATGATGACTTCGAAAAGGAATTGGATAAACAAGAAAGACGCCGGCGAATTTCTGCGATTCATAATTGTAATGAAGCATTATTCGAGAGAAACTTTCAGGAAGATTATGAGGCGATAGAGTCTATTGGTAGGCTAAAAGTTAAGTCTGTTTTTGAGGCCATTCACAGCTACCCACACCGCATTCAGGCTGCCTGTAGAATTGCTTCGAGCATGCCAACAACTCAAGCTAGTGTAGAGCGACTGTTTTCGGCTTTAAAGTTCATTTTAAATGATCTGAGGCAAACTATGAAAGACGACTTGATTGCTGCAATAATTTTTTACAGATTGAATTATGAATGATTCTAGTTTGTATCATTGTTGATGACATTTAAATTGTTTTAAAACTCTGAATAAAAATAATGTTTTTTCAAAATTACCGTATGCACTTTTTTATTTAGTTAAAAATTAATTTGAGTCGGAGCGCGAAGCGGAGTCGGAGCGGAGCTGGAGCAGTCACTATTGGTGCCGGAGCGGAGCTGGAAAAATTTGATTGCTCCAAATCCCTGTTTCCATCTATTCAATGGGACTCAGTGCTCAATCTAGAAGATACCACCAGAGATGCTTAGTTTTACAGTTCTCAAACTGTGGATTTGTAACTCCAGAGATAACATGCTTGTTAACAGCAAAAATATTATTTGGAAGGAAAAGGAAAAAGAGGTAACAAAATAACAGACCTCCACCCTATTGTCCCTCTTCAAATTTGCATACAGAGTCAATCCCTTACCTCTCTGTAAAAGTACAAAGTTTCAAAAACTTCAATGAACAGAAGCCAATATTTTAAGTTTCTCACGTTGGCCTAGCTGACACGGTCAATTTAATTGTTATTTTAAAAAACAATTTTAACAAAAACTTGATTTTAAAAAACTTGAATGTTTAACTAGATTTAAAAATTTATATGCTTATTTTGTGAAAATATTATGGGTTTGCTGTTGAAGAAAATAATCCAGTATACATAACGTTGTTTTAGCTAAATAAAACAATTTAAACGACTGTCTGGTAGGGATGTGAAAGTGTACTTGTGTAGACAGTTAAACCGATGAGTCTGGGCTCATCAGTTAACACTCCCGGTTATACAGTTTCCCACCCACATACACATACACACACTGCTACCTCTGTATGTGAGGCAGCAGCGTTGGGGAGAGGTAGGCAGGAGCTGGTACGCATGAGGAGCCAGTTCCGTCAGCCCTCGGCGCATAATCGCTGAAATTTTCAGCAGTTACATGATTACAAAATTAGGCATTTTAACATCCTTAATGCAGTCTAGGGTGGAAGAAGAGATCTGACAACCAGAACAGGAAGTGGAGGGGGAGGACAAGGGAAAGTGATGTTGACTCACCATAACAGAAGTCTTAAAAGACACCTGTATTGGAATGTCACTGATAAAAATGCAAGTTATATAATGAAATAACATGTATATAAAGCACTTAATGAATTTGCAAACCCTTTCAGCATTTCTCAGTTCCCCATACTGAACTAGTTACTCCTGTAGCATTAGAGCTATGGTCACCAACCAGTCGATCGTGAGGTAGTGGTCCCAGCACCCCTTGGTCCTCCCCCCTCCCCAACAAGGAGCCACCGCTGGCACTACAGCCTCCCACAAAAACAGAGCTAGCTCCGGCTTCCTGCGGCAGTGGGGGGGGGGAGGGTGTTCCACGGCTCCGCTCCAGATTTCCCCCCACAGCTCCGCGCAAGACTTACACACACACACACACACACACACACACACACACACACGGCAGGAAGGCAGGCAGCATGGGGAAGGAAGGGAAGACAAGGAAGCGCGCACTCCTCCCCTATCCACAACAGCGTGCACATTTTCTTGTCTTCCCTTCCTTCCCTGCGCACCGAGAAGGTGGGGGGTAGTTAAGATGGTGGCGCAGGATCTGGAGTGGCTGGATTTCTTAAAGGAGGCACATGTGCACTTCTTCCAGTGCTGCCTGCAGATCCTGCCCCAGAGATCCTCCTTCCTAGGTACCAATCAAGCTGCTCCTATCCCCCTCTCTCCTGGCCAGACCCCCCTCCAGCACCCTGCCCACACACCCCTCCAGCACCTGCCCCCTCCTCCTGGCCAGACACCTACCCCCAGCTTGCTCCCGTACCCTACTTTCCACCCAGATTCTGCAGCCCCATCCCTATCCCACACTGGCAGCCCTGTCCCACACACTGGATCCCTCATTTTTGGCCCCACCTCGGAGCGTAGAGGGGCCCACAAAATCCATTAACCCTGAATCCCCAGAAGAGTTAATCTGGCCTAAGGCCTTGAACCTCAGTCCTACCTGCCCTCCCCATGGGGCTGGAATGCCAAGGGAGTGAAGTGTCTCAGTTTGGGCCACATCAGTGAGGCTTGGGGGGGTTTGGAGGGGTTTATTATTTGCATCTCACTTGTGTGGTCCTCGACTGATTTTTCTGTGGGTCAGTGGCCCCTGACCCAAAACAGGTTCCCTGCCCCTACCATAAATAAAGACAATGCTGAAACATTTTGTGCTGGACATAATATTTTAATAATATTTGGTCCCCATTGGGACCAAGCCTGCATCTAGACGCAGCATCATAACACTCCTGCGTCCCCACACACCCCAACCCTGAGCCTATCATACACCAGAACCCCCTGTCCTGAGCCTCTCTCATCCCCAGTCTTGTGCCATAACACTCCTGCACCATTCACACACCACAAACCTGTGCCCTGAACCCATCATACACCCAACCCTCCCTGCCCTGAGCCTCTCATGTACCCTAACCCAAACTCCTGCACCCCCACATCCACAAGCCTGCAGCTTACTCCAGCACCCCAATCCTCCACCTAACCCCAACACTCTCCAGCCTGGAGCATCCCCCACTCCCGAGCCAGTATACCCTTCTCCACCTCTTCCTGCACCCAAATTCCCTCCAAGAGCTTGCACACCTCACCCCTTCCCACACCCAAATCCCCCATTCCTAGAGCCTGCACCTCCTGTCTCAACCCAGTTAGAGTGAGTAAGGACTGTGGACAGCAAATGATGAAGAGGAGGGGAATGGAAAGCGCAGGGCCTGAAGGAAGGGGTGGAGTCTTGGGGAAGGGATGGGGTAGAATAGATCTTGGCTTGCCCTGACATTTAAAAAGTGATTTTGGGTGTAAAAAGGCTGGAGACCACTGCATTAGAGTGATCTCTAAACTGACGGCAGCAAAGCACTTTATACAATAGCAAGCTGCTCCCTTTGAAGATGGCTACTGTATAAAATGTTTGCTACAGAAGAGAACTGACTAATACTAATCACTTTGAGTTTGCAACAGATTTTCCAGTCATCATCCTAATCACTCCACTTGTATACTTTCTGAGTCAGAGACCATCTCATATAAGATTCTACAGCACTTAGTACAATGAGGTAGCAATCCCAAATAGGACAATCGAGGCCCAATAGTAATAATGATAATCAGAACTACTTCCCACCTGGAAGAACTGAAATGGAAAATGAATAGGATGATGATCAGTATTTTCCTTGGCAGCTTTCCTTTTTACACTATTATTGTTCTACTGCCACTGCCCACCTCATCATAATAGCAGAATGGCAAAAAATGAGAAAAGTCAAGGAAGTAAAATGAGCATTGTGACAAAGTAAAAAAAACAAAACAAAAAACACGCAAAGAAGAATGAATTAAAAGTTGTAATGAGATGCATAAAGCCCAAAAATGGGGATTAGAGAAAAATTGCACAAAGACAACAATGAAATGCATAGTACAAATACACTCCAGAATGCTAAGTAGTCAATATAAGGCAGAATAACTAAACGCTGTTGGTGAGAACCTCATTATCTCATTACCGCCCTCCATGGAGTTCTTCACTGAAACACTACATACAATGTCACAAAATGTCAAGTGCTTTTCTAGCGAGGTTCTGAAACACATCACTAGGGTAAACCTCCTATGGAAAATAGCATTTTACAGCAAGGAAGAAAAAATCTGCCAAAAAAAGAAAGATGACAGTCAAAACTAATGCCTAGTCTACTACCCTTAAAAGTTTTGTTATCATAGCTACATTGGGGGTGGGGAGACCAACACTCCAATCAACATACATATGCTGGCAAAAGGCTACTGTAGAAGCAGTTGCACCAATAAAGTCCTTTTGCTGTTACAGATTATTTTGTTCAGGGAACTGACCAAAATGGTTTCAGCAAAAGAACTCTTGCTGGTATAAGCTGTGTCTTCACTAGGAAGGTTTGCTGAGACCTAGATGACTACACTGGCAAACTTTCTAAGAAAAGTGATGGCAAACTGGTATCTAAACAAGAAGCTTATACAAAGTATTTTTTGGTGCCACTGTCCTGACAACCAAAATCATTATAGTGAATGCCAAGTACTAGGTAGACCTGGATCACATTGATATTGCAAGAGGGAAAATATTCTCAATTATCTTTCTTCTTGAAGCCATTCTTGCAAAGATGGCTGCCAAAGAGAAGTGAACACAGTAGGCATCTGCATCATATTTGTAACCAGACTTTAAAGGCTTGTCCACACACAAACTTGCACTGGTCTAATTAAACTGACTTAGTTACATAAGTACAAACCCTCTGTGGACCCTTATTTCAGCATGAGAGTATTTCAGCTTAATTTAAATCAATTCCCAATCAACTTAACTACACTGAAGAAAGCATTCATGCTGAAATAGGAGTATTTCTACAGAAGTTTGCACTGGTTTCATTGTATCAGTTTAAATTCACGCCTTATGTTATACCCGGGCAACTTTCCCATATAGACAAGGCATAAGAGAACAAATCAGTCTTTTCCATCACCTGCTTACTTCATGGTATGTCACTCCCATGTACTATATAATGTCACCAAAATGGCTAATTGATTAAAGCATATGTCTAATGTTATCTAAATATTCTCTGATAAGCATTTTTCCGTTCCTTTTCTATCTACCACTTAAATAAAATTTAACTTTTTACAAACACAATCACCTATTTCCTCTCTGCCCATTTTGTTTCCCCTCTCTGACACACATCAACCTCCCCCTGCAGAAAGATGTATTCAAGGACCTATTGCACGGCATTAGTAGCTCTGCAGATCTGGAAGTGTTTGGGAGATGGCTGCTTTATTTAATTTCTCATGCTCTAGGTCAGAAAAAAAAAAAAACAATCTGGGGTATGATGACAGGAAATTTGTCAGAGCCCATTTGATATAAATATAGCTAGGTTATAGAAAACTGGATTAAGAACATGACATGAATTTGGTCAGGGCACATAGGCTTTTTGAGATGAATGAAAAATGAGGAAAAGCAAGAACTATAAAAGTAAACAGATGAAAGCCAGTTGGCTGTATGCAATACAGGAAAAAAGCAGATGTGTCTCCACAAACAGGCAAAAGCAGTTGTTAAAGTATATGCCCCAAGTGTCTCAAGACTGGATCAACTCTCACCTTCAGGAGACCCATTGGACAAATTTTGCTCAGTCCAAGTTTCTCTCCTAGTATTTAGTTATTAATTTTGGCAGTCTGCAAGAAAATGCAGTGCATATTTTTACAGTTCTCTTCCCTCTGGATGATAAATTTGCCACATATTAATCTCTCCTACTAGATGACCTTGTACAGCGCAAGAAATTGTGCTTGCTTCCTGGTTTCTTTCTCTATCTGCAGACAGGATTTTCATGCATGTGTTACAGAATCTCTAATAGGCAGGGCTCGACAAACTATACAATCTACTCGCCCGTGGCGAGTAGATTTCGGCCACGCGCCCCATTTGTTCGCAGCGCGCGCATGCGCAATGCGGCTCTTGCGCATGCGCAGTACGGGGCTGGTGAGCGGTTTTCGCCGCCGTTTGTCAAGCCCTGCTAATAGGGATATAAAAAGTCGGTTAAAAAAGATGAAATTTTTTAAAATCTGAAAATCTTAGTTACACGCACAGCAGGCTCTGCAGTATAAACTTTAAATAAAGCCTTCTCCCCAAGCAAAGCCGCTTCCCCGGGAGCAGAGTTGGCAAGAGCTGCTGGCGCCACTCCTGGGGAGGAGGCTTCCCTGCCACAGGGGTTGGTCCAGGGAGTCAGCATGTAACCTGTGGCGGTGGGAGGCTGGGCCCGCCATGGACAGGGGTTGCTCCAGTCATCCAGAGCAGCCCCTGCCGGTGGTGGGCCCCACAAGGATGGAGCAGCCCGCTGCCTACCCTCCAGTCCCTATAGTTAACTGGAAGGAAGCATTACCCATTTAGAGTGATGCTTATCAGTCAGCCAGTTATCTTTACACATCCCTGATCTCTAACTTTCTTAGATGCTGGTAGGATTCATGAGTTTTATAGAATTTCAAGGGATAAGGTAATTTCCAATATAGAGATGGGAGATATTTTCCTGTGTGTTACAGTCTCTCTGGGGTTGCTCTTTGTGTGTCCATCGTTCTCTGGGGATACACAGATGGGAGTTATTGGTGTGTCTCCCCTCAGGCTGTGAGTTGGTAGGGGTTTTGCTGTCTGTCACAGCCTCTATTCTCAAACAGGGCCATGCTCTGGGTATTATAGTTGCTCTCTCTTCAGCAGTGGTGGGCAATATGAGGGTCACATGCAGCCCATCGGAGTTCTATACGTGGCCCACTAGACATTTTGTTTCCTGTTGCCCACATACAGGGTTGCCAGATTCCACTGGTTTCCATCTGTGGGGAAGGGAGGGGGTTTCTGTAGCAGTATTACTAAAATGACATACACATAAAGCAACAGCATATGAACTGATGTGCATGCTGATTACAAGCTACGGATGTCAACGTGTAGTCACCTGTATGATTACCCAATTAGCCTAGGCTTATTAGTTAATCTTGTTGACTACATGCATTTCCACCAACCCCCGTTGCTGCCTCTTTGTTAGAGGCAGCAAGGGGGGGGGGCAGGAGCTGGTCCTGGGGGGAGCCAGATTAAAAGGCAGTTCACCCCAGCACAGTGCTGCCTTCCCCCTCACGCTGTTGCCTCTATCAGAGGCAGCAGGGGGGAGGGTGGAAGGGGGGAGGCAGCCACAAAGCAGCCTCTGTCCGTGAGAAGCTTGGACCCCCCACGGACAAGGGCTGCTTCCAACCCGTGCTGCTGCCTCTGTATCAGAAGCAATGGAGCAGCAGGTAGCTGTTCTGCGCAGGGGACTGGTTTTTATGCTGGCTCTCCTTGCAGACCGGCTCCCCCAGCCACCTCTGATACAGAGGCAGTAGAGCAGGGGGCACCCCAGGAATGGGGCTGGGAGCACACTGGCTGCCAGCCCCACCCCCTGGGGACTATCGAATAGTTGTGTAATCATTAAGATTTCATGCAGTTACACAACTATTCAATTACCTGATATCTGACATCACTAGTTTGCATGCAGGATTTTGAGCTGGAGCAAGGGTTGGGGTGCAAGAGGAGTTGCAGGGTCTGGAAGGGAGTTTTGGTCCAGGAGCAGGTTCTGGCCTGAGGTAGGGTATTGGGGTGCAGAAAGGGATGCGAGGTGCAGGCTTTGTTCCTGGTCAGGAGATACATACCACTGGTGGCTGCTGGATGACAAAACAAGAGGATGCTGGTGCAGCCCTGGTCCATGGCAGAGGAGGGAGGGCCACTCCTCCACCCACCCGGTCCCAGCCTTTAACCAGTGAACTGATTACGCTGGACTTGGCCTGCAGGGTGTATATTGTCCATCCTGCTCCAGTGTATGTGTTAGTCACTTCACTCTCTCCTCAGGGATATGGAAGAGTTGCCATATCTCTCAGGAGATACAGAAATGGGACAAAATACTGGTTGTGCAATACTGTCTATTCAGGGGGCTATGGAGACGGGGTGGGCGGAGTTGCTGGGTGTGTGCTACAGCACCTCAGGAGATGCGGAGACGGGTGCTGCTCGGCGCGTCACAGTCTCTCCCTCGCAGCCACCCCCACCAGGCAGAGGCGTGCAGCGCTACGAGGATCGGGCCGCCAGGCTGCGGGTCTGCCACAGGCCGCTCCCGCTCTCCGGGCCGAGTCGTGTTGCCCCCCGTCGGAGCTAGCGGCGCAACCTCCCCTCCCCCATCCCGCCCACCGGGCCCCCAGCTGCCGGGCCCCGCGCATGCGGCCTGCACCAGCGGCCTAGTGCTCCGCGGGAAACCCGCGCCCGGGCGCCTACCCCAACAATGGCGGCGGCGGCGCCGCCTCCCCCCCACCGCGCGGCCCCGCAGGCGGCTCCGGGCCCGCCCCACCCGCGCGTACCTGGCTGAACTCCTCGCCCACATCGGCGTAGATGTCTATGTGGTCCACGCCGTCCGCCATGATGCCGCCCGCTCCTCGGGCCTCCGCTGCCCGCCGCGCCCGGGTCTAGAGCCGCCGCCGCCGGGGAGGGGGGAAGCCGACGTCACTTCCTGGAGGAGAAGGGAACTTCCGTTTGCTGCACCCGCTCGGTGCCGTATCCTCTCCCCCGGCTATTCCTCTGCCCCCCCGCACCGCGTCTGAGCCCGCCCCAGGCGGGGGGTCTCACACAGGCCTGCCGCCCCCTCCCACCGCTGGCAGCTTCTCAGCCCCGCAGGCCAGGGAGTAGGTGTGCCCCCCCCCGCAGCAGGGTGCAGGCTTGCTCGCTGGCCAGGCGCCCCCGCTCTTTGGGGGGTGCGATTGGGGCCCCCATTAAAAGGAGGATGTGTCCAGTCAGCAGCACGCGCAGGCCGCAGCTTGGCACCCCATGGGGGTGGAGGGGTGCCTAGGCTCCACAGCATGGATCGAGCTCGTCATAGAATCCTAGCACTGGAAGGGACCTCAGGAGGTCATCGAGTCCAGTCCCCTGCCCTCACGGCAGCACCAAGCACTGTCTAGATAAGTGGTGATTTGTATGAGCCTATGGTGTCCATGGTTCATCAGTGTTCAGGAACAGGGGCCAGTTCCACCAGTGTTTGGGCCTATGTTTTTCAGAGCCATCCCATCCATAGGGCAGACTAGGGCACCAGCCCTGAGTTCTAGCCAGAGATCAGAGTCAGGGGCTTGCCCTGCTCTTTGCATGCTGTGGCTCCACATGACTCTCGGGAGTAACAGCATGTCTCCCCTCTGGCTCTGATGCACAGGGGCAGCCAGGGGGCTCCGCACACTGCCCCCATACACCATACTAAGGAAGTTAAATGCAATTATTTAGCTAATTGTATAGTTGATATGCTAAGCGCCTCTGTAGAGCCACAGCGGGGGTAGCGCCAGAGGAGCCAATTTGAGCTGGGACTGAGCAGTCATGGCTCATGCTGGCTCCAGAGCCACCCGCGCTGCAGCTCTGCCACCAGGGTCTTACTACATTTAAAATGCAGAGGTGCAGCAACCAGCATGAGCTGGGACTGCTCGGTCCCAGCTCTCACTGAGTCTAGCAGCCCGTGTTCATGGCAGACAGCCCTGTCCGGTGTGAACAGGAGCTGGTGCTGAAGCAGCCCCTGATCATGGCAGCCAGAGGCTGCTCAGGCAGCAGTCCGTGTCTGTGGCCAGCCCTAGCTGCCACAAACAGGGTGCTTGGCGGCAATAGCCCCTGTCTGTGGGGGGCCCAGCTCCCCACTGGGACCTCTGCAGACAGGCTGCTTCTCAGCAGTGTCCCCTATACCTGCTCCTGCCTCGGATAGAGGCAGTTGGGGGGTGGGGAGGCAGCATCCTGCAGATGGTGCTAGAGGGACCTGGCTTTTAAACTGGCTCCCCCCAGCACTGGCTCCTGTCTCCTCCCCTACTGTCCCCCCCCCCAGTGCCACAGAGAGTCCCTGCTCACCCTGTGCTCCCTGCAGCACTTCTGCTTTTTAAATGTACAAGAGCCTACTGTGGGAACCGGTGTGAGCTCAGTCCTCACTTGCGCCATTTCCTGCTGTGCCTCTGCCTCCCCTGTCCCCCGCAGAGACAGTTGCTAGGATGAACCGGCTTTACCGGCTCCCCGCAGCACCGGCTCATGCTCCCCACCCTTGCTGCCTCTCTCTGATAGAGGCAGCAAGGGGGGAAAGCAACTAGTTGAGTCGACTATTTGATAAGCATTTTCTTATCAGATAGTTGACTAGTTTCTTACATTCTTACACCACATGCTGCCTCTGTAGTTCCCTTTGACTGGGAACCATGGCCAATGGGAGCTGCAGATGGGGCAGTGTGCAGAGCTGCTGGGCCATGCCTTCATACAGGAGCCAGAGGGGGGATATGCCATTGCTTCCAGGAGCTGCTGGAGGTAAGCGCTGCCTGGTGTTTGAACCCCTGACCTTTTGCTACAGCACAACCTCCTGACCCAGCCCTGATTCTCCTCCCACCCTCCAAACAGCCTGGACCACACTCCTATACCTCCAACCCCTCATACCTAGCCCAGAGCCTGCACCTCCAGTCAGAGCCCTCACCCCCTTCTGTCTCCCAATCCCCTTCCCCAGAGGGAGTTATAGGCTCAAACCCTGAATTCACTTCTGGCCCACCCCAGAGCCCACACCCAACCCCAATTTCATGAGCATTCATGGCCAGCAGCCACCATACAGTTTCCATACTGAGAAGTGGCCCTGAGGCCAAAAAGTTTGCCCACCCATGCCTTAAATGATCTGGGCCTTTGTGTTCTTTCTGTCTTCTGGTTTTTGAGGCTTTAGGAGTCCCAATATTGCCAGCTCTCATGATTTTATTATCAGTTTTGCTCATTTAAAGCCCTAAGCTCCTAGAGAAAAATGTAATTATACAAGACTCTCTACTCTCATTTTAAAAAGTAAGTTTCCAGCTCTTGTCATTACAAAGAAAAGCATGAAAGTATGACAAATAAATCAAAGGCTCTAAACAAGAGGGCAAATAGAAATAGTACATCATTTATTATTTCAGAATTATTATCACATTAAAAAAACATTAAAGACAATTTCATGATTTGAGGGACCAGGTGAATTTTGGATGTTTGTGATTGACAATACTAAATTTATATTTTCAGGGCTTTCTCTGCAGCCATAAGAACTAAAAACTTTTTTAAAAAAATGAAAGCTGAGAATTTTCAAAACAACAGGCATCCAAGAGCTGGGGCTGTAAGAAAAACACTAGTGTGTTATGTGGCAATAAATCAACAAAACCAAATAGGAATGGAGCATGGAAGAAGATGTTAATGGTGATTAAAAAGGGAGTTACCAAAGAAATTTACTGGTTTGAAGATATAATGTTTTTAATACATGTTGACAAAAGAAATAACTAAGATATAAATAACAAACTTCACGGATGTTCTGCTTAGTCATCGTAATAGACCTACTTCATCCCAGCCTTCCCCAATAGGGAATGGGAGTTGGCCGCAGACCAGTTGCCTCCCTGATGGGCAAGTGATAGGAGCACCTCCTATGAGATTCACACTGAGAATTTGTTGTCACAAGTTCTGTCTGCTCTCAGAAAAGAGGCTTTCAGTGTTCCAGTTAGATATTTACAGTCATAGTGTTTCTCTTTCATTCACAAAGCTGCATCCTCTGAGTCCAGGTACACACATTTTCTCCATGCTGGGCTACACAGACAGTAGGTTCAACTGCACAGTGCTGTGCAGGGCACTCAACTTTGGAAGCCCTGGGGGCCACAATGATACTCACAGCACATGCTGAGGGCTGCAACCTAAGTGTGGTTGCATATACATGCAAATATATATGCAAATATATGCAAATAGCTTCTTTCACACTGACAGGCATGAATACAAAGATTAAGGCAAGACTACACAACACACAGGCCCCATTTAAGTCAGTTCTGCTGATATTAATAAAATGCAATAGTTACCTGATTTCCATGCATATGACAGCACTTTTAATGAGCAGTGACAGTCCAGGACTTTAACTACTAAAACACCTATCAACAGAAGACCATTATATTGACTACTCTTTTGTTTTGGCTCCCACTCATGGGCCATACGTTGAGCCCTGCGTAAATCCAAACCGCACCTCGGGCTGCATGCGGCCCACGGGCCATGTGTTGAGTAGTGCTGGTGTAGTGTATTGAAATGGCACAAAGAAGCCTGCAGTGCTCCATCTTGATCCAGTCTATCTCCTTACTATAATGAGTATAGTTTTCTGCTATGATAGGTTCTAAGTTAATACCACAACACAAAGTAAAGGATTCTTCATTCAAATCAGCCCTGAACATCACATACTAGCAGTTTTTGCAAAGCAGCTTCATGTTAAAAAGAGCATCCAAAGACTTCCAAATATGAGTGCTTAATTTTAAAATTTTAAATCCACATTTAAGCACCCAAGTTGGCTTGATTTTCAAAAGGCATTGTATATGCAGCATATGTATATTATGCAAATACAAATGTATACTATGCTGCATATTCAAAAAAAGGAGTCCTTTTTTTCCTTTTTACCTCTTACTGATAACTCGTTAATATTCCTCAAGCAGTTGTAAAGCCATTGTTGGCTAGAGCCTCATTTCTAGAGTTGCTATCTGTCTTGTAGAATTTTTATATTAAGTGGAACAGCTAAAATATTTCAAATACATTCTAAACTATACCAGAGTTTCCTGTTAACAGGAACTTCCAGAAGGTCTACCCCATCCAAGAGCTCACAACTTCACCTGGAAAAAAAATTGACTGATACGAGTTTACAGATAAATAAAGACAAATAGAGACCTAAAAACATGCCCAATGGGATCCTAAGTAAATTTAGAGGATGGAAACATTATTGAATAAAATTACTCAAAAGTGTTGCAGTCAAGTTTTCTCATCTTAAAATATATTTTGACCAAGTAGCAGGGGGAAAGTGAAGGATTTGCCATGACATATTTTAAGAAGTTCCTGAGGTATTATGATTCAAATGCAGTGAAGTAATTTATTTTTGTTTGATGAAAAGCTGATCTAATACCTGATATTTCATACAAAGACATAGATGCAGCACTTCAACTCTTTTTAACATCTTTTTCCATCAGGCCAAACTGGAGAGACTGCAGAACTATAGAAAATACACCAGTTCCTGTGCTAATAAATTGACAAGCATTCATCGCAGATGCTGGGATTACATTTAGCGAAGAGTTTTAGATACATTTTGGCATTTTAAGTGTTGATTTTAATGATATTTGACTAGAAGAGCATGGAAATAAATGTGAATTGGAAAGCCATTCTGCTCTCTTCAGGAACATGGCCCAGATAATTCTGCTCACCATTACAATGTTTAACTCTGAGGTAGTTTGCTATCTAGTAGAATCCTCAGCCCCAAATTGGGCACTCAGGCTCTCATTCAACTATTGGGGAGCAAGGTGTCTAGGAAAGAAAGCCTGATAAGTCTCCAAGCTAAAGGGAGGGAGGCATTGGGGAGCAGCCTAAACTAGCCAGAGGTGAAATTCTGAGAAGAGAGAGGAGACGTATATAGGCTCCTAGCCAGGTTACCTGGGTACTTGTGGCTGATGGGCCAGAAATAGGCACTCCCCTCCACTCAGGCTCCTCAGCCAGAGACCCTCTCCTGGAGTTAGACACATAAACCAAGTCAGCCAATTAGGTTGTTCTTGCCCTAGTAGCCAAAACCATCCCTTTCTCAGTCTGCTGTTCAGTATTTCTTTCATGATTTGTCCCATTTCCCTGTGCTCCCAGCTTAGCCTTTTATGTGAGTGCTGTGCTGTTGCTGGCACCTAACGGTAGACTGCAGCCCTCCTGCTGTGGGACTTGATAGGCATCAAGTCTTAGGCTACCCCAGAGAGTGCCTGTGGGATCAGGTCTTGCTGGCAAATACGCAATCCTCTGGCTAGTTTGAGAATCCTGCCTAGGGGCCTCCTGGGCTTCAGTGTGAACTAATGGTCAGAGCTGCTCATTAGCTGTGGGGTGATGTCAGGACTTCGGTTGCTTAGCAAATGCCAACTGGCAGAAACTTAGGCTCTGAGGAGACTGAGACACATATGGGGTTAGGCAGCAGCTAAACAAGGATTTTGAAAATGTTAGTGGTGCCTAAACAGTGGATGAAGGCTCCTAAAGAGACAGATAGGCACCTAAATACTTATGAGGATCTGCACGCTTCTGATTGACAGCTGCCTCTGTAGAAATTGGAGAGCCCTAAAGGGGGTCTTTGAAGAATCAGGAAAATGATCTCCCTTCCTTTGGCCTATGCCATAAGAAAGATGGTTTAATAAGGCTCTCAGGGTATGTCTACACTAGCCCCCTAGTTCGAACTAGGGAGGCTAATGTAGGCATTCGAAGTTGCCAATGAAGCCCGGGATATAAATTTCCCGGGCTTTATTTGCATCATCCCGTCCGGTCGCCATTTTGAAATTTCACTAGTCCGGACTAACTGCCCGCAGCTACACGTGGCAGGGAGCTGGTAGTTCGAAGTAAAGCCCTAATTCAAACTACCTGTTATTTAAATTAATTAGGGCTTTAATTCGAACTACCGGCTCCCTGCCGCGTGTAGCCGCGGGCAGTTAGTCCAGACTAGTGAAATTTCAAAATGGCGACCGGACGGGAAGATGCAAATAAAGCCCGGGATATTTATATCCCGAGCTTCATTGGCAACTTCGAATGCCTACATTAGCCTCCCTAGTTCGAACTAGGGGCTAGTGTAAACATACCCTCAGTGCCCTTTGTGCTGTGTTTTTATATTCCAGAGACATCCTATCTCTTTGTAATCTGGTAAACCTCTCAAAATTGTTCAGTAAATAGGCTTACCGTTTATAATAGATATATGGTATGTGTAATACTTGTTTTGATTCTTGTATAAGTAATGTTATGTTGAATGTTCATATTGTAAACTTACTTAATGTGAAAGACTCTACACATTATTCAAGCTGATCTATTAATTTCCTGTAGTAGTCTGTTTTTTCTTTAGTAGACACCTTGAAGATTTTTTTTACTGTACTGGAATATTTAAATTCATTGAGTTATACCACTATCCCTCCCATAAGGCACTCTTATTCGAGTGATTGAGGGAGGGGTATCTTAAACACCTTCCAAAGTAAGATGCACTAAGAGCATCAACATGGGGAGTTATATTGGTATAACTATCTCAGTTTAAATTCACACCTTAGCGCTTAGCTTATACTTGTATAACATTCCTGTATAGACAAGCCCTTGATTGCAATGTAAATCTTATTTTTTGAGGACAGCCATCCTCCATTCCTTGCACATTGCAACTTTCATTAATTTCATTTCAAGTTTGGGGTGTGCAATTAAATAGATACAAGGCCCTTAAGGCGACAAGTATAAAACTTTATTTCCTTATAATGAAAACTCAAAATGGTTAATCACCTGTGTGATATGATTTTTTTCATTCTCACCTTCCCACTTTGCAACTATGGTAACATTTCATCATATAACAGAAAACTAATGATAACACCTATATAGATGGCCAGTACAATGCAAAGAAAAAAGTCTTGAATTCTTTGTTGACCTATGGAGTTGCTATCAATTCATCTTAGTAATATATAAAAAATAATAGATCAGCCTCTTTCTATGAAAGAATAAAATAAAGACTTATTATTTTTAAGTTTCCCTTCAAAGCAGAATCTGGAAAAGATAAAATCTGAGGACACTCTCACTTATGATCTTTTTTCTGCTTAGAGAGCACTTGGCTAATTGTTCCAGTTTACCTTTTAATCCTATTTTAAGTGCTATAATAATTCATAACAAATAAAACAAACCAGTACTTCTATTGTTTGTGTAGCTCATCTAATAGTTTTATTTTCTTATTACATGATACTAGGAGATTTACCTGGTGTTGCTTGAGTCCTTAATTTTTGTTTTTCTTCATTTAAATCATTGCTCTAGGGTGGGGCTGGCTGTGAGGGGAAAGAAGACTACCCCAACCTCTCTCACCATAGCAGCTTGGGGCCAGGTGAGAAGCACCTGTCTGTAGCTACTGCAGCTGCAGTGAGCACAGCCACAGGAGGGATGTATGTCCCCAGCTGGGGCAGATCCAGGTTTATCTGCCCCCTGTGCTCCCCAACCAGAGTGAGGAATTCAGTAAACTATGTACTTCCCCTTGTTCTCTGATGAAGGGGAACAGTCAGCTATGTTCCTGTATGAATTGGGGGGAGAGGGGAGAGCTTTGGTCCCCTCCACCCAGGGCTGGCCTTACCATGAGGCAAACTGAGGTGTCTGCCTCAGGTGCCAGACTGTGGGGGGGCGCCACTAGGACCCAGTGTAGAAAATTGTGTCTGCTGCTGGTGAATATGTATTCTCTCTGCTCTAGATGCACAGAGATGGTGGAGTGCCATGAGAGGAGTAGAGACCTTTCAAAGTTTTGGCCCAAGCGAGGGCGCTTGGGGGCATCATTTGAGCTCCCTAATTCAGGTGCCAAAATGTTGTGGGCCAGCCCTGCCTCCACCCTTTCTAAATGCCACGTGAGGGGTAGGAGGCTCGGGGCTAGGGCAGTTCTGGATTGGGGTGGCGCATCCCCAGCTAGCCCCTTTCCTGTGCCCAGTGATACTGTCTCTTTTCTGTATGGTTTTATGAGAAGCAATCCCATTCCAAGCACATCCAATTTTCCTGGCTCAACCAAACCTTTATCTTGCTTTTAGTTATAAGAGGAAGTTATACCGAATTTGGTGTTCCTGGCTCTTACTGTTTAGGAGGAGTTCTTGGACTAACAGACAGACAGATACATAGACAAACTCTCAAATATATAGTAAAGATAATATAATTGTATAGTTTTCTTCTTATCTGCTCTGATATTGAAACCAGACAAAATATTTTAGTCCAAAATAAAAGGATACTGTTAACTATGCACCTAACAGAAATGGAATAATCAGAGAGCCCATATTTCTATCTAGATACATTCAGGAAGTAACTCAAACTCAGAAATTTCAAACCAAATTTGAATAAATATCTATGGTCTCTAACCATCCATCTGCCTGCAATCGGATTGCTTCTCATAAAACCATACAGAAAGAGACAGACTCACCAGGCACATATAAGGGATTGGCTAGGGGTGCTCCCACACATGCATCCAAGACTGACTCAGCCCCAAACCTTCCACCTCCCAGATGCCCTTTAGGGAGAGTGGGGTTGAGGTGGTTGAAGATTTCCCTTCCCCAATTCATGAGGGAACATTGCTGGCTCTTGCCCTTCATCAGGGAGTGAGGGGAAAGTGCACAGTTTACTGCATTCCTCGCTCTGGCCAGAGGAGTGCAGGGGGCAGATGAACCTGGGCCTGCCCCACCTGGGGGACATGCACCCCTCCCTCAATTGTGCCTGCTGCAATGGCGATGGAGGGTCACTTCTGACCTAGCCTCAAGCTGCTGCAGTGAGAGAAGGATGGGGTAGTCCTCTCTCCCTGGGGCAGCCTGCATACTGAACCTCTCATCCCCAGCGCCATCCCAGAGCAATGATTTAAATGAAGAGAAACAAAAATTGGACCCAAGCAACACAGGATAAATCTTCTAGCACCTTATAGTTTATTATATTATATAACTAGCAAATAGACTCAATAAATGAAAGGCAAAACCGTAAATATATGCTTCCTGAACTCTTCAAACACAGAAGAACATCATCTATTTACAGTGGCACATGTGCTTCTGTAACAGATCTGTGGCCACAAAGGACTTGAATGTTGTATAACAAAACAGAACTCTGGTCCTTCTACTCCCAGAACTTGAACTTGCAAGGTGCTAAGTGCTCTCAGCTCCCAACTCAGTTGGGTGCATTCTGATGGAAAAGGTTGGTCTTCTATTCAGTGATATCAGAATTAATGGTGTGCCATGCTGTGATACAGCATCACAGAACGCATACCAAGAGGCGCCATAGATTAGAGCTAGACTGTGAGTCTGGTGACTTTCAAGGTAATTTTTGCTTAGCAGCCCTGTGAAAAATGTAATTAAAGCACTAATTGATGGTCTATGGAAAGACCCTGAGGATATTGTATATGTCTCCAAACAGAAATTGAATTAAGTGCAGTAGAGTACACATGGGTAATATGATCAAAAGAATGCGTCTCTGATTATTTCTTTTTCTTCCACAAACTTTTTTTTAAAAAGGCAGCTGCTATAGCAATTTTGGTACTTTCATTACTAATCATATTATGACCATACAATTACTGAGGTGACTACTGAAAGCCACAGGATGCATTGACGCAATACCAATATTAAATCCTAACCCTGTACAAGAGAGCTACATAGGTGAAACACAGGAGGGGTACAGGTTTGGTTATAAGTGATTTGGAACACAAATTGGATTTTAGTTATTAAGCATGTAAGTTTTTAATTCCTAGTCCCAAACTTCTTACTAGCATATTCAAATCATGAGTTGTAGCTAGGTATAGGTACAAAGCATTCCATTTTTGTATGATTAATTTTATATTGATTTGTATAAAGAGTGCATAAAAACTACAAGTAAACGATGACTTACAGCTTGTATATGTTCCCAATTACAGGCAGTCCCCGGGTTACATGGATCCGACTTACATCGGATCCCTACTTACAAACGGTGTGAGGCAACCCCGCACTAGCTGCGCTCCCCCCCAGCAGACCGCCGAGACGCGCCGTGGTCCCGCCGCCCACGTCCTCCATGGCAGAAAAGCCGCTCCGCGTCTCCCTGGTCTGCTGGGCCCCCCAGCAGACCAGGAGACGCTGGAGCGCTTTTCTCAGCAGACACCTCAGCTTGAGAATAAAGGACTGAGGGAAGTGAGGTGTGGGAGAATAAAACTGAGCTCTGGAGAAATGTTTGGCTAGAGTTTCCCCTACAATATGTACCCGTTCCGACTTACATACAAATTCAACTTAAGAACAAACCTACAGTCCCTATCTTGTACGTAACCCGGGGACTGCCTGTACTGTACTCTTCCTGGGAGCTCTTGCAAAATTATGCAATTTTACAATACCTCAAAATTGCACAAATATAAGATAAGGTGATATTACACAGACATAGCACATTAGTGTGTATCAACAGGATGACCCCTTTAAGAAAGTGGGCTTCAGTGCATCTGACTGATTACAAATGGGCCCTGTAATTTTTTCCATCCATATGTGGAATACGTTTTGTTATGTGCACCAAGGTATGTGCACATGTGCACCACCAATAGGAACACATGCTGCTGGCTGTGGGCACTCTGTTAATTAGCTGGGTGACATTTGAATCGCTCCTAGTTGAGCACCCAAGCACTCAGCATATAGGGAACACTGCTCATTAGCCACTGCTCAGTAGGGCTTAAGAGAAAACCTGGGCCTTATGAAGGGGGAGACAGGTGCAGCTGCGTAGCAGATGCCTACAAACACTGCAGGGTCTGAGTCAGCAAGGAAAAGACACCAGCAGGGGCAGCCCATGGAGAAGACCATATTCCAGGCAATAAGTATTGGGAAAGCAGAAAGGGAAGACAGATCCTCAAGGAGGAAGGGCTGTGTGTGGGTTGGAACCAGGGCAGAAAAATCACTAGTGTTAGAACTCTGACCCTCAGGTGGGAGGCACTGGGCCCTGCTGAAACTGGGATGAAGACTTTGTGCAGAACGTAATAAACTGAATCCCAGAAGGTGGAATATTTTGAATATCTGGCTTTACTAGAATTCTGAAGGGGGCCCAAGAAGGGGAAACAGATATCCACAGAGTCATACACAGAGCCATCTTTGGCCAGCAGATGGTGCTACAGGGCAGGCATGCCCTCTGATACAGTTACAATAATAAAAGAAGAAGAGGTATATATGAAAGGAACCAGAGGTGGAAAGGGTTACATGAAAAGGAGGTCTGGCATTCTCAAACAGTATCAAAGTTTTTATCCAAGCATACCTAAGAACAGGGCCCAAACTTCATATATCTGATCTCTAGAGTGAGAAGCTAGCTGTTCTTTCCTTGGCTGCCAAGAGGTCTGAATGCCACTGCTCTACTTTCGATATAAGTCTACTCTTCTAACTTTTTAAAACACACTTTGGTTCTTGAGGGCTACAATGATCACAAAATCTTTGTGGAGGAATTAAACCCAATTTGCCAGGTAAATATCCTAGGATATAATTTTCAGGGAGATAATTTTGGCTGCTGAAGTCAAGTGTAAATTCATTCGCATGCCTATCTTGTTTTCACAGCTGCCTGATGATTGGACAGTCCCATAGCATATGCATGAATCCCATTTTATGTAATACATACCAGCAAATCAAGGATAAGACCTGTGCAACTTTTGCAACATCCAATGTATTTTGAATAACATCCTGTTGTATGTAGCATAGTATAAGATCTACAGAAGTGTTTGTACCATTGTGTAATATATTACTCCACAAATATACTTGTAAGGGCTATGATAAATCCCCTTCCCACACTTTAGTAATAAGTGTACATATATATAATGTCTGGGAAGTTTATCAATCAATAAGATACCCGGTAGTTTGAGGCCTCTGACAGTCCTAGTAAATCTGGGACAAATTGATATGTTAGTAAATGTCTTAGCTGTAGCTACTGCTAGTCTGCTGAGTGTAACAGATTGTAACACAGCTTTAGCATAAAAAGGACAAAGTGCTGGCCACTGACTAATTAGGAGACCCATATGATGTCCTTGCTCAGCACATTTTTCAAAATTACAGGCTTGTTCCCAATGTGAAAGTCCAGGTTGCTGCAAATAGGTAACTCTTAGCTGGTACTGCTTTGCTAGGACTGTCCACACCCTTAGTAAAAAACAACAAATGGTCTGGTAGCACTTTATAGACTAACAAAACATGTAGATGGTATCATGAGCTTTAGGGGGAACAGCCCACTTCTTCAGATGATCGGAGTTTTGAGTTTAGGGTGTGCAGACCCAAAATAAATAGGAGAGAAGGGGGGGGAGGAAAAAAAGGAGGAGGTGGGAGACAGAGAGCAGAGGGTATGGAAAATCAAAGGGAAAAACAGGAAGGCAGAGCTGGGAATCAGTAAGCACCTGAAGACTGGGTAGTTAAAACAAAGCAGATAAGAATCAAAGTCAATAGATAGTACCCCTCCTAAAACAGGAATCTACACAAAGGGCTGTTTGCACCTTCATTGAATGTTAGGTTGATAGTGTCCCAACCATCCCTCATCACGATTGAGTCCATTAGCATGAAAATTTAATTTGTGGATGAATTGTAATTCCAATGCCTCTCTGTGTATTTTGCTAGTAAAATTGGTTTGTGACAAGACAGCCACTTGAAGATCTTTTAAACAGTGATTAGGAAGATTAAAGTGTTCCCCAACAGGTTTCTGTATGTTCCCTTTACGTATATCTGATTTGTGTCCATTGATTCTTTCCTGCAGTGACTGTCCAGTTTGTCCAATATATATATAGCAGTGGGGCATTGCTGACATTTGATGGCATAGATCAAATTACTGGATGTGCAGTCAAATGACCTTTTGATTTGGTAGCTTGTGTTGTTGGCTCCAGTGATGAATTTGCTTGTATAGATATGTGGGAAGAGTTGGCATCGTGTTTGGTTGCAGGGCTGGGTTCCTGGATGCTTATGATGTGGTTGTGTGGCATGGTTACCGGAAAGAATTCGTTCCAGGTTGGGGGGTTGTCTGTTAGCGAGAATAGGCTTTTCTCCCAAGGCCTCTGAGAGTGAGGGATCATTTTCCAAGATGGGTTGTAAATTGTATATAATGCGCTGGAGGGGTCTGAGTTGTGGACTATAGGTGATAACAAATGGAGTTCTGTTATTTTCTCTTTTGGGTCTGTCTTGAAGTAGTTCATGTCTGGGTACTTTTTTTGGCTCTGTCAATCTGTTTTTTCACTTCTCCAGGTGGTTATTTCAGTTTTAGGAATGCTCTATAAAGATCCTGTAGGTGATTATCTCTGTCTGTGGGATCGGAGCAAATCCGGTTGTATCTTAAGGCTTGGATGTATACCAGTGTTTCCCAATTTTATTTGGCCGAGGAACCCTTTTCAGCTTTTCAGAATTTCAAGGAACCCCTAGGTTTGTCAAGCAAAAAAAAAAGGGGGGGGCGGGGAGGAGAGAGGGACCCACCAATTCATGAAAATCACAGTTCTTCCCCGAGACACCCCTCCCATCTCCCTTCCGTGAAGCCTCATCCGCTCTGTTCCCCTCCTCTCCATCACTTGCTATCCCCAGCCCTTATACCCGTCTCAACCTAGTGAGAGTGAGGTGTGGGGTGGGAATGAGGGATTTGGGTGTGGGAAGGGGTGAGAAGTACAAGCTCTGGGAGGGAATTTGGATGCAGGAGAAGGGGATGTTGGCTCGCGGAGGGGGCTCTAGGCTGGGGAGTGTTGGGCTCAGGTGGAAGGTTGGGGTGCTGAGCAAGCCAGGGCTTGTGGATGTGAGGGTGCAGGAGTTTGGGCTCGATATGTGAGGGACTCAGGGCAAGAAGGTTGTGAGTATGATGGGCTCAGGACACAGATTTGTGATGTGTGGACGGTGGAGGAATGTTGTGGCAGAAGACTGAGGATGTGGGGATGCAGGAGTTTGGGGATGTAAGAGGCTCAGGACAGGGGGGTTCCAGTGTATGATAGGCTCAGATTTGGGGTCAGGTGGTGCAGGAGTGTTATGACGCTACAGTGAAATGGGGGGTTTGGTCCCAATTGAGGGCTTGTTGGCCAGGCTTCATTTTTAAATAAAATATTATGTCAAACTCAAAAGGTTTTAGCACTGTCTTTATATATGAGAGGGGTGAGGAACCTGTTTTGAGTCAAAGGTCACTGACCCACAGAAAAGTCAGTTGGGGCCACACAAGTGAGATGCAAAAAAACAAACAAAAAAAACTCCTCCAAAAACCCCCAAGCCTCACTAATGTGGTTCCAAATGTGCTGGTGGGAGTAGGGGACAGAGTGCTAGTGGGTGCTGGGGCTGGGGAGAGGGTGCTGCTGGGTGGAAGGATGCTGGCTCAGGAGGCAGGGTGCTGGGGCAAGCAGGTGGCAGGGTGCTGGGGTCAGGGATATGGTCCTGCTGGGCACTAGGGTGACTGGCAGGGTGCTGGGACAAGGAACAGGGTGCTGCTGGGTGCTAGCATGGATGGCAGGGTGCTGGGGCCCGGGCCAGGGCCAGGGTGGTGCTGAGTCCTGGGGTGTGAGGCAAGGTGCTGGGGCCAGGGCAGTGCTAGGGTGGATGGCAGGGCTGCCAAGGAGCGGCATAGGGATGGGGTGCAGGATCTGGGAGGGAGCTGGGGGGCAGAAGGGGACAAGGTCTGGGTGGTAGGGTGCAGAAGCAGGCTGGATGTAGGGTGTCTGGCTACGAGGGAGGGTGCGAGGAGAGGACTTGGGTAGGAGTTGGACCTCCTGATCTGGCACCCTAGACCTGACTGGTCCCAGATGAGGAATTTTTGGACCAGGGGAGGTCATTTCAGGGCTCCTGGTTCCGCCCCCCTTTCCCACTAGGCTTCTTTGCACCTCTATCCCCTGCAACCGAACAAAGCTGCCCACCCCTGCTGGTTCCCTGTACTTCCCCCAAAACCATCCCTCACAATCCAAGGGAGTGCAGCACCAGTTTCCTGCAGCCCCTCACAGCCCAGCTGAGCTGCCCGTCTGTTCTGTATGCCCTCCCCATCCACCTCAGCCCAGCTGAGCCCTGCACTGGTTCCCTGCATGCCTCCCCCACAGCACAGCTGAGCCCTGTTTCCTTGCACCTCCTCCAAGCCCCACAAAACTGCTGAGCCAAGAGCCGATTCCCTGCCCCTCCCTCCCCTTGAGTCTAGCCCCGGTTCCCGGCACCTCCCTCCTCCTGCAGTCAAACTGAGCTCTGAGCTTCACACACACTCACCCCACCCCACAGCCCAGCCCAGCCCAGCTCCCCAGACCTCCCCACTCTGCAACCCAGCTGAGCTCAATTTCCCTGCACCTTCCCCCAAACCATGTAGACATGCTGAGCCAGTGCTGATTCCCTGCCCCTGCCTTCCTCCCTCCCCTTGGCTGTGTCTACACTGGCACGATCTTGCGCCAAAGTGGCCGCTCTTGCGTAAAAATTTGCTGCCTGTCTACACTGGCTGTGTGTTCTTGCGCAAGTACACTAACATTCTCATGTATGAAATCAGGGCTTCTTCCGCAAGAACTACGATGCTCCCGCTCAGTAATAAGCCCTTTTGAGCAACTATTCTTGTGCAAGAGGCCAGTGTAGATAGGCAACATGCATTTCTTGAGCAAGAAAGCCCTATGGCTAAAATGGCCATCGGCACTTTCTTGGGCAAGAGTGTCCACACTGCCATAGATGCTCTTGTGCAAAAGCACAGCTCGCACATGGCAGTGTGGATGTGTTCTTGCACAAGAACACTTGCGCAAGATGTTCTTGCGCAAGAAACAACCAGTGTGGACATAGCCTAAGAGTTTCCTCACATGAGCAAAATGAATTTTGTGTTGTGCACCAGTATTGAGTTCATGTGGCTTGTTTGGATGTGCCACCCAAGTTATTAATAAATATTTTTAAACCTCTACCTTTTCCTCTGCTGCCATGTCTCCTCCCTTGCTCCATCAGCTCCCTGGTGCCTGCTGCCCTCACTCCTCACCCTCCTCTGCTGTCCTGACTCCTGCTCTTCTCACTGTCCTCAGCCCTCCTGCAACCTGCCCCCTCCACCAGCCCTTCTCTCCTCCCTGTGCCCACTTCTCCAGTAGCCTCACTCTGACCATGTGAGCTACCCCTCCTCATCCCCTCTTCTAACATCTCCCTCTACAAACCTGCCCTGCATCTCTCCTCTGATGGTGGTCCCTCCACTTCAGGTGTCTGCCCTTCTGCTTCACCCCAGAATCCCTTGGCACCTGCACCTTCTCTTACCCCTGCACCCTCCTGGTGCCTCCCCTTCCCTCACTTCCCCTGCCCCTTTGCTCCATTTTTCCCTGATGCCCACCCCTCACCACCCTCTGCCCCCATTCCCCTCATGCCCCTGTGCCCTCTCACATGACTTGCTCCATCCCAGCCTTCCTCATGCCCACCCCTTCTTTCAAGCCTTCTCCCAGCACCTCCCTCACCCCTCTAGCCCCCAATGCCCTTACCTTCTCCTCCCAGCATCACCCTGTCCCCTCCCACTGACACCTCCTCCTGCCCTTTCCTCATTGTCTGCACTTGGCCCCTGCCATTTGTCTCTCCTCCACCCCTGTCCTTTTGGTGCCTTCCCCTTCCCCTCCGCCTCTGCACAAGCACCTTCCTCTCCCAGCCCTTCCCCTTTCCCTCTGCACAAGCCCCTTCCCTCCTCCTCTCCCTTTTCCTCTCCCGTACCTTCTGCCTTCCACTTTGCGGGGCCGGAGTCTGTGCTCTGTCCCTGGACTCCGAACCCTCAACTCAGCCATGCGGCGCAACACAGCGCCCAGCATGTTTAAAATCCCGGGCCATGACATTACATCACGTCCAGGCGTCTCCCCACCCACTGGTTTGAGCGCACTGCGCAGGGCAGCAGCAGCCAGCAAGGGGGAGCTCAGAGAAGGTTGCGCACGGCAGGGACGGGTCCGGGACGGGTCCGGGGACGGGGGAGAGACGCTTTGGGGCCGGGGTGGGAGGACGTGCGGGGTTGGGACCCGCTCCAGCTCCAAATATTGCTGGAGCATGGGCACCACGAGCCCACACAACTCGCTGCCCATGCCTCTACTGGCTAGCCGGCTCTCTCTCTCTCTTTTTCAGAGGGGCCGGGGGAGCGCCCGCTCCTCACGGAACCCCTCGTTTTGCTCCGCGGAACCCCAGGGTTCCGCGGCGCACCAATTGGGAAACACTGATGTATACAATAGACTGAGAAATGTATCTGGGATAGAAGCTGGAGGCATGAAGTAAGTGTAGCGGTTGGTGGCTTTCCTGTATAGAGTGGTGGAAATCTGTCCATTATTTAACTGTACTGAGGTGTCCAGGAAGTGGATTTCTTGTGTAGACTGGTCGAGGCTGAGGTTGATGGTGGGGTGGAAGTTGTTGAAATCCTTGTGAAATTCTTCAAGAGTCTCTTTTCTGTGGGTCCATATAATGAAGATGTCATTGATGTAGCATAAGTAAAGTAGGGGCGTTAGGGGGCAAGAGTTGAGGAAATGTTGTTCAAGGTCAGCCATAAAGATGTTGGCATATTGTGGTGCCATGCGAGTGCCCGTGGCCGTGCCACTGACTTGGAGATAAAATTGTCTCCAAATTGGAAGTAGTTGTGGATGAGGACAATGTCACAGAGCTCTGTAATCAAGTGTGCAGTGCTGTTATCGGGGATGATGTTCCTGATGGCCTGTAATCCGTCTTCATATGGAATGTTGGTGTAAAGGGCTTCTACGTCCATTGTGGCCAGGATGGTATTTTCAGGTAGATTACTGATGTTTTGAAGTTTCCTCAGGAAGTCAGTGGTGTCATGGAGGTAGCAAGGAGTGCTGGTAGCATACGGTCTGAGGAGGGAGTCGATATAGCCAGATAATCCTGTGGGGAGTGTGCCAATGCTTGAGATGATGGGCCATCTGGGATTACCAGGTTTGTGTATTTTGGGTAGAAGATAGAAAGTTCCTGGTCGGGGATTAGGGGGGTGTTAGTGTAAATTTGCTCCTGAACAGCATCAGGGAGCTTCATGAGCAGTTGTTTCAGGGTTTTTTGGTATTCCTTAGTGGGGTCACAGGAGAGAGGCCTGTAGAATCTGGTATTGGTGAGTTGTCTGTTCGCCTCCTATTCATAATCTGTCTTGTTCATGATGACTACAGTGCCTCCTTTGTTGGCCTCTTTGATTATGATGTTAGGATTGTTTTTGAGGTTGTGAATAGCATTGCGTTCTGCATGACTGAGGTTGTATGTTATATGTTGTTTGCTGATAATGTCAGCTCGAACACGTTTGCGGAAGTAGTCGATGTAGAAATCATGACTTTCGTTACGTCCGTTGGGAGGGTCCACATAGAAGCCTTCCTCTTGTGGGATTGGCGGGGGGAGCAGTGAGGTCAGTGTGCTGTACATCGGTGTGTTGGAAATATTCCTTCAGCTGGAGGCGGCAAAAATAGGATTTCAGATCCCCACAGAACTGAATCATATTTGTGGGTGTAGTGGGGCAGAAGGAGAGTCCGCGGGATAGGACAGATTCCTTTGCTGGGCTGAGAGAGTGATTAGATAGGTTGATGATATTGTTGGGTGAGTTGAACGTATCTGTAATGAGAGATCCTGAGGCATATAGCATGGTTTATTGGATAGTTTGGATAGTTTATTGCCCTTTTTCCTCTGAAGGGAGATGAAATGGTCCTTGTAGGTGGTTTGTTGAATTGTAGTAAAGATTAAATGTATGTGGAGTCTTGGTTTTTTATGGTAGTTTCTAATGTAGAGAGCTCCTCCTTGATTTTTTTCTGTTTGTTTTAGAGAATGCTGATAAGGTGGTTCCTTAGTTTTTTTGTGAGAGTGTGGCATAATCTCTGGCTGTAATTCGTGGGATATGTAGATTGTAGTGGGTTTTTCACCCTTAGGCCCTTAGGTATGATGTATATCTGTTTGCATTTGGAAAGGAACATGATGTCAGTTTGGATCTGTGCGAGTTTCTTTGTGAAGCTGATGGATTTCCACTCCATACAGCTGAATGCAGTGCCTTGCACACCCTTAGTGCCATCAAGACTTTAAGCTCCTTGTTTATCTGTAAGGAACAAGAGGAGCCAATCAGAGCCCATTGTGGCAGGCACTGTCAAACACAGATAAAACTCACAGGGGGTAATATGGTGTTTAGTACACATTCATCTTTCATCCAAATGGGAAGGCACCATGCTGGAAACAACTGTGTCATGACAACTGTATCACGACAAAAGCACAACAGTAATTTTGTAAGTCTGGGTACCTAAATCCTTCCCTCATTCATAGGAAGGTGTGTATTTTATTTTTAAATCATACTTTTGCCTGTTGACCAGAGCTACCTGAAAATGCTTTAGTAACGCTGTTAATTTTAAAATACTGAATGGAAGGATAGAGTTTGGTTGCCTAGCCTTAGAATATAGAAAAGTTTAGGCAGAATACTCATTTTGTGTTATCCCTTCCCTTAACTCTCCTATTGGGACACCTCACATTCAGCCATTGATGATAATTGAATTATGTGTCACAAAAGCTGATAAAGGCTAAGCTAGGAGCAGAAGAGAACCCAGAAAGAAAGTTATCACAGTCACTGGATAGGATCATATCAGCAAGTAGGGCAGATATAACAACTGATCTCAAGGGAAGTGTCTTTGATGACACAGAACAAATACTCAGACATTCAGGGCATCTCTACATGAGGAAATTATTATTCTGAAATAATAACTCCTGAAATAACTATTTTGAAATAGCATGTCCATGCTAGAGAGAACCTCGAAATTAGTTCAAGGAGGCTTCCTTAATGTGGACGCTCCCTCGACTTAGAGCCCCAGGAAGCACTAGGGAGTAATTACTTTGAATGACTCTGGGGAGTAGTTATTACAAAATAGCAGCAGTGGAGCATCCACACTAATGCTATTTCAATATAACTACTTCAAAATAAGCGTTATTCCTTGTGGAAAGCAGGAATTATTATTTCAAAATAACCAGCCCGTTATTTCGAAGTAACAGGCTTGGTAATGTGGATGCTCCGCTTGTTATTTCGAAATAAGGGGAGTTATTTCAAAATAACTCCCTAATGTAGACCAGGGCTCTGAGAACTCTGCAGTTTTTATTAGACATTCTCTATCCTGTGCTGATTACAGCAAATGGCCAACTCTTTCCCTCCCCTTCATGGTCTCTTCACTTCAGCTCTGCTCCACAATTGCCCCTCCTTTGCCCTGTCCTGGCTTCTTCATTCCCCTTCCCTTTTATGTAGATTATTTCCTAAACCCAGCCTAACAGATAAATAAAATCCTCCCACTAATGTGAACATTTCACCAGATTGTTTATTCTGCTTGTATTTCTATTCCTTCTCCACCCTGTGGCTGTCTTGTCTCTTTAGATTATAAACTTCTCATGGCAGGGACAGTCTGCTACTCTGTAAAATGTCTAGCACAATGGGGCCCCGTTCTTGATTGACCCATTAGTCTCTTGTCTGAAATAAACATTATTAATAATAAAGTTTTATGTAGGCCATTTAAAAAGACTTTCTGTTTCTTGTGGCTTTTGGAATGGATGCATGTCCCCAACAGAACTGAGTGGGAAAACATAATGAAATATAAGCTGTTGTAAGTTCCCTAGCCCCACTAAAGGATGATCTCTCTTCTACCACATCTTTTGTTAAACACTGAAAAATTCTCATTATATTGCATCCCCCCAACAATCTCTTTAGTGAACTAGCTGCATTATTTCTGCTTTTAGAGTGACTCAAACTTGACAATCAATGTGTGAGATTTGGCATTTGGAGTTTGTATAGGAGCCAGGGATTTACGTGTGGGTTTTTTTTGTAGCAGAAACTTAAAACCATCTGGTAGCCTAAGCCCTTCTGTAAGAAGCTGGGGGACAAATTTTAGGGTTTTGCCTTGCTCTGCTCCTTCCGGTACCCTTACAATTCTCAGATTATTATAACAAGACCTCAAGGTCTTCCAGTTTAGATGTTATTGAAGATGTCTTTGAAGCTTCTCTGTACCTGGGCAAAGATCCTTGTACCTAATACACCATTATTTATCTTGTTTCATCCATCCTGTCTGTGGTTGAAGAGTGGAATCAATTGATGCAAGAGTGACTTGCACAGTAATTATTGTGGTCTTGATTTCTGAAGTGTCCACAGCAACTCTCTTCAATGGGACCATCCTTGACTCAATTCCCTCGTTGTGCTTGTTCTCATCTTTCAGCTACTTGCAGAGCCTGAAGTGGTCAGATAGCTGCTTACTGGCATGTAACAGGTTTAGTGGTTCCAGATTCTTTGGATAGGAAGTGTTCATGGTGGAAGTAGCTATTAGCAAGTACTTCTGGACCTCATAGGATCTGCTCCGCCATACCACACAGTGCCTCTTGGGACCCCAAGGAACACCATTTTTAATACGAGTGCATCATCTCTTATAGATTTAATATACTTATTCTTTGTATTTATCAAGCTGCTTATTGCCACACTGCTTTAGTTCCATATCTAACTATACATGTTGGGCTAATGATTAGATAGCAGACCTGGGAAAAATATGCCTGCCAAGCCACCGGATCCGTCCTGCATATGCAGCAAGGAGCCTCAGGCAGACTCCCTGCTTGCCCTGCACGATCCCCCTCTCCCCATACTGTAACAATATGGCTTTTCTGTAGCCACGTTGGAAGGCCTGTGCTAGGCCTGAACCAAAGCCGCCTTCTGCAGCCAGACTGAAGAGTAGCAGCCATTACTGTAAGGCCTGGAGTCACATACTCACAGTTCCATCTAAATTGTATTAAAAAGTGTCACACCAGGCTGTGAGGAGGGGACTTCGCCCTGATAGGTCCCCCACTGTCACCAGATAAAGAAACAGATCTCAAGATGGGTAAAGAAAACTTAAATAACACCATTCTGTCTGGCAAGAAACTGCTTATCAATAGAGGATATTGTGGAATCCTCATCCTATGATCATTGTCATTACACTTTCCTATTGTTTGACTGTGTGATCTCTGTCTGGTTTGCAATTGTTTCTGTCTGCTGTATAATTAATTTTGCTAGGTGTAAATCAATTAAGGTGGTGGGGTATGATTGGTTAGGTAATTTTGTTATGATTGGTTAGTAAAATTATACTAAAATAATTGGTTAAGGTATAGCTAAGCAAGACTCAGGTTTCATTATATAAACTGGGGTCCAAGAAGGAGATCAGGAAGAAGAAGATCAGAAGTAACAGAAGGAAGAAAAGGCTGGAAGAAGACCAGGAGGAGGGGGAAGACCTGGAAAGAAGAACTCGCCTCCGAGACACAGCCTAAGACCAGAGAAACTGATATTGCCTGGCCAACAGCGGAAGTCTGCCTGCCTTTATCAGGATTGGTGAGCATGACACTGTGTGCTTAGCACGTGTATTCTGCTTGTTTGGGAATTGTCAATAAATAGAGGATAAGGATATTACTGTGTGAGGCTCTTTCAGTGGCTAAAGATCCTGCCAACCCGCGGGAAGTTACACCTTAAGCCCTAGGAATTGGGTAAGGGTGGGTGTGTAAATTCACAGGGTTGCACCTTGAGCCCTAGGAACTGGGTAAAGGTGTGTGTCCCTACAGTGTGGAAGGGATAGAGAAATTTGTGCAGGTAGCAATACTCTTCAGAAAAGGCTGCCGCAACTGTTTCTCTTTCTCAGCTATGAGCCCAAGGGAGGGTGGCATGGTGCTTCACATGCTGCTCCCGCCCTCAGCACAATCCCATTGGCTGATTTCTGGCCAATCGGAGCTGCCTGTTTACAAAACAGCACCTGTTTATAAAACAGCAAAGCAACATTTCCCCCTCCCTTCAGGCTCATATTCACTAACGCACATGGCCCCTGCAGCAGGCCGGCTGGCTGGGTGGCTGCTTGAGAAACTTGCTAGGCTGCTGGCTGAGAATCACCCAGGTAAGTGACCTGGCCAGAGCCTGCCTCTGGCACCCCAGCTCCTCCTTCCCCCAACCTCTGCCCCCCACTCTTGCTCTCCTACTCCACATACCCCACATCAGCCCCCCTCCTGAACCCATACCCTCTCCCAGGACCTACATCCCAATCCCCTGCCCAAGGTAACAACCCAAATCCCTGCACCCCTCCTTTACCCCAGTCCTCTGCCCCACGTTACAACCTCCTCCTGCCCTAGGTCACAACCCAAACCCCTGCACCCCAATCCACTGCCCTAAGTCACAACTGCATCCTTTACCCAAACTCCCTCCCAGATCCCACATCCCCTCCTGCACCCCAATCTCTTACCTCGAGCTTCCTTCTGCACCCAACCTGCATCCCAGACCCCAAAACACCTCCAATAATATCATGGAAGAGTGTGGTCCTCGACCACTTTCCAAAATCATAAAATGCCCTCCCATCAGAAATTATTGCCCAACCCTGTTATATAAGGTCAAAACCATTCCTGGTGTAACTCCATCTGCTTTTAAATCCAAAGAGATTGGCTATCATCATAGATCACAACCACCATTAAGGGCAGACCTAAAAGAAAAACAGAAAACAAAACCAAGGAGGACACCGACTTTCTGTTTCTTGCGGATTTCCAGAATTGCCACTGACAGTGCTCCTGGGTAAATAGAACCAACAATGCCCTCTGAGACCAGCATTAGGACCAGCAATCAAAATCTCTGGGTGTCAAACTCATTTTAGGCCAGGTCTATACTACGGGGGAAAGTCTGCTTAACATATGCAATTCCAGCTACATAAATAACATATCTTAAGCCAAAGTTTGGTGCTATTCCCACACAGGAGGTCAACGGGAGAAACACTACTGTTGACTTCCCTTTCTCCTAGACCCACAAAATCAAACACCGGAAGATCGATCGCCACAGCATCAATCTTCCCACAAATCTAGATGTAGCCTTAGTGATTGAGCAGGCAACGGTAGAAGGAACTTCTCTGAAAAAAGTGTACATGTATGATCGAAAAACAAAGATTTAGAGAGAGTGTCTATTGGCAGATGTCCAAAAACAGATAGAATAATAATCTCATCTGTCAGAAGAGTTTGGGTAGTTTGTCCTGACCTCCATCCTAGACGTGTTTCATTGGTCATGGTACCTTGTTTGATGTTCTATTTTATCTGCATTTCATTAAAAAGGAAAAACCAGTAGCCACTAGTGGATATTGTTCAGATCAATGGAACATATAGCTGTCACCCTCAATATGTGACACTGATATAAACTTTTGTAATCCAACCCAGGTCACACTATAATCTAAACCAGAACAAATTACATCTTTTTCAACTTCAATATCAAATCGATAAAATTATTAAGCACCCTACCCAGTTCTCATTATCTATCTATGTTGACATATACCCCAGAGTCCAAACAGGTCTAGAAGTCTTGATTAGTTTATGCACCCTACACTTAGATTTCCAAATTGAAGGAAATATCCCCAAATTGTTCAGCCTCATCCCCTGTTTCAGACTTTTTTCTACTGAAAATCTATCATCATAAAGGATACCAAGTACTCTTGAGTGCCATGACTAGTCAGTTCCAGGATGATCAGACACAAGGGAAAAATTATAAGGAAAAAGCAGAGAGAACATTTTTATCCTCTGCTTTTTAAATTAAAAGCAAGTCATGGTAAAGAAAAGGGATGGAGTTTTCTAACAAACATAAACAATAGTACTTGGCTCTTCTATAGCAACTTTTGTTGAAAGAACTTGCCTATTTACAATAATGACTGTATAAGCCACAAAATCAAAGGGTCATTTGACTGCTCATCTAGTAATTTGATCTACGCCATCAAATGCCAACAGTGCCCCTCTCCTATATATATTGGTCAAACTGGACGTTCTCTATGTGAAAGAATCAATGGACACAAATCCATTGGACACAGGCCATTTACGTAAATCGGATATACGTAAAGAAAATACTTAGAAGCCAGTGGCAGAACATTTCTGTTTACCTAACCATAATCTCACAGATCTGAAGGTGGCGGTCTTGTCACAGGCCAGCTCCTCAAGCCAAATCCACAGGGAAAGCTTGAAATTACAATACATATGCAAATTCAATTCAATTACTTATGGACTTAATCAAGATATGGGGTGGTGGAGCCTTTATCACTGAAGGTGCTAACAACTTTCTGAATGGTATCCTTCCTGCCTTACCAATCCATCCACTGACTTTGATCTTTATCTACTCAGGTTTAGCACCCTTTCTCCTGATACTTTATGTATAGAGGTAGGGGGGTGGACGACAGAGCATCTTTCTCTTCCCCAACCCCCCTTCCCTTTTCCTATTTATTTCGAGTTTTCTTATCCTCTAGTCATAACTCCGGTCACCTGAAGAAGTGGGCTGTGCCCATGAAAGCTCATGATACCATCTACATGTTTTGTTAGTCTATAAAGTGCTACCAGACCATTTGCTTGCTGTTTTTTTCTGTAAGGGTACGTCTACACTAGCTCCCTAGATCAATCTAGGGAGGCTAATGAGGGCGACCGGAATTGCAAATCAAGCCCGGGATTTAAATATCCCACGCTTGATTTGCATGTTCACGGCCTGTCGCCATTTTAGAAATTGACTAGCCTGAAGTAACTGCCCGCGTCTGGCAGTGAAACGGATTCGGAATAAAGCCCTAAATCGAATTAGGTGGTATTCCTCATTCCCCCATAATTTGATTTAGGGCTTTATTCCGAATCGTTTCACTGCCGCGTGTAGACAGTTACTTCGGCTAGTCAATTTCTAAAATGGCGACTGGCCGGGAACATGCAAATCAAGTGCGGGATATTTAAATCCCGGGCTTGATTTGCAATTCTGGTCGTCCTCATTAGCCTCCCTAGATCGATCTAGGGGGCTAGTGTAGACGTACCCTCACAGACTAAGTTGCCTACCCCCTGAAGCTGCTGTATAATATCAAGTAGAAGTACAAAAGTACCTATATTTTTGTTTAGAAGCAGACCAAATAAATTTTGGGAGACCCAAGTGTTGCTGGAATTTAATAAGACTGCCTGAAGGCTATGTTCATTACACACTTACTTTTCTGATGGCTTTAACTTTTTTTTAATAGCTTTTCACTTACATATTGCTGAAAGTCCTAATTTAAAGGAAGCTGCATTCTGGAAGAACTGGAAATAAGCTTTATAAATAGAAAATGTATTCACTGTGTGTGGTAAGGGTAAGAATGTCTCATGCTTATAATTTTCTGAATATGAATGAGCCATGTGAATGAGTCATGCTATATCAGAGTTCAGAGGAAGTTTAGATATTAACATTACTATTATATTTTTGTTATTTCAGTAGTATTTTAAATTAAGGGTATACTTCTAGTTTATCCAGGGTTAATGCACTATTAGATGGTATATGCATTGTTATAGACATGAGTAGTGTGATGTTTTTGCTGTTGAACGTATGGCTAGGATTCTTCGATAGAGGGGTGCAAAGGACTTGTCAGAGAACAAAGGCATTCTTTAGACATAAATGGGGCAGAGTACCTGTTCTTTAGTCAGATGGTCAAATGTCCTATCTCTATGGTAACACAGGCCATTTACCTAGTTTGACCTTCTGCACATTGCAAGCCACAGAATATCACCCACCCACACCTGTATTAGGCCCATAGCCTCTGAATGAGATATTGAAGTCTCAAATCATGATTGAAAGAGTTTGAGTTACAGAGCATCTGCCATTTATACTTCTTAAACCTGCAAATGACCCCATGCTGTGGAGAGACAAAAAAACCCAAACTAAACCAAACCCCCTACTAATAGAGGTTATTTTCATAAGAACAATGCATATATAAAACCTTTCATCTAATTTGCTTTATTGTGAGTGATTCCGGTGTTATGAATCAATGATTTGTGTTTAACAAAACAGAGTTGACAATCTTAGTCCTAAGACTCCATCTTGGGCTTTGCCCCCCTCTGGAACATTTAGTGACTATCAGGGAACAGGAACCATCCAGATTTTCCTACCTGTATTAAGAGTTCAATTTGCTTCAGATTCCCGCCAAGAAATCTTTAAAAGGCAGCAAGTGAAGTCAGCTGTCTCTTGCCAGCCCCAGAAGCAATGAGAATGCAGATTCTCTTCCAGCCATCAGCAAGTATCAGAGAAGAAGAATCATTCCTATTCATTTGCTACCATTGATTACCAGCTACTTACCTGCAAACTATCTGTCATCTGTGACTTTTCTCTATCAAAGCCGACATCAAGGGACTCCTCCCTTGTCCTCCCTAAGGGCTCAAAAGAGCTTACAAGCTGAATGTCCTGAGCACCTTTACTTTTCAATGGCAGCCACAACTGATTGTCGAGATCAGGTCTTTGTATTGGGGTTTTCTTACCTATTATTCATTGGCCAAGATTTCCTAGCTAGAGTCCGGGCTTTGTGCCCCTAGGATAAGTCATTATGTCACAATTTCTTTAGTTTTATTCATTGTGTTTGCTTTCTTTCCCATTTTTTCTAAACATTGTACTTAAACCCTAATACATTCCTCCTTGGTTTATCCTGTGTCTCCACATTATTTGGGGAAGGGAATAACCTGAATCTGAGGTCAATCACAGGTGATAGACCGTGCTTGGAGGAATGGGTCTGCATCTTCAGCATGGGACATTTAGTCAAATACCACATTGCTAACATCACAATCCATGATCCCAAAGTCTCCTGTACTAACACCAGGCACTCTGCCAATCTGACCCAGTGGAAAGTTCCTTCCCAACCCCAAATTTGCAGGTCAGTTGGACTCTAAGGATTTTGGCAAGACCCAACAGCCAGGCACATAGGAAAGAATTCTCTGTTACTCAGAGTCCACGCCATCTAGTGTCATCACCGTCCCTTGGGGTTATTTGCTACTAGCAGTCACAGATCAGCTATTCACCTCTGAAGTCTCATCCCCTCCATAAACTTATCAAACTCAGTCTTGAAACCAGTTAGTTTTTTCACACCATGGAAGGCTGTTCCAGGTTTTCACTTCTCTGATGGTTAGAAACCTTTGTCTAATTTCAAGCCTATGTTTGTTGATGGCCACTTTATATTAATTTATTCTTGTATCATCATTGGAGCGGAACTTAATTAACTCTTCTTCCTCCATTCATAAATACATGCTAAAGATAAATGTAGAGCAACTATATCTCATCTCAGCCTTCCTTTGGTTAGATTAAACAAGACAACCTCTTTAAGTCTCCTCTGATAAGGTAGGTTTTCCATTCCTTGGATCATGCTAGTAGTTCGTCTCTGCACCTGTTCCAATTTGAATTCATCTTTCTTAAACATGAGAGACCAGAATTGCACACAATATTCCAGATGAGATCTCACCAGTGCCTTAATATTAACACTTCCCCCTCTCTACTGAAAATATCTCTCCTGATACATCCTCTGACTGCATTAGGCTTTTCACAGCCATCACCTTGGTACCTCATCCTCATCCTCTGATCAACCAATTAACCTAGGTCTGTCTTCTCTGGTAAGTCCTTGGCTTATTACAAAAATTCGTCTCGTTAGTCCCTAAATGCATGACTTTTCACTCTTAAATTTCATTCCATTCCTATTACTCCAGTTTTCAACTCTTCCAAATTTTCTTGTATGATATTCCAAACTTCCTCCATATTGGCAGTACCTCCTAACTTCATTCATCTCCAAATTTTATTACAGGTTGAACCTCCCTAGATCGGCACACTCTGGTCTGGCAACATCTTTGGTCCTGCATGATTTTAGTTAGCCAGATGTCCTCTATCAACATTGGCAAGTTTCCTGTTGTAGCCATACGCGGCCCCCCATTTGCCTTTTCAGCTGCAGTTTGGACAGTGTTCTGTTATGCTCAGTAGCTGTGGTCGGAACAGTTCCTGTTATTCTGAGTAGCTGAAAAGCCCCATAATGTTAGATGCTTGTTAATATCACATTGCTTTAATAGAATCAATTGTATTCATGCTTATGAACGTGTAATCGGTCTATGTATGGAGTGCATGAGGAGTGCAATGAGAAACCGTCAATCATAAAGCAGTACAATATATGTCATCTTTTCTGACTGTGAGGAAGGATCCTGCAAAGTGCATAAATTTATGTGACGGGAAGCCAGGTGGGGGGCTTTCTCCTTAGAAAAGATATAACAGCACGCTAAACTTGGGACCAGACTGGAAGCATAGAGCCCTCTCACAGATACAACGGGACTCCTGGAATTCTCGTCGCCTTGTGGCTGATCTCCGGGAAGATGTCGCCTGGCTAGCCTCAGCCACCTGCAAAATCAAAACTAACTCTCGCCACACTTACCTGCCTCCAAACTGCCAGCATGAATGTGATGTGTGTGTGTGAGTATTGCCATACCATTAAGAATGTGTACAAATAAACAAGCCTCAATGCTGCTCTAGTTCACCCTTTGTTTGGGCTTATTCCTTGGCTGATTCCAAGGGCAGGTAACACCCGTGGTCCCATAAAGTTTGTTTACAGCCACCAGTCCTGGCTTTCAGTGTTCTATGATGTTATCTAGCTCTAATTTACCCCTAAATGGCTTCTAGAAGACCAGTAAGTAGTGGAAGTGTTGGTAATGATGCTAGACAATATTGACCTCCTGCAGTTCAAAAGTTCTCTGGTTTGGCACTAGTCATGTCCAAAGGATGCCAGAGTAGAGAAGTTCAACTTGTAGTACACTCCCACTTTTTGTGAGAAGGTCATTAAATAAAATGTTAAATACGATTGGTCCCAAGACTGATCCCTGAGGAACTCCACTAGTAGCCTCCTTCCAGCCTAACAGTTCATCTTTCAGTATAACTCATTGTAGTCTCCCCTCTAACTAGTTCCTTATCCACCTTTCAGTTTTCACAGTAAACCCAATCTTCCTCAATTTATCTAATAATTTCTCATATGGAACTGTATCAAATGCCTTACTGAAATCCTTAGATCGGATCTCCTGAATTTCCTTTGTATCAAAAATCAGTTACCTTCTCAAAGAGAGAGCAAGTTGGTTTGGCACAATCTACCTTTTGTAAAATTATGTTGTATTTTATGCCAGTTACTTCTATGTCCTTAACATATTTCTCTTATAAAATTTTGTTTTAGAAACTTGACCCCTTATACTAAGTCACCCTTGTGCGACTCATTTCTGCTCCACAACACACTGTCAAAACTTCCCAAAAGATGGAACTCTGGTTTCAGGTTGCAAATTTGGATATCTCCCTATAGCACACCACACTGTGTATTGATACAAGCAATTCTGATGAGCATGCACAGCACTGATACAAAGCCAAGGATGCACACATATGAGTGATATATTAACTACAGTATCTTTAAACTGATGTAACTTCTGTTTGCCAAAGTTTGGAGTGTAGACATGGCCTCAGATGCATTCCCACACTTAACATTTGCCTCCAGACTACTACAGAAGACAAATTTGATACTTTTAGTTATTTTTAATTTGGCATTTAATTTCTTCACAAACATTAAGCAGAACAAATGTGAAATGCTAACAAAACATTCTTTTAAACAAACTAGAAAATTTGGGTTTCAGTGTTTGGGTATGTGTGAGTGAGGGTGTGTCTAGAATGAAGGGTTTTTTTCGGAAAAATGGCTGTTTTTCTGAAAAAACTTCACTTACATCCACACTGCTATTGCGTTCTTTCGAAAGAAAATCCAAAGAACACAGGAGTTTTTCTGACATTGGTAAACCTCATTCTATGAGGAAGAACGCCTTTTCTGAAAGAGCTCTTTCGGAAAAAGGCATGTGTGGACACGGAAGAGGGAGTTTTTTTGAAAGAAGAGGCTTCCAGGAAAAAGCACAGGTGCCCTGGTGGACACTCCGTCCAAATTAATCATAGCTCTATAGTTCCTGTCTCCTGCCAGCTCTTAAATCTGCAGGCACCTTGGACTTGTCTTGGGGCAGGAAGCCGGCCTTGCAGCAGCACCCTGACCACGCGGCTCTAACTGCTAAAGGCCTGCTGACCCATGGCATGGCCACAAGTCCCCTGAGACCTCCCTGGCCTGCACAAAGAGCAGCACCAGGGCTCCGAGGACCCACCCAGGGGCACCAAACACCGGGCGCCCTCCTCGTCCGGGGCAAAGATCCTGTGCCTCCTCGAGCTGTGGGATGAGGAGAAAACAATGCAGGATCTCCACTCCCAGAGGTGTAATTTGCACATTTATGGGTGCATGGCCAAAGCTCTGGCCCAGAGGGGACACCACCCCCGCACTTTAGACCAAGTACGGAGCAAGATGAAAGAGCTCCAGCAAGGGTACGCCCGGGTCAGAGAGCGCAGCTCTTGCTTCAGGGCAGGACCTCACTCCTGCCCTTACTACAAAGAGTTGCACCAGATCCTGGGGGGTGGGGAAGCCCTTTCCCCACCCTTACTGGTGGACTTGAGCGTGGAGACACCCGTGCTCGCCCGCCCAGAGCTCTTTAAGGAGGAGGACGACAATGAACAACAGCTACAGGAGGAGGACACTGGCAGCCTCAGCCTGGAGCCGGTACCCCAGGCCCTGGAGATCTCCCAGGCATCATCTGACACCAGGGAGGGATCATCAGGTGACTGCTCTCATTTTGTCACACACACAGAGTGGGGGAGGCGGGCTCAGAGGGGATGGGATGTGATCGTCGCTCGGCATGTTCGGCCTGCACAGCATGCAGCTGTCTGTGCACGTGCAAACATGTGCAGCAGCACTGTGCACCACGTAGTCTCAGGAGCTAGCCCTGGAGCACACACGGGCTGCTGCTCACAGGCTGGGGGGAGGCCCCACACACATCCAACCCCTGGGAGAGATGTCCTCCCCCCACCAGCCACCGCTGGAAGCAGATTGGGCACAAGAGAGCACACATGACCCCATACAGACCGAGGAGTGCCACACATAGCACACGGCCATGCCTGCATGCGCAAGGCACCACCCTCTCCTACAGACAGCACTGCCAGGTGCAGGTGTGTGTGTGTGTGTGGGCCCCAGGGAGGGCCAGGCCACTCCAGGCCCCTCTCCCACACATGGGATCCCACGGTGGCCGGACACTTCCCTGGCCTGCTTGTCCATGGTGGAGGGCTGGGGGCTGGAGAAGCAGGCAGCATGGTCCCCTGGGCACCTCGGGGACCCTGTGAGGCAGGGCCTGCTGTGCAGTTCACACATGGCCTTGCTCTCAGGACATCACCCTCCCCTGCTCCAAGGACAGTTGCTCACTACTCACAGAGGAGGGCACAGCCTCAGGGACAATATCTGCATGGACGACTGACCGCCTCTCCCTCTTTTCTTCCATAGCTGGACCAGCTGTCGCTGAAGGGTGATCCACGCCATCATAGGCAGCCACCCAAACCAGGGGGAGCCAAGTGCTGGAGGGTCCACAAGGACCTCATGAGGAAGCATGCTGCAGTCCTGTGTGAAATGCAGCAAACCATGGACCAAAGGGTCCACAATGATTCTGAGTGGCACAACCGCATGTAGGAGCAGCTCGTGCAATAGGGCAAAAACATGTGTGCCACCATCCAGGCACACATGTCCCCACTCTAGCCCTTCCCTGTCCCACTACCCCCACTCTTCCGCTCCCTACTCCAGCTCCCCCTGCCATACCCATGCCCCCCCTGCCATGCCCTGCTCCCCGCCATACCTGAGCCTGCTCTAGCCCCTCCCTGCCCTCCCCCCTGTTGTCCCAGGCCCCACCCAACCCCGAGTTCACTGAGGTCCCTGGACCTGAGGTGACAATTGCAGCCGCACCATGCACCACTCGCTGCCCTGATCCTCCCTCTTCACTCCCCAATCGAGGTTCTCAGCCCTCTCCTCCCCAGTTACTTTTTGTTAAAAAAATATACAAAGTTTTCATTGTTCAACTCACAACTGTTGTTTTTATTGATTGTAAAGGGAAGGGGGACAGGGAGGGATTGTGGTGGGAAAGGTATAAGGGGGCAAGGCATAGGCCCCCCATTGGGGAGGCCCTGGGGAGAGTTACTGAGGTCCTTCAGAAAAACTCTCCCTCAGTCCTTCCAGTTGCATACACCTAACTGATGGGCCTGGTGGATGGCAGCCATCCACGGCTGTTTGAAGGTCCTTCCCTCCCAGCCTTCAAACAGCCCCTCACACCGGGAGGAAGGCCTCCCCTTTGCTCTCCATTATGTTGTGACCACCTTGGGGATGTTGCGCTCCCCCACATCAAGGCGGGTCAGGCTCAGGAGGTACCTGAACCTGGCCTTCAGGCACCTGAAGGCGCATTCAACCTGCATGCAGGCCCGGTTGAGGTGTGCATTGAAATGTTCCCTGGTGGGGTCCGGTGGCCAGTGTGGCTTCATGAGCCACTTCATTAGTGGGTAGGTCGTGTCCCTGACGATGCACAGTGGCATCTGTACGTCCCCCATGCGAAAGTCCTGCTGGGGGAAGAATGTGCCAGCCTCCAACTTGTGGTAGAGGCTAGAGTTCCTGAATATGCGGGCATTGTGTGCCCGGCCCGACCACACGACAAAAATGTCTAGAAACTGTCCATGGTGGTTGACCAGGGCCTGCAGCATCATGGAGAAATAGCCCTTCCTGATAATGTACTGGGTGGCTCGATGCTGTGGTGCGCGGATCGGAATGTGGATCCCATTGATCGCTCCTCCGCAGTTTGGGAAGCCCAGGGCAGCAAGTCCAGCCACAATCGGGTCCAGGTCTCCCAGGCAGATGACCCTGTGCAGCAGGATGGAGATGATGGCCCTCACAACCTGCAGAAGGAGACAAACACACATACAAAACAGATAATGAGAGAGGGGAGTGCTTGAGCCCTTGGGAGGTGCCTGCCCCCCTCTCCTCCTTACCTCAAACACCCCAGGAGCCACACCCTATGAGGCCGCCCACCCAGCAGCAGGGCTGTGTGAGGGTGGGATGGCACAACCCCCCCAGGGATGGGGCTTCCCCTCACCCCCACTCCACCCCCCCCACACCCCTTTTCCTAGGGTCCCTCTTTTCCAGGACTCCCCCTCCTCCCCTGCAGGGACTGCAGCCTGAGAGTGCCTTACCTCCATGAGGAGGACCCCAGCAGCAGTTTTCCCCACGCCAAACTGGTGGCCCACTGACCGGTAGCTGTCAGGGGTAGCGAGCTTCCAGACAGCAATAGTGACCCGCTTGTCCAGGGGGGATGGCGGGCCGCAGGTGGGTGTCGCGTCTCTGGAGGGCAGGGGCAAGCCAGGCACACAGCTCCAAGAAGGTGGCATTCCACATGCGGAAGTTGTTGAGCCATTGCTGGTTGTCCCGCCGCTCCATCACCAGCCGGTCCCACCAGTCGGAACTGGTGTCCAGCCTTCAGAATCGTCTCTCAACCATGGGGTGCAGGTGCCAGGGCATTGCTTCCACACCCAGGCAGAGGGACTCACAGATAAGCTCTGAGTCGAGCTGGGGCAGGATCTTCAAGACGGTCTGCTCAAACTGCTGGAGAACCATGCCATGGGGAACCTCCGGCTCCATAGCAAAAAAAAAATAATTAAAAATTAAAAAAAAAATGTTGTGGCATCCAACAAAGCTGGGCAACCAGAGCATGCACTGCTAAAGCTTTGCTGTCCCTTGCAGAGGTAGGCAAGCACGCAGCAGAACCTGAGAAATGGCTGTTCAGGAGGGTCCCTTTAAGCATGTGTCTCAGACAGCCTTAGGCAACAGCATCTGGAAGCAACTGCTGACCTAATGCCGTGGCTGAAGTCGTTCCGGGTGGCCTTTTATGCGAGAGAGCATCCAATCAGTGTGGAAGCTATCTTTTGAAAAAGCAGATCGCTTTTTCGCTTGTGCTGTGTGAATATTCTCTTCCAAAAGAGCTTCTTTTCAAAGAAGCTTGCAGCCAAGAAGTACCCTGAAAGAGATACAGATGCGATAGCACTGATGTAAACTCTATGCTTCAGGGAACAGAAATCTCACACTGAAATGGTGAAGTAATTTAATTTGCTTGTTAGTTTAATTCAAAACCTGTCCTGATAAGAAACAACTGGCAATATCTATTCTGTAGTGGAGGGAAATGTTTTTGTGCTGGAAAATGTTAGTCAAAAAGTCCTTTGTGCCATGCCTCTCCTTTTGAAATACTTCACAGAGTAGTTTTCCTATTTTTAAAATCAATGTATCTGGGTGCATCTAAAGCGGCCCTCGATAATTCATTCTGTGGACTGTGTTACCTAGAAGTAAGAACAAGATTTATATGTTGAGCTCCACCAAAATTCAGGTGTTTTTGTATAGTGATGAGAAAGGGGATTCAGATTCAGATCTGATCTTGCATTCTGAGAATTCTTCCTCCACAAAGTTAGATGTATCCTGGTCTTGAATATTCATGCAGGTCCATCTCTAATATGAATATTTCTCTACGTAAATAAAATCTACTTTGATTTCTTAAGTTCACGAACCCTTACATTTTTGTACTTACTATGGAGTAACATATCTTTTCTACATTCTTCGTAATGCTGTTTCAATGAATCCCACATCTAATCTTCAGAGAACATAGATTTAGTGCTACTGTAAATCAGGTCTTGTATAAATAGGTGCAACTCAGTACCTAGTTATGCAAGAACTGACTTTGGACCACAGTTTCCCCTTCTGAATTACTAAGACCTCAATTGAATAATTTGCTCATGCAACTTTAAGCTCATGGATATGCTCTCTGAAGTCAATGGTGCAATTCATGGATTTTTTCACAGATTGAAGGGCCTGATCCTATATACTGCTGAGTATCTTTAACTGCTATGTCCTTGGAAAAGACTTGAGGATTTTGAGCATCTTGCTAAATACCTAAATAACTTATTGAATCAGAACCTAGAATCCTTGAATTATTAGTTAGTACAATAGAAACTATTTCCATGTTCATATCTTTATTAATCAGATTTGTGCATATAATCCTCAGGATACAAGTATTTTTAAAAAAAGGCAAATTCATGAAAACATTTAATTTGTGATGTGCTGATGGATGATATGCATCAACCACAATCAGAAAATTTGTGTTAAATATCATCAGTGAACATCTTCAGGGTAAGTTTTCTTCTTTCCTAATTTTTTTCAGGCATTTATCTTAGTTGAACCTCACTTCCTCTGCTTTTCATTTCATTATTTTCCCAAATAATTTTTGTCCTTTCTTAAAGCTTTCATTCTTTGTGTACTTTCCCAGGATCTATCATTCCCTTTTAATAATAGATCATGATTCTTTTCCTCCCACTGTTGCTCTCCATTTCTATAGTAATCAGAACTGACCTCAGGTCAAAGATTCTATCCAAATCATTTTTTTCCTTTCCTCCTTTCTTTCAAGTTATGGAAACAGAACGATACTAAAGTATGAATGGTTTACATGTAATCCTTTATTTAAATAAAATATCTCCAATATAAGAGTTCAGTGGCAACATGTTTTCTTTTAATCACCATAATACTAAATGACACTCTTAAAAAGTATTCTTTAAAAAAAAAATTCAGTCAAATATGGAGTGGAGTTTTTCCCACTGGAATACTATAAAATATAACTAAATAAAACCTGATTATTTCTGGCCAAACAACTAACTACCCATTGACCTAGTGTGCTATGGACATTCCAGCTGATAAACATTGCAAAAATATGTATTCTGTATCAGCAGTCTCAAGTAACAAAGCTCTATTTTCAATCTACTGCTAAAAGTTTGAAGTGTTAAGCTACAATCAAGCATTAACACACTAACCAGATCCTGTGACTGTTACTGAATAAACAGATGGAACAGTTTTACAAATGTCTTTACAAGTATTTTAAAAAGCCTTCCACATGCACTAATTGCCCATGAATCCTTTTATTTACATAGCTGTACTATTATGTGTTTGTCTTTGTCTTATATTCACAAAAATTGTTTTTGTGTGCGATATAAAAATTAATTACACCCAAAGGATTTGGAAAAATTTGCCTTGGAAATGAGAATAAAGACAAATCTTGTTTACATACATGATAGCCTATAATACTATGCAATTCTTTTAAAATAAGACTTTAAATTTTGATTTAACATCCAAAAAATGGAAAATTCAGTGTGGTCTATTAAACCAGTCAGCTAGGAATGTGAAAAGTCCATTTTGAATGTTTTATCCTCTTGAAAGCCCAGCCCAATGTGGAGATTTTTACCCAATTTTTTTCTAGTACTTCCAGCTTTATCCATTTTTAAAAACTGTACGCCACTCTGAAATACTTTCATGAGCATAAACTTCATTAGAAAGGTTTTTTATACCAAAGAATTAGATTGCAATATCAGTCTGTGAATTGAAACTAATTATCTTAAAAAATTAAAAGGGAATTGAACAAAGCATTTATAATGTCTTTTAGACATATTAGGAGACAATAAACAGGTTACAGAAGCACGATGAAGCCTAGTGCTAGTTATTTGAGAGAGGTGTGGCTAGTGGATAAAAATCAGCTGGCAATGAATACCAAAGAGAAGGGAATGCATTGAGTTATGATGTGTGAAAGTGGCGTTACTTGCTAGAACCTAGATACTTCTGGAAGGTGGCCAGGGCATCAGATTTTCCCTAGAATCAGTCCAAGATAAGAAACAAGTCTAACAAATGAATGCCAAGAAATGGCTGGAAGTTGTCCTTGTTAGCATTTATAAATGTGGAAGGTACCTTAAGTTAATTGATAAAGTATACTGAAGACAAACCCAATGTGGGTTCTATGTACAGTTGCCTTGCTTATCTTATTTTTCAATCTTCAGAATGTTGAATTCATTAAAGTTGTTTTTCATTCTATTTTTAGTACATGTGAAAACTATTGGCCAATGTTGCAAATGGGTGATCAATGATTACCAAATATCAGTGTAATGTATCTGATATAACATGGGTACAGTGAAAAGAAGTGCTAGGGGATGAGCAAATGAATTAACTGATGTAAAAAAACTGTCTAAATAAAATGTAAATATTTGTTAAATAGCAAGATAGGGTGCATCTACACAACAGCATTATTTAAGAAGAATGGCTGTTACCCGAAATAACAACATGAGCATCTACACAGCAGTTTTGTTATTTCAAAATAAATTGGAAATAATGGATGTCTTATTCTGACTTCTGTAAACCTCATTCCACGAGGAATAATGCCTATTCCAAAATAGCTATTTTGGAATAGCAGTAGTGTGTACTCTCCACTGCTGCTATTTCGAAATAGCTCTACGGGGCCATTCAAACTAATTACTCCCCAGTGCCTCGTGGTGCTCTAAATCGAGGTAGCATGTCCACATTTGGGAAGCCTGCCTCGGACTAATTTTGAGGCTTCCCTGTAGTGTAGATGTGCTATTTCGGAATAAGCTATTTCAGAGTATTTCTTCCTGAATAGTTTATTTCAAAATAAGCATGCAGTGAAGACATACCCATAGAGAGGACCTGTGCTCATCTCATCTGTGCAGAAAATATTTTTTTTTTATTTTTCAAATGTGCAACTGAATGAAATTGTGTACTGAAGTGGAAAAGCAGAACACTGAGTCTGTTGACTCTCCAAGTGAGACATTCCTGATGTACTGATAATCATAAAAATAGCCACAATGATAATTTAAGTCCCCATTTTAGGCTTTTCAGTAGTTTTTCAATTTCAGTTTCATTCAGGAACTGTTGGTCCTCTATATACAAAAAATGACAAAAATTAGTACAACCGCTCTCCGAGTTACGAACAAGTTACTGACCAACACTTGGTCCGTAACTCGAAGCGTTCGTAACTCGGATCCCATAGAGTTACATGGCGACTGCGCTGTTCGTAAACGCGGATCGCCGTTCGTAACTCGGATCTGCATTTACGACCGCTTTGGTTGTAAGTGCGGATGGTTGTAAGTGGAGGTGGTCGTAACTCGAGGAGCGGCTGTATGAATTATACCATTAAACAAGTGAAAGACAAAAATTTGAACTTGATAAGAGAGTTCTTTCATACTAATATCACCCCTCTCAAGGTAGCACAAAATGAGCAATTTAAAGAAATGGATGAAGTACTTTGTCCTGGCAATACTCCTCCAGACAGATTCTAGTTCTCAGGTTCATAACTAGATACTGCATGTAAAGAGAGAGGGAGAGAGAGAGAAAAGGAAAAACTCTCATGCATAGGGACAGCATAAAAAAAGGATAAAGACAAAACGGAACTAATGGGCAATGAGCTGGTATTATTGACAAGGCATGGGTCAGCAATAGGATATGAGAGGATAGCCAAAGCAAGTTAGGAAGTGAAAGGTCTCAACAGTAAAGATAATTAGCTTGTGTTTATATAGAATCGTAGTCCTGTATATTTTCAGGTATTACATGTTGAAATATGCAGTGAGCACCAGGAGGAATTTGGGCAAAATGTAGCTTGCATTTTACAAAATAAGGGGGGCTTTACAGTAAAGAACTAAGATAATATAATATATCGAAAGATAAATCTGATGGATACCAGACTAACTAAAGTACATTATCGTAACAGTCTTAGTGGAATGCTGTTCTGAACTAGTGCCACCAAAGACAAAAATTTAAAAAAATAATTGAGAGCAATGGATCTTTTCTATTACTTAGCCAAATGACTGACCCCAATGCAAAGGTCATAGGTTGAGCCCAGCGCAGGAAGAGACTGAAATGTGGTTGACAGATGGTAATTCTGAGTTCCTTCTTTTTCTGTAACATTTAAAACTGAAGATTTATATTTTTACTGCAAATCTATGTTTGTGAAGTAGGTTAGTTCAATACTTGATTTCATCAAAATGGTAGAAAACGAGAAGCAAAATGATAGACAGGAGGAGAATTTAATTCTGAATGTTATTTTGCACTCCTGTCTACCCAGTTCATCATCTTAAACTGTATTGTCACATACATATTTGCTACTACTAAACCTGTATGGGAAAAGTTTCATACTTAGCCATTATTAATATTAAAAATATTATATGAAAAATGTTAACATACCATAATTTAATATGAAAATTGGTTATTTTAGTGTAGTCTCTGACCTGAGAGAGTATCTAAAATGGGCTCCGATTGAAAGTTGAGGGGAAATTTCCTTACATTAGCGACCAGAGAGGAAAACAAGGATAGAAATAAAATATAATAAATCAACCAATAAATAAATAAATAAAAAGAAAGGAAGAAAAGAGAGAATGTGAATAATATTTTCTACTTTTCTCTGGTGATTAAACAGCATCTGAAGCTTTTTAAAGAGAGCTTGAAAGGAAAGCTGTCAAATGCAGCATTGGGGCCTGAAGATGGCCACGGAATTGTGATCATGCAAGTACTGAGAATCTTATTGTGGGCTGGTCTACACACATTTTGAGCACACCTATCTCATGTTCCAGTCACATTTACTTTAAAAAGGCAGGACATTTAATTAAAGTAGGTGCTTGGAATGTGTGTGGACCAGTCCTGTGATATTAACTATTTCCTATTTATGGTTTACATTTTCTTAACAACCTACTTTACAAACACTCATCTTACAGTAGTGCAGGGGCACTCAGCATAAAAACTGGTTGATTAACATTTCTCAATACTCCGCCTAAAAGAGAAACATTTAATTACTGCTAACAGTATAATTGAGTCCAACCATTAAAAAAAGGTCCAGCTATTACAAAAATTACCCTGTGTATCAGGTTGTCAGTGATGCAAGGAAGTGTGTATGTGTGGGATGGGAGTAAATCTTCTAGTGCATACAGTAGAAGATTTACCTGGAGTTGCTCAGGTCCTTTATTAATGTTTGTTTTTTGGAAAATAAAATAAAAATGTACATGTTCCATTTAAATGATTGCTCTGAGGAATGAGGGATTCAGTGTACAGGCTGCGCCAGGGAGAGAGGATTACCCCAGCTCTCACTCACCACACTTTCCCCTTGCACCCTGACAAAGAGGAACAGCCAACAATGTTCCCATATGAATGGAAGCTTCAGCCCCTGACCCTCCCTAACGGGTGCTGGTGGGGTGGAAGGCTCGGGGCTGGCGCAGTCCTGCAGAGGGTGGGGCTCCCACCAAGCAGCCCCTTTTACCTGCCTGGTGATTTTCTTTTTCTGTATGATTTTATAAGAAACAATCCTATTTTCCTGGCACAACTAAATCCTGACCTTGCTTTAAGTTACAATAAGAGGAAGCTGTATAATGAATTTGGTGGTCCTAGCTCTTACTGTTTAGGAGGAGTTCTTGGACAGACAAACAGACGGACACGCAGACAGACACTCAAAAAGACAAACTCTCTCAAATATATAGTAGAATTTATGGAGCTTCTCTCTGTGGAGATTCCAGTGTGTGTTTAAACAATTTTTCTTTTTATAAATAATTGAACTGTTGCATTATTATAGCAATGGGTGGTATTGCCCTGCCCGGACCAACCAGGGAATGAATTCAGACAAAGAGTTAACTGGAACAGTACTGAGGGGTGTTTACTGATGTAAATTGACAAATGCATCACACTCATACTAGCAGTCTGAGACAGGCTAAAGGTGTGGCGTAGATTTCTTCCAATTTCACAGGCACCTGGAGCTAGACAGGCAACAATTTCCCAGAGATTGACTGCAAGGCCACAGCGATACCTGGAGATCCCTTCAGATCTGTGGGAGGGCTTTCTTCTCTGGGACGGTCCCAGGTTTCTGCTGTGATGTTACATTTTGTCCAGAGAGAGAGAGACTCCTGGCCACTCATCAAGTTAATTTATATACCTGCAGAGTCCTTCCAGGGCTGGCCCGAGCCATTTTGGTGTCCCGGGCCCGGGTGCGCAGCGCCACCCTGGGCGCACTGCGCATGCGCGGGCCCGCCCCCCTTAGGGAGCACGGGCCCGCCCCCGGGGCGCACGGCGCATGCGCTGCCCGGCCACGGCCGCTGGCGCGCAGCCCAGGGCAGGCCACCCCTGACCATGCAGGGCCCCGCGGCTGTAGGGGGAAGGGCGCTGCTGGCTGGCCGGCGCCGCGGGGATGGGGGGGGCCGGCGCTGCGGGAGCCGGGCACACGGCGCCTGATGGCAGCTATAAGGGATGCCGCGCACCCCTTACAGCTACCATCAGGCGCCCCCCCCATCAGTTGGCGCCCCAGGCAGCTGCCCGGCTTGCCCACCCCTTAGTCCGGCCCTGAGTCCTTCCTTGCCTTAAAAGGTCACAGAGAGCTGGACTGCCTTGTAATTGGATGTTTTTCACTCACACTTCCTCACTCATTTCATAGGTTACATACATATTTATAAGTAGGAATACAATTGCAAAACATTTAACATTATACAGTAGCAACCTTTTGACATGACAAGAAGCTTCTTAAACCACATTTGCTTATCCTAACAAAAGTTATCTAGGCCACATCAGCTTAACATCTTCAGAGAATAAGCACCTCACCTCAGCAGGAAACTCACATAACAGGACCTGTCTAGTTTTAGCTGAGAGAGCTAGAGCTTTAAAACAAAGGGAAGAACAGCCGTTTATGTCCGGCCAGCCATCGCTTCAATGGGAAGGAGGCCATGTGTCCAGCAGGCTGCAGGTGGGTGCTTTTAAATGTTGTGTAGTCATTTTATTTTATGTGTATGATACTAGTATGATTATATCTATGCAAAAACATACCCCAGCATATTTTGGCTTTGGACACATATGCATTACTCCCATTGACCTGAACTCATCCACATGTACTCAACCCACCACCAGAACATAGATACAAAAGAACAAAGTTTCAATGCTCAATTTCCATTAAGTTCAACCCGGAACAGACATTAATAATATTTTTTTCTTTCTCTTTCTTTCACAAATGGACACAGGGAGGGCAGAGGTACAGCTCATCCTGAACAATACCAGCTTTGTATTGACATCACCCTCATACATAAGGCAGAGCTAGAAGGCTTAATTTTTATTCGTATGCCAAAATATTTACATATTGAATACCAAGTTGCTCATTCTTGAAGTACAAGTAGAAATAATATGTTATTTTTAAAAGAAGATACTTTAAGAACAAGTTCTATCAAGACTTAGATAGTTGAGATCTTTTGCACAGTAATCATAAGATTGCTTAGTAAATGCACAATACAAAGCAAACTTTGGAACCATTGTATCTATCCAGAAAAAAATGGATGCATATTAACAATGCAAAAGCAGCATATGCTCCTACTGTATATTCTGGCTAGCAGCTGTCACATGTACAAACTACTTTGCTGGGTCAAAATAATATTTGCACAAATTTGTAGATCATGCCTCCTAATCATAAAAATGTCCCTCAGATGCTCCTGTCATGGAAGGCCTCATTTGCCCTCTAAATTTGGGTTGATGAAGCCTGATTTGGATCAAACACTTTCTCGCCAAACTTTCTAACCCATGTTCCTACTCCTGACTGAATCTCTGATTAGTTCATCTTGGTAGATGTTAGCGTATTGTGCTGCTTTAGTTTTGGTGATCTGTGTTGACTAATGACTGAGCGACTGTGATATTTTTCTACAGCTAGAAAGGAACTGAAACGAGAATCTACAAGTGGTTCCACTAGATATTCTATTCTTGTACATTTTTGAAAAATGAAGACAACTCTCCTTCCCCAGCTCAGAGCCCCCTTCTATACCTCAAACTCCTCATCCTTGGCTCCACCTCCAGCTCATAGTCCCCTTCTGTACCCCAAACTCCTCATCCCTGGCTCCATACCAGAGCCTGCACTCCAGACCCCTGTAACGTCCCAGAGCCCCCTTCTGCATAGGCAGCTGGTATGGTCAGTGAGGGAAGGCACAGCCTTCTCAAACCACTAGTCTGGCCCTGTCCACACTCCGCCCCCACATCCTACTGTAGGCATACTGGGAGCAGAGTGTTGCTTCCCCCAGAACCCGGCCTCTCTCTCTCTCACACACACACACACACACAGGCTCTTGTGGGAGTAGAGCCTTGGCAGAAGGGTGGGGCTGGGAGCTTGCCTGCTCCAGCCAGGTGAAAATGAGTGAGTGAGGAAAGGGGATGGAATGAGTGGGAGCAGGGCCTTAGAGAAGGATCAGGGCAAAGGTGGGGCCTCAGAGAAGAGACAGGGCAGGGCAAGGGTGTTTAGTTTTGTGCAATTAGAAAATTGGCAATCTTAAAACCACAAACTTGCAACGTTATCTCCAGTCCAGTCAAACTAGTTTCACTAGTATTCTGAGTCTCCCCTATTTTATTTGCTGTCTGTGGAATAGAAGTGAAGGCAGCCTCATCAGAGGCCCAGCTACGATTTCCTTCCTCCATATTACAAGGGCCTGACCAAAGGTATTGCCTGATATCTAGTGAGTCTTTGTGTTCTCAATCATTTTTCCCTCTTTCACTTAGGGGCCACAATACCCTAAAAAAACCCAACCAGGCAAAATAATTTTTGCTTTCTTTCTGTTCCCAGCTGATGTACATTTGTACAGAAAGCAGCGCGCGAAAACATGAAAAGTGGCAAACTTCCTTGGGGAAAAAAAAGGCAAGAAAATGAACTTGGTCAGAGAAAATTTGTTCAGAAACAGCAGACTGACAAAGAAATGAAATTCATGGCAGCCATCTCCTCTTCTCTCATCTTTTTCCAATGGTCTGAAACATCTTCCTTCAAAGATAACATCTAATAATACTAGATATAACTGGAATTTGGAGTAAAGTAATATATGAATTTAATCAACAGAAAAGATAACCATCGAACTCCAGAAGCCAGTTACTTTATTTTACCCATTCTGTTTATAAACAACGATCTGTCCTGTGGCACTTTAGAGACTAACAAATACAAAAGCTCGTGATATAATATCTTTTAGTCTCTAAGGTGCCATAAGGACGGCTCGTTGTTTTTAAAGTTAGGGACTAACACGGCCTGGACCTCGCTATTTATGTTAACCTCTCTTTCATGCATTTGGTGAATACATCAACACATCCAGCTATCAAAGCAAATTGGTAATTTCTGGCAATTCTGTACATCATAAATCAAATGATTACACCTCAGAAAATTCTATATGTGACTCAAGCTTCTAATTCCAACCCACAAAGACATTTCTTCTGGCCCATGTAGCTGAAAAAGAAATAAAAGATTATTATAGGTAGATAACTATGTAAAGTGTGGCAAAAGTCCCAGCATTATTTAAGGGTATGTCTACACAGCAACATTATTTCGAAATAACTAGTGTTATTTCAAAAGAACTTAGTCTGCCTCTACACAGCAGGCAGTTATTTCAAAATAATGTCAAGCTGGACATGGTTCATATCATAAGTATGAACATGGTGTAAATTTCTCCATAGGCATGTTGGCTACTCCAACCTATTTCTCCGTAGGTATATTTTGAGATTGCATAATCTCAAAAAGGAGATTCAGCTGTGATTGCATGATATCAGATGTGATTTTAATTGTTCCAAAGTTAAGTAATTACATCCTTCTTATTTCACCATGCTGTTTGTATTCTATTCTACCTCAGAGCCATGTACTTCTCTGATTGTTTTTATGATATGACCATGAATAGAACTATTATGACCTAGACCTGTGGTTTTCAAACTTTTTCTCATGATGCAGTTGAAGAAAATTGTTGATGCCCATGACCCTACATAATTGGACTAGAGTGTGGGCTCCAGGAGAGGGCTGTGGATGAGTGCTTTGTGGTGTAGGAGGGGGCTCCAGCTTTGGGGGGAGTCAGGGCTGGGGCAGAAGGGGCTTACCTCGAGTGGCTCCTGGTCAGCAGTACAGCAGGGGTGCTAAGGCAGGTTTCCTGCCACACTTGGTGCCACAGACCATGCTGTGCTCCAGAAGCAGCTAGAAGCAGGTTCTCAGCCAATGGGAATGCAAAGCTAGTGCTCAGGGCAGGGGCAGGGGCTCAGGGCAGTCTTCTCCCCCAACCTAGGTGCCAGGCCTGGGTTTGCTTTGTTAGAAATCCGCACTTTGGGCAAGACAGCCATCGTTAGTCCGGTCAAGGCAGGGCTGGACAATGCAGACATTATTCTACTGGTCAAGATGGGGTTGTCCAGGCTCCCCTACGGTTATGAGCATGCAAGAAACAGGGATTTAAATGAAAAAAATTCTGCCATTTTCTCTTTAGTGGGCAAAACCACACGGGTTTAATGGGACTACTCAGTGTAGAAAGTTAAAGGTATGCTTAAGTCTTTGGAGGTGTGGGGGGGCTAATATTCTCTGGTGAACATCTATAAACTGTTAAAACTTAAACAGTAACTTTTAAGAAGAGCTTCTTATAGGGGAGAGGAGCAAAAGGGGAAGAGGCAAACCTGACCAAGCAAATGTTGTCTCAAGGACATTTTTAAGTGCATGACATATAGCTTTTTATACTAGCTAGCTGGTATTCTCTTTATGGTTGCGTATACACAAAACACGCAAGTACTTTCTATTTTAAAGTTGCACTATTTACATTCATCCTCTTACCATTTTTTCCATTAAAAATATTTGTTTTCTCTTTAACTCCTTGCCTGTTTTTAAGTATATTAAGCACCCCTGTTGCAGAGGCAAGAATATTATCCACCCTTTGCCAGTGGAGAAACTGAGGCAGCAGCCACCCCTACTTGCCCCGTCTGCCTAATTTCTCACCCATGTGTTTGTGAACTAGCTTTTCCTTTGGAGAAGAGGGCGATAGGGGGATCAGTGGGGTGAAAAAGCCCAGCCATGGGCTGGTCAGAACGTTGCAATCAGGGGCTGTTTCGAGCCACTGCGCCTCCCATTAGCCCGCTCAGCCCTTCAGCCAACGGCCTCGCCAGGGGCATTTGCTGGGCGTTCAGCTGCCTCGCGCTCTCCCTAACCCGCTCCACGCCGCCCAGCGGCCTCCAGAGCCTCGCGCTTCCTCGGGGTCAGTGAGGGCGGGAGCGACGGACCCTCTCCCCCCCCCACCCTCAGGGCGGGCCTCGGGGACCTGAGTGGGCGGCTCCTACGTCAGTCAACGGGCCGGGCACGTCCCCCGAGGGGTTACACCGCCTCCTGCCAGGGCTGCCGAGCTCGGCCCGCGAAGGGGGCGGCAGCGCTGTGAGGCGGCGGCAGAGCCATGCGGGTAGGAGCGCGCCCCGGGATGCTGCTGCTGCCGGGAGGGGCCGGGAGGGGAGGGGGGTGACTCTCCGCTCGGGCAGCCCCGCTTGAGGGGACCGGCCGGCTTGAGCCCGGCGTTTGGCGGGGGCACAAGGCGGCGCTGAGTCCCCCGAGCCCGCGGGCCGTGGCCAGCGGGGCCCCCGTGTCACACGGCGCCTGTTTGCTTGCAGGAGGCGGGAAGCCTGTGCCTGGCGCTGCTCTTCCCCGCCGTGCTGGCGCTGGACTTCGGCTACCACCACAGCGAGGCGCTGGGCGCGTTCCTGCAGGAGGTGCACCAGCGGCACCCCTCCATCACCGCCCTGCGCAGCGTCGGGCGCTCCGTGGCAGGTAGGCAGCCCAGACAAGAAGTCACAGTGCGTATACACACGTTCCCTCTGGTGTCATTCGTTCACCTCTGAGGAAGGGCGAGAGGGGACCCGTGTCCGAGCAAACCGCACCTTGGCTTGTGACTTCTAGCCAAACCCCACTTCATTCTGAGCCCAGTGCTCTTTGCCTGGGAGCAGCTGCTTTGCTAGCTGCCCTACTCGGGCGTTTGCTGGGGAGCTAGCCGTGGTCTACGTCAGTCTCTCTTATGTGTGTGTTTACATTTCCCATCTCAAACGGTAAAGAAACACCCCTTGTCAATGCAACGTCCCAGAGTGTGTATTCAGCCACCGTGTACCCTCTCCTCTGATGTACTGCTCTGAAGTTAGACATTTCCTGGCTACAACTTCAACAATTGAGCTGAATCCAGTGTTTTTAAAATGGGTCTAGGTAAGATGTCCAAATTGTTGAATGTCTAAGCCAATCAGGGCTACAGCACTGATACTGTAATGTGCATTTTCTAACTTACTGATAACTTCCAAAGATATATGTTCTTCTGGGATTCACCCACTAGTCTAACAAATACAAGACTGACTGTAAAAATAGTATTACCTGCTAAAATCAAGACTATAGCATTTCTCATTTAACAGGAACTCTCAAACTCCTTGGGGAAAATATAGCTAGTTATAGCTTGAGGTTTCTGCCTTTATTTAGCTTGATTTGTCTTTTAGATTTCAACACTTTTTCTAAGATATACATAGATGTGCCTAGGCTTTTTGTTTAAAGACATTTTAAAACTCAGTTTTAATAAGGACTGAGAACACCTACATTTATACACATCTTCTCAAGTGTAATGAAAAGAAATTTATGTACCGTACTTTTCACTTGATCAAGGAATAGTGAAATTACTCTTAAGTAATGTCATATAAGGTTAGAGATGAGGAATTAGATTCTTGAGAAACATCTGTTCACATAATCCTGATTAATCTGTTTTTGCTTAAGCAAGAGCTATTGTAATAATGATCAGATCTATGTTCTAGATAAAGTGTCATCATTATAGGCAGATTAACATGAACAACTATAGTAGCTAGAGCTGCTCTTTTATGTAGGGTAAAAAGTAAAGATAAATGTATGACTTCACATTTTGTGAATAGAACCGTACTTCTCTGAAAGAGAATTTGATTTTTAAAGTAGTGGGGCTCTTCTGTTTTGGCTAGATGTCAATCATCGGTGGTATTAACTGTGAAAGCAGCTGCCAGACCACTATCTCCCCTCTGGATTTAAATAACCAGTCTTCAAGTAATGAAGAGGGATCAAACTAAACAGAGAATCAAAGAATTCAAAGATGGAAGAATTCAAGTAGGTCTTCTAGATGATCTACTTCATTCAACAGAAGTTTTTTCCCAAATGTTAATGATAATTAATACTGACATTTAAATATCTTCTTGAGGGAGCTTAACTGTTAAATATAGGGCCAATTTCACTGCCATTTGTGGACCACACTGGCTTCTGTATGTAAAAACGAAAGCTGAATTCGGACCCTTACAGAAGGCTAAACTTTTCTGGCTGAAGTGCTTAAAATATGGTTCCTAAATTAATATGTAGGTACATGAAAAATATGATCCCTTTATTTAGAAGGGCTGAGCACCCACATCTCCTACTGATTAAAACCCAAAACTGGAAATGCCCTTATCCTTTGTCAGTGAGCAAAGCCATACCAAGGATTTTTGGCATCCCTTTTTCCTGCTTTGCTTTTGCACAGGGGAGAGGTGGGAGTTGTGTTCTCAGGAGCACCACTTTGTTCTGCCTATTGAACTTGCATCATGCAAAATGAAAAGAGAAACACTTTGCTCCCTGCCCTTCCTAAGCACTTTAAGCAGAGTAGTGAATGGAGTAGCTGGGCACTGAACAATTTATCAATACCACATAAAGCAGGGTGAGATGGAAAAATGAAGCTGAGAAAGGAACCCTGCAGAAGACCAGAGTGTTTCATTTTTCATCAACCACAAGTATTTGGTGGAGTGTATGGGGTGGGGGAGGAGGAGGAGTATCTGGGATTTGGAGGAGAGAGAGCAAGAAGGTTCCTCCTTTTTCAGCATCCAGCAGAGGATCTTCTCCTCTCATCCCACTCCCACTAATGACAATTAGAGATCCTCCCACATGACTGCAAATAGTTTACTGGTTTCCAGAACACTGAAGCTAAAGATTACTTTACCCCTTTACTGTGTCACTGGGATCACCAAATAACGCCTGGTACACTGTTCTCAGGCTTCTCTTAAAGCAGCCCTATCAAAGGAGATGGGAGATATATACTTTTAAAGTTTATCACCCTTTATATACTTGCCAGGATTCTGGGGTCAGCTAAAAAATAAGTATCAATTTTCTTCCCCAACTGAGGAAAACAGTCAAGAGATAATTATAACACATTAAGGTCCATGGAAGACTAAAAAATTAGTTTATTATGAAAACACTAGCCCTGAGCAGTAGGTACACTAAAATTAAAAGAACAGTGTTACATATACACCTGCATCTCACCGCTTGAGCTAGTGAGATTTCACATACTTGCTGAAATATAATCCGTGTTGGCGAGAAACTGGGAATGGATGACTTGGGTTGGATCTCTGGATTGCCTTTTTTGTTCATTTTCTCTGAAGCACTTGTCATTGACCAGTGTTGGAAGACAGGAACTGGGCTCAGTGGATCATTGCTCTGATCCTGTTTGGCTGTTATGATTAATAGAGCCCTGCATAGCTACAAAAATGTGGAGCTGCCACCAATCAACATCTACCAGAATCAACGTGCATCCGACCCACTGTTTGCTAGGTGTCTTTTATGTGTATCCACACCTGCACCCTCAGTAGCAAGACATCTCATGAGTGCTAGCGAGGAAGGGATCGAAGGGGAGAAATGAGTGTATGATTTTTTTTTTTTAAATTTTATTTTATTTTATTTTTTTTTAAGGGAAGAGATTGCATGAGGGTGAGGATTTGGGTTAATGGGGATACAGGAGCAGGACCTCAAGGAGAAGGGGCAAGGGCTGGGGGAAGGGGTGCCACATTGTGTGCTACTCCCAGGGGCTCATGAGCAAAGGTAGCAGCAGTGTGTGTTGCATCTCTGCAGGACAGAAGGGTTCCAGTCCCCGTGGCCAGGGGTGGATTCTGCTGTCCAGGAGCCAGCAGGTTGGGAGGCAACTGCATCCAATCCCCTATCTGCAAAAATGGTCTATGGATATGAAGTGTATTTCTGCAGATTTGAAGGGCTCTACTAAAAAGTCTATCTAAACGTGTGGTTCTGTACAATGTATAATAAGACCTTATACCAATCTGGTAAAAAAAATAGGAAAACAAGTTGAGCTAATGAGGGGAGGGAAAAGGGAATAATTTTCATGCTGTCATTCAAATCCAGGGCTAGATAACTTTAACATCTTTCAAAGGTACAATGACTTCATTAGTCACTGTTAATTCTACCCTCTTCTGTGCAAAATCTGTCCTGGTTTACACTTCCTTCAGTGCAGTTTGTCAGTAGATTTGCATGAAATTTAAGTTAGTTGAGAATTTGGTGTTTATGCTATGATTTTTAGATCAGCATGTGGCATTTTGTATTTTATAAATGAGGTTTGAGGGTGTAACCATTATTATTATTACTACCTTATTTTTATATATATATGCAAAGGGACAGAATGAGGACCTGACTTTTGGAATGCTGACCTTCTGAAAATCAGGTTTTAAGATTACTGTCAAAGATGTCTGTAAAAGTGACAGCTTCCTAATTTTAATTGCTCTGTGGGCAATTTTTTTCTGTGTTTACAATACAATTAGTGGGAACTGGTTTAACAGAGGGGAAGCTTTAACCCATTATCTTTGTTGTCTGTTTACGCTGAATAAAACAGATTCTTCTTCCATACTTAGCACTGCATCGCTTTGGAAAAGAGAGCTAAGTTCTATTCTGCCTCTAGGATCAACAAAATTATCTTCTGAATTCTGATTGCAGAATTTTTTACTGGTGATGAGAAAGAATAGAGATTGTTACTCTTAAGTCCAAAATTGATTTTTGCAGTGCATGTATTTGGAAAAGTTCCATCTGACAATCTGAAAAATTATATGGTCATCGGCATCGATAATAAATACAAAACTTCCAGTGGAATTTTTAGGGTGATATATTCTACTAACTGCTATTTATTTATTAAATAGTTACACAGTTTATTTCTATAAACATAGCTCTTATGCCATTTTACTGCTGCAATGAATTAACGTTCTTATATGATCTTTAGATGACTGAGAGAAGGAAGCCAAGGTTATAGCTATTATCATTGTTCCTTCTAATCTTTTTCATGCATGTGTGTATTTTCCATCCATGTGTGGAATAACTTTTTTGTGTGTACCACCTGTAGAAACAGAAAATCTAATTGTGGGTGCTCTGCTAATCAGCTTGGTGGCATTTAAATTTCTCCCGAGTGGCCGCACAAGCACACAGCATACAGGGAACACTAGCTATTATCCTAGGATTATTTACTGCATCTTTGATTGGGATTGTGAAGAATATTTAAGTGTAATTAAGGCACCTCTCTTGAACAGAGTATTGACCAGCTCATGAAAGTTCCACTCTGCAGTGAATTCCACATGATGCAAGGGTCCATACTCACTGAGCTCATCGAATGGTTGGAGTCATAATGACTAAACAAGCGATGTATCTTCTCTGTAGGGACTGGTTAGTAAGGTTAGACATACTTCTTTAAAACAGGAATATGTGTAAAACAGTAATATCACATTTCATACGCATAATATGGCCAAAGTAGATATTGTATCTTAAACTTACAAAATGTACTTCTAAGCACATGCATAAAAAACTTTCCATGCTAAAGCAATCAAGAAAATGACCCAATATCAAGGACTTTGGCAAATTAAAGAAATCTATGAAATTCTTATTCCTTCCATCTGCAAGCAGAGCAGACTCACTGCGTGTCCTGAACATTAATAGTGCTTTTGCAGTGGTGTAGCTGTGTCGGTCCCAGCTATGAAACAGAGTTGGTGAAGTAATATCTTTTATTGGACCAGCTTCTGTGGGTTGAAGGTACAAGCTTTTGAGCAACACAGAGCTGTTCTTCAGCTTATACCTCCCACCAAAAGAGTTGGTCCAGTAGAAGATACTTCCTCATTTACCCTGTCCCTAACAGCAAATCTGACAGGTTAGTGGGAAGAAAGAATTCTAGTTTGAGAAATGTCTGAGGACTGGAAACATTACATCTGAGGGTTGGGCATTTTAGCTGATAAGCTGTCAATATGAAACAAGGGGAGATGGGATTTAATGAAGATGTACATAGCAGAAACACCAACATTAATTCCATCTAGATGTAAACTAAAAGCCAGCAGAGACCACAGGACACAAATATCATCCAAGGAACTCTTATAAAGGAGCAGACAGTCATATTCAGTACAATCTGCAACTTTAGTGTGGTCTTCAAGTATAGCTGTTCAGATCCAGTGTATTTCATTAATCCTGTCTGAAAGTGACTTAGACATGGATAGCTGTGGCAAGACCCACATCAAAAGAAAGGTCACAATCTTTTCATCAAAAGTATGTATGTTTGTGGCTGGCCACATTAGGCATGTCATAGTGTAGTTGATTAACCAATTAACTAATAAGCAAAAGATTATAGGTTAATGCTATAGGCTACACACATGCATTTACCCTCCCTCCCCCCCCCCCCCCACTCCTTGTCAGTAAACTTTTTAGCAGGCTGGCTTGCAATGTGTCCAGGACCTACCCCTCCTGCAACTCTGCATTTAATGTGTATTAGGATCTAGGTGGGTAGGCAGCCTGGCTCAGTTCCGGCTCACGCCGGGTCCGAGAACTCAGATCCCCCTCTCTGGACGGGGGCCACTGCCACCCCATGCTGCTGCCCCTGTATCAGTGCACTGGTTGCCAGCCCCACCCATGGGTACTATAGAATAGTCAAGTAACCGATAAGAATTCATGAGGTTACTCCGCTATTCAATTAACTGATATTTAACATCCCTAGGCCCCATTTTTTCTTATGTGCCAACACAGTTACCAGAGACCTAATCGGAACCCTAGATATCTCACCTTACTAACAATGCAAACTCCCTCAGTTGAATAAGCAAATACCCATAGCAGGTAACAACACTGATGTTTTCCCAGAGTTGGCCTTGTAGCCCCAATCCCTAGGAAAGTTCTTGGAGACCTAAAAGACTTCACCATGTGGAGCTAATGAAAAGTAAACCAAGCTGAGTGCTTTTTGCATGTCGATCATCTAACAGCTCAGGTACTCCACCTTTCCCCCCACCCCCTATGGCTTTACACACATGGAATAGGGCTCTCACAGGACAGAACTTATCGCACATGTAGGCTTTGCAGCCAGAAGAGTGGTAGCCTCTGTATTGTCAAATAGAAAAGTGTCACTCCATCTAACCTTGTCAGTATCAGCAAACATGTCAACAAAACCTCTTGATCAATGGTATCCAATGCATACAATACATTCAAAGGAATTAGCATGGGGTATGTGATACCTGTCAGGCACCAAAAGGAGAAAATAAACCAGTGAGATTTGGGTTGTCTTTGTTATATTATAGCCAGGTCTAATTCTATATTTAAAGGGTTGTAGAATCTCAGGAATGCAGGTATTAGTGAAGCTGACTTGCCTCAGCTTTAACAATGATCTTTCCAGAAAAAGCTAGGTTAGAACAAGGTGATGACTGGACATGTCAAAATTTTACTTTTTAAGCAATTGCTTGTTTTAGAGCTACTGGTACCATTCCTTCCCTGAGAGTGTTGTCTGTCTTCACCAATAATAGATCCACTGTTTCTCTGCTTTATTTTTAAGACAGCTTTGAAGGGTATACAAGTTGACAGACATGACAGAAAACTTATTTCCTCCTAAAACAACAAGGAGTCCTCTGGTACCTTAAAGACTAACAGATGTATTTGGGCATAAGCTTTTGTGGACAAAGACCCACTTTGTCAGATGCATTTCTATGGAAACTATAGAAGCAGGCATAAATACTTTTTTTCATGTAAGTTACTTTATCAAGTGAAGGGCAACTAACTAGGCTAAGTGAGTCAGGGTGGATGCGGCCACTAGCACAAACACATTGTAAGTGGCAATATAAAGGGGTCAAACAAAACACTGTTTCATTGTGCTCCTAATAGGGTTTTGTATCCACCTGTTGTTTCTTGATTTTTACACCAAGTCCCTCATTCTAAAAGTTTACAACCTTTTTGTTATGCATTTGTCCACAGTCTGGCACAATTGATTCCTGTTCCATGACTGGAGAGTCTAGGTACTACTGCATTATACATAGCAGTATTACTGGATAGTAGTGAGAGAATAATTGCCCCTTTTTCCACCTCCATAAATAAATATACCAAAAATCAAAACCAAATCTAACGTCAACAGAACTCAGCAGTTTTGTCAACGGCTGTAAACCTCATTCTACGAGGAATAACGCCTTTTGTCGACAGAGTTCTGTCGACAGAAGGTGTTATTGCATCTACACTGTCCTTTGCGTCTACACTGTCATGTTGACAAAGCGGCTTGCTTTGTCGACAGAACTGGCAGTAGTCTAGACGCTCTTTGTCAACAGACACTTTGTCGACAGTATCTGTTGACAAAACTTCTGTCGACAAAAGCCTGTAGTCTAGACGTACCCTAAGGTACCACAGGGCACACTGGGTTTTTTTGGGGTTTTTTTTTGCGAATACAGACTAATACAATACCCCTCTGATATATTGGGTGGCTAATCTAAAGCCAGTGCCTGGGCCACAGTGGCCACACTTCTATTTTTAGGTACAGATCAGCATGTGTATGTCTACCCAAGATAGGAAATACATTTTGCAGCTGCTGTATAGATGTGCCCATAGAACAAGACCCTATTGTGCTAGTCACTGTACAAACAGAACAAAAAAAATAGCGCCTGCCCCAAATAACTTTTCCATTTGGTATGTGTGATGTGTATAAAATGTTTCTCTATAGCACTCATTATTAAAAGTAGCTAATGGTATGTCTACACTACAGCGTTAATTCGAGTTAATAGTTAATTCGAAATAGTTAATTCGAATTAAGTTAATTCGAATTAACGCATCTACACACAAAACCTATTTCGAAATAGCGTGTCCACACTGAGTGGACCCTGAACCGAAGTTAAGGCTGGCCAGAACCAGTGCCAGTAGGGCATCAGGTTAGGACTTAGTGTGTGGGGCTGCTGCCTGAGGCTAACTGAGCTCTGTGCTTAAAGGGACCCTACCTCCACCCCAGACAGACAGTTCTCAGGGTTCCCCACTTGCTTGTCTACCTCGATGAGGGACAGCAAAGCAGTCCTGTCTTGGAGTGCCCTGAGTACCTGCACTCGGGACACCACAGCACTCGGCCACATGGAGCCAGAGCTGCCCCTGGGCATGCCGGTGTGTCTCGTGGGGTCGTTGCCATCAGTCCAGCTGCACTTGCTGCGGGCTGCCATCCGAGGGGTTCATCGGGGGGCTGTCAGGATCCAGGAGGCCCTGCGGGAGAGCGTCCACCCCGAGGGGCCCTCAGAGCCACCCTGGTCCTCCCCACTGGGGACTCGTGCCCCATTCCTCCCTCATGTCCTTCTACTTACCCCTGCCTAGCCCCCCTTCCTGATGTCAAACAAAAGACACGTATGTTCAAAAATAGAAACTGGGTTTATTGAACAAAACTGGGGGGGAGGGGATGAACCTCTGGGGAGACTGGGAAAAGGAGGTGGGAGAGGGGAAGAGAGAGGGTGGGAAGGGGAGGGCGAAACCTGGAAGGGGGAAGCAAGGGGAAGAAGGGGGAGGGGAAGCTCAGGGCCCAGGGTTTGGGGTCTCACCGGACCAACTTGATTTTTCATGCAAACCTGCTCCTGGGTTCGCATGTGGCCTTTGATGGCCAGGATGGCAGCTATCCTGCCATAGACGGCCGCATTCCTCCATCTAGTGTGGAGATCATGGACGTTGGGGGCATGCCCCCCAAACCTGAATAAGGTCCATGATCTCCACCCTGGACCAGGAAGGCGCCCACCTTCTCCAGCCCCTGTCAGGCTCCTGGGAGCTGGCAGACTGTTCCTGGGGAGCGGTGGAGGGCTGGCTGCCAGTGGCTTGCTGGCTCATGTTTTGGGGTCCCTGGGTCAGGGGAACCGGTGGCCACTGCTGGCTCTAGGCTGGCAGGCTTGGAGCTGGCACAGGCACTGTGGCCAGGGTCTACCCCTTTAATGGCTCCAGGGCTGGGGGAGAGGAGAGTAAGTTTTCCTGGTTGTACCCAGAGTGGCCACCAGGGCTCCCTGGGAAGGGCTGGAGGCCCCCTATTTTGAATTAAGTGTCTACACAGCACTTAATTCAAAATAGCTGTTCCGAATTTGGCGTTATTCCTCGTAGAATGAGGTTTACCAAATTCGAATTAAGTGCTCTGCTATTTCTAATTAATTTCAAAATAGCGGTTTGCATGTATAGATGCTATTAAAGTTAATTCTAAATAACGGCTGTTATTTCAAATTAACTTTGCAGTGTAGACATACCCTAAGTGCTGTGTCTGGTGAAAGCTCCTCATGACACCGCAACCTCAACTATTGCCGATATGTGTGTGCCCTTTAAAAGCAGATTATTTTACAAGATCTTTAAGACTGAGCAGTATGTTAGTGAATTTATGGCTGACTGCTAAGGTATTAAAAAAAAATCCAGAAGGAACAATACCTACCGAGAAAATGATGCAAATCTTTTCTCAGGGATATGTTGTGTTTTCACATTCCTGTATAATAGAATCTTGCCTTCTGTTGTTTCATTTGACTGCTTAATACAGATGCGGCTCTTCTCTCCAGTTACTGTTTTTTTTATAGCACTTCTCCCTCCACATTTATCTTGAGCTGCTATTTCACAGAACTAGTTAGACATGACACAAGACATATGGACATAGTCACTGAGGTTTACAATATTCATTCTAAATGGAAAACTTTACACATCAGTAGAGTCTAAATCAGACCTTCACTAAAGTGGGGCATTCTAAAATTTATGTTTTAGTTGAACTTTTGCCCACTCTCCCTGAGAATATGACTCTCCTGATTCTTCCCTTTATCCTGATCTTTTCCTCTAGCTTTCCTCTCCTCTCCCCTCCCAGCTAGCACTGATCTGGTGTTTGTGTCATATAAGTCCCTGTTTACAGATACCAGATAATACATAAATGTTAACTTAAAATGGGTATAACCTTTTATGAAATCTAGTCATGATGTATTCTGTGTGTGGTGGGAGAAGAAAGAAACAGTGGGGAAAAAAGACCCTTTAAAGCTTGTCTAGACAAGACTAAAAGGTGAAGTTTTTTAAAAATATATTTGTTAGCTCTTTGAAACCATTGGCTCGAAGTTGGAATTCACCTATACAAGCCACAGTAAAATACCACTTATCATGTCTTCACCAGACTTTTAAGACCTATTTGTTACAACATTTTAGCTAATAAATTTTAAAATATACTTTTTAATCATATATTGAAAAGTACTGAGACATTTAATTTGATTCTTACTAACTTACAACTATAATTTTCTAGGGTCTATACATAGACCCTGCCCCCACCAGGCAACACCGCGTGGCGCCCCTCAAAATCGGGTGCCCCGGGCTGTCGCCTGGTCAGCCCGTAGCTTGGGCCAGCTCTGAGTGACTATGATAATTTGACCCAGACACTTGTGAACTGCTAAGGATAACAAATTCTGAGAAATACAGGGTTTTACCTCACTTTCATAGTTTCATGACGTTTAATAAGCATCGATAGCCTATCAGTATGACTAAACCTTTATATAGGCATGGTTTATAAAGGTTACATTTGTTTGTGTCCTTCTTGATCCTGGTGAATAAAGCTGATTAAGAAATGTATCCCCCTTCTCAAAATGTGAAATAGTTTTCTTTTAATTTTGTGTTGAGGAAGGTGTGTAGAAAGCTTTAAAGTTTTTTGATTTTGAGGTTTTGACAAAGGAATTTTTCCACAAATTTTGTTATTTTTGTCCTTGAAAGTCCAGTAAAAAAAAGTTGATGGAAGATTTTAATGCTGTTCCCATTGTGAATCTAAACTGAACAATGGCTTTATCTAGAATGTTGTTTGATTTTAACAAATAGGGAGGAACTGGTTGATAATTTGAAAGTGGAAAGTAGCTTGGGTGAAAGTGATCATGAAATCGCAGAATTCATGATTCTAAGGAATGGTAGAAGGGAGAACAGCAAAATAAAGACAATGGATTTCAGGAAAGCAGATCTTGGTAAACTCCGAGAGCTGGTAGGTAAGGTCCCATGGGAAGCAAGACTAAGGGGAAAAACAACTGAAGAGAGTTGGCAGTTTTTCAAAGGGACCCAAAAGCAAGCTATTCCGCTGTATAAGAAAGATATAAAGTATTGCAAAAGACTGCCTTGGCTTAACCAGGAGATCTTACATGATCTAAAAATAAAAAAGGAGTCAAATAAAAAGTGGAAACTAGGACAAATTACAAAGGATGAATATAGGCAAACAATACAGGTATACAGGGGCAAGATTAGAAAGGCAAAGGCACAAAACAAGCTCAAACTAGCTAGAGACATAAAGGGTAACAAGACGACTTTCTATAAATCTAATAGAAGCAAGAGGAAGACCAAGGACAGGGTAGGCCCATTGCTCAGAGAGGAGGGAGAAACAATAACAGGAAACTTGGAAATGGCAGAGGTGCTTAATGACGTCTTTGTTTTGGTCTCCACCAAGAAGTCTGATGATGAAGGAATGCCTAACATAGTGAATACTAGTGGGAATGGGGTAGGTTTAAAAGATAAAATAAAAAAAGAACAAGTTAAAAATCACTTAGAAAAGTTAGATGTCTGCAAGTCACCAGGGCCTGATGAAATGCATCCTAGAATACTCAAGGAGCTGATAGAGGCAGTATCTGAGCCTTTAGCTATCATCTCTGAAAAATCATGGAAGATGGGAGAGATTCCAGAAGACTGGAAAAGGGCAAGTATAGTGCCCATCTATAAAAAGGGAAATAAGAACAACCCAGGAAACTACAGACCAGTCAGTTTAAATTTTGTGCCAGGAAAGATAGTGGAGCAAGTAATTAAGGAATTCATCAGCAAACACCTGGAAGATAAGAAGATGATAGGTAACAGCCTGCATGGATTTGTAAAGAACAAATCATGTCAAACTAATCTGATAGCTTTCTTTGATAGGATAACAGGTCTTGTGGATAAGGGAGAACTGGTGGATGTGGTATACCTAGACTTTAGTAAGGCGTTTGATATGGTCTCACGTGATATTCTTATCAATAAACTAGGCAAATGCAACTTAGATGGGGCTACTATAAGGTGGGTGTAGAACTGGATGGATAACCATTCTCAGAGGGTAGTTGTTAATGGTTCACAATCTTGCTGGAAGGGCATAACAAGTGGGAGAGTTCTGCAGGGGTCTGTTTTGGGACCGGTTCTGTTCAATATCTTCATCAACGATTTAGATATTGGCAGAGAGAGTATGCTTATTAAGTTTGCAGATGATATGAAGCTGGGAGGGGTTGCAACTGCTTTGGGGGTCATCATTCAAAATGATCTGGGCAAATTGGAGAAATGGTCTGAGGTAAATAGGATGAAAATTTAATAAGGACAATTGTGGTTCTGGACATCCAACACTCCGGCCATCTGAAGAAGTGGGCTGTGCCCACGAAACCTCATGATACCATCTGCATGTTTTGTTGGTCTTTAAAATGCTACCAGGCTATTTGTTGTTTTTTAAGTTTTTCCTGTTACAGACTAACTCGACTACCCCTCTGAAAATTTAGGAAGGAACAGTCAGTTTCACACATACAGAATGGGAAGCGACTGTCTAGGAAGGAATACTGCAGAAAGGAGTCTAGGGGTCATAGTAGACCACAAGCTAAATATGAGCCAATAGTGTGACGCTGATGCAAAAAAAGCAAACCTGATTCTGGAATGCATTAACAGGAGTGTTATGAGGAAGACACAAGAAGTCATTCTACTGCTCTACTCTGCGCTGATTAGGCCTCAATTGGAGTATTATGTCCAGTTCTGGGCACCACTTTTCAAGAAGGATGTGGAGAAACCGGAAAGGGTCCAGAGAAGAGCAACAAAAATGATTACAGATGACCTATGAGGGAAGACTGAAAGAATTAGATTTGTTTACTTTGGAAAAGAGAAGACTGAAAGGGGACATGATAGCAGCTTTCAAGTACCTTCAAGGAGGAAGGAGAACATTGATGACAGGACAAGAAGCAATGGACTTAAACTGTAGTAAGGGAGGTTTAGGTTGGCTATTAGGAAAAACTTCCTAACTGTCAGGGGGGTTAAAAACTGGAATAAGTTGCCTAGGGAGGTTATGGAATCTCCATCTCTGGAGATATTTAAGAGCAGGTTAGATAGACATCTATCAGGGATGGTCTAGATGGTATTGGGTCCTGCTGTGAGGACAGGGGACTGGACTCTATGACCTCTCAAGGTCCCTTCCATTTCTAGTGTTCTGTGATAATGGGAAGCATGTCCACTTATGCTACTTGCAAGAGAAGATTGTAATTGTTCCCTTCTAAATATTGAGAGGCAGCTTGTGTATCTTTATCCAAACAAGATCAGCCTCTATGGGCCATCCTTCGATACTGAAGATGGGGGTGACTACAGGCCATATAGTACTCCCTAATCTTCATTTGTCCTGCAGACTATACTTTGTCCATCTGGTGCAGAAAAAGTAATACTGTTCCATTGACATAGAAAAAGCAATACTGTTCTGTCAAGCCTAAAGGAACAAAAAACCTAGCCTAGCAAAAACAAATCATGCCCTTCTATTTGTATAGAACCAGCATTTGTTACAGAAATACTTATCAATTTTTAAATGACCAAGACTGAACTGGGTCAAACTCTTTATAAAAAAAAAAAAAAAAAAATCATCCAGATCATGAAAACTGAGTCATTCAAAACTATCACGTGGAAAAAAAAATCCAATTTTTCTCTTATTTCTAGAGGTCAACTCCACGTTTGTTTCTAACTACAGGTTGAACCCTACAGATGTGAGACTCTGGATTGGAAACATCCATGGTCCACAGATATTGCTGAACTAGAGAACCCCGGGAGCAGGAGCCAGCCAGGAGTCCCACAGGGGCTGGGGAGCTCCAACTGGGTCAACAGAAGCTGTGGTAGGTGGCAGCTGGAAAGCCCCAGCCTGGTGAGCCTCTGCAGCAGTGGGTCTGGTGGTGGTTGGGCAGTCCTGCCTGGGAACTCCTGGTGCCAGTGGGGCCAGCAGTAGCTGGGTGGCCCCAACTCAGAACTCCTGGGAACCCCCAGTGGCAGCAGGGTGGGGAGCGCTGGCTGGGCCAGGATCAGCGTGGCCAGCAGCGGAGTGGGAAGCCCCAGCCATGGGAGCCCCAGAACCTAGCAAGGAGCCTGGAGCAGGGCCAGAAGGGGAACATTGACCTTCCCTAGTTCAGCAAACTCCCTGGTTCAGGGCCGCTCAGGTCTAGATGGTGCCAGACTAGGGAGGTCCAACCTGTATGTGCATGTCAGGCTGTCCCTCCTGTCTGCCTTGTTTGGGAGCAGCCAGGGTTTTTAAACATACAAAAGCCTTATTTCCCTCCCCTCTGTCAGAAAGATTCTTACAGCTTTTATGTCTTGTTTGCTGAGAAGAATAGAATGAGCAGGCAAAGCAAATAGATAATACAATTCTCACCTGAGAACCAAACACAGCTGGTGAAATTAACAACCTGAAAGTCTAGTGAAACTCAAAAGTAGTAAATTTAATTTTGAACATGCACTTGTGTTTGTTCCATTCATCAACTAATGCTAGAAAGTAAGTTAATGAAGAGGACAGTAAAAGAACTGGAGTTTGCAACATGGAACAAACAAGCCATGGCAATTTGCTTTCCTCTTGTAAAGTGTCACTTTCTGGAATCCTATAGTGACTCAAATAAGTCTCACAGAACAATATATCTTCTTCTTGCTGCTATCAAGTACACTGATAATTATGAGTTATTACATTCATGGGTTACTTCTCACTGGGAGCACATTAGGTCTGTTCTCCATGAGGTGCTCTGCCTTTAACTCCTTTCCGTTGGCAATTTATGCAAAAGTTACATTGTGATTACCTCAGACTGGCTTGCTCCCTGTGCAGCACCACAGTGTATCAGATCATCTGAGACACTGAAGATAAAATAAACATATGCATTGTTGTTTAATCATGAAGGAGTTTTCTGTGAAGGGTCCGCCAGTGTGAAATTAGCTTCAGCCATCACACTGCCAGCGCCTAGATGTGTTGATCTTTGTCATAATACAAGGTCCATTTAGTTTTTGTTTTGTCTTTTGTTTTTTATACCTTGGAGGAGATGAGATGAAAGCAATCTGTGGTGACTTTTTTTAAAAACTGTTTGTATGACAGTGATCTTATTTGTGTACTGTGTTTTCATAAAGCATATACATGCACCCATTCAGACAAAGTATGTAAGCAGAAACTAAATAAGTAAGTTGTACCTACACATTATTTTGTCTCAGATCCTTCTGTCTTTATTTCTCTTGCATTTGAGAGGACAGCAGTGTTTTTTATAGTTACTGATTAGGGCGATGACTATAATCATCCTTCTCCAAATCGTTAGAACAGCTGTTTTCCTTCACCTAGTAAAGCAATCGGGTGAGGAAAACAGCTGCATTTTCTAGATCTCAGCCAAAAGCTTGTGTCCGTTTCTGGACTGCTTACAAAGCCACAAGGATTTTACCTCTGTGGAACACTAAAAGAGGAGCTGTCAATCCAGGAGGTTTCCCTTGTTAGTCCTCATCTCTGTGTGTAGGCCACTGAAGTCTATATTCATGTTTCTCTGTTTCAGTGAGCATGAATTGAACCTATTAATTATGTTACAGAACTTAGTTACAATTTGTATTGTTCTGCTGGGAGCTTATATCTTGTGTCTCAATACAAATAGCCCAGGGTAGGGATGTTAAATATCGGTTAATTGAATAATCAATTGACCTCATGAATTCTTATCAGTTAGTCGACTAGTCTATAGTCCCCGGGGGTGGAGCCAGCAGCCAGTGCACTCTGGCCCCACTCCTGAGGAGCCCCCTGCCACTCCGCGCTGCTGCCTCTGTATCTGCATTTAAAATGTATTAGGAACCAGGCGGGCAGGCAGCCTAGCTCAGTTCAGGCTCATGCTGGGTCCAGAAGCTCAGCCCTCTTCTCCCCTCCCCCCTGCTCCCTGGACTGGCACTACTGCCACCCCATGCTGCTGCGAGCTCTTGTGCATTTCAAAGTGGAAGCACCCCCCTTGGAGCCCGGAGTCAGCGGGACTTCCCGCTGGCCTTGGGCTGCACATGGCGTGCCAGCTTTGAAATGTACAAGAGTTCCCAGCGGGGCCTCTTGTGCATTTCAAAGCAGAAGTGCCCTCATGGAGCCTGGGGTCAGCGGAGGACTCAGAGTTCCCCACTGACCCCAGACTCCAAGCTGTGCTGCCACTTTGAAATGCCATGTGGAGCCTGTGGTCAGGCATAAGGGATCTATTGGAAAAGGCTTTCTTTAGCGATAGATCAGTGTCTAGACTGCCGCTTTTCTCTGACAAAGCTCCGTGCGGAAAAAAAGCGGCGGCCATTTTTATGCTAATGAAGCGCATGATATTTAAATCTCTGCTTCATTAGCAATTTCGCCCAGCCTAATCTGCATCCCTCTGCCGGCAGAGGGGTGCAGTCTAGACATACCCTTAGGCTATGTCTACACTGGCAGCTTCTTGCGCAAGAACAGTTGTTCTTGCGCAAAAACGTACCTGCTGTCTACACTGCACGCACATTCTTGCACAAGTAAATTTACAGTATAGTGTTGTAAAACATGGCTTCTTCCGGAAGAGTTATTCTTCTTCCCACGAGGAATAAGCCCTCTTGCGCAAGAGCTCTTCCATGAATTTCTTGCGCAAGAAGCCCCTATGGTTAAAATGGCCATCAGAGCTTTCTTGCTCAAGAGAGCGTCCGCACTGCCATGGATGCTCTTGCACAAAAGCACATCTCTTGCGCCAGGGCTGGATTAAGGGGGGAGATAGCTGGGCAGCTGCCCGGGGCGCCAACCTATGGGGGGGCGCCAACCTATGGGGGGGCGCCAACCTATGGGGGGGCGCCTGATGGCAGCTGTAAGGGGTGCCATGTGCCTGGGGCCGGGGGCCGCGCGGCTCCCCTTAGAGCTGCCATCAGGTGCTGCGCACCCAGGGCCGGGGGCCACGCAGCGCCCCCTAAAGCTGCAATCAGGCGCTGCAGCTGTAAGGTGCGCAGCACACCGGGGGGTGGAGCCACACACGTGTTGCGCGCCCACTACCCGGGGCGCAGAAATGGGTCGAGCCGGCTCTGTCTTGCGCAAAAGCACACGTCCTGTCTTGCGCAAAAGACGCACTCTTGTGTAAGACTTTTTGTGCAAAAACTCTTCCGCAAAACAGTTCTTGTGCAAGAAGTTGCCAGTGTAGGCTTAGCCCGTAGTGTATAGGGACAGGTGTAGGTAGGAGCTGTGTGCAGGCAGGGCAGTGACTCATGGTGCAGGCAGGGGATAGTTGGGCTGTGTAAAGGCATGGGTGTAGCTCAATGTCCATGCAGGGAATAGTTGGGGCAGGGTGGGCAATGATTTTTTGCAGGGGGCCACTTAAGAAATTTTTGAAGTGGTCCTAGCTGCACTGGAAGGGGCAGGGCCTCAAATGGAAGGGGCCAGGATTAGGGTTGCCAGGTGTCCGGTAATTTTGGCTCCTGTCCAGTAAAAAAATTCAGAGAATACCGGACACCTAAATTCAGAATTTTTCCCCGGCCAGGAGGCGAAAATGCCGGGTACCTGGCAACCCTACAAACATTCGGCGCCCGGCCTCCCCCCGGCTCCCAACACCCCCCGACCCCAGCCCCCATGCTTACCTGGTTCCCCAAGGCTGCTGGCACAAAATGGCTGCCGGCCAAAAGACCTAGGGGAAGCAATGCTTTTCTCTGGGTCTTAGTACTCAACCGCTCCTATCCCTGCACTCACTTTTAAAGGGGACATGCTGTTTTAATGCTGTTTTATTTAAATTTTTGTTTGTTTGTTTGTTTTTTGGCTTAATAAGTCCTTGGAGTTCTTTTTTTTTTGTGTTTGCTCAACAGCTTTGGTCTCCCTCCCTTTTTTTCCCCTTCAACAGAATTTTTTCCCGTTTTTTTTTTTGGGGGTGGGGGGGGGGTTCGGTATTTTTTGCTTCAACTATCTGGCAACCCTAGCCAGGATACATCCCTGCTTCCCCACCCACAGGCCATGATTGGTTTGGGGGTGGGAAAGAGCGTGAAGTCTTTGCCCTCCCTCCCCTCTCCCTCCCCGGAGTTCCGCTAGGTACCCATGCCCCTGGCAGTGGGAGGAGACTTCGCTCGCGTTCCTCCTTCTGCCCCAGGCCAATCAGGGCTTGGGGGTGGGGGAGAACAAAGTCTCGCACCCTGCCACGCCCTTCTTGCAGGACAGAGGAAACTTTGCGTGTGCCTGCCTCCCCTGTCCCCAGGCCAGTCAGGGCTTGGGGACAGGGAAGCACGCAAAGTCTCCTCCTATCTTGCCAGGAGTGTGTGGCGCTTCTAAGCGCCGCATGCTCCTTGCAGGGTGGAGGAAACTTCATACACTTCCCCCTGCCCCCAGAGTGGTAAACTATAAACCAGACTATTCCTGAGGGTCAAGCTCTAGATAGGAAGTACTTGAATGACTAGGTTGTCTTTGGTGGGGCCTCGGCCAGTAGTATTGCAGGGTGCCATTCCCTGGAAATGGTATTGGACAGGGCATGTGGCTGAGAGACCAGAGACAGTGGCTGAAGCTTTCTGAGATCTAGGGGTATCTTGGAAGCACACAGATCCAATGTTTAGATATAAAGCACAGTAGCTTGGTGAATATCCATCAGAGGGGGTGCAACCTGGTTTGTGACAGACATTAACATTTGCACTAGAAGTTATTTTAAAGGGGAGAATGCCTTCCTGAAAAGGGAGCTCTGGAACACTGGCTCTCAACTCCTCCAGATTTTCAGGAGTCTGATTTGTGTTGTGTATCACCTACTCACACCTCACTTAAAAACTGCTTGCTTACAAAATCAGACCTAAAAATACAAAAAATGGTACAGCACACTATTACTGAAATATTGCTTACTTTCTCATTGTTACCATAGAATTATAAAATAAATCAACTGAATATAAATAATGTAGTTCAATGTCAGTATATAGACCAGTATAAACAAATAATTGTTTATATAAAATTTTAGTTTATACTGACTTTGCTGGTGCTTTTTATGTAGCCTTTTGTAAAACTAGGCAAATCTGTAGATGAGTCAGTGTACTCCCTGGAAGACCTCTACATACCCTAGTTGAGAGCTACTTTTCTAGAAATTTGGGCTATCGTATGATTCACTAACCCTTTAATTAACCTTCTGCACAGAGCCCACTAGCCTTCAAGGACTGTGTACTCATTCATGGCTGTTAATTTTGTCTGTGAGTGTCTAGAGAGATTGATCTACTTGAAGTAGGTAATTCTAGAGCAGTGGTTCTCATCTTGATGCCCAATTAGCACACAGCTGCAGCCCAAGTCTGTGCTTAAAAATATTCAAAATTTTCTGCTCCAGTTTGGCAGAGGGGAGGGGCTGACCTGCGGGGGAGACAGTGTAGGCAGCCCTGCTGGCGTACCCCTCCCAGCTGCGGTCTGGTGAGTGCCACGGGGGTCAGGATGCAGGAGATGGGGGAGAGTGAGTATCAGGGAAGACTCTGAGCAGTGAAGGGATGGGGACACTTGGCAGTATAGGTGCAGGAACTAGGAGTTTGCGAGGGTGCTGCAGCACCACCAGTTGTTATGTGGGTCTCCACTCCTGGCCCCATGCCTGAGGTCCTGGCTGCTTGTGCCATGCTCAGGGCTCCACTTCTGGTTCCATGGTGGGATCCCAGCAACCTAGCATAGTGGAGCCTAAGTCCTGGATCCCACCTGCCCTGTCCATCTCCGCTTATCACTAACATGGCTTGCTAATGGTGGGGAAGGGCAGTTGCCCCTGGACCTGGTGATTCAAAGGGCCCTGGGGCTCTGGCTGGCACTGCCATAGCAGCGGTGGCAGCTGGAGCCCCGTGGATCTTTAAATTGCTACCAGAGAAACTGCCCTCTGTACTCCAGCTCTGAGGGTGGGCGTGGGTCCAACGCCATGGTCCAGGCGGTGCTGAGGGCTGGCTGCCTGGTCCTACCCCTTCTGCCCAAGGCTCTGCCCCTTCTGGGGTGCAGAGCTAGGTGCCACACACACCTTGCTCAGGGGCCCACAAAAGTTGTAGGCCTCCCTGGTCGCAATTGTCTTGCCAGACCTCATGTCTGAGGCTCCACTCCTGGCCCCGCTTTGTGGAGGGGGTCTTTGGGTGGAAGGCACTGGGCATAGGGGTCTGTGGAGGGCATTAGCAGTGGTGAGGGCACACTGCAGTTATCTACCTGTGGCCCTTGTAACACACTGTGGGTTGCATAGTCTGAGAACCACTGTCCTAGGTTAACACGCCTATGAACTTCAAACATGGCAAATGAATTTTTTTGCATATGAGCTCATCAAGTCACAAGGATACTTCTGATACATCAGACAACTATGGATTGTATATTCATAAGGAATTGATTAGATGTGGTAGTATCTTGACAATTGGGAAAAGTATGCTTTGCACATCTTGGCAGGCCAAAACTAGGTTAAAGTACAAAGCTCACTTTGATGCACACTAACTTCAGTCTGATATCTCAAAGTCAAAGGGAAACAAAGGACACTAGAATGTGTCTGTGTTTGACAAAGATCTGTGTTACACCATTTGCTGTAGGTAGCCATAGTGCTTAGAATTTAGTTACTGTAGAAGTTGTTAAAGAAAAGTTGTCTCTGCTGAAAGGCTGTCATTAACACTCAAGGATATGTGATCTTGTTTCCTGTTTAAATGAGTGCAGCTGTTCATATTAAAATGATTGTTTTCTAATTTAGTTATTTAAGACTTATGGATCTGACTTTTAAAATTGCAATTTAAAAACAAACTTATCTTGTGGTTTTCATGAAATTCTGCTGAATAAGGCTAAACAGTGACTGAATTCATATGAGCAGTATGCTTGCAATGCTATATTGAACATATCACTTCCTAAGTTATTTGTCCTCTGAAGAAGTGGGCTGTGCCCATGAAAGCTCATGATACTACAGCCGGTCCCCGACTTATGAATGAATTACGTACCAAACACTAGGTCGTAACTCGATCTGTTTGTAACTTGGATTACATTCACTTACATTATGGCTGCGCTGTTTGTGAGTGCAGATTTCGTTCGTAACTCGGGTTCCTGCTGTATAGGAGGTTGGTCATAAATACGAACGGTCGTAAGTCGATGTGTTCGTACCTCGGGGACCGGCTGTATTTATATATTTTTGTTAGTCTAAGGTGCTACAGGGACATTGTTGTTTAAGATTTTTTTTTTTTTATTCCTTCCCGTTTTAACAAAACAGGTTATTCTAGATATTGAGGGCTAACAGCGTGGTTGTATACAGGAAACTGTTTCTTCCCCAGACAGCTGTGTTAACTATTCATTAGGGCACTGACATTGTCTGGCATGGATCTGTGCAGTTTGAGGCATCTGTAGTTTTAGTTCAATAAACACCAAGGATTCCAGGACACAGTGCAGTGTAGGTGCATGCCTGTGTTTACCTTTGATGTAACATTAAACTTGTTGTTAATCTAATTTAATTTATCATTATGAAGTGGTATGCTCAAACTCATTCGAATCCTGTTGTCCTGGCCAGTGTAGATCACATAAAAAACCTCATTTGTGCTTAATGTAAGCAGTCTTCACTTGGCAGCATTTGGTCACTAATTTTTTTTAATTACACAAGTTTGAAATGTAATGATGGTAACTCTTGCCCTTAGCATTTTTTTCATACTAATCACACATCAATTTCACATTTCCCACAAAGTAGGATAATAGATTACAAATCCAGCTATGTATTGTTAGATACAATCATATGTACGCTTAACAACTCCTTCATTGTAAAAGTGGATTGTTTTTTCTCATCAACTTGCAATCCCAGAAACTGAAGTAAACAGGCTGATTAAAGTAGAGAGACAGGCTTTTTGTTGTACCTAACAAGGAGATCCTTTTCAGCCTTAACTGGTCTTTTCTATGTAACTATGATGTTCTGTTCCCAACAACCAGTGTGTCATGATGGCATTGAATATTATACTACAATTGTATTTTTATAACAAACCTATATCAAAAAATCATATTGCAGAAATTGTACTTCATGCAAGCAGTTTTTACTGCTGTAATGCATTTAAGGAGATACATAGGACAGGTATAATAACTGGCATTTGTGCCAACATCCAAGTGACTTACGGGGATATTTGAGGGAATATAGTGCAATGCTCTGTTTCTCTAAAGCAGATGTGGCCAAACTTGTGAGCCACTTCTACAGTTAAAGTATGGCTCATGGAGTGCCCTCTTTCCCACATTCTCCACCTACCAGATTGAAGGTGGAGACGCTAGGCTTCTGCCCAGTGGGCGTTGGGGCTTCTGCCTACTGGTGGGGTGGTGGACAGTGGGGTGTCTGCTTCATGGGAAGTGCCTTAGGCCTCAGGGTTTCTGCCTCAGTCCTGGAACCCTGGCCAACATGCTTAGCTCTCAAACGTCTGAAGCAGGCCTGGGCAAAATACAGCCCAGGGGCCAGATCCAGCCCGCCAAGCTACCGGATCCGGCCCATGGAAGCAGTGGGGAGCCACAGGCAGGCTCCTCAGCTTGCCCTGCAGCCCTGTGGGCCGTGCAGAAAAGCAGCTGCAGCGCTCCATTTCTGTTTTAAAGCCAGAACTCAGGCTTGCAAGGTAATCATAATTAGCACCAGAGGACTGCAGCCTGAGACCTCATCTAAGAGTAGAGAATTACATGATTTCCCCCAGCCCACTGCTGTGATTTCTTGAAACCTGATACCTGAGAAGGGGGTGCACTCAGATCAGGAGGGGTCAGAGGTGCAGTTAGCTTGGTAATATACAGTTATTACAAGCATTTGCAGTACATCAGTGTAATGAATGGGATGGGAGGAGTACTACCCTTTTCTGGACATCCCAGCCATTTAATTAACTCAAAGGGGTTTTTGCATTTTGGTGGTGGCAGCTTACCACACAAGATGATGGAATCTGTGACCTTGGAGTTTAAGCAGAAGCCTTTAGTGGCAGAGTATTTTGAAGTCTCTTGTGGGCCTCCATCTTCTGCATTCCAAAGTGCCAGAATAGGTGACAGCCTTGAAAATCAGTACCTGAGATGATTGGGCTCTTTATATCATAAAACAAGTTGTCTGTACCCAACAACCATAAGAGTATTAATAGGGTCTCTCTCAAAGATATATCTAAGAACCTTTTGTGTTTTGTACAAAGGTTTTTATAGACCGCACAGGTGACAGAACTTCCAACTCAGTCTTGTTTTCTTTATCTTTCAACAACCTTGCTCTGCTCATAGCAAGCAATTTTTCATTCAAAAGTGTTGTTGGTCTATTTTGAAATAACATAACCCTATTAATCTGGTCATGCTACCAATTCTGATTCATTAAATTCTTCGAAATTTCTTGTCACATGAGTTGCCACACTCTTCGTGTTTGAACTTGTCCTTGCACCTATGACACTACTTTTTCAGATTTAATTAGTACAGCAAAACCAAGAATAGCTGTAAAATCACCTTGCTGTAATGGAAAAAACAATTGTGCAAAAGAATAATATACCAGTTACAGCAAAATGGAGGATTGTTGCATGCTTCTACTATCTCATACATTATGGTTTTAACTGTTATTTATTCTCTGTTGTCATGCTATTTCACTGTAGATACAGTCACATTCAAAGCCAAAAAATTCCCCGATGACGTCGAAGTCCAATAGTGCTGGCAAAAAAATGTGGCCCTTATATTCCATTGGTCCGTCAGCAAATGCTGTTTTAATATAATCCGGTTTTCTAATTATCTCTGAATACCACAGTCTGTTTAGAACAATTGTAAACAAAAACTAAGATTTTTCCCTTGGAAAAAAAACAGAATCTCATGGATTTTTTTTTTTTCAGTGGCAGACCTAAAATCTGATGATTCTTCATGGGATCTTTCTGATCACTGTATTCAGCACATCCCTATTGCAGTCTGGATATCCTCTGACGTACCTGGTCAATACACACGATAGCTCTAGATGAAAGAGTTCCATCAGGAAAAGACACATGCTTTCACAGAAGCTAGTCTGATTTTTTTAAAAAATTACCTCAGTCATCTTGTAGCTGTGACTCTACTTTAAGCCCTATGACATCTTGATGACTCATGCAGGCATTTTAGTAATTCTTTTCTAACTTCTCCTGGGATAAGAGAGCGCATACAGTATTGCCAACCCCAAGAGTACAGATATTTTTAATAACATGTGGGGTCTTATCTTTTATGCCTTTGAATGTTCACATTTTCTAGATTTTCTTTGCAAGCATAGGTGCTAGAAATATTTTTTTTAAATGCTCATATTCTAACAATAGCATAACTGTAGGCACTGCAACTTCAAGAAAACCACCACATATCCCAAGAGTTTAACAATATTTGGTTTACAGTACTTCCTATAGACCTCTACTAAGTACAAGATGCTCTACAATGGTTAGTGAATAGTTCTTGCCTTGGAGAGCTTGTTTAAGCTATTCCCAGTCAAGAACTTGATAAATACTTTTAGTGCACAGTATTGTGGTATATTTGGTCCCATGTTCACATGGGTGAATGCTTAGTTCTTCTGTCTGGACAGCGTGTTCCACACCAGGATTTCACCTTGGAATAAAAGTAGCACTTCTGCAGCCAATGATGTTTCCATGCTTGGGATTTTCTACTGCAGTAAGTTTGCCCTGTATCTTGAAAGAGACTATGTGCTTTAAAAGTTGTTTTAATATTAGGTTTCTCTCCTCTTTAATCTGCCTATGAACTTTTAAAATAGTTTGACTTATAACTTGTGTACAGAACACAAGTGACAGTTCTTCTTCGAGTGGAGTCCCCGTGGGTGCTCCATAGTAGGTGCTGGGCTCGTCTCAGCGCCGCAGAACGGAGACTCTTCAGTAGCAGTGTTCGGCCGGACCGCACATGTTCAGCAACGTCTCATAGCGTTCGCGCTTTTCTATGCTCGCGCGGTCTGGCCCCCTCCAGTTCCTCTCAACTGCCTCAGGCTGCAGACGGAGTGAACTGATCTCCTCAACCTTCTTCCTTGTTCCTTCAGCGTGAGATTGTTCTCTTCATAGATATCATTAGCTCACAGACATTTACCTCCCCCCCCATCCCCCTTCTGTTCTGAAATTTGATTTGTCCTTTTCATATGTGTTCCTTTTTTTGATTGTATCCTTTGGGTATATATGGTTGTGCCAATTTTCTTCCACAATTTGATCTGAGGAAGTGGGTCTGGCCCACAAAAGCTCATCACCTAATAAACCATCTTGTTAGTCTTTAAAGTGCTACATAGTCCTGTTTTTTGTTTCATAAAGATATAAGTAGTTGATTTGTTCGTTTAAAAAAAAAACAAACCCCCACCCAATATAAGATTATTGACAAAATGCCGTCTTCTTTGGGTTTTAAAAAATGCGACACTTGCCGAGAGGCAAATGCCTGCCTCAGACGGCCATTCTTCTTGCATCTGCTGTCTGGGAGAGACCCGTGTCCCTCAAAAATGCCCTCTTTGCATAAAACTGACTGCGAGGGACAGACAGGACAGAGAGATGAGGCTCCAGATGATTTTATTCGATAAAGCGCTTCAACCGGAGACCTCTGAAAGCGCAATCTCCTCAGGACAGCCTCCGAAGCATAGGGCTTCTTCCCCTATGACGGCGCCGCCCAAAAGACATAGGGCGACACCTACCAGATCTCTGCTCTGTGAGTTAACGGGCAGAATTAGTTCAGGAGATAAGTCCGGTACATCCAGCACTTCAAAACCACGTCCAAAGACTCCTGCAGCGTCGGGACCAAAAAAGCCGGTGAAAGCAGCACCGGAACTGAGGTTTCCCCCATGGACCGCTCTTCTTCGTCCCCAGATGAGGCTGTTATCCCAGGGGACGTCTCTCCACCTGACGACCACCGTCAATTCCAGGAGCTTTTTAAGAGGGTAGCCATAAGCCAGGAGATGCACCTGGATGAGATAAAGGGGAAGCAGCAGCATCTCCTCAAAAACCTTCAGCCTCAACACAAAGCAAAAATAGCCATACCCCTTGATGAGGCTGTACTTGAAGTTGCTGAAGAGATATGGCAAACCCCGGCTTCTGCACCACGGACTAGCAGAAAATCAGACCGAAAATATTTTGTGCCACCTAAAGGGATGGAGTTCCTCTTTACCCATCCCCAACCGAATTCCTTAGTGGTGGATGCAGCACATCAAAGATCAAAAACTCCACAATATAAAAATACCGCCACCGATAAGGACACAAAGATTGGACTTACTCGGCAGAAGGGTGTATACATCCGTAACACTTATGCTCAGGATAGCCAAGTACACAGCACACCTTTCTAACCATATCTTTGACAATTTCACAAAACTTACGCCTTTGCTAAACCATTTACCGGAATCAAAATGACCCATGCTCAACTCAGTCGTCCAGGAAGGCTATACCTCAGCTAGAACTGCGCTCCAAATAGCGATGGTCGTGGCAGACACAGCAGCATGGTCCACCGCCACAGCAGTGGTGATGAGACGCGCGTCTTATCTTCAATCAGCTGGAGTGCCCAAAGATCTCCAGACTAAAGTCGAAGATTTGCCGTTCGACAGAGATGAAATTATTTTCGGAAAAGACTGACAGCGTTCTACACTCATCAAAAGACTATCGCACAACATTTCGAACATTGGGTATGTATACCCCACCATACAATGTCGACGTTATCCTCCATATCAGCGACGCTGTGACTGTCTGTCTGTATGTCAGACAACAATGGCAGCACCAACAAAAGGCCCTCGACCAACAACTTAACCGACAAAGACCTTAGAGGCGTTGAAACCAGGGGAATCATACTCAGACCCCACTGAATAACAAACTGCAGGTTTGACGCCTCGGTCAAGGATACGCAGACAAACGCACATGTCGACAAAAGTCACCACGATCACCAATTTCACCACTGCCTGAGGCCCTTTTACCTCCAATGGGCCTCAATCACCACTGACAGCTGGGTGTTAGAAATAGTCCGATCCGGATACTCCATACCCTTCATTACCATTCCCTCTACCCCCCCATCCCCACCCTGTCCCTCTTCAGGGACCCATCTTACAAACCCCTGCTACGCGCGAAGTCGACCACCTGCTCTCCATCTGAGCAATAGAATCAGTTCCAGCACAATTCATAGGCAGGGGATTCTACTCCCGTTATTTTCTCACTCAGAAGAAGTCAGGTGGATGGCGACCAATAGTAGATCTCTGGAACTTGAACAAGTTTTTACAAAATCGTTTCAAAATGGTGACCCTTGCTTCGATAATACCCGCGTTAGTTAGATCAAGACGACTGATTTGCGGCCCTCGACCTCCAGGATGCATATTTTCATATCACAATCCATCCAGCACACAGATGATTCTTACGATTCATGGTTGGAACAAGTCACTTCCAATACAGAGTCCTCCCCTTCGGCCTGTCCACTGCCCCCCAGGGTATTCTCAAAAATTCTGGCGGTAGTAGCGGCACACCTCCGTCGAGAAGGGGTGATCATATTCCCTTATCTGGACGACTGCCTACTGAAAGGTCGCTCTCGCACCGATGTTCTTGATATGCTCAAGACCACTATGAGAACCTTCCATGCCCTCGGACTACTCATCAGCAGTCAAAAGTCCATTTTTCATCCGACTCGAGTTGGAATTCATTGGTGCCCGCATAGATGCGATCACCGCAAGAGCATACTTACCCATCCAGAGGTTCCAGCCCATCCAAGACCTCATAGAAGTTGTTCGAGACAGTCCGTCCGTCTGTCCAGATACTCACTTGTTTAAAACTCATGGGTCACGTGGCGGCTACAACTTACGTGGTCCACTATGCCAGACTACACTTTCGCAGCCTTCAGTATTGTCTAGCGTCCGTATACAACCACACGAAGCACGACCTCTACAGATCAGTGACCCCATCTGTTATCCAATCGCTCCATTGGTGGACAAACCGCACGAATCTTCTTGCTGGCGTGCTCTTCCACCCACAACAACCTTCACATCACATCACCACCGACGCCTCCCTTCTGGGGTGGGGAGCACACTTGGACAAAATTTCAATCCAGGGCCACTGCTCACTTTCTGAGACACGACTCCACATAAATTTCCTGGAACTCAGGGCAATCTTCAATGCCTGCAGGTATTTCCTCAGTTACATCCGCAATACCTCGGTAAAAATCTTCACAGACAACGTCGCCTCAATGTATTATGTGAACCGTCAAGGCAGAGCCCGCTCTTGCCTCTGCACGGAATCGATCCGCTTTTGGAATTGGTGCATTCACCACGGCATAACACCTGTGGCATCTTACTTGCTTGGCGTCACGAACATTCATGCAGACTTCCTCAGCAGACATTTCGCTCTGGAGCACGAGTGGGAATTGCACGACGGAGTCCTTCATATTCTCTTCTGACGCTGGGGCACTCCCCTAATAGATTTTTGCCATGTGTCACAACAGTAAATGCTAGAAGTACTGTTCCAGAGCCGGACTCGGCCCAGGCTCCCTAGGTGACGCATTTCTCCTTAACTGGAGGAGACCTCTCCTCTATGCTTTCCCACCTACAGTTCTCATTCCCAAAGTTCTGCAGATCAAAACAGACAGTGCCACAGTCATACTAATATCACCAGCATGGGCGCATCAGCACTGGTTCCCCTTCCTTCGACGCATGTCACCATGCAGACCGTAACAGCTGCCAACCCTCTCGAACCTCCTCACTCAGAACCAGGGGACACTGCAACACCCCCAAATACATACCTTGCGGCTCACCGCATGGCTCCTAGTTGGCTGAACCCTTCTGAATCCCTCTGCTCTACTCAGGTCCAAAACGTACTAATTCACAGTAGAAGGCAGATGACCAGAAATACCTACCTCTCGAAATGGCGCAGGTTCACCTCCTGGTATGCCATGCAGCAGCTGGTCCTGCATGCTGCTCCACTTCACCTTGTCCTCGACTACCTGCCACACCTAAAACACACAGGCCTAGCCTCAGCATCTCTCAGAGTTCATCTAGCGGCGATTTCCGCCTTCAGACAACCTATCGAAGGCACCTCCCTTTTCGCCCACCCAACTACCAAGAGATTCATGAAAGACCTTGTGAATCTAAGCCCCCTTGTAAACCCGTTCCCCCAGTATGAAACTTGGACATCGTTCTTGGGGCTTTAACCACATCACCATTTGAACCATTGGCCACCATACCTTTGCGCACCTTAACTATGAAGGTAGCCTTCCTTCTTGCAATTACATCAGCATGCGGAATCAGTGAGTTATCAGCACTTATGGCAACACTGCTGTACACTGTCTTCAATAAAAATGCGGTAGTCCTAAGGCCTCATCCAGCGTTTATACCTAAAGTTTGTTCGTCCTTTCATATCAACGAACCTATTATCCTGCCATCCTTTTAACCCAAGCCTCACTCCTCACTAAGTGACATGTCTCTCCATACACTTGACATCCGTAGAGCCCTCGCCTTTTATATAGACAGCATGAAATCTTTTAGGAAAACAGACCGCCTAATCGTCTCTTTAGCTGAGAAATCTAAAGGACAGCCTTTATCATCTCAGCGTTTTTCTAAACTCATAACCACGTGCATAACCCAGGCTTATGCCACCAAGGGCTTACCACTTCCAACGCAGCCTCGAGCACATTCTACTAGAGCAATGGCAGCGTCAACAGCCTTCCTCAAGGGCATTCCTTAAGGGCACTTCCTGAAAGACATCTGCAGGGCAGCCACCTGGTCATCACATATAAGTTTGTTAAACATTATGCAATCCAACAAAAATGGCTCTCAGACGCTGCGGTGGCGTCAGCAGTGCTCTCATCAGCAGACAAGTAGGGACTCCATATCCCACCTTCCTGCTCATGGGGGTATTGCTGCTCAGTCACCTACTGTGGAGCACCCACGGGGACTCCACTTGAAGAAGAAAGCGAAGTTACTCACCTTGGTGCAGTCACTGTCATTCTTTGAGATGGTCCCCGTGGGTGCTCCACTACCCACCCTCCTCCCCGCTCCGGAGTCTCTTTCTTTCTTCTGTCTCTCAGATTCCGAGGCGGCCTCAAGGAACTGGAGGGGGCCGGACCGCGTGAGCATAGAAAAGAGCGCGAACACTGTGAGACGTTGCCGTGCATGCGCGGTCCGGCTAAACACTGCTACTGAAGAGTCTCCGTTCTGCAGCGCTGGGGCAAGCCCAGCACCTACTGTGGAGCACCCACGGGGACCATTTTGAAGAACGACAGTTACTGCACCGAGGTGAGTAACTTCGCTTTTCAAAATTGAGAAATTTATTTTTTAAATCCTGCTTTAAAGTTTTGAGTACTATAGCAAATAATGCTTTTATAGTTCTTAGGCTGATTAGTAATGAGTCAAGCCCTAGCTACATCAAAGACTAAATTTTGCTCTAAGAACTACTGTGAAGGCTGTATTTCTCTGGAACACGGCAGATCACAAAGCCCAGGATGAAGCATGTGAAAAAAGATGAGGACCAGGCATCCTCTGACAAGGAGATCCAGCTGTGAAACAGTCTTCCAGGGGTGATCTAGTGAGTCCAGTCTTCCCAACTTTTAGGATATCTTGCAAAACGTTCCATCTTAAATGGTTCTGACAATCTAAACAGCCCTTATTCCCAACCCCCCTACTAATTCCCCTTCTTTCTTTCCCCCAACAAACATCCTATCCCAAGGAATATGTGCCAGAGATTCTATTAGGTCCATTAGTGACTTCACTATTGGTATAGATTTTACACAAAAGGCACTCAGTTACTATGATGTTGGGTAGCAGTATAATATCTTCAGATAGTTACAGCATGCAAATCTATTGTCTCTTGTCTTCCTTATTAAGAGCAATCAGATTTTGCCACTCTTCCTCACATTAAATTACTTACTTGGAAGGCAGTTCCACTGACTTCCGTGGGACTACTTGTACTGTTATTACTAATTGTGAATAAGTTTGTGGCACATACTTGGTGTAAATAGATCTGGTTGAACAATAACCTAAATCAAATGTTGGTGAATTCTAGTTTGTGTTTTATTGGGTTGGGTTTTTTGGGAGTAGGGAGATTATATACTAGGGATTGTATACTGACATATTCACAAATAAGCCTTTTTTGCAAAGCATTTTGGTATTGAACAATCATCCAGAATATTTGGTATTAGAACTCACAACTGATGAGCCAAATATTTTAAAGTATGGCATAAACTTAGATTTTTTTTTTTTCAAATGAATTAGGCAGACCAGTTTTGAAGATTCACAAATGTAAAATGCCTCTAATTTTCAAATAGAAGCTTGACTAGTCACAAAAGTTCTTGTTTAGTGTGTTCAAATATTCTGTCAGCGTTAATGAAGACAGATTTAGGGCTAAATGTGTATGTGTATCAAAGTGATCCATTACATGGGGTCTGCTTTTGGTTTAACATGTTAAGTTTAAATATATGGAAAAAGGCTCACAGAGCCATTAGGTGAGGCAGTGTTTTTTGTTAGTATGTACCTTTAGTTTTGCTATAATACAGGTACAGTATTATATATTATATTATTTGCTATAATACAGGTACAGTACTTCGTGTATATAATATGTACAGAGGCTTCAATATGCTATCCTTTAAAAAAAATAGATAGTCTTGTTTTTTCTTCAAAATTTTATAACTTTGACATGCTGCTAGTTGGACCAGACACTTCTCCCAGAATCCATTTATTTACATGTATATAAATATGACAGGTCTTGTCTCTTTATCCATTAGCTTATTTTACACAGGATGCTTTGATATGGGTAGTTTATGGGTCCACTAGAAATAATTTAGTTTCAGAAAATCTATTTTTTCCTGTCACCTCTTTCCCTTCAATGAAAAGTAAAGTTGGTAGCTTTGAATAGTGGCAGACTTACTACCTAAATCTGGTTGCATTTTGGCAGCCAGGCTTAAATTTGATAATCTAGGCCCTGATCCTGCAATGAGACTGCTCCCATGAGTAATGGTAGCAAAAACAGGTCCCCAACAACAAAAGCCATTGCTATAGATGGTAATCCATTATAGTTAATTTTGTTTTTGAGACTCATTTCTTATCCTTGTTGATCTCAGAGAAATTTTTTTATAGTTACTTCAGTGGCTCCAGATGTCTCTCCAACAATTAATTATATTTTATTTTGCAAGATGATGCTCCTACTTTACTGGTGTTGAAATATTTTTCCTGTCTCTCAGGAAACTGTTTTGTTTTCTTGTCACTTACAGTAAGTTTTCCCCAACCATATCCTCTCTCTTATTCAATAAACCTGAATTTAAAAGACAGTTTTCTGAGCTATTCTGTCTGGGTGAGTAATACCTGCATTGTCATGAGTATTTTACAAAAGAATAGCTTTGTACATTTTTAACTTGGGCTTTGAAGTAGGGATGTTAAATTGTGGGTAATTGACTATTCAACTAGTCGATAGGGCATCTCCGCCTGTGAAGTGTGGAAACAGCCCACAGTGGTGTTTCAAAGCAGTAGCGCCATGGGGAGCCTGAGGTCTGACCCCAGGCTCCACATGGCGCTGCCACTTTGAAGTACCCCTTACTTTCCTCCACTTGCTGCTTCTTTCTGATAGAGGCAGCAAAGGGGAGGAGCAACTAGTCGACAAGCTTATTGATTAGTCAGCTAGTCCTTCACATCCCTACTTTGAAGACAAAATACAGTTCTGAAGTCTTATAAAAACATTTTTTATGCTATATGAAGGGTACACTGGGCAAAAAGTGGGAGAATATGTAGGATTTCTAACCTTTTGTTTGTGTAATTTTACACTTAACAGTACTTTACCCCTTCCTTTTTAAAGGTAGAGAACTGTGGGTTCTTGTTCTGGGAAGATTTCCAACTGAACATACCATTGGCATACCGGAGTTCAAGTATATTGCCAATATGCATGGGGATGAGGTATGTCCATAATTTCAATTTAAAAAAAAATAGAATTTATAAAAAAAATTTACAAAGATCTTAAAAGGAATTTTGTTTATGTTCAGATTAATTACTGGGGCTTGCTGTGCCCTAACAATTTCTTACAAATTCTTAAAAGGTGTCATACAAAGGACTTGAAATGGCCCTGTGCCCTTTGTATCTCTTTAGGATGTATGTATAAATATGTTTATTTTTCTTCAATCTAAAGAAGCTCAGATATGGCCCAAGTAGTGCTAAGGACTCCGTGTGCGTGCGTGTGCCAGGAGGGAGGGTGCAGGGTGTGTGAGAGAGATTGCTCTGCAGGAGCTGGCTGAGGGTGTGTGTGTATGACAGAGAGAGATTGCTGGAAGGTCACTGTGTGAGGTCTTCACTTAATAAAAACCTTCAAAAAGATTAACAGTCTACTATAAAAATTTCTCTTTAATAGCTCAACTTTCTCTCCCTTGGGTCTGTAATACTGCCATTTTCATTAGTTCACCAGTCTTTTTCCACTCCAGGAAAGAGATGAATTTCTAATAATTTTTCCCCCTGAGGAAAACAAGCATTTTAGGCCTCCTTCATGTATCAAAAAGAGAAGGCATTTTCTCTTTTCTCCATTATAAATCACCAGTGAGGGCCACTAGTAAGAGAACACATTAATTATTCAGAGCATGGTATATGGACCTTGTTCAGAAAGTCCACAGAAGTTAAATGTTAGGTTGCAGAGTTGAGCACTTTACACAGAGCACATTAGACTTCCTCTTGCATCAGTTGATACCTGTGTGAGCTGGCAGACATGGAGGAATCTTTACATGTCCTTATTCTGGATAATGCCTGGAGATCTTAACATAACTCGCAATGAGTCATAGATGTAACAACCTTTCTGGGAAAGTACTACAGCCTTATCAGTAGTAATAGAGACAACCAAGTAAGGTCAAAAGTGAGAAATATTTGCCCTCTTTAGAGTCAGCTGACTTTATGAAGGCAGCCTTTGCATTGGTGACCATTACTGTAATGCAGCACCTAAACTGGTCTCAGCCACATTATGAATACAAAACAAACTCATAGACCTCAACACATTGTGGAAAGAATGTATTTATTAAAGATACATTGGCTACCACTGTAGTCCTGTCATGCAATATCTTCTGTATCTGTAAGCATACACCAGACTTGCATGGAATGGTTCGGATTTCATTTTTTCACTTATTTCTCCTTTCTTCAATTATTTCATCTATTTCTTACTCTCGAGTCCCTTTTAAAACAAAGCTGTAACTACTTTTAATAGGCATGTTCAAGATACCTTAAATTTTTCCCTCAGAACTGATCATACCTCCCTGATGTAGACTCCCAAATATGACAGGGAATTCTATAGACTTCATTCTATAGCAGGAATTGGCAATAATTTTTTGCCAGGAGCCACTTCAGAAATTTTTGGGCCTCACCAGAAGGGGCAGGGCCTCAAACAGAAGGAATAGGGGCAGGATTCTTCCCAGGGCCGGCTCTAGGCACCAGCAAATCAGGCAGGTGCTTGGGGCGGCACTTTGCCAGGGGCGGCATTTCAGGTAAGCAGCCGGTGCCATCCCTGGCAATGCCTAGACCCGCTCCGCCGATTTAAAGGGCTGCAGCCGGGAAACGCCGCAGCTGCATGCAGCCAGCTGGCAGCACCAATGCGCCCCAGAGCCTGCTGGCCGCCCCTGTCTCCTTTCCCGCTCCTCCTCTCCCCTGTCAACGCCTAGCCCCACCCCGCTGATTTAAAGGGCCGTGGCCCAATGTGCCCTGGAGCCTGCTGGCCACCCCCATCTCCTCCCCTGCTCCTCCCCTCCCCTGGCAATGCCTAGCCCCGCCCTGCCGATTTAAAGGGCCGCAGGAGACGGACACCTGGCAAACCTACAAACACTCAGCCCCTGGCCTCTCCCCCCAGACCCTGACAGCCTCAGCCCCACGGACCTTTTGAAGTCTGTTCCTAGTATATTTCTCTTGTTCGTGTTTGTAGTAGAAGTAGAACCAAACAAGGATCCAGCGCGTGTACACACACACACACACACACACACACACAGAGAATATTAACTGTTCTACACTCTTCAAAGAACCACACATGCTGTTTCATAGATATGTCTTTAAAGAATTAAACTTCGTTGATCTGGGTGAACTTTTGTGTTTGATGTCTCTAAGGCAAGCTTCATTCCATATATAGTTGTATTGGGCACATACAACTCTGTACTCCCTCTAACACCTCATAAACTTGAATATATAATGGCTACTAAAAAGACGGACACATAAAAATAATGTGCACATGCACACCCACTGATCTCAGTTTATCTGATAACATAGATGTGTTAGAGCCACATAAGGAGCCACTGCATTCCAAAACAAATCTAGTTTAACAATACAACTATTTATTGATGTAATTTAGATGTCTTATGTGCTATAGTTATCATAATTGGTTGACAAGTATGTTAAAACAGAGTGGTACTGTTAGCTGATTGTAATTGGTTTGAAGATTGATTAAGTAGTGCCATAAACTACTTGAGTTTTAGATGTGGCACAAGTTGTCCCTTCTATTTTTGGTACTTAGTTAAGGAAATATAAACTATTAGTGATAATAGTTTTTCATGCATTCAAACCACAATTAAAAAGTAGCCTATTTCTATAAGAACAATAAAGTAGAGATTTAAGGTACATTTCCCACTCTTGAAAAAGAGCTTTGTGTGAGCTGGAAATCTTGTCTCTGTCACCAAAACAAAACAAGACAAAAAAAATTGCGAAGTGCAAATGTGTAAAAGCCAACAAAAAGGGGGGCGGGGGCAGCCAAAAAAATTTTTGCTTGGGGCAGCAAAAAACCTAGAGCCGGCCCTGATTCTTCCAAGCTTCTCCACCCACAGACCATGATTGGTCTGGGGGTGGGAGAGTGCCTTTGCCCCGCCCCTCCCCCCAGGTTTCCCCTAGGCTCCCATGCCCCTGGCAGTGAGAGGAGACTTCTTATGCTCCCCCGCCTCCAGGCCAATCAGGGCTTGGGGGCAGAGAAGTGTGCAAAGTCTCCTCCCACTCTGTAACTAGAAAGGCCAGTAACACTATGGTAGATTTTGTTTGTGGGGGTTTTTTTTATACTTTGGAAATCTTCAAAGTCCATTCAACAGAATGTGACATTTTAAAAAGGCAGAGGACTAATGTTCTTCCATAATGTGCATAGTGCTTTTAATTAGGGCTGTCAATTAATGTGCGTTAACGCCTGCGATTAATGCAGGGCAGAATTAATGCATTAATTTTTTTAACACATTAATCTCAGGTATTAATGCTGCGCTGTCCCTTTGAAATGCCGCCAGCGTGTTTCAAAGGGGCAGTGCGTTAGGAGCCTGAGATCAGCTGGAGTTCCCAGCTGACCCTGCACTCCATGCAGTGCTGTCCCTTTGAAGCACTGGAGCGGCACTTCAAAGGGGCAGCGCAGCGGAGCCAGGGACCAGCTGGACACTCCAGCTGGCTCTTCAGCCATTACCTCTCTTTGGTGAAAATCAATGTCTCTCCTTCTGCACTAGAATTTTTTCCAGACAGCACAGGTCCATGCATTCACAGATATCCAGAGCAACCTGAACTGCCTAAACAGTCTTCACTTTGAGAAGAAAGCAAAGGCTATGGACAGTGTAATTGCCAGCCATTGAGAGTACCATGTAGTGATGAGTATCATAAAAACAAAAGTTTCTAGATCCAGGCTAAAAGATTGCACAAAGGGCTCTCTGAGTAACAGTACTGGATTCTCCATGGCGCTTCAGGGCTGGGCCACTCCACTCTAAGGTCTTGTCCCCGTTCAGCCTCTCAGCATTCACTCCTCTCCATTCTTCCCCACTGGTTGCTCCTTTCTGTCTTCTCCTCCCCCAGTGTGAGTAATGGACGGAGCCTCAAGGGTAGGGAAAGAGGCTGATAGTGGTCAGGGCCATGTCCCAGCATTAGGACCCAGAAAAGTTGATTCTGATCCTGATGAGTAATGCCAGAAAGTTCCAACATATTGACAGCTGAAGTGGACTATGGTATTTCCCATCTGAATGACCCTTTACCATGGATGCACAAAAAAACAACTCTCAAGGAACAAGAAAATGACTCAAACCCTAATGAAAGACTGAAACTGAGAACAGAATAGAAGATTAAATGTCCTGAAAGACTCATAGAAACCTGTGTGAAGGAGAAGGGGTATTTGAGGAAAGTGAGTGGTCAAGAATAAAGTGCTTGTAACTTCTCCTTTCTAGGTAGTTAACACACTGGGCTTATGGAAATGTAATAGAATGTAGATGGAGGGAGACTTTAGTGTATGTTAATAGTTAACTGTTTAACTCTTACTTTCACTCACACACAATGTGTTTTTTCTTTAATAAGGAAGATTAAAGATTGTCTTAGAGCTGCTCCCTCATAAGGGACAGTGCTGTGCATGTGGGAATTTAGAGATGTGCCCTGAAGGTTGGGAACATCATATGGCTGAGTGCAGCAGCTTACTATAGAAGCTCTCCAATTTTATTAAGGTTTTATTCCTCTCTCACTCACGGGTTTGCTGTTTTAGTGAATCCCAAGATTGTTACAGGTCTGTTCCAAAGAACCTCATCTGTTATACCCTTGAATAAATACACCACCATACACGTCCTGGATCAGCTGCCTTCTTCCCTGTAAATGTTCACTCTTTCCTAACATCTAAATTGGTTTCCTTTTCCCTGCAACTCCCTGTCATTGCATTGCTTGCTCTTTTAAGGGAAGTCCAAGTCTCGACTAGCTACAAAGAGCTAAATTTAAAGAGAATGAGACCATCTAGGCAGGTAAAGACATCCTGAGCCTGATAGAAAAACTTCTCAGTTTGTTGGCCTTTTAAGGGAGAGGAGCTTGTAGGGATCACAGACCTCACAGAGGAGCAGTTTGCAACTCCTGAGCCCCAGAGAGAGATTTATTTCAACTTTTTTTATTTAATAAAGTGCAGCCCCAGCTGGGAATTTTGTTTCAGATCCTTTTGGACTGTGTAAATGTTAGTCTCTAAGGTGCTGCAGGCCTAGTCATTGTTTAAGTTTTTTCTATAGCAGGCTAACATGGCTACCCCTCTGAAACTAGCTCAGCAGGGAATCTGCCTGAAACAGGCTGAGCTGTCAGGGATTTACCTCTCCGCCCGGGGCTACTTCCTACCAGATTCACCAAGGGAACCTTTGCCAGTTTACTCTGGACGTTTCCTGCTGACTACCCTCCACAATTCAGTCCATCCGTAGCTCTTCCTGCAGAGCTGTGGCAGCAGCTCCTTCCTCCATGGCAGTCAGCCAGACAGAGCTGCTCTGCCAGCCTTTATACCTGTCCTACCAGCTGGAGCATGCCCAGCAGAACTGTGGGGGTGGGGCTCTCTCAGCCAGGTAGCCCTGGTTAACTCTTCCAGGCCTAGTGTGGGGTTGGTACACCCCCATCACAGTTGGACATTAGGAGAAACTTCCTAATGGTCAAGATGGTTAAACACTGGAATAAATTGCCTAGGGAGGTTGTGGAATCTCCATCACTGGAGATATTTAAGAGCAGGTTAGATAGACATCTCTCAGGGATGATCTAGATCGGGGTGGGCAGCCTTTTTTGGTTTGGGGGCTGTGACCCACAGAAAAATCAGTTGGGGGCCAGAGGCTGTGGGGAGGCAGCAGGGGGGCTGGAGTGCTAGCACAGGCTCCCCTGTGCTGGGGGAGGCCCTAAGCCTCAAGGGCCAGATCCAGGCAACCCAGGAGCCTCTTCCAGCCCCCGGGGTCCCCACCCTTTATCTAGATGGTGCTTGGTTCTGCAGTTAGGGCAGAGGACTGGACTTGATGACCTCTCAAGGTTTCTTCCAAGTTCTAGTATTCTGTGATTCTTATGAGCAATACCCCTCCTCATGCTTGAAGATCTCCAAACCATTTAGGCCCACCTCCAGCACAGACAGCCCCATGCAGCTTTAACATCAGCACTAGCATCTCTGAAGGGAATAAACATCTTTTATTAATAGAACTTCTAGAGTATAAACATTCTGAAGAGCCTGAACAACAAGTTGGCAGAGATCAGTAATATAATTAGTTCATTCTGCAACTTACCAGTGTTTTAGATTCTTCCATGCTGGGAAAAATGCTGTGGCAGATACAACTGTTTAAATTCTGTAGCTGATAACACACTAATTTGATTCTCCTGACCAGTGTGGACAGGATTCCCCTTCGCCCCCATGACAATTGTATTGTTCAAAGCATACTGTAAGTTATCCCCAAACCTTTGCTTAGGGCATTTTGGCATTAGCAGCAGCACTATAATCCCTTACAATGCTGCTAAATACCACATGTCCATGCACAGCACCTGCAATGCTGCACAAATATTCTCATCATTGAGCTTGTGGATCCACCCATTCCTTTTCTCCATCCATGATGATTAGTACATGCCTTATTGCCCCCTTCTCACACTTTCCACCATGACTGCATGAGGTGGGGGAGAAGGCATATGGTGGCTGAGTCTCATGGACGGGTCAAGTAGGATCACCTCCCTCCCAAACTCGGATTGGACCTCCTGCCTCTGCATCCGTCCGAAAGAGAAGCCAAAGGGAGAAAAATGTTCAGCAACAAAAATGAAACAACTAGACAGCTGCACAACATAGTGCAAAATAATTTAGATACCATGCAAGCGCCCTACTTCCTCATATAACACCAGACCTAGTATCAATCTGTCAGCAGCTCAGGGGTGGAGCTGAAGTCACAGCAATGCGACTGGAAGGATGCAGTGGGGTGCAGGCTGTGGCCCTTACAACATAGGCATGCAGCCTTGGGAAGACAAACTATTTGCAACATCCATGGGAACACAAGCATAAGGAGGTTCAAAATATAAATATACCATAGACATTCTGTGCCTTCCCCACAGGCTCTATGGGATCAATGCAGCAATCCACAGGCCCACCAGTAACTGAACGGATGGTGTTTGTAGATACCATGCCTCAAGAATATATTGCCTCATGTAACAGTGAGGTTCCCTAGCACAGACAACCTACATCACTGATAGCATCTTAGAATATTAAAACCTAACAATGCATAGTTCTCAGATAGGCATTGTTTGTCTGGGACCTATCTGTATACTTCTTAAACATCATTGTAGGTGGTGCAGTTCAGTTTTCACTACAGAAGAAACCCTCGCCAATCCGAATTTAAAATCCTTTGTTAGAAGTAACTACTCCCCATTCACTACTTTCTCTTCTGTTAAATTACATTTAATTTTCTAGAGGCCAAGAACTGTAACAAAATAATGTTGACCCAAGTGCATTTGCTTTAATTCTTAAAATTTTGTTATGGCTATATCATAAAGTATTATCTTTGTCAGCTCAAATAAGCACCATTTTGAGCATCTTTATTTAGTCACAGTGTACTTAAAAATAAAAACTGTGCTTCTCAATTCAGACCGTTGGGAGGGAGCTGCTGCTCCATTTGATAGACTTCCTGGTCACCAATGATAAGAGCGATCCGGTTGTTACAAAGCTAATTGATAGCACTCGGATTCATATCATGCCATCAATGAACCCAGATGGATTTGAAGCTACAACAGAGCCTGATTGTTTTTACTCAGAAGGACGGTAAGGATGTGTGGGTTTTATTTGACAGTGAGGGAGGGGGCAGAGGAAACAGTAAGCAGGGAAGTTGTTGTTTTATTAACATTTAGAGATAACTAAGTGGCTGAATCATGCTTGCTGGATAAAATAGCCTCAAAGCTACACTAGGGATATGTTTTGAGCCACAATCTTTAGAAAGCACATTAATGGGGCACAGGCAGGCCCACCGATGGGGGTGGGGTGAGAACAAAGGGTGCAATTACCCCAGGCCTAGTAATTCAAAGGGGTTCGGGTTTTGGTCACTGCCACTGCCAAAGTAACAGCGGCTGAAGACACGGGACCCTTTAAATCACTGCCAGAGTGCTGCACCATGCACTTCATGCAGCACTAAGGGCTAGCGCCTCGTACTCTGGGCAGTACTGAGGGACAGCTGCCCCTGGCCCCGTCCCTTCTGGGAGTGATGAGACAGAGCCATGTGGGCCCATTTGCTTAGGGACCTGCAGAGGCTGTCTGCTGAGAGAGAAAGTGTGCATATGCAAATGTGCTTGGAGATCAAAGGCAGGAGGGAGGAGAGAGAATGTCAGCACTGAACTAGAGACAAATATTGTAGTTTTTTAAGTGATATATCCTTGGATTAGTCTGGATTCTGACTCAAAGTATAACTTTTCAGGATCCCCAAGATGTTAAAAGGTAAAGACAGTCACAAGGACTTCAATTGAAAATCTCAAATGTTCCTAATCAGGAGCAGTTGCCCCTAGCCCTTTTTTAAGATGAGGTAGATGAGAGATTCATTTTAAGTTTTCGGGGAGGGGGAGAGACATGAATACAATTTTAACAATGCATATGCCAAACTGGGCGAAGCCTCCACTCCTGACCGGATCCACCAAGAAAAAAAATTTAAGCGTTCACATTGAAACTGGACATTTTATGCACTACAAAAGCACAGGTGATTCCATCCCACACTTACAGTAGAACACTTCCTGTGCCTCAGTTGGGATTTCTATTCTGAGCCAATTTTAGGCAAAGATGGAACAGACAACTATAGAGAGAGCTCTACATAGATAGGAAGGTGCTATGTAATGTTTACTGTAAAGCAGGGCTGGCTTTACTTTTAGAGCACATCTCCACAGAGAATTTTAGGCAATTCTCTGACAGTTGGTCTAGCACCAGTGTTGCTAGCATAGATGGCCAGTGCCCACAGCATTTTTATACCTCTGGGTATGGCTAGACTACATGGCTCTGTCGACGGAGCCATGTAAACTAGTTTACCCAGCATAGTCAATGAAGCGGGGATTTAAATAATCCCCGCTTCATTAAAATAAACATGGCCGCCATGCTGTGCCGACGATCAGCTGATCCGGGGCATAAGGGATCGGTCGGCAGAGGCTTCCCCAGCCGACAGATCCGCATCTAGACTGCCGCGCTGTGCCGGATCAGCTGATCGTCTGCACAGCGCGGCGGCCATGTTTATTTTAATGAAGCGGGGATTATTTAAATCCCCGCTTCATTGACTATGCTGGGTAAACTAGTTTACGTGGCTCCGTCGACAGAGCCATGTAGTCTAGACATACCCTCTATGTCCATGTTGATTTTATCCTATTAAAACAAGATAAAAATATATCATCAGAAATGTTCACACTAGCTGCAATGAAACTACACTGACTATTGGAAGGAGAAATGTCAAGTTCCCAATTAAGACAAAACCCATCTATGCTATTGAAAGTCAGAGTTACAATGTTGTATTAAAACAGTCTTGATTATGTGGATGAGGTTATACAAATGGAGCATTTAAGGGGTATTGCACTAATGGCAGCTGGCTCTGCACGTGTCAAGTATTTGATGCCAAAAAACCCCACAATCATTGGGCCATTTCTGCATGTTGTATGTTCTAGTGTTATTGCTGGTGACCCTACAGAGACCAAAAGTGTTAGAAAATTTTTAACAGATGGAGAAAGAGAGATAGGACAGAAAAAGATAAGGAAGAGAAATGCCCAGTGGCAGAGAACAAATTAATGAAGTTGGGAAGGTAAAGCAGCACAGTGCCCACTCCTGCAACTCATATTCATGCAAGTAGTCATGCTGATTGTACCAGGACTATTGAACTAGTGCAAGACCTGTTTTGGAGCAAGGTAGAGATTTATTCCTGAAACAAGTGATTACGATTTTTATATAGAGGATGAGATTATTTTTACATTAGAGAAAGTTTCCAAAAGATTGAGCTAACCCAATGAGATTTTTTTTAAATTAACACCAAAGCTAAATATTAATCAGATGGGTAGACTGTCCTCCTAATAGAAAAAAGAAAGAAAGTAAGCAGCATTTAAAATACAGGGGGAAGGAGTGTTTAACACTGTCAGAAGAAAAAAAAATACTTTGGATATATATAAAGTTTTTATTGTCACATGTTTGGGATGACTGCATTACAACTGGCAGTCTTGTGTGAGTCATGTTTTCTTTCAAAAGAAGCAGAAAATCCTTTTATGCCATACCCATCCTTATTTGGCTTATGCAACAATGTGGTATTTTACTATGGTGTGTGTGACATTTCAAGCATCACTTCCAATGTCTCCACTTAGCAGTATTTTAATTACTTTACAGTAATCACCCATTTTGGGCAGAGGCTAGTAATATCCCCAGTACAGAATAAAGTCACTATTTCATGATTTGTGAAAACGTATTTTGTAATGCTCATTCCATCCATGTAATGTTCCAGTAACTCTGTTCTTAGTTGTCACTAACACAGATCCAAAGCATTGTGAATCTATTCAGATTCACTAGATTAACAAATATAGAACTGTATTCTCTCTCTCAAAGGTTCAACAAGAATGGGAAAGATCTGAATAGGAATTTCCCTGATGTCTTCAGCAGTAACAATGTCACAATCCAGCCAGAGACTCAAGCCATGATAAATTGGATAAAAGATGAGTCATTTGTGCTTTCCGCTAACTTGCATGGTGGAGCACTGGTTGCCAGTTACACATTTGATAATGGTAACCCAGGTAAGCTAATATCAGGGTTTTCTCTTTGGAAAGCTTTTTCTGGCAGCTTCAGCATGAGCTAAACAAAATACCTAATATGTTGGGGGAGAAGCACCAGACTTACATCAGCACTGAGAATTTCATTGGATCACACAAACTGATGTGTAGGTTTGGAACTTCATATGCTTTTTTATCTAAGACAGTATTGTGTGTCTTAACATTAACTTGGTCTGTACCATCTTTATTATACAGCTATTGGCTCTTTACAAAACTATAGCAGATCCCTAGATGATGATGTTTTCATACACCTTGCAAAAATCTACTCTTCCAACCATGCCAGCATGTACAAAGGGAATCAGTGTGAGAATAAACCAGTCTTTCCAGATGGCATTACAAATGGGTATGCCTGGTACCAACTGCAAGGTAAAAAAATTTAGTGTTTTCCCATTTTCTCTGATCTTCACTGCTTTTATTTGATCTTCCAACATGTACTTGCCAACACTCCTCTGCATTCATAGATAGCAAAAGCTCTGTGGCTTGTCCACACTGGAGTTTAACTCAAGTGAGCTGATTACTAATTAACTTGAGTTTGCCAACATATTTGCAAGTGCTAGTCTGGGCACTTCAGGACACAAGCATTTGTGAGCATCCAGACTAGCATGTACAAATATGTTAGCTAACAAGTTAATGGGCCAGCTTCCACTGCTTGGGTCTTCTGTTCCTCCCTGCCCTCAAGCCCATCTCTTTTACTGCTCCATCAGCCAGCAGTGTCACCTGTCAGTTGCACCTGTATTTCCCTTTTATGGTCCAGCAAGCGCACCTGCTCTCAGGCTTCTGGTTCCCCTCGCTGTCACCTCTCTTGGGTGCTTCTCTTTCTCTTCTGACTGGGTATCTCTGGCTGAACAGTTCTCTGCCTTCACTATCCTATTATCAGTAACCAATGTCTCCCAAAGCAAGTTTCTCTTGTTCTCTCTCCAGAGACTAACAGAAGGATTGGTAACTTTTATAAGTTAACCACCCAGCATTGCCCATGCAGGCCTATTTTATTCTTAAGGTAAAAGCACTAAAGAGAAAACATTAAAAACAATCAAATAATCTATATACAAGCTAATAAAGTAACTAGCGTTCACTCAACCCTATCATGAACTCTGGAAGGAGGAGTCCTTCAGAATCACACCCAAAGGGTTTCCTTCTGGTTTCAACTTCATCACAGGTTCAGCTCAGAACAGGCACATTCATGACAAGCTTAATCCACCCTTTATGCAGTTCAGGGGTCTTTGATCTGGAGTTTCTATCAGACAATTGGTTTCTCCACCCAGGGCATAAGTTCAAAGGGATGGATTTAAAGTGGGTTATTTTGCATTCCCTTTACTCAGATATTTCCTAGGAAATCCACTTTACATGCATTGTTCCAAACAGTCCTTGGACATTCCTCCTATCACCTGTCCATTGCATGTCTTCTGGCGAACAAAGTTCCATACAATTCCACAACAGTTCATAAATATATGCATTTTTAATACAATGCACCCCCCAAAGTATTATACTTACTGCAATAAATTATCTGTTTGATAAGGTTTGTCCAGAACATGACTGTCACATCTCCCCAGAGCTCCTCCTTAGCCAGCTGGTACAGCTATCTATCTATTGGCAAGCTGGCACTGAGGCTTCCCCTCCCTTACTGCTGTCAGGACAGCTTTTTTCCCACTCAGATATTGCAAACCCACTGCCTCCATTTGCACTTGCTCCTTCATCTCCACCCCCACAATACACAAACAGAGAGAGAAGAGATTAATTTTTATGCATTAATATAGATGCACATTGTCATAGCCCCCATGCATTATCATTTTGCTGAATAATAACTTGTCATTTTGCTGAATCTGTACTTCCTATTTTTGTGCATGTATCATTCTTGTATGTTAAGTTAGAAATATGAAGTGTGAATGTGCTAATAAAGACTGTTACTGATGCTGCAGAAACTTAATGATTCAGTACTCAAATCAACAACCTGCGAACAGTCTTGTTTGTCCTGTAAGCCCAAACTGTGGTTGGTTCCAGAAAAACGTGTGGCCAGGCAGGCCATCTGATGCTGAAACCCATTTTGGATTCTGTACTTTTCCACTTAAGGTGAGAAAAGTTTGAACTGAGCACAAAGAATCCTGTCTTGGGCAAAAGGAATGTAAGAGGGGAAAACAAAAAATAGGGGCAGTTGCCAGGAGACGTTTCTTACCACCTGTGATGCCTGCTGGAAAGATCTAAGACTGAACAGGAGGAAGAATCGTGCCCAAGCTAGGAGGGTGCTTAGCTTGTGAAAGCGATGTTGAGAACAAGTGTTTAGGGCAGGTGCGGACAATCATTTTTGATGGGGGAGGCACTCCAAGAATTTGGAAAGCGGTCAAGGGTCGCACTCTATGATATTAATTGAAGAGGTATAGCATCTGGGATGGCGGTTGGGTGCAAAGGGAGCTTGTGGTAAGGGACTGGGGTGCAGGAGGTGGTGTGACTTTGGGGGGAGGGGGAGTTTGGTTGAAGGAGGAGGTTGTGACATGGGGAGGGAGACTAGGATGCAGGGGTTTGGGCTGTGACCTAGGGCAAGAGGGGCTTGTGACCTGGAGCAGGGGGCTAGGGTGTAGGAGGAAGTCCAGGGGTTTGGGTTGTGACCTGGGGCAGGAGACTGGGGTGCAGGATCTGGGAGGGGGTATGAGTACAGGAGGGGAAACAGAGTGTTGGGGTACCAGGGGCAGGCTCTGGCCAAGAGACTTACCTGCTCGACTCCTGGCTAGTAGCTTTCTCAGGCAGATACCTTGCACATATTTAGTAAGCTATTTATAGCTATTCAACAAGTCTTATTCCAAGTTTGGCAGAGCCTACATTCCTCTGAGAATTCTCCATATTACAAATGCCAAATTCAGATTTTTAAAACCTACAGCACAGGGTGGATAAAATAATCATAATAAAATATATAATGGAATTTTATTAAATACTTTTTAAAAAATACACAAAATTAAATTTGAAATTGACAAGCTGGTGACTTGACTTGGATTCGATCACTATTCTGCATTCAGAACATAGAGGCCAGTGGAAAGACTTGTGTAAGAGAACAGCTGCAAAACAATGAGCCCTTCATGTGCTCAGTGGCTTCTGAGCTTTTAATTGCTTCTTTGAAAACTAGAACGTCATCAGAAATAAGTAAGGCAGAGTAATTCTGTTCTTATTTCCCAGAACCTAAATGAAGTGAAACCACTAAAAGGAAGCCCCAACCTTTTCCACATCTGACAAAAATTATATATTTTGTCAGTCTTCATTTAAAAAAAGTAACAGACTTACTATAACCTATTCAAATAATTTAAATAATAAACATATTCAAACAGTACATGTTTGCTGTCAACGTTTTAAAGAAAGCCAAAACACTGAACTGGTGGAAGGCTTTGGCTAAGCCCCTGGAACCAGAAGTTTTACTACTAGTACATATTTTGACAGCAATAATTCCTTTAACAGAGGTAGAGAATATTTTCTTTGTTACAGTTTATTCAAGTAGTTCAGTTTATGAGCTGAATTCAAAGTTAAGAAACCAATCAGGAGTTGAAAATTTAGAAGCTTGTTTTCCTTTTTCAAATCTATGAATAAAAATTCATTGCAAGAGAGTGAGTTCTGCTACTTCTAATATCTTGAAGAACATAGTGACTACAAATGGTCTGGTAGCACTTTATAGACTAACAAAACATGTAGATGGTATTATGAGCTGTCATGGGCACAGTTCCTAAACTCAAAACTCTGGTCATCTGAAGAAGTAGGCTGTTGTGTTTTTTTAAGTTTATCCTGTACAGACTAACTCGGCTACCCCTGAAGATAGTGACTACAATCAGTTGCATTCACTAATTACAGATAATACTTCCTTTGTTTAATAAAGCCATTTTAAAATGCAGCACACACTTTAATAAAAAACATGTCCCCCTTTATGTCCAGCACAATTAAAGGTACATTTAATTTAACTATAAAATCAGTTAAATGCTGTTTGAGAGTTTCTAATTTAATTCCTATTTCCATCCAAATAATTTGACAAAATAAAATATTAAACTCTAGTAAATAAGAAATATCATTTGCCATTTTCTAACATCATTTGCAAAAACTAAAAAGCATAATAAATGTATTTTAAGCTAAATCATTGCTTAGATAAATGTATGTAAAATATAGTGTATCTTCCCTGTTTAAATCAATTCACTTTGGTCCTGAAAACTCCCACAGACAAAGAATGTTCTTATTATAAAAAAAAAGCACATTTCATATATACAAAAATCTGTGAGGATTTTGAGGTACAACTGAGCAAAAGGCCATCCCTAGGGAGGTGCAGGGTGTGTTGTTACCCCCTGCAGTAACGGAGGCGTGGGGCCACTGGCAAACCCCCTCCCCCCCTCCCCTCTTCCCCTGCTCCACCCCCTTGTCCGAAGCCCCTCCCTGAGCAATGTGGAGTGCAACAGGCTGGGAGAGGGGAGAGGCACAGCAGAGCTGGCTGACTGGTCACTGGCTCCTGCCACCATGGTCAGTAAGTAGGGGGGACAACCCCTACTGCCTCCTTGTACCAGGCTCTCCCCCCCCCAAGTAATCTCCCGAGCCACCGTGGGCCCCATCCATAGGAAGGTTGAGGCAGCCACTGTTGGGCCCCCTAAAAAGGGGGCCTGGGTCAGCTGCCCTGAACCATCCTATGAATGGGACATCTGACTGAACATGATAAACTTATTGCCAAAGTCTAATTTTGTCTCCCCTGTAGAGGTACGAGTATTTGAAGAGAGGTTTGGTATCCAAGAGTCCCCCCTTCCTCATCAATTATTATACCATACTTTGGGTTCTTTTCAAAGTAATTAAGTAGTTTTCCTTCAGAGGATCATAAATCTAACCAAATGTGGGATAAAAAAGCAATTGCACTTCCCAATTTATCATAATTTGTCTGACTGAATTGTCCTTGCATTATAATCTAAGGAAATTCTCCAAGAAAGCTAGAGTTTAGGAAAAGTTTCAAGTCTCCTAGTCCATTTCTAGCTCTTACTCTGGTGCTCACTGTAATAATCATACAGTTTCTTTTTTTTTTTTTTTTTAAGGTGGGATGCAGGACTACAACTACATCTGGGGACAATGTTTTGAAATTACATTGGAGTTGTCATGCTGTAAATATCCACCAGCAAGTCAACTTCAGGCCTTCTGGAATGACAACAAAGCTGCTTTAATTGAATACATTAAACAAGTTCATCTCGGTGGGTAGAGTTCTGTACTTTGAATTTATTCTGATCAAACTTCCAATAGAGCTAAATTGCTGTAATGACAGAGACATATAACAGGCTCTCCAGCAGCAGGATTGAGGCAAGAGAACTACTTCTGCAAGAGAGTTTGCCTTTCAGTATGAAATCAGGGTTTTCTTGAGTTTTGTTGATTAAGAGCAGCAGTGAAAGTAACTTAAAATGTCTTACAATTGCAACCTGGGTACCTGCCAGCTCTTTAAATAGTTCCCTGTTGGCATTTGCTGAAGCTCAGCTAGCTCTTGCCAGAGCTGTACACTTGGGTACACCCACTTACTTTAAACCTCTGATTGAGAGAGAGCTGTGTGTACCTGCCTTATTTTAGAAACAATGTTGTGAGCAGGCTGGCTGCTAAGGGAGGATAGTGAGATAGAGAATGCTGCCAAGAAGCTACTGGGACACCTGGAATTATAGCATCGTGAATTCATTTATTCATAGACGGCTCTGAACTATATAGGTGAACCACATATAACCTGAGTTTGGGGTTTGGGAGAAGAGAGGAAATCTTCAGACTAAGTGTATGTGAACAGATTCATTTATCTAGCTTTATTCAAGTTGGATAGGTAAGGCCACACTGATGACACGCAGCAGTCAAAGCACGTACATCCAGCTTTCACTTTTATTAGGGGCAGTGAGCAGCATTGATTAAAAAAAACTATGGAAAGACAGCCATGCTAAGAGACATTAATGAAAAAGCATTTTTAAATGAAGACTGACAAAATACTTTTGTCAGATGGGGAAAAGATTGGGGCTTACTTTTTTGTGGGTTCACTGTCGTTTACGTTTGAGCTATTAAGACTAGAATTCATCTGCCTTCCTTATTCCTGATGGCCTTCTAGATTTCAAAGAATCAATTGAAATCTCATAAGCCATTGATGACACAAAAGGGCCCATTTTTGCAGCAGTTCTCTGCACATGGCTTCTTCTTCGAGTGGTGTCCCTGTGGGTGCTCCACTGTTGGTGTTGGGTCGTCCCGGCGCTGCAGCTCGGAGCTTTGCTGAGCAGTTGTCAGCCGGACCGTGCATGCGCAGCAAGCCGTTGGTGCTCTTTGAAGTCCTGTGCGGTTGGGCTCCCACTTCAGTTCCTTCTTCGCCACCCACGGTCGCAGACGGAGCAAGCTTCTTCTCCTCACAAAACCCTGTCAGGAGTTATATAAAGTTAATAGTTCTTAGTTAGTTAGTTTTACTGTTAGTTTTGATAGCCTTATAGTTCTTAGTGTTATTGTTAAAAAAAAAAAAAAAATTATCGTTCGCTAGGTAGTTATAGGTAGCAAACAGTCTTGCCGGGCTCCCCCGGTTTTAAAATGTGGGTCACATGCAGAGACGTAATGCTGGCTTCGGACGGCCATTCGGACTGCATTAAGTGCTTGGGAGAGGCGCATGTCCCACAGAAGTGTGCACTGTGCAAAACTTACTGTGAGGGCTAGAAGAGACAGAGAAATGAGGCTGAAGATGAAAGCTCTTCGATAAAGCTCTGCAGCTTCCAGAGCTCACAAAGCAAGCCTCAACCCCGCGCTCTCCCAGACTTGAGAAACGACGGGCCGCCTCGCCTATGTGAGCCCCAGACCGAAAGAGACCATCACCAGCACAGTCCGTGTCTCCACCCACAGTGAGCGTAAGAGACAAACCCGGTGCCTCGGGTACACTTGGGCACAGGCAAAAATCGGCCTCAGAGCCAAAGCTCCGGCAAAAACCGTCCTCAGTGCCGCCAACTGTTATAACGATCCGTCGCCCGGCATCGCCGGCGACCACACCGAGCATCAAACAGGGCTCGGCACCCATAGTGACACACAAGTCAGCACCAACCACTATGGCACCACCTGAGTCGGCACCATTAGAGTCAGCACCGTTGATGTCTGCACTCAGACTCCGTGCCAAGCACAGCTGCGAGAGCACGTACGGCACCAACTGTGCCGGCACCGACTATCTCGGGCCCGGAACCAGCACTGTCGGCACGGAGGGGCTCGGTGCCGCAATCATCCAACTACATCACCAACGCATTCTCCGACTCCATATAGCCCTCGGATCCCACCCACACCAAGCGGAATGGCCAAAAGGCAGAATCATCCTGAACAACTGAGCCTAGAGCCCTTGACCTTTTCCCCAACACCATCCTCACCACATTCACCCGACTTAACAAGAGAAGATAGGGACAGAGCATATAGACGCATGAGGTATTACAGGTCCAGATACTCCATCGCCATACAGGGCATATGACTACTCTCCCCTTCCCTCATCAAGGGCATCTCCATGATCCACATACTCATATGGTCTCAGAGTATACTACAGATATCCTTCCTTACATAGAAGGTATAGCCCGACTTACTACTGACATCTGTGCTGTGCTGTATCCTGGAGAAGCAATAAACTCCCTCCATTCTACTGGCTGGTGGAGTCTGTCCGCGCCATTACGGGGGTGCAGGGGACGGGAAGACCCCAACGCGCCGTCACACTGGTGTCAGGGGTGGGATGCACTGCACCCTGCGGATGGAGCTCCCAGCAGCAAGTGACAAGGCGCAGTAGAAGCAAGGGCCTTAGAGCCAGGCGTGCTGGAGACAGAGCGAAACGGGTCCTGAGAATCGTGGGGCGCAGCAGCACTAGACTGGTGAGTCTGCACCGAGGGGACCAGCGGGGAGATGGCCTACACCCAACTCCTGAAGGCAGAGCTGGTGAAGCTGTGCAGAGAGAGGGGCTTGCCTGTGCGGAGCGCAACCAAGGCCCAGCTGATTGCCCGGCTGGAAGAGAATGACCAGCCACAGGGCTGGGATCCTGTCCCAGTGGGGAGCAGCCAGACTCACCCTGGGAGCGTGTCAGGCTCTGGGCAGGGGCGGAGCACTGGAACCCACCGGAGAGGCGGGACAGCCTCCCAGGGAAGCCCTGCAAGCCGTAGTCCGCCCAGGGGAGGGTCCAACCCAGCGGAGCTGCGGCGGCTAGAAATCCAGCTGCAGATGAAGGAATTGGAAGTCTAGGACCGTAGAGAGCAGCGACAGCATGAGCTGGCCATGGCAGAGCGAAGAAGCGGTGGGGCCCCAGCTGCGCCGAGTGCGGACGGGCCCCAAGGGCCCAGGGCGGCCAGATGCTTGGAGAAGCTCGTGGTGGCCCAATTGAAGGACATGGGCGACAGACGGGTTCCTCAGCTCCTTTGAGAGGGCCTGTGGACTGCAACGGGTCCCCCCAGCTGACTGGCTGCAGGAGCTCATCCCCGCACTGAACCAGGAGGCCACTGGGGTGCTCAATCAGCTGGAAGACCTACAGCCAGGGGATTACAACCGAGTCAAGGAGGCCCTGCTGCACAAGTTCGGGCTGACCCCCGAGATGTACAGGAAGAAGTTCCGGGGCGTGCAGAGGGGGCCACGGGAGACCTATGTGGATATGGCCTCCCGCCTGGCACAATACTGCCGCAAGTGGGTGTCTGGAGTTGGAGCCCAGACCGCAGAGGAACTGCTCAAGCTGATCATGATGGAGCAGTTCTATAAAGCATGCACACCCAGTCTGAGGCTGTGGCTCAAAGTCCGGAGAACCCCCAGGAAGCTGGGAGGCTGGCGGATGAGTTCACAGAGAGCCGGTCCAGGTGTGAACGGGAGTCCCGGAGGGAAAGGGAATCGCGCAGAGACCGGTTCTCGGCTGAGCGGCGGAGAGAGGCACCTCCGAGGCGAGCCCCAGGGACCAGGACCACTCATCAGTGCCCCAGAAAACCAGCCAGGGCCCGGGCGGAGCCGACCCAAAAGGGCCCGCAGAACCTAACTTGCCATCGCTGTGGGCAACGAGGCCACAAGAGGGCTCAGTGCACCAGGCACAAGAACAGGTCCCATGACCTGGGACTTTCCAGGGTTAACTGGCTGGGGCTGGAGGAAGGGCAGGCTGCCCCAGAGGCAGGGGCTGGCAGGCAAACCTCAGCTCAGAGTGGGGGGGAAGGATGCTCAGTGCACTTCCCCTGGGAGGTCTGACCCTCTGGAGGAGGATTCCTCTGTGTACCGGGTGGGGGCAGGGCGACCTCTGCAGAGCGACTGCCTCGTACCCCTGGAGGTGGATGGTAGGAAGGTGACAGGTTTCTGGGACACGGGGGCGAAGGTGACGCTGGCCCGACCCAACATAGTGGCCCCAGACCGTATGCTGCCCAACACTTAGCTGACCCTGAGGGGCATAGACGGCACCCCATTTAAGGTACCAGTAGCCAGGTTGCATCTGAAATGGGAGGCCAAGGAGGGCCCCAAGGAAGTGGGGGTGCACCTGCACTTGCCCACCAAGGTGCTCTCGGACGCAGAACAACCTCAGGATGCTTCCCCAACAGACAAGTCCTCCTTATCGCCTGATGAGGCCGTCCTACTGGGAGATCAGTTGCCACCTGATGATCTCAGGCAATTTCAGGACCTTTTTAAGAGAGTAGCCCAATCCCAAGGTATCCAGCTGTCCGAGGTGCCAGAAAAACAGCATGAGCGTCTCAAAAATCTGCCACCCTCCCAGAGAGGTAGAGTTGCAATACCAGTAGACAAAGCTATTATGGAGTCTGCGGACGATATATGGCAGACCCTAGCCTCGGTGCCTGCAACAAATAAGAGAGCGGATAAAAGATATTTCTTTCTGCAAAAAGGCGCTGATTTTCTTTTTATGCACCCGCAGCCCAACTCACTAGTTATGGATGCGGCACAGCAAAGATCTAAACTCCCACAACACAGACTCAATAATAACGACAACAAGCGCATGGATCTATTCAGAAGGAAACTATACTCCTCCGCTACACTCGTCTTGAGAATAGCTAACTATTCAGCATTACTATCCAACCATAACTTCAATAATTACTCAAAATTATCAGCATTAATGGAACACCTTCCAGAGGAGAAACATCCAATACTAAAGTCCATTGTTCAAGAAGGCTATGCATCCTCCAGAACAGCCTTGCAAATAGCTTTAGACGTAGCCGACACAGCGGCCAGAGCAACAGCCACATCCGTAGTCATGCGACGGGCATCTTGGCTACAGTCAGCAGCCGTGCCCCGTGCGTTACAATCGAAGGTGGAAGATCTTCCCTTTGACAGATTGAAGCTATTCACTGAAAAGATGGATGATGTACTCCACTCAAGTAAAGACTCAAGGACGACTCTACGTACGTTGGGGCTGTACACACCACCATACCACCACAAATGCTACACCCCATATCAAAAGCAACGAGAATTCAGATACCAACGTATAGCCAGCGGGGATTTGATCGGTCCAAACTGAGACAGCGTTCACAAAGAAAGCGACCACAGAACAACTGCAACATCAACAGTCAAACCAAGAAGCAGCAGGTTTAAGCCCTTAGTCAAGGGCCTGCAAAACCTACCACTCTCTCCTCAGCCATCACATCCCGGTCCGATTTTCCATCACCGTTTACGACCCTTTCGACACCGATGGAATACCATCATGACAGACCGCTGGGTTTTAGAAACAACAACAACATCAGGGTACACCATACCATTCACCAAATTACCTCCAACCTCTCCGCCCTCCCCGTCCCTCTTCAGGGACCCTTCCCACAAGATACTGCTCCGACAGGAGGTACAACAGCTACTAGAACTTGGAGCAATAGAGGCCGTTCCCGACGAATTTCGGGGCAGAGGATTCTATTCACATTACTTCCTCATCCCAAAAAGAACTGGAGGATGGAGACCAATTCTAGATCTCCGAAGATTGAACCTACCTGCAGAAACAAAAATCCAAAATGGTTACCCTGGCAATGATAATCCTGGCACTGGAAAGGGGAGACTGGTTCGCGGCTCAACTTGCAAGACACGTATTTTCACGTGACCATTCATCCGGCACACAGACGCTTTCTCCGATTTACATTAGGACAAGACCATTACCAATACAAGGTGCTCCCATTTGGCCTTTCCACAGCTCCCAGGGTATTTTCAAAGACTCTGGCAGTGATGGCAGCATACCTTAGCAGACAGCAAGTAGTCATATTCCCCTACCTGGACGATTGCTTAGTCAAGGGCGCGTCAGAAGCGGAGACACGATGCATGATTTACATAACACGACAAGTATTCGAATGTCTAGGCCTCTTACTCAATGTCCAAAAATCCACCCTGCTACCAACACAGGATTTGGAATTCATAGGTGCCCGTTTAGATGCTGTAACAGCAAGAGCTTACCTGCCACTACAACGATTCAACACCATTCAAGAATAGGTGACTACTATTACCGTCAGCCCTACAGTTACAGTACTTACATGCCTTCAACTCATGGGCCACATGGCGGCCACAACATACATAGTCAGACACGCAAGCCTGCACTTTCGATGCATACAACATTGGATAGCCACAGTTTACTTTCATTGAAAACAAGAAGTGCACAAGCGGGTTTCCCCCCCATCACGGGTACGACAATCCCTCACATGGTGGATCAAACCGTCCAGTCTTTTGGAAGGCATGCCTTTCCATCGCGTCCAACCATTAATACACATAACCACCGATGCTTCCCTCATAGGGTGGGGAGCAGTTATGGTAGCTACGTCAATACAGGGAAGATAGTCCAGCCAAGAGATCACATTCCATATCAACCTATTAGAGCTCAGAGTGGTACACAACGCGTGCAAACAATTTGCTGCACATATTCGAGACAAGGTAGTTGGCATATTAACCGACAATATGACAACAATGTATTACATCAGTCAGCAAGGTGGCGCACGGTCCCACATATTGTGTGCCGAAGCTGTGCAGTTGTGGATGAACTGGTGCATTCAGAACAACGTTACTCTAGTGGCCTCTTATTTGCCGGGGACAAACAACGTAGAAGTAGATGCTCTCAGCAGACAATTTGCACCAAATCACAAGTGGGAAATACATCCCCAATATCTACAGCTCATTTTTCAAAAATGGGGGTTTCCAAAGATAGACCTATTTGCGTCACACAACAAGTGCCAACTATATTGTTCCAGAGCGGGCATTGGCTGGGGATCTCTAGAAGATGCCTTTCTCTGCAATTGGAAGGGTCCACTTCTCTACACGTTTCTCCCCATCCCTCTCATCCCCAGAGTCCTCGAGAAGATCCGAATGGACAGAGCCAACGTAATACTCATAACACCATTCTGGCCTCGACAGGTCTGGCTGTCTTACTTGTATCAGATGTCTCTTCGGCCTCCTTATCACTTCCCGATCCTCCACAACCTTCTGACTCAGAGGTCGGGCACTCTGCTCCACCCGAATCCGCACATCCTGAAACTCACGGCATGGCTCCTTGCTGGTTCTATCAGAAGGAAATACAATGCTCAGATCAGGTAAAAGAGGTCCTCCTACATAGTAGGAAACAATTTACTTGGTCTACTTACCTGCAAAAATAGCGTAGATTCACGGTATGGTGTTCTAACTAGAATCTGGAACCGATAACAGCGCCCTTAGAGAGCATTCTGGACTATATATTATCACTCGTGGATTCGGGCCTTGCCGTTGCATCCATAAGGGTACATTTAGCGGCTATTGCTGCCCTCCACCAACATATAGATGGTACCTCAGTCTTTGCACATCCCACTATGAGAAGATTCCTTAAAGGCCTCATGAATTTGCATCCACCACACAGGCCTCCACTACCTCTGTGGAATTTAGAAATGGTGTTAGATACCCTCACACGGGCCCCCTTTGAACCTTTGGTTACCTGTCTGCTGCACATCATGTCACTCAAGGTAAACTTTCTGCTAGCAGTTACTTCAGCAAGAAGAGTAAGCGAGTTGGCAGCGTTAATGGCAACCCCACCATATACCATTTTCAATAAAGATAAGGTTAAACTTCATCCTCATCCATCCTTCATCCCAAAAGTATGCTCCGAATTTCACTTAAATGAGCCGATAGTACTGCCAACTTTTTACCCAACGCCACACAAATCGGCAACAGAAGCAAGATTCCATGTCCGTAGGGCATTGGCCTTTTATGTGGACAGAACCCACGCGTGGTGAAAATCAGACCATTTAATAGTGTCTACAGCAGAACGAACAAAAGCCCTTTCTTCTCAGAGGATTTCCAACCTAGTAGTACAGTGCATTAAGCAATGTTACGCTATAAGGAATAAACCACTACCACAGACTGTGAGGGCACATTCGGCAAGAGCAGTGGCAGCATCAACTGCTTTCCTTCGGGGAGTCCCCCTCAGGGACATATGCAGGGTAGCAACATGGTCCACCAATACCTTTATGAGACACTATGTGATCATACACTCTTACGTAAAGGGTGTGGCAGTGGCTTCCTTCTGTCCTATCTACAATAGTTGTACCTTGAATCCGACACCCACCTTCCTCTATTCTTGGATACGGCTATATACTCACCAAGAGTGGAGCACCCACAGGGACACCAATCGAAGAAGAAGTTACTCATCTTGGTGAAGTAACGAGGGTTCTTCGAGATGTGTATCCCCATGGGTGCTCCACTACCCGCCCTCCTCCCCGCTTCGGATTCTCTGATTATATTTTCCAGATTCCGCGGGGGACTCGAACAGAGGCGGGAACTGGACCGTGTGAGACTTCAAAGGGAGCCAACAGCTTGCAGCGCGTGCCACGCATGCATGGTCTGGCTGACAACTGCTCAGCAAAGCTCCGAGCTGCAGCGCCGGGACGACCCGACACCAAGAGTGGAGGACACACATCTTGAAGAACCCTTGTTACTTCACCAAGGTGAGTAACTACTTCTTCCCGTTAACCTCTCTGGGGCTACTATATGCAGAGAAGCTATGGAATTCAAGTCACCTAAAATTAGAGACTTGTACCCAGCCAGTCTCTGGAAAGTGGACACCAGTGAGCAGCATTCAAAACAGGGCCCTCTGAGCAGTCAGACAGATATCCCAGCCTCTACCTCCATCCTAAGGGTTCAGGAGGTAAATGAAATTGGAGAGATTCTGGGGTCTAAAATTCTACAGGAAGTCCATCTCTGGTGCAGACACATGTAGAAAGAGAGAGGGACATATAGCCAATACCAGGCCCAGAAGATTAGAGTCTATAGTAGCTAGGTGCAGGGGAGAACACATAGGTAAGGGAGCATGGCTCAGCGACTTAGAAAATGAAAGGCTTCTCTCACTCCTCCATGGCTTTACAGAGGTGTCAGAGCCAAACCAGCTGGAAGGAACTGGCAACCAGTATATTGCCAGCCTCATGTGTTCAAACTCATTAGTAAGGTTAAGATTTTGTCACAGTTATTTTTAGTAAAAGCTGTGGACAGGTCACAGGCTATAAACAGAAATTCACAGAAGCCTGTGACCAATCTGTGATTTTTTTTTTTTTTTTTTTACTAAAAATAATGGGATTGGGGGCAGGGCCGGATTAAGGCATGGGCTAGCCGGGCAGCTGCCCGGGGCGCCAACCATGGGGCGTTGATGGCAGCTGTAAGGGGCGCACAGCGCCCCTTACAGCTGCCATCAGGTGCAGCGTGCCCAGCTCCCAGATCGCGGGCTGCAGCAGCTCCCAGCGGCCAACCTGCAGTGGCTGCCCGGGCCGGGGGCCGCATTAACCCCCGCAGCGCCGGCCAGCAGCGCCCTTCCCCCCCGCAGCTGCGGGGCCCTGCCTCATCAGGCTCAGCCCGCCCCAGGCAGTGCGCCAGCGGCGGTAGCCGGGCTGGGCCGGGCCGGGCACATGCGTCCTGCTGCCGCCAGCTCCGCGCCCTCCCCCACGCGCCGGGCTGGGGCAGGGCCACTCATGCGCTCTTCCCCCAACCCGGGGCGCAATTAAACTGTCTGCCCGGGGCGCCGGAATGGCTCGGTCCGGCCCTGGATTGGGGCGGCTGCTGTGGGATGACTGAAGTTCAAGCCCTTCTGTGAGGGGGAAGACTGTTCAAGCAGCCACTGCCACAATGGCAGCTCCAGGGTGCTTTTTATTTGCCTTCTGGTTTCTAAGCCATTAGAATGCACTGAGGTCACATTTTCAAACTTTCAGACACAACCACGTAGGCTACAGTCTTAGGCTGTGTCCAGACTACAAAGAAGTCAGAAAAAGATATGCAAATTGCAGTTCGCAATTTGCATATCTTTTTCTTCCGAAAGACGTTTTTCCTACATTTGGCCCATCTACACTGGGCCAAATGTCAGAAAAAAAGCCTCTTTCAGAACATTCCTTCTTCCTCGTAGAACAAGGTTTACAGGGATGCCGAAAAAAATGCATCTGCTTTCCCGAATTTTTTTTTTGGAAGAGCAGATGCATTCCTTGGATGCGGCAGAGCTTTTAAATTTTGCAGTCTAGATGTATTCTTACTTTTCATGTTAAAAGAACAAAACAGGCATTTGGAAGCTATAAGTCCATTAGCAAAAATTTTTAATAAATCTCTAAACTCAGGGGTTGTACCATTTGACTGGAGAATTGCTAATATAGTTCCTATTTTTAAGAAAGGGAAAAAAAGTGACCCGGGTAACTACAGGTCTGTTAGTTTGACATCTGTAGTATGCAAGGTCTTGGAAAAAATGTTGAAGGAGAAAGTAGTTAGGGACATTGAGTTTAATGGCAATTGGGACAAATTACAACATGGTTTTACAAAAGGTAGATCATGCCAAACCAACCTGATCTCCTTCTTTGAGAATAACAGATTTGTTAGATAAAGGAAATGCAGTGGATCTAATGTACCTCGATTTCAGTAAGGCATTTGATACAGTACCACCTGGGGAATTTATTGGTTAAATTGGAAAAGATGGGGATCAATATGAAAATTGAGAGGTGGATAAGCAACTGGTTAAAGGGGAGACTACAGCGGGTCATACTGAAAGGTGAACTGTCAGGTTGGAGGGAGGTTACTAGCAGAGTTCCTCAGGGATCAGTTTTGGGATCGATCTTATTTAATCTTTTTATTACTGACCTCGCACCAAAAGTGGGAGTGTGCTAATAAAGTTTTCGGATGACACAAAGTTTGGAGGTATTGCCAATTCAGAAAAGGATCGGGATATCCTACAGGAAGATCTGGATGATCTTGTAAATTGGAGTGATAGCAATAGGATGAAATTTAATAGTGAGAAGTGTAAGGTTATGCATTTAGGGATTAATAACAGGAATTTTAGTTATAAGCTGGGGACATACCAGTTGGAAGTAACGGAAGAAGAGAAGGACCTCTGAGTCCTGGTTGATCACAGGATGACTATGAGCCGCCATTGTGACATGGCCGTGAAAAAGGCTAATACGGTCTTGGGATGCATTAGGCGAGGTATTTCCAGTAGAAATAAGGAGGTGTTAGTGCTGTTATACAAGGCATTGGTGAGACCTCATTTGGAATACTGTGTGCAGTTCTGGTCTTCCATGTTTAAGAAGGATGAATTCAAACTGGAACAGGTACAAAGAAGGGCCACTAGGATGATCCGAGGAATGGAAAACCTGTCTTATGAAAGGAGACTCAAGGAGCTTGGCTTGTTTACATTAACCAAAAGAAGGCTGAGGGGAGACATGATTGCTCTCTTTAAATATATTAGAGGGATAAATACCAGGGAGGGAGAGGAATTATTTAAGCTTAATACCAATGTGGCCACAAGAACAAATGGATATAAACTGGCTATTAGGAAGTTTAGACTAGAAATTAGATGAAGGTTTCTAACCATTAGAGGAGTGAAGTTCTGGAACAGCCTTCCAAGTGAAGTAGTGGGGGCAAGACCTATCGGGCTTCAAGATTAAGCTAGATGGGTTAATGAAGGGGATGGTTTGATGGGATAACATGATCTTGTTAACTAACTGACCTTTCACTATCAGTGGTAAATAGGTCAATGGTGGGATGATAGGAGTTACTATAGAGAACTTTTTCCTGGGTGTCTGGCTGGTGAGTCTCGCCCACATGCTCAGGCTTCAGCTGATTGTCATATTTGGGGTCGGGAAGGAATTTTCCTCCAGGGTAGATTAGCAGAGGCCCTGGAGGTTTTTCGCCTTCCTCTGTAGCATGGGGCACGGATCACTTGCTGGAGGATTCTCTGCATCCTGGGGTCCTTAAACCATTTGAGGACTTCAGTATCTGAGATATAGGTGAGAGGATTATTCTAGGAGAGGGTGGGTGAGATTCTGTGGCCTGCATTGTGCAGGGGGTCAGACTAGATGATCATAATGGTCCCTTCTGACCTTAAAGTCTATGAACTCCAAGAAAGACATCAAGTATTGCAGTATTTGACAATATTGCAACAGACTTCAGATATTAGTCCTTAAGGAAACCATCCACTTGTGCTCCTCGCATGCTCCCTAGTATATGACAGACAGACAGACAAAGGAAAATTTGCCTTGTTTGCCCAGCAGGGATTGAGGGAGGAGTGTTCTCTCTTGTCATCACAATGGAACCCTTCTAGACCCTCTGTGAGCCAGGAATGGGATAAAAGCCACAGAACTCACCCTAATGAAACTTTTTTTCTAAATCTGCAAATTGTGGTTTAGAATGAGCTTTCTGCATGGTACACTAAAAAGTGATGCCCCAGACTTCAAAGAGTGAGGGGACTCTGAGCTATTCACAATGGGCTATGTGGGATTAGAGATGGCGGTTGTATTGGGATGTTCGCTAATTAAAGACACACTGTCTTTCACTTCAGGAACAAGCAGCATGGCCAGAGGGGAAGGAATTTTTTTTTTTTTTTTTTTTTTTTTTTTTGAGTGAAATGTAGCAACTCTGCCACCATGTGGACAAAGGCTGGTGATGCTAGAGTGTAGTAAAGTGAGCAGTGAATTAACAGACCAACCCACAGCATAGTACTCTCATTAACATGAGACATTTCCACTTTGAGCCCTGTACAACAGCTTGTTTCAACTTTTCATCTGGGTATGAATGCTCCTATAGGTTGTATGAGCATTCTGTGCTTAAATAGGGGTCTGCTTATATGGGCCCTGATTCCATAACTTGGAAGGAAAACGTAAGAGCAAATTTCTAGTTGACAGAGTTATGTATTTTATAGCATGCTATGGAATTAGCATTTTTGTAAAATTTGTTATAAAATGCCTGTGGTCAGGAAATTGTCAGGCAGAAATACACCCTGCCCTTTAAGCCTGTCATAGATCCTCAGAGTCACAGTCATGGACTGAGACCCCATTGTTCTAGGCATTGTATGGACACACAAAATCTGTTACAGCCCCAGATTGCTTGTAATCTAGAGACTACATCTGTTCTGTGACCTAAAGGTGTGTGTTTCTCCTAATCATATACACATACATTGATGAAACCTAGCATGAGTATGTGTACACAAGTCCATCTGACTCCCCTGGTATGAAAAACCTTGAGCAACACTGGCCTAAGTAGTCTTCTCTTTCTGACTAGTTAAAAAAAAAAAAAAAAAGGAAATTAAGCAGTGTAGTAGGTGTCCAAAATGGGTTTTTTCTTCCCTTACATAGTAGAACATGAGGGGAAGCTCACAGAGTTCTACAGTGCACTATTCTTTCATATTCAAGACGACCTTTTTCAGCAACTAGTGGTCTCAATGTAGGTGCTTATTTTGGATTTGTTATTCTGACAAAGCTTGTATGCAAAAACATATTCCTCAAAAATCTCCCTGTGTGCGCCTTTAGATGCTAATAAAGCATTGCAGCCCAGAACTTGTAATATCCACCAGAAGCGTAGCAAGGGTATCATGTGCCCGGGGGCAAAGACAAAATTTGCACACCCCCGGCCGCCATTTGCGGCAGGGCCCCAAACCTGGCACACGGCTGAGCCCGACACTGGGAGGGGGGGAGAGCTTGTACCGCATCTTCCCTCATCCCCTCCAGTTTGGGCCCAGGCCTCTATACGCACTGACCCGCCGGCGGAGATGGAGGAAGGTCGGGCTGGGGGCGGAGAAGAGGCTCCAGCTCATGGGTGGAGGAGGAGCAGGAAAGCTGAGGGATGACAGGGGGAGCGGAGGAGAACTAAATTGGCCTCCTCTCCCCCCCCCCCTCAGCATGGCACCTGGGGGCAACTGCCCCCCTACGTTCTCCTCACTATACCACTGATATCCACTGGCCCTGTTTCTCATATTAAAGATGAAACTGCCTGAAATTTGCCTAACTGCCTGATGCAGCTGTTCTTAATGTGGTCCCCCAGCTGAGTAAAAGTTTTGATGGCTCTACTTTATATTGCACCTGTCTGAAATGGGACTCTACATACACAATTTGAACTGGTATAACTGTTCTGGGGACTAAAAAGAGGTAAGAGTCAGACCAGTTGAAAGTCTCTGGCTAAAGATAAAAGGGAAAAAGTGGGCATGACATCATGGTAGGGGACTATTCTCGAGACCCAAATCAGGACAAGGAAGTGGATGAGGTGTTTTTAGAGCAAACAAATATCCAAAATACAAAACCAGGTAGTAATGGGGGACCAATTTCCCAGATAACTGTTGGGGAAAAAAATAGAGCAGAATACAAAATTTTCAGTAAGTTCTTGGAATGTATATAGGACAATTTAGGTTTCAAAAAGTGAAGGAAGTAATTGGGGGATAGCCATTTTAGATTGATCAACAGGAAAGAATTGGTTGTGAATCTGAACAGGGAAGGCTATTTAAGTGAAAGTGATGAGGGGACAAACTTTACAATTTTAAGGAAAGGGAAGACTAAGAGCAGCAGAATAAAGAGAACGAAATTCAAAAGAGCAGATTTAAAAAACTGGTAGGTAAAGAACCTTGGGAAGAAAACCATAGGAAGGGATAAAGGAGGATTCAGGAGAGCTGGCAGTTCCTCAAAGGTACATTAAATGCCCAACTTCAATGTACAAATATATATAGAAGCACGAGGAAGACCAAGGACAGGATAGGCCCATTACTCAATGAAAAGGAAAAAAAAAAAATCTAACAGAAAATGTGGAAAAAGCAGAAGTGCTAAATGACTTCGTGTCAGTTTTTACCAAGAAGGCGATTGGATGCTTTACATAGTGAATGACAGTGAAATTGGAGTAGATTCAAGAAACTAAGAAACTAAAATAGGGGGGGACGTTAAAAATTTAGACAAGTTAGAAGTCAAGTCACCAGGGCTTGATGAAATGCATCCAGTCTTTTCATTTAAAAAAAAAAAACAAAACAAAAATGCATTTTGCCAACTATATCTCCAAGAAAGGCATCAAGCATTATAAGATTTGACAAGGTTGTAACAGACTTCAGGTTTCAGATATTAGCCCCAAAGGAAACTGTCCACTTATGCTCCTCATATGATTCCTTTTTGACTTCTGTCTTGTTATGCTATTGGTAAAACAGACTCTAGAGCTTGGAGAGGACCCTGTTTTAAATAGTTGGCAAAATGAATATCTGAATAGCTTTATAACTAGGTAAACACTTATTAAACACTTCTCTCCATGTGTTTAGCAATATAGAGGGCACGTCTACACTGCAGAGCTAAAGCCAAAATAAGCTATGCAACTTGAGCTATGTCAATTGCGTAGCTTAAGTCGAATTAGTTTACTTCAGCTTTTGGTGCTGTCTACCACTCTCTCTGACTTCCCTTACTCCTTGTAAAATGAGGGTTACAGGAGACAGAGTAAGAAGCCCTCTGGCTCAACATTATTTTGACATTATGTTGAAATAACTGCTTGTAGTATAGACGTGGTCTATGTTATTTCGGAATAACATCAGTTACTCCAAAATAATACTACTTTGTAGACGTACCCAGAGTGATGGGAAATGACTCATGGCAACCAGTTTCTTGAGAAGTGTTCATATTGAACATCCATCCCAGGTGACAGTACTGAATTCTTTACGGGAAGAGCGTGGGTGGCAATAGATGGGGAGGGGTTGAGTCAGATGTCGGCTGCATAGGAACACAGGAACTCTTTAGTCTTAAAGCAGAATAAAAGGAAACTGTAATAAATCTAACTCCAGGGAAACCATCAACAAAATGAACCTGTAATTATGAAGAAAAAATGTAGCATCAATAGGGAAAGCTGAGCCTTTGCTGTATTAGGGCTTTGTTATTTTTACTATAATGTATGATGCTAACATTATTTATTGTTGCAGTAGTTTGGAATATCAGTTATTCCAAGGGAAACATATATTGAAACAGATTTTTCCTTTCTTTAAAACATAACTGGGGAGCAAGAGATACACATAGGCCTTTTGCCCATTATCCTTGATCATTCAAATGTGGTTGACTGAGATATTAAGTAAAGTCTAGTCTGTTAAAATTAATCTTTTGGAAGACACCTATATGCAATAAAATCTGGATTTAATACAGCACTTTTTAAACACTAGTGCAAGATTTCTCAAACTGGGGGTTTCGTTGAACAGCATAAGTAGTTAAAAAAACAGTAATATAGGACAGGAGTGAATGGTCAGGATGTTAGCGTCTAGTTGAATCATTGACTAATCGATAAGCGGAGCTTACCTGTTAGCATTATCGACTAAGTCACTTCCCTCCGCACCCCTCCTCCCCCACTGCAGCTGTGCATTGTAAAGCCCAGGGAAGCCAGTGTGTGAAGTTGCTAGCTCAGCCCTTCCTCCACAGGTGTCTTTTCATTCATATATAATCTCTCTCTCGCACGCGCTGCAGCTGTATGTGTGTGTGTGATGAATGAAAAGATACCCATGGAGCAGGGGTCAAGCTAGCAACTTCGCGCACCGGCTTCCCTGTGCTTTACAATGCAGAGCCACAGCTGGGGAGGTTTTGCTGAGAATCGGCACGAGCCAAACTGAGCGCCACAACTGCTTACCATTGTCAACTGATCTAATAATTGACAGAAAAATCTATCAACTATTTGTTTAGGGAAGTAATTGAATTTTAACATCCCTAGTGAATGGATTGGAACCCACAACCTTTACACAGTGGCAAGGTGGCTACTGCGCTAAAATAATGCATTTAATTTAATTTAATGTATTAATAAAATAGCAGAAACTGAGGTAAAACACTTCATCAGTATTGTCTCAAGTAGCTGATTTGTCTGCAACAGCTAACAAAACTGCTTATTCTTGGAAAACTGATGTGTTAGAAGATTTGAGAAGCCTAAAATATAAGTAATTATACAATATTAGAAGACTTACCCACTATTGCTCGGGTCCTTTGGGGCTAGGGAGCCACGGTTGGGGAAGCGAGGCGGAGCTCAGGGCAGGAAGTGAGAGTGCAGGTGTCAGAGCAGTGGCTTGGGAGAAGGGAGGTTCAGGGAAGAGGGTGGAGGTGGTTGCTGGCTTCTCTCCTCAGCTGGCCGGTGGGGTGCACCCCCTAGCCTGCGCTCCCCAGGACCTGGCCCAGGAGTGGGATGGGGCTATGTGGCTTTCCCACCAGTGCTCCTGGGGACAGGAGGAAGCTGCACAGGCCACCTGTTATTGCTCCCCGTGGCTGGCCACTGGCGGTCCCTGGGGTACTTCTGCCAGCCAGCAGCTGCTCGCTAGGGTGCTTGCTGCCCCACCATGGTCATTCATGAGTATAACTGTCCCCCATACTTGCTGCCCTCCTGTGATCATGTGTGAGTGTAACTATCCCTGCTATCACACCCTGCCTTTCCACAAAACAATCGCATTCTACGCATATTCCATTATCCTGGCACAACCAAACCCTGACTTTGCTTTAAGTTATGATAAGAAGAAGCTGAATACCAAATTTGGTGGTCCTAGTTCTTACTGGTTAGGAAGAGTTCTTGTACAGACCCACAGGCAGATGGACAGACAGACAGACAGACAGACACACATTTCTAAAATATATATAAGAGTATAAACTCAGCCTTTTTGAAAGGCCAGTCAAGAAGCAGTGTTTGACCATACCAAAAGGGTAAATGAGTTTTTGTTTTGCTTTTTAAGCTAGTTAAATGTATTCAACAGCATAAAAGAGATTGAAGCAAGTTCTTTTGTAGAGAACATATGCAGCAACACCAATGTATACTATAAACCTGTACTTTTAGATAATTAGATGCAAAAGCTGACAATGCTGCATTTTAACTTGATGGGCAAGTAACTGGTTGATAACTAAGAATTATGTGCTACTGTTAATTATTTTCTTTAGTAATATGTAGGTGACTGGCTCTGTTGTCTAGTTTTGGGAAGAAATCAATGAAAGCATATGCTACAATGAATGATGAAAAGACTGGCTTTTCTGGACTAGAAAATGACATCATCAGTCCCATTTACATATTCTCTCCTTGCCTCATAGGTATCAAAGGTCGAGTTCTTGACAGGAATGGACAGCCTATGCCAAATGTAATAGTGGAAGCCAAAGGAAGGGAACATATCTGTCCTTATCGAACCAATCAATATGGAGAGTATTACCTTCTCCTCCTGCCTGGAAGCTATGTGCTTAATGTAAGATGACTACTCTGCTAAATCTTAAGTTCTTAAATTATGTTTGAGAGTTCTTGAAATTGCCAGAGACAGGAGCCCATAAAATTAAGGTGTTGGGGATTGGATTTTTTTTGTTTGTTTTAATAAAATAAATGTATAATGTCCGCTCAGGGCAGGAGTTCCACTACTTGCTGATAGCAGCCATTTACCTCATGATCTCAATCAATATTTATCCAATGACTTTGGAAAACTGAGCAGGTTACACGTACAAAAGACCTTATGTGGACACAGAACAATGGGAAGGAGGAATGGCAAGGGACAACAAAATCTCTTGCATTCTTAGGCCTTTGGAAATAGTAGTTGCTTAGTTTTAGGGTGAGTGGAATCAGATTTTTATTGGGTAAGTGTCAATAAATGTCAATTTCATCACACATACAACCCAACAAAAATATTTCTGTTAATAATTAAAATGTACAGCGGCAAAGAAAAATGGTGCTTAAGAAATTACTAGAGCTTGATAAAATACAGAAAGGAAATGTCCTTATGACATGCTAACTGTTTTTCAAATCTAAAAAAAGGCTTAAAAATAAACTGATGGTATTCATAGAAAATATCAAAATACAAAACACAAGTGCAGACAACCCTACTACTATGAATGTTTCCAGTTAAGTGACTGTGTAAAAAATGGCACCTTCTTATTGTGTATGCAGATTTGCCTGTTTGAATTCAAACAATGATCTAAAATGACTAGAGCTGGCATGTTAAACCAAGCTAGTAAGATAAACTTAAAAAACAAACAATAGTCTGGTAGCACTTTGAACAAGCTAGTAAGAACATTTTCCTGTTTGTCCTTAGGCTACAGTACCCGGATCTGGATCAATACTAAAGACACTGGCAGTACCAAATGGTCCTGAAAACTTCCAAGCTTTGAAATATGACTTTACTTTCCCAGGGGTCTCCATCACAGCAAGAGATGCTGCATGCCCTACCAAACCTCTTTATCAGCATTTTGAAAGTTTTTCAGCAGCAGTAAAGCCTACTTTGCATTTCTTGGCTTTAATGATTGTTTTGTATACAGTTTTCAAATAAAGCCAAAGATGAATTAGGTGAAACTTGAAGGCAATCTAACACATCAGGGCACAAATATGTTTTTAAAAGCTAAAAGTTGTTGTGCAAAAAAGAGTGTATATTATTGTATAATTTAATGCCTATGATTTTTAAAATCAGGTTTACTATATTTTAAAAATATTGGCTAGACAATCAATAAGAGGTTTGACTGTTTAAATATGCATAATAATGCCGATATCCATCTCCTTTTCATAAGATCAGGTCTGCAGCCAGTTTGTCTGCACCCCAGTTATACCAGAGCCAGAACTTTTATCTTCACCTGAAAACAGGGTCATCCCCTAACACCAGGAGTCTTCAACCTATGGCTCAGTATGGAACCAAATATGGCTCTCTCGTCATTCCCAAAATATATGCCGTTTTTAAATTTAAAATGAAAAATTCAGAATTTTTAAAACATGTAATTACTCATATAGTTTGAATGTGTGCATGAACCTGAATTTGACCAGTTATGATGTAAATTTCAAAGAAATGTGCAAAAAGATGCAGCATCAGAAGTCCCATTAAATAAAGTCTGTGAGTACATTTAATTTATGGTGTTAATCATCATATCAATTATCAATAACATTAAGTTATATATTTTTAGTCATGCAAATGGGCATTCTTATATGGCTCTTTATTAACCACTTGCTCTTAATTTTGATGTAGTTTGGCTCTTTGGTTTGAAAAGGTTGCTGACCTCTGCCCTATACTGTGTACCTCTTCTTGTTAATTTCCTTTTGAAATTTCCATAAGCTCTTCATTAACATTTGATTCAGAAGTCTAGGAGCATGTTGTAACACCATGGTCTATCAGGGATATGTGTCACCCACATATGTCTGGAGAAGTATGTCTCAAGGCAATGTACCTTTGAGTGCCCTGCCTTTATCTATATTGCCTAGAGAACATAATTTTCAGCATATATGCATAATCTCTCTCAAAGGGTGCGTCTAGACTACATGGCTACGTTGACGGAGCCAACGACAAAGGGAAATGAAGCGGCGATTTAAATATTCGCCACTTCATTTAAATCAAAACAGCTGCCGCGCTGTGCTGATCAGCTGTTTGTCAGCACAGCGTGGCAGTCTAGACGGGGATCTGCCGACCCCAGAACCCTTTGTCGGCAGATCCTTTATGCCTCATGAAACGAGGCTTACAGGATCTGCCGACAAAGGGTTCTGGGGTCGGCAGATCCCCGTCTAGACTGCCGCGCTATGCCGACAAACAGCTGATCGGCACAGCGTGGCAGCCATTTTTATTTAAATGAAGCAGTGATTATTTTACTCGAAAAAGGGAAATGAAGCGGCGATTTAACTAATCTACATGGCTCCATCGACTGAGCCATGTAGTTTAGACATACCCAAAGTGTCAACAATGCCTCTCTGTCATGTATATTGATCCAATTGGATGGTCTCTACAACAAAGGATAAATGGACACAAGGTTAGATATCAGGAAAGGTTACACATAAACCTGTAGGGAAACTTTTTAACCTGCCTATGCACTCGTTAATGGATTTAAAAATAGCCATTCTTCTACAAAGGAATATGCAAATTTGACACGGTTTCCCTGGGCTTGAACAAATACATTAACTAGATGTCACATTAAGCAGCCAGTCTTCCCTGTATTTAACACCTCATTGATATTAAAAGCTAAGTTTGGGACACTTGCAGCTCAATTAGCCTCATAAGCACCAGTACTACAATTGGCAGGTACCTTTTCCCCTTCTCTCCTTTTTCTGCTATAAATTCTGGGTTCCTGTTATTTCCACTGCAGCTCATCTGATAAAGTGGGTTTTGCCCACAAAAAATTCATGACCCTATATATTTTTATTAGTCTCTAAGGTGCCACAGGACTACTTATTATAGTCTCAATATGTACATTTGCAGTCATGATGAAGAAATGTGAAACAGGCTTTCAGAAAAGACTTTTCATGATCCCTTTTTGGTAAACCCGGGGAGAATCCCTGTGCCCATATGTGCTCCTGTGCCCTCTGCCAGTTGGCATCAAGAGGTTCTTGGGTCATTGCAACCTTATCAAACATGAAAAAAGTCTCCCTTAAAAAAGGTGAATGCTGATCTAACAGTCTTCCAGGAACCCCACCTCATTGAGTCTGAGACTATTTTAATAATTACCCAGCCAAGGCTAGGGAGGTCAAGCCCATTCAATAAAAAAATTGAACCCATAAATCCTATCACCTTTCATACGCCAGTTGATGACACCACAGTGTTTGCACATCCTGTAACTAAGCGCTTCCTAAAAGGCCTACAGGCCCTATAGCCCGACATTAACACTCCTCGGGAACCATGGGATCTGCACATGATACTGATGACACTTACGAAACCTCCATTTGAACCTATCGGCCACAGGCTCGCTACTCCACCTAACCCTAAAGGCAGCTTTCCTTGTCACAATAATGTCAGCACAGAGTGGGTGAGGTGGCCGTCCTAATGGCTGACCTGCCATTTACCATCTTTTTTAAGGATAAAGTCTCGCTGTGACCCCACCCTAAGTTCTTACCGAAGATACGTTCCCCCTTTCACTTAAACCAAACTATACATTTACCTGTATTCTTCCCAAAGCCTCACGCCACTGCCTTCAAGGCACAGATGCATACCCTTGATGTCAGAAGAGTGCTCTCCTTCTATATCCACAGAACAAACTCCTTCAGATCATCTCCACAAATCGTTTCCATTGTTGATCGCAACAAGGGAAGCCACATATCATCACAAAGATTATCTCATTGGATTTCCTACTGGATTGCCCTATGCTACTCGCTCAACCATTTGCCACCACCTACCTCAATACGGGTATATTCGACTAGAATGGTCGCCACCTTGGTCGCTTACCTTAGAAAGGTTTCCATCGATGACATATGTGCTGCTGACACATGGGCATCAGCAGGGCTCGACAATTAAGGCAATCTACTCGCCCGTGGCGACTAGATTTTAGACCAGCACAGCCGCGCAGCATGCGGTTCTGCGCGGCTGGCAAGTGGGGCTCGCCGCCGCTTGGCGAGCCCTGGGCATCAGAACACACCTTTGTGAAGCACTGTGCACTTTCCTCCGGACCGCTCCACTGCAAAAGAGTAGCAAAAGCCATACTGCAAACAGCTTACCTACCTGATCTGAAGTCCCTGCCTCCTTAACACAAATTGCTTTGCAGTCACTTACTGTGGAGCACCTCCAGGGATGTCTGACTCAAAGAAGAGGAGGTTACTCACCTTCCTGAAACTGACGTTCTTCAAGATGAGCTTCCCTTGGGGTGCTCCACTCTCTTCCTCTCCTTTACTTTGGGGGGAAAAAAAAGGAGGCTGTTCTCCTATACTGGGTTCCGGATAGAGAAGGAACTGAAGGGAGGTGGCCGCGCATGCACGATGGTACTGGGGGGCTTGCGTGCTGCGCATGTGCAGCCCCAATGCACTGCTATGAAAAATCTGCTCTGAGTCACTGGACGCACCTACACCTACTGTGGAGCACCCCCAGGGACGTTCGTCTTGAAGAAAATCAGTTACAGGAAGGTGAGTAACCTCCTCTTACCTCTGCCCTAGGAAATCTGATTATAGTAAGGGACTTCAACAAATTGCTAGGCCTGCTTTTGGACAGAGCAAGCAGATCCAACCATTCCCAATTCCCAGTGAGGCAGACCATTATTTCCCAGATGGGGAAAATGGGGTTTAAAGGACTTACAGAGGCAGCAGCACTCAAGAGGTAGAAACAATGCCTTTCTCTCACCCCTGTATTCCAGATCCCAGAGGGATTTATTTATTTATTTGGTATCGGGTGGCTTGGCATATCCTTAATAATGAAATCAGACTTATTGGGAGTTTTGATCACTCATCTGTGCTGGTGCTGTTCTCATCTCCTGAAAAATAGGGAGTTCTTCTCTGAGGGTCCCCGTGGGTGCTCCATTTAGGTTTGTCAGCGCCGCTGCACACCATATCAGTGATTCTTAATAGTCTCCCAGCTGCTGGTATGTGCCACACTATTGTGCAATTGCCCCAAATTGGAGGTTAAACTCTTACTGCTAGACACAATTTTAAAAGTTTGTGGAGAAAGAAAGACTATTTTAATTTGAGACCAGTGACAACTTTTTGATCTTTTATCTAAGCAATCTCATTGGATGTTTACAAGGCATACTTAAGGGAAAGGATAAAATCTAGCATCTCTCAAAGAAAGTGAGGCAGGGTGAGCTTGTGAATGTAATGTAAAGGCTCAAAGAGGCAGACATCAGCAATGTGGATTCTCTCTCTTCTGATAAACTCCAATATGACCAATCTCAGATATAAACTTAATACATTAACCTTGATGCAGGCTGAATTTGCTTTGTTTAGAGCAGGACTACTCAACTTGGGAAGCCCTGGGGGCCACAATAATACAGCACATGTTGAGGGCCGCAACTTTATTGATTCTGTTCCAGACACAAAGATAGAACAGTTTAAAACAAACATAAAGGAGGGTACGCTAATAGCTTGTACAGCCCTACAAGCTGCAGTGGACTCTGCAGACACGGCAGCCTGATCCTTGGCCTCAGCTGTGGTAACAAGGAGGGCATCCTGGCTTCAGCTCTCAGGCTTTCCGAGAGAGGTCCAAACCAACATAGAGGACCTCCCATTTGAAGGTACAAAACTCTTTGCCGAGTCCATAAACACTCCATACCCTGAAGGATTCAAGGGCCACACTCAGAATGTTGGGCACCCAGGTACCTGTTATAAGATGGAAACAAAATAGATGATTCCAACAAAGATACAGACCTTCAGCGTTCAACCAACAACGACAGTTCGACAATAGACACAGACAAAGTCAAAATAGATGCAGACAGACGTCTGAGTAGTCTTCCACCCAGAAACCATCAAAATCCAGACAACAGATTTGAAGTCCTGGTTGAGGGTCTGACAACCCCAAAATTTCCAAGGCAGCAAGCAGAATCATCCACGCTATTTGGCAACAGACTAGCCGACTTCTATACAACCTAGTCTGCCATCACCACCGACAAATGGGTGTTACAATTGTAAGAACTCGCTACCGCATTCCATTCATTCAAAGCTGTCCCCTCCCCCCGTCCCTCTTCAGGGACCCCTCTCACAAGAACTTACTCTTGCAAGAGGCGGAGCACTTCATAACCTTAGGCGCTATAGAAGAGGTATCTAAACAAGATAGGGGCAAGGGTTTCTACTCCCATTATTTCCTTACCACCAAGAAGTCAGGTGGCTGGAGACCTATCTTGGATCTCCACAAACTCAACCAGTTTGTGTTTCAAGATGGTTACACTGGCTACAATTATACCTGTGCCTTTGAAAAAGGAGCATGGATGTCTACCCTCAACCCCCAGGATGCCTGTCTCCATTTATCAATTCACCCATCACACAGGAGATTCCTCCATTTCACAATAAAGAACAGACACTTCCAATACAGAGTGCTACCATTCAGTCTTTCGACAGCCCCACAAGTATTCTCAAAAGTACTCACAGTAGTAGCTGCACACTTACACAAAAAATGAATTACAATATTCCCTTACCTAGACTACTGTCTAGTAACGAGCTCTACACAACAGGAAACATAGCAAACAGTCTCGACAATCAGAACCCTCTTCGACACACTAAAGCTACTGTTAAATGTGGCAAAATGTACTTCGTCCCCTACTCAAACTCTGGAATTCATAGGGGCACACCTAGACTGTGCGAAAGGGGCCTACCTACCACACCACAGATGGCTCTCACTCAAGCTCCTGATAGAAGCAGCACAGTCAAGCCCATATATAACAGCATGATTATGCCTGCTGTGAAAGGGTCAGGCCAGGGAGCTGCTGCAGAGAGGGGAAAAGGCAGCCCAAAAGGGAAAAACCCCTGTTAGAGAAGCAGAGAACTGCAGCCCAATTAGATGCAGCTGGGAGGGAGCTGGCTCAGGCTAATTGGGGCCAGCTGACTTCTCTGTCTGTCTGTCTGAGGGCCTTTAAAAGCCTCAGCAGTTGGAGGCTGGAGAGGAGAGGACAAAAGGAAGGTGGTGGAGAGGCAGAGAGGAAGAAACCAGAGAGAACAATTTTGACTGGCATTAGGTAAAGGCAGCTAAGGAGGGAGCCTGTGGGCATGTGGCCCGGGCTCCCTACCGTTGAGACCCGCTGCAAAACCCCTAACTGGGGGGCTAAGGGGAGGAGGCCTCCCCAGTAGTGGCTTGGGGAAGAGGGGCCCTTGCCACACTGCAAATACTGGAGCACATGGCAGCAGCCACATTTGTAGTACCTTACATGCAATTACGCATGAGACCATTGCAAGCATGGCTACACACAACCTATCAGACTCACATTCATCCTTTGACCAAAAGCCTTACTATGTCCAACAAAATAAAATCCTCCCTTACATGGTGGACAATACACAACAATGTATGTGTAGGAGTCCCCTTCCAACAGATTCTGCCATCAGTAACAATCACTACAGATACCTCGCTCCTAGGTTGGGGAGCCCATCTACATCATGTGCTTGTACAGGGTCAATGGACCCAAGACGAGACCAAGTACCATATAAACTTAACTAGAGTTAAGGGCCATAAGGAATGCTTGCATGCACTTTCTTCCTCATTCGAAACCAAACGGCACAAATACTAAGAGATAATATCTCTACAATATACTACATCAACAGACAGGGAGGAACACGTTCATATCACCTATGCCAGGAGGCCATATGCCTCTGGGAATGGTGTATCCTACGAAACATACACCTGATCGTAACTTATCTTCCAGGCAAAGACAATACATTAGTGGACAATCTAAGCAGACAGTTCCCACAAAATCATGAGTGAGAGATAAACCAATCAGTGCTCACTCATCTCTTCAAGAAATAGGGATTCCCAATGGTGGATCTATGCGCAACACACAAGAATCCTCGCTGCCCACAGTACTGCTCAAGAGAGGGCATACGTCCTGGCTCCCTGGGGATGCCTTCAGTAATGAATAGAACACACACCTGGCATATGCGTTCCCCACCATTTCCCCTTATACAATGAGTGATCCTCAAGATCAAATGCGACAGAGCCAGAGTAATACTCATAGCACCCAACTGGCTCAGACAAACGTGGTACCCGTACCTGCTGTAGATGAGCATTCGGCCACCACATTGATTTCCACCAGTCATGTCTTTGCTGACAACAAAATGGTCGAATTCCCCAACCAGCTATTCACAAAGTACGCCTTCAGGAGTGGATGCTTGTTGGTTAAACTCCACAGAAAGGACCTTTCCGGAATCAGTACAGCTCATCTTTACAAATTCCAGACAACCTGCAACAAGACAGACATCTGGTCAAAAAATGGAAAAGGTTCATGGCCTGGTGTACAGCCCACAATTATGAACCACTTCACACGAGAGTATCATACATTCTACAATACTTATTAGAACTACACAACATGGGTCTCTCCATGAGTACTATCAGGATGCACCTTGCTTCCATTTCTGCCCTATATGCTCCTGTACAAGGACACTCAATTTTCACACACCCTTCAGCCAAACGTTTTATACCGGGTCTACACAACATGTTTCCCCCATAAAAGGAACCGATCCCAGCATAGGATTTGAATCTTGTGCTGAGGCACTCTTGGGTAAACCCTTTGATCCTCTTGCCACCTGTTCACTATTACACCTATCAGTGAAAGTAGCTTTCGTTGTGGCAATCACCTCTGCAAGATGAGTTGGCAAAATAGCAGCAGCCTTAATGGTGGATCCACCGTACACAATATTTCATAAGGACAAGGTGACCCTTAGGACTCATCCCAAATTCCTACCCAAAGTACTTACCTAGTTCCACTGCAATGAACCCATATACTTACCTGTTTTCTTCCCTAAACTGCACAAGCACAATAAAGAAGCAGCTTTCCATACCCTGGATGTCCACAGAGCACTGGCATTCTACCTACAGTGAACAAAGCCCTTTCGGAAAACCCCGCGGCTGTTTATTTCATCAGAGAGGTCACAAGGGTTGCCTATATCAAAGACTGTCAAAACGTGTATCTAGTTGCATTAAACTAGTGTATACCATAGCCCAGAGAGAGCCCCCCACCAACTGTGTGATCTCACTTGACAAGGGCAATGGCAGCCACAACGGCATTCCTACAGGGTGTCTCAACAGAATACATCTGCAGGGCTGCCACATGGGCGTCAATACATAACTTCATGCAACGTTATGTGATACAGACATTCGCTGAGTCAGAAACATTGACCACCCGATACTCTCGGCTACACAGACTCAGCATTCGAAGCTCCCACCTCCTACAATGAATACTGCTTTGTAATCACCTAAGGTGGAGCACCCACGGGGACATTCCTCGTAGAAGGAGGCAAGGTTACTCACCTGTGCAGTAACGAGTTCTTCAAGATGGTTGTTCCCATGGGTGCTCCACCACCCACGGTCCTTCCCTCTGCTTCGGAATACTGTATGTCCAGGTCAGAGAAGGAATTGGGGGGGGAAGGGGCGGCTATGCATGCGCAGTAGCCTCCTCAGAACACACTGGCTTCTTGCGTGCATGGCCGGTCAGGGACACTGTCACAAATCTCTGGCTTTGGGCTCAGTGGTGCTGAAGCACCTAAGGTGGAGCACCCAGAGGTACAACCATCTCAAAGAACTCCAGTTATTGCACAGGTGAGTAACATTCCCATCCACTCTACAGCCAGACTAAATTTTTTTAAAAGGAAATGGTGGGCATTAATTACATAACTGAAAATTATTCCTTCATGTCTTTTTAGGAAGAAATTCCAACTTGACCTAAGGAAGGAATGGCAATTTCATGTTCTACAATTTGGTTCAGATGCCTTTGCAGCACAAGAATCCCTAACTTTGGGGTTCCTGAAAATGTTACACAGTCTATTTAAAGTCATCGTGTATTGTTTATTGCAACCTACCAGTCAAATTGGCAATCAGCAGTAATGTTAAAAAAAATGGGAACATGAGTAATCCATTTCTCTAACTAATAATTTAGTGGAATCAGATTTATTCCCCCTACACAACCTCAAGTTGCACAAGAAATGTTAAAACAGACCCAGCAGCAAATTCTCTGGAGGATGCACTGGACTCCATATTGACTTTAAGTCCAAAGCCCCAAGGTCTGACAAATGCTGGCATTGTGATGCAGCAGGTGCTAAAATTACACCCTAGGCTTTAGGATTATCCTGTGAGCTATCTTTTCTGGACAGAGGTAAATGCATAGGATTGGGTCAGTTTCTTTCTGTCCATCAATGTAGAACTGCAGGCTGGCCATACCATCCTAACCAATTCCACATTGGGAAGAGAAGACCTTTGAAACAGTATAATTGGGTAGAACTTGATCACAGCCAAACATCTAGTTCAGTGGCACTCAAACTTCTACATTGGTGGCCCTTTGCACACAGCAAACTTCTGAGGGCACCTTAAAACACTTTTAAAATATTTAACAATTATAAATGCTGGAGACAAAGTGCTCTTTGGGGGTGAAAGCTGATGGCTCACAAATCCCCCCGCCCCTCCATGTCATAACTTCATGACCCCCAGTTTGAGAGTCCCGATCTAATCCTACAATGGTGGAAGTACAAGTGCACCCTACTACTGAAGAATGGTGTTCTCACATGGGGAACCCGGTGGCAATGGAACAAATAAAGTTTTACATCAGAAACAACCAAGTTTATAGATATGATCCCCATTTTTAGAAGCATTGGAATAATCAGTTGAAGTCTCCCATCAATAAACTTTTCTGCACCATCCCCAGACCTTAGACCCCTCTATCACCTCAATCCATTTCCTCCTTCTTCCCCTCTCCTCTCTATCCTATTATTCCTCTTCTCTCCTCTTTTAGGCCTGGTCTATACTAAAGAGGAAATTAAGATACGCATCTCCAGCTACTTTAATTACATAGCTGGATTCAAAGTATCTTAAATCGTGCTTTGGCACTGTCCACATAGCTCAGGGGCAAGCAAAAGGGCCTCTGTGGGCCAGCTGGCCTGCCAAGTGGGTGGATCCAGCCCATGGAGGCCCTGCTGCTCCCCCGCCCCCAGGCCAATCAGGGCCTGGGGGCAGGGGAGCCGCCGAAGTCTCCTCCCGCCCTGCGAGGAGCATGTGGCACTTGGAAGTGCATGAACTGTTCACAGGGCGAGGGGAGAGTGGAGGAGGCTTCATGTGCTCCCCCACCCCCAGGCCAATCAGGACCTGGGGCGCGTGCGGAGGAGCTGCGTGAAGCTTCCTTCGCCCTACCCTAGCCCTTCACGGAGCCTGCAGCACTTCAAAGTGCCACATGCTTCTCACAGGGCAGGAGGAGGCTTCCCGTGCTCCCCCGCCCTGATTGACCTGGGGGTGGAGGAGCGTGCCAAGCCTCTTCCAGGACATCGGTGCCTAGTGGGAAGGGGGGACAAAGGTGTTAGCATTGAAAGTTTTATTTTTATATTTCTTATTTTAAGTATAATAATATAGTAGTAATGTAGCAATAATATAGCAATATAAGGCATATATATATATTAACATACATTTAATATTTTACAAATTAAGTCCTTTCAGTTGAAGGCCTGTTTTCTTTGTTCTGAAGTTTAGTAAATGTTCTAAAGTAGAAAAACAGTTCTGGGTATTGTGGCTGTGTTAATAAGATTAGAGAAATTCTGCTAATGTTGAAGGCCAAGCCTTAATTGTTTAATTTACAATGCTTTTGCTTTGCCATGCAGATCTGTAACCTCGGAAAGTTGTGTATGTAAGGAGTGTGAATGTGTCAAGATAAGATGCAAAGTTATATGGCTTTAGAACCAGATGACCGAAGAAGGGGGGTGAGTGAGCATGGGCAAGGCCAGAGCACGAGACAACCTGGCTGCAGAGGAGCCATCTATAACCACCAGGCTACGTCTACACTGGCATGAATTTCCGGAAATGCTTAAAACGGAACAGTTTTCCGTTATAAGTATTTCCGGAAAAAGAGTGTCTACATTGGCAGGATGCTTTTCCGGAAAAGCCCTTTTTCCGGAAAAGCATCCATGGCCAATGTAGACGCGCTTTCGCAAAAAAGCCCCGGTCGTCATTTTCGCGATCGGGGCTTTTTTGCGGAAAACACTACTGTGCTGTCTACACTGGCCCTTTTCGGAACAGTTTTCCGGAAAAGGACTTTGCCCGAACGGGAGCAGCATAGTTTTTCGGAAAAGCAGCTGATTTCTTACAGTAGATCGTCAGTGCTTTTCCGGAAATTCAAGGGGCCAGTGTAGACAGCTCGCAGCTTATTCCGGAAAAGCGGCTGATTTTCCGGAATAAGTGGCCCAGTGTAGACACAGCCCTAGTGTATACCCCCTACTCACAAGAAGAAGGGATAATTGGCAGATTGATGACCTTAAAGCGGAGCAAGCACCCCGAAAGGACGATTGATCACAGGATGAAACCTCGACAGAGGGTTTGGGAACGATTAATATCAACAAGATAACATTCTGGTCACAAGCTGACAGAACGGAATCCATGGATTTTAACAGAGAAGGAGGATTATATAAAGCAGGGTGCTTTGCTATGGAACTTTGGGTTTCATCTTGCCAAGACACCATCCCGAGAGGAGCATCGGATCGCGACCGACAAAGGCCCCGCTCCCCCCATGTTCGATCTAGCTGGCCACTAGGTTGACAGACTCTGGACTGGTAACTATATCATCTGGCAGAACTGTGTCTGCATGATGTTTGTGTGTATGCGTGTGTTTGAAAAGCATATGCAACTGTTGTATTCTCAATAAGTGCGGCGTACTGCCTTTTCCCCCATAAAAGATCTCTTGTGCTTCATTTAAGCGTAACAAAGGGGCTCCCACACCTCCAGACCAATCACGAAGGGGAGTGGGGTAGCCCTGCCCCTTCCTGTTTAGGCCCCACCCCTTCCAGGGTGACCCGGGGCTACTTCAACATTTTTTGAAGTGGCCCCCAGCAAAAATTATTGCCCACCCCAACATAGCGTGAGGTCACCAGGAGCACATGCATGTGCTCCCATTGACTTTCCTTATCCCTTGTAGAAGCAAAGCTACTGGCATTGACAGGAGCGCCCTCTTAGTTCAAATGTGTGTCTTCACTAGACCCACTAATTTGAACCCTGGAAGATCAACTGTGGCAGCTTCGATCTTCTACATTGTGTAGACAAGCCCTTACTTCCCTCTCAGGCTTTTCCTCTGCCCTCATTTTACTCTCAACACTACCTTTTCTGTCTCTCTTTTTTGGAAAGGTAATAATTCTAGATATTAGTTTTGATCTTACTTTGTGAAGAACCCCAAACTGGGACTGAAAAACAAAATGATCCCATACTCCATAACTAATGCAGGTAAATCTCTTTAAGCAGTCAAAAGCTATCTTCATTATATTATTCTTTTCCCTTAATAATGAAGTATTTTACTTATCTTGGTGTAAAATCCAGTGTTGGTTCTAATCCAGATTAGATGCCATTCTTCTCTTGCCATGTTAAAGACTAAATTTAAAAAATAGTTGGGTGGGGCTGAAGTATAATACAAAAAAGAAAGGAAACCTATCTTCTGTACCTGGAATTCTTCAACATGTGTGAAACCAGAAGATTTAGTAGCATCTGTTGGTCTTTGCCCCACAGAGTTCCTCTCCTTCTGCTCTGAACCAAAAGGTGTCTCCAGTTCTTTTCCTACCATGAATCGAACCTATAATCTGAAACAGAATTGAAGGACAACAGGTAGTAGAATACAGCTAGGGACCACACATCTTGGTCCCTGCTTGGCCCTGCCATGAAGGCAGGGGATTGGACTCGATGACCTCTCAAAGTCCCTTCCAATTCTCATATTCTATCTCAAAGAACTCTGATTATGAAAGAGGGGTAAATATTCAATGAACTAAATCAGCTTTACAGTGCTGCAAAATAATTCTGTTCTATAGAAATATGGTTACGTGAAACGGAATGCCCTAAAAATAGACATGTAAATAACTCGATAGATTTTGGGTGCTGAGCACAGATATTATGTATGCAACCCACAGTACAGTAACTGCTAAAGAATAGTGTAGTTGCTAATGTTTTGCTAATTTTGTATATAGTATTACTTTGTACCAAACTTCTCCAATGTATTGATTTTAGTTAGCTTTTCAATAGCTCCTTTGATTCTGAGCATATTTTATGACCATGCCATTCACAATCAATTTTATAATACACCTGTTTGTTTTACAGCACAGTTAATTTTTGTTTGTTTTGTTTTGCTTGGGGAAATGTGAACCTGAATAACCATGTTTGTCATTTACACTGGAGGTGAACTGAAGGCAAGGCATTAACATCAGTAAGCAGAAATCAATACAGTCTCTACCATAAAGTTATCACTTGGATGGCAGAAATCCTATGTCACTCTCTCTCAAATAAGAGAACAGCTAATTAATTATGTTGTGTCTCCCTTCTTCCAGTTCTGTTAGACAAACCTTTTCTACAGCAAAATATTATACAGGTTGGACCTCCCTGGTCCGGCACCCTCAGTACCCGACTGGTCCTGGATGAGGGATTTTTCCAAACCAGGTCATTTCAAGCCCCCTGCTACTGCTCCTCCTGCCAGACCTCCTCCCCCACTGGGCTTCCTGGCTCCCTTCGCAGCCCAGCTGAGTCATGCACCAACTCCTGGCACCCTCCCTCCCACAGACCAGCTGAGCCACACACCAGCGCCTGGAGCCCCCTCCACTGCAGCCCAGATGAGCTGTGCACTAGCTCCCAGGCCCTCCACCGGGTACTTATTTTTTTCCCTCTGTTATAGAATAGACTGGGGTTGCATAAGAACACAAAGATGAGGTACTTATAGACTGAGCAAGATCATAGGCTGAGTTCCACAGGCCTGTAATGGAGCAAGCTCAGAAACCTTCTAGCTAGCAGTATTCATAGACATTTAGTTTTGATTGTTTTCAACTTAATTGAAATAAGTAGTACATGTCCAAAGGCATGATCCAAAGCCCACTGCAGTCAACGTGAGAGTTTCCCACTAACTTCAAATGGCTTTGACTCAAGGCTGCATATCAACGTATTTACAAAAAGTTAATTTAAAAAAAAAATGAGATATATGCTCGCAATGGAGGAAAAAGATCTCATTCTCTGAACCTTCAAATCATTTAGATTATACAACACATTCAAGAACCAAAAAATTAAAAAGAAATGTCAAGAGGGATATTGAAAGATTCTTTATTACACGTGATTTATTATATACACAGAAAATAAAATCTTAAGTTCCTTTAGGGTTATGATTTCATATAACAAAGGACACTAAAATAATTCATATATATGGTGCATATTTTTTCCAGCAATTAAAGACTTGTTTCTCTTAAAGGAAACTGTTGTAAGTGCACTTTTTAAATTCTATTCAAGTTTTATGGCCACTGACAAAATATTGATATTTTCTATTACAAATCTTCTCTAAAATATGATACAATTTTAAGCCATTATAATATTTATGCACTATTAGGATAGACAATATTGCACAGCTGGTTGAAATCACTACAGAGATGCATTGTCTTATTTTGAATTAGCAAGGTCCCAATCCTGTAATCCATTTGCATTGTCACAGACCAAAAGGAATTCTGCATGCAGAAAAACTGTAGGATTGAGCAAATATTTTCAAGATTTATGTAATCCACCAAGCTGTCTGTTACATAATTCAGTTTGCAAACAGAAAGCTTGTCCTTTGAAAATATTTGTTCTTAAGTGATTTTTGTAAAGACCCAGGGGGAAAATACCAGATTTTTAAAGTATTAATAATAAACTTTAATGTTTATAGTATACTACAAAGATTTGATTACTGGAAATTTTATAGCATCAGTGCTATTAGAACAAAACAAGATAGGTCACTTAAATAGTAACTAGACAGGCAGATTGGGCTTCTTTTCTCTCCCCACCTTTTTCCTATGTAATTATATTTGTTAGTCAATTGTGAAGAGGTCAGCAACATTTCTGTGATTTAAAAAAAAAATTAATATCCTATTTACACCACAATTGTTAAGCTATGTCAGAACTCATATTCAGGAGTTTAGTTTCAGGTGTGGTGTGGATTTTTTTAGTTTTTCCTGTTGAGCCACATTCATCAGTTCTTCTAAGCACAAACAGAAGACTGCCAACAAGGAAATTCTCTCCAAATCAGGGAGTGAACAAGGTTTGAAATCTTTGCATAAAGACATGCAATATTTTCAGTTTACATAAATACACAAATGTTATACTGTAGTTATTTTAGTTCAGCATGTGATCATCCAAATATACACTTTGTATCATTCTGCACCAGATGTGGTGAAGGATCACAAAAGAGTACTAAGTATCTAACATGCTGTTAAGAACCTTTACTGTCATGACAACAGAGTCATTTATTTAAACATACACCTTTTAAATATATATAAACTTTCTAAGGCTTCCAGCAACAGGCTATAAAAACTCCATGGCCCATCTGTTCCACAACTGTTTTTTCTACATATACACAACCGAAGGCCAGCATTGGGAGGTAGCATGCAAGAGAATTCACTGAGCCTCACATCACCGAGGGCACTATGAAACTAAATTGCCCAGGCTTTGTCTTTAGCCCCATGGAATGGCAGGGGTCCAGGCTTCCGCCCCGCTGGGCAGTGGAGCTCAGGGTTTCAACTTTCTGTTCCAGACCTCAGCATGTCTAACACCTGCTCTGTTTGGTAGACTCCTGAAACCTGCTTGCACACCCCTGCTTGAGCCACCTAGATGAGCTTGGGAGCTTAATTTCCTAACTCTGGTAAAATTCATGGGTGGAACAGGCACGGATTTGTGGTTCATTACAATCTGTAATCCACTAAGTCCCCCTTTTTGTCTTATGATTGCAGGTGTTGATAGACCATCCTACCTTGAATGGTCCATTAAAGTATGTATAACTTATGCTACACAATCTGTTCTACCTTGCATTAAGTTGTGCTGTCAGAACTACCTGTCTAAGACCTGAAGAAAAGCTCTGGGTGGCTCAAAAGCTTGTCTCACCCCAACAGAAGTCGGTCCAATAAAAGGTATTATTCAGCCAACTTGTCTCTCCAGGTATAGACACACACACACACACACACACACACACTCTTCTCACAATAAATTAAAATGGGCAAAAATTAATAAATCTCCAAAAATACAAGTATATGTACAAGTGATAATAAATTAAGAGTTAAAACCAACCTGACATTAAATAAGTAGAATTTCAGAAAGCTCACCCTACCAGTAATATGCTTATGAACTCTGGTTTGCAGTGATGACTGGACAAACTAAACAAATGTCAATTTGCCAATATGCTATATGTATTATAAATAAGACGAATATGTACTGAGGTCTGGTCACCATTAACCCTGCTTTTGGTTTAATTTCCCTGATTTTAGAAAAATGGGGGTATAATTCATAATGAACTCTAAGTACTCAGGTACAGGTCAGATACTTGTGAAAAACTCAAGTCTGGTGCAGACTAACTTGGGACTTAAATATAGAAAATTTGGCATTTGATAGCATTACTGAGGTGCTTCAATTTATTTTTTATGACAAGTTTATCAAAGTCACTTAGCCTGTGAGGCTTATTAGTAAAGTACTGGAAAACTTAATTTGGGTACATGGATCTTCTCCACTTTCTTTTCAATCTGTGAATCCTGAAATGAAGCTTCATTAGACTAGAATGTTGAGAGGATTTAATAGCAAATCTGGATAACCTGGTTTTTTAGGACAGCTATCATGTCTTAGGAGAGTTTGCTTTTATGTATGTATTTTGAGGAAAGTTTATTTTGGGGGGGGGGGGGGGAGATGGATAAAGACTACTTCATGTACAGCACTCAAGAATTCACATAGTACTCCAGATAGAAATATACCAATTTTCAGAAGTCTGCCCAAGGACATGGACACCCTGAAATAATTCACTTCCACAGTGCTGTGAAGAGGGCAAAAGATGTCCCACAATTTGTATAAAATAATTTTTTTAATCTTTAACTGTCAGCTTTCCTAGTCATGCTACTACAAAATCAATTTGGCTATGGGCAGGTTCCTAGTATTCCAAGAGTTACAAAGAGTAACCCATAATTGGAATCCAACTTTGTGGACTGCTTATTTGTTTTATTCCTTTGCTAAAGTGGAAAACTAAGCTAAGTGTGCTCTACTATTGGGAATAATATTATTTTATAAAAGTAAATTATATAAATGGCATTTTTGAAAGGAGGAAATGATGAATAGGTACCCATTGTGCTAGCTAGAGGTGCAATTCTTTATCAGACAGCAATATTTTGTTATGATGTAAATAATGAGATCATAGACTAGGAGTGTTAAAACCCTTAATAGCAACTGTATTCATTTGCCTCTTCCTGAGCATATGACTTTATATTGTATTCTATAGCCCACACTACTCTAACAGCCCCTGGATCACTTTGCTGTCTGATCGCCCATGTGTCCAACACAGGAGTTGACTGCAAGTTATATCACAGTTATGCTTATCAAGTAACACCGTAATAATAAGCAGCAGATGTGCAGGGAGATGCTTTATATTTAAAAAAGGCTTGCTTGTAGGCTTAAAAATAACCCTCAACTATAAGCATCTAAACTTACAGCATCACTATCTGAACATGGAAAGGCATTTCTCTGACCAAAGCAGCATCATAGAAATCCTGCAACCATCATTATAGCCTATTCCAAAATTCTATAGATTTCTCCACCCCTATTTAAATGTCTGGGCTCTTCTAATCAATGCACATTGGAAAGAAGTGGCTGTATATAAGGGGCAGATTATTTTGAAAGAAAGCACCCAGGTTGCTCTCTTGTGAAAGCATTTATGGTGGTACTCCCCAGATGACAGAAGGCATGTCTAAACAGCAACATTATTTTGAAATAACTGGCGTTATTTCAATATAACTTAGTCTGCGTCTGCACAGCATACAGTTATTTTGAAATAATGTTGAAATACTGTCAAGCTGGAGGACTTACTCAGACTCCTGTAACCTTCATTGTACAAGGAATAAGAGCCCTCTTCCTCCAACTTCCCTATCACAAAGTAAGTGTAGATGCTCCTAATTTCGAAATAAGCTACACAATTGACGTAGCTCAATTTGCCTAGCTTATTTCAAGTTAAGCCCTGCTGTGTAAACACACCCCAAGAGAATGGACAAAGCTGAAGGAACTGTAGGTACAGTTTTAACCAGAGACTGGCGTTACCCTTCCAGATAGTAAACTACTGAAATGTAATTTGTAAGTGATTAAAATTTAGAAATAGAGAAACAGTACAAAATGATTTGCTTCACTTATTTCGCCAACTATAGTACAATATGAATTATGTCCATAAATCAAAAATGAATAGAACATGTAAAAAAAAGTCTTAGTAAAATGAAAGTTCATTACAGTGCTTAGCAATTCAATCTTTGTTTAGAAGTGAGGACAGAAGACTACTTATTGTGCAAATTACACAGACTGTGGTTTAATAAGATTTGACTAATTTCTGGTTTTGAAAAAAAAAAAAAACCAGTATATAAACATATACTTTCCCTGCATTCTTGGAATTCACCACAGAAACACAAACATTTCAGTTGATAAAGATGCTGAATGTTTTGTGTATTAACATGCAAAATAGAAATTTCAAGAGAGTGAATTTGGGGTGGGTAGATGGAAGAGAGGGCAAGCATGGTGAGGGTTTTTAAAAAAATGCATTACTGAAAAGTGTTACTATGAAACTGGACAGACTAGTTTAAAATATTTAATTTACAGATCTCTCATTTTTTTCCCAAAAATGTCATAAAAATTGTGACTACTTCAATTCTTTACCATCACATCTTCTGCGTGATCTGAAGTAGTCTCAAATATTTTCCCCCAAGTTTACCTACTTGGATAAATAAATATATGTCTCAGCCATAATAGTCGAAACTTTATTTTTCTTAGGGACTTCTCAAGAAGTTCTGATTTTCCAATGACTTGGGTAAGGAACAGACACTGGAATTTTTCCTGTGATAAATACCCAAAGTTCCTGAAACTTATTTCCATGAGGGGATTTTAAAATTCCCCCTCCCACCAGAAGTCTAATGAATATTGGGTTAAACTATCAATTCCAGTGCAACTTTTCATTAATTCAAAAACAAACAAAAAAAAAAGAAAAATCACCCAAAATATTGCATCTTTAGTTAAATATACAAAAATAGTTTCTTATTTTCTGACTGTATAAGTCTATGGAAGCTTGTGTGGAAGGTTTGTTGAAACTTTGTTGCAGTTATGCTTAAGTTCCTTCTAACTAAAATAAGTTTGCACAATCATCTGAATTGGCTGTCTACAGACTGGACAGGGTTTATTCCGCTTTTTCAGTTTTCTTGCACAAGTAAAACATGACATAAGATGTCCGGTCTTGCCATGAACTATACAGCCATTTTTAGGTCTGCTCTGACATATGACACAGGGCTCTATACTTGAAAGGGGTAGACTGCATTCCATACTTTCCTCTTTGTTTTCAGTCTCTTTCTTCTCAGGTTCTTTGCAATCCTCTTGGCTGCTACAAAAGATACTACTAGATGTAGATGGCTGAGAGTATTCCTCACTCTCCTGGGATTCAGATGTTTGTGCTGGTGTATCCTCATTTTTGTCAACACTTACATCTTTATCTTCATTCATTTTCACTTTCTTACAATCAGGAACATCAAAACCCTTTTCGTGCTCTAGCTGTGTGGAACTTTCCAATTTTCGCTTTTCAGATTTGTTATTCTTCTCATCAGGAAGCCAGTCCTCACGAAGAGCCCAGCATCTGGGGCAATGCCGTGGAAGGGGAGGGTTCATTTCATTGCATTTAGTGCACTTCCAATAATCCTTTAGTGAATTAAAAGTTAAAACAGTTAAACTATTTGGCATTCCTACTATAGCTGAAAAAATTAAAGGAGATTATAAAGAAACTATATTACTGCTAAATTATTGACCAATTTTCTTTACAAATATTGAGTAAATCACATTTTCAGATAGCTGGAAAGCGCTTTAGTAAGATCAAATCAATTGCACCACAATTTCTCAATTTTGTAATGATGGCACATAGATCTTTGTACTCAAATTTTTAATTGCTAGGAGAAAAAAATATATACCTCAAAACTGAAGAAATAATAATGCAAGGGAAAATGTGTTACATGGGCATCTGGGGCATGAGGCAGTGAGTTGTAACTTACGAAAGCTTATGTACTAACACTCTAATAAATTTGTTAGTCTTTAAAGGGCCACCAGATTCCTTGATTGTATTTTAGGTTGTACACAGTGGCACATCATACTAGAAACTCTTTTATGCTGCTTTCATTATCCCAGAACTTATGTTTCTTTAAATAGCTGAAAGGGTACTGAGCCTTGAAAACGTGAACACAATGTAACCAATGCAATGATGCCTTCTGCATTTGCTGAACTTGAAACTCAAAAGGGATACGTGCCCTGATTCATGTGTCTTACTGGGTACTATCATCTAATACTTTAAATGTCAACACAATTAATTCATTATTCAAAGCACGTACAAAAGGAAAAATCCCTCTGTGAAGATTTGAAATCTACCAGGACAGCTTTTTCCAATGTCACCAATAAGCAACAATAGGACAACAGCCCACTCTAAAAAACCTAGCAGCCTAGGGATGTTAGACAGCATGTAACTGAACAGGCATTAACTGCATCAAATCTTAGTGGTTACACAACTATTTGATAGTCTCTGGGGGCAGGGCCGGCAGCAAGCGTGCTCTCTAGGCTCCACTTCCGGGGAACCCCCTGCCACCTCACGCTGCTGCTTCTACCAGTACTACTGAATGTGGCAACTATTTTAAGAGAGCACTTTTCTGAAATTCTCTGAATAACTCTCATTATTCTCTCATCTGTGGAAAGAAAAGCTTCCAATTTTGAATACTGTGGAAAAAAAAAAAAATCCACCATTCTAAAAAAAAAGGTTCAAGTGTAGTCTATGCTCCAGATTTCAGTGAGTTTGAATTATATGAAATGTTTGAAATGTGTGCATTATTCAAGATTCTTTCCCTCAAAATCTCAGTCTGACAGCGAATGCTAAGAGACATTTTAAAATTCATGATCACTTCTACAGGTACTTAAATTCCATTCTCAGGGTGTTGTAATTTTGGGGTAGTGCAAAATTTAAGATTAATTAGGGAGGCTGCACTTGCAACACCATAATTAAAATGCTTGTTTTGGATGTCTCTGTTCTACTCAAACATGAAATGTGAATGAAGAGCAAATAAATAAAGGTATGTTGCCTGTTTAAATCTACACACAGTAACTTTAAAAATATTCAGCATGAAAAAAAAAAAACCAAACACCTCATTATATTCCAGAGGTATTACTACATCTGGCTCCAAAGTACAAGCATGGTTGAGGCAGCTCAGCCAATGACATGTTCTGGATGACTAATTTTCTATGTACCTCTGAGTCCATAGTGTCAATTCAAAGAAATGTTCCATACTTTAGTACTTAGTTGTAAAGACCTGTCAAATTCTGACTTTAGACAGATATTTTGGCAAGCCAATGTGTGGAAATTAAAAAAAAAAACAACCACCAAAAACCAAAAAAACAAAACACTTTACTATATACACAAAGCATAGAGAAACTAATCTTTTCAATCTTCTAGGCTATTTTAAAAACTGTTCCTTTATCTTTAGTGATTTTTCAATACTCCGCTTTTAGCTATTTTCTTTATTTCATTCAGAGTGGACAATTTTATTTTGGTTTCTTACAGACAAAAACAATGATATCTTTTGATTTAAAAATATACAAAGTTTTTTGTAAAATCTTCCCTTTAAAACACAAAAATTTAGATCTGGGCTCTATATTGTATGCCCCGCTCTCTCAATGAGCCAGTGAAATATGAAATTCCAGTGTCCAGGACTTTAACACAGCATGGGGAAAGATTAATGTACAGGTCAGTAACTAAAAAGCCTCAAACTATCATCTCCCTTTTAATGAAAGAAAAAGGCAGATTTTAACCAGGGATTTACTCACAGCTAGTGAAATTTCAGGATCTTCATCGAATGAATCAGCATCACTCTCTTCAGTCTGATAAATAGTTACCTGATATACCTGATGGAAGAAAATATTTTAAATTCCTTTTACTTGATGTTTAATTTTTATTTTTTTACAACTTAGAAAATAGTATTTACTATACTAATGTTCTAGAATATGATGCAACTGTATACTACATACTATCAAAGGAAGAGGGAGCACTATCACTTATGGATACAAACTAGGGATGTGAAGGTTTAACCAGTTAATTGGTGGAGGTGGAGCAGCTCTCCACCTGCCACGGGCAGGGAGCTGCTTCAGCCTCTCAGGGAGGGCCTGCTTGAGACATGGGCTGCTCCAACCAGGATTCCAGAGCAGCCCCTGCCTGCAATGCACCCTGGATCTCTGCAAGCAGGGACTCCTCCCAGTTGGAGCAGCCTCTGTCCATGGCTGGGGGGAATTGTGGGGGGTAGGCAGAGGCTGCTCTGGCCGGCTGGAGCAACCACTGCCAGCGGCAGGAGGGGAGGGCATTCCAGCCCTATAGCAGGTCAGGGTCTGCTCCAGCATGGCTGGAACAGCCCCCATTTGCCCCTCTTTAATTGGTTAAACAATACATTTAACCGGTTTGTTGATTAAAAGGAATTCTACATCCCTAATACAGACTAGCACTAGAAATTTTTGTTCTCATTTGGGAACAACCTCTTGAAAGATGCACAATACAGACAAACAACAGGCCTCTCTGATGTGAGCAAACAATTTAGCTATACAAATATTTAACCCCCAAATTGAAAGACATTAATTCTTCTAACATTGTATCAAGAGAGATCACTGTAGAGTTTGTCATTTTTAAGGCTACCTATGCAGTTTCTTATCTTTAAAAGACAGCAAAAGTGGCCAAACTGTTGCTCATGAGCCACAGGTAGATTTTATGTTAAAATGTGGCTTGTGGAACACTCTCACTCCCTCCATTCTCCACTTATCAGAGTTGGGGGGGAAAGAGCTGGAGCCCTCTGCCTTGCAGCAGGGTGATGAGATAGAGGCTTCTGCTAAGCAGGGATAGTGGGTCTTGGGGTTTCAGCCCTACAGTGCATGCCTGACAAGGCTTGAGACTTCAGTGAGTACAGGGTTGAAACCACAAGCCCTGGCAGGCCCCGGTCGCAGAACTGAATGCCAAGCCCAGGCAGGTGTGCCTCCACTCTCAAACTTTTGAAATAATCATATTCAACTCAGAAGGCCAGTAAGTTTGGCAACCCCAATACAAAAATCTTAAATAGTTTTTCCAAAATATATTCTAAACATTTTTCTATTGACCTTTAACTTTATGCAGATAAATATCCTATTCAATATATTTTTCCTTTCAAAAATTAGGAAGTTTTCTTCCATTATCTAGATACATATTCCAAGCAAAAAGGCCTTTTATCCTTCAAGAAACCATGCATAAGTGGACTCCGAGCCCGCTCTGAAATCCAATAACTTATACTGGATACAATTTTGTGACCTATGTTATTTATGGTGAAAGTCAGATTAAACTATTGCAATGGTTCCTTCAGGCCCTATAAATGACCTACATGGAGCTTCTTGAAGAATCATGGCTAAGTTTCTATGATTAAAAACCTCAGTATAAAGAATGGCAGTTTATATTTGCCACACAACATACAGACAAGAAAGATATTATGGAAATGTTTCATGCTGGATTCCAACAAAATGCTTTTGCAATAACATTTCCTATTTGGGGCAGGAGGAATAAATATACATGCCTCATCATCTTCATCTGTGAGCTCTTGCCCTTCTTCATTATGGCTATAATCTTCTGAATAAATGGACTCAACTTCAAACTCCACACTGAACTGGTCTGAAACAGAACTCTGGTCAAACCAATCATCTGAGTTTCCGCTTAACGAACTGGCATGAAGAGTCTGAATAAAAAGGGAGGAGGCAAAATATTTAACTTTATTAATCTATTCTTATGACTCATACCGCTACATGTGTATTTAAACATAATAGTAAATAGAGACACTGTTCAAATGGCTGGTAGAGATAAAATATTTCTCAGCCAAATGCCTCATACCACTCTAAAGTTGGTATTTATGTTTCAGTTACATAAATCTTTTAAATTGTGCATCCAATTATATATTTCTAAAATTCTAAAACAAAAAGAACATTAAAACAGACTCCAAAACCATGTGGAAATACAACACAAATGACATTTAAACTTACATTTCTATATATTTAAAATGTTAGCAAAATCAGATATTGTGTGTGAATTTAAACAGATACTTCACTTCTGTACAAGGAATGTTAAATATTGGTTAATTGAACATTCGATTAACCTCATGAATTCTTATCAATTACTCAACTATTTTATAGTCCCTGGCAGCCAGTGCGCTCTGGCCCCACTCCGGAGGAGCCCCCTGCCACTCGGTGCTGCCACCTGATACAGAGGCAGCAACGTGGGATGCCAGGTGGGAGCTAGTCTTCGAGGTGAGCCAGTTTAAAACTCAGCTCCCCTTGTGAACCGGCTGCCTGTCACCCTGTGCTGCTGCCTCTGATACAGAGGCACTGGCCACTGTTCAGGGAAGGTGGAAGGGCTGCGCTCCCAGACTTGGCACAAGTCAGAACTGAGCTGGGCTGCCTGCCCATCTGGCTCCTAATACACTTTAAACATAGAGCCACAGTGGGAGTAGGTCCTGGATCCAGTGTGAGCTAGGACTGAGCCAGGCTGCTAGCCAACCTGCTTAAAAAAAAACTGGAAGGGGGAAGAAGGGGAAGGAAAATGCATGTAGTCTGTAGCATTGATTAACCAATAAGCAAAACCTTATGTTAATCAAATATACTATCATATCCCTATTATGTACTGAAATTTTATAATATATACACAGCATCTTTTATCAAATCTCACAATGCTTTAACAAAGGTGTGTGAATATTAATCCACATTTTACAGATGGGAAATGGAGGTGAATGTAAATAACTTACTCCAATTACTAAACGTGCACTCTGGTATTCATACACAATTCAAAGGCACCACTTGTCTTTTTCTACTTTACCAAGCTCTAAGAATTCATTTGTTTTGTTTTCTCTTCTGAATATTCATAACGAATATTTAAGAAAAATTCATTTATGTTTTGTGATCCAACCCACATAATTAACAACACTCAAGTTCTTAGATAAAACTAGAAGCATTATTTGTTTCAAATATGAATGTGATACTGAAAATACACATCTGGAAAATTTGTTAACTCTCAACATAATTAAAAACACATCTTGCTTACAGGACTTGCAGAGTCTGAGTCACTGCTGTTGCTTCCTTCACAGCATAACCCACTTACAACACACCAAGAAAGGCTTTCATCGAATGTGAGTGATATGCTGTCTGACTTATGGCGTTTTCTTCTTTCACTAGGTTGCCCATCTGTAGAACTTTCTTCTGCATCAAAGAGAAAAAGCTGATTAATCCAAAGGTATCTATGAAGTGCACAATGTGCATGTATTTTAGCAGATGTTTAAACTGGATTTTATTTATTCAGAACTTCAATATCAAAATTACTGTTTTCAACGGAAAATTAAACAAAGGCACCTAACCAATTTTTAAAAGACAATGAAACACATTCTTGCCATATTCCTAAAAGAAAATGGCGTAAAATGAGCACAAGACTAACACTTCTGGGCTGTTTTTCACTGACTGCCCCATCATTAAGATGTACAAATGGTGATTTTCACAGGCAGCAGATACTATGTTTAAGAAATCATAAGAACAAACTCCTGTTCGCCTCTGGAAATCCAGGATTTTATTTTAACTTGGCATGTAACAGTGTATTTATAGGTATCAGGATTTCTACTGGAACCACAATTTGCAGAGGACATAAAAGTCCACACAGAATTCCTTCAAGGCTAAAACATGATGCTCAAGATGTCAACTGTGGAAATATTTTAAGCTGAAAAACTCAAAACTTTTGGTCTGAAGGTAGCAAAGCTCTGCTTTTTTAATGTTTCTGATATTTTGGACTCTGGCAGTACAAATGAGAGATGGAGTAGGAGATAAATATATCAAAATTCAACTCCACTGACAGTAAGAAAAGGTATTACAAAATAACTTAAAGACTTAAAACACAACTGCCTAGTCCATGCGTAATAAATGCAGTGGAGAGAAACTGCCTACCAAGATTGGCAAATTGGTTCAATGACCAGTCAATAGAGCTTGCTTCCACCTACAGGTGCCTTTCACACAATCACTTTATCCTTTCTTTGCACTGTAAAAAGAAAAAGTTTGAAAAAAATCCATCCCAGGGCCTCTAAGCCTGGTATCTTTAGTTTTAAAAGAAAAAAGAACTTGTACATACTTTGTGACTCCTCTTACTTTCCCTTGATGCTTCTTGGTTCAGTCCCTCTCTTTTCTTTTTTCGCCCTGAGAGCCCCAACCTTCAAACTTAGATGCCCCCAGGCCCAACCGTTGCTCCCGTCCATCGTTGTCCTCATTAAGTTGTCATCTCTCCATGATGTATTGATGACATGCCAACACAAGGTTTTTAAACATTTACAGTGAAATAGTAGCGGCTCCAAAGGAGCCGCTACCATCCCAATGTAACAAACATAGTGGTTTAAGGGGAAGATTTCCTATAAATTAAAAAAACAGTGTAAATAAAACCACTATATTAAAAGAATTAAGGCTGTAATAAACTGACAAATGGATGCAAAAACAGCTAAAGATTAAATCTGCAATAAGCAAGCAGAGACTGATAACCCTGGATTGCGTATACAGGTCGCCCGACTTACGAACGTGTTGACTTATGACCGTTCGTATTTACGATCAACCTCCCATTAAGCTGGTTCCCAAGTTACAAACGCGATCCGCTCTTATGAACAGCGCGGTCGCATTTAAATGAATGGGGTCTGACTTATGAACAGATCGAGTTACGACCAAGTGTTTGGAACGTAACTCGTTCGTAAGTCGGGGACAACCTGTATTACAAATTATAATCCTGACCTGTGAATTTTCATCCTTTTATCAGTTTGAATTACAACATTAAAGAGTTCTTTTAATATAGTATAAATGGCTTATAACTGCAGTACAGTTTTATGATAGGCTAAGATGACTGCTGCCTAAATACTACAAAGATGAGCATACTGGAAATACCTTACATAGATCAAGCAACTTCCTGTGCACAGGAAAACAAAATAAAAATTGCATTCCAGGATTTTAATGTGAAAAGTTAATATTACTCAATCACAACTATCAAGAACCACCAGATAATTAATAAAATAAAAACTGGTATGGAAGTTTCCAGTGCAGAATACATATAATTAAAAGTTATGAAGCGTCTCCACCAAGAGGTTGAATGGTAAACATAACTTACCACCACAACACAAACTCCCCCACAAGTTACAGCTACTAAATATCAGCATCAATACCTCAGATTTCGGAAATGCATTATCCAGTAAATATTAAGTTTCCATGCAGACAGAAGATGTACAGAAGAGAATCAGAGTGCCAAATTTTCGCAGACGTTTAGGTGACAATGCTTTTCAAAATCTGGACCAAGATAGCAGGATAAAATAGAGGCTTCACCCCACGTCACTGGCTTAAATCCAATACTAGCAGATTACAAACAGCAGCCCAAATGTTATAATCTGGTGACTGTTTGAAAAGTTACCTGACATCCGTTTTTGCTAGTGCAGTGTGAAAAGATGGCCACAAAGAAAACACAACTAATATCCTTGTTAGTGAGATCAGTAGAAAGGTAGAGGATTGAATAGGCATGGAGACCGAGTTACTCCATTATCCTACTGGTAGTCCTTGAAGATAAGGACTGTACCATGCTAGTGAGGTTATTATTTGTATTGTCATAGCTCTGAGAAGCTTTAGTCATGGATCAGGGCCCCATTGAAAACCACTATCCTAGGACAATCTGCAGTCCGTGGATTCCTGGGGGAATATAGACTAAGTCAAAGATTCCCAAGAGGGTTGAATGCAAGTACAGAAAGTTTTAGGGTCCTACAATATTGCTGTGGTAGGATATGTACAAATACGTGGGGAAGTCTATACTGCAATTAACAACATTGCATCTACTCTATGGAAAAAAGAGGATCTCAGCTGTGGAGAATGATGTATCTGGTACCTTTCACAATGGTTTAAAAAAACAAAACAAAACAAAACCACACACACATTAAAATGTGGACTCCCCAAAAAGATGACAAGAGCCAGTGATGTACAAGTGTGCTCTATGATAACACACTCTTGAAAGGTATAAAAATATTGAAAATCCTGCATTATAAATGTGCACATACCAGATTCACTGTGTATCCTCCTAGAAGACGTAGCTGGTCTAGCAGTCAAATTTGGGGATGTCTGTTTTTCTTCCACTAACTCTTGCATGGATTCCTGTTTAACACAAATACTAAGTAAGCATAGTATTAATGTGGATAGCATTAAATTATTTATCTCTTCACTGCATCCATATCTCAATGGTAAAGAAAATGAAGTGGTGAAACTTGAAAGAGTATATTCAACAGATCACCTTTAGAATATTGCCCTTTTCAAGCTCGCTCCTGGTCTCATTCTCAGATGTGTTAGCTTCCATAGACGCTTTAAAAGAAAAATACATAATACAATGTATCAGAAAGGAAAAAATCAGCAGGCTCAAGGGACATCAGTGAAAGTTGTAAAAAACTGCAAATACTTTATACATATTGTTTTAAATCATAGTTCAGAGAATACTTAACATATCAGTTTATACTCTTAAGAAATGTTCAGGGTTTTCTTTATACAGCTACATATACAACGTAAGAAAAAAGAACTGTAGTTGTATGTATTTTGGAATCTCTCCCATTATTCTTTCATCTTTGGAAATATTCTTATAAAAATCCACCCTTTTAAAATTTGATACTACACTATATATAATATCCACTAGTTTACAAAAGATGACATCAAGTTCTCCAAGAGACATTTACCGTAACTAATATACTAAGACACAGGAATAACTGTTCTAACTACATAATCAGAATGGACCCTGAATTGACTAGATTTTATCTCTGAGAACTTCTCTACTTTTATCCTTCTATTCTGCTGTTCTAGACAAGATTTTCAAAAGTAGGACCCTAATGTTAAGCCCCAAAGTCCATATTTAGGCACTTGCCTGATTTTCCAAAGTGTTGCACACCCAACATCACCCATTGAAGCCAATGGGAGATATTAGGTGGAGAACACTGATTTTTTTTTTTTCCAAACACATTATGTGTATAAATATAGATTTAAGAGCTTTTTTAAAACAAATTCATCCACTTTTTTTACTTTCATTTCAATCATTTCTTAAATTTAAGTTACATCACAGCTGTACCATCCCATCCTTTTCTTGCAGATGTGAATACATTTAAATAAACCATAGTCTCTTTTATTAATTCATTATATATGGATTTATTAAGCTCATAAGAATGGAAGTATATAGATTTCTTTCCTGCTGCATTTATTGTTTACCACGTCAACTTTTACAAAGGAAATATTAACTCAAGTTAGACTAGATAGCTAGAGATTAACCAATTTTCAAATATTTTGTTTTAAAATATATTTCTTTGTACAAACTGAGTATGCTAAGAGCACAAAACCAAGTCTACACACATTGCTCTATCTTGTTTCCATTGAAGACAATGAAAGTTTTGCCACTGACTTCATTATGAGCAAGTTCAAGCCAATTTTCTGTGCTAGGCCCATAGGGCTTTAAATAGTTTATTTACAAGAAGATGCAATTCACCTCCAATTTTTTTTTAAAAAGGGACAATAATTACATCATCTATTAATGAGTGAAGTTACATGAATACTGGCTGCAATGCAAGGTAATACAGTTCTCAGAAGTTTTCCATTTAATAAAGAACACTTCCTTTTCCTTCCCAACAAAAAAGGCCTTTCAACATTAACTTACCTTGTTGAGTGGCTGCTATCAAGTTTCTGGAAATCATTGTGTGTATTTTCCTTAAAGGGAACAAAATAGACTTTTTGTATGTTTAAAATTTTAAATTGGAAGTTCATATTTACTGTGGTAATTTTAGCCAAACTAGAGCAAAGACCAAGTTGAAAACACTGATTATTTTGTAAGCCATGATTAGAGATAGCTGAAAAAGAGGGAAGTGCATTTTATAAAATATTCAAAAGAAATTAGACCATTTGTTTCGTTCAAAATTTTTTTGGATGTTTTCATTTTATTTTGGTAGGGAAGAATTACATTAACACTTTGCTTTTGTTTTTTAAGCTTTCCTCTCCTCTTTTCCCACCTCATTATAAAAAGTGAAAACAGTAGAAAAAGTGAAAGTGTTTTCCACCACCAAAACAAATGGAAGAAACTTTGTTTTTGCTAAAAAAAGCTCTCAAAAATCCATTTTGAATTTCTTAACAGATGAAACATTTTCATCAAGATCAGAAATTTTATTTTAAGTTTCAATTTTGTCAAAAAAAAAAAAATTTTTCAACCAGAAGTTGGACCATCACTAATCATGATTCAAAGCATTTTTAATAAAACTTATACAGCACCATTCCAGGGTTTAATCTAGAGAAAAATAATGTCTTCAATTATTAGGGATATGGCAAGGTCCAGGTCATGCATAAGGGCTTTTCAGCAATATACCTATTTCAGAAAAGAGTCTTGGGTGTTGCAAAGATTGTGTGTGCTGATGAGTTGTATAGCTCAGGAACGGGGAACCTATGGCTCCGCAGCTTGCCTTGATCCAGTCAGTGAGGCTTGGAATTCCACCCCCCCCTTCACAGTGGTTCAAGTCTGCACTGGCATTCCAGCCATATGAGGAGCTCTGAGGTTTGGTGACCCCTCCTCCCCTGTGTGGCTGCAGCACCAACTCGATGCTGCTAGGGAGGGAGAGGGGGGGAAGAGTAGAGAGACCTGAACCTTATGGACCAGATCAAGGCAAGCTGTGAGCCTCCTCCGACTCGCAGGCTCTGCCTAGCGGGAGAAGAAGTGGCTCTGTGTTGGGAATGGCCACGCAGGAAAGCTCTGTCCCCTGCATTGGCCTGCAGGCTCTATTTTCTTCACTCCCATTGGTTGGGATTCCCTAGCCTGCTTCAGCACCCCACCTCCCTAAGAGTTGCCCATGGCTCTTACTACATTTAAAATGTAGTGCACAGCGGGCAACCTGGGGCGAATGGGGACTCAAGCAGTCCTTGCTCGTGCCAAGCCCCAACTGTTGCGCCTCTGCCTTTTAAATGTAGTAAGAGCCTAAGTTTATTGGATAGTCGACTAATCACTCACACATCCCCACCCCACTCCAAAGCAACTCCCTTACTACCCCCAAACCTCTGATTTTTGGCCCCACTCTAGAGCTTAGGGGGACCCACAAAATCTACTGGCCCCAGGCCCCCAGAAGTTTTAATCCAGCCCGGGGGAGAAAGACTAAGACTTGGTGCCCTGGCCTCCCATGAGACTGAAAGGCAAGGGGAACTCTAGCACCCCATTTGCATGAGTGAGGTGTCTTTTTTCCCTTCTGCTTATCAGTTGTAGGCCATGTCCATGAGGATTTTTTTTTTCCTTCTCACTTGCATTTTTCTGAGGGTCAGTAGCCCCAATCCAAACACATTCCCTTCCCCTGGCATAGCTGCTCAGAGAAAACAAAAGAGCATATGCTTCTTCTCTGCAACCTCCTTTACTGACCTTGGTCTCATGAATAAAGAGTTCATAATGGGAAAGAGATGGTCTTAAGTGCTTGAATAATGTCTAAATTATGTTGCTATTAACTCAAGGTCTGGAGTAGGGATGTTGGATATTGTGTATTTTAGTAATTGTGTAACCACAACAGTTACTAAAATGCTCATTGGGGGCAGGGCAGGCAGCCAGTGTGCTCTCAGCTCCTCTCCGGGGGAGCCCTCTGCCACCCCGCATTGCTGCTTCTGCATCAGAGGCAGCAGCGCTGTGTGGCAGGCAGAGCCAGTCCGTGAGGGGAACCAGTTTAAAAATTAGCTCCCTGAGCAGACTGACTCCAGCCCCACTTTCTGCCTCTGATACAGAGGCAGCAGTGCAGGGCGGGAGCAGAAGGCAATTCCGCAGAGCCTGGGCACCAGCTCCCACCTCTCTCTCTGATACAGAGGCAGCGTGGGGGAGGGCAAGAGGCTGCGTATAGCAATTTGGATTAATTGATAAGCCCAAACTCATCAGTTAATCATTTAAACAACTATATGCTAAAATCCCTACTCTAGAGGGGAGAATCTCTCTTCAAAGTAGACAAAGGCTCTAAGATTCCTGAATCTTGGAAGTCTATCTTGCTTCTGAGGTCTGGCAGTTAGCTAGAAATGGAGGCTGAATTGGGCCTCCCTGCCCAGGTGACATACAATTATGAAAATTCCATCTGTCATAACTTGGGCAAATAAAATATGCAACAAACTGCAAACCAATATCGACATTCTGTGTGTTACATAGGTTTCATACTTATCTCTCACAATGAGTGTGAAATTTACCTGTGTTCTTTTACCGAAAAGCTTGGTACACCAAAAAGATCTCCAAGAAGATCATTTGCGCAGTGGACAATATGCTGCTGTTTTTCATCATATAGTTGTTTAGACATAATATATTGGCCAAGATAGAATATTACCTGCAATGCAAGTCAAACATAGCTATATTAAATATATTTATAACTTGAGAATATAAAACAAATTTCAGCCCTCAAAGAATCTATTCTCCTTTCAATTATCACCTGCAACTCCACAGTAACATTAACAGAATTATAAATAAATACTTAATGTAGCAGTTTTCATATGTAGTTATCCGAGCTATACACAGTAGGGATGTAAGCAATGTAAACGACTTGTCAACTATCCAATAAGCTTTAGTCGAATAGTCCCTCCACTAGTCGCCCCCCTGCTGTCTTATCAAAGGCAGCGAGGGGCGGAGGGGGTAGAGCAGGAGCCAGTGCTGGGGGGAGGCTGGCTTAAAAGCTGGTTCCCCCTCAAGCTCTATCTCTGCAGGGTGCCCGGGGTAGGGGTAGCAAGAGCGAGCTGAGAATCAGCTGATTCCCAGTCCCAGGCACTGTGCCTCTGCCTTTTAAATGTATTAAGAGCCTGCCGGTTCTTAATACATTTAAAAGGCAGAACCGCAGTGAGCGGCTCCCCCACTTTTCGACTAATTGATAGAAAATCCATCAACTAGTCGATTAGTTGATTAAACTAAATTTAACATCCCTAAGACAGTACCCCATTTTACAGAAAGCCAGGAACAGAACCATCTCCTAACTTCCACACCCATGTCCTATCCAATAAACCATACTATTTCTCTTTCATTATAGAGTAACTAGTAAGTATAGTAAACTTGTAAGAGTGAAAATTATATTTATCGCTGACATCATTATTAATGAGAAGCTCTGATAAGTTACCTCCTTCATTGTAAAAGTGTCCTTTTGGGCACCAGCAAATTTTAACAACTTCAACAACAGCGGCTTCGGTTTAAACTGAAAAACAAAAAGCAAGCAAGCAACATTTCGATTTTGTAATGCATATCCTCCCCACAGAGTCTAAAGCACCATAGATTAGATGTGTATTACAGCCACAAAAATTATGTTAAAAGTAAATTACCGCAAAGGTAGGGCATGGCAAATTTTGGTTCACTGTGCAACTTTAATTTTTTGTCTCCCCCGCCCCTGCAATGAATGTATTGTTTGTAACAAATAAAACCAGGATCCTGTGAAAAATAAGTGTAAAATCATGAAAATTGTATCAAAATACATACGTGCATGGAGATTAAATTAAGGTTGCACAGGCAACAACACTCTTTGCAACTTAAATTAGATTCTTTAACATACTTATGGTGTTTCCTAGGTTTTTCTTTTCAAGAAAAACTAGGAAGCTGTGCCCCCTGCTCGCTACACTCACCAACCTCCCCTTCTGGCTGGCTGATTTTGCAGCTAGAGAGTCTGTTAATCTTGCACTGAGCCCAGCTGAGCGCTCCATGGCCCCACGGATGGGATCCTCTATCTGAATGCTTTCAGTACATCCCACCCACTCGTGCCCTTCAATTGCCAGCCAGTCTTCCCTGCCTGCACCCTTCCTGCTCCTGCCCCACCTGCCAATAAAATAGTCCATAGACCACAGCCCATCCCCCTCCTTCCACCCCTAGCCTCACCTCTGTCCTCCATTCCTACACCCCCATCCTCCTGCTTCCACATTCCTACCCTCACCATCCTCCCTAACCCCTCCTCTTCCTCCCCCTGCATTTCCCTCCCACCTCCTTCCTCCATATTCCTACACCCCCATCCTTTCCTAACCTCTCTCCCTCTGCACTCCCACACTGCCTTCCCTCAACCCCCGCCTCCATTCCTATACCCCTCTCACCCCCACCATCCCCCGTTACCACATCACCCATCCCCACATACACCCTTATCACCTTTCCTCCCTCCCAGGAACAGGCAACCCAAGAAGCAAAGAAACAGCACCAGACCCATATGCAGGAATTTTTATTTTTGGGGGTGGGAGAGGGAGGCTGTGACAGCAGGATCTGGGCAGCTGCCTAGAAAGAAGGGGCAGCAAAGGTGGCATTGCTGGGGTGCCGTGAAGGATGTCTGAGGGCAGAAGAAATGGAAAGGAGGCAGAGATAGAGGTTGAAGGGATAGTCAGAGACCAGGGGCTCCTTTAGCACGCCAGGTTAAGAAGGGAGGATGGGAGTTTGTGAGGGTGCAGGAGAGGGGCTAAGGACACACATGGAGGATGGAAAGAGGGCCAGGGAGCATCTCCATTCCCAGTTTGAGCAGACTGTGCCCTGGGCCTTGCACCAGCTGAAGCAACCCTCTGGGCTAGGGGGCTCAAAGCCCCCACCTGGGAGGAGCACAGTCTTGCGGCCCCCGTCCCCAGGCAGCAAGCCAAAACTCAGCCCACCTCACACATGCAGTTGCACACCATAGATAATTGCCAAAAGGGGACATGGATCAGTGAGTGCTTCTCCAGAACAGGAGGTTGTCAGGGCCAGCATGGTGCACAGCCAGAACCTTCCCTTAGCCACCAGGCCCCGCACTGCTTCCCCTGTGGCCCTGCTCCCAAGTGGCACCGCAGGCTCCCTGGATGCTTGGAAGGTTCCCAATGTCCCCAGGTCGAGCCGCCCTGGACCTTCTACCTGGAATTTCCTCTCTGAGTAATGGTGGCGGTGCTGCCACAGCCCCATTCCCTGAGGCAGGCTGATCTGGAGCAGCACCCAGGCCCTAAATGGAATCGCTCCCTGCCCCAGACACTGTTCGGGGACAGGCAAAGCTATCTGGCAGCCCAGCCTGGGCAGATTCTGCCTCTGAAGGGTCCCGCCCACAGCCTTTCAGTAGGCAGAATCTGCCCAGGCTGGGCTACCAGGTGGCTTTGCTGGTCCCTGAACAGTGTCTGGGGCAGGGAGGTCATGGGAGGGCAGAGACTGCAGGATGCAGAATGACATGATGATGGTCACTCTGTCATCCCGCAGGAAAAACATATCCCTCCCCCTCCCTCATATAAACAAATCCTATTACATGCAAATATAACAATCCCCTCATCCCCCAAATCATACTTCATCACTTGGGCGTGAACCCTGAACATTCAGCAATGTAGCAAAAACTGCTTCTCCGTAAATTACAAGACACTACATTAGCCAGTAAGTAGAAGGCTGTCATCCCAAAGGGGGAGGAGGGGATCTAGTCTAGATCTCTTCCACCACTAGGAGGTGTGGCAGCTTCTGCCCCACATGATAACCCCCAAAGAGAGGGGAAGAAAATAGCTCATTAGAGCTATTTGCTGGGTTTGCGTGTAAGCCCCTGTGTCTCTTTCCCCTCATCTTCTTGGGCTACTGCTGCTATAAGAGTTCCTAGTGTTCCCAATACAGAGTGTAATGCTGCTGTTGCTGTTTCCTAACACATACATGAACTGGATCCTAATATGTTCATGTTTAATTATTTCGGCATTGTGACAAAATATTTCTGAAGAACAAGTGAAAGAAGGGAAATGGCCTTTTTCAAAAACAAATCTCTCAGTAAAAACCTTAACAGAATATCATGGGATAAAATGGACAGCTCTTTGATCCTAGGATTTTCCTTCTGCCATATTTCAAACATTTGATGCAAACTATGAAGCTGTTACAGCTTCTAAAAACAGAAAGGCCACAGGAACCTAAATGCTGGCTCATCCCAACAATACAAACATATCACTGAAACGCAAGATGGATATAGAACAGAGAGGAACATGAACTCTGTGAAATCAAGTGTAAGAGTAATAATTAGGGAGTCCAAAAAAGAATTTGAAGCAGCAACTACAAGTTGAATCTTTCTAGTCTGACAACCATGGTCCAGCAAGATTTTAGTTAGCTAGATAAGTGTTTCTCAACCAGTGGTATGAGTACCCTTAGGGGTACTCGAGAGAAGTCTGGGGGGTACGTCAACACAACTGAAATTTGGAGAAAACTGCATTTTTGTTTCAAGTTTTACAGCGCTTTTGTTATTTTTGTACTTCTTAAACCCAAAAATTGCATCGCCCGCCAAGCTACAATTAAGTTATTTAAACAAATGTGTTGCAATGGTAGAAAAAAAAATTGTGTATCTGAAAACTGTAGGTACTTACAATAAAAAAAAGTTGAGAAACACTGAGCTAGATGTCCACTTATCATAGGTGTGGCCAAGTTTCCCATGGTTCCAGACAGTTTGTTTACAGCCACCAGTCCTGGCTCTCAGCGTTCTGTGCTATTATTTAACTCAAATTTACCCCTAAATGTCTTCTAAAAGCCCAGTGGACAATATTGACCTCCCGTGGTTCAGAAAATTATTTGGTTCGGCACCCGAGAATGCTGGACTAGAGAGGGTCAACCTGTAGTAAAAGTCAAAAACTAACAGCAATTTTTTTAAAGTATATCAGGAATAGTAAACCTGCCAAAGGAGCAGTGAGACTGAGGTTCTAAGGAGCAATCATGGCAGACAAGGCCACTGAACTGGTATTCTTTGCAGAGGATATGGGGCAGAGTCCCAGAGGATATGGTGCTGAGTCCCATATCTTAGCCATTCTTTTTAGGTGAACAAAACTGAGGAACCATGCCATACTGAGATGTCAGTAAAGTAGTTTTAGAATAAATTGAAGTGTAGTAAGTCACAAGGACCAGATTCACTTTTGGGTGAATGCCAAACATGAAACTGCAGAGTAATCACTGTGGTATAGAACTTGCTTAAATTAGCTGTTGTACTAGATGCCTGACAGGTAGGTAACTAACATCTCACACTCACAAAAATTACAAGGTGGAAAGCTTAACTTCAGTACTAGGGAAACTGGCTGAAACTGTTTCTGATAATTGTGTTCTTTACTATAGATCAAGGGCAGTCATTTATTTTTTTCCTCAAGGTCCAAATATCTTGGTCAAGATATAGGCAAAAGTCCAGACTCCAGAGAAAATAATATAGTACAGCAACAATAATTATAATAAAAAAAGATTTTGCTGTTTGTTCAAGTGTCTGGCAGTCCAAATTTCACCTATGACTACTCCCCACCCCCATATCTCAACAGGGTATGTTGGGAAATAATCAAAATAGCTTTTGTAAAAGGAAAACATGCAGAATCCAATCTAGAAGAATTCTTTGAAGGTGTTTAACATGTGGACAAGAGTGATCCTGGGGAAATACCTGGATTTTCAGAAAGCCTTTAACAAGGTCTCTCACCAAAATACTCTTAAGCAAATTAAGCAGTCACGGAATAAGAGAGAAGGTGTTCTCATAATCAGTATTAAAATATATGAAACAAAGGACAGAAATAAGTGGACAATTTTCAAAGCGGAAACAGGTAAATAGCAGGGTTCCTAAAGGATACTGGGATCAGTGCTGTTCAATATATTCTTAAATGATCTAGAAAAGGGGGTAAACAATTAGGTTGGCAGACAGTATAAAAATACTCAAGATTGTTAAATCCAAAGCTGACTCTGAAGAGTTACAAGGGATCTCACAAAACTGTGAGACTGGGCAACGGTTGTTAAAATGTGATTATATGGCTAATCCCATAGTTGATACAATTTGTATGGACTATACATTTAGTTGATAAGCGCCTGCACAGCCACAGTGGGGGTAGCTCCAGAGTAGCTGACTCCAGCTGGGACAGAGCAGTCATGGCTCAGACCCACTCCAAAGCCACCAGCGCTGCAGCTCTGCATTTTAAATATAGTAAGAGTTAACATGCTCTTACTACATTTAAAATGCAGAGGCGCAGGGATCGGAAGAATTTTTGAACAAATGGACTTGCAGACACACACACACACACACACTTTTTTATATATATATATATATATATATATATATATATATATATAAAAATAAAAAAGAAGTGTAGCCATTTTACTTTTTTAAGGGGGGGGGAGGGCAGATATAAGGTGTTACAGGACTCTATCTACACTTGCACCCTCTTTCAAGAGAGGGATGCAAATGAAGACATTCAAAATTGCAAATGAAGCTGGGATTTAAATATCCCACGCTTCATTTGCATATTTATGCTATGGCGCTATTTCAAATAGCGCCATATCATAAATATGCAAATGAAGCGTGGGATATTTAAATCCCGGCTTCATTTGCAATTTCGAATGTCTTCATTTGCATCCCTCTCTCGAAAGAGGGTGCAAGTGTAGACCTACCCTTAGAGACTAACAGATTCAAGGGTAAAACCCACTTAATCAGATCAGACTTTAATAACTGAAGACACATGTGATGTGAAAGAAACCATAAAACAGTGACAAATGCTATTGCAGCATTACTGGTATAGTACTCAGCCAGAAAAGTGACACGCTTAATGAATCATCACACTCCTGGGCTTTTCATTAGAAGGTCTACGTCTCTTCCCTATTTGCTTTTAAAATCTAACATGGCATAACATGACTCATGGAACTGGGTCCTGCCCAGAAGGCAGGGAACTGGACTTGATAACCTCTCAAGGTCCCTTCCAATTGTAGTGTTCTATTGTAAGATAGTACTGTGACATATCCAAAAGCTACAGTTAATGGACTGAGACAACTCATGCATCTGACAAAGTGGGTCTTTGCCCACAAAAGCTTATGCTCCAATAAATCTTGAGTCTCAGGTGCCACAAGTGTTCTGGTGGTTTATGCAGATACAGACCAACACAGCTACCCCTCTGATACATATAAGACAACTCTCTCTCTCAGAAATAATACAAACTCCATGCAGTGCTAGAACACATACCTTGCTCAATGCTCTAATTATGAGTCTATCATTTACTTCCATTGTGAGTATATTTTTATGGATTTTATATATTCTGACTGGATCTGAGGAACTGTTTGGGGCTCAAATGTGGAATTAAAATCAAACACTGGTGATAAAACATTTCTTTGAGAACATATTTAAATGCAACAAAAATCCCAGAAACACAAAGCTAAACCATCCTTCATTCCCAACCCAAGAAAGCAGATTTGCTCCACAACTGTGCGATTAAACAGAATCCACCTTCACTTCCTTAGTTTTAATCCAGTAGTTTCCTAGCATTTATATAGTAGCAATCAGTCGGGCATTAAAATTCTCGACACCTGCCTCCTCTACCAGCAGGGCCGCTGCAATCAAGCCCGGCAGCCAGCAGCAAAAGGTGGGTGTCTGAGAGCCGGGGGCTACTCACCAGTGCCTCTTGCTCGGCGGGAGGAGCGGGAGAGGCGGCCAGTTGGTCGTCCGACCCAGCTGACATCGTGGTGTTGCACATTTGCCTGAAATGAAGGCAGCCGGCGTGAGCAGCTCGCCACGGCTGAGGCGCGGAGCCCGCCCGACAGCGCAACCCGCGCCCCGCAAGGGTGCGGCAGGGACCGCGCGAAGCAGCCACACGAGCCGAGCCGGCCCGGCCTCACGCGCCCCCTTGGAGCGAGCTGAAGCGCTGCGCTGGCTCGGAGCGGCGGGGCCGGGCCGCCTTTAAATAGCGTCGCCAGGCGCAGACAAGTCGGGGCTTAGCTCCTCCGCCGGCCGCGGCCCGGCATGTCCGAGCACGACCCGGGGCGTGACGCTGCTGAGTCACCCCGCGGCTGGGGCGGCGGCCGCCTCGGCCCGCCCCGCGCCAACCTGCTTCAGCCCCCGCCCCGCAGCCGCCTCCCTCCCTCCGCGGAGCCGGGGCGCGGCGCCGGGCACCCTGCGCGAGCCGAGCCCAGCACCGCCCCCCACGCACCGCCAGCCGCCTGGCTCTCCGCGCGGCCCCGCTGGGGCAGAGGCGCTACCCGCCGCGAACGGCTGTGGCCAGGGCCGCTCCGAGCGCCGCCATTTCCCCCGCGCGGCGCACCCGGCAAACGGGCGCCCCCTCGCGGCCAAGAGAGCTGCCCGGCCCGAGCTGCATCCGGGTCCCTGCCGCCCGGCCGGGCCTCGCTGCGCGTAGGCAGCAACCTGCCGGGGGGAGGGGCCGGAGCTTAGCCCGGGCTTGTTGTTATTTGAAGCCACAGGAGGCGGGGGAGGCGCAGTCCCGCCCGCCGAGACAGACAGAGCGGCCGCCAGGACCCCCAGCGCGGCGGGGCCCGCAACGAGCCTCACTCCGCCCTCCGGGACTTCTCCCGTGCAGGCTGCCCCGCCGCCCCTCTGCGCTAGCCCCGCGCCACGCACTGGGGCAGCCTCTTCCCCCCGCCGGTCTGCTGGGCCCGGCCACGTGGCCTCCTGTAGGATACGAAACTGGGCGGCTGTCTGCTCCGATGCGGTGGTGCCCGAGCCTGGGGCACGCGCCTTCACCCCGCTTGTTGAACTGGTTTGTAACACCCAGCATCATAGGCCTTGGTTTCTGCAGGACTAAACATACTACAGGAGCCAGGCCATGGTCAGCTGACAAAAAATCCCTGCCTGGCTTGAGGTGGGGGAAAAACACACTTGAACAACAACAATACAAGGGCTGCGTCCAGACTGGCATGATTTTCCGCAAATGCTTTTCCGTTAAAAGCATTTGCGGAAAAGAGCATCTAGATTGGCACGACGCTTTTGCCCAAAAGCACTTTTTGCGGAAAAGCGTCTGTGCCAATCTAGACGTGCTTTTGCGCAAGAAAGCCCCAATCACCATTTTAGCCATCGGAGCTTTTTTGCGCAAAACAATTCTGGGTTGTCTACACTGGCCCTCTTGCGCAAAAGCATTTGCGCAAGAGGGCTTTTGCCCGAATGGGAGCGTCGTATTTGCGCAAGAAGCACTGATTTTGTACATTACAAAGTCGGTGCTCTTGCGCAAATTCAAGCGGCCAGTGTAGACAGCTGGCAAGTTTTTCTGCTTTTGCGGAAAAACTTGCCAGTCTAGACACAGCCAAGGAGTAGTCCTGCAGCACCTCAGAGACTAACAAATATAGAGATAGTATCATGAGCTTTCATGGACAAAACCCACTTCCTCAGATAAGCAGAGTGGGGGAAAAGGCTTTTTTCCTCCACTCTGCTCATCTGAGGAAGTGGGTTTTGCCCAGGAAAGCTCATGAGATATATATGAGAGAGAGAGATTAACAAGGCTACTACCCCTCTGAGACTTGAACAACGTTTGAACCAATTTTAGCAGTTTCAACTGTAATGTGGAAAATGGCAGGAAAGGAAAGGAAGAGTGACATGTTATAGGTATTTAGTCATTTCCTTTCCAGCTCATGTTCTCCCTCTTGCCTCACAAAGTCCACCTTTTTAGTAAAACTATCTAGTATTTCATTACAAATGTATTGGATGTAGACATGACTGTGACGGGCCGGGTCGGGTCTGGGCATCAGCTCAGGGCGAATTGCTCAAAACCAGGGCTACGTACAGCCACAAACGAGTCACACAGAGCGCTTCAGCTGTCAATCTGGCCAGCAGGAAGCCGCATGAGCAAAACCCCTCAAAAACCCCAGCTCTCCCTCCTGTGCACAATCAGCCCTAGGCCTACACACAGGTGAGGGGTTACAGAACCCAATCTCACCAATCCTGAACAGATCCTCCCCATCCCAAAGAACCAGCCACAGTTCCTGGTCAGTTTGCACTTTGGATCTTACCCAAAAGACATGCTGAGCCAATCCTTTAGAATCTAAAATTGCAGGCTCTGTCTACATTACAGGCTTCTTGCACAAGAATGGCCGTTCTTGCGCAAAAACTTGCTGAGCTTCTACACTGCACGCGCATTCTTGCTAGTAAATTTACAGTACAGCATTAGAAAAAAGGGCTTCTTGCGCAAGAGCTCTGACTGACACTGTATCAGGAAGAAGCCTTCTTGCGCATGCATTCTTCCACAAGAGGGCAGTGTGGACAGGCAGGCAAGAGTTTTTGCGCAAGAACTGGCCTCCCAGGAAAAAACCCAAGTGGCCGATTGGACACTCCGTACCCGCACTCACAGCTCCTTACTTCCTGGTTGCCAGACCGCCTCCTTAAAGCCACACGCAGCCTGCAGACGCTGCGCAGTAGCAGCAGCTCAGCCAGCAGCTCCACCACGCGGCTCTGCCCTGCTGCACGCAGGAGCCCAGATGTCTGCTCCACAGGCACCCAGCAGCCACCCCAGGGCTCTCAGCAGGCCTGGAGGGGCACCAAGCGACGTGCCCCTTGCTGGTCCTGGGCTAAGGTGGAGGCCCTGTTGGACCTGGAGGCAGAAGAGAAAGCCCTCCACGACCCCTGTGCCCGTTGCCGCAACGCGGACATTTTCAGTCACATGGTCCAGGTGTTCTCGGACCAGGGCCATCTGGCCTGGACCCTTGAACAGGTCCGGGACAAGGTTAAGGAGCTGCGCCTGGGCTATGACCGGGCAACCGAGGGTGAGACAGTAGTCCCAGCATCCTCGGTGCCAGTGGACACCGGCCTGCACCCCCCCAGTGACCAGGCCACCTGATGCGGAGGAGGAGGGTGACCTGCCCAGTGGGTCTGGGTCTGAGGATGAGGGTGACGACTGCAGCAGCACCATCACCCTACCTACACCTGGAACCAGTGCTTAGCAGCCAGGACATCTCCCGGGCTTCAACTGAGGCCGGCGACGGAGCCTCCGGTGAGTGTTGTGCTTCTCACTCGCAAGGGCAGGGGGAGACAGGTACTCAGGGGGAGGGGGAGGGAGCGTCACTCAGGCAGTTCGAGCTGCATGCCGTGCAGCAGTACGCAGTACGTGCAACCTTGTGCATCCTGACTGTGTGGCATGTGGATGTGGCAGGCAGCTCCAGGGCACACCTGAGACCCTGCTGTTCTCACACATCCTGCCCAGGGGGGGGGGATGCTGGCTGGAAGCAACCAAGGCCCCAGGAGCTCAGGCCAGACCCCACACCTCTCAAAGGGTGCTGCACACAGACAGTACACAGCCATGCCTGGCCGTGCGACACAGCAGCTGCTCCTGGGAAAACCGCAGCGAGCCAACCCTGTGAGCATGGCCCCCACGGAGTCCCTCGGCTGCTCCCGGCCCCTAGGCTGCCCCCGAGGGAAGCCCCTCACTGCAGCCACACACCTGCAGCCACACACTTCCCTGGGCTACTTGTGTGAGGGCTAGCAGGAACGGGGAAGTGGCCAGCCTGGGCCTATGGCCACTTCACTTTTGCTGCAAGGCCGGTACGCTCCCCAGTTGCCCTGGCTCCGTCTCCAAGGACATCAATTGACAGTGGTCCGAGAACCCAGACCTCGTCTGCCACACCTGTTCCCATGCAATGTGGCAATGTGTACGTAAACATGACTATAGCATCAATGGTGTGTTGCTCACAGTGACAAGAGTTGAAGCCATGTGCTCTACCTTGGGAGGGAGCGTGCACAGTGCAATGCAGACACACATAAGAATGGCCATACTGGGTCAGACCAAAGGTCCCTCTAGCCCAGTATCCTGTCTGCCGACAGGAGCCAGTGCCAGGTGCCCCAGAGGAGGTGGACCGAAGACAATGATCAAGTGATTTGTCTCCTGCCATCCATCTCCGGCTTCTGACAAACAGAGGTCAGGGACACCATTCCTTACCCCCTAGCTAATAGCCTGTTATGGACCTCACCTGCATGAATTTATCGAGCTCTATTTTGAACTCTGTTACAGTCCTAGCCTTCACAGCCTCCCCTGGCAAGGAGTTCCACGGGATGACACACCATGTGCCAAGTGGCCAGGACACAGACAAGGGGTTTTCATTCACAGTGATGTCTTCCAAGGGTTACAGTCCATGGCGGATCACTTTACTCCAGGGAGTCCTTTATGCGAACATTGGGCCCAAGCCACAGTTGTGTAGTGTTGCCTGGAGCTCTGGGCAGAGGGCAGGGGGCGCAGGGACAGTGTGGGCAGGGCTGCCTGACCGCCTCATAATTTTCTGTGTTTTCTGCAGCAGGACCACCCAGGAGCGAGGGACTCTCCAGCCCTGCGGTGGCGGCACCACCAACCACCCAGGCACCAGTCCAGCAGGCCAGGCAGCGGGACCAGCTCCTCCAGCGGCATGTCCAGGCCATCAAAAGGATCGAGGCGGCAGTCAGCAGAAAGATCGAGGCTGACCCGGAGTGGCGGCAGCAGGCGTGGAGGCAGTTCCTCCAGAGGTGCAACCGGATGTGTGATGCGATTACCACTCTGATGTCGCACATTGGTCATGCCGTGCACTACGGCATGGCCTTGCCTCAGCCTCTTGCCCTCCTGCCATGCCCATGCCCCCTCCAGCCGCCCCTCCTGCTACCGTTGCCATACCCCCACCTGCTGCACCCCGTCCTGCCCACATCCCCGTGCTGCCTGCCCCAACCTGGCCTGAAGGACGCCGAGGCCTCCACACCCGCAGAGGCACTGGCAGGAGCTGCTCCTCCCAGCAATAGCTCCCCCTCCCAGTTCAGAGCCCCCTCCCACTGCCCACACTTCCCTATTCTTCCCTATTGTAAATAAAAAGAAAAGTTTCCTCTTGTTTGAACAAAAAAACGGTTTTGTTTATTGGAAGGTGAGGGGAGGCAGGGGAGGGAAGGATTAGGGATGGGAGGGAAATGCAGATGGGAGACAGAAGAGACCCTACTGTGGGGCCTGGGAGAACATGTCCTTCAGGGCCTCCTGGATGCGCACACCATCATGGTGCGCCTGGAGGATGGCGGCTGTGCAGGGCTGCTCAAACACCCGGCCCTCAGCTGCCATCCATGCCAGGAGGAAGGCCTCCCCCTTCTGCTCCACTATGTTGTGGAGCACACAACACGCTGCCACAACCTCAGAAATGTTCTGCTCACCCATCTCGAGATGGGTGAGCAGACAACGGAAGTGCGCCTTCAGCCGTCCAAAGACGCACTCAGTCTGGTTGCAGGCCCGGTTCAGGTGCTGATTGAAATGTTCCCGGCTAGGGTCCATCCGTCTGGTGTATGGCCGCATCAATCAGGGCATGAGAGGCATGTGGACATTCCCAACTGTAAATTCCCATTGGGGAAAGAAAGTGCCTGCCTCCATCCTGCAATACAGGCTGGAATTATGGAGGATGCGGGCATAATGTGCCCTGCCAGACCACCCCGCATAAATGTCTGTGAAGCGGCCACGGTGGTCCACGAGGGCCTGGAGCACCACAGAGAAGTACCCCTTTCGGTTTATGAAATGGGCCACTCAATGTTCTGGGGCACGGATGGGGATGCGGGTCCCATCCACAGCTCCTCTGCAGTTGGGGAACTCCAGGGCAGCGAAGCCAGCCACCATTGCGGCCACATCCCGCAGGTGGATGACCCTCTGGAGCAGGGTGTTATTGATGGCACGGACAACCTGCAGAAGGGCACACAGAAACAAAGGGAATGCACTGAATGAGGCAGGGTACGTGCATGTGCCCTTGGGGGGTGCTCGCCCCCCTGTGATGCCGTCTGCCCCAAACACACCAGGTCCCCTCGCCCCAGAGCTCCCCCATACCAGCAGGCCTGTATGAGGGAGGGATGGCACAAGCCCCTGGGTGACGGGGCTTCCCCCACTCCCCCCACTCCCCCCCAGCCGTGAGTCTTCCCTTCCCCCAGGCAGGGAGTGCAGCACCCCTCCACCCCGGACTTACCTGCATCAACACAGCACCGACTGTGGACCTGCCCACCCCTATCTGGTGTGCCACCGAGTGGTAGCTGTCCGGGGTGGCCAGCTTCCACAGGGCGATGGCGACCCTCTTGTTGACCGGGATGGCGAGCCGCAGCTGGGTGGTACGTTTCAGGAGCACAGGGGTGAGCCAGGCACACAGCTCCAGGAACGTCTGCTTTTGCATTCTGAAGTTCCGGAGCCACTGCTGGTCATCCCATTGCTCCAGGACCAGGCGGTCCCACCAGTTGGTACTGGTGTCCAGTCTCCACTATCGCCTCTCCACGGTTGGGTGGGGATGCCACAGGGACACCACCGCATCCGGGGAGAAGGAGTCCAGAGCGAGCTCCTGCAGAAGTAGCGCAGCAGCATGGAGCAACGGCTGCAGGCACTCCAAAATGGCCATGTGGGGCCAGAGCAGGCACAGTGCCACCCCTGGCTCCATGGCACAGCAAGGAGAAGGCAAAATGCACAAAAGGCACTAGGGCATCAGACATCTTCTCAAGGAAAAACCTGTCAGTTTGCATTTCAACCTACCTGGACACAGTCTTAATGACCTTACTACATGCATCTTACTTCAAAAAGACTTTAACACCAGATTATGGAGAGAAACTTCAGAACTTTCATTCATGCTTAAATCTGGCACTTTACGAATGGGCCTTAACAAAGATGCTAATTACATTACACATTATAAAGACAGCTTCCCCACTTATCACCCCTGATTAGCCATGCATTGACTTATAAACAGCTATTCCCTTCCTCCCTCTCCCTCACCCCACCTTCTGTTCTAAATCTGATTTGTCAGTTTAATAATGTGTTCACTTTTTTCCTTGTATTCCTTTGGTATATATGGTCATGCCAATTTTCTTTCAGAATATGATCTGAGGAAGTGGGTCTGGCCCACAAAAGCTCATCACCTATTAAACCATCTTGTTAGTCTTTAAAGTGCTACATAGTTTTTCCTTTTGTTTTAGCAAGATCAGACTAACATGGCTACCTCTCTACTACTTCCTCAGGACAGGCAGTCCAGGTCTCAGATGGAGAACATTCACAGTACCAGCATAGAGCCCATATTCATAACTCCACATACAAACATCATATAAGTACATGAGTATCATACACAGAATAGTAGAGCATAAGCTTTCATTTGATTCCTCAGTTGGCCCACTTTGTACTGAATTTAAGGCAAACACCCTCCCGTGGGCGCAGCAGTGATCTGTCTGCTCAGTTTAAAATCCAACAACGTGACAATGACGAGTTTAGGGAAATCATGAAGAAAATTAGGGACCAGCACTAATAACAAATCTACTCTATACCTCTTGTTTTTCCTGAAAATCTTTATTTCACCTTTTTATTAAGAACATAATTTTTATACTGAATTGGGCCATCTAGTAGTTCCTGTATTAACTGTTTGCTTCCACTATGAACACTGCCAGTTGTGCAATGTCATACAGGTGGGATGGGGGAAAGGGAATCTCTCTGACTTCTGTGCCAATTATCTTAAACTCTGAAGTATACGATTCTATTACATTTATTTCAGTAGAAATTATTACTATTGATGTTAAAGTTTTCTAATCCTTTAATACATCCAGATACAGCATATTATTTATAGAACAATTTACTGTGACTCATGGCATTTCATCCAGGTGAATAAAAGCTCAGAGCCTTTCATATTAGCCACATACAATTTACTTTAATCTGGCATTGAATGAGTTATTTGGTACCAGATGAAGACACTTTTGCTTGCTAGTTTGGTTTCCAAACTCCCCTATAATAGCCATACTCATTGCTGATGTTTACTAACATATGCAAATCAGTGGTTAAAGTTATGGGAAAAAGCTGCTTACTCAGTCCATAGAGAGGTGGGGAAGCTGCTTTATCTTTTCTCTCTCCCCAACCCCCTTTCTCTTAATCCCTGATTCTAATTTTCTAATTGTAATATTGGAATCAAGACTTAAATATAGAGGACCTTCAAATTAAAAAGATACAATTACATTAATTTAAATAATATAATTTGTTTCTAGTAATAGTATTTACTAATTATACTGTTAATTACATAGGTCAGCTGACCTGAATTATTTGGGAGTGCAAGGCAAATAAAGGTGAGAGTGCATGTGTAATTCTAATGCTATTATGTAACCAATTTAATAGTGTAAGTTTAGATCATTATGTTTTTGGATATTAAGAACATTTTCATTGTAGGACGTGATCCTGTGTTTAAGGATGTACTCCTGTCAAAAATGAGTAATAGCTATCAAAGCTCAATAAAGCTACATGCTCATGACAACTAATATAGGCTTAGTCTACACCTAAAAATTAGATTGACCTAGGTTCATTGCTTAGAGCTGTGAAAAAATTCGCTCCCTGTTTGATGCAATTCGGTCAACCTAGCCCCCACTGTACACACATTTCAGACAACAGAAGAATTTTTCCATCAGCCTAGCTACCAACCACTTTTCAGAGAGGTGGATGAATTACAGAGACAGAAAAACTTCTTCCATCAATGCAGGAAGCATCTATGTTATGACACTATAATGGCCCAGCTGTAGCCATTTATAATATAGCTATGCCCTTGTCTGCACAGGAGAGACAAATGTCCAGGCTTGTCCATTGGACAAATGCAGTTTTTTAACAACAGGACCTTGTAAAAAAATTCCAGTAATCATTAAATTTTGGTATTTGTGTAAGTACTTAGCTTTTCAAGACAGTCTTGTTAACCCAATACACAAAGTTCAAGGTCTAAGAGGTTACAGGATGAGTGGCATTTAAACAATTGTCATTTTTGAGATGTGTTTACATTCCATTATCTCCAGAATTTCAAAGTGCAGATTGTTTTCATGAGGATGGAATGTCCTAGCCTGCAGCTGACAAAGCAAGATCTCTCAGACCTCTCCTCCAAATCTTTTCTCAGGCAGAATTTGTAGCCAGAACCTAATCTGATCATTACAAGAACAATACAGAGCTGAATTGCTAGAAGTTTTACAGTTGAAATTAGCATAAAACAGCAGTGACTGTTTTTAGTCCACATTAGGAAATAATTGAATTAACACTAGTTCATTCCTATACAGATTACAGAATTGAACTAGTGAACTGAGGCAAAACAATTAAAAGCACAGAGAACACCTTTTACATCAACACATCAGTTATTACCTTCAAAACAGAAATAAATAATTTATTTCGTTTTCACAAATGCATGTCAAAGTATCAGGCCTTGTATCCTTGTTTGTAGTATTGTTTTGTTCAGGCTATATATAAGTGACATTCCTGGTTTTTTTTAATCACCAGGAAGTTTTACTGTGATTAATATGGCCCACATATTCTTCAAAAACCAGGTAGTTATAGCTGTCTTTTCCCACTCCTCACCAGCTTGCTGTGACCAGTAAGGTGAGAGCGATCTTCAGCAGATAACTGCCATTCCCAGAAGACCTTTCAACAGGGAAAAGGTTCTGACCATGATTTTTATTAACTTTTGGGCACAAATCTTTTCTCAGGCAGAATTTGTAGCAAGTCAGTGGGAGATTGGTCTATTTTTATATTCTGCTTATGTTTTCAGATCTGCAGCTGCATCAATACTTAGTCTCTGGTAATAGAGATGTAGCCGTATTAGTCTGATCTTGCTGAAACAAAAGAAAGGACGATGCAGCACTTTAACAAGATGGTTTATTAGGTGGGTCTGGCCCACGAAAGCTCATCACCTAATAAACCATCTTGTTAGTCTTTAAAGTGCTGCACAGTCCTTTCTTTAGTCTCTGGTACTCCCTTACAGTGCTTACACTTACCTTGTTACCACTGGTGCAGTTGCACTATTGTTGGCAGTTGCCTCAGTACAAGTTTACTTTTTTTTTACGACTGTTCTTTCTAGTGTAGACAAAAAACCACACAGTTTGATACCTTTAGGCTGAATAGCAGTTTGTGTGCCCTTAAGACAGCAAATAGTCTCATGGTTTCAATAGGCCAGAAACACAAAGAGGAGGCCACCACCACTTTGAAGCCCTACCCACCAGAGACATGATTAGAGCCATAGCTAAGAGTTTATGATTGCTCATTAAGGACCAGGGTAATTGAAACCATCCTAATACAAATATACACTCTGCTTAATGACGTGTCATAATTGCTTCATTTGCAAGCTAGAAATAGGTTTTCCCCACACCTCTATGGAATATGGGTCTGTACTACAACAGACACATTTCCCCCATTGGAAACCCAGGTTGCTCTAGTCTACCATATGAATGAGCTCTAAAGCTGAACCTACACTCAAGAAAAAGGACTCAAGCTATTTTTGGCAAAGGATGCCACCTTCAAGGAGTGTAGAAAACTTGTCCAGCTGTTGTAGTTAGGGTTAGCTCCTGCTACATAAAACATTCTGGAAAGTTTAGGCAACATTTTAGTGCCACTTAAGACTTGGCCTGAAGTTTTGCCAACAACAGTTTTGCCAACAACAGTTATGTTAGTTAAGAGTATGAAGAAAAATGCATCCCTAAATCACATGGCTATGTTGGCAAAATCTTAGTGTAGACACATTAATATAATACACTTGAACCTCATTAATCCAGCAACCCTGGGAAACAAGGTATGCCAGATTAAAGAATTTTTCAGACCATTTGAGGGCATTAGGGTGAGATCTGGGAAGGAGGGAGAGTGTGGGAAGAGGATGGAGCACTTATCTGGCTCCCCACTTCTGTGGGCGCATGTGGCTCCACACATCCCTGCTGTTCTAGGCACCACCTCCTGCTGCCATGGGAGCAGCAGGGGAAAAGCTCTGGAGAAGCACTTCACTGTGCTGCCATTTCCCCCATTGGGGAGGAGTGAAAGCAGCAGTGCACAGAGCCACTTCCTCCATCCCCTGCCAAGGTCCAAACCACAGGTGTTCCTAGATAAGGGACACCCAGATTAGAGAGGTTCAGTTCTACTAGCAAAAGAAGTCAGTTTGTCAGTAGACCTTATTTTGTTTGGGGGAATTAGTGAGGTATACTGGCAAAAGCTCTCTGGGTAGTATAACCTATGTCTCTATGGCTACATCTACAGTGCAGAGTTTTTGCACAAAAATTCGCAGAGCGTCCACACTACAAGTGCGTTTTTGCACAACAAAAAGTACAGTAGATTGTCAGAAGACAGGGCTTTTTGTGCAAGAGTTATTCCTCTTTCTATGAGGAATAAGCCTTTTTGCGCAAGAGCTCTCCCTCATTTGTCCTCAGCCTTTACTCACCCTCACTGGGTTGAGACAGGAGGTGCAGGACTGGGGTGGGAATGTGGAATTTGGGTGTGGGAAGGGGTAAGAGGTGCAAGCTCTGGGAGGGAATTTGGGTGCAGGAAGAGATGGGAGAAGGGGATGCTGGTTTGGGGAGAGGGCTCCAGGCTGGAGAGTGTTGGGGTGCTGGAGCAAGCCGCAGGCTTGTGGATGTAGGGGTGCAGGATTTTGGGTTAGGGTATATGATGAGCTCAGGGCACAGGTTTGCGGTGTGTGGATGGTGCAGGTGTGTTGTGGCACAAGGTTTGGGATGTGGGTGGTGCAGGAGTTTGGGGATGTGAGGCGCTTAGGGCGGGGGGTTCAGGTGTATGATGGGCTCAGAGTTGGAGTGGGGGGGGGGGTGCAGGGGTATTATGATGGTGCAGCCAGACGTGGGCTTGGTCCCAATTGGGGACTTGTTGACCTGGCTTCATGTTTAAATAAAATATTATGTCCAACACAAAATTTTTCAGCATTGTCTTTATTTATGGAAAGGGTGGGGAACCTGTTTTGGGTCAGGGGGCCACTGATTCACAGAAAAATCAATCAGGGAGTGAGATGCAAAAACCAACCCCTCCAAAACCCCCAAGCCTCACTGATGTGGCCCCAACTGAGACACTTTACTCCCCTGGCACTCGAGCCCCATGGGGAGGATAGGTAGGACTAAGGTTCAAGACCTCAGGCCAGATTAATGCTTCTGGGGTTCCAGGGTTAATGGATTTTGTGGGCTCCTCTATGCTCTGAGGTGGGGCCAAAAATGAGGGATCCAGTGTGGGGCTGCAGAATCTAGGTGGGAAGTAGGGCACAGGAGCAAGCTGGGGGGTTGGTGTCTGGTCAGGAGGGAAGGGGCAGGAGCAGGGTGCTGGTGGGGGTCTGGCCAGAGGGGAGGGAGCAGGGTGCTGGTGGGGTCTGGCCACAGGCAGTTGGTTGGGCGGCTGCTCCTATTTGCTCTACCCCAGTTGGAGCGTGGCACAGCTGGAGGCTGAACACCATGGCCAGCTGGCCGGGCAGCAGCTCCTCTTTTTCTCCAACCCAGCTGGAGCATGGTGCAGCCCAGCTGGAGCAAAGAGGGGCAGCCACCCGACCAGCTGCCTGTGGTCAGACCCCCACCAGCACCCTGTCCCCTCCCCCCTGGCCAGACTGAACGCCATGGCTAGCTGGCCGGGTGGCTGCCCCTCTTTGATCCAGCCCAGCTGTCCAGAGCGTTCAGCCCTCCGACGCTACCCCAGCAGATCCCACCAAGGGGAACGAAGATTGACCTATGGAGACTCCACAATCAACTGGTAGATCACGATCTACCGGTTGGTGAACACGGTGCTAGACAATATTAGTCTCTCATGGTCCAGAAAATTCTCTTGTTTGGAACTGTTTAGTTCCTGAGGGTTCTAGACTAGAGAGGTTCAACCTGTAGATCTAAATGGAATAGAAACACAAATAAGGTGTTTTGCACATTCTTGTCTTGTTGTTGCTGCTTCTTTTGGGTTTTGACTGGTTTTTAAAAGACTTCCTAGCTAGTAAGATTGCTGCTGTGAAAAGTGGTATTAACATACAAACACATATCACTGCCTGCCAGCCAGGGCTGGAGCCAGATCCTAGCATCCCCAGGAAGGTGGAGAACTCACTAGCTGCTTGCTCCTCCAGAATTTGTGTGTGTGAGGGTGGGAGGGAGAGAGAGGGTCCACCCCCTGCTGGCGGCCCCAGGGAAGGGACCACTGATTTCTACTCCCTTCCCAATCACTCAGGAGGCTGTGGCCACAAGAAAAATCCCTGGTGGCCACATGCAGCCACATTTGAGAAATACTGGCCTGGAAGGGAATAGTATCAGCAAGCTAATAGGATTAATGTAACTGGCCACAACACATTGTCCCAAACCTCCTACAATAAGCAATCTAAAAAGAGTCATTCAAAAAAAATTTAAAAAATCTTGCCAACCACACTAGTTAAAAACCAGTGGATATAGCTTTGAATGTATGCAAGGAACAAAACATCCCTTAGAATGACTGTAAACAACTTACCCACAAAAATTGGATTCTATACAGTACGGAGATGCTACTGAGGATGGGGTCAGACACTGGTTCCTGGGTATATTCAGACTGCAATTTTGAGTGGAGGTGGAGGGAAGACAGGTAAGAGGTAGCCTTTAATTGAATAACTGAAGTCTGCTTACATTTCCATTTGGTTTCAGCAACAAAACCCAGTAGGATTATCCATCCTGTAAGGTCCTCAGCATAGAGCCATGTACTTACCTGTTGTCCTGCTTTTATGCTTCCTTCTGTGCTTTCCCCATCAAAACTATGGTACCAACTGATAATGTCTAAGCAAGCAGCTTAGAGAGATTACTGATATCATCATGTAGTGTTTGTTGAAGAAACCTGACTCAGACTCAAATTCTTGTAGATAAGGCCTCAGTCTGTGTAACCCCCCCCCCCCCCCGCATTCCCGGTCCTACTACAACCTGTCTGCCTTTCCTATCCCTTCTGATTGTTACACACATTTTTAAATTCTTATCGTAGACATGGCAGGTTGGAACTAAGATACGGTCTGCTGGAGTGAGCTCTGTTTCTCTCTTGCTCATCTTTGGATTTCCTTTTTTTCTGGCCTTCCTATATCATTAGCATGTTTTTCTGACTTCTTCCTTTCTTGCATTGCCTCTTTGTCTTCCAGCACCTCCCCCACACCTCCAGCCTTTGCTGTTGCTGTCTTTCAGGACAGCAAAAATACCCAAAAGCATGCTAGAATCTTTAGAAAACATTAGGGCTGTGTCTAGACAGGCCAGTTTTTCCGGAAAATCAGCCACTTTTCCGGAAAAACTGGCCAGCTGTCTACACTGGCGGCAATTTCATAAAGCACTGACTTCCTACTGTAAGAAATCAGTGCTTTTTGGAAATACTATGCTGCTCCGTTTGGGCAAAAAGTCCTTTGCGCAAAACTTTGCGCAAAAGGGCCAGTGTAGACAGCTGAGATTTGTTTATAAAAAAAGCCCGATCGCGAAAATGGTGATCGGGCTTTTCTTAAAGCGCGTCTAGATTGGCCACAGGCGCTTTTCCGCAAAAAGTGCTTTTGCGGAAAAGCGTCCGTGCCAATCTAGACGCTCTTTTCTGAAAATGCTTTTAACGGAAAACTTTTCCATTAAAAGCATTTCCGGAAAATCATGCCAGTCTAGACGTAGCCTAGGAAAATAGGTCCCATACAAGAAGCTTGCAATCTAAGACCCCAGTACTGCAAACACACGCTTTGCTTTTATGCCACTATGTGCAAAACTGTTTATAGGATTGGGGTCTAAGTAGACAACATACTGTTGACAGGCAAAGCAGAGGCATGAGGGAGATAACAGGAAGGGGAGTTATTTTAACACCTACACATTTACTTGTGTTTGATACATTTTAATCTGTTTCTATTTCATTCAGCTCCTTCTCTTTCCTGTTGTGACCCAACATAACCGTAACTGAAGCATCATAGCCTTCCCTCCAGCTTCCCCCAAAGTCAAATAATATGAGGTGAAGCAAACTGGATTCTAGACACATCCTCCATCCCCAAGATAGTGCTGAATAATTCCCAAACTGCTCCATTGAGAAAAGCAAATATACTCCTGGGGGTCTGGAGCATGGCTGCCCAAAATAAATATCAGGCTGCTACAGGAATGGAAAACTGCTAACTTTCTATAAATTCAGCTCGGTGCAGCAAATGGCCCCGTTGTAGTCAGTAGAGTAGTTTGCTGGGCCACACTGAACAGAAACTTGATCAACATTATTAGTTCTTGCAGGTGGCTTGTTTTTCTTCTAAGAATAAATTCTTTCCAGTTACTCTGAAATAGAGAAGAGGCAGGGGGATTCCCCCACTCCACTCATAGCTTATGAGGCCCAAATCTTGCTGGAAACAGGTTTCATCAGATTGGCAGTACGGGTGCAAGATTTATGAGAGAGCTGACTAGGGAACAACTGAAGAAGAGGCGAGAAATAAGACTTCTGGGGGGAAATAATAGCACTAGAAGAAAGAGGTTGCAAATTGTGAGACTTCCTAGTTACTAGAAAAGAGCATTGTGCTGCTGTTGCCAAGTAACTCCTTTAGGGTAAAATCTCTCAATATAAAAAATGTTCCTGTGGGACAAGTGTGTGACATCATCACATCACCAGTGCCAACAGGGAAAGAGGCCATTTTCACGGCTGGTGTGGGGAGTAGGCAAGTAGCCAGCGTAGCAAAGATCACTCTTGAGGCTGCTGCTGATGCAGGATCAGCCTGGGCTGCAGGCTGTGCTCCAGGAATGGCTGCATAGCGTGAGCCCATTCAAGCTGGCTGGGGGCAAGCGGGGCTCTTTGTATGGGGGGCTGGGAGGTGAGTGCTGCTTAGGGAGCACCTGGCCGCTGCGGCCCCCAGGGAAGTGCCCGCCCTGCTCTCTGGCACCTGGCTGGTGGCTCTCTCTAACTGTCCGCTGACTTTCAGGGCCACTTTGAAACTTGTGTAGCTGTTCGGTGGCAGCTTGGTGGCCTCCTTGGCTTTCCTCTTCAGCTTCTTGAGGCCACCGAGCTCCTTCATACACAGGTTAGGCCAAGGCTCGGCTCCCAGGAGCTGCATGCTTTTCATGTCGGGAGCCTGTCAGGGGAGTGAGTGCCTTTCTCTCCCTACCTCAGGTCTCTGCCTTCCCTGCACAGACGTACATCCCCTCCCTTTCACTCCCTCTGTGGCTCTGCTGCTGCAGCCAAGTTGAACAACGTTGGGCTCCCTGGCGGCTGTGCAAAGCAGGGTAAGGTACGTTTACACTGCGGGCTAAAGTCGAGTTAAGATATGCAACTTCAGCTACGTTAATTGCATAGCTGAAGTCAAAGTACCTTAAATCGACTTTTGGCGCTGTCTACACAGCAGGAAGTTGAAGGAAGAACACTCTTCCTTCGACTTCCTTTACTCCTCGTGAAATGAGGGTTACAGAAGTTGGAGTAAGAAGTCTGTTACTTCAAAATTATTTCAAAAGAATGGGCTGGCTGTATAGACACACTATTATTTCAAAATAAGAGTGCAGTGTAGACATAGCCAGAATGTCAGCTGAAGTCCCTCCCTGTCACCTGGCCAACAGTTCTGGGGAGCGCCATCTTGCTTGGGGGAGGGGAGCACACAGCCTCCCCCTCCCCAGTGCTCCAGGGAGGCCGGGGGTGGAGGGCTGGTGAGCATAGCGAGCAGGGGGCACAGACCCCTAGCATTTTTAAAACACTGAAGAGGGCTTTGTTGTAGGACAGGGCTACTCAACATGCGGCCCACAGTTTGGGTTTATGTGGGACTCAACATGCTACCCACGGGTGGGAGCCAAAACAAAAAGTAGTCAATATAATGGTCATCTGTTGATATGCATTTTAGTAGTTAAATTCCTGGACTGTCATTGCTCATTAAAAGTGCTGTCATATGCATAGGCGGCGAGTTATATGGGCTCATGGTGCCCATGCTCCAGGAATATTCAGAGCTGGGAGCCCTGCTCCACCAATATTTGGAGCTGGGTCTCTCCCCCCCGGCCCTGCCTGGGGCGGGCCCCAGCCAGGGGCAGACTGGCCCGGCGGGACACCGGGAATTTCCCGGTGGGCCGTTGTCAGATGGGCTGGCTGCAGGCTGCTGGCAGAGGAGGGGTGTGACTGGGCAAACCTGTCCCCCCGCCCCCGCAAGAAGACGCCGGCAACCGTGTCGTCAGAAGCTGCGCCGCCCGGCGCACCTCAGTGCTGCTGCGCATGCTCTGGCGGCCCCGCGGGCACTTCAAAAGCCGGGGCCGCACAGCTGAGAAAGGGGGCGGAGCACGTCACCGTGAGGCCGGCGGAGGATGCGGGAGGTTGGAAGGAGCCAGGGCCCCAGACAAACGGGGACGAGACGCACCCCATGGCGGACAGACCGGCGAAGGGGCTGCCCGAGAGCCTGAAAGGGCAGCACCCCAGGCAGGGAGCCAAAGGTCCGGGTGTAACCCTAGCGGTCCCGGCGGAACACACCCGGGAGGTCCAGAGGCGCAGTCCCGGGGGAGGCGAGCACCCGACCGGCTGCGGGACGGTGTGTTTGTACTGGGCGGCCTCTTCTTCGGCTGAGTGCGGCCGCCCCCAGCCCGTGTGCCCCCTCCGGCCGGCCACCCACTCTCCCGTGCGTCCCCCCCGCAATTCCGCCTCCCCGCCTGTGGGCCCCCGGCCAGCCACCCCAGTCTGTGTTCTCGCCCCACAACGCCCCTGCCTGTGAACCCCCTTCCCTGGCAGCCCCCAGCCTGTGTGCTCCTGCCTCACTGTCCTCGACACCCCCCACTCGCTACCTCCCTCCTCTCTTCTCCTACCCCGGCTCAGCCTCTGCTCAGCAACACCGCACCCCACCTTCTGGCCCACTGCAACCCTGCTGGGACCCTGTCTCCTCTTCTTCCGCCCCCCCGCCTCCCTGCCGCCCACCTGGATTCCCATCTCCTGTCTGGCTCTCTAAACAATTCCCCCTCCCCCTACTCTCGGGGTCCTGAACCCTCACCCTCCACACACCTGCCCAGGAACCCAGCCCCCTTGTGCTGTGTCCTGACAACCTCACCCCTGCCTGGGACCCAGGTGATTCTCCCTCCCCCTTTGTCTGAGGAAGGGGAACTCTGGTGTTCCCAGTGCCCGTGTCCCCAAGTCCCTTCCTGTCTGGGGCAGGAGAGCTTTATTAAAATTGGAATTGTGATCCCATTTAAATAGGCTTTGTTTTAAATAATATATCTTTAAAATTAAATTAAAAATTGTTATGGCCTAAATTTATCATAACCTATTTAAATAACTTATGAATTAAATTTAAAAATTAAATAGAACATGTCTCCTGTCAACTTTTAAAGAAATTCTGCCAGTTCACTGGTGTAAGTTGCTGTGTAAGCACCTGGAACCAGTGTTTACATCAGCAGTAGCTTCTTCTGCAGGTGAAGAGAGAATGTTTTTATCACTTTGGTTTATTCAGCTAGTTCAATTCAATGATTAGTTCATTCACCGTAGCAAAACCGAGAGTTGACGAAGCAGAAAAACTTGTTTTCCTCTTTTCTCAGTAAAAAACTGGTTATGAGAGCGTTCTAACATCTTGAAGAACATGACTAGAATCGATCTGTTAAATTCGCTATGGATATTTCCTTTGTTTAATAAATGAATTTTAGATGCAAAATGTGTTTGGATACTTTTTTGTTATGTGTCCTTCACATTTAAGGTAGTTTTATTTCATACAAAAATTAAATGCTGGTTTTGTTTATTTTAAATAGAATTTCCGTCCAGACAGAAGTAGATGCAAATCACGTTTTAAAAAAAGTAGCCACCACTTAGCAAATAATAAATGGGGTAAAACCTGTCTCTTAAGTGTTCCTATTACACACCATTTTGTAATAGAATAAAAATGTAAAAATTAAGAATCTGATTACATGTAAGTTACACAGTTATTTGGGCACTTATTTAGTTGGTAGCTGTACTGAGTGTATTCTCCTGGTTAGTAAATAGAAGCACCAAATCTGCCATAAAGGTTATATTTAGTTGTAAATCAACATGTTTTAAAGAGTGCTTGGTTGTTTCCATATTCAAAAGAGTATTAATGTTGATATTCTTAGTTAAATAATTTTTTCTTATGATAGTGATATTGTGCAATAAAGGGAAACTGTTAAACGCTTACGGTTTCCAGTCCATTTTTACATTATTTAATAAAATATATATTGGCTTACAGGGCGGGTGGGGAAGCGGGGGGACTAGACCCATTCTGGGCACCACCAAAAATTATACAAACCTGCCACCCTGGTCATATGGGTGGAAATCAGGTAAATATTGCATTTTATTAATATCAGCAGAACTGACTTAAATGGGGCCTGTGTGTTGTGTAGTCTTGCCTTAATATCTGTATTCATACCCATCAGTGTGAAAGAAGCTATTTGCATATATCTGCATGTGTATGCAACCACACTTAAGTTGCGCCCCTCAGCATGTGCTGTGAGTATCATTGTGGCCCCCAGGGCTTCCAAAGTTGAGTAGCCCTGTTGTAGGATCAGAAAGATCCATGCCCTGTAGAAGACTATCATCAGAGAAATGTGTGTGCTGGCAATAGTGCCATCTTGTGGCAAAAAAAACCCCTTTAAAAACCATGCAAAATAGGATCATAGAAGTTTTAATAAAATCATGTATTTTGGAGCATCTAGTCCCTTCCTCTGCTAAATCCAGGCATAATCTGAATATTAAATCAATTCCACTCTTGATTTCAGTTGAAAAGCCATGTTCTCCTTACATATATTTTGCCTTATGCTTTTGTTTGGTTCTGTTCAGGTTTGTCTCATATGGTCAGCATACTCATAATGCAACTTGTCTTCTCATCTCCATCTCCCTGGATTTCTAATCTTTGTTTCTAATCTTTCCATTGCCTATTAATATTTTGTCAGAGGGCATGGATGCTGCAGGCACTGATGAAGAGATGCAGAACTTTCCACTTCAGATCACTGGTTTAAATTACAAATCAGTAAAAAGGCAGGTTGGTAGTCTTTATGTAAAATGACTTAATTGTGGGGTTATATTATTTGAAAACCATCAGTGTTGGCACTCTGTATGGTAGTTTCAGAAGAGAGGCTAAGGACTGAACTGGCCAGTGCCACAAGGAAATTGAAAAGAAGGTTGAAAAGTTGTGGCACCAGAGATGGGGGTCTAAGTAAACCAGGAGGTATGGGCAGAAATGTAGCCATGGCCTCAGTAAGAGGTTCTGGCCTAACTGGAAGAATGACTGCAACCTGATGCACTGCAAAAGGTCTCTGAATGAGAGAGAGCAGATTATGGACTCCTGCATTGGTCCCCTTCTTGTCTATTAACAATGTCAGTGAGGAACAAAAAGATCCTCCATTGCTGGACTGTGCTGGTAATCCCCTTTCCTGTCTCAAGAGGACCAAATCATAAGAACTGCCATAGTGAGTCAGACCAAAGATCCATCTAACCCTGTCTTCTGTCTTCTGACAGTGGCCAATGCAAGGTGTTTCTGAGGGAATTAATAGAATAGGGAATCACCAAGTGATGCCTCATCCCAGCTTCTGACTAAGAAAGACCAGGGCTGCCATTCCTGCCCATCCTGGCTAATAGCCATTGATGGACCTATCCTCCATAAATTTATCTAATTCTTTTTTGAATTCTGTTATTGCCTTGGCTTTCACAACAGCCTCTGGCAAGGAGTTCCACAGATTGACTCTGAATTGTGTGAAGGAGTATTTCCTTTCGTTTAAACCTTCATCATATTTATTTCATTTGTGTTCTTATGTTATGGGAATGAGCAAATAATTCTTATTTAGTCACTTTTTCCACATCTGTCATGATTTTATAGACTTCTGTCATATCCCCCCTTATTTGTTTCTTTTCCAAGCTGAAAAGCCCCGGCTTATTAATCTCTCTTCATATGGCAGCCGTTCCATACTCCTAATCATTTTTGCTGTGCCCTTTTCTGAACTTTTTTCAATTCCAATATAGTTTTTAGAGGTGAGGCGACCACTTCTGCACACTGAGACACCTCACTACTGCCCTAATCATGGTGACTACACCTAGATGGAAGCAAAGAGGCAAAAACAATTAAAAGCCCCAAAGTCAAATATGGCCCTTTCTGAAAGCCAGGAAAGTAAGATAGAAAGAGAGGAGATTAATAAACAGGATTACCATTAAGCATAATGTACCATGCAGTACATTATGCAGCTTTTCTCCTCCTTAACCCTAGAATGATGTACAGGAGCAGTCTCTGAACTGAAATTCTGCAGCCAAAGTAACCTCCCCTGAACAGAACAGGGTCAAACTTAAAGCATGGGTTGAAGGAACAGGAGATAACCCTGAAGATAAGTATCTTCTCTAAGGCTTTCAACCACAGAGATGCAGGAAAAACTGGGTAAAGCAGGAAAATCTGAGTAAAGCAAATGCCGCAGATAGAGATGGCTCTAGATTTTGTGGGTGTGACTGCTCTATACCTTGGGGGAGTGCCTTGTGACTCAAATTCTCATTTGTACATAATTGTGATATTGCATATACAGCATGCCACATGAGAGATCTGGGAAAGATTATGAACTGCTGAAACCCACTGTTCTACCTAGATATGTATATCTTTTGTGAATATGAAGTTTTGAGATTGTGCAATATGGTTGTCATTAAAACATGCTGTAAATTTTGGAATCAGCAAAATATTAACTCCCCAGAGATAACAACAAGGAAAGTAACCAATGTCCAGGCAGCACTGTCAACCAACCATTAACAGCCATTTTCCAGCAAAGGAGTTACAATTCACTGACTCACCTGCATAAGGTCACACACTGGGAACTGCTCAACCTTGGGGACTCAAGATGTCCACCAGACATGCCTGGACTTGTGTTCTCCAAGCACACAGACTAAGGGTATAAACAGAACACTGGAATGCCATACCCATTCTCCTGCCCCGCCCACACTGTAAGCAACAAAGACACAGAGAAGGCTTAAGACTCTAACAGAGGAGACTGGCCCAGGTTTAAGGGGCAAACCTGTATATTGAGCAGTGCAAGATGGTATACTCGAAGTACAAGGCTGGAAGCTGGGGGGATTTTGCCTTTCTCTGAGTGATTTATGGGTGGCTCTGGGAGCATTCATACAGTTGAGCTGGCTGTTGGATGCCACATATTGTTGTGCTGAGTGATCACAGCGCATGGAGGGGTTGCTGCTTGTCACTAGTAAAGCATTGGGAGAGACAGCCCAGGCTGGAGAGTTGAGGAGGCACAGTGGTCCCACAGTCCTGGGCTGCACCCCACAAATCCCATCACACTAGCTTTTTCCAAATATCCATGCTACATGTGGCTTGAACTGAAACTGGATGGATGGTTGAGGTTCAAAGGACCAGTGCTTATCCCCTCTGCTTCTAGAGCCATAGTAAAGGGCTACAATCACGCTTGGGCTCTGTCTGCCAAAAGAAACAGATGAGACTCTGTTTGAGTGGCCTTGGTTGCCAAGCCCCTGCTCACCTTTGCCCAACTTGCTCCCCAAAGAACAGAGTACCATCTGCTTTGCCTGCTAGACAGTGCCCCTCCTGATGCCAGGCCTTCCCCTCTGTCTGATATGGGGAGTCAGGACTGCTGGTGTGCAGCCAACAGCTCTCCACTTCTTGCAGCATGGCCACTGGCCTCTTCAGTGAGCCTGCATAGAGGAGGGTAACTGCTAGGTGGTGGCGGCCACAGCTGTGCAATCAGAGAGTGAGACAAGCGGGGAACCTAGTCCCAGTAGCCATAATGGCCCACACAGACCCCTGTCCACTTTCCCTGCCACACAAAGCCTCTCCTAATTCTGTCTTTTCAACATGGTGTCTACTTCTGCTGCAAAAATGTCTGGGTCCCAAAAAACTCAACATACTGGCTTTTTCAAAACCTGGCCACATTTTGGAGAAAAACAAATGTGGAAAATAAAGGGCCTTAGTTATACATTTGGTCAGACTACATGATCACAATAATCCCTTCTGGCCTTGGAAATGAGTTTTTGAGGGGAATAAAAGCTAGTACCCAAATGGATAGGCATGAAAATCTAAGAGTACTTTAGGAGTAAAAGAAGGATGCAGTCACAGTTACTCTATCCATGTGAAAAACTGGGTATGGAGAATTTATCATCAGGATTTGTATTTTGTTTATTCTACTGGATGATGTAATTGCCACTAGGAATGCTCCCTCCAGAAGAGTCGATGAATCAGACAATTTGCTAGAGATTCAAAAGGTGGAGTGAGGAGAGAAATCCATAAGCAAAGAAAGCACTTAAATGTAAGTTCCATGTTGGAGTGATCTTTCTCACATAAGGAAAAACATGGGCAAGCCCTTTCATAATTCACCAACTGAGGAGAGAAAATTGTACCTCCCTTTACTGGAGGATGGAATGCAGATATCACTACCCAATTAACTTTGAAAGACAGTCCTGAGTGCTTTAAAGATAAAAGGTAATCCATTAGTATTAGACTACAACACTGACACGAAGCATAATATTTAGACTTTGCTCATAAAGAAAAATGTTTTAATTAGGCAGAGTACATAGCTTAGTGGATGATTTTCTACTCTGAAGAAGAATGTTCTGCACCTCTGAAGAACGCTCTCTTCTCTGGTGAGGATATCCAGATATCATCCAGGCTGCAAGATGCCTAGAGCAGTGGTCTCCAACCTTTTTAAGCACAAGATCACTTTTTGAATTTAAGTGCAATCCAGGATCTACCTCAACCCAAATACCCTTGCCCCACCTTCTTTGTGCCCCTTCTCTGAGGCCTCGGCCCTGCTCACTCCATCCTCCCTCCCTCCTTCATCCTCCCTCACTTTCACCAGGCGGGGGGCAGAGGATTGTGATGCAGACTCTGGTCTTGGATTAAGGGATTTGGAATGCGAGAGGGGCTCTGAACTGAGCTTGGGGCAGACAGTTGGGGTGCAGGAAGGATTCTAGGTGCAGGCTCTGGGAGGATGTTTGGATGCAGGTGTGCTCAGGGTTAGAGCAGGGGCTTTGGCTGCAGGAGGGGGTTCATGACTGAGGTAGGGTTTTGGGATGTGGGCACCAGCTGGGCCCTGCTGACCTCACATGGCTCCTGGGTGGTGGTGCAGTGGGGCTAAGGCAGGCTCACCCCTGCCCTATCCCTGCATCACTCCCAAAAGCAGCCAGCAAACTCCATCCCAAGCCCTGTTGTGCCCCTTCTCCGCTCTGTGGAGATGGGATACAGAGTGGGAGGGGTGGCACCCTGACATCAGCACCCTCCTCTTCCTCCCCTGCTCAAGGGAGCTCCAAGGCAGAGGGGCAGGAGTTGTGCAGAAGTGCAGGGAGAGGCAACTGAAGTGCTGGCACTAAATAGTCTCTTGGCTGAACCAGTCAGGATCACCTTTCAGAGGCTCCAAGATCTACCAGTAGATCCTGACTGGTTGGTGGCCACTGGCGAAGAAGCAGACCATGACACTGTAATAACGTCATCCGGTACTAGAGATGAGATACACTGACGAGATTGACTGTAGCATTAGGTCTGAGACTCAAAACTGGTGAGGCCTAGAAGAATCTATCATATAAATCCAGGTTTTCTTATTTTTGCTAACTCCTTTGGAATCAGTGAAAATTGAGGGAAAATATATATCAAATGGTGTGACCAATAAATCATATATTCATCTGCTAGAGATCCTGGACTCCTTCCCACTCCAGAGTGAAGTATCAGACATTTCCTGTTCTGAAATGATGCAGATAAGTCTATTTGGGAAGTCCACACTCTTGGAAAAAATCAATTTAATATTGATTTAAAAAAAAAACCCTGTAGAACGAGTACATTTTCTTGCTAAGTGAGTCTGCTAAACCATCTTTTCTGTCCTGCCCCCTGGGATATGAAGAGTTGTCTGACTGATGTGACTCGGAATGCATCATTCCTAAAGTTTTATGGCTTCTTGATAAAAAAGGCCTGATTTTGTGTCTCCCTGTATATGTAAATAATAGGCCGTGTGGAATTATCTGTGAGAATTTGGATTGAAGAATTCTTTATAGGTAAAATGCTTTGCAAGCTAATCTCACTGCCCATAGTTCTAGTACATTTATGTGTATCATGGGTTCTGGGTTGGATCAGAGGCCATAAGTCTGCATATGAGATCTGCATGTGCTCCCTAGCGCACATTAGATGCACCTATTACGGGGTGGGCAATAATTTTTGAAGAGGGACCACTTCACAAGTTTTGGAAATGGTCATGGGCGGCCTCCACAGGGACAGGGTCTTGGGCAAAAGGGGGCTGTTCCCTCTAGCTGCAGCCCACCCCGGTGGGGGGAGGAGACTTCACAAGCTCCCCTGCCTCCAGACCTTGATTGGTCTGGGGTTGGGGAAGCACGTGAAGTCTTTGCCCTCCATCCCCACCCTTCCAGGGGCACGCGGTGCCTAGAAAGAATCTCCAGCTGTTTTGAACAGCTAGCTGTTCCCTCTACGCACTGCGTGCCCCTAGCAGGGGAGGAGACTTCACGTGCACTCCTCCTGCCCTGAGGCCAATCAGTGTTTGGGGTATGGGAGTGCGCGAAGTCTCTTGCCCCCTGCCCTGTCAGAGGTGCACGTTTTGAACAGCTGGTGGTTCCCTCTAGGCATTGCACACCCCTGGCAGCGGGAGGAGACTTTGTGTGCGCCCACTGCCCCCAGGTCTCGATTGGCCTGGGGGCGGAAGAGTGGCAGGGTGGCCGCAAGCTGGATCCCGTGGTTTGGTAGGCTGGATTTGGCCCACGGACCCTATCCTGCCCATCCTATTATCAAAGTTTTGGGTGCAGTCAGAATTCACACACGTTTCTTTCTATCTTTAATCTGAAATCAGCACTTTCATTGACCTGTTATGGAGTGCTGGTCTCTAAACAGACCTGATCAATGCTTGAAGCAGTTTGAGAGGTAACTTGGCAAATGGGGTTACAAATATACATGAAGTCATATGGCTTATAAGATGGAGGCATATCCTTGTTGTCATTTGATGGTAAGTACTGAAGTAGAGAATCAGGTTTTTGTATTTAAACTCTGTCTGGTGGGAGGAACGCTCTCATTGCTAGTGAAGCTAGAAGAGTGTTGATGAATTCTGTGGATTCGGATGGAATCAAATTCAAACTTTGAGTTGATCCTCAAAATCAGAGATGCAAGTAAATTAATCATTTTCTTTGCTGCTCCTAGGATCTGCATTAAAGACCTCCTCTGCCCACACCTGTTGTCTCAGGAAGGGTAAATATGCAACTCCTATCTGCAATTACTGATAGTCATTCTGTAAATACCCTTAGTACTGATGAAATTCTGAAGGTAGGATGTGAATTGACTCAGAGGAATAGCCGTGTTAGTCTATAACTTTAAAAAAAGAGTAGTCCTGTAGTACTTTAGAGACTAACAAAAAATATATATAGTATCATAAGCTTTTGTGGGCAAAACCCACTTCCTCAGATGAGAATGGAGAAAAAAGCAGCAGGTGACTCACGAATGGATGCTGGAGACTGTGGAATAACTTATTCCAGAAATCGCATATTAAGGCCACAATGGCCAATATGGCTAGGATGTGGGCCACATGGGAAAGGGACAATTCAGAAGGAACCAAGGAGCACAATAAGAATTAGCATTTTCAGTTCTATTAGGAAGCTCTTTTTCATATGCCTTCCGTGATTATTTTCTGTCCTTCCATACGATTTCTTTTGTGGAAGACAAATCTGCAGAGGAGTCAGTTTTTGGATGTAGACAAGAAAGTGCTGAAGCCGTGACAGGAAACGGAAAAGTTTTTAGTAGGACTCATATCCTTAAATATGTTGACATGTGGGTTCAAGTAAACTTTAATTAGAGAAGGGGATCTGTATTGAGATCAGGACAACTCCCAGGATTGATGACTCAGGTTTTGTAGTAATCCTGAGGTCTTGTGAAGACACAAAAGAAGCTTTTGAAGACACACATTTAGATGTAAAAATGTTCCTGCAGTGAGACAGTTGTAGAAACCTCTCTGTGCTTTGTGGTTTCCCCCATAGCTGAAACCACTGGTGCAGAACAGGCTTTGATCAAAGCTGCCAGCAAGGGCCAAGTCCCCAAGTATGAGCAATTTGGTAAAGAATGTCCCTGCTTACACTTCTCTGAACAGTCCTTTATTCTTGAAGATGCAAGAGTCATGCACTTTCTGGTACTGTCTGTCTCTGGTGATCCATCAGTGCTTGCATAATTATAAAAAAGTAATACTTTCTATTGATGTACTGGTGCCAAAACAGGAATGTATGTGCTATATATTGCTCCACTGCAGTTTGGCAATGCCATTGCTGAAAGTCCATCCACTCAGGGCCGTCCTTAGGATTTATGGTGCCCTAGGCAGGATTATTAAACTGGTGCTCCTATGCCTGACTTGCTCTTAGCAACACAAACATAAGCTTACAGTATTGGAAAACTTGCCACATGCACGTTATTAAAAACAGTTTAACTTAATTAAGCACACTGTAATGCTGATGGACTAGCACTAGAGAAGTAGCACTATAGAAAAAATTCTGATTTATTGACAGAATGATGCAAATAATATAATTTTTTTAATCTGTCAACATTTTATTGGAAATTTATATGAAGAACCCTGCCCTCCTTCACCAGCTGCAAGATAGGGACCAGCTGAAGGCCAGGGTTGGCCCATGGAGCCCTGCTCACCCCAGACAAACTTGAGGCCAGGCCCAGCCCATGCAGGTCCTCTCCCCCCTCGGAGGAGCCGCTGACAGGAAAGCGAAGCTCTGTCCCCCCAGGAGGAGTTGTCAGCACAGCATTGTCACCCTTGTAAACCCCGTAATCTCTTCCAGCTCCCTCCTGAGTTCTGCACCCTCTACCTCCTGCCCTGACTCCTGCTCCCCCACCTCTCTACCCTGAACCCCCCATCAGACCCTGTGCCCTGAATCTACCCCCTCCTGCCCTATCACCTTCTGCCCTGAGCTGCCCCCACAAACCTTCCAGCCCCTGCCCACACACATCTTAACCCCTACCCCTTACCAAGAGTCCCCATAACTCTGCCCAGACTCCAGCCCTGCAACCTTATACTCCTGCCCTAACTCCCCGCACCAAACCCTGTGCCCTCAGCCCCCTACCTCCTGCCTTCACTCCAGCACCCTTCAACCCTTGCCCTGAGTTCCCCAACTCTCCCAGCCCCCTGCCCTCACTCCTGTAGCCCCACCCCTTTTTATTCTAGCAAGAGACAGAAAACTTGCAAATACTGTCCACCAAAAAACTATATCTGATGTTTTAATCACTGTCCTTCTGATATTAATACAAACTTCCTTTTCCCCTTCATTTTTGAAAAATTCTATCATTTAAATAAAGCATGTACATTTTCCTTTTATTTTGTAACCTCTCCCCTCCATTCCCCCCCTCCCCCCAAAATTACCTCTTCAAGACCCAGATACGCTCATAGGGGCATACATATGTAATCACAACATGCATAATATCTCCTCTCGAAGATTTTCTTTAACCATGAAGCTTAGAAATGTTTGAAGAAAACGGAGAGTGTCACGTAGTAACAGGACTGCAGGAGCTGGGGATTTACGGACCCAGGCCTTCCCTCACCCCCAAAACAACCCCCCCCCCAACGCAAATTGACAACGGGGCGGGGGCAGCCTTCTTCCGTCCCCCACTCCTCAGTACTGGGGGGGTCGCTGCGCAGCCACCCCAACTGTGCCCATCCCCGCGTTGCCCTGTAAGGTTCGCTCCCCTCGAGCTGACACCTCCCCCCCAGCAGCGCTGCCTTTGCGACCGGGTGAAGCCAAAAGGTGCGACAGCCGTGGCGGGGGGCCCCAGCCAGCAGCGGGGAGGCGGCGGCTGAGCGCTGCCAGGGCCAAGCGAGGAGGAGCCAGGGCAAGGGCAGTGGCACTCGGGCGGGTGACCAGCTGGGGAGCGCAGCGCCCCCGCCGACCCCCATGGGAGGGGGGGGTGCTTGCCCCTCCCGGATCCCCCAGCCTCCCGCCCGGGCTGAGCGCTCAGCGCCCCAGACCCGCCTCTCTCCCCTCCCCGGCGTCCAGGGGCGGCGCTCAAACCAGTTGAGGGGGGAGACGCCCGGGCTTCTCCCCTCTCAGCTGTTGCTCAGCGTTTGCGCAACCGCGCGGGCGCTCCCTCTGCCCCGGCCGGCGCCGGGGAATTTAAAGGGCCGGGCTCGGGCTGCGGCGCCCCGCGTCACAATCGCCCTCCAGCAGCCGCCAAGCGGCCCTTCGGCGGACAGCCCGCCGGGAAACTCCCGCCATCCCAGTCCGCCCCCGCCTCAGCCCCCGGGGTCCCCCAAACACCTCACCCAACCCAGCCCGGCCGGAGGGGAGGGGGGCGAGAGGGGTGCTCCGCGGGGGTGCTCCGAGAAGATTGGTCGTTACGGGGGCCAAAAAAAAAGGTACTGCCAGAGTCGCCCAGCCCGCCTCACCTCACACCAGGGAGAGAGTCAGACAGGTGAGTTCCTTCCCCCACCCCTACTCCTTCCCCTTCCCAGAGACCCCAGCAGCCAATCCCCTCCCTCAGACTGTGCTGCAGGCAGCGCATTCGGCTCTCTCTAGGACCCAGCAGCCCTGCTTTGGCCTGTTCCACTCCTTCCCCTTCCTCCCTGCAGAGTGGTGCCCCACAAATACTGGTGCCCTAGGCAACTGCCTATTCTGCCTCTGCCTAAGGACGGCCCTGCAGCCACTATTTCCTGCACATTGCCAAGGGTGACAGTCCACCATGTCAGATCTGTGCTCTGAGTCTGACGTAGCTATCCTGTCCTGTGGGGGTGCCCTCAACAGCCATAGACAAGATAGCTTTTAACCACCTTGCAATGCAAGAAAAGCTGGTTAGGAAAAATTGAAGCAAATGTCAGCAGTAAATACATACTCTGACTCTTCTGGACAGGTTTTGACCCAATACCACCCGAGGAAAACTTTTGGGAGCTAGACCCAACTAGCTATACCAACAGACCTTAGTGATGCTGCACTGAGGCACATAAAAGACAACAAAGCAGGCAGGGTGAACAAAACCAAAATGGTAGAACTGTAAGTGGTAAATCGGCTGCTTAAGCTTCCTGAAAAACTGGATTTTTTTAATGCTTACATACTGAAACTTAATCCTCCAGGAATTAAGCTAGGTTAAAAAAAAGTCTTCATATTTCTGAGAATGCTAATCTTCACCATTAAATGGACAGCACTATCCGGCCCCACCCATTTAATTAGAAAGAGAGAATCTTTTTTCCTGTGGATCTCCGGCTCCATTTGAGTTTGATTTGTTTTGTGTGTGTTTGGAGCTGACTGTCTGTCTGCGATGCAGTCTAAGCTCTGAACATGCTGCCAGCAAACTCTGGTAACCGAGAGACTATATGACAAAGTCCACAGTACTGGGTTTTGGCACTGTTTCCCCTTCAGGTCATACTACCCTTGAGTATTTCTCTCAGAAGCCTGCTACCACTGTTGTCACCCACTGTAGGCTTTGGCTTAGCATGCCTCTATCCATAGTTTTCTTCACTCAAGCTCATCTGAAAAAGTGGGTTTTGCCCACGAAAGCTCACGCTACTATACATCTATTTGTGTTAGTCTCTAAAGGTGCCACAGGACTACTCATTGTCTTTGAAGTTACAGATTAACACAGCTATCCCTCTGAGATTTTCTATCCAGAATGACTGTTGTTATTCCAGAATGACACAACATGCCACTTTATTTTCCCCTCACCCTCGGGATCAACACCTTCTGGCAGATCATCATATGCTAAAGAGCACTCTTTGTGGAAGAGCTCATTTCTTAACAAAAGACATTGCAAAACAAACAACACTTTCACCCTAACACCTCCGCTTGGAGACTGGGTGATTCTTAGTCCATCCCCCTACCTGAGGCCAGCATTCACCTCTACCCAGTCTCTGCCTCGGGTTCTCTTGGTTCCAGTCTTTGCCCCAATGATAGGCTGCCTGTTCCTACTGGAATAAAATCCTTCTTTGGAGTCAGGTGTTCAGGAAGATCCATCCACTCTGACTCTTCTTCAAGGACAGCAAGTGATCCTTGTCCAGCCAGGCTTCTGCCCAGGGTCTGTGACCCCTCACTGAGACCAGGCCTTTTTGGGTGCTTGCTGACTATGGTTCTCTGTCTAGGACAGGGGTGGGCAATAATTTTTTGCCAGGGGCCACTTCAGAAATTTTTGAAGTGGCTGTGGGCCGCTCCTGAAGGGGCAGGACCAGGATATTTCCATGATGATTGGTCTGGGGGTGGGAGAATATGTGAAGTCTTCCCCCAACCCCGAGGTTCCCCCTGGGTGCTCATGACCCTGGAGGTGGGAGGAGACTTTGCACACTCCCTCTTCTGCCCCCAGACCAATCAGGGCTTGGAGGCAGGGAGCGCACAAAGTCTCCCACCCTGCCGTGTGCTCCTTACAGGGTGGAGGAAACTGTGTGTGCTCCCCCCACATCCCTAGGCCAATCAGGGCTTGAGGGTGGGGGAGCATGCAAAGTCTCCTCCCGCCCTGCCAGCTTCTAAGTGCCTCTATGTGCTTTCCCCAACCCCCAGGCCCTAATTGGCCTGGGGGTGGGGTAGCGGCAGGGCCTCCATGGGCTGGAAAAAACCCACTTGGTGGCTGGATCCTGCCCACAGAGGCCCTTTTGCCCACCCCTGATCTAGGAGCCTGTCCTCCCTAGGAACACCTCTTATAGGCTCCCCATTCTGGTGTGTTTCTTAAAGAGCTCACCCCATAGATTCCCTATAGAATCCTCTCTTGGGCTCCTGTTCCACAGGAGGCTTCCTTTGTCTCCTGTTGAAGATTTCCTTTAACTGAGCTTGGGTAATCAACCATCTAAGTCAGTCAATGACAACAGGTGGGGTTTACATAAGGCAGATTGGGCTCTACTCCCTGTAAAGGACAGCCGCTCCATGACAAGGATAAAACCAAATTAACTGGTCTGAATATTGTACAGATAGGGTATAAGGATGCAGAAAGGCAGAAGACACTACCCAGAGTACTCACTGAAACAAAGCCAAGAGATCAGAAAGTGAGCTTCCAGACCTAGCTACCATGCATGTTATGTCCCAAGTTTCTCTTTTCAGCGAGACCAGTTGCAACAGTAGTGTGATCAACCCTAGTATCTGTAAACATGTTTTGTTTGATATAGGGATCTGGTTCCTTGGAAATTTTAAGCTCTGATATTCCAAGAGGTCATTTGGAATCTTTCTTGTCCAAGCACAGAACATTCTCCAGGCAGTGGCTGAAGATTTCCTCTCGCATCAACTTTTTGGATTCGTCCAAAAAGACCATATTAGCATCCGTCTTCTGGTGCAATTTGGTGTTGGGAATTTAGGTAGTGGATGGCATTGTTGACATCGTGCTCCTTTGATAAGAAAGGCCATGTGGCTATTTTTATGGACACTTCCACAAGATGCCAGTAGGAATACTTAAGCTTTTTTTCTTCCTGAATTTGTTCCAAAGAGCATCAGTCTTTTCCTGCCCTGCCCCCACTTACCAAACTTTTTCTGTCATGCCTATGGTGACCATCAGGGTTGCCAACCGTCAGTAAATTTATAGACAGTCCGTAAAAAATTAGCTGAAACTGGACATGTCCGTAAAGTCCATAAAAAAATTTAGGTGTCTGTAAATTTCATAAGAGTGCTATAAAATTTCAAAAAACAGCAATTATTCTATAGCAATTAAATTTCTTCTGTGCTGTTTCAGCCATTTTACTGTGCAGCAGCAGAAATCGGACGTTTTAGTTGTTTATTTAGCTCAATGGTTGAGGTGACGTAATGTGAATCACGTGATGTTATCATCTACATTATCCCTCCAAGTTAGCATCAGCACATTGGCAATTTATGTAATTTAATATTGTTTACTGTTAAAGTTTTGCAAAAACAATCTTAGCACTTCCACATAGAACTGCAGAAATGGAACACATTTTCTCAGCTATTACTCTCATCAAAACAAATATAAGAAATAAACTCTCCACTCCTATGCTTGAAGGATTAATAACTGTCAGAAATGGATCTGGGACAATTACTTCAGCTATGGTTAACAGAGTCAGTGTTCAGATGTATGATCACAAAATGGAAAACTTCCAGGACCATGACTAACTAAATGAAAGTGAGTTAAATAGCATATTGTTCTTGTGATGTATGAATGACAACGATTACTTTTCACTTTTGGCCATTTATGTTGTCTTAATATAGTATAAAAATTATGTCCGTAAAAAAATGTGTCTGTCAGTATATTTTTCCCATTTTGTCCGTAAATGAAATTTCTGTGGGTTGGCAACCCTGGTGACCATATGTTCTGAACCAAAATTAGGGACATAGCCACGCCCCCTGCCACAAGAAGTCCCACCCCTGGAGGTAGTACTCCCGAGGTGAAGATGGACGTATGACCAGAAGTAAAGGATGTTGTGTGACCCCTCTAAGAACTCCTCCCACCATCCTCTACCAATAGGGATGACTTTGTCCCTCACAGGACTCCCCCATGCAACTATCCTTCAATTGCATTAACCCAACTAGCATTGCAGTCACTTGGGGGGAGAGGCTGGGGAAAGTGTTCCCTCAGATTTTCCTCCTATGAGCGGAGTGAATTTTGTCTTGTGCACCAGTATTGAGTCCATGTGCACTTGTTCAGATGTGAGCCACTGTGGCACCCAAGTTATTAATACATAATCTTATAAATCTCTCCCTTTTCCCTCTGCTGCCATGTCTCCCACCCTCCCCTCGCCCCATCTGCTCCCCTGGTGCCTGCTGCCCCCCTCTCCTCACCCTCCTCTGCTGTCCTGGCTCCTGCCCTTCTCACACCCTTCAGCCCTTTAAGGACCTGCCCCCTCCCTTGCACCAGCCCTTCTCTTCCCCTTGTGCCCACTCCTCCTCTATCCCCACTCTGATCATCTATAGCCACCCCTCCCCTCTCCTAACACCTCCCTCTACCCACCTGCCCTGTCTCTGTCCCCTGGTGCCCACCCCTCCCCTCCACATATCTGCCCTTCTGCTTCACCCCCACAATCCCTTGGCACCTGCACCTTCCCTTACCCCTGCACCTTCCTGGTGCCTCCCCCCCCTTCCCTCACTGCCCCTGCCCTCCTTGCTCTCTTTCTTCCTGGTGCCCACCCCCTCACCACCCTCTGCCCCAGTCCTCCTCACGACCCTCTGTGCCCTCCCACATTGTAGCAAAAATGTATATTTTAGTTAGTATTGGTTATAAGACTATAAGCCTGATGTATAATTTCATGTATAATGACTTGCTTATAAGTTCTGTAGCTTCTATTTCTCTCTGTCTCTCATGATTAGATAATGTTTACTGTAAGGCCTTGCTCCCTGCTAGCATTACAAATAAAGTTGTTCCTCATGTCTGCATCACAAACTAAGCTGTGTCTTCTACTAACTATTGATCTTGTCTGAAACTCAATACAATTGTCTGGTGTGAGTGGAGGGTGTATGTGAGTGAAAGCCATCACAGATGCACTGTCCAGGCAATCAAGACAAAGTGGAAACTTTGAAGATAATGAGGAAACATGCATTGTGTCTTGAGGCTGAATTGAATTAGCAGCATTGACAAACCCTGGAGACAGACAGAGACCACCCAAGAGCAAGAGACACTGAAAGGAATCCTGAAAATCACCATCAAAGGGTAACTCTTGGAGAACACAGATGGCAGCATGATACTGCAAAACCCATAGACTCAAATAGGAACTTACATGTATAAAAAGCTTCAGGGGGAAGCCAAGTTAGTCTGTACAGGATAAACTTAAAAAAACCCAGCAAATGGTCTGGTAGCACTTTATAGACTAACAAAACATGTAGATGGTATCATGAGCTTTCGTGGGCACAGCCCACTTCTTCAAAGCTCTTGCCATGCGACTCTGGGTTCAGTCCTGCAAGCCAAGTCTCAGAGGAACCCCAACTCCTCACTCAGTCAGCCTTGCCAGTAAGAGTCACCATGCTCATATGCAGAGGGGTATATGTGGTGTGGTGTGTGTGTGTCTTTATAAAGCATATGCTAACTCTTGCCCCTCCCCTCTCCCAGCATCACTCTGTCCCCTCCCTTCTCCCCACCGACACCTTCCTTCCCCTCTCCACTCCTGCCTTTTTCCTCATTGTCTCCTCTTGGTCCCCTGGCATTTGTCTCTCCTTCACCCTGCCCCTTGGTGCCTTCTCCTTTCTTCTTCTGCCCTGCCCCCCTCTCCTCAGCACAACCCCCTTCCCTTTCTCACCCCCGTTCCCCTTAGTTCTCCCCCTGCCCCTTCTCTCACATTCTGCCTTCCAGGTTGCAGGGGCTGAAGCCCGCAGTCCGGTCCCAGAAGCCCCCCGCAACCCAGTGTACCTCACGCTGACCATACTCCCCCCACTCCCCAACTGGCCCTTGCACCAACCACACTCCCCTGCCCTCCCCGCCCAGTTAGCCCTTGCACCGACCGCACTCCTCCACAACCTAGCTGGCCCTTACACTGACCGGACTTCCTCCCCACCCAGCTGGCCCTTGCACCGATTGCACTCCCTCTGCAACCCATCTAGCCCTTGAACTGAACGCAGTCCACCCACAACCCAGCTAGCCTTTGTACTGACCCACAACCGCCTCCTGCCCCCCCCACAACCCAGCTGGCCCTTACACCGACTGACCACCTCCTGCCCCCGCAACCCCACTGGCCCTTGCACTGACTGCACTCCCTCCGTCCCCCCGCAACTTAGCTGCACGGTGAGACGGATCCCTACGTTCCCCTCCACCCAGCTGCTTTCCTGGGCTCCCCACAGGAAATGCTTCTCCCTGATCCTATTGGCTGGATTTCCAGTAGGAAAAGGCCATCCCTCGGGCTCCTTCTTTCCCTATCTGAGGGAGAGGAATTAGCAGCGCGCAGCAGCTTCTTTCTGGGACTTTTCAGAACTGTGTGGGGCACCAGGACAGGACATTAAAAATCGGGACTTCCCGGGAAAATCAGAGCAGATGGTTGGTATAGCCATGCCCCCACTTACTAGTAATGGAATCTGTCCGTCTCCCCCCCTCATTTCTGCACACCTGGCTCAGTGAAGGAACTTGGGCTGAAAGTGGAGCTGTCAACAGAACTGGGGAGGAGAAGGGCTGAGGCCAGGCATGGCCTAGGGATGGGGCACGAGGCAGAGTGGAACTGGCACCAGGAGCAGGAACAGAGCCATGATGGGAAGCAGAGCTGTGGCAGGAATGGAGCCACAGCTGTAAGCGTGTGCGCGCCCCCACAGTTTAAGGACTATTTTTTTCCTAGGTATAGCCACATTTTCCACGGCTGGAATATTGTGCCATGTTTGTTGCAGTAATAATGCAGTGGCCTGATGACAAAAGTCTCAAATCTATATGCTCCCTCGCCTGCTAGAATATGAGAATAACTCCAGGAATATTCCGAAGACAGTGTTCACAAAGCTCTTCAAGTCTCTGGTGGAAGGGGTGTAAAGTAGTGTTTACCCGGCTAAACCCTTCTGGCCTCCCCCCAGTAAAAAGTGCCAGATTTTCCTCCTATTTAATGTCAGTAAGGGGATGGAAGAAGTTTTATAAACTGCCAAAACTGCTCCCTTTTAGAAGGGTTATGGAAATGTGCTGTAGGCCTCTCTCCTCTTACTCTATATAAGCCCCACTGTGGCAGGGTCCCCCCAGGGTGCAAGTTTATTAACTGGTTCATCACTTCATCAATGTAACCTGAGCAGATTTACCAAACACTTCAGGCAAACTCACTAGTAAAGAGAAACTTAAAAATAACAAATAGTCTGGTAGCACTTTAAAGACTAACAAAACATGTAGATGGTATCATGAGCTTTCGTGGGAACAGCTCACTTCTTCAGATGACCAGAGTGTTGGATGTCCAGAAATAAAATAAATTGGGGGGGGGAGGAAGGAAAAAATGGGGAGGGGGGGACAAGAAGAGGCAGTGGGTATAAAATATCAAGGGGAAAGCCGAGCTAGAATGTAACAGGAAAAACAAAAGCCCATGAAAGCTCATGATACCATCTACATGTTTTGTTAGTCTTTAAAGTGCTACCAGACCATTTGTTGTTTTTTTTTAAGTTTATCCTGTACAGACTAACTTGGCTACCCCCTGAAGCTAGTAAAGAGAAGTTGTACAACTAGTTTTTTTGATCACAAAATATTATGAGTGATAGGCAAAAAGTCAAGAATTTGTTACCAAAAGAAAATAAAACATAAGCACGCAGGCTAAACTCTCAGTCCTATTTAGATTAGGCAGTTTTTCTCACCGCACTGGATACTGCAGTTTATAGTACACAGGTTTCACTTCATGTAAGCTCATTTTGGGGGGGGGGAGGGGGGTGGCTTGCAAAAGGGGGGTGGGAGCTCTGAACCCCAGCCTGGATCTGAGGTGCCTCCTCCCCTCTAGATGGTGTGTGTCGAATCCCATCTCACTACCCCCATCTAACCCTGCTCCTCTAAGTAGGGAGCCTACAACAGGAATGCTGGGTGCATTTCCTGAGAACATATGGGTGAGAACCTGAGAACAGACATGCCTCACACATCAGAAACATTCCTGCACTACAAAGGGCGGGGGGGGGAAGGAAACACTCAAATATTCACAGGTCTCAGAGCTCTTGATTTAGCTGTATTCATCTTCCTGAGATATTACCCTTCACCTGAGAACACCTCACTGAAAAGAATGGGCCACTCCACATCTCTCTGAGCCTCATATGCTGCAGATAAATGTGTAGAGCTGCATCTCTCAACCAACCCAAAATGCACTTGGGGGGGGGGGGGAGGGGGAGAGAGAAATATGTGCGGGGAAACCCAGACTGGCCAAACAGGGAACAGAATACAACTGATTTTCAGAATATTGTGCTGACTCCTGAAAGTCTTTGGGTTCTCGTCATCCACAGGGGGAAAGTTGGATTCCAATGATGGGTCTAGTTGGAAACTCAGATGCATCACCACATGAGCACCCGAGGGATATGCTTACATACCTAGAGGGTGTGTGGAAGCCTGCTCAAAACAGAGTGGTGGGGGTAGCTGGACTGGAAGAAATAGGGATATTTGGTGGGGCTGAGCAGTGAAGGGGTAGAGACGGAAAGGGGTAGGGTCAGAATCAGTAATTCTCTTGGCCTGCATAGTATCTACAAATGCTGCCACAATCACCACTAATTCCTACCAACAAGTTTTCTTTCAGTTAAAAAAAATTAAATAGCAAAAAGCTCCATTAATGGAAATGGAGGTTTCTGATGACAGCTCATGTCCTTCCAGAATGCCAACTTCAGCAACATTCAATTGTTAAAAACCCAGCCAATAAAGAGTTAATATACATGCCTGCATAACCTTACCTCTGCCCTTTTTGAGCAATCCCCACCAAGCCGTGCTGGCACTCTGCCTTCTCAATGCATGCATCAGCCCCAGACAGCTCTTCTGTCAGAATACTGCATTTGTGACATTTGGCACACACTTCATATCCAGTGAATACCACTGAACCCTGTGCTTTCCCTTTCCCATCAGTACCACCACAGACTGGTCTCACAACCCACCTCCCTGCTGAGAATTCCTGTGTCAAGGCCCCTGTGCCTTGCTACTTCAGACAACCTACATAATTTTGCAACCTGCTCCCCTTTCCTGCATTCACAATGTGGGCACAAATCCCCATCTAATATCACAATCAAAGTTCTGTGAAGCTCCTCAAACTAATCCCTGTCTTCTCAGCTCAGAAACACCTCTGCCAACCTGACCTATTTCCTTTGCCATTCAGACCATTTAATAAAGCTCCACCTCATGGAATGCAGCTGCAGTGCATGTAGGTAATTCCCAGGGCCTAGTGTCTGTGGGAGGCTTACATGGGCACAAACCCTATCTCTCTGGATTTCCTGCTTTTCAGAAGTTTGAGTTTTACTGAACTCAATATCCTGGAAGAGCACGTACTATCAATAAGAAAATATAACATCACATTAACCTAGTTTTTTGCTGTTTAATATAGAAAAAGACAGAACTAGATCTTTATACTCATGAGAGAGAAGATGTGTCTGCAATGGAAACCAACATTCAACCTATCTCCAGCCCTCATTTTGTTTACTTAGCATTTTTTCCCCTTTTCTCTCATTAAAGCGGCAGAGAGTGGGTGGAAGTATTCTGATAGGTAAGTTTAAAAAACCCCTGACAAATGCAAGCTGTAATTTTGTTCCCAGTAAAATCAATGGTAAAGCACGGATTGATTTCAGCAGGAGCAGGACAGCTCGAGGCAGTCATTCTCCCAGAGTCATTCTCAAATCTGTGGAGGAACAATGTTTCAAGCAGCTTACCTACTTAATATCTCTATTAACTCCAGTAATACAACCTTAAAGTTGACTTGAACAACATGGCATTAAAAGGCCCCCTTCCTTTCAGTTCTTAAAATGAGACCCTTCGCTTCTGCCTTTCCAAACCTGTTGACAAACTTCACTAGCACTTGTCTATGTCATTGCCTAAAGTATTAATAACTAGATAATATCACAGTTGTACATGTAGTTTATAACATATTAAAGAGCAAAATCACTGATCACTTACAATCCAAGCACACAAATGGACACAGCACAGTTAAAAACCAGATGTTGGGTGAGAGGGTATATTGTCAGTATGATTTATGAGAACAGATGTGCTAAACAAGTTCTTGGTTAGAACTAAATTTTACTTCAATATGCTTAAAATATTTCTGCAGCTCCTACTATCCATAAGTCACTAATAACTGAGTGATTTTAATCATTAGCTCTTTACGTGTATTTAAACCTCAATAGAAATTCCCTCCTCCCGTTCTGCCTGCAGAGCAAAACCCCTTATCAAGGGTGATCTACCTGTCCACAACTTTTTCAGAGAAATTTAATAAAACTATAGGCAGATTGAATAAGGCCTCAGTGTTCCTTTGGCCTTGTGCTACCATTGTGTATTCATTTAGCTGAGCAGACAGAGGCAGGATAAATTCCTGCTGAATGGAAGCTCTGTTTTGAAGGTAGACTTCCAGGAAGACAAACCCCCTTTTCATACAGGGAACAGCAGCAAAGTACATTCCTTCAGTCTCCAGGCTGACAAGGAACTGTTCAGCATCAGCGGAAAAAGCTCCCTCAGCACAGTCCTCTCAACGCCTGCCATAGTTTATTAAGTCCTACAAGATCAGCAAATACAAATGCTGCCAAACATGCCTAGGGGTTGTCAAAATTATTTCAGTGTTTCCCATTTACTATAAAAAATGTCTCAAATGTCTGAGTATAAGGTGAAGGAATAATTCTTATTTCTTTCAGGGAAATTGGAGATCTTGTCTGCATTAGACTTATTTTCCTAAAGCTTCCTACCAATAGCCCCAATAGGGACAATGCTAGAGTAGACAAGTTGCCTTCCCCCGTTGGACTTTTAACCAGAGTAGTCTGGACCTGCTCTGAGCATGGCTAGACAAGCTGAGTGGTTTAAATGCTAGCATACTCTATAGAACTCCCACTGGAGCTGCCCTCGTGGTAGCAATAATGGGACAATTTTGAGGGAGAAGATTACTATGGGGAGGCTTTGGCTCTTTCACAAGGTCTGAGGCCATGGCTCATCTCCTCACCACAGCTCTATCACCTTCAGAAAATAAACAACCAAGTATTATTGGTCATTGCTTCAGGAATCATCTCTAGAAAATAAGACCTGCATGTAATGAGGATACCAACCAATGCCTTCCTTCCCTGGTCACACAGATCTTTAAAGAATACAAATTAACTGTTTGCTGCTCTCTCAACTTCAAGAAAAATGGCTAGTGAATGTGTTGAACAAATATATTACCAGTATGATAAATGTCTATATTCATTAATGATATATTTTTAATGGTAAAAAGTCTCAGAGAGGTAGCCATGTTAGTTAGTAACTTTAAAAATAACAAGCAGACCTGTAGCATCTTAAAGACTAACAAATATATCATATAATGAGCTTTCATGGGTAAACCCTTACTTCATTTGATGAAGTGACTTTTGTCCACAAGAGTTCATGATATGTTTGTTAGACTCTAAGGTACCACAGGACTGCTCAGTATTTCTAATGGGATATTTTAGTAATGCTTAGAGCTCTACTAAGCATCAATAGCCATGAAAAACAGGTTACGGACCATAAAATCTGGTCTCCCCTCTGAAATCTTCTCTCTTGGGTGTTTTCCCCCTGTACGGCATAAATTTCACAAGGGAAACCAATGTTTTTCAAATGGGGGGTCCTGACCCAAAAGGGAGTTTCAAGGGAGTTGCAGTATTGCCATCCTTAATTCTGAAGACAGCTGCGCAGAAGTGGCTGCTGATTGAGGGCTCAGCTTTGCAGGCAGCAGCACAAAAGTAAGGGTGGCTAAAGGATACCATGTCATCCTTCCTTCTGCACTGGTGTTAGCAGTGGCTCTGTCTTCAGAGCTGGGCTCCTGGCCAGCAGCTGCTGCTCTCCATCTCTGAAAGCAGTGGCAGCACTAGCAGTAAGAGTAGCCATACTGCAACTCCCCCTACAATAACTTTGTGACCCCCCCAACTCATTTTTGAGCAGGACCCATACAGTTACAATACAAATATAAATAGTTGAAATAATGAAATTTACTATTTTTAAAATCCTATGACAATGAAATTGACCAAAATGGTCTGTGAATTTGGTAGGGCCCTAGTAATGCTGAGTAGTAATATTTACATTAAAAGACTCTGGCATACACAAAATAGCTACAGTGATGATGTTGCACTGTGACGGAGTGAACAGCCCTTGTAAAGGATAGTATTACCTACCTGTTAGCTCATAGCATGATCCTTAAGAGCCTGGGCTGGTCTGATATTCAAAGACCAAGGAACTATGAGTGAGAAGAAACAGTCCCAGCAAATAAATGGCATATAGAAGGAACCCTGTTACTGCATCTTTAAGGGCCCAGGATCAGGAGCCTTGCACAGTGACTGGGGCAAAGTTCCCTTCTCCCTGCCAACTGTAGTAAGCATTGGGACAGGAAACCTGCATATATACCGCCCCCTCCTTCAGAGGAGACATGAGCAGGAGAGAGCTGATCTGTTGAATTTTCGAAAAGCTGGAGGACTAGCAGGGAGAAAGGGCCCAGCTGTAGGCAAAGCTGGCAAAGCCCTGCAGCCAGTCTAAGCCACAGCCTCCCCACCTCCTCCACAGAGGAGAACTGGGGGCCACGGTAGCTGACAGAACCACAGCGCCAGCTCCCAGAGGAGAGCTAAAGGAAACTCCTGCCTTAAAGAAGCAAACTAGACAGTTGGGAATTAGGCAACTGGACATCACAATATTACAAGTTTTGTCTTACACAGGCAACTATATGCCCTTCCCCTCCAAAAAATAAAAAAGTGACCCAAATTTTCACACTTATTTGGTCACTCTATTCAGAATATAGGCCAGTGAGTGCCAGAGAACCCAGCGAGAGGTGGGGCTCTCAGTAACAAACTATGAAAAGGAGCCCCTGAAACCAGGACCATGGGAGGAAAGACCTTGGGGGTGAACCAGTGGAACAGACTCCAGGAATAGCACAGTGGGAAGCAGGCCAGCAGCAAAGGGTGGGAGACTCATGACTGTAATTTTTATGTGGAACTCGGAGTGGGTGGGCCTGGATTCCTCTACCAATGGGGCTCAAGTGTGCAAATGGGCCTGTCATGGAGCTGTTACACCCATCACCCGTTGAGGGCAGGGGGAGAGATGTGTTACAGCCCCACTGTTGAGTCTCTAGGGTGCAGCTCTGTGGCCTTGGTCAGCAGCCAAGCTCTCAGTAGCAGAGCAGTAAGTCCAAAGTCAGTAATGCAGCTCTTACTATCAGGACAATGCTGGAGGGCCAATAAGTCATCTCAACAGCTAGGCTTGCTTGGTTTTGTCACAAAGGGACACCAGAGATTGAAGCTGACCAATTAACACACAAAAAGGAAACCATGTATATTAAAAAAAAAAAAAAAAAAAATCTAATTCCCTGGTTTTCTGTTAATGAAATCTAAGATGATTTAGAATCTTAAATGCAGGCAATTAGTAGGAATAAAATATTAAAACCCAGCTACTTTCCAAATGAACCAGTATTTGGCAGAAAGATCATTAATCTGTAAGAAATGCTTCTAGTATGTGCGTCAAAAGATGTTTAGTATTATTGTTCTCCCCTCAGGATTGCAGTTTGGCTACACATTTTACTGTCAGCACAAAGAACTTTCATCATAAATGTGTGTGTGCATGTACAGATGGTCTCTCCTTCTAATGAGGAAACATGCCAGTTCCACAAAATCTCAATGGTTAAACTTTAGAAAAAAGAACAAAGACCTGTATTTTCTGGGGATTTTTCTGTATCTGCCTCTCCCACTCCTGTAATTAGTTTGCAGGCTAACCCTGTTTACTTCAGTTCTGTGAGTATCCCAGGGACCTCAAAGGAGATTGTATGAGGGTAACAGGACTGGATCCTAATAGTGCAATTTTACTTGGTTTGATTTGGATAAAGTAGTGTTTCACAATGTCCAGCCCTTACATAGCAGTTTTCTAGGGATGTCAATGTGTAGTTGCATACACGATTAACTGATAAGCCTGGGATTACTGGTTGCTCTTGTTGACTACACACACTGCATCAGAGGCAGCGGGGCCGGGGAGAGCGGGAGCTGGTGCCTGCAAGAAGCTGGTTTTAAGCAGGCTCCCCACGAGCACCAGATCCTCCTGCCCTCACATCCTGTGCTGCTGCCTTTGACAGAGGCAGCAGCGCAGAGTGTGAGGGAAGCAGACTGGAGCTGATACCTGCAGGAAGCTGGCTTCCAAGCAGGCTTCCCTCATGTGCTGGCTCAGCAGACTCACCTGCCCCTGCATTGCTGCCTCCTACATAGGCAGGGAGGGGAGGCAGTAGCTGGTGCTGGGGGGAGCCAGCTTAAAAGCTGGTTCTTCCCAAGCACCAGCTCCCCAGTGCCACCTGTTCCCCCTGCACGCTGCTACCTTATGAAAGGCAGCAGCGCTGGGGAGGGGAGGGAAGGGGAGGCTGCTGCAAAGCAGCCTCTGTCCATGGTGGCCAAGGCTCACCGCAGACAGAGGCTGTTCTGTGGCAGCATCCCCTGTCTGTGGGGGGTCCGAGATCCCCATGGACAGAGGCTGCTCCGGCATCCCACGGAGAGTTCAGGCCCACTGCAAACAGTGGCTGCTGCCACCCCACACTGCTGTGTCTGTATCAGAGGCAGCAGCATGGAGCAGCGGGCAGCCAGTTTGCGCGGGGAGCTGTTTTTTTAACTGGCTCCCCTGGCAAACCGGTTTCCACTTGGCACCCCACACTACTGCCTCTGATACACTAAGATTTCATGCGGTTACATGACCATTCAATTACACAATATCTAACACCCCCACATTTTTCACCAGTCAATTTTAAAGCATTGCACAAAGGAGGTCTGTATTGTTCTCTCCATTTCTCTCCTGTACCTCATCCGAGGTCATAATTGTTATTGGTTTAATGAAATGAGGCCCCACATTCCATACAACAGCCGTTCTTTGTTTGGAATCAATACAAGAATTTTTAAATGCTGTGGCCAGTCAATTCCAAAATTTCAGGAATGCTGTATCTAGACATCAGTGGATAGAACTCTTCTGGTTTTGGCCTTCCGGCATATCACATCTGCCACATCAACGCTGCCCACCTTCCCACTCCAGTTCAAAAGATGGAGACCTGGAATTATTTATCTCCCACAAAAAAATAATGGAAGGGTGACAGGGAGGATGAGGGACATGATGTCCCTGGAATGGGGGGGGGGGGGGGGAGAACGACAAAGCAGGACAATGGAATGTTAGAAGAGGGACATGAGAGCACAGAGCATCTAACATAGGGAAAATAGGCAACAATGATATGAGGCCGGGGACATGGAGAGCAGAGCCCTGACATATATTGGAGAATGAAGGACCTTTATGTGAGAAAAGGGGAACGGAGGGAGAAGAGGTTAATGGGGTTGCAGAAATCCCTTTATGTAAGGGTGGGGTAGCAGCAAGTCCCTGTGTGAATAGGAGGTTGGGAAAGTAGTACAAAGGAAGTCTGGGAGTGGAGGAATGGATCCAAGGATCCTCTGGAATGCAGCAAGATTACTCTTCAGAAACAACAAAGTGTGTGACCCTCTAGCATGTATATTAAGTTTATAAAACCATAAATGGTGCTGGTCTTAGATTGCCTTGGACCTTTTATTAAAAATGCAGCCAATTAAAAAAATCCAGATATACCTCTCTCAAAAATCTAACAGTACCGAGGGGTACAGTACAGGTCACGTAACTAAATTCTGTTTCCTCTCCAACTATGTATCAAGCAATCTACTTAGCTCATGATTACACAAATCTTCCCTGTTTAATATTTTGAAATGTATGACAAAGACAAGAAAGAAGTTCAAGAATTATTTTATTCATCAGTCATACTAGATAAAACCCAAAGTAGAACTGCTAAATATGAAAAAAAATCCAGTCACTTCCAGTCACCAATAGGACATACATTTTCCAGCCACAGACTATATTTATAGTGTAGCCTTTTCAGTTGTCAATGCTTTTGAATTACTTTCTTAATTTTCTTTTTTGCCATTTTGAAGATCAGCTGCTATGGTGAAAATCATTTGCACCATCATACAATGTTCTTGTGGTGTATTTACATTTTAGAACAGCTTGTGCACAGCACAAATCAATGCAAACTGTTTTCTCAGTACATTCACTGAAGAATATGCACCTAAAGACTGCACTGTTCTGCACATATTTGTCTTTACATTCTAATACATTATAGATATATAAAAATTTATATAAATTTTCCTTGCACCTGTATAATGCCTTTACCGATGGTAAAGATGTAAACCAGGGGTGGCCAGCCCGCGGCTTGCAAGCCGCATGCGGCTCTTCAAAGGAAAAATTGCGGCTCCCGCACCCGCGGCTGTTCCGCGTTTCCCTGCTCTGAACTTTTTTCCTTGTCTGGTCAGGGTGCCGCTTGGGGCAGCGAGATCTGATGCTGCAGCTGATGGAATCCTGCTTGGACCACATGCAGCTCTTAAAGGGCAGCAGTTTTTTTTGTTGGTTGGTTTTTTTGCTTAACAACTTCTTTTCCCTCGGCTCTTTGTGCTGTATCCACCACTATTTTGGCGCTTTGTCTGTAACGGGTTGGCCACCCCGATGTAAACTGTTTATAACACTGAAACAATAGAGTAATAGACTGCACACTTAGTCTACACAAGAGAAATTATTTGAAAATCGAACTCCAATATCTGAATTTACAAGCCTGAAAACCGACCAAACTGTAAAAATTACTTGATTGAGATCGCTTCTTACACATTATCATAGCTTAAAGATTTCTGATAATTTAAATTGTAAAAAAGCTTAGATAATCTATCCAATCATTTATGCTGCGGGTGGCTGTAAAACCCAAACACGTTTCAGTTCATATGATTTTCCTCTTTAAAGCTACTATACATAAATGAAAACAAAACAAAATCCCAGTGAAGGAGAGCAAATACATTCTAATCACTTGCCAATCTGACAAACGTGTTTCTGCCACTAGGGATGTTAAATCTTGGTTAACTGAATAGTCAATCGGTTAGTTGACTATTGTATAGTCCCAAAGGGTGGGGCCAGCAGCCAGTGCACTCCGCGGCCCCACTCCTGAGGAGCCCCCTGCCACCTTGTGCTGCTGCGTCTCTCTGAGGCAGCAGCACGGGGTGCCAGGCAGGAGCGGGTCTGTGATAAGGATGTTAAATTGCGAGTAACTGACTAATCGAATAGTCGAGGTGTTTTGCATCGATTAGTCGATAGGGTGCCTTCACCTTTGAAGTGTAGCAACAGCCCTGTACCTGTTGCTACACTTCAAAGGCGAAAGTGCCCCATGGAGCCCAGTGTCAGCTGGAGACTCCAGCTGACCCTGAGCTCTCTGCGGGGTTTCAAAGCGGCAACACTGCACGGAATCCAGGATCAGCTGGGGACTCCCCTGCTGACCCTGGGCTGCATGCAGTGTTTCAAAGCCGGGGTCCCCAGCTGATCCTGAGCTCCATGTGGAGCTGCCACTTCAAAAATGCCACCAGCAGCCTGGGGATACCCCAAGCTGGCCCCAGGCTGCACGCAGCATTCAAAGCGACAGCACCGCATGGAGCCCAGGTTTGGCTCCAGGCTCCATGCGGAGCTGTTGCTTTGAAGTACCCCCTCTTTCTCCCCCTCCCCCACTGCCTCTTTCTGATAGAGGCAGCAAGGGGAGAAGGAGCGACTAGTCCTTCACATCCCACAAGGGGAGACAGTTTTAAAATCAGCCCCACACACAGACTGGCTGCCTGCCAGCCTGCACTGCAGTCTCTTATACAGAGGCAGCAGCACGGGGTGGCAACAGCAACTGTCCGGGGTGGGAGGTCTGAGCTCCCAGACTCGGTGTAAGCCAGGACTAAGCCGGGCTGCCTGCCTGCCCGCCCAGCTCCTAATACACTTTAAATGCAGCGCTGCATCGGGGTAGGTCCCATACGCAGAGCAAACCGGGACTGAGCCAGGCTGTTGGACAGCCTGCTTAAAAATGTACTGGCAAAGGGAGAATGCATGTATTCTATAGCATTAACCTATAAGCTTGTACTTATTGGTTAATCTAGGGGTTCTCAAACTTCGTGATACAGCAACCCCCCTCTAAGTTGCTTGCGACTCCCCGGGGGGGCCAGGACCCACAGTTTGAGAAACGTGGGGTTAATTACTTGACCATACTATTACATCCTTATCTACCACATTTTCTGAAAGCAAGGAAACTGACAATTTTCCATTTTCTACAGCATGGCCCTCAAAACTTCCTTTCTAAATAGCCAAAAAACTATGCACAGTGCTGGCCCAAGGTAATCTTCAAAGCACTCAAAATTTACAGAAGAACCTCTGCTTGTCCAAAGATCTGCTGCAGATTTCCCTGAAGAGATTTGTCTTTCTATTATGGATAGCAGGACAGTTTAAATTTCCTAGCAATCCACTGGCCTTTCCCCTATGCAAACAGTAACAACAAAACCTGCAAACATAGGATGTACCTTGCCCTTTCAGGGATATACAGCATGAGGGGCACAAAAAGGAAAGGATCAAACAGGAGGGTCACCTCCCACATCAGGAGTAGGCAATAAAAATTGGTGGCCTACAAGGGTTAGTCCCTGATGGGCTGCTGCTGCTATGTTTATCTGCACCTCTGCAGGTACAGGGCAATCGCAGCTCTCATTGGCCACAGATACCCAAACAGGTGGGTGCTTTTGTGTCTTACTTGCAAAACCATTTTCCTTTGTCAATTAAAAGCAAACTACATAGGTTTACTAAGCCCACAATGGTTCAGAAGTTCTTGTGAAAGTCCATTTTTGACACTAGAAAATCATGAAGCAGAAACAGAATGTTTAGTGACTTACTAAATATCTTGGTAGAACTAGAGATGAACTTGAGCTGCTAAATTCAGAGCTGGTTTCCAGTGTTCCCAAAGTTTGGGGCATTTGGTTTTTATAACTAGACAAATTTGTTGCCTGAGTCTCCACTTCATTAATAATTTTATCTGATCCCTTCAGCGGAAAGTTATTTAGGTAGTTTCGCCCCACACACAGGCAGCAGGTACAGAGGCAGCAGCACAGATAGGGGGATGGAAGGGGACAAAGGAAACAGGCGGCTCCTGAGGAGCCACCTCCCTGGTGTATAAATGTGTAAATGCTGAAGATTTCAGCGATTGCACATTTACCTAAATACATTCATTTGAACATTCCTAACACAGGCTACTTAATTTTTTTTAAATGTTACTAGGTAAATATAGGATGGACTAAGATGGCAAATATATCTTATGTAATGATTAATTGTATTTTATTTCAGCATGGTGATCAGGTGGCAGTACTAATACAGATTTTATTTCAGCTATTTTACCCAGTCTGCAATCAGTGCATATTTAATATTTGTTTTCCTTCTCTCTGATGTTGTATTATCTCCAGAATATCTTGAGTTATGGACGCTGAACCAGTTTACTCTTACTTGCTTCCTGCTCACTAAGTTTGAAATGGGTATAAGCTAAAATGCCTAACAAAGTACATAGAATCCCAAAGACTTGATTAAGTGTCAGTGGATCTTTAAACAACAGGTACCCTCCCAAAAGAGTGATGCAGAACTTGAAGTGTCCAAACATATTATACCTACATATCTCTGTTAAGGAGCATAAAAAAATGTCAAAATATAAAAAACAAATAGTTAATCTCTTAAGTGTTCATATATCTAGCTCCAAAACGAGCTACAGTTTTTCACAATTTCTATTCACATAACTTGTGCAATTAAAATTAACGACTTGCATTTATGGAACACCTTTTGTGGAATATGGTTTAAAATAAACTGACACTTGCTATACAAGCAAATCACTTCACACTTTTACTATAGTCACAAAATGGTGTGTAAATGTTTTAGTATTGTTCTAATGGACATAAACTATTAAATTAAACAGAACAATCTGTACAAAATGTAAGAAAGAACAATGAGAGACTGAATTGTGCTTTTTCAGTTTTAACATTTACAATAAAGCAGGTGAATTACCAGCCTATTTCTCCAGGTTTTTCATTGTGAAATATACCTGACTGAATATTGCCATTCATCTGAAAACAAGGAGACTGGCCAATAATAAAAAGGATACGTGACAGGTGATGTGTTTCCAATGATCCAGTAAATGGATAAGTTTACCATAAAGGCTATTATACCAGACAGAAGCACCATTAGCTGTGGATTAATGGACACAGTCAGTAATCTAACATATTTCTACCACCTCTAGTTACATCCCCAAATTGTCAAATGCAAATCAGTAAAATATCAAACAAACAAGAGAGGAGAGAAAACTAAGAACAACAACGAAAAATGCAAATGTGAGTTCTAATTTAACACAGATACTGGTGATTTAAGTATTTCAGAACATGCAAAAGGTGAATTTTGCTACAAAATTTCACCTTTACTTGCTGTGTCTAAGATAATGGCCCCAGAAATTTAACTGCTCGCTCACAAAAAAGGGTGTTCCATAAACCTAATTAAAAGATCTTAGCTTTTAGATGCAAAACTCCATGAAGATTATGGAAGGAATTATTTATTAAATATCTGCCCCATTTGTTCTAACTGTTCATTATTCCAGTCACTGATTTCAGTACCAATAGTAGAGAGAGAACTTGCATCAGTCACGGGCTGGCATATCTCTAACTAGGTAACAGGCACTTTCTAAATTAAAGGTACCTCCAAGCCTTACATGATGGTATTTAATCGACGAGATATATTTGAGTCCTTGTCCTCTTAGGGACATCAAGAAGATGAAGAAGGAGACTAAGTCCTCCCAGTAACTGCTGCCTGCACTCCTCCCCACGGAAGTGAAGTCAGAAAGAGGTGAGAGCATTTGTATCTTTTCCCTAGTGGAGGAGGACTGCTGGATCTAGGGGCATTTAAATATTTTTACTTTAAAAAGCTAGGACAAGCTTCTGGATTTTGTAAGAGCTCTGGGTAGGTGTAGGAACAAAAAGGTTCATTTCTTTTGTTTATTAGGATCTTTTTCATATCAATTTATTTTTAGCTTTTGTGCAATGTGCTTTAAAAATAAACTGACACTTGTTATACAAAGCAAATCACTTCACACTTATTGCAAAAAGAAAAATAGTCCAGCTCTAGAGGAATGGTTCACAAAATATGGTAGATTGGTGTGTTAATATTTCCATGACAATTATGTATCCAGCAAAATACACAGAATGCAAATAGACACTTAGATATTTGGTCAGCATTTACTTAATAATCAAAACACATTTGCCTGAAAATAACCAGCACAACTGTCCAATTTTTTTAATGTTAACTTTTGATACACATATGCCTGATTTGTTAAATGTGTAATCAGAAATTTCACTGAATTTAATAAAATCATTGGAAATGACATGTCTCAGAGAGGTAGCCGTATTAATCTGAATCTGCAAAAACAGCGAGGAGTCCTGTGCACCTTAAAGATTTAGATTTATTGGGGCATAAGCTTTTGCCCAAAAAAATCTGTTAGTCTTTAAGGTGCCACAGAACTCCTTGTTTTCGGAAATGACATGTACTGGGTGTTGTAATGATGCTCACTATAAAAGTAACACCCTGTAAAAGAGGGAAGTGATGACTACATTGCTTTGTCATGTCTCTAAACAAAAGTTCACTGCTGTACTGATTTTTGTTTCTCTAATATTTACATGGCAACTAAAGCTTCCTAAACAGTTGAATAAGTTGCTTATTACTGAACTTTAGAGGGAGCCACTGTCTACTTTTTTCTTGTTACTAAAATGCCCTCTAACCAGAAACAAGAGGAGGAGAAAATTCTTAGGCCACGTCTCATTACAGAGACTGTAGTGACATAATCTGGTAGCACCGACACAGGATCTTTTGACATTCCGCCTTCCTTACAACTAGGTCGAGGGAAGAAGTCTCCCCCAATCTAGCTATATGTATGCTGATCTTAGGATGGTGTAGCTCAGTGTTTTTCAAACTTGGGTCGTGGGGCTGTCACGGTAAGATGCTGGCAGGCCCGTGCTCCTTTGATTACTTAATGTGTCTGTAGCCACGGAGCCTCGCAGCTCCCATTGGCTGCAGTTTGCTCTTTCCAGCCGCTAATGGGAGCTGCAAGGCTCTATGGCTACTGACACATTAAGTAAATAAAGCATTGTGGGACCACCAGCAGCTTATCTTGGTGGTCCCATGACCCAGGTTTGAAAAAAGCAGGTGTAGCTACAGGACTCAGGAGATTTTCACACCCCTGCAAGCTATTGCTATCTTGACCTAAATGTAGACCAGGCATTACTTCTCTCTCAAACAATAAAGGGAAATGGGGAGTGATTCTCTTTTCCTCACAGCCTCCATCACATTCACTGTCAATGACTGTATTGGAAGTTGTTATATTACGTGAAAAGGTCATTGGTGTTAAATTAAAAAAAAATAAAATATACAATCTTACCACAGCAGAAAATGTCCAGGGTCCAAATATCCCCCCTTCTCCAAATACCGGCTCAAAGAAGGGAACGATACACAACAACATGGCAGAGGACATTGGTGCCTGGTAGTACAGCAACTGCATAGAGTTTACTTGCAACTCATGCTGCTTGGCTCCTACCCACTAAAACCAAGAGATAAAGTTGTTAAACATGAGGAAAAGCAAATCCTCATCTCAAAGCAATTTGGTTACTAATAAGGATCTCATATGGCCAGCACTACATAATAAATAGAATGACTGTTCTATTTTCCACTTCCATTTACTGAAAACCAAATATTTTAATCACGTGTGTTAGTCTTCCCTCCGTTTGGAGCAGACAGTGGTAAGCCACTGGCTGCAGATATACGAGGAAGAGAATTTGCTGAAAGAGCTTTTTCATGACAAGGTCTGGTAGTTGATGCTTGAATCTTTCTCCCTTCATCTTCTCCCATATTCTAAGTCTGCCACTCAAGTAAGGACAGATAAATAGGTGGGTTTGAAAGGAGCCAGTTTTTTCTCTCTCGCACCAGTTCTGGATCTAGTCTAGCAGTATTACAGAAAAATCTTCTCTCATCACCTTCCTACTACTATGGGGTGCCCGAGTACAATTATTAAAGTCATAGCTGGATGCATCAAGTTACTTTCATGCAGTTACCACAAATAGTGTGAAAGCATGCAACATTTGAACAGCATATTTTAGGCAACTCTTTACACCAGCCTTCAATCCTTCCAGATTACTCTGCCCTTTGCAGGAGTCTGATTTGTCTTGGGTACCCTAAGTTTCACCTCACAAATCAGGCTTAAATATACCAAACTGTCACAGCACTCTTACTAAAAACTGATTACTTTTGCATTTCTAACATAGTTACAAAATAAATCAAATTGAATACAATTATTATACTGTGTACACTGGAATGTAAGTACATAGAGCAGTGTAAAGTCATTATCTGTATGAAATTTTAGTTTGTACCAACTTTACCACAGATACTTTCTCTATGCACCCATCTGAGTTGACATTATGATACATATGCTAAACATGAATATTTTTAGAATTCCAGGTTTTTCCTTCCTTGCAAACTAAACTTGATTTTGATATAGATTATAACTGAAATTTTCAGTATGTATAATTTAATTGTTGTTTTCTTAGCATCTATGATTAGTAACATGATTATAAACAAAAAGCTCTTTAGACAAATTCTTTTCAAAGCATTGATATTTTATTGCATTTAACTATAATAAAGCCACAATTTAATAAAGAGCATTTACTGTCAGTAAATGTATACAAGACAACTTACTAGAGTGAAATAACCTCTATTCTAAATTAAAATATAACTATGATTATGCTTAATTCTATGTAAGGGCTTTTTAAGAAAGTAACTTTGCCTATTTCTCATAGAATACTAGAACTGGAAGGGACCTCAAGAGGCCATCAAGTCCAGTCCCTTGCCTTCATGGCAGGACCAAACACCATCTATAATATCATCCCTGATAGATATCTGTTCTCCTCCTTTTTCAATAGATTTTTAAGGCCAAAAAAGCCCACCATTGTAATCTAGTGTGACAGTCAACAGAGCCTCACCTAGTGATTTCTACCATAAGCCCAAAGCTTCAGTCTGAGCTGTAGTTTATCTTTTTAGAAAGATACCAGTTTTGATTTAAAAAGACTTCACGAGACAAAGAATGTACCGTGTTCCTAAGCACATTGTGCCAACTGTTATTACCCTCATTGTTACAAATGTACACATTAAAAATCAAGTCTGAATTAGTCGAGCTACAGCTTCCAACTACTGTTGCCTTTTTTGGCTAAAGAGCTGTGTACTACCAGAAATTACTTCCCTCCTACTATAGACCATGACTAACCTAAGACATACCAATCCCAGACCACCTAGTCTGCCTCCATTCTTTTCTGAAATTTGAAACAAAGTATCAAAACGTTATATTTGTTATGAAATATGCATATAGAGAAGAGTAAGTTACTAACCACTTGATAAAGGGATGTAACTAGAACACCAAGGGTAGCAAACACCATTCCAGGGAAGTTAAACTTCACATCATAATAGGAATTTAGGAATACACCTAAAGTTATGGGAATCTGTAAGCAAAGAAAATGTTGGTTATTACATTTGCTGCACATGGAACTCAATGGATCAATACTTGTTCTCCTCCAATGTTGTGGAAAGATCTGCCCGCACAGCCTCATCCTTTTAGCTGGAGTTACTCAAGCTTTATAACTAGAGATTGTAAAGTATATTCCGTGAGTAAGACCTTCACCAGCACTAGGAAATAAGACAGAAGCCCGATATAACACTGCTACAATCTCATGTTGGTATGAAAAAAATCAAACACAACGTGAAGGCCCTGACACTGATCCACAAGATTCCATTGAGGCCCCTAGTGCTCAGAGATGAGCTGGCAGCATTTGGGGATAGTGCCTTTTTGCTTATTACTGGCTCGTTGAGACGTTTCGCCACAGTCCACGCGAGCCCGGCTACACCACGCACCAACACACAGCAGCAGGCCAATGTGCATTAACCCTGTGAAGGCAGCAGTCCGCCCTGTTGTCTAAGGAGCCAGAGAAGCATAGAAATCCTGGTGACTCAGCTGACAGATTTACTCATCAGTGAGCTCCAAAGGGAAGGCGGCGACGTTGCTGGAAAGGGGGAAATAACCCTTTGGAAAGGGGTAAGAGGGAGAGGGGACAGGAAGCTGCCTCCCCTGCTGGGGGGAGGGGGCGCCCCGATCCGCCACCCACAGCGGCCAAGGCAGGCAGGCCGGAGGGGGACTCCGGCTCACCAGAGTGAGCTTGATGCGCAGCGGGAAGCTCTTGCCGTAGAAGAGGCTCTGGATGGCCACGATGGCCGGCGTGGTCATGGCCTTGGCCAGCTGGTAGGTGCCGATGGTGTTGCTCTGCAGGGACAGGTTGGTGAACACCACGAAGCCGCAGAAGCTGAGCGCCAGGGGCAGCACCTGGCGGGGCCGCAGGCGCTTGGGGGCGAAGACGCGCAGCGCCTGGCACAGGCCGAGGCCGAGCCAGGTGGCGGCGAAGTGCACCAGCGTGAGGCTCAGGTTGGGGAAGCCGAGCCGCACGTAGAGCCACTTGTTCAGGAACACGATGCAGATGGAGGCGCCCAGGTTCACCAGCAGCCCGGCCGCCAGCCAGCCCGGCCCCGGCCCCATGGCGCCCGCCAGCCCGGCCGCCGCCTCCGCCTCCTCCGCGCGCAGCGGGGCCGGCCGCCCGGCCAGCGAGTAGGGCGCAGGCAGCAGCCCGCCCGCAGCCAGCGCTCCCGGGCGGGCAGCGGCCGCCTTCCCCGCGCCACACGGGAGGCGGAGCCCGGGGGGGGGGGGGCGACTGCCTGGCGAAGCCCGCCCCGCCCACCACAGGCCGCTGCGGGCGCGCAACCTGCTCCCCCTGGCGGGAGCCAGCCCACGGGGAGACGGGGCAGCGTTGGCCTAGGCCGGGATCGCCGCGAACTGGCCTGGGGGGGAATTTTCCCGCCGCTGGGACTGAGGTTTCTGCATCTCCGAGGAGTGAGGGTCCCCAGCGGCCTCCCAGCGGCGCTTTTGCGCTGAGCAGTCAGGCAGCGGTAATAACACTCTCAGGGGGTGGGGTGATGCCGGGGCGGTTTAGGAACAGGACCACACCACGGTGTTGCCTGCACCCACAGGGGCCTGTACTCCATGACCCCAAGGGGGGGGGCCCTGCTAGCCCTGGCACCCGAGGAAAATTTAACCTACAGCAAAATCCCTCCTAACCTCCATTTGCAATTATTGTACCACAGCCAGAAGGGGCCCGGAGTAATAACGGCCCTGCAGAGAAGGGATCTTAGCCCACCAGCCACGATCGCAGGTGTCCAACCAGTTCTGAAGCACTAGCCCTTACAGTGGCTTCTGCTATAGTGAACTAGACACACTCAACCGGCCAAATAGCTACATTGTTCAAGCCAAATAGCCACACATGGGTAGGGTTGCCAGATGGCTGAAAGAAAAATACCGACCCGCCCCCACACACACAAAAAACACCGGGGAAAAATGTTGAAGGAAAAAAACAAGGGGGGGAACCAAAGTTGTTGAGCAAAAAAGGAGGGGGGGGCTGGAAACAGCTAACAGGGGAGCCCCAACAGAAAGCAGGGCTGGTCGTGGGGGTCGGCTAGAATGGGGCTGGCCACGGGATATCGGAGGAGGGGGATTGGCCAGAAGGGGGCAGGAAGCACAGCTGGGGGATTGGGGCCGTGAGGAAGGGGAGTGGGAAGCAGAGCTGGCGGGAGGGTGCAGTGGCGCTGGCCGGGAGGAAGGGGGCCGGGAGGAAGGGGAGCAGGAAGCACAGCTGGCCGGAGGGTGCAGCGGGGGCAGGAGAAAGGGGGAAGCAGAGCTGGGGGGTGCAGCAGCGCTGGCTGGGAGGAAGGGGCCGGGAGGAAGGGAGTGGGAAGCATGGCTGGCCGGGAGGGGGTGCAGCCGGGGGCAGGAGAAAGGGGGAAGCAGAGCTGGCGGGGGTGCAGTGGCGCTGGCTGGGAGGAAGGGGGCCGGGAGGAAGGGGGCAGGAAGCATGGCTGGTCGGGAGGGGGTGCAGCCGGGGGCAGGAGAAAGCGGGGAAGCAGAGCTGGCGGCGGGAGAGGTGCAGCGCTGGCCAGGGGAGACAAGGAAGAGGAACGGGCCACCGGGAAGCAGAGCTGGGGGGCAGTGAAGGGGGGCTGGCTGGGGAAGATCAGGAGGGGAAGTGGGGGAGAACCAGCTGGCCAGGAAAGGGGGGGGGGGTGAGCAAATTGGCCAGCGGGAGCAGGCCTGACCTGGGCACTTGCTGCCTGTCCCGCGCAGGCTCCCAGCGATGCACGAGCGAGGAGGCTTTCCCTCCTCCTCACACTCAACCAATTGAGGGCTCCTGGCAGCAATCATGGCCCGACCTCCCAGCTGAGACTCCCAGCCACTCCCCTCCCCCCCACGCCAGGCTTCTGTCCGGTGCACAGCTGGAAAAAATCAGAAAATACCAGACGTTGCACATGTCTGGGACGCAAATACCGGACTGTCCGGTACAATACCGGACACCTGGCAACCCTACATGTGGGTAGGACCTAGTGTGTTGGACACCGTGGCCCTATAGAAAAATCATTTCCTGGTGGGGAAACAGAAGAACAAAATCTTCCAGAGGGACAGGAGGCAGCTGCAAATCTGTCTCAACAGCCCACTGATGGAGAGCTGAGGCAGGGTTTCATTTCCCTAAACATTGTATAATCTCACTGACAGAGACAAGTTTTTAGTTTCCTTGTCTATAGAAGACAGTTCTTTTGTCCATTAAGGTACTGCTTCTAAAGAGGCCAAATGAGCAACCTTTTGAACAGAACCATCCAATACATTGCCAATCAACATGGAAAACAGCTTCAAACAGTCTCAGAAGTGATACTTAACAGTCCCTCCTTTGAGACTTAATTACTGCTGCTGAGAAAAATGATTAGTCACCTCTCATAACTGCTGGTCTTTCAGATGTTATTCATGTCCATTCCAACACATGCAGTGGGCAGGCCCCTGGGCAAAGTATGCATGTGTGGGAAACATGCTCCATGCCCCTGGAAGGGGTGGGACTAGGCAGCCCTCAGCACTGCACCTCCCCCAGAATCCCGCAGTGCTGCCTGGAGCATGGCATTCCAGCAGCGATTTAAAGGGTCCAGGCTGCTGCTGCAGAAGCAGCAGCTGGGAGCTCTGGATCCTGGGGCAGTTATGATCCCCTTTCCTCCCCCCCCTCTCAGGAGGCCTGTGCTCATGCATTGCACCCGGAAGATTTTCCCCCTCGCAGTATCTCTCACGTTGGCCTGGGCACTTCCTAGAATCATGCTAGCAGGGCCCTATCGTGACCATGAAGACTCACCACACCTCAGTTTCTTCTTGCCAGCTACTCCAACAGAGGGGTAGGTGGGTGGTACTGGAATGGACAAACATCCTGAAGAACAATTGTTAGAAGGTAAATAACCATTTTTTCTGCTCCAAATGCTTGTTCAGGTCATTTCCAATCAGGTGACTCCCAAGCCTACATTTCAGGATCAAAGTACAGATATCCACTGACTGCAGCACTGCTATACCACAGGCTGCATTATCTCTGGCCTGCTGGGTAATTACATAATGCACAGCAAAACTGTATATGCAGGACCATGTCACTGCTCTGCTTATTTCCTGAGTAGGAACTTGCACCAGGGATGCTGCTAAAGAAGCCTACACTGGGGTGGTGTGTGCTGTGAGGGGAGAGGCAGGTACATCCATCAGGTTGTTAGCACTCTTGGATGCAGTCAGAGGCAACATGGGAGGCCCCAAAGAGGGTCACATGCCCCCATAAATGCTGTGAGAGGGAGGGTCAAGGGGCCAGCAACTGGCAGGCAGAGCCATCCTGTCCTATGAATGGTTCATCCAACTGCCCCAGGCCCCATGCTTTGGAGGGCCCTTTAGGGCCCAGGTTAGTGGGGGCCTGGCCCTGGCAAGATGGGATAAAATTAGGGATGTAAAATCCAAGTTAATCAGTTAGCCAGTGACATTTTAGGTTTGTCTAGCGGTGAACTGGTTAAACTGACTAAGCAGGCTCTTGGGCTGAGGACTGCTTTAGCCCACCTCGAGCAGCCCCCTGCCCTGTGTGCTCCCGTCCTCAACCCCACACTGGGGCTCTCTCTGTGGCTCACAGCCTGGCTACTGCTGGCTTCCAGCTCCCAGCCCCTGCCAAAGCAGCTCCCTGTCTCATTCGTTTCCATCTGAATGAATCTATCTTTGACTTTCTAGCCGTTGGGTTATGTTATATACCATTCTTTTGGATTGCAGAGCCCATTATTAACTATTTGCTCCCCATGGAGATACTTCAGGCCTGCACTCTGTTCCTTTAAGGCATATGTTCTAATCCTTTAACCGTTGTCATAGCTCTTCCCTGAACCCTCTCCAATGTATCAATGTTCCTCCTGAATTGTGGGCACCTGAACTGAAGCAGTATTCCAGCAGTGAATGCACTGCAAATAGAGAGCTAAAGGAAATCACTTGCTCACAATTCCCCTTTAAGCATCCAAGCATTACATTAGCCGTTTTAGTTACACAAGTTGTACCTCTAAAAATCAGGACTCCCTCATCTGGCAGTGGGGCTGGGGCCAGCGTGACAGCACAGGAGTGGGGATGGTTAGGGCTGGCAGCGAGGAGAGGAGGTGGGCTGGGGGTCTGTTAGCGGGGATCTTCTCTCTTTCGGGACCAGTCAGGTCCTGAAGGTGCTGGACCAGAGAGGTCCAACTTGTAGTATCACTCACAGCTCACATTCAGCTGATTATCTACATCAGCCCACAATATTTTTTCAGTCACTGTTTCCCAACATAGAATTCACCATCCTGCTGACCTGCATTCTCTGCTACTAGATATATTCATTTAACCCTATTAAAATGCATATTATTTGTCTGCACCCAGTTTACCAAGCAGTACAGATTACTCTGAACCACTGACTTCATTATTTACTACTCTCTGCTGTATATCATGTGCAAACTTTCATTGAGCATTTCGTATTTTCTTCCAGCTCATCGATAAAAAACCATTAAATAGCATAGGGCCAAGGACCAATCCCTGAAAGACCCAACTGGAAATACATCTGTTTGATGAAAACTCCCCATTTACAATTACATTACAGTTTTTAATCTGTTTAAATGGTGCCACATTAATTTTATTGTTCTAGGTTTTTCTAAATGAAACTCTCATGTAGTACCAAGTCAAATGCCTTAAAGAAATATAAGTATACTACATCAGTGGTATTACTTTTATCAACCAAACGTGTAATCTCTTCAAAGAAAGATATCAAGTTAGTTGGCAGGATCTGTTCTCCATAAACTCATCTGAATATGCATTAATTACATTACTCTTCTTTAATCCTTTCTTGAATCCTCTATCTTCCACTCGATTATCTCGCCCAGAATTGACGTCAGGCTGACATGCCTATTGTTACCTGGGTCATCCCATTTTCCTATATTAAAAATAGCAGATCATTAGCTTTCTTCTAGTCTTTGGGAACTTCCCCAGTGCCAACACTTAGGGTCTACACAGCACAGCATCTTTACAGCACAGTTATTTCAAAATAACGTTATTTTGAAATAACGTGAGCATTTACACAGCAATTGTTATTTTGAAATACATTCAAAACAAAAGGCTTTTTCCAACTTCTGTAAACCTCATTACATGAGGAACACCACCTATTCTGAAATAGCAGTAGTGTGGATGCTCCACTACTGCTATTTTGACATAGCTCCTCCCTGGGGCCATTCAGACAAAATTACTCCCCAGTGCCTCCTGGGGCTCTAAATCGAGGTAGCACGTCCACATTAGGAAAGCCAGCCTTGGACTAATTTTGAGGCTTCCCTGTAGTGTAGCTGTGCTATTTCAAAATAAGCTCTTTTGGAGTATTTCTTCTGGAATAGCTTATTTCAAAATAAGTGTGCAGTGTAGACATACCCTTACTGAAAAAATCAACATGAATAGTTCTGCAGGCTCCTCAACCAGCTCTTTTTAAAACTCTTGGAGGTAATTTATCTGGACCTGCGGATTTAATAATGTCTAACTTCACAGTTTAATATTCTCCAGAGACTAGTGGAACAGAAAGTTATGACCATATGATGAGCTATCTTTTCCCCAAATGCAGAACAGAAATATTTATTGAACACTTCTGCCCATTCTACATCATTACTGATAATTCTACGTTTTCTGTCTAGTAATGGACAAGTACCATTAGTTGAGATATTTTGTTTCCAAGATATTTAAAAAACTCCTTACTGTCCTTAGTTCTGCAGGACATAGATTTCTCCTTGTGCTCCTTTGCTTCTCTATCGATTTTCTGCAATTCCTGGCTTTTGATTTATATCCATTACCATCAATTTCTTCATTATTCCATTTGTTTTATACACATATTATGATTATAGCTGGGGTTTCACGTCCTTTCTAAACTAGGTCAGTTTTCTAACCAGCATGGCCTTTTTCCTCAATGGAGGGATTGTGGCTTCTAAACATTATTCTCCTGCTGGTGGCGGACTGTTCCAGTCTGCAAGTGGCTTTTGTGGAATTTGCCTGATTAAGCAAGTGCAAGAGTCTGTTCACATACCTGGGACAGGATTGGGGCCCTAATGTACATTTTTTAGGTTAGAATCAACAAACAGGCTTTCTACTTACAAAATAATTTTATTGGAAAAACATTAAGAAAAGACTGTATATCAGTTTACATCAAGTGTTTAGTCATCATTTTTAAATACAAATATTAAAATCCGAGTTTAATTCTACAAAAAGATATTACAACCCCAACATTTATATACTTTTCAAACAGAACAGGATTTCTGACTTCTCTTTCATAATGCCATTCAAAAGTTCCTATCAATACCTAGAATGGAGGAGCTACGATTGAATTTCATAACCCAGAGGATCAAGACCCTGGTCCAAAAGCATTAGAGAAGACTCCCTCAGCTTCTGTAAGAGCTTTCTGAGTTCTTCCTTAGAAAACACCTGAAAGTGAAAGATATATACAAGAAATAATATCCTCTTTACAGATGAGACAGATTTGCAAATAAACAGTGGTTTAGTACTCTACTCAACACTTGATCTGACAAATAGGTTAGAATAAAGAACTCCATGATCTGGAGTTAGACTGAAAGAGACTGACAGCGCACTCAAACAACCAACCTCAAAACCCACCCACTAACCTAGAACAGCTTGATGTTCTCATTAGAAAAATAGGCAATACCAACACAGGCTTCAAAGTTAATACCACTTGTGCTGGGGGAAAAGAAATGTCTCGAGTCATAAGGACTCAAAACAAAGAAAGTATAATTTTAAAAACTCTGGTAGACTGTATCAGCAAGTAGTGGCACAGTAAGATCTCTGCCAGCAATGAAATGTAATGGCAGGGCAATAAATCTTTATTACAATAAATAAAATAAAATAAAAAACCAAAACCACAATGGAACCATTCAGAAGAAATATTCATATATCGAATTTTAGTGTGATTCGCCTGGCCTTTATCAATTTTGAAAGGAAACATACCAAAAAACTGAAGTTAAATACTAATCTTAAATCAGCATAAAAGTATAACGGTCAGGAAATCCTTTGCTGCTGCAACTAACAGGATTAAACAGTAATCCTAGTGTTTGTTTTTCTAACTAACTTCTTGACTTCATTTACAAACACTGTAATTTTGAACTTAATTGTTCATTTCTTTAGATTAAAAATGCAAATCAATAAATGATTTTCAGGTTTGGCTCAGTCACTCACCATGTAGAGTTTGTGTCGCTCTGAAGCGACCACATCAGCTAGTCTCAGGCACTCCTGGTACTGTCTGGTGCTGTGTAAAACTGTATGAAGGAGAAAGCAAATCATAGGTAGGCACAGTTTTTGCAGCAAGATCATCTGATGTGTTCGTTCAGGGTCATCTTCAGCATCCTTATAATAGAAAAGCATGTATTAGTTGCAAGAATATTCCTTTACTAGGTTTTATTATATTGTCCTCACAAAGTAACAGTACTTCAGCTCAATTCTAACAGTCAGAGGGAAAAGATCATGCAGCTAAATAGACTGGAAGCAGCTGTAACATATTTACGAGTTTTGAAGAAAACAAAAAGGAAATTAGTTTTAATAATCGGGGTATTTTCCCCCCATGTGTGGTCAGATTGCTTGCCAACTGCTTTAGTCCACATTTTGTTTGTGTCCAGTTACAGCAGTTCATGTTTTCCAACCATACTAAATGCATTGTGTAAACGTTTCAGGCAGATTTGTCCTGCAAATTCATATTCTGATCTCAAGCCAAGCAGAAGTCAGCCACTAGTCTTACATGGTTTTTTATATCTTCTCATCTGGCGCTAAACTATACTGTCAGTCAGAGACAGGACTCTAGATCACCACCGGTTTGATTTGGTACAACAATTCTCATATATTCTCAACCATGGGAAAAATCCATTCATGGTGATAGTCAAATCACCAGAGTGAACTGTAACGGAACATCAAAGGAAAGTGGAACTAGGAACTCCCCTATTGTTGGGTAGAAACAGCTTTTTGGAGGCCTATTCCAGGGTACAAAAGTGCATTTTACCTCTCTGACATCAACCATCCATCCTCCATCAACAAATAGCAAGACATTGTACATTTTCTCTTTCACATCAGCTGTTACAGCATCCAAGAGACCTTTCCAAATACCATAATCCATCTAAAGGAGAAAAACAGAGTAAACAGAATGTATAAGTCCTATTTTAACAGAACTGATATTTTAATATCTAATTCTAAATAAAAAAAAAAATCTTAAATTTTAGCTGCTGGCTGAAATGCCAGCTGTTAACAGATATTGTCATATACAATTACCTACATAGAGTTAAACATATAGTTTCAAAGCAGATGTAGCCATTAGAGGAAGATGATAATACAGGTTGGACATCTCTGGTTCATCACCTTTGGGACCTGACCGATTCTGAACAAGGGAATTTGCCAGACCAGGGAAGATCAGGGTTTTCCCTCCCTTCCAAGCCACTGGCCCATAGCAGCTGTGCTCCTGGTTTTGGTGAACAGCCTCCATGGCTACCGGCCTGCTGGATCACAGATGTTGCCAGACCACAGAGTTTAAACCTATATTATGACAACTTATTTTATGACAACTTATTTTACAGTATCTCTAGAACAAGATTTAATTTTTCAATTAAACTGCCTACAGTATGTTTAGTACCTGCCAACATCTGAAGTCTATAAGGAGGATCTTTTGGTGAGAATAAAGCTTGCAACATCTTTTATAAGAGGGCAGTAAAATACAATAGATCACCACACAAAACAGCATATTCTTTCATTTTCCAGTGAAGATCTATTAGCAGAATGTCATAGCGAGGCCTCATGTTACTAAGACTGAATATTTTTACAAAATTATACAGAGTATTTACTAGTATATTTATAGTACTGCCTAATAAAGATTAAAACAGTTAAGATATTTGAGCACTTTGTAAAGCAATAGCCTTGCTATTTTTTAAGTTTTTAATTCATTTTCAGTAGTCAAAATTCAGTAATCACTAAATGGATTGTAAACTAGTACATTTCTATTGTATTAAAAGTGGACTGTCCCTCCAAAACAGGGACTATTAGAATGTAGAGAAATTACCACACAAATGCTCATTTCAAAATACTTTCTCAACAAACTTTGAGACTAACATCTATGCATTCTGTATACCTCATACTTCTTCTCTTTATGTTCATGGGCCACTTTCTCAGTGAAGCTTGCTTGTGGCAGCAAAGTAGGCTTCTGTGGAGCTGAGTTCATGTGTTTAAACCACTCATTGAATGTTTCATGGGCTTCCTAAATTGCATTGAAAAAAACCCATTTGTTATTAAAGACTGCTACTCAGACTTATCTGTGAATTGTTCAGTTACATTGATCTAGTTATGTTTTTATAATAGAAAAATTTAGCTTGTCTTGCTTCTCGAAAGGTACTCAAGAATCAACATTTGTCAATGGTTCAAAGGAAACATATCACCACTATGTACCATTTCAACTACAGTGCACGCAACAGGATAGGATATTTTCTTCAAATATGTACATCTCTAAAGCCATTTCCAATCCTAATGTAAGACACAAAAATGAGTTACAAGTGATTTCAAGTAGTCAACATTTAGTGCATTTGATTCTCACCAGGTATGCTCTGATACATAAATGTTCTCTTATAGCATTGTCATCTTCAGCTGGAAGTGGACTATCCATTCCTTGTTCCTCCCACTGATTATATATTTCTGCTATGGAATCTTGTGGAATCTTCACAAACACATCTTTTGCTGCTTCGTGTTTCTTGGATGCTGTGACAATTTGATTTAAAGTTTCAGTACTTACAATGTTATTACAAAATTGGTTAATGCTGGTGAAACTTGTTATGATACAATTTTGTTATAACTTCAAAATGGAGAATACTTGGCACTCTTCACTGGTTTAGTCATGCTCTTTAATGAAATATATGATTTTAGCCCAAATCTAATGTTTTTAAGATTGCCAAGATTGTCAATGAGACCATGAACAGCATATTTAAATCTGTAACAAATACAATCTGTAAAGTGATAGTACCCAAGAACTTCCTCATTATAGCATTGCTTTGCTTAAGTGCTTCAGCCCTCTGTGCAGGATCAAATACCAGCCAGTCAATCACATCAATCTTCAAGCGATCTTCCTGTAAAAGCACATTTATTAGTCTTAAGATCTTTTTCAGGGAAACAGCAAAATGTTACATACATATTTAATGGCCAGAACCCAGTGTATATAAATAGTGTCCTACTGAGATGTCTCCACACAGCATTCTAGGACACTTATGGTAGACTGCTTTAGCCACAGTTTTACTACCAAAAATTTGAGAAAAATACTCTGGTAGCCTAGTTCTATCAAAATTTATTCCAGTCAAAACTTCAGATAATTACTATCCACTGGACAAGCTGCTGATTTGTTCTTCAAAACCTTGTCCTCTACTTCTTTAAAAGTTATCAGGTTGCTGGACAGATTGAAATACTACATATTTGCAAAATGGCTTCTCCAGCTTTACTTGGCCAGTTGCTTCACATACCATACTTTGGGAAATAATGTTCAGGGTTAACTACAATATGATCACCAAAGTACTGTTTAGCTGCTGTTGAGTGATGTTAACGAGGAATCTAAGAGCATAACCCAAGTTTTCATTTTTCACCTTAATTTAGCTATGCCAGTCAGGCATGTGCTAAAGTGTTGGTCAGATCAAAAACTTGTTCATGAGATGGAGAAGACAGACAGAATCAATGCACCAGGGTGAAGATTTAGTTTTCCAAATGTATAAGTTAGTTACATCATCCTGTTCTTCACCACATTCACATCCTTGCCAGAAGTATGTTAGCAACTTCATCACCACTTACTATTTACTATCTGAAGAGTGGATACACCTAATATACAGTAGTCACGAAAGATCAAGAGATACAAAGACCAAATTCATAATATGAATTCACTTTTCACCTTTTTGCCTACCTCCCAACTCCCAAGGTAATATTAACACTCCCTTTAATATGCTTTCTATATTTGCTTGAAAACAGAAATACAGACGCTATTGGAAAGATAATCTAATTCCTGAATACTGCACACTGGAATCTGTGTGCTGCTGGCTGAAATCTGTACATAGTCATTTACCTCTGTTGTGCCAGTATCTAGTGCAAGGTCATGGTGAGTGAACTCGCCAGTATCCTTCTTGCGGATATTTTCAACAACAGATTTTGTTATGGTTGCGACATCCAGACCTAAGTTGAAGATAAAATTATATACCAATATGTAATCAGATGGGAAAATAGAGGATTTTTATAGGAAGTTTATTGATCATTTTATTTTAGTATTAAGCATTCTTGTATTACTGTGTTCACTGCAAGGCTGATCCAAATAATTTTGAAATGTGAAACTCACCATCATCATCAAGAATGATATTTGAGTTTTTAAAGAAAAAAAATCATGAGCAGTAGGAAGGGACAGTAAAACAACTGGGCTGTGTCTACACTGGCACCCTTTTCCGCAAAAGGATGCTAATGAGACACAGCGCAATTGCAAATCAGCGGGGATTTAAATATCCCCGCGGCATTTCATGAACATAACTGCGCTTTTTCCGGCTCGGGGTTTTGCGAGAAAGCGCCAGTCTTGCGGAAAATAAACCCTTTTCCGCAAGATATCTTATTCCTACTTTCTTGAAAGTAGGAATAGAGATCTTGCGGAAAAGGGTTTATTTTCCGCAAGATCGCGTCTGACTGGCGCTTTCTCGGCAAAACCCCAGCCGGAAAAAGCGGCAGTTATGTTCATGCAAATGCCGCTGGGATATTTAAATCCCCCGCGGATTTGCAATTGCGCTGTGTCTCATTAGCATCCCTTTTCCGCAAAAGGGTGCCAGTGTAGACACAGCCCTGAAGTTTAAGTATACTTTTCAGTCTGTGTACTAGGACTGGTATAATGGCATATATTTTAAGACCCACCTATTCCCAGAACCCTGGAGTAAAGGAGACAACCGATTTAACAAGGTCTAGAGATTAAGGAAACATTGTAGCAGGGCTTTCATATCAGTAACTCATTTGAGAAAAGATGTTATCTTAGCTAAGTGGTCTCTGGAAGATGAATAAAACATGCTAAACAAGACAGACACCATTCCAATTATGAATATACAGAAAATACACTTATTACCATATTGTCTTGCTTTCTAAATAGAATGCACTGTTTTAGAAAAACCAAAAAGGGAGGGAGAAGGGTATTTATGTGCCAGAGGACATGCACAGAAGCTGCACTGACCAACAGGTTAGACAGCCCCATAGTAAAGGTTCTTCCCAAGAACAAGAGTCACATTTGAATGTGACAGTAGGGTCCCACCCAGGCAAGAAGCAAAGCTGGCCATTTAGTTGAAGTTCGTTATTGGAAAAGGTATTAAGTTACTTTTACAATCACAATGGACGAGCACAAAGCAACACTGTAAGGAGGGGAGGAGGACAGTGAGCTTCACAGCTCTGACAAATCTTGAGTCAGTGCAGTGGAGACTCTTGTCAGACCCATGTATGTTATTTAATTCAAGCATGGGTCGGAATCTGGAAAGCCCTGGCCAACTCATTGCAAAAATAAGGATACAAAGATCAGACACAGGTAACTTGGCATTTATTTCCTGTCTGGTGGTTCGAAAGTGGCTGCATGTTAATAGATCAATATAGAAAGAAAATTCCAGTTCCAGAAAACAGTTTTAAAGATACACTGATCTTCCTGAAACAGGTCAGTACTAAAAATGTAACTGTTCACAAAAAAGTAAATGTCTTGTAACCAAAAATAGTAAAAACATTTGTGTAGCTGGAATTAGCAATAATGAAACTAATGTTTCTCAAAGGTAACATTGCAGGCAGAAAAGGCTTTATAAGACTAACAGCAGCTTCTCACCTGCTTCCTTTGCTAGTTCCAGGCAGTGGTGACGTTGCTCAGTTTCAGTGACATCTTCCAAAAATACAGCGTACTGAGCAACAGCCAGCTCCTGAGGCAAGTGGCTGACATAAAATGCTATTAGATCTGTATGTTTCTCACTTATCAACCGCTACAGAATACAAATAAGTATTAAATACAATTGTAATTAATATGTTTCTGTACAGAACCCATGCTATATTCCCTATTTATATTTTTACATATAGAAACACACACACACACACACACACACCCCATCATGATGACTATCAGAATGCTGAACACAAATTTCTAAAAAACAAGATTTATCAAGATTCCGTGAAATCTTGGTTTACAGGCAGGAAGGAGTCTGTCAAATTGGTTCTCACATAGGCATTGCTAAAATAAGCTCTGATATGTGCAAGTCAGTTCCTACGCATCTAGTAGGATGCATCAATTAATACTTTTCTTAGCTCTCCTGAAGCGCTTCCATTCGTTGCATTAAAATGTGCTATGGTAACTTCAAAGCTTCTTTTTATTCCCCCACCTCCCACCAGAGTGGAGCAGAAAAGAAACCTTATATTTTTAAAAGCTTACCTGAATGTAGGTCTTCAAGATTTCAACAGAGATTTCCTCCTTAATGGGAAAAATAGATTTGAATATGTAAAATATCATAGCTAAAACAATTATGCACCTCTTTTGGCTATTTTGTTCTATTGCACTCATAAGATTGCCAAGGTTAGATCAGACACAGAGCTAGCTGAATATCACAGCTTCAATAGTTTATTCAGTGCACATGTTGGACCCATTTTCATGGTCTGTTCTTGGAAGCTGCTGGTTCCAGTGAAGTTTTGAAAATGCTCTGGGGATTTTAGTGCTCAGCCATTACACCATACAGTTCCTGGCCTAGTGAAAAATTATAATATTTGTTGTCCACACAACCACTAATTGAAGGAACAGGCTACTTCTGTCCCTGGCATTATATTTTTTGCATCAACACGTTCTGCTCATTCTCCTGCCTGTCATATCTCAGATATAGATATGGCTGAAGAGTGTTCCAGGCATCACTGCCTACTGCCTATACAATTTTTGCAGTCCTATGCTATATCCTATACTATAACCTGTCTAGACCTTAATCACAATACATGTTTACCCCCTCCCCCCCCAAGACCAGGGCACTCCAGAGGGATTTCTGTTGTCTTTTCCTTGTGAAATCTGGTCTTTTTTATGCTTTTACCCTTTACTACACAAAATTAATGGGAAAGACCAGTATTTCTCAAATTGATCCACAAGGGAGTTGCAGGGGGTGCAAGGTTATTTTATGGGGGTCATGGTAGCACCACATTTATTTCTGCACTGCTGCCTTCAGAGCTGAGCAACTGAATAGCGGCAAATGCTGAGGACAGAGATCTCTAGCTGCTGCTCTCCATCTGCTCAGTTCTGAAGGCAGCACAGAAGTAAGAGTAGCAGTACCTCAACAATTCCTACAAGAACCTTGCAATCCCCCGTCTCCCAACTCCTTTTTGGATCAGTACCCCTATAATTACAACACTGTTAAATTTCAGATTTAAATAGCTAAAATCATGAAACTTATAATTTTTTAAATTCTATGATTGTGAAAATGACCAAAATGGACTATACATTTGATAGATCTGCTTTTCCAGTATCTGGCTGAGAAACCCTTAGCTTGAACGCAAACTGGCTTTGGCTGAAATCCTGATCAGATGAAAGGGATCATTAAAACCATAAGAAAACATTTAGAAGAATGGGATTGATTGACACCTACATCCATTAATAAGGCTAATTAATGGTCTTTTGCCAAAATAGTTTGCAGACTGTGGTTTCTACATTTGTAGGCAGCAGTTCACTTTTTTTTATAATCTGTGACTGTGTCTATGTCCACTGAAGATAGGACCAAAAAAAAAAGGGCTAACTCTGCAACAAGGGAGATTTAGGTTACATATTAGGAAAAACTTCCTAACTATAAGTGTAGTTCAATCGTAGAATAGGCATTCAAGGGATTCCCCATTGTAGTAGGGTCACTGATGTAGTAAATTAGGATTTACTGTTGTGATGTCCTGACAGGCATCTGGCTCTGTTGATGAGGATAACCAGAAGGCTGCTTTGCATGTGTGCTCATGATGTGTGCTGTGTTGACTTACACAATTAGTCTGCACAGCAGACCCCAGGCGAGTCCCCAAAGACCACAAATCAGATAAGGATCGAAGGCGCCCAGCCAGCTTTATTGTTAAGTGAAGTACAGTAATAGTTGTCAGTAGACTCTACTGAGTCACTACGTTTATGTACCTGTAACAATGGACTTAGCTCAACCAGTGGGAGACTCCCACTGCCCCCTGGCTGGACAAAGACCATTCCCCCTCCCTCCCCAAGACACCACTTTATGTACAGGTATAAACAAGTTACACATCACTCCTGATGTGTCAAGTTGCCACCCTCTGACACTACTTAGATACCGCCCATCATCCTACTATACCTTATGGCTTGGTTAGATCATCTCTCCATCATGCTGTCATTTTATACCCTTTCCTACACCTGAGTCTGTATCTGTGGGGAGTGTGGGTACCAAGGTCTTTTTAAAATGAACGGTGTTACCATGTGCTTTCAACTTATGACCAGTACCAATTACTGTTTTATCCCTGGGCCTATTACCAATTAGTGTTTTGCACTCTCAACCCTGTTCGTGCCAAGGTCTGTAAAAAGAGGCCTGCCCCTTATAGAGCTAAGCTAAGCTTGTGAGTATTAGCCAAGTTTAGTCCATTGTTAGCTAGGCCTCAAATCTGGTCTGTGCTACATGGACTTTTGCTTCAGGCCTTTATCTTACTACACCCATCACTGGAGATTTTTAAGAACAGGATGGACAAGCTATGTTATCTATGTTTACTTGTTCCTGCCTCAAAATAGGGGTCTGTTCTGGATGACTGAGTCCCTCCAAGCCCTACATTTCTATGATCCTAGAGGACAGAACTGCTTTTTTCTTAGTTCACATTTTTGTCAACTAGAGGCTAGGTGACAGATGTGCTATACTTAGGGCTATGCCTGAAGAATACGTGAAAGTGTCACCTGGTGCAGAAAGAAGCAGCTTACTGTTAAGCAGGCTCTTATACGTCCACAGCATCAGGTTCAACTCCAGCTATCAGTCATCATACTAGCCAGATATCAGACTATCAGGGTTTTATCCAAGACACCTCTTCTTGCCTTATACTTATGGCTGAGATGCTCATGATGCTAATGCCTAGAACTGTGAGTTTGGCAGTAGGATCTTGATCAGTAAATGACTCCTATGATTGGCATTTATTCTCCATGGATAAAACTTTGGCAAGCACCATAAGATGTGTAATTTTATTTGGTATTTTGTTGTCTTTCTGTACTGCTTTACTTGTTTTGTTACTTTGGGCTTCTAGGATTAACAACTGGTCTATTTATACAAGTCGCTACCAGGCAACTTAGTAGCAATTTGCCATAATTTGTATGTTATATTTTTGTGTGTGTTTATAATATATTTTAATTCATGAGCACAGGTTGTATGGCAAGAGGCAGAATATAATTAAATAAAACAAATTAAATTTACTTTTGTCTGCAGTCCCAGAGTGCGGAAAAACAAAATAAGATGCGTCATGAACCGAAGGAGGTGCCCTGGGAGCACACTTCTGTCTTTGGAAAGCCATTTGTTAAATTCATCCATCAAACCTGTAGCCACAAATACACGTCCATATTAGCTTTACAGCAAGGGGAGAAGACAACAGCTGAGAAATATTTCAAAACAATGTATTTGTAAAATACAGCAGATAAAAATAAAGCATGACAGCTAGAATGTTCTATCAGGACTACAGCCGCTCCCCGAGTTACGACCACCTCCACTTACGACCATCCGCACTTACAAAGTGGTCGTAAATGCGGATCCGAGTTACAAACGGCGATCCGTGCTTACGAACAGCGCGGTCGCCATGTAACTCTACGCGATCGAGTTACGAACACTTCGAGTTACGGACCAAGTGTTGGTCCGTAACTTGTTCGTAACTCGGGGAGCGGCTGTATATCAATTGTACTAAATCATAGCTCTCAACAAGCTGCTCCACTCTGAATAATGACAACATTTTTATTTCACCAGTTTTCTTCCCAGATGTATTCTGATGCATCTGCAGGCTTTTCTTAATAAATTACATTTGATGACTTTTTACTTTTCTGCTAGGACTGCTGAAGTCAATACTAGTCAAGGAGGCAGCGCTAAAGTTCTGGCTATAGAATCTTTTTTGTTGGCATCACATAAGCCAGAAAGAAATCAGCTTGATTTCAGATTGAGTTTGCATGGTTAGGAGTTAGAAAAAACATTTTCACTTATAAGTTCCCATAAAATTAACATTAAATAAAATGACTTGACCTTTGAAAAAAGTCACAAAACAAAACTTACCATCCACATCTCCTAAAATAATGAATTTCTGAATCACATGATAGTGTTCTTGATTCTCCTCTAAAACTCTCTGAAAAACAATTCACATTTCCTATGAAAACCATAAGTACCATAACCCTAAAAGAATAGAGTACCTCTCTGATGAGGGCCAGCCTGAATCAAAGAACTATGCTGAGAATAGGGTATTGTGCAAAGAGCAGTACTCAAGGTATATACTCTATCAGATATCATGGGTGCCACACAGCAAGAAGTAGTATGGAAGAATTAGGGGAGGGGAAGAAAAGGATAGCTAAGAAATTAATGCTGTTAGTGGAAAAAAAACCCCTTCATTTGCATTCTTAACCAAGAATAAAAGAGCATGATGGAGATGTATACAATTCTCAAGGTAACAGAACATAGAATTCACAAAATGACTGGAGTGACAGATAAGAAAATGAAGCACAGAGACACATACAAAGAAAAGCCTGTGTGCCTTGAGTAATTAATGCATGGAACATACTAGAGATGCAATTGTAAAAGTCTTAAAACAAGAATTTGACATTATGGGGATAACTAGGTAGGGGGTGTGCATGTATATGTGAGGGGATGCTTGTTAAATCATATTTATCTGTATTTTAACCTTCAAATTAGCAACAATACTATAACTCCATTTGTATACACAATGTTAACATGCCCAAATAAATATTTAACAAAGGGAAATAAATAGGTCTTCAGTCTATTCTTGAACAAAATATATAATGTATACCCTGGATATTAAAAGGTAGAATGGATATGACCTACTTAAGTGAATAAAATCTTACATTGTTCAAATTCATACTATGCATAGTATGCAAAAGCTGAAACCTCTTAAAGGAACACTGGACCAAAAAAAAAAAAAAGCCACATGAAAATTTTATCTAGTAGTGGCAAAACCAACAAGATGAGGCAAAATTTCTTTCCATTTTTTCTATTTTGTAAATTTGAGAGTACGTCATAGTCAGCTTCACTGTTTCTTCTGTATAGTCAGCCAGTTTGGCAGAGGAAGTTGGGATCAAGTACACCTCATTTTTTGAATGTTTCAGGTTTTCTGGTTGCTCGTATTCCTTTCATTATCAAAGAGGATGGGTGTGTTGGACAGGGAAAGAATTTTGTAACTTAATTAATTTGCATTAAAAAAATATCCACTATGAGGGCAATAAAATGCTTGGAAATCTATAACAGAATCTTTCAGAAGGAAATTAAAATCAAATGTCTTTAAAAAAAGTTTGCCATTGATTTCTTCAGTCCCTGTGCATATTTGAGGTCATCCTGTTAAATATTTGATTAAAAAGCAGTTCCCAGGAAGTAATATACACACACACACACACACGTTGAATGGAAATTCTGTATGAAGTATTTACCTTTTTGTCTGTAGCCTGGAGTTCTTCAAAAACTTTTTCTAAAGTCCAGCTTTAAAATAGGAGAAAAATGAAGGTACAGAAACAATTAATGTGAATGACTGCAGATCACCAGTGACTGTTATGCAGTTGGAGTGCACAATAGTACTAAACACTTACTTTGTTTCTAAATACTCTCTAGGGAGCTCTTCCAGTTCCTCTGTGGTCATGACTGATGTATGTATTTCCTGCTCTACAAGTGTATCCACCATGACTCGGAAATATGCCCAGACTGTATCTTCCCAGGTATCACAAACTGGAAGAAGCTTCATGTTTAAAAAAAAAGTTTGCATTAACAGATCTAGAGAAATATCAGATGATGCAAAAGCCCTATGAAATCCAATCTATGGTCCATATAAATTCAGTATTCTGTCTCGAATAATGACTTCCGATGCTTCAGATCAAGGCACAAGATACTGTGCAATAACCTACCCCATTAAGTTACATGTTGGGTTTTATTATGCCCAGAAACATTACATTTTGAAAGATTTAAAAAAACAAACAAAACAGATTTAGCTTTTTAATCCTTAGAATTCTATCTCTGGACATTCTAAATCTATATTACACAGATTTTCAAAAGGACCTAAAGGAACAAGGTACCCAAATCGGATAGAGTCAAGGGAATTTATACACTAAATCCCCCAGGCTCATTTAAAAATCCCAGCCTTTATGCACAATCCTTTTCTGAATCATGCTAACTTCTTGGCATCAGCAGGGCAGTGAGTTCCACATAACTACACTATGTTAAAAAGTTTCTCCTTTTTATCAGTTTTAAATTTGATGCTTTTCAATTTTATTGAACATCCCTGCTCTATTATACAAAGAGTGAAGACCAAGGCAATACTAGAAATTTGAACTGACTAAAACAGGAAGATCAAGATTGTTTCTACTGACAGATTTTGTTTGTTTTTTGCTAGTTAACAAAAGCCACAGACAGCTATAAAGTTCTACTCTGCTTGCTTTAGATATGACAACGATGTAAAAGTATCTATCATTATGGTGTCTCATTTACTATTTTCTTGCTTACTAGGTTTTACAAACAACATTACACAGGTGATTATGCTAGCTATTTAGCATTCTGCTCTCTTCTATGAGAAATGCATTTTTACCAAGAGAAATAATACTTATGTTACATGAAGTATCACATACCTGTTTGAGGTTTCCACTGAGTGCTGCATAGATTGCTTTTTCGTATCTGTTGAACTGATCCTAAAATATACATTAAAAAAAAATCACCTCCATTTGAGTTCATATTCAATCTCTTAATCACATGAATTTTTACTAGACACCAATCCATTACAACAGGATCAATTCTGCAGCTTCCAAGAATAGTTGGTAAACTAGCCATACACAAATTTACAGTTGCCAGTGCCAGCTGTTTCAATGAAGGACTTGTACTTCCAACCCTCAAAATGCCTATTAGGAATACTATATTGATCCCCAGGTACATCATTTTATGCTGAAAAGAATGAAGATCAACAATCCCTGTAATTTGGCTTAGCTAATATCTAGTGTTTTACTCTCATTCCTAAAAAAAGTCTCATCCTATTTAGATATTTCCAAAGCCATTTGCCTCAATCATGGTGCTAGTTTCACAGATTAATTAGGATATGCAAATATATTACACCTTTAAGAACCCCAGAATCATTGAGAACAAATCCCTCAGCCATTAGCACAAAGGGTAGTAGATTCAACTGTGCAAAAGTTTGCCAGCATCAGTTGAATTGATGGGAAAAAAAAGTTTACTCATTAACAATATCAAGCAACTTAATATTTCTTACATCTTCTGCCATTCGCCAACAACTGGTTTTCCAAATGCATCTATATGGATTGCCTTCCACTGGTTCCATCTCTGTTCCTATATGCAAAGAGTAATTTAAAAAGCATTTGAAGTTTCATGGAATCAGAGTTTAAGGCCAGAAGGAACTAACAGATTGTTAGTCTGACTTCCAGTATACATCACAGGCTACCAACACCACTCATTACACGCACACTAAACACAACTGAAACGGGACCAAGGTATTACAGCCCACAGGAGACTAGACTACTATGTGTGTCTCAGACAAAGAATAGGAGGGACAGAGGTGCACTGATGTCCAAGGTCCCTACAGTGGCAAGGAAATTATTAAATGAGATGTACCCATACAATACTGGCAAGTGATTCTCATTTGTCAGAGGAAAGCCAACCCCCCCATACACACACCCAGACACTTCCAATCTGACTTGGAAGAAAGGGGAAGAATTATTTCCCAATTTATGACAATCAAGCTAGACCCCAAGCACGTGAGCCGGGGCTAGCCAGTCAAGGATCTGACTGAGGGAATGATTGGTGCCATCTCAGAGCCCTAGCCTATGTCCCATCTCCAGCTGTGGTCATCCCTGATGATTCAGAAGAGGAGATAAAAACCCTTCAAAGAATACAAATGAGGTGGAATTCCTTCCTGAGCTCTGCAGGAGACAGCTGAACTGAAGCATGGGCTTTTAAGAACATAAGACATCAACCACAAGAGAGCCCCCCAACACTGTGAACCCTTCCCCTTATAATCACAAGCAACACCATGATTCAATTGCACTCAGATATGTAGGTATAATCACAGAGATTGAAGACCACTCCATGTTATAAACACAATTTTCAAGCCCTCTTTAACTTCCCCTAACATTGAGATACTCATGAGATTCTGCATACTTCTCAGTCCAGGTTATTTTTCTGCCAAGTGTTGTAAACATGTTATAAAATTACAGTACTTCAAAAGTTTAGCTGCAGTTTTGTTCTTAAACAAGAACATAATGAACATAAAAACAGACCTTTTTACTCCAGGTGCTGGGCTGAACCAGAGATAGGGACATGCACTGAAGAATACCCAACTAAAAAATATGTCAAGCAGGACTCCAGCTGGCATACGGAGTTGTGCTCACTCATCTTGGAAAGTGGATATGTGAGGGGAAGACTACGGGGTAGGCAAGATGAAATATATATAAGGGCATTACACTGGTGGGACAGAGGAGAATAAGAGGGACAAGAGATCCAGATGCAGGATCAAGTCCTGTAAGTTATTGGGCACTCTGGCTCCAATTCAGCAAAGCACCTCAAGCGTGTACTTAATTTTTACACTGGACTGGGGACATACTGAGTTCTGTATGCTCAGTGCCTTGCAGAATTGAAGAGAAGGCAGGGAACAAGTTTTCCATGTGGCTCAAAGCATTCCCTTTCCTCCATTCCCCTGTTATACATCATCACCATTAAATCAAAAAGGGGAAATTCTTACCACCAAAACTTTATTATCAACTTGTTAAGAGCTGGAGTCCTGCTTTGGTGAGATCCAGGGGCACACTGCCTGGACAGCTGGGATAAGTTAGACCAGGCTTGGGCAAAATACAGCCCGGGGACTGGATCTGGCCCACAGAGGCAGCGGGGAGCCCCAGGCAGGCTCCCCAGCTTGCTCCACAGCCCAGCGTGCCGTGCAGAAATGTGGCTGCAGAGCTCCGCTTCTGTTTTAAAACTGGAGGGGAGAGGGGAAGTTTTAGGAGCCGCCGGCCCCCAGCACATTCCCATTGGCTGGTTACTGGGAGAAACCAGCCAATGGGAGCTGCTTGTTAGAATAACAGACAGCTAAGAAAAATCATGCCCCCTCTCCTGGGTTCAGTTATTCATGAAGCACATGGCCAGGCAGGCAAGCTAGCTAGGAAACATTTTAAGCTCTGCAGGCAGGCAGGCAGGCAAGTTTGGCAGCTGGCAAGTAAGTCTCTTGGCCACAGCCTGCTTCTGGCACCCCAGCCCTTTCCTGACCCAACTCTGCCTCCCCCCCCCACACTCAACATATCCAAACTCTGTCCCCCTCTTACACTCATAGCCTGTCCCAGATCTGGCACACCAATCTCTTGCTCCAGACCACAAACACCTACTACCCTAGGTCACATCCCAAATCCCTATACTCCAGTCCCCTGCCCTAGGTCACAACCGCCTGCTTCATCCCAACTCCCTCCCAGACTCCAGTCTCCCTCCTGCACCCCAGTCCCTTACCCCAAGCTCCCTTCTCCATCCAACCTCCATTCCAGACCCTGCATCTCCTCCATTAATATCATGGAAAAGTGCAGCCCTCGACCACCTTCCAAAATCTTGGAGTGGCCCTCCCATCAAAAATTATTGCCCACCCCTGAGTTAGACAGCACAAAATCATGTGATGAAAGATTAAAAGCAGCAGTGAGGGGACTGTCTGGAAACCTTAATTTTTTTTCCCAGTTAGTAAGTTTTAAAGAAATGTAGGAGTGCGTATGTTGTAGTAAGATGAAGACCTAAAACATAAGCCCATGTAGCACAGCCCTGGTTAGAGCACTGAGGCCTCACTAAAGACAGACAAAACATGGCTAACATGAAGCAAAGCTAAGCTGTGGGCAAGAGGCAGGCCCCTGCTAACAGAACTTGGCATGAAACACTAATTGGTAACAGGCCCAGTTGTAGAACAGTAATTGGTACTAATCATAAGTTGAAAACAAATGGCAACACCAGCTTTTTTTTTTTTTTTAAAAGACTTTGGTACCCACACTCCCCAAAGATACAGACACAGGTTCAGGAAAAGGTCTAAAATGACAGCATGATGGATAAAAATGATCTAATCAAACCATAAGATGCAGGATGATGGGTGGTATCTAAGTAGCATCAGAGGGTGGTAACCTGACACATCAGGAGTGATGTGTACCTTGTTTGTACTTTATATACAAAGTGGTGTCTTTGGATGATCTAGGAGCAGTGGAAATTTCCCACTGATTGAATCATTCCATGGTTATGAATTACATATGCATAGTGATTCAGTAGACTCTACTGACAACTATTACTGTACTTCACTTAACAATAAACCTGGCTGGGCACCTTCGATCCTTATCTGGTTTGTGGTCTTTGGGGTTCTCTTGGGGTGTGCTGTGGAGATTAAGTGCACAAGTCGACACAGCACACATCATCATTGAGCACACACACAAGCAGCTGTTTGGTTATTATCATTGACAGAGCCAGACACCTGTAAGGACACCTTGGCAGTATCCTGACTGACTACATATGTACGTGAATGCATATCAATAAAGTAATTTTTAGTGTATTAGCAGGATTTGGTTGAAACACTTTCAACTTTCTTTAAAAATGGTTAATTTTAAAATATTCATAAGCTGTCATCTCTAAAGACATAGAAGATTCTGCTGTATCAAACTTGTGAAAGTGTTTTCAAAACATAAAAAGGACCTGAAAATGACAGCTAAGAGCTGTGTTTCCTTTAGACAGATCCAGACAAGAAGAAAGTCCTAGGTCTTCTGTGTTTGCTTCAGAGAAATTTTAATCTAAGTACAGTACCTCCATTTACATTCGGATCATGATACAGTTTCCATCCTTCAAGAGTTGCAGCTCTCCAGGCCTGACCACATCGTTTGCACAGACGTTGTGCCTGTAAAATAACAAAGAACATTCTGAACAGGGCAAAAGAATGTGTGTTCTCTCCCATAGCAACACACAGATGTTAGAACATGGTTAATTAACAAAAGTATTTCTGTGCACAAACTGATGTGCTTAGGTTTTGGCAAGTCTAAACTGAAATTCAAAGTGTCTAAAATTATAGGTTTCATTTTTCATTGGTTTTATTCTCCAGTGAATGTGTAACTTTTCAGTAGGTATTTTCAACACCACAAAAGAATTATAGTACAACAAGCTATCTTTTTCATCTTTGCTGACTGTCTTATATCCTTCATTTTTAACTATAGCTGTTTAAGATCAAGTCTTCTATAGTTTACTAAGATTTACCCTGCGTTGCTCAGGTCCTTAACTCAATTAATTTTTGAGTTTTGGAAATGAAATGGTGGGGCTAGGAATATGGCTGGTGCCCCCCTGCATAGTTCCTAACCAAATCACCCATAGTCTCTCTCCTTCACCCACTTATACCGCAAGCAACCAGGACACTGAAAAGATTGAAGGTTCCACCTGACGGGTCTGGCCCAGGGTTCAAAAGTTAAATCTGTGTACTTATGGATTGCAATATTCCATGGAGCAGGAAAAAAAATGCTTGATCTAGTTTACTGCCAGTCTAATAGGGTTGAAAGTTTAAACGGTGTTTATATTTTCTTTTGGTAACCACTCTATTTGCCTATCAATAAATATAAACAGTAAAACAAATTTATCAGTGAGTTCTTCTGAAGTGTTTAGTAAATTTGCTCTGAGGGTTTACAAAGTGTGGTGTAAATCCACTTTCCATTGATGAAGTGGTGAACCAATTAATATATTAGATGGTTTATTCCTGAGGTACGTCCTGGAGGGATTTGGCTGGTGTCTTTCTCTTTGTGATTCATGAGTGGCTCTGGGAGCATTCATGCAATCTAGCTGGGTGTGAGGTTTCTACATGCAGTTGTGCTGAGCAATAATAGCATCTGGAGGGGTTGCTGCTGGTCATTAGCAAGGCACAGAGAGTGCGCCTGGGCTTGAGAGTTCATGGGTACAGTTGTCCCACAATCCCAGGCTGCATCCCAGGGGCATTCCATCACAATTAGATACCTAACTCTCCGGTGCTTTGAAAAATTCCATCCTTCGTGCTGGCAATAGACATCAGGCTATATACTGCCATGAATAGTTTTACTCAAGAAGTCTGTTTTCCTCAAAGCCCATTTTGGTACCTATCCTAGCTATATGAATATATAGCAGGAGTAAAAGGGATAGGGAAAAAATAGGCTTAAGAAGACTGTAAACAAGCACACACTGTTGATGGTTATGCATCTCACACCCAATTAACGGGTTATCTAACTGATGTATCAATGCCATGATTGACAGAACTGCCAAAGTAATGAGGCCGACTGTTAAATGGTTATGCTTTTGTTAAGTCTTTTCAAGATGCAGAATCTGCAGTCACTTGTCACTTTTGGGAATGACAAATAGGGAAGAGAACAAAAAATTATAGCGAGGTGGCACAGTGGGATAGTACTTTCATCTTTAACAAGTGACTATATTCCTTTGTTCCTAAGATTATAAGATCTTTGGAGTGGGGACTTCTTTCCCCTCATTAGGCATAGGCACAGTGCCTAGCATTCTGTCCCCCATCCCACCCAGCATGAAGACTTTCAGATGTTACCATAATACAAATATTTAATTGAGAACAAAAACCACTGGCACAATGGGGAGTTTCTACGCAGGAAAGAAACTGCAAGGATGCTTCTGAATTGAGAGCACAGCACATGCTCAAAGCAGGCTGACCTTGCAGTGACAGTGTGGTAATTCCTCTTAAATTGGTGGGCAATGGATTTAAACCACAAATTATGTAAGGTATCAAGAAAAAGCAGAGCTACATTCAGCCAAAGGAGTAAGTAGAAGAGTAACCTCTTTTGTGCTGGTCAAAAGCACAAATTCCTAATATTCTATTCATGCCTGTCTATGAGTTCTCCTGAGAGATTTCTTTGCTGAAGTCCCTGGCAAGCCATAAAAAGCAACAGAAAAGGAAAAAACAGGAAATGAAGCAGTGTCATCTTTTCCTCTTCAAAACAGGAAATCTGGGTGCTGTTTTCACAGTTCCAAATCAAACTCAGTCATAAGAAAGGAAGCCATTCTGAATGTCTACTGCAGCCATGTAAAACCATCATTAAAGGGTGGCATCAGCAAAGAGAAAAGCACCCTTGCAATTCAGTACTAAACAGAAACCCAAGAAGAACTATGCTGTTTTCCCAATTTGTACAGCTTAATATGAAACAAGGAGGTGCACATAATTTAATGGTCATGTAAGGCACAATTTACAAGCTCTTTCAGATGTTCTAATTGTTTCATATAGCACTGAGCAGTCAGTACTAAGCCATGTGAGTACCAAACATTGCTACCAGGGGCAATGCACATGTGCATGTGGTGAAGGGAGTGCGGGGCATGTGCCCCCTCCAATGCAGCGTGTGGGAAACGCAAGGGGCCAGAGCCTCCGGGCAGCCTGGGTAACTAGCAGTGGGTGGGGGGGAAACCTAGCACCTGCAGCAGGGCCCCCCTCCCACTTGCCAGCAGCGATGCAGGGAAATGGAGTAACATATGCATATGCTGACTTGTAGCACCAAATTTAATTTGTGGACCACAATGCCTGCCCTCAACTCAAAGTTGCAATGGTTTAACTAAAGGTGTGATTTTAAATTGATTTAGTTTACTAAGCGCAACTTTGTTTGTGGACACGTGCATCAGTTAAAGCCTGGTTTATAGTAGGGATTTGTTAAGAGTGCAACCAACTAACTGTTTAACCAATAAGATGATGCTTATCCATTAATGATGTTGGTTACATTCAGCTGACTCCCAGGGAGGCAGCTTTACTGCAGCAGTGAAGCCTCTTCCCTGGGAGCAGAGCAGGCAGCCCTTGCCTGTCCAGCTCCTGGGGAGGAAGCTTTACTGCAGCAGGAAAGCTGCTTCCCCAGGAGCCCATCCGACACTGGCTGGCTCATTTAAGCTTTATACTGCGGAGCTCACAGAGCATAACTGCTGAGATTTTCCATGGTTTCCTATTTAACTGACTTTTAACATCCCTCATTTATAGTGGTATAGCTAACATGATATCAGCAAGCTATCATCAATCAGCACCTGCAATTCCATGAAAGCTAAATGGATGTAAGTGTGTTCATACAGAAGTTTGTACTGGTTGAATTAAATCAGTTTTAGAAGTGTCTGAACAAGTCCTAGGGAAAAGGAAGGACAGTATAGGTTTCTGTGGCTTACCTCATCTGTCATCCCAGCTCTGATAAGAGTGAAAAGGTACTTGAGTAACCTTGTATCATCTTCTCGATCCAAATCATCAAGTGGCATTTTCTGTCTTATGGGGGCATCTGGGTCCTACAAGAAAAAGACGATGAGTCCTCCATCCCATGCGCCACCGACATTTCCTTCTGTATGCAGGTCTCAAAAAATTATGAATGATAGTAAAATCATATGCCCCACTGTGCTCCCCTCTTCCAGTGACATCATCCCCACATCTGTTCATCAAGGTAGTCTCCTTTGTCTCACAAATTATTCTTATAAGGTTTTCAGAAGTGAGGTTTCAAGTGAAAGGGCCAAGACAATTACCACATTAAGACGAGGCTTTAAAAATGGAATAAGAAAGGCACTTGCTATTTTATTGCCACTTGTCCTTTGTCTATTCCATCTTCCTTTATCCTTTATTAATTTATGATTATCACATGTAATGGCAAGTCAAATCAAGATAATTTGCTCTTCTGTATAGAAATAGTGTTTGTTTTGAAGCAACTAACATTTCGGGGCACTTAAAGAAGTACCAGTAAAGCCACTCACATCTGACCGAATAAGTAATATTTCTGCTAAAAAAAGAGAAAGGTGGAAAGAAAAACAAAATCCATAATGGACAAAAGCCAGCTCCCTAGACAGCATACATAATTCCTCCAGGTGTTCAGGGCTGTCATCAGAACACTGAAAAAAAAATATTACAGGAATTTTTCCCATTTTAAAAAGATAGTTTTCCTGAAGTTTTGGCTTTAAAAAAAAAAAAAAAATACTAGTTACCCCAAAAATCCAATTGACACCTACTGTGAAGCCAAACCTCATTTTAAATTTCACTTACTAGTTCAGTTACCAGTGGACGAGTACTTCCAATGTACGTGCTAAACTGTCGCTGCTTCAAAATATGTAGTGTGTTCTCCCTAAAAGCAAGGAAAAATGTTCTTTTGAAAAGAGACATTTAAGAGATCAAATGTATTTTCAAAATAGTACATCAGAACAAAGTAATGGATACCCTGATTCTTCACAAGATTGGTTCTCGATGTATCAATTTCTATGTTTTCCCTTGAGGCCAATAATATTGTTGGGCAAATACAACATGGAAATAGACCACCTAACGGATACATGATCAAACTCACCTAGGTTTGTTTCATTCATCCAAATAATGGAATAATTTCAGTACAATAAACCTGACTGCATATTAAAATTCTAAAGTCTGTCAGCACACTAAGCTCACTTCAGGATTCCAGAACTTATCACTGACCTTTCAAGTCTGATTTAAAATTCCTGGTGGGATTTGATATTTTCTGACCTGATGCCACCGTTGAGAATGAGTATGACATTATTGTTGCCAAGGCACTAGAGACATAGTAACAGTGACAAGGCCTTGAGCAAAGAAATAATAAGGCGCAAGAGAAATAATACAATGATCTGTTCCTTTACTTGTACCTTATTAACACAGACATGATCTATTTCATCCATCTTAAATAGTAAAATAACTATGGCATGATGGTGCGATAGGGCGGTTGCCCTGCACTGGCACACTGTGGCTGGGAGCCAATCCCAAGTGGGCTTGAGGCAGCCAATCAGGGATCTTGGACAGGAGGCATTCACTCTCATTCCAGCTCCGGAGGGAGAGGGACCTAGCTGACTACTAGTGGGAGTACCTTGGATAGAGCAGTGCTGAGGAAAAGAAAGGTGATCCAGGGAAGCTCAGGCCTGAATAAACCCCAGGCTAACGCCTAGTGACAGGGGTCCAAAGAGGTACTAGGCTGCAGAAAAGCAGCCAGGGCAGGAATAGACAGCAGGTCCAACCCACCTTAGCAATGATGAAGTGGCCAGTTCAGACTGCACTTGCTCCTGAGAGAAGGGGCAAAATGATGAATGGTAGTGGGTTATTAAGGCAAGTGGTGGCTTAGGGGTAACAGGGTTCCCTGGGAGGACCCCAGAACCTGGACAATGTATAGGGCAATACTCAGAGCAAGCAACATCCTGGTCTGGGAAGAACATGGTGGAGAACAGGGAAAAAGAAAAGTACAGTAACAGCAGGCAAATAATCAGCAGAAAGAGGGTGCTCTGGAACTCGAAGAGCTAATCACCAGATTGACCAGCAGTAGGCACCATGGCAGTGAGTCCCAACCTGTTACAGGTGGCTTACCTATTATTAGTTACCAGAATATTTACCTGGCATTAATTAGGTCCTTAAATCAAATAAGTGTTAGAGGACAGCCACATTAGTCTGTAATTTTAAAAATGAGTAGTCCTGAGGCACCTTAGAGTCTGACAAAATATATAAAATAATTGTTAGTCAGTCTCTAAGGTGCCACAGGACTACTCATTTTTAAAAGTTGTTTTCATATAAGTTTTGTTTGTCTTCATCCCATTGTCCTGGCACCAAACCCTGACCTTGCTGTAAGTTATAAGAGGAAGCTGCATACCAAATTTGGTGGTCCTAGCTCTTATTGTTAAGGAGGAGTTCTTGAACAAATGGACTCTCAGATGGATGGACCCCCCGTGGACAGGAGCTGCTGCGGCAAAGCAGTCCCTGTCCCTGGTGGCTGGCCGCAGACAGGGCTGCTTCATGGCAGCAGGTCCTGTCTGCCGGAGGTTCCAACTGATAGAGGCAGCAGCATGGGAGGGTGGAAGCAGCACCACAGAGATGGTGCTGGAGGCAACTGGCTTTTAAGTCAGCTCCCCCCAGCACCGGCCCCTGACCCGCCCCCCCACCCTCCTTGCTGCATCTGATAAAGAACATGGGGTAAGACTAGAACATGTAGTTGATGTTGCTAGGGTCCTTAACAATTCATTTTTCTTTCCTGGAAAATAGAAAGAAAATGTACATGCTTCATTTAAATCATTGCTCTGGGGTGGGTTCAGTATACAGGCTGACTGGGGAAAGACAACTACCCCAATTCTCTCTCTCTGCAGGTGAGCTTGGGGCCAGATGAGGAGTGCCTCTCCATAGCCACTGCAGCTCCAGCAAGCACAGTTGGAAGGAGGAGTGCATGTCCTCCAGTTGCAGCAAGCCCAGGTTAGGCTGGATGGGGACTGTGGAAGGAAGACCTTGTCCCCTGGCAATGGCAGTGCTGGGTTGGGTGCCATGGCTGATAGAGGGAGGCACGCCCTTCCTGCGATTCCTGAATGGAACAGACACAACTGGGGAAGAGGGTAAGACACCCCTTTCCACATTCCCAGCACGGAGCTGCCACAGATTTGAGGGGGCGACGACGGACGACACAGCTTTCCATCAGCCCAGAACAGAGCTGTTGTGGCAGCTCTGTGCTGGAGCCAGTGGGCAGAGGTGGCACTCTGCATGCCCTCCCTGAGCCCCTACCTTTCCTGAGCCCTCTTTCGACATTCACTCAGTTATGCCAATTTTGAGGACAGTACTTGATTTGGTGATTATCTCCTCTGTTTGGTTTTATGAGAAGCAATCCCATTCCAGGCACATCCTGTTTTCCCATCACAACCTACCCCTTACATTGTTTTAAAATTACAATAAGAGAAAACTGTATACCAATTTGGTGATCCTACCTCTTACTGTTTAGGAAGAGTTTTTGAACAGACACATGCTCTTCTAATCTGCTATGTATTTAAGACTTACCCAGCCTGGCTTGGGTCCTTCAGGAAAGGGGGCTGGCGGTGTGAGAGGGGAAGGTGCAGGAGTCAGGCCTGGGAGTTGAGGAGGGGCTCATGGCAGGGACTGGGGGAGGGAGGCTCATAACAGGAGGTGGGCTTAGCCACCAGCTTCTCCCTTGGGCTGGCCTGGGATGGCAGGGGCTGCATGCCACAACAGCCCAGGTCAATATCTGGCAGTTGTCAGGGTAGACTGGGGTGGCAGGGGCCATGCTGCCAGCCAGCAGCTGCTCCGTGGGGCTGGAGCACTTGCAGCACCCCTGTGGACATTCATGAGTATAACTGTCCCTGCTCTCACACCCCTTTTTTCCCCGTTTGAGAAACAATCGCATTCCACACACATCCCATTGTCTTGGCACAACCAAACCCTGACCTTGCTTTACGTTATGGTAAGAGGAAGATGCATACTAAATTTGGTGGTCCTAGCTCTTATAAATTAGGAAGTGTTCCTGAACCATCAGACTCGCAGACCAACTCTAAAATATATAGTAGATTTCTATTGGGATAGTACCTAATGACCTCAAACAGTGATTAAGGTAGTATTGCACTAGACATTGGATACACTACACTGACAGTTCTTGGCAGAGAAAGTTGTAATCTAGAATTTTGACAACTGAATAGACAAATGTAGTAGAACAAGGCAGCAATAAAATCACGTGTGACTGCATAAATTAGACAGTGGTGTCAGTAACCTAGCCACTGTAAACTAAAAGATTATTGTCTGTTACATATATTGCTCACAAAAATAAGTAGATGTGAATTAATGATTTGCAAGGGTAAATTAAAACCAGGGAGCGAAGAAATACATTGAATCCTCTTTTTTTGGGATTCAATCAATGATTGACCAAAAACATCCTTAAGTTTTAAAATCTTTAATTTTTAAAAGCGCTCTAAGAATTAAAGGAAAAATGAAAGGAGTCACCGGTTTTTTAAAATCTAAGAGTAAATTTTTAAACACAGTTCTATCAACCATTATGGCTTTTAAAACTCATAGGAAGTATGCAGCATACATAATATAAGAGAAAATTTCTGTATGATCCTTAATGATGATCCAATAACTCACCAATATACAGATTTTGCATAGAACTCAATGTTGTCAGAGAAATCTCCAATTTCATCCTTGGCAATGCTCTCTAACCAATCCACCACCAGCTGGAATATAAATTTAAGCTGTTTTTTAAAAACACACCTATTACAAATTGAACATCAATCTCCCAGCCCCATCCTAGTCTAGTCATGATCTGTACATACACATCTCCAAAGCATTCCACTCCTCATCTAAGTAACTAAGCATGACCGATTGCATGTCCAATATCCACTTTTGTTAGCCATTCTTGTTAGAATTCCACTGGTTAGCAACTTATCATGCTCCATATGTTGGCTAGTAAAGGATATACCAGACAGGTAGCATCAAGATTCCTAATCTTTTGCCTTTTTCATATTAACCTCAAGAATGTATCTGGCCTCCATCAGTGCAAACACTAAGACAGACTTCTGCCTTCATAAATATAGTTGTGCATATAATCCCTAATGAGGTTATATAACTAAGTAAAGTCATTTTGGAGAAATATACAGTGGTAGAAGCAGTTTAATATTCTACATAGCTTTTGTTATAGTTTCTAACAGAGTATAACGAATATTTAAAGCTTGCTAACTTATCTATTCCCATAATTTTTGGTCTATAAATCATACCTGGCTTTGTCGAACCAGTGAGTCTCTCTGAAACAAGATGCCTACAGCTGTCTTTTCACTAGCATTTAGAACCTATTTTTTAATAAAAATGTCAATGTTAATGGGGGGAAAAAAAACCACAGGAAATAAATTAATATACACTGACCTGCTAAGTTTTATATCAGTAGCTTATTAAAAAATACAAAATTATATCAAGAAAAGAGATATACTTTCATATACCATAAAATAAAATTACGTATAAACAAATCAGTCCATAGGTGACATTACAAATTAGATAATGGTAGCAAATACTGGTATATTTTGGATCCTAGTTAGGTTGCTCAAGTATGTATTTTACATGTATACACAAATTTAAAAAAATGGGCACTAACTCAATGTTCTAGGTGCCCTCAAAATAAGTTACAAAATTAAAAACTGATCAGCACAATGTTCTGCCTTTGCCACAGAGATCTAACTCCACATAAAACCCTCACCAAAAGTAGGATGAAAAAGGCTCGTGCTAAAATACAGAGGATTTCTTGGAGTGGGTGAGATGGAGCAGGGGATCCATTTCTGATGGGAGTTTAATTTGGAAATATTGATTGGAGGCATCTCCTCAACTGAAGCAGTACTAGCTTGAGATATTTTATGACAAACATTATTTGTAGCTACGAATTTTACAAAAGAAAAAGTTACTCCCCTTAGTCTTTAATCTCTTTAAATATACTCTACCAGCATAGGCTGGTAACATTGCTTTGTAATAACAAGCAAAGAGAGAGATAAAGGAAACTTTTCAAAATTCTTCAGTCTGCATTTATAAGAAAAATTAAGATGACAAGATGCTAAACATTTCAAGGCCCCCTAGATCATTCAGATTACTTGAAGATGGAAAAAAATTCTCAACTCTTGACTGTCCCATAGGAACACCATTATCTATGTCCCTGGAACTTTTAAGAAATGGACAAATAGCCACTTAGAACAAACTTTCCAATTTTATATTGAGTGGTTATAGAGATGCAATCTAATCATATTTTAAAACCTATTTCCATTTTATTAATACAAACATTTAATCTGGTCCACTTTTCAAAATTTATGCAGTTCAACTAAATTTATTAGACAATGAAAATCAAATCAGTTTAATTTTTGTTTACACTCCATTTCCTTTCATGTTCTAAATGGTGTTTAGGTTGAAGACAAGTGTATCCAGATTTACAAGTTGTTGTTTTTTCTTAAGGACAACTCCAAACCAAAACCAAAAAACAGCTTACCGCAATTTCAAACATTGTTTCATCTTCTAGGACAGACTGTATTCTATCTCTAGATACAAACGTACAAAATGTTATTAATGGTTAATACGAAAAGTTAAGATTGTGTCTCTCCCAATCTAAAATCTTCCCTATAAATACAAATCAAATGAAAAAGCCACTAACTTATCTGTTCAGTATGTGTGTTTAATAAATACTTACACAATGGCAAGTCAATTTTGTCTTATGCACATTTATGCTGCATAATTAAAGAGCATTGCTTAGAGTAAATATTTTTCCATGCAGAATATAAATCCAGTAGTTTGTACATCCAAGTGATTAACTTGTTGGCAAAAAAAAATTACCTGTAAAGTGAGGACAGTAGTCTCCAGGTTACCATCTCTTGCTTGAGAAGCCATAGAACACTAGCAGTCTTTGAAAACTTCTGCTGTCCAGGAGTCGCTCGGTAAACTATTTTCCCCAGCATATTCACCTGATTTAAATAATTATACACAGTAAATTATTTTTTTCTATTGTGTTTCAAGCCACTGAAGCAGGGGTGGTGAACCTTCTTTCAATCTGGGGGCTGGATCAAAATAAACAGGCCTGAGGGCTGTAGGTTCCACATCCCTGCATTAAAGCAATTTTCACATTAACCTGAGTACTCCATTACCTAAGATAGGTGCTTGGTTTAAGATCTTGTGTGTTTTTGGTTGGAAGCAGAAAAGCTACGGCTATGGCTACGTTACAGAGCTTGCAGCTGCATTATTAGTGCAGATACTCTCAATCAACGGCGAGCTCTCCCTTCAACTTAGTTACTCCAGCCACCATGAGCATCATCAGCTATATTGGCAGAAGAAGCTCTCCCACTGACATAGAATGTCCATAGCGGCGATTAGGTTTGTGTAACTCAGTGGTTCCCAACATTTTCAAGTATACGGACCCCTTTTCATTCTATTAAAATTTCACAGATCCTCCTCCCTGGCGGAGGGGAAAAAAAAAAAAAAAAAAAAAAGAAGAGAAATATAAGGATCCGGCCCACCACTGTGGGCCCGAGCCTTATTTTTAAATGGTCCATGGATCCCCTGCAGTACCAGTATGGACCACCAGAGGTCAGCGGACCACAGGTTGGAAACCACTGGTGTAACTTACATTGCTCAGCAGGTGGCCCTTATTCATACCCCTCAGCTATATAACTTATACCAACCTCAAATGTAGTGTGTACATAGTCTAAGCCTATTAACTGCCTGAACAATTGCAATGTGTTAGTTCTAAGCATCATGATTCATTAACTGCAGGAAAACATATTAAGTCTCTGTTATGAGCGGTGTGAATCACTTATGAGGTCACAGCTATAACAAAACCTAATAGAATCTGCCTAGAAACTAGCACCAGGTGGATAGGGTGGGGAGAAGGCTCCATTTTGTATTGATCAGGTGTGTGCATGAGAGAGAACACACAAACTGAGAATACACTAGCACAACCAGGGACAGCTGCTTGTGAGCCTAGTGACTGCCCCAGTGGATGGGGCTACAGATGGTACAGACATGTGGGAGGAGCTGCCCGTGGGGAATTGGCTCCTGGGAGCGGCAGCCCAAATGCTGTTGCTTTCTCTGCTGCAGTTCCTAGTAGAGTGCTGCAGCTGCATGGATACTGATTGTGTGTCTGCGTAAGACTCTACCACTTTCCAAAGAGAAACTGTGAACTGGTCTTTCTGTGGAACTAAGACTGAGCAATGATGGCAATGCTTGCAGAAATAAAAACAAATAAAAGAAAACAAGACCTAGAGGCTTCACAAAAGGAAAAAGCACCATCTGGAGAATTCTCAGAAAGGGCGGAGGTGAAAGTTAAATCTCTGTTGGAGCAATTACTATAAAGTGTCCAGACAGGCCATGAAGTCCAGCTGCAAAAGTCCTCAGGCTGGAACGTCAAGACATTTGCAGGGAACAAATTGTCCTGCCTGTAGGGATAGAAAGTTCACCACCCTATCAGCAGGTAGTGAGATGTTATGAATTGGGTGAAACCTGGCTACAGGTACAGTTAAAACCTTATTCAAACTGATGTGTGAGAGCGATCTTAAGTGAAGAGTGTGTTAAGAAACATTTATGGGGATATTTAAAATAAGGCCCAACAATATCAGTCCAGAAACCAGCACCAGGTGGATAGCGGGGGCATTTCATTGGGTGTTGTGAGCAGGTGAATGTGGGTTGATGAGAAAAAATAGAAAAAGTGAGAACAGACAAGAACAGAGAGAAGCAAAGGCAAAAAAAAGCAAGGAAGCCAAGCAGTAGTCATGAACATTATGACACAGGGAAATACAAACCAGATGGAGCTACTATGAGTGCATAACTGGTTGCAAAATCGTTCCTAGAGAATAGTTATGAGTGATGCAGTTAAGCTGCAATAGCATAATGAATGGGATCACACAGGGATGAGTTCTGGATCCAGTTCTGTTCAAGATCTTCATCAATTAATTAGATAGTGACAGAGTACACTTGTAACGTTTAAGGATGTGGTTAAGGAGTGGTTACAAGTAGTTTGGATAGGACTGAAATTCAAAATGAACTGGACAAATTAGAGGAATGGTCTGAAGTAAACAGGATGAAATTCAATAAAGACAAATGCAAAGTCCTCCACTTAGGAAGGAACAATCAGCTAGCATACATAGAATCATAGAACCATAGAGCTGAAAGAGACCTCAGAAGGTCATCAAGTCCAGCCCCCTGCTCTAGGCAGGACCAATCCCAACTAAATCAACCTGGCCCAATCCCAACTAAATCAACCTATTTCCTACATGCAAAATAGGAAATGACTGCGTATGAAGTAGTATTGCAAAAAAGGATGAGGGGGGCACAGTGGATCATTAGCTAGGTGAGAGTCAAGAGTGTTATACTGTTGCCAAAAAAGCAAACATTTCGGGATGTATTTATCACTAGGGCTATGTCTACGCTATAAGATTTTTTTGCAAAAACCTGGCGAGTGTCCACACCTCAAATGTGCTCTTGTGCAATTAAATGGGCAGTTAAACGGCAGAAAAGAGGGCTTTTTCCGCCATAGGTAAACCTTTTCTGAGGCATAACTGCTTTTAGCGCTACAGCCATTGCGCAAAAAGGCAAGTGTGGGTGCAAGAAACCTTTATGGGAAAAAGCACAGGTGCTCTGTTGGCCATTCTGTGAATGGCCATCAGAGCTTTCTTGCGCAAGAGCGTCCATGCAGTGTGGACACTCTCTTGTGCAAAAGCACGTGGCTTTTGCGATGTGCTTTGAGGTGTGGACGTGCTCTTGCGCAAGAACTTTTTGTGCAAAAACTCTTGCACAAAAGGCTTCTTGCACAAGAAGCATGTAGTGTATATGTAACCCAGGAGTATTGTAAGCAAGAATCAAGAAATAATTATTATAAGCACTCTACTCTGTGCTTATTAGGTATCAACTGGAATTATGTCTAGTTCTGGGTGCTTCAGGAAAAATGTGGACAAATTGGAAAAGTTCAGAAAAGAGCAACAAAAATTAAAGGGCCAGAAAATATGTCATGAGGACAAATTGAAAAAAATTGGTTTGTTTAGTCTTCAGAAGACTGAGGGGGGACATGTTAACCATTTATTTACTTGAAAACTGTTCACAAGGATAAGGGAGACAAAATATTCTCCTTAACCCTTAGGGATGAAATAGGAAGCAAAGGGCTTAACTTGCAGCAATTAGGTTGGACAAAGAAAAAAAAAAAAAAAAAACAACTTCCAGTTAAGCACTGAAAACATTGCCTAGAACAGTGGTTCTCAAACTTTTTGGGCTCTGGAGCCCTTTACATGCGTAAAAATTTATGCAGAGCCCCAGCGGTCCACTGATTGTATGTGTTGTATCTATCGATGTTTCCAGTTTGTCAACCTCGCGGAGCCCCTGGAGATGTCTCTCAGAGCCCTGGGGCTCCGCGGAGCACAATTTGAGAAACACTGGCCTAGAAATTTGTGGTACTTCCATCACTAGAGGTTTTTAAGAGCAGGTTAGACAAGCACTTGTCAGATATGGTCTAAATAACAGTTCTCAAACTTCACTGCACCACAAATCCCTTTCTGACAACAAAATTACTATAACTCCAGTCCTATTGCCCTGGGTGGGGGTGGAGCTCAGCTTCAGCCCTGGGTCCCAGCAAGTCTAATGCTAGCCCTGGAGAACCTATTAAAGTGGGGTCACATCACACTTGGGGGTTCCATCCCACAGTTTGAGCTGCTGTTCTAGATAATTAATCCTGCCATGAGTGCAGGGGACTGGACTAGACTTCTTGAGGACCCTTCCACTCCTATTAGTCCGAATACTCTATGACCCTGGGAAAATCTAGAGCAGGGGTGGGGAACCTAAGGCCCAGGGGCTGCCTGGATCTGACCCCCCGAGGCTCAGGGCTCCCCCCAGCAATGGGGATCTCTCTCTGGTGCTCCAGCCCCTCCGCCATCCTCCCACAGGACTGGAGCACACAAAATATACTAGCTTGGGCCCTCCTAGGCTCTGGCATGCGAGGGGAATGTGGGCAGTGACTTTCTCCTTCTCAGTCAGGAGCCATGCCAGTGATGGTTTGGTTGGGTTGGGTTTTTTTGCTTCTCACTTGTGTGCGGCCCCCAACTGATTTTTCTGAGGCTCCGTGGCCCCCAACCCCAAAAAGTTCCCCATCCCTGATCTATAGAGCACTTTTGGGTCTGATGATGGCTAAAAAGGCCTGGGGTTGTAAGCTAAGAAACTGCTTCTTTTGTTTTTGGTTCTCATGTTAAGAAGAGAAGGACTTTGTACATTAGTTGTAAATGAACAAAAACTCCTTTGAACTCTTAACAGGGGTCTCAGAAGTTGACTAGCAGAGAGGTCAACTAGGTCAGAAAGGGGAAACATCCCTAGTTTCAGCAACACAACTCTTATGAAAGGAAATACAACTTGAAATTCTTTACAATTTACCTGGTTATTACAAGTAGTCTCATACTCTTCTACAAGTTCAAAAACAGTAGTTGAAGTGTGCTTCAAAAATGAATGCAGAAAATCTGAGTACATACTCATAGTAGCTAGAAAACATTAAAGAAAAAAGAGTCATGATCGCATGCCATAACTTGTAAAAAACTGAACACATACAAGAAATCTTCCTGATGACTGATTAATTTAAATTTCTCAGTTTCAAAACTATTTTTCAATAAAATCTGACTTGAAAATCTTCCTTGGTGTCATCATAACAAAAAAAACAATGCAGACACTTATGTGAACTATGGGCACCCTGCACAGTGCGATGCAAATTTACCGCCACAACTAAAAGTGGACTACATAAAAGGTAGATTCTCATTGTTATGGATCTGAAGTCACATAGCAATTATATCACATATTTTGCTACAGATATAGTTGAACAAGGAAGCTTTAAAGATGCACCAAAAGAGCCTAATTCCATAAAACCCAACTATTTTGCATCTTATAGCAGTAGAACTGGCAGACTACATGTGACTCCATGTTCCACAGAACTCTCTTTTCACTCAGTAATGATTAACAGGCTTCCTGATGGCAACTGCAGTCACTAGAAAGTTAACAGAGTATCATCTTCTCCAGCCAGCAAGAAGGAATGGGAGGGGAAATCAGGCAAGGATATTCTGGAAAAACGTTAGAGCACCAAAGCAGGACATACATCTAAGAACTGCAAAAAATAATAATTGCTTCATTTTATTTTGTTGTGAAAGCACAAAGTCATCTCACCGGCTTCTCCAGGATCATCCTCACGCAACAGAACAGCACTCATGGTGACATCCTCTGTCACATTGGACAAGTCCAGGTTTGTGAACATTCCTGTATGCTGAGGTGAGTGTGCAGCTGTCCAGTTGCTGTCATCCAACTAAACACAGGGAAAAGAAAAAACAAATTTAGACTGCCAAGAGTTTTCAAGCTTTTCCATTCAATTATTATTTCTTAGGGAGATAAGCAGAGTAGCTCTAAAAACTATGATTGACCTTTAAAAAAGGTCCAACTTTGGATCCCCCGTGGGTGACTTACCATGATTTTCTAATCTAATGTGAAGGATGTAACATTTCACACATTCTTAATACACATATCCTCCTCCCTATGCCTTATTATGTTAATCTGTAACTTGGTTTGAAGTTCTAAGTTGTGGGAAAATGGCAGAATAATTTAAAACTACAAGTTAAGATAGCGGTTGGAAAAAAAGTCACAGAACAGAGCTAGAAAGGGATGTAAAACAGAGACTGTGTGAACTAAAACTGTTCATTAGGAGTTTCAAGGCTTCTGGTGAGATAATAAGATTAAGGGTATGTTTTAGGAACAGACCAACAAAATAAAAGGAAGTGTAAAAACTAGGGATGTCTATTAATCAGTTAACTCACGTAACTTAAACATTAATCATGATTAATCACAGTTTTAATCACTGTTAAACAACTGAATACTAATTGACATTTATTGATTATTCTGAGATGTTTTACATTTTCAAATATTGATTTCAATCACAACACAGAATACAAAGTGTACATTGCTCACTTTATATTATTATTAAAACAATAAATAATTTTTCAATTCACCTCATACAAGTAATGTAGTGCAATCTCTTTATCCTGAAAGTGCAACTTAGAGCTTTTTTGTCACATCTGTACTCTAGGGATGCTAAAATACATTTATTTGAAGCTGTTACACGTTTACACATGGGGAGGTGAGGTTGGGGAGGGAGGGAGGGAAGAACAGGTGGGAGCTGGAGCTCATGGGGAGTTGGTTTAAAAGACAGCTCCCTGAGAACACTGGCTCTCGCCTCCACTGCCCTCCTGCTGCGTCTGATACAAAGGCAGCTGGGGGGTGCGGTGGAGGGGAAGGAGAGAGTGGTGGTGAGGAGATGCATGTAACTGTGAGGGTTAACCAATGAGCCTAGGCTTATTGGTTAACCATGCACTTGGGTACATGTTAACATGCCTATTGCTCTCAAAAACAGAACAATGTAAAACTTGAGAATAGAGCCTATAAGCCTACTCTGTCCTACTTCTTGTTCAGCTAATCACTAAAACAATCAATTTTATTTCAATTTACAGGAGATAATGCTGCCTGCTTCTTATTTACAATGTCACCTAAAAGTGAGAACAGGAGTTTGCGTGGCACTTTGGTAGCAGGCATTGCAAGGTGTGCCAGATATGCTAAATCAGTGGTCATCAACCAGTAGATCAGGATCTACTGGTAGATCTTGGAACCTCTGACAGGTGATCCTTAGTCCTCTGCACCACCACCCAGAAGTCACTTGTGGTAAGTGGTGCCCAGCTGGAGCCTACATTCCAAACCCCAGCCCCAGTCCTGAACCCCTCCTACACCCCAAACCTCTGCCTTAGCCCTGAGTCCCTCTGCACTGAAACTCCCTCCTAGAGCCTGCACTCTGAACCCTCTCCTGCACCTCAACTCCCTGCCCCAGGCTCAGCTCGGAACCCCTCCCACACTCCAAATCCTTTAGCCCAAGATCAGAGTTCGAATCCCCCTCCCTTGCACCTCAGCCCCCAGCCTGATAAAAGTGAGTGAGGATGGGGAAGGCAGGGAGGGAGGGTGGAGTGAGCAGGGGCGGGGCATTGGAGAAAGGGTGGAAAGGTGGTGGGGCAAGGGTGTTCGGGTTTGAGGTGGATCCTGGACTGTATTTAAATTCAAAAAGTGATCTTGTGCTTAAAAATGCTGGAGACCACTGTGCTAAATATTCTTATGGCACTTCATGCTTTGGTCACCATGCCAGAGGACAGACTTGCATGCTGACTATGCTAGTTACAAATGTAATCAACACTTAATTTTTTTATCTAAACTCCACTGGGAAGAACTGTCAATCTACTGCTCTGTTTTACCAACATTCTGCCATGTAATAGTCTCCAATGATGATGGCCCAGCCCATGTTGTTCATTTTAAGAACACTTTCTCAAAGTCTGAGAGTAATGAGATGTAGAACATGCTTTCAAAAGTCTTAAAAGAGCAACACCGATGCAGAAACTACAAAACCTGAACCACCAAAAAAGAAAGACAACTTTCTGCTGTGGCATCTGACTTGATTAAGATGAACATACTTCGTTACAAACTGCTTTGGATCACTATAGAACAGAACCATAATCAGCCTGAACGCACATCCTCTGGAATGGTTATTGAAGCATGAAGGATATCGGAATCTTTAGTACGTCTGTCATGTAAATACGTTGCAAGGCTGGCTAATGGTGTCATGTGAACACCTGTTCTTTCATGTGACAATGTAAACAAGAAGCAGGTAGCAGCATCTCCTGCAAATGTAAACTAACTTGTTTGTCAGAGCAACTGGCTGACCTAGTAGTAGGAGTGAGTGAACCTATATAGCCTCTAAAGTTTTACATTTAATGCCTTTTTTTTGTGCATTTGTAAGTTCAACTTTCATGCTAAAGAGAAACTGCACTACTGTTCTCATATTAGGTGAATTGAAAAATAATATTTTTACAGTGAGAATATTTGTAAAAATACGAAGTAAGCACTGTATACTTTGTTTTCTGGGTTATAAATGAAGTCAATACATTTGAAAATGTAGAAAACATCCAAAAATATTTAAATGAATGGTATTCTATTATTGTTTAACAGCATGATTGTGATTAAGTTTTTTAATCACTTGACAGCTCTAGTAGAAACATGGACTAAGGAAAATACTTGGCTGTGTCTAGACTGGCAAGTTTTTCCGCAAAAGCAGCCGCTTTTGCAGAAAAACTTGCCAGCTGTCTACACTGGCCGCTTGAATTTGCAAGAAGAGCACTGACTTTGTAATGTACAAAGTCAGTGCTTCTTCTGCAAATACAATGACGCCCCGTTCGGGCAAAAGCCCTCTTGCGCAAATGCTTTTGCGCAAGAGGCCAGTGTAGACAACCCAGAATTGTTTTATAAAAAGCCCCGATGGCTAAAATGGCGATCGGGGCTTTCTTCAAAGCGCGTTTAGATTGGCACAGACGCTCTTCCGCAAAAAGTGCTTTTGCAAAAGCGTCCGTGCCAATCTAGACGCTCTTTTCCGCAAATGCTTTTAACGGAAAAACTTTTCTGTTATAAGCATTTGCGGAAAATCATGCCAGTCTAGACGTAGCCCCCAAGTTTGACAGACATGGCAATCATTCTTTTCGATTATTTCTGGGGGAACATGTGGTAACTTACCCAGATGAGCACAGCAGCAAGAGGGCTGAGAATGACCAAGACTGGAGCTATCACCACAAGCATTCTAATAACTATCACCATGGCTACCATCATCAACAAACTAAATGCTAGGTAGCAGTGACTTGCCATTAAGGCCTTTTTTCCTGACTATGAGGAATATTCTCACTGAACCAACGAGGTCAGAAAATCAGACATCATCCTCTTCATGGCAGTATGTTAATCAACTCCTGAAATGTGAACATAAGTCCTTGCTATTCTCCAATCCATTTTTCAAATTCCACACCCACATCATTCCTCCTGCCTTTCTTCTATCTTTGACTTTTTGCCTTCCGGCCAAATGAGGAGAGAGGGATGAGACCTACTAGTTTTAGGTTTGAACAACAGCCTAAATAATTTAGAAGACTGCTGTCTCATTTTTAAGAGACTGGCAAGTGAGAATTTATGCTTCAGTCACTTTCAGTTGGACATTCTGAAAGTTTTTCCAGGCTGACATGATAGAATCAGCCTAATTCACTGACTACAGTCAATCCCTCTGTTCCTTTCACATTTACAGCTGTGGTATTTATTAAACAGGTTTTGATGAGAAATGTATGAGTCCAAAACATTTAAGGTTGTTCTTAATATGCTGTTGTCTGTTTAAAGTCTAGTTACCATCCTAACATAGCTTGATACAAATCATGAGTAAAAAGATATTCGTAAATAAGAAATATACCATTTTCTAACATTCAGAAATGTACAATAGACGAATTAAAATATTAAGCAATATAACTGCCTAATAAATGTACATTGGTATTGGTATTTTGCTCCTAGGTAGCAGAGAGATGTACCAACTCCAGCGTAAAAGCTCTATTTAGTTATAGTCATTAAAACTTGATTTATATCAATCATTTTGAGAATACAAATGGAAAAGTTGATTAAAATTGACTATTCTGAGGCTTTCCACTTGATGATTTAAGTAATTTTGGTTAAAAGCAAACCACCCTGCTTATTTCAAAATGTATGTGAATGCAGCAAGCACTTCTACCTTTTCATTAAATTCACATGAGCGAAGAAGGGAGAACAATATGCCCAATAATCTTCATACCATAGACAAAGTGCCAAAGAATCCAGGAGTATGTGTAAATTGAGGCGATTTCCCTCCTGTTCCCAAGATGGTAGACATATCTAGCTGCTTCGTGGAACCTCGTGTTTGTGGAGTAACTGAAAAGCAAAATAATATTTTTCTAGAAAGAAAGTTTAAGGCTATGGAGCTATGTTGCCAAAAATCAGTAACTGTGATTGTAAATGTACTTATATCAGTTAACTAAGAAAAGAGCTGAACTGTTTCTCTCTCAAAATTCAGGTAACATTATCCTTATTATCAGGGCTCGCCGAACCACAGCAAGCCCCGCTTGCCAGCCGCGCGCGCATGCGCAGATCGTTCTGCGCATGCGCAGATTGTAAACCGGAAGAGCCGGGTTCGGGCAATCTACTCGCCACAGGCGAGTAGATTGTATAATTTGTCGAGCCCTGCTTATTATTATTTGGGCTTTGGCTACACACAAAGAACACACTGTCTTTGTCCTAAAGGCCAGTGCAATACTAGACCAGGAAGGACAGCTTAAGGTACACAACTCCAGATATGTAAATAACATAGCTGGACTTAACATACTTGAAGCTGAGCTTGGCACTGTCTCCACAGCGGGAGGTGAACGGGAGCCAATGCACCCATTGGCTTCCCTTACTTCTTGCAAATCGAGGAGTACTGGCACTGACTGGGGGCACCCTCAGTATTCGATTTAGCAGGTCCTTACTAGACTGCTAAATCAAATGCCAGAAGATTGACCTCCAGTGCAATAAATACAGACATGGCCTATGACTACTACCTAGTTAAGTCTTTAAGATAAAATAGGACAGTCAGAAATAAAAATACAGAAAACAAAACATGTTTAGTGCTTGTATAATCATAAACTGAAATTAACTATACACAGAAGTGGAGAAGGAAAGAAAGAAAGAAAAAAACAAAAACAAACAAAAAACACCCACTTACAAGACTGGCGCAGTAATGATCCTGGAGTTCGGGGAATCATCTGGCCTCTTGATATTCCATTACCAAGACTGTCATCCAGTGATGCAAGAACTGGCGGACAGGTTAAGAAAATGTGCCCTAAACTCCATCTCAGATCTACTATATTGTATTATATTTACAATATAAATAAACTCTCTCTGCCAATAGCATCTGTCAAGACTGTTCCCCACTCTGAGTGCAGAAGGTGGGGGCCCACAAGAGACCTTAAAAATATTCTTGCCACTATAAGCTTCTGCTTAAAAGCTTCCCAAGATCACAGATTTCCTGGCCTTGGGAGATAGACTGCCACCACCAAGTGAAAAACCCCTTTCTTCTAGAATCCAGGAAGCAGTACTTGGAACTCCTTCCAGAGGGGTACCCCAAGCTCCAGTCCCCCTGACACTCCACCACCGGGCTGGAGCATACATTATTTACTAGGCTGGGCCCCCACAGGTTCTGGTGTGGGAGGGGAACATGGGGAGTGTCTTTCTCCTTCTCAGTCAGAGACCATATCGATTCGGGTTTTTTTTTGTTTTTGCTTCTCACATGTGGGGCCCCCAACCTATTTTTCTGAGGGCCTGTGGTCCCAACCCCAAAAAGGTTCCCCACCCATGCATCACAGCATCTTAAGAAATCCTTAAGATCTCACAGGGAATGCCCACTTAGTCCACTAAATTTACCAAGGCTAAGAGATAATTCCTGTTAAAGAAGCCTCAAATATTTACCTGAGATTTAATAGCTAGAGGACTAAGGTTAAACCTACTAAACAGAGGCTGATAGTGAAGATGAGCATGCATATGAAGGGAAACTCACCATAAGGGATCTAGGAAGGTATTAGTACATCAGCCTTTGGCTAGAATATATCTGCTTTATCTGATATTTCATCCCTCACTGAAAGAAAGAGAACTTTCTATATCTGCTCTCTAATTACACAAGTCTGCTAATTGCTTGGGGAAGGGGAACAGGGAGAAGTATTCTCTGCTCCTCAACCATTCCCTCCATTTGTTTTGTGGTTCCTCCTACTCAATACATAATTCCAGTGCAGGAAGGCAAATCTAAAAGCAAACCAGCATGGAACTGACATGATTCCTGTCAATTTCCCTGCTGCTCTTTGGAATAGCGAAAAGGGTCAGCATCTTGTTAGTTTTATTCTATAGTAGTCTGAGAGAGCTACCAGCAACAGCAGACATGTTGGGCTCCTTTGCTCTCAGTGTCAAATTTTTAAAGTACACATTAATGTAACTTGTGACTTCAAATGTGTATTAAATTAAAGGAATAAGTTTTGCAATATTCTTCAATTGACAATAATTCAATTTTTGGAAAGTCTTCATTTACTGTACCCCAAATCAAGAAAAGTTAACTGTGGCATGAAGCAATCACAACTTTTATACCTTTTAAAACAGGACAGAAAAAAAGCTTGACAGAAAAAGGATACTAGAAACTCTTTTTTTAGAGCTCTGTTTCCGAGCAGGCCTGGTCACCTCTACATCTGGTGAGGATGACATTTCTCCAAATTCATTCCTACAAAACAGGAACACAGTTGCTACAGTTAAACACATTCAGATGACATTTCCCAAAAGAATCAGAAGTGTAGCAAGTAACTTGATGGCACTAAATACAAAATCCAATTAAAAAAAGAAACTAACAACAAAAACTTAAAACTGAAATACAAATACTAATATCTATCCAGAAATAGCCTTTATTGAAAAAAGTCTCATGGAACACTGGATTCTCATAATGCTGTGGAAGCTACAATCATTAGTCAGAATACTTTTGAGAATGTTGTGCAAGAGCCTTAATATGCTACATTTATGCAAAGGATTTGTTTAATCTATTTCTTATGCAAATATGTTCCATATTAGAAGCTACCGACAGAACACTTGGTAACTTCAGTTGTTTTAGACTAGGGATGTAAAATCCTAACCAGCTGGTTAACTGGTTAAACATAATGTTTAACTGCTTAACCCATTTAAGGTGGGGCCACTCCAGCCTGTCTGCCACCCCGTGTGTAACCGCTGAAATTTTCAGCAGCTACACAGTTACTTAATTACATGCATTTTAACAATACTAGTGCACATAACAAAATTCATTCCACACATATGTGAGGAAAAATTAGAAGGAAGTGTGTGCTATTATAATTTCTAGGGCAGACCTGCCCTAAGCTGCTGTGAACCCTTTCTGTAATGTTATTTTAAATCAGATGCTAGCCTTTTCCATAGTCAAAATTAGACTGGCAAAAGTGAACATATTTGCCTGAAATTCCAAATCTTGCTGATCTTCCAGTGTGTTAGATTTTTCTCTGGGAGAACTAGGAGTACGGGATCTTTCAAAAGGTTTCCCCCCACTCCTCCAAAAGAACCGCATCTAGATGGCGCTTTCACTTTCAAAAAAACCCTTTTTCAAAAAAGCACTCAGACACCATTATGCAAATGAAGTGCAAGATATTTAAATCCTCCTTCATTTGCACTTTTGATTTGCCTAAATTACATCTCTCATCTGACAGAGGGATGTAGTTTAGACATACCCATACAGAGGTAATGTGCCCCTCCTTGGTATCCCCCTACAAGGACTGCATTTGCCCTTTTAAATACATTAAAAGCACATGTTCAATTAATTATCACCTATGATTCCTAAGTCCTCTCAGAGTCCCTGATTTCCAGAACACAAATCCCAATTTTACTAGTGTGACCTACACTCTTGGTCCTAAATATAAGACATTGCATTTAGCTGTATTAAAACATATAACAAGATGCAAAGACTTGAAGTTGAAACTTAAGACAAATTCAGAGTAGAAATATCTGCATCGTTAAAAGAGCGAGTGGTTTGTGACCATCAGAATGATTTACCAAGGAGATTTGTGCACAAAACAACCACAGATAGTTGAATCTGCACCCTGAAAGATTTAAAAATCAAGACTGGCTATTTCTCATCAAAAAGATATGCTCTAGTTCGACCGGAGCCACTGGCCTGGCAGCAGCAAGAATTACTTTGAAGAAGTGTCAGAGGTAGTTTAAGTTTAACTTGCCTGGACACTCATTAATGGATTTCAAAGTCACCGTATTATTTCAAACCAATTTCAAAAGCCAGCTCAAGAGCAGAGCTACAAAACTTATTTTTCATTTACAAGTTTGATTCTTACCACGTTCCACATCCTAATGATATAAAAACCAACCAATGGGTACTTAAAATGAGTACTAAATATTCTTATCAGCTTCATTTAGCATGGACTCTCTAACTGTCAATTCCCCCCCCCCCATTTTTTTCCCTCCTCTTCCCCCCATTCCCTTCTCTATGCTGTTTATTTGAAAACTAGACCCACCCCTTAAACTCCATTCAGCTGAAGAAGTGGGCTGTGCCCACGATAGCTCATGACACCATCTACATGTTTTGATAGGCTCTAAGGTGCTGCAGGACCCTATGTTGTTTTTGGAGAAGTCCTGCGGCCCGAGTGATGGAGGGGGAGGGGGAGGGCAGGCAGAAGAGCACAAAAGCCCTTTCCGCTCGGGCCTGGTCACATGCGCCCCCCGCACACCTGCATTCACCACTCTGCCCCGGCCCTGCTCCTTACGGCTCCGGCACCATTTGCCGCCACTCCCGAGAGAGCCGCTAGGAAGCCTGCGCCGCAGGGGGGCGGGTCTCTCTGCAAAGGCCCCAAGAGCCGGTTCCCGCCGCTCGAGCGCCAGCGGGGAGCAGCGAGCGCCAGGCCGCGGAGCCGGTGGGGCGAGGGGAGGGGAGACTGGGGGGTCCCGGCTCGGGCCTTGGCTCCCTACGGGCCAAGCCGGCCACTGTCCCGAGCCCCGCTGGGCCGCCGCGCTCACCTCTCCAGGGCCCGGACCCGGAAGCGCGTGGGTTCCTCGAACCGGAAGTTGAACGAGGCCGCCCGAAAAGGTCGCGCTTACATTGCGTAGGCGCGTGGCGGCTGCCCGGAGCTCGCCGCCCAGAGGGATCGAGGAAGGCGGCGCGCGCCGCGCTGGGGTTGCACGCGCAGACCTGCCGCAGGATCCCGCCCCCTGGCGCCTGCTGCTCTCGCAGCCCCGCCGACTTCCCCTCCCTGGCGTGCGACCTTCCCGCTCGCCAGGCTCGCCTGGGCAAGGCGCGCCCCGGGCTGGACGTGTTTGTTGCAGCACAGGACCTGATCTTGGATGAACCATTCCCTGCTAATTCTTGGGCCATGTCTACACTGGGAGATAAGGGCGACTCTGTTATGGTCGATCTCTGGGCACCGGTTTTGGAAAGTCCAGAGGTCCGCGTCCTCGCTGTGGGGAAGATTTGGATGTAGTCTGAACTACCTGTCCCCGTCAGGAAGCCTGCCGTCGACGCGGGAGCACGGTGCACCGTGTAGCTTTGTATTCTGGTCTCTGCTCTGGGTGCCTGCTGTGACCAAAACTGTGCATGCAACTGATGGTTATGGGTTGATGTCAGCATCCCATAATACACTTGTCTAGTCCCTGCCATGAGATCAGTGGGAAGCAGTCTGTTCCTGCCTTTTTCTGCCCTAATTTCCCACGCAGATGTCATAGCAGTGTGAGCATGGATCATGGTTTGCAGCAAACCATAGTGGTGCTGTGGGGTATCTAATGATGTGCGCAGTAATGGCAGGTTGGCCATCCGGTTTCCTTGGAGTGTGGCCAACAGCAGGGGCAGTTTCTCAGCTCCTAACTTTCACTCAACTGCTTCTCCCTGGCCTTTAGGGGAGCATGAGACAAGGTGCTGGAGCTGTGCTGGGACCAGTCCTGCATTATCCTTATGCACAGGTGGAATGAAAGCTTTTTCCTCCAGCAGTGAAAATAACTTGAGTTTCTTATTTACTGTTGTGTTGTGCTCCCTGAGGAGGTGCTCAGGGCAGAGGAATGGGGGAGGTGTGATAATATGACAATGCTTGTAAGAAATGAAAGTGGGGTGCAGTGTAGGGGGCTCAGAGCAGGAGGCGGCAATGTTGTGGAAGATAGCGGAGCTTGGAAGTGAGGAGCTCAGGACAGGGGGAGGAGGCTGGTTGTGTGAGTGTCCAGGAGTCAGGGTTGGAGGATGTGGGGGGTGCAGAAGTCAGGGTAGCGGGGGGGGGGGGAGGTGTAGGTGTGATTACAGGGGGGTCAGTGGCACTGAGGCATATCTCCTAAAGGATTGCCATGGCCCGGGGAAGGTCAGTGTCAAGGTCTCAATCCTATAAAAACATTCCAAATGGCCAGTGTCTCAGAGCTGGTGACAACCAATGTCCTGAAGAAAAGGTTAGGCAGGGCCTACAGAAACTAGAAGTTATGGCCAGACCATAGGAATTATTGCTGGGGGCTCAAGTCAATCAGGCTATGACTAGATACAGGATAGTATGCACTGGAATTACAGAATGTAAATGTGGCTGTACTGCTAGAGATGGGTTCAGGTAATAAGTGGATTAGAGATGTAAGCAACTAGTCGAGTCACTACTCGACTAGTTGCTTCCTTCCCCCTTGCTGCCTCTATATGAGAGGCAGCAAGGGAGGTTGGGGGGGGGGGGGGAGGGGGAGAACAGGAACCAGTGCTGGGCAGAGCTGGCTTAAAAGCTGGCTCCCCGCAATACCATCTGTGGGGGGGGAGCAAGGGGCGCAGAGGCAAAGCGGGGAAAACAGCATGTGCAGGGACTCAAGCAGTGCCCACTCGCACCGGGTCTGACTGCTGCGCTTCAGCCTTTTAAGTGTAGCAAGAACCCCAAACTGCCTGAGTCCCTCTTGCCCCAAGTTCCCCACTGCCCCTCTGCCTTTTAAGTGTAGCAAGAGTCTCTCGGGCCTCTTGCTACATTTAAAAAGCAGAGGTGCAGCAGTTGAGACCCTCTACCGTGCCTCTGCCTTTAGATGTAGTAAGAATCCTGCAGGGCTTTTGCTACATTTAAAAGGCAATGGCGCAGCCGGGATTGCAAGCGCCCCCCACACCACTTATCGACCAATTGAGGACTTGGAAAATCCACTGAGTACTAGATTAGCTGATTAGTCAAAATGTAACATCCCTACAGTGGATAAATGACAACACTTAGTTCAAAAGAAGAGAAAGTCATCTTTGCACCTTCTGAAGCAGCAGAAAAAGCAGGCAAATAGATTTCTTGCTAGTCTGAATGAGCTAGAGGAGGAGGTTATGGATTGTAAATTTATGTTGATCAAAATGGTCACATCCCAACACAAGCCACTGGTACAGTTTCAACTGACAAACGGTCCAGGCATAATCTTTGTGCCAGTGAGACATGAACAAGGATACAGAGACTGCGTGGGGTACTGTCAATAAGTTTAGGGAAAGAGCTGAAAGGTTTAAAGCAAAAGGTACACAACTTGTAACAGCAGAAGTGGAGTGGTCTATCTAAGAACATTTTGATTTGAAGTTAAATAGCTGGGGAGACCACAGTCTCATGAAAAAATAGTTTAACAAGCAAAGAAAGAAGACATCTTTGGAAGAACACGTGACCACATAGAGCTTCCAAGCAAGCAGCAAAGCAAGCAGCCAAAGTCAAGAACCCTAAATTTAGGTAAGCTCTATGAGATGAACAACTGCTCTCAACTCGCCAAAAAGAAAATATATGCAGTCACGTGAACAAGAAAAAAAAAGGAAGAGAGGGAACATACCATTCATAAATATAGGGGGCAGACCTCTTGTGATAGAAGACTTGTAAGTGACGGTGAAAACACTGTGATATACTGAAGATATGCTACGCTACCGTAATGTGAACCAATTATTATGGATGTTGATCTCTGAGAGGCAGATGTCCAGGCTGCAGTGCAGAAGATGTTACCTGGAAAAGCAACAGGACTCCACAAAGTCACAACAGAAACCATCAGAGCCTTGAGAGAGGTTGGCATATGCTGGTGCACGTGAGTCCTGTATGCAAATTGAAGAGAGAAGAAAATCCCATCAGAGTGGAGACTAATTGGTACTAATGTGCAAATAAAAATGTGACACATAGGGCCATTCAGAATACCAAGGAATTAAGCTACTATCCCACTGCATAAATCTGTCCAAAAGAGTCAAATAGTTGTGAGTGCTTTGGTTTTAGAAAAGGAAAAATGAAGATAGATGGTGTAGTCATCGCTAGACAGTTGGGGTATGTCTACACTGGTGGCTTCTTGCGCAAGAACATCTTGCGCAAGGGTTCTTGTGCAAGAAGTCTTGCGCAAGAAAACGTCCACACTGCCATGTACGAGCTGTGCTTTTGTGCAAGAGCGGCCATGGCAGTGTGGACGCTCTTGCGCAAGAAAGCTCTGATGGCCATTTTAGCCATAAGGCTTTCTTGCGCAAGAAATCCCCTGCCGAGCGTCCACACTGCCCTCTTGCGCAGGAGCTCCTGTGCAAGAGGGCTTACACCTGTTAAAAAAGGGCGTAGCTCTCGCGCAAGAAGCCCTCTCTTACCACGCCGTACTGTAAATCTTCTTGCGCAAGAGCAGGCGGGCAGTGTGGACGCTCTGCGGATTCTTGTGCAAGAACGGCCATACTTGCGCAAGAAGCCATGAGTGTAGACATAGCCTTGGTGGAAAAGAAGCTGGAGGGAAACATAGCGTGGCTGGGTTTGCCTCAATTTGTGGAACACATCCAAGAAAGCACCTGGGTTGGCTGCTGGTGCTGCTGCTACAATGCTATGGGGATAGTAGTGGATTTTGTCCATATGGTGATGGGTCTACTCCTAGGGATTACAGAGCTCAGTGGCCTTTTCTTTATAACAGACAGACAGAGATGCTTGCAGTCTTTAAAACTATTAAGTTTAAAATGAATAAATTATGTTTATTATGGTAGGAGCTGGGGGCCACACAAGAATGGACTTTATTGTGCTAGGTACTGTACAGACACAGAATTTAGTTTGTGAGCTGGGATTTAAAGTATGGGTATGAATACATACCCCTTTTTCCACCCAAGAAGTTACCGGTTATTACAAGTTGTAAATTGTGTTAACCCCCCCTTCTATTTTATCAACATCTTATTATGAAACCAATTGTGCATTTCTGCAAGATATGAATACCTGAGATAAGAGTAATAATTCGCATTTAGTCTTCAGTTGGGGGTTAGAAAGCATTTACAAATAAAGCCTCAAACACCTCTGTGAGATAAGTAGACAAACCAAATTCACAGTCCTAAGATTTTAAAAATAAATGTAATGATTTCATCTATTTAAATCTGAAATGTCAGTATTGTAGGAGTCCTGACCTAAAAAGTGTGTTGTGTGTATGGGAGGGTTGCAGTCAATATTCCCTCTAATATTTTTCATCCATGTGCAGATTTTTCCATGTGCAGAATAAATTTTATGTGCACAGAGGCATGTGCAAACCTGCACCACCAAGAGACACACAAAACCAAGCTGTGGGCACTCTGCTAATCAGCAGGGTGGCATTTGGATTTCTCACAAGTGCACAACTTTTATAGGGAACACCAGTTCCAGTACTGCTACCCTTACTTCTGTACTGCTGCTGGTGGCAGTGCTGCCTTTGGAGCTGGGCAGCTGAAGAGAGGCAGTTGCTGACTAGGAGTCCAGTTCTGAGGGCAAAGCTACCAGCAGCAGCACAGAAAGATGGTATCATATGGTATTACCACATTACTTCTGTGCAGCTGATTGTAGAGCTGGGCCCTCAGTCATTAGCTACCACTGTCCAGTCACCCAGCTCTGAAGGGAGCAGCAAAGTAGTAAGCAGCATGGTATGGTACTGCCATCCTTAATTATGTGGTGCTGCTAGTGGGGTGCTGCCTTCAGACCTAGAAGCCAAGCCAACAGCTGTTTGTTCTCTGGTTGCCCTGTTCTGAAGTCAGCAGAGAAAATAGGGATGCCCCCCCTAAAATAACCTGGTGATCAATGTTCTCACTAAACTTTTCCATCCATGTGTGGAGCACATTTTTATGTGCAATGAGGTGTGTGTGAATGTGCACCACCAATAGAAACAAAATCTAGCTGTAGACACTCTGCTAATCAGCTGGGTGGCCACTCAACCAAACCGCTTACAGGAAATACTGCTTGTAACCCACTAGCAACTCCCATTTGGGGGAAGCCCCCCAATTTGAGAAATGCTGGTCTCCCAAGGGAAATTTATATAGTATAGAGCAGCAGTGCTCACAGGTATGTGACTCAGCAGCCACACTGGCAACCAGCATTAACCAAGTGTCACATGACTACTGGGTGCCCTGTACTCCACTTCACCACACACACAGTATTCAGTATGTAACTATACATATAACATGTACTAATGTTTTCAAATACATGTTCAATACAAAAAAAATTAAATCGAGCTAGCTTATTTGTGTGAGGGGTTCACAATGCTGGAGGGGATCTCTGGCTGGGGCAGACTTGGGAGTGCAGGGCAGATAAGGGCTTCAACTAAGGCACTTGCTCTGGCTGGGGATGCGGGGTTTGGAGTGCAGGAGCATGCTCAGGACAGAACATTGGGGTGGAGGTGTAGGATCTTAGGCCGGAGTTAAGATATGGCTGGGTTCTTATCTCAGGCAGCCCCTTTTTGTGGCACAACAGGGCTGAGACAGGATCCCTAATTACCCTTGCCAACCCCACCCCCTCATGTAAGAAGCTAATATGGGAGGGGCAGGTGGTACCCAGCAGGCACCACACCCCCACAGCTGATTGAAACCCCTGGCCAATGAGAGCTGCAGTGGCAGTGTCTTCAGGTGAGGGCAGCACCTGGACAGAGCATTGTAGCTTCCCCTGATGGCTGCACAGCACCAGCCCTGCAGCACTCGGAGCTGCCTCCATGTCAGTTGGGTTAACCCAGGAGTTTCAGAGCCTGCAGCCTAATATCCCAGGCTAAGCAGGACACTGCAAAACCATCTGGACTTTTTGCAACTCAGATCTTTTTGTGGGGCTTCTCTTAACCCAGCATCCTGTGTTGCAGCCCCTAGAGCTCATGTTAATCCAGCCCTGCTCCCTCTGGGAGTGCTGTGAATCAGCTATTTGTGGTGTTTGGGTAAACAGGTGGGGTGGGATGGAAGAAGCAGGGGCTCCCTCCCAGAGTGCCATGAATCAGCTGTTAACCTTTCCATAGAAGCAGCAGCTTTTGAAAATGCATAGGTGCTGACTCCAGCAGGTGTTCAAGGGCTAGAGCACCCACAGGGGGTGGGGAAGAGGAGGGAGGAAAGAAAGGTGTTTAGCAGCCAGCAGCAACCAGTTCCTCACTCCCAAGGCCTCCCACTTGCAGATTAACTTCTCTCTTCCTCCCAGCACTTCTCACTTGCTGCTATCAGCATGTTTCCCAGCATGCTGGAGGCTCTGGAAAGGGGGAGGAGGAGGAGGAGGAGTGGGGATTGGGTTGTTAAGGACTAGTTGACTATCCAATATTATCAGATAGTCAACTAGCCACTTCCCCTCCCCTTGCTGCCTTATCAGATACAGACAGCAAAGGGGGGGGGGGAAAGAGAGAGAAGAGGAGGGTACTTCAAAGCTGCAATGCAGCAGAGTCCAGGGTCCCAGGCTCTGCATGTGCTGCTGCTTTGAAACACTGCGGAGGCATTTCAAAGGGGCAGCGCTGCACAGAGACCAGGAGCAGCTGGGGAGTCCCCAGCTGATCCCAGGTTCCCCCCAGCATTCAAAGCAGCTTGGAGCCCTGGATCAGCTGGGGAGTAACTGCTCATTTTGTGAGTACCAGCCATTGTGTGATAACTGAGGTAGGGGTCTTGTGGAAAAACAATATGTGATGTCTTGTAAAAGACTATCATAATGTCTATGCAAAAAAAGGACTGAATTAAGGTGGCACAGGCAAACTTAATTCTATTGTTTCCTAATTCCAAGTGCTTAACTTTGCAAGTTTAAAGTTTAATTTCTAAATAGCGTGTGTGTTAGAATAAGTAAGTTTACCCAAGATCAAATGGAAATGTTTTAATCTAGAAAGAAGCAATGTTAGTCCACTTCATCCAGAGAACGTTTATAGACATAAGATGCTGACTTTAGAAAGATCATTGTATAGAAAGTCAAACAAGTTACAGAGAACACTTTTAAGTATCCCAAAGCAGCACTAAACATCAAAACCCTTTAATAGATTGCTTCCTTTAGTAAAATGTTTTTTCCACAGGGAAAGAAAAAATTCAATGTGGTACCACTAGTGCGCTAAAAAAGCCCTAACATCTACCTAGGTAATACCAGACATCATCAATAGCAACACACTCACCCATGTTAAATGGATGAATTCCTATAGCCTGTGTTATGCAGGATGCCAGATCATATGGTCATAACAGTCCCTTTTGGTCCTAAGAGTTATGAAGCCTCACAGTACAAAATGTGTTTAAATTTGTTAAACCCGTATTTTACTGGCCTTATTAAAACACTACACAAAACATTCAAGTAGTAGATAATTGTAATGCAAGCCCTTGCATGGCAATCCAAATTTATTGAACTACTGATGCTAAGTCATACAAAATTGCACCACTTTTAATTAAGGCTTTTAGTTTACATTTGGCCACCTCAAAGCAGTTGTAACATTAGGTTGGTCAATTTAAATACTGTGGCTCCCTGTTGGATATACACACAATCTTTACATCCAAACGTTAATTCATACAAAGCAACAAGGCATTGTTAAATAAATCAGCAAAAAGTTAATTACTGCAACTTAGGCCCTGTGACCAATTACACATGATTAAAATTACTTCCCACATTCACATCCACAGTACTCTTCCACCATTTAACATCTCAACCAAAACGTTACACATGTAAAACAATCACTAACAGGCAAAAGTACTAAAACCTGTATATTTGGTATTGCAAATACACTTATGCATGAGCAAGCAAGGGAATTAACAGTGAGAATCTACAGCTGCAAAGCCTGACGATGATTTTACAAAATTGTTAAATCATTAAAAAATCATTTTAAAATATACACTTCTTGTTGTAGACCCCCACTGTACACACAACTATAAACATTATTCCCTATGTAAACAAGGAAAAGGAAACATACAATAAAAGGTTGAAAAGTCTGGACATTTCCTTCCCAACAGATATTAAAGGCAATGTCTTTAGTCAGACATACTGAAAGGACTCTTATTTTAAAGACTAGATCACTGTCTCCACAGGTTTTTCCTAAAATTAAAAAACTAAAGCTGTTGTGTTAATCAAAGCGGTTTTGTATAATATGATGATGATCCTGTATTTCTTTAAAAAAAGTTACAATAAGCTACAAATACCGATGAAGCAAAGTTATCTGGAGTAGTCTATATAGGAGCTCTTTGGACTTTCTTTCATTATGCTAAAATAGTGGTGCTTTCAGGATTTACATTATTGTACTCTCCAATAGAAAGTATGGGCATTATTGAAGTATACAGTACACAGTTTTCATACATGTACAACATTGGTGGATGAATGTCTCTTATCAGTAATACTGGATGTAGGCTCTGGTTTTACCAGTTGCATACACTTAGAATATTTATAAGTAAAAATCTCGTGTGACACTGGAAAGTGATTAGAATGTGCAAACTGATGTAGTAGCTTTCATCCACTTCTTAAAGGGTACCACCACAGGAAAGTCCATTTAAAATGTTGGTAGATTTAATAAAGTTGGAATGCTGGCACTGTTGAATTGGGCAACAGTTCTTCAGACCTGTAACAATAAAATCAGAGATTAAAGCAGTATTAAAGCACTTTCCTAGGACTACAGTTCTGCATCTCACTGTAACTAAGGTGAATGAGTAAATTTTGAAAGTAGCATTTAAGTCCCTAAATAATAGTGCATAAAGACCTAGAGGCACCAACTAATTAAGTGCAACTTGCAACAATAGGTAAAAAGTTTGATTTAAATGTCCCCTTTAAAAATTGCTAGAACCAACATATTTTCCCCTCTCCCAACTAGGTCTCAAGAGTTCTACATGTCTGAAACTGCTCATGCACATGATTAGAAAACACAATACCCTGAACTTTCACACTGAAAAAGTTGTAACATTTATATCTGAAACTTTTTATTTACTTTAATCCATGTGAAATATGCATTTGACTGATTTTGGAACAGTTAGAATGGAAGACTTATAAAAATTGTTAAAAGGGCTCTCAGCATTGTTTTTTATTTAATCTAGCTAAAACTTTTATCGCACACTTAATATAATCCTTCATTAAGTGACTTAGTATAAAAGCCCAATGAAATTGGTTTTAAAGATATTTTTCCATATGTATTTTGGTCAAAGCAACATTTTACAAGTACAGGTTGTACTGCCCTAAACTAGGACTCTCTGGTCCATCAACATCCATGGACCAAATAGCCCAGAAGGGAGTGCGTGTGTGGGGGACAGAGGGGAGGGGGGAAAAAGAGGGCTGATGGTGCAGCCAGGTGCCTGGGGGGAGTGTGTCCAGCAAGCCCAACCAGGAGCCAGAGCTGGCAGGATAGCCAGTTGGAGGCAGAAGCAGAGCCAGCAGTGGGGAGGTGCAGCGGGCTGGGGAACCGGTGGCAGGGGGCCTTCCCTGGTCTGGCAAATTCCCTCATTCGAGACCAGTTAGATCCCAGTGTACTGGACCAGTGGAGGGCCAACCTGAACATTAAATACAATTTAGTTATAAAAGGGACCTTCAAAAAGGAAGTCAGATTGGTTGATAAAGATATTGTGAGGAAGTGGAATTACCTATAAGGAACCATTGGCCAATTTACGGCAAAGTGAAGTTTTATAAAAACAGAGCTACATTTTGGTAAGTTCATTTTTATTACTTGTGTACAAGTGTACCACTTAACCATCTGCCTCAATACCCCAAAGTTATGTGGGTATTTACCGTAACTGAACACATTTGCACTTTCACCCTTTCAATGAAAACAGCCCCAGAAGATATAGTTTTAAAAAAGTTTCAGAAAACAAATCAGATGGAGAAGTTATGTTAAAAGTAATGAAAGTCATGATAAACACTCAGCATTACATGGGCAAGAGGAACAAAGAACTATTCAAAGTAGTACTCCAGGTGAATGAAAAATAAGTATAGTTTCTACCTTTATAACTTTGCTTATTAAATATTAAGCAGCAATGAAAAGCAGTAGTTTCTTTCTTTTAAACTTGACCTACCAAACTCTGACACTTGGATTTGTAAAGACATTAGACAGGGAGCAAAAAATAAATTAAAACAGATGGATTCTGATACCACAGGCACACTGTCAGTGATAGTTTAACAAGATTAGGGAAATATTGGCAGAATGCATTTAAAAGGTCCTTCAACACTAATCATTCGCCCGTAACAACCTTTAACCATGGGATTCTGATATTGAGTGACTGGTAAGACTATGCAGCAGCAAAGTATCAAAACCCTAACTTGTAGCACCAGTACCATGTTTAAAATGTCACTAGGTCAGCCATGAAAAACATTCTTTCTAGTTTGCCTGATTCCTAGATAAACTTTACAGCTTTGTCTATACTTGAAAGTTAGTGCGCTACTACCGCTGTGCTTTAAACATGGCACTGTGGCCATGGCAGGAATGCTTGGAATGAGTTTTCCCAATGCTCTAGGACAGTGGTCTCCAACCTTTTTACACCGAAGATCACTTTTTAAATCTCAGAACAGGCAAAGATCTACCACCCCGCCCCTTCCTTGAAGCCCCGCCCCCTCTATTCTCCTCCTGTCCGTCACTTGCTATCCCCAGCCCTTACTTACACACTCTGATAAACACTTTATTTTTAAATTATGCGATATATAAAATTAAAATCACATGTTTATAGTTATGAAATAAATGGTCTGTTTTTTATTCATGCTATTTAAATCTAAAATGAAGCATTTATAATTATACATTTTGTGGGGACAGAGTTCTGCGGCTGGGGGCAAAGGAGAGGGAACAGGGTGCTGGGAGGGCAGAGGACAGGGTTCTGCAGCAGGGGACAGGGTGCCAGTAGGGACAGAGTTCGGGGAGTGGGGACGGGAATGGGGACAGAGCTTCTGTAGCTGGGGACAGGGGAGTGGGGACAGAGTTCTGCAGCAGGGGACAGGAATGGGGACAGAGTTCGGGTAGCTGGGGATGGAATGGGGACAGAGTTCTGTAGCTGGGGACAGAGGAGTGGGGACAGAATTCTATAGCTGGGGACAGGAGAGTGGAGTCTGGGGAGCGGGGACAGGGTGCCAGTGGCAGTAGAGTCCCCTGCATCTGCCTCCTCCCAGGAGTCTCTTCCCCCCCCCCCGAGGGAAGCCAGCACATGCCTCCTCCGGGCCCCCCCCGCGGCACAGGGAAACCCCGAGCGTGCCTGCCCCGGGGCTAACCCCCACCTCCCACAGCAGAGCCAAACCCCCGCGGGAGCCTGCCTCGGGCAACTCCCCTCCCCCATTCCACGGCGGGGCCAAACCCCCACGGGCGCCTGCCCCAGGGGCAACCCCAACCCCTCCGCGGCGGGGCCAAACCCCCGTGGGCGCCTGCCCCGGGGCCAAACCCCCCCTTCCACAGCGCAGCCCGGCCCGGCCCGGCCCTTCCCCTCCCGCAGCACGGCCAACCCCCGCGGGCACCTGCCCCGGGGCCAAACCCCCCTCCCGCAGCGTGGCCAACCCCCTCCTGCAGCATGGCCAACCCCTGCGGGCGCCTGCCCCGGGGTCAAACCCGCCTCCTGCAGCGCAGCCCGGCCCAGCCAACTCCCTCCCCTCCCGCAGCACGGACAAACCCCGGGGCCGACTCCCGCTCCCGCGGCGCAGGGAACCCCCTGCACCCAACTCACCCCTCCGGCGCCGGCGGCGCAGGGAAGCCTCCGCACTCCTCCTCTAGGGGTTAACGCCTCCCCAGCACGCAACAGAGCTGTGGAAGGGGGAGCAGCCCGCGCACTTCCAGAACCCCCGGAAGTGATGCAAGCTTCAGACAGGACTTCCATCCACCCTGCAGGAAGCCGGCACTACACTAGAGGTAGGTAGTGGGGCTTCTCGGGGTTGGGGGGGAAAATGGGGGGCGGGTTGCCCGAACGCCTCGCGATCGACCAGTCGATCGACGGGTTGGTGACCACGGCTCTAGGAAAACCACCTCCTTGGAGAGGAATAGCTAACTGCACTGGGAAAGCAGCTACCAGCACTCTAGCCTGTTTTACATTAATGCTTTAGAGCACTGCAACTTGCTGCATTTGGGGGGAGAGAGGGAGTGTTCACGAGTTTTCACACCCCATGCCAGAACGTTGCAATGCAATGAACTGGCAGTGTAGACTTGTCTATGTGATTGAAATTAAACAGATTATTTTTACTTCCCCTGTACCAGTTTATATTTTACTCTGGTGAGCTCAAACCATACAGTTACAGTAGTGGTTATTGGTTCATAGAATATTGCCACTTCTAACAGTGTTCAGGAGCATTTGGGTCAGGGTTTTAGTTCAGAACAATTAGTTTACTTTTGTCTTTCCATTTTCCACAGATGCTTCTGGCAACTAACCAATCTGAAATGTTATTTGAATTCAGACACTTCAATCTGCTTAGACATTTTGGCCAGATACTGGAAGAGAAAAGACAATGCACTATCTGGATTTTAAGACAGGTCTGCATGTTATTGTACTAATGATACCATAGCTCAGATAGCAAAACTCCCTCCACCTGCACAATCCTCAAATACACTGAGTGGGAGGGATGACACAATCCTATACCAGAACATTGAGAAAGAACAGAACCACTGAAATGCAATCCTATCCATTTAAACAGGCTACTGAAGGCTGACAACACACCTTAAAGAATCAAGATGAATAGGTGACAGTTGTGCACTAACAGAACAACCATGAAAATATAGCATTGACTCCATACTCGGGATGCAAATACATTGGACAGGAAAGGAAATTTAAGGACAACCTCAGGTAGTGACTTACCATCAATTTCTCAAAAGTCTTGCCCCAAAAAGAGCAGGCTTCAGCTTGCTCTTAGCCTTCTTAAAATATGTAAGGCACTAGTTAATTGTCACACTAAAAATGTTAATCTAGTAAACCAATAACTAAGTAAAAGTTTCAAAGAGGGACACATGAAACAACACATTTCTAAATATACACGTTGCAACATATTTCTTTTTTTGAAAATGTAACCCCTTTATCAGGCCAATGTATGTTTTAAGTTACGAAAGCCTACACAATCTTTTCAGTCCATAGCAAGTTCTTTTTTTAAAATATGGCTTAACACAGTTTATAAGCCTCTATGTACACATTTACAGAAGATCACAAAGCAAACGCTGACATTTCAGCTGTACAGGAATATACTACAATCTTTCAGAACAGCAGTTCCTTTTCAGTAAGATACATTTTGTTTAATCAGACTTTGTACAAGCCTGCTTATTTTTGCTAGCTATGTTTAATGATTTAAGAGCTCATATTTGCATTTTCTTATGTCTATGAAAAGTTATTCCTTCAGCCCATCATTACATTTTGGTCCACCAATACGAGAGGCAGCTCCTATGCATGCCTTTGATGAGACTCGAATGGCAGAGCCCACACAACTATTTCAAATACCTTTATTTCTATGTTAAAATAAATAAAATCTGATTCTATTTTGCACTCATATTACAGTAATAATAGGTCAACAACAAAACTAAGAGAGCTTACCTGGCTCAGACCTACAGTACATCTATGAATTAAAGTAGCTGACATGACGACTTTTTGCGTGCTTTTCCAGGCACTGGAGTTTTTCTGTTAATTTGTCGCACAAGGTCATAAAAGATCTGTGAACACAGGTAATGCTTAATTTAGGCAATTCAAGCTCCTTCTCTGACTTGTAGTCTCTAAGCTTTTCATGCATGTACTTAAAGTGCACACTTTTAACCTTCATGTTTTGAGACTTATTTAAACTGCAGGTAACTATTTCCCATTCCAACTGATTAAACTGTATGCAGAATTATGATATGTAATTAAGCATTCAAGTCAAATACAGGGGATAAAAATGAGCCATAAGCCGTTTATCTACTTTTTGTAGAATTACTCCTCTTAAAGAGATAATATTTCTTTAAGACAACTCTAGAAGAATTCAATTGTATATTTTAGAATTTTACATGCTTTGTAACCCATCTGTCAGTTATAAGTTACACATTTGATAAGAGCTATTAAAATTAACTTTAAAGATATGAAACTTAATCTAATTTAAATAACTGTCTATTATTCTGATTAGATATTCAGTCTAATTTAATGACTTATCCAAATTTTTAATAAAAAAGGTTTTCAGCAGCTTCCTCGGGGTAAAATGTTGCAATAACTGAAAAGCTCACAGCAAAAATATGTAAACTAGGACAGGAAATACAAGAATACATATCTAATTGGAATTGTATGAACACAATTTCATGAGAACATTAATTTAGATGCAAGTCAATCAGATCTAAATTCAGGGCATCCCTGCTATAAGTGGCCCCAGTATACATCCATTCCACACTGAAGTCATTGATGCTTGTAGGAACTGATGCATTATTAGTCCTCTCATTCTTCGCTCTTAAGTCATGCAAAAAGAACCCCTAAAAGCCCAATTTGCACAAATGCAAGTCAGCCATGGGAAAAAAATTCCCCGCTTTAAGTTGTGTCGCTTTAAGTTGTGTCGCTACAAGTCCAAGTTTTTTTGAATGCATCTTGGACTTCTAGCGAGGATGGCACGTACTACAGTTATTTAGCACGTGCTTCACTTATAAATAAATGAGTATCATCTCCTCCTGTAATATCTCCTCTTAATTTCTGAATGTCTTAAAACAAGTTCATAAGTTGTAGTTGTACCAGTAGTTATTTCCTGGGCATTTTCCACACTGGAGCATTCTATTCCTATCTATTTCTACTGCATGAAGTTTAATCCGTTAAAATGGATTTCTTTTACCATTAACAAAATGGATTTATCTAATGCATGGCTACTCAACTTTGGAAGTCCCGGGGGCCACAATGATACTCACAGCACATGCGGAGGGCAGCAACTTAAGTGTGGTTGCATATACATGCAAATATATATGCAAATATATTTTTTTACAAATACAAAGCACTTCCCACAATGCCCTTGCGCTCCCAGCACCTCCCCCCGGGTACTAGAAACGCTGACACCCTGTACCTGTCTGTTCTAGCCAGCCTGTCTGCTTGCATCTTTCAATGCTCACTCCGCCTGGGAGACACCTCGCTGTTGTGGAGCGTATTCCCATTGGAGGCCATGTTCAAAGGATCCCACCCGCAAGCCGTGTGTTGAGCCCCGCGTGAACCCAAACCTCACTGTGGCCTGCAAACAAACGGGCTGCAGACCGCATGCGGACCATGGGCTGCATGTTGAGTAACCCTGATCTAATGGCTAACAGGTAGTCTCCCGAAATTCTCAACAAGAAAATATATGTACAGTAAAACCTATGTTATCCGGCACACCTGGGGATTAAGACGTGCCGGTTTTCTAAAAATTCCCGGGTAACTGCCAGGAGCCACGGGGGTCTGACCTGCTGGGGAGGAGGCCGGGGCGGCCATGAGCCGCGGGGGTGCCAGGTGCTGTGGGAGGGAGGGGCAGGAGCAGCAGTTCACCCCTCCCCCAGGTTCATGCTGCACGCACATCTGGCAGGGGAAAGGGGGAACATCTGAGCAGCAGCCCATCTTAAAGCACCAGTTTCCTTTTTTGGGGGGGAGGGAGGGGCGGCTTTTAACAAGTTTTTTCCCAGCTCGGAAATTTGCCAGTTTCTAAAGTGTTCTGGCTAGTTAAGTGCTGGATAGCACAGGTTTTACTGTATTAGCTAATATATATTTTAAAATGAGATCGGCTTAAAGCAGTGGTTCTCAAACCTTTTGGCCCATGGCCCACCCGGCTCAATGCAAACCTTTCTGTGGACCACCAGTTGCTAATGGAAACTTCCCATTAATTACATAATTACGCCTGAGCTATTTTGCTAGTGCTGCAGCTAGGGAGAACGGTTTAATTTAACCAGTAAGAAAGGAAATATTAATTTATATTATTGAACAGAGTATGCACTTTAACTTTCTCATGTTGATTTAAAGTGAAGTTTGATAAACTAAGTAAAATATTAAAGTATGTCCAGCACAAAAGGTTTCAATGTTTTCTTTATGGCAGGGGTGGGAACCTTTTTCAGGTCTGGAGCCACTGACCCACAGAACAACAATTGGGGACCAGACAAGAGAGAAACAAAAAACAAAACAAAAACCTATCAAGCCCCCTCCAAAAATCCCCAAGCCTCACTGATGTGCCCCTGCCCCAATTGAGACCACTTCACTCCTCTGGCATTCCAGCCCCTTGGGGCAAGGGGAAGGGACAGAGAGACTGAGCTTCAGAGCTTCCCATCGGCCAGATTAACTCTTCTGGGGTTCCAGGGTTAGTGGATTTTGTGAACCCTCCCAGGCTCTGGGGTTGGGACAAAAATGAGGGGTTCAGTGTGCTGGACAGGGCTGCCAGCGAAAGGGATGGGGGTGCAGGAGGGGGTTAAGGTGCAAGGTCTGGCTGGGAGTAGGGTGTCTGACCAGAGGGAGGGGCAAGAGCAAGGGAAGGTGCAGTATGGGGTCAGGAGGGAGGGTGCAGGAGCAAGGGTGGGGATAGGATGTCTGGCCGGGGAGAGGGTGCAGGAGCGGGCTGAAGGTCCAGGGGTCTGGGCATGAGGGGAGGGGGGTGAGAACACTTGTCTTTGTGCCCCACTCACCGCCTCTTTCTGCTCCCATTGACCAGATTCTGGCCAATAGGAACAGTGGGGATAGCCTCCAAACAGCACACCCGCGCACTGCTGTTCTCCCAGCTGGGGGAGGGGGAGCACTTCTTTCCCACGAAACGGATTTCACAGCAAGACTTGGGGATTTCTCCCCCCACCTCCAGAGGGAAGCCAACGCTGGTGCTCCAACCACACAGGGGGTGGGGAGGGCGGGTGAGGCTGAAGCAACATAGTGGGCTCCCTGCTGCAGGGGGAAGGGAGGGGACAGAGCTCGAGCCGCAGACCACTAGTGGTATGTGGACCACAAGTGGTCTGCAGACCATAGATCAAGAACCACTGATTTAAGGCCCACAAGACCCCAAAAAACAAATCATTTATATTCACAGAGTTGATAATATTTGTGCAAGACATTTCTTGTGGGAAGTGGCTGGGATCCTCCCTACTGATGTTAAAAACTACCTTGCAGCTCCCCCTCTATCATAAGAGTGAAAAATGTGACAAAGCAAGAACAATTGTTCTGTCAAATGTGTTTTCAATGAATAATTAAGTACAATAACGAAATGCCTGCATCTTAGGTGAAAAATCTGCAACAAGCAGAACCAAAAGCAGTTGCAAGTCCAAAGCCTTAAATTTATAACTAGGAAGCTAGCTGTAATCAAGCATATGAAAATTCCTTGCAGCATTAGGGTACAATTCTGTCCATGACATCGAAGGGAACTTAACATGAAGCTCAAAATTTTGTCCTTAGACAGCAAGCAGCAGCAAGTTGTCAGAAAAGCAGTTCATTTTTTCATAAAGTATTAAGCCTTACCTCATTAACATTTATTTTTGATTTTGCAGAAGACTCTAAGAATGCACAGTTATTCCACTGCCTCGCTAGATTCTGTCCTTGCTCCTTTCCCACAACTCTTTCATCTTCCAAGTCACACTTGTTGCCAACTAGAATCATTGGCACCTAAACAGGACAGATATTTTAATTTTCATTGATATATAAACCTGAAGCCAGAAGCTGAATCATTACAACTGATGAGGAAAAAAGGTAGCACAAGAATAATCTGAAATCCTACATGAAGCAGCTTTTCGGGGCTACTTGTTAGCAATTGCATCAAGCCATTTTGATTGGAAGAAATTTCTAGAGAATATTTTTTAGAAAAGCATTCAGTCTAGATTAAAAATGGTCAGTAACAAAGAACCTACAACTACTGATAAGTTGTTCCAATGGTTGGTTACTCTTAAAAATGTATACCTTATTTCCAGTCTTGATTTAACAGGAAAACTATGAAACCATGTAAAGAGAATTAGTTTTTAGCCAATGACAACCTGGAATTCTCATCCTTTATATTGATGCTCTTCTTCCTTCATTTTGTTTTGGAATGACTTTCAGATTTAAGAGAGTTTATAAAAATATACATGTTTTAGGACCAAATCATTCTAAATATATCACTTTGGCTATTTGCCCATAAAAGCCTGACAACCTGAATTACAACTCCGTTTAAAATTCTTAGTATTGTCTTGGTTTTAATCCAATTCCTTGCAATGCTCCCTGGCTGCTAAATTAAAAAACTTGTTCAGGTTTAGATGGAAATAAGAGTCATACTATCTAGAAATGAAGTTGTTCCTTAATGACACTGAGAACATTTGCTCTTATGGTTCCATTAGAGAAGAGAATGAACTGAGGTGAAGAAATGTACTGGATCATTGTGCACGTACTAGGCCACCCACAATGAATTTTCCAGAAATGGAGTTTGAGGTCTCCTGGGTCCATGCAGTAGCAGATGTAGCTATATCTATTAAGGAAGATTAGTCAAGATCCCTCATGAACATTAAAATAGATTAAAAGCTGGAAGCAGCTCCCTCCCCATCCCCCAGTTAATGTTTGTTACAGTAAACTAGATTATGATCTTCAGCCAACAAAACAAATGATTCTAAGGAGGAAGTGGAATAGGGTGTTGCCTAATTGATAGTCATCCCCTTAAAATACTTTAGATTAAGACATTTGTTACTCAGCAGTTCACATTAAATCTCTCTCTTCCTTTATGCCAGGGGTGGGGAACCTAAGGCCCGCCGGATGCAGCCCCCAGCTTGCCTGGATCTGGCCTCCGAGGGTGGGTTGGGACTCCCCTCCTAGAATTGGGGGGCCTGTGCTGACACTCCAACAACCACCCCCACCTCTGTGGGGATGGAGCACAGCCTGGGCCTACTAAGGCTATGGTGTTCAAGGGAGTGTCTCTCTCCTCCTCAGTCTGGGAGGAGTCTCCTGAATAATATTAGGCCTCGTCAGTAGTCACTACTGTACTGCAGATGGGCTACAAATGGATGCAGTTATATGGTATACTTTCAAACAGTATTTAAAAGCAAGTTGAACAGACTATGCACAGATTCACTTTAGACACCATGTAAAAGTGCATATGATTTCCCTCCCTGCCTTCCCTTCCCCCCCCCCGACTTCTTGCTCCAGAAGATGCATTTTCAATATAATGCACATACTGGTCCATTTGCCTTTCAAATTAAAGCTTGGAATGAATTCAAATGATGTATCTGATCAAAGCAAGTACAGCTTTAAAAGCATTTATAATGAGGACTTTAAATATCAGTTTTCTACAATAGGGGACTACTCACATCATCAGTGTCTTTGACTCGAAGAATCTGTTCTCTTAGGTCTTGTAAGTCATTAAATGTTGACTGTGCTGTGATGGAATATACTAATGCGAAGCCTTGTCCATTTTTCATGTAGAGGTCTCTCATTGCTGTGAACTGTTCCTATAATGAAAAGGACACACAGTTGTGAATTTGAATTTCTTTACAGACCTTAGTTTTAAGAAACTGGGCTTTATTTATTTGAGAAACATGTGATTCTTTAGACTTTAAACATATACAACATGTAACAAAACTATACCAAAATTCTAACTGAGAAATAGGTTATTACAGATTTGTTAGCTGGTGCTTTTTATTCAAGGCAATTAATATTGTAGAGTATGTTAGAACAACCTTACACAAAGTGCAAGTGGAGATATACACCTCTTAAAGATACAGATTTTTTTTTAAATGCTCAACAAAAAAAGCCCTACGCTGACTTGTATAGCATAAATATAACGTAAAGACAATAAAACAAACTGTTTACTAGTATTAACAAACACTATTTCAGAGTCTCATGGGATAGCCATGTTAGTCTAACTTTAAAAAAGAGTTGTCCTGTGGCACCTTAGAGATTAACAAAAATATATAGTATCATGCACTTTCGTGGGTAAGACCAACTCATCTGATGAAGTGGGAGCAGAAACAGAATTCAAGGCTATGTCTAAACTACATCCTTCTTTCGAAAAAGGGATGTAAATTAGGCAGCTCAAAAGTGCAAATGAAGCAGGGATTTACATATCTCGTGCTTCATTGGCATAATCGCATCACAGTGTTTTCGAAAAAGTATTTCAAAAGTGAAACCGCTGTCTAGATGCTGTTCTTTCAAAAAACCCACCCCTTTTTCAAAAGATCCTATACTCCTCATTTAAATGTGTAGACCAAAGACCATGTTGCAGCCATACAGAGGTCCACTATGGGGACATTGGCCAGGAAGGCAGCAGAAGAGGCTTGAGCCTGGTGGAGTCTGCCCCCCTCAGTGGCAGAGGCTGGGCACCTGCTAGCTCAGCATGCTCTGATGCAGAAGTGATCCACTTGGAAATATGCTGTGAAAAAATGGGAGACCCTTCATATTTTTGGAGTAGATGACAAAGAGCTGTGAGGATTTGCAAAAGTGCCTCATACAGTCCAGTTAGAAGCACCCTCCTGATGTCCAAGGCATGGAGACGTCTTTCCTCACTAGTCTTATGCAGAAAAAACAAGTAGTCCTGTAGCACCTTAGAGACTAACAACAACAAAAAACAATAGATATAGATTATAGTATCATGAGCTTTTGTGGGCAAAATCCACTTCCTCAGATAACAGAAAAAGAAGAGAAAGAGGAGGAGAAAAAAAAATCTTATCAATTGTAGTGCTGGTGCTAATGAGAGTAATTGAGTGGGCTGTAAGCGCCGATACTTAGATTGTTTATGTTATTTGGGTGTTAAATACAATGGCCCATCCAGTTCATGTCTTTGTTCAGGCCATGAGAGAGAGAGTGTCAAATTTGAATATGAAGGCCAGTTCTGCAATTTCTCTCTCTAGCTGGTTCCTGAAATTCCTGTGTAGGATGGCTACTTTTAAATCCATTAATAAGTGCCCAAGTAGGTTAACATGTGCTCCTACAGGATTTTGTATATTACCATTTCTGATATACAACTCCAGCCCTTGTCGATTAACCTTTCGCATCCCTGAAAAAGTGGATGAAAGGAAGAGATCACAGCCAAGAGGACCTTGAACAACACCAGAGCCAGACCAGAGTTTCAGATGGAGGAGGTAATCCAGTATCGTCTGGGTTCTTTCTAGCTTTTGAGCTGCTCAGACTGAGAATTGTGTCCATTTAAGCCATATAGGTGGACCACATTGAGGACTCCTGCTTTCTAAGAGGACTCACCTCATCTCTGATGAGCATTCCTGCTCTTGCGGGTTTAACAAACAGAGCATCCACACCATGAGGTGGAGAGGCTATAGCTCTGGATGCTACAGATAGCCCTAGTCCTGCACCAGAAGGTCCGTGCGGGCCAGAAAAAGCCATGGTTGCCACACCAAGAGACTCATAAGCAAGCTGAACCAGTGCTGACACTGCCAGGCAGGTGCAATGAGTATCACCCATGTCGAATCCTGCTAGCACAAAGCCTATACATCTCAAGTACCAACTTTGGCTACTAAAGAAATGAGAACAGAACAAAAATACCATACCTCAAGGGAGGGCAAAATATAGGGATTTCCCCAAGAGAAATCAGTGTTACCACCACCTGTGATAAATTTAAGATTCCTATACAGAGGTGAATTATATCTTAGAGGGGGCTAGCACAAGACCTATATTGCTTAATTTTAGCTTTTCCTATTAGGAGTAAAGCAAGGATCACAGGCAGCATACAATTTACTTTCTGCAGTGTTACTGCCAGTTCTGCTTAAATACTGGTTAAGTGCTGCGTGTAAGAGAGGGTAAATATGGTCAGTGTTGTTCAGAGGATAATTAAATACGAGCGTACCACTGATTGTCATTCCACTTTTCTACTTTGGAAGTCTTTCAGATTCTTGAGTGTTATACATACCTACCTACATAGAGAGAGGCTAATTAGTTTTACATACCGTTCCTGCAGTATCTAGGATTTCAAGCATACACTGTTGTGCATCTACTTCAACTTGCTGCCAAGAAAACAAAGATCAGGTTAAAAAATTTTCTTTTCAATGCAAGAAGGACTGAAATAGGCAACTGATTTCCCTTTATTATGACTATAATACACAAGACAAAGTAAGGAAAAATAAGACCCTGGCTTTTAATAAGTTTGTGTGTGTATTCTGAAAGCAGGAGATAAGTTTTCAGAAGCCCTTAAGTGATTTAGGAGCCTAATTTCAAAGTGGTACTTAGGGACTAATGTTACCTATATACTAAAGAATATTGTAGTAGACTAAGGATTTATAATCAGAGAACAAAGCTAGTTTATACTAGGTTCAATGGGCACTTACAAACAAGCATACACACTTTGTCAGGAAAAGCACAGATCAAAGCTAGAAAGTCAAAGTGGCATATTGATGATTGTTAAAAGGGCAAATTGGATCAATAGAGAGGTGGGAGTAAATTGCATCAGGGAATTAACACTTAACAATTTGCTTTAAGTATGTAATAATATAACAGCATCTTTCTCCCTCAAGGTATATGGGTCCATCTCATTGGTCACTCTACCCATAAAGGAGGACTGGCAAAGTTGCTTTGCACATTGATATCTTTCAGGGAGCGTCCTACTTAATTTTTTACTGTATATTAACTTAAACTGTAAAGCTTATTTTCTGAAAGATTGTTTTTTCCACATATCCTCCCTTCATTTTCTTCTCCTGAATAATATTAGGCCTCTTCAGTAGTCACTACTGTACTGCAGATGGGCTACAAATGGATGCAGTTATATGGTATACTTAACACCATTTCTTTTGTAAGTCATGGCTTGAAATCTCAAGTCAACAGTATGTTGAAATAATTTAGATATTGTAATAGAATTCTGAACATTTAAATAGCAGTTTAATACTCAAAACAGATTACAATCTGAAATTCATGTAAAGTTTTTATTTAGTATTAGTTAAGATTAAGATTTAATAAGCTGTGTACATAACCACAGCAATTGTCAAAACAATGCTTTCAAAGACAGAAGCCACAAAGCAAGTGAGAATGTCATTGCTATTACCCTTGCTTGGGGGAAGTGTGCCGATGCTATTCAGACTAAGTATGACTTCCAGAATCAGATCAATTCACAGAACAAGAAACCTATGGGTTTCTTAGTTATTCCAGGACCACGTGTAGTCAGACAGATGTTAATTTTTAAGAATACTAGTCAAAAGCCAAGATTAATTTGTTTGAAATCATGTGACCGTTTCATACTTCATAAAAATAACTAGTGCCTTTAGTTTTCTTTTGAAAGCTGATCATAGAATCCTAGGGCTGGAAGAGAACTCAGGAGGTCATCGAGTCCAGCCCCCTGCCCAAAACAGGACCACCCCCAATTAAATCATCCCAGCCAGGACTTCGTCAAGCCGGGACTTAAAAACCTCTAGGGATGGAGATTCCACCACCTCCCTAGGTAACCCATCCCAGTACTTCACCACCTTCCTAGTGAAATAGATTTTCCTAATATCCAACCTAGACCTCTCCCACTGTAACTTGAGACCATTGCTCCTTATTCTGGCATCCGTAACTACTGAGAACAGCCTCTGTCCATCCCTCTTTGGAACCTCCCTTCAGGAAGTTGAAGGCTGCTATCAAATCCCCCCTCACTCTTCGCTTCTGCAGACTAAATAAGCCCAAATCCCTCAGCTTCTCCTCGTAGGTCATGTGCTCCAGCCCCCTAATCATTTTGGTTGCCCTCTGCTTGACCCTCTCCAATGAGTCCACATCTTTTCTATAGTGGTGGGCCCAGAACTGGACACAATGCTCCAGATGTGGTCTCACCAATGCCAAATAAAAGGGGAACAGCAACTTCTCTAGATCTGCTGGCAATGTTCCTCCTAATGCAACCTAATATGCCATTAGCCTTCTTGGCTACAAGGGCACACTGTTGACTTTCATCCAGCTTCTCATCCTCTAATCCCCAGGTTCTTTTCTGCTGAACTGCTACTTAGCCAGTCGGTCCCCAGCCTGTAACAATGCTTGGGATTCTTCCATCCCAAGTGCAGGACTCCGCACCTGTCCTCGTTGAACCTCATCAGATTTATTTTTGGTCCAATCCTCCCATTTGTCTAGGTCACTCTGGACCCTATTCCTACCCTCCAACATATCTACCTCTCCCCCTAGCTTAGTGTCATCCATAAACTTGCTGAGGGTGCAATCCATCCCCTCATCCAGGTCATTAATAAAGATGTTGAACAAAACCGGCCCTAGAATCCATCCTTGGGACACTCCACTTGAAACTGTCTGCCAACCAGACATCAAGCCATTGATCACTACCCGTTGGTCCCGACAATCTAGCCAGCTTTCTATCCATCTTATAGTCCATTTATCCAATACATACTTCCTTAATTTGCTTGCAAGAATATTGTGGGAGACCGTATCAAAAGCTTTGCTTAAGTCAAGATACATCACATCCACTGACTTCCTCTTGTCCAAAGAGCCAGTTACCTCATCATAGAAGCTAATCAGGTTGGTCATGCATGACTTGCCCTTGGTGAATCCATGTTGACTATTCCTGATCACTTTCCCCTCTTCCAAGAGCTTCAAAATGGATTATTTGAGGATCCACTCCATGATTTTTCTGGGAACTGAGGTGAGGCTGATCAGTCTATAGTTCTCTGGATTGTCCTCCTTCCCTTTTTTAAAGATGGGCACTACATTTACCTTTTTCCAATCATCTGGGACCTCTCCCGATCTCCATGAGTTTTCAAAAATAATGGCCAAAGGTTCTGCAATGACATTTGCCAACTCCCTCAGTACCCTCAGATGCATTCAATTTGGACTCATGGATTTGTGTATGTCTAGCTTTTCTAAATAGTTCTTAACCTGTTCTTTCTCTACTGAGGGCTGCCCACCTACTTCCCATACTGTGTTTGCCTAGTGCAGTAGTCTGGGAGCTGACCTTGTCTGTGAAGACAGAGGCAAAAAAAGCATTAAGTACTTCAGTTGTCACTAGGTTACCTCCCTCATCCAGTAAGGGCCCGATACCCTCCCTGATCACCCTCTTATTGCTAACATGCCTGTTGAAACCTTTCTTGCTAATTACAATTCCAATTGCACTTTCACTTCCAGATTACTCCCCTGCATTCTTGAGAATTATATTTATACTCCTCCCTGATCACCTGTCCATGTTTCCACTTCTTGTAAGCTTCCCTTTGTGTTAAAGCTCACCAAGAATTTCACTGTTAGGCCAAACTGGTCGTCTACCTCATTTGTTTTTCTTACTACACATCAGGATGGTTTGTTCCTGTGCCTTCAATAAGGCTTCTTTAAAATACTGCTAGTTCTCCTGGACTCCCTTCCCCCACACGTTAGCATCTCAGGGGATCCTGCCCATCAGTTCTTTGAGGGAGTCAAAGTCTGCTTTTCTGAAGCTCAGGATGTTTATTTTGCTGCTCTCCTTTCTTCCTTTTGTCAGGATCCTGAAATCAACTCTCTCAGGATCACTGCTTCCCAGGTTGCCACCCACATCTACTTCCCCTACTAGTTCCCCCCGTTTGTGAGCAGCAGGTCAAGCTGCGCATGGCCCCTGATTCATTCCCTGAGCACTTGCTCAAATATTTGCAAATGTCACATCAAATATGATCTAAATACATGCAATAACAACCATTTCACCACTTTCATAAGGCTTGCTACCATTTTTTATATAGTTTACTACAGGCGCTTTGAAGTGATGAGGGTCCAAAATAACTGGATAGGACCTGAAATTCTTGCTCCTCAATTTGAAGGCTAAGATTAAAAACAAGTACAATCAATTTTTTAAACAGATTTTTAGTAGATTTCCTGTATAGTTAGAGCTAAAACGAGTCTCACATGAGTAACATTTTCCAATTACAATGACTATTTGGTCACCAGGAAAGTAATTGACATATTTTTGGTTCTCTGTGATTCCCCTGCTATCACCCAGCAGCACAAAGCCAGTAGCTAGCTGCTAAAGTACACTGACAATAGGGAGTTGAGGTAGAAAGTAGTGGGGAACTGGGGATGTTAAAACAGTCAACCACTAGCTCTTAACTGGTTAACCATTTAACTTGGGACCTGCTGTGACCATGAGGTCTAGCCACTGCTCCCGCTAGCTCCTTTGCAGCTACCTGCCACCAGAGTTCACTGGCAAGGGCCAGTTCACTGGCAAGGGCCGGTTAACTAGTAAGCATACCAATAAGCCTTATGGTTACCAGTATGTTTACTTGTTCACCATTTAACATCCACAGCCTACCCCACCCTCTCCAGCTGAAAATAGGACAAGGCTCACTCATATCACTGCAGTTTCAGTCTAGGTCACTCTTACCTCATCTGGATAAGCTACCTACACATATTCATCCATCCCATTAAAATCACATCAAGGGAAGGCTATTTTAATATTTCATTAGCAGTATCTATAATGAATAGTTTTAAGCGGTTCATTACGGGATAGAGTTTGAAAACTACTGTTTTATTCACTTCACAAATGCAACCCTGTTATAACTACTGACTTAAGTGGGACTTGCACCAATTTCAACAGTAGGCACCAACCCACTTTAGTAGACAACTTTCAGCAGGAATCCTAGTCTATTCAATGTCTCCCATGTACAAATTAAGGAAAATATGGTTTTGTAGTTTAGGTAAAATAAAGGGTATCTGGAAGCCACGAAAAGGCTTTGAAAATATAGGGAAAAAATTGAGATCTTGAAAATATTAGGTTCAAAAGTTAGAATGAATGTGGCATCTAAAGCAAGAAAAGTTTGTGGTTAACGAGAAAAGAATTTCTGAGAAAAGACGCCTCTAAGTTATAGTTACAAACTGGTTTTAACCAACAAAAGATGCTGTTTTGTAATATAATAAACCAATGTTATCGTCAAGGGGGCCCAGACCTAGAATTGTTTTTACTGAAGGATGGGAAAGGAGTAAATCCCAAACTGTTTTTTTAGCAGAAATTAGCAACTGGCAATGACATTTCTTGTTTACTAGAGAATATAAAAAGATAGACTTTTGGAGGGTTCACTGACAGTATCTGCCATACCAGTTTGGAGCCAACCAATATGGGTTTGAAAACATTAGGTCTAATCTGTTTGTAAATACCTTGATCAAATACTTATAACTGCTATTGTATGGTATAGTAAATGCTTAAGCAGTTAGACATGTTTAGAGAATTCAGCCATTGAATTTTATGACAATTAGGGTTATGATACCTTACATAAACAATATCAACACCTCAAAGTTACAAAACTTTTTATAAATGGGAAAATATTTAAGCTTAAATTGCAATATTAGAAAGTTTTATTTGCATTATGTATTTAAGTAGGCTCTTCAAAACGTGGCTGTCCTCAGCAGAAACCATATTGATATTCGCAGGCTCTGGTTCATTGACTTATGAATATTTATATTTCATAAATTTCATACGAGTTGGTGATACTGGAGGTGTAATAATCTTTTACCATTCAGATTTTATGGTCACGGATTTTCTATTTTTTTTTTAAATTTTCGTTTTAGAGTTCCAAAAATGATATTAAAGTCCTGTCAGGATAGTATCATTGTATATTCATGGCATTACCTTTCTGTAGGAGTCTTCTATCGTAGGATCGTATTTTTCAACAAATATTCCTTGAACAAACTGTACGGTCTGCAACACAAAGAAGTTCTCTTATACAACTTTAAGATGTTTATATAAATGTCAAAATATACAAAAACATAATATTGTTCTAGGGGTACATAGCATTGCCAAGAGTACCTTCTTATATTTACTGAAGGCAGAAATGTGTCTAGATGTAATGTACATAATCAGATAAAAGGTAACAGGTACCCCAAACGGTAAACAAGAGTACATTAGAGGTAAATATGAATGACTTCTCAACTAGTTGCTTCCCCCCCTTTGCTGCCTCTATCAGAGGCAGCAGGGGGGAGGGGAGAAGCAGGGGCCAATGCTGGGGGGGGAGGGAGAAGCCAGCTTAAAGCCGGTTCCCCCCAGCACCAGCTCCGCTGGGGTTGGGGGGGCAAGTGAGGCTGAGGCGCAGCGGCGGACGAGGTGTGAGCTATGAATCAGTTAATTCCCAGCTCATGCCTGGTCCCCCACTGGTGCCTCCGTCTCTTAAATGTATTAAGAGCTAGGTGGCTCTTACTACGTTTAAAAGACAGAGCCACAGTGGGGTTAGCTCCTGAGGCCAGGTGCTAACCCTGCTGTGGCTCTGCAGTTTCCCCCCGTTGACTAATCGAGTAGTCGATGGAAATTCCATAGTCTATTAGCTAATTAAACAAAATTTAACATCCCCAGTTCTAATACTTACGTTTTTATCCACCCAAGTTAGGGTGGATATACCATTGTATAAATGACTGTCTAAAGCAAATGAGAGTTCACAATGTATGTCTGAAAAAGACTAAACTATGAAATAGCTACATACATACCCCAGAGAAAAAGTCAACCTAATACAGTTAGTAAACAGATACTCCTGTTGTGTGCATGTTATACAAGCTTTAATACAAAATGAAAGGGCTGTTTTGTACTGTCCACAACTTTATTAGTACTATAAATTCAAGATGTGCATCTCCTTCCAAGAGCCTGTTCTCCCCTCAGCCCACTGGGACCTGTCCCCCCGACCTCTTCACCCCTGGCACTGCAGCCAAGGGCTAGGAGGCAAGGCAAGGATTTGGGGCAGGAGGGCTACTTACTGGTGTGCTGGCAGGAAAGACAGCAGAGCCCCAGCCCTGCTGGCTACTCCATTGGTGGTACAGCTACCCCCAGTAGACACACTGCAGGATCCCTGCCCCCAGTGGCACTTTCATATTATGTCTCTCTGAACAGCAGTCCTTCCCTTTGCATGTTATGGAAAACTCTAGTTTTCCTGGGGCTTCTGGTTGTCCTGGCACAACCAAACCCTGACCTTGCTTTAAGTTAGGACAGAGGTCAGCAACCTTTTCAAACCCAAGAGCCAAACTACATCAAAATTCAGAACAAGTGGTCTACAAAGAGCTGTATAAGAACACCCATTTGCATGACTGAAAACATAACTTCCTGGTAATTGACATGATAAATAATACCATAAATGAAACACTGTACTCGGACTCCTGTTGGGCTGCAGTCTGCAGCTACAAATGGGGTTGTGGGGGGGAAAGGAGGGGAGATCATAGGACCCCCGCGCAGCACCAGCGTCTGTGAGGGCTGACACAAAGGCTGCTTCGCCCAAGAGAAAGGGAAAGGGGTGGGCAAATACAACATGGCTCTCAAGAGCACTGACAAGGGATGGAGTTGGGCTGCCGCAGAGCCCAGCCGGGGGAGGAGGCGGCAGGTTTGACCTTGCCCTGTGCTGAGGCCTAGCCGGGCCCATGCACTCCCCCCACAGGGCACCCCTGTGCTCCTTCACAACTGCAAGGAGCACGAGCACTCACCTGCTAGGGCTCCCACGAGCCCTGTGGCATGGGGCAAGGGGAAGCAGCTCCCTGTGGCAACCCAAGGATGAGAGAAGAGACTGGAGCCACCAGGCCTCTCCACAGGGCTGGAGCCAGGACTGGAGCTGGAGCCAGGGCTGCGTGATGGCTGCCTGGCTGCTCCGAGGGCAAGCTCCACGGTGGCTGCCAGAGGTGGAGCCTGGAGTGAGGTGTGGCTGCTCCCGGGGCTGGGACCACAGTACCGCAATCCAGCCATGCAGCCCTGACCGCAGCTCCAGCCCTGGGGAAGTGCTGGAACTGCAGCCAGGGCACACCCTGGCTTTGGTGCACAGCAGCCTGGCTTCAGCTCTGGCAGCTGCCCACCATGTAGCTCTGCCCCAGGAGTAGCTGGGAAAGCCACTAGGGGGCCCTGGCCCCCCACTCTACCACCAAGCCCACCAGCAGCAGCAGCTTACCTTCCATATCCTAGGAAGGTGAGTGCTGCTCTGTGAAGAGGTGGGCAGGATTAAAATTCTTTGTGCACACCTGGGTAGGCATGCACCTAAAGGGATCTTAGCCCAGCAGCTGCCAAAAGAGCCATATTTGGTTCCATTGGAGCCACAGGTTGCCGACCCCTGAGTTAGAAGAGGAAACTGCATACCAAATTTGGTGGCCCTAGCAACTACCCGTTAGGAGGAATTCTTGAACAAATGGACACACAAACGGACACACAGACTAAAGTATAGATACTCATAAAATTCTCTTTAGAGGCTATGTAGCAGCTGCACAGGACATACAAATGGCCATGCTTCAATGGCCAGATTGAAGGTCCATCTAGCCCAGTATCCTTTGTTCTGTAGCCAGTTCTTCCTACAGCTTTCCTCAAGGACTAATTCTATGTCTCATTTCCTGCATAATTTTGTCTCCACTACACTGTCTGCTCATTTTCTTTTACCCTATGTTATTCCCAATCTCATCTACCTGCTTTGCTCTCTAATTTTGAAACCCATGTAACCCATGGGAAACTAGATCTAAATTCTATGGTGCCCTGATGCAGGAAACTGAAGATTCTGCAACAGCTTCATTTAAAATTAAAAAGCCGAAGTACCAATCACATTACTCATTTTCATGTCAAGTTTATTAGCATTGGCTGACAATGGACAGGATGCTGCATGCACAACTGATTTCCCTGGAGAGGAAATTCATCTTTCAATAGTTTGGGAAATAGTGTAAGCACTTCAAGGTGCATTTTTTAAAAAAACTGTCAAACACCTGTATCAAAGTATGCTGTAACAGTGTCAGAACATTCAGATATTAGGTCTTAATTGAATTTAGACTCGTTAGCAAGATGAAGCCACCATGTGTCACTCAGAATATGAACATAATGATATACGTGTCTCCCTGCCAAGAAAAAGGTCACATTGAAAACGATTCAGCTGACAGGAATATAGAGACCCCAGTTCTACTCCGGCTTTTAATGATCCTCGCCTCTGTAACTCAGTTTCTCCATCCAAAAAATGGGGATAACGATATCTTCCCATCTCTGCAAAGTACACTGATGTTCGGGTGAAAAGCGCTCTCTCTCTCGATATAAAAAAAGTGTTTCCTGACAGGTGACAGAACAGCATCATCACACACTTGCGCTCCCTGGCCATGAAAGTGAAAGCGGCCAAAGAGAAGGGGTTTGGCAAGCACAGCGTGCAGGCGCAGTCCACTAGTAAGATTTAAATATTTTTCAGCAAGTGATTGAGAGAGTCAAAACAAAACTTGCTGCTCCAAAGAGCAATCTACCTGTGGCTGGCAACTCCAGAAAACAGATCTGTCATTGTGTCCCTCCCCACTCAGGATTTTTTCCCTTCCTTCCAGCTGTGGTAAGCAGAATCCCTCACATGCGAGATAAGCGTCTCATGAACAGAAGAATCCATCAGAACCATGCATGTGCCTTGTGCCGCTTCTGTGTTGTCAAAAAGTGATTTTAGAACTGCTCTCCTGAACTTAGCAGCCAGGTCCAGGTCCAAATCCAAATCCAAAGCGTAATGCTTGACAGTGAGTTATTCCATTCCACGGAGAGAGCTTTGCAGATTTCTATCCACACATTTCTGAAGCAGGAGAAGGATGCCACATGAACCTTGGTGGAATGAGCCTTAAGGTTTGGTGGGAGAGGTATATTAGCCAGCTGGTAATGTGAGACGTGTTATCTATTTCAATATTCTGTGAAAAGATGGCCTGACTTTTTAGAACACGTGCCTACAGCCAGACTGTCACCATCTATTTCTGAACAGTCTAGTCTTGTCAATATAACAGCATAAAAGTCCTGGAAACAATGAGTGGGCGCACAATTTCTCCTAATGCAGTGTGTGATAAATGAGGAGTTAGTGCGACCCTATGCCAGTCCTCTGGAATGTCATATGAAGTTTCAGCCATAAGTGCATCAAGCTTGCTCATTTTTCTGGCTAAAGTTGTAGCCACTAGAACAGCCATCAAAAGAATATTTTAAAAGTTATTCAGCGGGAGGGTCCACAAGTCTAAGGAGCACTTTGTTGAGATTCTAAGTGGGAGGAGGGTCTCTGGTGGGTAAGCATGCAATAGGTCTTTGAGAAACTTAGATAGGATGACCATATTTTCCTATACCCAATATGGGACAGAAAGGGGGGGACTGCCAAGGGAGGAAATGGGATGGGGTGGGGACTTGAGCCCTGCAGCAGCAAAGGGCTTCAGCACCACAGCGAGGGCTGCCTGGGAATGGGACTGCAGCCAGCAGTGGGGGCAAGAGGGAAAGGGGTTTCAGCCTGGGGAGGCGGCGGCGTGCCAGCGTTCAGGGCTTCAGCCCCATGTTCTGGAAAGGCTGGCAGACTTCCCCACTTCTTTAGGGTATACATGGAGGGAAGACACTCCTACCTGGTTTCTTTCTATGTTTCTCCCTAGGCACCCTACCTGACTCCAGATACCATGTGCTGGTGCCTGGCCTTACTGCTGGCAACAAAACAGGAGGCTGCTGCGGCTGCACTGACTGGCGAGCTCAAGAACCACCAGGGGGCATCCAAATACAGGACATTTTGCCCCTTTTTGAAAAAAAAAGTTGGGTCGCCTGGAAGACAGCTTAAATATGGGGCAGTCCTAGTAAAAACGGGACAGATGTCACCCTAAACTTAGATGAGAAGGACTGAGTATGACTATACAGGAGAATGGGAAGCAGTGCTCCCTCTCTAAGATTTTCTATCCTTGAATGGGTTGAAATTTTTTATGTGCAACACAAATATTGAGGTAGTGTGTGGATATGCACCCACCAGTACAAACAAAACTGTAGCTCTAAATAAATATTTTAAATAGCCCATAGGTGTGGAAGAAAATATATTAAAATAAGGGATAATTAACAAGGAGAAATGCTTATGATTATTTAATATGAAATCAAATAAAAAGAAAATTAACACTATGCTTGGCTGAAGAAGTGAGTTGTGCCCATTAAAGCTCAGGATACAATTTATATATTTTTGTTAGCCTAAGGTGCTACAGGACCAGTGTTATTTAAGTTTTTTTTAGTTACAGACTAACATGACTGCTACTCCTCAGATCTTGGAGTACATGTATCATCATCCTTTCTAACAGACAGATGCATGTTTCAAAATGTTGCAAATGGTTTCATCCTACAAAACAGCTAGGATCACACCCAATATTTGCTACTTCTGACTCATAAGAGCCAAAACTCTACCACATAGCCTTAATGCAATACAGTTTACCACATATTAGTAACAGGATTTAAAAAAAAAAAAAATCATTAAGATCAGAGTTTTAGATATCTACAACACTCAAAAAAATTCTATTAAAAGAATCTTTCTTTCTTACCGTAAGCCATTAACACAAGGGTGGGCAATAATTTTTTATGGGGGACCACTCCAAGAATTTGGTAAGTGATTGAGGGCCACATTCTTCTATTATATTACTGGAGGAGGTGCAGAGGTCTGGGATGGAGGTTGGATGCAGAAGGGAATTTGGGGTAAGGGACTGGGGTGTGGGTTCTAGGAGGGAGTTTGGGTGAAGTAGGGGATTGTGATCTGGGGTAACACTCTGGTGTGAGGAGGGGGAGGGGGTACAAGGCCTGGGAGGCAATTGTGACCTAGGGTAGGAGTGGGTACAGGGATTTGGGCTGTGACCAGGGATAGCAGATTGGGGTGCAAGGTCTGAGAAAGGGTTGTGACCTGAGGAGGGGACGCAGTGCCTGGGAAGGTGTATGGGGGCTGGAGCAGGGGTGCAGAAGATTTGGGTTACATGGGGTAGGAGGGCAGAAAGGGGGCAGAGGGTTGGGGAAGGAAAGGAGGGGCTGGGGTTCCAGAGATAGGCTCTGGCTGGGAGACCTTACCTAGCTCCCAGCCAGCAGCCCAGCAGGTTCCTTAGCCAGGGTCCCTATCTTCGAGCCTCTGTACATGCTCAGGGGAGCTGCAGGAGCCATGTTTATTGTTCTGAACTGAATGCTGTGAGCCTGGGGAATGAGGGAGGAGGGGCACTTCACATGCTGCCTGTCATGCAAACAGGCAGCAGCTATTGGTTATAACCGGCCCATGGGAGCTACTGAGGGTGGGGGCAGAACGAGAAACCTGTCTCCCCTCCCTCCAGGCTCTCAGTGTTCAAAGACACATGTGGCCCTCCACCCAGCTTCCAGAGTGCAGAGCGGCTGCAAGGCAGGCAGGGAGCCAGCGGATGCTCTCACGGCTAGATCTGGCCCACAGATCATCTTTTGCCCAGCCCTGGAAGAGAGACTGGAACCAGCTTCTCCATTTATAGCAGGCAGCAGCTGCCCCACCCTCCCTTCCCCAGCTGATTAGCTAAGCTCCCTGCCTGTACAGGAAGCTCTGAACCTCTGTGTGGGGCTCAGAAAAGGGCTGTGCACCCATGCGGGCACAGAGCTTACAGGGAACCTCGATGGGAAGCTCATTGCTGATCTTAATAGATCTTAATGAATGACCATCTGTTTTAAGTGCAATAGGCAGCACAAAATCTATTATTGAGGCTTCATCTGGACCCAGTCTATGTTGGGCTACCCCAACTATTCCTCTACCAGCAGCACAGAAACAAGAGACAATACCACCATACTATGCCATTCATACTGTGTTAATTCTGAAACAAAAGACAGAACTATGTAGCACTTTAAAGACTAACATCCTCTTATTTTAGGATGTGTGGGTAGCAGTGTGTGGTATTCAGCTAACAGCCACGCTGACTGGTACGCTGACATGAGATTAGATCTGGGCAGTCTGGGAGTGACACAGGCTGATGGACAGATATTTGTAGAAGATCTGTCAACCAAAAGTCTACCAGTAAGGAAGGATAAGTATATTGTGGTCGTTTCATTTAATTTTAACTTTATTCTGGAAATTGATGGAAAGACATATAGAAGACTTTGTACCCATTACAAAAGGAAGGCATCAGTTAATGACCCCAATCTAACACCTCCTCTGAACACAAGAGTTTGACACCTAGTGCTGAGCGAGCATACCGTCAGCGTTTGCCAACATAGGAATATTGGTGCTATGAGTGATCTCTACAGATTCTCCCCCCCACAGCCCAGCTGAGCTGTGCACTGCTCCCAGCTCTCCCGTTCGCAGACCAGCTGAGCCACGCACCACATCCCAGCACCCAACCCCTGCGCAGCACACTGGGACTCTGATCCTGGAACACCCATGGTCATGCCTGACCACAGATATTGCCAGACCAGAGAATCCCGGATTTTAGAGGTGTATGCATGAAAGCACATCTATCTGCTAACTAAAAACAAGGCCTCAAATTAGTAGGAAAAAAAGTGTCCAACCTGCTTCAAGAGATCTATTAGTTACAGTGGTTAATGGAATACTACTTACCAAAGCAGATTTTCCAACACCTCCTGAGCCAAGAACAACTAGCTTGTATTCACGCATGGTGCAAGTGTTGAGTCACTCCTTGATACCTAAAATACATAAGAAAAAATTACATCCCAAACTCTAAAGGACAACTGCATTAGAAGAACTTAAATTATTTTACAGTGTTCCATACTAAACAGTGCTCATAGCTATGTACCCATCTGATGTTTACGGTGTGACAAAACTAATTTTAACACTAATTTTAGAGTCAGCTGATAGCTACATAATACCAATACATAAACTAAGGCAGGCATAACCTAAGCAAGCTGCCTCTTGATTTACTATACAACACAGAAACAACAAACCCTAACTGGTCAGTCTGTACTCAGGATTACTATTAATGTCAGTAATTCTACTTACCCAATAGTTTAAAAACAAATATCCCCATTTTCAATATCAAAGAATTACATTTTTATCTCTGCATGTGTTGCATGCATTAAGCTCCATTACAAAATATTTCCTCTTTGTGAATACAATTATATATCAGTAACTAGCTTTTTCACTCTGTAAAACAGCTTTTACTGCACTCTTAGGTTTAGAATATCTTTATCTTGACCAACGTCTCTACTGATTGACTGACCAGTTGATTCTCTCCCAAGTATTTTGAAGCTGCCAGCCATTTTCTTTACCTACATGCAGGCTTTCCATTAACTGAAGCACTTACACATGGACAATATTCAGAGACTAAATCAGAAGGGATCATTAAATCATTTCATCTCATGTACAACACAAGCCATAGAATTTCATCCAGTTACTTCAGTGAATCAATAAGTTGTGTATGACTAAAACACATCTGCCAGACAACACCCAGTCTTGAACTCGGGACAGAATACATCATTTCCCTTGGCAATTTGTTCCAATGGTGAATTAAAAATCTGTTCCTTGCTTCTAATTTGAATCTGTCTACCTTGAATGTCAGCTATTGGTCTTGTTATACCTTTTGATAGATATAAAAGCCCTCTAGTACCTGGTATTTTCTGAGAGAGTATCTGCACAACATAATCAAGTCACCCTGATTTTTTTTTAAAGGAGCTAAACAAACTTGGCATCTTCAGTCTCTTGCTGTAAGACTTTTCAGTCCTCAAAAAAGTGGTTCTGAAGCTCTGCATCCTCTCCAATTTTTCAACATCCTTAAAAAAGAAAGTTGACACCAGAACTGCATTCAATATTTAATCTGTCACCACTGCCATATGCAGACATAAGAGTAACCTTCCTTATTCCTATTAACTGCTTCCCTAATTACATATCCAAGGATCGTATTAGCCTGTTTTGTTCCAGCACTACACTGGGCGCTCATGTTCATTTGTTACTCCACTGATGATTAGGCCCATACCAAGTTTACAACCTTGGAAAAAAAACCACCACACATCAGGCCAGGAAATCTGATCTAGTGTATTTTACACTATATACTACCCAGATTTAATGGGGGAAGACCAGTGCCCTTACTTCTGAACTAGGTAGCTAGAGAGTGGGAGCTGTTGACCAGACACCCAGTTCTGAAGGCAGCAACCCTCTACCAGCAGCACAGAAACAAGAGGAGACAATACCATACTATGCCATTCATACTGTGTTAGTTCTGTCTTTTGTTTCAGAATTATGTAGCACTTTAAAGACTAACAAGATGGTTTATTAGGTGATGAGCTTTCGTGGGCCAGAACCACTTCCTCAGATCAATATGTGGAAGAAAATCGGCACAACCATATATACACCAAAGTGATACAATCAAAAAAATGAACATGTGAAATTGACAAATCAAATTTTAGAACAGAGTGGGGGTGAGGGGGGAAGGTTAGTTTCTGTGAGGTAATGACATTAGGGGTGATAATTGGGGAAGCTATCTTTGTAATGGGTCAGATAATTAGAGTCTTTTTCATCTCACCACCTAATAAACCATCTTGTTAGTCTTTAAAGTGCTACATAGTTCTGTCTTTTGTTTCAGCTACACCAGACTAACACGGCTGCATCTCTATCACTGTGTTAATTCTGGTGGCAGCTATGTCTTTAGAGCTGAGCTCCCTGGCCAGCAGCCACCACTCTCTAGTTGCCCAGCTCTGAAGGCAGAACTGCCATGAGCAGCAACAAACTAGGAAGGGTAGCTTACAAACTCCTCCCCTCCATGGGAGTCCAGTATGCTAGGCGGGGAGAAGGCTTTATCTTCCCAAACCGCCAGGCATAGCCACACAACAGTGGAGGTAGGGTGCATGCGCACTCAGCGCCCTGCCCTACTTGCTCTCCTGCCCATGGTGGGGGTGGGGGCGGGGGCAGGGCCTCAGCAGAGGGAGATGGGCTGTAAGTGGGGCTGGGTCCCTGCCCCCCCCCCCCGACCTGGCTGCACCGACCGCCCATGCCCCCCCATAATATTGCAATCCCCCCACAACTCCTCCTTTGGTGAGGACCCCTATAACCAGGGCTTGACAAAGTGGTGAAACCTACTTGCCAGCCCCGCACTGCACATACGCAAGACCGCATTGTGCATGCGCGTGCCGCCGGGTGAACAGGGCAACCGGCTGAAATCTACTCACCCAATTCAGTGATTTGTCGAGCCCTGCCTATAACTACGACACCAATTTCAGATTTAAATAGCTGAAATAATTAAATACATTTTAAAAACCCTATGACCGAGATTGACCAAAATAGACTGTGAATATAATAGAGCCTCATTAGTGGTCTTTAAACCCTTTTCAGAGTATAACCTGCTCCCAAGTATACTGTCTTTAGTTCTGCAAGTATGGCCTTCATTTTTTTGCTTCTAAATTCACAACTTTACATTTGGCAATTAAGGCTATGATTGTGTCATGGAATCCGTGACTTTTAAAAACCTTTATAACTTCACAGTCTGCACTGGCTGGGAGATGCAGGGTCCCTCCGTTTCCTAAAGCAGCCAGGATTTGTGGGTTACTCCCCCACATGAGGCAGCAGGGGGACTCCTGAAGCCCCAGGTCACTGGGGGACCCTGGAGCTCTGTATCTCCATGAGCGGGGAGACCCCCGCAGTGATCATCCAGCTCAGAAGCTACTCAGTGGCTATTTTGTCCTGGATATTTTTAGTACAAGTCAGGGACAGGTCATGGGCTTCCATGCATTTCTTTATTGCCTGTGACCTAACCAGGACTTTTACTAAAAATATCCGAGACAAAAATCTTTGCCCTCATGACAGTAAGTGGTCTTTGATCAAATAAATTCAGCTTACTAAGCAATGCAAATCACTGACTACCCTGTCATCATCATTTAGCACTCCACCAATCTGTGTCACAAACTTTTACAAGTCAGCAGCTATTTTACATGTACACACTTCCAGACTATTGATAAAAATAGTGAGTGGTATTGGGTCTAGGAGAGATCCCTTGAATTCTAAATTTCTGGTTAACTTAACATATGAACGTCTGATACACAACAGATCTGGGTTAAGTGTGAGGATAATATTTTATGGCACAGAGGATGTCTACACTGAAGAGTTTTTTCAGAAAAACAGATTTTTTCTGAAAAAAAACTCCAGTTACATGCACACTGCAATCACGTTTTCGAAAAATTTTTTGAAAGAACAGAGGAGTTTTTCCAACATTGGTAAACGTCTTTCTACAAGGAAGAAGCCTTTTTCTGAAAGAGCTCTTTCAGAAAAAGGCATGTGTGGACGGGGGAAGAGGGAGTTTTTTCGAAAGAAGAGGAAAGAGGAAAAAGCACAGGTGCCCTGGTGGCCACTTCGTCCATAGTAATCACAGCTTAAATGCGAGATAGTATCCATTCGGTGTGGACGCTATCTTTTGAAAAAGCAGATCGCTTTTTCGATGCACTTTTGCTGTGTAGACTCTCTTTTGGAAAAAAGTTTTTTCAGAAGATCTCTTCCGGAAAAAGCTTCTTCTGAAAGAAGCCTGCAGTCTAGACATAGCCTAAGAGTCCACATAGCTCCTCAAGTCCTGTCCCAAAGGCCTTCTACACCAGCTTTAATAGGTGTCATTTTCAAAGTCCTATGAAACCATCTAGGAATTTTGCTGTCTAGTCTGGAGCATAAACTATGGTGAGTAAAATTATTTAGTAGTAATATTTAGCCAAGGTATTTTGCTTCCAATCTCCACTGAGTGCCTGGAGATACACGGATGCTCCTGGACCAGTGCGCCCCAGAGCCTAATGTCAGGAGGGCCAGCAGCACAGCCAGGGCCGGGGACAGCAAGGCCGGAGAAGACCCACAGCAGTGCTGAGGTCAGGGACTGGAGAACTTTAGCAGCCCACGGCAGCGCAGGGCCAGCAGTCATAGAAGCCCAGGTGCCCGCAGCAGCACAGGGTCAGGGATCGGAGAAGCCTAGCTGCCTATGGCAGCCCGCGGCAGCACGGAGCCAGAGAACCCTGACAACCAGCAGCAGCACAGGGCTGGGGAAATATGGCTGCATGCAGCAGCACAAGCCAGGGCCGGAGAATCCCAGCCGCCAAAGGCAGCCCAGGGCTGGGGCTGGCAGCAGCAAGCAGGGTGGAGGGAGCCAAAGGGAGGGGGCCGGCTGGCTTGGGGCCCTTAGCAGCAAATTCTGTCACGTTGGACCAGGGAGGTCCAACCTGTATAAATAAAAGGAGCATCTTTAAGAGTAGTTTGCTTTCACTTCTTGCTTGGAAAAAGATAAGCATTCCAACTATCAGTTATACAAGTTTAGAAAGTAGATAATTGTATCCTCTCCTTGCTTAGTGTTCTAAATACTTGAGAGCTTTAAACAGAAGTGCATATACTAGCTATAGATTTCTTCATAGCAAGAAAAGATGTTCTACAAACAAAAGAACTTCGTTTCATACACCATCAAGATGCCCTGTAACCTAACAAAATGTCATTTTTCAGTAAATAAACGCCTGTTGCCATGGAAGTTTCACAATATTCTGGAGATCACCAGCTGATCTAGCAATTAACTATGACCATAACATTCAATGTTGTGCTTGTGTTTGAAATACTACTACCACCACAGTTCTTCACCTCTTTGCTGCTATGCTATCTATTCATGCTCCCCAAAACCTCATTTCCTACTATACAAGTCAGCTACAAGGTATCATCACTGTTAGCAAGACTATGTAGTTGTGTAAAATGTTACGGTAGCAGTCTTCATTCCAGGTCATTAGAAACCATGAGTGAGGTAAAATCTTTTAGTGGCCCAACTTCTGTTGATGAAAGGTAAGCTTTCAAAGTTTACACAAAGCTCGAAAGCATCTCTTCCACCAACAGAATTTGGTTAACTAAATGATATTACCTCATTCACCTTGTCACTCAGGTGTTATGACAGTCAAGCACTACTAAGGTGACAAGGAGCCAAGTCTTAATTGAGATCCTGACAATATCCATTGTATACTTGCTCCACAGAGCATCAGCAGGAACAGAAATAATATACTGGCAAAACACACAGGAAACCTAAGAATTATTTTGACCTAACCAAGCATGCATACAATCATAATAGCTGTGGTATTGTCATTTTAACTTTATTTGATGAAGCAGTGCCCAGAGTTTGTTTCTGAATGTAAAATATCAACTCACAAAAATTACACAGAATTGGACACTGCTTGTGAACACATTTTATAGGTACAAAATGGTACTCGATGTCAAAACAGTTATATAGCAATATTTCATTCACTTTTATTTTTACAAAGTGACAGTAGTACAATTAGAATGAAAACAACTTACTTTCATTAATCAGCATCTTATCTCGGTTTTCTAAAACCAGAAGGGTAACTTCAAACAATGAGTGGTCCTGTAACACCTTAGAGACTAATATAATATCTATAGTACCGTGGGCTTTCGTGGTGGGTTGTGCCCACGAAAGCGCATGATACTGTATATTTTTTTTGTTAATCTCTAAACCAGTGGTTCTCAAACTTTTTGGCCCATGGACCACCAGGCTCAATGCAAACCTTTCAATGGACCACCAGTTGCTCATGGAAACTCACCGTTAACTACATAATTACCCCCAAGCCGTTTTGCTAGTGCTGCAGCTAGAGAGCATGATTTAAATGATTAAACAGAATAAGCGTTTTATAAGAACATAAGAACAGCCGTACTGGGTCAGACCAAAGGTCCATCTAGCCCAGTATCCTGTCTGCCGACAGTGGCCAGCACCAGGTGCCCCAGAGAGGGTGGACCGAAGACAATGATCAAGCGATTTGTCTCCTGCCATCCCTCTCCAGCCTCTGACAAACAGAGGCCAAGGACACCATTTTATCCCCTGGCTAATAGCCTTTTATGGACCTAACCTCCATGAAATTATCTAGCTTCTCTTTAAACTCTGTTATAGTCCTAGCCTTCACAGCCTCCTCCGGCAAGGAGTTCCACAGGCTGACTACACACTGTGGAAGAAGAACTTTCTTTTATTAGTTTTAAACCTGCTACCCATTAATTTCATTTGATGTCCTCTAGTTCTTCTATTTAGGGAACTAATAAATAACTTTTCTTTATCCGCCCTCTCCACACCACTCATGATTTTATATACCTCTATCATATCCCCCCCAGTCTCCTCTTTTCTAAACTGAAAAGTCCCAGTCGCTTTAACCTCTCCTCATATGGGACCCGTTCCAAACCCCTAATCATTTTAGTTGCCCTTTTCTGAACCCTTTCCAAGGCCAAAATAACTTTTTTGAGGTGAGGAGACCACATCTGTACACAGTATTCAAGATGTGGGCGTACCATAGTTTTATACAGGGGCAGTAAGATATTCTGGGTCTTATTTTCTATCCCTTTCTTAATAATTCCTAGCATCCTATTTGCCTTTTTGACCACCGCTGCACAGTGTGGAAGTTTTCAGAGAACTGTCCACGATAACTCCAAGATCTCTTTCCTGATTTGTCATAGCCAAATTAGCCCCCATCATACTGTACGTATAGTTGGGGTTATTTTTCCCGATGTGCATTACTTTACACTTATCCACATTAAATTTCATTTGCCATTTTGTTGCCCAATCACTCAGTTTGGTGAGATCTTCTTGGAGTCCCTCACAGTCTGCTTCTGTCTTGACTATCCTAAACAGTTTGGTATCATCCGCAAACTTTACCACCTCACTGCTTACCCTTTCTCCAGATCATTTATGAATAAGTTGAACAGGATTGGTCCTAGGACTGACCCTTGGGGACACCACTAGTTACCCCTCTTCATTCTGAAAATTTACCATTTATTCCTACCCTTTGTTTCCTGTCTTTTAACCAGTTCTCAATCCAAGAAAGGACCTTCCCTCTTATCCCATGGCCATGTAATTTACACAAAGCCTTTGGTGAGGACCTTGTCAAAGGCTTTCTGAAAATCTAAGTATACTATATCTACTGGATCCCCCTTGTCGCATGTTTGTTAACCCCTTCAAAGAACTCTAACAGATTAGTAAGACAGGATTTCCCTATACAGAAACCATGTTGACTTTTGTCCAACAAATTATGTTCTTCTACATGCTTCACAATTTTATTCTTTACTATTGTTTGACTAATTTGCCAGGTACTGAAGTTAGACTTACCGGTCTGTAATTGCCGGATCGCCTCTAGAGCCCTTTTTAAATATTGGTGTCACGTTGGCTACCTTCCAGTCATTAGGTACGGAAGCCGATTTAAAGGATAGGTTACAAACCACAGATAATAGTTCAGCAATTTCCCATCTGAGTTCTTTTAGAACCCTTGGATGAATGCCATCTGGTCCCGGAGATTTGTTAACATTAAGTTTTTCTATTTGTTCCAAAACCTCCTCTAATGACACTTCAATCTGGGACAGTTCCTCAGATTCATCACCCACAAAGGACAGTGCAGATTTGGGAATCTCCCCAACGTCCTCAGCCGTGAAGACTGAAGCAAAGAAATCATTTAGTTTCTCTGCAATGGCTTTATCGTCCTTGATTGCGCCTTTTATCTCTCTCAAATTAGTTTATCAAACTTCATTTTAAATAAAGTAAAAGATTAATTTATGTCCAACACAAAAGGTTTCAATGTTTTATTTATGGCAGGAGTAGGGAACCTTTTTTGGGTTGGGGGCCACTGTCCCACAAACATCAGCTGGGGACCACATGAGTGAGAAGTAAAAAACCCCTTACTGATGTGGCCCCCAATTGAGACACCTCACTCCTCTGTCACCAAGAGAAGGTAGGGTGCAGGAGAATGTGAGGGTACGCAGTTGGGTGGGAGGTATAGTACAGTAGCAGGCTGGAAGTAGGGTGTCTGACTGGGGTGAGGGAGTAAGAGCAAAGGAGAATGCAGAGTGTGGGCAGGGGGGCACTGACACTGCTGCTGATCCTCACACAGGGAACGGGGCACCCCAATGTACTGAGATCCCCACAACTCAAACTCCCAGTTACCTCTCCACCCACAGTTCACATAGAAATTCCCAAAGCTACTGCCCTTACCTACTGAGAAGCCGCCCCAGATAAACGTCCTCACTCACTGAGATCTCCTGCCTTGTCCATGCCCCTCTGCCTAGCAGACACAGCCCCCGGCTCCCTCCTGTCTGTATCTCAACCACCAGGGGCACAGCTGGTAGAATCTGTGCAAGCAATGGCAGGACGTGGGGCTCTGCAGTCTTAAGCCATCCTGGCAGAAAGCCCTGCATTCCTGGAGCTCCCAAACTTATGTGGGACTGGGTGGGGAGGGTTAAGTGAGTTGCCCTGTCTAGGCGCAGGGGGCATCGGTGCCTACTGGGGTGTCTGGGAAGGGCAGCAACTCCAGCAGTTCCCAGGGAAGCTGGGCCAAGCAACAGTGGGGAGGTTCCATGCTAGGAAGTGCCACCGCCCTGAAATCCCCAGACATCTTGCTCTCACATTTCCAGCTGGAGGGGACAGAAGCGGTGAGAAATCCACAGCCCCACCACTGCTGCCTGGTGGCCACACTTCTCTACATCCCCCTCCTCCCCTCCAAGTCAGGGCTTTCTTTATCCCCTCGCCTCCTTTACACTGGGAAGCCAGAGCTGGTGTTGCAGCTTCACAGTGACCGCGAGGGCTCCCTGCTGCATTTGGGGGTGCGGGGGAGCACACACTGAGCTCAAGCCACGGACCACTTGGGAGGCAGCCATGGACCACTAGTGGTCCACAGACTGCACTTTGAGAACCACTGCCTAGGTAGGGGTGGCCAGTTAGACTAAGAGCCAAAATAGCTGTAGATAGAGTGCAAAGAGCCATGTATTATATATTTATTTTATCTATCTATCGATCAATCGATAGTACACAAAATGTAGTGATAAAAATAACATTACAGAACATTTTCGACAAAAACCAATAAAAAAAGTCTTGTCACTTAAATTCATGGCCAGTCCATACATCTTCAGAGAACTTGATAAGGAACAAACATCAAATAAATAAATAAATAAAACCTTTAAAAATACAGTAATAGTCTCACACTAAAGATCAGCATCCCCCACCATGTATTTTAAATTTAACACTATTGCCCTATTATGACCTGTGACTTTTTTTAAATTAAACTGAACTGAGAAGTAAATTAGCACAATTTGAAGTGCCTGTTTCACTCCAGCTTGTTGATCTCTAGTAAGGTTTCCTCATATTTTTTTTCTACTTTTGAAGATTATGGCTTTTTTATAGTTCCAAAAGTTCAGGTCTATCCCAGACTGCAAATATGACAAGTTCAAAAACAATAAAGGAGAGACTCAAGTCTCAGAATAATTGCTTCAGCCTGGCAAACAATAGCCTTTGAATTTTCTTTAAAGAAACACAGTAAACCAGGTACATGCTGATTTTTTTTTTTTTTGGCCTGGAATTTAAATGTGTCATCTGTGTTGGCTGCCTTATTCTGCATCCATGAAGACTTTGAGTTTAAGGTGCTTCAGTCCCCTCTCTCCTCACGCTCTAATCCAATGTTCCTCCCTTCCCCCAGAGCCAGGCACCCTCAGCCTCCCTGCTCTAACCCAATGCCTGGGTCTCACCGGAGCTACCGCCATGCACTTCCCCCTCCAGGCGCTGGGGCACGTGCACAGAGCGGCAGTGAGCACTCCAGGCTCCAAACTAGCAAAAGCTGCATTTCTTTGAGCAAAGAGCCACACGTGGCTCAAGAGCTGAAGGTTGGCCACCCTTGCTCTAGGTACTACAAGACCACTTTATTTTTTTTAAACCATGTTTGTAAAATAATGGATGTTGAAAGTTAGGAAGTGAACAATTGTTCTGGGTGAACTGAGTTTTAGTGTACTAGAATTTATGCGTAATAAATTCTGAGAAAAAGCAATATAAGGTATAGGGAATGATAAAGAAGATAGCATTTTCTTCCCCAAGGAAGAGGAGGAAGTTTTGCTGGTTTTTGGATAAGTGCTATCAAATGCCAGAGCTAACAATTACACTTGTGAAAAAACGGCCATAATAGAACGTACCAGAGATGCAGAGTCCAGAATCTAGAGAAGATTACCAGTTAACTGGTCTGACCAATTCTGTGGATGGCCAGCTGTGCCAGAGCAGCACCAGCTATGGACAGGCTGGTGGGCCCGATAGTGGACTAACATTTAATAAGTTAACCAACTAAGCAGGATCCTAGGTGGGAGCTCCAGCCTGGCTCCCAGCCCCACAAGGGGGTTCTCTGGGGTCCTGCGGGACTGAAACAGCCCTTTGCCTGTGGAGACTGCTCCCGAACACTGCTTAACCATTACCCAGTAAGCATCAGCCAGTAAGGGTAATGATTAACCGGTTACCCATTCACATCTTTAATTACTACCAGAATCCTGTCTCTAACCGCAACTATTTCCAGATGCTTCAGAAGGGTCAAGAACCTTTTAGTAAACAGATTTGGGTATTCTGCTTCCCATTATAAATAGCTATGCTTGAAGTCTTAGGCCAATCTACCTATATAAGTTTAATATCCATTCCAAAATGTTAACAAGCCATTATTTATTAAAAACCCTCTGGATATTTATATACCTATAAAATAAAATTCAAATCCTAAAACTCAAAAAGGAGTGATCCCAAAAGTGAAAAGTAAAAAATACAAAGGATGAATCCAAAAACCCAACAAGTATGCACATACAAAATTAGAATGGTGAAAACCAAATATGAGATTCAACTAGCTGGAGACATCAAGGACAACAAAAAATTTGTAAGTGGGAAGCAAGAGATAGGCCATAGACAAGGCCCATTACTCAATGACAAGGTAAAGATAGTAGAAAACACACCAATGGTCCAAGAGTTAAATGCCCCTTCCCCCTTTCACCAAAAAAAGGTTAGCAGTTATTGGATGACTAACATTTGGAATCGGTGTAAATGGGATAGGATTAGAGGCTAAAATAAGAAAACAACATTCAGAATTACTTAGACAAATTAGAGGTCTTCAAGACAGTAAGGCCTGATGAAATCCAGCGAGTTCTTTAAGTATTCTAGGATGAAAGATCTGAGCCATTAGCAATTATCTTTGAGAACACATAGTAGGATTAGAAAGATCTCAGAGGACTTGAAAAAGAGAAAAAAATAGTACCTATTTATAAAAAGAGGAATGAAGGCAACCCAGGGAGTTACAAACAAGTCAGTCATCTTAACTTTGGTACCCTGATAGATAATGGAGCAAATCATTTTGTAAAAGCACCTACAAAAAAACAAGTTACTACTTATTCCCAAAATAATAATTCTTTGGGGAAATGAACCCAGACACACAAACGTAGTGGTGGATGCGAGTTAACTACAGATGTTTTGGCAACACCATATTTTACTGTTGGATTTGTTTTCCTATTTCCTCCTCCCTTCTCATTATGGTTATGACAGACAGTTTCAGACCTTTTATTTTCTTTAGGTTTGCATTTTTGTTATTGAAGTCAGCATACAGGATTTCCACAAATCCAGAAAACACTCATTAATGATCTGTGTCAGTAAGTACCTTATGCCTTGCTGAAAGTCATGCAATTCAAAAGATGCCTCTATCAAACATTCTGCAACGGATCTCCATCTCTTATTTTTTTTGCTGGCCTTTTAGTGAAGCAGCAAGTTGTTCAATTTTACTTTCTTAGGTTACTTACATTGGGGTAATTTTTGCTGAAATTTACATGTGCTGTTGTGTGATGGCTTTCTTATTTGCTGTGCTTAAAAGTGGAATAAGTCTGCTGACAAATTAAACAGGCTTCATGCATATATCATTAAGCACAAAGAAAAACTCATCAGTCCACTTGTCTTTAACTTTCAGTTTTTAAGCTTCCAAAGCATGTACCGTTTTCTTTTTGGGGAAGCTTATGGCTCACTTATGGCCTATTACTGAAGTGGGCTGCCCTGGTCCCACACCATCCCCGGCCAATGAAACTATGGGTGTGGTTGCCTGTAGGCAGATGCAGAGCGCAAAGAATTTTGCTCACCCCCTTTCCCCAGACTGAACCTCAAGAGTGTGCTGGCTGCTTCTGGGAGTGGCGTGGGGTCAGAGGATGCAGGAACCTGCCTTAGCGGCAGCCCTGCTACAACAGTGTTTCCCAATTTTATTTGGCCACGGTATCCTTTTCAACTCTAAAGAATTTTGCAGAACCCCTAATAACAGTCTTATATATGGAGCTGAAAAAGTAGACCACAAATAAGTAAGAATAATAACAAACAAATGCTAAACAAGCTCATGACATCAACATTTAGTTTAATTGCACATATTTTAAAACATTATTATTTTTTAAATGATAAAATGTTATTGTAATGGAATTCTCAGGGAACCCTTATTTTCACTTAGTGGAACCCCAAGGTTCCGTGGAACACCATTCGGGAAACACTGTGCTATACCACTGGAGATCGTATTCAACAGAGAACCACTCTTAAGAGCCACTCTTAAGCCACCACTGGCTTGTGGTCCTTGCAGTGAACACTGCTTAATGCATCTCTTGCAGCTCTTTGCAGCACACATTAAAACACTGAATTAACCAAAGTTATTAACTAATCATGATGTTTTTACTACATTAATCAATTGTTGTCAATAGTCATTTTGCTGTGAGAAAATATATAGATAAAAATGAATGTATATTACTGTCACGTCTTTTAGGTTATGCTCATCACTAATTTGACTCCTGAACCATGGAGGTCCAAGTGTCACTGGCCCAAATGAACCTTCTATGAAGGTGAAAAAAAGAAAAACCCATGAGTGGTCCTGTAGCACCTTCGTGGATGGATGGATGGATGGAATCATGAGCTTTCGCGGGCAAAACACTAGGCTAGGCAATAAGCCAAGGCTTATTGAGTAGTCGAGTCACTACTCAACTAGTTTGCTTCCCCCCACCTTTTATCAGAGGCAACAAGGAGAGGACAGGAGCCAGAGCTAAGGGAGCCAGCTTAAAAGCCAGTTCCCCCCTGCACTGTCTCTGCAGGGGGAAGAGGAAAGCAGAGGCACAGCAGTCTGGGACCCAGCACAAGCTGACTCTCCTCAGTCCTGGCTTGTGCCAGGTCCCCCACTGCACCTCTGCCTCCCCTCCCACCACCTCCAGATGCAGAGACAGCAACGTGGGGCGGGGAGGAGGGAAGAGCGATTGAGAGACTATATATTTATTTTGTTAGTCTCTAAGGTGCTACAGAACCACTCACGGGGTTCCCCCCCCCTTTTTTGGACTAGTTTTTAAAGTTATAACACAGCTACCCCTCCAAGACTTCTATAAGGTGGTGCACAACTGGTTGGAAAAGCACACTCACAGTGTATTTATCTATGGGCACAATCAAGCTGGAAAGTAAAGTGAGTGGAGTTCCACAAGGATCTGCCATGAGCCCGAATCTATCCAAATAATTTATGAAGTTGCTGAATAACGTATTGAATACGCTTATAAAATTTGCAGACAATACTAAACAGATGGGTTGCAAGCACTTTGGAGGACAAGATTAGAAATCAAAATGATCTGGACAAACTGGAGAAAAAGCATGAAATAAATGGGATGAAATTCAAAATGGACAATTGTTAATATTATCTTTAGGAAGGAATAATCAATTGCACAAATACAAAATGGGAAAACTGCCTGGGAAGGAGTTCTGCAGAAGAGATCTGGGGATTATAGTGGACCACAAACTGAATTTTGAGTCAGCCATAATATTGTTTTTGGTTTTTTTTGGCGGGGGGAGAGCAGCAGCCATCATTCTGGGATATATTAGCAGGGACTGTTTTCAGGTCTTCCTTACAAGTAATTCTTCTACCCTACTCATCACTGATAATCTCTCAACTGCATTCAGTTTAGGAACCACACTTCAGACAACATGTGGACAAAACTGTATAAAATCTAGAGGAAAGTAACAAAAGTGATTAGAGGTCTAGAAAGCATTATCTATGAGCAGGGCTCAACAAATAATACAATCTACTTGCCCGTGGTGAGTAGATTGCAACCCGGAAGAGCCGGGTTCGGGCGATTTGCGCATGCGCAGATCGCCGGACAGCACGGCTGGCGAGCGGGTCTCGCCACGGTTCGGCGAGCCCTGTCTATGAGGGTAAACTGAAAATAAATTGGGTTAATTTAGTTTGGAGAAGACTGAAAGGAAACATATGTCTTCAAGTATATAAAAAAGTAGTTAAAGTAGGATGAGAAATCAGTCAGCTTAGCCACTGATGACAGCTCATGAAGTCACACTGAAGCAAGGGAGAGGTGTGTTAAACATTAAGACCATGGTTCCCAACCGTGACCACAGTTCCCAACTGTGTCCGTGGCGGTACTGTAGGGGGTTCGCACAGAGCCTCTTGCATCCAGCACATCCTTCGACCCGTGTTGCTTCCCCAGTGGGCTGAGGGACGGCACTCGGGAAGTAGCGTTTGCTGAGGGACATGCAGGCTGCAGGCATGGCTATAGTGTTTGGGGGTGGGGGGGTGGGGAGAGAGTGTAAAATTTTACTAGATTGAAAAAGGATCTGTATCCTCAAAAAGGTTGGGAACCACTGCATTAGGAAAAACTTCTTAAACAATAGTTAAACACGGGAACAGAAACACTTGAAATTGTGGAATCTGTCATGGTCTAAACTGACCTTAAAAACAAGGATGGTCTAAAATCAATCAATGATTCTCAACCTTTTCAAAACCAGGGGTTGGCTTGCTGACTTCAGGGAGATCTCAGGAACCTGGGCCAGTCCATGAACTGGTCCTTAAACACTGGCATAGGTAATACTTAGTCCTGACTCGCTGTAGGGGCGTGGACTAGATGACTGACTGAGGTCCCAGCCTCTCTTACATTTCTAAGATTCTGTATCAGTGAGATTAAAAGAAGCTTAGATACTCCTAAATTCTTGATCTCAATGACTAAGGCTATGTCTAGACTATGCAGAAGATTCGAAAGTAGGTTTTGAAAGTAAAAGCAGAGCTTTCAAAAGTAAAAGTACTTGGGACACGACTTTGACAACTCCCCCCTTTTTAGAAAAGTCACGTAAACCTCATTTTTTTGAGAAAGAACAGGTTTTCGAAAAAGGGGGAGTTGCTCTGCTTTCAAAAGTGAGATCGGAAGAGGATATGCAAATTCCGCAGGAATTTGCATATTCTTTCGAATCTTCCGCATAGTCTAGACGAGCCCTTAGACAAACTCAGTTCTAGTGACACAATGTGCGGTAAGTATTTCCTATTAGTTTTTATTTTGCACCCTGTAATTTTATCAGTGTTCTCAAGAAACGAGAACTGAAATTCCCACTCCATCTTCCCTGTTCCATACTTCATCATGTCCTCATTTCTTTTTAAGTCTTTCAATCTCTTCATTTTTTCCCCATGACCCTAATGTGTCTCCCTTCTTTCCCCCCCATTCTGCAACACACTGTAGGAAGTGGTTCACATACTATTTTAGAATTTTATGCATCATTAATTTATACAGTGACTTAACATTTCCCATATTCTTAATCCCATTATTTACGCATTCTCATCTTGTATATTTGATGAAAAAACCCAACATCAGTATTGTTCAGAGATCTTCAATGAGCTGTTCACAAGGATGCCTAGGACTTCTGAGTCGATACAATTATTTTAGAACCTTGCAAAATGGTAAGTTTAAGTTTTTCCCTCCAATGTGAAAGGTGCCTGCTGGTGGAATCTCTCAGGAAGCAGGTGGGAGAGTTACAGGAGGAAGTGGCAAGGCTAAGGAGCATCCAAATCCATGAGGAATTCCTAGAGAGTATTCATGTGGAGATGGCTGAGGAAGCAACCCCAATACAAAAGACAGCTGACACACTACTGGTGGTGGAGATGGCGGATCAGGGGGAACACTGGCAGCTGGTCACTTCTGTCAGCAGGCAGTGCTCCACCCCTGCTCCCAACCCTCCCATCATGGTACTGGCAAACGGTTACGCTGTTCTGGATACAGGAGATAAGGAAACACCCTCTACAGCAAAAGAGAAGCCTTGTACCCCCAAGGCTGGGAGGTCGGCTGCCACCACTGCGAGGAGGAAACACAGGGTAGCAATGGTCGGAGACACTTTCTGAGGGAGATGGAGACACCCATCTGTCACCCAGACATGTCATCTCAGGAGGTATGGTGCCTGCCAGGGGCCCGTATCCAAGACATTATTGGAGGCATTATTGAGGATTATCCGGCTCTCTGACTGACTACTACCCCATGCTACCCATCCACGGAGGAACTAATGATACTGCAAGGTGTGACCTTGAGCAGATCAAGAGTGACTACAGGGCTCTGGGAGTATGGATGAAGGAATCTGGAGCACAGGTGGTATTTCTCTTGAGTACTTCCTGTCAAAGGTAGGGGCCCAGGCAGAAACAGGTGCATCCTGGAGGTGAATGTCTAGCTGCGAAGATGGTGTTGCCAGGAGGGCTTTGGCTTCCTCGACCATGGGATGCTATTCCAAGAAGGACTGCTAAACAGGCTCTGCTTTCGAGGAAGACGAAGACCATATTTGGATGCAGACTGGCTAACCCACTGAGGAGGGCTTTCAACTAGGTTCGACGGGGACAGGTGACCAAAGTCCACAGGTAAGTGAAGAACATGGAGACCTGGGATTTGGTTGGAAATAGGAGGAACATGGGCTATAAGAGCAGAGAAAAAGGAAGGACAAGGCAGAACTGGGAGGCCAAATCAAATCAGTATTTTAGATGCCTATATACAAATGCAAGGAGTATGGGCAATAAGAAGGAAGAACTTCAAGTGCTAATAAACACAACTATGAGATAGTTGGTATCTCAGACTTGGTGGGATAATATACACAATTGGAATACTGGTATAGAAGGATACAGCTTACTCGGGAGGGATAGGTGGGGAAAATAGGGTGTTGCCTTATTTCTTAAAGTAGTATACACTTGGACTGAGGTGGCGATGGACATAGGAAACAGACTTGTTGAGAGTCTCTAGGTTAGGTTAAAAGGGGTAAAAAAGAATGAGGTAATTCTAGGGGTCTACTACAGAGCACCTACCCAGTTAGAGGTAGTTGTTTTTAAAAAACAACTAAAAAAATAATCCAAAGTGCAGAATTTGGTGGTAATGGGGGACATCATCAACTATCCAGACATATAATGGGAAACTAACAGCAGCAACAGGTTATCCAATAAGTTCTTGGACTGCATTGGAGACAATTTTTTATTTTAAAAGGTTGAGAAAGCTACTAGGGGGGAGTCTATTCTAGATTTGATTTTAACAATAGGGAGGAACGGGTTAAGAATTTGAAAGTGGAAGGCAGCTTGGGTGAAAGTGACCATGAAATCATAGAGTTCATGATTCTAAGGAATGGTAGATGGGAGAACAGCAAAATAGAGAAAATTGTTTTTAAGAAAGCAGATTTTAGTGAACTCAGAGAGCTGGTAGGGAAGCAAGACTAAGTGGAAAAACTAAAGAGAGTTAGCAGTTTTTCAAAGGGACATTATTAAGGGCCCAAAAGCAAACTATTCCACTGCATGAGAACGATAGAAAGCAAGTCAAAAGACCACCTTGGCTTAACCAGGAGATCTTACATGATCTAAAAATCACAAAGGAGTCTCAAAAAGTGGAAACTAGGTCAAATTACAAAGGATGAATATAAGCAAACACCACAGGTATGCAGGGGCAAAATTAGAAAGGCAAAGGCACAAAATGAGCTCAAACTAGTTAGAAACATAAAGGGTAACAAGAACAACATTTATAAATAAGACCAAGGACAGGATAGACCTATTGCTCAGTGAAGAGGGAGAAACAACAACAGGAAACTTGGAAATGGCAGAGGTACTTAATGACTTCGTTTAAGTCTTCACCAAGAAGTCTGATGAAGGAATGCCTAACCTAGTGAATACTAGTGGGAATGGGGTAGGTTTAGAAGATAAAATAGAAAAAGGACAAGTTAAAAATTACTTAGAAAAGTTAGATGTCTGCAAGTCACCAGGACCTGATGAAATGCATCCTAGAATACTCAAGGAGCTGATAGAGGAGGTATCTGAGCCGTTAGCTGTCATCTTTGAAAAATCATGGAAGACAGGAGAGTTTCCAGAAGACTGGAAAGGGGCAAATGTAGCACCCATCTATAAATAGGGAAATAAGAACAACCCAGGAAACTACAGACCAGTTTAACTTCTGTGCCAGGAAAGATAATGGAGCAAGTAATTAAGGAATTAATCTGCAAATATCTAGAAGAAAATAAGGTCATAGGTAACAGCCTGAATGGATTTGTAAAGAACCAATCGTGTCAAACCAATCTAATAGCTTTAATAGAATAACAAGTCTTGTGGAGAAGGGAGAAGCGGTGGACATGGTATACCTAGATTTTAGTAAGGCGTTTGATATGGTCTCGCATGAGACTAGGCAAATACAACTTAGATGGAGCTACTATAAGGTGGGTGCATGACTAGCTGGATAACCACTCTCAGAGAATAGTTATTAATGGTTCACAATCATGCTAATAGGACATAAGTGGGGTTCTGCAGGGGGTCTGTTCAAGGACCGGTTCTGTTCAATATCTTCATTAACAATTTAGATATTGGCATAGAGAGTATGCTTATTAAATCTGCAGATGATACCAAGGGGTTGCAAGTGCTTTGGAGGATAGTGCTGGGAGGGGTCGCAAGTGCTTTGGAGGACAGGGTCATCATTCAAAATGGCCTGGACAAACTACAGAAATGGTCTGAGGTAAATAGGCTGAAGTTTAATAAGGACAAATGCAAAGTACCCCCTCTTTGGAAGGAACAGTCACTTTCAGACATACAGAATGGGAAGTGACTGTCTAGGAAGGAATAGTGCAGAAAGGGATCTAGGGGTCATAGCGGACCACAAGCTAAATATAAATCAGTGAGACGCTGTTGTTTATTTAAAAAAAAAAAAAAAAGCAGTGCAAACATGATTCTGGGATGCGTTAACAGAGGAGTGTTGTGAGCAAGACGTGAGAAGTCATTCTTCCGCTCTACTCTGTGATGATTAGGCCTCAACTGGAGTACTGTGTCCAGTTCTGGGCACCACATTTCAGGAAGGATGTGGAGAAACTGGAGAGGGTCCAGAGAAGAGCAACAAGAATGACTGGAAGTCCAGAGAACATGAGCTAAGAGGGAAGACTGAAAGAATTGGGCTTCTTTAGTTTAGAAAGGAGAAGACTGAGAGGAGACATGATTGTGGTTTTCAAGTATCTAAAAGGGTGTCACAAGGAGGAGGGAGAAAAATTGTTCTCCTTGGCCTCTGAGGATAGGACAAGAAGCAATGAGCTTAAATTGCAGTGAGGGAGAGTTAGGTTGGACATCAGAAAAATGTTCCTGTCAGGGTGATTAAACACTGGAATAAATTGCCTATGGAGGTTGTGGAATCTCCATCTCTGGAGATATTTAAGAGCAGGTTAGATAGACATCTATCAGGGATAGTCTAGATGGTGCTTGGTCATGCCATGAGGGCAAGGGACTGGACTCTATGACCTCTCAAGGTATCTTCCTATTCTAGTATTCTTGCATGAATCACTGAACATTTATCATTACATTGCTCAATCATCGAGGTTTCTTAAATCACTCAAGATCCTTATAGCTCTCCAGTCTTTAATAACCTAAGTTATTGCATCTGCAAATTTTGCTGCCAGACTATTAAATCTTCCTTTCCAGATCATTAACAATAGGGTGCCTAATAAGGAACCTTGAGGTACCCCACTGTTAGCCTTTTGCTATGATGAAAGTGGACCATTACACAAACTTTCCTTCCTACTCAGTGTTCGATCCATGACAAAACGATACCTCTGATTCCATGCCTATTTCACTTCTTTAGTGGCTTCTCCTGAGGGTCATAGTCAGAAAACTTTTGCAAGACTAACAAGTCATGTCCAGGGCTCGCCAAGTGGCAGCGAGCCCTGCTTGCCAGCCCGCGCGGAAGCGTGCGCTGCACATGCGCAGGCCACACTGCGCAGCCGCACCGAGCTAAAATCTACTCACCACGGGTGAGTAGATTGCCTGATTTGTCGAGCCCTGGTCATGTCAACCAGATCTCTTATATTACACTACTCTGACATGTTCATGTTTGAAGTGATTAATGAGATATGGATTTGCAATTTCTGCAAAGGAAAATCCTACTACATGGTCTTCCTGGTGTTTTAGTCAACTTATTCAACCAATTTGCCAGGTACAGATGTAAGGCTTACTGGAATGCAATTCCCTAGATTACCCCTACAGTCTTTTTAAAATATAGGTAACAATTGCTACCCTCAAAATCCTATTGTACAATATTTGTTTTAATGAGAATACTTTAAAAAAATGCAGAAACATGAACTCAAATATACAAAACAGCCTGGGAGCTGAAGCCTTGCCAGAAAACTTCAGCAACAGAATTCCTCTTGGGAAGTAGTTGGGAGTAGGGTGCAACTCTTCTGAACCATAAGACTCCCAGGACAGGATCAACTAACCCCTTCCTTGTAATATTAAAAGGAAAATGCCCAAAACCCAAGTTTGATTGAATCTGAAGGCTGATTAAATAATTGGTTGCAAAAATGTAGTCAATTATCCATTTCAAGACCAGCATAATGCCAGGTATGCAACATACTACAGTCCCCCAACCCACCTAAATAATTAAGATTAGTCAACAACCTGAACAGATATTCCCAACAGCATACTGCTGTAGAATGAGAAACAAAAAGCCAGCTGCTAGTTGATTCTGTTCTTGTGTAACACATTGCCATGTGGGAGATCAGAATTACTCATCTCACAAATTCTCACACCTTCAGCAAGCAACAGTTGGAAGCGTAGGGAGGTAGCAGCAGTGGAATAATACTGACTAGATGTTTAACATTACTTCTACTGAATTTTATCATTAACCTACCAGTCTGAAGGAGTACCTTTCTATGTTGAAGCGCTAATGTTACTTATGTGGAAGTTAAGACTTTCAAAGCAGATATGGTTGGGGGGTCTAAGGAAAACTCCTTTTGCCAGACCTTTAGCAACTGATCTTCTGCCACCTCCCCAAACTGCCTTTGAATTTTGTGATAGAGATGCAGCCGTGTTAGTCTGGTCTAGCTAAAACAAAAGACAGAACTATGTAGCACTTTAAAGACTAACAAGATGGTTTATAAGCTCATCACCTAATAAACCATCTTGTTAGTCTTTATAGTGCTACATAGTTCTGTCTTTTGTTTTGAATTTTGTGTGTGGCTAGTATTTGCTACGCATTTTAAGCTGTATTGTAACTAGGTCCCTAGCTTTGTAACGTAGAAGACTCCTAATGCCCTCAATAGCTTCTCAGTGAAATGTAGACTCAGAAATCCATGACAAGTTAAAATATGCAGTTTGTCACTTTTGCAGATACATCCAAATGGTGTGCTTATCCAGTTTTCATGTATTCCTTTCATTGAGATATGCCATTAAAATAAGGTTGAAAAGTTACTATCTGGCAAGCCCACTACTGCAGAGTAGGGATGTAACAATATAACCAGTTAAAACGGTTAACCAATAAGCATGAGCTTATCGGTTATGGTAATGGTTGCATCCTGGCTCTTGGTCCTGCTTCCTGGGAGCCAACTGCCACCCTATGCTGCTGGCTCTGTATCAGAACCTGCAGCACAGGTCAGCAGCTGGCTCCCAGTGAGCACCAGCTCCCGAGTCACTGGCTGCAGTCTGCGCTGCAGGCTCTGCAGTATAAAGCTTATACTGCAGAGCCAGCAATGCAGCTGGCTCCTCAAGTGTGGGGCCAGTAGTTAGCTCCCAGTGCACAATGGTTACCTGCTTTGCTCCTGAGGATCTGACTGTGCTGCATAAGCTTTGTACTTCAGAGCCTAAAGCATGTGCTAGATGCTTAAAGAGAAGCTAGATAATTTCATGGAGGTTAGGTCCATAAAAGGCTATTAGCCAGGGAATAAAATGGTGTCCTTGGCCTCTGTTTGACAGAGGCTGGAGAGGATGGCAGGAGACAAAGCGCTTGATCATTGTCTTCGGTCCACCCCACCTGGTGCTGGCCACTGTCGGCAGACAGGATACTGGGCTAGATGGACCTTTGGTCTGACCCGGTACGGCCGTTCTTATGTTCTTATGTTCTTATGTAACTGCTGAGATTTTCTGCAGTTACACAGTTACCTAATTAAACCTTATTAACATCCCTAACTGCAGAGTGGAGGAATGAGAACCACTAACATGTCCTGGCAGCAAAAGCTAAACCCAGATTTTTTAAACAGTGCCAACCTCCAGTGTTCAAAAAAAACTTTGAGATTGGCTTAAGAATCATGACATTAACAGCGAAATCTATTTTTATCTTAGCTTTTAAAATAAAAGCTAAGCTAAAAAACAAGGTGAGATTCTCAGTCACACAAACTCTAGGAACTGGGGTTTCAAGACAGACCCCGAGAGTAACAACACTCCCAGTTTTTGAAGATTGAGCACCCAACCTGGAAACCACTAGGGGCACAATAGGAGGGGGCAGGCAATTCCGTCTACTTATTTAGGTGCCTTGCCTTATTTTTGGCACTCAACTTTGGAAGAGTCTTGGCATAAATGTCTAATTGCCAGGCTGTAACAAAATATTAGGAGATAAATGGCCTCTCAAAGTCAAATCATATTTAGCATAGGGATGTAAAAATCCCACTTTATCAACTGCCCTCCTGGCATTGGGCAGGAGACTGCTCCAGTCCAGTCCAGCCAGGCCACTGGTTAACCGGTAACCATCACCCAATAAGGGTGATGTTTCCAGTTAACCATTGACATTCCTAATTTAGCACCAGCAGATTGTCAAATGTACAACATGTGATACTTGGATTTGATTAGAAAAATCGGTCACTGCTTTTCTGGTAAAAGTCACTTCCACTTCCTCGCCAGTCATATTCAAACTCAGTCTCAGGCTGTGTCTCTACTACGCAGCTTTCAGCAACAAGGTTGTGCTGACAAGTCAGCTCATCAGCCCTTAAGGAAAGCTGAGCAAGTAGGGGAAGGAACAAAGACAGGATTAGGAACACTGACCAGTATCAAGAGATCTGCAATACCGCAGGCCCTTGTTTTAGGTTAGTCAAGAAAAAAAATTATGCCCAAAACAGAACAGCCAGCAGAGGTTTATTCCACCTTCTACAGATTGGAAACAATTGGACTAAGGCAGCAAGCAAAAGACAGTTTTGCCTGAAGAAATGGAGAATGTGTTACACTGTGCTGACACAGAATGATAAAGGAGTATGTAACTGCAAAATTACAAATATTGTCAAGTGGATTGAAGTGGTTGTAGCATCTTTAAGTAGTTAACAATGGCTATACTTCACTTTCACACCCCTTGAATAATCAGACTATCACAGAATTAAAAAGAAACTTGAGAGGTCATATCCAGTCCCCTGCACTCATGGCAGGACCATGCACCACAGACCATTCCTGATAGCAGTGTTCTCTTTAAGACCAGGGACTGTCCAACCAGTTCTGAAGAGAACTGCTATAGAGAACTAGTCACACAACTGGCCACTAGCCACATGTGGCTATTTGGCTAGCATGTTGGACACCACTGCTTTAAGATTTTCCATCCAGGAACAGAGTGAGTTTTGTCTTATGCACAGATATTGAGGTCATGCGTACTTGGGTATGTTACAGAAGAAAGAATACTGAAACAAGGGATAATTAAGGTGCATGACTAAATGTTTATTTAATAAGGTAAATAAAAAAAAAATTAATACTGCAAAATTTTCAGTAGCCTATTTCCTCGGTTTATAGCTCTCTCCCAGATGGGCTTCCTCCTCAATTAAATCTGGCTCTCCTTTCTGGGAATTATATTAATTGGCCTTTCAGACTAACATTTCTGAGCTTATGTAGGATATACTCTCTGTTGCACACCTAGACAACAGCTTATTGAATATTTCTTCCCATACACATTTTGTCTCAGGGCTATATTTTATTTTGGATCAGAGGTGAAGCCAATCCCAAATCCTCCAGATTTCTCTCTTTAGGTAATATTTGCATACGTGCCCACAGCCCAGTCTTGCTTTTTAGTACCCCAACTTCTTCTAACATTTCTCTCTCTCTCACCCTGCTGGCACACACAAGGCAAGCTCTGGAGAGAAGGAACTATACCACCAAGGTAGGTACAGCAGGTTCACTATAAAAGAGGCCCTGACGCTGCACTAGAGCATGAGAACTACATTTTCATTCCTTCTTCCATGGAGTGACTACCCAGAAGAGAGAGCAGAGGAAACACAAGTCCAGTTCCAGCCTATGCTCCAGAGGGGAGAGAAGCCCTCAGCTCAGGAAGCTGCCAGTGGGAGAAAACCACACTGTTCGCTACTAAATGCCAATTAACCAACCAAATTATGCCATCTCAGCAAGCATGGTGCACGGTCTATCTACTCAACCTGGCTTTTTCTGAAAGATTGAGTTGAGAGTGGACAGTTTAACTGAAGAAGTATAATTTTATTTGCACTGTGTTAACTTTTAAACATGCAGTAATTGTTTATTTTGAAAGTTTACATGCCTACAGAGCTACCATTAAGCACATGGCATAAATACATAAACAGGTTGGAATTTCCAAAAATTTTTAATGTTAAGTTTTTAGGGCTGTCCAGTGTCAAGGGATAAGATGATAAATTTCACTTATATTTGGAGAAACAGTGAGTGAGAGAATTTAGGAGGCCTCAGCACAATTCTGGGATCCAAATTAGTTTTTCATTTTAACTCTTTACTTTCATTGTGTGGTTTAATCTGCTCCCATGAAAGTCAAGGGCAAATCTCATTGATGTCAGTCAGGATGGGGTAAACTCTTATGATTTCTTCTTCCCTAGCAGATTGGAATTTTCTTACTCACACTGAGTACTGTTGTTCCCCAGGAATAGTCATACTCAAGTCAGCAGAGCTATCTGTGAACCAGGCTGATATGCAATGCGACTAAAGATATCAGAGTGTCTGTTAATATCTGTAGAACTCAATGGTAGCGATTGTAATCATGCAGTCCAGCCAGAAAAAGGACCAAGGAAGCTGTACTGCCTAGCAGACAGGAGGGAAACAAGATTGTTTCTCTAAAAGTTACAGTCTGGTGCTTACTTTGGGTCTGAAGTAAGCTGTGATGTCGAAAGGGCTCCCATGGTGTGGGTGGGGGCAGGACTTGAAATTTTAATACTTTTGTTGGTTGCTTGCTTTCTGTTTCTCTCAGCAAGTAATATCCACTCTCTCATGATTCACATTTTTAAATTAAAATAAAAAGGGTAGGAGGGGGCTAAATTTAGAGCACCATGGTGTGCCTGCACAAAGCAGTAAAGGGTGTAAGGAATGCCTAAATTCCTTTCATAGACTACCTGCATTGGCAGGGGAAGAATAGAGTCTCCAGCAAGCAGCTATTCCCCATCCCATACAGGTGGATGGGAATGTGTAGTGGGCAAGGGTAGGGAATGGGACTCAGGTTATAAATACCAGCAGCATGGGTCCACGAGGCCCTGGTCCCTGTTTCAGCCCTTCCCCAGTGCTGGAGGTGTGGGGCTGAAGCTGGGGCCAGGGCTGCATGGTGACTACTCAGCTGCTCCCAAAAATAAAATGAAAAAAACCCACACACCACACAGTGCATGCTAGGGGGTGACTAGTAGTAGCCAGTCATGTTACTTCATTATGAAAAAAAGTTAGTGTTTACATTAAGACAGTACTAGTTGCTCAAAGAATTCACAGAACCTCTTATTCTAACACCTGTACATTAAAAGCTTTAAATTCACTTTTTGGAAGAGGGATAGAAGTACTTCCAGAACATTTACCAACTGGCATAGAGATCAAGTTATATACCAGATAAAGATTTTACCATGTTAGGAGAATAGGAGGTACTAGTTGGGCAAATATCCTGATTTTGAAGTGAGGGACTCCAGGTTGAGTCAGTGGGAAGGGGTGCAAGCTTTGGGATGGTGCCAGGGATAGGAGTGTTGTGAGCAAGACACGAGAAGTCATTCTTCCGCTCTACCCTGTGCTGATTAGGCCTCAATTGGAGTATTGTGTCCAGGTCTGGACACTGCATTTCAAGAAAGATGTGGAGAAATTGGAGAAGGTCCAAAGAAGAGCAACAAAAATGATTAAAGGTCTAGAAAACATGACCTATGAGGGACGACAGAAAGAACTGGGCTTGTTTAGTTTAGAAAAGAGAAGACAGAGAGGACATGATAGTAGTTTTCGAGCATCTAAAATGCTGTCACGAGGAGGAGGGAGAAAAATTGTTCTCCTTGGCCTCTGAGGAGAGGACAAGAAGTAATGAGCATAAATTGCAGCAAGGAAGGGTTAGGTTGGACATTAGGAAAAACTTCCTGCCTGTCACGGTAGTTAAACACTAGAATAAATTGCCTGCGCCGGGGAGAGGGGAGAGGAGAGATCTCCATCACTGGAGATATTTAAGAGGAGGTTGGACAGACACCTGTCAGGGATGATACTCTAGACCATGGTATCCCAACCTATGCGTCGGGACCCAAATATGGGTCGCTATTACATTTCAAAAGGGTCGCCAAGGATCTCCCCAGGTGGCTCTCCTCTCCCTTCTCCCCGTTTTTGAATTGCCACGGGTCACCAAGTCTTCCTGAATTGTCAAAATGGGTCCCCATTCGGAAAAGGTTGGGAACCGCTGTTCTAGACAGTGCTTGGTCCCGCCGTGAGGGCGGGAGACTGGACTCAATGACCTCTCGAGGTCCCTTCCAGTTCTAGAGTTCAAATCCTCATAGAATCATAGGAGTCAAGAGGGGGCAGGAGGCTGGGCCCAAGGAATTGAGAGCAGGATCAGGTGCAAGGCATTGGCTCTGGGTAACAGTTTGGGTGCAGGAAGGGGATATGGGCAGGTGGTTGGGGCCCAAATGGTGTTTTAGGATCCAGATGGCACTTACCTTGGGCAACTCCCCACAAACAGCAAACAAGTCCCTCCTGCTGCTAGGAGGCTCTGAGTTCTGCCTCTGCTCACAGGAGCAGCCCATGCAGCTTCCATCACCACAGCATCCAACCAAATGGGAACTGCGAAGCCAGCACTTGGGGCATGGCAAGTGTAGTGCACTAAGTCTTCTATGGTCATTACGCTGCATGGATGCAGCAGGGACATGTTGCCTGCAAGCCCAGCGACAACCAGACTATGAACCTGACTTTCAAAGAAGATTAGAAATTCTGGTTTAAAAGAGCTTCACAGTTGGCACAGGCCTGGATAACTCAGCTTTTACTGTATATTAATGAATAGTCTCCAAAGTGCCACAGGGACTAAAATTATACGTAGTATGAACAAAACCCATTTCATCAGAGGAGCTGGAGAAGAATAAGAGAAATCCAGAATTGAATTAAAAAAAAAAAAAAAAAAAAAAAGGCCCTCCCCCCAAGTACCTGTCAATTGTAAGACCAGTGCTAATGAGGCTAATTAGTGGGCTGGAAGTGTCCCATACTTAGCTTTTTCTATGTAAATGAGGTGTTGAATGCAGGGGAAGGCTGGTTTATAATGTGACATCCAGTTAATGGCTTTGTGGACAAATTGGCAACCTGGTGTGTTACAAGAGTAGGTTACTGGGTGATTGTCTGAAGAGTGATGTGTGGCTGCTGGAAAGTACTTGCTTCAGGTTAAGGAGTTGTCTACAGGAAAGGTTTGGACTATCTCCCAAGGCCTGTGAGAGTGAGTAAGGAATCATTTTCCAGGATAGGTTGTAGATTGTCAATGATATGTTTAAGTTGTGGGCTGAAGGGGATGACTAGTGGTGCTCTTATTTTCTTTGTTGGGCGTGTCTTGAAGTAGGTTCCCGAGTACTCGTCTGGCTCAATATATCTCTTCACTTCCCCAGGTATTTAAGTTTTAAGAATAGCTAATTAAGATCTTGTAAGTGTGTTTCTGTGTGTGCGATTCGAGCACATCCGGTTGTAAACAATTGATCGTGTGATGTGTCCTGGATGGAAGCTAGAATCGTGTGGGTAAGAATAGTGGTCAGTAAGTTTCTAGTACACGGTAGTGTTAATGTGGCCACCATTTAATCTTACTGTAGTATCAAGGAAGTAGATCTCCTGTGCGGACTGGTCCTGGCGAAGACTGATGGTGGGGTGGAAATAGTTGAAATCCCGGTGAAATTCTTCAAGGGTCTCCCTCCCGAGGATCCATAAAAATGAAGATATCAACGTAGCCTAAGTACAGGAAGAGTGCTAGGGGATGAGAGCTGAGGAAACGTTCAAGGTCAGCCATAAAAATGTTGGCATATTGTGGGGCCATGCAGGTGCCGACAGCTGACTGCTGACTTAAAAGGTATAAATTGTCCCCAAACTGGAAAAAGTTGTGGGTGAAGACTAAGTCGCATAGCTCAGCCACCACATCTGTGGTAGCATCTTCAAGGACAGTGTTCCTGACAGCTAGTAGTCCATCCTTGTGTGGAATGTTGGTATAAAGGGCTTCTACATCCACTGTGGCTAGGATGGTGTTTTCAGGAAGATTACTGATGCTCTGTAGTTTCTTCAGAAAGTCAGTGGTGTCTCAAAGATAATTAGACTGCAGGTAGCATAGGATCTGAGGAGAGATTCAACACAGCTGGATAATCCTGTTGTGTGCTGATGCCCAAGATGATGAGATGTCCAGAATTTCCAGGTTTATAGATCTTGGGTAGCAGACAGAATACACCTGATTAGGGATCTGAAGGTGTGTTTGTACAGATTTGATCCTGAGCAGGGCATTTCATGAGCAGATGGTGTAGTTTTTTGGTATACCTCAGTGGAATCAGAGGAAAGAGGCCTGTGGAATGTGGGGTCAGTGAGTTGTCTGGCAACCTCCTGTTCGTAATCGGATCTAGTCATGACAGCTACAGCATCCCTTTTTCAGTCTCTGATTATGTTAGTTGTTTCTGAGACTGTGAATTGCATTGCATTCTGCATGGCTGAGGTTGTGTGTTACCTAATGTTTAACAATGTCAGCCTGTGCTCATTTGTGGAAGCAATTAATGTAGAAGAGTCCAGACTCTCATTATGACCATCAGGAAGGGTCCATGTAGAGATCTTCCTCTGATGGGGTTGGCAGGAGGAATCCTGGCGGTCAGTGCGATATTCAGTGGTATGTTAGAAATATTCCTTCAGATGAAGGTGGCGAAGATAGGCTTCCAGGTCACCCGAAGAACTGAACCATTTGTGGGTGTGGTGGAGCAGAAAGAGTCCCCAAGATAGGATGGACTCTTCTGACAGGCTAAGTGTGTGGTTGGATAGATTAACAATGTTTGGTGAGTTGAGGATACCGGGGGATTGTAATACCCTGAAGCATGTAGGAATTTAGATAGTTTATTATCCTTTTTCTTCTCTAGGGAAGTGATGTGAGCAATTTAAGTGGCATGTCTAGTTTTTGTGAAATCCAGCCATGAGGAAGTTTATATGGAAGCTTGTTTTTTTATAACAGTCTCTAGTATTGAGAGCTCCTTCTTGATCTTCATCTGTTTGCTGTACAGGAAACTGATTAGATGGTTCCTCAATTTGAGAGTGTATGGCATAATCTTCTACTGTAGTCTGTGGTGTATGTAGATTGTAATGAATTTTTCACCGTTAGTCCACTGGGTATGATGCTTATTTGTTTGCACTTGGATAAGAAGATGTCTGCTTGGATACGTGCAAGTTTCCTTATGCAGTTGATGGATTTCCATACCATACAGTTGAATGCAGTGGCCCTTGCATGTTAAAAAGTCTCACATTAGTTTGTAACAAAAAGGCTGATGAAATTCCTTTGTAGAATGGCTACTTGTAAATCCATAATTGAGTGCCCTGGCAGGTTAAAATAGGTTTGTGTGTTATTTCTGATGTCTGATTTGTGTCCATTTATCCTTTGGCGTAGAGACTGACCAGTTCAGCCAATATATATTTAATCATCTTCTGCCCTTATTTTACTCATTCAATAAAGCCTTAATCTTTCTCTCTTCACTGTAGGCTGCTCTCAACTAATTTAGCAGCCACTGACAATTCCCCTGCCCTCATAAGTCTGTGAGCTCTGCACCACAGCAGCACTAGGAAGTAAAGTTGCAAGCTGGGAGTAATGAGTATACTTGGAGAGGGAAGGGACCGCCATTACCAGAGTCGGGCAGAGCAGCAATAGGAGAAGGGAGTGAAGAACAATCCCAGAGAGCTTACAAGTCAAATTTCTACACCCGGCTGTTAAATGAGACCAACACCTATTATGTTCAAGAGAAGAACAGGACTTGGATATTGAGAGATTAGACAAGGAGCACATTCTGCTAGCACGACACTTATGAAGTCCAAGAATGAAGCAGTAACTTCCCTCAAAAACAAATATTCAGATAAAACTTACCACTATTTCCTAGAGATTGAAATTGCTCTCAAATAATTAAGAAAAGAATGTACAAGTTAGCTCTGTGTCATGAATGATGCTATGATAGCAGCTCTGCATACTTTCACCACTCTGATTGCACATATATTCATAAAGTTGACTGAGGACGGCCTCTCCAGTCACAGAATGCTTCCTATATTCTTGTCACGGGAGAGAAGAAAAAGGTGGATGAACACCTAATCCTCTCCAGGTTCATTACAAAACAGGAATTCTCCTATACCCAATATTCAACATTTCTTAGCTTCTAGACCAGGGGTGGCCAACCAGTTACAGGCTAAGAGCCAAAATAGTTGTAAATATAGCGCAAAGAGCCGGGAGGGGAGTTGCTGAGATGGGGGAGCGGGGGGGAGGAGGAGAGAAAAGACTGTCCCTTTAAAAGGAGCCCCCAGCCACATTTGGTCAAGAGAGACAAGAAAAAAAAAACCACACCACACACACCAAAAACAAAAACCACAAACCACCCACCACACACAAACCAACCACTGGCGGGGGGGGAGCGGCGGGGTGTTGGCCACGGCTGTTCTAGATGTTTTTTTGTAGTTAATTCCCCAGGATGCTATAAGCAGGGCTTGACAAACAGCGGCGAAAGCCGCTCGCCAGCCCCGCACTGTGCATGCGCAAGAGCTGCATTGCGCATGCGCGCGCCACCGGTAAACGGGGCGCGCGGCTGAAATCTACTCGCCACGGGCCAGTAGATTCTATAGTTTGTCAAGCCCTGGCTATGAGCATAAGCATACGGGGGGGGCCAGAAAATTAGAGACCAGTGAACTGAATGGTGAAGTGACAAGAATAAGAGATACTGCTGAGCACAGTGGACTGATTTAAATCACCAAGGCTACATCTACACTACACATTTTTGCAGCAGAAAATATGCTAATGAGGGACACATTAGCATAAGTCACAATCTTATTAGCATACCTCCTGCTATTTCTTTTTGTGCAAGAGGTTTTTGCCCCGGAGAGGCATAAGCATCTCACGCAAAACGGGTTATTTGCGCAAAACAGAAGCATCTACACTGCTTCTTTTTGTGCAAAAACCCTTGTGCAAAAACAGAAGAAAATATTCTAATGAGATCACAACTTATGCTAATGAGTCCCTCATGAGCATATTTTGCCGCAAAAACGTGTAGTGTAGACATAGCCCAAGAGAAAATGGATTTAAATCAAGTTTCCCGCTGATACTTCACATATTTCTTAAACAGCGCAAATCTGATTGCCAAAACATGTTAATTTACAACTCAATACTAGGGATGTTAGATGTCATGTCACTGAATAGTAGTCTAACCACATGAAATCTTAGCAGTTACACGACTATTATATAGCCCCCAGAGGCAGGGCCAGCAGCCACTATGCTCCCAGCCCCACTCCTGGGAAGCCCTCTGCCACCCAGCACTGCTGCCTCTGATACAGGGTGGCGGCAACAGCCCCGGTCCTCAAGGGAGCTTGGACTCCCCGTGGACAGGGACTGCTGCCATGGAGCAGTCCGCCCGCAGGGAGCCTAGGCCGCCATGGACAGAGGCTGTTTCGTGGCAGTCTCCCCTGCCCCGATAGAGGCAGCAGCACATGGGCAGGGGGCAGGAGGTGGCAGCACTGGGGAGCTGGTGCTGGGGGGGAAACCAGCTTTTAAGCAAGCTTCCCCCAGCTCCTGCCTGCCCCCGAGTGCCTCTGTAGGATTCAGCAAGGGGGGAGTTAGTTAAAAGCTAGCTCCCCGCACTTCACTGCTCCCCTCACCCTCCATGCTGCTGATTCTATCAGAGGCAGCAGTGTGGGGTTGGGGCAGGCAGATCCAGTGCTCATGGGGAGCCAGCTTTTAAGCCAGCTCCTCATCAGCACTGGCTCCCGGTCCCCTATTAATGCAGAGCTGCAATGGGGTTAACACTAGGACCCACTGCAAGCTGGGACTGAGCCAGCCTGCCTGTGCACCAGCTCACCGGTGCCATATTAATGCAGAGCCGCAATGGCGGCTGCTGCCAGACCTGGCACGAGCCCAGTACTGAGCCAGCCTGTTGGCCAATTCGCTAAAAAATGTACTTGCAAAGCTGCAGGGGGAAGAAGAGGGAGGGTTGCATGTAGATAGTGTTAACTGACAAGTGGGTGTTTATCAGTTAATTGTTTAATCCGCTACACTATTACATCGCTACTCAAATGACCATCTCTGAAGATAGGCTGAGACTTTAGTTATTTAAAATATTTAAAGTTTTGTAAGGGTGAGGAATATTTAACCAATGATACTGAGCTCATCTTCACTATGGTGAATTTAGACAGAGCATTACTGACATCAGTTTAGTTTAATATAGTTGGAAGTTACTAGTGTAATTTGTAACTATAATGTATGCAGTCTGAACAGAAAATTATATTTAAATGTTACGTAACTACTATAGTATTCAGATCCCCTGTGAGGTACAAATTACTTACAAACTATAGGATGCATTCTGAAAAAAGTTGCATGCGATAATTTGCCTCCATCTTTTATGGACATATTTTTATGAATATCAATACACAACTCAAATATGGTTCATGCAAAACAAGTCTAATACCCTATCATTCAAGAGCTTGTGATCCCCTAAATGAGTATATTCTGTTTATGTTCATGTATCGTTCTTGCACGTGAAGTTAGAAATATGTAGTGTAAGCCCGTTTAATCTAGAATTTCCAATGAGAGCCATTAGTGGTGCATATGGGGCTCAGTAGCCTGATGCTGAAGACTACAATCTGTAAATGGCTTTGTTTCTTCCTCAGAGTAGCAGCTGTGTTAGTTGTTTTTTCAGATACAGACAAGGAGTCCTGTGGCACATTAGAGACTAACAATTTATTAGGGCATAAGATTTCGTGGCTAAAACCCACTCCATCAGATGAATTGGAGTGGAAGTTACAGAAGCAGGAGTATACAAGGAAGAAGTTGCTTGTGTTGAATAACCTAATCAAATTAGGATGCAAGTAGGTCATTCATAGCCTATTTTTCCATGGGCATAGAGAGAGTTAAATGAAGAGTTACCACCCTGGGGAAATTCTATTTAAGAAATGGGAAGCAATCAACGTGCCTTCAACTGGCCTTAGAAATTACCTCCCCACCCTAAGAGTATACACATGAAGAAACCTGAAAACAAAGAACTCTGAGGACAAGAAGCTGTTATACCTAATCCAGAGGAAAATATCAGCTCTGCCTTGAAGAAATTAACTGAAATAAGAACTAGGGTGAGAATTGTGATCTGTAACCATTTTAGTGTATTATGCTTAACTGGAGTGTTTTGTTTGTTTTGGCTTAGTAACTTACTTTGATCTGTCTGTTTTCATTTGCAGTCACTTAAATCCTACTTTTTATACTTAATAAAACACTTACCATCAAACCCAGTGTAATTGTTACCAAGGGAGAGAAGAGAGCCACAGCTGTGCACCTCTCATTGATAGAGAGACTCTTAAGAGTTCTGTATAAAAGAATTTTACACAGAGAATAGGGATGTTAAATATCAGTTAATTGAATAGTTGAGTAACCTCGTGAATTCTTATTGGTTAGTCGACTATTCTATAATCCCTGGGAGGCGGGGCCAGCAGCAGCACAGGATGCCAGGCAGGAGCTAGTTTGCAAGGGGAGCCAGTTTAAAAACTAGCTCCTCTCGCGGACTGGCTGCTTGTCGCCCTCTGCTGCTGCCTCTGATAAAGAGGCAGCAGTGCGGGGTGGCAGCAGGCCCTGTCTGGGGGAAAGAGGGTCTGAACTCCCAGACCCTGCACAAACCAGAACTGAGCCGGGCTGCCTGCCCACCCAGCTCCTAATACACTTGACATGCAGAGCCACAGCGGGGGTAGGTCCCGGACCCCGTGAAAGCCAGAACTGAGCTGAGCTACTGGCCAGCCTACTAAAAAAAAAAATGTAGTGATTGGGGGGGGAAAAATGTGTGTAGTTTATAGCATTAACCTATATGCTTTTGCTTATCCATTAATCGACTACACTGTTACATCCCTAATACAGAATAAGGTGGATTTATTTGGGGACAGCAGCAACTGGTGACAGGGAAAGGGGGACACCAGCTCTTCCTCTCCCCACCCCTTTCCTACCCCGCTCCACCCCCTCTTGCAGTCTCTTCCCAGCACTCCCTGCAGCTGTGCCACATGTGCTGCCAATGAGTGGTGGTGGTGGTGGGGGGCAGACTCCTGCTGCCAGTGCCAGCCTACCTGCCAGCTGCTGGCTGGCCCCTTCGTGCTTTGGGAGTGCATGTAGCCCCATGTGCACCCCAGCATATCACCAGTGTTTGGGCATTTGGTCCCGGGTACTATCAAGCCTTCCCATAGCTGAACTGTTTCAGCATCTGTGTTACTCTGCTCAGAGGCTGTCATCCCAACTCCGTGCCTTTGCTGGGAGAGTTCACAGGACAGAGTGGTGGGGCCCACCATAGAGTAAGTAGGTGGGCTCAGTGATGTATATGATCAGCACCCCTGGTTACAGTCTCAAGGGGGATTCAGAGATCATCACAGTATGTTCTGTATTTTATAGTCAGGCAGAAACACAGAACTGCTACAAATTCAGTTCTGCTATAGCCACTGTTGCTTTTTCTGTAAAGTTTAGGGCTAGTGAACTGCAGCATACACAAAGCCTCCAAAGAAGTGCACTTTGCAGAAGTCTTGTAACCTGGGTCTCTATCTGTTTGTGACTAGCCAGAGGTCAAACAAACCTGGTACAATCAAGAAGCTGAGGCTAGGGCTAGAGGACTGAAAAAATTCCACATGGCACTACATGTTTAAAAAAACCCTAAATGAGATTTTACACAAAAGAGTATCTGACAAATTTATGAGAAAGATAGTTGGGTGATGTTAACTAATGGAAGCCCTGTCTTGGATAGGGATGTAAAATTGTGATTATCTGGCTAACTGAATAGTCGATAAGGGTGCTTCCACCTAACTGAATAGTCGATAAGGGCCTTCCGCCGGCACACTGACCCTGGCCTTCATGCAGCACTGCCTCTTCGACAATGGTCGAACTGCTGCATTTCAAAGCAGCAGTGACACGTGGAGCCTGGGGTCTGGCCCCGGGCTCCACGTGGTGCTGCCACTTTGAAGCACCCCTTCCTCTCCCCCCTCTTGCTGCCTCTTTCTGATAGAGGCAGCAAGGGGCGGGGGAGAGAAACTAGTCAACTATCTGATAAGCATAAGTAGACTTGGGATATTTCCCTTTCATAGCGTTACAAAAAAAATCACTGCTTAAGTCTAAACCATAACTCAACACTTCCTAGAGGTGGTACAATATTTTGAAGCTAAAATGGGTTTTAAATCTGATGAAATCTTCTCACTCCCATAATTTTAAGGTCAGGAAAGCAGAGTTAGAATAGGAGCATATTAACATAGGTCTTACTGTGGAAGTTTAAGAAAGTCGTGGAAGACTTTTTCGTTGAAAAGACACTCACTGGGCTTTTTGGAGGACAATGCTCAATTAGTATAAGGGATGGCACATGAAAATTTCCTACATAAAAATCCACTATCATTTTCCCCCGAACAAAGCAAGTTATTTTAACATTGTCTGCAGAAACAAACAAGATCCAGCTTGAGTTGAGTTATCCAAGATATCTGCTTATACTTGCTGATTCTAGCTCAGCTCTGCTTGTTATATTGATTGCCTGCTGAGCCAGTCAGCCTATGTGTTTGGTTCCCTTGATGTGACTGGCCTTTATTGACATTAGATGATGTTCTGCCCAATTCAGGAACCCCGATGTTATCCTCTTGTGACAAATCCTTTGTCTGCTATAAACAAGCAGGGAGAATCAACTAACTGATGTTACATACATCATTAAATGTTAGCAACTGGTGATTTTGGATGAATCACCACCAGGAATCCTAGAAATCCTCAGCCACAGAAAAACATGGAATTTGTATCTTTTTTAAAAACACAAAATCTTTAGTTTGTACACTCTGAAAAAAAAAAACAACCCACAGAAGATCCTCATTTATCTGCGTTTCATGCTGCACTCTACATTAACCAAACGGGGCCCAATGATGCCAAACTCCATTGCACAGGCTGACACTCGTCACATTATCCCACATGGAGCCAGTTCCAAATAGATTAAATAAATGGGCTTTTACTGTATTCAGTATATTTAAGAAACAAATTGCAATTCTCTTAATTTTATTATGAGCCACGGCTCTGATAACTATATATTGTGGCTAGGGAAACTGAAGTTCAGTGTTTCATTTTAACTGCAGAAATACAAATTAGAGAATGTTTTGTTTAATCACAGAAAACTAAGTTCCCTGATCACTAGTATTAATTGCCTTTAATGCCAAGAAGTTTGTATTCCCATTCATTTCTCATTTTGAGCATTTTTTGTGGATTGACATGTGTTAAATGGGCTCCCCAACTATTTACACAATCCATTAGCTCTTGAATTACTGCTCTTGAAGCAAAAAAAGGGAAGCCCTTATTAAGTCAAAGGAATCAAAGCATCGGATAGGATATTTCTAGTTCTCTTGATCTTATTTACCATTGAGAGTTATTTCTCCTTTAGCTTCTACACCACACTAGAACAATTCCTGAGAATACACTATAGGCAACTTTAGTCTTTGCCAAGGCTTCTGTGTAGATACAAGGCCTTGTCTAAATGAGAAAAAAGTTACATAAGTTTAACTAAATAGATCTGCTTAAACATATACAACTCCTTCCCCTGCCAAGATGCACACACCAAACAGATTTTAAGATCTTGCTTTATTATTACAGCTTATATCAGTAAACGCTGAATTAAACAAGAGTTAAACAGACAAGTGACTTGATAAGCAACTTTCACGAGCATAGCATTTCTCCAGTAAAGTCAATACCAATGTCAATTTACTTTATAGATTCAGTACAACTCAGTCTATGGATCACGGTTAGCAGAACCTTTGTGGAGGATCTATCAGATTAAGAAAACCCAATTCTTATGGCTGAAATTAACTCTCTAAATGTGAGCCAATACCTCGGTCTTCCTCAGTATAAGCCAATGATAGCTCTGATATTTATGCTGTGATCATAAATGTATCTGAGGACTTGTTACTGCTGCTGACTCCTAACCTCACAATTTAAGACTACAATTTTAATAATGTCATGCAAATCATTTCAGCAGAATTATTTGGATATTCTGAGTGAAGCTTAATATTAGGGGCAGAAATTGAGTCCAAGAGTCACTATTTTAAATTTTAACCAACTTCCAATATGAAAGTTTTAATCCATTCCAAGTTTAAATCCATTAATTCAGGCTCTGCTGAGGATGTCTTTTTATACCTATGTTCTAAGGAACAATATTACAGTAATTCCTCATTTAACACGTGCCCGCTTAACACGTTTTCACAATAGCACGATTTTTTTTTATAGGGAACATTTTTTGAATTACACGACCATCCCCTGAATAACATCATTTCCCCAGCCGGCCCATCGCGGGTGGCATCGCGGGGCTTCCCCCGCCTCCCTGCAAAGTGGCGGAGGGTTCACCGCTCGCTGCACCGTTCCCCACTGACTGCCCCTCGCCAGAGGCAGCTCGGATCCCGGCAGACCCGTCACAGGGTCATACTCCCAACCCAATCCCCCTCCCCTGTCCTCCTGTTCCCTTCCCAAGAGCCAAACACCTCTCCTCCCTGCTGTAACCCAGTCCCCTTTCTCCCCCAACCTTGTGTCCCGGTCCCAACAGACACCACCGCTTGAAACGCAACCCCACCTTTTCCATTATTTTCAATGGGAAAATTGACCCCACATAACATGTTTTCACTTAACATGATCATTTTCTGAAACATATCTATAGCTAACTGAGGAATTACTGTACTTTAGTCTGTAGCAGGCCAGCATGTGGCAGATTCATACTTGAACTTGTTGCATATTAAGAAGTTTGCCATTGGTTCTTCCATCCTGTACTTGTCTGCTACCAGAACAGTGGTTGTAGCAAGAGCAATGCTCTTGCTACATTTCAAAAGCTAAAGTGCTGCAGTCGGAATACGCTTGCCCCGTGTTCCCAGCTGCTTTTCTGCCTTTTAATGTAGTTAGAGCCATGAGAGGCTCTTACTACATTTAAAAGGCTGAGGTGCAGCCAGGATAGCAAGCACCCCACCTCTGCCTTATTGACTAATTGAGTAGTCAATGGAAATTCCATCAACTACTCAATTAGCTGATTAATCAAAATGTAACATCCCTAGCACAGGACCCAAATTTCTACACCATGAAGAGATATAGGCTGTGTATACACTGCAGGGTTTTTGTGCAAGAAGCTTTTTGCGGAAGAGATCTTCCGGAAAAACTTCTTACGAAAGCGAGCGCACACCTCAAAAGCACATCGCAAAAGCGATGTGCTTTTGTGCAAGAGCGCGTCCACACTACATGGACACTCTTGCGCAAGAAAGTTCTGACTGGCCATTCTGTGAATGGCATCAGAGCACCTGTGCTTTTTGTGATAGGCTCTTTTTGCACAAGAAACCCCTGTTGAGCGTCCACACCCCTTTTTGTGCAAGAGTTCTTGCACAAAAAGGAGTTATACCTCATAGAAGGCGGTATACCTACACCGCAAAAAGCCCTCTGTTGCGTCGATTGACACTAGATTTTCTTGCGCAAAAATGTGCTTGAGGTGTGGCTGCTCCACAGGTTTCTGTGCTAAAACCTTGCAGTGTAGACATAGCCTAAAAGTACAGACTCCTTTTTTCCCCCTCTAAGTCACTTTTAAGGCTGGATATACAACATATTCTGACATTTCCTGATTCAAGTTCTTGACCACATACATTTAATTTGAGATTCTACGCTAAATTATTTTTTCATAATCTCTTCAAAGAGTTTGAGAATTTCAAAGCTCTGATAACTTGCAAAAGAAATACAGATATTGCTTGTAGTATGAGACCCTGCTTTCAGTTATTCAAAAATTTGCTAAATTTCAACCACTCAGGCTGAAATTTTCCAAGCCGGATCTTTGCCTCAAGCTGAATTTTTCAGTTCAGGCATTAACACAAAAATAAAGAAGGAGTTTTGAGCATATTAAAAATGTCTTTAAATCATATCACTGAATTCCTGCTGCCCTATATTTTAGATCCGAGACTTAGTTTTTCAAAGGGATCGCACCTGCAGTCAGGGATGCAGCCGACATGAAAATTTGCCTAAATTTAGCGACCTTATTAGTTACTGAAAAATCTCAGATCACATATTATATTATATCCCTTATATGGCACTTTTCATCAGTAGATCTTATGCCCACTAGATGTTAAAAGCATTATTCTCCAAAGATTGCATCTGCATTGAGATTATTGCATGCCCACTGTTCCTACATGCTGACCAAACTGAGAATGCAACAGATGCCCACAGAAGGACTGAATAATCTCTACTCCAGGGCTGAGTAATACTACCTCTGTATTCATTCCTCCAAGCACTAAAACCTGTTATAGGGAAATATATACTCTTGTTCTCCTTCCTGGCACACTGTGTGAAGCATAAAAACACTGCCTGACTTGCTCAACGTTTCTCAGTTATCAGCAAATAGCTGTGAATATCACTGGCAGAGTGTGCCTCAACTCCCTCAGTGGCTGGTCTGCACAGAGGATAACAGCCGACCACTTTTACTAGTTACCCCACTTTAAGCTTTACTAGTTATCCACAAAAGTCTGTGCTGTGGATCTGAAAGTTTCAACTCTGATTACATGCAAGAATCAAGACAGTTCTAACTAATGGAATGCATTTTTTTAAAGCAAACAAAGAAATACAAATAATCTTGCCAGGGGTACAGAGACTCACCGGCAGCAGCAGGGGAAGCAAAGCAACAGAGCCCTAGTTCACTCTGCTCTCCCAGCTGCATCACACTGCTTCCTGCCAGTTAGTGCCGGGGCAGTTCTGCTCTTCTCTCCTCCCCCGAGGAAATGCCAGGCGAGCAGAATGAGCTGGGGCCACATTGCTCCACTTCCCTTTCCCCACAGCTGCTGGTGAGTGTGAGGAGACTAGACCTCTACTGTGGGTCAGGGTTCCCCGCTAGTCACCCCTGGATGCCCAGAGACACTGCCATGCCGACTGCTAGCCAGCCCCTTGCTCCTCCTGCCAATAGTGTTTGGGGGCATGTGCTCAGGAAAAAAAGTGTTTTTATTACACGATTTTGTACTATTTTTTCCATCAGGACCCTTGTCTCGTTCAGTATGCAGAACCGAGAACGAGGCTGTTTTAGTCACTTGTTGCCGAAGGTGGAAAGCGTGGTAAATGAAGCAAAGGGGGGCAGGAAGAAAAAGGATGGTCTTACAGTTAAGGCAACTGAATGCCACTCTGAAATGAATTCTGTCCCTGACTTTGCCAAAGAGCCACCGTGTTCCTCATTTTCTCTGCCTAGTTTGAGCCACCCAAGCTTGATTTGCAGATGGGATAAATGCTTAAAAATGCAATTCAAGTTAATGGGAGAGCTTTTATAGTGCTTCATATGTTCAAATCAAAGTGCTTAAGCACTGAGAAGTCATGCCTTAGGTATATCAACTTGGGCACTCAAAATTAATGAATTTTTATTTTTAGCTTTAGTCTATGCCTCAGCTCTCCATCTGAGAACTGGGAATAATTATCAAGAGATAAATTCATTAGAGTTTGTGAAACATGAAATAGATGTCATGGTAATGAGTGGTTGGGTAGAAAAACCTATGTATAAAATTAACAGGAATCAACTGAGGTTTTAAACACACAGCAAATAAGGCATGAGGCCACACAATGAAGATAATAAAGAGTTGAATTCACCATTTATTCTTCACTGAATGTGACAGGGCACCCATGGAAAAAAATTATACTCTTTATATATATATATGATCATATAGCAGCACACCCACCCACCCTCAACCAAATTAAGGTCCTACAGGGAAGCTTAATTCTGGCATTTCCTGACTTTACAAAAGGAATGGGGAACTTTTGGGGGGTCAGGGGCTGCTGACGCACAAAGATCCGTTGGGGGCTGCACACAAGTGAGAAACAAAAGAAAAAACCAAAACCTCTCGGACGTGGCCCCCAACTGAGGAGAAAGACACTCCTCACATACCAAAGCCTTGCGCGGGGGGGGGGCGCCAGGCTAGTAGACTGTGCGCACTCCAACTCCGTGGGGAATGGTGGGGGGGCTGGAGCACTAGCGTGGGCTCCCCAATGCTGAGGGGGAGCGTCGAGAGCCAGACCCAGCTAAGACAGGAGTCGAATCCGGCTCACGAGCCTTAGGTTCCCCACCCCTGCTTTACAATCTTTTCATTCTTCTAACATAGGTTTTGTGTTTATTTATAACTGGCAACTCATGTAAGCCTCACATAGGTACTATTTTAGCTACATTCTACTTGATCATCTTTTCTCATCTACTGCAGCAAGAAGCTATTCTGAGAACCTGAAGAGCTTTGTAAATGAGGAAAGTTTAGAGGGCTCTTGTATCATACAAACTGACCAGAAATCCATTCAAAAGGCTTCACATTTTGTGAGGTCACAGCACAAAGAGCATTTGCAAAGTAGCTGCATCAGACTACATGTATGCCTAGCACACTTGCTTCACTACTCAGTACAACAGCTCAGCTGCAAATGCTACAAGCCTAGTACACTTCAAATGGGATTTTTTGGGGGGGGGGTGGGGGGGGGGGGGGCTAACTGTAAAGAATGAGATTTTCAAAAAGTCCAATGGAAATCAAGAACAAGTTTCACATGGACACTTCAATAATCATTTCTATTCCATCTTTAAATCCCAAATGTTTAAGCTTTAAAAATACTGCAAACACTTGCCATTTGCTTTTGTTTATAAGCAAAGTCTAGATCAGGGCTACTCGACATGCGGCCCCGTGGCGTGTTTGTGGCCCGCAGATGGGAGCCAAACAAAAAAAGTAGTCAATATAATGGTCTTCTGTTGACATGCATTTTAGTAGTTAAATTCCTGGACTGTCGTTGTTCATTAGAAGTGCTGTCCTATGGATGCAAATCGGGTAACTATTGCATTTTATTAATATCAGCAGAACGGACTTAAATGGGGCCTGCATGTTGTATAGTCTTGCCTTAATCTTTGTATTCATGCCCATCAGTATGAAAGAAGCTATTTGCATGTATATGCAACCACACTTAAGTTGCAGCAGTCAGCATGTGCTGTGAGCATCACTGTGGCCCCTGGGGCTTCCAAAGTTCAGTAGCCCTGGCCTAGAAGATACCCAATTTAAAAAAAAATAAAAAATTATGTTTAATTGCACACAGGTGAATAAAATGGATACCATTAAAAAAAAGTTTACTTAGCTATCACTACTGCTCCTGTGATAAGTGCCCAAGTTTATACACAAGAATAAACAGACAGGCGGGGAGGTGAAGAATGCAAACTCACCTCCGCCCCAGCTGCAGAGTACACGTAGAGGAGTGCTGTCCTGCACCTCTCCATGGAAAAGTCCTGCTCGCTTGTGGACATCCACCTTGGTTACCCATGGGCAGGCTGCAGCGTGGGCTGCACGGGGCATGGGCAAGATGTGCTCTCGGGGTGCACAAGTGGCCAGTGCCCTCCCCCTTCCCCGGCAGCAGGTTAGGGTGCACTATGCCCAGCAGCAGTGGGAGGAGGCAGCGCTGGGGCTGAGGACCCTGGACACACAGGATGCAGGTGGGGACTCGGGGCTCCAGGGATTTACACCCATGGAGACTCACTCTGAGGGCATGCAGATCCTTAAATAGACGTGAATAAGTTGAACTTCTGAAAGGCTGCCGACCCCTGTAATAGAGTATACTTAGTGAAAACCACCTCAGAAGAGCCAAGAGTCAAAATATGATGACACGAAGGCAGGGGTGGGCAAGATGCAGCCCGCCAAGCCTTTTGATCTGGCCCACCCTGCTGAGACCCTGAGGCAGGCTCTCTGCCTGCTGCAATCTGAGGCTGCTCAAATGGCTGGTGGTTCCCTCTAGGTGTTGCACACCCTGGGAGGAAGGAAACTTTGCACACTGCCCCCAGCCTCAGCCCAATCACACACACCCCCCGTCCATAGACAAGTGCAGCCCTTCACCACTTATCAAAATCTTGAAGTGCCCCCCCCCCCGGACTCAAAAATTATTGCCCACCCCCGCACTAAGGAGAAGAATCTCTGGAATGATGGATACACAAAATGAAAGTGCTGCTGATGTATCCAAAGTTACCTACTTTACAGGTTCTCAATCTTGGCAGTTGCAACCCTCCTTTATTTATGGCTACAAGGGAGAAAGTGCCCAAAAACCTTTTTCTATAATAACATGAAGTCACAGCATGGAGGTGGTTGAGATCCATTTAATAGTATATGAACAATTTTTAATAAACCACCATTTTTTCAGTAGCCTTACATATTTTATAGGTTCTTCTACATAAAGGAGATATGGTACTTAACAGCTAAAAATAATTCATAAGGTTTTAATTTCATTTTTAGAAGAGGGATCATATCACAACAATGATAGAGGGAGAGAGATTGATCTACTCAGTATGGTGTCTAGATTTGGGACTTGTCAACTGGTAGCCAAGTGCTAACATCGGGAGCAAATGACTCACAGCTATAGCACAACAGCTATTTCACTAGAGCTGTGCCACTATAACTTCTCTACGTGGGCACTACTCTGAACTATGAATGACTAGCTATTCCAATAGGGGTGTTAGATAGCATGTAACTGAACATTCCTGTAACTGCATCAAATTTTAGCAGTTACACAACTATTTAATAGTCCCTAGTGGTGGGACTGGCAGTCAGTGCGCTCCTGGCCCCACTCCCAGGAAGCTCTCTGCCACCCCACACTGCTGCTGGGCAGAGGTATTAGAGGTATCAGCACAGGGTGGCAAGTGGAGCCAGTCTGCAAAGGGAGTCAGTTTAAAAACACAGAGGCAGCAGCACGGGGCGGCAGTAGCCCCTGTCCATGGCGGGCCCGAGCTCCCTGCAGACAGAGACTGCTACATGGGATGCCAAAGCAGCCTCTGTCTGCAGTGAACCCAGGCCCGCTGCAGCCTCCCCTGACGGCCTCTATCATCCGTCCTGCTGCCTCTCTATCAGAGGCAGCAGCGCAGAAGGGGGCAGGCGGCATAACGCATATCAGCTCCTGCCTGCCCCCCTCACTCTCCATGCTGTTGCCTCTATCAGAGGCAGCAGCACAGGGGGCCCCCACTGGCTCCTGCCTTGCCCTCCTTGCTGCCTCCGATATAGTTGTCCACACGCTGACATTCCTATATTCCACTATTGCTATGCCTGTCAGTTGCCCCATGTAAAGCAACTTGCGGTCAGCTCTACCAGAAGTTTAAAGAGTGCATAAGACATCTCAGCTAATTTAAAAAGTGAAATCAAACCTCTAACTCAAGACTATGTCCAAAACATCCCTTCCTCTCATAGATACAGTGGAACTGAGCAAACACAAGGTTCTGTTTCCAATTCAGCAGGGATGCAAACACACACCTCCTGCTTCAAAATATATATCCAATGTAGACTGAAAAGTGCCGTTAACCACAGCCACATATTAAACTTTAAGGTTCTGCTATTATCATAATTATATTGCAAGTTAGACAAAGAGGTATGTCACAACTTCAGTGATACTATGTCAGTAAATTAGTTTTAGTGGAAAGCGAACTGAGAAATCTAAAACAGAGTTGCTCAACCTGCAGCCCATGGTTTGCTTCAATACAATATACTAATGGCAAATTAGCACTTTGCCATTATGTTTATATCATTTTAGCTTATACAAGTGTGCAAACTGACACTATTGCACATGGTTCTTTCACTCTAAATACATATGAAACAATTGCAACTTGCAATAAAAAAAAAATCACAGGTGACTTTAAATCTTATTCAAAGATGTAAAATGTGTCTAGACCAGCGGTTCTCAAACTTTTTGGGCTCCGGAGCCCTTTACATGCATAAAAATTTATGCAGAGCCCCAGCAGTCCACTGACTGTATGTGTTGTACGTATCCATGTTTCCAGTTTGTCAACCTCGCGGAGCCCCTGGAGACGTCTCGCAGAGCCCTGGGGCTCCACGGAGCACAGTTTGAGAAACACTAGTCTAGACCACACAAGGCAGGGCTTACATTTATGTGGCTCCCTTTAGGGATGTTAAATATTGGTTCATTGATTCGTCAAGTAACCTCAAATTCTTATTGGTTAGTCAACTATTCAATAGTTCCTGGGGCAGGGCTGGCAACCAGAGCGCTCCGGCCTTACTCCTGAGGAGCCCCCTGCCACTCTGCTGCTGCCTCTGTATCAGAGGCAGCAGCACAGGGTGCCAGGCGAGAGCTGGTCCATGAGGGGAGCCTGTTTAAAAACCAGCTCCCCTCACGTCACAAGCCGCAATTGAGCTGGGCAGCTGGCCAGCCTGCTAAAAAATTTGCTGGCGGGAGGACGGGGAAATGCGTGTAATCTATAGCATTCATCTATAAACTTTTGCTTATCCGTGGTTAATTGACTACACTATTACATCTCTAGCCCCCCCCCATGAAATAAAATTGGGCACCACTATTCTGAATTGTGCTTTAATGCCATTTTTGTCTACAAAGAAGAATGTGTGTAGGGGGGAGGGGAGAAGAGATTGTCAGGTTAGTTGTTTTAGTTTATTCTGATTACAGAACTAGCTGTTAGACTACTGAAGTTTAACTTTCTTCTCTCTCAAACCTCTCAAGATTTTTTATTTTCCCTTTTGTGGGCTTATTCTCTCCTAGATTAATACCTGTGCTGCTATTCCAGCAAATCTCAAAACTGAAACAGTCTGCTTTACTTGATACCAACATTTTCTCCAGCACAGCACAAAAGAGAAATTGGCTCATACTGGCTAAGTTTTACTCCAGGTCTTGAATTGTCCTAATAATGGGGGTTTAAATAAGGTAGTCTTTGTACCTCCCACACGGCAATAGTACAGTAGAACCTCAGAGTTAAGTATACCTGAGTTACAAAACTGACTGGTCAACCACACACAACCCATTTGGAACCAGAAAAACACAATCAAGCAGCAGACAAAAAAAAGCAAATACTGTACAGTACTGGTACATAAAAGCTACTAAAGGATTTGACAAGGTAAGGAAACCATTTGTGTGCTTGTTTTTGTTCAAATTATGATTAAAATCAGCAATTTCTTCTACATGATAGTTTCAAAGACTATTACATCAATGTTAAGTTGTAAACTTTTGAAAAAAGTCAAGATGTTTTGTTCAGAGTTGTGAGCATTTCAGAGTTACAAATTACCTCTACTCCCAAGATGCCTGTAACTGGGGTTCTACTGTTTTCAGTACCCACTCAGATTAACACTAACAAGATTACCACACCTAAAAGAAAAAAGTTTTGTTTACCTTCTTCTGCACATTTTACAGCATTCTGTGATAATTTCACCATACCCTCTGTATAGTCACTTTCCCCTTTTGTTAGGTCTTTTTTATAACCCAAGCAACAATGGAGTCAACTAATATGTGAACAATATAGAAACATAAAACCATGAAAACCGGTAGAGTCAATGAGAGGCTACTAGGATGGTGTGTGTGGCCAAGGCGTTGGAGCACCTCCTCCACACAAGGGCTGCTCCCCACAGTTGCTTTGAGCAGTATGTGGGGCTATGACAGGAAGGGAGCCTGTCTGAGGGTCCCGCTGGACCACAGCAGGACAGATCTAGCCTGCGGGCTGCCCATTGTAGGCTACTGGCAATTGACAGAGAAATAAAAAACTAGAACCCTGAGAAAAATGCGTGAAAACATTTAGTAGCACTGAATTCAGCACTTTACTTAGGTTTCCATCTAAAATGTATAACAGCCAAAAACTTTTAAACTGGGCATTAAGATGTTTTAAGTTTACCAAAGATAGAAAAGTCCATTGCCAGTGTCAATATGTGACCTTGTATTAAATATAACTGTCTCATTTGACTAGTTATTGTGCAGTACACATGACATAAGTTGGTAAAAGTAAGTAGGGCAGTCAGGAACAGGAGTGAGCAATAATTGTTCATGGAGGGCCCATTCCAAGATCTGGTAAGTGGGCCAAGGACTGCACTTTTCTATGGAAGTGGTGCAGGGTCTGAGAGGCTGGATGCAGAAGAGAGCTAGGGGTAGGGGACTGGGATGCAGGAAAGCGTGGGGTCAGAGGGAGTTTGAGTGAAGGAGGGGATTGCGATCAAGGGCAGATGAATGGTGTGTTGGGTCAGGGAGAGGGAATGGGCGCAGAAGAGGATTCTGGCTTGGGGGTACAGAGTCTGGGAGGGAGTTGACCTGGAGGAGGGGGGTGCAGAAGGTATGGGTGGTGACCTGGGACAGGAAGTTGGAGTATAGGAGGGGGTGGAGTGGCAGTAGCAGGCTCCAGCAGGTAGCTGCTTACCTAAAGGGCTCCCTGCCAGCAGCCCTGCAGGACCCCAAGACAGGCACACTATCTGCTGCAGCCCCATGCTGCTCAAAATGGCTGGACACTCCCCATGGTGCTCTGCTTCAGGCAGAGGAGAGAGAGGAGGGTGAGGTGGCTTTGCACACTGCAACTACCCCCACCGCAATTTCTTAGCTCCTACTGACCAACCAATAGGGGCTTAAAGTGGTGTGGAGCTGCTCTGTGCCGCAGAGTCCCAGCAGGAAGCCCACAAGCTGGATTCAGCCCACATCTTGCCCACTCCTGGTCAAAAAGCATAGCTGAAACTGAAAAATGTTTACTTTAAAAAACAAACAAACTTGGAATTTGTGTACACATGCTATGAAAGAGCCTTGGAAAACATCAATTCCATTAGCTTTGTCTGACTATTTTAACACACTCCTATTATGTGGCCCCACATATACAAGAACTGGTTGCTATATTTATTTCAATGTGCCATCAAAACTTCCAGATGTGTGTGTCCAAAGTCCACTAAAAACGCTTGGTTTATGATGTTGTCTAAATCTTCTTTTTTGAAGCCACATAAAGTTACACACTTATACCACAATATAGAAACTCTTTTCAAAATGAAGAGTCGTATTTTCTAAATAGCATTTATTAACCATTCATTTAAAAAAGTCAAAGAACGTCAACATTTCAGTAAACGTTGCATAGTCCACTTTGTCAATTTGGAATACAGTATAATTATCACTTCCTGCAAAGCCTAGATGGTTTCAAGAAAAATACCTGACACACTTGACATTACATTACAATCTACATTACATCTTATTTAGAAAATACTGGACATTTATATTCTCAATTTGTTTCCCGAACAGAAAGCTCAAATACTGGACTGTCCGGTTCAAAACCGGACACCTGGCAACCCTAGCAAAGCCTAATTTTATTCTTCTGCAGCATAAATTTTGACAGCTTTTAGCCATGCCACCAGCATGGCTATCTTTCTAAAATATTGTGGGGTTGATGCAGAAGTTATTGAGTGTGGTTTTTAAGCCAGTATTATGTAGAAATTCAAACTAGATCATCATGATTGCCCCTTACAGGCTTAAGACCTTTTTTCCAGGCTTAAGACTTTTTCTTAAGGTCTGGGGGGGGGACAAGGACCAGAAGATTCATAAACTTTAAAATGACTGCAATGTTGTCTATTTACATTGCAAGCTCTTTCTTGGTTCCATGCCTTCTGAGCCCCACGACCAAAGTACAGCTGAGGCACTATATAAAACACAGAAAACCACAAGTTTTAAAGCAAAAGAGCTCCTGGCATGAAGAGAGAATGTGTAACAAGGTAAGATCCAGCACAGTCTCAATGTGATGCCCAGACTTCGGGGGCCGACACCATGGCCGGAGGATCGCCTCAGTCCAATACAAGTGACGAGGCCTATGGTGCTAGGCTGGTGGACACTCTCCCACGCCGAGGGAGGGTGATGGAAACTGTGAGCAGCAGCGGCTGATACGGCCGGACTAGGTGGGGCTGAACTCACAACTTCCCACAGCGAGCTGACACCGCGGGAGCGAGAACTTTTCTTCACCGCCCGCCCGCCCCTGACCCCCGCCGGCCCAGGCGAGCGCTGGGGAGCAGCTCAGAGCTGCAGGGTTACAACTTTCCGCTTCCGCTCCAACTTCGGGGCGAGCGGGCGGGCGCCGGGCACCCCCGGCGCGAGGGGCGGGGGAGGGAGCGAGCAGCAGCCAAGCCCCAGACTCTCGCCGCCCGGGTGTCCCCGCTGCCGGGCGCAGGAGACGGCGGCCGCTCTCGGTTCCTGCTCCGCCATGTTCAGGCACCGGCCCCCTGTCCGCACCGCGCGCTCTTCCCGCCGGCGGGGCCGCCGCCCCGGCCCCTCCACCCGCCCCGCTCCCACTGCCGCGGGGCCACCTGCGCCAGACACACGCCGCTGCCGCAGCCACCGCCCGCCCGGGGCTGGAGCGGCCCCCAGCTAGGCCCGGCCGCCCCGCTCCCCGGCCACCTCCGCCTACCGGACAGCGCCGCCGCTCCCCCCCAGTCGCCTCCTGCCCGGCCGAGCCTGCTCCGCACGCCCGCTCCCTCTCTCGCTGCCGCTGCCTGGGCGAGGCTTGGAGCCGTCGTCGTGACGCGGACGCTGCACGCTGCACGCCGAGCCTCGCTCTGGTTCCCCTAACCCGTTCCGGCGGCGGCGGGGTTGGGGGGAGAGGAGGTAACCTCGCCGCCCTGCTTCCAAACTGCGCACGCGCGAGCCCCAGCCTCAATGCGCATGCTCCCGCCCTCGCTTCACGCAGAACCTCTCCCCCCTCGCGCCCATTCCGGCCGATTTCCGCTCCCCGCCCGCATCGGGTAGTGGCGGGGGGAGGGGCGGGCACGTCTCCCTGCCAGGGTCTCGGGGTGGGGCCGAGCTGAGGGAGGGTTTGCGGGAGTCTCTTTTGCAGAGGGCCAAGAGGCGCAGGAGGGGTGTTCTTGCACTGCCTCACTCCCTGTGCTTTGTACTAGGCATGCAATAGTGTAGCCGATTAACCTATAAGCAAAAACTTATAGGTTAATGCTATGGGTTACATGCATTTCTCCGTGCCCCTTCCCCCCAGTACATTTTTAAGCAGGCTGGCCAGCAGCCTGGCTCAGTCCTAGCTTGCCACAAATCTGGGACCTATGCCTGCTGTGGCTCTGCATTTAAAGTGTATTAGGGGCTGGGCAGGCAAACAGCCCAGCTCAGTTCCAACTTGCATGGGTCCAGGAGCTCAGACTTCCCCCCAGACAAGGGCTCCTGCCACCCTATGCTGCTATCTTTTTATCAGCAGCAACAGCACAGGGTGATAGCAGCAGGAGCTGTTTTTTAAACTGGCTCACCTCACAGATCAGCACCTGCCTGGTACTCTGCACAGCTGCCTGTGATATAGAGGCAGCAGCACAGAGTAGCAGAGGGCTCTTTGGGAGTGAGGTGCACTGGCTGGTGGACCCACCCGGGGACTATAGAATAGTCAACTAACCAATAAGAATTCATGAGGTTACTTGACTATTCAATTAAGCGATATTTAACATTCCCAGTTCGTACCTGCCTATGACCCACACTTGCAGTATCTGTGGACATTGGCCCCCTAAAAGCTCTTTTTTCACCCACCTTGTTTGTTTATATGGAGTCATTTTTACCCCCCTATGCACCATGTCATGCTAAATGGTTCTCACTGACTTGCTCCGTTAACCGCAACTGCCAGCATGCTCTGAGGGCTCAGGCCTTACCGTACTACCCTCTTGCCTGCCCCATTCGGGAGTAGGATTTGCATAATTGCAAATAATTCATGATTGGCAACTTATGTAGGCAAGGGCAGGCATTGCCTTCCCACAAAGACTGAGGTGGGTCCCACCCATGCTCATGTACAGCTGGTGTAATAGGCCAGGAAAGGCAATGCCTTTGCCTGGTGCTGTCACCAACCCACTGCAGGACAACTAGCACCCAGTGCACCTTTAGGGCAGGGGGAGCTGGCACTTGGAAAGGCTGCTGGCAGCTTGGCCCAATGCTAAGAACAATCTGGCACTCAGGGAGAGGGGATGCAAACAGGCGCTGGGTGCAGCCCGGTGCGCAGGGGAGCAGAGGTTCAGTCTGGTGGGCTAGGAGGGAGGGTAGTAGCAGCTTGGCCCATTGTGGCTGGGGTCAGGCCAAGGTTCCTTTGGTCTTGAGGCTCCTCCTGAAGGCTTTTCTTTTTACAGGCAGGGGGAGAGGCTTTAGGGCTCTAGCATATGAGGACATAGGATCTTAGGGGGCAGGTAGGCATGCCTCTTCAAAGCAGTCATTCACTTGTCATCCATGCCCAGCTGGGAAGGCTGAGGCCACATGGCTTCCTGGCAGGCCAGGAAGGCTGGGGCATGGCTGCCCAACTGCTCCTGGGGCTGGAGCCTGAGCCACACAGCTGCCCCATGGACCAGTGTAGCACCAAAGCTATCTGGCTGCTCCAGAGTCCGAGGCTGTGTGAGAACTGGGGCTGTGCAACTGCCTGGCACTGGGGGAGGAGGGGAGGCACTAGCCTTAGGCAGGGGCCAGCAGCCATGCTAGTGGGGCTGGGGTGCAAGGCAGAGACCTGTCGCCAGGTGGGCAAGGAGTGGTCAGGGGCAGGCTGGGACTTCGTCCCCAAGTCAGTTGTTCACCCACTGTCCCATATTGGTATCTGTATCCTTGTCATGGACTGCCTCAGAGTTTGGGGAACAAAATGAAGTCTTCCTGTGGTATTGCCATCAGTCAGGAACTGAAACAGAAGGCTAGTTCTAGGAGAATTTTGTCTAGCAATGTAGGAATTGCCCTATCTACTGGATCAGCATTATGGTATGTATAGTTTTGTTTCCTATGTATCTCCAACCTAGGCAAGCATCAGCTTCTTCAAAAATAAATGTAAGAAACCCCATAGACATATAAGGAGGAATCTGTTTCCCCACCAAGGTTTTAGCCTAATTTTAATAGTTACAGATTAGTTAAAACCATGAGATTGGTTTAAATCCTGGTCTCAACCTATGAAGAAAATAACTTTAAATTATTTTTAAAAACCTGTGGGAAAAATGTAACATTAACATTAACACAAATGCATATATCCCCAATTCTTACCCACATTTGTGCTCTGAGATCCTTGGATAATTGGTGTCAAATAAATACAAAATATTATTCTGAACATACCTTATTAAGCCTTCCAACCCTTACAATTTATCATTAGCTTCTATTGCCACAGGGCAGGAGACCTATTAAAGTTGAAGGACCTATGACCTTTCTTGATCCTTCTCCCCCAATTTATTAGTGTAAAATTGTCAAATATAAAAATGCCTTTTTTCTTAAAGTCACAAGTGTTCTCTCTCATTTGAATAAAATGTATTTAAAGACTTAAGTGTTACAAATAAATTACTTATGTATACGATAAATACTTTGTAAGCAAATGGTTAACCTGTGTACAGATAAAGCTCTTGCTCAGAGGAAGTTCACCACAGAATACATGAAACTGACAGGAAGTTGCATTGAGGTTGTTGGCAAAGGGAGTGGGTGTGGAGGAAGTACCGGCTTTCTGTTTGCAGCACAGAGATAGACAAGAGAAAAAAAAAAAAGGATATATTTCCCCAAATTGCATGCTAGTGGAAAATTATTTGAAATCCATAAAACTCATGATAAATTTATAGTAAATACTATCAGAGCATTGGAGCAGAGGTGGTAAAAGTGCACCAAAAGAGCATACAAATCTCTTAGATGTTCCCTCTGGATCTAAGGCACCAAGCAAGTGACACAGAAGTTCTTTTACCTTTAAAAATATTTTTCTTCAGAGCATTGCACTAAAATAAAATCCAAAACATCATAAAATCTCTTCCAAAGTCTAGACAAATGTCTTGATGTTTTACAGCTAAAACCTGTACAGTACTTTGATAAAACTAGCTAAAAATTAACAACTTTTTAAAAGTACATCAGAAGCAGGAAGCCTTCTAAACTTCCAGTGGGACCACTAGATGATCGAGATGCTAAAGGAGCACTCAAAGATAAGGTCATTGTGAGAAACTAAGGCTACGTCTAAACTACAAAAATTTTTCGAAAGACGATATGCAAATTCCTCTTCCGATCGCATTTTCGAAAGAGGATCTTTCAAAAGTGAAAGTAGTCTGGATGTGGGGTGGGTTTTTTTGGAAAAAACCCTTTTTGAAAAAACACTCTTCCTGAAAAAAGGAGGTTTATGCATTTTTTTAAAAAGGTTTTTTCCCCTAAAAAAACGCGTCCAGACTACTTTCACTTTCGAAAGATCCTCTTCCGAAAATGTCATCAGAAGGAATTTGCATATCCTCTTCCGAAATCAAAACATAGTCTAGACATGCCCTAAATGAATTCTTTGCATTGGTCTTCACGGCTGAGGATGTTGGGGAGATTCCCAAATTCTTTTAAATGACAAATCTGAGGAATTGTCCCAGATTGAGGTGTCATTAGGGGAGATTTGAGAACAAGTTGATAAACTACACAGTAACAAGTCACCAGGACCAGATGGCATTCACTCAACAGATCTAAAGACTCAAATGTGAAATGTGGAACTACTAACTGCGATTTGTAACCTAACCTTTAAATGAGCTTCTGTACCAAATGACTGGAAGATAGCTAATGAGAGCCTTTTTTGAAAATTGATGTCACAAGTAGTGATGTAAGCAACTAGTCGACTAGAGATGTGACTAGTCACTTCCCCCCCTTGCTGTCTCTATCAGAGGCAATGGGGTGTGTGTGAGTGTGAAAGAAAGAGCAGGAGCTGGTGCTGGTGGGAACTGGCTTAAAAGCTGGATCCCCCCAGCATCATCTCTGGGAGGGTTGGGGGAGGTAGAGAGACAGTGGGAAATGGCATGAGCGGGTACTGAAGCAGTCTCCACTTGCGCTGCTTTGCTGCGATTCTGCTTTTGAAATGTACAAGAGCCCCAGTGGGATTTCCATCGACTATTTGATTGGTCTATAAGGGCACCTCCACCTTTGAATTATAGCAAGAGCCCAGCAGGGCTCTTGTACATTTCAAAAGGAAGCCCCGCAGGGATTGTCAGACACAGAGATTAACATAATTTATTGGGGGAAGTCAACATTAGTTTCTGTAAAGGGAAAAATCATGCCTCACTAACCTACTACAATTCTCGGGGGTGGGGAGTGTCAACAAGCATTTGGACAAAGGGGATCCAGTAGATATATTTGTGACAGGGTGTGGTCACAGAAGACCCCTTGTGGGTGCAGACAAAGCCACTGACACTCTCTTTGCTCTTTGGGACTTCTCACTACCCTGTCCTGCTGGGCCAGATCTCCTGCTCTCCTCCAGCCAAAGCACAGAGCTGAGATCACCTCCCCTCCCTCTCTTCCCCCCCCCCCCCAACAAAGAGCAATACCGACACTGAACCTCTTCAGGTCTGAGGAGAATGTAATTTTGGGCACAGATTCCAGGAAACCCCCTCCCCAAATAGGATCAGAACTCATTCAGGTAAGCCCCCTTTAATGATGAAAGGAGGATGTACACACTCCTCCCAGGTAATTATTTACACTGGGCTTGATAGCAAATAAAAGTGATTGTATTAAGTAGAAACAGTAGGATTTAAGTGGTGTGGCAAGGTCAGTTCCACTCCTGGGTCCCAGACACCTGTTTCAGTACACAATTCCTGCAGTCTAGGTACTGTGGCATAGGTCCCACTTGACCTTTCTGACATTGGGCTTCTGTCCCTTGGCAAAAAGGGGTGTTGGGGCAGTTGCCCCGATCAGTCTGGACTGGGTGATCAGTCCTCCCCAGCTACCAGCTGGACTCTCTTGCTACTTGGGGGGAAGGGAGCCCCCGTACTCCCTGTTGGAGTCCTTCACTTTCCCTGCTGTCTCTGGCAATGCTGCTGTTCTCTATCAGCTATGACTCCTCTCCACCTCCCTCTAAACTCCTCTTCCATTTTCCCCTCATCCCCAAAAGGGAAGGCTTTCTTAAGAGACCCCATAGCTGCCTGAAGTGAAATCAGCTGGCCCTTAATTGATTCATGCCTCAGTCATTCCCACTCCACCTGTGATAACTCCAGGTCAGCTGTTCCTGGCTGCCCTGAACTAGGTTCTGGCTAATTAGGAGAGGGTTTTTCTGCTTTTTAAAGCTGCCTCACTCCCCTTCTAATCTAGTCCTCTAGCCTGACCTCATCACAGTAGTTGCAAGTGAAAACAGACATAGCAAAGTGAATTACAAATTTAAAATAACAGAAAACACATAGCTATTACTAACACCCTAAAGCTTATCACAAGCTTACCCTAAAACTGTTCTTATTTCAGCTAACCCTCCAAGCCAGGGATGGGGGTCTCTGATTCATTTTCTTGGGAGTAAGAGCCTAAAAACTTTGCATCTTGAGCAGTTCTGTAAGTCCAAAGCAGATTACAAAGAGCTTCAAAAAGATCCCATGGAATTAGATGACTGGGCAACAAAATGGCAGATCAATTTTAGTGTTGATAAATGCAAAGTAACGCATATTACTAAACAATGTAGGGCTGTGTCTAGACTACCTCGAAGTTCTGAAAGAGGATATGCAAATTCCACGGGAATTTCCATATATTTTTCCGATCTCACTTTGAAAGCTCTGCCCCGAAAGTGAAAGAAGTCAGGACGTGTTTTTTTCAACAACCCCCTCCCCTTTTTCGAAAAGCTGCTCTCCCTCAAAAAATGAGGTTTACGTGGCTTTTCGAAAAAGGGGGGGGTGCTGAAAGAAACATGTCCCGACTATTTTCACTTTGAAAGCTCTGCTTTCGAAAGTGAGATCAGAAGAAGATAAGCACATTCCCGTGGAATTTGCATATCCTCTTTCAGAACTTCGGCGTAGTCTAGACGAGCCCTAGAAGATTATGGGAACTACATTAGCTATTACCCCTTAAGAGAGAGGTCTTGTACTCATTGTGGACAGTTCTCTGAAAACATCCACTCAGTGTGTAGCAGCAGTCAAAAAAGCAAAAAGAATGCTAGGAATAATTTAAAAAGGGATAGTGAATAAGACAGAGAGTATCTTATTGCCTCTATATAAATCAATGGTACACATACATATTGAATACTGCATGCAGATGTGGTCACCTCATCTCAAAAAGATATCTTGGCAGGGCAACAAAAGTGATTAGGGGTTTGGAATGACTGCCATATGAGGAGAGATTAATGAAAATGGGATTTTTCAGATCAGAAAAGAGGAAAATAAGGGGATATATGATAGAAGTCTATAAAATCATGACCTGTTTTAAGAAAGTAGATACAAGGAAAATGATTTACTCGCTCCCATACACAAGAACTAGAGGGTCACCAATGAAATTAATAGGTAGCAGATTTAAAACAAACAAAAGGAAGTATTTCTTCACACAATGCACAATTATTCTGTGGAACTGCTTGCCAGAAGATGTGGTGAAGACCAGGACTTCAACAAGGTTTCAAAAAGAGCTAGATAAATTCATAGAGGATAAATCCATCAATAGCTATTAGCCAGGATGGGTAGGGATAGTGTCAGTAGCCTCTGTTTGTTAGAGTCTGGGAATGGGTGACAGGTGAGGGGATCACTTGATGATTATCTGTTCTATTCATTCCCTCTAGGGCACCTGGCATTGGCCACTGTTGTAAGACAGGATGCTGGGCCAGGTAGACCTTTGGTCTGACCCAGTATGCCTGTTCTTATGACAATTCATCCTTGTGGGTGACAGAAAATTAATGAGAGCTCAGGTCACAAGAAATCAAATACAGAGAGGGTTCATTCTTTTAAAATTATTTTTACTGTGAAAGAGACTACTCTGAGACATATTAGTTGCTAAACTAGATAAACTTGAATTTATCTAGTTTTTTTTTAACTCTGTTAAAGTCCTGGTCTTCACCACATCCTTTGGCAAGGAGTTCCACATGTTGACTATTCACAGTACATTTACTGATCAAAGGCGAGAATATTTGTGTCTCAGAATTGTTTTCTTTTAGGGTATATTTTTGTCAGCTCCTTCAAAAATTCAATATAGAGATTAAAAATGCAAATTGGAAGTGTGGCAAAGCTCTGGCCACACCCCAAGTGTCCTGCACTTCTTGGTAGCTTTTATATGCCTTAGAGGCTCACTGTGACCCTCCACACAACCTCTTACCCTTTACTAGAGGCAAGGGACACCACTTACTGAGCCATCCTCATCATAGACAAATCCAAGGACTGGGGTGAAGCCTCTCCATAGTCATAATCGTAGTCATAGTCTCCCGCACCTCCCTCCCCTCCCCTGAGCAGACTGTGTAGTGATGTGGGGAGGGTTGGGGCCCAGGCCTGATCACTACTCTCGGTTCTAGCCTAGAGACCCTAAGGCAGTAAAAAGATTGATGGAGTTGAATGTGGGGAGGATGAAAGGACTGATAGACTTGAGGTCTGTTGAAGGATTGGTGGACTTGTGGGGAAAAAAATATGGAGTTGGGTTGTTTTATGGGGGCAAAAGAAATATGGAATTGATGGATTTTTCTGAGGAAGTGAGGAATCAGATCAGGAAGTGATCCTTAGGCTGATCAAAGGCAATCAAGGGAACAAAGGATCAAACACTCGCAGACACACAATCCCAACTGCCACCGAAACTAAGATCACCTGAAATCAGAATAAAAATTTAAACGGTTGAGCAAACTCACTCATACCAAAAGCTAGTACACTCACCTGGCAGCCTATTCAGTGGCAGGATTTCTTGCTCTCCCTCTTAAACTCCGCTTTCTGAAGCCCCTGTCTGCTTCACTGGACAAACTGGTGAAATAGTCTGAGGTAAATAGGATGAAGTTTAATAAGAACAAATGCAAAGTACTCAACTTAGGAAGGAACAATCAGTTTTACACATACAGATTGAGAAGTGACTGTCTAGGAAGGAGTACTACAGAAAGGGATCTAGGGGTCATAGTGGACCACAAGCTAAATATGAGCCAACAGTGTGACAGTGTTGCAAAAAAAGCAAACATGTTTCTGGGATGCATTAACAAGAGTGTTGTGAGCAAGACACGCTCTATTCTTCCGCTCTATTCTGCACTGATTAGGCCTCAGAGTATTGTGTCCAGTTCTCGGCACCACATTTCAAGAAAGATGTGGAAAAATTTGAGAGGGTCCAGAGAAGAGCAACAAGAATGATTAAAGGTCTAAAGAACATGAGCTATGAGGGAAGACTGAAAGAACTGGGTTTGTTTAATTTAGAAAGGAGAAGACTGAGAGGGGACATGATAGCCATTTTCAGGTATCTAAAAGGGTGTCACAAGGAGGTGTCACAAGGAGGAGGGAGAAAAATTGTTCTCCTTGGCCTCTGATGATAGAACAAGAAGCAATGGACTTAAACTTCAGCAAGGCAGGTAGGTTGGACATTAGGAAAAACGTCCTGCCTGTCAGGGTGGTTAAACACTGGAATAAATTGCCTAGGGAGGTTGTGGAATCACCATCTCAAAAGATATTTAAGAGCAGGTTAGACAAGCATCTATCAGGGATGGTCTAGAATGGTGCTTGGTTCTGCCATGAGGGCAGGAGACTGGACTTAATGACCTCTCGAGGTCCTTTCCAGTACTAGTATTCTATGATCTTTTTCTAAAAAGAGCTCCTTGATAAAAGGCTGTCATTACATTACTGGGTAACGCCAGTAACTTTTACTCTGATTGTCTTCAGCCAGGTTGCCTGGGTGTAATAGGGCAGAATTTAGCACTGTATGTATATTTCAGTTTAATTATTGCCATTGAAACACCACTATCTCTGAGGTAGAATGCAGCAGCTGCTCTGTGTCAGCAACTCAGAAGTTTAATGGGCATGTGCCAGAAAATGTTATGCTGGCTGAATGCCAATGAACTACAGTGTACTTTTCTAGACATTTATCCCAAGAGGAATAGAAATGTCACTTGGCCAGTCTGGTTGGATGCTTTACTTTTTAGGGGAAGCAAAGTCCTTGACTTATCTGGTAAGTGGACCAAATGGCTTGATGTTTCTTCCAGGGAATGTTTATCATACCAGAGCATGGTTTTGATAGTATACATGATAAAGGGACAGCTTCTCCAATTCTTAAGAAATGGTTGGGGGTATTATTTTGTAAGTTTAGATAATGACATGAATATTATTTAGAATTCAGCAATTGCCATTTGGCATTTCTGCATATGCTAAAGGGTTGGCTTTAATAATACTTTGTCTTGTTTATTCAATGCAAGCTCAATTTTCCTTTTCCTATTTTTGCATATAACCCTTTATTAAAGCTATTCTTTTCTTTACACACTATCTCTGCATAACCTCACCAGCTCACATTACTTTATCTACCCTTTTTACTCTGATTCTCAATTCTCTTTATGTTCAAGACCTAACTCCCTCCATGCAGCCTTGCATCTCAGACTCTCTCACTGACATCTCCTAAATATCTTCAATCTGCTTACACGTAACATGGCTAAAATGGAACTCTTGATTTTTCTTCTGAAATCCTCTCTGCATCCTCAATCATTTCACTGATTAGCTCTCCCTACAAGGTCAGCCTCTTGTGATCTTATAGGCCCTATGTAATTTTACACTTCCCTGCTTATCTACGCATATCTCCCATTACTCTGCCTCTACCCCCTCCTTTCTGTCCACAATGCCATTCTTGAAGTCTTATTGTTTATATCTTCCACAGACATTCTCATGCATTTTCCACATTGTCCTCTCTGCATGGAATATTTTTGTTAGATGATCTGTAACGTTACTACCCTTCACTTAAGTCCCTGGTGAGCTTCTTCTGAAACACCTTTAAGAAACTTGTTTCCAGCTAAGTCCCTTGCTTCTCTCCTTCATGTATTTAGCTTATAAATGATCTTCATGTTTAAATGAGGAGGGTGGTCATTGCTAGGAGGAAAGTGTATAAGGGAACTGAATTCATTTAGAATAGACATAGGAATGGGGGGAAACAAGAGGGCTGAATTATGGATGGATAATGGGGACAGAGACAAGGTATTGTTTAACTTGAACATAAACCCTATGTAACTAAGAAGATATTTATCATCGCCTTGACTGCTTTTCTTGTATAATGTATTGCTTTTCCTTACCTTTCATTTGTCTTTTTATTCTGTATGGTCAGGACTGTGTCTTTTTATTAATTTGGAAGAACCTAGAACATGCTGGGCTCTACTGCAATCTTAACAATAATAAATGTCAACATTACTTACAGAGTCTGTTCTCTAATTCAGTGTTTCCCAATTTTATTTGGCCACGGAACCCTTTTAAACTCAGAAGAATTTTGAGGAACCCTGGGGGAAAAAAAAGCTGCCGGACCTGAGCGCCACGACACCCCTCCACCCCAAATAAGTAAGGATAATAATAATGAACAAATGCTAAATAAGGTCATGAGATCAACATGTAATTTAATTGCACATATTTAAAAACAAAAATCACATTTAATGTATATAAAAAAATAAAGCTCAAAAACTAATATGAATTATATTGGCAGTTTTCAATGTGAAGAATGGTTTTTCTTCTTTTCTTGGTAAATTCTTTTTATATTTTGTTTAATACTAAAAAGGTAGATTTGCATATCTGGTGCTGCATTCAGTTGATTTCTGTATTTTATTTTTGTTGCTACATAATTCGAGAACCCAGTTTCACACAAGTATGTGCTGGTGAAGGTTAACAACTGATGAATTGCACGTCTTGATAAGGCTGAATATTCTTGACATAAGCCGCCCCAAAACATAATCAGAGAAACTTCTTTAAATTTTTGTATTAATTGGCCATTTGAAGTGATTTTGATTAGGTTTTCATAATCTTGCATAGAAAAACTGACTGGCTTTCCTGTTATACTTAATGGATTTCAAATCCAGTTATTGTTGTCATTTATGGTTGGACAATACTTCATGATGTTTGTGTATAAATCACAAAGATGATCTGCAATGTCCTGGACAGGAAGAAGACTACAGGAGAAAGCTTGGGGAAGAGTTGTCTGGCCAGGAGGGAGGGTACAGGAGGGTCTTGGGGCAGGATGTCAGGCCAGGAGGGAGGGTACAAGAGGGGTCTTGGGGCAGGGTGCCTGGCCAGAAGGGAGGGTACAAGAGGGGACTTGGGGCAGGGTGCCTGGCCAGAAGGGAGAGTACAAGAGGGAACTTGCGGCAGGGTGTCAGAGCAAGCTGGGAATACGGGCTCTTGGTGGGGGGAGGGGAGTGAGGGGGATATGGGTGTAGGGTCTGGGCATGAGGGGGGACGCTTACCTGGCTTGGCACCCTGCTGCAGCAGGGAAAGCCTCCAGGCAGCATGCTCTTGTTCCTGGAGGGGGGAAGGAGGAGGGGAGGAACTCAGTCTCCCCCCCCCCTGCCCATGCAGCGGGGAACCCAGTGCAGCTGCAGCACCAGGCCATGCTTCCCGCTGGCAGGGCAGAGGGAGGCGGGGAGGTGTAGAAACCCTGACTTCCCTGCCAGATCAACAGGGCCGTCCTTAGGATTTATGGTGCCCTAGGCGGGATTATTAAACTGGTGCCCCTATGCCTGACTTGCTCTTCCACCCCCTATCCCCTCCCCTTCCCAGAGACCCCAGCAGCCAATCCCTTCCCTCAGATTGTGATGCAGGCAGCGCATTCGGCTCTCTCTAGGACCCAGCCCTGCTGTTACATGCTCCACTGCTTCTCGTCATAGGCGTGTGCAGCATATTTCATTAGGGTGTGCACCCAAAGAATTTTTTAACATGTACTCTTTGACCCCCCCATTAGCCATACCCCTGGCCCCCTGTTAACCATGCCTCTGGCCCCCATTAGCCACAACTCTGGAGGTGACACTCTCGGGGCAAGATGGACACATGACCAGAAGTAAAAGGTGTCATGTGACCCCCCTCTAAGGACTCTTCCCACCATCCTCCTACCAATAGGGATTAGTTTGGCCCCCACCAAACTCCCCTCATGCAACTATCCTGCAATTGCATTAACCCAATGTGTGTGACATTAACGTGGGGGCAGAGAGGCTGGGGGAAGTGTTCCCTCTAAGAGTTTCCTCCCATGAGCAGAATGAATTTTGTGTGTGCACCAGTACTGAGTTCATGTGGCTTGTTTGGATGTGCCACTGTGGCACCCAAGTTATTAATAAATATCTTATAAACCTCTACCTTTTCCCTCTGCTGCCTTGTCTCCTCCCCTTGCTCCATCAGCTCCCTGGTGCCTGCTGCCCCCAACCTCTCACCCTCCTCTGCTGTCCTGACTCCTGCCCTTCTCACTGCCCTCAGCCTTCCTGAGACCTGCCCCCCTCCACCAGCCCTTCTCTCCCCCCTGTGCCCACTCCTCCAGTAGCCCCACTCTGACCATGTGAGCTACCCCTCCTTATCCCCTCTCCTAACACCTCCCTCTACACACCTGACCAGCCTCTCTCCTCTGGTGCTGGTCCGTCCCCTGCAGGTGTCTGCCCTTCTGCTTCACCCCCAGAATCCCCTTACCCCTGCCCCCTCCTGGTGCCTCCCCTTCCCTCACTGCCCCTGCCCCTTTTTCCCTGATGCCCACCCCTCACCACCCTCTGCCCCCATGCCCTCATACATGCCTTGCTCCATCCCCGCCTCCCTCATGCCCACCCCTTCTTTCAAGCCTTCTCCCAGCACCTCCCACTCCCCAATTCAGCCCCCAATGCCCTTACCCTCTCCTCTCCCAGCATCACCCTGTCCCCTCCCACTGACACCTCCTCCTGCCCTTTTCCTCATTGTCTCCACTTGCTTCCCCTCCCGCATTTGTCTCTCTCCTCCACCCTGTCCCTTGGTGCCTGCCCCTTTCTTCTCCTGACCTGCTCCCCCTCCCATCAGCACAAGCCCCTTCCTCTCCCACCCCTTCCTCCTATTTTTCCCGCACCCCTCCCCTCCTCTCCCCTCCACCTTCCAGTTTGCAGGGCTGGAGTCTGCTGCGATCGGGCCCCAGAAGTCCCCGCACTTCTGGCTAGACATGGGTGGGCACCTACAGAGCAGGGTGTAGAGACCTCCCCTTCCCCCCAACAAGAGGGCGCAAGTGAGCAAAGTTCCCTCCACGTGCTTGGTGGGGGGGGGCAGCCCCCGCATTGCCAGCAGGGCTCCTACTGGCAGGCAGCCTGGCCTGTGGGGCGCCCTCCCGCACCCTGCGTGCTCAGGGGGGGAGAGCTGCGCGCTGCCTGCACTTGGGGTGGGTGCAGAAACTCACAGTAGAGCAGCGCAATGCAGCGCAGGAGCACGATGCTGCTCAGCCAGAAGGTGCCCGGGTGCAGCAGGAGGTGGCCGGGGGGCGCCTGCTCCCCCTCCTTGTGGCTGGGTGCTTGCGGGGGCTTGGAGGCTCCCTCCACCCCCCTCCTCTTCCTCAGCATCTCCCCTGGCGCAGCCATGGCTGGAGCATGTGCCAGCCGCCGCCTGGGTCCGCCTCCTCAGCCCGCGTAATGGGGGCCGTGCCTGGGGCCCTGCCTCTGCCCAGAGCGCACAGGGTGCGCCGCCCCGCTGCCCGGAGTGCAGCACTGTAGGGGGGGCGCTGGGGGGTTGCGCCCCGGGCAGAGGCAGGACAGGCCTCAGGAAGGCAGAGAGAGAGGCCCAGCTGCTCGCTGTGCCTGGGCAGCGTTCGCAGCCCCGGCCCCGCCACCGTCCCGCCTCTAGCCAGGCTCTGCTCCCCCACGCCCTGCTCAGTGCGTCTCCTTCCTCCTCCTTCCCTGATCCGTGGCTGGCCGTTTTTAAAAATGGTGCCGCAACATCACGCTGACGTGGCACTGCCCCCTCTCGAGCGCCGCGCATGACCCTGCCCCTGGCGCAGCCCCGGCTCTGCCCGTCCGCTGCCACCTGGGTTGTCGGCGCATGCTTGCGCCTCTCGCAGCCATGCCCGCTTTCCCTTCCCCTGGCCTGGTACCTTCCCCAGCCGGGGTCAGCCGGCAGCGCCCCTATTGGCTCCTGTGCAGAGCGCACGCCTATGCTTCCCATCCGTCCTGGCAGAGTGGTGCCCCAGAAAGAGTGGTGCCCTAGGCAACTGCGTATTCTGCGTATACCTAAGGATGGCCCTGCAAATCAAACTCTGCCACTTCCCCAGGGGCGCAGGGGAGAGAGAGTAGCAGCACATAAGGGGCAGCGAGCCCGAGCACACTCCAGGTGGGGGGGGGCAGCACAGCCAAGCCAGCTTCCACGCAGGCAGCAGGTAAAAAACACGCCGAGGTCCGAGAGCGGCTCCTCGGCTCTGGCCATTCCTCCCTCTCCTTCTCCCAGCAGCAGCAGCTGCCACTGTAAACACTGCCACCTACATACGAGGAGGAAGCAAGGCACCAGGATAGGGCAGTCCTGCAGGGTGAGGAGAGGCCGCGCCATGCGCGGGGTTGGGGCAGCCACAGTGGGTGGTGGAGCGGCCAAAGCCGTGCACCCCCAGAAGCCTGTCCTCACCAGCAAAGCCCCAATGAGAGCTGCCTACGGGTTCTCCAGGGGCCGGGAGAGCAGAATTTTTTCACAGAACACCGAGTTCCACTTCGCGGAACCTCAGGGTTCTGCGGAGCACCATTTGGGAAACACTGCTCTAATTGGTGGAGACTGTTTTATCTGTGACTAGAAGATTTACTTTGTGTTGCTTGGGTCCTTCAGGGCAGGGAGCTGCAGGTATGGGGGTGTAGGAGTCAGGGCAGGGGATTGAGGATGTGGGGGGCTTAGGGAAGTGGGTGGGAGGTACAGAAGTCAGGGTAGGGGGCTAGGAGATGTGGAGGTGCTGGGGGAAGTGTGTGGGGTACAGGAGTCAGTGCAGGGGATGGGATTCTCAGGGGAGGAGGTGAGAGGCATGGAGGGGCTCAGGGCAGGGGACTGGAAGGTCAGGGAGGCTTACTCAGGGCTGGCCTTACCATGAGGCGAACTGAGGCGGCCGCCTCAGGTGCCAGACTCTGTGTGTGTGGGGGGCGGGGACACCACTAGGACCCAGAGTGTAGAAAATTGTGTCTGCTGATGATGCATATGTATTCTCTCTGCTCTAGATGCACAGAGATGGAGTGCTGTGCTGGAGGATGGAGACCTTTCAAAGTTTTGGCCCAAGCAAGGGGGCATGGGAGTGTCATTTGAGCGCCTGCCTCAGGTGCCAAAATGTTGTGGGCCAGCCCTGGGCTTACTGTGGCTGCCCATGGTGGTGAGGGTGACACAGTTCCAATGGCAGTTCCTCCCAGGGAGCTGGGGCAGTACTGCTCTGGCAGCTCCTCATGTGATAGGGATGAGTTGTGCTGCTTTTCCCCTGGTTGGCAGCTCCTTGTGTTGGGGGGGTGGGGGGATGGACCACCGGCTCCTCCTGGGGATGCTGGGTCTGGGCTGCCCAGCCCCTCCCCCCGGAGGCTCTTTGCTGGGGGGAAGGAGCAGGGCTGAGCTGCCAGGTCCCCATGGCCAGCCAGTCTGCCTGCCCCCCAAAAAGCTGCTTGTGGGGGGCAGGGTTGGGATGGCTCCTCATGGGTGGGAGAGCAGAGAAGGACTTGGGTTGCTCTGCCCAGCCCTCGTGGCCAGCCGGTGGCTTCTCAGGTGTAGGGGGGCTGCTGGCCAGCAGGGCTGTTGGCCAGCAGGCTTCCCCCCATCCAGCACTGTTTCTGAGGGCTGGGAGAGAGGGGTTTTTGGAGGAGGGGGTAATTTACCTCGGCTGGTGGCCAGCTATGTAGAGACCCCTGGCCTCAGCTGACCACTCTCTTCCTGGTGCGGCCACCCCCCTGTGGTCACTCTGCAGTATAACTGTCCCTCACACTTGCTGCCCCCAGTAGTCATTGTGGAGCATTACTGTCTCTTCTATCAGACCCCTCCCTTTCCATGTTATGGAAAACAATTGAATTCCAAAGACATCCTAGTTTCCTGGCACAATGAAAACCTGGCCTTGCTTTAAGTTATGATAAGAGGAAACTGTATACCAAATTTGGTGGTCCTAGCTCTTACTATTTCAGAGGAATTCTTATACAAATGGACTCACAGAGGGATGGATGGACTCACGGACAGATGCACAAATTCTCTAATATATACAGCAATATGTGTAAAACGTGGAATAACGTCCAGATTGACTGCCTTCAGTATCACTGAGGGAATTGAGAAGATGCACTTAGCCTGGAAACTTAAACTCTTGAAAATAAGGGCTAATTTGGAAACAGAAAAGCCTTTTTTATGTTATTCTCTGTTGAAAAGATTGCAGTGGGCAGTCAGCTAATCAGATAAGGAACAAGATTGTCACCACAACAGCAATGTTTTGGGAGGACAAAATTAAGAATAATGTACTGTGGCAGACCGAAGGCAGTGCGCTGCAGGAGTTTGGTGGAGGACAGGTACAGAGGTAGTTGGGTGTGTGGGCTCCTGTTCCCTGAATAGGCTGCCAGAGACGGCTACCCAGCAATTAAGACAGGCAGGCACCCGGGACTCATTAAAAGCCAGCCTGCAGCAGCTGGCTAGTTGGACACCTGAAGTCAGTTAGGGCCTGCTATAAAAGGCTTCCCCTCAAGTAAGGCAGGGGTGAAGGAGAAGAGGGATAGACAGGAGAGGAGAAAGTGAAGTGTGGAGACAAACTGCAGATTGCAAGCAGGAGAGGTTTTCTCCCAGGTGTCAGGGAGAAGGTACTGAGGGGAGTGGTTGGGGAGGTGGCCCAGGGAGAGGCTGCTACCCTGTGGGGACAAGGGCAAGAGCCCCACTAGGGGCTGTTTCCTAGGGCTCTGGACTGGAATCTGGAGTAAGTGGGTGGGACCAGGTTCCCCATAACCCTCCCCATGCCCTGTGGGCTGCCACCAGGAAAAGGGAGCTTGTTTGGACCACGGAAGGGTTTCCCCCTTCAAGTTAGTGACTTGCCTACGACGAAGATGGCTCATTAAGTGGGGAATCCTGGCCTCTGAGGATATGTCTAGATTACATAGTTACAGGCTGGGGACCAACCAGCTAAGCAGTAGTTCTGCAGAAAAGGACCTGGGGGTTACAGTGGATGAGAAGCTGGATATGAGTCAACAGTGTGCCCTTGTAGCCAAGAAGGCTAATGGCATATTAGGTTGCATTAAGAGGAGCATTGCCAGCAGATCCAGAGATGTCATTATTCCCCTTTATTCATCTCTGGTGAAGCCACATCTGGAGTATTGTGTCCAGTTCTGGACCCCCCACTACAAAAAGGATGTGGACGCATTGGAGAGGGTCCAGCGGAGGGCAACCAAAATGATTAGGGGGCTGGAGCATATGACCTATGAGGAGAGGCTGAGGGAGTTGGGTCTGTTTAGTCTACAGAAGCGAAGAGTGAGGGGGGATTTGATAGCAGCCTTCAACTTCCTGAAGGGAGGTTCCAAAGAGGATGGAGAAAGGCTCTTCTCAGTAGTGACAGATGGCAGAATAAGGAGCAATGGTCTCAGTTGTGGTGGGGGAGATCCAGGTTGGATATTAGGAAAAACTATTTCACTAGGAGAGTGGTGAAGCACTGGAATGGGCTACCTAGGGAAGTAGTGGAGTCTCCATCCCTAGCGGTGTTTAAGGCTCGGCATGACAAAGCCCTGGCTGGGTTGATTTAGTTGGGATTGGTCCTGCCTAGAGCAGGGGGCTGGGCTTGATGACCTTCTGAGGCCTTTAAAAGCCTCAGCAGTTGGAGGCTGGAGGAGAGGAGAGGACAAAAGGAAGGTGGTGGAGGCAGAGAGAGAAGAAACCAGAAGAACAATTTTTGTCTTATGAGGTCTTTTCCTTGCGCCTTGTGGTTACAGAGTGGCCGGCAAAGTGCTCTGCTCACTCCATCCGCCTGATTACACAGCCGACTACTGGGCTGACTGCCGGCACACTAGGAGGCTATTTTACCAGATTTAACAAATGACGGGATATTTAAATCCCCGGCCTTCATTGACTATGTCGGGTAGCCTATTTTACATGCCTCTGTCGGCAGAGGCATGTAATCTAGACATACCCTGAGAGAAGCAAGAGACAGTGGGAGGATCACTGAGAGTCTCTGAGGCATACCAAAAATCTGCCACAGCGCAGGACCCAGGGGATATGACCGGAGCTCTGCCACAGTATCCAGTTGGAATTAGAGAGGGAATGTAATTACCTAAGAGAGAATGTAGCCAGAATCTGAGCTAGCACGCCTAATCTTGCAAAATATCTCACTGTGTATTTTAATGATTTCAAGTGTTCGGGACCTTGACTTTACTTTTCTTCCAAGAGACAATATGTCCAGCAATAAGCACGTCAAGAGTAAGTAGTTCAATGCTGACTCAGAAAGAGGATTACTGCCCCCTGAATCATCAACTCTACTTCCTGCAGTACCTGGATTTTTCTTAGAAGTCTACCATCAAAGGCACAACCCTGGTTAACTTATGAAAGCAGATGAAACCACATTTCAAGATACTAAGACTGCATAGAGTTTAACAAACCAAAACCCAGTTTCTCCCACATGGTTTGGAATTACACATTACTGGAAATTGACACAAAGCCTTTCTCATCTTTGCTTTTATATACTTTGTAGAACATTGCATCTAAAATAAAACCTAAATGGTGCAGGTAAAGAGAGCACTTGGGCCAAGTCTTGCAGGTCTGCATTGAAGTAAATGAGAGTTTTGCCTGAGTTAGAACTGAGATGCAGGGATAGTGTTGATGGGCTTAACAGGTGCTGGAGTCCAGCCAACTTGATCAGAAGGATAGGGTAATAAGTCAGAAGGTGTCCTTGTCACTCTGAAGACCACTCTTTCCCTTGGTAAGAGAAAAATTATCTTATCTTGCCAAAAAAGGATGCCATTTAAACTTGAAAAAACAATGTTCTTGAACCTTAAAAACAATGCTTTGAATTATATGTCAGTTTCAAAATGTTGGCAACCTTTTGGTTATTTCCTTCATATTTGAAACAGTCTCTAAAGGCCAAATTCAAAGCCTGTTAAAGTCAATGGGAGTTTTTCCATTGACTTCAACAGTGTTTGGAGGAGGCCTTAAATTAAAAAATCTTCCAAAACCATGAAATGTTTAACAAAACTGATATTTTAAAATAATATCTCCATTTCTGTTTTGACCCAAATTAGAGCAAGAATTAGTATATTTAATAATGTCATGTCTAAAATATTCTGTACTTCTTTTGTCTGTCTTCTGCTCCCAGCTGCAGAATTCAGTTAGCACATTGGCTTATATTAAAATATAAATGTGATTTTTTTTCTTCTTGCCAGCTTCAGAATCCAATCTTAAACTCAATGGGCCCAAAGCACTCCTGGTGTTATGCCACTGAAATAACTTGAAATCACTTAAGTTACATTAGGAATTAATTGGGCACATTTTTTGTTTGCTTGATGCCCAGCTTGATCAGCAGAACAAAACATAGAGCCTGGTCAGCAGAATTTATTTTATCCCCTCATTAGGGTGATTTTCTTCTTGGTTAATTTTTAGCTTTCCTTGTAGTTAAGTTCTGCATTGCCATATATATCCTTTGGCTGGGAAAGATGTTCTCACTGGACATAAACCAGAGGAGAGGGGGGATGTCTAGAATAAGAGTATATGTTATTTTTTATTCTTGTAAAAAAAACCATGAAGATTATTCATGAACATTTTTCACAAAAATAAATCCTTTTTTTGGTCAAAAACAATATTTCAGATTAAAATATTGTATTTGTCAACTTTAGTCTGACAAAAACAGGATGACTTTTCATGAAAATGTTTTCCAATTAAATTTTTTAGTTGAAATTTAAAATTTCAGTGAAAAAATTATTTAAAAGTATCTAAATTTGGATTTTTTATCAGCTTTATTATTTTTGCAGGGTGTATATGACACATTTTTGAACCATTGTTCCAGGATTTGGCCCATGATCTGGTTATTGAAGATTTCAAGACTTTTTCACATTGTATTATATAATCAATGGAAATCTTTTCTTTCTTCTCTTTCCAGGTACAATGTGATTGGATGTACATCACATCACCATTGCTGAGAGTGAGGGGTGCCAAGGGAGTCGCACATTCAGCAATTAATTTTTTTAAATCAAGCTGGGTTGCGGAGGAGTTCACTTTAAACACTGTTTTACCAAAGCTGCTATTTCTAGATTGATAGACCCTTCCTCTGCCCCTTTTTTCAGGCCACTTGAAGTCTTTGTTAATATCCTGTGCCTATTGTGATTTATTTCTTTCATTTGAAGATGACGTTTCTATTATTATATTTCTTGGCTTTGTGTTATTTATAAAACTCAGCAAGTAAATAAATAAATAACAAAATGCCAGCCTTTCAGTCCTTTTCGTAAGATGACTAGCACACAACATTTCACATGGCTTGAAGCATAAAAGAACCACAAACACCAAAATGTTCTGAGATTATCAACAGTGGCCTGCCATCCTGATGTCAAGAAGGTAAAGCAGGAGACATGAATGATCTACACATTCCAATTTACTGATGATTTCAATAGCAGAAGGTTCTGGGTCCTAGTTTACTTCTAGTGGTTGTCAAGTGTTACTGAGCACAGCTTTCTAATACAAGTTACACCTCCCTGGTCCGGCATCCTCAGGACCTGACCATTCCTGGACAAGGGAGTTGGCCATACCAGGGGAGCTTTGGGAGGAGGGATGTCAGCCTCCCTGCTGGGCTTTTCTCCCCAGCCACCCAGCACCACTGTCCCCTGGCAGCCCAGCAGACTCTGGCCCCACGAGCTCCCACAGCCCCACCAGCTTTGCTGTCCCACAAACTCTAGCAGTCCCATTGGCTTTGCTGCCCCACCAGCTGTGGGCTCTACTGCCCCATGAGCTCTGACAGCCCCAGCTGCCCTGCCCCATAGGCTGCAGGCTCTGCTCCCAGTGGGCTTTGTTTCCCTGCTGGCTGGCTCCGCTCCTAACTGCCAGCAGCCTCTTCTGCTGGTGTTCTCTGGTCCAGCAGAATCCATGGTCCTGCACAGAGGTTCAACTGGTTCTAGTAAAAGCCAGATATTTAATGTATAATTAAATATTCAACATAAAATATAGGCCTAAATTCTCAGCTGTAAATGTGGAAAGTACAAACACAGTTCAGAAGGGTGTTGATGGATTCAAACGTATCTTCAAGCTAGGTGAGGATTTTAAATCACATTTACATTTCACTACTCTGTGGCAGAGGTGCATCAAGAAAATCTCCTTGTGTGATTTGCAGTAGCCTGAAGGCTGTTCTAACTTGTGCCCATTGCACCTAGGATTGCTAGGATGAAGAGACGCCTGGGGCACACCCCTTGCCATGGCCATGCCCCCTACATCAGTCATAGGGAAAGGGATAATGTAGGAGATGTTAGACTGGCTTTGTAACATCTGTGCTGGAGTAATAAAAGCTGTACTGGCTTTGAAGTTGCTTTGTGCCAGCAGTAAAGAGGTTGGGCCATGATCTTAATCACCTAACCTAAAATTAAACATGTCTTTAAAAAATTGTGTTGTATTTTATTTTTTTGCTTCTCATCATTGCTGTAAAGATTTATTTGATCCTGCTTTTCTTAACTGTTCTTGCTGTCATCTACATAATTCTCTTTTCATTAAAAAAAGAACCAATTGACGTTTGTGGCATGCCTAAGAATGCAAGACTGGTTCCAAAATGAACATAATATTAGCAGTAGTAATATATAATGTATTCCAGACTCCATTATATTTTATTGCATTATTTTACAATATAGTAAACTTTCCCCCTTTCCCTGTATGTTTTATTTTGTCTCCCTTTCCTTTCAATGCAGCAATTTGAAGATGTTTTCAAGTGAGCTCAGAAGTGTGGGTTTGAGATATAATCAACTTTAAGATAATTTTTAAGTTCTGCTACAGCTGCCATAAAACTAAAACCTGTTCCCTGAGATCAGCACTTGATCTCATTTTATTCAGTTATGCCCCTTTTGTGGTAGAAAACAAAAAGGGATGTAGCTGCTTCTTGAAGACACTTTTGTCAAACCCCACTTCATTTCAGATTCTTCCTACATAGCATAGAGTTCCAGGGAAGATTAGGCCTCTTGTTTATAAGTCAATTTGTAAATTATTCTCATGATTGTTTGTTTGGGTTTTTTTACTTTTATTGTGAGGATTTAGTGCTGCAGTGAAAGACCTGAAACTAGAAGCCTTCCACAGGCCTGCTGATGGGGAGGCAAAGAGAGCAATTGCCCTGGGCCCGGTGATTCAAAGGGGTCCAGATCTCCCAGCTGCCACCTCTGCTACTGTGGCAGCAGCGACAGTGGCTGGAGCTCTGGGTAGGGTTGCCAGATGGTTTCCACAAAAATACCGGACACACTTGAAGTTGCTTTGACATTACCTCACAATCTACATTACATCTTATTTAGAAAATACCGGACATTTCTATTTTCTCATTTATATTTTCTCAATTTGTTTCCCAAACAACCCTAGCTCTGGGCCCTCTGAATGGCTGCTAGAGTGTCGGAGTGCTGCTCCGCGTGGCTCTGTGTTCTGGGGGAGGAGGAGATGCACTGTGGTCTGGCCGGCACCAAAGACTGACTGCCCTCGGTCCCACCACTTCTGCTCTCGATCCCACCCCTTTGAGGGGTGCAGAGCCGGCCCCCACACACCTTACCCTGGAGCCCGGGGTGGCTGTTGGCACTGCTGGGCTTCTGTTTTGTGGCAGTTATAACTTCCCCATCACGCCAGACTCCTGGCAATGCTTCAGCCCCATCCTAGGGTTAGAAGCTCTGCAGACAGGGCCCAGGATGTACATAATTTTGAAATTCAAGAGGAAGTATGCCATATACATCGCTCAGCTGTTCCAATCAAGTGACAATCTTTTTCCACTGCACAAAACTGATACCAAAAATCATGGACTTAACAGAGAAACTGTATGTTATGACTCGTTACAACAACTGATAACCCACTAACACTCCTGCCAGCTGCCTCTTTTGCCCCACTTCCTTTCTTTCCTCCTTATGATTGGAGAGGTGTTAACAAGCCATTTTGCCTTGAATGGTCCCTGGAAATAAGAATATGGGGTAGTCCTACCTGTGTCTGTCCCAGGATATTAGAAAGACAAGGTGGGTGAGGTAATATCTGGATGGGTATCTAAACTTAGCCCAAGCCCCTTAGCCTGAGTCAGGTAGCATGGCTCAGTCATGGGCGTCTAATTGTACTATAATTATTCCCTCATGAGGCTTTGTCTACACTGCAGGGTTTTTGCGCAAGAAGCCTTTTGCAGAAGAGATCTTCCGCAAAAACTTCTTGCACAAAAGCGCGTCCAGACCTCAAAGCGCATTGCAAAAGCAAAGTGCTTTTGCGCAAGAGAGCGTCCACACTGCATGGACACTCTTGTGCAAGAAAGCTCTGATGGCCATTCACAGAATGGCCATCAGATCACCTGTGCTTTTGCCGATAGGGTTTTCTTGCACAAAGCCCCTTTCCCCCCCGCCCCCCAGAGTGTCCACACCTGCCTTTTTGCGCAAGAGCTGTAGCGCAAATAGGAGTTATTCCTCATGGGGAGAGGAATAACTCTACGGCAAAAGCCCTCTGTTCTGCTGATTTACTTGCACAACAACACGCTTGAGGTGTGGCCGCTCTGCCAGTTTTTGCGCAAAAACGGCCGTTTTTGTGCAAAAACCTTGTAGTATAGATGTAGCCTCAGAGTATATTTCTCAGACTTGACGGAGAGCTCTGCATTAGCTTGAAAGCTTGTCTCTCTCACCAACAGAAGTTGATCCAATAAGCTATATTAATACCTCACCCACCTTGTCTCTCACAGAAAAACAAAAATATTTTTGCTTCAACATTTGTGGTTCATTAAAATTAAGAACTTGTGAGGCTCCTTTTCTCTCCAGAACATTCACAAATCCACTTTACAAATACCCTCTATAAACCCAGACTCCCCTACACTGCTCAGCTCCCATCTTGACATCACACTCCTGCTACTTCAAACCCTGGGCTCTGTAGAAGTTTTACTCTGTGGCTTTCACTAATAAACTGAAGTCAGGATACAAATTCCTCAGTCCCACTGTAGGCTACCAGACTTGCGGCTCCACTGTCACAATGGGGAATAACAGAATATTCCAACCGTAAGCAAGAAACAGCTCATAACTACTTAAACAGAGTTCTCAAACTGTGGTACATGTACTGGTTGTACATGGCTGCAACCACATGATATATGGATTGGTTAAAGGTATAGTATAAGAATCCATTATAACAGGGGTGGGCAATAAAAAAGCAGTGGCCTGCCAGGGGTTAGTCCCTGGTACCGCCACTATGTTTACCTGTGCCTCCACAGGTATCAGACAATCATAGCTTTCATTTGTCACAGATCACCATTCTCAGTCACTGAGAGCTGTGATTATCCAATACCTGCAGAGGCACAGGTAAACATAGCAGTGGTGGCCTGCCAGGGATTAACCCTGCAGATTGGATCTGGCCATGGGCCAGAATTTGTCCACCTTTACATTATAACCATACCAATCAAAATGCCAAAGATGATTTGCCAAGTACTTTTGAGCTTTTGATGTGTCACTCTTGGTCTTAAAGTCTGAGATCACTGAATTAGCTCTTTTTAAAACTTCTGTATCAATGTACAGTTGTCAGTTTACATGTAACAGATATTCCTAGCTCTATAAAAAGTAAGGACCCAATCCTGAATTGCTCATCATAACTCTCACTGAATTATGAATGGGCAAGAATCTTCAGTTCATAAAAATTCAATTAGTTTGACAGAATCTCAAAAGTTCTTGAACAAAATATTTTCCTAGTTTTCCTCCAGTTCTGGTAACATCAATAGTGTAACTTTAGAGGAGCTATAACAGTTTTTAATAGCTGAGGATCTGACCCATTTTTTTCTTATCAGCCATGAAGAGCTATAAATGCATAGATGATGAGGGTGGAAGGACTGCTGTGGTCAGCGCATCTGTCCTTCTGCATTATACAGACCATAAACTAGCCTGGTGTTTGAACTAGGGCATAGCTTTTGGAAACACATCCAATCTTGATTTAAAAATTTCAACTGATGGAGAATCCACCAAAACCCTGAATAATTTGTTCTAATTGTTCTAATTATTTACCTTGACTGTTATTAGAAATGTGTACTTTATTTGCAGTCAGAACTTGTCTAGTTTCAACTTCTAGCCATTGGATCTTGCTATATCTTGACTAGATTGATGAGTCCACTCTTAAATACTTGTTACCCATGCAGGTACTCACAGACTGTGATCAAGACACCCCTTAACTTTCTCTTTGTTGAACTGAATAGATTGAGCTCCTCAAGCCTATCACTTTATGGTATGTTAGCCAATCTAATAATTCTCATGACTCTTCTTTGAACCCTCTCCAATGTATCAACATTCTTCTTGAACTGTGAACACCAGGACTGGACACAGTATTCTAGTAATGGTCACACTAATGCTAAATAGAGAGGTCACATAACCCCTGCTTTTATTCAATATTCCCTTTTATATATTCAACGGTTGCATTAACCCTTTGGGTCAGAGCATTGCACTGGGAGATCATATTCACCTGATTATCAACCTTGAACCCCAAGTCATTTTCAGAGTCACTGCTTTCCAAGGTAGAATCACCTATCCTTCAGGCATGGCCTGCACTGTTCCCAGATCTATCCATCTACATTTAGTTATATTAAAACACATATTATTTGCTTGGCCCAGTTTATCATGTGATCCAGATAGTTTGTTATCAGTGACTTGTCTTAGCCATTATTTACTTCTCTCCCGTTTTTAGTTTCTTCTGCAGATTTGCTAAGTGATAATTTTATGTTTTCTTCCAGGTCATTGATAAAACTATTTTATAGTGTAAGCCCAAGAAACAATCCTTGCAAGACCTCATTAGAAAGACACTTGCTCCGTGATGATTCCCTATTTATGGTTACATTCTGAGAACTGTAAAAAAGGGTAGTCTTGTGGCACTTTAGAGACTAGCAAAAGTATATAACATCATGAGGTTTTGTGGGCAAAACCCACTTCCTCAGATGATGAGCTGGAGTAGAAATAACAGAAACCAGGTATTTTATAACAGAAAAAAGTATGTCAATTGCAGAGCCAATGCTAATGAGGCTAATTAAGTGGTCTGGAAGTGTCCCATACTTGGCTTTTGATGTAAAAATACAGTGTTAGAGTCAAGGGAGATTGGCTTTATAATACATCATCCAGTTAATGTCTTTGTTGAAGCCCAGGGAAACTGTCAGATTTGCAGATGAATGTTAATTCCGCATTCTCTCTCTGTAATTGTCTGGTGACATTCCCTTGTGGAAGAATGGATACTTTAAAATCCGTGACTGAGTGCCCAGGTAAGTTAAAATGTTCCCCTAAAGGTTTATATGTGTTACCATTTCTGATGTCTGATTTGTGTTCATTTATCCTTTGTCGTAGACACTGTCCAGTTTGGCCAATATACATGGCAGAGGGGCATTGCTAGCACTTGATGGCATATATCACATTAGAGGATATATGTGATAGGATATATGTCATCAAGTGCCAGCAATGCACTGCATTAAACAAATCATAGTAAATTCCAAATGGCTCATTTTTCTTTCCTCATACCATATTACTTCCCTCTTTAAATTTACAGCGTACAAGCAGCTTGATCTCACCACCAAGGTTTTACAACTTCTCCCCATCTACATCTCATCTCTCATTTCCTCCTTCTCTCTCCACTTCCTCTGCTCTTCCCAGACTCTCTTAACTATTTCCTTTTTTGCCCTTCTCTTTCATTTGCATGACTTCTTCCCTCACATTCGGTAACTAACTGCGTGTAAAACAAGAAGTCCGGTGGCACTTAAAGACTAACAAATTTATTAGGGCATATGTTTTTGTGAGATACAACTCATTTCTTCAGATGCTTGAAGAGAAAAGAAAAAAAAGGAAGGGATACAGAGATGGGACTGTGACATCAGTGCTAATTAAATCAGAATGGATGTGGCTCACCTCCAACAAGGATGAGAAGGTGAGAGTACCTGAAGGAGAAGTTACCTATTGTAATGTGTTTCTGGTGTGGGTGTGAAGTTGGCGGTAAGTATTTGTCAAGGGCTTATTATAATGTACTACATTTTAAGAAAAGCCTCATTAGAATTCATTTATTTCACAAAGTCTTGTAATGTCTATCTCCTCAGAAATGAAGTCTGCACCCCTTCATATTCAAGCAGTGTACAGCATATAATATAAGCTGGCTCTGGTCTGCTTAAAGATCAGACAAGTGGGAAAGCCTTTGGGTAACAAGACACTTGAGGATTTCAGGGTGGGGGAATCCAGGCTCTGTGCCCCCTACCCTGCACCTAAGCTGCATGTTCTAGAGGGCTGCTCTAAATTGGATTCTGGTCTTAACTGGCCCTTGGCAGTTCTGAGGACTGGGTAGTAGAAAAGAGGCATAAAAGGTACCTCTGCACCTCCTTCCATTCTTCCACTGAGTAGAGCTTGGCTGTACCTATTGTAGGATTTAGGTTCTGATCCTGTAAAGGGATTACTTCCATGTATTCCTTTGTGGGACTGAAACATTACTTTATAAATGCAGTGCAGAAAATTGATTTCCTCTGTGTTTGTACAGCAACATGTACCCCCTGCAATGCTCTGTAAACAAAAAGTATCAAAGAACAGAAAACCTCAGAAATGCAGGGCTGGCCTTACCATGAGGTGAGCTGAGGCGGCCGCCTCAGGTGCCAGACTGGGGGGGGGGTCAGGAGGGGCACCACTAGGACCCAGAGTGTAGAAAATTGTGTCTGCTGCTGGCGCATATGTATTCTCTCTGCTCTAGATGCACAGAGATGGTGGAGTGCTGTGCTGGAGAAAGAGGGCAGAACTGAGACCTTTCAAAGTTTTGGCCCAAGTGAGGGGGGTATGGGGGTGTCATTTGAGCTGCCTGCCTCAGGTGCCAAAATGTTGTGGGCTGGCCCTGCAGAAATGCCTTATTTTCCATCAGAATCATGCAATATCTTCAAATTCATTATGAACATTAGCCAATTATTATTCTTACTCCGCAGCTGCATTTTGCATTGCTGTGTTATAGAATTAATTTCTAGCTGAGTTTCTTTCAAAAAGCAAAGTGCAATTTAGAGATCATTTTAGGCATGTTGCCCATTGTTCAGTATGTCTCTTGAAAACGGTCCTTTAGGTGGGTCTAAAAGTTTGTCATTAAGAGATAATTAGAGTGTAAGGTGTTATAGTGGAATTGTAGGAACTTGGGGGGGGGGGGGAATTGTGTGTTAAACTAAATTCAGCTCTGGGTTATTCAAAATGTTAAATTCTTTCTCTTCCAAAGAGATGATCTTATGGCAACCCTTCATGCCTGTTTAAAATACATTATGGACTCCATTGTACCATCTTGGCACAGTCTTAAGAAATGGGCATGCAGAGCCACATCCTTTTGACAGGCTAGCTTTTTCAGAGTGAAATTATGCCTACGGTATAGTTTTCCACTGTACAGGGTGAGTGTGCAGGCTGAACCAACCTTTATGATGGTTAGCCCATTTCCTCAATGTAGAAAGAACCCTGCTTCCTTCCTCTCTTCAGATGCACACAGAAAAAGCAATACATTTGCTTCCTTGGATCAAGGAATGCTGTTGTCTTTGATCACTTCACAAGGTTGCTCCTTGTGCTCTCCTCGAACATGCTGCAGAAGAGCCAGGGATAAATCTAGCTTTGTAGTATATTTAACTCATCTTTTGAGCATAGGCCTCCCTTGACTTCTATAGCTGGGGAGGAGGCCAGTTCCAGTTAAACCAATGGTGCCATGTGTGGGGAGGGAGCAAATTTCGCACCTGCCCCAGGCTTGCAGTTTCAGGGGGCAACACCCCCCCGTCCCATGTCAAACAACATCTATGCTTTTGTATGGCATCTTCTACACAAACCACATCTCAAAATACTCTGTACAGTTAAATAGCTTTTGGGAAGGTTGGTAAAAATTCTGTCTTTAGGAAAATATAGAGACAAATTGTGCCCTTTAGGACACTGATTTCAATGGAAGTTGTATCATATATCTTGGGGGGACTGAGCATGCATTTTTCCTTTAAGGAAAAAGGTGGGAGGAAAGGGTGGAGGAAGGGGGAAAGGGAAAGGATTTCATCTTACAAAAGGGGGGAAAAGGAAGAAAAGGGGAGGAAAAGGGAAGAAGAGAGAAAAGATGAAAAGGGGGCAAGGGGAAAAGGGAGAAGGATTTCATCTTACAAAAGGGGAAAATGGGAGGGGGGGAGGGGAAAAGGGAGGAAAAAGAAAGGGAAAGGAAAGGATTTCATCTTACAATTTTCTCTCTTTCTTTCTCTCAAGAGGTATGTTAATATAAGCCCTTGCTCAAGTCAGCATTTCCATGATTTGTATCCATGTTATTTACATGTTTTAGGGTTACTATGTGCAAGTTAGGCAGGCAATCCCTTCTATTTCCCTTAGGAACATTAAAAAGAGTAGCTTACCTGTGGCGTGTTTGCTTTTCCATATGAACCTAGCTATTCACTTTCAAAGAGCGTCAAACTTTTTCTTGGGATAATAAGAGATAAAAGAAGATGGAGTGCAGTGTTAGTTCATCAAAATGAGCCTAAGTCTGTTGATCTTCAAGACATGTTGCTGAGGTCATCTATTTAGCTGGCCCTTTTTTAAAGGAGGTGGATTGATTGGGGAAGGTTTGGTCATACTTTTTGTGTGATGATCTCCTTGGAGAGAGTGTTCAAGAATTATCTGCTTTTTAATGTATTTTTTTGTAGCACATACAGACAGATAACCGCTGAGCCAAAATAAATACAAATTTTGATTGGCTCACTTTTTCTTGCAAGAGGGTCCTATTGTACCTTGTAGTCACAGGCCCGCACAGGGCCTCCCAGATACACCTGCATGTGCATGAGAGTGTATTGGCTATTTCACACTTCAGCAGGGAGCAGCATATGCTTCCCTCTGTAGATGACCACGTCTGCAGGCTGGTGCAGGGGAGAGAGAGGAAAGAGATATGGGAATTGCCATGCTAGAGAGTCTATCTATATTTTTTGTCTTACAGTGATTACCAGATTCTCCAGAAAATTATGCATGAAACCTTAAAATGATCCATTATGTAATAATGTGCCCAAAGAAAATGTTTTTCCTAATCCTTATCAAATTAGAGGTTGTCTAAAGCTAGGAATCACAATCCTGTCTCCTTGCCATCCCTTTTGGCATGACTAGTGATGCTATTTTCTCAATCTTTTGCCAGATCCACAAAGACATTTAGGCTCCTAACTTTCATGGATTTCAGTGGGAGCTAAGTGCCTACATATCTTTGTAGGTCTAGGCCTCTATGCTCAGATGAGTGCAAAAAGTGACCATGTTAAGCCTCTGCACAGGGTAGAGATTCTTCCAAATGTCCACTAGCAGCTGGCCATGTAACTTTATCAGTGCTTAGATACATATCATGGTGAGGGATGCATTAGAAAGCTCACAGATAGATGGAGAACAGATATGAATTGGATTCATTAACTTTAAATCCCAAATAACTACTCCAAATTCCAAGAGCCTGAGTGCTTATTCCAGGCAGAAAGATACTCAGAGTATATTGAGATTCTATCATGAATCTATCTTAATCCCTTTGAAAAATTATCTCTGACCTAATTTTTACAGCCATTGATTCTTATGGTTACAGCAAATAATAAGGGTGATCTTCGGCATTCCTGTTACCTCTCACTCTCTAATGCAAATTATTCTAATCTTAGGCCATTTACTTGTACTTGTGAAAAGACAAAGTCATAGATCAGTCCTAGCCAGCTGATACATTTCTGCAAAGTCATATCTGGCATTATTGTAAATAGGTAAATATTTCCAACATTATGCTGATTGCTTTTCCTGCATCAATTGACAGTACAAGAGTTGAGGGTTGGATTTTCATTATTTTCAAATGATAACATCAGAGACCATTAGATAGCTAAGCTGTGTCATCGCATTGTAAATCCCACTTGGGCTGAGTGCATTATCTGCTTTATTGGAGCTTTTAATTTTTACCAACATCTTTCTGAACATTCAGATTTAGCAAGGAAATACCAGACTAGTGGGGGGTCTTTGGTTTTGATATCATCAAGATTGTGACCTTTTTCCATTGTGATCCTTTGCTGTTGTGACCCTTTGTTGTATAGTGAGAAATTGGTAACATAGTTTATTGCTGCTTGTTACACTGGTACTAAAGTGTCTGAGAATCTTATAAAATTGTCTTAGCTAGCTGTCTGGCCATTGGTGCCTAATTATTTTTTAGTAATAGAGATGTAGCTGTGTTAGTCTGGTCTAGCTGAAACAAAAGACAGGACTATGCAGCACTTTAATGACTAACAAGATGATTTATTAGGTGATGAGCTTTCATGGGGAGGAAGTGGGTCTGGCCCACGAAAGCTCATCACCTAATAAACCATCTTGTTAGTCTTTAAAGTGCTGCATAGTCCTGGCTTTAATTATTTTTAGTGACTTGATAGATTCTATTGTAGTCTTCTCCGTTCTTAAGTCTCTAAGGGTATGTCGGGATACTGGAAGTATCCCGAAATAGCAATGCTGCATCTTTAAAAGCACCTGCTGTTTCCCGAAAGTGCAAATTGTGTAGCTTATTCTGACAGAAGGGTACTCTCAATATGCACCCTTACACTGTTGATTTAGTTATAGGGTGGTACAAAAAACTTTCAGTACTCGAAGGTAGCCTATATTACCATAGTTTCTTTTTGGTCTATTTTTCCTAACAAGGGGAGGCAATTGCTTATGTGGCAGCAGGGAATCTAGAACACAGAGAAGTTCTCTCAGGAACTTAAAGGAAGAAGGCAAGAGAGTTGGACCTATGTCCAAGCTCACAGCTACTCCAGGGGCTGCAATAATAATGGCCAAAACCACTCTCCAATTCAGATGTCTATATTTTTGTTCACTTAATTTGTTTTAAACTTGTTTTGGATAAACAGTCAGCAGCACTGTGGGCTTTTAGGAAGTGACTTTATTTTGTGTTTGCTCTAAAATAAATAATCTGGCCTCTTTCCCAAAGGAGGTTTTGCTTGTGTGCCAGAAAAGTGGCTTCTGCTATTTGTGGGATGGAGTGTGGAACTAGGCTTGGTTACATCATCTAAATACAATGGCTGCAGTTAGAAAAGAAACAGCTCATTGATCACACTATTATTATGAATCATCTGTACTATGGTGGCACCAAGAGGTCCCTGTCAGAGCCACATTGTATTAGTTGTTGGAAAAGCCTGGTGCAAAATAGCATTCCCTGCCTTAATTCAAGAAAAGAAGGAAATCTATTAATCCTATTCTTGAAATGACTATTGGTGAATATAGTGCAGAGCCCTGCAGGAATAAAAAAAATCAATAACATAAGATAAATACTTACCATTAATAGCAGCCATTGCATGGAGTAATTTAAGCACCTTACATCTTTTACAGGTAATTCAGGTGTTCAGTGACTTACAATTTAGCAGTTTATTCTTCATCAATAGAGAGAGCATAATTTTCATGATTTTATTGCTTCGCATTCTATTTCCTGAATTGTTAGACCAAGACTTCATCTGCTCTAGTTCCATATTGAGAAAATATGTCTGTAGTATCTCATTTGTTTTTCTCTCTTTGTTACAGGGTTGGTAGGTTCCCGATGGATTTGTCTAATTCCCTTTTTCTTGCATTCATTTTCCAGAAGTTTAATAGTCCCTTCTAATTTGGGAGGTCATTTGTGGCCTACCTGGCATGAGAATGCCAAGAGGAAGGACTCAGGGGGCTGCGTCTAGACTGGCATGATTTTGCGCAAATACTTTTAACGGAAAAGTTTTTCCGTTAAAAGTATTTGCGCAAGAGAGCGTCTATACTGGCATGTGCCTTTGCGCAAAAGATTTGCTTTTGCGCAAAAGCATCCGTGCCAGTGTAGACGCTTGTGCAAGAAAGCTCCGATGGCCATTTTAGCCATCGGGCTTTCTTGCGCAAGAAATTAACGTGGCTGTCTACACTGGCCCTCTTGCGCAAGAATACTTGCACAAGAGGGCTTATCCCTGAGTGGGAGCGTCGAGTATTTGCGCAAGAACCACTGATTTTGTACATTACAAAGTCAGTGTTCTTGCGCAAATACTCACGGCCAGTGTAGACAGGTGGCAAGATTTTGCGCAAAAGTGGCCGCTATTGCGCAAAATCATGCCAGTCTAGACGCAGCCAGGGAGTCTTTCTTAGTCCATATCTCATATAGGGACAGTTTGGGACAATCTCTGTCTCCAAGATTTTTCCTGGTTAGTGCTGTTAGCTACCTCAAAAGAACAGAATGTGGAATCATAGAATCATAGAATCATAGAATACTAGGACTGGAAGAGACCTCGAGAGGTCATCGAGTCCAGTCCCCTGCCCTCATGGCAGGACCAAATACTGTCTAGACCATCCCTGATAGACATTTATCTAACCTACTCTTAAATATCTCCAGAGATGGAGATTCCACAACCTCCCTGGGCAATTTATTCCAGTGTCTGACTACCCTGACAGTTAGGAACTTTTTCCTAATGTCCAACCTAAACCTCCCTTGCTGCAGTTTAAGCCCATTGCTTCTTGTTCTATCCTCAGAGGCCAAGATGAACAAGTTTTCTCCCTTCTCTTTATGACACCCTTTTAGATATCTAAAAACTGCTATCATGTCCCCCCTCAATCTTCTCTTTTCTAAACTAGGAATGAGGAAGGGCCATCTTGGGGCTCTATTGCTTAAAGGCGCAGGTGGGAAGGAAGAGGCCTCCTCTGTCCTTGTCTCCCTCTTGTGTAACACAGAGCAGAATTTATCTCATTAAATGTTAAATAGCCATAAAACTCACCATTTAGGGCTCAGTTCTGCAGCCCTCATGTGCACACAACTGCCACTGAAATCTGTGGCAGTGAAGTGTGCAATGGCCATAGGTCTGTATATAATTAACCATGTGGACAAACACTCTTGATACTTCTTTGACCAAGGGAAGAATTCTAAGTGTTGTTTTCCTTTCTCTATTTACAGCATAGCTGTATTCAACTTTAAAACGAACTGTTGTAGCAGCAACTTTGGAAACTCCCCATTAAAGATCAGATAAGAAATGATCAGATTATCTTGGTTATCAAATTATTATCCAGACTCAAATTTATTTATATTGCAGATGCCATTGAAGAGCACATTTCATAGCTTGCTTCTTCCATAGTATTTCTACAGCTGAACAAGCATTCTGAAACTATATTATAGTAGATATCAGGGCTTTTTTTGAGTGATGGTACTGCCCAGTACATAGTACCGGCACCTCCAGTCAGAGCTTACCTGGAAAGAACGAAGCGTACCGGCACCTCTGTACGCAAATGTCCGACAGTCGTCTGGGCTGCGTGTCTTAAAGGGGCCATGTGTCTTAAAAGGGCAATGCCGGCCCCACCTCGACTTTTTTTTTTGGTTCAACAACTTTTCTCCTGGAGTACTGGCACCTTCTTTTTTTGTAAAAAACAAACAAACAAAAACCCCCAAACAAACAAAAAAACCACTGGTACATATCATCGATAAATGCCATTCATTATCCAAATTCAGCCTTGGGACAAATAGCTAACCTCTCAGTGAAGTTAGTTCAGTTATACTTTCTTGCACCTGGCTGAATTGTGCAAAATTATAGTTTATTTAAGAGAAATATAAGTAAGAATAGGATAAATAGAAGTGATTTATTTTTTTCCCTGAAGTTTTATTAGGAGTTATGATATGGACAGAGGATATGGTCATTAAACAAACCATACTTGTATTGGCTCGCAGTTATGTTGAAAGAATGCACCATGTATTAGGGTACGTCTACACAGCAGGGTGAAAGCTGAATTAAGATATGCAACTTTAGCTACATCAGCTGTGTAGCTGAAGTCGAAATAGTTTAATTCGGCTTTTGGCGCTATCTACATAGCAGGAAATCAAAAGAACACTCTTCCTTCGACTTCCCTTACTCGTGAAATGAGGGTTACCATGAGTCAGAGTAAGAAGTCTTCCAGCTCAACATTATTTCTAAATACAGGCTTGCCATGTAGACAAACTCTTTGTTATTTTGAAATAACATCAGTTATTCTGAAATAACTCTGCTGGGTAGATGTACCTTTCCAGAACTGCAGAAACTTTATTCCCTTAACTTCATTCCTCCCTTGTGTTCATATGTAGGAGCAGACCTAATAGTTTATTAGCTCTGTGTGGTGAGACCTGGCTAATATAATTCCATATTTGGCAGCAGGTGTAAGGACCAGGACTCATTTCTTGTAAGAAGCTTTGCAGAGCATGTAGTCCATGTTGGCACTGAATCAGGATGGCTCATAGGCTCTCCACTTGGACACTATTGTTTTGTTCCCAGCCTACCTTGCCAAGAGTGAAAACTAGCTCTGATTAAAGTCAATAACTTCAGTGGGTGTTGGATTAGACCCTCAAAGAGACACAAGCAGGATATTGCCTTTAATTTGCCTAAGTATTTGAATTAATAAGTGTCTTGTCTCTGTCTTTTTCCAAGAAAGTAAATTGAAGCAGAAATGGAGAGTTGTGAAGTTGGAGAGTTGGAAAGTTGCTCCAACACTGGAGATATTTAAGAGAATGTTAAATAGACATCTATCAGGGATGATCTAGATCAGTGTTTCTGAACCTTTTTTTAATAAAGTACCCCTTTAAAAAAATTAATTATAAGTACCCCCAGAACCTACAGTTTTCAGACACACACATTTTTTCTACCATTACAACACATTTGTTTAAACAACTTAATCAGAGCTAGGCGGGTGATGAAATTTTTGGGTTTAAAAGTACAAAAATAATAAAGTGCTGTAAAGCTTAAAACAAAAATTCAGTTTTTTCCAAATTTCAGTTGTGTTGACGAACCCCCCCAGACTTCTCTCGAGTACCCCTAAGGATACTCGTACTACTGGTTGAGAAACACTGATCTAGATGGTACGTGATCCTGCCATGAAGTCCTATTACTGGACTTGATGACCTCTCAAGGTGCCTTCAGTTTTAGTATTCTATGATTGTATAAGTTCTGATTCTGCACAAAAAAAAGTATTCATAAATTATCTGTATTCTCTGCTGACTTTTTTTTCAGCCTAGAGGATGTCAAAGACAAAGGAAAAATATTTCAATCTTGTGGAAGGAGAAGCAGACAATAGGTTGACTAACTCCACATCATCTTCCCTAATTTATTTGTAACCTGGGCTGTCCTTACTGATATGCAGAATACACAGTTCTGTAGGGCACCTGAAATTTTGGGGCACCACTGGGTCTTAACATCTACCCAACCACCTCTTCTTGTCCCTGTTCTGTGCCTCTGCTTCCTTCTGAGAGGATCTAGTTAACTTAAAAGTGAAAAAGCCTGCCAGATCTTTTAGCTGAACACTGGGCCTGTGAACAAGCCATTTAAGTGGTAATGAAGCCATTTAACAGTCATCTACCCACCTCAGATGTATACTGTCAGTTTCTGAATTTATGGCATAAGTCTACAGGACCTTAGTTTAAAGGAGTAGCACTGCAAGTTTTAAAGGAGAAAGCCATTTCCACCCTTCTTTGGTCAGAGGAATTGTGATCTCCACACTGGCTTTTCATGTTAGAGATGGAGGTTGCCAGTCGCTGAACAGGCATTTGAACAGTTTACAGTTTAAAAATTGAAGGGCTCTTCCTCATCTTAATTATAAAATCTACGACTCTGGACTTTCTATGAAGAAGGGAAACTGATGAGGGCTAGTTGCACTATGAATATGGTAAATGTTGATATCTTATTGCAAATTAGGTACTTGCCAAATAGAAATGCTTTTAAAAAAGTGTAATCCTTCACTGTCCTTCCAGGAGAACCAACTGGAGAGCACTGATTGCAGAAATCATTTAAATCATGCAGATCAATCAAGCCCCAGCTGTAGCGTATTATGCAGTGAGAAGGAAAGACTAAATTGCCTTAGTAAGTAGCCGGGGTAATGATAAAACATGATTAAAGTGATTTAGAAAAAATTACCAAGGGAGGGTCAAGAAATTCTAATAGGGGGAGGGTAATCATGGGACTGAGCTTTTCAATGAACTAATTCTAGGAGAGGTTGTATATCATAATCATGCATACGTGGCTGAGCAATAATCACACCAAAATTATAGCCTTGGGGTGGCTTAAGGTAGTTTAGATGCCTTGTCGATACACTAATTATGTAAGAATCTAAAGTTCTCATGGAAGGTTTTTACAGAAAATGACAATCAGCTTTTTCTCTTGACTTAAATTTAAATGTCACTCAGAGAAATATCAAGCTGTACAACATTTTATAGTAAGCAATAAAATGTACTGCAGCTAGTGCAGCTGCAATAAGCTTTATTGTATGAAGAAGCAAGTGCTGTTTGCAGATACTGGAGATGAAAAAGATGCAGCTCTGCCAGCCTGACTGCATGAAGACAATATGATTACTGGTACTTTCTTTAATGGAGGTAAAGAATCTGGGATATGTTTATATGTGGCAATACCTAGACGAAAAATATCAAACACATTATTTGATTACAGTAGGTAGTATACGAACCCTTTCCAAGTGACAGCTGTAGCTCTGCAGTAATATTGCAAAGAACAGTTGAGAAGTGTCACTTTTATAAACGACTATTGTGCCACTTATAAACCAGATTGAACAACAGTCTGTCTCTTGGCAAACACTGAGAACCACTTGCCTGTTTTTCCTCTGTTTTAGTGCTTTCCATTTACTTTTTTTCTAAGATTTCAGTAAGAAAAGGCCTTAGTTGTGGTATATAAGGGTAGCACGCATGAAAGTAAAAGACACTGAAAACAAACAAGTGGCATCTACTTATCCCAGGTTTGAATTTGGTCTGATGGATTTTGGAATTGCCAATTCTGAATTTTGCTTTGAAGAACACTGATTTTTGACTAGCTACAGAATCATGTAGGTAGCAGACTATAGGGTCATGTCAGCTGCTTATCAGCCTTCCTATCCAAAAGGAAAATACAGTGATATTGGTGGATTGGCAAAGAGAAGAGTTTAGGAGGACAATCATAGAATATAGAACACTAGAACTGGAAAGGACCTCAAGAGGTCATGGAGTCTAGTCCCCTGCCCTCACAGCAGGACCAAGTACCATCTAGACCATCTCTGATAGATGTCTATCTAACCTGTTCTTAAATATCTCCAGAGATGGAGATTCCACAACCTCCCTAGGCAATTTATTCCAGTGTTTAACCACCCTGACAGGTAGGACAATGGTGGAGTACAAGAAAAAGGAGAACAAAGGCCTTTTGGGAATGGTCTTAGAATGAGCAGTAGCATAGGAAAACTCATACTCAAGTATCTAAATACAGTAGACTTCCGATAATCCAGCACCTTTGGGACCCAGGGGATGCTGGATTATCGGATATGCCGGAGTATCAGGAGGTACTCCGGCAGGGGGGCTGTGACGGGTCGGGGGGATGTCGGCGGGGAACGGTGCAGCGTGGGGCGAACCCTCCACCGTTCTGCAGGGAGGCGGGGGAAGCCCCACGCAGCCGCTGGCGACAGGCCAGCTGGGGCTGCAAACAGCAGTGGCGACTTGGGGAAGCGGTGGTGCAGAGCAGCTGGGGTGCTGCCCGGTTGGTCCTGCAGCGCCGCCCCTCACCTGAGCGGCGCTGCGGGACCAACCCGGCAGCACCCCAGCTGCTCTGCCCGCCACTTCCCCAAGTCCGCAGCTGGTCAGTTTCAGCAGCAGCAGCAGCGGACTTGGGGAAGCGGTGCAGAGAAGCTCCAATTGTCCAGGTGGCCGGAGCACTTCCGGGTTCCAGTTGATGCTAGACTATCGGGAGTGCCGGACCACTGGATGCCGGACAATTAGAGTTTTACTGTATATTCAAAAGAGCATGGTAGCTAGTTGCACATTCAGGTGTTACAGTGACCATACAAGCACTAGTGGCACCTGAAAAGTTACTATGGAAATCTGAAAATAATATAGGAAAATAAATAGAAGAGACGAGAAAACTAAAACAACAGAAGAAGTAAAGAGAAGGAAAAAATAATGTAACAAACTCAAAAGCAAATTGCAAAGGTCAAAATAAAATTAGGAAGGAAAGGGGAGAGAGAGGAAGACTAAAGGGACCTGAAGGCAAAAACAATCAGAAATGATTGTTTTGTAATAAGCTGTTTTGTAATAAGAAAAATGGGCTAGCAGGCAAGAAATCACTGATGTCATTATTATACTGCATCCTCCTATCACATGATTTTGAATAATTAGTTGCTATCATTTAATATGAACAGTTTTGTCACGATGCATAAGGTATGTAAACTAATAAGGGTACCATTGACAAATTTTATTAGATGAGATAGCATTTTGTAAAGTTAGGAATTAACTTTTCTAATGTTTACCATATCTTCCCACCAATACTCATTTGCACACTACTCTAGTCAGTTTGGCAGTAATTTAAAGCTCTTGTGTCAGTTACTGCATTGAGTTAGAATGGTTCATATTCAATGGTTTTGGAAGAACGAATTAAAAAAGAAAAGTTCTCTGGTACAGCACTGACAATGTATGATGAAAGTTAGTGAAAACATATAATTTAAAATAGCTAAAATGTATTGTTGATTTAATTCTATGCACAGCTTGGAATGAGAAGTAAAGGACAGCAGGCATAGGCCTCCTACAGCAACTGAAGTGACAACCTACTCTAGAGATCAGAGAGGTAAAACTCTACTAATCATGAGTGAAACTCTTCTCTGTGAAAATAGTATGTTTCAGTCAGTGTAATGAGCTCAAGACAGAAAATATGAACCATGTTCTCCACAGCACAATGGGACCTAACTACACATCTGAAAGCCTGATATTCTATGGTAACAGAAATAGACTCTAGCTCCATGCAATGCAATGTCTAAGGTAGACGGAACTTTAACTTTCATTCCCATACCACAAAATCCAAACCCACCCCACGGCTATGGCTCTTGGACATAGAATCCCAGAATATGAATAAGATAATATCTCTCAGAGTGATTTTTCAGGCTGCTTGCAGACTCAGGCAGGAAGCATTGCATTGGTTTACAATAGGTTCATATTTTAAAGGTAAATTGACAACCATAAGGGAAATATCATAGATATTTAAGGCTAGAAGAGGTCATATACTCCCTGGCACTGAGATAGGATCAAGTATATCATCCATGACAGGTGTTTGTCTAAGCCACGGTTAAAAATGCCAATAATGGGGATTCCATAACCTCCTGTGGCAGGGTCAGGCCAGGTTGCTGCTACAGAGAGGGGAAAAGACAGCCCAAAAGGGTAAAAAAAAATCCTGTCAGGAGAAGCAGAGAGCTGCAGGCCAATTAGATGCAGCTGGGAGGGAGCTGGCTCAGGCTGATTGGGGCCAGCTGACTCCTCTGCTGGCTGACTGAGGGCCTTTAAAAGCCTCCGCAGTTGGAAGCTTGGAAGCTGGGGAGAAAGGACAGAAAAGAGGTAGTGGAGTGAGAACAAACCAACCCACAACAGCATTAAGTAGAGGCAGCTAGGGAGGGAGTCTGAGGAGGTGTGGCTGGGCTCCCTACCACAGAGACCTGCTGTGAACCCCAAACTCTGGGGTTAGGAGTGAGAGACCAGCCCAGTGGTGGCCTGCATAAGAGGGGCCCTTGCCACACTCCTTGGTAACATATTCCAATACTTACTTCTCTTTATATTTAGAAAGTTTTCACTAATATCTTGCCTAAATCTCCCTTGTTGCAGATTAATTATGACTTCTTGTCCTACCTTCAGCAGACATGAAGGACAATTGATCACTGTCTACTTTATAGCAGCCCCTTAACATATGTGAAGGCTGATATCAAGTCCCTCCGGGTTTCCTTTTCTCAAGACTAAACATGGCCAAGTTCATATTTTCTAAAGTTTGCATTGTTTTTGTTCTCCTTTGAACTCACTTGAGTTCGTCCACATTTTCTTAAAAGTGTGATGCCCAAAACTGGACACAGTACTTACCAGCTGTAACTTCATTAGTATCAAAGTAGAGCACAGCAATTACCTTCCCATATCTTACATCCAATACTTCTTTTACTACACTCAAAAATATTAGCCTTTTTTGCAACTACATTGCATTGTTGACTCACTTAATCTGTGATCACCTATTTTCAGGAATACTATTTAGTTATTTCCCATTTTGTAGTTGAGCATTTTATTTTTCTGTCATAAGTAGTAGTTTGCATTAGCCTTTATTGAATTTTATCTTGTTCATTATATATTAATTTTCCAATTTATCAAAGTAATTTTGAATTCTAATGCTGTCCTCCAAAGTGCAAGCAACTCCTTCCATTTAAGAGTTGGAGTCACTCTTAAATTTGATGAACATACTCTCTCTTCCATTATCAAAGTTATTAATGAAAATATTGACACATACCAAACCAAGGACTGACATCTATGGGCCCCACTATATAAGTCTTCTCAGTTTGATAGCAAATTATTGATAACTACTCCACAAGTATGTTTTTTGGACCAGTTTTGCACCCACCTTATAATAATTGCACATAGAGCACATTTCCTTAGTTTGCTTATGGGAATGTCCTGTGGGTCTTCCTAAACTAAGATTTACTAAATTGCAATCTTACTAAAAATTAAGATATGAGGGAAGCAGTAGAAATGATCTATCCATGTGGTCAGTAATCCTGTTAAAGAAGGAAAGTAGGTTGGTTTGGCATGATTTGTTCTTGATGAACCCATGTTGGCTATTGCTAATCACCTAATAAAAGTCTCAGAGGGGTAGCCATGTTAGTCTGTATCTTTAAAAACAATGAGCAGTGCTGAGGCACCTTAGGGCATGTCTACACTTGGAAATTATTTTGAAATAACTAAATTTGAAATAACTCCTGAAATAACCATTTTGAAATAAGCTTATTCCCTGAGGAAAGCAGGAGTACAGATTTCAAAATAACCAGCCTGTTATTTCAAAACAACAGGCATGGTAGTGTGGATGCTCCACTTACTATTTTGAAATAAGGGGGGTTATTTCAAAATAACTCCCTAGTGTAGACCAGGGCATAGAGACTAACAAGTAGGACCTCTCTGCTCTGGCACCCTCAGGACCTGACCAGTACCGGATGAAGGATTTTCCCAGACCAGGGGAGGTCATCTCTGGACCCTTGCCACCGGTCCCCCTAGCCCGGGCTCCCCCCCTCCTGCTGGCCCCGCCTCCCTGCTATCCCCTGAGCAGCCATCACTGCCATGGTTCCCAGCCCCGATGGGTAGCTGCTTGTTGTGGATCCAGGACCCACTGGGTAGCCGTGCACTGCGGCTCCCTGCCCCACTGAGCCACAGCTACCGTGGCTCCCAGCCCCGCCAGACAGCCATGTGCCAGGTCTCCAAACCCCATTGGGCAGCCATGCTTCCAGCTCTCTACGGGCAGTCTGCTGCTTTACTGGTACTGCAGGGATCCTTGCCACTGGCCCTCCCTCTACTGGTACTCTCTGTTCTGGCAACATTCGTGCCAGACCATGGATGTTGCCAGACCAGAGAATCCCAGTTAAGAGAGTTTCAACCTGAGCTTTTGTGGGTAAAACCCACTTCATCAGATGAGTTGAAATGGAAATTACAGTGTGTTGACCCGTTAATATCTTTATTCGAACCCAAGTTGATAGTGTTAAACTTGTAACGAACTTTTGTATCCCTGAGCCAAGGGGCGACTTCATCCCTAATAAGCTTTAAGCTATTCCTACAGAGTCAAAAGAAGTACAGTGTCAGCAGTGACTTGTAAAGTCAAGTAATAAGCATGTAATAAAAGAAAAAAGTTTACAAGTTAGATATTATCAACTTGGATTTGAATAAATATATTAACCAATTAACGCACTACAAAGGCAATTTACCCCACTTTTGATATTCACATTTCCACATCAAATGCTATGAATGGGACACATCCAGCCTGCGTTAATTAGCCTCTAACACTGGTCCTACAATTGATAGGTAACTACAGATAACTGTTTTTGCTGTTATATATACCCTGGATTCTGTAATTTACACTCTAACTCATCTGATGAAGTGGGTTTTACCCATGAAAGCTCACAATATATTTAAAAAAGAACAAATAGTCTAGTAGCACCTTAAAGACTAACAAAACATTTAGATGGTATCATGAGCTTTTGTGGGCACAACCCATTTCTTCAGATGACTGGAGTGTCACTTCCAACACTCTAGATGTTTATGAATTGAGGCTATGTCTACACTGGCGCAATCTTGCGCAAAAGCGGCCGCTCTTGCGCAAAAAGTTGCTGCCTGTCTACACTGGCCACGTGTTCTTGCGCAAGTAAACTGGCCTTCTAATGTATAAAATCAGGGCTTCTTGCGCAAGAACTCTGACGCTCCCACTCAGGAATAAGCCCTCTTGCGCAAGAGCTCTTCCAGAAGAGGCCAGTGTAGATAGGCAACATGAATTTCTTGCGCAAGAAAGCCCTATGGTTAAAATGGCCATCAGAGTTTTCTTGTGCAAGAGAGCGTCTACACTGGCATGGATGCTCTTGCGCAAAAGCACATGGCAGTATAGATGCTCTCTTCTGGAAGAGCTTTTGCAGAAGAACTCTTCCGCAAAAGAGTTTTTGCGTGAGAACGTGCCAGTATAGACGTAGCCTCATGATAGTTTAATAGTTTGATTCAGTATCTTACAAGGTATTGAAGTTAAGATGATTGGTTCATAATGCCCTGGGTCCTCTTTGTTGATCTTTCTAAAGATGGGAAAACTTTATCTTTCTCCAGTTCTTCATGACTTCTTGAAAATAATTGCTAATGGTTCCAAGAATGCATCTGCTAATTCTGTATGTGCCCTAGTGTAAAATTTGTCAGGCTCTGTTAAAGTACAGTGTCAGCAGTGGTTCTGGGTCAAGTAATGAGCATGTAATAAAAGAAAAACAATTTCTGATTAAATGCTAGTGGACAAAGACAATGTCCTCTCTGTGAAATGGTTCTGGGCAAGCTCCCTAAAAATTGGTCTGACTGGCTAGTTATCTAGTAAGCCACATCTCTGTGCCCCAATGATTAAGCTATATGTGTGCCATGCTGATCCAGCATGTTCATTGTTTTGAGAAGGTCTGGGAGACGAATAATTAAAAAAAGAAAGTGCACAGCAGACTTGGTACAATTTTGTCCTGCTTATGGCTCTTATCTTCTCTGGTCTTTGTTTTTCTCTGCACTCTGGAAATGGTGCTGAATGGGTTATGAGAAAATACCAAATGCAAAACACTGTGGTTATTGAACACATTATTATTTGGTAGCAGCATCAGGTACCGTGGCAGGTTGAATCTTTCAATATCTCTCTCCTCATCCACTACACTCAGTTTACATTTAGCCAGCATGATATAATGACAAAGTCCAGACAGAATCACAAAAAAGTGCCTCTGAAGTCTATTTCAATAATAAGGAAAGTAAACATACCTACTGCTTGCTCAAAGTCCTGCTATTCACATAATTGGTATGTTGAACAAACAGTTTTACATTTGTCAACAGAGAAACATCTATTCAGGAGTTAGAAATTCCAGACCACTCTGCTTGTGAGAAATAGTGGAAAAAATAATAACATGCAAGCTTGAATTGAGAGGTCATCTGGACTGGTACCTAAGATAGGGACTTTGGAATCAGGATTCACCAGTTGCAGTTGCAACTCTATCAATGATGTGCTGTGAACACTGTGAGCAAGTCACTTAACTTCTATGTGCCTCAGTTTATCCATCTCTTAAACAGGTTTAATAAGAGCAGTGATTTTGTGATGGCTGCAACTTCGTGTCAAACACTATGGCTGCGTCTAGACTGGCATGATTTTGCGCAAATACTTTTAACGGAAAAGTTTTTCCGTTAAAAGTATTTATACGAGAGAGCGTCTATACTGGCATGTGCCTTTGCGCAAAAGATTTGCTTTTGCGCAAAAGCATCTGTGCCAGTGTAGACGCTCTCTTGCGCAAGAAAGCTCCGATGGCCATTTTAGCCATCGGGCCTTTCTTGCGCAAGAAATTAACTTGCCTGTCTACACTGGCCCTCTTGCGCAATAATTCTTGCGCAAGAGGGCTTATCCCTGAGTAGGAGCGTCGGAGTATTTGCGTAAGAACCACTGATTTTGTACAGTACAAAGTCAGTGTTCTTGCGCAAATACTTGCGGCCAGTGTAGACAGGCGGCAAGATTTTGCGCAAAAGCAGTTGCTTTTGCGCAAAATCTTGCCAGTCTAGACACACCCTATGATGGGGTTATTTAATCTTCTCTGGTTGGTCAGCCTGCATGTCATGCTTCCACCCCAGGACAGAGTGAAAAATACTGTGTAGCTGCTTTGCAAAATGGCCAGCCCACTGGAACAAGCTGCACTCAAGTTTCCCTTCTCTGGAATCCAGTGAAGATATAGCTCAGAAGAGAACCTTGCTGTAGGCAGGAAATATGGTACTCTCAGAGAGCATGATGACAAGTGCAATACAAATGCCTAGACAGACAACTTAATAAAGTGGCACGGCAGACAAGGGTAAAAAAAAAACCCATGTCACACATTTTGATAAACTTGGTGACTATGAAAATGTGCAATGAATCATCTATGATTTTTCTCAAAGCTTCCTTTGCGGGAGTGTAAAGACTTAATTGACTACTGCTATGAGAGAAAAGGTGCTGCATAAATACAAAGTATTAAAGTCCCCCCAGAAAATAAGACCCCCCCCAAACCATATAAAAACAAATCACAAGTGAAAAGAGTAAGAAAAAAATTTTGACATTTCTTCTTCCTGTCTCTGTTGTTAATCGAATTCTGTAAGTTTCTGCCATGGTTGTATTCTCTTCAGATGGTGAAGTACCTTGGTAATGTTTCCTGAAGGTTTTCCATGACCTCCAACTATAATTGCTTTGAAACCCACAATGATCCCTGTAGATTCTTCTTAAAAGAATATAATGAAATTAGTAATTTAACTATTTCCCCCATAGACTTAAAATGAAAGGATCATATTTTTTGAAGTTTGAGTGGCAGAAATCTGCATTCAGATCCATGCCTTTTCTATTACATAATTGAACCTTTAGATTTTTTTTAGCTTTGCTTAAAAATATGATTGCACTAACTTGCACAACTGCATCAATATTTTACAAGCTACCCAAGTCTTAGACATGCAAAAAAGGGGAAGCTTTACAATCTCTGCTAATCTCTAATGCAAGATATATCCATTATTTATGAAGTTAGCAGACAAAAGAAGAACTGCTGTTGAATGGAATCCTAAATACTATTCAGTAGAAGCCCTAGGCAGCTAAACACCACAGGTTTCTGTTATTAGCACTACGATCTAATCTCTCAGGAGATTAACTGTGAAAGGCATCAGAAAGTTTATACTTATTAAATATGAACAGGATTAAGTAAAAACAAAAAGAAGATATTCCTCATTATGTGAAGTTCCTGATACTGCTCTCAAGCTATCATTTTGTACCACCCCATATTGACTTTGATCAGTTCAGCATTTCCCTCTCTGCTCTTCTCAAATTTTCTAGATTCAGTTTTGGTTTTCTTAAATGCAAATAACCCACGATAATAGAATGTCATGGTGGAGACTTGAACACAGTAGTCAGGGGCCAGCAATAGCTTTTATGTGATGTTAACACTGGCAAATTACACACCAATGCCAAGTGTTAATTCCCAAGCACTATTGGTTTCCATTAAGTATGATATAATTGGTCCAGATTTCTGTTACCAGTTGGGAGTGGTAGGATGTGGGAGGTATGGAGGATGCGGGGGTTGGGTGGGAAAAGGCTACCAAACTTGAAACTAAGACTTCATTTTTCAGTCTTCCCTTCAGGTCTTTGGATTACATTTCTTTTCTCATTGCAGTTCTGTATTTGATCTGCAGACCTACACTTATAAAGTTTGCAGATGATACTAAGCTGGAAGGGAATGCAAATGCTTTGGAGGATAGGATTATAATTAAAAAATGATCTGGACAAACTGGGGAAATGGTCTGAAGTAAACAGGATGAAATTGAACACGGACAAATGCAGAGTCCTCCATTTACAAAGGAACAATCAGTTGCACACATGCAAAATGGGAAATGACAGCCTAGGAAGGAGTACTGTAGAAAGGGATCTGGGAGGCTGTAGCGATTTCAATACGAACCACTTCGGTGCCTCCTGCTAGTCATTCCAGACATTAGTTCAGTCCTCAGCAGGGTGCCCCCTTCTGGGGGATGACTCACCCATCGGTCTGTGCTCTCTCCACGCTCTAGCTCTGGACTTGTGTTGCTCTCAGGTCCACGGCATTCTCTTTGGAGCACTGCCATTTGGCAGTGCCCATTACTCAGGTCTCTCGCCCCTTTCTGGGGATATTAGCAGTCCTCAGTCTCACCCTCTGACACTGTGGCCAACTGCAGCCCCAGTCTAGCTCCTCACTTCAGGGTCAAGCCACAGTCTTAAGACCACTCTTCAGTGTGGCTAGGTGCAGTGCAAAGGCCCTCTCACTACTCTGGGTCCCAACCCATGGACCCCTGCTGGCAGCCTTGTCCTGCCCACCTGCCATCCCCTCTACTGCCTCTCATTCCCTGGGCCACTTCCCTGTGATCCCTTGCACCTTCTTGGCCCTTGTGTCAAGGCATATAGCTTGGCAGGTATCAGGCCAGAGCCTCTCTTGCTCTGCTCCCCTGAGCCTGCCCAGCACTGCTCTACCCAAAATGCACTTTCCCTGGTCAGGACCCAACTGGCCTCTGGTCTGCTGAGCAGCTTCTTATAGCAGGGCTTCTCCAGCAAGCCGCCTTCTCATCAGCTCCTTACAAGCCTCTTTTTGATTGGACGGGACTCTGTGTAACCCACACACTGTTGCATAAAAGCCTCCATCCGAGCTATTGCTTGATTTTACACATGGATTTTCTGGAAATACACTAGGCTGTGGGGTCCTGCCAGCACATGACTTGAAGACTGGCAATAACTTCCTGCTGACTGCATTGTTGGTAGAGGAGAGGAGACTTCATTACTGATGATTTGTAATGATCACGAAATCACTTCATTACTGATAATTTGTAAATGATTCTCTGAAGCTTTGTAATTGTTCCAGATGCATTGTCTTTTAAACTCTGCAACTGGTTGTAATCTTTGTTTAACCCTGCAACTTTGTAACTCTCAGCAACTTTGCTTTATAAATTCAGAAACCTACTGTAAGCTTGGTAATTGTTGAACTTTGCAACCTTCATCCACGCTGCTTGTAACTTGCTCTAAACTGCATTCTCCCCTGAGCTATGAATGTGTGCGTGTGAGTAGAGACTATTGTGCGTTTGGGATTAGAAACTGCAAGGCTGAGTGAGCCAGGTGATGAGTCAAGAGACCAAGGAGACACTGCTGCTCTGCTGGATCAAGGGAAGTCTGGGCATGCTCCCTGGTGACTGAATGTGGATGAGTCACAGGAGTTGTACAGGGGCAATAAAAGAAGAGAGCACCTGGCAGAAGCTCTCTTTTCTGAGAAGCTCCTCCTTCTTTTCTGACCAGCTCCCTAGCCATGATCAGCAGACAGACCCTCCAGAATTGACACGCCTTGGCTCCTTCTGCAACCCATATGCGTGTGAGTGTCTGAGGGCAGGAATGAATGTGTGTGAATGAGTGAATGAATGAAGGTGTGTGTGTGTGTGAGTGAGAGAGAGATAACTGGTTCCCCTTTAGTTTAAACCTTTAGTGGCAGCTTTATCCTCTTTAGTTTAACCATATAGTGCACATAGTGTAGTGTTAATTCTTCAGTCAATAAACCCATACTAGTGTAACCATGGGTGGTCTCCAGTGGGAACTTTTTGGGTAATACACACCTAGCGTGGTTCACTGTCCCATGTAGTGGCACTTAGACTACTTACAGTGAGAGATAAGAACAAGTGAGCTCTACAGCCTAACCTGAGAGCCAGTTGGCTTTATAGCTCAAGTTGTAGAAGCTCCTACACTAAGCTCCAGGAGGCCCAGGTTCAAATGTATCCTGTGGTAGTTACAAGTCAGTTACAGTCTCCTTCTAGCTTGCTTTAATCTCTTTGGGTATGTCTACACAGCAAAGTTATTTTGAAATAACAGCCCTTATTTCGAAATAACTTTCCTTTCTTTGGGTATGTCTACACAGCCAAACCGCTATTTTGAAATAAATTTAAAATAGCGGAGTGCTAATTTCGAATTTGGTAAACCTCATTCTATTAGGAATAATGCCAAATTCGAAATAGCTATTTTGAAATAAGTGCTGTGTAGACACTTATTTCGAAATAGGGGGCCTCCAGCCTTCCCAGGGTGCCCTGGTGGCCACTCCAGCCTCAACCAAGAGCACTTCTTTCCCTCCCCCCCTCTCCGGAGCCCTTAAAGGGGTAGACTCTGGCCACAGTGCCTGTGCCAGCTCCAAGCCTGCCAGCCCAGAGCCAGCAGTCACTGCCCCTGACCCAGTGGCCCCAAAACATGAGCCAGCAAGCCACTGGCAGCCAGCCCTCCACCGCTCCCCAGGAGCAGTCTGCCAGCTCCCAGGAGCCTGCCAGGGCCCGGAGAAGGTGGGCGCCTTCCTGGTCCAGGGTGGAGATCATGGACCTTATTCAGGTTTGGGGGGATGCCCCCAACATCCATGATCTCCACACTAGATGGAGGAACTCGGCCATCTATTGCAGGATAGCTGCCAGCCTGGCCACCAAAGGCCACATGCGAACCCAGGCGCAGGTTTGCATGACAATCAAGTTGGTCCGGCAAGACCCCCAACTGTGAGCCCTGAGCTTCCCCACCCCCTTCTTCCCCTTGTTTCCCCCTTCCAGCTCCCTCCCAGGTTTCCCCCTCCCCTCTCCCACCCTCTCTTCTTCCCTCTCCTGCCTCTTTTCCCCGGTCTCACCAGAGTTTTATTCCCCCCGTTTTGTTAAATAAAGAGAGTTTGTGTTCATGAAAATACATGTATTTTATTTTACATCAGGAAGGGGGGTTAGGGAGGGGTAAGTGGAAGGACGCGAGGGAGTAATGAGGCACAAGCCCCCAGTGGGGCAGACCAGGGAGGCTCTTAGTGCTCCTCAGGGTGGAAGCTCTCCTTCAGGGCCTCCTGGATACTGACAGCCCCCCGATGGACCTCCCGGATGGCAGCCTGCAGAAAGTGCGGCCAGGCTCACAGCAACGCGTCCAAGAGAAGCACCAGAGCGCCCAGCGGCAGCTCTGGCTCCATGTTGCAGAGTGCTGTGGTGTCCCGAGAGAGGGCAACCAGAGCACGCAGAGAGAAAATGCTTTGCTGTCCCTCATCGAGGTAGACAAGCAAACAGGGAAACCTGAGAACAGGCTGTCCGGGGGGGGGTGGTCCTTTAAGCACAGACCTCAGATAGCCTCAGGCAGCAGCCCCACACAGAAAGTCCTGACCTGGTGCCCTGCCGGAACTGGTTCCGGCCAGCCTTAAATGCAATTCAGAGTCTACTCAGTGTGGACATGCTATTTCGAAATAGCAAAATGCTATTTCGAAATGCATTTTGTGTGTAGACGCGTTATTTCGAAATAAGCTATTTCGAAATAACTATTTTGAAATAAGATATTTTGAAATAACACTGTATTGTAGACATACCCTTCTAATCAGAGAGGAACTGCTGCCCCACTACAGAGTCATAGTGGATCACTGTTGCAAAAAAAGCAAACATCATGCTAGGATGTATTAAATGAGAGTTATTGGTAGGACACAAGAGGTAATTATTCTGCTCTACTCTGCACTCATTAGGCCCCATTTGGAGTATTGTGTTTAGTTCTGGGTGCCACATTTCAGGAAATATGAGGACACTCTGAAAAAAATCCAGAAAAGAGTAACAAAAATGATTAAAGGTCTAGAAAACATGACCTATGAGGAAAGATTGAAAGAATTGGGTTTTAGCCTGGAAAAAAAAAAAAAGGGACATAACAGCTTTCAAATACCTAAAAGGGTATTGCAAGGAGGAGGGAGAAAAAGTATTCTCCTTAACCTCTGATGATAGGACAAGAAGCAAAGGGCTTAAATTGCAGCAAGGGAGATTTAGGTTGGACATTAGGAAAAACTTCCTAACTATCAGGGTGGTTAAACACTGAACTAATTTGCCTAGGGAGGCTGCAAAATCTTCATCATTGGAGGTTTCTAAGAGCAACTTAAACAAACACCCGTCAGGGATGGTTTAGGTGATACTTGGTCGAGCCATGGGTGCAGGGGACTGGACTTGATGACCTTTGGAAGTTCCATTTTAAGAAAATGTATGAAATTATTTCTGAATTTGTGATTCTTTTGTCTTGCTAGATATGTAGAGACCACTATTGTGGTAAAAGGTAGTCAAAGCAGATCCAGTCCATGCTTTACAGCTTTGCTGAGTTGCCTTAATATTACTCATATAGTGCTTTTACATTTTCAAAGGGTTTTATGAATACTGACAGTTGTCTATGGAGTCTCGCTACAATCCAGGTGGGAAAATTGAGACCGAGAAGTTAAGTTACCTACCTATAGTCATAGAGGGAAACAAAATGAAAGCTATGAACTAAGGCATTTTGGATCCCATTCCTGTACTCAGACCACACTTCATTTGCTTTATAGACCATTCTTAAAGCTTCCAGATCATTCTTAAAGCTTCTAGAACATTCCTGGTCCAATATGGGGAAAAAATCTGGGATGCTGTTTAAATTACTGTACTTAGTTCTCTCCGCTCAGTTTTTCACTTGTTCTTGATCAAAGGGGCCAAGTCTACACTGGACCTGGAAGGTTGGCTTAAAGTATGCAACTGCTTATCTGCAGTCAGCTTACCATAAGCCAAGCTGTGGTGGTGTCCACACTGCAGGAGGCTGATGGGAGCAAATGCTCCTCTTGGCATCCCTTATTCCTCACAAAAGGAGGAGTACCGGATGCCGGCAGGAGCCACCCTCAGTGTTCGATTTACAGGTCTATACTAGATCCACTAAATCGAATGCTAGAAGATTGAGCTTCAGTAAGTATAGATGTGCTCTGACAAAGTTAAAAAAAACCCCTCCCAAAATATTGAATAAAGGCTATACAGACAGCAAAAATAGCATCCCACACCGTGTAAAATGGACAAGAAACCTTTCAAAATATCCTGAGAAGGAAGTGACCAGTGTCTGCCAAAGGAAGAGCTAATTTAAGGATTTGTATTATCTGGAATTTTCTTACTTGCTGCTTAAGAAGAATTCCTTCATCTGTCTTTTGCGCTATGTACGTAAATTTGCAAAACAGAAAAGAGCACATGGAAGGTTTACAGGATCTTCCGAAAAAGCCTGCCCTTTTCAAAATAGCCGCGTCTAGACCACGGTTTTACTTTCAAAATGGTGCTTTTTCAAAAAAGCGCCATGACGTGATTATGCAAATGAAGCATGGGATATTTAAATCCCCGCTTCATTTGCAGTTTCAAACTTTTAAGCCGCTTGTGAAAGCAGTTTCAGGCTGCCTAAAGATATCTTAGATACCAGTGATCATGACTTGAACACATTCATAATGTGCGAGCAGAGTAAAGTCCAGGCCAATGACATATTTACTTGCTTCTTTAACAGGGCCAATTTCATAGTGCTAAAAACAGTTATCAGCCCGAAGCAACTGGGAGGAAGACTTTAAAGAGAAACGTGAATGATCATCACTGGAAATAATTTAAGAACACCTTCCTAGATGTTCAAAAAACCACAATCCCATGAAAAGGGTTTTGCAGGTAAAAAATGAAACTAAATAAAAACAAGTGAAAAAAGTCTGGCCTAATTTAGAGAGGAAGCGAAGGCTGCTGTGAAAAAGAAAAGAAAATTAAAAATGGTATAAATGGAAGAAAGAGGAAATTGATAGTAATGAATATAAATCAGAAGTTAGAAATGATAGAAAATTGACAGGGAAGCAAAGGGACATAAAGAGAAATGTATGGCCAGCAAAATTAAGGAAAATAAGAAGCATTTTAAAAAATACATTAGGATAAAAAAACAGTCCTGACAAGGGTATTAGTTTATTGCTAGAAGAAAATGGTAAGATTATCCATAATAATTTGGAAATGGTGGAAGAATTCAATAAATATTTCTGTTTTGCATCTGAGGAAAAAAAATCCAGATGATATAATCTCATCATATGATGATGATAAATCTCCTTCCATTCCACTAGTATCTCTGGAGGATGCTAAACAAAGGCTGTCCGCACTGGATATTTTAAAATCAGCATGCCCAGATAACTCACTTCCAAGAGATTTAATAGAACTGGCTGAGACGCATGCCGGCCTCTCAATGCAGATTTTCCATAAGCCTTGGAGCACTGGGGGCATTCCAGAAGACTGGAAGAAAGGTAATGTTGTGCCATTTTTTAAAAAGGGTAAATGGGATGGCCTGGATAATTATAGGCCTGTCAGTCTGACATTGATCTAGGGCAAGGTAATAGAGTAGCTGTTACAAAACTTGATTAATGAACAAGAGGAGGGCAATGTAATTAATGCACAGAACATGGGCTTTTGGAAAACAGAACCTGTCAAATGAATTTGATGTTTTATAAGATTATAAATTTGGTTAATAAAAGTAATAATATTGGTGTAATATACTTAGATTTCTGTAAGGCATTTGACTCAGTTCCACAGAACATTGTGATTAAACAACTAGATTGATGTAGAATTAACACAGGACATATTAAATGGATTAAAAACTGGCTAACTGACAGATCTCAAATTGTAACTGTAAACTGGGAAACACCAAGTGGGTATATTTTCAGTGAGATCCCACAGGGATATTTTTTTTCCCTAGTGCTGTTTAATATTTTATCAGTGACTTTACTGAGAAAGTTTGCAGATAACAAAAAAATTGGGGCAGTGGTAAATATGGAGAGGACAACACTCTGATTCAGACCAATCTAGATGGCTTAGTAAACTGGGTGAAAGCAACAATATGCATTTGAATATATTTACATGTAAATGTATACATTTAGGGAAAAGAATATGGGCCATTCTTACAGGATAGGGGACTCTATCCTGGGAAGCAGTGACTCTGAAAAAGATTTGGGAGTGTTGGTGGATGAATATAAACTCAAAGTGTGATGTGTTGGTCAAAAGTACTAATGCAATGATTGCATGCATAAACAGGAGAATCTCAAGTAAGTAGAGGTTCTCTCACATTTTATTTGATCTGGTGTGACCACTGCTGGAATATTGTCACTTCTAGTGACCACAAGTCAAGACAGATGTTGTTGGAGATAGTTCAGGAAAGAGTCATGAGAATGATTAAAGAGTAGAAAAAAAAATCTTAGGATAGACTCAAGGAGCTCAATATATGTAGTTTAACAAAGAGAACATTAAAGGGTAACTAGACCATAGTCTATAAATATATATGTGGGGAACAAATATTATAGAAAAGGATAACATGATCCAATGTTTGGAAGTTGAAGATAAACAAATTCAGACTAGAAATAAGGTGTATATTTTTAATAGGGAGAGTAGTTAATCATTGGAACAATTTATCAAGGGTTGTGGTGGAGTCTCCATCACTGATAATTTATAAAATCAAATTTGAATGTTTTTCTAGAAGGTCTAAAGCATCAAAAGGAATTATTTAGGGGCAGTTTTATGACCTCTGTTATACAGGTGGTCAGACTGGATAACCCTACTTACACCCTTCTGGTCTTAAGCTATATCAATATATAATCACTAGAAATTAAGAATTTCTATTTTACATTTTAAAAAAGTGAGCATTATTGGTAGGCTCTGTTGTCTTAATTTCAGATACCGTGCTTTTTCCTTTTGTTTGTTTGAAAAATGTGTGTATACCTCCTTCCCTCCCTCCTTTTATGTTTAGAGCATGAGGATACCAGTGAGAAGTAAAATCTGGAAGCAGTTGAGGATGGGATTTGGGGTATCCACATCTCTTGTATGCACATTGGATTGGTAATACCATATGTATTTAATGTATCTTTTATTACTATGTGAAACATTCAAATTAAAGAAATCATCCTGCTGTCCAATTTCCTGATGTGTCAGTACATCAGAGTGCAGCCACTAAGAGCAGAGAAAGTCTAAAATGAATTGGAGTGTTTGAAGATACAGATGGAAACTGCAGAAATGCATCAAAATTGGCAAGAAAAAAAAAAGGAAGTAATAGCTCAGGGGAAAAAACTGGCTTTTAAGAATAAACATTGGATTCTGCAAAATGATACATGGGCCCATCCCACATAAGAGATAATGAAGAAAACCAGCAAGGGGCTGCAAAAAATCTGATGGAAGCAAGTCAGTACAGTACAGGTTGGACCCTCAGGACCTGAGCTTTCCTGAACCAGGAAGTTTGTCAGACCAGGGAGGTCAGTGCTGCCTGCTCCTGGGCTCCTCTCCCTGGGGCTCCCTGCCCTACCCTGTCTCCTCTAATGCTGTCCCGGAAGGGGCATCTTACGCTGCTGCCTGCAGGCTACCTCAGTGTCCTCTGCAGCTCCTAGCTGGGACCACTTGGCCTCAGTGACCCTGCTGCCACAGGGTGTTCCCCAGGATCCCTCAGAAGAGGCCAGCCAGCTACCCCACTCCTCTGCTAGGGCCAGCCCTGCTGCAGCTGGTGATTCTCTGGGGTTCCCTGGCAGAGCTGCCCACCTCCGCCAGCCCCGCTTCAGCCAGGGTGTTCTCAGCTGGCGCTGCCCAGACATTCCAGCCCTGCTGCCACCAAGGGTTTCCTGGGGTTCCGGCAGGGGCCGCCTGGCTGCCGGTGGTCCTGCTGATACCAGACATTCCCTGGCTGGGCCTACCAGCACTGGCAGCTCCTCTGCAGCTGGGAGTTCCTCAGCTGGGGCTGGGACTCCCCAGCCACCTGGTCCAGCTGACACCAAGGATTTCTCTGTGGGGCAGCAGCTCCCTAACCATGCCTGGCCCCATTGACGTCAAGGGTTTCCCGGCCAGGTCAAGGGTTCCCCAGCTGCTGTCTGGCCCAGCCGCTGCTGGTCCAGCCCGAGCTCCTCAGACCCCACTTTTTCTCCCAGTGCCACCTTTGATGCTCTTTGGTCAAGCAACATCCATGGCCCTGCCGACCATGGATGTTGCCGGACCAGAGAGTCCTGGATTTGGGAGGTTCAACCTGTACTACCAACCAATGTTATAGGTAAATGATAATTGATGTTTACAAATTGACTGGGAATTGGGCAATTTACTGTTTAATGTTCTGCAGTACCTATGTTTACTTATCAGGGAATGACCAGTCTTTTAAGCTAGTCAGATCATAGGACTGGTGAACAGACTTCTACAGCCACAGTTTAAAGAGTCCCCTGGTAGTCTTTCACACTTGGTTGTGAGACAACGTAGAGGCTAAGAAAGATATGAGCCTGAGACATTAGTGAAATAAAACCAGATCTGATCCTTTACTTGCTCTTAGTATCGTTAACAGAATCAAGCCCACCATGTGTCAAGTGTGTGCCTGAGTCTCTTACTTAATGTAATACAACAAAACCTGTTTCTCAAGCTGTGGTTGATATGTCAGTTAATGCTCATATATGGATTTAGTCTGCTGTTTGATTCCAAGCATTGTGCTGGGGATTAGTCAGAAAGTCAGAATTAATTCCAGTAGATACACACAGACAAAAGCTACCCAAAAGCTATTAGATGCTATGCACCTGATTTGGATCCTACTTACACCAGTTTAATTTCCAGTGACTTAGTGGAATTTGCTACAGGTTGAACCTCTCTAGTCCAGTGCTCTCTGGTCTGGCAACATCTGTGGTATGGCATGATTTTAGATAGCTGGATGTCCACTTGTCATGGGCATGGCCAAGTTTCCCACGGTCTCATAAAGTTTGTTTACAGCCACAGGTCTTGGTTCTTAATGTTCTGTGCAGTTCTTTATTTCTAAATGTCTTCTGAGAGCCCATTAAGCAGTGGAACTATTGGTAATGCTATTAGACAGTTCTGACCTGTGGTTCAGCAAATTCTGGTTTGGCAAATTCTCTGGTTCGGTACCAGTCAGGTCCGGAATGTGCTGGACTAGTGAGGTTTAACCAGTACCATTGGGACATCAAACCCTATATGACTCAGCCTATAGTATGATAAGCTATTTCTAAAATATACATTCATTTTTATAATAAAGAAGTTTACAGAAAAGAAGAAAGCACAGCATAATTTGCTTTTTCCCCAAAATTAAAAAAGCAGGTAAAGCACTTTTCTACATAATCATTGTCTACCCTTTTAAACTGATGACATTAATGGTATGTCACATAAAAATTAGATTCACCCAGGAAGAAGATGACCAGGAATTAGAGCCATCATTGCCCACTACTTGTAGTCACAGGAAATGATTTTTTTGGGATACAGCCATCTGCTGAGAAAGCAGATCCACAGAAGAGGGATAGAAAGAGGTGGGTGGATGGATATTAAAATCTAGGGGTGCCCCAAATTTTGTATATGGGCAAGAAAGGTTCTGATTATGCCTAAGGGGGAAATTATTTTACAGTCCTGAATTTGATAACACGTTGCTAAACCTGCAGATTTTATTTTTGGAAATGTTTATTAATCTTGGTCGGAAAGACAGTATCTAGAACAGCTTCTCCAGGTTTTTATTTTTTTTAAGGATCCAAATATGGGCACAAATACTTTATGCATGCAGCTTTACTTACGTGGAACAGATCAACTCATATATAGGCCCTGTAATTGGAATGTACACTACAAGGTAAGGCTATAGCTTTGTACACTGTTTTTACCACTGAAGAGAGACACTGAATATTTGACAGTGCTCGGATGTTCAACTGAACTCTCAACTAACATATTATCCTGTAGAATATTGATCAAGGCACATAATCAGTGATGATCTCTGTCATTTTTCACCCCAAGCTTCCAGCTGTGAACTCTTGAGGGCATTGAAGTCAATAGCAAAAGCAAAACTCCTTATGCCTTCACCCTACTTCTTCCTGTGCATGTGGAAAACATGTAGCATGTGGTGGATAACAATATCAGAAATGATTGTGTAAGCAGAATCTGAATGAACGACTCCTGATCAGCCAGCCTGGAGGGCGGGAGAGGCCCTGGGTGTGTCTATGTAAATACATCAACTTCAGAGGGGTAGCTGAGTTAGTGTGTAACAGGAAAAACTTAAAAAATAACAAATAGTCTAGTAGCTCTTTAAAGACTAACAAAACATGTAGATGGTATCATGAGCTTTCGTTTAGATTTGTTAGATATTCAGTAAATGGAGCTGTACTTTGCTCATTGTAACTGACTTAATTTGTGACCCAACACCTCATTGCTGGTGCTGTGAAATATTGTTACCAACGTGTAATGTGTTCCAAAGGGCTCAAGTTGTTACCTTGCTAAGCAGGGGCTGGACTGTCAGAGCCCTGTGAGAGGAAGAAGGGTAGGAGCAGGTGTTCTGGTCAGGAAGCTATGCACCCTCCCAAGGGGTACTGCCTGGACTGGTTTGACCTGTTTTCCCCTCTGTTCAAAGAATAGAGTTAAATAGGCTTCATTAGGAGCTTCTTTATTATTTTAATTGCTGTAGAGCTGTGTTTCTTCTACCCTCCCTGCTTTACTGGGAGCTGAAATCACTTGAGATGGGGAAGTGTTTCTGCCAAGCCTGCAAAATTACTAAGAGGCTGATGTGTAGAGATCATAACCAAGAGGTGGATGGTAGCAGATGGTGACTGACAGCCAGCAGGGCAGCAACAGAGAAGCACAAATAGCAGCCACCAGGCTGATGGTGGAGAGGCACGACAAGCGGCCAGCAGGGAGGTGGTGGAGAACAGTGTGCAGGTGGATGGCGAGTGGCAAGAAGAGCGAGTCAGATTCCTCTTTACGTTACCGGGTGGGGGGTGAACTCTGCGGATGCTGCTCTGAACTCTGGGTTTGCAGCGACCAAGGGCAGCAACTGTGAGTGGGTTGCAAAGAAAGGCTGGACACATAAAGGGGACTTTTGGGTTGCTGGACTTGAGAACCTGAGGGGAAAAAGACACTACCCAACCTAGTTGGGGTGGGTTTTTTACTGGTGGTTTATATTTAGCAACTCTGCTTGTGGTATTTTCCCAAATTAATGCCACGTTATTTCCTTCCCTTTTATTATAAGTTTCTTTTTTACACTCAGACTCTGTGCTGGCGAGCAGGGAAGCATTGCCTCTCAATGGCAGGGATGGTGGTTGAATTTCCCAGCCACTGGGTGGGTCTCGAACCAGTTCTGTGTTGGATCAAAGGAAATAAATCCCTAGATATTGAACCTGGCCCTGGCTGTTGCTAGCACCACCAACAGATTGGTTACAGTTGAAAATACATAAGTAAATTCAACTCTTTAATAACCAGTGGTGGCATCAGCACAGGAAAAACAGCAAGTGCAGTGTTGATTATTTAAAACAAGGACAAGAATGCTATAATCGTTAGCCCCAAGGGAGTCTAGACTATGAGCAATGGTTCAAACGAAGCCACAGTTCTAAAATGTAGCCTGGAGCGGCCTCGTTTTTTTTGTTCTGGGGGTGTGGTTTCGGTGACACACTGCCAAATGTTAACAAGTCTGACTCCAAAACATTTCCTCTTTGGCCTGCATTGCACAAATGTCTATTCTGTATAGGTTCTTATATCATGCTCTCTGTAGCATCCAAGTAACATTCCCAGTACAAAACACTGTTCACTCCCTTAAAAAATGTAATCCTCCTTCATGAATCCCTTGTTCTTTCCTATCCAAATCTACCAATCCTTCTGCCATCAACCCTATTGTAGCATCATTCTACCCTCTCTTCAGTACCCCAGAGGCTCCTCTAAGTGGATCTCCTACCTGGTAGCTATTCCTTGCAATAGCACTGGTTATGGCAAATGAGTTGTCCTGCAGCCTCTGGCTGGAGGTGATTGGGGAGGTTTTCTCCATGCTGGCCTAGGTGTGGAAAATGTGTCCCTTTCGGTTCTTTAGTTGAGCAGGTCTCCCCTGACTATTTGCAATCTAACCTGGGCAGCAAAGTTAATGAGAACATTGAATGGAAATGGACAGCAGGTTTTGCCCAATGGGAGAGGAATTTTGGATTGAATCCACAGTATTTTGACTTGATAGAACTTTATAGCAGAGTTTTCAAACCTTAAGAAGTTAAGTATCGTATTGTTCTTGTACCCACAACCCTAATTCAACGACAGGCTTCCTCAGTTTGTCCTAGTAACTGCAGACACTAAAAGCAAGTACCAAGGCCCTGGTCTACACTAGGGAGTTATTTCAAAATAACTCCCCTTATTTTGAAATAACAAGCGGAGCATCCACAGTACCAAGCCTGTTATTTTGAAATAAGGGGCTGATTATTTTGAAATAATAACTCCTGCTTTCCATGAGGAATAATGTTTATTTTGAAATAGTTATTTTGAAATAGTGGTCATGTGAACTCTCCACTGCTGCTATTTCGAAGTAACAACTCCCTAGAGTTATTCAAAGTAATTATTCCGCAGTTCTTTCTGGGGCTCGCAGTCAAGGGAGCTTGCCTTGGACTAATTTTGAATCTTCCCTGTAGTGTGGACACACTACTTTGAAATAGTTATTTTGGGAATTATTATTTCAAAATAAGTTATTTTGAAATAGTTTCCTAGTGTAGACATGCCCTAGGTGTCATTTCTGAGCTGTATAAACATCACACTTATCTCTGCTGACTTCCTAGCTACATATCTGTGAGAGACTTGACACATCTTGTCATTAGCTGAAGTAAGAGATAAGAATTTGGCTCCAATGCTTTAAAATCAAGTAAAAGTCATACAATTGTGTTTGTTTAATGTAATGTAAATTATTTAAGTTACATTATAAATGAGATGATATTTTAACATAAATTTCCATGGTTTGATATCATCCCTTGTAGACTTTTAATAAGACAGTGTTTCCATCCTAGACAATTTTCTATATTGTTTTGTAGGGATTAACTCTAGTAACCTTGCAGATCTCTCAGTCAGATTCACTGGAAGTAGGCAATAATACGTTGTCTGAACTAAATGCAAGTACTAACCAAGTCAAGGCCTGGGGGTAGGGCTGAGTTTCCCCTCTCATGCAGGCACATCTGATTAAAAAAACCCTAACACTGTAACCCTTAAAATATTTAAATCTAGGAATAATACAGTCCCTCATCTCTTTTGCCAAATGGGAACAAATGCCAGAGAGTGGCAAGCAACTCATAAAACACTAGAGAAGGAAAGTAAATTTGCTGCAAATTACCCAAAAGCTATGGTGCTAGCTCAGTGTGTAGCTGAACTGACAGCAGCACTTATAAAAAAATTGTAGAGCTGGAAATGTGCATTATGCAGTACAGGAAGAGGTCAGTCCCTAATAGATAACAACAACTCCCTTCCCAAAGGGCTTACAGACTGCAACACAAGCAGAAAAGGAGAAAAGAAAAAGGTAGCACAAGATTAGAGAGCACATACCGTGCTGGAGATAGCCTTTGGAGCATAGCTTCCTTAAGAAGCAGGTGCATTTTTAGTAGCTTCTTGATGCAAGGGAAGAGGTTTTTGTTCAGCTTTATAACTGGTAGGTGTTAGCAGTGAAAGGGTTCATTTACATCTTCATAGGCAAGAAGGTCAAACGAAATGTGAGATAGGTGAAGAGGCCCTTAAGATTCACATTGCTGTAGAAAGCCTGGCTGAAGTGCTTCAGTGAGTCAGCTGCAGTGCTGCCATGTGAATAGCATTTCAGTTCCTTGAGTGAAACTAAAAGTGCACTTTGGAGCAAAATTCTGGCAGGGGTTGCGTGGGGTGAAAACCCTGCAGCTGTGACTTCCTTAACACAGCGATGGGGAGGGAGGATGTGTGCTAAGGCAGTCTGCAGAAAACTGTGAAAATGATATGAAGAGAAAGGTATGAGGGAAGTGATCAGTTTTGTTAATATTTATATAGTGTTGCAGGGGGAGTGCAATGGAAACAAGGGAAGCTTAAACCGCCTTTTTCCTTCTGGACCTATCGTCATTTCACCTCTTGGCTGATCCAGTATACTAGTGACCTGTGAAATGGCCCTAGTCCTCCTGCCCACACTAAGGGTATGTTTACACTACAGAGTTATTTCGAAATGGTTATTTTGAAATAACGTGTCTAGACACAAAATGCATTTCGAAATAGTGCGTCCACACTGATAGGACGTTGAATCGCATTTAAGGCCGGCCGGAACCGGTTCTGGCAGGGCATCAGGTCAGGAGTTACCTTGTGTGGCTGCTGCCTAAGGCTATCTGAGACCTGTGCGTAAAGGGATCCCCCCCCGGACAGCCGGCTCTAAGGTTTCCCTGCTTGCTTGCCTACTTCGCTGAGGGACAGCAAAGCATTTTTTTCTCTGTATGCTCTGGTTGCCCTCACTCAGGACACCACAGCACTCTGCAGCATGGAGCCGGAGACGCCCCTGGGCACTCTGGTGCTTCTCCTGGACGTGTTGCTGCGAGCCTGGCAGCACGTTCTGCAGGCAGTAACAGTCTCCCTGGTGTGCCCCACTGGGGGGCTTGTACATCATTCCTCCCTCACGTCCTTCCACTTACCCCTCCCTAACCTCCCTTCCTGCTGTACAATAAAAGACACACGAGTTCATTACAACAAAGCCTCTTTATTGAACAAAACTGGGGTGGGGTTGGGGGGAATGAAACTGAGGTGAGACTGGGGAAAGAAGGTGGGAGAAGGGGGGAAGGAGGGTGAGAGAGGGGAGGGGGAAACCTGGGAGGAGGGAGCTGGCAGGGGGAGGCAAGGGGAGGAAGGGGGAGGAGAAGCCCAGGGCTCAGGGTTGGGGGTCTCGCCAGCCCAACTGTTTCCCAGCACCGCGGGTGCGGGGGCCTTGGCATCCCTGGCGGTGTGGGGAGGAAGAAGTGGGAGGGGGAGAAGGAGTGGGAGGAGGAGCAGTAGCTGGGGAGGCAGCAGGGCCTGGAGCAGCAGGAGGCAGCAAGCTCTGCCCCAGGGTCAATGACAGTCCTGCCCCCCAGGATGCAGTCCACGGCATCAAAATAGGGGCAGATGTCTGGGTCTGCCCCTGGTTGGGAGCTGCCTCCTGTGGCCCTGGCATACGCCTGCCACAGCTCCTTTATTTTCATGCAAACCTGCTCCTGGGTTCGTATGTGGCCTTTGGTGGCCAGGCTGGCAGCCATCTACCTGAAGACGGTTGCATTCCTCCATTTAGTGCGGTGATCATGGACGTTGGAGGCATCCCCCGAAACCTGAATTAGGTCCCTGAACTCCGCACTGGACCAGGCAGGAGCCCACCTTTTCCGGCCCCTGGCAGGCTCCTGGGAGCTGGCAGACTGGTCCTGGGGAGCGGTACAGGGCTGGCTGGCACTGGCTGCCTGGCTCATGCTGGGGCCACTGGGTCAGGTGCAGCGACTGCTGGTCTGGGCTGGCAGGCCTGGAGCTGGCACAGGCACTGTGGCCAGAGTCTACCCCTTTAAGGGCTCTGGGGAGGGAGGGAGGGAGAGGAGTTTTCTTGGTTGTGCCCAGAGTGGCCACCAGGGCACCCTGGGAAGGGCTGGAGGCCCCCTATTTCGAAATAAGTGTCTACACAATGCTTATTTCGAAATAGCAGTTTCGAAATAGGCACTATTCCTCGTGGAATGAGGTTTACCAATTAAATAAGCCCTCCGCTATTTCAAATTAATTTCAAAATAGCGGTTTGGCTGTGTAGATGCCGGTAAAGTTATTTCGAAATAACAACTGTTATTTCGAAATAACTTTGCTGTGTAGACATACCTTAACCTAATCAGTGCAGAAATTTGTCCAGAAGAATGCTAGATCTGAAATTGGTATGATCTTGGGCAAGAGATCTGTTTTCTTCCACCCTGCTCCCTTCCACCTCTTCTGATCATATTATTCTCTGCCCCTCACAGCATGGGGCATCTACTCACAGAATCCAAGGCTATGTCTATACTGGGAAGGTTTGGGAACAAAAGTGCTGTCAACATGCAAAAGTCACCAAAAGTGAAAACCAGTCAAACCAGTTTTTCTGCCTCCCATTGTCGACATTTCATGGCCACATTGCTAGCATTCTGTCAACAGAGAGAGCAAAGCTATGTGGGTAAGCATCCCACTGTGCAGTGTTGTGGGAAGGAAGAGCTGATCCCTGTGCTTCTTGGGATTCCTTTGTAGCTCTGTGAGCTCTCCATGCTAAGGAATGTCAAAGCAGCACAGCAGTCTCCCCAGACTTCCCCCTGCAGCAGCAGAATAGAAGCATTCCAATTATTTGTTTTTGTTTGTTCTCCAAACAGAGAGTCTCACTCAGCTGTCAGATAGTTTCCGGAGCTTTGAAAGGGGAGCCCATGCCTGCAGGACAGCAGAGGTCACAAAGCACTGAGCAGAGCCATCAGGACAGGCATTGTGGGATACTGGCGGAAGCCAGCTCTCGACAAAACAAACAGCAGAATCTATACTGGCTCTTTGTTGACAATAAGGGAGGGAAAAAGACAAAAGTCTCTTGCAGGGCTGGAAGTTTTTCCCAACAAATGTAAACGCTCTCACTGTTTTGTCATCAAAATGCCAGTGTAAACAAGGCCCATGGAGTTTAGAGCCAGAAAGAGAGATGATTGTCATTAGATTATTTAATCTTTCTCCTGGAACAGCAAAATAATAAAAAATAGCAAATAAAAATTGTTTTAAAAATAGAGAACAAACTGTAGCTACAGTGAGTTTGCATCTTTAATAGTCATCTGTATGTAAAACATTCACAGCTTTAAAGGAGCAGAGTCAGCTCCCGAACACAGTGCTCAGACTTTCAGCAATACATGTAATCACAAAAGTATAGAACCAGAAACGTGTTAGGCGCTTTACTTAATCAACACGTTGATGAAGAATTAGCAGGTTTTGGTGAAGGATGTTCTCATTTTGGCAGTGTGCTATGTCCAGTTAGACCCACAAGCTTGAAAAGCAGATTTCCTGAGGTCAGATTGTATCACTGATTTTTTAATCAGAACACCTCATGGCTCTCAGTAGAGAGTTCTAATTCTAAATCCCTGGCACGATATGGCCATAGGTTGGGGGGCAGGGGTGGGGGTTGAAAAACATTGTATTTAATCCAGCAACAAGTAATAAAGTGTAGAGTAAGTGTAAAGAAATATGAAATCTGGATTCAGAATGAGCAGAGGTACTCCATTAGGTAGGTCCTGCTTCAGCTAAAGTCAAATGGGGGTGGATAAGGCCCTCAGTAATAAGTATTTTTCATTGAACATATGGGCCTGATGGAGGGCTGATTGAAACCAGAGCCATTACAACAATTGGAGCTGGTATGGGCCCCAAGAGCTTTGCTCATTGATTCAAAGAAATCCATTGTGTTGCTCAGTTTCCTACTTTTAACTGGTAATGAGCAAAAAAGAATCTCTTAGTTTCTTTTTGTGCTATGACTTTTTTTACTCCAAAGCAGAATTTTTCTGGGTTTCAACCACTCATTCCAGACTATGCTTTCAGGGGCCTGTAGAGCAATTTCCCCATTAGAAGCATGCAAACATATGGTTTCTGGTCCTAAGACATGCTAAATATACTCCTAATAGAACTGTGCTGAGGATGGAAATTCCATTTCACGGATCTCTTCAAGATTTTGAATTTTATCTTTGTTCTGCCTGGGAACAAAACCACAAAATCTGAAAAATTCTCCATGAAAGAAAATTCCAAGTTTCATTTTCATCTAAATGTTTGCTTTTAATTTCAACTTTTTTTTGTATTATACAAAATTTTAAAAAACCCCATGATTTCAAAGCAAAACATTGAAACATTTCCTTCCTAAAACATCAAAACAAGACACTGACATTGCTGAAACATTCCCCTTGCTCCTATTTTTCTTCCAAAACCAAATTCTGGGAAAAGCAACATTTTCATAAAACATTTTGCTTTTAATGGAACTGCATTTCTAACAGAAAGAGTTTTTTCAATTTTTTCCAGACAGCTCTACTAAATACCTTGCAAAATCAGGCCCTTGTGTATAAAATCAGCCATTTTCACCTGTTGAAATAAAAGAACAATGAGATTAAACATGTATTTTAGTGCCAGAGATTTGATGACCGAAAATTCAACATAAATTACAAGTTAGAAAGAGGAGAGATTTATAGAATGTGTTACAAAATATGTTAAATGACACCTTAAGATATAAAGATAAGTGCTAAATAAAAATTCCTGTAATCTCTGGATTATCTTGATCTTTTATAAATTTAGAGTAGGTCTTAATACTGGGGAGAATATTCTAGTTTCTTCGTAAGTTAGTGTAGAGAAACTTAACTGAGAGAAATTAAGGTTTTTATTTTCCCATAGCCAAGAATAACCTGTATAGGCACAGGGGTGCTGGAACAATTTGTATAGTGGGGGTGTTGAAAGCCATTGAACCAAACTGTAAACCTTGTATATGATGGAAATCATCTCAAACCAGGGAGTGCAGCATTACCCCCAGCAACCAGAGTTCCAGCACCTGTGCATAGGGAAGAAGCGAGTTTATCTATACAGTTTCCTACTTATTCTCCCATGACTCGCATGTGTGAGGAAGCATGGAAGAAATGGAGAGTTCTTTCTTCCTTAATCTCTGGAACCAAGGGAGACCCACACAGATGTACTTTGCTTCCTGAAATTGTCTAGCTTTGCCAGCTTCCATGGGCCTCTCTGCCTTAGGTTCTATTAATTTGAGCTTCTCCCTTTTACATACCATAAAGACTCAGTGCATCTGGCTCCACATCCAATCCCCTCTAGCACTGTAGGCATCCTATGCTTTTAAAACCTCACTGAAGGGACTACCTTGGACTGGAGTGAAAGAAACAGGTTACAGAGTTGGAACTCCCCCTTTCCTCTCTGGTGGTTTTAACTGTAATAATTAGTCATGAATCTGAGTCTGTTCTTGCTTCTGTTGAACTCAGTAACAAAACTTCAGTGAAGCAGGATCAAAGTGCTTGTGCTGGGGAAGACAATGGAATTTCAATTTGAAAGTGGGATTTCATGTATCCTGATTTAAGGGATCTTATGTGCCACTGGGTACACAGAGTTCAATTTCTAATAATTTTTTTATCAAATATATTAATAGCTCAGTGAAAGAATTCTGGGAGACAAAAATGTGTGTCTTTCTTCTGACCTGTGAGACAGTTTGAATGACTCAGGGACAAAGATAGGGCTGAATCCTGCAAGAACTCTGTGAGCAGAATTCCCATTGGAATTTCTGTCAGGGAGATTGCAGGAACAGACTTTTTCAGACTCTGTGTGTCACCTGAACCATGTTTCTTTGTAACAAAATTATTTGTTTTATATATATATATATATATATATATATATATATATAAAGAGCCTAAGTTACTACTTTCATATGATCACTGTGAATTTGCAGATCAAGAAGTAGTTTACTTATATTTTCACAATATTAACAATGGTTTGCCTAACATTTTTTGCATTTACTGATCTTGACTCTGTGTCAGTAACATCTCTTTGCTATATAGAGGAATTTATCATTTCCTTTCCAATTCTTGGAGAAGCTGCAGGGTCCCAGAAAATCAGGAAACAACTCATAATCTATCCACATATTGCATGTACAGACATATAATCTAAACAAATACAAGGAAATGACAAGGCACATGGTCAGAATGATTAACTAGGGCTTTCTATTTTTAAGGAGAAAGAACCTTTATCTTTCTTTAAAGTTCTATGTGGTTTAGCAAAAGTTTTCTGAAGCTGCTAACTTGATAGTCCATGTGCTCTAAAGGAGGGATTCATGTGACATTCAGAAATGTATACTCATGACTAATTAAGTTGCCTGCTGACTATTTATAACACACAGTAACTTCCAGCAATAATAACTTCAGCAAAACAAATATGTGAAAACAAGTAATAATTACAAAGTGAGCTTTTAGGAGCAAAACCCCAAGATCATTTAGATGTATTCAACAAGAGAACCTCTGCCAATTTTTGTGTGTGGTATCATTTGTAAGCAATTTGTAAAGATACACAATGAGTTAAAAAACAGTGGCCCTGCTAGCATACACCCTAGATGCTCCCCAACTACAGGCCAAGTTTTGATCTCAGATTCACAGTGAGGTTCCCAGTGAAGTCAGTGGGTACACTTTAGAGTAGAATTTGTCTCCACACTTCAATTACGATAATTAATTCATTATTAGTATTAAGATCAGAATAACCTGATGTGGGCTATTAATACTGCTGTGCAGGAACATAGCTACTTTCATCTGAGAATCTAAATAATTTTTATAAAATTAAATAAGCCTCACAGAACCCCTGCATTTCAGGAAGGTATTATACCCATTTAATAGATGTACATGGAAATATGTGATCTGTCCATGCTCACATATAGCAAATCAGTAGTCAAGCCAGAATAGAACCCAGGAGTCCTGATTCCTTGCTGTTACTACTTGATCCCATTCTTTTGCCTGTCTTCTCAATAAATATTTTTTAAATAATCATCCCTTCACCACTCTGTGTGCAGAAACATATTGGGTGAGATTCTGTACTGTGACTCTAAAAGGGCAGCATTAAACTCACAGACAAGGGGGAGCACAGTCCAAATACTGGATGCTTTTCAGAACTTGGTGTAATATAAAGAGCTGTTGGGGTGCCTGAGTTATGCACTAGCTACCCTAGGGGATGTAGTGCTGCCAAGAATTTCTACTGTAATGTAGTTCGGCTCCTGACCTATCCCTTTTCCTACCTCTAACTCCCAGCATGGCTTCTAACATCCATCCAGTGCCCCCCGTCCTCCATGCTGGGACAGCTGGGAGCTGACTTACAGCTATTCTCAGAAATGAATTCTTTTCCAGCTGGTACTAGGACTTTTAGGATCCCTTTTTTCTGCGCTGGCTCTTTTACCCAGCCTAAAGTATCTGGAATGGGGACGAGGATCTCACTCATTATCTGCTTTTGAGACCTGAGGTTTTTTCACTAGCACACATATGACAAATAATGGGAAGGGAAAGGACAATGTGATGCCATGATACTTAATTAGTAAGAAAGAAATACAAGATTTAAAAAAGTTCAGATTGTTACAACTTTCATAGACTCATAGACTTAAGGGCCTGAAGGGGCCATCATGATCATGTAATCTGACCTCTTGCACATCACATGCCATAGAACCTCACCCACCTACTCCTGCAGTAGGCTCATAACCTCTGACTGAGTTACTGAAGTTCTTAAATCATGTTTTAAAGACTTCAAGTTACAGAGAATCTACCATTTACTTTGGTTCAAACCAGCAAATGATCTGTGCCCTGTACTGCAGATGAAGGCAAATGTTCTCCAGGGTCTCCATCAATCCAGCCTGAAGAAAATTCTTTTCCGACCCCTTCTATAGCATCAGTAGGCCAAATACGTCAAAAACAAAAAAACAAAAACCACCCATGTGCCATCTATTGAGAACTCCTGTATTTGTCTGAAGTGTCAGCAAATATTAAATGCAGAGATTGACCTTTATTTAAGGCAACAGAGGACTGCTGCCACTACTAACGTTTCTCCTGAGAGCGATCTAACTCATCTCACCATGTTTGTGATGGGCAGTAATCATATGACCACACTGCAGGAAATTAAAGAAAGGGAAAAGGAGGCATCATTGCTTATAATGTACATGATGCACAGATTCCTTTGAGGACCACCTTTGAAGTATTACTGTTACCCAGGTATTTTGTAACTGGGCCAGGTTCTTTTCACTGGCAACCAACATCTATTGTCTGGGGAACAAACTCTTTTAGTCTCCCCCCAGGTAAACAGAAGACTTGACAAGGAAATATCTTCCAGAACAAACAGGGTTTATTTAGGTAACGTAATAATACCAGGGAAGGCAAAGGGGAAGGGAAAATAAAAACAGTAAGTAACTCAGTGGTTTGCCCCAACAGTGAGCCTGAAGCCTGGTCCCCAAACAACCCTTGGCAATAACCAAAAGTTTGTATTTGGAGGTGCCAATGAATCCACGGGATGATGATGGACGCACACAGCAGCTGATGGGAGTAAGCAGCTGGGCAAGGTGGATCCTGGACCTATCACCATGTCCAGAGTTTGCCGAGGTCAGGAGGAGCACAGGACCATCAGTAGCTCAGGAGGACGGGAAGAATTTTACTGGGAGTGCGTCTAAACAGCACCCTTCTGTCGGAATAAGCTACGCAATTTGTGCAATGCAAATTGCATAGCTTATTCTGACTCTAAATCGAATGAGCTTATTTTGACTTCACAGCACCAAATTTCAAAATAAGGCACTATTCCAACAAATCCCTTAACCAAGTAGTGGTCCATCATTAACCCAAGCAATAATGGTAGCTGTTACAGTTTGATTCAGTTAACAATGGTACCTTCCTTAGTCTCCCCATCCCAGTCAGAGAGTTTTCTAGCTTCCTGTTAGACATTGTTGGCATTTAAAAAAATCAATTTTTAATTGTTTTTTTCCCACTCTTTCATGTTTTGAAGAGTTCTAGATTTGGTCTATTTTTTATTTGATATCTCCTTTTCAATTTCATTTTAACTTTTCTCAAAAATGCCACAGTGCTGGGGATATTGTCTCAAATGGATTTTCCAATACTGTCAGTTACTCATGGGCTTTATTTGGTTCATAATTTTTTTATAAGCCCTTTGTTATTCATATTACACTTCTTATTTCTCTTGCTGTGGATCACACCAATTATTCCTAGCCTCTCAAATAATTCTGAGTTACACGACTTAACTCACACAGTGCACTGAAACAAAAAAAACCCATTCATTTCATTGAGCAAAGTCTCAAATGCACATTATTTGAGGATGAAAAGTATGTCAAGCTATCTTATTTCTGTCCTTCTGTTGCTACATCAAATACAATAACTGTAGTACTTTTAAATCAGGTCATGGATGCTTTAAAAATGCTTTGGGTTAGAAGAAAGAGTGGATAAGGCTGGGAGATAGGGAAAGGAATTTATTTCTATGCATGCTTCCAGTTTGTATTGCCACGTAGCTCAGAGTTGGAAATTAGAAGAGGCAGTTCATAGTTCTTAAAATGCTCACAGTTATGTTCTGGCCATGGAAAAGGAAAAAAAGATAAATATTACAAGCAGAAAGAAAAGGCTAGAGAGATTGAATCACAGCTATTTAATGAGTTTTACCAGGACATCAACAACATAAAGCAAAACTGAACTGTCTCACTTCTCTACAGCAGCCTGTCCATTGATAATAGCATACCACCTCAGCCAGTGGATGCTGGCCCCCCCCCCCCATTTAGAATTTGTCATGCCTGCAGAAAAACAAAAAGCTGTGAGGTCTGGAAGGCTACACGTGCCTGCCGAAGCTCTCAGTTGCCAACTGAGCTAATTCTTGCCATTTGTTTTCTTAACAACAGTTTTAAGATATGTGGACAATGTCCCTTGGTGTTAGAACCTTTTTTAAAGGCATTGGTTGAAGAATACTGTCTCCAGCTCTAGAGGAACCTGATTTTGCAGTCCTTACACAGCCAACCTTCCATTGACCTCAGTGGGATCTTTGCTTGCTTAAGGAGTGTTTAGGGTCATATTTCCAATGGTAGTTAGGCACTGAAAGATTAGGTAGGCATCTAGTAGGATTTTCAAAAGCACATATCCATCTTTAGGTGCCTAAATACCTTTGGAAGTCTGGCCTTAAATAATCTATCATGACAGGGGAAATAATGAGAATTCAGGATGGAAAAACAGTTGGATTATCCTTTGCCTAATCAAGACGAGATATTGTCAAACAACTACAAATCAGCCAACCCCCATTAGAAGGCAGAGTAATTTAACATGAAAATAGTGGCCATTATAAAAGACAATATGAAAAGAATGCATAATAACCAATTATAAAGCCTTTCGCGTAATTTTAAATGGTGTACTATTGGTTTCTTCATTTCTCCATTACTTTCTTTCTAGAAAATTATCAGTGAGGTTTGAATGATAAATTCTCCATGCAGATTTTACTATCAATTGCAAAGCAAGAGCTGAAATATACACATCAGGCATTTTCTTAAAGCTAGTGAAGGCTGTCACTTAAGAAGGCTAAATAACAACTGAACAAATCCATTCCACACAAAGAAAGGTGTCAGGAGATTATGATGCATCCTAATAATTTCAGAAAGAATTGTGTATTGTGAATCATTTCCATTTTTTCTGAGGGTGAGAAAAAGAATGGTTCTTGCATATATAGAATAGTATAATTAGTGCTTATGACCAGGTCTCCTATGAAAGAAGCCAATTATATTGTATTAAAATGCAGCCTTTCCCTTGAACCTTCAGCCCTTTGCTTCTGAAAGAAAGTAGTAGAAGAATAGAGATCTAATTTAATATGAAGAATAGCTGTGTAGTAGGAACATGCTGTGTGTTTTCTTAAGTAACAGACTCTCTACTGTACTTACCAAGAGTCTGAGATGCATAATAAATGCAAGTTATACCTGGAATTTAGACTGTGCTCTGCACAAGCCAGTCACTTCCATGCAATCTATTTAATATTTGATTTGAAGAACTTAAATCTGCTATCCTTATTTTTCATGTTTCAAGGCATCAACTGATTGCCTGCAAAGGCCTTGAAGGAATCTGGCTTCACATCTCTATTCCAAATCTTATACATACGGTTGGCTAAGTGCACATTCAGATATGCACATGCCTAAACTGAGTAACCACACGATTATATCACTTTGTCCATCTTCACCTCAACTTCTTCATAATGTTTGTTAACCTTAATGAGCATATAGAGTCTCAGATTGGACTGGAAGCTCCTTTGGACAGTGATCACAACTTTCTGTTAATTGTAGAACACGTTTGGTAATAGTAAAATAAAATATATATGACAATATTTGGTGCCCATTTCTTTCTACACACCTCTAAAACAATTGGCTATTGCTAACAAAGAGATACTAGCCTTGACTAGCCTGATCAAGTTTGACAAATCATGCTATGTTTTCAATGGCCTGTGAAGTGAACAAAGGTATTACTGTGTCCAACCATTCTGGGAATGTCTGGTGTCATAATTCCTGTCAAGTCTTATTTATTTCAATTGGCATAATAGAGCATTCAAACCTCCCCATACTTAAACCTTGTCTATAAAATAAATATTTGTCATATAGCAGGTCACATTGTTTGGTTTTATGTTACTGTGTTATGAGAACCCTTGTCATAATACATATGCTTAAATGGCTAGCAGTACATTTACTATGGGAATCTTAAATCTGAATGTTCTTAATTTTTGTAGGATTAAAATTTTAAAATTGATGTCTTATTAAGTGTTATGTTTCCATTGAAAGTAACATATTTAAGGTAATATATTTAAGTTCCAACACTGCTATGCAGTTACAGAACAGTCCAAAAAAATTCTCAGTTATATGCTAGCTGAAAAAGCAAGTGTTGATCCTTTTAAGTTGTTTCCAGAAATCTCGTTTTCCTCTTCTTTTCTATGATGTAAGCAGCTTCATTTGAGTATGAATAACTGTCTGTCTGCACTGTAGTGATGATCCCTAGTAGCAATATAGTTAAGCATCTGTCCCCAGTTCTATCATCAAATCTATTTTTTCAGGTGTTTATAACTCACATTTGAAAATCAATTCTAGGCTTAATGACAGACAAGGGGGTTTATTTTATCACTCTGGACATTTGTAACATGCACACAGTGTTTGGGAGAACAAACCCCAAGGTTTCAGCTCAAGACCAGTTTTATGGCGGAGTATGACCATCATGTTACAGGAGAGCAGAAAAAAACCAGAGGTGATTCAAATGCAAAATAGTTCTTTGATATTTTAATTAAATTACTTAACCTTTATCCTTATATCTTCTGATGCAATCTGAAGCATGTAAAATAGGCAGAAATTTTCTCTCTATCCCATCTGATTGCTTAATTATTAAGCCTGTTTTGTATGGTACATTTGCTCTATAACTAGTTTTGTCATTATCGAGCAAACAAAATGCCTTACGCTATTGTCCTCCTCCATGGTCATTAGTTGATAATGGCAACTATTATAGCTATTGGTTGAAACAGGATCATATGGCCCTGCAACCTGGAACAGAATAATCTCAGTGTCTTGCTGTGACAGGAGACTGTGTTTGAGACCTTAAACTTGTCCTGCACTAAAGAACAAAATCCTTCCCCCTTCTCCACAGGCTGGGCGGAGAAGTGGGGGAGGCAGAATTCTGACAGCCCATACAAGGTATGTACACCTCCCTACAACATGTAAAGCTCAGCTGTTGGGGGGAGGGGCATTCTTTGCATCAGTGCCAAGTATAAAGATTTGGAGGCAGACTGACGAATCAGTAGTGTTGGAGGCAGGCTGACAAATCAGTAGTGTTAAGATTCCATAACTACAGAGATCCAGCAGCTGTTCCCACTACCAAAGTGGAGACTGTGGTGAGAAACGACAGTAACAGCCATAGAAGGAAGATTCCTGCTAGTCACCTCAATGCCTAACCCAAGTGCTCAGGTTAAGCACCGGGCAGAAGATTTGTCCCACCATGTACATATGGAACATATTTCTTTGTATTTCTGCTGAGTTTAGGTCTTCTTAATCACATGACACAAAACAATCAAACAAAACCCTGTAGCAATCTAAATAAATGGCATAACAATAAAAATGAGCAAAAATTCTTCTGAGGCATCAAGAATAGCATCCACTAAGAATCTGAATTTGAAAATGCCTTTGGAAAGGACAGAAACATTTCCCATGTACATACATCCAAGAATCCAATCTGACGCCAGCTGAGTGTTCTATACCTCTGAGCTAAAGCTAAGCGGTCTGTTTAAAGTCAATGCAGCTAGAGAAAATGCAAGGCAATTTTTTTTAAGTGATCAGTGACTTGGTGCGTTCCAAGTAGCATCACTGGACCTTTTTTTAAGAACTTCAGTCAAAGACATTGGGAACTGTGGGTGTTCAATACCTGTAAAAATTGGGCCCATGTGTGCCAAACCAGGTACACAAAATTGAGACGCAGTACATCCCAAGATAATGGACACTTCACATTTTTTTGGCTTGATGACATGTCTGTGTAAAGGGTATTGAAACACGCAGATCACATTTTCTGTTTATGGTGAAAAAACTATCCCTTGCATTGTAAAGTGAGTGACAGTGGCATACAAGGCCCAGACACCTGCAAGGCATAAGTTTTCTATAAACCATCTGAAAATCATAACCGCAGATATGAACACTCTCAAGTATTGGGAAAGTTTGATCAGGATTGACTTTGTAACTTGGGCTCATCTGAAGTGTATGTATAGACAGGGCCATGGAGCTATATTGATTTACACCCATGGAAGATGTGACCTATATTATCTAACTGTCTTTTCCCAAACAATACACTTACATTTTAAAGAGTGGAAGGATTAAAAGTGTATTTCAGAAAAGTGCAGGTAATCCATTCCTGACCCCTGAAATTATACATTCCTTACAAAAGTTTGTAACTGGGTATATCCATCTCAAGAAAAGATTTTTCTTGGTTTATAAAGGATTTCCATTATTTAATTTATATACATCTGGGCTGGGTTGAGCTGGAGGTACTGGGGACAGTCTAATACAAAAACCCATGGGCAAATTTTTCATTTCTCCAAACCTTAGCCCTGTGGCAAAGATGAAGAGGATGAGCTTCAGGGCGGTAAAACAGAGCATCATGGACAGGAAAGTGGGAAGGGCCTGGCTAGTCTCTGCCAAAATAGAAATTTAAAAAAAAATCCTACTTTGTGCTTGGAATGCGAGAGCTGTCACTTGGTAGTCTGGGCAGAATTAGAAAATACAGGTGCAATAGGAAAAAGATGGTTTGGAAAAAGGATGGAGAGGTTCCCGTGACTAAGTTATGGCTGTTCGGCTCTTATTGTACAGTCAAATTCTTAAATTTGAGAGTTCAGAGCCTGAGCAAATTGGCCTTTTGTAAGGGATCTCTGGGTGTGGTGGGAGGCTAGACTGAACTGTATGCAGCATAGCACACCAGCACTGTCATTCCTGTAACCAATGGGCTGATGCACACTCCTTCACAAGCTGGCAGAACTAAGGCATCTACAGGTTGGACCTCTCTGGTCCAGCACCCTCAGGATCTGACCAGTCCCAAATGAGGGGATTTGCCAGACCAGGAGAGGTACCTCCCGTCCTGGCCTATGCTAACCCCTCCCCCCACTAGGGCTCCAGCCCACCCTGCTTGCTGCCTGGCCAGCCATCGCTCCCTGGGCCAGAGCTCTCCAGCTCCCGCTGGCCCTGCTGCAGCCAGGGCCACAGCGCTGAGGCCAGGGCTGGAGCTCCGCAGGGGCCAGAGCTGCACAGCCGGGGCCAGAGCTCCCCCTACGGGACTCCTGGCTGAGTCACCACCCTCTCCCTGACATGCTCCTGCCCCATGGCCAGACCCTCTATACCTGGACTCTGTGGTCCAGGAACATCTGTGGTCCTGTTGGACCATGGATGTTGCTGGACCAGAGAGTCCTGATTATGGGAGGTGTAACCTGTACTGCATTTAGGGCTTGCCCTGAGCCTGGATGGAAAGGGGAGGCTTTGTCTCTTTGTGAGCTGAGTTAATGAGAAAATACGTTTACGGAAGGTGGTTATTCTGACAGCCATGTACAGAGTCTAAAAAAAAGTCTCCAAATATTTCAGTCTGTCATAGAATGTGTTTTACATGTTTTACTCTACAGTAACATTAAAACAATCATATTGTGAGCATTGCAGACTGTGTATTCCTTTTTCATTCACCCCAACCACTTATTGCCCTGTGCATTACACCACTTACAAATTCATGCACATAGCAGTGGAAAACAGAGCAATCAGAAGTTAATTATGATTGCTTTATTGGTAAACGCTTTAAAATAATAATATAAAGTCTCATGTTTTCAGTCAGATATAAGTGATGTTTACATTTACAGCGTGAGGAATGAAAATATTGAAGTCCTGAAGCAACGACAGAAGTCAATGTAAGTTTTGCTGCTGACTTTTTTGGAAACACAACTGGACTGCCTATCTACTGTCAGCAATCTACTCAAATGTGTACCACTCTAGAAATGCTGTTCTCATGGAAGAGTCTTACATTATATGTTGGTTTAATTTCTATTTAATTCTAAGACTTTTCACTTCCAGCGGATATAATCACCATTATATTAGATTAATGATTATTATTATAAGACACTTGCATAAAGTTAATCTTACCAATAACACTGAATTTAGAGGAATTCTGTCATTCTGCATTTTAGTGTAAAAAAAAAAAGGAGACAGAGAGGTTTTAGGTTTAGGATATTTTGGACTCACTGATGTAAGCTCTTTCTGGAATTCATATTGAATGAAAACTTGACCCCACTGAAGTCAATGAGCCCAGGATTTCACCCTTTTACAGGATGCATGAGTTTCTAATCTAGCTATATATTTTAGAAATGTGCATCTGTCTGTGAATCCATTTGTTCAAGAACTCTTCCTAAATGATAAGAACTAGGACCACCAAATTGGTATGCAACTTCCTCTTGTCCTAACTTAAAGCAAGGTCAGGTATTGGTTGTGCCTGGACAATGGGATGTGCATGGAATGTGATTGTTTCTCATAACATGGAAAGGCAGGGATCTGGTAGGAGGGAGTTATACTATGGAATGACCACGGGGGGGCAGCAAGAACTGCAGTGGGAAGCTACTGCAAGCAGCAGCCAAAACACAGATGCACAGCCCCTACTTCCCCCAGTCTGGGTAAGTCCTCCAACCCTGGGCTGGCCCCAGGATGAATCCAGTGGTCGGGATGCATGATTCCCCTTTGCCCTTGGGATGCCCTCCCCCAGTGTGAAATTAAACCAGTGTGTGAAATTAAACCAGTGTGTGAAGAAACCAGTGGCTGAGGTGTGTCCCCCGGACCCACCCAAAAAAAGCCAGCAGCTAGCACACCTGGCCCCTGATCCGAGCTGGACCTGGGCAACACCGGGTAAAGATTTTTCTTCGGATAGCACAGATAGGATGTATGTTCTATTTTATTTCAATCTTTCCTGCTCATTGGTGTTTAAAGTCCTGACAAGTGTAGGCATATGAACTAGGGCTATCCTTGTGACTTGGAAAAATGGTGTAGCTTAATAAGGAAAGCCACTTCCTACTAAGGGATTCTTGTAAAATTCTACTTCCCAGTCAATTAAAGTGTCTAATTTTTATTGGGCAGCGATGAAATCTTTACTTTTTGTGCCTCATCTCCACTATATAAAAGTCTGGGAAACAGATTTTGTGCCTCGATCTGTCCATTTTCATGGTGATCTGCAAGGCTGTGCTATACATTGTACATTTCCTGTTCTCAGATATCTATGTTCTAAACTTTTAGAAATCATTACAGATAATCTGATTGGAAAGAGAATATTGAATTCTATGCGCTTCTATTATAAGGAAAGCTTTGTATGCTGCAGCAAATAATAAAGGATTCTGAAAGAGATCTTTGAACCTTAATCTTTTACCTGAAGCCCTGTGTAGTACAATTCCTTCCAAAGCTGTGCACTTATCAGAACAGCCATTTATTTTCAGCATGTGTGATTGGAAAATAAATTATTCAGCATTGTTAGATTACCTATAAATGACACCAATCAATTAATACCACAGCAACTAGTCTTGCAGGATTTTGTCAGAGGCCAGGATGATAAAACTCTTAACTGTTCACAGGGAGGATTATGATAATGTCATCTTATTTTGATAGAATTTTTAATTGACAAGTAATTTCTCCAAACTGGCTGCACTAAACACTAGGAATAGACAGAACTAAGCTCATGAATAAGAACATGAGAGAAGCAAAGCCTATCCTCCCTAGACAACACCTCACTTTTGAATGTAGGCTGATAGCAATAATAAGAGTTTGGGCCTGCTGGCTGAAGTAGTTTTCCATTTAGGAGCACTAGCACTTTATATATGGAAATAAACCATTCTCTTCACTCTTCCTTTAAGTTTTTATTGATATTTCTTATGCACCATGCACAGCATTTTAGTAAATGCTACCTAGAATGCCACAGGAAACACATTTGGTAAGTATAGAATAAGGAGCCAAATATTATGCCTGCCTGCAATTCCACAAAAATACTAGGGCAGGGGCGGGCAAACTTTTTGGCTTGAGGGCCTGTGACAGGGTGTCGGGCTCAGGGGAGCCAGAGCCGGCCGAACCCCACACGGCCGTGGGGAGAGCGGAGGCTCTCTGCGGCCGGACTATGGCCCCCCGGTGGTGCTGCGGGAGTTGCTCGCGTGCGGCTGCCAGTGCAAGCACAGAAGTGTCCGGCACCAGCTGGCCGTCAGGGGAACGGCGCATGCGCGGGCATCTGGAGGAGAAAGGCGCCGGTTTCAAAAAGCCGGCACCTGTCTCAAGGCAGGGGAGAGAGACGCCCAGCGGGGCAGCAGGAGCTCTCCCATGGTCAGTGGCGAGAGAGACACTGTGCAGGGCAAGAGGGACTTGCCCACGGTTGATGCGGTGAGAGATGCCCGGCAGGGAGGAAAAGGGCGCTTCTCAACGAGGAGCGTTGTCGGCGCCACTGGAGCGAGACCGGCAGCAGTGTAGATACATGGACCGGATGCGGTGCAAGGACTGGACTGGAGGGTAGGAAGTGACCCAAGATGGGATAAAGAGAACCCGGGGGTTGGTGAGTTGCGGGCTACTGCTCCACCAACAGAGCAGAAGATCATCATCTCTGCTCTTAGGGTCCTGGGCCGAGACCTAGAGTGGGGGAGGGCCCAGGTCTCCCTACCTTCCCCAGTCGGTGGAGGTAAGCCTCAGCTGTAATTAACCGGGGGGGACTGTATGGATTTCGGGTGCGGGGATAGGACCAGGCACAGTCTAGATAAGAGGGTGCCTGGAGGACCCCAGGAAGGGGCCGCCGGACTAACATTTGCTTGCTCATGATGAAGAAAATCGAGGGAATCTGAGTAAGCTTGTGGGGGGGAAGCCACCGCCTCCACCCCGTGGACTGGGACAGGGCCACATTGGGTTCAGAAACTGTATGGAGGGCCAGATAGGGAAGGCTGCAGGAGACTATACCTCCCCAAAGAGCCAGGCATGGTCTGGCCCCTGGCCTGTATTCCCCCTCCCTGCTCCCCGCCCTTTACTGCCCTCCCCTGGGAGTCCCTACCTCCTCTTCAACCCCCACCTGCTCCCTGCCTCCTGCCTGCCCCCCAGAACCCTCTGCCCCCTATCCAACCCTCACCTGCTCCCAACCCCTGACTGTGCTGCCCAGAGCACTGCTGCTGGTGGCACTGCAGCCATGTCCCTTGGATGGAGCTGCAGCTGTACCAGCCAGAACATCAGGGTTAGGGATTCAGTGACATCAGGTCTACATCAGTAGCTGGGGGAGCTGAGGCTGTGGTGGAGGGAGGTCAGAAGGGGAGAGCCTGGGGGTTAGCCATCCAGGCTTGCTGCACTGCCCGGGAGTTGGGGTGGCTCCTCTTAGCAAGGCAGTCCAGACCTCACTCTCAGGCAGGAGCTTGGGGGCCAAACTGAAGAGCCTAACAGGGTATGGGCTTGCTCCCTCTGCATTAGAGTGATACATTCATTTACTTCTCTTGATTTAAAAAGTGTAATGATTTATCTTCCATTGGGAGAACTATCACACACTTGTCATGCAAATGCCGAGCCATTGTAAGAGTAATTTTGAAAATGGACTGAAATTTGACACCAGTGATTTGGAGTTTGGCATCACATTTTAAAAGACAAGAAAGTGTCAGAGCTACGGACAGAGGAATAACCCAGTGCTTAATTCTTTGATATAGTTCGGATATCTAGGCCTACCATTTAGCTTTTTACATTTGTATCTTTTCTTTAGTCTCATTTCCCCAGGCCAAGCTGTAGAATCGACTGAAATGGAGAGCTCTGAGCAATGTCCCCAAGACCTGTTTAAAACACATTGTACATTGACCTGATATTGATTCAGACAGAGTGAAGACAGCATCTGAATTGGAGTTATAGGAGAGATGACACTGATGAGTTTTAATGCAGCTGGTGGTTACTGTTTGGCAGATATGAAATCTTATATCAATAATAGCCATCTGTACAGACTGTTGATTAAAAACACACGTTATCTTTGCATTATAAATTTCCTCTCTTCCCTGTCTTTCACAATGCCAGGAAAATATAGTTACTGATGCAGAGAGTTTCAATTTGCAGTGTTCAGCCTGTACTGGTTTGAGTACAAAATTATTTCTCTCTCTCAAAGGAACTCTCACCCAGATTACTCTCACCCAGAGCCAGATTAAACTCAATAAATCCATGCTTTGGGCCCCAACTTCTGGAGTCATGTGATTACATGAGAATCTCACTCCTCACTTAAAAGGAAAAAAGTGCCTTTCTAGCACTTGTGATTGGGAAAGAGAAACTTAAAAATATGACTCATGTGTAACCAACTCAGTGATGTTGGTAGACAGTTGGAAACAATGGCTCTGAAGACTGGCCCAGCCACCTGAATACACCAAAAACCACTGTCCTCCCCATTTCACATGAAGACTGTGTGTGGGAAGAGAAGGGTGCACTGGGCCAGTCCCATCCATCCAAGCACATATCCCACTGATTCCCCATGATCCTCTGGTGAGGAAAGAGTGCCCACTGCCATTGCGGGCGGGGGAGAGCTGGGAGGGGAGGACAGGGATCTATTGCCTCTGTCTGGAAGGGGTGAGGACTTCCTACTATTGTCACTACAAGTGGTAAGGGTATCACAGTATGGGGGTGGAGCAGAAGAGTAGGATCATGGGAGATGGAAATCCATTTACTGGTCTGCCTATAGCACCAGATTACCTGACTCTTGTCCTGGGGTGTGTTTTCAGGATCCAAGGTACCAGTATTTCTAATCTCGTTTGACAACCAGATGGAGATGACTGAGAAGTCTTTTTGTGGATTCATAGTAATATTTATCCCCTATAACCTCCCCCCACCCAGAGTTAGAGTGACTACCCCTCACCTTGTAGCTACACAAGGCAATGAAGAAATGTATATCACAATATCAATTTATCATTAACAGGCTCTGTTGATACTGGAGTGTAAGGCTAAGCCTTTAATTAAATGAAAAACCAATAATCATAAATAGGAAATATTGCTTTCCTTAAAGCTGATGTAGAGTTCCAAACACAGTGACTAACAAAACTAGAACCATGTTTTAAACATTCATCCTGTAGATCACTATCTATACACAAATCTGCATTAAAAAAGACTTACTTTATAAGTGAGGTGCAGCAGACAGTGCTGTATGTGAAAGAGTGTTGTTTATATCAGACTGCTAATACCTGCTGAATATGATGGACTATCTAAATTTATGAAGCTAAGCACAAGTGACCCCTTGCTGTAGCCAGCATCTCAAACCAAAAGAAAAAGGAAGAAAATGGCTTCTGTAGATGACCTGTCAGTGGTGGGGAAAAGGTTATAAAAAATGGTCACTGAAAATAAGTGCCAATGGGAGCTTTGTGTGGGTGTAAGGACTTAATGCACTCTGCTTGTGTAAGCAAATGAGAGAAATTGACATACTGTCAGATCAGGTGATTTAGCCACACAACAACTATTGAGAGAAAAGGAAACAGAAGTCATTAGTCCAGTCACCCAGGACCCTGGTATAACACTAGGTATCTTTTATATTAGAGAGGCAAGATGGGTGAGCATCTTGGCAAGGTGGAACAGATTAAACAATCTATTCAACCTTGTATTTAGCTGTGACGGTCTGAGTAAGTTTCACTGACCTGAAGAAGACTTCTGCGTAGGTCACTTGAAAGCATGTCTCTCTCACCAATGGAAGTTGGTCCAATGTAAGCTATTACCTCACCCACATGGGTGGCTGGAAAAGGTAGGGCTGGAGCACAGGGAGGGCAGATGCTTAGGGACAACAACACTCACCCCCAGAACACCTACAGTAGGCATTCTGGGGGTGGAGTGTGGGCAGGGCCAGGCTGGTGGTTTGGAAAGGCTGTGCCTTCCCAACTAGCATACTGACTGCCCATACTCACCCACCTTTTCTTTCTAATATCCTAGGACTAACACAGCTCAACAACATTGCACACATTGCTTCTTTTTAATACACAGGGCATCCCCATTGACCCAGATGGAGTAGTTTGACTGTAACCATGAGCAGAATTTATCCTGAAATATCTATTGGTCAAGATTATTATAGTGTTCAAATGCTGTAAGAGAATAGTGCCCCATTTACTTGCATTTGGCTCAGTTCTGTATGGAAAAAATGGTTATACTTGCTGCCAAGATCCTGTACAGCATATCATACATATCCTTTTAGTATGCAGTAGCACATATATGATAATATTATTTTTTCCTCATAATGTTTTTAGGATCCTTTTCTTACTTCACTCCTTTAAGTGATGCCTCTCTGTGTTTAGACAGTCACTGGTATATCACAACTGCAGGTCTCTTGGACATGCCATAAGCTGAACTGTCTATTAGTTTGCCAATTTCTTTGTGCTCTAGCTAACAAGACATTTCATTGGTACAAATGAAATATTAATGGTTCCAAGGTGTTTAGGTAACTGTACTGCTTTGCCAGACCATCAGAGAATATCTCTTGTTTGAAATGGTCAAAATCAAACCAAAAAGGGAATTGCTAAAAAAAAGTCACTGTGATGGGGTGTATCTACCCTGCATTAAGGAGCAGGGAGTTGCCCTTGCCTAGCTGGCCGAAAAGGCCCCACCCCCACAGGCCTGCTGGGCATGCTCAAAGGAGAGACAGGGTATAAAAGCCCTGAGAGCCACTCAGTTGGGGCTGACTGCCAGAGGGGAAGGAGCTCCAACCTGAATTCCAGAGCAGCCCCAGCAGCTGCCTTAGCAGCCACAGTCTCAGCAGCAATGGCTGCAGCAGCCTCTGCAACCGCAGAGCCTCAGCGGCAGCCACAACCTGGGAAGACGTCTGTGAGGGTCCAACCCACTGAGCGACTCAGCGAGAGTGAAGCAGCACCCTGGGGATGGTAGGAAGGAGCCCAGGATGGAGGATTGTCCTCCGGGACCTCAGTGTGTTGCAGTAGGAATCCCCGCTGAGCAGGCAGTGGAACCCACCACTGCCAAAAGGGCCCTGAGCTGGGACCCGGTGAAACAGGAGGGCCCGGGTCCTCCTACCTCCCCACCCTGTAACAGACCAGCTCCCTAGTGATCTGGGACACTTCCCTGTGGACTAGGTCTTCAGACCGTATATACCCTGGTAGAAGGGACTCTTCTATAAACTGGGCTGCTAGGCCCAATATAGGGGATGTATTTACCCCAATAGAGGGGACCTAGCTATGGACTAGGCTGTCAGGCCGTACCTACTCAAACAGAGGGGATTTCTAAATGGAGCAGGCTGTCATGCTGTATTCAACCCGATAAAAGGGACTTACTCATGGACTAGGCTCCTACGCCACCTTTCTCCCCAGGAGAGGGGGTAGTGACTCAAACTTTGGGACAGTTGAGGGGGGCTTGCCATTCTTGCCAATTTTTGTTTAGGGGGGGGGGGGGGCAGAAAATCCATTAAAATTTAAGACTACTCTGAAAAGCTCCAGTATTTACTTGCAGTGAATCAGTTTTAGCAAAGCGTGACTGAAGGATTCTGAAATAGGTACAGTGGCTGAGATGTGCTCATGACCCTTCCCCCAGCAATACTTACCGTTGTTTGGCAACAATCAAGATGTCAAGGACAGCTGAAGTAGAGCATAATCAGCCAGGGCAATCTTGTGGCCTCTTTTCTTGGTTTTGAATGGTACTTAGACACTCATGAAAAGAGGGAAAGCGTAGTGCAGGGGTTTGAAAAAAGAAAAGCCTGCTGACATGTGGAGGGTGCTTCAAATTCAAGTGCTAGGGAAGAAGGGCAGAGAAGTGTGATGGGAAGTGGGGATTTCAGATGGTTGAAAGGGATGGATGGAGGAGGTGTGAGTGAAAGTGTCTGCCTCCCCTTCTCTAATGACAGTATTATAGTAATTGAAAAATCCCTATTATTGGGCAGGAGGAAACATTTTGTACAGAGAACAATGTGGCTTGACACATTTCTGTAATGAATGTGGATGTACTATGGGAGTCTAGGTCTTTGTAAAAATTTGCACTGGCCGTTGAGCAATAGAGAACTTGTTTCATCAAAAAGCTTCACGATTCCTTATGGAAGATGCAGCCCTTTGCATTTGTATTCATTTTCCAGGTTATATTTTCTTGGAAAATAATTGTACAACTCAATTTACTTGATCTAGAAGACTTATTCTGAGCACATCAAAATAAGACTACAAGAGTACATCCACACAGCAGTGTTATTTTGGAATAATTGATGTTATTCCAAAATAACATAGTCTGTGTCTACACTACAAGCAGTTATTTCGACATAATGTCAAGCTAGAGGATTTCTTACTCTGATTCTTTTAACCCTCATTTCATGAGGAGGAAGGGAAATCGAAGGAAGAGTGCTCTTACTCAAACTTTCTGCTGAGTAGACAGCACGAAAAGCTGAAATAAGCTATTTCGACTTCAGCTACGTAATTGACGTAGCTGAAGTTGTTTAGCTTATTTCTGCTTTAGCTCTGCTGGGTAGACATGCCCCAACTGAAGACAAAGAAGAAAGGGCCTGATTTGTAACTCTACTTTTATGTTAGTGTGACTGCACCAAAGCCAGTGGTGTTACACTGGTGTAAAGTGGTACAAGAGAATAGAGAATTGGGCACATTTCATTTAAAAAAGTGGGCCCTTTGGTCAATACCACATGTGAAAACGTGTAGTGATATGATGCTACATGGAGTGATATGATGCTACATGCTAACACACTACATGGAGAGAGAACATTAACCTTGTTTGCTATGTATACACCACCTTTAGCAAGTGCCAAATTCACCTGACTTACTTCAACAAGGGCCAGCATGAGAAGGGTTGATAGCTCAAGCTCACTTTTTTAAAAAGTGTTACAGTTGACAAATACCTCTTCTCTGTGAGCCTAAGGGAATGCAATGGGGACACCTGTAAACTGGCATTTTAATGTAATATGTGGTAGAGTCAGATAGAGATTTCAGTATGCATGGTCCTAAAGTGCTTCACCCTGCTATATGTTCCTCCCAGACATCAGTCCTTCTTTCAACACTTGTAAATAATACCCTGGGCACAATTTAAAAGGCCTGAGAAAGCATTTTTATATTAAACTATAACACTTGTTGCAGCAGGGTTATGTAACCCACCCAAAGTATCTTTCAGATGTTAGTTAGATTCTGTGCCCTTTACTCATGCCAATCCCATTGTCTTCAATGGAATTACCTAAGTATGGCAAATGGGACTTGGCCCATTGCATGAGCCCAATGTTGCAATCCACTTCATATCTGTTTCATTCTATTAAAGACATCTTAAGAAATGTTTTATATGTCTGATTGTTAGTGAATAAACACCACACAGCCATATAAAAGATAATCCACCAATTAAATGTAAAGAGCACCCTTCATCACTTGACTCAGTCCAGTCATACATAATCTAATTGTAGTGGTACTAGCTCTAATCTTCAGTTAGCCCTACCTATCATCAAGATGACATTATTTATTCGATTACTTTGTCTCCTATGTGTAGGAAGCGAAGCATGCCAGAAGTTCTGGGAGTCAGGACTAAAGTTTGAGTACACATTATACATCTTAGAGATGGTGAGCTGGGGAGACTATTTGGACTTGTTTCTGCTTACAAAATCATGCAGATGCTCAGATTTCTTGGTCTACAGTACACCTGTGCTGTGTGGTGAAGTTGCAGTGTTTTCTCCTTGGGGGTATCAATTTATTTCACAAAAGTCATTGAGCAATCATCAGATGCAGTAATTACTGCTACAACTGGGGTGAATGCAGCAAAAAAACATTTTCCACAAGAATTCACTCTAATTTAAACATGAATACCTTCTGTGTTCATGCTTGTGTTGTGCTCAGTTTCTCCAAGAGCACTTGGGGGATGGAGTTTTACATGCTCAAATATTTGAAAAAAGTCAGGTTCAAGCATGCATGCTGAGATATTTGTGGAAAGCAGAAGTGCCGGTCATGATGACAAAGTTGTGCTGGGGCTGATATTACAATATTCCTTTGCATCTGCCTGGGGCCTAAGTAATCTGTCAGTCAGACAAGCATTTCCGTTCTCTGCTGGCATCACCATTTCTCTTCATTATGTTCTTCTGTTCAATAAAAAACACTTGTATATTCCATATAGGACACTGTTTATCACAGAAAGGGTATAACATTTCTCAAACTTCTTGCCATTAATCGAGCCAGGTAAGGTCTGGAACTTGGACAAAACAGAACATTACGAGAACATAAGTAGATGAAGAACAAATAATTTGAGACAAGCTGATCTGATATACATATGCTTATGATTCTAGCTTGCAAAAGGCACCTCAAACTGTTATTCATCTTAGGTCTCAGGAATGTTTCAACAAACCATGCTAGGAACAATCTTGCTGGAAAATGACTGTCAAACCCAGGCAAAAATTGCTGCATTGGCTCCTCCCCGACTCCTATGATAATAGCTAGCATGCTTGTAGATGCACTCTACACTGCTATTAATAAGAATAGTATTGTATACAGCATAACTTTGACTGTTTGCCTGGAAATGGGTAAGAGGAGAGGGATCACGTGAGAATTACCTGTTGTGTTCCCTCCTTCTGGGGCATCTGGTATTGGCCATTGGCAGAAAGGATACTGGGTTGGATGGATCTTTGGTCTGACCTAGTATCATGGCCATTCTTATGACTATCAACTTTGGCTTTAAAAAAAACCACAAAACTTGTCCACAGTGCAAATGGGGGAAATGATGCAGACTGTTGCGATGGTACCAGGCTGTAACTGTTTGAAAATTGGTACCAACTGGTGGTTACAACGTATAGTGTTGACACTGCTTCCAAGAGTTCACAACAAGTTCAGAGCTTTATGATTAAATATGTCACTGGGTTTGAGTCACCACCATGGTGCCTCCTGCCAGTCATGCCGGGAAATAGCTCTATTGACTCACCCCACCCAGGGTGCCTTCTGCTAGCAGTGTCTCACCACTGTTGCTTCTATTGTGATCCCTGGCTGGAGCTGCATCAGTCCCAATCCACAGCATTCACCTAGGGGCACAGTCCTTGAGCTGAGCCCCAGCACTGTTGCCCTTCTCCTTTCTTGGGGAAGCAGCAACCCACTGCCTTGTCACTCACCTCAGAGGCCCACTAAAGTCCTCAGTCTAGCCTCTCACTTCAGAAGCAAACTGCAATCTATCCTGGCCACCTTCATCACTGGCCAGTGTTGGGGGGAAAAAGGGAGGGTGAGTCCCACCCAATACCTTGGCCCAACCAAGGGACCCTTTAGTGGCAGCCTCTCACTGCCCCATCTTCAACCTTAACATCACCTGCTTCCCTGGGCCACATCCCCATAGCTCCAGTACCTTGGCCCTCACCCCAAGCTCTCCTCCCAGGGCCTAGAGCCTGCCAGACATAGCAAAGCCATGCCTAGTGCTAGTGTGCAACCCTCTAGAAAGCTGTCCCTTCCCCTCAGGCTCCCTGCAGTAGACTCCTCCCTTCTCTGGTCTGTGGCTGCCTTTTTTATCAGGGTCAGCTGTGCCCTGATTAGATGCAGCTTCATCTATGGCTGCCTACCCAGGGGCACTGGAACAGTTTTTATAGTGGGGGTGCTGTCAGCCATTGAACCAAACTTGAAGCCAAACTATAGCACCCCCAATTTAGCACCTTTGTGCCTACCACTCAGCCTAATTGGCTGCAGCCTCACCTGTGGCTGCCTACCACTCAGCCTCCCTAGATTGGTGTCAACTCTTGTAGGGACAATGCGGGGCCAACACCCTGTCACAAAGTAATACCTTGTTTGATTTAGCTTTTGCACTGGGCCAATTTTGGAGGCTGCTTACCTGGAGCATCAGGGCATAACACTGTAGCAATACTGCCTTTCTGCTGCAGAAGGGAAAGCAGAAAATCCACACAGCAGGTGACACATTTCTGATGGGTAACCTGAACTTGTAAGTTCTCTGTTGCAGAGAACATTTGTTATGTTTATGCAGGGTTTAGCGTGGAGGCCCTGACCTCTGGGTAATACAAATAAAATAACCATATAGGAAGATGATGGGGTAATGATGTGGACAACTTACTCATGAATTGCCAAAAGCAAAAACCTACCCAAGATCGATGTACAACTCCAAAACTTGTTCACATGGGCACCTTTATATAAAGTTTACACTCCTGGATACAGTTCACAGTGTGAAATTGGGTAGAACAGAAGTATTATGGGCCTATTTCTCCACTACCTTGCCTGGTCATTTAGGGTTTAATCCTGCGCTACTCTAATTTAGAGGTGTTTTGCGATCAACTTTATTGGGAGCCGTATCTTGCCCTTAGCTGTGTGGAGTAGGTATGTAACACTATTATTCTGATTAGGTAGCCACTGCACAGGTGTAAACGACAACCCAAGGTGCAAGGCGATGGAGAAGCAGGGCACAGATGTTTAATTTGCAGTATACAGAAATAAGGCTAAACCACCATTCTTTTCACATAGCAGCAAAATATGCTGCCTAAAGTAGCTCAGATTCCATGGTAATGGTTGCTCTGAAAGTGTGATCAATACAAAGTCAGTTGTAAAAGTCTGAGTCAAATCAGGCATAATTCCAGTCTCTCAAGAGAACATGCCGCTCCTGCGTGTAGTAAGTAAACACACAACTTGTGATAATATAATTAATAGGAGTTAAATTTCCATGTATAACTTTTGTTCAGAATATGCCACGATAAGCAATTTTGCGCCACAGTTCAGAGCTGTCCTTGGAGATTCTATAGAAGAAATTGTAATTACATGCTCATTGCTGTGAAGCTCCATGAGAAAAGGGTGAAAGTCCAATATATACTTCCATTTGCTGTGTATGTGTGTGTTCCTTTTATTCTGAAAATCTAAATAAAACCACAGATGCAGCTGTATGTAATAAATATGCTGATTTGTTATTTGGCATGGATACTGTATTCCCTTGCCACCTAATTTGATTCCAGATCTTTCAAACTGAAATACAGTGGGATGTAGCTCACCAGAGAATAGAGATAAAATATTTCCCAATGCATTCATAGTACTCAAAGAGTTCTCAAAATATTTGCATGTTCAAGAGATTCTTTTTAGCTTGCAGTGACCCTGTAACAAAATATTATCCAAGTTATGAAATCCGTAGTCTTTATTCAAGTAGATTCTCCTTCAGCACATTGCAAGTTGTCCCAGTAAGCACAGTTAAAACATGAGCCTAGATTTGATGGTGCAATTGAAATCACTTGGGGCCTCTTTCATTATAGTAAAATATATGTGAGTAAGGTCCTTTGATAAGGAATTAGTAGTTTGGTCTTAAGTGTTTTGCCCAAAATAAATTATCTACCCAACCACTGAAAAAATAAAATGTATTAGAAGTTATGTATGTAATTCAAACTTAAGAAACAAATATTTAGAATGAAAGGATCAAAATTCACCAATTATCCCAATTTTAAATATGTAGATATATCATAGAACACCAGCTCCTATACACTTCCGTGTCTCAGTTTATATTGTTTAATTCTTAATTAAATTACTAATAGAACTGATAAAACAATTTTATTTAGTATAAGGCAGGGCTCCTTCAATATTAGTCACAGTTACAAAAAAGACATTTCAATTTTTAGCTGGACAGATGTGTGAACATGTTCGGTTTCTGCTTCTAGTTAAACATCCACTTTCTTTGTTTCACAGCGGTGTCACAACTGAAAGATCTTAGTGATATAAACATATGTGTGTATGCAGACAAGCTGTTCTCACAAAGATTAAACCTGGATGTTATAGTGGGAGCATATTTCCTTTTAAAATATTTTTAAAAACCCTTTATTTAAACCTACCCCTAAAAAAATCAAAACCACAATACTACAGCAATCACCCCAAACATTTCAGTATTGCTACAGTGAGTTGCTGTATTCTGGATCTTTACCGTGCTGAAGTTTTACCTTAGCTCTAAATATAATCCTATGAAAGATAAATTACAGATTAGTCAGATGTTATAATAAAAAATAAGATACTGAAACTAAAGAGGGATTGATTTTGTGTGTGCCTGCATGCACACATGTGCATGCACCCACACACGCTCCGGTGTAACTCCATGAGGCCATATTTTCTGACATGGTTAGTTAGGAGGGAGCATCAAAAAGCCAGTTGCTGACTGACAGCTGCTCTATACTTCATCAGCTGGTACCTGTCCCAACAGACCACCCACCATCTTAGGAATGGAGCAAAATGCATGTCTGCCACATCCCTCCTGTTCCCTTCTCCTCTCTGTACTGGTTTGTGTGTATGAGTACAAGTTACCTCCCAGGGCTCTCAACCCACTAGGTACTTCCACAAACCATGGGAATTACAAGAAGGGGAGAAAAGGCCCATTGACTCTTCCTTTGTGCCATCAGAACAACACAGAGTGGGAAGAAAATCTGTTCCACAGAACTACTCCATATTCACACTGGTTTAACTGAGAGGAATTGGGCTATTTGAAAAGCCTTTAGAAAGAGGACAAAGAATATCTCTCTTGCTAAAGTTAGAAGAACAAATACGTTTTCCTTCCAATTTTGACAGAATGGCTTTTGCTGGTTGCAATTAGAGTGTACCATGTGGAAGCTGTGCATTTTTAAAATTATGCAACAATGATTATGAATAAAGAAGGGCCTGATTCAACCCCAGATTCCAGCTCTGAATGTCAGTATGGGTTGGGTCTGAGTTACAATGTGAGCTTCTCTCAACACTGCTGAATCCAAAAGGCCCAAACTTTAAATCAGATTCTGACCTGATGGTAACTTCATAACAAGTCTGGACAAACTCTGCTTGATGTCAATGGAGCTACTCCAGAGCCACACCCATGTAACTGAGAACACAATTTAGAATTTGATTCTGGTTCCAGTTTGGATCAGGAGTTTTGACTCATCTCCAAATTTAATTTTTAAGACTCGAGTTTTGTTTTTTCTGCCACCAAAGAATGTCTTCAAAGTCATGTTTTTCCAGGTCCCTAAACTTATTTAGTAAAGTAGCAGCATGTTGGTCTGCTAAGTAACTAATTCTGTAAGTTCTTGTTTTCTGTCGTTGTTTCAAAGTTTTAAACCATTAAAACAGCATTGCTCTGCAGAATAGCAGCAGATGTAAGATAGGGCCAGTCTGATCTTTACATATGCCTTAGTAACCATGGTTGGTGATGGAGAGAATAATGTGGGAAGGGAACTAATTGGAGGTCATCACAAAATAGACTTACATAAACAATGTGATGTGCACAAAAAAAGTCTAAGAAAATGAAAGATGTTTGGGTAGGGAGGAGAGCTTTAATTGGAAGTGACCTTGTAAAACACATTCCCTTATGTTCATGGGTGGGCTGGCTGGTCTATTTAAAAAAAGCCTGGTTCACATTAACCCCACCCACTGTCTGGAGATGCTTCTCAGTACAAAACAAACGAATGTTTGAATACAGATCCAGCATCTGAGCAGTTAATGGGAACAATATGTACAGATGTTTCATGTAGCACCTCAGACATCCTTATCATGAAATGCAACTATAGTCCTGGAGCACCTTAGAGACTGAGCAAAAATGTATTTCTTGGTTTAAGACAACAGCTTTCCAATTGTCTCTCTGCATGTGTTTTTAAAAGAAACAAAACCTGAAATACAATCATATCCACTAAGCAGGGCATTTCTTACACAAAGGTTTGATGAAAGTTAATCGGTGTTTATAAACTTGTGTCAAAACAAATGCCCCATCAATAATAGACCAGCCATTTTGTCTAATGGATCAGGAAGGCTGCACAAAGAAATATGGGATGCACTGATTTTTGGAACAGCTGAGGTTTTGATGGGGGTGAGGTGTGTTCAAAAAGGGGTGGAACTGGCCCAGTCATAAGCTGATTTTTCAGGGAGGGCTAGGATTGTGGTTTGAAGGTACTAGCTTCAGCACTAAGAGCTCAACAGCCAGAATTTCTCCTGGGGCTCTAGGAAAGGTGCATGCAGGAACATGAACTCCAACCTCCCTTAAAAAGGTACAGCTAGAGTATTGGATATTTTAAATTCAAGCTGATTTGATTTGGCACAAAGGTCATGTCACATGGGATGTTTCTCTTTCCTGATTGGCTGGCCGATTAACTGTTTGACATGAATTTGTAGTTACCAATTAAAACATAGCCGGGATTATTTTCCAACATTAGCTTAAAATGTGTTGCCTAATGAAGGTGTGGTCAAGATCCACCCTGGCTATTATTAGTTCTGCGAGTCACAATTCTCTTAGCTCATCTGGAAAAGCTGTTTCCTCTGGGTGAACTGGATCTTTTTGCTCAGTGTAGCTGCAGTGGCATGTATTACAAACCCAGCACATCTAACCACAGTTTGGGAGAAACTGCTGATTTAATGGCTAAGTCCTTTCACAATGTCTAGCTATTGCAAAATTCACTAAGCAGTATTTTCTACAGTCATCAGGGTATCGGTATTGATTGTCTGGGTATATATTGTGTGCTCAGAAATGATATGCATAATAAATCAGTATTAATAGACAGAGAAATCAAAATTGCAATTGAATGAAATGTTTACTTTCTGTCTATCCAAGTACTTATACCAGGGATTGTCAAAATGACCATTAAAGCTTTTTTGATGGAAAATTGGGGTTTTGATTAATTGAAAATTCTCATGGAAGCTGACTTTCTGTGACTGCCATCCCCCCCCCCGCCATCAGTCAAAATCAAGAACCTATACCCATCCAAAAATTTCACTTTTGCACCAAAAACATGAACATTTTGGGTTTTTTGGGACCCTGTTTTCAGTGAGAAAACTCCTCCCTGCCCTCCCATTTTCTGACCAGTTCTAATTTACATAACCCTCATCACTACAGCATCTGAGCACAGCATCACTTCCAGGAAACTAATCCAAACTCACATTTGACACAAATGACTCAGGATCTTGCATCAGAGTAATTTATAAAGGCAATAAATCATGCAGCAAAATGGGGGGTTTTGTTCTAAGTATTACAAAAGTTCTTTTCTGATCTTATGCACCCTGCAACCTCAGACTCCTCTTTAAAATCCATCCACATGACTCACTTTTTACAGTCAGCTTTGTGTTGCTAACCTCCACCCTGGCCTTCATTGTGGATGCTGTCCAGAAACCTTATTCCATACAATTTAATGCATTACAAATCCGAAGAGGAAACAAAATATAGCCATATCACTAAGTCTCACTGTTCATGGTTGCAATCCTTTTAACCTAGCCATTTCTTTATTATCTACTTGTCCTGTTAAATGTCATTTATGTTGTAGGCTCCTTGGTGGAATAAGAACCTGTTATTTCTGTATCTTTAAAGTGCCGTCCATATCTACACAAACATATAAGTAATGATACTGTGTTACAAAAACTTAAACAGAAATTGTATTCATGAACTAGAATATATTACTAAAAAAATGCTCAAAAGTACCCAGGTAGGTCACGTTTAATGAGTATTAAAAAGACTGCCCGCTGTGTGCAATAAGCTTGGCCAACAGACACTCTGAAGCATCCAACCCCATAGTCGCAAAATGATTTATAAAGTGACAAGTTAGATACTGTTAATGCAGACACTGTACAGTTAGCCATAAATTGCACCAAATTTCAGACAGTGGATCCCACTTCCCTGAGGAAAGGGAATATTAACGAGGGCTTAAAACTATCTTGGCTCTTTTTGAAAAGTGCCTGGAGATCTTTAACATCTACCTTCAGTTACTTTCCAGTTTAACATGTAATTCAAAGGACACCACCTCTGTTATATTAGCACTTCTTAGAAATGCCGTGTAATATCAATACAGGCTTGGACTTGCTGGACCCTGGGCAAGAAGGGGGGAGAAGGGGAGCTGGCTCTGCATCCCTGGAAGGGGTGGGGCCTCTGGTGGAAGGGGCAGGGCTGGGGCAAGTTGATCTTTCAGCACTTCCCTGAGTGTGGCGCCTGGCACTCTGGCAGCAATTTAAAGGGCCCAGGGTGCCAGCCACTGCCATTATCACAGTAGCTGTGGCAGCTGGGAGTCCTGGGTCATTTTAAACTGCCAGACCCTGAGGAAGCTGTCCTCTCTGCCCCTCCATCAGCAGACCTGCACTTGGATTCTAAGTTCTGATGTGGGAATTAAATTTACAGCCTTGTGGTCTAAAGGCAAGTTTGCACCAATTGAGGCATACTGACAGGACCAGAGGGGATAGAAGAGAGTCACAGAGCCCAACAATCCTAATTTTTATGGCATAGTTCTAGACATCCACATCACTGGGTCAAGAGACATGTTTTAATAATTTAGCTACAGAGGAATAGAATAGAAGCTTGATTGTAGCAGTGTTTTTATTATGATTGAAGGAAGTTGTACTTCAGTTCAGAACAAATTCCTCTTTTTCTGTTTCTCAGGTAGTGTTTTTTCTTTCCCAAAATAGAGTGGGATTCCTAAATGAGACTAACTTGATGACCTTGTGTATGATTTTTTTTTTTGACTTACTGGGTATCAGCTGTCCAGCAATGCATTAAGTGGTGAAATATTTACATGTGAAGCTTTCCATATCGTATCAGGTCCATGCCACCTAGTGGTGATAGTACATGCAGTAGAACCTCAAGGATACAAACACCTCAGGAATGGAGGTTGTTCATAACTTTGAAATGCTCTGAACTCTGAATAAACATTGTGGTTGGTCTTTCAAAAGTTTACAACTGAACTTTGACTTAATATGGCTTTGAAACTTTACTATGCTGAAAAAAAAAAGGTATTTTTAACCATATTAACTGAAATGAAGCAAGCACAGAAAGTGTTTTTACGTTGTTAAATTTCTTTTTTAAACTTTTCTTAAGTAGTTTACATTTAACACAATACTGTATGGTATTTCCTTTTTTTGTGTCTCTATGGCTGCCTTACTGCATACTTTTGGTTCCGAATGAAGTGTGTGGTTGACTGGTCAGTTTGTAACTCTCATGTTCATAACTGAGTTCTGCTGTATTTGGTTTGTCCTAATTCTCTTCCTTTATATATACAAAAAGTATATATTTGAACAATGGAGAAATACTTGTTATGATATTAATCCATGCCTAGCCTGCACATGAAAATCTTGTCTTTCATCCTCAGACACCATATTCATCCTTAGAACACTGGGATAAGTATAGTGGCCCTCAGAACTGAAAAGAACTGAAGGCAACTACAAACATTTGTTAACTGACCTGCCCACTACTGTCCATGTACTTCCATCTTGGTTGCTGAAACCAACAGCAACCAAGGAAAGAGCGAGAAAGAGGAAAAAAATGTCAGCCCTCTAATCTTGCAATTATTATTCTTGTTGCACACATCTCCAGTATTCTTCACCGGCCCAAGCCATAATGTAACTCTCATAATTCCAAATGTTCTTTTGAAGCAAATATTTGCACTGTAAAAAAGATAAACAAAAGAAATAGTATTTTTAAGTCATATAATACAGTACAAGTATTGTAGTGCAATCTCTTTACTGTGAAAGTACAATTTACACATGTAGAATTATTATAATTTTAATGTAATTGGACTCAAAACCAAAACAATATACAACTTTAGAGTCTATAAGTTGAAGCATGAAGGTGCATATACATATTTAGCATATCTGGCACGTAAATGTATTGGAACAGCAGCTGCCATATGAATGCCTGTTCTCACTTTCAGGTGACATTGCAAGGGTGCATCTACACAGCAGGGCTTAACTTGAAATAAGCTACGCAAATTGAGCTACGTCAATTGCGTAGCTTATTTCGAAATAGTTTATTTCGAGTTTTGGTGCTGTCTCCACAGCACTTACTTTGAAATAGAGCACTCTTCCTCTGACTTCCCATACTCCTCATACAATGAGGGTTACAGGAGTCGGAGTCAGCAGTCCTCCATCTTGACAGTATTTCGACATTATGTTGAAATAACTGCTGGCTATGTACATGTGGACTATGTTATTTTGAAATAACACTAGTTATTTCGAAATAATGTTGCTGTGTAGACATAACCTAAATGGGCAGTATTAACTTTCACAAATGTAAACAAAGTTGTTTATCTTAGCTATTGGCCGAACAATAAGTAGGGCTGAGTGGACTTGTATGATTTGAATTGAAATATACTGTTTCTTTTATTTTTTTACTGAGCAAATATTTATAATAATGTGCACTGTACACTTTGTATTCTATGTTCTAATTGAAATCGATGTACTTGAAAACATAGAAACATTTAAAAAATTATAATAAATTTGGTATTCTGCTATTGTTTAATAGTGCTATTAAAACTGATTGATCGTAACTTTAAAAAAAATCTAGTTAATTTGTTTTGCATTAATCACATGATTTCGCTGCAATTGACAACCCTACTATAAAACATGCTGAACCCCGGACATTTACAGAAGGTGTTAAAAACAAGTAAAACTAGAAAGGCAAGAGCTGCAAAAAGTGATTGTGGAAGAGCTATTGTATTAGCATCTGTCTCTTAGGTCTTTACTGGTACGTTTTTGTGTTAGATTCAGAACAGAGGCAACATATTAGCTATAGGGACTAGAGGCACCATTTGTTTTGACTGAGTTGAGTCTCTTGGAGTTTGACAATAAACTGTACAGCCTATTTCTGAGTTTCTCAGGGTGACAGGGGTGGGCAAGACACTGCTGTGAGTGAAGAAAAACAAGACAAAACATTAACTCCCAAAGTGCTTTGCCAAGCCTCAAAGGGAAAAGCTGCATGGAGCCTGCCAGACACAATGTCTGTGCGAAGCAGAAACAGTGAGCGGAAGAGACATAAGGAATATTGGTTACATAGCTTCCCCACTCTAGTCCAATACAGTAACGAGGCCAATGGAACCAATTAGGATTCTCTTTCACGATAGCATGAATATTGGTCAACACAAAGTAATTCTCTTCTTTTCTTAAATACCACTTCCAGTGTGGTTCTCTGGAAAGTCCAGAGAACTCCCCTCCCATTGACCACTTTTACTGAAGTATAGAGAATTCACAGTAGAATCTTTTTTAAAGCCCTGCATAGTGTGCAGTTTGGTTTTAAAAATGTAAACAAGTGCACCATTGTCTGTATTTGCATTCATGATCCAGCCAGACACATGATTTGAGACTTAAAGAACTGTGAATTTTCTCCGTTACTTTAAAGGATTGTTAATTCTTAAGTTGAATTATGACCACTTGCATGCCACCAGTGTTAAAATCATTTTTATGATAGCGTGGCCAGTGGAGTGCAGTATGCTCAAAACAAGGCCATGGTAATACATCTGGCCTCACACATCTCTAAAGAAAAAGAGGGTGTGACAGAGCAGGGCAAAGAATAAACCCAGGCTCAGAGAACAGTGGCCCAAAGAAAATCCTAGTAATACTACTTCAGTTTCTACAGTTTCACTGCTCACAGTCATACCAGAAATATTCAGCTGATGCATTTGTCTAGTGAGACTGTCACATCCTGATTTTCCACTAATTTCAAAGGACATTGCATAAAATCATAGACAATAGAATTGGGAAAGACTTTTTAGGAAGAAGACTGCAAGCTGTGACTATGCAGACAATGTATTCCATTATCCAGGCTTCTTTCAGTTGTTCAGATAATGGAGAGAGAGAACACAACTCCAGTCACTGCTCCAATGACTTTTCAGATATTTTGGTGAAAGGTAGAACAGCTTCAAAAGAAGAGACTGACATGTCCAGCCCACAGTACATTACAAACCCATTGGTTAGGGTACTCTTGTGTCATGGGGGGAGACCCAAATTCAAATCAAGCACAGCCCTGATCCCCTACAGCCTAAGGGAGTGTTTGAATTATTAGGTTCTAGCAAAGAGAATGGGGTGATCACAAAACCGTTGTTGGTAGCATGATATCTAAGTCCTCTTGTGAATCTAGTCCAAAAACAACTCAGCCAGTAGTATTTCGCAGATTAGTGTCTAATTCATTAATCATTTTGTTCTACCTAAAATGGAATCTTCTTTTTCAGCCAATGCATGATTGACTGGAAACTTTTGTGTGTGTGTGTGTGTGTGTGTGTGTGTGTGTGTGTGCACCCCCCATCCCATGTTGTTCAGCTATGATCCTTTAAAGGAGTTGTTCCCTCACAAGTAGGGTAATCTGGGGTGTGCATAGAACTAATAAAAGGAGGTCCATTTGAAGACAGAGAATTAGAGCTGATCAGGAGTTTTCTGCCTCAATGTTTCAAAGAAAAACATAGTTCCTGTGTGTGTGTGTGTGTGGGGGGACCCTAACTCCAACTCCAACTCCAACCCCACACCCCATCCAAAGAATTTATTTGTTTTCAAGAAATTTTTGATTCTCCATGGGGGAAATCTGAAATATTTCTGTCTGCCTGACTGGCCACAATGCCAAATGGAGTTGTAGTTCAGATGCCCTTACACCCATTCTCCTCTGTGGACCGAATAGCACCCCATTATGCACCATGATATATTTTTTGCCACAGTGCATCATGGGAGAAATAGCATGACATGGCAGGCATAGTACAGCTAGAGAGGAGCCCTGCCCAAAGTGAATGGGGGCTTAAGGCAGCCAAATTGCAATTGCCATCAGGCACCTCTCCTCAGAAACTTCGGAAGTAAAGAAGGTACTTGGGGCTGTAAGAGTTGTGAACTTTGTTGAAGATAAGCCCATCAGTGCATGTGTAACCCATGCACCTTATAGGGAGCTATCTCTTTAAGAGACCCTTGTAGGGGAGGTAAGAGTGAGTTGAGTGTTAGGGTTGCTGGGCAGATTTAGCACTCCACCCAGAAGCTTCTGGAGTTGGGTCCAGTAATTTGACATCAGACTTTATAAGCCAGCAGTGAGGGCAGATGCTTTTCTAAGGCCTATGTGAGCTGGAAGAAGCTAAGCCAGGAGCAGAGAACTGTCTGCTGTTCCTCACTCTGCAGCACTTTGCAGCAGGTAGTGATGTTGTTAACCCTCCACCAGGGATCATGGGCAATGCTACTTAGAGCAAGGAGAACCTGGGAGGGAAAATAACTTTTGTGTTAATTGTCTGCTTTAAATGCTGTTTTGATTTTAGCCAAACTGTTTTAGCTCACTTTCTCAGTCAGTGGGATTCTTCAGCTCCTCTGTAAATGTAGCAATGGGGAAAGAGTCATTTCTATTTTGTTGTTCTCAGTGTTGATATTTTCTTGTAACTGGATTTCTTTAAGCCTGTTCACTTGTGAGTTAACTGACTAGTTAATCAGTTAGCTGGCTGTCTAGCAGTGATCCACAGCAGAGGAAGAGTCTGCCTGGACTCCACCTGAGGATTTCCTACAAGCAGGTGGAGAGATAGTTCAGACTCAGCATATGGTGCAGATTTGATGATCAGAGGCACAAACCGAGACTTTGGTGAACTAAATCTAAGCTTTTGGGACCTCTCAGTCTTTTCTTACTGTGTTTGTGTGGACTGAACTGTTCAAATTTTACTTTTAGTTTTCTCTTTACTTATGTTTACTTGTAGGGTTGACAGATGGTTTCAACAAAAATACCGGACACACTTGACATTACATCACAATCTACATTACATCTTATTTAGAAAATACTGGACACTTGTATTGTCTCATTTATATTTTCTCAATTTGTTTCCTGAACAGAAAGCTCAAATACTGGACTGTCCGGTTCAAAGCCGGACACCTGGCAACCCTCACTGTAACTGTGGACATTATCTGTGGGTTATAAAATAGGTGTGTTATGTTATAAGAATTAGATTATTTGTTTTTTCATAAGATTTTATAGTTATTTAATTACATTCATTTCTTTAGTTTCTTTTTGTAACTTGAATGTAGGGAGGCTGGCACTGGGCAATCCTTGCTGAAATTCCTTTCAGACTCAACTCTGGGTCTCCAGTACTGCTGTGGGAGTGGGTTGCGTTTCTTAGACACTGGAGAAGGGCAGTGAAGTCTAGCCCCCCCAAGGTTACACATGCATCCTCACTATTTCCTCAGCAGCTCCTCTTCCACACTAGTGTTCATTGGGTTCAAGTGGCAAAGTTCTGACTTGCTAGTATAAGCTCGGAAAACATGCACAAATTTTCCTAGTTAAGGATGACTCTGCCATTCCTGAATATATCTCTGACCAACATTAGCTTGCTCTGAGGATTTTTCTCCAGGGGTGGAATGAGATGTAAGTTCTCTATCCAGGTCATTGCAAATGGGTATTAATGAGCGTAAAGGTTCTTAGGATACCAGAACCATTGTTTACCATGTTACCCTTACCTCCAGCATGGGGAAGTCTTGCCAGTGCATGGCTGGATACCATTTCCCTAACACCATCAGTTTTCCAGTGACTCAGGCACTCTCCTCAAGGCAAGGGCAGCTCTGTCTTGGCTTTTAGGTTAACATTAGATGCACTTCAGTTCCCAAGTCCCTTTAAATTATTCCCCTGTGTAGTGGTCAATTGCGGAAGAACTTTGTACGTGTTAGTTTAGGGGTGGTGAGGCCTGCATTCTTTCCCCCCTTTCCCTTTCCCCTATATCTGATGAGCCAGAAGCAAGTCTTTGGGAACATACACCATTTAAGATAAGCATTGTTGCCAGCATAGCAAGAACAAGTATAAGATAAGGTTAAAGGACAAGGACGCATAAACAACTCTGTTTACCCTAATGTACTGATCACGTAAACAGGGCCAAAGGACAAGAAGATCCAGATCAGAACCAGATCGATAACTAACAGCTAAGCTCTACATCAGCACTAATGAGTAAACCCTGGAAATTTCCAAACTGCCAAACAGGGCAGGGAAACTGTATTTAAAGCTGCCTCAGAGCCTAGCAAATCGGACTTCACCAATGGGCTTTGGGTACCGGCGCCTCGGAAGCTGAATCAACCTCCCACTTCGTCTGCAGCCTACCCGGAGTCCCAGGCTTGCAGGAAGGGACGTAAGATATGCCGCTTCTTTGTTATGTTGTTCTTCCATTTATGGGGCACAGCTGTTAGCTGTCAAGAAATAAACTGTTTGTGTTCGACAGATACCTGTGTAGCGTCCTTTGTACTTTGGGAACCCAGTGTTGGACCTGAGACTTACTCTGGCCGGCTACACCCTGTGATATGCAGTCCCTGACACTAGCTACTTAGGGAAATCCCAGATCCTCTGCCTGTAAAGGTGCAATTTACCCCAGTTTGCCAGTTTTACAATCACTGCTCTTGTAAAAATCACACCACATTTCTGATAAAATAAAGTTTATTTAAAGGAGAGAGATTCTACTAAAAACATGAGAAAGTAACGGAAATGAATGGTTACAATACAAAATCCTGAAATGTGAACTTGGATCTACACTTCATTATTAGCTAGGAAAGGTAACTATTAAAATAGGTATTCTTGCCAAAATTCATTCTGTTATAGGTCTGGCTGGCTTCAGAGGAACCAGAATCCAAGTTTTCTGATAAGACCACCTGACTTTTAAAGATGTCTCCTTGGGGAAAGGCCTCCAGTACCTATCCCTCCTCTCTGTTATACTGAAATAGCCTTTTTGTTTCCATTGATAGACAGGACAAATCCGTTTTATCACAATATTATTTTTTAACCTTTAAGATGTTTTGATTGTTTGCAGCTGCCTTTGATGGTTTTCCAGAGAAAATCCTGGGCAAGCCTAAACCACTGAATCTTGCATTGCATCACCAGCTAAACAGAGTAGAGTGACTGCTCCTTCCTGCCTGAATGGATATTACCAAGACATATTACCCCAGTAAAGAATTTTTATTCCAAGTTCATAAACTGTGTTTTCAGTATAGTTACATTATTCCTTAAATATTACCCATACATGCATCTTGCAATGACTATTATCAGGCTAAGTTATGAACTTTTGGTAGATTCCACTTATGGATAAATGTCACAGTGAGTTTGTTAAAGAGATGAAAGTTGTTTGCAAACAACAGGGGATCTTTTGCTAAGCTGTATCTGTGTCACAGTGGGTCAGGACCAATTTTGCCCCTTCCCTATTGCTAACTTAGAGCGACAAAATGTATGTGCATGTACAGAGAAGTTTTGGAAAAGACTGAGAACTAATGGATAGTTTGAAAGTTTTGGTTTTGATGTTTGGGTGTCCACTTTGAAACACTGAAAACAGAGGCATTCACAATTAATGGAAACTTCTAAAAGTGTTTAGCTTAAGCTAACCTAAGTTTAATTTTAGGTTTCTATTTGTCTGGAAAGAGTAAGGAATGTCTGTCATTTCAGTCTGCAATGGACTGGAATGCTAAAATCAATGGACTGCCTGACTGTGTACATAAAGACCTAAAAACATTAGAGACACCATTCTTGTAGTTCAGATGTTTTGTTGAATATTATAACAAAACCCAAAGCCAAATGCAACCAAGGGCTCTCAAGTTATAAGAAAATCTCAATTACAACATGAAAAAGAGCCTGATTCTGTAGTTTAGTAAAGAGGCATCAGTAATTTGTCTCTAGCAAAACCAGAGATCTTAGAAATCTTAATCATGTGATCAGTCCCACTGGTCTCAATGGGGACTCCTTATAAGAATAAAATTTGGAAGAACTGCCCACTGTATTGTGACATACAAAAAGACGTGAGACGTAAATTGCTGATTAAACAGAAGTACATTATTAAATGACTCTATATCATCATATTAATTGCAGATATTTTGTCAAATCTGTGACATGTTATTAAGTGCTAGTTTAATTGAAATTAAAAAATGCGCCTGTAGTCCCCTTACTATGGGAGCCTCTGACTTTTACTGGGAGGATCCTTTGTGCTGCAGTCTACCTCTAGAGACTACAACTTCCATGAGCCCTTGGGAGAAAAAGGAGGGAAATGGTGGTCCTCTTCCAGGCTGTGCAGGGAAAGAGTGTGTGTGGGGGGGAGGGGGAGGGGGGTTCCAGTTTGGAGAAAGGAGACAGATTGCTGGTGTGGAGCCTTTTCCAGGCCAGGAGCTGTTGTGTTGAAGCTAAAGCCTATTACTGAGAGCCTGCTGGGGCTTGGATCTAGGAGGCTGCTTCAGAGGCTGTTGGCGATTGTCTCTGGAGGGCAGAGACTTTGGCTGTGCCTGTGGCTGAGAAGGGCCTGCATAACCCTGCATAGATAGTACTGTGTGTAACTGTGGCTGTTTGGGAAAGTGCCTGGGACAGAGCACAGAAGACGAACCGACTCTGGGTCCAAAGAGAGCCAGGGTGATCTGCCCAGTGAACCAGAGCTGCTGGCATTTGGTGGGGCCTGCTCCAGTGGCAGAGGGATTTTGCAGCTGTCTGCCTGCCTGGACTGATACACATACACAGCCTGCATAGTGCTGTCTCCACTTCAGCTGCAGACCTTCAAGCACGCCCACACAAGCGAGATCCAGAGAAGTGCACACTCTGGGGTGGGATAAATGGTGGCAGTGTAAATGCCAGTTAGATAAGTTTCCTTTATTTCTGTGTACTTTAATTGACTTTATTCACTTTTAGTCTGTCAAACCCTGTTTCTGTAAGTTGTTAAGTAAAGGTGTGTTAATTATTCCAGTAATAATCTGGATCTAACTCCAAAACAACAATTATAAATAATATACATCTAATTGGTTAAATAATTTTATTCCTGGAGGCTCCCAAGGCACACCATTAAGTGAGTACAGGGTGAGCCAGGTGCAGGCACCGCCATTGTATATTCCTTTAGGAACAAGGGACTGCAGCCAGGGGGTGGATAGGGAATCCCCAACTATACAACATCCTCACTGGAGTACTCAGGATCTCCTTTAATGTTAACATGTTCAGGCGCCCAGGCACACAGGTGAGCATGGTCTGCTCCCGAGTAGCCCAGGAGGAAAGAGGATTACACACCCACGATAAAAACTAACTGAAACTTGATTTCTGAGCTTGGAGAGACTGAGCAGCTGTGCTGCAGACCAGACTGCTGGCCAGGTAGCACTTTTGTTTCCCAAAATGGGTGGGAACTTTAGCTTTTGCTACAGATGTGAAAAAAGACAGCAGAAAAGATTACATCTGTAGAGAGAGAACACAAGCTTCGGCAAGATCTATTCTCCACTCACTATACTCTTTCAACTGTGGTCATACATGCCACACTATAAAAGGAACAAGTTCTGCTGTGCTTTTCCTCAAGAAAACCTCCCATGGAGGACAGAGGACTAGAGTGCTAGTTGGAGCCCCCATGTACATTCAGCGGGAGGAGGGATTGTACACCAGCAGCAGAGGGAGTGTGCCCAAGACCAACAGAATACCTCTGCAAGTGCTGGGAAAGATTACACAACAGTGGCAAAATACCCAACTCATATAACTCTCCTCTGTTTACTTAACTCTGCTAGCTGGTGTGAAAGAAGGGGAGAGGGGACATCAGATGGTGGCAGCTCACTTTCAGTGCTCTGAAGAGGTCCTAGAAGCAGTGGGGTACCTAGTTTCCTGGTCTTTATGTGCAACAGCAGTGGTTGTGCCTAACGTCTGCACAAGTCCACTAGGGATGAGGAAATCTCACTGCACAACCTTGCAGGGCTAATTCCCACTCCCAATCCATCTGAAACTGACTGAAACGTTCATAATCATTTTAATGGAAGTTGCATCAGATCCCCAAGGAATTAACTAGCCCCCATCTATTGACTGTCTCCTGAGGTTTTGAGTTGAAAGTCTGGTATTTATGTTACAGTGATGATGCTTTTGCCTTAGTAACGAGTGCATGATTCGGCTCCAATCCTGTTCTCTACAGGACTATTAGCGCAGTGTTCTGGAAGGCTGCAGAATGGGAAGGTGTCCTGCTATTTTAATATTAGATTTCTTTGTATTCCTCTGTGTGTGTGTGTGTGTGTGTGTAGACAGTATGTGTGAGATGATTAATAACCATGGTTACACTAACATACTCCTACCTGAGGGAACACAGAATCTACTTCCCTCTCAAAAAGTGTACATCTTGCAGAGTCTCTGGCTAGTCTGGCGCAAAGCGAATTGTGCATCTTTGCTGCAAAATAGTGAGAGAGACTTTCCTAGGAAAGAATCACTGGTGTCAGCCTTACAGACTTTGTTATATAATGAAAGCCTTGCAAGCCTTCAGAGGAATGCAGTACTCCTCTTTGCAACCATATGATCTTACTGTCTTCAGCCTTGTCTCATCCCACCTGCCCAGCTCCTCACTGTGCTTATTGTCACTTGCCTCTTTCTCTTCAGATTGGAGCAGATTGTGCCTGGTTGTTCCATAGCTGCACAAGAGTGAAGCACAGAGGAAACATATTGGAGGTGCTTATCCCACAATGTGCACCACATGCAAAGGCCTCTCACCATTCCATTCTCAAGAGAAGAGGCTAGTCTCAATTTAGTGCTAAAACACTCAGGAGTTGGTACAAGCAGCAGTCATAGCTGAGCTCCTAACAGCAGCGACATAATTATTGCTCACCTCTGAGCTAATAGCTGGCTTAATTTTTGACCAGGGGCCACTTCAGAAATTTTTGAAGTGTCCCCAGGCCGCCCCGGAAGGGGCAGGGCTTCAAGCAGAAGGAGCGGGGCCAGCACACTTCCCTGCTTCCCCACTCACAGTCCCTGATTGGTCTGGAGGTGGAGGACTGCACAAAGTTTTTGCCACCCCAGAGAGAACTGCCAGCTGTTCTGAACAGCTGGCTGTTCCCTCTAGGCGCCTTGGCCCCTGGCAGTGGGAGGAGACTTTGCGTGCTCCCTTCCCCCAAGTCAATCAGGGCCTGGGGAAGGGGGAGCACGCAAAGTCTCTCTCCCTGCCCCCACCCGCGCTTAGAGTTAACTGTCGGCTGAGCAGGAGCTGACTTTAAATGCCGAGCCCCTTGCAGGGCAGGAGGAAATTTCACATGCTCCCTCTCCCCCAAGCCCTGATTAGCCTGGAGGCAAGGGGAGTGTGTGAAGTCTCCTCCTACCCTCTCCCCATCCTGCAAGGAGCAGGTGGCACTTAGAAGCTCCGCGCCCTTTGCAGGGCAGGAGGAGACTTTGTGTGCTTCCCTGCTCTCAGGCCAGTCAGGGCTTGGGGCTGGGAGAGCGTGCAAAGTCTCCTCCCGCCCTGCTTTAAGTCAGTGTTTAGCTGTAAACTTTTGAAAGAACAACCACAACATTTTGTTCAAAGTTACAAACATTTAAGAACTTGTAGTTCTGAGGTTTTACTATACGCCACATTGGGGGTGGGAGGAGCAGATAAAGGTACGTAGCATCCTTTTTCTGACAGTAGAATAGCTCTGCATGTCCCCATCTGAGAGAATACTGCAATTTGATGTTCACACTATTAGCTATTTAGGATAGGGGCTCTTTTCTTTAGTTATGCATTGTATTTTATAAGTCTTTAAGCAGCAGCAATAAAACATTGTTAATGAGCAGTGGTCAGTATTGTGACATGTATTTGGGATAGTGGGAATATGCTGTCAAATGAAACATTTTGGACATATGCTGATCTGTGCAAGACTGCACTACTACTACAGTCCAAGACAGCAGCGATGGATGGTGATAAGTCTTCTGTTGTTACCTGCACGGAGTGTGCCATGTTTGTCTTCTTCCTGGAAGAAAGAACAGATTTCGTCTGCATGAAGTGCAAGTTGGTCGCCATTTTGGAAGAAAAAATTAGAGGGCTGGAGGCCCAAGTGTCAACCCTGCGCTCGATCAGAAAAGACGAAGACTTCCTCAATAGAAGGCAGCGTTTAATCCTTCAAGCGTGGCAGGTGGAAGAGCCAGAGAGGGCAGTACGGGACCAGGAAGAGAACTGGCAGCATGTAACTTCTAGAAGGGGAAAAAGGCCAGCACGGGAATCCCCCCAGTGCTATAGAGGTAAGCAATCGCTTTCAGGCTTTCTCCGCAGGCTCTGCAGTGTTGAATGGTTTGGATGGGACCTCACAGGGAAGAAACCGGAAGGGAACACCATCTACTGGAAGGCATGGGATGCGTAGTCCTAGGGATGGGGGTTCCATGGCCACCACCCCCAAAAGAAAATGACAGGTGGTGGTGGTCGGGGACTCCCTCCTAAGAGGGACTGAGCCATCCACCTGCCGATCGGACCTGGAATCTCGAGAGGTGTGCTGCTTACCGGGAGCTCGCATTCAGGATGTGACTGAGAGGCTTCCCAAACTGGTCAAACCTTCGGATCGCTACCCCTTCCTGCTTCTCCACGTGGGAACTAATGATACGGCCAAGAATGACCTTGAGCGGGTTACTGCGGATTATGTAGCGCTGGGAAGAAGGATCCAAGAATTCGGAGCACAAGTGGTGTTTTCGTCCATCCTCCCTGTTGAAGGGAAAGGACTGGGCAGGGATCGTCGAATTGAGGAAGTCAATGCGTGGTTGCGCAGGTGGTGTCGCAGAGAGGGCTTTGGTTTCTTTGACCATGGGACTCTGTTCCGGCACAAGGATTGTTAGGAAGAGATGGGATCCACCTAACCAAGAGAGGAAGGAGCATCTTCACGGGCAGCCCTCCTAGTGAGGAGGGCTTTAAACTAGGTTTGTCGGGGGACGGTGACCACAACCCTGAGGGGAGTGGGAAAGTTGGATACCGGAAAGAAATGCAAAGAGGAACGAGCAACAAAGGAGGACCCCTGATTCGAATGGAGAAGATAGGGCAACCAACTGGCTATCTGAGGTGTTTGTACACTAATGCGAGAAGCCTGGGCAACAAACAGGAAGAACTGGAGGCCCTGGCCCAGTCCCAGAAATATGATTTAATTGGGATAACGGAGACTTGGTGAGATGACTCGCATGACTGGAGCGCTGTCATGGAAGGGTATAGGCTGTTCAGGAAGAACAGGCAGGGGAAAAAAGGAGGAGGAGTTGCACTATATGTAAGAGAGCACTATGATTGCTCTGAACTCCAGTATAAAGAGGAGAAAACCTGTTGAGGGTCTATGGGTTAAGTTTAAAGGAGCAAACAACAGAAGTGATGTTGTGGTTGGTGTCTGCTACAGGCCACCGAATCAGGTGGATGAGGTAGATGAGGCTTTCTTCGACAACTGAGAGAAGCTTCCAGATCACAGGCCCTGGTTCTCGTGGGGACTTTAATCACCCTGACATCTGTTGGGAAACCAATACGGCAGTACACAGGCAATCCAGGAAGTTTTTGGAGAATGTTGAGGATAACTTCTTGGTACAAGTGCTGAAGGATCCGACCAGGGCCGTGGCGCAGCTTGACCTTCTGCTCACAAACAGGAGGAACTAATAGGGAAGTAGAGGTGGGTGACAACCTGGGAAGCAGTGATCATGAGATGGTAGATTTCAGGATCCTGACCAAAGGAAGAAAAGAGAGTAGTAAAATACACACCTTGGACTTCAAAAAAGCAGATTTTGACTCCCTCCGAGATCTGATTGGCAGAATGCCCTGGGATGCTAACATGAAGGGGAAAGGAGTCCAGAACAGCTGGCAGTATTTTAAAGAAGCCTTATTGAAGGCACAGAAAGAAACCATCCCGATGCGTAGCAAGAGAGGCAAACATGGTAGGAGACTGGATTGGCTTACTGGGGAAATCCTTGGTGAACTTAAGCACAAAAAGGAAGCTTACAAAAAGTGGAAACTTGGACAGATGACTAGGGAGGGGTATAAATGTATAGCTTGAGAATGCCGGGGGGTTATCAGGAAGGCGAAAGCACAGATGGAATTGCGACTGGCTAAGGATGTGAAGGAAAACAAGAAAGGTTTCTACAGGCATGTTAATAAGAAGAAGGTGATCAGAGAGGGTGTGCGGCCCCTACTGGATGAAGGAGGTAACCTAGTGACAGATGATGTGGGGAAAGCTGAAGTACTTAATGCTTTCTTTGCCTCTGTATTCACGGACAAGGTGGGCTCCCGGACTAATGCACTAAGTGATGGGATGAAGATAGACAGCCCTTGGTGGGTAAAGAACAGGTTAGGAACTATTTAGAAAAGTTAAATGTACGCAAATCCATGGGTCCGGACTTAATGCATCCGAGGGTACTGAGGGAGCTGGCAAATGTCATTGAGGAGCCTTTGGCCATTATCTTTGAAAAGTCGTGGAGATCGGGAGAAATCCCGGATGATTGGAAAAGGGCAAATGTAGTGCCCATCTTCAAAAAAGGGAAGAAGGATGATCCAGGGAACTATAGGCTGGTCAGTCTTATCTCGATTCCTGGAAAAATCATGGAAGGGATCCTTAAGGAATCCAATTTGAGGCACTTGGAAGAGAGGAAAGTGATTAGGAATAGTCAGCATGGATTCACAAAGGGAAAATCATGCCTGACCAATCTGATTAGCTTCTATGATTAGGTAACTGGCTCTGTGGATGTGGGGAAAGCTTTTGATACGGTCTCCCACAATATTCTTGCCAGCAAGTTAAGGGAATGTGGATTGGATAAATGGACGGTAAGATGGATAGAAAGCTGGCTAGAAGGCCGGGCCCAGCGGGTAGTGATCAACGGCTCGATGTCAGGATGGCGGTCGGTTTCTAGCGGAGTGCCCCAAGGTTCGGTTCTAGGACCGGTTTTGTTCAATATCTTTATTAATGATCTGGATGAGGTGATTGATTGCACCATCAGCAAGTTTGCGCGGATGATACTAAGCTAGAGGGAGAGGTAGATACACCTGAGGGCCGAGATAGGGTCCAGAGTGACTTAGACAAATTGGAGGATTGGGCCACAAGAAATCTGATGAGGTTTAACAAGGACAAGTGCAGAGTCCTGCACTTGGGACGGAAGAATCCCAAGCATTGTTATAGACTGGAGACCAACCAGCTAAGTAGTAGTTCTGCAGAAAAGGACCTGGGGTTACAGTGGATGAGAAGCTGGATATGAGTCAACAGTGTGCCCTTGTAGCCAAGAAGGCTAATGGCATATTAGGCTGCATTAGGAGGAGCATTGCCAGCAGATCCAGAGATGTCATTATTCCCCTTTATTCGGCTCTGGTGAGGCCACATCTGGAGTATTGTGTCCAGTTCTGGGCCCCCCACTACAAAAAGTATGTGGACGCATTGGAGAGGGTCCAGCAGAGGGCAACCAAAATGATTAGGGGGCTGGAGCATATGACCTATGAGGAGAGACTGAGGGAGTTGGCTCTGTTCAGTCTGCAGAAGCGAAGAGTGAGGGGGGATTTGATAGCAGCCTTCAACTTCCTGAAGGGAGGTTCCAAAGAGGATGGAGAAAGGCTGTGTAGTGACAGATGGCAGAACAAGGAGCAATGGTCTCAAGTTGTGGTGGGAGTGGTCCAGGTTGGATATTAGGAAAAACTATTTCATTAGGAGGGTAGTGAAGCACTGAATGGGTTACCTAGGGAAGTAGTGGAGTCTCCATCCCTAGAGGTGTTTAAGTCTTGGCTTGACAAGGCCCTGGCCAGGTTGATTTAGTTAGGATTGGTCCTGCCTAGAGCAGGGGGCTGGACTTGATGACCTTCTAAGGTCTCTTCCAGCTCTATGGTTCTATGATTCTATACACACTGTTCAAACACTATCATACAAGGCAATCAAGTAGATTCTGCTTTGCCATTCACCTTAGTGTCAACAGATTAGTAGAATCCAAGGTCAGAAGGGATGATTGTGACTATCTTGTTTGGCTTCCTGTATATCACAGACCACAGAACTTCCCCAAAATAATCCCATGAGCACATCTTTCAGAAAAGTGTCCAATCTTGATTTAAAAGTTTCCACTAATGGAGAATCTGTTATAACCCTCCGTACATTGTCTTAATGGTTAATTACCCTCACTGTTAAAAGTTTACCCCTTATTTCAATTTGAATTTGTCTAGATCAAACGGCTGGAAGCTGACGTGTGTTATATCTTTCTCTATGTGTTTGAAGAGCCCATTATCAAATAGTTGTTCCTTGTAGAGGTGCATACAGACTAATCAAGTCTTCTTAACCTTCTTGTTAAGATAGATGGATTGAGCTCTTTGGGTATGTCTACACAGCAAAGTTATTTCGAAATAACAGCCCTTATTTCGAAATAACTTTCCTAGCATCTACACAGCCAAAACGCTATTTCGAAATAAATATGAAATAGCGGAGCGCTTATTTCAAATTTGGTAAACCTCATTCTACGAGGAATAACGCCAAATTCGAAATAGCTATTTTGAAATAAGTGCTGTGTGGACACTTATTCCGAAATAGGGGGCCTCCAGCATTCCCAGGGTGCCCTGGTGGCCACTCCAGCCTCAACCAAGAACACTTCTCTCCCTCCCCCCCGGCCCGGAGCCCTTAAAGGGGTAGACTTTGGTGCCAGCTCCAAGCCTGCCAGCCGAGAGCCAGCAGTCACTGCCCCTGACCCAGTGGCCCCAAAACATGAGCCAGGAAGCCACTGGCAGCCAGCTGTCCACCACTCCCAGGAGCAGTCTGCCAGCTCTCAGGAGCCTGCCAGGGCCCGGAGAAGGCGGGCGCCTTCCTGGTCCAGGGTGGCGATCATGGACCTTATTCAGGTTTGGGGGGGGGGGATGCCCCCAACGTCCATGATCTCCACACTAGATGGAGGAATGCAGCCGTCTACGGCAGGATAGCTGCCAGCCTGGCCACCAAAGGCCACATGTGAACCCAGGAGCAGGTTTGCATGACAATCAAGTTGGTCGGGCGAGACCCCCCCACCCTGAGCCCTGAGCTTCCCCTCCCCCTTCTTCCCCTTGCTTCTCCCTTCCAGCTCCCTCCTCCCAGGTTTCCCCCTCCCCTCTCCCACCCTCTCCCGCCTCCTTTCCCCAGTCTCACCAAAGTTTCATTCCCTCCCCCCCAGTTTTATTAAAGAAAGAGAGTTTGTGTTCATGAAAATACATGTATTTTATTTGACATCAAGAAGGGGGGTTAGGGAGGGGTAAGTGGAAGGACGTGAGGGAGTAATGAGGCACAAGCCCCCAGTGGGGCAGACCAGGGAGGCTCTTAGTGCTCCTCAGGGTGGAAGCGCTCCCGCAGGGCCTCCTGGATACTGATAGCCCCCCGATGGACCTCCCAGATGGCAGCCTGCAGAAACTGCAGCCAGGCTCGCAGCAACGCATCCAAGAGAAGCACCAGAGTGCCCAGGGGCAGCTCTGGCTCCATGTTGCAGAGTGCTGTGGTGTCCCGAGTGAGGGCAACCAGAGCACATAGAGACAAAATGCTTTGCTGTCCCTCATTGAGGTAGACAAGCAAGCAGAGAAACCTGAGAACTAGCTGTCGGGGAGGGTCCCTTTAAGCACAGACCTCAGATAACCTTAGGCAGCAGCCCCACACAGAAAGTCCTGACCTGGTGCCCTGCTGGAACTGGTTCTGGCCAGCCTTAAATGCGATTCAGAGTCCACTCTGTGGACACGCTATTTTGAAATAGCAAAATGCTATTTTGAAATGCATTTTGTGTGTAGATGCGTTATTTCGAAATAAGCTATTTTGAAATAACTATTTCAAAATAAGATATTTCGAAATAACACTGTAGTGTAGACATACCCTTTGAGATTAGCACTATACAGAAAGTTTTCTAATCCTTTAATTATTCTCATGCACTTTTCTCAGGGCCATCCCTAGGTGGAGTGCAGGGCCTTGGGCAACCCCTCCCCCTCAGCGCCCCAGGTGTGGGGCCCAGGGTGATCCTCCACCCCTGCTCCACCCTGCCCCCAAGCTCTACCCCTGTTCTGCCTCCATCCACCCTTCCTGCCCCTCCTCTGCCCTCTTGCCTGAGCAATGCAAGCCAGATGATTATGGGGGCCTGGCACAGGGAAGCAGCAGGAGCCTCCCTGCCACGCTCATGTTGGTGGCAGGATCCAGAGCAGCCCAGCAGCTTGCTCCTCTCCACCCCAGCATATCGGAGCCCACTGTGCCCTGCTTCTCTGAGACAGCAGAAAGTGGAGCGTCCGCAGGCTGGGGCGCTCTACTTCCCACTCTGGGACCTGTCTTTAGGATGGTTGAGGCACCCTGGGATAGCCACCCTGAACTGTCCTATGGGTGGGATGTTTCTGGCTTTTCTGAACCCTCTTCAAATGATTAACAGTCTCCTTACATTGTGGGCATGCAGAAGGCACACAATCACCAACAGTGCCACCTAGTGGTTAAGATGGGTTCTCCCTGTTCAAAGCATAATCCTTCAGTGCCAGTCTCCAAGGCTTTCCAGTCCTCCCCTTTAACATGGAGGCTTTGTTGCGGGGTAGGGCCTTGAACAGTCAAAACCTTTTCCACCATGTCTGTCACCTAGGTTAAGACTCCTGGTGTAGTCATGTCCTCTTGGAGTGGGTAGGGAAGAGATGACCCATCATCTCTACCAGCTTCCGTTCCAGGGCCCAACAACAGACAGCTCCACTTGACACCTTGAGGTGCTAATCTGCTGCTTTCTTCCTGACCGCTTCCTTGCCAGGTCCCTTTTTGCTTCTCAAAGTAACTCACTCTGATCAAGACCTTGGCCTACAATCTCAGTTGCTTGCCTCTCTTTTTTGGATTTGCATAGGCCTGCACTGCCAGGTCTCAGGCAGTTAGCTTCTGGGAAGCATTTTCCCTTCAGAATCCAGAGCAGCCCTCTGCACCTGTCAGCTGCCTCCTTCTGAGCTGCTCTGCATCCCTTTATAAAGTCTTGCCTCCAGCTTTTATAGGTGTGGTTGGCAGGACCGCCTGGGCCCAGAGCTATCCCTTGCTCTCCAGTGTAGGGTTTGCATCTTGAGTCACTTGGCAACAGAACTGAACACAGCATTCTCACAGTGGCCACACCAGTGCCAAATACAGAGGTAAAATAACCTTTGTACTCATACTCAAGACTCCTCTGTTATGCGTGCAAGGCCTGCATTAGTCCTTTTGGCCACTGCGTTGCACTGGGAGTTACATTCAGTTGATTACCCACCATGATGCCCAAAGTATTTTTCAGTCACTACTCTCCAAGATAGAGCCCCCCATCCTTCCAGCATGGCCTACATTCTTTGTTCTTTGGTGTATACATTTACATATAGCCATAGTAAAATACATGTATGCTTCTGCCCCAGCTTACCAACTGATCCAGATTGCTCTGTATCAGTAGCTTGTTGTCTTTATTATTTAACGCTCCTCTCCCCCAATTTTTGGATCATTTGAAGATTTGACCCATGATGATTTTCTGTTTTTTCTTAGGTCATTTCTAAAAATGTTAAATAGCGTAGGGCCAAGAACAGATCTCTGCAGGACTCCACTGGAAACATGGCCATTCAAATGTGAGTCTGTTTGCAATTACATGGGACTGACTAGAATCAGGAATTGGGAGAATCACATCTGATTGCCGAAGGGTGAAGTGTAATTTCCTTTCTACAGTTCACCTGATTTCCCATCACTCCATGAGCTATCTCCTCTAAATGGCTATGCAGTCAGTGCCGCAGACTTGTGAATTATTAGTTTATTTGTACTGTACCAGCAGGGTAGTAGCACTTCATACACTGTCCATAATTAGATTATATAGTGAGAGGGAAAATGAAAATAACAAAAGCAGCACTAAGTGGCAGTTTAGTGTGTGCCCCTGTATTTAGAGAATCATTGTATGAAGAACTGTGTATGAGTTGTCTGTAAATAGTTGAGTCATCAAATAGCCCTCAGGCAGTCAGAGGCTGTCATCATCTCTCCCCTTGAGATCTCCACCTAAGTTACATGGCCAATACAGCTAAGCCTGTCAAACCAAGTAATGAGATACCAGAGGCTAGGCTCAGACTCTTGATTTTATTGTCACACTAGTACTACCAATCCATCAGGCCACCCAGGAATTATATACACATTGCCAACATGAGTAACTGGAATGTGTATGTGCTACATACTTTTAAAAACAAACAAAAAGCCCCCAAAGATTGCTACATTATGTGGATATGAAGGGCAATAAGAAGATACACTGAGCTGTGTGAATATCACATAGTAATGCCCTTTGCTTCCCAGAGAAGCAGTGATTATGAGTTTGTGGCTACAAACTGTGTATTTGTTCATTTGATGTAATATGAGCAGCTGCTGTTTTGTTGCACTCCCAAGGCAAACATTAGCATAATAAAGTCTCAGAGGGGCAGATGTAGTGAGGGAGATGGAGGATGGGGATGGGGAGGGATGCAGTGACAGGTATAAGGGGCAGGAGCTGGACCGGGGAGGGATGCAATAATGGGAGTATGGGGTGTGGAGGGTTGGAAGTTGGGACAGGGAAGGATGCAATGAGGAGGATGGAAGTGCAGTGGAGGGTGGGATGTGGCAAGCCTGCTGAATGCTTGAATGCTGCTAGTTCAGCAAAAACCTTTTTGCCCTGAGAGCTACATTGGGTAGGGAAATTGTATGGATGACCAGGTAGGAAAAGCTGGGGGAGGCTGTGCCTTCCCAAACAGTCAGGCATGGCCTGGCCTTCCCCGCTATCCAACCCACCTGACCCCCAGAACCCCAACGCTCTATCCAGCCCCCTCTGCTTCCCACTCCCTTACCCTGGGATTTCTTTTCTTCCAGTCCCGACTAGCCCCCAAGACTCCCATCCACTATTCAACCCTCCTCTGTCCCTCCCCCAGGACACTCCAGCTCCCAGCCCCTGTATCAGTCCCACCATCAAAGCAAGTACTAAACAATACATGCCAGCTAAGCCTAATACACTCAGGGCACATCTACACAGCAGGGCAAAAGTCAAATTAAGATATGTAACTTCAGCTATGCCAATTGCATAGCTGAAGTTGAAATAGCTTAATTTGGCTTTTGGTGCTGTCTACACAGCAGGAAGTCGAAGGAAGAACAGTCTTCCTTCGACGTCCCTTACTCGTGAAAACAGGAGTCAGAGTAAGAAGTCCTTCAGCTTGACATTATTTTGAAATAATGGCTTGCTGTGTAGGCATTTTGTTATTTTGAAATAACATCAATTATTCTGAAAAAATGCTGCTGTGTAGACGTACCCTAAGAGACATTACAAATATATTTCTCACCCTCATCCTTATTCCAGGTAAAATCTTTCAAGTCAGAGCTGACCTTTTCTCTGGCCTGGATCCAATAGCTTCTTTTGTATACTCTTGATCATTGATTGCTTCCCATCTCTTAAATATAATTTTCCCAGGCCAAGAATTCTTTGTTTCATTCTCCCCCATCCCAAATGGAAAAATACCAAATTGAAGATGGATTCCACATCTAGGTGACATGGTCACATGTCTTTGTAGGACCAACCACAGTTAGGTACTACTAATGCCTTTCACTAGAAGTTTTAAATTGATAAGCAGATTTATACTTTATATTTCTTTCACATACAAGAATGATATGTACACATAAATTTGGATCGGAAGACCATAAACTATTTGTGCATTTACAGCATGCATGTAAAAAGGTGACATAAATTTGGATTGGAAGACCATAAACCATTTGTGCATTTACAGCATGCATGTAAAAAGGTAACTGCATTGTTAGCTTGTATAAATGTTACTTATGTGTATTACTCACTCGTGTATGGGTTATTCAAAGGCAGATAGGTTTCATGGGGCAAGTTAATACAGTTACCTAGTTAGTAGCATTACAGAAACAATTATGAAGACTCTAAGGCCTGGTCTACACTGGGTAGAGGTGGAGGAAGGTCCACCTAAGATACACAATTCCAGCTACATTAGTTGGATTTGATGCACCTTAAATCCATGTCCAACTTGGGAGATTGACAGGAGCACATGTTCCCACTGGCTTCCCTTACTCCTCACAGAAGGAGGAGTACAGGATGCTGGCAGGGGCTGCCCTCAGCATTCCATTTAGGGGTCTACACTAGACTCGCTAAATTGAATGCTAGAAGATTGACCTCTGGAGATTCAATCTTCTCTGTAGTGTAGACATTTCCTCAACCGGGGAAATTCATAGTAAAGAAATATGATGTAAAATGCATTTTTGGGTGGTGGTGAAGATAACCAGGTGATGCCATGTTTTAACTGCTCCTGGGCGCAAAGTCCATCAGCAGCCAGTGGGCTTGTGGCTATAACTTGGTTAGTAGTTTTTTACAGCTATAATTCATGTGATATTTTGATCCAGTTTCAATACATTTGAGGAAGCAGACACCAGCTCAAACTCGGAGGTCTGCATTTTGAACAAGGAAGCTGTTGTCCAATAGGAGACAATACATATCCCACAGAGGAGAATATACTCAAGCAGTTGTATTCTTGAATATACACAAATGTTTTATTTTGTTTAAAAGGTAATTATAGACTGTTAAGTTGCCTAATACTCCACACCAATCAACAATTTTAGATGAATGATTATTATTAATTATACTTTTACTAATTATTATTACTTTTTAATACATGGCTTTCTCCCACCTAACTTTTAGTGTAATCAGCAGTAGTTGGATTGTTCCATATTTCAGTTGGAATGCCTGGTACTTTACAATCATACAGACAACAATGTTCAGGCCTCAAGAAGTTTAATCAACATTAAATTGACAAATCAGTGAATAACAACTGCAAACCACATTAGGTACAGAGGGTCAACTGTAGAAAACAGAAAGGCTATGAAGTTCTCCTGTCAAGGTAGCACTGTCTTGATGAGGGTTAGGCAATGCTGGGGCATGGATGGATTTTTCAGGGAACATAAGTATACCAATGGAAGTTTACAGTGTAGACCTGGCCTCAGTTGCAGTGTACGCTACTTTGTACCAGTACAACTAACTGCTTTCCCTGTGCACAGGCAGCCTTGGGATCCTCTTCGGGGCATTCTGTGATCCTCACCACTTCCCCTCTTTGGAAGCAGCCTGCTGGCACCCCAACAGCAAACCCCACATCCCAGAGAGCCCTGAGCCTTTGTATAACCCACTCACACCTACTGGGTGTGGCTCACTGTCCCATGTAGCGGCACTTAAGGCAACTTGCAGAGAGAAAGAAGGAGTTTGCTCTACACTGCCTTAGCTGAGAGCCAGGAGGCTTTTAGCTCAAGCAGTTGAGGCTCACCCCTAAGCCCCAGAGGTCCCAGGTTAGATTCCGCCTGTGCAGCGCGCTGGGCCAGCGAAGTGGCTATGGGCGGGGGGCAGAAGGCCCAGGTGAGAGCCAGCCTGAGGAAGCAGGAGCCCCACAGGCAGTGACCATCCCTCCCTGGACTGGAAAACCAGCGGGCTCCCGGGGCCCCCAGGAGCAGCCCGGCAAGCGGGGCCAGGGCATGTGGGCAGGCTCGGGGCGGCCCCCAGCCGGGTCAGCCCGGAGTTGGGGGAGGCAGAAGCTGCTGAGGCGTCTGGAAACCTCGCCGGGCCCGCTGCCGCCTGCCCCCAACCCAGTAGTAGGGGGAAGCCGCTGGCAGCGGGGCCTGATTGGGCCGCTGCCCGCGCAGGCGCCGAGGAGGGAAGCCAGGCCGGGGGCTCGCCAGGGAAACGGGAGTGTTTACAGCCAACGGCCCCGCCGCCGCCGCCGCCGCCATGCCCGTGCGCTTCAAGGTGAGGGCGGCCCCGGCGGGGCGCTGCTGCACCGGGACGCAGCCTCCGGATTTGCCCCTGCGTGTTAGGGGCCGGCCTGGCGCCCCGTCCCCTCCGCCTTGCGGGCTGAACGGGCACGGGCCGGGCGGTGGGCGGAGGGCCGGGTTGGTACCGGTCCTGCGTGGGCGGCAGCCGTGTGGGCTCTGGGTCGGCACAGGACAAGGGGAGGGGGCAGGACCTGTGTGATAACGGGGCTGGCAAGGGATTGGGGGCTGGGGCGGATAACGCTGTGGGCCTGACCCTGCACGGGTTGGGGGATGCCGCAGGACCCGCGTGGGCGCTGCGCTGGCAGGGGATAGGGACGGTGCAGGGCCCCGGCATAGAATCGTGTGTGTGGGCGGTGGGGTACTGAGCTCGAGGGTCGCTTGTGGTACGGGTAGTGAAGGCACAGGATGGGGGTGGCATGTGGCTGCTCATCCAGAAGCCGGTCTCTTCACTGTTTATGTGGTACAAGAGATGTACAGGCTGTTCGGCAGAATATCGAGAAAAAATACGTTTCTTGCTCCCAAGAAGACTGATTCAGACAAATATGACCCGAGAAACAAGTTTGGGATGAACTGGAACCATAGAATTTATTTGTAAAAACATAGTTAAAGCTTAATAATATGCAGTTTTTAGGCGTTATCCCTGGCATATGAAATGGCTCTGTAATACTCTTAGAAAACAGAACAAAAAGGTTTTGCTTACTGCCATCAAGATTGTTTTAGAAGAGGAAGAGTTACTTGCTTATCGGACTCCTATGCTTCACAACGTGCCTGTGGATATTTAAGAGCTGGGAGAGGTGTTGCTTTTGGGAGTTAGGTGGAAAATGACACTACTCACAGTGTATGTCCATTTGCTGTAGGGATTGAGTGAATATAAGAGGAACTTCAAATGGGAAAAATCAGATCTGTCAGAGTTTTGTGACCCTTCACAAGAGCAAAAATCCTCAAGGGCTGGACTTCGATCTGATCAACTAGGTAAGCTATTAGAAATAACTGCCATAACTTCTACATCATCTTTGCACAGAGCCCAAGTTTTGCAGAAGGTGAACTTGTAGTTTGCATTATTTATCTAACCCCTGAAAAGTACATGCCATTTACCAGTGTACATCAAACTCTAAACATAGGCACAGAGTTACCACAAGATGGGTTGTATTGCAGGAGCATAGGGTGGAGTAATCAAGTAAATTAGGTATTTGAGATGTTTGAGTTCTTAGGCTTATACTGGTACAGGATAACAAGATGAAGATTTATCATTGAGAGGCTTTCTGAAAGATGGGTTTTCAGTACACACATGAAGGAAGCTGCAAGTCTTGGAGTCATTATGCAATAATTAGGAACTATTGCTGTTTGCATGAAAGAAGACAGGCAGGAATGGGAAGAGATGGCAAAGGACACCACACGTGGAGTAGAAAGCAAAAGATGAGTAGGAAAAGTTTGATCTAGTGTATGGTATAGACAAAAGAGATTAAAGAAAGGTATTGGTATGAATATGCAGACACTCTGCAAAGTGTTCATATTAGAATAAAATTAGTTGCCTCATTTGAGCTTGCCATTTAAACATTATTAGTAAAATTGCTTGTCAATGTAAGCACTAGGCAATTTGATAGGATAATTACTTCTCTTGCTAGAGCTACCTTCTGCCTCACCACCTTCTGCTCTAAGTGCAAGGTACTACCTTTGACCTTGCCTTTTCTAACAATCATATAGCAATGTGTATAGTGTTATTAAAAATACTCCCCAAACAGAATACTCCGTAGCTCACACTTTTCCCCCGCTGAGACAATGAGAACAAACACCTGACAGGTTGCAGTCATGTTGCTTCATGCACTACAGGAAGTTTGTCTGATACTATGGTGATGAGTGCAGTGTAAGAATATGCATTGTTTATTATAGAATGTAATTTACCTCCAGTGAGATTTCATGAAGGGTGAATTAGTAGGCACCCGGGACTCGATTCTTAGTGCCTTTGCAATCAAGACCAAGGGCTCAGTTATTCATGGATCCAGAGTTTCATAGGAAATGCTGAGCATGTTCAGCTCCAAAGTGAGGGCAATGTACTCAGCCATATGCACAATCAAGGCCCTGGGTTGGATAATTAACCATGCCCTTCCTCTTGGCCCTGGGTCTTTTTAAAAATTGAAGTAATCTCCGTTTAGATTTTTTTTTAAAAGATAACTTCATGAAAGATCAAATCAGAGTACAGGTAAATATCTACTTTAGGAAAACAGCAAGCTTTTTTTTTTCTCTTGAGCTAAAAATAAATTAAAATTCTTGTACCAGACCCCACATTTGCACTTACCTTTCCTTATTAAGGAAAATGAACATTTCTACTCATTGTTTCCATAGGAATGCTACGTTTTAGTACTATTTGTGTCTTAATCTGGTACTTGCATTTTAACAATTTATAATTAACATGTCTCCATGTTATTGGATTTTATGTTGTCACTTTATTTCTAAAATTAAGATTTCAAAAATTGTAGTGACACTTTTGAAATTGCTTTTTCTACTCCTTTTGCAAAGTCTTTTGCACAAAATGCAGTTAAATGTAACTCTGAATTCAGTGGTGTTGATTTTTAAGTTAAACAGCTCTCCTCTCTTTTTAGAAAGTTCTCAGGAGGAGTTTTGCAGGTAGCATTTAGAAATCACCTCGCCATCAGAGTCTTCTCTGTATGTTTCTGAGGACAAATAAGAAGTTGGAACTGTCATCTTTGCTGGTTCTCTCTGGTTTCTCAAACCAAAATGGTTTTCAGGTGGTCACTGACAGCAAGACTCTCAGAGTAATTCCAAGAAAGCTTTTATTTGAACCAATATTGCTAACACCAAACATTAAAAAAAATCACGTCTTAGCTCCAAAATCATAGAATTGATCTTAATTTAAAAATCTTAATTTAAAAAATGAGGTTATTTTTATTTGCCTTCTGATTTAAGCCTCTGTAAATGTGTCACATTTCCAAGTTTTTTCCATAGCCACGAGGGCTAGAACCTTTAAACTAAGGCCACATCTTCACTTCCTGGAAGATGGATGCTGTGGTGGTCGATTGTCTGGAGTTCGTTTTAGTGGGTCTAGTAAAGATCTGCTAAATCAAATGCTAAGGGTGCCCCCAGAACTCCTACCCCTTGCGAGGAGTAAGGAAAGTTGATGGGAGCATTTCTCCCATTAACCTCCTGCTGTGAGGACGCGCCGAAGATCGGCTTAAGGTATGTTGACTCCAGATATGTTTTTTTATGTAGCGGAATTGTGTATCTTAAGCCGACCTTTGGCTGTAGTGTGGACCTGGCTTCAGATTCTCATCTAATCTCTGGGAACTAGGGATTTAACCTAAACATCAAATGTCACAAGACTCAGAAGCATGTGGGTTGGCAAAAACACAATTTCTTTTCATGGTTTTTGGTGTACTTAGGTTATGTCTTTTCAACCTTTTCTTCCATTTTTATGCCCAACTTTTTTTCTGGTCATATTTAATCAGACACATCCTTAGAACACAACTCACAAACTGCTAGTGTTTGGCTCACTCTTGGCTCTTTCTGTTGAAATACATATTTAGTAGTTTCTCTTAAGAGATTGTCAATTTAAGAATTGCTCAAAACACTTACTCAAACAAACAGATAATGCTGAAAATTTCCTTCTGCCATTTTCCCAGTGTTCCTCCAAAGGTTACATTACTGTTTATGGTATTTATATGTTTTGTATCACAATGATTCTGTGCATCTGACATTCTGTATGTTACTGTCTTCCTGAAAAGATGATTTAGTCTCTCTTTCCAGCTGCAATGTAGTTCCTCATAGATTAGTTTATATACTCTGCCTGCAACTATTCATCTCAGTCAAATAGAGTCCTTTGTTAGTTTAACACTCTCCAGCCGGATTGTGTTGTCACATGTTATTTAACCATTGTATGTTTAACTATCATCTCCCTCTTAAAATGACATGGTAATTTTGTTAATTGTCTTACATAAATCAGCTATTTTTTGTTTAAAACCATCTCAGATAATCAGTGTCTCTTTCTTGTGTAAATATGAAAATGTTTTTCCAAGTTTTAAAAATATCATACTGTATAAAGTATTAAAGAAAAGTTGTTTTAAAGACTACTTTAGAAGGTTTTTTTAAAAAAAGGGAATCTATGCAGATGTCCATGCAAAATGTTATTACGTATATGGTGGCTGGTCACTGCTCTTCTTTGACTGTAAAGTGAGAACCTATTCAGTAGTGCACCTATTCAAAATGCTTAAGTAGTTTAGGAAGTTCCATGCCACACTTGGTCGTTATCACGATGTGATAATTTTAGCCACATTAATCTTCTTAGTGGCTGCAGGTTAAATTTCTGCCCTGAGCTATGTTCACTCACTCCCATTGACTACACAAGTTGCAAAAGAGGCAGAATTTGGCTTGTGCAGCTTGATCCTGTGACAGGTAAGCACCCACATCTCCCACTGACTCAGCTAGGAATTAAAGGCAGTCAGCATGTATGTAAAAGAGCTCAACCTTTCACAAGCCCATAGTTTGTAACTGTCCTTGCTCAGAGATATACAAAATGTATTGAAGATCAGTCTTGTGTTATGTACTCAGGTTTTCATCCCAGTATGTTAATATTCTAATCTTGTGATCCAGTATCTGTAAATCCTACTAGATGTATTTTATTGTGCTCAACTATTTGGTGTCCAGGAGGTGGGCGGGCATTAGCCCGCCCACATCTAAAGGACCTCCCCTCAGCCTGCGGGGAGGGTCTACAGAACCCAGAAGAACCAACTAATTTTTATTGTGCTCAAGCTTAATGCATGTTTTGTAGGAATCACAAGAGAGCCAAACTTCATTTCCAAGAGAAGGGTGCCTTACTTCAACCCACAAATTTCAAAGTCCTTTGAATGGAGAGGGGACAGTGATTTGGAAGGATATTTGGATGACATACCAGAAGCTGAAGGTTTTGGGCCTGCAGAGTTACACAAAGATAACCACAATAATGACAGAAGTCTGGAAAATATTGAAACACCGGAAGCACCCAGGCTTCCTAAAAAAATTCGGTCCCACTCTGCAGATTCTAGAATTGAATCGGCCAACGTCCTTGAAGAAAACAATAAGAAGTTGCCACCCCCGACGCCAGAGAACCAAAAAGCAGTATTTGTACCTCCAAAAAAGCACTTAGAAAAAATGGATAATGGGGTAGGAATCCTGAAAGACTTTTTCCCTTTCTTATAGTCTATTGGTAAAGTTAATGTGACTATTATATTAAATTAAATGCGGTTAAGATAGCTTTCCTGCTTAAAACTATTTTCTCTTTTTGTTATAACTTTGTCTCTATGCAACTATGAATTTTGACGTCAATCTATGTTAAAATTCCATTATGTAGGAAAAATGGGACCAGATTCTGATTTTGCTTAAATCCGTAGGAGTTTTTCAATTGGATTTTTAGCTTGTAAGTTGTGGTCTTCAAAGATGTTGTAGAGAATGAGATGGTGTATCTTTCATTCAGTTGCTTGTCTTGATCTAAGCATGGAAATGATAAGTTTAGTTAAAAGTAAGTTGCAGCTACAGAAAGTAGCAGAGAACACTAAATGAAGATTCATTGTTTTATGTTGACCAGTTTCACAGAGTCCTGCAAAAGAAATCAGGCATGAATATTTCACCTTCAAATAATTTCCCCAGAAATTCTGAATATCAAAGGCAGTTTGTATGGAAAACACCCCCAAAAAATTCTCCAATCCTTGCAGCTGACCAGGTAATTGTAAAGAATCTGAAAAATAAATATATAATTTAGTTTATCAATCAAGAAACTAATTTAATAACTATTATTTCCTTATATTTTGTGGTGGTAGACTGATATGTTACTTTATAGTACCACTTTTGTTTTTTAATATATAAAAAGCATATTAATTCACATATACTCCCTTATAAAAAGATCTGATCCTGCATCTCCCTATGCAAGTAAAACTTTCATTAAAGTTTCATATACTTCAGTGGGAATTTTGTTTTGTGTAAAGTCTGCAGGATAAGTTTAGTAATAGTTAAGTGTTGTAATATCACATTGTTTAAATTATGAAAGATTTCACAGAGTGCTCCTTTGAATTGAGATTATATTACAGTGTTTCTTAAACTTTTTAAGACCGAGGAACATCAAACAATATTTTTTTTTTAATGAGGAACACCAAGAATTTTTGTTTGGGGCAGGGGCGAAAAAACAAGCCGGGGAAAAGTTATTGAGTGGGGTTGGGGGAGAGGGAAGGTCGTCCGCCCCTTTAAGGGTGGCCATGTTGAACTCTGTTGTTCTCTGCGGCACACCTCCGACTGCCTCGCGGCACAGTTTAAGAAACACTGTTCTATTACAATGAGTCTGATGCTCTCCTAATTGGTGTTCATTAAAACAGCTGTTCCATAGCAAAGATCAGGAAGTCTGAAACAGTAGGGTTTTTTTCTTTCGCATAGTTTTCTTCAAAAACAGAGTAAAGGCCCTTGTCTTGCAAATGTTTATATGTGTGCTTAAACTTACTACCATTTACTACTAATTTGAGATCAATGGGACTACTTACAGTAGTAAAGTTATATACATGTACAGTGTTAGCAATATTCGGGTTTAACATTTAATTTTTTACCATGAGATTCTAGTGTTATTAACAGAGTATTGGATCTTGACTTTCTGTCCACTATCTGTAAGCAACCTGATGAAAAGTACATCTGAGTATTACAGTACTAGAGACACCTAATCCTTGAACAGATGTATTAAGAATGCCCAAATTATCTCCACCTCAAGATAATTGGTCTAATCCAAGCCCATATAGTAAAGTTGAAGAAAAATTATCTCTATGGCATATGTCATGTCCTTTAAGTCTTATTAGTCAGTGGGAAGATCAGGTCTGACCATTTGTAATAGTCAAGCAAATTCTCCCTTTTAGTTTATAACACAGAATTAATTGCAGAAAAGGGGATGGATCAAATTACTATGCAGTAGGAACATTATTTTAAACCACAAAAGAGTCCATCCGCAATGCTGACAGTCTGAAATGTTGGTTTTATGGTGTATTGTTTCAAAAATATGTGATGAGTACAAATCTTAAGGGGAATTGCAAAGATTTGTCAACCACCTTTTTCCCCAATTTAAGAAAATAAGCTTTTTGCTTCTTTTTTTTTTTAAGTCATAAATAAGGAAGAGCAGTTGGGTCTAATCTTGGAAGTGTCCCTGAATTACATCCTTGCTAAGAAATAAACTGAAAAATAATTACTGAAATTAAGTTCCCCATTTATCCTATAAATCTAATAATTAACTTTTCCATAGACAGTATTTGTTCGCCCTTTGCTCTGTGTACATATTAGTGCATCATTATGATAACTGATTTTGAAAATTTGACTTTAAGATTAGCAAAATAACACTATATTTTAAATTCAAAGGTTATTCACAATACAAGTAAATCCATTCCCCCATTTAAGTCTCTTGCAATTACCCCTGAAACTGAATATGAGAAAAGTTTCAAAGTTTCTCCTCCAGCGAAGGAACCAAAATTGAGGAGTGATTTGGAAGAGAGAGAATTTCCTGTATGTGCACCAGTAGATATGTCACCTGAAAAAAAGGTATTAATATACTTCAGTATCTTTGAATGGTCTGTTTTAGTGGGTTTCCTGTTAAGTTTTAATTATTGCATATGACACTGACATTGGGAATGGTTCTGCTCTAAAAAGGGGCTCTAAACCAGGAGAGACTGAGCAGTGTAGACATGCTCATTATAAACTCAGTCTAATGCTGAATACATAGACGCCATGGTCGTGTTTCTGTGATTTCTGTATCAGGTATCTTTAGTTTACAAGTGAAAATAATGTTTTGTTATGCTGTCTACCAATACACATCCTTAGCTTAGCTCTTGAGAGTCTTTCCTTTCTGTGTACTGCTGCCAACAATAAGGAATCTGCTAGCCAAGTTATGCCCTGCTTGTCAACTATGCAGTCTCCTAATGCCCAAGCATGAGTAGAATTGAGTGCATTTTTGTATTGAGTGTGTGGCTTCTCTAGGTCTAACAGGAGTAAAAAGCAATAAGTGTTTTGTAATCACAAAAGTCCAAAGCTATGCATTTGAACTTGTACAAGGAATGAATCCAGTGTGTGTAAAGGTACCAATTTTACTGTCAGTTTTCAGACTGTTACACTTAAGGGTGCAGAGATTGTAATTTTTATTCAACTCACTTTTTAAGTTGATAGGAAATGAAGTATTAGGCCAGCACACCATGTAGTATAGACCAGGGGTGGCCAACCCATTCAACAAAGAGAGCTGAAACAGCGGCGGAAAAAATGCGAAGAGCTGCACCACAATTGTCGAGCCCCCCCCCCCCCCAAAAAAAAGGAGGCGGCCCCTTTAAGAAACAAACGTAAGCTTTTTGGCCATATCAGGCTCCTGTCGATGGCCATCATCTTGGGCACCATTTTGAATCACCGCCCCAGTGAGCACAGGGGAGCCGGGGGCAGGGGCATTTTGGGGGAAGGGGGGCGCAGGAGCGGCTTCACAAGCTGTACTTTTGGGGGAGAAAAGCCGCATGCGGCTCGCGAGCCGTGAGTTGGCCACCCCTGGTATAGGCAGATTCTAGTATCTAGTTCAAATATTAGGATGTCTTTTGTAAAACCCAGACAATAGTCAGTTATCTCTTAGATATTATATCCACTAAGGTAGTGATGTTAGTGTGTAATTGAATAGTTGTGTAACTGCATGATATTTTAGCAATTACGTGACGATTTGATAGTTCCTGGGGGTGGGACCAGCAGCCAGTGCACTCCCGGCCCCTGTCCCAGGGAGCCCCCTGTCACTCCGTGCTGCTGCCCCTCTATCAGAGGGGTGGCAGGCGGGAGCTGATCCACGAGGGAAGCCAGTTTAAAAACCAACCGGTGCCTGATACAGAAGCAGCAGCATGGAGTGGCAGTTACCAGTGTCTGCGGGGGGTCTGAGCTCCCACGGACAGAGGCTGTTCTGTAGAATACCGGAGCCAGCTCCTCACAGGCACCAGCTCCCCTGCCCCCTTGCTGCCTCTGATACAGAGGCAGCGGGGCGGGGAGGATGCGTGTAGTTGACAAGATTGATAAGCCCAGGCTTACTGGTTAATCGTGAAGTTGCCTACACGTTGACATCCCTAGTGGCGAATAAACTGCGGCCTGCAGGCCACATGCAGCCCCTTGGGGCCCATAACACATTTTGTTTACTTTTGCCCATGCTCAGGGTTGTCAGATTCCGATGGTTTCCATCCAGTTTTTTTCTTACCAGTATTACTAAAGTGACACACACATAAACAAGGGCAGATGAAGTGAGGTGCTTGCTGATTGCACACAACATTGACTATGAACTGTGCGATCCCTCTGCATCCAATCAAAGTGCAGCCATGGTTCAGTCGGCACACCCCACAAATTCCAGGTACGTAGGTGCTGTTAGCAAAACTACCCAATCCCAGTAGACCATATTGGTTACAACAAGCTTGCTGAGATGGAGGGCTGCACATGTGGCCCGCTCACTGTCCTAAGTTGCTCATTGCTTCACTAAAGGCTGGTCTACCCTAGGAGCTTATGTTGACATATTCAGCATTAGGTTGATTTTGTAATGAATATGTCTGTGCTGCCCAGTCCCTCCTATTGACCTAAAGCGTTTTTAAAATTGACCCCTATACTTCACCTGAATGAGTGAAGCCTGCGGTGACGTTCATGCCTCCTAGAAACACTGTGCATTGTAATTCTGAGTAAGGGGCCTCCAGGTGGTGATTCATTGTGTTCTTGTGAATGCTCTGACAAGCACTTTGAACTCTTTAGCTAGGTGAATCGGAAAAGTCCCAGGGGGAATGTTTGTATGTTCATTTCCCATTAGAGCAGTATGGAGTGCTCACCAGCACAGCTTAGCTTGCATGGCCTCCAGCATGAAACATTCAGGAGACAGTGGATCTGATTCATGGGGGTGGGGGAAGACTCTGTGCAGGCAGAGCTCTAGCAGCAAAAGAAATGCTAAAATGTATGCCAAAATTACACTGGGCATGGTTGGTAAGGGACACACCAGGGACACTCAGAAATGCCGCCTGAAAATAAGGAACTACAAGTATACTACAGGACAAGGCTGGTTCTGAGACACAGACATAGGAAACTGACCACATGCACCCATAACCATCCGCAACAATGTTTTAATCCCATGAGGCTTTGGGACCTTACCCCAGTATTTCAGTCTCCTGCAGGGACTGTGGGACAGAGCACAGTGCATTACTCCTTGAGTCAATGTAACCCCTGGTAGTAAGGATTTGCTCTGTTGACAACAGTCACATAATGGGAACATGCAAAATTGTGCTCGTTAAATTGGATGCTCACAGTCAATTAAATAAAATCAACCTAATTTTCTAATGTAGACATGCCCTAAGTTACTTTGCCAAATATTTCTTACTGTTGCTATTTCAAGTTGTACTACCACCAGTGCATTTGAAATTTAGAGATGGTGTGGGTTGTTGGTTGCAGGTGTGGCACCAATTCATCTTGAGTTGGTTAAAATACACTACAGTAAAAATACAAGTGGCGACAGGACTTTTTTTTCCTGATAGCAGAGCGGAACTGATTATATCAATAGTGGAGAATACTTATTCCTTGTAAAATGAGGTTTACAGGGGCTTTCAGAAGAGGGTTTTTTCTCCAACATTTGACTCTGTGTAGATGGGCCAAATATCGGAAAAATCTCTTCCGGGAAAAGAATCGGAACAAGATATGCAAATGCAAGCGTGATTTGCATACCTTCTTTTGAATCCCACCCTCTGCAGTGTAGCTGTACCCTCAGTGCAGGGTGCTGGACTTGATGACTTCTTGAGGTCCCTTCCAGCCCTATATTTCTATGATTCTATTTTTTCAAATGTTAAAGTAAAAGGCTAGTGTCAAACAGAATTTGTGTGTTAAGTTTTTTTTAGTTTGTTAGCTAATATGGTGTTTCTAAAATTATCTTTGCCTTAGAATGAAAGGAAAGAAATATTCCTAAAGCCAGCGGGAGATTCAGCAAATCAAGGGAAATCAGAAACAGAACAGAAACAACCCAAACAAAAAAATAAACAACATATTACTCAAAAGCCCCTCTCTTTACATACAAGTCTTGGGTATGTATATATAGGAAAATCAAATGTAGAACTTAGGTATTCAGCACCCTAATATTGTGAGGGGTGGTGGGCATTCATTATTTTGACATTGGAATCAACTGCATTACTTTGTATATCTGTATAACACTTTATATCCACATACATCTTTTTTCCACTTCATATCAGCATTGTGATTGTGCTTGCTGTGCATAAGCCAAAACATTGCAGCATGCTTCACCAGCTCACTCTGGACCATTGCAGTGCTGCAAACAAAAGCAGTTCAGTTAGTTCTTGTAGTGCAGTCCCCCATTGCTGTAGGTTATCATTCAGTGACTGCTTTGAAAATTTAGGCTGCCAACTGAGTCACTTGTAAATTTGCTCACTTATTGGTTGCATGCAGGCCCTGAGGTACTTGGTGGTTCTCTGCTGCACCATGCCTCATACATTAACGTGAAAACTTTCATGTGCCATAAAGTCATCTGAAAAATATGGAGAAAACTGAGTTGGTCAGATAATTCTATGGGTATTGCATATACCTTCTGCCCCTCAGTATACTTACATTGCTTTGGGAGGCCATACTCTTCTTTTTAAAGCAGGAGCTCCTATGCTTTTGAGGTCTGAAAAAGAGAGAGAAAACCCCAGAAAATGGACATCAATCAAAAATGTACAATCCACTCTTGCCACCTTCATTCTCTAAAAATTCATGTTCCTCCCCATTGTTTTTTTTCACCCACTTTTCTTTTTTTGAGGTTTTACTAGGGCAGGGGTAGCTCAATGTCTTCTCTGCCGGCCTGGACCACTCCTGTCTCTGGACCTTGGGAGATCAGTTTGTTTTGCTACAAACCAAGAAAAAACACACATACAACAGATACATTTATTCATGGAAAAACAAATGAAAATAATGAGATTAGTCTCCTTAACTCTTTGGTTGTTAATATTTTGGCCTTCAGACTCAGAGTCATATTAGCAGTGACTTTTGAAGGCTGGTGATCCTCTGCCATGATATCTGTTGCGAGGCTGTAGCCTCTGCCCCTCATGATCCTGCAGCGGGTATTTGTGCAGAAAAGAAGCACACAAAGCAGTCACTAGAGCAAACACAAATTATGAACACATGCAAACACACAACATTCATCTTTTGATTGACTTGTATCAGTTGCAGATTCATTCTGTGTTTTGCAGGATATACTCCTGGAAAGGAATTAGTTTTAGTTTTGATGCACTCCAGTGTTGCCTCTTGAACTGGTTTAATCGCACCATCAAAAGTAGAACATAAAGGACCAAGTTGTGATAGTTTCAGAGAGGGAAAACAGACTCTGCTCAAAAATTAGGGAAGGTGTCAAATATGATTTTTTCCTCCATATTAATATATGCTAGGTTAATTTTACTTATGAACTTTTGCCTTTTTATAGTCTGTGTTCCTGAAGAAGTGTTGAACAAAAGTGTTAACTTCATTTTCAGCATAAACTTGAAATAAATTGTAATTTGGGACATGTTTAAAAGATGGTGATTGAAGTGTTCCTGACATTTTAGGTAGACAGAGCTAATTTTTGTATGTATGTTTATGTATGTACATCATGCATGAGGGATTGGTTGTAAACGAACTAATTTTAGTAAGTCCTGAGCACTTTTGAAAATCGTCCTACTTTTTTAGGTGCCTTAATATGGATGAGCCTAACTTGAGGCACACCTTTTTTTGGAGTTTTGGCTTTGGAATTCATCTTTCATTGTCATATAGCTGTTACTATTCAAGAACACTTGTAATTTTATTTATATAGGTATGATATTTGTGTTTAAGCAATCTGCTAGATGAAAAATAATTGAATTTACTGTTTCCCCCTCCTCTTAATGTTCTAGGAAGGTGAACACTGAATATAGATCGAAATTTTTGTCCCCAGCTCAATATTTATATAAAAATGGAGCTTGGTCACGTATCAGGAAAAACATACCAAATCAAGTGAGTATCCATAAACAGTTTTCTAAGCATATAAATATTCTTTTAGGGTCCCACCGTTCTTTTAGGTGCTGCGGTTCCTCATCTCCCATTGAGGGAATTCAGGATTCACCCCCTTTGTAGAGGGATTAAACTCAAGGTACTCCATTTTGTAAAATCCTTGTAATAACCTTGTGTAGCCTATGGGACAGGCATTGTCACTTCACAGTGGGATTTCTGTGCCTATGACATGCTGAGAAGATAGGTTCCAACCAGCTATGACCAAAACAGAGCAGAAATGTAATTGAGGTGGTCTGTGGGAAAGGCTTCTGGTTCTGAGTTTTTGCAGATTCATTGTTCAGAGAAACTAATGCAGAAGGAGTGAAAAGGAATTGTAATCCAATCCCTTGCTTTGTTGAGATAAAGGTACATTTTTGCCTAAATGTGCATATAGTATTGTATGGGAAACTAATTTTGTAATTTGTTGAGCTATGTCATTGCAAGATTTTAGAACAACTGAACCTCATCATAATTATGGTGAAATCAAATTTATGAGGACCTAAGAGGACTAAAAACATTCAATATTTTTATACTTTTAGTATGTATTAAACCTCATCTTAGTACAGTTAAAATGTTAGGAATTTCTAGTTTGAGCAGACTCTGACTGCAAGTGTCATGGAAACACTTTTAAAGTGAAATACCATTTTGTCAAATGACATCTTTCTGTGCCTGTAGGATTTTTGATATTGTGGAAGTAACAATCAAAACTCCATGGAGGGAGTTTGAGAGTGTGTGGCTGCAGGGTGACCCAAACTAGTTATGGGGTGCATGGTGACAAGGAAATAAAGTAATTATCTGCTACAATCTTTTTTCCTATCATTTTATAGTCCAGTCACTGCAATACCTATCACAGTCAAGGATGAGGATGCTCTTAATGGAGAACTACTTTGTGCCTTATCAGGCAGTTGTGATCCTCATTGGTATCAGGTGGAGATAATTGTGTGTGGCCTTTCATTAGTAAGAGAAAAGAGCACAATCCCTCTCTAGGACAATAGACCTGTGTTTCCAGTTGTCTGACCTTCCCCAGGAGGTATTTTGTTTATGAAGAGTCACAGGAGATGCTAATTGGAAGTCACAGGACCTCTATGGTGGCATTTTCAGAAATGTTTCCAGTTCCACACGCAGGGCCAGGTAGGCAGGCAGAACTTCAGAGTCTCAATGCGTGGATGAGACGATGGTGTAGGGAGGAGGGGTTTAGATTTATTAGGAACTGGGGACACTTTTGGGAGAGGGGGAGCCTATACAGGAAGGATGGGCTCCACCTAAACCAAGGTGGATCCAGACTGCTGGCACTAAACATTAAAAAGGTCATAGAGCAGTTTTTAAACTAAGAGTTGGGGGAAAGCCGATTGGTGTGGAGGAGCACATGGATTGGATGGAGACTTCTCTTAGAGAAGAGTCCATTGATGGAGATTCTCTAGGTTTTAGTCAGAAAGAGAGGAGGGGAGATGATAAAATATGGGCCAGATCAAACAAGAAACAATCACATATACGAGAATCTAATACATCAGGGAAGGGCAGACAAATAAACAGTGGCAATTTTTTAAAGTGCTTCTACACAAATGCTAGAAGTCTAAATAATAAGATGGGTGAACTAGAGTACCTCATATTAAAGGAGAAGATTGACATAATAGGCATCACAGAAACCTGGTGGAATGAGGACAATCAGTGGGACACAATCATACCGGGATATAAAATATATCGGAAGGACAGACTAGGTTGTGCGGGTGGCGGAGTGGCACTATATGTGAAAGATAATATAGAATCAAATGAAGTAAAAATCTTAAATGAATCAACATGTTCCATAGAATCACTATGGATAGTAATTCCATACTCTAATAAGAATATAGCAGAAGGGATATATTATTGACCACCGGACCAGGACAGCGATAGTGATGTTGAAATGCTAAGGGAGATTAGAGAGGCTATCAAAATACAAAACTCAGTAATAATGGGGGATTTCAATTATCCCCATATTGACTGGGTACATGTCACCTCAGGACGAGATGCAGAGATAAAATTTCTTGATGCCTTAAATGACTGCTTCTTGGAGCAGCTGGTACAGGAACCCACAAGGGGAGAGGCAATTCTTGATTTAGTCCTGAGTGGAACACAGGATCTGGTCCAGGAGGTAACTATTACAGGACCGCTTGGGAATAGTGACCATAATATAATAAGAACATAAGAACGGCCGTACTGGGTCAGACCAAAGGTCCATCTAGCCCAGTATCCTGTCTGCCGACAGTGGCCAGCACCAGGTGCCCCAGAGAGGGTGGACCGAAGACAATGATCAAGCGATTTGTCTCCTGCCATCCCTCTCCAGCCTCTGACAAACAGAGGCCAAGGACACCATTTTATCCCCTGGCTAATAGCCTTTTATGGACCTAACCTCCATGAAATTATCTAGCTTCTCTTTAAACTCTAACATTGAACAATCCTGTGGTGGGAAGAACACCTCAGCAGTCCAACACTTTAGCATTTAATTTCAAAAAGGAGAATTACGCAAAAATGAGGAGGTTAGGTAAACAGAAATTAAAAGGTACGGTGACTAGAGTGAAATCCCTGCAAGCTGCATGGAAACTTTTTAAAGACACCATAATAGAGGCCCAACTTAAATGTATACCCTAAATTAAAAAACATAGTAAGAGACCTAAGAAAGAGCCATGGTGGCTCAACAACCATGTAAAAGAAGCAGTGAGAGATAAAAAGGCATCTTTTAAAAAGTGGAAGTCCAATCCTAGTGAGGTAAATAGAAAGGAACATAAACACTGCCAAATTAAGTGTAAAAATGTAACAAGAAAAGTCAAAAAAGGTTTTGAGGAACAGCTAGCCAAAAACTCAAAAAGTACTAGCAAAATGTTTTTTAAGTACATTAGAAGCAGGAAGCCTGCTAAAAAACCAGTGGGGCCCGTGGACGATCGAGATACAAAAGGAGCAATTAAGGACGATAAAGCCATTGTGGAGAGACTAAATAATTTCTTTGCTTCAGTCTTCACGGCTGAGGATGTTAGGGAGATTTCCAAACCTGCACCGTCCTTTGTAGGTGATGAATCTGAGGAACTGTCCCGGATTGAAGTGTCATTAGAGGAGGTTTTGGAACAAATTGAAAGACTTAACAGTAACAAATCACCGGGACCGGATGGCATTCACCCAAGGGTTCTGAAAGAACTCAAATGTGAAATTGCGGAACTATTAACTGTGGTTTGTAACCTATCCTTTAAATCAGCTTCTGTACTCAAGGACTGGAAGACCGCTAACATAACGCCAATATTTAAAAAGGGCTCTAGAGGCGACCCTGGCAATTACAGACCAGTAAGTCTAATGTCAGTACCGGGCAAATTAGTTGAAACAGTAGTAAAGAATAAAATTGTCAGACACGTAGAAGAACATAATTTGTTGGGCAAAAGTCAACATGGTTTTTATAAAGGGAAATCATGTCTTACTAATATATTAGAGTTCTTTGAAGGGGTTAACAAACATGTGGACAAGAGGGATCCAGTAGATATAGTATATTTAGATTTCCAGAAAGCCTTTGACAAGGTCCCTCACCAAAGGCTCTTGTGTAAATTAGGTTGTCATGGGATAAGAGGGAAGATCCTTTCATGGATTGAGAACTGGTTAAAAGACAGGAAACAAAGGGTAGGAATAAATGGTAAATTTTCAGAATGGGGAGGTGTAGCTAGTGGTGTTCCCCAAAGGTAAGTCCTAGGACCAATCCTATTCACCTTATTCATAAATGATCTAGAGAAAGGGGTAAGCAGTGAGGTGGCAAAGTTTCCAGAAGATACTAAACTGTTCAAGCTAGTCAAGACCAAAGCAGACTGTGAAGAACTTCAAAAAGATGTCACCAAACTGAGTGATTGGACAACAAAATGGCAAATGAAATTTAATGTGGATAAGTGTAAAGTAATGCACATTGGAAAAAATAACCCCAACTATACATACAATATGATGGGGGCTAATTTAGCTACAACTAATCAGGAAAGAGATCTTGGAGTTATTGTGGATAGTTCTCTGAAAACGTCCATACAGTGTGCAGTGGCAGTCAAAAAAGCAAATAGGATTCTAGGAATTATTAAAAAAGGGATAGAAAATAAGACGAAGAATATCTTATTGCCTCTATAAAAAACTATAGTATGCCCACATCTTGAATACTGTGTACAGATGTGGTCTTCTCACCTCAAAAAAGATATTTTGGCATTAGAAAAGGTTCAGAAAAGAGCAACTAAAATGATTAGGGGTTTGGAACGGGTCCCATATGAGGAGAGGCTAAAGAGACTGGGACTTTTCATTTTAGAAAAGAGGAGACTGAGGGGGGATATGATAGAGGTATATAAAATCATGAGTGGTGTGGAGAGGGTGAATAAAGAAAAGTTATTTACTTGTTCCCATAATATAAGAATTAGAGGACACCAAATGAAATTAATGGGTAGCAGGTTTAAAACTAATAAAAGAAAGTTCTTCACACAGCGCACAGTCAACCTGTGGAACTCCTTGCCAGAGGAAGCTGTGAAGGCTAGGACTATAACAGAGTTTAAAAAAGAGCTAGATAAATTCATGGATGTTAGGTTCATTAAAGGCTATTAGTCGGGGGGTAAGGAATGGTGCCCTTAGCCTTTCTTTGTCAAAGGCTGGAGAAGGATGGCAGGAGACAAGCTGCTTGATCACTGTCTTCTCTGGCACTGGCACACTGTCGGCAGACAGGTTACTGGGCTAGATGGACCTTTGGTCTGACCCAGTATGGCCGTTCTTATGACAATAAAGAAATTCCATGACAAAATATTTAAAACAAAATTTGAGGGATTTTCCCCCCTATGGTCATAACTAACTAAAGGTTTGGATTGGATGGCTGAAAAAGCAAGGGTCTTTTAATAGTAAAATGTTATTTACTAAGCTCATGTTTAACTAACTAACTAACTAACTAACTACACACACACACACACACACACACACACACACACAGACAGTCTCTTTCCCCTCCCCCCCACTGGTTTCTCTTTTAGTTATGACTGTATATATTATAGTGTATACTTTAAGGGTGTGTCTAGACTACATGGCTCCGTCGACGGAGCCATGTGGATGAGTTTACTAGACATAGCAAAATGAAGCGGCGATTTAAATAATCGCCGCTTCATTTACATCAAAACGGCCGCCGCTCTATGCCGACCAGCTGTTTGTCGGTCCAGCCCGGTAAGAGGGGGATCAACCGACCTCAGATCCCTTTGTCGTCAGATCCCTTATGCCTCGTGAAACGAGGCTTACAGGATATGACGACAAAGGGATCTGAGGTCGGTTGATCCCCGTCTAGACTACCGGGCTGGACCGACAAACAGCTGATCGGCGCAGCGCAGCGGCCATGTTGATGTAAATGAAGCGGCGATTATTTAAATTGCCGCTTCATTTTGCTATGTCTAGTAAACTCATCCACATGGCTCCGTCGACAGAGCCATGTAGTCTAGATACACCCTTAAAGTATACACTATAATATATATATTGTCATAACTAAAAGAGAAACCAGTGGGGGGGAGGGGAAAGAGTGAGTGTGTGTGTGTGTGTGTGTGTGTGTGTGTGTGTGTGTGTGTGTGTGTGAGATAAACATGAGATTAGTAAATAACATTTTAATATTAAAAGACCCTTGCTTTTTCAGCCATCCAATCCAAACCTTTAGTTAGTTATGACCATAGGGGGGAAAATCCCTCAAGTTTTGTTTTAAATATTTTGTCATGGAATTTCTTTATTGTCATAAGAACATAAAAATGGCCATACTAGGTCAGACCAAAGGTCCATCTAGCCCAGTAGCCTGTCTGCCGACCGTGGCCAGTGCCAGGTGCAAGAGTGCTGGAAAAGTAAGTTAAAGCTGGGAATGTACAAAGCTTCATGAGAAGGTACAAGAATAACTAAATTAACTTCTAGAGGAGTTAATTTAAAACATAATTCTTATAGATCTGATCCTTGCTTCATAGCTAGCTATTTGCAAGTTAAGGATTGCACGATCAGGCCCTACATGACAAGTAATAAATAGAACTGAACAAAATATTTCAGATACATTTGCAATTTAAAAGCATTCAACCATATGAGAAATAGATTTTTGTAAAAAAGGGAGACAAGTTTAAATCCTTAAGATTTAAAAAAGAAAAAGTTAAAGCATGATCAGTTAAATAAAAAACCAAATTCAATCACTCCTCTCTCTCCCGAAATAAACCAATATAAACAAACAACACAAAGCCCTTCACAACTTAGTCCTCTTCTGCCTACCTGATCTTGTAGCTTATCACACTGTCATCCACCATCTTCACTTTGATAACATCACTAGCTTTTACTGCCAACCTTGTCAACTTCTCCCCTCAACCATCATCCTGCCTTCTCCATGCCACCCTGTATGCATGGGAAAAGTTTCATGAAAAGATCTATAAAATCATTACCTTACCACATTCAAATCTCTCCTTAAGACTGACCTGTGTTCTGATGTCTAGAAAACATTGCTTGATGATCATAGCCAGTTGTGACTGTCCCTGTTCACCTTCCTCCGTTTTCTAATATTACTGATTCCTGCATTCCAGCCATTCCTCTTATTTTATCTCTATCTCCAATTTAAATATTATAATGAAATTGTGCCAGTTATCTCGTGTATTTATTTGTTTGTATGTTTTATCCCCATTCCCAGTTCTTCGGTCAAATCTATACTCTGAAGATTTTCCATATATAGCTATTCTATTCTGGCAATGTGCTTCTAGAGCAGATGCAGAATATGGCAAAACTGCAATTTTGCTGTTATAGTCATGGCAGCTGCATCTGTATTTCCCCTCGGTGGCCCAGCAAGGACACCCCACTCTCAAGTTTCCAGATCTCCAGTCTTTCTGGGTGGCAACCTGCATCTGTCTTCCTCCTAACAGGGGTATTTCCAGGGTGCCCAAATACTCTACCTTCACTGTGTTATTCCCAGCACAGACAGGTTTCTCAAGGACATGTGCTTGCTTTCTCTTCAGAGATGTTTAATTCATATAATTGCTTCATTTAAAAGGTACCACACAACACTTTCTATGCAAGCCTACTTTATTCTTAAGGTAAAAAGTATTAGAGAAAATACATTAAAAATAAAATAACTTATATGCATGCTCATATGCTTACCACCATTCACTCTAACATGGATTTGTCAGCAGTCTTTCAACTTTTTGCCCAAGGGGATTGTTGGTGGTTACAAGTTCATCACAGCTTCAGTTCAGAACAAGCATCCAGCCTCAATAGACCCGGTCCTTCCAACTCTTTCCAAATAATAAGGGTCCTCTGTGGACCAAGAGTCCTGTCAATTTGTTGGATCAGGAAGAAGGCAATGAGCCAGTTTAAAACCAAGGTGTTTATCCAAAACACTTTTGTCTATTGTTCACTGGAGAATCTAGTTTGAATCAGCATAAGTACATCTGAGCAGGAGGTCGCCTCAGAGATAACGGAAGATGCACATTAGCAATCCCCTCCCACATAACTTACATAAGCGTCTCCTGAGCAAAAGTGCAGTTTTGCTGGCATAACTGTATCTACACTACACTTGCCAGCACACACATTCAGAAGCTTCAAGGGGTAGCCGAGTTAGTCTGTGCAGGATCAACTTAAAAAACAACAAATGGTCTGGTAGCACTTTTTATAGACTAACAAAACATGTAGATGGTAGCATGAGCCCACAAGCTCATGATATCATCTACATGTTTTGTTAGTCTATAAAGTGCTACCAGACCATTTGTTGTTTTTTAAGTTGGTCCAGCACACACGTCAGTCAGAGGTCATACTTCATCACACCTTTGACCCCCATAGACGACACTATTTTTTCGCCCTTTATAATTTGAACAGCTGAAGGTGTTCTCAGAATTTTCAAAAAAGTTCCCCTATGAGCCGAGACCACACAAACAAGTTCATCCCCCAAAGAAGGTATTCTAAACATGCAAAAACATGGGTTATAATGACAATCTCAGTATAGCCTTAGCTGTACTGATTGCTTCCAGGGAACAGTTCTAATATGTGTTAGTAAGGGTTATTTTTCAGCCGTAGAATAAAAATCACTTTGAATTATCCTTTTTAAAAATTAATTTGAGGTAATTCATAATCACAGTAGGACTGTCTAGGGTCTGTGTCCTGCTGGGATAATGCTACTTCCTAGGTCATTGAAAGAGCTTGGTTGTTCTTTGTACTTCTTCACAATTCATCGGAGGCAGAGCATTCTCAGTATGTCTTTCCTCCCCCTGCAGAGTTCTATTGCTCTGAATTTTTATTCTGCTTGTTATACTTCAGCCTATCAGCTATCATTAATTTTCATCCCTCTGCTTAAACTGAATGTTCTTACAAATGTCATTGTATTATCGAGAGTGCTGTAGACTTAATGACAAATTCCTAAAGAATAGTTGTTTGTTTTCTTTTTAAGCTGAGCGGTTCAGTGAGCCAAAGATGGCAGTTACATCAGTGCAAGCACCAGAGACTTCTAACTTCTCTATGCAGTTATTTTCACTATGATTACATAGGTGCAACTGAAAGCAGAATTTGACCCCTTAGTATAATTCTTAGTCTAAACAGAGAAATTTAATATGTGAATGAAGGGTAAATAAAAGAAACTAATTGAGATTTAATACAAAACATGCCAGCTCTCAGCTTTACACTATCAGTTAACCTTTCCCACAAACTAGTATCAGTATAATACTGCTATCAGGGACTTATATTCTTAAGAATATAACAATATAAGTACGATTTTTTTTTTTTTTTTTTTTTGGCACTGTGTATTAGCAAATGGTATTTGGGTGGACAGTAAGACATTGTTATGTAATGGGGGAGCTCTCAAATCTAACTTCATAATTTTGTGAAAATATTTTTAGCAATAAAGTTGACAGTACAGTGACTAAAACTAAGGAGTTAAAATATTTGTATATTTTAAGACCCAAAGTAATATCTTACTATTCTTAAATGTATGTGTTCCATCTCCTGCCTAGATGTTACACTGACTGGTATCTTAGCATGAATGCTGTAGCTATTGATGTTATAGTAGCATCTAAAAGCCCAATGCAAAATTGGTTCCCCATTGTGCTAGGTTCTGTATAGACTTAAAGCAGGTGACTATTGTAGTGTCAAAGATTCACGGTCCAAGTTACAGATCTTGCAGACACATTTGTACATATGAGTAGGTTTCATTGACTTAAACATCCACTTTGAAGTATTCCAAAGTTACTGATTTAAAAAATAATGGCCTTTTAGATTGTTAAACTGAGATGCTTAATGCATGACTGTAAGAAACACATAATATTGTCAAAATATAACAGCAACATTTTTGTACCTAATCTCAAGGAGGCAGCATAGAGCTTATAGTGATAGTTTTACAATGGTTCACACAGTAGTTATGTTAACATGTGATGATGTAAAAAAGAAATATTAAGACTGTTTTTGTACTTCCTCCCCTTAGGATTCTCAAAACATCCTAAATTACATGTGGTATATGGAGGTTGGTTGCACCTAAGTTCTTATTTTAATGCTTGGAACAATTATATAGTTTCTAAACATTGAAGAAGAAATAGAATCCGCCACTAAACTTGTTCATAGAAGCTGCATAATTCTTTTCATGCTTATTGCATAAATAATTGATAACTATGCATTAGCTTGATTGCTCAAACACATGCTTTCTAAATAAATACATTTGCTATTTTGGCTTAACTTTTTGTTTTGTTGCTTGTATTGCACCTTATAGTATTTTTGCTGTGACTGGTCTTGTACTGTGTGTAACACGCCTTTCTATTGTAACTGGTGTTATCTAGCACAAATAACACTTCACAGTAACTTAAGTGAATTTTAAAGCATTCTGTGACATCTATATATGCAGGTGAAAGAACTTAGAGAGAAAGCGGAGGCTTACAGGCAACGAGTACAGGGAACTCATTTCTCTCGTGATCATCTGAATCAGATTCTCTCAGATAACAACAGACTGTGGGAAGTATCCTCAAATTCCAGTTCAGAAGAAACCATCAGCAACACCATCAGAGCTCTAGATCTTGCTGGGTAAGGTGCTTACTCTGGATGTGAAGGGAATGCAATACTGTAGCTGTAAAATCTCAATTTCTAAAAAATAAATGGAGATTTAACACAATTCTATGATCCCTAATATTTACTAGACTTTGCATAAATGTTTTTAGAGCAGATGGAAAGTCAACTACTTTCCTACAAAATTTTGTTGAAATGGATTGAGAACACAAATAAGAAGGTTGACTATATTTACTGAAAGAAATAGATAGTATACGCTCCCCCCACACCTTGTGTTTCACTTGGCAAGCAGTCCTTGTGCACTATTGTGTAGGTGGCCCAGTGTTTGATTTGTCTCGTAGAATTGTGTCTGCAGGGTAAGACTTTCCCCAAGGTTCATCCTAATCTCTAGGTATAGGTGGGGATGAAGGGAAAAGAGCTCTTTCTGCAATCCTGGGTTGCTTTGCCCTTCTTTTTCTCTCTTTCTTCCTGTCGCCCTTTTAACCGTCAACATCTAATTGACAGAATTATCTTATTAACTGATTAATCACTTATTACTGAATCAATTACCTCTTAATTTAGCACATGAAAAGAAGTTTACAGAATGGTGAGTTGGCCTTGCTTAACCATCTGTTATGCACACTGTCATGCCTACATAAATGTGTATTAGTGTTTTTGTAGCAACAAACTAATAGGACTGTGGTTAGCAAATGTAGTCCCCCTGCACTGTTTTTCTAGAATGAAGAAAAAGCTAGTACGCGGTCACTTTTTTTTTTTTTGCCTCTGCTGTCTGGAGATTATAAAGATAAATTGAACAGATACTAAATCTTTCATTTATTGCTAATAAGTTTTAGAGATTTTTATTAATAATGTTGTATTGGTAATTATTTTTGAACCAAAAAAAAGCAGTTTGGTTACCTCACTTTAAATCTGATCGTTCAAAACTTTTGTATGAGATACTATATACAAGGCTCTTTCTCCCATGCAGTGTCTTGGAGGCACGGGATTGGGGAGGGGGGAAATAATTGATCTATTTGTATATTTATAGCCATAATAAAAGCAAGATGAGAATTAAGAATGTTTATTATACCATAATGTCTGATCGTCAAAACCTGCTGATTTGTTTTTGTGCAAAATGAATACTTGTACACTAGTCTCATTTATATGCACAAATGCTTGACTTCTGAGAGCAATTTAAAGAACAAGATTTTCAAATGACAGACCCTTAATATAGGCTCTAAAGTTTAACACCAGTCTAATTTTCAGAAGTGTTCAGCATTAAATAATTCCCATTGACTGAAGTCTGCTAGGTGCTCAGCACTTCGGAAAATCAAGTAGGTGCTGAAGTATGGACTTAGAAGGCTACTCTAAGCTCCTTTTTTTTAAATGACTGATTAATTTTATGTTCATTTTAATAACTAAATTCTTAATTTCTGATAGATTATTGAATTGGATGTATGCAGTTTATGGAGACACATTCATACCTAGTAAATTGCGGGGGGAGGGGGAAAGGGAATACAGTATTTGGTGTGAAACACTGTTTTCTTTTACAGAGTTTCTGAGAAACAGATGTCGGTAAGCCAAAACATACTTCAGCAACCTGATTCAACAGAACAGCCCCAACAGAAAAACACAGAGAAGTTAGGCATGTCAGATGCCCCCACAGTACCAGTCAAAAGACGTCTAGCTTGGGGTGAACAAGACCGTACTGAACAAGTGGAAAATCAGCCACCAGGATTGGAGGAAGATGAAGAAAAAGAAAATAAACAGGAGTCAACAGAAGCTCAGAAATTGGAAGAAAATGCTGAGGATCTTACTCTGGACAACAAAATAAAAGGGTACATTTTAAAATGTCACTGTCTTTCTTCCAACCTTTCCATGCTTTATGGGGTGATTTAAAAATAATCTAAACTTTACATGCTAGTGCATTTTACAGGTTATTTGCTAAGGCATTAGTTTGGGCAAGAGTCTGTATGTTAATAATCGGCAATCAATATCTTAAATTTCAGAATAGGAGTGGATTTGTTTCTTACACCAGTTTCCTTCAGAAGTGAAGGGCAAAATGGAGGAAGAATTAGATCCTGATCCGCTTCACAGATTTAGCTCAGTAAATTAGATTTCTAGTACCACAAAACTTAAAAAAAATATAATTTGAAAAAACAAAATACTATTTTGATTATCATAGAATCATAGAGCTGGAAGAGACCTTAGAAGGCTATCAAGTTCAGCCCCCTGCCCAAGGCAGGACCAATCCCAATTAAATCAACCCAGCCAGGGCTTTGTCAAGCCGGGACTTAAACACCTCTAGGGATGGAGACTCCACCACCTCCCTAGGTAACCCATTCCAGTAATACACCACCCTCCTAGTGAAATAGTTTTTCCTAATATCCAACCTGGACCTCTCCCACCGCAACTTGAGACCATTGCTCCTTGTTCTGCCATCTGTCACTACTGTGAACAGCCTTTCTCCAGCCTCTTTGGAACCTCCCTTCAGAAAGTTGTAGGCTGCTATCAAATCCCCCCCTCACTCTTCTCTTCTGCAGACTAAACAAACCCAAATCCCTCAGTCTCTCCTCATAAGTCATGTGCTCCAGCCCCCTAATCATTTTGGTCGCCCTCCGCTGGACCCTCTCCAGTGCATCCACATCCTTTCTATAATGGGGGGCCCAGAACTGGACACAGTACTCCAGATGTGGCCTCACCAGAGGCGAGTAAAGAAGAATAATCACATCTCTGGATCGACTGGCAATGCTCCTCTTAATGCAACCTAATATGCCATTAGCCTGCTTGGCTACAAGGGCACACTGTTGACTCATGTCCAGCTTCTCATCCACTGTGACCCCCAGGTCCTTTTCTACAGAACTGCTACTTAGCCAGTTGGCCCCCAGCCTGTAACAGTGCTTGGGATTCTTCTGTCCCAAATGCAGGACTCTACACTTGTCCTTGTTGAACCTCATCAGATTTCTTGTGGCCCAATCCTCCAATTTGTCTAAGTCACTCTGGACTCTATCCCTTCCCTCCAGCGTGTCTACCTCTCCCCCTAGCTTAGTGTCATCTGCAAACTTGCTGAGGGTGCAATCCATCTCCTCATCCAGGTCATTAATAAAGATGTTGAACAAAACCGGTCTCAGAACCGAACCTTGGGGCACTCCGCTAGAAACTGACCGCCATCCTGACATTGAGCCATTGATCACTACCCGCTGGGCCCGACCTTCCAGCCAGCTTTCTATCCATCTTACTGTCCATTTATCCAAGCCACATTCTCTTAACTTGCTGGCAAGAATGTTGTGGGAGACCGTATCAAAAGCCTTGCTAAAGTCAAGGTATATCACATCCACTGACTTCTCCATATCCACAGAGCCAGTTACCTCATCATAGAAGCTAATCAGATTGGTCAGGCACGACTTGCCCTTCATGAATCCATGCTGACTATTCCTGATCACCTTCCCTTCTTCCAAGTGCTTCAAAATGGATTCCTTGAGGATCCCCTCCATGATTTTTCCAGGGACTGAGGTAAGACTGACTGGCCTGTAGTTCCCTGGATCGTCCTTCTTCCCTTTCTTAAAGATGGGCACTACATTTGCCTTTTTCCAATCATCTGGGATCTCTCCTGATCTCCACGACTTTTCAAAGATAATGGCCAAAGGCTCCTCAATGACATTTGCCAACTCCCTCAGTACCCTTGGATGTATTAAGTCCAGACCCATGGATTTATGTATGTTTAGCTGTTCTAAATAGTTCCTAACCTGTTGTTTCCCCACCAAGGGCTGTCCACCTTCGTCCTATATTGTGTCACTTAGCGCATTAGTCTGGGAACTGACCTTGTCCGTGAAGACAGAGGCAAAGAAAGCATTAAGTACGTCAGCTTCCCCCACATCATCTGTCACTAGGTTACTGCCCTCATCTAGTAGGGGCCCCACACCCTCTCTGATCATCTTCTTCTTGCTAACATGCCTGTAGAAACCTTTCTTGTTATCCTTCACATGCCTTGCAAATTGCAATTCCAATTGCGCTTTTGCCTTCCTGATAATTCCCCTGCATTCTCGAGCTATACATTTATACCCCTCCCTAGTCATCTGTCCAAGTTTCCACTTTTTGTAAGCTCCCTTTTTGTGCTTAAGTTCACCAAGAATTTCCCCGGTGAGCCAATCTGGTCTCCTACCATATTTGCTTCTTAGTACGCATTGGAACGGTTTCTTTCTGTGCCTTCAATAAGGCTTCTTTAAAATACTGCCAGCTCTCCTGGGCTCCTTTCCCCTTCATGTTAGCATCCCAGGGGATTCTGCCCATCAGGTCTCTGAGAGAATCGAAGTCTGCTTTTCTGAAGTTCAAGGTATGTATTTTACTAGTCTCTTTTCTTCCTTTGGTCAGGATCCTGAAATCTGCCATCTTGTAATCACTGCTTCCCCGGTTGTCACCCACCTCTACTTCCCCTATTAGCTCCTCCCTGTTTGTGAGCAGCAGGTCAAGCTGCGCACAGCCTCTGGTCGGATCCTGCAGCACTTGTACCAAGAAGTTATCCCCAACATTCTCCAAAAACTTCCTGGATTGTCTGTGTACTGCCTTATTGGTCTGCCAACAGATGTCAGGGTGATTAAAGTACCCCATGAGAACCATGGCCTGCGATCTGGAAACTTCTCTCAGTTGTCCGTAGAAAGCCTCATCTACCTCATCCACCTGATTCGGCAGCCTGTAGCTGACACCAACCACAACATCACTGCTGTTGCTTACACCTCTAAACTTGACCCATAGACTCTCAACAGGCTTTTCTCCCTCTATATACTGGAGTTCTGAGCAATCATAGTGCTCTCTCTCATACAGTGCAACTCCTCCTCCTTTTCTCCCCTGCCTGAACAGTTTATACCCTTCCATGACAGCGCAGGGCAGGATGAATATGATTAATATGAGTAAATTTAATTAATAACATTAAAAATAGTTAAAAGCTGTATAGAAGGCCACTCAGAGTAGGTAAGTGATAGCACTACAGGTAGCCATGAGGAAAATTAAAATTAACAAGTCTGCTTCAGAGTCCATTTTGAAGTATTGGTAGGACTAAAAACATAGTCTGGTTTGTCACTGTTGAATGGAGAGCATAATATAGGGCTTAAGACTATGTCTACACTGCAGATGGAAGCGTGCCTCCCAGTATGGGAAGACAGACATGCACTAGCTTCACTAGTGCACTAAAAATAGCAGGGTGGCATGGCAGTGCAGGTAACTGCATGTGCTGGCAGCCAGAGTATGTACCCAGATGGTTAGGCAGAACTGTATTCTAGTGGCTAGCCCAAGTCATTGCCCATCCTGCTGCATCCACACTGCTATTTTTAGCTTGCTATCTTAAGTAGAGTTAGTATGTCTGTCTGTGTTGGGGGGGGAAGCCCGCTCCTATCTGCTGTGTAGACATACCTTTTGACTTTCACCAAACTTGAATAGCATTGAGGGCTTTGCAGGAAGCTGTGCCCAGATCTCCTTGTTTGTAGTTTCTTGATATAAGGCAGAGGGGAGGGAATGTATTGGCAGTCTTCAATTTCTGACAACACCTGGTTGTAAGAGAAAAAAATAGGAAGATATTTAGAAATATTAAGGACGGATTTTACTTACCCATGTTTCCTTTAATTACAAAAGCATTCTAGGCCTTTTACCATGTATGTTTTAAAGCTTTGTGAGGATGTTTGGTCATATTTTCTATCTTAGAATATACTTTTGTGTAAGGCTGTCAATTTATGTGTGTTAACGCTTGCAATTAACGCAGGGCAGGATGAACGCATAATTTTTTTTAACGCGATAATCGCAGGTGTTAGTGCTGCATTGCCCCTTTGAAGTGTCTCACCGGCACTTCAAAGGGGCAGCACATTAGGAGCCTGGGATCAGCTGGAGTCCCCAGCTGACCCTAGGCTCCGTGCAGCGCTGCCCCTTTGAAGTGCCGGAGTGGCACTTCAAAGGGGCAGTGGAACGCGGAGCTGGGGATCAACTGGGCACTCCAGCTGACCCTGGGTTCCTGCAGTGCTGCCCCTTGGAAACTCCAGGGCGGCATTTCCGAGGGGCAGCGCTGCACGGAGCCCAGGGTCATCTGGGGACTCCAGCTGATCCCAGGCTCCTGTGGTGCTGCCCCTTTGAAACGTTGCCACTGCGTTTCAAAGAAGCAGCTGCACTGAGCCTGGGGTCAGCTGAGGACTCCAGCTGATCCCGGGCTTCCCCAGCGCTGCCCCTTTGAAACGCCGCCGCAGTGTTTCAAAGGGGCTGCACGTGCGATTAATCACAATCAATTTTTTTAATTGCGCCATTAATAACGATTTTTTTAATCGCTTGACAGCATTACTTTTATGACTTCATCACTATAGTATCCAAACATCTGTGTCTTACTCTCGCAACACCCTTTTGAGGTAGGGAAGTGCTGTTATCGCATTCTATAGACCTTAGAGAGACTAAATCACATGCCTAAGGTAATATAGGAAATCTGTGGTGGCACAGGGACTGATGCCAGAGCCCTAACCACTAGACCATACTTCCTCATTTTTGCAGAGAAAATGCCTTCCTACTGAATCCTTCAGCAGATTCTTCTTCAGTGTCATCAGGAAAAGGTGGCAGGCTTCCTACTCCAAAGTTGAAAACACTTGGTGGAGCTCAAAGAACTCATCATGATCTTACCACGCCAGCTGTTGGTAAAATATTTAAAATGAAAAGCAACATTCTGAGGAAATTCATGAATTCATTTATGAAAAATGTTTAATGTAACAAAGTATTTTATCTTCTGCTACTTTAGGAGGTGCAGTTTTAGTGTCTCCCTCTAAAATGAAGTCTTCATCTCCACAGCAGAGAAAGAAAAAGTCTTTAGAAACACACTATTCTGCATCTAAAGAAGCTTCAAGGGAAAGAAAATCCAGAAGGGTGAGGAAAAAACAAGCATTTGTCAATATGCAGTATAGAAAGATGCAGATATGATATCCTTTATATCAATCAGAATAATTGTTTTAACCCTATTTAAGACTTGACATGTTCCCATCTAAAATTTTCAATGTCATCTGCGATTGAAATGCTGGTAATTATATTTTTTTGGTAAAGCAATGGAAACTAAAGGACTGCGGAAGGGAATGCAGCATTATCTCCCATATATATTTCTGCATTAAACTGTGTGGAGTCCGGAGGAAAGCCTGCTGCGAAGATCACTTAATATCCCTACTACCTTTATCATGGCTCACTCCTGAAGTCATGCAGAGCTCCAAATTCCATGGTTTGGGTCGGGATACACGCCACATTACCATCACTTCTCCCCTTCCATTGTGTTTGGAATTTTCTCCTTTATTTTACCTTAGACTTGATTTATCTGTACCTCCTAGCATAGGGGTCAAACAGATCCTAAGACAGTACTTAGTTTCACGGATCTTCATGGCTTATAGATTCTAAGGGCAGAAAGGACCACTGTGGTCATGTAGTCTGGCCTCCTACGTACCAGGGCACAGTATTTCCCTAAATTAATTTATTCCTGTTTGAACAAAAGCTAATCTTCTGGAGAAATATTCAGTCTGCCAGTGATGGAGAATCCACTACAACCCTTGGTAGGTTTTTCTAATGGTTAATTACCCTCGCTCTTAAAAATGTATGTTTTATTTCCAATATGAGTTTGTCTAGCGTCACATTTCGGCAATTGGATTTTCTTATACTTTTGTATTCTAGAACCCATTATATTTTTGTTCTCCATGTAAGTGCTTCTTAACTCTGATTTCAACCTTTAGCTTTGTCTTTGTTAAGATAAATAGATTGAGCTCCTTGCTTTCAATAGCCTTCACAGCACATAGTTGCATCACTTCACAAGCACGTGTGTGGTCTCAATTTCTATATATGCATAGGAGTACATTGCAGATTTCCCTCAGTCTAGTAGGATATGTAGTAAAAAGCAGGAACACTAACTGCATTTTTTTAAAATTCAAAGTTCAACTTTTGCCCTGAGTAATAAGCCTCAGATCTGAAATGACAAGGCATCTGTAATTAACTTATGTCTTTAGCTTTCCTATTTGCCCACTAAACATATTTGCAATAATAATTCCTTATCTTTTTATATTCTACACTGTTTTCCCTCATGGAAATAAAATATTGGTTATTCCCTTTATTTAAGATTTTGCTCAGTGTCTAATAGTTGGTATTTTAATTGTGCCACAGATATTATTAGATCCTGTCTCCCAATTTCCTGGTTGGGATACCTATGATCCTGTCACTGTAGCAAATATTCCTGATTGGATGAGTGTTACAATCATCTTTTAATTGCTGTCTGCCTTTTAATAGAGTTTTAAATCTTTTAGGGGTCTTGTGACTAAGTTTCTTCTGTTTTATTGTCGTAAGAGTCAGCCCACTTTTCAGAGTCTTACATTGACTTTTAGTATTAATGATACTGAGCTATTTATAAACATAAATTTTCACAAAGCCTCTCTGAGATAACTGAGTATTGATCTCCATATTAATCTTATAGTCCCATTTTGCAGATGGGGAATCAAAGCACAAAGATTGTGACCTCAAAATTATTGAGAGAGGTAGGATTAGAAAATCAGAATTTCAACTAGCAGGCTTTATTTCAGTTCATTAATTTATATTGTTTCCATGTATTCTCTGCTTCTAGAGATGATCATGGAATCTTGGAAGTGATTTTTTTTTCTTTTCTGACCTGGTATTGTTTATGAATGCACACATGGCAAAATAGTGTAGGCTTAGGCCAAATGAAATCGAGAAAGGAGTGTAATGCTTTTGTACATGTGTAAAGCCTTTTTTGGATCATATTTAGAATATCTGTTGTAATTTGAGCTTTGTTTAACATGACCCAAAGGCTTAAGTCATTTGCCTTGCTGGAAGCTGCAACAAGGCAGCCAACACTTAACTTGCCTCTGCACTTGATGTTTGATATAACTCAAACTAATTTGCTGTTTTGTATATAAACTAACGGAAGTCTTTTCTATGGCATTTCAGTTTGAAGGAGAAGCAGAAGCTGTATCACTACGTGACTCCCCAGCTGCTGGATTGAAAACTTTAGATCCTTTGCCTCTGAGGAAGAATTCTTGGCCTACTATCAGTGCTTCTGATGAAAGAGCTTCTTTGACTTCAGCGCATTCAACTATAGCTCCTGTGCAGAAATCAGTCAGATGCTCTACTTTCCCCTGCTGGAATCCATCCCGTCGCATTCAAGGGACTCTCAAGGATCCAGAGTTCCAGCATAATGGTACAGGTCTTTTTAAATAGGATTTTTCCATCAACTGAGTTTGTCACAGAATGTGGTAATTGCAAGTGTGCAGGTCCCAAAGTTTTGTGATTTCAAAAAAGAATGGCTGTGCTGATTGCAAAGAAACTGTTTTCTATCAGCCTGTTTCATCCTGCAAGAACAATTGCATTATTCTCCACCAAAATGAGCTACTTTGAGTTATTCTGCTATGGGGAGATTTGGCCTTTCCTTCATGTTTGTTCAATATCTGTCTAATAGCGCTTTCTTGATTTCAGTAAAGAATTATTAGATAATTCAAATAATTGGTTCTGCATAAACAGTTTTGTTATCTCTTCTGTAGGCAGCCAGTGGAAAACCTAGTACATTTCCAGATAGGGTTACCCAGGTAGATGAGTAATTGGACACCTCCACAACATCATCACACGACTCAACAGTGCATTCTATATAGGGAGAAGAGGAAACACAGTAGCCTAGGTGTGATACAACACTTATTTATTTCCCCCTTTCACTATAGCTTTCCAGAGGGAGTCAGTTAAAATCTAACACAGCTTGAGTCTGTGATGTTTGTATACCCTTTCATGTGCTGTGGGGCTAGGATGTTCAGGAAAGAGTTGCTGGCAAAGATAAATCTGTCATCATGGTCCCAACAGAGCTATGTTAAAAAGGGTAGTATGGAGACTCAGGGTCTATGTGAGCATGACCCTGGCTTCTAAAGGATCATCAAAAATCTATGTGGATTTTGAGAGAGCTATAGTTTTTTGAGGACACTTGCATGTGAAGGTGGGGAGAAGGAGATAATTCAGCTGTCTATCTTTAAAAGGTCTGTTGAAATCTCAACAGCATTTCCTGGTCCCTGTGGGTGTGTGTTTACTTCACAGTAAACCCATGCTCTGACTTGGGTTTGAACCCAAGCCATCCTTCCAGGTCAGTCTCACTCAGGTCAGCAAGCACTGAGGACTCAGGTCCTAGGACCCTGTTAGTAGGGTGGGTCCGAGCCCCAATGCCTGCTGTGACTTGGGTCCAGTCCTTGTCACGTTGCAGTGTGGACGCACTTGAAGGCAAAGACCATAGTCAGAAAGTCTGCAAATCACAGTATGAATGTATTAGAGTGGCTTGGACACCTGAGTCCAGCAATTGTAAACTAAGGCTTACAATGCAATGTGGAACCTCAAGGACAGGGTTTTAAGTACCCAGTCCATAAGTCTGGGTGTCTCAAACTCAGGTTTACAATGCAATGTAGACATACACTTATTACAGTGGGAGTTGCTATAATGGATATAAGTAAGGGAGTCTGTCCTGTAACTAGCAAGTATGTAGTACCCTAATTGATAGTTAGGTTTTTAGAAGTAATGTTCTAAATAGTTTTTTTACATGAAGTGTCATCTCTAGACTTCTGATGCAGAATCAGCTCTTTTAATGGTATAAAAGTAACACCAGTGGCCTTTTCTTCTAGGGAACATTTCAAGTCCAAAGAAGAGCCATTTCCAGTTACCACTGCAGGAAATAAATTATAATGATGAAGGTATTTTTTTATTCTTAATTATTAAGCCATATGTATATGGATGAATTCTGACTTTATCTGCACCCCAATTGGAGATGGGTGCATACAGGACATAATGCAGCCACCCCAAACATAGCCTCTGAAACCTGTATGCATGCCCAGACCATCAAAAGCAATCCAAATATTTTTTGTGCGCCCAGTAATATGAAAAGTTAAGTACAAACCACTATGAATAAACTGTGAGATATAGTTAAAAATGAAACTGATTATAACTGTGGTTCAGTATGGCTAATATAATTATTTCTTCCAAACTCAAATTTAACTGCCCCTTTCCTTTCCGATTTTCATAATCTTTTTGCTTCCAGCCTGGATCACAAGCAAAGTGCAAAAGTACTAAGCCTGAGGGTGCTCTGGTATTTTTAATCCAACTAGATAAAATATAGAAGTATCTGTAATCTTATTGGAAATCCTGTTGTCATGAGAATTTGATACAAGCTGTATGTATTCTACAAGAAAACTCAAAATTAAGCATCTGTGCCAGGAGGCACTCTGACCTGATGCACTGCTGTACATCCATTGAGTCATTCCAGATTTTGTCACTGGTCTAGCAAGATGGTCACTATCAGTAACTGTCTTGGATTATCAGTTTTCCAGACAAGGAGAACAAATAGTATTGTGACTTTTCAGAAATCAAACAGAAATTGGTACTACATCCTACAATATGCTGTGTTTTCTGTGATTTTAAAGTGGATTGTTTAACATGTAGTACCATCTCTAAAGCTTGCCTTAAATCTTTGAAAGACTTTGGTCCAAACATTCTTAAATAGGTTCCTAAATTGCACATACAAAAATCCCCTTTATGAGCAAACTGCTAATTGTATCTGTGTATATAAGCGCTTCAATCTATTTGTATGCATAACACATTTATGCACTTAAAATACCACCATTTGGGCACAGTTTTAGTAGCAAAGATGCATCTGGTACAGTGCTGTTATCTAAAATGTGTGGTGAAGTTGTGGGATGTTGCAGAGTACTGCTGAATTTCAGATGCTTTCTGTAGACATATAGATGCTTTGCTGAGCAATTTGCACTGCCCACACGCTTTCCTGCCAACTGCAGTGACTAAAATAGAAAAGAATTGCCCTGATCCTCCGTTATGACCAGGGAGCACATAATACATCCCAAGATGTGGGAGGATGTGCAAAAGAGATTTAAGCTGCTCTTGTGCTCCCTGTTCTAGACTAGCTGCTTAGCAGCTGATTTCCTGGGGTAACTGAGAGCAGCTTGAGGGCAGCTCTAATTTACACTGGTTGCTATAAACCCCAAGGGACCAATACAGTACCCAGGGATTACTGGAACCATGAACTGGAGAAGGGGAAAAAGTATAGAAGTTACTATGTCAATTCTGCAGTACTGGAGGATCATTTTGGGCTGTAAAGATTGGGCACAGTGAATCTAGCTTTTGAGAGAGAGCTCAGTGCCAGATTCTCACTGCATTTCATTGAGCATTAAACACCATATTTAAAAATCCTAGTCAGTATTCTTGTAGCTTTCTAATTAGCTTCCCCTACAGCAGTAAGGCTAACGATAATGTAGACTTAAAAAACAACGAATAGTCTTACAGCACCTTAAAGACTAACAAAATATGTAGATAAACTTCAACAACAGCAAATGGTTTGGTAGCACTTTATAGACTAACAAAACATGTAGGGAATCATGAGCTTTCGTGGGCACAACCCACTTCTTCAGATGACTTTCAGATGCTTTCTGTTGACATATAGATGCTTTGCTGGGCAATTTGCACTGCCCACACACTTTCCAGACATCTGCAGTGACTAGAATATAAAAGAATTGCCCTGATCCTCCACTGTGATAATGTAGATGTTTGCATTTGATTTTGTAGCATTCGTTGTCATAAATTACATACAAACTTTTGCTTTTGAGGAGTCAGCCACAGCTGCTTTAATTGTTTAGAATTTCTCTCTGATTTGTGGATTAGTTATAGGTATGTTTTCCTTGTTGCTTGCACTTACAGATGACAGATTGTCCCAGATCTCTGCTCGCTCTCCGGCTTCTAGCTCACTAGCATCTCAGATTCTGGAACGAGCTCAGAAGAGGAAAGAAAATTTCTGGGGCAAGTCGTAGTAGGTTCCACCAGGGAGTTACTGTTTTGTACAAAGATGTATTTTTACTGCACAGTTGTGTACTTTTGATTTTTGGCAAATTTTATATTTTTGGCCTTGTATGTATTAGTAAGATGGCCTGACATTTGACACTTCAGTTGAAATAGATGGGAGTTCTGTGTACACTGCTTTTTAAAATCTTTCAGTTATGGCATGTCTTGAAATTGAAAGTAATTATTTTTCTATAACTTGTATTTAATTTCTGAAGATGCGTTATTACAAGAATATAGTACATCAAGAACAGTATTATGGGACGATACCATCATTCACCTACAGCTATACCTCAGACATTTGATTTTAAGCATGTCTGTGTTAGCAGATAGTTATGTTAGGTGTTTGCTCATAATCCTGTATGAATTCTGAATATGTACCAACTATTGTCATGATGTCATTTAGTACTATCTAATCTTACTACCAAAACCCCCACATTTAATATTTCAACAAATGTGATGTGAAATATGCAACAAGTGTTGAGGTTTTGATTTGGACTCCAAGATCTTTCTAGTTAAAAATAAATATTTAAGAAAGCCAAACACTTGTTTTTCATCTAGACTTTGACAGCTTACTGTTTGGGACCATTTTTAGCTATGCCTGGAGTATCCATATGGATGGCTGTATTTTTGTCAAGACCAGTGTTTAATGTTGATTTTAGATACTAGGGAAAAATGCCCCTAAATTGCTGGTATTTCAAATACAGGTGTTAAATTACCCCCTAATACTCCCCAATTACCTCTTCATACTCCTAGTTGTCTGTTTCTGGGTGAGTGAATAACTGTAATGATGGTCACAGGTAAAACTGATTGTGATTTATTCTGATGGCCTATTTTTTCTTGTTATTTGATAAAAGCAAGTTAACACAAAGAAGGGGAAAAATAATTGCTTAGCCATTTTTTTAATAAAAATTAAGTTAATGTATTTGTACAATGAAGAATTTGAATTTTGTATGCATTTAAAAATAAAAAAAATCAAGTTTGCCTTGTTTTCACTCAGTTTAATATGCCCAGCAGAAGGCTAGACAGTCTCGATGGCCTTCTTGAAGACAAGCTGCTGCCACCCTGGAAAAGTCCAGAACTGCTCTTTATAAAAGTTCAGTTACTCATGCACCATAGAAAAGTTGACATTTGGAATCATGATTAACTGGACCCAGAGCCAAAACCCATAGTCCAAGTTGAAAGACTGAGACTTCCTTTCAACTGGGCCTTTATAAGCTGGTCTATGTTGGTGTCAGGAATAAGCTCCTCCTACTATAAATAAGAAGTTGGAAAATTGTATGCAACTGTTAACTACAGAAGGGGAGATTGTGTTAAAAAAGCAGTTTCCTCAGCTGAAAGAGTTCCTTTAGAAATGTTTATTTTTTATCATGCTCTTCATGCCCATTTCATGTGGACTCAGGTGCCATTTAAAATAAGGCTGGTTGGAAATTTTCTAGACTGTTTTTAATGGAAAACTAGTTTCTGATTAAGCAAAATTTTGTTTAAAAGTTTTCCACACAGTCTTTCCATTTTCTCCCAAATTGGAATGGCTGGAACCAGAAATACTTATCTGGAAATAGTGCTGGGGTGCCTTCTTTGGGCTGAGTTTCCTAGTTGGACTACAGTGGCCGATGATGGCTGCACCATGGTTGATGACTTCCATGATGCACTGCTTCCTCTCTCCAAAAGGGTAGATTGTGGTGCTTCATGGGAGATGGTCATAGATGAGCCTCTACAAGAGGCTAGAACTCTCATGAGGTACTATGGCGGCATCGCTACGTAAAAATATTTATACCTTTGGCCAAAATTTTTCAGTTGTCAAACTGCAACTGGAAATATAAAAATCAAATTTCCATGGAAAATTTAGACAAAATGAATGTCAGAATTTTCCACAAGGTGCTGTTTTTTTTGTCCAACTTTAAAGCATTTGGGAGATACTTTTTTGTGCTCTTCAAGGCAGCCATAAAAAGCTCAGTGCACATTTTCTGTCTGTAGACCTGTTTGGATATCACATTAGCAATGCAGGCTGATAGTATTTTCCTTCAGTTAACTCCCCAACTCATTGCTAAGCAAGGTCTCTCCTGGTTTGAAGCAGACTACATATTTGGGCAAGTTTGAAAGGAAAGCAAACTTATTGTACTGAGTTACAATTAAAAAACTATTTTGTTGTCCATAACACCCCCAAAGAAGACACTCCTAGAAGTATAGTCAGAATAATCAGCAGCTCATTTCTTGTTATTCTTTTATTATTCAGTTTATTTCTCTGCACCTAGGTTCTCAGCATGTAATGTAGTGCTTCATAAAGATTCTGCATGACAGATTACTGTCACTGTAGTAAATCCATCTCCCTCAGAAGTGGTATCTAGGTTTAGGCTGGTTTACTACAGCTCTGAGAGGAGTGAAGTTTTCACAGCTCTGAACCATGTAGCTGGGTCAACCTAACTTTACATGGTTGATCAGCTCTTCATGTTGACATTTGTCATTCTCAGAGTAGTGCCTCGCTGAGATGAATAGGGTAATTGCAGTGTAGCTGTTGATTCAGGCTGTCACGCTACATTAGTTAACTTTCTAAGCTGAAAGAGTATTGTAACACCAGAACCAGACATTTTGAAAATTTAGATGCAAAATTATAATTCTGAAGCAGCAAGTAAATTGTGCAGTAAAGTTCTCAGCCATAGACTATCCATTACACTACCTATATTAAGTTACTGCTGCCTAGCCACTATGTATTATAGTTGCAAGAAGATGGATGATTGGCAAGTAGCTTGGTTGTCTCAATCACTGGATTTCTCAGTTATTCACAAATCCCTCTCTCCCCGCGTTGTCTAAGCATGGTTCGGAATTACTGCACCCTGACAGATATGTAGGTATGCTGGGCAGGAAAAGTGTTAACTGGTTCCATCTATTCCTTCTCTGGGAGCTGTAATTCTATAATGCTATCTATGTTATCCAGGAAAATAAGCTACTTGAAAAAGAGTTTTGGTAACAGGGCCTCCTTTGAAAATAGGCATTATGAACTTTGTTGCTTGACATCAAATTATTAGAGTTACCTAAATCCCCAGATTTCTGCTTCATGCTTAGCATTTGAGTATCTCAGCTGTTTGTAGAGTGTAATTAAAATATAGGCAAAGAGTCCAAGTCGTCATTAAATGGAAGTTTTGCTGTTAAGTGCATTAGCCAAGTTTTAACAGGGTAGACTGGAACAAAATAATTCTGCTATTCAAATACAAATGACTGATAAAGGAAAGTGTGAATTGGGATTTAAATTGCTCTGCCATTTGTTTTACTGATTCTCACAGACTAATTTTTCTTGCAAGAAGTGTTTCAATAGAAGTGTCTTAAATTAGCATCCTGATTCCATGCAATTATTCTAACCTTCACAGAAGTGAATTTCAGTTTCAGGAGGTGAGAACTCTGCAGAATTCTGTTTAGCATTTTGTAATACAGTACAGCCTCCTACCCTGCAGCTAATGATTGGCTCTTCAACATATCTAGTGAGGAAAGCACAATTTCAAATGTTTTCTGTTAAAATAAAAGCATAAAATAGTAAGGAGTGCAAGGCTAGGAAAAGTTTTCTTTGGCTGCTTTGAGACAGCTGCTGCTCAGGACATAGTAAGCGTGCTACATATATCCAAGCTTGACTCCAATAAACTGTGCCTCCAATAAGAGGGCTTGCTAGTGTATCTATATACCAATATAGCTACACTGGCAAACTCCTTCTAATGGAGAGAAGGCCTCAGATGGGAGAAAAGACAACAGTTGCCTTGTATGACATGACTATTAAGAGCCTCTGGAGATAGATAGGGTTCTCCAGCAGTGTGCATGAAGGATCTAATACTCTAAATATTTCTATTGTAAGTTTACTTACATTGAATGGAGGTAATTGACAAGAAACTTTTTATTTTTCAATTTACCTCTTGGTTTATTTTTTAATCGCACATACCCACTAGGAGTTTGAGTCTTAACTTAACTCTTTATTTTAATCTGCTTACATCTGTTGTAGTCCATCCTATTCTTCTGAAGAGGACTCTAACAAATGCCCTATCAGCAACTAAATAGCCATATTTGTTTTGTATGTTTCAATTGTACCTTTTCCTCTGATATTTACATACTGTTTTTAAAAATTATTATTGCTTCACATATGTCGGACCTATTCAAAGACCTATTCAACTGAATAAACTCAGTGAGAACATTATAAAGGCATCACTGAACTTCAGCTTTTAACACAGCTTTGAAAATTTTTACTCCCATTAACAATGGGCTTTTTGCATAATATGTCAGTAATTCTACTTTGCCAAGTCACTGAGTCACTGTCTTGCAAGTTAGAGCAACCACCACCACACAACAGGAAATACAGAAATTTCAGTACACTGACCTAACTTCTCAAGAGTTGGATATATGTAGGTCATTAAATAGATCAACAGTATCTCATAATTAGCATGCTAGAGCTTGGTTATAAATTTTTTTTAAATCAAAGGAATCATGTATATGGTGGAATAGTCAATAATGGTTTAGAACGTTATCTACCATAAAATTATAAACAGGTGCAATGAGATATTCTGGTTTCTGTTTGTAAGCCTCTACTTCTGTAGAGGGATAGCTCCTACTACAGCAGGTCTTAATTAACTACTCTTATTTATACATTACGGTTGTACAGCAATACAGTTGTGGATGATTACTGTCATTGGATAATGGACTAGACTCATGCCTGTTGTAGCACCACTGAAGTAAACAGTCCTATTTTATTTGTTTGCAAATTGTGTTGAATTTTCATGTAACTACTATGGAAGTTATTATGACATCTAGCAGAACAATATGTGTAGCACCCATATGTAGATATGCAAAGCTGGTTCAGTGTAGTCTTCTGTTGAGACCATATTGATCACAATGGTTTTGGTAGAAGAATAAGAATATTTAACAAACCAGCCATATAAGGCTATTTAAAGTTTAGCCCACAATTGGTTAACAGTTTGTTTATTATTTTAAAAGTATCAAAACATGACCCTTTCGAGACAAAAACCTTTAGATTATTATATTTAAGTAGCATCTCTTCCTTAACCTACCTCGAAATTACATATCTGCACCAATTTAAAGTCAGAGACAAGTCAACTTTTAGAAGAACCCCAGTACTACAAGAGAAACTAGAAGTGTTATAACCATAGTAAATGGGTGAAACTCATATTCTTCATGCAGTGCTGGAGTACATAAGTTTTGGGCTGAAGATGACTGAATCTCCCTAACTTATGCCTAGTCAGCTACGAGCCAATTCCTACATGACAGTCCTGATAATATGCATAATAGATGTACATCAAAGTACAATGTTGGTTCTTTACCTGTGGGTTGATTGAAAAGCAAGGAGGAAGCTTTTGTGGCTTTAGGGGCTAAAGTGATGTAAACTTCCAATCTTCCCCCAAAACGATATATGGGTCAGTAAGTCATTGTCGAGAATGTGAAACCACACTGGTTTCCCAGTGAATTAGGGAAACTCCATACGTAATTACACTTAAAGAATTATCACTGGGAGTAAGTCACGGGGGACACTTTAATTCTGAGATGTCACTGGAAAAAGTGAGGTTAAGGATATGAAAGCTCATCTTGTGCAGTTTTAGTATAGTTATTGGGGCTGATTTTTCAAAAAATGTTATGAAGAATCTTTTACTGAGGATCAAAGTGTTTTTTGCTCTTTCAACAGAGTTACCATGGATCCTCTTACTTGAGTTAGATACTCCCAAGATTTATGATCACAAGAGCAAAGGAGGATGACTATGGTGTCAGATGTGGTGCAAAAAAGCTTTTACCAGAAGCAGATTCACTCTTTGGAGGGCTCATTAGTAAGAGATTATAGTGTAGCCAGGGAATGATATGATTGAGACCTGCGTTTACAACACTGATGGAAGAGAGAGACTCATGAAAAAGCATATGTCCAAGTCTGCAATTAGCTATGTAAGATAAGACAGATGGAGAAAAGGATGAAGGTTAAACCTTCAATCACTACATGAAAGCAGTGGCGAAGGAAAGATTTAGGGCCATTTCTTCACTGCCTTGCACCTCATTTCTTAATTTACACCTATGCCATATCGGGGTGGGCATATGTAAATTGCCACTACAGCTGAATGTTAGCATTTTTCACACACATTTGTCAACGGTATATATGATGAAACAAGGCCTAAAGCCATGGGGAACTGTGCCTTCAAAGACTTCAGCAGAAAGGAAAAAAAACCTGCCTGAGGTAAGATCAAATTCACCACTGGTGTAGGTGGGTACTATTCCACTAAAGTCAATTACACAACAGATGAATCTAGCCCATAAGCACTCAAACCTAGAAAGAAGAGTGCAGACAAAACTGGAGTCCTTGTTTGCCATGCTCATGGAGAGGGTAGGTTGTTTGTTAGATCAGAGAAGACATGCCAAGCCAAAGGATCTGTAGTTAACTACCATGAAGGAAGGATGTCTGAATCCCCAGAGACTATAGTTGATTCCTGGCAATTCTCTTGTCAGTGGTGGATGGAAAGATGAAAGAAGACCACCAGAGCCTTACTAAGGCAAATAGAATTGGCTACAGTATAACAATTAGTAACGGGAGTGGTTCAAGAAGGAAACCTGAACTTGAGTTTCATACCCAACCTCCCTCTTTGTAGCTTTTTATCCACTCTCCTACCTGCTGCTTCACATGCTGCCTGTCTTATAGCACCCTCCTCCCACTGGATCAGGTTTTGCTCTTGCTTTGACTCTGGCCAGCTTAGTTCCTGAGGCAATTCCAGCTCACTCAAGGAACCCAGGGAAGCAGTTTCTAAGGTTTCTCAAAACCTTGCAGACTCTTCCCTCAAAAGCCCATGCGGACCAAAAAGTGCCATCACCAAGTCTGTTCTTCACACCGGTAAATTTAGATGCCACAAAGTCTCCCTCCTGTCCATTAGGTTCTGGAGCAATTCCTTTCAGCAGTAGTTCCAGTAGCAGCCCAGTGGGATCATGGCCCCCTGGCCCTAAGCCTTTTGGACAAAGTTTCAGTCTTTCCCTCTCCATTTCTTGCTGCCCTCTTTTATAAGGATAAGCTAATTCATTTCTAGATGCAGCAGTTTGGGCTAATCAGTAAGCAAGCCAGTTTCAGGCCTTGGGCCCAGAGCAACAGTATCCCCTTGATATATCTTCCTGCACCATTTGAGTGATCCTGTATGAACACACACCACAGAGCCCCCCTGTATTCTTTGGTTCTTGGAAGGAAATCTGCCTTCCTGGGCCAGTATACTATTTGAAATTGGGAAGGCTGAATAACTAATTAAGTACCAACTTGTCTCATATAGACATTTGAGTCCTTCGTAGTTTAGAGCTACCTTAGTGCTGCATGGTCAGTGACTAAGACAAAAGATGCTCCAACCAGGAAGTATCTCTGTGCCTTTCCAGTCCCATGTAAAGCCAGCCATTTGTTCTTGAGGATAGAGTACTGGATTTCCCAGTCTAAGGATTTTCTACTTGTGTAAAGGTGCACCACAGTTGTCTTTTTCTAGACTGAGTTCTCGAGAGAAGTCAGAGATGTGCAATGCTGGCTTGCTGCAGAGAATCTGTTTAATTTTTTGAAATGTTTGAAATGTTTGCAAGTGGGGATCATGTAACTTGTTGAGGGGCTAATTTTTTTAACAAAGTCAGTCAGAGGTACTGCTAATGAGGCAAAGTTGGGCACAAATTTGCTCTAGTACCTTCCTGGCCCTAGAAAGGCCTAGACTTGCTTTTTAGTTTTTTGTATGCAGAGGTGTTTGCAAAGATCTCAACTTTGTCCACCAGGAGTTGGACATTACTGTTCCCTATTAATACCCAAAACATTTCTTTCCCCATTTTCCCACCATGCACTTCTTTGAGTTTGCACCTTCTTTTGGAGGTGCATGGACAGACAACCACATTATCTAGGCAGGTCACGGTATAGCAATTGTATCGGGTGTTATGGCCAAACATCAGCCTTTGAAAGGTGGTCAGAATTCCATGCAACCCAAAGGAATGGTAACAAATTGGAATAGGCCCACTGAGGTAGAAAAGATTTTATTTTTTGAGGAGCTAGGAGTAAGGGGAATTTTCCATTAGTTCTTAGATCTAATGATAGAGTGGGGTTGACTGAGGTGATTCTGCAAATCATTGACTTAGGACACTGTATATGTATCAAGGTCAGAAATGACGTTTATCTGATTGAAACAAAAACAAAGTTCTATCTGGTGTTGGTACCAAAATCATCAGAATACGCCAGGGGCAATGAAACCCCTCAGTTATCTTTACATTTCCTGGACTTCCTGAATTAACCAGGGTTTTACGCATTTTGGGATATAATATGACTTCCTAAGGGGCTTGGCCCTAGCCATCTGTGGCTGTGGCAAATCACCAACAAGATTTTTCCGTGGAGCGGGGGAAACATCTTGTAATCTCCCAGGACATTGTGTATTTGTCTTCTCTGTCCATTAGACAGCCCCTCCCCAACAGACATCCTATTCTATCCCAGTTTTGGCCCTCTTAGGGTGTGCCTATAACGACCATTATTCCGAAATAACTATGCGAGCGTCTACACAGCTATTCAGTTATTTTGAAATAATTTTGAAATAACAGATGGCTTATTCCAACTTCTGTAAACCTCATTCTAGGAAGAATAACACCTATTCCAAAATAGCTATTTCAAAATAAGGCGTGTGTAGATGCTCCACTTCTGCTATTTCGAAATAGCCCCTCATCAGGGCCATTCTAAGTTATTCCTCCTGGGGCTCTAAATCGAGATAGTACATCTACATTAGGGAAGCCTGCCTCAGACTAATTTTGAGGCTTCCCTGCAGCGTAGACATACTATTTTGAAACAAGATATTTCGGAATAACTATTTCAGAACAGCTTATTCCGAAATAACGGTTCAGTATAGATGTAGCCTTAGGGAGCTGAAGACCCAGATCCTCTTCTTTCTCCTCTAGGTGGATGAAGGCTCTCTTTAACCCCCCCATTCCCAGGGTTTTAATACATTTACATAATAAATGTGGTTTTGCTGGTTTGGGCAATACATTTTGTAATCTATTGGCCCCACCCCATGGAGCACTTCATGCAGGTCCTACCATCTGGCAGGAGCTTGTTGTATGAGTAGAGAAGGAGTAGGATAACTCAAGCTTCCAGAAATGATATTGTCACATCTGGGTCTATTGGGCACGAGAGAGGTTTCAGCTGGCTCAAACTTTCTAACTTTTCCCTCATTTGAATGACATATTAGAAGACAATGGTAGAATGAATGGGGATCAGATTCCCAGAACTTCCTAACCAAGTCTACTCTTTCTCAAAGCTGTTTCCCTTAATAAAGTTTGAAAGGGGAGAAGTCGTCGGAGAACTGTGGACTTCTTGCCTTTCAAAGAAGTGATAGAGGAACAGCTGTCTTTGACCTCTGTTCCCAGAAAATTAATTAGCACATTCTTGAAGGGCTTATTGAACCACTTTTCCAGATTATCTGTCTAGAGAAAGTATATTGAGCTCCAGAGTGTTCATACTTTCAACAGTGCTGTAACCTGTTGGAGCACCCAGGACCAGTGTTCCCTCTATTTTTTTCCAGCCATGAGTGTAATACATTTTATGTGCATAGAGGCATGTGAGGATGTGCATCATCAAAGAAATACATGCTGCCAGCAGTGGGCGCTCTGGTAATCAGATGGGCAGCATTTGAATTTCTCCTGGATGGCTGCTCAAACGTTCTGCTTACAGGGAACACTGCCCAGGAAATGAAATTCATCTCTTGATCAGTGATAACTTCTGATGGAAGGCCACCCAAAGAAAAAACTTGGAATAGCTCTCACTGTAGGGTGAGGCAATGGTATTTATAAAGGAAGTAGCCAATTAGCCCGTCTGTAACGCTGTAGTGTTACAGACTCGCCTCTGGGGGGGGCGCTCTTGCCTCCCGCCGTGGCGCTCGGCTGAGTTCTGCGTCGCTCAGCTGGGCCGTGGCGGGGGAGCAAGCAGTGGCAAGCGGCCGTTTGGGGTCCATGCTCGGGGGTCCACCGCCGTGCTGCATGAGGAGCGTGGACCCCAAATGGCCGCTTGCCGCCGCTTGCTCCCCCGCCGCGGCCCAGCTGAGCGGCACAGAACTCAGCCGAGCGCCACGGCGGGAGGCAAGAGCGCCCCGCCAGAGGCGAGTCTGTAACACTACAGCGTTACAGACTCTCAGACACTGGGCTACTATATATATGATTACCTCAAGATATAAAGTAACAGTCCCCAAGTACCAAAATAAATGTGTGACTTTGGATGCATTTCTCCAGAGGGTATATTATATCAATCCCCACCCTTTCAAAGGCAGTTGAAATTAGGGGAATTCTGGGGGCCCAGACCTGATCCTTGATAAACAGAAAACGGCTATCTCTTTATATATCCCTGGCCAAACTAATCGGGCCAACAGTCTTTCTTGGGTTTTCACCCTACCTCAGTGTCCAGTGGGAAGAATAAGGGGGGGAGCCATAGGAGCTCTTGTCAGGTTGGCTTGGACAGTAGGATTTGATATCTGGGTTCTTTAGTTTGGGGATGTCTCTCTACTTTGTACCAAAAAAAATCACATTCCATAATTCAAAGCAGGGAATCTAATGAGATGCACGTTGAGTGGTGACCAGCCTGTGGACTGTGGGTAGTTGGTTGAAACATTCCTGGAGTGTCTGGTTGTCATGCTAAGTTGCCACAGCATCAAGGGTGCCACTCAGGATACTGCAGTCTAGGTTGTGAAAGGACTCTGTAGCGTCCATAGCTAGGGGATAACCTACGAACAGTGAGATGTTCCCTCTTCAGGCTCTACCCTTGAGAAAGTTCTTCTCTAGGCTCCATGGGTACACCTACGCAGCAGTGCTAAATTCGAAATAAGCTATGCAACTTGAGCTACACTATTTGTGTAGCTCAAGTTGAAGTAGCTTATTCTGAATTTGGGCACGTCTACACAGCACTTATTTTGAAATAGAGCACTCGGTATGTCTACACTTGCCCCCTAGTTTGAACTAGGGAGGCAAATGAAGCATACCGAAGTTGCTAATGAAGCGCGGGATTTAAATATCCTGTGCTTGGTTAGCATATTCGCGGCTGGTCGCCATTTTAAAATGCCGGTCGCCTGAATTAACTCACCGCGTGTAGACGTGGTAGTCCGATCCAAAACCCTTCCCTCGAATTAACTGTTACTCCTCGTGCAATGAGGTTTACAGGAGTTAGAGTAAGAACCCCGTTATTTTGAATTTATTTTATTTTGAAATAACAGGCTTGCTGTGTAGATGTGCAATACGTTATTTTGGAATAATGTCCGTTATTCTGAAATGACACTGCTGTGTAGACGCACCCCATGGAATTGCCTCCCAGCACAGGCCCAGGCTTGTCCTCCATTGAAGATTTCTTTTGCTGTCTATTTGAGCCCTGGGACGTACTTGAGACGTCAAAGTAAAAAAGAGCAGACTGAGTGACGCACAATTAAGTCTTAGGCATCCTCAAGAGTCTTTTCTTGTGTCTGAGAGGGCCTGGGCTCCTCTCAGACACAAGAAAGGAGGGATTCTCCTCCCAGGAGGGTCCAAAGATGTTCTCAGTTGCATCTCAGGATCACTGCCCAGGGTAGGCAATCTGCCGTTCCTATCCAGAAGCTTCCTAGCTGGTCTGGATCCAGAGCTTTGGGTAAGACTAAGTTCATTTGAAGTAGAACTTGTCCACACCCCAAGTCTATCAATTCTTCCTTCATGTTTGGCTCTCTTTTTCTCAGGACCATCAGCTACCTTGGGGCCAGTTTTAATGACTGATTTGGATTCTCACATGCTTGATGGAAGGGGCATCTTATAGAGTTGCATTCCATCATAGGGCAATCCTGTTGAATGTGCTCAGGTTTCCCACAGTTATACCACTAGCTCTTTGCGGGAGGGCAGTAGTAGTCTCTTGAAAGACCGGGAACTTGGGGCCATGTTCTTGGTTGGGAGCCTGTAATGGGGAAGGAAAAATTCAGTCACTCGAGGTGAATTAATACTGTGATTGTTGCTAGTTTAGTAGGTTATCATCTATCACTTTTCTTCTATAAGTGGCTGGCCAATAGGTAGACTGGCCTTTCCATTCTTTGCTAATTTGGCCTCTGAAAACTTCCTGTTGTCCTGAATTCTTCCACAATTGCTGTAGGGCAAAATCATCAAACTCGGGTTTGTATCACCAAGGAGAGAATGTGTCATTATTGTTCTAAGACAATATTGTCCATGAGCTCTGCCACTGCTTTGGCTTCTAGGTTTAGCCATTGGGTAGCCAAATCCTCAAGTCTTCCCATCTTCTAATTCCCTCCTTCCTTTCCTCAGCCTAGGACTATAAATAACTCATATTAAGTGCCCTTCCCATCCACAACAATATATTAAAAATAAAACATAACCTAAGTTAACTCCTCCTTTGCTCTCCCAGCTCATCGTGTCTTACCTGTGTCTGTCCTTTACCCCTCAATTCCCCAGTGACTGTACTCACAAACAGCACTGCCCTTCTCCTGAGCCCAGTTACAAGGATAACCCCCTGCACAGTTAGCTGCAGGAATGAGGCCTTAAATTGCAAGCTCCTCAGGACATGGACAATCTCGATATTCATTACTTGTGCATGTTGTTGGTGTCTAATAATAATAATAATAACACATCTTTCTTATAATTTGACTTAGACTAATATTAATTTTACAGAAAGTTATAACCCCCCTTATCCTGCCTTTTCCTCTCTTCCCCCATTATATTAAGCACAAAGTGTAGTATTTGTGCTCTGAAGAGCCTGGTTTACTTGACTAGAATGAAGAACACAGAATTCATTTAGATAAGCAGTTGTACCAATGTACGGCTGTTTGGTGCAAATGATGCTCACTGTGGGACATGTTTCTGTTTTGGAAAATGGGGATCTGGGGAAAAGGAGAGGTCTGATAAATGAAATCTTACTGTATTGGTCATATTTAGACTCTGATCTTTCAAAGAGAGCTCTCTGGGACATAGGCAAAACTCCATCAATGTCAGTAGGACTCCAGGCAGATGCGTGGACCCCAGCTTTTGGGTGCAGGGACAGCATCTGACTACGTGTGTTTGTACAGCACCTAGCACAATGGGGCCCCTGTCTCCACTAACGTCTCTTGGTGCTGCAGTAATACAAATAATGAATAATTATAAATATAGAAAGTGTTTACAAAATTGAATCAAGCTTAAAATTGATCTGTGGCATGAACTGAGGCTTTATGATCAAGACAGGTCACAAAACTTGTCAACTTTACAATAAATATTTTTTCAAAAAAACATCCAGGGTTCACATCTGTGTAAATTCAACAATTCGCAGGAAAAGCCCCTGCCTAACCCAACATTAAAGATGGGGTTACTTTTTATAAGAAACGGAAGAGTACAAAGCCCTTGTGGTTGTGTTCTATGTGGGTTTTGGTGGTGGTTATTCTCAGAAGAGGATGCTGGAAAGTAAGAGACTTGCTGATGTCATCTTTAATTCATGAGCAGACACCCAGGAAAAAGATGCTGGTGGGTCTATATAAGATGCACCTAGACTCCTGCACAGCACAACTAGAATCGCGGCAAAGGTAAGATTTGAAGTCTACCTGCCTTTCTTGCTTTGTCTTACTCAGTCTCTCTCACTCTTTCTCTGACGATGGCTGTCTCTCTTTCTCATCAGTGCAGAGTTCTGTAGCTGCGGCCCAGCTGAACTAACTACTTGGATTTTGAACCATGATGTCCCTACAGAACTGGATGAGGTGCTCCCTGGCATGGATCTTTTTCTGCTGCTGCTGTCTCCCTCTCCTTCTCTTGGCCCTCCCCATGCCTCCAAAAGGAGCAGGAGTTGCTCGTGCCAGTGACTCCTGCAGACTCAGAAAGATCAACTTCCAGCAGGCCTACATCAGGAATCGCACCTACACGTTGGCCAAACTGGTATAGTAATCTATCTATTATGGTGCCCTTTCTCCTCTCTCTTGCCATGGGTCTCCTCTCCCATATTCCACTTTCTGTCCCCTTCCCTCAGCCTACATGGACATGTACTCATGCTGCAGTGATGTTTTCAGAGGGGGGTAGAGTATACTACGGGCTAAATACATCGCTATGTGAAACCAAAACCCACTGCAAATCCCTCAGCAGTCTGTGGAGGGATAACCCACCGGTGAAGCACTGCTCATTTCTAATGCACTGCTGTGCGCTCTACTAAACTTCTTTTGTTTTCCCTGGGCTGGCAAATTTTGAAACAAGAATTTTCATTTCTCTCTCCCTTGCCTCATTCACTGCTGGGCATGGGCAGACCTCTAGAAATAACTAGCAAGCTCCTTGTTAGAGTTTAACCTCTTCTGATTCTCCTCAGTAGGCTCAGCCTTCTCCCTCTCCCTCTGGGTCCCCTCTGAGGTATAATCCCCAATGCTGGCAGCCATCGCTCAAAGCAGGGTGTCAATTGTAGTGTCCTGCACTACGGCTGTAGAATACTGTCCATTTTCTAAAAAAAATTAGGGCTCCTATCTCCCTCTGACACTTCCTTTCTGCCTTGCAGGCTAGGCTCTCAGACCAAGACACAGACAACAGGCTAATTGGACAGCAGCTGTATATTAACGTCCAGGTGAGCTTTACATATGCTGCATGGAGCCAGCTGCCTAAGGGGATTGGTGTATTATTATTTGGTGTGACCCTCCTACTTTGTGTTTTGCAGGAGACTAATCGCTGCTATGTGATGAAGAAGGTAGTGAAGATCATAGTGGATGAAGTACTTCTCCCTGCGCCTAAGAACTATTATCCACACATCCATGAGGTGGCCCAATTCTTAGCAGCACTGACCACAGAACTAAGTGGCTGTGTAAGTATGGCACATTTCTATAAACCCTGCCTGTTCCCCATCCCCTACTTCTTCTGCATCTTCTCTCTTCTGGTTCCCATCCTCTCTTCTGCTCTCAGCTGGCTTATGAATTTCAAGTGTAACCATGGCAGTGTGCTGCAGTGGCAAGGTGACCACTCACTGGGTGCTGAAATCAAAGGAAACCTCAGATCAAGATACCCAAATTTAGGGTTGTGAAATCAAGTACATTAATAGAAAGGTGTGAAACAGAAAAACCGCACTGTCACACATTCACCAACCAAATCATGGGCTTTTGTTTTTTAGAAATTTTCAGGACACAGAGAACATATTGAAAGGAACCTGGAACAAATGAAAGACAAAATCAAACAGGTATGTTTGTTTTAACAAGACTAGTGCCAGGCCTCCAAGTAGCTATTACAAATGACATACTTGCTGAATTTAAGGCTAACAGATTAATGAATTGGCCTGATTGGCCAGGTCATAATTTTTCATTGTTTTTCAGTATCCCTGCTGAGATTGAGCCAAAACCCACTGAAGCCAGTTGGGGTCTTTCTGTTAACTCCAAAAGACTTTGGATCAGGCCCATAATCAGCTATGACAAATGTTTTATAAGCAAAAACATTTCAGTTGGCTCATGTGTAATGCAAAACTATCAGTTTAATGCAGCAAAAAAAACCCAAACTCAAAACAAAACAAAAAACAACCAATACTCCCCACCCCTCCAAAAAAAAACATAGCTGAGAAGCTAATGTTCTAAAGCAGTGTTTCTTAAACTTTTTAAGACCGAGGAACACCAAAGAACAATTTTTTTTATGGGGAACACCAAGGATTCTGTTGTTCTCTGCGGCACACCTCCGACTGCCTCGTGGCACACCGGAACACGGAACACAGTTTAAGAAACACTGTTCTAAAGCGAGCAGAGATTATTTAAGGGGTGAAGGCTGCAGTGGAGATAGGCGGACTAGAGACACTTTTGTTCCTCCTTTGTCTTGTTTATTTAGATTGTAAGTTTTTTGGCATGGAGAAACTGTCTTATCTGTAGCCCTAATCCTGCATGTGAATATTCCACTGATGTTAGGAGATTACTTACTTGCATAAAAAATATTCATGTGCATCAGCACCGGCAGGACTGGGCCCTGTGTTTGTTAATGCTGCAATGAAAGTATGTCCCTGTTAATGGTAACCTGCACCTTATGTTCTATATTGGCCAAACTGAGCTTGTAATAATATGAAAACTGTAATAGAGATATCACCATTTGCAATTATTTAATGTTACAGATAAGTGATTGCAATTTTTAACCCTAAAAGAAAATAAATGGAGGTTTAAAACTTAAGAACTTCCTCCACCAGTTGTGACATGGCTGCTCTAGTGCACAATGTGATCTTTTATCGGAAAGAGACTGTAGGCTGGACTTCTTGGCGCAGTTAGGGATGGTTTCCTCAGATGTCATATTAAAAGCACTGTAAACCAAACCTTAGTACTGTTATATGTTGTATGATTTCTGTGTTCACTTGATACATCTCTAGAATCATTTAAAATGTAACTGGGCAAAGGAATATTGCCTGTAGAAAACAATCCAGCATTGGCATGGTTTGGATTAGGTAGTTTTCATCTTGAGGTCAGCTGACATTAACAGAATTATTTGTAAGAATAAAAGGAGCAGGATTTAGCCCTATTTCTATACAAATACTGTATTCCGATCTTAATCCTTGGTGACATAATGAGATATTAAAGATTTTTTTTCTATATATATAGTTGGGAGAGAGTGGAAAGAACAAAGCAATCGGGGAGCTGGATTTGCTCTTCGATTACATGGAAAATGCATGCACTGAAGCACCGAAGAGAACAGTTACTACTAAGGGAGGAAACAAGAAGAAAAACTGAAAGAACCTCCAGGAAAGCACTATGGTGCAAATCATTTATCTATTAAGAAGACACACCCATAGGAATGTTAGTTATATAACAGTGCCATATACCACAGGCCATATTTTAATATGGGCACGTTACATAGGATGTATCTTGAAAAAGAAAACTCCATTATGGCTCTCATTCAACAAAGCATAGTTAAGTCCCTTTGAAGTCAATGGAATTTAAGCAGCTTCTTATGTATTTTGTTGATTGGAGCCTATGTGCACAAGCACAAGTGGATATTTTGAAAGCTATGCAGTGATGCATGCTTGCATCTGTCCCATTGTCTTTAACTTGAACATTTTCCTAGGAAATGTTGCTATCTTTTTGTTACATTGATCCTTTTCTAGAAAACAAGTATTTCTGGTGCTTTTAGCAAAAAAGTATTGACAATATTTTAATATTTAATGCTAATTTATTGAATGGCAATAATTATAGAGTGCATTTATTTATATAAATAATAGTGTGACTTTATTTATGAAAATGTATGAGCCTTTTTACATGAAATATGGTCTAGTGTACACTGTTACTATAATATTTATAGAATGATACATTTGAAGGAGCTGCTTATTTGAGATCTCTTTCATTGTTATTTATTATAATAAAAACTTTGGTTATCCAAATATTGCTGTTTCATGAGGCTTTCCTTTCTAACTCAAATACTTGCACATCCAGGAAGATGCTGCATGGCTGACAGTCTATTGGCCGCAGAGTACAATCTCCTGGGGAGTATGCAAGGTCAAGTCTTGGGACATGCTTCTCCCTCTGTAGGGAGAATTCAGCTGAACACTTTTCATGTCCGTTATTCAGGGGCAGATGGGTGGAACCAGATCAGCCCCAGTGGTCATTGCAGCAGTGAGAAATAGGGTTGCCATGTGTTCAGTGTTGAACCAGACAGACAGGCAAGATGGCGGGTGGCTGCCGGCAGCCTGTGGCCAAAAGCCTCAAAAGCAAAGCGTTTCTTAAAGGGACCACGCTGGTTTCTTTTTTTTTTTTTTTTTTTTTTGGTTTGTTTGTTTTTTGCTTAACTCTCGAGGTCCTTTTTTCCTTTGCGCAACAACTTTGGTTCCCCTCCCCTTTTTTTCCTCAACAGAATTTTTCTCGGTTTTTTTTTGGGGGGGGGAGGGATGTTCGGTATTTTTTTGTTAAACCATCTGGCAACCCTAGTGAGAAATAGAGTGAAGGAATGCCCTGTGCTGGGGAGTTCTGCTGCCCAGGATTTGGGTATGAAACTGGTGTAGCTAACTCTGCACCTCCCTTGTGCCAGGTGCAATTCATCCCTCCCTGCCCCACCATATCAGCTCCCTTGCTTTTAGCCCAGAGATGAATCCCCCCTGCCATTTTGTAACAGATCTACGCTAGGGAAGGGACATTAACTTCCATGGAGTTATTCCTGATTGACACTGGTCGAAGTGAGAGGTAACCCAGGCTCCTGAGATTGGTTGCTCACTGCCTGAGCTGGCTGGGTCCCCTGGAGGATTTAGAGGGAACATTCTGTGTAGCTCCTTGATGAGCCTTTGAGGGTGACCCAGGTATAGCTCAGTCTTTGGCTCTATTTTTTCTCATAATTCTAATATTTATTTATATAGTTTAAAATTAATAAAGATGCCTATCGCAGGCTGTAGGCATCCTTCTGTAATTAATCATGAAATAAATACAATTATTTTAAACCTCAGCAAAACTGAGTCATTCCATAGGACTTTGGTTGACCAGCCAGCCAACCACCAGTCCTGTGCATCACTGTGGGAGGCCTTCTCCAGACGGCCTCTCAAACAGCTGTCTTTTGCAGCTTGCCCGCAAAGTCACCACACTTGAGCTTCTTTTGGGTGAGTCATAGGCAGGCTGACCTCTCTATAAGAGGTCTTGACAATCGGCACACATAAGGGACCCGGTACTTCCCCACTGGTTTTTAGCAGTCAGAAAAGACATGGATCCCCTGGATCCAAAGCACAGGTTGTGGGATGAAGTTCTCCCAATAACTCTAGTGCCTAAGGAGCATCAATGGCTGAAACTCTAGTAGAGCAGACAAGGCCTTTGTCTCCTCAAGAATTTGGAATGTGACCACTGAAGAAGGAAGCCCATCCCTAATGTGAGCAGTCTTGTCGTCCAAAATATTCCTCTCAATGGGAAGGTTTTAGACCAGCTACTAAGCAGAAATAGCCTGATAACCCTCCATTATCTACCAATTAAAATAACCTTGCTGAGTGAGATTTTGCATCAGAAAAGAACTTTGTTGGTTTCCCCTCCCACCCAGAGCCACTGCAACAGAGTTCTTAAAAATCTGTACTTGGGAACCAACCAGCTTTGGTGTAAGACTTCCACTATTGGCACTTCAGTTGTCTGCCCTCTTGCTTCATTTGTCACAGATCATCCCTGAACCGGGGTAATCTGTGAGAAAAAAGTTGGAGGTGGGTGTCAAGAGGCATTTCTGAATACAGAGCAACCCTGCCTGCTTTATTACTCCGAGATAATTACAAAGCAGTTGACCTTCTGGACTTCACATAGTAGAGACAGTGAAGCCCAAAGCCTGGAGAGCAGTTTCCACATCCTGCTGAGTACGTATTGGTGACAGCCTAACCATCTCTGAGTCACAGTAATCATAGGGCTTCTCAATGGTGACATCTCCATGCTTCACCAGTGACTCAGAATCAATGAGAGTACTGACATGGCTAATCTCCGCAGTTGCTGAATGCAAAATCTGGACAAGAAAAAGGGGGAAAATATCCAGAGGGACCACCCAAGAAGTTTCTATTATGTCAGCTTGTGGCTTTGAGATATAACCAGTAGTCCAAGCCCAGATCTGAATAAGCCATAGAGAGCGAGCTGAAAAAGCATAAATCTTCCTTGGAGGGTTCCCTAGCAATAGATACTAGCACCTGATATTGCTCTTACTCACTTGAGTGTAACTCAGGCATCAGTAGATTTACAACCTGTATAAAACTGGTTCAACTGAGAGCACAATCAGGCCCCTAGAGTGAGCTAATATTGGCACAGATATTACAATCTGTCCCAGGCCTATAAATGATGCTGTCATGAGGGAGATTGTATATATGCAAATTAATAAAGCCTGGAATACAATCCTGAGGGATTGTACTGTTTAAAGTATATCTACCTAACAACATGCCACATTTGCAAATACAAGTTTGAAAATAAGTTACATAGCATCCTTGAGATTCCTGACGAACGTTCCCTCTGAATTTTTTCATCCATGCGCAGAATAAATGTTGTTACATGCACCAAGGCATGTGTGGTTGTGTACCACTAATAGAAACACAGACTGGTGGCTGTGGGCGCTCTGCTAATTTGCTGAGCAGCACCTGAATCTCTCCTAGGAGACCGTCCAAGCACTCAGCTTATAAGGAACACTGTTCCTGACCATGATTCAAGAAAATCTAACAATCTTGCTAATAAGCCACATGTGCAAGATAGATAAATGGTGTGTCTGAAACTATGATAGAAGTGATAACACTTTTGTGTCTGTAATACATAGCTATGTTTGCATTATTAGTAATATATTTCTCCCCGTGTGTGGATTGTTTAACATGTAACTTCAGAGATTGTCAAATGAACTCAGCTTTGGCCAGTGAGGCACGTTAATCACTAGTAAACGTGGTTAAGCATTGTGAAAGTTCTGTAAACAAGAGGAGTCTGTTACTGTTTAATATTAGATACCAATCCGCAGATGAAATACACAGATTTTCGTTTCCTTACTATTAAGAGGAATATATTGATGAATGTTTTTTAAAAGAAAAGTATTTCTATTCCTTTCCATCTCTAGAGAGAAAATAAAAAATATTTTGAAAACAACCATTCACAAAAATAACTCAACAGCCCACCAAAATAAATACATAAAAGTAGTCTTTAAAGCTATCAACACCATTTAAGGGGCAGGATTAAATACAGGGAGAATTGACCCAGTTTCCTTTGTAGAAATTGTGGTATGGTCATGAGGCAAGCATTTTTAAACCAAAAATCACTCCCTGTTTTACTAAGAACAAGACAGATTGAAATAGTTTAAAGAAATTGAGTGAAAAATATTTGACTATTGCTCCACTTACAGCTTTAGGGTATCCTTGTCTAAGAGGACTTGTGAGACTCTAGAATGAAAATCTGAGCCCCAGTTTCACAATGACTGAATGCAAGATGATGTTATTTTCTGAGAAATAGCAAAGTTACACTGATTAAAAACCTACCATTTTAGCTAAATTAGTTTTCCAACAAGGAGTAGTTCCCTACCTCCAAGTGCACATGGCTTATTCAGTCTTGAAAATGCACAGGGAGCTTGTTCATTTATTTTCAATTAATCAGGAAAGCTAATCAGGTTTTTGTGATTAGTCTATTGTTGAGGTTTCTGGCTTTGGTTTTCATTACTCATTGATATTTATGAGTTGTATCAGACTACCCATAGTGATAGAATTCCCATGGATTTCCCACAGATTTCAAAGGATGCAAACGTAGGTTTTAATCTGTGTTTATATTGGCTAGAGATGTAAATTCCCTTTTAAAAAAGTTAACCGGTTAAACTAAGTGCAACAATATACAGATATTCATCTTTAACATTTGCACAAGTGCAGTGCAACATTCTACTTCAGTGTAGTTTGAGCAGGACTAAAGTGGTGGTCACCCCCTTCCCCCGAACACAACACTGAAACTCCATGGTGTAGTGTTAAGAGTTGATGTGCATCTAGTGGTCCACTTGAAAACCTGTTGATGCACAAAGCTTACTTGCACATGTCCCTGGTGGGGCAGCTAGGCATGTGAGGGGAGTTGCTGCTATCTGGAGACCTGCCTAGAAAGAAGCAGTCTGAGATGGTCAACTCATTTTGTATTTTGCAGTGACGCATTGTTCATAGGGCAATGACTTCTGGACACTTCAACTCTGACTCAGAGGCTATGACCACAATACAGCCTCTGATAGAAAAACTTATATTGCACAAGGGTGTGAATATTCCACCTCCCTAAGCAACATAAGTTACATTGACATAAGTGCTAGGGTGCACAGCACTAGTCAGCAAGAGAGCTTCTTCCATTGACATAGCTACCACTGGTGCCACACATTGAGGGTGGATTAATTATGTCAGTGGGAGACCTCTTTCCCCCAGCCTAGGGTTGGCTACACGAGAGATGGCACTGCTGCATCAGCACAGCTGCACTGCTGTAAGCCTTCTTGTGTAGACATAGCCTCCATAACACCAGTGGCCTAGGCCTTGATCCTGCAGACACGTGCACAGATGCTTACCTTGACTGACAGGAATAGTTTCATCGACTTCATTGAGGCTGCTGACTTCATGTTGCCGGGTGAAAGGCTTCACATATTGCGGTTGATTTTATTTTAAGAACATCTTTGCAGCAACAGTGTGAATTCATATTTCCCCTTTAGATATTTCTTAAGTTTTCCATTTCTAACTGAAAATTAGTCACAGGTGGTTCCCTGCAAATCTCTGCTTTTGTTGCAGTAACACTGAAAATGAATATAAGTATTATCATTTGCATCTTATGTGAGAAAAATCAGAGAAGAGGTTTTTAAGGTAAGGTGTTTGTAGCAGCTCATCCCTTGCATATTTTTGAAAAGCAGAGAAGAGGTCTGATTTTTTGCTTGTACCTGTTACGTTTATATGTAGCCTCATTATCTAAACCAAGACAAGGAAGAAGTTGCAGATTTATAAATTATCTCCCTGACTTTGCTGTGTGGTCACAGGAATGTGAGATAACTGTGATGTTATCATGCTGTGGTGACAGATTAGTAAAAAATGCTCTAGGTTCAAAGTTCTCAATAAATATCTAAAACAGATGCTTATCATGAGATCGTGAAATATATTGAAATAGTTTGGTTGAAAAAACAGGCTGGAAATCTTGTGAGGATGTCTTTCTTGTAAGATTTTTCAGAACTTCCAAGTTTGGATCAAGGGAGATGTGGGGGCAGAAACACCTTCCCTGAGGGATTTCTGACTCAGGTTGTGACCTACAAGAAGCATAGACATTTGTTAAAAACTACCCCCTTCCCCACAAAAGAGCTAATCAGTTGTTTGGTTTTGGTCCAAATTGGGGTAATGCTCGGATTTCTTCTTATTATATCTGAATATTTTTGTTGTCTCCTTACAGGATGCTAGCAATAAAAGACATTGCGTGAAGGCTGGAAAGATATCTTTAACATCAACCACTAGGGAATTTTAGCTTGGTACAGATTTTCCTTGCCTCTACAGATGTAAAAGAGAAAACCGGCAAGATTTTCTGTACAGAATGGCAAAAGCTCCAGTTACAGTATGATGTTTTTCCACTGAATTTTGTTTTCCTGATACAAAATTGGATTTTTGACAAAACAAAAATTGTCACCGAAAAGACCTACTTTCTTAGTACTTGTGGTTGTATACTGCTACTACTACTACTACTACTAAAAACAAACAAAAAAGGCCCCCCAGTACTCCCTGAAAACTGAACATTTGTGGTAAAAAAAAAAGCAGACATATATCAGTTTTCAGGAGTCTGGGGTTAAAAAATTTGAGTTTTCTTTTTTTAATGAAAGCTAAACATTTTCTGTGGGAAAAGTCTCTACTTGTGTGACCAAAGTTAAGGATTTATACATGTGTTTGCAGAATTGGGTATAGACCTGGTAAGAAAGTAAAGATAAGCACATGTATCTGTGTGCTGAATTAGTGCCGAAAGCTCCAATTAGAGCCACTTATCAAATATAATTTGCTTGTCTGCTGTAAATTAGAACTCACAAAAAAACTTCATAAAAAACTTAAAAACAACAAATAGTCCTGCAGCACCTTAGACACTAACAAAAAATGTAGATGCTGTCATGAGCTTTTGTGGGCACAGCCCACTTCTTCAGATGAATGGAGTTTAAGAGGTCCAGATTCCAAATAAAAAGAAGTGTAAGAGAGAGGATGGGGAGGGAAAGGAAAGGAGGAAAAAAATGGGAAAGGAATAGTCAATTAGAGTGTCCATGCAAAATGAAGCTCATAGAGTGGGTTCTAAGTACTCTTATGTACCTGGTGTTTGACTTTTTATGTCTTTAGGATGTGGAATGTAGCAAGTAATCCAGTTAAAGTTTAAACCTCCATTGTAAGTATCAAACTTGTAGGTAAAAAACTTCATTGAATCTACAAATATTTAGATTTGGACTATTGCTGAATTTATTGCTACTAAGACGCTCTTATTTAAAGATCAACTTTTTAATGTAATTGGTTGGAACTGACTTCCTTTTAAACATACTAAAGGTAAGTTATTTATGTTTTGAAACATCTTCTATTTTGTAAAATATTTCTGCTGTTGCTAGAAGAGTTATACTCATTTTCATGATAGCATATCACAAAGATCAGATCATTAGGCCTGGAAATGCATAAGCCAGCTGCAGTTAAATGATACCCAAAAGAAGCCCAGTCTTTTTCAGTACAATGAACTGTTTTTATGGTGCTATTTTTTCTGGATTTGTCTTGTTGAATGTTATATACTTTTAAAATATCAATATCTGTTGTGTGTCTCATTATTCATTTTCTGTATTTTGTCTTTTGAAAGAACACAGGCATACAATTATTTCAGAGGATTAATTAGGAGATTGAGGAACTCTATCCAGTTAAAATATGTAAGATCACAGAAAGCAAATAATGAGATTTCCTCAGACCTGCTGCTATCAAAGAAAAGAAAGGAATACATCCAGTGAGACATGGAGAAGACAGAAATGTAAAGAATGTAACCACAAGATAAGGAGAAGATTCTAGAAAATCATCACATTTACCATGTGCCATTACTCCATTCCCTTCCCAAGCAGGTCTTGTTTTTCTGGGCCCTCCACTGGAGAATAGGTTGAAGGATGTTTGTAATGCTTTGTATCTTCACCAAACAGCCATTTAGCTGTCAAAGGCACACTACAAATGTTTGTTTTCAGCAACAAAACCAGAAACATTTCAGCCCAAAATAGAAAATGGACCAAAATTTGTTCTGGTTGTCAACAAACAGAAAGTGATTTTGGGTGCCTTCAGATTTGTGCATTTAATGAAACTTAAAAAATATATTCTTTGTAAGTGAACATTTCCAAGAGAAATTTCTGTTTCTGTTTGATGAAAAAGCCAGGCTGTGTTTGAAAAAATATTTTAAGCAAATAAAAAAGAATCTACCAACTGTAACGATTTTTCTCAGGGCAGTTTTATTCTGTCATCTCTTTTTTTTCATCTGCCCAGTTTTATCACTTTCTCTAGTGTCTGGCTATGTCTCTCAAGTTTCTCTGTATATACTAAATTGTCACTATACTTTCAGGATATGTTCAATAAACTGCATGTATATTATTTACTAGTTTCAGATTTTATATTGCAGAAAATCTTCTTTGATAAAGATTGTGTTAAGAATGATACCCTCTTCTCTAAAAGTCAAGTCTGTCCTACTCACCACTGTAATGTTGTTTTCTCCATCCCCCAAAGTCTTTGCAGGATTCAGGCTTTAATCACTGGAAGGTCAGTTTTTTACCTCATCTCTCAGTTTACCTCAGCCAGTAACACTCCTAAGGAGCCTCTGCAGGGGCTTGAGAATTGCATTGGTGCAACTTTGGAAGAGGGAACCCAGTGCGAAAAAAGTCAGATTAAGAAATGCATGAAAAAATAGAGCAGAGAGTGGGCAGAGAGATTGTAAAAAATGGGACAAAGAGGGGGAGGAAGAATAAAAACATTTCCGATGAATAATAGGTAGAATCATAGAATCATAGAATACTAGGACTGGAAGGGACCTCAAGAGGTCATTGAGTCCAGTCCCCTGCCCTCACAGCAGGACCAAGTACTGTCTAGACCATCCCTGACAGACATTTATCTATCCTACTCTTAAATATTTCCACAGATAGAGATTCCACAACCTCCCTAAGCAATTTATTCCAGTGTTTAACCACCCTGACAGTTAGGAACTTTTTCCTAACGTCCAAGCTAAACCTCCCTTGCTGCAGTTTAAGCCCATTGCTTCTTGTTCTATCCTCAGAGGCCAAGATGAACAAGTTTTTTCCCTCCTCCTTATGACACACTTTTAGATACCTGAAAACTGCTATCATGACCCCCCTCAATCTTCGCTTTTCTAAACTAAATAAACCCAATTCTTTCAGCCTTCCTTCATAGGTCATGTTCTCTAGACCTTTAATCATTCTCGTTGCTCTTCTCTGGTCCCTCTCCAATTTCTCCACATCTTTCTTGAAATGCGGTGCCCAGAACTGGACACAATACTCCAACTGAGGCCTAACCAGCGCAGAGTAGAGCGGAAGAATGACTTCTCGTGTCTTGCTCACAACACTCCTGTTAATGCATCCCAGAATCATGTTTGCTTTTTTTGCAACAGCATCACACTGTTGACTCATATTTAGCTTGTGGTCCACTCTAACCCCTAGATCCCTTTCTGCCATTCTCCTTCCTAGACAGTCGCTTCCCATTCTGTATGTGTGAAACTGATTGTTCCTTCCTAAGTGGAGCACTTTGCATTTGTCTTTATTAAACTTCATCCTGTTTACCTCAGACCGTTTCTCCAATTTGTCCAGATTATTTTTAATTATGACCCTATCCTCCAAAGCAGTCGCAACCCCTCCCAGCTTGGTATCATCTGCAAATTTAATAAGCGTACTTTTTATGCCAATATCTAAATCATTGATGAAGATATTGAACAGAGCCGGTCCCAAAACAGACCCCTGCGGAACCCCACTTGTTATACCTTTCCAGCAGGATTGAGAACCATTAATGACTACTCTCTGGCTGCGTCTAGACTGCCAAGTTTTTCCGCAAAAGCAGAAAAACTTGCCAGCTGTCTACACTGGCCGCTTGAATTTGCGCAAGAACACTGACGATCTAATGTAAGATTGTCAGTGTTCTTGTGTGCAAATACTATGATGCTCCGTTGAAAGCCCTCTTGCACAAATGTATTTGCAAGAGGACCAGTGTAGACAGGAGGACTGTTTTGCACAAAAAGCCCCGATGGCGAAAATGGCGATCGGGCTTTCTTCTTAAAACGGCGTCTAGATTGGCACGGATGCTTTCCGCAAAAAGTGCTTTTGCGCAAAACATCCGTGCCAATCTAGACGCTCTTTTCCGCAAATGCTTTTAACGGAAAAACTTTTCCGTTAAAAGCATTTGCAGAAAATCATGCCAGTCTAGACGTAGCCTCTGAGTTTGGTTATCCAGCCAGTTATGCACCCACCTTATAGTAGCCCCATCTAAGTTGTATTTGCCTAGTTTATCGATAAGAATATCATGCCATATCAAATGCCTTACGAAAGTCTAGGTATACCACATCCACCACTTCTCCCTTATCCACAAGTCTCGTTATCCTATCAAAGAAAGCTATCAGATTGATTCAACATGATTTGTTCTTTACAAATCCATGCTGGCTGTTCCCTATCACCTTACCACCTTCCAAGTGTTTGCAGATGATTTCCTTAGTTACTTGCTCCATTATCTTCCCTGGCACAGAAGTTAAACTAACTGGTCTGTAGTTTCCTGGGTTGTTCTTATTTCCCTTTTTATAGATGGGCACTATATTTGCCCTTTTCCAGTCTTCTGGAATCTCTCCCGTCTCCCATGATTTTCCGAAGATGATAGCTAGAGGCTCAGATACCTCCTCTATCAGCTCCTTGAGTATTCTAGGATGCATTTCATCAGGCCCTGGTGGCTTGCAGGCATCTAACTTTTCTAAGTGATTTTTAACTTGTTCTTTTTTTATTTTATCTTCTAAACCTACTCCTTCCCACTAGCATTCACTATGTTAGGCATTCCTTCATCAGACTTCTCGGTGAAGACCAAAACAAAGAAGTCATTAAGCATCTCTGCCATTTCCAAGTTTCCTGTTACTGTTTTTTGTGTATCAGCCCAATTCTAACTGTCGTGGGGATTCTCCTGTCCCTGACACACTCCATTTAATTCTTGGTTAATTGTAATTAGGGCTGTCAGTTGACCTGCATTAATGCTTGTGATTAACGCAGGACAGGATTAATGCATTAATTGGAGGCATTAATCATAGAATCATAGAATCATAGAATACTAGGACTGGAAGGGACCTTGAGAGGTCATTGAGTCCAGTCCCCTGCCCTCATGGCAGGACCAAATACTGTCTAGACTATCCCTGATAGACATTTATCTAACCTACTCTTAAATATCTCCAGAGATGGAGATTCCACAACCTCCCTGGGCAATTTATTCCAGTGTTTGACTACCCTGACAGTTAGGAACTTTTTCCTAATGTCCAACCTAAACCTCCCTTGCTGCAGCTCCAGCACTTCAAAGGGGCAGCGCAAGCAAAGCCAGGGATCAGAATATTAGAACTGAAGGGACCTTGAGAGGTCATCAAGTCCAGTTCCCTGTCCTGATGGCAGGACCAAACACCATCTAGATCATCCCTAATAGATGTTTATTTAACCTACTCTTGTCTCCAATTATGACAATTCCACAACCTCGCTATGGAACTTATTCCAGTGCTTAACCACCCTGGCTTGGTCTACTCTAGGACCTTAGTCCGAAATTAGCCCCCCAAGGTAAATTTTGTAAGTGATATGTCCACACTACCAAGCCCGTTATTCCAGAATAAGGGGGCGTGGAATTTGAACTCTGTAGTCCTGCTTTTCATGAGGAATAACAGTATTCCTGAACTTGTAAGTTTGAAATAATGTTAGTGTGGATGCGCCGGTGCCACTAATTCAAACTACTTAGGCTCAGAGATGTCTCCAGCAGCTTCCCAGAGTGCTTCCTGGGGTTCTGAATCTGAGGTAGTGCGTCCACATTAACAAAGCCTGCCCCAGACTACATTCAATTCTTCCCTGTTGTAAGAACACGAAACTTCTAATTTGTGAATTTGGGTGCCCAGAAGTTGAATTTAGTAAATTTGAAATAATCTCCTAGTGAAGACATAGCCCCTGACAGTTAGGAAGTTTTTCCTAATGTGCAACCTAAATCTCCCTTGCTGCAATTTAAGTCCATTGCTTCTTACCCAATCATCAAATGTTAAGAAGAATAATTTTTCTCCCTCCTTGTAACATCCTTTTAGGTACTTGAAAGCTGTTATGTTTCCTCTCAGTTGTCTCTTTTCCAAACTAAACAAACCCAGTTCTTTCAGTCTTCCTTTACAGGTTGGCTGTGTCTAGACTGCACCCCTTTTGCGGAAAAGGGATGCAGATTAGACACAGCGCAATTGCAAATGAAGCGGGGATTTAAATCTTCCCCGCTTCATTTGCATGAACATGGCTGCCGCTTTTTCCGCGCCAGTCTAGATGGGGATCTTTCGAAAAAGCCTTTCCGAAAGATCCTTATTCCTGATTTTAAGAGGAATAGGATCTTTCGGAAAGGCTTTATTCGATTTTAAGATCCTCGTCTAGACTGGCGCTTTTTGCCGGCAAAGCCCCGAGCCGGAAAAAAGCGGCAGCCATGTTCATGCAAATGAAGCGGGGAAGATTTAAATCCCCGCTTCATTTGCAATTGCGCTGTGTCTAATTTGCATCCCTTTTCCGCAAAAGGGGTGCAGTCTAGACACAGCCGTTATGTTTTCTAGACCTTTAATCATTTTGGTTGCTCTTCTCTGGACCTTCTCCAATTTCTCCACATCTTTCCTAAAATGTGGGGCCCAAAACTGAACACAATACTCAGTTGAGCCCTAGTCACTGCAGAGGATAGCGGAATAATTATTATGTTTGTGTTGCTTACAACACTCCTGTTAATGCATCCCAGAATGATGTTTGCTTTTTTGGCAACAGTATAACACTCATATTTAGCTTGACTGATAGTTAGCTTATGGTCCAGTATGACTCCTAGATCCCTTTCTGCAGTGCTCCTTCCTAGACAGTTACTTCCAATTCTGTATGTGTGGAAATGATTGTTCCTTCCTAAGAGGAGTACTTTGTATTGTCCTTATTAAACTTCATCGGCTGCGTCTAGACTGGCATGATTTTGCGGAAATACTTTTAACGGAAAAGTTTTTCGTTAAAAGTATTTCCACAAAAGCGCGTCTAGATTGGCACAGATGCTTTTGTGCAAAAAGTGCTTTTGCGCAAAAGCATCCGTGGCCAGTCTAGATGCGATTTTGCGCAAGAAAGCCCCGATCGCCATTTTAGCCATTGGGGCTTTTAAAACAGTTCTTCCCTGTCTACACTGGCCCTCTTGCGCAAGTATTCTTGCGCAAGAGGGCTTTCTCCCGAGCGGGAGCTTGAAAGTATTTGCGCAAGAAGCACTGATTTTTGTACATTACAAAGTCAGTGCTCTTGCGCAAATTCAAACGGCCAGTGTAGACAGCTGGCAAGTTTTTGGTCCTGTTTACCTCAGACCATTTCTTCAGTTTGTGCCAATCATTTTGAATTTATGACCCTATCCTCCAAAGCACTTGCAACCACTCCCAGCTTGGTATCATCCACAAACTTTATAAGCGTACTCTCTATGCCATTATTTAAATCCTTGATGAAGATATTGAACAGAACCAGTCCCCAAGCTGATCCCTAGGGAACCCCACTTGTTATGACCGTGGAACATTGATAATTGCTCTCTGAGAACAGTTATCCAACCAACTACAGTGCAGTAGCCCAATCTATGTTGTATTTCCTCAGTTTATTGATAAGAAGGTCACGTGAGACTTTATCAAATGCTTTACTAAAGTCTAGGTATACCACATCTACACTTTACTCCTTCCCCACAAAGTTTGCTATCTTATCTTTCCAATGTCTTAATTACTTCACATTAATAGACATTTATTCAGTAGCCTTGAAGATTATGAATGGTAAAATCAGTTTAAACGAGTGTAGTTCTTAGCTCGCAACAACAAAAAATCTTCAAAAGCGATTGGTGATTTCAGGTGCCTCTGTTTTTCAAGGTCCAACTTGAAATATTTAAAAGGGGCTTAATTATCAGAAAGTGCTGCGCCCGAAGCTCTGAAATGTATCCCTTTCCAAAATTGGGCACTACACCGGTTACTTTTGAAAAGTTAGGTTCTCATTTTGGTATGATCGTGAAAGAAAAGGAGATTGATAAAAGATGCACAGTAGGAAAAATTTCATGTTTATGCCTTGGCGATTTCAAACTGCAATGTGAATATAGCCCGTAGACTTCCGCCTGAGAAGTCTGATTGATCTGAGATGTTCTGATCAGATGACTCAGATAAAACCTAGGTAGTTATCTGGTTTGAAAGAAACTGTTGACAATCAGCTGGTTTACTAAAAGGGAAATGAAAACAGGTCCACTCATTAAGGTTAAAAAGATTAGCCTCTGACCAATTATTGAACCATTACAGGTTTCCAAAGGAGGAGACCAGAGGTAATACAATTCACATTTTATATCACTGACCAATGTTTCTTCTAATCTTTTCCATCCAGCTGAGGCTTTTTTTCATCTGTGTGCAAAATAACTTGTATGCACGCCGAAGTATGTGTGAATGTGCACCACCAGTAGAAACACAAAACCTACCTATGGGCACTCTACTAATCAGATGGGCAGTATTTGAATTTCTTCTTAGTGGCCACACAAGCGCACAGCTTACAGGGAACACTGGCCACTGACATGGTGTTATGTACATACTGTAAACGGAGATAAACTTTCTGCATAAAAGTAACTCTATTTTGTTTTCTTTCCCTAAGTTTTGGAGCATGGATGGCATGTACGTCTCCCTTTGGGGAGGCTAGCCATGTGGGCCCACCCCTTCTGACTAAAGTACCAGCCTCCCCTCCCCAGTCTGCTGGAGCCCCAAGCCCCTGTGCTGCAGCTGTAGGAGCCCTAGCCAAACTACTCCGAGCTGTTGACCGGTACCAGTACTGGGTTTCTGGCTGACCCCAATGCTGGGCCACCAGCCACCCCCAGCACTGGCTCGAACACTGGGCCAACCTTTGGCTCTAGCCACCTGTTAGCCTCCCAACAGAGTTGAGCTACTACTGACTTGGCAGAGTGTATACGGGGGTCCAGGCTTTTCTTAGAGGAGGTTTATCGTCCCTTGGCTTAATATACCCACTGCCCATGCTTAGGAGTGTTTTGAAGTTTTTCTTCAGACAACAGGATGTGTATTTATATAATCCCAGATTTAGCAATCCACTTACAACTTTCCACTTACAATTGCAGATGTATAATTGCGAACACTTCCGAGTGGTCAACTAACACGCTGCATTTTCTGTATCTTATATAAAGGTCCTTGCATTGAATCATCAGCTGCCCAGATGCAAAGTGTGTATGCATATTTAATTATAAAAACAGATGAGCTCAAATGGCTAGTAATAGTTGATAAATGTCATGGATTGAAACTGAGGGATTACAGGCTGTGGCATATAAATGTAATAATATATACATCTATCTAGCAAGTTGTGCCTCTCTGCATCTGCACTGAACTGAAGCACTTCCCATACCAATGGTAAAAGATTTACAGAACCAGCTATGGACACTGAGAGTTATTTTTTCCCAGACTTCCCTTCAAGAGGGTAGTCACTAAGTCCCCTCACTTCTTTCTGTCCTAAAGCCAACACTGATGCTGTCATCTACCAAACCCCACAGAATCCATCATTTCAGACCATCTTGCCAGGGCCGGCCCACAACATTTTGGCACCTGAGGTGGGGAGCTCAAATGACGCCCCCATTCCCCTTGCTTGGGCCAAAACTTTGAAAGGTCTCAATTCTGCCGTCTTCCTGTTCTACTCCTCTCATGGCACTCCACCATCTCTGTGCATCTAGAGCAGAGATAATACATATGCACCAGTAGCAGATACAATTTTCTACACTCTGGGTCCTAGTGGTGCCCCTTTGCCCCCACAGTCTGGAACCTGAGGCCTCAGTTTGCCTCATGGTAAGGCCAGCCCTGCATCTTGCTGAGATCTAAGATTGCCACATTTGGGCCTGGCAAGTGTCCTCAAACTGGCTATGGAGATCTGAGCACTAGTGTCTATAGGAATCTTTGCAGCTCTCCTTAGCATGGACTGTTAGAAGTACAGGCATTACACTAAAAAGCTGGTGAAGTGAATTTTTTTCTCAGTTGAACCACATACACTTAAAGTTCTGAATAGCTTTGGTGTTTCAGTATTCAGATACATAACAAGAGTACTATCAATATTATTTATTACTAGAAGATGTACCTGTCCTTTAGGGCAGGGGGGCTGTGGGTGTGAGAAGGTGCAGGAATCAGGGCAGAGGCTTGGGGAGTTGGGGTACTCACGGCAGTGGGCTGGTTTGTGGGGGGTGTAGGCATCAGGGCAGGAGCTGGGAGTTGTGAAGGGCTCAGGGGAGGGAGTGGGGGAGCAGGAGTCAGGGCAGGGTGTCTAGGAGGCTTGGGGGGGCTGAGGACGGGCATGGGGCTGAGGGCAGGAGGCTGTGAGGTTGGGGTCATGAAGGTGGCACTGCTCTGACAGCAGCTTCTCCCAGGGGGCTGGGCCTTCACTGCCCTGGTGACTCCTCCTCAGGCTGTGCTGACCAGTCCCCCCCCCAGCTGACAGCTCCTCCCACCACTTACCTGGGCCGATGGCCATCATTATGGAGCGCTCTAGCCCCAGCTGGCCACTCACTTCCTTGTGTAGCCACCTCCCCTGTGGTCACTCTGCAAGATAACTGTCCCCTGTGTTCGCTGCCTCTTGTGGTCATTGTGGAGCTTAACTGTTCCTCCTATCAGACCCCTCCCTTTCCATGTTGTGGAAAACAACTGAATTCCAGGCACAACCCATTTTCCTGGCATAACCAAACCCTGACCTTGCTTTAAGTTAGGATAAGAGGAAGCTGCATATCAAAATTGGTGGTCCTAACTCTTACCATTTAGAATGAGTTCTTGAACAAACAGACTCACAAACTCTACATAAATTTGTGTTATGAGAGTGTTTCAGAGCACTAATCAAGCTCTGAGCTACTACAGTAGTGGGCACTGTCTGAATACTTATTACAAAGATAGTCTTTGACCCAAACAGTTTACAAACTAAGCAAATACAGGTTGAATCTCTCTGGTCTGGCACCCTCGGGACCGGAGTGGTGCTGAACAAGGGAATTTGCCGGACTAGGGGAGGTCAGGCATCTGGGCTCTTCCGGGGCTCCCCTTGGCTGCTGTCCCAGGAGAACCTGGAGGCTTGACCTCCTCTGGTCCACCTGCCTGGCTCTGTGGCCCCCAGTCTGCTCACAGGGCTCTGCTCTCTGCCCCCCGCCCTGTATGTGGCAGCAGATGCTCCCGGGGTTCCCCGGCCTGCTGCTATGTGTATGGCGGCAGTTACTCCTGGGTTCTCCTGCCCTGACCATGTGCGTGGCAGCAGCTGCTCCCATGACTCTCTATCCCCAGGTCACTGCCCCTTGTAGGCTGCCACTGACCTTACCGGCTCCGCTTCCAGCCACTCTCAACCTCAGTGGCCGGGGCTCTGTGGTCTAGCAACATCTGTGGCCTTGCCGGACCATGAATGATGCCAGTCGAGAGAGGTTCAACCTATACACTGACTTTTAGCTTTGATCTTTAATGGAGCAGTAGCTTAGTCAGCATATCAAGCGGATGTGAGCACTGTAGCTGATAATCTAAAATATGCTGTAACATGGTGCTGGCCAAGATATCCATGATTAGAATTAAGTGCTAAATGTTCATTGTACTGAAGTATAAAGCTTTTATACAGGGAAGCCCCATTTTGTTTAGTTATTTTTATTACTGTCAGGCCAACCTTCTGCACCAGTTAATCTAGGCCTGAGCTGGATTTAATGCTGGTTCCAGGGCTGCTGCCTGGCTTGCTGAGTCATGTGGGGAACTGTGCAGAGGTGGAGAAGCCCACTAGAGTGAGGTCACTAATGCCTTCTCACTCTGTGGAAGGAGCCCGCGGGAAAGTGGAAAATGAAACTTCCAGACCAAAGAGTTTTTTTAGCCACATCTCAAGTTTCAGTTGTGCAGATAATCACCAGACTTCTTGTGAAAGCCCATCACTGCTGGGTGAGGTGGCCTATTTATAACAGGAATTCTCCTGACACTGCGGGTATGGGGAGCACTGTGGTTGCAAAACTTGCAGCAGAGTATAGCATGTTGACAGGCCATCCCTCTGGGGGTGCGGGGCCCAAGGCAACTAAGTTGGGGATTATGGGGACCTGGGATGGAATGGCAGCAGGGGTCAGCACCTCCTCCTCCACTCATCGCGGCAGTGGAATCTGGAGTGGCTGGCAGCTTGCTCCGCTACACTCTGTCATCCTCTCCTAGGCTGCTGCACCGTGCTTCTCCGCAGCAGCAGGAAGTGGTGTGCCCCGGGGTGGGGTATTCTGTTTCCACTGCTGCAGTGAAGCTGAGTGCAGCAGGGCGGAAAAGGGTGATGAGGTGGAATGGAGCAGGCTGCTCTGCTGCTCCAGGACCCACTGCCGAAGTGCGTGCAGGGCGTGGGGTTAACCACTGCTGTTGTCTCACGCCAGGCTCCTCCCACCAGGTAATCCCCCAGACTGCAGTGGGACCCGTCCATAGGATAGGTGAAGTGGATGCCATGAGGCCTCTAAGGATGGAATGGCTCTGCATGTTGAATATATTAGTCCTACAGTCTGACATCCACTCCCAGGCACAAACAAGGAGACAGCTGCTACAATGCTTAAAGCTATTTTAAACTGCAGCGAAGTTCACTATATCTGATCTGACATATCTTTTCATTATGGTATTTAAACAGTAAGTACAGAACCCAAAGCTTAAGGTAGCACTAAACACACTCAAGGGATCTTAGCTCTCCTTCCCTTCCCTAATTCCGAAATGTTAAATGATCCCTGTTACTATCTCCTCTTTGTCTCTCTCCTTTTCTAAAATCTTCCTAGATCCTGTCCTGCAAAGTGCTTCAGCATGTGTGCAACTTTAAGCATGGGGGTAATCTCATTGAAGAATACATGTCTCACCACTGTTACAGCCAAGGTGACCAGCTGCAGAGAAGAGTCATAGAATCATAGAAGATTGGGCTGGAAGGGATCTCAGGAGGTCATCTAGTCCAACCCACTGCTCACAGCAGGGCCATCTCCAACTAACTCATTGCAGCCAGGGCTCTGTCAAGCCTGGCCTTTAAAACCTCTGAGGATGGAGATTCCACCACTTCCTTAGGCAACCCATTCCAGTGCTTCACCACTCTCCTAGTGAAGTAGTATCTCCTAATATCCAACCTAACCCTCTCCCACAGCAACTTGAAACCATTGCTTCTTGTTCTGCCATCTGTCACTACTAAGAACAGCCTGGCTCCATCCTCTTTGGAACCCTCTTCAGGTAGCTGAAGGCTGCTACCAAATCCAGCAGCCCAGCTCCCTAAGCCTCTCCTCATAAATAACATGCCCTATCTCCTAATCGTTTTTGCTGCCCTCTGCTGGACTCTCTCCGACTTGTCCTCATTCTTTCTGTAGTGGATGTGGAGGTGGGGAATTGAACACAATACTCCAGATGTGGCCTCCCCCGTGCCAAATAGAGGGGAACAGTTACTTTCCTCAGTCTGCTGGCAGTGCTCCCACTAATGCAGCCCAATATGCTATTAGCATTCTTGGCCACAAAGGCATACTCTTAACTTATACAGTATCCAGCTCCTCTTCCCCTGTAATCTCTGGTGCTTTTCTGCAGAACTGCCACTTAGCCAGTCAGTCCCCAACCTGTAGCAGTGCTTGGGATTCTTCCATCCTAAGTGCAGAACCCTGCACTTGTCCTTGTTGAACCTCATCACATTTGTTTTGGCCCAATCCTCCAATTTGGCTAGGTCACACTAGACTCTGTCCCTACATTCCAGTGTATCTACTCTTCCCATCTGCTTAGTGTCATCTGTGAACTTGCTGAGGATGCAAACCTTCCCTTCATCCAGGTCTTTAATGAAGATGTTGAACAAAACCAGCCCCTTGACAGACTCACGTTGACTCAGAGGCTACTCATTACCATGTCAATTGGTAGTTAGATACCCTTCCGTCCAGGTTAAAGTGAGTTTATTTGCCAGCTCCCTACAGTGTTTCCTTCTTCCTACTAGCATCCTGTCTGCCTACTGTCTGTTAAACTTGAAGCAACCCAGCAACTCTTGTCATCCCTTGTGTTATTTCTTCCAGCTACTGGGATAGCCCGGTGATGTAAAGTTGAGAAAAGAAAGACTGTTGATGACATTCAGATTTACATAGGACACTGGAGTCCATAGCATCTCATGATCTCGCTAAGTCTTGGTCTATGCTAGAAAACTAGGTCAGTTAACTATGTCAGTCAAGGGTGTGAAAATCCACAGCCTGAGCAGCATAGTTAAGCTGACATAGGTCCCCATGGAAACAGCACTAGGTAATGGAAAAATTCTTCCATTGACTTACCTACCACCTCTCTACTCCAACAGGATAGTAACTCAGAAGCCTGCAGCAGTGCAGCTATGCCATTGTAACATTTTAACCCTACACGAGCCCTTAGTGATCTCAAATACATTTTGAGTCATTTTCCCTGATCTCCTCAGACCCCTTTGGGCTACTCCAGCAGTATAGATGAGGCTAGAAAATGATAAGATCTCCCAGCTAGGTTTTCCCAGAGTCTATTTTAACTTCCAGTAGGGACTGAACAGGCCCTAGGATCAAACCTCTATAAAAGTGACTGAAAGCTATTTTCTCCTTGGCCTCACATGGAGTATGACTTAGCCAGATTGGGAACTGCATCACTGGGACAAATTCATCACAGGTGTAACAAGTTCTCATCTCTTGTTTAACTCTTTTTATTTTAACACAGTTCTAAATTGATCTTTGGTATAACTTTATTAAAATTAATGGAGTTACACTAGAGATGAGTTTGGTCCCTTGCTCCAATTTCATTTCAGAACCTGACAGTTCTAAACCCTAAAATTTCTGTGTCATATCCAAAGCTAGTGTAAATTACCCTCACTCCATTTGGCCCTATGTGTAGAAGTAACTATCTTACTCATAATGTTTTTAATTCGGTCACCCCTCTGCCAAGTTATAGCAGATTCTGAGACCCTATTTCCCATTCAACAGCCTCTGGATATAGTCTTAATGCAACTTTTTTACTTCACTCTAGACCTTAAAGAGAAGTGGCCACACACAATACCCAGACAATCCTGTCTTTCTGGGATCTTAACCTAAACATCAGAGCTTGGTTACCAGGGAGCAATTCTGCTTCAATAAGTGACTCTAATTAGAGACATTAAGGCAGAGTGCAAATTCCTATGCTATCTACCACAGCGCCTCCAAAAATACAAACTTTTAAAAAATGACTGAACAATGATCACATGCTAAGAAAAAGAAGTGGGAAAACTACACAGAATAGCACTGTGAGGTGACTGGTGACTCTCACCACAACGTCTTTCTTAGTGGTTCACTGTCACCCCTTTCTTTTTCAAAAAAGTGCCACCTTAAAAATTAAAATAAATGGTATTTTCTCTATTATGACATAGGTTATTTCATAATGTATTTACAGCACTGAAAGAATTCATTAGCTCAAGCAGAATCTTTAAAATACAAGATCACAGGTGTGCTGCCACTTAGTACATGTCTTTGGGTATAAGTGGCTTTCTAGTGTTTTTAGAAGAGTTTCGAACTATGGCAGGTGTCTTGAAAAAAGCAGCCATCATGTTTTGCACAAACCTTTTACACCTGGTTCAGAAATCCACGCGCTTTTGTCACAAACCCAAGCTAACCAAGTTAACCATTTTCTCTTCAGTAGACCGCTGAAGAAAAAGAAAGAAGCCTTTCAATGTGAGAGTGAAGCTCTTCTTTCTTGGAAACCTAGCCCTTATTGCCAGTAAATATGGAGATGTCTTTTATGAACGTCACAGATGGTGTGGTCAAACGAGTTGAAAGTGGAGCAAGCTGTATAAAAATAGAGCACCAAAAGTGATCTACCAACACATCAGCAATAAATTATCTATATGAACATCTCAGCAAAGAAGCTGCTTTGAGGGTTAAAAGAATTAGGTTAACCTTTGTCATCTAACCAGTCTTGCTATACCCCACAGGCGGCTGTGACTCTACCAGAGGAAGGAAGGAGTGGGGACAATGAGACAATATTCTCTGTTCAGATCTGGTTTTCTTTTAGTCCTACTATACCTTTTCAATGAAGTCAACGAGGCATCCTCAAGCAAGAACAGCTGTCGTAAAGGAATGCTCTCCAAAGTGTCAGAGAACCTCTATGTCAAGGCAACCACTTTGATAGCATCTATTCCAGTAAGTTAATTGCATTGGTTGGACAGATTATATGTTCATTTTTACTTATTTACAGAGGTTTATATGGCATCAGAGTATCCGAGCACCTGGCAATTATAATAAATTAAGGCTCACTACATTGTCATGAGGTAGCGCAGTATTATTACCTCTGTTTTAAAGGTGGATAAAACAAGGGGGCACAGACGAGGTAAATGACTTTTCCAGGGCCATCGAGGAACCATGTGGCAGAGCTGGGAACAGAACTCTGATCTTCTGACTTCTAGGCTTATGCATTATTACTATTATTTAGGTGCATTACCGTAGCACCAGGACCCCATTGTGCTAGATGCTGCACAAACACAGAACAAAAAGACAGTCCATCTTTCCTCTTTCTGATCTGGAGGAGAAGGTTAGATGTATGTTAATCTAAATTAATATTCATTTGTTATGCTTTATAGAAAGATCTCATCAAGAACAGAAGATTGTTAAAAAAGGCAACAAAAAAGTTGTTTATGGTAAGATCTGGATTCTTTGTTTTCTACTTCTTTACTTCGATCATATTTCATTCTGAATTGGGTACGAGTGACTGATCAAAAGGAACAGTTTCTGATATAGAATGTGGTGATTTGTGTTTAATTCCAAAGGCCAATATTAGTTTCTTTCAATATACGGTTTTCAGTGTCTTTACTGAGGGTATGAACAACACATTGGCCTATAACAATTGAAAAGATTGTCTTAGAGGCCACGCAGCATTAGGGTATTGGGGGGTGGAAATGGGAAAGGGAGGGGCTGAGTGACTGTAGTGCCAGGTGGTGGCAGTTGGAGGCTATCTGCCTTTGTCCCTGTATAAGGCAGAGATTAGCATTGTGTCTGGGAAGATACTTGGGAAGACCAGTAACGGTGCTTGAGCAGGAGGAGAGGGAGGTGGAGCATGCTCAAAGAGGCACTTGCTACACCAGTGAAAACAATGTATCAGGTGCTCTTCCCTGGTGGTGTGAGCCAGGGGCTAGTTAGTTCACCTGAGGGCAAATACCATGGTCATGCCCCCAACCTGCCCATATATGCTCTGCCCATATGTGCAGAGCCCTCCATGGATGCAAAATTTTGTATCTGCAAAAATGAGCCACAGATATCAGCGCCCACATCTGCGGATGCGGATACCTGTGGATATAAAGCGGATAGCCACAGATTTGCAAGTCTCTACATATATGTGGCCCCATATAGCACTCAAAAATCCAAAACAGCTGCATTGAACCCTCCCCCCATCCTCTGGCAGTGCACTGGAAGAGGTGAATTGGATCTCTAGTGATCTTGCCTCCCAGTGAATTCACATAAAGACACCTATAGTTTGGCTCAAAATGTAATTTAGGGTTCACTATACTTGTTACACCTCTACACTTTGCATTTTAGGTCAGAAAAGAACAGATTTATTGATTGTACTTTTGCTAATGATCAGTTTCTGGTATATTTTGCTTTCAGGTTAGCACAATATTGCACTGTCTGGGTTGCAAATACCCCCGGAGTAATGCTTATTGTTAAAAAAAAAGCAAATGGATGAAAAAAGTAATAGAGGAAAGCATTTCTCATGCCTGTGCATTTTATAGATGCAGAATTTTATAAATCTTAAATGTTAAGCCAAGTTTGATGCTACGGTTTCACATTGAACTAATGTCTTACTTCTTTTGTTTTTCAGAAAAATTGCAGTGTTCGAGATCAGCTTCTTTCATTCTATGTGAAAAATGTTTTTGGAGGCCTCCGTAGCGGAAGTGACAGGGTATACATGGTTAGTGCCTTTCAGACGCTTCAGGAGAACCTGAGCAACTGTGTGAGTACCCTCCCTGAAGCTCAGTGAGCCTGATGCTGATGATATCTTATGAAAAATGAGACAAGAATCCCGAAGTATTTTGAAATAATTTTCATTGTATCATGAAACTTCTATTATTTACTTTCTTGGGTGTTTATTTGTATGATAATAGGATAGTTGGTCCTTGGAAATTCACCCCTCCATTTGCTTTTTTCTCATCTGAAATCACAATGCCCTGTCATGTCATAATCTCTTATAAGATTGTCCATCATGGTGTTGCAAACAGAGGATTCTGATTCAAAGTAAGAAATGACTAGCCATTTTTATATAGATAAGGAAGGAAAGGGAGGAGCAATATATGACACAAGTTATAGAATCAAAGTGTATCTAATGCAGGGGTAGGCAAGACAGCCTCCATGGGCTGGATCCGGCCCTCCAAGTTGGTGGATCTGGCCTGTCGAGACCTGGGAATGGGGAAGCACACAAAGTCTCCCCCCCTGCCAGGGGCATGAAGCATCAGAGGGAACCTCTGGCTGTTTTAAAACAGCTCGTGGTTCTCTCCAGCCACACCACACCCCTAACAGGGTGGGAGCAGCGGGTGAGGGACTGATTGGCCTGGGGGCAGGGGGGGGCGCATTACGTCTCCTCCCTCTGCGGTGCCTAGAGGGAACTACCAGGTGTTTTAAAACAGCTGGCGATTCTCTTTAAGTGCCAGGGAGAGGGGGGCGGGGGGCAAGACTTCATGCACTCCCCACCTGCAGGCCAATCAGGGTCTGTGGGCAGGGGAGCATGAGAAGTCTCCTGGCCCCGCCCCTTCCGCCTGAGGCCCTGCCACTTCTGTGGCGGCCCCGGGCCACTTCAGAAATGTATGAAGTGGTTCCTTTTTAAAAATTATTGCCCACTCCTGATCTAATGATATCTGTTAGTAAATGGCTAAGAAGGAGATATTGGGCAAGGTCCACACTGGGGGAGAAAGTCGACCTAAGATATGCAGCTCCACCTATGTGAATAGCGCAGCTGGAGTCAATGTACCTTAGGTCAGATTTCTGCAGCATCCCCACAGTGAGAGGTTGACAGAAGAAACTCTCCCATCAGCTTCCCTTATTTCTTGCAACTAGTGTAGTACCAAAGACGATAGAGGTACAAGTAGCAGCTGATTTAGTGGGTCCTTACTAGACCAGCTAAATCGAACCCCCAGGAGATAGATCTCTGCAGCATTGATTTCCCAGCAAGAGGAGATGTGCTCTCAGTACCATACAAATATTTTCAGTACAAAATAACCAGGCATAGAGACCCCCTTACAATACAACAGATCAACTAAAACATAATCTATATGCCTGTACCATGTAAAAACATCAATAGGAAAACCCCCACCAGTACTTAGACTCCTAGGTAAGGACATCCTAAGTTTTGTGACACATGCCGTTTGCCATACTGTATTTAGAATTAAAATTCCAGTAGTTTTTTCCCCTGAAAAGCAATTTTGTCATTACAGGCACCAGCATATCCCAAGAAACTCAAACTATCGACAATGACTGAATTATGAACATCAGTTAATACTAAATAATTACACTTTTTCCAACTAATTGTTCACTCTAACCTACAAACTGCATAACTATGTAGATAAGATACACTGGGTTTCTGAGTGCTCTTGCGTTGTATTGTACATTTAGAGCCAATGATTACTAGATAAAAGTCTAAGTATTTTCAGAGTTTTAATTTCTGGATATTGACAGGAACTATACTAAAAACATTTATAGGAATGGAAAATCTCCCTTTCTTTCACTAGAAAAAAAGAGGTATTCGAGAAAAGATTTAACATTAGTGTTCAGATTTACTATAGGGCAAAGTTTCTCATTTTTGTCATTTTGATTGGACTTTTAAAAGTAAACACACTTATGATTTTAAATCAATTACACAAAACTATACAAAAGAACAGAAAATGTGGACAAAGAACACAACCAATAAATACTTTGCACAAACAAAGACCTGGATTGCTAAACCGTTTCACCCCCCAGAGCTTAGCAATCTCTTGACCCTATTATTTGCACATCTGTTTTCTCCCTTAGATAAGATACATTCTTCCCATATTACCTAACCTCTTCCTTCTTATGATTTAGTTTATGTATAAGATGCTCATAAAAAGGAATTTGTTCCATGTCAACATACCAGTCGCTGAGATGTGGCACATATTGATGGCACCACCTTCTGGGAATCAAGTTCTTTGGTCAACCAAGACCAATAATAATAATACATTATCAAACATTGTATACAATTCCATGTACTCCAGAAAAGTCATCTAGCTAAGATAGTTCTGAGTCAGCCAGTAACATATAAAACATTTATTTCTGACCAAATATTTCTGATATTAAGGCACTGTCAAATAACATGTGCTATATTATTATTCTGATGTGTACACCAACAGCTCAAGTCATTGTCGAATAGGCTATGGAAAATTTTTCACAAGCATCTACATGATTTAAGAGACCAAATCCCACCTTCAAAAGTGACTTAGGTAATGAAAGAGCCTTAATTCCTATTGATTTTAATTAGACTTGTTTTCCAGTGCATAAATCTCTTTTGAAAATGGATTTAAGTTCCTACATCACTGAGAGCTTTTGAAAATTTTACCTCACATTTGAACAGTGCGCCCAGGTCCAAAAAATTCATTGCATGATTTGAATAGTTGCAATTTAATTTCAGACTCACTAGCAAATCTAACACCATAGCCCAAACATACTCCACCTAAACATGCTAGAAGCTCACTTTCCCATTTGGTGGAAACAACAGTGTGTATAGGATGTATGAACACTTGGAGAAGAATTATTTTCTAGGAATTATTTTGGGGAGGTTCTTTGATGTGTATTTTTCAGAAGATCACATTAGATGATCACAATAATCCCTTCTGGTCTTAGAATATATGAATATATGAACAATCATTTAAAAATAAAGTCAACTGTCTCTCTCTTGGCTGCATTACCCCCTGTGATATATTGTATCACTGTTTAAAAGTATAAAGAAAAATGACTAATTTGTAGAGAGCTGTGTGGATACAAAATTTGTATCCAGACCCACATACATATCTGCGAAAATTAGCTGCAGATATTGGCATCCACATCTGCAGATGCAGATACTCATGTTTATAAAACAGATATCTGCAAATTTGAAGGGCTCTACTAATTTGCCTAAAAGAAGCCTAAAAAAGTAATGTTGATATTTTTTTATAGAAAAGTTGTAGCATTATCCATTAAAGTTGCTTTTGTTTATAATTTCACTTTCCAAGGTATTTCTGATAAAAGTTAAAGGCAATCTAGACCTCTGTGGGGTTTTTTTTTTTGCTTGATTTATTAATAAGAAATATCAGATCTTGACTTCTTCATTTGCAGGAGCACTCATAGAAGGACTGAGAATTAGTGGGACTATGACATCACAAAAGATTTTATCCTGAAGAGTTGAGAGGAGCAGGGAAGAGTCTCCCAATTTTTAAAATAATTTTTGAAGCAGGCAGAAAAGTTCTTTTAAAATCAAGATGGTCAGTAAAAGACATTGCCAATGTCTTTTATGCCCCTGACTTTGGTGGCTCTGTGATTTGTGTGCGGCGTCATTTGTGTTTCTGCTTTTTGGGAGAGTGAGTCTCTCGTGTGTCTCCTACTCTGCTACACACATTCCAAACTGAGTCCTTGCTTTACCATCAATTTAATCAGTTCACATTCTTATTATTTGTATTGTGGTAGCACTTAGAGGTGTCAGTCAGATTTGGTGCTGCACTGCAACAGACACAGCGTAAAGGACACTCCCTGACCCCAAATGCCAATTTAGTGGAAGAATCAAAGCCAATTCCACAGAGATAGCCCAGTGATCTGAGCATCACACAGGCTCCTTGGAACCATAGGTTCAGACCTCAGCTGCTTAGCCCTTCATCCTTCTAAATAGCCTTTCATTCTGCCACCCTTACATTCACTTACTCCTGGAGCAGGCCCATTCACTTTTACATTAAAGCACATGAGCAGTATTGACTGTTCTTCCTGAAGAGTCAAAGATAGCAAGTCTTCCTTTGCTTTCTTTCTCTAAGGCTGCTGCCAGCACTGGTGGGCTCCATCTGCTGGTGGATGTTGTGAAGGTCACTTGCAAGAGGAACTGTAGGCTGCTGAAAGGAAGAAAAGAGCACTCACAATGATAAAAGCATGGCTCAAGTGCCACTGCCTTTACACGTCTGTACCAAGAGCCCTGAGAAGGCCATGTATTGGGCTCTGTTCTTTCTTATTACCATTTGCTTACATTGGACTTTATATAGCAAGAAGTTCTTATGATTTTTCTTCTTGTCCTTTCAGCTACCATGTGCACCATCCAGTAGAGTAACTATGGCTGTCAAAAAAATAAAGCAAATGTTCGATAAGGTAAACTCTAAGTGTGATTTCAAAGTTGCATTCTTTGAAAACATGGCTGACATCTGCTTCTAACATCTTTCTCTTACCGACAGCTTGGAGAGAAGGGCATCTACAAAGCCATCAGTGAACTCGACATTCTCCTTCCCTGGATTCAGACTTACATCGAAACCATCATATAAAACCATCACCATCACAGGAAAGCGCCACAAGGAAAATGCTACCACATTGAGGGACAGTGCACACAAATCAAAACACCAAAGCACAGCGGGCCATCAGAAAGGGGATTACACAATCAGCCTGGCAGTAATTGTATCACACTGGAAAAGTGCTTTTGTTCCATAATGTCATAAAAGCCAGAATTTCCCACAGCACTCAGAGTTCGTCTAACTTTCCCACTGATGTCAATAGTGGCAGCAAATTCAGGCCTACATGGAGCACTTTTGAAAGTCCCACCCAAAGACCATTTATTCCGGTACTTCACTCATTACTCTGTACTATGGGGTAAAGCATTGTAGCTAGTGTTTTTAGTTTAAGCACAAGTGGTTCTAATTACCTCACTGGCATTTGTCTTTAATGGTTGCTTTTGTGCTTTGTTGCAGATGTAAGCGTTGCTGGTGTGTGATGTTCTATATGTAAATGAGACGTGTTAAATGTTTGTCGTTACTGGTAATTTAAGGTACATCATGATGTCTAATAAATATATACCATTGTTAATGACAACATATCTGCCTATTCCTCATGCACGTTCTTGCAGATGCTGGCACTGAAATGTTGCAGTGGAGAAAACAAATCACAGCATAGCATGCTGAGATATAAATAAATTAATACAATTACTGATCTGGGAGATTGGGTTCGTAAGGTAAATTTAGCCTAAGTGCAATTATTATTAAAATGAAGCTAAGGATTTACAATGAATCTTTCATTTACTATGTAATTAAGAAAGAGCTCTAGTCTGAAATAGAACTGAATATACGTATTTTATACTGAATACACGTGGAGATTAGTCACGAATTCAAAATTATTTTAATCCAGAGTGTACGGTATATATGTTGGTGTTTGCAAATACATGGTGGTATAGTTTTGCAGCATCAAGTTGCCCAGTAACTTATGTTCATACATCACTTTTACTGACCCGACAATACACAGGGCCACAACTTGCTTTATGCAGTAACACTCCATATCCCAAGGGTGTGTGTTTTTTTTCTCTTAGAGCATAAGTCCCCAAACTATTGGGGACATAGAAGAACATGCAGGGAAGGGATGGGGGTGTGCAGCCAGGCCTGGGCTAACCCCCATGGCGGGGGGAGGGAGGGAGAGAGAGGAGGAACACCACCCAGCTTTGCTCCTGACCCCTGGCCCCAGTCTCAGCTGTTGGCCCTATACAGGCTCCACTCCTGGCCCTTGCCTGGGTCCTGGCTGCCAATCGTGGAGTGCTGCTCCTGGCCCTGCACCCAGGTTCCTTGCTGCCTGTCTTGAGACTCCACTCCTGGCTTCAGTGCCACTCCTGGCCATGCCCCTATAACCAGCTGTGGCCCCAGCCTCAGCCCACTTACCACTGTCCTCCCTCCCCTTTCACAGAGCCACAGCCCCCTCTTGGCCCAAGCTCTGGGGCACCAGATCTGAAGTAAGAGGAAACGTGGTAAAAAGTTGGGGGACCACTGTCTTAGGACAATCAGTAGGCAGTTTGGGGGCAGAGGCACAAATGCCTTGTGCAGCTGGTGCAGTCAGCAGACTGTTTCTGAGGGAAAGCATGGGATTCCTTTAGGGTTCAATCAACCATGAGCTCTCTTGGGTTCCTGCACAGGTGTCTGTAAGGAACCATTTGCCTCCTTCGCTGGCTACCCACATTCCTGGAGCCTATGCAGCACCCAGAGCAGTTGCCAACAGGTCACTACACATCTTCCAACACAAGTGGGCAGACAGGTGAAAAGCAGGTAGAGCCCTGGCTTTACTCCCAGCCTTCATTGCGCTGGTCAGCACCTTGGCACCTATACAGAAGAGGAAGCCCTGACTGATTCTGAGAGTCACACTCTGGCTTGTGTCCTGTTCCTGGGGAGATCAGCTATATGGTACCATCAGTGCTGGAACTTGCAGCACCTCCCCTGCACCCAATTTCTGCCAGACTAGAATGTGGCCACACTGTGTGGATAATAAGGGATGGGAGCAGCTTCAAGCTGTGGGGGAAGGAGGAAAAGGATGACTTAGCCCAGTGGTCTCCAATCTTTTTAACCACAAGATCACTTTTTCAATTTAAGTGCAATGTAAGATCTACCTCAAACCCAAATACTCTTGTCCGCTTCCTTCCTGCCCTTTCTTTGAGGCCTGGCCCCTGCTCCACCCCTTCTCTGTGGCCTCACCCTGCTCACTCCATTCCCCTTCACCACCACCCCAATCTTCACTCACTTTCACCAGGCTGGGGTAGGGGGTTGGTTTGGGTGCAGGCTCTGGTCTTGGGCCAAGGGTGTGGAGTGTGGGAGGGTCTCTGGGCTTAGCCCAGGGCAGGGGATTGAGGTCTAGGACAGGGTTCAGGGTGCAAGCTCTGGGATGGAGTTTGGGTGCAGGACTCTTGTCTGAGGCAGGAGGCTGGGTGCAGGATGAGGCTCAGGACTGGGACAGGGGTTCACGATTCAGGCTCTGGCTGGGCACAGTTTTACTGAGCCAGCTTCCAGGTGGTGGAGCAGTGAGGTTAAGCCTGCCCTGGCCCTGCACCACTCCTGAAAGCAGCTGGCATGTACAGCAATGGCTCCATGGTGCCATGTGCTGCCCCTCATCTACAGGCATTGAGCCCACAGCTTCTATTGACCCCAGTTCCCCGTTATTGATCAATGGGAGCTGCAGGAGTGGTGTCTTTAGGCAAGGATAGCATGTGGAGACTCCCTGCTCTGCCTTTATCAGGGGCTGCAGGGACATGCCAGCCACTTCCAGGGGCAGCAATTACTACAAGGATAATTACTCCAGCCACGACAGGTTCGGCATTTTAGAACTCACCCCTCAAATACTTAAATTTAAGTTTACGAGAGAAATGAAAATTATGAAATGCACAGGCCAGTCACAACCCAAAAATAACCCACTTTGCAAGCAGTAACAGAAGTAACAACAATCCCGCACCATGTACATGTTGGGTCGGGAGATGCGAGTGAAGGACAGTGTGTGTTTGTGAGAATGACAGATACACACAGTGTGTGAGAGTGACAGAGATTTGCATTGCCAAGCACCCTCCATCCCCTTCTCTCTGTGTGTGGAGATAGGGTACAGAAGTTGTGGGAACAGGGACACCCTGACATCAGCACCCTCCTCTTCTTCCTCCCACACACTGCACAGCAAGCAGGAGGTTCTGGGGAGGAAGGCAGGGGGAAATGCAGCTCCAAGGCAGAGGGCAGAAGCAGCATGACAGTGGGTGGAGAGGCAGCTGAAGTGCCAGCACTTGATAGCTTCCTGGCCAAACCAGTCAGGATCACGTGTCAGAGGCTCCAAGATCTACCAGTAGATCCCGATCTACTGGTTGGTGACCACTGACTTAGCCAATGTCTTTGCAGAGCTCATCCCTTCAGCCCTGCCACCTTGTCACTGGAAGCTGCTCCCCTCTTTCTCCCCTCTCCAGCAGCTAATGCCTCCAGGCTGCTGGACATAATACTGCCACCACTTGTCTCCTGGCTGCAGTGCAGGGAGGAAGGAGTTGAGTCTTAGCCTTAGCTCTGGGATCCTGGGGAACCTGACTATAGGGGCTTCAGTGGCCATGGAGCACAGTCAGAGGAAGCTCTTCAGGGGAGAGTTACCCCTGCAGGAAGAGCAGCAGTGCACGTGGCTGCTGCCTTGGGAACAAAGCTTAAGGGACGGCGTAGCACTGTGCTCCCTGTGCCAGTACCAGGACCGAGCTTTGGGACGGGGTGGGGTGAAGTGGGGCAAAGGTAGTGCTAAGCCCCTGCTCAGAGGGCTTGCTGCAGAGCATTCAAGTCCAGGGTGGGAACAGGCTGGAAATCACTTCTCCCCCAACCCACTCCAGTGATAATTAGAACTAAAGTTGTCTTATTTTTTTGTTGTTCATGCCTTAGATGTTATAAGACAGCTACATTTTGAACTCTGGTTATTTATGTTAGAGTTGTACTCTGGGAGATATTTAAGTTGTACTTCAACTCCTTTCCCCCCCTCCCCTCCTTCTACAAATGTCCTAGTGCCCTTGCATGCTATCCCTTACTGAGACTGGATCATAGGGTTCATATTCACCCTTTACTGAAGACCATTCAGATGAAGTCCCTACTGTCTCCCTGCACAAACCTTCTTTGTCTTGCATGGGCAGGATGGCTCAGGGACCCACTGCCTGGCTTGCTCTACTCTGCCTTCTCAAACAACACTGCTATATACTGTAAAAGCAGGATTTGGCTCACTGTATACACAGCATCAGCAAAATAGCTATGTACCATGAAACGTGAAGACAACCAATATGCAGTGGCAATTTGCAATGCACTCTAATTTTCTTTAGCATCAATTACCTCATTTTAAAAATTGATACCAACATTTTGATAGATTTCTGGAAACCTGTCAGAAATCACAGCAGCATTTACAGATGACAAGCTATTATTTTCAATCCATGGGTTAATTATGATGATTGATCACAGACCTACCCTTCTGTTGCTCATAGTTGAACAGAAAACAATCCCTTTATATTAATGTATCACATGCAGAATGATAAGATGAAGAAATTAGCCTATCAAACCAAGCAATGAACTGTCATAACATCAGCTCGTCAGCTTTGCATTCTGGCAATTAACTTTCAGCAGTAGTATTTACCACACACTGGAATATGGCATTTTTTCCCTGTTAAATTACAAGGACTGCTGCTCTTGAACAAATAGCATTGATTGAATAGTGTGTTTTGATTGAAATAACAGAATACATTTTAGTGACAGAATGTATTTCAGTGTTCAGCTATACTGAGTGCAGCAATACGGGCTCAGATTGTTTGCTGATATAAACTGATGTAACTCGGTTGGAACTATGTTCATTTGCACCATCAAAGAATTTGGCATATAATGTTTAAAGAACTGAACTAGATCTGTCAGGAAAAATAGCAAAGCTGTGTTAGTCTTGTAGCTATGTACAGTGACATTTATACTTACTAGATTTGCACTAACAAATCCCCCAAACCTTTCTGAATAATATGTTATGTACATATTCAATAGGTTTGGTGAAGATAAAAAGAGAATATGGTAGAGGAAAAAAATCACAGCAGTTTCACAAGCATGCACAATTTGCAGGTAAATTAATTTTTTTTAAACTACTCAATCTCTTCAAAGAGAAGAAATCAGATGTGTTTTCACATGAGAAAATAGCACCTTTGAAAAAACTCCTTTGGTATCTCTCATATGACTGGTCAATGGATGATTGAAAAGCTCCCATATCAACCTTTTCACTTCATTCTTTCCTTATTTTACTAGAGAAATCTAATGGTTTTAAGTACTCAGTGACGGGATGCATTATCTAGGTTAAAAGGGTAGGAACAAAAAGGAGGAGCTAGATGTTTAAGGGTGAAGAGAAGACTGAAGTTACAAGATTATGAGAACAACAAGTAGTCCTGTGGCACCTTAAAGACTAACAAAAATATAGAGTACCGTGAGCTTTTGTGTGGAAAACATTCTCATCAGATGAAGTGGGTTTTGCCCATAAAAACTCATGATTCTATATACTTTTGTTAGTCTCTAAGGTGCCACAGGACTACTCATTTTTAAAGTTACTGACTTGAGGTATGTCTACACTGCATGGATATTTTGGGATACTGAAAGTATCCCAAAATAGCTACCCTGTATCTTAACAAGCTGCCCGTTATTTCAAAATACTTTTCAAAATAACAGGCACCCTATTTCGGTATCCCGGTAACCTTCGTTCCACAAGAGTTAAGGGATGTTTCAAAATAGCACTTTATTTCAAAATTCGACACTGTGTAGACTCACCAAATTTCAAAATAAGCTATTTCGAAATAGATTCAAAATAAGATATGCAATTTGAATAGCGCAAATTGCATATCTTGTTTTGAGTTTCGGGTGCTATGTAGATACACCCTCAGAGGGGTAGCTATGTTAGGGTGTCTACACAGCACCCTAAACTCAAAATAAGAGACGCAATTTGCGCTATTCAAATTGCGTATCTTATTTCAACTCTGTTTCAAAATAGCTTATTTTGAAATTTGGCACACCTACACACTGCCAAATTTTGAAATAACATGCTATTTGAGAAATCCCTTAATCCTTGTGGAATGAGGGTTACCGGGATGCTGAAATAGTATGCCTGTTATTTTGAAAAATATTTTGAAATAACGGGTAGCTCGTTAAGATGCGGGGTAGCTATTTTGGGATACCTCTGGTATCCCGAAATAGCCACGCAGTGTTGATGAACCCTGAGAGATTATGAGAGTTTAATTCATCATGTAATGTATGTTAGAAATCTAATAAAATGAGCTGTCTGATTTAGCTGAAAGTATTTCAGTTTCACGTGGGTTAGAAACACCTGAAAATCATTCCTGATAAAAACAACAGGGAATATATCACCTACCAAGAATTACATCAGGTTACAATATTTTGGCACCACAAACTCACGGTTTATCTGAAGACGTGGACTGTGCCCACGAAAGCTCATGATACCATCTACATGTTTTGTTAGTCTTTAAAGTGCTACCAGACTATTTGTTGTTTTTCAAGTTCTTGCCTAGTGAGGGTAGTAAATATACACTTACCTTCTTGTTCCACTAGAGGGCAACCTTGTAATGGCATTGTACATTGTGATTTTAACTTTGCAGGCATCTGGTAACTGAGAGCATATTTATATCTGCCACAGTAATGTATTAAGCAAGAAACATGTAGTTCAAGAACATCCCCTTTCTATTTATGATTTGAGGCACATAATGCAAATATTTTGGATTAAATCCTGGTCCCACTGAAGTCAATGGGGCCAGGTTGGATCTGATTCATGTGTTTAGGTATTACAGGTGGTTGTGATATCAGGAAGGTCAGTGTCTTTAGCGGATAATTATATTTAAACACAAAATAATTTCAGAGAAAATCATGGGCAAAGCATTCTGGGCCATGAAATCAAATGTTTTCTCCAAATAATGTATACATTATTTTATAATGGATTTCCATCTTTTGACTGTTGGAATGATCTCCTCTTCCTATGCATATTGGTCCTGTTCCTGCCTTTCACTAAAACACTGTAGTAATAGGGAAACATAACCCTAACTCTTTCTTTTTTATTTAAATACATCATTTTGCATAAATAGATTGTAGTGAACAGAGCCTGTTCAGGGAAAAGGAACAGCAGCCAGATGCAAACAGAGAAACAGTGAAACCACCACTTTGTGTTCCCTGAGCAAAGGAAATGCACAGCAGGACACAAATTACTATGGTTTTGGAAAGGGGCATTAATACTCAGCAGATACATCCAAACCACTGCCTAGTGCCAACATCAAATTGAAAGATTTATAAAAATACACGAAGGGACCAATCCTATCTCTTGGTGATTTCTATAACACCCAGGTGGCCATAGGTCATGATTTCTACATAGCATTCTGCTAGGCAGGAGGCCAGGCTAACTCCATTGCTTTGGAAAAACTTAAAAAACAACGAATAGTCTTGCAGCACCTTAGAGACTAACAAAAAATGTAGATGGCACCATCAGCTTTTGTGGGCTCACAAAAGCTCATGATACCATCAACATTTTTTGTTAGTATTTAAGGTGCTGCAAGACTATTCGTTGTTTTTTAAGTTTTTCCAGTTACAGACCAACATGGCTACCCCTCTGAACCCATTGTTTTGTGGGGGAGTGGTCCATGGATTTTTCTGGTTTGTTTTGTTCAGGTTCTTACACTGCCCCAATCACTGTGGTATCTGAGCATTAATGGCCTCCAGATATGTTCAGGCCATTGGTCTACCTGAGCATGTGCTGTGGCTTCTACAACTCTCTAGACTAGGCAGAACTTGTTAAAACTCATTACAACAGGTTGCAAGGGCCCCTCACTCAGAAACACTTGGCTGTGTGGTGGGGCGCTCCCTGTCATTCCTGTTGAAGATATTCCATTCTGTGCAAATAATTCAACAGTCATGGAAGCAGAGGGGCTGGAATCTGGGTCTCCCACCTTCCTGGTGGGTGTCCTAACTACTTATGCACCTAACTCCCAGAGAGTTCAGTTGAGAATCCCAAGAAGAGACAGACATCTCTCCCTGGGTCAGACCTCGGTGGCTATACTCCTCTCCTCAGCATTTCCTATTAGCTAGCTCACCATACTGGTTTTGGGGGGATGCCGTTCTGAGGTACGTATCTCTCTCCATAATTGTACAGGGAATCTAGGTGTCTAACTTGGGGCTGTGAATTTCACCGGGTGGCAAGGCCCCTAAAAGTTGAGGGGAAGGAACACTGAGAGTTGTCGTGCCTATGTCAGGAGTGGCAGAAGCACTATAAAGTGTGATGGCTCTTCCCCCTCATGCTGTCCCCTGAGCCCCATCCCCACATAGCCCCTTCTCTCCAAGTCTCTGTCCTTGCACCGCTCCTTCCCCCAAGAGCCTGCCTCTGCACCACCTTTTCCCCTGCTCACTCCTCTCTTCCTCTCCCTACATCAGTTGCCCTTACAGGCAGTAAAAAGTGTGAGAGCCTAACCCCCCTGTTCCGGCATCCCGGCCTAAGTTGCGTTGTGGATCTAGCCCTAAGTTACTTAGGTTCCAGCATCTTCAGGAAAAATTTACTCTGTGCTGCCAAAATGGCATGGCTAGTGTAGGCACCCTAATTGCGTTGTCTAATGTAAATGCAGCCCTGGAGGCAAATCTAAACTCAGAGCCAAAATTCTCCAGAGTTGATGTAACACACAGGTGGAACCAAACCTGGCGCCTCTGGAGCTTAGTGCATGAGCCTCTACCACATGAGCTAAAAGCTGCTAAGGTTGTAGAGCAGATTCATTATTCTCTAAGGTACATCAACACTACAGAGAAGATCGAAGTTGCTGCTGTCGATCTTCCAGGGTTCGAATTAGCGGGTCTAGTGAAGACATGCTAATTCAAACTGAGAGGGGCACTCTGATCGATGCTGGTAGTCCTGCTGCTATGAGGAATAAGGGAAGTCAAAGGAAGAGTGTTCTCTCTTCGACTACCTACAGTGTGGACAGCGCCAAAAGTTGAGTTAAGGACCTTTGACTTCAGCTGCGCAATTAACGTAGCTGAAGTTGCATATCTTAATTTGACTTTATCCTGTAGTGTAGACATACCCTCAGTGGTCTTGGTGTCACTAGATAGGACAGTACAACACACTTAGAAGGTGTGTGGGATACACAGAGAGGTTTTCTGATCCCAGGTTTTGTTTAGGCCTAACTCTCCTTCCAAGTGACATGCAAATCAGATTATCTGTGAAAATAATTTTAATATATACAGTATTAATGAAAGCTACCTGCTGCAAGGAGGGGGTAGCTTCTACCAGTTACAGCACAGAAATGGGAGACTTGTTCTACTTCTGGCTGGTCCACTGATTGGTTGCATGACCACAGCATAGGACAAACTCCTTCTCAGTCTTCTCACCTGTAAAAAGAGTGAAATAATACCACCATGCATGGTACAAGGCTTCATTCATTAGTTAAACAGCATTTGTAAAACAAAAGGATAGCACTGTAGAACTGTAGAATAAGACTCATTATTTAATAAAGAAGCCCTTTGGCAAAAAAGCAAACCACATACAAGTCACTTTTCAATTCAGTATTTTCTATAACGTTTTATTTAAAACACATAGCAAAATAATTATTACATGACACTATAAATCTTACATGTGGCCAAGAACTCTCTACTTTTTTGCATCTTACAATTAAAAAAAAGCCATTTTATATTTCAACTAAAACTCTAGAAAACTAAAACCCACGAAAGCTCATAACCTAATAAACCATCTTGTTAGTCTTTAAAGTGCTGCATAGTCCTGTCTTTTGTTTCAGCTAGACCAGACTAACACGGCTGCATCTCTGTCTCAAAACTCTAGATGTCGCTCTTGGAAAACAAGACTCAGACCAGTGGCAATTTTCTTCTGCTTCCTGTGTGAGTGGAGAAAGTATAAGTCCTTGTCTTACAGGTAATTCCTGGTAATCTAACACTGATGTGAAAGAGCCTAACGAGGCATTTGAAACTCTTTTATATAACTGCCACAAGCTAACTGAGAATTGAAGCTTAAGCTGCAAGGGAAGAAGAATGAGTTTATAGTGAAAGACCAGGACTAGACAGCAATTCCTGGATCCATTGCAGACTTCCTATGTGACCATGAACAAGTCACTTAGCTTACATCTACACTATCAAGTTTTGTCAACAAAACTTATTTTGACACCCAAAAGTCCACAAAACAAAAATCACCAGAGGGTGTTCACACTTGCTCCCTCTGCCAATGGAGTATGTCCACACTTGGGGCACCAGCACTGACAATGTGAGAAGAGAACTATGGGTATGTATCCCACAGAGTAGTGTTGTGAAAGGTGGTGCTGATCGCTGCACATTTTGAGATTTCCTCCGAGTTCTCACACAGGCTCCTCAGCTGCCGGGAGTGGAACCATGAGTAGCTCTGTGATCTCTCCACGGAGGAATGTCAAAGGAGCACAGCAATGTGTCCCCTCCTCCTCCCTCCTGCAGCAGCAGTCTACCTGCTGCTGTGTTCCTAGTGCAGGGAAGAACAGGAGCACTCTAATGATTTGCTCTTTGTTCCCCAAAGGGAGCAGCTCGCTCAGCTGTCAGATAGTTCCCAGAGCTTTGAAAGGGGAGGAGCACATGCTGGCAGGGCAGCAGAGATCAGAACACTGAGCAGAACTATCAGGGCAGGCATTGGGGATACTGGCGGAAGTCAGTTCTCTCGACAAAGCAAATAGCAGTGTCTACACTGACCATCAAGGGAAGGGAAAAGAAAAGAAGTCTCTTGTAGGGGTGGAAGATTTTTGTCACTAAAACTGGGCATTTTTCCAGACAAAAGTTGCACTGCATGGTGTATGCTCTCACTGTTTTGTTGAAGGGCAAAGATGTGCAGTGCATGGGGAAAGAGATTTTCTTTGCTTCAAGTTGGGATTAAAGTTTCAATACCTCACAACCTCCCTGGGAATCAGGACTGACCGGCTGAGAAATATTGCACTGGTGGAAAATGACAGCGCTGCCTACACTTGTGGTGCTAGTCACATAAAATAGCAACCATGATAAGAGAAAGTCCACTGCAGTAAATGTGTCAGCATGAAACATTTCTGACTTCTCCCCACTACTTGACTTGTCTATTCAGAGTGTAAATTCTTCAGTCCATAGATAGTGTCTTACAGGCCCACTAACAGGGGGGAACAAAGGGTGCCATTGCCCAAAGGTCCTGGGGCTCCTGACTGCCACTGCTGCTACTGCAGAAACTGCAGCAGCCAGAGCCCTGGGTCCTTTCAATGGCTGGCCAGGGAGTAGGGGACAGCGTGGTGTATTCTGGGCAGCACTGAGGGCTGGCGGCCCCCATCTCTTCCCCTTCTGCCCAAGGCCCTGTCCCTTCCGGGAATGCGGAGCCCGGCCCCCCATCGCCCAGGGGCCTAGCAAGTCTGTCCACCCCCTTGGTCTCTTACAATGTGTTCATACTGCATGTAACACTATGGGGCCCTTATCTCCCTTATCTCTCTATGGGGCCCTTATCTCTACACAGCAGGGCTTAACTCAAAATAAGCTAAGCAAATTGAGCTACATCAATTGCATATCATATTCTGAAATAGCTTATTTTGAAATTGAAATTGGGAGTGTCTACACAGCACTTATTTCAAAATAGAGCACTCGTCCTCCGACTTCCCTTACTCCCTGTACAATGAGGTTTGCAGAGGTCGGAGTAAGAAGTCCTCCAGCTTGACAGTATTTTGACATTATTTCAAAATAACTGCCTGCTGTGTAGACGCAGACTAAGTTATTTAGAAATAACACTGGTTATTTTGAAATAATGTTGCGCTGTAGATGTACACTTAGGGACTCTAGGCACTACCATAGTGCACATCATACAATAACAACAATGATAATTTCCTAGAGAATATCTTACATGGAAAAATCATTTGCATACTGCCTAGGAATGAGAGTGAGGGTCTGGACACTGATTATTATAACCTGTGTTTTGGTTGGCTGTTTGGTCATTGTTTTTCACTTGTGACAGCTGCCCACCCATCCTCCAGAGAATGTAACAACTGGCACCTCATCACAGAAGAGAATGTGTGAACAAACTGGAAACTACTACACCTTTATCTAAAGTTCAGCAAGTTGCTTCCCCAGTCCTGCCTCCTGCAGCCAACAGAGGGTGACTTTTCAAAACAAGCAACATCCCCCCCCCTTTATTGTTTGAAAGTTCTCAGGCCACCTTCTAATTATCAGCATCTCACTTATTTCCCATGTGTTTGAAAGTGACACACACAACTTCTAAGTCTTCTGTACAGGGTGTGAGAAATGGCCCACACCTGCCTTAATGCAGCATAGAGCTCAACTCTATTATAGCCAGCAGCCAGGGCTGGGCAGGGCACAACAAGATGCCATAAATATCCTATCCTGGAGTGCCTACTTTATGATGGGGAATATGAGATAGGAGTGGGTGCTACTACAGCTGCAGAATGACTCTGCAGTCCCACCCTGGCCTCAGGTAGGATTCTTTTATTTTTGGTGCATCTCCCCACTTCTTTTTAAAGTCAGGGTGCTGGGGCAGCACCTGCTAATGAAGAGCGACAATAGGTGCAGATGAGAGAAGTGCATAAGCCACAAACAAACAACCACTGAGGACTTTAGCTAAGTTTTTATCATTGAAGTTAATGCCTGACTTACTGTTTCTTATATTTGCACCTAAGATTATAGAGTTAGACACTAGAAGAGTCCACAAGAAGCTATTGGAAGGAAAAGAAAGACCATGAATATTACAATATAGATTGACGTTTGGAGACTGTCACAATAAAAAAAACAACAAAAGGTCTGGTAGCTCTTTATAGACTAACAAAACACATAGATGGTATCATGAGCTTTCGTGGGCACAGCCCACTTTTTCAGATGACCAGAGTTTTGAGTTTAGGATGTGCAGACCCAAAATAATAGGGGAGAAGGGAGAGGGGGGAAGGAAAAAATGGAGGGGGGGGGCGGGAAACAAGGAGCAGTGGGTCACAAACACATACTACAAGTCAAATACATAGAGAGGTGTTGGAATTACAATTCATCCACAAGTTCAATTCTCATGCTAATGGCCTCAGTCAAGATGAGGGATGGCTAGGACGTTATCAACCCTAACATTCAATGACGGTGAAAACAGCTCTTTGTGTAGATTTTTGCGCTAGTACCCTCCCTATCTATTGCCTTTGATCCTTATCTGCTTCGTTTTAACTATCCAATCTTCAGGTGCTTACTGATTGCCAGTTCTGCCTTCCTGTTTTCCTTTTGATATTTTCATACCCTCTGCTCCTTGTTTCCCACCAGGAGTGGCCTGAGGCCAGCTGAGACAGCTGGCGCCCCAGGCAGAACGTGCAATTGGCACCCCTGCCTGCAGGGCCGTCAATGGATTGACATCATCATCGGGCGCCCCGTGCACCCCGTGATGTCATCAGAGGGCACCTGGGGTGGCGGCGCCCTAGGCGGCGGCCGAGTCTGCCTCTAGTCACGGGCTGCCCCTGTTTCCCGCCCACTCAGAACAGGATAATTACCTCCAGGCAGTTGCAAATAATGGGGAGGGACAGAGAGGGGACACCAGCTAAAGGGGGGAGGCATAACCCCTCCACCAGACCCCCTCATGACTTGGCCCTGCTTTCAGCCCCTGGGTCCCCATGTTGTCCTCATCCCCTCCCCATTACCTGATGGGGGGAGTGCTCTGTCCTACTGCAGTGCTGGTTCCAGTTCCCCTGACATGAAGATCCACAAATACACTCTCCCAGGAAGCCTCTGACTGGGAGAGTACAGCAAAAGGAGAGGATCCGGAAAAGGAGAGGATCAGGCCTCACTTCTTCCCTTCCTACTCTGGCTGTTGGCCCCTTGCCCCCCCCACCCCTGGGTTTTGGGAAGGCAAATATGACCCTTTCTTCCCCTCCCTGTTGTCATCTCTGCCTCCTGGGTCTTATATATGATATTCCTGTTAATACACCACAGGATGGGTATGTCTACACTTGCCCCCTAGTTCAAACTAGGGAGGCAAATAAAGTATACCGAAGCTGCTAATGAAGCGCTGGATTTAAATATCCCACGTTTGAGCATACAGCCAGTCGCCATTTTAAAAGCTGGTAGTTCGAATTAACTGCGCTGTAGATGGCAGGCAGTCCGATCAAAGCCCTTCTCGACTAACTGTTACTCCTGTGCAATGAGGAGTAACAGTTAATTCGAGGGAAGGGTTTTGATCGACTACCGCCTACACGCGGCGAGTTAATTCGGCTACAGGCTTTTTAAAATGGCAATCGTCATTAATATAATCAATCGCGCTTAGGATATTTAAATCCCGCGCTTCATTAGCAACTTTGGTATGCTTCATTTGCCTCCCTAACTCGAACTAGGGGGCAAGTGTAGACATACCCGATGATATTAGCCTTTTTCACAACTGCATCGCATTGTTGACTGATATTCAATTTGTGATACGCTATACCCCCCAGATCCTCCCTGCATTTTGTAGCTGGGCATTTGTAGCTTCCTCAGTGTAATACTTTTAACTTATTTTTACTAACTTTCATCTTGTTGATTTCAGACCAGTTTCCAAATTTAACAAGCATGGTGTCCTCTACACATTCGAAAAGCACACTGTCCACTCCACATCATTAGTGAAACATTGCATAATACCAGAACCAGGACTGATCACTGCAGGGCCACATTTGATACATCATCACAGTTTGACAGCAAACCACTGATAACTACTCTTAGAATATAAGCTTTCACTCACCTGTGCATCCACCTTATAGTAATTATATCTAGACCACATTCACATAGTTTGCTTATGAGAATGTTATGTGACCTGTGCCAAAATCCTTCATAAAATCAAGATCTATCAGATCTCCTGCTGCCCCACATCCACTAGGCAAGTAATCCTGTCAAAGAAGAAAATTAGGCTGGGGTGGAATTCTTTGTTCTTAACAAATCTATGCTGCCTATTCCTTTTAACTGTATTATCCCTCTAGGTCAGGAGTAGGGAACCTCAGGCCCGGGTGCCAGATGTGGCCCCTGGCTTGCCTGGATCCGGCCCCAGAGGCTCCAGGCTCCCCCCAGCATTTGGGAGCCTGTGCTGGCACTCCAGTGCCCCACTGTCCCACTGTGGGGCTGAAGCACACAAAATCTACTAGCCTGGGCCCTCCTAGCTTCTGGTGTGTGACGGGAATGTGGGGAGTGTCTTTCTCCTTCCCAGTCAGGGGCCATGTCAGTGAGGTGGGCTTTTTTATTTTTGCTTCTCACTTGTGTGTGGCCCTCAACTGATTTTTCTGTGGGTTAGTGGCCCCCAGCCCGAAAAAAGGTTCCCCACCCCTGCTGTAGGTGTTTACAAACTGATTATAATTTGTTCTAGTACCTTTTCTAGTATAAAAGTTAGGCTGTTTGGTCTATAACTACCTGGGTCCTTTTTGTTACCCCTTTTAAAAATAGATACTACGCTTGCCTTTTTCCAGTCCTCGGGGACTTCATCCATTCTGCATGAGCTCTTAGGGTATGTCTACACTAGGAAATTATTTCGAAATAACTAAATATGACTTAATAACTCCCGATTTTACAAAATCAAAATAGCGTGTCCCCACTAGGGGGATGCCCCGAAATTAGTCTGAGGCAAGCACCATTAATTTGGACACTCTGCCTCAACTTAGAATCCCAGGAAGAACTGGGTAGTAATTAGTTCAAATTACTTTGAAGAGTAGTTATTTCGAAATAGCGGCACCAGAATGTCCACACAACCACTATTTTGAAATAAGTATTTCAAAATTAGAATTATTCCCTGTGGAAAGCAGGAGTACAGATTTCAAAATAAGGAACTAGTTATTTCAAAATAATGGGCTTGATGGTGTGGACACTCTTCTTATAAATTCAACCTAAAGGGAGTTAGGCTACGTCTAAACTATGGGGTTTTTCTGGGATACTGGACGTATCCCGGAAATACTCCACTGCATCCAGGGAATGCATCTGTTTTTCTGCTTTTTTTTTGCAGAAGAGCAGATGTGCTCTCTCGGAAACCCTGTCTTCCTACTTCTATAAGGAAGAAGGGCTCTTCTGAAAGAGGAGGTTTTTCCGAAATTTGGCCCCGAGTAGACGGGCCAAATTTCGGAAAAGCCTCTTCCAACAAAACTATTGGAAAAAGGTACACAAATTGCAGATAAAACATTGTAGTCTAGACATAGCCCTACTATAGACCAGCGCTACAAGACAATTGCTAATGGTTCCGAGATTGCTTCATCTAGTTCCTTAAGTAGCCTCATATGAATGAGATCGGGCCTTGCTAACTTGAATACATCTAATTTATCTGAATATTCATTAATTTGTTCTTTCCCTGTTTTGTCTTACATTCCTTCCTCCTTGTTGCTAATATTGTGATGGCTATTTGATCACCCAGTGAAGACTGAAGCAAAACAGGCATTAAATATATCAGCGTTCTTGATATCCTTTTTTATTAGCTCTTTTGCCACAATGTAGACTAAAGGCTCTGGCCCTCCATCTTTGTCATGCTCATAACATATTTTAAAAACCTCTCATTTCCCTGTCCCTTGCTCAGTGTAACTCATTTTGGGCCTTAAGCTTTTGTGGGTTTGGCTCTACACGCCTGAGTTTTTGTTTGTACTCAGCAATTTGTCAATGTTTTCACTTCTTGTAGGATTCCTTTTTGGTTTGCGAATCATTAAAGGACATCTGATGGAATCCTATTATTCTTCCTCTCTGTCCTTCAGATTGGGATAGTTTTCAATTGTACATTAAATTTTGTCTCCTTGAGAAATTGTCCGCTTTCCCAAACTCTCCTTTATTCCTTAGAGTTTCTTCTTCCTATAGGACCTAACCTATCAATTCTCTGAGTTTGTTAAAGTCTGCTTTTTGAAGCCCATTGTCCTTATTCTGCTACTTTCACTTTCCTTAGAATTATATCTATCATTGCATGATCACTTCCACTCAAATTGTTTGCCACCTTTACATTTGTAACCAATTCCTCCCTGTTAGAGGGCTGTCTTCCTGGTTATGTTCTCCATTTCCTGAAACAGAATGTTGTCCTAATACATTCAAATAACTTATTGAAAATGTTGCATTTTGCCCATATTATTTTCCCACCGGGTGCCTGAGTAGTTAAAGTCCTTCATTACTAAAGGGTCTTGTGTTTTGCATATTTCTGTTATTTGTTTCCATCTCCTCTTCCTGAAATGCTGCTTTTGGTTGATCCCGCTACAATGGCATCTCCTCTGTTTCTTCTTCTTTAATAGTCACACTTTTATTTGGTTTTCTTTTCACTTCCTTCTTGATGTATAATGCAACATCTCTTACCTTTTCCCCTCCGACCACCTTTCATGAATGAGCAATTTATACCCCTATTTACCAATATTCCAGTTATGAAATTTATTCTTCCAAGTCTCTGCTGATGCCAATGAAGTCATTATTTAGTTTATATGCTAATACTTCCAGATCTTCCTCTTTATTACCCATACTTCTTTCATTTTTACATAGACATCAAAGATGTTGAGCAGATTCCCACACCGATTTCCCTCTTGTTGCTCCTATGACCCTGTTGTAATTTTCAATGTCACCTTACAACATGTAGTTCTCTGCTAAGATTGTCTTCTTTCATACATGACTATGGGCTTTTGTTATCTGCCCCCTTTACTCCTCCTCATTAGATTGGGAAGTCCATGGGCTAATGCTCTTCTTCTTGATCATGTAGACCTCACCTCTTTCCAGCAGACCTCCTTCTTGGAAAAACATCCTCTGGTCAAGGAAGCCCTCCCATCAACATTATTGCCAGGATGTGCATGTCCCTGCCTGAGTCCTTACCCTCAGCCAGAATGACAGATGACAAAACTACATGGGTTCTCAACTCCTTCACCTTTGCTCCCAGATGCCTGAGTAGATCAAAGATTAACTGTTGATCTACTTAGGGTCATACATGGCTGTATCATTAGTGTCCACATGGATGAACAGCCTGGGGCAGTGATGAGTACTGATATGAGCAGGGATCTAGAACTTCACTGGAGCTAACCAAATTAAATAGAGTGGATTTTGCCTCCATCTTTGGAGTCACCAAGGTGAGCTGAAGTATAGAGAATTTTGCTTATGTAATAAAACTGAAAACCAACCACAACAGTTCTGCTGTGGAAAGCTTGCATAATGCTAACTAGGAATGTGTGGTACATCAAGAGGAGAATAACTCATCTAAGAACTAAAACATTCAACAACTTACGAGACACTAAAAAGAAGCATCTTTAACTATGGACAATGACAGCTGTTTCTATTTTAGCATGAAGAAGACTGTTGATTATTAGCCATTGATGTTGGGGTTTTGTTTCTTAAAACTCACAAACATGAACATTTCTCCACTGAAATTTCTGAAATTTTCAACTAGCTCCAGCCCCCCCATTAATTGGACCAAATTGCTCACTTTCTGGGCCTTTGCATAGGTGCATGGGAGGGGGGAATTTTCTACCTCCCTGATGGGGCCTATATAAGGACCAGGCACAATTCCCTACTCTCCTTCCCACTCACATGGTGTGCCAAATGTCCCACAGAGGGTGGGGAGAAGTTAGAACTCTGCCTCTCTTTGCACTACCCAATGGAATAAACAATATCTCCTGAAGATGTGTAGCAGTGGATATGCTGCTTCTGAGCACTTGGGAGCTCCAGGTATCATTGCACCTCACTTAGGCTACATAAGAACATAAGAACGACCGTACTGGGTCAGACCAAAGGTCCATTAGCCCAGTATCCTGTCTGCCGACAGTGGCCAGCACCAGGTGCCCCAGAGAGGGTGGACCGAAGACAGTGATCAAGCGATTTGTCTCCTGCCATCCCTCTCCAGCCTCTGACAAACAGAGGCCAAGGACACCATTTTATCCCCTGGCTAATAGCCTTTTATAGACCTAACCTCCATGAAATTATCTAGTTTCTCTTTAAACTCTGTTATAGTCCTAGCCTTCACAGCCTCCTCTGGCAAGGAGTTCCACAGGTTGACTACACGCTGTGTGAAGAAGAACTTCCTTTTATTAGTTTTAAACCTGCTACCCATTAATTTCATTTGGTGTCCTCTAGTTCTTCTATTTAGGGAACTAATAAATAACTTTTCTTTATCCGCCCTCTCCACACCACTCATGATTTTATATACCTCTATCATATCCCCCCTCAGTCTCCTCTTTTCTAAACTGAAAAGTCCCAGTCGCTTTAACCTCTCCTCATATGGGATCCGTTCCAAACCCCTAATCATTTTAGTTGCCCTTTTCTGAACCCTTTCCAAGGCCAAAATAACTTTTTTGAGGTGAGGAGACCACATCTGTACACAGTATTCAAGATGTGGGCGTACCATAGTTTTATACAGGGGTAGTAAGATATTCTGTGTCTTGTTTTCTATCCCTTTCTTAATAATTCCTAGCATCCTATTTGCCTTTTTGACTGCCGCTGCACACTGTGTGGAAGTTTTCAGAGAACTGTCCACGATAACTCCAAGATCTCTTTCCTGATTTGTCAAAGCCAGATTAGCCCCCATCATACTGTACGTATAGTTGGGGTTATTTTTCCCGATGTGCATTACTTTACACTTATCCACATTAAATTTCATTTGCCATTTTGTTGCCCAATCACTCAGTTTGGTGAGATCTTCTTGGAGTCCCTCACAGTCTGCTTCTGTCTTGACTATCCTAAACAGTTTGGTATCATCTGCAAACTTTACCACCTCACTGCTTACCCTTTCTCCAGATCATTTATGAATAAGTTGAAAGGATTGGTCCCAGGACTGACCCTTGGGGACACCACTAGTTACCCCTCTCCATTCTGAAAATTTACCATTTATTCCTACCCTTTGTTTCCTGTCTTTTAACCAGTTCTCAATCCAAGAAAGGACCTTCCCTCTTATCCCATGGCCATGTAATTTACACAAGAGCCTTTGGTGAGGGACCTTGTCAAAGGCTTTCTGAAAATCTAAGTATACTATATCTACTGGATCCCCCTTGTCCGCATGTTTGTTAACCCCTTCAAAGAACTCTAATAGATTAGTAAGACAGGATTTCCCTTTACAGAAACCATGTTGACTTTTGTCCAACAAATTATGTTCTTCTACATGCTTCACAATTTTATTCTTTACTATTGTTTCGACTAATTTGTCCGGTACTGAAGTTAGACTTACCGGTCTGTAATTGCCGGATCGCCTCTAGAGCCCTTTTTAAATATTGGTGTCACGTTGGCTACCTTCCAGTCATTAGATGGAAGCCGATTTAAAGGATAGGTTACAAACCACAGATAATAGTTCAGCAATTTCCCATTTGAGTTCTTTTAGAACCCTTGGATGAATGCCATCAGGTCCCGGAGATTTGTTTACATTAAGTTTTTCTATTTGTTCCAAAACCTCCTCTAATGACACTTCAATCTGGGACAATTCCTCAGATTCATCACCCACAAAGGACGGTGCAGATTTGGGAATCTCCCCAACATCCTCAGCAGTGAAGACTGAAGCAAAGAAATCATTTAGTTTCTCTGCAATGGCTTTATCGTCCTTTATTGCTCCTTTTATAGCTCGATCGTCTAGGGGACCCACAGGTTTTTTAGCAGGCTTCCTGCTTCTAATGTACTTAAAAACATTTTGTTATTTCTTTTTGAGTTTTGGCTAGCTGTTCCTCAAAATCTTTTTGCTTTTCTTATTACATTTTACACTTGATATGACAGTGTTTATGTTCCTTTCTATTTATCTCACTAGGATTGGACTTCCACTTCTTAAAAGATGCCTTTTGTCCCTCACTGCTTCTTTTACATGGTGGTTAAGCCACAGTGACTCTTTTAGGTCTCTTGCTATGTTTTTAATTTGGGGTATACATTTAAGTTGGGCCTCTATTATGGTGTCTTTAAAAAGTTTCCATGCAGCTTGCAGGGATTTGGCTCTAGTCACTGTGCCTTTTAATTTCTGTTTAACTAACCTCCTCATTTTAACGTAATTCCCCTTTTTGAAATTAAATCCCAGGGTGCTGGACTGCTGAGGTATTCTTCCCACCACAGGAATTTTGAATGTTATTATATTATGGTCACTATTCCCAAGCGGTCCTGTAACAGTTATCTCCTGGACCTGAACCTGCGCTCCACTCAGGACTAAATCGAGAATTGCCTCTCCCCTTGTGGGTTCCTGCACCAGCTGCTCCAAGAAGCAGTCATTTAAGCCATTGATAAATTTTATCTCTGCTTCTCTTCCTGAGGTGACATGTATCCAGTCAATATGGGGATAATTAAAATCCCCCATTATTATAGAGTTCTTTAATTTGGTAGCCTCTCTCTCTCTCTCCTCAGCATTTCAATGTCAGTATCGCTGTCCTGGTGGTGGTAATATATCCCTACTGCTAATTTCTTATTATTGGAGCATGGAATTACTATCCATAGCGATTCTATTGAACATGTTGATTCATTTAATATTTTTATTTCATTTGATTCTACATTATCTTTCACATACAGTGCCACTCCTCCACCCACCCAACCTGCTCTATCCTTTCGATATATTTTATATCCCGGTATGATTGTGTCCCACAGATTTTCCTCATACCACCAGGTTTCAGTGATGACTATTATGTCAACCTCCTCCTTTAATACGAGGTACTCTAGTTCACCCATCTTATTAGTCAGACTCCTAGCATTTGTGTAGAAGCACTTTAAAAATTTGCTTATTTGTCTGCCCTTCCCTGATGCATTGGATTCCTTTGTATGCGGTTGTTTGTCTGCTCTGGCCCATGGTTTGCCCTCTCCCCTCCTCTCTTTCTGACTACAGCTTAGAGAATCTCTATCAATGGATTCTCCTCTAAGAGAAGTCTCCCTCTGATTTACGTGCATCTCCGCACCAATCAGCTTTCCCCCATCTCTTAGTTTTAAAACTGCTCTACGGCCTTTTTAATGTTCAGTGCCAGCAGTCTGGTTCCACCTGGTTTAGGTGGAGCCCATCCTTCCTGTATAGGCTCCCCTCTCCCAAAAGTGTCCCCAGTTCCTAATAAATCCCCTCTTCCCTACACCATCGTCTCAGCCACGCATTGAGACTCTGAAGCTCTGCCTGCCTACCTGGCCCTGCGCGTGGAACTGGAAGCATTTCCGAGAATGCCACCATAGAGGTCCTGGATTTCAGTCTCTTTCCTAGCAGCCTAAATTTGGCCTCCAGGACATCTCTCCTACCCTTCCCTACGTCATTGGTACCTACATGTACCACGACCACCGGCTCCTCCCCAGCACTACACATAAGTCTATCTAGATGCCTCGAGAGATCCGCAACCTTCGCACCAGGCAGGCAAGTGACCATACGGTTCTCCCGGTCATCACAAACCCAACTATCTATGTTTCTAACGATCGAATCACCCACTACTAACACCTGCCTCTTCCTAACAACTGGCATTCCCTCCTCCTCAGAGGTATCCTCAGTGCGAGAGGATACCGCAACATCCTCTGGAAGGAGGGTCCCAACTACGGGATGGTTTCCCTCTGCTCCTGTTGAATGCTCTGTTCCCTTGAGACTTTCATCCTCCTTAAGAGCACTGGGGCTCTCAGACTGGAGGTGGGACAGTACTACAGTGTCCCAGAAAGTCTCATCAACATATCTCTCTATCTCCCTTAGCTCCTCCAGTTCAGCCACCCTGGCCTCCAAAGTCTGAACTCGGTCTCTGAGGGTCAGGAGCTCCTTGCAACGGGTGCACAACATACGCCACCCACCCACAGGGCAGGTAATCATACATGTTACACTCGACGCAATAAACAGGATAGCCCCCACTCTGCTGCTGGGCTTCTGTCTCCATTTTTCTAATGAATAAGTTTAAGTATAAACTGGGATTCCTTTTAAACCTCTGGAATATAGATTATTATAAGAGTTATGTTTTAAAGAAGGCCAGAAGTCACTAGTGCCCTCTAACCTCCTCTCCAAACTCCCTGTTAGCTGCTCCTGTTCGCAAGCTCCCTGGTCACTGAGTCACAGGCTTATATAGCTCTGGTAGCCCCTCCCCCTGACTGAGGCTCAGCCAATTAACAGAGGCTTCTAGATTTCAAACCTCTTAGAAGCTCCTTCAAACAAACAAACAAACCAACCAAACAGACAAACACAAGCTCAGCACACAGCAAATAACTCCCCCACACACAAACACACACTACAGACAGCCACTTACCACAAGGGTCCTGTTTTCACTCCTCTTTTACCTGGAGAACTCCCTCTCCAAACTCCCTGTTAGCTGCTCCTGTTCGCAAGCTGAATGCCTCCTTGCTAGAGTTGGGTGGGACTTTTCAACTGAAATTTCTTTTTCACCTAATACCACACCAAACAGATGGAGGAGGAGCAGAGCTCTCCCCTTTAAACCTGTAGCCCAAAGGAAATTACCCCCTCTGCCTGATAAGGAGAAAGTATTTGCACTTAGGTTTCCCATCTCTCAGATGAGTGCCCTAATCTCTGAACCATGAAGTCATTGTCACTCTCTCTCTCTCTCTCTCTCTGGCCCAATGAAGATTTAATTATTTTAGGAATGGCTTCAAGAGAAGAGATTGACAGAAACCTAGATCAAAATATCTCATAGAAGACACATATGTAAAACCCTTTTCCTTTTCAAGCAGAGGGAGAAATTGAACTAGGGTCTCCTGCTTCCTGAACAAGTGGTCCGGCCACTGAGCTGAAATCTCTAATGGAGGACATGGCTCCCAATTTCATGTTGTTATGAATACTTTGAAAATTTCTACCAGATTGGACCATCACAGATCAGATTCATGGGGCAACACCTGGTATGAAGATCCCAATGGCCTTGGGCATGAGATAGGCATTGACTGTCAGGATTGAGGTAGTGGTGCACATGGCCAGAGGGCGAAACTTAGTTGCTTTTGGCAATACTAACACTGGAAATATAGGCACTTCCACAAATAGGCTGAAGTTTAGCAGAAGTTTGAGATTCTCAGTTGCTTGTACATTTTGGATGTTAGGACCTAAAATGCCAATTAGACCTAAGTTCTTTTGTAGTCCTGGGTCTGAGGTCCTAATCCATTCCTAGTGAATTCAAAGGGAGTTTAATCATTGATTTCAATGGTAGTAGGATCAGGTGTCTAAGACCGATGATTCTTAAGAGTCTTATTTAGCTTCACTGATGTCAATAAGGATTGACTTCAAGAGGGAGGGATAGATTATCCCCTTAGACTGATGGTGGGGCATTAGTAGAAATTCCAGCAGACTCCATTGGATCTTTAGCTGGTGTCTATTGGTTTCTACTTGATAGCTTTTACTGCACGATCAGTAGAATCAGTAGACTAACAATCCCATTGTATTGTTCCAAAATCTAGCTGCCAATTATAACCGGAAGAGATTAATTAAAAATGTAAATGGGAATTTTCACAACAGCATTACTGGGTCTTTGGATCTATAAGTGTGTACATCAGGAGCTTCAAATTGCAAGAATCCAAACTCATTTCTTGGGACTTTTCTGGGAACCAGCTTGTTTAGTGTACCACTTTTGCCAGCTTCTAGATCACACAAACTGAATTATACAAATGCTGTAGCCATAAAATACGCTGATGATGGGCGAATACCAGTAGATCTGGAGGTTTCATTTAGAACATCATCAAGGTATCCAAAACCTAGTGTTCCTTTGAACTTTAATCCATTTTAAAAACTGCCTTATAGTTGATTGTCCAGTGACTTTTAGACACGATCTTAAAGGAATGCAACATTTATTGTCATCATGGATGATTTATTAATATTAATTGATTGATATAATTGAGAGTCTCCCCCACATTTTTCTTTTATGTCTTGCTGGTACTGGAAGAAATGTGTCTAATATGTTCTTACTTGTCAGGGTGGGGGAGTGGGAAATAACCTCACTTGTAGCATATAGTGTGTAGCACATAATTTCTGTTCCTAACGACTATGATTGGGTGATTCAGTCACCACCAGTCAACGACATAAATGTTAGTTATACAATTCAGGATCAACGTTTTGTTGAAGATGATGTATGACGCACAAATTTAGTATTAATGTACCACTGCTTGTTACTTCCTTCTTTACAGCACCCCTGTAAGAAACAGTGATATGCGCCACCACAGCTCTTTGTCCCTCACCACGAGTGAAGAACCAAGTTACGTTTCCTAGACAAATTTCATCATGTCAACTGTGAATGCATTTCTCTGTTCCAGCGTAACACCTAAGGAATAACCAGCAGCACTTTCCAAATGATAAAGAGATCACAGAGATAAACCACAGGCTTAGTGAATTACTCACTTGATAATATATTTGCAATATAACCCTTTACATATGAGGAAAAGCATTTGTGAATGAGAAACCACAGTGTGCTGTGTCAGTGGAAAAGGCAGTTTGTTTTTCTCCCTGCATAAGAGGAAAGATTGTTTTACGTAAAATTCTCTATAATGAATTAGAGTAGATGTGAATTCCAAACCCGCGGACAGTCTGAGTGATGACTGGAGAAGAGCAGCAGCCTACGTGAGTTTTAAATTAAGACATACCTTACCGAACATACAAACTTTGTCCCCCGCACTTTTGTTCTACCTCTGCTGAGACAAGTGGAACTCTAACATGGCAGATAGTCGGGGCCATAATACCGATTCTCAATTGCAGGCTATTTTTCTACATTACTGACCCATCTGTAGTATTATTTGCAATATATTTTCTACTTCTGAATATTTAAACAACTGACTGACCTCAATACTTAATTAATAACAGGGAATGTTCAATAAGATGAGGTCTGTGTGCAGAGGCGCCATTTCAGATTTTGGTGTGTGTGTGTGGGGTCCCTACTTTAACCAGGATTCCAGGGACTACTTAAGCACTTGAAAACTCTCATTTTCTGTCAGAATATTTAACAGTTAGCTGACAGGAGCCCTTTATCTAATTCCTATATAAAAGAAAGACAAATAAATATTAGACCCACTTAGCTCTAATAATAACGTGTTCTGACATATTGTCACAAATAATAATGTGTTCTGACATAAGTCACTTAAGGTACACTGTTAGGATTAGAAATGTAATATATATTTTTCCTTTATTATTCTGTTTGCAGAGAGACAAAGAGAGACTCCATCAGAACTCCTGGACTCTCTCTCAGCTCTGGGAGGGGAGTGGGGGCTAGTGGGTTACAGCAGGGGCAGATACATATGAGTTCCATGTAAGAGCATAATAACAGGCCATACTAGGTCAGACCAAAAGTCCATCTAGCTCAGTATCCTGTCTTCCAATAGCAGCCAATGCTAGATGCTTCGGAGAGTAGGAACACAACAGGTAATGATGGAGGGATTCATCCTGTCATCCATTCCCAGCTTCTGGCAAAAAGAGGCAAGGGACATGCAGAATATGGTGTTGGATCTCTGCCCACACTGGCTAATAGTCATTGAGGGACCTATTCTCCATGAACTTACCCAGTTCTTTTTTGAACCCTATTATAGTCTTGGCCTTTCCAACATCCTCTGACAAAGAGTTCCACAGGTTGACCATGAAGAAATAGTGTCTGTTGTTTGTTTTAAATCTGCTGCCTATTAATTTCATTGAGTGACTCCTACTTCTTGAGTTATTTGAAGGAGTAAATAATACTTCCTTGTTCTATTTTTCCACACCATTCATGATTTTATAGATCTCTGTTATATCTCCTCCTTAATCTTTTCCAAACTGAAAAGTCCCAGTCTTTTTAATCTCTCCTCATATGGAATGTGGTCAGTGCTCCTAATGATTTTTCTTCCCCTTCTCTCTACCTTTTCCAAATCCAAAATATTTTTTGAGATGGGGTGACCAAATCTTCACACACTATTCAATATGTGGGCATACCATGGATGTATATAAAGGCAATATGATATTTTCAATCTTATTATCTATTATTTTCCTTCTGAATCCAATAATCTGTTTTTTTTTCTGACTGCCACTAGATATGGAGCAGATATTTTCAGATAACTATCCATAATGACACCAAGATGTCTTTATTGCTAGGGTCAACTTATTTAGACCCCATCATTTTTTATGTATATTTGGGATTTTATTTTGCCATATGCATTACTCTGAATTTATCAGCATTGAATTTCATCTGCTCTTGTGTTGCTCAATCACCCAGTTTTGTGAAATCCCTTTGCAGTCTGCTTTAGACCTAACTTTCTTGAATAAATTTTGTATCATCTGCAAATGTTGCCAACTCAGTGTTTTATCCTTTTTTCCAGACCACTTATGAATATGTTGAACAGCAATGGTCCCAGTACAATGCCCCCTCTGGAGGACACCACTATTCACCTCTCTCCAATCGCAGCATTTATCCCTATCCTTTGTTTCCTATCTTTTAACTGGAGCCATTAACAATGCTTTTAGGATCATCTCATGACCTTAGTCTACTTTAATGACAAGCCTTCTGTTATCTTAATCACCCGGCCTCTGTTTATAAACAAACTCTTTACTGAAAAGGCTGTGGTGCTCCCAGTTTCCAAATATCACACTCAAGGGCTTGTCTACACTAGTAAGTTACTGCTCTGTAACCTTCTTGCTAAGAGATGTGAAAAACAACCCCACCACCCCATTCCAGTGCAGCATTAACAGTGTTGTAAAGTGTCCTGTGCTGTTAGCTACTCCCCTCATGGAGGTGGTTTACCTACAGTGCTGGGAGAGCTCTCTCTCACCTCTGGAACCATGGCCACACTGTTGCATTAAACTGCTGCCACGGCAGTGCTTTAATGTTCTGAGGGTAGACAAAATTGCAGTCTGTGTTGTAGGCAAGAGCTCTGACTGGGGCTAGGGTGAATAGACCCACAGTACAAAATTCGGGGGGGAGGGCAGAGCCTGCTTTCCCTTCTTCCTTAAATGGTGCCCCTGTCTGTGGGAACTGGTTCCCAGTCATACACTGGTCATTGTTATCGTCAGTGATCTGGAATAAAATTAAAAAAAAATATTGCTGGTAAAGTCTGCAGCTGACAGATGGGGTAGTAATGCAGGATGGTCTGAATTGGTTGGTAACCTGGGCACAAGCAAGCAACTTGTGTTTTAATACAAACAAGTGCAAAGTCAGATATCAAGGAGTGTAGAATGAAATCCTGGCCTCATTGAAGAGAATGGGAATTTTGCCATTGAGTTCAATGGGGCTAGAGTTTCACCCAAAGAATGTAGGTCACATTTATGGATGGGGAACTGTATTCTGGAAAAAAAATGACCCCGAGAAAGACTTAGGAAATCACCATGGAAAGCCAGTATCATACTGCAGTAAAAGAAGCAGGAATCCTGATGAACATGATTCCTGGGTACATAAATGGGAATATCGAGCAGGAGGATGTAGCTGATATGCCCTCTATACATGGTACTACATTCACCACTAGTAGACTGAGTCCAGTCCTGGAGTTCACATTTTTAAAACAGTATTTAAAAACTGGAGAGAGTTTGGAGATGAGCTAGAGGAGTAATTGAGGTCATCTGGAAAAGATGCCCAGCAGTGAGACATAGCCTATCCAAGAGAGGATAAAAATGAGGCTATTTAATCAATATAATTAATTTAATTTTATGATTATCTGCACTGTGAGAAGATGCTTTAGGGTTTTACACTGAAGCAGAAGCAAGCACAAGATCCAGTGGTGCAATAAGTCAACTGGAAATAATATGTAAATTTTTAAGTGAGGGTAATTAGCCACTAGGAAAGCTCAACAGGCAAAGTGGATTGCTGGGTGAAATTTGATGGCCTGTTTTATGCAGGATATCAAACTAGATAATTATAATAATCCCTTCTGGTCTCCAAACCTATGAAGCCACATTCATTGTGATAAAGCTCCAGTATATCTTTACAGATATATAGAAGTTCACTTCTTTCTTAAGTACATATTTTAATAATTAGGATCTCAGCATGGTTTGCTGGACTGAGCAGGAGACATATATGCAGGGAGATCTCTCTCTCTCTGTCCAACTCTACAAACTGGCTAAAGAGTTAATTTCATAGATGAAGTAGTCTTGGGCATCCCTAACCCAGAGCAACCATGTGGGACATAGCAGGAGAACTAGTGAAACCATGCAGAGGTGAATCTTTGAATCCCCCCTTTCCCAGCTGACCCATGTCCTGTTCTCATCAGACCCTTTATACTACCCGTGACAGACCCAGGGCAGCTGGCTTAACCAGGAGATCTTGCATGATCTAAAACTAAAAAATGAGTCACTCAGAGTCACTCAGAGCTTTTCAAATGTTGAAACATTCCAGGCTTAGAAACTGCAGAATGGTGAAGATTTCTGAAGTATCTGGGTAAAACTGATTTGCTATTTTTCATTGTGGGGTGAGAACAATATCCACACTTTTCTCAGTTATAAAAATACCTTGTGTCCTTTCCAAGCAACTATACAGCTCAAATGACTGGGTTTTGACAGCTGAAACTTGGTGTGGAAACAGGAGGGCTTTTGAATGTCTTGTCACAAACTCATTTTGATTTGACTGAGTTATGAAGCTTTATCAATCTGAATGCATGTGATTTGATTTGTACATGTCTTAGTGAGGTTTTAAAACCTAAGAAGGGCTGTACTTTACATTGATTCTGGATAATATAGCAGTGTACTGTGCTGCACGTGCACAGGGACTGAAGCAAGATTCCTGCAGATCCCTTCATTGCATATATTTCTGTAAAAAGTGGTAGAGACTAAGTTGTAGATTGCAGATGGATAATGTATGTGTTTTTCAAAGGTCTCAGCCAGAATTTCCTACCATTAAGTAACTGATTAAATAAATACAATTAAACTCACAAACAATTGAAGGAAACTTCAGATGCCATCATTAGATGTCTAACCATATTGTAGTCACAAGAAGTAGTCCTGTAGCACCTTAGTGTATGTCTACACTACAGTGTTATTTCGAAGTAGTTATTTCGAAATAGCTTATTTCAAAATAACGCGTCTACACACAAAATGCATTTCAAAATAGCATTTTGCTATTTCGAAATAGCATGTCCACACTGAGTGGACTCTGAATCGCATTTAAGGCTGGCCAGAAGCAGTTCCAGCAGGGCTCCAGGTCAGGACTTACTGTGTGGGGCTGCTGCCTGAGGCTATCTGAGGTCTGTGCTTAAAGGCCCCCAACCCCCACCCCTGGACAGCCAGTTCTCAGGTTTCCCTGCTTGCTTGTCTACCTCGATGAGGGACAGCAAAGCATTTTGTCTCTGCATGCTCTGGTTGCCCTCTCTTGGGACACCACAGCACTCTGCAACATGGAGCCAGAGCTGCCCCTGGGCACTCTGGTGCTTCTCTTGGACGTGTTGCTGAGAGCCTGGCTGCACTTTCTGCAGGGCTGCCATCCGGGAGGTCCATCAGGGGGCTGTCAATATCCAGGAGGGCCTGCAGGAGAGCTTCCACCCTGAGGAGAAGAAAGAGCCTCCCTGGTATGCCCCACTGGGGGCTTGTGTCTCATTCCTCCCTCACGTCCTTCCACTTACCCCACCCTAACCCCCCACTTCCTGATGTCAAATAAAATACATGTATTTTCATGAACACAAACTCTCTTTATTTAACAAAATGGGGGGGGGAGGAGGGAATGAAACTCTGGTGAGACTGGGGAAAGGAGGCAGGAGAGGGAGAAGAGAGGGTAGGAGAGGGGAGGGGGAAACCTGGGAGGAGGAAGCTGGAAGGGGGAAGCAAGGGGAAGAAGGGGAAGGGAAGCTCAGGGCTCAGGGGTGTGGGTCTCGCCGGATCAACATGATTTTTATGCAAACCTGCTCCTGGTTTCGCATGTGACCTTTGCTGGCCAGGCTGGCAGCTATCCTGCCATAGACGGCCGCGTTCCTCCGTCTAGTGTGGAGATCATGGACATTGGGGGCATCCCCCCCAAACCTGAATAAGGTCCATGATCTCCACCCTGGATCAGGAAGGTGCCCGCCTTCTCCGGGCCCTGGCAGGCTTCTGGGAGCTGGCAGACTGCTCCTGGGGAGTGGTGGAGAGCTGGCTGCCAGTGACTTGCTGGCTCATGTTTTGGGGCCACTGGGCCAGGGCAGTGACTTCTGGCTCTGGGCTGGCAGGCTTGGAGCTGGCACAGGCACTGTGGCCAGAGTCAACCCCTTTAAGGGCTCCGGGGAGTTAGAGAAGTGTTCTTGATTGAGGCTGGAGTGGCCACCAGGGCACCCTGGGAAGGCTGGAGGCCCCCTATTTCGAAATAAGTGTCTACACAGCACTTATTTTGAAATAGCTATTTCGAATTTGGCGTTATTCCTCATGGAATGCGGTTTACCAAATTCAAAATAAGCGCTCCGCTATTTCGAATTTGTTTCGAAATAGCCGTTTGGCTGTGTAGATGCTAGGAAAGTTATTTCGAAATAAGGGCTGTTATTTCGAAATAACTTTGCTGTGTAGACATACTCTTAGAGCAGGGGTTCCCAACCTTTTTTGGTCCCCGTACCTCCTTGGCTTTTAGTAAACCTTCCCGTATCCCCTATTTACTATAAAAGGAAATAAATTCTAGATTCTAGAATCCACAACTTTTTCACTAACACTACTACTTTTGGAATATTTTAATTAGGATAATCTAGTTATTTACCAAATATTCCCCACCCCCTTGACAAGTTTCTCACGCCCCCTGAAGTCTGGGTACCCAGGTTAGAACCCTGCCTTAGAGACTAACAAAAATAGCTAGATAATATTGTGAGCTTTTGTTGGCAAATCCCACTTCCTCAGATGAGCAGAATGGAGACATATTGTAGTCAGCATTTTACATTCCCAGCAATACTGGAAATATTCCATTGCGTAAGCAGATTTCCTGACAAATTACCAGTGTCACCTGCCTCAGCATAGTCAATAATCTGAGATGCAGAATCCATCCATGGGGGAAAAGAAAGAATAGAATGTGGTCTAATAGTATGGGCTCCTACTTTGGAAAGCTCTGCACCACTGAAAACTATTGCTCTGATCCTCCAAATACTTAACTTTGGTCCTGTGAACAGCTGCACTGAAATCCATAATTATTCACATGTATATAGTTAAGGATGTGTGCAAGTGTTTGCAGGATTGGTGCCTACATAAGGAAAGCTATCCAATTGCAAACAAATGTTTAATTCATACATATGTTTTTAAACATTAAAAAATCTTGCAAGCAGTACTATTTATGTTTTCATTATGTTAAATTTCTGGTAAGTAATTATTTACTTTGTTCTTCTCCTCCTTTGTTTTGTCTACCCATTGGGTTCTCTTCTTATGAGTAGGTCTTTGGGCAGAAACTGGATGCCCTGCTCAAAGAAGCAGAAACAAATTATTTCTGCCAAATTCGTTAGCATTCTAAATGTTATTTCATGTTCATTTGCTCGTTACATTTGTTTTTGTTTAGTTTTAGGGATTTTCACAGAACTTAAACCAGTATATTCTCAGGCACCCATCCCAGGCATCTCAATTTCATTTGCTAAGATCTCTGAAAAGGCGAGAAATGTAACTTAAAAATAAAATGCATTCATAGGCAGCCCACAGTAGCTTTTCAATAGGCAGTCTTATTTCCTGTCAGATCAAAAGGAAACTCATCGTGGCTGCATACTATCACTTTAGGTTATTGCACAGCAGCTAAAAAAGTAAAGTTGTTGCACATTTATGGTTTGCATTTGAAATTCAAACCTGAACTGGAAATTCTTGGCAGCCAAATTGCCATTAACAATCTCAGTTTAAGGTAAACTGGCACCTGTGGCTGGATTGATATGCGACTGATTTTCTCACCCACTCATAAGTGACCTGAAAGCAGGATAGAGGAGGTAAGTCTGAATTTGCATACCTACTTTGCCCTGGGTACTCCTATTTCTCTGATTAAAGAAAAATAGTTTGCTTAGTCATCACAGTGATGAATGGCAATAAAAGAATAGTCAGAGTTAGGGGAATCCCCACCAAACACAATATCATTTTAAAAGAAGGGATTGCATCACACTGCAAGTACCACCTAGGAAACTCCCTTCTACATTTCTAAATGGCTATTACAAGAAAAGTCCTTTCATTGGTTTCAGGTATTTCACAAATATCTCCAAAGCCGTTCTTAAAATCACAATTACATTACAAACATGCATACACATTTCCTTGCAGCCATTCACATTATTAAATTATTATTCAAAGCCATTCATGGTACATTTTGAAACAAGTAAAAAGACAAGATTCCAAGCTAACAATCCAACTCATGCAAATACAGTTTTACATGCATTGCTATGTTTTGTATTTATTGGTAATTTCTTATGAATTATTCATGTGTTTGTTTACATTTATAACACATCCATTTGAACAATTAAGGTTATTTCAATTATGAATACGGAACTGTAGAAATGTGTCTAGAGACTGGGATGGAGACTTTTTTAATTTAAAGAATGCAAATAAATAAACTACATGGACTTCAAATAAAATCCAGTGTGACTAAGCAGTGAATCATCAAACCGTAAACTCATGAATAGCGTTCAAAAGACTTGTCATGTTAGGAAAATGAGTGGGACTGGCTCCATTGCAGGGAAAGAAAAACTTAAAAGAGTGATGGATCATGTTTTTTAACCAACTTTTAATTTAAAATTAAAATCTTATGAAAAGAGCTAGACTGACAGCACAAGAAACCGAAGTTGTCTGTTCATAATTTAGTCTCTTGACTGAATTTCCAGCAAAGTACCAACTACAATGGTGATTTTTATGATGTGGACACTTGTCCACTAGAAAGTCGACTTGGTTATCTAACTTGTTTCACACAGATTCTAAAATACATAGCAGATGATAATGGCTTCCTGTCACCACACAGGAACCTACACGAAAAAGGATCTGTAGTCCGTTACCAAGAATCTGAGAGAGTCTAGTGTGTTCTTTTGTTATACCCTTTAAAAAGAATAGAGTATTTAAAGTGAGAATATCACACAATGGACAGGCTGAAGTTTAGGTGGCATTTTCTTGGAAATGGGTAAGATCTTGTGAAAAGGAAAGTGAATATTAGACACTTGATACCTCCATAGACACCTCTGGAGAGGGAGGGAATATCTATGATTGGGCATAAAATGTATGAGGCCAAAGGATTTGCATTTCATTGGCCCCATTCTACTTGGATTTACATGTCCCATAACCCTATTGACTTCCACAGAATTGAATGGAATTCAATGGAATTATCTGGCATGGGTAGAAAAAAAGGGCAGAAGTTGGCCATTGGACTGCATATGAACGTTGGTGCACTGATTTTAAATGTTATGGTATACTGATTTTAAAAATACAATTCACAGAAGGCTTTATACAGCCTCTCATTATAGCTCTTAATTTGGGATAAAGTGACAGACAGTAGTTTGTCAATTATTTTATTCAAATGAAACAGGAAATTCTGATAAGCAAAAAGCATGAACAAAGACAGTTGTAGAATGGCATCCATACTGCAAGATATTGTAGGTATTTGTAATCAAGCAACCAAAGAAATGTACTTATCCTTATGACTAAACAAAATTATCCTGTTCCCTGGCATGGCAGGGGGAATAGAAATGGGAGGAGGAGAGCTGCATTTCTAAACTTGAGCAATAGTATTTTTTATTCCAAAAATCAAGTGATCGAGAAAGTCTTTGTTGTAGTACAAAAGCGGACATGGGAAGCATGAATATGTAATCAGTGATAACATTATTCCTGGGCATAAGCTACCTGGGGCCCTAAAAACAGAGCTGGTTTTGTGATTTTTTTAAAATGTTTTACATCAGAAATTTTAAATTTTCCAGGCAGCCCTAATAAAAACCATAATCGTAGCATAGTTATTCTCTCTGAGTTACAAGGAGTGGCACAGTAAAGAAAGGAAAATCATGGCAGAATGAGAGAAGGACTCTTAAACTCCCCCTGACTTGGTAGGGCATTGGAGCCATGCATAGAAGCCACCAGGAATGTAGAAACTCAATGCAAAGACAAGTCAAGGATGAACCTCTTACTACAAGAAAGGGCCCTCCTGGCTTTGACAGAAGAGCACGCAAAACTAAATGTGTTACAAAGGGTTAAACTTCAGAGCGAAGTGCACAACTCCTCCATACCCTTCTGGAGACCAAGTGGTGCTGGTGACTCTCAAAGACTCATTTGGTATGTCTACACTAGCCCCCTAGTTCGAACTAGGGAGGCTAATGTAGGCATTCGAAGTTGCAAATGAAGCCCGGGATTTAAATATCCCGGGCTTTATTTGCATCTTCCCGTCCGGACGCCATTTTTAAATTCCCTTAGTCCAAACTAACTGCCCGCGGCTACACGCGGCAGTCAAACGTTAACTCGAACTAAGTCCTTAGTTCGAGTTAACTGTTACATCTTCACGGGGCTGTAACAGTTAACTCGAACCGGGACTTAGTTCGAGTTAACGCTTGACTGCCGCGCGTGTAAGCAGTTAGTTCGACTAAGGGATTTAAAATGGCGTCGACGGAAGATGCAAATAAAGCCCGGGATATTTAAATCCCGGGCTTCATTTGCCACTTCGAATGCCTACATTAGCCTCCCTAGTTTGAACTAGGGGGCTAGTGTAGACATACCCATTCAGACTCTGAAACAAGAGCCAGTTGTGAGGTTGAAAGACTCTGGTTAGGCTACATTATAGCTACATCCGTAATGTGTTTATTTTCTAAATTATTTTTGTCTGTTAATTATATAACAGCCTAAATCCTACATCAGTCTTCATGGAAATACCATGGTCCTTGTCCCATTCAGAGAAGTGTTAATCTGGAAAGGATTAGCAGCTTAGAGAGGATACTTTTAAGGGGGATAACTAGTTTTAATAAGAAGCCATTTCTCTGCAGAGTACTAAATAGGCAAAAAAGCCACTAAAATCAACTCAAAAACTCTTTAATTGATTAGAGCTAGTTTTAAAATTGCAAAATAAATTTACATCTGGATACAGTGATGACTCTTTCAACATAATAGATAAGGCCTGTGGTCCATCTAGCCCTGTATTCTATCTTCCAGCAGTGGCTGGTGCCAGATGCTTCAGAGGGAATGAACTGAACAGGGCAATTAATTGAGGGAGCCACGCACTGTTATCCAGTCCCCGCTTCGGGCAGTCAGATATTTATGGACACTGAGGGTGCTTCTACACTGCAGGGCTTAGCTCGAAATAATCCATGCAAATTGAGCTACGTCAATTGCATAGCTTATTTCAAAATAGCACTGATTTCGAAATAGAACACTCTTCCTCCGACTTCCCTTACTCCTCATACAATGATGTTTACAGGAGTTGGAGTAAGAAGTCCTCCAACTTGACAGTATTTTGACACTATTTCGAAATAACTGCCTGCTGCATAGACGCGGACTAAGTTATTTTGAAATAATGGTAGTTATTTCAAAATAATGTTGCTCTGTAGATGTATCCTATGAGAATGGGATTACATCCCTGACCAGGCTCAGGGCTCCCTGCATAGAGCTAACTGACTTGGTGGGGCTGATTAATCACCTGTGAAGCTGTGCTGCCGTGCAGTTTAGAGGGAACACTGTCCCTGACCATGTTGGCTAATAGCCATCAATAGACTAACATTCCATGAATTTACCTAATTCTTTTTGTAACCGCATTATACCTATACTGGGGAAGTGGTGTGAAAGTCTTCAAGAAGAAGGTTGGAGCCATCCAGCCTGTAAAGGGCATAATGAGTGTTCTACAGGACACGTTACTTGTGCTCCATAAAAGAGCAGGATGAAGTCCCCACAACACTTCTCAGCAAAGAATTGTGTGCACAGGGTAGCTGAAGGTGTAGCTACAATCCCAAACTAGCTACATGTCCAACCACCTGCTGTAGCTTTTCAGCTGGATCTCCACCCTGACTTTTACAAAGAATCTGCCCTGCCTCTGCAGAGAAGAAAGGAGAAAAAAGGCTCCCTACAGTCTCTCCCCATCCTCCAGCATATGAGGCAATATGTGTGCACTGTGCAACAGCTATTCATCAAAATGGGTCTTGGCCTCACTATATTGTACTCAGTATGTTTTAGAATGTTTCATTATTCTCATTGGGTCCGCTGTAGAGCAACTTGCATTCAACCCCCATTCACACATAGTATTTAAAATGATCAAGATGTGGCCAAATATTAAAGTTACACATTACATAATTCTCCATTTTCAATGAGGTCTTAGATGCCTATTGCCATCCAGCTCCATTGGAGGTCAGCTTACCACTGCTGTCATTTAAGACAAGTCCAGCAATTACAGGGAAATCTCCGCTAAGCTCCTGAGACAGCTGAGGAGGAAAGTGATTTCCTTAAGCTACTTTTCAATGACACCCAGCCAGCACTTGCAGAGAAGCTCCAAAGGCTCCACCTCACCCACAAGGGAGAGTTTCCACAAAGGGTGGTTTTTTTAAAAGTGAGGATGAATAAAGGAACAAAACAGGCTGGAGAAGGGATAATGGAATAGCTCTCTAAAAGGTCAGCCTGAATATAAATGCCAGCTTCTGCCCTTTTTTCACCCATGTTAGACAATTTCATTGAATTCCATTCAATTCTTTTGACGTCAATAGGGTTATGGGACATGTAAATCCGAGCAGAATGGGGCCAATGAAATAAAGGACCCAGGCAGTAGGTCCCAGGTTTGTTTGTTTGTTTGTTTGTTTGTTTGTTTCTGTTCACAAATTTTACCCATGTAAATATCAGAGACAAAACAACACTCATTAGAACAGTGAACTTTTGTTTAAATATACATTATACAATAATATAGTAATCATATTTTTCTGTTTAATGTGGTGTACCATCCTACAGGATGACCAAGTTTCCACTACCCAACATGTCATTTCTAATTAATTGTATTAAATTTAGTATAATCTCTGATCACATATATTTAACACACAAGGCATGTCTATTGAATGTACTTTAAGTATTGAACAAATGGTAACCGAATATTATCCTCTTCCTATTCTCCACCCTAGTCTAGGAGAACCAGATTCAAGGCTCTGCTCTGAACTGAGCAGCATAGTAATTGGAATGTGGTTCTCCTATAGCATAGATGAACACCTTATAGCACAGATGACACTCAAGCTATAAAGTCCATCTCTGTGGCACTATCAATAATTATTTATGAAAGTGGGGTGTGAAAAACTTCCATTTTGAAGAGCCAGCATTTTCTGGTAAAGGGCATTTCTGCAAAAAAACCTCCCATAATCAACCTTATTATTTATTACTTATTATTTATACAAAATAGAACAACTCCCCAGGATAGACTGAAAAAGAGACTGACTCTATAACCCTGAGTTTGAGCCTGAGTCTCTCTAGTCTCTGCCTCTCGTGTTTTTTGTTTTGTTTTGTTTGGTGTGTTTTTGTTTTGTAAAAAAAATTCAAAAGGTCTCTCTTTTTCTCAGAAAAAGGTCTCACTCTTGTTACACACTGGAACTAAAATCCATTTTGAATCCTTGACCTTTCTACAAAATGGAATTGTTTCTGGCCAGTCCTGTCTATGCCATTCCCACTTTAGCTCCAGCATTCTGTACGGTGAGCCACAGCTGTTAGAATGGTCCCAGACAGCTAGCAGTCCTGAGGACCAGTGGACTCAGCCCTGTGTGTGCTGGACTGGTGCAGAATAGCTCATAGACATCTACTCTATTACTGTGGCAAAGAATTTTATTCCACCTTTGTATCTGAATAGATTAAATACAGTTTGGAGCATAGTAACTGTCAAGTTACTTCACAATGATTGTCAAGTTGCCTGCTGTTTTCAGATAATTATATATTCATTCTCTTAATGTGTAAATAATAATCTGTAGCAATTACACAACACTTCACTTGTACAAAACACCACATAGCCGTTCACCGGTTACCCTCACAGCACCTTTGTGAATCAGGTGTAGCAGGAATAATTATTTCTATTTTATAGGTGGGGAAACTGAGGTAGTGAGTGAGCATTAAGCCTCACAGTTCTTACTATTGCTAAATGCTTAGCTGTAATTATGAAAAATTCTTATAAAACACAAAACTGAAGGAAAAAAACCCATTCACCTTGGAGTTTATGAAATGTGGCTCTCACCATGGCTTTACCTTACTTTCCAAGGACACCAGTGGTGGAAATTGCTGTAAGTTGCTGCTTGAACAGTTAAGTGTGAAACCTCTACTTTTGCATGAGTGATCAGGTGACTTACTGGCAGCAAAGTGAAAAAAAATGCATTGGTTTTCTTCTGGTTGCTTCTGAAATAGTTAATGGCAGAGTTAATAATTAAAAGTGAAAAAAACCCCTGCCTCTTGAGGCTTGACTATTGACAGCCTGGTTCACATGAGAGCAGGATAAGAAGTGGGGAGTTGGACAGAGTGCTGGGGGACCTAATCTTGTACTGGGGAGAGGTGACTCCATGGCTACCAAGCTATTCCAGCCTTGCAACTGAACCAGAGTTGGGCAAATTAATTCTGGCCACATATTTGCTGGAAAAATGTTGCTCCTTTTTCTGTTCCCTGATTGATCAGTGTCCCCTGACTGTTCAGTTGCTTATCTTAATCATGTCTTTCTTCTTGTTCCTGAGTGGAGGAATGTCAACTGCAATAGATGGAATGGGCACAGTCAAGTTCCTGGGGCTTTGATTCTCTCAAGGACAGGTTGGATGTAGTTTGTGGAGTTAGGAAGAATTAGACCAACAGGAGTTGAGAAGTTATAGATAGTTTTACGCCATTCCAAGTCACCTGACCCAGTCCTCGCTTTGCCTGTGACACCATTGCTAGAAATATTAGGTTATTATATCATTGGTGTTATTCCTCATAGAATGAGGTTTACAGATTTCGGAATAAGCCATCCATTATTTCAAAATTATTTCAAAATAATGGAATGGCTGTGTGTAGACGTTCACATTATTACAGGGGTTCCCAACCTTTTTCAGTCCCCATACACCCTTGGCTTTTAGTAAACTTTCCCATACCCCCTATTCAATATGAAAGGAAATAAATTCTAGACTCTAGAATCCACAACTTTTTTCACTAACACTACTACTTTTGGAATATTTCAATTAGGATAATCTAGTTATTTACCAAATATTCCCCGTACCCCCTTGACAAGCTTCTCGTACCCCCTGGGGGTACGTGTACCCCAGGTTGGGAACCCCTGCATTATTATTTCAAAATAAAGCTAGTTATCTCGAAATAATGGTGCAGTGTAGATGCACTCTTTACTCTTTTCCAGTCCTCTAGAATCTCTTTCGTCTTCCATGACTTTTTTGAAGATAATCACTAATGACTCAGATATCTTCTCAGTCAGCTCCTTGATATAGATCATCAGACCTTGGCTACTGGAAGGCATCTAACTTTGTCTAAATAATTTTTAATTGTTCTCATAGTTAATAGTCTCATGGTCTCAACAAGGACATATAAAGCACATTTTATACATGTACTCTCTATGCCATTATCTTCCCTCCCTCCTCTTGCTTGGTATTTCTATTAATACACATTATTCCATTTCACCATAGGATTGCATAGGATGCTCATATTGAGTTGGTTCACAATGAAAACAACAATAGCCTTTTCTGAATCCCTGTTTTCTTAAATACAGTCTCCCCACGTTGCAAGTGCAGGGTCCATTCTCTGTTAGTACATGTATGAACTTACAATTGGCTGTATTAAATGTATTAGTTGATTGAGCTCAGTTTATCAAACAATGCAGATCACTCTTTATCAGTGACCAGTGTGATTTATCCCTCCACCAATCTATTGACAGCTGCAGACTTTCACAATAGTGATTTTATATTCTCTTTCAGATCTTTGAGAAAAACATATAGACTATGTCTATACTACAGGGTTTTGCCCGCAGAGAGTATGCTAATTAAGAGCTCATTAGCATTTGTTGCGCTGTCATTAGTATACTCGCTGCCTGAGGCTTTTTGCACAAGAGGTTTTTGCGCAAAAACAAGCAGTGTAGACAGTTCCATTTTGCGCAAAAACTCCCTTTTGCACACGATCTGTAAACCTCCTTTTTTGAGGCATAAGGATCTTGCACAGAATGGATTTTTTGAGCAAAATGGATCTCTTTACACTGCTTGTTTTTGCACAAAAACCTCTTGCCCAAAAAGCCTCGGGCAGAGAATATGCTAATGGCAGCGCGACAAATGCTAATGAGTGCTTAATTAGCATTCTCTCTGCTGGCAAAAATCCTGTAGTGTAGACATGGCCTATAGTGTTTGGTTGAGGACAGACTCTTGCAGAATCCCACTACAACTATCCCCCCATCAACTAGTTGATGACTCACTATTAGTGATTAAAGATATGAGATCTATCATTTAGCCAGTTTTTAATCCATTTAATATGTGCCAGACTGATTTTGTATGGTGCTAGTATTTTAATGATGTTTGTCATTAAGTCATTTTGTTTGTGTGACAATATGCTTGTGACATGCACCCTAATGGTCGAGATGGGAGGCTGCTATAGTCAGGGTGTCTTATAATTTAATGTTTAGATCTCAGTTTGCATGTAAGATCCAGCCATCGTGTCAGCACTCCAGGCCCGGCCAAAGAGTGTGCAGGGCCCAACACAGCACGCTGAGCTGCATGGCTCCCAGCCAGGTAGGCGGGGCCAGGAGCTGGGCAGCACGGGGCCCTGAATGTGCGGAGCCCTGAATGTGTGGGGCCCAAGGTGACTGCCTTGCTCGCCTTGCCCAAAGGCCGGGCCTGAGGCACTCCTGACACTGCAGCATCACGATTATCCATTCACAGTGGTGGTAGCAGTTCACACTTACTTTGCATACAAGCCTGCAGGTACAGCAAAGCCCTATTGGCTACTCTCCCTCTCTTGACTTGGGGAAGATGTGGCTGCTTAGGAAGAGAAGAGGGGCAGCGTATTTCATCAAGAGCTGTTGCTCAATACAACAACCTTCCAGGGGAGCTCAGAGTGCCAAGGAGTATGATCCAGGCTTAATTTCATTTGCACTCAACACAGTCTCTACTTGCAAATGTGCTGAAGCACAACCGTGCAGGCCTTGCTGTGCACAAAGAAAGAACTTGCAATACATCCTTCTGACATTGGTATCAGAATTTCATTTTCTATAGTCACTGAGGAGAGACTGGAAAATAAGAAAACATAGTGAAAACATTTCTGTCTTAAAAGAGAGGGCTATTGAATTTGCATAAAATGGAACATTGAGGTGATCATCTAAAATTCTTCAGAGCTCTGAAGAGTCCACTGTTAATCAAAGTGGTTACTGTAAGCGAACACCACAGGCGACTTGACTGTCAAACTGACCTCTTTATGATTTCTTTGCTTCTGATGGTTTGCAAGAATCTTATGTGTGAGCCACAGCACAAATGTTTCGTAAGACTCCACTTCCCCAGCTTGTACCAGTATTTCCTTTCCCGCTTGTTCCCAACCACAGACAAATCATTGAAACTTTTCAACACCCCACGTAAATTTTACCTTTACATGGGGTTGATGAGCCATGTGGAAAATTTCCAGGGCCAGGTTGAAAATGCTTTCGAGGGATCCCTCAAAGGTGGCAGGACTGGACACGTAACCTAGCATCATATTCTGTCACGTGGGGGACCTAGTCATTTAAAGGAAACTTTAAATGCTGAAATCCCACAAACCATACCTATTAATAAAACCAATAAGCATCACGTCCTATCTAACACCATCTCATCTTCTAAAACTTGTGAAAAATGCGTAATTCTGATGATGAGATAAAAATATTTAACACCCAGGTATAAATACCACCAGCAAGACAGATGAAGTTCATTAGTTGGCTTTCTTCTAATACTAGACCCAACTGTTAGAAAGTTAGCACATTGCTTTGGGCCTGATACCTATCTTCAGAAACCAATTAAGCATTTCTAATTCAGAGTGACTCCACAGAAATGACTCCTCAGACTTATTTCTTCATACTCCTATCTATCAGCTCTTATTTTGGATGTTTTTTTGGTCAATCACTTCTTTCTCAAATAGAAGACGATATAGAAAAACTCAAAGCTGACTTTGTAAGTACAATCTTCTAATAACCCATTCTTCTTTCTCTCGTACTGCTTATGTTTTAGACATTTGGATTTGAATATTACTGAAAGTTGGTTAGAGTTTGGTTTATGACAATCAAAATGCAATATAGTCCTGTTACAGAATGTGTAGAGTTACTTTTGCCTAGTTGGATATAGTTTGATATTAGACATTGTCTTTGTGTTATTCACCTTTGACACCAAAACAAAGGTCCCTCTAACTGAACTAATTAAAGTAATTATACTGTAGTATTCTGAATCTGAGGAAAATTGATATAATTATTTATGCTTTTTGATGGGTACATTTTCCCAGTTCCCTTAGCAATCAATTACATGGAACAATGCATAATGAGAAAATGTTGTAACAATTAGGATGCAACCTCTTGGATCATTATTAATTTGAGCTTGACAAAGTTACATTTGCCAGAGATAGGAGATTAAGCAGTAGTTCATAATGTTAACAAGAATAACTGAAAATGACTGAGGTTATAGGAGATTCTTTGCTTTAGCAAATGCTTTCTTCTTCTTACATTGCTCAAAGGTGGCCCCTAGTGCTTATTCTGTAGTATTTTTGAAACAGTATTGCATTAATCCTGCTTTCGCATACTGAGATTATGATGTGTGCAAGAACACAGTTTCTGCACCATTAGCACTTTTCATAGAGATTTTGTAAATGTGATATTAATTTATGATTGCTTAGGAGTCAAACAGATAACCTGCTGATTTCAGCTGGGATTACTAGTGGCAATAAGAACTGTAGGATTGGGTGGTCATTAATTGTTCTTTTCCTTTTAGCATTTCAAATTCATATACTTAAATGAATGAAAAATGCAGAATAGTTTTGTAGCCAGAGCAAAAAACTGGGGTCCAGGATCACTGGCTTCCGTTTCCAGCTTAGTCACAGATCTTGTGTTTGTCTGTAGAATGAGTATAAAAATGCAATATTGGTTTTATATATAAGAAAATTATTGTGATTATATGTTAGATTCCTATGACAGTATATATAACTATGTAGGGCCAAATCCTGGGTGTTGCAGAGCACTTATTATTTTCTTTGAAATCCAGAGCTCAAGCCCACTGCATGTGCTCAGCACTTCTCAAAATTGACAGGTAGGCCCAGAGCCAACAAAGCACTTCAGCATGCAAATTATCCCATTGAAGTCACTGTAATTACATTACTGAGCAAACAAAAATGATTAACGTTGTATTGTTAGGGTTACATTTTATCAGGACTAGTCAAAATAACTCCATTGCCACTAGAATTTTTTTTTTAAGTCTCTGTATTTTCTAACCCTGCAATCACTGAGATACAGCATCCAGTACACCTGCGTTTTATGAATTGCAACTCTACAAAATGCTCTTTAGTCCCCAATATCTTTGCATCCCTCAATCTGACAGTAGGATATTGGACTTTCCCCCAGTTTTTACAAGCCTCTGAATGCTACAGTTCTGACTCTCTGAAATGACACCTATAAAACTATAGTTTCTCTCTGCTAGAACTGGGCTCTTTGCAATTCACCCAAACAAGGAAGTCCTGTTTGCACTACTTAGGATACATTCAAACCCTTAACCTGGGAATCATGTGAGCAGAGGTGAAATGTTGGCGGGGAGAGGGGGCGGTGTATGCTGGGTCATGTGCCTCCCAGGTTTGCTGCTTGGCATGCACTAAGCATGTTCACACTGACTGAGCATGCTCACTAACACTACTCAAGCCAGTTGCCCTGACTTTACCTCCACCCTACTGTCAGCCAGCACAGGGTATCTCTGCCATGAAAATTACACTGAATGGGCCCTTTGCACTGAGCTCTTTACTGGCACAAAATTTTCACAAAGGTAAATGAATTCCCATTCATTCACAGAAGTTAATGGGAGATTTTTCCTAAGTACTGTGAAAGGAATGAATGAAAGGTAAGCTGTTAATATCAGTGTCCACAAAGAGCACATAATATGCTCACTATGAGTACCTAGTTGCTTATCAGAGGAACTGCAGGTGCAAAAGGTACAGGTAAGTTGAGTAATGACATTTGTTGTACAATTAACAGGCCACAATGGCACTCACCAGTTTAGTGACTATAGTTGTATAATTTATCTGAGATGAAGGACTTTTAACAGCTGAAAACCCTTAGAGCAAAAATAATTCTTGTGTGTATTTCACTACTACTCCTATCCTGCTCAGCAGAGGGTCCAGTTTGTTTTCCATCTTGTTGTCTACTTCTAAGTCATTTCTGTATTCCATTGCAGAATTCAAATCAGTCAGATGTAGCTGATGGCGGATCAATTTTCACAGAAAGGCTGAAGAATTGGACAGAGGTAAGCCTAAATCCTTAGGACCAGATTTTGAGCAGTGGTGCAGCTGCATTGCACTACCTTACTTGTGCAAAGTGGCTCTCAGTCTGAAGTAGCTAGCCAGAGGAAAATCTCCTCAGTATCTGAGATCCCATAGGAGCTTAGAATGGACATAGTGACTGCTATGACATCTCACCACCTTCTCTATTGGTGCTGGGGACATGCCTGGGAGAAAAAGGCTGTACCCAGGGAGCTCCTATGTACTATTGATCTCTAGGCTGGTGTAATGGTTTCTTAAGATAGCTGGCACAAGTTACAACAGCTCTCAGGATACTTTAGTTTATGCCAGTTATGTTCAACTCAAGTCTCAGCCAACCCAGAATCAAGGCTGAAGGCCATGTTTGCATTCCCTTGTCTCAAGTTGTAAGGAGTCCTCTCAGACCCCAGCGGAGGGTTTTCATTTTGATTTTCTACATTTCACTGTTGATGGAAGTTCATTAAACCTTTTTACTTTCTGTATTTCTAACAGATAACAGAAAAAAAAATCATACTCAGCCAGATCATTTCCTTGTACTTGAAAATGTTTGCTGTTGTCCCAACTAAGGGCAAACACCACATGGTGAACATAAACAATGCCCTGCATACATTGAACAACAACCTCACTGACAGCTTCAGAAAAGTAAAAGATCTAATGGAGTTATCACAACTTCAGGTAAGGATATTTTTTTTCTTTCGTTTTATGAAGGAAAACATCTAGAATTCATTTCCCGTTTGAAGCAACAAAGTCTCAGCTTCTTGACATTCAGGTCAAAATCTAAAGCTCCTTTCCTTTTTTAGGCTTTTGCCTAAGTGTTTTCTTTGGGGGAAAAGTCATATCCTAAAAGACAATTTTTTATTTAATATTTTTTTAAATTATATGTGTGTGTGTGCTCACAAAATAGCTCAATCAATGCCTGTTAGCATCTGAAACATTTTAATCAAAAAAATAATGAATGAAAACAAAGTCAAGAAGAGTAACATACAACCTTAACCTTATGTCAGATTATTACATATTTAACAGCCCTTGTCTTCTAAACTGGGTTGAGGAATTAGTCATTAGTTATAGTCAGACCTCAAAAGGGATCAAAAGACAGCCTTCAAAAGTGTCATTCTGAATCAGACTCTACGTTAACACCAATGTAACTCCTCTGGTTCCCACTGACCTTCACCTGCATTAATATTTTGCCCTTCAATACCATAGTAAATCAAACCCTATCATAATATGTCATGACGAGCCACACATTAGCTCAGCACTATAGAATGTTGTTGACTTATACCATATTATAAAGTAGACTGGAAATTGGACAACAAAATTCAATAGAAGATTGCTCTTCCTTATCTGAATTGGGTGGTGGATTGAGGAGTTATTGTTGTTCTTCATCAGTGTGTTATGCTGCCCTATCCTGTAATGCCCAGTACAACAGCCTAAACCATAGTGCATGCTAATTAACTTCTAGTACGTTTTGGAATGACTATTTCTTTTTGTCATTTGAAACAGATGAATGATTCGAAAATCCAACGCAAAGCTGTTAATGAACTTTTCCCCACCTTACAAAAACTACTACAGGACCATCCAGCTACTCATAACAAGCGAAAAAGGAGCCAAAGTCAGAAAAGGAAATGTAGATGTTGATTAGTTTAGTTATACTTTTGTTATTCTGTTTTTATATACATCTATTTATTAATATTTAACTATTTTAACATCATTATTTATAATGAAATCCATTTTGTAGAAACACCAACGAAGTATTTATAATTCCTATTGCTGCATAAGAAATGAATAAGTATCAAATTCCTGTTTATTTTTACATGTTTATTAACTGGATAATACAAAGCTGTGTGGCATTACCTGATATTCCCTGTGAACTTCATAAAAACATAATTATAGACCCAATATTGTACTTAACTGACCTTCTGATATTACGTTGATGGCTAAAATTAATAAGATTATGGATGATCATTTATTTAATTAGGCAGGAAAGAGGGCCCTGAAAAGCATCTCTGTTCAGGAAAGCAATGAAAAAATGTTAAGTAGATACTTAAGTCCATGGGATTTAAGTACATTGAAATACATTTGGTATTTTGAAATTTAGTTTTGTTCCAATTCATACCAAAGCCACAGCATTTCAAAGTTTTTCATGAAACAGAAAATAAAAATGAGCATATGCTGAAGTGCTTTCTTGAGCTGGAGCCTCAATGACTGAAAGGTGCTAAGCTATTTTTTTTAGCCTGAAATTGTTAGAAGGATAAGGCAACTAAACATTGCCAGCTGTCTAACAGCAAGTGTGACTATGTACCATACATGTATTATGTCTGAATTTTGATCAACTTATTTGTAATGTATTAGAGAATTTAAAAGGTGCCGTCTATATTTATTATATAAAAAGTAATATACAAATATTTTATCTCCGGTGAATATGCAAACAGTTGTACTACAGTATTATTTAAGACTTTGATTTTCATCAAAATGAAAAATGTCCTCTATATTATTTTCATATTTAATAACAAAATGTTTGAATAAAAGCATAATTTTACATTTATTCATCATGTGTGATGCTTCTTTGTGAGAGGTTTCCAGACTGGGAGAAACCTCATTTTTTGAGGAAAACAGGATCTGTTGAAAAAGGGTTTATTTTTTGACAGCTCCTAGTCTAGACTGTCATTTTTTTCCAAAAAAGCTCCGTGTTGAAAAAAAGTGGCAGCCATGTTTATGCTAATGAAGCATGTGATATTTAAATCCCTGCTTCATTAGCAATTTCGACGTGCCTAATCTATATCTCTCTGTCAACAGAGAGGTGTAGTCTAGACACAGCCTTAGTGTGGGAGTTTTAGTACAAGGAGATAACTTTGTTGTGCTGAGCAAGTATATTACTACAGGAAAGTCTTAGGGCCTGATTTTCCAGAGCACATAAGAAACCCACTTAGAGCTGGGCACAGAAAGGTCATTGTTTTATAGAGGAATTTGATATTTTGAAATGTAGTTTTGTTCCAATTCATACCAAAGCCACAGCATTTCAGTTTTTCATGAAACAGAATAGCCAGCATGGGAAACATATTCACAGAAAACAGCAAGAATTGTAAGGGCCATTGCAAAATAAGAAGTTAATTCAGAACTTCACCTTTGTCATTATTTTTGTAGTGTAACAAACCTATAACTGGATAGTGATTGGCCCCAGACAAGATGGAAAGGATAGGGTGGAACATGCAAAGATCGCCAGCTCTCCAGTGCTTTCACCAGGCAAGAGACTATGACAGTCATAGTCCTTGTATTTGAGAAGCCTAGAGACTGATTTCCATTGTGTCCTTGAGGGGACCTACGTTGTTTCAAAGGGAGAAGGGAGGACGTTTAGTCATAACCTGGGTCACTGACAGTGACCCAGGGTACAGGCCTTGCTCACAAGAAGCAGCAAGTTTCACCATCAAGAGGGAAGATGCAGTTTATATAATCTTCCCCTCTCCCCGCAGCAGTGAACTCCAGGAGGGACTATGCTTTCCTGGGCACATATGCTCATACAGCTCTCCTTCCTTCCTTGCCCGTCACTCCTCAATTCAAATGCTTCTACTACCTCTCCTGTTTCCACTATACCAAGCTCAAGATTCTTGTCCTTACCTTCAAGGCCCCATCATAGCTGTTGCTTTCCCTACCTATCTGCTTTGGTCTTTCTTTCTAACTCCTCTTTTCTCCCTCCCTTCATCAGAGATGCCATCCTAGCCTGCCTGTCCACTTTTCTCTCAGCTGTTTGCACGCTTAGTTCCACTCTGTCTCCTATCAGGCCTGTATGCAGGAATTTCTATGGGTGTGTTTTTTTGTAAATGTGAAACTCAAGGGTATGAATGAACCCCCATGGTCCACCGAATAAGTGGGGAAATCAGCCCCAGCCTTCCCCCAGATGGCCAGAGCATGGGGAGGGAGGCTCGGGCAGCATGCTGTTCCTGCCTTCTCCTGGCTGGCCAGAGCATGTTTACTTGAGGGACCATAAGGGGTGCTTTCGCATCCTTCACACCCACTCTGCATACAGGCCTGCCTATGCATTAAATGACTTACCTGAGCTAGTTGACAAAGCCACTACCCTTCAGATTCCTGCATAAGGTCCACTTCTACCATGATGCCTGTCAGAAATCAGCCAGCTTTCTTCCTCCACCCCACACACATACACTTGAAAATGGTTTAGATTTTTTAAGACGTACATGTCCCTAGCCTATATTGGGCTGGAGATCTGGAGATATTGCTCTAGGAACTCGCTGCTGTTGTCTTCATCCTCTTCATGGAAATTTCCCTCCTGCCATTGTTATATCTACTTGTGGTCCTCGGTTCTAAAGTGACTAACATATTGGGCACCTTCAATATTTGTTGGATGCCCTAAACTGAGAAACCTTAACCAGGATTGAGCTCCAGGGCAGTCCTCCGTCTGGCTCCCTCTGTAGTCCCCAGCTCTGAGGCAGTCTCAGCCCTGAACCCTGGAAAGCTGACGCTGATGAGGAATTGTGTTCCTTAGGCTTCTATGTTCTTCGTTCTCATCAGCTTGCCAGGCAGACTGGTGTGAAGCTAACTAAGCAGATTTAGAAACATTCTTGGGTTCTGTTGGACCTTCACTGAAATTGAACTGGCAATGTGAAACAAAAACAAAAACAAAAAAAAGACAAGAGGAAGTTTCTCAAACAGTGTTACTTCCACTGACTGCTACTGGAGTCATGCATATGCAACAGCTCTGAAATTCATGCCCTTTGGTTTATAGTCACAACAAAGTGACTCAGTAAATCTGGAGACTTGAACTAGTTTTGGAGGAAACAGCTGTTCTTGATTGTACTCATCACAGACACGTATGTGTGCATTACAAGTGATTTTATTTAAAATAGTTCTGTAGGTTTCTCTGCTACTTGGACTCCAGCCCTGTGAACCCTGTGCATGTAATTAACATATACAATACAATTGTGCATGTAATTAGAATATACATTGCAATCTCTTTCTCTCATTCTCTTTCTTGGTGCATTGTTTCATGGGGTTTTCATGGTTGAAAATTTGAAAGTGGAAGCAGGGCAAGCTCTAGGTTTTTTGCCGCCCCAAGCAAAACATTTTTTGGCCGCCCCCCCCTTTTTTGTTTGGGAAGGGTGTCCGCACAAATGCAGCTTGTGCGGCTTCTTGGGGGGTGGGGGCGTGCTCCAGGAGGAGCCCAAACTCTGGGGCATTATCATCTCCTAGGAGAGCACCAGGGACTCCCCACGTGAGGACAATGGGAGGGCAGGTTCATCCACAGCAAGTCAGTTAAAGACTTCTAAAGCATGCAGCTGTTCACATCACCTAGTGCGGGAGTCCCGATCCCACTCCTCACTCTGCAAAGGGATTTTATTATTAGAAGCGCTTATCAGACTCCAACCCCAACACATAAGCTGTCCAACTCTTGGTGTCCATGGACAAGAATCAGCCTCACTATACAATGAGACAGTTCAAAGGGATTAAGAGAACTTTTGTTTCAACTCTCCAGCTTAACTGTCCAGAACAAGACAGGCACCAGATAACAAAACCCCGCTAGCCTAGGACCTATTCCATGAGTGCTTTCTTCTTCAGGGATGGACCAAACAGCTTCTGAAGCAGGGTGGATTGATTTAAATAGCTTTGGTTTAAAGCTCTAATTTTAATCATGATTTAAACCAGCAAGCAGAAAATCTTGGTTTAAATGAGCAATTTATCATTTAAATTATACTTTTAAAATGTTTTCGTAAAGGATGGTTGAATCTTATTGATTAGCAACCTTTAAAACATGTTGATTTACAACTAATATAACCTTTATGCCAAAGTTGGTGCTTCTATTTACTAACCAGGAGAATATACTCAGTACAGCTACCAACTAAATAAATGCCCAAATAATTGTGTAACTTACATGTAATCAGATTCTTAATTTTTACATTTTTATTCTATTACAAAATGGTGTATAATAGGAACACTTAAGAGACAGGTTTAACCCCATTTATTATTTGCTAAGTGGTGGCTACTTTTTCAAAAAACATACGATTTGCATCTACTTCTGTCTGGATGGAAATTCAATTTAAAATAAACAAAATCAGCATTTAATTTTTGTATGAAATAAAACTACCTTAAATGTGAAGGACACATAACAAAAAAGTATCCGAACACATTTTGCATCTAAAATTCATTTATTAAACAAAGGAAATATCCTTAGTGAATTTAACAGATCAAATCTAGTCATCATGTTCTTCAAGATGTTAGGACACTCTCATAACCAGTTTTTTACTGAGAAAAGAGGAAAACAAGTTTTTCTGCTTTGTCAACTCTCGGTTTTGCAATGGTGAATGAACTAATCATTGAATTGAACTAGCTGAATAAACCGAAGTGATAAAAACATTCTCTCTTCACCTGCAGAAGAAGCTACTGCTGATGTAAACACTGGTTCCGGGTGCTTACACAGCAACTTACACCAGTGAACTGGCAGAATTTCTTTAAAAGTTGACAGGAGACATGTTCTATTTAATTTTTAAATTTAATTCATAAGTTATTTAAATAGGTTATGATAAATTTAGGCCATAACAATTTTTAATTTAATTTTAAAGGTATATTATTTAAAACAAAGTCTATTTAAATGAGATCACAGTTCCAATTTTAATAAAGCTCTCCTGCCCCAGACAGGAAGGGACTTGGGGACATAGGCACTGGGAACACCAGAGTTCCTCTTCCTCAGACAAAGGGGGAGGGAGAATCACCTGGGTCCCAGGCAGGGGTGAGGTTGTCAGGACACAGCACAAGGGGGCTGGGTTCCTGGGCAGGTGTGTGTATGGGGAGGGTTCAGGGCCCTGAGAGTAGGGGAAGGGGGAATTGTTTAGAGAGCCATACAGGAGATGGGAATCCAGGTGGGCAGCAGGGAGGCAGGGGGGATGGGGTCTCAGCAGGGTTGCAGTGGGCCAGGAGGTGGGGTGAGTGTTTTTTTTCTTCCAGTCCATCTTTTTATTTATTTTTTTTAAATCCTGACATTACAAAACTAAACTGAAATGTATTCATATTCCACTCTGACATTTCATGACAAACAGAAAACTTCATGAGCCAAAAAAAGGGAAAAGCTCATAAAACTAAGATATGAATCTCAGCATTTTAACAGCTGAACAGAGAAAGAAATTAAAATGCTCTAATTAAAAAAAATCATGAGTGGATGAATATTTACAAACTAGTTAAAACCTGGAATCTGACTGCTTAGAAATTACACAGATGGAGCACGGGAATGAACAGCCAAAGGGGTAATGAGGTATTTGCATCGTCCTAGCTGCTTCCCATTCCACCAGTCTCCGAAGAAAGCCTGACATTAATTAGATACTGGGCCAGGCTAATGCTGGCTGCAGATTATGGTAACCTGCCTGTCAGTAGATCCTTCCACTGGATTGGCAATTTTGATTTGCGCCCCAGACATCTGGCAGATCTTATTGATTTTGGCGCCTTGATGCCTGATGATGCAGCCAATCAGATCATTTGGAATGATGAGTTCGTGAGAAGTGGTTTGAGCAGATGCATCCAAACCTGCCCAATAGCCTTTCACCTCTGGAGGGCAGAGGCCTAACCAGGGGAGGAGAAGAGAGAGGGAGGGTGTCGCGGGACAGTGGGCAGGGGCACACAGGCGGGGCGGGGGGACAGCTGGGCAAGGGAGGTTCACAGGCAGGGGAGTTGCAGGGGAGAGAACACAGGTGGGGGTGGCTGGTGGGGCGGTACACAGGCGGGGGGGCCATGGGCGGGAGGCGGAGTTGCGGGGGCACATGGGAGGAGGTGGCCAGGACGGGGGGCACACGGGCGGGGGCAGGGGTGGGGGGGGCGCACTCACTCAAAGGTGAAGAAGAGGCCGCCGGGCTCAGCGTCACCAGCAGCAGCAGCTGCGGCCGCCCCGCGCCTCCCTCCAGGAAGTGCACCAGCAGGGGCTGCGCCTCGGGGATGCCTGCACAGAGCTCCCAGTGCCCCGGGGCCAGGCACAGGCTCCGAGCAGCCGGGCACAGGGCTCCCAGCTCGGGGTGGCCTCCACAGGGCTCCCCGCCACCCTGCTCCTCTTGCGAGCCAGAATGCCGCCCCAGGCAATGTGCCACCCCAAGCACCTGCTTGTTTTGCTGGTGCCTAGAGCCGGCCCCGAGTGGAAGGCAGCTTGGGTGAAAGTGATCATGAACTCATAGAGTTCATGATTCGAAGGAATGGTAGAAGGGAGAAGAGCAAATTAGAGAGAATAGATTTCAGGAAGGCAGATTTTAGTAAACTCAGAGAGCTGGTAGGTAAGGTCCCATGGAAAGCAAGACTAAGAGGAAAAACAACTGAAGAGAGTTGGCAGTTTTTCAAAGGGACATTATGAAGTGCCCAAAAGCAAACTAGTCCATTGAGTAGGAAAGATAGAAACTATGGCAGGAGACCACCTTGGATCAACCAGGAGATCTTATATGATCTAAAAATGAAAAAGAAGTCACATAAAAAGAGGAAACTAGGTCAAATTACAAAGGATGAGTATAAGCAAAAAGCACATGTATGCGGGGCAAGATTAGAAATGCAAAGGCACAAAATGAGCTAAATCTAGCTAGAGACATAAAGGGTAAAAAGAAACATTCTATAAGTATATTAGAAGCACGAGGAAGACCAAGGACAGGGTAGGCCCATTGCTCAGTGAAGAGGGAAAAACAATAAAAAGAAACTTGGAAATGGCAGAGGTGCTTAATGACTTCTTTGTTTTGTTTTTCATCAAGAAGATGGATGGTGACAGGATGCCTAACATAGTTAATGCTAGTGGAAACGGATTAGGTTTAGAAGTTAATATAAAAAAAGAACAAGCTAAAAATTAGTTAGAAATGTTAGCTGTCTACAAGTCACATGATTCTGAGATGCATTAACAGGAGTATTGTGAGCAAGACACGAGAAGTCTTTCTTCCGCTCTACTCTGAGCTGATTAGGCCCCAATTGGAGTATTGTATCCAGTTCTGGGCACCACATTTCAAGAAAGATGTGGAAATTGGAGAAGGATCCAGAGAAGAGCAACAAAAATGATTAAAGGTCTAGAAAACATGACCTATGAGGGAAGACTAAAAGAAGTGGGTTTGTTTAGTTTAGAAAAGAGAAGACTGAGAGGGGACATGATAGCAGTTTTCAAGTATCTAAAAGGGTGTTACAAGGAGGAGGGAGAAACATTGGTTTCAGATGATAGGATAAGAAGCACTGGGGACTTAAACTGTGGCAAGGGAGGTTTAGGTTGGACATTAGGAAAAACTTCCTATCAGGGTGGTTAAACACTGGAATAAATTGCCTAGGGAGGTTGTGGAATCTCCATCTCTGGAGATATTTAAGAGCAGGTTGGATAGACATCTACCAGGGATGATCTAGATCAGGGCTACTCAACATGTGGCCCGTGGGCCACATGCAGCCCACGGCCCATTTATTTGTGGCCCACAGTGCAGTTTGGGTTGATATGTGTTTTACTAGTTAAATTCCTGGACTGTTGTGAAGCCAAAACAAAAAAGTAGTCAACGTAATGTCTTCTGTTGACATGCGTTTTAGTAGTTAAATTCCTGGACTGTCATTGCTCATTAAAAGTTCCACCGTATGGATGGAAATCGGGTAAGTATTGTATTTTATTAATATTAGTAGAACTGACTTAAATGGGGCCTTAAGTAGAACTGACTTAAATGTATAGTCTTGCCTTAATTTTTGTATTCATGCCTGTCAGTGTGGAATATTTGCATATATTTGCATTTATATACAACCATACTCAAGTTGCGGCATGTTCTGTGAGTATCATTGTGACCCCAGGGTTTCCAAATTTGAGTAGCCCTGATCTAGATAGTGCTTGCCCTGCCATAAGGGCAGGGGACTGGACTCGATGACCTCTCAAGGTCCCTTCCAGTTCTATGATTCTATGATTCTATTTATTACTTAATGGAACATCTGCTCCAGGGTATACATGTCTAGCTAAAGCAGCTTACTCCCTTGTACCTTAAAATACAAAACAAAGCAAACTCACAGGAGCTTATATCATTAAAAAGATCCTGGAACTTAAATGTGGAACATTACGCCTGATGCATTAATATACCATTATTAGAATTTTCCAACTTTTTCACACCTAGGCTTAGGCCCTTTGTACTTTGCTATATAAACACTTAGAATAGAACTGCCCTGAAGAGTTTAAGTTCTAATTTCAGACAAGACACAACTTAAAAAATGTTGGAAAATGACCAGTGACTTTGATGCACCACTCAAGACACCTTGAAGGGGCCTGATTAAAAGAGTGTAAGCGCTTGACCCTGGTTAAGGTGTCTCAGTTTAGGGCAGTTTCAGTTTGGGGAAGTTTCAGAAGACCAGAAGAAAATGAATGGTGTGGCAATTTTGAAAATGTGTAAAAATGGGATAATCTGGTAATTAAAGGTCTCTCAGCCTGACATTGCTCCAAGGTAAGATAAGGCAGAGTGGCTGATATGAGATTCCATTAATGTAGAATTAAGAGAGGGTAACATAATTAATACAAATCAACATGGGTTTATGGAAAATAGATCCTGTCAGTCTAACTTGATACCTTTTTCTGATGAGATTACAAGTTTGGTTGAATAAGGTAATAGTGATGTAATATATTTAGGCTTCTGTAAGGCTTTTGACTTGGTACTACATGATATTTTGATTAAAAAACTAAAATGATATAAAAATTAGCACGGTACACATTAAATAGAATAAAAAATGGCTAACTATAGGTCTCAAAATGTAATTGCAAATGGGGAGTCATCAGGAAGCAGGTCTGTTTTCAGTGGGATCACTTTTTGCCCCAGTTTTTATTAATAACATGAAAGAAAACATAACATTATGACAGATAAAGTGTGAAAATGAAACAAAAATGGGGGGAATAATAAATAATGAAGAGGACAAGTCACTGATTTAGAGCAATCTGGATCACTTGGTAAAATGGGCACAAGCAAACAATATTTATTTAAATATGTCTAATTACAAATGTAAACATCTAGAAATTAAAAAACACACACATAGGCCCTACTTTAAGGGTGAAGGAAGCAGTAAGTCTGAAAAAAGTTTTGGGGGACCATGGTGGCTAATCAGCTGAACATGAGCTACCAATGTGACGATGTGTCCAAAAGAGCTAATGTGATCCTGGGACGCAGAAACAGGGGACTCTTGAGTCAGAGCAGAGAGGTATTACCTCTATATTTGGAACTGGTGCACCTGCCCGGAATTCAAGATGGATGTTGATAATTTGGAATGGGGTCAGAGAGAAGCTAAAAGAAGGAATAAAGGATTGGAAAAAATGGTTAGAGGGATAGATTCTCTGGGTACGTCTACACTTCAATTAAACACCCACTGTTTGCCTGCGTCAGCTGGCTCACACTCATGGGGCGTGGGCCCCGGGCTATACAATTGAAATGCAGATGTTTGGCCTGCGGCAGTAGCATTGGCTGCTGGAGTGCAGAGGAAGGCCTGTAGTTTGTAGAGGTAGGTGCCGTAGAAGTGAAAGTGCCTATTAGGAGCAGCTGCTGGTGTGATCTCGGATTAGACTTGAATCATGCGGCTACTCCTGCTTGCAGGTAGGAACAACTTGTTGTCATCCCTTCTTCAGTTCCAGCCACCTCCTTTCTCCTCTTCGTAGAGGTATTGATTTCCACTCATACCGGATTCTCCTGGGAAGGAGCTCAGAGTGTGAGTACTACAACCGTATCAATATAAGAAACCTTGAGAAGGAAGGAAGTACTGTATGATTTCTTTGTGTGTGGCAATTTTTATGTGTCCTTTCCATAGTTTCTTTCCCATCATGTGCAGTATTTCCGCTATACTATTACACAGCTGATTGTTGTCAGGACTTAAAAGGGGAAGGAGGTTTTGCAAAGATCCCAGAGCTGGCAAAAGAATGAAAAATAGAGCTGGTTCATTGAGGGGGACTCTGTAAGCATCCTCTTATCAAAGCTGCTCTGAGGTTATGACACACCCTTCCCCCTTTCCAGTTACTTTAAACCTAGGTGTTAATATACTAGAATGATTTTTGTACTCTTTTCAGATGAAGACTAACACTGATAATTAATTGTATTCTGATTTATCATCATTTTAAAAAACTGAGGATAAGCTCAAAGATACTGCTTTATTACAGATACGCACGCACACACACAGACACACAGACACACACAGACTCACACACACACACACTATGCACCAAGTCCTAGGGTCCTTTCTCAGGCAAAACTCCCATTGACTTTAAAGAGTTCTGAATGAGGATCAGTCTTATTGTTTTCCATTCCAAGTGAATGGTGCATTTATTTAACCTGGCCTTTTGCAACAGATACAGAGTGACGGTGTTCCCTCTAAGATTTTCCATCCATGAGTGGAGTGAGTTTTGGCGTGTGCACCAATATTGAGATCATGTGTGCTGGTTTGGATGTGTGCCACCGTGGCACCCAACATGCTCGGCCGCCACAGCAGATTAAGTAGGATATTACTGTGTGGGGCTCTTTCACTGGTAAAAGACCTTGCAAATCCACCGAGTGAGAAGGTTACTCCTGAGCCCACAGAAGGGTTAAGGGGTTGCCTATATTGAGAAAGTTAGAAATGGGTGCCCCTAGATAGAATGTGTGAATGACAGAGATTTTGTGTGGGAGCAATAACACACACATTTTAAAAATGTAGTTTGTAATCAGTAGTGGCAATGGAGAAATCAACTTTATTTGTAGGTAGCTGTGAAGAAATCTCTCCTGAGAAAATTCTATTTATTCTTGGGAGATACAGGTTGAATCTTTCTAGTCCAGGTCCCCTTGGGACCTGATTGGTGCAGAATCAGAGAATCTGCCAAATCATGAGAGGTCAATATAGTCTAGCAGCACGACCAATACTTCCATTGCTTACTAGGCTTCTAGAAGACATTTAGGGGTAAATTAAAGCTAAATAACAGCACAGAACACTGAGAGCTAGGACTGGTGGCTGTAAACCTGGAAACTTTATGGGACCATGAGAAACTTGGCCACATCTATGATAAGTGGACACCTGGCTAAGTAAAATCATGTTGAATCACACATGCTGCCGGACCAGAGAATGCTGGATTAGAGAGGTTCAACGTGTACTCTATTCTTTTCAAAATGGTTCCTAAAGGCACACTCCTACAACAGGCTGATTATCTTCTGTAAGGTCCCTCCACTCACAGTGACTTTGAGGATACTCAAAACCTGTCTGGATTTGTTCATCACATCACAGAATTGGGGCCTATGTTTATAAAATCAGATGTAGCAGGAATTTGTAATTCATCATTTTAGTAAAGAAATATGTGCTCCAAAGACATTGGCCATAGAAGTATTAACTTCATCTGAAGTAGGGAAATTTCTTCCCAGTCACTAATTCTATGTTCCACTTCAGGTCAAACACTGGATGTTACTTACACTGACAAACCCCATGAAATGCAGCACAGGGCATATATTCTGTCTATTAGCTCATTCGTTTGGTCATGTTACATAGAGACTGTAGTGTTCTTGAATTTTCTGTGTTTGTTTAATTTATATTCTTATCAGAATGTCCATTTAGATTTTCTGTTTGGACACTACAGGACACATTTTAAAGATAAAATGCTTTTTTTAATTTTAAAGGAATGTGAGCATATGAAAGGAAGAGATATAGACCCCAGGTGGGGGCTGCTGCCCCTTCTCTCCCCAGCAGCTAGTCTTGAATCAGGTCCTGGCTGCTGCCTCCCTTCCCATATCCAGGGACCTGCTTGCTGGCCCAGGGCTCTGCTCCTGGCCCTGTGCGTACTCCCAGCTTTTAGGGAGGAGGCAGACAAGGGTAAAGATGGCTTTCAGTGCCACTACTATTAGAAGTGTTTCCATGCCACTGGGAAGAGACTTCCTTCCTACTTGCGCCACACTTACACAGATATATTAACTTAAGGAAAGGTAATGCTGTTAATTTCGGTGGTGCAATGACAGGATTAATACAAGCATGAGTTTAAAATGTAGCTACTGTAACCAGTTAATTGTCATTCCCATACCTAACTCTTACATTTAGAATGAAGGTTACTTAATTCTGAGGCTCTATTTCTTCACAACAATGAAAACACTAAAAAGAAAGTATGCACTAAACACAATGCACACCCCTCTAGCAATACTGGGCGAGCATTCATTCTCAACCTAACACTCTCCTAGCACTAGTTCCCTACTATACCATTAACACTCAACCACAACAGCACTCTAATTACCCGCCTTCAAACATCCACTTTCGATACAACAATATTATGATATCAAAGAACTTAAAATGTACACTCTTATGGTATCTAGAGAAGGGAGGAAATTAAGATTGTACAAAGAGAATTTCTTTAATGTTTTGGATGTCTTAACTCTAGTGTCTTTTTTTAAAATTTCAAATGACTGGTTTTTTACAGTGTTATTTAGTGATTCTTCTGTAAGGATTTTTATTCCTAACAGAACCACTCCTTTTCTAGCTTAAGCAGAAATCCTACCTTTGGAAAAAAATTATTTAACATCTGTAGCTCAGCTTTGAAAAACTTGGCTACAACAAAAGTTCAGAAAACAGAAATTTCAAGGTTTACACACCATCTGCAGTGGCTTAGTGATTCTTGCATACATAGCATTAGCTAAATATCAGTGCTACCTAAACAAAGCAATTTTCTAAAACTATTTTTAATTAAAGCCTACCGTTTAATAGCAGACAATGGCATTAAAAAGGAAACAGATAATCCGGGACTCAACAGTGCATGAGGGATAATGTAAATCCTCAATAGGCAAATACTATGCATGACTTATTGCTAACATTTGAATAAAATACCCTTTCACATATGAAAAAATATCCAAAGACAAATACTTTACTGGGCCCTGTTGAAAGGATCCATTTCATACATAAAATGTGCAGTCATTCTTCCTACCTCACTGCCGATTAGGCTGCAGGGGGAATCTTGTGTTTGGTTCTGGGCACCACCTTTTTAAAAAATACAGACAAATTAGAGGTTGTGTTTTTGTTTTAAGAACAAGAAATATGATGGAGGGTTCAGAAAAGGAGACCTGCGAGGACAGGTGAAGAGAAAAGAGCAATGCTCCACCTTGATAACCACTACTAAGAAGAACCATGTCTGCTTCCCAAATGTTTTCTTTACAGGAGCCTCCATTTAACCTTCTTATCCCCTTAATTGTTCTCATAATACTTGTGGCAAAACAATTCAAATCATTGGGTCAAATTAAGGAAATTTGTTGCAGGGAGGTGGGAGGTAAGAAGCTGTCTAAGTTCATAGTACCAAGAGAAGATTCACCTCAGTGCAGGACCAACTGACAAGCTCATGGTGTGTTTCTTCTCTTCCTCTGTGCTGAAAGGTTCATTGTTATTTGCAAATCTCTCTAAAACCAGTTTGATCTGACTTCAGCATTATAACCAAAGTAAACTCAGCAGAAAGGAAATGTGGTGGGTAGTGGGCCAAGTTTGTGGTTAAAAATATAGGAAGACCCAGACCTTATTTGAGAGGGGATAAACCAGAGCTTTTGTGATGTTAACATCATGGTCCCCACTTAGTTCTACCATCATCTTAACAAAAACAGAGCTCCCTGTTTCTCCCACATCCCCTCAGAAACTGCTCTTGCAGAACAAGGGTTACAGTGATTGCCATTAAATACTCAACACATAGGAACAGTTACCCATGTGGTTTTGGGAACTGTGACTTTAAGGGGCCCAGCTTCCCTTCAAACGTAGTTCCCATTTCACCCCACACAGTTGGATCTGAGAGCCTTCTATGCAGAATAGGAAATATCCTATCCTAGGAACTGTTGTCTGACTTTTAAATGGCAACTCCTGTATATTTTGTTTTCAGTTAAGTGTTAGGTTTCTGATTATTTGGGAAAATGAAAAAAATTGATGTTATAAAATGTTAATAGGTTAACTGAAACTCAGACTCCCCACTGAGGACACTCAGCATGACTTCCCAAGCTGTTCTGACTCAGAGTTCTGAAAATGATAGTGGGATGCTCTAGGACTGAAATATGACCATGAATATTGTCAGGCCCGATGATGACAGGGTGGGGAAAAGGGAGCAGCTGCCCTGGGGCCCAGTGATTTGAAAGGCCCTGGGGCTCCTGGCCACAGGAGCAATGGCAGTTGGCGCCTCGGATTGTTGCTCTGAGGACGTGCTGGGAGGAGGGGGGGCACTATGTGGAGCACTCCAGATAGTACTAAGGGCTGGCTGCCCCCAGCTCTACCCCTTCCACCCAAGACCCCAACTCTTACAGGAGCATGGAGCCACCCCCCCCACCTTACACAGAGGTCTGACAAGTCTGTTGGCCCCCCGTATGTTGTTAATATTGCCATTGTTTTAGACAGTTGCCACTAATCTTGTATATTGTGTGAAGTGTCAATGCCAACGTTACGGTTTTCTAAATAAGAATATCCTGTTTACATCTATGTATCATCACTGTATATGAAGTTGGGAATATAGACTAGATATCTGCATTTCAAATGTGTTTGTTCCTTGGGTAACACAAAACAGGTAAAATATACATTGAAGTGTGGACAGACAGCTATGTGTCATGCCCATTAAAGACACTTAACTCTCACAATGGGTCACAGATTTATCCTGCCCAGCAAGTCTACTTGTGGACACCTTAACATGGATATGGCCAATGGCCTCCACTGTGAATCAACAAGTCATATAAGGACATGTGATATTCTCATGTGACCCTGGACTCCAAATTATGCCAGTAACTTTCTACAAACAGGGGCTATAGCTTTGTTTGGTACAGTAAAAGTCCATGCACATGACAGAGGGTACAAAAGATCCTTGCATCTTATCCATCTTGCCTGCGCTGATACTCTGGAGTGTGGATTTACAATTAAAAGGAGCATATTGAACTATGTACTGTAGACCGTCCAATCTTTTGGAAGTTATCAGAGACTTTACAAGCCAGAAATCTATAACATCACTGCTACAAACCTGATATAAGCACATTGCCATTATTGCATGTATATGATCTATTAAACATTTTAACTCTCTTCTTCTTTCCTCTTATAAATAAACCTTTAGATTTTAGTTACAAAAGGTAAAACATGACAGCAGCATGCTTACTGGGTAAGATCCAATTTCAATATTTGTCCTAGATATAGGATCAGAAGAACCTTTTCAATAACCACTGGGTTATTGGTTTTCAATAACCACTTATCATCATAAAAGCAATATTTCTCCAAGTGGGCCGTAGGCCCACTTTTAGAAAGCTGTTACTGGGCCACTCCGGGATTAACCATGGAAGGTTCTACCGGAGGATGTGAGCATGCACCCCCAAGTTTGTACCTGGAGCTGAGCATTAATGATGGTTCAAATGAATGCCACTACTATGCTCTTGGGAATGTGTTGCTGGATAGTGGACTTAAAACACAGAAAAACAAAAATATAAAGCAAATGATAATATTAAAAAGAAAAACAAAAGCAGTGGAATATTGATATGAACAGTTGAACATGGGGGAAGCATGTTTCGCAGAACACAAGATTAGGGAGGTAAACGGAGCAACAGGCTGGAAACAGAATGTTTGTACTGGGTAAGATAAGGGGGAACAACCAGGGAACTGTTTACAGTGGACAAGATAATAATGGAAACGATAAAGATGGAATGTAAGATGAGGTAAAGAAGGAAGTACAGTAAAGAGTAAGTTGCACCTGGACACAGCAATTGCCCCATAAAGTGATCAAGCCAGTCCCAAAGTACGCAATGCAATGTTCAGTAAATGCAATACAATGTGCAAATGTATATAAAGAAGAGGTTTGCTGTCTAACTTTGGATGTATAGGACGCTTTATACACATCCCTGATGCTTGAGTCTGATCAACTCAGTATAATTAGCTTTATCTTACTATATATTTTAGAAATGTGCATCTGTCCGTCCATCTGTAAGACCATTTGTTCAAGAACTCCTCCTAAATGGTAAGAGCCAGGACAACCGAATTTGGTATGCAGCTTCCTCTTCTCATAACTTGGTCAGGGTTTGGTTATGCCAGGATAATGGGATGTGCATGGAATGTGATTGGTTCATATCAAACGGAAAGGGAGGGATGTGAGAGCAGGGACAATAATACTCATGCATGACCACAAGGGAGCAGCATGCTCAGGGGACTGTTATACTAACAAATGACCACAGGGGGGCAGCAAGCACCCTAGTGAGCAGCCACGCTGGCAGCATGGCCCCGCGACCCTGGCCTGCCCTGAGGAGCACTGCTGGCCACCGTGTAGCCTCCACCACCATGGGCCGGCCCCGGACAGAAACTGGCAGATGGCCAGTGCAACCCTGCTGCTCCCGAGCTGGCCCCAGGGAGAAGCCGAAGGGTGGCCTCTGCAGCCCCTGACGCTCCTGGCCTGGCCCCAGGGAGCACTGGCAGGCAGGGTGCATGACCCCTGCTGTCCTGGGCCAGCTGTAGGGAGAAGCCGTCAGCCACCCCTACTGCCTGCCCTGAGCCCCACACCTTCTCTCCTGAGTCCTCCCTCCTCCCAACCCCCTGCCCTACTCCTGAGCTCCCACCCACTGTCCTGAACCCCTCTTCAGTCCCCAACCCTGCCCTGACTTCTGCACCCCAACACACGCAATGCCAGCCCCCTGCCCTGAAAGACTGGAGCAACACCAAGTAAATCTTCTAGTGCCTAATGAAGGAACCTGAGTGATGAGACTGGAATCAAACTGAATTCTTTGGGAATCAAATGGAAGAAATCTCAGGGGAACCCTGACAAATTGAAACTTATTTAAGGCCTTTCATCTTGAGGGATCACAAAGTGCTCTCCTGGCTGCATGCACATAGAAGTTACTCACCAGTCATGGGAATGCAGTCACCTCTGAGGGGAACACAACAAGCACATGGTACATTCTAGAAAGGGAAAGAAAGCGTGACCCCCCAGTTTAAAAGGACAGACAATAGCCACTCAAATTTGTATTTAGGTAGAACATCCAGATTGCTACTACCTCTCAGCTTTTGCAAAAAGGGCCACTGAATCTCCCAAATATTGTAATGGGTCAGAGCTTTGGTTTGTTGTCTCAGAAAGGGTTCATTTCCAGGAGCTCAGTGTCTCCTAGACCCACAATGGGGCACTGGCGCATTAGTATGAGCACCATTCAGAGGGCAACTGCTGTCCAGTGGATCATAGAATCATAGAACACTAGAATTGGAAGGGACCTCAAGAGGTCATCAAGTCTAATCCCCTGTCCTGATGGCTGGACCAAGCACCATCTAGATCAGGGGTTCCCAAACTTTTTGACACAGGTACCAGTAAATCCATTCATGAGCTTTCGGAGGACCGGCAACATTCATTTGCATATTTGCATATTCATTAAGCAAATGATGAATATGCAAATATGTTGTTTTTGGTCCTGCCAAAGCCCCCAGGGCCAGCTTTAGCAAAGCTTTTGATACGGCCACCCACAACATTCTTACCAGCAAGTTAAGGGAATATGGATTGGAAAAATGGACTGTAATCCAATAAAACCCTGCACCACCACATCGTGTATTGAAAAGGGGCTCATTTATTTTCAGAAAGCTGACACCATCTTTGGAATTTTTTATCCATATTCTCATTCCGGATGGTGAATGCACCAGGTTCTCTCCATTCTGACATATTGTAGTGCCTTTAAGCCTCACTGTCAGCAGTGGGGATATTTAAAAGGCACTGCTTTTAAATTTTTATTCAGGATCTGTGTGTGCCCTGAACTGTCCCGCTCCCCGCTGTCCGATTCTCTCCGCCCTCACATTCCCCCTCCGCTCTGGGCCAGCCCCGCTGTCCCTGCCAGCCGATTCTCTCCCAATCTCTCCTGGCAAGCCCTGCTGCCTCCACCAGCCCTGCTTCCGCTGGCCGGTTCCCCAGCCAGCCCCGCGATCTCCCAGCCAGCCTCACTGCCCCGCCAGCCGGTTCCCCCGCGATCTCCCGGCCAGCCCCACTGCTCCCGCCCCCGCCAGCCCTACTTCTGCCAGCCGGTTCCTCCCGCCCCGCCAGCCCTGCTTCCGCTGACCGGTTCCCCTCCCTGTCTCCCCCGGGCAGCTCCACTGCCCTGACCCTGCTTCCCTGAAGCTCATATCCAATCCCCCCTCCCCCCTCCACAGCCAGCAATAAGAGCTCACCTGGTAACCCTCACTATCCCTCTGCCGGGAGCCTGAAACATACGGCTGAGGGCTTGGGGAACCCGGCGCTGCACGGGCAGTCCGGGAGCCCGGAACACCCTGGCAGCCACGCTGAGGCCCAGTATTTTTTTCCCAATAGTTTGGGAAACGCTGATCTAGATTACCCTGATAGATGTCTATTTAACTGCTCTCAAATATCTCCAGTGATGGAGATTCCACAACCTCCTTAGGCAATTTATTCCAGTGTTTAACCACCCTGACACTTAGGAAGTTTTTCCTAGTGTCCAACCTAAACCTCCCGTGTTCAGAGGTCAAGGAGAACAATTTTTCTCCCTCCTCCTTGTAACACCCTTTTAGATACTTGAAAACTGCTATCATGTCCTCTTACCATATCCACCCCCCGATCTTCTCTTTTCTAAACTAAACAAAACCAATTCTTTCAGTCTTTCCTCATAGGTTCTATTGACATAGAGTACTTGCTACATATTGTCTTAAATCAGACTACAAACCTTTCAAGGCATAGGCTGGGTCTCCCTATGTTTTTGAACCTAATATAATGAGGCTCCAGTCTTGACTGGAATCTTGTAGGTTTTTCTGTAATACAAATAATTATCATGCTGCTGCTGCTTTTCTGGCTTTGTCCATTCTGGTTTCTGTGGTACACACACCCACGTAAGAAATAATGAGTTGCATGCCAACTAGGAGAAGGTGACATTGCTATGGGTACTTTGTTTCTGTGGCTAATATGCCTTTTTAAAGGAAATTTAGTGATGTTTGAGTGTTTCTTTTTCATTGTTTGTTTCCCTTTGATCATCATTTGCTCCTCTCCTTGTGCTGGGACTTTTAGCACCTCTGTTTTAACACTTCCTTCCCCTGGAATACATTCAGACACATATAGCAAAGTTAGTGGCCCCGTAGTTCTGTATATATTTTATTCTAAGTAGTCTAAACTATTGACAGCAACACATCCTTTTCCCTCCACCTCCAAGGAGCACTGTTTGGGTATGTCTACACTACAGCGTTATTTCAAAATATCTTATTTCAAAATAGCTTATTTCGAAATAACGCGTCTACACACAAAATGCATTTCAAAATAGCATTTTGCTATTTTGAAATAGTGTGTCCACACTGAGTGGACGCCGAATCGCATATAAGGCGGTCCAGAACCAGGTCCAGCAGGGCATCAGGTCAGGAGTTACTTTGTGTGGCTGCTGCCTGAGGCTATCTGAGGCCTGTGCTTAAAGGAACCCCCCCTGGACAGCCAGTTCTCAGCTTTCCCTGACTGCTTGCCTACCTCGCTGAGGGACAGCAAAGCATTTTGTCTCTCTGTGCTCTGGTTGCCCTCACTCGAGACACCACAGCACTCTGCAACATGGAGCCAGAGCTGTCCCTGGGCACTCTGGTGCTTCTTGTGGACGCGTTGCTGCGAGCCTGGCTGCACTTTCTGCAGGCTGCCATCCGGGAGGTCCATCGGGGGGCTGTCAGTATCCAGGAGGCTCTGCGGAAGAGCTTCCACCCTGAGGAGCAGTAAGAGCCTCCCTGGTCTGCCCCACTGGGGGCTTGTGCCTCATTACTCCCTCACGTCCTTCCACTTACCCCTCCCTAACCCCCCACTTCCTGATGTCAAATAAAATACATGTATTTTCATGAACACAAACTCTCTTTATTTAACAAAACTGAGGGAGAATGAAACTCTGGTGAGACTGGGGAAAGGAGGCTGAAGAGGGAGAAGAGAGGGTGGGAGAGGGAGGGGGGAACCTGGGAGGAGGGAGCTGGAAGGGGAAGCAAGGGAGAGGGGAAGCTCAGGGCTCAGGGGTGGGGGTCTTGCCAGACCAACTTGATTTTCATGCGAACCTGCTCCTGGGTTCGCATTTGGCCTTTGGTGGCCAGGCTGGCAGCTATCCTGCCATAGACAGCCATGTTCCTCCATCTAGTGTGGAGATCATGGATGTTGGGGGCATCCCCCCCAAACCTGAATAAGGTCCATGATCTCCACCCTGGACCAGGAAGGTTTCCGCCTTCTCTGGGCCCTGGCAAACTGCTGGCAGACTGCTCCTGGGGAGCAGTGGAGGGCTGGCTGCCAGTGGCTTGCTGGCTCATGTTTTGGGGCCACTGGGTCAGGGGCAGTGACTGCTGGCTCTGGGCTGGCAGGCTTGGAGCTGACACAGGCACTGTGGCCAGAGTCTATCCCTTTAAGGGCTCCGGGGATCGGGGGGCGGGGGCGAGTGGAATGTTCTTCGTTGAGGCTGGAGTGGCCATCAGGGCTCCCTGGGAAGGCTGGAGGCTCCCTATTTCGAAATAAGTGTCTACACAGCACTTATTTTGAATTAGCTATTTCGAATTTGGCATTATTCCTCGTGGAATGAGGTTTATTAAATTCGAAATAAGTGCTCCTCTATTTCAAATTTATTTTGAAATACTGGTTTGGCTGTGTAGACACTAGGAAAGTTATTTCAAAATAAGGGCTGTTATTTCGAAATAACTTTGCTGTGTAGACATACCCTTTGTGGCTGAGCAGACGAGGAAGCTAAATTCATCCTTCTTTGTAAATCCACTGCATCTTCATACACACTGTGGCAGAACATTTGATCCCATCACTCCTTTGCATAAAATATTTCTTGATCATTGCATCATTCAAACAATCATACATAATACTAAAAATACACAAATAAGTGGATTTTTCCTATCCTCTTATACAAAACTGTGAAGAAGGAAATTTTCACATTCATCAGTTTAGGGCGAGATCTGTCATGCTCCAATTTTCAGTGCAATAGAACCACTAGCTACTTGGCAATATTTTGTATTGCCTCATCTCAGTTCCTTTAATTGCGTCTAAAACATTTGAACCGGGTGTATTTTTTTTTCTTTTTTCTCTTCAGAGACACAGTATAAAATGGCTGAACTAATTTGGCTCACACTAAGACTGAAATCAAAGATGAGAAATTTCATACTTAGCAGAATTTGTTTTAGAAAATTTGAGAAATTGAAGGAATAAGACTATAATTAAATATGAATCTAACCCTTGCTTCCAGCATGCACTACATGTGGCTACTATAATAACTGAAAAACCATGAAATGGAGGGACTGCTATGACTGGTTAGAGTAAGGCATGGTTCAGGCAGCCACTGTCTCCTTACATAGCTTGAACAAACAACTATAGCATTACGTACCTGCTATTTTGGGGCCTCTTCTAAGCAGAGATGATCAAATCAATTTGAGAAATTATAAATTGTACTAATATGTATTAGGGAACAAGAGTAATCCCTTCCCACTTGTTATCAAAGATAAGAAGAAATGCTAGAACGCAAATGCAGGGTAATACTGTAGCGCCTAAACGATCTTAAAATTACGTGTTCTTAATTTAGCTCTGCTTACAGAAAAGCATGCACAATTAGTCACAGATCTGTCAAGCAAGATGCATGGCTGACTCATATGAGTAAACTGACTAGTAGGCAACTGATAAGAATAAGGGGCTTAGAGTGGTCAGTGGTTAATTTTCCAGGATATTAGAGAATGCCAATGAATGGGAGTGGCTATTGTTAAAGTCATAGATGACTGTTATTAAAAATGATAGGCGGTGTTTCCATATGTGACTGAATAATGATCTACAAGAAAAAAAAATCACCATTCATATTTCATTTAGAGCTCTACATAAAATTAGGATTATATTTAATTTGTGTTAAAATGACAATCGCATACTATTATTTAAAGTGTCCTAAAAATTCTACAGTAGTCAGAAAGTTGCCAGGATGCCATTTCAGCTTTTGGTAGGGGGAGGGAACCTGTGTATGCTGCAATGGGGGGACAGTCTAAGGACAGCGGCTTCAGTAGTGTTACAGAGCATGCCCAGTAAGGATATGTCCACACTACAGAGTTTTGTCGGAAAAATAGCCTTTTTTTCGTCAAAACTTGAGGAACGTCCACACTGCAGTCACATTCTTTCGATAGTAAATTGAAAGAACAGAGGCTTTTTCCAATGTTGGTAATCCTCATTCTATGAGGAAGAAGCCTTTTTTCAAAAGAACTCTTGTGCAAAAAGGTGAGTGTGGACAGGGAGGAGGGTTTTTTTTCAGAAGAAGAGGCCTCCAGGAAATAGCACAGTTGCCTGGTGGCCACTCCATATAAAGTAATCACAACTCTATAGTTCCTGTATCCTGGCCCTTCTTAAAGCTGCAGGCACCCTGGATAAGCCTTGTGGCAGGAAGCTGGCCAGAAAAGCAGCACTTCACCGTGTGGCCTTCCCTGCCACAGGCCTGCTCTGATGGCCAAGCCTCAAGCCCCCCGCAATCTCCCTGGCCCTTGCTAGGAGCAGCCCCAGGGGTCCCAGGACCCACCCAGGGGGACCAAGAGGCATGCCCTGTCCTGGTCTGGCCTGGCGATCCAGTCCCTTCTCGAACTGTGGGGTGAGGAGGAGACATTACAGGATCCCCAGGCCAAGCAATAAGGACATTTATGGCTAGATGGCCGAGTCCCTGGCGGAGCACGGATACTCACCCCAGACCTTGGAACAGCTCTGGAGTAAGGTAAAAGAGCTCCATCAGGGATATGTCCAGGCCAGAGAGCACAGCTCGCGGTCAGGGGCAGGACCCCACACCTGCCCCTATTACCAGGAACTGCACCAAATCCTGTGGGGGTGGGGAAATGTATTCCCCACCCATCCTCGTCGACTCTGGCCTCGAGACCCCCGTCATTGCCTGGCTAGAGGTCTCCATAGAGGAGGATATGGAAGACCAGGGACAGCCAGAGGCGGAGGCGGAGGAGGAGGAGATGGGCACTGTGACAGACCAGGCCGGGTCTGGGCACGGCTGAGGGCATCCGCTCAGGGCAAATTGCTCAAACTCGGGGCTCCTTACAGCCCCTGACTGGAGGCCCTTCCCAAAGAGGCCACAAACCAGTCCCACAGAGCACTTCAGCTGCCAATCTGGCTAGCCAGAAGCCTCACGAGCAAAACCCCGCTCTCACCTCAGCTCTCTCCATGCCCCAAACAGCCCCGGGCCTAACACAAGTGAGGGGTTATAGAACCCAATCTCACCTACCCCGAAAGGGTTCTCCGGTCCCAAGAAACAGCCACAGTTCCCAGGTCAATTTGCACTCTGGATCTTACTCACAAGATCATGCCGAGCCAACCGTTTAGAATCTAAAATCTAAAGGCTTATTACTAAAAGAAAGAAAAACATGAGAGTAAGGTTGTGAAAGGATAATACATTACATGCATCGAATCACCCAGTTCTCAATGCAGGCTCGTAGCAGAGATGTTCTAACTGCTGGCTTAAAAGTCCTTAGTGTACATCCTATGTCAGGATGGGTCCACAGTTCTTTTCAGCTCGTGATTCCCTGCAAGGCTGCATCTGGGGATCAGGAGCAAAACTGAAGGCCAAGATGGAGTCTGCCACTTGGCATTTTATATCTATCCCTGGTCTCTTCCAAGCTGGAGAGGGTCACATGGTCAGTGGCCAGGTGTGTCATTGGCATTTAGAGATCCATTGTCCCTGGAGCCTTGCTCATTAGCATATCCATTGGCTGAGCATTCCTCGCCCATTGCTCAACCACAGACAGAGAAGTTTCCAGCATACATACAGAGTACATGTTTATAACTCCACATATAGATATTATACAATTACATGAATAGCATATACAGAATCGGCAGAATGTAAGCTTTTGTTTGATAACTCACATGGCCCCCTTTGTATACACTTTTGGGGCAAACACCCCCCCATGGGTGCAGCAGTGATCTTGGTTGCTCCCCTTAAAATCCAGTAATGTGACAGGCACCGTGACCCTCTCCCTGGAGCCAGTGCAAGTGAGCCAGGACATCTCCCAGGCCTCCTCAGACACCTGGGAGGGATCTTCAGGTGAGTGGTCTCACTTTCACACACACAGGGCGGGGGAGGCGGGTGCACAGGGAGCAAGTGTCACTTGGGCTGCTTGGGCTGGACATCGTGTTGTGGTCTGTGCATGTGCAACCATGTGTTGCGTTACTGTGCGGCACATGGATGTCCTGCCACAGGCGGAGGGGACCGCCCTGGCTGGAAACAGGCTAGCCACAAGGGCATAGGCACGACCTCACACAGACTGAGGAGTGCCGCACACAGCACATGGGCATGCCTGCATGTGTGAGGCAGCACCCGCTCCCACAGACACACCAGAGAGCCGCAGCTGTGTGTACGGACCCCAGGGAGGCCCAGGCTGCTCCTGGCTCCTCTGCCACCCATGAGGGGATCCCACTGTGGCCAGACACTTTCCTTGGCTGCTTGTCCTTGGGCCCAGAGGGTGGGGTGGGAAGTGGGCAGCACAGTTCTCTGGGCACGTTGGGGTCCCTGTGAGACAGGGCCTGCTGTGCAGGCCACACATGACCTTGCACCCAGGACATCCCCCTCCTCTGGGCCAAGGACTGTTGGTCACTGCTCACAGAGGAGGGCACGGCCCCAGGGACAGTATCTGCAGGGACAACTGCTCTCCCTCTTGTGTGTTCTCCACAGCTGGACCAGCCGGGACTGAGAGTCAAGCCACACCACCACAGCCACCCTCCAGAGCCCAGGGGACCAGCATATGAATGTCCTTCGTGACATCCACCAGACCCTGGCGCACAAGGTCCGCGCAGACTTGGAGTGGCAGAAGAGCGCCTGGGACCAGTTGATGCAGCAGTGTGTGGTGACAACATGTGTGCTGTCATGTCCTGCATGATGGCACACCTGCCTGATGCTGCTGCTCCTGGCTTCCACCCTCCTGCCCCCCATGCTATGCCCATTCCCCATCCACCTGTCCCCCTGCTATGCCTCTGCTCCCTCCCCTAGCAATGCCCATGCCCCCTCCCCAAGTGATTCCAATGCCCCCTACCCCTACCCCTTGCCAAGCCTGACCCTGCTCCAGCCCCCCCGCCTGCCCACTCTCCTGTGCTCCCCGGTCCCACCCATCTCCAACTCCAACAAGGTCCCCGCACCCGAGGTGGCACATCGAACCGCTCCCTCTCCTTCTCCCTCCCAATTCTGAGCCCCCTCCCAATACTGAGCCCTCCTCCCCTCCCTTTTATGAGCCCCCCCTCACCCTGCCCACCTTTTCAGAATCTTTCATTAATACAGACTGCAATATTTTGAAAACCAAACAGGTGTATTTACTGGGAGGTCAGGGAAAGGGTGAAGGGAGGGGTTGTGGTGGGGAAGGGATAGGGCTGCAAGGCAGAGGCCCCTAGGGAGGAGGCCCTGGGGACAGTTACTGGGGTCCTTGAGAGAACCTCTCCCTCAGAAAAACCCTGTAGTCTAGACATAGCCTTATTATTGTGTGGAAAGCTGGGTGTAAATCTACAGCATTCTAGCAGACCACATACTAACTGTTCACCTGGACCTTGTGGTGCTCACTAAATTTCCCAGGGCTGTTTGGTCTACTCTTCTGTAAAACAGGAGACGGTCAATTTGCGCTAGAGAACTTTTAGCACATGGTGGCTGGGTCCACAAGGACAGATAGTGCATGGCTAGCTAGTGCTGTAGATTTACACCCCAGCTTGCTGCACAGTATCTGTTCATCTAGCCTAACCCTACATGTAGGCTACGTCTAGACTACATCCCTCTGTCAGCAGAGGGATGTAAATGAAGCACTTCAAAAGTGCAAATGAAGCCGGGATTAAAATATCTCGTGCTTAATTTGCATAATAATGTAATGGCACTCTTTTGAAAAAGCGCTATTTTGAAATTGAAACCGCAGTCTAGACGCGGTTCTTTCAAAAACAGGGCACTTTTTCGAAAGATCCTGTAAACCGTTTTCAAAAGAACTGCGTCTAGACTGTGGTTTCAATTTTGAAATAGCGCTTTTTTGAAAGAGCGCCATTATGTGATCATGCAAATGAAGCACGGGATATTTAAATCCTGGCTTCATTTGCACTTTCAAAGTGCTTCATTTACATCCCTCTGCCAACAGAGGGATGTAGTCTAGACGTAGCCATAGGCGCAAGCAAGAGTTGACAGCCTGAATCAGCACTACAGAAACTGATCTGTTGAAGTCAAGAGAAAACTTTTTGTAAAGAAATCCTTATTTTAACTCCTACGATAGCAAAAATCTTTCTCCATTCCTAGTAGGCACTGTTGATCACCCACATACAAATTTTCACAACTCATGCAAGGGTAGGGCAGCGAGAAGAATGTGCCTGTTGCTTTTCCATGCTTCTTTCTCGCGTGGCATATTGGCATGTTTCACTTGGGCAGAGTGAGAAGAAGCCCCCTTAGCAAAACCCGTTTTTGTTTCAGGAAATGAATGAAATGGCACCAGTGAGTAGGGACTTTTTGTTATTGCTTGCATATCTGGCAAATAGCTCACATTTGTTTGCTTTGCTAAATGTGAAAACGTAGTTGCAGAATTCTGAGACTAACCGCAGAGCTTCAGAAACCTGGGGTGATGAGAATGCACCATCCTGGTCAAGGAGAAAGAACCTCAGCAACCCTGATTCTCCACAGCCTTAAGCCTTATCTACAGCGGGTTAGAGCTCTTAAAGTTGAAAGAGTCTATTTTGAAATTTGATGCCATCTATACAGTACTAAATTTCAAAATAGGGCACTATTCCGATAAACCCCTTAACACAGGGATGCTGGAAGAATGTGGCCACTATTTTGGGAAATAGCAGATGCTCTTAAAGATGCGGAGTTGCTGTTTCAGGGTACTTCCAGTCTAGACATACCCTCAAGACACAAGAGGCATTAGGGAATCTGTCCCATCATCACGGCTGTATCCAAGGTTACTCACTATGTTTTGCCTAGAGTTCCAGTAAGGGTCTGTCTCAGATGTATTTCCTCATTGTGTGCTTAGATTTCACTCCTTTAAGTTACCTAACACCCATGATCCTCTATGATGCCTCATCTTCAGTGGAGTCAGTGAAGGGATGAATTCGACCCTTTGCATTCTCTGACTGTGAGCTCTTTAAACCAATGTTCTGAGTTGGCTCTGCTTTGTGCAGAGAATGAAGGAGACAAGTTTAAGCATGTTTCGTCTCAAGACAGAGAACTCAAGTATGAGCAAGAATTTGATGACGGGGACACTGAAAACTTGCAGACATGGAATATCCATAGCTTCTGAATTCAGGATTCTAATGGACTGATTCTCCACTAATCTAAAAGCGGAGTAATGCACTGAAGGCATCAGAGTTATCACGGTTAAGAATATAAGAACGGCCATACTGGGTCAGACCAAAGGTCTATCTAGCCCAGTATCCTGTCTGCCGACAGTAGCCAATACCAGATGCCCCAGAGAGAGGGGTCACAGCTCATGAATGGAACCACCTTCTTCTGCCTTTCACCCTAATATGTACATTAACTTAGTTCCTCTAAACTTAAAAAAACAATGAGTAATACTGTGGCACCTTAGGTTATGTCTACACTACAGGACAAAGTCAAATTAAGCTACACAACTTCAGCTACGTTAATTGCGTAGCTAAAGTCAAAGTAGCTTAATTAGGCTTTTGGTGCTGTCTACGCAGCAGGAAGTTGAAGAAAGAACACTCTTCCTTTGACTTTCCTTACTCCTTGTGAAATGAGGGTTACAGAAGTCAGAGTAAGAAGCCCATTATTTCAAAATTATTTCAAAATAATGAGCTTGCTGTGTGGACATGCACTCTGTTATTTTGAAATAACAAAAATCATGATACTCTGTGTGTATGTGTGTATATATATATATGTATATATATATAATTTGTTAATCTCTAAAGTGCCATAGGACTACTTGTTTTTAAAGTTACAGACTAACACAGCTACTCATCTAAGACCTCTAAACTTAGTTTCAGTTATTTCTTGTATTATTTAAACCAATCTAAATCAGGAGTCTCCCTGCTGAAGTAAATGAAGTTACACTCTGTCATGGGGCATAGCGGTTATGCGCTGTTAGTTTAGAATGTTTACAGTCACTCGGGGGCATATTGTAAGGAAGTAAGGGTCTATTTCGCATTCACCCCAACCTCAGTGTTCTGTATCTCTGTATCTCTAATATCTAACTTTTACACATCATTTCTGAATTTGGCTCACTGTGTTTAATTAAGTGTAAGGGATGCTATAGTGTAATTCTACCCAGTGGGATCAAGAGATAGGAGTGTATCAGGAAAAGCTCGTAGCAGAAAGATGTAAGAATCACATCACCTTTGACTTTGGCCTCAAGATTATGAAAATACTTACAAGGAAGAATGCTATGTACTTGTGGCCAGATCTACAAAGCTCCTGTATCTTAAGGTGGGATTTTTTAAAAGCACTTGTCTCAGTTCCTGAGCTAACTGTACCTCTGATTCCTCTCCTCAAGGGCATCCCACTTTACTCTCAGGTCTCCAGCCATTACCTTCTTTAGGGCAGAATCCTGTGATTCTTTCCCTCCAGAATGGAGCTTTAGGTTACAGACCTCTGAAGGTAAGTCTACACTGCAATATAACCCTTGGTTTGGACTCAGGCTTGAATCCCAAACCCCCTTCTCTCTCCATGCAAATCTCTCAGATGAGAGCTTGAATCCTATCAGAGCTGTGGGCCTGGAGGGGCTGAGCCCAAGTCAAGCTAGGAGTCAAGATGTGAGGCCTATTGCTTTGCAGTAAAGATACAATCTCCCCGACTTGGGTTCTGGGAGTCTATCAAAAGTATCCCACAATCCCATGGGCCAACTTCCTTTGTCAGCTCTACTCCAAAAATCTTCAGCCATCTCCAGAGAAGCAGCCCCTCTTTGGTGCTGTGCAGCAGTGCGGTAAGTCAGTGTTTAGCCCTTCCATGGTCTTCTGATTATTGAGCTGCAAACACCATCAGAGAGCCTCTGTGTTTGCAGTGGAGAGTGACAAAAGAAGCCTTTTGCAGAGCTCACTGCTTCCTGGCCACAGGAGCCCACCCAGATTTGGCCCCACGAAAAGGCAGGGCATCTTTGCCCTATGCAGCCCTCTGTAATAACCCTGTTCCCTGTGAATGTCTCCCCTCCTTTCCCTTCCCCTCCCAAGTGCATTACAAAGGGGGTAGGAAGGGAAAGGAGAATAGGGGCCAAGGTACGTGGAATAGAAGGGGCTTCTGTCATGTGTACATAGCTTCATTGTTTACACTTGTTCAGTGCATTTTGGTTTTTAAAGGTTGTGTTCTTCCTCAGATATTAATATCATAACGGCATCTGGCTGGCCTGCCTGCCAATGGGTAAATGTTATAATTTTCTAATACATGTTTACAAATAAAGCTTTTTATTTAATCAAGAAAGTGCATTAAAAATAATAAAGGTAAACACACGATCAGGGACAATTAGGACTTTGTACGCAAACACTTTTCCTCAGCAGATTTGTCTACATCTATCCTTACTGCATTCGCTTCCTTACATCAGTCCGTACTGTAAATAAACTCCCACTCTCCTTCGATATGTGGTCATGTTAATCATTCAGCCGTAGATTGCTTGGCAATCAACCTCCCACCCCTCCATAAGCACCGAAACCTCCACAGTCAATGAGCCTCAGCTTCCCCACCTCACAAGCCCATTCATAAAAGGACTATTCCCTCCATCCCAGTGGACCATGCAAGTTCACAGTGTGGGAGCCCAAAATACCCTGACTTCTATTGCCTGGATGCATCCAGCTCCAGTTGCAGGAGGTGCATACCAATTCAGCGGCTCCAAGCTGTATAGTCCATGGGGGAAGTGGGGGAGTAGCTCATCTTTGGCTCCCCAAAGATCGTGACAAGCACAGAAAGCCACAAGAATGCAGTTAGCATTAATGGCACTGGCATTGACATGGGTCTGGAAATATCTCCAAATGAAATTAATAGGCAGCAGGTTTAAAAAAAGGAAGTTTTTCTTCACTCAGCGCACAGTCAACTTGTGGAACTCTTTGCCAGAAGATGTGGTGAAGGCTAGAACTTTAACAGGGTTCAAAAAGGAGCTAGATAGATTCATGGAGGTTAGGTCCATCAATGGCTATTAGCCAGGGTGGGCAGGAATGGCGTCTCTAGACTCTGTTTCTCTGGAGGTGACAGGGGAGGGCTCACATGAGGATTACCTGTTGTGATCCCTCCTCTGGGGCATCTGGTATTGGCCAATGTCTTCATACAGGATACTGGGCTAGATGGACCTTTGGTCTGACCCAGTATGGCTGTTCTTATGTTATGTTCTTATAATCTGCCAAAAGCACAATCAACAATTATTGTACATCCCTAAGAGTGCAATTTAGCTGTCTTTTCTGCAGGGACTCTGAAATCTGGACATGGTTTTGTAAGCAAAGACAGAAGCGTTTTGTGGAGTACCCCAGAATAACGATGGGGACAGTAACTCCATTTATGACAATGTCATTTGGTGGGAATGTCATTTGGCCCGTCCACAAAAGGAGATGTGTGAATGATGAAAAATCCTGGCATCGTAAATTTTCCCAGTGCAGCCCACATTGACATTTATAAATTGTGATCTGTGGTCCATGAGGGCCTGTGCAACAGCAGAGCAGTGCCCTTTGCCATTTATGTGCTTATGTGCTCTTTGGGGAGGGCAAACTAAAGGTGCATGAGTCCCATCAACGGTGCCAGCACAGTTTGGAAATCCCATTCTGTCAAAGTCAACAATTACATCAAGGTTATCTTTTTTGTCTGCTGCCTTTGGGGGTAAAGCATAGGCTGAATTACCTCAGAAACCTGCACTACCACTTGAAGATTGACATTCCAACCCCAAACTGGTTGGCAATGGAGGCTAGCCAGCTTCCAAGCTGTTATAGCAACCTGCTGTTGTACCAGGGTGGCCGCCCTCATGTACTTGTCTTTATGTTGGAGGATAGGAGCAAGCTATTCACAAAACCTCCAAAAATGAAACCTTCCTCATGCGGACCAGTGTGAGTCTGCCATGTCTGTGTCCTTTTTGTCATCCTCCTCGTCCTTCTCCATCATATATTCTGTCAGGTGCCTTCAAAAGGATAGAAAATGCCCTGAAATGTCCACCACCATCCCAGGGAATCTCTGCCCATTTCCTGACACAGGAGTGAAAGCGCAAGCTAGAGAAGGTTTCAAAAGGCACCTTCTCCATGCTGCTTGGCTCCTGTAGCTGAGAAGGCACTGACCAGAATGACTGCTCAGCAGGATGTGTTGGCAGCTGCTCTGTCTGTCTGTAATGTGCAGAATGGATAGCCAAGTTCTCCCACAGTTCACCATGGTCAAGGGGTTAAAAGGGCCCGTGATGGGATGTGACTTACCACTGTGGTGCCCCATGCTGAAGGTCCTGGGGATTAGCTCCACTAGCTGGTGCTCCCTTTTGTAGTGGCATCTTGCCTCCGTAACGTCTGCTCCAGAAACCCACAAAACTCCCAGGACTTCTTTGGGACACAGCCCTCCAACTGTGCTACTCTCTGCGTCCTCCCCCTTCTGGGGGACAATATTGCAGTCTCTCATTCCAGCCACTCCCTGAGGGGCTAGTGAGAGGAGGGGACCCAAACCTGCCTACTACTGCAGGTCCCAGCTTAGGGACCCTGTAGATGGCTGCCACTTGCAGTATCCCCTCCAATTCCTTGGTAGATCTATTTGGGCCACTTCTACATAGCCCCAGCATCTTCTTTTCCCTTGTCTCAGGGTCTCAGCCTGCATATCCCTTCAGCCTGCCAGGAATTGCCTTTAGCAACTTGGGTCTCTGTCTGCAGCACTGCTGTGTCCAGCATGCTTGCTGCCTTCAGCATGCTCCCTCCTCAATCTTCAAGGGGTGACTAAAGCTGCTCTGCTCTGCACAACTTCTTATATGGGCCAGCCTGGCCCTGCCTGGCTGCTCCTCACGGTTCCTTTCTGATTGGCTGCATCCTTTGCAGTCTCACAAGGTCTCTATTAATCCCTTAGATCCCAGTGTGGTGCACACACCCCATCACAGGGCCACAGTTAAGGAGGGTTCTAGGTCACCCTGTATATGTCTAGTTTGACTCAGATCTTCCGAAAAAACTTCTTGAGAAAGAGAGCGTCCACACTGCAAAAGGGCATCAAAAAAGCGATGCACTTTTTCGAAAGATAGCATCCAGACTGCCTGAATGCTATCTTGCATGTAAGCAGTGATTGCTATGGACAGAATGGCCACCAGGGCACCTGTGCTTTTTCTTCTTCCCTCTTCTTCTGAAAAAACTTCCTCTTTCCCGTCCACACACACCTTTTTGCAAAAGAGCTCTTTCGCAAAAAGGTGTTCTTCCTCGTAGAATGAGGATTATCAATACCGCAAAAACCCCTCTGTTCTTTTGATTTACTTGCAAAAGAACACAATTGCAATGTGGACATTCCTCAAGTTTTGTCAGAAAAATGGCCATTTTTCCAACAAAAATCTTTAGTGTAGACATACCCTGCGTCAAGGTGGATGATTACAGAGTACAGCTTTGACCAGGAAAGGTAATTAGAGACTTTAATGAGAAACATTTCACTGGCACACCAGGATGGAGAATGATACATTACAGATTAGATTTTCTAAAAAGACTAGGAGGTTTAGATACAAATGATATCTTCCCTAAATTTCCCCGTCTGCTTTGAAAGTCTTACCCTAAGGGCATGTCTACACTAGGAAATTATTTTGAAATAAATAAATTTGAAATAATAACTCCCAAAATAACAAAATCAAAATAGCATGTCCACACTACAGGGAAGCCTCAAAATTATTTCAAGGTAGACTCTGTTATTGTGGACGTGCTATCTCGACTTAAAGCCCCACAAAGCCCTGGGGAGTAATTACTTTGAAATAGCAGCAGCGGAGCATCCACACTACTGCTATTTCAAAATAACTATTTTGAAATTAGCGTTATTCCCCGAGGAAAACAGGAGTTATTATTTCGAAATAACTAGCCCCTTTTTTTGAAATAATGGGCTTGGTAGTATGGACACTCCTTATTATTTTGAAATAAGGGGGTTATTTCAAAATAACTCCCTAGTGTGGACCAGGGCAAAGTGTATCAACCAACAGGGGAAATAAATAATGTAATGCTAAGAAGCACACAGAGCATGACTAAACAACTATCAGATAAAGGGAATCTGAGAATGAATGATAACAATCTCCTGAGGTCATTGTGAAAATGAAAGTTCAATGGGGAGGGACAAAACCATTGATATTCAGAATACCTATTGTCTGATAGGCTGTCTAATTTCTTCACTCTTGCTCATAATAGAGAAGTCCAAAGCTGCACACTGGCCTGCAGTATAGAACATTCCAGGGTTCTGGCTCAAGACTTTTTAAAGCATTATTTTAAATCTATACTTCAAATGTTCTTTGACTTAACAAGCACCAAAGTGTGTGGTCTGTTTATGGAGAATGAGGCAACAGCACAGCATTCGTTTGACAGAATGCTCCTGTAAGATTCTGCACAATGCAATGCAAACCACCTGTGCTCGTCACTAGGTGTTGCTCTATCAATCTAAAATCAACTTTGTTCTTATATTTACATTTAGTATATTAGGGAAAAGAACAAAAACTTCAAGGCTTCAAGAATGCTAGGAATACACAATAACCCTATAAGCTATATCATCAAAGGCTCATTGACATACACATCTACTAATGAAGGTGTCAGCAACCTTTTCAAACCAAGGAGCCAAATTGCACCAAAATTCAGAACAAGTGGTGAACAAAGAGCCGTATAAGAATGCCCATGTCCATGCCTAAAAATATACAACTTCATATTTTTGATAACTGACATGATTAATAATAGCATAAATGAAACATTGTACTCACAGACTTTATTTAATGGGACTTCTGCTGCTGCTGGGGGTGCAGTTTGTGGAAGTAGGAGTTAGGGTTGGGTATATGAAGGGCTCAGGGCAGAGGGTTGGTTGTGGGAGGTGCAGGGTGCTGGGGTGGGAAACAGAGTATGTTGGGGGCCCTGGGGCCGAATTACTTTACCTGGCCATGGCTGGGCTGCTGCACCCAGGCAGCAATGACTGGACGAGCGGCTGGGCCAGGATTGCCGCAGCTAGATCATGGCCTTCCCTCCTACTCATGCCGCAGCACGAGGGGGACTGCCACCAGCCCTTCCTGTGTCCTGATGGGGGCCAGACCACTGGGTCTGCTCCAGGATCAGGGCTGGGGACAGGATGCTGCAGACAGATGGGGACTGGGCCCTGACTGGGGCCTTGTTGGCCAGACTTCATTTTAAATAAAGTAAAATATTTTGTCCAACACAAAAGTTTCAACATTGTCTTTATTTATGGCAGGGGTGGGGAACCTTGTTTGGGCTTGGGGTCACTGACCCATAGAAAAATCAGTTGGGACCACAGAAGTGAGGGAGGACTGAGGTTCAAGGTCTCAGACCAGATTAACTCTTCTGGCATTCCAGGGCTGGTGGGTTTTTTTGGGACCCTCTAAATTCTGGGCTGCCAGTGAGTAGGATTGAGATGGCGATGCAGGATTGGGGCAGAAGGTGGGGTACAGGAGGGGGGTGAGGGTGCGAGGTCTGGGTGGGAGGTAGGGTGCTGGAGCAGGTGAAGAGTAGGGTGTCTGGCTAGGGGGAGGGGACAGGAGCAAGAGAGGGAGCAGAGTAGGGATGTAAGCGTGCAGCCAAGTACTCAACTACCTGATAAGGCTAAGTTTATTGGGTAGTCGAGATGAGTACTCAACTACTTGCTTCCCCCCGCTTGCTGCCTCTGTATGAGAAGCAGCAAAGGGGAGGAAACAGGAACCAATGTTGGGGGGAATTAGCTTAAAAGCAGGTTCCCCCCAGTAATGTCTCCGTGATGCCACATGCTCCACCTGCCTCTATCAGAGGCATCAGGGGGTGGGTAGAGGAGGCTGCCACGAAGCCCAGGCCATCATGCACAGGGGCTGCTGGACCCAGCATGAGCCAGGACCAAGCAGTTCCAGCTCGTGCCATTCCGGGACTGTGGTGCCCCTGCATTTTAAATGTAATAAGAGCCACCCAGCTCTTACTACATTTAAAATGCAGAGGCACAGTGGTCCCAGAGTCCGTGCGAGCCAGGACCGCTCAGTCCCCACTTGCGCCGGCTCCGGAAGCTACTGCCACTGCACCTATGCATTCTAAGGATATGTCTAAACTACAACCCTTTTTCAATAAAGGGATGTAAATTAAACATAGTGAAATTGTAAATGAATCCAGGATTTACCCCTTCTGTGGCTCTGCATTTAAAAAGTATTAGGAGCCAGGTGGGCAGGCAGCCTTGTTCAATTCTGGCTTGCACCAGGTCTGGGAGCTCAGACCCACCCTAGACAGGGGCTGCTGCTACCCCAAACTGCTGCCTCTTTATCAGAGGCAGCAGCAGCACAGGGTGACAGGCAGACAGTCAATGAGGGGAGCTGGTTTTTAAACTGGCTCCCCTGGCAGATCAGCTCCCGCCTTGCACCCTGCACTGCTGCCTCTGATACAGAGGCAGCAGTGCGGAGTGGCAGGGAGTTCCTCAGGAGTGAGGCTGGAGCACACTGGCTGCCGGCCCCGCCCCAAGGGACTATAGAATAGTTGACTAACCAATAAGAATTCTTGAAGTTACTCGACTATTCAATTAACCGATATTTAACATCCCTAATTCTCTCACCTTCTTAGCACTGTTGGAGATTAGCCGCATCCATATTCTGATGTAATAAGCACTGTTGTTACTCTTTCTTTCTTTCTTTCTTTCTTTCTTTCTTTCTTTCTTTCTTTCTTTCTTTCTTTCTTTCTTTCTTTCTTTCTTCTGGGGAAGTGAGTTGTAGCTCACAAAAGCTTATGCTCTAATACCCTAATAAATTTTTTAGTCTTTGAAGTGCCACCTGACTTCTTGTTATTTTTTATGTAGACAGTGATTACAGGAAACAAGGATGGGAAATCCAAAAAAGATTAGGGCTATGTCTAGACTGCAGGCTTCTTTCAGAAGAAGCTTTTCTGGAAGAAATCTTCCAGAAAAACTTCTTCCGAAAGAGCACATCCACACTGCAAAAGTGCATTGAAAAAGCAATCTGCTTTTTTCGAAAGGTAGCATCCACACTGAATGGACGCTCTCTTGCATGTAAGCTGTGATTACTAAGGATGGAATGGCCACCAGGGTACCTGTGCTTTTTCCTCTTTCCTCTTTTTCTGAAAGAACTCCCTCTTCCCCATCCACACTTGCCTTTTTGCAAAAGAGCTCTTTCAGAAAAAGGCTTCTTCCTTGTAGAATGAGGATTACCAATGTCAGAAAACCCCCTCTCTTCTTTAGATTTTATTTCGATTTTCACTACAATTGCAGTGTGGACGTAACTGGAGTTGTAGTGTAGACATACTAGGGCTACATTCTAGTCTGAATTACAGAGGAGTAAACCTGGCTTCAAAGGAGTTACTCTGAATTTATACTGGTTCTGTCTAAGCCACTGTATTGATTCCCCTCAACATGATATTAAAGCTCTGCCACAAATAAGAATGACAACAATTATCTCTTTCTTTACCTCCTGCTGGGTAAGATGCCGTCTTGACATATGGGCTTCTTCCCCTAATAAACAGCTGCACTTTAAAATTCATGAAAGAACATACATTGATGAAAAATCTCTGCTGATTTGTCAGCAAGGCAGTTGGCATGTCTTCTCTATGCACTCTGAGGATGTGTCTAGACTACAGGGTTTTTTCGAAAAAAGTGGCCTTTTTCCAAAAAAACTTCCCCTGCGTCTAGACTGCTGCTGCGTTCTTTCGAAAGTAAATTGAAAGAACATGGCAGTTTTTTCAACCGCGGAAAACCTTGTTTTATGAGGAAGAACGCCTTTTTTTGAAAGTGCTCTTTGGAAAAAAGGCGCTATGTAACGCAAACTGTGCTTTTTCAAAAGAGAGCATCCAGACTGCCTGGGTGCTCTCTTTCGAAAAAGCGGCTTGCTTTTTCGAAAGTACTGGTTGTAGTCTAGACACTCTTTTTCGAAAGAGGCTTTTTTGAAAACCTCTTTCAAAAAATCTCTTTCGAAAGAGGCTTGCAGTCTAAACGTAGCCTGAGATTGGTGACATTGTGGATATAAAAAAAGGGTTAAAAAAAAGCTCAATCAATAAATGAATAAAAAACAAAATACTTCCCACCTCGAAACCAGCAGAGGCCAAAGATTCCTAGCCCCATTGCCACAGTTCCAAGATGTCTTTCTCCCCCTACAGTGCTCATTTCTAACTCATTTTTTCAATGGCAGCAGCTCTAGACTGCAAGCCATGCTGACAACTCTCTGTGTCTGTCGTTCTGTGACCCTTCCAGTGAACTTCAGCTGAGTTTAGCTCTCCTGCAAACGTCTTCAAATACACATCACACTCACAAAAATCTATTAACTATTCCAATTTACTGTATTACCTCCTTTACTCCACACAGTAAAGAAACATGACTGGTTAGTCTCTCAAGTAACAGTTATGGTGCTCTGAAATAAATGGCCAGTTTTCTAGAAAAATCCCTAAAATTCTTCAAAAGCTTCAGAGGGGTAGCCGAGTTAGTCTGTAACAGGAAAAACTTAAAAAACAACAAATAGTCTAGTACAGTGGTTCCCAAACTTTTCAGCATCACGCCCCCTTTTTGATTTTTGAGAAACCTTCAGCCCCCCCCCCCCCAAAATAGCAGCAAAACTTGTTTAGAAAAAAAAAAAGGAATGACCGGGGCCGAAAAACAAAAATAGCAGCAAAACTTGGGAGAGGAATTCACGGGGGTGCAGGAGGGGACTGGTTCACCTTGTGCCCCTGCTGGAATTTCTTCACGCCGCCCCAAGGGGGTACACCCCCCAGTTTGGGAACCCATGGTCTAGTAGCACCTTAAAGACTAACAAAACATGTAGATGGCATCATGAGCTTTCGTGGGCACAACCCACTTCTTCAGATGAAAATAAAGAAGTGGGTTGTGCCCACAAAAGCTCATGATACTATCTCCATGTTTGTTAGTCTTGAAGGTGCTACTAGTCTAAAATTCTTCAGTTTTGCAAAGTAGAAAATAGCCATTGATGGACCTAGCCTCCATTAACTTATCTAGTTCTTTTTTTGAACCCTATTAAAGTTCTGGTCTTCACAATATCCTCTGGCAAGGAGTTCCACAGATTGACTGTGTGTTGTGTGAAGAAATGCTTCCTTTTGTTTGTTTTAAACCTGCTGCCTATTCATTTCATTTGGTGGCCCCTTTCCACTTTCTGTGATTTCTCAGTTTCCCCTTCATTCCACCCCCTCAGACAACTTTCATAATGATAGCTGGATCTACACACAGCTGTGAAGGTCTGCCCTTCCCTGGTTTCTCCTTTCCCACTGTGCAATCTTTGTGTGTTTGTGTGTGCTGTTTCTTGTCCAACAAAAACACAGTTTTTGAATGGTAACTCACCTTTATTTGTCTCCTACAAATCCAGATAGCAGGAAGTACCAATACAAGCACAGATCCCAGATATCACCACTGCTTTCTAGGAAAACTCCATGTAATGTAATAGTACAGCACCAGTCACAGGGATATACATTACTCATTTTCATTTTCAGTGTTGCCTCGAACCTTCCTGATTCGAATTGCCCCCTCACTCCGTGGGATCCCCAATAGCCGTGCTCAAAATCAGCAACCAAGTGGTTTGCCTCAACACTCTGCCCCTGAAATAAACTTTCCCCTTAGCTTCCCAGAGATTATGCAACATACAGCATGCAACTATGACCGTGGGAATATTATTCTCATTATGGTGTAGCCTGACATAAAGACATTGCCAGTGCCTTTAATTGGACAAAGGCACATTCAACTGTCATCTGCACCTAGTCAGCTTGTTGTTGAACAGCTCCTTACTGCCATACAGGTGTCCCAGGTAATGTTTCAGGAGTCAGGGCTGAGTGTCCCAGGCTCACTATGGACATTTCAACATCCTCCACTGTAATCTTCTGGTTTGGAAAGGAAGTTCCCACTTGTAACTTTCTATACAGGCCAGTGTTCATGCACCTTCCTAGATCATCCCGCACTGATGTCAGTGAGATGCCCATGGTGATCCACAAGTGTCTGTAACACCAGAGACAAGTGCCCATTCCTATTGATGTGTGCTGTCGCAAGGAAGTCTAGTGCCAAATTGTAGGATCTGCAGTATCTGTTACCCCTCCACAGTTAGGGAAATCCATTTCTGCCAAGCCATCCACTATTTCACACACATTTCCCAGAGTCACAGTCATTTATAGCAGGGTATGTGTGACGGACCTGCCCCCCCCTCCCCACCTGCTTTTGGAAATGGACTTATGGACATGAATATACATATCTCAAAAGTGTTTTGAGCGAATCATTTCGTGTAACCCATCAATCTTCATGTCACAATCCACTGGTTCTCTTTATCTTACTCTGTTGTATGTATCATTTGTGTGTGTAAAATTAGACACATGGAGTGGGGAACACTTTGTGAGTTTCAAATGTGTGAATGGGAGACATGGAGGGTGTTACCTGCAACTTCTAGATGAGCCACTGTTAAACAATCTTTTGTCCTTAAGTCTGAGCAGTGGTTGGTAGGGAGTGGCCTCAACTCCTTAACAAAAGGAATAGGAAAGGAGAGGCCTGGGTCTTTTGGCTGGGCTGTACCTGAAGGAAGGGGCCAGCGACCCCAGGGTATGGAAGAAAGCCCTGGTTTGGAGGGACAGCTGGAAAAAAGGTTTTAGGGGGAGTTTGATTAAGTTTATACTGAGGTTTCAATGTAGAATTAGTCAAGCAGTTTTGTTTCTTTTGATTTGTAACCTACTTTCACTTATTACTACTTAAATCCTACTGCTTCAACTTAATAAAACCATTTTTATTTTCTATCAAACCCAGTGTAAGCGATTGTTACCTGGGGCGGGGGGGGTGTGGGGCAAGCAGTGTGCACATTACCCCTTTCGTTGCTAAAGGGGGCTTACCTAATTCTTTGGGGTTTGATTCCATCTGGGGAGTGCTCTCTCAGGAGGCTGGGCCCTAAACTGCACTCCCCGTGGACCTGAAGTAGTTCAGTGTCTGTACTACTTCTCGGTGGGGGCAGGGACCTCAGCTTGGGGCCTTTGCTGGGGGAGACCAGTGGAGCTGGCCCAGCAGGACCAGGCAGTGAGGAGCCCCAGAGACCAGGAAGGCAAGTGGCAGTGGCCGTGTCAGCATCCCGGGAGGCACCCCTGAGGAGTTATCTGTGACTGCATCCCGTTACAGTGTGATTAATCACCCTGCACTCTTGCTCTAATGCAGCACCCAATAGTTGACTTCCTCACTCCAAATTGATTCCCGACTGACTAGTAGCAGTCAGGAGTCACCAGCTTCCAGACAATGAGGCTACATCTACACTGGAAGCTTCTTGCGCAAGAACTCTTTTGCGGAAGAGTTCTTGTGCAAAAACTCTTCCAGAAGAGAGCGTCTACACTGGCATGTGCTTTTGCACAAGAGATGTGCTTTTGCGCAAGAGCATCCATGCCAGTGTAGATGCTCTCTTGCGCAAGAAAGCTCCGATGGCCATTTTAACCATAGGGCTTTCTTGAGCAAGAAATTCATGTTGCCTGTCTACACTGGCCTCTTGTGCAAGAACAGTTGCAAAAGGGCTTATTCCTGAGCGGGAGCATCAGAGTTCTGGCGCAAGAAGCCCTGATTTCATACATTAGAACGTCAGTTTACTTGCGCAAGAACATGTGGCCAGTGTAGACAGGCAGCAAGTTTTTGCGCAAGAGCAGCCACTTTTGCGCAAGATTGCGCCAGTGTAGACACAGCCTGATTGTCACACGCTTGTCCACCGTGAGGCAGCTCCCATTCTTATGTTCTTGCAGTGCAGTGAAGGGCTGAGCTCTGTACACAGTGCCAGGAAGGTGGCTTTCTGCATCCAAAAGTTCTGTAGCCACTCTCCTCATCCCACACCTGCATGTTGATATGATCCCACCATTCAGTGCTTGTTTCCTGAGCCCAAAAGGGATGGTCTACCCTATGCAACTGTTCTATGCATGCCAAAAGCAATCTAAAGTTGCTCCTATCCATATCACCCAGCATGTCAGATGAATGGGAGTCTTCTTCAGGTAGAAACTTCACAATTAATTGCACTGCCATCTATGATGTCTTCATGAAAGTTAACAGAGCAGAGGAGAGCAGTGTGGAATCCATCCCTTCTTATAACGATGCTGGGGTGCACAGCAAAGAAAAGCCATTGAAAAATGCTTTGAAAGTAAGCTAGAAGCCCATGGAGTGGTGGGATAGAGAGCAATGCATTATGGGACATTGAGCCAGGACCCAAGATGTGCTGCAATCCACTTTCCCTTCCCACAACACCTGCAACAGAAGGTGATGAACTGGACAGTGGGGTAGGTACACACCGTGCTTTGCTCACACTGTCAATGATAGTGCTCCACCTGTGGATGTGCACTGCTGACAGAGGGAGCAAGTGTGAACAAACAATACCGATTTTCATTAGGCCAGTTTTTGAGTGTCAGCATTACCTTTGTTGACAAAACTTGGCAGTGTAGACAAGGCCTTAGTTATATTTGGGGTTGGAAGAACTTAATGTGTGGTGAGTTCTGGCTTTCATAACATTCCATCATCCAGTTTGTCTGGATCATAAGGAGGGGCTGGAGCATTTCAGGACACTGTCTACGGTGTCATGTTAACACTAATGTAATAATCTGGGAGCACACATTTGTCACTTGCTTGGTGAAATCTAATTATAGGATATATCACCAGTTTGGAATATCTGCCCTGTTTTCTGAGGGTACGTCTAGACCACATGGCTCCATCGACGGAGCCATGTAAAATAGTTTACTAGGCATAGTCAAAGAAGTGGGGATTTAAGTAATCCCCGCTTCATTAAAATAAAAATGGCTGCCGCGCTGTGCCGATGATCAGCTGATCCGGCACAGCGGCAGTTCAGACGCGCGCGTCGACAAGGGAAGCCTTTGTTGACCGCTCCAGTAAAGAGGCATACCAGAGCGGTCGACAAAGGCTTCCCTTGTCGACCGCACCGCTTCTAGACTGCCGTGCTGTGCCGGATCAGCTGATCGTCGGCACAGCATGGCGGCCATTTTTATTTTAATGAAGCGGGGATTATTTAAATCCCCGCTTCTTTGACTATGCCGAGTAAACTATTTTACATGGCTCTGTCGACGGATCCATGTCATCTAGACGTACCCTGACAGTTTGACCTGAGAGAGCCCCTCTCAGCTGTAAGCCATACCAGATAGTGAGACACTTCAATATACCTATTAAAGGCCAGGGTAATGAATCCAAAGTTATATTATATATTATTTTCAATATAGTTATTTTTTATCATAATACAAAGATTATTATGGCCATAGACATTTTATGCTACTTCAAGCTACAAGATCAGGCCATCTGCATCAGCTGCCAGTCATACAGTGGCGCCAGAGAAAAGTGCACAAGTGACAGCAGGTCACTTTGGGTATGTCTACACTGCAATTAAAAACCTGTGGCTGACCCCTGCCAACTGACTTGCACTCAAGGGCTGTTTAATTGCTCTGTAGATGTTCTGGCTCAAGCTGCAAACTGAGCTCTAAAACCTTCTCACTTTGCAGTGTCCTAGAGCCAGAGCTCTAGTCTGAGCCTAAATATCCATGCTGCAATTAAACAGCCTCTGAGCACAAGCGCCGTGAGCCCAAGTCAGCAAGCATGGGCCAGCTGTGGGTGTTTAATGACTGCATAGACGTATTCCTAGTGCTCCTCTGTGGCTGGGCTAGCTGTATTCCATGCTGGGATCCTGGTATGCGCTGGAACAATTTAAAGGCAGCTCTAAAATGTGACAGCTGCTAATAATGGCCTCAAATGGCCTTTGTCATATCCTCTTTTTCTCCACTCACATCCTGTATAGCAACTTCATGGAGGATAGGGTACAGTAAACCTGCTCTATGTTATGGACACTGGGGCTGTGTCTACAATGGCGCGATCTTGCGCCAAAGTGGCCGCTCTTGCGCAAAAACTTGCTGCCTGTCTACACTGGCCGCATGTTCTTGCGCAAGTAAACTGACGTTCTAATGTATGAAATCAGGGCTTCTTGCGCCAGAACTCTGATGCTCCCGCTCAGGAATAAGCCCTTTTTTGCGCAACTGTTCTTGCGCAAGAGGCCAGTGTAGACAGGCAACATGAATTTCTTGCTCAAGAAAGCCCTATGGTTAAAATGGCCATCAGAGCTTTCTTGCGCAAGAGAGCGTCTACACTGGCATGGATGCTCTTGTGCAAAAGCACATCTCTTGCGCAAAAGCACATGCCAGTGTGGATGCTCTCTTCTGGAAGAGTTTTTGCACAAGAACCCTTCCGCAAAAGAGTTCTTGTGCAAGAAGCTGCCATTGTAGACGTAGCCTGGGGTTGTTTTCTTTTTACTGTCTAGGCAGGTGGAGAAGTGCTTTATGCCAAGGATGTGGTGCTAAGTGGCTGCAATGCAACACAGCCCAGGTTTGGACCTCTGTATCTAATAACAATAAATGTTTACCCTCTCCAGTGCATCAGCCTTTATAGCCTCAGTTACCTTTTAGCTGCTGTAGACTGGGATGTGTGAAAAGCTGGCTGTCAAAAGGTCATGATGGAAATAATAAACACAAATCAATAGTGCTGTACAGTAGAACAGAGACATCACACGCCTTCTGAAGAAAAATACATTCTGCGGCTTTTGTTTGCCACCCCTAGGGTTGTCTAAAAAAGGGCTATGTCTAATAATGTCCACACCGTGTCATTTCCTGTTACATGAGGCTGCAAAAACATTGCCCCATACAGGCAACATCTGATAATCCCAGGCACATTTGCAGTGCAAGTGCCATTTTACCTGATAAGCTATTAAGCTGATTAGAAGCAAAACTGTTGAGTAGAGAGATTCAGGGCCCAGCTGTGCAGAGCCCTGCATCTTGTGTCATCCTTTACGCCAGTGCAATAGGAGTACAAAATGCCTATCACATGTTACCAAACTGGAGTGGGAGTATTTTGCAGCCACTTTGCACAGGTGTAATGATGACACAAGAAACAGAGCAGTACGGAATCAGGCCCTCAGCTGCCATTAAACAAGCCAGCACCAAAAGCTGCTGGTCCCAAATGCTCTGTCTGGATATCGCAGTACGTATGGTACAGGCTGCATTCTCGTTCTGTAATTCTGCAGCTGCAGATTGCATCCCTGTTCTTGTACAATTTGCCTTCATCACAGAATCTCTCAATGAGCTGTTATCCTACTCTGCCAGGTCATCTACAAGTGAGGAAGGAATGGGTGGGGAGGAGACCAACTCTTTGAACACATCCTGGCTTTACCACACAGTAGACAAGAGAGAAAAAAAGTGACAGGCTCTCCCTCAGCTGGATCATACAGGGGGAAGAGAGGTGAAAGCATTAAAGTCTAAATGGGACTAAGCAATATGGCTGTCTTTCACAGAGTCATAGTTTTGAAGGCTAAAAGTGACTATTGTTTAGTCTATGTAACACAGGCCATAGAACATCCCCAAAATAATTCATAGAGCATCTCTTTTAGAAAAAATAATCCAATCTTGATTTAAAAATTGCCAAGGATGGCAAATGTTCTACAATGCTTGGTAAATTGTTCCAATACTCACCGCTAAACATTTACACTTTATTTCCCAATTCAACTTCCAGCCAGTGGACTGAAGAGCCCATTATTAAATACTGTTACCCATGTCAATACATATGGGCTGTGACCAGATTGAGCCTTTCACTGTGGGTATGTTTAGATACACAGTGCCAAATTTCGAAATAAAGCACTATTTCAAGACATCCCTTATTCCTCGTGGAATGAGGTTTACAGGATCCTGAAATAGCGCATCCGTTATTTCTAAAATTATTTTGAAATAGAGGGTGTGTTCCTTGGACACAGGTTAGCTATTTCGGGATACCTCCAGCATCCCAAATAGCCTTGCAGTCTATGTACCCTGTAAGCCATGTGTTCTAATCCTTTAATTGTTCTCTTGGTTCTTCTGGAAACCTTTTCTACATTCTTCTTGAAATGTGGATCCCAGAACTGGACACTGTATTCCAGCAGCAGTCACACCAATGCCAAAGATAGAGGTAAAATAACCAATCTACACTTACATTAATTCCTGTCCCCTCCTTCTTCCCTATAGAAGAGAAAGAAAATGCCCACTCGTGTTCCTCCTCCATCAGTTATTTAGATTTGTATTCTGGTAGCTCTAAGAAGCCCTGAGCAGGGTTGGAGCCCCACTGTGCAAGCCATGATATACACACATTAGAAGACAGTCCCTGCCTCAAGTTCTCATTCTACAAAATATAACAAGTGGCTTTCGGTCAAGCACCACAGAAACCTATATTTAATTAATACACATATGAAAATAGCACCTGCAAGTTCTACTCAATGTGTGCAGCACCAAGTAGAACTAGCTCCATAAAGCCCATCACACTGAGTTGTTTGATGACAGAGTAAAAGGTAGCTAACATAATTAATTACAATATGTCCTAAAGCTTGTAGGAGTTAGTCAGTAGTCAATCCAGCTGCTGCAAAGTCGAAGAGAATTCTCATCTGGTAGAAGCAGTCTAATTGGTTTCATTTTGTATTGCTAGCCCACAAAAGGTTTACAGGAAATTTAAGCTGGTAAATAGTAAAATTTACCGTAATTGTGTATTAGCATCACATGCAGCTGACCACAGACTCAGTTCAGAAAAAAAAAAAAAAGTTCATACTAGCCAGGAAATAAATGACAAGAAACAAACTTGTCTGATTCTACCACAGGCTTTTAAGCCTGCGACTCTGAGAAAACCCTCTACTGTACCTCCAAAGAGTGTTCTACAATCAAATGACATTCCCACACAAAGAAATACTCATGCTAGAGAGATGCTCTGCAGGAAGAAATGGTGCTTTTTGATTAACCTCACGTGGTTGAAGCAAATCCTGTTACTGGCATACAAGCAAAGAGATGCACAATGGGCAATCCCCCAGTTGCAGGTGTGAAGTGGTGTATTTCAAATAATTCTATAGATTGAATATACTACATTGCATGAGCTAGCAATGACATGCAGGGAACGAAGTATTGCTGTAGAGGTAGGCCTGAGGCAAAGCCTCAGATCAAAACCCTATTTTCTAATTTTGCAGTTGGAATACAAATCTGGGTCCAGATTCAAAAGTTATGAGTGGCTTCTCTTTAATAACCGTAATGGGCAAAACAAAACCCAAGATCTAAGTTCCCGTCTCTTCATACTCCCTTTCTCTCCTCTCACATCAACCCCTATGCCTGGGACAGTCTGTGTACCTAGTTCTTTCCAATGACACCTCAAAATTCATATCTTATGGCTAGCTTTCCAACATCAACCTCCACCATGCTCCATCATCGATTCCCAGTTTGACCACAATCGGTTAATTAATGGCTATGCAGTGGGCATGTCGTGACAGCTGCTTATTATGTCAGATACAATCATTTCATCGTCCCCTTGTCCATCTCCCCCATCCCACTTTGTTTCTGCCCACCTGTTTGTTATAGCTCATCATATGTTATTTTAAGTTCTTAAGGGCAGAGACTGTGTGTGAGTGTGGCTAGCTCATCTAGCACAATGGGGCCCTAATCCCTGCTCGGAGCCTGGAGACACTACCAAAATACAAATAAATGCTATTCATTTGCGAAACTATCTAATTTAACACAAAGATCCTAGGTGTGAAACACCAAAATTACACATCAAATGTTCTCCAAGCACTTATCCCATCCCTCACATGTTTTGCCATCTCAGATGCCACACTCTAAATGGCACTATCTGTTCTCATGTTATTCAATTTACATTAGAATGTAAAGCGTTTAGGAGAGGGACATAGTCTTATTTTGTGCCATGTACACCGGCACGGTTGCTATAATATGTATTGTTAATAAAATATTGCAAAGAATAGAAACAAAGAACAGGTTTCTTGTCAGAGGGCTTGATGTCTAAGCCCAGCAGAATTTGCATACCCCTTTCCTTAGTGGTGGGGTGCCTGGCAGTCTTAGAGTTGCAGGGACAGATAGCACCTCATTGTTCAGGCATTTATGTCTTTCACAGTGTTTAGTGGATGGAGAAGGGCATGGCCCATGAAGTGTAGGAAGGAGCAATTTGAGCTACGCAAATTGTGTATCTTATTTCTATCTTATTTCAAAATAGCTTATTTCATAATACATTTCAAAATAACCCCCTATTCCAAAACGTCTCTTGCTCCTTGTGGAATGAGGTTTATTGGAACGTTGGAATAGTGAGGCTGTTATATTTAGAAATAACAGAGACACAGGATAGCTATTTCGGGATACTCTGGTATCCTGAAATAGCACTGCAGTGTAGATGTAGCCATTGAAAACAAAGAGTGCTGGGAAAGCCATCTTCTTTCAGGAAACCCTGGTCAGGGGGATTTACCAGAATCTTTTTGTTAAGTCCAGCTTTGAGATCTGCTCGGCACTTCACAATCTCTCTAATAGTTTGTCCTCCCAGGATATTAGGTAAGCATCAAAGCATGATGTTGCATTGACCTTTCTGACGTCTATACAGAACCAAAGTGTGCACATTCCCATGGATGCATTGGAGGTAGCTTGGGGTCCCTACTGTGTCAGGGCACTCTATTAAGCTTTCCTGTATGATGGTCTGGGCACTCCCAGAATCCACCAGGCCTGTCTCTTTGGTTCTGTTCTCCCATACTGACAGAAGCATCTTGGCTGGGTTCCATTTCCAGGCTCTAGTGTCTCCCGTCCATACCTGCCCATAGCTGCAGTCCATGAAGGGGCATGCCTACCTAAAATGTCTGAAAGGAAGCTAATGTTGTGCCAATATTTTAAAATGGTAAAAGGAATAACTTGCACAATTAGGGTATGTCTACACTAGCCACCCTAGTTCGAACTAGGGTGGCTAATGTAGTCATTCGAACTCGCAAATGAAGCCTGGGATTAAAATATCCCGGGCTTTATTTGCATGTTCCCGGGCGCCGCCATTTTTAAATGCTCAGTAGTTCGAACTCCCTGCCCGCGGCTACAAGCGGCACGGGCTAGGCAGTTAGAATTAAAGCTCCTAATTCGAACTACCATTACTCCTCATTGCACATAGGTGGAGTGTGTTCCTGGGTCGGTTGGTATCTTGTGGGTCTTCTGTGGAGAGATACATGATTTGTCAGGGAAGGAAATAGGTGACACCCTGACCATGTCTCTCATCAGCGATCTTGTGTGTCTCCTATGGAAAGATATATAGTATGTTAGGCAAGGAAATGAGTGTTTTCCCTGACCGTGTCCTATGTCGGTGCTCTCGGTCACTTGTCCTGGTACTGACGGTTGGCCGTGATGTGCTCCTTATAGATGCCTCTGGACCACCAGATGGTGTCGGACACCATCAGCTGCCTCATAAGCCAGGCATAGCACCAAACGATGCTTCATGTGTGCAGCATAGTGGAGTGTACTTTCAACCTTCCAAACTTGGGCCTCATGGAAGGCCGGGGTCCTGTTCTCAAAGGGCTCCATGACGTCCGCCACAATGACCTTCTTCTGCTCCTCACTGGTGACGGCAATGTTTGGTCGCAGCAGACTGTCTGTTCCTGGTATGAGGGAGTCAGTGGGAGGCTTTGATCAGGCAGTCCTGGATGACGCTGTGGTGATATTAAGAATGACATTTTTGAAAATGGCCTCTACTTTTAGAAGCTTCCTTTTTTGATTCATTAACTAGATACTTTAGCCTTGATTTTCTAAAATGCTCAGCACATACACACACCTCCTACTAATATCAGTTTGGACTCTGACAACTGGAAACACCCACAATCAGTGGCCACTTTTGAAAATATGGGCCTGGGTGACTTTCATCCTGTGTCTAAGTGATTGGGCAACAAAATGGCAAATGAAATTTAATGTTGGTAAATGTAAAGTAATGCACATTGGAAAAAATAACCTCAACTATACATACAATGTAATGGGGACTAATTTAGCTACAACTACTCAAGAGAGAGATCTTGGAGTCATTGTAGATAGTTCTCTGAAAACATCCACTCGGTGTGCAGCGGCAGTCAAAAAAGCAAATAGAATATAATAATTAGAAAATATCCTAATGCCTCTATATAAAACCATGGTACGCCCACATCTTGAATACTGCATACAGATGTGGTTGCTTCATCTCAAAAAAGATATATTAGCACTGGAAAAGGTTCAGAAAAGGGCAACAAAAATGATTAGGGTTTGGAACAGGTCCCATATGAAGAAAGATTAAAAAGACTTGGACTTTTCGGCTTAGAAAATAGGAGACTAAGGGGGGGGGTATGATAGAGGTCTATAATACCATGACTGGTGTGGAAAAAGTGAATAAGGAAAAGTTATTTACATATTCCCACAATATAAGAACTAGGGGTCACCAAATGGAATTAATAGGCAGGAGGTTTAAAACAAACAAAAGGAAGTTTTTCTTCACCCAGTGCAGAGTCCATCTGTGGAACTCCTTGCCAGAGGATGTGGTGAAGGCTAGGACTTTAATAGGGGTCAAAAAAGAGCTAGATAGATTCATGGAGGTTAGGTCCATCAATGGCTATTAGCCAGGATGGATAGTAATGGTGTCCCTAGCTTCTGTTTCTCCGGAGGTGGGTGACAGGGGAGGGATCACGTGAGGATTACCTGTTGTGTCCCCTCCCTCTGGGGCATCTGGTATTGGCCACTGTCAGCAGACAGGATACTGGGATGGATGGACCATTGGCCTGACACAGTATGGCTGTACTTATGTTCTTATGTCTTGCCCCATATAATTGTTCATGGAAAACTAGATTCAAAATATAGACTCAAAATATATGGCAAACAGCAACCTGACACAGTTGACAGGAAACCCAACATTCCCAAAAAGATTCTTGGGACAGCTCATGAACACAAACAAAACTTGAGCCACTCACTTCTGGTTCACAGACGTGGTTTGAACTGAGTTTGAATACTTTGTAATTTCAAATCAAACAGTTTATATAGCTCCAGTAGCAACAGCGTGTTGTACCAGCAGTGAATTTGTTTATAAAGTGCTGCATAACATACAGCATTCTACCAAAACTAGAAATAAATAGCGCAGTAGAGGAAGTTCATTTCCGATCGCTCTTTAGAAACTCTGGATGTGCAATTGGACTGGCGAGTGACATTCTCCAAAGGGACTCCATTCCACTGAGATGGGATTTTGCAAATTACAATACAAAGACTTGTGAGAGAAAGGTTTTAAAGAAGGAGAAACCAGAGTTTCGTCTAAAGTACCTTAGTCACAGCAGGAGTAGGTGCAGAACAACCACAAGAAAAGGGATATGTGGGAGTTAGTTAGCTTTGCTGTTTATCTTTTGCATAGGCTGGAGTCAATATTTTATGCTTGCTAAATCACATGGGATCTGATCCAAAGCCCACGGAAACCAGGGGAAAGATCAGGCTCAGAAATAAGGATGTGTCTATACAGCATTTTGGAGCCCAAGGGAGCAAGAGTCAACAGGACAGTGGGGTTTGCACTAGCGCTCTAAAAATAGCTGTATGAACAGCATATTGAAGTGGTGATGTGGGCTGGTGTACAGGCTTGGAAGCCCTCCTTCTCCCTAGGTGTCAGACCATGAGCTCCAGCCCAAACTGCAACTTCAAAGCGCTGCCTACAGAGCTGTTTTTAAAGAGCTTGTGCGAGCCCTGCTAGCCCGCGTATGTTGACCCAGGCTGAGACGCTTGCTGCTGTGCAGAGAGGATGCATTACCATTGATAGTGGTGGGAGGAAGAATTAAAATTTTTGGGGGGAGGGCACATGACTGCCCCACACATCACCTTTGGATCAAGAACAGAGGTTTTCAAACTGAGGAATGCTCAGGGATGCAAGTGGCAATGCCAGGTGGCTCAGGCTGGTGATGCCAGGCAGCTCGGGCCAACACAGCAGGGAGGAGTTCAGGGAGGAGTGTCATCACCACCTCCGACTTATCTTAGAAGCTGGTGCTAAATGGAAGGCAGGGCAAGCCCCACTGAAGTGCAACACCTCTGCCATAGGAGTGGGAGAGCAGCCTCTGCACTGGGAACAGTTTGCAAGGCAGGCAGCAGGAAGGAGAAGCAGTCTGGTGCAGGGGTGGGCAGGATTCAGCCTCCAGCCAGCTGCACTGCTGTTTCCTTCCTCCCCTTGCTGCACTGACACATGATTGCCAGAGGAAGCTGCTGCCTCCTTGCTGCTGAGCATCCTGGACAGAGACAGCTGAAGACCTTGCTCACACCCATTGCCTCTGGGGCACAATCTGTGGCAGTCCCTCTAGATGGGTCCCTTTGGAACATTTAGGCAGAAATCTGGGGGGCATATGACCCCACAAGACAGCCCCCCATCAATGTTCCCTCTCATTTTTTTCCATTTGTGTGCAGAATACATTTTGTTATGTGCACTGACGCATGTGTGGATGTGCACCACCAGCAGAAACACATGTTGCTGGCTGTGGGCACTCTGCTCATCAGCAGCATTTGAATCTCTCCTAGGTGGCCACCCAAGTGCTCAGCTTACTAAGAACACTGCTCCATACCCATGTGTTGCCTCTGTTCCTATGGGGTCCAAAATGCTGAATCAGCATACCCAAAGATACATGAGTGTGAAGTCACAAAGATGGCATTTAAATAAGGCAGTGGCCTGGAATGAAAATTAGCTTTTTTGGTTTGTGTGATCTGTAACATCAGTACAGGAGCCAGTCAAGCAAAATAAATGGGGTTTTGGCTCCTAATACTCAGGCCAAATGAAGCAATTTTTGGTTAAAATGTACTATTCCATTATGGCCTCATGTCTCACTTTTATAACAGAAATAAATTGTCCAGTGAAGCAAAATAAATAAAGATGAGGTGGTAAATAACCATCTGAACATGTGTGTAGAAAACAGAGCCTCATAGACATACTGGAAGCACAGAATATCAAATACTATTCTTTAGAATTTTTAATTTCTAAGTTCATTTTCCAGAATTCTTACTCTAATCCTAAAACTAGATTTTCAAAGGGGCATAAAGAAAAAAAGTGCCATTGCAACTGCCTTGAATTTCTTTAAAAATGACAGCTATAGTGAACAAATTTACTGGCAGGAATATTTGTGGAAAGCAAATTGTGTATTTATAAATCCAGGTAAAGCACTTGAAACCTGATTCCAAGATTTATACTCACCCCTCCAAGGAAAGGAAACAATGTAAAGATCTCTATATATCTGAACAAACAGACCAGCATAACTTGAATTTAAAATGCTTGCAGCAAAGTGGAAGGATGTAATTTTTAACAGGTATGTGGAATAATCATCTGAAGCAGAGACATTCTGTGTAAGAGAGAGAGCTTTAGAAATTAAAAAAGAAACAAAAAAAATACAAAATCAAAAAACAACTTTGGCTTTGTTATCTTGTACCATGATCACTTAAGGGTTGGAGGATGTAGTTAACAGAAGCCTTAATGGTTTCCCTGTCTTACTCCAGAGCTCCAGGGCTGTAAGAGTGTGTCTACACAGCAAAGTTATTCCGAAATAACTATGCGAGCATCTACACAGCAATTCCATTATTTCAAAATAATTTCAAAATAACGGCTGGCTTATTCTGACTTCTGTAAACCTCATTCTATGCAGAATAATGTCTATTCTAAAATAGTTACTTCGGAATAGGGGCTGTGTAGACGCTCCACTTCTGCTATTTCGAAATAACCCCTCACCAGGGCCATTCCAAGTTATTCCTCCTGGGGCTCTAAATCGAGATAGCACATCTAGGTTAGGGAAACCTGTCTCAGATTAATTTTGAGGCTTCCCTGCAGTAGAGGTGCTATTTCAAAATAAACTATTTTGGAATAACAATTCCGGATTAGCTTATTCTGAAATAACTGTGCAGTGTAGACAGTTAACATGGCAGAGCCCCAGAGAAGGCTGAGGGAAAGAAAGGAGTCTATTGTAGAGACCGAATTCCCAAGACTCCCCACTGTATGCTGATGTAGAGAAGCATAGTGCTATTGTCAGGGCAGTGGGCCTGCTGATGTCAAAATCAGGTGAAACTCTGCACGGGGACTTCAGGAAGGGATTATAGAGCTGCTCGGGTGGGGTTTAAATATGATGTACCATACCTGCACCCTATGCAGCCATATAAACAAAAGCCATCAATAGGTAGGACTATAGTGTGGGCTATATGTGTGTGTGTGTGTACAAACTGCAGTGCACACTAACTTGCTGCACTGTAACTCCCCCTCATGGATGTTGTTGGCATGAAATAAAAGGTACCTAGCTCAAGGACTCTCAACCTTTTTCTTTCTGAGCCCCCTCCCCAACATGCTATACAAATTCCAGGTTCCAGTGAGAGAAGGGGAGGAGAGGTGGGGCTCTGGTTGCTTGTTGGGGGCCCTGTGCGCATAGACAGTTTGACTTCTAGGGAGTGGGGCAAGGCAGGCTCAGACTTACCTCAGCAGGCCACCCAGCCTGTCTGGGTTATGTGTGTGTATCAGTGGTGGAGGCTGAAACTTTAAGGGTGGTGGCTCAACTCAAAAAGTTTGAAGACTGCTCAGAGTGCAGGCAGGCAGTAGCCAAAGTCTATACCTAGTGAGGGGTGTAGCTCAGGGTGCAGGGAGAGGGGAAGCTAGGGGCTGGGTGTGGACAGGGGATTAGCTCAGTGCAGGGAGAGAGGTGACTAGGGAGCTGGGGCTGACAGGGCTCCTCCTACAGTGGCTGCTATCTAAAGGTTCTGATGTCCCTGGAGCTGCGTCCTCCCCACCAGGATGCCTTACCAATTGCCCAAGTAGTTAGAGGGGGATGTGAGCGAAGGAGCAGCTGCAAGCTGGGGGTATGTCTATACTACAGAGTTTTGTCGGAAAAACAGCCGTTTTTCTGACAAAACTTGAGGAACGTCCACACTGCAACTGCATTCTTCCGCAAAAAAATCGAAAGAACAGAGGGGTTTTTGCGGCATTGGTAATCCTCATTCTATGAGGAAGAAGCCTTTTTGCAAAAGAGCTCCTTTGCAAAAAGGTGTGTGTGGATGGGGAAGAGGGAGTTCTTCTGGAAGAAGAGGAAAGAGGAAAAAGCACAGGTGCCCTGGTGGCCAATCTGTTCATAGCAATCACAGCTTACATGTGAGAGAGCATCCATTCAATCTGGACGCTCTCTTTTGAAAAAGCAGATCACTTTTTCGATGCACTTTTGCAGTGTGGATGCTCTCTTTCAGAATAAAATTTTCTGGAAGTTCTCTTCCGAAAAAAGCATCTTACGAAAGAAGCCTGTAGTCTAGACCAGTGTTTTTCAACCTTTTTTTATAAAGTACCCCTTTTTCAAAAAAAAAATTAAGTACCCCAGAGCCAGGCACCCCCAGTCTCCCTGCTCTAATCCAATGCCCTCCCTTCCTCCAGAGCCAGGCACCCCCCCAGTCCTCCCTTCTAACCCAATGCCCCTCCCTGCCCCCAGAGCCAGGCAACAGACATATGGTAACCCTACCTTTGAAGGGCCCGCTCCCACTGCCCGGCCCTGCTTTGGCAGCTTGTCTGCAGGGACCAAGTGGCCCACCAACACCAGGCTTGCTGCGTGGGGCTATGCACTCCCACCCCAGCCCGACACCCCCCCTAGCTTTGCCACTGATGCGGGGGGGGGGGTCTTTTGGAGCAAAGCTTATTGTGCCACTTCACCACTTTTTAGCACCTCACCACAGCGCTACAGGGAAGGGGCGATGGGGATGCCTTGTATTGAGCTCCTGGAGGGGGTGGGGGTAATGCGCGTCTCCAGGTTCAGCCGCCTTCCCTCCTGGAGCACCCGGGGAGGCTGCCAGAGAGGAAATGAACTAGGAGAGGTGGCCGTGGAAGTGATTTTTTTTCTCCCCACCCAAACCTGCCCCCCAACTTGGAACTGCCCTGGGTCTCACCAGAGCCACTGCCACTGCCACAGCCACATGCTTTTCCCACCAGGGCCGGGGCGCGTGCACAGTGTGGCTGTTAACATCCAGGCGTGCGGCTCCGAATGTTCAATTTGACAGGCATATGCCACCACCCCCTTCCCAATTCCATTTGCAAGGCAAAACCCGGACATTTTTTGCCAAATTTCACTTGTGTTGAGGTACCCCCCCAGACTTCTCTCGCGTACCCCTAAGGGTATACATACCACTGGTTGAGAAACACTGGTCTAGACGTAGCCTGGGATACCAGCAGCAGGGGGCTGAGGAGACAGAATAGCAGCCATCCCACACTGCTTGCATCCTGCTTCCTGCCTCTGACCTGCCAAGGAACAAAGGCTTGAGGGCTCTGGGGGAAAGAAGGAAGTAGAAAGACATGTGGAGTTGCTCCCAGGACTTCTACACTCTGGGTAAGGGGGCACCTCCTGTACCCCCCAGCTCTCTCCATGCTCTCCCAACTCTGCCCATGGGTTCAGCATTTTAGCCCACAGGTGGGCACCAGGGGTGTGTCTAGACTACAGGGTTTTGTCGACAAAAGTGGCCTTTTGTCAACAAAACTACACTGCCGCCGAGTTCTGTCGACATAACTTGGCAGTTTTGTCGACAGCGGTAAACCTCATTCTACGAGGAATAATGCCTTTGTCGACAGAGTTCTGTCGACAGAAGGTAAGTGTGGACTCAGGGAAGATTTTATGTCGACAGTAAAGGCCTTCAGGAAGAAGCCCTAGTGGACACTCCTGCCACTGCTTTCAACTCTATTGCTCCTGCCCGTAGCCATCTTTAAAAGGCACAGGCACCCAGGATCAGCATTCTGGCAGCAAGCCAGCTCCAGACAAGACCATGACTGCGCAGCTCTGTTTTTGGTCAGCCAAGTCGGAGCCATGTCCCAGGGACAAGCCTCCCCCCCCGCCCAAGACCCCTCTGGCCCTTCCAGGGACACATCCCCCCAGGAAGCCAGGGGCACAAAATGCCGGATGCCCTCCTGGTCAGGGCCCGAGATCAAAGCCCTCCTGGAGCTGTGGGCTGAGGAGGAGGCACTTCAGCTACCACAGTCCAGGCACAGGAATGCGACATATATGCCAGAATGGCTGATGGCCTGGCCAGGAAAGGCCACCACCCTTGCACAGCACCGTAGGTCAGAGCCAAGGTCAAGGAGCTGAGGCAGGGGTATGTCAGGGCCCTTGAGCACAGCTCCTGTTCCGGGGAAATGGCACACCACTGTGTCTACCATGAGGAGCTGGACCGGATCCTGGGTTCCCTCCCGAGCGGCGTGTGGAGTCTGGGCTGGAGACCCCTGGTCAGCAGCGGCCGCAACACCAGCCGGATGACCAGGAGCTCCAAGGGGAGGAAGAGGAGGAGGAAGACAGCACCCGGAGCACCCAGGAGCCAGGCAACCATGCTCAGGAGGCCTCGCAGACAACCTCGGACACCGGGGAGGGAACATCAGGTGAGTGCTGTGAGGGTCCAACACACACAGGACAGGGCAGGCGGGAGCCAAGTGCATGGTGCAGTGCTGTCACATGTCATGGCTGCCCTCAGGGAGGGCCATCCTACCCCTGCACCCGCACAGCTGCTAGGCACCACCTGCTCCTGCAGGCAGTGATGCCAGGTGCAGGCATGGGTTGGGGACGCTGGGATTGCCTCACAGCTGCAGGCCTCTCAGCACTCTGCGGGAACCCCAACCGTGGCCTGACACTTGTCTGTGATGCTCGGCCATGGAGTGTGTGTGAGGGGGGGGCAGGATGGTGGCCTGCACACCTTCTGGGCTCCAGGGAGGCCATGGCTGCTGGCCAGGCCACACCATGGCTTACTGAGATGCACATGAGCATTCTCTGACCCTAGGACAGGCACTGCCTGCTGAGAAGAAGGAGGACATGTCCTCTCAGGGAAAGTGTGAGCATGCATGATTGAAGACTTTTCCCTCTTGTCCTCCACAGCCGGACCAGCTGACCAGGAGGGGGGCGCCACACCTGCCCCATCACCCAGAGGGCTGCAGGGAACCCATCGGCACTGGCGCACTTATCTGGACCTGGTGTACCAGCACATCTCGGTCCTGCAAGGGATGCAGGACTCCATGAAACGCAGGATGGAGGCGGAGGTCGAGTGGCGCAGGCACTTGCTGGAGGAATTTGCCCAGCAGTGCACTGACATCTGTGCTGCAATCCGGGAGGCCATGGCCTTCTCCGGACCTATGCCTGGTCCTGCTCCTCCTGCTCAGCCTGCCCACCCCCACCAGCCCCTGCCCCCCGTCAACCTCTGCCCCCCTCCCCAGCCCCTGCTATCCCAGCCCCAGGTACAGCCCCACCTCCTGCCCAGCCCCCTACTGTCCCACCCCGCACGTGCAGCTGTGTGCGAGAAGGCCTCCGCAGCCAAAGTGCCAGGGGCTCTTCATCCAGGCAGCCCCCCCTTAGCCCTGAGCCTCCCTTCCCCCTTCCAGGTTGACATTCCCTCTTCCCACCTGTGAGAGTCACTGAGGGAAGCACTTTATTTTTTTTACAAAGAGTTTATTTTCTCTGAACAAAAGAGTATTTTATTTTAGTTTTTCAAAAAACCAACAGTGAAATAAACTGTACACATTTTTTCACCAACACCTGTCTGTTGTCAGTGTGTGATGAATGAGTACAATGTGTGAATGTGGGACCGGGAGGCTTTGGGGGCGGAAAGCACCGGGGGCATGGGGCAATCCCACATTTGGAAGGCCCTGGGGAAAATCATTGGCCTCCATGGGAGAATTGCTCCCTCAGGGCTTCTTGAATGCGCAAGCCCAGCTGGTGGGCTTGCCGGATGGCAGCTGTCCGGGGCTGCTCAAAGTGCCTCCCCTCCACATCAGCCCGTGTCCCCCACGCAGGGAGGAAGGCCTCCCCTATCCTCTCCACCAGGTTGTGCAGCACACAGCATGCTGCACCCACATTGGGGATGTTGTGTTCCCCCATGTCCAGCCAAGTGAGCAGGCATCTAAATCTGCCCTTCAGCCAGCCAAAGCCAAAGGCGCACTCCACCTGGAAGCGAGCATGATTCAGGCAGGAGTTAAAGAGTTCCCTGCTGGCATCCAGGTGGCCGGTGTAGGGCTTCATGAGCCAGGGCATAAAGGGGTAGGCCGCATCGGTCATGATGCATGTAGGTATCTGCACATCCCCGACTGCATAGTTCCTCTCCGGGAAAAATGCCCCAGCCTGCAGCCTGTGGTACAGGTAGGAGTTCCAGAATATGCAGGCATCGTGTGCCCGGCCTGACCACCCGACACAAATGTCTGTGAATTGTCCCCTGTGATTGACCAGGGCCTGCGGCATCATTGAAAAGTAGCCCTTGCGGTTAATGTACTTTGCTGCTCGATGGGGTGGTGCGCGGATCAGAATATGAGTCCCGTCGAGTGGTCCACCGCAGTTTGGAAAACCCAGCCCCGCAAATCCAGCCAAGATGGTAGGCAGGTCTCCAAGGCGGACAGTCCTGTGAAGCAGCTCCAAATTGATGGCCGTCACCACCTGCAGACAGGGACAAATACAAACACATATAAGAGGACATTAGAGGAGTTGCGTGAGCTGATGAGAGGTGCTCCCCCACCCCTCCCCTCCCAGACCCCGAGAGCCCCTCCTCAGGCAACCCCCCCCGGGTCCCGCACAACCGCAGGGTGAGGCCAGGCAGGCTTCTACCACTCCCACCCCATCCCCCATTCCCTGTGCCCAGTCCTGACCGTCCCCCTTCTCCGCCTGCCCCCCTGGACTGTCCCCCGTGAGTGACTTACCTCCATCAAGATGGCCCCAACGGTAGACCTCCCCATGCCAAACTGATACCTCACGGAGCAGTAGCTCTCGGGGGTGGCCAGCTTCCATAGAGCACTAGCGATGCGCTTCTCCGGGGGGATGGCGGGGCCGCAAGCGGGTGTCCTGGCATTGCAGGGCAGGGCCGAGCCAGACACAGAGCTCCTGGAAGGTGGACTTCTGCATCCGGAAGTTTCAGATCCACTGGTCGTCATCCCACTGCTGCATAACTAGCCGGTCCCACCAGTTGGAACTGGTGTCCAGCCTCCAAACTCGCCTCTCCATGACTAAGTTTGGGGGCAAGGGCAGCAGGGCTGCAGCCTGAGTGAGGGGCTCAAAGCTGGGCTCTGAATCCAGCTCTCCTGCAAACATCATGATGCTCTCCTGAGCATGCAGCAGAACTTCCAGCAGCACGGTGTGGGGCCATTGCCTGCCCAGGGGCAGCTCAGGCTCCATGGCCAAAAAACCAAAAAAACAAACACAAAAGCAAAAAACCAAACCTGAAAATAAACTGCTGTGGTGTCCGAGGAAGCAGGGCAACCAGAGCAAAAACTGCAGCAGCTTTGCTTTCCCTCTAGGAGGTAGGCAAGCCAGAAGCAGGAGCAGAGCAACGGCTGTCCAGGAGGATCCCTTCAAGCACGCGTCTCTGCAGAGAGCATGCAGCAGTGCCTGGGCTTTAGGGCTGCCCCTGTGACCTTCCAGAAGCACTTCCGGGTGCCTTCTTTTGTCGACAGAGCGTCCGGCAGTCTGGACGCTCTTTGTCGACAAAGCGGATCGCTTTGTTGATCCGTGTTATGCAGTCTAGACGCTCTTTGTCGACAGAAGCTTTGTCGACAGTATCTGTCGACAAAGTTTCTGTCAACAAAAGCCTGTAGTCTAGATGTACCCCAGGGTTTGAAGCTTCAGCCCCTCAACTTTGCTCCCAGCTTCTGCCCCCGCAGTAGCACAGTGGCTCTGGAGTTAAGCCTCTCCCCTCCTGGCCTTTGCCCCGGGAAGGGGCAATGGGGGTTATGGCTCCATAGTTCAGCCTCACAGCTCACAGCTTTAGCTCCACAGTAACCCCACTTGTGGTTTCAGTCTTGTGCTCCTGGCTTTCGCCCACTGGCACCATTATTGCTTTCAGGAGTTACTCCTCTTTTAGGGTATGTCTGCACTATGGGACAAGGTCAAATTAAGATACACAGCTTGGGCTACGTTAATTGTGTAGTTGAAGTCAAAGTACCTTCATTTGACTTTTGGCATTGTCTACGCAGCAGGAAGTCGAAGGAAGAACACTCTCCCTTTGGGTTCTCTTACTCTTCATGGAAGCAGGACTATTGGGATTGACTGGAGCACCCCACTCAGTTTGAATTAGCTGTCTTAACTAGACCCACTAATTCGAACCCTGGAAGATAGACAGCGGCAGCTTTGCTCATTCGCTGCAGTGTAGACGTACACTTAAACTGGTGTAAGTGAGAAGAGAGACAGATCCTAGGCAACTATGTCTATTCCAGTCAGAGCCGGCCTTAGGGGCGGGCGAGCCAGGCAGTCACCTGGGGCCACCATTTTCAAGGGGCCGCCGACAGAGCCGATCTTAGGGGTGGGCTGCGACTGCATTTCAGCCCGACCTCCCGAATCCTCCCCCCAGGTTTCCCTGGTTACTCCCCGGCTTGACAAATTTTCCCCGGCTTTTTTTTTTCCTTTTTGCTAGAGAAATTTTCCCCGGGGTTTTTTTTTTTCTGACAAATTTTTGTCTGGTGTTTTTTTTGAAACCATCTGGCAATCCTCCAGGTGAGCCGGGCGGTCGCCCAGGGCCGCCAATTGGTTAGGACCGGCCCTGGTTCCAGTAGCTGAAAATGGTGCTTTTTAAAAACAAGCTTAATGAAAGAACACCTTGGCAGATGTTATCATCCGCAAAAATACCAATGTGTTAAATAGGAAATAACATAAAAACAAATGTGGAGGATTACAGTCAGGATCCAATTACATCAATTAGGTGATTGCCACAGAAAAAAACACATGGTGTTTTAAGCTAAGGTGTGAATATTCTCATAAACACAAGGGTAGCACGTACTGTATCCTTGAAAGGGAAGAACTTGACTTTCATACTCAAGAAATCTGCCGTTGTGATTGATTTACTGCCTATTCATTTCCTTCAAGGTGAACCACATGAAAATTCCACTGAGGTTTGGCAATTCTTTATCAAACACTAAATCTACAGTATGATTTAAACAGGTTTCTCAGCGAGCATGAGAGTGATGCTCGGTAAGAAATAAAAATACTTTACTTACCTAGCACTTGTCATCAGTTGATCTCCAAGTCCTTTACAAATACGATTGGCAGGGTCACTCTGTACCACACCCCCTAGATCAGTGGTCTCCAACCTTTTTAAGCACAAGATTACTTTTTGAATTTAAGTGCAATCCAGGTTCTACCTCAAACCCCCTTCTCTGTGCCCTGCCCCTGCTCACTCCGTCCTCCCTACCTCCCCCATTCTCCCTCCCTTTCACCAGGTAAGAGCAGAGGGTTGAGGCACAGGCTCTGGTCTTGGACTAAGGGATTTGGCATGTGAAAGGGGCTCTGAGTTAAGCCTGGGGCAGGATCTTGGGGTGTAGAAGGGGGTTCATGACTGGGGCAGGGGATCAGAGCAGGCTCCAGCTGGACATTGCCTACCTCAGGTGGCTCCTGGGTGGTGGTGCTAAGGCAGGCTCACCCCTGCCCTATCCCTACACCACTCTCAAAAGCAGCCAGCAAATTCCCTCCATCCCAAGCTCTGTTGTGCTCTCCCACTCCGTTCTGTGGAGATAGAATACAGGGTGGGAGAGGGGGCAACCTGACATCAGTGCCCCCTCGTTTCCCTTCCCTGCTCTGCACTGCAAACAGGAGGCTTCTGGGGTGGGGCAGCTTGAAGGCAAAGGGCAGGAGGTGCGCAGCAGTGCAGGGAGGGGCAGCTGAAGTGCTGCACTTGATAGCCTCTTGGCCAAACCAGTCAGGATCCCCTGTTGGAGGCTCCAAGATCTACTGGTTGGTGACCATTGTCCTAGAGTGCCAGCAGCATGCCCCAAATGCCCCATGTCTTAGGCAAGTGCAGTAGGTGCTTCAAGAGCTAGGCCTGGCAGGCTCCAGCCCTGCCAGCTCCAATAATTACTGAGCTGTGGCTATCTGAAAGGGAATTTTACTAGGGCTGGAGAAAAGGTAGAGGTGCAGATACCCTAAGTACAGAGGCTTAAACAATTACAGTTCAAAGTGAGCAACAGTTATTCTTGTTTGGGTCCCTGGGGCTGTCCAGTTGAGAGTCAGAGCTCTTCAGGTCTAGTGTCTGGGGTGTGTTCTTCAGTCCAATCTCTATTCAAGCAAATAGCATTTGTGGGCTTCCAAGCTAGGCTAAGTTAGTGTCTTCCTCTGGACCATGCTGTATCAGTTCCCTGTCCAGCCTCTGTTGCTCTCCTATAAGTACCACAGAAACCTGCACCTGGTTGTATTGCGGGGAGCCCCAGACCTTCCACTGGCCTTTGGCAGAGCAGTGGGTAGGGACATATCTGGGGGCTGCTCTCAGGGCCTCCATCCAGGGCAGGTGGAGGTCTGGGGCTTCCCACAGCTTCCCAGGATCCCTGGGTGGCTCTTGCCACTGGCCTGCTCCAGTTTCTGTCCTGCCCACAGGTCAGGGCCTCAGGCGAAAAGGAGGAACACAGCCTGGGGGTTCAGGGGAAAAGGAGATAGGACATGAAGCCTCGGAAGAAGAGAAACAGAGGTGGGGCCACAGAGGTGGCAGGGCTGCTACATATGCCACACTTTTGCCTTTTGAAAAGGAGGTCACCCTAGTCTAGAGACATATTGAGAAGGAGTTCACCTAATTCCCCCTCCGAAAGGCCTTTTAATTCTTTAGTGTATGACCCATGGAGAAACATGGTTTACAGCCTGTTGGAGGTGGGATTCTTGAAATGTATAGCTTGTCCATTGCCTTTCAAGCATGCTTTTATCTCAGACACCATTGTGTTACTTCCCTGTTTGTTCTTCTCAAGACCCTATTGAATTTAAGCATGGTGGCATTTCATAAACATTCCACTGTCCCAATATGTTACATTTCTCTCAATAACTAGTGTGCATATCAATAGTCTTAGACTCTCACATAGCAGCTCATACCATATTCATAAAATTATTACATAGCATCTCCACTTTTGTTACAATAAGCCTCAGTGCCAGTAAACAGAGGCTGCCTACCTCCCTCTTTAGGTGAAAATGGAGGGCGCTGTCCTACCTGCTGCTAGATTACTTTGAATTTTAAGCTCTGTGGCTGCCCCTTAGGTAAAAAGGAAAACTGAGGGGTTTTCTATCTGCTGCTGTGTATAATTTATATATGCTTCAGTGGATTTCCAAGAAATGTTTATAGTTGTGTTATTCTGAGTTTCTTCATGTTAAAAAAGTTTACTGTAGGTTTATTTAGCAAATGAAGTTATATCAGAAAAAACAAAAGTAAATTGTCTTATTAACTGTGAAAAGTACTGAAGTAGCAGCTTACTGCTCCAGCTTCTCCTCTTTCAGCACCAGAAAAGTCTGTGAAGAGGGATAATAGAGCTCTGAACATTTTCCACTTATCTACAATGTATTCTTATTTTTCAGGTATCGAGAGCTAGTTGGTATTGGTGTAGATTGTGCAAAAAGGGAATAAACACCCAGTTCTGCATTAAGATGAGTAGGGGAATCCCTGCACCTATACAGAGCCCTATTGACTTTAGCAAGTCAATTGAAAGACAAAGGCCTCCCTGGGTACATCTACACAGCTGTGTTTTTTTTTCCAAATAACGCATGTTATTCTGAAAGAACATAGTCTGCATCTACACTACAAGCAGTTATTTCAACATAATGTCAAAATCATGTCGAGCTGGAGGACTCCAACTCTTGTAACTCTCATTTTTACGAGGAGTAAGGGAAGTCGGAAGAAGAGTGCTCTTTCTCGGACTTCCTGCTGTGTAGACAGCGCCAAAAGCTGAAATAAGCTATTTCAACTTAAGCTACGCAATTTATATAGCTCAAGTTGCATAGTTTATTTCGGCTTTAGCCATGCTGTGTAGACGTTCCCTGTGTCCAAAGTGAAATGACCCAAAACCTCACTGAGAAGAAGGAGAAAAGACTCCAATGGATTTCAATAGTCATTGGATCAGGCTGAAAATGAACACACTGAAGGAATATATGTTAAAATACTAGAACTCGATGAGACCTCGAGAGATCATCAAGTCCCATCCTCTGCCCTCATGGCAGGACCAAGCACCATCTAAATCAGTGGTCAACAACCAGTAGATCGGGATCTACTGGTAGATCTTAGAGCCTCTGACAGGGGCTCCTGACTGGTTTGGCCAAGAGGCTATCAAGCACAGCATTTCAGCTGCCCCTTCCCGCACTGCTGTGCATCTCTTGCCCTTTGCCTTGGAGCTGCCCTTCCCCAGGAGCCTCCTGTTTGAGGTGCAGAGCAGGGAAGGGAGACGAGATGGCACTGATGTCAGGTGCCCCCTCTCCCATCCTGTATTCTATCTCCACAGAACGGAGTGGGAGAGCACAACAGAGCTTGGGATGGAGGGAATTTGCTGGCTGCTTTTGAGAGTGGTGCAGGGATAGGGCAGGGGTGAGCCTGTCTTAGCACCACCACCCAGGAGCCACCTGAGGTAGGCAATGTCCAGCTGGAGCACGTTCTTATAAAATCGTAGGGTATGTCTACACTACAGCACTAATTCGAACTAACTTAATTCAAATTAGTTAATTCGAACTAAGCTAATTCGAATTAGTGCATCTAGACTTAAAAATGAATTCAAATTAGCGTTTTGCTAATTCGAACTAGCGCGTCCACACTGATTGGGGCTGGGTCGCATTTAAGGGCAGCTGAAACCGGTTCGGCAGGGCATCAGGTCAGTAGTTGCTTTGTGTGGCTGCTGTCTGAGGCTATCTGAGGCTCGTGCTTAAAGGAACCCCCCTGGACAGCCGGTTCTCAGCTTTTCCATTTGCTTGCCTACCACGCCGAGGGACAGCAAAGCATTTTTCTCTCCGCCTGCCTGTGTCGGTGCTTCCCATTGGGGACGCCACCGCAGTTGGCAACATGGAGCCAGAGTTCGCCCTGGGCATGCTGCTCCAGTTTTGGGATTTGCTGCTGCAAACCTGCCAGCAATGGGTGGAGGCTGCCTTGCACCATCTGGTGCACGTCAGACCCCTGCCTCTCCCCCTGGCCTCCCCGGGGGTTGTGGAGGAGTGGCAGCAGTGCCCGGACGCCAGCGTACCCCGCCGCATCTGGCGTCTGGACACCAGCAGCGACTGGTGGGACCTCATCATCCTGGAGCGCTGGGGAGACCAACAGTGGACCCAGAACTTCAGGATGAAGAAGGACACCTTCCTGGAGCTCTGCGAGTGGCTCGCCCCTGCTCTGCGGCGACGGGACACTCGCATGAGGCCCATCCCCTCCAGAAGCGTGTGGCCATTGCCCTGTGGAAGCTCTCCACGCCAGACAGCTACCGATCCATCGGGAACCAGTTCGGCGTGGGGAGATCCACTGTCAGAGCAGTGCTCATGCAGGTACGGCACTCACCAGCCACTGGGCCGGGGGTTGGGGGGGCTGCAAGGAGGGGATGGGCCGCCCAGGAAAACGGGGGATGGGGGAAGGAGAGGTGAAAGTGCCCCACACGGGAGGGTTCGGTCTGTCCTGGCTGTACTACATGCCGCCCGTGGGGCTTGCTTCCGGGAGTGGGGCGCGGGGCAGTGCCAGGGTGCTGCTCCGCAGGGTAGTCCACCTCACAGACCCGGACACCCTCATCCAGGGGTTCGGCGCCCTCGGCTTCCCCAGCTGCGGGGGGGCCATCAACGGGACGCACAACCCCATCCGTGCCCTGGAACACCAGGCCTCCCAGTATATCAACAGGAAGGGGTACTTCTCCGTGATCCTGCAGGCCGTGTGTGACCACCGGGGCCAGTTCACGGACATTAATGTGGGCTGGTCCGGCAAGGCACACGACACCAAGGTGTTCCGCAACTCCTCCGTGTGCCAGAGGCTGCAGGCCGGGACCTTCTTCCCCGACTGCCACATCAGGGTCGGGGACGTGGACATGCCCGTCTGCCTGGTGGGGGATGCAGCCTACCCCCTACAGCCCTGGCTGATGAAGCCCTACACGGGGCACCTCAACCCCTCCCGGCAGGCCTTCAATGCCAGGCTCACCCGGGCCTGCATCGTGGTCGAGGGGGCCTTTGGCCGACTGAAAGCATGATTTAGGTGCCTCCTCACCCGCCTCGACCTCGCCGAGCACAATATCCCTCCCGTGGTGGCAGCATGTTGTGTGCTGCACAATTTATGCGAACGGAAAGGGGAGGCTTTCTTGCCAGCCTGGATGGCTGAGGCTGACCGCATGGCTGGCCAGTACGTGCAGCCCCGCACCGCCGCTGTCTGGGAGGCCCAGCGGGGGGCCGTCTGGATCCGGGAAGCCCTGCGGGAGAGCTTCCAGGTGGAGGAGGAGGACTGAACTCTCCCTGCATGCCCCACTGGGGCCTTCTTCCACCCTCCCTCCTTCCTTTCTCTCCCTAACCCCTTCCTAATGTCAAATAAACACACCTGTTTTGCCAACAAAAATCTCTTTATTGTACATAACTGGGGTGGGGGAGGGAGGAGTGAGGGTGGAGAGAGGAGGGGGAAACCTGGGAGGAGGAGCTGAAGGGGTGGAAGGAGGAAAGGAAGGGAAAGCTCAGGGTTGGGGGTCCTGCTGGCTCTCCCATCTGCAGCACTGCGGTGCGGGGCTGTCGGGAGAGTGGGTGTGGAGGGTGGGGCAGGAGGGATGGGGGGTGCGGAGGAAGCAGGAGGGGGAGCAGGGGTGGGAGGAGGAGCGAGAGCTGGGGCGGCCGCAGGGGCCGGAGCAGGAGGAGGCAGGAACCTGTCCACCAGGGTCTGGAGGTGACCTCTGAGGGCACGGCTCTGCTCCTCCAGCACCTCCAAGCTCCACTGCCGCAGCCGCAGCCACAGCCACAGGTCCTCCCGGACCCAGTGCTCCTGGATGTGGAGCTGCTGCTCCAGTAGCCACCGGTGCCACTGGTGGTAGTCCCCCAGGTTGCGGGTGCGCCTGCTGGCCCAGGTGCGGGTGGCTGTTGCAGGCGGGGGTGGTGCGCCCTGCAGTCCCAGGTGCTGCAGCTGTGGTGAAACAAGAGCAGTGGTCAGTTCTCCCTGGGGACACGGTGGATGAAACCCTGCCCACCTCTGCAAGGCGAGGTCGGCATGTGGGGAACGGGCCAGGGTCCCTGCATGACACCCAGCTGCTGCTCCATGGTGGGCAAGGCCCAGGCGCACGGTCCCTGGGCTCCCTCTCCCCCCATGCCCCGCATACACATAAGGGGAGCATGATGGCACTCACATGTGGAGCCCTCCCCGGCCTCGGACGACACAGCCGATGTGCTCTGTGGGGTGCCTCGGGGGTCCTGGGTCCTGGGCAGGCTCCCTGCAGGCTCCTGGCTCTTGGCATCCTCCTCCTACGTGTCTAGGAGGGGTCCCTCTGCCCCAGGGTCGATCACCACCCGGGGGGCATGGACTGCGTGAGCCCCCAGGATGCGGTCCAGGGCCTCAAAGTGAGGGCATGCCTCTGGGTCAGCCCCTGGCTGGGAGGCCCTGGAGTAGGCCTGCCACAGGTCTTTAATCTTGCAGCGGGACCTGCTCCCGGGTCCGCATGTGGCCTCTGGTGGCCAGGCTGTCAGCCATGCGGCTGTAGACAGCCGCGTTCCTGTGGCTAGTGCGGAGATCGTGGACATTGGAGGCCTCCCCCCAAACCTCGATGAGGTCCACGATCTCCGCACTAGACCAGGCGGGCGCCCGCCTCTTGCGGCCCCGGCAGGCTCCTGGGAGCCGCCAGCCTGGTCCTGGGAAGAGGCGGAGGGCTGGGTGGCAGCGGTGGCTGGCTCATGCCGTGCCAGGTGCAGGGTCTGCTAGCTGGGTGCTGGCAGGCTTGCAACTGGCACAAGCACTGTAGCCAGACTGTGGCCCTTTAAGGGCTCCGGGGCCAGGAGGGGGGCAGAAGAGTTTCCCTGGTTGTGCCCAGAGTGGCCACCAGGGCAAGCTGGGAAGGGCTAGCCTCCCACTAGTTCGAATTAAGTGGCTACACAGCCCTTAATTCGAACTACTTAATTCGAACTAGGCGTTAGTCCTCGTAGAATGAGGTTTACCTAGTTCAAATTAAGCACTCCGCTAATTCGAATTAAGTTCGAACTAGCGGTTTGCATGTATAGACGCTATGAAAGTTAATTCGAACTAACGGCTGTTAGTTCGAATTAACTTTGTAGTGTAGACATACCCATAGAGTCATAGAATCATAGAGCTGGAAGAGACCTTAGAAGGCCATCAAGTCCAGCCCCCTGACCAAAGCAGGACCAATCCCAATTAAATCAACCCAGCCAGGCTTTTGTCAAGCCGAGACCTAAACACCTCTAGGGATGGAGACTCCACTACTTCCCTAGGTAACCCATTCCAGTGCTTCACCACCCTCCTAGTGAAATAGTTTTTCCTAATATCCAACCTGGACCTCTCCCACTGCAACTTGAGACCATTGCTCCTTGTTCTGCCATCCATCACTACTGTGAACAGCCTTTCTCCAGCCTCTTTGGAACCTTCCTTCAGGTAGTTGAAGGCTGCTATCAAATCCCCCCTCACTCTTCTCTTCTGCAGACTAAATAGACCCAACTCCCTGAGCCTCTCTTCGTAGGTCATATGCTCCAGCCCCCTAATCATTTTGGTTGCCCTCCGCTGGCCCCTCTCCAATGCATCCACATCCTTCCTGTAACTGGTGGCCCAGAACTGGACACAATACTCCAGATGTGGCCTCACCAGAGCCAAGTAAAGAGGAATAATCATATCTCTGGATCGACTGGCAATGCTCCTCTTAATGCAACCTAATATGCCATTAGCCTTCTTGGCTACAAGGGCACACTGTTGACTCGTGTCCAGCTTCTCATCCACTGTAATTCCCAGGTCCTTTTCTACAGAACTGCTACTTAGCCAGTTGGTCCCCAGCCTGTAACAATGCTTGGGATTCTTCTGTCCCAAGTACAGTGATCCCATGCCCCAGTCATGAACCCCCTTCTACATCCCAAGCTCCTGCCCCAGGCTCAACTCAGAGCCCGTTTCACACTCCAAATCCATTAGCCTAAGACCAGAGCCTGTGCCCCAACCCTCTGCTCTTGCCTGGTGAAAGGGAGGGAGAATGGGGAAGGGAGGGAGGATGGAGTGAGCAGGGGCAGGGCCGCAGAAAAGGGACATGAAGGAGGTGGGGCAAAGGTATTTGGGTTTGAGGTAGATCCTGGATTGCACTTAAATTCAAAAAGTAATCTCGTGCTTAAAAAGGTTGGAGACCACTGATCTAAATCATCCCTGATAGATGTCTGTCTAACCTGCTTTTAAAGAGTGATGGAGATTCCACAACCTCCCTAGACAATTTATTCCAGTGTTTAACTACCCTGGCAGTTAGGAAGATTTTCCTAATGTCCAACTGTCATCAGGTGTATTTATCATCTCCCACACCCCTTCTTTCTTTTAGTCTTGATTCGTGAGTCTACGAGTCAGGCTCACGTATTGCTTGACCCACCCTACCAACTCTCATTGCACTAAACACGCCTATGCTCGAGATATCCGATTGGTAGTGTGTCCCCGCTTTTGGCGGCGGGGAGAGAGGGGGGTCCAGACCCACCCTCTCTCACATACCCCAACCCAGGGCCCTAAGGACAAGGACTAGCTAAGGTCCTGTCCGGATGGTGGGGCCTTCCCGCCGAAACATGCCAGCCTGCGGGCCTCAATTACGTGTCCTGCCCTGGGCTGCTTCCTCTCCCCCTTTGGTTCCTGCCGGCTTACCACCTTGTGGGAGACATCTCCCTTCCCATGACGTTCCACCATTCGTGAATCTCCCTCCCCAGCTTCCCAATACCTGCCACCCCTACCTCGTGCCCCGTGCACTCCCTTCCTGTGTTCTTTCCTCCCCTTCCTGCCCGTTGCTCCCCTTTTTAATTCCCCCGTCTTCCGTCCCTGCCCTTGACGTCATCCGCGCGCCCTCTCTTAGGCTCCGCCCTCCTCCCCTTCGTCACTACCACCGTGGCTGTGCCAGGGCTGCAGCTCCCGGTCAGAGCGGCAGAGCTGGTTCGTGGTACAGGAGCATCCCGTGCATGCCGTGTACACAGCTCCCTGAGCCGCGCACACAGCTGCCTCCTGGCAGCTCGGAGTTCGGGGCATCAGTGCCCCATCACACACTTCCCCCTCTAAGTTCCCCTTTACCCCCGTCCTTTGTCCTCCTCTTGTGAAGCCAGTCTTGAAAAGAAGTCCGCATTTCCATGGGCCGTACCGGCCCAGTGGACCACTTCAAAAGAATATGGCTGTAAGGCTAAATACCACCTCATTATACGGGTGTTCACATCTTTCATTGTTTGCAGCCATCATAGCGGGGCATGGCTGGTGACCACCCGGAATCAGTTTCCTAGAAGATAATAGCGAAGCATATCAATGGCCCATTTCACCGCTAAAGCCTCTTTCTCAATAGTAGAGTACTTGAGTTCCTGTGGGAACAATTTACAACTTATGTACACAATGGGGTGTTCCTGCCCCTCGTTTTCTTGTGACACCACAGCCCCCAACCCACTCTCAAAAGCGTTGGTCTGTAGTGTGAAGGGCTTCTCGAAATCCGGTTGTGCCAGCACGGGGGCGTGGGTCAGCCGATCTTTTAAGGCATGAAACGCCTGGTCACACTCTGGGCTCCAGCGTACCTTTTTAGGCAACGAGTTCCTGGTCAGATCTGTCAGGAGGGCAGCCAATGTTGCAAAATTGGGCACAAAGCATCTATAGTAGCCCGCAAGCCCTGGGAATTAACGTACCTGCTTTTTGGGTGTCAGTGGGGGGTAGTTTCTTAGGGCTCCAACCTTGTTGATCAGGGGTTTTAGCTGACCCCTCCCCACTGTATACCCTAAATAGGTGACCTCTTGTTCTCTGAAATGGCACTTACTAGGGTTCGCGGTGAGGCCTGCCTCTTGTAGCGACTTCAGGACAATGTGTTCAGTCCAAAAGGCACTATAAACCACTATATCATCTATATAGGTGGCAACATATCGCCCATGGTCTCACAGCACCTTATCCATTAATCGCTGGAAGGTGGCTGTAGTTCGAAGGGCAACTTTACGAATTGGTACAAGCCGAATGGCGTTGGGAACGCTGTTTTCTCCTTGGATGTAGGGATGAGGGGAATCTGCCAATATTCCTTGGTTAAATCAATGGTTGAGATATTCTGTGCCCGTCCGAGACGATCTAATAATTCATCTATACGTGACATTGGATATTCCATTGACTTTGTAGAAATTAATGCAGAACCTGGTCAACCCGTCGGGTTTTGAGACCAGGACTATTGGGCTCCTCCACTCACTGTGTGATTCTTCAACTACACCCCAATGTAGCATTCATTGTAATTCTTCCCTGACTGTCTCCTACATCTTTTGCAGAAGGGGCCAAACCGGGTCCCGTGCCTACTTTCTTACCTGGCTCTCTTGTGATATGATGGTAGGCCAGAGTTGTGTGTCCAGGTCGGTCATTCAAGACCTGTGGGAACTTCTGCAACAGGTTGTGCATCTCGCCCCGTTGGGCTGGAGTCAGCTCCTGTCCAACCTGCAGAGATGAGGGGATAGCTCCCCGTCCCCGCCATGGCCCCAGATCTAGGTCGGGCGTCCCCAGGTCAATCAATAACCCTTCCCACGCATTCCACGCCTTTAAGAGGTTGATGTGGCAAATCTTCGTGTTCTTCCGGATTCCTGATACCCGTACCTCACAGTCCACCTCTCCCACCCTCCTAACAAAGGGGCCTTGCCATTTGGCAAGCAGTTTGGAATCTTGTGTCGGGAGTAGAAGTAGTACCCTGTCTCCTGGCTCAAAGGTCCTTAGTCGTATTCTCCTGTCGTAGTACCCTGCCTGCTTTGCCTGGGCTGACCCCAAGTTGGCTCGAGCAAACTCTCCTAAGGCTTACAATTTTTTTCGCAAGTTCAATATATATTGTACCGAGCCCTGAACTCACGTTCCTTGCTCTTCCCAGTTTTCCTTGACAATGTCTAATATTCCCCGGGGTTGTCACCCGTACAAAAGCTCAAAGGGTGAGAACCCTGTAGAGGCCTGGGGTACTTCCTGTACTGCGAACAACAGGGCAGGCAAAAGTCTATCCCACTCCTTGGGGGTCTTCCTCTATGAATTTTCTCAACATGTTTTTTAGTGTTCGGTTAAACCTCTCTACCAGGCCGTCTGTCTGAGGATGGTAGACAGATGTTTTCAAAGTTGTGATTTGTAATAGGAGGCACAATTCTCCCATAAATCATGAGGTAACATTTGTTCCTTGTTCCGTTAGGAGGATCTCCTTAGGTATCCCAACCCTAGAGAAAATCTTTACTAATTTGGCCGCAAGGGTCGGGGCAGTGGTATTCTGCAACGGTACGCCTTCGGGGTACCTTGTTGCATAATCCACCAATACCATAACGTACTGGTACCCCATTCGCGTCTTTTCCAGGGGCCCTACTAAGTCAAGGGCGACTCTCTCAAAAGGGACCCCGATTATAGGCAACAAAACTAATGGTGCCCTAGGTACTCCTTTGAGACTAGCCTTCTGACACTACGGGCAGGAAGCACAAAAGTCCTTCACTTCCCTATATACTCCAGGCCAATAGAACCGTTGCAGAATTCTCTGCACAGTCTTTTTGTACCCTAAATGGCCTGACCAGGGGTTAGCATGGGCTAGTTCTAGGAGTTGGCAGTGATACCGCCGTGGAACTAGCAGTTGTCAGAGTGTACCAAAGTTTTCCACCCCTTCCGTAACCTGATATAAACGGTCATGGCATACCTAAAAACGGGGTCCTGTTGCTCGCCTCTCGTCTTCCTTACCTGGTTCATCAGTCTCCACGGCTTTGGCCCAGGCTCGTTGTAGCATTAGGTCCTCCCTCTGCTCCTGCAGGAAGTCCCCACTCCATAACTCGGGCAGGGTTAGTGAATTCATGGTGGCTGTCCCTTTGAGAGTTCAGGGTTGATCGGGGACATTCCAGTTTACACTTGGGGCTTCGTTCAGGTTCTCCCGGGGGCTACTTGTCTCCCCCAGCATACCCTCTCATTTCGCCTGTACTTTCTGTAATCCCCACTTGTCCATCACGTGTTGGAACCCTTCCCAGTCACGCCCTAGCAGGACGGTATACACCAGCATCGGGGCTACTATGACATAGTACCAGCTTTCGTGTGGGCCGTCTGTGATTTGTACCCAGGCTGTGGGATACAGGTGGATATCACCATGTATACACTGCAAGTATACCAGCAGTCCCCGGTATCCTCCCTCTGTCAGGACGTCTGCTCATACTATGGTCTGGCCACACCCGGAATCAACTAGGGCCTCCACAGAAAGTTCCCCCACCTGGATTCTTCTCAGAATTTTCCCCCTTTCTTGGTCTTGCCGGGTCCCTTTGCCTGCTAGGGCCTGCACATAAGTGCAGTCCATATAGGGGCAGTCCTTTTGAAAATGCCCTTCCTGGCCACACCTAAAACAGGCGTCTTTTGGGGGTCCTCCTCTCCCTTGGATTTGTCCTCCTTCAGCTGGGAGGGAGGGTCTTTTCCGGTGTTGTGCTTTTAAGGGGGGTCGTCCATGATGAGGCTAGCCTCCTTCCCTCTCCTCTCCCACCCATCCGCATCCAGTCCCCTTCCAGGTCCTCTTTCAGCCGGATTGCCTTAGGGGTACCCATCTTAGGGGGAAGGTCTCCCCTAGCTGGCTTCCCCAGCCCCTCCGTGGCCTCGGCCTCTTCATAGTTGCCCATCAATGTGACCGCTTCATTTAGGGTGGAGGGATGGTGCCTCTGTACCCAACATTGCCCCCCACTGGGCAGGATATTTAGGAACTGTTCTAATATTACTGTTTCGGCTACCTGACTCCTGTGCGCTGGTCTGGTTCTAGCCAGTGCCACCCGGCCTCCCTCAGCCTTTGTGCCACAACCCATGGTCTTGCTCCTTGCAGGTAGCGTTCCTGCCTAAATCTTTGCCTATAAGATTCCGGCGTTATCCCCATCTGTTCTAAAATTGCTTCTTTGACCTTAAAGTAGTGCAAAGCATCCCGGGGGTTCAGGCTACGGTATGCTAACTGGGTCCGTCCCATTAAATAGGGGGCTAACAAGGTGGCCCATTGATCTTCTGGCCATCGGGATGCAGTGGCCACCCTTTCAAATGTAGTTAAGAAGGCCTCCGGGTCGTCAGCTGGACCCATCTTGGTCAGATGGACCGGCAATTGTGGCACCCTGCCCATTTTGTTTTCACTCTCAGAAGTGTCCCGGGGCCTGCCCTGTTAGGCGGTCTGAATTGTTGCATCCATCTCTCTTGCTGAGCTTGGTACAGCTCAGATAGTTCTCTCACCAATTGCCTCTGCTGCTCCTGGTGTTGTGATGAAAGCTGTAATATCAGGAGGGTCTGCTGTTGCTGATGTTGCCTTTGGCTTTCCGCCATCCACTCAAGCATCTTTGCAGGTTCCATGCTCAGCTTCCATCCCTTAGAGTAACAAAACCAACAAACAAAGAAACTGATAGGAACCGAGAAGGTATAGGCAGAGGAGTTATTGGGCTGCTTTCCTCAACCCACGGGGTTGTATCTCTGCGAGACCTCTTGCTTGTGTCTCTTTAACTCCCCTCACCTCAAGGGATGGGGCTCAATGCCCACATTCTCCACCATATTGTCATCAGGTGTGTTTATTATCTCCCACACCCCCTCTTTCTTTTAGTCTCGATTTGTGAGTCTACGAGTCCGGCTCACGTATTGCTTAACCCACCCTACTAACACGCCTATGCTCGAGCTATCCCGTTGGTAGCGTGTAGCTGCAGTTAAAGTCCATTGCTTCTTGTCCTATCATCAGAAGCCAAGGAGAACAATTTTCCCCACTCCTCCCTGTCACACCCTTTTAGATACCTGAAAACCACTATCATGTCCCCTCTTAGTCTTCTCTTTTCCAAAATAAATAAGCCCAGTTCCTTCAACCTTGCCTCATAGGTCATATTTTCTAGACCTTTCATCATTTTTGTTGCTCTTCTCTGGATCCTTCTTCTATTTCTCCACATCTTTTTTTGAAATGTGGTACCCAGAACTGGACACACTACTCCAATTGAGGCCTAATTAGGGATGTTAAATTTTGATTAATTAACTAATTGAATAATCACTGGGATTTCCATTGACTATTCAATTAGTCAAGAAGGACTAGCACGGCGTTCTCCCTTTGAAATGTACAAGACCCCTGCAGGGGCTCTTGTGCATTTCAAAGATTGAAATGCCGTGTGGAGCCGGGGGCCAGCAGGGAGTTCCCAACTAACCCCTGGCTCCATGTGGGTGCTTCTGCTTTGAAATGCTTATCTTTCCTGTGCAATGGAATGTTGTGGGCTGCTGACTCAGTGGTCTTATTTTTCCTTTAAAACTATCATAAAAATTGCCTTAAAATCGTTTTCCCCGAGTGCTTGTCAATATTCTTTTGAACATTGGAAAGTGTTTTCTACAAAAAGGAACTGAAGTATTGTCGAGGTTAGAAATTTAAATTTAAATGGCAAGTTAACATATAAAGAAAGTGCATATGCTTTTTATAATCAATGACCCAGGGTTAGGATTTCTAATCTACTTTATTGCTTTATTACTGTGAAAAGGGTGGCTCGTGCCTTAGTTTCTCTGTTCTTACTGTGCCCCCCTTAGTGGCAGAATAAGTCAGACTTAATAGAATAGGCTTGGTTTCATTTCTTTCAAAGAGAGAACTTTTAACACGAAAAACTGCACATCCTTCCTGTGGTATGTATTTCTCTTTTTTGAGAAACATAGCAAAGTCATTTTACTTTGGTGGGTCATGTAACACTAGGGTGTTTCCTTGAAAACTGTTGCCTTTGGCTTACTCATCATCTGCTTGTATGAAAATTAGTTGCTGCTAAATCACCATAATAAATTTACCTGTGATAATTTTAAACCAACGCCTTTTGTATTAAAAACTTCCTAGTGGTTAATCCTTCAGAATGAAAATGAAATTGTGGTCCTTGCCAATAAGGTGCTGAGGTAATTAAATTACATGCTGAAAAATATATTACTTTTATTATTATTTTTTTTTTAAATTACAAGATCTGAAGGCTATTGTATTAAATTTAACAAGTGCATGGCTTTTCTCCATTGGTAACTGAACTGTCTGCTCTCTTACCCAGCCTTTCATTTATTGGTACAGTCAGGTGATCCTGTGTCTCCATTAGGAGAATGCGTCTATCAAGTATTGAGTTAGTACCATAAAGGCAGTGAGACTCAGCCACATTTCTATGTGGAACCATGTTCCACAAACACTAGGGCTGCGTCTAGACTGGCAGAAGTTTTCATAAAGCAGCTGCTTTTCTTGAAAACTTGCCAGCTGTCTACACTGGCCGCTTGAATTTGCACATGAGGAGAAATTAATAAGACTGGGACTTTTCAGTTTAGAAAAGAGACGACTAAGGGGGGGATATAATAGAGGTCTTTAAAATCATAACTGGTGTGGAGAAAGTAAATAAGGAAAAGTTATTAACTTGTTCTCGTAATACAAGAACTAGGGGCACCAAATGAAATTAATAGTTAGTAGGTTTAAAACTAACAAAAGGAAGTATTTCTTCACACAACTCACATTTAACCTGTGTAACTACTTGCAAGAGGATGTTGTGAAGGCCAGGACTTTAACAGGGTTCAAAAAAGAACAAGATAAATTCAGGGAAGATAGGTCCATTATTGGCAATTAGTCAAGATGGTCAATAATGGTGCCTCTAACCTCTGTCAGAATCTGGAAGTGGGGTACTGGGGATGGGTCAATTGATTGGCCGCTGTCAGAAAACAGGATACTGGGCTAGATGGACCTATGGTCTGACCCAGTAGGCTATTATTATAGTCTCTCCATCACGAGGACTCTGTTCTCCTGTGAGATATACCTGATTTCTAAGTGAGGCCCCCATTGGCTTTAATGAGCCATAAGCATGTGTGTAAATGCATTCCTGATTTGAGGCCTGAATGGTGGTGGAGGGAAACATATCTGAAATAGACTATAGGGAACATTTAATGTTTTTTAATGAGAAGCAAGCCCTTGAATGAGTTTCAGAAATGGCTAGACCAGAGGTTTTCAAACTTCACAACACCATGAGTCCCAAGCCCACCTAAGCCCCACCTAAGCAGGCAGGAGTCCTGCAACCTGAGCCCTAGCCACCAAGGACTGAAGCCCTTGTGCTTTGACTTCAGACCTGGGCAGTGGGCTTCAGACTCCAGCTCTGGGCCCCATCAAGTCTAAGCCAGCTCTGGCAACTCCATTCAAAGGGGGTGACAACCAACTTTGGGGTCCTGACTGTCAGTCTGAGAACTCCTAGGCTAGACAACATGAAAGAGTGGTGTGATACATTCTCAATGGTCTGCCTGACTTGCTGCATGATGAACCAGAGGTAGTGGTTGGTGAGTTGGGACCTAGATGTATAATGCATGATTGACTGGAAGATTGACATCCCATTCTGGTCCTAAATGAAAGCTTCTTTGGGCCAATTCCTGTGTAGTCTAAATGCATGGCCTGTGTGTAGGGGAGCATTGCATGAAGGAGTGGAATCCTCTCCACAGGCCATCAAGTGTTAACAGAGGTATTCTGCAGCCACCACTACACAGGTTCTAAGTCATAGATTTGCCAGTCACATCTCTCCTTTGCCCCGCCCCACAGCTTTCCTGTGTGAAAGCCCTGCCTCCCCAACCCCCAATTATGATTTTTTTTATCCCTGGTAGCACTTTTCCATTGGAGAGATGCTACCTGGTACCATCTCCTCATTATGATAGTTCCTGGGGGACACGAGGGCTGGGGTGCTATAAAGAAGTAATACGGCCTGACACCATACTGCCATCTGTGGTAAATTCTAAACGTCTACGGGAAGGATAATTTGCATTCCCTTGGCACCTCCTCCTCAGCCTGCCCAGTTTTTGTCTCTCTCACATGCACAGATAGCTTTACTGGGTCTTGGGGGCAGGGATGTCCATAGGATTTATGCGGCCCTACACAGTACCTTTAAACTAGTGCCCCATGCCCAATGGAAGCCGGTGTGTGCGTGATTTTTTTAGAGAAGCAATTTTATAATCTTCAGCAACACACTAATGAAATATTTTTAAAGCATATTTTAAACTAAGGTCCTGTAGACTGAGACAGTAAATTCAGACACTAACAGTATATACCTGGGGTTGGTAAATGCCTATTAAATGGCTTCATTGCCACCTGAATGACTCTTTCACAGGTTCAATGTTTGCTAATAGGTCTTTTTCACTTTTAAGTTAACTAGATCCTCTCCGGACAAAGCAGAGCCATAGAACAGGGATAGGAAGGGGGGTGGTGATGGACACTAAGACCTAGTGATTCCCCAGATTTTCTGGTTCCATATCCAGCTGTGTATTCTGCATATAGGTAAGGACAGTCTTGCTTGGGGGGAAGGGGTATGGGAAATGGTGGCATGAATATGCACAAGCCCCATCCTGTGTGAAAGGGGATGCTAATCCATGGATGAAGGCTCTCTCAATATGTGGATCGAGATGAGATATAATCTGGCTCATGGAATTTAAGATGGAATTCAGTACTCTCTATTCTTTAATTGACTAGTATGGAAATGAATGTCAGAATTTTCAAAATGCATATTTACATCATAGAACAAAACAAGTCTAATTGGAGGAGAGAGATTTAAAATGTACACTAAAAAAGAATACTATTTAGCTAAGAGATTATAATGGTTTCAATACCCAGCACATAATAAACATCTTTTTATTCTTAGAAAAAAGTGACTGTACATAAACATAAGTTGTTTTTTAGAATTCAGTATCCTTATTTAGTTTATTTTTCCAAATTAACTATTATGTTGTAATCTCATGTCAAACTTTATGTTTCACAATCACCATTTTGAAGTCTATAAAACATTCAAAAACTAGAATTTATTATAAACCTTATAGTGAGGATTGTCATTCTCTAACCATCAGTTTGTGATGCCTTTCACAACTAGGCAGTGCCTACATTTAGAGAAAATTTTTGCAGCTGAGTTTTAATGCCTTCCAATTAATTATAATAATCATTATTGTCATAATAATTTGCCCTTATATGCCACCCACACATATGCACTTCTGAAATCTGCTCATTGGGAAATAGTACTATCATGATGCGGAGTATGGTTCATGCAATGAGGTTGTGTGTGCGCATGAATCAGGCCCAGCTTGGCCCTGAATTTTCCTGTCATTTAATATTTATGGGATGTTATTACTCCCGAAGGCACTGAGCAGATTGTCTCATCTATGGAACATATGATTCACCTGTAACTAGAGCTGGTCAAAAAATGTACTTTGTTTTGCAGAAAAAAAAATGAACAAGAAACTTTTTGTTGTTATTAACACTTTTTTCAAACACTGAAAACCCACAAACCAAGAAGTTGTTGGTTTCTTCATGAAAACCCCAAAATAAAGAAGATGGAAATGCTTGTGAAAAATTTGTGTTTAATTAAAAAGCCATTTTTCAAATTAAAAAGTGTTGATGTACGTGGTCAACCAGCTCTGTTTGTAATACCGATAGTTTAAGACATACATGACAGGAATGGGTTTAAAGCTGCAGGTCATAATGTCACCAAATCAATCCCAAAACTCCAACCATTTAATTACCAGACAATTATTTGGATCAAGTACAGCAAGACTTACCCAATTTAACCAAGAGAGTAAGTAAAGCAAGCACTCACCATAGCTCCAATAAACCTCAAGCAGGAAGTCGGCCAGTTCTAGAATTGATTGCGACCTTTCCCCTTGCTGAAGGTAAGTAGGGTGATCATATTTCCCTATGCTGAATACATAGAGCCCCACACAGATACAAAATGTGTATCTGCATCCACATACATATTCTCAAAGATTAGCCACAGATATGGACATCTCTGGATATAAAGCAGATATCCACAAATTTGCAGGGTTCTAGTTACAAAATTTGTATCTGCATCCATGCCTGCAAAAATGAACCATGGATGCCTGCATCCATATCCACAGATGCGTATACCAGTGGCCATAAAGTGGATATCCATGGATTTGCAGGGGTGTATGAATACAGGACACCTGGTAAAATTACTCATAGTCAAGCAAGTCCAATGGCAAGCAGAACTATGCAGTACAAACATTCAAATTAACATCAAGTTGGATGAGTGCCTGTTACAAAGAAATGCTGTGTAGCTGGAGTCATTTTATTTATGTTCTTATCTTCAAGTTTTGTGTGGGGAGCAGTGACACACACTCTCCTGTACACAGGGGCATAACTAGGGCAACACAGGCCAACACAGGGCTCAGAGCAGCCCCTCACTGCCCCAAGTCCTGCCCCTTCCAGCCTCCATGCCTCTCCTGGTACCTGGTGCTGCATTTTCTCAAGACAACATGTGGTGGGCACGCAGGCTCACAAGCCCACCTTCCCCAGATTTCTGTGAGGTTCACACCAGAACATGGGTGGCAGCAGCCTTTTGGCACTGTGCTGGAGGGAAGGGCTTCCAGCTGCAGGAGGGTGGAGGTAGGGGTTTGGGATAACTTGGCCCATGTCTTTGCAGAGGTCATTTCTTCCCCCTCCTCTCCCTACTCATCTATGGCTAGAAGTGGCTTGTCCCTTCCTGCCCAGAGAAAGGCAGCTAACACTTCCAAGCTGCTGCTGGCCACCAACATAATCCGTCCATTTCCTGTCCTCTGGCTCCAATGTGGCGAGGAAGGGGTTAAGCCTTAAGGATGCATTTGTGTTTCAGGGCTCAGGAAACTTGACTGTAGGATCTTCAGCAAACTCAGCCACTGAAGTGGCTCACCAAGGGAGGGTGCCTAGGGGATTTCGCAGCTCCACACTTCCTGGGGGCAGGATCTAGGGTGGGGATGGGGTGTGAAGAGGGTTCTAAGTGTCCTTGCCCAGGAGGCTGTTGAGGCATCTGCGGGGTTGGGGCAGGAACATGCTGGAACAGGGCCTGGTTTTTTGAACAGTGCTGGGAGTGAGATGAGACCAATGGGAGGAGGCATATAAAGGAGAAGCAGGGCCAAAGGGGTGAAGGGGCACAGCAGGGAGAGGGCAGTGAAGGGGGCAAGTAAAGGGTCGATGGGTGAGCAGCAAAGGCAACATGTAACTGGCCATCGCCTCCCTGCACTCACCAGCCACTGCATTAAGCAACTAGTGCTGGCTGGAAATGGGGTTGGGGCTGGGGGAGGCCTGCTGGCCAAGAGCTGGCACACAGCAGGGACTGCACTGATGGACCAGCAGGGGAAGCGGCCGGCACCACATGCTGCAGCTTTGCCTGACAACTGGCCTTGCACTCTTATCCACATCATCAGCCACTGGATCCTCCCACTCACCGCTGGTGGGTGAGCGGCTGGGGAGCAAGAATCCAGTAAGCAGTAGGACCCACAGTACTGTGGGAAGGGGAGAGACAGAAAATACCAGACAATTTACACATTTTAAAGAAAAAGTAGTGACACCTGCAGAGGGCTTCAATACAGGACTGTCCCTTTAAAAATGGGACATCTGGTCACCCTAAATACATCCCCAACCTCTGGTTGAGTTACTGAAGTCCTCAAATCATGGTTTAAAGACTCCAAGTTACAGATAATCTACTACTTATATTGGTTTAAACCTGCAAGTGATCGATGCCCCACACTGCAGAGGAAGGCAAAAGGCACCCATTCCACAAGGGTTTCTGGCAATCTGACCCATGGGAAAATGCCTTCCTTGCCCCCTAATATAGTAACTGATAGATGCTCATTATGTGGGCAGACACCTGGGAAAAATTCTCTGAAGTAATTCAGTCCTCCCCATCTAGTTTCTCATCATCGGCCATTGGAAATATTTGCTGTTCGCAGTCACAGATCAGCTACATGCTATTGTAGGCAGTCTCATCGGACCATCTCTTCCATAAATTTATCAAGCTCAAGCTTGAAGCTAGTTAGAATTTTTTTGACCCCATTGCTGTCAGTGGAAGACTTGTTCCAGGACTTCTGATGGTTAGAAACCTACAGCTAATTTCAAGGCTAAATGTGCTGGTGACCAATTTATAGCCAATTGTTCTTGTGTCCACATTGGTGCTAAACATAGCCACTCACCCTCCGCGTATTTATCTCTCTAATGTATTTATAGAGAGCAATCATATCTTCCATCAGCCTTTGGTTAAGTTAAACAAATAAAGCTCTTGGAGTCTCATCTCCTAAGGTAGGGTTTCTATTTATTTGAGCATCCTAGTAGCCCTTCTCTGCACTTATTTCAATTTGAATTCATCTTTCTTAAATGGGAGACCAGAACTGCACACAGTATTCCAGATGAGTTCTCACAAGTGCCTTATGTAACGGCAATAACAACTTCGTTCTCTCTACTGGAAATATCTCATCTGAGGTGTCCTAGAACTGCATTAGCTTTTTACATGGTGCATCATGTTGGCAGCTCATAGTCAGCCTGTGATCAGTCAGTACACCCAGGTCTTTCATCTCTTTTGTTGCTTCGAACTGAGAAATCTCCTGCTTATAGCAAAAATTCTTGGTGGTCCCTAAGTGCATGACTTTACACTATAAAATTGTATCTAATTTCTATTCCTCTAGTTTTCATGGCAGTCCAGATCTTCTTATATGAACTTCCAGCCTTCCTCCATATTGGCAGTATCTCCCAACTTTGTGACATCTCCAGATTTTATTAGCACACTCCCACTTTTTGTGCCAAGGTCATTAATAAAAATGTTAAATAAGATTGGTCCCAAAAGTGATCCCACAGGATCTCCACTAGTAACCACTCTCCAGCCTCAGAGTTCCCTTCCAGAGTAACCAGAGCCACTGACGGGAGAGTGGAGGGGAGAGGAAAGGGCAAAGGGTGCAGTTGCCCCAGGGACCGTTGATTTAAAAGGGCCCGGGGCTTCAAGTTGCTGGGCTGTTGCTACTGCTGCTAGTCACACCACTTCTGAGGGCCCAGAGCTAAGCCCTCTCTCCACATTACCAAGGACTCAGTGAAGTCTGTCACCAGCCCTGAGACTGGCCCTGAGAACTGTAGTCTCCCCTTCAACCAGTTTCTTATCCTTGTTCAACTTCACTACCGGTGTCATTGAAAGTGTCTGTGTAAATTATCAACAGCCCGTTCTGTGTTCCCAGTTGTACTTTGTTTGCATCCTCTGTGTAGTGTGGACCTGTGGCAGGTTTTAAATCATAGCATTACAATTCTCAGTTTCCAAACAGAAGAATATCTAAAGGTACCTATTAATCAGTTAATTGTGGCTTATAATGATTTGCATAATACCAACAAATGGATTATTTTGGTGTTCTTTTTGGATTCTGCACTGGATTCTGTATATTTAACACTGCATCTAAGAGTTATTGATGCCCAAATTACCCTTCACTGTCATAGACTGGGATTCATTCAGAGGCACTTCTTCAACACTGAATTCAGAGCATGGCATCATTTTGTACAGCACTCCATGAGCACCCTACAGCACCTGGACAGACCCTCTGTGCCCCCATACAAAGGAATTTTGGATAGTCAATCCACATATTAATGATCTCACTGGCTACATCCCTCCCCAACACTCCCTTAGTGCTGTCACATGGAGAACTACAGTGGAGCAACACTTCATGGTGCCCCAGGTGTTGCAGGCATCAGTCTGCAATGCCTCTCCACACTTTTCCTCCTCACCCTTGCAATGAGGGTGCTGCATTGTTTGTGCAAGGAGAGGAGAGGACTGGCCCCTAACTGAGCAAAGGATTGTCACCTCTGAACTCTCACCTTTATCTTCCTCCACATGACTCACTATCATGCACTCCCTGATCATCCGTTTTCCACATGATAAATCCCCTCTTGGTAGGACCTACAAAACTCATGGTGCATTTTGATCAATTTCATGACCAGAAGATTTAAAAATTGGTCAGTTTCATGATTTCAGATGTTTACATCTGAAACGTCATGGTGTTGTAAGTGGGGGATCCAGACACAAAATGGGATCATGTGTGTGGGGGGTTTGCAAACTTGTTGTAGAGGGGGATCACAAAGTTGTCATCTTCACTTCTGTGCTGTCTTCAGAACTGGGCTTTGAAGGCAGCACCCTTCTAACTTCCTGCAATTAAAAGACGTCAAAGGCAGAAGTGGGTAAGACTCCAGCCAGGGGCTCCTATCCTAGTGCTTTGGAGGATAGGGTCAAAATTCAAAATGATCTGGACAAACTGGAGAAATGGTCGGAGGTAAATAGATTGAAGTTTAATAAGGACAAATGCAAAGTACTCCACTTAGGAAGGAACAATCAGTCTCACACACACAGAAGGGAAGCGCCTGTCTAGGAAGAGGTACTGCAGAAAGGGATTTAGGGGTCATAGTGGACCGCAAGCTAAACATGAGTCAACGGTGTGACACGGCTGCAAAAAAACCAAACATGATTCTGGAATGCATTAACAGGAGTGCTGTGAGCAAGTCATCAGAAGTCATTCTTCCACTTACCTCTGTGCTGATTAGGCCCCAACTGGAGTATTGTGTCCAGTTCTGGGCACCACATTTCAAGAAAGATGTGAAGAAATTGGAAAAGGTTCAGAGAAGAGCAAAAAAAATGATTACAGGTCTAGAAAACATGAGGTCTAGAAAACATGAGCTATGAGGGAAGACTGAGAGAATTGGGCTCGCTTATTTTGGAAAAGGGAAGACTAAAAGGGAACATGATTGCAGTTTTCAGGTATCTAAAAGGGTGTCATGAGGAGGAGGGAGAAAACTTGTTCATCTTGGCCTCTGAGGGTAGAACAAGAAGCAATGGGCTTAAACTGCAGCAAGGGAAGTTTAGGTTGGACATTAGGAAAAAGTTCCTAACTGTCAGGGTGATTAAACACTGGAATAAATTGCCTACGGAGGTTGTGGAATCTCCATCACTGGAGATAGTTAAGAGCAGGTTGGTTAGACATCTCCCAGGGATGATCTAGACAGTGCTTGGTCCTGCTGTGAGGGCAGGGGACTGGACTTGATGATCTCTTGAGGTCCCTTCCAGTTCTATGATTCTATGATCTTGTAGTCTATGCTAGGGATACATTAAGACAGGGCTGAATTATAGATGTAACTTTATGCCTGGACTGCAGCAGAAGCTTCGGAGATGGGCAGGGCGAGGGGCTAAAACCCAGAGCTCAGGCTGCCCCAGCTGGTGAGACCAGGGAAGCAGAAGCTTCCTAGAGCAGCAATGTGCAGAAGCCCCAAGCCTGAGCTGCCCTGGCTGCAGCTGCCAGGAGCAAAAGCCCGCAGAAGGAAGCTCTGAGCTCCGCACCTGGACCTGTGGCAGAAGCAGAAGCATGGAGTCCAGCTCCTGGGCCGTTACAGCGCACAAGTGAGGGTGTACCATCTTCATTTTTGGGCTGCCTCTGGACGTAAGTCTGATCACCCCACCAAGAGCAGCTGTGCAGGGGAAGGTGAATACCTGTTCCTTCCCGGTATGGCCAGAATAGCAGTTAGAGGCCCTGGGGCCCCCAGCAGCAGGGGAGGACTGATTTCCTGCAGGGAGGGCTGATTTCATGGTCCATGGCATTTTTTTCATAGCTGTGAAATTGGTAGGGCCATACCTATCATGAAGGGTCCAAGTCAGAGTCATAGGTTTCCTCTTGAAGGAGAAAGAATTAAATTTCCTTAGTCAGTGCCATTCTTTAGTCTCCAGGAGGGTTTGCTTTTGTGTGCACATGATGTATCCCTGGCAATAGCAGAGGAGTTTCAGCAATAAAACCAAATGTCCCATGTGGTATTGTTATTATTAATAATAACTGCATTAGTAGGAGCTCAACGCATGGGCCAGCACTCCATTGTGCAAAGTGGTATGCAAACACAGACCAAGAAAACATTCACCGCCCCAAAGAGCTTACAATCTAAGCAGTGCAGGATTTTACCATTAGGCTTTGACTCAGTTATGGAAGACTTTAAATTGTCCATCGAAAGTAGGATTAAAGAATATTATTAAGGTTGTAAAGTGAAGCACTCAGAAGTTAGGAAGCATCGGAATTAAGTTAGCTTGTGCAACCAGCTCAACCTGTAATATGGCACTTATACCCATATGGAATTGTCTCAGTTTTAGACAATTCAATTACATGTATAATCACACTAATGCAAAAAAGATCGAGTGGCATTTCTACTCAGTGAAAGAGAATTTTAAGGCAAGCATACTTCCCCAATTGGATTGCTGCTTGGAAATGGACAATGAACATCTAGAAGTTGATAGAATTCACTTCCAGTTGTAGAATAACAAATACAGTAAAAACCGAAAAGATTTTGTTTAATACATGATGCTATACATCTCTAATGCAATTGCCAAACTCCTACTATCGGTGCAGTTTCTTGCTATTGAGAGTGTTGGGTTAGGGTGTCAAAAGTGTGTGTGTGTATGTGTGAGACACATGTTAGAAAACTGGCATCAGAGGTGTGAAAATATATGAAAACTTAAAAAGAATATATACTAAATGTAAAAGTGCTGTGTAGAAAAAGCAACAGTTTCACTATAGAATCATTATTTGCCTTTGAACCTGCTTAATACAGACTGAGAAGTGTGCTAGTGTTTTGGCAGCTAAGGTTACTTAGGAAACATTCAATTATGAGATGATTAATAGCGCAAGATTTATAACTGTCACTGTGCCCATCGTAATGGCGTAGGATATTTCTAGGTACAGTACACTTCTGATTTTCCATTTTGTGGGTGTTGTTCTTCAGCCTCAACCATCATCATCTCTAGGTAAATTTGTATGATAGTCTTTTTCCGAAGTGGCTTAAAGTCTTGGCGGTCAGTTATGAAACTCCTGAAAGCAGTAAGCTTGTAAACATACTATCTTTCTTTTGTAGACTACAGATTCACTGGAAAACTTCACTGTGCTTTCAGGAGGAAGTCTGAAAAAAAGTCTTTCACGTTGGGCCAAACAGAAATAAATCATTATCAGCTGCAATACTTAGGTAATTGCTACCTTACATTAAATAAAGGCATTATTTCTGATTTGAGGCTGGTCACATAGTGCCACATGCCTATATGCTTTGAGTTAGCTATTAACACAAAGCCTAGAGCAGGAATCAGTATATGAAGCTACTAAAGTGCCTTTAGAGGAGGGATTGTAACTCCAATTAAAAACACAGACCAAAATAGGATTGCGTTCTCTGTGAGTTTTTAACTTGTCAGATTTTTTATCCTCCTCCTGGACATATAAAGAGTACAGATGGGATTTTCAAAAGGCCTTAAAGGAGTTAGGTTCCTCTACGCTCCTTTGAAAACACCAGTCTATGGTAATCAGAGCTGGTCAGGAACAGAATTTCATCAGAAAATATGAATTCGTCAGAGCCGAAAAGTTTCATGGAAACATCCTGCGTTTAGCAAACTTTCATCAAATCGCAAATAGGGTTCTGACACATGCCTTCCTGCTAGGTAAGTTTCTTAGCAAGTGGCTGAGGTGCTTGGAGTTCTACAATGTGGTTCTGAGGCAGACCCACCATGTAGACTGAAATGAGCATGATTCTTATCAGTTAGTCACAGTGAAACTGGCAGCCCCAATTTCAGCCAGCAGTTCTGGGCCGGGGGAGCACATTTGGTGTCTATTTCCAAAATGAACATTACATGGGTTTTCTGAGGCATCTTAGTTCTGTCGCATCTTAAAGACCGTGAGACCGTTCTAAAAAGTTCATTTTGGTCCACATTAGCGTGTGACCATATTTCAAAACGTCAACATTTTCTGCAAACCACAAATCCTTTGATTTGGCCAGCTCTGGCTTTAATTATTAAATACTAAGGGCCAGATGGTTCTTCTCCCTGAAGAAGATGTGACAAGGGAGGAGACTTCAAAGAATCATCTTCTCACACTTAGACACACTGCATAAGGGCTGATGCAATTTGCAGTCAGTGTTTAAGAGGAGCACCGGGGGCACTCCTTCTCTGGTACACACATGGTCATAAAGCAAGTGGAGAGGGTGAGGGGCTATGTGTAACCATCATACCAATGACCTGAAGAACAGGTCACATCATGCTAAAGAAGAGCACTGCTTGACACTTCCTACTGTGCACTGAGTGAGTGTGCCTTACTGTGCCTTTTTGTGCTTCCCCAAGATGGTGGTTTTTTGCACCATCCCTATTCAGGGCTTTGTTTAGACCAGTGGTTCTCAACCGTGGGCCATATGGCTCTCCAGGGGCCACGCCCTACCTCTAGGGGGCCACATGGAAAAAATGGAACATTAGGTAAATTATGTACCTTTTTTTCCAGCTAACAGCGGCTATGAGGGGGGGCCACAGAGGTAAACAAGGCTCAGAAGGGGGCCATGAGCAAAAAAAGGTTGAGAAACATTGGTTTAGACCACAATTTAGCCCTCAATGGAGCCTTCCTGGTGCCCCAGAAAGTGAGCCCTTCACAACCATTGCCTTCAAGAGGATGGCATGGTAGGGCACATGAGGGCAGAATTTGGCTGAAAGGGAGATTAAAAGAATATGACTCACACATGTGAGAAATTCAGTTCACTGTCTTTTTTTTTAAGGAAGGGAAATCCTGGCTATGATAGGGTGCTAGAATAATTATAAGTCGCATGCCTGGAGTTTCCTTTCTATTGTCCAGTTGGGTGGTGTGTGTGTTGTGTCCCTTCCTCTCTCACATAAAAGGACCTCTATGCCTGACATATCTTGAGATCTGCCAAAGCTGAGGCCATCTGTAATGTTTCACAGCCAACACAATATGTCATAAAAAGTGTGCAACAAATGACTTTTGTCCCATCTATAAAAAAAGGGAAGTAAGGAAAATCCAGGAAACTACAGACCAGTCAGCTTAACTTCTGTGCCAGGAAAGATAATGGAGCAAATAATTAAGTAATACATCTGCAAACATGAAAGATAATAAGGTGTTAAGTAACAGCCAGCATGGATTTGTAAAAAACAAATAATATCAAACCAACCTGATAGCATTCTCTGATGGGATAACAACCCTTGTGGATGTGGGGGAAGTAGTAGAGGTGGCATACCTAGACTTTAGTAAAGAATTTGATATTGTCTCACATGACCTTCTTATAGATAAACTAAGGAAATACAGTATAGATGGGGCTGTTATAAGGTGAGTGCATAACTGGGTGCATAACTGTTCTCACAGAGCAGTTATCAATTGTTCACAGTCATGCTGAAAGGGCATAACAAGTAGAGTACTGCAGTGATCAGTTTTGGGACAAGTTCTGTTCAATATCATAATCAATGATTTAGATAATAGCACAGAGAGTATGCTTATACAGTTTGCAGCTGATACCAAACTGGGAGGGGCTGCAAGGGCTTTGGAGGGTAGGATTATAATGCAAAATGATCTGGAGAAACTGGAGAAATGGTCGGAGGTAAATAGGATAAAGTTTAATAAGACAAATAAAAGTACTCCACTTAAGAAGGAACAATCAGTTTCATACATACAGAATGGGAAGTGATTGTCTAGGAAGAAGTACTGCAGAAAGGGATTTAGGGGTCATAGTGGACCACAAGCTAAATATGAGTCAACAGTGTGACACGGCTGCAAAAAAACCAAACATGAATCTGGGATGCATTAACAGGAGTGTTGTGAGCAAGACATGAGAAGTCATTCTTCCACTCTCCTCTGTGCTGATTAGGCCCCATTTGGAGTATTATGTCCAATTCTGGGCACCACATTTCAAGAAAGATGTGAAGAAATTGGAAAAGGTTCAGAGAAGAGCAAAAAAAAATGATTACAGGTCTAGAAAACATGAGGTCTAGAAAACATGAGCTATGAGGGAAGACTGAGAGAACTGGGCTTGTTTATTTTGGAAAAGAGAAGACTAAAAGGGAACATGATAGCAGTTTTCAAGTATCTAAAAGGGTGTTACAAGGAGGAGGCAGAAAAATTATTCTCCTTGGCCTCTGATGACAGGAGAAGAAGCAATGGGCTTAAATTGCAGCAAGGGAGATTTAGGTTGGACATTAGGAAAAACTTCCTAACTGTCAAGGTGGCTAAACCCTGGAATAAATTGCCTAGGGAGGTTGTGGAATCTCCATCACTGGAGATATTTAAGAGCAGGTTGGTTAGACATCTCCCAGGGATGATCTAGACAGTGCTTGGTCCTGCTGTGAGGGCAGGGGACTGGACTTGATAATCTCTTGAGGTCCCTTCCAGTTCTAGTATTCTATGATTCTATGATCTTGTAGTCCATGCTAGGGATACATTAAGACAGGGCTGAATTACAGATGTAACTTTATGCCTGGACTGCAGCAGAAGCTTCGGAGATGGGGAGGGTGAGGGGCTAAAACCCAGAGCTCAGGCTGCCCCAGCTGGCGGGACCAGGGAAGCAGAAGCTTCCTAGAGTATTCTATGATTCTATGAGTCTAGGGATCTAGGGGTCATAGTGGACCACAAGCTAAATATGAGTCAACAGTGTGACACTGTTGCAAAAAAAAAAAAAAAAAAGCAAATAGCATTCTGGGATGCATTAACAAAAGTGTTGAAAACAAGACATGAGAAGTAATTCTTCCACTCTAATCAGTGCTGATTAGGCCTCAACCAGAATATTGTGTCCAGTTCTGGGCACCACATTTCAGGAAAGATGTGGACAAATTGGAGAAGGTCCAGAGAAGAGCAAACAAAATGATTAAAGTCTAGAAAATATGACCTCTGAGGGAAGACTGAAAGAATTGGGTTTGTTTAATTTGGAAAAGAGAAGACTAAGAGGGGACACAGCAGCTTTCAATTACTTAAAAGGATGTTATAAGAAGGAAGGATAAAAATTATTCTTTTTAGCATCTGATGATGGGACAAGAAGCAATGGGCTTACCTTGCATCAAGGGAGGTTTAGGTTGGAAATTAGGAAAACCTTCCTAACTGTCAGGGTGGTTAAGCACTGGAATAAATTGTCTAAGGAGGCTGTGGAATCTCCACCATTGGAGATATTTAAGAGTAGGTTAAATAAACATCGGTCAGAGATTATATAAATTTTGGTTGGTCCTGCTGTGAGTGCAGGGGACTGGACTAGATGGCCTCTCGAGGTCTCTTCCAGTTCTTCTGTTCTATGATTCTATGAAAGTGAAGATCATTTCTCTCTCTTGCTGATTGGGTTCAAGGAACAAAAATAACATGTGCCTTATAACTACACAAAGATAAAAACAATGCAGAATGTTTCCTGGAACAGTTTCTCTGATGGAAATATACCTTAGCTAGTAAGATGAGGTGTAAGTCAGCTATCTATGGCTACCATTGTTAGTCATGTAGTGCAACTGCATTGTCTTCTAAAGCTATAAAAATGTGCCTCCATTTACTAATCTCCAGTTCCTGTAGTTGCTGCTTCAATCACGGTTTTCTCTTGCAGAAATGTAGTGGAGATGGGCCTGAGCCAAGAAGTTTATATCCAGACTAAGAGGTTCAAGATCTACTTCTGGCACTTGTCTAATCACAGTGAATACCATTAAGGTTTTAAAACAATGAGTAGTGCTATGGCGCCTTATTAGAGACTAACCAAAATATATAGAATCATGAGCTTTTGTGGGCAAAACCTTCTTCATCAGATGAATTGATAGATGCAGGACATTTTTTGAATGTAGTATCATAAAGGGTATAATTATATTATTGGCAGTGCTGGTAGCAATGCCTAGATTCAAGGTTGTTGGGCACTTTTGGTTATAGGACCCTATTTTGTGGATTATAACTTGGCCACATATTAACCACTTGCTCTTCCTTTCCATTCTGGGGGGGTCTGCCTTGAAGGTAATTTTCTTGGTAGTGTTTTTATATTTAATTTCAACAAAATCAGATCAGCCATTTCTCAGAATGAGGTTAGGAAAAAATGTTTTTCATATGATTAAAAAATTCCTCATTTCAGTAAAGCCCAGTCTCAACTAGAAAATTAGGCTGGTTTAACTACATTGATCAGGAGTGTGAAAAACCCATGCCTCTGACTGGCATTGTGAAACTAACCTAAGTTCCTGTATAGACAGCACTAGGTCAGCAGAAGAATTCCTCCATTAACTTAGCTAATGGTCCTTGAGAGATGGATTACTAAACCAACAGGAGAATCCTTCCCATTGGTGTTAATGTGGCGAAAGCTAGAACTCCAAAGTTAAGAAATGCCAGAATTAGGCTGCCTATGCAACTTTAATTCACCTGCCCCTTTGTATGCATTATTATAGTTTTTAATTGCACAATCATACTTCATTTTTTCGATAGGACCCCAGATTTATTCAGTGCAGGGGCAATGAGTCAGGGCTGTATAGTTAATGAGGCTTCTGGCTGTAGGACATTCAACTAATTTGTTACAGAAGCTGGAAAGTGTCTAGTAAATGAGGCAAGGCCTTTAGGGGGAAAAAGGATGAACTTGGGGTTTGGGTAGTTGAATATCATCCTGACAACTTTCTGCAGATGAACACTCGGGGTGAATCCTCTGAGACACCTTAGCAAAGGGTCCCTTGATCTCAGCAAGCAACTTTCACTTCAGACTTAACAAAGTCACTACACCATGTATTACAAAGGATATAGGGCCATAAAGAGTAACATGTAAGATATTTACAGAAAATTTGTAATGTATAAAGATTTATAATCATTGTGAGATGTATGTACAGGTAATATTTAAGGGCTGATGTACATATACTGAAAGTATTCTTTCTGGACTTGGAGTAAAAATTAGTTGCCATTTCTGACCCCTTCAGGGAAGAGGGAATTGTCTCCCCAGCCTGCTTAGCCCATTACACAATTCAAGGTTCAGTTGATTCGCCTTGCGCAATACTGAACATTTCAAAGGAACGCCATCAGAGACAACTGCAAACAATCAAAACCTCTTAAAGATTAAAAAAGGAATATTACAACAAGATAGTGGTTCACCTGTTTACAAATGTAAACAAAGACTGTTTCAGTACAACACAGAGGAGGGGTCCTCTGGAGCCATTCCTAGAAGAAATGCCTTGTGGAATGCATTCTTTAGTGTTTAGATCCTGTATCTTATGAAACCACTGAGCTCTGAAACTAACTGAACTTCAGGGGTAAAAACCTCATTCAGGAGATAAGAAAGGTAACTGTTAATAAGTGTAGACCCAGGTTTGCGTTTTCTGACTTTGTTTTTGTAACCACTTGTGTCCATCACTTTCTCTCATTTATAGTTAAACATTTAGCTTTTCTTACCTTTTTTTTTGTAAGTGCTCACAAGCAATGTGTGGGTAACAGGTAAAACTAGTAAACTGGGGCACATGGCTCCTTGGTGGATGAAGGAAAAACCAGTAAATTGGGTACATGGCTCCTTCAGGGGTACAGGATCTGGAATTTCCATGAGTAGCCAGTGGCAGGAGCTGCATATCACAGGGAATGCTTCAGAGGATCTCAGGAAGGGGGGTGAACTTATGCTTACTCTGCGAGTGAAGACAGGCATAACCCGGAGGAGAGTGCTTGAGTGGCTGATAGGCTGGGAGTATCAGGGAGATGACACCCAGCCAGCAACAGGCAAGATTGCCTCATGCTGCAGGGAGGGAGTACCAGGGTGACTCATTGTCCTAGATCCCTTGAGAACCATGGGAGGACTGCAGCAGAACTGATGTTATTTCACTGTATGGGGTTGATGGAATGTCAGGGCCCAGCATGGCTGGTCTGGGCCAGGTGCTATAAGAGACAGCTACGGTATGGACAGGGCAGAAGAGAAACAAGTGCTGGACTGATAGATTTGCAAATCCACAAATCCACCAGCCACTCCACTAAGGAATGAGGACACAAAAACCATATGGCTAATAACCCTGAATCCACAGGAGTGGCCAAGGTACAGTTCTGTTGCCTGGGCAGGTGGGATGACTTCCTCTCACAGGCTAGAGGCTGAGATTAGGAATTTGGCCTTGAACATGCTCAAAAACAGAAATGAAAATGAAGTACTGTGGTTGGATACAATGTAATTTACAATCAAATTTTATTCTTTCATTAACTACCTTTTAAAAAATTTCCAGAACTGCATTGACCAGAAGCTGTGTGACCTTTTGTCAGAAAACTTCTCTGTGATTGGGCAGAAATTACAAATCAACATTTTAGTCAGCTGAAGAGATGGGTTTATCATCAGTTCAGGTTGTGAGCATTTCCTTTTGCGAGATGCCACCTGTGAAAGCTGCTTTGTTATACCGATAGGAAACCTCAGTACTTCCTTATTGATAAGAACTGTGTACAACAGAGATACTTAGATCTCAGTGTTTCAGGAGTGAAATTAGTGAATAGCATTATGCAAAAGAGCCACAATAGTGTGAATTCATTGTTTCATGCACTATAGCACTATGTATTCAACAGCTCCTTGTGAACAGCATCCTCCCTCCTCTATCTCCTGCAGATAGTCTGCACTGGTAGGGGAGGGAAGGTCAATTTAAGTGCTCTATAGCTTGAGCCCTATGTAGAGACTTATGAATTACTCAAAAAATGTTGAGCACCTCAGATTGCATTAAGGTGGCAGTGAGGAGAAAAAGATGTGGCACCTGAGCAACTATCACTGGAAATATTATCCTGAGCAGGCCCTAGGAATCACGTGTGTCGCTCTGGCCCTCGCTTTAGAAAGGCAATAGCTTACACTCCGTCCTCACCAGTCTTCAGCCACTAACTGGTTTTGAAGGTTTGCGCTTAGCTGAAAACAATCAGAGGTCATGAAACTGAGAGGCCGTTTGTTTGGTAGTGGCCAGCGATGTTATTCTGTTTTATTCATTTATTTATATTGATTTCATCTGTAATTATTTTTATCTAGACATCTATAGCACACCTATCACCATTGTATTGAAACCCCTTATAATGAATATTACTGCAACAGGCCATTTAACAGGGCTCCCCCTTCAGTACACCTTCCTCTTTCCCTGCTTTGGAAGAGGGTTTGTTTGCTTGTTGTTTTATGTTGTATTGTCACAATTATGAAAAAGCTACAGTAAAAAGCTAGGTCCTGCACTTTGTTTTAAAGGTAGTAATGTCACGTGTAGCTCACATTTGTAAGGAGTGCCAGCGTCATCGGCCCAATGCTTGTAATGGTCCATGTCCAACTCTGTCTCACTCTTGTTGAAAGTGCCACTGTTCTTGTAGATGACAGCTCTATGTCGGGGGTGGGCAATAATTTTTAATGGGGAGACCACTCCAAGATTTTGGAAAGTGGTCAAGTGGTTCTGGGCTAGAATAAATCTTTGGTCTGACACAGTATGGCCGTTCTTATGTTCTTATGAAATGACTATTTCAAAATAAGTGTTATTCCTCATGGAAAGCAGGAGTTATTATTTTGAAATAACCAGCCCCTTATTTTGAAATAACGGGCTTGGTAGTATGGACACTCCTCTTGTTATTTTGAAATAAGGGGAGTTATTTTGAAATAACTCCCTGCTGTAGACCCGGGCTAAGAGTTGACTTTTTATATATCCCTTAATAAAAAAAGTGATGTCATTGGCAATTATTGGACCTTAAGTAAGGGTTGATTAAGGATTTCCTATAGAGACAATTATCTACTGCACTTGTTACCCAATTAGCTGTGTTTTATTTCCATTACTTCAGTCCAAACCTTAAATAAGGTAACACTGATATTTCAATGGATCTTTACGTTTAACACAAGTCTTCTTTGTCATGATCTCTTTCTTGCTTTGTACTTACTGAAGACCACTGTTCACCCAACTCTACTGTGGGCCTATATTCTTATACCAGTCCTCCTTGTTTTTAACTTTTGATACTGAAAATGGGGAGGGGTGAGGAAAATAGAGAAATGGGAAGAGGGGATATGATGCATTTTTTATTTTTGCAATAAAAATTGGAAATACTCTATTTAAAAAAACATACTTGCTATTTTTGATCAGCTCTAGTTATTATCAATTTTAACAAGTAGTGTCTATGCATTACAATGGATATAGCATGCCAGTCACGCCAGCCAGGCTTTTGGAAGTAAATTCTTCAATGCTAATGTTGTAAAATAGCACAGACATCTTACTGTTAGAAGTATATGTACAAGAGTGAAGTATTAAATTGAATTTACCTTGAAAAAGAAAATATATTTTATATTAGAGGAAATTATACAAATGAATCTATTTTTCATACTTGAAGAAATCTAAATACATAATTCAAATGTCTATGTTTACATCATACCCATCACTGGTATCTGTGTATCAAAAATGGATTTAAAAATGTGACCTGAAAAATAATGTAAGAGTTAGAACTCCACTGATTCACCCATCACTTATTCGTAATGCATTTTTTCAATCAAAACAGAAAATGAAATCAATGTCACACTGTACATCTGATAACACAAACTTTTGTTTCACCATAATTATCTAATATCTGTGGTTACAGCTATAATTTTGGGACGCCTACTATCTTTTATTAGTAATTTGTGGCTTTCACAGAGTTTCTGTTCTAACAGGTGACTGCTGCTTTACCTTGCAGTGCTGCTTTTTCTTTGTAAACGTGCATTATGCAACATGTGATGTGCTACTATATGGATATTGCATATTAAAAAAATTACATTAAAAAAAGCACACACACTTGTCACATCTGTGAAAAGTCTGGTTTATCTGATTTGCCCAGCACCATGATGGAACTTTGTGCAGAGGCTTGCTCCAGAGACAGTATATTCGCATCTCTCTGGGCATTTGCAGTCAGTGGCTTTTCATACACAAATAAAGCACTATGCATCATCAGTGTATCATTTCCAGTCCATGATAGCTTTTAAAAATATATAGACCTGTGACTGTATGGTTAAGCCATTGATACTCATAAAGGAGCCCCTGAAATCCTGCTGCTCCTTGCCCTTTTGGCATCCCTAAAAGAAAGTCCTGCTGAACCAAACAATGGCTTGGCGTTTAAAGAATTAATTTCTAATCAAGAGAGAAAAGTGCAGCTGAGTAGCAGTTGGAAAAGCAGTTGGACTCAGAGTGGTGAGGTTTGCAGAGATGGAGGGAAAATCAGGAAAGAGAGTGTGGGCAATTAATAGGAAACTGTATGGTTTGTACTTTTCAGTTTTCCTCTTGAAAAGCTATCCAAACAGAGCACAGTTTGAGACTTTTGCCAAATCGATGGTAAATGTGCCAAATCAGAACCCCTGCAATAAATCCCAAGCTGAGAAAAGGGGCTGATGTTGTGTGGAAACCTAAACTGCCAGTGAAATTCCTCTTTTGTCATTCTGCTCTGGCACCGCTACAAGTCAGTACCAGAAATGGATTGAGACCTTCTATAGAAGAGAGGGTGGGGAAGAGCTGATGAAATAAGCAGGGGGCTCAGATTGATGGACCCCAGAAGCAGTTAATTACAGGAGACCTAGACAGCGTCTCAACAACAGCAATTGTTCCAAGAACTCAGAAACTCATGGACTGGGCCAGACTTACCCTGATTGTTATGGATGGGCAGCAGGAAACCTTTATCTAATCTTATTAGTATTACTGAATACGATCCATCCAGGCTATTCATTGCAACCTGTTTGGTTGCACTCTGGCATTGGTTTGAATCACCCTTCTCCTCAGCAGGCTGCCACGGATGTTGCAAAGAATAAAGCTCATTTCAGTGAACGACAGTATGACTATGCACAATATACAAATGGAAAATAATGAAAATCAAAAAGGAAAAAAAAAGGTCATAATGCTACCCTCTGCAAACTGAGTTTTACATGTCAAAAGAACAGCCAAATATCACTGTTCTTCAGCTACCTGAACCAGACAGAATGAAACACCATGGCTATGTCTACACTGGCAGCTCCTTGCGCAAGAACAGCCATTCTTGCGCAAAAACTTGCCTGCTGTCTACACTGCACGAGCGTTCTTGTGCAAGTAAATTTACAGTACAGCGTCGGAAAACATGGCTTCTTCCGGAAGAGTTATTCCTCTCCTCACAAGGAATAAGCCCTCTTGCGCAAGAACTCTTCCACAAGAGGGCAGTGTAGACAGGCAACATGAATTTCTTACGTAAGAAGCCCCTATGGTTAAATTGGCCATCAGAGCTTTCTTGCGCAAGAGAGCGTCTACACTGGCATGGATGCTCTTGCGCAAAAGCACATCTCTTGCGCAAAAGCACATGCCAGTGTGGACGCTCTCTTGTGGAAGATTTTTTGCACAAGAACTCTTCCGCAAAAGAATTCTTGCAAGAAGCCGCCAGTGTAGATGTAGCCATGCATAGGTTTGGTTCTGGATTCAAAGCCTTTGAGTAAGATGGAGCATTTTACACTTTTGTTCAAAGGGGAGCCTCGCCTACCCCAACAATGTTAAAAATTCAAATCTCTTCATTATCAGCAAAACCAAACAGAAGAATATGTACTTATCTAGGCTCTGCATAAATATAGACAAAAAATCACTAAAGCCAGGCCTCTCATTGCAAATGTATTTATAAATCACATAGAGAAAGGAGTCTCTCTTCAGATTAAAAGTAAATTTAAGCAGCCTTCCTATAACACTACATATGGAAGCATGCTGTAAAACCAGTCTCACTGTTACAAAAAATACACTGCCTCATCTTTCCTGGCTTCTATGAGAGATACTAATTCAGCCACACCTTGTTCTCACCTCTTTTCGTTTAGCCACCTGACCGAGACAATGCCTGCCCTTCAAAATTTACTTTTGGCTTGACATTGGTACTGAGCACCCCTCCGACCCTGCGCTACCATGACTCTGGGGGTATAAGAAAAAGCTAATGAGGCAGAAGAACCCAGCCCTGTTCCCTTGGGCCACAGTGCAGTTGGTGTCAGAACTATAGACAATGTTGATTTTTTAGACACAGGTCAGCAGAGCAATGGGGAAGGGGATCAGTGGATCTGGCCTAGTCCAAAGGGATAGGGAGAAGGAGAGATGAGAAGAAGGAAAAGGGTTTGGGGTAGTCCTCAGGAAAGGATTAAAGTTGCAAATCTCATATTACTATTTAAGTTGGGAGTCTCCCAATCAAGCTTCACTGGATGGCTCTTCCCGTCTCTCCTGCCCAAAATATGCTAAATTTACTACTAGAATTATGGAAAAGTCCCAGAACCCTAGAAGGCTTAGGTCCTTGTCCCTCATTAATAGAAAAATCATACTGTAAGCAGCATCTTTGCTTGATGACCCTGCAGTTATAGCCTCACACATCTTGTCAGGGTTGCAAAAAGTGCTACCCTGAAGGAAGCAAGCAAATTTCTATTCTGTGTTTCTAAACTATATGAAACTTTGAGGTAGCACCATAGCAAAATGTAACCAGCAAACATTAAAAAAATTGAAAAAATGTACAGCAATGAAACTGATATAAGCAAGGGCAGCAACTGATATAAGCAAGGGCAGCCCAGAGTTTTCAAACATAACAAAACAGCAGACAGGAGATAGACAACACAATGACCCAGTACGGCCATTCTTATGTTCTTATGTTCTTACATTGATTTGCTTCCTGTTGGAGAATTAAATAACTAATGAGTAACACAAGGGCTGAACCCTAATTTCACATGAATGGCATCCATTGCTCTACACCAGTGGTTCTCAAGCTTTAGCAATTCAAGGACCCCCCCATTTTGATTTAAAATGTTTTGTGGATCTCCAAGCCCCCCTCAGACCTAGACTCCACCCTCATTCCAGCCATTCCCCCAAGACTTTACCTGGGCCCACCTCTTCCCTGCCTCTTTTTGCTCCCTCCCCAAGTGTGTCCCATTCCTGTTCCTATCTCTCCCTCGCAGCACCTCATGCATGCCATGGAAAAGCTGTTCTCCCAGCATGCAGGAGGCAGTGGGAGGGAAAGAAAGTAGCTGATCAGCAGGGCCGGCAGAGCCTCTGGAGTACCCAGTTTGAGAAATACTACTCCACATCTTGCAAGAAGACCTAACTGCATGCACAGCCCACCCACCTGTTTCTGCTGCTGCTCAGAGACACACAGGGAAGTGCACCATGTGACTGTGATTAGCATCTAGCTGTGAAAAAATGTGTGAGATTGCTTTCAGACCGACACCAGAGCGCAACCAAATAGGTTGCAGACTTATTCAGAAGTTTCATATAATGAAACTACCTTCAACCCTTACCTTAAAGGATTATTTTTCCTAAGCTTCACTAGCTTATTTTAGATTTTCAGAAAGTCATTTTATTCCACACACATCTAAAGAGGGGTTTCAAGTTGCATATGGAATGGTAGCGCAAAGATTTGGGATTCTTGCCTGTGGTGATATCTCCTCTCCTCAGGAAAATAAGTTTATCTAAGCATACTTACTGGCTAGAAGGAAAATGAAGCCTCCAGAAAATAGAATGGCTTCCACAGAGTAGCAACTACTCGTCTTTCCCAAATGTAAAGGATGAGCTACCAGAAAAGCAGCCTGGGAGAGGTTTCTATGTGAGGATGAGTGTACAGGGGGGCATTTATGAAGGATCGGTGGATTCAGAAAAGTGAAGAATTTCTAACTCTGTGAGGGTCAGAATGTAGACTACCCTTAGGTTTTCATAATTGGAGCCTGGTGTATTTGAAAGTTCTGTCTTTGTTTTTCTTTGATGTGGTGGGCCAGTCCCTGGACTCTATATTGATATTCTTGTTCTATCACTGAACCCCCCTTCCCGGGTTTTGGGGATAGCTTCTGAAGCTTATCTTTCAGGATAGCAACTCAATCCCTCCAATGAAACAGTCTGGAAGAAACTTTGCAAGGGATTCTCAGAGTCATCCTCCCCTGGGTTTGAAAATAAGGGTGGGTGATCGAGCCCAAAATTACTAGAACCTCTTACTAGAATTACAAGTCTTATGGTTAAGTCCTATTCACCCACTGAGTTATATGTGACTATTCCAGAACAGAATAAGATAACACAGCCTGTTGCTATGTATAGTTAAGTGCCCATAATTCTTTGTCTGAAGTGTTTTTGGAGGATTTAGTGGCAGACAGTTTTTTAATGTGGCTAAAGAAATTAGCTTTTTACAGCCTATGTGTGATATATTTTATCATCAGCTTTACTCCAAATTAAACTAGCGACTTAATCATAAAGCTGATTGACTGTGGAATTTTTCTTCTTAGTTCTGACATGTGTGGCATCTTGCCCCATTGATAACCTGGTGCTTTCTTCCTCAGTCTGATTCTTCACCACATGCACATATGAATTAAGCAACACAAGGTCTAAGATATAGACTAACCACTTGTTAATTTTGAAAACGGATAAAATATGCGGAAAAAAAGCCCACATCAGTCTGACAACTTTGATGATAAAAATATCAAGTAACACTATTTTTTTCTATTGCTACATATTTCCGCTCTAAGGTAACTGATGGAGTTTTTCATAGCACACGGTCAACCTACTCATTCAGCCGAACAATTAGATTTTTTTTTTTTTTGCTTTGGGAGCCTTAAAAGATTAAAACAATAAAGAGAAGTCACATGTACTGCAAAATTTGAAAACTATGTATGTATGGAGGCTAATTTTGCCACTCTCCCATGATTAGTGTTGGTGAATGGGAGTTTGTTTCCCACATAGGGTGGCTGCCACAGGGTCACAGAAGTATGATATTTATTAAAGCTAAAAATAAAGGACAAGAAGAGAACAGCTCAAAGTTTTCTGACCGCTTTTTAACTATACCAGGAGCTGCCCACTCTACACTTCACCTAGTATTGCTCAGCAGTATAAATCTGCTGTGTGTACACAATATCTTCATGAGGTAACAGGCCAAATCCTCCTTGTCCAACTCATGCAGTTGGCCCCGCTTTGCTGAGTGTAATGGGACCCCTTGTTGGAATTATGTGGGATGGGTTTGTAATTGTATCATGCTTCTAAGTCATCATAAAGCAAAGATACTGTGATCTAGGGCACGTCTACACTGTACACTTAGGTCAACCTATGTTACATTGATTTACAGCTGCTGCAGTAATTACTGGGTGGTTCAGGGCCACACTGGCTTCCTTCTGTTGGCTGTGTATGTGCTCACTTGGAGCATTTCCTACTGACTTAAGGCGGGACCCGGGGGACTGAGAGGCAGGGCTCTCTGCTCTGCATGCTACTCGCTGTCAGTAGCCTGGCTCCACACTTCCTTCTAGGAACCTCCTGCTTTGTCAGCTCCCTGCTCCCCACCTGGAGCATGGCAGCTGGCCAGACTCTTTGTGAGGCACTGCTTGCCAGGTGTGGGGAGCAGAGAGCTAAGAATCCTGGTGCAGCTGCCCCATTCCCAGTGGGGAGTGGAGATCTGAGACACCTAATGTGGCTGCCCAGTTCCTGGTGAGGAGCCAGGAACATAGCAGGAGTTCAGCGGGGGGTAAGAAGCAAGCATTGGGAGTGGGGAGCAGGAAGCCCAGGCTCCCACTTGAGCCAGGAGCCTGGGTGGCAGCCCAACTTGGAGCCAGCTTTCTTGTCAATATCACAGTCCCAGCAGCACAAATTTCAATGGAGTTGCACGGATTTACACAAGCTGAGAATCTGGTCCAAAAAGCCGCTCGGCCTTTGATTTCACTATTAACACTGCCCTCAAAGGTGGCCAATGGAGAGGGGGACATGCTGCAGGGGGACATGATGGGGTCATGTGCCTTCCTAGACTTGCTGCTTGGCTTGAACTGAGCATGCTCCCATGGATGGAGCATGCTTAGTAACGTCTCCTGAAGCTGCTACCCTCACTCTGCCCTGCCCCTCCCACATGATCAGCTGGTGATAGTGGCAGTCATGACTTTTCATGACCCTCCAAATAGTCTTCAGTCAGTACCAACTCTAATTAGCCTGGGGCAGGTTTGAACTACAGACAGGTCTGTGTCCTATTACCAACTGCATAAGGCCCTGATTCTGCAAATCATTTGGCTTCAGTGAGCTGTAAGTACAAAACTTAACGCATGTCTAAATAGGAATCTACTTAACCACCGTGCTGAAATTTAAGACCATACTAAATGTTTTTGTGTCACAAAAAGCTGTTGATAAAACTCCCTCTGCTAGATTCTCTCCACTTTCTTTGGACTGAGTAGGCTACAGTTCTGTCCTTTTACTTGCTATCTCTGGTATGTTTTTGGGCATAGGATCTGGGTCTGTCAAGGAAATGGAGCCATGTGGCCTAGCTCCTCTAAGCCCCAGAACCAATGCTAACCCTTCAAGCCTCCAGTAGCTTAAATAAATCCGTTGCTAAAACTCCAGCCATGTGAGTATTTTGAGTTTACAGTTTACCTCTTCAAAGGGTATGTGATAGGGTTGCCAATAGATCCAACAGATCCACAGACAGACTTTGCACAGGACTCTAACCACATTTACTTTTTATTTAGTTGGCAGAAAAGATACACTGATCAAGACAAAATAGCAAACACACTTATACACATTTACTTGTATCCTGACCACTGGATAGTTCTTTTCACTTAAAGCAGAATTCTCTGAGGATCCCAGGAACTGTTTTGTGCCCTCTGTCACCCCTTTCTTTCAGAATATGGTCTCTCTCTCAAAAACAAAACAACATCAGTAATAACAAAAGGTAAGGCCAGTGAGAAACCCTTTCCTTTCTTTTATAATCTCCATCCTCCTTTCCCAGGTGGTGATCAAAATCCTCTGCCAGGTGATCTGCTTCTAAGTTTAATAAATAACAACAACAATAACAACAACCACACCAAAACAAGACACTCCACTGCATATGTATATACTTGTCCTCTTGGGAGTAATGCTTAATGCATTATGGGCAGGTGCTCTAATGCTAAGGCGATGAGTAAAAACCTATATAGAATATAATAAAATAGAATTTCTACACCCCCAGCATTTGACTTGAAAACCCAGTGTGCCCAAGTAGCTGTCTCTTTGTCCAAGGTTGCTTCATTTAAATGGACAATCTTTGACGTTTACTGACCCTCTATTTTTAGCCCTGTGCCAAGTACACAAATTTCCCCATCATCTCCTGTAGATTTTAGCCCAATATGGAGCTAAAAGAGAGCCTTACTATCAAAATGGAGTTTTCAATCGGATGCAGGTACACAGAGTCCCCAATATCAGACAGCAGTCATAATTTGAACAAAGACAGATTCCCAAAATATCACAGCTTTGCTGAAGCAACACCTAAGCCATTACTTTCATGAGCAACAGTCTGCATTCTGCAATATATACAGAGCAAACAAAACACACACCTAAACTGCCTACTTAAGAGAGGCATTAAACGTATGTGACCTTTGGGTAATATATTATTAGACTGCCTGCATTTTCACGTTTGCTGTCTTCAAGGAAATACAGTGTAAGTCTGAACAGTTCTAGTCTATGCTACTAATTCTGGAATGGACCACAAAAGAAGAAGAGATCATTTTATAGTGGTTTTTAAAAGCAGTATAAATTCTCAGTAACCAATTTTCAAATGTTGAACCGCAACCCACAGTTTAATTAAACTAGGTCAAATATAATTGTTTTGTTTTGGTTTTTTTAAAATATAGAGTGGTGAATAACCACACTTCACTCAGAAACCATGCCCTACTTAAGCTATAGAAACCAGATGATTTATTATCTATCTATCTACGTATCTATCTATCTATCTATTTTATAGACATCCATCCCTGCAGTATATAAGGCCAATATTTTAAAGGTATGTGGGTGTTATTCTGCCTGAGCATTAAAGTGCCTAACTTATTTCAATATTTAGACCTTGTCTATACTACAAAATTATGTCTACTTAAGTTACATTGGCATACAGCCATCACAGTAATTAAATCACTTATGTACGTGCATGTATGTTACTCTTCTTGCGTCAGTGGTGCACATCTTCACTAGCAGCACTTGCACTGATGTAGAAAGTAGTGCACCATGCGTAACTATTCCACCATGCAATTTATCGCCATCTAGTGCAAGGTGTTTTGGGAAGGTTTTGCAATGTCTCCTGGGGCCAAATGAGTCATGCAGGTTGATTGGGAACATGATTTCATCATAGAATCATAGAATCATAGAATACTAGGACTGGAAGGGACCTCGAGAGGTCATCAAGTCCAGTCCCCTGCCCTCATGGCAGGACCAAATACTGTCTAGACCATCCCTGATAGACATTTATCTAACCTACTCTTAAATATCTCCAGAGATGGGGATTCCACAACCTCCCTGGGCAATTTATTCCAGTGTTTGACTACCCTGACAGTTAGGAACTTTTTCCTAATGTCCAACCTAAACCTCCCTTGCTGCAGTTTAAGCCCATTGCTTCTTGTTCTATCCTCAGAGGCCAAGATGAACAAGTTTCCTCCCTCCTCCTTATGACACCCTTTTAGATATCTAAAAACTGCTATCATGTCCCCCCTCAATCTTCTCTTTTCTAAACTAAACAAACCCAATTCTTTCAGTCTTCCCTCAGAGGTCATGTTCTCTAGACCTTTAATCATTCTCGTTGCTCTTCTCTGGACCCTCTCCAATTTCTCCACATCTTTCTTGAAATGCGGTGCCCAGAACTGGACACAATACTCCAACTGAGGCCTAACCAGCGCAGAGTAGAGCGGAAGAATGACTTCTCGTGTCTTGCTCACAACACACCTGTTAATGCATCCCAGAATCATGTTTGCTTTCTTTTGCAACAGCATCACACTGCTGACTCATATTCAACTTGTGGTCCACTATAACCCCTAGATCCCTTTCTGCCATACTCCTTCCCAGACAGTCGCTTCCCATTCTGTATGTATGAAACTGATTGTTCCTTCCTAAGTGGAGCACTTTGCATTTGTCTTTATTAAACTTCATCCTATTTACCTCAGACCATTTCTCCAATTTGTCCAGGTCATTTTGAATTATGACCCTATCCTCCAGATTAGTCGCAACCCCTCCCAGCTTGGTATCATCTGCAAACTTAATAAGCGTACTTTCTATACCAATATCTAAATCGTTGATGAAGATATTGAACAGAACAGTCCCAAAACAGACCCTGCGGAACCCACTTGTTATGCCTTTCCAGCAGGATTGTGAACCATTAATAACTACTCCTCTGAGTACGGTTATCCAGCCAGTTATGCACCCACCTTATAGTAGCCCCATCTAAGTTGTATTTACCTAGTTTATTGATAAGAATATCATGAGACCGTATCAAACGCCTTACTAAAGTCTAGGTATACCACATCCACCGCTTCTCCCTTATCCACAAGACTCGTTATCCTATTAAAGAAAGCTATCAGATTGGTTTGACATGATTTGTTCTTTACAAATCCATGCTGGCTGTTCCCTATCACCTTGCCACATTCCAAGTGTTTACAGATGATTTCTTAATTACTTGCTCCATTATCTTCCTGGCACAGAAGTTAAACTAACTGGTCTGTAGTTTCCTGGGTTGTTCTTATTTCCTTTTTATAAATGGGCACTATATTTGCCCTTTCCAGTCTTCTGGAATCTCTCCTGTCTCCCATGATTTTCCAAAGATGATAGCTAGAGGCTCAGATACCTCCTCTATCAGCTCCTTGAGTATTCTAGGATGCATTTCATCAGGCCCTGGTGACTTGCAGGCATCTAACTTTTCTAGGTGATTTTTGACTTGTTCTTTTTTATTTTACCTTCTAAAACTACCCCCTTCCCACTAGCATTCACTATGTTAGGCATTCCTACAGACTTCTCGGTGAAGACCAAAACAAAGAAGTCATTGAGCATCTCTGCCATTTCCAAGTTTCCTGTTACTGTTTCTCCTCCTCACTGACCAGTGGGCCTACCCTCTCCTTGGTCTTCCTCTTGCTTCTAATGTATTTATAAAAAGTCTTCTTGTTTCCTTTATTCCTGTAGCTAGTTTGAGCTCATTCTGTGCCTTTGCCTTTCTAATCTTGCCCCTGCATTCCTGTGCTGTTTGCCTATATTCATCCTTTGTAATTTGTCCTACTTTCCATTTTTATATGACTCCTTTTTATTTTTAGATCATGCAAGATCTCGTGGTTAAGCCAAGGCGGTCTTTTGTCGTATTTTCTATCTTTCCGACACATCGAATAGCTTGCTTTTGGGCCCTTAACAATGTCCCTTTGAAGAACTGCCAACTCTCCTCAGTTGTTTTTCCCCTCAGTCTCGATTCCCATGGGACCTTACCTATCAGCTCTCTGAGCTTATCAAAATCCGCCTTCCTGAAATCCATTGTCTCTATTTTGCTGTTCTCCTTCTACCCTTCCTTAGAATTGTGAACTCTATGATTTCATGATCACTTTCACCCAAGCTGCCTTCCACTTTCAAATTCTCAACCAGTTCCTCCCTATTTGTTAGGATCAAATCTAGAACAGCTTCCCCGGTAGCTTTTTCAACCTTCTGAAATAAAAGTTGTCTCCAATGCAGTCCAAGAACTTATTGGATAGTCTGTGCCCTGCAGTGTTATTTTCCCAACATATATCTGGATAGTTGAAGTCCCCATCACCACCAAATCTTGGGCTTTGGATGATTTTGTTAGTTGTTTGAAAAAGCCTCATCCACTTCTTCCACCTGGGTAGGTGGCCTGTAGTAGACTCTAGCATGACATCACCTTTGTTTTTAATCCCTTTTAGCCTAACCCAGAGACTCTCAACACTTCCTCCTATGTCCATCTCCACCTCACTCCAAGTGTGTTCATTTTTAATGTATAAGGCAACACCTCCTCCCTTTTTTCCCTGTCTATCCTTCCTGAGCAAGCTGTACCCTTCCATACAAACATTCCAATCATGTGTATTATCCCACCAAGTTTCTGTGATGCCAACAATGTCATAATTGTTCTTATTTATTAGCACTTCCAGTTCTTCCTGCTTATTTCCCATACTTCTCGCATTTGTATATAGGCATCTAAGATCCTGATTTGACCTTGCCTCCCAGTTTTGCCCTGACCCTCCTTTCTCTCTGCCATTGTAGCCCACACTCCCTCCCATTTCCAACATATCATCCCATAATGCTGTGTTCTCCATCCCATAATTTCATCTGCAGCCCATAATGTTTCATGCCTCTTTTCAAAATCCCTGCAAACCCATGCTTCTTTCCTCCCTGATCACCACTTGTGTCTGAAGCATGAACCCTGCACAGCTCTGCACTGTAGTGATGAGTGTGGCATGCAGAGGGACCCTAATCATGCAGTAGTTGTAGCGCTACCAGAGGAGCTGGAGGAAGTGTGACAATTCCTTGAAGGCTGGATTGCTCTGGGACACAGAAAGAAACAAATAAAAATTGTTGGCAGCATTTACATAGCAGCTGCAGATGGTGGAGGTCCAGTTCTGGGCCGAAGAAATGAGCACTGATAGATGTGATTGCATTGTCATGGGGGCATGGATGTCAATCAGTGAGTGCAGAACTTTTGGATGGGCAAAGCCACATTCCTGGATCTGGGTGCAGAACTCACCCCAGCCCTCCAGTGCAGCGACACCAAAATGAGAGCTGTGCCAACCGCGGAGAGGCGTGTGGCAACCTGCACACTACGGTTGCAACTGATCAATCTGGCATCAGCTTGAAGTTGGGAAATCCACTGTGGGGGTTGCTGTGATGCAAGTGTGCAGTGCAATTAAATGCCTCCTGCTACGAAGAATTGTGACTTTGGGCAATGTCAGGACATAGTGGATGGTTTTGCAGCAATGGGATTCTCAAACTGCAGTGGGGGCAATGGATTGCACATAGATCCCTAGTCTGGCATGCGCGAACGCTGTTTGCTGGTACTTTTGCCAACAAATTACTTCTACTCCCAATGAATGGTTTACTTTGTGGGCAGGAGAGTGCTCCTGCCAGCAAAGCAATGTACCCATGTGCACTTGCCACAGCAAAACAGTGTCATTCATGGGGAGGAATTTTAAGCAGCCGAGAACAATACAAGTTTTAATGAGCAAGCACAAGTTTAGACACAGCCCGAGTGTAAGAAAAGTAACTTTTAATAAAAGGAAGTCACCCAGCATTACATAAGGAAAGCACTGAAAACAGGATTCATCTGGAAAAGCATCAATCCCAGAGTACATTGAGTAGTATCTTTTGCCTCAGATTCTTGATTTCTACAACCAAAAGTTCCTTTAATGTATCCATCTCTGCTCCCTCATTACGCCCTCCCTATTCACTGTCCTCCATCAGTGAGGATGTCCTCCATCAGTGAGGATGCAGAGTTCAGAGGTGAATCTGTATGAGTTCACCTCCCACCTTGGGTGCAGAAATAGGGGTGAGATGGCACTTGGAAATTGCAGAGGTTCTTAATGATTTCTTTGTTTCAGTTTTCACCAAGAAGCTGTCTAAAATAGCGAACACTAGTGGAAATAGTGTAGGTTTAGAAGTTAAAATAGGAAAAGAACAAGTGTAGGATGAAAATTTCTGAGGCAGGCTATGATATTCTGTTAAGAACCCCTATTGTAAATTTGGAGTCTGGGACTGGCACACAAACACAGTACATGATAGTTACCCCACACACACAGCCAAAGGTGGGAAACAGGACATGACACATTCAATGCTGCTAGGCATAACTGTGCCATTGTTAAGTACTCCTAATGTCTCTGATTTAATCCCCAGATAGACCGCATCCTGCAGAGATACCTTCTTGAAGCTGACAGACATATCACCACTTACCTGATAATTGATAATTGATGTCTGCTTTGTTTAAATACTTGTTTTACTGGAAACACTATATAACTTTATATTATTGCTCTTATCTTGCCTTACTATTAGCATCTATCCAGGGGGTCTGGGATCTTCCCCCCTCCCATCACTTTGATCTGCCCATTGAGCATCCTATATAACTAGTTGTAACCTATTGTTTGGCAATGTTCTCTGAGCTTAACAAGTGACACTCCACCCAGCGCTGTGTGTGTAATAAACTCTCCTGCTTGCTTCACATACGGTGTCCAGATTCTGTTCTTTCAAAAAGTTAAAAATTACATAGAGAAGTTAGATGTCTTCAAGTCATCAATGCCTGATGAAATGCAACCTAGAATACTCCAGGATCTGATAGAGGAGGTATCTGAGACACAACTTATCATCTATGAAAAGTCATGGAAGTCAAGAGAGAGATTCCAGAAGACTGGAAAAGGCAAATATAGTGCCCATCTATAAAAAGGGAAATAAGAACAACCCAGGAAACTACAGACCAGCGAGCTTAACTTCTTTGCCAGGAAAGATAATGGAGCAACTAATTAAGGAATTAATCTGCAAACATCTGGAAGATAATATGGTAATATGTAATAGCCAACATGGATTCGTAAAGAACAAATCATGTCAAACCAATCTGGCAGCTTTCTTTGATAGGATAGCAAGTCTTGCGGATAAGGTAGAAGGGGTGGATGTGGTATACCTAGACTTTAGAAAAGCATTTGATATGGTCTTGCATGACCTTCTTATCAATAAACGGGGGAAATACAACCTAAGTGGGGCTACTGTAAAGTAGGTGCATAACTGGCTACATAACCATTCACAGAGAGTAGTTATTAATGGTCCACAATCATGCTGGAAGGGCATAACAAGTGGGGTTCTGCAGGGATCTGTTTTGGGACCGGTTCTGTTCAATATCTTTATCAATGATTTAGATACTGACATAGACAGTGCGTTCATTAAGTTTGCAGATGATACCAAGCTGGGAGGGCATGCAAGTACTTTGGGGGATAGGGTCATAATTCAAAATGATCTGGACAAACTAGAGAAATGATCTGAGGTAAATAGGATGAAGTTTAATAAGGACAAATGCAAATTACTCCAATTCTGAAGGAACAATCAGTTTCACACATACAGAATGAGAAGTGACTGTCTAGGAAGAAGTACTGCAGAAAGGAATATAGGGGGTCATAGTGGACCGCAAGCTAAATATGAATTAATAGTGTGATACTGCTGCAAAAAAAGCAAACAGCATTCTGGGATGCATTAACAGGAGTGTTGTGAGCAAGACTCAAAAAGTCATTCTTCTGCTCTACTCTGTGCTGATTAGGCCCCAAATGAAGTATTGTGTCCAATTCTGGGCACCACATTTCAAGAAAGATGTGAAGAAATTGGAGAAGATCCAGAGAAGAGCACAAAAATGATTAAAGGTCTAGAAGACATGACCTATGAGGAAAGGCTGAAGGAATTGGGTTTGTTTAGTTTAGAAAAAAGAAGACTGAGGTCTCCTCGTCTAGACTACATCCCTCTTTCTAAAGAGGGATGTAAATGAGCCTGATCGAAAGTGCAAATGAAGCAGGGATTTAAATATCCCATGCTTCATTTGCATAATTGCATCCCAGCGGTCTTTGGAAAAAGGGTATTTCGAAAGTGAAACTGCAGTCTAGATGCGGTTCTTTCTAACAAAAACCCCTTTTTTGAAAGATCCCGTACTCCTCATTTTTTCATCTCTGCTTCATTTGCACTTTCGATTGGGCTCTTTTCCATCTCTCTTTCAAAAGAGGGCTGTAGTCTAGACAAGCCCTGAGAGGAGACATCGTAGCAGTTTTCAGATATCTAAAGGGGTGTCACAAGGAGGAGGGAGACAAATTGTTCTCCTTGACCTCTGTGAATAGGACAAGAAGCAATGGGCTTAAATTGCAGCAAGGGAGGTTTAGGATGAACACTAGGAAAAATGTCCTAACTGTCAGAGTGGTTAAACACTGGAATAAATTGCCCAGGGAGGTTGTGAAATCTCCATCACTGGAGATATTTAAGAGCAGGTTGGATAGACATCTATCAGGGATGATCTAGATAGTGCTTGGTCCTGCCGTGTGGGCAGGGGAATGGACTTCATGACCTCTTGAGGTCCCTTCCAGTTCTATGATTCTATGATATGATTCTTGCTTTCTCCACCATCCAAGCACTTGCTCTCACATTGCCACCCTGCTGGCCAGTCACTGCTCTGCTCCACTGGGCGCCCCAGCAGCTGCCATTCCCTTCTCCTGGCCACCATGCCAGTCACTGCATTGCACACTGTCACTGTCTGCTGCCACTTGCTTTTCTACTGTGACTTCTGCAGGTCAGTCTTCTGTGGTTCCACCCAGCTGTTAGTGATTTTCAGCTCTCGGTGACTGTCAGCTCTTTAATGGGGCAATTTCATTGCTGAAGCAGGCTGGGCAGAAATACTGTTTCACAAGAGGTGATTTCAGCCCTAGGGATCACTTATCAAAACAAAAGGCTCCATCTTTTCACAATGAGGAGAGCAGGTCAACCATGCCTAGGACTCTCAGGTAGAGCCCACACCTCCCAGACGGGACACCTATGCCCACCTTCTCTTCTTTTCACAAGGGTCTGGCATCCAAGCTCTTGCTTAGACAGTTCATATCAGTTGAGGGTGACCTGGTCCATCTGGACAACTTAAGCCCAGTTCTGCTTCCCTTTACTGAGACTTGCCCCTGCATTCATACTAAAGTGATTTGTAACCCAACACCAACCACTTTGGCAACACAATTCTGCTTGCTGGATACCAAAGCAGAGTGTATGTATTCATGTAAATATAGTCTGCTCCTGTAATGTTTTCTTCTCTACAGCTAGCTGTTTGGGAGAGAGCATTCAGACCCTGCTTGCAAAAAGAATATTTCAACAATTCGATTTTGTCATTTCACTACTGATCGTTCATGTTATGCTCTACTGCATCTACTGACATGTCATTAAATAATGTAAAAATAAATATAAAAATGAAAAAAATTCAAAATTCCAACACACATTCCAAAAGAAATTTTCTGAAACAAAATTTTCAGAAATTCTGATTTGTGGAAAATTTAAACATATGTGGTTAGCTTTGTTCTAAAAAACAGAAGATTTGCACAAAATGGAAATTCTGAGTTTTGACCAGTTCTGTAAACACATTGGATGGGCTAGCACTCACCTACTATGGTGATGGAGGCCAGCTACATTCCTAAAAGAGCTAGGACCAGGAGAATGACCATTGCATGATCAGTAACTTGTATCATTGTCCTTAATTAAAACTACAGACTGTGAATGAACTAGTTTACTTTACAGCATCTCCTTGTTGTTACATACAAATCTTTCTTAATTCTAGTCTTTCAAAATCAAACTACCAAAACTGATGGAAACAGATGAACTCCACACTGTCCTAAACTTATTTTGTGACAACTCAATATACCAAAGAACTTACTTCAAGAGAGGGATTGTCTTCTGTGACACTTAAAAAAGCTTGCCATTTATTGGTAAACTCTGCTCCCTGCTGGTCAATCGAAGTTTCAACACAGTTATGTTTTCATTTCATTGTTTAAAAGTCTAAGAGGGGTAGCCATGTTAGTCTGTAACTTTAAGAACAACTTTTAAAAACAACCGGTAGACCTGTGGCACCTTAGAGTCTAACAAATATCTATATATAGTATCATGAGCTTTTGTGGGCAAAACCTACTTCTTCTGATGAGATGACTCAAGATCACAGGTCTACTCATTTTTAAAAGTTGTTTTTTCATTTCATTGTGTTTTGTTGCGTTTCCCTCTATGTATTACAATTACTTTTTAATGTTAAATGTTTATTTTAAAATGTGAAGGACAAAGAAGGCAGTGTTTCAGAAAGCTTAGCTGTGCCAGGTCATTAAAGTCAGCACAGACTGTGTTACCAAAAGTATACAATTAAAATTTATATTTAGCAATTATTGTGGACCAACACTTACATTTAGAGGGCTGATTAAAATATGAGAGCATAAAAAGCGTTACGTCACAACATTAAAAGCAACAGACACAATGGAAGGATCATTTTACAGTAAACATGTTTAATAATAAAATAAAATAGCAAGATTGAACATTCCCTCTGTACAATAATAATTATTACTCATTATTTGTATTGTAGTACCATATATGAGCCCCTGCCTCTTTGTGCCAGGTGCTGGACAACCCCAGAACAAAAAGACAGAACTTTCCCTCTATGTTTTCTTGTTTACATACACAAGGAATATTTATTACCAATATTCTTCTAGGACCAGTGTCTGTATGGTACCTACACTAACTTAGCATCATAGATGTAAAGGAAAATGTGTGCACTACAGTCAGAGTGTATTGTCTAGATGCAGGTACCAGATAAAAGGTGCAAAAGACAGTCACTGTCTAGTTATAGTATATGTTGCCTTGATTTCTGAGAGATGTAATCCATTTTGTCAAGCAGTCTGTTTACCTATTGCTAGGAATTGCTTTCTCCTTCCATATGATCAGAATTAGGTGCTTGGATGCTATTGCTGTTTTAAGAATCAACCAGCAGGGCCAACAGCCACCACAGGCAAAGTGTGGGTGGGGGCTAGCTCCGTGCCCCCTGGAAGTGGTGGGACCTCAGTCAGAAGGGGTGTGTCTGGGGGCAGCTAGCCCTGCATGCTGCCCAGACTGCAGTGCACACCCCTCTTCCAGTCCTCAAAGCCACACGGAATGGTGCTCCAGCAGCAATTCAAAGTGGGCAACTGCCCTTCTTGCCCACCCCACCATCAGTGGTCCTGGAATCGACAATCAATTAAACAACCAGGCTTGCTGATGGGGAGGGGCAAATTGGCAGTCGCCCTGGAGCTGGCAATTTAAAAGGTCCTGGGACTCCTGGCTGATGCTGCCACTACAGCAGCAACGGCAGTAGACAGAGCCACGGACCCTTTAAATTGCTGCTGGAGCTAGGGCCGGCCCACAACATTTTGGCACCTGAGGTGGGGAGCTCAAATGACGCCCCCATGCCACCTTTTCTCCTGCCTTCCTGTTATGTCTCTTGTGCCCTCCTTCCTCCAGCACAGCACTCCACCAGCTCTGTGCATCTAGAGCAGAGAGAATGCATATGAACCAGAAAAAAGACACAATTTTCTACACTCTGGGTCCTAGTGGCGCCCCCCCCCCCCCAAATCTGGCACCTGAGGCGGCTGCCTCAGTTCACCTCATGGTAAGGGCAGCCCTGGCTGGAGCCTCAGGCAGTGCACGGCAGGTGATATTGAAGGGCTGGCTGGGGAAGGCTAGCTCCCACCTCCACTCCTTCCACCGGGGACCTTCTGGGGGCCCTAGAACTATACACCCCACCTTGCCCAGGGCCCAGGAAAGTCTGTAAACAACCTAATGTTTTTGTATTTCCTGTAAACAACCTAATGTTTTTGTATTTCCGAACTGAAAGGATCAAATAATGGCTACACGGTAGTTTTCTCATTGAATTGTTTGCTATTGGAGACCAAAATTGCATTACAATTTTAAATGAGTAATCTAGTAATTAAATGCAAAGCTTGAAGTGCTCTGTGAAAATACAGGTCCCAGGGTTTTTTGTTTTGTTTTTGAATGGCTGAGCTTTCAGTCAAGAGTTCTGATATATCAATGACATTGTGTACTGGTTAACTTTTATAAGCTATTTAAACCCTGCCTTGCCCACAGTTAGGAAGAACAGATCAATTTAAAATAAGACTGACATCTCTGTGCACAGAGCAATAATTACATTCCTAAAAAACTACATTAAGGAAACGTTAAGGTTGCCAAGTCAAACACTCAAAAGTTCAGAAAATTCCAGAATCAAAATTGCCTATGAAATATAATACAATCTCTTTGGGTACGTCCAGGGCTGGCTCGAGCCATTCTTGCGCCCTGGGCAACGGGCGCGCGACACATGCATGGCGCATGCGCGGCCCCTGCCCCCTGGCACATGGCGCCTGATGGCAGCTCTAGGGGGCGCTGCACGGTCCCCGGGCGCGCGGTGCCTAATGGCAGCTCTAAGGGGCACCGCGCGGCTGGGCACGCGGTGCCCCTTACAGCTGCCATCAGGCGCCCCATAGGTTAGTGCCCCGGGCAGCTGCCCGGCTAGCCCCCCCTTTAATCCGGCCCTGGGTACGTCTACACTGTGGAGCTATTTCGGGATACCGGAAGTATCCCAAAATAGATATTCCACATCTATGGAAGCAGCCCATTATTTCGAAATAGATTTTGAAATAACAGGTGGCTTATTCCGTCATCCTAGTAACCCTCGTTTCACCAGGGCTCAGGGGAATTTCGGAATAGCGAGTTATTTCAAAATTTGGCGCTGTGTAGACAGCACCAAATTACAAAATAAGCTATTTTGAAATAGCATTGAAATAAGCTACATAATTTGCATAGTACAAATTGTGTAGCTTATTTCAAGCTAAGGGTGCAATGTAAATGCATCCTGAGTGTGCATGCCTTAAATACAGTATCATAATTACACGATTGCATATATTTTTCCACATTCAGTACACAAGGTGAATGGTGCTCCTTAAAAGATGACTGTTCAATAATTATTTTTCTCCTCACCATTCAGTGTTTGGCCTCATGCATTATTTACACCACACCAACCCCATCTTGCACTGAATATAGAGTTAATTTCCTTATGGGCTTTTCTATGGTGATGTCATCATAGTATCTTTTTCATTACAAAAGTTAATGAATGTCTCTTCATAGGTGAAGGAATATTAACCACCCTTTACACTTGGGGAACTGAGGCACAGAGATTACAGTTAAAGGAGTCAACTAATTTGGGGAACCCGATTTGAAATGCCTAAGGCCTGATTTTTCAGAGAGCGCACTGGATAGCTGTGCGTGTTCACAAGACAGTGCCCGCTAATCAGTAACAGCTGTGAGCACTCAGCACTTCTGCAAATTAGACCCCAAGTGCCACAAACTAGGCAACCAGAAAATGAAAAACACACAGTAATCAACTCTGAACCGTTTGGTTTAAGCAACTTGCCCAGCATCACCTAGAAATCTTATGACAGAGACAAAGATAGAATGCAGTTCCCCAGGATGGAGTCAATTACTTTAGCCTGATGACCACAGAACTGTAGTTGTATAGCACTAGAAGGTACCTCAAGGTCTAATACGGTCTCCTGCACTGAATGAGGCAGGGATCCAGTGGAAAAAATAGCATATGATTGTGTAATTTAAGATTGTATCATGGGTGGCAGACAAACCTAGGGCTGGGGGGAGGCAAGTCCCCACCCCCACTCCTTTCACCCAAGGCCTTGCTGCCCAAGGCCCCATGGGAGCCAAGCGCCGCCCCCCTCCCGCATTGTAAGGGATGACCTCCCCTCTTCCAGCAGGCAGTGTGCAGCAGCAGCCTCCCCCCACCCCAGGCCAGGACTCAAGTGAGAGGGAGATTCGACAGCAGATGGCCCCAGCCTTTCCCAGCTCCAGCAGAAGCACGGGGGGGAGACAAAAGGCAGGTGCCAGGCCACCCCAGCGTTTGCCGGTCCAGCCTTCCCTGACTAGAGTATGGGAAAGAGGGAGGGCAGGTTGCACGCAGCTGCAGCCTTCCCCAAAGTATAGGGAGAGCTGGGCCCTTGTTTCCACCCTACCCCAGAGTGCCAGACCCCATCTTCCCCAGACCCATGAGGGATGGCAGCATGGCCTCACCCTTGGCAGGGCTGAATACCAGACAGACTCAGGAGACCAGGGGAGATGCACTGAAGGGGGGCCGGGGCTGGGGGCAGAGTGTAGGTGGGCGAGGTTGTCTATTTGGAAAGGCATTGCCTTCCCCTGCCTCTTGTACCACCACCCATTCACTCTGCGGGGATGTCATGTGTGCAGTCCAGTCAGCACACAGGAGCTGGGAGGGGTTGGAGCATGCTCAGTGCACAGGACATCATCAGAGAATTTAGAAGCCAAAGTCTATCAAGTCTCTTTTAAGACTATGCAAGGATTTTTCAGAAAATTATAATGTGACCAGATTTGGGGTGATTTTATTTTTTTCCCACTGGGGAAGATTTTTTTTTATTTATTATAAAAAAAATAAAACAGGAAGGAACTTCTGTAAAAAAAAATTCCTTGTGCAAACATTTCAACCTCCAAAATTGAAACAATTTTACAAGTGTGTTTACATGCCAAAGACAAGTCTAAATTATATTTTAGGAAAGTAACCCCAAAATGATAGACAGTGAAAACTCAATCTTTCACACTATTCAGCTCTGTTTTCAGCATTTTCACTGGAAGGCTGGGCACTTTCCATTGTATTCTCTGTTCACAAGCTCATGAACAGGTTCTTCATCCACTTCTGCCTCCATTTTTGTGGCAAATTCATTGTGATCCTTGGCTTTATGTTCGATATCCATCTCTTCCTCCATCTGCTTTGAGTTGTCCTGATCTCTTTCCTCCATTTTACTTTCAAAATCCTCCTCTTTTTTCTTCGCTTTAACACTTCAACTCCCATCATCATCAGGTAATGAAGTCTCTCATTCTTGGACACAAAGGCACAAAATGAGGTCTTTCCATGCCAGCCACACAGAACAATAGGACACCGAAGAGTGTCAAGTTTGCTGGGATCTGATTCATACTTCAGTACAATGCTCCCCATAGCCAAGTCTTTGGCCCATTTGTGTGTTTCACTGCTAAATTTACTTAAGGATGGATTCTCCTGAATTAGCAGCACTTAAACATTTTAGTTGTACACATTTATAATCCTCTCATTAATGAATGGACACAGTGTATATATTCCCTCTTGTGCTAGTCTGAAGGCACAGCCAAATTGTTCATCATCGCTGATGCGAGACCAGACTTTTAGCCCAGTGTTAATAACCTTTGTTTTCTCACTGTTATTCAGCAATACATTCCTTAGTTCCTTAGAAAGCATGTATTGCTGCCTCTTCTTTCCTTCTTGAGTTCGAGTTAATACATTCATTTTGGGGAATGAAGGATCCAACGCATAAAACTTCTGCATGGGTAGAAAGGATGGATCTTCTTCAGAAAGGAATACAAACAGATCTTCTTTAAATCCAAACAGCTTCCTTTTTTTAGATGGTGGTGGTCCACACACTCTATCTTTCTTGCTTTGCTCCACACAAACCCTGTAAACCTCATTTTTTTGGGGAATAAGGAATCTTGTGAAAAAGGGTTTTTTTCCTGACAAATGGCCCCGTCTACACGGGGCTTTTTAACGGCAAAACTTCTTCCTCCAAAAGGATCGGCGGAAGATATGCAAATGAGAGCGCAATTTGCATATTTGCTGCCGAAACCCCCCCGGCAATGTAGACACAACCTTGGTGATTACCTGTTCTGTTCATTCCCTCTGGAACTGGCCACTATCAGCAGACAGGGGAGAGATCCTTTGGTCTGACCCAGCATAGCTGTTCTTCTCGTTTTATGTAACAACCTACAAGATTGCAAGATTTTGGCTAGCTGCGCAAGCCAAAAGGGATAACAATATAAATGCTTTTACACCCACAGATTCACTGTGTGTACTTATGTGGGGAGAGGTGCAACATCTTCAATTATTACATTTATTTCTGCATCTGTATAATTTGGTTCCCCACTTCCTCTCCCCTTTCCATTCCACCCCTTCCCCCTGGTGTATCTGTTATCTTCACTGGATTTGTCCCAGGTCCTATGCCTTGACATGGCTATATACTATCTCTAGATCCTGGGCTGGCCAAGCATTCCATTTAAAATTCTTCCCTTCTTATGATGAATGTGTGTATGTTTTTCAGTGTAATAGCATATACAAATTACGTATTTGAGGGTGGAGTCCTGCAGGGCAATTTGCAGATCAGATTTTGAAAATTCCCCCTTCCTGTGCATGCATTATTTGCTATAATGAGCACACCGACTAAACTAGTTCTCAAAGTATATCTCAGATTGTGATTAGCCTTCAGGTAACCTAGCAACAGCCAATGTCTGAGAAGCCTTCATGGTATAGCAAAGATATTAGCAGAGTACCTAGGGGCTCATTAACTCAGTGAAGCAGAGATCTCTTTCTGCCTGAATGTTTTCACTGTGTGGAGTGCTAGCAGAGCAGATGTCTGTAATACAACAGGGAAGGGGTTGTATTTTCTTGTGCTTCTACTATCACAAGACTGATGTCTTCCAGTGGGGAGAGCAGATGGCAGAATGCTGAATCCCACAGACATGCTGTATTAACAAATTTGTTGTAGCCACTGATAGGGCTTTGCTGCTCCCCAGTCATTCCCCTTCTCTTGCTCATTAGTTGTACAGAGAAACCTCTCCTCACCTTTGTTCGGCGTCCCCAGGCACTGTGCCCCCTTAGTGACATCCAACAAAGCAGTCAGTTTTTAAATGGCAGACAGCAACCTCATGAAACATTTATAATGCTGCACTTTAAACAGTAAACAGATTTGTGTCATAGAACCTTGTGTCTGAAGCTGCTGCCAGCCAGTGGCAGTTTGGACTCCGGGTGTGCCCAGGCCTGGGGGAATAGCATGGTGGCTGTTTATTTTCTCAGACAGTTATTGATCTTCCACCTGATCTAAGCTCAGTCCTTGCTGCTGAGATAAGCATATTACTGGTACAGGCAGAACTTGCTGTACATCACTCTCTCCAGTGAAGTTAGCATTCTGCTTAAAACCTGAAGGATGATGATTCAAAGCAAACGTGACTGGTGATTTGTGTATGGTGTCAAGCTGGACTTTTTGATGGACACTAGAAATTGAGAAGCATTCTTTGTAAAGGGAGTCCCTGATTATTGTGGTTCCAATCTGTGCTTGCAATGAGAGCACAGTATTATCAGTGCCTGCCCATTTCACAGATAGCTCCAGTTCATGTTCCATTTTCATAGGCCCCATTTGCAGAATTTACCATGGTGTTCCCGTGGAGTCCATCCCTTGGTAAGCAACAACGGAAGGATCTCTCCTGTAACTGTGATCACTGTGGGGGACACACTGAGATTGCTAATCAGAGCAAACTGCAAAGACAATACCCCAAAACTGTTGGTTATTCTAATAATTAGGGTCACAAAGCCAGCAACAAAACAACTTCTATAATACTATACTGGTTACCCAGAAGCCAAAAACACAGCTCCCTTAGAGCAATCCAGTCCTGGGCTTCCATTCAGACAGCCAAGTCAGATATGGTAAAGGTTACGTAAAATCTTATTTATCATATGTAAAATTCTACCAATACTCAGACACATTACCCACAAGGTTAATGAATATTTCAGATCTTGCCCAAATATACACTTACAGCCAATTCATATTGATATAAGATTTATTAAACAGAAAAGAAAGAGTGATTATGATTAAAAGCTCATTATACATACAGATATGAACGCAGGCCAGTTTCATAGCATAGATGGTAAGTTGAGTTAAAAAAAAGTTATTTTAGAGTTGGTTCCATATGTTATACTCTGATAGACAGTCCATGTATAGAATTTGTTCAAATTCTCCATTAGAATAAGCAGACTAGAGCTGGATATCTGGGTCTTGAGACTCCAAACCTCCCCAGATAAAAGTTCAAGGAGACTTGAGGTAACAGGATTGGGGTCCTAGAATTATTTTATAGATCTCTGCCAGGCTGCAATAGCCTCTAGAAAGTAATCAACAAAGTAGACATTCATTAGTTGAAAATAAATATATATTATGGCTTTGAAGTCAATTTTATTTCCTATGTATATACAGGTAATTATTTGCACTGATTAACATAAGGCAATTGGCTACATCATGTGACACTGGACTCCATCTTGTGCTTGTACTTTTCCACTAACTGCTAGAACCTTTGCTTGGAACAATGAAGTTCTCACCACATGGAAGGAGCTACACAAGGAGAAAGTGACTTCATTACAGGGCCTCACTTTGCCCGCAACTCAGCACTTGGAAACACCTCAAAGACAGAACAGGGGAAGGTGGTCCTAGGAATGAAAGGAGGATTCCAAGCCTGTGTATTGAAGATTGGTGGACCAGTGTGTGAAACGCAGCTTGATTTAAATCCTGTGAAGTTTATAGAACTTAGATTATGGTTTTCTTTTGCTCTTAGGTAATCTACTTTGATCTGTACATATTACTTTTAATCACTTCAAATTTATCTCTCTGTAGTTAATGCATGTGTTTTATTTTTTACCTAACAGAGTGTTGTTTGAAGTGCAAAAAGAAATGTGTTCAGAAATAGAGTTGGGAGCATTGTCCTCTCCGCATTGAGGGAGGGGCAGACTGAGTAATAAACTTACACTAGTCAGGATTTTGACCAGGGCAAGCTGCAGAGGACTCACTGGAGTCTCTCTATTGTTAGTTCATGAATGGCTAGTGAAAGCATTCATGTGATTGCAGCTGGGGTGTCTCTGTTTGTGTATGGCTATCTAAGTGCAAGTCCCGGAGAAGGCTGCACTCGTCATAATCTCACCATGTGAGAGGGAGCCTAGATTAGTGTTCCAGAGTACTCAGTGGTGTCCCAGTTCCCAGTTGCATCCCAGGGAAGTCCATTCAGCCCAGGTGCCTTCCAGTACTGCTATTTACCCGTCTCCATTGTAAAATCTGACATTTACCATGTTACCACATTTCCCCCCCCCCCTCCTATTTTTAACCAGTTACTAATCCATGAGAGGGCCTTCCCTCTTGTCCCATGATTGCTTAGGAAAAGATCCATAGATATGCCTGTCTGTTAATGTAGGTGTAACACGCTTCTGGGGATACCCAGGACTATGAGTTATGCCTCATCAGGAGTGAATGTTGCTGGTGATTAGACTGTGTATCAGCTGTCTTCCTCACCAGTAAATTCCTAATGGTTCTTCCAGCCCAAACCTTGCCTAGCAGGTAATAATCAGTGAACTCCAGTCCCCAAGATCCTCAGAGATGATTCTCTGCCAGGCACAGCCCTTACCACTGCACATTAACAGAAGATATTACATTTGCGACACTCTTAAGAAGTCAGTGCATCACAGTTAATTAATTTAACTGGATTAAATAAATTGTCCCTTTCAACACAGATCTGAATTGGTGTACTGTAAAACTAAAACAAAGTTTGTTAACAAAAGTGCACAGATTAAATAACTAGTGAAAGAGATAAAGGTAGAAATGGATAAAAGCAAGCAAAAGTGAAAAAATGTATCTAATATGTAAAACCTATCTAAACAATGATATATCTGAAATACATTGATGATATTTTTATCCTCTGGACAGATGACGTAAACTCCCATAAAGATTTTCACCTCAACTTCAACAACCACCATTCATTCATCAAACTTTTTCTAGAATTCTCCTACATCAGCTCCAACTTCCTGGATACCATGCTGAGCTTTAACAATGGAATTCTGCAGAGATATATGGATCACCTCACTTATCTTCACAGATCCATGAACCAATTCAACATACTAAGAAATCTGTTATCGGCAACCAGATGCTCAGAAGCCATTGGTACGTTCCAAGGAGAAAGTCTGGGACATGCATCTTAGCACACTTAAAATCACCTTCACCAAACAAGGACACTGCACCAAAGAAGTAGATCACATCATGGAACCACTCAGCTACCCAAGAGAACTTGTTTCAATATGGGGAAAAAATTCCCTCAATGCACACCTAAGTTGTCACCTACTATCCTACCCTGGAATCCATACCATGTATCATTAAACAATTACAATCCATGCTAGTTGCATCCTTGATGGGCATTATATCTTCTAAATAAATCTTTTCTGAACTCCCTCTTCTAGCCTTCATATAGTCCTCCCAACCTCTCCAAGCTCAGCAAGTGAGAGAAAGCACTTGTTGGCTGTGGTATCTGTCCATGCTTTTCCAGCATGCCCAGGTCATACAGCCTCTCTTCTTTTTCCAGGGCTTCTTTGTCTTCCAGCTCCATGGCTAATGGGTGTACAGTTGCTTCTATTTCCAGGGTCTTACTCTTTGGTGCTCCTATTTCCCATTTTTGGTATTCATGATCTTATTCTCATTCTGCTTTCCATTTCTGAGGTCTCCAGCTGCTTTCTCAGCCTCCTTTGATGGCTTTTTGGTCCTTTTCAAATCTAGTCAGCTCTAAAGTTAGTGATTGTTTCACCGTCATTCATTTTAAACGTCCTTTGTTCTATTTCCTTTGCCCGAAGCAAACAAAATAAAAAACTGTAACCTTTCTTTGATTGTTCCCAGCCTCATCATTTAAAAATCACTTACAACTATTTTGCCATGGCTTTGACCCTACCCCACAATCAAAACAGCAAGCTGTGTATAAACCCTGTTTGATTGTGCCACTGCAGCACACTACAAGGGGCACTCAGAGCTATGAGCCACTGTGGATTTCTCTACACTACAACAAAAAAACCCATGCCATCAGCTGATTTGGGCTCTTAGGGCTCAGTGTAGGACTATAAAATTCCAGTGTAGAGTGTGAGACCCTGTGAGGAGGCAGGAGTCCAGAACCCAGACTCCAAACTGAGCCCAAACCAGCTACATTGCAATTTTATAGCCACACAGTCTGAACACAAGTCAGCTGACACAGACTGGCTGTGGGTGTTTTATTGCAGGGTAGGCATACCTTATGCTACCTCTCTGCCTCAGCAAGAGTGAATTTTGCTGATGATTAGACTGTGTCTCAGCTTCCTGCTGCAACAGTATGTCATTCTCAGAAGCAAACTCCTGAAGACTCATCCAGCTTAAACCTCCCCTATCAGGGACGATCGGCGAACTCCGGCCCTAAGCTCCTCAGAGACATTTCTCTGCAATGCAAAGCCCCTGCCTTGACAGTGGGGCTGACAGCCTAGCCAGGCCTCCAGGCCTGGCAGGGAAGGGGTTGCCTGCAGCCCTGAAAGGGGCGGGACTGGAGCTAGGCATCCCTCAGTGCCATCCAGAAGGCACCTTGCCTCCCTCAAGCAGCCCTCAGTGCTGCTCAGAGTGTGCCATGTGGCACTCCAACGGTGATTTAAAGGGCCCATAGCTCCGGGTGCCACCACTGCCATAGTAGCAGCAGCTGGGTGCTGGGAGCCATTTTGTATCATTGGGCCCTGGGGCAGTTGCCCCTTTTGCCAATCTCACCTCCCTGTCAGCAGGTCTGGTCCCTGTGCATTCACAGAAGATTTTAAATTTGCTGTTGTGATGAAGAATTGGTACATCACAGCTTATTAATTTAATTGGGATAAATATACCTATGGTGACCATATTTTCTGAACCAAAAATCAGGACGCATGATCTGACAAAGGATTTTTTCCTGATTTGTGAGTGGGCTGATGGTACAGGGTCTCAGCAGGGTGCTGAGTGAGAGGGCAGGGAGGTGGGGGGTCTCAGAAGGATGGTGATTGAGTGTGTTGGGGGTGCAGGGTCTGGGCATGAGGGGAAGGGCACCACTTGCTTTCGTGTGGCTCTCCAACACCATGCCCCAGGCACCACCTCCCACTGTTCCTATTGGCTGGATTCTGGAACAGCGGGAAAAGCTTCCAGGAAGCACGTCCCTGTGCTTCTGTTCCCCAAACTGGGGGAGGGAGATGGGGAACAGCCGCTTCTAGCTACACTCCTTTCCTGCAAGCAAGATTTGGTGGGGAGCTTTGAAATATTTGCCAAAATATTGGAATTTCTGGGACATTTCAATGGTTTACAGGGACAACGGGACAGAATATTTGAAATCGGGACTGTCCCGGAAAATCCAGGATGTATGTTTGGCATAAATACACCTATCCCTTAAAATACAGCAGTGAACCAGTTTATATTAAAAGTAAAACAAATGTATTAACAAAAGAGTACGGATTAAGTGATATGAAGTAAAAGTGATAAAGGCAGAAATGGCTTTGAGCAAATAAAAGTGAAAACACATCTAAAAGTCTAAAAATTAATCTTGCAAGCCACAATCTTGCAAGAGGGAGGGATAGTTCAGTGGTTTGAGCATTAGTCTGCTAAAGCCATGGTTGTGAGGTCAATGCTTGAGGGGGGCCGTTTAGGGATCTGGGGCAAATCTGTGAGAGATGGTACTTGGTCCTACCGTGAGGGCAGGGGACTGGACTTGATGACCTCTGAAGGTGCCTTCCAGTTCTATGAGATAGGTATATCTCCATATGGTTTGTTTTATTCACCATCTCCTTTCCAGCTTTCTACTGGCTATCTCTGCCAGGAATCATCACAGAGATAAAATCGCTTGGTTTCTTTGTCTCCTAAGATGAAGGATAAAGATGCAGTCTTTCTTGTGCCTTATATCCTCAAAGGGATGTCTTTGTTTTACAAGTCAGGAAGGCCACCTGGGGATTCAGTCTCCCATGTGTCTCTCTGGGCTTCAGAAGCCATGTTAATCTTCTATTTCTCAAGTTCAAGAACAGGAGAGCCCCTTTGGGTTTAGCTCAAAGGCTTTGTTTACTGCCTATATATGAACTATGGTGAACCCACATCCTTTGTCTAGGACATACCTATTTATCACCTTTAACAAAGCTAGAATGTCTGCTCTCAAATATCCTCTAGTAATGTCATACAGAGGAAATTAATAATTTCACAAATAAGATTAACACATGCATTTTACAATTATATTAATAGCCAGAGTGTTATTAACATTCACATAGTACCTCACAAAGTAAAGTTTCATAGAATCATAGAATACTAAAACTGGGAGGGACCTCAAGAGTTCATCAAGTCCAGTCCCCTGTTTTCACAGGAGGACCAAGCACCATGACGTCCCTGATGGACGTCTTACCTAAACTATCTCCAGTGATGGAGATTTCACAGCCTCCCTAGGCAATTTATTCCAGTTTCTAACCACCCTGACAGTTTTCCTAATGTCCAACCTAAACCTCCCTTGCTGCAATTTAAGCCCACTGCTTCTTCTCCTGTCATCAGAGGCCAAGGAGAAAAATTTTTCTTCCTCCTCCTTGTAACACCCTTTTAGATACTTGAAAACGACTATCATGGCCCCTCTCAGTCTTCTCTTTTCTAAACTAAACAAGCCCATTTCTTTCAGTCTTCCCTCGTAAGTCAAGTTTTCTAGACCTTTACTCATTTTTGTTGCTCTTCTCTGGACCTTCTCCAATTTCTCCACATCTTTCTTGAAATGTGGTGCCCAGAACTGCACACAATACTCCTATTGGGGCCTAATCAGTGCAGAGTAGAGTGAAAGAATGACTTTTATGTCTTGCTCACAACACTCCTGTTAATGCATCACAGAACCATGTTTGCTTTTTTTGCAGCCGTGTCACACTGTTGACTCATGTTTAGCTTGCGGTCCACTATGACCCCTAGATCCCTTTCTGCAGTACCTCTTCCTAGACAGTTGCTTCCCATTCTGTATATCATTGCAATCAGGTGTAGGGTCATAGTAGGAGGGCTCACATGCGGGGGCACTGAATTGTCTTGTTTAAGAATGAAAAGATCATGGAACTATTAGTTTTAGAGAAATATCATATCTAAAGAATCAGATGGATCCTGCAAAGAAAAGGAGTCTTCCAGCAGCTGAATAGCAAGATTGAGCCTATTATTTAGTATGAAAATAAACAACTTCTTCCAACTACAAATGAACTTTGCTCACCTTTCGGCTTTAGTTGATCATCTCTTTATCTTTCTCGCAGAGAAGCCCTCCTCTGGTTCTCATTACCATGTACAGATTCTGGCTTTTTTCCTTAGTTCAGTGACTGTCCAGGCTCAGGAAAATCCCTGTAAGCATGGGGACTTGCTGTCTGAACTTGTAACACTTTTCCAGTTCACAGTTTGTTTTGTAATAGACAGACATACTTTGCAAAAGGTGGTGGAGCGGAGGTGTGTGTGTGGAGTGTGGGGGACTGTTAAAAACAGGAAATACACTTGAACTATTGCTATATAATTCTTGTCTTATCAACTCTTTGCAGCAGCTGAAGCACAGAATATCTGCTGTGCTCTACCTGTCCAGAGGATTTTTACAACACAGTGAATGTCATTTACTCTTGTGCTTAAAACAAGTAAGCTGGAAGAATATTTGGGTCTTGTAATGAACACTAAGTTCTTTTCCTATGGATCTGGAACCAAATTAATGAATTACTGTTGAGCAGAGAAATCCTAAGCTCCCATGAAGTTACTCTCCCTTTTGCTGAATGCATAGTTGCTTTCTGTATAGTTATGCTCCATGGCACTAATTTTCAGAGATGTTCATGGTCTCATCAACTTTAAGGTCCAAAAGGTCCATTACAGTTATCTAGTCTAAACTCCTGCCCATTGCTGGCCACAGAATCTCACCCATTCACAGGGGTGCTGACAGCTATGTCAGGCCTCTAGGCAAGGTGGGAAGGAGCCTGTTCCATGCGCCTAGAAGGGGCGGACTGGAGCAAAAGGGGCAGAGACAGGGCAGGCAGGCCTCTGTGCTTCCCAGAGTGCGCCATGCTCCCCAGCCCTTAGAGCCACACGGAATGTGCCATGTGGCACTCTGGTGATGATTTAAAGGGCCCAGAATTCCAGGCACTGCCGCTACCACTACTGGTAGAATCGCTGGGGCCCAGGGCAATTCCCCATTTGCCCCCTTGGCAGCGGGCCTGCCCATCCACTCCTGTGATAGATCCTTTTGCTGAATGCCTGTGCCTTCATTGGCTTTAGTTAAATTGATGATACTCCAAAAATTAAGCTATGCATGACATCCAGGCTTTCTGGAAGTTAATGGCAAAACTCTCATTGACTTCAGTGGGGCCCATAGTTCCTACCTACGTTTACCTGTCATTCCACAATGTTTACCACTGTTCTCTGCTGGACAGCATAGCAGATGTGCTCACATCCTTCATTTTCCCTTCTAGGAGTTGCAGGGACAGCTTTAATAATATCACTGTACCTATCTGCCACATGGAAGAGCGGAGTAGAGTCACTTAGCCACTGGTCAGATCTGGAAGAGTTTCCTTTCATTTTGAGGTGATAATATTATCTCTGGAGACTTGCGTTAGATATTTGAGTCCAGTTGATCTTTAGGCAATTTACCACATAGAAAAAGATAGAACTGTTGTATGTAGCCACTGGAAGACAAGTTCAAATGGAAGCTTCAATGCTAACTGAGTTTCGACTCCACCAATGGGAAGCTGAGACTAGCCTTATGAGCAGATGGCTTCAATTGATTTAACTGCAGCTGTGATTTTTAACAAGGTAGAACGTGCAAGTGCAGAGATGCTAGAAATGCTGGCGTGAGCATTACCACAGTTAAAGTAGCTTCTTATTTAACTTCCCAGCAGCAGTCATAATGGGTAATAATGGTTAAGCAACTGACAGCTTTGTTGTGCTTTGGGTGCAAATGCTAACGAATGCAATGAATTATGGTTGTGATTATTTTTGTAAGATCTCTTCTATTTACAAAGGGGAAAGCGAGTGAAGGTAGTGTTGTTATTATTTAACAAGACTACCAGTGCTGACATTGGAGTCGAAAAGGGCTCTGCAGAAGAAGACAGAGTGCCTGTGGGCGGTGGGACAGTGAAGAGGTAGTGGTAGAGGCTCATGGTAGATCGTATTCTGCAATGTAATTCTGCTGCAAAACTCTTCTACCTTTCCTGCTGCTTGGACCATGCTTTTCACTCTGTGAATAGCATCACAGACTTGCTCAAATTTAAGATATTCAAGGCTCTGCACAATTTAGCTGCTGCCTACGACTCTGTTTTCAGCTCTTGATGCCATCCATTTTGCTCTGTCCTATCCATATGACTTAGCCTCATTACCTTTTGAGACCTCACATTGTCATTTCCATTTGTTTGTGTGTATTTGACTATATTCTTCTTTACCTGTCTTCATAATTTCACTTGTCTTCTAAGGCCTGGATCTTGTGACTTATTGGATCTTCTTTACCTAGTCTGCCTCATCTTCCCCTTCTCCTCCTTCTGGCCTCTCCTTTAAAAAACTTATTTCCAAAAACTTTCAGGCCCTAGTCCACAATAAACTTCAGCGAATTAGACAGCAGAAAATTGAAAACGACTTTTCTTAACACCTGACTTACAGATCAGGGGGGTACAGGAAACAGATGGGACTGTCATGGAGCATAGTCTGTTTCTTACCCCAAGTCCTTCCAAAATAGTAGCATATTCTTAGAGGGTCAGATTCTGAGAGGTGCTGAGCACCAACAGGCCTCTGTGAGTTCAGTGAAGAGTCAGCTTTCAATAGATCAGCCTTATATTAGGGCAACTCTGGCGTCTTACTCATATTGTTTCCATTACTCAGTCTCCATGTTTGTGTCAAAAAAAATTCTGAACTGCTGAATGATAAACTGGGTGAAGGAAATAACAACTGCTTGGTATCTTGCTGTCTTTTGGCATGCATGTGCTACTTTTGACAAGTGATTAGACCTGTTGCTATTACAAAGGAAACTAATACAGAGTGGAAAGCCCAAGGGCTACGTCTACACTGGCATGATTTTCCGGAAATGCTTAAAACGGAACAGTTTTCCGTTATAAGTATTTCGGAAAAGCGTCTACATTGGTCCCGGAGTTACCGTTATAACGATCGCTTTTCGGAAAAGCGCGTCTACGATGTGGCGCGCGCTTTTCGGAAAAGCAGAAGCCGGAGCCATTTTGAAGAGGGCAAAGGCCACCAGACCTTTCGGGGCGGGGCCGGGCGCCATTCAGACACGTGCTTAAAGGGGTCTCGCCGGACAGCCGTTGGTCTCCTGCTCCCCTGCCTTGGGACCTCTGCCAGGGACTGGCACCCTTAGCAGGTTCAGTGGTTGCCCTCTGAGTTTTGGGGACACCACCCTTTGGCCCCAACTGCTTTTCCCTGAGTTTAGTTTTTCTGCCCTGCTCTGTCTGCCATGGAGCCGTGGGTGGCCATTTGCCTGCTCGGGCCCCTGTTGGAGCTGTGCAGTGCCTGCTGCTCGTGCTGCAGGCGGTGCCATGGTGTACATGAACCAGGAGGCAGGGATCGCATTGGACTCCCTCACCAGGAGGCCCTGGCAACCGTGTGGCATCAGCACCCCACCGTAGAGAGGCCCGTCTGGAGTTTGAGAGCAGCACCGACTGGTGGGAGCGGCTGGTCCTCGGGGTCTGGGGCGACCACCAATGGATCAGGAATTTCCGCATGAGAAAGCGGACCTTCCTGCAGCTGTGCACCTGGCTCACCCCGCGCTGCAGAGAGCCACCACCCGGCTGCGGGCACCCATCCCCATCAAGAAGAGGGTCGCCATCGCTCTGGAAGCTGGCCACACCGGACAGCTACCGCTCGATGGCACAGCAGTTCGGTGGGACGATCAACCGTCGGAGTGATCGTGGAGGTAAGTCCCAGGGGAGTGGGATGGGGAGGGTGCTGCACTCCAGGCCCAGGGACAGCCAAGATTCCAGGCTGGGTCGGCCAGGGGTTTGGGCCGTCCCTCCCTTGCACAGGCCCGCTGGTGGGGGCCGTGGGGCGAGGGGGCCCTGGTGTGTGTGTGTGTGTGTGTGTGTGAGGACAGAGGGAATCAAGGGGGCCCCAAGGAGCGCACACTCACCCCTGCCGTATGTGATGTGTTCCCTTGTGTTTCTCTGCACCCTTCTGCAGGTCGTCCACGCCATCAACAACATCCTGCTCCCGAATCATCCGCCTGCGCGGCGTGGATGATACCATGGCGGCCGCTGCCCTCGGGTTCCCCAACTGCGGGAGCCCTGGGCGCCACCACATCCCCATCCGGGCCCGGGCATCGAGCGGCCCATTTCATGAACCGCAAAGTACTGCTCCATTGTTCTGCAGGCCCTCGTGGACCACGGGGCCGCTTCCTGGACATTCACGGGGCTGGTCGGCCGGGCACACGACGCCCGCATCCTCCGCAACTCTGGACTGTTTCGCAGGTTGAAGGCGGGCACCTACTTCCCCGGCGAGACTTGACTGTCGGGGATGTGCCTATGCCCATCTGCGTCGTCGCGGGCGGCCTACCCCTGATGCCCTGGCTAATGCGGCCCTGCGGGGCAGCCGGACCAGAACGGGCCGGTTCAACGGACCGCCTCAACCGGGCGAAACCCAGTGGAGCTGGCCTTTGGGCGTTTAAAAGCCCGATTCCGTTGTTTGCTCACCCGTCTCGACATGGGTGAGCAGAATGCAACGGACGGTACTGGCCGCGTGCTGCGTGCTCCACAACATTGTGGAGCGCAGGCCTTCCTCCCTGCATGGATGGCAGCCGAGGCACAGACCTTGGAACAGCCCGACACAGCTGCCGTCCGCCAGGCGCGCCAGGATGCGGTGCGCATCAGAGAGGCCCTGGTGGACATGTTTGCCCAAGCCCCGTAGTAGGGTCGCCTGGGTCTCCCCAGACTACTCCCGCCCGTCCCCTACCCTTCCCCACCCCCTCCTTACCTCCCCCAATTGTAAAGCGTCGGGTCAAAGCACATCGGCCGTCATTGTGACTGTTCGTCGGGTGCGTCGGGCTTAGTTAGGGTTTTTCTTTTTAGTTTAGGCTACGGTTTAGGCCACCATCGCCTGTCCCGAAGAACAGCCACGAGGATTCGGGGTTCGTGCAGAAGGCTCAAGTCAGCGTACCTGATTCCAGTCGTCTTCCGTCGAGGGATCTCCTGGCTGTTCCTCTCCTGAGGCCCGGAAGGACCAAAGGATTGAGGTGGCCAGCAACACTACTCAATTGTCCTCCCTGCGCCTAGACTATGTTTAATTATCTGTAGTGTGCATCTTTTAACGTTCTTGCTTGTTTGTGAGCTATGTAAATATAGTTTGTGGTTTACATTTTACTGAAAAGTCTCAGTATTTATTTATGCGCCACAAACCAATGAGCACTTAAAGGGCCCCCAGTGATAGAGTACAGATTTTGTTGTCTGCAGTTTGTAACCCTGTTAAATTTAAGTGGCTAATTGGCATCTCACATCATTTCCTACAGTTACTAGAGTAACACGATAACCAACACAGGAATGAACAGAAAAATAGAAAACTGTTTATTTACAAGGGGGGGAGGGGACCTTCAACTGGGACTGGGACGGGGGACCTTCAACTGGGACGGGGACCTTCAACTGGGACGGGGGCAGTTACTGGGATGGATGGCCCCTGCGACTGCTCCTCCGGGGCCTGCACACGCTGGGCAGACCGCGTAGGGGCAGGCTGCACGGGAGGTGGGCACGACCACGGGCACGACCACGGCAGGAGCAGGGGCAGGGGCAGGAGCAGGAGCAGGAGCTGGGAGCAGGAGCAGGAGCAGGGGCAGGGCAGGAGCTGGGATAGGAGCTGGGATAGGAGGGGGCATGGGCTGTGCTCCGGGAGGAATGGCGGGGGCATGGGGTCCGGCCATGCCATAATGGATGGCATGGACCAAATGTGCGTGAGCATGTCCATGTTTGTGCGCATCCTCGGCACTCATCGTTTAGGAAGGCAGCCCAGCCCTCCTGCCGCCACTGCAGGTCCCCCTGCACCCGCTCGGCGATGGAGGCCTGGATTGCCTCCACGGCGCGCACGTGGCGGCGCAGAAGCTGGTCTCTCTGCCGCCGCCTGTGCCTCCGGGGTTGGCCAGCTGGGGGTGCCGCTGCTGCCGCAGTGTCGGGTCTGGTGCTGGGTCCCGCTGCAGGGAAGAGAAGAAAGGATGGGTCAGTCAGGCAGGCCGTCCACTGTCCCCACATCTCATGCCCTCCACCCCTGAGCCCAGGTGACCCCACAGTTGTGTGGCTTGGGCCCACTCGGTTTCCCTCCTGCCCCCGTGTTGTATGTTGGCAAGGAGGACCGCCCCTGCTGGAGTAGGGTCCCCTCTCCAGTATTGTAAGCACCGGTCTGTGTCCTGGCCCCGTGGAGGGCGGGAGGGTGCTTGTGCTGCGTTCACCTGTGGAACTCCTGCCGGTGGAGACTGTGAAAAGCTTTGGGCTAATCGCTGGTGTTTGACAGGGAGCGAGATGCATCCCCACGCAGTGCCTGGGAGCACATCTGGCAGAGGCGGTCTGGGCTCTCAGATCCCCTCGCGTGGGATATCTCCTGGACGTAACCAGAAGCGTGAGTGGGTGGGGGGGTGTCCCATCCTTGCAGCAAAACTCAGGGCCCTTGTCCCTCCCACTATCCCTCCCGCAAGGCCGGTAGCCCAGGGACATGTGCGGCCACAGTGGGGACTTCCCTCGGGAACCAGCCAAGGCACCGGAGCAGGCGAGGGACTGTGACGCTGCGCCTTAGGAGCAGCTGGCTGTGCCTCACAGCCAGGCATGGGACAGTGTGCTGTTCTCCGTGCTGCACCTCTGGCGGAGGTGAGGGGCTCTGGGCTGAGTCCTGGGGCCCTGGCCGGTTCCAGCCGCATCCACCCCTTCCCTGGTCCCGCCGCATGTGTGTGAGCAGCACGGTCTCGGGCGTGCACTGCAGCTGCTCCAGCGCCACGCGCGTGCCGCTCGGTCGCCAGGGCTGCACGAGGTTGCATCGTGCTGCTTGCTGCCTCATGCGACGCGCAGCTGCAGCTCACGTGGCCTGGAGTGACATGCTCTCCCTCCTCCCTCTGGGCACCTGGCTCCCCACCCCGCCTCCGCCCCGCCTTTGGGAGTGCAAACTGCAAAGACTCACCAGTGGGTTCCTCCCGGCCTCGGCCTCAGCCTCGGAGGAGCTGCTGGAGGGGGCCTGCTGGTGGTGGCCTCCTGCGCCGGACGCGCTGCTGCTGTCCTCTCTCCCTGCTCGGTGGAGTCGCCTGATGGGGGCGCTGGCAGGTGTCCACAGGGACGTCCGGGCTTGCGGGGCTGGCTGGCCCAGGAAGGCGTTTCAGCCGGTCGAGTAGGGCAGGCGTCTGGTCCTGCCTCTGCCTCGCTGGCCCGGACGTACCCCAGCCGCAGCTCCTTGACTTTGGAGCGGACCTGCTCGGCATTCCGGGTGGGGTGTCCCTGCTGTGCCAGGTTGTCGGCCAGCCGTGTGTAGATCTCACATTCCGGCGCTGGAGTGCAGGTCGTGGAGACCCTCCTCCTCCTGCCACAAGTCCAGGAGGGTCTCCAGCTCCTGGGGTCCAGTGCGGCCCTGGGGGCCTCCTGTGCTGGGGTACAGGGGCTCACCAGCTGGAGCTGCCATGGCGCGGTCTGATGGGTGGCTGGGCAGCACAGCGGCACGTGGCAGAGCTAAGGCTGCAGGTCTGCGACGCGCCCTGCCACGTGTGCCCAGCAGCCTCCCTACCAGGAAGTCCAGGGCTCCTCACGGGTCTCTGGGCGACCAAACCGCTTTTTCCGCTTTCTTCTGCTTTTCCGGAAAAGCTGCTCACACTGGCCCTTTTTCCGAAAAGATTTTCCGGAAAAAGGACTTTTGCGAGCGGGAGCGGCATAGCTTTTCGAAAAGCTGATTTCATACAGTAGATCGTCATTGCTTTTCCGGAAAAGCAAGCGGCCAGTGTGAACAGTCAAGCACCTTATTCCGGAAAAGCGGCTGATTTTCCGGAATAAGTGGCCCAGTGTAGACACAGCCAAGATGTTTAGATCCCCAGTGGATATTCATAACCAGTGCTTTTTTTGTGTGTTGGTACTGTCCGGTACTCAGTACTGGCACCTCCAGATGCAGTACCAGCACCTCCAGTCAGAGCTCAACAACTTTTCCCCTGGAGTACTGGCACCTTTTTTTTTTAAAACAAAAAGGCACTGTTCATAACAAAGCTGGAAGAAGTGGCTTAAAAACGGTTGTTTAGTACAGAGAATTGGTTTATTCCATGTATTCCCATAGAGCCTTAGGTCTTTGTTTTGATTTCACATGTTGAGTTGTAAGTACCATAGATTAACTCATCACTTACTCTTCCTGCAATAATGACAACAAGCTGTAGCTCACAGTCTAGGGAAAACAGAAATTATTAAACACATAGATTTCAGTAGCATCTGAAATCATTCTCCTTTAACTTGTCCTGCATTCACATTGTTAGCCATGTTTGAAAATGTACCCAAAAAAAGGATCTCCATAAAATATGTGTTGTTTACACATGCAAATGTACATGCTTTGTCTAGCCCCTCGGAATCACTGTAGAGATAGGAAACAGCCCTAAACCCTGTGGAGCCAGCCCTGGGAGGATTTCTCTTGTGTGCAAAGATTCTTGTGTGCTGAAAAGCTATCTATGCACTGGCACCTTGTGGCTGGAGTACAGGGTGTGAGCAGTCAAAGTGGTCATGGCTGGAGCTGTCCTATACTCCCACAATCCCTACCTGCCATAGTAGTAGCCTCTAGAAAAAATTATCAGCTACCCTTTGTCAGCACTTTCTTGTAGTTTTTAATTTTTTTTCTCAGCTAGATTTTGTCATGCATATTAGATAAAATAGGAACAAGGAGAATTTTGATTTGATGGGGCTGCTACTCCATCACTGGGTTCTGGTGACCCCCCGGACTCCGGTGCTGCTATTGCTTCTGAGAACATAACAGCACCCTGACAGAATTAGAACCTTGTTAGAGCTGCCTAGTTATTGCTGTCTAGTTAAGACTCGCTAAATTGAACTCAGAGGTGCCCCCACCAGCTGCCAATACTCCTGCTTGTGCGAAGAGTGAGTGATTTGCTCCTGTCAGCCTCCTGTTACAGGGACAGTGAGGAAACGTGAAACAAGGTACATCAACTCCAGCTCTGTAATTAACATAACTGGAATTGTGTATCTTGCTTCAACGTTCCATATGAGTGTAGACCTGGTCTCAATTTTTTCTATAAAATTCTGTCAACTTCAGCTGAGGAATTTGATGCATCTGTATCTCTGTATATCAATATATCTTAAGCAATTATAGGGTGCTCTCTTAATTGCATGAGCATGTAAAACAGAGTCAACAGAGATAAGAGAAAAGTAAGGTGGATTTTCTTTCTTCTTCCCTTGTCAGCAGAATTTTTTGTAAATGTTCAGTCATCTATTTCTGTGCAAATTCACCAAAGGCCAGGGGGTTGTCAGACGTCACTGAGGGTGGAATCTAAAGATGAAGGCTAAACCTACACTCAGTGCTCAGGGTGTGATTTCCAGCTTGATTATATTTATATACTAGCGTATATGTTTACAATGAAGAAAAACCTCTAATACTTTCAAGCTTGCATTGAATTTGCTTTTAAGAGTAGTTTTAAATAATAATCCATACCTATATTGTGCTTTTCATGTTCAAAATGCTTTCTAATTATCCTCTGACTTAGATGGAAGCTTATTGTGACTAAGGACTGAGCAGCAAATCCTGACCCCTATGGAAAGATTGAATGAAGGGTCTAGAGCAGAAATCCCATGCAGGAGCTGGAGGGACTAGGAATGAAACCCTTCTCATAGATTTAGCATGGATCCCCTGCTGCTCCATGGGAATTGTTGCTGCCTGTATGAAGCAAAATTATTTGTATCTCCTTTGCTGTCCTCCCTATTGGGGGTTTGGTTAGTGGAGCCACTAGCAGTGTCCCTGCTCCCATCAATGCTTGGGACAGTAGAGAGACACAGGCACTGTGCTGCACTGCTCTGCAGCGCACACAGACCTTGTTTGCATACGGCGAATTACCCATTGCTGACAGGGGGTGTCAACAATGAGTGTAGCATAGCTAGTTCTGAGCAGAATTTAATTTCAAATGAAGACAGAACAAACCATGGCCAGCTAGCTCCATTTCGGAAACTGTGGTTAGCCCCTGGTCTGAGCAGTGACTGGTAACTGGGCTCTCCTTGTGCCAGTCTGTTACCAGTGAGCCCTTCTTCTGCCTCGACACGAGTTGTGGGGACGGTGCTGGAGTGTGGAATGCTGGGGCCCACCCTTGTTTTCATTTGAATGATCCAAATCATTTCAGAACCTTCCAACAGAAAGCTCATAAAGGGGAGACTCGAATTCAGCAGCCATCAAAGTCAGTGCAAGGCTTTCCACAGATTTCAGTGGGCTTTGGATCAGTCTTTACTGCAAAGGTTTGAGTATATGCTTAAACTTTAAGCTTGCTGTGGAGTACCGGATACTAGCAGTGAGCTAGCATTTTAAGTGTGATTGATTTCCTGGTCCTGCTTGTAGTTTAGAGGGCTCAAAGGAAGACATAGGCTCTGGGTCATCTGAGTCAGTCAGCATATGTGTATGGTATGAACATAACATATGGGATAAATCCTACTGAACTCAGACTACACTTCTATGAATCTCTTCATGATAGCTCTAATAACAAAGAAATTGATCCTAATATTTGCAGATTTGTAATTCTGATTACTATCTATAAGAACTGACACTTTTCCAATGCAAGTTTCTATTTCTATCCATAATATTTTGTACATATTTATTAAATTCAATATGCATTATTGTACATTAAAGATTACAAATATGTATATTAGCAGCAATTCCTTTTTACATTATTATTCTAGGTTATAGCAAAGCAATTTGCATGGATAGTTCTCAGAAATTAATTTAGGATTAATGTCATATTTTACTCAGACTTCATAATGAGGCACTGATTGCATGCCAGCTGTGTCCATCTCAGATTCCTTCCAAATTATTGTCATAAATTAACTGAAGGGTAGAATGTGTTCTATAGTCTACAAGCTGAAGATATAACTCTTGGCAGTTGTTGACATAATTTGTGAGTCCCTTGGAAAAGCACAGTATGTGAAGATTAATAAAGAAATCAGGATATAATTATTAACTAATGATTATCTTTCTTAATTAAAATGCCATTGCTTGTATACATATAAGAGGACATTGCTGAGGTTAAGACAGACAAAAATACCTGTCCCACCTATAAAGTGCTCCCAACTTTAGGGCTATAATGGTGTTAATAATCTATTACGAGACTATCCAAGCTTCGAGCTCAGACTGCCAAAAACAATTAATCAAAGCACTTAGGAAGCCTTGAGTTAAAAAAGACACAAAAATTTGAACACAATTAATTCAAGGATGAATGTCATAAAAAAGTTACATTGGATTTATCTGCAGCTGTTGTAACTAAAAAGTACTTGAGACACTGGAGTCAACCCAAATTTGGGACTAGGAGAAAGGACTCATGGCAAAATCTGCAAAGAGGCTCACTTGAGCCTGCAGAAAAAAAAAGCAGGATGTGAACCATCTTCTTTTTGCATGTATTTATTTAAAAACACATCTATAGTGATATTTGCAGGGTGAATTTCAATTCATTTAAAAATCTTTGAAGGAACGTCTACATGTGCATTTCTTGCAAATATTCTTAGCCATATTCAGCCCTCCTTTAGACCTATATTATCCCCTTGAGTTTAATGGGATTTAATTAAGGGCAGAAGCGTGCCCTTCTTGGGAGTCCCATTTTTTAGGGTAGTCACCAAGAATACATCTCTTAAAAAGAATCAAACTTTGCTAGGGAGATGGATATTCAGCAAAGAATTCATGTCATACACTATGAAAATATATTTTCATTGCATATATAGTATGGTTATTGTTTCCTTTCTTATATGAAGTTGCTAAATTGATTTATAGGTACTTTTCTTTATGAGGCATTTCAGGTGAATAACTAGGAGAATGGTAATTTTACTGTATTTTTTTATTCTGTGCCAGTCCTGGGACTTTATTTCCTTTTAATATCCCAGATGAACTAAATGGGCACATCTTTTACTCATTCAAAACAAAAATTGTATCAAAATGTTAACTCCAGATATGTGATCATTTTCATCCCTGATGTCACTCCACTCACTCCCATGGAACTACACTAGTGCATACCTTGGTCCACTAGGCATTTTTAACCATGCCTTTGATTTTTTTTCTGTGAGATTCTCTGCCATGGATTCCTAAACTGAGCTTTTTAAAAGCAGCTTTTCCCCAAGGGTGAGTATCACCTGACATTACAGCTGCATCCTTCAGAAGCTGCATGTGTCCTTTGAGATCATCTAGTTGTATGTGAAAATATTCAGATGAAAATAGTGGGCCAGATTGTGGGGCCATGCTACACGGAAGGAAGATTGAAATTATTCTTGTGAGTATGCCAGTCCCCGATATACTTAATCCGAGAATTGTGTCAATTCCCTGATATTAGCATGTATCTTTCCATGACATTTTCTAAGATTTGTTGGTTCTTGAGCCATAGTTTGAAAAGAATAATGAGACAGTTCATTTGGATTTTGGCTCCATAAAAAAAACTGTTTTTCTTGCTTTGCTCCTCATATTCTTTGAACCTAAATAATATGGCAAGTGGATGGTGGAAGCAAGAGGAAAGCTCTCAGAGGTGATCTAAATTGTTTATATTGTATTTAAGCAATGTGGTTAAGTCAGTTGTTTCAGTGGTTTTTGTTCCATGAGATGTCCTCCATGAAAAATAAAGCTCAAAACTGCCAACTACATGCTGTTCAAGATTTTGGATCCCTATCTCCAATTTCACCCTCCCCAGTGAAATCATTTAGTCAAGTATAGACAGTTTCATTGCAAAGTAAAATCTCTTTAAATATATTTTTCAGCTATCTTGGTTTTTCTTTCTGACTTTATTCAGGAACCTTTTAACTGTTTCTTGCCTTTGTTTCAGCTGGACAGATATGCAGACATACATTGGCCGTTCCAGATTGGCTCTCTTTGTGGGATTATAGCTAGCTGCTTCAGCCCAAAATAGCCCCATGTTTGCCCTAACTTTAGGTCTGATAGAGAAAAAGGATGTTAAATTGTGGTTAATTGACTAGTGGAGTAGTCAATGGAATTTCCATTGACTATAGGCACTTCCACATTCCTCCTTTGAAATGTACAAGAGTCCCTGCTGGGGCTCTTGTACATTTCAAAGGAAGAATGCAGAACTCCGCATGCAGCCTGGGGCCAGCGGGAAGTCTCACTGACTCTGGGCTGCAGGCGGGTGCCTGCTTTGAAATGCCCAAGAGTCCCCAGTGGAGGCTGCGTTCCATGCTGCATTGCATGCCGCGCGGAGCCCGGGGTCAGCTGGGGAGTCCCCAGCTGACCACGGGCTCCATGGCTGCCCCTTTGAAACGCGGAGGCGGTGTTTCAAAGGGGCAGCCACCGCACAGCTGATCCTGGACCCCTTGACCCAAGACCAGAGCCTGCACCCCAAACCCCTATCCAGCCTGGTGAAAGTAAACTAGATGAGAAGGTGAGATCTCCCAGTTCTAAAATCTTCAAGGACATAGTGACCAGAAAATATTATTTCAATTCATTAACCATATATAATCTTCCTTTGTTTAACACACTGGTTAATTTTAAATGCAAAACAAGTTTTGATAAACTTTTTTGTTTATGCATCAAGCACTTTTAAAAGTAGTTTTGTTTAATATAAAAATTAAAATGCTGTTTTGTGCATGTTAGTTGAATTTGATTTTCTATCCCAATAAAATATGATGTATATCACAATTTAAACAGTCATCACGAGGTAAAGAAAAAATCCATCATTTGCCATCTTCTAACATAATAAAAAGTTACAAGTTAAGGATTTGAATAAATGAAAGTTAAGATATTTTTAAAAAGTCTTAAATACATGTGTTTAGATACAGAATATTCTCTGGGCAAGCAAAAAGAAATACTAAATTTAGTGTAAAGGCAATACTTGTTGCAAATCAACATACTTTAATGGTTACTAACCAATAAAAATCAATCTTTCCGTTGGAAAACAACCAAAAAATACAGAGGCAAAATATGATTAAATTTGATCATTTAAATCAAGCCTTCCTACTTGTTGATTTAAATGATTAAAATTGTTGACTTAAATCACATTGTTTTAAATCAGTCCACCCTCATGTAGCCACAATTACTCCATCTGTTCAAAGTAGCATTTCCCTAAATAGCCATGAAGCCCTGACAACAAATACAGGAAAAAAGTTAACTTTTTAATTTTTCATTGGGTTAGAAGATGGCATAGTGGAGCTGGCTTAAAACTGCCCATGCCTTTCACATCTTAAGCTAAACCCAATATTTTCCATGTGTGAAAGAGCTTCACCTCTGATGAAGCACCATACAGAGGTAGTTGGGGAAGGCAGCACCCTCAAGAGAGAAATCTTGGAGTCTTGGATAGTTCTCTGAAAACATCCACTCAGTGTGCAGCAGCAGTCAAAAAAGCAAATAGAATGTTAGGAATCATTAAAAAAGGGATAGAAAATAAGACAGAAAATATCTTATTGCCTCTATATAAAACCATGGAACGCCCACATCTTGAATACTGTGTTCAGATGTGGTCACCTCATCTCAGAAAAGATGTATTGGCATTGGAAAAGGTTCAGAAAAGGGCAACAAAAATTATTAGGGGTTTGGAACGGGTCCCATATGAAGAAAGATTAAGAAGACTTGGACTTTTCAGCTTAGAAAAGAGGAGACTAAGGGGGGATATGATAGAGGTCTATAAAATCATTACTGGTGTGGAAAAAGTGAATAAGGAAAAGTTATTTACATATTCCCACAATATAAGTACTAGGGGTCACCAAATGAAATTAATAGGCAGCAGGTTTAAAACAAACAGAAGGAAGTTTTTCTTCACTCAGCACAGAGTCAACCTGTGGAACTCCTTGCCAGAGGATGTGATGAAGGCTAGGACTTTTACAGGGTTCAAAAAAGAGCTAGAAAGTTTCATGGAGGTTAGTTCCATCAATGGCTATTAGCCAGGATGGATAGTAATGGTGTCCCTAGCCTCTGTTTCTCCGGAGGTGGGTGACAGGGGAGGGATTACATGAGGATTACCTGTTGTGTCCCCTCCCTCTGGGGCATCTGGTATTGGACACTGTCAGCAGACAGGATACTGGGTTGGATGGACCATTGGTCTGACTCAGTATGGCTGTTCTTATGTTCTTATGTTCTCTTTTCCCTCTGACCCTCAAAAGAAGTCCAAGGATCTGCAGGAGAGGTGGGACGAGAAGTTTTGGGGAAGGGGAGGAGGTCCTGAATGGGATTCACCCATCCTTCCACCAGTTCTGTGCATACAGCCTTTGGATGTATCATCTCATCATGGAGACTTTCCATAGTCAGGAACCATCCTTTCTGATGGGTGCTAGGAGAGTCCCCAGCTGGAAACCCTGACTATGCAAGTCCAACAGACTATGCAAGTTCCCTCCCTGCATAGGGAAGCATTGGGTACAAAGGAGGCTCTCACTTAATTGCAGTTAATGCATGTGATTAATGCAAAACAAATTAACATTGTTTTAACGAGTGTGAGGGTGCATCTACACTGCATTGTTATTCCAGAAAAACAATACTAGTGTCAACACAGCAATTGCATTATTTCGAAAGAAAATCGAAATAACTGAGGGCTTTTTCTGCTGGTAAACCTCATTCCATGAGGAATAACACCTCTTCCAAAAAGCTCTTTCAGAAGAGGGTGTGTGTGGACACTCCACTGTTGCTATGTCGAAATATCTCCTCACCAGGGCCATTCTTTGTTATTCCTCCCCAGTGCCTCCTGGGGCTCTAAATCGAGATAATGCATCTGCATTAGGGGAGCCTGTCTTGGACTAATTTGAAGGCTTCCCTGTACTGTGGGCGGTCTATTTTGAAATAAGCTTTTTCGGGAGATAACTTCTGGAAAAGCTTATTTCGAAAGAAGCTTGCAGTGTAGACGTACCCTGAATGACACACCAGAGTGCCATCCGTGGGGGGGTGCCAGTGTATGTGTCTGGGGCAGAGGTGCCCCTCCTCCCATAGAACTGCTCCGGGCCAAGCTGCTTCAGACTAGGGGAGCTGTGCAGAGTGGGGGTGAGAGTGGGACTGATGCTGGGGTGCCATCTTCTGCCCAACTATGCACCCAGTTACTGCTGAGCTGGGGTTGGGAACAAGGGGACCTATCTGCTGCTGGTGGTTGAAGAGGGCTGGCCTTACGGGTGGGTGGACCTCGGTGGGTGTCTCTGGAGCAGGGGTGTCTCAACTCCCCTCGCTGCTCTGTTCTGCTGCCATCTGCAGCCAGCGCCACTCTTCCTTCCTTCCTTCCCCGCCCCTCACACACACACTTTGGTGTTGCTTTTAGCCAATGTTCTCAGGGCCAGGAGCCTGTCTGCTGTGCAGAGTAGAGAGGGGACTGATGTCAGGGTGTCCCGTTCCCCTGGCCCTGTACATGATCTCCACTGAGCTGGGGTGGAGGGACGGAGCCTACTTGTGCTGCTGACTCTGGGTCAGAAGTGGGAGCTGCCTGCAGCTACTGCTGTCTGAAAGAGCCTTCAGGCCGGCGAGTGTTCTGCTTAAAGAGACAGCGCACTGTCTCTCACACAACCCCAACACACACTCTTCCTCCCACATGCAGACTGTTTCCCTCCCACACACATTCTTTGTTTCACATACTCTGTCTCTCTCACACATTGTTTCTCACACTCCCACAACACACAGAGTCTCTCTCTTTCTCACATACTTCCCCACAGTACAGACACACACACACACTCTTCCCCCCCCCAACATCCAGAAATATTTAAATAAACAGTATTCTATCACTGTTTAACAGTCCGATTAATCACGATTATTTTTAATCGTTTGACAGCCCCAGTACAAAGCCATCTGTGCTAATAGAGTCACATTTTAAAGCTGCAGTTTCAGCAATGCGATAATTGTTAACCACAGAAAAAAACTTCCATTTCCTGTTGAAGACTGACACTTACAGCAATGCCATTTAGATGCTAGTAAAATAGCAGCTATTAAAGCCAACCCTTACCTCAGTAGAAGGCTGTCTCAAGAAAATCTAGAGACCTGAGCAGTCATTTGATTGGACAAACTATAACTCAACCCAGGATGACACCAATAGACTTTTCCTGACCATCCGGCCCCACAAAGGCAGATCAAAGGATTCTAGTTATAATTGGCCAGTGGAGAATTCCCTTCTGAGCAAAGGGCTCTGGGGCTATGTGTTTATCATTTTGTCAAGGTCTACACTACAGCTTTTTCTGATTTTTTTCTCGGAAGAGGCTTTTCTGAAATTTCGCCCAGCTATACTGGGCCAAATTTCAGAAAATCCCCCTCTTTCGGAAGATCCCGTCTTCCTCATGGGATGAGGAAGACAGGGCTTCTGAAAGAGCGCATTTGCACTTCCACAAAAAAAAAGCGGCAGAGCAAACTTGTTCCTTGGGCGCGGCAGAGTTTTTCCTGGAAAAACCCCGCAGTGTAGATGTACCCTTAGACAATGGCGTAGACAGTACACTTATAAAGTTTGTGCATTATGCCAATTTGGGTGGGGTTGCAAGTGCTTTGGAGGATAGAGTCATAATTCAAAATGATCTGGACAAACTGGAGAAATGGTCTGAGGTAAATAGGATGAAATTCAATAAAGATTAATGAAAGTACTCCCCTTAGGGAGGAACAATCTGTTGCACAATACAAAATGGGAAATGACTGCTTAGGAAGGAGTACTGCAGAAAGGGATGTGGGGGTCATAGTGGACCACAAGCTAAATATGAGCACTGTTCCCAAAAAACCCCTCAAAAACCAAAAAAATTCAGTCTGAGATGTATTAAACGAGTGCTGTAAGCAAGACACAAGAAGTAGTTCTTCCGCTCTACTCTACACTGATTAGAGTAGAGTATTGTGTCCAGTTCTGGGCACTGCATTTCAGGAAAGTTGTGGACAAAGAGAAGAGCAACAAAAATGATTAAAGTTTTAGAAAACATGACCTAGAAGGGAAGATTGAAAGAAGTGGGTTTCTTTAGTCTGGAAAAAAAGGTGTTTTTTTCGCAAGATCCTTAACAGAAGAGGCTACACTGCTTCTTTTTGCGCAAAAACCCCTTGCGCAAAAAGTATAGGCAGAAAATATGCCAATGACATCGCAACTCATGCTAAAGAGTCTGTCATTAGCATACTCTCTGCCGCAAAAACTTGTAGTGTAGACATAGCCATATAGAGACCAAATATACCTGCCCCTGCTGAAACCCACTGGACCCCACTCCACTTCCCGAGCTGAGATAGAGCCCAGGAACTATGACAATCTCTCTCTCTCTCTCTCTGCAGTTAGTAGGAAAGTAAGACTATATATTAAAATTTTATGGCTAACCAGTGTCCCTTAAGTGACTTGCCATAAGATGTCAGAACATGTTAATATTAGAGCTGAGTGGGTCTAATATTTAGATTCAGCTAATTGCTCAGTTATCTGCCAAAAAAACCCCACCCTAGTATTTTCCAGTGTCTTAGTAGCCTTAGAAAGAGGTGGCATGTGTGTATAGGGAGGGTGAATGGAATCGGTCCCACCCTTCATCCCCCCATTTGCTGCTTGGCTTGTACTGAGCATGCTCAGTAACACTGCTGAAGCTGCTGCCCTCATTCCCCCCCCCCCCCCCACGGCTTTCACTCTCTTCCCCATCAGGAAATGCACAGGTCCCTCCCCAACCAAAATCTGAAATGGCACCCCCCCTATGTGCATAAAGGGCTATAGGGAGCAAGTCAGACCAAGCACACAGATGGTTCCTGATTAGAAGGAATCCTGCCAGCACAGAGAAGGGGATTCCAGTAGGCTATCTGAGCATGCTCCTTTAATCCTACATATATTGCTCATGTGAAGGGTGCAACTGATGGCAGAATGCACATATTCTAGTTCAGAGGTCTGCAACCTATGTCTCTAGAGCCAAATGTGGCTCAGTATGGAACCAAATATGGCTCTTTTGTCATTCCCAAAATACACACAACTTTTTAAATTAAAATGAAAAATTAATTCTAAATTTTAAAAATGCATATTTACTCATGTCAAGATGATTTTTGTCTATTTCACCTTAAATTGTTCATTTTAACAACCATCCATCCTCTCCACTCACTGGGGGGTCATGCATATTCTCCTTTTATTTGATTGGTCAAGAAATCTTTCCATCTGTTATAGCTTATGCCTATCCCCCCTCCCGGGGGACTATAGTCCACCCTGGTGTCCTTGTCTACCCCGTACACCCCATCTCCTCCGTACTTGCTACCAGTCTTTCCACAGTCCTTTTTCATCTTCAAGGTCCCTCGAACGCCAAGAGGGAAGGGAGACCTGGGCCCTCTCTCACTCCAGGTCTCAGCCCAGGACCCTGTGAACAGGCACCACGGTGACCTGTTCGGCCGGTGGGGCCGTACCGCAACTCACCGGCCTGCGGGCTCCTCTCTGCCCTGTCCTGGGCTGCTTCCTTCCCTCTTGGTGGGTGGTGTTGCCTCCACCGGGATTCCGATCCGCCCGTCGGTTGCGCTGGCTGACTCTTCTCCCCCGTCGCTCTCTCTCTCTCTTCCTCGCTCCTCCTCCTCCTGTGGTCTGGTGCGCCTCTTTTCAAAGCTGGCGCCCTCCTCCTGGGACACCGGCGCATGCGCTGTCTCCTCGCCCGGCACGTTGGCCTGGGGAAACCCCGCGCATGCGCGCGCCACACCTGCCGAGCACTCCCAGCACAGACACTTGCATACTGCGGCACTGGGGCCAAGTGCCGCTTCAGTGCAGGGTGTGGGACTTGCCCTGTCAGTCTCCGCCACCCCGTCACACCATCGTCCAACATGCTGGTGAACTCTATAAGCCCCTAACAGTAAAAAAGGTGAAGAGAAAGAGAGATGATGCGTACTGAAATTTTCAAAAGGAATGGACAGATTTCTGTGTCTTTGTGGATGGGATCTCCACACTGTCTCTTTCGTAGTGAGAGTATGGAGGAGCTTCTGGGTATGATGCACTTGTCTTTCACCTCAAACACTAAGTTAACTTGGTTTTTGCTCAGTTGTTCTGTGTCTTTTCCCATCAGTTGTTTGCACCTGGCAGCAGTGCAGCATGAACTGTCACAGCACTTTGCAAAATACCCAATTTGGAGACAGAACAAAGAACCACAACCACCTCCAGCAACAATGGTCACATCTGGCAGATCTAAGAGCCTCTGAAGCATCAATAAGATATTTTAAGGAGGCTCATGTTACTGGAACTGTGAACTGAGCTGTTCTGGGCTTGTCTAAATGAACAGTTAGTGCATAGCTAGCTGGGGTGTAAATGTACCTTGCACTAATCTGCCACACATTAACTGTCCATGTGTACTTTGCCACTATGCACTGAAATGCTTGTATGCTTTGATCTCCTCTACTTTGAACCTGGAATAAGTTAGTGTGCTCTAGAGTACTTTTACTGTATGGTAGCAAGGTCCATGTGGACAGTTAATGGCATCTTGGTGCATTTACATGTGTCCTAAGGCACATGTAGAATTAATATGTAGATGTAGGTGGTCAAAAGAAAAATACATAATATTGATTTTGGCTCTTTTTCAAAATAGTTTAGACAGAAATATTGCATCACTACAGGGAGTTTAAATGGATTCCAGAGCAAGGTGAGACTTCCTGTATGATTCAAATAAAAGCCAGAACACCTGCTGGAGATTTGAGCCGAAGAGTTTAAAGCCAAAAAGGACCACCAGATCTTCTACCCCACCCTTTTGTATATCACAGTTCACCAACACTACCCAGCAACCTACGTCTGACAAAGTATTACACAGCCTACAGGAGACTAGACAGCAGAGAATAGGAGGAACCAAGGATGTGCAACATTGCCCAAGGTCTCTGCAAAGGCAATTGATTAATTGAGGTTTCCAGAGCAACCTGGTAAGTGACCCACACCACACTCCATGTTGAAGAGGAAGAGAACCCCAAGAACCCCAAAGCCACTGCCATTTTGACCTGGGGGGGATATTCCTTGCGACATGTGGTGCTCAGTTAGACCCTGAAAATGGGAGCAAGGAACAAGCTAGCCATGCACCTGACAAAGAATTCTCAGTACCACCTCAGAGCATTGGTCACCTGGTCCAGTGTACTGTCTCTAGCTCTGGCCATCTCTGATGCTCCAGAGGAAGGTTAAACAAAATAGAAAAAACCCAAATAAACCAGAGTACACTGGTAGAAGAGGGAACCCTTCCTGATCCCTTCAGGTGACCAGCTGAAAGCCTGATGCATGACTTTTTAGGAACATTAGAAGACATAATCTTGTAAGGACCCCCAGGACTATTGAGCTTTGCTGGCACCATCACAAGCAACCCTGTCATACAAACCCCTCTCATAAATTTGTCCAGCTCACTCTTAAAATTAATTGTTTGCCCCCACAGCTCCAATTGGGAGGCTGTTCCAGAACCTCATCTCTCTGATGGTTAGAAACCATCTTCTAATTTCTAGCCTGAAGTTGTGCATGGCTAGTTTATACCTATTTGTTCTGGGGCTAGCATTGCCCTTTAGCTGAAATAGCTCTTCATCTTCCTTGGTGTTTACCTTTTTAATGTATTTATTGAAAGCAATCACCTCTCCTCTCAGCCTTTATTTTGTTAGGCTAAACAAATTAAAGTATTTCAATCTCTTCTCATGAACTAGGCCCTCCATTCCTCTGATGAGCCTATTACAGGGGTCGGCAACCTTCAGCACATGGCCCATCAGGGTAATCTGCCAGCAGGCGGTGAGACATTATGTTTATGTTGACCATCCCCAGGTACATCCCCCCACAGCTCCCAGTGGTAGTGGTTCACCATTCCCAGGCAATGGGAGCTGCAGGAAACCGTTCAGGCTACAAGGATATGCTGGCTGTCATGTCCCGCAGTTCTATTGGCAGAAACAGCAAACCACGGCCATTGGGAGCAGTGGGGGGACCATGCTTAAAGACAGTCAAAATAAACAAAATGTCTGATGGCCCGTCAGCAGATTACCCTGATGGGCCATGTGCCAAAGGTTGCCGACTCCTGTCCTAGCAGCTCTTCAGTGCACCTGCTCCAATTTGAATTAATCTTCCCTGAACACGAGTGACCGAAACTGTACATAGTATTCTAGATGAGTTGTCTTAGCACTGTCTTGTACAATGGCTTTCCTGTTTTCCTATCTCTATTAAAAATGTTTTGCCAGCTACATCATCCTACAATCGCATCTGCCTTTTTTGCAGCTGCATGATATCCAAGGCTCATAGCCATCCTGTGGTAAACACACACACCCAGGTCTCTCTTCCTCTGTCATTCCCAATTGATAAGTCCCAGCTAATAGCAAATGTTCTTCCTTCCAGACCTTAAGTGTATGACCTTGCACTTTATACTATTGAATTTCATTTCTATTATTCCAGACTTCAAGATGAGCGGCAGTGAAAATTTCAGTGAACAGTGCATATGTACAAATCAATCAATCAATAAATAATAACTCCATTGATAAATAGCAATTGTACTGTCATGATGATATCTTTCCCACTTAATCTGCTTAATGATGTTTTTTTACAGAAGTAAAAAGCCAGCCAAGAACGTCTTGTGACAAGAATTGTGCAAGACACAGTATAAACACAAAGCAGTAAATGATCCCTGCCCCGAAGAGTTTAAGTTAACTGGCTCCTTTAGTTCTGCACATGGAGGGATCCATCCACTGCAAAAGGTTCTGAGACACCCCATATTTTTCCCGTCTCACTATGGACTTTTCCATCTCCAAGCCCTCCCCTTCCCCCTTCCTTTTTAGGTGGATGATTTGAATCAACTCAGGGGCTATTTTAGTCATTGCACTTTGTTCTCATCCTATGGTGTCTCACACACCATTCTTGAGAGTTAAGAAGAAAATTGGTCATGCTCTCTCCTGAATCTATTCTATAGTTTTAAAATGTCTTCTAAGGCGCTTTCAGTGCATGGACATTATTCCAAACGAATATGCAGATGTAGAGGGCAGCACAAAGTGTCAGAGCTCTGTGAGCTGTGTGAGATGAATGCACAGCTACATTAAGATGGAGTGGAAAGGGGCTTTGCAGGGATCCAGCTGCAGCTTCCTAGTTTCAGGGCTGCCCTCCTCCAATGCACATTAGGGCTGCCCAGTTCCATACATCAGTGATGGATTGGATGCAGAGAGTTCCATTCCACCATAGTCCTTCCCTCCTTGGCCACACCCTGCCCATGGGTCATTTCTTTATGCTGGTGTAGTAGGTGGCACAGCTGATTCCACCTGATTTCTGCCAGAAGACAACTTCTCTGTGTAGGACAATACCCAACTGGCCATTCACATGCTTCTCACAAGGTCACCTCAGTGCACTAGAGAGAATCCAGCCTGTAATTTAAGAAAATGACAAGCCCTTATAAAACTGCATGTAGCAGGTACTTTCTCTTGTCCTCTAAAGCCTCCACTACTCTCCTTGCCTCATGTGCCAACATTTTCCATGGGTAGGTCATCCCCTGTTCAGCCTCCCCAGAGCATTGCAGCTGCTTCCAATCCCAGACAGAAGTCTTTTTTTCTCACTGGCAACAGCAGCACTTTCAATTACAAAAAAAAAAAAAAAAAAAAAGTTTATCCCCTACACTATTCCCAGAGCTTCCTTTTCTCCCTCCAGCTCTCCACCCCATTCCCATGTCCAGTCTCTCTTCCCATCCCAGTGGCCTCCTGCTTGAAGATCTTTGACTGTCTCATGGAACCTCATCCAAGGGGTGACAGTCACACCACAATTGACTTTATTATGCTGTGAGTCTAGAGCCTGGATAATATTTTAAATTATTACCTTACTAGGAGAGAATGGCTAGAGTTTCTCTCCCTTGCTAGAATCTCTGGCAAGCAGCATGCTTCCTCTTCATGCCCAGAATCAGCCTCTTTCACGCCAAGGTTTCTTGAATGTAGCTTGTCCCAGTCTTGGCCAGTAGGTGTCACTAGATAATCTAATTACAGTCCAGACAGAACATGAAGCCAATGAAAACTAATATTCTCTGAGCTATGTGGCAGTAACAAGAGTGAAGGCTGTATAGCCCACATGAAATTCTACAGCAAAATTATACATTTTATTGAAGACATCATAGGCTGCAGCCAAAGAATATGAAACTAGAGAGACGTGGATTTGCAAAGCTACTTTTTAAAGCAGCTTAGTCATTCCTGACTCAAAAGAACGTTGCTCATCATTCTCATTGGCACATTTTCTTTCTTTCTGAGGACCAAATGCTCCGAACAGAGCCAGAGATACCAGACTATGCATCAGGTCTGGCATGGCAGATCCCTTATTTCAAGCCAAATCTTTTCTTGAAGCCTAGCCTGAATTGCAAACACCTGTCCAAACAAGTGTTTCTCACAGGATTTTCAACCTGCTTTCTGGATGAGTGAAGTAAATGCAGCTCAGATAATCAGCTACATATGAGCCAGGCAGGTGCTCAGGTTATGGTATTCTCAGTGCCAGGAACCCAGCTCCACAACATTTTGTCCTAAGATAGCAGAGTGAGCCTCAGCTCATCAACAAAACAGATTTTTCCAATAAAGCCTTTTCCAAAAGTTCTACAGCCACAATGACTAATACAAGTCATCATTTCAAAAAGTCTCTGAAAAGACAGAAGAGTCTCACACACACACACCCTGAAAACACAAGGAACAAAGGAAGAAAACGCTATTTGTTGTGGCCATCTTTGCTTTTTAGAATTGTGTTCAATACGCATGTGAAATCTCTGTCCTAGGTGTGTAGAAGGAGCTTGTCTGAACCTTATGAGGCTCACTGATCATGGGGAAAATCACCTAAGCCAGTGTGGTCACTCAATAAAAGATTGTAGTCATTCTTTGCATAGCAGTTGCATTGGAGTCTTCACAGGTACAACACTAGCTTTTAGCATTTCAAATATTATTGTTTTTCACTTGGTGCCAGTTTTATAAATTGCTACTTTGCACAGCACTGCAAAACTTAAATTCATTGGCTTGTTTGCTTGGTGTGCAGAATGCTTTAGCCAGCTCAGTATTCAAATTTAATGAAACAGTGGCAGCAATTAGTTTACTTAATTAGTAATTACATGCTATTTCAACATGGATCTATTTTGCGACCTACTCTAATTAGATAATTTCATGAGTGTCACTTGTTCAACAGTGTCTGTCTGCAAACAAGAAATAAAATATTTAATTAATTTGAAGTGAGGCACCTGTGATTTTGCACATTGTCTCAAAATTGTTAAAATTTTCATCTGCCTGTGTTATGCACTCAACAGCGGATTAATTAAGTGTCCAATTAACGAACCAAATATAAACTAACTAGCAGGGCTAAGTGATTAAAAACATAATTGTGATTAATTGCATTATTAATTGTGCAGTTAAACAATAATAGTAAACCATTTATTTAAATATTTGTGATGTTTTCTACATTTTCAAATATTTTTATTTCAATTATCACATAGAATATAAAGTGTACACTGCTTACTTTATTTTTATTACAAATATTTTCATTGTAGAAAACAAAAGAAATTGTATTTTTTCAAAACACCTGATACAAGTATTGTAATGCAATCGCTTTATCATGAAAGTTGAATTTACCAGTGTAGAATTAGGTACAAACAACTGCACTCAAAAATAAAACAATGTACAATTTTAGGACCTATCAAGTCAGAAATTCAATCCTACTTCTTGTACAGCTAAACGCTCAAACAGGTTTTGCTTACATTTGCAGGAGACAATGCTGCTCACTGAAAATGAAAATAGGCATTTGTACGGCACTGTTATAGCCAGAGTTGCAAGATATGCTAAAGATTCAGATGTCTTTCATACTTCAACCACCATTCCAGAGGACATACATCCATGCTGATGATGGGTTCTCCTAGATAATGATCCAACACACTGTTGACAGGTGCATGTTTATTTTCATCATCAGATGCTATTAGCAGAACATTGATTTTCCTTTTTGGTGGTTCAGGTTCTGTAATTTTGCCATCGCAGTGTTGTGTTTTTAAGACTTCTGGAAGCATGCTCCACACTTTGTCTTTCTCAGATTTTGAAAGGAACTGCAGATTCTTAAACCTTGGGTTGAGTGCTGTAGGTATTTTTAGAAATCTCACATTGGTACCTTCTTTGCATTTTGTCAAATCTGCAGTGAAAGTGTTCTTAAAATGAACAACACTGCTGGGTTATCATCTGAGACTTCTATAACATGAAATATATGGCAGAATGCAGATAAAGTAGAAGGAAACATATGATTCTTCCCCAAGAAGTTCAGTCATAAATTTCATTAATGCATTATTTTTTTTAAAAAAGCATCATAAGCAAAGAGAATGCCCTCTGGAATGATGGTTGAAATATGAAGAGGCATACAAATATGCATATCTGGCATATTTTTCAGGAGGTATTTAAATAAGAAGTGGGCCACATTATCTCCCATAAAAGTAAATAAACTTATTTCTCTTAGAAGAGGAGAAATAACAAGAAGTAGGACTAACTGGACTTGTACATTCTAAAGTTTTACATTGTTTTGTTTTTGAATGCAGTTATGTAACAAAAAAATCTACATTTTTTAAGTTGCACTTCCATGATAAAGAGATTGTACTACAGTACTTGTATGGGGTGAATTGTTTTTGTTTAGCATTTCTACAGAACAAATATTTATAATAAAATAATATAAAGTGAGCACTGTACACTTTGTATTTTTTGTTGTACTTGAAATCCATATATTTGAGAAAGTAGAAAAATGTCCAAAAATAATAAATTTAATAAATTTCAATTGGTATTCCATCAGTTAACAGTGCATTTAAAACTCTGATTAATAATGATTAATTTTTTAAAACTTCAGGGAGTAGCTGAGTTAGACTGTACAGGATAAACTTAAAAAACAACAAATGGTCGGGTAGCACTTTATAGACTAACAAAACATGTAGATGGTATCATGAGCTTTCGTGGGCACAGCTCACTTCTTCAGATGACCAGTGGAGTAAAATATGTCTTGGTGTGGAGTATTTAACCAACTGCAATTAATAATGTTAATCTAATGTGGGAAGCCAATACAGAAATTAGATACTACTTCTCCAGGATACATTTTGCCTACACTATTAGGGCTCCCTTACACTGAGGTAACTCCATGGTAAAAATTAGACTGGAATTAGGCCCTTAGTTTTGAACCAGATGGTCCGACTACAGATGTCACAGGATTCTTCTCTGTCTCCTAGCAAAGATTTGGCCACAAACACCAACCCACTGGCAAATTGCCACCTCTCTGCAAGGCACAAGCCATGTCCCTGACTGCCATGTAACGTTGTCTTCTAGAAATATTTCAGCAACTGGAAAATCTGCCTAGCTGGCAGTGAAACCTTTCCTGGTCAGGTTACTTTCTGGAAGCAGTAAAGATGGGCCTTACTGATCTGAATAACTGTACAAAAAAATTGTAGAAGGTCAGCAAATGGGGTAAAATGTTTAAATTAGCTGCCACAACGTGCCTGCCATAGGTTCTGCCCTGTTTCCCTCATCATTTTGGCCCACAGTGCAGCTTTACCTCTGGGATTGATACTGCTGTACCAGAATAATCCCAATCTCTGATGTTTTGGTTCCATTCCTCTTTGAATTATTTATTATTAATATTTCTATAGCACCAAAAGACATTTACAGACAAAGATCATGGTCCTGCCCCAAAGAATTTACAATCTAAGGTCCATGTTCAGCAATGGACTGAAGCATGTGGTTTGATCCTGTTTACTTCCATTGGATTTAAGCACATGTTTAAAGTCAAAAACATTTGTGGCCTGGTCTGGATAAGAATGTACAGGTGCGTTTCTGGGAATTATTGCCTGGAACATATTGTACAGGCTAGTACTGACAAAAAAGCATAGACTTTAAAAAATGCTAAACTGGTTGAATTAAAGCCTTGGTTTCTCTGGGTTTTAACACTTTTTAGTATATGTTAAAGGCTACACAGCCGTGTCTGTGCTAGACTTAGTATGTTAGCTAACCTCTATTTGTTAATCTATTCTAAAACCACACCTTTAAATCCTAATCTACATGTAAGCAGGGTGTGAATCAATGCTTCTATTACAGCCAGCTGGAATGGGAAAGAAATACTGGGTGTGGTTATGTAAATACAGTTTGCCCCCTGCTTTGCTTAGATGTGCTAGATCAGTGGTCCCCAACCTTTTGGGGCTGCCGGGCGCCCGTGGGCAGGGCTGCTCACGCGCCGCACGTGGGGCGGCGCGGCCACGCATGCGCCATGCGCCCGGGGGTGAGGCTGCGCATGCGCCGCGTGCAGAGCCGGATTAAGTGGGGGCCGAGCCGGGCAGCTGCCCGGGGCACCAACCTATGGGGGGCGCCTGATGGCAGCTGTAAGGGGCGCCGTGCGCCCGGCCACGCGGCGCCCCTTAGAGCTGCCATCAGGCACCACACGCCCGATTGCAGCTGTAAGTTGCACAGCGCGCCGGGGGGCAGGGCCACGCATGCGCCATGCACCCGGGGGCAGAGCCGCGCATGCATCACTCACCCGCTGCCCAGGGCGCAGGAATGGCTTGAGCCGGCCCTGGCCGCACATCCGGGGCTCGGGGGCGCAAGAATGGCTTGGGCTGGCCCTGGTCACTCGGCGGGCGCACATAAATGCCCTGGCGGGTGCCATGGTGCCCGCAGGCACCGCATTGGGGACCACTGTGCTAGATATTCAGTTGTTACAATGGTGTTTTGTTCATTGTAATCAACTTGGCTGGTGTTGGGTCACAAATTGTGTTAACACTAAACGGAAAAATTGTGAGATATGATCACCAATTCTTGCAGTTATTTGGGGAATGCAGAAAAGTGAGACTGTGGTTAACTCAGTTCAAAAGGTGAGAGACTGTCAGTGTAAAGAATCTCAGATGGACAAAGGCCCCTCCGCCAAAGCTCTGTGAAGTTAACCAGGGAGGGCAGGACTCTGATTTAGCAGGCTACATGACCTCCAGGCACGAGCTGTAAGACTGGTTCAACCTGTTTCTCCCCCCTGTTCTAATGATAGAACTAGAACAGACTCCATAAAATTATTTTAAAATTATTTTAAATTTTCTCCAGTGGACACTGGAACTTTTTTGTGTGGTTGGACTGTACTTTGGACCAAGAGCCAAATCCACCACAAGGCTGGCTGTGGGCAGCATTGCCATATGCTCCATGAGGGGCGATGTCATGATGTTGTACCTATGAACTCTGGGACTGCACTGCATGGACAGAGCCATAAGTGGGGTGTTTGAAGTGGGGGGGGAGGGAGGGTGCACTGTGTGAGTTGGGGTTTGGACTAAAGAAAGCAAAGGACTCTGCTCTGCGGTCTCTGGGGATGGTGTCTTGCTTATGGGTTTTCTTTGTTTATGTGTTTCCGTAGATTAATGCTAGATTACTGTTATCAAACAAACTGTTTCTGTCTCTGACTCAGTGCTTGCGAGAGAGGAAGAATTGTCTCTAAGGGTGTGTCTAGACTACATGGCTCCGTCGATGGAGCCATGTAAAGTAGTTTACTCGTCATAGTCAATGAAGCAGGGATTTCAATAATCCCCGCTTCATTAAAATAAAACCGGCCACCGTGCTGTGCCGACAATCAGCAGATCCGGCACAGCGCAGCAGTCTAGATGCAGATCGGTCGACAGGAAGCCTTTGTCGATCGCTTCCTCATGCCTCGTGAAACGAGGTTTACAGGAGCGTCGGCACAAAGCGATTCCCTGTCAACCGATCCGTTCTAGATTGCCGTGCTGTGCCGGATCAGCTGATTGTCGGCACAGCGCGGTTGCCATTTTTATTTTAATGAAGCAGGGATTATTTAAATCCCCGCTTCATTGACTATGTCGAGTAAACTACTTTACATGGGTCTGTCGACGGAGCCATGTAGTCTAGACACACCCTAAAGGTGCCCAGTGGTAGGTTGAAATTTTCTCAGTTTACTAGGTGGGGGGCTTGAGCCAGTTTGGTGACATCATTGAAAGAAACCCATAGATACTCAACCTGGCCCTTCTGGCTGCCAACTGCTACCAGTAGAAGGTTTATATACAGAAGGTCTTTAAGTGCTTTGCTGGACAGGATTGAAGTCAAGCAAGCACCTGAGAGTGTCAATGAATCAGGGCCTAAGTGAGGACATGGCATAAGCAGTAATGATTAAGACCGACAGGTGCAGGATACAGGTACAGTCATGAGTTGCTGATTGGTTGCTAGCTCTGTAGCTGTATAATACTGGGTTCTACTCTCTAGTAGAGAGCACTGTACACCATCTTTAGGAGCAGGGATGGGCAATAAGCAGTCCATGGGGCGAATGTGGTTTGCCAGCGTTAGCCCCTGGTGGGCCAATGGATGCTTTATTTACTTGTGTGTCCTCTTGCAGCTCCCATTGGCTGCAGTTCACCGTTTCTGGCAAATCAGAGCTGCCAGAAGCAGTGGCCCACCCCCCAGCACTTCCTGAAGCTCTCATTGGCTGGGAATGGTGAACTGCAGCCAACGGGGAGCTGTGAGTGGACGTACCTACAGATGCGCAGGTAAATAAAGTGTCTGGCAGCCACCAGGGGCTAAACTTGGTTGAACTTCTTCTGGTTACTTATTGCCCACCTTTGTTCTGGAGGAAATATTTTTGGTAATAACAGTTTGGCACTTTGGAGAGTGGGCAGTTTGGCACTTTGGCACTCATAGGCAGAAAAGGTATTGTACTCAGAAGAGTCACGTCTCGCAAAAGCAGAGTTTAATAAGGTCTTTCCACGCAGACAAACCTGTGTCATAGGTTTGTTTGAATCAGTGGAGTGCCTCAAACTCTCTGTAATTTTACAGCAGACAATACCCAACTCCAGATAGCCACCTGGGATTTAAATTTCACAATATCTTTCATTGGCTTAGTCAAAAGGCATGGTCAGAATTAGGCCCCTGACCAAGTCAGGTTTCTGGGTTAATACCAGGGAAGTTCATCCTCCTCTGTTCCAGCATTACTGTGAACTGTCCCTGGAGGCTGCAGCCAGCTTATTTAACCTTGTCTCCTGTGCCCTGACAGGTTTCCACCCATTCCAGACACATCTAGCTGCTGGAGGACTAATTTTTGTTGGTATAACTTGTGGAGGCCTAAATTTGCTGTTCCTTTCTCCAAAAAGGTCAGGCAAGATAGTGGTGGAGGACATCAAATGCCTGACACACCTTAGAGTGACAAAGTGAGTGAGGTAATATATTTTATTGGACCAACTTCTGCTGGTGAGAGACATGCTTTTGACCTATATACACAGAGCTCTTCCTCAAGTTGGGAAAGATACTCATAGTGTCCCAGCTAAAGACAGGGTCGAACAGACAGTTAAGTATAACTAGTCAGCACATGTTTTGCAGATGATACCAAACTGCTCAAGATACTTAAAACCAAAGCAGACTGTGAAGAGCTTCAAAAAGATCTCACCAAACTAAGTGGTTGGCAACAAAATGGCAAATGAAATGTAATGTTGATAAATGTAAAGTAATGCACATGGGAAAAAATAATCCCAACTATATATACAATATGATGGGGAATAATTTGGCTACAACTACTCAAGAGAGAGATCTTGGAGTCATTGTGGAGAGTTCTCTGAAAACATTGACTCAGTGTGCAGCGGCAGTCAAAAAAGCAAATAGAATGTTAGGAACCATTAAAATAGGGATAGAGAATAAGACAGAGAATATCTTATTGCCACTATATAAAACCATGGTATGAATACTGCGTACAGATGTGGTTGCCTCATTTCAAAAAAGATATATTGGCATTGGAAAAGTTTCAGAAAAGGGCAACAAAAATGATTAAGGGTTTGAAATGGGTCCCATATAAAAAGAGATTAAAAAGACTTGGACTTTTCAGCTTAGAAAAGAGGAGACTAAGGGGTGATATAATAGAGGTCTATAAAATCATGACTGGTGTATAAAAAGTGAATAAGGAAAAGTTATTTACTTATTCCCACAATATATGAACTAGGGGTCACCAACTGAAATTAATAGGCAGCACAAACAGTAAATAGTTAAAACAAACAAAAGGGAGTTTTTCTTCACTCAGTGCATAGTCAACCTCTGGAACATCTTGCCAGAGGATGTGGTGAAGGCTAGGACTTTAACAGGGTTCCAAAAAAGAGCTAGATAGATTCATGGAGGTTAGATCCATCCATTAGCCAAGATGGGTATGAATGGTGTTCCTAGCCTCTGTTTTTCTGGAAATGGGTGACTGGGGAGGGTTCATGTGAGAATTGCCTGTTGTGTTCCCTCCCTCTGGGATATCTGGCATTGGCCACTGTCTGTAGACAGGATACTGGGCTAGATGGACCATTGGTCTGACCCAGTATGGCCATTCTTACGTTCTTATGTTTTAAGGGACCTCACCACTTATGTTAAACTTCAAATGGACAGGGAGAGGGCTGAGCTTTGGTTGATTCCACCACCCACCCTAAATACTAGACAGTGAAGTTCAGTTACCGAATAGGAAGAACTGCTGTGGATCAGTTTAGGAGAGGAATAGATGGCTTTCTGGCTTTGTGACAAAGGGGAACCAGGGATAGAATTGTGCCAAATTTTGCCCTGGATTAATAACATTTATTTGGACTATTCAAATGGCTCACTTTGACTATTCACGGTGTGGGGTGAGTCACTCAAACCAGAAAATGATTTTTCTGCTTTCAGAGTCAATTTAAACATTTTAAATAGGAGAATCACACAAAAAGAAAACCACATTTTCTCACGTGCATTTTCTGAAAATGATCATTTTTATTAAAATGAACACTACCACTGAAATTTGTAGACTTGTTCATAAATACCTAGCAATTCCCCAAACACTCATAAATAAGGAGCATCATGAACATGAATCAGAGTGACTTGAACTCAGCATTTTTATTTGTAAAAACATTCTGTGAATCCTTTTTTACTTCTGTTCAATCATCTCTCTGTTTTAGGTACATTCAGCTATTCTAAAATGGTTTACATGAGTAAACTTCATTAGCCATTTCTCATGAGGGGGATTTATTATTATAGATATAAAATTTGGGTCTTAGCTAATGTTTGCTTTTGAGTTGAAATTCATAAGCAGTATTTATTGCATCCAGTGTAGTCATATTTTGTAGGGTTTTGCCATATTACACCACTACATAAAGAAGAGAACAATCTATTAATTCCTGGAGGCCACCGGTCTTGCAGCCCAGGACTGTGTTATGATGCATAGCCCCAGTAAAATGGCAGCTAAAGGAGACTGTACAGTGCTTCCCAAGGCCAGGTGAGGGCCTGGTATAACATTTACAGTAAACTGCATTCTCCTCTCTGTTATGCCCTTAGTTTTTAATCATTCAAGGCCACCTCTTTAGTCAGCCCCAAACTGTCCGGTAACTTGCACATGCAAATGGGGTAGTCCCACAAGCAGTTGCCTAGCCTCCGCATGAACTAGTATGCACATGTACAGTTCTATGAGTGTGAAAACAAAATGCAGCTCCTGAAGGATGCAACTCCCTTGGGACACATGTTAGAGAGTGCTGGGGTTATTATGAGTGCACCTCCCGGTTTTGTTACTACAGATTTTCCCAGTCTTACTCCCAAGCACCCCACTGAAGGTGGTATTTCATGCAGAGCATTTGTGGCTCTTGATGCAGAGACTTTGAATCCTATAGCATTAAAATGTAAAAGTTTGTTATTGAATTCAGCTGTGCAAGTGTTACCCTACATGGGACCCATAACTTTTGTGACTTGATCCCTCTCAGTAACCTTTGCAAAAGGCTCGAAACCTTGGCAAAAGGCTTGAAAGATTTTTATAGCTGTAGGAGAACACATATTAAATGTGGTATTTTGGCAGTCAATCACCCTCTTTCTTAAGGGCAGTGCTGAAATTAACCACTTCCCTGCAATTCTATTACTGAATTTGGCCTAAATGCCCATTATGACAGCCTGGTCTCTATATTAGCTCTATATATTTATAGAGAAAAAAAATGCTGCCTCTCTTTCTGTCTTGGTGTAGCTGCTTTTGCAGTACAGGTTGAACCTCTCTAGTCTGGCAACCTCAGGACCTGACCAGTGCTGAACCAGAGAATTTGACAAACCATGGGAAGTCAACATTGTCTAGCAGCATAACCAACACTTCCACTGCTTACTGGGCTCTTAGAAGACATTTAGAGATAAATTAGAGCTAAATAACAGCACAGAACACTGAGAGCCAGGACTGGTGGCTGTAAACAAACTTTATGGGACTGTGGGAAACTTGGCCATGCACATGATAAGTGGAGATCTGGCTAACTAAAATCATGCTGGACTACGGATTTTGCCAGACTAGAGAGTGCGTTCAACCTGTATCATACATTTAATTAAAAGAATGTTAAACCAGAGTAATGCTATCAAGGACATTCTAATTTACTCAGAGATGGTAGTTGATCATTATTATACCTTTCATTTTTATTTATGTTTTAAATCCTAACATTTCATAGGTTAATCTACCTTGTTTATGGCCCAGAGTTCTAGTCATGGTGCTTACAGGTGGCTTGCAAGTTCCTACATAGCAATGCTACAACCCTTCTTTGTGACTGGTGTCACTTCTGCTACTCCAGAATCATGAACCTCTCCTGAGCAAAGAGCGCTAATCATGTCAGGTTGTGAGAAATTTTATTACTTCTCCCCCCCCTCCCCCCCCATGGCTTAAATGATGTGTATTTTCACTGAAATACAGTGCTGTTCAATATAAAAAGAGCAGAACTGGACCCAGTGGAAGTAAGATCAGACCCATAAAGATCAGAGACAAACTATGACTAAGGCTATGTCTACACTACAGTGTTTTTTTTGAAAAACAGCCATTTTTCCAAAAAAAATTTCACTTATGTCGCACTGCAATCACATTCTTTCAAAAAAAATTGAAGAACAGAGGGTTTTTTCTGACATTGGTAAACCTCTTTCTACAAGGAAGAAGCCTTTTTCCGAAAGAGCTCTTTTGGAAAAAAGGCATGTGTGGACGGGGAACAGGGAGTTCTTTCGAAAGAAGAGGAAAAAGGAAAAAGCACAGGTGCCCTGGAGGCCACTCCATCCATAGTAATCACAGCTTAAATGTGAGATAGCGTCCATTCAGTGTGGACGCTATCTTTCGAAAAAGCAGATCACTTTTTTGATGCACTTTGACAGTGTGGACACTCTCTTTCAGAAGAAGTTTTTTCAGAAGATCTCTTCTGGAAAAACGTCTTCTGAAAGAAGCCTGCAGTCTAGACGTAGCCTAAGTGATGTCAAAAGAAAGCAATACAAGCAAAAAATCCTGTTATTCTGTCTGACAGAATGTTTGGTCTGACACCAACAGTGATTTACTCCAGGATTATGCAACTCATGCATCGTATCTGAGAGGTAGGATTGCAGTGTAGATAAAACCTAAATATATTGATTTTAAATGGGATGGGCATAAAGGGTATTATCTTTATGTATGCCTGGTCAAAATAAAATATCTTAGATTAGAAAATGTCAAAAGTAGACTTTTGATACTTTTACTGCTGATCCTCTTCATCTTCTAGCTAAATATTTTAATCTTTGATTTTATATTTGGTTAAAGGTTAAAAGTAAAGATAAGCAGAATTTAACTTGTCAGAGACATAACGTGTCAGAGACATGCCTAATGCAGTTATTGTGATGGTGCACAGATTTTTTCAGGAAACATAGTTGAATCTGCTGTTCAGATCTGTCTGAGAGAGCAAATTTCACCCAGTATGTATTAGGCTGGATGAAAAGGTTTTACCTTAGTCATTCATTAATAGCCCAAAATTACCCTAGGCGGCCACTACAGAAATGACAGTGGTTTCTTTTCTTCCCATTTCATTGTGCTATGTAATCACTGGGATGATTTGAAACATCACCGAGGCTGGCAAAGGGACACGGGAGATGATCGACTTTTGATAGTACTGTGTGCTAATAATCCTACATGAACAAGGAAAGCTTATAAAGTCTCTTGATTCACCCCAGGCAAACCATGGTGCTTGAACTCATAAAATACCATCAAAATAAAAGTACATTATGGTCCATCTGCGGCTCAGAATTAGAAGACTACAGTCGGGTTGATATGAATAAGTCTGACAAGGAACTTTAATGATGAGTCCTCGTCTGCAGATTGTCTTTCTGAAAATAAATTTTGAGCAGAAACCATTTATAGATACAAAATTGTATTTCTTGAAACAAATTTGGAAAAAAGCCAAATAATTTTTTTCCTGTTAGTGAAGCATCAGTAGAAGATAGGGGAATAAATCCTGGACCCAAGTGTACAGGATGAGATAAAGACTGTGTAGTGAATTTCTATTAGGTGAGAAGTATTGAAACAACAATTCACAAAAGTCCCCAGTGTTCCTATGCATCTGGGTTTGACAATTACTATTCCTGGATAAAATGGGGTAAAATATTTCAGATAAAGTTTCATCAGGGAAAATGAAGATTTGGTGACATCGAAAAATTTCACAAATTTGTACCAGTTTCACTGAATTGTTTTGTTTAAAAAGAGACTAGAAATGCAAAGAAAATTGTAGTGTTGCAGTTTGACCTTTTTGAAAAGGTATGAGTTGTTTTTTAACTGAAAAAAACCCAAAACATTTAAAATTTCCTTTACCTTTAATCAAAATGGTCAAAAAAAATTTTTTTAAATGACACATTTGGTTCAATCTTAAAGCATTTTTGTTAGTGTTTTGAATCACCAAAATTTTTAAAAAAATTTTTAGTGTAACCTGAAATTATTTTTCCTCAAAATTTTTTGAATTACCATTGAACCAAAATCAAATCCATCGTTCACTCTACTCTTGGATTTTGGAAGGGAACAATGGAAGTGGTTTGCTGGGCACCCAATTCTGTCCAGACAGGGGTATGCGTCGGTGAATTGACACTGTAAGCACAGCATACGTGTATCCTTGCCACTTCTCTTGCTTTTCCACTATGCACTCCTTTTGTGGTCCTGAATAAGGAAGCCCTCACATAGCAAATGCATTTACAACATGGCCCTACCTGTGGTGTCCAGCCAGTTCTGAAGCTATAGTGAACTAGCCACACTCAGTCGCCCAAATAGCCACATGTGGCTGGTGGCTAGCATGTTGGACACCATGGCTAGCCTAATGAAAAACTGGGCAAATAAGTTTTAGGGTTTTTGTTAATCTGAATTTGTGTCCAATAAGTTTCCCTTCAAATTTTGATGCAAACATACACAAAAACTCAGTCCACGTCAAGTCATCAACTGGTTTTACGCCAAGAAGACGATCTTCTCTTGGTTTGGATGCAGAATCATTAATTGATCCAAGTTCTGTTAAAAAAAAATTAAAATCGCAAACCTCTTGATAACCTAGGGCTGTGCTTTTCAGTTTGTATGCCAGGGGCATTTTGTGCAGTTCCTGATTTCCATGCAAACATTTCATACAGCCCTAACAATGAAGCCACACTGCTCATCTTCAGTTCCCTTTCTTTGATCTGACTCCAAAGAAAAGATCTCCAAAGAACACATCTTCCCCTTTCATGCTTGTTTCCTAAAGCCCGCTACTTTCATAAGAAACAGGTGATCCTGGCCCCAACATAGCTACATAAATTCAAACACTATCTTAAAAGTAGTCAGTGCCATTGAGCTTTGAAGTGTCTCAAGTCATCCCAACCTGGTCAATTTTAACGTTAATTTTATCTTTCCTCCTCCCTGTCTGCTTTGTTATGTGCCAACATGTATATTTATATTTGTGTGGCTACCATGCACAAAATAATGCAAATCATGTACCATATGGTAGGGTTATATATTTTCATAGATTATGCTGCAGTCTCAAAGAATGAAATATAAATGTTACAATGCAAACATTTAATTATTCCTGAAGGTTAAATATAATTCTCAGAATTGGCTACTGCACATTTTCCCAATGACTGTCCCTTCATACTGCTTTGACTTGAATTTCATTTCACAAAAAAGTAAATCACATTTCTGATTGTTTATTAGCACTTGGTTAACTCCCTCAGCAAACCTTCTATCAGAGGTAGGTTTCTGAATCCAGTGCATTTTGTAAAGATATATTTGCATTACATTATTATTTTTTGCTGTATCTCTTTTTCCTGCCAACAGCAAGCATCCAGCATTCAATTCTTTCTTCATTTTTGCCTGCACTTTTGTTACTGTTAATAATACATATGTGAAAGTGCTGCTGAGCTATTTTAAACATCTGATAAGGATGCCTTCCCTGTTTGGGAACCCTGTGCATCAAATAGCAACAGTAGAATTCAGCATGAAATATCTGTAAATAAATTCTAGGGATTGACCTCATTAGCACAATTAAAGACTCTGGGACTCCGTGCATGTTGGAAATGTCACACTCAAAGCAAGGTGCTGCCTGTACAGATCATTCAGTTCAGCTGCAAAGGTAAGGCTAGAACTCAGGAGGCAGTAAGGGGAAAATAGGAACAGGCAGCTTGGTCTGAAAATGGATTTCTGTCCAGGACACCTGCCTTCGGTCACCATTATGCCACTGGCTGACCGCGTGACTTGAGCAATTTAAGCCAAAATTCTCAAAAGTGACTTGTGACTTTGAGGTTTCCCACTTGAAATACCTAGTGCCTAATTTTTCAAAGTGCTGTGCATCCATTATTCGAAATGAAGTCCCTGGGAGCTGCAAGTGGTCCCACCACTGAAAATCTGGCCCAATGCACCCTCTGTTGAACACTCACTCAGAGGCCTTTTTTGAAATTTTGGCTTAGCCATGTCCCCTGATTTACCTATCTGCAAGCTCACGGGGCCTTCCTGTGCACTGGAAGCATGAAAGCACTGAATGTCTCTGTTTGCATTACCATGCTCCCCAGTATGATTGGCTTGCAGCAGTACTCCATTCTCTGTTACCAGTAGCACTTGAGATGGTCAGAATAATATTGAACAACAAAGATATTAAGTTTAGGTGGAAATTTGTTTCTTATGGTTAATTAGCTGCTGGTATTGTGAGCCTGATGTGCAACAGGTTAATTCTCACTCCCCTGCAAATTCCCCTCTCAAATGCAATTAAATTAATAGATAATATCAATGAAATTAAATGCTATTGTGGAATAATTGACTTCCACTGCCACAGAAATCCTAAGGCAAAGTGAAATTATTTATTTATCAAACAGAACATCAAAGCAAGACATTTATTTTCAAAGGGAGAAATATTTATTCTGTGACAGTGGCCTGTTACAAAGACTTTACTAATATTGTACCAAATGATTGATACTTCAGCTGCTCTTGTTCTATTTAACAGATGTACAGGGTAGTGGTGAAGCAAGAGTTGCACAGCTACCACAATTTAAAGTATACATTCTGACTGACTTTTCAGTGTGTTAAAATCAGCTGATCTGTAAAAAACATGGGTTATTAGGCACTTTTTTATTTTAAAAAAGTATATCAAAGTGATAAATATGCCATTTTGTGAGTAACTGCAGATGCACGTTATTAGAAAATGTATATACAAGAAAGAAGCACCAATTCTGTTTGCTTTAAATCCTTTCCATTTTATTTATTTCCCTCTTGTTCCCATGCCTTCATTTCCAGACACTGAAAATCCTAATATTCATAAGTTTTCAGGATGCTCTTATGTCCAAATAGGTACAGAAAAAAGTCAGTTTAAAAAAGACGGATTGGCTAGGGTGTCCCTATTATCTTGCTATCAATATAGCCCACTGGGACCCTGGGTAAATGATCATAAGTTAGAGATGCCAGAAGGTTGTTCTTATACTAGGGAATGGACCAGCCCCAGCTGGCTCCATGTGAAAGTGGCCTAACGCCAGCTTTGTCCTACCTCTGGCCCTGTGCCCAGAACAACTCAGCAAGACACGAGAATGTGGCCCACAAGGAGCATATGGTGACTAATACACACACTATCCTTTTTAGGGTGAAGAGCTTTTAAAGTGTCTTCGGTTGGCAGTGTAAACAGCAGAGGAATTGAGAAATTCTGAAACATTAAACTGTGAAAGAAGATGATATCATGATTTCTACCATATTTCTTCTGCTTCTGTTTACACTACACACACAAAACTTAAACCAAAATCTTTCTTTCCACAGATTTCTAACATCACCTTAAAAGTCCTGCAGTTTCACCAGTTTCAAAAATACAATGCACTGAAAATTCTCTGTGTTTCAAGAGTATTTCGCATAATTTCTGTTTCTCAACAGTTGCATAGCGATCCCATTGAGACCCCAGATCTGTGAAATCTAAAATGTGATCAACACTGGAAAATGTAAGCAGTAGATTTCATTTAGATCTCAGGCCCTTTTTTGACTTAGAAGAATTGGCATATAATAGCATGGGAATACCATTTTTCTTGTAACAGTACAGTCATACAATGCATTCCAGTCTTAATCTTAGGATGTCATTTGTTAGCTCTGCAGCATGTCACAGTATATAAATAGCTACAGGAAAGATATAGTAGATAGTACCCAGCCTGAAGGAAGAACAAGTGCTATAGTATCCTTTATCAAAAGTGTAAAATGTATGCTCAGAGCTCTGAGGCAGCTAAACCTCACAATTCTAGCAGCAAAAGGAACAAGGACTTGCACAGGGTGTTATCTGACGTTTTCTGAACCATGTAAATGGGTCAGATTCATTCCGGGAAGCAGGGATAGTTCAGGTGGGTTGTTGTTTCATTTGAACTAGTTCTGTCAGTTCAGATCAGCCTTTGGCAGCTTTGATGGCACTCGGGAGCAATAATTGCTCATAAGGACTCAGGCTAGACAGATTCATGGTGTTTTCTCAGAATAAATGATGGACTGGAGGCAGGAACCAAATATGTTCTTATCACTATGTTTGGTAAAAAGGGATGGAATTTGTGTATCAGCAAAAGCGAACTAGTGAGACCTTGAATCCCCACCCAGTCACCTCATATGCTCCCCAAAGATGGCTCTGCTCCTGTGTATCCTGTGGAGGATTTTGAATTGAGTGGCTAGTGAACAGCTCTGAGACGTTTTGCTTATTTGCACAAGTACCAAACCATTCCCTGTAGACAGAAGCTATAGAATCATCTTGCCTCTAATCCTAATCCCGCTCTTACAGAATCCTGAATGATGCAAAGAAAAGCAAGACAAATTCTGACCCCTTTAATAAACAGGCTCAGAAAAAGAGAACAGCTGAGAGTTACTGTAACTGGACTCAAACAGACCCATTTTGGAAACACTAATAACTAATCAGGGAAAGAACAGTTATTAAACAGACATAATATTCCTCTCAGAACAGAGAATATCTCCACCCTTCCAGGAATTTGAAAGGGCTTTAATTCTCCCTGTTGAGTTTTGCTTAGTGATGGATGAAAAGTACAAAATGTGTGTAGAGCTCCTGCAATTAAACCGCTAGCTCTCTGAGCTGCATGCAAGATGGTCCAGTGCAGCTGCCAGTTCTGTGGTGGTTATGAGAAAGGATACTACAGTCACCTCAGCCAAACTGTTCTCTTTGGCTTATAAACTTGCCTCCAGATTACTTTATTTGGGAGGATTATTTTTCAGCATGCCACTTCCGCCTAATGTATTTTTTAATTTCTCAAAACTGTCATACGAACATAAAAGTGGCCATACTGGGTCCTCAGAGGGAATAAATAGAACAGATACTACTCAAGTGAGTCATCCCCTGTCACCCATTCCAGCTTCTGGCAAACACCATCCCTTCCATCCTGGTTAATAGTCATTGATAGACCTATCCCCCATGAATTTATCTCATTGTTTTTTGAACCCTATTATAGTTCTGGCCTTCACAACATCCTCTGGCAAGGAATTCCACAAGTTGCACTGTAAGAAAAATATTTTCTTTTGTTTGTTTTAAACCTGCTGCCTGTTAATTTTATGCGGTGACCCCTTGTTCTTGTATTATGAGGAGGATTAAATAACACTTCTGTAGTGAGCAGGGGTGGCCACTCACTGACCCCAAGGAGGAAGAACCCCTCTCTGAGCCTGGGTGGACCGAGACGGAGTCTGCCCCTTTAAGTTTGCAGAGGCCTACGGGCGGGCAGGAAATATAAAAGCCCAGCCCAGGAACTCAGTAAGGGGCCAGCTGCTGGAGGGAGCAGAGGCCTCTACCGAGCTCTCATGCTTAAGCCCTGAAGATCTGGCAGAGGTGGACGACTGGCCCGGACCACCAGGTCCAGGCACGGAAGAGGAGACTTTCTGTGACCTGATCCCCACATGCAGAGTACCCTGACCCTGCGAACCTGCCCCTGACCGGGAGTCAGGTACAGATGGAGGTGGAGTTCAGAAATGGCCAAGGGGAAGCAGATGATGGTCAGGCAGACCTGATAGCCTATTGACGTGTGTTGGCGTTTTTCGGATTGGATTCCCCGCTAACCCCAGTGGCTGCCAAGGCTGTCTTTGCTAGGGCTCTGGGCCAGGACAAGTGGAGTACGGAGGGCCCGCGTCCCCCCTGCCACACCACATATTGGGTGGCAGTCTCCTCCTCCCCAATTATGCTGGGAACTGTTTGTTTGCCTGCCCGTCCTGAACCAGGGCCTGGGCTAAAACGGACTCCAGGAACTGGATGTTTGTCTGCCCTGCCCTGAACCTGGGCTAAACTGAGAATTGTTTGTTTGCCTGCCCTGCCCTGAACCAGGGCCCAGGCTGTATTAACTGTGGACTGATGCAAGCATTGCACCCTGCCCCGCCCTCTGACCCCACTTTCTTAAAGGGGGCCAACGGACTAGTAGGTATAGGCCCAATCACCAGTCAGGGGCCCAGGACTAAGTGAGACCGCTTACAACTTCCTTATGTACTTTCTTCACACCAATCATGATTTTATAGACCTCCATCACATCCAAGCCTTAGTTGTCTCTTTTCCAAGCTGAAAAGTCCCAGTCTTACTAATCTCTCCTCATATGGCAACTGTTCCAAACTCTTGATAATTTTTGTTGCCTTTTTCTGAACCTTTTCCGATTCCAATATGCCTTTTATGAGATGGAGCAACCACAATTGCACACAATATTCAAGATGTGGGCGTACGTTGGATTTATATAGCGGCAATATATTTTCTGTCTTATTATCTATCCCTTTCTTAATGATTCCCAAAAGCCTGTTCGCTTGTGTGACTGCCACTGCATATTATGTGGATATTTTCAGAGAACTATCCACAATGACTCCAAGATTTCTCTCTTGAATGGTAATAGTTAACTTAGAGTCCATAATATTATATGTACAGTTGAAATAATGGTTTTCCAAAAAAGTGTTACTTTGCATTTATCAATTTTGAATTTCATCTGCCACTTAACTATCTTGAGTAGCTTTGTATCATCTGCACATTTTGCCATCTAATGGCTTACACCTTTTTGCAAATAATTTATGAATATGTTGAACAGCACTGGTCCTGCTACATACCCCCAAGGATACCACTATTTACCTCTCTCCATTCTGAGAACAGGCCATTTATTCCTACCCTTTTTTCCTATCTTTTAACCAGTATTTCTCCCTGCAGTCTTGACATTCTTTTCACCTACTTCTTTTACATGTTTCATAGACTTTTAAATGCTCATTCAACCACTAGAGGGAGATGAGGCAAACATACTGCCAGTGGCTATTACCAGTTACTCTGTTGGCTCCAGTAGCATCTGCGCTGTGCCTCTAGTGGGTCTGTGCTTGTGGCTATGGAAGCATGTTCGTGCCTGAATGGTTAGGGTTAGGATAAAATTTGATTTTTCACTGTGATTTTAAAAGCCTATGAAACATGCAAAAGAAGTAGGTGAAAAGAATGTCAAGACTGCAGGGAGACATATTGAGAAGTTAGGAAATGCCAGAATTAAGGTTGCCCAAGAAAACTTAATTTGGCCCCTTATGCCTATGCATTATGCTAGTCTTTGATTATATGATCACATACTATTGTTTTCCACAGGACTCCACCTATTCATTGCACAGGATGAATGGTGCTCAGGGAATGAACTGGGGTTCTGTTGTTAATGTGCCTGTTGTCTGATCCATGCTCATCTGGAAGGATCTGTTTCAAATTAAAAAACACTCCTACATTGTCAAGATGGAAAGCGGCCAAACTGTTCCAGTTTGCCAGTTCTCTCCCTTAAAGAACTTTTTTCCTTTTGTGGGGGGGCGGGGAGTGCAAGCCAGTTTTGCCCCTGAAAGGACATGCTTCAAGAGAGTAAAGCAAATGCCATGAGAATGCTCTACCCTGAGTTATTTCAGTACAAGTCATGGTCATCAAAAAATTCCCATTCTGGAAGGGAAAGATATTTTTAATCTATTAGGATGCTAGTTATGATTACCATATGAAGTAAGTAATCTCCTCTGACAGGGTCTCAGATATTGTGTCACTGCAGAGACTAGGTAGAGCAGAATATTCTTCTCATGCAAAACGAAGCAGCAGTTCTCTGATGACATGCTTCAAATTTTCATTTCAAATCAGAGTCTAGTTTACAACAAAGGGCAAGTTCCTCAGCCAACTTTTCCATGTGTGTCCTCCCCTTTGCCCCTCACTTGCACACTGGGTTGTGACCTGAGTCTGACAAGATAATATTCACCGTGTTCCTCACTGCTGGGTCCTTCGGGCTCCTTTCACAAGTGATAACATAAGAACACAACAGCCATACTGAGTCGGACCAAATGTCCATCTAACCTAGTATCCTGTTAGCCAGGATGGGTACAGACAGGCTATGTCTAGACTGGCGTGCTTTTGCGCCAGAGCTATGCAAATGAGGCTCAGCGTTCGAATATCGCCGAGCCTCATTTGCATAGCTAATGAACCACCATTTTCGCGGAAGAGGCTCTTGCACAAGATGGGGCTGTCTACATTGCCCCTTCTTGCGCAAGAAAACCCTTTGCGCGCAAAGCCGTTATGCCGATTATTTTCAGGCATAACGGCTTTGCAAAGGAAGTTTTTTGCAAGAAGGGGCAGTGTAGACAGCCCCGTCTTGCGCAAGAGCCTCTTCCGTGAAAATGGCAGTTCATTATCTATGCAAATGAGGCTTGGCGATATTCCAATGCTGAGCCTCATTTGCATAGCTCTGGCGCAAAAGCGCGCCAGTCTAGACGTAGCCACAGTGTCCTTAGCCTCTGTTTGCCAGAAGCTGGGAATGGAGGATGGGGGTGGGATCACTTGATGATTGTCTGTTCCGTTCATTCCCTCTGTGGCACTTGGCATTGGCCTCTGTCGGCAGACAGGATACTGGGCTAGATGGACCTTTGGTCTGACCCACTATGGCCATTCTTATGTTCTTTCTAAAAATTCTCCCCAGCTAGGAGAGGGAACAAGAAATGTTAAAGTGAAAATCTTACTTAATCCTTTACATTTCAGATGCTTTCACTGTTTTTCCTTCTTCTCTGTAACTATAATAAAGGATTAAAAGGATTTTTAGTGTTATGTTTGCCATGGCTCTAAGTAGGCAGATATCTCTGTACACCAAACCCCAGACCTTGTGAAGTTGGACAGTGATTGGGTTATGTTAACACTTTTGGTCCAGATATGCCATCTAAATTAAGACTACAGTATTTAGTGAGCTAACAGCAGTAGTGTAACCAGGGGTATCATGGGCAGCAGCCAAGGCCAGCTGTCAGGGTATAAATTGGTACCCCATGGGTACATACTTGGGCATTTAGCCTGAGCTTCTGCCCATGCTATCCCAGTGACACAGCTACTTTTAATGCACTGGCCTAAGAGCTCTATCTGCTTGTGCTGGGGAGCATGTTTCCAGATGTCGTGCAGATGTAGCCTTTGAGTAAGAGAGAGGTGCTAAGAATATGGAGGTGTCCTTTTCCTGTTGTGACTGATGGGTGGTATGACAGGTTGCCCCTCCCCCCCTTAAGATGCTAACTGATGCATTGGGATATCACTCAGATTGCCTGGGCTCTTGCTGAGCCAGGCTCTTAAGCCTCCTCTAACACACAAACAGGCAGGGACACACCCAGCTGCAGAGATCAGCTCTGGGAAGACTCAGTTTAAGGACTTTGCCCCACCTCCCTTGGTGTGCAGACCCAAAGGTATGTTGTGAAATCCTTCCCTTCCCTCAATGTGGGGAAGGTATGCATGGCTTCTTACTCTCCCAACCAGAAGTATGAATTAGATTTCAGAACAAACAAAAAAAGCTAGCTGCTTTAGTAGGTTCTTATCCTCTTGTGTGCAATATCCACTAGAAGACAGCTACAACTGCAAAGCTCCAGTTTAGACAAGCCCTAATACAGGCAGATCTGTTCTCTAGTAACTAAGGTTTGGACCTACAAAAGGATTTAGGTATTGCAAAGCCTAACTTTTAGGCACCCGGAAAGGTCACTGGAACAAAGGGACCATTGAGTCTGAATTAGGTGCCTAAGTTTCCTATATAGCGAATGGGGAGAAACAGGCACCCTAAGAATGAGATTCCCAAAAACCTGTGCACTAAGTGGACAGCTGATCTAGACAATGAAACATGCTTAAAAAGGAGGGGTGTATCCTAAGCCCTGCATCTGAAATGGAGTTAGGTGCCTAAGGCTGGGTCTACACTATAGACTTCTATCCATATAACTACATTGATAAGGGGTGTGAAAAATCCACAGCCTCTGAGCAACATAGTTATGCTGAGCTAATCTCCTGTGTAGACAGTGCTAGGTTGTCACGACAGCTTCTCCTGTTAACATAGCTCCTGCCTATGGTGGAGAGGGATTAACTATGCTGAAGGGAGAAGCTCTCCCATGGGTGTTATAATGTCTTCACTAAAGCTCTACAGCAGCAGCACTGCACCGCTGTAGTGCCCTCCATCCAGGATGCACGTACTTCTGCACCTACTGCACAGCCAAGAATCTTTTCCTAGAGTCAGGCAGCTTAGGAGCCTAACTCATTTCTTGTGACAAGGTGTTAGGTGCCTGCCATGCTCCATGCCCCATGGCTGCTGGGGGTGCCTATCTTAACTTTCATACAGTGGTTTGAGCATTCGCTTGGTATGTGGCAGACTTGGGCTCTATTCCCTTCACTACAGGCTATGTCTTCACAGCAGCATTCTTTCAGAATAACGGACATTATTCCAAAATAACATAGTCCACATTTATACTACAAGCAGTTATTTTGACATAATGTCAAAATAATGGCAAGCTGGAAGATTTCTTACTCCGACTCCTGTAACCCTCATTTTACAAGGAGTAAGGGAAGTCAGAGGAAGAGTGCTTTTTCTTGGACTTCCTGCTTTCACTTAAGCTACGCAATTGACATAGCTCAAGTTGCGTAGCTTATTTTGGCTTTAGCCCAGCTGTGTAGATGTGCCGTAAGAGAGGATTTGAAGGGGGGAATCTCCCACTATTCAGGAAAAAAGTGCTCTAACCACTGAGCTATAAGACATTCCAATTGGTGTGCCTTCAATTTCTTGTGCTGAAGCTATTCCACTTTCTACAAATAATAGAACTGGCATTGGAGCAGGGGAATTGAACCGTGGGTCTTCTATCTCCCAGATGGTACCACAACCACTGGACAACAAGAGTTATTTTCTCACTTACTATCTCTTTCTGGCCCAGTAATTAAGTGAAACAGCTTCAACAGGAGAATCTGAGACCAAAACACTTCTCAATGTCCCATAGCTCAGTGGTCAGAGCACTTTCTAAGAGATGGGAGAGATCAGTTTAAAATTTCATCCTGTTATGTCCCTGAAGTAGATACAAAACTCACAAAGCTTGCTTATACACAGAGGTATTCAGAAAATCCTTTAATGTACTGGTTCTCAACCTTTCCACTTTCAGGAGTCTGATTTGTCTTGCGTACCCAAGTTTCACTTCACTTAAAAACTACTTTCTTACAAAAATCAGACAAAAATAAAAAAGCCTGAAAACTGCTGACTCATTTTTACCATATAATTTTAAAATCAGTCAATTGGAATATAAATGTTGCACTAAAGTTTCAATGGGATACTCGAGCCTGTTTTTCACTTGTGAGACTGATCTGAAGCCTAAGCTCCAGGCAGTGGGGCTGAAGCATGTAACTTCACTTTGTGGGGGCCAGAGATGTCCTGACCACAGGACTGTCCAGGGCAGTTGCCCCAGGCCCTGCACTTTGTGGGGCCAGCCCAACTGTCCTATGGACAGGATAATCCCCTGTGTTGAAGTTTGCTCCATCCTCATCCAAGGGGCTCAGGGTGGCCTGGGGAATTATCTAAAGGCCTGTGGCCAGCACTAGGGGTCAGCTACACACCCTCTGCATTCACCACAGCTGCATGAAGCAGAGCAACACAGCAGCCTGCTTTGTCCTCTGCCATCTCCCAGCTGGGTTGCTACGCTTCACCAGCCCATGCCAGGCTCCCTGGTAATCACTTGGATTGTGTTGCTCAGCAGAAGGGGCTTCTGGGAAGGGGCACAATGGGCATAGAAGAGGGTGCAGCAGGAGTGGGGCAGGACCTGGAGCAGAGGTGAGTTGTTCCAGGCCTCACACCTCCCTACGGACAGCCCTGGTGGGGGCCCCTGTGGCACTGTGCAGTTGCCATGTTTGCCACCCCGTAACGCCAGCCCTGCACTTGAGATCTGCCATAAGACACCCACCCCCACCCCATGATCCTCTTGGGGTCTGAAACCCCCAGACTGAGAAATACTAATATAGATGAGCTGAAGACCTCTGCATGTCCCCAGAGGCACGTGTATCCCTGGTTGAGATCCACTGCTTTATTGCTCTGCCAAGCAAGGGTGAGGTTCCTTTAAATGAGGAGTACAGGATCTTTTGAAAAAGCCTGCCATTTTTTAATAGAACTGCGTCCAGACCGCGGTTTTACTTTCAAAATGGCGCTTGTTCGAAAGAGCACCATGACGTGATTATGCAAATGAAGCATGGGATGTTTAAATCCCCACTTCATTTGCAATTTCCAAGTCTCTAATTTACATCCCTCTGTCTAAAGAGGGATGTAGTCTAGACACAGCCTCAGAGTATACGATGAGCACTAGCACCACCACCTTTCCCAGCTGTGGAATGGGGCCTGATCTGGTAGATGTACTCAGAGCTAATCTACCAGATTAGGCCCTGCAAGCAAAATAGACATTCCTTCCCCTTACCTGTGGATTGCACTGCGACTCCATATGCCTGGAGTGGGGCAGCAGTACACATGTCCAGGAGCAGAAAGAGGGAGCTTTTAGACTGAAAATGTGGGCTCTGAATTTAGGCACTTTAGGCAGCAGCCAACGGGGGAGTCTGTGCATTACAGTGGAGACCAAATCTTAGATGTAGGTGCCTAAATATCTTTGTGGATCTGTGCCTAAAACCTCTCAGATGACCTGGTGAGACTAAGCCAAATCACCACAGACAGCATTTCTGCCACCTCTGGAATATTTGTGGGTATTGTCTTGATTTCATAGCAAGAAAAACATCTGGATAGAGTCTAGGATTTTCAAAGGCGCCTAAACAAGACAGACGCACTAAGCTTCCCCTGAACTGCAGCAGGATTTGGACATTTAACTCCAGAAGGTGCCTTTGAAAAATCTCACCCGTAGTGTGTTGCCTTCCACTGTGCAGCCAGCCTCAGTTCTCTTTGTGAGGGGTCAAAATGTGCTCCTGTAAAAGGACTAAACAGAGTCAGTGAGTGTTGGAGTCCTGAGCTGTTTATTCAGTCAATTCAGTAATAGGTCAATACACTGCTCACCTACTGAGGTTCCTATAGGGAATAAGCTACTATACATAAATCTACTCAGGAAAGATACTGATATTCTATTTAAGACCATGCACATTTACTACAATATCATTTTAATTTCATTGTGTACTTTCAATTTATAAGAACAAAATTAGAAGCCAAGTTTACCTGATGAGTTCAATTAAATGATTCTTAAAAGAAGTCAATGGAAATAAAAAAAATAGAGGAAGTTTGAAACTGTTTTATTGCTTGCTTTCCAAAGAAGAAAGGATTTCATGAGGAAAGGATTTTTTTAATCAAGCCCTGTTCAGCTGCTGGGGCACTTAGGGACACAGGCAAGAGTTTAAGATGAGTTATTGGGGTTTTGGAGGGTCAGTTTTGCATGAGCTACTGCAGTGGCATAGCTACATCACTCATCAAGGTGTGAAAAATCCTCACATACCCAAATAATGTAGCTAAACTGACTTATCCTCAACAGATTCTTCCATTGATCAAGCTACTGCCACTGGGGGAGGTGAATTATCTATGCCAAGAGGAGTACCCCTTCTGTTAGCATAGGTAGTGTCTACAATTAAGTGCTCCCGTGGCCCAGCTGCAGCAGTGCTACTGTGGAGTTTCAAGTGCAGACAAATTCTAAAACTCTACATGAATAAGTTCCCCAATTAAAGTCCCTGCACCACCTCTGAAGACATTGGAACTCATTTTCAGTGATAATAGTTGATCCCCAGTTACAGCTAAGTCAATTTCAAGCATATGTTCAGTGCTGATTTATTTCTCTGTAGGTGTCTTTTACACCAGTCTGTAGTATACAGACAGTTCAGCCAAATTCCCACTGGGAAATCAGTTAGCAAGCTTCCTTTCTCAGTCAGAAAACCAAAAAACCTCAGATGAACAAGTTAATGGTACACAGCTATCTATTTAGATTATATCCATTCATTTCATTTAAGCATAAGCCAAGAACAAAGAAGGAGAAAGCCAAGGTGGCAGGGGGACAGAAAAGCAGGTATAACAGTATCTTACCACCTTCCTCCAACCTTAAATACTGGAGAGGATCCTATGACAGGGATATCTGGGGAAAAGATCCCTTTCTTTGCAATCAGTTCTGACCACGGACCTGACAAACTCAGTACACCAAACATCTTACACGAGATTTGTCCATAAAGAGTAACATGTAAGTTATGTACAGAAAGCTCATAACTTGTCAAGATTCAGTCATTAGGAGATGCATGAAGGGATCATATTTAAGGTACTTATAATGTATTTATATTGAAAGTTGACTTTATAGACTTGAAGCAGAAATTAGACACCAGGAGATAACATAGCTTGATAATGAACCATTCAAAGTAAGAGGGAGTTCTCACCCCTCTCTCGTCAGCCAGCAAGGTAATGCAAGGTTTTGTTATTTTTCATTTCCACAGTCTGATGGAAACCCATCAGGGATAATGACACTCAAAACCACTTAATGACAGAAAAGGAACTCTGAAATATAGGGAAAGGCACTATGGAGCCATTCACAGATGCAAACCTCTGGTGGCACAGGGAGGGGCTTTCATGAACATTCAGATCCTAGTTCTTATGCGGTCAGCCAGCTTTGCAATAGACTGAACTTTTTGAGGGAAGCGGGGGGTTGGATGGAAGAGAATCAACTACATTAGACAGTATCAGAGGAGTAGCCGTGTTAGTCTGGATCTGCAAAAGTAACGAGGAGTCCTGTGGCACCTTATAGACTAACAGATTTATTGGAGCATAAGCTCAGATCTGACGAAGTGGGTCTTTGCCATGAAAGCTTACGCTCCAATAAACGTTTCGTCATAAGGTGCCACCGGACTCCTCGTCGCTTTTACATTAGACAGAAAAGTGATTGAGAATTTTAGACTCAGGTTTGCATGTTATTGTTGTGCTGCAAGCCCTAGCTTCCCCCATTTCTAGAAAATTCTTAATCATTAAGCAAGCCTTTTGTTCTATTGTAAGTGCTCACAAGTGCTGTGTGGGTTAAGAGGAATGGCAGTTTAAAATAAAACTGGTAAATTGGGGCACACTGTGCCTTCGGGTACAGAGGACATGAAATTTCTGAGCAGCCAGTGCTAGGGGCTGGCTGTGCCAGGGGAATGTTGTGACATTCAGTTCAGAGAAGCCCAGAACTATAAGCCAGTGTGATCTCCCTGCCTCAGAGAGAGTGAGCTTCACTGGAGATTAGACAGTGTGTCAGCTCCCTGCTGTAATCACTCGGTCTGCCTCACCAACACTTCTTGAGATGCTGCCTATGAAAACCTTGCTTTGCAGGTAACCATCAGTGAACTCTAGTTCCCCAGAGGCGTTTCCTTGTAGTGCCCAGACTCTCTTGGAATTGATTATGTTTGCAGCCTCCAAAGAGACAGTGCACACAGCAGCGTCTTAGATAAGCTGAAGAGTTGTACCTCACATTAATACACAGATAGCAATGGTTTTGAAGTCAAAAGAAAACATTTATTAATAAAGAACAGAGATTTAAGCGATACCAAGAAGGAGAAAGACAGGTATGGTTACAAACACAAATATACAGCTTTCTTGTGTCTAAAGCTTAACAGATTACAACTCTGCTCCCAGGTAATTTTTCACCTGATACTTCAACTGAAATGGCTGACGGAATCACCTTTCACACATACCAAGAGATTTGGCCTCTCTGTCTCTTAAGTAATGAAAATTCATGATTTTTTGCATATATTATATTTCCCAGAGTCCACTGTCTCTGCCTCAAGAACCAGGAAAGCTTGTTTACTAAGCTATTTCCTTTCCTTCTTGTTAGCTTTGTTTGTCCCATGTGTAAATTCTTTTCATGGTACTCTGTCTGCTAGTTTGAGAGGGGAATCCACAAGGGCAAGCTTGATTTAGGCACAGCCTCCCAAAGACATTGATAGAATCATAGAACACTAGAACTGGAAGGGACCTCAAGAGGTCATTGAGTCCAGTCCCTTGCTCTCACAGCAGGATCCAGAGTGGCTGGCCGTGAGTAGGTGCTGGGGCAAGAGTGCACAGCGGCCGGCCATTAGCAGTCCAGGCACGCAGCTCAGAACTAACAAGAGCCACATTTCTTTAAGCAAAGAGCCACATGTGACTCAAGAGCCATGGGTTGGTCACCCCTGGTCTAGACCATCCCTGATAGATGTCTATCTAACCTACTCTTAAATATCTCCAGAGATGGAGATTCCACAACCTCCCTAGGCAATTTATTCCAGTGTTGAACCACTCTGACAGGTAGGAAGTTTTTCCTAATGTCCAGCCTAAACCTCCCTTGCTGCAGTTTAAGCCCATTGCTTCTTGTCCTATCCTCAGAGGCCAAAGAGAACAATTTTTCCTCCCTCCTCCTTGTGACACCTTTTTAGATACCTGAAAACCGCTATCATGTCCCTTCTCAGTCTTCTTCTTTCCAAACTAAACAAGCCCAGTTCTTTCAGTCTTCCTTCATAGGTCATGTTCTCTAGACCTTCAATCATTCTTGTTGCTCTTCTCTGGACCTTCTCCAATTTCTCCACATTTTTCTTGAAATGTGGTGCCCAGAACTGGACACAATACTCCAACTGAGGCCTCATCAGCACAGAGTAGAGCAGAAGAATGACTTTTTGAGTCTTGCTCACAACACTCCTGTTAATGCATCCCAGAATGCTGTTTGGTTTTTTTGCAACAGCATCACACTGCTGGCTCATGTTTAGCTTGTGGTCTACTATAACTCCTAGATCCCTTTCTGCAGTGCTCCTTCCTAGACAGTCTCTTCCCATTCTGTGTGTGTGAAAATGATTGTTCCTTCATAAGTGGAGTACTTTGCATCTGTCCTTATTAAACTTCATCCTATTTACCTTAGACCATTTCTCTAGTTTGTCCAGATCATTTTGAATTATGACCCTATCCCCCAAAGCAGTTGCAACCCCACCCAGCTTGGTATCATCTGCAAACTTAATAAGCGTACTCTCTATGCCATTATCTAAATCATTGATGAAGATATTGAACAGAACCAGTCCCAAAACAGACACCTGCGGAACCCCACTTGTTATGTCCTTCCAGCAGGATTGTTAACCATTAATAACTACTCTCTGAGAATGGTTATCCAGCCAGTTATGCACCCACCTTATAGTAGCCCCATCTAAGTTGTATTTGCCTAATTTATTGATAAGATTATCATGTAAGTCCGTATCAAATGCCTTACCAAAGTCTAGGTATACCTTGTCCACCACTTCTGCCTTATCCACAAGACTCATTATCCTATCAAAGAATGTGTTTCCAGCTAAAATGAATAATTTTTGAACAAGTCATTCAGACATCACAAAGATATTTGTGACCTTCATCAGTTTATAATATATCGTACCTTTTCAATACACGCTGTGACAGCTGCATTGGGAGTAACAGGCATGACAGGCCTGGTATGACTTCATGAGCCTTCTATCAACAGTTAGTGAGGGGCTCTGTGGGGCACAAATACTTCAAAGGCACTCAGCGATTGAGGTAGATCTATTGTTAGCAAATTTATTGCTGGCAGAGCCTAGATGAGAGTGTTTGAGTGGCTGAAGGACTGGCAGTGTCAGGGAGCTGGTATCTAGCAACCCTAAGAGATTCCCTCTCACTTGCAATAGAGATCTGTACAGGGGTTCACTCACCACTGAGCTCTCCCCTCCTGGCTACTCAGAATTAGCTCCTTCCAGGTCAGCCCCCTGCTTCTGTCACTCATTTGCATGCCCCACATCCTCTCTGTGCAACTCAGGGTCCTCTCTCTTCATGCTTTCGCCTTCAGCCAAGTCACTACCTGTTTCCCTCTCTGAGTACCAGAGTCCAGCAGGACACATCATCCTAGGCAGGCTCCAAATTTATTGCCCTGATTGTGTCTCCTCCTCAGGGCTGGTAGGAGAACCTAGGCCCACCTTTTACTCCAGGTTGCAGCTCAGAGACCCACTAAGCAGCAGCCAAGGTTTGCAGCAGTTTAAACTTTGCTGGCATTTCTGTGAGCCTTCTCCTACACCTCTTTCCCTAGAGTTCCTTCCTTCCCTCACTAATAAACAGAAAGGACCACTAAGCTTCATTTTCTGCTGCCAACTTCCTGGTTTTATACTAGCCCCTCCTGTTCCTTCCCAGCTGGGCTGCATCATTTGGGGCTGCTTAGGCCTGCAATTTGGTTAATTGGCCCCATTTCAGTCTCATCAATCCTTTCCAGGCTACTGTTGAGTGAACATCCCAGTGCAGAGTAACAAGGTGTTGCCCAGTCCTGGGTACCCAGAAAGTAATCTCTCTCTCTAGTTTTAACTGTGCTCGCTAGATTAAAATTGATGCAGGAATGCCTAGCGGAGCTGCAGTCACACCTTCCATTACTATAAGGATATACCCTCAGAAAGAGAAAGATGCACTCCAAATGGGTGGGAGGGTACAGGTAGCAAAGGTCTGGCCGGAGCACTCAGTGACTTCAACCCCTAACATTTTTAATCTTCATCACTTTAATCTAAGATCAAACCTGCAGGGTGCTGAGCAAAACACTTTAGCATGCGTCTAACTTGAAGCACGCGAGTACTCCCATTGACTTCATGTCCCAATGTGGGAAACAAATGCAACTACTATTAAACTTAAAATTAAGCATGTGCTTAAGTGTTTTGCTGGAGGAGGCCAGAGCACTCAGTCCATTGCAGGACTGAGCCCTTACTAAAATTTAGCTAAAGCAAATCTAGCACTAATATGAACTCCTGAATCTGGATGTATGTCATGGGTCTAATATCTATTTATATTTACAATTTGACTGTTTAGTAGTTTATTTGGGGTAGTTTTATATGTTGCTGGGAGCTAAAGCTGTCCTGATATATGACATCTTCCAAATAAATGCAATAAAAGGAACGTACTATGGCTTTATTTCTGAGTATATTGATTTTTGCTTCCATAGAAACATGCAAATGAAATTATAAAGGAAAAATAATTCAGAATTAAATTGTGCATGATGAATCATGAATGATGCACATTATCCACACTGATTTAGAACAAATCCTGCTTTTCAGTTTAAAACAAATAATCTTTTCAGGAAACTTATTCAGAAAATATTTTCCAATTAAATATGTTCGCTTACATCAATGAAAATATTAACTCAAATATAAAATCTGACCTACAGATACATCTTCTAGCGCTGGATCCCATCTCTATATCATTCTTTGTGCCAGGTACCATAGGCCTATTTTCTGTACAAACATCTTTAGCACACACACCCCTTGTGCGTATGATACAGTAATTGCAAGATCACATACTACTTTTTCCACAGAACTCATGCCTCATTCAGTGCATCGTACATTTCATAAAGGGCTTGGGGATGTTTTTGTCTGAAAGATACCATGTAAACGTAAGTTGCATGCATAATCTCTTTTTTTTAAAATAGAAGGAGGTGTAATCTAAACCACTTGATGACGGAAAACACAGGCTGCCTGCAGTTTATTTTATCTGCAATGTAATATTAATGGAATGCTCCATAATTTGAAATATTGTCTTTCAAATGAACATTAAACCTTACAGCCCAGCACTGGTCATTGTTCAGATATAAAATATCCCAGGTTATTAAAAATAAAAAGCACATGGAAAATTCTAGTCTTTGGCCCATATTCTTTCACAGTACAAACAGGTTCAAATGGCCTCATTTGTGTGTTATCTACTGCTGAGCATGTATCAGGTGCTAAATTTACCTGCAAAGATATTGCACTGCTAATTAGTGATTCATTATTGCAAAGCACTTTGGAATAACTTGAATAGGTGACATGCAGTATTAAACCAAATTCCATTTTGTACTACACTATATAAAAATGCAGCAATGACCCCTAGGAAAACACACATGCATGGAAAATTAAAAAGAGCAGAAGAAAGTCTGGTCATGCAGTGCAAAACCCCACAGCTCTCCCTTATTTATGAAAAATAAATTTATAAACAATCCCAGCAGTTAATTAGACTGTTCAGATGGATTTGGTAGATACCAGAAACTGGCTTTGTGTTTTTACATAAAGATAAGACATCTAGTGAAGGTTTCATAATGAAGCTGTGTAACTAGGAGAGTATGGCCTAAAGAAAGGGGACAGCAAACTGAGAATCAGGTGACTTGCTTTGCTACTGACATACCATGTGACCTTGGGCAAATCACTTAAAACCTATACTCTTCTGTTTCCCCCTCCACGCTTTGTCTGCCTTGTCTATTTAGATTATAAACTCTCTGAGGAAGGGATGGTCTCTCAGTAGGTATTTCTACAGTCCCTAGTACAGTGAAGCCTTGATTAAGTTTCCAGCTATCATAGTACAAATTAAAAATGATAACATAGTACAAGATTATCATACATAGCTACACATACACCTCATACCAACCCTACTGCAATCAGTGTTAGGCTCTTTTCTGACTTTGGTGGTCTTTGGATCAGGCTTACCATACTCCTACTTAATGTTTGCCCCATAAATTTGAGCAGTAAAGAAATAAAATAGCACATCTCCTTTACAAACCAGCTTTCCTGGGTCCTTCTGTTTGGCAGATTCCCTTCCAGGATGCTGATATCTCAGTTGTCACAGGGCAGGAATCCTTCTGGTGTAAGCTGCAGCTTGAGCTTTATACAGCTGTTCCTGTGAGGAAGGTAATTGTCTGCATATAAATTTGATGCCAAAGCTAATACATGAACCTTGCTTACTTCGGATGCGTCTACACTACAAAGTTTCATTGCTGAAACTAATATCGACATGCAGAAGTTGCCAAAAAAAAAAAAAGTTGCCAAAGCATGTTCACACTTGTTCCCTCCATCTATATTTTTAGTTCCCTCATCGGCAGTGTGAGCAATGCACTATGGGTATGTGTCCCACAGTGCCTCTTGATACCATCTGTTGGTAGGTACTGTGGCAACATGTGGTGTGTGGCACATCTTGGGACTATGCAAAACATCCCATCAGGCACTGCTTTGTTTCTCAGTCCTTCAGGGGTTTCCGGCTTCATTTCATGCCATTTTCCCAACTGCCTTTCTTTGCTGAGCACTCCAGCATCTGCAGTGAGAGATCATGGATCCCACACTTCCCTCCTATGCCGCGTTCAGTGTGATGACATTGCATATTCCAGCAGAGTTACTCCTGAAGTTACTGATGGAGGAAGAAGAGTTGCAGGTGTCCAATATTCTGCGTGAGATGGACAGCAGAACCATCTCATCACATTTGCAGAGGTGATCTATGTTTTAGGACTGGGGAAACCAACACTGAGTGGTGGGATTGCATAGTCATGCAGGTGTGGGATGAAGATCAGTGGGCTACAGAACTTTCTGATGCACAAAGCAACCTTCCTGGAGCTGTGTGCTACACTGGCCCCCGATCTGTGGCACAAGGACACCAGAATGAGAGCTGCCCTCTTGATAGAGACGTGTGTGGCAATTACTGTTTGGAAGCTGGCAGTTCCAGCTACCGGTCAGTTGCAAATCAATTTGGAGTGGGGAAGTCAACCATTGGAGCTGTGCAGCTGCCAGTGTGCAGGACAATAAATCACATTCTGTTACAGAGGACCATGACTCTGGGAAATGCACATGACGGCGTGACTGGCTTTGCAGTGGCTGGCTTTCCTAACAGTGTGTGCGTGGGAAATAGATGGCACACACATTCCAATTTTAGCATCAGCCCACCTTGCTACAGAGTACACCAACAGGAAGTGATACTTCTCGATAGTGCTGCAGGCACTTGTGGGTCACCTCGGGTGTTTCACAAACATCATTGTGGGGTAGTCTGGAAAGGTGCCTGATCCATGCATCTTCAGGAACACTGGCTTATACAGAAAGCTGCAAGCAGGAACTTTCTTTACAGACCACAAGATTACAGTGGGGGATGTGAAATGCTCCACACTGATCCTGGGAGAACTTAAAAAACAACAAATAGTCTTGCAGCACCTTAAAAACTAACAAAACATGTAGACAGCATCATGAGCTTTCGTGGGCACCATCTACATGTTTTGTTAGTCTTTAAGGTGCTGCAAGACTATTTGTTGTTTTTTTAAGTTTTTCCAGTTACAGATTTACTCAGCTGCCCCTCTGAAGCTTTTGATCCTGGGAGATCCAGCTTACCCCCTTACAGTCCTGGCTCATGAAACTACACTGGACACCTTGACAGTAGTAAGGAGCATTTTAACAGGCTGAGCCATGGTAGTAGAATGTGCCTTTGGTAGACTGAGGTGTCTGTATGACAGGATAGACCTTAAAGAGGAGAATATTCCCATGGTTATACCTGTGTGCTGTACTTTACATAATATCTGTAACAATAGGAGTTAAATGTTTGCTCAGAGATAGAGCATTGAGGCACAGTGTTTGGCTGCAGAGTTTGAGCAGCCAGACACTAGGGCTCTCAGAGGAGCCCAGAGCGCTGCTATTAACATCAGGGAGGCTTTGAGGAACCACTTTGTCAATGAGGGTCACTGAAACCCACCTCTTTTGGAGTTGCTTCCCTACTGCATCCCATTTAGCACCCCGTGTAATGCATATCTGTGAAAGAAAATTCTTGAACAGCCTGTACCTGAGACCCAAGTGATCGCTATGGCTTGTGGAACAGAAAATAAAACAACAAAGGACTCATGTTTACTGCTAAGGGAGGGCCTTGGAAAGGGTAAAACCTCACAACTTTTTGTAGATCCAGCTATCATGGTCAAAGTTGTGAGAGGGGGTGGAGTGTGGGGAAAACAGAGAATTCCCAGAAGGTGAAAAGGAATGTGTGGGCATGGGGGGCGGGGGTGTTACTGGCCAAATAATTGTGTTTGAGCTGCAGGGGAAGTCAAGGATGGATCTGCTCACTCTGCAGCTTGATTAAACACTTGAGCATCTCAGTTTGTTCCTCCATGACCTTGATCATGTACTCAGCAGCGTCTTTCCAATCCTGCCTTTCGGTTATTCATTTCTCCTCCTTTTTTCTGGCCTCCATTGAGGAGTGCTTTGTAGCTTCCTGGTCTAAGCTCTCCATGTTGTGTTTGGATCTCTTTTTTATCTGATGCAGTCTGTCAGCAGGAGACATCTTCTGTGTTCTCAAGTTCCCATCTGTAACATAGAATGTGACAAAAGAGGGATTAAATTCCAGCTCAACATTGAAACATTACACTTGGGGGCAGCTTTTGCAAAATATGCAGCCACTTTCCACTGATCATTGCAAGGCGCATCCATCTCTTCAGGCACTGTAAACATGGTGGCTACGTCTAGACTGGTATGATTTTCCGCAAATGCTTTTAACAGAAAAGTTTTTCCGTTAAAAGCATTTGCGGAAAAGAGCATCTAGATTGGCACGGATGCTTTTGCGCAAAAGTGCTTTGCGCAAAAGCATCCGGTGCCAATCTAGACGCTGATTTATGCAAAAAAAGCCCCGATCGCCATTTTCACCATCGGGCTTTTTGTGCAAAACAATTCTGAGTTGTCTACACTGGCCCTCTTGCACAAAAGCATTTGCGCAAGAGGGCTTTTTCCGAGCGGAGAGTCATTAGTATTTAAGAAGAACACTGACGATCATACATTAGATCGTCCAGTGTTCTTGCAAATTCAAGCCGCCAGTGTAGACAGCTGGCAAGCCCAAAAGCGGTTGCTTTTGCGGAAAAACTTGCCAGTCTAGACACAGCCGGTGAGTGTGGGGAATGGGGGAATGAAGGGTGTTTAAAGGGGCAAAACAAAATATAGTCATGGCTTGTGCAGTAGGTTTGCAGGGAAATCTTTCTAATGATGCCACACTTCTCCAAAGATGAGTATCACTGTAACAGACATCTCACTGCTGAGGATAAGGAGGGAAATCACAGCTCAACTTCTGGACACTAGCAGCTTTCACCCTGCTCCATATACAGCCTTCCTATGGTCCCTGCACCACTGATTGCAAAATGGTATGGGAGAGTGTCTTACAATGGGGGGAAGAAACACTGCTGCACTGCTTTGGAATCTGTGAGGGAAAAAAAGTAACAAATGCCTCAGGAAAAGTTTCCAGAGCATTTCTCAGCAGGATTTCTTGAGATATTGATGTGCAGCAGCACCCTGCTTGGACATAATGACTAGCTCACAGAAACACAGCCAGGCTCCCACTTTTCTGTGCCCTACACCCACCTCTGCATACCCCAACCACCGCCACTTACCCTGCATCTCACTCGTCCAAGCTGCAGAGCTTTTGGAACAACAGCCAGCAATGATGAGCTGAGACGACACCATGAGACCTGTCCACATTGAGCCAGCCAGCAGGAAATAGAATTTAAAGTTTCCAGGTCTTTCAGAGGGGCGGAGTGGATTGCTGTGTATCTTGCTGCAGGGCAGTGGAATTCAAAGTGCTACCACTTCCAGGGCACTGTGAGAGCTGCCTCCAGAGACAAAGGTGTGTGTGTGAGAGGGCACCTCATAGTGTCCACAGTCCGCGTGTGTTAACCAGTAAAGGAGAGACCAGAGAATTCCTCTTGTGAGGCCCCTCTTCCCCAAGCCACTGCAGGAGGCCTCCTCCTCAGCCAGTTAGGGGTTTTTTGGCCAGGTCTCAATGGTAGGGAGCCAGACACGTGCCCACAGGCTCCCTCATACTTCACAACACACCTAATGCTGGTCAAATTATTTCTCTCCTGGTTTCTTCCTCTCTGCCTCTCCACCACCTTCCTTTGTCCTCTCCCTCTCCTCTCCAGCCTCAACTGCTGGGGCTTTTAAGGAGCCCCTCAGAGAAGACAGCAGAGAAGTCAGCTGGCCCCAGTGGCCTGAGCCAGCTCCTCCCAGCTGCATCCTGGTGGGTGCAGTTCCTCTGCTTCTCTCCCTGAGAGTTTTTCCCTTTGGGCTGCTGCTTCCTCTGTGCGGCACGCTCACTGGCCTGACCCTGTCACAGTCCCTTATGGAGGTGGAAGTTTTCTGTCGACAAAACTGGAATTTTTTCACAACTTTTGCCTGGTTGCCATGTGAACGTTATCTCAGTTTTGTCACCAAAAGGCAGTTTTTGGAGACAAAACTTGGTAGTGTAGATGCAGCCTTCAACACCTACTCTTCCCCCTTTCCCTTCTCCCCCAGGAAAAGGGCATCTTTGCTGCTAAAGCTTCAGCAGATCTGGATTCTGTTCCAGATTCTATCCTTGATTCTGCCACAAGCTTCCTGAGTTTAAGACTTTGGACTTAACTCCCAATATCAAGTCAGCGACAGTTACCAATATCAAGTCCACATTTTGTGGGGAGGTAGGTAGGTGCAGACTTGTGGACCACTAATTTATACCCTTTGAAAGACCTATTTTATTACAACACATGCCATCCTTTATGTTTCAGCGCTATCCCAAATTGTGTCATTTTTCAAAATGCTAAGGCACTAAAACCAAGTGACAGTGGATCACAGGACAAGCACTTTTATTCAGAGGGCCTGGTTTTTATAGCTCCATTTCTAGAAATGGAGCATGTCCTGAGGTGGAATTTATAATATACATTTAATGATGGTATGCTTCCTTTTACGTCCTCTGAACATATGACTCAGTATGTAATAAGGAAAATGAACAGTTTTCTACAGCAAACAAAAAAGATTTGTTCTGATTTTACAATCTGTCTTTAAAGCTTTTGATATGGGTAGAAAAATATGGTGATATTAATTTCATATTCATTATAGAAGATCGGATGTTTTTAAAAATTACCCCTTTGCATGTTTTGCTTAGCAATTTATGGACATGGTTAGTAATTTTTGATGTAACTGTGTCTTTCTTTCCATTTGGATTGCATTCCTCTATGAGGTGAGAAAGAGAGAAACCCTTTTCATAGATAAGAACCTCTCAGACAATCCTTTTGGGATTGCTTCAGCATATATAAAGAATTATATTATAGAAATATAGTGTTACAAAGTGCTTAGATTGATTATTTCACCACGATGTTTTATTTAGGACTGTTGTCTGAAGGAAAGGGGGGTGGTGGTTGCTTTTCAATTTAAGATTCAATCTTCCCTAGTCATTCAACTGTTACTATGCAGTACAGTGAATGACAGGATCAGGTGGAAGACAGGAGGCTTCAAGCAGAGTGAATAGGGCACATAGCAAAGCCACTATGGAAGGAATTCAGTCCACACTACTCTGTAAGGCTTTCTACCTATGAGTTCCTGGGAATGTTTGTCCACCTTGTTGGGGGTCCTGATAAAGAGACAAATGGCCACTGGTTGGTCTCATTTAGTAGCTAATGTTCCCACCACAGTCAGGAAGCTTTACGAAGAATTAGTATAGAGATGGAGAGAATTTGGCAGAAGGAAAGTTAATTAAGGCATCTGTGAAAAAAAGTTGGAAAACAAGATTGTTTTTTTGTTTAGCCCATCTCGGTTAATTAAATCTGTGTGCATGCTGGCACTAAAAGTCCTTAAAAAACATTCTTTTTGCAAGACCAGATTACTTAGTTGCAGTTGCTGTGTTTATGAGTTTATGATCTGCTAATGCCCTTTGCCCTTTCCGAGAACATGCTTCAGGTTTAACTGCTGCTGTTTCTGCTCTTCCCTCAGATGCCAGTTGTCAGTATGTTGTTTTGAGAGGAGGAGAGAAACCTCACACATACCCCTGGAGCCTGAAAATTCCCCTTTTTAGAGTGGATTTCTCTGGATAACACTGAGTTCCTATTAAAAAAAAAGGAGGAAAACAGAACAGACCAAAAACAAAATTCCAAAATTCCTGAAGACCAGATGGACTTTTAAAAACTTCAGGAGTGTGAAAGTTTAATGCTGTCAGCAAGCTACATCAGGCAATGTTCTCACTAGTCACTAAGGGTACATCTAACAGCAGCGTCATTTTGGAGCAACTGACATTCCTGAATAACATAGTGCGCGTCTACACTACAAGCCTTCGACTTTTGCCTTGCTGTATACTAAGAAAAACTTGCTTCCTGTGCTGCTGAGGTATCGGATCCCCAAGTTATCGCCGCAAGTGGAATCTTTTTGTGCGTGAGGGGGCAGGGGTTACTTTGTTTCATTCCATTCTACTCCCCACTTCATCTGGTCACTGTGTCTGATAAGACAATAATTTTTTCACGGTCTTCTGCTGTGGAAATAAATATCTGTGCATCTGTGGGCTATGGAGTATGAGCCCATTCTTCTATGGTAATTGTCTATGTAACTAGAAATGGGTCCGGATTTTGAACCACCCAAAGTTTGAAGGTACTCAGACCCAGAGTTCATCCCATTATACAGAGAGGGTGCTGGACATAAACTAAGGATTTGGGTTCTGGTTTTGAAACATTCTTTAGATGTTTTCAAAAATCTTAAGTGCCTATCTCCCTCTTTAGGCACCCAAATACCTTTAAAAATGTGACCCAAGTCACTTTTGGAAATGGAACGTAGGTACTTTTGAATTTCCATGGATCTTCTGCATATCAGGATAAGTGCAATGACTGCACGGTACTAATCCCAAGATAGGCCTCTGCTCTCTAGTCTCTGGTTAGGCTAGACTAATGGCATACTGTATGGATTTCAAATAAGGGGACTCCCTTTTTGCAGCTGTATTAGGGAACAGTTAACATGATATCATAAACAGATGGATGACCTCTGTGAGTAAGCAGAGAAATTGTTGGAATTCAGAATCCCTGGCCCCATCCCAGATTAACCTGATCCAGAAAGTACTCCTACTCATGCTTTTCAATGAATGCTGCTGTTTTGAATCAGAAAAGCTATGGTTATCCCATCCTCTGGTACTAAGGTTGCCAGGTGTCTGTTTTTTGACTGGAATGCCTGGTTGAACATGGCTGATAGCAGTCCAGTCAGCAGAGGGGCTGAGGCTAAGGCAGGCTTCCTACCTGCTTTGGCTTTGCACCACTCCCAGAAGCAGCCACCAGGTCGCTACAGCCCCTAGGTGCAGGGATGTTCCGCACACTGGGCCCACCTGAATGCCAGGTCTGCAACATAATCAACTCTTGATACCGCCTTAATGTAGGTTTTACAATATTATGTGAGATTCTCATATTTTTAAATTATACTCAACTTCAAAAGTTTATTTCAGATTGAATTAAATATTGTTTCTGTCTGGGATAGTATTGATCTAAAATCTTGGAAGATATACTCCATGTGTATTGTGCTAATAAGTTCATTTTTTAATAGTGCTTGCTTGAATATCTATAGAGTGTAGGAGCATCACTCTGATTAAATGACATGCAATCAATGTGAAGCTCCATTATTTGTCAGGCTAGACTAGTGGTTCTTTGGATATTGGCGCTATATGTTATCTCCATTACTCAGTTGCCATGGATTACAGACAGGCTATCATTCACTGTGTGCTGATCTCCAAAGAAAATCTCTCTATTGTATTCATGCTGATTCTAAGTTAATACAGAGAACAATTTAGATAGTTGTCTTGATATACTCAATGGGGATTGTTGCTATTGAATGTCTTCATTCTCTTGCAAATAGAGTCCCTTAGGAAAAATGCTCATTCTCGTGTCCAGATAAATTGACAATTTTCATGAAAAGATGTACCCCATTTTTAAAAATTTAATCAACTCATCGTTTTCCTTCCCTAAATTCCTCGTTAAATACCTGCCCTCTAGCTGGCCTAAGGAAAAATAAACAAGAAAAACAAAAATGGTTAGCCTCTGAGAAACCTGTCCATTTCTAGAGTTCTTTCCCTATACTTTTGTAGAAATTGATTAAATCAACCAATATAAAATCAAATTACCTAGAACTATTACCTCTCATCAACACTAAAGCTACGTCTATACTGCAGGCTTCTTGCACAAGAACTGTTTTGCGCAAGAGTTCTTGCGCAAAAGGACTTGCTCAATAGTGCATCCACACTGCCATGTGCAAGAGTGCCCATGGCAGTGTGGATGCTCTCTTGAGCAAGAAAGCTTGGATGGCCATTTTAGCCATAGGGGTTTCTTGAGTAAGAAACCCCTGTTGCCTGTCCACACTGCCTTCTTGTGCAAGAGCTCTTGCACAAGCAGGCTTATTCCTCGTGGGGAGAGGAATAACTCTTGCGCAAGAAGCCCTCTGTTCCAACGCTTTACTGTAAATTTACTTGCACAAGAACACGTGTGCAGTGTGGACGCTCTGCAAGTTTTTGTGCAAGAATGGCCTTTCTTGCGCTAAAAGCCTGCAATGTAGACGTAGCCTAAGAACACAGCCTATCTGGAAAACAACAAAAGTGTGTTCACAGAAAGCATCAAAGTGAGACACAGACATGCATAAACTAACAGTGAGCAAGCAAATGCTACGAAAATCAGCACCAAAGAATCACTGGATCAATTACCAACTCTACAGATCATGCAAGAGCTAGATGTGGAGCCCACTGTAGAAAATCTAAGCTAGGCCATTGATTTGCTAACAGGCAGCAAGGCTCCAGGAACATGATTAGCATCCCAGAGGAAATCTCCAAGTACAGGAAAGACATCCTCTTACCATATCTTCATCAGTTGCTATTAAATGCTGGAAGTGGGTGAGGTACGGCAAAAGATGCATGGCACAAACATCATCACTTTGTTTAAAAATAAAGGCAAAAAGGCATCTGCAACAGCTACAGGGGCATCTCACTACTAAGGGCAGCAGGAAAAGCTTTCACATAAGTCATCTTAGTGAGCCTACAAGAGCTAGCAAATTACGTTTACCCTGAATGACTGTGCAGATTCAGGGTTGGAAGGTCAACTATAGACATGATTTTTCTCTGTGTCAACTCCAAGAAAAATGGCCCTAACCAAAGTATTCAGCACAGTCAGCAGAGCAATTTATTTGCAATACTAGAAAAGATAGAATGTCCACCAAACTCATTTTCTCATCAATTTATGATTGCATTATGTGATGTTAAGCTCATTGTATGTGCTATTTCATATGCAATCAATGTATGCTAAATATATTTAAGATGTAGAATATAGAAGTATAGCTCTGATAAGTATTTTGGAGTGATGAGTGCATAGTAGGTATAGAGGTAAAGCAGAGCTCAAATGCAAGGCCTACAGGCTTCAACCTGTAAGATTTAACTCAGCATACTAGGCCATAGACTTAAGAATGCTTAACACGAGTGAATGACCTACGAATAATAACCCTATGTGCATAAGATCACAAGATTGCTATAAAGTTGTGCCAGTAGAGGATGGCAGTAGATCACAATGTATTGTCCATGACCACGAGACATGTGCTTGTAACATCTTTAAACGGCTAGCTTGACCTCAGGATACTTGGCATATGTACATGCTAATGAGAATAAAAGGAATTACAAACTACCTATGAAAACAGGGCACCCCAATATTTCTGGGATGTGGCGGTACAGATAAAGAAAAGAACTGACACTTTATGCACATGTCTAAGGTATTAGTTGCGAACAGAATTACAATATAAAAGAGGGTCCCATAATTGGGTCAACGTGAGACGATCCAAAGGATGATCTCATAGGAAAATCCAGCAGGAATCACCCCTCTGTGATGTTCATCTGCAATGATCATCTACTTAATGGTCCATCAGACCCTAGAGTATCACTAAGGATGTGAGTATGACTACAGTTATACTTTTTGCATAGGTTTTTTTATAGGCTTTCTATATGCAGCATGGGTAATTGTAACTTATTGCTTTAATAAAACTGTTAGTACAGATGAGACGTCACTTGTGATTGTGTCTACAGTCATTATCTTTGGACTTTATGTGATCCTAGAGCCTCCAGATTTGAGAAAAAACACCAGAGGCAATTTCACACTATGGAGCTTGAAATTGTAGCAACTGGAGCCGAACCCATGTAATACAGCACACATGAGTTCACTAGAAATAAAAGTCCTTGTCCGAAGCTAGAACTAGAAATATGGCTTTCTTATTCATTTTGAGTGAAATAAAAGAGATTCATTGACAACAATTTCAACGATTACATGCACATTTCTGAACAAAATAAAAATTGTTTTTCTACCAACTTTTTAAATGGAAAAGAATGGCAATTCTCCAACCAGATCTATATGGCTGGCACGATGGACTAAAGTTTCTAGTCTGCTCTGCTCCCTTGGATGCTGGAAAAATAGACTCCTAGGGAACCCCAAGAGTTAGACTTGTTCTCAGGGGCCTCCCTACTAATACACACAATATGTAACTATGTAGGGCACCATGAAATTTGGGGGATCAAATTGCCCCAAATTCCATGCTGCCCCAGGCATCTGTGTGCTGTGTATTGATGCCAGGTCTGGTAGCCAGCTCCATCCCCTCCCCCACCTTGCACACACACAGGCTGCACCCAGCCACCACTCACCAGCTGTTTCCCCTTCTGCCAGAAGGGGAAACCGCCACTCATTGCTCATGATGCCGCCTGTGCCTTCTGCCAGCTTCCCCGTCATCAGGTCAGCCTCCCTGTCCTGCTCCTCAAAGCTTTTGCCCCATGGACTTGCAGCCCTTGAGAACACCTGACTTCCCCCCACGGAAGTTTGTGTGCAGGTGCTCAGGCTGTGCAGGGCACCAGAAACGGCAAGGGTGGCCCTGCTTGTACTCCCCAGCTATGGGGTGAGGGGAGTTTCAGCCCTCCCTGCTCAGGGAACTATAGACTGGGGCTTTAAAGCCTGGATCAACAGAAGAAATTCTCTTAAATAAACCCTATATCACTTCCTCCTTCCTCATTAAAAGCTTCTCCCTGTCCTTTCATAGGCAAGACTGAAACAGGGTGAAACTGACTTAACAGGATTCCTCTCATGAGACTCACATGTCCTGAGTACCCTTTTTACATTTAATATCCCAGCTACAGACATTCCCTTAGCTTAGTAACCCAGCTACAGTCATTAATTTAGATTTGCATGTAAATTTGGGTAAATGCAGCACTATCCTGGGGGTTTTGTTTACAATGATCCCATACCTGTTGGGCTTTGGCACACACACATGCACAAAAAGGACCAAATGCATGTGGATTTATACTTTAGGGCACTTTAGGGCAGCACACTTGCAAAATATTTTTTTATCAGAAACACTACATGTCCTTAACAGAGACCACCCATTATGTTTTCTTTACACACTTACACCTCTTTTCCTAGAAACCAACCAAGATTGGGCTAACCACTGTACAAACATTGTAGCAGATACTTACTACCGAGAAAAGCTTATAGATAAGACAGGCACAGGGAGGAGGAAAAGAATATAACATACAAGCAGAGACATTAAAATGGGCAAACATTGTGTTAATGCTGCAATTTTGGGTGGAGGGGGGGTTTAATGAGGAGAGGACTAGTTGAACAGAAAGAGGAGAGAGGCATGAGGAGCACATAGCAGGAGAGAAAAGGTTTCTAATGTCTCCAAATACGTCTTGGCCTAGAAACGAAAATTAGTTTTGTTTGCCTTACTGAGCAGAAGTGCATTTTAGTATTTTGAAGGATTAGTGAAGAGATTGCAAAGAGCATGCAGTAAGAATTAGAACCGTCTTTGTACAATGTTAATGACAAAAATGGAAACACAAAGTATAGGAATAAATTGCCAAGCCAAGGAAAATACTTATTTGAGTATGTACAAGTACACTTTTCCCCATTCACAAACTGAATCTCTCTACAGTGATGTATGAATTAGATTATTAACAAGTACTTTACATCCCTAAATGGGTGGCGATATCACAGAACACCAGTTTCAGATCCCATTTTGAAATATGGAAAATGCCAACATACTAAATATTGTAATTACTAAAATGAAACAAAGCGGAACAAGAAAAAAATTAAACATGAATCACATCCAGGATTCTAAGCTGGATGAAGCCACGGTAGGAAGAGGCTTATCTAACACCAGAGACAGAATGTCAAATTGGTTAGAAGTAATGAGGGGAACTCAGATACCAGGTGTCTTTCATTACATACAGGCTAGAAAGAAATCCACTAATCACAATACATCCAACGTCATCCTGCATTCAGAGATTCCATAACTGCCGAGAAGATGTTGGCACTGTTTTGGGTGAGGATCTGCTTATAAAATAGTATGAATAAGTCCCACACAGTCCCAGAGACACAGGTAAACATTATATAGCCTTTTTCAGACAGATTGGTTAACTATAGCTTGAGACATGAAAGGGCAATCCAGAAATACAGTACTGGTTTATATTGATCCTATGATCCAATGGCTATGGCATGCTTATTATCAAAGCTGCACATAAATGTCATGCATTTTGTGTGTGTGGACTCTGACAATCTGGCATTGCAGTCCTCTAATATATATGTGTCCAAAAACAGTAAACAAACTTCTGAGAAGGTGACTTTGCTCCTAAATCTGCTAGTGATACTAAAAAAGAATATCCCACTAGCTAGTGAGCATGTATAATCTGAAGAGGTATACACTGTAGAAATACACTGTATGTAATGCTCAACTCCTCAGATATGTATGCTTGCTAGCAGTAGGATTCTATATATTGCCCATATGATGTTAGGATTGCTAATTTTATCCTCACTTCAGCGAGTGAAATGGACTGGGACTCACAGCACACAAAAGTTCAAGCAGTCCAGATATCCTTCCTTTGCTAACCGCTCTACCACCACCACCCCTCAGTCATTCACATTTTGAAATTCCGACTTTTCCACCAGAGGACAAATTCCTAGCATTGAAACATTATTCATGTAAAGAAAGCTGGTAACAACTCCTATAGTTAATATTGCCTGGCACTTCGCAGAATAAACCCTTATTCTCATTTGCTTATAAAATTTTGCTGAACTTTAAACTGAAGTTTTCCATTAAGGTTCACTGAGTCAAGCTACATTTAAAAAGTTTCCATGTAAAATGGTTCCACTTTTTCTGAGAAAAAGGTTAGGAAAAAGAGGCAGCTTTGCCACTATTGGAAAACTATCCCAACTATTTATTTACAGAGTGCTAGTATCTCAACAGATCCAATTTTAATACCTGCCATCTAGTCTTAACATTTACAGGTTTGGGGGGTTTCTTTTTGTTTGTTTGGGTTTTTTTAGAAATGCCCTTTCTGGTAAGATAAAAACCTATTCTTGGAAAATGATAATACCCCTCAAGTGAGCATATTAGTAAGTGCAAGGGAAAAAAAGACCCTTCCTTTTAATCATCCTGGCTGCTTACAAGCTATGTGAAAGGGTTAAAGCAGCTCCAGTAAGCAAAGCAAAACAAAGATGCTCAGCTGAGACAAACCCAACAACAAATTGAATCCATCTTTTTTTTTAGTATTAATTAAGTAAACCCTCTGGTTTAAAAATAAAATTTAAAAAAATGTGCAAAGTTAGAAAGTGGAGATCCAGCAATTATCCCTCCTAATATTGCCAGTCACTTCTAATACATTTTGAAGGCTAATCATACTGTGGAGTTGGCCTTTTCACATGAATAACAACCATGCAAGGCCATGACCTTTAATATATAGTACGGTATATATTATAATTTCAAACAGACTTTTCTTGAGGCACATCTAATGCTGCTCATGTGTCTTTGACAGCATTCAGTAGATACGTATAGATTTAGAAATAGAAATGTGGTCCTGAGGCACATCTTTCTTGGTACTGTAATGAAGTAATATAACCTGTTCAAGGAAGGAGAAGGGGTGAGAGCAGCATGGAAGAGCTCTGATTCCTAATCTATTAATTATAGGACAGGCCCCCAGAAATAAGAGGTATCAATATTACAGGGCATGTGGACAAAAGGGTAGAACACAAATATTTATTTACTTTGTTACATGCAAAATGTCATGACGCACATTTCTTGGCAGACTGTGTGCTGAGCTCCCAAATATCCCCTGAAATATGATGCAATAAAATTTTCAGGAAAAGTCTAAATTAAGGAATTCTAAATGTGTTAAAGCTTCCCCCCTGTTGAAGAATGCCATCCTCCCAGAAGATGGGTTTTGAGCCTTGGAGAAAGATCCAGCACTGAGAGGTTTGTAAGACAAATAAAATTTGTATTTCAAGAAAATGTTAAATCAGCTTGTAACAAAGATAGAAGTCCGGAAAGCTACCAAACTTTGCAGCTTCTCAGATTTAATCTTGTAGCTGTTTATGTGCCATTTGGGATCAAATACATATACTGGATGCAGCACTTGGCATGTATATCAATGCAGCCCTCAGAGGGTGTTAGCCAAGGCCAGTTCTGTTTTTGGAAATGGGGAAGAGAGCACTCAGCCTCTCCAAAGATTTGTCTACAGCTGTCACTCTTTATTGGGGGGAGGAGGCAAGGTTTGGGGAGAGAGCCAAGTGGCATCAGGCAACACACATTTTTTAGATGATTAGTACTCCCAACAGCTGGCTACTCCTGTTCATAGTCAATAGGCTGTCAGAATTTATTTTGGGCAGCTCTTTTGATCCAAATCTGATTCAAACATGGCAATCCATAGCTCAGTTCTCCACACAAGCTACTTCCAAAAACTTCACAACCATTTGAAATCTGTCTGCAGGTAAGCCATCAAAAGAGACCAGGACAATAAATAATGGTCCTGTATGTTTTACCTATTATTTGGGAGAGGGGGGAAAATGTATAATTTTTCCACAGTGTCAGGCAGCTAAGGGCGCTATTCTGATTTTTTGCAGATGGATTTCTTCCCCCGATTCACAACACTGTACACGATAGGTTTGTGCCTAAACACCTGACTAGCCCAATTGTAATTTACCTCATTTAGGGTCCAACACTACTGCCTCCAAGGAAATAGGAAATCTGGCTGAACCTTCCTTCAGTCCCTCCCCCTCAAGGGAATGCTAATCTTTTCCCTGTGACCATACATGGATTTTGGTTGGTCTTCATGAAATCAGATAGACTCCACTAAACACAGATCTCTAGTGAGATCTTGGACTTAGGGTTAAATAATTGTTAATATACAAGAAATGTATTAATTTCAGATTGCCCTTGATAGACAACTGGATCCCTCAGATACACAAAGATGTCATTATTTTTTAAGAAACAAAATACTTTCCTATTTTGCCAGCCAGAGACACAGAACAGGCAGGTGATGCCTAACTGTAGCGAGCTATAAACTGCTCAGCTGTCCTTTTTTTAAAACTATTATACTCTTACACAGCTTTTGGTCTTCATGGACCAAGCAGAAATGGAAAAATCTTATTTACTTAAAACCTAATGGCTTCATTTCAGCTCTTCATGACTGAAACTCATGCATTTCTAATGGCTAGGCAAGATACATGCAAAGCCTAGACCAAGGGCTTCCATGCCTATGCAGTAGAAAATCACAGAGTGGTTTGACCCAATAGAGCTCTGAAAAGTTGAAGCCTTTAGAAGATGTTAGGGAAACATAACAATGAAGTCCTGAGTGGCACTGACAGTTGTTTCAGAACAAACAAGAACAATTAACTATTGTACCAGAACAGACAATATTTAAGACTGGGGTAGATCTGGTTTGATTTGATTTGACAGGGCTCCTTTCAACATGAGCATTTGTGTTTCTCAAAACATAAGAAATTGAGAATGGCGAAGTGTTCTCTTAGCCACTGAATTCAGGTTTTCTGAAATATTTGGGTCTTTGTTTTCATATTGCTTCCTTGCTGAATAAGCATGTGACCTGTGACCAGGGACGCAGTAAACACAAGAGCTGCAGTCTTGGAACTACTGGCCGGGGTTAATAAAGATTCTCAGATCAAATATAACAGTGGTGAAGAACAGCCAGATTTTAGCTTTTAATTAGCCAGGTAAGAATTTTGCCTGCTATCTCCTCCCCTCGCAGCATGGGAGGGAGGGTTCTATGGGTGAGATGAGGACTGCTGGGAACTGGGAGGTTACAGGGCAGAGCTTTGCTCCACTTCACCAGTCCTCAGATGTTATACTCCCTTAAGAAATATGCTAGTAGAGCCAGACATAGGAATGCCCTACTGGACCTGGCACAGGCCAGCTCATGAAGTCTGGAAGTCATAGCTAGCTTTGATGGTCCCTCTACTCTCCTGTACTGAACAGGCCTGTCAATGATAATTTATGCCAGTTTTTGATGTCAAAAACTGGCATCAATTGGCATTGGCATTAACAGAGATATGACAGAGAAAAGCATGACATTATTGGTTCAGGAAGCATTTGTCCTAGGGCAAGTAGGCTGTTCTGCCTTTTTGACTGGATGCTTCCTCCAACTTTACCTGTTTTCTGCCCCTGTGCACTGAACACAGTGTAACCTATGGGTTATACTGCCTATAAACTACATACGTAATTCACAGCTATTGTTTTCCTTCCCTTCCCCTCAGTCAAACAATTCTCCTCCTGCCCCCTCCTCTTTGATCTGCTGATAACCTTTATCTTTGCAGCTAGGCTAAGTGAACAAATGAACTGAGGGCCCAAGGGTAATTAAGAGTCGCATAAGGCCTCATGGGCAGGCCCTGAAAGTGGCCAACATAGAGAGAGTATGGTACCATACGGATAGGGTTACCAGGTAGGTTTAGAAAAAATACCGGACACTCTTGATGGGAGGGGGACCGGCCGGGAGGGGGCGGGGCTGGCCAGGACGGGGAGGGGGCAGCGCGGCTGGCCACGGGAGATGGGGAGCTGGGAGTGGGGCAGCGCGGCTGGCCAGAGGAGATGGGGAGGGGCAGGGGCGGGGCTGGTGGGCGGGGGCGGGAGCACACGGCTGGCCGCAGGATATGGGGCGGACTGGGGCGGGGCAGCGCGGCTGGCCCGGGAGATGGGGAGGGAGTTGGGGGCAGGGCTGGTGGGTGGGGGTCGGGAGCAGCGCGGCTGACCCGAGGAGATGGGGGTCAGGGGCAGCGCGCGGCTAGCCAGGGGAGCTCAGGAGGAGAAGAACCGGCCAGCAGGAAGCAGGGGTGGTTGGGAGGGAGTCGGGGGCAGCGGGGCTGGTCAGGAAGGGTCAGAGAAAACGGGGGGGGCGGGACCGACCCGGGCATGTGCAGATCCCGAGGCGCTGCCAGTCCCGTGCACGGTCCAGAGAAGCGTGAGTGAGTCTGGCTGCAGCTCCACCACGCACTCAGGAGCAGGAACAGGGCTTCTCCTCCTCCCCAAGGCGTCAGACACAGCCAAGGCTCCCAGTGCCAATCGCGCCCTGCCTCCCAGCCACTTCTCCAGCCCCCGCCAGGCTTCCGTCTGGCGATCAGCCAGAAATCCAGGAAATACCGGACATTGCACATGTCTGGTATTTTCTGGATTTTTTTACCAGACAGAGGCCCCAAAAACCAGACTGTCCGGTAGAATACCAGACACCTGGCAACCCTAATGCTGATATTTTGCCAGCTTTACCAACCTCCCTATCCATCCCCATTGATTAGCTAATCCAGAGAATTTGTCTTCCTTGTTCATTTGTCACAAAGGGATTTTCCTGGGTACCACAGCATTAACAATGGTGATTGGTATGTTGTTTTGTCAAGGCATCACATGGTGTGATCTTTGTGAGTGTGTTTTCTGGAAATGGGGTTAAGTGTTGTTATCATTTATAATCGGTAGCTAACTGCTAGAGTTTAAGATGAATCCCTTTATTCACACAAAAAATTCTGTGAAACATACACTTATTTGAAAGTCTCAGAGGGGTAGCCATGTTCTAGCCTGTAACTTTAAAAACAACAAGCAGCCCTGCCGTACCTTAAAGACTAACAAAAATATATAGTATCATGAGTTTTTCTGGGCAAAACCTACTTCTTCAGATGAGCTTGAGTCTGAAGAAGTGGGTTGTGCCCATGAAAGCTCATGATACTATATATATTTGTTAGTTTCTAAGGTGCCACAGGACTGCTTGTCATTTATACAGTTTTTTGCAATTCACAGAAAACTAAATTCTTTGAGAGGCTAAATTCACCCAAGTCCAGTATAGTCTCTGCCAGGAAATGTGCCAGAAATGAAGTGAATTAGGGAATAGAATATTAGGGTGCACCATCTCTCTGAGTTCGGGTAATGCTGTTCCAGATAATTACTATTCAGTTCATCCCCTCCCTCCACTGGAACAGCTTTTATGGCCAGAATCCCTTAGGGAGAGCAGGCAGCAAGACACTGTCTGCCTTCCGTCAGTGTGATTTGCTTTGGAGTCAGAGGTCAGTGAAATGGGCAGTGTGGGGGGGCTTGTCTTAAAAACAAATGTGCAACAGTAGGAACCTGGCTTTTGGGTTTTTTCTTAAATATTTTGACAGAGTTTCGATGTTAGGAATAATCTTCCGTGTTATTGAGACTGTTTTAAAATCAAGCAAGAGCCTCATGAGCTCCAGCTGGCATTTCAGAACAGCATCACCAGGAACACTGGGATTTTGTCTTGCTTTCAGCATTCGCTCTTCCTCTGTAGAATGTCAAGTCCTCCTTGTTCTTTGGGCTAGTCCTAACATGTACGTGGATGAAGCTCTGAATGGAATTCAGGGCTCTTGGGGCAGCACAACATACCCATGACCAAGATCGAAAGGCTGCCAGGCACCTTTTCGTTTGTTGCTAAGGGAACATAGGAAGGAGTGCTATAATTATACCCAGGAAGAGAGACAGCCAGCCAGAGAGAGAGAGAGAGCAAGCAAGCGAACATGTTGTATGTGGAACTCATGACAGCTCCCTCCTGATTAAATATTTTATTTTTATTTCATTTACTGCTTTATAAATCACTCATGGAAAGGCATCTGGGAACTGTGCATGCCTTCAGATAACTGAAATCAATTGGAGACATTCTCCTCTTCCAACAAATTTTTAAAAAATTGTCAAAAATAAAGTCCCTGTTCATTCACCCTCACGCTCCCAAAGGTAGCAACAGATACAAAGAGATGAACAGTAAGTCTATGAAATATGGAATTATTTGGGGACAAATTGTGGTCTGGCTTGCACAGAGGGGCAGGCAGTAAGGGGACAAAAGGCAGAGAAGAGAGAGCAATCTTTTCAGGGTTGCACAAATGGAGAAGGGTGGGTGTAGGCGAGGCTTTGCCTTCTCTTCTCCTTTTCTCCCACTCCCATTTGCCAGCTAGTGTGGCTACACCAACCAGAACACCAGCATGACAGAGGAATTACATTGTGCCCAAATAGACCTACTGCACTACAGACCTCAAAGCAATGGGGAACCCAGAAAACAGATTGTGACTAAGTTGCTGTCTGCCTTCCAGTCTCTGACTAAGTAAAGCTACATTGACCTCCAAATAACAACAGTAGAGCCCTGCTAATCCACGGATATCTGCCTTACCTGCAGATATTCACATCCATGGATGTGGGTGTGGATATCTGCAGCTAATTTTTGTGAATATGGATGTGGCTGCAAATACAAATTTTGTATCAAGAAGCCTGCAAATTTGAGGCACTTTGCTTTATATCTATGGGTGGATGCGGATATCCACAGCTCATTTTTGCAGACACAGATGCAGATACACATTTTGTATCAGCGCAGGGCTCTAAATCACAGCTTGCACTTTGTGGTATAGCTAGTGAATTTTTCAATATACTGTAATATTAGTGTTAATCATTTAAGTACTAGTTTCTTCTACACCTGCTGGCAGACATTGCCTTTCATCTAAAAAACTCCATTTCTAGAAAAAAAAAACATTGTATTAGCCCAATATTCTTCATCACTACTTTGTGAGAGTTACAAAGAGGTAGTGTTACTCCAGAAGCAATTTGAATGAGTTGTAATGTAGGTAGGTGTCTGGATCAGTAGGCTCTTATCAAAGACTGTGCTAAAAGAGAAGGAAAGGAGAGGTTAGAGGGTAATTACAGATGTTTTGCAATTAGTAGGTTAAATGGGAGCCTGATCAGTAAAGATTATAGCTCACAAAAGGGTGATTTGATTTATACTACAAGAATAAGCTAGGAATTAAAGGTACTTTAAGCCTCTGAAAGTCAATAGATTACTGTATTTGTAACTGAGGCAATAAATACTGTGCTTTTATTTCCACTCTGACTTTGGATAAGGGCTAGGTAAATCCATTCATGCATGTGAACACACATGCATCCTCTAAAAGCATTCATGGACAGTTTTAAATATCATGATTACTTTTCTCAGTGTGATCATGGATCTTTTTATGCTGTTTTCATTAGATGACAGATACAGTTACAAGTTTCTTTAATTAACTTTTTTTTGTTATTTGAAACTATAATATGTTTCAGTTGTTTGCCATGTTACTGTTGCCACATTTGTTCCAGGATATGAGAGGGACAAGGTGGGTAAGATAATATCTTTTGCTGCACCAATTTCTATTAGCGAAAGAGACAAACTTTCTCTCTTTCAAGAACAGCAGATGGTCCTGTAGAGATATACCTCATACACCTTGGCTACATCTACACTGGCGTGATCTTGCGCAAAAACTCTTTTGCGGAAGAGTTCTTCTGCAAAAACTCTTCCAGAAGAGAGCGTCTACACTGGCATGTGCTTTTCCGCAAGAGATGTGCTTTTGCGCAAGAGCATCCATGCCAGTGTAGATGCTTTCTGCGCAAGAAAGCTCTGATGGCCATTTTAACCATAGGGCTTTCTTTGCGCAAGAAATTCATGTTGCCTGTCTACACTGGCCTCTTGCGCAAGAACAGTTGCGCAAAAGGGCTTATTCCTGAGTGGGAGCGTCAGAGTTCTAGCGCAAGAAGCCCTGATTTCATACATTAGAACGTCAGTTTACTTGCGTAAGAACACGTGGCCAGTGTAGGCAGGCAGCAAGTTTTTGCGCAAAAGCGGCTGCTTTTGCGCAAGATCGCACCAGTGTAGACACAGCCCTTGTTTCTTCAATATATTTTAGTGTCATTCTTGTTTTTAGCTGCAGGGACAGTCGGGCTACTCTGGGGGCAAAAATACCACACATGAAACAATGACTCTAAGTGCCATCTAATGCTTGCTTGGCTAGATTCAGGCTGTGTAACTAGGAGAAACTCCACTGAATGAACTGGAATTGCAGCTGGCCACGCTATGTTACAATGTGGTCAGGTATTTAACACACACATGCAACTGCAAAATAATTACGGTAAACATGAGCCAAATCCATTGCTGATCTGACTCTTCCAAAATCAGAAGAGTTACCACAGCAAGGAATTTGGATGTGTACAAAGAGAATTAATATACTTGCTGTGCTCCATTTGATTTCATGTTTGTTAGCACACGCACACACACAGTAATTACCAGTTTCAGTGAAACATGTCAGGACAGTGTAGCTGGCTCCTATTCCATTTGACTTCTCCCATCTAACATCCAGGATGGATAAGCTGTTATAAACAGTTTGGATAATTGCTAATGTAACATTCTTCTTAATGTGCATTTTGAACAATTTGTAATGGAACAGAAAGCCAAATAAACTAAACAGGACTTGCTCGGAACAGAGAAGTTGGACACTTTGGGGAAAATATGTCCTGGGAGAATAATATTTTGATGGGGGAAAGAAATCTAGCTAAACATATTAATTAGTTACATGTTTACAAATGGCTGATTCCTCAGCATCCTGCCCTGACTTTCATCTCCATGGTCTATGCTAGGTTAAGACTTTTTGTCCCTCCCCAATTTGTTTCCAAAACTTTTGCTTCCTAATATGCATAGAATTAAGAACTTGTCAGAATTAATCCAATATCCACATAAAGCAGCAGATATCATTTGCCTAGTTGTGAGGCATCTGTAAGACTGAAGGGCTCCTGCCACCCTCTCCCAGAATGCTCAGACAACCCTCTTCCATTCTCCACAAATTTCCAGCTTTTAAGACTCTTTAGCTTTTACATGGAGAGTATCTTCCCCTAGATCCCTCTGTGCCCTGTGCTGAATATTTCCAGTTTGAGTTTTACCAAGCAGTGTGCTATGCATTGTGAGAGGCACCAAATCCTATAGCATGAGGAAATTTGATTGGGAAGTGATGCAGGAACATTCTTAAGAATAGGGGTGCTGAAATCCAGTCCCCATACATATGTCCATCCCCTACTCCAACTGAAGCTAGGAGCAAAGCCCCAGTGCACAAGGCCGGCAGCTGAGACCCAAGGCATGGGGCCAGCAGCAAAGCCTCCTGGCTATCCATCCGCCCAGGTATGAGTATCGCCCTTACCGCCATAGCAATTGAACCCCAGCAATATTTATTTCAAAGGGCTGTCGTGTGTAGGTCTACCTCTACTGACTTGCTTGTGGCTTTTTTGAATATATATTACATGTGATTATTCTACATACGCTCATGGTTCCAGTGAAAAAAATCAGTAAAACTCCTGTTGATTTCATTATGAGAAGGATCAGACCTAAACTGTTTTTTTAATAATACATAAAAAAATAACAATTGTTGTGAAGACCAAATAAGCAATAAAACCAGGAACAATCTGTCCAACTACCCACTTTCAATTTTAAGTGCTTATACAGGTTGGCATTATACTCCCTTATGCCCTTTCAAACTGATATGAAAAGACAGATACTAGCCATGGAAAAAGCCTTCCACCACTTTCTCCTGGTTGGAAGCTGAATGCAGTACCTGATGAAACGCTGTCTGACACCTGGCGTGCATTGCGACTGACAGAAAAGTCAGTCACCATTCCAAGAAGTCCTTCAGGATGCGTTCACCGTATAGAGAGGGAGCTTTTAGATATTCCTTGCCCCATAGTATAAGAAGGTGTAATCTGAGTTTTCATTCTTACACCATTCTCGTAACTAAGTAAGTTCAAAAAGAGATCAAAGGACCATCCATTATAGCTAAAACAAATGAACACTCCTAAACAGATCCATTTCTGTTTCATTCCTTTTTCATTAGGGTGATTGATTAGTGATATAAGAGAAAAATAACCTAATTTTTCTCTACATCTAAATTAAACCTGCAGGTCACCCAGGCTATGTCAACACAGCAGTGTTATTGCTGAATAACTGACGTTATTCCAAAATAACATAGTGCGTGTCCACACAGCAAGCCATTATTTTGAAATAATGGCGAGCTGGAAGACTTCTTACTCTGACTCCTGTAAATTTCATTTTATAAGGAGTAAAGGAAATTGAAGGAAGAGTGTTCCTCCTTCAACTTCCTGCTGCGTAGACGGCACCAAAAGCCAAATTAAACGATTGCAACTTCAGCTATGCAACTGATGTAACTCAAGTTGCGTAGCTTATTTTGGCTTTAACCCTGCTGTGTAGATGTACCCTTAGTGACACAGTAAGATGTTCCTTTCAGTAAGTTTTTGGTGCTCCATTCATGCTGGCATGTCAGAACATTTTTTAAATAAAATCAACTTAGAAAATAACAGAATTCCTCTTGTTGTTACTTACAGTCCACAACTCAGCCCCCTCCAACGCATCATACACAATCTACAACCCATCCTGGAAAATGATCCCTCACTCTCAGAGGCCTTGGGAGAAAAACCTATTCTTGCTTACAGACAACCCCTAACCTGAAACGTATTCTTTCTGATAACCATGCCACACAACCACATCCTAAGCCTCCAGGAACCCGGCTCTGCAAACAGAAAAGATGCCAACTCTGCCCACATATCTACACTGACGAATTCATCACTGGAGCAAACAACACAAGCCACAAAGTCAAAGGATCACTTGACTGCTCATCTAGTAATTTGATCTACGCCATCAAATGCCAACAGTGCCCCTCTACTATATATATTGGTCAAACTGGATGTTCTCTACGGGAAAGAATCAATGGACACAAATCGGATATATGTAAAGAAAATACTCAGAAGCCAGTGGCAGAACATTTCTGTTTACCTAACCATAATCTCACAGATCTGAAGGTGGCGGTCTTGTCACAGGCCAGCTCTTCAAGCCAAATCCACAGGGAAAGCTTGGAATTACAATACATATGCAAATTCAATTCAATTACGGATGGACTTAATCAAGACATGGGGTGGTGGACCCTTTATCACTGAAGGTGTTAACAGCTTTCTGAATGGTATCCTTCCTGCCTTACCAATCTATCCACTGACTTTGCTCTTTATCTACTCAGGTTTAGCACCCTTTCTCCTGATACTTTATGTATAGAGGTAGGGGAGTGGGCGACAGAGCATCTTTCTCTCCCCCTTCCTCCCCCTTCCCTTCTCCTATTTATTTCAAGTTTTCTTATCCCCTAGTCATAACTCCGGTCATCTGAAGAAGTGGGCTGTGCCCATGAAAGTTCATGATACCATCTACATGTTTTATTAGTCTATAAAGTGCTACCAGACCATTTGCTTGCTGTTTTTGACTTTTAGAAAACGTTCGTCTGTCCAGTGAAGTTGCATCCAGCAAAATTCAGCTGCAATACAGAAAACTCAGAAACTAGGGATGGATCTGTGAATCTGCACTTTGCCTTACTAAATATAGCTGCATTAATCCTTAGTGTAGTACTGTATACTGGTGAAGAGGCTCTAAGTCTAAAGAGAGACACTACTTCAGCTCCTTTCAATTTCCCCAAAACCTGCAGTAGTAATATTTTGGAACTCTCATAAGGTCAACTGTACATTGACTGGGAGTGCACCTGTCCCAAAATGTGTGCTTCTGTGGACGACATCCCTCCTCCCACAAAATATGTTGCTAATTATTATTTATATGCCTTGGAACACTTGAACTTACTGTATGACAAATCACCCTTGTCAACTTACTTCCTACCCTGCAATGTATTTATGTAGAGGTCTTCTAATAGAGAGGAAACTTAATAGGTCTGGGTGTGTCTAAACTATTAGTCGGCAGAGGGATGTAAATGAAGCACTTCGAAAGTGCAAATGAAGCGGGGATTTAAATATCCCGTGCTTCATTTGCATAACCGCATCATGGCACTGTTTTGAACAAGTGCCATTTTGAAACTGAAACCACAGTTTAGACATGTTTTTTTGGACAACGGGGCGCTTTTTCAAAAGATCCTGTACTCCTCAAAAAATGAGGGGTGTAGTTTAGACATAACCTCTAACAGTTCAAACCAAAGATCAACCATTAGCAGTACAGCCATTAACATAAGTGGTTCAGTGGTAAAATTCTTTCCCATTATACAGAAGACCCTGCGTTCAATTCCTGACCAATCCAAGAAGACAGCTCCCCTGAGGAGGAGGGGGTCCTCTAGAAAGGGATCTGGAAGTCATAGCAGACCCCAAGCTAAATATGAGTCAACAGTGTAACAGAGCTGCAAACAGTCAACATCATTCTAGGATGTATTAGAAGGCATATCTTATGCAAGAAGTAATTCTCTTGCTGTAGTCTGTGCTGATGGCTCCCTAACTGGGGTGCTGTGTCCAGTTCTGGACTCCACATTCCAGGAAAGATGTGGACAAATTGGAAATAGTCCAGAGAAGAGCAACCAAAATGTTTGGAAAACATGACCTACAACAATAATTTTAGATGGGGGGCCACTTCACTAATTTTTCAAGTGGCCCCAGGCCACTCCAGAAGGGGCAAGGCCTCAGGCAGAAGGGGTGGGGCCAAGACACTTCCGTGCTCCCCTGCCGATAGATCCTGATTGGCCTTCGGGTGGAGGAGCATTTGAAGTCTTTGCCCCTGCTCTCCCCCCACCTAGAGTGAACTGCCAGCTGTTCAGAACAGCTGGCAGTTTCCTCTAGGCACCCGCGCCCCTGGTGGTGGGAGGAAACTTTGCACACTCTCCCCACCCCCAGTCAATCAGGGTCTGGGGGTGGAGGGAGCATGCAAAGTCTCTCGCTTCCTGCCCCCACTTTGCAACGGGCATGTAGAGCTTAGAGTGAAAGTGCTGCGCACCCCTAGTGGCAGGAGGAGGCTTCGTGTGCTCCCTCTACCCCCCCAGTCAATCAGGGCCTAGGGGCGGGAGGAGTATGCGAAGTCTCTCACTTCCTGCAAGGGATGCGCAGTGCTTAGAGTGGACCAGACTAAGTGCTGTGCACCCCTTACAGGGCATGAGCAGGGAGCAAGAGACTTTGCACGCTCCCTGTGTCCCCACGGTCCTGATTGGCCTGGGGACGAGGGAGCGGCAGGGCATCTGTGGGCCAGATCCACCCACTTGGTGGCCAGATCGGGCCTGTGGAGGACCCATTGCCTACCCCTGACCTACAAGGTAAGACTGAAAAATTGGGTTTGGTTAGCCTGGAAAAGGAGACTGAAAGGAGACAGGATAACTGGTTTCTAGTACATAAAAGGTTGTAACAAGGAGGAGGAAGAACATCTGTTAAACTCTAAGGATAGGACAAGAAGCAATGAGTTTAAATTGCAGCAAGAGAAGTTTAGGTTGGAATCAGACATTAGGAAAAATTCCTAGCTGTCAGGGTGGTTAGGCACTGGAATAAATTGCCTACAATGGTTGCAGAATGCCCGTCATTGGAGATTGTTAAGAGCAGGTTGGTCTAGATAATACTTAATTCTGCCTTGAGTGCAGGGGTGGGACTAGATGACCTCTTGACATCCCTGTCAGTCATTTGATTCCATGCAGGGTACACAGCTGTCACTACAACTGCACATCAGCATTTGCTTTGTGTAAGACTCTTCAGTTTTTATTTTGATACAAGACAATAGGATTTCAACAAGATAATGTTACATTTGTTTCAGATGGATAAGCATGGACAATATAAAAGCAACTAAAGAAAATTTTGTAGCAATCCATAGATATGCACCTGGTCTCACTATTCGGAGTTAACTACACACAACAGGAAAACAACTTTACTTTTGGATCAAAGCACCACTGTCCTCCAACTTGCCTGAGGAGCACCTCGGACAATGGAAACAGATAACTGCTTTAATAATGAAACTGAAATAACTCTCCTTACATGCCCCTCTCTAAAGCTAGTTAGAGGCATCAGTCCTCTGCAAAACCAACAGATTAAAGCAAGTGTAAAGCTACGAAAAGCTCTCTCACATTATTGGATTTTAGTGTGAGCTGGCAGATCACTATTGCACACAGTGTGTTTGCCCCAGATTCTGTATAAGGTAGGTCATGTGAGGTGTCAAATGAAAGCTTATGCTATGCTACTTCTATCTATGGAGCTCATATACATGATTTTTGTGTGTAAAGTTATGAATATGGGCTCTGTACTTATATTTTTACATGTTTTCTGACTGGGAGACAGCAGTAGGCATTGACCACCTATTGTGAGGGGTCGTGGGGCGTCCCAATCAATAGTGAATGCTGCATGGCTAAAGGCTCTTAAGTGTTGCCAATTGACATCTGAGGAGAACACAATGGCCCCTTGCCTGAGAAGGACACACTTGGATACTCCATTGCTCCTTGCATAAAAAAGGACAGACTGGTTTGGTGGTCATGTGATCAGCCCCATTTTGGGAGGAACCAGCACCCAGGAGAACAATGGATTTTCCCTCTGCATGCGCAAGTTTATAAAAGTCCCCTGAGAATGCCTCCATTTTGTCTTCACTCCTGCCCTCCACTCCAGAAGCACCTTTGCCAAGGACAGAGGGCCCAGAAGGATTCGTGGGCCCATCCTGACATAGGATGTACTCCAGAGACTTGTAAGCTAGCAGTTTGTTACATCTCGACTAAGAGCCTGCATCAAGAACTTGGTGTCTGATGTGTAATATATTCTCTTTAATATCTTACTCTGAATCCTTTTCTTAATAAACATTTAGATTTTAGATTCTGAAGGACTGGTACAGCTTGCTCTTTTGGGTAAGATCTGAGGTATAAATTGACCTGGGACTGTGGCTGATCCTTTGGAGCCTGGAGTACCTGTTTGGAGCTGGTGAGATTGTTTTTATAACCGCTCATCTGTGCAAAGTGTGGTGCTGGCTGTGGCACAGAGAACATTGAGACATCTAAGGGGATTTGCTTGTGAGGCTTCTTGCTGGCCAGAGTGGCAGCCGAAGTGCTCTGTGTGACTGGTTTGGCACCTTATAGGGAAGAATCCCTGTAAGTAGCCCTGGTTCTGAGCAATTCACCCTGATTTGGCCCTCTCAGCGGTGCCCAGACCAACCTGGTATATTACAAGCTCCCAAAACATGTTCTCAGTAAAATCACCTCACTTTAAAATCCTGATCTCTCCCAAACGGCTTGCTTGATTTACTATGCCATACTGATATGAGAGCACATCTGTGAAAGTGTCAGGTGCATGGGTTTAGCTCTGGTGAAGCTGCAGAATGATCAAAATTGGTGTTTATAATAGAAGGCTAACTTCAAGCTAGCTATTGGCAGTAGTATTATCAGAGTGCTTAAGAGCCCTAGTAATTGGACCAAGAATCCATTTTGCTCTGCTTTGTGTTTACACATTGAAGTTATTTATTGCACAAGTGTGATTATATTTGTCTCACTTCTTACCTAAGCTCTCAGAAGTCAACTGTCTTACCTGGCATCAGTTTTAGCACTTAACAAAGTCTATGATATACAGTGCTTGTCTGAGTCTGTTTTGGGGGTGAATGGAAGGTTTAATCACAACTTTCATCAAGAATGTGCCATTTCTATTCCAGGCAGCAGGCTCATTGGCAATAATAAACAAAACTGAAACCAATGAAAAAGGGTAAGAAAATACTTAAAATGCATTAATTAAAGGACACAGAAATATAAACAATATATACTATTCTTACTGCAGAACTTTCAGCACTGATAACGCGCTGTAGCTTAGTGTGCACAAAGTAGTAAATCAATGCAATTAAAATAGAAGTAGCCCTACGTGATAGGAAAACAGGCGCAATGACAAATTGTTACTTGGGTGGGGAAAAAATCAGATTTATAAGGAGACGGAATCCTACCAGGCCCCACACAGAATCTGAAAATGTTAATGCTACCTTAAGCTGTATTAGCTTTTCCATGGGCCTCTGCCATAACAAAGGGAGATGCCAGGGCTACCTTGGCAGCAGGGATTTAATGTTGTTGTGCTGCTATGAGCCAGTGGGGTGGGCTGGAGGGTTCCAGATGCAGAACAGAAACACAGAATGCATATGTGGAAGCCTCCAGGTTGCTAGAGGATCCAGAAGTCCTGGGGAAATGCCAGTCCCTATTTGTATCCCCGGAGTCTAACCTTCTCCTGCCCTCTCCCTCCCCTAAACGAAATCCATCGAGGAAAATTCCATGAGGGGAAATCAGTAGTTTCTCTGCTCAAGAGTCCTCCCCAAAAGTTTTCCCCCTGGGCACTGTGATCTGGACCCACAGGTTTTTCATAGGAGGTTGTGTGTTTAGTTGCTATTGCAAATGAGTGGTAGCAGGGGGAATCCCACCTTCAGATTTCATCTGAGCCACTAACTCTCTCACTGTGTGACCTTCCAGCAGTGACTTGACCTCCCTGAGCAGCAGTTAGCCCAGCTACTGCACTTCCCTGAGTAAATATACACATAATACATACATGTGCATCTCTATGGGATAATGACATTTATATTTATTTCATGAAAGGAATGTATGCCCTTAGCAGAGTGGTTAGTTTGTACTGGCTTTATCACTTAAGATTTTTGTTTGTTTCATCATAGCAGTACTTTGTACCCATTAATTTCTGATACAAAACATCAGTATGTACAATAATTACAATGAAAGCCTCTTCATCTAGTAACAATAAATAAAACCGCCATATCCGGGAGTGTTTTAAGCCCACCCCAGCACCTCTAAGCCACCAGAGACATCTCCTTCTCCTTTTAAATAAATGACCCTTTAATTGCAACAGACAAGAGCATCACAGCAGTCCTGTATCTATTAGGAACAAAACTATTTTGCACAGCTTAATTACTGCTATAATTGCATTTCAGGGAAATGCATTTGTGCTGATAAGTTTACATGCTGTTGAAACACAGGTGGGGGGGTAAACAAACAGTTTCAAGAGGGTTTTTATCTTGGAGTGTAATAATCATTATTCTTCATCTAAACTACTGTGGTCAATGTACATAATAGCCGGCTGCTTTCCTGTTTTATTGCAAACGTAAATAGAATAATGAAAATTAATTTGTGCACCAGACCCTCTCAGAAGAAAGTGCAATATGCAATCTGAATTCTTTCGCAAAGCATTCCTCAAGTGCCAAGTAGATTAAAAAAACAAAAACAAAAATCTGTATTCGAACGGTGGCCCCCTCCCACATTTAAGCGGCTATTCCCATGGGCCTGTTACTAAATATAGATCCTGCTCTTCAGATTGACAGGAGAGTTCCTGTGGTGTGAGCCAGGCTTGCAATCTTTGCTTCCCACTCCTAATATGGTAGAGCCTCACAGCCAATCAGACATTTGCGGAGGCTTCTAGTGAGTAAACTGGGTTTGCAGTTCTTTACCTCCCCCACTGCCACCATCAAATTAACTACTTCACAGGAAACAGAACAGCAGCAGCCGAACAGAGGCTCTGGCTTAGCCTTTTGTTGTCTTGGTCCCACATCCTCTGCCCTGTCTGTGCAGCTGATTAATTTCTCACTTGTGTGAAGAATTGTGCAATGCGGGACAACATGAAATACTAATTCATTTTTTTTTCTTTTTACAGTAGCAAACAAGGATGCAGATTTATCTGGCTATAGGGAGAAGAGAAGAAATGCTGACAGACTATTAGGCATGAGCTGTTTTTAGCAGACATCTAAAAACAAAAGAAGAGTCACACACATTCACATATAGACACACACACACACGCTCCGCCTTCCTATTTTTTTGAAGGAGACAAGTCAGTAAGTGGCTATTTCAGAGACAGCAATAGTTATTTCATCTGTGTCTATCTGCCCTTTTTGAATCATTTGTTTCAAAGTCTCTCCTACTTTCCCAGCTGGAGTCCATGAAGTCAGTAATCCAGGAAATCAGTAGATAGTGAATTCCTATAGGCAGGGCTCTGCATGGAACCTTCTTAAGGAGGAATTTATCTTTGTGCAGAGAGACAGCAAGACTTATGCACCACTTAGGTCTTACTTAAAAGCTTAAATACAACGTAAATGGTGCACTGGCCTTTTGCCGGCCTCTCTGAATTTCATGCACATTTGTCCTTCACCCCATCTCTACCCTCCACTTCCCCGTGAATATCTTCACCGTAAACTCAGCCCTACAAAATCCCAAGCAGCTCCTATCACTACACATCCTCACCTCCCTTTGACACACTGCAGGATCAGGTGCTAGAAGTGAACATTCACTATAAGTGACCCTGCAGGATGCTCATTGCAATACACTGTTTGGTATTTTCAATCCAAATTCATATTATAGCTAACTAGGAACAGAGCTGGGGATAGAAGCCAAAAATCCCAAGTCATAATCTCATGCTGTAGCTACTATACTTCCCACTGTCTCCCTCTTGTCTTCACTGCACAGCCTGTGTCCCTGCTCACTGCATGTTTGCCCCCTTCAAGCCAAATCCCTGAACCCAAGCAAATTATTTTTGAAAAAAACCCTCCACTTTTCTGCAATTTCTTTCTCAACAAAATGGAGCATGTTCTGGAGCATGTGCCAGACATGCAGAAAACACTTAATTAATAGCACCAAAAGGTTATAAATGTCCACAAATTGAGATTAACCTGCAATCCAGGAGCAGTGGCTACTGCATGAATAACGCAGAAAGATTTTGAAATTGTAAAAAACACTTTGCAAAATTGCACTTCTCAGCACTTTCCTTCTGATGACATCAAAACACCAAACCAAAACCAGTGAATTCACACAAACCCCTGGGAGGCAGGGAAGCATTATTATTGTCCCTTTTTTCAGATGGAGAAACTTAGGCACAGGATAATTAAGTTCCTTATCCACTGTTTTTTGTGTGGTGTTTTTTTTAATTAGTGGAAAACTCACTGAGACCAAGCCTTAAATGATGGGTCCAATGTCATACTGGAAGTCTGTGACAGGGAGGCCATTAAGAAAACCCCACATCTTCACATTTCTAGCAGAGGGGAGCACAGGCCACTGGCTGCATTGAGGTGGGGCTATCACCCTGAAACCCCAGATTCCTCCAGTACAGGAGCTCCACAGTGAGGCTGCACCTGACGCTAATGCAGTGTAAGGGCTGGCCCTGCCCCTCTCTTCCAGGCATACCAGTTGTGGCTGGGCAGGCTCAGTCAAGCATGATCCAAGGGTGGAGGGAGTTATTGTGGGGGACCCGGTTGTGGGGCAGTCTGGATGTGGGTGGTTCAGTGGGAGATCTGAATGCTCAGAGATGCGGTGGGGGTTCAGGTGTAGGGGCAATGAGACTTTGGTTGAGTTCAGCGGAGGAGTCATGGGGAGGTGGGGTTTGGGGTGGGGTCCAGATGCTGGATAAGTAGGACTTCATAGGATAGGGGGTCCAGGTGCAACTTGCTGGGGCTCAGTGGGCTGGGGCTGGGGGGAGCTTTTTCAATGAGTCCAGGTGTAGGGGAGCAGGGCTTGTCAGGGTAAGGGTTAAATGGGCCTGCTTAACCAGGAAGCCGCAGCTAATGCTGAGGAGACGCTGCATGCCGGATTCTTTTCCCCGCTCCCCCAATTCCTCATCTCCTTTTCTTCTCCATCTCCCTCTCCTCATTCCCCTCACTCTCCATTCCTTCCCCCACTGCCTCTTCTCTCCATGTCCTCACACCCCCTTCTCTCATTCCCACCCCCAACCATCTCCACCGCAGGGCACAGAAAACAGGAAGCCTGTGGGGAGAGGACAAGAAGGGGAGGAGACGGGCAGCTATCTTTGCAGGGCTCATTGGGCTAGGCAACCCTCCCCCTACTCCACACATTAGCAAGGGGGATCGGGACCATTATGGTAGCCAGCTCTCAAACCCGGTTCAATTAGCCTAATTAATTGTTATATTATTTCTATTTTGTATACTTTGGAGGTATGCAGATGATGAGATGAAGGGGACTGAACAGAGTATAATAAATAGCGCCCATACGTAGATGGAAAGCCAGAGCAGTTGACTGAAAGGTGTATTTTTATCAGACTCACTGCTGTTCCTGGGAATTCAAGAGCAGACATGTGGCCAAACATCCTCTGGAATTGCAAAACTTGGCAAAGGTGGAAATATCCAATAGATGGAGCAGTCACAACCATTAACCATGCCAGGAATTGTTTCTCCTTAACAGACTTTTCATACCTCCTCTGCCACTTGATTCTCATCCATGTGTCTATACTGGCCAGATTCAAGGAAAGAAAGGCAATTACACCATCTGGATCATATGGGAAGAGTTGTACAGCTGAAAGTCAGCAGCATACAGAGGTCACTACAGATGTCACTGCAGTGCAAATCACTACACAATCCACCCCAGCAATCAAGTGAATACTGAATGTGAGTGGTAACAGGATCACCTCTGAGTTCTCTGAAAAAGGAAGGAATAGAGCCTCTGAAAATATCAAGTCTTGCCAGATCCCGTAAGCAAGTCAGTAAGACCTTCCAATCCACCATATCAAAGCCAAAGGCTGGAGCAAATAGCAGATTCTTGACCTTAGTCCATCATTAGAAGAAGGTCCCTGACCAAGGATACCAAGCACACCTCCACACCATACCACCTGCAGGCCTGAAGCACAATCCCTCAAAGCCAAAAGAACCCAGATGACACTTGAGCAACCTGTCCTGCTTCAATAACCTTCTCCAACCAGGGAATGTTGGGGACAAAATAATAAGACATATCAGTTGTGACCACATCAGGTGATGGCTTATTGTGCAAAGACTTAGCCACTGCCTGTTTACTTAATCCACAAACATATACAACTCTTTCCAATAATAGACCTCTACTGTACCAATATAAAGGGACATGTTTCCAACTTGTAGGTATGTACTAGCCCCCCACTCTTACAAGTGCATGTTGGTCTGTGCATGAAACCCTTAAAACTTTTGGTATTGCTTTCCATTTCCTTTTTAAAAAGAAGTGTACAAATTGCCCTGCATCTTTTTTTGTAGAAAACTTTATAAACGTGTTATATGCTACAGCTCAAAAAAACCCTATACTGCTGGATTTTTCTGTACTTGCTGGCTTTTCTGTTCCACACCCAGGATGTCCTTGAAAATTAAGGTGATTCATCTGAATGAATCTATACTGACAATTTTTAAAAATCACTAATATACACTGCATAGTAAAAGAATTTTTAACACAGGCAGACTACTATTCTTTGTAAGATACAGAATTGTTTTTATGGGCATTCTGGCTTCACTCCTAGAAGCTGTATGATTTCTAATATGAAATGAATGATTAATTTGGCCCACTGTGTAATTTTCTCTCTCAAATCTTTCAAGGAGCTGCAGAATACATTTTAAATCACAAAGTGCATGTATACATACAGTCCGGATTGGTATATGATAGCTACAATACTGACCCAGTATGGATGTACAAAGAGTATTTACAAGTAAGATGTAGACATTGATAAATAATTTAAATAGTTCATATATGTTCAGTGATTACTGGGATGTGAGAATCAGTTCAGATAAAATAAGAAAGAAACTGATTTTAGCCTTGCCACAAAGGAAAAATTAAAGCAAACAAACACACTCCTCCCAAGGTTGGTGGGTTGGTTGGTTTGGTAAATCATTTCCAATTTGCCAAAGTCAGGGAGTACTGGGATCCTAGTGTTGGCTCTGTGTCGTAACAAAAATGTAATCCCACAAGGCCCTTTACACTTAGGGGTCTTGCTCCATCAGCACCGCTGTTCAGTCTGCACCTATGACCCTCTTCTCCTTGACCTGAAAGATGAACTGGGGAGTTCTTCCTTCTGATGTTCCCCAGGGCAAAGCACCCAGGCTGTATCCATCACCAACCCCTTCACACCTGGCTCTCGAGTTAGCAAACACTTCTTCCGAGTCCTCCAGCTCCCCCAGACACAATGTGCATTGCAGAAGTTTGTCTTGGAGCGGTGCAAAACCACTCAGCCACACCTGCCAGGTTGATCCTGAATGCAGGATGAACCCACCATGTGTCACATGGTTTTCACCTTAAAATATTAACCGGTTTGCTTGAAATTCTGCCCAGGCTCACTGAGAAGTTTAGCCAAAGGGAGGTCTACGTACATCTCTGGTCCCTCAGCTTGCCACTGGAACTAAACGGAACCTTTATTTCTGATTGTCTTGGAGGCATGGCAATTTAGTCTAAATGAAACCTTTAACATTATTTAAATGATAAAATGGCATAAGGGTTTTCAGAGTATATTACCTTGGGTTACAACAAACCCAATGGGTGGAGTGACACACGCTCTTAGGGTATGTCTACACTGCATTCCTCCTTCGAGAGAGGAATGCAAATGCAGACAAACGAAATGCAAATGAAGTGTGGATTTGAATTTCCTGCGCTTCACTTGCATAATGGCAGCTGGCCGCTTTTCCGAAATAGCATATTTCAAGAGAAAAAACAGGGTTATTTCATGAGGAGTAAGGGTTATTTTGAAGGAAGGGTTTCTTTTCAAAATAACTGCAGTTTTTATTCTCAAAATACGTTATTTCAGAAAAGCGGCCGGCCGCCATTATGCAAATGAAGCACGGGAAATTCAAATCCGTGCTTCATTTGTAATTTCGTTTGTCTGCATTTGCATTCCTCTCTCGAAGGAGGAATGCAATGTAGACATACCCTTACATATTGCTTTGAGATCTAATACCTCTCCTATCTCATGGTATGTCTTCACTGCAGGGTTAACTTGGAAGATCAGTACTCAGGTGTGATCACTTTTACCCAGGTGAGGAGCGACAACACTGCAAAAGCCATGCAGGCCTGTGTCCACTCAATTACACCAAGACTGATGCTACACTTACTTGTGGACTAGATGTAGGACCACTAGGACTTCTAGGGATTGACCCCATGGTTCTCAGGATTCCAGTAAACTGAGCCACTTGATGGGTATATGTCTACACTTGGAACTGAGGCTGTGGTTCCCAGCTTGAGGAGATGTACTCATGCTAGTTCTCATTGAGCTAATATCCTAAAAAAAAAAAAAAAAGAGTGTAGCAGGACAGGCTAGCCACCCTGAGCATTTGTAAAGGGTCTCTGAGAGGCACATGCTCAGGATAGATTGCCCATCCCACCACTGGGAACTGAAGTGAGGCACCATTAAAAAGCAGGCCATTGGGTCTATTCAAACTTTTTCTGCAGTCTGACCACGAATGTGTATTCAGTAACATTTCTTACATTCATTGTCAAGGGGAGGGGAGACATACTGCTGGATAATGTTTATGTTTTCAGTATTTACATATGTATTGTTAGAGGTTAACAGTGTAACCAAACAGCTCCTCTCTATATACTATTCACCTCTCTTTGAAGTATGTAGCAAATCACCTGTAAATGGTAGAAAATGATCAGTTGCCTTATGCTAATTTGTGTAGCCAATTACCAGAGATGCTTAGGAATGAAGTCATCAGGACTGTCTATTGTTCACCCAAAGTCTCTAAGCAGTGAAGAGAAGCCTGGAACTATATAATGACCCTTGGAACCTGGTCCTTTTAAATCTGAGAGCTTGTCTTTATTACACGGAATATCGACGCTGCTGTGGTCGACCTTCTGGACTTAAATTTAGGGGATCTAGTAAAGACCCACTAAATTCATGTCTGTCTGAGTGCTGATCTCTTTTAACCAATACTATATTTTTTTCTTTTTTTTTAATCATACTTTTGTTTAGTTAATAAGAATTAGCTGTGTGTTTTGGATAAGATCTGAAATATTCATTAACCTGGAGAGTGATATGTCTGATCCTTTGGGATTGGTAGAACTTTCTTATATGATGAATAAGATTTTCAGTGATCCTCATCATATTTGACTTGGATGTCTAGGTGGAAGCCTAAGGCTGGGTTGCTTTAAGGGAACTGTGTTGTTGGCCTCTGGGTAACCAGTGACGTATTATAGAAACTGTTTTGTGCTAGCTTGGTAAATTCAAGCATTGGAATATCCATCAGTTCTGGGGATTGGCTGTTCCACTCTTTGCAGTTCACCCTAATTGAGTGGCCACATGTGGTTCCTCTGGGAACCCAGTCACACCTTCCCATTTTCTTTTGTTGCTAGTGTAATTAGGCATCAAACTGCATATTCTCTGCTAATCAGTCATCAATTCAGACTCCTTCTTACAGTTAAAAAGTCCAGCAAATACCTTGCACATCATTGATGGAATCTCCCAGCAACACTGATAGGTCCATCTTTCAAATTACTACTGGGTGCCACTGTGGAACTGAGGAGTTGGTATGGAAAGCCATACTTCAGAACCTAAAATGAGGGTTAGGTTCCACAGCTGCCAAGAAAACTCATTTCATCTTAACAGAGCTTAGTTGCCTTTTCCACTGTATCACCCTCCAAATACAGTTTTACAGTTCTCAAAATTTAAGGTTAAATATATACTTTTTTAGCAAATTGAGCAATTTTACTGACTACGGGAAATGCAGATGCTGTCAGCCAGCTAGAGCATTTTTATTAACTAAAACTGAACCAAGCCAGAGGACTAATTTATAACCTCGAGGCTGTAATAAAAGTCTATTCAATTCCGAGATTAAAATGCCTGTAAAAATCCAGGGTTAGCTCTGGACACTTGTATATTATTTTTTTCTGTAGGGGAATGGTTTATTAAGGATGACCCCAGATAATTTTGACTGCAACTGTCTTAGATATATCTGAGTCAAGGGCATTCATTCAAATAAACGTGGATAACAAAAAGGAAGTTAAATGAAAAAGCTTTTAATTTACAAATATGTTACATGGTTGTGGGAGTTAAGTTTTATCCTTAGGAAAATGGTGCTTTTTTATTTCATTGCTGTCTTAGGGATAATTTTTTTTCTGCCGTTAGTGCCTCACATTGGAGATCTCCTATTGTACATTCAGATGTTTAGAGAAGTACAATGTATTGAATGGTGATGCACAATCAGGGGAATACACTGACAAGCACATAGTCTTATATCTGATCGTTATAATTTCAAGCTTCAGAAAACACATACATTGTTGTTCAAATGGTTATGTTAAAAATATGGGGTACAGGAATGGAGCCTGAGTCCATATGTCAGGAACTGTTATCACTGATGTGGTCCAATTACAGAAAAGAGACTGAAGACTGGTAATTCAGTTAATTTAGCTGAAGTGGCTGCCATAACAGCTCTGTTCTGGTCATTCCTTTCTTTGTTCCATTGCACCCCAACCCAAACAGTGTAACCGTCCCCAACACTACCTGCATCATGAGATTGTTACATCATCTTTAAATATATTACTTTTGGTGTTTTACTACAGTGCCAATAATTATAATAAAAACAATAATGTAAAGTGAGCACTGCACACTTTGCATTCTGTGTTGAAATTGAAACCAATATTTGAAAATGTACAAAACATCCAAAAATATTTAAATAAATGGTATTCTGTTATTATTTAACAGTGCAATTAGTCATGCAATTAATCACAATTCATCTTTTTAAATCACATGATTAATCATGATTAATTTTGTAATCTCTCGACAGATCTAAAAGAAGGCTTTGAAAGCCTTCCCATCGCTCCAACCCATCTCTTCATTTTTGGGATGCTTTTTCTCCTGTACAGCATAAATACTTCTTGTTGTTCATGTCCCAGTAATTTTCCCAACTGGTGATTGGTCTATAAAGTGAAGAACTCTCAACGTAAGCCACCCCCACATATAAGGTTAACTCTTCAGTTGGCTCAACCCTGACACCTACTACTCTTGATCAATGATTTTGGGGTTTAAGTAATAACTTTAGAGGTTAACCAGCATTTAGCTAGATGGTTTTTGGGAGGTGGGGGTGGGGAACGGGTCAGAAGTAATTGCACATTATGCAGCAGCCCCAGAAAAACCCCAACAATCACCATGTTCCAACAGATATTTCTTGCAGCAAACAGTCAACAGAAGAGCCTTTGGCTTCTGGCTATCGTGTAACAGTACCAGGCACAGCAGCATCTGAGAAGTGCTTATTGTTCATATTTTTCAATGACAGTTCATATTGCCTTTTATTGTGAGCAACTGGGTTTCTAGGACTGTTTATCAAGCCAGACAGTCTCACTGTGGAATTGTTACCTATGGCCTCCACACAGCTGCTGACCAATCTGTTCAATTTTGCTCAAGACAGTTCTCTCTAGCCAATGCAGTGTTGAAATAGTAATAGCATTTTTTAAAGTTATCATCATAATCAGGGGCGCAAAGATGCAATAAGTAAAAATAATAAAGCTGCAAAAATAAAGAACGTGATGCATGCTAACCTAAGGAGAGCGGGCACATAATTAATATTTTGCCCCAGACATAAAAAATACATAGTAACAACATGGGAAAGTAGAGATTGGGAGTGTTCCCAGAAGTCCTTGAAATTGAGAGGGAGGGATAATGCCACACACAGAGCTCAGTGTGGGAAAATGGAGGAATGTAAAGAACTCACAGGCTGTGTCTAGACTGGCCAGTTTTTCTGGAAAATCAGCCGCTTTTCTGGAAAAACTGGCCAGCTGTCTACACTGGCCGCTTGAATTTCTGCAAAAGCACTGACTTCCTACTGTAAGAAATCAGTGCTTTATGGAAATACTATGCTGCTCCCATTCGGGCAAAAGTCCCTTTGCGCAAAACTTTCTTGCGAAAGGGCCAGTGTAGACAGCTGAGATTTGTTTTGCAAAAAGCCCCAATCACGAAAATGGCGATCGGGGCTTTTTAAAGCGTCTAGATTACGGACGCTTTTCCGCAAAAAAGTGCTTTTGGCGGAAAAGCGTCGTGCTAATCTAGACGCTCTTTTCCGAAAATGCTTTTAACGGAAAACTTTTCCGTTAAAAGCATTTCCGGAAAATCATGCCAATCTAGACGTAGCCACATTGTGTATAGTAAACTTGGCCTACCGGAGCTACAAAGTGCATCACCTCCTAGTTATTGAGCAGTGGGCCTGTGTCAGAGGTAATCAAGACCATGCATTTAATTGCTCACTGGTGCCAGGTCTGAAATGGTGTGAGCATGCACCGCTTCATTCCTTAAAACATTTATTTAATTTAATCCAATAGGATTTCAAGATAAAAATACATCTGATTCCACAACCTACCACTTAACAATGGGTTGTCTCTGGGCAAAATTAGTGGAAGAAGAGACCAGAGAGGCATCTCAAATCATGCCCATTGTGGCCCCTCATCTGCAAGTTAAACATACCGTATGTTTAAAATGTTAAAGATCAAGATGGTGAAACAGTATCTCCATGTTGCGCTAATGGAACACACTCTGATTAAAAGAGAGTTCTTTATATACATCTCAGTAAGGGTATGTCTACACTCTAGCGTTATTTTGAAATAGTTTATTTTGAAATAACGTGTCTACACACAAAATGCATTTTGAAATAGCTTTTTGCTATTTCAAAATAGCGTGTCCACGCTGAGTGGACTCTGAATCACATTTAAGGCTGGCCGTAACCAATTCCAGCAGGGCACCAGGTCAGGACTTACTGTGTGGGACTGTGCCTGAGGCTAACTGAGGTCTGTGCTTAAAGACCCCCACCCCAACAGCCGGTTCTCAGGTTTCCCTGCTTGCTCGATGAGGGACAGCAAAGCATTTTGTCTCTGTGTGCTCTGGTTGCCCTCACTTGGGACACCACAGCACTCTGCAACATGGAGCCAGAACTGCCCCTGAGCACTCCAGTGCTTCTCTTGGACATGTTGCTGCGAGCCTGGCTGCACTTTCTGCAGGGTGCCATCGGGGAGGTCCATCGGGGGGCTGTCAGTATCCAGGAGGCCTGCGGGAAAGCTTCCACCCTGAGGAGCACTAACAGCCTCCCTGGTCTGCCCCACTGGGGGCTTGTGCCTCTTCCTTCCTCACGTCCTTCCACTTACCCCTCCCTAATCCCCATTCCTAATGTCAAATAAAATACACTTATTTTCATGAACATAAACTCTCTTTATTTAACAAAACTGGGGGCGAGGGGAATGAAACTCTGGTGAGACTGGGGAAAGGAGGCGGGAGAGGAGAAGAGAAAGAGTGGGAGAGGGATACCTGGGAGGAGGGACCTTGAAGGGGGAAGCAAGGGGAAGAAGCGGGAGGGGAAGCTCAGGGCTCAGGGTTGGGGGTCTTGCCGGACCAACTTGATTTTCATGTGAACCTGCTCCTGGGTTCACATGTGGCCTTTGGTGGCCAGGCTGGCAGCTATCCTGCCATAGACAGCCACGTTCCTCTGTCTAGTGCAGAGATCATGGACATTGGGGTATCCCCCCCAAACCTGAATAAGGTCCATGATCTCCGCCCTGGACCAGGAAGGGGCTCGCCTTCTCCGGGCCCTGGAAGGCTCCTGGGAGCTGGCAGACTGCTCCTGGGGAGCGGTGGAGGGCTGGCTGCCAGTGCGTGCTGGCTCATGTTTTGGGGCCACTGAGTCAGGGCAGTGACTTAAAGTAACCCCTTTAAGGGCTCCGGGGAGTGGGGGGGAGGGAGAGGAGTAGAATCATAGAATACTAGGACTGGAAGGGACCTTGAGAGGTCGTCAAGTCCAGTCCCCTGCCCTCATGGCAGGACCAAATACTGTCTAGACCATCCCTGATAGACATTTATCTAACCTACTCTTAAATATCTTCAGAGATGGAGATTCCACAACCTCCTTGGGCAATTTATTCCAGTGTTTGACCACCCTGACAGTTAGGAACTTTTTCCTAATGTCCAACCTAAACCTCCCTTGCTGCAGTTTAAGCCTATTGCTTCTTATTCTATCCTCAGAGGCCAAGATGAACAAGTTTTCTCCCTCCTCCTTATGACACCCTTTTAGATACCTGAAAACGGCTATCATGTCCCTTCTCAATCTTCTCTTTTCTAAACTAAACAAACCCAATTCTTTCAGCCTTCCTTTATAGGTCATGTTCTCTAGACCTTTAATCATTCTTTTTTGCTCTTCTCTGGACCCTCTCCAATTTCTCCACATCTTTCTTGAAATGCGGTGCCCAGAACTGGACACAATACTCCAACTGAGGCCTAACTAGCGCAGAGTAGAGCGGAAGAATGACTTCTTATGTCTTGCTCACAACACACCTGTTAATGCATCCCAGAATCATGTTTGCTTTTTTGCAACAGCATCACACTGTTGACTCATATTCAGCTTGTGGTCCACTATAACCCCTAGATCACTTTCTGCCGTACTCCTTTCTAGACAGTCGTTTCCCATTCTGTATGTGTGAAACTGATTGTTCCTTCCTAAGTGGAGCACTTTGCATTTGTCTTTATTAAACTTCATCCTGCTTACCTCAGACCATTTCTCCAATTTGTCCAGATCGTTTTGAATTATGACCCTATCCTCCAGAGCAGTCGCAACCCCTCCCAGCTTGGTATCATCTGCAAACTTAATAAGCGTACTTTCTATGCCAATATGTAAATCGTTGATGAAGATATTGAACAGAGCCGGTCCCAAAACAGACCCCTGCGGAACCCCACTTGTTATACCTTTCCAGCAGGATTGTGAACCATTAATAACTACTCTCTGAGTACTGTTATGCACCCACCTTATAGTAGCCCCATCTAAGTTGTATTTGCCTAGTTTATTGATAAGAATATCATGCAAGACCGTATCAAATGCCTTCCTAAAGTGTTCTTGGTTGAGGCTGGAGTGGCCACCAGGCACCCTGGGAAGGCTGGAGACCCCCTATTTCAAAATAAGTGTCTACACAGCACTTATTTTGATTTAGCTATTTCGAATTTGGCATTATTCCTCGTGGAATTAGGTTTACCAAATTCAAAATAAGCGCTCTGCTATTTCAAATTAATTTCGAAATAGCGGTTTGGCTGTGTAGATTCTAGTAAAGTTATTTCAAAATAACGGCTGTTATTTCGAAATAACTTTGCTGTGTAGATATACCTTCAGAGATTCTAGTAGCTCAGCCAATAGCACTGCTTTTTGCTGATCTCAGATCTTCCTTGTAGCTAAATTTTCCTCCTCTTATACTTTCCTGAAGGGAAAGATTCAGGTTCCAATAACAGGAAGTGTTTACATGACAAGCTGGTACACGACAGCCACATTCCACTCCTGACACACAGTAGATGCACTTTGCTGGTTCCACATTGACTCAGAAATCTATAAGGAGCTTGGAGATAGCAGCATGACAAGTGAAATAAGAAGCATACTTCATTCGTTCAAAGAGTGATGAACCACATGTTAACCCTTTCCCAGCCATTGAAGGAGTAATAATTATACCAGATTGATTTTTAAAATGGTACCCACACAAAAGAGCTTAAAAAAAAGGAACAAACAAAACAATGTCACATAAAACATTTGAGTCAATTTCTTAAACCTTAAGAAAAGGTTTCCTAGGTTTTTTGAGACAGAATTTTCATTGTAACATACCATTTGCAACCAGTTCTACCTGTGGTCATTTAACCTGCTATTAAGTGGTGTAAAAACCCTAGCAGCAGTAGGCAGGACTATACATAAGGACTTTGCTCCCAGCTGGGGGCAATCTGTAAGCTGCAAACTAAGTTTTCCAACTTTTAAAAGGAATTTGGACTTTGCATTAATAAAGATCAATAGATGAGGATTATTTCTTAAAAATGCGCTTGGATTTAATGAAGCTTATTCCATCAGGTCTTTCATGCTAGGCCAGATCTTTCATACACACTCATAGCCATTTACGTACAAAAATGACAAATGAAATCAGCAAGTGTTTGTTGGGGGTAAAAGTGACTTTTCAAAGTGGATTAAATAAACAGAACAAAACCAGTCATGGTTCAATATTTGTCTATATGAATGAAAAATAAACATTGAATTTGGGCATTATTTCCCCCTAGTCCCATAACAATGAATGAACCCTCATCCGCACACTGAATGGTTTGTTCCCCGAAGTGTTCTATTTTTGGCATTGTACGGATATGCTTGGCACTGCTCATACTAATTTAGGACTTCCTCAGCTGTTAACTGCTCTAACTTACCATTATTCTTTTATTTCCTAAAAGTGAAATCCCAGCCGTAACTAGCATTTCAGAGGGAGGAGGGTATTGCTTAAACATCTTACCAGAGAATGGGAGGCAATAAAAATATAGCCCTCCTAGAAGAATTCACATTTGTTGAAGCATCTTTAATCCAAAACAAATTTTACATTGTAACCCACTAATTGGACAATTAATTGTTCATTTCTTTAGGTCTTTTGTGTTCTCCACATCCACTTTTAAAACAATGATACACAACTGGAACTAGGATGGGATTGTGTTAGGAGGGAAACATTAGTTCATTACCTGATCCGAGAGCCCCCAGATGCCCTTCATTTGATTAGAGCAGATCAGAGGACACAGAAGGGTAGAGCAAGAAAGCAGCTGCCATAAGCTTATTGGGAAAAAAAACTCCCTAGCCAAAAGCCACTGAAGGTTAATGTGGGTAAGACTGTCATTTGGTACCCCACTGCAACAGGAACTTGTGGGAGAATGGGATCCAATGCAGAGTTATGATGGGGGAGCAAATGGGAACTTGATTTGGTTGGAATTGTGCTACCTTGGCAGAGCCAAGAAGCTGGCAATAGAAGGGGCTGCAGGGAAGGATTCTGCTGTCACTCCCACAGAAAAGGAATGTGTGTCTAGGGATAAAAGCAAGTAGCCTGTGGGTTACTCCTTCAGAGGAGAGAGTGTAGGTTGGCAAACCTAGAAAAGGGGAGAGCCAGAGAAGCAGGCAAGGCTCAGAGGAAAAGTACCTCGGTATGGGATAAGTCAAACCATGGCCGCTAAAGAGAGGGCCCCTGAGCAAGGATCTAGAGAAGATGGCATGCCTGGGTCCGCCTACCAATGATGGAGTAGCACCTATGGGGGAGAGAGCAGGGAAACTGCCTGATCCCATTTGTCAAGAAGGATTTTGATACCCTGGAAGTGGGAAGACATATGGTGACTCAGTTGGAGTGCTGAGTCACAAATAGAAGGCTGTAATTCCTGGAGTGTGAGAAGTCCACAAGGTCAGAGGATGGCAAAAGAGATGCTCCCAGAAGAGGGTGCAATGCCTGACTGGAGCTAATTCTCAAAGCTGAGAGTGGGAGATGTCACCAGCAGTGAGTACCCTGTGACATTTGGTGGAGAATGTGGGCACGTGGTCATTCCCTACAAGGAAAGTTGAGAGCCACTGATGGCTGCAAAAATTTGTATAAGGCAGTTACCCCGACACAAGGGGAGTTCAAAAGGCACAGCAGGGCAGGAAAAAAGGACAAGACAATGGAGATGCATTCTGTGGAACCTTTCTTGCAGAGGGCATCCACACCTTCCCAGGTTGGACTCCACTGTCCTGCAGAGAGGACTGAAAAAAGCAGGAATGACTCCAGGCCCTTCTGGAGGACTAGCAGAGACAGGAGAAAGCCTATGTATACCTGAAAAATTATTGGGCACAACTATTTGGCAGAACAGCAGCTCTAGTTATTTAAGCTCCTGCAAGAACAAGTTAATAGAGGCTGTAGGGAGCAAGACTGGAAAAGAGGTACCAAGGCCTGGAAACCTGGCTAAAACAGTGTTATTCCTGGGGACAACAAGAACACCTGAAAAAAGGAGTGCTCCTACTAGGATGAGGGAGAGGAAGCCCAAAATAATCCAATGTGTGGGGAGAACAGGAGAGGGAGAGGCGTGTTTTGCCTGAGATCAGAAGGGGCTCCTGAGAAGGAGATGGCCATACATGAGCTGCAGTGTGAAAGTGAACTCAGAGAGGTGGCTTGACAAGAGAAGTCCAACACACAGCCTACTGAAAAGGCAAGAACAAGAATCTATTTTAGGTGCCACAAGGTTAGCCCTATAATAAGGCATTGCCCTCTTAAGAAAGGGCAGGATAGCAAAGGGGAAGACACAGACCCCAGCAAAACAGGAAAAAGGAAGAAGGTGTCTGGGGACTGAAGTGTGCTAGAGGCTCTCAGGGGCGACATAGTGGTTATGCCCATGGACTTATGATGTGGTCAACCCATACACCCTGTAGGCAGTGTTCCCTCTAAGCTGTGCAGCAGCTTCACAGGTGATTAATCAGCCCCGCCCAGCATGGAGCTGACTGACTGGGCAGGGCTGATTAATCACCTGTGAAGCTATGCTCCCGCACACCTTAGAGAGAACACTGCCTATACTGTAGGGGGCAATAAGGAAGTAGCAGAGAAAAAGACTGGGATAGTGAGGGCCCAGACAGACATAGGAAGCAGAGCAAGCTATGGTGGGAACTCAGACCTTGAGTGAAAGAGAGCTTGAAGAGCCTGCAAATACAGCCATACCCCTGAGGGTTACAGACTTGAGGGGAAAGATATATGATTTGCCCCATAGTTTGCCCCAAAGATGCTCTCCTCATTTTTAGTATTTTAACATACTAAAAACAGCAAGGGACTTTGTCATTTTGCTCAGCTATGGTGTTACTACATGTATCGTGTTAAATGAGATATGCAATAGCCATGTATCATTGTTATGGAATATTATATGCAATGTTGATCATTCCAAGACATAACCTAAAAGCCTAGATTGCAAAGGACTGCCAACAGCTTTTCTAGTTTCTAAACAAAGATTTTATAAGCTTTTAAAAGATAAAATATCCTTCTGCCACCTCAACAAAATGTGTGTTCTGAACACCTAATCCAGAAGACTACTGGTTTAGCAGATCATAAACCCAGGAGAAGCAGGCAATTTCTCAGTTTCCCATTTGAAAATGTCAGCAGCTGCACAGTTAATTCCAATGGTAGTAAATCAGCACCAACTCCCAAACAGCTTGACTAAACATATCAATAGCCATCCAAGAAATAACCCATATTAAATTGCATAAACTCCCATACAAGTTATTTTGTTACATGAGCAGAGAGGATGTCAGACATGGAAGGTAAGCAAAGTTGTAGTTTATTTAAATACATGCTGTCCTGCACACTTGATTAACCTACATAAAGATCAGTGTCTATGTGAACTGGAAGAGATCAACAAGTAGAAACGGACAATAAATAAAAGGAAAAAATATTAACATTACAACCTTGGAGCTAAAAATCAGCCATGGTACAAGTTGACATAAGTCTTTTCATGTCAGGTAAGTTACACCAAATAGCCAACAAATCCCTGGAGTTTCACAATTCCACCTGCTCTGCAAGGGATTTCTTGTCCTCTAGAATGACTTACCTTGAATGACAATGAGCTCTTGCACCCCACACGTTTGCACATATGCACACGGCCCATAATAGGCCAGGGGGATTGCTAAAATGGCAGGCTGGTATGTTTACTGTCCAAACTCAGTAAAATTCAAATAAACAGAGTTTGGTCAAGAGGAATGTCCTATTTATTGCAATAGTTTAGGATCCAATACCACGTGCTTAACTTTATACCTACATATAGTCCCACTGAAGAGCCCCTCATTTTTCCCCAACCCACTCTTGCCCTCCAATCATCTTACCTGTCACTCAAGTCTATATTTTGGCTTCAGTTTGTCTATTTCTTTAATCCATATATCCACGTCTAAACTTCTCAATTTCCCCTCCACAGCTCCAAAACTAGGCTCTTCCTCTGTCAGCACCAATGAACTTTGATCCTCTCACACCTTATTTTCTGAAACCTTCCCCTGTACCCTCAAAATGTTGATGCACAGACAATTTTCCAGCTTGCCACTCCGGCTTTACTACCCACCCAACACTTTAAAGTCGCTCCTTCAGCCACCCATTTTCCACCACATCAAAATATAAATTTCTTGCCTCAGGTCTATCTGCCCTGTTTTCTTATTGTGAAGTTTACTCCCACCCAGGTCTGCCAATGGGAAGGGGAGTAAGGGAGCAGTTTCAATTCAAAAGGGAGCAGCGGCAGCCGGAGCCCTAGGCCCAGAGGTGAAAGTAACTTAGATTTCTTACAGGCACTGTTGTATTGCACCCTCTGGGGACTAATGGCAGGAGCTTGGAGAGTAGGGGCTGCAATATGATGGTACCTATATGCAATTTAAGAGTGCGGTGAAGTGCAGGGGGCCCAGGACAGGGGGTTGTGGTGCGTGGAGGTATAGCAGGCCCCAGGCAGGGAGTGGGAATGTGGGGGGTGCAGGAGTCAGGGCATGGGCTTGGAGGGGTGTGTGCGCATTCCTCTCCCTCCTGGATAGGGAAGGGACAAGACAGAGGAGTGAGTGACTCTCGCTGTGTGCTATGTTCTTGCTCCGTGCTGGAAGGGGAACAACAAGCAGTGTCCTGGTAGTAATTTCAGGGGGTGGAGGGCTTCAGCCCTTCCTAAATGGTGCTCTGAGCGGGCTCATGGCTGAGGTAGGCCCAGACTGTGGGAGAGTGCACCCCCAGGCAGCTCCTTTAATCTACCTGATTGCCTGCTGCTTCTTGTTACAGCCTTCAGGAGAACCCAGGGAGCCAGACTAGGAGCGTGCTGCCCCTCCCACTACAGCCAAGCACCCCAACCAGCTGGCTCCTCCTTACTGGAGCAGTGCACTGGGACACATGGACATATTTTCACCTCAGCCTGTATGCATCTTTTTTGGTTTTAGATAACTAAAAAGCTCCTTGTACTGACATATTGGCCTCCTACGAGAGTGGAGCATAGCTCAAGTAATACCTACATTTAAAAAAGGTGTCAGGGGCTATCCTGGCAATTACAGGCTAGTGAGCATAAATGCAGTAGGAGGCAAATTGGTTGAAACTGAAGAACAGAAATATCAGGCACATAGATCCACACAATGGTTGGGAAAGCGTCAACATGACTTTTGTAAAGGGAAATCTTGCCTCGCTACTCCAACAGACTATTGAGAGGTTGTCAGCAAGCATGTGGGCAAGAGAGAGCCAGTGGATAGAGCGCACTTGAACTTGACAAGGTCCCTCACCAAAGGCTGTTAAGCAAAGTAAGCTGTCATGGGTCAAAAGGGAAGGTCCTCTCATGGATCAATAGCTGGTTAAAAGATTGGAAACAAAATGTAGGAATTAATGGTCAGTTTTCACAATGCAAAGAGGTAAATAATGGAGTGCCTAAGAATCTGTACTGGGGATAGTTGTATTCAACATGTCCATAAATGATCTGGAAAAGCAGTGTGATGGAGCATCTGCCCCGCACTGGCCCTTTAAGGGTTAAAACTCAACCTTGGGAGAAGGTGGAGAGAGTGTAGCCTGCAGCTGAGACAGATGCAACCGATTAGAATCCAGGTGGGACTGTATAAATAAGGGTGCCTAGCTAGGCTGGCTTTGGAGAAAATGGTACCCTGGGCAAACTTGTGTTTTGGTGCCCCTGACCTTGTGGGCATTGTGTTGCATAAAAGCCTCTGCCAGAGCTATTACTTGATTTTATGCATGGATTTTCTGGAAATACACTAAATTGTAAGGTCCTGCCAACACATGACTTAAAGACTGACAAAAACCTCCTGCTGACTGCATTGCTGGGGTGGGGGCACTTGTCTTCTAAGTCACTTCATTACTGTTGATTTGTAAATAATTCTCTGAAGCTGTGTAATTGTTACAACTGCATTGCTTTTTAAACTCTGCAACTCCTTGTGATCTTAAACCTTGCAACTCTGTAATCTTTGTAAAACCTTACAACTTTGTAACTCAGCAACTTTGCTTTATAAGTTTAGAAACTTACTGTAAGCTTGATGATTGAGCCTTGCAACTTTGTAATCTTTGTAACTCTCAGCCACTTTGCTTGTAACTTGCTCTAAACTGCATTCTCCCCTGAGATATGTGTGTGTGTGAGTGGAGACTATTGTGTGTTTGGGATTAGAAACTGCAAGGCTGAGCACATGGAGCCAGGTGATGAGTCATCAGACCAATTAAGGAGACTGCTGCTCTGCTGGATCAAGGGAAGTCTGGGCATGCTCCCTGGTGACCAGTGTGGATGAGTCACAAGGGTTCCACAAAGGCAATAGAAGGAGAGAGCAGTGGCAGAAACCCTTTTTCTTTCTGAGAAAAAGCAGCCAATTTCTTTCCTGACCAGCTTCCCAGCCACGATCAGCAGACAGACCCACCAGAATCTACATGCCTTGGCTCCTTCTGCAACCCATATGCCTGTGTGAGTGCCTGAGGGCAGGAATGAATATGTGTGTGGTGTGTTTGTGACAGAGATAGCTGGTTCCCTCTTTAGTTTATACCTTTAGTGGCAGCTCTATCTTCTTTAGTTTAACAATAAATCCATAGTAGTGTAACCCTGGGTGGTCTCCAGTGGGAATTTTTGGGGTAACACCTAGCACCATCCATTTCCCCTGGCAGCCATAGGCTCCCCAACCTGTGCTCTTCTTGCCACTAGTCCCTGTACTATACCCCCTTCATCCCAACTTGTGCATTTTCCTCTCTCCTGTGCCCTTCACCCCAGCCCTGTGCTTCCAGAATGCCCCACCACTTCCCCCCTGCTCAGTACCCTCCACCCTCTTTACCCAGCAACACCCATGCCCAATTGCCCCTCATGCTCTGGATATGGTGCCCTGGGCATGGGCCCAGTTTGCACAGCCCTAAGGTTGGCCCTGGCTCCTGGAGGGGCAGAGACAGATACACTCTTGTTCTAGCTGGGGATCAGGAGGGACCTGGTTGCCAAAGGAAGCTGGAGGCCTCCTAAAACAGAGCAGTGCTGGAGAAAGGCAGGAAGTGCTGGCCTGACCTCACTCCCAGGCTGCAGGGTCTGAGGCAAGGCCTGAGTGTGCTAAGGCTGCAGGGGGGCAGCCAGGATAGGAAAAGGCAGCAGGTCCATACACCCTTGCCCTTGATGAGTGGCCATTTCAGACTGCTGTTAGCCCCTGAAGCAGGAACTAGATGACGACTGGCAGTGGGTCACTGAGGCAAGGTGGGCATAGGGGATCCCTGAGGGGGAGTACCCCAGAGTGTGGGGGCACTGCAGCAGGGCAGTATCCAGAGGGAAAAGTTTCACTGTTTGGGAGGGACGTGGGTTCTAACACAAAGTGGTGAGGAAAAATGGTAACAGCAGGCAAGACACTGGCCAGAAGGGGACACTCCAGCACTGACTGATGCTAATTCCCAAGTGACCAGCAGGAGGCACTGTGGCAGTGAGTCCTGTTGTGTTACACACCATACTAGAAATCTTCATGTACCAAGGACATTAAAAACTACAGACTATCCATTATCAAGGGAGCTGGCTAGATTAGGCACTTCATAGTGTGATTTAGTTATACAGTAAAAGATGGTTCTTAGTGAATATTAAAGTCCTTTTAATCTAAAGGTAACTTGGCTTATGTGAAATGAGTTGATGGTCTCAGTCCAACTCCTACTTAATGGCACCCACCTGGCAAAGCTGCCAGGGCCATTGGAACAGAATGGCAGCTGGAACAAAGCAGCTAGGGACTAAAGGGATAGAGTGAATGGCCTCTTATTCTTAGAAGTGATCCCTGAAGACGGGATCGAAAGGCAGGGCTGGTAGGCAGCTGCTACTGCTGTCTTGCTGACTATCTTGGATTTGTTCTGTGGCTAAACTTAAAGAAATGTGCTTCGGTGTTCCCATTTATGAACATACAGATTAGTTATTCTCCTTCTGGGGCTCAGTCATGTGAATCACTTTGCCTGTCCATCTGCCTTAGGAATCCATCACAATGTTAGCATTGAGTGATGCTGTCATTGTGCTTGGAGAATGTAGCTCTCTTTCCTTATGTGCTGGGTAGGCCTATCTGCTGCTGCTCCTGTTTCTAGTTCACTATTTAGTAGCTTTGGAAGGGCAGGATTGGTAAGGGCTCTATTGGGCCAATTGCCAACAACGAAGACGACGTTAAAATGGAAGGCGAGGTGCTCTGTCCCCACTTTGAGTGAATTGCATGTTTTATTAATTGCATATATGATGACGTTTGTACAGTAATTACTCGTTTAACACATGCCTGCTTAACACGTTTTTTCAATAGCACAATTTTTTGGGGGGGAACTTTTTCAAATAACATGACCATCCCAGAAATAACACAAAAATACTCAAGTGGCGGACTACTTTATGCGGCGGTATAAGTTGGTGAAAACAGTGGTAATATGCATGAGCGGATGAATACACGTGGTCACAGCACTCCTCTGCTCACTCACGTGTTTATCTTTGTGTTTTATCAAACCGCGGCGACTTGTGTTGCTAGATATCTAATGTTAACGACGCAGCACCAACAAAAAATTGACTTTGCCGCCACCACCACCTGAAACACAACCCCCACCTTTTTCATTATTTTTAATGGGAAAATTGACCCCGCATAGCACGTTTTCTCTTAGCACAAACATTTTCAGAAACACATCTATAATGTTAAATAAGGAATTACTGTATTATTAATATTAAAATTGGATTCTTCAATGTTTTTAGTGGCTTGTTTAAATTGTCTCTGGTTTCAAAAAACAAGGCAGCTAAAGGGAAAACCTTAGGCTGCGTCTACTCTGCAGGCTTCTTGTGGAAGAACTGTTTTGCACAAGAGTTCTTGCGCAAAAGGTCTTGTGCAAGAGCGCGTCCACACTGCCATGTGCTTTTGCACAAGAGATGTGCTTTTGCACAAGAGCATCCATGGCAGTGTGGATGCTCTCTTGTGCAAGAAAGCTCTGATGGCCATTTTAGCCATAGGGGTTTCTTGCACAAGAAACCCCTGTTGCCTGTCCACACTGCCTTCTTGCAAGAACTCTTGCGCAAGAAGGCTTATTCTTCATGGGGAGAGGATTAACTCTTGTGCAAGAAGCCCTCTGTTCCAACACTGTACTGTAAATTTACTTGCGTAAGAATGTGCGTGCGGTGTAGAAGCTCTGCAAGTTTTTGCGCAAGAATGGCCGTTCTTGCACAAGAAGCCTTCAGTGTAGACATAGCCCCTGTGTAAAAAGTTGTAAAGGAAACTTAGTAATATAAAGGAAAAAAGAAATAATGCAGAGAAAGCATAAACTGTAGTTCCAGGAAGGAAGGTGGGAACAACATAAAAAGAGAAGAAATTCTGTCATGCCACATATACAGCTGCATCCTTACTTCTTTACAGTTGAAAGTAAGTCTGTTGGAAATAACTCTCCTAGCCATGGGCTGAAATTCAGAAGTTCCTTTTTTCTTTTCAAATGTGGTGATGTCGTCATTAAGCCTCAGGTCCTAAGTGTTTCATTTGTGCAGGCCTACACTCATTGACAGCAGAGGGGCTGTGATGGGAGTGTTGCCAACCTCAAATGTTCAAAAAACATCACTCTGGCAAGGGGTGTGAGCCTGCAGCCTTCTGTAGCCCTAGGAGCCTCAGGCCTTGTCACAGGCCCTGTAGCCTGGGAACTTGCCTGGCCAGAGCTTCCCCAGCTCTGCCTGCCTTTCCCCAGCCCTGCTCTGTGTCAGGAAGCCTCTAGCTTCCCTGGCAGCCAGGGCCCTCCTACTCCACATCTTGTGAAAGAGTGAGTCTCTCCTCCCCTCCTTTATTTATACTGCCCTCAACTAGGCCCTAATTGGCTAATGTCTGACACAGCTGCTTGCTCCATAGCCCCAGGACTGTTTTAACCCCTATAGGGCCAGTGTGGGGCAGATGTCCTGTCACGTAGTGGATCATTAAGGATTCCTCAACCCATCCTGCCATTAAAATTTATGTTTTTGGATTAGTATAGACCATAATGAAGTGGACACAGAGTCCCTGAATTATTTCCTATGAAATGTGTTAAAAGAAGGCACACACCATGTAATGAGGCTTCCCACTTGTCCATGATATGCATAGTACTATAAGAGAGTACACAACGTGCAAAGGAAGTCATGAGATTGAAGGAAAGTCTCTAGAAACTTGATTTACAGAAGAAGTTGCAAAGTAAGTGACATCAGGTAGAGTGCTACTTCACTAGATGATGTGCAGACACAGCATATTACCCATAACTCTGAGGTTCTATTGTATCTCCAGACTGGAGGTTGTCCATTGTGATGGATTGTAAACAGAGATTCCCTTGAGACTGTCAGCCTATATGCTGATCATACCACTAAGCCTGCCTATCTGCCCTCTAGGGTACCACACAACCCTGTTCCATTAGTCCAGAAGCTCTGGTCTCCCCCCAGCACAGGCACAGAGTTGGGGTAACAGCCTCCCAGCAGAGTAATACAGATATTAATAACAGCTCAGCTTTGGGAGGAGCATAGCTCCAAATAGGATTAAAGCCCCAACTGAATCTTACTCTGTATTAAAGTTTTACACAGAAAAAACTCTCTTTTTTTTAGCAATGAAAGGGAGATATGAACAGATTTTGTCCCCTCCCTTCCAAGAAACAATTATTTACACTGGGTTTGATAATAAACACAAGTGGTTCATTAAATATAAAAAAGTAGGGTTTAAGTAATTGCAAGAGAAAACAGACAGATCAAAATAAGTTACTAAGCAAAAATAAAACACCTGCTAAGCCTAATATTCTAAAACAAATTGTTAAAAAAAACATAGTTCCTTACCCTAGTCCTTATTTCAGGTAAAATTCTTCAAGGCAGAGCTGATCTTTCCCTCTGACTCTCCTTTTCCCCAGCTCCTAGCAATGCTGACTCTCCTTTTCCTCATTCCCCTAGCAATGCTCCTCTGCTCTCCTTTTCCCCAGGTGTTCCTGTGTATCCTCTTAGGATGGGGGATCAATTTCAAAAGCCAGCTGAAGACTAATTGGCAGAGATCCCACTGCTGCTCCTGCTCTGCTGGCTGCAAGTGCCTTGGGCTAGTAGCCCCATTGTCTTCTCTTCCTAGCTGTAAGTAGCTGCCTTGCCTGTGGGGGTGAAGGTGGGGACAGGTAGCCCAGATGTACCTATCAATAAGATGCAGTACAATCACAATAGGGTATTTGATTTTTTTTCTCTTTCTGCTGCTGCCTGATTGGTTACTTCTGGTTTCACAGTATGTCTAGTTGACTGGTCAGTCTGTAACTCTGATGTTCATATCTTTGAGGTTCTACTGTACTTAGCATCTTTTAATAGCATTGTTATCTTGGACAGCATGGGTCACTTTGCCAAAGTTAAGTAAGTCTGTCGGCAACAGGTTATACCCCACTCCCAAATTATTCCTCTGAACCAGAATCAGTGCTGTCTACGGTTGTACAGCTAACAGATTTCCTTCTGGACAACTCAAGGGTTAAATCTTCATCAGAGTAGTATTTACAACAATTACCAAGAAGATGTACTGCAAAAGATACTAAGTTAATATTTTTCTTGAGTCTAAGGAACAGGCCACTGTAAATAATTGAGCAACAGAACATCACAATGGCAAATGAAAATCTATGTACACAATAATTATTAAAAAGATTCTAACTCTAGTTTGTATCTTCTGCAAAGTTCACATCCTAAATTGCTCTTTAAAAAGCTTTTAGAATAGTTATAGACTGCCTTGTTTACTTATTTTGCTTTAACTCTTAAAAATGTACTTAATTTCAAAAATGGAATATTAAACAACACTGTGATAAGAATTTTCACATATAGGCTTTCACACAAGACATCTGGCATGTGCAGAATCTGCAATACAGTTAAATCACTTCAGAGTCGTATATCTAGTAGCTCTTCCTTATTAGCTCTTCCCTTAAGGAAACTGCTTGTTAAGCATATTAACTATACTATATCATTTTAGATAAATATGTAATAATACAGAATTATTAATGTATCATAGAAAGGATATTCCAGAAAGAGCAGTTAACTTATTAGGCAGAAATATCAGTCTTGAAGTTGCAGTTATTTATATGATTTTCATTTAGTTCCAATTTTAAGTGAAAGTTAAAATATAATTCCATTTAATTCACCCAGAGGGTGAAATTGTTCATTTGACAAAGGGCATTCTGGCTTTATTAAATGATAATGAAGGAAGCTAGGAAATGCTGGTATTTTACAATGCTAGTCTAAGTCCCATGAGACTTAAGTCAAACACATTACATACATTTAAAGGAATCAGTTCTAGAACCCGCATAAAGGAAACCATAAATTACACTTCAATATCTGAAAGTGCTCCCTTCCTCAAATGGAATTTGTCACTCTCAGGATGAAGACAGAGAAGCTGACACTAAAAGGGCTTTATGGACAGCAATTCACAAGACTGCACCATTATATTATGCTTTAATCTGTCACATTGGCATTGTTCTTTAAAATAAAGAGCTACATGGTATCTTTCAGTCTTGAAGGGATGTCGACATATAAATAATTTGCTACAAGTTATTCTTCAGATTCAGGGAAGATAATGGAAAATAATGTCAACAAAATTTTGGCAAGTACATATGGTAAAGAAGCATCTATAAAAATTATTGAAGCATTGAACACTCAGTGTGATTGTCAAGACCCATGCACATAAAAATCAAAACAAATATTCCTTTTTATTGTGATTCTAAAGGGCCTGCTCTCCAAAAACATTAGAAAAGTGAAACTGCCCTCAAATAATGCACAAATACCATAAGCCAATCTGTTGACTGCATAAATCACAAATAAAAGGTGGTACCTGCCAGCTCTGCATTTAACTACATAGGCAGCAAATGCAGAGAGCCATGAAGAATCTATTTTTATAAGTGTTGGACTTTTGATAAATGTTCTCTTATCTGGACTCCAGACTCCAGTGCTTCACCTCAAAGCGATTACACTCCAATCCTTCTTTAGGGACTGAGTTGGCTTGCTAATAGACTTATGCTGAAGCATTGAAAGGTTAAAAGACCTGCAGCATAAGCCCATATATATTGGGTAATTAGCTGATCTGTTATAACATACAGACAAGTATCGCTGATATATCTATACTATTGTAAATGTCAATTTCCATTGTCTTTAAAAATAAAGGATGCTAATATGCTTGTATTAATGCATATAGGACCTAGTTTTTAGAACTGGCCTCCAATTTTGTGCCTGAATTTCACTGTGGGCCAAAGATTCACAACTCTTGTCTACACTAAATGAAAATTCGCCGCTGCCGTGATTGATCTTCTGGAGTTTGATTTAGCGAGTCTAGTTAAGGCTTGATAAATCAAACTCAGAAGGCACCCCTACCAGCATATGGCACTCCTGCTTTTGTGAGGAGTAAGGGAAGCCAACGTAGTCTACGTAGATGGAGTTGCATACTGTAAGCTGAGCTGCCAGTTGTAGCGTAGACCTGGCCTCAATATGCAGTCTAACACTAGAATGTTCAGGGTCATGTTTTCAAAAGGACTCAGCATTGCCCTACCTCCGCTCCTTGATTTCAAAGAACTTCCCACTTATACCCACAGATCAGGTAATTGGATTTTGTAATTTGTGCATATAGTTAATTTTGCCCATTTCCTCCCACAAACACACAAGGAGGAATATTATTTCTGACATTCTATAACTTGTTCAACCAAATAAATTAATCTTTAATCGGGGCAGAATTTCTGAGTGCATTGTTTATGCCATACAAAAATGGTCAAAGTAAAATCTGTCACTGAAAAATAAAATAACAAGTGCTTTAATTCAGTATGTTTCCCTCCCTTTTTCATAAAGCATATGGAACATTGTCACACAGAGAATGAAAAGTTCCTCATTATAAATAGGTGTAAGTGGGCAAGCTTTGAGTTGCTATGGGAATGGAAAATATAATGCTGAGCTGACCGACTTTTGAGTTAAAAGTCTCCTACTGCATTTAAAATGTGTTTCCTTGTCTCCCCCAACTCCAGGCCATGCACAGGGCAAACTTACCAGACCTGCATTTCCTCTGGACTGCACCAAAATGAGGGGGTGGAAAGTTATATAGCACCACGGCCCCCTTTCCAAGATAACAACAAAGAGATTCTCCGCAAGGGAACAAATAGGTTCTTTGCATCAAAACAACAAACTTATAGTGGGTTTTTGGAAGCAAGGGATTATTCCCCAGCACCACTAGTCTTTTATTTGCTATTTCAAGCCTGTAATTATATCTCTTTATAAAGGTCCTCATCATAATTGTAGATGAACAAGTGAAAACAAGACCTCTGACGCTATGGAAGTTTCAATTTCTGGCAAATAATGATTCAATTTCCCCAAGTTAAGACACTTGTAATATCTAAGTACCTGGGGAAAATATCTTGTATTAGACTGTCCATAGTTAGCAGACATAGGGGTCATCTAGACGACGCAGAAGATTCGAAAGAGGATATGCAAATTTTGTGGGAATTTGCATATCTTCTTCCGATCTCGCTTTCGAAAGTGAAAGTAGTCAAGATGTGGGGTTTGTTGACAAACCTCCGCCCTTTTTCGAAAAGCCGTGTCAACCTCATTTTTTGAGGAAAAGCAGCTGTTCAAAAAAGGGGGGGGTGCTGAAAAAAAAATGCGTCTTGACTACTTTCACTTTTGAAAGCTCCGCTTTTGAAAGTGAGATTGGAAGATATGCAAATTCACGTGGAATTTGCATATTCTCTTTCGAATCTTCCGCGTAGTCTAGATGAGCCCATAAAGAAAAAAAGAATTTGGATTAGCATAAAATAGGGGCCGCTATACTGTATGCAGTAATGTACACCATCCTTGGGATGCTATTTTTGGGAATTAAAAGTAGACAAAAGTCAGGCTTGTGGGTAGCCAGCATCTCTAAAAGTCAGTTTCCGCGTATCTAAATTTGGGTACCCAAAATAAGAAGCCACTTTTGAACCTATGAACCTTGGTGGTAAATCATGCCCTGCACATAAGTAACATGCCATTTCCAAGCATTTATAACGGTTTATTTCTAAGCCAACATTTATTGAAATATGTCAAAAACACTTGTTCTTAGCAAGGACAAAATTCATGAGTGACTTAGAGCTTTCATATTACATCAATTGCAAAACCTAAACAAAAGAAGTGTCAGAACAATTTGTTGCATGGAAAAAATACTTATATGCTAAGAGAACTCTAATAGGACTGCACACAAAACTTCATCTTTGGCCTAAAAACAAGAAAAAAGAGCTTCAGTTTAATTGATGGGAGTTTCCCCCCCCCAGAAAAGGCTGAGCATCTGAAAGCGGGGGCCTAGAGTGTTGGTGCAAGAATAAATTTCATTGTAACGGAAAGTTAGACCATGTCTACACTAGGAAAGCATTTCGAAATAAGTAAAATCGACATAACTCCCTATTTAACAAAATCAGAATAGCATATTCCCACTATGGGGAAGCATCAAAATTAGAATTATTTTGAAATAGCGCGTCCACGCTGATTGGAGCCAGCCTCGGATTTAGAGCCCCAGAAGCACTCTGGGGAGGGCACAAGGAGGGCAGAGACTTCCTGTGGCTGCTTAGTCAGGCAAGTTGTGACGCGTGCTTTCAGGGGCTCCTCTCTACAGCCACATCTCATGCACCACTCTTCCACTGCCTCGCCACTCGTGGGGCACAAAAGGGCCACAGAGTGCTCTGGCTACCATTGAGGATGTCACAGCACTCACAGCCTGGAGCCAGAGCTGCTGCAGAGCAGTGCTAGGCTCACAGGCCTCGTGCTGCACCTCGTGGCACAGTTCATTAAGACTGCCCACATATTGCTCCAGCAGGATGAGGACCAGCCCAGACTGCAGGCCCCCATCACCTAGGTCCTGGCGCTCCTGCTGCTGTGCATGCCCCTCAATCCCCTGGACACTGGAATGCCACCTCTGGTAGAGGGAGACCAGGTCGAACTGGTGGGACCATATCATCCTGCAGCTATGGGATGACCAACAGTAGAACTTCTGCATGTGGAAGGCCACCTTCCTGGAGCTCTGCGAGTGGCTCACCCCTGCCCTCAGGTGACAGGACACCTGCATGCAACCTGCCATCTCCATGCAGAAGCGCATTGCCATCCCACTCTGGAAGCTTGCCAGGTCGGACAACTACCACTCCGTTGGGAACCAATCTAGCATGAGGAAATCTCAGTTGGGACCTTGCTCCTGCAGATAGCCAAGGCCATCCAACATGTGCTGTTACAGAGTGTCATCACTGGGCAACATGGACACCATTGGTGATGGCTTTGCACCATGGGCTTCCCCAACTGTGGTGGGGGGGCATAGATGGCACGCACATCCCCATCCTGGCCTCTGACACCATGCCTTGGACTACATAAATAGGAAGGGGTATTTCTCCATGGTGCTGCAGGCCCGCATGGATTACAAGGGACACTTCACTGACATCAACATCGGTGGTCGGGAAAGGTGCAGGACACCCGCATCTTCTGGCAACTCCTGCCTGTTCCGAAAGATGCACGCCAGCACTTTTTTCCCTGACCGCACCATCAGAGTTGGGGAAATGGACATGCCCATAGTCATCCTGGGCGACACAAACTACCCCTTGCTCCCCTGGCTCATGAAGCCCTACACTGGCAGCCTGGACCCCACCAAGGAGCACTTCAATGCCAGGCTGAGCAGGTCCCGCATGGCAGTGGAGTCTGCATTGGCCATTTAAAGTGGAGGTTCAGGAGTCTCCTCACCTGTCTGGACGTCAGTGAGAGCAACATCCACTTTGTGGTGGAGGCCTGCTGTGTGCGCCACAACCTTTGTGCGAGCAACAGGGAGACTTTTTTCCCAGGGTGAGGGCGGGGCAGAGACTGACTGGCTAGCCAGGACATATGAACAGCCGGACATCAGCGCCATCAGGAGAGCACATCAAGGGGCTGTACTCATCAGAGAGGCCTTGAAGGAGAGTTTCATGCAAGGCCAGCTGTAGACTCTCCCGTCCCTCTCCAAAAGGGCTCCCTGCATTCCCTCCGTGTGCCTTTCCTTCCCCACCCCTTCCTTTCTCTGCCTTCTCTTCCCACCTTCCCCCCATCTCCCTTGCAGAGCAAATAATAAAGTCTTCTTTTCTGAAACAACAGAACTGTTTATTGGGAGGATATACAACAGGGGAGGGACTGGGGAAAGAACCTGGAAAGCGGGGGAAGAGGGCTCAGGGATGGGGCTGGGAGTGGCGCCTGCCTCTGGGTGGTTGGGAGGCTTCCATTGCCCAAGAGGTTCCACCGCCACATGTTCTGGGGCCCCGGTGGCCGCTCGGGAGACTAGGAGGGGAAGCCATGGGTGGGGCGGGGAGGTGGCTGGTGGCCCACTCCATGCACATGCACTCCATCACCAAGGTGAGGGAGGAGCACATGGCCTGGCATGCCAGCTGTTCCCAGGCAGCCTTCCTCTGCTCCCTGTCAGGGGCCCCTGCCTGGTGTTTCTCCTCAAGCCCCTGAATGAGCGACTACAGGCAGCAATCAGCTCCTGCATCATGTCTGCACTGGTTCCCTTCCGCCTGCAGATCCCACAGAGTCGTGCAGATGGTGTGGCAGGTGGGGGATGCGCCAAGCTTGCAGCTGGCCCAGTTGTGAATACAAGTGAGAAGGGCAGTCATCCCAGGAGACACTGTGTATGAAGCCTAGTCCTAATCTGAGCTGACACCAAAGGTCTCGGTTCAGAAGACGATGATGTGCTTTGAGCAAGGCCATCTGTTGCCTAGAAAGCAGGCACTTTCCAGCAGGGGTACAGATGTCCCAGGGGAGCATCGCAACACCTCTGGCCAGGGGACAAGCAGGCATTGGAACATGCCGGCCAGGCCAGGAGCCTGTGGGTGGGAGGAGGGGACAGGGCAGCTGGGTTTCCTACTGTGTATTGCACACACCAGCTCCAGCACTGGCAGCATCCCGTGGAGAGAGAACTTCTATCCCTGCCCACTGGAGGAGGTGAGGGCATTGGGGGAGGTGTGGGGAAGTGGCAGACACCGCTAGAGGGTGCTATTGGGTTCCGTCTCTTCCTCCCCCCGGCAGGTTCCCATGCACAGGATTCTCTGCATCACCGCACTTGACCGGGAGTGAATGCTGCGCAAGTGCTGGCATGACCCTGTGCCATGTGTGGCACTGCTGTGTGGTTCCATGACCCCAGCCTCCTTAGTGGTGGCTTATCACAGGAAGGTGTCCCACCACAGAAGCCAGAGTAAGGCAGGCCTCTCTAGGAACTTTGTGAGAAGGACCGTGGGGTTCCTGTGTGAGAGCATCATAGGGCTGAGTGCTCCAGACTTGTGCTCCATGTGCATCCACATGCACAGGCTATTGTGCAATCCCCAAGCTGAGTAGGCCAAACAAGGAGCATGCAGCCTCTCACAGCCCATCGCCTGCCTCATGTGTTGATAGGTAAAGTTACAGAGCTCACCTGAAGTGCCTTCCCCTGGTTTGTCCAACACCTGGGAGACATTCTGGGAAGGGTGGGACTGGCTCCAGAGTGAAGATCAGGTCCTGGCTGGCCTCCTCCTCCTTGTCTGCAATCCCACCCTCATAGAGGCTGATGCTGGGTGTGTCCTGGCCGGACTCCATGACGACCTCCCCCCCCCCCACCCCGCCCAGTATGGCATCCAGCTGCTTGAAGTAGAGGCAGCTGTGCAGTGCTGCCCGGGAGCATCCAGTCTGCTCCCTGGCCTTGTGGTAGGCCTGCCGGAGCTCTTTAATTTTCATCCGGAACTGGTCCAGGGTCCAGTTGTGGCCTTTGTCAGCCTTGCTGGTGGTGATCCAGCCATAGACATCTGCATTTCACTGTCTGGTATGGAGATCCTGGAGGTTGGTCTCTTCTCCCCGGACCTCGATGAGGTCCAGGATCTCCACACCGGAGACTCCATCTCCACACACGCTCTACTGAGCCCTTGGTCAGTGGCAGCCAAGGGAGCAGCAAGAGTGCTGGCAGCTGTGGGAGACTCTGAGGGAGTGTTGGGGTCAGTCATGGCCCTCTGGAATGCTGCTGTGTGACTGGGGCTTTCACAGCTTGTCACATGGGACAAGCCCCTCTCCTGCTGCTAGGAGTTTTATGCTCTGCAGGAGAAGAGGAGCAGTGGAGATGCCAGGTATGACCAGAGTTGTCTGGACTGCAGCTGTGAGAGGCCTCTGGAGGCTAATTATTTTGAATTAGCAGCACTGGGCCAGCCATACTAATGCTATTTTGAAATAATTTCAAAATTAGTGGTATTCCCTGAGGAAAGCAGGAGTACAGATTTCAAAATAACCAGCCCATTATATAGAAATAACAGGCTTGATAGTGTGGACACTCTGCTTATTAATTCTACATAAGTTCTGACAAAGTGGGTCTTTGCCCACAAAAGCTTATGCTCTAATAAATCTGTTAGTCTATAAGGTGCCGCAGGACTCCTCGTCGCTTTTACATAAGGGGAGTTATTTTGAAATAACTCCCTAGTATAGACCAGGGTTCAGAGTCCAAAAGCCTTATCAAAACACTTCATTTTGATTTTTTTCTCTCTGAACACAAATGGACTTGTTCCCAACTGAACATCTTGATTACCACAAATTATAATAGGAGGGCTTTTTTAAAAATGATTCTTTTTCAAATCTCATTTTTGTTTCCTGTCTCTCCATTGCCTTTATGTAGTTAATTCCCATTTACTCTCTTTCCATTAGGGGTGTCACTTTTTCCCCTTCATTTACTTTTTATTTAGGTTATGGTCCACATCCACATGGCCTCCACAAAACTAGCTTCTTCTTTAGAGTTAGCTTTCAAGCTGCCTTCATTTTCTTCTGACCTCTACTTTAAAATGCACTTCAATAAATTATTAATATAGTCGCCTCCCTGAGGAGTTAGTGCTTGTCTTTTCTATAGTGTCTGCCTGTCATGGGCTATTACTGAGTTACATCAACTGGGCAGCAGCTGCTAGTAATCAAAACTTGTCCATTTTTACTTTTGGCTTCTGCACCACCCAACACACACAAGCTGATATATTTTACAAGTTTCATTCCCTTGCCTGTGCTGAGGTTAAGGCTGGAGGTTGACTATGTGTCAATTCAGTCCAGGTATGAAAGCAAGCAATGAAAATTATATAGGTTCTTCTGTTGATTGAATGGGCAAATGCATATATAAAAATCAAAATCCCTTCAGGATTTTCATAGCCTCATATCTAATTATAGGTAGGATATCATGTCATGTGGACACTGACACAGTCTCTTGGCTGGGTTTTATTCCAACAGCATTCTAGACAAGCCAAAATACTGTAGCCCTTTAAGCCCTACAATAAAATAAAGTAATAGCTGTGTATAAATATTTATCTAATACCAGAGGTAAGTCCTAGTTCTCATTTCTCAGCTCATTCATCCCTAATCTTCTATTCCCCACTTGCTAGTGTAGCAGAACAGATGGTTATGGGAGAAGATTCCACTCCTGGCTTTTTGCTTTTTATATTTGTAAATACCTTTCAAGATGACAGAACAATTAAGCATTTCACATAAAAGGTGTTTCAGTTAAAACTTCTAATACAATTGAGCAACAATGAAATCTAAACACAATGTAAGGCTTCTCACGTTTGATGCCTCTAAATTACATTTCCATGTATATGTTGGGGATTTTTTGTTTGTATGTTTTATCTCCTAAAATGTTAAAACAATAAGCTATAAGTAAATCTAAAACAGATTGGAAATATTTTTTAATCTTTTTAAAAACCTCAAAACAAAACTTGCAATTTTTTTAAATTAACCGTTTCTTCCAATTTTAAACTAACTCTATCCATAGCACTTTCCTATCCCCTCCCCACACAGATTAATATTAGCTTACTTAGCATGGAGCGCTGAAACTATTGTTTGTAGGTAAATTCCTTTTTTGTATCGAAATGTGTGCAGAATCCAAACTCACCGTACTTTATTTTAAAATCTGCTGTATACCACAAAAGAAAGACATCTTATGAGATCAAATAGGAGAATTCCCTCTTGGTCATTAGTTACAGGACACATACTTTGTGAGAAATCTTCATGATTTTAAAGTACAATGTTCTGAGGAATATGTGGTCCTGTCAGTAAATATACCAAGTATCACACCTCTGGAGATGTGATTTCAAACCCTGGACTGAAGTCACATATGAGAGTGAAACTGAATTTAATTCACACATAACCACCTCACTACCCCCTCTCATATGCAATAACCTTTTCTTGACTGGCTGAACAGTGGGAATAGGCCAAGCCTAGAGTGCCAGCTCACGTCACACTTTTGCATGAACTCAGAAGTAAGCCTACGCCATGAAGCTCAGTTTAGCTGTTCCCCCCTCATAATCATTAAAAAGTAAATTCACTGAGAACATTTAAAACACTCCTTATTTTCCACTCTAGTTTACTGTTGGCATCTACACTTTCTCTGGATTTAGGTAAGAATATAAAACCTAATCAACTGCTGAGCTCAAGGCAGTGGGGTGCAACATGGCCCGCAACAACCACATCAGGAAAAGACTGGATTTTCTATAGCAAAGGGACCAAAAAAATTCTGAATAAAACAAAGCAGGTGCAGGTCTCGAACCTTAGAAAATTAGAGGCAGCTTCTCCTTACCACCTCCCCAGCACACATGCAACTTGGTATCTATTTGAAGGCACAGAAACCCTTCTCTTAACCCTGACTTTGTAGAGGGTTGTACATCCAACCCCCACCCAAACGCTGTAAAATCTATCTATGTTACAACATCTGTAGAACTCTGATCATAAATCTTGTTTTATTGAAAGCCCATGGAGTGAAAGGAAGTCACTGAGCAGTGGTCACTGAGCACCAATCTGTCAGACTCAAATAAATACCGGTCTGAAAATGTGTGACTTCAAGAACTGTAAAGACGAATTAACACATCTTGCAGATGACTCTGGCTAGATTTGTTTGCTGTAAGCAATTCTCACTGAATATGTGAAGAGTACTGCTGTTGGTTAATTCCTAATTATGTCATTTCAAATCAAAATATAGCTCCTCAGCCACAGAAGTGTGGATCACTTTATCTGAAGTGCCACACATGGATAGAAAATGGAGCACTGCGCTAGGACAAGGGGAGGGGGAGAAACTTTTATTTTAAAAGAACAAGAAGTCTGCAAAATGCCATGTAAGGGGAGATTTTCGCTGCACCTCAAAGGTGTTTCTATGCTGTACCTGGGACAAGCTTTTGTCAGACAGAATTGTGCTAGCGAGGCTCACAATGGGCTGCCAAAAATAACTGTGAACATTGTGGCACCGCCAAAGGCTCAGGCTAGTGTGGGTCCCAACTCAGGTGTCTAGACCATGCCTTCATCACTGCTGAAATGTTCACACAGCTATTTGTAGTGCGCTAGTGCTCGCACTGGCAACTCAAGTTCATCTACCTAGGCTGGAAGGCTCAATCCCAGCTGCAGTGACCACACAGCTTCAGTGGCACAGGGCCAGGAGAACTGGTGCTTAGTTGGCTTTGAGACACTGGTGCCTCATCCTGATTCTGGGATGCAGCTTTGGCCAGTGTAGACCCCAGAAAATTTAGCTATCCCTGAAAGGTAAGTTACAGTTTCCTGTCCACAGTTTATGGACAGTACTGCCCTAAAGCCCAGCCCCTTTCCAGTCTAATGCTAAAGGCCCCTTCAGCTCCACCATGACATGGCCTCAGGAATTTGACCTTGGTGGAGTCCAGTATGGGTGTAAAAGGGAAGTATTGGAAGAGAACATCCCTTCCTTGCCTTCCAATATGTTTTGAGAATACTCAAAGAACTTCTGTGTCACCAACAGAACCCTTACACATTACAAAAGGGAAGCACATAACTCAGAATATTACTAAAGGCTTATTACTGACATTGCTGTTACCCTAATTTCTTGTTTCTCCTACACCAATTCATATTGTCAAAGCACTATGCAGATATTATTTTTTCTATTTTTCTGTGAGCTAAGCAAGGATTGCACCTGTCCTACCAACCGAGAAACAGTCACCCCAAAATTAGAGTCAACATTTTCAAACATGGGTGGCTAAAGCTAGGCTCCCAAATCTCACCCAAACTGAATGCGAGCCATAGACGTGCTGGACCACTGAAAATTAGCCCATCTATTTGGGTGATAAAAGTTAGGCATCTAAGTTAGAACATTTTGGTGTGACTTGGCATAAGCTACACACTGAAGTTCTGATCCTGCAAAGACTTATGAATGTGCTTAACTTCACATACTGTGAGTAGTCTTATTAAGAGCCAGTGGGCTTACCTAGTGCATAAAGTTAGGCACAGGCTGAAGTCTTTGCTGGAGCAGGTCCTTAAGCCCCAAACTGATCTGTGTAGGTGGATCTCTGCAATAATGGGGAACCCCAGAGAGATCAGTGGGGCTGTATGTGGGATGTAGGTCAGGCTGCGCAGGTCCACAGGCACACACACCCTCCTTTCACAGTTGAGCCAGAACTACTGCCATTTAAATGTAATATAGTCTGAGGCACTGTTCCTGTCAAGAGGTTCTATGCTGTACAAAGCCATGTAAATTGAGTTCTGTAATTATATCTAAAGTTTTGCAGACTATATGGATTATTTACAAAAAATTAAATGATCTTGTTTTCCGTATTGCAGATGGCCCATTTTATCATGATGCTGACACAAATTTAGCTCCTAAAGGTTGTTTTGATTTTGAACCTGGGCTTTCAAAGCTCCGCACTGACCTTAGGTTATCATTTCTTTGGTTAAAATGTTTTAAAGACTCCTTTTGTATTCAGGGACTCAGACGTTAGCCATTACAGAGTCTCCAGTTGCCCAGTGGAAGAAGTTATAGGGACAAGATCTTCTCCCCAATTAACAAAATTAACATTGAAAAAATATTACTAGCGATTACTGTTGTGAATGTGTTGGCCTTATAATTTTGTCCTCCTGGTAACTAGACACACTCTCCTTACTACCTGAAAATCCAAACTAATTTCTGTATACTTTATCCAATTAAGTGGCAATTTCAACAACTGTAGTTTTCTTCGGCATGCTATATAAACGTAATGATACAGTAATTCTTCTGAAAACTTCAGGGTGAGTTGCAAAGGAAGGGGAGGGAATGAGGTTGTGCACATTTCTGTTTCTTTATGTGTTATAAAAAGCTTTATGTTTTTTTAAACAATACCACATTCTGCTTGCTTTTAATGTTTATGTCTTACCTGATTTCCTTCATCCCCCACTCCGCCTGGTAAAACACTTCTGAGTGAGTGGAGAACTGGCAGAAATATGACATTCAAGCCAATGTGACTACTCGTGTGACAAGCTAAGTCCATGCACAAGAGTTTGCTGGATCAAGGCTTACAGAGGAACCTCGCATATTTATTTTTAAAAAGTGGTATGTCAGTATGGGGGTTTTACTTGCCATTTTTGGAACACAGCAGCTTGCAAAAATATCTTATTACTTTTGTCTTCTTATTCAATTTATTTGTTAAATAGACCACAAGCCACTATGACTTTTTATCATTATGGTCAACGGTATCGATCAAGAGAGGTATTCCAGATGTCCAGTAGCATACCTAATGACAAGATTTTGGCCCCAAGCTTTTAGCATATAGTTTGTTAATTGTCTGTGGCATGGATATCTACAGGCCTGCAGCAAAATGTTTAGGGGGTTAATGTTTTCCACATAGCCCTTTGGGCCTTGATCCTGCAATGCTTTGCACAAAGGCAGGTTCCTTTGCTCACTCTGAGCCCTGCAGATGTCAATGGAGCCCTGCATGGCCTAAGAGGTTCACTCATGCACAACACTTTGAAAAAACAGGGAACTTATTTTTAAAAAATCTCTCAGCAGGGGAGTCACTTTCACTGCATTCTCAGATCACTTTACAATTAATCCATATAGCACTTCTATGCATCTCATACCTCATAAGAGTGGGTATTAATATGCCAAGGTTACAGATAGGAAAGTCAAGGCAGAAAAGTTAAGAAACCCACCCACAAGGAGCTAGTCAAAGCTGACTGAAGTTCCTGACAGTCCTGTGCTCAGACCATCACAACCAACAGTTTATCAAAGGCACTTTTTACATTCACAGAGTGTATCCTGAACCTCCAGGAGTGGGGTTGGGGGTGGAAGGAGGAGAGGTGATTTTTGCCTCCAGACTTCAGTGGATTCTATTTTTTCCTCAAAGTTAGGCTGTCTCATAAGCCAGTTCTTATCAGAGATTGGGACAGTGAATTAAATATAGGGTCCAAAGTTTGGATTAGAATATGAAGTTCTGCAAAATTTGTGGGTGTTGAGATAGCAGATGTTAGTACTAACTTAGATATAGCCACCCATAAGGATCATCTTCTGTTTGTACGCAGAGCAAAACATAATAAATATAACGAATAAACATAATAAATGCAGTGCCTTCCATTCCACATCTCAAAGTGCTTTAAATTCAGTGAAGATTCAGGCCTCGCAAAGTCCATAGGAAACTGGAAAGTATTTCATTAAAAACAACTCTCCCCCATGTAAAGAGGGGAAATGGCACAAGGAATTTGAGTTTCCAAGAGTTACAGAAGACGACTTTGATAGAGCAGATCTTCTGATTACATCCAGTGCTGAATCTCAGTATTTCTATTCCTCTCTACCATTTGTCACTATGGGTATGCCTACACAGCAGGGCTAAAGTCAAATTAAGCTACGCGACTTCAGCTATGTCAATTGCATAGCTTAAGTTGAAATAGCCTAATTCGACTTTTGGTGCTGTCTACACAGCAGGAAGCCAAAGGAAGAACACTCTTCCTTTAACTTTCCTTACTCCTTGTGAAATGAGGGTTACCACGAGTCAGAGTAAGAAGTCCTCCAGCTTGACATTATTTTGAAATAAAGGCTTGTGGCGTAGATGCGCTCTTTGTTATTTTGGAAAAACGTTAGTTATTCCAAAATCAATAATGCTGCTGGGTAGACCTTAATTCCACAGTACTTGAAACTAGAGAAATTATATTCGCCCCCTCCCCCTATAACTTTTACCATATTAAGCAGAAGAGTGTGCTAACAGTATCATTACAGAAGTTGGTCCAATAAAAGATCTTATCTCACACCCACCTTGTCTCTCTCATGAACAGCAATTACATTTTTAAAGGAAAGTTATAACACTGTTATGAAATTTAACATAAAAAAATGAGACTCTTGAAAATTATCCTTTAACTATTAGCATAGGATTTAAAATGTCAAGCTTGAAGAGCAGAACAGTATTGCTAATTTTAAAGACACTTTTATTCCTAAATAGTTTAGTTCAGCAACAGTTTTCAAATACTTATGTTTACTTAGGTTGATCCTACCTCTGCCCCATCTAGTAGTCTTACCTGATCCTGCAATGAAGCCTAAAGCAGAATGTTACACCGCATTCATTTCCATAGGAAACATACTGACCTAAACACAACGGTCTGTTTTTCCCCATCAGTGTCTTTGTACCTTTTCACACACCACGCCCTCTGAACAGAAAGCCCTCCCTGAGTTGCTTCTCTAGGCCTTCCTCGTCATGTTTTGAAATAGGCTAAGGGACAACTCTAAGCTAATTCAGGATGTTGAAAAAAGGTCTTCAAAATAAAGAGCCAAACACTTTTTACAAGAAAAGCAGCTGCAACACAAATTGAGAAATGCTATCCTGTACCCAATTGTGAATATTTATGCTTCTCGTATTCTTTATTTGGATCAATAAATAGAAAACCTGGAGAAGTCTAATCTGTAGTGATAGTACTCCACTCACCTGGCCATGGAAAAGCCACAGGAAATATGTATGGGTAACTTAGCTGCTAAAGAGCCACGCACATGTATACAGCTATATAATGACATTTCCCTCTCCTGTCCTTGACACTTTTTGCCTTGTACTAGAAATGCTGTTTAATACATACAAACATATTACATGAATAAACAGAAGCAACAGAGAGGCATTTGCATAGAAAGATATACAGCTGGAGGTAGTGAAAATAAAGGAAAGATAACACATTTAAGAGGGAAAGGCAATCCTTTAAAACAAAATACAGCATCTGTCCTGACCCCAAAAGAGGATGGAGATGGGCAAAATGGTGAACTTCTATCTGTTATGAAATTGTATTAGAATTGGTTATGTGGGTTTGGGAATAAACACTTAATTTAACTGCCATCTACATTTCTATGCATTCATTATCCTATTATAGAAGCACAAAATCCCCTGTTACAGTGAGAAAAGGGTACTAAAAGTGACATCAAACTACACAGGCTCCCAGTATCAGCTTATTCTCAGTTATACTAGTGTCTTTCTTCAATTAAGATCCCCTGGAGGTGCCCCGGTGTAAATGAGAAGAAAATTTGGCCCATTAACTGTATTTGGGACCCTTGTAATTTGACAATGAAGAATAAAGTTATTCGGGATTTATACCAATTTAATGGAGAGCAGAATTTGGTCAATATACATAGTTAGCACCAAGGAATACATTGGGTACATTGGTCTCTCTGCAAAGTTTCACAAATACTGTTGGGTACTGCATCTCCAATATCTAACTAAAATTTGTCATGTTGATCAATCCCGTAACATTTGACATCCCATAACATCTGACATTTACTTTTATTGGAAGTTTTGAAAAAAAGAAAAAAAAAGATTTGTTTTCATAAATGACATGAGAATCACAGAAGCTATTTAAAATTAATGTTAAATAGTTCTTAAAAGCAACTAAATGCTTTTTTTATATAGGGAAAACTTCTACCAAAGTCTTATTTTATCTGGAGTATGGTAACAACTTGACTTAAAAATAATTTTAAAAATTATACTTTAGCTCCTGAGATGAACATGAGACGTTTCAGGCCAGAAGCAGTCTTTGCACAATATTTAAGGGATGCAAAAAAGCAACAAAAATCAGGCTTTATTAATCTGTAGATACTGTATATAGGTCTCATTAAGCATTTAGACCCAGATCCTCAAAGATATTAAGGTGCCTAACTCAATGAGATTTAGGCATCTAAATAATCTTTGAGGATCTTGGCCTTAGAGTCTCACAAAAGACAAAGGGCACTTTGCCATTGACTTCAATGGGCACAGGAAGAGGCTTGTATTTGTCAAAGAAATGCCAGCATTCCAAAGGCTCCTTACAGTCAGACAAAACCCAAACTGCAGTAGAAAGAGGAAAAGTAGGACATAAAGTTTTATTCTGAAATGATCTCTGGCCACAACAATAAACTGTAACAAATATGCACTAAAACAGTCTTACTCCTGTCATCAGCTGTACAATACATACAGTATCATAAAACTGGCCACTAGGATTAAAATCCACTACAACATATTTAATGTTAAGTGGCGACAGCAGCATCTCACAGAGAATTATACAAACATATATACACAATCCACATTCAATCATTTTTCACGTTTTCAGTACACACAGTTGCAGCATATTACAGTCACGTGTCTAAGTCGTTGCTCAATACAAACTCAAGCTACTGCTTAGACATAATTGAAGCAGTTGAGCTGAGTAATTACAATTTGTAGCAGAGATGTACAAGCCCCTACAAACAATAATTCACAAATGCTTTTTTATTTAAATGCTACCGCAGCATCAAGTTGGGCAATATTAAAATCTTTACTGACAGCAAGAATTTTTTTTAAAAAAAGTTCTACTTACCAGAAAAATTCTTCATGGTGAAAAAAGTTACAAAAATGGAGAGCATCAAATAATGCACACACTTTCCTAAAGATTCAAATATAGCCCAATGCTACGTATATCTAAAGTGTTCTAACATTCTTATGGAGTCCTTTATCACTCCAAACCACTCACCAAGTTAAAAGTGGCTTAAGTGCCTTGCACCCAAATTGTAAAAATCCCTGGCCACCTTTACTAGAGCCAGGCACATATAAAAGGAATGCACTTTGGTTCATACCAAATGCCCTGGGATTAAATCACACTATAAAATTAAACAGTTTGAGGTAAATTTTTACAAATACAGCTGATTTCTGTCTACTGTTACCATAACAAAAACATATTAAAAAAATCAGTCCGATGTTAAGATACAACTAACCATGAAGTGCCATCTTTAACCCCTTAAGCAACATAGAAGTTACTACAAAAACAGAATATTTTATCCAACATAGTATGATTGCCTTATGTTTTCTATTAAGGCCTTGAAAATGTAAAGGATGTTATAAGATAGGCAAAGTATTTAAAAATAGATTTCATCCTTATTATCTAGTATTCAAAGGGTTAAAGAGGCAAAGATGCCTGCCCTACAACATGGCATTTATAACAAAAGGCACATTGTTAACATCAAGAGCACAATTTATCCTCTGTTGTTAATCTACACATCTTGCATCACACTGTTGTTCCAACACATTTAAGTGGTAATGAACACTCCAGTGCTGCAAGAAACTGAGCCAAATGAGACTGCAACCAAAGACAAGACACTATGCTATTACTAAATCTGAAAATAGCTCAGCCGTCTCTAGACAATGGTAACATGTGAGACTAAGCACTGTTTCCAAGCCACTTCTATCGGCCTAATTATCAGCCCTTATCATCAAACCACATCAATGCAAGAGGCAATATCATCTTCTTGTTTTCCCCTTTTATATTTATAAATAAGCTACAATAACAAGAGCTATATCACTAAAATCCATAATATAGCTGCTCTTTCATATGTAGAGGAAGTTTACTGTATTTGGGTTCAAAAATAGTTCCGCACACTATATTTTGGCTTAAAAGTTTCCGGTAGCATTTATGAATAAAAACAATCACAAATGCTTTATTGGCATTTAAAAATCAGTTATATGAAAAAGAAAACAGGGTTTTAGCCCATTTCTGACCCATGAAATTATGTATATTTTCACCATAAATTTAAAAAATACCATAATTGAAGTCCTATGTTTTAACTCTTGCTGATTTCTTAAAGAGCTGGCTACGGGGAGAGATCCTAGGTGCTTAATTGGTTTATTTTACATGTAAATAAATGTTTTTCCAGACCTATAAATTACCTATTGTAAATCACCAAATATTTAGGTTCCAGAAGCCACTGTTGCTTACTTGTATTACATTTCATATTTAATATGATTCCATACATGTTTATATATTGCACTTCAATATATTGTATAAAATTGTGTACATTTAACACTTTCTAAATAATTTAATTTAACCAGAGTCAGGAAACTATCATTTTAAAAATATAGTAAGAAAATTAGTTTATCAATCATCAATAAAGACCTTCCTTCACCAGAATTAATTTTCAGGATTTTCTTCTGAGCTTTTGGCAAATGGTTGTATCATATGTTGTCCTGAGAATAGTGTTATTTCTTTTCCATCCCCTACCCCCAGAGTTATAAGTTAAATAAAACTTACATTACTTTCTTTTTAAGTGAAAATGCTGAATGAGTATGAATGAGAACTTAACCGGAAACTTTCTTGGCCTCTCTGGGGACCATGCTTTAAGTCTTTTTAATAACTTTACAGTAATTTAATTAATATAAACATAATACATTATTAAAGTTTTATGCAACCCACCCAAACCTTTCATGTACTGATATCTGCAAATCCTTCTTGATTATGTTTTATTTTAAAAAAAATTCTTTTCATGTATTTCATACATAGTCATTGTCATGACCATGGTCATTGCTTGTGATATAATACTGATATTACTGAACTGGTATAAGTGAAAACATACTACATGGGTGATCAATCTGATCCCTAACTCTATAGAGATCACTCCTTGAAAAAGACAATCTTCCTTCCGTGACTTAAAAAAAAAAACCCACACGAATACAAATCTATGTAAAGCTCTACTGTTCCTTCAAAGTTCTCTTCAGCTACCATGCTAACCATTAATTCAAACCACTTATGTTCTCCTTAATGTTTTTTTCCCCTTTAGAGATGTAGTGCATCAGTTTACTTCACTGATTAAGTTAATGTCTTCCAAGCATTCTATTGAGGAAACAATTAACACTTGCAGCTGCTTATAATTAATAATCTTTAGGTAATAACTTGTCTAGTGTCTTGTTTGCTAAAAATGAATCGTTATCTAGAAGATGCAAAATGACATTTGCCCTTGTACAGTGGTCTGATCTGAAGTTAAAATGTGCCAAAGAATTTGTCCATCAGACAGATTAGCTGAAAAAAAAAAAGTCTATGAAATCTGTGTTGCATGAACAGTCTGGAAGGTACAGCACGAAGAGGAGAGCACAGTCAGCTCTGAATGTGTGATGCAGGGAGGCCTAGCTGCACTTAAGCGCCAAGAGAAGAAAACAGCAGAGAAAAAAAGAACATAAATATAGGTTATACACCTAAACTTCTGTGCAAAACATTTTGCTTTACATTACTTCATCTTTAGAAAGTAGCTCATCTGTCATGTTAAGTTTTAGAGAAACACATATTCCCACCTTCATTTTATCCTCCCGCTGTCTGCTCATCTGTCTCTTGTATACATAGTATGAATCCCAATAGGGTAATTTTAGTTATGGACTTTTTTTTCCTTTTTTAGCTATATTTGAACATTTGTTTTAATCGTTACTTTTTTTCTTTTAAAAAGTCTATAGGACATAGATGTGTCATTATTACAAAATATCATTTCTTCCAAGCTACCATATGGAAAATTACAACTTGTTATAGCTCCAGTTCTGCAAACAAACTCTTCCATGGGTGCTTGCTTGGCTGTACTCAAATGAGTAGACCCATGTAAGGCTACGGCTACAATGTAGCCTTCTTCCAGAAAAGCTTATGCAAATGAAGCACGGCGTGGAATATCGCCATGCTTCATTTGCATATTTAATTAGCAGCCACTTTTGTGCAAGAGGCTTTTGCTTCCTGAAGGAAGAAAGGCTTTTGCGCAAGAGGGGGTTTTTGCGCAAAAAGGAGCCATCTACACAGCTCCTTTTTGCGCAAAAGCCTCTTGCACAAAAGCAGTTGCTAGTTAATTATGCAAATGAAGCGTGGTGCTATTCCACGCCACACTTCATTTGCATAAGCTTTTCCAGAAGAAGGTTACAGTGTAGCCATAGCCTAAGGGTTTTGCAGGATCAGGACCTACATCTGCAATGAATTCTGAGATGAAAGAGTATTGCAAATTTACCCCAAGGAAAAATGAATATGAGCCATTGGGAAAAAATGGTTAAAACCTTTGACACCAAGCTGTAATGCATGACAGTTGCGTTGTAACCAGTGGCCTGCCACTGATGTTTATTACTGTACCACACTGATTACAGTAAGGCTAATTGTACTTTAGAAAACAAACACTTTTAAAAAGAAGTATAAAAACTTAAAGCATTGTCCCCCTATTGTTATTAAAAATCAACATTTCTTACATTTAAAATGAGTGCTGAAAAGATACAAATGAATAAAGTTATTGAGCAAATAAAAAATCTGAGCTACTTTCTCCTATGAATAAGGCTCAGCAATGTAGAATTTCTCGTATGACCAGCATTGGGTTATTCAAACTCAGCTAACGAGTTTTGGCAACACAGTTCTCTGCTGAATATTCCCATTGGCATCTGTCATCTGTGCCAAATTAGTCCTCAGTTTTGAAGCTGAGGTTGACGTTGGAGGTAACTTGGAAGTTGACATTATAGCACCAGTGCTTTCTGTTAATCGTTTTGCCAATGTCTTTTCTCCAGTTGGAGGCTTTGGCAAACGTCTTCTAAGCCAGGGATGCCGTAAAGCCTGGCTGGGTGTCATGCGTATAGCAGGATCCCATTCTAAACACTGTTTTAAGAAGTCAAGGAAGAGGGGATCATCACATCCCTTTAACGCATTCCCCCACTCTCTGCTCTCTGGTGGGCCACGCAATTTTCCCCTGCGGGAGCGGCCACCATTGAGGATTACAGAACCATCAGACAATGTGGTGGTGGTACAATAACGGGGATAACCTTTAGAGCTCACAAAATTTTTGGCTCTTTTTGACGAATCTAGTAGTTTTTGGGCGGGCATGCCCAGTAGCTCTATCATACAGGCCAGCTGGTCCCCTTCATCTTCTCCAGGTAAGAGCGGGTAACCTGTCAAAAGCTCTGCTAGAATGCAGCCCAGGCTCCACATATCAATAGGCATCCCATAACGAGCACCAAGGATCACTTCTGGAGCACGGTAGAAACGTGACTGAATGTAAGTGTAGACTCGTTGATGCTCATAACAACTAGAGCCAAAATCAATAACTTTAATACCACTTCTACCCTGTTGCTTCAACAGAATGTTCTCAGGCTTAAGGTCACAGTGAATGATTCTATTTTTGTGCAACGCATCTAAGCACTGCAAAATCGAGTGGGCAAACTTCCGAACTAGCGGCAGGCTGAAGCCCTGAAATTTGTTTTTCTTTATTAGCTCGTAAAGGTTCATGCTCAGCAACTCAAATGTCATGCAGATATGGTTGCGGAATGTAAAGTTTTCCAGCATGTGAATAACATTCATGTTGTTATCCTTATCCTGTTTCCTTAGATGCTCCAGAATTCTAATTTCTTCTGCCGCTTGGCGGTGGAACCGTTTTTCATTTCTTACCATTTTTAACGCCACATGTTGATGGGTCTTGTGATCATAAGCCTTGACAACTTGCCCAAAACTTCCTTTCCCTATAACCTTGAGGACTTCATACCTGTATGCAATATGATCATGGGGTACTTGCACATAAGACCCCTGGTCATCATCATAACCGCCATTATTTGGACCTCCAAGCACACCTTGCCGCTTCTTTGCATTTGGACCCAAAAAGAATATTTCAGGGTAACTGAAAATTTCATGGTGCTCAAAGGCTGATAGTTTTTGCATGTATTGCTTCATTGCTTGTTCTGGTGTCATAAAAGAGGCTTTCAGCTTCCCTGTTCCATCTGTTGATTTTAAAGAACTGGAGCTCCCCTGTCGTCTATGAGCACTGTCTATCTGCCTGTCCTGCACCACTGACAATCCAGATTTGCTTACTGCTGCGAGCCCATTTGGTTGTGTTGTCAGAACTGTCCTCTTGTTGCTATTATCTTCAAACAGCTGTTGAACCTGAATCTGTCCGTGGCTACCGACATGCAGATGTTCATTCATTGTGTGCTTACTGCTTCCAACCTAAAATTCAAAACAATATTTTTCCAGTTAGAACATTTTGTTTTATGCTTTTTTAATGTTTCAAAATTTCTTCTGATATTCCCTACCATGCCCAATTCACTTCAATTAACCATTTGTCTAAAGCTGCTTACAGCTACGTTAAAAACATGACCAATATCCCCATGATATCTTAAGTTATTGGTTGGATTTTAAAGATCTTAGTGTCTCGTCTTCTTCTACACTTTCCACACTGTCATAATCATTTAAATAAGAGGTTTGCAACAAGGCAAACAAGGGTATGGTACTATGATGGGCTAATAATTTCCCCAGGGAATCTGCAAGGCAACAGCCCAATAATATCAAAAATATGCTGGAGGGAAATTAAACTTGACTCTACAGAATACAAAATAGCAGTTTCAGTTATGCTAGAGATTCACATTGCCTGCAGGAACTTGTACTGATAAGGCACATTTAGTTCCACCTCCTCTACAAATTCTTACAAATCAGGATTTTAGCTCCTTCCAAAATTTGCTGTGGGACAAAAGCTGTCACATACTAGCTTAAGCCACAGGGAATGTGTTTTGACACTTTAAAAGAAAAAAAATCTGGTTATTACAAAAGTGCAAGAGACTGAGTATAACATTTATTGATTTGATAGCCGCAGTTCTGCAATGCATTTAAGTTAACAGGGCTTAAAAGCACATGCTTAAGCCCACCACTGAACTGAGCCCTATATTTGTATTACAACAGCATCTATCAGGAATGAGTGATGGACACTCTACAAACACTAAACAAACAAACAAAAAAATTCCTGCTTCAAAGAGCATACAAATCAAAATCTATTTTGCACTCCTGTAACGATCTGAATAATGGCGATTTGTAAGGAGAAACAAGAAATATATAAGCAAACCTTTGCTTCTAACATTGATTTCTTTGTAATTCCTCACTTGCTGTATGTGGAGGATAGTTAGCCCTGTAAAAAGGGCCTTAAATAATCTGTAAATACATTAATTACAAGCTGTAAATTAAAATGATTAAAATTAAAAATAACTTTGTGTAACTTTACAACTCAAATTATCTTTAATATAACTCAACTGAAGTCAATGGAGGAATAAATTTGAGTCTTAGAATAAAAAGGTAACAAAACTAATTAATTAAAATTAAAGTAACAAAAATGTAGTCAATGGAGTTAGACCCGGGATGAGCATGGTTCCAAGAACTTGATTTTGAACGGTCCCAATGACTTCAAGTGAAGTTGAAGATTCTTAGAATTTCTGAGAAACAGGCCTTAGGAATCTAAATGTGACTTCTTCATTTCTGCCTGTAATGAACTTGGGTTATAATGACCTGAGGTCTGATTTTTTTACATTAATTTCTTGGGAAAACTTGCAAGGATAAAATAATAAAAGCTAAGGCTATGCAACTCTAATTTAAGATTCATTTACAAATATGGGTTCTAAATCATTAACACAACTCTATTAATCTTTGAAGTTAATTTCATTACTTCAGTATCAAGATAAGGGCTGTGAATGACAGCTCACTGCTTAATTTTAAAAAATGATTCAAACCAGAATATAGACTGCCACTCTGATATTACTCCTGTGGGACATAAACAAAATAAAGGTGCCATCTTTGGTTAGTTTTTTGTTAACATGCTAGACAAAGATTACCGGACCAACGTCTTGATGATAAAATCTTGCCAAGAACAAACTGACAGTTTTTACCAATAACAGATTCTAAAAGGTAGAACAGAAAAGAAAGATGGTTTTGCAGTTAAAGCACTGGTTTGGGACTTTGGAGATCTCTCAACTATACCACACATTTTTTTAAATCTCTTTGATCTCTCAATTCCCCATCTGCAAAATAGGAAGGAAACACTTCATTTTTTTCTACTCTTCAACTGCTTGTCTATTCAGAGTGTAATTCAGAGTGTAAACTGTCTTATACCATGTGTCTGTGTGGTACACCAATTGACAAAATGGCACACCAAACGTGGTATGCCATTTTGTCGACTGGTGCACCATAACGCCTCCTTCTTTCTGCTTGGTCTTACGCAAATGTGTGAAGAAAATATGGAGATATACCTATCTAACAGAGCTGGAAGGGACCTTGAGAGGTCATTGAGTCCAGTCCCCTGCCCTCACAGCAGGACAAAGTACCATCCCTGACAGATTTGCCACAGACCCCTAAATGGTCCCCTCAAGGATTGAACTCATAACCATGGGTTTAGCAGGCCAGTGTCCAAACCACTGAGCTATCCCTCCCCCCCTTAGATTTCTATCCCTCCCCCCCCCCTAGAATTCTCCTGTCATCTCACCACTTGACTTAATGGCATCAAAAATAATGCCAAACCATTCACCAAAGATGCACTGATGATGTCAGACAGGAGGATCAGGCCAGTAGACTTTCATCTGAACCTTCTCCTGGTCTTGCAAGCAGAAAACATTATTAAAAGGCCATTAAAATGAAATTCAGAAAAGACTAGAGTACACTTGATTTCAGGCCAGTGGGAGAGGTCTAGGATGGATATTAGGAAAAACTATTTCACTAGGAGGGTGGTGAAGCACTGGAATGGGTTACCTAGGGAGATGGTGGAATCTCCATCCCTAGAGGTTTTTAAGTCTCAGTTTGACAAAGCCCTGGCTGGGTTGCTTTAGTTGGGATTGGTCCTGCCTTGGACAGGGGGCTGGACTTGATGACCTCCTGAGGTCTCTTCCAGCTCTGTGATTCTATGATTCTAATCTCACTGATCTTAAATGAAGTCTGACAAAACACTGGCATCATTCAGGAGTTTGTATCATTCAAGCATAGTGGAGAGATGGAGATACTTGAACTAACTGCTTCCCTTGCTTGAAGTCTCAGAAACACTGAATTAAACCCCCAAGAAGTCTTAACTATCCTGTGACCCCTCAGGGCAACTCCTCCAGGTCAAGTGTGAAGAATACTGGTGTGGCACAACTGCAAAGTTACTGTGCTCCTGAGTGTGCTATACCAGTGTTTCTCAACCGGTGGTACCCTTCGGGGTACACGAGAGAAGTCTGGGGGGTACAGCAATACAAGTGAAATTTGGCAAAAAATGTCCGGGATTTTGCCCTGCAAAGGGAATCGGGAAGGGGGCAGTGGCACATGCCCGTCAAATTGGATGTTCAGAGCTGCGCGCACGGACATTAACAGCTGCTCTGCGCACACGCCCCAGCGCTGGTGGAAAAAGTGTGTGGTTGTGGCGGTGGCGGCTCCAGTGAGACCCAGGGCAGTTCCAAGTTGGGGGACGGGTTTGGGCAGGGAGGAAAAATAAAATCATTTCCACGGCCACCTCTCCTAGTTCGTTTCCTTTCCGGCAGCCTCCTGGGGGTGCTCCAGTGGGAAGGGCGGCTGAACCTGGAGACACACATTACCCCCACCCTCGCCAGCAGCTCAGTACAACGCATCCCCATCACCCTTCCCCAGGGCGCTGCGGAGCGGAGCTAAAAGGCGGTGAAGTGGCACAATAAGCTGTGCTCCAAAAAACCCTCCTGCATCAGTGGCATAGCGAGGGGGGGAGAGCAGTTGCCCCTGGGCACCACATTAGGGAGGTGCTGGGCTAGTGTGGGAGTGCACAGCCCCACAAAGCGAGCCCAGCACTGGTGCGCCTCTTGCTCTCTGCAGACAAGCCACCGAGGCAGGGCCAGGCAAAGGGAGCGGGCACTTCAAAGGTAGGGTTACCATACATCCAGTGCCTGGCTCTGGGGGAGGGGGAGGGCATTGGGTTAGAGCGGGGAGCTGGGGGTACTTATAATTTTTTTAATGGGGTACTTTATAAAAAAAGGTTGAGAAACACTGTGCTATACTACTTTGGTAGGTGAAGAGAGGACTTCAGTCCACAGACCTGTCAGTAAGCATATTTCACAAGCTCCAAATCACACAAGTGGTTTGGGAATTTTTTTGGTTTTGGGAGAGGACCGAGGGGAAGGCTTCAGTATATATAGAATTAAAACACTGGGTAAATAAGAATCATGTAAAAATGTGGTGTTTGTGTAATGTAACCCAAACACCAAGAAATTTGAGAAGTTAAGGTTTCTTCTGTAACATTAATTCAAGCACATTTTATGATACACAATAACAAAAACTGGAACATATTTAAGACAAGAGTACAAAATACTGCTTATGAACAATGAGACTGAAATGGTGAAGAAAATGACTCTTTCAGAATTTTTATCAGCACTCAGTGCCACAATCTAAACTTGAATTGACTTTAGTTTTTAAATTTGATTCTCCTGGTTTTAAGGACTATTTGGCGTCTGCATTTTACAGCACTGTAGGTTTCATTAGAGGATGTACCTTTCTTGAACTGAAGTTATTTGTCTTGTACTGGGAGTTAAAAAACAAATCTAGTTATCCACTCAGCAATTGCAAGTAGGAATTGTTTACTAATGAACATGGCTTCAGATAAGTTTTCCAAATCTTAAACAATATAATTCTGCCTTCTTGAGCCTTTAGACAGTTTCAGTGTGTGTCCTGCTGCACATAGGTTTTCTAAGCAGAAGAATGAAACTGGCAAGACAGCTCAGCAGGCTCTTCTGTAAGCTGAGCACTTGGGCAGCTGCCCAGCAGAGACTCCAATGCCCGCCAGCTGATTAGCAGAGTGCACAAAGCTGGCAGCAGCCACCAGCATGTGTTTCTACAGGTGGTGCACAGCATCATAGGCCTTGGTGCCCATAACAAAATTTATTCTGCACATGGGTGGAAAAAATTAGTGAACACTGCTGGGTTTTTTTACTGCGTTGCGTCTCACTAGATTCTAGATAGCACTAGACCAGTTGTTCAGTGTCACACAGCTGCTTTTTGAGATTGTACCTACAGAAGCTGAGGTAAGTACTAGAAAATTATTTACAGGGAAAGAGGGCTCAAAAGTAACTTGCGGCCCACTCCCCTGCTCCTACAGCACCAAGTAGTTCTGGAGTGAATGAGAACTCTTTCTCCCTGAAGGGAGTTCAGATTTATCAGGCCCCTGCTAACCAGATATGAAAGATAGTACCTCCCTCTCCCACATGCAATCCAGGGATAGTATTTCACAGAAATCACAGCACTCTTCTTCCAACCAGTTTCGAGGGGCAGAGATTGAACTCTCAGCGGGTTTTGTCTCCATGCCTCAATCTCTGCCTAGCAGGTCTGAACAGTAGGTGTTGGATTTTTTTTTTTTCCAAGATCAGGCTTGTAGAACTTCCAAGCTTTCTCAGTGAGGCTTGTACGTTCCATGAACCACTCTTAATGGGCCCATAGAGCTATAAATGTCTATGCACTTCCTAGTGCAGCAGTGAACAGCTTGTTGCACTCACAATCCTTTGATCTGACAGTGTAAGCCTGAGAGGTTTATAAACCCTTCCTGCTTCTGCAGAGGAGTTTGTAAACTCCTGTAACCAAGCAGCTACAGAGCGATACAGGATGAAGTTTAATAAGGACAAATGCAAAGTACTCCACTTAGGAAGGAACAATCAGTTTCACACGTACAGAATGGGAAGTGACTGTCTAGGAAGGAGCACTGCAGAAAGGGATCTAGGATCTAGTGGACCACAAGCTGAATATGAGTCAACAGTGTGACATGGCTGCAAAAAAAGAAAACATGATTCCGGGATACATTATCAGGAGTGTTGTGAGCAAAACACAAGAAGTCATTCTTCCGCTCTTTTCTGCGCTGATTAGGCCTCAAGTGGAGTATTGTGTCCAGTTCTGGGCACCACATTTCAAGAAAGACATGGAGAAATTGGAGAAGGTCCAGAGAAGAGCAACAAAAATGATTAAAGGTCTAAAAAATATGACCTATGAGGGAAGACTGAAAGAACTGGGCTTGTTTAGTTTAGAAAAGAGAAGACTAAGAGGGCACATGATAGCAGATTTCAAGTATCTAAAAGAGTGTTACAAGGAGGAGGGAGAAAATTTGTTCTTCTTGCCCTCTGATAATAGGACAAGGAGCAATGGGCTTAAATTGCACCAAGGGAGGTTTAGGTTAAACATCAGGACAAACTTCCTGTCAGGGTGGTTAAGCATGGGAATAAATTGCCTAAGGGGATTGTGGAACCTCCGTCACTGGAGATATTTAAGAGCAGGTTAGACAGACAGTTGTCAGAGATGGTCCTGCTGTGAGGACAGGGGACTGGACTCGATGACCTCTCTGGTCCCTTCCTGTTCTATGATTCTATGATACATCTGCATAGACCTGTGCGGCATATATCACTGAATAGGATGTTTTCCTAACTACATTTTCAAAGCCATAACTTATTTTATAGGTCATTTCTTCTCACAATTATCACTAAAACTTATCAACAGATCAGGTCTGACACTGAAAATTTCCTCTGCTAGAGTTCTTTGGGAATATAAATTATAAAAGAGAGGAAAAAAAAGAAAAGTAAAAATGTTTTCTCTTTATTATTTCATAATTGAAAATTAGCTGCGGCAAAACTTTATTTGTTCATTTTATGGAAATAGGTAGGACAGGATACAAAATACACACATATTCAACTAAAGACCCATACTGGAAAAATTCAGATGAAAATAAATATGTTACAGAAATGTATCAATGTGTGCAGACTAGGGGCTCCAAGGCAAGCTGTTCTACAACCACAACTATACTACAGGTTACACCTCCCTAAACCGGGACTCTCCAGTCCAGATGTTCCCAGGCCAGAGAGCCCTGGTGGCAGGGAGTCAGGCAGCAAGAGGGCTGGCTGCAGGGACCCCTTGGGAGCCCGGCAGGGCTAGCGGCAGCCCAGCAGGGGAGCTGAGACCGCACATGCAGGGGGACTGGCAAGGGAACTGGGGTTGAACGGCAGCCCAGCAGGGGAGACAGGGTCATGTGGCAGCCCGGCAGGGGGCCGGAGCTGTGCACGCCGGAGCTGCAGCTGAAACTGGGGCTGTGTGGCAGCCTAATAGGAGAGCCGGATCCAGGGCCACGACAGTGCAGCAGGGGACCTGGCTGTGGCCAGGGCTGCACAGCAGCTCAACAAGCTGGGACCATTCATAAACAGCCCAACTGGGGCCATTAGCAGGGTGACCAGCCAAAGCCGAAAGCAGAGCCAGCACAGACTAGAAAGCCTGCAGTAGGGGACCTCCCCTGGTCTGACAAATTCCATCATTCGAGACCAGTCAGGTCCCGAAGGTGCTGGACCAGGGAGGTCAAACCTGTAGGTGTAAATACAGGTTGAACCTCTCTAGTCTGTCACCCTCAGGACTGACTGGTGCTGAACCAGAGAATTTGCCTAAACACGGGAGGTCAGTACTGTATAGCAGCATTACCAACACTTCCAGGGCTTACTGGGTTCTTGGAAGACTTTTAGGGTAAATTAGAGCTAAATAACAGCACAGAAAACTGAAAGCCAGGACTAGTGGCTGTAAACAAACTTTATGGGACGATGGGAAACTTGACCACACCCATGATATGTGGACATCCAGCTAACTAAAATCATGCTCGACCACAGATGTTGCCAGGCCAGAGAGTGCCAGAGAAGAGATTCAACCTGCACTTCCAAGGTATAAATTGTCTCTGGTGTTCCAAAACCAAATGGGACTGATAAGCAACCAGTTTTATATGTGTAGACAATATCCAGTCAATACAGAAATCTATTTTTATACTGCCTAATGCTGTAGGATCAAGTATAAACCTTATCCTTGATTGTACAGCAATGAGCAATATAGAAAATCCTAAAATAGATTTATGTATTAACTGGGAAATAGATAAACTATTATGTACAATGAATGAATTCCACAAAAAACCCAAACAACAGTTTATGTTGTCATCAGAACCCTACAATGAATCATGTTAAAGAAGCAATATGATGGGCTGACAAAAGCTCTGATTGTAGAGATATCCAGTAGAACCAGGATTTATCAGTCTGGTGTTATAAAAATATGTGGGGGGAAAACATTTTGTAAAAGCAATAAAATGCTTCTAGAAAGATGGTTACACAAAATACTCTACTCTCTAGGATAGGTCAAGGCATTTGGCTTTCAGCCTTATTGCCCATAACATGCAAGCGGCATATGGGTATCAGGTGTAGCACACTTCATTGCTTATTTAGCTGCCTGCATGTATGTATGAATGCCCTTTTTTATAGATGGATTCAAGTGTATTTGTGCTTCATAAAGTCTAAAAATACCTCACTAGCCAATAGAGATTGGACCTCCCTGGTCCGGGCACCCTCAAGTCCAGGACAAGGGAGTTTTCTGGATCAGGGAAGGACTGGAAGAGGGGCGCTAGCCTCCTCTGCTGGGCTCTCCTCCCTAGCCTTCTGACCCAGCAAGCTGCAGCAGCCTTGCCAGAGCTCCCGGCGCTGTGAGCTGGGGCAGCCCTGCCGGAGCTCCCAGCAACCCCAATGACCTCGCATCAGCCCGCCACCTTGTCAGAGCTCCCAGCAGCCGCGCTGCCTTCCCTGCCCCACTGGCTGTGGGCTCTGGTGTCCCCCGGGCTCCGCTGCCCTGCTCTGCACCGAGCCACCAGCAACCTCTGCTGCTGGGGCTCTCTAGTCTTACAACATCTGTGTTGCTGGACCAAAGTCCCAGACCACAGAGGTTCAACCTGTATTATACCAGTGTAGTGCATTATTGACATGGTTTTGATTATTATCATGTGTTTTACAGAAGACAAATTCTAAAAAGACAAAGTCCCTGCCCTGAAGAGCTTGGACTCAATATTAAATATTTAAAGCACAGTTTCCATAGCATGGACCACATCTTAATAAAGAGACTGTCTTACCAATGCCTTTCCTCTCACTCATGATTGTAGAGACATGACTACTCAAACTCACTTAACATCTTTGTGGCAATGAGAGCAGCTGATTACATGGAAAAGTAACACTAGGAAAACAATGTATTTTCAGCTGTCTTACTGAGAGGTAGCAATTAAAAACAAGGAGAACTAGCAGCATGTGACCAATCAGCTCTTTGTGGACCAGTTTGGGAACCTTTATTATACTGTAATTTAAGATAAATGTTAGGATTATGAGTTGAGGCACAAAAATAGGGCATAGATGGAAGATGGTCCATCTAACTACAAGAAAGCTAACTACAAATAGGGAAATTTTAGGAGGCTCATGCAGGAGAAAAATGTGTCTTGATGCATTGCAGAAGGAAGTCTTCTCAATCCAGTCTTAGGCACTGGGAGAAGGAGACTAAAGTCCTGTCTATCCTATGCAGTGGATCGACGCTGCAGCAATCGATCGACTGTCTGTCAATTTATCATGTCTGCTTAAATGCAATGAATTGATCTCCAAGCGCACTCCTGTCGACGCTTAGTCTCCACCAAGACAAGAAGAATAGCTGGCATCAATGGGAGAATATCCCCTGCTGACCTGACCGCACGCAAGACACCATGGTGAATATGTTGACTCTGAAGTAGATGGATGATGCCAGTAAGTGTAGATCAGGGGTGGGCAATAATTTTTAAAAGGGGGCCACATCAGAAATTTCTGAAGTGGCGGCCACCCCAGAAGGGGTGGGGTCTCAGGTGGATGGGGCAGGACCAGGAGAATTCTCATGCCCCCCCCGCCCGCTCCCAAGACCCTGATTGGCCTGGGGTTGGGGGAGCACATGAAGTCTTTAAAATAGCTGGCAGTTCCCTCTAGGCACCGCAGTGGGAGGAGATTTCGTGCACTCCCCCCACCCCTAGGCCCTGATTGGCTTGAGGGTGGGGGGAGTGAGTGAAGTCTCTCACCTCTTGCCCCAACCCTGCCCAGGGCACATGGTGGCTAGAGAGAAACACAGGCTGTTTTAAAACAGCCAGCGTTTCTCTCTAGCCATCATGCGCCCTTGGCGGGGAGAAGGAGACTACACACGCTCCCTCATCCCCAGGTCTTCAGAGTATGTTGACTGTGAACTAGATGGATGATGCCAGTAAGTGTAGATCAGGGGCGGGGCAGGGACAGGGTGGCCTCAGGCCGGATCCAGTCCATGAAGGCCCCTTTGCCCACCGTGGTGCAGATAAAGCTTCCAAATTGCAATAATACAAAAGAAGCTGGCAGAGTGGACAGGGGCTGCTGCCACGAAGTAGCCTCTGTCTGCAGTGGGCCCAGGCTTGCTGTGGACAGAGGCTGCTCCATGGGATGCAAAGCAGCCTCTGTCTGTGAGGAGCGCGGACCCCCTGCGGACAGAGGCTGCTTTGCGGCAGCCTCTCCTGCCCCCGCCATCTCTGCTGCTGCCTCTGATAGAGGCAGCAGTGCGGGGTGGCAAGAGGTGGCACTGTGGAGCCAGTGCTGGCGGGAACTGGCTTCTAAGCTGGCTCCCTCCCAGCACCGGCTCTTGTCTCCCTCCCACTTCCTCTGTAGGACGCAGCAACAGGGGAGCAGGAAAGTACACGGAACCGGCATGCAATGGGAGCCTGCTTAAAAGCCAGCTCCCCACGCATATTGTCCCCAGCCTGCCCCCCCTTATCCTCCGTGCTGTGGAGGAGAAGGGGCAGGCAGATTCAGTGCTCGTGGGGAGCCGGCTTTTAAGCCAGCTTCTCACTCGCACCAGCTCCTATTCCCCCAACCTTACTGCCTCTGATACAGAGACAGTGGGGGGGAGGGGAAGATGCATGTAGTTCACAAGACTAACCAATAAGCCTAAATTTATCAATTAATCATGTAGTCGTCTACAGGATGACATCCCTGTTACCCAGGCAAAGTGTGAGGAGGGATTTAAGCATCTGTGACTGACAATAGCTTTGTTGGTCAATTGTCAGTGTGGTCAATGCCTGGCCCAGGTACACACTATGGGGGAAGGTCAGCTTCAGGTACGTAATTCCAACTACGTAAAATACGTAGCTGGAGTCAACATACATTAAGCCAAGCTTCTGTGTTGTCCTCACAGAGAGAAGTTGATGGAAGAAACGTTCTTGTTGACTTTCCTTACTTCTCGTGAGGAGAAGTGCCAGCACTGATAGGGGGACTCTGCATTCGATTTAGTGGGTCTTTACCGCTAAATCGAATGCCAGAGGATCAATCACTGCAGTGCTGATCTTCCTGCAAGTGGAGACATGGCCTTAGACTACTTAACTCCCTCCTGTAAGAGATCAGAATGACAATGGATCTCTTCACTGTCAGAATTAAATGCAAAACTCATTCCTTTCCTCTTCAATTCACCTCATGAGTTCTTATCGGTGACTCGATTATTCTATAGTCCCCAGGAGTGGGGCTGGCAGCCGGTGTACTCCGGCCTTACTCCTGAGGAGCCCCCTGCCACTCCACGCTGCTGCCTCTTTAAAAACCGGCTCCCCTCATGGACCAGCTGCCTGTCGCCCCACGCTGCTGCCTCTGATAAAGAGGCAGCATTGCACGATGGCAGCAGCCCTTGTCTAGGGAGGGGCAGAGCTCCAAGATATGGCGTGAGCCAGAACCGAGCTGGGCTGCCTGCCCACCCAGCGCCTAATACACTTTAAATGCAGAGCCACAGCGAGGGTAGGTCCCAGACCTGGCGCGAGCTAGGACTGAGCCGGGCTGCTGGCCAGCCTGCTAAAAAATGTACTGGCAAGGTGGAGGGGGGGGAAATGTGTATAGTCTATAGCATTAACCTATAAGCTTTTGCTTATTGGTTAATTGACTACACTATTACATCCCTACAACATACTCAGAACCTGTAAACTAGCCAAGCTATTTTTCCTGCAGTCTGGGAAGGCAAAAGGGAGAGATTGTTATTTTTATTTTTAGTTACTTGGGAAGCACTCAGATGCTATGGCGATAAAGGCCATTTAAGTATATGGAGAGACGTTGGGGAAACAGTTCAGACAGAAAGATGAGAAGTTTCTTTTTAAACACAGGTTACTATGGATGCACTAGGACATAAAATTAAAGGGATTTTAGTCAGTCAGTGTTAACCAAGGTCACTGGGACTGAGTTTCTAGAATGATAATATAATGGACATATCCAAATGGTTTTTACAGTTATAACCCACTATTTTAATGTCACATCTGATTCTTACTATAAAAAGTTATGTTAGCATCTTCTATTAACCACAAATTAACAACCTACAAAATTCAGAAAAACATCCTGCAATATTTCTAAGAGAGTACTCAAGGGTAAATGTGTTGTGTGTGGTAGAACATATGTTCCAAAAGCATCAGATTCTAACAATCAGAAGTTAGAGGGACCTGAAAGCTAACAATACCAGTGCTTGTCCAACCTTATGCATTAAAAACAAAACCAAAAAACAGATTGGGAGTCTGTATTGTCAAGACTATGTCCCAACTCTGTGAGTAGAGCTATGCAAGTCAGTCTCTATGAGTATGTCTAGACTGTGAGGATCTATCAGAAAAAGATATGCAAAATGCACTTCACATTCTGTGTATCTTTTTCTGATACTTTTGTCAGAAGAGGCTTTTCCAAAATTTGGCCTGTTTAGACTGGGCCAAACTTCGGGAAAAAACCCTCTTTCGAAAGCCCCCTTCTTCCTCGTGGAACGAGGAATACAGGGGCTTCAAAAGAGTGCGTTTGCTCTTCCGCAAAAAAAAAAAGTGGAAGAACAAACGTGTTCCCTAGACACAGAGGAGATTTTTCGGGATTAGCTGTACCCTATGTGCCCATGCAGATCTCCAATTAAGTCCAGGGTGTTCCACAAGAATGGACCCACGCATCTGCACGCTCACTGCTTAAGATTTTTGTTATTGCCTTATGTTCTGCTCTTACAAGAAAAATTTTAAAACTGCTGCTAATTCCTTTTTAATTCAACCAGCACCCTCGACTCGTTCACATAGGTGTAACTCAGAACAAAATTTGGCACTTGTATCTGTGGACACGTACTGTATGGCACATATATAGCGATGCTGATTTTGCGTATGCAGCTGCAATTTGTACACTATCCTATCAGTATTTCTAGTGCAACCTAAATGCATAATTTAGTTTAAAAAAGGCCTATTCTTATTGCAAATGGATAATGCTTTTAACATAAAGCATAGAAAGTCAGTGCCACGGTAATATCCAAATGCAGAGTTCCACCTTCCATCAGCCCATAATCACATTACAGTTGAAAGCTATGCCATATGGTTACCAAGATAGCATGTGAATATCCAATGAAGTAATCATTAGCGCAAAGAAAAATATTCTCACCGTGCTTCTTAAATAATATATTTTTCACCATTTAAAATCTATGCTATAAAAATTGAGATATTTAGAGCTAATATATAATCATATAGACCTGCCCCATCCACTCAGTCACAGACTGAGGAGAGATATGCCCTCTTGCATCCATAAATAGTGGCACACTTGTGAATTTCCATTCCTCTGGGATTAGCTAGGGCTGGAAGATAATGTGAGATACCACAGACCTGAAAAATAAAAATCCCCTTCAGGTCAAGCAGCACATGCTTCCTTAGTGCACTGCTGCAGCAGCAATATCAGTCTTTCATCCACTAATAGTTGTTACCTTGGGAAAGAGCTATCAGCCTGAGCTAATCAGACAAACCAGGAAAGAACAGCTTTTATCTTCCATTGTAGCAAAGGCCACCCGCTAATGACAGTGACTAACTTTATTTTCAAAACAATGTCAATTCATATGAACACAGGTACCAGCATTGGCCTTCCATGCAAGTCTGGAAGGTGTAAGTTGTCACTGAAAATCAGACACTAAAACAGACGGGGGGGGAGGGGGGGAATTTGCAGCTTCTCAATGGAACCACAAGGTGCCAGCTTCAAAACTAGTCATGCCACATTTAATCAGATCCTTCAAAATGAACTGAGCAGTGTTTATGTATTGTTCATTTTACAGATAACAGCCTGGCTAACCTACCACACCTCCCCCAAGCCTGAGCCCTTCACACAGGGCTCATGGGGGTCCTATCTCAACCATGCCAACTTCAGGTGACTCAAAAAAGCGCCTTCCTCCCCCCTTACTATGCCTGTTGAAAGCAGGCTGGGAATAGGTATAATGAGACACGATCAGACAGGCAGGGTAATTAATAGGCATCCTACCGGTCTCATTCACAGCTCCCTGGCAGACGGGCTGGCTGGCAGCCTGACGGCACCTAGCACATTTATTTCTATTAATACGGAAGGGGGGCGGCTGGTGGGAGATTGTTGCATTTAGAGAATGAACATGCATTTGGGGCTGGAGGGGGGGTGGGGAGTGTTTTTGCCCCGCTCAGGGTCGCTGCAAATGGATCAAGCCAGCCCTTTGCCCCCTGCCCCCTCCATTCCCGGCTCTCACCGTGTGGGCGGCGTTGCTCGACCTAAGCGGCGGCAAGGCGATGGGTGACGGCGGGCCGGTCCCAGCTCCCGTCCGGGATCCCCCGGCTCCGATGCCCGGGGAAGACTGCAGCTGGCGGCCACTTTCACCTGCCCTGCCTGCCGAGGAAGGGAGAGCAGACGGTCAGCGAGCAGAGGGGCTCGTGGACAGCGCCGAGGCCGGGAGCAAGGAGCCTCCTGCCGCCGCCTGGCCCCGTTGTGCAGCCGCCCCAAGCCGCGCCGAGCGGCCCGCAAACGTGGCACGGCGGCGGGGAGCCGGAAGGGTCAGGATCGGGCCCCGCGGTGCGCGGCGCTTGTCAGCCCAGCGGCGGCCGCCCTGCCCACCCCGCCGGGCAGCGCAGCCCGGATCGGCGCCGCCCCCCCCGCAGCCAATCGGGTTCCCGCCGCTTCCCCGCCGCCACATCCCCCCTCCCGCTGCGGGCCGGGCTCCGAGCAGCCCCCGGGCGGGGAGGCGGCACTGCCCGGCGCCGGGTTCGCTCCCTGCCGCGGCCGGGCCATTGTTCCGCCGCGCCGGCAGGGCAGCGGGCTGAGCCCGCCCCCCGGCTGCCCAGCAAAGGCCGCGCTGCCCGGCCCGCTCCTTACCCGCCGGGTAGGCAGCTCCCGCAGCCGCGCTGGCCGAGGCTTTCCGGGCTAACATGGCCGCTGGAGAGGAGGCAGAGGGAAAGGCATGTCAGGGCTGCTCCGCTCCGCTCCTCCGCGGCCTCTCCGGGCGGCGGCGGCGCCTGCCTGCCTCCTCCGAGCGGCTCCCCCCCGGCCCCCGCGCCGCGGCATCCCCCCGGCCCCGGGCCGCCGGACAGAGCGCAGCCCCGCTAGCCTCCTCCTCCTGCAGCAGCGCCGCCGCCGCCCCGGCCCAGGCACATCCCCCCGCCCCTCCCGGCGCCGGGCTCCCCGGTCCCCTGGCAGAGAGCGGGGCACGGCGGCCGGCCAGGACCCCCCCCGCCCGCACACACAGCAACACAGCTCCAGAGGGGCAATCTCCGCCCCTCAGCCGCTTCCACTCCCGGCCCTCAGCCCCCGCCTCTCTCCCCGCCTGGCCCCCAACCCCGAGCGGCACTTTCACTTTCAGAAGCTAAAAGCCCCGGGCACGCCCCGAAATTCCCAGCAACCCCAAAGGGGAATCTCTCCCCTCCCCAAGGGCCTGGGCTGGGCGGTGACCGTCTCCTGCCTCCTTGCTTGTCTGTGCAGGTTTCCCCTGAGGGGGAAGCAGAGCTCCAGTGAGCTGCATGCAAGATGCTGCTGGCTGCAGCTCGCCACGCAAAACTTAGCTCCCCTTTCCCCGCGGCCACAGGCTCCCTGGCTGGGGCAAGAAAGGAAAGGTATGTAAAGGCTCCTTCCCTGCCTCTTCTGTGCCTGGCAGTGAAGGAAAGGAGTCACGGTTCCGAAGAAATAACATCCTCCTCCCTCTCCTCACTTGCCTGGCTGAGGGCAGACTATTCAGGGACACAAAGGGTGACAGCTACAAAATATCCCCCGTCCCTCCCGCCCCCAGCAAAAAAAATCAGTTGCACTTGGATGGTGAGCAGAACTTGCAAGGGTGGGGAACCTAAGGCCTGGGGACCAGATTTGGTCCCTGGCTTGCCTGGATCCAGCTGGCCCCAAGGTTCAGAACTCTCCCAGGCATCCGGGAATCTGTGCTGGTGCTCCAGTCCCATGCCCCTTCCCTGCAGGGCTGGATTGCCAGCATCGGCTCCCTGCTACACTCTTGCAGGCCGGAGTCTGGCAAGTCAGAGCTGGAGCCAACTGCCTGGCTGGGGAAGGAAGCAGCTCCGTGCACTGCCCCTCCCGCCAGCTGGTGCAGCATGCAAAGCACTGCCTGGAGGCTTCCCCCTCCAATTGGCTGTAATCATGGACAATAGAAGCAGCAGGTGGCTGTGCCTGGGTGCAACGAGGGACACAGACCCATGTGCATCCGTGGGGAGCTGCACCGAGTAAGCACCCCTCCCTTGCCCAGACTCTATACTCTCTGTCCACTCCTGCACCTGCCTCCCAGACCCCACACCTCAAGCCTGCTTCCCAGAAGCCCCCCTCCCATACACTGAACCCCTCATTTTTGGCCCAATTTCAGAGCCTAGGAGAATCTACTGGCTTGTCCCCACCCTCCCATGCTCTGGTGTGTGAGGGGAATGTGGGGGAGTGTCTTTCTACTTCATAGTCAGGAGCCATATCAGCGAGGTGTGTTTTTTTCTTTGTTTCTCACTTTTGTGCAGCCCCTGACCCTGAAAAGGTTCCCCATCCTTGCTTGAGAGTATCAATAAGACACCAGTGGGGAGAGGACAGGGATGGGGAGAAGAAATGGATGGGGTTGAGGGAAGGTGAAACAATGTTGGGATGAGAATAGTACAAAGACCAACTAGGAAGCCTCAGAAAACAAACAAAACTAAAAGGACAGAGGAGAGAGGTCTGAAGGAGAAATAAGCTGAAAAGGAGTCCTGCTTCTATGGTAGTTGTATAAAAATAAAGTTGTATAATGCTGGTGTCTAATTATCATTTGCAACTCCAACTGTGTCAAAAAGTGGAAACATTTATACAAGCATTGAAATTGCGCATCAGCAGCACCAGAGATGACAGTCACCATGGGAACATTATCATTTCCCATAAACTGCACTGATAGCACAGAAGTTCAAGGAATGGTCAAGAGAAGTGCAGGATTACTGTATATGGAGAGGGAGAGAGAGAGAGAGACACACGTGTGAGCAAGATAAATATTGAGGTGAAAAAGTAGCTAGATTACATTCAATCCAGATTGGAAAGAAATTACACTAATATGAGGAAAACAAAGCAGGAGCTCTGATTTTACCTTTACTGAAGATGTGTGCTCCGGTTATCATTATGCCTTGTGCTCCAGCTGGACTCATTGCTTCTCCAAAACATCTAAGTAACAGCAACATGTTTTTTTCCAGTATCAGCAAGCTAGGAGACTACCTTCTTGCTTACTGCAGTTTGTTCAACATTGGACTACTATGAAGGCTACATAGAAAAGTCCTCATGCAGTGAACAGCCAGATAGATAAGTCAGACCAACAAGAGCACATCCCATTAGTGCTTGACCCTCCCATTTGGTTCCCTATCCAATTGTATATCCATTTCAAGATTTTAGTGCTAATCTTCAAATATTTCAATATGTCCTCTAATCTTTTCCATCCATGTGTGGACTTTTCTCATTCATGTGCAGAATAATTTTATGTACACTGAGGCATATGGAAATATGCACCACGGGAGAAACAGAAAAACCAAGGGGCGTCCTGTTAATCAGCTGGGTGGCATTTGAATGTCTCCTGCATGGACACACAAGCACACTGCTTACAGGGAACATTGTCTGAGGCCTAGATAACTCAAAGATTCTCTGTGCAACCCAGTTGGATAGTTGAGATCAATGAGCACATTGTGGCTCTACAGTGAAACTGAAGATCAGGGCAAAAACCCTGACATAGAACACAGTGCCAGACACCTCTACATATGGTTAATGAATGGCTGACAGCTCTTTTTCCAGAAAAAGAAACAAGAAACAACATTGTAGCAAAATCATGGAGACGAGACGAGTGTTATCTTTGTGAATTATTTTTTTCATTTCTTAATTGTGTACTTGATGGCTACATAGCAGGCTACAGTGATGACACGTTAGGAATGACAGGAAGAGAGACAAGCCGTGAGAAGTGCTGAGCACCCATAACTTGCAGTAACTGCAACTGAGAGCATATCCATGGATTTGGCTTATAGGGAGAGAAAAGGCAGATGGAACTACACATGGCATTGCCTGTAAGCAGCAGCTCCCAGCAATGACCTACACACGCATAGGGACACATCTATAGAAGGAAATGTGGAGCATAAAAGAAAACAGTACAAGAAGGGATCCCCATATGCTACAGTACAGTTGAGGCATTGCTGTGTTCTGGCTATTTTCAGCTGTCATAATAGCCCATTCTGGCCAGAGCCAGCCAGGCATAAAGTAAGGCTACTCTAACTTATACTGGGGGCCGAGCCCAGAATTGGGGAAGCACAAAGGTGGAATAAAGATACCTTTACCACTAACCCTGCCTATGCCAAGCAGAGCTTTGGGAGAACATGAGAATCCGGATGAATTGCCTTCCCTTTCCTAATGCCATTGAAAAATCTTTGGAAGCAGGATTGGGCCCTTTCTTTCTGAGTTGTGTACATTCAAACTGATAATTGATGCCCCCCACCAGTCCACATTTGTTCCCAACATTTTATTCACCCAACACAATGTCCCTTGCAGCCTGGGTCCAGATGATTTTTCAACACAGTTCTGAAAAATTTCTGAGGTTGTTTTTTGTTGATATAAAGGGAAATGTATAGATAGCATCAGACAGGAAAATGTTGTATTTGGAGGACCAGGGGTGGCCTGTGGATGTAGGCAACCTCAGCAGTTGCCTAGGGCGCCGCGTTAAACATGGTGCCCAATGATGACATCACACCATTGAGGGCTATGGAGGCGGGGGCGCCGATCGTGCATTCCGCCTAGGGTGCCAGTTGCCGGCAGCTCTCCTCGAGCCACTCCTGTGGAGGACCATTGCCCAGAACTGTAGAAGGTATGCTAGCAAGGCATGGTGGGAATATAGTACCAAGCTGAAGTCATTTGCATGGTTCAAATAGCTGCTGGCTCTCATAAACTCCTCCACCTACGCTCCACTCCAGCTACACTACAGTTTAGGGCACTGATGGGAAACTAAGGCTAGTGAGTGGACCGCATGAGCAGCCCTCCTTCATCTCAGTGGGCCGCAAGACTCTCATAACTAAGATGGTGACCCAAGATAAGGTAGTTTTGCTAACTGCGCTTGTGTACCTAGCATTTGCGGCCAATTGAATATGGTTCCAATATGGTTCCAATTGAACCATAACAGCTCTTTGATTGGATGCAGGGGAAATGTACAGCTCTCACAGTCAATGTTATGTATAATCAGCATGCACCTCACTTCAAGTTCCCTTGCTTTACATGCATGGCGCTTTAGTGATACCAGTAGGGAAAAAAAATGACATGGATGGAAACCACGGAATATGGCAGCCCTGCATGTGAGCAACGGTGAACAAAATGTCTTGTGGGCCACATCTAGAACCTCTATGGGCTGTATATGGCCCTCACGTTGCAGGTTGCCAACCTGTTCTAGGGTGTTTTCAGCCTGCACTCGAAGAAAGATAAGCTGACACTTTTATTACAAGGGGTTTTTTACTGGTCTGTGAATATGCCTCTAAAGGCACGCTCTCAGGTACTGTTTGAGACTGCAGGCCTAATGGTCATTTCACCCTTATATTAGTAAAGCTATTTTGTGGAGCACCCATCATCCTGGCCCTTATTCTTCTTCCCCATTCCCTGGCATGGACACTGGGTGTGCATCCAGTGGAGGTGTGAATCCAGAGGCAGAGATGGCTTTCTTAAGGTGGTTCACTTTCATTCCCAGTCACGTAGACACATTCTCAGGGATATGCTCAGGCTCTTAGGTATGGTTGAAAATGACTGGTTCTTATCTCAGTCGCAGGTTGACTTTTTCTGAAACTTTCATCTGAAATAACCTCCCTAAGTAGGATAATGATCAAGTTTGGGATAGTCAGAGAAATTATTTCAAATAAAAAACACCAATTTACGCTAGTCTATGTTTTTTCCTTGCATTATTTTCCTCTCTCCAGTCACACTGAAAGCCAATTTAGAAACTTTGTGCAATCTCTCTTGCACCTGATGTGTGGGTGAATCAGCTTCTAGGGCTGTGTTTCCAAGCCAGCTGTTCACATAAAGACAGGGCTTGTCCCAGCAATATAAACTCTGCTAATCTTTACCCCTCCCACAATATGTGTAAGTTTGACAATCCTTCACAAGGGAGGAGAGGGAGACGGGAGCTCTCTTCCATTGCAATATTTTATAGCGATCAGGGCTTAATTCTGTATGGCACTGCATGTCCTCACCTCCCTTTGAAGTCAAAGAAAGCTGAGGGAATGCTACCTCACAGGATGCGCTAAAACTGTGAAATTACAAATCTAGGCCACTTACGGTAAAGCTCATTTAAATGATCATGCTACAAAAGAACCAAAGTGAGACATAATTAAATCATGTCAGAGACCCTCAGAATCGAGAAGGAGCTCATTCCAACCAAGTTCTTTCCTCAGATAGGATGACTCCGGGCAGAATTTATTAATCATAAAAGGAAAATGATTCATTACAACTAAGGAATGAACTGTGCGTCCCAAGGCCGGTTATCATTAACTGATGTGATCTACTGCCAGGATTTACACTCTGACTTCTGAGCTAAGTTGTGAACTAAGTGCTGAAAATCAAATGTAAGGGTACATACTAGGAAACACCTTTTTCATTAAAATATATTCAGGGTTTGTGTTAGGGCAACAAAAAAGAAATCATCCTGATATATTGGCTAAATTATGCCTCCCTCTGGTATATTTGAAGGGGAGAAAAAATATTGGGAGTTTTTCAACCCTCTATTCGTGCATCTGTAAGGGTGAAGCACATAATCAGAATGGCTCCTAAGGCCTGTTAAGGTGGCTTCTTCAGAAATATTAGAGGGCATTTCTCAAGGAAGCAAGAGAACTGTCATGGCTCCGCCCCCTCTGTGTAGTCACACTGTAGCAAATGCTGGCTAAACCTGTTGGATGGGTGTAGCAAGGGGATCTCTTACCAAGGTTTCTCCATAGCTCTGACTGTATTCTGCTCTTCCGAGGCATAAAACCTTTATTTATTTATCTTTATCTTTATTTAAATATTTATTTTTCTCAATCTATAGAGGAGTTAAAATGCAAAAACAAATACATTAATTTAAAAATTGCTGAATAATATATTAATACAAGGGAATTCTCACAGACATTCTGCAAGCAAAAGAAGAGACCACTGAACTCAATGCAACTATGCACATGCTTAAAGTTACACCTTAGATTAAGAGTTTACAGGATTTGGGCCTTGATTCATTGAACAAATTATTTGCTCAGCTCTAATTGTAGCTGTTCGTTTTAAGCTGTAGAAAGGAGAGATCATTGGCTACTGATCAGAACCTATTTGCTGGGTTTTAGGTGATATCAGAAGGAAATAGGTTCTATCTGCCATTCTGATGTTGACTTGCTGTGTCATCTTAGGCACTTACGGCCTAATTTTCAGAGGTGCTGAAGTCAGTGGGAGTTGTGAGTATGCACACCTCTGAAAATCAGGCCAATACCTTGGCTGAATCTCAGTTAATCCAGATACAAAATAAGTATAAAAATATTATCTTCTCATTCCCCAGGGATATTGTAAGACTTATTAATACATGGCTTTAGAATATTTTGAGACCCTCAGATGAAAGGCACAATATGAGCATTATATTTATTGGTTCTTTTTGTTTAAAATGGTCTGTCATGTTGTGTCCTTTTTTCCCCTTGTAAAGAACTGTATTTAGAATTCCAATTCACACAAGAGTCAGTTGAAGGTTTCTCAATGTGATATCAATATATTTAAATATAGTTTAACTTCAGTTCATGGAGGTTAATGATCCTTTATTTGTCACTCTGATTAGAAAGCACAATGATGACCATGTGATAAATAGCTGAGACACAGGAAAGACACACAATAAGCAGTAGTAGTGCTATAAAAGGAGATTATGGAGAGCCAAGTAGAAAAAGGGAGCAAGAAAGGGGAAGCTAAGTGGTGTAAAGATAATCACCTTTTATCTGCTGGCATGAGCTTTTCCTTTTACCTGTGACCTTTGTCTCCCTTCAGCCAGTGTTATCTCTACCTGTCTTCTCCTATTTTGTGTCATCTAGTTTTCTGTCTGTCTCCTACTGCTTTCTAGTCTATATAGTCTCTCTTTGCTTGTATCCTGGCCCTATATATCTCTCAGTGCTCCCATAACAATGGGGGAGGTTAATAGAATGCACAAAGTTCATCTTCTCTACCCCATGTTTTATGACACAGCCTTCTCAATATCAGTCACTTACTGCAATGAAAGGAAGATAAGGACTCCGTGAACCTGAGTCTGGTTTATATGGGCTCATGAACTCAAATGAGGGGGTTCCCTGGCATGGGTTAGCTGCTGCTGACTTGCTGAGAAGTTTGGAACCTTTCCTGAGCCCCTATTAGTTCATTTGGGGGTATGTATTTTAGGAGATCTGAATTGCCTCCCAGGAGCTCACTTATTCAGGTCTTTGGACTCCTGTACCTCACCTTTGCTGTCTTCTGGTGAGGCCAATGACCTGATCCCATTCACCTCTTGCTGGGTTGTTCCTCCCCCCAACCTACCCTCCCCTTTCCCAAGCCTTATGCTTGAGGATTCTGAGGCTGATTTCTCCATTTTCTAGCTTTGGGGACCTTCTAGCATTAGTCATTTTCTTTTAAAATCCACCCAGCCTTCAGAGCCATCAGGAAGCAGCAGCCTGCCTTCCCTGTACAGACAGTCAGAAAAGGGAAACACTCCCTCCCCCGCAGCAGCCAGCTCCTAAACTAACTACAAGAGCAATATAGCACCATCTGAGGCTGAGCAGACAACTTTAAGGGAAACGAAACCACAGAATCGTGAATATTAGAACTGGAAGAGACCTCGAGAGGTCATCGAGTCCTATCCCCTTCCCTCACAGCAGGACCAAGCACCATCTAGATCATCCCTGACAGGTGTCTGTCTAACCCCCTCTTAAACATCTCCAGTGATGGAGATTCCACACCCTCCCCTAGGCAATTTATTCCAGTGTTTAACCACTCTGACAGGCAGGAAGTTTTTCCTTATGTCCAACCTAAACCTCCCTTGCTACAATTTAAACACAACACACATTAACAGGTGTGTTGTGAGCAAGACACGAGAAGTCATTCTTCTGCTCTACTCTGCGCTAGTTAGGCCTCAGTTGGAATATTGTGTCCAGTTCTGGGCACCGCATTTCAAGAAAGATGTGGAGAAATTGGAAAGGGTCCAGAGAAGAGCAACAAGAATGATTAAAGGTCTAGAGAACATGACCTATGAAGGAAGGCTGAAAGAATTGAGTTTGTTTAGTTTAGAAAAGAAAAGACTGAGGGGGGACATGATTGCCGTTTTCAGGTATCTAAAAGGGTGTCATAAGGAGGAGGGAGAAAACTTGTTCATCTTGGCCTCTTGATGATAAAACAAGAAGCAATGGGCTTAAACTGCAGCAAGGGAAGTTTAGGTTGGACATTAGGCAAAAGTTCCTAACTGTCAGGATAGTCAAACACTGGAATAAATTGCCCAGGAGGTTGTGGAATCCCCATCTCTGAAGATATTTAAGAGTAGGTTAGATAAATGTCTATCAGGGATGGTCTAGACAGTATTTGGTCCTGCCATGGGGACAGCGGACTGGACTCGATGACCTCTCGAGGTCCCTTCCAATCCTAGTATTCTATGATTCTATGATTTAAGCCCGTTGCTTCTTGTCCTTTCCTCAGAGGCCAAGGAGAACAATTTTTCTTCCTCCTCCTTGTAACACCCTTTTAGATACTTGAAAAAGTCCTACTTGCACCTAGTAACTGCCGTTGGAGGAGGGTCAGTCTGATTTCCAACACCCCACCAGGGTCTCTGGATTTGGGGGGGGACAATGGACCCTACTAGACAATTGCCCTCTAACTGAGAAGAAGCAGCTACCTGGTGATACCTCTGAAGATTCAGGAGAGGAGATTTAGGAATAAGCAGAAGAATCAATAATTTGAAGATAACAAAACAGTGGCTTGGGTTGAAGGGCCAGAGCCTGTTGGTAGCGTGTGGTATTGTGCAAATATCAGTAAGTCCAGGTCTACCAAATGTTCATGGAGTGTAAGGCTAACGCTCAAACCCATTCTGGGTCAGGTGTATTCAAGGTTCTGATGAGAATAATATCTACACTATTGGACACTATAAAAGTGCTTCTCTGACAGGATCCTTGGGACATTGTTTAGCGTTATCAGGGTTCGCCCTGGGATTTTTTGCTACCTAGGCTGAAAACTGTCCCCCTACTCTGACCTGAAGTGGTGGCTAAGATAACAAAACAAAATGGTCATCTCCTCTCCTCATGTTGATTTGACATCCTTCCCAGAATTTGGTGCCACGAGTGACCGTTTTGCACATCCATCCCTAAGGCAAACCCTGGGCAAAACAAAATGTAGGTCACAGTGTAAAAACTGAGTAGACAGGTGTAAAACAAAATGCTGGCTTTTTAAATGAAACTTCAGAAAGTTTTGAATTAAAAAATGAGGCGCCCTTGGTAATGGAGGACTTTTTATTGGACTGTCCATATCAGCTGTAATTCTCTTCTTTTGGTGCTGAGGGTCTCTCCTATTTCCTCTATCCCTCTCTCCCTTCCAGTGTCTGCTTTGCCTTCCCGGGCTGCTCCAGTCTGCATATGTTGTGTGCTGGTTCTGCAGCGATCAGTTTTCTGGTAAATTTCGCTCTGCAGTTAGTTCCCCAGGGAATGAAGCAACCAATGAGAGAGAGACGCAGGAAGCAGAGATGTATAGAGAACTGCACCAATGGCCAAGCTACATATGAATCAGTCTCTCCAGGTAGTTTGCATATCGTTCTCTGGTTTGTGAATGGGAATGCTGACTGATTTTTTTACAGTATACCTATTGTGAGTGACATAACTGGGATTATCCTGCCACATGCATATGATACCAATGCCCATAATCAGCCTGTGGCTTTCTGGGTAACACTTAAAATATTGTCATTGTCTTTGAGAAGGGGCTACTAATAGGGAGTTGTCTGAGGGGAGCCCCATGGCTTTGCAGCTCATTTTCCTACCTGGTCTGAAATGAATCAGATAATAATAATAGCTTTTATACATCACTTTTCATCAGTAGATCTCAAAGCACTTACTAAGGAAGTCAGTATCATTATCCCTGTTCTACAGATGGGGAAACCAAGGCACAGAGCAGGGGAGTGATTTTACACAAGGTCACTCAGTGGACCTCAGGCCATGCTGCAAACAACATTGTTTCCCTTCAGCATTTGGTGATGTCAGGAAATTACAAGAGCAGCTAATTGCTGAAGAGTGGTTTTAACTTTGAATGTGCACAGCTCACTGGTGAGGAGCTAAATGGGACAGAACTGAATCATTGATAATGGAGTCGATTTTTGATATGTATTCCCAGACACTGAAAGCTCTTTTAGTGTGTATAAATCGAACAAATAAATATATACTCTCTGGAGCCACATTCAGAGGTGAGGTGTGAGTTGATATACATTAGATTCCCTTCTATTCATCTAGACCCATTTTTACAAATGTGTGAGCCTACGCTGGTGAAGTGTATCTCCAGAGAAAAAAGGAAAGAGCTTTGATAATGTTTATGGTAAAGAAAGGGCTGGCCTGCTTTAACTAATACTGCCTCATCTCCTCCTGCTAGTTTCTTTTCTTGCTGTATTCCTGGCAATACATCAGCTTCATCTCTGCTGCATGAAGTGAGCCAAATTCAGAGGAGAGGTGGGAGAGTGTATGTGCATGACATGTTTGGGAGAGTAACTGAGCGTGGTCTGGGAGAAGGGATCCATTTTGCCAACCTAGTTTCACCCCCTCTCAAATCCTTCCAAAGTACAAAACTAAAACCAATCCCAGCCCACCCCATAAATTCCCCTCGCCTCTGAAATGTGTAGCTTCACGTCAACAGAAAGACAGTGAAACCCTTGCCAGGGCTTCTGTGCAGATTCCTGGCTTTCCGAGTGAGTGTCAGCAAAAAAACAAAGGAAACAATGCTGAAGTTCAAAGCAGCAACATTTGTTACTGTAGTGGTGCTTGGTAATAGTACGGTAGCTAAGAGGCTACAACCCATCTGTTATTAACTCTTTGTTTCAGGACTTACAATAGAGCTTGATGATACTGTATCATGTAGAAAGCTACGGCCTGTAAGTTTTGTACTTTTACACATTGATTATAACTTATTTATAGACCCCTCTGCAACATCTGCTTGGCTCACACACATGCTGGGGAAGTAGACAACTTCTGTAACATACCGTAACACAGGAATGAGGCCTTGATTGTTGGCTTCTCCATAGCTGTGCGCTTAGGTCACAATATGCGAAACCCTGATTAGGGATGTAAAAGAGTAGTCGAGTTGACTAAGCACATTTCCCCCCATCCCTCGGCTCTTACTACATTTAAAAGGCAGAGGCGCAGCAGATGGGAATTAGTGCTAGCGGGGACTAAAGCAGTCCTGGTTGCACTGAGTTCCCCGCTGCACCTCCCCCTCTTCTCGACTAATCGAGTAGTCGATGGAAATTCCATCGACTACTCGATTAGCTGATTAATCTAAATTTAACATTCCTAGCCCTGATTAGAAGTAGCTTAATGCCTCTTTACATGCCCACTTACTGCTTAATTCTGGGGATGACTCAGCAGTGCTTGAATTCAGCAAAAATTAGGGCGCCTCTTAGACCACGTCCGGTGTTCCCTATAAACTGAGTGCTTGTGTGGCTGCTCAGGAAAGATTCAAATGCCACCCAGCTGATTAGCAGTGCGCCCACAGCTAGGTTTTATTTTTTCTCTATTGGAGGTGCACATCTGCACATGCCTCGGTGCACAGAAAAATTTATTCCACACATGGATGGAAAAGATTAGAGGGAACACTGGCCATGTCTACATGAGCGAGCTTGCAGTGGCACAGCAGTACTGATGCAGCTGCACCGCTACAAGATCGCTTGTGTAACTGCTCTATGATGACTGGAGAGAGCTCTCCCATTGATGTAATAAAACCATCTCCGTGAACGTGATAGCTGTGTTGATGATATGAGAAGCCTTCGCACTGACATAGTCCTGTGTATCTCGGTGCTTCTGTTGGTGTAATGTATGTCGCTTAAGGGTGTTTTTTCACACTCCTGAGCAACATAGGCTATCCTGACAAAAGTGGAAGTGCTGACTGACATGGCCTAAGTTGCTCTTACTGTAAAAGCCCCTAGGCTGGCATTATGCCATTTGAGATTCCCGTACATAGTGGGAATCTCCTGATGACTCTTGAAGCCAGTTGCAGAAGAGCAAATAAGGCAGGTAGCATGGCCTAGTAGTGGATAAGGAAATGAAGTGGCTGTCAGAGGGTTCCAGACATATGTCTGCTACTGATGTGATCTTACACAAGCCACTTCACTTTTCTCTGGGTGCCTTTCGAGTCCAGTGATGAGCATGGTATAAGAGCCTATGGAGAATATAATAGCAAAGGGCTGCAGGATGGGGAAGGGTTAAGGTGAACATGAACTCTTATAGTTTTAAACCTTACATTCAAAAAATCTAAAATATGTAGCCTAGTAGCAGCACCCATTTACCTGTATGTAACATTGAGAGGACAAAATACCATACTCCCCGTCAGACTAAGGCTGTGCTAGGGGAAAGAGCAAGAGAGAGAGAGAGAATTCAGTGAAAATGCCATTTCCTTTTTGCAGGGCTTGAAGGAGCAATTTTTACTTTTGTAAATATTTTTCATGAATATGTTTCTCTACATTTCTGAAGAGTTTTGAACTGTTAAATTCTCAGTTTCCCCCTTTTCCACAGAGCTCCTTGTAGTTTAAAAGTTGTCTCTATTTTACATATAGGGAAACTGAGGCAGGGATCTGAGGTGACCAAGCCAGTCAGTGACAAAGCCATCAGTGGCAGAACCAAGAACAAAACCCATGTCTCTTGATTAGTCCAGTACCGTCCACTAGCCTATATGTTATAATGTAACCTATACTAACTACAATAATTCACCAATAAATGGTGGCATACGTAGATCAACTACCTGCACTGGCAATATAATTATGTCTCTTTGACAATCCTACAGGTTGATTACGGGCCAAGCAGAGGGAGAATAGGTTTGACTTTCACATAGGTTTGAATGGACACACTGTAGGACTTTCAGCTAATCTCCCTAAATGAATCTTTATAAACCAAAAATAAATATTGTTCTCCTACAAAGGATTCAGTGATTATTAGGGATGTAAACAGATAATCTTATTGGGTGATGCTTACCAATAACCAAGTAACTGGCACCCCGCCTGGACAGAGCAGCTGGGCCCAACATGCCACGGGCTGGGGCCAACAGCCTTACAGGGCCGGCAGCTGGCAGCCCGGCCGTTAACCAAGTAACTGATAGAATTTTAATTGGTTACACAATAAATATTTTTATTCATTTTTTACATCCCTAGTAATTATATCAGGTAATTAATAAAAAAGTACCTCAGTAGAGCTTTGGGTGAAGAAAAAAATCAATTTTTATGTAAAATTGTGTCTCCAAATTTTTAGGCACAAGATCACTTTTCCTTCTTGGGTGTAAGTTATTCAATCAGACACAGTAAGGCATATGTCCCTGTGAGATAACATATCACATGGCATTCTCCATACCCTTTCTTTGCTGAGGAAGTACTTATCTCACATTAACACAAATCTTTGAGTAGCAGATAGGGTTGCCAGGTGTCCAGTTTTAAACTGGACAGTCCAGTATTTGAGCTTTCTCTTTGGGAAACAAATTGAGAAAATATAAATGTACGGTATTTTATAAATAAGCTGTAATGTAGATTGTGAGGTAATGTCAAGTGTGTCCGGTATTTTTGTTGAAACCATCTGGCAACCCTACTTTGAGTAGCTGACTGAGATGGCAACTAAAGACATCCAACCAAAACAGTTCTTTTCATAGCCATTATGCTGTGCTGGCCATTTTAGGTGCATGGAGGTGGGAAAAATGCAGCTATGCTGCTAAAATAAAAATGGCCTGCTAATGGTATTACTTCCAAGAAGTCTCAGGGCAACCCACATTATCAAGTGATGTAATTTCATGGCACAGTGCATTCTGAGAGGTCCTTGGCAATCTAGGAAGTGCCAGGGAATTTAACAGGAGGGGGAAAAGGTTAGTTAAGCTTTTTTCCCCCCCGCCCTGTGCTGAATGTCCCTCAGGGCCTGACTAGTGGGCTCATTCAGTATCTAAATCGGTGATTAACTCAATTTTCATTTTAACTATGCAGGTCACTACCAACTGAACAGCAGATGGGGAAGAATGGAGTAAATTTCTTCTAGACAAAGTTTTAATTTCCCCATGCCCAGAAACCAATGCTTTAAAACAGAAAGGACACCCCCCCTTTTCTCCTCACCTTTCCACAGGATGTTTTGCAGAAACTGGGGTGTTTTGCAGAAACTGTCCATGCCATCCTTTAAAAAAACGTGCATCATTTCTGCAGAGCAGAAGCCTTAAGGCAAAGGTTTGACTGCAATGTGCCCCTACAAACAGTACCCTAAGGCACATGGATGCACCCCCGACTAGCCATAGATCTGAAATGGATCCAGAGAGACCATCTCCTGAGAAGAAACATGATTTTCTCCATATAGTTTGATCTGTGAAAATGGAGATGTGAATTATCAGAACCCACTGATGATATGGGACGGCATGGGGGAGGAGACATTCATATATCATGACAAGAGGCATGGGATATGAATGGTAGCTGAATACAACAGACCCTGTCTACTAAGAAACATCCCTGATAAGACATTCTATGAAAGAATTATTGTTCCTTTTGGGAAGTATGAATATGGGCTATTTTCTACACAGAAAGATCATGAAAAAAATTTTTTAGATGAACTAATGTGCTGATGTGAAAGAGCCTTCCACACATGCTTCACCCCGCATGCCAGACACAGTTAGTCAAGCACCTTCTTTACCGCTGTGAAAAAAGTTCCCGAACATCTACGTGAGTTGATAACAATCAACATCTGCAAGGGCATGCAGAAACCGTGGCCCATGAAATATGTCAATCTTTGAACAGACATCCAGTCAAGAGAGTACACTTGTTCAAGGGGGAAAAAAATCTCACCTCAAGCAATCTAATCTCTCATGAGGAGGCCTTTTCATCTCCTGTCTCCCCCATGTACGGTGATGTGAAGTCCTTGAAGTGACAGTAATTGCAGAATAGTACAGAACTGGTACAAGGGCTTAGCCAGAGCGATTGTGCCCCAGGGACATGCAGTTGTGTGAGCTGTGAAGAAGAGATTGAATTTATGGGACAGCACCCAATACGGCAGCTCTGCCATGAGAATCACGTAGAAAAAAAAACAAGATGCAGATGATTATTCTTCTGCATTTTTGCAAACATGAACAACCAACAACTTGCAAGCAGCAAAGTTGCCAATTACATATTCAAAGATCTCAACCACTTGCATAAAAGAAGCTTGCATGCTTTACCTATTAAATAAGATTTACTTTTTAAATTAAGATTGTTATAGCCATTTATCCATGATTGCTAAGCACATGTACATACAGTCTCATGGTTTTGGTTTCCTTTGTTGCATTTTTATCAAGAAAAACTAAGATCATTTGTCTTTAAAAACCTACTTAGAAATATGACAACTTTTGCTTTTGAGACTAGATGGCTTTGGATACCTTTGGGCCTTGCTCTCTATAAAAGTCATCCATGCAATATGCTTGTCAACTTTGCCCAGACATGTCATACGAGGTTGTTGTTGTTTTTTATCAAGGCAGGAACAAACCTTTACAAAAATGGAGAGGATTGAAAAACAACCAAAATGCTGTTTTTGCTTGAGAAAAGGAAATGCAGAAATACTTTGCTTCAATGTGTCTTTTCTTTAGAGCTTGTAAATTTCACCACTTTCTTCTCCTAAAAATTTTTTGGGTCTGATACTAATCCCAGTGAAGTAAATGGGCAGCTTGCTAGGACTTTAATAAGAGGAGAAGCAAGGCCTTTGAGTATCATTCACAAATATCAGCCATCAGAGCAAATACCAAAGACACAATTCTTAGCACAGTTCTCAAAAGCTGAAGAAGCAACCACTGAAAAAAATACAAAACACATTAGATATCATTTAACAAATGGTGAATTTAATCTAAGTCAGGCTGCAGGGTGACTGAGATTTAAGAGCTGTTTGCTAGCCAATATAAGATGAGTAGTTGCCTCAGTCCAGTTACTACACATCACAAAACCCTCCATCATGTATTGCCACTCTTTCTTGATAGCATCAGCAGAGAGGCCAGAGCTTGGGACCATGGCAATCTTTCCAGTGACTTCAGTGTGCTTTGGATTCAACCTGTGGAAACTGAAGTACCCTCAGACCTCATTGCAGGGGTCCTTCCAGGCTAGAGTGGAGATACATTGATGTGGGAGTGTGGGGAAAATTTATGCTAATACTGTCTATGGTGAACACTGGAAAACATAATCCCAACTATACATATAAAATTATCTAAATTAGCTATTATCACTCACAAAAGAGAACTTGGAGTTGTTGTATATAGTTCTCTGAAAACATCCACCCAATGTGCAGCATAAATCAAACAAGTGACCACAATGTTGGGAATTATTAAGAAAGGGTTAGATAATAAGACAGAAAATATCATATTGCTTCTATATAAATCCATGGTACACCCACATCTTAAATACTATGAGCCGATGTGGTTGCCCCATCTCAAAAAAAAAAAAATATTGGCATTAGAAAAGGTACAAAAAAGGGCAACAAAAAAGATTAGGGTATGGAAGGCTGCCATATGAGGAGAGATTCATAAGATTGAGACTTGGAAAAGAGACAACTAACAGGGAATATGACAGAGGTCTATAGAAGCATGGTTGGTATGCAGAAAGTAGGGTAAATAACACTTCCTTTATTTTAATCATAATGCAAGAACTAGGGGTCATGAAGTGAAATTAATAGGAACAAGTTAAAAACAAATAAAAGGAAATATTTTTTCATAGAATTCAAAGTCAATCTCTGGATCTTTTCCCTGGAGGATGTTGTGAAGGCCAAAACTATAAGATAAAAGAATTAAATACATTCATGGAAAATAGGTCTATCAGTGGCTGTTAGCCAGGATGGGCAGGGATAGTATTCCTACCCTCAGTTTGCCAGAAGCTGGGAATGGGTGATGGCATGGATCACTTGATGATTACCTGTTCTGTTCATTCCCTCTGAGGCTCCTGGCATTGACCACTGTTGGAAGACAGGATGCTGAGGTAGATGGACCTTTGGTCTGACCCAGAACGGCTGTTCTTATGCTCTTAAGAAAGTATAGACAAAATGTACAGAGGAAAGCAAAGGAAAAGATAACAAATGCTTTTTTCCAATCATAGTTTAAACGAACACCAGCTTGCAAGAGTTACCACGTCTTTGTACAAATATGCCCTCGGTCCAACTCTAACTAGGAATAACATTAAAATAGAGCTATCCCCAGTGGTATTCCATCTCTCTTCTGTATCTGTGTTGGCTCTAAGAGCAACAGAATATCCTTTGAATCTGCCGTTTTAAGATATGTTTCAAATCTAGGACAAATGCACATGCTTTAGTCAACAGTTCATAGTATGTACTTCCTTGGTTGTAAAAAAAAAAAAGAGTTCCATAGGACCTTTGGAAAGTTAATATGAGCACTTCACACCTCCATCCATCTCACTCCTCCACTTCTGCATCCCCTTGACAAATCATATCCTCCCTCTCACTCTCTCCTGCCTGTGATCCTCTCCCGCCCCAACTTTCCATTTGTATGAAAAGCTGCAGGCTCTGGTGTTCACATAACACATCAGGAAGTTAGGAATTGCAATGAGCAGGGCAAGGAGTTGGATGTGATGAGCCTGCCAGTGTGAGTGAGAACAAAGCCTGAATGGGGAAGCAGGGACCGGAGAGATAGATGTCTATATGCCTATGAAGAAGGGCCCATGAGAGAGGAGGGCTCTTTGTGACTGGATAGGTCTAGGTCTAAGGTCATCACTGATCTGTTCCAGCCATCTCTAGTCAGTTACATGGAGCATGTGCAAATAAGCCTTCTGTTAGAAAGCCAGGCCAAGATTTTCAAAAGCAACAAGTGATTTTGGGTACCCGAGTGGAAACAAAGGGTTTTTCAGAGAATGGGTGCTCAGTGCTTTCTGAAAATCAGGCCTCTTTAGGGCCTTTCCAGTTGGACACCCCAAAAAGTGAGAATCACACAGTTATGAATGGTTGGTATCAAATTGCATCTTGAAGCGATTTCAATACTGCACAGGAATCTTTGTTTCTACAGTAATTCTCAGCACAGTTCGTGTGTCTTTTGCTCTTTGTCCACACTAAGTAACATAAAGGAATGACGCAGACCCAAAAGCTCAATGAAAGTGAGAAAAAGAAATGAAACCCGCTCAGAACTAATGAGCCTCACAAATATTGTAAATGATGCAAATGGGACTTCAGCACTCTTTCTTGCTTTTGGCGTGAAAGAAATGAGTAATTGGGATCAAAGGGAAATCCTGTGGTGGTGACAGTTCCGTTTTGTAATGTGAATTTCCTAATGGTTTTGTCTTTCAAACCTGTCAGTCAAAATTTACAAAGCAAAAACCTCTAGGCAACTAGCAGGTGTTGAAGGAGGCACAGTAGCAGCTGTAAACAAGAGCAAGGAGGAGTGCACTATGTGGCTGTGACACCCACAATATTTGCTACCATTTCTTTCATCACGTAGGTTTTTCAGTGTCTCTTCTTTGTTCAGTATTTGAAGATCAGCTGAGGTATTACCAGTATATCCAGTCTATCAAGCGAGTGTAGATTAATCATTCCATTTTCAGCTGACAGGCATTTTTCTTGCTTGGCAAATAGGACAGTCTCCAAATCTAGACTGTCTCTTCAAAGTTCACCTTGTTTTCAACTTCAGGCAAGGGAAAGAGATGTAAGAAAGTTAATCTATGATAGAAAATGGAGATGATTGCACGGGTGCAACAAGGTTACTACAGTGGCAGTTCCAAATCTGAAAGCTTTCAGGATCAAAGATAAACTAATCCACAGCTACCAGTGTGTTGGCTGGACAACCAAACTATTGAGGACAATCTTCAAAGCAGCATCAATTCAGGCTCTACATGTGTGTATGCAACTTTGCACGTGCCTATCACTTGCACATGATTGTTTTTCCACAACAAATCTGAACAAAACAGTATAATAGTTAATAAATATAAATATTTCAAGCCCAATTTATGAAATATTTTATAAAAATAACAGAAATCAATTTGCTGTAGCCACTACTATGTATTAGCATTATTAGATACTGGAGTCCACTTTTTCAAACTTTGCTTAAGTTATTGCTATGCTGCAGCTCACACTGATTGCTATTGAACAACATAACCCCTTGAATGGATGGTGCACAAAAATCTGGGTTGCTTTGATGATGTAGACAAAAAATGACAAACTTGAGATAAGACTCAGAAAATATCTGAACACTCCATTGCATTTTCACCACAATGGGAGTCACTAAAAAAAGGTAAATACAGGCAATCAGAAAGGAAAAATTCATTCTAATTGTTTCCACTACTAGATCAACTACATTGAATTTGTAAAGTTAGTTTTTAGAGTATAACCATGTTTTAGAGTATAACCATACCTTGATTTAGCTAAACCCCAAGATCTGCTTTCAAAAGAATTACATAAAAAAGCAACAAACCTCATCCTGAAATTATCTCTGATCTCTCTAGCCTTGACATTCAGTACTTTTTGTCATATAATCACAACATATGTTGTAGTATTATTTTATATTCATATTAGACACCACACGCCCCTCCAATGGCAGTTGGATTCTGTCCTCTGCTTCACCTACTTAGGTCTTGATCCTGTTACACCCTGCTCATGTTAATTATCTCAATTAACATTCTAAGTTTGTGAAATGGTTTGGGATCCTTTGGGAGAAATTAATTAGAACCTTCAGAATAAATGGCCTAGATGATGTAGCTTCAAGAAATCCCAGAGTGAGAGTTCATTGAGCAAATACTGCCAAAATTCATAGGACCCACCCGTCAAACTCAAATTGAAAAGTAACCTGTAGGATGGAATGTCTGTTTTTCTCTCCCAGAGAAATCTATATATACACCTCTAAAAGGTAAGATCGCATAAGGGATTTTGGAAATACGTCGTCGACAAATATAAATACTGAAAAATATTAGCAGAAAAAACACACTAACACAGTCTCTACCAACAATGAGTAGCCCTGTGGCACCTTAGAGAGTAACTGAAAATATAGAATCATGAGCTTTTGTGAGTAAAACCCACTTAATCAGATGAATTGGAGTGGAAACCAAGATATTTATAACAGCAGATATTTATAACTGACACCAAGGTATTTATAACAGCAAAAGCAGTTGCCTGTCAATTGTAGGACCATGTTAATAAAGCTAATTAAGTGGGTTGGATGTGTCCCATACATAGCTTTTGATGTGGAAATGCAGATGTTAAAGGCAGGAGACATTGGCTTGGTAGTGCACCAACCAGTTAATGTCTGTGTTCAAGCCCAGAGCAATAGTGTCAAATCTGTTGATGAATTCTAGTTCTGCAGATGCTATCTGTAATTGGTTAGTGAAATTCCTTTGTAGAAGAATGGCTACTTTTAAGTCCATGATTGACTGACCAAGCAGGTTAAAATGTTCCCCCTACAGGTTTATGTGTTACCATTTCTGATATCTGATTTGTGTCCATCCAATCTCTACCAGTTCTATAGCTTTATTAAATTAAACAATTCAAAGGAAGAACAACAACAAACAGATGTTTAATCTTTTGCCTTTCCAGAGGCATTTATCTGTACAAAATAGAAGTGAAAAATATGAAGCCTCATTTTTAGGAAACAAAAATATATAAACACATATTGGTGGATCTGAGTCTCATTTACACTAAGGCCATCTAACATCACTTTGGCAGTGAAAAGGGGCCTTAGTGTGCATGTAAACATAATTTATTCTCACTTTACACCATTCTGGAATTGTGAAGGGGTCTTAAAGGGGAAGAGGGTTGGTATACATGAGAATCATGGGTGCTCATATCCATAATGTTTCAAAGAAAATGAGTTGAAATAAATTGTATGAAAAAAAGAAATGAAAGGGTCCAATATTAAAAAGTGTAAGTGCAGTTTGCAGCAGGTGGTTATAAAATAGCGACAGAGCCCCTGTTCCATAGCATGGACTGCGAAATAAAAGAGAAATGCGGCATAGTAGTTAGGAAATAAAACCCCTTGAGCTGAATTGTTCCATTTACCTACAGGGCTGATGGGTGGTGCAGAGCTGTGTCGCTTCATGAGGAGTTCTATGAAGCATTCTTCCCCAGCCTAAGTGACTCAAAGGTGGACTACCCAACTTATAACCCTTGGCAGGGACCTGCTTTTGCAAGAGCAGCTGCTCAGCTCTTTCTGAAAGACAGGTGTCTCACCCTGGATATCCAAAAATGAAGGCATCCAAAGCCACTAGTCATTTCTGAAAATAGGTGCACAAAAGCTGCATGCCTGTTACTACAGTACCCTTTTGGGGATATAACTAATTCCCTGTCACTACACAGTGACCAGCTCCAATAGCTGGAGTTGGGGAGTCAAGCCATTGCTCTTATTCCTCCCCACCCCTTGTAGCACCATGCACAGGGGCTGCAATTCAAATTAACAATTAATTGGGCTGTGCAAGGGCTTTACATCCATTCATCTCAACACAAGGAACAATTTGGTCCTAAACCAGGAAAGACCAGGTTAAAATTCTGAGTCTCACGCATCAAATGGAAGAAAAAATTTGAAGGTACACTGGCATAAAAGTTTCTAAATAGGAGCTGGTTATCACTGTCACTATTAATAACACTGACCAGTAAGATAAACTAAACAAACAAAACACGTTACAAATGTAAAACATCGCCTGATTTTCAAGCTATCATTACAGTAAGTGAGGTACCGCCTCAAGGTATGGATATAAAACCTTACAACACAAATTCTACTTGTGCACTTAAGAGTGTTGATTGTGTGTATTGCATTTTCTAGGGGCTGATCCTCCCTCCCTTCCCTGCTGTGCCAGGATGAGGCACTAGATAACTGCCTGGGTCTAACATACCAGCAAGAATGATCCTGGAACATAACTGCTCTGCTGGAGCAAACTAAATTAATATAACTGGAAAAAAAGCAATTTGGGATGGAAGTGAATCCAGTGGTGTAAAATTAAGATGTCTGGTGTTAAATGCCATCCAGCAATGCAGGGATTATACCTGGTAACTCTCCCATGCTGCTTTCTAGGCACAGCCACAATCACAGTGGCTAGATCTTCAGGTGTAAACTGGATTAGTTCTGCTGCAATGGAGTCATACCAGCTAACATGATCTGAGGAACTGGACCAATGTATTTCGTTGAAATTAACCTTTGGATTCCTCTTTGGGAACTAATTGTATGTTACTCGGTACTGGGTTCTTACACAGCATTCTGGCACATGGAATATATCCTCCTTTATGGATAATAAGAACTTTGATCACCAGGTTCCTCATTCTGCTCTCACTTACACCAGTGTTTACCCTGGTCTAACTCCACTAGGGTGGCTCTTCGGTGGGCGCAATTTGGTATATCTCCACTAAAGTCAATGGAACTGTTTATTTACTTCAGTTAATGGTTTGGCCTCCTAATTCTAAAGTACAAGGCAATGTCAAACACAACATTGTAGGGAACAGGTTATTTTGACATTCTCTAGGAGAGAGGTATCCTGGAGAGGCTGTTAAGAAGACTGCCTTCAAATAACTCAAAATGTCTCCAGATATAGCTCTGATGTTGGCTAGAAGGTTGATTATGACAATGTGGAACAATTTTGCATCAATCTTCACTACAGGGGATGCCAGGGAGAATCCCTCACCTCAGCCATTCTCTTTAAGTGACAAAACTGAGGAACTGATGTAGATTGAGGTATCATTAAAGGAGGGTGTGGAACAAACTGATAAATGAAACAGTAATACGTCACCAGGACCATATGGTATTTACTCAAGAGTTCTGAAGGAATTACACTCTGAAATTGCAGAACTACTAACTGTAGAATTAACCCATTGCTTAAATAGCCTCTGTACTAGATGACTTGAGAACAGCTAACCATGTGACATCAATTTTTTAAAAGGACTCCACAGGTGATTCTGGCAATTGTAGACCCATTAGCAGATAAAGCCCATCATTGACTGGGCAAAGTCATTTTGCGTGGATTACATTTATAGGAAAATTCAAGAAATTAAATCTACGTAATAGAATTTTTTATTAATGTGCTTGCAAAAGGGAAGTAAAAGAACAGTTTTTCATTTATAGGATTTCAACTTTAAACATTATTCATTTTATTGAATAATTACCATACATAGTAAATTTGAATCAGAAACTCGTAAAGCTTCCATTACTCTTTCCATAACTAATTGGAATTATTTTGTGATTTGTAACAGTAAAAATTTTCTTTGCACTAAAGTGATCGTTGAATAGGCAACTCGATTATAATTTTGTTAGCAAATACTTTCTTAACTCTAATCATAATAGTAACAACTTTTTTTTGATGAAAAACAAAAATAGATATTTGAAACTTTCACTGAGCATATTACAGTGTAAAAAGTAATGCATTCAGCTATTGCATTTATGCAAAATTTGGTATTTGTAGGTAATCACAAAATATGACTTTATTTTGCACAAACAAATCCACAAACAAACAAACAAACTTTTCAAATTATATAATAGATAAGACCAACTTCAGTACCAGGCAAACTGATCAAAACTATAGAAAAGAACAGAATTCTCAGATACATAGATTAACCTGATATGTGGGGGAAGAGACAAAATGTCTTTTGTAAAGGAAAATCATGCCTCACCAATCTATTAGAATTCTTTGAGAGTATTAGCTAGCATAGGACAAGGGTAATCCATTGGATATATGTACTTGGACTTTCAGAAAGCCTCTAGCAAGGTCCCTCCCCAAAGGCTCTTAAGTGAAGTAATTAGTCGTAGGATAAGAGGGAAGGTCCTCTCATTGATCATAACTGGTTAAAACATCAGAAACAAAGTGTAGGAATAAAAAAGTCAGTTTAGTGGCAAAAGGTAAATAGGATCTGAACTGGGACCAGTGCTGCTCAACATATTCATAAATGATCTGAAAAAAGGGACAAACAGTGAGGTGGCAAAGTTAGTTACACAGGGATCACACAAAGTTAAATAAATAGACAACAAAGTGGCAGATGACATTCAATGTTAATAAATTCAAAGTAATGCATATTGGAAAACAATCTCAGGTACACATAAAAAATAATGAGTCTAAATTTAGCTTTAAACACTGAAGAAAGAGATCTTGGAGTCTCCATGGATAGCTCTCTGGAAACATCCACTTAGTGTGCAGCAGCAGTTTAAAAACAAACAAACAAACAAACAAACAAACAAACAAACAGAATATTAGGAACTATTAGGAAAGGGATAGCTAATAGTACAGAAAATATAATGTCATTATATTAATCCATAGTATGCTCATATCTTGAATATTTAGAACATAAGAACAGCCATGCTGGGTCTGACCAAAGGTCCATCTAGCTTAGTATCCAACAGTGGCCAATGCCAGATGCCCCAGAGAGAATGAACAGAACAGGCAATGATCAAATGATCCATCCTCTGTCACCCATTCCCAGTTTGTGAGAAACAGAAACTAGGGGCACCATTCCTGCCCATTCTGACTTGTAGCCATTGATGTACTTATTCTCCACAAATGTATCTAGTTCTTTTTTTAACCCTGTTATAGTCTTGGACTTCACATCATCCTCTGGCAAGGAGTTCCACAGGTTGACTATGCATTATGTGAAGAAATACTACTACTACAACTACTACTACCACCACCACCAGGGATAGCTCAGTGGTTTGAGCATTGGCCTGCTAAACCTAGGGTTGTGAGTTGAATCCTTGAGGGGGCCATTTAGGGATCTGGGGCAAATCTGTCAGGGCTGGTACTTAGTCCTGGCAGGAGACTGGACTTGATGACCTCTCAAGGTCCCTTGCCACTCTATGAGATAGGTCTAGGTTAAGCTTCTGGGACTGGACAAGAGGGTAGGTCACATGCTCACCTGCAATGTTCTGGTTACTCCCTCTGAAGCATCTGGCAGTGACCATTGCTGGAAGACAGGGTACTGGGCTAGGTGGACCAGTGCACTGACCCAGGATGGCTATTTTATGGGCTTAGAGAAATCAGAAATCATATAACAGAATGTGTCCCTTTTGGAAAGTTAACATTGCTTAACAACATTAAATAACAAATGCAGAAGCCAACTCCATCCCTGTATTGGCTGTCCTACCACTCCCAGGGTGGGCACAACTTGAACCCAGCACACCCTAGGCAAATACCTCATCCCCTAAGCCACTCCACCTCCCTAGCTTCAGCAGGTGCCTTATCCTGCCTTCTTAATGCAGGAGCCAGCTCCATCCTTGGGGCAGCCTGTGTTGACTTTTTGGAAAGTTAACATTGCTTAACGTTAAATAATAAATATTCAGGCAAATTTGACAACCTGTGTTTTTCCTTGTGGGAAGAAACAGAGTTTGGGGATTAATTTTGAAGTATAATGACTTAGCAAAGTTGTACTTCAACAGAGCTCAGTGCTCAAGGAATGTCTTCTTTAGTGAAGCCTGGATAGGTGATACTATCATGCATGTTGCGCTGTGTGTGAATTTTTTCACTGGGACTGCCAATATGGTAAGAATCAGCCTTGTTTTGCATTAGCACTGCATTCCCAAGCAGGGGCGGCCCGTGGCTATAGGCCGACTCAGGCGCCGCCTTCAACGGCGCCCGATGATGACATCACCCCATTGACGGCCCATTGACTGCCGTGTGGGCGGGGGTGCCGAGCGCGCATTCCGCCTGGGGCACCAGCTGCTGCAGCCCGCCTCGGGCCGCTCTTGTTCTCAAGCCAGCAGTGCTTTGTCAGAACATCCCTTAGGCCTGTGAATGCTCCAGCACAGCTTTTTGAAAATTGTTTGGTTTTATTTTGGCCTCCACATTTTTTTTTTTTTTTGAGGCTGTTCTTGTTGCAGTCAGAGTTTGAGCTTGATTTGCTGGGACTGGACACACAGGACGGAGCATCTCCATTCCACCTATTCCTTATACTCTCAGCCTCTGTGCTTCGTAAGGTGCCATGTATGTGATTAATGATCAAAAAACAGCAGTGATACATGCATAGGTACCAGTGGACATTCCCTTTTTATAATCTCTATTTCATAATAGCCTTGAGACACTGTAGGCTGGGTAGTGCGTAATCCATTTTAATGTGCGCCAGTCACTCATTGCTGTACAATGTGTCAGTTTTACACATTGCATCTGATACCAATTTTTTACTTCTTCAGAGGCCAATACAGCATGACTACAAGCAATGTAATTCTTCTTTCATCAGATTGACAGTGCTGAGGGATTTGTCTACTAGTGAAGGAGAGATTTGCAGCTTCATGACAACTGTGCCATCACATTATGCTAGCAGGACATTCACAGCACTTATGTAAGGGACATGTTGACATTTTGATTGCAACCATCAGAGACATAAGGCTTGATTCTCCTCTCACCAGGGCTGGTATACATTAGAAAATTAGGTCGACCCAGTTATATCCATGCCTCTGAGTGACCTAGGTCAACTGACCTAAGCTGCCACATAGACGGGGCTAGGTTGATGGAATGATTCTTTTAGTGACCTCTTTACTGCTTCTCAGGGAGATGGATCATCTGTGTTGACAGGAGGTCCCTTTCTACTGGTATAGGTAGTGTTTACTCAGTGTCACTGCCACTACAAAATCTGGCCCTTAACCCTGGCTTACCCCCAACATCCATCTGCTCTGCTCTGCACCTCTGTTATCGAACACCTCTGTAGAAACACCCATGATCCCATGGGCTTCATCCATTACCAGTTTGTTCTCTCTTCCTTCAGTTCTGTCATAGTCCTTGCCAAATAGCACGATTTCTCCAGCCTCCTTAGGTAGGTCTACACAGCCTGCAGCAGTGAGCCTCTCAGTCTAGGCTGACAGTCTTGGGTCAACAGGGCTCATGCTAGTGCTCTAAAAATAGACACATAGACAGTGTTTTGAAGGTTGGGCTCTGAAGCCTAGTGAAGGGGGTGGGCTTCATTGCCCAAACTCCAGCCTGATCCACAACTTTCAAGAGCTGTCTAGGCAGCTATTTTTAGAGCACTAGTGCAAGCCCCGCTAACCCAAGTCAGTCAGCCTGTTGCAGTCTATGCTGTATAGACAGAGCCACTCCTTCCCCCGACTACAGCCCCCAGCATTTATCTGATACATTTGTCTCCCTTTTAAATATTATTCCCACTCCCATTTCCTCGTTTCCCTGCACAAAATTTTACTGACTTTTCAAATAAGACTGACAATATGTGTTGCCTCTCCAAACCAGATAACGAAAACTCTAATCCTAGCCTTCGTCTACTCTGGCCTTCATTACTGTGACCTCCTGCCCTCTGTCCTGTAACACTTTCACTGGCTTCATACAAAATACAGCTGCTGATATGGTCTCTCTCACCCATCACACTGACCTCATTGCTCCCCTTTGAATCCCTCGGCTGCATCCCCCCTTCATTGCATTGGGTTAAAGCGGCTCCATGTCATGTTCAAAGCCCTTCACAACTCTGCCCCTTCTTACTTATCCCTCCTCATCTCATCTCTGCTGCTCTGTGTCTTCCAGCCACAGCGCCGGCCTCATTCACCAGTTTGTCAGCTTCTCACACAAACATCTCTGTGAGGTCTTCTGTGCTCCCACTTGGAATGATCTCCCCATACTGATCCATAAGCCTGCTTGGCCTTTAAGTCTCCCAAATCCACCATTGCCATGATGCCTACTAGGAATCAACAAATCAGGGATGGCTCGAGGGGCACAGAGTTGGCACTTTTATCTCTATAAGGATACATAGGCATGAAAACATTGTATATAATTCATTGCATCCCTCTCCTCTCACACTTTGCACGTCATATGTCTTCTCAGCCTGTAAGGTCTTCAGAGTAAGCACTGTATCTTCCAGCCCATGGGGGGGGGAGGAGGAGGGACAGCAAAGTGAGCAATTGCCCCGGGGCCCAGAGAGTCAAAGGACCTGGGGCTCCAGGCTGCCACTGCTACTCCTGCAGTAGCTGTGGCACCCAGAGCCCCAGACCCTTTAAATTGTGCTCTGTGCAGCACTGAGAGTTGGCTACCCTGCCCCCACTCCTTCTGTTAGAGACCCCACCCCTTCCAGGAGCTCAGGGCCAGCTTCTCTCACCTTGCCCAGCGGCCCATGGAGGCTGTTGGCTCCCTTGTGTATGTGCAGTGGCTGGTATAAAAGAGGTCCAATCCCAACCAAGACCTCCAACACTAGTACATAGGGTACGTCTAGACTACATTTTTTTTCAAAAGGAGATATGCAAATTTGCATATCTTCTTCCAATCGCTTTTTTGAAAGCGGGTTTTTCGAAAGTGAAAGTAGTTTAGACAAGGTTCTTTCAAAAATTGAGGTTTACAGGTTCTTACGGAAAAAAGGGTTTTTTTGAAAAAAAACTGTGTCTAAACTACTTTCACTTTCAAAAAATCCACTTTCAAAAAAGCGATCGGAAGAAGGTATGCAAATTAGTGCTGAATTTGCATATCTCCTTTCGAAAAAAAACTTAGTCTAGATGTATAGGGTAATATCAACAGTTTGATAATAAAATACTTCCAATAATTCAACCCTCAAGCACAAGTCATACCTTTGACTTCCTGGGTGCCTGGAGTTTTAAAAATATTTACTTCCAAGTGGAGAAAGTCCAATCAAATGTATCCAAGTGTAGCTCTGAAACTGTGCCATTGCACATAACCTGTAATTTGGTGCAGATGCTGTGGAAACAGAGGGATGCAGATGAATATTGTTTGTGCAGGAGATTGGGTGTTTCTCTGTGGTTTATCCTTCAGGCTGCTCACAAGCTTGCTTCAGGCTACAAGAGCTTTTTCTTCCAGCTCTAATAATGCTGTGAGAGACTCCACCCCAGCATTCTCACACTACTTAGTACTGCCATAAACACCTTGAATACCTTGCTCTTTGCCAACAGCTCGTTCAGTTCTGGGCAGGGTTCTCAGGTAGCACTCTGGCAGCAACCATCCTTTATTCTTAACTGTCCGGGATTTCTTCTGGAACAATTTTGTGGTTTTGTTTGTTTGTTAGTGTCTGATAGTGCTCCTGCAACCAATCACGCATTTTGAAAACTAGAAAGGAAATAATACAACGGGATCAAGAGAGCACAAGGTTTACTACTGGGCAAAATCCTTGCACATTGTATGGATAGGGAAATTGATTGTGCCCCCCCCTCCAACGTATGCAAGGGCTGAGCTCAATTTTAGGCCTGGGCTACACTTACTAGGTTGACATATCTATGGCATGCAAGGACATGAAGCTACGTGGATCTATTCCCTCCCCCCCTCCCAGCGTAGACATAGGTCAAGAAAATAATTTTTCTATTGATTTAGCTCCCATCATTAAAGAAGGTGGAGTTCCTGCAGTGGCAGAAAAGCCCCTTCTATTGCTGCGGTCTGATGTCATAGTCATGTCTCAGTAGTGCCCATAGTGTAGATATGGCCTTATTCTTTGGCCACAGAAAACAAAGGTCTTGCCTACACTGGGACTCCAGCCACTACTCTAGATGCACCAAGTGCAGAAATAGTTTACACTGGAATAAATTATATATATGATGAGGGTTTACACCAGGGGCTATAACACTGGTCTACAATTTTTTAGAAGTCGTCTGCTTCAGAGATAAAATGTGCTATTTATTATGTATTTTGATGTGCTGAATTCAAATATGACAATTAAAACAACTGATTGGCTACTGTTTCCAAGATATTTAAGTTTTTACATTTTACGTCTATGTATATTGTGTAGATAGTAGAGTTTTAATCATAAATTGTAAACCTAGGTCTTTTCATGTGTTTATGGTTGCTTTACATGATAATATTTCACCTGTCAGCTGTGTCTACATTGGCACCCTTTTCCAGAAAAGGGATGCTAATGAGACAAGTCGGAATTGCAAATGCCGCGGGGATTTAAATTTTCCCCGCGGCATTTGCATGAATTTATAACTGCGCTTTTTCGGCTCGGGGCTTTGTGGAAAAAGCGCCAGTCTAGATGCGCTCTTGCGGAAAATAAAGCCTTTTCCGGAAGATCCCTTATTCCTGATTTTAAGAGGAATAAGGGATCTTCGAGAAAAGGCTTTATTTTCGCAACAGCGTCTAGACTGGCGCTTTCGTCAAAGCCCTGAGCCGCGGCTATGTTCATGCAAATGCCGCGGGAAAATTTAAATCCCAGCGACATTAATTCGGACTGTCTCGATTAGCATCCTTTTCCAGAAAAGGGTGCCAAATGACTTTAAAAATCAGCAAAGGGTTATATAAATAAAATTTATTATGAAACAAAAGGCAAAAAACTATTATGTACATAGTTTAGTCCTATTCAGTGTCTACTCAGCGCTTCTTGGCTTGTCTCTTGTATTCATTAAATGGAGCATCTCTTGTCACTGTCCAGCAATAGGCTGCAAGCATTGATGGGCTCCATTTGCCCTGATAGCATTTCTCCATTGTTGCAATGTCCTGGTGAAATCACTGGCCGTGCTCGTCACTCACTGCTCCGCAGTTCAGTGGAAAAAAATCTAGATGAGAGTGCAAAAAATGTATCTTTAGTGACATGTTGCAACCAAGGCTTTTGTATGCCTTGAGAAGGTTTTCCACCAACAACCTGTAGTTGTCTGCCTTGTTTCCGAGAAAATTTATTGCCACTAACTGGAAGGCTTTCCATGCCGTCTTTTCCTTGCCACGCAGTGCATGGTCAAATGCATCATCTCGAAGAAGTTCACGAATCTGAGGACCAACAAAGACACCTTCCTTTATCTTAGCTTCACTTAACCTTGGAAATTTTCCACGGAGGTACTTGAAAGCTGCTTGTGTTTTGTCCATGGTCTTGACAAAGTTCTTCATCAGCCCCAGCTTGATGTGTAAGGGTGGTAACAAAATCTTCCTTGATTCAACAAGTGGTGGATGCTGAACACTTTTCCTCCCAGGCTCCAATGACTGTCGGAGTGGCCAATCTATCTTGATGTAGTGGGAATCTCTTGCACGACTATCCCATTCGCAGAGAAAACAGCAGTACTTTGTGTATCCAGTCTGCAGACCAAGCAAGAGAGCAACAACCTTCAAATCTCCACAAAGCTGCCACTGATGTTGGTCATAGTTTATGCACCTCAAAAGTTGTTTCATGTTGTCATAGGTTTCCTTCATATGGACTGCATGACCAACTGGAATTGATGGCAAAACATTGCCATTATGCAGCAAAACAGCTTTAAGACTCGTCTTGATGAATCAATGAACAGTCTCCACTCATCTGGATCATGAGCGATGTTGAGGGCTGCCATCACACCATCGATGTTGTTGCAGGCTTACAAGATCACCTTCCATGAAGAAGAATGGGACAAGATCCTTTTGACGGTCACGGAACATGGAAACCCTAACATCACCTGCCAGGAGATTCCACTGCTGTAGTCTGGAGCCCAACAGCTCTGCCTTACTCTTGGATAGTTCCAAATCCCTGACAAGGTCATTCAGTTCACTTTGTGTTATGAGGTGTGGTTCAGAGGAGGAGGATGGGAGAAAATGTGGGTCCTGTGACATTGATGGTTCAGGACCAGAAGTTTCATCCTCTTCCTCGTCTGACTCAAGTGAGAATGATTCTGGTGCATCAGGAACCGGCAGTCCTTCTCCGTGGAGTACTGGGCGTATAGCTGATGGAATGTTTGGATAATGCACAGTCCACTTTTTCTTCTTTGACACACCTTTCCCAACTGGAGGCACCATGCAGAAGTAACAATTGCTGGTATGATCTGTTGGCTCTCTCCAAATCATTGGCACTGCAAAGGCATAGATTTCCTTTTCCTGTTCAACCACTGGCGAAGATTTGTTGCACAAGTGTTGCAGCATATGTGTGGGGCCCACCTCTTGTCCTGATCTCCAATTTTGCAGCCAAAATAAAGGTGATAGGCTTTCTTAACCATAGTGGTTATACTGCGCTTTTGTGATGCAAAAGTCACTTCACCACAAACATAGCAGAAGTTATCTGCACTGTTCACACAAGTGAGGCATCTCTGCTCACTTTGGCTAAACAGAAATGTGTCCCTTTGCAAAATCAAACACTGACAAATAAGAGCACGACACTGTATGATTTCTAGAGCTGATATAGGGCAATTTGTTCAGCAGAGTGATGTAAGCTTCGTTATGATTGCATCATCCATGACTTCTAGGAATAACATGATGCAATTCATATCATGTATGACAATACCAGCTTCAGATTGCATCATTCATTGTTTTGCCTAAAAAGAAAGTACTGTCCAAACCCAGTCATAGATTTATTCATAGATCCAGTCAAAGATGTATTTTAGTCATTTCTGGTTTAAATTGAGATCCCTTCCCTTTATAACTCACTTATCCTCCGCCATTCCCAAGTCAAGGGTCGTATATACTGACCCAATAGCATATCTTGAAAACTAGAGCCAATCAACAATTTTAAGCATCATTTTCGTTCTCAGTGACCCAGAATTAGTAAAGTTTGACTACATTTATTTCAGAAGCATTTTGGCTGTAGAGCAGTGTAATCCAAGGATAGACTAGGTTTTACCAGGGATGGGATAAGACATAGATAGATAACATAGTCCAGGGACTGGACCTCATGGAGAAATCAGAATCTAATTTTTCATTAAAACATGTTTCCTGCCCTTGTGGATACAATCAATGGCTCACCAATGTGAGCCCAAATGTAACTGTTGTCTGTTTGAGTCTTCAGACAGCCTGGGTGCATCTACACTGCACCATAGCTAGAAATAAGATACCCAATTTGAGCTACTCAAATTGCATATCTTATTTTGATCTAATTTTGAAATAGCTTATTTCGAAATTTGGCTCTGTCTACACACCGCCAAATTTTGAAATAACCCACTATTCCAAAACGTCCCTTACTTCTTGTAGAATGAGGTTACAGGGACGTCAGAATAGCGAGCACAAAATAACAGGTTTGCTGTTAAGACACGGGATAGCTATTTCGGGCATCCCAAAATAGCGTTGCAGTGTAGACGTAGCCCCTGAGACACTAGCTCCAAGATGTGTGAGCTACCTCATTCATCTTAGTGCAACCACAGTAAGTGGTAAATTCACCCACTCCCTTTTGGGGTATGTCTACACAGCAGGGCAAAAGTCAAATTAAGATACGAATCTTCAGCTACATCAATTGCTTAGCTGAAGTCAAAATAGCTTAATTCGGCTTTTGGTGCTGTCTACACAGCGGGAAGTTAAAGGAGGAACACTTTTTTTTTTTTCCCCTGACTCCTCCTGGAATGAGGGTTACAGGAGTCAGAATAAGAAATTCTCAGGCTCGACATTATTTAAAAATAATGGCTTGCTGTGCAGACGCACATTTTGTTATTTCAAAATAACATCAGTTTCTGGCTTGCTGTTTAGACGTACCCTTGGAGCGACCTACCATATTATTTTTCCTTTGTGTTCAGTCCCAAATTCGGTCCCTGTAACATGGAACTACAAAAGAAGTAAATGGGAGCTGGCAATTGTGTACTTGACTCCTAACCTTATACATTTATTAGGCAGAGAGTTACACATAGGAATACTTACTTGTCAGTGCTTAGATTCAAGCTTCTCATCCTCATCCTGAAATACCTTCTGTACTTACCTGCTCTTGCCTGTTATCACCTCCTCTCTTGCCCCCTCTGCTTCAGCAATGGTGTCGTGCCCATTTGTCTGCTTCTAAAAAGGTCTCAGTGCTGTTTCCACAAGATCTCTTATGTATGGCACATCTTCATTGAGCTAATCCATTCAGCTACTACCCTCTCCGTCTAGTCTATGGTATCCTGTGTCAAATCAGAGTGTAGGTTTTTTGGGGCTAGGGTCATATCTTTTGCATATGTTCAGTATCCAGAACAATGGGGCTCTCATCCTTACAGAGACACTATAATACAGAAAAATCATAGTATTAAACAAACATAATAATAAATAAATAATAAATAATAATAATAATAAATAAATAATAATAAATAATAATAATACACTGTGTCAGAGAGAGCCAACAATGAATGGCCTTTGAGCTACCCTTTGGTCACTTCTGATGGAGAGTATGAACCTACATTATTACTGAAGCTCAGGGTACCAACAGGAGAAGAAAAAAATTAAGTAACAGGACATAGAGAAAGAGTCCCCTCATATCTCTAAGCCTTTTCATGGATAGCTATCTCTGTTAGGAGTTTGTATGTTAAAGAGAATGCAGTCATGAGGGGCATAGATGACACTGCCTGGGGAATGAGGCTACAGGAATACTGAGACATTTCCTGTACAGCAGACAGGGAAACACCGCACATGGCTGGCAGGATGTTGTTGCCATGGGGAAGGCCAGATGAGAGAGTCAAAGATATAGATAGAATGAAAATGAGGAGAAAAGGAATTGCTGATGATGTCTAAACATCTGGATTACATTGAGGCTAACCAATGGAAAATCCTGGATCCTTAGAGCTGGATTGTGACAGACTTCTTCAGGTACAGACTGCTGATACAATCTTTTTTGAACTCATTGTGCAGTTGCTAAGATTGCTCTGTTTGGTTACTTGGAAGTATTTTAGATATGATACACACACGTACAATCCATCAGGCAGTCTCAGGTCCTTTGAGAGTTTGGGATAGTCAGAACAGACAAATAGATAATTTTTGGTACCCTGTAACAATAACAAAAAATGCTTTCCTGCCCTTTGGATTAGACACCATAGTGCTAAGTGCTTGAGAAATACTCTACAATAGATTTTAAACTAAGTAGTCAAACTGGCTGTCTTCAGCACTGTTGAAATAAACAAAACCTGTGCATAGACAGGAGTTTAAAATGAGCATCCCAAAAGGCAGAGTGCAGGCCAATTTTGATGCTAGTAGAAAGGAGGTTTTCCCAGCTAATATTTTCCTTTCAGGCTCCTAGTGCCAACCAGATCAACTCCCAAAGCTTTCCATTTTCTTCTCTTCAGTAAATAGGGGTAATTACTGAATATGTGACAACCCTTGCTATCCCAACAATCCCTTCAGGAGGGAACTGTTTTGGTAGGACACCTAGGGTACCTACACAGCAAAGTTATTTTGGAATAACAGCTGTTATTCGGAAATAACTATGCGAGCATCTACACAGCAATTCTGTTATTTTGAAATAATTTAGAAATAATGGATGGCTTATTCCGACTTCTGTAAACCTCATTCTATGAAGAATAATGCCTATTCCAAAATAGCTATTTTGAAATAAAGCATGTGTAGACGCTCCACTTCTGCTATTTCAAAATAGCCCCTCCCTAGGGCCATTCTAAGTTATTCCTCCTGGGGTTCTAAATCGAGATAGCACGTCTAATTTTGAGGCTTCCCTGCAGTGTAGACATGCTATTTCGAAATAAGCTATTTTGGAATAACTATGCTGGAATTCCAAAATAACTGTGCAGTGTAGACATACCCCTAGAGCTCAGGAACAGAAACTAGTGGCCAGACTCCTTCCAGACAATGAGGGTATGTTTACACAGGGATAAACGCCCAGGTCAGTTATCTCAAGCTTTTAAGGCTTAGGCTGTGGGGGTTAATAATTGCTGTGTAGATATTCAGGCTTGGGCTGGAGTCTGAGCTCTGGGTCCCTCAACCCGCAGAGAATCCCAGTGCTTGGGCTCCAACCTCAGCCCAAACATCTACACAGCAATCTTCAGCCCCAGAGCCTGAACCCCAGGATCCCAAGTCAGCTGATTTGAGCCATCCACAGGTTATTTTTATCACTGTATAGATGCCTCACTGTATAGATGTCTACACAGCAGTGTAAGTCTCTGGTTAGCAGACCCACAGTTGGGCTCAAGGTCTTGTGGCCCAGTAGTTATGTTCCTGGTCACTGGGAGAGTGTGGCCTAGGGGTCAGAGTCAATTGCACAGCCCTCTTTCTCATGACAGTGTGTTTCTAGTGGCTAGAGTAAATGGCACCACCTTGGGAGAGGGGTGACATCCTCTCCTCTGGGACAAACTTGCTCTCTTGGTCTGTCCCTTTCATTCTCTCTCCTTGTGCCAGGCCTGAAACTGGCTGAATTTTTTGACTGAAATTCCTTATATTTAGCAGTGTCACTTTCACCGAGTATCCTGGAGTAAAATTTGATAATATTTCCTCCACCAAGGAACAGACTGAACGACTCATTAATAAGAATATTGCTACAGCATGAAGAATACTAGTCCACCCTCAACACTGCTAAGGTACAAGCCAGGGTTCAATTAATTTAAACCACCTCCTTCTGTGACAGTAATCTAAATCAATTATGCATTTTCAAACAGTTTGCAAAACAATGGTCTTAGGTATAAGCAATGTGAGCAGTTACTTTGAGGGCCCTGCTTTGGAAGGTTATCATAGTCCTGCACTGACCTAGGATCTCACAAGTCTGAACTGGATCTTTCCCACTAGCAGCAGCACCAAAGCCAGACTGAGCTCTCTCACTTATGACACCTTGCCATGCTTTGCTGGGACCCTGCAAATTGTAATATCCTCCCTGATAATGAAAATGTGGTTTGTCAGTTAGCTAGGGTAATAAATGGCCACAAAACTCTCCTACCAGCCAAGAGAGTACATAAGTAAGCCTTGAATAGCTGCCATTCCATCTGCCATGCAAAGAATAAGGAACAATACTTTTGAGGCTGAGTCATCTCAAGGCACTCTGCAATTAATTTCACAATAATTGTAGAATGTAAGGAAGTATACCCATTTTACATATGAATAAACTGAAGCACACAGAAGTTAAGTGATTTGGTGAAGGTCACAGCCATGACTCTCATTTCCTACTACCTGCTTTGACTACCATATGTCACTAAAGGCCAGCAGTACTGTTCTCAAGTAAGTTTAATGAGAGGGAAGGACATACGAAGGTTGCTTTAAGTTAATGTTCTGTTCTTGGACCCACTTGGCATAATTTAGAGCAGTCCAAAGGCCTCTCAAACTTGAACCAGCTGCCCACAGCCGCTAAGGGGGCCATTCTGATATCCAGTGATTATAGGAATACAGAAGTGCTTGAGCCACACTTCCTTTTCAGCTATGTCCTCTATATTTCCCACAGCTAGGTTCTACTTGAGGAATTCTGAGACGGATGAACATGCTAGCTTCATGGTCATTTCATACTGTTGAACTGTCATAAAAGTGGCTGCGGAAGGAGAGAGTCTGGACTTGTTGCTCTAGTTTGGTACTGTAGCTAGATAGCTGCAGTACAGGCAAAACCTGCTGCTTTGTTGTTGTGTCTTCAGCTTCTGATCTGTCATAGGCATAGAGCCAAGTTCAGGGCTGACTCATCCTCAGGCAACCTTACTGAAGAAAACTGGAGAAGTCAACTGAAGACTTCAGTTTGATTGTGTCCAGGAAATAAATCAGCACAGATTTTTGTCCATTGTCTAGTTTCTATCAAATTTGTTATGCCTGTGACTTCTCGGTAAAAATAGAAAATCTGCATTTTATTTTCAGGTGGCAAATCTTTGAAATCCTGTACTGGTATGGGCCGTATTTGCAGAAATTAGGTCCTATGCTTTTTACAAAGTTATACGGGGCAACAATTTTTTTTCAGAAAAACATTCCTGTAATAATGTTTAATTTGTAATGAGTTATTTGTTAAGCAATTTACACTGTGATCTGGACTTTGTCTCAGCCATGCCAAATTGCCTCGGTCCTTTTTGAAAGGCACACCAGAAGTGAGTGAGGAGTCCCCATGCCCATTCAATTCTTATATTGCGGCAGTTATGTTACCTCTGTCTTTGGCACTGGTGGGACTGCTACTCAAATAATACATCCTGTTTTGGTGTCCAGAAGTCAACAGGGAAAAACTGGACAGGGTTCAGAGAAAAGTCATGAGAATGATTCAGATATTGGAAAAATACCCCTAATTTTGAGACCCTCCCAGAGTGATACCTGTTTATCTTAACAAAGAAAAGGTGAAGGGGTGATTTGATCACAGTTTATAATAAGGGTGGGCAATCATTTTTGCAGGGGGGGCACTTAATTAATTTTGGTACGTGGTCACAGGCCAGCTCCACCCCCAGAAGGGGTGGAGCCTGGGGTGGAAGGGGTGGGGCTGTGGACTAGCCTTCCCCCAGAATTGTCAGGGGCTGGAGACTTTGGATTAAAAAAACACAGCTAAGAGCTCCCGGCTCCTGGCCCCACCACTACTGCATTGCCTGCCAGTCACCCGTGGTCCTGTGGCTATTTAAAGGGCTTGCAGCTCTGATCCCTGCTAGGGTAGCACCACAACCAGGAGCCAGGAACTGTTTAAATAGGATCCTGCTGCCTGAGCCACTGCTTGGAAATTCGGTGGCATAGGCAGCAGGATATAAATAGAAAGCAGCCAGATGCAGTCTGCAGGCCAGATCAAAGTGTTGGACAAGCTGGATCTGATCCCTGGGCTGCATCTTGTCCAGCCCTGGTCTATAAGTCCCTTCGTAGAGAGCAGAAATTTTATAAGAAAGGGCTCTTCAATCTGGTAGACAAATGTCTGACAAGATCCAATGGCTGAACGTTGAAACCAGGCAGGCTTAGATGTAACAGAGAATAAATGGCTCACAGTAAGAGTGATTAACCATTGCAACAACTTGCCAACGCTTGTGGAGGATTCTCCATCATTGTTCATTTTAGCATCAAGATAGAATTTTTTTTCCCTAAAAGGTACACTCTATTTCAAACATGAATTAATCCAGGGAAGCCCAATGGCCTGTGAAACACAATAAGACAGATTGGATGATCATAATGGCTTTATAATCTATTAATCTTATCCTCTGCTATCAACAATGAATGCCATCTGTGGTGGATTTGTTATGTGGATACCTGTTCACTAGCAACCACCCGCTGGCAGGACTAATTCCTCTCACATAATGCAGTGACAGCTGTCAGATAGTAAAGGCTTTTGTCTCTGTCGCCCTAGTCCAGAGGCCCACAGGTGGCAGGCCTGGGAACCCAATATCAGTCCCCGGAGCCATGCCATACCCCTCTCTGTTCTGTTTTTAAACTGGACCTTTTTTTCTTTAATAAGGTTCTCCTTGTCCTGTATCCTGTTACTGATTCTGATCACCTGAGTGGGTTGTCCTCTCTATTAAAGAGAATGGTTCTGTAAACTGGTGGGCTGCAGGTAGTCTGAGCTACAGCGTGTGAAGGTCTTAGCTATAAATAAGTGGTATTTTACAAATGAATTTAAAATACAAAGAGGTGTCAGTCTTGTCCCAATAACCAGGTACTGTGAGATATGGGCCCCACTGCAGTTTCATATGTGATGGGAGTCTCCCCTCCAAAACAGACAGACGGCAACTCTAAGTAGCAATAAAAGCATCCATACAAAATAAAGGGAATTAGTCATCTGCTACATAACAAGTAATCCTAATCTGGGCATCAAAGACTTTATAGTGATTTGTGACCTATCAGGCAATCAGCTCTCTACCAACTATCTATTTTTTAATAAAAAAAATAAGATAGGATGCTATCACCCTGCATCTGTCCATCCAAAGTCAGATTGTACATTGACCTGACCTTACTTCCATTTTCATTGTCAGTAGATCTACTAATGCAGACATTTAGAACTGACAGAATAAGCCAGATTACATCTGTTATTTACTCAGCTCTCTTACACTTTGTTCATTAGGGCCCGATCAAGTCCATGGGAGCCTTCCTCCTGGTCTCAATAGGGTTTGAGAAGACCTTTCTGTAGTATCTTTTTGTTTGGTTGGTTGGTTGGTTTAAATAGCTATAACTAGAGAACGTTGACGTCTCAATTTAGGTTTCTAAATTGAAACTGGTCTAGGACGCAGGTAATTGTTACTGAGAGACGACCAGTGATTTCAGTGTTACAAACCAGGGGGAGGAGGCTTAGCAGTAAGAATGAGGCTAAGAAATCACAGCAGGAGAGGAACTTGTTTCATTTTTCAAAAATATGTATTTTAAAAAATTATTAAACACAAAATAATGACCATGAACACTAGCTGTGACTTATTTAGGAGGACTCGGTATTCTCCCGTGCTTCTACGCCCTCATAGTTTAAGTTTCATCAGAACCTCTCAACAGAGTAAATCTCCCTCTGTTGCTTATCTTTTTTTAGTTTCATTGAGAAGCTTTCAAGACAACTCTGATATCAAGAAATGAGAACAGCAGTTTCCAGCGGTCACAATTCTTATCCACAAAGAGTGTGTCCCCTTCTATAACATCATAGGGCATTCCAAAGTCTTTCCCTCCCTCCTTCAGGAGTTCACCTGTGTCATGCAGGGTGCACTGCACCTTCATGAATGTGGCAAGTTGTTCATTTCTTATCTTCTGGCTGTCAGAGCCCATTATATTAAAGTGAGTGTCTTCTCCCAAACCTAGCCTTTCCTTTCAGTTTAAAGCCTAATATCAAACCCCTGTTCATTGTCCTAGTGATCACCCATCTAGACTACGGTTACCTGAAACCCTCCCAGCTTCTCATCTTGCTCTTTGCCAACCCAGTCCAAAATACTGATGTCAAAGTCATCACCATTTCAAACTGCACTGACCACGAATTCCTTCACTTTCCCAGTGACTACTGCACCAAGTCCGAGTTTTCTGAACACACTATTAAGGCTCCAATGGTCCCCCTTATGCTTGCAGTTGTGAGAAAACTGGATTTCACACAGTTCACGGCTATCTTGTGTAGTTAACCCTCCCCACCCCCACCCAAGCTGGAAGTAAGGACACCACATAGGAATAACTTGGCCTGACTAAGCCAGGCAGAACAAAAAAGCAGCAAGCTGCCATTTTACTGACTGGAAAAGGTTAAAGGGTTCATTAATGAAAAGGGAAGGGCAGAATGTAGAAAACTGACCTTGATTTTGATTGTCTGTGTTTGTGACTTTTTTTGTTGCTGGTGTTGAAGTTGCTTTGCTGATAGGAGAATAATCAATTGTAATTTGCTGTTGCTAGGGAAATTGTGAGCCTATTAGGGGCTCTTAGGAGTTGTGTGCTTTGTTCAGAGAAAAATCTATAAAAAGTTTAGTTAAATGTGTTTTGGAGCAGTCCGAGGAACCTTTTCCTTGGGCAAAGATCTGGCATCAAAACACCTCAGTAGCCAGACAGAAGGAAAGTCCCTGGAAGATGACTGTTGATTCTTCAAACCCATCTTAAACTCTGGTACCTATAAAGAGTTAGGGTACTCTGCACCAACTGCTACAGTATGTATGTGCATGAGAGAGACAGACAGACAAACACCTAGTATAAAAGCAGTTTTAGGTAAAACGACTAATGTTTATGCCAGTTTTTTATCATGTGGAGAAGCTGTCCCCCACTGATTTATTCCTTAGCCCATCTGGAGAGAGACAGTAAGTTATCACTGCTTTGGGTTCTGAAAACCATGGGTCACAGCATCTCTGCTTTCATCTCCTTCTTCTCCTCCTCTTTTTATTTCTGTGATTTTGCCCTGGAAGCCCCTCTCTTGCTTTGCCCTTTGTGCTTCCTCTCACCGTTGTCTTCATGACTCCTCTTCTACATAGAACACTTTCTCTTTTTCTCTTATTTTGTCTTATTCCTTTCACAAGTTAAGACCGTAGTTTACAATTTTATTGGTATTCTTGGGTCTTTTTTGCTATATTACACCATGTTCACAACGGTGTCATTCCCTTGAAATTAATCATAAAACCAGAGAACACTATGGGGAATCTAGTTTATTGCATTTAGTTATGTTTTAATCACTGCTGCACAGCATTTTGTTGGGTGAGCTACTTCGGAAATAAAATGAAGATTATAGATTTTCATTGAAGCATTTGGAAGTTTCACTTTAGCAATGACTTCAGGATTAGGTCTGTAAGCTAAAATTCTCTGCACTCCTCTGTACCACGCAAGCAAATGGGGAAACATGTGGTTTGGAGAGAAGGAATCTATCCCAAACTAGAAGAAAAGCACAAAGCAGCCCCCCAGAATCACCAGTGCTGGAAGATGATTCATGGGCCATATAGAATCATAGAGTTATAAGGGGCAGCAAGGATCATCTAGTCTAAGCCCCAGCCGTGATGCAGGATTTGTTGTGTCCAAACCATACAAGAGATGGCCATCCAGTCTCTTTTGAGAACCTCTAGAGAAGGAGCTTCCACAACCTCCTGAGCCATTGTTCTACTGTTCTTACACTTGGAAGTTTTCCTGAGACTCACTCTAATTCTGCCATGTTGTAGTTTGAATCCACTGTCTCTTGCTCTGCCCTCTGTGGCAAGAGAGAACAATTATTCTACATTATTAAGGAAGCCTTTCAAGTTTTTGGAGACAGCTATCATGTCCCCTTTTAATCTCTACTTTTCTGTACTAAATATAACCAGTCCCTTCAGCCTCCGCACCTATGGCTTCCATTCCATCAGTTTGATCATCTTTGTTGCTTAGTTGTCTCCTCCTTAAGTGCATCCTTTCCAGTTTCTCCACATCTTTTCTATATATTGGTGACCAAAACTGGACACAACACCCCAGCTGAGACCCAACCAGTACCAAGTGGAGAGTGATACTATCACCTCGCATAACTTGCATGCTATGCTACTGTTAATGCAATCTAACATTGTTTTTGCTGGGGAATTTTTTCAACAGCATCACATTGCTGACTCATGCTGAGGTTGTGCTGTGCTCCACCGCAACTCCCAGATCCTTCTGAACAGTGCTACTGCCAAATCAGATTCCCCCTGTTCTGTATTTGTTTTCTCTTCCCTAAGTGTAGCACCTTACATTTGTCTTTACTGAATTTCATTTTATTGTACTTAACCCAGTTCTCCAGTTTTTCAAGATCACTCGGAATCTTAGTTCTCTCCTCCTTAAATGTTTTTCCATAACTCAGGCTGATCTACTTTTTGCACATCTTGAGCACTACAGTTGAAGATGGATAGTCTCAAATCCAAAATGCACTTGGGAAGCGGGGGAGATACACAGTTACTTGACATAATCTTGCATTTCACAATATACCTGAGATGTGCTATTATCAATCATAATGTTTTTACGGGTGTATCTGTGTTAGTACATATAAACAATGAAAAGGGATAATTGCCTTTGTCATTTTTGGACGTGAAAAAGTAATTTATCACTGGCACAGACATAAAAGTAGTGCATATAGGTAGCAAATACAATTTTGTGGTAACTGAGTAACTTACCCTGAACTGAAATCCTAATTAGCTGTGACAATGGTCACTATGTCATAGCCTCCCACACCTAGCCCTGCTGCCATCTGTGTTGGTAACACTGCATTTAAATCAAAACTTTTAGAAGTCAATACTGTTTCAGTGAAAAGACTGATTACAAGAATTTGCTTAGGACAATGTAACAAAGTGTAATGCATCCTATTATCGTCTCACCTAAGTAGGCATGATATAAGCAGCTACTTAAGTGAGTCAGTCTTTTTGAAATGGATATGATTTCCTGCCTGGTCAAACAAAGCATTATGAGTAATATTTTCATCTCTTAGATGTATCTCTTTTAAATAATGAATTACATTAATAATTCATACAGACATCTCACTTGTTCTTTTGAACAAATTCTCTAACCATTTTGCTCGGTACTTGGAAGGTTCTGCCAACACTATTCTGCCATCAGTTATGTGCTACGAGTCTTGAATTCTCATGCAATTTGAAAACAAAATTGTTCGTGTTATACATTTCTCATCTAAAGTAGCTGAGATCAATATTCTGTTACGCCACCTTTGGAAGATGTACAAAAATTGTTGAACATATTCTACCACATGGAGGTTGATTTGTCTATAGGAACAGCACCTTTGGGGAGTATTAGCATTGCCCTTTTATTACACGCCTGTCTTTGTGCCTGGATTATAAGAGGTGAAAAGTTGATGTGTCCTCCTGAATCACTTTAAAAGACCAAAACCCAGCAAATATACTCTAATCAAATTCCCACGTAGGTATCAGACCCATGCTTTGCAGAATTACACCCACTGGAGCTATGTACCCCCTGCCTGCAGAATGAATGTACATAAAGCATGTTGTTTCAATGTCAAACATATCATGGGCAAAGTCCATGGATCTTAAATCATATAGGTGTCAGTGAAAACTGACATGCCAACATTTAGCAATGGGGAGAGCCAGCTGGTTCGCATTGCTGCTCAAAATAAGCTTGGTGGAAAGCCCTCTTTTGAAGTCAATGGGATTCTTTCCATTCACTCCTAAGGACTCTGAATTAGGTCCAGGGTTAGCATCGTGTAAACAGAGTGGAATAGGGAGGATTTTTAGCATGCTTATGAGGAGACATGCCCTTCTTAATTTGGCATGCTATAAAGCTGGAACAATAGGGCATCTAAACAATGGCTCCAGCTATGTAAACAAAAAGACACTTGAGATGCATCACAGTGGGGGTTGTGAATGCATATCATCAGGGCCCTTCATCGGTTAAAATTTGTACACTACTTTGAACATCTAAAGCACAACATTAAGTTTTATGGACACTGTTAGGACCAGAATTTGTTCATGGAGCTGTTAGCTATATTGTATATAAAAGTGTATTTATGCGGTGGTACCTCTATACTACCGGTAACTGTGTATTGCATTAATTCCCATCCACATAATGTGCTTAACTGCTGTCAGGGCACTCTTCAATATGCTCCACTCACTTGTTATGCAGAGCTGTGCAGGCTCATAGAAACCCAGTAAATGTAACTCTTAGGAATGCACTGGCCCTGGAACTGTGATTGTCTACTGTGTTCTGTAACTCAGCAAAAATTGGTGAATTACTGCAGTGGCCAAAGTATAGGTTCCTCAGGGGACTCGGTGAAACCAGGTACCTTACATTGTTTGGGTTTGCTACTAATGTAGTTAACGCATACGAACAGGACAGATAGCAAAAGACTACACGTTCTACTTCTATGTCTTTTTTTTAGAGAGGATTGATCCTGTTACACTGAACAATGCAGACAAATCTCTCTCAGAAAACAACTGGAACGAGGACAAATGACCATGGGAGATGGGTAACATCAGCAACCTGGGTTTAAATGAGTGAAATTTTAATGTGAACCATAAATCCTTCCCATAACTATTTGATAACCTATGGTAATCATTACATCTTGCAATATATTTTAGAAATGTGCATCTGTCTGTCTGTCCATCTGTCCATCCATCTGGGAGTCCATTTGTTCAAGGTCTTCTCCGAAACGGTAAGAGCTAGGACCACCAAATTTGGAATGCAGCTTCCTCTTGTCATAACTTAAAGCAAGGTGAGGGTTTGGTCATGCCAGGATGATAGAACGCACCTGGAACTTGGTTGTTTCTCAAAAAATGGAAAGGGAGGGGTTTGATAGGAGGAACAGTTATACTCCAGAATGACACCAGGGGCCAGCAAAGGGCCAGAGATGGGGACCAAGACAGCTATATTCCCACTGGGCCATCAAGGGGCAGAGGTGGAGAAAGGGAAAACTATCTCCTGTATATTTCAGAGAGTTTGTCTGTTTGCGTGTCTGTCTGTATGTCTGTCCCCCAGCCGGGGGACATGTACCCTTCCCCTGGCTGTACTTACTGCAACTGTAGTGGCCATAGACCTGTCACCTGGCCCCCAAGCTTCTGCAGTGAGAGAAAGCTGGGATTGTCCTCTCTCCCCGGGGCAGCCTGCTAACTGAACCTCTCATCCCCAGCCCCACCCAGAGCAATGATGTAAACGAAGAAAAACCAAAACGTATCTGAGTTAAGGACCCGAGCAACACTGGGTCAATCTTCTAGTAAGCAAATAAATAAAGGCCCAATCTTGCAATATATTGAGCTCCTCCTGGTGGATTCTGAGCACCTTCAACCCAATCTTGTCACCAGGACTGCTCTAATTTATACACAGCTTTTCATAAACTCAAGGAGCTCTTCCCAGTGGCTTGGGATCTTCACAGTATAGGGATGACCCAGCTGTCTCCTTTCTGTGGAGCAAGCTCATCATATTGATGCTTTAAGGGGATGGTTTAGGCCTGGAGTGGGGAACCTCAGGCTGGGGGGCCAGATGCAGCCTCTGGCTTCCCTGGATCCAGCCCCTGAGGCTCATGGCCTCTCCTACATTGTGGAGCCTGTGCTGGTGCTCTAACCACACGCCTTGCTCCCACCCACCCCCGCTGCCCCACCATGGCGCTGGAGCACACAAAATCTACTAGTCTCCCCCGCCCAGGCTCTGGTGTGCGAGTGAGAAATGTCTTTCTGCTTCTTAGTCGGGTGCTACATGGGTTTTTTTTGTGTGGCCCCTGATGGATTTTTCTGGGGGTCAGTGGCCCCCAACTCAAAAAAAGGTTCCTCACCCTTAGTTTAGGCACTACCATGACATACCATGATGTCCCTAGCCTCTGGAAATGGATAATAGGAGAGGTATCACTTGATGGTTACCTATTGTGTTCACTCTCTGGGGCATCTGGCATTGGCCACTGTCGGAAGACAGGATACAGAGCTAGATGGACCTTTGGCCTGACCCAGTATGGCCGTTCTTATGTTACACTACCCAGCGATTCACCCACACAGGAGGAATCCTCATAGGACCACCTTTGTGGCCTTGTAGGCTACGTCTACACTGCACCTCTCTTGTGCAAAAGCTTATGCAAATGAAGCATGGATTAGCATATTGTTGTGCTTCATTTGCATAATTATTTAGGGGCCATTTTTGCGCAGGAGTCTTTTGCACAAAAAGGTGTTGTGTAGACGGCTCTTTTGTGACAAAAACCCCTCTTGAGCAAGAGCTGTTCGTCCTCAAGAGCCCCGCACTGAATTAACAGGGTTTATCCAGGGTACCCTGGTTGAAGGAGCCCTGCTCCCGCAACCCCACCGGGCGTGCTGAGACTGTAGCCCAGTTATAAAAACCTGGGGAGAGGCTCAGTCTGGGCTGGAAGGTGGAGGAGAAGGACCTCAAGATGGAGCTCCTGAGCAGCCACAGCCGCCGCCGCAACAGCCGCAGCCATTCGCCCGAGAGGAGAGCAGTGGAGGCTCTGACGCCAGTTGGGACATAACCACTGCAGACCACCAAGGGAGTGCGGCCCAGCTACCATGTGGGAATTCAACCCATCAGATCAGGTAGGAAGTGGGCTCGGGAGGGTGCAGGAGCGGCCTCTCCCACGCATAGATGCTCAGTGTGTTTCGGTTAGATTCCCTGCCAAGGGTGTGGTAGGCCGTTCTGCCACTCACAGGGCCCTGGGCTGGGACCCGGTGGAGTAGGGTGGGCCCAGGGCAGAGCCCCCAACCCCATGACTTGGCTCATTGGGCCATCCAGCCCTGCTTTAAAGGGCTAGCATTAGACTGTGGTTCACTGACTCTGTCCAGCCTTGCCGTAAAGGGCCAGGGATTGACTTTGTGTTACTGACTCTGGCTAGTGGGCTGTCCAGCCCTGCCTTCAAGGGCCAGCATTAGACTGTGGTACTGACTCTGGCCATTGGGCCATACTGCCCCACCTTAAAGGGGCCGCTGACGGACCTTGGCTTGCTGACTCTGGTCATTAGGCCGCTCAGCCCTGCTTCACTAGGCCTATAAGTGACGTGGCTTTACTGACTCCGGCCATTGGGCCATCCAGCCCTGCCTTAAAGGGCCGTCGAGTAACATTGTTTTACTCCCTCTGATCAGGCCATCTAGCCTCGAGGGGAGGGGCCAGACTACAGGTGGTTTACCAGTTACTCAGGGCATGCTGCGGGCTCAGATAGCTAGTGTACATTGTCCTTGATTTTTATCCAAACTGTCTGCTGTGCCAGCCAAAACATTTATATAATCTCTTCCTGCAGTTTCCAATATCCTGCATGTTCTCTTCTTACCATGTCTCCTACTTTATTTAGTCTATGCTCTCCATTGGTGTCAAAGCCCTAGTCACTATCATGTTGCAACATCTCCATCTCTTACTCTAGGGCTTTTTATTGTATGGTCCACTCAGGGGATCCCTTTCTTCCTATTCCCAATCACTGCTCCTCCTTCTCACTGTTCTCTTGACCCCCCCCCCATCCCTTCCTTCCCCTTCAGCAATCTAGCTCCCAATCTCACCAAAGTTCATTATAAACTCCTTCTTAATTCACATCTCATTATAATAATGAGCAACCTGGCTGGCTACCAAATGCAGAGACAGCACTGAAACATGGCTATAAAATGAAAACATGTAAGGTATCAGAGCATATGAAATATTGATTAACCTATATATCAACTAATTAATTCAGTTTGCCCTCTGTTATTGGTATCGCTTGTACAGGAGGCTCCTTAACTGTTTGGATCAATCAATTATCTTAATTGCGTCAAAGAGCTATTTTCCTGCCATTTAATTAGCTGGATTCATTATTTCTATTCGGATTCCATTATTATTATAAACCCACTATCTGACTGTCTTATTACTTGGTTGGTTTGGGGTTTTTTTCATTCTTTTGGAAAGGGGGATCAGCCAGCTATGGAGAATTGCAGTATGGGCACCTTGCACAGCTCTGAGGAAGGAAGAGCATTGTGTCCTCCATGAGAAAGTCATCAAGGGCAAGGATTTCTACAGTTAGAACAGATTCTTCCAAAGAACCAGAATATTTTGTAAAAACCTGAGTACAAGACTTAATAATAAAATCAGAGAATACTAGAACTGGAAGGGACCTTGAGAGGTCATCAAGTCCAGTCCCCTGCCCTCTCGGCAGGACCAAATACCAGTTCATTCCCTGATAGATGTTTATCTAACCTGCTCTTAAATAACTCCTATGATGGGGATTTCACAACCTCCCTAGGCAATTTATTCTAGTGTTTAACCACCCTTAGAGGAAGCTTATCCTAAAGTCCAACCTAAACCTCTTTTGTTGCGATTTAAGCCCATTGCTTCTTGTCCTATCATCAGTGGTCAAGGAGAATAATTTCTCCTTGTAATACTTTTTAAGGGCATGTCTACACTACAGAGTTTTTTTGGAAAAAGGCGGGTTTTCCAAAAAAAACTTCAATTACATCCACACTGCAATCATGTTCTTTCGGGGGTGGGGGGGGGGAACGAAAGAACTGAGGGGGTTTTCTGACATTGGTAAACCTCTTTCTATGAGGAAGAAGCCTTTTTCCAAAAGAGCTCTTTTGGGAAAAGGTGTGTGTGGGCGGGAAAGAGGGAGTTCTTTCGAAAGAAGGGGAAAAAGCACAAGTGCCCTGGTGACCATTCTGCCCATAGTAATCACAGCTTAAATGCGAGATAGCATCCACACTGAATGGACACTATCTGTCAAAAAAGCAGAACACTTCTTTGATGCGCTTTTGCAGTGTGGATGCTCTCTTTCAGAAGAAGTTTTTTTGGAAGAACTCTTCTGGAAAAGCTTCTTCCAAAAGAAGCCTGCAGTTTAGACATAGCCTTAGGTATTTGAAAGCGGTTATCTCCCTTCTGTCTTCTCTTTTCCAGACTAAACAAACCAAATTATTTCAGTCTTGCCTCACAGATCATGTTTTCTAGACCTTTGATAATTTTGTTGCTCTTCTTTTGGACGTTCTCCAGTTAGTTAAAATCTTTCCTGAAATATGATGCCTAGAGCTGGGCACAATACTATAACTGAGGCCTAATCAGAGCAGAGTTGAGTGGAAGAATTGCTTCTCATTTCTTGCTTACAGTACTCCATTAATGCATCCCAGAAAGATATTTGCTTTTTTTTGCAATAGTGTCACATTGCTGACATTTAGCTTGTGGTCCACTATGATGCCTAGATCCCTTTCTGCAGTACTCCTTCCTAGACAGTCACTTCCCATTTTGTATGTGTGAAACTGATTGTTCCTTCCTAAGTTGAGTACTTTGCATTTGTCCTTATTAAACTTCATCCTATTTACCTCAGACCACTTCTGCAGTTTGTCCAGATCATTTTCAATTATAATACTATTCTTCAAAGCATTTGCAACTCCTCCAAGCTTGGTATCATCCGCAAACTTTAAGCGTACTCTCTATGCTATTATCTAAATCGTCGATGAAAATATTGAATAGAATCAGTCCCCAAACTGATCTCTGTGGAACCCCATTTGCCAGGGCGGAATTTTGGGATGATAGGTGGGGCAACAACCATGCGCTCCGGGACGTGGCTTGCTTTTCATCCTGCTCCCCAGAAACTAAGGGTGTGTCTAAACTACATGGCTCCGTCGATGGAGCTATGTAGATGAGTTTACTAGACATAGCAAAATGAAGCGGCGATTTAAATAATCGCGCTTCATTTACATCAAAATGGCCACCGCGCTGTGCCGACGATCAGCTGATCCGGCACAGTGGGGCAGTCTAGACGCACTGCGGTCGACAAAGGAAGCCTTTGTCGACGCTCGTATGCCTTGTGAAACAAGGTTTACTGGAGCGGTCGACAAAGGCTTCCCTTGTCGACCACGGCGCACCTAGACTGCCCCACTGTGCCGGATCAGCTGATCGTTGGCACAGTGCGGCAGCCATTTTTATGTAAATGAAGCGCGATTATTTAAATCGCCGCTACATTTTGCTATGTCTAGTAAACTCATCTACATGGCTCCGTCTCACTCCCTCAACATTTGGGGAACAGCATGAAAAGCAAGCCATGTCCCGGAGCTTATGGCTGCTGCCCCACTTACCCTCCCAAAATTCCACCCTTGCCCACTTGTTATGCCTTTCCAGCATGACTGTGAACAGTTAATAACTACTCTCTGAGAACAGCTACGCAGCCAATTATGCACACACCTTATAGTAGCCCCATCTACATTGTATTTCCCTAGTTTGATAAGAAGGTCATGCAAAACTATAGCAAAATGCTTTACTATAATACTATAATTGAATATAGGGCAAAAATAATTAATTAGTTGTTATATAAAGTAATCAATAGTTCATGCTGTCATGTCCTGTCTAGCTCTGGGATTCACAATACTTTTTATATTCAATATAGCCTCTGCAAATTAACATTTTAAGTAGGGCCTGGCTCCCTTCAGCTCCCTTCAAACATTCCTTCCATCCACTTTCCAGCCATTACTGCCTCTTCCCAGATGTTGTATCATGCAAGCAAGGTAGTAACAAACTTCAACAGGCCTTTATTTACCGAAGGTGAGACCTCTTTACAAAGCTGCTGCTGCTCCCCTCTGTAGCTCTCACTCAGGCCTGGCCCATCTCCTCCCCCCTCCTTCCTGTGCTTCCAGATTCCCAACAGACAGTGCTCCCAGTTCTAAAAATTACAAGCAGCATCTAAAACACCACACCAGACCACTCCAAACACCCAATACCTGTTCCTCTTTCCCTACTGCTGTATCTTCCTTCTGTTCTTATAGCTAATTCTGAAGACCCCTTCTCTCTCTGTCCATCTCCTATAGTAATAGAGATGTAGCCGTGTTAGTCTAGTTTAGCTGAAACAAAAAACAGGACTATGTAGCACTTTAAAGACTAACAAGATGGTTTATTAGGTGATGAGCTTTCATGGGCCGATCTGAGGAAGTGGGTCTGGCCCACGAAAGCTCATCACCTAATAAACCATCTTGTTAGTCTTTAAAGTGCTACATAGTCCTGGTTTTTGTCCATCTCCTGACAGTGCACTGAGCCAAAACCACACAATCATCTTTCAACCAAATCTAGATCAGCATTGGATATGATGGCTGGTGTCTAGAATATTACAGTTTCTAAAAATGTGCCTCGGTCACATCTGTATTTATAAAATAGAAGAAAGGACAGCAAGGGAATAGAGTTAGTCTTTTAGGCCCTGGTTCAATGAAGAACTTAAGCCTGTGCTGAAAAGCCCTTAAAGTTTTAACATTTCAGCTCTGCTTGGAAGCTCAGATTGGGTAACATATGCTCCAAGCAGGGAAGAACAGTGAAAATGTGTGTCAGGTTCCGACTGTCACCCAGTGAGCCAATGCTAACTGGCAGAAGGAGTACCATACTGTAAGTCTCTTGAGACCTGGCACATTCATTGTCCCAGTTTGCTGTCCTCATACTCTTATCTGAAAGGTAATAGAGATGTAGCCCTGTTAGTCTGGTCTAGCTGAAACAAAAGACAGGATTATGCAGCACTTTAAAGACTAACAAGATGGTTTATTAGGTGATGAGCTTTCGTGGGCCAGACCCACTTCCTCAGATCTTCCACAATTTGATCTGAGGAAGTGGGTCTGGCCCACGAATGCTCATCACCTAATAAACCATCTTGTTAGTCTTTAAAGTGCTGCATAATCCTGTCTTTTGCTATCTGAAAGGTGTCATATGCAAATTGGTAACACTGGTCATTAATATGATTGTGCGATGTGTGTATGGGCAGTCTATAAAGAATTACAGATGTGTGCTAGAAATATGTTCCTAAACTGTGTTTGGCAGGCAGTGCCTAAGCCCAGCTGTCCTAGATCAAGAAATGTTTTACAGCTTAACTGTGTTTCCAATGTAAATTAAGCAAGGTTAGACCAAGGACAATGAAAAGGACATTTACGTGTAAAGTAAACAATCATCAGGAGAGCAAGTCGGGAAAAGACAACCACTTAACAGTTTCAATGGGGGATGGAGGCTGCATTTCTCCCAATCCCCAAAAAAGCCTTCCTGCCTCTTGAAATAAAGTTAAGGATGTTTGGGAAGATATAAGGAACAACAAAAAAGCCATTTTGCTAGCCATGGCTGGACAGACACCAGGGGATAGAGCTCTTGTACTCAGAGGGTGTATTTACACTGCAGGGCTTAACTCGAAATAAGCTACGCAAATTGAGCTACGTCAACTGTGTATCTTATTTTGAAATAGGGAGCATCGACATAGCACTTATTTTGAAATAGAGCACTCTTCCTCTGACTTCCCTTACTCCTTGTACAATGAGGGTCACAGGAGTCAGAGTAAGAAGTCCTCCAGCATGACAGTATTTTGACACTATTTTGAAATAACTGCCTGCTGTGTAGACGCAGACTAAATTATTTCGGAATAGTGCTAGTTATTTTGAAATAGCATTGCAGTGTAGATGTACCCTGAGGGTGCATCTACACTGCTCAGTAGCTCGAAATAAGATACTCAATTTGTGCTACACAAATTGCGTATCTTATTTTGATGTTATTTTGAAATAGCTTATTTCGTCATTTGGTGCTGTCTACACAGCACCAAATTTCAAAATAACCCGCAATTCTGAAATGTCCCTTACTCCTCATGGAATGAGGTTTGTAGAGATGTCTGAATAGTGAGCCCGAAATAACAGGCTTGGTGTGAAGACGCAAAATAGCTATTTCAGGATATTCCGGTATCCCAAAATAACGTTGCAGTGTAGACATAGCCTGAGAAAATTGGATCTTTCAATCAAGGGGCTTAAAGTCCGTGACAACTGACTATAGCTGAGAAACCTGTTTAGATCAAGATCATAAGTAGCTGAAAGTACATGTTACTCACTAGAAAGCATACTTTCTTTTACTTTGTAACCATAACTGTGTCTCCTGTTCTTATTTATTATCATTTAGATATGTGTTTTGTTAATCAACTTACTCCTGTTTTATTACAAAGCCATCTCATTGCTGTGTATTAAATTAACAGGCTGACCTGTGTTCTGTCTCTTTGGAGGCAGTGAACTTGGTCACTTCTGTGAGAGGAATTGAACATGGCACAAAGTCATCTCTGGGGAACTCAGAAATTGATGCTCATTGATTGTTACCTTCAGGGGAAGGCTGAGCCTGGCAGAATCCTGAGGAGTTTACTAGCAAGGCAGACAAGATGGTGGCTCAGGGAGCAGCAGCACTGCTCACTCTTGCTGAGGCAGAGCAGTAACACAGTGGCTCATAGTGCTGAGTGACCTCAGGAGGGCATCCCTTGGCTACACAAGTAAGCTTTGTGCAAAAGGACATAATTCCACAGCGAACTGGCTGGTCTACAAATTGCTAGTAGACTGGAGAGCAACGCTACCTTTCCTGATCCTGATCTGTACTTCCTGCACTCTGTTTTACCTAATCTCCTACCTGTCTTCAATGGATATTTACTGTCTCCCCGGAACACAGTTATAGCTACAAAGCTATCAAGTCAGAGATAGCAATAGTATAAAAAAGGATCTAAATCAAGCCCATTCCCTGAGCTAGTGCAAGATTGTGTCTTACACTCATCTGTAAAATCATGGCATGACTGATCGTGCCAAGCATTGGTGCAGTGATGACACATGTTGCAGCACTGGGCACAGCCCTACCAGGCAAAAATTTCCTGCCTGCCTTAGTACGCAGACAAGTGAAAAACTAAATGGAACAGAAAGGTTGAGCAGTAATAAAACAATTGAACCTTAGCTGCTAAGTGAAGTTTTTTAAAATGTATTGGGTAGTGGCCTGCTTATTAATTTTCACAGATTCCCTGAGGCAACCTTGCTAGCTGTCCTATTTGTAGGAAGCCATGCATTTCAATCCTGAGAAGAAACACATTGTTAAGTAAGGGCTTAACACAAATCATGACTACACTGTAAATTGTTTCTGAGCCTTGCTAAAGAAGAACTCATTGCAGGGCTTGGTGAACTCGGAAAGGCTGTGATTTAGTTACTAATCTTTACCGGAGGTAGGCAAAAAGTATTGATGATACAAATTATTTCTTCACACAAGCAGAAGGAGAGGGTGTCAGATATACAAGATAGAGTATACAGCTGGAGAGGAGGCCAGACTACAATAAGGACCATGAACATTTTTAGGGATCAGATTGGGCTATGTGGGTGCACAAAGGGGAAGGGAAGAGGGAGGCAGCACAAGGAGCCCCCCCCCCCCACTTTCTTATGCCTGTTTGTTGGCCAACCTTGGAGCTCAACAAACACCAAAAGCAGTGCTAGAAGCCTCAGAAGGATGGAGTAAGAGTGGCATCATGACCTCATTACTTCCTGGGCATGAGCAAGAGGAAATGGATCAGTGACGTTTACACGCTGCTTTCTGGGAAAAGGGATATAGCAGCTGTGTCAGGGAGGTCTACACTGAGCCATAGAGCAAAATAAGATACTCAATCTGAGCTACGTAAATTGCATATCTTATTTCAATCTTATTTCGAAATAGCTTATTTCATAATTTGGCACATCTACACAGCACCAAATTTTGAAATAATCTGCTATTCTGAAATGTCCCTTACTCCTTGTAAAATGAGGTTTACAGAGATGTCGAAATAGCAAGCCCGTTATATTTCAAAATAATGGGCTTGCTGTGAAGATGCGGGATAGCTATTTCAGGATACGCTGGTATCCCAAAATAGTGTTGCAGTGTAGACGTAGCCTCACAGGGCACTTCTTCAGCTACCCAGTGAGCAGCACTGCCTACCCTGTTTTCATGGCCTGTCAGTCACAAACACACCCACGCTGGTTCCCTTTCACTGCATGTATTCTTCAGTTTCGGTGCAAAACAGATCATTGCTCATGCTTACACATAACTGTCTCTACTTCCCCCAGCCCCAGACTACTTTCTGTTCCTCCCAGTTATATATGCTCCAAGTGACTGAGCCAGTTCTCCTTGCAGCAATTACCAACCAGGTGTCAGTAATCTCCCCAATGGAAACTGATTAATTGCTTTCAATTAAACATACAGATTTCTTAGTGCTGCATGCACCCCAGTGGCCAGGGTGCTGTAACTAGCACTCTGTCACAAGCACATGCTGGAGGCATGGCTAACTCTCACAATTTTAGTGAAAGTCTTGCACTTTTTGGTGTTTTCTTACAGGTCCAGCTGCAGGGTCTTGTGATTACAGGAGACTCTCCATGCTCATTTTTTTTTAAAGGAAGTTTCTCGCCTTTGTGGCTGTGACGAAAACCTGGAACCATAAAGCAAGTGCACCCTAACAGCTCAAATATCAAAAGGCAAATAAAAAGAACCCAGAAAAGTTCTATTTTAATCTCCATCTCCTGATCATTTTGGTTGTCAATACTGCATACACCTCAGTACAGTATAAAATACACTAGATCATCCTTTTAATATACTACCTTTAGACACTTGCATTCATCTGGTCCATAAAGGGTGCATCTACACTATAGCTGAGATATGTGATCCTAGTAAGGACAGGGAGATTTGCAGTAGCTCAGCCTAAGCTAATGAGCTAAAAACTTCAGTATGGAAATTGTGGCAGGGACAGCGGCTTAGGCTAGCTGCCCAGGTTCGGATCCAGGGGTTGGGTACGCTTGGGTGGCTAGCCCAAGCCATCAGCAGTGCTGCACTGACCACACTGCTATTTTTAGCACATTAGTTGTGATTGAATTAACATGGGATCTACCTAACCACACGGGACTCACACCTCCCAGCTGCAGTGTAGGCATACCCTAGGGGTGCGTCCAGACTGGCAAGATTTTGCGCAAAAGCAGCTGCTTTTGCGCAAAAACTTGCCAGCTGTCTACACTGGCCGCTTGAATTTGCAGAAGAGCACTGACTTTGTAATGTACAAAATCAGTGCTTCTTGTGCAAATACTTTCACGCTCCCGCTCAGGGATAAGCCCTCTTGCGCAAGAATACTTGCGCCAAGAGGCCAGTGTAGACAGGCACCTTAATGTTTTGCGCAAGAAAGCCCGATGGCTAAAATGGCCATTGGAGCTTTCTTGCAAAATCGCATCTATACTGGCCACGGATGCTTTTGCGCAAAAGCACTTTTTGCGCAAAAGCATCCGTGCCAATCTAGACGCTCTTTTGCGGAAATACTTTTAACGGAAATCTTTTCCTTTAAAAGTATTTCCACAAAATCATGCCAGTCTAGACACAGCCTAGGTGAAATATACTAGGAATGAGGTGAATCTGAATTGCTCTGACCTTAGTTCCCATTCAGTTATCACTTCATCTCTTCTGGACAGAACCTTCTGCTTGGAATGTCATCTTCATTTGCAAATAGATTGTGAAAGACACCTGACTCTCACACCAAATCTGTGAGGAGTTTATTGCGGCTTTGTTAAGGAGGAACTGCTTGATGTGGGGGATTTATTTCAGGTTTGCCTTAGGTGTTGACTTAAAGGGTTTACCATAAATGTAAATATACTTTTTTTCCTCTCTCATGTTCATCTGCTTTTGCTTGGTGAAGTGGGAGTATGGAAACGATTACAATTACGCTCATGGGTTTTATTATTTTGCCCAAAGGATGCTCAAATTTAATCACAAAGTGTCTATTATGAAAAAAAAATTAGCCTAATCTCAGAGCTTTATAAATAATCCATGAAGCAGCCCCTAAGGAGCTAGTAAATAGGGCTTAGTGACTATATTAACTTCTGATCCTCGTAAAGAAAAAACGTTGAGGTACCCCTTCTTGCTCCCCTCCCAAATCATGGATTTTCAGTGGGATGTAACTGCAGTCTAATTTTGTAGCATTTCTTTTCAATCATCTCTTTGCTTTTCTCTGCATGAAATATGATTAACAATTTATTCTATACAGTTCTCATTGGTATAAACACAACCATTGAGGGTTTTTAAAATTGTACTTTTCTATAGAAGTGATTTGTCAGCTGTCACAAGGTATACACTATTATAAATGCAGAGCTGACATGTCAGTCCGCCACCTACAATTCCAGACTCACTGCACCCTGGAATTCTGCCACAGTCCTGAGTCAGTTTCTCCACTGAAAAGTAGGTGGATTCCACAGAACTTTTGCGTCACTGAGAGCTTATGGAACAGCTGCTATAATTCTGCACCCTAAGATTTCCCTGTGGGAAATAGTTTCATGCCAGAGCAGTGCAAGCCCCGAGCCCTGACCCTGCTCTGCACTGGGAGCACTGGGAGTACCAGGGCAAGGCCCCAGTGCTTCTCCCTAGAAGGAGTGCCATTCCCGATGGCCAACTGGAGAGGTGGGCCATTCACCACCTGCCCACTCGAAGTGAAGGCCCACCAACTTGTCCCATCCTAGTTATGCCACTGATTTGTGCATATAAATGATCAAATGATTATCACTGCATGATATATTGTGATGAGTTGAAGGAGTTAAAAAGCATTCCAGCAATAATGACAAGGAGTATCCATCTTGCATTACTATTTTTCTTTTATGTTTCTCTTCATGGACCTCGAGGAAGAATTTCTGAACAAACGCATGACAAAACCAACTATAAGGACATAAGAACAGCTATTCTGGGTCAGACAGAAGGTCCATCTAGCCCAGTATCCTGTCTGCCGACAATGGCCAATTCCAGATGCTTCAGAGGGAATAAACAGAGCAGGTAACCATCAAGTGATCTATCTCCTGTCGCCCATTCCTAGCTTCTGGTAAACAGAGGCTAAGGACACCATCCTTGCCCAGCCCGGCTAATAGCCATTGATGGACCTATCCTCCATGATAGAGATGCAGCCGTGTTAGTCTGGTGTAGCTGAAACAAAAGACAGAACTTTATCTAGTTCTTTTTTAATTCTCTTATAGACTTGGCCTTCACAACATTTTCTGGCAAAGCATTCCACAGGTTGACTGTAGATTGTGACACAAAATACTTCTTTTTGTTTGTTTAAAACCAGCTGCCTACTAATTTTGTTGGGTGTCTCCTGATGTTTGTGTTATGTGAAGGAGCAAATAACACTTCCTTATTCACTTTCTCCACACTAATCATGATTTTATAGATCTTTATCATATTCCCTTTAGTCATTTGTTTTTTTAAGATAAAAAGTCCAAGTCTTATTAATGTCTTCTTATACGGAAGCTATTCCATCCATTTAATCTTATCCCCTCTCAACCTTCCTTTTGCTAGACTAAACAATCCAGCCTCTTCTCATAAAATATGCTCATCATTTCCCTCATCCTCCTAGCAGTTTTCTCTGCTCCTGTTCACATCTTCCTTGAGTATGAGTAACCAAAATTGTACACAGTATTCCCAATGAGATCTTACTGGTGCCCTATATAGTAGCATTAATATTGCTGTATCTCTGCTTCAATTGCCTTGCCTAAGCCATCAGTCTACAATCACATTTATCTTAATCTTGTACACCCACCTTCCCTTTCCCCTGAATAAGATGGCTCATTGTACAGCCAGCATACTCAGCTTTCTTGAATCATTTTTTTTGTTTGAATCTTACAACCTTTATTGAAGATAGAGAGAGTGGGACTCTCTCTCTCTTTAAAAAAAAAATTATACTTTCAAGCTATCTGTGTAGTCCCATAGAGTGACAGCAGGATTTGACCCATGACATTTGTCTCTGGACAGATTTCTCTCCTGCAAAATACCTGTAATTCAAGTACTTGATATCTCTCAGCAGGACAGGATTTCTACAAAATGGAGTCTTTCATGTAATCACACATCAAGAAGTTCATGCAGGAGTACAGAGCATTCATATAGAGAAGAAGCTTTCAACTCAAATGCTAGGGGGGGAAAACATGTAATTGTAGTTACTGTACAATGCAAAATACTGCAGGAACAAGCTGCTTTCATTTCCCAGTAATTGCACAATAGCAACTCTTCCTAGAAACTCAACAGGCTCATACTTGGCACTAATTGGCACCCTTGTTGGCAGCCTAAGCAGAGAAGACAAGATGTGAATTGGTACAGAGGCTGAACTACTGTCTCAGCACTATAAGTGGTCTCTCCTGAAAAGGGATGAGGGATACACAATGGTGGGGCAGGTCTGGCTGCTCAGTGCTGGACTTGTTCTGAGGATAACCAGAAGCTCAGTCCCATGGGCTGTCAATCTGGCACCTTCCGTGAATTCTAGCAAAACAACTATGGTCAATTCCATACTAATATCAGCTGGGAGAATCATGCTGGGAAATTTACTTTAGTTAGAAGCCTCATAATGCTCATAGACACCCAGGCCCTAGTTCAGGAAAGCATGTAAGTACACACATCACTTGGAGCATTGCTTATGTGCTTTCCTAAATTAGGGCCACAAGTAGGATATGAACCCTTCACTTGCTTTCTAATAGAATCTAAGAAGATCACAATGTTTCCTTGTTCTAATTTTTTGGGTGACTATTTCACACCTTTTCACTCTTCCAATTATTAGTGCCTCAGCTTCTCTTGTCCCTAAAGTAATTGGCTTCCTCTGAAGCCTATGCCATTACTACTTCAGGAGCAGCCAGCTAAGGATGTCCAATTAGAAAATCACCAGCATTCTTGCTTTCTTTGGAGACCAAATAAGCTTCTTCACAGTGTGATTTATTGACACCAGAATATCAGCCTGTTCCAGGGAGGTTATTCTGATTCTCCAAACAGTACTCAAGTAAGCTGGAAGAGCTGGTAGATGTTACCATTGGGCCCCCGGACTGCTGGTACAACACATGAGGTCACTTGTTGAGTTATATGGGCTCTGCCACCATTGGGCTCAAACATTCTTTTAATTAAAGATCTTGGGTCATGTTCTCATCTCAGACGCTTGCAAATTTAATACCGGCTTGTATGCAAACCACTCACACATGCCCTAGCTAATCTATCTAGAAGAGGAGTTATTTCCAGGATGCCATCCCTGGGAATCCTGGGCACTGAACCTGAATCCACAAAGGTACTTAGGCATCACAACACCTTTAGGGGCCTAGAAAAATCACAGGAGCAGCACTGTAAGCCACTGAGCCAGAGCTAGGTGCTCCCTGTGCAATGAGTGGAGAAAGAGGGGCACCTTCAGAATGTAATCCACAAAAGCCAGCACACTAGGCAGGGAGCTGCCTAAGCCAGCCAATGGGAGAAGCCAGTGACAGAGTTGGGTCCAGAGGCATATCCCTCTTACTGGGGTGTCGATAGACTTTGCTGGGCCCCTGGGAAAAGTGGGAGGGGAGGGCAGTTCTGTACTCACAAAAGGAGGAAGGTCTTGGTCAGAAGGGGTGGATCTACACTGCCCAGAGTGTGCCACACCCCCATCCTAGGCATCCCTCAGAGCCACCTGGAACATGCCATGCAGTGTTCATGTGGCAATTTAAAAGGCTCAGGGCTCCAGCCATTGCTACTACTGAAGGAGTATTGGCAGCCAAAGCCCCAGGCCCTTTTGAAATGCCGGGCCCGGAGAAGTTGCCTCCATTTACACCCCCTTGTTGGCAAGCCTGCTTCTTACACAGTTAGACACGTACGTGAGGTCTGCAGGGAAGTGCTAGTCTCTGCTTAGCTGCGAGTGGTTTAGGTGCCTAATTTGTTTCTTGAGAGGAGGAGTTAGACACCTGGCTTACTCCACATAAACTGACAGCAGCAGGAGGAGGAAGTGGTGCTGCCCAATGGTTATAACATTCAACTAGCTCATGGATGGCTGGGGTTCACTTTCCACCTGCCCTAATGGGAAGAATGGATTGAAGAGAGGTGTGCTACCTGGCAGGAAAAACATTAACTACTGATCAATGGGATATTCTGATGCAGGCGTTCCCTCAGTCTCAGGCCCAGAGCTGTCCCGGGACCCAGCAATTTCAAATGGGCCCAGGGCTCCCAGCCACTGCCACTGCTTCTGTGGCAGCGATCAGAGCCCCAGGCTCTCTAAATCGCCACTGGAGCGCCATGTGGCACACTCCATGTGGCTCTGAGGGCTGGGGGGAGGCGCAGAGAGTTGGCTGCCACAGCCTCCTCCATCCTACCCAAGGCCCCACCCCTTCCAAGAATGTGGAGCTGCCCCTTCCAACATGCCCAGTTGCCTGCACAAGCTGTCAGCTCCCCTACTCAGTCTCTTCCTTTCTAGCCCAATGATTTTCTGTCGCAGTTTCTGAATGGGACCCAACCTGGTAGGCAGCTTCCGAGCATACTTATCAGATTGGGCCCAACAGACACCCATCTGCATATCCTCCCCGGTTCATAGATTACCTAGGTGGGAGACAGGTGTCTGGACAAGAGTGAGACTGCAGTGCTCATGCCCAGAGATAGAAACTTAGGTGCCAAGGGAAATATCACCCTGAAAATTTAAGCACCAAGTTTAGGCACATATGGATTAGGCAACTATCAAGCAAGGATTTTACAGATTCCAGGGGCTTCCAAGACTGGGGTTTAGGTGCCTGAGTCTTGAGTTTAGATGCCATAAGTACATTTTGTGGATCTGAGCTTGAGAATAGAATTTTTTATGTTTTAATGTCATTGAGATGTGTGTCCATTGCTATTCTGCCATAAGGTACATGTGTGGGCCCATTTTCTGTCCTCTTGTAAAAAGGCCTAACTGGAAACTCATTGCCAGGAATGAGAATCTTTTGAGTGACTTCAAGGGGCTTTAAAACAAGTCCAAACATGCAACTCTCCTTGGCTTCTAAGACAGTTACATGACATGGTAGAAAGAACTAACCCTCCCCCTTATTGAAAAGTTTACATTATACTACAGGTGAGAACTGATTCTCAGCTCCTGAACTGTCTCTTAGCCATGGTGACAAAGTCTATATTATATATAGACTTAGACAGAGAGAGAGATTCTGTCTAAACTGTTTTTGATGGAAAATTATTTTTTGAAGAAATAAATTTTTTCAAGAAGAAAGCATCCATCAAAAATGTCTTGTTTTCATCAAAAACTTTTTGGCAAAAATCTTTGTTTTGTTTTTTCAATAAAAAGTTGAAATTTGCCCACAAGGAATTTTTCCTGATACACTCTAGTCCTTATATTCCTATCTATAATTACTGAAGATTCATTCCTTTATGTGGAACACAGCTTCGTATGTATGCTAAATAATATTTTGATGGAAGATGTGATATTAATACAGCTGTATTAATAGGCACTCCTTGTGTTTGGGAGTTGTCTGCAAAGACTATTTTTGCATGCAAATTGGTATTTGTAATCTTGATTTCTACCCAAGTAGATACATTGATTACAATGAGGTTACTCATTAAGGAAGACACTTCTCAACGGAAATAAGACTGTCAGATCTGAGAAACCAGTTTGCATGAAAAAAAAATATTTGTGTGTGTGCGCAGAATTTTTCAAAAAGGTGTATATGCACAAAAAAGAAAGACCCTTTAAAAAATTGGATAAAATGTTGTCATATCATAGTGACAAATTACTAGTCAATAAAAAGGCAACATGATCTGATATATTGACCACAGGGACTAGGAGATAAGAACTCCAAATTGTAAAATAAGAACTCCAAATTCTAATCTCAGCTCTGTCAGTGAGTCATTATGTGGCCATGGACAAGTCATTTAGCCCCTGACTCAGTTCCTATTTATAGAACGAGGAATTAATGTTGGAAAATCATGTTGAAAACTCACCAAAAATATTACCATAAGGAACCATAATAATTCAGGTAAGTCAAGGAGAGAGCTCTTGGGTGCTTGGCAGTTTTGAAAATAAAATCATTTATGCAGGTGCCTGAATATGGATTTGAGAGCCTAAATTTAAGCACTTGGTTTTGAAAATCTTGGTCCCAGTTTACAGATAATCTGATGGCATTTTCTATGAAAAAATTAGATTAGCAATAATTGCACTGCTGGTCATACTAACTGGACTAGAAAATTATATTATAAACAGTGACAGTGAACATGTAGCATAAATAAAGGTAATTAAGCATGACTTGTTCATTGTGTTAAATGCTACCAAGTCTATTAGAACAGCATCAACCAAACAGGCACTGAAAACATTTTATATTTAGCACACTAGTTTTAGATTAAACAGATTGTGCTCTCTGTTCCCCAGTAATTACATATAATTGAGAATCACAAAGGAACATACATAAAGCCACAATGAAGCACCAACTCTGTGAGGACTAGCTGGCTTTCACTCACTACTATTGGCAAATTTGGTTTTATTGAGATTAATTGGTGAAAAGTCTAGTGATAAGCCATCAATAGGGGCATATTCCACAATGCTTTAATGAAGAGCCAGAAATGAATGCTCTCTTTCGAATGCTCCAACCTCCCAAAATATTATTTAAACAGATCCATCCAATGACTGTGTCAATTCTTGAGAGGTAAAAAATGCACTCCAAGACAACTATTCTGGGTATTATTTCAGGTAATAGAGTCAGTTTACTATTTTACATTTTTACTGTAACTACAAAGTCTATTTTTGAAACACATTCCCAAGTTTAATCATTTCCCAGCAATGGATCCAAACTGGTTCTAATCATCATGATGAATCAAAGTCGTAGTAACTGCAAGACACCTCGTGAAAGTTTTCCTTTGGTGTCATCTTGCTTTTTTGTTATTGTACATCACAATCGAAGGTAGTTATGAGAAGTATAAAAAATAATTAATTCTTAGAAACATCTTACTCAACCTTTTGCCAGTCTCTATGGCTATGTATAAACTACATTCCTCTTCCGAAAGAGGAATGTAAATGAGCCCAATCGAAAATGCAAATGAAGCACGGATTTACAAATCTCGTGCTTCATTTACATAATCACGTGAGAGTGCTTTTTTGAAAAAGGGTTTTTCGAAAAAGAAACTGCAGTCTAGATGGGATTCTTTCAAAAAACAAAAAACAAAACCCCTTTTTCGAAAGAACCCGTACATCTCACTTTTTCAGGAGTATGGGTTCTTTCGAAAAAGGAAGATTTTTTTCGAAAGAACCCCGTCTAGACTGCAGTTTCTATTTCGAAAAACCCTTTGTTTGAAAAAACGCTCACGCGATTATGCAAATGAAGTACGAGATTTGTAAATCCGTGCTTCATTTGCATTTTCGATTGGTCTCATTTACATTCCTCTTTCGGAAGAGGAATGTAGTTTAGATGTGCCCCATGTGAGCTGTTCTGGGTCAGGGAAAGCTCAGCGCTAGTGTTCACCTTTTCTAATTCAATGCAAAAAGGGTGTCACATCATCAAGTTTCATGTTGTTAACAGCCCTGTATTTAAAAAGCACAACAGAAATTTGGTATTGCCAAGAGTCTGGTTTTCAAAATAAGACATTAAACTAAGGTTCTAAATCCCCATTTAGGCCCTTAAGTAGCCTGCTTTTCAAAAGTTCTGCTTACCCAACTGCTTTCACGGAGGCCAATGGGAGCGCCTGGTCACTCAGCATTAGGAACTTAACTCTGGGCTCCTATTTTTAAAAACTTTGGCCAAATTTTTCACTGGGGACAAGATTCACAAAGGGTGTGACACTGAATGCCTAACTCAGGTGCTGTGACAGACTGGGCCGGGTCTGGGCACTACTGAGGGCATCTGCTCAGGGTGAATTGCTCAAAACCAGGGCTCCTTACAGCCCTCGACTGGAGACCTTTCCCAAATAGGCCACAAACCAGTCACACAGAGTGCTTCAGCTGCCAATCCAGCCAGCAGGAAGCCTCATGAGCAAAACCCCTCAGACACTCCAGCTCTCCCTGGGCCACAGTCAGCCCCGGGCCTACACACAGGTGAGGGGTTATAGAACCCGATCTCACCAACTCTGAATAGGTCCTCCCAGTCCCAAAGAACCAGCCACAGTTCCCAGTCAGTTTACACTTTGGATCTTACCCACAAGGTCACACAGAGCCAATCCTTTAGCATCTAAAATCTAAAGGTTTATAAATAAAAGAAAGAAAAGGTTGAGAGTAAGATTGTTAAGGAGAATACATTACATACATCAATCACCAAGTTCTTGATGTAGGCTCTTAGCAGAGATGTTATAAACTGCTAGCTTAAAAGTGTTGGGTGTACATCCTGTCAGGATAGGTCAGCAATCCTTCCCGGCTCTCTATCCTTAGCAAGGCTGCATCTGGGATCAGTAGCAAGACTGAAGTGCCTCATGGCATTTTATATTCATTCCTGGTGTCTCCCAAGCTGGAGCTGGTCACATGGTCAAGTGACCTATCTGTGTTTCACATTCCAGCAGCCATTATGCCCTGGCTGGTTCACAGGTTTCCAGATGCATTCCTCAGGTGAGTATTGGCCACTCTGAGAGCCATTGTCCTTGAGACCATGCTAATTAGCATAGTTATTCACTGGACATTCCTTCTTCACAACAGGCAGTCCAGGCCCATTGCTCTGTCTCAGACAGAGAACATTCACAGTACCAGCACAGAGCCCATTTTCATAACTCCACATACAAACATCATACAAGTATATGAGTAGCATACATAGAATCAGTAGAGCATAAGCTTTTGTTTGACACTTCATATGGCCCACTTTGTACCGAATTTGGAGTAAACAGACCCCCATGGGTGCAGCAGTGATCTGTCTGCTCACTTTAAAATCCAATAACGTGACAGGTGACTAGAAACCCACTGGGATTCTCAAAGCCTAGGTGCCATATGTAAGCTCTCTGTACAATCCACGGGGAAAGACACAGGTATGTAAGAGGCAGATTCATAAAAGCCAGCATGCCGAGTAGGGAGCTGCCTATGCTAGTCAATGGGAGAGGCTGAGGAGAGGGATGTGTACTACCCCTCCCTCCTCTCCCTCAGGGAGTCCAGGCTGCAGTGAGACACCTTTCTCTGGGATTCTGTTGTGACCCTTGGTCTGAAGTCAGGCATTTCTTGAAAGGAGGAGAAGAATTTAAACAAGGATCAGCTGCTTCTCAGGTGAGCTCTCGAACAGCTGGGTTTTGGAACATTCTGAGGTGGGGATCTCTTGGTCTCACCTGTTGAAAGTCCTCCACTTTGGAGAAACAAAGAACCCAGTCACCCAGCAAACCATCAGAATACCCACAGTAAAGATCCTTGATATCTATCATCTTTTACTCCACTTGATAAAGACCCAACAATGCTCACTATTATAAACCTCACCATATTTGCCTAATAACATCTACCAGTTCCTTGGTCATTTACTACTTTATCCATTTTTGTAGTCTAAGGGGCTGGTCCAAAGTGCATTCAAATCAATGGCAAGACTTCCACTGATTTCAGTGGGCTATGGATTCATAAAGTAGAAACTTGTTTCCTGCTTAAAAATCCCTAAAGCAAAAAAAAATGAAAACACAACAATGGAATTTTTTTAAAAGTATAAGCTTTACATAGACAACACTAGAGCTGGGCAAATATTTATAATTTGGCTTCATTAAACTTCTCCAGAATTACATAGAAGGAGATTCATATATATATACACTTTGCAAAACAGACCATTTTGCATGTCTTTCCCAGCTGGAAGGATAAAACCACAAAGCCTAGGTACAACATAAATAACAAATGAAAGCAAAATGTTTCAATCAGACAGGCAGTCTGCTGGAATTTCTGGTTGCAGGAGAGAGGAGAAAGCCCCATGGTACATTCAATGCTTGTAAGGACACTCTTTTAAACACTCTTAAATGTTTCTTTTACACTGCATGCAATATCCATCTCTTCTTCTGCACAATGTAAGAACTCTTCTGAAAGAACTCAAATGTGAAATTGCAGAACTATTAACTATGGTTTGTAACCTATCCTTTAAATCAGCTTCTGTACCTAATGACTGGAAGATAGAGAACATGACACCAATATATAAAAAGGGCTCTAGAGGTGATCCTGGCAATTACAGACCAGTAAGTCTAATGTCAGTACTGGGCAAATTAGTTGAAACTATAGTAAAGAATAAAATTGTCAGACACATAGAAGAACATAATTTGTTGGGGGAAAGTCAACAAGGTTTCTATAAAGAGAAATCATGCCTTACTTATCTAATAGAGTTCTCTGAGGGAGTCAACAAACATGTGGATAAAGGGGATCTAATGTATATAGTATACTTAGATTTCCAGAAAGCCTTTACCAGGGCCCCTCACCAAAGGCTCTTAAGTAAAGTAAGTTGTCATGGGATAAAAGGGAAGGTCCTCTCATGGATTGATAACTGGTTAAAAGACAGGAAACAAAGGGTAGGAATAAAAGGTAAGTTTTAGGAGTAGAGAGAGGTAACTAGTGGGTTCCTCCAAGGGTCTGTCCTGGGACCAATCCTATTCAACTTATTTATAAATGAACTGGAGAAAGGGGTAAACCGTGAGGTGGCAAAATTTGCAGATGATACTAACCTGCTCAAAATAGTTAAGACCAAAGCAGACTGTGTCGAGCCTAAAAAAGATCTCACCAAACTAAGTGATTGGGCAACAAAATGGCAAATGAAATTTGAAGTTGGGAAACATAAAGTAATGCACATTGGAAAAAATAGTCCCAACTATATATACACAATATGATGGGGACTAATTTAGCTACAGCTAGCTACTCAAGAGAGAGATCTTGGAGTCATTGTGGATAGTTCTCTGAAAACATCCACGCAGTATGCAGCAGCAGTCAAAAAAGCAAATGGAATGTTAGGAATCATTAAAAAAGGGATAGAGAATAAGACAGAAAACATCTTATTGCTTCTATATAAAACATGGTATGCCCACATCTTGAATATTGCATACGGATGTGGTCGCCTCATATAAACAAAGATATATTGGCATTGGAAAAGATTCAGAAAAGGGCAACAAAAATGATTAGGGGTTTGGAACGGGTCCTATATGAAGAGAGATTAAAAAGACTTGGACTTTTCAGCTTAGAAAAGAGGAGACTAAGGGGTGATATGGTAGAGGTCTATAAAATCATGACTGGTATGGAAAAAGTGAATAAGGAAAAGTTTTTTACTTATTCCCACAATATAACCACTAGGGGTCACCAAATGAAATTAAGAGGCAGCAGGTTTAAAACAAACAAAAGGAAGTTTTTCTTCACTCAGGCTATGTCTAGACTACACTGATCTATTGGAAAAGGGTACGCAAATTGTGCTCCGCAATTTGTGTACCTTTTTCCAATAGTTTTTTCAGAAGAGGCTTTTCCGAAATTTGGCCTGTCTACACTGGGCCAAATTTAAGAAAAGCCTCCTCTTCCTGAAGAGCCCTTCTTCTTCATGGAAGGAGGAAGACAGGGCTTCTGAAAGAGCGTGTCTACTCTTCTGCAAAAAAAAGCGGAAGAGCAGACGCATCCTCTGGACTCGGCGGAGTTTTTTCCAGGACTCCCATAGCGTAGACATAGCCTCAGTGTACAGTCAACCTGTGGAACTCCTTGCCAGAGGATGTGGTAAAGACTAGGACTTTAACAGGATTCAAAAAAAGAGCTAGATAGATTCATGTAGGTTAGGTCTATCAATGGCTGTTAGTCAGGATGGGTACAAATGGTGTCCCTAGCCTCTGTTTGTCTGGAAATGAGTGAAAGGAGAGGGATCATGTGATGATTACCTGTTGTGTTACCTCTCTCTGGGACATCTGGCATTGGCCACTGTCAGCAAACAGGATACTGGGCTAGATGGACCTTTGGTCTGACCCAGTATGGCCATTCTTATGTTCTTAAGCAATTCACTGCATTACTAATGCACAGGAAGGAGGAAAATAAAACTATTGCTACCATTCGTAAGCATGAGGATACAGTATTTATGCAAAGACAATGGAGATGACGTCCAGGGAGTTGCATCCTCTTGCAATTAAGAAGTCATGCCAGCAAACACATCTGACATGCTGACTTTAATCCTGGGAGTCTCCCACACCCTATCACCAGACAAGGATAGGATTACTGAAATGTCACATGTGTATGCAGGAGGAGTAGATGAATAAATCTGCTTGTTGGGCATATGCAGATTACTTTTCTCATCATTATCACAATGCAATCAGTGCTTTATCATATACTTAATACATCCACAGAATTGTCTAATGCCAGCACAGTGACTAGCGCCACTTCTGTCTTGCAAGCCCAAAAGCCTGTCGGACCAGTTTGAATGAATTAGTCTGAATGTGTACCAATGGTCACATACCCCTGGAATGAAACCTTTTCAAGTGATCGCCTGGGAAAGTGGAAACCCTGATGAAGAAGTTTACTATACAGGAAAGCTATGTTCATGAGCTGTCTGCTGCTGTAATCCTGAAGTACCTAATCCTTGGCCAAACTCGGCCCCTCAGTTACTATCTATTCAGTATATTGGCATATTTTATTATTAATGTATTGCCCTTACTATTACTATTATTTAGAGTGACCAGTGGGACCAACACCCTTGTCGGGCCCCTGGACAAGGCAAGGAGGGCCCCTGCTCCATGCTCTCAGAAAGGGCAGGGCCTCAGATGAAAGGTGCAGGGCTGGAGCTATGTAGCCCTCAATGCCACCCAGAGAGCTACCCAGAGTGTGTGGCAGTGCTCTGGTAGCAATCTAAAGGGCCCAAGGCTCTGGCTGCCAGTGGCATCTGGGAGCTCCTGGCTGTTTTGTATCACTGGGCCCCAGGGCAATTGCCCTCTTTCCCACCCTCTCGGTGGTCCTGACGGTGACTGTACTGCTGATGAAAGTTGCCATATTGACAATGCACAGCCTGATGGCCTCTGCTGATCCTAAGAACAGGGAGAGCACCACTGAGTTTATTCAGGCTGCCCATAAATCAAGGCTTCAGATTTATATGGGGCTATGGAATCTTCAGAGGCAGTTAAATTGGGCGTCTCGCCATATATCATGTCTGTATTTTGGGTGAGACTTCAAAAACCATAGCACTTGCTGATCTTCTTGTACACTGGATACCCCATGGTGTTCTCACCCTAAGAATAAGGCTTTGCCTCAGGGTGCTTGGCCAAAATTGCTGTTTCTCTCACTGTCATACCTGTTGGCTGGTTTGCTACTTTGCTCCACTTTACAGAGATGGCTGCATTTCAATGGAGTTCCATGTGCATGTATTGCCTGTGAAGGACTTTAGAATGAACTATGCCAGTGGTTCCCAACCTGTGGGCCACGGATCCCTGGTGGTCTGTGATGGTATTGCAGGGGGTCCGTGGAAAGTTTAAAAATAAGGATCAGGCCCACTGCAGTGAGCCCGATCCTCACTTTTCTTTTATTTCCTTTTCTTTTTTTTCCTCCCCAAGGGAGAGGCGGGGGGACCTGTGAAATTTTAATAGATTGAAAAGGGGCCCATATGCTCAAAAAGGCTAGGAATCACTGAACTATGCAATGTAATTGTCAAATATATGCCTGTGGGTGAGATAGTATCTTATAATGGACCAGTAAATGATATTATCTCACCACCTTGTCTTTCTAATATCCTGGGACTGAAAGGGCTACAACTACACAACATACAAATATATGCCTCTGTTAATGTTATTGGCTATCTAGAAGCCAGTTCAGTCTGTGGCTGCACAGCATTTCCAACTCCTCCCCCACAGCCCAAAGTGCAGTGAACAGTGTTTTTGTAACACGTCAGCAGGTTGTCTTTTTGCTAGTGGCGCTGTTATTTTACAGAATTCTCTTTCTTCCTCTCTCCTTCACCTCCCAATTATATAGCTATTAGTGTTTAAAGGCCATATTGATTTTGCAATAAAATTCAAAAGGAGGTGTGGTTAGGAATATAACAACTGCTTGAGTCATGAAACAGAAAGAAGAAAGAAAGTCTAACTGACCTGAACTGTGTCATCACCTTAGGAATGGAGGAAGGAATAGGATCTGTCATTATAAGTTCAACTCACAAAGCTGACAATCTATTGGAGCAAATGGACCAAACCCACCAGATCATAAGATTGGCCAAATATAGCAGCTGCCCTTTTCCAATGCCATATTAGGGGGATTGATGGGCATTATTATAATGGACAAAACATGGAAAGTCTGCCTGACAAGGGGCAGATTTTCATGTGTGGACGTCAGTTATGCGCGGTGACAGAGTTTGTGAGAAAATGGCAAACGAGCCACCAAAGAAGCCAATGTGGCCACCTCCGCATCTTAGAATTCAGGGACAGTCAGGTAGAGAAAAGGAAGAGGCATCCAAGAAACAAGTGGAGGATTCAAAAGATGCTCACCCGAGTGCGGCAACCCTTTCTACTCTGTAAGGTTTGCAAGGGAATATGCAAAAGAACTCTTGATCAGAGTGATTATGGGATCTGAGATACAGGCCAGACTCTGAGGGAGAGTTATATGCAGTTGTAAAAGGAGGCTGGCATCTAGTTTCATGGACTCTAGACAGAGCCGTCCATAGGGGGGCCCCCAGGAGAGGCACACTGTCCACGGGAGGAAGAGGGGCCCAAAGCAAACCTAGGAAACATGACACTATGATGGCATCACCAAGCCCTAGAAAAGAAGGTGGTGCTATTGCTTTATAGAACATAATGGCCCCAGCATAATATTATAATAACATTCAATTATATTTAACAGACCAGCTAATTTAACTTCTTTTCCTCAGCAGCCTACTGTTTTGAGGCCTTTCACTAGGAAAGTCAGCCAACCTGTGGTGTTCAGCAATCACTCAGTATCTAGGGTGTTTTGAAAGAGATCTGCTTTATGCTATGTATGGTTCCTATTGGTTATGCATAATAACAAAAGTGCCATAGATACCTGTCCAGACTCTTTTCTGGGGAGCTCAGCCCTTAAAGGCACAGACCCCCTTAATACCTATAACCTACTGCTTGTTGTCTGGTGCTGGATTACAGACTTTACTAAAGGGGAGGTTTCATTTGAGATCACAGAACAATTTGTGTATGTTAAGAAGTGGCTGTGGCACTAAAATGTGTCAATTTCTGTTTTTCTTGAGTTAGTTCATAATTATAATGATTCTGATTCAGATTGCTTGCTGATTCTCCCAAGACATGCCTTAAGGTGGATGCTATATGCTTGAATTTATACAAATATATGAAAACTTACACAAAATGTATTCTAGTTGTTTGTTTATTTAGTTGATAGCAGCAGGTATGCTTTAGGGCCAAAGCAAGGTGCACCTTGCCAGATTAAGCTAAACTACACTTAGACCATTTAGTATCAAGTCCTATAGATGGGCTACTATGTGACAGAGACAAAACTGCACCGTTTCATCAATCGACAATTCAAGCTTTTAACTGTAACTTAAAAAAACAAAAACAAGCAACATAACTGTATTAAATTGCTGTATCTAAAGTGTGATTAAAAGCCAGCACATGGTATCCAGTAATATACTTAGAATTATGAAATATGCAAACTCACTAGAAAGTTAGTTCACTGCCCAGAGAACACCTCAAAGTATACAACATAGACATGCCATGATACTGTTCACCATGGTCTATTTTTCCCTTTATGGAACAAAAACAAGATGAAGGAATCAAAGGGTACGGTTGATACCTAACTAACCGTATTGAATAAATATATACAAATGCACCAGTCCTTGCTATGTACATACTGCTGCTCTGACTGGTTTCTGGTGGTAGACGCACTCAGAACACAGCGAGCATTACCAGAAGACTCAAAAACTATTTAACAGAAACTGCCCTATTCTAATACATTACAACAGAACAGTGTGATCACTAACATAAAGCATGGAGTTAGAAGATAAAGTTATGGAGTATGCTAATGAAAGGTCTGATGCAAATTTAAAAAGAAACCTCTGATAGTTGTAATAAAAAAATGTTATCCCTAGGAATTTAAAATGTGTCATAATGTGGTGTATGCCTGCACCCACGCATGCAGCCATAAATGTGGGTTTACTCCAACAAACAGCAGACATTGTAGCAAGTTCAATTAAAACTGTCATTATTTTTTTAACAAGCTGTTCATTCTTGCAACTTCAAGATGAGTGTGACACCTTGGATCGCTTAACTTTTAGTTTTATTCAAAAATACTTTTGGAAAACAGCTCTCCATTTAGTTCTGTGTTGCAGACTGAAACGTAGGCTGGATCTCTGACTGTTACTGCCCTAAAGAATATGTTCTAGAGACACTGATAGGGCATTCAGGGTATGTCTACACTGCGGAGTTTTTCCGGAAAAACAGCCTACACTTACTTCCACACTGCAATTGCGTTCGTTTCTGACAGTGGTAAACCTCTTTCTACGAGGAAGAAGCCTTTTTCTGAAAGAGCTCTTTCGGAATAAGGCATATGTGGACAGGGAAGAGGTGTTTTGTTTTGTTTTTTTTTTAAAAGAGACTCCAGGAAAAAACACAGCTGCCCTGGTGGCCACTCCATCCATAGTAATCACAACTTAAATGAGAGATAGCGTCCAATGAATGTGGATGCTATCTTTCAAAAAAGCAGATCGCTTTTTCGATGTACTTTTGCTGTGTGGACGCTCTCTTTCAAAAGAAGTTTTTCCGGAAGATCTCTTCCGGAAAAGCTTCTTCCAAAAGAAGCCTGCAGTCTAGACATAGCCTCAGAGAGCTAGGTGATCTAGCAGTTAGCACACCTGCTCTCCTAGCACCTTGTTTCTCCATCATGGCACTATCTTATTCCTGTATTTAATGTATTTGAAATATTAATGTTTACATTTTAGTGAAATTTCTCAATTTCAAGGAGACCTTGTAAACAGTAAAATCTTTCTCCAGCATGCTTTCTACTGATTAGTTTACGACCGCATAATTTAGTGCCAATTTCTAATGTTATATTAGTAGGGCTTTCACAAATTCATAGTCATGAAAAATGCTTTATGGATTAAGAAATCTGATCTCCCCTATGAAATCTGGTTTTGCCCATGTAATCGGGCTAGTGGAGAGGAAGAATTGGGCTGTGGGCACTTACCATGCACCAGCCTCCAAATGCTAGTCCTAACTGGGATAGGGAGGGACAGGACATCATCTTGCCCTCATGGGCTGCTCCTGGGGCCAGGTCTGACCGATCTCCCAGAACCTCCCCCAGCTGCAAGAACTGCTGGCTGGAAGCCCAGCTCTGAATGCAGTGAGGCTACCAGTAGCAGTGCAGAAGTGGAGGTGGGAACAGTGTGACCACCCCCCAACAATAGTCTGGTGACCCTTCCTTACCCCCCACTCCACACACAGCCTCCTTTTGGGTCTGAAACAATGACATTTACAATTTTAAAAATCTTACGACCATGAGGTTGATCAAAATGGACCATGAATGTTATAGGGCCCTTATATATTAGTGATAGAGTTGTCCTGGAATTGGGACTTTCTCTTCCCTTTTCCTGTTATGTTGCCAGACCACATGTCCTGTTAGCAGTTTTCTGATAGTGCCAGGTCCTCTGGCTGCTGTGCTTCAGTCTTATGCTTCATAATTTTCAGCACTGGAGAGACTGACCACTATAACAACTCATTCTTTTTCTGGGAAGCAATTTCAGCATAATCTCATCTATGAGTCTCAAAAGACTCCGCATTTCTGGATATTATGTGGCCTGGGACCATATTCCAGCTGTGTTTGATTTAGGCCAAAATCAGAGAATACAAATTGTATACATATATTGATGATGATGATGTGTAAATTAGAGTTAGGGTCAATTTTATTTTTTTTCCTTTAAATTCAAATGCTTCTCCCAACTTCAGTTACCCAAGTTTTATCTTGAGACGTGTCTCTCTCCTCTCCTGACCTCAGGCAACCAACAGATCTCCTCATTTCAGATCAAATACATAGCCCTTATCCCAAGGACATCATGGATATTAGGATTTTTATGTTTTTTTAATAGCTTTGGCTTTTGGACTGATAGTCGCAGATGGACAAAAGTCTCTGAAAGCCTTAACAGGGAGAGATAATAGAGAACAGTAACAGTGTAGCAGCAGCATGTGTGTTCTGACCAATGGGAGTCACACTGAGACTTCTAAATCTCCAAAGTACAGCCAGTTTCTTCATAGTGGAAGTGGTTGGTTTGGTTTACAAAGGTCTTCTCTAGCAACATGGCTTTGTTCATTATTAATGCAGCACGTAAACTGCATTTGTTCAAAACTATATATGAAACTTGATTTTTCTTAAAAACTAATTTTCCCTTATTTTATTTATATAGATTATAAAATAATTTATATGAAAATGCTAAAAAGGTATGAACATCAGTGAAAATATATCGAAAGCACAGGAATTTAATTTGAGCAAGTTACAAATCCACTTCATTCTCAAATAATTTGCAGTCATTTTCAAATTATGCCACTAAACTTGATTGTTATCCAATTTGTGCTATGTCAGATTAAGGATGAGGGGGCAAATGCCAAAGTCATGGGGTTCATCAGAGAATACATAGCCACCATCCCCCTTGTGTTTATACCAGCAAGACTCTAGCTTGAGCTCAGCTGTGGTGGTATGGCATAGAGCGAAAGGCAGTCTCTCCTGTAGGTAGGCCCTAAGCCATTTGGGATATTTTTAATATCAGCCTTGCTGCCTGGAGTGGTCAGGGGTGCCCTAAGGATTTATGGGGCCCTACACAATATTATTAAACTGGTGCCCAATGCTCCACCAAAGGGGATCTCCAGCCAGCTCTGCTGACCCCATTGTGTTAAGGGGGCATAGCCCAGCTGTGGAACCCAAGGAACTCCATTGCTGACACACAAGTGCATGTGGGGGGGTGGGAGGGGAGAGGTAAGAAGTGTGAGAATGAGTGAGGACACTGTCACTTTAAGTCTTCCTCTGCCCCCCTCAGTCACTCACATGGAAGTTTCACTCCTGGCCCCAGAGACCAAACAGTGCAGGCAGGAAGGGTGTAAGGAGGGACTCTGCTGCAAGTGTTGGTGCATCAGGCCACCATGCTGACAGTGACTTGTCTGGACTTCCAGTTCCCACAGCTGGGGCAGCAGAGCCAGAGGTTGGACCCCTCGGCCAGAAGGCGGAGCAGCAAATGAGGGAGGAGGCAGCGCAGGGGAGGAGTCGTAGTCCAACCACAGCCAGTGAGGGGAAGTTGAAGCTTGAGCCCCTTGCAGCAGCCCACCTGCCTACTTGTGCCCTGGAGGCCCAATTTGCTCCTCCCATGCCGGCAGCCCCAGGCAGGAGGGACAAGGCAAAGGATACTGAGGTGAGCCTCATAGTGGCGCAGAGCTGAGGCCCCTGCACATGTGGTACAGGTACTCAGTCTTTTCCCTCCCTCCTCATGAAGAATGTGCCACCATGCCAGTGCATTTCGTTGGGCTCTGTACAGCCCCTGTGACATCTCTTCCCTGCTGTCCGGCTTGGTGGGTGGTGCCCCAAATTTTTGGGTGCTTTACACAGCTATGTAGGCCTAAAATTGGCCCTGGGTGTGGTTCATGACTGCAAGTGCTAATCTCAGGGCAGGCTGTCAAAAAGCAGGGCAGAGACCTCAAGCTGGAGGTATGTTCCATAATTAGATTTCACCATCCCAGTAACCAACATGGAGTCCTGAGGCACTCTATCAGTTTTACCATGGAGTCACAGACTGTCCCCTTGGGCATTCCACACTATCTTGCCACCCAGGTAGGGTTGCCAGGTGTCCGGTTTTGAACCAGACAGTCCAGTATTTGAGCTTTCTGTTCAGGAAACAAATTGAGAAAATATAAATGAGAAAATATAAATGTCCGGTATTTTCTAAATAAGATGTAATGTAGATTGTGAGGTAATGTCAAGTGTGTCTGGTATTTTTGTTGAAACCATCTGGCAACCCTACATTCAGGCAAGTGATAAATTGTCCCTTACAGCAAAATTCACAAAACATTCAGTTTGCTCCCAGTCCCATTTACCCCAGATCAATTTGCACCTTAGCTCTCACAGCAAAGACAATGCTGGTAGCTGATCCTATCTTAAAGATTTATTAACTATGAAACAGAAAGAGAGTCATTTACAGGCTAAAGAAGGCAACATATAAGAACAAATGAGTTACAGGCTATGGTTCCAAAAGGTGACAGTGATGTAGTAATCTGTCCATTGAATGTCTTTTAGGACTAACCCAGATTGACCCTGGGGATCTCTAGTTTTATTTCTTAGCTCCAGCCCTTGTGACAAGTCCAAACACCAAAGAGATGAAAAAAAAATCTTTTATGTCAGCTATTGTTATTTCCTTCCTCCAGGATTCAAACTGATGGGTTAAGACCTTCCACATGTAGCCCACGTAGGGGCAATTAGCAAAGTCTTTGTATTGTGATGTCTTACAATGGCCTACTTAGTTGGATAGTTAGTCCTCCTTGCTGAGAGGAGGGAACCATGTCTCCAGTCTGTGTGTAAGTTAAAAATGCCTGCACTGAAAATTATAAAATAAAATGTTCAGATTACCTGCACAGGATACAGACTTTACAAGTATGATTAATTCATGCAGAAACTTACAAGCATGTTATAGATTCTAAACAAATCATTTACAAGTCTAACGCTTCTCTTGAACAATACTACCATATAGGTAAGCTAGACTGGTTTCCAAGTTTGAATTCATCAATGCTCTGCTGACACCTACGGACCTGACAAGAGCTGGCTTCTAGTCTACCAGCACCAGTCACCTTAGCTCACTCTCATTTTTTTAACCTGACTGTCCCAGACCCTAACAATAAGTAACTATTAAGAATTTTTAGATCCCAAATAACTTGGGTCTCTGCTAACCTCGGTTCTCTCTTTATCCCATGGTTTTTATTGCTAGTCTGCAGTTAGGTTGCTTCTCAGCTAAGTCCCCCTAAGTTGCACTGCTGTTATTCATCTACTAAACCCTGTGCAGGGGCTCAGGGCTGCAGCAGGGAGAGAAATATGTTCCCAAGCCATGAAGCTCCTGGGGTCAGTGAAGGGGAGACCCAGCACTGAGCTGCCATGGACAGCAGTCAGGAGCTCCTCTACACTATCCCCAGTAGGGACCTGCCCAGATAAGCCCAAGCCCCAACACCCTTCTCTTGCGCACTCTCCCCACACTCCAGTCACCAGTTCCTCTGCTCTCACCTGCCAAATGTGCCTGTTACGTTGAGTAGAGAGCAGGCCAGGATCAGCAAACAGAAGGTAAGGGCAGAGTGTGACAGGTTGGATCACAGAGATCCCCTCAAGACCTACACTCAATGAGCTGATCATGCCACTGAGCCCAGCTCCCTGGGGCACCCCAGCACCCTGTCCTCCTGAGCCAGACCCCCAGGTCTTCTCCAGTGATGGCACAGATTTAGGGTCACAGCTCAAAGCACAGTAACACAGACACAGCTCAGCTCTGGGAGGGCTCAGTCACAGTGACTTGACAGCACTCGAGAGCACAGCCCCAAAAAGGACCTAAACCCCAAATAAATCCATCTTACTCTGTGTAAAAGTTTTACACACAGAAAGCTCATAAAATGTACCTGCTTTTTCAGTGAAAGAGAGAGATGCAAAGCTTTGTACCTCCCCCAGGTAACATTTACCTTAGGTTTGATAATAAACAAAAATGATTTTATTAAGTATAAAAATGGGATGTAAGTGGTTGCAAGTATGACAGACAAATCAAAGTAATTTAGTAAATTAAAATAAACAAAACATGACAGCCCAGCCTAATACATGAAGAGAACTTATTATAAATCATAATTTCTCACCTGAGTCCTTATTTCAGGTTAAGTAAGTCCTTCAAGCCAGAGTTGACCTTTTTTTCTGACCTGGGTTCAGCTACTTCCCCCTCCTGCTTCTTAGAGTTTCTAGGGCTCTTCATACATCCTCTTATGATGGGGAGCAGTCTGTGAATCCAGCTGACGACAATCATTGTTTGTTTCTCATCCCTTAAGTAGAATTACCTCATGATGGGAAGTCTTTGTTTCATTCTCCCCACCCCAGTGGAAAAATTCCAAATTCAAAATGGATTCCAGTATCAGGGGACATGGTCACATGTCTTAGTAGGACCAACCACAGTTTAAACTTACAGGAAAAACAAAGCCATTCACAGATCGATGCCTCAAGCACCAGGTCATTAAGTTCCTTCAGTACAGCTAATGGCTTTCACTATAAGCAGGTTTACATTTCATATTTCTAACTTCACATACAAATAGAATATACACATTCAGAGGATTACTCATTCTTGAGTGATAGGTTACTTGCCCTCTTTTGCATGAAGTATATTCAAGTTATGCATATTCATATTCAAAACATATTTTCATAAAAACTATAGGATACACAGAGCACAGAAAGAAACTTAACCAATTTGAAAGTGCCCACCATGTCTCTTCCCCACAACTAGAGTAAGCTGTTGGTAGCTGTGGGAGAGGTGTGATGAGAGAGACGTCAGGCTCTCTTCAGAGAGGTTTAAAGGCCCCTATCCACACACTTGTGTATAGAAACTAGTACTAGCCTCCCATCTGTGTGGCATGTGCAGGGAACTCCCCCCCCAAAAGATTATCTCTGAGTACTATCAGTTACAAGTCAGGCTCCTCACCCATTTTTGTGGCATTGGACATAATGGTGAAGAATTGTGGAGGGAATCCAATGTACCAGAATTCCTAATGGGCCATTCTTAGTCCAGCTGACATTGCTTCCTTCGTTACCACTAAGTAAAAGAGAGTCATCTGCATTATAAAAGACCCACATGCCTCCCTTTTCCCAGAATGCCTTGCCAAGAGGTGCAGAACAACTAGGCTTTCCTTTCCCTTCCCGCTCAGTGTTACTCGAGTGGCTCAATCAGATGAACATGGCTTTCTCCTTTCTAATTTATGACAACAGCATTTCTCAATCATTTTCATACTGTGACCACCACATTATAGCAGAAAAAAACTTTTCCATCCTACTTAGCCAGAAAGAAAGATTGGTTGTGACTTCCTGGCGCCTGTGGGTAACTCCTTGGTTAAAAACTTATATTGCATGCAGCAACCTGCTCTGTACCATGCTTAGTATCCATCACACATGTAAGAGAATAAAGCAGAATAGGGCCTGCTTTCAGGTCTCTTCCTCTTCCTTAAGTATCATCTGTTAGCATTATGTTGAAGGGGAACTGTGACCCATCCCTCTCACAACAGGCCTGTCTTAGCCCATACCTACACTACTGCAGAAAACTGACATAAGCTATGCAACTCCAGCAACATAATTAATGTAGCTGGAGTCAACATATCTTAAGTTGCTGTCCCACAAAGTCTACACCATGGGGAGTCAATGAGAGAAACTCTCCTGTTGATTTCCCTTTACTCTTCTCATCTGAGAAAGAGTAATAGGGTTGACTGGAGAGTGATCTGCTGTCAATTTGGCAGGTCTTAACTAGATCCACTAATCAACCTCTGGTGATTGATCTCAGAGCATCGATCCAGGCTGTAGTGTAAACATAGGATTAGGGTCCTCACAAGATACAAACATGAAAATAACACTTGTTAATAATTATGCATTGACTTGTTCTTCCCATGTATTATGAAATACACAAAGTCTCTAACACACCAGATGCTGGCCCAGTCAAACCCATTCTCTTAGTCCATTTCCATTTCAGTTATATCCCCTGTATCATCTCTGGCTCTGATCTAGGTCAATAATGACTGAAAATTCTTACTGTGGCTTCCAGGAATTTGGTGGACTGTGTGAACTATCTAGCATTACTGTAGCATTCGAGTGAAGGAGTCATGCACTGAGAAGCCAAAAGGAGCAATTCCTGATAAATACTGAGCCATTGTCTTTGTTGATAATTGTGGGTATTAACCAGGGTCATCCTTACCCATATGCAGAATATGCAACTGTGTAGGGCACCCAAAAATGTGGGGCACCACTGGGTCTTAAGATTCATCCACGCTCCCACTTCTTTCCATCCCTGTTCTGTGGCCCTACTTCCTCCAAAGATGATCTAGTTAACTTAAAAGTGAAAAAGCCTTCCAAACAGCAGACAATTGAACTTGTGATAGAGCCAGTCAAATGGTAATGAAGCCGTTTAACAGGTATTTGCCAGCTCTGAGTATATACTGTCTGTTTCTGAATTTACTGTGTTAGTCTACAGGGCTTTAGTTTAAAATCTGCTTTAAAATATTTCATTAGAGTGTTGCTGAAGATTATAATATCACATCTATGAAAAATCATATAATTTCCCACCTCCTTCCTGGCTGACACTGGGCATAGAGGCACCAGTTTAATAGTACTGCAAAGGGCCCTATAATTCCCAGGAACAGCCCTAGTATCAGTAAACCAGAAGCTTGAATGTGAAATGCAGAATTAGTTTCGAACTGCCTCCTTAGCTCTTTCCTTGCAAACCCATTAGGCTGAGCTCTCTAACTGAAAAGCCCAAGAGTTGATGTGTCCCAAATCCTTTGCCAGTCCCAAGTTTCAGTCCCATGCTCCCAGAAGGATTCAATCCCCTAGGTCCAGAGGATGGGCAGCAAGTGGTGTGTTTGTGGAAAGAAGTAGGGGAGTGGAAGATGCTGGATTCCTACTTAGCTGGTCACCCCCATAGGGGAAAAATTCAAATTTGCCTGACCATCTGATCTCTAAGGATTCACTCCCCTTGCTTCTGGAAGTGCTTACACAGCATTTGTAATTAAGACTGAGTCACGTTTTTAAATATTAAAACGTGACTTTGTGTTCTTCAAATGATTTTAAAGGACGTACATACACACACTTCAGGAGCCAGATGGGTTTTAGTCGTTAAAACTGCCCCTGAAAAAATAAGAACAGTTTGTTACAATTTTCCCCTCTAGACTTTCATATCTGAAAAATGGATGACGAGATTTTGCTCAAACTTGGAGGAAAAAAATCACCCTTGGGCAGAGACCAAGCATGGAAAATGTCAGGCCTTAAAGGGGAATGTTTTGGAAACCTATGATGGTATTGCATAGGTTATAACAGTTTTTCTAACTTGTGTTAATAGCATTCACTTCTGGCAATAAATGTGATGCTTGGAGAAGTTATAGCAAGTAGCTTAAGGAACATTATGTGCAATATCTAGGGTGATTCCTCATTAGAAGTGTTTAGGCATTATTAGAAGTTACTTGTTTTCTATACCCACACACAAAATTTTTAAAAAGTTTTCTTGTGAAAATGACAATCTGAGAAATCTGCTCGTACGTCTATTTCTAGATTTTAGACAGTAACAAAAGTGTTTTAACAAAGGAACAAACCACAGTATTTCAGCCTACCTATCTACTTTTAAAAGGGCAACAAAAAATAAGGAGCGGTTTATGAAATCCACAGTGTTTGTACGATCTGCCTTTTGCTGCACATCCACTATTCCACTTAGGACAGATGTGACCATTTGTGCCCCATTACTTAAGCACAGTCTGTCTCAGGCTAGCCTGTTGTTTTCTCTGCAGTTTCCTGTATGTACTTCAGTCACACTAAAACAAGAAGAATCCAGACACTTATTGCCACAATGGATCCAGCAAGCAATGACATTTATATACACACATATCTCTTACAGTGTGGGCTGCTTCAGCGTGGGAATTAAATAAGGGTTTTTAAGGGCAATTCTCACACAAAATCACAGTCTTCAACAGCTCAGAAGAGGAGTCCTGCAGAGCCAGCATTTGTTGTCTGTTCCCAATATAAATGCCTAGCTAATTAGCTCAAGAGGGAGGAGCAGGTAATGTTTTGATTTACTGGATTTTCAAACATATATTAATTTAGTCCTAAGGATCATAGTGGAAAAGGATTCTGAAGGCTTAGATGAAGGTTCAACACCTGTTTGTTTGGTTTATTCTATACACAACACAGTGGCTATGTCTAGACTGGCATGATTTTCCGGAAATACTTTTAACGGAAAAGGTTTTCCGTTAAAAGTATTTCTGGAAAAGCACGTCTAGATTGGTCCCGGAATTATCGTTATAACGATGCGCTTTTGCGGAAAAGCGTGTCTAGATTGGCGGTGCACTTTTTCGCAAAAGCAGAAGCCCGGACCCATTTTGAAGAGGGCAAAAGGCCACCAGACCTTTCCGGGGGCGGGGCCGGAGCTCCGTTCAGACACGTGCTTAAAGGGGTCTCGCCGGACAGCCGTTTGTCTCCTGCTTCCATGCGTTGGGACCTCTGGCAGGGACTGACACCCTTAGCAGGTTTGGTGGTTGCCCTCTGACTTTTGGGGACACCACCCTTTGGCCCCCAACTGCTTTTTCCTGTGTTTTCTTTCTTCTGTCCTGCTCTGTCTGCCATGGAGCCGTGGGTGGCCATGTGCCTGCTCAGGCCCCTGTTGGACATGTGCAAGTGCCTGCAGCTCATGCTGCAGGCTGGTGCCCTGCTGTTCCAGGACCAGGAGGCAGAGATCGCATTCGACTCCCTCACCAGGGAGGCCCTGGCAGCCCTGTGGCATCAGCACCCCACCGTGGAGAGGCCAGTCTGGAGATTGGACACCAGCACCGACTGGTGGGAGCGGCTGGTCCTCGGACTATGGGACAACCAGCAATGGCTCCGGAATTTCTGCATGCGAAAGGGGACGTTCCTGCAGCTGTGCGCCTGGCTCACCCCCGAGCTACAGAGAGTCATGACCCATCCCCGTCAACAAGAGGGTCGCCATCGCGCTGTGGAAGCTGGCCACACCGGACAGCTACCGCCCGGTGGCACAGCACTGGGTGGGAAGATCAACCGCCGTGTGTGATCGTCCGTGGAGGTAAGTCCCAGGGGAGTGGGGTGGGGAGGGTGCTGCACTCCATGCCCAGGGGCAGCCAAGACTCCAGGCTGGGTCACCCAGGGGTTTGGGCCGCCCCTCCCTTGCACAGGCCTGCTGGTGGGGGCCGTGGGCGAGGGGGCCCTGGTGTGTGTGTGTGTGTGTGTGTGTGTGTGTGTGTGCGTGAGGACAGAGGAATCAAGGGGGCCCAAGGAGCGCACACTCACCCCTGCCGTATGTGATGTGTTCCCTTGTGTTTCTCTGCACCCTTCTGCAGGTCGTCCACGCCATCAACAACGTCCTGCTCCCAAGAGTCATCCGCCTGCGCGACGTGGATGCTACCATGGCCGGCTTCGCTACCCTCGGGTTCCCCAACTGCGGGGGAGCCCTGGACGCAACCCACATCCCCGTCCGGGCCCCAGAGCATCGAGCAGCCCATTTCATGAACAGGAAGGGGTACTGCTCGATTGTTCTGCAGGCCCTCGTGGACCACCAGGGCCGCTTCCTGGACATCTATGGGGGCTGGTCCGGCCGGGCACACGACGCCCGCATCCTCCGCAACTCCGGACTCTTTCGCAAGCTGGAGGCGGGCACCTACTTCCCCCGGCGGGACTTGACTGTCAGGGATGTGCCTATGCCCATCTGCGTCATTGGGGACGCGGCCTACCCCCTGCTGCCCTGGCTAATGCGGCCCTACACGGGGTAGCTGGAGCAGAACCGGGCCCGGTTCAACGACCGCCTCAACCGGGCCCGAAATCCGGTGGAGCTCGCCTTCGGATGTTTGAAAGCCCGCTTCCGTTGTTTGCTCACCCGTCTCAAGATGGGTGAGCGGAATGCAACGGAGGTACTGGCCGCGTGCTGCGTGCTCCACAACATTGTGGAGCGCAGTGGGGAGGCCTTCCTCCCTGCATGGATGGCAGCCGAGGCACAGACGTTCGAACAGCCCCACACAGCTGCCGTCCGCCAGGCGCGCCAGGATGGGGTGCGCATCAGAGAGCCCTGGTGGACATGTTCGCACAAGCCCCGTAGTAGGGTCGCCTGGGTCTCCCCATACGACTCCCTCCCATCCCCTACCCTTCCCCACCCTCCCCTTACCTCCCCCAATTGTAAAGCGTCGGTTCCAAGCACATCGGCCATCGTGACTGTTCGCCGGGTGCGCCGGACGATTTAGGTTTTTCTTTTAGTTTAGGCTAGGTTTAGGCCACCATCGCCTGTCCGAGCTGTCCCGAAGAACAGGAAAGAGGATTCGTGGTTCGTGCGGAAGGCTCAAGTCAGCATACCCGATTCCAGTCGTCTTCGAGGGATCTCCTGGCTGTTCCTCTCCCGAGGCCCGGAAGGACCAAAGGATTGAGGTTGCCAGCAACACTACCAATCGTGCCCCTGCGTCTAGACTATGTTACATAATCTTTAGTGTGCGTCTTTTAACCTTTCTTGCTTGTTTGTTATCTATGTTAATATAGTTTGTGGTTTAAATTTTACTTAAAAGTCTCAGTATTTATTTATGCGCCACAAACCAATGACCACTTAAAGGGACCACCGGTGATAGAATACAGAATTTGGTGTCCGTGATTTTGTAACCCTTTTAAATTTAGGTTGCTAATTGGCATCTCAAATCATTTCTTACAGTTACCTCGAGTAACACAATAACCAACACAATAATCAACTGAACAATAGACTTTTTATTTACAAGGGGAAGGGGGAGGAGACCTTCAACTGGGAGGGGGAGGAGCTACTGGTATGGGTGGCCCCTGCGAGTGCTCCTGCGGGGGCGGACCTGCACATGCGGGGCACGCCGCATCAGGGCAGGCTGCACAGGGAGGTGGGCAGGAGCTGGGGGCATAGGAGCAGGGGCAGCAGGAGCAGGGGCAGGAGCTGGGGGCATAGGAGCAGGGGCGGCAGGAGCAGGGGCAGGAGCTGGGATAGGAGCAGGGGCCATTGCAGGGGCAGGAGGGGCATGGGCAGTGCTACGGGAGGGATGGCGGGGGCATGGGGTACGGCCATGCCATAGTGGATGGCGTGCACGATGTGTGTTGTGAGGATGGCCATGGAGTCGGCCATCCGCGTGCATTGTGCCTGGAAGGCACCCCAGGCCTCCTGCCGCCACTGCAGGTCCCCCTGGACGCGCTCCCTAATGGAGCCCTGGATTGCCTCCACCGCTAGGACGTGGCGGCGAAGCAGCTGGTCCCGGTGGCGGAGCCTGCGCCTCTGTGGTTGGCCAGCTGGGGGTGCCACTGCTGCCGGACTGGAGGGTCCCCGGCTTGTGCTCGGTCCCGCTGCAGGGAAGAGAAGAAAGGATGGGTCAGTCAGGCAGGCCGTCCACTGTCCCCACACCTCATGCCCTCCACCCCTGAGCCCAGGTGACCCCACAGTTGTGTGGCTTGGGCCCACCTGCCCCCCCGTCCCCCATGTTGTATGTTTGCAAGGAGGACCGCCCCTGGAGTAGGGTCCTCCTCCAGGTATTGTAACCACCGGTCTGTGTCCTGGCCCTGTGGAGGGCGGGAGGGCGCGTGTGTTGCGTTCACCTGTGGAACTCCCTGCCGGTGGAGACTGTGAAAGCTTTGGGCTAATCACTGGTGTTTGACAGGGAGCGAGATGCATCCCCACACAGTGCCTGGGAGCACATCTAGCAGAGGTGGTCTGGGCTCTCAGATCCCATGGGATATCTCCTGGACGGAACCAGAAGAGTGACTGGGGTGTCCCATCCTTGCAGCAAAACTCAGGGCGGCCCTTCTCCTCCCACTATCCTCCCACTATCCTCCCACAACCCCGGTAGCCCAGGGACATGTGTGGCCACAGTGGGGACTTCCTCGGGAGCCAGCCAAGGCACCGGAGCAGGCGAGGGGCTCGGTGGGGCCACGGTCACAGGACTGTGACGCTGCAGTTTACCCAAGAGCAGCTGGCTGTGCCTCACAGCCAGGCATGGGACAGTGTGCCGTTCTCCGTGCTGCACCCTTGGCGGAGGTGCTGGCTCTGGGCTGAGTCCCTGGGGCCCTGGCTGGTTCCAGCCGGCATCCACCCTTCCCCCTGGTCCCGCCACATGTGTGTGAGCAGCACGGTCCCAGGCGTGCCCTGCAGCTGCCTGCCGCGGCCACGTGCTGCTCGGTCACCAGGCTGCACATGGTTGCACGTGCTGCTTGCTGCCGAATGCTACACAGCGTGCAGCTCACATGGCCTGAGTGACATGCTCTCCCCTTCCCCCCTCCGGGCACCTGGCTCCCACCTCCGCCCTTGTGAGTGCAAACTGCAAAGACTCACCGTGGATCCTTCCTGGCCTCAGAGCAGCTGCTGGAGGGGGCCTGCTGGGTGGCAACGCTGGCCTCCTCTCCCGGCGTTGCTTTCTCCTTCCTCCGCCTCGGTGGTTCGGATGACGGGGCGCTGGCAGGTGTCCACTGGCACGTCCGGGCTTTGCGGGGCTGGCTGGCCCAGGATGGCATGCAGCCGGTCGTAATGGGGGCAGGTGTCTGGTCCTGCCCCCCTGCCCTCGCTGGCCCTCACGTACCCGAGCCAGAGCTCCTTCACCTTTGCCAGGACTTGCTCAATGTTCTGGGCAGGGTGTCCACGGTGGGCCAGAGCCTTGGCCATGCGGCCAAATATATCCGCATTGCGGCGCCAGGACCGGGTATCATGGAGACCCTCCTCCTCCTGCCATAGGTCAAGGAGGGTCTCCAGCTCCCTGGGGGTCCAGGAGGGAGCCCATTTTTTGTGGCCCCTGGGGGCCTCCTGCGCTGGGGGTGCAGGTGGCTCACCACCCAGAGCTGCCATTGCTGGGCTCTGATGGCTGCTGGTCACAGCAGGGGCAAGGTGGCAGACCTCAGTCGCAGGCCTGAGGCACGCTCCTGCCACATGCACTAAGCAGCCTGCGACTACTTTAAGAGCTCGGGTTACCAGGAAGTCCGGGGCTCCTACGGGGTCTCCAGGCATCCAAACCGCTTTTTTCCATTTATTCTGCTTTTTCGGAAAAGCGTTAGCTAGCTGTCTACACTGGCCCTTTTCCGCAACAGTTTTTCGGAAAAAGGACTTTTGCCCGAACGGGAGCGGCAAAGCTTTTCCGGAAAAGCGGCTGATTTCTCACAGTAGATCGTCATTGCCTTTGAGGAAAATCAAGCAGCCAGTGTAGACAGCTGGCAAGTTTTTCCGCAAAAGCGGCTAATTTTGTGGAAAAACTTGCCAGTCTAGACACAGCCAGTATGTTTAAAGAATGTCCTGCCCCTGTATGGGCCAAATAGACATATAATGGATAGAGCGCTCCCAGCCCTGGCTTACTTAATCCAGCTCTAAAAGAAAGGCCATAAGTATGCTTTCTTTAGCCACGTTCCAGAGTGAATGAGGGCAATCCCTTGTTTCCTCTCTCATCTCCAGCCCATTCATAATGATTGTGACACACTGCAAGACCCAAGACTATTCTCCCCAGAACATCCACCTAACAGTGTGCTGGGAAGAAGCAACTAATTCCCCACATCTTGCCCAGTTCTGCTAATCTGCAGATCACTTCACTCTGGGCAGGCGGCTGGGTTCTCCCTTTCAGCAGAAGGAAAAGGTTAACGCTTTGTCTGCCATTCTTTTCACCTGTGAGGAGCGGAGGTCTCAGGGCTAACCCAAGGAAAGTTAAGAACAATGGACATCTATTGGAGATAGCACTTTGTTCTCTGGACTAGGTGGAGAATGGGACATTTACAAAGACAAACAAACCCTAGGAGAACTCTCTGAAGAGAGGATCACCTGAGCTAAAAGACAATAGCCTATACCCATATTAGAGCAAGATCTTAACCATTACAGAGTATCAGCTCTACCCACAGGTGTCTGGTGGATCTGAACTGGGCAAGTATTGAGCATTGGGTGAGAAATACCTTATTAGATGGGGAAATAACATAATATGTATAGGATGTAAATGGAGGTTTATATTTTTTCTTGTACTTGTAATCTTACACAACCAAATCCTTTTACTTGATTTTTCTTGACTCTCTGTCTCTCACTGTTAAATAAATTTCAATTTGGTTTTATTATAGCCACAGCTATGTGTCTTGTGCTAAGAAGAGGGTTGAACTAGATGCACTGTTTCCACAGATTCAGCAAGTCGGTGGATGTTGTGGGTGTCCAAACAATAAGGGTATGTCTACACAACAAAGTTATTTAGAAATAACAGCCATGATTTCGAAATAACTTTACCAGCGTCTACACAGCCAAACCACTATTTCGAAATTAAATCGAAATAGCAGCGGGCTTATTTCAAAATTGGTAAACTTCATTCCATGAGGAATAGCACCAATTTTGAAATTGCTATTTCGAAATAAGCATTGTGTAGACGCTTATCCTCTAGGCACCCCTGAATCCTCTAGGCACCCCTGGAGGGAGGAATGAGGCACAAGCCCCCAGTGGGGCACACCAGGGAGACTGTTACTGCCTGCAGAACGTGCTGCCAGGCTCGCAGCAACACATCCAGGAGAAGCACCAGAGTGCCCAAGGGCAGCTCCGGCTCCATGCTGCAGAGTGCTGTGGTGTCCTGAATGAGGGCAACCAGAGCATGCAGAGAAAAAAAAATGCTTTGCTGTCCCTCAGCAAGGTAGGCAAACAAGCAGGGAAACCTTAGAACTGGCTGTCCGGGGGGGGGTCCCTTTAAGCACAGGTCTCAGATTACCTCAGGCAGCAGCCACACAAAGTAACTCCTGACCTGATGCCCTGCCAGAACCGGTTCCGGCCGACCTTAAATGCGATTCAGCATCCTATCAGTGTAAACGCACTATTTCAAAATAGCAAAACGCTATTTCGAAATGTATTTTGTGTCTAGATGCGTTATTTCAAAATAACTATTTTGAAATAAGATATTTCGAAATAATGCTATAGTGTAGACATACCCTAAGGAAGTTGGAAATTCCTGCATAGCAAAGTGAGGTGTATAGATTGCTGCCCACAAAGTGAAAGAGCAAGAGTCCTGAGTGAAATGCCTGTGTTGCCAGCAGTCAGTGGTTAGGGAGAATTTCCCTGGGTGGGCACAGATAGGGTTCCCACCGATGGCAAGCAGGTAGTAGTGGTTCATCTTGGACACTTTGGGTAACCCCAAAAAGTATCACAGAAGGGAGGGTTACAGTTTGGGTCAGGTTTTATGTTACCCTCGCTGGATAGTCAAGGATAAAGCACCAGAAGGGGTCACGTAGAAAAACACGGCTCGTCTTCCCTCTGAAGGAAAGGGATGAGCCATGCAGAGGCAGAAATGATTTGCGCACATAATAATATTACTTTAAAGAATTCCAAAGTCATCAGCCTCAGAGTTTATTTACAATACCCCAATTATGTCGCCTCCCAGCCCTCCCGCAACCATAATCAAAACTCCCCCTGCAAAAATAAACTTAATGAGCAGTTATAAAAGGCAGGCAATGTTAAGTAAAACACAAATAGTTTGGCTATTCCTATGCTTGTCCTGTAAGATACTCCTCTTCCAGGCAGGAATGTTACAGCTTGTCAGTACTGCCCTAATGCCAAGGGATTCATATTCATGTCACTGTGCTGTAACTTCTTATCTTCACTTAAGCTGCTGAGTGGTATGAAATTACATATAGAGACAGGCCACTCATCATTGTTGGTGTCAGCCAATTCAGCATTTCTTTCTGGCAGTAATAAACTCTGCTGGAAACTCTCCTAGTTTACTTTTAAACATGACACTTACTTTACATTCTCAAGAAGGGTTCAGATGTGTCTCATCAGGTAGTAATCGTATTCCTGGAAATACATTGCAAAAATAACCCAAAAGAGCAATTTTAAAATACATTACAGGAGCTGTATACAAGTCAGTCTTTTTTATTAAAAAACAAACAAACAAACCACCTATAAATCTGTGAGGTCAAAAACTAGCTTTCCAGAAAGTCCCTAATACAAAGATTTATACAATACAATGTATGGGCCAATTTTTCATAAACACCTTCTCTATCTGCAGTCACGTTGTAGTGTTCAGTCATCTGTGTCGACAAGTGCAGAAGCTGCAGCTGTTGAGCACTCATTACAAGTTGGGGGTACAAAGCAAGCCTTAACCCTTCTTTGCTATACCCCAGTCCTAGACCAGCTGAGCATTGGACCAGTCCCCTTTCATAAGAGCCTTCTGCAGGATGCTATACATTACATATGATGTCATTGATCCCAAGTAGCTAATATTGTACCTAGTGACGACAAAGTCACTGAGGCACCAGTTCTACGGGATGGATGGTGTAGAAGACATTATACTAGTAGATGTTCCCCTTGTATTAGGATGATCCTTGTACAATTTAGTTTGCCGCTAGATCAAAATGGTCCTAAAACTGACAAAGTGTAATGCAGTCCTAATTCTGGGAATAATCTGGATAAAAATCTGCAGGACAAGAGCTGCTTAAAATATGCATTTTTCCCCCATGAAAAGAATTCAAAATCAAAATTATTCATTTGCAATTTATCCCTTGCACAACAATTTTCAAATGAAATATTCTTGCTTAATTTTGATTCATATCAAAGCTTTTGTTTCAGTCCAAATAAAATATTTATTTTATTTTATTTTGAAAAAGTTTTAGAGTTTATGGGGAAGGGGCATGGAGAAGTTTTGCAATCTTAGTTTTCAATCTTAGTTTTTCTTGTTAGCATTTTTTTCTTTTTCCACTCTAAGGGTGCATCTACACTGCACTCTTAGCTCAAAATAAGCTATGCAATCTGAGCTATGCACTTTGCATAGCTTATTTTGAGTCAATTTTGAAATCACTAATTTCGAAATTTGGCGTTGCCTACGCAGCAGTTATTTTGAAATAAATTGCTATTCCGAAACATCCCTTACACTCCTCACAGAATGAGGTTTACAGGGACGTCCGAATAGCGCTCCCATTATATTTCAAAATAATGGGCATGCTCAAAAGACGCAGAATAGCTATTTTCAGATACCTCTGGTATCCCGAAATAGTGTTGCAGTGTAAACACAGTTTAAGAGATTATGCTTCTCCCCCCCTTCCTACACACACAAACACAACAAAACTTTAAGTCTTCTTAAAAGGAAAAATTCTGAGATTTTGGATATTTCCATTTTGAATTTTTCAGTTTTTGAAAACAGAAATTGAAAATGGCAATTCAAAATAAAATGATACTATTTTTTCATTTCATTGTGATTCTAAATTTCTCCATGAAAACTTGTAGTATTAGAAATGACAATTTCCTACAGAAAAAAAAGGAGTCATTTTTTAAGAAATTCCATTTTTCAGTAGAAATATTTTCCAGCTGAAGAATTTGAACCAGCGTTAGGGGGAAACAATGTGTATGAATACAAAATAGGTTTGTGCACACAATTTGTCCTTAGTAAATACATTAAACTGTGCAAGATTACAAGTTCTCATACATCTACACTGCAATGCAGAACATGCCCTACAAGCCTGAGTCAGCCTACCCAGACCAGCTGTGGCCATGCTTTTGTTGCATTGGAGACATACAGGTTATTTTGGGATACCAGAGGAATCACAAAATAGCTATATCGCATCTTCATAAGTCACCTGTTATTTCAAAATATTTTTCAAAATAACCGGCGCATTATTTCGGCATCCCAGTAACCCTCATTCCACGAGGGTTAAGGGATGTCTTGAAATAGCACTTTATTTCAAAATTTGGTGCTGTGTAGACAGCACCAAATTTCAAAATAGCCTATTTCAAAATAAACTCAAAATAAGCACGCAATTTGCATAGAGTTTAGAGTGCAGTGTAGACATAGCCTTAGTTATTCTGTTTCCCTGCCTTTAAAATGGGGATAATAATATTTACCAGTTTTACAAGTATGCTATCAGGTGTAGGTTAATATTTCAAATATTTCTATTTGAGGTTCTTGGAGAAAAGGAATTGAAAAGCATGATTGTCTCTCTGATGGGGTTTTATTTTGAGAAAATAAAAATAACACTAAAATATTATTAAAGCTTTGTCTATACTAGAAAGAGTTTGCTGATATAACCAATCCAGCAAACCAGACTAGTGGAGACATTATTTATGCTGGCAAGTTCTTAATCATGCCAGCAAAAAATGTCAGTATAGATCAGGCCTAAGTAACTTTAAGAACCCATCTTAGACACAAAAGCTTGAAATTCAATAAATTTGTATCTTAATGGAAGCTCTTTTCTCAAGGTATCTTTAAAAAAATTTTGATTTCAAACAATATATTGATGAACCTATACCCATAATTGAATTTGAAATGGGAGGACTTAGGTCATATGGCAGCTGATAAGCAAGCACAGAGAATGTGGGGGTAGCAGAGTGTACTGAGAAGCACAGGATGAACTAAGGTTTAAGGATATCATTTAGGAGATCAGACAAAATGATCACAGTGATCCCTCCTGGCCTTCTAATCAATGAACTTTCAGTCTCTGAATTCTCTTGGATTTATTGATTTAAATAATCTTCTTGATACTATTTGAACCTATTTTGTATGTGCACATTCACGTAAGCAGGAAAGGGAAACTTAGTGTTAGCTGCCAACAGTTGGCTGACAACCCAGAATACGGCATTTGCTGGATTTGGTTCAGAGTCTTGCACAAGGAGTTTATTTTTAGCTAGAAGGTGGGGGTGGACTCAGCTGAGATTTTGTTACATCAGTGCAAAGAACTGGACTAGATGACCTCTCCAGGTTCCTTCCAGTTCTATGATTTTATTATTCGAGTTCTGCGTTGGAGGGCAACCCTAGAGATTCATTTATAGAGCAGCATTTGAAGTTTGCTTCTTTGTCATTCTGTTATGCACAGCAGGATAGTCATCAAGGTTATTTCTAGGAACTCTATTATGTGATGGTTTCTTTAATGTTCTTCATTGCAGAGATCAGGAAAGAAAAATTGCCAAAGATTATCACATTGAAAGTCTACATAAATGTACACCTCTGCTTTTCATGCCTTCACCTCTGCTTCTCATAGCTTGACTGACTAAACAAGTCAGCAATAGGATAAAATGAGATCATTTACTCATACAAAAAAACCCTCAGACAATATATAGCAATTCCTTATAGGTCCCAATGGTCCCCTTCCCTGAGAGAAGCTGCAGTCAGGGGCAAAATCTCAGCAAGATTATCCTCACTGGTTTTCTTTTCCCATTGTTCTGCCAGAATAGGCCACAGGCTTGGGCCTCAGTGCACATGGATCAGTGGGAGGCTAGAGCTAGCCATGTGAAGGCTCTGTCATTCAAATGCATTGTAAGCATTCAAAAAAAAAACCCTGGACCACCCTCTCTAAAAGGAGGCTTATGGACAGGAGGCCTCAGAGAATCCTCTCATCAACTTTCCTTAAAAGTCCCCCCACAATTTCTCACCAAAAAATGCACAAATCCCCAATTAGCTGTTTGTGTAGGAGGCTTTGGACCCCGAGTCCCTGTGTTCCCACAATAGTTCCAAAAATCTGCCTGAGAGCTGGGGAGGGGTGAGCCCATACAACTCCTGCTATTTAAAGGGCTTGCATATGCCAGGCAGCTGCGTGAGCCCTTTAAATAGAAGTAGTTGTTATATAGGGCAGATTTTCTTTTATGTGTTTTCCTCTCTTACCCCTTTAATTTTTATAGACTCAAACCCTGGTTTAGGACTTGTCATTGCTCAAAATGAAGTATTGGGTTGGTTTTCCTGTACAGATTTTATTTGTTGCCTTGTTCATTGGAAATTCATTCTAGGGGTTTGTTTGTCTCCCGATTCTCAGATGTATAGCTCAGCATAGCCATTGGCTGATAGAAATGAGGTTTATGGATGAAGATTATGTTGATGTTAAGTTGGTCTGGAGCAGTCTGCTGCAGGAAGAGAGTAGTAGAAGCCAGTGTGTCGTTGGAAGGGCTATACATGAAAACTAATATTCATACTCTGTTTTGGATGCAGAGGGAACAATATTTCAGACTTGATCATAAATCATCTAAATTTCAGAGGCATGAGTGGCCTCCTGTCCTATCCTCATGGAGCCATAAAAATGTGCAAAAGTATCTTGTAGATCTTGGGTTTAATTGATCCTGAGTGTAACTCCACCAATTCTACTGAAGTAGTACCAGAGATGCATTTGGTCCTGACATCTTCCTCACCAACAAGCATATACACCTGCTCAGCATTCGCCCCTCACATTCTTCAGAATCCCCAGGCTTTGTCTGCACTGCAGGGTTTTTGTGCAAGAAGCCTTTTGCAGAAGAGATCTTGCGCAAAAGCGCGTCAACGCTGCATAGACACTCTTGTGCAAGAAAGCTCTGATGGCCATTCACAGAATGGCCATCAGAGCACCTGTACTTTTTCCGATAGGGGTTTCTTGCACAAAACCCCTCCAAAGTGCCCACACCTGCCTTTTTGCACAAGAGCTATAGCACAAAAAGAAGTTATTCCTTGTGGGGATAGGAATAACTCTACTGGCAAAAGCCCTCTGTTCTGTCGATTTTCTTGCATAAAAACGCACTTGAGGTGTGGACACTCCACCTTTTTTTCACAAAACCAGCCGTTTTTGCACAAAAACCTTGCAGTGTAGACATAGCCCCAGATAACTTATTACTGGTCTTTGCCTCAGAAGCCGTAGACCTGTTGATTTCCAGCTTTTGTATTGGTGATCCCTTTCACACAGTAATTGTGTGTGCCCTCCACCCTCTTTGTAAATTAAATCAACCATTTTAAATTTAACACTATTGTAATACTGGGGTTTGGGGATGGAGGGTGCCAGCTCCTGATTTCTCATGGAGAAACTTTGCGACCGCCTGAGGAGTCATAACCTCCAGTTTGAAAACCTCTAAAATAGACTTTCTATCAGTGTTTTGCTTGCTTCAGGTTGTTGGGCCTTTCTATTCCTACCTTGCTTTGAAGTTCAAGACCCCGCCCCTTCCACCCAAGGTCCTGCCCATTCTGGGGGGCAGCCCATGACCACTTCCAAAATTTGTGAACTAGCTCCTCTTCAAAAATTATTGCTCATCTCTGATCTAGATCATCCCTAACAGGTGGTTATCTAACCCACTCTTCAATATCTTCAATTATGGAGATTCCATAACTTCCCTAGGCAATTTATTCCAGTGCTTAACCACCCTGACAGTTAGGAAGCTTTTCCTAATTTCCAACATAAATATCCCTTGTTGTGATTTAAGCCCTTTTTTTTTCTATCCTCAGTGGTTAAGGAGAACAATTTTTCTCCCTCCTCTTTGTAACACCCTTTTAGGTACTTGAAAGCTGTTATGTTCCCTCTTAGTCTTCTCTTTTCCAAACTAAACAAACTCAATTCTTTCAGTCTTCCCTCAAAGGTCATGTTTTCTAGACCTTTAATCATTCTTGGTGCTCTTCTCTGGACCTTCTTCAATTTCTCCATGTCTTTCCTGAAATGTGGTGCCCAGAACTGGACACAATACTCCAACTGAGGCCTAATCAGTGCAGAGTAGAGGGAAAAATTACTTCTTGTGTCTTGCTTACAAAACTCTTGTTAATGCAATTGTCAGGGCTGTTCCCCACTCAGGCACTTGGAGTGCAGACAGTGAGGACCCACAAGGGAGCTTCAAAACCTTGCCTCTACAGGCACTGGTTACAAAAACTTCCCCACAATCATAATACATAGATTTTGCAGAATCACTGCCACCAGCAAATGCTTTTTTATCCCTAAAAGCCAGGGGTGAACACTTGAAAACACCCCCAAGGGTACCCCGAAGTCCTTTTGCCCCAAAAGAGCTTGAAAAAATAAGAGAAAAACAAGCTGCAATCTCTGGTAATTGACCCGTCAGTGCAGATACAGACAGACATTCCAGGACACAAGAATCAAATCATCACCTTAAAAAAAGTGATTTTTATTACAAAACAAAAGATATACTTGATAAAGCATACTTGGTTGCTAGATGTTACAGAGCAACTAAAGAAAACAAATTAAAACACAGAGAAATGTCTGGAACCAATGCTTTGATGGTAAAGGGCAAAGAGAGGCATAGATTCACACAGAGCGGTTCAAACCAAACTGCAAAATAAAGAAAAATTACCCTGAATGCGATTGGATTGACTTATCCCTATACTTCCAATTTTATCTTTGTTCATTCCACTCCCATGCTCCAAATTCCTTGGAGATGTGGTAGTCCTGCCTGGGTTTAAATTATTCAGTCTCTCTCAACCCCTGGTTTTTCTCTCCCACACAAAGAAAGCAGGTAAGGAATCTATATCCAAATGACATTTCAACACTGTATCTCAGTTGGTTCTCCCAGCCCCCTGGCCAACACCTTTGCCAGCTACCTGAGTTTAACCCCTTAGTCACCGGGTGCTGGTCAGAATTCCTCCTGTCCATTACAGCATCCCAGAATGATGTTTGCTTTTTTTGCAACAGTGTCACACTGTTGACTCATATTTAGCTTGTGGTCCACTATGACCTCTACAACCCTTTCTGAAGAACTTCTCCTTTCTAGACAGTCACTTCACTAAAATCATAAAGAAACCATTTCCTTGGCTATCTACCTACTTCCTCATCTGTGCATGTTATTTTAAATATCCTGGACTGGGCCCTCAGCAGGTATAATTCAACACAGCTTCATTTACACCAGCTGAGGATCTGACCCATATACCTAAATTGACAAAGAATGTGATCTGATTCCAGTTCTTTATTTTCTTTTGTTTTTGTCTCCATTTGAGTTATTTTACCACGGCTCTCTATAATTCTATTGTTAATCCCTTGCTGTCCTGAGCAAACCTACAAAGGAGAGACAGGTGACAACTGTGCAGGTCTGAGACCTTGAGATTCTTTGATTTACTCTGTGGGGAAAAGAAGACATGGATAGGAAGTGGTCCAGGGAGCTGAGCCCTTCTGACACTTTGCCTTCCCTATCTAGCCTGATCTTCTCTAGGATTATCCAGGTCAACATGACACCACAAGCTGCTGCAAGAAGGGGCTCATTGCATTCCTAACTGAGGTAACTAGAGGGGCTTTGGCCTGCTATACAAATAAGCACTCGTAGGGTGTGTCTAAACTACACCCCTCTGCCGACAGAGGGATATAGATTAGGCACATCACTATTGCAAATGAAGCGGGGATTTAAATATCCCACACTTCATTTGAATAGAAATGGCCACCACTTTTTGCCGATGCGGCACTTTGCCGGCAAAAAGCGGCAGTCTAGACGGAGATCAGTCGACAAGGAAAGCCTTTTCTGACCAATCCTGTAAACCTCGTTACGAGGCATAAGTGAAAGATAGGAATCATTAGACTTTTTCTGTGCTATACACACCTTTTAGTGACATGGCAATGTCGCTGAAAGTCAAGCAATGTAAATGCTGTTTGTTGGTATTTCTGCCCACAAAAATCTTTCACACACCCCTCATGAGAGCACTCCTACCAACAAAGCACTGTTTACACTAGGGCCTTGCCTTTGGTGATAAATCAGCAAGAGTTTTTACACTACAACATGACTTTTGTCGGGAAAAACACCCAATTTTGGCAACAAAAAACTTCCACCACTGTGAGAAACTTTCGTTTTTTCCTCTCCCTTTATTGTCGACAAAAAGCCAGTATGGACTCTGCTGTTTGTTTTGTCAAGAGAGCTGGCTTCCACCAGTATCCCACAATGCCTGCCTTGGTGGCTCTGCTCAGTGCTTGTGACCTCTGCTGCCCTGCAGGCATTCATCCCTCCCCTTTTCAAAGCTCAGGGAACTATCTGACAGCTGAGTGAGCTGCTCCCTTTGGGGAACAAAGAACAAATCATTAGAGTGCTTCTGTTTTGCTCTGCACTAGGAACACAGCAACAGGCAGACTGCTGCTGGGGGAGGGGGGAGGGAGGGGAGGTGTGGAGAGATTGCTGTGATGCTTTGACATTCCTCACCATGGAGAGCTCACAGAGCTATAAGGGAATCCCAAGAAATCCAGGGCTCAGCTCTGCCTTCCCGCAACACTGAGGCTATGTCTACACTGAGAGTTTTTGAGGCAGAAATATGCTAATGAGGGACTCATTAGCATAAGTCACAACATCATTAGCATATTTTCTACCGTTTCTTTTTGCGCAAGGGGTTTTTTGTGCAAAAAGAAGCAGTGTGGATAGGGGTTTTTTGTGCAAAAAACCCATTTTGGCGCAAGATCCTTATGCCTCCCTGGGACATAATGATCTTGCGCAAAATGGGTTTTTTGTGCAAAAAGGAAATGTCCACATTGCTTCTTTTTGCTAATAATGTCATGACTCATGCTAATGAGTCCCTCATTAGCATAGTGTAGACGTAGCCTGAGATTTGGGATGTTTACCCACGTTGCTTTGCTCTATCTGTCAACAGAGTGCTAGCAATGTGGCCATGAAATATCAACAATGAGGGGTAGAAAAAATAGCTGTTTTCACTTTTGTTGACTTTTGCATGTTGACAGCACTTTTGTTGCCAAACCATCCCAGTGTAGACATAGTCTAGTACTTGCTGTAATAAAGCTTTTGTCATTTGTGCAGGGAAGGGGTTTAGCAAATTGCAGTCATCCTGAGTGTGAGAAACATCCTGAAGATCTGTTTGGTTACAAAGCCAATCTGGTTCTTGGCCCTTCTGCATTACTCTGGCTATCTCCTCCTGTCCTACAAAAAGGTTCGGAGAAGTGTATGCAGTTAGTTCAATTTGGCCCAACACATGAAATTGCTGCAGGAATCTGTGGCATTGTAATGCCTTTTCTTTTCTATACTAGCCAATTAGCCTGTCATAAGATGGGATTTTCAGGTCTCTCCTCCACGTTGTTCTTCTCTCCTGAGCCTCCGGTCTCTCGCTCCGTGTCTCTCTCTCTCTCTCTCCCCTCCTCCTCCTGCCTCCCCCTCTCTCTCTCTCAGCTCTCCTCCGCCTCTTGCCTCTCTCTCTGTCTCTCTCTTTCTCTTCTCCTCCCCCTCCTGCCTCTCAGTCGGGGGACCACGGAGCCCAAACGGTCTCTTGCGCCACTTGCTCCCACGCGGCAGCCTGGATGAGCGGCGCAGAAGTCAGACAAGCGCCACTGCGGGAGGTGAAGGGGGGCAGGGCGGTGATGTTCACGGCCGGGGGGCGGGGCCTGGAGCTTCTGTCATGCCGCACATCATCTCCCCACCCCCCTTCACCTCCCACCATCGCGCTCGGCTGACTTCTGCGCCTCTCAGCTGGGCCGCCGCGGGGAGCCCAAACGGCTGCTTGCTCCACTTGCTCCCACGCGGCGGCCCGGCTGAGCAGCACAGAAGTCAGCCAAGCGCCACGGCGGGAGGCGAAGGGGGGCGCGAAGTGGGGCAGGGCGGTGATGTACACGGCCAGGCCCTGCCCCCTGGCCGTGTACGTCACCGCCCTGTCCTCTTCCTCCCACTGTGGTGCTCGGCTGACTTCTGCGCTCAGCCGGGCCGCTGGGAGCAGCGCAGCGGCCGTTTGGGTCCTGCACTCCCCATGCAGCACCCTGTGCTGCATGGGGAGCACGGCACCCAAACGGCCGCTTGTGCCACTTGCTCCCCCGCGGCAGCCCGGCTGAGTGGCGCAGAAGTCAGCCGAGCACCACGGCGGGAGGCGAAAGATGTGACTCAGGCAACAGCGCCGCCCAGAGGGAACAGCCAGGGAGGCAACAGCACCGCCCAGAGGAAACAGCCAGCATTTCAGCATTACAGAGTCACAGACATTGGGCTACTATATATATGATTCTGCCCCTTTTGACTTCTAAGAAATCTCCCTGTATGCAAATTTAAGAAGATACTTTGCTCCGTGTTACAGCTGCCTGGAGCAAAGGATTCAGATAGCGTTCTTGCTTATGGATCCTTTTTACTTTGGTTCATTCTTGTTTTTGTTTTCCTTAGCCTGTTTTAGAATAAGCAAAAATGATTCAGGACTCCAGCATCATCAGTTCTGCCTCTCTTTTTTTAATAATGTGCACACTCATCCATTTTAATGGCGGTAGTGCTGCCTATACTCAGGCTTCCCAGATACTTCTCATTACAAGACCCTGTTTTCAGTTGTTCTTAACTTTGCCAAATATTAACTGAAATTTTCCATGTCAGAAGTCTGCTTCTAATTTGGGGGGAAACTTTAGCAGAAGCAACCCAACCAGCAGGGGAAAATACATGACTTTGCCTACATTAAAAAAATTCTTACAAAGTTTCCTTGAGAAGCTCCAGCAATTCAATACTTTCAAGCAGGGACATGAAATTTGTTGGGGGTGGGAAGAGGTGTCACATTGTATGTTTTGCTGTACTTTTCGGGGGAGAATCACAAATCTAGCCATACTATATGTCTTTGAAAAAATGCACTTTGCCCAAGCTTAGTAGAAACTTGATAGATTTTGGCACCAGTCTCTAAGATTCCATCTGCAGAGAGCATGCTCCATCTTAAGGCAGCAGAGCTGAGCAAAACCATCTCCGCAATTACTCTTTTTGGCTAGTAGGTGCTGCTTTGGCATCAGCCAAAGGAACTGAAAGCAAGAAGACTGTCTTCCCTGTGCGGTCGGTGTATCTACTCCTGGTTCCAAGGCCAGTATTACAGACATTGACAGCATGGGAGAGACAGGAAGAGGTGATGGGAGACCAGGAAGCAGCCTGACAAATACAGCATGGATGAGAACCGTATCAGGGTTTGTGGAAAAAAACACTATGATCATGTAACTGTATTATTACTTATATGCCCATGTATGACTGCACAGCCAGCCTTAATTCTGGGATTTCCTAGCTTTTTACTGCTTGACTTTGCATCCTTACCATTCTTAACGTAGTTTGTAAGTTTATATATGCAAATACAAACTAGCTCTCTAGAAACTCATGCATATAATTCACTGTTTCAAAAATAATGCAGTTTGTATCTGCAAATCAAATTCACAAGTTCTTTTTTGCTTATCTCCTTTGGAAAATTCTAACAACTGCATTTCCACATCACATTCTCCTTGAAGATCTCAGTGGTGCTTTACATGGTCCATGAATCAAGATTTATAATATCCCTGTTTTTTTTTCAAAGTAGGAAACTGGACATAGATTGAATGAGTTAATCAGGGTCATCCATGATTCTGAGGCAGCCCATATCTTTTGTTTTTTAAAGGCACAGGCCTTAAGCACAAGACCCATCTTCTTTGTAACTATAGGTGCCTCTCTTTAGAAAGCTTCCATTACCTGCCTCCTGTTTTAAAATAATTATTGGTTGATGGACAATAATTATACAACAGAAAAGGAGATTTACAGATATTGACTGGTCTTATGGCATTAACATAACTAAAGTTCACTAATTACCCATCCTTTTGCTGACAAATTTATCTGAGGTGGCAAACATCTTAAAGCAAAAGATAGAGTGATTTAAAAAGGAAATGAATTGTTTTGCCTGATGGAAAAACATCAGCAGGAGCCTTGATGCAATTTTTTGTTTAAATAAATACAATTTTGATTAGACTAATCCATTACTCATTTCAATAGACAGAAGGCTATAAAAAGTGTCAGCAACATGCAGGCTGGTGCTGTTTTTTTCTTTAAAAGAATCAAACCTGCTTGCTTGAACTCAGATTAAAAACAGAAGCATGATCTGTAAGTTATTTTAGTATGTGGGAATGGAAGTGAAGGATGAGCTAGAACAATAAATGAATTGCTTGCTTAAAAATAATGATGGGGGAGGAAAATCACATTCTTAGTATCCCACTTGTGTAATTCTGAGGTTGTTTTGAACAAAATTAAAGTGGATGGCTTTCTTTCTGTGCATTCTAGTAAAATAGATTTTGCAGCCAGTAGACATTTCGTTTTCCTGGCTAGTTTCTGGATTCTGGCCACATGTTGTTAGTGACCTATTTTCATTGCAGTGAGATCAGCTGTGTCTGCAAGACCCTGAATCAGCAGCTTTTCCCTGTAGTTCCTGGCTCTGTCTGCCCAGGCCTGCCACAGTCCAGATTTTCAGAAAGTGCTACTCCTTGACTTCCTTGTATAAATTTGTAGAAAACAGCATTTAGTCACATAGAAGTCAGATTGGAACCTGTGATTTTCTTCCAAGCACAGCCTTCCAGTTCCACGAAATATAAGCAGCTGAGGCAGCTGAACTTGAAATTCTTTGTCTAATAAAAAGGGTCTAAAAATAGCAGAAACCTCCTCGGTTCCAGGGAAAATATAATCCTTCCTGGGTGGTGATACTGGAAAAATGATTGATGCCGGTAGCAGCAGGGAGAGGGATCTGCTTGCACTAGAAAAATCCTGGGTGCCACCCACTTTAGCAAGAATTTGCTAAGACTCAGCTCCTTGTAAATCATGTGTCATATGTTATAAATTCTGGGTTCCTGTTATTTCTACTCTAGCTTCTAGCTCATCTGAAGAAGTGGATTTTGCCCGCGAAAGCTCATGATAATATATATAGTTTTGTTAGTCTCCAAGATGCCATGGGACTACTCCCACAATGTGTTAGTCAGATCATTTCTGAATGAGATTTTGGGATCTTTACAGAGAATACACTCTTCTGCTCCTATAGCTTCTGATGGCTTAAATTCACCAATATAACGCTAGTGCATAGTTTATGCAAGACCTTCTGTACAATTTAAACCCTACATTAAAGAAGAGATTGTGTGTCACTGCCTGGGGAGCTTGCACTGGAGTAAATTTCAGCTTTTGGGAATATTTTAAAAACATGTTTTCTATCACACATAGTAGAAAATGTGATTACTTATAACATATGTGCTTTTCATGGAGTCCAGAAGATTGATTGGAGGCTCTTTTGCTCTGCCTCATGTGGCAAAGCTCTGGCCATGTCGGCCCTGTTCTTCTAGGTGGTTATTGTATGCCTCAGACTCGCTGTGACCCTCCACACTGCCTCTTATCTTTTCTAGAGGCCACGGTCACAGCTTACTGAGCCATCTTCATCATCGGGTGAAACCTCTCAGTAATTCTGGTCTCCCTTTCCAGGAACAGACTTTTTTAGTGGTGTGGGGAGGATTGAGGGTAACTCAGGCCCACCTATTACTCTGAGTTGCAGTACAGGGACCCTAGGCAGCAGCAACTGTCAGGGTTTTTCCTCTAGCCCAATACAGCAACCTTTTCCCAGGGCTACTTCCCCAAGTGCTCCCCTAGTACTTTCTCCCCAGAACCTGAGTGAATCTTTTCTGCTTCAGCCCAAACACTCTTTCCTTTTTGCAGTCCCCAGCTCTCCAGCAACATACTTCCTCCTCTCAGTCTTTCATTCTTCTCCTTCCCCTATCCTTGTCTGGGGGAAACCTTGAAAGTAGCCCAGAAGACCTTAATTGGCTTCAGGTGCCTGATTAGCCTGCTGCTTCAGGCAAGCTCTTAACTTACATCAGGTGCCCGCCTCCCTTGATTACATGGCTGCCATCTCTAGCAGTTTATTCAGGAAACAGAAAAGCATTTACCCAGCTCCCAACATGTCTGCTCTCCACCAAACTATTGTAGCCAGCTGCCCTCCTTTCCAAACTAAACAAGCCCAATTATTTCAGTCTTCCCTCAAAGCTCATGTTCTCTAGACCTTTAATCATTCTTGTTGCTCTTCTCTGGACCTTCTCCAATTTCTCCACATCTTTCTTGAAATGTGGTGCTTAAACTGGACACAATCCTCCAACTGAGGCCTAATCAGTGCAGAGTAGAGTGGAAGAATTACTCACATCTCATCATGTGTTTCTTGCCTGTCACTGCTCCATGTGACATTGAAATGCTTTCTATAGTGTAAGTGCCACACCAATTTATGACATGGAAACAGAATTGTTTTAACTTAAAGAACTTCCTAGGGATGAAAAGATGAACATATGGGCTGAAACTGGCAAAATGAGTCAAATGGAAAATAATCCCAGTGGGGCATGTGACATTTCCTTCCAATGTTGGATTGAGGCTGCTATTACACAACGTGTGATTACACAATATCGCTGCCATGCACTGGCTGGGTATCACTGAAAATGGTTTTAAGACATGATAGACTCTTCAATCCTTCCTGGCTGATGCAACCAACCCAGCCCACATATGCCAAATATGGTTTTAGATGAAAAAATGTTATCTGTGTGGGAGGATTTTACTATGGCAGCTGCATACAGGAATCCCGTGCTAAGTGATAACAGCTGATTTCTGTGGATTCTACACAACTGTAAATGTATCTTTCTGAGAAATACTAATGTGTAATTCTGTCTTCTTTCATTCTTTCCTCTGGTTGAAACTTCACCTTCTCATACAACTGTTTTCCTCCTGGACCTCCCACTGTAGACTCCAAGAGTTTATCAAAATACTTTATTGATGTATTTCTAAAGTAAAACAAAACAAGCTGTGTTCTCTACTGGTATAGCTCAGTTGATGTCAAACACTTTTAAACCATTTAAGTACATTCTGAAAGCATCTGAGGTTTTTTTAATTTCACAATGCATCCCTTTGTGGCCATGCTGCTGTCACAATGAAAGATACATTGAAATAGCTGCCTTCAGGCATGTAACAACAATATGGGACATGTGACAAACTAAGTTCCTTCTGATTCAAGAGGAATGATTTCATTAACCAAGTCTTTGGAACATTTAATTTAGGCAGATACAATAATAAAAGTGAGAAGAGATGGTAGATTGTGGATAGTATAATATGTGTTATTGGAGATTAGATTAATACCAATGGTCAAAGTATGCAAACCTTCCTGTGCAAATTCACCTAATCTCTTGAATAGACTTTGGGAGTTGTCCTTGAGTCTTTGAAATGATTTTATAATAACTCTGTAGTATGCCCAGGCTTACTTTTGAAATATAATATTGTTTTGTGATTTCTTTGTTGTTTGCTGCCTCCAACAGGATTACTGCAGAATTTTTCTACAGAAATGGCAGATGTTCTTGTCAGAACATGTATAACTACTTTATATACAGATAAGAAACATAAATATAGGTGGTCCTGAGATACAAGCCATAATTGCTGAGGACCCAACTAGAAATCACACAACTGCAAATGTAAGATCTCCTATACTATTGTTCATCTATATGAAGTCCAAAATAACTACAAGAGACACTCTGATCTGTTAAAGAAAAGCAAGTAATCTCACAACTGAACAGAAATCTGTAAAAAAACCTGGACAATTTATTCGTTTTTCTAAGCTCACTCTTGAAAGTTTCATTGTTGCTAGAAGGAGATGGGGAAGTATCTCTATGGCTTACCTCCATGAGTTTTAACTCACTCTGGTATCAGAGCTTGCATACTATGAGCAGATTCTTCAGTCACAAAGTTTACTGAGGGAGATGAATGCCAGCCACAAGTCTGAAGCTCCAAGAAATGTCAGATTACTGGGTGTTTTGAAAAATACTAAGAGTTCCATCCAGCTCTCTTTGACTTAGAGAGTGACTGCCTTATGAGATTTTATGTGTGATGAGAATTAAATAAAAGCTTCGGGTAGGGACATGGAATTTACCAGTTCATAAATATTTTTATGTAACTACAGCTATACTCCTACATACTTTAGTGGAATGCAGAATTTCAGTTCTCGCCAAAATAATTGCTTGCACAGGGGAAAAATCAGAGCTAAATGAAGGATTATGGATTGCTTCTTTACTGGGGCTTCCAAGTTCCTGGGTCTACACCTGGGCCTAATCCATTCAAAGAAAGTTCTTTACCAGATGCTTGTCTTCCACTTCTGAGAAATTCCTTTTAATTTTATCTGTTTAGCTAGGCTCACTTTTTCTTGTACAGGGAGTCCTAGGAAGATTTTTTTATAGCATTGCTGTCTTTCTAAATGACACTTTTGCAATTGATGGCTCTCAAATAGCTATTTGAAACCAACGGGTAAAAATCAAGTGTGGCATTTATAGATGGAAAATATTATCCTTCAATCAGTGGAAAGCTAGTAAGGCAAATGCTGGTGGTAGGATTGCTGAATTTACACTAATGTGCTGCTCAGCATGTCATCAGGCAAGCTTTCACCACCTCTCTGCTGTCTACTACTGCTTTATTATAGTTATACTTCAAACTGACTTGGTCCAACATGTAAGGAACTGACATTTTATTTACTTCAGTCCTGAGTTATCTATCACCATTCCTTTGTCACTGCAACTATAACCACCAACAGGCAGAATCAAACTTGAGACCTTGGGAGATGAGCATATGAGCCTCTACAGCTTGAGCTATAAAGCCAGCTGGCACGTCACTTAAGCTGTGAAGCAGGGGTGGGGAACCTAAGGCCTGAGGGCTGGACACAGCCCCTGACTTGCCTGGATCCAGCCCCCAAGGCTCAGGGCACCCCTCCAGCATTGGAGAGCCTGCACTGGCACGCCAGCCCCCGGGGGGCTGGAGCACACAATCTACTAGGCTGGGCCCCCCTAGGCTCTGGTGTACAAGAGAAATGTGGGGAGGTCTCTCATTCTTGTCTTTCAATGTAAATGGTCGAAGTGCCACTACATGGCACTGTGAACCACACCCAGCAGGCATGTGGGTTACATATTTCCCCTAGCTGAGGAAGCACATCCTGAGCTTCAGACCCCCGGTTAAAATCCTGGACAACAGGAAGAACCAAACCTGGGACCTTAGTGTATAAGCCTCTACATCTTGAGCTATTAAGCTCACTGGCGCTCAGCTTAGGCTATAGCGCTCACTCATTCTTACCTCTTCCTATAAGTGGTCACTGGATATGTCGAGACTGCAGGCTTCTTTTGGAAGAAGCTTTTCTGGTAGAGATCTTCCGAAAAAACTCCCAAAAGAGAGCTTCCACACTGCAAAAGCGCATCTAAAAAGTGATCTGCTTTTTCGAAAGATAGCGTCCACACTGCTTGGACACTAGTTCGCATTACAGCTGTGATTACTATGGACAGAGTGGCCACCTGTGCTTTTTCCTCTTTCCTCTTCTTTTGAAAGAACTGCCTCTTCCCCGTCCACACACACCTTTTTCCAAAAGAGCTCTTTCGGAAAAAGGCTTCTTCCTTGTAGAAAGACGTTTGCCAATGTTGGAAAAACCCCTCTGTTCTTTCGATTCTTTTTTTGAAAGAACACGATTGCAGTGTGGACGTAAGTGTAGTTTTTCCGAAAAACTCTGCAGTGTAGACATACTCTTAAGTGCCACTACATTGGACTGTGAATCACACTCTCTAGGTGTGCAGGTTACACAACCACTGCAGTGTAGTGCTTCCTTCAGTAAAAACTCTCAAACCTTCCCTTGGAGTGTAGCAGGGGGAAATGCAGAGAACAACCAACCAGAAACACCAACCAGTAAGTGCAGCTGCAGAGGTAGCCAAAGCAGAGAGTGCTGCACTGGCTGGTAGGAATAAAATGGGCCCAACCCAGGTGTACCAGCTCCACCCTTCCCCCAGAATTGTGCAGTGGAGAGCCCCACATGATGAGGGCACTACAACCTATATGGTGCCTTCCCCTCCTCCCCCATGTGGCATTGGAGAACAACAGTAGGGAGGATCCAGCTAGTAATTAGCCCCTAGGGGCACCTACTGAGTTCCCAGCCTAAGGGGAGGAACCACTGACCTATGGGTTCAGGTAAAGTCAGGGGACAACAAATGAAAAACAGAGAGGGGTGTGAGGGTTAGTTGCAGAAACAGCCAAAGCAGAGGCTTTGGGACATTCAGTGAACTGTCTTCAGTTGTGATTGGACTTTCTCTGCCCAGTGCAGACTAGCTGTTTGCGCCACTCTCCCCTCCCTCACAATAGCTTCACATCAAGCTTCACTCCACATCCACCCCCCTTCCATACCCTGTCTCCTCTCTCTTCCCTTTGCTTTCCACGTAGCCAATCCCCTTCCAATTAAACCTACACCCACACGGAAACATTGTGGCACTAGCATGACATTTGCTGCCATCACACTGTTCCCTCTGCTTGTGTGTTCTAACCCTTTCCCACCCTGTGTTTGTCTTGACTGTTTAAATGGTCAGATCTCTGAGGCAGGAACTAGCTGGCACTCTGGCACAATGGGGCTCTGCTCCTTGTTGGACCTTAGGCACTACTGTAATAAACATGGTTAATAAGAATAATGAATGGCCCTTTCTCCACAGATCATGCTGGGTTACAAGCTTTGAACCCTTCACTCTCCACATGTCAGAATAATCAGCTTTTTTTTATTGGGGGGGTTTTTTCGCGGGAGGGTTGTTATATTACGGCAGTGACTAGAAATCCCAGTTAAAGGCTCAAGGCCTCATTTTGTTTAACATTTTGCCATCAAGTAACAAAGATGACAGTTCACAGGGTGGGTGTGAGGCAATACTGAGTCTATCCATCAAGTAGGGTCTGCCATGGGCCTAAGCAACCCATTTTAGTTGAATTAGGCTAATTTGGAAAAGGATGTTGACTTCCCCTGAAGGCTTTGGGCTCTAAAGAGGGACGGCAGCTGAGGCTGAAGAATATAACACATGCATGGGGCCAAGGGAGATCATCATAACCCAAGAAGCTGCAGGCAAGGAGATGAAGACAAACAAAGATATATGAGGAACACAGACCCATCTATGGGGACTGAGAGAGTTGGACAAGGCCCCCATATGTCACTTTGTATAGAGCTCTGATTCAGAACACAAACTGCAGTGGCATGAGTAGAGGTCGTGACCGGTCTCAGAGAGGCTACTAAAGGAAAACCTGAGGATTTTTCTTCACTGTAAATAATTTCTTATTATTCTAAACTATTTTTAAATTAACAAATATAAAATTAAAGAACATTGAGGTTCAGGAACCATTTTAGCAAGAACGGCAGTAAAACAAATAGATCCTCACATGAGTCTGCTGCAACATCTCAGAAGAAACAGGAGACTCTTTATTCAGGTATCACTGTTTTCCTCTGAGTAGCAGCTTTGGTCTAATATAAAACTATGTCCCTCCCTGCAGTTTGTGTCCAGAATATTTTTAAGAGAAAAGAGGGAGGGAGGGGAGAAAATTGCAGATTATTCAGCAGTAGGAATGTCAGCTCATAAAACACTAGAGGTCACTCTTTACAAGGCTGGTGACTGCATGCACAATGTTTAGTTTCTTATGCACCAAAGCAGCCAATTTCCTCTGGACCAGATATATCTACTTTTTTTCTACCAGGATCAAAATGAGCCAGTGTGGCACTTGCAAATGCCTTCTGGCTAATTAATAAAAAAAACTCTTGTCCTTTACTACCTTTCTGTCTTGTGGTGACTGAACCTCGTTGTGCATTTCTACCCTCTTGCAGGTATGAGAATAGTCGCTTTCTTTGTTTCCTATATAATGGATAGTTTATTATTTTCTTGCATTTTTAAACGTGCTGCTGCTATTAAGTCAACAAATAACCCATAACAGGTGACAGCCTGTCAGCCCTGGAGAATGAAGTTCTGCAGTGTGAGCTTCCCAACTTTTTGTTGATTATCTCTTAAGCCACCAGCAATGAGTGAAGATGCCCTTCCCACCACAGGTCTGGTAGTATAAAGGAGGACAGAGATGGAGTACTTCTCAATGTGTGGGTGTTTATTACACCAGCAGATAAAGCTATATAAAAACTAGTCCCCCAAAGTTTGAGGTGAGCAAAGTGCTAGTGGTCCCCATAACATGATTTTTTTTTAAAAATTAAAACACTTTTCAGTATGACCATCTAAGAGGAAATAATCAGCATCACACATATTTTCTGTATCGTACCCTGAAGCTCTCTCTGAAGTAGGGACAAGCTTTTCAATGCCTGCGTTTTCTTTTTTCCTGACAAAAGTAAGGCAACATTGGTGGAGAAGGGGAGCCTTGCCTCTGTCCCCACTATTCAAAGGGCTCCAGCACAAAGCAACCCCCAATGCACCCTCCAGAGAGAGGCTGCAGCAGAGCAAGCATGCCTTCTTCCTTCCTTCAGAGTCCCCAGTAACTCCATTTCCCCTTAGGTCTGGGTAAGTATCAAAACCTAATTCAAATAATCCATAAAAAGAATTCACAGTCCATTTCTCACACCTATTGTTTAGAGCCCTTAAAATCCCACACCGTGTAGTCAATTTTCCTTTTAATCTTTTCCATGCATGAGCAGAATAATTTTTATGAGCACTGAGGCATGTGAGAATGTGCACCACCAGTAGAAATATCTAGCAAAAATATCTAAAATATCTAGCCATGAGCACTCTGCTAACCAGCTGGGTGGCATTTGAATTTCTCCTGAGAGGCCACACAGTTTATAGGGAACATAGAATCATAGAGCTGGAAGAGACCTCAGGAGGTCATCAAGTCCAGCCCCCTGCCCAAGGCAGGGCCAATCCTGTAGTCCATCAACACAACACATACAACACTAATACCTTCCATCACACCCAGCTCTTCTTGGTCCTTTCCTGTCCTTCTACCAAGACAGGCACCCCAGCCCTGCCAGCTGGAATGTTAGCATGCTCTTCTCAGCAGGAACCAATCTCTACAGTATCTCTGCACCGAGTCCATCCTCACCAGGGAGCATCCTACACTCCCTATTGCCCTCAATCCTCTAGCTCCAGCTCCCCAGCATGGAGATATTACTAGACATGTCTTCTCCAATGTTCCTCTGTCTTCAGACCTCAGCTCTAGCTCTCCAGCATGGAAGTCAGCTGGCAACTCCCTCTGCTGCTCCCTGGCCTTCAGAGTTCCCCCAGGAATCACCTACAGGTTCCTTCAGGGACCTCCTACTGTCCCTGAAACTCTAGTCTGCCCTTTCCTCACTGACTCCTCCAGGCAAATCCAGTTTATATGACCCAGATACCCTCCCTTAAGAGCCAATTAGAAAGCAGCTGACGAATGTCAGGTACACTGGCCCCTTCCTTCTTAAAGGGCTATATTATGCAGACACCTAACACCACTTGGGCAGAATATATCCAAGCATCTTACAGAGTCTTTAAAAAGAGCCTCCTACCTTCTTCTCCTTCTCCTGTCACATCAATGTGCTTCCACAACATTAGAATGGCTGGAGTACCCCTACTGGTACTGCTGTCCTCTTGACTATCTCTACCGAATCTTCTTACTGCAGTGGTCAATAAAGTGTCAGTTGTTATTTGTGCGTGTCTGTGTGTGGCAAGAAGCCGGCCTGCCAAGAAACTGAACTCAGACCATCAATTCATTTCATACAAGTCACTAAATAGCTCTCAGATGGCAAAAATCTGTGGTCACTTGGCCTAGGTTCTAACGAACCACTGCCCTAGATTTGAAATACTCTATATATTCTATTCCTTTTTGAAACAGACTTTTTTTAAAAAAATGATGTGTACCAGTGCAATACAATCAGGATATATTTTCAACGAGGAGTAAAGAGAATTGGACTTCTAATTCTCTGTTTAAGTTGTTTCTGAGGTAAACTACTCTACACCATGCTGAAATAATATTGTGGCCTCTCTCAAAATCACATGTACCACATTAAAAGACAGAACTCTAATATTTTGTGGTTTTAGTTATACTTTGTCCAAGTTATAAATCATTTTAATGAGTATATAAAAACACAAATCCCACTTGACATTTTTATAATTTTTTTCAGCTGCTTCTGTATAAAGTGCAATTAGCATAGGTACCATGAAGATTGAAGTACTATAGTTTGGGGGTGTTTAGCACGCTTAAGAATAAGGCCTTGACTATACTATGCAGGTTTTTCAACAAAAGTCAGGTTTCATCAACAAAACAATGAAGGTATGCACACAACAACGTTCCTCCTGGCAATTTAACTCTGCTGTTACACTAACATAGTAAAACCACCTCAACACGTGGCATAGAGCTTTCTGTGACAAAGTTAGAAGTAATGTAGTGTCTGTGTAGACATTGCACTTCCTTATGTCACTATAAGTAACCTCCAGGAAGTGTCCCATAATGCTCATCATGACTGCTCTGGTAAGCAATTTCAATTCCACTGCCCTGCATCCAGAATACAGGCGTATACCCCTCCCCCTTAAAAGCCCTGGGAAATTTTGAAATTCTGCTTCTGTTTGCTTGAACAGCTCACATTGCATCTTCCCAGGAGACCGTGCCAACTTTCCACAGCAAACGGGCTCCCACGTGGAGTGCACCAGAGTTGCTGGATCTGTTGGAAGAGTAGCCTATGCAGTTGCAGCTCCAATCCAGCCACAGCAGTTTTGACACCTACCATGAGATTGCATGGATGAGAAGGGGCAAGAAAAGGGCATGCAGCACTGCTGTGCTAAGATCAAAGTGTTTATGCAGGTGTATCAGAAGGCAAGGGAGTCCAACCATCATTCTGGTGCAGCACTGAAGATGTGCTGCTTTTACAAGGAGCTGCTCACCCTCCTCGGTGGTTATCCCACCTTAACGACCAAGATCCCTTGTAGATACTTTGGAGAGGGGAGAGAAAATGGAGAACAGTGGCATCAATCCCAGACACAAAGTGGTGGACAAGGATGTTGAGCTGGAGGGGGATGTGGAATAGGCAGGGCTAGCCAGGACCTCTTTTTGACTCCACAGGAGTCTAGCCAGTCCCAGAAGTCTGGCTTTGGAATGCCTGAAGCAGGAGAGGAAAACTCCAATAAATACTCATGCACATGGAGGGAGAAACCAAAATTAGCATGAGATACTGTTTGCAACTGCTTTGCATTCCCCTGTGCAGCAAGACAGTGGGGGAAAAAATTGATAATGGACTTCAAGATCTCCTGGGAATCCTCTGTTGAGATCTCTAGAAAACATCCGCTAAAGGTTCCTGGAGAGAGCTTCTTTGTTTCTTTCCCTGTTCTAGGAAACTTTGCTGTGCCAATCAGCAGTTACTTCACAGGAACCAAAGAAGAACACAGGCAAGCAACAGATGGTCCCAGTCAGAAGCTGCACACATGCAGGAGATGCACCCTTGCCTCTTCAGTTACCGTCAGTAGTATGATATCAGATTTGATTGACTACACCGGAGGAAAACCATGCTAGAATTCAGAATTGTGTCTCTAGTTGCTTGTAGTGATCCCCTTCCGAATACCACCCTACTGAGCCCCTCTAATAGTGCTGATGTCTGGCTGCTTAAAATCAGCATCCAGGTGATCTACCTCAACACTCCACCCCTAGGGAAACTTTTCCTCCTTGATTGCACAAATGTTGTGCAGAGCACAACAGGCTGCTATGACCATGGGAATATTTTCCTCATTGAGCTCTAACCTGCCAAAAAGGCAGCACTAGCAACCCCTTAATCTGCCAAACACACATTCTGTGGTCACTCTGCACCTGCTGAGAACATTTTTTAAGCACCAGATTCCTGGTGTACAGCTTCGTAAAGTACACTAGTAAGGGACAGACTGAATCTTCCAGGATCATTATGGGCATTTCCACATTCCTTATGGTCTGGAAATAGAGTTTCTATAAGTCGCTTTCTACAGAGGCCAGCGTGTTCCTGAAGATGAGTACATCATGCACCTTCCCTGACCATCCCACATTGATGTCAGTGAAACAACCACAGTGATCCACCAGTGCCTGAAATACTATTGAGAAAGTAGCCCTCATTGTTTATGTACTCACTACCCATGACTTGGTAACTTTCTGCTTCACAGACCAGACACACTTTTCTTGAACTAAGATAAATTATTAATATAATGTGCAGAATATATTACCCATCTATTATCAAATATTTTGAAACAAGGGAATGGAACATTGCCAGAGCTAATTGACCATTCGGTTTGTCAATTATTGTGTATGCAATTTATGTAAGCTATTATATGTACAAACTTTTAAACATTTTCAGGAAAGAGCTTTCTAGTTATCCTATCCACTAGAATTAAGCACTGACTTTCAGTCTTCTATGATCATAGATCATATGATAAGCATTACTCCACATCAAATGAGATGGGTGACATTCATGCAAACCCACCAGGCACAAATGTCTGAGTAAATAGACATTTACAATGCAAAATACAATAGTTCTGGGAGACCATCTTCAGTTCTGCATACCATTTCCATCACCTGTTCCATTCCATGCACAAAAGGAGCCCGCAAGCAGCTGTGATGTGCAGGAAACATGTACTCCATGCACAGACCCCTGTCATCCAGCCCCGCCCCATGCAGAACTGCATTGGTGCCACAGCAAACATCCTCCTCCATGCTTAGGAAAGAAGATGATGGGACTCGCCTGTAATTGTTTATAGGCGTCAACTGTGACAGAAGATATGCCTAAAGAATTATATAAGATTTTAGAGTCCAGAATTTAAAATAGAATCAAATGTACATAACAACCGCACCTCAGTCTAACGAGTCTTGTGGATAAGGGAGAAGCGGTGCATGTGGTATACCTAGACTTTAGTAAGGCGTTTGATACGGTCTTGCATGATATTCTTATCAATAAACTAGGCAAATACAACTTAGATGGGGCAACTCTAAGGTGGGTGCATAACTGGCTGGATAACCGTACTCAGAGAGTAGTTATTAATGGTTCACAATCCTGCTGGAAAGGTATAACTAGTGGCATTCCGCAGGGATCTGTTTTGGGACCATCTCTGTTCAATATCTTCATCAACTATTTAGATATTAGCATAGAAAGTACTCTTATTAAGTTTGCAGATGATACCAAGCTGGGAGGGGTTGCGACTGCTCTGGAGGATAGGGTCATAATTCAAAATGATCTGGACAAATTGGAGAAATGGTCTGAGGTAAACAGGATGAAGTTTAATAAAAACAAATGTAAAGTGCTCCACTTAGGAACAATCAGTTTTACACATACAGAATGGGAAGCGACTGTCTAGGAAGGAGTACAGCAGAAAGAGATCTAGGGGTTATAGTGGACCACAAGCTGAATATGAGTCAGCAGTGTGATGCTGTTGCAAAAAAAGCAAACATGATTCTGTGATGCATTAACAGGTGTGTTGTGAGCAAGACACGAGAAGTCATTCTTCCGCTCTACTCTGCCCTGGTTAGGCCTCAGTTGGAATACTGTGTCCAGTTCTGGGCACCGCATTTCAAGAAAGATGTGGAGAAATTGGAAAGGGTCCAGAGAAGAGCAACAAGAATGATTAAAGGCCTAGAGAACGTGACCTATAAAGGAAGGCTGAAAGAATTGGGTTTGTTTAGTTTAGAAAAGAGAAGACTGAGGGGGGGACATGATAGCCGTTTTCAGGTATCTAAAAGGGTGTCATGAGGAGGAGGGAGAAAACTTGTTCATCTTGGCCTCTGAGGACAGAACAAGAAGCAATGGGCTTAAACTGCAGCAAGGGAGGTTTAGGTTGGACATTAGGAAAAAGTTCCTAACTGTCAGGGTAGTCAAGCACTGGAATAAATTGCCCAGGGGAGGTTGTGGAATCCCCATCTCTAGAGATATTTAAGAGTAGGTTAGATAAATGTCTATCAGGGATGGTCTAGACAGTATTTGGTCCTGCCATGAGGGCAGGGGACTGGACTCAATGACCTCTCGAGGTCCCTTCCAGTCCTAGTATTCTATGATTCTCAGGAAAGACTTATAACTCTAATACAAGTTAATTTTGAAGAACTCCACCAAGTCAAGTCTGATGGGAGGCTGGATTAAAATCCATCAGATGACAAAGATTTAGGGGATTTCTAAAAGAAATAATTATAATTAAGATGGACGTTCTCTGAAAAATAAAAAGAAGAATACAAGGAACAAAACAGGGCCAGCGGAGCCTTTTGAGACTACTTAAAGATTGGAGGCAAGGAAAAAATTATTCTGTAAACAGAAAAAGGACCAAACAAAAAGTCAGGAAAAAAAGTGGCCTGAGTTTTCACCCCTGTTATCTGGTCACCCTAAACTGGACGAAATTCAGTGGTCTGTTATACAGGAAATCAGACTTGATGCTCTATTGGTCCATTCTGCCTTAAAAATCTATGAATTAATCAAATGAGCTGGCAAGAAGGAGAACATTGGGGGGATTTTCAGATGGTCAGTCAGGGCCAGAGAGGTCACACCTTTGCACACAGGCACCAACAGTTTCTCAAGATGAGATTTTGTTTTAGCAAGGATGAGCATTTCTCTCACCTAGGGAAGCTAATTGCATCTGCTTATGTGCCTCAGAGTGCCATATAAACAATTCATCACCAAAATTAACTAACGTGCATTAGGTTGTGCTCTTGAAATTTCATGAGTAATTGCCTATCAAATTACAGCATAAATTTAATATCCCTGCAGAATTCCATCTGTTTCCTTTGTTTGGCTGAAATTGCTTACCTGTTCAGTGCTTGAGGGTATGCTCCCTGTGCTACAGAAATCTCACCAGTCAGGCAGATTTCCACAGGGAGTACAGGGAAGGAAACACATGCTCAGAAGTACATTTTAGTGATGCTCTGAGCAGGCAACGTATCCACCCCTAGCTAGATCTAACTCCTGACAGCAGCAGTAGCAGCTTACACTAACTGGCCCCACTCACAGGCCACACCTCCTTGGGGACATGGTGTGGGTCGGCACATTAGCTGGCCCTTTCTCCTTGTGCTATCTTACTCTTGAGCACTGTTCAGAGATTCTGCCTTGCTGTTCACATATAGCGAAGAGGCAGTCGGCAATAGTTATCTGCAATAGTCCAGACCAGGGTAAGACTGAGCACAGTTCTGGTGTCCATACAACTAGTATCCATGCATCCACTCACTCCAACGGGATCTTGGCTATATACTGCCCATAACAGACTCGAGCAGAACATGATTTCATTCACATGGCTTCACACATTTTATTGAGGGGCACTACAGTACTCAGAGAGATGAGTTTGCTTATGATTGTTTCTTTTTTTCTGTGTTGGATCACTAGCTCATCTCTTTAGAAGTAGGGTTTTCACAAATAAAGCTGAAGATCTGGGTTAGTCAGGGTTTTAGTATTATTGCGAGTTTTAGTATTATTTCCTATTGCAATAATACCTGAACAGGCATTAGGATCCCATTGTACTAGGCACTGTACAGAACCAAATACAGAACCAAAAAGACAGTTCCTGTTTCCAACAACCTTACAATCTAAGCACAAGACAAGAGACAACAGATACGAAAGCCAGGGGAAAACAGTGAGACATCATCAGTCTGTCTGGTAGGTAGTGGTCTCCGCACACGAGTACCTTAGCTATTGTCAAGTTGTTTTGTAGGGGCAAAAGAGAACTTTGAGGAGAATAGTAAGTTGGCTTTGTGGATGTCTACAGAGAGTAATTCCCAAGCATGTGGGGCAACATGGGAGAAAGCACAATTGCGCTTGTTTGAAAATTTAACATGAAAGCACTAGAGGAAGCCTGAATCCAAACATCTACATGGCAAGGTTTACCCCTCTAACCTGTGCCCCACAAACTCAAATCAGCCAACTTGAGCTAGCAGTGGCCATGCCACAGGGATTTTATCCTTGTATAGATGTTCCCATAGCGTACTGGTATGGAGCCTCTCTGGCCCCCACAATGGCAATGACAGGGCTAAGAAGAGTCTGTGGACCTATTTGACCTCACCCCACTACACATGAAGCCAATATCATGTGTGGAGAATAAAGCTAAAAGGCTGACACCCCTAGCCCAATTCAGGGCTGGATAAGGAATATATGGCATGCTGCAGTTATCTTTTTTAAATCATTATCAAGTATACTGGCAATTAAAAAGGGTACCTCAGAAAGCAGGCATGATCTAATAAATGAAATATAGTATGTTTGGGACTAAAAAGAGTGCTAGTATGGATCCCTGCACATACTGGGATACCTGGCAATGAAATGGCAGATAAGGAAGTGAAACATGCTTTAAAAATGGAGAAATTCATGTAAAGAGCCCCTGGAAGCTATGTCTACATAGTGCTCATCCACACAGCAAGCCATTAATTCGAAATAATGTCAAGATGGAGGACTTCTGACTGACTCCTGTAACCCTCATTTTACGAGGTGTAAGGGAAGTCGAAGAAAGAGTGTTCTTCCTTCAACTTCCTGCTGTGTAGATTGTACAAAAAGTCAAATGAAGCTATTTTGACTTCAGCTATGCAACTGTCATAGCTGAAGTTGCGTAGCCCTGCTGTGTAGACGTACCCTGAATAAGCAGGAATTTAAAAGTTTAGTTAAAAAAGGAGTGGCAAGAATTATGAACTCTGAAGGGGGAGAGCGGTGGAAAGGGAAGATTCTATGACGTACACCCTGAAATAAAAGATAATATGCTACTCCAACATTATGAAAGGATCAGTAAGTTTTATATTGTGTTTAAATTGTTAGCTGGTCACTATAGTTGGAAGAATTATTGAAGAGCTATGAAGCTGCGTTATGTAATATATGTAAGTTTAAAGAAACAGTTGATCTGATGCTAGGATCCTGCAGAGAGTATTCCCAGGAAAAGAAAACCTCTTTCTTTATGGAGAATTAGGTGATTTAAGGTGACAGAATATGCTAAATGGGTGACAGAATATGCTAAATTGGCAAAGTGGGATAACATTAAAAAGTTCTACTGTATTTTTTTAAGGCTATAGAGCAGTGTAAGAGTGTAGTGGCATGAATGTATGAGGAATATAATGGAAGGCAGCTATTGACTCAGTAGGTGAGTATGCTTCACCATGAAGCATAAGGGGAAGATCAGGGCTGACAGGAGACAGTGGAGCACTGTTTTCTCCTTGGTGAAAGCCTGGTTCTAGCTGAGAACCTAAAGTAGCTTGCTACCTGGGTGAGCCATTTGATGGATGGGATAACTAGGCCCAGGAAACTATCAGAAAGGCTCTGGCTGCCCACAGAAAAGCCTGATGTAGTTGTGCATGTGTCCACCTGACAAACCTGCTCCGGAAGTTCATATTTTCCTTTTGAAGGAATTAACACATTTCCATTCATAACAAATATGCAGCATTTTAAAACATACATAATAAATGTGAGAGATGTTCAGGGAAGAAGAGGGATCTGTTTGGTAGTCATTCAAGACACTGCCCTCAGAAAGGAAAGTAGGGAAGGAAAGAGGTATTAGATGCTGCTGTTTGATGTAATATTTTTTAAACTAAGAATTGGTCCCAAACCAAAGTATGTGAGCCCCAAAGACTCTATTACTAGTATCTGAATTTTGTTGATGGCCACTATCACCTTAATCGGCTGAAACAAATTCCTAGGTCTCAATATCCCATCAAGGGGTGACTAACCAAGGATGCCTGATACGCTGAGTTTAAAAATAAATTGGGGAAAATTTAGGAACACTCCCATGTTGTGTTTTTAATTAACCTGTGCCAGGTTAAGAGCCACATTAAATGTGCTCAATTTAGACACTGAGCCAAGACTTTCTTACTTTCGTGTCTCATACAAGTGTGCCCCAGTTACTTCAGCAGGGTGAGCTGCCTGAACAAGGTCAGCAGGATTAGACCCACCACCTATCGAAACACAGGTCTACATGGTGAGTGTTGCAGCAGCACAACTGTACCAATGCAACTGCGCCACTGCAGTGTGTCTGGTGAAGACACTGCTGACAGGAGAGAGCTCTCTCACAAGCTTGATAAAACCACCTCCACGAATGGCAGAAGCTATGTCGGTGAGAAAAACTCTCCCACCCACATAGCGCTGTGCACACCTTTTTTTTCATTGGTGTAACTTATACCACTCAAAGGGGTGGTTTATTTACACCCCTGAGCAACATAAATTATGCCAACATACGCTGTAGCGTAAACACAGCCTTACTCTTTGAGGCATGGTTAGAGAGATTTAGGAGTGAAAGGTACTGCTAGATTGTACATTGTATCAACTGTTCAAGTTGTTACTGTTTGGGGTATTCCCCTCCACTCCCAAAAGAGATGACCTTCCATTCATCCAGTGTACTGGGCCTATTCTCTATTGATTGGATTATTAAGGAAAATCAAGATACTATCAGGGCATCAAGCATATGCTAGTGCACTCATCACACTAGTAAAATGGTAAAATGAGGTAGGATAGATTTTATGCTATAATTTTGTTTTACTTTTATGATATCATAATGCAACCCCTCCCCCCCAAATAACATAAGCTACACACATATAAGTTGTAGCTGTTCGTGTGTTGGCTAGTTGATCTCTCTGAGATTTCCAAATGGGGAGACCAGACAGAAAATGCCTGTAAAAGAAAACAAAAAATAACAATGAAAATTTAGCAGGAAACCCAGACATAGAAGGAATTTATTTAAATTACTTTGGGGAGAATAAAAAAAATTGAGTACTAGAGTCTGTCAAACTTTAAACAAGTCTCTTTTAAAAGATTTTCTTGACCAAGTAGTTCCTTAAAGGCTATAAAAACCCCAGGAAGGCAATTACCAACAATTATGCACTGTAAAGATGCTCTCTCCCTTACCAATGAACTGAAATCGTAAAGACTGCTAACAGCGGACCATTAACTACAGCATTTACCTAATTACATGCTTTATGTTCAGAGTGTTTGAAAGCCCTTCAAATAGCTATAAACATGTGCGACATGTGAATCACAGGCTGGTGGAGGTGATCCCCAGCCGGAGCTGGATTACCCAATAGGCAGACTAAGCACATGCTTAGGGCACCAGCAAAGCAGGGGCACAAAAAAAAAAAAAAAAAAAGAGATTTTACAGTATAGTATTGTTTTTATTTTGAATTACATATGGGGGAGCACCATAATCTTTTCAGTGCTTAGGGCCTCTAAAGGTCTTAATCCGGCCCTGTCCCCAGCCCTGCTTCTTCCACCCAAGGCCCCACACCTTTTCCTTCCCCCCTCCTGCCACAGTCATGAGTCCCGTCCCAAGTTAGCCCCTAAACCCAAAGGACCAGGAGAACAGGCAACATTTGACCCCAGCCGGGACCACTGCAGAGGGAAGATGAAGCTGTAGGCAGAGTGGGAAGTTTAAGCAGAGGGGCTCAAGGTGGAATGGCCACATGTGGCTGTTTTGGGAGGCACAGCCTCTGGTACTTGCCACCCATGGCTTTAAGTTTTATTATTATTATTTAAACTGAGGCACCTTACAAATGAGATCAGAGATGTATAATTTGAAAAAAAAATACTTAATCCTGTAACTAAAATTATTAATTTAACCTAAAATTCCAGGGATTTTTAAAATATTGGCTATATATTGTACTCAAAGAGCTGTTACTCCCAGTGAGATCAATGAGAGATATGCCATGTACTTCAATGGAAATGGAAAAAGTCCCATAACATACCAAGAGCTCTGATCTATTTGCACAAATGTGTTTACCATTTAATTTCAAGTGCTTTTCTGAAGAATTTCAGGGAAAATATTGTTGACTGGTTTCTTTTCCTGCTCCAAAATGTAAAAAATTTGAAAAGTCAATTTGTTGTTCAAAATTCCAGGTACAAGTGGTACTATGACTGAGGTATTCTTTGCCATTTTTCTTGTGTGTAGCCCTAAGTCAGTAAAACAATTAAGCACATGCTTAATTATAAGCCAGTGAAGTTGGTGGGATTTAAGTGCTTTACAGAACAAGGTGTGTCTATACTACGGGATAAGGTCAAATTAAGATATGCAACTTCAGCTACGCTAATTGTGTAGCTGAAGTCAAAGTACCTTAATTCTACTTTTGGTGCTGTCCACACTGCAGGAAGTCAAAGGGAGAACACTCTCCCTTCAACTTCCCTTACTCCTCGAGGAAGCAGGACTACCGGCATCAACCGGAGTGCCGCTCTCAGTTCAAATTACCATGTCTTCTCTAGACTCGCTAATTTGAACCCTGGAAGGTTGAGAGTGGCATCCTTGATCTTCTCTGTAGCGTAGACATACCCTAAGAGACCAAGCTACCTGCAGTTACATGCAAACTCTCTGACCAGCCACTGTATGAGCCAACAATAGAGAGGCTACAGCCAAGATAATCCCCAGCATCTAAGGAATGCAGACTCAAGTATAAACACTCAAGTATAAACCCAAAATTATATGGTCTTGCACTGCACAGAGAACTGAATAGCACAAGTTCAATATTCATAACTTCAGCTACAAAAGTGATACATGAAGACAAATCAGAATCATATTCAGCAAATCATAACTTTTCCAATGACACCTCACGACCCATCTTGTACAAAATGCATCATAATGTTATAATTCTATCATAATCATACAAGTATGACTAATATGGGGTACAGTGTTACAATGTCCCCCTTGAAATTCAGGATAGCCTTCAGACGAAATAATAAGATGCTTGATCCATGCCGCACCCCCAAACTGCAGCAAGATACAGCAGAGAACAATTTCTAGTTACACTCACTGACTAACAGGAATCTGATACAAGGACCTTTTAATGGTTCAGACAGTGCACAAAGTGACTTCTGGTGACCCTCCTGAGCACAGAAAATAGGTTTAGCCTGTCACGGAACCAGAAGAAATAATGTGACTTATAGTTTTCACACATTTTCACTAGATTTGAGCAAAAAACAGAATGTTTATAGAAGCACCAAGAACTTATAAAGGGAGGTTTTGACCTTCTGATTTTAAGTTAAATATTTCACATAGTCCTACAAGTAGATATTTATTCTACATTTCACTCCAAAAGAGAACGAAAGCCATTTTTCTTGGTAATGAGAATGCACAGGCACAAGTTCTTCACTTGATCTGCCTTCAGAACTTCCATGAATGTAAATATGTTAATTAGCTAACATATGGAATGATTGGAACACATGATCCTTGGTTAACATAAAATCACCATTAGCTACACTGATTAATTATCTGTAAAGATATGTGTCAGGAATATCTTGAACTGCAGATACTAAGAGTGATTTTCTTATTGCTTATAAGTCATTATAATATCATCCACTTCATTCTGTTACCTTCCATGGCTTGTTCCTGAAAGAACTGACTGTTAATCAAATTGATGCTGAGCTTCCTTCCAGAGTTTCTCAGCCATATCCCACTGCCCAATGACTCAAGAATGCTTCTTGTATTCCTGACACTTCACTCTCTTCTCATAATTTTCATCATACTTTTTTCTTGGGGGGGATTGCTCTGCTCTCAATTTTATTCTAAAAGACAGGAGACAAATGTTTACTTTAACATATATTGAACTTTGATAAATTATCTACAATTACAAGTGCTTTAATACAGCCAAAATGTTTTGCCAACAAAACAAAGTTTTAAAAGTGACAGGTTCTTGCTTTCATGTAGCTGAAACAGAGAGAGAATATTTGGTAATCCTAATTCTTGCCTGTTAGGTTTCAGAATTCAAATACTTTTCTTAGACTATATGCCAAAGATCTGAATGCAGCCTACCCATATTGGTCCCAGGATTAGACAGACACAGTGGGTGAGGTAATATCTTTTACTGGAACAATTTCTGTGGGGGAAAGACAAGCTTTCAAATTTACATTGAGTTTCTTTAGGTCTAGAAACTTTCTCAAAGTGTCACAGCTTCCTCTCCCTGTATCCTATCTCCACAGAGCAAAGAGGGGGCACAACAGGATTTGGGATGGAATTTGCTGGCTGCTTTTGGGAGAGGGGCTGGGCCAGGACAGGGGTGAGCGTGCTTTAGCCACACTGCACCACCTCCTGAGGTAAGCAGTGTCAACTTAAGCCCACATCCCATAAACCTACCCCAGTCATGAACCCCCTCCTGCACCCCAAGCCCTAGCCCCGAGCACCCCTGTATCCAAATGCCCTCCCAGGTCCCACACCTAGAACCCCCTTTGGCACCCCAACTACCTGCCACAAGCTCAGGTCAAAGCCCCTCCCAATCTCCAAATCCCTTAATCCAAGACCAGAGCCTGCACCCTAACCCTCTGCCCCTGCCTGGTGAAAGAGAGGAAGGATGGGGGAAAGAGGATGGAGTGAACAGAGGCAGGTCCTTGGAGAAGGGGCACAAAGGAGGAGGGACACGGGTATTTGGGTTTGAGGTAGATCTTGGATTGCACTTAAATTCAAAAAGTGATATTGTGCTTTAAAAGGTTGGAGATCACTGGTCTAGATGGTGCTTGGTCCTGCCATGAGGGCAGGAGACTGGACTCGATGACCTCTCAAGGTCCCTTCCAGTACTAGTATTCTAGCAAAGGAAAAAATGTCAGGGAATGAGGAGAAGCAGTGTTGATCAATGGACAAACCATGGGACAGGGACTCTTAGAAATCTGGGCTTTAGTCATGCCTCTGCCACTGAGCTTCTGGGTAACCTGGGGTGAGTCTCTTCACCACTTTGGACCTCTGTTTTTAGCCCAACCTTTTGTCTCTTGTTTATTTAGACAGTGTACTTTTTTAGACTCGGTCTCTCGCTTGTTATATGTTTATATGGTGCCTAGACAAGAGAGCCCTGATCTCAGGAAGGCAATGCTGTGATACAAATATTAGAGAAATAGTCAAGGAAGAGAAACAAGGGGCAAAAATAACACTGTCCTATGGGGAATGTATTAGCCAACTAACGAATGCCAAATGTCACAAGGTATGTAATAACAATCAGAAGTCTAGTTACTGTAAGAACCATAGTCAACCCTTGATAAATCTAAATCTCCTTTTGACTTTTGTGGGTGGATCAAAGTCAGTCCCAAATGTGTACTACTATGGATCATAAACAACAATGCAAATTGGCCCTCCCTACAGAATGAGTTCACTTTTGAATATAATGTTTTAGACATATGAAGTACTGAATAAATACTAAGCATTGTTAACAATTCTTGGAAACATGAATCCACAGTAAATAAATTAATTTAAATGTTATACTTTCAGCTTCAAATTATCCAGGATGCTTTCCAATGCTACATTTTACAGAGCTTTTATATAGTATAGACAGCATATGAAGAAGTCCCACATTTGCATCCATGCTCAGATAGGCCTCAAAACCCTAGCATGTTTATATTAAATATTTGTAAAACTAGACAAGATTTATTTAATTAAAATGTGATAAGTCACCCCTTGACAGACTTCTGTCTTTGTAATTAGCAACACAAAATATGCTGATTATTCCATCATTGGCACCTCCACATTACAAGTATCTCATAAATAGTCATCTTTGCTCCCAGTATGTATGGCAAGAAAAATGGTTGTCTTAGTTCCTGAGCATTTTACTGTAGTCTTCAGCATTCTAGTTAATCATTAAGATGAAATCTGATCCCCAAATGTGTTTTTCATGAGGCACTAAAAGCATGCACTTTCTTCTTTTAAGGCTATCATTAATTTATTAAAGGGACCCAGACTTGGCAAGTAGGGCTGTAATGCTTCATTAGAACAACTGAATGAAAGGCTGGGCCCAAAATTAATAGATCAGTACATGCCTGATTTGACAAATTCCCGTCAATCAGATCAGTTGATTTTAAAAACAAATCTAAAGCGGTTTTGGAATAGCACACAAAGAGAGATGTAGTTATTCTACTAATCAATTTATCTTCATTCCACAAGAAAAAAAATTTGATCCTTCTATGTAGAACTGTCCTTTTGGAATTGCCAACTGTTAAATAAAAGTAACTCCTCCTGTGTTCTGAAAGATGCTAGGAGTTCCGTGCGCTTTGTCATTTTTTTCCTGAGTAACAGCTGCTTCTGTCTAAGGGCTGAGGGTTTCCTGTGGCGTTCACACTGATATTTTATAGAAGTTAGCTACTGATGGGAAAGCACTGTCAAACAACATGATCTAGAGCAAGATTTTGACTCATATCAGAATCCTAAAACACTAAAGGTGAAAAATGGGAAACAAACTCATACAGATTTTCATTGTGTTATTAGCAATAAGCATTTCTAAAATGAAAAGTATACAAATAAACTTGCATGCCTGATACTAATGAATGATGCTTGTGCCTAAAACACTGGAAAAATACTCCTCCGAAGTAGTTCATAGTGGTGAAAATATTATCTCTGCTAATGCAAGATCACTGGGTAACCTATTACTTATGGGGTTTAATAATTCAGCTTGCTCATCCTGTTTTAAGGAAAACACTTAGGCTCTGCATTGTGCCTGAGATCGGCTCAGATGTAATGGAGAGGGGGCCTATCAGAGGCCATTTTGGCTCCCTAGCACATGCACAAGTTAAGCTGCAAAACTAGGGTTGCCAGGTGTCCGGTATTGACCCGGACAGTCTGCTATTTTCACCTCCTGTCTGGTAAAAAAAAATTCAGAAAATACCGGACACCTAAAACGTCCAGTATTTTCTGATTTTTTCCCGGCCAGGAGGTGAAAATCCCGGGTGCTTACCTGGTTCCGCAGGGGACCTATATGGCCCGGAGCAGGGAGACAAGATGGCAGACGGCCGCTAGCAGCCTGTTAGGGCCAAAAAGCCTCAAAAGCATTTCTTAAAGGGGCCATGCTGGAGTTTATTTAATTTATTTATTTATTGCTTAACTCTCGGGGTCCTTTCTTTTTTTTTTCTTTTTGCTTTTTTTCCTTTTTTTCCTCAACAGAATTTTTTCCCCGGTGGGTTTTTTTTTTTTTTGAAAGGGGGGGGGGGCTCGGTATTTTTGGTTAAACCATCTGGCAAACCTATGCAGAACAGAAGTTTAACTTATGCCACTGATGTAAGGTGCCTCAGGGAATTTTGGCAGTGGAGAATTGTGTGTAGGAAACCTCACTTCACCATACCCCTTTCGCTCTCCTTCACTGCAATGCTCCACCATGCCCTGTCCCCAGACTGTACAGTTCTACCTGAGCTTTAAACTGGTAGAATTTCCCCCTAAGTTGGGAGAATTATCCTGTGGCAATCTCTGGCCTTTGTAAACTTGAGACACGAAATAATAAATACAAGTAATGGGCCTAAACACTTTGCAGGATTTGGCCTCAAGGAACAAGACAAGTGGTGTTCCTATATTTGTCATTCAATATAAATATAAGGAAGGAAAAATTCCAGCTTCAATTTTTTTTTATTGGAAAAGTCAATGGAGTTACACATGGAAAAGTGAACGCAGAATTTCCCCCAACATATAAATGACAGTAACAGAGCCCTCCCCCCCCCCCAAAAGGCCAAGTTCTGCTCTGCCACTTACACCCATGCAAGCCATAATTCAAGTCAATGGAGTTACAAAGAGTATAAATCAGAGCATAGTTTGGCTGAACAGATCCAATTTATCCTTTACCATTTAAATCTGGTTTATTGAAGAAGCGTCCTCCAAAGCAACCGATGCTGGTCACTGTTCAAGATAGACTTACAGACTAGATGGGCTATGAGTCTATTCCTATGGTCCTATTAAAAAAACAATCCCATATTACAATATTTCTTGAAATCTCCTGCTTATTGAAATTATTTGTCTTTAGGCCAAATTATTATTCAAAAACTCAGATTTTTCCATTTGCTAAGTTATGTGTTTCAGGTACTTAGGCTGAGAAGAGACATAGAAATAATTTCTGTCCCGGTGAAGAATTGTTCTAATTATCAACTGATATGAAAATTCACACTCAGAGGTTAACCCTCTCATAGTCAGATGCAGCTAGTGTTCTGGATTGATGCTTTTCAAAAAACAACCACCACCACCACCACCCTCCCTTTCTGGAAATGTGAAAGCATACAGGAAAGCAGCGAGGGTCAGTTGCCTGATTCATGTGATTAGTATCTGTGCTGTCATTTAGCACGAAACATATATGTGAAAATGTTTCAATGTCACATTAATCCCAATTTTACAAACCTTTCCTGTATGAAACTTACTGGAAGCAGACATCCAGTTTGGGCACCATTGCTTTAACCTTTCTACCCTCCCCTTTTGTGACTGATTTTGTTTCAAGGAGGGGGACCCTGAGTTGGCCATGCATGAGGCTGTAGGGAATAATTCCGAACACACTGGAATGAGGTGAAAACAAGTAGAGGATTTATTGTACACCAGCACTGGTGGAGTACCAACCAGGGGTTAACCTGGAGAGCACTAGTTAATCAAAACATAGATTAGATTATATAGGCAACAGATGGACGGAGGGGAAGTGATTTGATAGGTCTAGTGGTGGAAACAGTATGAGCACATAAGCCAATAAATTACGAAGGTTACACAGTACTCCGCCCATTGCCAATTAAACATCTTATCACTAATACAGGTAGTTATTCCTAACAAGCTAAATAAGCCAACATAAACAAAACAGACATGTTGATGGAAACTTGTTTTGCTGCAATTGTGATATGTCTACTGCGAGATGACTACTTCCTTGCGTTGACAGAGTCCTTGAGATCCAAGCTGATTTGTCTGAAATTACAGGAGACAGTGAGAGAAACCTGCAGCCTGGCTGATACCAGCTAGGCCTTATCAGAGTGAGGCCCCTTTGGAATGTGGTTGCCAGGGGAAGCAGGGTCACGGTAGCTGCCTGTCTGTGTGCTTCCCCAGGCCTGGCCTAATGATTTAGGATTTGAGTTCTCAGTGCTCAGCAAGATACCCTGGACTGCCTCAGTTTACCCCTGCAGTTCCCTCTTGACCTTAGGGTTCTTTAACCCACCAGGTTAAATACAATAATTTCAGGGTTTTTTAATATACTTTGGAAGCGCCGCTACAGCACCAGCACTATTATGATTGTTATAATCGAAACTCCCCACATAATTTGGCAGAACACCACCCAAATCCATCCCCAAGGTATTTCATCGCTAGTAAAGGCACTGCCCATGATTATAGATTTGACCTCTACTGCCTGGTTCAGTGCCGCAGAGTAATGTGTTTTGGCATGGCAGAAGTAAGTACCTAGAGGAGGGTCTACTGGCCCTGCAGGCAAAGATCAAGGAGTTGGTGGCTGATGCCCAAAGGCGTATCGGGATCAGCCATCTGAGGTACACACAGATAGGGAAAACCGTGGACTGGAGGCCCCAGCGAGGATTTTGTTATTTTTCACCTGCACTCAGTGTGTCCGGAATTATTCCCTACAAGGCTTACTCTCTCACCTGGACAAAGATGCTGGAAACTGGCAGAGGGGATTCTTAGCCACCTTTGTTGCCCCACCTCAGCTTAATCTACCCTCATAGCTACAACCACCAACAACACTACTGATACCATCAGCATCCCCACTAGTGTGGCAGCAGCAGATACAGGCAGGGACTCCACTACCAAACCTCTTATCACCACCAAGGGAGCCCTCTCAAGCAGCAGAAAGAGCCAGAGGAAGAAAAAGGGCAAGAGGTGTGCATCGGGGGGTCCCTGTCACAGAGGAGGCCACTGGCCAGCCAGCTCTACACCATTACTACCTAAGCCATTCCTCCATCTTCTCCACAAGAGGATGACTGGGCTGGTGCTTCAGCAGCCAGACTTGGGATTGACCCTCTTAATGTGCTCCTGTGGCCTAGGACCTGGGAGACCTGGCATGGATGGACACTTGTCAAGCCATTCATTCAGCTGCCTCCGGCCTGGGTCAAGAGCTCTGGCCTAATGTTCAGAGACAAGTAGCAGGAAAGATCTCTTCCACTTACACTCTGGGCCATCTGATGGGGAGTAGGTCTCCTGGCTCTCTCTGGGCATGTACTTTTCTGCTACTGATCCCTGGGTCCAGACTGAGCAGGAGCTGTTGGAGACAAATGACCCACTGGTATCAGGGAGGTCTTAAAAACTTTAACAATTACTAGCAAGGAAATATTATACACCTTTTAACAAAGGAAGAACTAGTGCTGTTAGTTGTCAAACACAATGATAGCTATCATTTCTAGTGCTTAAGGCTAAAACTCATGCATGAGGCCTGGGCTGGAAGCATGGGGGAGAGAAGACGACAACTAGCAAGGGAGTAGGGGAACACAAACTATGCCATAAAGTTTCTTTTCCTACCATCTGTTTTTCAAATTTTAGTCTAGAATTTAGGAATGACCCTAACCTAGTTTCACTATGCATTAAAATGGAAGAGTGGGTCTCATGGGCTACAATCAAAGAAAGAAGGCTAGGACTTGCATTTTGGAGAGAGAATCATCTGACAAAATTCAATTTTACAAGCTTGTCTTAAAACCATAGCTTATATTATTTAAATTAAGTGCTTATGAAAGAGAATGAATCACAATAATAGTGACTGAAAATTGTGAAAAAATTCTAATAGATCAAAAAACCTTTGTATGGTAGGCCTAGTACACTCTACGGAAATTAAGGTTGTAAATGACTCTTGAAAGCTTGAAATTGATCTTCATGTGAGCCAGTCACAATGAGGAACTTCAAGAGCAGATGCCTGATGGAAAAATAATTATTTAATAAAACATACTGAAAGGCTGAGGCTGCTGTACATACATGCATGATACTTTATTGGTGTAGAAATCTTTTAGAATTGCTTAGTGGCTTGTGATCTGTTGATGAAGTTACATCGCCATCTTCTGGAAGAAAATATGAATAACTCATTTTTTGAATGGATGCTTAACTTCAGTTGCTAATTTAAATTTTCATTGTGATGTATACTGACATTGGAATTATGTTGCACTTGAGCAGCAAGATATATAGTTCGACTGACTGTAAAAAAGAAAACATTATGAACAGGGTTCATGTTAATAGATTTGTTCCACACCATTACAATGACAACAATAGAACAGTGATGATGCTGTGTACATACTCTGTAATAATCCTCTGAGAGAAGCTGTGTGTATGCTCCATATTGGGAAAGTGACATCAGATTCCATCCTGGTGGAAAGAGAAACACTGTGGGAGTACAGATTTTATCTCAGGGGGCTAATTTTTTTACTACATGCTCCAAACAGAAATTAATCAGGATTGCTACACCTGAGAATATTGGGCTGAAAAAAAAAATCAAACAGGGCTCACCTGAAAACATTGGAATTAAAATGAAAATATTAAAAATTATGATTGATGCATATTTAGACTAAATTTTCTTTGCTTTAATGAAGGTTGTAAAGTTCCTATGCATATTAATGATAAATCAATGTACATGTGTATTGCCATCCCAAATTATATTTGAAATGTTTAGCAAACAACTTTAAAAGCAATGCTATTTCATTATTTAAAAGTATTTAAAAGGTATGTTTTGCATTCAGATGACAAATCTTTTCCACCAATCTAATACCAATCACTTGTTATTGCTAGTCTCAAAGAATCACATTCAGAGAAGAACAATTTTAGGGAACAAATTACGAATTAACAAAAGCTCACCAAAGAATGAAAAGGACATACACACAGTAGTTATGCCAGCGTAATAAACTGCAGGGCCACCTGGTAAGCAGACAAGACATGATGGTGGCATTAAGGTTTCATCAGCATTTGAAATAACTTATTCATGCATTGTAAAGCATGTGATCCCAAAAGAGTAAAATTAAAGCCTGGTGCTGCATTATCAAGTATTCTGTATGCACCACACATTTAACTAGCTTAGAAAAGCTGGAGAGAGTTTTTAAAACATTTATAAACACTAATTTTGTATTATCCCATCTATAAGAGCCTGGTGCATTAGCTACCACGTCCAAATGGACAGGAATCAGAGGATGAATTCAATATATACCTAAACTAGCTTTTCCACAGGCAAAAATATCACAACTGTAAAGTTTGGTATTGAAATAGAAGTGTAAAACAGCATAAAAATTTAAAAATATATATTTATTAAGCTGTTTTAGTGGTCTGAGTCCTCAATTAACAGCTTAAGCATGGAATTTGCTTGTGCTTTAACATATAAACTGCCTATTGTTAGTTCATGGATCTCTGATATAACAGTTCTATGCCTGGTTAAAATATAAGCATTTTATATTTGATACCTAGCTAGAAACAAAGGCTGTTAATTCATCCTCTTCTTTCTGATCTCCAAGGTACATTAACTGAGCAGAATTTGTAGTTAATTTCTTCTCTTTCAATGTTGCTATACTGGATATTGCTTCAAAAGAATAAAAAACGTGAAAATATGCTAAGCAATGACTAGAAGTGTTTGGTAAATATTTATTTGGTTTTTGTACTTCCACATGAATAAATGTGGCAGTTCTTGTGCTACACTAATGTATCCATTCTATAACCATTCCAGTATTTGCAACATCAAATTAGCAAACTAGTTCTTGTAACAGTCTTTCACAATGCAGCAGGAAGCTTTTGAAAACAAAACAATCTTCAGCATTGTGCAGTATTTACCATTCATTTATATTATGTTCATTAATACAAGCAGACAGAAAAAAATCATTTTTTCTATAAATAAAAGCAAAGACCAACACCACATTGAATAGTCTTATTTGACCACATTAGCAACCAGCTGTAAAGTATAGATTTAAACAAGATTATGCTAATTGATTATGCTAATTAATCAAGAAAAATGTCCATTTCATGGAATGATATGATGTATAGATGCTATATAAAATGGAAATGTATAAACTGGTTTCAATTTATACTATTCTTCATTGTTATTCTGTATTTGTATATGTATGTGAATAAAATTTTAATTTTTGCTCACTCTCTCCTATATTATTTAGTTAGCTGTCCATACATTGACCAACAGTTGCAGGGAATTTGGGAGTTGAAAGTATTTGTGCTTCAATTTATACTTGTATTTTTGCTTATGAATTAGGGATGTTAAAATTAGGTTATTTTAGTAATCAAGTAGCTGATCAAATTCTATCGACTACTTGATTACTCGATAGGGGAAGGCAGCCAGCTCAGTCCCAGCTTGCGCCAGGACCAAACCCCACCACAGCTCTACAATTTAATAGGCAGTAGGAGCCAGAGGCAGGCTGCCCAGCTCCTATTGCTGCAACAGGATTTGGTCCCAGCACAAGCTGGGACTGAGCGGGGCTGCCTGCCCAGGCAGTAGCAGCCTCTGTTCGCGGGGGGGTCCCAGCTTCCCACTGGGACCCCCTCACACAGGGGCTGCTGCCGGCAAAGTAGCCCGTCTGTGGCGCCTGTGAACAGGGACTGCTCCCTTGTCCAGGGGGGTCCCAACTTCCTGCTGGGACACCCCACACACATACACACACAGGGGCTGCCTCTGATAGAGGCAGCAGCAGAGGGATGAAGACGGTGCTGAGGGGAACCAGCTTTTAAGCTGGCTCCCCCCCAGCACTAGCTCCTGCTCCCTGCCTCTATATCAGATACACCTGACACAGAGGCAGCAAGGGGAGGAAGGGAAATGAGAGTAATTGACTCAACTACCCCATAAGCTTAAGCTACTCTCTTACATCCCTATTATAAACACACTAGAAGACTTAACCAGCGCTGCCCAGGTCCTTTGGGGTAGGGGACTAGCAGTGTGAAGAAGGTGCTAGAGTCAGGGCAGGAGCCTGGGAACATTGGAAGGCACAAGAGTGAGGGTTGGGGGATGAGGGGCTCAGGGAAAGGAGTGAGGAATGTATGAGTTGGAGCAGAGGATGAGGAAGGGCTCAGGGCAGGAGATGGGGGTGGCCACTGGCTTCCCACCAGGGGCAGCCGGACCTGCACACCTCACCCACTGGCCCATCTCCAGGGGCCAGTAGGAGCTCTCTCTCCCCTCCCCCTCAGCCCAATCAGGGACTCTCTCACTGGCCTGACCCAGGAGGGGGCTCTCTTCCTCCCCCCCAGCCTGGACTAACCCAGGAGAGGGCTCTCTCCTTCCTCCCTACCTCTTCCTGGGGAAGGGAGGGTGACAGGGGCTCTCCCTCTCCCCCTTGACCCCTCCCAGGGTAAGGTGGCCCTTGTGAGCTATCTCCTGTGCGAGGGGAAGGGGGAGGGGGAGGGGGCACTTCTGGTGGCAGGCAAAATGGCAGAGCCCCAGCCCTGTTGGCCACCCCCTTGGTGGTATTACTGCCCCCCAGCGGACACTGTGCAGGATAGCACCCCCTGCAGACTCACTCTCCCCAGTGGTCACTCATATTGCGTCCCTCAGAACAGCAGCCCCTCCCTTTACGTGTTATGGAAAACTCCTTTTCCAGGGGATTCCAGTTTTCCTGGCACATCCAAACCCTGATCTTGCTCTAAGTTAGAAGAAGAAGCAGCTGCATAACAAATTTGATGATGCTAGTCTTACCATTTAGGAGGAGTTCTTGAACAAACTCACACAGACTGACTCACTCTAAAATACATGTATAGATAAGCACCATGCCCACAGCATACTTGTACATCGTTGTAGAAGTGATTATTTCACACGTATTTAAATACCCCGTGCTGCAATGAGTACTGATTAAAAAATAAATAGTGTACTCAGAACAAGTTCAGTCATTAGCTACCCCCCAATCCCAGGCTCTCCCGTTTTCCACTGGCTTTCTGATTGCTTTTTTACCTTCACATGCCCAGACACACAGCTGCAACTAATCAGTGTAATAGACACTGTGTTTGCCTTCAGATCCCACAGAAACCCCTTAGCTTCTGCTCAGGCCTTGCCACTTAGCCATCACTTGGGTATTGGCTCTTATTATTTAAGTGATACTTGCAAAGAAAGCATATGGATGACTCCTTCCATTTAGCCTGGATGAAGGGTGCTTACTACACCTAACTGCTTTAGCCTGGAATGTGACTGATGGCAGTCATTAACACCTTCAAACATAAAGAGTACTGCTTTTAATGACTGCATATTACAAGAATTACTTTTAAAAGTGTATTATCTGAAGTAAATTTTCCTAAAATAAAGGCAAGGGAATTTGTAGGAGGATCCCGACCTTGATAATATTTTAGTAAGTACGTAATTATATTTTTTTAAATTGTGTTTAAAAATTAGAACAAATAAAATAAGGATAAAAACAGAGTTATAGCTCAGAATTGCTTGTATGGAACAGGCTCCCAAAGCACTTTAGAACAGACTGCTAGGCCTATGCATTGTTGCATACAGGTAGGATTTTCACTGGTATCTGTATGCATGGCCTTTCATATGATCATAGAAGACTAGGGTTGGAAGAGGCCTCATGAGGTCATCTAATCCAACCCTCTTCTCAAAGCAGGATCAACCCCAACTAAATCATCCCAGCCAAAGCTTTGTCAAGTCTTGAAAATCTCTGAAGATAGAGATTCCACTACCTCCCTACGAAACCCATTCCAGTGCTTCACCAAGTCAATACTCTTACTACAGCAGCCCAATATGCTATTAGCCTTCTTGGCAACAAGGACACACTGGCTATGTCTACACAGCAGCATTATTTTGGAATAAGCTATTCCGGAAGAGAGATTCCAGAATAGCTAATTTCGATATAACGCGTCCACACACAAAATGTTTCGAAATAGCGCTTAGCTATTTTGAAATAGTGCATCCACACTAATTGGATGCTGAATCGCATTTAAGGCCACCCAGAACCAGCTCAGGGAGGGCATCAGGTCTGTAGTTTCCTCGTGTGGCTGCTGCTTGAGGCTATCTGAGGCTCCTGCTTAAAGGAATGCCCCATGAACAGCCGTTTCTCAGGTTTCCCTGCCAGCTTGCCATCTTCGAGGGGTTTGGCACCCTGGGCTTCCCCAACTGCGGGCCGGGGGGAACTATTGATGCGACACACATCCCTATTCATGCCCGAGACCACCGGGCACCAAGTTACATCAACCACAAGGGATACTTTTTGGTGGTCCTGCAGGCTGTGCCTGACCATCGGGGCCAGTTTACAGACATGAATGTTGGGTGGTCAGGGAAAGCACACGATGCACATGTGTTCAGGAACTCTACCGTCTGCCAGAAGCTGCACGCCGGGACTTTCTTCCCCAACTGCCACATCAGCGATGCGGACATGCCCATATGCCTGGTGGGGGATGCAGCCTATCCCCTGCAGACGTGGCTCATGAAGCCCTACACTGGCCACCCGAACCCCTCATGACAGGTATTTAATGTGAGGCTGAGCAGGGCCCACATGGTGGTCGAAGGTGCCTTCAGCTGCCTGAAGGCGCGTTTTAGATGCCTCCTCACCCACCTGGACCTTGAGAATGCAACATCCCACATGTGGTGGCTGCATGTAGTGTCCCGCACAACGTGTGTGAGAGGAAGGGGGAGGTCCTCCTGTCAGGGTGGAGTGCTAAGGCAGATCGCTTAGGCAGGGCCTACGAGCAGCCATGCACAGCTGCCATCCGGCAGGCCCATCAGGGGACTGTGCACATCCGGGAGGCCCTGAGGGAGAGCTTCTCCCCACAGGAGCAGTGACACAGTACCCTGGGGTGCCCCACTGGGAGCTTCTGTTTCACCCCTCACTGCCGTTCCTCCACTTACCCCTCCCTTCTCCCCATTCCCCCCTTTCCCAATGACAAAATAAAGACACTTTTGTTTTGAACAATTAAACAGTCTGTATTTTACAGAACGGGGTTGGAGGGTGTCAATGAAACTGGGGACAGAGAGGGGAAAGAACCTGGGAGAAGGGAGGAGAGAGAGTGGACAAAGGGGGTGTGGAGAACCTGGGAGGAGGGAGCTGGAAGGGGGAGGAGAGGCTCAGGGTTCTGGCTGGGAGTGGTGCCAGCCTTTGTGGATCCCACCACCACGGTGTGGGGGCCTCAGCATCCACGGGGTGTGTGTGGAGAGGGTGTGGAGGGAGAAGCGGGAGGTGGGGAGGGAGCGGGAGGAGGAGCAATAGCTGGAGAGGGAGCAGAGGCTGAAGTGGGAGGAGGCAGCATGGTCTGCACAAGGCTGTGCACATCATTGCACAGGGAGCGGTGCTGAGCAAGCAGTTCCCACCAGCTCTCCCGCCGTAGCTGCAGGTCCTCCTCCACCCAGCAGTGGATGGTCCTGTGCAGGGCTCACAGTGCCACCAGATGCTGTCGCTGGTATTCGTCCATGGGATGTGCGTGCCTGCGAAAGCCTTGAGTGTGGGAGGATGTCCGAGGTGGTGTGCACCATCCTCCACTCACAGCTAGTCTGGCTGTGGAGAATAAAGACAGATGGTCAATCATCTCAGGGGACACAGTGACTGAAGCCCAACCCCCATCTGCAAGCCGAGAGTGATAGTTCTTGGCACCGTCACAACCGATGTGCTTGGAGCCAGGCCATGTGCACTATGGCCAGTGGCCCCTGATGTCCCCAGGAGTGGGGGCTGCCCCAAGACAGTGGGCATGCCCATGTGCCGTGTGCAGGAGTGCTGAGTGTATGAGTGGATGTCCCCTGCCTCCTTCTAGAGGTGGCTTATGGAGGGAGGGTGTCCCACTCCAAAGTCAGGAGCATGACAGGTCTCTCCCAACACCCTGTGGCCAATAGCCCAAGGGTCCTCTGTCACAGCCTGCTGGGGCCACATGCTCAGGAGTGACATGGCACATGCTCCCACATGCACAGGTTGTTGTGTGATCCGCAGCCAGCAAATGCCAAGCATGGAGCACCTAACTCCCCTCCACCCCCTGCATGAAGGGAAAGTGATGGCACTCACATGATGTTCTTTCCCCAGCCTCAGACGATGCCTGGGAGATGTCCGGAGGGAGGCCTCAGGGCTCCTGGGTCACCTCTGTGCTCAGGCTGGCATCATCCAGGTCCTAGTCGGTCCTCCTCCTCCTCCTCGTCGCCTTCGTCTGTGCCCCCAGCGAGGATGAAGACAGGTATCTCCAGCCCAGAGTCTATAACTGGGGGAGGGAAAGGACTCCCACTCCCAAGGATGTGGTCGAGCTCCTTAAAATAAGGGCAGGTGGGGGCTCCACCTTGCACTGGGAGCTGCCCTCCTTGACCTTCATCTGCACCTGTTCTTGGGTGCGGATGTGGCCTTTGCTCCCAAGATTGTCTGCCATTCATCCATATACATCCATGTTCCTGCATCTGGTGCGGAGATCCTGGAGGTTTGTCTCGTGCCCCCAAACCTCAATAAGGTCCAGGACCTCCGCACCAGACCAGGAAGATGAATGTCGCTTGCGGCCCCTGGCACAATCCTGAGAGCTGTCTGAATGCTCCCCAGCAGCAGTGGAGGGCTGGCTGGCATCATCAGAGTGCCTGATCTTGGGCCTAAATGCTTTCAGAGGCAGCTGCAGGGTGACTCAGAGCTGTCAGGTCTGCTGTGATCCACAGACCTGGTCTGCAGAGTCTGCAGCTTTAAGGGCTCCAGGGGAGAATGGGAGATAAGAGTTTTCCTGTGTGGACAGAGCTGCCAGCAGGGCACCCTGGGAAGGGCCAGAGGCCCCCTATTTCAAGATAGCCTCTATTCCCTGTCTATACTGCACCTATTCCAAAATAGCTATTTGGGAATAGACGCTATTCCTCGTAGAATGAGGTTTACAGAACTTGAAATAAGCTGTCCGCTATTTCGAAATTATTTCAAAATAGTGAGTTGGCTGTGTAGATGTTCGCAGTTATTTCAGAATAGTGGTCATTATTTCAAAATAACTTTGCTGTATAGACACACCCACTGTCTCCTATCCAACTTCTTGTTCACTGTAATCCCCATGTCCTTTCTGCAGAACTGCTGCTTAGCCAATCAGTCCCCAGCCTGTAGTAATGCATGGGATTTTTCCATCCTAAATGCAGGACTGTGCACTTGTCCTTGTTGAACCTCATCAGATTTCTTTTGGCTCAATCCTTCAATTTGTGTAGGCTACTTTGGAGCCCTATTCCTACCTTCCAGTACATCTACCTCTCCCCTCCTCCCCCAGGCTTGTCATCCGTGAATTTGCTGAGGGTGCAATACATCCCATCACTCAGATCATTAATGAAGATGTTAAAACCAGCCCCAGGACTGACTCCTGGGGCATTACACTTAATACTGGCTGCCAACTAGACATCAAGGCAATGACCACTACCCATTGAGCCCAACAATCTAGTCAGCTTTCTATTCACCTTCTAGCCCATTTATCCAAGCTGCACTTTGACTTGCTGGCAAGAACAATGTGTGAGTCCACATCAAAAGCTTTATTAAAGTCAAGGTACATTATGTCCACCACTTTTCCCATCTCCTCAGAGGCAGTATTACCATCACAGAAAGCAGTTTGGCTGGTCAGGCATGCCTTCCCTTGGTGAATCTATGTTTACTACTCCTGGTCACCTTCCTCTCCTCCAAGTGTTTCAAAATGGATTCCTTGAGGACCTGCTCCATGATTTTTCCAGGGACTGAAGTGAGACTGACTGATCTGTAGTTCTCTGGGTTTTCCTTCTTTCCCTTTTTAAAGATGAGCACTAAATTTGCCTTTTTTCAGTCAGCTGGGATCTCCCTGATCACCACGAGTTTTCAAAGATAATGGCCAATGGTTCTGTAATCACATCAGCCAGCTCTCTCAGCACATTTGGATGCTTTACATCAGAAGTTGGCAATCTTTTCAAACCAAAGAGCCAAACCACATCAGAATTCAGAACAAGTGGTCAACAAAGAGCTGTATAAGAATTCCCATTTGAATGACTGAAAATATACTTCATATTATTGATAAATGACATGATTAATAGCATAAATGAAACATTGTACTCACACTTTATTTAATGGGACTTCTGATACTATTGGGGGTGCAATTTGTGGATGAGAGGGTGCAGGAATTAGGGTTGGAGTGTATGACGGACTCAGGGCATGGAGTTGGGGTGTGTAGGAAGTGCAAGAAGCGAGGCAGGGCAGGAAATGGAGTATGGGGGAGAGGGGGGAAAAAGGACGACCCTGGGGCCGGATTACCTTACCTGGCCAGGGTTGGGCAGCTGCACCTGGACAGCAGAGGCTGGACAAGGGGCCAGGCCAGGATTGCCGCAGTAGGATCATGGCCTCCCCTCCTACCTGTGCCACAACAGGAGGGGAGCCACCACCAGCCCTTCCTGTGGACAAACAGAGGCCGAGCCTGCTGCAGAACTAGGGACAGGACACTGCAGCCAGATGGAAGCTGGGCCCTGATTGGGGCGTTGTTGGCCAGACTTAATTTTAAATAAAGTAAAATATTATGTCCAACACAAAAGGTTTCAACATTGTCTTTATTTATGGGAGGGTTGGGGAACCTTTTTTGGGTTGGGGGGTCACTGACCCACAGAAAAAAATCAGTTGGGGACCACACAAGTGAGCAACAAAAAAACCCAAAAAACCAACCTTCCAACCCTCACTAATGCAGCCCCCAACTGAAACACCTCACTTCCCAGTGCTCCAGCCCCATGGCAGTGCAGGTGGGAGGAGGAGGAAAGGGAGAAGGCCTCAGACCAGATTTACTCTTCTGGGGTCCAGGATTAGTGGGTTTTGTGGGCTCTGGAGTGGGACCAAAAATGAGTCATCCAGTGTGTGGGACAGGGCTGCCAGTGAGTGGGATAGGGATGGGGATGCAGGATCTGGGTGAGAAGTGGAGTACAGAATGCAGAAGCAAAGGAGGGTGCAGGAGCAGGCTAGGGGTTCAGGGTCTTGGGGGAAGGTGTACAATGGGGCTGGAGACATGGGGGGCTAGGCATGAGGGGGTACTTACTTGCTTTCACACCCATGCCCCACACACCCAGGCACCACTTCCCGCAGTTCCCATTAGCCAACGGGAGCAGCAGAGAAAGCCTCCAGGAAGCATGTCCATGCATGACTGTTCCCCAGCCAGGGAAGGAGAAAGGGAAGCAGCAACACGCAGAGATGCTTCTCCCTCGATTCTTCCCCGCAACCTGGTTCTGGGGGGATGCTCAGGCCTTTTTTCTCCACCCCCTCCCTGCAGGGGGCCAAAAGAGTGGAGAGCCAGTGAAGGCTTCCTCCTGAAGGGGAAGCAGGGGAGGGGGGGCTGAGACTGAGCTGCAAAAGAGCCTATCTGGTTTCCTAGTGAGCCATATTTGGCTTAGGAGCCACAGGTTGCTGACCCCTGCTTTAGATTCCATCCCCATGGACTTGTGCATGTCCAGCTTTCCTAAATAGTCCTTAACTGTGAATAGAGGGAATTTGCCTGGGAACCATGCCAGAGGAGCTATGATGAGCACTGCATTATGGGGGATGTGTTGCGAGCTGGTGTGGTGAATATCCAAGTGTCGGTCTCCTGTGACTATTTGTTTGACTGGAGCTAGTTACAGGAACTGTTTGAGCTTGTGTTTATAAAGTGTGAATTGGGAGTGTGTTATCACATGGATATTAGCCATTTGCTAGTCAGGAGCATGATACAAGTTCCTACTACCTCCTGTGTGTATGTCAGGTTTTTTTATAGAAATTTCATATTTTCATAAAATACTTTGCACTTCAATAGTATCTTCCCCTTGAGAAGATCTGAAAGCTTGGCAACATGATGTATTAGTCAACATTACAGGACTCTAAATTCTAGTAAGCAGAACCAGGTTTAGAGGCAGGTGACCCATGCAAATGCCTGTAACTGCTGAACTTGGGAGCGCAGGGCTCAGGAGTCTAATTTGGTTGTTAGTGACAAAAGGAAAAATGGAATGTTTTGAAGTAAAATGTTTCAGGTATTTCATACATGGATTCATTTTTCCCTAACCTCCTAGAATTTTCTGGACCTTTGTAGAATCTCATGGAACCTTCCAGACTTTCTAAGAACTACATTTTCCTTGAAGGTCCTAGAATGGTGTCAGCGAGGCTCTCACGGGTATATAAGAGGTGGGGCATTTCCAGTTAGTAAGATACAGGAACTAAGAGAACCCAGCTGCAATATTATGAACCTTGTTTTATTGTACAACTGTGTTGGCACCTATGCAGTTATGTTCCATCTGCAACAAAATCATGTACGTGAGCAGTTCCAATTGGTCCTCTGAGTATTATCATTTGCTCCTGCCCGTCTGTAAGCCTATCTATGGACTGAGGTTTTTTTATTGTTTCTCTCCATGCTCTGTGCTCGTTATTGGAAAGATCTGCCAATTAAGGCAATTCGCAAAATGTGTCCTCACTTCCTCATTCTTATTTGATGGAGGTGCTCTGCTGTTGTTTAGCTCAAGGGCCCATCTGCAGAAGCAAAAGAAACAATAAATAGTATTGTGAATACACTCAGTCTTGAATCATAAAAGTTACACTTCTTTCTCATTTTCCCTTGGCAAGTGTGCAACATGGCAAGAACAATAAGTAAGAGTTCAGCCTACGAGAGGAAGGAGCATGATGGGACAAAGATGCTTTCAATAGGGAATTACAAGCACCTAGGGATGCTGTTCTGAATACTGGCACCATTTTCCACAGGAATGGCTGATCAAAGTTGACATTTCACTCCTTGAGGGTAACCAAGATTCATGCATGTGGCTTCAGACTGGGTTTGTATGCTGCTCTCCTGTGTGCTGCTTTAGTTCCACTGAAGAGAAGCAATTGCCAAAGCAAAGTTTCCTATGGCAGGAAAAGAAACAAATGATCTCTGTACGAAATCTTTGGCATAGGATTGCAGAGTGTGCATTAAACTTTTCCACAGGGCTCCCTGCCAGTGCACAGCTGCACAGGAAAGGAAAAAACAGCTGTGAACAGTACCTAGCATTGTTAATTTCAATCCCTTACTCCATGTGCCCCATGTAACAAAAGAAAGAACACCTCTATTTCAGGTAACCATGCAGTATCAAAGAGAAATGATTACTTACTGAGGCTCCCCCTCCTGGTTCAGACATGCCAGAGCTAGATTAGCTGGGACTGGCTAGATCCTTCCGGAATCAAAAAGAGGTCCTGGATCAACATGCCACTAGAGAATCCTGTGACCTATACCACATCCTCCTCCAACTAGATATTCTTATCCATCACTTCCTCAAGCTTGACTTGCACAGGATGTCAGAATATATCCAGTTAAGTTAATGCCTATTACACCCACTGGCGTGTCGGGCAGCAACGAAGGTTCTCCATTTTTGTTTGTCTTTGGCCATTTTCTCCAGTGTGTCCCAGTTGTAGTTCATTCTCTTCAAATCTACCTCAACTGTACGCTGCCATGTTGTCTTGGGCCTCCCACGTTTCCATCATCCTTCAGGCATCCAGTGAAGTGCTACCTTTACAATGGCGTCTGCCTCCCTTCTCATCACGTGCCCTATCCATCTCCAGCATCTTCTCATAACGATAGTGGTCATGTCCTCCTGGTGGCATCGCAGGAGCAGGTCGTGGTTGGAGATTGTTTTTGGCCAAAAGATGTGAAGTATCTTACGAAGGCTGGTGGTATGAAAGGATGAGAGCTTGGCACGGTCGCACTCTGTCAACAGCCAGCACTCTGAACCATATAGTAGTGTTGCTATGACACAGCTCTAGTACAGCTTAAGCTTGATGTGGACATATATCCAGTGAGTGGATCCAATTTATTTAATTTTCTTTCTTTTTATATTAGAATTAACTACAGTGCTCCTGTCAGCTAATTGCTAAGTTATCTTTCACACACTCCCCAAAAAACACACCTTAACTAGTTTACAAGTGCCTTAGTATCCCCTGAAAAGAGATGTTTGTGGGGGGAGGGCAGACAAGGTGGTTTGCTGCTTGACTTATACCGAGCAAGCTCAGTAACACTGCTAATGCTGCTGTCCTCCTCCTGCCTCCCCATGCCCTCAATCTTTTCACTTCCCTACTATTGTGGCATGCACAGGTTGCCCCCCTCACCAAAATCTGAAACTGTGCCCTTGGCTGCCAGCCATGCAAAGGTTTAATTGCTAAGGCTTTTATGATGCATCTATGTGATGCGCCTCCAATCCCCCTTCCCCTCCCTACAGGGCTCTTGATGGTGGAAGTGGGGTTGCCACTGAAGGAGGCATGCAGCTCCTTGTCATGCCACGAGCAATCCGCTCATAGGTATCGGTTCCTATTGCTGCATCAGAGCTGCAACTGCACAGCCTCCTCTTCCCACAGACTCAACAGACCCAACAACTCCAGTATACTCCATGTGGGAGGGAATTTACTGCAGAAAGCTGACATTGTCAAATAAGATGCTATGAGAACTCTCCACACTGAACAAACAAGAAGTGGAATTTCAAAAATTCTAGCTTTACAAGGGGAAAAGTGCTCATGTCTATGTACTTAGGTCCAGGATAGTCATATTAGAATTGCTGACCAGAGCATTCATGATGGCCATTGTGAGACACCTCCTGGGGACCATTTTGGGTCACATAGGCAAACGGTGTCTATACCCTTTCAAAGTACATGAATCTTATACATGCATATCACATACCGCATCTAGTGCAATAAATGTCCCAACAACAATTATGTGGGTGGAACCAAACAATCACTATGATCTCAAATGAACTCTCACAGAAACTGACAAAAACACCCTATCACCTCTTTGTATGAACACTTTTCATAAAATGATCATTCAACAGCTGACCCTTACCCTTACAGTCCTCACCCTTAACAGAAACTTGCAGTGTAAAAAAAAAAAAAATTAAGATGAGCCCAGAAATTCAAATTCTTAATTCTGCTAGACACTAAAAATCATGGATTTAACAGACACTTGATTTATGGCTTATTGCAAAAATCTGTAGCCTAACCCAACCCCCTCTTTTTGTCCTATGCCTGCGAATGGGCCTTTCTACCTTGCAAGGTCTCTTACATTATGTGTTAGCTACTTATGCTAAACAATCTAGCCTTCCATTTTGTTGCAAAACTGGGAATACCTTTCCTAAATATAAAAAAAAGCTCTGTGCTACTCAAAAGCTTGCCTCTCTCACCTATAGTTGGCCCAATAAAAGATATTACCATCCCCACCTTGTCTCCAATATCCTGTGACTGAAACAGCTATAACTACACTGCATATAATGTTTAGAAATAAGGAGACAAATTCAGAATAGAAGTGATTGTTTTTGTCCTTCAGACAGAGATTAGTTTGGGTTGCATTAATTGTTAGAGAGGCAATTTAGATTTTTATCCACAGCCTTCAGAGTACTTTCAAAGCAGCACCGCAACACAGGAGTCTAAATCCTTAACAATAGTTAAGGATTCAAATTGTATTAATTATATACATGGATTCAAGGCATAGTCGTTGCACACAGAACTAACCTCAGGCCAGACTGGACAAGAGATCAAACCACAGAAAGAAAAATCAGGTAACACATTTTCCTTTCTGAATCCTGACCTCTCTCTCAACCCAAAACAACTTTAGGATTGAGAAACAATATGGGAAAAAAGTAGGAAGAATAGAAGAAATGTAAAAGACTTCCACAGGTTCTATTAAACAAAAAACAAAATCCTTCATCTCGTTTGGGCAACTTCCTACCTTTTCTTTGGAAAGAGTTGAAGATCTATAGGAGAACTATGGGCTTGAAGTGATGGCTGGCCATGTGGGCTACTTTCCAGCTCTCCCCTGTGGTTCCAGAGGCTCTTTCTGCCCATGAAACCACTACAGAACTAAGGCTTTGGTCTCTCCTAGAATTGGTTTATTTGTGGCTGACTGCTTCAGTAAATCAGCACTTAATCCACCTGGCTATGGGAAATTTAGATACTTTCAGTCCCAACTGGATAAAAGGAAACAAGTGCAGTTTTTTTGAATCAATGGATTCAACTAAGTTAAAATATAACTGCTCCCATTAGCAGACCACATAGGGGGCAGAGGTGCAGTTAACCTCAAAACTGATGGCTGCAGAATTCAGTCTAACATTTTTGGACTTTAGGACTAAGATTTGTCCATTAACTCTGAGGCTACCAAAAGAACTTTTCCAAAACTGTAGAAACCAATGATTAGTATTAACCAACTTGAAATTATCCTGACTAATCTTAGACAGGCAATACATATGTTTGTCTCTCTCGAAAAACATTCCAATTTGTATTCCAGTATTTACCGGACTACCAGTGTTGATTGAACCAAGGAAGCTACCACCAGAAAGAAAATCAGGTAAACAACAAAACCCTTCATTCTATTGCACAGATTCATTCTTTTAAATGAAAAGTAGCAAGCAGCAATTCACAGAAGTGAGAGAAAGGGGGGCATAGCATAAGGGAAGGCTACTCACCCTGTGCAGTAACTGGAGTTCGAGATGGTTGTCCCCACGGGTGCTCCACCTTTAGGTGCACCAGCACTACTGTACCCACCAGTCAGAGATTCTTGGTAGCAGTGACCCCCCAGCTGGCTGAGCGTGCAAGGCTCAGGCACGAGGCACCTGGAGTGTGTAATGCGCATGCGTGACCAGCCGGCTCCTCAGTTCTTCTCTGATCTGGACCCCAGACCGAATCTGGGGGGGCACTGCTATCAAGACTCTGACTGGTGGGCCACCATCTTGAAGAACTCCAGTTACTGCACAAGGTGAGGGAGGCTGTTTGTTGAATATGGCATAAGCCATCCTTATACAGTCTGAGATCCACTTGGAGAGTCTCTGTTTGGAGATCATTTGTCCCCTTAGCTCTTTCTGTAGAGGAGATGAACAAGCGAGGCATTTTACGGAACGGACATGTTCGTTGCAGATAGAAGGCCACTGCCCTACGGACATTGAGGGTATGGAGAGTCCATTCCCTGTCGTTGCTATGAGGCTTGGGGAAGACGACGAGTAAGTAAATTGGTTCATTACAATGAAGTGAGGCAAGTACCTTGGGAAGGAATTTAGGATGGGTCTGTAGGACCACCTTGTCTTTGTGGAAGACCGTATAAGGCAGATCGGTCATAAGCACTCCCAGTTCTCCGCTCTTCATGCTGAGGTAATAGCCACAAGGAAGGCCACCTTCATGGATAGATGGAGAAGGGAACACGTAGCTAGTGGTTCGGTTTGCCCGTTAATACCCTTAGCACAAGATTAAGGTCCCATGACGGGACTGGCTCTTTAGTTGGTGGGAATGTATTGTGTAGGCCCCTCAAAAACCTCTTGATTAATGGAAGAGTGAAAATTGAATGGTCCTGTATAGGTGGGTGGAATGCAAGTATGGCTGTGAGATGGACCTTGATAGAGCTGAGGGATAGATCGGAGTTGTGAAGGTGTAGTAGGTAGGTATGAGTGGGATTGCGTGTGCATGGGAGTGCAGCATCGAGACGAGCACCAGCTAGTGAAATGCTGCCATTTTTTAGTGTAGGTTTTCCTCGTTGCAGATCTATGAGTGTTTGTGAGAATCGTTTGAACTTCTGGAGGACGCTGGATCTCTGTCGTGGTTAACCAGTAAGGAGCCATGTGTGCAGGTGAAGATACTCGATGGCAGGGTGCCGAATCTTCCCATTCTGTTGTGTGAGCAGTGACGGAACAGGAGGGAAGCAATGAGGGGGATGGCTGGCCATGTGTAGAAGAGCCGGATACCAAGTCTGTCTGGGCCACCATGGCGCTAGCATATTACTTTGGCTCCGTCCTGTCTTATTTTGAGTATCGCTCTCTGGATGAGAGGGATTGGTGGAAGCACACATGCTAAAGGCGCGTCTCATCTGATGCTGAACGACGTCCCCCAGAGATCCCAGGTCCAATCCCACTCTGGAGCAATATTGAGGGCACAGTGAATTCCTGTGCGTGGCAAAGAGGTCCAGCATAGAAAACCCGCATCTGCGGAATAGATGGTTGATGATCGTTCTGTTGATCTCCCACTCATGATTGAAACAGAAGTTTCTGCTAAGGTTGTCTGCTAATATATTGTCCCTGCCTGGGATATATGTGGCTATAAGGTGGATGTGATGAGGGATCAGGGACGACCCATGACTATAGGTGGACTCAGCCGCCGCCTAGGGCACCGCTGCCCAGGGCGCCCGATAACGGCATGGGGTTCCCGATGACAACATTAGTCCATTAACGGCCCTGCAGGTGGGGGCGCCGATAACGTGTTCCGCCTGGGGCGCCAGCTGCCACAGCCGGCCTCGGGCCACTCCTGTGAGGGATGCACCATTCCCATAACTGTACTGCCTCCTGACAGAGGTGGCAAGAACGGACACCACCCAGCTTGTTGATGTAACGCATTGTTGTCATGTTGTCCGTCAGTATGCAGATGGTATTGTTGTGTATTATCTGGGAGAAGTGCATACATGCATAGCAGACTGCTCTGAGCTTGAGCAAATTGATGTGTTTGTGTTGCTTGTCTGGTGTCCACACGGCTTGAACAACCTGGTTCTGTAAATGAGCCCCCCAACCTGTTAAAGAGGCATCTGTGGTAATTGTAAGGGTTGGGGGGTTGCGTTGAAAAGGAACCCCTCTGAATACATTGTCGATTTGTGTCCACCAGGTAAGAGAGACTTTTATCCTGTCTGGCATGTTGAGAGACTTGTTCAGTGGGTGAATGTGCAGCCTGTACACTCTCCTGTGCCATGTCTGCACCAGTCTCATGTGTAGGCGTACATAAGGTACCACAAAGGTGGTGGCTGCCATCTGATTAAGAAGGCTCAGGCACTGCCTGGCAGTTAAAACGGACTGAGCTGTGCCAGATGCACCACATCCTGAATTGCTGCAAATCTGTGCTGTGGGAGTGAGGCTATTGCAGTTACACAGTCCAGGTGTGCCCCTATGAAGTCTAGTGTCTGTGTTGGGAGAAAAAACACACTTTGCCAGGTTTATGCATAGTTCAAGTCTGTCGAATAATGCCCTGGTACTCGTCATTGCCTGCTGCGTTTGGTAGGGCGAGGGGCCCTTTATAAGGCAATCGTCAATGTAGGGGAAAATGGTAATGCCTCTTGTTCAGAGGTGAGCGGCAACTACTGCTAGAACCTTTGAGAATACCCTTGGGGTGGTCGGGAGGCCAAATGGTAGGACTCTGTACTGGAAATGTTGGTTCTCCACTATGAATCGGAGGAAGCGTCTGTGTGACGCATGTATTGCAATGTGGAAGTAGGCATCCTGAAGGTCAAGGGTTGACAGCCAATCTCCTTTCTTGAGGGCAGGTACGACTGTGGCAAGGGTTACCATCTTGAAGTGTTGGTAATGGACATAGCGATTGAGTTTACTGAGATCTAGTATAGGTCTCCAATCCCCTGATTTCTGGTTGTAAGGAAATAGCGTGAATAGAAACCTCTTCCTCTGTGCTCGACTGGCACCTCTTTTATGGCCCCCAATTGTAGGAGACGTTGTGCATCTTGTAGGAGCACAGTCTCATGAGAGGTGTCCCTGAAGAGGGACGGGGATGATGGTTGTGGGTGGAGACGAAGGGAATTACGTAACCTGTGTTGATGATCTTGAGAACCCACTTGTCAGTGGTAATGGATTGCCAGACAGGACAGAATGATCCTAGTCTGGAGCCAAATGTGGTATAAGAGTTGGATTGCCGCCCTGGATGTATGGTGCTGTCTGACCCTCGACCAGGACTTCAAAATGACTGACGTGGTGGAGCCTGTTGGGTGAGAGGTTGCTCCGACGCCTGTCTACGTCTGGGTTGTGTGGGACATCGTCTGTTATCGTATTGTCTAGTGTGGATGAAAGGCGTCGGTTTATATCTATATGTGAATTGTCTATTCTGCTTTTTCCTATTGGCAGGAGGCTGGATACCAAGCATGCAGAGTGACTCGGGAATCTTTGAGGGAGTGAAGAGTCGTCTTTGTGGTGTCTGCAAAAAGTTGGGACATCTTGAACGGGAGGTCCTCTACTGTGCTCTGAACCTCCTTAGGAAAACCGGACAATTGGAGCCAGGATGCTCGTCTCATTACCACTGCGGATGCCAGAGATCTTGAAACTGTATCTGCAGAGTCAAGAGCAGACTGAAGTGCGGTTCTGGAAATCAAGAAACGTTCCTTCATCAAGGCCTTATATTGCTCTTTATGGTTGTCTGGTATAATTTGAATAAAAGTTGACAGTTGGTCGAAGATATGGTATGTATATTTGGAAAGAAACGACACGTAGTTGGTGATGCGCAATTAGAGGCTGGCAGAGGAATATGATCTCTTGCCCATGCCATCGAGCCTCTTCCAATCCTTGTCATATGGGGTTGATGGCATAGTCTGATGTTTACCCCTCTGGTTAGTGGCCTCTACTACTAAAGAGCCTGGCGAAGGGTGAGTGAAGAGAAATTCTGCACCCTTTGAGGCGACGTAGTATTTTCGGTCCAGCCTCTTTGATGTAGGTGGGATGGTTGCTGGGGTCTTCCAGAGGAGCTTAGCTGGATCCATCAATGCTTCATTCCTGGGTATTGAGACCTCGCTTGCACTGAGGCACGAAGAATATTACTTAGTTTGTGTTGTGTCAGGAGTTGTGGAGAGGGATATTTCCAGTTTGTCTGTTAGTCTCTTGAACAGTTCTTGAAAGGTCTTGAAATCATCCCCAGAAGTCGTAAGCGATGGGGTCATGATTGTGTCTGCCATGGAGGATGGACAAGAGTACGTAGGTAGGGAGGAGCGTGAGGGTTGCTCCACCCCCATAGTACCCATCTCGTCTTCCCCTTCAGAAAATTTGGAGCTGTCCAACGAGTGTAGGCTGGGAGAGTGAGGTCTGGCAGACGAATGGTATTGGCGCCCTAGTTGGGAAGGGGGTTGCTGTCTGAACAGAGCCCACAGGTCCCAATAAGGCCAATTTGGCAGCATAAGTGGTGGTATCCACTGCTGTTGCCACTGCTGGGTCTGCATTGGTTTAGGTGGAGGTCTTGGCCACTCGAGGTTGGGGCAGATCTTCCCCCTCAGAGTCACTAAACTGTGTTGACATAATTGCAGGAGTACCCGAGAGTGGAATTTTTGATCTATCAGGAGTCCAAGGTGCCGAAGAGCGGGGTTCCCAGCACCGAAACTACTGAGAGCTCAGCTGTTGTGGTGAACTGTGGCATGAAGGGAGGTGGAGCTATCAGCAGCGCAGTGCTGTGAGGGGCCGGTACCGGTAGCGGATAAGGCATCGGGAGCATGGCTAGTCCTTTTGATCGTTTAGCCGGTACTGGCTTGTCTGCGGGCTGTGTGCGTGCCGCTGACGGTGCTGGCACTGAATGCAGCGCTGACAGCGGTCGCTTTTTTCCTGTCGGCGTTCTAGCCAGTGCTGGAGCGAAGGCTTGATCACTGAGCCTCGCTGTGCGGCTCTCTGAGGAGGTGCGCGCTCTCTGCTTGTACTCCCGGCTTTTATGGGAGCTAGCAGCAGAGCTTTTAACTGCCTCTCCTGGTAGCATGGAAGCAGCAGTATCAGGCTTTTTGCTCGATCGTTTGGTGGTTGGGGATGTAGACCCTGAGGAATTATAAGTCTTCTTCCTCGCTGAGGGAGATCTTCCCTGGGTGATGGGGCTTGTAGGAATAGCCCTTTCCCCAATGTCCGTCCCCTGTGGACTCTGCCTGAGGGGCAAGTTTGAAGTAGAGTTTGAGGGGGGTTTCAATGCTTTCTCCATTTGTAATATGCGGAGCTGAAGCTGTCTAGCTCTCCTTGTGCACTTAGTTTCTGGCAGTGGTGACAGCACTCTATATCGTGGTCTTCACCCAGGCAACGGATGCACAGAGGGTGTCCGTCTGCTACAGATATGGACAGATCACAGTCCAAGCACCTTTTAAACCCAGGTGAGCCGGGCATGTCCCAGGTAATGCACCGCAACAAGGGCTGCCGCTATACGAGCGGAGCCGCAGGACGCAGCGAAGAATGCAGCCTGACAGGAAACTTTTTTTTAAAAATAGAAAATAAAGAAATAACTGAATAAGTTGAACAACAGGAAGAAAGTAGGTGAATGAGAGAAGAAATTTTTGTTAGTGAAGATGAGAGAGATGAATGTGTGAGGGCAGCTGCTGAACAGCGACCGGAGCCAGCGGAGGACAGAGAAGAACTGAGAAGCCGGCTGGCCGCACATGCACGTTACACACTCCAGGCGCCTGAGCCTTACACGCGCAACCAGCCGGGGGGGGCTCTGTTACCAAGAATCTCCGACTGGTGGGCACAGTGGTGGAGCACCTACGGGGACACTCCTTAAAGAAGAATTTCAGTTAGCACAGTAGACAGAAATAGAAGTTCCTTCCCTATGAAGCATAACATTTTAACTTATACAAGGGCTTCTCTACACCAGACCCTGTAAACTATTACCTTTTTAATAACACAAGACATTTAGGGACCTGATTATCATTCACTCTGCAGTTCCTTTACACTGCTCCAATAGTGTAAGAGTATGAATTACATTTATACTCATTTCATTTCCAAAGCAACATCAGAAGACCTTTTATCAAATTAAAATAAAAGTCTAAGGCTGTGTCTACACTGGCGCAATCTTGAGCAAAAGCGGCCGCTCTTGCGCAAAAACTTGCTGCCTGTCTACACTGGCCGCGTGTTCTTGAGCAAGTAAACTGATGTTCTAATGTATGAAATCAGGGCTTCTTGCGCCAGAACTCTGATGCTCCAGCTCAGGAGCAAGCCCTTTTGCGCAACTGTTCTTGTGCAAGAGGCCAGTGTAGACAGGCAACATGAATTTCTTGCGCAAGAAAGCCCTGTGGTTAAAATGGCCATCAGAGCTTTCTTGCGCAAGAGAGCGTCTACACTGGCATGGATGCTCTTGCGCAAAAGCACATCTCGTGTGCAAAAGCACATGCCAGTGTAGACGCTCTCTTCTAGAAGAGTTTTTGCACAAGAACTCTTCCACAAAAGAGTTCTTGCGCAAGAAGCTGCCAGTGTAGACGTAGCCTAAGTGTTTTGAGCTAGTCAAAAAGAGAGGAGGCAGGCTTACAGGTTCTAGACATGAGGGGAGCCTTGTTTAAACAGGAAGCAATTATTTGTCCCTGACACACAGTAAGGCTAGTACCCTAACAGGAATTTTAAGTGGTAGAGGACTTTTCAAATCAAAACAGAAAAAGTGAGAGCTAATGCACCTGGGCCTGGAAGATAAAGGACTTAGCACCCAAGACTCAGCATCCTTGCCTAATAGGAATCTCAGTATGTAGAACATTAATAGTTTCAACAGTTTCTCTATCACAGTTGCTCAGTTAAATTATTTTGATTTTGTAAACTCTTGCATATTGGATGTTATTCTTTGTTCAACCTTTTTGTGGAGGAAAGCTAAAATGTGGCACTGAATGTTTATAAGTTTCAATTTATATTGCAAAAAGGACCCCATTGTCAGATGCAACAGTTTATTTCTACATAAGACTAGAGGTTATTGAACAAATATTTTCCATTTGAGATAATCTCATTTTGAAGACAAAAAGCAGTTCAAGCAGAAATTTTTACTAGCGGTAGGCCTCTTCACAACTTCTATTACTATTTGTATATTACTTTAGTAAATTCCAGACAATTGCACATGTGCAAATTCACAGATAAGATTGTACAGATATAACTAAGGACCTTATTTGGTCTAATGAACTTTTATTACAAGTGATGTGAGAAAAGAAAACCTACTTTAAAACAAAATATTTTTAACTGGTTAGTAAAAGTTATTCAATAGAAGATTATGTTCTGGAAAGTAATTAAAAAGGGCACTATAGTTTCAAGTTTCTTCATTCAGGCTTCTTCATATCAAGTGTTCAGGTGAGAAATTAAAATGAGATTTTTCTACATTTCCAGTCCTGCAAATAATCTGCATTCTAACAGTGAAACAGGGTTTTTTAATTCTCATATCACCAGTAATAGACGTTCTGCAGGTCAGATAAAGTCCTCACAGTTATACCTGTGAGATCCCGTGATCTTCCATGAGTATGCACAGTTTTAACATGGAATTTAGCAAACCATTGATGCAAACTTAGTAGAAGTATCCAGCTCTTAAACACACTGGCTCTACAGTGATAGCAGAACCAAAAGGAATCCTAAACCTATTGCTGAAACAAAAAAGTGACTTAATACACACAAGGAGCAGAGCTGTTGAAGAGGAAGATGACATTTTTAATAGTCACTTTAGAGAACCATGCTTTTAATTGTTTATTAAAAAAAATCTGCATCCCAATATTCCTGCTGCAGGCTTTGCAGCAGTTGAATAATGAATAGTGTTCACAGAGCTGTGCTGTCCTTGTGCACTGCTATAGTAAGTACAAACAGCTATGTCTACACTGCGCACCTTACAATGAGGCTATGCTGTTGTAGCATGCCATTGTAAGGTACATTGTAAAGTAGCCACTATCGCCGGGAGAGAGCTCTCCCAGTGATAAAATAAAACCACTTCCAATGGGAGCAGTAGGTTCATCACAGGGAGGCACAGCTCCCACTAATGAAGCACTGTCCAAGACCACTGTTTTTCATCATTGAAACTTTTGTTAATTTTGTTTATTCAGACTTCTGAGCAACAAAAAGTTCCAATGATCAAAGTACCAGTGTAGGTAAGCCTAAGAATGAAAACTTTTTCAGAAGATTTTATACTCACCACTGTTTCAATATCTGAAACTGAATGGCATGGGAAATTCAGCAACAGTTGCTATTATACTGATATTTCCTAGCAGGAAACAAGTCTGAAGAACCTGAGGGAGAACATGCCAATAAGAATAAAGTGAGCATAAGGCTTCAGAGTTGTAAATTACACTTGAACCTCTTTAATCTGGCAATCCTGGGAAACAGGGTATGTTGATTTTGCGGGGCCAGGGAGGGCGCTGAGGAGTCTGGGTGTGAGGGGCAAGAGGGTGGAGTGCTTACCTGGCACCCCACTCTTGAGGGCACATGCTCCCATGCTGCTCCCAGGCACTGTTTTTTGCTGCTCCCGCAGGGGAAGCACATCTGGGGAAGCAGAAGCACAGAGCTGCTTCTTCCTCCATACCACAGGTGTTTCTGGATTAGGGATACCGGGAATACCGAGGTTCAAGTGTACTTCATTTTTTTAACAGTGGTTGTCAAATACTTATCTTAAAGTTTGAAAAACTACTACACCATCCTTTCATATAGCACATCACTGTCTGCATCATAAACTATGCTAGGAAAGGAGGACGAGGATAGGGAGAGATTTAAAAAAATATTGAGGTACCAAACGTGCAAACAGGCTTTTTTGTAAGTCCCACTAGGATGCCTGTTTGCATCTTTAGGCACCTAAATACAGTTTAAAATCTGATCTAGTGGCTTCCTGCTTTAATGTAAAAGACAGTGAGTTTCTTTATAATTACTATTCAGAAATTTTACTATTTCTGTAGTTTTGCCCTATACAAATTTACTTCTGCATAAGAAAATTTAGTACTCTCTTCCTCACCTACCTGCCAGGTCAATGGTCAAAGTGGAAAGAGTAGGTCGTATTCTGTCTGTTGCGCTTAATGTGCTATGCTTTCATTCAAATCTTTCAATGTTTGGCCTCGAAACTCTGCATCTCACAAAAGTGTAACCAAACAGAATCTGAAGCTCCTGTTTAGGCCTGGAGCTTACTGTATTGCAATTTAGCATAGAACAAGAAAACCAAGTCAGTTTGAGTAACCAGAATATCAGATACCTTGTAACAGTGCCTAAAAGGTAGCATACTAATTTCTCCAAAGACAAGTCTCATTATACTTGAATTTAAATATACTATTTTACCTTCCTTTACACCAAGCTTATGAATTAATTTTCTAGATTGGATTCCTTTCCTATGTCTAACTCCGTAAACCTCTTTCACTTAGGGTACATCTACACTGCACACTTATTTTGAAATAAACTATTCCAGAAGAAATACTCAGAAATAGCACAACTATACTATAGAGAAGACTCAAAATTAGTCCAAGGCAGGCTTCTCTAATGTGGACGTGCTACCTCGATCTAGAGCCCCAGGAGGCACTGGGAAGTAATTACTCTGAATGGCCCTGGGGAGGATTTATTTCAAAATAGCAGCAATGGAGCATCCACACTACTGCTATTCCAAAACAGCTATTTCAGAATAGGCGTTATTCCTCGTGGAATGAGGTTTACAAAAGTCGGAATAAGTTGTCTTATTTCAAATTTATTTAGAAATAACGGAATTGCTGTGTAGACACTCACATTACTTCGGAATAACGGAGGTTATTCCAAAATAATGCTGCTTTGTAGATGCACCCTTATTGTGAGAGCATGTCAGAAAACATAAGATCCTAGTATTTCACTGTAACTACACAACACAACACATTCTTAACTAATATAATTGTTAAAACAGATAAGGTACACTGAGGAAATACTCAATTCATGGTTCCAATAATTCAAAGGTGCATTTTCCAAATATGTAATTTCTTACTAAAACCAGGCATCACTACTTTTTGCCCTTGATTATTCCCCTTCCATTACCTTTAAATATGCTGGCACAGTTTAAGGAGATGTCACTGATCTCCATTTCAAAAAGTCAACTTCCAGTTATGTAAGCATGAGGATTTTGAGGACAGATGAGAAGCTATAGCATCAAATGATACTTCTGCACTATTATTTGAAATTGTACTTACTGTATGAGTGCATGTAAACTTTTCTTCTCATTATAGGTCCTCTTAAAGTCAAAGGCCAAGGTAAAAAAAAAAGGTGAATAAAATTAAACATTTTACCTCTCTTAGCTAACAAATCCTGACAACCTACTAAGCTCCTCAGACTTCTTTGATAAAGTGTGCTATAATTAGGTCTGTAAGAATCAATGCATGTCACATAGGCGTGGCAGTATTTGGCATCAACAATTTCTAAATGCCTAAATATTATCAAGCAAAGTGAAACTAGAGAAAAACCTGAAACAGATTGGAATTTTACATTAATCAGTTTAAGGCAGTCGGATTCCAACCTTTTCTGATGAAGCTATTTCCAATGAACTGATAGGCAAACACCCACCACTGGAGTGTCCCCTTTCACCAGGCACTGGCACAGTTGTAGGACAAAGACTGGAACTATTCATACTTTTTCTCTTGCATATCTTTTTGCTATTTAGTTTTCCAATATGGTCTAATTTCATGACTGCTCCGTTTCCCACTCACCAGATGCTTGAGATATTAGATAGTTCACTGTGGCCAAAACCCATGTGCTATACCATTCCTTCTGGCCACTACTGGAGAGAGTTTCTTGGCAGCAACACAGCACATTATTTGCAGTAAGGCAGCAGGGGTCTTTCAAGAAGCCACCCCCCAGCACACATTTATAATACAGAGTCAGCTGGGTCCACAGTTATGCAGTTTTCTCCCACCTACTATTCTCTGCCCAACGATCCCAAACTCTTACTTCCTGTAGGATCCATCCTCCACATTGGGAAACATCAATTTAGTGAATAAGATTACTTTCACTGTAAGAATACCTGTAGTTCACCACACCTGCACTTAGAAAATCAGATTAAAATTTAACCCTCTCCCTTTCCTTTAAGAATGTATTTTCTATGTAAAAATAAATACCTGAAAATTACACTAATACAGTATTATTTTAACATGTATTATGAATAAACTGCACGTGCTGTTTTACAGACAATATATATTTGTAAACTTGCTCATGCAAAGTTAGTGTGCACAACAGGGATATTAATTTTCTAATCCCCACACCTTTAAAAATGACATTTATTTATGTCTGCACTTTTTAAACTGTGCCCTTCCCCTCTGCAATATAATAAATCTTACACAAAAGAATTTCTTATCGGCCAGCCAAATCAATTTATGTAGCTGAAACACAAAAGAATAAAAGTTATACAAAAACATGGTGGTTTGTTTTTACAGAAAGAAGAAAAATTAAACAAAAAAAAAAGTCATGGGCACAAAATTTAACATTTTAATCCTAAACATTACAGGGCAAATGGATGTTGGAACCTATTTCCATACACCATATTTTTTAACCTTTTATTTCCATTTCAAATGTGGCCAAATCCACTAAAGCATGAGTGGTTTACAACTTCTGGATCATGGAAATACATATTTCTGGAATAAATGCTAGAAAAACAACAATGGGGAAAAGCCAACTGTCTCCATAAAGGTAAATAAAGTGGAACAATGTGAATATTAGATATTTTTCTGTTTCTTATTCTTAACCTGTCAATTCAGTGCATCATATGGTTCAACGTAATGGTCCCCATTTTGAACAAACATCTAACTAGTGTCCATTGATTCTAAGTTAGTGGATGATGAATCTTTCTGGATACTTTCAAAGATGGCTGCCAGCTCAGGATTAGAGCTTATCTGTGACTGAAATTCACTCATTAACGGACTCTTCTCTGCTTCTGGAATTGTTAGAAGGGCTGCTACTGCCCTCATGGCAGACCGCTTCAGTTCATCTTGTTTTTCAAATTCCTGTTTCACTGAGTTTGCCTTTACCTGTAGAAAAAGTAGTATATTTAGCAAGTTTATATTTAAAACTGAGTTCTTCTTAAACTAGTCGATGTAAGGTATCTTTCTTTCCAGATTGCCACTTTAATTTGAAAGGCAGTGGAAATAGTTTATACTGAACTAAGTATTTTTTCTTTAGGATTAAAAGACTATAAAGGTCATCACAGGACACTGGACAGTTGTAGTGCAGCTGATGTTTAGCAGTCTTAATTAAAAACATCCTGAAAATTGCAGATTAAGCAAAACCAGTCCTAACAAAAAAACCAACCAAACATACATACATGAATTAAAGCATTACACAGGGGGTCAAAGCTAACAATAGTCAAACTAGTTCAATGTAGTATGATCAGTAACAACATTATAAAATTACCAGGTGAACTGCAGAAGAACAAATTAGAATAGAACAATGGACATACTAACCATATTCTTATCAGTTAAGCCCCTTAAACCAATCAAGTGGAATAAGGAGTAGATTAATAATGGAAAATAAAACAAACAAAAAAATTGGGTAGGAGATATGATGGTGGAAGATAATTATTTGTTTTACCGTATGTTAGGAACTCTAGTCATGGACCACAAACCCATTGTACTAGGCGCTATGTAAGCACAAAACCAAAAGATGGTCCCGACCCGAACAAACATTTAAGTAAGGCGGAAGTAAAGCATCATGTTAAATTGTTGTTCTCACTTCAAACTACCTATTTCCCCCTTCAGAAGCAAGCTGTAAGTTTCCCACAACTTTTGAACCTCTGTTGTAAAAAATTAAGAACAAAACTACTCAATATTCCACATTCAGTTTCTACAACAAAAATCTGAGTTTTCAAGTTGTTTATATGGTAGCCAGGCTTCTGAAAGACAAAGAGGAAACCAAATAATCCAAATAATTAAAAAAAACAAACAAAACAAAAAAACCAGAAAAAGTAAACAAGTATATTCAGATTAGAAAAGGGATTTTTCTCACTATCTTTTTTATAATTTTATTAGGTATATTTTTATAGTATGCCTTGCATGAGTCTCCCACTCTCAAATTATTTCTGATCAACATTTAAAATTAAAAAGCCATTCTAACTCAACCATGTTAGGGTATAAACAGACTACTGGTGTACTTTGTATGAATGAAGTTTCTATAGGTTGTACCTCTCTTAAACAGGACTTTCTGGTCTGGTAAAATCCGTAGTCTGACAGGACCACAGAACCCAGGGAAAGGGAGTCTGGGTGTGGGGCAGGAGTGCAATGGGGGGTGGGGGTGACACAGCCAGGAGCCCCGTGTGAAAGGAGGGGGACCATGCCTCAGGGAGATCTGGCCCCAGTGACTGGGCACTAGTGTGGAGCCAGCAGCAGCTGTGGAGCTGCAGCCAGGGGGGGCTCAACCCCCGTCGCGCAGCTCCAGCCCTGGTGACTGCCAGGGAGCGCATGGCTCCAGCTCCAGAGGCAGCCAGGGAGCTCTGCCCCCAGCAGCAGCAAGGCCAGGCTGGAGCCCTAGAAGTGGGGCAGCATTAAACACAGGCCATGAGGAAAAGGACCTCCCCATTTCAAGCAAATCCCCTCATTCGGGATCAGTAAGTTCCCGTGGGTGCTGGACCAGAGAGGTCCAACCTGTACTTTGGGCATCTTGCCTTAAAATGCAGTTGAGTCATGCACAATATCTACAGCTGTAAATCCTATTGTGGCTTATCAGCCCAGAACTACAGAGCATATTAAATTCATATTGACACCTTCTCAAAAAGTAATATCCTTAATCAAGTCTCAGGTTCGTAATATTTCAATATACAAGAAAAAAGTTCAAAGTATTACTCAAGAATATAAGTGTCAGTTTAAGACAGTACCTTTGTTGTACATGTGGCACGTAAGGGTTCGACAAGCCTATCCAACCTCTGCAGTACTGCACTTGGACAAAGGGTAGACAGTCTCACCAACATTAAAAACGTTAGCATCTAGATGGGGAAAATCAATTCAGAAGTGATTAAGTTCTGCACACTTAAGGTCTTTATTGTAGTTCACTATACAAATGAGTTTTAGAACCACAACATCCTATTATAAATATGATTCAATATACATCCCATTGTATGTTTACTACCTAAAAACTATTTTTATTTATATCAGCTTTCTAGTCAAGAGAATAATATTTGCATAGCAAAGACATAGCAAAATCTTTTAAAAGTCACTGTTTATCCAATATTCTGCATTATTAATTAGGTGAGAATGCTCAAATTTAAGCACAAATATACAAGGTAATTTACCTTAATGTCATAATGATCCTTCAAACCATCTTCAACATGGTTTAGGAATTCAAATATATCTAGCCTATCCAGACAGCTGTCTAAAAGAGTATACATGCACTCAAAAGCTGCCTTTCTGATGTCCAGCCCATCATCAACTGTATGCTTGAATGGTCCCATTTCCACCTGTATACACACACACAAAAGAAGAGAATGTTTTTATTAAAATGTAAATTCAGCTTATGAAAATATTTTGTAGTCTCACCAAGTTCACCTACCTCTCTTATTAGTTCCTTTCTGACTTTTGTTTCATTGTAAAGATGAGGAAGCACAGTATCTAAAAGGTCCCTTATTAGTGATGGTTTATTGTGTGCCGCTGAATTAAATGTCACTAGGGCGACTCTCCTTACATTGAGATCAGGGTCTTCCAATGTTTTTAGAAAATCACCTGCAAGTATGTAAAGAAATCATTAACCAATAGATGTTTCTATTTGCTACTTCCAGAAATCTGGAAGTATTTTGCCACATGGAATTTATTTTTACCTTTTAACAGAGAGGTTTTTTACTATGCAAACTATTTTTGATGGAACGGTTATTGCTACATTCAGCAGCATCACTGTAAACTATGCAATATTAACTAATACCACCGTAAAGATTTTAGTAAGTTTCACTTTATACAGCAGCATAATTGCCTAGAACAATGTGTGATGTCAGGCACGACTGCAGAAAGCATGTACAGCCTCCAAAGGTGGCAGGGAAAATCCCAACTAATATTCATATTTGAATATGAAAAGCCAAGGAATTATAAGAATATGTATAAAACACATGTACATGTAATCTATGGTCTCACAATTTGAGTGGCACATCCAACCAAAGAAGGTTTTATACCGTAGATATTTAAACTGAGCAGGCATTATGAACTCAAAAAAATTACACGCCCATAAAAAAAAATCACATTATTTTTACAGAAGAAATATTAACTGGAGGGTTTTTATCCTCTTTGAGAAAGGGGCAGAAAAGAGTCTGGCAAACTTCCACATGGAATAGGGAAGCATATGTTTGCAATACTACATAATATTGTGAGAACTAGATATAATTCTATGACATATTAAAACTGTATCCTAGATATATTAAATATTACATATATATTAGCGTAATGAAGTTGAAACAGAAATTTTCTGTTATGCAAAATAAATTTGATGAGTTTTACCCGTATTTATACCAATTTTTTAAAAAAATATATTTTTTATTGTTGAAAGATAAGCCTTGTATAATTGTATTAAAGAATCATGAAGACTGTTATCTCTCCCCTTATTACGTTGTTCCAATTTTCTTAAAACATACGAGTACGCCATTGTAAACAAAATTTGTATACTTTGAAATAGCTTAGGACAGCAGAATCATCCATTAACTGCTTTTAAATTACCATGAAAAGGAGGATATTCAACATATACTAGGATAAAAACACCTCCACAGACTACCCACTGTCCAGACCCTGAGGAGATGAGTCACACAGTACTTCCTAGACAGAATAAATGCACAAAGGATCACATCAATACCACTTACTAAGTATTATGGGATGCGGCAATGAAGGAACACAGTAAAAAAAGGAGATAAAACAAGATGGGTGAAAAGCAAAAACAAAACACAAAATTAGATACCCTGTTTCTTTTTGTGGAAAAAAAATAAAGAGGAATCAAGGCTGACTAAGGGAGAGGAACATTGCTAGAAGTTCACTGACAGCACAAAAAATGGGTTCCTAGCTCTCTGGGCCAGTAAGATCACTAGACAAATTCAGGAAATAAGGCATAAAGGTGAGAGTAATTAAATATTGGAACAATTTAACCACAGGTTATGGTGGATTCTCCTTCACTGATCGTTTTTAAAATCAAGATCTAAGAAGTTCTATGGCCTGTGTTGTATAGGTGGTCAGACTAGGACAGCGGTTCCCAACCTCTTCCAGATAGGGACCTATTTTGACAATTCAGGAAGACTTGGTGACCCAAGGCAATTCAAAAATGGGGGAGGGGAAAGGGGGGCAGCGCCGTACCTAGCTAATTTTGCGCCTGAGGCAAGAATATAAAATTGTGCCCCCTCCTGTTTATATATTCATAGTAGTTATTTCATAGAAAATACATTAATAAAATAATAACACTACATTTATTTGAGTTGTGGTGGGGGAAAGACACTCATCCCCAAACTGCTTCTCCCCCGCTCCCCCCCCCGGCTTAAACCCCACACTCAGGCTGGAGGGGGTGGGAGTCTCAGTAAGAGGTCTGGGGGGCACACTCACTCAGGGGCTGGGAGTCACACTCTGGGAGTCACACACAGAGGGAGCCTCACACTCAGGGGCTGGGAGTCAGGGCCTGGGAGTCTCACAGGTGTTACAAAAATATTAGAAACATAATACACATTATTCAAAAAAAACAAATAAAATGTAGTATTTTACCAAACAGTTTCACCTCAACTTAAATTAATGGGTTACCCACAGCACATGCCAAGGGCCTCAACTTAGCACGGCTGCATATATGCAAATATATGCAGATCACAAAATTTACTAAAATAGTCCCTCCTACCCCAGAGCCAGGCACCCTCCAGCCCTCCTGCTGCAACCCAATCCCCCACCTCCTCCCAAACAGTCCCAGCCTCTACCCCGGGCCTGCGGCAACCTCCCCAGCACAGTCCCAGCCTCTCCTCCCAGGCTCCCAAACACAGTCCCAGCCCCTACCCTGGCACCCCTCCCCCAGCACAGTCCCTACTCTGAGTCACTGAAATGGTATTCAATTCAATTGATTGGTTTAACTGCCTGAAGGTTGTTAAACCAATTAAGTTGAGTACCACTTCAGGTGAATGGCTCCTTAAGACTAAGCCAGCTACAGAGCTGCCCAGCAGGGGACCTTTTCAAATGTGTGAATGCACCAGGGGAGACACTTGGTGACCCTTTTGAAATGTAATGGCGACCCATATTTGGGTCACGACCCATAGGTTGGGAAATCCTGGACTAGGGGATCACAATGATTCCTTCTGGCCCTGAAATCTATGAATTTTTTCTGACCTATGGAAGAATAACACTGCCTGATTCTGAAAGAAGGCCCCTAAACTTTTCTATGCTAGCGGCCTGGATGTCATGAAGCAACAAGAACAAATAGTAAATGAAAAAAAAGAAACTAATGAAACTGCTCACCTCAAAGAGTGCAGTTCTCAAAGAAAACTTGAGAAAAACAAACACTAATGGAAGGAAGAAAAAATTTAAATAAGGCTGTAAGAAAAATAGACTCAGGTGGAAGGTAAGCGCATTAATTTTAGAGAAGGACACTAACTAAGATTTTTCAACTATGATGATAGTTTCTTTTGGCTTAATCAATTTATGAAAGGCTTTCCTAACACTTGAGGAAGTGAGATACAGGTTGAACCTCTGTAGTCCATCATTCTCTGGTCCAGCAACATTTTAGTTAGCTGGATGTCCACTTATCATGGATGTAGCCAAATCTCCTGTAGTCCCATAAAATTTGTTTACAGCCACCAGTGTTCTGTGCTGTTATTTAGCTCTAATTTACCCCTAAATGTCTTCTAAGAGCCCAGTAAGCAGTGGAAATGTTGGTAATGCTGCTAGACAACATTGACATCCCATGTTTCAGCAAATTCTCTGGTTCGGCACCAGTCAGGTCCTGAGGGTGCCAGACTAGAGAGGTTCAATCTGTAATAAAGTATAAGTGTAATAAAGATACACTGCAATACCTATTCCAGATGCAATCTAAAATAAAGCCCAGTGGTATAAGAAAATAACCCACTAGGAAATAAAAGACTAAGACAAAGGTTTGTGTTTGCTTTAAAAATACATGATTTTGTAAAGACTGCAATGGTTGAGATCTAAAACAGATAGTAAACATCTGTAGAAATCATGTACTTAATAGATTCAATAAATTTTCTCTCTGGTGAGTTTGATAAGACTACTACAATGCTGAAAGGTCAGAAACAACAGTAGACCTGAGGATCAGAAAGTCTTTTGGCAAGTCAAAGCTCATTTTTCCTCCTAAAGATGTACTGATGTACCAAGTAATTTGGTTATTTATGGATTAGTAACACATTTTGACAGAATTCATTTTTTCAAATAATGTATAAAAATATGTACTGGAAATCTATCTTTCAGTTTTTAATGAATTGTGTGACTGTGTATACACATTTGTATTTAAAATTAGCCATTTGAAAAGAAATTCAGCATTTAAAAAAGTAAATGGTTAGTAAACTTGAAATTACTGCTATCATGTTTGAAACCTCAGTGGTCTATATTGAAAAGTTGCCATTTCCTTAATGGCATCCAGTAAGCTTCAGTATAAAGTTTAATAACAGTTCTCACTAACAGTTGTCATCAGTGAATGACTAATTCAAGTGCTTGATAACCATTTCTTTAAAATGGATTCTTTACACTACAAACCTGGTAAAAAAGTTTGACTATTAAATTGTTGAAAAGAAATCCAGTTTTAATTTTTAAAAACATACAAGACACTTACCTATGCAGTTCTTTAATAGTGGATCAATAGGTTGTGGATGATCAGAAATGGTGAACTTCACCGCAGTAACCACTGAACTTCGAGCATATGATGACCCTAATACCAAACATGTCATTTTAGTTAAAAAATATTCAAATTGTTAAATAATTTAAATATATTTAAATTATATTAAATTATAAGTCATTCTTTTCTCACCACAATATGTCTATTTTCCTAAGAAAGACTTCTTGATTCTGCTTTCAAAGGAATTAAATGTTACTGATTGGCTGGCAAGATGTTAAGTTTTGTTCATGATTTTCCATTATTACATTTTAAACAAGGATGGATGTTAAATGTTAATTAGAAATACATTAAATTTGTCTTCTATACCAACATTACATAATGAATGCCTTAATTGAAAACTTATCCTAAATAGATCCAGCTGTAGTTCTACAAAGGAATTCTATGTTCTAAACAAATGCAAATAACTTTTTATATCAATACTACCCTAGGGGTGGAATTACTGTATTGAACTATGTATAGTGAACATCCCTTATCCTCATATTTACATCCCTTTATTCCTCATCCCTTATCCTCATGTTTCACAAGTCTCTTGATTAGCGTCTCAAAACTGTTTGTATACTGCATTTGAAAAAACACTTCTGTTTCCATATCCTTTAAAACTATTCACATATTTATCTTACAACTCTTCACTAATAAAACCACCACTGCATTATTTCAAAAGATAGATTCTCATTATCAAAGTGAAATGTAGACAATTCATGTTATACACTACCTACTTCCTCCAATGTAAGAAAAATGTTATTCTAAAAACAAAAGCCATTCAAATACTTATTTGAAAAGCACTAATCTAACTGAACATTATATTTTAACAAAAATTTCATATTACTGCTCCATAAATGTATCATGCAAATTTAAATGCCTTTTTTTTTTTTACACCTCCATGCAAAATATGTAATATAAGGTGTCCAGAAGTAATACAATCTCATTTGCTGAAATTCTCTGGAAACAGTCCACAATTCGAGATTTTTCACACAATAAAACTCAAGTGCAAGCTATTGAGTATAGCTTAAACTCATTGTCAGGAGTACAAAATTCTCTTAACAGAGAGCCTATATATATATACACACTGAATGACAGCCTACCTGATGCCAAATATCCTTTGAGCCGTGGTAGCAGAGTCTCTGGGTCTATTAAAGTAAGCTTGCCCAAGCATTCAGCAACAACATTCCTGGTACCCTCTTCTGCACACTCACAGTGTTTCAGCAGTAAAGCCCAGATGTTTTCAACATATGGTTTGAGGCCTACCACTGATGCAGAACTAATTATTTCTTTCAAGGAATGGAGAAGAAGGTATTGCCTCTTAGGCTGACTGGTTATTTCTTGTAAAACAAATGGTAGATATTCAGGAAGATTGCCAACACTAATACTGCCTAGAGCATAAGATGCTGCAGACTTGACTTCTTCACTAGGAGAGGAGAAAGCTTCTAGTATTACAGACTTGAGCTCAATTTGTCCACTTAGGTCAATATGATGCCCAACTTCCCCAAGAGACAGCAAAGCTAAAAGACGAATGGAATCTGTAGACCTTGAATTCTTGACGTCTTGAATGAACTGACCAACCACAGCTGGTCCCTCTTTAGGGCAAGCTCGTGTAAGGGCAGCTACACATTTGGCAATGGAATAATAAGACTGCTTGTGAGTAAGTGCAGTGCTCTGCGAGTACACTGGTCCTGTTAACATGCGTAATAAATCCATATATCCTAAGTTACTGGTTCCAGTCACAACCAGAGCTTGGAAAAATTCTAGCATAGCACTAAGTGCTCCACCCTGCAATAATGGTGATCTCACCAGGCCAATAAGTTCATTAAGAATGGATCCACTGATCTTTGAAAGGGAGGAAGGATAAACTTTAGCCAATGTAGTCAGAAAACTGATGGCCATCTGTGAAACATGCATATCACTTTCACTGATAAGAGGTGGAAGCTCATCTAGGACAGCATCAATCATGGCAGCTGTCAAGCTGTCACTGTAATTTTTAATTAAGATATCTAGAGCAGAAAGCGTGCCCAATTTTAAAGCTCGCTGGTTCTTTCTGAGGAAAGATGCAAGGATAGGAACTCCTTCACCCAGGATTGGTCTCAGATCTATCTTCAAAGGAGAGCCAGCAATCAGCGTCAATGCTTTCACTGTAGTTAACCGAGTGATCTCATTCTTTAGTCTCTCTAGGAAGATCTGAAGTGTGCTAGGCAGGTCAGTGCCTAGATTATCACCAAGGCTACAGATGATCTGGCCCATACACGAGATTGCCCTCTCTTTTACTTCCTGGTCAATGTCAGCAGCCTTCAGTCTCTTGATGGTGCAAGTAAACAAATCTTTGATGTAAGGTGTGGCATCAAAGGAAGAAGGCTGGTCTAAAGGACGAATGACCTTCACAAGCTGCTGTGTAACCAGAAGTGCCTCTGATGTTATCTTGTAAAAAGGATCTCCAACACAAGCTACAACTGGAGGAACCAGTGCTTGAACATGAGGATGGAAGACTTGGGGAGAATGGTTACACAGTATCACGTACAGACAAGACAAAGCATCAATCTTCAAATTAGAGGAACTTGATTTGTCATTCAGTGAAAAAATGATCCCTGTAAAAGAAAAGAGGTTCTGTTATTTGTATATTTATTTTTAACATCAAGGATCATGAAAAGTCTAAACAATGCAGCTAAATCATGCTAACATTTTCTGCTCTTAAAGACTTTCTGGAAGGAAATGCTTGCCACTTTTATTTATTCCAAACTTCTTTTACACAGGCAGCACATAGGCCATTTAATGGCTTGTGCTGTCTTTCTTTTAACTGCTAGAGGAAACTCTGAACACAACTTCTCAAAATGACCATATTTAAAAAACATGTATATCTGGCACTCACATCTCTAGTTACTTCATGAGATTGAAACAAGCTACAAGTTTTAGTTGCATCTAAAGACTAACATTTAATCTTTTATAAAAACTGCCATTAGACTCTGAAGAATTACGTAAGTGATATAAAAGATTGCATATTTGTAGCTTCTCAGTAGCTCCTATCAAAATTCATCTAGTTTACCAGTAAGAGTTTTCTGGCTCTCATCCTTATAAATTCTACAACAAATCTGAAAATAAAGCTTTTATTTGGCTCACCCACCACAACCAGTGGTAAAGATTTTGCATGGGTGATAAAAGGTGAAAAAATGGGCAGTATTTAGCTCCACATAAGTGGAAATGTGGCCAGAATTTGGCCTTCCAATTAGACAATTAGTGAACAATTTTGTTAATACACTAGACAAAACGAATCTAAGCTTACAAGCCGAGGATTTTTTACTTTGGTTTTTTACTGTGCTCCAGGGTGGATGCCCTATCCCTGAATTCACTGGAGATCCCACTTAACCCCCCTACCTTCAGTAGGTCCTTTATCCGGCTTCAGTCTGTGTTGGCTGTTCAGCTACTCCCACGGGAGGTGGGGCTTGAACCCACCACACTGCAATCCCCAGGCAAATGCTGTATCCCTTAGTCCACTCAAAAACCCACACAAACTGCCTACCTTCAGAGGATCCCTTATCCTGTGTTGGCTCTTTGGTTGCTCACAGGGTGAGCAAAATAAAAGTATTCCTTAACTATGCATGTGGATTCACACAGGCGCTAATCTACCAATTACATCTGAGTGGTATTTTCTTAACTAAGAACTATGCTTTAAAGCTTTTTCTTAAGTATCAGGATTTAAGGGTTAGAAACTTCAGAAGTCGAAGTCATCACAGTTAACCTATAACAGATTTACTAATACATTTTTCATACCTGGCACAAGTACAGGAATGTGTTGTGTTAGGGCTCCAGGTAAAACATTTACCAGCTCAGTTAGCATGTTAAAACAACACTGACGTGTCTTCACGCTCTTCTCCTTCATCTGTTTGTGCAAAGCTTTAACTATGTTGGGAACCTGTAATAATTACACACCTATTAACTAGTTTGGCAATTAGCATTTCCTTTACAGAGTTATCCTAAATTATGGAAAACAGAATGTCTCTTTGGGCTTTGATTCTTCAGAAGAGCAATATTTCTAGCTGCACTGACAGCTTTAAGACCAAGTTTCAGATCTTCAAATCACTTACTACCCCACCCCAGAAATTTTAATTTCAAAAATTAAGGTCAGATTTAGCAAAATATGTTTTCCACAGATCTTTTATCTCAAATTCTAGAAACAGAAATATTAATTACAGAGTTACCCTATGGAAAATGATTTATTACGGTCACTGCTGCTTATTCTGAAGGTAAAAGGTGTTCTACTGATCAAGTATCACCTTCTTTTTATTGTGAGAATTTGTCTCCTATTTTGATTTTATCTAAACAGTTTTAACAGATGGCAGACAATGATTAGTTTTATAAAATGGGGCAAATAATAACTATGTTTATAGACAATTTTAGAAATGGACAGCCAATAATTATAAAATAAATAAGCTCCCTATAAGTCCAATGGGTAATTCCAGTTTCCAGATAAGCTGCAGTTATCTGAGGCAATTTACCCTACACTCCCTCTTAGATGAGTTAGTCAGAATCCATAATCTGAATATAACTACAAGAAACCAAGAATGTTAAGAGGCGGGTAACTGACTAATCGTGTAGTCGATACGATTTGTTTCGACTCAATTTGTATCGACTACATGATGAGTCCATAAGGCTCTGCAGTTTAAATGTAGTAGGAGCCAAGTGCACAGGCAGCCCAGTTCCTACTACATTTAAACTGCAGAGGTACAGCGGGGGTTGGTCCTACAGCCAGGGGGCTCTTACAACATTTAAAATGCAAAGCCACAGGGTCCCAGACCGGCGCGAGCCAGGACTGAGCTAGACTTTCTCAACCCCGGCTCGTACCAGGTCCAGCAGCTCTTGTCCATGGCTAGCCTGGACCCGCCGCGGTCAAGGTTGCTTTGCGGCAGCCTCCCGTACCCCTCACCATCCCCACTGCCACTGATAAAGTCAGCAGTTGGGGGGCCAGCAACATTGCAGAGATGGTGCTGGGGGGGACCAACTTTTAAGCTGACTCCCTGCCCCTTGCTGCCTCTATCAGTTTAGGCTTATTGGGTAGTCGATTAGTCAACTACTCTTTTACATCCCTACAAGAAACTGGTGAAAAATAATGATTTCACCCCTTTCCGCATAAACCCAGAGCACAGTGATTAATCAGCATGACCTTCTCTCATATTCACAACATTTTAAAAAATCCTGACAACTAACCTGACTCTGAAGCATCGTCAAAGGTGTTTCTCCTTGTTCCATTGCATCAGGATCACACAGCCAACTCTGTACAGGTCGAGTTTGTTTTAAAAGAGAAAGATATGCATGGAAAACATCCGCTTTTACATTCTCCTCACGCTCTTTGAATCTGGCTATTAAAGCAGGAGACACGGTCTTGTAGAATTCTGGAAGCATTTCATGTCGTGTGCTAACCACAGCATCTAAACATTTAGCAGCTGCACGTCTCACTTTCCAGCTCATATCATCATCGTCGCTATATTCATCATCACTCCCTTGAGAAAATAAAATGTATTTCTATTATACACAAATTCACAGACATTCTATGCTAGCAATTTTGTACAAAGAGTTTTGTTTTAAAGAACCCAAATTTATTTGATGCAACAGATTGTTAAGTGTGTAAAACTTGCCAGAGACAGACAATATATTAGCTTAAATTTCTGAAGAAGCACTCTATAATCAAGATAAAGAAGAAGTATACAAAAGGTCGTTCAAAATTGCCTTATTCCTAAAACTAAATTATCTACTTTGCACGCTTCCTCATACCAGTGCCTCACATAAATCCTCTCCTCAAGTTCAGTTGCTAATTGGACAGTCATTCCCAACACCCTTGTAACTTTACATTTTTTATTTCAAATCTTTTCATTAGGTGGAAAACAAGTCAATAATCAATAGCACATCAAAATTCTGAAAACTAACCACTTCACATTTTATACTTGCATGCATTATGTCCACAAAAACTGTGCATGAGTTCAACATGTGGTTGATCCCATCACCTGATATATATGCTACAATTATCTTTGTACAGCATTCCATAAAAAACAGCCATATCAATATGCAACAGTGACTTCTAACAGCCAAAACTTTCAAGTCTTCAGGATCTTAACAGGGTAGGAAAATGTACAGATTTTAACAGATTTACTAAATCTACATTGCTTTCTGAATAGAGACAGGATTTTGAAAGGCATTATCTTAAGTACTTTACATTTTTGTTTTTTTAATCTCTCCTTATATCTTTACATTCTCCATTGTACCATCACTCTGGACTACATGTTCCAGACAATTTCTACTGCAGTAATTCAAACTAAACTGACCAATTTATAAAGAACTAAACTATGTTTAATAAACAGTACAGAAGAGTACATATACTCTTACAGCCTAAAAACCTAGTTCACCTAATCAACCATTTATAATATATGCCTGTATTCCATTTAACTCTTTTATTAGAGAACAAAGCCCTGTGAAACATCTTCTATAGAACTGAAAAGGCTTCTTGTAAAAATTAAGCAGCTGAAGCAAGACACTTGTTTATCAACAAATTCAACCATACTATTTTTCATGAAGAAAACTGAACAGAAGCAGAACATGCAAGAAGTAAAACATATTATATTACTATTTAAACATATTGTATTAATATTTAAAAATTAATTTAAAGCGGAGCTAGATGGTCTAGTAGGAAAATGCTCTACCTTTCCATCTAAGGCAACTCAGGTTCAGATCTAAGCCACAAGCACATGATCTTTGCTGTTCTTATGCTCTGGAATCCAAATAAAGTTATGGGCCAAAGTTTCAGTAAAAATGAAAAGTTATCCAATAGCAATATAATAATTTTTATACTTTTTGTATATAACCAAAAGAGAGACTGAAAAATGCACCCACTGATGGTAACTTGGAAACTTTCCCTGGCAAGAGAATGCTGGTCTAGACTCTATATAGCCACAAAGAAAACCAGATGTAAAGTGTTAGTGTTATCTCCTGCAGACTTCTCCATCTCTTTGCTGCTGCTCATAGCTTTATCAAACACCAAAGCAGTATTAAGATCTTTTCAGTCTTCTACTCCACCCTCTACAACTTCAGAATTGTTTTATGGTAAAACAACAAATTAAAACAATACATATCTCATGCAAAGAAGCATGTCATTTTCCCTGATTACCAATAGACTGGAAGATAGCTCATATGAAACCAATTTGTAAAGGGCTCTAGAGGTGATCCTGGTAATTACAAGCCAGTAAGTCTAACTTCAGCAATTGGCAAACTGGTTGAAACTATAGTTAAGAACAGAACTGCCAGACATATAGATGAAACATAATTTGCTGGGGAAGCGTCAACATGGTTTTTGTGAAGGGAAAAAAATCACATCTGAGCAATTTCTAGAATTCCAACAAGCATGTGGACAAGGGAGATCCACTGGATATAGTGTACTTAGATTTCCAGAAAGCCTTTGACAAGATTCCTCACCAAAGGCTATTAAGTAAAGTAAGCTGTCATAGGATAAGAGGAATGGACGGTCCTCTCATGGACTGGTAACTGGGTAAAAGATAGGAAACAAAGAGTAGGCATAAATGGTTAGTTTTCAGAATGGAGAGAGGTAACTAGTGGTTTCCCCAGGAATTTGTATAAGGACCAATTCTATTCAACATGTTCATAAATGATCTGGAGCAGCAATGGGCAACCTAGTGAGTGGGCAGCATGAGTGGCCTTCCTTTATCTCAGTGGGCTGCAATATTGTTGTAACCAAGACAGTCTCTTAGGATAGGGTAGTTTTGCTAATTGCACTTGTGTCCCTAGAATTTGTGGGGTGTGCCAACTGAACCACAGCAGCACTTTGATTGGATGCAGAGGAAGTGCATGGCTCTCAGTCAAAGGTATGTGAAATCAGCACACACTCATCATGTGCCCTTGTTTTATGTGCATCTCATTTTAGTAATGCTATTAGGAAAACAACTACTCAAACAGAAACCAGAAGAATCTTGCAACCCTGTACAGGGCAATGATAAACAAAATATCTCGTGGGCCACACACTGAACCCAGTAGGCCACACGTGGCCCTTGGGCCGTAGGTTGCCCACCACTGACCTAGAAAAAGTAGTAATTAGGGAAGTGGGACAATCTGCAGATAATACTAAACAGCTCATGACAGTTAAGTCCAAGGCAGAAGTGAAGAGCTTGAAAAGGAACTCACAGAACTAAGCGAGTGGGCAACAAAATGATAGATGAAATTCAATGTTTATAAATGGAAAGTAATAAATATTGGAAAACATAATCCCATCTATACATATAAAATGACTGGGACTAAATTAGCTGTTACCACTCGAGAGAGATCTTGGGAGTCACTGACTAATTCTCTGAATATATCCACTTAATGTGCAACAGCAGTCAAAAAAGCAAAAAGAATGTTGGGAATCATTAGGAAAGAGATAAAGAATAAGACAGAATATCTTACTGCCTCTACATAAATCCATGGTACGCCAACATCTTGAATACTGCGTGCGAAAGATAGACTACTAGGCTAAATGGACCTTTGTCCTGACCCAGTATGGCCATTCTTATGTTCATTCTCTAAATTTCTTCCAACTTCTAGTCATGTCATACTAAAGAATTCCTCTGCCTGCCTCATTCTTACATCAGTCAAGTTACCTTTAGAAAACTGTCATCCTTTAATCCCTCTAAATTCACACTGTCGTGCCAACTGATGCACTAAATAGCTATATAAAATGTCATTCTGTTCACCTTTCTGAGTGTAGTAAATGGTCAGACTCAAATATAAAAGAGGAATACATGAAAATGTCACACAGTCATTCAAGTTTTGGAAAACCTGAATTAAGGCTTCTATACTGATCATTTCAATTTCATCACAATTTAGGCTCACTAGCTCTTCTCTCCAAAACCAAGAGATAATATACCTTGATCATCGTCATCACCACCATCAGCATCCATAGCATTTTCATCTTCATCTTCATCATCATAATTATAATTAGGATCATAGGTAAGGTATTTAAGACAAATGTTTATAATGGTAGAGACATGAGGATAAACTTCCTTAGGACATCTGCACAGTAAATTTAACACAAACAAGTTTAAGTTACAATATTTACGTAGACCAATTAAATATCTTTAACAGAAAAAAATTAAGTCTATATGCATCAGTAGTGAGTTTACAAGCAAATCTAGTACTATCAGAATTTCTACTACATATCATTGTTTTTTCTCAGAATTCAACTCAACTCTGTTACAAACATTCAATATAATCTGAAACTTGCTATACAAAAACTTGGACAGAACTGACAAAGTAATTTAGAAGATTGGAAAAAATATGGAGTTTCATCTCCATAGACAAAATCAAAAAATATTTAGTTCTTTAGCCACTTTGCAGTCCTGTAGTTCAGTTCTCATAATTCAGTTCCCAGAAGCTACTTTGACAGTTACTGCTACTGTCACCTGTTGAAGCAGAGGTCAAGGAAACAAGATCCTCAACATTTTTCAAAGACAAAAGTAGAAGGACAGGGAGTATGCTCTGCCTGTGATTCACATTCATACATTTCCAATCTGGTTGCTACAGAGTCTTACATACTTTGAAAACAAGAAGGTTCTGTCTCCACTAATGGGAAACCAGCACTTTCCATGAGCACTACGTTTATTAAAACAATTATCTTGTCTGTCTACTGTACACACATCACACTGATTACACCTGAATTATAAACTAGTGATAGAAAAATCTACTTTAGCCATTCAGATATCAGCAAAAATCAAAATTATTTTGTGCACAACTATCAATTCCATCAGGAAAGGAAGCATATTTTTTGTGGCTTACTATAACTTTTGTTAATTGTACTAGGATTAGCAATGACTTCTTACACGTTAGAATGATAGCCAGTCAACTTGTAAGAAGAAAATCCCAAACTGAAAAACCCCACATACCTTAAAACTAGCTTACCTCCTCACAAAAGATTCAAAGGCTTGAATGCAATATTCTCTTAGTTCATCATCATCTATGTTACAAAATTTTACCACTAAAGGGATTATTTTCTCAAGATATTCACCTGCAAAGGAAAAATTAGAAAAGTGATCATTCACATCTAAAAATACGCAGAATCGGAGAAAAATATATAAATTCTCTTACCTATTCTATGACCTGCTTGCCTACTGATAGCAGCAATACACTGTATATAGGTCCTAGTTGTTGACATGGAATCATTTTTAGACAGCTCTGTCAACAGATGTTCAATGAGGTCAACAAAAACTATATTGCCACAACTCATGACCAGATGACCAAGAGCTATGATAGTTCTTTTCCTCACAGCAAGCCTGGGACTAGTCAGCTGGGGGAGCAGACAGGTCAGAATTGAAGGATGGAAGTTAACAAGCAGTCCTCCTTGCCTTAAAACAGATAAAACACAAACTCAAACCAATTGAATCTAGAACTGATTTTGTTCTTCTATTGTATCATTTTTATTCCAAGTATTCCCAAAATGCCATATACAAAATTAAATGCATTTAGAATTTTTTGGAACACAAGGTTCTAATTAACTGATTTCAGATATACCTCTAAGTATACTGATATCTGAAAATAGTAATTAAAGTTCTCAACTGCATCAAAAGATAAATAATGAGTTATATGATTAACAAGCTAAGCTTAAAATTAAATGTATGCTAAATGTAACATCTGTAGTTTTGTACAAAGTTTCATTTGTGTTCAATTTTACCCATAAAAAACAAAATATTAAAATTTTGTACATGTTTACAAATTCTAAATTATAACTACCTAACATTTAATAATCAGAAAAATTAAGTTTGCAGTGATTTAATGGGGTTCAAATACAGCATTAACAATTACATTCCATCAACATTTTCTAACAAGGATGTTTACCTGCTCAGCATATCAGCCATGATATCCAATGCCTCTAATTGGACAGACACATCTTCCTGCTTGGCTATTGCACTTGTGAGACGCCCTGTGATCTTTTTACAAACATTAGCTGCTAATGCAGATCCTGGAAAGCACAACAAAACCTTAGCATTTTGCCAGTAAAATCTAATACTAATCGTCATATACCAAATGTCATATTTGCAACAGTTGGAAATTACTTAGCAAAAGTTCCTCCAAATGAAGACTAATTGTCCAACATAAGCCTAAATTGACTGCTTTACATCAAAAGTGAAAGGCTGCTCTACATAGAAACAGTTACTGAGCAAGATCCTTCATTAAGATGTAGGAAATCTGCATCCAACTCAAAGGAACATAGAGCTGCTGGCATGAAAGCAGCAGAAAGCAGAGGCCAATGAAAGCCTGCAACAGGGGGGCATTTGTTGACTGTAAGTGCGGAACCAGTATGAGACTAGAGGTGGGAATAAAAGGAAAAAACAGCAAGAAAGTTTATTGGGAAATGTAGAGAGGCGCCATGAACTGGCTGTAAAGAATAGCTGGTATAGTGATCTGTCAATGAGTTTATAGGTCATCATTAATTTTCAGTTTTTAGTCCTCTGTTAAATTCAGTTTTCTAAACTAGCTGAAATCTAATAGCAATTAGCCAATGCATTTTTAGGTGGAAAAGGTGATTAAAACGTATCACTGAAATTCTTGGGAGAGTGTTTTGAATGGTTAGTTTATACAAGGAACAAACAACTCATTTTTAAACATTTAAAATAAGTTCAATTGTGTCCACTGAATTTTCATGTGGTTCTTCCCCTACCACAGACTACTCTAAGCTTGTATGTACAGTTGCATAAATTTGAGTACCCTTTGTGGTAATGTTGCTCAATTGTTTGCTGGAACCTTTGTATTTGCAAATTATTGACAGCCCCACAATGACTGAAAATTTGACTACCTGATTGGCCACTTGTGCAAAGCCTTCAGTAAACATGGAACATCATGAGCTACACAGTGAAAACATTTAAAACTCAAGTTTTAGCCACAATTTGAAAAATTGTATGAGGTAGAAATAACAATTGTACTGTTTTGATCCTAAAAACAAATCCATTTGTTTATTCATTCAACAGATCCCTAATTACATGAACTAAAAAGTCACTTCATAAAATGAACCAACTATTGGGTGACATATTTGCATCACCACGCTGGCTGGTAAAGGGGAAGAACGCAAGCAGTTCAAATGCACTACTTTAAAAAAATCTAGAAGGCATAACTTTTTGTGTGTGTTTGACTTTTTGCAATAAAATTTTAGTTTAAGTATTCATTATTCTCTTTTCCTCTGGATTACAGAAACAAAACTGACTTACCTTTAGAAAAAACAGCAGCCCAAATCTATTATTTATAAAATATTTTATTTTCTCCCTAATTGTATTAATTTTACTTTAATTATTTAAGTGTTTTTGCCAGAAGATCCACAAGCCAGCATAAAATGCTAATTGGAAATTACTGTAACATTTTTAAATAAAATATTATATATGCTTATTTCTTCTAAAGGGTAAACAAGCATGACTGGTTTTGGTTTTGAGGGACTTGAAGAGATGGAAGCACATCCCTGGGAAGGATTTTTTTTAAATTAACATATGCTTTAATAGTCTGTCTTGTAATTTAGCATAAAACACAGTGTTTTATTATTTTTAAATATTTAATGGGACATTTAGAAAGACTTTCCAACACATAATGCAGAACAGGCAACATTGGGGAGACGGCTTCCTAACGTCTGGTTCTGTGGTCACCAACCAGTCAACCACGATTGACTGGTCGATTGTAGGGGCACTGCCAGTAGATCGCAAGGCGGTGTTCACAGTCCCCAATGAGGAGATCGCACTGGCACTACAGCCTCCCGCAAAAGTAAAACTAGCTCCAGCTTCCTGCGAAGTGGGGAGAAAGTCCCGCAGCTCTGCACCAGATCCAGATCTGGCGCGGAGCCTCGGGACTCCCCCCACCCACCCATCCCCACATGCCACAGGAAGGCCGGGGAAGGGGGAGTTAAAGGAGACACAGGATCCAGAGCAGCTGGATTTCTTATAGGAACCGTACATGCTCTTTTTTCAGAGCTGCCTGCAGATCCTGCCCCAGAGATCCTTGTTCCTGGAGACCCCTAGATACCCGCCGAGCTGCTCCTGCCCCTCTCCCCTAGTCAGACCCCCACCAGCACCGTGTCCCCTGGCCAAACCCTCCACCAGCACCTTGTCCCCTGCCTCCTGGCCAGACCCCCCACCAGCACCCTGGCTCCAGGCCAGACCCCCACAAGCATCCTGCTCCTGTCCTCTCCCTCCCGGCCAAAAACCTATTCCCAGCTTGCTCCAGTACTCTACCTCCCACATGGATTCTGCACCCTCATCCCTATCCCTCTCACTGGCAGCCCTGTCCCACACACTGGATCCCTCATTCTTGGCCCCAGCTCAGAGTATACAGGGGCCCACAAAATCTACTAACCCTGGAACCCCAGAAGAGTTAATCTGGCCTGAGGCCTTGAACCTCAGTCCTACCTCCCCTCTCCCCTGCCATGTGGCTGGAGTGCCAGGGGAGTGAGGTGTCTCAGTTGGGGCCACATCAGTGAGGTTTGGGGAGTTTTGGAGGGTTTGGTTTGGGTTTTTTTGCGCATCTCACTTGTGTGGTGCCTGACTGATTTTTACGTGGGTCAGTGGCCCATGATCCAAAACAGGTAACCCGCCCCTACCATAAATAAAGACAATGCTGAAACGTTTTTGTTGGACATAATATTTTATTTAAAAATGAAGCCTAGCCAACAAGCCCCCAATTGGGGCCAAGCCCCCCATCTGCCGCAGTATCATAACATTCCTACACACACACCCAGACCCGAACTCTGAGCCCATCATACACCTGAACTCTCAACCCTGAGCCCTTCACATCCTCAAACTCCTGCACCACCCACAACCCTAGTCTTGTGCCACAACCCTCCTCTACCACCCACACACCACAAACCTGTGCCCTGAGCTGATCATACACCCAATTCCCCCTGCCCTAAGTCCTTCATACACCCTACCCAAACTTCTGCACCCCCACGTCCACAAGCCTGAAGCTTGCTCAGCACCCCAACCCTTCACCTGACCCCAACACTCTCCAGCTTGGAGCACCCTCCCTGAGCCAGCATCCCCTTCTCTACCTCCTCCTGCACCCAAATTCCCTCCCAGAGCTTGCACCTCTTACCCCTTCCCACACCCAAATCCCTCTTTCCCACCCCAGAGCCCGCACCTGCTGTCTCAACCCACTGAGAGTGAGTAAGGGCTGGGGACAGCAAATGATGGAGAAGAGGAGAATGGAGAGCATGGGGCCTCAAGGAAGGGATGGAGTCTTGGGGAAGGGATGGGGTAGATCTTGGCTTTCGCTGACATTTAAAAAGTGATCTTGGGTGTAAAAAGGCTGGGGATCACTGGTCTAGTTAAACATGTGTCAGAACACCTACCATACATCTACTGACTATAAGTAAATGGGAGAGGAGACAGCATGGTCTGGAAAGTGGCAAAATTAGGGACTGATAAGAAAATAGGACCCCGTCATTATTTTCTGTGCAAGGATTGGAGGGGTAGGTTGGGGAACAGATATGCTGCATAAGATACCCAAATGCTACAGAGGATACTGTGTTTTCAGGAGAGTAGGAAAAGCAGCCTGGGAAAAAGAAGGAAACTGAAAAAAAGTAGCAGCATTGAACTAGAAGTTCAAATTTTCCTAAAGATTTTAATCAGCTTCTCTGCTGTAAGGAACAGTGGGAGGAAAGACCAAAGAAAATAAAAAGGAAGCAAAAGAAATTGTATACCAAGGAATAAAGAAGCCAAGAAAGAACAGAAATGCAAGTCCAGGTTCAACCTCTCTGGTCTAGGACTCTCTAGTCCAGCAACATCCATGGTCCAGCAGATGTTGCAAGACCCAAGAGCCCCAGCCAGCTGGTAGTCAGGTGGCAGTGGGGTGGCAGCTGGGATCCTGACCAGAGATGGGAGGATGGGGGAAGGAGAGGGAAAGCCAGGAGCCCTGCATTGGACGGGAGTAGAGCTGGCTGGGAGCCAGGACAACAGCTAGGAGCAGAACTGGTCTGGCAGCTGAGAGTCAGCCAGGGCTGGGATCAGAGGTGATCGAGCAGCCTGGGGGGAGGAAACCCAGTGGCTGGGGCCAGCAGCAGGGTTGGTAGATGTAAGGGGAGCCTGGGAACAGGGGCTGTGGGCTCCCCGGATGACTCCAGAAGCCAGATGTAGAGGGGCCAGCATTGATCTCCCCTAGTCCAACAAACTCTCTCGTTCAAGACAGTCACGTCCTGAGGGTGCTGGACCACAGAAGTCTGGCCTGTATTCCTAAAGAATCCCTTCATCAGTGAGTTATGCTAAATAAAACTAAAACATTAGAAACTACATTATAGTCACGTTTTATCATCACTGTTTATGCTAGCACAATTTTTGAACTGTACCATTTTTGATCTGTACCTTTTTTTTATCAATTATACAATAAGAAACACCAAGTACATCCCAAATCACATACTGGGACAAGAAATGATCACACTCCCATTAAAAGAAGTCATCTAAATTTAAAAGTGCACTATAAAATTCTTATAAATTGATCCAAATGAGATTTAACTACTGTCACAAAAAGCCTGGGAATATTGTGCCTGAAAATATTTACAGTAGATATCTACCTATAGCAAATGTAATCTAAAATTACTTCTAGCTCTTTTTACAAGTGACTTGTTTGTAATCTCTTTTCATAACATAAAGAGGTTATAATTAAATAATTGGATATGCAGAAGTTATATCTCACATTTTAAAAACGGAGAAGGGGAGAAGAATGTCATTTCTTACCACTGGAAGCTGGAGGAAGTTCTCCAATGACTGTTTTAAGGCCAATACTTGAAATATCACGCAGTTGCTCTTTATCTGAAAGCATGTTAGTACAGAGGGTATCCACGATGGTCTCCACTTGATACTCCTTCACTTTACTCACCAAAGGGCCAAGACTGAAATAAAAAAGCACTGCAAATAAATCTGCAGAGTTAAGCAGAAGTGACATCTAGCTATGTAACATATCATGTTTATATGTTAAGAATCCTTCAATATATTAATTTTTAAATCTATTCACAGAGCCACTGTTAATACTGATGTTTGCAGGGTTGAGACAATGTTGCTATTATTTCTGCAATATTCCTATACTAGAAGATTTGCCCAGCATTGCTCTGGTCCTTAACTCAATTTTTGTTTTTTGGAAAATAAAATGAATGGCCTGCAGGCTATTTGGGGGACTAATCTCCGTGAGCCAGCACCAGCCTCCAGCACCATCCCTCTCCCACAGCCTGCAGGCTGTCCACTGGGGAGGTGCGATAGGCTCCCCTTCCTTTCCCCCCCCCCGCCCACCCCCGCCCTCTCACACCCTGTAGCCTTTCCAGGGCTGGGGCATGGATCCCAGCCACAGCCTCTCTTCGGGGGGGGGGAGATCCTGGGCAGGCCCAGAGGCTCCCAGGCAAGGAGCTGGGGCAGGTTCCCCCCCCCAGCACTGTTTTGGGGCAGGAGGGCCACTTATCTGCACCATTGCAGAGCCCCGTCCCCAGCTAGCCAGTCTCTTACTGGTGTGGCTGACCCCAGTGGTCACTCTGCCATATAACTGTCCCCTGCATTCACTGCCCCCAATGGTGACTGTGAATACTGTGTCCCTCCTCTCTGCTCTCTCCCTTTTCCCAAATCTGGAAAACAGTCCCATTCCCAGCACGTCCCGTTTTCTCAGTACAACCAGACCCTGGCCTTGCTTTAAATTAGGATAAGAATTTGGTGGCCTTAGCTCTTACCATTTAGGAGGAGTTCTTGAACAAATAGACTCGCACACAGATAAACTCACAAAACTCTAAAATACATAGACAGACTAGCAAACATACTTGGCATTGCCTGGGTCTGCCAGGAGAATGGGGGGGCGGGGAAGAGAGTGGTTCGCAGGCCTTCTGCAGGAGCTCTCTAGGCCAGCCTGGAGTCAGAGGGGAGCTGGCCTGGTGCTGGGTAAGCCTCCCCTGCCGGTGCCTCCTGGAGCTAGGAGAGAAGGGGAGGACTGTGTAGGCCTCCCCTGTCAACACTCCCCTGGGGCAAGGCCTGGAGGAAAAGAGGGGGTCATGCAGGCTGGCCCGCCATGTTCACACTGGACGGCCTAGCAGTGCAAGCTGCAGGAGAAGGCGTACTGGTGGGTCTTGTGAGGGGCGGCCACAGCTGTATTGCTCAGCCCCAGTGGAGCTACCGAAGGGGTAAGGATGCATGCTGTTCAGGTTGGGGGGACTTTCTACCCTCCCCCTTGATCTGGCACTGGAGCTGAGGGAGAGGGGTTTGAGTGGTGACTGCAGGATAGCGCTCTCCTGCTCTTGCTGCCCCCATGGGTAAGGCTTACCAGTTACAGTAAACTAATGGGGGCTAGAACAGCCCCCCACCCACCATGGTCAAGAGGCTTTTCCAGCCCCACTGGGCTTACCGCAGGCAGAGGGCACTCCAGCCCAGCCGGAGCAGCCCCCCTACCTGCCCCCCATTTACTCGTGGTTAACCAGTTACATTTTACTAATTAAATGGGATTTTACATCCCTACTTAGTAGTTGTGTTTTGCAGCTGCCACAGCTGTTGCTTCTGCAGAAATACTAAGGGTTTTGGTTCAGGACCACATGGGTGTGACTCACCCAGGACTCATAACATGGACTAATACTCCGAGTATCTACACTAGGGATTTAAAATCCCACTTTATTAATTAACCGGTTAAATGCTATGTTTAACCAGTGAACCAATTAAACATGGGAGGAGGAAGCCTCTACAGACCTCCCTCCCTGGGGTGGCAGTTGGCTCCCTGGGAGCGAGGCAGGGAGCCGGGCAGAAACTTAATACATTTAAAGTGCAGAGTCGCAGCGTCCTGGGGGCGGCTCAGTCCCAGCTCGCACTGCCCCCGGGACACTGGACTCCTGCCACATTTAAAGTGCAGAGTTGCAGCAGGGTTAGCTCCCGGGGTGGCGCAAGCTGGGACTGAATAGTCAGCTCATGCCGCCTCTGGGACCCTCCAGCTCTGCCTCCCCTGCCCGCCTCTGCACTGTGGAGATGGTGCTAATACAGAGGCTGCAAGAGAGTGGGGGAGCGAGTAGTCGAGTAGTCACTTATCAGGTAGTCGACTACTCAACTAGTCGCTCACATCCCTACCTGGGAGTGAAGGCCGGCAGCTGGCTCCCAACATGAACTGGCTGCTGGACCCACTCCTGGGGAGCCAGCTGTGCTGCAGTCTCTGCAGTAGAAGCTTCACATTGCAGAGCCCACAGTGCGTAACCATTAAGATTTTCAGCAGTTACAGTTACTTAACCACTTTTTAACATCCTTAGTTCAGATTCAAATTAGTTTTACCTGATTTAAAGTCGGATTGTGGATGGTTAACTGGTAAGCATCGTCCTTATCGGTTACAGTTAACAGGCTGGGGCTGGAGGGCCGACCCCCATTTAACTAATTAAATGAGATTTTACATCCCTAATTTCAAGTGTGATCCTTGCTTTATCTACATAGCAGAGAATGAGCGCCAACTCTTGAGTGCTTTGGGACTGGAACACACATGGGGAAAAATTAGTGGCTGCTGAGCACCCATTGGCTACCAAGCTCTCCCTCCATTCTACTTTCCCCAGTGCCTCTAACCCACTGACTGCCCTGCTGAGTAATTCCTCCTCATAAGAACAGAAGCCATACTGGATCAGACCAAAGGTCCATCTAGCCCAGCATCCTGTCTGCCGACAGTGGTCAATACCAGATACCCCAGAGGGAGGGAACACAACAGGTGATCATCACGTGATCCCTCTCCTGTCATCCATTTCCTGACAAACAGAGGCTAGGGACATCATTCCTACCCATCCTGTCTAATAGCCATTGATGGACCTAACCTCTATGAATTTATCTAGCTCTTTTTTTAACCTTGTTAAAGTCCTAGTCATCACAACATCCTCTGGCAAGGAGTTCCACAGGCTGACTGTGTGCTGTGTGAAAAAAACTTCCTTTTGTTTGTTTTAAACCTGCTATCTATTAATTTCATTTGGTGACCCTTAGAGGAGCAGGAACATGGCATACTCGTGGAAGGAGTAAGAACAGGAGGCTTGGGGGAAGGGATGGAGTGGGGAGAGGACTGAGGGTCAGGAAGAGGCAGGGAGAGCATTCCCTGGCTAAAAGGGAAGTTGGCACCTCTGTATCATAGTCTTTGACAATTGGTGCCCTAGAAAAATCAAGATCAAATAAAAAAAACTTTAATACCATATGTTGTATAGGGGTAGAAAATATCAACCTCCTAAATTTTTGTTAAATACTGGAACTAAAAGATCATCATACGCAATTTAGTCTGACTTGCTGAACGTTATAACAATTTCAGTAAAATCTAGTGAAAAAACAAAACAACTCTGTACTTGATCTATACATGTTTCAGATTACAGTAACTCCTCACTTACTGTTGTAGTTATGTTCCTAAAAAATGCTACTTTAAGCAAAACTATGTTAAGTGAATCCAATTTCCCCATAAGAATTAATGTAAATAGGGTGGATTAGGTTTCAGGGAAATTATTTCCCGAAGACAAAAGGTAGTATATACATATACAGTATAAATTTTAAACAATTTAATACTGTACACAGCGATGAGGATTGTAAAGCTTGGTTGAGGTGGTGGCGTTAGAGGGTGGACTATTTCTCAGGGAATGGCTTGCTACTCAGTGATGAAGTAGCACTCAACTGAGCCCTTGAGGGTTAAGGCATTAATGTGGCTTCACACTACAAGGCTGCATAGATTGAAGCAGGAGGGAGAAAATACAATAGTGAAGCAGGGCAGTAGCTGCAAACACTTCCTTGTAGAAACTGAACATGAAGATGAACCCATACTATCCCACAGGAGTGTAGTCTCTCCTCTGGACAGTGCACAGACAGCTGCACATTGCCAGGGAGTGGGAGCGTGTGAGGGACAGAGACACATTTTGTGTGTATGTTTGGGGAGGGAGGGAGCAGAGACATGTGTTGCCCTTTTAAGTACACTGACCCTACTTAAAGTACACTGTTTTTAATTAGATCAGGAGGTCCAGACACAAGATTCTGTAGCTGTAATATCCTGCTTTGTGGAGATGGGGTATGGAGCAGGGGGCTCAATGGCAGGGATGGGGAGACATCCTGACATCAGCACCCCTCTTCCCCTCCCACCTTGCACAGCATGCAAGTGGCTCCCCAAATGCTACAAGGCAGAGGGCAGGAGCAGGCAGGCAGTGGAGGGAAGGGCAGCTGAACTGCAGTTGCCCAGCCCCAGACCTTAAATGGAACTTAGGGGAGCAGATGAACAGAAGTGTGTCAAACCACTCTGGTAAATCTAAATTGTGGATTGTACACAAAAATCATGTTGGGAATAAGTCAATCTGGTGGTTTAAGGAACATACAGGCTGAAGACATAAGCTCTGATTGAACTGGCAAATACTAACAATTTGAAGAGCACTACTTTCTAAAAACAACATAATCCAAATTCTACATAAGAACGTAAGAATGGCCGTATTGGGTCAGACCAAAGGTCCATCTAGCCCAGTAGCCTGTCTGCCAACAGCACCAGGTGCCCCGGAGGGGGTGGACTGAAGACAATGATCAAGTGATTTGTCTCGTGCCATCCATCTCCAGCCTCTGACACACAGAGGCCAGTGACACCATTCCTACACCCTGGCTAATAGCCTTTTATGGCCCTAACCTCCATGAATGTATCTAGCTTCTCTTTAAACTCTGTTATAGTTCCAGCCTTCACAGCCTCCTCTGGCAAGGAGTTCCACAGGTTGACTATGTGCTGTGTGAAGAAGAACTTTCGCTTATTAGTTTTAAACCTGTTACCCATTAATTTCATTTGGTGTCCTCTAGTCCTTATATTATGGGAACTAATGAATAACTTTTCTTTATTCACCCTCTCCACACCACTCATGATTTTATATACCTCTATCATATCCCCCCTCAGTCTCCTCTTTTCTAAACTGAAAAGTCCCAGTCGCTTTAGCCTCTCCTCATATGGGACCTATTCCAAACCGTGATCATTTTAGTTGCCCTTTTCTGAACCCTTTCCAAGGCCAAAATATCTTTTTTGAGGTGAGAAGACCACACCTGTACACAGTACTCAAGTTGTGGGCGCACCATAGTTTTATACAGGGGCAGGATGATATTCTGTGTCTTATTTTCTATCCCTTTCTTAATAATTCCTAACATTCTATTTGCCTTTTTGACCGCCGCAGCACACTGTGTGGATGTTTTCAGAGAACTATCACAATAACTCCAAGATCTCTTTCCTGATTTGTCGTAGCCAAATTAGCCCCCATCATATTATATGTATAGTTGGGGTTATTTTTTCCAATGTGCATTACTTTAGACTTATCCACATTAAACTTCATTTGCCATTTTGTTGCCCAATCACTCAGTTTGGTGTGAGATCTTTTGAAGTTCTTCACAGTCTGCTTCTGTCTTGACTATCCTAAACAGTTTAGTATCATCCGCAAACTTTACTACCTCACTGCTTGCCTCTTTCTCTAGATCATTTATGAATAAGTTGAATAGGATTGGTCCTAGGACTGACCCTTGGGGGACACCACTAGTTACCCCTCTCCATTCTGAAAATTTACCATTTATTCCTACCCTTTGTTTCCTGTCTTTTAACCAGTTCTCAATCCATGAAAGGACCTTCCCTCTTATCCCATGACAATGTAATTTACACAAGAGCCTTTGGTGAGGGACTTTGTCAAAGGCTTTCTGAAAATCTAAGTATACTATATCTACTGGATCCCCCTTGTCCACATGTTTGTTAACCCCTTCAAAGAACTCTAATAGATTAGTAAGACATGATTTCCCTCTACAGAAACCATGTTGATTTTTGCCCAACAAATTGTGTTCTTCGTGCCTAACAATTTTATTCTTAACTGTTGTTTCGGACTAATTTGCCCGGTACTAACATTAGACTTACCGGTCTGTAATTGCCGGAATCACCTCTAGAGCACTTTTTAAATATTGGTGTCACATTAGCTATCTTCCAGTCAGTAGGTACGGAAGCCGATTTAAGGAATAGATTACAAACCACTGTGAACAGTTCTGCAATTTCCCATTTGAATTATTTTAGAACCCTTGGGTGAATGCCATCTGGTCCCGGTGATTTGTTCACGTTAAGTTTTTCTATTTGTTCCAAAACTTCCTCTAATGACACTTCAATCCAGGACAGTTCCTCAGATTCATCTCCCACAAAGGACGGTGCAGGTTTGGGAATCTCCCCAACATCCTCAGCCGTGAAGACTGATGCAAAGAAATCATTTAGCTTCTCCGCAATGGCTTTATCGTCCTTGATTGCTCCTTTTGTATCTCGATTGTCTAGGGGACCCACTTTTTTTTTTTAGCAGGCTTCCTGCTTCTAATATACTTAAAACATTTTGCTATTGTTTTTGAGTTTTTAGCTGTTCCTCAAAATCTTTTTGCTTTTCTTATTACAGTTTTACACTTGACAGTGTTTATGTTCCTTTCTATTTATCTCACTGGGATTGGACTTCCATTTCTTGAAAGATGCCTTTTTGTCCCTCACTGCTTCTTTTACATGGTGGTTAAGCCACGGTGACTCTTTTTTAGGTCTCTTACTATGTTTTTTAATTTGGGGTATACATTTAAGTTGGGCCTCTATTATGGTGTCTTTAAAAAGTTTCCATGCAGCTTGCAGGGATTTGGCTCTTGTCACTGTGCCTTTTAATTTCTGTTTAACTAACCTCCAAATTTTTGTGTAATTTCCCTTTTTGAAATTAAATGCCAGAGTGCTGGACTGCTGAGGTGTTCTTCCCACCACAGGAATGTTAAATGTTATTATATTATGGTCACTATTCCCAAGCGGTCCTGTAATAGTTACCTCCTGGACCTGATCCTGCGCTCCACTCAGGACTAAATCGAGGAACTGCCTCTCCCCTTGTGGGTTCCTGTACCAGCTGCTCCAAGAAGCAGTCATTTAAGCTATTGAGAAATTTTATTTCTGCATCTCTTCCTGAGGTGACATGTAACCAGTCAATATGGGGATAATTGAAATTCCCCATTACTATAGAGTTTTTTTATTTTGGTAGCCTCTCTAATCTCCCTTAGCATTTCAATGTCACTATTGAAATGTCACCTGTCCTGGTCAGGTGGTCGATAATATATCCCTACTGCTACATTCTTCTTATTGGAGCATGGAATTACTATCCATAGTGATTCTATTGAACATGTTGATTCATTTAAGATTTTTACTTCATTTGATTCTACGTTATCTTTCACATATAGTGCCACTCCACCACCCACATGGCCTGTTCTATCCTTCCGATATATTTTATATCCCGGTATGATTGTGTCCCACAGATTTTCCTCATTCCACCAGGTTTCTGTGATGCCTATTATGTCAATCTCCTCCTTTCATACAAGGTACTCTAGTTCACCCATCTTATTAGTCAAACTTCTAGCATTTGTGTAGAAGCACTTTAAAAATTTGCCACTTTTTATTTGTCTGCCCTTTCCTGATGTATTAGATTCCTTTGTATGTGGTTGTTTGTCTGCTCTGGCCCCTTGTTTGTCCTCTCCCCTCCTCTCTCTCTTTCTCACTACAGCCTAGAGAATCTCTATCAATGGATTCTCCTCTAAGAGAAGTCTCCCTCCAATTTACATGCTTCTCCGCACCAATCAGCTTTCCCCCATCTCCTAGTTTAAAAACTGCTCTACGGCCTTTTTAGTGTTCAGTGCCTGCAGTCTGGTTCCACCCTGGTTTAGGTGGAGCCCATCCTTCCTGTTTAGGCTCCCCTTCTCCCAAAAGCATCCCCAGTTCCTAATAAATCTAAACCCCTCTTCCCTACACCATCGTCTCATCCACGCATTGAGACTCTGAAGCTCTGCCTGCCTACCTGGCCCTGCGCACGGAACTGGAAGCATTTCCGAGAATGCCACCATAGAGGTCCTGGATTTCAGTCTCTTTCCTAGCAACCTAAATTTGGCCTCCAGGAAATCTCTCCTACCCTTTCCTATGTCATTGGTACCTACATGTACCACAACCACCGGCTCCTCCCCAGCACTACATGTAAGTCTATCTAGATGCCTCGAGAGATCCGCAACCTTCGCACCAGGCAGGCAAGTGACCATACGGTTCTCCCGGTCATCACAAACCCAACTATCTATGTTTCTAACGATCAAATCACCCACTACTAACACCTGCCTCTTCCTAACAACTGGTGTTCCCTCCCCCTCAGAGGTATCCCTAGTGCAAGAGAATACCACAACATCCTCTGGAAAGAGGGTCCCAACTATGGGATGGTTTCCCTCTGTTCCCACTGAATGCTCGGCTGCCCTGAGCCTTTCATCCTCCTTAAGAGCACTGGGGCTCTCAGACTGGAGGTGGGACAGTACTACAGTGTCCCGGAAAGTCTCATCAACATAGCTCTCTGCCTCCCTTAGCTCCTCCAGTTCAGCCACCCTGGCCTCCAAACCCTGAACTCGGTCTCTGAGGGTCAGGAGTTCCTTGCAATGGGTGCACACATACGCCACCCGCCCACAGGGCAGGTAATCATACATGTTACACTCGACGCAATAAACAGGATAGCCCCCTCTCTGCTGCTGGGCTTCTGTCTGCATTTTTCTTATGAATAAGTTTAATTATAAACTGGGCTTCTTTTAAATGTCTGGAATATAGATTATTATGAAAGTTATGTTTAAAGAAGGTTAGAAGTCACTAGCACCCTCTAACCTTCTCCTCTAAACTCTCTCTCAAAACTCCGTTTGCTGCTCCTGGTCTCAAGCTCCCTGGTCACTGACTCACAGCTTTATAAAGCCCTGGTAGCCCCACCCCCTGACTAAGGCTCAGCCAATTAACAGAGGCTTCTAGATTTCAAACCTTTAGAAGCTCACAGCTTCCAGCTGCCGGCCACAGCACACACTCCTTCAAACAAACAAACAAACCAAACAGACAAATACAAGCTCAGCACACAGCAAGTAACTCCCCCACACACAAACACACACTACAGACAGCCACTTACCACAAGGGTCCCGTATTTACTCCTCCTTTACCTAGAGAACTCCCTCTCAAAACTCCCTGTTTGCTGCTCCTTTTCTCTATAGGCTAAAGAAAAAAACGGTTTCTGCTTTTACAGGTCTGTGTGTCCGTAGACATACAGAGGAAAAGTTATGCCAAAGATTAGTTGTCCTTTTTTTGTACAGTGAGGTTAGTCTTATCTCGTAAAAAATTGTTTTGAGTATGGTAAATACAGTCCCATAGAAGTCCTAGCTCCTGCATTCCCTAGATTCTGCCACTGGCTCACAGATCCCAAGTTCCAGTGGAACACAGCTGTCAGTTTTAGAGAGAAATATGGTTATTTGTAGCTAGAACTAATCCAGCAGAAGGGTTTGACCTGGGCAGCCCAGAACCGCATGCTGCTCTTCAGAAGTTAATCCAATTTACCAATGTGCCAAAGAGTGCTCACTACTCAAACCCCCGTTCTGCCCCACGCCCTGCCCCCATGACACACCCTCCCCTCACACACACTGCCCCCTCTTCTAAGACTGCAACACCTTGCTTCTCCCCCCCCACTCTGAGCCTCCAGTATGCTGTGAAACAGCTGATTACAGCGTGCAGGAGAATCCTGGAGTGGGAGGCACTGATCTGGTGGTGAGCAGGAGGTGCTGAGAGCTGCTGCTGTATAACTATGGCTCTTCAGCAATGCACACTGGTAAATTCTGGCTCCTTTTCAAGCTCAGGTTGGCCAGCCTTAGCTTTGACTATTAAGTCTGAGCCAACAAACTGAGCTCCATACTCAACAGAAAGCCAAAACAGGGCTGGATACCTTGGTGATGTATTCACAGCAACTTTTGTTGCTACTGTATTTAGTTCCAGGTAGAGGTTTTTCAGAACGTGTCACTTTATTCTTAAGGCTTGTTTACATGTTCATGTTACATCAGATTAAGTTGTGTGAGGATGCAAGGCTGATTAAGACAAACAAATAAAAGTTATTTTCAGAAATAAATTATTTGGCATTTTGGGCAGGGATAATGAATCCTCCTTGGCACAGGTATAACTCCACTTGCAATCAGAGTTTGTTCAATTTAAATGTCTCGTGGACACATTAACAACTACTTTGCTTCTGGAAGTTCTCCCACTGCTATCCCACATTGATCTAGGTTTGCAATAAAACAATGTGCCTGCGGCCGCCGGCGCCACAGGAGGCTCCCCTGCGGGTGCACCAAGGGGGTGGGCGGAGGCACCGGAGAGTGCATGCGCCGGCGTCCCCGGGAAGGGATGCCGGCTTCAAAAGGCAGCTCCCCGCTGGGAGCAGGGGAAGGGGACCGAGGCTGGGACCAGGACCGGGCGGCTGAAGGGGGTGGCCGACCCGGACCAGCCGAGATGGGGAGCAGAGCCGCTGGACGTAGGCGCGCCGGGACCGGTCAGAACCAGACCGCACCTGACGGAGCAAGAGCTACGGCAGTGGAGGATCCACTCGCCAGGACTGGGTGAGGATAACTGCAGGACCTGGCGGGGACGACTGGTGGCCGGCCCGAGAGGAGGAAACAGCCCAAGATGGGACCCAGGAGGACCCAGTGAGTTGTGGCTGTGGCCCCCCCGGTTGAGCAGGACATCTGCGATGCCTGTTCTTAGGGTCCTGGGCTGGGACCTGGAGAGAGGGAGGGCCCAGGTCCCCCTCCTCCAGTGGCTGACGCCGGAGCGGCAATTCAGGAATTTATGGCGGGAAGAACGCGGGGTCCCCCACAAGGGAGGACCTAGACGGGAGAGCTAAGCCCCAAGCGGGGGGTAGACTCTTGACAAGTGGTGGAGAATGTGGGTGGTGACCCAGAACCCCTAGACTTGAGGGGGGGATAGTGGGAGGAAAAAAAAAAAAAAGGAAAACGGCGGTAAATCCCAAAAGGGGTGAAGGGCACCACCCCAGGGCAAAAGGGAGGAGGCAGAGAGCCATGGACTACGCCCAGATATTCGAGTGGCTCACGGAGCACCAAAAACAGCAGCAACAGCAACAAGTGCAGTTGCTACAGCAGCTAGCTGCCCAAAGCAATGACAGCTGGTGAGGGAAATAACCCAGCAACAGGAAAGATGGGTGCAGCACGGGGCCAATTTAGGCCGGGCCAGTGCTGTACCCCTGGCAGATGGGAGCAAGGGGCCGGCAGGGACAGCCCAATTGCCCATCAGGTTAACAAAGATGGGGCCACTGGACGACCCAGAGGCGTACCTTGTGACCTCAGAGGGTAGCTCAGGTGGCCCGCTGGCCCGAAGGACATTGGGCCACCCTCCTGGCCCCATACCTTACAGAGCCCACGCAACTGGCCTATAGGAACCTGGCCAGCCAAGATGCCTTGAAGTACTATAAAGTAAAAGAGGCGATACTTGACCAGGTCGGGGTCACACCAGAGATTTATAGGCAGAGGTTCCGGCACGAGCGATACCCCAGCGGGGTGCGGCCGCGGGCCGTCGCTCAAAAATTAAAGGAACTGGCCTGGCGGTGGCTGGAGTCCAATAAACGAGATAGCATGCAGATGGCCGATATTGTAGTGTTCGAGCAATTCCTACAGGTGCTCCCCGCAGGGGCCCAACAATGGGTACGCAGGCACTGCCCCCAGGCGTTGACAGACGCGGTCGCCCTTATGGAAAACTATATGGCAGCAGCGATCCCGGGAGTATCAGGGAAGGGAGAGAGAGATACCCGGGGGGAGTGGCCGCCTACCGGTAGAGGATGGCCGGAGAGGGGCGGGAAAGGAGTGGAGCCCCGATGGGGCCTAGGACAGGGGGTGGCCAGGCGACCTCCAGAAGCGGAAAAGGAGGGATCCCTCACGAGTTCAGGAATGGGGGGGGCCCAGGGCCGAGGCAACGGGGGGGTGATGGCCGAAGGGGGTACCCCCCGGAACCGCTGTTACGAGTGTGGACAGGAGGGGCACTTCAAGCAGGAATGCCCCTTCATGGATTGCTCCTTCGGGCAGGGTGTACCGTCGGGGGTGCCCCCTTCACCCGGTCAAGGAGCTACAGTAACCACCCAGGTACTAGTGGAGGGAGTACCGGCCCAGGCTTTGGTGGACTCGGGGTGCGGATAGACGATGGTCTGTGCGGAATTGGTCCCGAGCCCCAAGCCCGCCGGGTCCACAGTGTGGGTGCGGTGCATCCACGGAGATGTCCGGCCCTACCCCACGGCGTGGGTACAGATACAGTGCGAGGGGAAGGAAGGCATCTGCCAGGTGGTCTTGGCTCCGCAGCTGGCCTACCCAATGGTCCTCGGAAGGGATTGGCCCGGCTTCCGACGAAATTTTGCAGACCTGGAACCAACCGGACCCCGAGAATCGAGAGGAGGGGCTGGTGGCGGCGGAGACCGAGCCAGAGTGGGTCACAGACCGCGACTTCCTAGAGGAGCAGAGGAACGATCTGTCCCTAGTCCGAGCCTGGGAGCAGGCCGGAGGAAGTGAAGAGGATGAGACCCCGAGACAACCGGGGCCACACTTTGAGTGCGGGGACCGCCTTTACCGCGTGGCCCAGGAAACCGAAGGGCAGGGGGTGGTCTGGCAGTTACTGGTACCCGCCCACTACCGAAATAGGGTGCTGGAGCTGGCCCATGCAAACCCGTGGGCGGGGCATTTAGGCCAGGAGAAGACCCTGCGGCGGCTTACGCAGCGGTTTTTTTGGCCGGAGATATATAGAGCGATCCAGGACTTTTGTGACTCATGCCCCGCCTGCCAACGGACATGCTTACAACTCTGCCCTAAGGCCCCGTTGGTACCCCTCCCGGTGGTAGGCATCCCCTTCGAGAGGGCTGGCCTGGACTTGGTGGGACCCGTGGAAAAATCTAAAGCCGGGTTCCAATATATCATGGTCCTGGTGGATTATGCGACCCGTTACCCGGAAGCGGTGCCCCTGAGGAACACCACCGCAGCGACGATAGCGGGAGAGCTAGTCAAGGTATTCGCCCGGGTGGGGATCCCAAAAGAGATCCTAATGGATCAAGGGATTAACTTAACATCCCAATTAATCCGAGAATTGTGCAAGTTGTTAAGGGTCAAGACCCTGCGGACATCCGTCTACCACCCCCAGGCGGACGGGGTGGTAGAAAGATTTAACCGAACATTAAAGGAAATGTTGAGACAATTCTTAGATGGGGAACCCCAGGAGTGGGATAAGGCCCTACTGGCCCTACTGTTCACCGTAACTGAAGTGCCGCAGGCATCGACCGGGTTCTCTCCTTTCGAACTGCTGTACGGAAGGCAGCCCCATGGCATCCTAGATCTCATTAAGGAGACATGGGAAGAGCAGGAACCCCGCAGCCAGGGAACCGTGAGCTATATCCTCAAGTTAAGAGAACGGCCGAAGCGGCTTGGCAACTTTGCGAAAAGAAATTTACAGCACGCCCAAGACCGACAGGCCTTCTACTATAACCGCGGCACCAAGCTGAGGGAATTCGAAGCCGGGGATCGAGTCCTCCTCCTGTTGCCAATAAGGGAATCAAAGCTACTGGCCCGGTGGCAAGGGCCCTTTGAGGTAATACGCAGGGTGGGACCTGTAGACTAAGAGGTGCGACTAGAGGGAAGGAGGGCCAGATCACAAATATACCATGTCAACCTCTTGAAAAAGTGGAAACCCCGGGAGGCCCTCATGATAGTACCAGAGCTGGAGGAACCCGAAGTGGGTCCCTGGACCGAGGAGATGGAGGGCCCCGCACTCCTAGCTATGGGGGCCGAGCTGACGACCACCCAGCGCCGGGAAGTGGGAGTGATTACCCAGGAATATGCCACCACTCTCTCCAAGACACCCGGGAAGACCCGAGCTATTCACCACCACATCTCAACAACCCCCGGGAAAAAAGTCTGTGATGCCGTCAGACCCTTACCCCGGAAGATGTGGGACACCGTCAGAAAAGAAGTCCAGGAAATGCTGCACCTGGGGGTGATCGAGGAATCCCGAAGCGGATGGAGGAGCGCAATCGTGCTAGTACCGAAGCCAGATGGGTCCCTCCGGTTCTGCGTGGATTTTCGGAAGGTAAACGCGATATCCCGGTTTGACGTGTACCCCATGCCCCGGGTGGACGAGTTATTAGATCGATTGGGACAGGCCCAATACATATCAACCCTAGATTTAACGAAGGGGTATTGGCAGATCCCTCTTACGCCGGCTTCCAAAGAAAAGACCGCCTTCTCTACTCCGTTTGGGTTGTTCCAGTTTAGGACAATGCCGTTCGGCTTGCACGGGGCCGCAGCAACAGTCCAGAGGTTAATGGACCAAGTCTTACAGGAACACCGAGACTATGCAGCGGCTTATATCAACGATATCGTCATCTACAGCCAGGACTGGGCGGAACATGTACAGCACCTACGGGCGGTGTTAGACACCTTAAGGGACGCCGGCCTCACGGCCAACCCAACCAAATGCCACATAGGTCAACGTGAGGTAACCTATCTGGGGTATACCGTGGGGAGGGGGAACCTGAGACCTCTGACGGACAACGTGAAAGCCCTGGCCAAATATCGCTTCCCGACAACCAAAAAGCAAGTGCGGGAGTTCTTAGGCTTAGCAGGCTATTACCGGAGATTTATCCCTCACTTCGCAACCATAGCAGCCCCCCTCACGGACCGGACACGGGCCGATCAATCAAAAAGAGTCGTGAGGTCGGCAGAGGCAGAAAAAGCCTGTAACGAGTTAAGGACCGCCTTGATGGGGGCCCCGGTGCTGAGGCAACCAGACTTCACAAAGGAATTTGTAGTGCAGACTGACGCCTCCGCAGTAGGGTTAGGACTCCTGGCCCAAGAGATAGACGGGGAAGAGCACCCCATATTATATTTAAGCCGAAAATTGTTTCCCCCGGAAAGGGCATACGCCACAATTGAAAAGGAGGCCCTAGCTGTAAAATGGGCAGTCGAGTCCCTTCGTTATTACTTGCTCGGGAGCTCTTTCAAGCTAGTAACCGACCACGCCCCCCTAAAGTGGTTGCAGTCCATGAAAGAGGCAAACTCGCGAATAACGAGGTGGTATTTGGCCTTACAACCCTATAGGTTTGAAGTGGCGCACCGACCAGGACGGAAACATAACGCGGACTTTTTCAAGGACTGACAAACAGGGAAGCGACGAAGAAGAGAAAGAGGCGAGAAACTCAAGGGGGTGACAGGGCAGCGGGGACTGCCGAAGCTAGCCCCGCGCCCCGCACTCGAGCGCCAGTCGGCTCGCCGGCCGCGAGACCGGAGCGGCTTTGCCAAGCGTGTTCGGTGGCAGCCGCTGGCGCAAGTGCAGGAGGCTCCCCTGCGGCCATATTTTTTGCCACTACTGCATCCCCGAAGGATATAGTGGACAGCTCTCCACCGGGAGTATAAGCCACTAGTCGACTACCCGATAAGCATAGGCTTATCGGATAGTTGAGTCACTATTCAACTAGTCACTTCCTCCCCGCTTGCTGCTTCCGTATCAGAGACAGCAAGGGGGGGAGCAGGAGCTGGTGCTGGGGAAGCCAGCTTAAAAGCCAGTTCCCCCAGCATCGTCTCCACGGGGAAGGGGAAAGAGGGAAGGTGGCAGGGGAGGCAGAGGATCAAGGAGAAATGGCATGAGCAGGGACCAGGAGCAAGCCCCTCTCCACCAGTCCAACTGCTGTGCCTCTGAAATGTGCCGCTACATTTCCAAGGCAGAGACAGCGCAGCGGGAACATGGGGTGAGTGGGGACTCAACTAGGATAGTGAATGCTCAGCCTCACCCCTTACTGACTAATCAGTAGTCAATGGAATTTCCATCAACTACTCAATAAGCTAATTAATCGAAATTTAACATCCCTATTCTGTATCGGGGCAGCTGTTGGCTCCCCAGGAGCCAGCCCAGAACCTGTGTGTAACCATTTGGGTAATGGATAAGCGTGTAGCCATTTAAACAGCTACACTCTTACATCCCTAGTACATATGTTTGTGCAGATACCAATTTTGTATCCATGCAGGGCTAGCAGTGTAATTACCAGGGCTCGACAAATACACTCGCCCGCTCGCCTGTGGCGAGTAGATTTTACCAGCTGGCGAGTGCAGGGGCGGACTGGCCCCGTGGGCCATTGTGACGGGCTGGCCGAAGCCCGTACTACGGGTGGCGCGGCCCCATCCGATCCGCCGGCCGGCGGAGGAGCAAAGCACTGCCGGGAAGGGGGAAGCGCGGCGATTCTTCCCACCGGGCTGCCTGTGTGCAGCTCCGGCGCGAGGAGGTGGGGCGCGAGCTAGAGGGTGGGACGCCGGCAGGACGTGGCCGATTTTAAAGGGCCGCGGCAGCTCTGCTCTGGCCGCGTGTCCCTGGGAGCTGGCTGCAGCACGCGGCACAGCCAGGCCCCACCCCACCCCGCCGGCTCCAGTCCTGCCACGGCCCCAGCCCCTTCGATGGCGAGAGACCACTCCCTGTCGACCGCCCAGCTCGCTGTGCCCGCCCCGCGCCCCTTTGTCTCCACGCGCCGCCCGTTCCCCACGCCGCCCCTGCTCCCCTGCATCCCGGACTCCCTGCTCTCCCTCTTCCCTGCGACTCTCTGGCTCTGCGCTGCCCTTGCACCCCGCACCCTGCTCCCCCCCATCCCTGCCCCCAGCTCTGTGTTGCCCATTCCTTGCACTGCCCCTAGACCCCGATCCCTCTGCCCCTCCCATTCCCCGTGTCCCATTCCCCGTGCCTCCACCACACCCCGCTCCCCCTGATCCCTGAGTCCCTCTGTGCCTCCCGTTCCCCGCGCCACCCAGTGTACACCCTCACTGTTCCCTGCACCCCTCTGGCTCTGTGCTGTCCCTGCACCCTGCTCCCCCTGTGGGTCGGGAGTGAGGGGTGCTTGTCCACAGGGAGGGGCTGGACAGGGAGGGAAAAGGCTGCTGTGACCCAGCAGCAGTGAAAGGGGGAGTTCACTTGAAGCGCCTTTGCCTTTATGGAAAAAAACGAATGAAAATGCTATTTGCTATTTATAGGGCTAAAATGCCTGGACAAAAATGAAAACAAACAAAAAAAAACCCATTGCAAAATGCAAACATGTAAAAGACAACCAAAAAGCGGGGGGAGGGGGGGCAAAAATGTTTTGCTTGGGGCAGCAAGAAACCTAGAGCTGGCCCTGGGGAGGAAGGAGCTGGGCTGGGCTGGGGAGGGAGGGGAAAATATGGGGAAGGGGCTTGTGCTGAGGGGAGAGGAGGGGAGGAGGTCAGGAGAAGAAGAAGAAGAAAGGGGAAGGCACCAAGGGACAGGGGTGCATGAGAGAGAAATCCCAGGGGCCAAGTGCAGACAATGAGGAAAAGGGCAGGAGGAGGTGTCAGTGGGGAGGGGAACAGGGTGATGCTGGGAGAGGAGAGGGTAAGGGCACTGGGGGCTAGAGGGGAGGGAGAGGTGCTGGGAGAAGGCTTGAAAGAAGGGGTGGGCATGAGGAAGGCGGGGATGGAGCAAGGCATGTGTAAGGGCACAGGGACATGAGGGGAACGGGGCAGAGGGTGGTGAGGGGTGGGTATCAGGAGAAAGAGGGCAAAGGGGCAGAGGCAGTGAGGAAGGGAGGCACCAGGAGGGTGCAGGTGCCAGGGATTCTGGGGTGAAGCAGAAGGGCAGACACCTGCAGGAGGGACCAGCACCAGAGGAGAGAGGCAGGGCAGGTGTGTAGAGGGAGGTGTTAGGAGGGGATGAGGAGGGTAGCTCACATGAGCAGACTGGGGCTACTAGAGGAGGGGCACAGGGGAGAGAAGGGCTGGTGGAGGGGGCAGGTCTCAGGAAGGCTGAGGGCAGTGAGAAGGGCAGGAGTCAGGACAGCAGAGGAGGGTGAGGGGTTGGGGGCAGCAGGCACCAGGGGAGCTGATGGAGTAAGGAGGAGACATGGCAGCAGAGGGAAAAGGTAGAGGTTTATAAGATATTTATTAATAACTTATTAGTAATTACTGTTCTTATTCTTATTAGGAATTTATGCCATTAAAAAAAACACTTTTGGGGGGGGGAGGGTGGCGAGTCCCTTTTTTGTCTGGCAAGTAGGGTTTTCCATAATTTGTCGAGCCCTGGTAATTACTATTCACATTTACTGTGTCCACATAGGAACATGGGTCTATCTGGAAAGGAAAGCGCCTTTCTCCACTCTCAGAGACACAATACAAGTCAGTCTCAACAAACAAAGGCTATCTTAAGAACTTCGCCATGTGCACAGGATCAAAGCTACAGAGGAATAAGGATTTGGAGGAACACCACCATTACAATGGACATACCTTTGAAAAGGACTATCTGATAGCAACCCAGCAAGTTGTTCCTGCAGGGCCTACAGAGATCAGTAGGGTATATGAATCGGTGAATTAAGCCACAACAGCACATTCTTTTCAGCACAATGCACCAGCAAAGCATGAAGGACAGCTTCTCAAGAACCATCAACACAAATGGTTCTTATCCTTTAGGCACTACTGTAATGCAAATAATCATGACAAACAAAATGGTCACACATCCTTTCCACAAGTAGCGTAACATGCCAGTGGCAGATTAACTGCTGTTGGGGAGCTGTGTCAGGACACAGGGGCTTGCCCAGACCAGGAAGAGAGGGGAACGCCCCCCCCTGGCTCCAACCCACTCCCCAGCAGGAGCACCAGGAGTAGAGAAGGCCTGCTGGCAGAAGTGGGAGGTCGCACTTGCTCTGGCCCAGGGGCCCCACAAAACCCTAATCTGCCCCTGCAACAAGCAATTTTGAGAAAATGGCAACCATCACATGTGAAAGTACAAGTTTGGGAAAAGCATGCCATTCCTTCCTAAAGCCACTGCACCTATTACAGCACCAACACAATGAATGCTATGCATAAAATGCCCTTTGGCTGTTGGCCAATGGACTACGGAGCTACCACAACATGAAGGACCAATTTTGGTGGGAAAAGTCCAGCAAACAAGATACCACTGTAGTGCTACACCTCAACAGCTCTGAAAGGCAGAAGAATAAAAAAGAAACTTCACTATGAAATACATAAAACTAACCAACCTAGTAAACAAAGGACTGAATAGACAAGTAACCAACACAAAAGATTAAAAAACAAATTGAGCCTAGCCTCCAAAAAGAGAGGGCCTCAATCTGGTGAGACAAAAACTCCCAAGCATTACATGCCACAGAACCCCATTTAAAGCAAAGTGACATCACAGGAGCTTATAACTTCTTTCCTGACTCCATCTGCAAGCAGAGTATAATAATTTGTGACTGCTTGATAACCTTTTATTTAGTGTTTCTCTTCCTCTTTATGATAAATTGAATATTGTTCTATAACACTTTGGTCTACAAAATGTTACAATCCATTTCACAGATTTAATTAAATGAAGTAAAATACAGGTACAATCATTGTGCCAACTCTATAAGCTAAAGCTCTTAAAAAGGGCAGGTTGATAACTATGCCCAAACTGTGCAATGACTGCCAATACTCAGAGATATTATGCAAGTAGTGTCCTACTCACACCAGTAATAATGTGCCACGTTTGATCAGTACAATGATTCCCTTAAATTCTCCAGCCTGCTAAAACCATTTGCTTAGGTTCAAAGATATTGTAAAATTACCTTATCTGAAACCGACTGCCAATACCACTGGAAGTTACAGCTGGCTACACTACTCTTATTTCCATTTCACTTCTGAACATGTTTGAAGAATAAATTCAGGTTCTGTCTACATTACCAAGTTTTGTTGCCAAAATATATGTCAAGACCCAAAAGCCCACAAAGCAAAAATTGCCAGAGGGTGTTCACATTTGCTCTCTTAGTCAACGGATCATGTCCACATTGGGGACACAATCATCAACAGTGTGAGCAGTGCACTGTGGGTATGTATCCCAGAGTGCAGCATTGTGGGAAGGTAAAGCTGATATACGCATTTCTTGGGATTCCCTCTCAGTTCTCCCACAGCACACTCAGCTGCTGGGAGCAGTGTCATGGATAGATCTTGTGAGCTCTCTATGCTGAGAAATGTCAAAGCAGCGTACTGTCTGTTCCCCTCCCCCTTCAGCAGCAGTCTGCCTACTGCTGTGTTCCTAATGAAGGGCAGAACAGGAGCTTTCCAATTATTTGTTCATTCTTTGTCCCCCAAAGGTAGCAGCTCACTCACTTGTCAAATACTTCCCAGAGCTTTGAAAGGTGAGGGAGTGCATGCCTGCAGGGCAGCAGAGAACAAAACACTGATCAGAGCAGGCACTGTGGAAGTGCCTGGTGGAAGCCAGTTCTGTCAACAAAAAAACAGCAGAGTATACATTGGCTCTTTGTGGACAATAAGGGAAGGAGAAAAGAAAAAAGTCTCTTGTGGGGATGCAAGTTTTGTTGCCAAAACTGGGTATTTTTCCTGACAAAAGTTGCATTGCAGCATGAATGCTGTCACTGTTGCGTCATCAAAAGGAAGGTTTTGGCTGCAAAACTTGGTAGTGTAGACAAGACCTCAGTAAGACTATCCAACAAAAAACCAGTTACCATAATATTACAATTTTATTTACATATGTAAAGAAGTGAATATATGGTAAGACACGGGCAGAAATTTTCTTCCATTCACAGTCTGCAAGTGATACTACAGCAAAAATGCAAGACACAAGCATTCTCTTAGTGATTTAATGCTTCATTTTTCTGTTCAATCCTGTTTAAGAAAAATTAGAACAAGAATATTAAAGATCAGCCTGTTAAACATTAGATTTGCAAATCATTGAAGCAGGTTCCACCACATTTTGTGTTTAATATGTCCGGGATTAGAAAGAGTAAGAAAAATTGAATTTCATTTGAGCCTTTTTAGTTCCTGTATGTTACCTTTGGTTTACATGTACTTGCAACTCTGTTGTGCCCTTTCAATTAATGCTCAGGTTTTCTTCTACTCAAATTTTATGTCTGTGTCCTTCTATTTAACCATCACCACCTGTTTTTAAGCATACAAGCATTTCCCTCATTTAAGCAAGCACATGTTCGGCCACTCCCAAAGGCAGTTTAGAAACAGTCACTTTTGTATGTTAATTTTTTCACAATTGTGTCTAAGCACTCTTTTCCCTTTTCTAACAAAACAGACAACAAATAACTGACTGGAAAAAATGAGCTCAAGATCAGTTTTACATGGTTACTACTAATGCTGGTGTACCAGAGTTAACAAAAAAATGTAAGATACAAAGAAAAAGCTACTTCCATCAGGCCATACACAATTTAACCCATTGTAGTTTCCCTTCCTGCTCCTTTCCTAAATGACTGCCTTCTACTGCACCACCCATGCTGATTAACACAAATTAAAGCATCAGTTTTCAAATGTATGATTTCAAGAGTCAGATTCCTAAATCACAATTTTTTCCAGGTTTGGAACTCATTTATATTTCCACAATAGCACACTTCCAGTCAATCAAGTTCCCATAAATATGCACAGCAACATGTATCAGAGGCTGGGGGGAGGGAAGAAGGAGCCACTACTCATGGGGAACTGGGTTTTATCAGAGGTTTGTATCAGAGGCAGCAGCAAGCGGGGGGGGACGGATAGAGGAGGACACAGGTGACTCAATAGAAGCCGGTGCTCATGGACAGCCCGCTTAAAAGCCGGCTCTCCACATGCTCAGGCTTCCATGGAGCTGCCTCCCCAACTCCCCCCGTGTAAACACGTAGCCACTGAAAATTTCACATTACCAAAATAAACACATTTTAACATCCCTTATTCCCACTGAACCAGCAAGCTCTCCATAAACCACCAATATGCAAACTATTTTGTGATCTCCGAATCATAATTTGGATCACTGACAAACCAAAATGCTCTGGAAGACCGGGATTAAGACAAATCATGTATGAGGGTCTCTTGAAAAATGTTAAATATAACAAGAATATGCAACTTAATTTGAGCAATTGAATAAATCAGTTACATAGTTTAAAGATTAGACAATTATATACGCAAAGACACATACCATTTGACAGCCAAGTTTTGTACCTCGCCATTCTTATCTTCCAGTAATTTCAGAATCATCTTCACTACCTTCCTTTCACTGTCATCATCCAACTTGATCGAATCCTTCTGTAGCTCAGTCATCAAGTCATTTGTAGCCATAAACCTATCCAAAAGAATAACCCAACCATTATAGCTAAACAGATATGGATTATTCACAACGTATTACAACTCAAAACTTATCAGGTTGAATCATGCATGATCAAATTCTGCATGAACATTTAATGCTACCAAGATTCTGGAATAGAAAGCACCAGTTTTGATAATTTGTAGTCTTATAATACAACACTGATATAAGAAAATGTTCTTACAACACTTCCTAACACAACAACAATAATCTTTCATTTATCTTGTAATCGCTCCTCAAAAATATAACAGTCACAAACTTCATTTACTTCTACCGTCTACACTATGTCAAAGGACAGTCTGAATTCCTATCCAAAATGGAATTAAAAGCAAGATTTAGACAGAAATCTACCAAGATTTAAAACAGTACTTTGAATTGCTGAAAGCAGATTTCATAAAAGCAAACTTTTACAAACCTAAAACCAATGGAAGTGTAACTAAAAGTCCTTATTTTAAAAAGTACTCTTGAAAAAGTGTCCTCAAGTTGCATGTGGCAAGTTAGTATGTTAATGGGAACCAAGGAAACAGCTGTCGGGAGCCAACTTATAATGGGAATGCGGCCAGAGCAGGAATCAAGCGAAGGAAATAAAGGGTAGGAAGGAAGTAAGGGCATGAACAAGGCAACTGCTGACCAGAGGTATGTCTATGCAGAGCTATGGCACTGTAATGCCACTATGGAGAGACTTCCTAAATCAATGAAAGAAATTTTTCCATCCATGCAGTTAAACCACCTCTCTGAGACAAAGCAACTAGGTCAACAAACATTTTTTTGTTGACCTCACTGCATCTCGACCGAGGTAAATCTAATTGTGCTGCTCAGAGCACAAGATTTTTCAGAATCCTGAGCAACATAGCTATGGCAATCTAATTCTCCAACATAGACCAGACTTAAGACAATCAAGTAACCAGGGATCTTCAACCTCTTTACACCTAAGATCACTTTTTCATTGTCAGCACAAGCCAAGATTGACCCCATCCTTTCCCCTCCATTCCATCACTTACTATTTCCCAGCCCTTAGTCATGCTCACTGAGTTGAGTCAGGAGGTGTGGATGCTGGGGTGGGGATGGGAGATTTGGGTATGGGAAGAGGTAAGAGGTGCAAGCTCTGGGAGGGAATTTGGGTGCAGGAGGAGGTGGAGAAGGGGATGCTGGCTCGGGGAAGGGACTCCAGGCTGGAGAGTGTTGGGGTCAAGTGGAGGGTTGGGGTGCTGAGCAAGCCACAAATTTGTGGAGGTGGGGGTGCAGGAGTTTGGATTGGGGTATATGAGGGGTCAGGGCAGGGGGGTTGGGTGTATGATGGGCTCAGGGTTGGGATGGGAGGGTGTGCAAGAATGTTATGATGCTGCAGCCAGATGGGGGCTTGGCCCCAATTGGGAGCTTGTTGGCCAGGCTTATTTTTAAATAAAATATTACGTCCAACACAAAAGGTTTCAACATTGTCTTTATGGGAGGAGCGGGGAACCTGTTTTGGGTCAGGGTCCACTGACCCACAGAAAAATCTGTTGGGGACCACACAAGTGAGACAACTCTTCCAAAAAACTCCTCCAAAGAAAAAAAAAAAAAAAACACACACCCCACACACAACTCCAAAAAACCCCAAGCCTCACTGAAGTGGCCCCAACTGAGACACCACACTCCCCTGACACTCCAGCCCGTGAGGGAAGGGGGGGGGAGGGTAGGTAGAACTGAGGTTCAAGGCCTCAGGCTTGGAACACTGACTATGTCAGTGCGATCGACTGGTTGGTGACCAGTGAAGTAAACTGTCCAGAGGTTCTCACTCACTTTATACATTTTTCCCCTAAGCCCTCTTACTACCTATTTGGGTTTGTTTTTCTTATCAGCAGTGACTATCTTTCAGTACTATTTTAACACTAGGTTCTATAGTAGAGGTGGGCAATAAAAAAAAATGGCAGTCCACAGAGTTAGTCCCTGGCAGGCTGCTGCCACTATGTTTAAGGTAAGGATGTGAACTAGTCGACCATTCGATAAGCAAATGCTTATTGGACAGTCAAAAGACTAGTCGAATAGTTGCTTCCCCTCCCTTACTGCCTCTATCAGAAAGAGGCAGCAAGTGAGGGGTGGAAGAGGAAGGGGTGCTTCAAAGCAGCAGCGCTGTGTGGAGCCTGGGGCCAGACCCCGGGCTCCACGTAGCACTGCTGCTTTGAAATACTGTGAGCAACCCGGAACCAGCTGGGAGCCCGGGTTGCACGCAGCATTGTCAAAGCGGCAACAGCATGTGGCGCCCAGGGTTAGTCCCCAGCTGAACCTGGGCTTCACACGGCACTGCCGCTTTGAAACGCCACATGCAGCTCAGGGTCTCTAGCAGGCCCCAGGCTTCATGTGGTGTTTCAAAGCAGCAGCATCACGTGGAGCCCTGGGTCAGCAGGAGGACTCCTCCTCACTGCGTTTTCGCCTTTGAAGCGTAACAACAGCCCTGGGGCTGTTGCTACACTTCAAAGATGGAAGTGCCTGTATCGACTAATCGAATATTCGATGCAAATTACATCAACTATTTGATTAGCAAAATAATCAAAATTTTACATCCCCTAGTTTACAGAGATGCAAGTATCAGAAGATTGCAGCTCTGGTTGGCCTCAAATCGCCATTCACAGTCAATGCAAGCAGTGGAATGTGTCTCGGACCAGGATGCCACTTCCCACCACTTGCATTGGCTGTGAACAACGATTCACGGCCAACCAGAGCTGTGATCCTCTGATACCTGCGGAGGTGCAGGTAAACATAGAGATGGGGGCTTTCCAGGGACTAATCCTGCAGACAGGATCCAGCCTGAGGGCCAGAATTTGCCCACCTGTGTTCTATAGAACACACCTATCCCCAGCAGTTTCCTAAAGCCAAACACAGCTTGTACTTCAACAGTGCATCACCAGCTTTGACTCTCAGCTGCAACCCAGATCTCCTTCACTACAGCTACTCCAGTCGATGGGAGCTGGTTATTTGCAGGACAGGCTTTCACAAAGTATATCGTCCCCCTTCCCTGCATGCTCAGAGCAGCAACTTGGCCCCTGCAGCTGGCTGCTTTGAGCAGCGTGCAGGAGCACAGAAGGCAGGGAGCCTAGCTGAAGGACATGCTGGACTGTTGGCTGGGAGCCGTCCAGAGCCTGCCTCTGCTCCCCCGCCTGTGCCCCTAATTCCACCTAATCTAATCCCTCTTCACCCTCACTCCTGCACACATACCCCCCCTTCCAGAGGCAGCAGTGCAGGGGTGCAGGTTGGAACTGGTGTTTGCAGGGAGCAGCTTTTAAACCACCTCCCCATGCATTCCTGCTTCCAGGGAACTGCCTGGCCTCCTCCCACATATAACCATGTAACTGCTGAAATTTCAACAGTTACACATTTACTTGAATAAATGTATTTTAACATCCCTAGTCACAACCCCTTCCTCCACCCAAACTCCCCCCCAGATTCCATACCCCCTCCTTTATCCCAGTCACTCACTCCAAGTTCCCTTCTGCACCCAACTTTCATCCAAGACCACACACCTCCTCCATTAATATCATGGAAGAGTGTGACCCTTGACCACTTACCAGATTCTTGGCGTGGCCCCCATCAAGAATTATTGTCCATCCCTGGTTTAAACACTATAAAAAAATCTACAGCAGTGGTGGATTTAAACAGATTCTTAAAGATTTTATTCGATATGAAAATTAGAGATGTGAAGGTTTAACCAGTAAGCCTCATGCTAAATGGGTAATGCTTACTGGTTCCGGTTAACCAGTAATGGGTGGGCACTGGAGCAGCTCCCCACCTGCCACTGGAAGGGAGCCACTCCAGTCTCATAGGGAGCCTGCCACAGACGAGGGCTGTTCTCAACCAGAGCAACCTCTGTCCACAGGGAGCCCAGGTGCCCCGCAGGCAGGAGCTGCTCCAGTGGGTGCTGGGAGCCAGCCCCAACGTGGCCCTGGGGGCTGCTTTAACCAGGCTAGAGTGTTCTTCAGCCTGGGATCCCAATTAGTCCATTAACAGGTTAAACTTTAGTTTGCCCTAACATTTAACCAGTATTTCACATCCCTAATTCAAACACAGATATTCCTAATATTTGACTGGATTCACAATATAGAAGAATGAATTATCAAAAATGGTTAGTACTTAAGTCACTTTGCAAACCTCAATTCTTAACCATATATTTTATGATTTGGGAATTCAAAGAACTTAATCCATGCTAAACAACAGTATTATTTTTCAATGTACACACATTTTAAGGTATTAAAATACTTAGAACAAATATTTTTACTGTCTGTGCTCATAAACCAACTGTCAAAGCAAAAAAATGTGCTTTCTAGGGTAATATGTCAGTTTTCACAGTTTTTTGCGAAAACTTTAAACCCATCATAATCAGTAATTATAGTACCAACAATGCCACTAATTACATCTTTAGAAGTTACCCATCCTTCACACCAATAAAAAATATAAAAATTATAATGGCATGAAAAATTTGGAAAAGCTCAACTTAAACAGTTCTGAAGATGAAGGAATATGACTTAACATGTAAATACCATTTTCAATGTCAGATTGTACTGTTATGATACTAGTATTCTGAATCATTTAAAAAGTAAAGGATATTAAACATAGTAGCTCTCCTTTGATTTGATCTTTATTCTTAATATCCCGGCCAGTCTATCTAAACAGGCAAAAGACTCACCAGAAAAATCTGACCAATAAGTATAAATAGTTAAATCTAATTTAGCTTGTCTCTTGCTGACTGCTTTGTATCAGATACACAATGCTATATATAAATTGAAAACCAAAGCTCATCAACCATCTTTATCACACAAAAGTTTTCTGAAATAATTTAATACTCTCTGAAATAGTTTCATTTGGATGTATGCATTTCCTCTTAGTGACTGCAAGCTAAGCATAATATAATAGCACTGTGGTAATGTATGAGCACCAGGAATCAGCCTTATCAGAAAATTCTTATAAACACAGATTTAACTTCAATTTTCTAACATATTTACTAGAAGCAAAGGAGTACTTTAATGACTTCAACATAATACATTCAGCAGTTGACACAATTATCCTTCCACTGCTGCTTCAAGACTTTTTTAAAAATAATGTGTGTGAACAAAAACTGCAACCTTGTTTTCTACAATATATTTATAATGAATCAAATGACATACTTTGTTATCCCATTGTCAAAATGAAATTTGTCATTTCATTTTCAGATATTAAAAATTATATGCACTTCTTTAATCTATAAAGATGTACAACTATGAATTCCAACAAACTGCTGCACAATTATAAGTTCTACCATGAGAAATCCTTAACTTAAGTCAGTTTCTCCTCCATCAGACATAATCTTCCATGAAGCATCCCTCACAAAAATGTTAAGCATGGACTTTCACGGTTGCTTAGGAGCAAGAAACCCTCTGCCCACAGAACAGGTACAACAAGGTCAACAGGCACCAAAGCTCTTCTGTCAACTCAGCGCTGCCCTAGTGAAAGAGCCTCCCTACGCCCATTCAACCCTTGCAGGCCTAAGAACTGGACTGAAATCACACGCAAGTCACCTACTACGGAGACCGGCCCTTTGTGGCTCCCCCCCACAAGCCTATGAGGATCTCTGAGCACGCTGCGCTCAGTCTTCATCTTCCCCCTACACGGACACCGAGAAAGGGCTGAACAACTTACACTAAACTTTCACTGGGCGCCAGAAAACTCGAGGCAAGCCCAGGGGATAGGGTGGGATTTCTCCCTGCGCCCAGCCCCGAGCGCCAGTCACCGCCCACTGCCGGGCTTCCAGATACCGGGGCGAGAGGAGGGCGCGCCGACCGCACACTCCTCCTGCCCAGCGCCCGCCGGCTCTGACAGCCAGGCCCCTCGCTACGCGGGGCACGGGAGCCAGGCGCCGGTGGAGAAGCCTCGCAGGCGCAGAAGGAGTGGTGGGCTCAGGGCCTGCGTGGGGAGCCCGGGGCGAACAGGGGAAAGGCCCGGATGCTCCGCGGGGCCGGCGCTCACCTGAAGTCCTTGTCGCTGGATGTCATTTTCTCCAGCAGGTTGGAGATGTGGTAGGAGGCGCTCGCCATGTTGCTGGTCCCGGTGGGGGGGCGTCTTCTGGGCCTCGCCGGCTCCACCTCGCCCGCTGCTGGGGACGGCGCTGGCTAGGTGCGGCGGCGGCGGCTGCGTCCCCGGGGGGCGGCGCGGAGGAGGGAGGGAGGGGACTCAGTGCGAGCGCCGCGCGGGGGGCAGGCTCATCGCCTCCTGGTGACACCGGGGGAGGGAGCGGCCTCGCGCAGGCGGGAGGAGTGGAAAGGAACACAACCCGAGGCGGCCGCAGCGCTCGCGCTAGGAGCGAGGTCAAAGTTCAAGGAGGCTCTCGCGAGGCGCGCGAGCGACGCGGTTTTGTAGCCGCTGATTGGCTCAGGCGGGATCGCGCGCTTGTTCGGACGATGACAGAGCGTACGTGGCGCAGAGCGTGCGCGGGACGTTGAGGGCAGCAGTTACAGAGGGGAAGAAGCGGAGAAAAACAGCGCAGGCTTCGAAGACTACGAATCCCAGCATGCAAGGTGCCGGAGCGCGCGAAGCGCTCTATGACGACGCACGTTGGAGCTTGTAGTTTTTCTAGACGAACATGCGTCCCGTTGCCTGCAGCGGGGCAGCTTTTGCAGTGTGAGCTGCTGACGGAGCATTGCATGCTGGGACTTGGAGTCTCCCTCTGGTGGGGGACGGAGGGAGGGAACGAGGCGATCATGTCACTGGCGTAGAACGTGGGTTTGGGTGGCCATTTATTCTGGTGCCAAACAAGAAATCCGGGGGTGGGGGCGCCAAGCCAACCGGCCCTCTCGCCCGTGCTCAGGGGCTCTTTGCCCCAGGGAGATTTTCCAACCTTTGCTGAAAAACCGGTTCCCCTCGTCCCGTGACAGTTGTCGCTCACGTGAGCATCTCGGCTTTCCTTTCAAAACGAACATCACTTTCTACTTCTAGCCCTTCCTGTTATGGAGGCCGGAGCTTGAAAATGTGTCCCAAGTGTCGTGTAAAGGCTCAGGAACCAGAAGACAAATACACAGAACCCTGATTGATTGATTTTTAACTCGGTCTTGTTATTTTAAGGGCGGGGGGGAGAATTCACTCATGATTTTTGATGGCAGGCATCGTTAATAGCAGTGTCTACGGTGGGTTTTCACTGTTAAAATTCTCTCCCCCTTAGTGTCACTGATTTAACTTCACTGATGTGGGTACTCTAGTGAAGACAGACCTCCTGGTGTTGGGTGGCATTTCAAGCACTCTAATCTTGCTCAGCGTTGGTCAACTGGCAGTATCAGACTGTGCTGCTGTCATACACTATTGCTAATCCTCATGTTATTCTGAGTCTTGTTACTAGTCCTCATGGTTTGTGGAGAAAAGCTTGGAGGAAATGTGGACTCTAAAGGCTCCCACACCAACCAAATAAAAGGAACACAACATTTATTATTTTCTTTTGTATGGGCCTAACTCATGATTTTTGACTAACATGAGATTTTGGAATGTTTTGGGTTGTAATTTATGGTTAGTCTAAAATAATGGGAGATTTTATGAAGACTTCCCACATTTCATGTAGATCAAGACAGTCTTCTAAGGTATACTGTATACAACATCTGCACTTGTAATGTAAAACATGATCATACCCACCAGTCTTCACCTTTCTAACTATTTATAAATGAAAAAAATTTAAGAAATAGCTTTCAGGCTTTATTGACACACAAAAAAGAAACATTTTTCCTTTTCAGGCCATACTGCCATATTGGTAGGGTGGACCAAAACAACCCAGCATGCCATACTCTCAGATTCTCCATGACCCTAGCTGGAGCTACATGTGGGGTTGCCTCAGAGATTCATAGATTCACAAAATTGAGACAGATCTGGGAACTTCACTACATGACAACCATCACGTAATCAACTTTGATTGGTGCAACAGCTCTTAGTGGACTATGCATGTGCGAGAAGGAAGATGTGATGTAACTTTTAAATCAGGGTAGGGAACCTACAGCCCACTGGCCCATGGCTTGCCTTGATCTGGCCCACCAAGTGTGGAACTCGCCACCCCTGACAGCAGCACAAGCATCACCAGCTCCCTGCAGTGTAGGGAGAAGCCCCAAGACTCGCAGAACTGATAAATGCAAGCTAGGGCCAGATTTGGCCCACAGGCTCTGCCTGGCAGAGGGGGGAGGAAGTGACTCTGTATGCTGTAGGGAAGTGCTTAGGGCAGGCACCGCCCTCCCATTGCGCCTATTGGCTGAGATTACTGGCTAATGGGATCAATGTGGGCAGTGCCTGCAGGGAGTGATTCCTTGTATGGTGCAGAGCTGCATGGAGCTACCTATGCCCTCATGGAGCTGTACCAGTTAAACACCCCAATTCCCTTCTCCCTCCCCCTTCTACCAAAATCATGCACCTCCTCCCTCCCAGCCCCTCCCCCCAGTGCTTTTTGTAAAAAAAAAAAAAAAAAAAAAAAGTGCAGGTACTCCAGGCAGGGGCAGATGAGAGTTTTGCAGGGCCCCCTTTGGAGAAAAAATAGAAAAAAGGCGTCAAATGTGCAAATTGAAGGCTATTTTCATATTAAATGTGAATTGGGTAAATTTGATAGAAACTTAATTTAGTTGGATAATTTTTATTTTTATTATATTGTAAGTCATTCTTAAACAAAATTCTGCATTAATAATTAAAAATTTTCATTTGTATTTAAGTCTCCTCCCCCTCCTGCCTCACTCTATCTTTCTCTTCTCCTCCCCCTCCTGCCTCACTCTCTCTCTTTCTCTTCTCCTCATCCCCCTGCCTCACTCTTTCTCTTCTCCTCCTCCTCCTGCCTCACTCTCTCTTTCTTCTCCTCCTGCCTCACTCTCTCTTTCTCTTCTCCTTAGTCCTCCCCCCTGCTGCCTCTCACTTGCAGAGCCCAAACGGCCGTTTGGGCGCCGTGTGGCGTCCCGGATGAGCGGCGCAGAACTCAACCGAGTGCCACAGCAGGAGGCGAAGGGAGGCGGGGCGGTGATGTACATGGCCAGGGGGCGGGACCTGGAGCCTCTGTCATGCCTTTCGGCTCCCACCCCCTGGCCGTGTACATCACCGCCCCGCCCCCCTTCGCCTCCTGCCGTGGCACTCGGCTGAGTTCTGTGCCACTCAGCCGGGCCGCCACGCGGGAGCAAGCGGCTCGAGCGGCCGTTTCGGCCCCGCGCGGCAGCTCAGCGCGGGGCCTATTGCAGCGAGGGGCCCGGGGCAGCCGCCCCGCTCACCCTGCCCTATATCCGCCGCTGACTCCAGGGGAAAAGTTGTTGAGCTCTGACTGGAGGTGCTGGTACTGCATCTGGAGGTGCCGGTACTGAGTACCGGGCAGTACCGTCACAAAAAAAGCACTGCCTCCCCCCCCACTACTTCCAGCCTGTTTCTGTATCCTGCCTCCCATCCAGACCTGCACCCCATCCCCAGCCCACTCCAGCACCCTACCTCCCACCCAGCCTCTACACCTCTATCCCCACCCTGTTCCTCCTCCCTCCCAGACCCCCATCTCTCCATCCTGCTCCTGCACCCTACCTCCCACCCAGACCCTACACCACTACCCCAGCCGACTCCCTGACAACTCCCTCCCACACACTGAACTCATTTTTGGTCCCACCCCAGAGCTTAGGGGTGCCCCACAATATCTACTAGCTTCAGGGCCCCAGAAGAGTTAATCCGGCTCTGTTTCAGCACCTCTTGCCGAAAAAACAAAACTCTTTTGAAAGATCCTATACTCTTCATCTTTCAAAAAAGTGGGTTTTTTTTTCAAAAGAACCACGTCTAGATGGCAGTTTTACTTTCGAAATACCCATTTTCGAAAGAACGCACGGCCACCATTATGCAAATGAAGCAGGGGAAATTCAAATCCCAGCTTCATTTGCAATTTCGATCTGTCTAATTTACATCCCTCTTTCGAAAGAGGGATATAGTTTAGACATGCCCTATTTGAACCTATTGTGCTGATATGCCAGTTACCTCCACTTATTCTGACACTAACATAGTGCAGATTGAAATAGTGGCTAGTGCAGAGGTCCTCAAACTGTGGCTTTAGGGTGGGGAATAAAAGGTTAACCAGTGGGGGCTGGAGCAGCTCCCCACCTGTGCCAGCCCCACGGGATCCACCACTCACAGGAATTGCTCCAGGCTTCCGGAGCTGCCCCTGTCTGGGGAGGGCCTAGGCACATCACAGGCAGAATCTGTTCCGGGCGGACACAGGAGGGGGGCACAGGCAGGGGCTACTCCAGCCCAGCTGCAGCAGGGGGGAAAGGGGCTTCTCCATGACCTCCAGCTTAGCCCCCTTTCCTCTCCCTGCATCCCTCCCTACCCCCATACCCCTGCTGGAGCTGCAGCAGTACTCCCAGATCCAACTCTGGGGCCGGGGACATGGAAAGGGTTAAGGGCGGGCACAAGACAAAAAGTTTGGGGACCATTGGACTAGAGTATTACTAGTAATTATTATGTACTAGCACATGTACCTGGCGTTGCTTTGGTCCTTAACTGTAGTAATGGGAGGGGGTTGGAAATTAAATATACATGCTCTATTTAAATGATGGGGCTCAGGACAGTGGGTTGGAGGTGCAGGAGGCAGAGCAGGGGATCAGGGCAGGGGTGCAGGAACTAGGGCAGGAGGTGGAGGGCACAGGGCTGGTTGTGGAGGGACTCAGAGCAGGAAGTGGAGGTGCAAAATTCAGGGCAGGAAGCTGGGAGCTGTGGGGGACTCAGGGCAAGGGGTGGGGAGTGGTGGAGTCAGGGTAAGGATTGGGGGGCTCAGGGCAAGGGGTGGGAGTGCAGAAGTCAAGGCAGGGTGTGCGAGGTGCAGGACTCAGGGCAGGGATTGGGAGGTCGAGGAGGGAGCTTACCATGCCCATGTCAGCGAGGGTAGCACTGCTCTAGTGGTGGCTCCTCCGAGGGGGACAAGGGCTGCACTCCATGACTAGCAGCTACTTCCAGGGGGCTGGGGCTGTGCTCCCCGGCCACTGTCAAGTGTCCGGGGCTGTGCACCCTATCCAGCAGCTCTTCCCAGGGTGTGGAGAAGTGCCGGGGCTATACTCCCCGGCCAGCAGCTCTTTTGGGGAGCAGGGCTCTGGGGATGGCTCCAGCCTCCAGCTAACCCCCACTCCAGCCTTCACCTTATCTGGGGACAAGTCATGGTTTCTGGTCTGGGTGGGGTCTTCTCTGGGGGGCCTCTCCTCTGAGGGGGGGAAACATCTCCTCTGGGAGGGACTCACTGCTCTCAATGGGCACTCTCGCATCGTGTCCTTCCAAACAGCAGACCCTGCCTTTGCATGTTATGGAAAACTGTCCTTTTCCTGGGGCTTCCCTAGCATAACCAATCCCTGACCCTGCTTAAAGTTAGGAGAAGAAGAAGCTGCATACCACATTTGGTGGCCCTAGCTCTTACCATTTAGGAGGAATACTTGAACAATCGGACTCACAGGCAGACACACAGACAGACACACTCAGTGGTCCCCAAACTTTTTGGCATCACGCCCCCCTTTTTGATATTTGAAAAATCCTCACGCCACCCCCCACCCCAAATAGCAGCAAAACTTGTTGAGCCAAAAAAAAGGAAAAAGGAACTGAACAGGGCAGCAAAACTTGATGAGGGGAGGGAAGGCTGGGTTGCCTCATGCCCCTCTGGAATTTCTACGCGCCCCCCAGTTTGGGAACCCATGCTCTAAAATATATAGTTAGATACTGCTCAAGGAAAAAGCTATTGTGGGGCAAACCCAAGTGCTTCCTGTTCTAGACCACTTATTACAACTGGATTTTATTTACAGTAGAAGCAACTATTCTAGGGATATTTAGAAATGGATAGGGCTAATGTGGAAGAGATTATTTCCCAAATGGAGTGGGAACTTAATTTGTTTTAGATTAACAAGCATTAGATGTTGTCCAATTTATTCTCAGAGAGACTTTAAATCTTACTTATATGTTGGAGCGTGAAAGGACTTATGGTATAGTAAATTTTGAAATATGTTTACAAAGTGCTGAAGGTGAGTGAAAAGTAAGGTTGATGTACAGATATATTCATGAAATTTACATATGAACACCCAAGAAGTTGCACTTTCACTTTCACTTGTTATAAGAACTCTGGATAAAGAAAAAGATTAATCACATCTCTATATATCTATGTAAAGAATTATTCTATAGTTCTGTATAAGGCTTTAAAGCTAATCTTTTAGAATGACAAATTTAAACCTGGTTATCAGTTTTTACAGCTGGTTGTGCAGGAGTAAAAGGAAGTTATTAATGTAAATCAAATGGACTTAGCTGCTACAATTTTGATCCGAGGAAAATGTTGCACTGACTTGTTTTGTCATTTATAAAGATGTTTTGCTTTTTAAGTGTGAATTTGGAATCTTGATAAGACAGCTAGGAAACACGACTTTCAAAATTCTAGCTTATTATAATAATGTTTCTCTGTTGGTGTCACTGAGAAGTTATCTGGGTTTAAATCTGAAAAAAAATAGTTTGGAAAAAGAGAATACATAGAGACAAATTATAAACTCCAAAACAGAAAATCACCAGTAACAGCACTGTACACTGGGTAGGGTACATCTGTATTATTGTAGGTACATGGACATTAAGGTTAACACACTATGGCTACGTCTACACTGATGCAGTTTTTCGGAAAATGAAATGCAAATGGATGCTCATTTGCATATGTTGTGCTCTCATTTGCATATTCTCTTCTGATCCTTTTTGCAGAACAGGTTCTTGTGATAAAAAGCCCTGTGTAGATGGGGCCATTTGTCAGAAAAACCCCGTTTTGTGCAAGATCCTGTAAACCTCATTTTTTGAAGAATAAGGGATCTTGCACAAAACAGGGTTTTTCCTGACAAATGGCCCCGTCTACACAGGGCTTTTTATCGCAAAAACCTCTTCTGCAAAAAGGATCGGAAGAGAATATGCAAATGAGAGCACGAGATTTGCAAATGAGCGCTCCATCTGCATTTCCTTTTCCAAAAACTTCCGCAGTGTAGACATAGCCTATATAATACTATGTGCCAGGAAACAGAGTTGGAGTAGGTATAGGAACAATAACATTGAGTTTCCTGACTTTAGAAACTCAGCTACAACATCACATTGTAGAGGGTTTGTTTGGTTTAGTTTAATTTTGGGCTCACTTTTTGTTTCAGTTTTCCTTATTTTTGTACTCAAGCTATATACCATAGTGAATCACAATTCAAAATAGGCCATATTATAGGACTAAACAATCTTACAACTTGCTTCAACTTGTCAAAGAAAAGTCATTTTAAGATTTCCTTTCTCCTGCACAGCCCCTCCCTCAAGCTAATTAATTATTCATCTGAAAGCTAGTATGATAGAATCCCAAAGTATTTTTCCAAAAGCAGTTTTAAAAGGTTGCTATGGTAAGAGATTTCTAGAAATTTACAGCAGGAAAGAAGCAATCACATAGCTTTAAACAAAAATGCCAACCCAGCTAGTCCAAATAAACTCCTTTCAAAGCAAAGAAAACAGAAGGGTCTGGTGATTCCATTTACTTAAAAAGAAGTAATATCAGGACCAACCTGCTGAAAATAGTAAATGCAAGTGTGCGATGGATAGGAGTGCTGGCCAGCATTCAGTGACTAAGGGTTAAACTCAAGTAGCTATGGGATGTTGGCAGGCAGCCAGGAGAGCCAATGAAAAAAGGTGTTGAAATTTACATAGGAAGATACACCTGCCTACTGTTTCCTTTGTGTGAGTTTTAAGTTAGGAGCTGGGGAAGACAAGATGAACTGAACCAGGAAGAACTACCATGTCTACAAGGAATGCTGGTCATGGGAATGGACTGGACCTTGAAGTATGGATCATAAGTAGAGAGGGAAAATGTATATTCAGGTTATTTTCTTTGTTTTGTTGTTTGGTGAAACTCCTCTGCGCTAAGTCCATGTGCCCTCCCATTCACTGTATCTAAGCTGCACCCAGAGATACCTTTTTTCTGTTTTTTATCTGTTCTTTTCTCAGTTGCTCTGTAACGCCTAGCAACCAAGTATGTTTTATTAAGTAAATCTTTTTGTTGTGTTAATAAAATCACCTTTTTTAAGAGGATGATTTGATTCTTGTGTCCAAGAAGGTAACAGGAGGTCTGTGTATGCATGTGTAATGCTGAGAGGCCAGCTATCAGAGATCACAGTTTGTTTTCCCTTTTTTTCTTCAAGCTCTCTTATGGTAAAAAAGCTGGGAGGTATCCCTCTGGAAGAAGTTCAAATGCTTCTTCCTGGGTTTAAGCATTTGGGGTTTTTTTAACACATGATGGTAGCAGCTTATCTCCCAAGGCCAGAAATCTGTAACCTTGGGGAGTTTTTTTAAGCAGAAGCCTATAGAGGCAAGGTATTTAAGATCTCTTGTGAGTCCCCACCTTCTGCACTCAGAGGCTATGTCTACACTGTGCCCGTTTTGTGCAAGAAATATGCAAAGAGGCTAAGCATGGAATATCGGTGAGCCTCATTTGCATAATTAATGTGGCTCCGTTTTTGCACAAAAACCCCCTCTTGTGCAAGAGCCGTTCTTCCACATTTTTTCAGGAAGAATGGCTCTTGCACAAGAGAGGGGTTTTGCGCAAAAACGGAGCCTCATTAATTATGCAAATGAGGCACAGAGATATTCCATGCTTCGCCTCATTTGCATATTTTTTGTGCAAAACGGGGGCAGTGTAGACATTGCGAGAGTGGGGAACAGCTTTGACAATGTGATTAAATAATTGACTAAAAGGGACTGTAAAAATGTCTGAAATTGCCTTTGCAAATGAATCCAGCTACTATAAACCTTTCATCGTAAAATTAAGTTTTAACAAACAAAGAGCCATAAAGAGAGAAGTTAAAAGGTTCTAGACAGGAGGTCTGAAAGTGGTTCCACCCACGGGCTATTCAAAACCAGGAGGTAAATTTTAGTTTTCACAGTCAAAAACTTTTCAAATATGCAGCAGCCAGAATAACATTTGAAACTTTTAAATGCAAGTTTACTCTAAAATAGGAGTCAGAAAATATGGCATATGGTTCCATGGTTGACATCGCTCAATTATTTCTATACCAGTTGAGCTCAGTTAACAGATACCAAGATATTTTTTCTTACTGCCAGGTCTGCAAATTAATTTTGGGTTCTGAAAGTCAAGCCAGGTTCTTTATTCACACACGTCATCAGCTGAACACCAGTCACTTGCATCTGCGCTTTCTGTAAGACCTCTGAACCTGGAGTTTCTATTCCCATGCCATTCAATTGACTTCCCATTCTGTCGGAGAAACAAGGTGGTTGAAGTAATCTCTTTTATTGAATAAGTTGCTCCTGGTGCAAGAGACAAGCTTTCAAGCTTACACAGAACTCTGTGAGCTTGAAAGCTTCCCCTTTCACCAACAGAAGTTGGTCCAATAAAAGATATACGATGCCTACCTTATCTCTCTCATATCCTGGGACCCACACAGCTACAACACTGCATGTTGTGTTGCATGATAATTTATGCTATCATGTGCCGACAATGTCCGTTGCTATGTACATTGAACAAACGTCTCAGACACTTCGCCAAAGAATCAATGCACACAAAACAGATATTAGACAGGATCACAAAGAAAAAACAGTTTCTTGCCATTTCAACCAGAAAGGACATTGTCTCAACGACCTGATTACCTGCATCCTACTTCAAAGACCTTTTAACACCAGACTTGAAAGAGAATCCTCTGAACTGTCATTCATGCTTAAATTTGACACTTTAGACCTAGGTCTTAACAAGGACGCTAATTACCTTACCCATTACAAAGATAGCTTCCCCAATTATCACCTCTAATATCATTAGCTCACAGACATTTACCTCCCCATCCCCTTCTGTTCTGAAATTTGATTTGTCCTTTTCATATATGTTCATTTTTTTGATTGTATCCTTTGGTATATATGGTCGTGCCAATTTTCTTCCACAATTTGATCTGAGGAAGTGGGTCTGGCCCACGAAAGCTCATCTTGTTAGTCTTTAAAGTGCTACATAGTCCTGTTTTTTGTTTCAGCTAGACCAGACTGACACGGCTACATATCTATTACTGTTTCCATTATGTCCTCAGACATTTGCACTGTACCATTGCCTTCAGTGAACTTGCAGATAAATGATTGGAAGTTACTGCAGTAAACAACTCTGTTTATGATCCACACAATGGAAATGAAAACAACTCACACTTTCAGCTGTGTTGGCTGCTAAGACATTTTTAACAGGGTAAGCCAAAATGCTGCTCTGATTCTGGGCATGGTAGCTACACAAAAGTTTAGCGACTGAATGTAAATTAACATGCTTTCATTTGTTTCTGTTGTTCCTGTGAGTTATAGGTCTGGAAGAAGTCTGCCTCAGTGCTGTAATGATGAAATATTTCATCCCAAAATTTTGTTTGTGTATGTGTTTGGATTTAAATACAACAACCTAAAAGAATGTCTAGAATCATTACACATTTTTTTTTTATATAAAAATTACAAATTTTTGTTTTAAATCAGCATAAATCTTCCCACGTCTTTTGTGGAGCTATAAATGATATCCCGTAAAGATGACAAAAAACACTATAAGTACACTTTCATGAACCAAGCATGGAAATGGCTAAAAATAAACTGGAACGTATAAGTCAGATAAAACTAGACAACAGCTGAAGAGGGCTTCCGGGAGCAAAACTGACTCATCATCAGGATCATGTAAGGTAAAGTGCCATGCTGCTTCAAGAGTAGATGATGTTAGTTGCCAGCATACATCACTTGAACAATAAAGGTAGTCCATTGCTTGCCACAATGTGTTTCTGTTCACTGTCACAAGCTAATTCTTGGGTTTTTTCATTTGTTGTGGATATTTCATAAAAGGAATTTAGTGGCTCACCATTCATCTACACCCCAGAAGGGAAGAATTTATTTTAGTAAAGCCACTTTCAGGATTTTTTCTTTTAAAAATGTTACATGAGAAATAAACTCAGATAAGTAGAATTAATTCATGAAGCACCCTGAGCCAAAATTGAACCCACAGTGACCCAAATGTAAATCTAAGAATGTCTGCTGACATCAGTAGATTTCCCTCTGTATATAAATCACTGCATGCATCTCTACACATATTTTCCAGGGAGCCTTAATCCTGACATGTAACTTCTCTCCTATTCTGCACCTTGTGAGCAGAGATCCAGACCTACCAATCATATTAGAATGACAATTTAATTATGTACATTCAATTTCACATTTAATCTTCATTAGGGACAAGAATGAGATTGCAAAACTCATTGTACTTCTGACCAAATCAAGATGTGCTTGAATCTTGGGGCCAATGGAAACAGTCCGTATAATGTATAGGAACTGGGTAGTATCCCGCTAAAGAAGTACACTAATCTCAGGCTTGCCCCTTGTGGCTAGGCTTGACATAGCTACTCATTATCTCCTGCCCCCTTGCAAACAGCTCCTCTGGCCCTGCAGGTTTCCCACCTTGTGGCTTGACGCACCAGCCAGGTCACTTCAAATTCCCACAAATAAACACTCCAGTGCCCTTACAACAGGGGTAGGCAATAAAAAAATGGCAGCCTGCAGGGTTGGTCCATGGCGGGGCCACCGCCGCTATGTTTACCTGCGCCTTCGCAGGAATCGGAGGATTGCAGCTCAGAATCACCATTTGCGCCTAATGTGAGCAGCAAGAAGCAGAGGCCCAGGTAAACATGGAAGTGGGAACCCTCCAGGGACTAACCCTGTAGGCTGGATCTGGCCTGCGGGCCAGAATTTGCCCACTCCTGCCTTACAACAAGGTCTTCATCCCTACTCCAGTCCCCATCATCTTCCCACCCTTATCTCAAGGCTCTGTCACCCTGTCTCCTTCTCTATACACAAGCAGCCTTCCTAATGGCTAGTAGGGGGGACACAGGCCCTCTCACTATACTGGGTACCACCCCAGTGATCATAGAATCATAGAACACTAGAACTGGAAGGGACCTCAAGCGGTCATCAAGGGCCCTGCCCTCATGGCAGGACCAAGCACCGTCCTGTAACCAACAGCCAGAGTCTGCTTAGTCTACCTCTTTGCTGCTGTTTCCCTGAGTTCTTCCTACTCAGCCTTTCTTAGGACTCTTCAAGCTTATCTTCCATGTGGGGCTAAAACTTGCAGGATTCTCCCCAGGAATCTACCAAGCAGTCCCAGCATGGAAATACAAACTCAAACATCCTTCTGCCCTGCTCAGACTCTTTCCACTATGATTAATTACAATTAACCAAGAAACTAAAGGGCACGAAGACTGAAGGGTTTCCAACTTTCTCATTGGATAAAGCTAAGGCCCGCACATTCTGTGAGCCCCACCTCTACTCACGCTACTCTCTCTCCCTCCATTGGTTTCTCTCCTCCTCTCTCACTCAGTCATTCATTTTAACCAGGCTGGGGAGGGACACTTTTTGACCCAGTGTTCAATTGATAATTGGACATTTGGCAACCCAAGGAGCTACTCATTTAAGAGCATTAGTTCAGTCTAGTTAATCTTACTGAAAACTTGTGGAATGATTCAGATAATGTTGGCATTATCTGCTTCTGAATCACTGATAACTCTAAAGAAATTGATCTTGAATACTTATGGATCAAGGTCCTAACAAAAGCACAGGAAGGGTATTAGTTGGTGTCTGCTACAAACTATCAAATCACATTAGGGAACAGAATGACGATCTCATTATCTATCTATAATGTGTAGGAAAAAAAGCAATGTGATCATGGCAGACTTCAATTTGAGTGACATATGCTTGAGATCTCATGCTGCCAGTACCGAAACATCCCTAGATTGTCTTAACATTACAAATCAGTTTTCTAAGCCAAAAAGTGTTGCAGCCAATGAAGGGGAAATCTGCATTACAGACTACCGTAACAGACAATGCATAACTGAACTAAAAATTAATGGTACCTTAGGTAGAATGATCATGAGTTGATATTTGTAATATGCAAGCAGAATAAAATTCAGACCAGTACTATACATACTTGATGCTTTAGCAGGGGCAGTTTCACAATGCTAAAAATAATTATGAACCAAATCAGGTGGGAGGAAGCATTTAAATAGAAAAATGTGAATGATAATGAGAAATCCTTCAAGGACACCTTACTAGATACCCAAAACCACAAAACTGAGGAAGAAGGCTATGCTGGTTTTAAAATAAACTGGGTGGGTAGGGAAGTGAAGGTATCTATAATAAATTAAATAAATAAATATAACAAGTGAAAGATGGGGAAATTGATAGAATTTAATATAAATCAAATTAGAACTTGTGAAAAATGTATAAGAAGGCTTTCCCTGTGCTCCCATTGGCCAGAAACTGGCTAATGGGAGCAGCGGGAGGCCGAGCCTGGGACCGGAGTGGGGCCTGATGACCAGTAAGTGCCCCCACCCCCTCATGCTCAGACCCTGCATCCCCAACCCCCTCATTTACCCCCCTGCTGAGAACCTGTGCCCCGCTGCTGCCCCCACCCAGACACCCTGCCCCGAAGCCCGCTCCTGTCACTCTCCCCTCTCACTCAGACATCCTGCCCCCAGCCTGCTCCTGTTTCCTCCCCCCAGCAAGACACCCTACCCCCAGCCTGTTCCTCCATGCTCCCTTACTCCTGTACCTTCCCTCCTAGCCACACACCTTACCTCCAGCCTGTTCCTGCATCCCACCTCCTGCCCCTCTCTCGCTCACTGGCATCCCTGTCCCACACACTGACCCCCTCATTTTTGGCCCCACCCCAGAGCCTAGGGGCCCCACAAAATCCACTAACCCTGGAACCCCAGAAGAGTTAATCTGACCTGAGGCCTGGAACCTCAGTCCTGCCCTTCTCCCTCCCCCCCCCATGTGGATGGAGCACCAGGGGAGTGAGGTGTTTCAGTTTGGGGCCACATCTTTGAGGGTTGGGAGTTGGGGTTTTTTGGAGAGGCTTTTTTGTCTTTTTCTCTTGTGTGGTCCCCAACTGATTTTTCTATGGGTCAGTGGCCCCTGACCCAAAAAAGGTTCCCAACCCCTGCCATAAATAAAGACAATGTTGAAACCTTTTTGTGTTGGACAAAATATTTTACTTTATTTAAAATGCAGTATGGCCAACAAGGCCCCAATCAGGGCCACAGAAAGGGCTGGTGGTGGCACCCCCTCTCCCACACGCTGCAACACAGGTAGGAGGAGAGGCCATGATCCAGCTGCAGTGGAAAGAGGGGATTGAAAAGCATAGTGAGCAGGGGACACAGGCCCCTAGTAAATGTATATTGAAAATACACGGTCATCAGCAATCCCTCAAAGTTGAGGAGGATTGTCTTTCATGGATTGTCCATTTCAAATTGCCTGTGGGTCCACTGCTGGCTGATAGTGTCTATTCTACTGCCACAGACTCTGCCCCATTGCAGACATGTATTCCCAAACAGGATGAGTGAACCTGGCATGTTGGCTAGAGCTATAACACCGTTTCTTTCACTCTTGTTTTTGCATTACTTGTAGTCACATCTGGTTCTCAAAGTGCAGAGTTCCCTGCATCAAGCAATCCCTGCAACGTTGTCAGTTCTGAGCAATAGATTCCCATGAATTGATGTCAATATTGCATGTTTGTTCTCCTCCATCCTCACTAACTTTCACCAGGCTGGGGCACGGGGTTGAGATGCTGTAGAGAGTGCATGTTCTGGTAAGGGTTAGACACTGGGAGTGAGTTTGGGTGCAGGAAGGAGTGAGGGGTTCAGGCTCTGGGAGGTAGTTTGGGTGCAGGATGTGGGTTCTGGACTGGAACAGAGGGTTGGGGTGCAGGAGCGGTTGCTCTTTCCTCAAGCAGCTCCTAAGAGCGACTGACACACCAATTTGACAGGGGCTTCTAGGTGGAAGGCTAAGGGGATCTCCTCACACTGCTACCCACAGGAACCGCCCCCACAGCTCCCATTAGCCACAGTTCCTGGCCAATGGGAGCTGTGGCAGCGGTGCTTAGGGCAGATGCAGTTTGCTGAGACTCCCGCCGCAGGGGTCACAGGGACATAACAGTCACTTCTGGGAGCAGCACAGAGCAAGACAGGCAGCCTGCCTTCGTCTAGCTGCATTATCAGCAGTGGCAGCAGCCAAGGGGTCCTGGGCCTTTTAAACTGCCCAGGCTCTTGGGCAATTGCCCCCTTCATCTTCCCCATCCACAGGCCTGGTCATGACCCCATTTTAATGGGGTTGCCAGAGTTGGAGTTAGTCTTGGGTCTCCATAAGCCTGAAGCTCAAGCCCCACCACTCAGGGCAGAATCTCTTGGGCTTTAGTTTTGGCCCCAGCGCCCGGGTGTTGGGCCTTGGGGCTTGAGTGGGCTCAGACTTTGTTCCCCCCTCCTGAGGTCATGTAGTAATTTTTGTTGTCAGAAGGAGGTCACAGTGCAATGAAGTGTGGGAACCACTGGCCTAAGGCGTACAGTTGAATGGTTCTGATTCAGTCTCAGAGGAGTACAGGTTGAAGTTTCTCAACCTGTGGGGCCGGGAACCCAGCCAGGCTGGCTACTGGGAGTCTTGCCACAGGAGTCCGGCTGAGCCTGTGGCAGAGCACTCGGAATGCCAGTGGACTCTGGCAGGGCAGCTGTCTGCTGCGGTGAGGCCAGGAGCCTCAGTGGTAGGACCGTGGGGCTGCTGCAACAGGGTTGGCGGGGCTAGGAGCCCCAGCAGTGGGGCAGGTGCTGCCCCAGTAGTTTGGCTGGGTCAGGAACCCTGGCTGAGCAGCAGTCTGCCTGGGTGGGGGGAGAGCGGGAGTCCCAGCGTCGGGACTGCGGGCTGCTGCATCAGGACTGGCGAGGCTGGGAGCACTGGCGGTGGGGCAGTGGTTTGCCGTGGCAAGGCTGAGAACCCCAAAGGTGGGACAGTGGGCGCTCCATGACAGGGCAGCAGGGCTGGTTGTGGGGAGTCCACCGGGAGGCCAGGCAAGGAGCCGAGTGGACTGGGGGTCCAGTGGCGGGGAAGGCAGAAATGACCTCCCCGGTCCAGCAAAATTCCTCCTTCAGGACCGCTCAGGTCCCAAGGGTGCCAGATCAGGAAGATCCAACTTGTAGTTTGTACACATATAATGTTCAGGTTGAACACATAGCTAATTTATTATAATAAAAAAATCATAATTTTGCAACTGGCACAAGCCAGAAGATGTATAGAAGTGAGTTAGTTTGCTTTTTAAAACAATGGAAAGGCATTTCTTCCCAAATGAAAGACAAGAATGTTTGCTTCAGGAAATCAATTCCCACCATACATTACCATGCAGTGAGTCATCTAATATTGTAAGACATGGAGGATGGTCAAAATAGATTGGCAGTCATTTAGGATATTTTGTACTGTTGTGAAAAAAGTGGATTGAATAGCTGGGTCAGAGTGTGTCAGCCATTTCAGCTGATTCATCATACTGAAACCCACTGGCATGAATGCAGTAAAGCACTTATGCATGTATTTAAGTTAATAGGACTGTTCACGTGTTTGAAGTTACTCACATGCTTAAGTGCTTTGCTGAATCAGGGACATACTGCAGGTGCATAAAACAAATAAAATATGTCTCAGCTTTTGTTTAGCATATTATATTTAAGCCTCAAAGGTTTGGCTTTATTTAATGAATATATTTGCTTTGCTCAGTGGTTTGAATACATCCGTTTAGAGCCAAGAAGAAATTGCCACTTTCTAGTTCTCATACTAAGGGCCCAGTTCTGCAGAGCACTGAGTCAACTGCAGAGCACTGAGTCAATGAGCAGGTGATGAGCACATCATAAGACAGTGGTCACCAACCAGTAGATTGGGATCTACTGGTAGATCTTGGAGCCTCTGACAGGTGATCCTGACTGGTTTGGCCAAGAGGCTATCAAGTGCCGGCACTTTATCTGCCCCTCCCCCTACTGCTGCGCATCTCCCGCCCTTTGCCTTGGAGCTGCCTACCCCACCCCTGGGAGCCTCCTGCTTGCTGGGCAGGGAAGGGAGAAGAGGGGTGCTGATGTCAAGGTGCCCCCTCTCACCCTGTATCCTATCTCCTCAGAGCAGAGAGGGGGCACAACAGGACTTGAGATGGACTTTGCTGGCTGCTTTTGGGAGTGGTGCAGGGCCAGAGCAGGGGTGAGCCTGCCTTAGCCCCACCACACCACCAACCAGGAGCAGCCTGAGGTAAGCAGTGCCCAGCTGGAGCCCACATCCTGAAGCCCTACCCCAGGCATGAACCCCCTCCTGAATCCCAAGCCCCTGCCCTAGCCCCGAGTACCCCTGCATCCAAACACCCTCCCAGAGCCTGCACCTAGAACCTCTTCCAGCACCCCAACTGCCTGCCCAAGCTCAGCTCCAAGCCCCTCTCACACTCCAAATCCCTTAATCCAAGACCACAGCCTGCACCCTAACCAGCTGCCCCTGCCTGGAGAAGGGAGGCAGGATGGAGTGAGCAGTGGTGGGGCCTCAGACAAGGGGCACAAAGGAGGCAGGATAAGGATATTTGGGTCTGAGGTAGATCTTGGATTGCACTTAAATTCAAATAGTGATCTCATGTTTAAAAAGGTTGGAGACCACTGTTATAAGATGTGCTCAGAACCTTGCAGGGGTGGTGCCTCAGATGGAGCAGCACCCTGACCTCCGGCTGGGCGACGACAGGGGTTTCGAGGCCGGAGTCCACCACGACGGGTGGGGAAACAGATTCTAGTGGAGCTCCTGGTGGAGCTCCTGGTAATAGGGGCAGATGTGGGGTCCTGCCCCTGAGCCCGAGCTGTGCTCTCTGACCCTGACGTGTCCCTGGCAGAGCTCCTTTACCTTACTCCGGACCTGTTCCAAGGTCCAAGGTGGGTGTCCGTGCTCCGCCAGGGACTTGACCATGTGTTCAAATATATCGGTGATCGCTGCTTGGAGCAGAGATCCTGCAATGTCTCCTCCTTCTGACAGTGTCTCCACTCCAGACCAGGAGGGTGCCCGCCTCTTGGTCCCCTTGGGTGGGTCCTGGGACCCCTGGGGCTGCTCCCTGCGAGGGCCAGGGGAGTCTTAAGGGGCTTGAGGCTGGACAATGGGTGGCAAGGCCTGTGGCAGAGAGAACCACACCGTCATGGTGGTGCTCTCAGGCCAGCTTCCTGACACAAGGCTCGTTCAGGGTGCCTGCAGCTTCAAGAGCTGGCAGGAGACAGGAACTGTGAGTTGTGATTAGTATGGACAGAGTGTCCACCAGGGCACTTGTGTTATTTCCTGGAGGACTCTTCTTCTGAAAGAAAACCCTCCTCCTGTCCACACACGCCTTTTTCTGAAAGAGCTCTTTCGGAAAAAGGCGGCTTTCTCATAGAAAGAGGATTACCCATACCGGAAAAACCCCTCTGTTCTTTAGATTTACTTTCAAAAGAACGTGATTGTAGTGTGGATGTAACTCAGGTTTTGCCGGAAAAACAGCAGTTTTTCCGACAAAACTCCGTAGTGTAGACATACCGAGGGCGAGAGAGAGGAGGAGGAAGGGAGACAGAGAGAACACTGCAACTGTTGCCATAGTGTCCCTCCACATACAGTTCTTCATACACTGTAGTTTCAATCTTGCATGTGCAGCTCAAAAATTAAACCATGTCTGTTAAAAAGAAACAGGTTTCGGGGCTCACATTAGTTAATATATGACATGTTTGCTTTATTTGTGCAGCTAAGGGTGTAGAATTAGCACATTTTTCTCTGTGTTGCAATAAACTGCTCACTATAAAATTGTTCTCTGGAGCCAGTGAAATTGCGCAGCCTGGTGAGCTTTACAGCTGGGGGAAAGGGAAAAAATGACCTGATTATTTCTAAATTCCTCAACAACAGCCACCATTCAGTCCCAACCCCACACAATTACCTCAGGAAAATACTGCTCTCAGGTTTCCACAGCTGAATCCTTCATTCTTTCAAGGACAGGAAGCCTGGATATTAGGAGGATTCTTTGTTTGTTTCTGCACCTTTGTAACATTGTTATTATATTTTTATATTATGCACCAACCAACACAGCAGCCTTCTTTGAGTGTGATATCCTGAAAAACAGGGGAACAATAAGAAAGTTGCAGAAGTGGCTCAGCTGGAACTTTTTGCTGAATAAGGTCTTGTACATACTGATCACCACAACTATTACAAATAACTGTTCCACAATAGCTCCATGTCTACACTATGGAGAAGATCAACACTGCCGCAGTTGATCTCTGGGGTTCGAGTTAACGGGTCTAGTGAAGACCCTCTAATTTGAACTGAGAGGGCGCTCCCGTCAGTGCCAGTATTCCTGGTCCTCACGAGGTAGATGGGAGCATGTACTCCTGTCAACCTCCTGCTATGTGGACTGTTCAAAACACAATTTAAGATACTTCGACTCCAGCTATGTAATTAATGTTGCTGGAGTTGCATATCTGAAGTCAACTTTCCTCTTGAGAGTAGACCAGGGCCAAGTGAGCACTTTTATTCTAGAGTTAGATCGCCTTATTCTGATTTATCTTAATTCACTTCCAAAGTGACTTAAGACAAACCACAAAAAGCCACTCTATTGACAAATGCAACATACCTATGAGTAATTCATTTGACATCTTACAAGTAGCACGTTGGTATAGATATCTCATTTAACCCAAAAGACCTTTAGTCATCTTTCACACAAGGAATTAAGATTTTTATGAAGAAATAACAAGGATACTGATACAAGATGGGTGACCCATTTGTTACCATATTTGTCCATTACTTTGGGGTATGCTCAATTATTAGGGTTACTCTGATGGGAGGGGGGGTTAATAGTTCTATTAGTGTGCTGCTTGTGCTACTTATACTCTCATATGGTGCTGTACTTCTCCCTGCTGCTAGTTCCCTCCCAAATGGAGCTCTTCTGCAGGAACTATGTTCCCCAGGACTAGATTCTTCCCACCCTAGAATCAGAGGAACACACAGACACTCACATTCACTAACAGAGCATGTCTGAGAGAACTGGTTAATCAGCACTCAAAACCTGATCCCTTATATGTCCCTGGACTCAGTAGGCTGGGTTGCACAGTGATGCCAAGCTGTGACCCTCATGTGCCCTTGGACTCAGTGGGCTGGGTTTAACAGCACTTTAAGCTGCCTCCCTCATTTGTCCCCCAGGTTGGGTGTGAGCAGGCATGAGTTCATTAGCATCTAGAGCAGAGTTTTCCCACCAAGCAGTGCTTTTCTGCTTTTGGTATCCCATGGTTCAGTGCAGTTCCAGCTTTGGAATTGCTGTTCTCCATTCTGTTCTATCTTCAATGCAGATGAGGCTAGGGGTCCTTCCTTAATTCTATCACCCTTTTCCAGAGGGGTAGGTGTGTCTTCCTTTGCCTTTTCACTGGTTTTTCTTTGGTTCAAGCAGAGGTGGGGTGGGGGGTGTTCTCCATGAGTATCACGCCCTGGTTACCCAATAACACAGAGCTGGTAGGTAACACCATGTCATGAAAGTTCACCTTATACGAGCCCACTCTTGGAGTTCATTCACAATTACTGAAATCCAGTCAATTGTTATTTATTGTATATTTGCTTAACTAACAGTAACAACTCTGAGTCCCAAAAATACATGAAAACTCCAAAAATAAATTAAAATAAAGTCAGACAATATCTGTGTCAAGTCTCCAATTTTTTTTAAAACCACTCTTTTGGGGTGGAGGGGAGAAAGGAGTACAGTAATTCAGACATCAGCAAATAATGAAGATGGGAAGGTATCTAGATGTCAAACTGTATAAGAGGTTCCAAAGCATTTCCAGTGATTACAGAGTGCAAAAATCAGTTCACATAGCTGATGATGTCATAAGTACTAAATGAGATCAAGAACTAATGGAAAAATCAGCCTGTCTTTATACCATAGTGTCTTCTTTTACAGAAGAAGCAGAATTATATAGCAGTCATAACCCATTATATGATGACAGAAGACACAGTGAGAATGATATTTCACGATAGTTCATATTTCATTTTTCAAAGTTGATCAAAAAGTGCAACGAAGTCTGGATTCAAACTGTTGAAAGCAGCCATCATTTCATTTGTCATTGCTTTTTCATTACTTGCAGTCAGTAAATATTTTCAAGCCAGAGATCCAGGTTTTTACTTGATGAGCCAAGGCTCATTTAGAAAGGAAAACATTATGTCAAAAGAACATTAAATAAACAGTGATTGAAACAAGGGAAAGATTTAAAGGAAATAATAATATTAAATATGTTGTTTAATAATAAGGCTATATGCAAATAAGGACCCAAATCAGTAGATATGTTTCAAATCCTATTCATGCTGCGACGGTCAAGGAGCCCAATATGTAAAGTTGAATCACTCTGTGACAGCTGCAGTAGAATTTTTCATGTCCACAATATCTTGTGATTCTAGTAATAAAACCAATTTCACTCAAATTCTGCAGCTTTATTCTTATCCCTTCCAACAAAAAGCAAGTAACTGACTGCACAGTTCAGAATGATCTAATCTGCTCTGATTCAGAAGTCCTGAAGAAATACTCTGTTAAGGAGATCCAATAGGTCAGGGTTTTTGTTTTCTGTTCTAGTGTTGAAAAGCTAAACATGCATCAGAAAAATAATGCTATGCCTTCCAGAGAGTTAACTTATCACAAAGTCATTTGAGGATAGAGCGCAGACAACTTTCAGGGGGGGAAATAGATACTGAATCTATTTCAGCATTATAATCATTTCTAGAATTATTATTTTAATGATATTTTCTCAGAGGAATTCCTAACAAGCCAGCAAAAAACTGAAATAAGTTTCATTATGAATTTACGCAATACACATCTAATAATAACCACTACAAAACACTCCACTGTAATGATGGGGAGAAATCATGATCTCCAAAACCCAAATGATCTTCCTGACATAAATGGTGTGTAAAGAATGTCTTCAATGTCCAGTTGGTAAAATACAAGGATGTGTGTCTGTCTGCTAATAATAATAATAAATAATAAAGTATTAGAGTTTAGAGAACTCAATGGAATAAAAATGGGCTCAGGAAGCTATTCTCACCATGAGATTGGTTTAAATCCAGCCCAAGTTAGTACAGTAGAAATTTAATTCTGTTACCCATCTGATAGCTATTTAGTTATCTAGTCTCAAGATTCCTAGTGAACAAGTGTGCATATCATATATAAAACAAATTTTCCCCATAATTGCCACCCTTATTAATCTCCTCTGAATGACCAAAGATTGAAAAAGATATAGGGAATGAAAGACCTTCTCAATCTTTGAAGTGTTTTCTCTTGTTTTAGGTTGGGGAATATTGATCTTAGCAGACACAAAATTACAGCTCTCTGTCCCCCAGAAAAACCTCTACTGACAATATTTTGTGAAACTAAATCCAAAACCACTTCTTGGTTTTGAACAATTTTATTACTGTTGTTATTATTATTGCTATTATTATTGTTGTTATTACTACTACTACTACATTTAGAAGTCCCAGTAATAGATCAGGACCCCATTTTGCTAGACGTACCAACACAGAACATTTTTATTGAGCGCTGTTATGATCTTGGATATTCTCCTCCACATGTTCAACCTAGCTCTCAGCGTCATCACCATTCCTTTGCAGATGCTTCATGCCAGAGGCTATGGCCCAAATTTTTCTATCTTTGAAAGTCAGCTTGCCATTTATTCTATCTTACGGAGTAGTTATAAAAGCTCTTTTGGCTAGAGAGGCTCAATGGGAGATGTAAGCTAATATGATATTCCAGGACTAGCTAAAAAGTTTGACTGCCAAGGGCTTTTGTTGTTTTTTTCTCAGGCGTTTTTCCCAGTCTTATTTTTACTTTTTGGCATGTAATTATATTTCCATACCTATTAAAGCTGCACTGATAATTACATGCAAGAGCACAATTAGCACCAGATCATTCAGTTGGGAGAAATTTGTAATTTGAACAGTTTACCAAAGGGTGAGTCCACACAGCAGGGCTTAACTCAAAATAAGCTACGCAAATTGAGCTACGTCAATTGTGTAGCTTATTTCAAAATAGCTTATTTCAAAATTGGGAGCATCTATGCAGCACTTATTTTGAAATAGAGCACTCTTCCTCCGACTTCCCTCATTTCCCGTACAATGAAGGTTGCAGGGGTCCGAGTAAGAAGTCCTCCAGCTTGACAGTATTTCAACATTATTTTGAAATAACTACCTACTACCTGTGTAGACGTGGAGTAAGTTATTTTGAAATAACGCTAGTTATTTAGAAATAATGTTGCTGTGCAGATGTGCCCAAAGACAAGTGACTTGAAATGGTGAAAACTTGTTACCAGCCTATTAAAGGAGCCCCCATATTACTGTGATGGAGGCCCTATAAATAGATGTAAAAAAATGCAGCAACTTAATTTCCATGACATTGTTCCTATGGAGCTTCCTGCTGAGGTTGCCATTTTAATTCACTATTTCTCTAGCACATTTGTATACTGAGCAGGTCTTTAAAATTGTCCCTTCACAGTAGGTATATTACCTAAGTGAGGGGATGCAGGAAGTCAGCTGCTGCCAAAAGGCCAAACCTGGTTCCAATGTTAATCACACTGATCGGTGTCTGAATGACCTGTGCATACAGCATCTCCATTTTGTAATATAAGTTTCATTACTAAATGTAAATTACATTTCTTACTTGCAGAAATCCAGCAGAAACTGAAGATCCTGGATGATTTCTTTGCTTTTATCAAATAAATTTAATGAAACTAATGGGCAGCAGGTTTAAAACAAATAAAAGGAAGTTCTTCTTCACACAGCGCATAGTCAATCTGTGGAACTCCTTGCCTGAGGAGGTTGTGAAGGCTACAACTATAACAGGGTTTAAAAGAGAACTAGATAAATTCATGGAGATTAATCCATTAATGGCTATTAGCCAGTATGGGTAAGGAATGGTGTCCTTAGACTCTGTTTGTCAGAGGGTGGAGATGGATGGCAGGAGAGAGAGCGCTTGATCATTACCTGTTCGATTCACTGCCTCTGGGACACCTGGCCTTGGCCACTGTTGGCAAACAGGGTACTGGGCTGGATGGACCTTTGGTCTGACCCAGTATGGCCATTCTTATGTTCTTATGTTCATAATTATCTACCCACAGAAATAGCTCCCAGGTTCTGAAAATAATATTCCAATTGGAAGCACAGTTTCTTGGAATAATGGGTACAGGACACTTACATGTTAAAGAAGAAAAGAAACAGATGACTAGTGTGAAAAGCTGCTCATCCTGAATGACAAGTTCAAGCAAAGATTTCAAAGACTACTCTAGAACATCAGACCTCAGTAATTATCTTACATTTATATGGTGTCTTGCATCCCAAAGGGTTCCAAAGCACTTTGCATATTGAAATACAAACCTGCATGAAGATACAACAGTAGCACCTTGTCCCCAGCTGTCCGGGAATGTTTCTTTGGCCCTTTCTTGCACAAGTTATCAAAGGACAGGAGCTAAAAGGGCTACTGAAGAGACAGAGCTGGGGAGAGTACCTAGGGAAGAGTGGCTAGGTTCTGAGGGGAGAGGCATTAATTTGGGATAGGGATTATGAGTCTGGGCTGATTGGTTAACGTTCATGGTTACATGCAGGTCCCCCGGTATGCACAAGGAACTGACTTAAAAGCTGGCTCCTGGTCACTCAGTGCTGTTGCCAGCTTAAAAGTCGGCTCCCCATGCACATCAGCTTCTGAGGAGCCAACTGCTGCCCTGGGTATAACTACGTAATCGCTGAAATTTTCAGCGGTTACACGGTTACTTAACTACATGCATTTTAACAGCCTTAGTTTGGGACACATTTTATCACCATGTTTTGATTTGGCTTTATGAAAAAATCTCTCCTCCTTAGTAGACTTACTGACAATTGCTAGGATTTTGGTGCTCAGATATCCCACCAGAATCAGTATATCTGCCTCTGAACTGCAGCCATCTGCAGTGAAATACGGAAACGGTTTATCATATCAGTACACATCAGTTGAGAACTAGATCCATTTAAAATGGCAGCTCATTTAGAAAGGTCAAATGTAATAATTCAGAATGAAAGTTAGTCAGGGCACCAGTTAATACCTTCACTCTTGTGAAAAGTCTCATGGCCAGGGCTGGCACTGGGGAGAAGGAGAGTGGAGGTAGTTGCCCCAGGGCCTGGCGATTTAAATGGACTCAGAGCTCCAGGCCGCCACTGCTGCTACTGCAGCAGCAGTAATGGCTAGAACCTGGTGCCCTTAACATTGCCGCCAGAGCCCCACGTGGCGCGGTCCAGGTGGCACTGAGAGGTGGCTGAGGGAGATGTGGTGCAGTCTGGGCAGTGCTGAGGGCTGGCTGCCTCTGGCCCCCCCTCTCCCTTCTCCCTGTAGCCCTTCCTCTTCCAGGGGTGGAGCTGGAGCTGAGCCTCTCACACATTGCTCAGGGCCTTGCAAATTCTGTCACCAGCCCTGCCCATGGATTATCAGTTTACACTCATTCAAAAGACCTCCAGCTGCATGGTACTCCTTCATATCATACTTGAACACTGGTTCAGTATTCGCACAGAAGAAAGGGTGCTGCCTATTGATTAACTAACTTCTTCACTAAGTACCTTATAGTTCCATGAATATACCCCATCTGGGTAATGACCTAAATAACACTTGCTTATCTCAGGAGATCTGATGTAGCCGAGGTCCAGGGACTAATGTTATTTCAGAACACAAAAACCAAAAACATACATTACTTTATTGTCCATTTTAAACATTCACCTTTGAGCATGTATTGGCAATCACTAGGAACAAATACACTCTTGCCTTCCATCACAATGAAGATCTCATGTGAGACTATGGTATTCTTTAAACTTACCTACACTTGCTGTATTGTATCAAGCTGTTTTATACAATAAGAAACTTGGTTACCATACCAAGCAAAAAGAAACATATTGGAAAGCTTCCTGCAGCATTGATTATGACACAACTTGTGTCTTTGTAATAACTTTTCAAGTCATAATGTAGAAATCTGGGAGTCTTGTGTATGACTATAACTGATGCTTCCTACTCCAGAGATCATTTGCCCTTTCCTGTGGAGTAATTCCTCATTTAACACTATAGATGCGTTTCTGAAAATGTTCGTGCTAAGTGAAAATGTGCTTTGCAGGATCAATTTTCCCATTAAAAATAATGGAGAAGGTGGGGGTTGCGTTTCAGGTGGTGGTGGTGGCAAAGTCAATTTTTGTTGGTGCTGGGTCGTCAACATCAACATTAGATATCTAGCAACAAAGATATCTAGCAACACAAGTCACCGCAGTTTGTTAAAACACAAAGATAAACACGAGTGAGCAGAGGAGCACTGTGACTATGTGTATTCATCCACTCATGCGTATTACCACTGTTTTCACCAACTTATACCGCTGCGTGAAGTAGTCCACCACTTGATTATTTTTGGGTTATTTCGGGGATGGTCATGTTATTCGAAAAACATTCCCTAAAAAACCCCTGTGCTATTGTGAAAACGTGTTAAGCGGGCACATGTTAAATGAGTAATTACTGTACCCACAATTGCCTTGCCAATTGTTCTGTGGTACCACTTCAGAAAAGTTTGCAATCTTTGCTCTTATGACACATTGCACAAACAGAGTTGCAACCTCTTGGCTTTATCTCTTTGGAGATCTATGTTCAGTTTTTGCTTGGTTGTGCCTGCCAGCAGTTGCCCCAGGTAAATGTCAGACAACCTGTTTAGTTTGGCTTAAACAAAGGAAGTTTTTATTGGCTATTAAGAGACAGAGAACATAAAACAAGACAGTTAAAGATATAGATGCCTTGACAAACACTTTGGAAATCTTTGCTAGACAATTTATTTATGTTGCATTCCGACTGGCAGGCCCAATCAGGCTCCTTTTTGCTAGGCACTGTACATGGTCAAAGCAAAATGATGATCATCAAAGAGTTTTCAATCTAATTATACGACAAGGTGCAAAATTAACAGAATAATTACTTAGACTTCCAGTATTATATGTTAGCAGTGTTCTTGAGTAGCCATGCTGGTCCCAGAATGTGAGAGAAACAAGGGAGGCAGCAGGGGTGACACATAGGGGTCACCAGGGTCGCTTGCACCCCAAATGCTGAGAGAGAGAGGGGCTGGCCAGCAGGTAGTGGGGCTAACTGAGGGTGGGCTGGCATCTACATCAGAAATCTGCCCCCTCCCACACTTACCAGCAGCAGTAGGGGGAAGTGGAGCAAGGCAGCCCTGCTGCTTTGCTTTCCTGACTATGCCACTCCAGAGGAGGGGGGCAGGACTGCCCCCACATTTCCCGGTGGGAGCAGAACGATGCAGCAGCTGGGGAGCAAAGCAGTGGGGTTACCTTGCTCTGCTTCTTCCCCACTCCTCACCTCCACCACTGCTGATGAATGCCAGGCGGGGAGAAGGTGAACCTTTGCTGATGGCACTGGCCAGTTATTTCCCTGGGTCACCTCAGTTGAGAGAAGAGACGGGGTGGAGGTGGAGCAGGGGTGGGATAGGGCAGAGCAAGAGAGGGGAGATACAGGGCCTGGGATGGTGCGGGGTTGTCCCAGCCCTTCCCCAGGCTAGGGGGAGTCACAATGCTTGTGGTCCTCCCCTCTCCCAGCCCTGTCCCCTGTCACCAGCCACCTCTGGGAGGTGAGCGAGGTACTATCTTTTACTAGACCAACCTCTGCTGGCAGAAGGTACAAGCTTTTCAACTACACAGAGCTCTTCTTCAGGCCACTCTGGGGAAGGAGGCAGAGTGTTTGAGCTAAATACAAGAAGGGACAGATTGTTAAGCAGAAGGGTAATACGTGTGAAAAATGGCCACTTGAAATGGAGTGAGCAACTGAGGGTTAGATTGTTATGCATAAAGGTTTAAAATGGGCAGTTAAGGAAATGGATCCTGAAAGGCATGTTCTGTGTGTATTGGGAGGGAATATTAGGGGGGTTAAGGGGGTATTTGAGGGGTTTAGAAGGGGTATGTGTGGGGCACATTTATTAACTGTAGCAAAGGAGGCATGCCTGCTGGTTCTGCAAGTGTTGTTCTGGTGCCACTGTGAGCTGGTGTGTTCTCAGTTGTGAAGAGCTTGTTTCTGATGATGAGGTTGAGTGTGGGGGTTGTTAGAAGGCCAGAAGAGGAGATTCAGGAAGGATTTATTTCAGGTTGGGGTCTCCATCAAGTATGGGTTGTAACTATTTGATGATACCCCGTATGGGTTCTGGTGACAGATGATAGCTAGGGTTGTGCAGTCATTGGCTTTCTTTTTCCTATATTGAGGCAGGTTCTCTGGGAGTAATTGGGTGGCCCTTTGAAACCTGTTTCTCTGGTGGAGTGTCCTTGTTTAGTAGTTTAGCCTCCTCCATTTGCCCTTCCCCCACCCCCAAACCCTGCTCTCACCTGTAGTGTTCTTCTTTAGAAGTTTACCAATGTAACCAAATTAGCTTTTAGATACTAAATCTTTTTCATGTCTTCATTGCCTTACATGATGCATGCAACTATGTTCTGTTAACCATAAGATCAAAGATGTGAACTACTCCAGGAAACTAATAATATTATCTACACATCTTCAGCTTATGTAGCCCTGTTATAATGAATGACAGGCTGTTGCCTTATGGAAATGAGTATAACTAGATTACTAGTGTATGCATAGGAAATTGGATGTTAATGTCAAAATGAGGGGTCAGTGTGTGTTCAATAAAGAAGAATTCTCAGTCATGTGCTTTGCTCAAAACACTTGACAGCCTGCTTCAGCTAGAAAAGTGAAATCTCCAGTCTTACCCTGTGTGTCTAGTCTGCTGCATTTTAAACAGGAAAAAGTTCAAGCCATAAGACTTGGATTTCCAATTACTTACTTGGAATAGCTGCATTCAGATTCTGACCTTTTGGGATGATTCTAGAGGGCTTTTGCAAGCCAGCAGACTCATCCATCATGCTATGAATCTGATATGAGGATGTTGCAAACATTTGTCATAGTTCAACTCTGTTCGCTAAATTGAATCTATGCCAGTGATCTCTCAAGATACTGTCAGTCCCTTATGCATAGTACTTTATGGCTTTTCTCACCCATAGGGGACTGTAACAGGGCAGGACTCACCACTACAGGCACCTCCTGCTGGACACTCTGGGAATTAGCTTTTCAGCTCAAGAGTGCCCCCTTTCAGCTGGTGTCTCACCTGTTGTTACCTATTTTTCCTCCACCTCGTGTATCAGGACCCATGTCCCTCCCAGACCATGGTGTCCTCCCCCCTGGGTACTGCCCTGCCACAGTACCCCAGACTCAGAGGTTCTCCCCCACAGGGAAGCCCAGCCTCCTATGCCCACCTTGCCTAGTGACCCACTGCCAGTCTTCATCTATGCAGGGGCAACTGCATTCTGAAATGGCCACTCTTCATTGACAAGGGGGTGTGGATCTGCTGCCTTTCCCAACTCCGGCAGCCTCTCTGCAGATCTAGTAGCCTCAGGCCTTACAGCCTAGGAGCTTGCCTGGCCAGAGCTTCCCCAGCTCTGCCTGCTTCTCCCCAGCCCTGCTCAAAATCAGGAAGCCTCTAGTTTCCCTGGCAGCTAGGTCCCTCCTGCTCCCCAGCTAGAGTGAGTTTGTCTCCTCCCCTCCAAGAGCTTTTATTTATAATGTCCTCACCTGGGCCCTAATTGGCTCATACCAGCCACCTCGGCTGGCTCCACAGCTCCACCACTCACCCAGGCTGGGTTTTAACCCCTTAAAGGGCCAGTGCGGGCAGACACCCCATCACAGGCCTCTTTCAGTTTAAAAGGATTCTTTTGGTTTATCTTCAGCCACTAGTTGTATCCAAAAAGTCATGGTTTCAGTGTCAGCAGGCATTCCTGGAGTGCTCATCTACCTAGATGACACACTGGTTCATAGATCACCTCTTTCTGGTCAGGATGCTTCTCTACATGCCATACTAATTCAATTTAAGGACCATCAGCTGACTCTTAACATGGAGAAGTGTGTTTTTCATCAGGATCACCTGGATGTTGTGGTTCTTCATCTGTCAGCAAATGGCATCACCCCCTGCCAGTCCAGTATGGATGCCTCTGTTCAACTGCCAGATCCCATGGATAAGTCAGAACTCCTTGGCTGTGTCTACACTGGCATGATTTTCCAGAAATGCTTTTAACGGAAAAGTTTTCCGTTAAAAGCATTTTTGGAAAAGAGCGTCTAGATTAGCACGGGCGCTTTTCCGCAAAAAGCACTTTTTGTGGAAAGCGTCCCGTGCTAATCTAGACGCTTTCTACAAAAAGCCCCGATCGCCATTTTCACGATCGGGCTTTTTGCAGAAAACAAATCTCAGCTGTCTACACTGGCTGTTTTGCAAAACTTTTTGCGCAAAAGGGACTTTTTGAGCAGGAGCAGCATAGTATTTCCGGAAAAAGCACTGATTTCTTACAGTAGGAAGTGAGTGTGCTTTTATGAAATTCAGCGACAGTGTAGACAGCTGGCAAGTTTTTCCACAAAAGCAGCTGATTTTTGTGGAAAACTTGCCAGTCTAGACACAGCCCTTGAGTTATTTATTGCTTTTGTTTTGTGCAAGATTAAGGTTTACTCACTTCACCCTTACGAGTCCAGCTACACAGCAATGTGGTCTGGAACAGTGTTCACGGGCAGTGTGCCAGTTCAAACAACATATTGCATCAGCCCCCACACTGGTACACTTTGCCTTATGAGCCCTTACTTTTGTCACATGTGATGCCCTAGCTGGCCCTGAAGCTCTCAGAACTGTGCTCTCCTAGATTCACCAAGGGAGTGGAACACCCAGAAGCATTTGTTTTCAAACACTCTCCTCAGCTGAACAGAAATACTTCCAGGGGGAGTGGAGGCCCTAACATGCACATGGCCTTGTGAGAGTTGGCATCTTTATCTGTGTGGCCACACTTTCACATTGTGCATTGACCACCAGGCATTAACCACACTGTTAACATCTTTGTATTTATAGATGGGTTGATTCAGTACGATTTCTCAGTACAGTACCATCCAGATAAACTCAATCAGGTGGCTGATCACCTGTCTCAGGCTTCACCAGACAAACCCACAATAGGGGGTAATAAGCCAGGAAGAGGATAATCAATGAAGATTGATCTCTCTCATCACTCCCAAATCATTGTCAGAGCACTGCCCCCAGGTTGAAGTGTTACAATAAGTTTTGAGATATGTTAATCAGGTTTGATCAAAAACAGTTCCAGATTATTTGCATGTTTTTCTTTCCTGTGAGACATGAATTGTTGTTGTGAGGTGATCATGGTCTACTTCAGAGCTTCCAGAAGGCAGGCTCCCAGAGACCAGGAGAACACAGGTTTTGGCCATTGCCCACAAAGGGCCTTTTGGAGTGATACATAAGAAGCAGAGGTTTTGCACAGTGGTATGGTGGCCAAGAACTGATAATCACATGGCGGAGTTGGTCAGGAATTGTGAACCATGTATACCTAGTGATAAACCCTACACACAACTGGTGCACCCATGACCTGTACACTGTTGGTGCCTGAGCAATCCAAACAAGAGACATATGTGGAGAAACAACCTCTATCCCACAGCATCAGTGGTTTCTGTTAGCAGCCTACAATATTTTTTCCAGAGGTTGCAGCTATCTGCTTCAGAACATCATAAGTTATCTGTGATTGGCTGGAAGAGTGGCTTTCTACTTGGGGTTATCCCAACACAATAACAACTGATAAATGAACTGCAGTTTGTTTCTGCTTGTTTCACCTACTTCCTATCAGGTAAAGGGATCCGACGTGTCTGTACTCCCTCAGGCTTATAGGAGTGTAAGAGATTTAATCTCGCATTGAAGAATGAGACTGGAGCTCATCTGACCCAGGATTTGCCTTTTCTGCAGGCTCTCTGCTCATACTTACAGCATTACCAGTCAATACTTCAAAAAGCTACAGATCAGTCCTCAGTTTTGCTTATGCTAGGCAAGAGTTTTGCTCATCATTACACTTTCTTTAAGATCCAGGATTACAGGTCAGTGGGTGGTTCACAACCATGTACAGAAGTATCAGGCATACTCCAAAGGTTACACCAATGAGAAACAGAAAGCTAGGGTAAAGATCCTGGGAGTGTGACAACGTGTACATGCATGCAAACCACAAAGGGCATCCTAGTTTGAGCCACACCTTTCAATTCCAGTGAGGTTCCGTGGAGCACTAATATGCATTGCACAGTGGGTCTTGTTAGCATATCAGTAACTTAGTGCAGGTACAGGAGACCATCACAGATGACGCAGGTCTGGAAAATGCCCCTGAACCATCAGCAACTGAGTGGGTACTGCCTACTCAGTCAGAAGCTTTTCCTGTTCCCGTGGTGGCTCCAATTTCACTTCCAGCCCTGCCTCCTCCACCAGCTGATGCTGTCCCAACTGTGGGCCCATGTTGGCTGAAGGACTTTGTGGTGTAGCATCCAAAGGAATTACTGAAATGTTAAAGGTTTAAATTGTATAATTTGTTATTAAATGTCTGTTTGTGAGGCATGGCTTTTTAAGAAACCAGGAGGAGGAAAAGGAAGCAGAGGTGGGGGCAGGAGCGAGGCAGGGGGATGTCATAAGAAACGGAAACCTAGAGAAGGTGCCAGTAAGACCCTGGAATCAAGTTTGCTCGTGTTTGCATTGAAACCCAAAAGTGACTGGGCTACCATAATGGTAAGGAGTTAAAATCATATCTTGGTGCCAGCTGTTGATTAGTGTGACAATTAGCTAATAGTTGACGACCACTTTGAAATGATTATTTATACTTCAAACATCAAATGTCCAAAGAAAAAAAGTTTGAAATATGTATGAACACTTTCCCAGGCATATAGAGCAACTATATCCATTTAATAAGATTTATTGTGGTCTACAGTACATACACCTAAAAAAGGCTTAGCCAAAAGCTGATCAAAGCTCTTGGGAGCAGTTGACTTCAATGGCCTTTGAACTGGGACACAAGAGGAAAACTTTAGACTACCCAGGAAGAAAAAACTCATGTAGCATTATTAGTACACACATCAGCAGTTGGGGCCACCCATGCATCTTTGCCATTACCATTATCTCCAAAATACACCAAATTTGGGACCAGAACTTCAGCTTCTATAAATGGATATCAGTTATCATCCCATTGAAATCAACAGAGCTGTATCTGTTTACACTAGCTAAGGACACATCTTTATTTTCTTTGCCATTTTTTAGGTGTTTGGAATAGATAAATATCTAATGATAATGTGTTTGTTATTTACAATAAATGTATGACACACAGGTGTGTGAGTAAGAGACTGTTCTTTAATTCTTAGCCCTAGACTAAGTCATGGTCTCAAAGATTATACCCCTATCATGAGACACAGGAGAACAGCTACTCTACTGCCTCCAGCAGCTATTCTTGCAATATACACCCAAGGTGCTGAATGACTTGTGTCACTATTGTCTATTTAAAATGTTCAGTAGAACACACTAACTTTCAGAGAATGGGGAAGGGGAGTTCTGGGGGTTGTTTGCTCTATTCTCTGGAGACTGGACATGAAAAACACCTTATTTTAAATATGCTTTAATGTAAATTCATTTTTAGAACATTCATATATATTTTGGGAGATTAAAGGATGCTAATAAGCTAAGCAACTATGTTACTAATAGCATTTTAGGAGTTTCAACAACTACTGATTGCAAACATACGGGACCTAAGGAAGCTACATGTCTTTAGGGGCAATAATTAGGTTTCCAAACTTTCAGTGTGTGTAGCTGATAACGCAAAGAAGAAAACATGGACTCATCAACTACACTGTGGAGCCAAGACCCAAATGGGTTCAGCAGAGATATAGAGCATTTGATCACTATAATAAGAAACAGTATAAAGTACACGAGTACTATGTGCTCTGAGTTGATCATTTTAAAATATCAAAAAGCCTTATAAACAAGTAAGCAGGTTTTCTCTAGTAATAGAACATAATAAGGTCACTGTACACATTGCAAAACATATTCTGATGTATGTCTTAGAGTGACTGTCATCACTATAAAGTTTTCTATCAGAGTATTCATATCATTTCAAGTTCAATGTAATTGGATTCTCCTCCATTGGAAGAGAGGTACACTTTTTTAAATGTCACCCTTGAAACGGACAGTAGAATAGTCAGTAACTTGAATTGGTTTTTGCAAATTTTTATAATGTCAACACTTGGGTTTGACTTTTAAATTTGGAATGATCAGTTATATTCTGTTCATAGCCAGTACCAGGAATGTTGAAAAGAATTCCATTTTCACTTTTTAGGAAGCAACAAGTTCACTAAAACCTGTTTATAATACTCACCCTCCTGAATCAATGATTTTCTAGACTCTTCCATTTTTTATTTTTGTATAAAAATGTAATAACTGGCCTTTTAAATACCAAATATAATACTGAAGCATTATACTGGCAGTGTTCTCAGCTCTTGGTGGAAAATTATCTTTGAGTTTCTGTTCAGTAAAATTTCCTAGCTGATCAGAAATAATATTTGTGGCCAGAGTTTTAAAGGGGCCCCAAGCTAATCCATAATTTTGAAACCACACAATTGCAGGAGCCATCACTCCATCCCTTTGGCAAATTATTTGATTCAAGCACAGTGTTCTACTGCCAACACATGCACTATTCTTACAGTGAAGAAAAAACTGTAAAGAATTATTTGTGAAGGAACAATCTGTTATTTCATCCACTTCCTTGAGGCTCACTGAAGATTAGAAACATTCTCAAAGAGGACCATTCTATTTATTATTCATAGAGCACCATAAACATGCATAGTCTTTACCACCATGCTGGAAGACAAGATTATTGTATTAAATGGAGATTACAGTCTACAAGTCATGAGACAGCATGCTAGAAAGGAGATCAGTGATGAAAGGGAAAGCAAAAGAAGCACACTTAAGGCAGGATTTGAAGGAGAACTGGGAGACTGACTGGCACAGGAAATGGCATGGCAAAATAAAAAGACAGCTCGAACGATGTCTTGGCAAGAAAGTGATGATCCATTGGAACAGAGATGGAAGCAAAGAATCCTGTGCTGGGATTTCACATGGCTTTTCCAACTGCTTTAAAGTTTAGACTTCACTGTAAATGGTTCTTTCTTGTGCACAGATGTTTCGAGCTTTACTGAAGTTTTCAATGAGACTTATCCTTATTTCCCAGAGGTTCAAACTGGAACTACAGCATATTATAACAATTGAGTGGGAGGTGAATGGCAGTGGCATACCAGAGTACAGATGCTCAAAGAGCCAGGCCCTGCAACCTATGTCCTGCTGAGTAGCAGCACCTATTCTTATGAATATTTTTATTGAAGTCATCCTAAAACAGGGTTGTAAAATCAGATCTCAAGGTGAGGGAGGGAACCTGCCATGACAATCACAGAATCTGAAGTATTATATTAATCCAGGATTTGCTGAACATTACAGAATTTGTGGATGAACTGCATTTCCTTCCTTTTCTCTAGCACTGGCGAAATATCAGTGCTAGCAAAAACCTTTGCTAATCAAGGTTTCCCAGTGATATCGGGGGCCAGCAGTTCAATGTATTTCACTTACATGATGGACTTACTCTGACTGCATGCTTATGGTTTATGTGAAATTACATTAGCTACCAGGTCTAAAAATCTGAATACATTTCTGGGTAGTGGATAATGATGTAGAGCCAGATTTTCAGGTTGATGAGCACTTATAGGTCCCACTGATTTAAATGGGATTTGTGTGCTCTGAAGAAGAGCTCTGCGGAGCTTGGAAACTTGTCTCTTCACCAACAGAAGTTGGTCTAGTAAAATATATTACCTCATCCATCTTGTCTTTCAGTACATCTCACAATCAGGCCATAGTATGTAAAGCCCCAGTTCAAGAAAGCACTAAAGCATTTGCTAATCCATCCATGCTCAGCACAACACTTAAGTCTGAGTCCCACTGGTCTGTCCCAAATAGGGATTATATCTTGAATCAGGGACTGAATGCATCGCTCAGTGAACTTGGTTTACCAAAATGCAATATGAAACTCAGTAAGTATGGAACTATCTTGCAGTTATGAAATTAAAATTAATGTAGAAAGAGGAAAAGTAATACATGTGTATTCATGGGAAAATACTTGACACAGTTAAACCAAGATAATAGTATTCCCTCCCTCCCCCATCCTTTGTCTGGTGGTCTCTTCATGTGGTAAGGTCTTTGTGGTAGGGACATTTTTTTGTTACTACAGTAAAACTCCAATGGTTTGGCATCCAATTGTACGGCACTCCTGATAGTCTGGCATCAAAATGGCAAGAGCCTAGTGAGTGAGCTTCAGCAAAAACGAGTCACAACGCAGCAGCAGCTGCTGAACCGAGCAAAAAGGGTAAAAAAGGGTTAAAAAAATAAAACATTACAGTATACTATATCCAGTATGTACAATAAAAAGAGATAAAACACTTTATATACAGTATATACTGGATACAGTATATATATATAACCAACTTATAGTACCTCCTGATAGTCCGGCATATCTGATAATCCGGCACCACCTAGGTCCCAAAGGTTCCGGATTATCGGAAGTCTACTGTACCTATATATGTATAGTACCTCCTGCAGTAGGCCCTGATCTCATGGGATTTCTAGGCTCTATAGTAATACAAACAATAATGATACCAAGTATGACACTTAACAGCAATTCAGAAAATTCTTATTGTACAAAACGAGATGTTTCATACCATTCAGAAGTACAGTCAGAAGGAGAGTATGAGTTAGTTAACATAAGCTTGCAGGTTAGTGATCACAGTTTATTTAACAAAAGCTTTAAATCAGTGGAAGGGGTTGCTATTGAGAAATATGAACCAGTTTCCATCTCCTAGGGCAGGGTTGGGGAACCTTTTTTGGGTTGGGGGGCCACTGATCTACAGAAAAAAAATCAGTCAAGGGCCACACAAAAATGAGAAGCAATACATAAATAAATAAATACACAAATCCTCCTCACTGATGTGCCCCCTGACTGAAAAGCAGAAAGACACTCCCACACATTTCCCTCACACATAGGGTTGCCAAGTGTCCGGTATTGAACACTTTACTGTCCGTTAAAAAAATTTCAGAAAATACCGGACACCTAAAATGTCTGGTACTTTCTGATTTTTTCCCCAGCCAGGAGGCAAAAATCCCGGGCTGTCCAGCTAATACGGAGGCAGCCTGGCAACCCTAGTGCTTACCGGGTTCCACAGGGGAGCTGTCTGGCTCCGTGCAGGGAGGCAAGATGGTGGGTGGCCGCCGGCAGCCTGTTAGGACCAAAAAGCCTCACCACGCATTTTTTAAAGGGGCCACGCTGGATGTTTTTTGTGGGGTTTTTTTTTTGGCTTAACAACTCTTTGGGGGGTGTTTTTCTGTATTTTTTCTGAAACCATCTGGCAACCCTACTCACACACCAGAGCCTAGGGGGGTCCAGGCTAGTAGATTTTGTGGAGGAAAAGCCTCCAGGCAGTGCTTTACTGCACCAGCCAAGGCGAGAGGGGATCTGGCTCTGGCTTGCTTGACTTTGGCCTGCAAGGCTTGGGCTCCTCCCCCAACACAGGGAACCAGTGCTGGTGCTCTAGCCCTGGGAGGGTGGGGGAGAGCTGTGGGCGGAGGGCAGGGCGGGGGCTGGAGCGCCCGGAGGGGGAAGCTGCAGGTGGGGGGAGGGGGGGGAGAGGAGGGCGTGGGGCTGGAGTGCCAGCGCAGGCTCCTAAACCCAATGCTGGGGGGTGAGAGCCCTGACCCTCAGGAGCTGGATTTTGGCAAGGTGGAGGCCGGATCCATCCCCTGGGACTTATGTTCCCCACCCCTGTTCTAGGGGCTGAGTGCAGTCTCTGCAGAATATTGAATATCTGCTAGCCTGGGCAGTGTGAGTCTATGAAAGCAGAAAGGGAAACACTTAAGTCACTCTAGACCTGTTATTTAATGCATCAAAAATTGCATGTTATAGACAGTCAATATCCAGAGACAGTGACGACATTTTTAATGCTTGTATTAAAAAGTAACATGCACACTCTTTACATTACAATTAAGACTGTCTTCTCTTCTCAGAGTCAGATGGTTCAGGTCATGGGGTTGTAAAACACATGGTACACATTCTGTGAAACGGTTGTATGTGAATTTTAGCGCTTATGAAAGATGCTGCACTGAAAGCCCTGATGACTAAAAGCTTCTGCTTATCCACATAACAGACCCAGCAGGCTGCAACAGTGTGAGCTTCCCAATCCTGCCTTCCATCAAGCCTCAAGACTGATCTGGAGGAGTGAGAGAATAGTTCTCTGTGGCCCACTGAATCCTCTGACTTCACTGCCAAGACTACCAATAAGATTAGTAGTTAGGGCTTATCACACCTACAGAGCTACTTCACTGTGGCACTTGGTGAAGACACTACCCACACTGACAGGAGAGATTCTCCTGTTGGTGTAAATATTCCTCCTCCCCACAAGATGGTAGCTATGTTGATTGGAGAGGCCCTCCTGTCAATGTGGCATTGTATACACCAGGGGTGAGATCAGTATAACCCACTCCCCTGAGTAACATGATCTACACAGCCAATTTATGTAGGAACAACTAAGCCTTATTAGCAGACATGGGGAAGCACTGCTTTCCTATGGGCAGTGGATGGAGGCCACCAAGCTCATTTCACATAAGTCACTGAATAGCCATTAGCTATTAGGAATCCTTGGTTATTAGTAACATGACAGGGTTAAAGTCATAGTTAAAATGCTCCACAATCCTTTACTCATATTTTGAGCCATCTGGTACCCCTTCAAAACTTGAATGGAAAGTAAAACAGGGATCCACGATTAGTACTTTGACAACAACTTGTTAATTCTTTCTGACAACATCGTACCTTTTCTAAATTGTCATTAGACTTTTAGAAGTACTTATTTATGGGAGTTTCCTGTATTTTCTCTTCAGATTATGAACCTTAAAAATGGGTGCTGGCTTTTATTAGTTACTTTTATTATTACTATACAACAGTTGATTTCTGCTGTACACATAGTTTAAACCTTCTCTTGGGAAAGGACTATTCTTTTTACTACACACTGCTGGTCATATGAAGCTATGAATAGATTTCTCTCTGAGCTGGCTCAGCTTCTAACAGATATCTAGAGGGATTCTTCTCCCCAGAGCCCTTGCATATGTATTACTCACACATGCCATGCATAAAATCTATTCCAGAATGGAATCTATTAGTTTTATGGAATGACTAATCAAACAGTCGGTCCAATTTGTTATCTGATTATCCTAGTCATAAGATGAATCTTGACTTACTCAGCTTTATCCTGGTGGATCAATCATGAGATGGAGGTTAAATACTTTCAATCCTCACTCTAAGGCAGGGTTGGGCAAGATGCAGTCCGGGGGCCGGATCCAGCCCGTCTAACACTTTGATCTGGCCCATGGGCTGCATTGGGCCACTTTCTATTTATATCCTGCTGCCCGTGCACCAAATTTCCAGGTGGTGGCTCAGGCAGCAGAATCCTATTTAAAGGGCTCATGGCTCCTCATTGCAGCGCTACCCCAGCAGGGGCTGGAACTATGAGCCCTTTAAATAGCCGCAGCAACCCCAGGCAGCTGCCAGGCAATGTGGTAGCAGCAGGGCAGGGAGCCGTGAGCACTTTGCTGTGTTTTTAATTCAAAGCCTCTGGCCCCAGACAACTCTGGGGGCAGAGGCTAATCCCCAGTCCCGCCCCTTCCACCCAAGGCCCCACCCCTTCCGGGGGTGGAGCTGGCCTATGACCATGTACCAAAACTCATTAACTGGCCCCTCTGTGAAAATTATTGCCCACCCCTTGTCCTGGTCAATTCCTGGAGTCAACAGGAGAGTGCTTGGAGATTGATTTATCATGTCTAAGCAGACACGATAAATCAACCTGGATCAATTGCTACAGCATCAATCCACCACGTTGTGAAGACAAGCCCTAAGATGATCAAAGAAAGGCTCTACATTGGAAGCCATCTCTTTCCATAAGTAGTTCAAACAACATTCTGAAACTGGATCCCCCCACTACTTCTAGCTTGTAGGATCATTGATGCCCATGAAAGGTAAATACAGATCACAATGGTACACCCACTTTACTTTTGCAAGAGTTATTCCTCTCTCCACAAGGAATAAGTCCTCTTGTGCAAGAACTCTTGCACAAGAAGGCAGTGTGGACAGGCAACAGGGGTTTCTTGCACAAGAAACCCTTATGGCTAAAATGGCCATCAGAGCTTTCTTGCTCAAGAGAGTGTCCACACTGCCATGGATGCTCTTGCGCAAAAGCACATTTCTTGTGCAAAAGCACATGGCAGTGTGGACGTGCTCTTGTGCAAGGCCTTTTGAGCAAGAAATCTTGCGTGAAACAGTTCTTGCGCAAGAAACCTGCAGTGTAGACGTAGCCACAGGGTTTGGTGAGAGCTTTGTGGAACACAGTGAAGCCAAAACTGGGACAAAGACACCTATACCCAAGATTTAGATGTTTTTATCTGTTTTTTCTGTTCCTAAGTATCTTTGATTTTTTTTTCTAAATGGTCATTTTTCTTTTCTTTTTGTGTGTGTGTGTGTGTGTGTGTGTGTGTGTGTGTGTGTGTGTGTGTGTGAAAAAGAAATACAGTATGGCTATGTCTACACTCGCGGCTTCTTGCGCAAGTACGGCCGTTCTTGCGCAAGAATCTGCAGAGCGTCCACACTGCCCGCCCGCTCCTGCGCAAGTAAATTTACAGTATGGCATGGTAAGAGAGGGCTCCTTGTGCAAGAGCTACGCTCTTTTTTAACAGGTGTAAGCCCTCTTGCGCAGGAGCTCTTGTGCAAGAGGGCAGTGTGGACGCTCAGCAGGGATTTCTTGCGCAAGAAAGCCCTATGGCTAAAATGGCCATCAGAGCTTTCTTGCGCAAGAGAGCGTCCACACTGCCATGGGCGCTCTTGTGCAAAAGCACAGCTCGCACATGGCAGTGTGGATGTTTTCTTGTGCAAGACTTCTTGCACAAGAACACTATGCGCAAGATGTTATTGCGCAAGAAGCCGCCAGTATAGACAAAGCCTATCTGATTTAGAGTAATAAGAATGGTTTAGGTATCATACTGGCTTTTTTGAGACTTGTAACCAGAAAAGTGTTTGAAAGAGTTAAATGGAAATCAGTGTGACAATTAACTAGAGGTGTGCTTTTTATGATTCCTCTTTGGCCTCTGCTGTGACTGACAAAGGTTCTTCTGTGCCACTCTAGATTAAACAGCATCTACTGATATGTCTTTTCACAGCAATTCAGTTCCCTAAAAAAGTTTGAGCGTATGTAATGGTATATATTAGGAAGTGTGTACATAAGGGGGTTAAAAGCTACAGGTTAACATTTAAGAAGACATATTGTTTCAATGCAACTGTTTGTTGAAGGAGGTGCTAATAAGGTAACTGAGTTTGCTCAAAACAACATAAGATATTTTGGACACTTTTGTTATAATTGGAGCTCTTGTATGGCCTGCAAATATATTACTGAAAATTGAAGGAGAGAAAAAGAATAGACTAAACTGAGTTATTAGATAGGAATTTTATATTTCAAACGGTCAGCTTCCCTTTTATATTGGTTTCTACCTAAAATATACAGAAAGAGTTATTGTTAATTGTAATTCCAAAAAAAAGAGTTTATTAGATAGATTATGTGTGCTCAGGGACTAGCTGAAAACCTGACACTGTCCCTTTTTGAACAAAAACCCAAAACAACTTTGACCGCATGGAACATTTTAATTACTTGTATCTATGAAAGATTAGTAGGGTTTTATTATTTGACTGAATTTTAATTATTTAGTTTTCCTAAAGATAAACAGAACTGTTTAATGGGAAAAGCTTTTTCAATTCCATTTTTAAACTTTTCACTGGAAAAAGAGAAACAAACAAGCAAATGCAGCACTTAATGGATTAGCTATTTGCTTTCTAATGAGCTTTAATGATATATAATCATCATCATTCATTTATTACCCATGCTATCTACTTTTGTGCCATCAATTAAAATGTTTGCTTCTTTGGTTTTAAAATCAATTTTAGTAAATCAAAATTGTGTTTATTTAATATGAATTTGCACTTTCTAAGGGTGGTCAAACTATTCTCCAGTTTAACTATCCTTCAGATTTTACTTTTGGTGCACATTCGTTTCTCATTTTCTCATTCTCTGTAAGTGAATTCCATTCTGAACTACTGTTATGTGAAAGAATATCTATTAAAATGGAAATTGTTGCCCTTTCTTAGTCTGTGACACGTACACAAGTAGCCAAAGTGAATATACATCTCAGCCTCAGACATCTATTTTGTGTGAACAGATTGCAGTTTTCCTACATGAGTCTTTTAAAAGATTCTTATATGATTTTTAAAAACCATATTCGCTTTCTGAATTTAAAATATCTGATTGAGGATTTAGGCTAGATCAAACAATCCTGTCTCTCAAATACAGTTTTTCTTTTGCGACTAGTTTCAAAGAAATCTCACGCAATTCCAGCTCAAAATAGCAGAAAGGGATGATTCATTCCTTGGTTCTTTGTGGCTGTTTCTGTATGTATGTACATACAGAATGGAATGAAATGTACAATATGGAAAGAAACTCTTATCTGATCAGTAGGCTGATGTAAGGAAATAACAGTAGTGCCTTTGTCACGTGCTGTAGTGCTCTGGATTTATTACACGGAGAAAATATTCTAGTAACTAATGTAGAAAAGGGATGATTCTGTACATGAAATCCATATTCCTTTGAAGGCCAGCATCTTTCAATATTTCTATTTTCACATCAAATAGAAACATGGATTTTTTTAATACTAAACCCAATTCTGTGAAGTGGTTGATCTGTTTTTGGCACCTTTTTTCACAGTTTTCCCAAACTGATCCAAATCTCTACCTCCCTCGGACTCTTAAGTTGAGCCCCCTGCCCTCTTGGCTTTGGCTGTCTGCCACAGGTTTGGGTGGCTGCAAAGAGGACAGAATATTGCGGGGATGGGGGAGAGAGACACACACGTGTAAACGTTCATGTACATCTTTATTATTCTAGGCTGACAAACAAACAGACTTCAACTGGAGCTGTTAGTCCCTACAACATTTCTAGAAACCTGTGGTCCTGTCATAGGCAACTCCCTCCATCTGTTCAGAATCTGTGTGTGTGGTCCCCTCCTACCTTAAAGTCTTACCTACCTCATGTCTTCTAGCTTCCACAAGTCTGGGTGAAGTGAGAACAAGGAAAGGAGACGTATTTTACCTTCTGATGTCTTCAGAACATGAAACAACTTAGCAGTTAAAGACTGTGGGTTTTATTATAATGTTATGCTATACAAAGCACGTGAGATCTTTTATATGGGAAAAGGCAGTATGCCACACACACACCACACACACACACACCACACACACACGAGTCCTGCCAGTCGATGTTATAGTTACCAGTCCAGAGTCTGAATCAATCTAGTGGCCAGCCAGAGTGATTGCAGAGGGAAGCCTGTCGGTCGCGATCCGACATGTTGAAAGTCCCCCACTCTCCCTTACTTCAGGAGATGCTCATCACGTAACAGGATTAGGGACTTTAAATGGTGAACTCTTAGCTCAATGATTAAAGATGTAAACTAAAATGTTTATGTGCTGAAGACATCAAGTCTCACTTAGACCCCCACTAAGGCAATTTTGCAACTCACTATTATTAGTTATTTTATTAATTACTGTTTATACTGCAGTGATTCTTTGGGGAATTGGGAACCCACAAACCAGCAGTTTAAGCATATGACAAGAGGTGATGAAACCCTAACTAACGTATGAGAGGAGAGAATAACAACAAAACGATGGAGTTTGGTGACATGAATAGCATTCAGAACATGTAAACCTTCTAGCCATTGTTCTGGCAATGCAAAAACCTGCCCTAACTGGGCATGTGAGTGTTACTCTGCAATGAGTAAATGCTTACCTAGTCGGCGCTATTACCAGCACCTGCAAGCTGGAGCAGCCCTGACAATGGCTTGTCCCAAGGGATGGTGGGGTCATAAAGTGGCACACAGACATTCTTTACTGTTCTTTCCCTACATCTCTCAGGACCTGCATCAAGTATAGTTCAAACAAGTCCAGTGGCACCTTAAAGACTAACAATTTTATTATGGCATAAGCTTTCGTGAGTTGCAATTCATTTCGTCAGATGCAGCCAAACCCAAGGATATGGGTCTTTCATATTCACTTTAGGGCATGTTACTTGGCAATCAGTACCTGGTAAATCTGCAGCCTTAAACACTTAGGCTATGTCTACACTGCAGCCTTTTGTCAGCAGAGACAATGCAAATGAAGCGCTCATTAGCATTTCTCATGCTCTCATTTGCATAGTCTCTTCCGATCCGTTTTCTAGAAGAGGTTTTTGCACACACAAAAATGCAGGGTAGATGGGGCAAAAACCCCTTTTGCACAAGATCCTGTATACTTTGCTTTTTTGAGGAATAAGGGGTTTTGCGCAAAAGGGTTTTTTTGCGCAAAATGGCCCCATCTATCCTGCGTTTTTTGTGCAAAAACCTCTTCTGCAAAACAGATCGGAAGAGACTATGCAAATGAGAGCACAAGAAATGCTAATGAGCGCTTCATTTGCATTGTCTCTGCTGACAAAAGGCTGCAGTGTAGACATAGCCTTAGGTGCATCTACACTGCACCCATGGCTCGAAATAAGCTATGCAATTTGAGCTACGCACATTGCGTAGCTGATTTCAAGTTAATTTTGAAATAGCTAATTTCATAATTTGGCGCTGTATTTCAAAATAAATTGCTATTCTGAAAAGTCCCTTAATCCTCATGGGATGGGGTTTACAGGGATGTCAGAATTCTGTCAAGATGCGGAAAACACTATTTCAAGATACCGGAAGTATCCCAACATAGCACCACTGTCTAGACACACCCTTAGTATCCAGTATGTCCACACATCTAGAGCGGTCTAGATGCGGTTCTTTCGAAAAGGGAAGGCTTTTTCAAAAGATCCTATAAACCTCAAGGTCTAGACCGCGGTTTTACTTTCGAAATGGTGCTTGTTCAAAAGAGCACCATTACGTGATTATGCAAATGAAGCATGGGGAATTCAAATCCTGGCTTCATTTGCAATTTCGAAGTGCCTAATTTATATCCCTTTGTCGAAAGAGGGGATGTAATCTAGACACAGCCTTAAAAGACATTTATGGGTAAATTAGAGCTAAACATCAGCAGAGAGCCAGGACTGGTGGCTGTAAACAAACTTTATGGGACCAAGGGAAACTTGTCCACACCCTTCATAAGTGGCCATCTGGCTCACTAAAATCAGGCCAGACCATGGATGGTGCCAGACCAGAGAAGTTCAACCTGTACACACATTCAGATAGGACTGATTCTGTGGTGTCAAAAATGTACGAAGCTTTATTCTAGCATATGCTCTGGTTGTTTAAGCCATTTTTAAAACACAGCTGTTCGGCTGCTCTGTGACTGAAGATACTCTAAAGCCTGATGTAATCACATTCACTCAACTATCATGACCTTTTTTGTTAATTGTTTTGAAAAAACATTCCCCCACACCCTCAATTCAAGTCTACACTTTTGCTAACTAGTGCATTGCTATTTCCTGGCAGGCGCCATCTCCCAGCATAGACATGTGGATATTACTATCGTATACTTGATATGACAGATTTGACCGATGTGGTCCATTTATTCCCCTCCAGCACATTATCTCCCAGACGTAGAATGAATTATTACCTTTGCTCTAGTCAGTGTAGTAATGTACTATGCTGCATAGTGAGCCTAATACTTTCAGTGTGTTTTCTACAACACGTTCCTTCATGGAATCTTCCAGTCTCTAATTGTATTTACATTTCAAATTGGTCTCTTTTTTTCTTTGATGTTAATAACCTTACAGCTGTATAGAGATTTTTATCTAAGTGGTTCCCAATCTTTACTGTATTTTACAATCTAAGAATGAAATTCACTTCTATGCAGAGGCACATACAAAGCTCATGCACCATTCAAGTCAAAACAGCGGCTTAGGCGGGACATCCGGGGTCCATGGGCCTCATGTTCAATCTCTGGGTGCATTTAATTCTGATTGCACAAACCACAGGTCAAAATCTGTATCAGGGGTTGGCAGGCGTGTGCCGATTTTCCTTGGCACACTAGGCGGGGAGCTCAGCCCTGACCCTCACCCACAGCAGCTGGGAGCCTGTGCCACTGTTCCTTTAACGTGTGCACCTACTCGGCGACACACAAAAAATCTATGCCCGCTCACCTCCACAGCAGCCCTCACTTCCCTCTTGCTCCTGAAAGGTGAGTGTCATGGCTGCTCCTGCTGACGGGGACAGAGACAACCTGGGGCTGCGTTGGTGAGTGTGTGTGTGTGGGGGGGAGGGTTGAGGACCAGAGGAGGGGGGTGTTGAAGCTGCGGGCGGCTTGGGGCCTGGAGGAGGGGTTGAGGCCATAGGCAGTCTGGGGACTGGGGGGGAGGGAATGTTGAAGCCATGGGTGGCCTTGAAACCAGAGGCGGGAGTGTTGCAGCCACGGGAGGCCAGGGCCACGTTGGCGGGCCTGCTGCTGGGGTTTGAGGCCACATTGTGGGGCAAACGGCGTTTCGGGTCTAGACATGTGGCAGCTGGGCGGGTTGCTGCTGTGGCATGTTGAAGCCATGAGTGAGTGGGTTGGGGACGGGTGTAGGTAGATGGAATGTAAGTAGCCAGACTGAAACTGAGTTACGCATTAGGGCAAGCAGTTGACAGTTCAACTTTTACTAACAGTGGCATAGGGCTTTTAATGACCATCCACCAGGATGTTAGTTTTACAACTAATCTGAAAGCCAATACATCTAAACACCTATTGTCTCCTAAAATCATTCTGACTATTGCTTTTTTCAGCGGTGGATATAGGCCAGGGCAAGCGGGGCGCCTGCCCCGGGCCCCGCACTTCAATAGGCACCGCGCCAGCACCAGGGGCGGACTGGCCCGGCGGGATACCAGGAATTTCCCAGTGGGCCATACACCAAAGGGCTGGCTGGCGGCTGCTGGAGGAGGAGGGGGATTGTGATGGGGTGCCGCAGCCCTGCACTTTAAATTCCCCGGCGCTGGCCAGTACGGGCCATGTGGGGCCGAGGGAGCGCGTGCGTGGCGTGCTGAAACACTGTGCAACAGCTGAGAGGGGAGATGCCCGGGTGTGGCGTGACGTCACGGCCTGGGACTTTAAAACCGCGCGGCCCAGCGTTGCACCGCTCGGTTCGGCACATGGTCTGGTGCCTGGGCTGGGGTCACAGCCGCCCTGAAAACTGGAAGGCAGAAGATGGATGGCAGAGGAAGGGGCTTGCGCTGAGGGGAGGGGGGCAGGTCAGGAGAAGAAAGGGGAAGGCACCAAGGGACAGCGTGGAGGAGAGACAAATGCCAGGGGGCCAAGTGGAGACAATGGGGAAAAGGGCAGGAGGGGAGGTGTCAGGGTTATGCTGGGAGAGGAGAGGGTAAGGGCACTGGGGGCTAAAGGGGGGAGAGGTGCTGGGAGAAGGCTTGAAAGGAGGGGTGGGCATGAGGAAGGTGGGGATGGAGCAAGGCATGTGCGAGGTTACAGGGGCATGAGGGAATGGGGCAGAGGTGGTGAGGGTGGGCATCAGGAAAAAGAGGGCAAAGGCGCAGGGGCAGTGAGGGAAGGGAGGCACCAGGAGGTGCAGGGGGTAAGGAAGGTGCAGGTGCCAGGGGATTCTGGGGGTAAAGCAGAAGGGCAGACACCTGCAGGGGAGGGACCAGCACCAGAGGACAGGGGCAGGACAGGTGTGTAGAGGGAGGTGTTAGGAGAGGGGATGAGGAGGGGTAGCTCACATGATCAGAGGAGTGGGCACAGGAGGGACACCTTTTTTCTATTTTTTCTCCAAAGGGGGGCCCCACGAAATTGTGCTGCCCTGGGCCCCGCAAAACTCTCATCCGCCCCTGGCTTTTTTAATGAGTCAGACTGACACCTTCTGAATCATCATCACTACTTCCTGCAGCGTCTGGGTTTTCACATCCAAGTACTGCTGCTGCTCAATCCTGCTTAGGTTGTGATGTCTGATTAGATCACAGCTTGATGCCTACTATTATAATTGTTGCCAACTTAATTTTGCCTTCCTATTAAACACTCTCCTCCTCTCCCACTATTCCCTTCCCTACTATACATTTGTTATCTGTCCAATTAGAAAAATCATCCAAAAGCATTCAGCAGTGAGAAAAGGGCTACTAAGTCATCAATGTTACTTACTCATTCAGGTTTTTCTATGTGAAGGAGACAGCAGAGGTTTGGTTAACATATGGCTGTCCTTAAGTTAATATACTTACGAATCATTTCATTTTGTTGATATTGTAAGGCAGTTTGGAAGAATTGCTCTTATTATTTCTATTACACATTTTCACAAAACTATAAATCCTAGTTATTGTGGAGGCTTTGTTAGAAAGAGATGTGCAGCGTTGCTATAAATCACATCACTATGTATTCAGCTAGAAAATCAATATGCATACTGTATTTTGTAAAGAGAAATGGCAACAGTTTGGGAAGGATGGAGCTCATGAGGGCCTTTAAAGTCTATCTAGCCATCACTTGTTTCCATATTTCTTCTATGTGCTTAATTCTTCTTTCTAATGATGTTTACAATGGCAATTTCTTTTACTGACTCCTTCCTCTGTGTTGGAAGCACTAGCAAAACTACAGGGGAGAAACTGGTCAAAGCCACAATGTAGAATTCTAAGAAGCTGCATAGCTACATTCAAAGCCCCTAGTACTGTGGTCTCCTGCAGCAGAGCCATGCTACATTATGCATTGGTGCTAGTTGATTACAAAATTATTTTATAACCTTCAGTTATGTTGAATTAATTCTAAAAGCATACTACTTTAACCATGGTGTTATTCATCTGAATTGTAACACCTGAATATTTTTTCCTGTTGGGGTTTAGGAGCTCTTTAGAAGGGGATTCTGTTTGGTCTGATTGGAGTGACAAGGTGGGAACACAGCAACAAGAGGAATTACAAACTGCAGCTCCCAGAATGCACAGGAGCTGAGCTCTCTAAAGATTAGTAGTTCCACAAGGCAGTGACCTTTCCCTTTTCTGCATTTGCTAACCTGCACAAAAGCAAAGGTCTACTCTTGCAGGGTTTAGATTGCTGCGAGGTGGGCTCCCTTGTCAGCTGCATACATCCAAAACTTACTTAGGAAATGAGTAGCAAGAGATGGTACATAGCATGCAGTGTGACTAATCTCCACAAGAGTAAATCCACTCCTATATAATTTAGGCATCCTTGAGAGAAACCACCTCCTATCTGCTCCCCTTTGCCCATTTTGCCTCTTAAACAGGTCACTCTTGTCTTTCCGGTTTTCCTAAGGGTATACCTACACTACAAGGGTATTTTGAAATAAGTTATTTCGGAATAATAACTCCCAAAATAACGATTTTGAAATAGCATGTTCACACTACAGGGAAATTGGTCTGAGGTAGACTTCCCTAATGTGGACACACTACCTCAATTTGGAGCCCCAGGAAGCACTGGGAAGTAATTACTTTGAATGGCCCAGGGGAGGAGCTATTTCAAAACTGCAGCAGTGGAGTGTCCACACAAACACAGTTTCAAAATAGCAATTTTGAAATAAGCATTATTCCTCATAAAATGAGGGTTTATTATCTGAAAATAAGAAGCCTGTTATTTCAAAATAATTTTGAAATAATGGGCTTGCTGTATGGATGCCCACTTTGTTATTTCAAAATAACATGAGTTATTTCAAAATAACACTGTAGTGTAGACATGCCCTTAGTGAGCTGAATCTCTTGTTGTTTTCCACTCTATTCTTGAAAGGGCAGATACAGGTGAAGCAAACTTATTGAAGTGATCAGGTGAAGAAAACCCACTGAACCCTCTTGTTCATGGAAGATGCCTCTTCACATGGAGAAGGGCTGCAGGCAGACATGCAGAGGAATGGAAGATTGCTGGAAAACTGACTTCTTTGTGCATTTATGTGGCATCTCAACAAAGAGTTCAACTAAATAACCATTTCCACAGCCACATATTCACATTGTGTCTTGGCTAAATGTAACCTATCTGCCAGTTTTATGTTTGTTGCATCCAATCCCCTATTCTCTTTCTCTATGTCACCCACAACACAAACTGGGGAGGGTGTTATTACTTTTCTGCCCATAAAATGACACCCAAGTGAAACAGCAGTCACAGTACATTGTGCAAGTCCTGAAATTAGTATTACATGTACTAGGCTGGGTTCCAATGGCCTTTGTAGATTTGGCTTCTCCTCACTGGGAATCATATGTGCCCATGGGTTCTAATGAGTTCCTACCACTTGGCTCCTGCTAAGTGAGACTCCGATATTCATTGGTTGACTTCTTGACTGATTAAAAAAAAAAAGTGGTAGGGTCTCCTGAGAACTACCTACTCATGACATCTAAATAAGACGTCATACTCAACAGATTGCAATCCTCCCTACATTCTGTTAATATGAATGAAATTAACAATGCTGATATTTACATTTTCATCATTTGACATTTGAGTTAATACCTAGCTGAGATGAATAAGGATAGTTCTCATCTCTAAGAGTGATTGTGAAGACATCACTCTATTGCTTATACTCAAGTTTGCATTTTGAAACTTTTCTTTGGAAATTGAAGTAGTAGAGACCTCTTTTAAAATGTATTACTATGGAAGGAAAGAGTTGATTCTAAAATACAAGATGGTATGCTGGGTAAGGTGTTGGTAACTATATCCTCACACACACACTCATCCCATCATCTCCCCGTGTATTTTGATTGTAAGTTCTTTGAGAGAGATCTTATCTTTAATCTTGTTTGGCACAACAGATCTTAATGAATAATAATTTTAATAGTCCATTTCTCATAATAAATGCCCTCTCTGTAAGGAATGTGTCAAAAATTCCTTAGTTAAGAACAGCCATACTGGGTCAGACCAAAGGTCCATCCAGCCCAGTATCCTGTCTGCCAACAGTGGCCATTACCAGATTCCCCAGAGGGAGGGATCACATCAGGTAATCCTCATGTGATCCCTCTCCTGTCACCCACCTCCAGAGAAACAGAGGCTAGGAATACCATTCCTACCCATCCTGGTTAATAGCCATTGATGGACCTAACCTCCATGAATCCATCTAGCTCCTTTTTGAACCCTGTTAAAGTTCTAGCCTTCACCACATCCTCTAGCAAGGAGTTCCACAGGTTGTGTGCTAAGTGAAGAAAAACTTCCTTTTGTTTGTTTTAAATCTGCTGCCTATTAATTTCATTTGGTGACCCTTAGTTCTTTTATTGTGGGAATAAGTAAATAACTTTTCCTTATTCACTTTTTCCATACCAGTCATGATTTTATAGACCTCTATCATATCACCCCTTACTCTCCTCTTTTCTAATCTGAAAAGTCCAAGTCTTTTTCATTCTTCTTCATATGGAACCCATTCCAAACCCCTCATCATTTTGTTGCCCTTTTCTGAACCTTTTCAAATGCCAATATATCTTTTTTGAGATGAGGCAACCACATCTGTACGCAGTATTCAAGATGTGGACGTACCATGGTTTTATATAGAGGCCATACAATATTTTCTGTCTTATTCTCTATCCCTTTTTGAATGGCTTCTAACATTCTATTTGCTTTTTTGACTGCCGCTGCACACTGAGTGGATGTTTTCAGAGAACTATCCATAATGACTCCAAGATCTTTCTGTTGAGTAGTTCTAGCCAAATTATTCCCCATCACATTGTATGTATAGTTGGGATTATTTTTCCAATGTGCATTACTTTACAATTATCAGCATTAAATTTCATTTGCCATTTTGTTGCCCAATCACTTAGTTTAGTGAGATCTCTTTGAAGCTTTTCACAGTCTGTTTTGGTCTCAACTATCTTGAACAGTTTGGTATCATCTGCAAATTTTGCCACCTCACTGTTTTCCCCTTTCTCTAGATCAGTGTTTCTCAACCAGTGGTACAAATACCCTTAGGGGTACTTGAGAGAAGTCTGGGGGGTACGTCAACACAACTGAAATTTGGAGAAAACTGAATTTTTGTTTTAAAATTTGTTTTAAGTTTTACAGCGCTTTATTATTTTTGTACTTTTTACACCCAAAAATTTCATTGCCCTCCCAGCTACGATTAAGTTGTTTAAACAAATGTGTTTCAATGGTAGAAAAAATTGGGTCTGAAAACTGTTGGTACTGCAGGTACTTATAATTTTTTTTAAAGGGGTACTTTATAAAAAAAAGTTGAGAAACACTGCCCTAGATCATTTATAAATAAGTTGAATAGGATGGGTTACACTAGCATGGGTTTATTGATTGAGGAATTAACATTCCACTATATTCAAACTAAAGAGGATAGAGCTGCCACTAAAGATTTAAACTAAAGGGGAACCAGCTATCTTGCGCTCGCTCTCTCTCTCTCTCTCTCTCTTTCTCTCTCACACACACACACACACCTTCATTCATTCACTCACATTCATTCCTGCCCTCAGGCACTCACACACTTACACAGGCATATGGGTTGCAGAATGAGCCAAGGCATGTAGAATCTGGAGAGTCTGTCTGCTGTTCATGGCTGGGGAGCTGGTAAGAAAAGAAGGAGGAGCTTCTCAGAAAAGAGAGCTTCTGCCACATGCACTCTCCTTTTATTGCCTCTGTTACAACCTCTGTATAACCCGAGACTCATCGACATTCCTCACCAGGCAGCATGCCCAGACTTCCCTTGATCCAGCAGAGCAGCAGTCTCCTTAATTGGTCTGATGACTCATCACGGGGCTCCACCTGCTCAGCCTTGCAGTTTCTAATCCCAAACACACAATAGTTTCCACTCACACACACACACATTCATATCTCAGGGGAGAATCCAGTTTAGAGCAAGTTACAAGCAAAGTGGCTGAAAATTACTAAGATTACAAAGTTGCAATGCTCAACAATTACCAAGCTTACAGTAAGTTTCTGAATTTACAAAGCAAAGTTGCTGAGAGTTGCAAAGTTGAAAGGTTTTATAAAGTTTACAGAATTGCAAGGTTTCAGATTAGGAGTTGCAGAGTTTGAAACGCAATGCAAAGCTGCAGAGAATCATTTACAAATCATCAGTAATGAAGTGATATAGAGGACAACTGCCCTCCACAGAAATGCAGTCAGCAGGAGGTTTTTTTGACAGTCTCCAAGTCATGTACTGACAGGACCCCACAGTTTAGCATATTTCCAGAAAATCCATGTGTAAAATCAAGCAATAGCTCGGGCAGAGGCTTTAAACAACAATTCCTACCCTTTCTTTCCTGTCTTTTAACCAGTTATCAATCCATGAAAGGACCTTCTCTCTTATCCCGTGACAACTTACTTGACTTAAGAACCTTTGGTGAGGGACCTTGTCAAAGGCTTTCTGGAAAACTAAGTATACTATATCTACTGGATCCCCCTTGTCCACATGTTTGTTGACCCCCTCAAAGAACTGTAGCAGATCAGTAAGGCAAGATTTCCCTTTACAGAAACCATGTTGACTTTTCCCCAACAAATTATATTCATCCATGTGTCTAACAATTTTATTCTTCACTATAGTTTCAACTAATTTGCCCAGTTGTGAAGTTAAACTTACCGGTCTGTAATTGCTAGGATCACCTCTAGAGCCCTTTTTAAATATTGACATCACATTAGCTATCTTCTAATCATTAGGTACGGAAGCCGATTTAAAGGATAGGTTACAAACCACAGTTAATAGTTCCGCAATTTCCCATTTGAGTTCTTTCAGAACTCATAGTGAATGCCATCTGGTACCGGTGACTTGTTACTGTTAAGTTGATCAATTTATTCCAAAATTTCCTCTAATGACACCTCAATTTGGGACAATTCCTCAGATTAGTCACCTACAAAGAATGGCTCAGTTTTGGGAATCTCCCCAATATCCTCAGCCGTGAAGACTGAAGCAAAGAATTCATTTAGCTTCTCTGCTATGACTTTATCATCTTTGAGTGCTCCTTTAACATCCAAGGGTCCCACTGGTTGTTCAGCAGACTTCCTGCTTCTGATGTACTTAAAAACATTTTACTATTAATTTTTGAGTTTTTGGCTAGCTGTTCTTCAAACTCCTTTTTGGCTTTTCTTATTATATCTTTACACTTAATTTGACAAAGTTTATGGTCCTTTCTATTTTCCTCACTAGGATTTGACTTCCACTTTAAGCGATACCTTTTTATCTCTCACTGCTTCTTTTACCTGATTAAGCCATAGTGCCACTTTCTTGGTTCTCTTATTGTGTTTTTTAATTTGGGGTATACATTTAAGTTGGGCCTCTATTATGGTGTCTTTGAAAAGTTTCCATGCACCTTACAGAGATTTTACTTTTGTCTCTGTACCTGTTAATTTCTGTTTAACTAACTTCCTTATTTTTGTGCAGTTCCCCTTTCTGAAATTAAATGCCACAGTGTTGGGCTGCTGAGGTGTTTTTCCCACCACAGGGATGTTAAATTGTATTACATTAGGGTCACTATTTTCAAGCAGTCCAGTTATATTTACCTGCGCACCACTTAGGACTAAATCAAGAATAGCCTCTCCCCTTGTGGGTTCCAGAACCAGCTGCTCCAAGAAGCAGTGATTTAAGGTATCAAGAAATTTTATCTCTTCATCCTGTCCTAAGGTGACGTGTACCCAGTCAATATGGGGATAGTTGAAATCCCCCACTATTATCAAGTTTTTTAAATTTGATAGTCTCTCTAATCTCCCTTAGCATTTCATAGTCACTGTCACTGTCCTGATCAGGTGGTCGATAATATATTCCTACTGCTACATTATTGGAGCATGGAATTGCTACCCATAGAGATTCTATGGAATATTTTGGCTCATTTAAGATTTTTACTTCATTTGATTCTACATTTTCTTTCACGTATAGTGCCACTCCCCCACCAGCATGACCTGTTCTGTCCTTCCGATATATTTTGTACCCTGGTATGACTGTGTCCCATTGATTGTCCTCATTCCACCAAGTTTCCATGATGCCTATTATATCAATATCCTCCTTTAAAACCAGGCACTCTAGTTCATCCATTTTACTATTTATACTTGTAGCATTTGTGTATAAGCACTTTAATAATTTATTACTATCTGTCTGCCATTTCTTGATGTGTTAGACTCTTTTTCTTTTAATTGTATCTCATCTGATCCCACCCATACTTGCATCCTCTCCTCCTGACTAGAACATAGAGCATCTCTATTAATAGAACCTCCCTGTAAAGGGTCTCCAGTCAGCGGGTGGGGCACCGCTGACTCTCTAGGGTGCCCACAAGTCTGTGTGGCATGCCTCAGCCTCGCTGTTGGCCGAGCGACAGCCCCCTATGGCCCAGCCTGGGGCCAGGGCGTCAGGCAGTGGGGAAACAGATAGTTTATGGCCACAGTTTGAGGTGCAGCTCTGGGTCAGGGCGACAAGCAATGGGGGAAAACAAATAGTTTAAGGCTCTGGCCGGGTTCCAGCCGGGCAACGGTCAGGTCTCCTCACTCCAGGAGAGCCGACAAGTGTAGGGTTTTTTTCCCCACAGGGGGAACCTGCCACCCAATGGGAGTGGTGGCAGGGGGGGACGCAGGCCCACCCACTCCACTACGCCCTGGCCCAGGGCCCTGATAGTGGCGGCCTGGCAGCCATTAGGTTGGCAGGGATCTGGGCCATTACACGCCAATGAGGTCGAGGGTCAGCGTGGGTCCAGGCCACAATGCACTGCCCACCCGATCTCCATGTCCTCAGCTCTCCCAAGGCTGGCTATCCTTGAGCTGGTTTCCAATCCCCCCTGCGGGCCTATAAGACTCTGGTGCTGCTCCGGGGCATCCTTGGGCGACGGAGGGGTTGACAGGGTGTCCATGGGCTCCAGCTCAGGCAGGGGTCCCGGTGGGCCAGCTCAGTCCTTGGTGCCCAGTGAGGGTCCTGGAGGGGTCGGTGTGGGTTCAGGCGGCGGCTGGTATCTCAGCAGTCCGGGCCAGGGCTCCGGAATTAGCAGTGGTCCTGGTGACCCAACTCAGTCCTCTGGCCAGGGGCAGTGCGGCCGAGTCCTTCACTGTGGGAGCCGGGGCCAGGTGTCTGCTTGGGTCAGCTGCCCAGCTCTGACTGAGGTCGTGACTCTTATAGTCTTAGACCCGCCCTCTGGCTTCCTGTGGGCGGGGCTAAGTGCATTCCTCTTCCAGGTCAGCGGGCGGTCATGTTGCTGTCCCAGGCTCATTACACTCCCCTAATAGATGTCTCTGTCCGATCCATGTGCTCCTCCACACCTGTCGGCTTTCCCCCAGCCCTTAGTTTAAAAATTGCTCTACAACCTTTTTAATGTTAAGTGCCAGCAGTCTGGTTTCATTTTGGTTTAGGTGGAGCCCATCCTTCCTGTATAAGCTCCCCCGATCCGAAAAGTTTCCCCAGTTCCTAATAAATCTAAACCCCTCCTCTCTACACCATCATCTCATCTATGCACTGAGACTCTGAAGTTCTGCCTTCCTACATGGCCCAGCGCATGGAACCAGAAGCATTTCAGAGAACGCTGGCTACCATAGAGGTCCTGGATTTCAATCCCTTTGGCCTCCAGAACCTCTCTCCTACACTTTCCTATGTCATTGGTACCTACATGTACCACGACCACTGGCTCCTCCCCAGCACTACACATAAGACTATCTAGATGTCTCAAGAGATCTGCAACCTTCGCACCAGGCAGGCAAGTCACCATACGGTTCTCCTGGTAATCACAAACCCAGCTATCTCTGTTTCTAATGATCGAATCCTCCATTACTAATACATGCCTTGTGCTGGGGTACTGAGGGTGGCGGATTGAGGAAGCCCTCCATGGAGTGATCTCGAGGGGTTGTGCCGAATAATATGGAATAAGGCGCCATGGACTAACAGTACCTAGGAGAAGGGAAACTCTGATTCCAAACCAGGGCAGACTGAACTCACTAAGCTTTTTTAGGTGCATCAGTCTAGGAGAAGGCAACTCTGATCTCAAACCTGTGGCCTCTCCCTCCAGTGTACATGTAGCAGTTCTTGTGCCTGTGCATGATGGTCAGTGTGAGTAGATAGAGGGGGGTTGGAACTCACAAGCCAGCCTCACTTAAATCCATTCATATGTGAAGGTATCTCTCTTGATGCTAAAGATGGTACAGTCCTTAAGGCTGTTGACAAGTTCTACTACCTGAGAATTGTAATGTCTTCTAGCATAGACATAGATCATGACGTATCTGCTTGATTAGCCAAAGCCAGTGCTGCCTTTGGAAAATTGACCAAACACCTATGAAATGACCATGGTATCAAACTCCATACCAAGGCAGCAGTTTATCAGGCAGTTGTCCTGAATATCCTGCTGTCATGGACAATATATCATCACCATGTTTTGAAGCTCGATCAGTTCCATATGCGTTGTCTTAGGAAGATTGCCCACATGAATTGGTGGGACAAAATTCCTAACATGGAGGTTCTTAAACTGTGTGCTATCATGGGCATGGAAGCAATGCTTATGAACAAAAAGTTTTGCTGGATTGGTCATGTTATGAGGATGGATGATACACGGATACCAAAGATGGTCTTCTATGGCCAGCTTGCTCATGGAAAGCGCTTTATCGGTGGTCAGTATAAGCACTATAAAGACATCTTAAAGGCCAACGTGAAGTCATGCAGCATATCTCCCAATGATCTGGAAATTCTAGTTCAGGACAGACTGTCCTGGCAGCAAACCACTGAACAGGCTCTTAATTGCTTTGAGAGTCAGCGTATCCAGGCATTACAAGAAAAGTGTAGGATCCGAAAAGAACGTACTAGGCCTGGCAGTTGGCAGTTTTCTATGTGACATCTGTGATCGGCTCTGCCAATCAAGGATTGGTTTAGTTGCTCATCAACAGCGTCATAGAAGATGAGATCCGTCGATCAACGGCTCAGTCCACACTAACACCTGCCTTTTCCTACGACTGGAGTTCCCTCTCCAGGAGATGTATCCTCAGCGCAAGAGGATACCATAACATCATCTGGAAGGAGGGTCCTTACTATGGGATCATTTCCCTCTGCTCCAGTTGAATATTCTCCTTCCCTGAGCTTTTCATCCTCCTTAATAGCACAGGGGCTGTCTGACTGGAGGTGGAACAGTTCTACAGTGTCCCGGAAAGCCTCATCTATGTACCTCTCAGCCTCCCTTACCTCCTCCAGTTCAGCCACCCTGGCCTCCAAAGCCCTTACGCTGTCTCTGAGGGCCAGGAGCTCCTTGCACTGAATGCACACATACGCCACCCGCCCACAAGGCAGGTAATCATACATGCTACATTGAGTGCAATAAACAGGATAGCCCCCACTCTGCTGCTGGGCTTCTGCCTGCATTCTCTCCTACAGCTACTTAGGTTATTGATAGGGTTTTTATTTAAATCAGGAAGTTTTGTTTTGAGTTAAGTGAAAATGTTTTAAAGAATGGCAAGTGTACCTCACCCCCCTCGAACTCCTGTTCAAAAATCCCTCTTGAAACTCTGTTAGCTGCCCCTGTAAGCAAAGCTCCCTGGTCGCTTACCCACGGGATTTATAAAGCCCTGGCCTTCCTGATAGCCCCCCCCTCCCCCCAGCTAAGGCTCAGCCAATGAACAGAGGGTTCTAGATTTCAAATCTTCATTTAAAAGCTCATCGTTTCCAATTGCTGGCCACAGCACATGGTCCTTCAAACAAACAGCTCAGCAATTGAATCTCCAAACAGACAGACAGACAAACACAAGCTCAGCACAGTTTCTTTCAGGCAACTAGCAAGTAACCCCCCAAAAGCAAGAGGCATGTAAAATAGACATAAACCGATCCTGTAAACCTCCTTTCACAAGGCATAAGGGAGCAGTCAGCAACAGCTTTCCCTGTCGACCGATCCGTGTCTTGACTGCCGCGTTGTGCCGACAATCAGCTGAGCCGGCACAATGCGGCGGTCATATTTATTTTAATGAAGCGGGGGGATATTTAAATCCCCGCTTCATTGACTATGTCGGTATGTCTAATTTACATGCCTCTGTCAGCAGAGGCATGTAGTCTAGACATACCCTAAATGTCTCTCTTATAAAGGGCAAAGTTCCTTCTAATCTTAAATAGTAGATGATGGTTAGTTATTAATGATCTTGTTGGTTACCACTCATCTCAAATTTCCTTTCCTTAGGAAAAAGTTATTATGAAAAAGGCTATTGGGTAGCTCCAACCATACTTGGATTCTACAGATGTATTGAATCCTATCAGTTGACAAAGGGTCTGGGTGTGGAATGAAGGCTGTACTGATATTCTTAATTGATTATCTCTTTCTGGCAATGGATCACTGTAAGGTAGCCATGATAACTTTATTTAAATCATTAGGTTTTTTTACACCTGATATCATTGACTTGTTGGCAGGATCTGACGGTGTTAATGGAGTGTCCCTTTGGTGAGTTTCTATTTTCTTTCATAGTGATCACAATTATGATGTTTTTTTGCTTCCTGAGGACTTACCGGCTTACAAAGTTTCCATTTTATCACCCCACCCATTATGTAAAGTGAAGTGAGTAGACAGACTAAGATACATTTTGGACCGTGTCAACATTATTTTGCAATTACTTAGGTCTGTGTCTCCTTTTCATCAAATCCCATTTTCTAACTATTTACTTCCCTTTGTAAATCCATGAGACTATCACTAACCCTTTTTGTACATCTCAAAGTGTTCTATTTTTCCCCTTGCCAAAGATTTAGAACTTTTCCCAATATCAGGGTCAGATATACAACATTTCTCAGTTATTCGCGTAATGCCCATACTGTAAAAAAGGATTTTATTAGCTTATTTCCAGTTTTCATTTTTCCTCTTCTTTAATGTCATTATCTTGAAATAACCACTCTTTCTAATGCTAATTTTAAGAAATGAGTATAAATATTTTATACTAAGTCCATTTAAGCAGAAACACAATGAATATTAGCTATCTGTAAGGGTTAACCCATTAGTGAAAAGTATACCCAATAAATTGAAAATATGGCATATAGCCAAGAAAGTTCAGTATATTTTGAGCATTCATTTCTGCCTCTAGAAGGGGCATATGTTTTATGCATGATCTCTATGGAACTGCTCATTGAGTGCATGGGTGAATAAAGGACAATATTCACTAAGTTATCATTATATTGAAGGCCCTAAATTAGCACTGTGAAACAAAAGGAATCTAGTTTCTAATGTAGCATCTTCAAATATTACGTAGAGATGGGAGGAAGCACCCTCTTCAATTTGGGCTGGTAAGGAAGAAGCTGGACCTATGATTTGCTGTAACAGAATAACTACCACTACTATTTGTTGCCATGATAAAGAACTACCCTAGTAGAGCAGATTTCATACATTTCCCTTTTTATTCAGAATTAATTAGCATTTAAAATGTTAAAATCTACATTCACTAATTCCAGCAGAAGATCTGAGTCAACATGTGTCACGTTATAGGATTTTAAAGTGAGCAGACAGATCACTGTTGCACCCACGGGTGGTATTTGCCCCAAATTCTGTACAAAGTGGGCCATGTGAGGTGTCAAATGGAAGCGCGTGCTCTACTGATTCTATGTATGATACTCGTGTACTTGTAGGATGTTTGTATATGAAGTTGTGAATATGGGCTCTGTACTTGTACTGTAAATGTTCTCTGTCTGGGAGGGAGCAATGGGCCTGGACTGCCTATTGTGAGGAATGATAGTTCAGTGAATGGCTGTGCCAACTAGCACTGCTTCATGGACAATGGCTCTCAGAGTGGTCAATACACACCTGAGGAATGCGTCTGGAAGCCTGCAGACTAGCCAGTGCCTCATGGCTACTTGCATGTGAAACACAGTTAGGTCACTTGATCGTATGACTAGCTCCAATTGGGAGACACCAGGAATATAAAAATCCTATGAAGGCGTCTCCATCTTGTCTTCAATCTTGCTACTGATTCCAGATGCATCCTTGATAGGGACAGAGAGCCGGGAAGGACTGCTGATCCATCCTGATACAGGATGTACACCAGAGACTTTTATGCTAGCAGTTTGTAACATCTCTGCTAAGAGGCTGCATCAAGAACTTGGTGATTGATGTATGTAATGTATTCTCCTTAACAATCTTACTCTCAACCTTTTCTTTCTTTTATTAATAAACCTTTAGATTTTAGATTCTAAAGGATTGGCCCAGCGTGCTCTTGTGGGTTAGATCTAAAGTGTAAATTGGGCTGGGACTGTGGCTGGTTCTTTGGGACTGGGAGGATCTGTTCGGAGTTGGTAAGATCGGGTTTTATAACCTCTCACCTGTGTGTAAGGTCTGGGGCTGATTGTGGCACAGGGAAAGATGGGGTGTCTGAGGGGTTTTGCTTGTGAGGCTTTCTGCTGGCCAGGTTGGCAGCGGAAGTGCTCTGTGTGACTGGTTTGTGGCCTGTTTGGGAAAGGTCTCCAGTCAAGGGCTGTAAGGAGCCCTGGTATTGAGCAATTCGCCCTGAGCTGATGCCCTCAGCGGTGCCCAGACCCGGCCTGGTCCATCTCAACATTCACATTCAAATACATTGATAAAACAATGCACATTGAAAAGGAGAATTATATAAGTTTATATACAACAGCAAGGAATGATTAAAGTTAGCCATGATAATTTGTTAAGTCATAAAGTTAGGGTCACATATCATGTATCTACAGCTACTACTGTTTCCATGAATCACATGACACTTTATTCTGAAAAGAGTGATGAGCCATCATTGGCCTCAAAGAAGAGTTGGGTGAAATTGATAAGCTAGTTAAATGAAATTTCAAATTAACACATTTGTTATTTTATTTTATATATTAAAATAAATAGTAGAATTGATCAGATCTTAAAAGCGTCTGATGGTGAGTACTTAATATACTAATTGGAACAGAGAAGACATCTTATTTTCATATTTCATGATGCTATATTGATTCTTCATTATATTGTAAAACTGGGGTGGGGAATCTTTTTTGGTCAGGAGCTACTGACCCACAGAAAAATCAGTTGGGGGCTGCACACAAGTGAGAAGCCAAAAAAACAACAAAAACCAAAAAAACACCTCACTGACGTGGCCCCTGACTGAGAAGGAGAAAGACATTCCCAACATTCCCCTCACACACCAGAGCCTAGTGGGGCCCTAGCTAGTAGATTTTGTGTGCTCTAGTCCTGCAGTAGGCACAGGCTCCCCAGTGCTGGGGGGTGGGAAGGCCCTGAGCCTCGGGGGCAGATCTAGGCAAGCTGGGGGCCGCATCCAACCACCAGGTCTGAGGTTCCCCACCTCTGTTGTAAAGCAAGCACTCTACTGACTAGATATAACATCAAATGAGAAATTAATTTTTCAGAAACTATTTCAAAATGTGCCCACATTGTTTGGTATTTTCATTTTTTATAAAAACACAGAGCACAATATAGTTTATTGTAACTCAAAATAAAATAATGCACAATAAACCACGCTATCATAAGTTCATTTAACTATCCACAATGAATATTCTTTCATGTAGCTTCATTAAGTACATGCTTTTTCATAATTATGTAAAAGCAATTCACGTATAATGATACTTGTTTTGTGACAAAACACAGTGAATTTATTTTACATTTGTTAAGATTTCTATTTTCTGGGTGTAAAAAATAAGCACTCTCTATACTCAAACATTTCAGAGCAAGCTCACACATGACTATTGCAGGTTGCAACTGTCAACTGAGACAAAGTGAGTGAGATAATATATTTCACTGGGCCAACTTCTGTGGGTGAGGGAGATAAGCTTTTGAGCTTACACACAGAGCTCGTCTTCAAATCTGGGAAATGTACTCAGTGTTGGAGGTGGAACCAATTGTTTAGCATAAATAGTGAACCCAGCAGTGCCCAAACTTTTCCTGTCACGACCTACCTCCATTATGGCATAGTTGGCTCAACAGGGGAGCTTGGGTTGAAGGTGAAACTGGGACAAAACAAGCAATGGGGGAGAAGCGTGGGCTAGATCAGAGTTAGCCTGGGCATAGAGAGAGAATAAGGACAGAGTCAGAAGAAAGATAGGAGGTGGAGCAAGGGAAGGAGTGGAGCGGCAGCTGTGGCCAGAGCTGGGCTGTGGATAGAGTAGAGCTGTGTCTGGGGACAGATCAGAGCTGTATGGCACTCCCTCCTTGCTCCTCATGGGGGCTTGCCCTGGCCTTTGCAGTACATTCCCAGGAAAGGGGTGACCTACAGTTTGGGGACCACTGAGTTACCCCTTATTTCTTCATTCTTGTCATAGCCATGTCAGTCCCAAGATATTGGGTAAAGTCATATCTTTTATTGAGCTACCATCTGTTGGTGAAAAAGACAAGCTTGTAAACTCAAATACTTGTTTCTCCCACCAACAGAAGTCAGTCCAATAAAAGATTTGATCTAATTCGTCTTCTCTCACACATTTCAAGGGACCATTCGAGGTGAAGTGGCTTGTTAACACTTCTCTACTCATGGGAGGATGGGGAATTGGTTGGTTACAGATTGATGTAATAAACCATAAATCCTGTATCTCTGTTCAGTACATGATTTTTAGTATCTAGCAAAGTTATGAATGTAAGCTCCTAGTCTTGTCTTTTGAAGGTGTTTTACATGTTTCCTTTGAGGATGAGGATGAAGAAATCTAGTACAGAGGATGAAAAGTGTTCACCTACAAGTGTTATGGCAAGGGTGGCCAACCCGCAGCTCACGAGCCACATGCGGCTCTTCAAAGAAAAAATTGCGGCTTCCGCACCCATGGCTCTTAAAAGGGCAGTGTGTTTCTGTCTGAGACAGAGCCAGAGTCGCGGCGTCCCGTGCAGATTTCAAAATGACCACCTTCAAAATGGCCTCCTTAAAAGGGCAAACTGTTTTTTTTTTAACTCAACAACTTTTCCCCCTCAGCTCTTTGTGCTGTATCCACCACTATTTTGGCTCTTCATCTGTAACAGGTTGGCCACCTCTGTGTTATGGTGTTTTTGTTTTATTATTTTTCAGTAGCTGTAACTGGTGCAACTCTCCACCTCAGTGGGAGGAGGGAAGCTGGGGATGAGGAGTTCAGTTTGTAAGCTGCCCCAGGGAGAAAGAATTACCCCAGCCCTTTCATCTTAGCACCTCTCCATGGCCACTGCAATTCCAGTGGCACAGCCAGGGAAGGGGTGCATATCCCCTGGCTAGGGCAGATCTGAGTTCATCTGCCCCGTGCTCCCCAGCCAGAGCGAGGAATGCAGCAAACTGTGCACTTTCCTCTCACTCCCTGATGAAGGGGAACAGCCACCAATGTCCCTGTATGAATTGGGCGGGGGGAGCTTCAGCCCTCCTGCTCTCCCTAAAGGGCAGCTGTGAGTGCAAGGCTAAGAGCTCTGTCAATCTTAGATCGGGGGGCCCCTGAAGTATCCATGGGGGTCTTTGGAGCGGAGGTGGAGTTGCCCCCATGTGTCATCCCACTTTTAGTAGAACTGGCAGGTTGTGGGCACCATATTGCAATGGTCATTTCCTCCTGCACCTTGTGATAGGTGTTTTGCAGCTCCTTCACTTTGACTCTACACTGCAGTATGAACCACCCATGGCCCCTTTTGGTCATGCATCTTGGTATCTGCCCAGAGGCACCATAATTCTTACAATTGGAGCACAGCTTCAACTGGACTGACATCTGTCCCCAAATGCTGATGAGGTCCCTTCATCTCGGCATTGCTACAAGTAAGGGATTGTCTGGTGCATGGAGCAGACATCATCACCTGAAAAGATGCACTGAGAGCACTCTATCCATTGCTAACCAAAAGAAAGAGGATTTTCAAAATCCCAAAGGAATGTAAAGGATGTGTCAGAGGGTCAGTCACTTGAAGGCAGGGCAGTAAAGGTCAAGTCAATGACCAGAGAGATGAAAAAAGACATTGTGGGACACATTTTGGAGGCCAGTCACAATGCTGTAGTACTCCACAGCATCCACACTGGCACCCCCGCACTGGTGCCACTGCCCAGCAACCTCTACACCTCTCGTCAAGGAGGTTTACCTAGAGCGTAGCAACTGTGGAGTTAGTGTTCACCAACTGCCTTGCCAGTGTGGACACCTCAAGAGTTACAGTTGTGGGAGCTGATTTACTGTGCTGCAATTTGCCAGTGTAGACAAGACCTCATTGTTACAGCTAAATATAAGGTGGAGCAGATTGTGTAGCCTAAAGAGCACAAATTTCAGAGGCCAATTCAAAGTGAAGAGGCCCATTAATATTCTACCAAAAGCCTGACCCGTACAAATTCACTACCCAGTCCACTACCCAGTCCTCTCCCTCAATGTAGAGAGGAAAATGCACAAGCTGCTGTTCCCAAACAGACTTCCCTTTGCACTTCAAACAACACACTGGTTTTGGTAAAACATATAAAACAGATATTAGCTACACAAAGATAGATTTTAAGTTATTATCTACTATATATTTGTGAGAGTTTTTGTCTGTATGTGTGTCTGTGTCAAGAACTCCACCTAAACAGTAAGAGCTAGGACCTCCATATTTGATATACATCTTCCTCTTATCATAATTTAAAGCAAGGTTTAAATAAGAGTTTGGTTGTGTCAGGCAAATGGGATGTGCCTGGAATGGGATTGCTTCTCAGAAAACCATAGAGAAAAGAGACAGAATCACCAGGAGGAGAAAAGGGGGACCCTGAGCCAGATGATGACTCGGCATCCACAGATGCCTGCAGCTAGAAGCTATTTTCTACCCAGAGGAGTCTAGCCAGTCACAACAGTCAGAGCTTGGGGAAGCACAAACAGCAGAGGATGTATCTAGTAAATGGCTTTCATTTTGAAAGTGCTGAAGTGAGTTGATGAAGGCAGGAGGGTTGCAGAAAGCAGGCTTGGTCTATGTGCTGTTACTACCAACACAGGGCTAGTCAGATGTAGAACAGTGTCGATGGACTCTCTCACTGCATGGTAATTGGACTTATAGATCACATTGAAAGTGTCATGCAGATGCTGGGCAATCTGCCTTCACATGATCTTTGGCAGAGCTGCTGTGTTCTTTGTCCCATTAAGGACCATTATGCCATAAGGGGTGGGGGGGGGGGGGGGAAGGACCATTGATACACACAGACAAGCCACATACGGGCAAGACAGAAGCTGCAGTCTCACAGAAGATCCTCCCTGGCTTCCCTTTTCACCCTTATCTGTGAAATATCTTCCAGGATAAATACAGCCTGTGGAAAATGTGTGGACATTATTGATTATAGGGCTTCCTTGCTGTGTTGGCTCTCCTCAAGACACACATACCCAAACCTTATATGTGCTTGCCCTGAGACAGCCAGTCAGTGCTAGGTATATGAATAGTGCTTGTGTTTAAACTGGGTAGTATCTGTGCTGTGTCTAGTGTTAACAATGGTCCCTCTGTAAAATGTTGCATGTTGTCTTCACAGATTTAGCCTTGGAATCCCACCCTTCCTTGTTACTGCCAGCAGAACAGTTGCACAGAGCAAGGAAAAGGCCTTGGAAAAGTAAAGACGACTTGTTGCATGACATTTTGCTGCAGGCTGCCACTGAAAAGAAAGAATCAAAGGAGCAAAGGAGTGGAGGGACAAGGAGAGGAGGGAATGGAAGGAGAATGATGAATGCCAGATCAAAGCCATGGAGCGGCTCTTAAACATTATGGAGTGCCAAACTGACATGCTCCAGGCATTGCTAGCAACACAGATGGAACAGCTCCATGATCACCACCTCCTTGCAGCTGTCGCTGCCAACATTTTCTGAGCACCATCCTGTCTCCAGTTGGCACCCACTGCATTCCACACCTTCCCTTTCACTGTGTAGCCCTGCAGGCTCCCACAGGTACCCAATGCACTCAACCTCTGCCCCTGGGTAGTTTAGCTCTGCTGAACTGCAGCACCCATTGAACAACACATCACACAGCAGGGATGCATATGATACCTAAGCATATACAAATCTACAAATGCACCGGGACCTGACCCCCCTCCCTTCTCTCTTCCTTCCCACAAAGTGCGGATGTGTCATCTGTGTTTCTGTTCTGCACATGTTGTTTTTAATGAATGAAATTCATGGGTTTCAAAACAATCTTTATTCTATTTCATGAAAGAAAGAAAGCATACCACACCAAACCAAACCAACAGGCACTTTTATACTAAGCACAGTATACGGACCAATCAGTCACCTATTAGCATCCCAGCTGCTGCACTCCTGTACATGGTAACAAATATTACTGACTTTCAGCATCAATTGGCTGCTCCAAGGCACCCCTGATCCTTATGGCCCTGCACTGTGCTTCTCTACTAGCCCTGGTCTTGGGCTGTTCAAACTCAGCCTCCAGGCACTAAGCCTCAGCTGTCCAGCCCTAAATGAAGCTTTCACCCTTCCCATCACAAATATTATGGAAGGCACAGCATGCAACTATAAGTGCAAGGTTGTTGTCATCAGCCAGGTCCAGCTTCCCATACAAACATCACCAGCAGGACTTCAAATGGCCAAAAGCACACTCAACAATCATTCTGCATGTGGTCAGCCTGTTGTTGAACCTCTCCTTGATGCTATCAAGACTCCCAATGTATAGTTCCATGAGCCATGGGATTAAGGGGTAGGCTGGGTCTCCCAGGATCACAACAGGCATTTCAACTTCCCACATAGCAATCTCCTGGTCCAGGAAGAAACTTTGTAGCTTCCTTAACAGGTCAGTGTTCCAAAAGTTTGTGCATCATGTACCTTTCCAGACCAGCCTTTGTTAATGTCAGTGGAATGCCCACAGTGATCCACAAGTGCCTGCAGACCCATGAAGAAATACCACTTCCAATTTATGTACTCAGAGGCTAGGTGGTCTTGTGCTAGAATTAGAATGTGTGCGCCATCTATCACCCCTCTGCAATTTGGGAAGTCCATCTGTGCACAGCCATCCACAATTTTAAGTATGGCCTTTCAGAGCAGGATGGGGTTAATAGTCCTGCACATTTCCATCAATGAGAGTCCAGAAGTCAACTTTCTCATGCCCTACTGATTGATGACCAATGGTAGCTGTCTAGAGTAGGCAGCTTTCTACAGTGCAATCACCACATACTTCTCATTCTCGTGTCCTTGCACTGCTGGGTGGGGCAAGCTGATAACACAGTCCCATGAAAGTGGCTCTTCTCATCCAAAAGTTCTGCAGCCATTGTTCATCATCTCAGACTTGCATGATGATGTGGTCCCACCACTCAGTGCTTGTTTCCTAAACCCAAAAGTGGCATTCCACTGTGGCGAGCACCACTGGGAAATGCCACAAGACATCTCATGTCGTAGGCAGTATGCATGGCAAGATCAGTGTCTGATTCCTCATCGTCACTTTGTAGCTTAAGTAATAACTCAACTGCCTTTCATGGCGTGTTAGTGCGACCTATCAGAATTTTTTCTACAGTTCAGAATCCATTGCCACAGACCGAGAAAGCAGAGCATGCAGCACAAAAACCATTGAAAGATGGCGCCAAATGTGCATGGAAGCACAGAGGTTGCTGGGGTACAAAGTGATGTACCACGGAGCATTGGGACAGGATGCACTACAACCCCCCCTGTCGTCCTGCCTCTGGCTGTGGCAGAAGAGGAAGATATGCTCTGTGGGATAGCTCTGGTGCCACCAGCGTGCACTGCTCCAAATGCTACTGCGAGTGCCACTAGTGTGGTCACACAACTGTGTTGGCAGCTGACAGCATGGACATACAACAACCGTGTCACTGTTGCACTATGTGAGCAGTACTGTAACTGCTTTACACTTGCCAATGTAGATAAAGCCTGAGTACATTTCCAGACCTGAAGAAGAGCTCTGTGTAAGCTTGGAAGCTTGTTACTCTCACCTATAGAAGTTGATCCAATAAAAGATATTACCTAACCTACTTTGTCTTGCTAATATCCTGGATGTGTATATAAATATATGTAATGTTTAATGTATATATCATGCTTTTCTCAAGCATAAAAACTAAGCCAGTTATACAACATCACTGTACATTTTCAAGACTTACTAGTCGATCTGTTTCTTCTTACTCAAGCAATGTGGAGAGAGGGCTACATTTTTTGACATTTAGCAACATATTCCATCATTTCCTAATGACTGTTCTGTCTCTGATCTGTTTCCTCCCCCTCCAACCCTCTCAACCCCAGCCCCCAATAATTTTTTTTGCATGAAGAAAAGCTTGTAGGCAGCTTATATGAAGCATGGAAGAATAATTTATTTTCCCCTAATGTGATTATATATGCTTGATATTTCAGTAGTTTAAGGAGAAACATCTTGTATGTTCATGCACTGACTTAATAATCATTCTGAGTGGCTTCCAGCTGTTCAATAAAAATATATACCCACCAATAAACAAATTAATCATTTCAAACTTAAAATTCATTATCCATTGTAAGTTAAATTCAAACTTTTAGCTTGTCTAAGTTTCTTCAGAGGAAAAACTGTAGTAAAGTAAGTTGGAGGAAACAATGTTATGGCATGGAAATTAAAATTTCAGAATTACAAGTGACCATTATGATATTTCTGAAGTATATTTTACATGTACCTCCATTTCCTACCCTACTTATTTTGTGGTATACTCCAAGATTTTAAGGCATTTCGTGTAGATTTTTTGGAGAAGTTGCTCTGCTTGTGTGCACACCCATGCACACACACAGCTTCCTTCCAAAACAAACAAAATATAATATTTGGATAACACTTAAAAAAGTACTCAGAATAGCCCACACCAAATAAAGCAAACTACTTTTTGTCATCCGCCTTGATTAAAAAAAAATGCCTGGTGTATAAATACCACAAGGAAAAAGCATTAAAAGTGAAGAACGAGAGGAAGTAAGATACACTGTAGGCACTTCATACGTGCATGGTGTTCTATGGTCATAGAATTGTCATTGTTTTTCTTTTTCAGTTATTGTTCCTAGGTGTATTATAAAATTAGGATCAGTCAATTGTTATTTCATATTTACATAAAGTGACACTAAAGGGTTACATTGTATTGGGCCTTGTAAAACATTCAAGCATAAAAACTACGTTTCTACCCCCAAAGAGCTTACAACTTATATTTCCTTAAGTAGAGTGGAAAAACATTGGTTTGTTCTAAACTGAATAGCTTTTGTAATGAGCTTGTGGGTCTAGTTTTCAAACAGCATCATCAAAACCCAAGTTCTCTCTAAGCTGCATAGCCATGCAGCTTCCCATTAAGCCCTGCACAGGGACTTGGGGCTGCATTGGGGAGAGATGCCTCTCCCCAAGCCCTTAAGCTGCTGTGGCCAGGGGGTGCCCCTCTCTGCTGGTCCCATCCCAGAGCTGCTGTGGCCGGAGGAGAGGAGCCCTCCATGCTAGTTCCAGTACTGAGTGGCCACAGGCGGGGGAAAGAGGCCACCTGCAGCAGCTCAGGGCAGAGAGCACAGTAGGTCTGGCTCTAAAGCAGGAGGGGTGTAAGAGAGATGCAGCTTTATGGAACATTCCTACAGGAACCCAAAGAAACCTCCGAGCTTTGCTGAGCTTGAAAAAGCAAGGGGAATGATACACAAGTAGAGCAGTCTCCATTGCACAGTCCCTTGCTGGATTTTCATTCAGGCATTAATAATCATCAGAACCACTCACATAAGTACTGCCCGTATGAATAAAAGCAGCAGGACTGGGGCCTCAGTGGATAACCGAAATGCAATATGTATTCTATGTTGGAATTTTTGTAAAACACTTGCCTGTATCTTCTAGGGTATGTCTAGACTACATGCCTCTGCCGACAGAGGCATGTAAACTAGGCTACCTGACATAGTCAAAGACGCCGGGATTTAAATATCCCCGGCTTCATTAAAATAAACATGGCCGTCACGCTGTGCCGGCTCAGCTGATCGTCGGCACAGTGCGCGAGTCAAGACGCGGATCAGTCGACAGGGGAAGCCTTTGTCGATCGCTTCTGTAAACCTCGTTTCACGAGGCATAAGGGAGCGGTTGACAAAAGCTTCCCCTGTTGACCAATCCGCGTCTTGACTCGTGCGTTGTGCCGATGATCAGCTGAGCCGGCACAGCGTGGCAGTCATGTTTATTTCAATGAAGCCGGGGATATTTAAATCCCGGCTTCTTAGACTATGTCGGGTAGCCTAGTTTACATGCCTTTGTCGGCAGAGGCATGTAGTCTAGACATAGGGCTAAAGTGTAACTCAAAATCGTGAAATTGATTTGAATTCAAATATTGCCAGTAGGAGTGTAAACAGCAGCTAAAACTAAGTGACAGTGTATAGAGGTGGAAGGGAGACTTTTCAGGAGGAATTGCAGAGATCCACATAAGGCAGTGGTAGGCAACCTACAGCCTGAGGGCCACACATAGCCCATCATGGTTCTATGTGTGGCCCACAAGACATTTTGTTTACTGTTGCTCATGCGCAGGGGATTCCACTGGTTTCTTATCCATGTCATTTTTTCCTATTAGTATTACTAAGGTGACACGTGTAAAGCAAGGGCACGTGAAGTGAGGTGATTGCACACAACATTGACTGAGAGCACCACATGCTCCCTCTGTGTCTAATCAAAGTGTTGCTTTGGTTCAACTGGCACAGCCCACAAACAGTAGGTATGCAATCACAGTTTACAAAACTCCCTTATCCGGCAAGACCATCTTGCTTATGACAATCTTGCAGCCCACTAAGATGAAGGAAGGCCACTTAAGTGGCCCACTCACTAGCCTAAGTTGCCCATTGCTTGCATTAGGTCCAGATTCATTTGGTATCTTTACTAATGGCAGTGTGAACATTACTGAAACTCAGCTGGAGGCTTTGTTGTTTGAGAGCTCAGAAGGCCCCTGGATAGGGTTGCCAGATGGTTTCAACAAAAATACCGGACACACTTGACATTACATCACAATCTACATTACATCTTATTTAGAAAATACTGGACATTTATATTTTCTCAATTTGTTTCCTGAACAGAAAGCTCAAATACTGGACTGTCTGGTTTAAAACAGGACACCTGGCAACCCTACCCCTGGAAGACATTGAGGAAACACAGTCTGTCAGTATGGACAGCTATCCCCTGGGATCTCCTGGTTTGGGAATGGGCACCAAATCCTTTTCCACAGGCAGGGAGCAATCCCTCTAATGGGGTCATGGGTGGCGGAGAATCTCTATGAGGGAACCCATGTTTAGATTTCCACCTCAAAATGCACATCATGTGAATTTTAACATGGAAGGAGATTATCTGAGCCTAAGGTTAAGTCTGTTTGGAAAATTTGATCCGGGATCACTTAGGAAGTTTCTGATATACTAGAATAACGGATGTTGGGGAGTGGGGAGGGAGATAATCAGAGATAGTGAGAACTAATTATTGGTGTCAACTATTTGCTAATTTGGGCATAAATAGGAATAGCTTACCCAGCTAAGTATGTTGCATTACAGTTTATTTAGTGAGGCCGTTTATTGCATGGTAAAATTACAGATCACCTTATTTGTAGTGTTTCAACTACTATTAGCTGGCTTTGAAGGTTAATATGTTCCACCATTCACAGTCATACCTCAAAGGATCTTTTGTTGAGTTATTAGGTCTTTGTCACTAGAAAGGGGTGTGATGCATTTTATGGTACTGTGTCCTTTTTTTCCTGGAGCCTTCTAAGAAGGGAGAGAATGAATAGACTGTAAAATGCAGTTGTTCTTCTCCAGGTAGCACAATATTGTACTATCATCAAAGTACATCACAGTGAAAATTACTAGCTAGGGAGTTCCATTAAAATAAATAATATACACTTGATATCAATCTGCCTATTGTATGATTCGTGAGAAAGCAACACAGCACAAAGCAGCAGTGTTTACATTCACTAACTCAAGTGCTGTTTTCACTGACCACAATATATTGATTTATTTTTTAAGTATGCTTCAGTTCTTAATTTTCAAGATACTGAAAAACACCCTAATGAGTCCTCCAGAATCCAAGGGTTCCATTTTGTAATGTGCTAAGCATTCTCCTCCGGTAGAGAACTAAGAAAGCTCAGCATTCAGTAGGACTGAGTCTTTGCTTGCTGTAAGTTCGCAAGCTTGTCTTTCTCACCAACAGAAACTAGTCCAGTAAAAGACATTACCTCACTTATCTTGTCTCTCTGTTGAGAAACAATCAATTCATTTTCCCAACCCTTCAAATTTGTCAATGATTTTTTCAAACATATCAGTCTTTATCAGGAAAACAGCAAGTTAGGTCCAATGCTGTCTCACTCCACCTCCTTTTTGAAAGGTTACAGGGACAGTTTAAATACATTTCAATTAATCTGAGTTTAATTTTTTCACATTTAATGTAAATTATCATATACAGTGATATCTGTCATTTGTAAAATGCTTTGGAATTCCCAAGAGGATGAAATGCACTACATAAACGTAAATTATTTTATAATTAATGCAATCAGTTGTTATTACAGCCATCTGTTATAGCAATCAATACAAAAGACATTGTGAAGAGAAGCAATAAAATATTAAAGAAAAATCCAAACATGCAATCCATTGTTGCAGGATTTTTAGGAGAAGTATAATAGCATGGGAATGGTAATAGTGATTATCATTCCCAAAACACAAATAAAAATCAGTAGGTAAGTCAATTACCAATTCAAAATGTGTCACATCATAAGTATCATATTAATTTGCATTAAGGACTTGATCTTGTTCCTTCTTGAGTAAAACACACTCATTGGAATCAATTATCCAATTTTTGCAGTTCCAGTAAGCTTAGTGGCTTTAAATGGATAAAAGCAACCACTGGTTTTGGCTGACATTTTTATTCTTTGTCTCGGCCAAGATTGCAGGACAGGGTACGCATCCCCTGAAGGAGTTTACCACAGTTGATTACTGAGTTCCCAGCTCTGCATGAAAATATTTGTGGATCTCAAAATAGGTATTTCCCAAGTGCAACAGAACTTTCATATATATTATTCAAATTAAAGACAGTACCTACTTCTGCAGCAATAATTAGAGCCTAGCGCAGATATTTGTGGATGGAAATCAGTATCTGCTGCTCCACAGGGCTCTTCTCCTAGGAGATGCTGTGTTCAAAGGAGACAAGCGTGGTGCCGCTGCTCCTAGCAGTCAGTGCCCCACGCTGGCAGTTTCTCCTGTACCATCCCCAGCTCTGCCCTCAGCCATGTCTCCTATCAGGAGTTTTACAGCTCAAATGGGGGTGGGGTGGGGGTGGGAGCGGGACTGGGGACGACTCAGTTATGCACATCTATAATCTTTTGTTAGATAGGACCATAAGCACGCTAAAAATAACAAACTCTTACCTCAATATTCATAATGAACATTAACAATAAATCTCATTTTTAAGATGACCATGCTTCAAGACTTCTATTGTTGTGCATCCTTACATAATGTTCTTCTGATGTTTTATCATCATCTATGTAAGAATGTGGTGTTTTTAGTTATAATACACAAATCTAACATCCTTCTATTTGTCTGTACATCTAAAAGTTAGAATTACAGGCAGTCCCCGGGTTACGTACAAGATAGGGACTGTAGGTTTGTTCTTAAGTTGAATTTGTATGTAAGTCGGAACTGGTACATATTGTAGGGGAAACTCTAGCCAAACATTTCTCCAGAGCTCAGTTTTATTCTCCCACACCTCAGTTCCGTCAGTCCTTTATTCTCAAGCTGAGGTGTCTGCTGAGAAAAGCCGCTCCGCGTCTCCCTGGTCTGCTGGGGGGGGGTGCTAGCTTCGCGTCTCCCTGGTCTGCTGGGGGGAAGCAGCTAGTGCGGGGTTGCCTCACCCCGTTTGTAAGTAGGGATCTGATGTAAGTCGGATCCATGTAACCCGGGGACTGCCTGTATGTGCTCTACTGAGTATAATACTTTTCTTGATGCATGTGGAAGAGTCTTTCTGAGATAATTTCAATACTATGCATAGTAATAATACTACAGAAAATAGTATGAATTTCAGTTCACTTTCAGTTTTTCATTACATTAAATACATGTATCGCATTTACATTTGGGGAAGAAACGGTGCAAAAATTCACTATTAAGGTTTTGAGGATCATTAATGAACATCAATTTTTTGAGATTTGGGGTAAAATTTTCAGAAGTGCATAGGGCCCAGACTCAATGATATTTTAGGTGCTTAATTTCTGTTGATTTCAGTGAGAGTTAAGCAGCTAGATCTTCAGGGATATTTGGGACTAAGTGGCCAAGGACCAGTTCTTTAAAAGCTATCTATGTGCTTAATTCCCAATGAAATCACTAGAAGTTAAGACTTCTAGGCTATGTCTACAGTATGCAGAAGATTGACGCTGCTGCGGTTGAACTTCTGGGGTTCGATTTTCCGGGTCTAATGAAAACCTGCTAATTTGAACTGAGAGGGTGACTCCATCGGTGCTGATACTCCTGAGGAGTAAGGACAGCCAACAGGAGCCCACTGTGTGGATGGAGATTTAAGATATATTAACTCCAGCTATGTAATTAACATAGTGTAGACCAGATCCTATTGTGGTATTCAGGGTGGATTGATTTAAATCACAAACAAACAGACTTTGCTTAGAGTGTACTTAATTTGGAGTAAGCCCCATTCAACTCACTGGCATTTCTGTTTTTTGAGAAAACAAGTATAGAATGGGGTTCCCTTGGAAAGCTGAGTTACGCTGAAGTAAAATAGGGAATAGACTTATGGCATCATCATCTGTGGCCATGATATTCCAAAATAAGGAACATGTATTATGTAATATGAAATAAGAAAATTACACTCAGTGGCAACTGGCAACTCTAGATTTCTCTTGCTGAAGCTTTCCGTACTGTAGATTTGAGTGACAGATTCTAAACCTAGTTAACCTAGTTAACTAATTAAACAAGCCATAAGGATTAGCTTAGTAACATCCGACCTAGCAGTGTCCAACACAGCAAATAACTGGAAATGTACTTGTCAAATCACACTTATACTAAAAAGCAGAGAGAGAATCTAGAAGAATGATGCACTGCAAAGTTATTTAAGTTTCTAACCAACTGATCCACTCAGCATTATCCACACCTTCCTCATCTACATCATTTTCTCCGCTAAGCAGTTTCCTTACAATGTTTTCATTCTTGCACTGCTTACACTTGACACGTTTTCCTTTTTTACCCAGGGAATGAATTTCTTTAAAATAGTCCCAGATAGGGTCCCTCTTACACCCAGAAGCCATGACAGTTTTTCTGTAGCAAAAGCATGGGGGCCAACAGGAAGCTGTGTGTGCGCTGAATAAGGTCTTCCCTTTTTCTTTCCAGTCTACTCCACTCTTCCTTTCTAAGCTGCCTCCTCCCTTTCCTATATATTGTCTGTCTGTCTTTAAAACAAAGTCTTAACTAACTCTTCTGCTGTGCTTGGCCAAGATCCACTACCACATATGCACAGACCAAAAACAGTCCTATCCAGCTTGTGTCTTTATTTACACATGCTAATTTTCAGTCTTCTGAGAAACAGAAATTGGAAGCCCAGAACTTTAAAGAAGCAAGAGCTAGTATTTAGGCTAGATTGGAGCCATTAATTCATTTTATGAGATTGTAAGTGTACGAGTAGCATTTTTGTGATGAGATTTAATTGTAACTGTTATTTTTAAAAGAGAAATTTAATATTTTATTGGTGATTTTAAAAAATTAAAATTCAGATTTAAATAAAAACCTGATTTAAATAAAATAAAATAAAATAAAATAAAATAAAATAAAATAAAATATCTGATGTTTTTGATTTTTTTAAATCAATTTTTATCCACTCTGGTGGTATTTTCAAGACTGCCTAAATCCCATTTTCAAACGATCCTTAGTCATTTAGATGCTTAAGTCTCACTGAAAGTCACGTAAGAGCTTTTAATAATTTCATCCGTGTCCATTTTAGAACTAACTCAAACTCTACATGGCACAAGAGTTCTAAGTACTTTTATTTTTAAAAGACTGTTTCTAGTTAATCTGATTCGATTTATAATTCAATTATCATTTGAATTGCAAATATTTTCATAATTTGTTGTTTTTGTTAAACTGCTAGTTTTGTCATTCAAAGGACCAAATTTCTGAAAAAACAAGATTGCTAGAGGATCCAATTAAAGTATTTTAGTTTAATGGTACACCAAACCACAAATTTCAAATCTGGGACCCTAAAGTTATATGCATAAATCTAAATTTACGCTCCTAACTACAGCCTAAATTCACCAAGGTTTTTAAGCACATGAAATCAATGCTGAAAATTTGGCAAATACTTTAGTACCTAGCTGAATTGGGGCATAAAAGTGGCCTTATTTTCAAGGTTGCTGAGAATCCACAAATCCCATTGAAGTCCAAGGGAGTTCAAGGTGCTGCTCATCCCTTTAAGAAGATTATTCCATTTTCATTTGGGAATTGAAATATTGATTGAGGAGCTTAACTCTTGCATCCAGGTTTGAAAACTGGGCTTATTTTATTAATGACAGACAAAAATAAAAATAAAGAAATACAAAATGCAAACATTCAGGCTGAAATATGAAACTATGTTGTTTATCAATTAATTAATGTTTAATCTGAACCTGTAACAATTGCAAGATCTTACCACAGCAATTTGCAAATGCCATTTTGGATGTCCTCTTTTAGAAGAGGAACTCTCTTAGTTTGCATTTGAAGCTTTGTTTTTAATCTCAATTACCTGTGTTTGGTATTTGGAATACAAATTAGGGATGTAATAGTGCAGTCGATTAACCGATAAGAAAAAGCTTATAGGTTAATGCTATAGACTACACGCATTTCCCTTCCCCCATCTTTGCCAGTAAAATTTTTAGCAGGCTGGCCAGCAGCCCGGCTCAGTTCTGGCTTGCGCTGGGTCCAGGAGCTCAGACCCCCCCCCCTTAGACAAGGGCTGCTACCAACCCACACTGCTGCCTCTTTTTATTAGTTTTTAAACTGGCTCCCCTCGTGGACCAGCTCCCACCTGGCATGCTGCATTGCTGCCTCTGTTACAATGGCTGCCAGCCCTGCTCCCGGGGACTATAGAATAGTCGACTAACTGATAAAAATCCATGAGGTTACTCGACTATTCAGTTAACCGATATTTAACATCCCTAATACAAATATGTCTAAAGCTTCAAATCCTCAGATTTATTTATTTCAGTTTTGATACACCCACCTAGCACTACATGCACATGAACCATTACGAAAAAAGATACTAAAATTCCACCCAATTTCTGAAAGCAGTAATAAATTCTCTTAAATGCCCCCCACCTTTTCCCCCCCCCCCCCCAGTTGAACTGTCACCCCCATCCAACTACTTGAATTCCTCCTATCCAAGCTTTTGGAGAACAAATGGAATTTTCAGTGCGACTAGGAAGTCCAAACATTTAGTCTTGTAACTGAAACAGGGAGGATATTTCACATACTGGGACCTCACGAAGAATATCCTACCTTCATCCTCTGTGATTAAATCAATTTTTTTTTATTTCAACATCTCAGAAATGCTCAGCGTGGCAGGCTCAAACAAGGAGACAGGCTGTCTCTTTAGAAATAAGGTTTCAATTAATTTAAAGCTTTTTAAAGTTAAAACATGTACATGGAAATGAACTGGAGGCCAGTGCACATAATAATATCGAGAAGATGAGCTCACTGTAAGAAATGTACTCTAACAGACAGCAGGTACTCTATTCAACATAGCTAATCTGTTGCTAATCTGAATAACAAAATGCAGTTAAACTCAATCAAATAAAGGAGTTGTCATCACCTGCAAATTCTTCCAGTGGTTCCATGGAGACACTTGTCAGAAAGAGAAAATGACTTAAGAAGACTCTACAAAAATAAAAATCTTGTACATGACAGAGGTGATTTATTAGTTCTAGTCAGCGATAGAAATAACATCAACTGTTTCTTTAATATTCAACATTATTATTCCTTAAAAGTCAGTCCATGTTTAGAATTTTTAATAGCTCTGGAAAATATCCAAAATAGCAGCTGGGATTTTATGACTTCTGTAGGACTTTTCGAAAGCCTGCAGAGAGTCCTCCGGAATTTTTACTCTTTTAAAGTGATGGCACTATGAAGTAGATGGAAACTAGGTTGTTTTAAACTGACAACAAAAGCATGGCAATCCAACACTAATTTGTATCACAGAAATGCAATTCTGCAGAAGTCTGACAATGGTAAAAAGAAAATTGCAGGATCAAAAAGTGCAGTATTAGGGCTCAATGGAGCTTTGTTATATCCAGAATGTGGAAACCCCATTGGAAAGGCAAGGTAGTAGAGGAGACGCAGTGGTTTGGAATGTGGATGGTACAAAAAGATCTGAAATTTTATTTAATTTATTCTCTTGAATACACAAAACTAAGGAAGTTAGATAAACAGAAATTAAAAGGTACAGTGTCAAAAGAGAAATCCCTATAAGCTGCATGGAAATATTTTAGAGACACTATAATAGAGGTTCAATTTATATGTGTACCCCAAATTAAAAAATATTGTAAGAGAAAGAAAAAAAATGCCACTGTGGCTAAAGAACAAAGTAAAAGAAGCAGAGAGAGGCAAAAAGGCATCCTTCAAAAAAGTGGAAATTTAATCCTACTGAGGAAAAGAGAAAGGAGCATAAACTCTGGTAAGTAAAGCTGGTAGCACTGGAACAATTTTTCAGTGGGGTGCTGAGTTACACCCCTCCCCTGACACCTGTTTGTGCTCCTCCAATGGTTGACAACTTCCTGGACTGGATTGACACAATGGTGTTCAGTCTGCCAGGTCCAGAAGAGTTGGCAACCTTAGCCCCTTGCCACCCCAGACTGGGGTCAGACGGCAGCAGAGTCTCCAGGGCCAGTGGCAAAGATCCTGGGTCTGGTAGGCTATGGAGCCCATGGACGATTGAACCCCGAGGACCAGCAGAGCCCTCGAGGCCAGTAGGTTAAGGGACTCCAGGCAGGACTAAGGATGTTAAGGACTAGTTGACTATCTGATAAGCCGGAGTCCACAGCTGACCCCGGGTCCTGGGGAAATGCTGCGCAGAACCCGGGGTCAGATACAGGAATGTCACACAGCTGGCAGTCCTCAGCTGACCCCGGGCTCCACGTGGCATTTCAAAGCAGCAGCACAGCATGGAGCCTGGGGTCAGTGGGGGCTTCTCAGTCCCCCACTGACCCCAGCCTCCATGACGGCGCTTCTGCTTTGAAATGCACAAGAGCCCCTGCTGGGGACTCTTGTACATTTCAAAGCTGGCACGACGCATGCAGCCCGGAGTCAGCGGGACTTCCCACTGGCCCCAGGCTGCATGCGGAGTTCCGCATTCCTCCTTTGAAATGTACAAAAGCCCCAGCAGGGACTCTTGTACATTTCAAAGGAGGCATGCGGCAGTGCCTATCGATTAGTCGAGTAGTCAATGGAATTATTTCCACTGACTACTCAACTAGTAAATTAATCATTAGTTAACATCCATAGGCAGAGGCGAGCAGGACCTCACGGGGGCCATCCAGAGGCCAGGACCCAGGGCTGGTGAAGCCAACAGGTGATTGACAATGGGGTTGGTTCCTGGGCATGGGGAAGCTGGGTGCAAGACATCCCACACTCCTACTTCCTGCGCCTATGAGTGAAATGTAAAAATATAATAAGGAAGGCTGAAAGAGAATGTGAAAAACAGCTAGTCAAAGACTCAAAAAACAATAGCAATTTTTTTTAAGCACATCAGAAGCAGAAAGTCTGCTAAATCATCAGTGAGGCCACTGGAAGAATGAGATGCTAAAGGAGCATTCGAAGATGAGAAAGCCATTGCAGAAAAACTAAATTCTTTGCATCGGTGTTCATGGCTGAGGATGTGAGGAAGATTCCCAAACCCAGTTTTTTCACATAACAAATCTAAGGAGCTGACCCAGACTGAGGTGTCATTAGGGGAAGTTTTGGAAAAAACTGATAAATTAAACAGTAACAAGTCACCAAAATCAGATGATATTCACGCAAGAATTGTGAAGGAACTAAAATGTAAAATTGAGGAACTACTAATTAGTTTGTATATTATAACCTATAATTTACAGCAGCTTCTGTATCAAATGATTGGAGGGCAGCTAACGTGACAGCAATTTTTAAAAAAGGGCTCCAGAGGTGATTTGATCAATTACTGGTAAGTAAGCTTGACTTCAGTACAGGTTGCACCTCCCTAAACTGGGACTCTCTCGTCCGGCAACATTTGTGGTCCCGGAGGACCACAGATATTGCTGAATGAGAGAGCCCTGGTACAGGAGGGCCAGCAGCTGAGAGCCCCAGGCAAGACAAGACTGGTGGTAGCGGGGCCAGGCATCAGCAGCCCGGTAGGGGTTGTGGGGCCATGGCAGCAGGGCAGGGGCAGCCCGCCATGCTGACCTGGCAGTGGGGTTGGGCTGCGGCAATCCGATGAGGGCTGCGTGCTGGCCCATCAGTAGGGACAGAGTCGTGGCAGCCCTGCAGGGGAAGCCCGTTTGGGGCCGTGGCAACGAAGCCAGGACCACAGCAACCCAGCTGGGGCCGTGGCAGGTCAGCAGCCCAACTGGGGCTACTAACTGGCCGGCAGTGGGGCTGGTGCCCCAGCAGCGGAGCCAGGGTTGCATGTTGCTGTGCCGGATGGAGCAGCAGTTATGGCAGCAGGGCCAGGACAGCTGTATAGCCCAGTCAGCAGCAAGGCCAAAGGAGCTGGAGGTGAGGAAGGGCAGCAGACTGAGGCGGCTAGTGGCAGGGGACCTTCCCTGGCCTGGCAAATTCCCTCATCTGGGACCACTCAGGTTCTGAGGGTGCCAGACCAGGGAGGTCTAACCTGTACCAGGCAAACTGGCTGAAACTATAATAAAGAACAGAATTATCAGACACATAAATGAACGTGATTTGGGAAGAGTCAACATAGTTTTTGTAAAGAGAAATCATGCCTTCCAAATCTACTAGAATTATTTGAAGGGGTCGACAAACATGGAGAAGGGGGAATCCAGGGGATATAGTATACTTAGATTATCAGAAAGATTTTTACAAGGTCCCTCACGAAAGGCTCTTAAACAAAGTAAACTGTCATGGAATAAGAACATTAGTGGGTCAGACCAAAAGTCCAGCTAGCCCAGTGTCCTGTCTTCCAACAGTGGCTAATGCCAAATGCCCCAGAGGGAACGAACAGAACAGATGATCCATCTCTGTCAGCCATTCCCAACCATAACAAACAGAGGCTAGGGTCACCATCACTGCCCATCCTGGCTAACAGCCATTGATGGACCTAGCCTACATTAATTTATCAAGTTCTTTTTTTAACCTTGTTAAAACCTTGGCCTTCACAACATCTTCTGGCAGGGAGTTCCATAGGTTTAATATGCATTATGTGAATAAATACTTTCTTAAATTCTAAAACAAAAACTCAACACACAATGCCACCTCTCAGTTTAAGAATTGTGTTCTGAAACATTCTGATACAGATTTTTGTTTTCTTCCCATTTTAATTTGTCAGATCTGTAAACTGTTCAATACCTTGAAATGTGTGGTAGGCACGAGATTCATCAGTATGTTCAGATGTGCATGCCTGTTTGTTTATTGTGTGTATCTTTTAAACCAGTGACTCTTAACCTTTCCAAACTACTGTACCCTTTTCAAAGGTCTGATTTGTCTTGCGTACCTCCAAATTTCACTTCGCTACTTACTACAAAATCAGACATAAAATTACAAGTGACACAGCACACTATTACTGAAAAATGGTTTACTTTTATTTTCACCATATATTTATAAAATAAATCAATGTGAATATAAATATTGTACTTACATTTCAATGTATAATAAGTAGAGCAGTATAAACCAGTCACTATGAAATTTTAGGTTGTACTGACTTAGTTAGTGCTTTCTATGCAGCCTATTGTAAAACTAGGCATATATCTAGATGATTTGATGCACCTCCTGGAAGAGCTTTGACTATCCCCAGAGATATGTACACCTCTGGTTGAGAACCACAGCTGTTGGCTAATACATTGCATTACTTCAACAGGAAGCTTGGCATATACACACAGACTAATGTACTATTGTAATACATATCTCATGCAATGTATCTGGTTTTCCTAAGTAAACAAATTATATTTATATATCTGAATGATACAAAAGTAGGATGAAAATCAGAAAAAAGAATAATACTTTTTGTAAAATGAGAGTTTTTAAAAAAAAAAATCAGTTTAAATGAAAAACAAAGGGACATAAGCGTAGTACAGATGAAAGATAGATACCTTTGGAAGATTGTTTGCATTAGCAGGATGAAGACTAAGAAATATGAGGAAGTGGTATACAAGAAGCAGAAAAATGGAGTAAGGAGAAAATAATAAACGGGTGGGGTGAAGGAGAATCAAAAAACAAATAGAAGATATGAGTGAGAGAGTTTGGGCGAAAGGGCAGATTTTAGGCACTAACCTACATACAAACTGCCACTAAAATAAAAATCTGTGAAATAAAATAAAATTAGTTATTTAAGTGCAAATGTGTGTTTGTGGACACTTATTTCACAGTAAGTGGCTAAGGTCAATTTAAATATAAGAGGTGTGATAAAGTAAGGAACCTGAAATATCTAGTCAGAGGGGCTTTCATTCAATAACAATAGTTTTTTACATTCAGATCACAGGTATAATAATGCTGCCTAACCCAATGGCTGGTCAACATTATATGGAGAGAAAAACAGACAAGAGAATAAACCAAACCATGGTGGGTACATACTACATTTAATATGTGCATGCTAAACCAATTTGGTCTAGAAATCAAATTGGGAATTATAGGTGAGGAGAACATCCACTTACATCTCTACCTTTGCGCCATCCAGGCAACACGTGCAACCAAAACCTTTCGTATTCTGGGGCAAGTAGCATCACTATAGTTAGGCTGAGACATAGTTTAGTGTTGAACAGTCAATTTTCAAAGTATTCTAAAATCTATTTGCTTAATCAGGTTGCTTGAAAATGTGCTCTCCACTTTTGAGTCTGGAAAGGTCATCTGAGCAAAAAATTCCTGAGATATAATTCCTTAAATTAAAATTATATCTGTCCATCTTTCCCTTAGAGCTGGGATCAAGCCATGGCTCTGATCCTCCCCAAATAGGAATCACCCACTCAGAACTGATCTCAGCTAGTGTCCAGCACCTACTGCTCCTGAGTAATACTTTAAAAGTTATTCAAGGTATAACTTGCATCTATAATGTGATTTGAGACAAGCTGACAAAGCCAGTGAAGCCATTTGCACCTGTGAGGCAGGATGGGGGATCTGTTGCAAGCCAACATTTGCAAGCAGCCTGAGATCAGTGAGTTGGTGGACTCCAGGTGACATAGCGTGTGGCCATTGAATCTGTCTGGTAGCCATGTTCTGTAAGTCTGAATCTTCACCTTAGCAGCTTTCTGAGAATGCGTGTGGCGCATGCTAGTTGCTTTCTGCCTGCATTCTACAGGAACATATTCTGGTCATCTTGCCTTGAGAGCAAAGCTTCTAATTTAAGAGTCAATATTTCAGAGTGCTCTAAAATTCAAATATATACTCACGTTTTTCTTTAGACGTATTGGGAAGAAAAACAACATTAGCTAAAGAGAAGATGAAAAACACTGAGAGGCAGTAGCATTAGGGTAATACAATCATGCCACATGCTCCTTGCCCTTTTCCTCAACAATGGAATGGAGATCAAAGATAAGCAAGAAGCTGTGACTCTCTTCAATGTCACCACGATCCAAGGCTTTCTGAGCATCAGGAAACACACCCATAAAAGAGCCCTGCTTTAAGGACTGGCTTACTGTCAACATTGACAAATGTGTTGCCAGGATGCTGTCATCAGTTAAAACATTAATTTGTTTATCATGAAAAAGAAATAGGGATTTCCTCTGGCCCCATCTTTCTACCAGAATACATCCAATCTACACAAAGCAAATGTTCAAACCTATCAATATCACCTCCTCAAAATACTATGGTTTCTGTGAAAAGGGGATTTGTAGGGAATGTCAGACACTGGAAAAAAATTAGCCATGGAGCTCCCTCTTAAAAGTCATAGCAAAAAAATGAACTATATTTTGTCCCTTCTGTCTCATCACAATATTGCTGTGCCAGGCATAGAGTCAGCAAATACAAACTGAGGTCATTAGGTTAAAGGGTTCTCTTGTACAGCTCCCTCAATAAGGAGATGGCACTAATAATCAAAGGGCTCTAAAATCTGCAGGCCTGAGGCAGTTGTCCTGAAAACTGGTTTGCTGCAATAGGTGCTAGAAAACTTTGTGGTGCAAATATGGGTATTTTGATTTCAGGGCTGTCAATACTATTTCCAAAGGGTGGTATGCACCTTTGACTCTATTTCCTAATTTTTCCCAGTGTAGCAACTCTACATGCACTCAGTATTCTAGAGCAAGGGTCATTGTGGCTTAATATTAAATGTTAATGAAATGTTTGGGCACTGACTTAACTAGAATTTCTGTGATGTGATCGCCAGTGCGCAGTGACTAACAGGCTACGTCTAGACTGGCGCGCTTTTGCGCCAGAGCTATGCAAATGAGGCTCAGCGTTGGAATATCGCCGAGCCTCATTTGCATAGCTAATGAACTGCCATTTTCGCGGAAGAGGCTCTTGCGAAGGCGGGCTGTCTACACTGCCCTTCTTGCGCAAGAAATTGCAAAGCCGTTATGCTGATTATTTTCAGGCATAACGGCTTTGCACAACAATTTTCTTGCAAGAAGGGGCAGTGTAGACAGCCCCGCCTTGCAAGAGCTGCTTCCGCGAAATGGCGGTTCATTAGTTATGCAAATGAGGCTCGCGATATTCCAACGCTGAGCCTCCTTTGCATAGCTCTGCGCAAGGAAAGGGATAGCTAATAAGTCAGAAAGTATCATATTGCCTCTATAGAAATCTATGGTATGCCCACATCTTGAGTACTGTGTGTAGAAGTGGTTGACCCATTCAAAAAAAATATACTGCAATTGAAAAAGATACAGAAAAGGGCAACAAAGATTATTAGGTTTATGGAAAAACTTTCATGTGTGGAGAGACTAATAAGAGCTGACTAAGGGGGAATATGATAGAGGTCTATAAAATTATGACTTGTGGGAGATGGTACATATGGAAGTGTTATTTACTCCTTGTAACTCCTCCTTAGGGGTTACCGGATGAAATTAGTAGGCTGCAGGTTTTAAATAAAAGAAAATATTGCTTCACACAACACAAGTCAACCTGTGGAACTTCTTGACATAGGATGTTGTGAAGTCAAGACACCAAGGCTATGTTTATACTACCCAGTTATTTCGAAATATGTTATTTCAAAATAATAATTCCAAAAATAACTATTTTGAAATAAGCGTATTCCTCTTCACAAGCAGGAGTTATTATTTCGACATAATAAATCCATTATTTCAAAAAAATGGGCTTGGTAGTGTGGATGCTCCCCAGTGTAGAGATGCCCTAGCATGCCTCAAAAAAGAACTAATTAAGTTCATGGAGGATAGGTCCATCAATGACTATTAGCCAGAATAGGCAGGGATGATATCCCTTAGCCTGTTTGCCAGAGGCTGGGAATGGGCAACTGGGGATGGATCACTTCTCTTTGAGGCACCTCAAATTTGTCACTGTAGGGAGACAGGAAACGGTGCTAGATGGACCTTTGATCCGATTTCTGATGTTACATTGGCAACAAGAAATCTCCTCTCCCACAGTCACCTGTTTTGACACCATAAACCATGAAATCACTTGAGCACTTTCAGAACAGAATTAGACACTTCTCCCCTCCACCGAAGACAATGCAAGATGAAACAGCTGTTTCAGTGGAGGACTGGAATCTAGATGCAGATGGCCTCTTTCCATCCTAAAATAGATTTGATCATTGTTGCAGGCAGAAACAAGGTCTCTAGATGCATTTTCCATTTCAAATGAGAAGGACCCAGCGCAGGGCCCATTTTTCAGTTGTGCCTAGTAACTCAACCCAAAAGGCCAAACTGGGCTGTGAGGCGGATGCCTGGGCAAAGAGCAGTCCTGCCCTAGAGCTGCAGGAGTTTTCAGACCTGCAGGCTGTTGTTGCTTCTGCTTGTAGCTGTGCCCTCATCCTCGGCAGGAGCAGCCCGATTACCTCCACAGGCAAACCACCCGCCTTCTGAGCAGGCGGCAGAAGTTGGTGCTTTTGGTAAACACTTTGGCCCAGGCGGACCAAGGAAGCCAGGCGTGGGGCTAGGGACTCGGGGTGCGAGTGGCCCTGCCGGAGACAGAGCCGCGGCTCTCGCCTCTTACCTGGCGGCCCACTGGGAAGGTGCTGCTCTCCCCCGCCCCGCGCGGCGCCTGGTTCACACCCCCTCGCTCCCTGCCTGCCTTGCGGGGAGTCCGCTGGGGCCCCGCCGCCAAGAGCCCAGCGCCGCTCGCCTCCATTGTGCGGCACCGGCGGCGGAGTGGAGAGGCCAGCACCCTGCCCACCCCGCCTTGTCCCCGGCTGAACCGGCCAGAGTCCCCCCTCCCTTTCTCCTCCCCTTCCCCGCCGCGCCCTCCCCCCTCCCCGCCCGCCACAGCGAGGCTGCAGCTGCCCGGCGGAGCCGCCGAGTTTCCCCGGGAGTGCGGGAGGAGGGGGCGCCGCCACCGCCTCGCCCTGCAATGTGCCGCCCGCAGCCGCCGCAGCCGTGAGCAGCCGGGCGCGCGCGGGAGCCATGCCGGGCTGGAAGAGGAACATCCCCACCTGCCTGCAAGCCGAGCCGGAGCGAGGTGAGCCCGCCGCGGGCCGGGGCCGGGGCTGGCGCCTTGGGCGAGGGAGCGGGGGCTGCGACGCCGCCGGGGCCTCCTGCTCCTCCTTCCTTCCCCGAGGCAGCCGCGGAGACCCGGGCGGTGCGGGGGGAGGGAGCGGAGCCCTGCTCCGGGAGCCGGGCACAAAGCGGGAGCGTGCAGGCACCGAGAGCGCGGCGGGAGGGGGCTGGGGGCACCTTTCCCTGCTGCTAACTTTCCCGGCCGGGGCAGCGCGCCAGCTCTCGGATTTGTGGCTTCCCCCTCGGGCCTCCCCCTGCGGCTGTGAGCGCGGGGGTCGCCGCTTCGCCGGGTGGCTCTGCAAACTTTCCGCGTGTTCCCTGGAGCCCGACCCGTGGCTGGCCCCGCGCAAGGCAGGGTTATAGAGTTTCAGAGAGGCGGCACCACCCAGGAGAAAGCCGCGGGGGGCCGAGAGGGGAGGGGGCTGTCGATGGTGTGAGTGAAATTCAATATCAGAATGGGTCCCCCCCCCCAAAGCTTGGGCCTGGTTCGCTTCCTACTTACACTTGGGTAAATCGGCAGTAACCCCCAATGGAGTAAGCGAGGATATCCAGTTCCCTGGGTGTAAAACTTCCTCTTGGTAAAAGCTACTGCAGTTTTAAGCCTCTCGGTGCAGTTGCGTTGGTATTACTGGTTGCAATTTAGGGCACGTCTACACACACAAGTTGCACCAATGAAGCCAGTATCTGTATGTAACTCTGAGAATGTTTGCAGAGTATTTGATTTATTATTACTATTATTGCGGTGTCTTGCGGGTTACCCATTTTATAAATTGCCATCCAAGGAGGTAAATTAGAATGAAACTTTTAAAACGAAGCCTCAGCTTGATGCTTTTGTGCAAAAGGCAGCAGTTGTATTCATGATCCTTTCTTGTGGTCAATGTATGTCACTTCTAGACTCCCAGCTGAATGTAAATCGCATCTAATGCTAGAGGAATGTATGGAAGTGGCTAGGAGGAGTGGGTCTAAACGACTGGTTCTTAGAAGTTGTCAGGATTGCAGAACTATGTGAATGTTGAAAACATTGGGTGGGGAATCCTGCAACTTCTTTTCAGAGGGGATGATGGCATCTTAAGTATTCTTACAGTTTTAATAACAATGAAAACAATCTGGAAAATCCCATTAAAAAACTTTAAGGAGATCAACAAGGGATTGGTAGCAGCGTTCTCAAATGAAACCTTATAGTGCAGGATTATTTGGTTAAAGTTAAATCCTGTTACAAAATGATGGATTTGATGTTTTCTGGTCACTTCTCAAAGTCAGCAATGACTTGCATTTATTTTATATGGAATAAAATGACAACTTTGTCATTGTAGCTGCAAAAACAAATTCTGACTGTCACCAGGGATTACTTTGTCTCCGCTTAGTGGAAGGATTATGTCTAGAAGAGAGAAAAAATACCCAGTAAAACATTAACACTTGGGAAAATTGTAGACTCTACCTATTTCATTATATGTAGAAAGCTGTAAGTTTTTGATACACCTGTACTACTTGTGAACCAAGTTTCAGTGTACAGTCACATGTACTCCTCTAGATGGTAGAGCAGGTCTTTGGTTTGCCTATAACTAATGAGCCAGGGAATTTATTTCTGTTGGCTGTTTTGGATACATCTACATATTGCTAAGAAAGAATGTAAAAAATATTCAAAATGAGATTTTTTTTTGATCTGCTATGAGGAGGAGACTTCTAGTTTGAGGCTGGATACTGAAGCCTATTTTGGAAGTGTTTTGTGTGTTGTATGTCATTAAAGTAGTAATGATTATGACAATGTACAATAATTTAAAAGGATAATTGAAATGCTAGCATTCATTTCAACCATGAGAAACTAAGTATCCTTGTCTGTTACTTTAATATAATATATTATTACACATATATGTTAAAACCCTATATACATATTTTTGACATGAGTAAACGTGTGTTGGGCTGTGGAAAAACACAGAAATGAGTAGATGATTGAACTGACACAATATGCTAACTGTTTCTTAGAAATGTGGGAACTTTCAGATATTATCTAATCTGTATTGCAGAAATAGTGAAAGCAAAAAATCCATTTGGTGGACAATATTGGAGTCAGGAATGAGTTATTGTACTTCTGCTTTATCTTTTAAATAGAGCACACAGTTATTATTGGATATCTTTTTGAAAACTGTCTTTTTATATCAGCTAAGATGCTAATTTGTAAACAGTTCATATTTATGTTTTCTGTTTAGTATCTTATTTTCATTATGAAGCTCAGCAAATTAACATTTAGAAACCTTTATTATAGATGGGTTTTTTTTGGTATTTTATTTCTGCAGGATAAATAAAGCTCTTCAGAATCTACAGTAAATAGTTTCTTTCCAATGTTTCATTGTATATTGCTCAAGCTTAGCTAATTTAGCAGAATTTCAGTGCTACTTAGAATTAGATAAAACTTTTTTTGCTTTTGGAATTCAGAAAAACAACGTGATCAGAATAAGTAACCACTTGTGAATTAGGTTGACCTGAAAACTAGAGTAGATTAGATAAACCTTTGAAAATGACCAGTGTAGTAATGAAATGAAATAAGATTCATCTGTAGCTAATATAGGAGTTTAATATGGCATCAACTTAAAAGGCAATTACAAAAACAGTTAGCCCAACTGTCCAAAATTTAAATATTTCCCTCTGCTGTTTCCTGGCAATATTTTTATTCAGATACCATAGATTGTAGAGTATATGTACATCATGCTACAGGTTGGACCTCCTGGTCCAGCACCTTCGGGACCTGAGCTATCCAGAACCAGGGAGTTTGTCAGACCAGGGGAGGTTAGTGCTCCCCTGCTGGCTGCTTGCTCCCAGGCTCCTCTCCTTGGGACTCGCTGCACTTGGCTCCGCTAAGACTGGCCTGGCATGGGCTCCCCACCCAGCTGCCTGCACGCTGCCCCAAGGTCACCCAGGGGTCCCAGCTGGGATGGCCTGGCTGCTGCTGGCCACACTGTACCACTGCTAGGGCAGGTCCTGCTGCTGCTGGGAATGCCTGGGGTTCCCCAGCCGGACCGCCCACTTCAGCCGGGAGCTCCATGACGGGCGCTGCCCAACATGGCCCCATTACCATCAGGGATATCCTGGAGTTCCCAGCTGTGGCCACCCGGTTACTGCCAGCACTATTGCTGCGGAGGAGGGGGGACTGGCTGGGTCACCTGCTACCGGAAGCCCCGCTGCAGCTGGGGGTTCCCCAGCTGGAGCTGGGATTCCCTGGCCACCTGGACCAGCTGATGCCAGGGGTTGCCACCACTTGGTCCAGCTGTTGCTCGCCCAGCCTGCGCTCACCAGCCCCTGGGGTTTTCTCAGCTGGCTCCTGCTCCCACCTCCTGGGTTCTTTGGTCCAGTAACATCCATGGCCCTGATGGACCATGGATGTGCTGGACCAGAGAGTCCTGGATTTGGGAGGTCCAACCTGTAGCATAATGTTTGTGTAGCAGCTATTTATTCTAATATCACAGCCATCTTTTACATACAAATTAACAAAATAATAAAATAAAATTGATTCTCATATTGACTCTTAAAGGGAATTTCATATATACATATGTAGTTTATTTTGGATTTACAGTCTTATCTATATTCCCATATTTGATCATTTTTAAATACTTCTCAGTTGGGTGGCTGGGGGGAAGCTAGTCTTAGTCTTGATGCTATCATATTATCATCAGAGTTTGGGATACAGGTTTTTAATATTCTGTATAATTTGACCTAGTAACATCCATTAACTTTGAGTTAAGGTTGCTAAATGGCATATTTCATAAAGCAAACCACAATAAGCAAGGAAAAAACTTAAGTTTTTCTACAGCCCATTTTCTTTTTCTAATAGTCTCCATCTCAACAACCTCAACTACTGCTATCAAGTGTCCACTGGTAAATCCTCATGGGACCTAAATTTCTGCTAGTGGGCATAGGCAAAGCTGCTGAAGTCCTGATGCCACTGAGCAGTTTGATGCTACACTTGCAGGAGTTCTGTACCAAAAACAAAAATCATGCATGCAATATTTTTAAATACTGCAAATATTGTTTGTCAGTAAATAAATGTGACTCCAGCATGGTAGTGGGGAGTACAGGCCACTGCTTACACTGGGGTGAGAGATCATCCTGAAGCTCCCACCTCCATTAAGGATGTGAAAGACTAGTCAACTATCCAATAAGCAAAACTTATAGAATAGTTGATACAACTAGTTGACTGATTGTTTCCCTCCTTTGCTGCCTCTATCAGAAAGAGGCGAGGGGTGGGGAGGAGGAGGAGAAGGGAGGCATCAGAGCAGCAGCGCTGCATGGAGCTGGGATCAGCAGGGGACTCCCCCGCTGACCCCGGACTCCATGTGGTGCTGCCACTTTGAAATGCCATGTGGGGCTCCCCACGGCATTTTAAAGCAGCAGTGCTGCGTGGAGCCATGGTCAGCTAGGGACTCCCCTGCTGACCCTGGCTCCATGCAGCGCTACTGCTTTGAAACACTGCGGGGAGCCCCATGTGGCGTTTCAAAGTGGCCATGCCACATAGAGCCGGGATCAGCAGGGGAGTCCCCAGCTGGCCCCCAGCTCCACGCGGCGCTGTTGCTTTGAAATGCTGTGGGCAGCAAGGGGCCAGCTAGGGACTCAATCAGTCCCACTGGCCTAGTGCTCCTCACATCGCTTTCACCTTTGAAGTGTAAGCAGCAGCCCCAGAGTTGTTGCCACACTTGAAAGGTGAGGCTCCCTTTATAGACTAATGTAATAGTCGATGCAAATTATTAATTTAAATTTAACATCCCTAACCTCCACCCCACTACAGGCACTCAGCAGTGAGGCCAAACCCAACCCTTATGGTGTACAAGGGCACCCTTGCCATAGAATTTCCCCAAAATAATTCCTAGAGCATAGCTTTTAGAAAAATATCCAGTCTGGAATTTAAAATAGTGATGGAGAATCCACTGTCTTGCCTATTGAGAGTGTGAGATCATTGGGTCAGGGATTGTCTCACAAGAACATAAGAACAGCCATACTAGGTCAAACCAATGGTCCATCAAGCCAAGTACCCTGGCTTCTGAGGGTGGCCAGTGCCAGATGTTTCAGGGAGAATGAACAGAACAGGGCAATTTATCACATGATCCATTCCCATTTGTTCAGTCCCAGCTTCTGGCAGTCAAAGGTTTAGGGATACCCAGAGCATTATGTTTTGTGCCAGACCCTTTTGGCTAATAGCCATTGATAATTAATGGAGGATACATTTATCTAATATTTTTTTAACCCAGTTATATTTTTGGTCTTCACAACTTCCCATGGAAGTGAGTTCCCCAGGCTGACTGCATGTGGTGTGAAATACTTCCTCATATTTGTTTTACCTGGGCTGCCAATTAATTTCATTGAATGGCACTGCTTTGTATATGATGTAAAAAGGTAAATAAAAGTCCCTATTCTGTTTCTCGGTACCATTTATGATTGTATATACCTCTATCACATCCCCCTTAGTCATCTCTTTTCTAAATTGAACAATCCAGGTCTTATTAATCTTTCCTCATATGGAAGGTGTTCCAGACCCTTAATCATTTTTGTTGCCTTTCTTTATACCTTTTCCAATTCTAATTTCATCTTTTTCAGATGGGGTGTGCAGAACTGCATATTCTATTCAAGATGTGAGCATACCATGGATTTATATAGTGGCATTATGATATTTACTTCCTCATTACCTATCCCTTTCCTAATGGCTCCTCACATTCTATTAGCTTTTTTTAAACTACTGCTTCACATTAAGCAGATGTTTCCAGAGAACTTTCTACAAAGACTCCCAAGATTTTTTTTTTGAATGTTAACGCTAATATAGACCCCATCATTGTGTGTATAGGAATTGTTTTTCCAGTGTGCATTACTTTGCATTTATCAACATTGAATTTAATCAGGCATTGAATTCCTAATCACCCAGCTTTGTGAGATCTCTTTGTAACAGTTCACAGATCTTTGGGGGACCATGCTATTTAGCTTTCCATTGTGAAAATTTGCCATTTATTCCTACTCTTTTTTTTCTTTTCTTTTAACCAGTTATCAATCCATGAGAAGACCTTTCTTCTTATCACATGACTCCATACTTTGCTTAGACCCTTTGGTGTGGGATTTTGTCAATGGCTCTCTGAATCACCACATACATTATATCCCTGGGATCACCCTTGTTCATATGTTTGTTGACCCCTCAAATAATTGTAATGCACACATAAATGGTTAACACTAAATACCAAGAGAATGAAGAGAATGTGTTGTGGAACTGGGTTCTACAAGAGAACATGGAGAAAACACAGCTCTTCAAGGTGCAGGAGAGATTGGAGGGGCAAGGAAAACATTAAAACTTTCTAGGAAATAATTCTCATCCATCTCAATAAAGTAATACAGATTGTACCTCCCTAAATTGGGACTCTGTGGTTCAACAACATCCATAGTCCAGCAGGGGGCTCAGGCAACGTGGAGAGCACTGTACCAGAGGGCTCAGGTGGTGCGGGGAATCCCATGATGCATCCGGGAACCCTGCAGGGGGGTCCACTAGCACGGAGAATTCCAATGGTACAGCCAGGAGTTCCACGTGAGGGACACTGGCGGTGTAGGGAGTCCCACGGTGCAGGGGTTCATGTGGCGCAGGGAATTCCAGTGGTTTGTACAGAGTGGTTCCCTGTAGTGATGTGCTATTTAGGGAGAACTTAGGGTTCTACTGGTAGCATATTGCTGCAGGGAGCAGCTCTGTACGAGCCGCCGGTGGAGCAGCCAGGAGTGCGACAGGGGCTCATGCAGTGTGGGGAGTCCCACGGAGTGGTGGGGTGAGCCCTGTGGCAGGGGGCTTTGGCGTCATGAGCCCTCAGGCAGGGGACTCGGCCAGAGCTAGGAGCCTTGCAGCAGGGGTCTCAGGTGGTGCAGCTAGGAGTCCCAGGGCTCAGAGTTCCAGCCAGGGCCAGCAGCACAGCTGGCTGAAGGCAGTGGGGGCTGGCTGGAGCTAGAAGCAGAGTTGGCAATTTCCTGGGAGGCCGGTGATTGGGGACCTCCCCTGGTCCCTCAAATTCCTTGTTCGGGACGGGCCAGGTCCCAAGGATGCCAGACCATGGAGGTCCAATCTGTGATCATTGAGTGATACTAAAGCATTGGGAAATTAAACTTTGGAGTTCAATTTGCTAGCCCACATAACCTACCAATGTAAATTATTTTATTACATTATTATATATATGATGGAGAAAAGGTTGGTGAGGCATGATTTCCATTTACAAAGGCTGTGTTAAGTCTTTTCCCAACATACTGTGTTCATATGTGTTTGACAATTCTGTTCTTTGCTACTGTTTCAACCAGTTTGCCTGGTATTGAAATCTATGTATGGGAAACCCTCACCATTCACAGTGGATGTGGGAATGTATCCACCATGAATTGCAAATACTAGGAGCCGTGGCTCCTGGACTATATGGTGATATCCTGGACTATACAGCTACCGGGGAGGGCCAGGTTGAGGCGTGGCAGCCCTGGCCTGCCCCAGCTTTCCCCACTCTGGCTGTTGGTGGTGGGGGCAGACCTAGCCTGGTCTGGTTCCCTCCCTCCGGCTGCTGCGGCGGGGAGAGGTTGGGCCGGACTGAGGCCGCAGCTGACCCAGCTCTTTCCCTCCGACCATCGGGGAAGGGGGATTGGGCCAACAGGCGCTCACCATCTGGCCGTGCAGGGGTGAGGCCACGTGGCTCTGGCTCTCCGGTGGCGAGGGGCAAGGCCGCATGGCTCCTGCGTGCCCCTGGACCACCAGGGATGCCACACGTGTCCTGCGTGCCCCCCTTCCCCACCCAAGCCCCTACAAGGCTCTGTGACTTCCACATGACCCTCCCCCAACCCGAGCCCCTGCGACTCCCGTGCTGCCCCGCATCAGACAGAGGAGGAGCCACATGGCTCAATTTAAACTCTCACCCTGCGGGGGGCACGCTGACCCCAGAGCCAGGGCTGGATGTTCCTCCAGCAGTTGCCATGTGGGCAGGTGGCTGCCAGAGTGACAACCAGCCCCAGCCTGAGCTCAGGGGCCGGGATGCCTCCCAGACCTGTTCAGGGGCTGGAGTGTCCCCTAGTCCAGCACCCCCCCTCCTCCCACAGCGGGCCTCTCCAGTGGCCCTCCTCCTCCCTGCCACAAGCCTCATTGCCGCCCCCCCCCAGCCGCTGGAGGAACTGTTATAGTCCCCCTACAGGGGGCCTCTCTGCTGCTCCCTGCAATTTTCTTCCTCCCTGCCCTTCCCCCCAGAAGCCCAGCAGCAGCTTACCTTCAGTACTGCTGCTGCTTGGGAGCCATGAATTGCCAGTCCCTGCTGGGTTAGCAGTGGGGAGGAAAGGAGGAAGCAGTGTGGCTGTGTTGGGAGGGGCTATGGGATGCAGAGTGACATGATAACGTCACTCTATAGTCCCGCAGGAAAAGCTTTTTAAAATAATATAGATAGATAATTTATATTGATAAGTTATGTGGAGTAGCAAATTGAACTCCAGAGTTTAATTTCCCAATGCTTTAGTATCTCTCAATGCTTATTAGTTTATTGAGATGGAGGAGAATTATTTCCTAGAGAGTTCTGATGTCTTCTTGCCTGTCCAATCTCTCCTGCACCTTGGAGAGTTGTGTTCTTCCTCCATGTTCTCTTGTAGTACCCATTCCCACAACACATTCTCTTAATTCTCTTGCATATCTAGCATTAACCATTGATGTGTGCATATGATATGTATCTAAGATTTTTTTTAAAAGCTTACTGTAATAGCCAAGTGGGAGCAAATTGAAGAGTATGAATGTGAATTGTTTGGGAGCAATATACAAGTGTAGGGTTTAAGGGTAGGTTAGGGATCCTGTGATTATGAAGCAATAGGATATGTGGTGATGTGGGTGGATGGCAGTAGGAGATCTGAAGTGTTTATGTTTATGGGGAAATTGAAGATAGGAGAAACATTGCTGAAAGAAATGGAACGGAAAGTAGTTCCACTATGATGGACTACATATGCCTTGTCAGAACACAGATCCTATTTCCTGAAACCCTTCTCCCCCCCAATCCCTATACTTTCTCCTATGATCCTACACACATTCTTTCTCTCCCTCTCTTCAACAACTCTGCTCCACACACAAGTTCCTCTTTAGATTTAGCTGCCTGTTCAGCTTTGGCTCCCCATGGTGTGGTATGGTTGGGAAATCAAAAGTTTGTGGATGGACATGTTGTGGAAGTCATAAGGGTGATGATGGACATACAGTGCAGTGAGAATGGCCTTGTTGGGATGGTGGAGAGCTGTGTGATCGTCCTTGTAGGTCAGTCTGTGATGAGTTTACCCTTTTCTTGAGAGTGCCTCCTTTTTGCTGTGTGTGTGTGTCTGCATGCTCTTACTACTTCCAGGACAGGGTTGTGTCACATAACTCTCTCTCCTGAATTTGTCTTAGGTCCAGGCTTCTTTCTCCCTGCTCCGCAGTAGCTACTGAGGGTTTGGGAGGACCCAGGTCCACCCACTACTCTGGGACCCAGCCCAGGAATCCTATACATAGCAGTTTTCTGCTGTGTTCTGTTCATTTAAGTCCCATTGGTATTCTCACTCCCTGGACTACTTCTCCATGGCCCTACACAGTCCTTGCCCTTATCTCAGGGTCTTGTCTCAGAGTCCCAGCGGCACTTTATCCAGGGTTCTGCAACTCTTCTCATCAGCCAAGCCTCCCTCAGCAGCAGCTGACCTTGGGCCTCAGTCCCATCTCCAATATGCTCTCCACAGTGAGCTGTCCATTGTCCTGCTGCTCTCTGTCAGCCAGTCACCAGACTGCATTCTTCAAGCTCCAAAGAGGAACTTGCCTGGCTTGCTTTATACTGGCTTGCTGGACCCAGATTGGCTGCCTCTCGCACAGCCGCTCCAGGGAGCATGGACAACTTCTGTACTGCTCTTTTTCTTGGGGTGGAGTGTGACAAGGTCACAAGCCTCCAGCAGGGGCTTTGGGGCTAGTTCAGTCCCAATGCATCTATATTGAGGGTTCAACTCTTAAATGGCTTCCTGCTACTATTGCTTCTGCTCTCCACCACACTACTGCAGCAGTACCAGGGGAGCACTGCTGTGGGAAACTCTTCATCTTCAATTGCATCACTGCAGAGACTCATCTCATCCAATACTCCAGTGGTGTTATGAAGTAGGCCCAGTGCAACCAGCTGTCTGTGCTAAATCATTGGCTCTTTAAAAGCTGTCCATGGTGTTGCTTCCTTGTTGTGCTGAGAAACCTTACAAAGACTAGTATCTTGATGTAAATGCACAACACCCTCCCTCTATCCCAGATTCACTGATCAGCTGAGGAACCTTCTTGATCCCACCCTACACGCATCTTACATATCTGTACTTACCCTCTTCTGGCAAAATTATGGCAGCACCATAATTCTTGCTGCACAGCCATCTCCTGGACTCACTAGAATTATGTCCAGAGAGCACAGCTGCTGAGTCAGAGATATGGACCGGTCTGACGCGTTTCAAATGACTTAAAATAAAAGTAATCAAGTTTAGCCAAAATTAGCGGCTCAAATCTATATTCTGAATAAAGAGAGTAACTTTGTGTTTAATTTAAAAGTTTTGAAGAATAACTATGACAGCATGTATGTGTGACCATGGCTGCAAGGGTGGAAGTGATAGGGGACCTTCATCAAGGAGATCCAAAGTGAAGTGAGGAAAACAAGGTAACATTTTAAAAATTCTCCTTTTTAAAGAAAAGTCTTTTCTGCAAAAATTAGTAAATATTTTTCTTTATAAATTGCATCAAACATTCACTTGGCCTCTGGAGAACTATTATTCCAAACCTAGAGAAAAATCCAGTAAATTAAATGTGAAAGTGGGATTTTAGTCTTAAGTGCAAATTGCAACACATCCTTTAACTATGGAGTTGGTACTGCTGCCTTCATAATTTAATAATATAATGAAACAGCATCTGTAGTGACTGGCCTTTCTTGGATTCCACTATTAAGATTACCATGAGTGAGCGTCCTCTTTTAGAGGGCTGCAGTTATGCTCTGGGTTGAGTTATGAAATTAACCTATGGCTGTTGTGGCAAACCTTGTCTCTTCAGAAATGACACGAAGACTCACAAGCATAAGATGATGTATCATTAAAATTCAGGGCACGCTTTCCCTAAGTTTTTTCTGTGTAAGTTACTACACTAAATCCAGTTATAAAATGCTTTTTAGGTGGCATTTGAGCAAACACTTTGAGAAGAATAACATTTCTGGAATACAATATTATTCAATATTCCTTCCAGTCAAGTTAAATTAAATAAATAAAAACATTTGATGGGACTCCAGTCTCTGCTTCATAGCTGATCAAATTTGACAGGAATGTAACATCTGCTTGTCTTGTGTGTTCCCTGCAGAACTGCTTGGTATCATTGAGTGTATACACATGGTTTAAAAAGCATATTTATTTTATTCTATATAAAATGAATGAGCACCTGTTCTTATCTCCAGGAATGCATGCTAGGTTAAATGTACAGTTGTTATAACTGACTCCCACAGTCTTGCCCCGCTAACAGAGTGCCCAGTAACAGAAAAAACAGGAGACAATAACCCCTTTCTTTTCCGCTGCTGCTCCTTGAAAGACACGAAAAAAAGATGGATTTTGCAGTATGCCTCAAAGATCAACACAATCTGCATGAAGAGAGAAGTCCAATTCCCAAATCTGGAAGGGCGCCATAACAGCAGTCCTCTGACTGTTAAACTGGGGTTTGCTCCATTTCGAGCATTTACATTGGCAGTATTGCTCAGGGAGAGAGGCAGTCTTTCAGATGATACATTTCTTAATTTTTTTTGTGGCTCTGTAGGTCAAATCCAACATCTTGAAGTTTACCCAGAAGCCTATGGGCAGCAAATGCAGATTAGAGCAGCATTGTAATGCACAATGATCAACCACTTAAAAATCAGGTGACAGACTACCCTCAGCTTGGATGATGTTAAGATGTAATCTCGTGCAAAGCATATTGCAGTAGTCTAATCTTGAGGTGAGAAAGGAATGGATGATAGTAGTTCTGACTATATCTGAAATAAATGCTGCTATAAAAAAGAAAAAGCTGGCTTGGCTGTAGTTGCCACTTGAAAACAACCTGAACTCTAATTTGCAAACTCAACAAAAGTCAGATGCTATATTTGGTTTATCTTCTGATTGCTTTTTCTCAGCCAACCAGCATCTCAATTGAACTGAATTGTTTTTCTAACTCATGGACTCCTCATCCATGCCTTAATCTTAACCAAACATGGGATAAGGCCAAGACTGCTCCAGCGTGGTAGGATGAGCTGGAGATAAAAAGCCAAGTGCCATCAGAATACGGACCTCATTGCCCCACATCTTGTCATTAATCCTCCCAACAACAACACATTAAACAAGATGGGAGCTTATGCAATCCCTCACAAGAATGCCGCCAGGGAAGCAAGAATGATTTCTCACTGTCATCCTTCTAGCAAGAGAGGAAAAGAGCCATACAAGCACAAATCCCATCCAGCTTTGTGATCTGATGCTGCCAAATCAAAAGCAACAGCACTGAAGTGTTGTGAGTGTAAAATGATTATCATGGTCACCTGATTTTCATCCATCAGCCACAAAAGATCATTGATCATAGCTTTTTCTGTGCCAGATCCAGTCATGCCTATACAGACAAGGAACTCTAAAGCAAATAAACACTTAGTGGTTTTACTATAACTTTTTCCAGTCACATAACCCAACATGGAAAACTACATGCAGGGTGTTGACCTGTTTGTCACCAGTTAGTGATGGTTTATTCCTTGCTATACATGCTGTTTATTAACCTGTTCTCCTTCCAGGAGGAACTGACAGTCTTCACCAGCCATGTGCCCGATTCTTTTCATTGACCTTTATGAACAGGCCATGAGTCGTTAGAACAAATTGTTGGACTAAGTATTCACCTCCACTCAGGCAGGGGAGATGTAGAATTCATACTCTCCAAAATTTGTTTGTGCCTGAATCAGAACATCTTGATCTTCAAAATAAAAGGAAATTTCTTCCTGGCAGCAATTTCCTATATAAACCATTGAGTGAGACAACCTGGATTAAGCTATCCATTATCCTTCCACCCCCCCCCCCAAATGCACTGTTCTAGGCCCTTCAAAGGGCGAAACATAAGAAGAGGTTCATCACCTTAGTAGGAGAGGTGCAACCTCAACATGCAGGAGTATAATTTTCCAAATGTATTTGTGTCAAATCCTGACTTAACCAATAGGTCAAGAATGCAAGTAACTGTATGAGGTGAGCCAACAGAGTCTGGGATAGTTTTATGACCAACACATGGTAGCAACAAAATCTAAACTCTTTCAAAGAACTGGTCTTCCATGGAGTGGTTGAAGTTATTGAGCACTGAATTGTCTTAACTTTTAGTACACGACGCTGGGAGGTCAGGGAGTTTATGGTGGGATCCCATAACGTGACAGGATAGTGTGTACCACAACTGGTTTCAGTTACATCCTGGGATTCTCACAAGATGAAATTCCTATATGAACTCTAACTCTGTGTGGGAAATTATGTTTCTGGTTGGATGCTAATTGCACAGCCCCACAGCTCCTTGCTGATTTCCCTCTGGCTTGTGCTGATTTTTTTCCCAGCTAATATAAACTATACCAGTGGTCACCAACCCGTAGATTGGGATCTACTGGTAGACTTTGGAACCTCTGACAGGTGATCCTGACTGGTTTGGCCAGGAAGCTGTCAAGCACGGGCACTTCAGTTGCTCCTCCATCCACTGTCGTGCTGCTCCTGCCCTCTGCCTTGGAGTTGCCTCCTTGGGAGCCTCCTGCTTGCTATGCAGTGTGTGGGAGGGAGAAGTGGGGGAGGAGAGGGGACGACTGATGTCAGGGTGTCCTTCCTCCTCCCACTTCTGTATCCTGTCTCCACACAGAGAGAAGGGGATGGAGGGAGCTTGGCAATGCAAATCTGTCACTCACACACACTATGTGTTGTGTGTCTGTCATTCAGACAAACACACCTGTCCTTCACTCTCATCTCCTGACCCAACACATACGTGGGGGGTTGTTGTTACTTTTATTGCTTGCAAAGTGGGTTATTTTTGGGTTTTGACTGGTCTGTGCATTTCAGAATTTTTATTTCTCTCTTATGCTTAAATTTAATTCTTTGACTAGTGAGTTCTAAAATGCCGAACCTGCCGTGGCTGGATTCACTATGCCTATAGTCAGGGCTCGCTGAACCACGGCGAGCCCTGCTCGCCAGCCGTGCTGTCCGGCGATCTGCGCATGCGCAGATCATTCTGCGCATGCGCAGATTGCCCGAACCCGGCTCTTCCGGGTTGCAATATACTTGCCACGGGCGAGTAGATTGCATTATTTGTCGAGCGCTGCCTATAGTAATTGCTGCTCCTGGAAGTGGCTGGCATGTCCCTGCAGCCCCTGAGAAAGGCAGAGCAGAGGGTCTCCATATCCTGTCGTTGCATGCAGACACCACTCCTGTAGCTCCCATTGATCAATAACGGGGAACTGTGGCCAGTAGAAGCCATAGGCTCAGTGCCAGTAGATGATGGGTAACACATGGTGCCATGGAGCCATTTCTGTACATGCCAGCTGCTTTCAGGAGTGGTACAGGGCCAGGGCTAGAGTAAGCCTGTCTTAACCCCCACTGCTCCACCACCTGGACGCTGTCTCAGTTAAATGGTGCCCAGCCAGAGCCTGCTTCCTGAACTCCTGTCCCAGCCCTGAACCTCCTCCTGCCCCAACCTCCTGCCCCAGACGTGAGTCCCTCTGCACCCAAACTCCTTCCCAGAGTTTGTACCCTGAAACACCTCCTGGACCCCAATCCCCCATCCGGGGCTAAGCCCAGAGCCCCTCCCACACTCCAAACTCCGTGGCCCCTAGACCAGAACCAGCACCCCAACTCCCTACCAGTATGGTGGAAGTGAGTGAGGGTGGGAGAGGAAGGGGGATGGAGTGATTAGGGTGAGGCCTCAGAGAAGGGGTGGAGCAGGGGCAGGGCCTCAGAAGTGGCAGGAAGGAAGCAGGGCAAGGGTATTGGGGTTTGAGGTAGAGCTTACATTGCATTTACATTGAAAAACTGATCTTGTGGTTACATTGTGAATTAAAACAAGACAGCAAGTGCAAATGATGTAACAAGGGGGGATGATTGTAACAGTGACTGCAACATGTGGTTATGTGGAGTAGCCATCACTCCAGTTTCAGCTTTCAGTTTAGACTTTATTAAGGATACAAGTTAGCAAGATATAAATTATATCCCTATTTCCTTTTTAATTGCGCTCAAGTCCAGTTGTCCACAGTTTTTTAGCCTCTTCAGCCAGCCAGAGTATTGGGGAGAATTATTTTTTGCATTGGTGAATTATTTGCAACTGGTGAAAAATGAAGGATTCAGGTATTCGGTAGGAACTGATTGTACAGGGTTGAGCCCATTATGTCTGATACAGTCCTTCTCTATTGAGTAAAATGGGCAAAAAGGTATCAGGATGTCCTACTTGGATCCTGGGTGGATAAAAATTGATTTTTTAAAATGAAAAATCAATATTTTAATGTAAATCTTGTTTTTTTTTAAAAATCATCAATAAAGTACTAAATTTCTCATTTAAAAATAACAGTTACTATTAAATCTCGTCACAAACATGCTACACATACACTGACAGTCTCATAAAAATGAATTAATGGCCCTAGTCAGCTCAGCTTACTTACTAGCCCTTGCTTCTTGAAGTTCTGGGCTTCCAATTTCTGTTTCTTAGCAGACCGAAAAGTAACATGTGCAAAGAAAGACACATATTGGATAGGATTGTTTTTGGTCCATGCTCATGTGGTGGTGGACGTTGGCCAGGCCCAGCAGAGTAGCTAGTTGAGACACTGTCTTAATGACAGAAAGAGAATATATAGGAAAGGATGGGGATAGCATAGAAAGCAACAGTGGAGTGGACTAGAAAGAAAAAGGGAAGTCACTTTTCAGCACACATACAGCTTCGTATCTTTTGCCACAGAAAAACTGTCATGGCTTTTGGGTGTCAGAGACCCTCCTGGGAATATTTTGAAGACATTCATTCTTTGGGTAAAAAGGAAAAACGTCAAGTGTAAGCAGTGCAAAAAGATGATGCAGGGCCCGATTGCAAGAATGAAACATCATAAAGAAAACTGCTTATTGGAAGAAATGGTGTAGATGAAGATGTGGATATGGCTGCATAGATCAACTGGTTAGAAACTTAAATAATTCACTTTCCAATTCTTCAAGACTCTCTCTCTGCCTTTTAATTTAAGTGTGATTTGACAAGTAAATTCCCAAGCTGTTTGCTGTGTTGGATGTTTGTAGGGGGAAAAAAAGTTTAGCGTAGCTAGTCCTTATGGCTTGTTGAATCAGTTAACTAGGTTTAGAATCTGTCACTCAAGTATACAGTATAGAAAGCTGCAGTTAGAGAAATGTAGAGTTGCCAGTTGCTATTGAGTGTCACTTTCTTATTTTATATTACATAATACATGCCCCTTATTTTGGAACATCATGGCCACAGATGATGATGCCGTAAGTCTATTCCCTGTTTTACTTCAGCATAATTCAGGTTTCCCAAGGGAACCCCTTTCTTTATTGTTTTCTCAAAAAACAGAAGTGCCACTGAGTTCAATGGGGCTTACTCCAAAATTAAGTGCACTCTAAGCATTTTTATATTGGCATCGCCACATCAGATGATGTGAAAGAGACACATCCTGACTCTGACTTAATTAGATTCATTAACATGAGTCCTTCAACTGACAGAACTTCTTTTGCTGTTATTTATACTCCGGGTTCTATGATTTCCACTCCAACTCATGTGATGAAGTGGGTTTTACCTACGAAAGTTCATGACCTAATACAGTTGTTAGTCTCTAAGTTAGTGTCTAGACAACATTCTATTTATGTCAGTACCGGGCAAATTAGTTGAAACAGTAGTAAAGAATAAAATTGTCAGACACATAGAAGAACATAATTTGTTGGGCAAAAGTCAACATGGTTTCTGTAAAGGGAAATCATGTCTTACTAATCTATTAGAGTTCTTTGAAGAGGTCAACACATTTGGACAAGGGGGATCCAGTAGATATAGTATACTTAAATTTCCAGAAAGCCTTTGACAAGGTCCCTCACCAAAGGCTCTTACGTAAATTAAGTTGTCATGGGATAAGAGGGAAGATCCTTTCATGGTCTGAGAACTGGTTAAAAGAAAGGAAACAAAGAGTAGGAATAAATGGTAAATTTTCAGAATAGAGAGGGGTAACTAGTGGTGTTCCCCAAGGGTCAGTCCTAGGACCAATCCTATTCAACTTATTCATAAATGATCTAGAGAAAGGGGTAAACAGTGAGGTGGCAAAGTTTGCAGACAATACTAAACTGCTCAAGGTAGTTAAGACCAAAGCAGACTGTGAAGAACTTCAAAAAGATCTCACAAAACTAAGTGATTGGGCAACAAAATGGCAAATGAAATTTCATGTGGATAAATGTAAAGTAACACACATTGGAAAAAATAACCCCAACTATACATATAATATGATGGGGGCTAATTTAGCTACAACTAATCAGGAAAGAGATCTTGGAGTCATCGTGGATAGTTCTCTGAAGACCTCCACGCAGTATGTAGCGGCAGTCAAAAAAGCAAACAGGATGTTAGGAATCATTAAGAAAGGGATAGAGAATAAGATGGAGAATATCTTATTGCCCTTATATAAATCCATGGTACGCCCACATCTTGAATACTGCATAAAGATATGGTCTCCTCATCTCAAAAAAGATACACTGGCATTAGAAAAGGTTCAGAAAAGGGCAACTAAAATGATTAGGGGTTTGGAATGGGTCCCATATGAGGAGAGATTAAAGAGACTGGGACTTTTCAGTTTGGAAAAGAGGAGACTAAGGGGGGATATGATAGAGGTATATAAAATCATGAGTGGTGTGGAGAAAGTGAATAAGGAAAAGCTATTTACTTGGTCCCATAATATAAGTACTAGGGGCCACCAAATGAAACTAATGGGCAGCAGGTTTAAAACAAAGAAAAGGAAGTTTTTCTTCCCACAATGCATGGTTGGTCTGTGGAAATTCTTGCCTGAGGAGGTTGTGAAGGCTAGGACTATAACAGGGTTTAAAAGAGAACTAGATAAATTCAAGGAGGTTAAATCCATTAATGTGTATTAGCCAGTATGGGTAAGGAATGGTGTCCCTAGCCTCTGTTTGTCAGAGGGTGGAGATGGATGGCAGGAGAGAGATCGCTTGATCATTACCTGTTTGGTTCACTCCCTCTGGGACACCTGTCATTGGCCACTGTTGGCAGACAGGGTACTGGGCTGGATGGACTTTTGGTCTGACCCAGTATGGCCATTCTTATGTTCTTATTTTCGAAAGAAATTCCGTGGGAATTTGCATATCTTCTTCCAATCTCTCTTCCGAAAGTGAAAGTAGTCTGGACGTGGTTTTTTCGGAAAAAAAAACCCTTTTGGAAAAAAACGCTCTTCCTTAAAAAATGAAGTTTATGTGGTTTTTTCGAAAAAGGGTTTTTTTCCCGAAAAAACCACGTCCAGGCTACTTTCACTTTTGAAAGATCCTCAAAAGTGAGATTGGAAGAAGATATGCAAATTCCCACAGAATTTGCATATCCTCTTTTGAAAATAGAACTAGTTTAGACGTACCCTTAGGTGCCACAGAACTGCTTGTTTTTACAGTTGCAGACTAGCACGGTTACCCCTCTGAGACTCTAAGCACAGTCAGTCTTAGCTTTTTGGGTAACTTGATTTAAATCAAGCTACATCTGGACTGCAAGCCTCTTTGGAAAAAGAGCATCTAGACAACAAGAAGATTTTTCGAAAAAGCCCTGTTTTCATGCAATAGTGCCTTTTTTTGAAAGATGACTTTCGAAAAAAGGCGTTATTCTTTGTAGAATGAGGTTTACCGCCGTCGACAAAACCGCTGCATTTTTCGATTTACTATCAACAGAACGTGGTGGTGGTCTAGACGCAGGTACAGTTTTTTCGAAAAAGGCCACTTTTTCCGAAGAAACCTTGTCGTTTAGACACACCCTCAGTGAATTTTTGGGGGATTTAAATTGTCTTGATTTAAACCAATCCACCCTGCTTGCATCTGAATTTGGCTTATTCTCAGAATGAATAATCAGGCTGCATTTAGGTTTGAAAGAAAGGCTACTTGAGAATGAGAGAGAGAAATCTTTTTAAGAGGTAAGGAATTCTTGGAACCGACTTACAAAACTGACTGCGGTGGTATATTGTGATTTGTTGTAAAACGGTGTGGTAAATACGATAGCAGCAGGTGCCTCTATTAAAGATTGGTTATATATGGATTGTATTACATATTAGAACTGAAAAGACTATAAGTGTCACTTTTAATTTATCTTTGTATAGGTGGACTTGCATTGCAATTAGTTTATATTGTAGGTGTAATAAATCTTTGGCACTTAGAGTCATCAAAACTCACGCTTCGGCTTTTTCATTAAACATTTTAAGCAATAGGTAAATTGTTACACCTCTCCCACCATGCCCCTTCCCCCTACCTCCCAAATGGCAAAGGGATTCAGGCAGGTGACTTGAAATTACTTTGATTTTTTTAATCATATTTTGGATTGACACCGTCCCTTTAATACTGTTCAAGTGTGTGCCTACACTTGAACCCAGGGGATATATTTCAGCTGTGGCAGGAAGTATATGTATACGATAGTCATGAATGACTTAATTCTGAGAGAGTCTGAGTGGCAGGAGAGGAATGGTAGCAGCTGTAAGAGGATATCAGGACAACAAACTGGCTATGGCTTCTCCATAATAGGCACCATTTGATCAGCTGTCTTCTTCCCTTCCTTCCTATTCTGTGCCTATTCTGCTATAGGTAAGCAGGATGGGGGAAGGCACATTAGCTCAACAATGGTGGGGCAGCCATTGTCTGAGAGAGCTGTGTTTTGTGAGGAACTGATTTATTGGAAAATGCATTATAAGTCACATACCTCTGACTTGTTCGTCTTGTCTATTGATGTCAGCTTAGTGTGACAAGATGTGTGTACTTATGTATTTGTATAGCTCATTGCACGGTGGGGCCCTGATCTGGACTGGGTACTACTACAATACAAATGCATAAACTTTTGTATTCTTTATCTGTCCGCTTTTTAAATTAGGGAAGGGTTGGCCTCTTCATGGTGATGGCAAAGAAATATACAAGCTCCAACTACTGTGCACTAGAAAGTAAGAATGGACAAAAGGTATAGGCAATCTTGGTCTTTACTAGCTAGTTGAGAAATGACTGGCATCTGTACTTAGTAAGGATAATCATACATGCAATTAATTGGCTCCTCTGCTAAATGTCATTATCCATCTGTCTTCTCGCTATGTGTGCATAAAACATTGGCAAAGTACCTAATTTTGTCGTCATTTGCTCAAACCTCTTGTTGATGACAATGAAATTTGGCTAGATGCAGCAAGGGCAGGATTAGGACCTATGTTTAAGGTAAGGTTATTCTTCTGTGATAGTCACACAAATACACACGTGGCAATAAATACTAAGGATGTAAGAGTGTAGCTGTTTAAACAGGTAACCAATAAGCAGGAGCTGGTTACACGTGGTTCCTGGTCCAGCTCACTGGTAGCCGGCTGCTGCTTCTGTACTGTAGGCAGCAGTGCGGGGCAGCAGCCGGCTCCCTGGGAGCAGGGTGGCAGGCGGGAGCCACCTGCTGCCTCTTGATATAGAGGCAGCAACATGGAGTCGGCTTCCAGCATACACCGGCTCCCAGGGAGCTGGCTGCTGCCCCACGTGTAACCACAGAACATGGCAATGTTGCTAGGGGGTTTACTCTGGTCCATGCGATGCACTTAGTGCCTGTAGCTTTGCTGGGATATGCTTGCTGCTTGCTTGCCTGCTTGTTTCATGTAATGGAATAAAAATTTCTTTGAAGCTTATGAATTTATTTTATTAAAAACAAGAAACAAAGAACACACATGAAGCATGAAATGTCTGCACTTTGTGGGAAGCAGAGAGGAAAGGATGGGAGATGGGGGAGAAGGCAGAAGGTGAGGCAGGCCATGAAAGCTTCCGTCTTGCTTCTTGAGATCTGCCTGTAGGTATCATAATCCCTATAGCAGGACTGCAGCTGGGATTTGATTGCCTCCTCTCCCCAAAATGCTGAGGAGATTGGGTGCATGGAGCAGTCTTGGCCAGATGAAAGCAATGAGAGATGCTCCTTGTGTCATTGAACAAACAGGAAGAGGACTTTCAAATTTCCAAAGGAATGTAAAGTGTGGCCTGAGGGTTGGCCACCTGAAAGCAGGTCGGTAGAGCTCAAACAAATGACCAGAGAGGCAAGACCAGGCATTGTTGGAAAGGTACTGGGGACCAGTCAGAATGAAGTACTGCACCCCAGTATCCACACTGGCACCCCAGCACTGTAGCCAGAGTACAGCAAGCTCTACGCTTCTCATGGATGTGGTTTATTTAGAGCGCAACAACTGCTGAGCTAGTGTGCACTAATGCCTGGCCAGTAAGGGCACCTCGGATGTTACAGTGCTGGGAGCTGATTTACTGAGTAGTAACTGGCCAGGGTAGACTTGACCTTAGATGAGTTAGCTGGTCCCAAGTTTGACTGCAGGCCCAGGTAATTTGTAGGATAAATATGGGCTTTCAGCTCAAGAAAATGCAAGAGAATCTGGACCTTAACTTTGGCAATAGATATGTTCAAACTTCAAAAGAAAAAAGCCCACGTAAGTCTTATAAGTAGCCTTTGTCTTGTGGGATATATGTATCTATGTGTGCGTGCACACACACTCTATATTTTTCTATATATAATTTGAAAATAAGCTGGTAGACTCAGTTTATTTTTCATTGTGTCTGAAATATTTAGGACAAATAAACAGAAAACTCAATCTGTGTCTTTGGAAATGAGATGGTGTCAGTTTTGATAAGCTGTTTCTTGTACTGAAGTTTACTAATCACAGAACAGTGGGTGGGAAATATGATATGAATCACTGCAACTGTTATATTAGTTCTTCATTCTGCGTAGATACCTTTATACCATAGTTTACACCTGTTAGACTGCATTTATTTAAACATTACTGTAGCATGAAATGAGACAATCTATGTGAACAAGTAGATTTTTTGAAGTTTATCTGCCATTAATTGACTGCTCTGGAAATACAATGACTACTGTCACTATTTTATAGACAGAGTCTTGATATTTGAGGCTTTGTCTCATATAAGCACCTATTACTCACCACTCCCATCCTGTTTTTTCACACTTGCTGTCTGGTCACCCTACTTGGAAATAGGAAGAAAAAGGTCAACTGGGGACTCTCAAGTGCATTTTCTTTTTGCTTTCTTTTAACAGGCTAGGACTGATTATTTACTTGCCCTGGCTTCTTATAGAAGTCATCTTTTCTTATTATGGAAAAGTAATGGTCAGTAAACAATGAGTGAAGCCACACTTAGGAAAATAAAATTTTATCTGGAAATATATTATTATAACATTATTTACCATTAAAACAACAACAACAAAAACCCCTTCAGGTAATAAATTCCCAGAATTTTAAGAAAACAGCTTAATCAAATAGCTGGCTTAAATACGAGCAACTGATTTACTGCTGAATTATGGTGTACTAGACAATCTGAAAAACATGTCTTAGTATATTTCTTGCCCTTGACATCACACTGCATTTGACATCTTTTCCTCTTCTTGCACTTTTGCTGTATTCTTCATGATCTTTTCAGGGTTGATGGTACTTTTTTTCTGACAGACCTCTTTTTGTAACTCAATGTGTTTGATGTTTTTCTATGGCATAGATTCAAATCAGTAAAACAAGTAATAGCCTGATGGACCCTGTTTTTCAAAATCAAACTCCCCCTTCATGTTTAGACTAATACTCTAGAGAAATGAATTAAAAAGTAGGCTTTAATTTACTTGTTTAATGTGTCTTTTTATTATTTGATTAATAGCAAATGCGTTCACTAATTATATAAACAATTTGTTCTTTGCCATTTTTAGTTTTGCTTTTAGTCTTCCAATTATTAAAATTGAGGTTCAATACATTTACGTGAAACATGTGTTATGTTAAAATGTTAAATATGTTAGCTGGTGAATGGGAAAACATTTCTGAATTTTATACAATTATCTGCATGTATTATCTTCTTGCAAAACATGTTTTATAATCAGTCACATAAAATATACTACTTTAAAAAAAAAAAGTATTTTTGACTTGATTATTCCTATGTAGCATGAGCCTACACATTACTTTTATGTAAATGTGTGTTTGCAAGTTTAGTATTTTGAAGTATAAATTTGCTCTACCCTAAAAATATAGCAATATGATTGTCTTCTAGATTCTATTTATTTATTTATTTATTTAGCTTCATGCTGTCACTGAAAATATTCCTGAGAAAGGTCCAGTCCTGCAGTCACTTGTGCATATGTTTAACCTTACTACTGAGACAAGGTGGGAGAGATAATATCTTTCATTGGACCAACTTCTGTTAGTAAGAAAAACAAGCTTTCAGTTTTTTACAGAGAGCCCCTTTTCAGATCTCATTCAGAGTACTTGGAATAGTAAAGTTAAACATATGTAAGTGTTTACAGGATGGAGCAGAACATTTTAATTCTCTTTAGAAATATGTCCACTGTTTTTGGAGACTTGGGATGTTCTAGGACAGGTTGGGCAAAAGGGCCTCCACGGGACCGAACCAGCCTGCTAAGCAGGTTGATCCGCCCTGTGGAGGCCCTGCCGCTCTCCCACTCGCAGGTCAATTAGGGTCTGGGGTTGGGGGGGAAGATCACAAAGTTTTCTCCACCTTGCCAGGAGTGTGCGGTGCTTAAAAGCTCCACATGCTCCTGGAAGGGCTGGAGGAGACTTCGTGCGCTCCCTTGCCCCCAAGCCCTGATTGGCCTGAGGGCAGAAGTGGGAGTACGCAAAGTCTCCTCCCACCACCAGGGACATGGGCGCCTAGAGGGGAACCTCTGTAGGAGGGCAAAGACTTCACGCACTCCCACACCCCCAGACCAATCATGGTCTGTGAGTGGGGAAGCAGGGAAGTATCCTGCCCCGCCCCTTTTGCTTGAGGCCCTGCCCCTTCCAGAGTGGCCTAGGGCAGTGGTTCCCAAACTTTTTGGCATCATTCCCCCCTTTTTGATTTTTGAAAAACCCTCACGCTCCCCAAAATAGCAGCAAAACTTGTTGAGCGAAAAAAGGAACTGAACAGGGCAGCAAAACTTGATGGGGGGGAGGGGGAGGAGGCTGGGTCACCTCGTGCCCCCCCTGGAATTTATTCACTCCCCCCAGTTTGGGAACCCATGGCCTAGAGCCACTTAAACAATTTCTGAAGTGGCCCCTGGCAAAAAAATTATTGCCTATCCCTGTTCCAGGATGTTGTGTGTGTTTCAGGTGTAGAATAGCAGAGGGAACACAATTGAGCCCTGTCCCTGGAATTGTGCTGATATTATCGATTGTGATAGTACGCTTTTAAAAATGTAGTAAACAAAACTGGGCTGTATAATTTAAAACAAAGCAAATCTGTGTATAATTTAAAAACAGAAATGATCCTGCTTTCACATGGATTCTCTTTGCAATCAATGTTTTAATCCAACTTTAAAAAACCCACAAAATTTATAAAGATGGTATAGCATAACAGTTTTGTTACATAGTCCTATGTAAGTGGGATTGATCCAGCATCACGCCAAGCACTGGAGAAATCCAGCAAAGCACTTAAACACATATGTGGTTTTCTGTGTCGTGCTCATCATTTCGTCAGGTTCAAGCTGTGTGGTAGAATAGGATGTGTTGGGACCAGTTTGTTGTTAGTTTTAAATCTGTAGTATATTTTGGTTACATTTTCAGGTAGAGGTAGGACCCTCATCCAACAAAGCTCTTAGAGAACGTGTGTAATTTAGAGCATGAGTTCTTTTTGAAGTCAGTGTGCTTAAAGCTGTGCGCGTACATAAGTGCTCTGCTAGATTGGGGTTAGTGACATAAAGAAATAAACCGTTTGTTTCATGTTAGGATTCCTCTTGTCCAGGTGGCTGGCAGTTGGGGCTCCTGCTTTCAGCCCCAGGCATAGAACAGCTTCTACTTTTTAGCCCTTAGTGCCTTGTGGCTGGGGCACTTGCTGTCAGCCGCACACATTAAAATATATTTGCAACAAAATGTCTGATTATAAAAAAAAAAATCAGCACACATAATGTAATACTTGATTGTTTATATTATTCCAGCAAATTTTTAATTAAACAGGTCTATTCAGGCTTTTCCAAATGACCACTGTTTAAAAAAGGACCATTATTGTTTTCCCATGATTTTCCATATTTTCTCCACAACTCAGCTGCAGTTATTTGACAATCATTCCCAATTCAAGTGAGAGAAAAGTTCATGAATGAAAAGCCCATTTTCAAGAAAGGCATGTTTTAAAAATTACTTGGTGTCTCTTTAGTTATTCCTTGTTTATGCTGTAAAAGAAAAGTAGCATATAGTTAACTATAAGTCAAAAATGCTTTAATTTAAAAAATTAAGTAACTTACTGTGTTATGAATGATGGACATGTGTAACATACATTAAATGATAAAGTAATACACAAATAGAGCCAGGAATTTCATCAGCATAGGCAACAAGCATTATATTGCCCAGAATGAACCTGAGATTTTAGTGCTCTTAAGTGATACCTAATCATCAGTAATCACAAACAGGCTTTTAGGAGTCATTGTATAGTGGGGAAAGGAAGATTTTTTTTTTTTTTTTTTGGCAGAACAGAGAACCAACTTTTAATTGAAAAGCTTGAGCTGGAGTTTAAGTTTGGTTTCCGTTTTGGTTCTTACAAAACACAAGCTTTGTAACTCTCAAGTTCTACTGAATAACAAACCAAAGACTTCTGGAATGAAGGTAGTTCATAACTCTGAACAAAATGGTACAGTTGTTCTTTCAAAAGTTTACCCCTAAACACTGACTTAATAAAACTTTGTAACTTCACTATGCAGAAAAAAAATGCTGTTTTTAACCATCTTAATTTTCGTGAAACATCAACAAAATAGTTTTCTTACCCAGTGATATATTTTTTAAAAAGTTTTCCCTTTATTTTTTTAATATCTTACACTTAAGTGTACAGTACAATATACAGTAGACTTCCAATAATCCGGAACCTTTGGGACCTAGGTGGTGCCGGATTATCAAATATGCCAGACTATCAGGAGGTACTATAAGCTGGTTATATATATATATATACTGTGTCCAGTATATAAAGTGTTTTAACCCTTTTTATTGTACATACTGGATACAGTATACTGAATTGTTTATTTTTAACCCTTTTTTACCCTTTTTGCTCAGTTCAGCAGCTGCTGCTGCTGCATTGTGACTCGTTTTTGCCAAAGCTCACTCACTAGGCTCTTGCCATTTTGATGCCGGACTATCAGGAGTGCCATACAATTGGATGCCGGACTATTGGAGTTTTACTGTATATGTTTTTTGGTCCCTACTATCTGATTGTGTACTTCCAGTTCCAAATGAGGTGTGTGGCTGACCAGTCAGTTCATAACTCTGGTGTTCTGGTGAACTCTGACGTTCTACTGTATATTATAATGTATTCCCTTGATCAGCCTAGAAACTGGACAGACATTAGTATTACATAATTAGGGTGAAGTTTTGGCCCTTTTCAAGTTGATTAGCATTTTATCATTGTCTTCAAAAGAGCCAAGATTTCTCTCAAAATCTCTATGGTCATACAATACGTTTCCATTTTTAAAAAGACTGCAGTTTTAACTTCATCTTATGAGTTTAAAGCATTTAATTATGTCATAGGAGAGGATCAAAATATTGAGGAGGAAAGTGCATAAGTAATTGGGATTAAAGCTGGGAACCATGTGAGGAGAAGAATTAATTGTAAAAGGAGAATAGGGAAAATGGAATCTAGTGCATTTAACTTTAAAAACAAAAGGTATCTAGGAGTTATTTACGCTTTTACTTTGCTGTATGTTGTAGCCCCTTGTCTATTGTATTTTTTTTTTTTTTTGGTTAGGCACATTGGCTGTTTCTTCCTCTGTATCAGAAGTGCTGTAGCACCTAGCGATGCTACGACAATCTAACTATATATAAAAGGAGAAAAAACTATTAAAAATTGAAGCTGCTTCATCCAAGAAACCAACAGCATGCACTAATTATAATTTATATTTATGTATAGGGTCCTACCACATTTACTGTCCATTTTGGTCAATTTCATAGTCATAGGATTTTAAATATAATAAGTGTCATGATTTCAGCTATTTAAAGATTTGTAATTTTTATATTTTTATTATATTACAATGTGGTGAATGTTTTGTTTACTAGATTTTTGTTTTGCTTGTGATTTGTCAAGTTCTACTTGGATGGAAATTGGGATTCAATTAAAATGTGAAAAACATTTATTATTTTAATTTATTATTAAATCAGACTACCTTAAATGTCCTGTGTATATATAAGGAAAAATCACAACTTGTTTTGCATTTAAAATGGATTTATTACGTAAAGGAAGTATTGCCTGTAGCTATTGAATTGAACATTTACAAAATTATTTAATTTAAATTTAAAATCCTATTTAAATAAATGGATTTAAATTTTTTTTTATTCATCCTGTGGATTTCTCTCTAAGAAGACTCCAGTGCACAACATTAAGGATCCTCACTCTATGGCTTTTATGAGCAAACACATTTATTCATATGTATACCTACTCCAGTGAACCTCTAATTGTGCAGCTGAAAGTATTGAAATATTGCTAATAAGTTCTCCAGGAATCTTTCAAACTCTGAATATATTCTAGATCTAATGTCACCAGGACTAGATCGTAGGTCTAGCCCACAAAGAGACTATATTAAAGTTCTCATATGCACTGAATTTATTTATCCAAAGGAAGGAAAGTGCAACAGGCCAATTCTCACATGGGCCTTTGCCAAGTAAGAGCAAGGCATCAGCATTCCAGGAAAACATGGGGGAATACAGAAAAAGGTTTGGGAGACGAGCAGGAATCATCTTCTTTTTATGAAAACTGAAGTGTTTTAGTTTAATCATGAGTTTTGAGAACTCCCAGACAATGTAGAGAATTGTCCTTTGAAAGTTTGTTCAGCTCATATTGGGCGTGTGTACTAGGAGGTGCTGAAATATGTATGAAATACAAGGATCCATATTAGGGATGTTAGCGTGTAGCCATTTACATGATTAACCAAAAATCCTGGGCTCATTGGTTAACCCTAATGGTTACACGTTACTCTCCCCCCGCTTCCCTGTCTGCTGCTGCCGCCTCTGTATCAGAGGCAGCAAGTGGCAGGGAGGGGGCGGGCGGGAAGGCAGGAGCTGGTGCCTGTGGGGAGCCGGCTTTAAAGTCAGCTCCCTGCATGTACTAGCTCCTGCCAAGCCGATTGCACCCCTGCCCGCGCACTGCTGCCTCCCCACATGTACCAGCTCCTGTGGAGCTGCCTGCCCCCCCTGCTGTCCCCCACAGAGGCAGCAGCACAGGGTGGGGCAGGTGGGAGCTGGCTTAAAAGCTCCTTCAGTGCCACCTGCCCCCTCACCCTGTGCTGCTGCCACTGATTGAGAGGTGGGAGCCGGTACACGTGAGGGGCTGGCTTTTAAGTAGGCTCTCTGTGTGTGCTGCCTTAGAAGCCAGCTCCTATCTATCCCCTTGCTTGTAACTGTATAACCGCTAAAAATTCAATGGTTACACATTTACACAAATACATGTTTAAGATCCCTAATCCATATTTATTTTGACCAGATTTATACTAAGTCACTGTAGTCATGGCTGATGAGACATCCAACTCGATCATCAAGGACACCAACATACTGGGAATAAATTGTACTGTTGGACTATGTTAATTTTCCTGATACTTGAGTCCCTTTGTGGTAATAATGAATGGGGCATTTCAGGCTGTGGTGAGCTGGAGAATTATGGAGAAAAGATGGACCTGAGGAGTAGGTAACATCTGTGGGAAAAATGCTTATAAGTAATGAGATAAGGAAGGTAATGATAAAAGTATTATTGTTAAAAGTATATTACCGGGAAATTGAAGACCATAATGCAGATATTTACATTAATCCCTACATTTGTGACTTTTTTAGAATGTAATTATTTTCCACTAAAATTTGTCACTAGAAGCTTTTTAAACATAAGAACAAAAGAACGGCCATAATGGGTCAGACCAAAAGTCCATCTAGCCCAGTGTCCTGTCTTCCGACAGAGGCCAATGCCAGATGCCCCAGAGGGAGTGAACAGAACAGGGAATCTTTAAGCAACTCCTCTCCCAACACCCATTCCCAGCCTCTGACAGAGGCTAGGGACATCATTCCTACCCATCCTGGCTAATAGCCATTGATGGACCTAATCAATAATAGCCATGGATGGACCTAATCTCCATGAATTTATCTAGTTCTTTCTTGAACCCTGTTAAAGTCCTGGTCTTCACAACCTCGTCTGGCAAGGATTTCCACAGACCAACCATGCGTTGTGGGAAGAAAAACTTCCTTTTCTTTGTTTTAAACCTGCTACCTATTAATTTCATTTGGTGATCCCCAGTTCTTATGTTATTGGAACAAGTAAATTTGCCATTTTGTTACCCAATCACCTAGTTTTGTGAGATCTTTTGAAGCTCGTCACAATCTTCTTTGATCTTAACTATCTTGAGCAGTTTAGTATCATCTGCAAATTTTGCCACCTCACTGTTTATCCCTTTCTCCAGATCATTTATAAATAGGTTGAATAGGATAGGTCCCAGTTTGGACCCTTGGGGGACACTGCTCTCCATTCTGAAAACTGACCATTTATTCCTACCCTTTGTTTCCTGTCTTTTAACCAGTTATCAGTCCATGAGAGGACCTTCCCTCTTATCCCATGACACCTTACTTTACTTAAAAGCCTTTGGTGAGGGACCTTGCCAAAGGCTTTTTGGAAATCTAAGTACACTGTATCTAATGGATCCCCCTTATCCACTGTTACCAGATTTGCCCAACACTATGGGGTATGCTCATTTATTAGGGTTACTCTGATGGGACTGGGGGAAGGTTAAAATTCTATCAGTGTGCTGTTTGTGCTTACTTGTGCTCTCATATGGAGCTGAATTCTTTCCCTGCTGCCAATTTCCCCTCCCACTGGAGCTCTCCTGCAGGAACTAGGTTCCTCAGGATGGAGTTTTTCCACCTTAGCAACACACACAGATACTCACACCCCCTAACAGAGCACTCCTGAAAGGACTGGGTAATCAGCATTCACAAGCTGACCCCATATGTCTCTCGATTCAGCAGGCTGGGTTTAACAGCAATGCCACACTGTACCCTCATGTGCCTTTGGACTCAGTGGGCTGGATTAAACAGCACTTTAAGCTGCCATCCTCATATGCCCCCAGGTTCAGCACCTCCTAATCCCCACTTTCACACCACAATTATTCACTAGTAAACCACACGATGAGTAAACGCCACAGATTTTGGGCACGACAGGGATCTTTAGCTTGGGTACAAGAAGCGTTGTTACAGAGTGAATGGGGAAGCCAAAACACCCCTTGAGGAAGAGCGAGTGAAAGAGAAAGAAAGAGAAGCAACCAGCTTAACAATGAAAATTATTTATTTCTGGGTAGTGATAGGAAGCCAAACACACATAACAGTTACAATATTAAATCTAAATTGAAACTGGTTACAAATGTTAGGGCTAGCTAACCATATAACAGTTTACATAGGGCAGAGTCAGGAGGCTAGGCTTAGACATAGGTAGTAGTTGCGGGGGGGCGGGAGGAAGGAGAGAGACAGAGACACCTTACTACTCCGTGGATCTTGCATTGATCGGGATTCCCAGATGATGATGGTAGCTGGGGGTCCAGAGTGCAGAAGACGAGCAGAGCCCCCAGCATGATCAGACAGGAGATGAAGAAGTCTCAATGGAACTGTTGCAGTTTAAATCCAGGTATCAGAACAGTTTTTCTTGGGCAAGAGTAGGAGTTTTTATAGGGATAAGACAATAGTTCAAAGAGAAACAGAGGTGAGACAATAGAGACTGATCACACCTGGTTATGGGTGAAGTTCCTTGAATGAGCTCACAATGCAACTGGGCAGTTTCAGTATTTTAGATGTCAATAGGATCGTGTCCAGGGGCGGCCCCCATTCCTGGGTATGCTGCCCAGGTCCAGGGCATACTTCAGGCCTCCCGGGTCTGGTCCCCAAAGTAGACAGCTCCTATCTTAGGGGAAATACAGCCCACTGGCCAAGTCTTAAGGTCCAATGCCCCTGCCTTAGGGGAAAATACGGACCCTTGGCCTAGTTTCTCATATACATAGGCTCTGAGAGCTAGTCCTTCACCTGATTTCCCCCCCCCCCCCCACTCGAGGGGGGTCTGGGAAGCAGGGGTAGGAAGGCCCGGGCCCTCCCTCTCCACCAGGCCCCGACTCAGGGCCCTATCAGTGGCGGGTGGCTCCCACCGCTGACTCGGCAGGGAGTCTTTCCCGAAACTCACCGAGCCCACTGGGGCTTTTCCAGCTCCCCGCCTTGAGTCACTTCCTACCCCCTTCCCCCGGCCGGCAGCGGTCCCACCTGTGGGTGTGCGTCGGGCAGCAGTAGCAGCGGTTCCCCACCCGGTGTCCGGGGTAGCAGCGGTAGGTGCAGCACCTGTGTTCAGGGGAGGCAGTGTGGCAGCTCCGGCGTTGGGGTCGGACCTGGCCTGGTCCTGGCAGCAGCAAGATCAGCCAGTCCGGCGCCTCTTTCTTGGGCTTCAGTGGCTGTGGCTCTGGAGGTTGTGCCCTAGCTCCTTCTCCTCTGGAGGTCAGCCCTAACTGAGCTGTTCTGCAGCCCTTTATACCTGGGCTGCACTGGGAGCATGCCCAGCAGGGCTGCGGGGGTGGGGCCCTCTCAGCCACCTGGGCCAGGTGAATTCCCTGGGCTTGAGTGCAGGGTGGTGCCGCCCTGTCACTGATCGTTACTAGAATTGGCCTGATAATGAATAATTTGGGTGTGAGCAGGCCTGGGTTCAGTAGCATCTGGAGTAGAGATTTCCCATCCGGCAGTGCTTCTCTGCTTTCGGTATCCCATAGTTCACTGTGGTTCCTGCCTTGGAAGAGCTGGTTTCCATTGTGTATGCTAATGAGATGTCCCTCTGTTCTGACTTCAATGCAGATGAGACTGGGGTGTTTCCTTAATTAGTTTAGGTGTGTCTTCCCTGGCCTTTTCATTGCTTTGTCTGATTCTAGAAGAGGCCTAGGGAAAGGGGGGGAGGATGGTTTTCCATGAATGTCACTCCCTGGCTCCCAAAGAGCACAGGGCTGGTAGGTAACACCACATGTTTGTTGACCTCCTCAAAGAGCTCCAGATTAGTAAGGCATGATTTCCCTTTACAGAAACCATGTTAACTTTTCCCAACAAATTATGTTTATCTATGTGTCTGACAATTTTATTTTTTACTATAGTTTCAACTAATTTGCCCGGTATTGACGTTAGGTATACTGGTCTGTAATTGCCAGGATCACCTCTAGAGCCCTTTTTAAATATTGGCATCATGTTAGCTATCTTCCAATCATTAGGTACAAAAGCTGATTTAAAGAATAGGTTACAACCCACAGTTAATAGTTCCACAATTTCACATTTGAGTTCTTTCAGAACTCTTGGGTGAATGCCATCTGGTTCCGGTGACTTGTTACTGTTAAGTTTATCAGTTTGTTCCAAAACCTCCTCTAATGACACCTCAATCTGGGACAATTCCTCAGATTTGTCATCTAAAAAGAATGACTCAGGTTTGGGAATCTCCCCAATATCTTCAGCTGTGAAAACTGCAGCAAAGAATTCATTTAGTTTCTCCGCAGTGACCTTATTGTTTTTGAGTGCTTCTTTGGCATCTCGATTGTCCAGGGGCCCCACTGGTTGTTCAGCAGACTTCCTGCTTTTGATGTACTTAAAAAACATTTTGCTATTACTTTTTGAGTTTTTGGCTAGCTGTTCTTCAAACTCCTTTTTGGCTTTTCTTATTATATTTTTACACTTAATTTGACAGAGTTTATGTTTCTATTTTCCTCGCTAGGATTTAACTTCCACTTTTTAAGCAATGCCTTTTTATCTCTCACTGCTTCTTTTACTTGGTTGTTAAGCTACGGTAGCAATTTTTTGGTTCTTATACTGTGTTTTTTAATTTGAGGTATACATTTAAGTTGGGCCTCTATTATGGTGTCTTTGAAAAGCTTCCATGCAGCTTGCAGGGATTTTACTTTTGTCACTGTACCTTTTAATTTCTTTTTAACTAACTTCCTCATTTTTGTGTAGTTCTCCCTTCTGAAATGAAATGCCACAGTGTTGGGCTACAGAGGTGTTTTTCCCACCACAGGGATGTTAAATTGTATTACATTAGGGTCACTATTTCCAAGCTGTCCAGTTATAATTTACCTCTTGGACCAGATGCTGTGCTCTACTTAAGACTAAATCAAGAATAGCCTCTCCCCTTGTGGATTCCAGAACCAGCTGCTCCAAGAAGCAGTCATTTAAGGTATCAAGAAATTTTATCTCTGCATCCCATCCTGAGGTGACATGTACCCAATCAATACGGGGATAGTTGAAATCCCCCCACTACTATTGAGTTTTTTATTTTGATAGCCTGTCTAATCTCCCTTAGCATTGCATAGTCACTATTACTATCCTGGTCAGGTGGTCGACAATATATCCCTACTGCTATATTCTTATTATTAGAGAATGGAATTGCTACCCATAGAGATTCTTTGGAACATTTTGGTTCATTTAAGATTTTTACTTCGTTTGATTCTACATTTTCTTTCAGTTATAGTACCACTTCCCCACAGGCACAACCTGTTCTGTCCTTCTGATATATTTTGTACCCTGGTGTGACTGTGTCCCATTGATTGTCCTCATTCCACCAAGTTTCTGTGATGCCTATTATATCCATATCCTCCTTTAATATGAGGCACTGTAGTTCACCCATCTTATTATTTAGGCTTGTAGCGTTTATGTATAAGCACTTTAAAAATTTGTCACTATATCGGTCTGCCATTTCCTGTTGTGTTAGTCCAGGGATGGGCGATAAAAAAATGGCAGACTGCAAGGTTAGTCCCTGGTGGGCCACCGCCACTATATTTCCCTGCGCCTCAGCAGGTATTGGAGGATTGCAGCTCTGGTTGGCTGTGAATCACCATTTGCGGCTAATGCGAGCAACTGGAAGCATCTCAGACTGGGACGCTGCTTCCTGCCACTTGCGTTGGCTGCAAATGGCAATTTGCGGCCAACCAGAGCTGCAATCTTCTGATACCTGTGGAGCCGTAGGTAAACATGGAGGTGGGGGCCCACCAGGGACTAACCCTGCAGGCCAGAATTTGCCCACCCCTGTGTTAGACTCTTTTTCGTTTGATTGTTTCTAATCTGATCTTATCCATACTTTTTCATCTTCCGTCCTCTCCTCTTTAGTAGAACATAGAGAATCTCTATTAATAGATCCTCCCCTAAGAGATGTCTCTGTCCAATCCATATGCTTCTCCGCACCCCTTGGCTTTCCCCCAGCCTTTAGTTTACAGACTGCTCTATGACCTTTTTAATGTTAAGTGCCAGCAATCTGGTTCCATTTTGATTTAGGTGGAGCCCATCCTTCCTGTATAGGCTCTCCCTTTCCCAAAAGTTTCCTCAATTCCTAATAAATCTAAACCCCTCCTTTCTACACCATCGTCTTATCCATGCATTGAGACTCTGAAGTTTTGCCTGCCTACTTGACCCTGTGCATGGAACTGGAAGCATTTCAGAGAATGCTACTATAGAGGCCCTGGATTTCAATCTCTTTCCTATCAGCCTAAATTTGGCCTCTAGAACCTCTCTCCAACCCTTCCTGATGTCATTGGTACCTACATGTACCACGACCACTGGCTTCTCCCCAGCACTACACATAAGTCTATCTAGATGTCTCCAGAGATCTGCAACCTTCGCACTAGGCAGGCAAGTCACTATACAGTTCTCCTGGCCATCACAAGCCTGGCTGTCTATATTTCTAATAATCGAATCCCCCATTACTAACACTTGACTTTTCCTAATGACTGGAGTTCCCTCCCCCGAAGAGGAGGTATCTTCAGTGTGAGCGGATACCACAACATCATCTGGAAGGAGTACATCTTCCATTTAGTTTTGCTAATTCACGATATTTTTTTATACTTTTATATAAAACAAAAGTATACCCTCACCTGAAATACAATTCAGTTCGTCTTCCCATGGCACTGAATTGTATTTCAGGTGTAGGTGTTCTTTTGTTTTATATAAAAGTATAAAAAAATCATGAATTAGCAAAACTAAATGGAAGATGTGCTGTGATATGCAAAGATACAAGCGGATGGAGGAGATTCCAACAATGTCACTTTAATTAGGAGAATGCATGACTTAAAGATCTAGCAATTCCTTAGGCTGCTTTTTTATATACAGTATAGATTATATAAATATAGTTATAATTCAGAGTATGACTTCTTAGGAAAACATTGTGGTTTTTTTACTCTTTAAAAATTCCTGCTACCCATATAAATATCTAATTTAATCCAGATACTCTTGGTCTTTATACTATCTTGCAAGAATGAGATCCAGAGTATAATTATGCACTATGTGAAAACGCATTTCCATTTATTAGTTTCCAATTTGCCACCTTTTATTTTCACTTATGTCTCCTTTTTCCTGTTTTATTAAGGAGTAAGAATAGAAGTTCTTTATTTACCTGCATCATGAACTGATCTTGATTCATTTCCTCTCTAAAATCTAAAGTCTTTTCAACCTTTCTTGGTATGAGTAGTTTTTTAACTACGTTGCATTCTTATTGCCTGTCTCTGAACACCACCTACTTCTGCTATGTCATTTTTGAAATGGGAAGGCGAACTGAACTGTATTTCAGGTGAGGATGTTATTTTGTTTTATATAAAAGTATTTTTCTTTCATCCTCATTCCATTCCTATGCATGCTAAATTTTTTTACCATTATTGCTCATTGAGCAGAGCTCTTCATTAAGGTGTCCACAGTGATGCTCAGTTCTTCTTCCTAAGTTGATGCAGTTAATTTAGAGCCCAGTAAGATGGTTCAAATTGTTCCCTGTAATATGTATTGCCTTGCGTGTATTAACCTTGGTGTTACCCATTCACCTAGCTTATTAGGTCTCATTTGAAGTGCTTCAGTCTCCTCTGGTCTTGACTATCCTAAATAATTTTGTCATCTCAAATCTTTGCTCATTTCTCATCTCTTTTTTGGTGTACTTAAGTTTGTGGAACCCTTCCCCCTGGCAGGAGAGTGAAGATATAGAAGACCTAAGCTAATTAAAGCATGGTTCCCTGTAGATTAGGGTAGGTTACTATTATTTAATTGAAGCACCTATCCATAATATCCTCCCCCCTCACCCACTCTAGGCAAACTAGGTGGAGTGAGGAAGGAGAGAGGACTGGAGTTTGGAGGTGTGTTGCAGACATTCAAAAGACCAGAGAACTGGAGGAAGACCCTGCCCAGCATCAAAGACCAAGGGTAACCCTACCACGGGGGAAGAGGGTAAAAAACCTCGAGGGGTTGAGAGGGGCTGGGGCTCGGGCTCAGACCCAGATCCCTTCCTCATTCCTATTTCTCTCACCATGGCATGAGCGGAGAGCACAATGTCCAAGAACATGGGCAAGGGGTAGCACCCTGACCCACCGCACCAGAGGAAAGTGCAGGACCTATCACAGTAATGCTTGCCATTTGTCACACTACTTTAAATGCATAGTTTGTCACATTTTGCTTGTTTCACTTTTGTGAGTTATTGGAATTAAATCATGTGAATAAGGCAAGATGGCTTTGGTCCCAAGTTCATTTATTTGAATACAGGTAAACCAAAATTTCCAACTTATGTCTGTGCTTTTATCCATTGAAGTACAAAAATGTAACTGCATGCATATGCCTGGAACAACTCACCTTTATTAGGTACAATGAGAGTAACAAGTAGATTTGGCAGCCTTGTAAAGTCAAATATTGGTTTAAATCTTAAACCTAGAGGCAGAGTGGATTTATTTAAATTTATTGATTTAAATCACAGTTTAAATCATATCAAGAAATTTATTGATTTAAATCAAGTTTCTCACTGATACTACTAAAGATATTTCTTAAACCTATGAGCTATGTCTACACTCGCGGCTTCTTGTGTGAGAAATATGCAAATGAGGCTAAGCCTTATTTGCATACCTAATGAGCCGCCATTTTTGCAGAAGAGGCTCTTGCGCCGGAAATAGCTGCCCCTTCTTGCGCAAGAAAAACCCTCTTGTGCAATGCTGCTATGCTGATTATAGTGAAGCTGCAAGAACAGCAGCAGCATATTAGAAATAAATCACATACACCAACACAATAGCACTTATTTTATTAAACTAAAACTTAAATGTTACATAACTGTTTCGTATTTGGAATCACAGCAGACTCCTGAGTTACTGACTGATGGTTGTCCTTAAACTCTATTTTTAAATGTTCAAATTTTATTAACTCTAACAGACAAATCATCACAATACTACATCTAAGGTGTCCTTAAAAATTCTACAACTAGCTCTCATCTTCCCCACTCCAACTGTTATTTTAATTCATAGACCGAAACAGAAATATGAGATTTCCTGCTTTTTCAACTCCTAGTCGATTTCTTAGCTTTGAGTGAATAATACCAAACAATGAAAATATTCTCTCTATACCTGCAGAGGAAACTACTGCTGCGAAAAGTTGACTTAGCACTTGAAGGTATTCTGTTTCAAGGTGCCTGGCTAATGATCCTGTTCTCAACTTCAGTAAATAGGTACCAATTAAATAGTTTCACTTCAACCCTGAAATGTATTATGATTGGCATAACTGGCATAGTGATTTTGAGATGCCCATGTCATGGGAGCATCATCTTCTTCAGAAGTTAGGCATCTACCCTTATATCTGGGGTCAAGAATGCTTGCAAGAAAATGAGGTGGAGTTATTGCTTGAGCCATTTGCTTTTTTATTGCCTGCAGTTTAACTTTCTGGTGAGATATTTCTTTCTTCAGTATCTCTAGAAGTGCCTTCCAAATTTCCATAGCATCAGCAATGCAGCAGCAATTTCTCTGAAGTTTGTTTAATGCTATGGATATAGGCTTCAGTGTATCTAGCATATACTCTGCGTTCCTCTTAATTCAATGTTAGATACTTCGGTTGAGATACTTGCATCTTATTTTATTACGGTTTTCTTTATAAAGTTTTATGAGAATAGGCCAGTTCTTAATTAGTTGTTTAAGACTTACTTAATTCTTTGGCTAAAATATGCATTAAATGGGCACTGCGGCCATGTTATTAAGGAGCATAGTGAGGGAAGCAGAATTGGGTATCTTGGGGTTGAAGCAAGCCCCCTAGAAACACCAGGAACTTTTTCATCAACAGCTAGGAAGCTTCCCAAACTAGTATAGCCCCTGGGTAGCATTAATGATTTTTACAATTTGGATCCTCTGAGTATTATTTTCTGTCTCTTGATTGTTTGTCCCAGGTCCTCCCACTCCACTTGCTGGTAGCTGGTAGTCCACTTTCATGGAACTTTGCAAATTGCTTTCCCCCCACTCTGAAGCACATCAATATGAGAATGAGACCCACTCTGACAGTAGAGAAGCAAGTATATGCTTGCAATGCCAGGCAGTTATTGTTCAGTTGGGAATAAATTTGGAATTGGAAAATCTGGCTGTGATCCAAGTAGCCAAGGCAATCAATATCCTTCTGCTATAGAGGGTAGTGGCTCTGGGAAACATATAAGTGTAAACGTGCCGGCCTCGTACCCCTAGTCAGCGCGCCGGCCTTGTGCACCCTCCACCTCCCAGCGCCACCCGTCTCGGTCTCGGGTAGTCTTACTGCTGTCTCAGTTGGACCCCTCCGGGCCACGGTCAATCAATATCTTGGAACGGGGAGAGGGGGGTCCAGGCCCGCCCCCTCTCACGGACCCCAGCCCAGGGCCCTAAGGACTCGAACGCTGCGGCGTCCGGTCCGGCTGGCGGGGCGTTTCGCCGCAACTCGCCAGCCCGCAGGCTCCATGCGCCCGCCCTGGGCTGCTTCCTCTCCCTGGTCTCACGAGGGCCCTTTGCGGTGGGCTTACCTCCGGGTCTTTGGCCCCATTCGGGTCCAGTCTCCGGTTTTGGCTCCGTGTCCTCCCCTTCCGCGTCTGCCTGCGGGGTTTAAATCCCCGCGCCATCTCCCTGCTGCGGGGGGCACGCCCCACGCTGCGGGCCGTGCCTCCGCCGATCCTGCGGGGCTGCGCGGTGACGTCACCGGTGTCCTGACGCCACCCCAGGCTGCTCCACGGCGCGGGCCGCCCGGGAGCACCCGGCGCAATGCCGGTATGCCGCCGCCGCAGCTGGGCTATTCCCAGCCGGCGGCGCGCACGGCTCGGGGACGTTTTCCCCTGGCGCACGGGCTGCTAGGAGAGCGGCCGCCGGCGGGACCGGGGTGTGGGGCGCCTCCGCCCCGTCACAATAAGATATAGTGGGAAGTTTTGCTGTGATATGGGGTTCCCTAACTGTGGAGGTGTGATAAATAGAACACACATCTCTGTCTTGGCACCCAAACACCTTGCCAAAGAGTAAATAAACTGCACAAGGTACTTCACCATGATATTGCAGGTGCTAGTGGATCATAAGACTGAAAGAATTGGGCTTGTTTCGTTTAGAAAAGAGAAGACTGAGAGGGGACATGGTAGCAGTTTTCACGTACCTAAAAGAGGGTTAGTGATGATGTAGAGACGGTGCTTTGTCCTGCTGTGAGGGCAGGGGACTGGACTCAATGGCCTCTCGAGGTCCCTTGCATTTCTATTGTTCTGTGATTCTATAAGGGCCGTTTCATGGACATTTACATGGGATGGTCAGGAAAGGTGCATGACGAGTGCATCTTTAGGAACTTCAGTCTCTTCAGAAAGCTGTAAGATGGAACTTTCTTCCCAGACCAAAAAATTGCCTTCGCAGGCATTGAAATGTCAATAGTGATCTTTGGAGACCCTGCCTACCCCTTGCTCCTGTGGTTCATGAAGTTGTACACAGGCAGCCTAAACCACAGTAAGGAGCAGCTCAACTACAGGCCTAGCAAGTGCAGAATGGTGGTAGAATGTGCTTTTGGATGTTGAAAGGGAAGGTTTCACAGGTTATTGACTAGGTTAGACCTCAGAGAAGGGGAGGGATAGCTCAGTGGTTTGAGCATTGGCCTGCTAAACTCAGGGTTGTGAGTTGAATCCTTGAGGGGGCCATTTAGGGATCTGGGGCAAATCTGTCAGGGATGGTACTTGGTCCTGCCATGAGGGCAGGGGACTGGACTCGATGACCTCTCAAGGTCCCTTCCAGTTCTATGAGAGAGGTATTTCTCCATATATATATATATATGATAACATTCCCATTGATGTGGCAGCCTGCAGTGTGCTCTATAATATCTGTGAAAGTAAGGAGGAAAATTCAGTGAGTGAGGGTGCGGAAAGCAAGCAACAGAGGAAGGGGATGGAGTGAGTGGGGAACAGAGCTCTAGAGAAGGGCTGGGGCTTGAGTTGGGTCTTGGGCGGGACAAGGGTGTTCCATTTTGTGCAAGTAGAAAGTTGGCAACCATACTCCTAGTCCATCCCCAAATTTCCTTCATCATCCCCAACAAGTACTAGTCTCCACTTCCTCAACCCCTCCCTTGCTACTAGTCCCAGTCAGACTCCTTGACCTAGTCTACTCCTTTGTTTTCCTTTGGTCCATTTGTAGTCCCCCATGCATTTGAGTCTAATAATTTCCTGAACACTGCTTTGGTACCAGCCAAAGGTCACTGAGACCAAAGGAGAAAGACAGGCTTCTTGGTCTAATTTCTTCTGTAGCCTGTCTGGAGAAGCCATTGCAGGGGAAGTCCAGCTTTGTCCCTCAAGCTTTAGAATAGAGTATGCGCGCTTGCTTTGTGGAGATGGTGCATGTAGAGTCTAATCCAGTGGTCACCAACCAGTAGATTGGGATCTACTGGTAGATCTTGGAGCCTCTGATAGGTGATCCTGACTGGTTTGGCCAAGAGGCTATCAAGTGCTGGCACTTCAGCTGCCCCTCCCCCTACTGTTGCACATCTCCTGCCCTTTGCCTTGGAGCTGCTTCCCCCCCTGCTGTGCAGGGGAGAGAGAGGAGAGGTGCTGATGTCAAGGTGCCCCCTCTCCCAACCTGTATCCTATCTCCACAGGGTGGGGGGCACAACAGGACTTGGGATGGAGGGAGTTTGCTGGCTGCTTTTGGGAGTGGGTGAACCTGCCTTAGCCCCACTGCACCACCAACCAGGAGCCACCTGAGATAAATAGTGCCCAGTTGGAGTCCACATCCTGAAACCCTACTCCAGTAATGAACTGCCTCCTGCACTCCAAGCCCCTGCCCTAGCCCCGAGAACCCCTGCATCCAAACACCCTCCCAGAACCTGCACGTAGAACCCCCTCCAGCATCCCAGCTGCCTGCCCCAAGCTCACACTCCAGATCCCTTAATCCAAGACCAGAGCCTGCACCCCAACCCACTACCTGGTGAAAGTGAGTGAAGATAGGGGAGGGAGGATGGAGTGAGCAGGGGCGGGGCCTTGGAGAAGGAAAGGGAAGGAGGCAGGGCAAGGGTATTTGGGTTTGAGGTAGATCTTGGATTGCATTTAAATTCAAAAAGTGATCTCATGCTTAAAAAGGTTGGAGACCATAATCATATGTAGGCACCATGAGGGGATGGAGCATACCCAGTGTCTATACTAGAATCCTTGTGGAATTTAGCTGTTAATTTTTAAATTTCTGCTAAGCATGTGCAGATCGTGATTTTTTCCAGAGCCTTATAATGTCGCCAAACTTGAGAAGATTTTCACAGGGTCAGCAAAAGGCACATCCTTGCCATAAAGGCCACACCCTTGCCAAATGCCATGGCTCTGTTTCCAAAGGAAGGGCCTCAAAGAAGAGGTCACCAGAATTTAACTTTGGTAGGGGAAAAAACATTTTGTAATCTCATTTTTGGAAATGGTTGAACCATCCAAAAAAAAAGAAAGAAAAAATCAGCTTGAGGGAAACCACCCCCAAAGATTGCAAATTCAGAAGATTGAGCAACTGGAAAAAGATCTCATCATGGCACCCTTGGTGGTGCTGACAACATAACAATTACACTGGAAAATAGTTCTCGTTAAATGGATATATATCTAGATAAGATTCCAGTCTGCCAGTGAAGTACAATTTCTGTTGAACCTGTATCTTCTGTTCATGTTGTGATAGGAGTTCCTCATTTTTTCCTAGAATAGAAAGGATTATCCAGCAGTATTAAAAATAATAATCAAACCTGAATATCATCACATTCATCCTGGAAGGAGGAAATGAGAGTTATATGACTGGTTTTAAAAATATTTCATTTTGATAATAGCCAAAAATGTAATTAAGATTCTTGGCATTCCGAATGAACAGGAGGTGATAAACAATCATTCTGGTAAAAATTCCCCCTTAGGAACCAAAAAGGAGCCTGCCATTTCTCTCCACTCTATCTTGGGAGGATGTAATTAAAGAAGAATGTGAGCTTCCAAATAAACCAAGAAATGTAACATACAGTTAATGAAACATTAGATTTGAAGCTGAAAAGTCAGTTCCTTCAAGTCAATGGAGCAGTTGGCTTGCTCAGAAAATAAACTTATACCTGCAGTTTGAAAGGGGAGGTTTTTCAGAAGGAACAAATACATAGAAGCAGATTTCAGGAGAAATTATGTGGTATTAGATACTCTTAAGAAAACAGTCCTCATAAAACATGTAGAACCGACTGTAAAAAATTTAGTGTTTGGAACAATGCATTCAGTCTAATGTTTGTGAGTGCTGGAATGCATATGTTGTGCAATGAGGTAAAACATAATCTGGAATAAAGAAGAATTTTGTGCCACAGCACAAGAAATTTGTGAAGTTTCTTCTGTTCTGGAGTGTGAGTGCACGGGAGTGTGTATTTTCACAAAGCTTTACACAAGAATGCTCAGGTTAACATAGCTGTTCAGGGATTCAATAAGCTAATGCTCTGTGTTGGGGCCAACTTAAAGATAGTGGTGCACCTAGGACCGGAACCAGCACCCTCAATGGAATGGGAATTTTGTCATTGACTTCAAAGGGAGAAGATTTGAGCCCTTCATGAGAGGTTTTTGTGTTTGCTATATTTTCTTACTTTTCTGTCTCTGTGCTGTGATTCAGTGATAGAGGTGTAAATGACAGAGGATTTTCCTGTTTTCTTACCTCTTTGTTCTCTTAAATGGTGTGCCCTTTAATTAGTTCAATCCACCCTTAAAAACACGGGGTGCTGAAACCAGTTTGTATAGTGGAGGTGCTGAGAGCCATTGAACCAAGCAGTAAATCCTGCATATCATGGAAACCACTTCCGGTTAGGGGGTGCGGCAGCAGCGCTAGTTCCAGCTCCTATGTTTTAAAAACTAGAGGTGACTTTTTGGATAAATTATTTATTCTTGATGAAATTGCAGATCTTGTGCCTGTGACAAGCTTTCTTTGCCTAGGTGCCTTGAAGCATTCTATCTTGAGCCTCTAGTTCAGGGGTGGGGAATGTCAGGCCCAGGAGCTGGATGCAGCCCCCCCCCCCCCGGCTTGTCTGGGATCCACCCCCGAGGCTCAGGGAGCTAGTGCTGGTGCTTCAGGCTCTCCTCTAACACACAAAATCATGTAGGCTGGGCCCCCGTAGGCTCTCATGTGGGAGGGGATATGTGGAGTGTCTTTCTCCTTCTCAGTTTAGGGCCACACCAGGGAGGGATTTTTTTTTTCTTTTTTGCTTCTCATTTGTGTGTGGCCTCCGACTGATCTTCCTGTGGGTCAACAGCCCCTGACCTAAAAAAGGTTCCCCATCCCTGATCTAGTTACTTGCTCTATGCCCCACTGGCATTCTCAGCATTACTCTTTGCTGCTCGTGGCTGGTTACCAAACTTCAAAATTTGATTTTTTTTTTTTTCAAGAAATATCTGGGACAGTTTTTCACAAAAAAATTCATTAAACATGAATTCCTAGAATATTAGAACTGGAGGGGGCCTCGAGAGGTCATCAAGTCCAGTCCCCTGCCCTCATGGCAGGACCAAGCACCATCTAATTAAACATTTTTAAACAGTTTTGACTGATTTTCTGCCTTTCTACTAGATAGAACACTCAGCATAACTACACTACACTATGGTAGAATATTGTAATTATTCTTGGGAGTCCGTTTTACTTTTGTTTTCATTCTCTTAGGGTATGTCTAGACAGCGGGGCTATTTCGGGATATCCCCAGTCTTTTAAACACTGGATACGTTTAATACTTTGAATGAATTAGCTTTAATTCTGCTTATAAAAATTATGATGCAGATGTATAATGCAAGAACATGTACACCTCTTCACAAATTACTTAGAAATGTCTGTATTCTTGAAAGGGTGAGGCTGTGTGGTTTTCTGCAAAGCCTTTTACACAGATGTGATCTGTTTCTCACTACTCCTGTAAAGTATTCATCAGCACAATCCAAATAAAATCTTATTAAAGCACTGGGTCATGTTCCACATTGATAAGATTCATTCTTACATTTATTGAGAGAAACCACATATCATGTCAGAGACTGACCTAATCTCAAGGACAAAACAGTTCTTTAATTCCCAACAATTTATATCATTACGCTTATTAACATTACAGGGCAAATCCCCTGTAGAGAACTTGAATGCTTTAACAAGACTACAGGGAGACTTCTCATCTGTAGTCAGTGCTTGACTATGGTTGTTATGAGGAAGAGTTCCCCGGTGACTCAGTCAACTGGAAAATTTATTGTGCTTAGAAGTGGTTGCCATTTTTTTATTTAGTCTTCTGGCACCTTATGACAAGCAATTAAATGCTTAATAATTGAAAACCTACAGATGTCATCGTTAATGATCATTGACAGTATTCAAGCCCTGGTGTTTCCTTAAAACTGGGACTTTGGGTTTCCAACAAAAGGAAATCTTTCACAAAACATGTCTGCTTTCCATGGAACAGCTTGACGCTTCATTGAAAAACTGAACACCTAAAACCAAACAATTTGGGGCTATTCAGTGGGATACTGAATAATTCTAATATAGATACTTAACTCTGTGGTCCTTCCTGGCTGGACTAAATCTTTCATGGCTTACCACAGCCAGAGTTCCCTGGTGTACTCCTTTGGCTCAACTGGCGAGGAGACTCTGGTGCATCATGTGATATGCAGCTCAGCCAGGAATCCTGGCCCTCGAAGAATGGGGACATTATTGTACACATTTTGGGGCAACTGCATTGTTTATTCTATTGTACAATATAGCTCTTGATTATCAGTCTGAAAACATATTGTGAAGTAGTAACATTTATTTGTCTTGTGGGTTTGTCTGAGTATTTCATCTGTTGACAATGTATTTTGTGGGTCACGTTTTATGATTTTAGTTTCTTTTTTCTTTATTGCGTATTACTTGCGGGCATTTGAATTGTCTGACTGCATTGCATTTGAGTTTGGAGTTGCTGATTCTGTGTCTTTTAGTCTAGACTCTGTCCTTTTAAATAAGAGTAAAAATGTGCTGTCATGACAACGCTGTTGAATCGTTGGAATATGAGAGAATATTTACTGCAGTTTCTGAAAGGTGTTTTTTTTTTTTTTTTTTTTTTTTGGAGGTTGTTCAGGTATAACATTTTAGACAATTATTTGAAGTTTATGCTGTGTCTTTTCACTGTTATTCTACATATTGAGAACCGTTTAAAATTAACTGCATGAAATTGTGTGATTAGTCCCGCCCCGCTGCATTGCCCACCGTCATGTAGCTCTGTGAGCTGAGGGTAGTGCAGCCAGACTATGGGAGGAGCTGCCATCGCAGGGCGCCGGCTCTTGGGCATGACAGGTTCATGCTGCTCTCCATTGGCCACAGTGGCTCTTGGGAATAGGGCCCTATGGGTCGATCTATGGATCACAATGTGTATCTGTAGAGATCCGCATCCATTTCTATCCACGCAGAGCTCTAAAGATATGATTGCTCTCTATCAGTACATCAGAGGGATAAATACCAGGAAGGGAGAGGACTTGGAGTTGGGAAAGAATTGGCAGAAACCCGGGGTTGGGTTTTGCCTACCTCTGCAGCCTGGGATACAGGTCATATGCAGGGCTAAACTAGTGTGAACGGTGGGTTCTCTGTAACCTGAAGTCTTTAAACCATGATCTGAGGACTTCAGCAATTCAGCCAGAGGTTGGGGTCTATTACAGGAGTTGATAGGTGAGGTTCTGTGCAGGAGATCAGACTAGATGACCATGTTGGTCCCTTCTAGCTTTAAATCGATGAATGGCAGAAAAACTTTTACATAAAAAAAAAGATGATTGCAATTTAAAGAGTGTCCAAAATATGAAATGATCTGTCCCTTCCTCGCTGCATGAGGAATAAGGGATGGTTCGAAATAGCCCTTTATTTTGAAATTTGGCACCGTGTAGATGCGCCAAATTTCAAAATAAGGTATTTAAAAATAAAATCGAAATAAGATACGCAATTTGCATATCTTATGCAAATTCCCAGCTTGCAGAGTAGATCTAGCTTATGGTATTGATTTCCATCTCAAAACTTGAGAGAGGATCTGTGCTTTATTCTCAAGGCATCAATATTTCAGCTCTAGCTATACTATATATAATATGATCTGTCTCTCTGGAAATTAGTCCACTTGTTTAATCAAGAAGTGATTCTAGCAAACTACTGGTAATTATTTGACACACTGTTGCCTTACTAATCTTTCTTTTGGACTGTGTATATATACTTGCTGTCTGTGTTTTTAACTACACCACAACCTATTGCTTTTATTTATAAATATGACAAACCTATCATGTACAAGATTTAAACAATAACTCCAGCCATAAGAATTTTGGGTGGAATGTGGTAACATTACTTCATTGGAGAACAGGAAGTTTCTGGATGTGAAAACCAGTTTAACAGAGGAGTGAGGGTATAGTAATTTTAAGAGTATCAAAAGATTGTGTGTCATTTTTTAAAAAGGAAAATTTTTGAATTATGGAGTTTTAGGATTTTGGCAGCTTCATAAACCACTTAAGCTTGTTTTCTCTGGTTTATGAACTCTCCAAAACTGTGAAGGAATTGATGCCCCCATATTAGTTCTTTTGTTTATTAGATATGTAATGTAGAAATAAATGTCAGCTTTATTCAGACACAAGAAGATTCTTTTCCAGGCCATCAGTGATTTTACCCTTGCAAAACAAGTTATACATTTTCACTGGACCTGAAAAGTTGTTTTTTTAAGTGACAGCTTCAAGCCACATATAACCTCATTTGCAGTGGAGCAATTTAATGGATTTAATGCAAACTGCTTGAAGCCTTTTGATGATACTTTTGACTTAAGCAAAGAAAAATATTTGTCTAGCCTCTAGGTAAGATAATGTAGCAAATTTAAGTCAGCAGCTATTAAAATACTTTGAAATGGCAGACTGTCATAGTTTCAGGGTTAGTTGCACCTATAGCCCTGTCTATGGTCTCTGAGTGCATATGCCTCTCCCTCTGGAATCCCACCATTTTCCCACTCTTAGACCAGGTCCAAGGCTACAGTTATCTTTGCTTTGGGAACTTGCAACTGGTGAATATAATGACCCAAAAGAGCATTCTTGAAATAGTAGCAGTTAAATCTTAACAGTAGGTACAAAGCCTAACAAGAGAGAAGGTTTTTAAAACAAAAGGTCTGCAACCATGTGTATCTTACCTACAGGCATGTCATCCCTCCATAGAGGCTCTTGGCATGTTGAACTTCCTAGACACGCCAGACTCTGGAATCTTAGCTCATTTTAGTTCTATCTTCCCTTCCCTTGCAAAAGAGTGACATTTCTTTAATCCCCTCCAAGTGCTGTTGTGTCCCTTTGTTTTCTGTGTCTCTGGTTAAACCGTTTTGAGCAGCTCAGGAGGAGAGAGGATAGGATTGGGAAAGGAAGCAATATTATCTGGACTACTGTCCTCCTTCCTGCCTGTATTTTCTGATAGTCTTGCTATTAGCGATGTGAAGGGGTAAGCAGTGTAGGAGGGTGTGCATAGTATAGAAAGGTTGTGACCTGAGGCAGGAGAGGATGCAGGGTTTGGGAGGTGGTGCAAGAGCAGGCATGCAGAGGGTTTGGGTTGTGACTTAGGGTAGGGGTGCAGGGATATGACTTGGGGCAGGGAGTTGTGGTGCAGAAAGGAATGGGGTGCCAGGCTTATGTTCTGGCTTGAAGGTACTTAACTTAGGCGACTCCAGGCAGGCAGTCCAGCTGGACCCTGAAACAGGCTCCCTGCCAACTGCATCCCCAGCCTCTCCCAGCCCCTTCCCCCAGCAGCCTCTGTCCTCAAGGAGTTCGGACCCCCACAGGCAGGGACTGTTTCTGGCCAGTGCTGCTGCCTCTGATATAGAGGCAGCAGTGCACGGTATCAGAGGCAACAGCGCAGGGCGGTAGGCAGCTGGTCCGTGAGGGGAGCTGGTCATAAAACTGCTTCCCCTCGCAGACCGGCTCCAGCCTGGCACCCTGCGCTGCTGCCTTTGATAGAGAGGCAGCAGTGTAGGGTGGTAGGGGGCTCCTTGGGAATGGGGCCAAATTGCACTGGCTGCTGGCCCTGCCCTCAGTGACTATAGAATAGTTGACTAACTACTAAGAATTCATACGATTAATTGACTATTCAATTAACCGGTAGCTAATTTTTATCGGTTACACCATTACATTTTTAAATGACTATTTGCATCCTTAATCCGGCATGATTTTAGTTAGCTAGATGTCTGTTTATCATGGACATGGCCAAGTTTCCCACAATCCCATAAAGTTTATTTACAGCCACCAGTCCTGGCTCTCAGTGTTCTGTGCTGTTATTTAGCTCTGATTTACCCCTAAATGTCTTCTAAGAGCCCAGTGAGTAGTGGAAGTGTTGGTAATGCTGCTAGACAATATTGATCTCCTGTGGTTCAGCAAATTCTCTGCTTTGGCACCAGTCAGGTCCTGAGGGTGCTGGATTAGAGAGATTCAACCTGTAGGCAATTTGCAAATATAATAAAGGGCCAAGTTCACTGTATTTGCTACAGGCTATTTATATAGTTGAATTACACCAGATATTTTTATACTAGCATTAAAAAAATTATTAACAGACTGCTTTTGAGCTCTCTGCCATCTATGCTCATGCAAAGGTACAAAGTTATATGATAAAATAATTCCCAAATATAAATTTACTGTGTGCATTGAAAGAGAGAGACAAAATGCTAGACCACTTTACTTTAAGACAGAAGGCTCCATTTTATTTTTAATTCTTATTTTAATACAAAGCATATTTTCTTCCTTTCCTTTAGTGGATTTGTGTCAGGACAAACCTAAGGAATAAAGTGTTTTGCCATCTGGTCTGGAACTGTGACCTCCTGTGATGTGGAATGCCTGAATAATATATACAAAATTGAGCCACTGGATTCTGATCTTGAAAACCCTTAAGCATGTACATAAGGATTTGCAGAATTGGAACCTGTAGTTAAAGCACTCCCTATCCTTCACAAAATTGAATTGACCATAGTATTTATACATTGCAATTAATGAGTTGTCTGATCTCTTGAACATGACTAGACAGTACTGAAGATTCCATGTTTTAATTGACAGTGTATGTCCTGGAACTAGTTATGCAAATCCCCAGAGTTCCTTTGACTTCAGTGGGGTTATAATTCAGTGTCCAAGCACATGTTCTAGTGGATCCTGTGGAACTTTGGGCCACCTTAAAAGTTCATGGACCTTGATATTCCAGAAATACATTATTTTATTAAGCATAGCAGAAATGCAACTTGCTGGCATACAAAGCCTTAATGGTGACCTGAGCAATGCTAAAACAGGTGAATTTTCCAAATTAATGGAATATTTAGTGGCCAAATGTGTGTGTTTATGAGAGTATGACATTTCTAACAAGGCTTTGCATGACAGTTAACTTGATGAAATTGGGGCACATACCGTTTGTTGAAATGTGTTGCATATGGAATGATCGCCTTTTTGGAGTGTGTTACCTGCCGTGCTGTAGATCTGTGAAGATGGCAAGGAATGTGGGTTGCTTGTCTGTTTCCTTGTTTCCATGTGTCATAAATCCAAGTGAGTGGTCTCTACTGGCTACCCAGTAGGACTGCCATGAAGGGAACACAGGACTCTGAATCCAGGTGTTTTAAGTTCCTGGAGCCTTAACAGAATCCAGGAACAACCTAAATCTTGGGGTTCCTAAGCACACTCTCAAGCACAAACCTTCTCCTGGGCACCTCTCCCTCTGCATAGAAACCCTCTGTCCAACCACCTAATCTCCTTCCAACTGCTCACACTTTCAGGGAGATTTGTGATAGTACTTAATTTGCTAATAAAGACTATCTGAATAGACACAGTAGAAGTTCCTTTGTACTAACATGCTACATAATCCCATAGAAATGTGTTTACCTTCTTAGGAACTTGCTGGAGTACAGTGTAGTACTCTTTAGGGATGTAACAGTGTAGTTGATTAACTGATTAATCGATAAGCAAAAGCTTATAGGTTAATGCTATAGACCACATGCATTCTCCCTCCCTCCTACCAGTACATTTTTTAGCAGGCTGACCAGCAGTCCAACTCAGTTCTGGCTTGTGATGGGTCTGGGACCTACCCCTGCTGTGGCTCTGCATTTAAAGTGCATTAGGAGCCGGGTGGGCAGGCACCTCAGCTTAGTTCCAGCTCGTGCTGAGTCTGGGAGCTCGGACCTCCCTAGACAGGGGCTGCTGCCAGCCCGTTTGGCTGCTGCTTTATCAGAGGTAGCCGCACAGGGAGACAGGCAGCTGGTCCGTGAGGGGAGCTGGTTTTTAAACTGGCTCCCCTCGTGGACCAGCTCAGGACTGAGGCCGGAGTGCACCTACTGCTAGCCCTGCCCCCTGGGACTATAGAATAGTCAACTAACCAATGAGAATTCAAGAGATTACTCAACTGTTTAATTAACTGATATTTAACATCCCTAGCACTCTTTGCCCCTACACCTCCAAATTAGAACAAGTAATGTTGCATTGTGGTGCACATGGTCACAGGGTTGGCCATGGCCTGGGTGACCTCCCCATCCTGGCTTTTCAGCTTATGCTGATTGCATATGTGGCTGATGCATATGCTTCTGGGATAACATAGCTGAATGTTTTGAATGTGGAACAAATGCATTTTTTGTATTACTTTTATGTAGGGTTGCCAGATGGTTTAACCAAAAATACTGAACCCCCCCCCCCCCCCGCGCAAAAAACCAACAACAAACACTGGGGAAAACATTCTGTCGAGGAAAAAAAAAAGGGGGAAACCAAAGTTGTTGAGTCTTCCCCACAAAAAAGGACCCTGAGAGTTAAGCAAAAAAAAAAATACAAAAAATAAAACAGCATTAAAACAGCATGGCCCCTTTAAGAAAGTCTTTAGGGTTTTTGCCAGTGGCTATCTTGTTTTCTTGATCAGAGCCAGAAGGCAGCTTCCCTGCGGAACCAGGTAAGCGGGAGGTGGTGCGGGGTAGCGGAGGTGGTGCCGGGGGGAGGGGGCAGGCTGGGCCTGGTTGCTGAGTGTGTGTATGGTTGCCAGGTGTCCAGTATATTCACCTCCTAGCAGGGGGAAAAAAAAAATCAGAAAATTCCGGACATTTTAAGTGTCTGGTATTTTCTGATTTTTTTTTACCGGACAGGAGGCGAAAATACCGGACTGTCCGGGTCAATACCGGACACCTGGCAACCCTGCTTTTATGTGGGAGATAACACTATTAAATTGGGGGGAGGGGCTGGCTGTAAATGAGAGTGTCTCTGACATACCATGGCTTGGTCATTGTGATTGGAACTCCATCCCAACTGTGTGAAGCTGCTGGCTTCCTTTTTAACTCTCTCAGGAGCACGCAGCAGTTGCGAAGCAGTCTACACACATTTTCACAGACAAGCACTTTTATATCCTTTCTATTTAATCAGCTGAAACAGAGGAGAGTACAACTCATACTAAATAACAAACACTGCCTTAGTTTCCTCACCACTCCAGGGCATTCCGTGGTCTGGGATCTGAGTCCCTTGGGTTGTCAGGAAAGTTGACAGGCACTGCTGCTTCATGAGGCTGTTGTGAGCTGGATGACTTCTCCCTCCTGAAGCCCCTTATCCAGATTCTGTGACTATGCTCTTGTTTGCCTGATGTGTCCTCTTGTCTGGGGTTTTCTGTTGCTGTGTGACTTTAAATAAAGTCCGGCTGATTACTTGGCCTCTCTTGTTTTACTCCTGCTGGTGAGTTGCCTTTGCTCCCACCTTCTCTGTCATTAGGAGTCAGCTAAACTTGGTTTTCTAAAGAGGCAGCTTACCCAGTGTTCCAGATGTTTGTATCTAAATAGGATTGGTAAGTCCTAAGCACTTTCTCTTTGTGTCTATCTAGTGTATTCATGCTTCAAGGCCTGTCAGCATTTGTGGACACACACATGTTTAGGCAGAAACAATATAGCAGTTTTATTATAATGCAGTTTCACAGTATCTGCTAGAATTCAAAGCTGTACAGTTATAACCCCATTTCATCATACCGTGTTCTCAAGGATTTAGGTTGGTGGGGTGTGTCTTGCTGCACCCTTAGTTGTCACTGGACGTGTGCGTGTATGTAATATAAATACAATTGTGTGAGATCAAAACTGTAGAACCATATGATGAATTGCATAGCCATGTGATAAATGTATTTCTCATGCACATTTTTGACTACCTCATCTTTGTTCATCTTCACATTTTAACTTTATTTAAAAAAATAAATTAACCTGCAAAAGCAGTATTTCCTCACTTCGTCCTGCCCCAGATATGATGTCCCAACCAAATTAAATTGGTCTGAGGTGAAATATGTAGGCAACTATAATCCTGGAGCAACAAGCTGTCTAATGCCAACCATGCAGGGTTAGGATTGTAATTTGATGCCACTGGGAAGAGAAGATTCTCAGTTTTTCAGTGGGATACCCAACATTTTGATGGCTGTGGAAGAGTGAAAGATATTGGTTGAAAAAACTGACACTGCAATGTACAGAAAAGCTATTTTAGGATATTTTGGGGGTGGTTTAAATTTATGTTATAATTTTTCTTTTCCTGGTTCTTGTACTTCTGAATTCCTGGTGGAAAGGGAAGCTGCATTTCACAGGTGGAGAGATTAAGAAAATACTCCCAATAACATTTTGTGTGAAATGCAGCTTCTCAAGAAGCTTTTCTGTAAAATATATGTCATATGTAGAAAACATGATGGTGCCTTGAGATATAAAGTTTTTCACTGAACTGTACGATGACCTGCATCACTCTTGTGACTAATAAAGTAATGCCAAATTATTTGCTGATTTTAAAACCCTTTATTCAAAATCTCAGCACACCATATATCTAATTTAATCTATATTTGTCATTTTGTGGCATAACAATGATTAATTCTTTCTGCAGAAGTAAGCTTTATACATATTTTATTCATGACAATGTTTGTTTTAAATATTTTATTTTAAGAGTGCAATGTGTTAACTTGCTCCAAATGTAGCTTTGTCTTATATCTTTCATTTATTGAACGCTGATGGCTGTTACGGGGAATAGAAACAGTTGTAGATGAACCTTAATGACTCTCACATGCTGTGTCAACCTCCTCCTGAGTTGACAGTATTTCTAACATGTAAATTTTGTTTGCTTCACTATATCAACTGCAGTGAAAAATTCTCATCCTTTTCATATTTTGGCAAGAGAGCACTTTAATTGGGAACGTAAATCTGAGAGCAGTGTGGTTTAACAGTAGTAGTGCAGCAATGAAAGCCTTGTAGTGCTGAGTCTGCATACTCAAAGAAACAAAAATTTAGGAAGATGATTGCCAGCGTAATTTTTGTTTGCCATCCATTTCTTCTTCCCTCACATCACATGATGGTGAGGGAAGCAAAAATGCATTTTTTTCCCACTATTTACTTAATACAGATTTTTTGCAGTGGGGATCTTGAAATTGCTATGCCTTCCTTACATTTAAAGATATGCTATATTACTGTTGTACTTTAGCTATTTCACTAGAAAATTGTGACACAAACAGCAAAGCTAAGATCATCAGAATTAATGAGGAAGATAACATTTTTGAGATATATTCTCCAGGTTTTTTTCAAATGATGTTCATTCACTTTCTCACTAATTCCCAGTGTTCAGTAATTTGGATGGATCTTACAGTGCCAAGTGTGACTTGTGAAACCTCTTTGTATTTATATGTTATGAACATAAAACCTCAAATTGCACGTAGGCTGAACAATACTTTGCATTCCTCTAGCATCTGTAACTCACACACTGCAAAGTACAGGTTGGACCTCCCTGATCCTGCACCCTGGGCACCTTAGCGGTCCCAAAGGAGGGATTTTGCCAGACCAGGGGAGGTTATTTCTGCCCCACGGCCAGGCTCCACTCCTTGCCTGGCCTCCCGACAGGCTCCCCATGTGCAACCAGCCCTGCTGCCCTGCCATAGCAGCCCACGGTCCTGCTGCTGGGGTGCTCAGTTTTGGTGCGGCAAACCACTGCCCTGCTGCTGGTGCTCCGAGCCTTGCCTGCCCTGCTGCGGCAGTACCAGCCTCGCCAGCTTGCAGAACCGCCGTCGGGACTCCCTTCCCTCCCCCCGTGGCAGACTGCTGCTCAACCGGAGTTCCCGACCCAGCCAGCCTACTAGGGCAGCACCGGCCCCACTGCAGGGGTTTCTGGCCCCACCAGCCCAGCTGCGGCAGCCCCATGGTCCCACCGCCAGGACTCCTGGCCTCATTGCAGAAACCTCTGCCCTGCCGGAGCCCACTGGCGTTCCAGCTGGACTCCCCTGGCAGGGCTCCCAGCCAGCCTGGCTGGGTTCCTGGCCCCCACAGGGCTTCTGCCTTTGGTCCTACATTGGGTGTCTCTGGTCCTGCAACATCTGGAACGCCTGCCAGACCACAGATGTTGCTGGACCAGGGAGTCCCGGTTGAGAGAGGTTCAACATGTATTTTACAAACATCATCAGTTTATATGGGTATCTAATTTTTGCAATGAGCTGCTGTATTAGTTGATTATATATTTTGAATATTTTGATCTAGGAATGCAAAATATTGTTAAGTCAGTAGTAGTTGAATTGTCAGATAAAAAAATCGTTAACGTTTTCCAGCACAGTTGCTTCTAGAAGACAGAGTGGTAACTTGCATTGTAATATTTAGGTAAATGAATTGAAATATTTTTCTAAATCCTTTATGAATATTCTCTAATTTAATTGCATTGCTCTAAAGTAGTGTTTCTTAAAGTGGTCCACAAAACCACTTTGAGAAATCTGTTAACTTGCTGCACTGGCTTGTTTATTTACTGTGACTCCTATTGGCTCTGTTTCACCATTTGCAGCCAAGAGGAGCCGCGGGAAGTGGTGTGGGCTGGGCCACCGCTTCCTGGAGCTCCCCTTGACTGCAAATGGTGAAACGGAGCCAATAGGAGCTTTGAGGTTCTGTGGCTGCAGCGCCAGTAAATAAACAAACTGGCACGGCAAGTTAACTGGTTTCTCAAAGTGGTTTCGAGGACCACTTTGAGAAACACTGCTCTAAGGCAGGGTTGGGGAACCTTTTTTGGTTGGAGGCCACTGACCCACAGAAAAACCGGGGGGGGGGGGGAGGCGGGCAGGGCTACACACAAGTGAGAAGCACACCCCCCCCTTCCCTCAACCCCCCCCCACCTCTCTTAAATGGCCTCTGACTGAGAAGCAGAAAGACATTACCCATATTCTCCTCACACACCAGAGCCTGGGGGGGGGGCGGACTGGGCTAGTAGATTTTGTGGGCCCTTCTGGGTTCTAGGATGGGGCCAAAAACGAGGGGTTCAGTGAGTGGGAGGACACTGCCAGGAAGTGGACTTGGGGTATGGGATCTCAGTGGGAAGGTTCATGAGCAGGCTGGTAGTAGGGGGTCTGGGTGGGAGGGAGGGTGCGGGTGCCCTAGCCCCCCAGGGAGTCTGCAGGGCTGCAGTACAAGGGCCAGCTCCTTGATGGTGGGGGAGGAGCCCCTGAGCCAGGGGAGCTGGATTCAGGCAAGCTGGGGACCAGATCTGGCCCTCAGGCCATAGGTTTTCCACTCCTGCTCTAAGGTGTTTTGTGAATTTGTTTGACTGATAATTCAGCTTAGAAGTACCAATATTTTAGGTAGGAGAAGAATTGCCATATGGGAGCCTTTGAAATAAGCAACTTCCATCTTTCAAATATAATAGCAAAAAGTACTGAATTTGCTTCAATTGATTTTGAATTGTGTACTCTTCGTTCACTTAATGTGCTGTGCTTCTAGGATTCAAATCTCCATATTCTTCTGGTGATTTATGATTCAGTGCAGATTTCCCATGGGATATTTTTTCTTACCTCATATATAAAACTTGTTTTTTTTTTCACATGCAGTAAATCTCATTCTATAGTATCAACTCTATCAGCTAGAAGAATTCATAGTTTGAAAACAGCATTTTTTGTTTGACATTGTCTTTGTTCAAGAAACTTTTATATAAGTTCGTTAGCCAAAAATGTAACTCCCTATTTGGATGGCACTAAAAAGTTTTTGTTTGTTTGTTTTAAATTTGACTACATTTAACCAAGAAAGGTTTAACTTATTATTATCGCAATGATTTCGTCCCCTTTTGCATCAATGTGAATATGGGAACATCTATGTGCAATATAACTGAAGAGTTAACATTCTGTCCCCTCATTTTATCCAGTGGGCTGCAAAGTTGGTGGGGTTGTGAAATAGATCTGGTGAGGGGCCAAAAAAGGAAGTGGATAGTTAGGGATCCAGGCCTTCAAAACTAGTATGCACCCAGCTGTATGGAAATAATTTGCTCTTTGCACTGCAACAGTTCCTGTTCTCTTATAGCCATGGTAACACAGCTGGACTGTCAACCATGCTTCCAGTCCTTAGCTGTGCTCTGTGACTCTGCAGATGGGGATAACTGAGGGGAAGCAAGACAGTCTCTTAACTCTCTAACTCAGTGTTTCCCAAATGGTGTTCCGTTGAACCCTGGGGTTCAGGGAAGTGAAAATAAAAGTTCTGTGGGAAAATTCCATTACAATAACATTTTATGATTAAAAATAATAATATTATTTAAGAATTTATGAATTTTATTGAAAACAATTTTCATTTATGTTTGCCACGATAAGTGTCCCTGTGTAACGCCAGCTTAGCCAGAGAGTGGGGATGATGATGTCACTACTCAGCGCTGTGCACGCAGTCAGTCAGTAGTGCGATTGCCTGTTATATACCATATATAAGTCTGTTATTAGGGGTTCCACAAAATTCTATCGAGTTTAAAAGGGTTCCATGGCCAAATAAAATTGGGAAACACTGATCTAACTCAACATTTTGTTCACTGAATTGTGGGTTTGTTAGTTTTTTGTTTTTGTTTGGGCAGAAAAATGGCTTATTGACCAAATAAAAAAATTAAGCAAAACCAAAAATTTTAATTTTGTAATCATTTCATGTTTTGCAGGAAAATCCCAGTATTTCACTTTAAAAACCCTCCTTGTTTCTTTTTCTAGTCAAAATTAAAAAGGGTATAAAATGCCAACCCTACCAAATAGATTTTTTTTTCTCAAAAGCATTTGTTTAATTTTTTTTGAAGGAAAAAAATTGTCAGGAATTATTGAACAAAAGGAAAATAATCATTACTTAATTAGTTGTGTACTGTCATAGAGTCAGTGCTTCTGTTCTACTATGACTAAGAGATGAGCCCTTCTACTACATCTGCTTGGAAAGGTACTTGGTATATGAAGCTCCTAAGCTCAGCAGGAACAGGGATTCCTTTTAGAATCATGGACGAGTAGGATTGGGAGAGACCACAGGAGGTCATTCAGTCCAACCCCCTGCTCAAAGCAGGTCCAGCCTGTCCCGAACTAAATCATTGCAGCCAGGGCTTTGTCAAGCTGAGCTTAAAAAATTAAAAGGATGAGGATTCCACCACCTCCCTAGGTAACCCATTCCGGGGCATCACTACCCTCCTAATAAAATAGGTTTTCCTAACATCCAACCTAGAAGTCTCCTAATGCGACTTGAGAACATTGCTGTTTGTTCTGCTATCTGCTTCTACTGAGAATAGCCTGACTCTGTCCATCTGGAACCCCCCTTGAGGTAGTTCTTCCCTTCTAAAGACTAAATAAGATCAGTTCCCTCAGCCTCTCCTTGTAAGTCGTGTTTCCCAGGCCCCTAATAATTTTCTTTGCTTTCTGCTGAACTCTCTCCAATTTGTCTACATCATTTCTTTAGTGAAGGGCCAAAAAGTGGACACAGTACTCCTGTTGTGGCCTCACAAGTGCTGAATAGAGGAGAATAATCACTTCCCTTGATCTGCTGGCAATGCTTGTACTAATGCAGCACAATATGACAACAAGGATACATTGTTGTCTCCTATCCAACTTCTTCTCTACTGTAACGTCAAGTGCTTTTCTGCAGAACTGCCACTTAGCCAGTCAGTCCCCAGGCAGTAGCAATGCTTGAGATTCTTCCATCCCAAGCGCAGGACTCTGCACTTCTCCTTATTGAACCTCATCAGATATCTTTTGGCCCCATCCTCCAGATTGTCTAAGTCACTCTGGACCCTATCCCTGCCCTCCAGTGTATCTACCTCTCCCATCTGCTTAGTGTCACCCACAAACTTAATGAAGGTGCAATCCATCTCAACATCCAGGTCACTATTGGAGAACAAAACTGACCCAGGACCGATCACTTGGGCACTCCACTTGATATTGGCTGCCAACTAAACCTTGAGCATTGATCACTACCCATTCAGCCAGACAATCTAGCCAGCTTTATGTTCACCTTATAGTCCATTCATCCAAGCTATACTACATTAACTTGCTGACAAGAACTGTGAGAGTCCATATCAAAAGCTATGCTGAAATCAAGGTATATCATGTCCATTGTTTTCCCTATATCTACAGAGCCAGTTATGTCACCATAGAAGGCAATCAGGTTGGTCAGACATAACTTGCCCTTGGTGAATCTACATAGACTGTTCCTGATCACCCTCCTCTCCTCCAAGTATTTCAAAATGGATGCCTTGTGGACTGCTCCATTATTTTTCCAAGAACTGAGGTGAGGTTGACGGCTCTGTAGTCCCCCTGATCCTTCTCCTTCCCTTTTTAAAAGATGGGCACTAGTTTTGTCTTTTTTCCAGTCATCCGGGACCTTCTCAGTTGCCACAAGTTCTTAAAGAATGGCTCTGCAATCTCATCAGCCAACTTTCTCAGCACCCTCAGATGCTTTAGATCCAACCCCACGTGTTGCACTTCCTCAGACCTGCTGAGGAACAAACCTGGACAAAGGGTGGGCTGAGCAGTATTGCTTTTGGGGTTATTTATTGGTACAGATTCTTAAGAGTAAGGAGAGACAGACAGACAGACAGACAGACAGACAGACAGACAGACACACACACACACACACACACACACACACACACACACACACAAAAATGATGGCAGTTTGGAGACAGGCTGCAAGTGGGGTGTAGATTACTTTTGATTAAACCTCATTCCATGGGGTTTAACTGTTAATTCCAAGTAAGGGGTTTATTTCGGAATTGCCCTTCTCTGCCGCGTGTAGACGCTGGCAGTTCTTCCAGACTAGTCAATTTCCAAAATGGCAACTGCCCGGGAACATGCTAATGAAGCGCGGGATATTTAAATCCCGCGCTTCATTTGCAATTTCGGTCGCCCTCATTAGCCTCCCTAGTTTGAACTAGGGAGCTAATGTAGACATACCCTTACTCTCTCAGAAGAGCTTATGTGTAAAATGTTGAGCCAGTGTTCTAGTGTGCAAAATTGAAGACATCCTTTCATTTAATGAAAGTGTTTTGTCTGCTCACTTGAACAGGGACAAGGTAGGTGAGGTCATATTTTCCATTGGGTCATCTTCTGTTGGTGAAAGAGGCCAGCTTGTCTCAGAGCTTGTCATGTGTAGGAAAGATAATCAGTATTACAGCTAAGGACAAGATGGAACAGATAGGTAGGCATAAGGAGTTAGCATGATGCAAGAGACCATTCAAGGTGAAGTGGGCAGCAAACACATCTGCAGTTGTATGACAAAGGAGGATTAGTGGATTACAGATTGTCATAATGAGTAAATCCAGTGTCCTTATTGAGTCCATGATTTTTAGTGTCTGGCAGAGTTATGAGCCTGTGAACTGAAATTCATCTTTTGAAGGTATGCAGGTTTCCTTTGAGGATGAGAACTGAGAGGTCAGATATGGAGTGATAGTTTTGTGATAAGTGTTCACCTAGAGGTGACATGATGTTTTTGTGTCATCATTTTTCTGTGTGAAAATTTTGTCTTTTTGAACATAGTGATTGTCTGGTTTCACCCACATGGTGGTTGTTGAGATATTTAGTGCACTGAATCATATACACTTCATGTTGTGATAGGCATGTGTAGGAACCATGGATCCTGAAAGGTATGTTGTAGGGGTTTTTGATTATGTAAACAGTGGAGATATGCCTGCAGGTTTTGCATCTATTCTAGCGGGGGTGTAGGGTTGGTGTATCTTGGTCTATTGGGAATTTGCTTTTGATGGGTTTGGAGTGTTTTGAAGGCCAGAAGAGGGAGTTCAGGATTTTTTTTTTCAGAATGAGGTCCTGTAGAGTATGAGTTGTAATAGTTTGTTACCCTATATGGGTTCCAGTTGGGGGATTGATAACAACATGAGGTGGGTGCAGTTGATAAGGGCTTTTCCCCCCTGTATTGAAGCAGATTTTCTTAGGGTATTTGGGTGGCCCTTTCCATGATGCAATCTGCTTTTCTTGCAAAGTGTCCTTATTTGGTGGTAATGGTTTTATGTGTGTTAAGGTATATATTCTAGAATTGCTCCTTGAAGTATATTCTGTAGGTATCTGTGTGCTTGGCTGTAGATAAAACATTTCTTGGTGTATTTTGGAGTGACTGATGGATCTGTGAAGGTAGCTGTGGTGATCTGTGGATTTCTTGTAAATAATCATTTGTAGGGTTCCATTGTTTAAGGTGATCATGGTGTCCAGGAAGTTGATACTGCATGGGACTGTTCTAGAGAGAGTTGGATGGATGGATGGATGGTGGGAATTTAAGTAATTTGTCCAGAGGAGAAAAATATCATTAATGTATCTGAGAGTGTTAATTGGTTTCATGATGTATTTGTCCAGATACTCTCTCTCAAGATGGCCCATGAGGAGGTTGAACTATTGGGCCGCCATCTTTCTTCACACATGGCTATTCCCATCGTTTGGACAGAGTGTTCATTGGTTCAGGACTAAGATGTCACCACCTTGGTCTGCTGGTTTGATCACTATCTGGTGATTTTGTTTCAGGGATCGTATAGCTATATCCTTGGCAGTGTAGAGATTGTATTATATGTGATTTTTGTGAAAGATTTTCTAGTTATGCTTCCCCCCCAATGCAATCAATGTAATGATTAAATGTATGGTTTTGTACACTGTGGGTTGTCCAATCAAATGATTCTTTCTTCTATGACCCACAGTGGGAATGAGGTAGTTGTGAGTTGTGTCATCTTTGTTGGGAAGGAATTCTTTGTCATGAAGTCTCCACATGTTTAGTCGGGTATCATGTTCTATGCTGAAGCAGAAGTTCAGTTTCCTAGGGACATCTACACGGCAGTGTTATTTCGGAATAACTGATATTATTCTGAAATAACATAGTCCATGTTTATACCACAGGCAGTTATTTCAACATAATGTCAAAAGGATGTCCAGCTGGAGGACTTCTTAATCTGACTCCTGTAACCCTCATTTTATGAGGAGTAAGGAAAGTCGGAGGAAGAGTGCTCTTCCTCGGACTTCCTGCAGTGTAGACAGAGGCAAAAGCCGAAATAAGCTATTTCAACTTAAGCTACGCAATTGACATAGCTCAAGTTGCATAGCTTATTTCAGCTTAGACCTGCTGTGTAGAAGTGCCCTTAGAGAGTACAGCTATTTAAGCTCTATTAAGGGGGATTTAGAGTGTTATGTTGCATCCATGTGGTAGGTCCTGGTTTCTCCCAGAAGTGTTCTGTGAATAGAAACAGTTACAATTAATAATGCTAAGAATTTTATTTTTCTATATACGGGTTTTGTGTCATTCTTACTTTTCCTAATGTTTGAAAGTTTTAAAAACAAAGCCATTTTGCAGAGGTTTATAAACAAAAATATGTACACACCAATAAGGTTTCAAAAGGAGTAATTTTTCACTCTTTGAACTACTTGAAGTGCTCAATAGATTAACTTGCAGCTTTCCAAAAAATTAAATCTCTACCATATGATTGACTGTTGTACTTTTAGTTATAATAATCAGTGCTTTTCATGCCCAACAAGGGTTTAAATCCTTTCTTTACTGAGAAAACAGAACTCACTAGTAACCATGGAGTTGCCACAAATGCCTTTAATTATTTGGGGCTTTCCTGTGGACAAGAGAGTACTTGGGGCATTAGGTCAGTGGCTCTCAACCTTTCCAGACTACTGTACCCTTTACAGGAGTCTGATTTGTCTTGTGTATCCCCAAGTTTCACTTCACTTTAAAACTAATTGTTTACAAAATCAGATACAAAGATACAAGTGTCACAGCACACTTACTGAAAAATTGGAATATAAATATTGTACTTATTTGTGCACAGTATATAGAGCAGTATAAATAAGTCGTATGTATGAAATTTTAGTTTGTACTGACTTTGCTGATACTTTTTATGCAGCTTGTAGTAAAACTTGGCAAATATCTAGATGAGTTGAATGCTACCTGGTGAACCTCTGTGTACTTCCAGGGGTACATGTATCCCTTGTTGAGAGCCACTGCATTAGATTCTTACTCCCTTGCCCATACCATTGCTTACTGTGTGCTGGGTGAAACATGCTTTGCAAAACCATGGCATTCAGCCATTCCCATTCAGGTAGGTGGAGGCTTGAATCTGTCTCCACCAACATCCCCTGGGGTGTAGGAACGCTGGTGAGTTGGGGTGTATGCTGCTGACACAGGTGTGCACTTTTTGTCACAATTCACTTCCTCTCCACGGCAGTCAGGAGTCCAGGAGGTAAATGAACTCATCAAGACAGACTTCTGGGATGCTATAAGAACAGCATCACAGCGTAATGCCTCTTAGTATGAACTAAATTAGAAACTGATTGTCTATTCCTTTGTTTCTGGTACTAAATATTTTTCAAGTAACTCTAGAATGTGCTATGCTTGTAGAATCAGCTAGAATTTTTCTGTTAATTTTAAAATCTTTAAAAATCCAATTAGTGTCTAAGGAATCAAACAAATCTTCAAACTCACACAGATTGAGTATCTACAAGGTAGCAAAAGTGATTGTAAAGAGCTGTGCAAGTGTACTGTGCTAGATGTGTTTTTTTAACTAATGAGCTATTAAAATCAGGGAATCCTTTCCATTACTGCAAATATGAGATGACCCCATGGGAGTCACAAGAAAGGATAGCATTAGCCCACAGGGAATGAAAAACAGCTCATCTCAGTTTTCATGCAATGTAACTCCAAACTGTCACAGACAGACACAGCAGTTTTGGCATGATTATGAGAAGAATTAATTGTTCACTCCCAAATTACTCGTTGTTTTTGCTCTGAAGTAGAGTGGGTGTATAGGATTAAGAATACATCTGGTAATTGCAAATAAATGATTCATAGAATCATAGAAAAACTGGAAGGGACCTTGAGAGATCATAAAATCCAGTCCGCAGCCCTCATGACAGGATCAAATACCCTAGGTCAGTGTTTCTCAACCAGTGGTACGAGTACCCTTAGGGGTACTCAAGAGAAGTCTGTGGAGTATCCCTAAGGGGTACATCAACACAACTGAAATTTGGAGCAAACTGAATTTTTATTTTAAGTTTTACAGCACTTTATTATTTTTGTACTTTTTACACCTAAATTTTTATCACCCACTGGGCTACAATTAAGTTGTTTAAACAAATGTGTTTCAATGGTAGAAAAAATGTTGTGTCTGAAAACTATAGGTACTGGGGATACTTATAATTATTTTTAAAGGGGGTACTTCATAAAAAAAGGTTGAAAAACACTGCCCTAGATCATCCCTGATAGACATTTATCTAACCTACTCTTAAATATCTCCAGTGATGAAGATTGCACAACCTCCGTAGGCAATTTATTCCAGTGCTTAACTACCCTGACAGTTAGGAAGTTTTTCCAAATGTCCAACCTAAACTTCCCTTGTTGCAGTTTATGCCCATTGCTTCTTTTCCTATCATCAGAGATTAAGGAGAACAATTTTTCTCCCTCCTCCTTGTAACACCCTTTTGGGTACTTGAAAGCTTTTATCATGTCCCCTCCCAGTCTTCTCTCTTCCAAACTAAACAAACCCAGTTCTTTCAATCTTCCCTCATAGACCATGTTTTCTAGACCTTTAATCCTTTTTATTGCTCCTTCCTGGACCTTCTCCAGTGTCTCCCCATCTTTCCTGAAATGCGGTGCTCAGAACTGGACACAATACTCCAGTTGAGGCCTAATCAGGAAATGATGAAGAAGAATGTGAAGAAATCACAAATGATGGAATGGATAAGATATAATGCTTGGGGCATTTTCCAGACCACCAGGATCTAATTTGGATATGGATAGACCACCTTGCTTTTTTTAATGAAACAAATACTACTAGGAATTGTATGATTATGGGAGACTTAAACTTTCCAGATTTTCCTGGATGTGATATAGCTGATAGATAGATGGATGGCAGAACAAGGAATCATAGAATCATAGAGCTGGAAGAGACCTCAGAAGGTCATCAAGTCCAGTCCCCTGCTCTAGGCAGGACCAATCCCAACTAAATCAACCCAGCCAGGGCTTTGTCAAGCTGAGACTTAAACACCTCTAGGGATGGAGACTCCACTACTTCCCTAGGTAACCCATTCCAGTGCTTCACTACCCTCCTAGTGAAATAGTTTTTCCTAATATCCAACCTGGACCTCTCCCACCACAACTTGAGACCATTGCTCCTTGTTCTGCCATCTGTCACTACTGAGAACAGCCTCTCTCCATCCTCTTTGGAACCTCCCTTCAGGAAGTTGAAGGCTGCTATCAAATCCCCCCTCACTCTTCGCTTCTGCAGACTAAACAGACCCAACTCCCTCAGCCTCTCCTCATAAGTCATATGCTCCAGCCCCCTAATCATTTTGGTTGCCCTCTGCTGCACCCTCTCCGATGCATCCACATCCTTTTTGTAGTGGGGGGCCCAGAACTGGACACAGTACTCCAGATGTGGCCTCACCAGAGCCGAATAAAGGGGAATAATGACATCTCTGGATCTGCTGGCAATGCTCCTCTTAATGCAACCTAATATACCATTAGCCTTCTTGGCTACAAGGGCACACTGTTGACTCATATCCAGCTTCTCATCCACTGTAACCCCCAGGTCCTTTTCTGCAGAACTACTACTTAACTGGTTGGTCCCCAGCTTGTAACAGTGCTTGGGATTCTTCCGTCCCAAGTGCAGGACTCTGCACTTGTCCTTGTTGAACCTCATCAGATTTCTTGTGGCCCAATCCTCCAATTTGTCTAAGTCACTCTGGACCCTATCTCTGCCCTCAAGCGTATCTACCTCTCCCCCTGGCTTAGTGTCATCCACAAACTTGCTGAGGGTGCAATCCATCCCCTCATCCAGGTCATTAATAAAGATATTGAACAAAACCGGTCCTAGAACCGAACCTTGGGACACTCCGCTAGAAACTGACCGCCATCCTGACATCGAGCCATTGATCACTACCCTCTGGGCCCGGCCTTCTAGCCAGCTTTCTATCCCTCTTACTGTCCATTTATCCAATCCACATTCCCTTAATTTGCTGGCAAGAATATTGTGGGAGACCGTATCAAAAGCCTTGCTAAAGTCAAGGTATATCACATCCACTGACTTTCCCACGTCCACAGAGCCAGTTACCTCATCATAGAAGCTAATCAGATTGGTCAGGCACGACTTGCCCTTTGTGAATCCATGCTGACTATTCCTAATCACTTTCCTCTCTTCCAAGTGCCTCAAAATGGATTCTTTAAGAATCCCTTCCATGATTTTTCCAGGAACCGAGGTAAGACTGACCGGCCTATAGTTCCCTGGATCGTCCTTCTTCCCTTTTTTGAAGATGGGCACTACATTTGCCTTTTTCCAATCATCCGGGATTTCTCCCAATCTCCACGACTTTTCAAAGATAATGGCCAAAGGCTCCTCAATGACATTTGCCAACTCCCTCAGTACCCTCGGATGCATTAAGTCCGGACCCATGGATTTGTGTACGTTTAGCTTCTCTAAATAGTTCCTAACCTGTTCTTTACCCACCAAGGGCTGTCCATCTTCATCCCATCTTGCATCACTTAGCGCATTAGTCCGGGAGCCTACCTTGTCCGTGAATACAGAGGCAAAGAAAGCATTGAGTACTTCAGCTTTCCCACATCATCTGTCATTAGGTTACCTCCTTCATCCAGTAGGGGCCGCACACCCTCTCTGATCACCTTCTTCTTGTTAACATGCCTGTAGAAACCTTTCTTGTTATCCTTCACATCCTTAGCCAGTTGCAATTCCATTTGCGCTTTCGCCTTCCTGATAACCCCCCGGCATTCTCGAGCGATACATTTAAACCCCTCCCTGATCATTTGTCCAAGTTTCCACTTTTTGTAAGATTCCTTTTTGTGCTTAAGTTCACCAAGGATTTCCCCTGTAAGCCAATCCGGTCTCCTACCATGTTTGCCTCTCTTGCTACGCATCGGGATGGTTTCTTTCTGAGCCTTTAGTAAGGCTTCTTTAAAATACTGCCAGCTGTCCTGGACTCCTTTCCCCTTCATGTTAGCATCCCAGGGGATTCTGCCCATCAGATCTCTGAGGGAGTGAAAATCTGCTTTTTTGAAGTCCAAGGTGTGTATTTTACTACTCTCTTTTCTTCCTTTGGTCAGGATCCTGAAATCTACCATCTCATGATCACTGCTTCCCTGGTTGTCATCCACCTCTACTTCCCCTATTAGTTCCTCCCTGTTTGTGAGCAGAAGGTCAAGCTGCGCACGGCCCCTGGTCGGATCCTTCAGCACTTGTGCCAAGAAGTTATCCCCAACATTCTCCAAAAACTTCCTGGATTGCCTGTGTTCTGCCGTATTGGTTTCCCAACAGATGTCAGGGTGATTAAAGTCCCCCACGAGAACCAGGACCTGCGATCTGGAAGCTTCTCTCAGTTGTACGAAGAAAGCCTCATCTACCTCGTCCACCTGATTCGGTGGCCTGTAGCAGACACCAACCACAACATCACTGCTGTTGTTTGCTCCTTTAAACTTAACCCATAGACTCTCAACAGGTTTTCTCCTCTTTATACTGGAGTTCAGAGCAATCATAGTGCTCTCTTGCATATAGTGCAACTCCTCCTCCTTTTCTACCCTGCCTGTTCTTCCTGAACAGTCTATACCCTTCCATGACAGCGCTCCAGTCATGCGAGTCATCCCACCAAGTCTCTGTTATTAAATCATATTTCTTGGACTGGGCCAGGGCCTCCAGTTCTTCCTGTTTGTTGCCCAGGCTTCTCGCATTAGTGTACAAATACCTCAGGTAACCAGCTGATTGCCCTATCTTCTCCATTCGAATCAGGGGTCCTCCTTTGTTGCTTGTTCCTCTTTGCATTTCTTCCCAGTATCCAACTTTCCCACTCCCCTCAGGGTTTTGGTCACCGTCCCCCGACGAACCTAGTTTAAAGCCCTCCTCACTAGGTTTGCAAGCCTGCCCGCGAAGATGCTCCTTCCTCTCTTGGTTAGGTGGATCCCATCTCTTCCTAACAATCCTTGTGCCCGGAACAGAGTCCCATGGTCGAAGAAACCAAAGCCCTCTCTGCGACACCACCTGCGCAACCACGCAACCAGTGGGGGAGGTCTAGGTTGGATATTAGGAAAAACTATTTCACTAGGAGGGTGGTGAAGCACTGGAAAGGGTTACCTAGGGAGATGGTGGAATCTCCATCCCTAGAGGTGTTTAAGTCTCGGCTTGACAAAGCCCTGGCTGGGTTGATTTAGTTGGGATTGGTCCTGCCTTGGGCAGGGGGCTGGACTTGATGACCTCCTGAGGTCTCTTCCAGCTCTATGATTCTATGATTTCTTCACCAAATAGTTGGCAAACTAACCAGACATGACACCATTTTGGATTTGATATTGGTGAATAGTGAGGACCTCATAGAAGAACTGATTGTAGGAGACAATCTTGGTTTGAGTGATCATGAACTAATTCAGTTTAAATTAAATGGAAGGAGAAGCAAAAATAGATTTGCCACTTTTTTCCACATTAAAATACGTCAGTTTCACTTTGGAACAAAGAAAATTAAACCAATCTATTAACATATGAAACTGACTCATTTATGGGCAGGCCATTACACTGGGAATCAGAAGACCTGGGTTTAATTCCTGACTTTGTCACTTATTTCCTGTGTGATCTCAGGCAAACTATTTCAATACCATACCTTCATTTTCTCTTTCCCTTTTTTGTCTGTCTGTTTTAAAATAAATAATTAAGGCGAGTTTGAGGGGAAAACGCATAAACTATGAAAAGTAAATTATACAGAAACTTAAAAAATAGTTTTAGCATGACAGTGTTTGCTTGAATCAAACAGGCTTCATTGCAAATTATCACAGTATATATCATACAAAATATTAAGGTACATCTTTCAAGAATAGGGCAAGCCATGTCAAATCAGTAAGTCTTCCAGGAAGAATTCTCAAATCTCTAAAGCAAATAAAAGTTATTATAAACAAAAAAATTGCAATGAAATGTCTACAAATAAACACAGTTAACAAGCTCTATTATAGATTTCCAATATTCTGCAGAGATAAAAGCCACTTTGCAAGTAAATTGAAAGTAAAGTCAAAACGGAAGATAATTCTTCAGACATTAAAATACCATATTATATTAAACTTGGACTGGTTTATTACTCATAATAAAACTACTAAGCAACAGCTACCTTTAGAAAATAAAACAGTATGAGTTTTCAAATAACTTCCTCTCTCAAATGGTCTGCCATATAATCAATAAACCAATAAATAACAAATTAAATTCATCAGCTACAATTCATACCAGGCAATATTGACTACAGAGGCTATACAAAGTTTATAAGAAAGTAGATTGTTTCCTACATCCAATTAAAGAAAATGTCACCAGATTGTTGATAAATGTGCTGTAGAAAAGTCTACTGTAATTAAGCAGAAGACTGTTTATTAAAAAACATTTACTAATGCAAGTTAGATAAAATCCAAACTTCATGGCCCATGAAGCATGATAGTATTCAATTATATATAGATGTAATAACATGTCAGCTCCTCCATGAACTCCTACTGACATGGGAGCACCACAAAATTAAAAATGAAGAAAATAATTCAAAACATAGATCCAAAATGGTAAGATCTGTCTTTCAAAGGTAAATATATCTGACAGACTATCAGTCAAAACAGAAATCTGTTCTACTGTGTTAACTGAAAATTTCATTGTTAGCTCTGTCTTTCCTTGGTAGTGATTGAAACACTGAGCGTGCTTGCTGCTGGGGGCTATAGCAGTCACATCAGCGCCCCTTGGCCAGAGTATGGCATTGCCTAGTGCATCCTGTGCATCCCGCTCTGATTTCTCTATGTGCCTGCTCCCCCTTTCTCAGTGGGGCTCTGCCCATGGCACTGACGTTGCCTCTCAGAGCTCCTCCTGAACTGGTGCTAAGCTCCTCCTGCCTCACACTGTGTCCTGATTACAGTCACCTCCCCACTCCCTAATGCCTCACCTTTCTTCGTTGCCAGCACTGAAGAGTTTGTGCCTCTCTGGGCTTCCAGGGAGCAGCAACTTCCTTGTGGAAGCCCCAGAGGAAGGCAAGGAAGGGTGGCATCACCGGCCAAGGAGGACTCACTGCCCCGGGTGTGGTAACTCAATTAACTGCAACTGCACCTGCTGGGCATCAGGCAGACTCAGTGTGCTGCTGGCTGTGAACAGAGGTGCCAGCAGGGCAGTGGCGCTGGAACCTGTGCAAAAAGTGGCTGTAGCTCCAGCATAGAAAGGACCTCTCTGTGGCCTGCATGAGCCACCTGCTGCCCATGCTAGAGCTGGTAACTCACCCAGCAAACCTAGAGGTGCCAGAGTTCTGTCCCACCAAGCCCTGTCACAAATTAAGCACTGTGGTATAACCAGCACACCTTCTGTTCCCATCTAGTGGCACTGAATCCACTTACAGAGAGAGTAATGAGTCTGCGCTAAGGCCTTAGCTAATAGCGAGCTGGCTCCTACTAAGCTCCAGAGGTCCCAGGTTTGATTCTGCCCACAGACGACTGAGGTCTGCCAGCATTACATGGGTACCAGGTCATGAATAGATAATTGCAGATTGTAGGAGCACAAAGGCTGTGTACAATTACGTTTGTATCCCCTCTCAGGTTCTGCACTTGGTGTTAGCAGCTTAAAGGATCATTGTGCTCTGATTTGAGTCTTAAGTAAAATCTAATTTTCCATTCTGATAGGACTTTGAGTATTGAAGATATTTGGATTGTTATAAACTACCAAAACCTCAAAATAGAAGAGCGAGTCATTTTGCAAATCATTACAATATTTTTTTATAACTTACTGATGCTGCATCCTGTCTCTAAGACCACTAACATCTTGCTATAATTTGTACTTGAATAGGATCATTGATGTAGTGTTACTATTTCCATGCGCTCCCATTTGGGTTGAATGAGATGCAATCACTGTTCACATTGGCAGATGTTAGTGTGTTGATCATTACAATTTTTTGACTTCCTGAGTTTGGTGGCAGCTGATTTGTGCTCACCAATCACCTTACAAAAATATATTTTAAAAACCCATCTAAATTTCTGTCTAGTATCTCTAACAAATAATCTCTTTCCATTTTCTGGCTGTAACATTAGAAATCTGGGGCGATGCAAAAACACTACCGGGAGCGAAAATAATCTAGCTGTGCTTGTCAGGCATTTTAAGAGCCATTGTTATTTTCAGGATGTACACATTTATTTATTATTTATTTTATTTATTTAAATATTTTTACCCCGCCTTTCTATTTAAAATATTCAAGGCGGCTTACAAGAACAAACAAACAAAAATACAAATATATATAAAAATTTAAAATATGAGAATTTAAAATATGAGACCTCAGAGGGACATAACCAGCTAAAAACATATAGAGAGGAGGAACACACACATACAGACTCAAACATTAATAAAAGCACGAGTAAAAAGGGTGGCTTTAGCCTGACGCTGGAACAACGCTAGCGTTGGCGCCATGCGAATATCCTGAGGAAGAGAATTCCACAGCCTGGGAGCAAAAGCTGAGAATGCCCTGTTCCGCGTAGATGTTAATCTTATCTCCACAAGTGGGGAACAAGCAAAGCCTCCCAGCTGACCTCAATCCCGGCAGGTTCATATGGGAGAAGACGGTCCTTCAGATACCCTGGACCCAACTCATTTAAGGCTTTATAGGTCATAACTAAAACCTTAAATTGTGCCTGAAACATACCGAAGCCAGTGCAGCTGCCAAGCACTGGCATAATGTGCCCTGTATAACTAGTGTTAGTTAAAACTCGAGCAGCCGCATTCTGACCAGTTGAAGTTTCCGAAGGCTCTTTAGAGGCAGCCCTACATAAAGTGCACTACAGTAATCCAGTCGGGATGTAACAAGAGCATGGATCACTGTGGCCAAGTCATGTTTGTTCAGTAAGGGTCGCAGCTGGCGGATTAAACGAAGTTGCCCAAAGGCACTCCTGGCCACCGAAGAAATCTGATTTTCAAATGTTAAAAAAGGGTCCAGGAGGACTCCTAAGATGCGTACCTGTTCTTTCAGGGGGAGAGTAACCCCGTCTAGAACAGGTGCCATGCCACATTCACGCACAGATGGCCTCCTGATCCACAGGACCTCAGTCTTATCTGGGTTCAACTTCAGCTTATTTGACTTCATCCAAACTGTCACTGCCTCCAGACACCGATTTAGATCAGTCATTGCCACACCTGGTTCTAATGTCACAGGGAAATAGAGTTGGGTGTCATCTGCATATTGATGGCACAGTCCTCCAAAACTCCTTATGACCTCTCCCAGCGGCTTCATGTAGATATTAAACAGCATAGGGGACAAGATGGAACCTTGCGGGACCCCATAGCACAATCGCCACGGGGTCGAATAGCAGCCCCCTAGCTCCACCTTCTGAAAGTGTCTTGACAGGTAGGACTGGAACCATTGCAAAACAGTGCCTCCAATACCCAACTCCGCCAGGCATCCCAGAAGGATATCATGGTCAATGGTATCAAAAGCCGCTGAGAGGTCTAGGAGAATCAACAGGGATGCACTCCCTTTGTCTATCTCCCGGCGTAAATCGTCTACCAGGGCGACCAAGGCTGTTTCAGTTCCAAAACCAGGCCTAAAGCCAGACTGAAATGGATCTAAGTAGTCTGTTTCTTCCAAGAAAGCTTGGAGTTGCAACGCCACTGCCTTCTCGAGTACCTTGCCCAAGAAGGGAATATTAGCAATTGGGCGATAGTTATTTAAGTCATGTGGGTCCAGGGAGGTCTTCTTGAGTAATGGTTTTATCACTGCCTCTTTCAAGGCAGCAGGAACCATACCAGATCTAAAAGACGCATTAATAATCCCCTGGACCCAGCCAGTTATCCCTTCCCGACTAGATTTAATAAGCCATGAAGGGCAGGGGTCAAGTGAGCACGTGGTCGGTCGCACTCCTCTAAGCACCCTGTCCACATCCTCAGTCTGCAATAGCTGAAACTGATCCAGAGAAAAAAGACTGGGTGGTGCACTCAACACATTCTGTGCCCCACTTACACAGCAACCAGAGTCTAAATCCAACCGGATGCGGGCGATCTTATTAGCAAAATGCTTTGCAAACAGATTGCAGCTGGGGGCCAAAGGCTCCTCTATTTCGTCAGGAGTCCAGACTGCAACAGGCCCTGCACTACTCGAAACAATTCCGCTGGACGGCATGGTGCGGACGTGATACGGGTAGAGAAGTAGCTTTTCTTCGCTGTCAGCATTGCCACAGAGTAAGCTCGCAGTTCAGCTCTAACCCGCAGCCAATCAGACTCAGCTCTAGTTCTCCTCCAGCGGCGTTCTAGCCATCCACAGACTGTTTTGCTGCCATCAGCTCCCTAGAAAACCAGGGAGCAAACTTGGCTCGACTGGTCTGAAGAGGGCGCTTAGGAGCTATCATATCAACTGCCCGGGCTACCTCTGTGTTCCATGTATCAGCGAGGGTATCTACAGGACTATTTGCCATAATGGCTGAACAATCCCTCAGGGACCTCAGAAAACCCTCTGGATCCATCAGCCTCCGAGGGCGGATCATCTTAATTGGTCCTCCGCCTCTGTGGAGGGGAAGGTCAGCAGATAGTCTAAACTTGACCAGGTAGTGATCAGTCCATGACAAAGAGAGTGTAGCCACATCTCTTATCCCAAGAACTCTATCACCCTTAGTCCAAAAAACCAAATCGAGCGTATGACCTGCAACATGTGTTGGGTCAGTTATTTCTTGGGATAATCCTACGATGGTCATGGTATCCATAAAATCTTGGGCTGGACCAGATAGAACAGCCCAAGACCAAAAGCCTCGGCGTCCTCAATGCCACGTCCGAGACCATGTTGGCCAGCCTCGAGCAGAGTATCTGCCATAGAGCGAGGTGTGCGGTACACAAGCAGCATACCCAACCTATCCTGGCCACCCAACGTCAAGTACAGACATTCAAATTTGACACTTTGCATTTAATTTAATTATTTAATTTAATTATGTATAAGAGGTTTCCTGACACTAGATCGGGGCAGGCAAGATACAGCCCGTAGGCAGGATCCAGCTTGCGGGTTGCCCCACCGGGACCCTCAGGCACAGAGCAGCCAGATGGTTCAGAGCAGCCCCACATGATTTTAAGTGGTGTCTGCTCCCTGTGGCTTTCATCTCTGGGCACTGGGGGCAGAAGATCCAGCCAATTGGAGCGGAGAGATTTTGCTGGGGTTGAAGGGCAGCACATGAAGCCTCCCCCTTCCCCTTCATCTTCCACTTTCCCTTCCCCTTTTCCCCTGGAACAGAGAGCCACAGGGAGGAGCCAACCATTTTGAGCAATCTTAGACTGCAGCAGGCAGGGAGCCTGCCTCAGGGTCCTGCAGGGCTGCTGTTTGGGAACTGCCTAGGAAAGCACCTCCCAGCCACAATCTGTCTCTGGCACCCCAGCCTTTCCCTTCCTCCAACTCCCTGCCCCAGGCCACGCCCCCCCAAGTTACCACCCAAACTCTCTGCACTCCCCTCCACTCTCTCTCAAGTCACAACTTCCTCTCAGGTCCTATATTGCCTCCTATGCTCCTCACCCAGACCAGAATCCTCTCCTGCACCCATACCCCCCTCCTGGACCCTGCCTCCCCAAACAGCTGCCCTAGATCACAATCCCCTCTATCCAGACTCCCTCTCAGACCCCACACCTTCTCCTATACCCACCCCAGTCCCCTATCCCAAGCTCCCTCATTCACCCAACCTCCATCCCAGACCCTGCACCCTCTCCATAGAAAAGTGTGACCCTTGACTACTTACTGCCTCTGCACTAGATAGTAGCTTTGATGAGATCCCATTTTTAACCCCTGTCAAATCTGTCAGCACAGAACCAGGTTAGCAGTGCCTTCTTGTGTGGTGTTTGTTAATCCAAGAAATAAAAAAAATATTTTAATAAAATTTGCAAAGTTAAAGGGATATTTTTCCCTCCATGGACCAAGGATTTAGATATTTGTAGCCCTGTCAATTCTTTTTTCCCAGATTCTCCATTTTATGGTCTGCTAGTAGCCTTTGCTTCAGAATCTATTTAATGTAGAAAACGCTCAATGCCTTTTCCCCCCAGCTGAGCAGTTTCTTTTCCACTTGTTTAAATTCATAGACTCTTCTGCCCTCAAGCATATTAAATTTTGATGTACAATAAATGCCTAACTTCTTTAATGTCTTCCATTTCTCCTGCAGTGTATTTTGCATCTTCTTAGTTTTATTGTTCAAGTTGTCAAGTAAATCTCACAGAAAATGCTTCTGCTTCCATGTTATCAGGGGAAGCAAGAAGGGCCCTACCTGACCCATTAATTGTTGCACGGCTGATCTGCAGCTGTGTTTCTCTTAAAATTACATTCTTTTCAGTTTTCTTTTTCACTGTTATTCGTTACTAGTCACAGTATGCTAGCAAAGATTTAGTTGCCCAGAGATTGCAAACACTGAAATTAGTCAGGAAAGAGATTAGGGTACTACAGTAAACTTCCGATAATCCGGCACCTTTAGGACCCAGGGGTGCCGGATTATCAGATATGCCGGACTATCAGAAGGGGGGGCTATGAGGGGTCTAGGGTGGTGTGTGTGGGGAAATGCCACCCCAGATCCCTCATAGCCCCCCCTTCCGATTGTCCGGCTCTGCCCCAGGCGCCCCAATTCAGCCGTTGCTGGTCAGTTTCAGCAGCAGCTGAATCGACGCCTGGGGCAGAGCAGCTGGGTGCTGCCGGGTTGGTCCCGCAGCGCCAAGGGCGGCGCCATCGGACCAACCCGGCAGCACCCCAGCTGCTCAGCGTCCCCAAGTCAGCCGCCGCTGAAATTGACCAGCAGCTGACTCCGGGAAGCCCGGAGCACCTCGGGCTTCCCAGAGTCAGCCGCTGGTCAGTTTCAGCTGCGGCTGACTTGGGACAGCTGGGTGTTGCCGGGTTGGTCCCGCAGCGCCGAGGGGCAGCGCTGTGGGACCTACCGGCAGCACTCCAGCTGCTCTGCCCCCAGCTTCCCCGATTCAGCCGCTGGTCAGTTTCAGCAGCGGCTGAATCGGGGAAGCCGGAGGCAGAGCAGCTCCAATGGTCCGGCTGCCCGGAGCACTTCTGGGTTCCTGATGGTGCCGGACCATCAGGAGTGCTGGACGAATGGAGTTTTACTGTACAGTGAAGATAGCATGAGTAGGATAAGGTAGAGCAGCAATCACATTCTGTATTTTTAATAAATATGTTTCCTAGTTTTAGTATTTAGCCTTTGCCTTTCTTTGTGTATGAGTGTGGCCATATCAAGGGGCAAAGTGTGTTATGCAAAGTATATGTAATTATTAGATAATAACACATACATTGTTAAAGAAAATGGTCCAGATTTCTGTTGTCTAAAAATGTGGGTACATTTACATCAGTGCAAAGCAGGTGTTAAAATACTACTGAGTCAAAGTGCCACAGCTTTGTGCTCTGGTGTAAATATCTACATGGCACAGGGCTATAGAGACTATGGCCCAAGGTCTAAAGACAAGAAATGATTCTAAAGACGAGTTCAGAAAGAACCATGATATTTTTCCATCACCAAAAATGGCACTGTTGGTGAGTGGCCATGCTATGGCAATCATACAGTTAGTCTCAGTTAGGGAGGAGAGAGGCACTTCTGCCAAATAAGTTATCTACTGAAAATGCTGATTGGAAACTTAAATCAAAATACTACTGGATGGGTTTGTGGTTCAATCATGAGGTACCTTTTGAAGATTTGAAATATTTAAACAATAATCCAATAAATTATAAAAGCAGATTGTTAATTTTGTGGTAGCTCATGTTGGGATTATAACAGACCAATTAATATGAATGTACATTATTAAATTATTTATCACAAGATAAAGTAATTAGAAATTACAGTTGTGGAAACTAGTACAAAACCTTCATATAGAGCATTACAGATAGTTCAGTTACCCTTCTTTTCAAAAGATGAATGTGGAAAGTAGTCCTGATGTGACAGCTTCAGAAAAGTTCAGAGGGTTCATATGTGTGCTCAGCCAAAACTGAGGCTTGTAGCTGCCTTTACTAATTCCTCCTAACTTTCCACCCTTAACTGAATAGGCATCTCCCTTTGTCGACTGTGTCATCGCTGAATAAACTCGATGACATGTCCTCTGGTGGTTGTTCTTCCACTTCAGTGAAATGATTAGGGGTCCGCTACTCCCACAAGTCTCCTTTTTAGAGTTGACTTAATGACTCCAGTCTAGTATTTGGCTAGCCCGTTCTTCCCAGTGCACTAGGTATCAAATTATAGAAGTGCCCCATTCCTAAAGCTTCAATGTGGCAGGATTTAGCCCTCACTGTGCTTAGTCTTACTAACTTGCTATTTTAAAATGCAAATTCCAGATCCTGAGCCCTAATGTGCATAATCACGCATAGTCCATCTGATTTCTCCATGTCTTATTAGCTTAGTGGCTCTGCAGAAGTGTGAAGGAGTGGTTGCCCAGCCACACTTTAAAAGTGATTCCCAATTGGACTGAGTGGAAATGGCTGCCTGATTTTCCTTTAGAAGAGACAGACACAAGAATTCAGGAGCAGGCCAGCTGATCATTTCCTGAAAAAGAGGCTTCCTGACCTTGGAATTGGGGATTACAGTTCCCCAAAGCTGCCTATAACAAGAAAGGAGAGACTCATCCAGGAGAGTAGTAGGTCTCTAGACCAGGGCTACTCACCTTTGGAAGCCCTGGGGGCCACAATGATAATCACAGCACATGCCGAGGGCCGCAACTTAAGTGTGGTTGCATATACATGCAATATATGTGCAAATAGCTTCTTTCACACTTATGGGCATGAATACAAAGATTAAGGCAAGACTACACAACACAAAGGCCCCATTTACACAACACACAGGCCCAACACACAGCTAATAAAATGCAATATTTACCCGATTTCTACCCATATGACAGCACTTTTAATGAGCAATGACAGTCCAGGAATTTAACTACTAAAAAGCATGTCAACAGAAGACCATTATATTGACTACTTTTTTGTTTTGGCTCCCACCCAGGGGCTGCGTGTTGAGCCCTGCATAAACCCAAACTGCACTGCGGGCCGCAAACAAACGTGCTGCATGCCGTGTGTTGAGTAGCCCTGCTCTAGACCCTACTAGAGGCTATAATACAAATGGGTAGGAAATGTGCTTGTTTCTGGGTAAGGAAAGGAACTGGGAGAAGGTTTAAGAGTCCATATCGAGAGGAAGATGGACATTCTTAAACTGTTCCAAACACCGTAACTAATTTATTGGAAGGGGGAGAGAGGGAGAGAGACAGGTGTCTTCCCATTGTTTGTTCCAATCCTGGAATGTATTACTTCAGTTTTGTGTTTTCTTCTTTGAAATCACTTCTGAATTGCTTGTATTATTTGTGTGCAGTTCTCATTAATGTCAATGGGAGTGAAATACATGAATTGACAGAACACTAGACCTCTTAGTTAATTAAGTACATTGTGGGCATGTATGAATACATAAACATATTCCTGTGTTCTCTAAAATATAATAATTTATACACATGACCTGTACATATACTATTTTTGTAAATCAAAATATAGTATTTTTGTAAAGCTTTAAGGAGAGTAAAATGAATAAACAAAATATCTGCATTTGTTTCTGACAGTGAACTTCTTATGATTGCTTTTTATGAGCTATTTTCATATAAGCTAGTTTATGAAATTTGTAGCCAAATAATGTTCTCTTCTGGTAGAAATCATATCATGAAAGCTCAAATTGGGATAATTTGATATTACTGAACCAGAAATATGTCTGAGCAATACATTAAACCTGACAAATCTGTCATAAAATGTATATTTTAATATAAACTTAATCTGAGCTTTCATGACTTTGTCAAAACCAATAATACATCATCAGCTAGTTCTAAAACTGAGCAGCATTGGAAAGGTTAACAGATTTTAAGACCCAGTTACAGAAAAGTTTTTATATTGTGAATATTCTTTTTAAATGTGTTTTCAGCAGAAGACACGTGATTCTTTGCCTAATTAGGAAATGATATTATTAAATATCCTAGAAGTTAATTTATTCATTAGTATTGTTTTCCAGTTTGCTTATAGTAAAATCATTTGTTTAAATATCTCAGTTAAATAGCACATTCTGATACATGGTAATCTAATAGAATTTTATGTCATAAAGCAAGCAACAATTTTAATTTCTTGCCGAATGTTTCACCCCCTTCCATCCCTCTTTATGACTCTCTCTATCATATTTGTGTCCTTCCTTTGAAAGACATGCTGAACAGCAATAATGTGTTATATATTTAGCCAATAGATGTGGGCTCCAGAGATTTCAGTCTGTTTTCCTTGATCGCCTTACCTCCACTTGTCAAGATATTATTGCCCTGCTTTTTTTCATATTACAGGACTGATTCTACTTTCCTGTGTACCTATTAAATTAGAAAATCTCTAATGAAATGCCAACATTACTGCCCAGGGCAAAAAATGTTTTTGGCACCCTCTCTTCCCCAGTTACGAGGCCCTCCCCCCAAAAAATCAATAAAAAGCTAGCTAATGAACAGCAAGAGTAAACGTGGCCAGCTCATTAGAGCAGAGCCAAAAAAAAAAAAAAAGTGACCACACTTTTTCCCCACCACGAGAACTAGTAGCAACACTACCCTATGCGAGTTGTAGAGGTGGGGATAAAATGAAATTTAATCTGAATGATGATGATGATGTCAGTGACTTCCTTATACCAAACTGAGATGAAGGGATTGTTTAAACATGACTCCAAAACTCTGTTTGTATACATGGTAAACCTACAGAGCCATTCTTAGGCCTTTGCAGAAGTCCAAAGAGACATGAATGCTGGTGATGCTACCATTTTCTGCTAAAATGATTAATATCAATAATTTTGTCAAATGAAATAAGCAGAATCATGAAGTGGCTTAATTGAAGTCTTTCATCTTTTTAAACACAGTGAGTTGATTTACAGCCCATGCAATGCATTTGACCTTAAGAAAGATTATACTGTGGGTGTGTCTACACTGCAAACGTCTTTCCCCATGTAGTTACATGCCTGCATAGCTTCTGTAGCGTGGTAAACAGCTGAGTAGTCAGTGAGGACTGGGGCTAAGTCTACACTGGCACTTTATAGCGCTGTAGCTTTCTGGCTCAGGGGTATGAAACGCAGCGCTATAAAGTCCCAGTGTGAGCCAGGCTACAGCACTGTTAGCTATGCCCTTCATGGAGATGATTTACCTAGAACGCTTGGAGACCACTCTCTCAGCACTTGAGCAGTGGCCACACTTTCATTTTCACGCGCTGTGCCTTAAACTTTCAAGTGTGGACAAAAGCCAGGATTAGGCAGGTACAGTAAATATACTTCTGAAGAGTGTGGCTATATACCCAGGCACATATCTTAAACTCTTTCTACTTCCCCAAACCATGCCTCCCTGCCTACACACTGCTATTGTTAGTCGCTTTTACCCTCCCCCTGAAACTTTTGCCTCTGGAGAAAAACTCCCTTCCTATGGAAAAGCTTGGGCACCCCCTACTGTGGAGCATTTTCTCAGCAGTTTAGAGCACTTCCCCACAGCAAGGAAAAGCATTGGCAGTGTGGAGGCCACACTACGTATCTTCTCCCTTTGCACCTCTTTCCCCCCAAAACAAACCAAAAAACTCTGGTCACACTGTTCCATCTGATCTGAAAAAAAGTTAACTCAGGATCATCTGTATTGTGCCCACTAAAAAATAATGTTATTCCAAGACAATGGTATCTGCTTTGTTGGTGTTCATACTGTATGTGCTGGGTGGGGTTTAATGTTCACATTGGGATTCTGAATCTTTTTTGCATTATATTAAAAATTGAATTGGAAGTGCACCCGTAGCCATATATGAAATTTTATAAATCAAAATAATTGCCAAGGAGCTTTTTTATTAATTGGTTAACAGTTGAGTCGTTCTATGAACATTTAAAGTGATGTTGTATAGTTAAGTATTATTTATAAGATGCTAATTATGTCCCTTTTTGGTGATCCCAATAAAATGCAGTATTCTAATCTCCTTTACAAAATAACCATCTGAATGTAATAGAGAATAGGTTGTCTAAAGGACCCATTGTTAGATGAATGACGAAAGAGTTCCAGGATTACATTAAAGATATAAAAATGAAGTTAATGCAAAGTGGGAAAATAACAGATGTGGAAACAGGATTAAATGGGTAATTGGACAGTGTTGCTAATGCAGATGGAAGAATCTAAAAATGGGAAGGAAAAAAAGAGAGAAAATAGGGAATGCGGGAATTACATAAAGATGAATGGTTTTCCAGAATAGATGGAAAGAAGAAATCTGATGGTCACATTTTCTAGCATGTTTAAACTGGGCAATAAAGATTACTTTCATATTGAGAGGCCGATTTTTGAGGCCTTCGTTAGACTCCAGGAAAGAGCAAAAATAGCTATTTATAGTAAATGCTGGGCTAATAAGAAATTTAGGTTACCAAAAATAGTCACCCATTCAACCTGACCCTGTAAGTAGCTTTGGATAAATGTTCTAAATTCCTGTCATCAAGGCCATCTGTTTAAGCTATTTTTATTAGTAACCAGGAATTTATCCAGAAGAAATATCAAACAGACTCTTGATTGTGGCGTAAGAGCTGAGATTACACAATTTAGATAGTTGTTTCTGGGTCCTGATTTGAAATCCGACCAAGAGTAATAGAATAATGTAAATGATGTAAAGGTCCCATATTTTCAGTCCATAAATTTTATTGTATAATCTGGATATGAGGCAGCTCTATCTAGTGCTTTAACTAGGAGCAATATGGAAGAAAAAGTTTAATTTCTAAGATATAACTCTGACTGGAAGAAATCATTAAAATAACAACCCAGATGAAAAGCAGGATTTAGAAATTAATCTGGATGAGTAGGATTATCTATGGGAAAATAGATGTGTTTCTTCAGTTGGATACTAGTTAAGATCCGTCATATTTTTTCTAGTAGGGAAGTGCTCTGTTGGAGGAGTTGGGGGGAAGAGGGAACATGCGTATGTGGGCATTGTTGGAGCCTTAGGTGTAGCTGATAAGGTGAACCAAAGTAGGCCTGGTAAGTAACACATCAGGTATTTACTAAGTAAGTGCATTCCTGACTTGAAAGGCTGGAATAAAAACACCAGAGTTGTCAAATAACTGTATAAAGAAATTCCCTAGAGGTGGTACAGAAAGACATCAACCTCTCATAAAGGTAGGATGGAATCACAGGATTACGAATTAAATGGTTTTATCAGATAGAAGGATAAGGGTGATAACTAACAACATCTAGACTACGTCTATGCTGCTTCCTGCTTACGCAAAAGCCTATGCAAATGAAGCACAGATTAGCATATTGCCGCTCTTCATTTGCATAATTAATTAGGGGCCGTTTTTGCACAAGAGGAGGTTTTTGCACAAAAAGGAGCCATCTACACAGCTCCTTTTTGCTCAAAAAAGCCTCTTGTGCAAAAAAGGCCCCTAATTAATTATGCAAATGAAAGCATGGCAATATGCTAATCCATGCTTCATTTGCATAGGCTTTTGCGCAAGAAGGAAGCAGTACAGGCGTAGCCCTAGAGTATAATACTTAATTTGTTTGTATAAGTGTATAAAAGGAGAAGTAATGGGAAGGATTCTTTGTACTGGCCTAGGGGACAGCATTATGTTATGCTAAGATGCTGTCTTCTTGTGAGCATACATGAGTTAATGTATCTATGAAGACAGTAAGCCCTGACAAGCACCTTTGCCACCCAAATGAGCCTTTCTTAATCATTAACATCAAGGTCTGCTGAATCAACACACTATCTTCATTGAGAAATTTGCTTAGTATGTCTTACATAGTTGGAAAGTTTACAAAAATAGAATTTCCATTATTTGTGCCAATATGTAGTCAATTTATCTGCAGTGCCAGTCATGATACAGTAAACTTCCGATTATCCGGCACCTTTAGGACCCAGGGGGTGCCGGATTATCAGATATGCCAGACTATCAGAAGGGGGGGCTATGAGGGGTATAGGGTGGTGTGGGGGATGCCACCCCAGACCCCTCATAGCCCCCCCTTCCGATTGTCTGGCTCTGCCCCAGGCGTCGATTCAGCGCTGCTGGTCAGTTTCAGCAGCAGCTGAATCGACGCCCGCGCAGAGCAGCAGAGGTGCTGCCGGGTTGGTCTGGTAGCGCGCCCCCTTGGCGCTGCGGGACCAACCTGGCAGCACCCCAGTTGCTCTTGGGGATGCCTAGGGCAGAGCAGCTGGGGTGCTGCCGGGTTGGTCCCGCAGTGCCGGGCGGCGCGCGCATCGGACCAACCTGGCAGCACCAGCTGCTCTGCCCCAGGCGTCCCAAGTCAGCTGCTGAAATTGACCAGCGGCTGACTCCGGGAAGCCCGGGCACCTCCGGCTTCCCGGAGACAAGCTGCTGGTCAATTTCAGCCACCGCTGAAACTGACCAGGGCTGACTCGGGAAGCCGGAGGCAGAGCTGCTCTGCCTCAGGCTTCCCGGAGTCAGCTCCTGGTCAGTTTCAGCGGCGGCTAACTTGGGGACGCCTGGGGCAGAGCTGGGGTGCTGCCGGGTTGGTCTGGTAGCGCTGAGGAGCAGCGCTACCGACCAACCCGGCAGCGCCCAGCTGCTCTGCTCGGCGTCCCAAGTCAGCCGCCTGCTGAAACTGACCAGGGCTGACTCCAGGAAGCCCGAGGCAGAGCAGCTCTGCCTTGGGCTTCCTGGAGTCAGCCGCTGGTCAGTTTCAGCTGCGGCTGACTTGGGGACAGCTGGGGTGCTGCCGGGTTGGTCCGCAGCGCCGAGGGCAGCGCTGTGGGACCTACCGGCAGCATTCCAGCTGCTCTGCCCCAGCTTCCCGATTCAGCCGCTGGTCAGTTTCAGCAGCGGCTGAATCGGGGAAGCCGGAGGCAGAGCAGCTCCAATGGTCTGGCTGCCCGACACTTCCGGGTTCCTGATGGTGCCGGACCATCAGGAGTGCCGGACCATCAGATGCTGGACGAATGGAGTTTTACTGTATTTTGAAAGGACAATAAAACAAGAAAATAGCATGAAAGGAGAGACCCTCATATAATGGATGAAGCATTAGATTGTTCTCAAGGTACAGAATCAGGACAAGTGTGTAACTGGCTAGATGAAAATCTCTTAAAGCAGTGGTGCTCAAACTTTTTGGTCTGTGGACCACCAGACAACCATCCATGATGACAAAATGAAGGCACAAAGGGATAGTGGTGCAGAGTTTGGCTGGGAGGTAGAGTACAGGAGTGGGATGGGAGTCTGGCCTGGAAGTTGGATGCAGGAGCAGGCAGAGGGTGGATGGTTTGGCCAAGAGGTTGGATGCAGGAACGGGCTGAGGGTGGAGAGTCTGGAAGGTAGGGAGGAAGGCTGCAGGAGCAGGGTGAGGGTTCAGGGTCTCGGCATGAGGTGGATAGGGTGTGGGGTCTGAGCATGGGAAGGGGGTGGGGAGGGGGCACTTACCTGGCTCTGTGCCTCCTGCCACTTGTGGGCACTGCCCCTGCTGCTCCCAGTGGCTGCAATCCTGGCCAATGGGAGCAGTGGGGGAAAGCCTTCAGGTGAGCGGTTTCCTGCACTGCTGTTTTCCCCAGCAGGGCCAGGGGGAGGTAGCAGCAGTATGTGGAGCCACTTCTTTCCCCTGCAAGCCAGATCTAGCTAGTGAAGGTCGGTCCCTCCCTCCCCCCCCCATTGGGAATCTGGCACTGGTGCTCCAACCTTGTGGTGGTGATGGGAGAGGGCTGTGGGGCTGGAGCACCAGTGTAAGCTCCCCATTGCAGGTTTTGGACTACACTTTGAGAGCTGCTTCTTTAAAGTATGTAGATTAGAAAAATAAAAATAAGTTGGAGTCTCCATTAAGTTAAGACCAAATAAAATAAGTGATTGAGGAGCTCCCTTCAATTCACTAGTGAGTTTAAATTAAATATGGATTTACTGACTCTGCTGTCACTAATTTAACTTAATTGTGCTTTTACAAAACCCTAGTTAGTGTGGTCTATAATCACTTATTGTCAAGGCTGAACATGTTTAAGGGTATTCAGTGATCTTAAACTCTCAGTGAGTTCAATTCTGTTATCTATAGACAAAAGTTTCAGTTGGTTTCAAGAGCATTTTATTTGTTTAAGGATTGCTGAAATCAGTATTTGCTGAACCACAGGGCTCCCTCAGGAACTGCAGAACATGGGGCCACTGCTCCAGGAACCAGTGCCCTGCCCTGGAAGACCCTCCTGGCTGTGTGGGTGTACCACCCTTAGCCTTGTCCCCAGCTCTTCCACACAGTGTGTCTTCTGTCTGGGGTTGTACAGCTCCTGGGAGCCTGAGCCCCATGTTCTTCTGCTTTCACCACCCACAGTTCCTGGGGGAGCCCTGGTGTTCAGTAAATACTGATTTCTATCTTCAGATAGAAATTTGTATCTGCACAGGGCTTTAATGCTGTGCCCCCTTAACTGTCCAGCCTGGGCTGTCTCTTCACAGTGCTTTGCTAGTCCCGATGCTGTTATCACTTATCACAGTATCATGTGAAACCCAACACCCACCTAAATGCTTAGAATACTCACTGAGCCACTCGCGAATCATACAGAGAAAGGCATCAGCAAATCTCACAAGCCCCTTTTACCTCCAGAATACAGTGTCTTGCTCTGATCAGAAGCCTGTCCATTGTAAGTTTATTACTCAGTCTTCCCCTCCCTCAATGTGGAGAGGACATGCACACTAGCCTTTGTAAACTAAGCTGAGATTTGTTAAGACACCATTTTAGGTAAAACAGGGGCAAAAGACACTATTTTATGTAAAACAGGGGTCTCAAACTCCTGGCCGGTGAATCATCCACGGCTGGAGCAGTTGTGCAATCCAGCCCAGGAGTCCTGTGTCAGCTGGAGAGGTAGGAGGGGGGAGAGAGGCACTTGTCCTTTCCCATCCCCCAAGTTGTGCCATTCTGCCATTGCCCTGCCCTTTCCTCCCCATGGCACCCCATTCCCCAAGTATGCATCTTCAGGGGTTTGGTGCAGTGTCATCTCCCTTGTTCCCCCACAATCCCTGCCGTGGCAGGAGCTGTAGTGAAGCAGAGCACAGCGTAACAGATGTGTCCCGGGACTGGATTCACAACTGCTCTAGCCAGGGATGGGCTGTGGGCAGGGAGTTTGAGTTTGCTGAGATAAAGTATAAAACAGATTTATTGACTGCAGAAAGCTAGATTAAGTAATTATAAGTGATAAGCCCAAAAGGTTAGAGGTAGTTACCAAAGAAAATGAAAGGTAAGTGCATAGCCCAGCCCCTTTCTCTGCATGGTTTGTTGGGTAGGCTAGAGGGGAGTGGGCCTGGGTGGAAAGTGGGTGGGCCATAGCTCACTCATGCCCACCCATGGCTACCCCTCTGGTGTGCTCTGTAAGAAATGTATCATACTTATATAATAGGGTGAATATGGGGGTTCCAGGTGTTGCTGTTTGTCACCCACTCTCCCCTTCCTCTGGAGTGCAGTCTGAGACTGGTTGAGCTCCCAGACTTCACCCCAGACGTGACAACCTGTCACACCAAGGTGTTGCTTAGAAGTACAGAGTGCCACAAGAATTAAGCCAGCTTGTTATGGTGTTTGATGATCTGTTTTTATATCTATTTAACAGAACTAATCAATCAGTTTGAGTATCACGTTTTCAAAGAATTAACTAATGAATTAATCTATATGCAGTCACATTTTTCTATTTTATATATAAAATAGAAGCAAAAAGCTTTGACACTTTAATTCCTTTGTAAGGTTTTCTTTCATTTTAGTGTGTGCTATTCTTGCATCTGCTGACACATGTATCCTCAGGAAAAGAACAATGTTAAGGAAACATCTAATTGTGATGTTTCCATGACATGACAAGAAATCAGAACCTATATAGATGATGGGCCTCAAGGTAGGACAGTAATCTCATAGACAAACATGGATATCAAATTTAGCACTGGTGGAAACTGAGTGTCTGTATACAGTAAATGGGCATTCCCACTCAGAGTAATGTGGATTGCATGACCTTGTGGGGAAGCAGAAGCAGCAACTGTCCAAATCTGCCTTAGCATACAGTAATTCCTCATTTAACATGGTAGATACGTTTCAGAAAATGATCGTGCTAAGTGAAAACGTGTTATGCAGGGTCATTTTTCCCATTGAAAATAATAGAAAAGGTGAGGGTTGCGTTTCAAGCGCACGTTCGCTCACAGCTCCAGCCTGCACTTGTTAGCAGCTGGGACCAGGACATAAGGTTGGGGGAGAAAGGGGACTGGGTTATAGCAGGGAGGGGGAGGTGTTTGGCTCTGGAGAAGGGAAGGGTAGGACGGGGAGGGGGCTTGCAGCCGGTGGCTGGGTTTCCCCAGCTGGCTGGTCACCGGCAGCTGCGCGGGGCTTCCTCTGCCTCCTTACAAAGCGGCGGAGGTTTGCCACTCACCATGCAGTTCCCCGGTGACCCTCTCTGGCCAGAAGCCTTGTGTCTGGCCAGAGGGGGTCACTGGGGAACGGCATTGTGAGTGGCAAACCTCTGCCACTTCGCAGGGAGGCAGGGGAAGCCTTGCGCAGCTGCTGGCCATCGGCCAGCCCTAGGAGAAATCGTGTTATTGCGGGGACGGGGTTGTGTTGTTTGAAAAATGTTCCCTAAAAAAAAAATTGTGCTATCGCGAAAACATGTTAAGCAGGCACGTGTTAAGTGAGGTATTACTGTATTGTCTTGCTTTCTGACCCTGCATAGAGCTAGCCAGTTCTGAACAGCTGTATTTAAAATACATGCCACTATTCAGTGTGACTTCTGAGGTTTAACAGTTCCTCTCTAGTTATATTCTAATAGATTTACCTGGCATTGCTCAGGTCCTTAAATAATATTTTTAAATCAAATGAAAGTGTACATGCTTCATTTAAATCATTGCTCTGGTGTGGGGCTGGGGGTGAGGGGTTCAGTATGCAGGTTGGCCCAGGGAGAGAGGACTGGCCCAGCTCTCACTCACCACAGAAGTTTGGGGCCAAGTGAGAAACATCTCTCCATGGCCACTGCAGCTCCAGGAGGCACAAGTGGAGGAGGGATACATGTCCCTGGCTGGTGCAGGTTCAGGTTCATCTGCTCCCTGCACTCCCCAGCCAGAATGAGGAATGCAGCAAACTGTGGACACTCCCTGTTACGGGAATAGCCAGCAATGTTCCAGTACGAATCAGAAGGGTAAGAGGAGCTTCAGCCTCTCTCCTGAACTTCCGAAAGGACACTTAGGTGGTGGGAGGCTCGAGGCTGGAGCAGTCACGGAAGGGGATAATCTCAACCACCTCCTTTCTATAAGGTGATTCTATCTCTTTTCTGTATGGTTTTATGAAAAGCAATCCTATTCCAGGCACATCCCATTTTCCTGGCAAAACCAAATCCTTGCTTTAAGTGATAAGAGGAAGCTGTACACCCAATTTGGTGGCCCTAGCTCTTGCCGTTTAGGAGGAGTTCTTGAACACATATGGACCAGCAGACAAACTCTCTAAAATAGATAGCAGATATGAAGGAAAATATTTGCTAAGGATGTTCTCTTCTGGTTTCCTGGGCTGACTGGATAAATCACATAACAAATATTGTTTTCTTTTTTTTTGTCTTTTAGTATTGCTCACATTCCCTCTAGAGTTGGATTTTTTTCTTCCAGTTTTGAACAAATATTTCTCAATTGTGTGTAACATATTAAAGAGATGGTTCTGATCTGAAAAATGGGCTTCCATGTTTGTCTCTTTGGGCGACAGAGAAGGAACCAGGGTTTACTGAGGCCTTATCTACACTACACAGTTTTGTTAACAAAAATCAGTTTTCGTCGACAAAACAGTGAAGGTATACACATTGAAATGCTCCTCCTGCTGATGTAATTCTCCTGCTATGCTGACATAATAAATCTACCTCAAGGAGTGGCATTGAACTGTTTGTTACCTATTTAAAACAATACAGCTTGATTATGTTGCTCCAGTTAGCTTCTAGGAAGTGTCCTACAATGCCCATTCTGACTGTTCTGGTCAGCAGTTTGAATTCTGTTGCACTGAAGGTACACAGCTATGAACTCCAAGCCTCATGTAGAGGCTTGGAATTTTTGAAATTCCTCTTCCTCTTTGCTCCACATGCACAGTTCACACAGTCTCTTCCCAGCTGACCATGACGGCTTTCTGCAGCCGATGCTTTCCTGTGTAGGGCACACCAGAGCTGCTGGGTTTGGTGAGTCAATGGGGAGAGGAGGCTGTGCAGTTGCAGCTTTGCATCTGCCACAGAAATTTTGATACCCAGAAATGTTTGGCTGATTGCTAGTGTCCTGCAGGAGAGGGGACGTAAAAGGGATGCAGTCCACTGTTGTGCTAAAATGAAGGAGATGAAGCTGGTGTACAGAAGGCAAGGGAGGCCAACCATTCCTCTGGTGCTGCACCAAAGACATGCTGCTTCTATGAGGAACTGTATGTTATCTTTGGTGGTGATCGCACCTCCACTGCCAAAAGCCTGATGGATATTTCTGGAAGATTGGAGGCAGCAGACAATGGACTCAACCCCAATAAGGAAGTGATGGATAAAGAGAGGGCTCTGGAGGATGAAGTGGCACATAGGGTTGTCCAGTGGCGTGGTGAGTCAGGATCTCTCTTTCCATTCTGGAGGGACCTAGCCAGTCCCAGCATTCCTGTGCTGGCATGCAAGATGCAGGAAATGGGAACTTCGGTACTTGGTTATTTTGCTTTCAACTGTATGATGTGAACAGATTGAGCTCTCATGTACTTTGTTATATGGTAGAGGAGGGATAAGGAATAGAAATGAACTTAGCCTGTCCATCTAGACAGTGGGGCCATGATGAAAAGTTTGTTAATGTAAACCAGGATTCCCGGGAAACTTCCACAGAGATGTCTAGGAAATTTTCCTGTAGGTATTCTGTAGTCCTCTGCTGAAGGTTCCTTGGCAGATCTGCCTTGTTTCTCCCTCCACTGTAGGAAATGCTGCGCCACCTGGAAGTTATTTCTGGAGGGACCAGAACAGCAGACAGGTGAGCTATTAATATTGTGTAAATTTAACAGCTATTTTATTGTCCAACTCTGTGATTTCTCTAGTATTTTGAAGGCGTGCTCTTGGTAATCTCTATCAGGCTATAAATCTCCCATTCTTGTATAAATGCATAAAAATAGATTTTTTTAAAAAAGAACTATTTTGATGGCTTGTTATTAATTTTTTGATTGCCTAAACAGTACAATATCTTTAAAAGTGGACAAAAGTAAATAATCCCTCAAATGCAGTTGTGAACATTTTTTGCAATTTTCCAGTGGTAGTAATTAGTGTTGCAAATTTCCTGTCTGGCATATTACAAGTTTTAGATAAATACTGATTAAAATGAAGTACTCTGATTACTACTTATAATTTAAAAAAAACTGTTTTATTTTCTGTTTATCATTGTTTTATATCTCAGCTCCAGTGCAGTGTAAGTATGTGATAAGAAACACAATTACTTCTTAGTATGTGCTGTGTTATAAGTGGCAAATAACAGGTGATAGACTATGGAAAATGTCTTTCTCTTTGTTGCCAATATTTATGGAGGTGGGGAAGCTTTAGGTTTTCCAGACAAAACTCTTTTTCAGCCAAGATCTCCAGGCTGCTCATTAAGAGTGAACATAATTCCTACCTGTACAGTGTTGGAATGAACAGGTTTTAATTCAGAAAACCTGTTGGGGTTAATTGGGATGAAAGTCTATCCTAACTCATCAGCATGCCACAAGTCTGCACAGTGCTCCTGCACAGCAGCATTTATCTAGCCCCATCTGCTCTGTCCTGCAGTTTAGAACAGACAGTCCATCACTATGCTCTCTGCAATGGGGATTTTGGGCCACTGGTTCAGTGAAAAAACAGCTCAGTGGTTTATTTCCTATGAAGATGTCACTTTGGAAATGAAACCTTAGGAATAGTAACATTCTGATGTATAAGCAATCACCATCTTTAAGCTTTTTTCAGTGTGCTTCTTTAGAAAACAACCTTTTTGACCTGGAATTGGTTGGCCTAAATCAGTGTTTCTCAAAGTGGGCCGTTAGCCCGCTTTGGGAAACTGCTAATGGGTCTGCACAACTTTGTTTGCCTAAATCGTGCATAGCCACAGAGACTCGTGACTCCCATTGTCTCTGGTTAATCATTTCCAGTCAAAGGGAGATGAGCTGCAGGAAGCAGGGCTGTGCTGCTGTGGTTGCCCTTGGCTGGAAATGACATACAAGAGCCATGAGGCTTTGTGGCTTCTAACCCTTTAGGTAAAAAATGTGGCATGGGCCCACTAGTGGCTTTCCCAGAGTAGGTCCACAGCCCACTTTGAGAGACTCTGGCCTAAATAATATTGCAAAAAGATCAAATGGGTTTTGGGCTTAAAATGTGGAAGTTTCCAATCAAAATTTTCATAAAGTATTTTGATGAAGGAAAATCTGCCTTGGTTAATTGAAACTGAACTGAATGGATTAAGTCGAGGAATTAGTAAAAACCCTGTAAGTAATTGGGTTTTATTTTAGATTTTATTTTGGTCTTTTTGCAATTTTATCAAGATTCTGTACTTAGGGAAAGTACATTATTGTTTACTGAAGAATCACAAAACTTCCACTTGGTTTATTTTAATAATGCTAAGAGATTCCAAAGAAATTAGGATCAAAGCAGCAGTCTTTTTAACTTCCGGAGAGTTCTCCCTGATCAGGAGCAATTCTTAATGCAGTTTTGCCCCCCAGCAGTTCCTATCAATAGGAAAACTGATTTATATATTATAACCAGGGTTCCCAAAGTTGTTTCCTGCCTCAGAGACTTGGCTGGTCCCATAGTGCTAACTTTACTTGCTTTGAACTGAGAGATGTAGATCATATAGGAGATAGACCATAAATGAAGGCCAAAAGCAGACACAGAGACTGTTTTCAAAAAAAGGACAATGAGTTATTGCACTAAAAGCATCTAAAATACATACATTGTTTCTATTACTGTTCTGTCAAACTGAGGTTGCTATAGCTGATGCAGAGACGTTAGTTAGGCTGTCTTAGATGGGAAGGAAAGTGGGTCCATATGATCATGAACAGCAAGAAGGATGGTCTTTGATCATGAAGAGGAGAGGGCCAATGAGCAGGATCATTTTTTTTATTAAATTGTCCCACATGAAAACATCTGAGAATTATTTATTTAGCTCAGTCCATTGCTGAATTAACATGTACTTCATAGTATATAACTAACCAATAGGCATGTATATTTGTAGTTTTATATAATGAGTGTCCACATGTGCGTTCAGCAGGATAGACTTCTAACACTTGAATTAATAGGAATAACACCATTAGCTGGTACCAGTGGTTAAGAATACAATTTAGCCCTGGGTATTTTTAGTAAAAGTCATGGACAGGTCATGGACAATAAACACAAATTCATGGCTAGTATCCTGTCTACGATTTGTACTATAAATATCGCTGACTAAATCTTAAGTGCTGGGAGTGAGGAGGGTCTCTGGGGTACCTCTGCCACTACTTAAGAGTGAGGGGGAACATGACCTGCGGTGCAGCTGCTGCTCAGGACTTGGTGGCCTGGGATCCCATTGCTCCCTGGGAGGTGTGGACACAACCTTGGTCCCTGCCACCACTGCTCCGGATACAGAGTGATTTTGGATGCAGTCTGTTCATCCCACCAAAAAATGTAATTGTTATGGGCTGGATGAAACCTCGTTGTGCGTTGCATTAAAACTGACAAGTGAACACGTCCTTCACTTAAAATAGTTGTATGAAACACTTTAAAGGCCCACACTTAAAACAAGGCCTAATGTAGTCTGCTCAGAAGCTAACATTTTGTAGGCGGAGGTTCCACTGGATATTGTGACCAGGTGCGCGCGTGCACCGAGAGAATGAAGAGAGAGAAACTAGAATGCAGAAACAGACAATGAGTTAGCCAGAACAGAAACCAAAAAAGCAAGAAAGCCTACTAATAGCCGGTGAGCACAGTGTATGATTCTGGGAAAAGTACTGCTATTGTGGCAGTGGTGGCAGCCAACACCCTGGGGCCCTTTAAATTGTCACCAGAGCACTCCATCATGCATTCTGGGCAGCTCTGAGGGCTGGTGATGGGGTGGGGGGACACACTGCAGTCTGGGTGGCACAGAGGGCTGGCTGCCCCGGTCCCGCCTCCTTCTGGGGATGCGGAGTTGGGCACCCCACACACTTTGCCTGGGGGCCCACGAAGTCATTAGCTCACCTGATGTAAACAGTTACTTTTTCAAAACATGATGACTAGGGTCTGAGTTTTACCAAATTCCTGATTAAACTTTAACCTGTGATGAGTTATGACATATGACATTTCAGGGAAAGCTGTTTGTTTTGGGGAAATTAGGTGAAATTTGAATTCTGAAGCCTGTAATAGATGGAAAGATTCTATTAATCCTTGCTAAACTTATCCTGCTCTTTTCTATTTCTGAATTTATTGAACAACAACAAAAACTCCAGCCACTCAATGTCTCTCAATATTACTAATTTTCAGATTACTTTAACACTGGGGTTTAGTCTGCTGCTGATTCACAAGAGATTTGTGTAAGTAATTTCAGTTAATGATAATGTGCATTACACATGTATAGTGTATGCATACTGTTGGGAAAATATATGTTAAGGCTTAAAGAACCAAAATTTACCATTAACGTTTTTTCAGCAAAATGGCTTACCTTTCCTCTTTTTCCTGGGTCAACACAAACATTAGCCTCTGTGGTGCTTTCACAGCTCTCAAATTCTCTGTAAAGAGAATGTTAATTTGTAAGTGGCTTCAATAATGTAGCTGCATATATTTCATGGTTGGCAGGCCTAGTGTGGCCCAGGAGAATTTCACTCTCCTGTTGCTTTTTTCTGCACATGTTCAATTTGTAACCAATAAAATACCACAGCAAGACAGATAGTTGAATTTAAGCATCTTTTGTCACTTTGGAAAAGGTCTTCCTCATGCCCATTGTTCAGGCTGTGTAGATTAGAGAACTCCCATTCTCCTCTTCATTTCAAACTTGAGAGACAAGAAATGACACTGTTATTCTTTATTGTGTTGTGATCATTTAGGTGCAGAATTTCTCTCTCTCAACTTGTTTAACGTGTTTTGTAGATGGTCATGTACCTTGATAGCCTGGTATACAAATAGATGTTTGTTCTAGAACATTCCAGCCAATCAAGATGCTCAGCTTTCAATTAGGTCAGCTTTTTGCAGCATGTAATAAAGTGAGTGATCAAGACATTGAAATAGTCCTTAACAGAGGACACCATGCAAAAAAGGCAGGCCATCCATTAGATTATTGCTAGAATTTTGACAATATTTGATCATGGTCAGTTGACATCATTGGATTAGTTCAGTGTACCAAAATGTTAATTCTGTGCTTGGGTCTTCTAGACTCCTGCGGGTGTGTCTACACAAACCATAGAATTGAGTCTCCCAATTTGTATTGAGAACTGTGAGGTGGTGGGGTTCAAAGTAGAGTTTGATAAATGTCTGTGAAGACAGTATTTTGAAGTTGTGGCTTGGGGTAGACCACAGGCCCGAATGCCCATACCTCTCCCCTAGGCTACAGAGTTGTTATTTTTTTAGAGTGCTAGCACAAATCCCACCATTTTGAGTCTGTCAACCCAGGTTGGGAGGTTCAGTTCTGCAGGTTGTCAACATACCCTGTGGTAGGGCAGCCATTCATGCATCCCCAAAATACTGGAGATTCTTACACTTCTGGCAATAGGATGACCATGACTCCATCTCCACCTATGTGACGCTGCTACCATCAGGCTGACTGCATGCAAGGTCATTCCAAACAGAGGATGCCATTATAAAAAGTGTGCTATGTACACCCACCTTCCCCCGCATCGTGAAACTTACACTAATGTGGGGAAATGGTACACTCTCTTCAAAATGGGATCCCCTGTCCATGATACAGGATAATGTTGCAAGAGTTATCTACTTCTGAAATACTAAAAAAAGCAAACAACAAACAAACAAAAAAACACCATTGCAAACCCAGTAGTAGCCTCCTTGAAATTTTACCTATTTGCTGAATATTTTAGTTTGTATAAACATAAAAAGAATTTTAAGACCAGTTTTTAATGCATAAAGCGATGTATTGAAAAGTTCTTAGTTTTTGCTAGGCTAATGTAAAGTATTGTTAATGCTTAGGAAATTGGGGGTTGGGAAGCCCAAATGCTCCTCAAAATGACCTATGATTTATATTTTGTATTTTAAGTTATTACTATAACATACTGAATTACAGTAATAAGAACCTTACTCGAGTCAAATACACAACATATAGCATCATCTTTAGATCTTAAGGAAAGAATTGTAAATTTTTTTCAGAAATTATTTCATTTTGGCTGCATGGCATTAGAATTTAATGTCTGAATAGTGCATCTTAGCATCCCTCTGCTACCTGAACGGGACTATACCCTCTTGCTAATTACAAGGGTCTCTTCAGTTGTTTGCAAAACTATAATGGGTCATAATAGATTATTCCAAGAAGTGATTGTTTTGCCTTGGCATCTGTAGTGAGGCTAGGTTTGAGAGACTGCTTCATGTCTCTTGCTTTGCACAGTTGTGGACTTCAGCTGGTTCAGTGTGTGCTTGTGTGAGCTATTTGCTGTGTTAACATCTTTTGTGGGGGGCGTTAATGATATACAACTCTGGAAGGGCCAGTCCTCTGTTCTCCTAGCTAAACAGAACCCTTTTTTGGCCATTTAGAAAGAAAGTCACTTTTGAACAGGGATGGGCAAAATATGGCCCACGGGCTGGTTGCAGCCCACCATGCCACTTTATCTGGCCTGCAGGAGCCTCTGCCAGGTTCCCTGCTTGCTGCCCCCCCACTCTGCTCTCTGAACCCTGCAAGCCCCGGGGAAAGGGGAAAGAGGCTTCACATGCTGCCCCTGCCCCAGCAAAATCTTGCAGCTTCCATTGGCTGGTTTCCAGCACACAATGGGAGCTGCCTGTTAACAGCACACAAAGTACCCCTTTCCAGTCTGGGCTCTCAGCATTTAGACTCAGCCACATATGGCCCCTGAAGCTAGTGCAGGGGCAAGGAAGGCAGGAATCCTGACTGAGGAACCAACTGGGCTGCTGGCCGAGAGCTTCCAGGGAAGTATCTCCCAGCCAGAGCCTGCCTCTGGCATCCAAACCCCTGCCTCCTCCCAACCCTCTGCCTCCCCCTCCTGCAGTCCTAGTCCATGTAACCCAAACCCTCTGCACTCCTGCTCCTGTACCCATAACTCCTTCCAGACCATACAGCCCTCCTCCAGGTCACAAGTCCCTCCCAGACCTTGTACCTCAATCCTCTACGCCTAGTCACAAACCGAATCCCTGCACCCTTCCTGCACTCCTTCCCCAGGACACAACCCCCTCCTTCATGCAAATTCCCTCTCAGATCCCACACCTCCTCCTGCACCCCATCCCTTATCCCAAGCTCCTTTCTGCATCCAACTTCCATCCCAGACCCCACATCTCCTACACTAATATCATGAAAGAGTGTGGCCCTTGACCACTTACCAGATTCTTCAAGTAGCCCCCTCATAAAAAGTTATTGTCCACCTCTGGTTTAGATTTTAATGGGAAGAATGAAATTGTTGGAGGAAAGGGCAAGGGATGCTTGAGAGCCTGTAAGAGCCCTTTGATAATGGGAATATCAGTAACATACTGTAGAAGTAAAGACTTCACTCAGTTTACGCGGCTAAACAGACAGTTTTATTGGCCAATAAAAGCAAAGTGAGCCAAACGTGGTCCAAGCAGAGTTGGGCCCAGTGAGGCTGCCTAATAAAAGAAATCCTAGTATTTTATACCCTTAACCAAACAAGTCTGACGTCAGGGCAAGAAATCAAAGCGAACTTCAAAGAGGAATTATTATCAGTAAAGAAAGAAACAGGTTGTTTTAGGGAGTTTGAGCTACAGCTCAAAATAGTTCATTAACACATTCCAACAGCGCATCCTTCTGGCCTCTCCCCACCTCGGTGAAGGCCAGTTCACTCCCTCTAGTATATGTGCAGACACAAGAAACTGAAATGGCTTTTGTTATACAGAATGGCTTCTAGTTAAATATGAAATGGCTTCTACAACTCCCCCCTTTTAGCCTTTTAAAGGCTAACTTTGAAGCCATTTACACCTCCATTTCCATCAAAGCATTTATGTACATCTCTTGTTCCTTTCTTGCTCATCATATTTTAACATCATTACTTCCACATTCTCTTTAGTAAGGGTCTGTCTTGTGTTTTTCAGAATACAAGAAATGCAGCATTTGATTAACAAGAAACAAAAATAAACACAAAAGAATATAGCCAATACTAAAACTACACCTTGCAGAATCCAAGTTCCCACATGTCCAAACCAGCCTCCCAACCAACCCCAGAGGGTCCAGTCTTCCTCCTGCCTCAGGCTTTCCACAGTTCTTTCAATCTCTGAGGCATCTTCCTCCACTTCCTTGCTGGTGTCAGTGATATACACACAGCATTCTTTTCCCACTAAGGCACAAACCCCGCCCTTACTAGCTAGGACGTAGTCTAGGGCCATCCGGTTTTGGCTTTTTCCCACCCTGGCTCCTGAACCATTACATGTCCAGCAATACTCTCCAATTGGGGTCAGGGCTAGGTGGATATACCCTGGGCTAGTAAACCCTTTATCCTGCCAAGTATCATTTGGCTTCAACTCACTAAACAATGGGCCATTCATTTGAGTTTTGTTCAGTGGGACTGGAATCATTGGGATGCCTCCTTCTGAATGTACAGGACTGTGAGCACATATCCAGCAACCTGTGGAATTAAATTCTTGGGAAACTTGGTTCATTAAAAGCATAAATACATTTGAACCATATAGGTTATAACTATTAGGTATTAAAAACAAGATTAAGCATAGGCTCAACATGAATTGTTTGTCCAGCCTCATGCTGGCTGTTCTTCAGGACTTCGTAGATTGCTTCACCTATCGCTGGCAGGTCCTTCTGGGTCGCAGCTGGTACCTTGGTCTCGGTCTCTCAGGATCGTCTGCTTCTGGGCCTGGATTGCGGTACCAAGCCTGCGCTGATCCTCGTCTACTTCTGGACCTGGGTTTCTGGTACCAGGTCTGCGGTGATTCCCGTCTGCTTCTGGACCTGGGTCTCTGGTACCAGGTCTGCGGTGCTCCTTGTTGGGGCCAACCTCTGTAGGGGCTGGAACCGGTTTGCAGTGGGACACGTGAATCCAGGTGGGCAATCCCTCGCACTTTACAGCAGTATGGGTGGTCAGAAGGACTTGGTAGGGACCCTTCCACCTGGGTTCCAGGGCAGTCTTCCGCTGGTGAACTTTCACGCATAAACCTAGTCTCCTGCCTGTAGTTTATGGCACGGCTCAGTCGGGGCCTCCTGGAAGCGTCCTTAACCTGTGAATGATAAGACTGTACACACCTCATAAGTTCCTGACAATACTTGACTATGCTTCCTTTAACAAGTGTGGCATCAGCCAGGTCAATGTCTGGGCTGCTTAATAGTCTCATAGGTCGGCCACATGCAATCTCATGTGGACTGAGTCCAGTTTTCCGATTTGGAGTGGCTCTCATGCTCATTAGGGCAATCGGAGTGCTTCTACCCATGTTAAGCCAGAGTCCTCACATATCTTAGCAAGTTTGTTCTTTGAAATCCCGTTACGTCTCTCTACTGCTCCTGCGCTCTCCGGGTGTCGCGGGCAGTGCAGTGCTTGTCTGATAGAGTAGTACTTTGCCAGTTTTTGAACAATTTGTCCAGTAAAGTGGGTACCTCTATCACTGGAGATCACCAAGGGTATTCCCCATGATGGGATGTAATGATTTAGAAGTTTCTTAGCTACTGTGATGGCATCTGCTTTCCTGCAGGGATAAGCTTCTACCCATCCCGAAAACAAGCAAACAATAACCAGTACATATTCAAAGGATTGACATTTAGGCAATTGAATAAAGTCCATTTGTAAATTTAGAAATGGTCCCAAAGGCGGAGGTCTGGTTGCCGGAACTGTCTTTACAGGTTTACCCATGTTTTGGGCTTGGCAGACAGGGCAAGCCAGACAGTAATCTTTGGCTGCTTGGGAGAATTTAGGAGCAAACCAATTTTGCCTTAGGATAGCCACCATCCCCCCTTTGCCAACGTGTGACAATCCATGGAGCACGGAGGCAAGGTGAGGTAGCAAGACCACTGGGGCAACAATGCGGCCGTCAGAGCTGCACCACAAGTGGTCTGGGTGCAAGGTGCACCCTGCCAGTCTCCACTCCTGCTTTTCCGATTCTGGGGCTTGGTCCTGCAGGAGGGCCAGTTCTGACAGAGATGGCATAGGAGCTGGCGGTGGTAGAGAAGGGTACAATGCTTCAGCCCGAGGAGGACATAGGGCGGCTGCCTTGGCAGCCCGATCGGCCATGTCATTTCCTAATGCAACTTCATTAGAGGAAGAGGAATGGGCTTCACACTTAACAATAGCAAGAGCCGAAGGTAAAAGAACTGCATCAAGTAAAGCAGCTACATACGGTCCATTCTTTATAGAATGGCCAGAGGAAGTAAGGAAACCTCGCTGCTTCCAGAGCGTACCAAAATCATGAACTACGCCAAAAGCATACCAGGAGTCAGTGTAAATAGTAGCAGATGCTCCTGCAGCAATATGACAAGCCCTTGTGAGAGCCATTAATTCCGCTACCTGTGCAGAAGAAACAGCAGGTAGAGGGGCAGATTCTACTACATCCCAGTCGGTACAAACTGCATAGCCTGCTACTAAAACTTCACTAGAATTATAAAAGCAAAAACCATCTGTGTAAAGCACAAAGTTAAGATTATTCAAGGTACTTAAATTAGTCTTTCATTAAAACAACAATATTGTACACACAACAATGTTTGAAATACATATATCACAATTAAGACATACAAGACAAATCTGGACAGAACACAGAACACAAACTTATTATGTCATGACACAGAACCATGGGTTTTTTTTTTGATTTTCAGCTGATATTAGCGCTTTTGATGATCTGAAAGACAAAGAAAACATTTCTACCCACATTGGGGTGGCCCATTTTAACTTAAAATACTGCCTAAGATCTGCTAGGGGAACCGGTTACAGCTAGTTCCATGGGAGTGAGCTGCAACTTTCCGAGAACAAGGGTGCTTCATCGGTACTCGTGACCTTCCACTCCCTTGAATTACCTCAGAGTTGCTAGCCCTCCCCAACAGTGGCATGCCTCAGTTTCCCTCTTGTACTGCAGACCAAGTGTTTAATGTGTGAAGCTTCAAACTATTCACGGGTGTTAACTGAGAAGCTTTACTGTTATAGACATTCTCCTTACTACTAGGTGTTGCCAATTACCATTCCAGCAATTTAAAAGGTTTTCAGTTCCTGAAAAGAATCATATGTACAATGTTACAGGCTTACTTATGAGGGACAGTGGGTTTCACACCTCTTCAGAACAGACAGGCAGTCTGCACTCACAACCTTGGATCTGAAAGCAAGCCAAAAGTGCTATCAACTCAGCCTTGAACAGAAACACCGTGAAGTTTCTGGACTTGGATTTTTAAAACAATAATTAGTTTCCTTGGAAGACACATTTAACCCTTAGGGTGCAGGTTTTACAAATTTACAATGTATAGATTCTATTCTTTTATGCAGTTAACCAATTAAGTTTCAGTAGAATTCCTTATTTTCCTTTTAATAGATTCAACAAAGTATCTGTAGCCAAATGTTTAAACTTGATTGTTTCTTTGCTTAGATGATTAAAAGAGGCTGCAAGAAACAAGGAGTCATTTTTAAAGCAGTTTCTTTTTTTCCTTACACATTACAATATTGCTTAATTTTTTCTTCCTTAGGATTTGGAGGAACACTTCCCTTAAACTGTTAAACTTATTTTAAACTTGGTGTTTTGCTTTGGATCGGGCAAGTTTGTTACAGGAGCCCGTGTTTTCAAAGGGAAGAGCTAATTCCTGTCAGTTATTTTTCGTGTTTCCTCTCTATCTGTGTATGTGTTATAAAGAGGGGTAGAGGGGTGATGTTGTGCCGAATTTCCCCCCCAAGCTTGGTTGATACGGGTGTGCCAACTGAGAAATCTTTTTTTTTTTTCCTCTTCTTGTGCATTATTTTGGCACAGAGACGCTGCAGCAAGTTTGTAAGTTACCTATTTTACTGCAGGGCGGATTTTTTGCTTTTCTGAGCTTCACTTTCATCCCTCAGGGCTTTAATTTTTCCTCTTTTCCAATTTGTTAAATGCTTACAGGTCCTTGGACCATTATGCACGTACATGTAGTACACAGGGGTGCCTTTCGGCAGTGTGGGGGGATGTTTAAACTAACCCCCACCTAAACTAACTTTACACACTCCAAAGAAAGAGTCTGCCAGGTCTAGAGTGTCAGACCTTAGCAGCTCATGAAATAAGGGGAGTCGTCACTCCCTCAGATATCCACTGAGTCTCGAGGTTCAGCTGACCCCCCCTCCTTTGCGTTCAGAGCTCCCTCGTGGGAGAGCCCTGGTGCAGCTGGGATCAGCTCAAGTTTCAGACCTATACAGCAGCATTCATACTTCACTCATTACATTCATACTCATCATTTTCCACACACAATTTTTTTTTTCTCCTTTTCACATTTTTCCTACAGTTTCCACATTTAGATGCATCTTTCTTTACTGTCCAGTTCCCATGGGTTTCTATTAAGTGGCGCTGCCCTAAGACACCCGGCACTTAATATCAGACTTCATTAGGATCCTATACCAGAAGGCACTTATCATAAAGGCAGTGGAATTCCTGTAGACTGACCTACCCCCATTTTCTGCACGCGCTTAAAAGATTCTGTAAGACACCGAACCAAAGTCCGCCTGCTTACACTATTCTTCTGCGAGTCACCGAATCAGAATCCGCCTGCTCGCTCTGCGAGTCACCGAATCAAGAATTCACCTGCTCACACTGATCCCCCTTTTTTTGTGAGACGCTGGACCAAAATCCACCCGCTCACAGGGGTTTCCGGCACCCACCCCAGCCCGACAGAACACCACGTCCTGGCGCCTGGAGACAGCCTGACGGAATGGGGAAATACTATGGCCTGGGGTTAGCCTCAGAGGTCAGTACTACGTTCACAAATAACAGAAAGAGAGTCAACAAAGCTTTCCCACAGTTCCGTGTGCCGAGAGAGTGTAATGGCACCACACCAGCTTTTAGCGTCCAAACACAGAGGGTCCAGCGCATGGCTGCCTCACTAGAGACACCTGTGTGCCCTTTTGGAACTGTGACACATAAGACAGGCCTAATAAACAAAGACAGACACAGACAGACAAAATGTTAGCCGCTCCACAAAATTGGATTCCGTAGCTCCCCTTACCCCAATGGCCGGCCGTCACTCCAAATCCTAAGCCCTCACCAGGAGATTTCGTAACAGGTATCCCCTTACCTTCTATTGAGCGCTCTGAGAGGTTTGGAAGTGGAGTGCCGGTCCGTCCATACGGGCAAGTGGCGCGTTAGGAATCTCAGTGGGACCTCCAAATTGTAGAAGTAAAGACTTCACTCAGTTTACGCGGCTAAACAGACAGTTTTATTGGCCAATAAAAGCAAAGTGAGCCTCACTGGGCCCAACTCTGCTTGGACCACGTTTGGCTCACTTTGCTTTTATTGGCCAATAAAACTGTCTGTTTAGCCGCGTAAACTGAGTGAAGTCTTTACTTCTACAATACGCATAAGTAAATAATTCAGGTTCTTCTCCCTGCTTGTTCATTTTCATCAAAATTAGTGATAAAGCAGTTGTATTGCACAGAATTGCCTCTAAGATATAACATGCAATGATATGTCGGTGAGGTTTTCCAAATTCCTAATGGAGTTTATTCCATTTTTTCTAAATTATATTTAAAAAACCAGTTTGTTTATGAGAGAATTTGTAAGCAAGAGAAAGCTGCTTGGAAATTGGCAGCTTTCTTGAAGTCTGTGGCATAATTTGTTGTTAATGAGGGAATGTAGCAAAATGTGAATATTAATATTTTATTGAAGGCCCATGTAAACTCCAGATGTGACCAAAACAGTCTGTTTTTCTTCAGGAAATAGAAGCAATGGTGCCCCTCCTCATCTGATTTCTGTATTCAGTAGCCACCCCTACACTAACATAGCTTTTTCTATATTTACAGAAGTGAATATGTCTTATGCTCATGTAAAACATCAAAGGCAAAATTACTGATTTAAGGCAGCCTGTGTGTTAAGTATTTTGAAAACCTACATAAGAAGATTTATTATTATTATTTTATTATATGTTTTGGGTTGGATATTTTGTCATCTGTACCGCAATAAATGCACAGCAGATGGCACTGTGTTGTAACTGTATGCTGGAGTTTTTGGTAGAAAATGTATCCTTTCTGAGTTCACATGGTGTGTATTCTGAATTTATATCTACTTATAGAGCATGATCTTATACTGTCTCAATACAAGATTTGAAAGGTCTAATTGTTGAGGTAGACTTGTATATCTGTGTAGTACAATAGATTGAGGATAGAATATGCTTGCTTTTTTTTTAATGTCCCTCCTTTATAGATATTTTATAAATGTACTTTCTGTGACATTATCTAAATTATGTTTCAAGCTGCAAGTGCTTTTCAAGGTAAGATTAAAATTCAAAATGATTTAGTCAAACTGGAGAAATGGTCTGAAGTAAATAGGATGAAATTCAATTAGGGCAAATGCAAAATATTCCACTTAGAAAGAAACAATCAGTTGCACACATAAAATGGGAAATGACTACCTAAAAAGGATCAGAGGGGTAGCTGTATTAGTCTTTATAGTATATATTGTTAGTCTCTATGGCTACATCTAGACTACATGCCTCTTTCGAAAAAAGAGCATCTAGACTACAATCAGTACTTTCGAAAAAGCAAGCCGCTTTTTCAAAAGAGAGCACCCAGGCAGTCTGGATGCTCTCTTTCGAAAAAGCACAGTTTGCATTACATAGCGCCTTTTTTCGAAAGAGCACTTTCGAAAAAAGGCATTATTCCTCGTAAAACGAGGTTTTCCATGGTTGACAAAACCACTGCGTTCTTTCGATTTACTGTCGACAGAACGCAGCGGCAGTCTAGACGCAGGTAAAGATTTTTCGAAAAAAGGCCACACATCCTATATTATCATCTTGAGCTTTTGTGGGCAAAACCTACTTCTTCAGATGAGATGATCTTGAATGGAGAAAAAAGGGGGCCCCTCAGAATAAGAAGGGAGAGGGAGAAAAAAATTACCTCCCAGTTGTGCTACTGGAGCTAATTGAGTGGGCTGGAAGTGTCTCATACTTAGCTTTTGATGTCAGTATGGGGTCACGTAAGGAAAGCTGGTATTTATAATATGTTAACCAGTCCAAGTCTTTGTTCAGGCTAAGAGAGAGGGTATCAAATTTGCATATGAAGGTCAATTCTGAACTCTTTCTCTCTAGTTGGCAAATAAGGCAAACATCATTCTGGGATATATTAGTAGGAGTGTTGTAAGCATGATATAAGAAGTAATTCTTCCATTGTACACCACGTGTTTCCTCTAATCTTTTCCATCCGTATGTGGAATAATTTTTATGTGCACCAGGCATTGCAAATATGCATCACCAATAGAAACAAAAAAATCTGCCTGTGGGCTCTCTGCTAATCAGCTAGGCAGCATTTTAGGGATGTGAATGGTTAACCAGTTAACCGATAAGCATCACCTTTACCAGGTGATGCTTACTGGTTACAGTTAACTGGTGGAGGCCGGAGCAGCCCCCCACCTGCTGCGGGTAGGGGGATGCTCGAGCCTGGTGGTGCCCGCTGCAGATGGGGGGTGCTCCAGGCTGGCCAGAGCAGCCCCTGCCCATAATGGGCGGTGCTCCAGTCCAGCTGGTGCAGCCCCTGCCTGCCCCCATTTAAACTGTTAACCTATTAAATATAACATTTAATCAGTTAATTGATTAAACAGGATTTTACATCCCTCATTTTAATTTCTCCTGAGTGGCTTCACAAGCACACAGCTTACAGGGAACACTGGTGCCCAATTAAGGGAAGTGGACAAATTGGAAAAAGTTCAGAGAAGAGCAACAAAAATGATTAAAGCTCTAGAAAACATGATCTAGGAGACAAGATTAAAAGAAATGGGTTTGTTTAGCTTGGAGAAGAATGAGAAGGGACATAAAAGTTTTCAAGTAGAGGTTGAATCTCCTAAATTCAGGACTCTCTAGTCAGGCAACATCCAGGGGTCAGCAAGATCACAGATGTTGCTGGCAGAGAGCCCCGGCACCCAGGAGCATGAGCCGGTTGGGAGTCCAGCGGTGGAGAGCCCCACCATCAGGACCGGTGAGCCCCAACCCTGCAGAGCCATGTTTGGGTGCGGCAGCAGCAGGGCAACCACAGAGCCCCTTCCCTGGGGAGCCCCAGTTGGACGCGGCAGAAGCAGGGTAGCTGTGGAGCCCCGTCCTTGGGGAGTCCTGTCCGGGCACGGCAGCAATGGGGTGTGGCAGTCGCGGAGCCCTGTCCGCAGGAAGCCCCAGCTGAGTGCGGCACAACTGTGGGGCCATGGTGGCTGGGGAGCTCCATCCCTGGAGAGCCATAACCTTCTGGTGGCAGCAGGCTAGAGCCAAGCCCAAGCCCTGTAGCAGCAGGGCTGGAGTCACGTGGCAGTGGGACTGGAGCAGAGCCAGTCAGAGGGAGGGGCAGTGCCCTAGGAGGCTAGTGGTGGGGAACCTCCCCTAATCCAACAAATTCCCTCATTCGGGATGGGTCAGGTCCCAAAAGTGCCAGACCAGGGAGGTCCAACCTGTACATAAAAAGCTTTTACAAGGAGGAGGGTAAAAAAACCTTCCTAGCCTCTGAGGATAGGGGCACTTTAGATTCGACATTAGGAAAAGCCTCCTAACTCTCAGAGTAGAGAAACACAGAAACCAACTTTCCTAGGGGTGAGGTTTTTAAGAAGGTTAGACAAAAACCTGTCATGAATGGTCTAGTTGTTGTTTCCTCCTGACTTGAGTGCAGGAGACTGGAGTAGATGACGTGTTGAGGTCCCTTGCAGTCCTACATGTCTCTGATTCTATGTGGTGTAATTATTGAGGAGAGTAATTCCTTTTATAGTACTTATCTATACTACCTCATCTGCAAAACATATTATTTTACTGACTGTTGGGAGTATTGTGCTAATCACAATTTAGGTGTATTATTTTTTTAAAATCCAACACGGATCATCTATTTTGATTTCTGAAGCACATTAGTTGTTTTAGTGAAAGAGGATCTGTTGCAGTGTTTGAGAATTTTTCTGTGTTAACTGCTTCAACTAGATGGTGAGGTAGGGAGCACGTTCAGTTTTAAATGGTTAATAAACCACATGCTAATGCAAAACTGTCTTTTAATGATCTGTAGTTGGAGATATTTCAGATGTTGTTTTACTGTTACTATCAAAAACATTAATTAGTAGCATCTTATCTCATGTTGTTGGTGCTATTGTGGTTGGCAAATTCTTTTGTCACTTTTCAGTGCCCTGATGCCAAAACCAAAAATATGTCACCATATGTGTTATCTCAGTACTGATAATAAATTTCAATTTATAAATCATTATCCTAAATGTGAAAGCAGTGTGTCTTCTTCCAGCTCCATGAATAAAATGTATTGGTGCTTGTCAGGGATAGAATTCAAATAAGTGGTTTGCATTTTGAAGTAAATAATGTCCTGTCTTTTTTATGGAAATCATTATTCTTAAATTAGGTAAATAATTTACCACTATTTTTAGATGAAGTCCAGTTGCTTCTCTTTTGGCTTTGATTCTTGGTGGTGGCCAAGGAATCATAGAATTGTAGGACTGGAAGGGACCTTGAGAAGTCATCTAGTCCAGTCCCCTGTACTCATGGCAGGACCAAGTGCCATCTAGACAATCCCTGACAAGTGTTTGTCTAACCTGCTCTTAAATATCTTCAGTGATGGAGATTCCACAGCCTCCCTGGGCAATTTATTCCCATGCTTAACCACGTTGACAGGAAGTTTTTCCTGATGTCTAACCTAAACTTTCCTTGCTGCAGTTTAAGCCCATTGCTTCTTGTCCTGTCCTCAGGGTTTAGGAATATTTTTTTTTCTCCCTCCTCCTTGTAACAGTCTTTCACAAATTTGAAAACGGTTATAATGTCTCCTTTCAGTATTCTCTCTTCCATACTAAACAAATTCAGGTTTTTTAATCTTCTCCCATAGGTCGTGTTTTCTAGATCTTTAATAATTTTTGTTGCTTTTCTCTGGACTTTTTTCAATTTGTCCAAGTATTTCCTCAAATGTGGCACCCAGAACTGCACCCATTACTCCAGTTAAAGCCTAATCAGCACAGAGTAGAGTGGAACAATTACTACTTGTGTTTTGCTTACGACATTCAAGCTAATACATCCCAGAAAGATGTTCACTTTTTTGCAACTCTGTTGTACTGTTTACTCTTATTTAGCTTGTGGTTCACTATGACCTCAGATCCCTTGCCACACTAACGTTTAGGGTTGCCAGATGGTTTCAACAAAAATACCGGAGACACTTGACATTACCTCACAATCTACATTACATCTTATTTAGAAAATACCGGACATTTATATTTTCTCATTTATATTTTCTCAATTTATTTCCCGAACAGAAAATTCAAATACTGGACTCTCCAGTTCAAAACTGGACACCTTGCAACCCTACTAACATTTTGTATGTATGCATCTGATTGTTCCTAAGCACAATACGTTGCATTTCACTATGTTTACTTCACACCATTTCTCCAGTTTGTCCAGACCATTTTGAATTTTAATGTTTCAGAGGGGTAGTCATGTTAGTCTGTAACTGAAAAAAACATAAACATTGAATAGTCCTGCAGCACCTTATAGAGACTAACAAAAATGGAGATGATTTTATGAGCTTTCGTGGGCACAACACACTTCTTTAGATGAATGGAGTTAAGGAGTCCAGGTTGCAAAATAAATAGCAAAGAAAGAAAGGGGCTGGGGAGAGAAAGAGAAGGAAAAAAATGGGAAAAAAATTGTCAGTGTCCATGCTAAATGAAGCTGGTAGAATGGGTTCTTCAGTAGGTGGTGCTTGACTTTTTATGACATTAAGTTTGTGTCTTAGACACAATTAGAGACCTCAAAATTGCAAATGAAGCCAGGATTTAAATTTTCCGCACTTCATTTGCATAATGGTGGCTGCGTTTTTTTTCGCAACAGGGCTTTTCGAAAGAAAAATGGCCATTTAGATGGGGATTGATCGAAAATAAAACCCTTACTCCAGGATCTTTCAAAAAAGGGTTTTATTTTTCATCGATCCCCGTCTAAACGGCCGTTTTTCTTTCGAAAAGCCCCGTTTTCGAGAAAAGGGATGTAATCTAGACACAGCCTAGGATGTGGAATGTAGCGGGTAATTCAGTTATGGTCTTTGTTTAAACCTCTCTTGCAGGCATCAAACTTGTAAATGAAATTAAGTTCTGCAGCTTCCCTTACAAGCTGGTTTTTGAAATTGGCTTGTAATAATATGGCAACTTTGATATCCATTAATGAGTGTCCGGGCTGTTCCCCAACAGGTTTCTCTGTGTTACCTTTTTGAATATCTGATTTGTGTCCATTAATCTTTTATCATAGAGATTGTCCAGTTGGGCTGATACACATGGCAGAGGGGCATTGCTGGCACTTGATGGCATAGATCACATTCGTGAATGTGCAGTTATATGAGCCTCTGATGTGGTGGTTTATGTGATTAGGTCCTGTGATGATGTCGCCAGTAAAGATGTATGGACAGAGTTGGCACCGGAGTTGATAGTTGATTTCAGGGGTGGGTTCCTGGATGAGTATGATGCTGTGCTGTGTGCTTGCTGGAAGGAATTTGTTTCAGGTTAGGGGGTTGTCTGTAGGCGAGGATTGATCTGTCCCCCAAGGCCTGTGAGCGTGAGGGGTAATTTTCCAGGATAGGTTGTAGATTGTTGATGTGCTGGAGGGATTTAAGTTGGGGGCTGTAGTTGATAAGTGGTGTTCTGTTGTTTTCTTTGTTGGGCCTGTCTTGAAGAAGCTGATGTCTGGGTACTCGTCTGGCTCTGTCAATCTGTTTTTTTACTACTCCGGGTAGGTATTTTAGTTTTAAGAATGCTTGATATAGATCCTGTAAGTGTTTGTCTCTGTCCAGTGGAGTTGGAGCAAATCCATTTGTATCTTAGGGCCTGTCTGTAGACAATTGATTGGGGTATGTGTCTTGTATGGAAGCTAAAGGCATGTAGGTAAGTGTAACAGTCCTAATGACACAAAAAGCCATGTACTGGGGATTTAAGAGTACTTAGAACCCTGCTTCATTTAGCATGGACACTCCAATTGTCATTTTTCCCCATTTTTTCCTTCTTTTTCCCTCCCCATCCCCTCTGTTTCTTTGCTATTTATTTTGTAACCTGGACCACTTAACTCCATTCATCTGAAGAAGTGAGTTGTGCCCCTGAAAGCTCATGATGCCATCTACATTTTTTGTTAGTCTCTAAGGTGCTGCAGGACTATTAGTTGTTTTTTAAGTTTTTTGAATTTTAATGTTATCCACCAAAGCACTTGCAACCCTTCCCAGCTTGGTATCATTTGCATATTTTATAAGCATACTCTTTATGTCATTATTTAAATCATTGATGAAGATACTGGACCCAGAACTGATATTCCTGATACTCAGGAATATGTGCAAAGATGGATTTAAGACAGCAGGAGGAGTAATAAGCTCCACTGTTACAGCTCTTTATCTCTAGAGGAGATTCCTACCATGTGTTCAGCTGCTACTAGGGATGTTAAAATGCATGTAATTAAGTAACGGTGTGACTGTTGAAAATTTTAGTGGTTACAGTTACACACAGGGTGGCAGTCCACTCCCCAGGAGCTGGTGTGTGTAGGTAGCTGTCTTTTAAGATGACTCCTCATACGTTCGGGATGTTAGCGTATAGTTGTTTAAACGATTAACCACTAAGCTTGGGCTTGTAAATTAATGCTAATGATTACACACTGTCAGGGCTCGACAAATACACTCGCCTGTGGCAAGTAGATTTTACCAGCTGGCGAGTGCAGGGGCGGACTGGCCCGGTGGGCCGTTGTGACGGGCTGGCCAGCATGCAGCCCCTTCCCCAGACCGCTGCCGGGAAGGGGAAGTGCGGCGATTCTTGCCACCCACCGGGCTGCCTGCGTGCAGCTCCGGCGCGAGGAGGCGGGGCGCGAGCCAGAGGGCGGGACACCAGCAGACGCCAGGACGCTGGCATGACGTGGCCCCACCAATTTTAAAGGGCTGCGGCAGCTCAGCTCTGGTCGCGTGTCCCTGGGAGCTGGCTGCGGTGCGCGGCGCAGCCAGGCCCCGCCCGGCCCCGCCCCGCCCTGCCGGCTCCAGTCCTGCCACGGCCCCAGCCCCCTCGCTGGCGAGAGACCGCTCCCTGTCGACCGCCCGGCTCGCTGCGCCCGCCCTGCACCCCTTTGTCTCTGCGCCGCCCGTTCCCCACGCCGCCCCTGCACCCCGGAACCCCTGCTCTCCCTCTTCCCTGCGACTCTCTGGCTCTGCGCCGCCCTTGCACCCTGCACCCTGCTCCCCCTGATCCCTGCCCCCCCAGCTCTGTGCTGCCCGTTCGCTGCACTGCCCCTAGACCCCGATCCCTCTGCCCCTCCAGTTCCCCGTGTCCCATTCCCCGTGCCTCCACCGCACCCCACATCCTGCTCCCCCGATCCCTGTGTCCCTCTGGCTCTGTGCTTCCCGTTCCCCGTGCCACCCCTGTACCCCCACACTGTTTCCTCCACCCCTCTGGCTCTGTGCTGTCCCTGCACCCTGCTCCCCCTGTGGGTCGGGAATGAGGGGTGCTTGTCCATAGGGAGGGGCTGGACAGGGCAGGGAAAAGGCTGCTGTGACCCAGCAGCGAGTGAAAGGGGGAGTTCACTTGAAGCGCCTTTGCCCTTATAGAAAAAAACAAATGAAAATGCTGTTTGCTATTTATAGGGCTAAAATGCCGGGGCAAAAACAAAAACAAACAAAAAGCCCATTGCAAAATGCAAACGTGTAAAAGACAACAAAAAAGGGGGCAAAATGTTTTGCTTGGGGCAGCAAAAACCTAGAGCTGGCCGAGGGAAGGGGCTGGGCTGGGCTGGGCTGTGGGGAGGAGGAGGAGAAGGAAAAATATGGGAAAGGGGCTTGTGCTGAGGGGAGGGAGGGGAGGGAGGAGGTCAGGAGAAGAAGAAGAAGAAAGGGAAGGCACCAAGGGACAGGGGTGCAGGAGAGACAAATGCCAGGGGGCCAAGTGCAGACAATGAGGAAAAGGGCAGGAGGGGAGGTGTCAGTGGGAGGGAAGAACAGGGTGATGCTGGGAGAGGAGAGGGTAAGGGCACTGGGGGCTAGAGGGGGAGGGAGAGGTGCTGGGAGAAGGCTTGAAAGAAGGGGTGGGCATGAGGAAGGCGGGGATGGAGCAAGGCATGTGTAAGGGCACAGGGGCATGAGGGGAACGAGGGCAGAGGCTGGTGAGGGGGTGGGTATCAGGAAAAAGAGGGCAAAGGGGGCAGGGGCAGTGAGGGAATGGGGAGGCACAAGGAGGGTGAGGTGCCAGGGGATTCTGGGGGTGAAGCAGAAGGGCAGACACCTGCAGGGGAGGGACCAGCACCAGAGGAGAGAGGCAGGGCAGGTGTGTAGAGGAGGTGTTAGGAGAGGGGATGAGGAGGGGTAGCTCACATGATCAGAGTGGTGCTACTGGAGGAATGAGCACAGGGGTGAGAGAAGGGCTGGTGGAGGGGGGCAGGTCTCAGGAAGGCTGAGGGCAGTGAGAAGGGCAGGAGTCAGGACAGCAGAGGAGGGTGAGGGGTTGGAGGGCAGCAGGCACCAGGGGAGCTGATGGAGCAAGGGGAGGAGACATGGCAGCAGAGGGAAAAGGTAGAGGTTTATAAGATATTTATTAATAACTTGGGTGATACTTATTAATAACTTATTGGTAATTACTGTTCTTATTCTTATTAGGAATTTATGCCATTAAAAAACACTTTTTTGGGGGGAGGGTGGTGAGTCCCTTTTTTGTCTGGCAAGTAGGGTTTTCCATAATTTGTCGAGCCCTGCACACTGTGACAGGGTCAGAGCAGAAGGCAATAAAAAAGTAATGGAGGGGAGTTACATAAGCCTCAGACTGAGATCTCTGTTTCCAGAGTAACAGGGAGGGGCTGGTTTAGAACTAGCAGAGGCAATGGGGGCAGTGGAACACCTGGAGCTAATTGACCAGGCCTGCAGTGTAAGGCCAGCCTAGGCTAATTAGGACACTTGGGGAGGGGGGGAGGGGTGGTAATTAAGAAAACTGGTTCAGGCTAGCTATAAAAAAAGCTTTGCCTTCAGTTAGGGTGCATGTGTAGCTGAGAGGATGGAGAAAAGTGCCACTAAGAGTAGGAGGAAAGGAGACAACTGAACACGAGGAGGACGAACCGGAGAGAAGGAAGGTTGTGGGGAAGTAGCGCAGGGGTCTTGGAGCTGTCTTACAGCACGTGTCAGGGACTTTCACAGGTAACTACTCTGGAGCCCAGAGTAGGGAGTGGGCCCAGGTTCCCCCAGCACCCACCTCTCCATTTCCACTCCGGGAAAAGGACTGTGGAGTTTATTCTCCATTTTATCATACACTGGCCGATGATAAAAAGAGCTCAGCAGACAGCAAATTAAAGCCCTAGGCGTGGTGCCTAAAATTGTGGGCTGCTGTGAGCCTCTGCGGCAAGCAAATCTGCCAGGAAGTGCAGGCCCCACTCAGTTTTTGTAGGAGCTTTGTCACAACTCTCTCCCCCCCTTTACTGCCTCTGTATCAGAGGCAGTAGCGCGGTGGACAGGGGCAGGTGGGAGCTGGTGCTCAGGAGGAGCTTACTTAAAAGCCGGCTTCACGCAAGCACTAGATTCCACAGAGCTGCCTCTCCCTCCTTCCCCCCTCCCCTACACTGCTGCCTCTGATAGAGAATAAGCAGCGCGGAGGGTGAGGGGGGGAGGCAGGAGCCAGGACACGTGGGAAGCTGGCTTTCAAGTTGGCTTCTTGCATGTATCAACTCCCACAGAGCCGCCTTCCACCCCCCTCTGCTGCCTGTATCAGCTTTCAAGCCTTCTCCTCACTGTGTTGGCTCCCCTGTGCTCCCCCTCCCCGCACTGCTGCCTGTTTATCAGAGGCAACATGAGGTTGGGGGGGCGGGGGGGAGCAGGCTTAAAAACCAGCTCCCTGAGAGCACTGGCTCCCACCTCCCTCTCTTCTCCCCCCCCCCACATGTAATCATTTAACAGATAAAATCTCAAGTGGCTTCATGTTTACATAAAATCATGATAGTTAACATACCTACCGTGCATACTGGGAGCCTGCATGTAACAGTGAACCCATCACATCAGTTCCTCCTACACTGCAAAGCCCTCATCCTTCGTCCCCCCCCCGCCCACACCTTCCAGCCCAGAGCCTGTACCTCCTCCTATGCCCCAACCTCCAGCCCTGAGCCACTGCCCTCCTGTACACCAAACCCCTCATCTATAGCCCCACCCCAAAGCCTGCGCCCCACCCCTCAATCCCAGTCATAGTCTAGAGCCCACACACCCAGCCAGAGTCCTCACACTCCTGCACCCCAACTCTCTGATCCAGCTCTGAGCCCCCTCCCACACTCAGAACCCTTTAGCCCCACTCCCACCACATGAATTTTCTTGTGTGCACCAATATGAACGTCATGTCTCACGTCACCTCCGTATCGCGCATCGCCTCCACATTGGTGCATGTAAGAACATTTATTCTGCTCAGGGTGGAAAAAATTAGAGGGAACACTGGCGGGAGAGGGAATCAGGGCTGGGAGAGTTGTTGGGGTTCAGGGGGAGGTGAGGCTCTGGGCATGTGGGCTTTGGGGTGGAGTTGGGGATGAGATTTAGGATGCAGGAGGGTGCTCCAGTCTAGGGATGTTAAATATCGGTTAATTGAATAGTCAACTAACCTCATGACTTCCTATCGGTTAGTTGACTGGTCTGTAGTAGCCAGGGGTGGGGCCCGCAGCCAGTGCATTCTGGCCCCACTTCCGAGGAGTCCTCTGCCACTCCGTGCTGTTGCCTCTGTATCAGACGCAGCAGTGTGGGGTGCCAGGCGGGAGCTGGTCTGCGAGGGGAGCCAGTTTAAAAACCAGCTCCCCTTGCAGACCAGCTGCCTGTCGCCCCATTCTGCTGCCTCTGATATGAATGCAGCAGCGTGGGGTGGCAGCAGCATTTACTTATTGGATAGTCGATTAGTCCTTTACATCCATAAGTCAGATGTGCTGGGTTATAAATGTAAACATACTTGTAAATAGTAATTTTAGTGTCAGTGGAGCCGATAGCCTTGGCAAGCCCCTGAGCAACTGGGGGTGGGGAGAGGTTTGTGTCCTGGTAGGGGCAGGACTGAGAGCAGCCAGCCCTCAGCACTACTCGGAGCGCGTCCCTCTCCCCCAGCACTTAGCGCCGCTCGGAGCACTCAGCCTGGCGCTCTGGCACTCCAGTAGCAATTTAAAGGGCCCGGAGCGCCAGCCACCTCATTGAAGCACCGGGTCCCGTGGCACTTACCTCTTTGCCTCCCTCCATTGGCAGGCCTGGGCAGAAGTAATGCTTCAAATGAAGGCTCAGATGAGCATTTAAATTAAATTTACAAAAATGAAAAGCTTTTTATGTCTTTCAATATCTTTATTTACCTTTTATGAGAAGAATTATTGGTTTCAGAGGATGAGAATTTTGAGCTTCTTGAGCTCTTTAGTAGGGATATAAAAGGTTAACCGGTTACCTGGTAAGCGTTAGCCTTACCGGCATGCTTACTGGGGTAACTGGTTAACTGGAGGACTGGGCCAGCGGAAGCAGCCCCCTGCCCACCCACAGGCTGGTTGGCAGGACCCTGGCTGTGGGGGGGCCTGTTTACATTCCTACTCTTAAGTATGTGGGAGGTTCAATTGCCGCATTGCCATGCCATTAACAGAAATAATGTTTTGGGGAGCAAAAGCTTCCAGGCACATGAAAAAAAGAAAATAACTGCTCACAATCAATAATTAGGTTGGGGTGTAGATAAGAAAATACTGATGTAGAGGCTTCTCAATGCTTCTAAACTGGTTGTACTAGACCATAATTTCAGTACAGTTGATGGACTGTTTCACTGATTGAAATTAATTGTATGCATGACACAAATCATGAAGCACTTGTGAGGATTCTCCATTATGAAATGACAGTCATATAGAAAGGCAACTTCTTACGTGCAAATCTATTACTAAATTAACTAACTGACCCTGAGAAGGGACAGTAAAATGCTTTATTGGTTTTCTGTTCATTTGATTGATTATTGGAAAGCTTTTAAATACAGTGCTGTGAGATCTGGTGCTTGTAGTTTTATCAGAGAGAGTTAAATAACACATTGCTAGCTCAGCATTCTTTTATGCACACTGTTCTTTGCAATAAATGAAGGTAGTCTACGTTAGAAATGGTCCTGATACTTATGTTTATGAGCATGTGTGAATCGAATAATTTGCAGTATTATAATAATAAAATTGTTTTACTTGCATTACAGATTGAATCATATAATTTTTTTTGGCATTAGCAGAAATGCATAGGAAATTAGGCTAGATCTTAAAACATTGCAGGTTTCAGAATTAGGGATGTGGAAGTGTAACCGTGTATAACTGATGAGGTTGAGCTTATCGGTTAACATGCACAGTTACACGTAGGCTCTCTGGTACACACCAGCTCCCAGGGAACTGCCTGCCCTCTGCGTGCTGCTGCCCATGGGTGTCTGGTATTATAGGAAGGGAAAGTCATAGCCTTCCCAAACCATCATCATGGCCCTGCCTACACTCCACCCCCAGAATGCCTACTATAGGCTTCTAGGAGCTCAGTGTTGCTGCCCCTAGCACCTGCCCTCTTAGTGCTCCAGGGCCGGGGAGGCTGGGGATAAGCACCCACCTTCCTCCCCTTGCTCCAGGGCCAGGGAGGCTGGAGCCGTGTGCCGCCCACACTCCTCCCCGTGGTGGTCAGGGGGGGCGTTCAGCACGCTGCCTTGCCTTCCCATGGTGGGAGGGTCAGGCGGCAGCTTGGATCCCATGGCAGGGGGGCAGGGGGAGCTGAGGCTGGGGGCTTGCCTTCCGCAGGCCTACCTTAATCAACTGCCCATGCGGGGTGGGGCGGGGGGGGGGATGAGGCAGGCAGAAAACATTGTATGGCGGGATCTGCTTGCCCTCTGCACACTGCTGCCTCTGTATCAGAGGCAGCAAAGCAGGGTGGAGGAGGCAGGCGAACCTAGCCCTCCCACCCCCCGGTGTGTATCTCTGAAATCACTGAAATTTTAGTGGTTACACGTTTACTCGATTAAACACATTTTAACAGCCATATTCAGAATAATAAAAATCAGTTGATTTCTGTATTCTGTTTTACAGAAAGAATATGCTACTCTTTGGGTATACTTTTCTAAGGATTAAAAGTGTTTTTGAAGCAATTCTGAAGAATTATAAGGTTTAAAATCAAAGTGTTTTTGAAGAAATATTTGTTTTAATTTTTTATATTATTTTAAACTTCTAAAAAAACTGTATTAAAGAAGAGTTTAGAGCAAATTTCTTTTTTGTGATAAAATGTTAATTGGCATTACTTTTTTATTTCAATTTGGAATAAGACCTGATCCTATACCACTAAAGCCAAAGGGAGTTTTGGATCTGACTTCAGGAGTTCAGGCTTCTGCCTGTGGAGAGTTTCTACCTGTAACTCTTATCATTCTCTTATCATTCTTATCATTCTCTTATCATTTGTTCAAATTGTGAAGGATGGAGTAGGGTGTTTTTCTCTGCCTCTAATGAGATTTATTTTGATACAGACATACTTTTGAAAAAGAACATTTTGGTGTTTAGAATGCAATAGATGAAACTGAATTGTATGTGTATAAATGATATGTAATAAGGGAAAAGCTTTTCAGGATCATCTCCAAGGCATTTATTCACCATTTTACAAATTATGTTTGTCAGGTGTTGTCTCTTTTTGCTGGACTCTCTCTGAATCAGAAACTTTTTAAAATACAGGTTGGACCTCCCTGATTCAGCACCCTCGGGACCTGACCGGTCCCAAATAAGGGGATTTGACGGACTAGTGGAGGTCCCTCCCTTCATGGCCCATGCTGCCCTGGACTAGGGCTCCAGCCTGGCCCCGCTGTTGCCTGGCTCCAGCCCCAGCCCCCCTGATGCCTGTCTGGCTGGTGCTCTCCAGGCCGGAGCTCTCTAGCTGCCGCTGGCCCCGCCGCTGGAGCTCTCCAACTGCTGCCGCCGGGGCCAGAGCTCTCCAGTTGCCGCTGCCGGGGCTGCTGCTGCCGGCCGCTGGGGTCAGAACTCCCCATTGTGCCATCCATCTCCCCTGACTCGGGGCTCCTGGCTGAGTCACCTGCCCTGCCACCAGCCTCCCTATACCTGGGCTCTGGGGTCCAGGAACATCCGGGATCTGGACCAGAGAGTCCCAGTTTAGGGAGGTACAACCTGAATTAACTTCATGCATCTTCACATTAAATATTTTACATCGTATACTTTTATAACAAAAGCAGAAGTGGCCAGATGATTTTCCCCTTTGATCTGTACATGGAAGGATCCTTCATACATGGATCCCCTCCATGTGGTGGGGAACTGTGCACCTCCAAGCCAACATGCACTCTCTTTTTTTTTATATCCTTTGGAGGGCTCTCTGGCCTGGTTCACACTCCATGGGAAGGTCAAAGTAAGATACGCAACTCCAGCTACGTAAATTCTGTAGCTGGAGTTGACGTATCTTAAATTCCCATCCACACAGCAGGAGGTCGATGGGAACAAATACTCCCGTCGGCTTCCCCTGCTCCTGGGGAGGAATAGGAGTACTGATGTTGAAAGGGGTGCCCTTTTGAGTTCGATCTAGTGGGCTTATACTACTCTCACCAAATCGAGCCCCGGAAGATTGATCATGGCCCACTGTGTGGTCTGGGCTTGTGTTGGGGCCAGGCTGTGGGCAAGACATATGGGATGCACATTGTCCCCACTCCAACTCTTTGGCAGATTCTACTTTTCCAGAGTTACAGCTGTAACTCTTATTATCTCTTTCTCTAGATCTGTCCACATACCTTCCCAGGGTTCCCCAGGAACTGCTGCATCTGGTTTGCATGGTTTAGAAGCCCTGGTAGTCTAGATTCATAGATTCAAAGGCCAGACTTGACCATTGTGATTATCTAGTCTAGTGAGTGGGCCTCATGAGTGGCTCTCCTTCATCTCAGTGAGCCACTAGATTGTCTTAACCAAGGCGGTCTCCCTGGACAGGGTAGTTTTGCTTGCATGCCTAGCATTTGTGCAGTGTTCCAACTGAACTGTAGGGTGCTTTGATTGGAAGCAGAGGGAGCACATGGCTCTCAGTCAGTTTTATGTGTATTCAGCACGTACCTCATTTCATGTGCCCTTGCTTTACATGTGTGTCACTTCAGTAATACCATTAGGGAAAAAATTACGTGGAAAGAAACCTGCAGAATCTGGGTGTGTGGGCAATGGTAAAATGTCTCACAGGCCAGAGGTAAAAAAGGCATCTTTTAAAAATTAGAAGTGAATTTTTAGTGAGAAAGATAGAAAGAAGCATAAACTCTAGCCAGTCGAGTGTAAAAGTATAGTAAGGCAAGCAACAACAACAACAACAAAAAAAGAGCAAGTAGATAAGGACACAAAAAAAAAACAACAACAAAAATTAAGTACATCAAAAACAGGAAGCCTGCCAAACAGTCAGTGGGGTCCACTGAACGATCAAGGTCCTAAAGGAGCACTTGAGGAAGACAAGGTCTTTGCAGAAAAGCTGTGAAATCTTTGCCTCTATCTTCACTGCAGAGACTATGGGGAGATTCCCATGTCCTAACAAATGTTCCCTTTATTTTTTTCCCTCCCCGTGCATAATAAATTTTGTTATGTGCACTGAGACATGCATGGACACGCACCACCAGTAGAAACATATGCTGCTGGCTGTGGACGCTCTGCTAATCTGCTGGGTGGCATTTGACACTCTTGAGGTTGGCTGTCCAAGTGCACAGCTTACAAGGAACACTGACCCTAACCATTCTTTTTAGGTGATGGATCTGAGAAACTGTCCCTGATTTGAGGTGTCAATAGAGGAAATTTTGGAACAAATTGATAAATTAAACAATCAGAAGTGACAAGATCAGATTGTATTCACCCTAGAGTTCTAAAGGAACTCCAATGTGGAATACTAGAACTACTAACTTCAGTAAGTAACCTATCACTTAAATCAACCTCTGGACTAGATGACAGGAGAGTAGATAACATAATGTCTATTTTTAAAAAAGTCTCCAGAGGCAATCCTGACAATTACAGGCCAGTAAGACTAATTTCAGTACCTGGCAATTTAGTTGAAACTATAGTAAACAACAGAATTATCAGACACAGAGATAACTGTGTTGCATGGCGGGAAACAGTCAGCAGGGACTTTGTGAATCATGCCTCACCAACTATTAGAAGTCTTGGAGATTGTCAGCAAGAATGTGGACAAGGGTGATGCACTCAATACAGTGCACTTGTGCTTTCAGAAAACCTTTCACAAGGTTCCTCACCAAACCAAAGTAAAGAGTGCTCAGATAAGAGGGAAGGTCCTGTCATGGCTCAGTACCTTGTTAAAAGATAAGAAATGGTCAGTTTTTACAACGAGATAAATAATTGGGTTCACCAAGGATGTGTACTGGGACTAGTGAAGTTCTATGTATTCAGAAGTGATCTGAAAAAAGGATGAAGAGTAAGGTAGCAAAATTTGCAGATGATAAAAAATTATTTATGAAAGTTATAATTCTTCGTAGTCCTCTTTGGATTGAAAAGGATCTCATTTAACTGGGTGACAAAATGGCAGATGAAATTCAGTGCAACTAAGGGCAAAGTGTAATACACAGTGGAAAAAATAATTCCAGCTCTACATCCAAAATAATGGATGTAAATTTGCTTATTAGTTGAGACTTGTGAATTGCTCTTAAAATCAATCTCTTCAGGTTAAAGGACAGTTCTTAAGCCTTAGTCAAATAAAGATTAAACGTAAACCAGAGAGACAGAAAGATATGAAAAACATGGCCTTAAAACGCTCATGCCATCTGAGCACAAATAACAGCTTACACTGCAGCTGAATTTTGAAAGATGTTCACATACCAAAGGACTCCATCTTATGAATCAAAAATACTCCGTGCATATATTCTGTTGACATTAACAAAAAACAAATTTTTACTCTGAAAAGCAAAGCAGCCAACAAGTTTTTCTAATCTGAGAACCAAGCAAACCGTGGTCTGTGTCATAGCTAGATATGGACCTAAATTATAAATTTCATATCGGTATCTGAGCTCCCCAAAGTCCAGGCAGGTTTCGAATTTCAGTTCAGGCCAGAGATAGGAAGCCAACCTAAAAGTTTGGATTTATTAGGAATGTTAAAATGCGTGTAACTGTGTAACCGCTGAAAAATGTTTCAGTGTGGGGGCAGTTGGCTCCTGGTAAGTGGGGCAGGAGCCTGCTTGTAACTGTGAACGTTAACCAATAAGCCCAGGCTTATCCATTAACTGTTTACACAGTTAAACTTTCACATCCGTAAGATGTACTGGTCGATCTGGTTTTCCTTAAATTTTGTGAGTTTTCTGATGCATGGTTTTGATCTGTCTTAAATTATAATTTATAATATAATGGAAATCATTTATCTTGTCTTGTACTGTATGTGTAGTGAATAGCTTTTGAGAATTAACATCTCTTTTGCTTCAGAGGTGCTTGGCTGCTGTTTGTTTTGAGGGTTTTGTGTGTGTGTGTGTGTGTGTGTAGAAAGAAATGGAGATTATCTCTTTCTTACCTATTTTTCTCCTTTCAGTGTTTGGCGGCATTTATGCTTGTAGTTTATAAACTCATTGACTGAGAGAGTTCTGAGAGCACAGGGGACCATTATGATAATTTAATTTGACTTTCTGTATGAAACAGATCATAAAACTTCACCAGATGATTGCTCCATCAAGTCCCAATTTAGGTCTCAGTCTTGCAAGATGATCTATGTAGGTGCAGAGTTCTGTTAAAATCATCCAACAAGATCCGTACTTCAAATCTCAACATATCAATAGAGAAGAGACTTCCTGAGCCCTTTAAGATAGTTTAAGGCCCTGATTCTGCAAACACATATGCATATGCTAAACATTCTACCTGTGAGTAGTTCCATTAATTTCACCTTTGTTCTATTTTTATTTACCATTACAAAAATAATTTTTGAAGACCTTCCAGGAGGCATTCTGAATGCCTCAACCTGTGTCCTGCCCCTCTGTGCTCTCTGGTATGTATTTGAGGTTATGCACAGTGTTTATCTACTACCACAGAGAATGAGTGTTTTGGCTGTAGAATTCAACACAGTTTTATGGATTAACCATAGCACCGGAGGCACATTTGTGCAGTCAGCTGCTTCCTTGAGACCAAATCAAGCAGCATTTTCCCTATGGGCTGGAGTCAGCTGCACCCTGAGACCAGCCTCATCCCATTATGGATATGCCTGAGCTCCATTTCTCAAGGTCTCTCTTGTACTGCAGCGTGTAACACAGTTGCCAAACCTTCTGGCTGACATCATTGCATTTTGCCTTTCACTCTGTTTATGAAGGTGAACACACTTTGTCTTCATGATATTAATGTAACTTCATCAACTAGTGCTGACATTTATTGGGCTGCTGCTTATTGGCAGAACAAAATGTCATCAAGAGTGAGTCTTCATTATTATTTGTCCTGATATGCAAGTTGCAGAGCAGCCATTTGGGCAGTATACTTGAATACTTTTCCCCCAAGTTGGGATCTAATTGTTTTTGCAATGATCCTAGCATCATTATTTCAGCACTGCTGACTGCTAGACTTTTACAGCTATATTAATATATTACAGAAACTAGAAAGAGTGCTGACCACTGCCCCTTTGTATTTCTTGTCCATTTTGACCCTGAGTTCCTGTTTTATGACTGTAACCTTTGAAACATACTTAGGCAGTAAGACAAGAGGAAAATGTTATATTACTGCTACAGAGGAGGAGGAGAAGGTCTTTGATCTGCCTTGAATTTTTGTGGAGGGAAAGGAGAGTGAGAAAGTAAAGAGGCTGGCACTGCTTCTCTGTTATTCTCTGTTGTAGATACAGTGTAAAATAGTAAGGGACTGGCATGTTACCATCCTGCCAGATGTGAGCAGCAGCAAGAGCCAGGTTCAGATGTCTAGGTGTTCCTCTTAAAACTAAAAAACACCATTGACTTTAAGTCCCATCCAATATTTTTTGGCTCAGTGAATACTTTCCTTAGCCCCCTGAACTGGCAATACAACCATTCTTACAAGTCTGCTTATAAAACAAGGGAAAATTTTATTAGGGGCAAACACGGAATCATAACCATCACTCCCCTTTATTCCCTGGATTACTCAGAAGCAGGCAACAAGTACTTGTGCCTGGGTGCCTGATGTTGATATTGAAGGAGGTCCTGAGTATCCAGGCTTATTGGTTATCCATTTACACGTGCACACCCCTACTCCCAATTTAATTCCACAGTGTGCAGTTGAGTTAAATCAATTAACAAATAAAGTATACAGTAATAAATGAAACTTATGTAATGGGCATTTACACTGCCACCAGTCACCCCACCCCAGAGCGAGCCCTCCTCTGGATTTCAGAGTCCTGGTGCTTGCATGGGCGCACTTGATGATCTGCAGCTGGAGCGGAGATAGCACTGTGCAGGTTCTGTGTGTGTCAGGCAAGGTAACAAGCTGTACAATCCCTCTGTCACTGGAACTGGCACCACCAAATGCCAGCAGCTCTGGTCCTAGTTCACTAAGAAAGATCACTGTGTCTCTTCTCATACTCAGTCACTCTCTGCTGTGCTTCTTCCCTTGCAAGCACTTTCCCGAACTACAGTCACAGTCCTTCACTGCAGGCCCTTCTCAGTCAGCTCCAAGCATGGCAAGAGTGTCCAGCCTTCACTACAGCCTCTAAAGCTCCCTGTTTGATCAAAGCGTCAGCAGGCTCTCAGCAGCAGGCTCTAGCTTCCAGCAGCAGCTCATTGCCTGGACAGAGCTCCACACCAGCAATCTGGCTTCACTTTCCAAAATGGAAGCCACCATCTCTCTCTGCCTGCACTGCCTGGAAGAGAAGCAGTTTCCTACTTTTCCATAGGGTTGCCAGATGATTTCAACAAAAATACAGGACACACTTGACATTACCTCGCAATCTACATTACATCTTATTTAGAAAATACTGGATATTCATATTTTCTCATTTATATTTTCTCAATTTGTTTCCCGAACAGAAAGCTCAAAGTGTTCAAAACCGGACACCTGGCAACCCTATTCCCCAGTATAATGTCATATAAATTGATGTTATGTAAAATACCCACTTACATGCTATCTTTGGCAATAGACCTTTACCTCAGCTCTATAGAATAATAGAATCATTGAATACTAGGACTGGAAGGGACCTCGAGAGGTCATCGAGTCCAGTCCCCTGCCCTCATGGCAGGACCCAGTACTGTCTAGACCATCCCTGATAGACATTTATCTAACCCACTCTTAAATATCTCCAGAGATGGGGATTCCACAACCTCCCTGGGCAATTTATTCCAGTGTCTGACTACCCTGACAGTTAGGAACTTTTTCCTAATGTCCAACCTAAACCTCCTTGCTGCAGTTTAAGCCCATTGCTTCTTGTTCTGTCCTCAGAGGCCAAGATGAACAAGTTTTCTCCTCCTCCTTATGACACCCTTTTAGATATCTAAAAACTGCTATCATGTCCCCTCAATCTTCTCTTTTCTAAACTAAACAAACCCAATTCCTTCAGTCTTCCCTCATAGGTCATGTTCTCTAGACCTTTAATCATTCTCGTTGCTCTTCTCTGACCCTCTCCAATTTCTCCACATCTTTCTTGAAATGCGGTGCCCAGAACTGGACACAATATTCCAACTGAGGCCTAACCAGCGCAGAGTAGAGCGGAAGAATGACTTCTCGTGTCTTGCTCACAACACACCTGTTAATGCATCCCAGAATCATGTTTGCTTTCTTTGCAACAGCATCACACTGCTGACTCATATTCAACTTGTGGTCCATTATAACCCCTAGATCCCTTTCTGCCATACTCCTTCCCAGACAGTCGCTTCCCATTCTGTATGTATGAAACTGATTGTTCCTTCCTAAGTGGAGCACTTTGCATTTGTCTTTATTAAACTTCATCCTATTTACCTCAGACCATTTCTCCAATTTGTCCAGGTCATTTTGAATTATTACCCTATCCTCCAGATTAGTCGCAACCCCTCCCAGCTTGGTATCATCTACAAACTTAATAAGCGCATTTCTATACCAATATCTAAATCGCTGATGAAGATATTGAACAGAGCCGGTCCCAAAACAGACCCTCATGAACCCCACTTGTTATGCCTTTCCAGCAGGATTGTGAACCATTAATAACTACTCTCTGAGTACGGTTATCCAGCCAGTTATGCACCCACCTTATAGTAGCCCCATCTAAGTTGTATTTACCTAGTTTATTGATAAGACTATCATGCGAGACCGTATCAAACGCCTTACTAAAGTCTAGGTATACCACATCCACCGCTTCTCCCTTATCCACAAGACTCAAGTTATCCTATTAAAGAAAGCTATCAGATTGGTTTGACATGATTTGTTCTTTACAAATCCATGCTGGCTGTTCCCTATCACCTTGCCACATTCCAAGTGTTTACAGATGATTTCCTTAATTACTTGCTCCATTATCTTCCCTGGCACAGAAGTTAAACTAACTGGTCTGTAGTTTCCTGGGTTGTTCTTATTTCCTTTTATAAATGGGCACTATATTTGCCCTTTTCCAGTCTTCTGGAATCTCTCCTGTCTCCCATGATTTTCCAAAGATGATAGCTAGAGGCTCAGATACCTCCTCTATCAGCTCCTTGAGTATTCTAGGATGCATTTCATCAGGCCCTGGTGACTTGCAGGCATCTAACTTTTCTAGGTGATTTTTGACTTGTTCTTTTTTATTTTACCTTCTAAAACTACCCCCTTCCCACTAGCATTCACTATGTTAGGCATTCCTACAGACTTCTCGGTGAAGACCGAAACAAAGAAGTCATTGAGCATCTCTGCCATTTCCAAGTTTCCTGTTACTGTTTCTCCTCCTCACTGACCAGTGGGCCTACCCTGTCCTTGGTCTTCCTCTTGCTTCTAATGTATTTATAAAAGTCTTCTTGTTTCCCTTTATTCCCGTAGCTAGTTTGAGCTCATTCTGTGCCTTTGCCTTTCTAATCTTGCCCTGCATTCCTGTGCTGTTTGCCTATATTCATCCTTTGTAATTTGTCCTACTTTCCATTTTTTATATGACTCCTTTTTTATTTTTAGATCATGCAAGATCTTGTGGTTAAGCCAAGGCAGTCTTTTGTCGTATTTTCTATCTTTCCGACACATCGGAATAGCTTGCTTTTGGGCCCTTAACAATGTCCCCTTGAAGAACTGCCAACTCTCCTCAGTTGTTTTTCCTCAGTCTCGATTCCCATGGGACCTTACCTATCAGCTCTCTGAGCTTACCAAAATCCGCCTTCCTGAAATCCATTGTCTCTATTTTGCTGTTCTCCCTTCTACCCTTCCATAGAATTGTGAACTCTATGATTTCATGATCACTTTCACCCAAGCTGCCTTCCACTTTCAAATTCTCAACCAGTTCCTCCCTATTTGTTAGGATCAAATCTAGAACAGCTTCCCCCCTGGTAGCTTTTTCAACCTTCTGAAATAAAAAGTTGTCTCCAATGCAGTCCAAGAACTTATTGGGTAGTCTGTGCCCTGCAGTGTTATTTTCCCAACATATATCTGGATAGTTGAAGTCCCCCCATCACCACCAAATATCTTGGGCTTTGGATGATTTTGTTAGTTGTTTGAAAAAAGCCTCATCCACTTCTTCCACCCGGGTAGGTGGCCTGTAGTAGACTCCTAGCATGACATCGCCTTTGTTTTTAATCCCTTTTAGCCTAACCCAGAGACTCTCAACACTTCCGTCTCCCATGTCCATCTCCACCTCATTCCAAGTGTGTTCATTTTTAATGTAAAAGGCAACACCTCCTCCCTTTTTTCCCTGTCTGTCCTTCCTGAGCAAGCTGTACCCTTCCATACAAACATTCCAATCATGTGTATTATCCCACCAAGTTTCTGTGATGCCAACAATGTCATAATTGTACTTATTTATTAGCACTTCCAGTTCTTCCTGCTTATTTCCCATACTTCTCGTGATTTGTATATAGGCATCTAAGATCCTGATTTGACCTTGCCTCCCAGTTTTGCCCTGACCCTCCTTTCTCTCTGCCATTGTAGCCCACGCTCCTCCCATTTCCGACCCATCTCCCAGGTCTCCATGTTCTCCACTTACCTGTGGGCTTTGCTCACCTGTCCCCGTCGAACCTAGTTTAAAGCCCTCCTCACTAGGTTAGCCATTCTGTATGCAAACAGGGTCTTCCCCCTCCTCATAAGGTGGACGCCATCCCTGCTTAGCAGCCAGTTATGCACCCACCTTATAGTAGCCCCATCTAAGTTGTATTTGCCTAGTTTATTGATAAGAATATCATGCAAGACCGTATCAAACGCCTTACTAAAGTCTAGGTATACCACATCCACCGCTTCTCCCTTATCCACAAGACTCGTTATCCTATCAAAGAAAGCTATCAGATTGGTTTGACATGATTTATTCTTTATGCATGCTAGTGTCTGATAAAGAAATGTCCTTTCACTTGTAATCCCCCCCTTCCTGCTGCCTCCACTAAACTCCACTCAGGGTTTGGTATCAGTGAGTAGAGTGGTCCCCAAACCTGGGAGTGCAGTCAGGCTGGCCTGGCCTCCAGACCCTGGAGAAAATGTTGCCTGGTCTGGTTTTTGCACCTAACTCAGTAATAGTCATTTCAGCTTTATTGGTGTTGGATAGCTGTTCTGTTTCTGCCGTTTGTCCCTTAAACAAAGAGCTGCCTCTATGTTCATTCTTCTTGCAGAATCATGTCTGAACCGTCTCTTCAAAATGTCTTCAGGGGTCCCTGGATCCCTGAGCAGGGTGCTTGCCACCAAGAAGTCACTCCTTGCTGTGAGGGAGGAGCCCCTCCATTACCTTACAATTTGGAGTTTGTGCACAGTTCTTCTAATTCTCTGAAGTGTCACTTGAGGATTTCTGGGTAGACTGATTATGTAAATAAAGTCTCTAGCTGTACTTCCCCTTGTTCACCAATCGATGATGGTGGAGAGCTCTTCGCTCTGAGCTTTGTCCATCTGGAGTTCTGACAGTTTATCAAGTAGCTCTTGGCAGTCCTTTCCCCTTTTTTATCAATAGATAGCAATAACAGGTTACTTACCCTCAAGAGATTTAGGCCACAACGTGGATATGCACCTTGAAGTCTATGTTGTCACTTGAAAATTACAAAATGGGCAGAAATTAAATATCCATACAGTCTGAAAATTACAGAGAGAAACATGGCTATGCATAGCTGATGCCACCTGTTCACATGAGGATGACTCATACGTAAGCAGAATTCAACTTGCGTAGTTGACTGAGACTGAATTTATCTTAGTCTTATAATGTGAAGGAAAAGAACCATTGTTGAGCTAGCAGTTGGGGAGCCTTATATAATACAAATTAAAAAGGGAAGGGAAATTAAAACCAAAGGAGCAGTCTCGGTTTGCATGTGATTGTTACTCTATGCACATGCACCCTGAGTCATGTGCAAACATTCATCCTCTGAATCTAAAAAATAAATAAGAGACACAGGCAAGGCTGCTTTACCCTTGGCCTTGTCAAGTTTTCATATATGCCAAAATGCACATTGAACAGACCACTGGGAGGGTATAGGTCTGTACAAGTCTGCTTACAAATAGTGATTATGATGGGGTGGACTAGACATGACGGCCCCTGCTAGAGGCCTTGTGACATGCTACACAGCACCCCAGAAATGAGCTGTAGAGAGGTCCTACAAACTGCCTAGAGTGGCTGTGTGGAAAGCAGCTAATCAGGGCCCAGTAGGGCCAGAGGAAGTTCAGGTTCTTGCTAGAGCTGGTGGAGAACGAATGATTCTTTGGGCTGGCTACTGGGACCATTGGCACCAACCTTTTGGTTCTCGAGGGGTGCTCAACCCCCACTCTTCCCTGAGCACTCTGTCCACCCATTCCCTCACCCTCCTGCCCCCCCTTCCAAACCCTGATTCTCCCAGTCCCCCCAGCACCTTGTGTATACGGTGGAAGAGCTGATCACAGTGGGTAGGGGGCACTGGGAGGTAGGGAGAAGCATTGATCAGTGGGAGATGCTGGGGGTGAAGTAAAGGTGAAGAATGTGCTGGAAGTGGCCGAGAGATTGTAGCAGCACCACAGTTTATTTAAAGGGACATGGCACACAGCTGCTGTCTCTAAAGTCCTAGGGTTTGGACCCAGAATGGAGTGTGGGCCTGGGTCCCTCTCCTGCTTCCCCCCCAACCAGTCTCGACTGGGAAAGTGGCCTCGACTTTGGGCCCTTCTGGGCTGCATCAGAGAGATGAAGAGCTTCTAGGGAGGGATCCCTAGGGGACGTGTCCCCACAGCAGTGCTGTGACTGCTTAAAGAGCAGGGAGAGTTTGAAGAAGAGGCTGAGACACAGTTTGGCTAGGGTACTTAATAGGCTGATTGAAAAGTGAGCCCCAGGATAGGGCTATTGATCGAAGGGCCTTATGGAGGGTGCTGAAATAGGCTCCCGGTTAGATTTATAGCCCAGAAGGAATTTGCTTTGCTTTTATCGCACAGACAGACTGTGTGAGACTAGGCTGGAGGGCTGAATCACTGTAAACTGACCGGAGAGAGTGAGTGAGTGAGTGTAGGCACGTGCATATGCCCAAAGGACGCTTGCAAGAGGTGAATATGACCCCTTACAGTGACCTTCACTTAAACCTGACAACGTAACCACTATTTTGATGGGACTTACATTTTTAGTCTGTAACTGCAACTGCCTAGAGATGTCTGGGACAAACCAGGAACAGCTGATTGTAGTATCTGACAATTCCCTGTGGGGTAACACAAGAGTCATCAGCAATGATTGTCTTAACAATGTTACATGCAGTGGCCAGGCTCAGGAAGCTGTTTTCCCTAGTTAGGATGCTCTAGACAAATGCTAGACTATTTGTTGTTTTTAAATTTTTCCTGTTACAGAGTAACTTGGCTACCCCTCTGAAGCTTTTCCTTTTTATTAATAAACAATAAAATGCGAATAATTGATCTAGTCTGAGAGGCATTTGTACACCTACCAATCCTTTTGAGGCAAAAAGAAATATCTGTTTTGTGTTTGTGCATGTGTAAGAAAGTAGGATAAACTGACAACTCAACTTAGTTTTATCTATTAAAAATTAATAAAAATATTCACTCCAGAAATCCCTGCAAGTTGATTAATTTTGTCTGTTAAGTTCCTGTTCCCACTGATACTGATGACTACATGTCCATTATTTCACTAGTGCAGGATTGGCCATATATTGTCTTGTTGGTGTTTCTTTATTTTCTGTTACAGTGTCTGACAAGTTGTCTTGGACAGGAGTTGTTGACTATTCTAATTTCTGTGTCCTATATTTTACTATGATTAGCTTCCAACCTATTCTGAAGGTTCAGTCTCTGGTTTAATTGCTTATTTGAAATCTGGAGTTTTATAAATCTATGTGGCAACCATGCATAAAAGCATTTCCTTGCCTATATTAGAAGTCAAACAAGGCTGTTTAAAACAAACAAATTGTCCTTTAAAACTGTTTTTTCAGGAGGCTGTTCAATAAAAAATAGGAAAATATATTGGCATACATTCATATTCTAATATTACAAAGTTTAGGGTCAACACTTGGGTGTCAGAGAGTAGAAAATAAGACAATGCTGGTACATCTTAACATTTTCTTTTCCATGGACAGTTCTGTAAATATGCCACATTGGCTGAAGCCCTGTAACCACAGAAGAGTAGCCTATGCATTCTGATATTCAGATTATTTTAATGTACTTTAATTATGAAAGCCTCTAATGGTGAGGGGTTCAAATAAGTAGCCAGATGTTTGGATGCTGATATAAGAATCATGTATAAGGATCTGTGATAGTCCAAACCCACACAGTCCAGCTTTCCTGTTAGATTTCTTTTTTCAGCTTAGACCTTGAGAGACAAGTCCAGGGGTCCACTACCTCTTTCTAGAATCTTTGATCTTTTGGTATGATTTGGGCACCCATTGTGGGCACTACTGTAGTACAAATAAGTGATAACATGGCAGGTTTGCTGTCGTTATACACACACCTAACATCCACATACAGAACCTTCCTGCCAACACACCACGTTATAGATACAGCTTTAAGCTAATGTAACTTAGGTCTCAGGTATTTTTTCACACCCTTGAGCGACCTACGTTATATTGATTGAAATGGTAGAGTAGACAATAGGGATGTGAATGTGTATCTGTGTACACAGTTAACCCATGAGCCTAGGCTTGTCGATTAACCTTCATGGTTACACTCATCCATCAACCCCTGCTGCCTCTGTATCAGAGGTAGCAGGTGGAGAGGGAGGTGAGAGTCTGCAGCACTCTTCCCTCCCACCTCCATGCCATTGCCTTCCATAGAGGCAGTGAGGGGAAGTGCAGGTGGGAGCTCGTGCTGGCAGGGAGCTGGCTTAAAGGCCCCCCCCCCCCCATATGTAAATGTGTAACTGCTGAAAATTAAATTGGTTACACCCGGGGGGGAGGAGGAAACCTTAGGCCTGGGGGCTGCATCCTGGATCCGGCCCCTGAGGCTCAACATTGGGGAGCCCATGCTGGCACTCCAGCCCGCCTGCCACCCACTCACAGGGCTGGAACATACAAAACCTACTAACTTGGGGCCCTGTAGACTCTGGTGTGCAAGGGGAATGTCTTTCTCCTTTCAGTCAGGGGCTTCTCGCTTTACTTCTCACTTGTGTGAGGCCCCCGAATGATTTTTCTTTGGGTCAGCGGCCCCCAACCTAAAAAAAGGTTCCCCAGTCCCCAGTTACACATTTTCATAACACTAATCACATTTAACATACCTAGTAGACAAGTATTTTGATTCTCCTCTTCCTGATCTGCAACCAATAGACTTCACCAGAATGCCAGGGAAAGGGGAGCAATCAGGTGAAAGCCTGCTCTGCACAATGGCTCTAGTGGTGGCAGGTGTTTTTTGTTTGTTTCCCCTAGTTTTTAAACTATGCCAGCTGCTGTGACTTTCACTGGTATAGATTTAAAATCCTTGGGATAGTTCTGGCCCACAGAGGCCTTGTGACAACTCTGAAGAAGAGCAAAGAGGGCAGGAAATTATGGACCCTTCTGTTATGTAGGGTGGTAAAGTGATAACAGCACTTAACATGATTTTTTCAAGTGCTTTATGAATAAAAAATCCTGCCAGAAAGAGGCTAATGGATGATGCTGTACACAGGAGACTCATATGTGATACACTATCTTAGTCTCTTGCTTTCTGAGCAGACAAGGGCTGTGAACACTGTGGCAGCAACGGGCTTCTCCTCAGGCTGCTGGTCATATGACTTGTCAGAGTTGACAAAATGTGACTTGGCAATTAGCTACCAAGATTTGCACTGAGTTTGTCATCCAGTGCGGTTCACCATTAAGTAGATACAGCTAACCGAGGAACTAGATCTTTTTTGTTGTTGTTGGGCATAGATGGTATAAAAGAGATGTGAGCAAAATGCTTGTCCTAATGATAAGTTGGATATTTTTTATAGATGATCAATGTTCTGAATTAGTCAGGATAAGTAGTGGCTGCCATGGAACACAGCCAAGAGGAGGCAGACCAAGCATATAATATTAATGCTGGTACGTGAGAATTACTGCATTCAGACATACTATCCCAGATACTCCCATTCCTCGTGTTTCTCTTTTCATTTTATAATGCCTGTTCTATTACCTGACTCCCAGTTCTGAAGGAAATCCTCTTTAGCTTTTTCTAAGCAACATTTTCATTACTCTCTTGTCATCCTGGAAGTCCTGTTTTACCCACACGGTAGATGAGTAATCAAATTGACAAAATGAACACTCTCTGCACATCCCTGAACAATACCACCAGAACCACAAACACTAAGACTCAAAAAAATAAACTGGGATAATATCTAATAATACATTTCACCATCTTCTGTTCATCCAAACCAAAGCAATTTAACTACAACTGAGCAGGTAACAGCTGCGGGGTACTGCGTTAATGTAACAAAGCAGTAAGAATGCCCTTTCTTCAACTGCATCAGTATCATTCTCATAATTGCCAACTCCGTGGGTGCTCTGGGACTGGAGCACCCCTAGGGAATATCGGCTCCTCCTAGCTGTCATGCCTCTTACCCGCTGACGAATTGCTCCCCTGCTCTCCAAACGCTTCCAAAGCGCTATGAACAGCTGCTTTGCCATGTTCAGGAAGCTCAGGGAGGGTTGGGGAGGAGTGGGGATGGAGCGCAGTTGCAGGTGAAGGTGAAGCCAAGGCAGGAAGAAGTGGGGCAGGAGCTTAGAGGAAGGGGTTGGAATGGGAGCAGAGCTGGGGTGAGAAGAGTCAAGGTGGGGCAAGGTCTTGGGGGCATGGGTAGAGTGGGCACAGAGCTTGAGGTGGGGAAGGCCAGGTCCTGCACATCTCAGCAAGAGTGAAAGTTAGCACCTCTGATCATCCTTATGCTATTTTGACGTATCATTTAATTTTTTTCAGGTTAAAAACAAATATGAATGAGAGAGCATATGAAGAATATACATCTGAGTTTAAAACTAGTATGATGCTTTTCCTAAATTAAAACAAAACAAAACAAAACAACCTCAATGCACTGCAGCTAGTGGAAATGCCAGTGGATGATAGCTGAGCTTAGAACATTTCTAACTGGAAATAAAATGCAGAGGTTATACAGGAGGGTAATTATTACCCATTAGGGATGTGAAAGGTTAATCAGTAAGCATCACCCTTAATGGTTGATGTTTTCTGGTTCTGATTAACTGGTGGGAACTGGAGCTGTGTCAGGGACTGCTCCAGCCCCACCAGGCCTGCAATGAACAGGGACTGCTCTAGCTGGGCTGGAGTAGCCTCTGTCCATGGCAGACCCAGGCGCTCCAAAGGCAGGGGCTTCTTCAGCCATCTGGAGCAGCGCCTGCCTGCAGCGCACCCAAGTCCACCGTGGGCAAGGGATGCCCTGTCCATGGTGAGGAAGCCTCTCTAGCGCCCCCCCCGGCCATTCCATCCCCTCTTTAATCGGTTAACAAATTAAACAGGATTTTACATCCCTATTATCCACTTGAACATCTTACCAAGGGATGTGGCAAATCCCCCATCCTTTGAAGTCTTTTAAGACTGGATGTTTTTCTAAAGATGTCTTTCTAGTTCAATCTCAGACACTTGGTTTAGGGCAGAAATTGCTTGGTGTAAATCTGTGGCCTGTGTTAAGCAGGATAATCATAATGGTCCCTTGTGGCCTTAAAATCTATGGATAGAGGAAGGTGATAATGGTCTGACATGTATTAAAGGTTTAGGCTACTGTTAACGTCCCATTTTTAACAGTCAGCTTTGAAGACTATGTAATAATTACATAACAAAATTATAGTCTTACTGTCACTGATCTTTTCCCATTCTGGGGTTTAACTTGCTCTTTTTTTTTTGTTTCTCGCACTTAAACAATCCTCCTGAATTTTGTGTGCATTTTTATTAGAGATGGTAAGGAATTTTTCCTTAATGATTTTGTGTGGAAAATGGTTTCCATAAGATTGAAATTCTTTGTTTTGTCCCTATTTTTTTAAAAATTTCATCGGGTAAATGAAAATGAAGTGTTTTTTTCAGGTAGGGTCGACGCAACTTGAAGCATTTTGATTTGTATAATTGTATTGAAAAGTTTTACTTCAGATCAATTCAACATTGAGCTGCAACTGCATTGAACATGCATAAATCCATGGTATGCCTACATCTTTAATACTGTGTGCAGATGTGGTCACCCCATCTTAAAAAAGATATATTGGAATTGGAAAGGGTTCCAAAAAGGGCAACCAAAATGATTAGGGATATGGAATGGCTGCCGTAAATGGGAAGATTAATAAGACTGGGATTTTAGAGGTGACTAAAATGTGGATATGATGGAGCTCTATAAAATCATGGTGGATGTGGAGAAAGTAAATAAGGTACTGTTGTTTGCTCCTTGTGTTCTGAGAAGAACTTTTGGGGTCACCAATTAAAATGAATAGATAGCAGATTTTAAACAAACAGGAAGAATTTCTTCACACAATGGACAGTCAACCTGTGGAACTCCTTGCCAGAAGATGTTGTGAAGACCAAGACTGTAACAGGGTTCAAAAAAGGACTCGATAAGTTCATGGAGGATAGGTCTGTCAATGGATATTAGCCAGGATGGGTGTGGATGGTGTCCGTAACCTCTGGTTTCCAGAAGCTGGGAATGGGCGATGGGGCATAGATCATTTATGATTATTTGTTCTTTTCATTCCCTCTGGGGCACCTGGCATTGGCCACTGTGAATGGTCTGACCCAGTACGACTGTTCTTAAGTTCTTATGTTAACTGCTTGTGCTGCTGTAGTGTTTTTTATGAGTCACATGTTAATGAAGTCTGTCAAAGTAAGCTGCAAAAGGTTAGTAATTACTGGGAGTGAACCTCTTGATCAAATAAATATCAATAAATTATTTTTATAATCTGGAAAATGACTTCATATGCTCTTTTTTGTCTGTTTTCATGACTTCAAATGGAAGAGTGTGTCTTGATAAAAAATTGGTTTTAACAATATTCTAAGGAATTATTGTCTGATCATTCCTATCTTTAAATAGAAGGTAGGATAGAGAGTCTGTCTTAGTTTCTAGGGAGAAAACTTCTCTCTTATCCAAGAGGATGACTCACGCTATACGGGGACTCAGCACAGCTTTTGAGAAAATATACAAATATGCAGTATTTAAATGGACACCTAGCTGATGGAACATTCAGTAGAGCCCATATTTGCTGTGTAATAGTGAACATTTTAATTCTGACACTGGTAATGTAAACTTCAGAAATTATGTTTTGATTTAATTATGCTAAATTTAGATGTTGTATCGTGGGATACATACTAGGTAGGGGAATGTATTTGTCTTTCCAAATTAGGTGGAAAAGGTGCAAGTGTCAATCTGTGCTTCAGTCATAGACCACAACATTCCTTACACCTATTTCCAAAGGAGAACCTACTGATATAACTGAGTGAACAAGAGGCTCCCAAATAATCTGAGAATATTGTGTTGTCAGACTGCTGCAGCAGTCTGACTTTGATAATGCCTGTTTTTTTTTCATTTCCATCTCATAATCAACCATTTTTTTAACTTTCTCTTTTCAAAATAGTAAAGTCAAACATTTTACTCTAAAATTGCCATTCACTATAATATTTCTTTCCTTCGAGGTGTTAATATAGTAGCCACTACTGGTTGAACCTCTCTAGTCCAGAACTCTTAGTCTGGCAACATCCGTTTTTCAGCATGATTTTAGTTAGCCAGATGTCCACTTATCAGGGGTGTAGCCAAGTTTCCTGTGCTCCAATAAAGTTTGTTTACAGCCACCAATCCTGGCTCTAATTTACCTCTAATTTACTGCTAAATATCTTCTAAGAACCCAGTAAGCAGTGGAAGCGCTGGTAATGCTGCTAGACAATATTGACCTCCCATGGGGTTCAGGAAGTTCTCTGTTTTGGCACTGGTCAGTTTTTGATGGTGCTGGACTAGACGAGTAGTATGTATTTTTTCCATTGCGAAGGATAAAATGGAAGAAGATGGGATTAACACACTTTTCAACTATGATCAGCTTTTAGTGGAACACACTTCAGTTTTCTTTTGTGATTCTTTTTTGGTAATGACATCTCTATAATCAAAAGTGCTAGTGTAAATATGGAGGTGTAAAAATGCTTTTGTTCTGGGAACTGGTATAAACTGCATCTGCAATAGGACGGTTTGCTAATATATTTAAAATAGAAACTTTTTTAGTGCAGATTAGGCCTTAATTTCAAGTTGATAACTTTATCTTTACTTATACAATGATATGTATATGGCACAGAGCCCCATGACTTCACTACATTTCAGTTTAACATACATTGCTATGGTTTGGTTCTTGTTTAAGAGCTTGCATTGCATAATGCTATTGTTGCTGGAGGCTTTTGTGCATTAGGCCATCCATTATTTGTTTCCATTTCCATGTCTTTAAAAAGGGTTGCTGTAGAGGTTAAAATATTTAAAATTTGCTATTTTATGTGTTCATTACAAGTGATCCCAGGTATTCTTCTGACATACTTTTTTTTCCCTCTTATGTTCAGCATATTCTTTTTTCTTTCCACACCACCCATGACAGACACACAAAAACCTGCCTCATACCCTAATATGCTGTTTCATAATTTGTTTGTGTGAAATCCATACTCATTTAGATATTGCATAAACATGGCAGCGAGGATTAACGTCAGAGATACATGGGAGGCTCTTTTAATTTATTCATCGTTTGAATACATCATCCTGAAGGTAGAGTACATATTGGAGATCTGGTTCCCAACAGTAACTTTCTCTAACTTAGTCAGAAAATTGGGCTAAACAGACACTGAGTGCTGTGCCATGTATTGCACCAGTTGCCTCACTCTGGGAAACAGACACAGTGGCACTACAGGTTGCACCTCCCAAAACCGGAATTCCCTGGTCCGGCAAGATCCATAGTTCCACAAAACCACAGATGTTCCTTGGTCAGAGAACCCCAGTAGCCTAGTGGCAGGAGGGCAATCCAAGAGGGGCTGGGCTAAAGCAGCAGGACGGGGCAAGGGCTAGGCCTGCAGGAGAGGGGCTGGAGCCGGCAGCAGCCCCCCATCAGCACAGGATTGGGCCAGCGACAGCCTGTGGCAGCACGGGGCTGGGGCCAGAGCCCCGGGCAGTCCATGGAAGCAGAGCCAGAGCCTGCGGGCTGCCGTGGGGCAGGAGCCTGCGCTCTCGGCAGCCTGCGGGACTGGGGCTGGGGCTGGTGGCAGCCCCAGCAACACACGGCTAGAGCTTCACACAGCCCACAGGAGTGGGGCCAGAGCTTGCAGGCTACTGCGGGGCTGGGATGCGTGCCTGAGCACTCGGGAGTCCCTGGCGCAGCCCACATCGCGCAGGCAGCTGGAACATGGAAGGCAGTCTGGCTGGGGCAGCAGCAGAGGGGCCAGCAACTCAGTAGGCAGCCTGGCAGGGGCTGGAGGTAGTTTCCCCCCACATCCCACCTCTTCCTAGCTGCCAGAGTTGGCGGCTGGGGGCTGTGGCAGGGAATCTTCTCCAGACTTGCAGGTCCAGAGGGTGCCAGATAAGAGATGTCCAACCTGTGCAATAAATGTTCATTGTACCACACATGCAATAATTTATTAATGTGCAAAAGTTAAGCAAAAATAAACAGGAACAGCAGTTGTAGGACAGGAGAAATACATAGACCCATTTCTGGCACAAGGCTGAATGGTCTAATTTTGTGCAAGAAACTCCTTGGTGCTAATGGGGTTAGTGGAACACTCTTCTCTAACCTAGGGACAGGGACTATGGCTTCAGTGATTTCATAACCGTTGTTACAGTCTTACAGGTTGGAACAGTGGCCACAGCCCCTTAATATCCATACAACAGATTTTAGTCCACTGGAAATGCCTGAGGATCTGTAGCTCTCTCATTTGACCCAACCTTATTAGCATAGTATCTGAGCACCTAACTCAATTACAAAATCCAATTTCCAGTTCTCTCCCTTCTTCTGCCAAATCAGTAATTGCTCCCACCCCATCCTCTATCTTACTCACTGTTGGAGTGAGAAAGTGAAGTCAAAGAAGTAAGTTTTATAAATAAGATTTATAAAGATTTTAGGCTGTGTCCAAAGGTTGAGTGCTGAACAAATGTGGTGAGGTGTTAGAGAAAAATATGTGGAAGATTCTTTCTATTTGTGGGGAATCTATCACAGCAAAGCAGACAGCAAGGAGTTTTACATCTGGAAATAGTAGTAATACTATTCAGTTTAGGCAGAAATTCCTTTTCTTTTAGTCAAGTATCAGTGCTGCAGACAGCCTCTTTCAGGCATTCTTCCATACTCCTCAAAGTGTAATGCATCGTGACTCTCATAATTTATTCCTGCATGAACTTTTGACTGCTGTGTCGTTCTTCAAGTTTGTAATACCATTTGCTTAAAAAATTTATAAACTGCTCTGCGGGTGATGAGATGAAATGTAAAATGGGGGGTGCTGTTTCAGGATAAGCAGTATTTAACTAAAGACATTGCAAGCTCAGGCTCAAGCCTAACCCACCTTTTATCTATGCACAAATTGCATTAAGCCTGGGCCCAGACTCAGGCTGCCAGGACCACTCTCCTCCAGGGTGGAGTGCGAGTCAAGGCAGGGTTCAAGCCCTGTTGCTTTGCAGTATAGATGCAGGCCCACTGGACAAGTACTTTAGGAGTCCACCAAAAATATCCCTCAATCCCACTGACTGACTTGCTTTGTCCTGTGGACGGTCACATTTTCTCACATTACTATTAACAAAGGACCAGAGCAACTACATGTTGGGAAAGCACTAGGGGTCTGGGATATCGGTGGTTGAACTTGGGTTTCATAATACAATGTAGACGCTGGAGTCCCAGGTTGAGACCTAGGGTTCCACAATTTCTAACCTGGGGCTATAAATGAGTGTAGACTCTCAAACCCTTGGTTAAGAGATCCAGGGTCTGCTAACTTGTGTTCAGCTAAGTTGGGGCTTACATTGCAGGGTATGTGCAAAAATAGACAGAAAACCCCAAACCAACACTGAGTCTCAGAGCCCAGCTAATTTAGGCTTACAGGGCTTGAGCAATGGTGCTCCAGAATTCCAGTGTAGACATTCGGGCTTGGAATGGAGCCTGATTTCTGAGACCCAGGCAAAGGGGAAGGTCTCAGAACCTGAGCCCAAATGTCTACACTGCAATTCTGTAGCCCTGTAGTCTGAGCCCTGTGAGCCTGATTCAGCCATCCTGGGCCAGCTGGAGCCATACCAAACGGGTCTTTATCACAGTGCAGACATATCCTAAAGGTAGGTAAGCATAGCAAAGAAAAACCCACAACTGGCCAATGCCAGCTGACTTAGGCTCAGGCCACAGAGCTGTTTCACTGCTGTGTAGACTTCCATGTTCGAGCTCTTGGGCCTTCCCACTCCACAGGATACTAGAGCAGGGGTGGGCAAAAGGGCCTCTGGATCTGGCCCTTTTGATCTAGCCCACAGAAGTCCTGCCGTTCCCCCACCCCCAGACCAATCAGGGCTTAAGGATGGGGGGGAAGTGTGCAAAGTGTCTTTCCGCCCTGCCAGGGAAATGGCACTTAAAGTCAACTGCCAGCTGCTGTTAAGTGTGGTGCTCCCTTGCAGGGCAGGGGCAGGGAGCGAGAAACTTCGCTTGCTCCCTCTCCCCCCTCATCCTGATTGACCTGAGGATAGGGGAAGAATGCGCAAAGTCTCCTCCCACCACTGGGGCATGGGCGGATAGAGGGAACCACTAGCTGTTCTGAACAGCTGGCAGTTCTTGGGGGCGGGGGGAGGGGGGGAAGAGGAGCAAAGACTTCACATGCTCCCCCAACCCCAAATCAATCTGGGTCTGCGGGTGGGGAAGCACCGAAGTGTTCTGGGCCCGCCCCTTCTGCCTGAGGCCCCGCCCCTCCTGTGGCAGCCCCCGGGCCACTTCAAAAATTTCAGAAGTGTCCTGCCTGGTCAAAAGTTATTGCTCACTCCTGTCCTAGAACTGGGCTCTAGTCTAAGCACAGCTGGGAAACAGCCCCTCTGATTAAACCTGTGAGCCCAAATCAGCAGGTACAGGCCAGCCATAGGTATCTAATTGCTGTATAGAAATACCATAGGAAAAAAATGTAATATTTACTAAATCATTGTTTTAATCCTAAAATAAAATACCTGATTACTCAACAATCAGATTTTTACTAGATAGTGTTTACTTCCTCTTACCAATTAGTCATGAAATAATGATGTCAATAATAAATTACTTGCAGAAATGCTGATAGTGTGTGCTTAAAATATAGGGGACTAGAAAAGTCTCAACCACTTTTAGAACATGTAGTTTCACCCACAACTTTTTGAATATTTAATATGAATTGCATATACATTCTTGACTTGTTGCCTAGGCAACAAACAATTATTCATGTTCTTCACAAAATAATTATTAGCATAATCTAGAAGTTATAAACTTAAACTTGGAAAAACCCTGAAATATCAGCATCATGTTGCTAGCTTGTTGAACTCTTAAAGTATGCCTAGTTGGTTAGCATCTACTCATCCCTTGCAGAGAAACATACAACCTAAATGGAATCATGTAGTAGTTTTGCTCATACCATCATAGAAGTTCAAACTTTTTATTTATTCTGTGATTTTTTACACAAAATACTGCAGTGTTGCAAGATGATTATTAATTTTTTGGTACTGAAACATTAGGACTAAAAGCCTGATCCGCAAGGCACTACTTACATAATTCCTGTTGAAACCAGTCATGTGGGGTTACTGGGTTTTTTGGGGGGTGAGGGCTATTCACATGAGTGGGCGAGTGGGGCTATTCACATCAGTAAGAATACGTAGCTACAGATTGTTTCATACTTGTTCAGGTGAATTACTTTAAAATGTTGCTAACATTCATAGGGGATCAGGTGAACAATTCTTCAGAAATACTCATTTAATGCAAGTATCTGAGGAGCCAGTAATAAACCCTCCCGGCCAGTGCAACCATTCTTCCTCTGTCTTTAGTGAGGGTAGTCTTTTGATATTTTGGGAAGCATTTTAAACGGGTTTTGGATATTTCACACTATGTCCTTTAGGGCAACTGTTTTATATAACAAGAGTATTATTAGCAGAATTTAAGACAAGTCAGTGAAATTCATAGCTTTTTATCTGAGCAAAGTGCTTGTGATTTCCATAGAGAGACTCAGCTGGAATAAGCAAGTATGAAAAATGTTACTTTATAGAAGAATTAACTAGGTTATACAGGATTTAAGTTTTCTTCAGACTCTCTCCCCACCTCTCCAAAATGTCTTTTTGTTTAAATTAAAGAGAGGTTTTAAAATATATAAACATGTGTTTATTATAAGCATGCAATAAATCAAAACACTGATGCAAACAGTTTCTTAGAGGCTTATTTTGAATTTTTCTTTATGTAGCCCTACTAGAAAGAAAATAGCTAATGTGATACAGCAGGAGAAAGAGGAGATATTAAAGCCCAAAGCTAATTAAGGCATGGTTCCTTGTAGACTAGGGAAGTTACTATAGGCTAATTGAAGTACTGTAGCCAATTAGGGCCTTGTCAGGAACCTATTAACACTCCCCGTCTTGGGGCAGACTGGGTGGAGTGAGGAAGGAGAGAAGACTGGTGTTTGGAAATGTGTTGCTGAGATTTGTAAGACCAGAGAATTAGACAAAGGGAGACTCCTTCCCCTTCAGTGTGAAGGACTGAGGGTAAACCTACCCAGGGTAGTGGTGGGGAAGAAACACACAGGGTTGAGAGGGACTGGGTCTCAGACCCAGATCCCTTCCCCTCTTTCTCTCACCAGGGCATGAGCAGAACGCACAATGCCCAAGAATAGGGGCAAGGAGTGGCACCCTGACCCACCACATCAAGGGGAAGTGCAGGACCAATCACAGTAATACTGGCCATTTTCCATACTAATAACAGAATCAGGGATTAATTAATGAGTTTCGGAATTGACTTTGGGGGGATGCAAGTATGAACAGCTCTGTGGCTTTTTCAGTGTGTCTTAATTTTTGTAAACCCTAAAACAATTGAAACGTAAATTGGTGTACTCTCTAAACAGGTGGGGAATACATATATTGAGGAATACTGTATTGTTCTTCTCTTTAGTCTACAGTGGAGATACTTGGTGGGGATTGGGGAGGGGGGAAGGAATATCTTTTACTGGTCCAGCTTCTGTTGATGAGACAGATGAGCTTTGTATAAACTCAAAATTTTGTGTCTCTCTAACCAGCAGAACCTGGTCAATTAAAAAAAATTACTTCACCCACCTTGTCTCTAATATTCTGGGACCAGCACCGATACAACAACACTGCATACATTTAATCCATATGTCACTTCACTGGTTATAGGGGATTAAGAAATAGATTTTCTTTCTAATTCACTCTGGAAGGTTTAGAACATTTTGTCTGGATACATAGGAGGAATTAAATTTTGCTTATAGTTTAGCAACTAATGGAACACTGTAACCAATGACCCTTTTGAAATATTTAGTTTGGGAGCCCTAAATGTAGCTGATGTGCATAAACTCATAAAGATGTAGAAAAGAACGAATATAAAATGTACAAATATGTTACCTGAAATAGGTGTGATTCTTCGGTTTCTGAAATTAGTGAGTAGGGCCCTACCAACTTCACAGTACAATCATCAATTTTATTGTCAGAAAATGTTATAAGTTGTAAATGTCATTTCAGCTATTTAAATCTGAAATTTCAGTGTATTTGAATTGTAGGAGTCTTGATCCAAAAATGAGTTGTGGCGGGCGGGGGGGAGGGTCATAGAGCCGGACTCAGCTCTGAAGGCAGCAGTGCAGAAGTAAGAGTGGCATGGTATAGTATTGCCACTTGTATTTATACACTGCAGCTGGTGAGCCGCTGCTTTCAGAGCTGGGCGCCCATCCAACAACTGCCGTTCTCCAGCTGCTTAGCTCTGAAGGAAACACAAAAGTAAGGGTGCAAATTGTGACCCCTTTAAAATAACCTTCTGACACTCTGCAACTCCCTTTCGGGTCAGGACTCCTAAATTGAGAAACTCTGGTCTCGCCTGTGAAATCAGTATAGTATAGGGTAAAAGCGCACACATGGTAGATATCATGGAGGGAAACCGGATTTTACCATCAGAGACATGTTTTTCATGGCTGTGAATTTGATAGGGCCCTGTTAATGAAAAATTAGGTCCTTTTGCTAAGAATGGAATGGTATATGGCAGGGGTAGCCAAACTGGGGCTCATGAGTTGCATGCAGATCTTTTACCCTTAAAGTGCTGCTTGCAAAGCCCCATCCCCTTTCTCCAACTACCAGACTGGGTGCCAGGGTGGAGGGGGATGGGGGAGGAAAGGTGAGGACCTCTTCCTTGTAGCAGGGTAATGAGGTAGCAACTTTTGCCCAGCGGGAGGGTCTCAGGGCTTCAATCCCATGAGTGTACCTGCTGGATCTTGAAGCTTTTTTTTGTACAAGTCTCTATTGGTTGACAGTGGCTTGCAGATTAGTGGTCTTAATGGACACTTAAAAAGTTAAACTGAAGAGCATGAAGTATGGCAGTGGATAAAACAAGGTAATTTCTTTTTACCTCACTAACGTGCCACTCTCAGGATGCTGGAGATCTAGCCTCTGGGTCTGTCCACCCCCATTTACATCACTATTGCTTGCTGCTCCAAAGCTAGCACATAGGTTTTGCCATTTAAAGGAAATGTTAAATGGGAAGATGAAGTTGGAAGGAAAACTGTGTTTCTTGTACAACAGGATAGGAAGCAGCACAAATATAAAAACTCTCTCACACGCTGTTAAAAGAACATTGTTGGTTGCAGAGTCAAACACTCAGAACCTTTGCAACCTTAATTTGCCCGCCTTGTGCATATGCATTATGATACAGGCTTTTATTATGTAATCACATAGTGTTTTTTGTACAGGACCTCAGTCTCATTCAGTGTATGCTTAACTGGGCAGCTAATTGACATTTGGTTTTCTCCTCGTTCAGTTTGTGGCCCCTTGCCATATTTATCATACTTCATTCAAGCCTGGTCTGCACTAAGACAGTATTATTAATGTCCTCAGGCTTTTCTGTGGCATTCATCAGTCTGAGTGCTTTTACAAATATTAACGTTTATATCTTCACAAGACCCCTGGGAGAGAGAGGGGTAGGATCTCCATTTTACCAACAGGGAACCGAGAAAAAGAAATAAAAGACTAAATATCTACAAATTATGTGAGTTCAGTTTGAGATGCTTAGGACTTTAGCATTATATAGTAGGGATGCAAAGGAGTAGTCAACTTATCGGGTAGTCGACTACTTGCACACATACCCTTTACTGCCTTGGTATCAGAGGCAGCAAAGTGGGAGGAGCAGCAGCAGATGCCACCTACCCCCACCTTGCTGCTGCCTCTAGCAGACAGGGGCTGGCAGGTAACCTGGCTGGGCAGGCAGCACTGCTCAGTCCCAGCTCACCCCGGGTCTGGGACCAAACCCCGCAGCAGCGCTGCAATTTAAAACGCAGTAGGAGCTGAGCAGCCTGCTCCTGGCTCCTACTGTGTTTTAAATTGCAGAGCAGCAGTGGGGTTTGGTCCTGGACAAGGCACAAGCTGGTACTGGGCTGGCTGCCTATTGACTAATTGAGTAGTCAATCAAAATTCTATCAACTACTCGGTTAGTTAAATAACAGCTTCTTAACATCCCTATTATATCGTACTTCATATGTTCAAAGGATATTTCCCCTTGACTTCAGTTACAGCTGCGAGTGCTGGGGACTTCTCAAATCAGGAGATCTTAGGATCCCAAGCTAAGCACTCAGAAGTTGAAAGAGAACATATTTAGTGGCTACTTGTGAAAAGTTTAGGGTAAGTAACTTCTCTAACATCATGTTTGACAGAGGCAAGGCTAGAATTCAATTCCCTAGGGCAGCATTCAACTGCCTTAACTGTGAGCCTATCCTTTCTTCCTATCTTCTCCTACCTCATTTACAATGTACCTTCCAACTTCTGCTAAAAATGAAGCAGGGACCCTGCAGACAGATCTCCTTTACTGTACAACCCTGATTCATCCTGAAAGCAGTTCCATCCTGTACACTGAATGAGGCTGGAATCCTGTGGGGGGAAAAATACTCTGTGATCATTGTGATGGGATGTGTATACCCTGCATTGGGCCAGGAGGACTTAATATTCTGTGGGTGGAAGAAGTCCCACCCCCCATCCCAAACTGGGCATGGTTCAAGGGCGGGAGCAGCTCAGCCTGGACTGGATACTGGAGAGGAAGGACCTGCTGGAAGAGCTCCAGAGGTAGACCAGCCAGAAACCCAGACGATGGGAGGCGGAAAATGGGGACACTGTATCAAGCCTCCAGTCCCAGTGGAACTGAAGGAGAAGATTGGTGCTGCAGAGACTGATGATCCTGAAACTACAGGGATCACCCCAATGCCAGACCTGGTAGGAAGTGACCCAGGGAGGGTCAGCGAGCGGTATCTACAGTCTGAGTGAGCTCAGCGTTGTGATGGGTTTCCCCTCTGAGAAAGTGGTGGATCACTTCCCCACAGATAGGGCCTTCGGTTGGGGTCCTGTAGAGTTGGGTGGGCCCAAATCCCCTACCAAGGCTGCTGCCCCAAACCCCTGAAACAGTAGCCATTAGGCTGTGCTGCCCTGAATCCTAGGGCTGGGTTAAAGACTCTGACCATTGGTCTGTGCTGCCCTATGACTCAAGGGCTACTTTGTGGATGCTGGCCATTAGGCCATACTATTCTGTGACTCTAGGACTTTGGGCCGAGCTACCTTGAGATGGGGCATGCTTATGATGCAACAATCTTCTGTTAAAAGACTGTATCATTGTGCCTCTGACCATAGGTTCTCTGATATTTGGAATCTTTGTATTCTCAAAGCTTTCTCTCCTCCCCTCTTTAATATATAGATATTTCCATTCAAAGTTATACATCAAAATAATTTACTTTATCTTTCTCTAGCACCTAGCACACTAAACCCCCTGTCCTGTTTGATGTTTAGCCCAGGCCTGTAAGCAAGGGGGTGCAAAGGGTGTGAACACCCCCCCATTGACTCCCAAGTTGCCCCAGTCTTCCTCCCCTGTGCTTCAGCTGGCCCGGGGGAAGGCTGGGGCGGCATGTTGCCTGAACCTCCCTCCCCCGTGCTACGGCTGGCCAGGGGAAGGCAGGAGTGGCCTGCTGCCTGAGCCTCCTTCCACTATGATCCAGCCAGCCAGGAGAAGGCTGGGGTTGATTTTCCCACCCCAGGAGCGAGGCTGGGGGTGGGGCTGGATCACCATCTGGCCAGACGGGCTGATTCTGCCCCAGCATTCCCGGCCAGCTGGGGAAGTGGGCTGCTGGGCTGCTTCGTGATCTACCGGTTGACCGCTTGCGATTGACCAGTTGACCGCGATCAACGTCTTGGGCACCCCAGATATAGGATATAATTGGGCTACAATTGGACCTTCCTGGGCATCCCATGGCATTGGATGATTAGCGCTGCTTGGTATCAGACTGTTCTTTTCATTGCAAAGATGGCTACCAGTTAGGATGCCAGTATAAAGCAACAGAAGGCGAACTGATGAAACGTATGTATTAGTGTTCCATCGCTGACAGTTTATTTTGTAACAGCTGCATACAGGCATTTTCACTACAATGGGGCTGATTACCTATATTAATATTATTCTAGTTTAAATTAGTATTTATTTTTAAAATTTGTTTTTAGGCACAACTGGAATATAACTGGAAATTAAGGGAGCATTTTAAATGTAAGTAAAAATTATGTAAAATGAAACCCTTTATAAAAAATGGTCCCTTATATTCCAGATATAAACAGATTTAAATTCCACTATGGGGAGAAAAGAGCAGCAGGAAATATATATTTTTTTAAAATATACGTTTTAAAAAATTGCAGTCTACATTTACAAAAAAAAAGTCCCCCCAAAAAAATTCCTGTGTACAGGCCTGTAGCCATTACAGCGATATAAAAGTTAAATAACAAAATGTAAACCAATCACTAGGATTGAAAGTGCTTAGTTTACCTATACTGTGTATGTTCATGGCAAATGCTCTCATGTTTGTTTACCAGATGATCTTGCTGTTCTCTTGAGTAAATACTAGCATATATTTCATCACATTTCATGAAAAACTAATTTTTAAAATTACTAACAATACAGGAAAAAAGTAAGTATTTAATAATCTACATTTACTTATTATTATGGCATAATGTGCATCATGTGCTGGACATGGCACAAGTGAAGAGGAGGGCACATTCTCTGACTTGAAGAGCTCTTCGGTGCTTTCTTTATGTAGTATCAATAATTTCTTCATAGGCTCTATATAAAAGGGATTATTTATTCACCAGTGAAGTGCAGCACCCTCTAAGGTGAAACATTGCTGATAGTGTGCACCAGTTACCAGTTCTACACAATATTTTTAACACGGGAAGGAAGATAAAGAATAACTTCAACTGAAACTATAGGAAACTTTTAGTAAGCAAAAATACCATGTAATTTCTCACAGTAAATTGGATTTTTGGCCACGACACCATGGTTGGCAACCTGTCTGTACAAAAGTTCCAAGGACTTTTGTAATCACAAGTGGTCTAGGGCTTTGGTTTTGGGTCTCATTATAACTACAGTAAGAGTCTGAATTATACTAACCATGATTGAAAAAATGCAAAAGTAAGTACAGCTTTCATGAAAATTGATGTGGCTTTTAAAAAATTCATTCATATGAGTATAGAAAAGAATCAGCCTCTGCTTTAGCTATTCAGTTTCTTCCTTTGAAATCAGATAACTACCATTATTTAAACATTGCTCTGCTTTCCATTTTTAAGTAAATGTACATATGCATAAGAATGATCTCTTTCATCAAATAAACTCCTGTGAGGACTAATGTGTTGCCAACTTAAAACTTTATGTTGAAAAATACAGGGGTAAGTATTTGTGTCTTAATTATTCCTCAGAAGTTAACTGTTAACTATCTAACAGTCTAGCAAAACTTACACCTGATGTCTTCTGCAGGTGAGGGTAACCGTGAAGTGGAGTGCTACTACTAAATAAGATTCCCTACCCACCTACAGATATTGACCTGTAGGGGACAGGGATGGGGACACACACACACACACACACACACACACACACTTACTTTAGTTCCAAGGCCTGAATTATGATAAACCCTAATAAAATTACACAAGAAAGGTGCCCAACTACCTACCTATATATTGGATCTGGTTCCTTTGATGGACCCTGAACTTTGGGTGCCCCCTCAAAGGTGAGAATGGGTGGAAGGGATGAGGATGGACCATTTTCTGCCCTTCTTTACTCCTCCTCCCTCTCCCCCCCCCCCACACACAAAAGGACTGGTAGGAGGCAAGTGCTGGCTGGGTGCATGATGAAGAAGTAAGATGCTGTTGCATGGCAGCGGTAAGTTACTTCTACCCTGGAACATGTGGGAGTAATTGCAATTCCATTAATTGCTATGTCTTGTCATTCTGCCCCTGGGAGAAGGCAGCCAAACTCTGCCATTTACTCCGGGCTAGAAAAGTGCAGTCTAGCGCTAATAATACATCTATGGGTTGCTTACCATTTTTCTTAAAGAAGGATTTATATAAAGCACCAAAGCTTGATTGTCTTGGAAAGTCACACTTTTTTGTGCTGTCTTGAGGGTTAGGAACTTAAAAGCTCAGATTCTCATGTATTCACTTGACTCTCTCTATGAGCAAGGTTTACAAGTAAAGCAATTACCATGAGACTCTCAGTATAATTGGCAACATCCATCTATTGGTTGGCATCCAGTATTGGTATGTTCCTTTCTTCGTTTGTGGGTGGCACCAGAAGGGCCTCTGAGAAGATGGTCTGCATTGACATAAATTAGCTGTCATATTAAATCTAATTTAAATCCTTGTTTGATGCACTTAAACATGACTCATAATTTCCCCTCAAGAGGTTTCTTAATATGCTATGCAAAATAAAAGACAAGACTGCTCGTGAATCACGTATACATGAATTAATATACAATTTAAGGTTTTTTTACCTAATCAGCATACATAATATTAAGGAACGTAGCATAATTCTCCAAAAGCAGATGGTCTGTCCTCCTCCACAATTGGTGACAGAACTATTTTCATTCTGAAATATGTTTTTGTTGCAAAAATGGCATCTTGACACTTATCAGTGTCGTAATATATATTCACTGTATTACAGAATTATTGAATCTAAAAGTCAGAACTGCAGAGTGGCATTTTTCCTCCAATTGTCCTAAAATGTCGCTTTCACTTACCTGCCAAGTCATAGAAACAAAAGTACAGCGATATTGGGTGGGACCAATGGTCCATCTAGCCAAGCGTCCTGTCTTCCGACAGTAATCGGTCCCAGATGCTTCAGAGAGAGTGAGCAGAACAGAACATTTAATTCCATGTTTCCTTTACAACAGCTGGCATAGCAAACACAATAAACATTCCCTGCTTCTCCCTACCTACTCTTTTGGATCTCATTAAAATGTTGCAGGGGGACCACATAATACTGAATTCAGAACTAAGGATCTGATTAAAAGCCCACTGAAGTCCACTTCAGTATTTGTGATTGACCCAGGATGTTAAGGAGAACATGGGTGGGTGAGATAATATTTTTTATTAGATACATTTCTGTTGATGACAGAGAGAAACTTTTGAGTTACACAGTGTTTTTCAGGTTCTGAAGAAGAGACCGGAAAGAGCGCTCTCTAGCTTAAATTTGTCCAATACTTTACAACACCCACTTTGTCTCACTGAAGTCCACGTAAATCTTTCTGTTGAAGTCAGTGGGCTAAAGTTGCCCTAAGCATAGAGGAATCAAATTTTAAAGGCACAGTAACCTCTTTAAATCATAGCCATTTACAAGGCAGATGAAGACAAAATCCCTGCCCATAAAAGCTGGCAGTCTAAGGACTTTTCCCTGCATAGTTATTCCCGTATGTATAGTTGCTGACTTTCCATTGATTTTGACAGGACCCCAGGAAAGAATAACAACACCGAAAAAAATAATGGTATGTAGGTTTATTATCTCTGTTACTGTAGTGCCGAGGAGTACTAATCACAAAGATGGCCCCTATCCTGAAGAGTTCACAATTGAAGTATAAGTCAAGAAATAACAGGTGGATAAGACAGACCCACAAGCAAATAAAAGGAAACAATGATACATAACTGGCCAGCATGATGGGTAATGGCATGAGCACATCAGTGTTAGGTCTTAATTTAGATAAGAATAATGAGACATAAAACATAAGGATGAGAAGGAAAGGATGAGGGAGAGGACAGTGTTCCAGTCCTGTGCAGCTCTTGCTTTACTTTAGACTCACTGAAGCCACTGAAACTATTTGGACTAACAGCACACTATGTACAGTGAATTACGTGTGTAAGTTTTCGCTGGCTTGGGGTCAGTGCAGACATGGTGGGATTAATACACTTGTCTAAAAGGTAGCAATAAAGATTTTAAATTATTTTAATGTGTTCAATGTATATTTTGAAACTGCCCATGTGCAATATTTTGCTTCTTATTTGGAACTTAAGTTATTTTTCACAATTTTGTAATTGAATCAGCCTTAATACTGAAAACTTAATAGTGTGAACTGAATATGATCAAGTATATTTATTATAGGATCAAAATTGAAATAATCCTGAAATATGCTGCAGCTTTAACTATTGCAGCTTATACCATTGAAAATTAATATATAGCTTTTCAAATAAGTGAGATGTATAGATCATGAGAGTTGTCACATATTAGTATTGTATGTTTGCTCATTTAATTTACTTAGCTGTTGCAGTGCAGTGTTTCAAATGGAGTGGCAGTATCAGAGACCCATAAATAAGACTTGGTAAATAAGACTTGTAATTTTTCTTTTTGATGTGTAGGTATAGTTCATGCAAAAAACTGATGAACAGTGTCTTATGTTAGCCTGTTATAACAGTTAATCATCCTTTCCCACACAACCATGTGTTTTCCATGGTTTTAATAAGGTAACCATGTCGTTTTGTGAAATTATTAGAAACCCTGCAAAACATGTAGAGGTTTTTATTTTTTCCATAATAAAAGTATTGCTAGGAATATTACAAAGAACATGATTTTCAGATTTTACATCTCTGTCAGGATTTCCTTCTTTCAGTATGAGTCCACCTGTGGTCTTTTAATTTACACTGGTTTTGTGACAATTTACTGATGTATTCCAGTGACAGCATTGTAAAATGTGGCTATAGTCACCTGCCAGAAATTACAGCAGTAAATGTGACCTAACTTTCCTGGTTTGTAAATTCTATGTTGACTAGCAAACCAAGCCAACTCCTCTATCTGTGAAATATTTCAAGGTCTAACCTTTATTGGCTAGAAGATTTCTAGCTAAAAAGACAAAGGATGACAGTGCTTATAGTTTGGTAATGTTTGCTTACTGAGCGTGAAATGAAATTTAACAGTGTGGCATGTCTACATTTATAAATTTATTGTGGTTGTTTAGATATTTTGGAAAATTAAATGTCAAACTGTCACCCTTTGCTTCAGAAATGGACTATATTGTAAGTCCCCACACCTGATCTTATTCTTTTTACCAACATAAAATTATTTCTGATTCACCAGTAATTTTATTCACATGTAAACCTACAACTGATGATGTGACCATGTCTGAAAATAGGGCCTGACAATATCAGTGTAGAATAAGGGTCTGGTGCTGGCTGCGCTGAGCAGTTTTCTTCAATTCAGTTGAACTGTGAGCAAGGGTAAACAGTTACCTGTATTTGCACAGTCAGAGAGCCTGAGGTGAAAAGGTTTTGGAAAAAAATAGAAAGTGTGGAAATTCAAAGTTTTAGGAATAACATTAACTCTCCCCCCAGTAGTTTGCCGCCTTGTGCAGTAGGATTACATAAAATAGAGGGAAATGGGTTTTTTTGTAAATAGTTAATAGTTCATTCTGACTTAGAATTCGAGAGTACAATTACTGCTCATCACATTTGAGTACCCAAGTATGTTTAAGTGAAAGTTCTATTCCAATTCAAAATCTTATGTTTTAAAATTTTTGTATCTTTATATATTGGGCCCCCAAAATGATAATGCATATAATCTGCATCTGGAAAGATAGAGGAAAGCTGGACAAAACATTTGGGATGTCTGAGGCTTCAAAATGTGCGCTCTCTCTCTCTCTCTCTCTCTTATTGGAGATTGGCTCATCGCAACTCAAGTGGATTGTTGTAAAAACTTTCAATTCATTTCGGTTTGCTGGTCCTTGTGAGAACTGGAGCCCTAGTCCAGTTTTGAATGTTAGATACTTGCTTTCCATGGACTTCCTAAGTAACGTATCAATTTTATACACACTTCAGAATGTTGCTTGTGTGAGTGTGACTCATGGCCCGAATAGGGCTTATAAAGCACCTACCTCAAGTAGTCCCAATGCAGACAGCCACAATGGACTGTCAGAGAATCACATTTGATGGCAGTTGGGCTGCCCTGGGGGATCAGGAGATGAGAGGATAATACAAGGTGATAAAGTGACTCTTCTGGGCAGGAAAGATTTGTTCATCTACTTGTGTACAACTTCCCAAATAAATATACATTCTATGCATGTTTCCTTGTCAATGATGCAGGGTGTCATGAAGGCAAAATAGGATTATGAGATAGGAAGCAAAATGAAGGGGAAGCATTGGGGAAAAGAGATCATTCTGCATAACTTGCAAGCTCCATAGGAAACATGTTTTATCAAACTTAAGGAAATTCCCAGTCAAAATAGTCTTGTCGTGTAATTATTGTCTTTGTAAAAAGAAAGAAGAAAATGGGGTATCTGAGGAGGAGTTGTGATTTCAAGGATAAATATTACTTTAAGGATAATATGCTTAAAAGTTTGCCTAGAAAAGAATAAAGACAAATATTTTATCTTGTATCACACCTATGTTTGTGTAAAAATATGTACAAATAATTGACTTATATAAACTCATAAGCTTATACAACTATTATGATAATAGAGAGAGCTGAGAGCAGAAAACACTCTCTGAGAGATCACTCTCCGAGCATGTACATAGGAGGTGATAGTTTCAGGTGCTCAAAACATTCTGTATTTACCTCTTGAAAGAAATACTCAAAGGTTCTAATCCTTGCAGAGGGGAACTGATGAAATCATTCTGGCGCTTGTAGAGCTTGAGGTTCCAAATAAATATTTGGAAACATTTGCAAACATAAACTACTTCCAAGTTTTGCAGGCTATGCTATCTTTTGATTGCCTTGTCCATTTTTTTGGTAAAATTTTTTCAAATATTCTTCTGTGCAGAAAGTCACGCTGTGAAATTTCAGGGACCTTTTCTGGTTTTTTCCCCCCCTTCAAATTAAGTTTAAAAAAAGACAGGTCATGATAGGATGTAAGTTAGTCTTAAATATGGAATTACCTCTGCAGCTGTCGAACAGAGGCAAAAAGCAAGCCAAAACTCTCTGTAAAGATATGTAGAAAGCAGAAACCCCCATTATACAAATTCTTTGAAGTGTGGGAGCTAGTCACTGGGCCTTTTTACTGTGCTAGTTTCCTTCGGAAACTGACCATGGTATTGTAATATGAGTTAGCCTGAAAAGCTTCCTATTGGTTTCTCCTGATTATGATTTTACTCCTTTTTTTTATTTCTCTTACATCTTTCAAATTGCCCATCTAATCTTTTTTTAACCCAGTCTCTTTATCACTGTTGACATCCATGCGAAGACAACAGTCTATTAAATTACATGTACTTATTTAGAAGGAATATTAGCTGCATTCAGACATTTTAAAAAATAAAGGAAAGCTTGGGATGTGGAAGTGGATAAGATGGGTTTAACCTACCTCAACTGGATTGTTCATTACTCATCTTGTTGGTCTATGCCTCTGGGTCAGGAGATTGTAGATAGATTACTAATTTGCATAAATATTTACATATTTTAATCACGGATGCATTCAGTCATAATAGAGTGTTTTATGAGCAAAAAAGAGAAGTGTCTGCAAACAGAATTTGCTTGTTTTGAGTTCCACAGCAGTAAAATCTTTCTCTTGCATTTACTGAGGAAGGTTTATGACTCCACAGATGGCATTTTGCCCTCAGGATATACAGTTTTCTAGACTCTTTTTCAATGCTTAAGTTTCTGGTTGTAGGCTTGCCAGTCTTGTGGCCAGATTCCTCACTATTACCTATCCTCTATTCCTTCTTGCCATTCCTTTAGTATTTTGAAACAAATGACAAAGGCATCTTGTCACAGCTCGTATTCATCTCTGTGGGTAACCATACAGTGGAATTTGGTGGTTGTTTCCCATAGAAGGACGTATCAATTAGATTCTCACAGCTGTCATGTAATTACAGTTATTGTTTGTAAATATTAAGCAGGATTATATAGCAGCTAAGGTGTGCATGATGCTTTTTTAAAAAGAGACAGGGGCCTTGTGCAGAACAGTTTATAATCTGTGCTTGATATGATACAGAGCGTCAACATCAGACAAGGGTGAGACAGGGAAGAATTTTTACATCTAATATCAGTTAGAAGGTTTTTTTTTGTTTCATACTGTAACACATGCTAATTCTCTTAATTTTACAATGAATCACCGGTGAGGGGTGAGGTGAGAGATCATGAAAGCTGTGGTCTGTATCCTGCAGTGAGTTTCATATGGGCAGACCCCAACACTCGGTGTTTACTGTACAATCAGGGCATACCACAGGATCAGGAAGGACATAGACTTAGTGGGCAGGAAGTGCTTGGGGGTAGAAGGATACACAAGATGCCTAAGTGAGTGCACTCATCTACTACTTTTCCATAACCATTTCTGCTATTTCCACAAAGAAAAAAAAACTCTCTAAAAGACAGCTGATGTTGCATAAGAGGGATGGTATCCTACAGAAATCTTTAAAAGGAAAAAAATGTCCAATTAAGGTATTCTTCTGTAGCATACTTTAATCCACCCACATCACATTTGCCAATTTCACTGAAACTTTATTCAGTTAAATCCCATTTACCTCTCAGATATAAAGTAATACAATGCACACACCCTATTCGTCAGGATTATGGTCTGATGAAAAACTTTAATTCTGACCTCAACATCATCAATTTGTATATGTGCCAGTGAAATGTGTGATGCATTATTTTTGTCTCTTCTTTCCTCCTACTCCCACTGTGATGTTGAACTTCAACTTTGTTTTGATTAAGTGGAAATAATTATTTTCTTCAAGAAAAAAGCTAAAAAATTTGTGGCAAATGGAAGTTTTTAGTTCAAATGAGGGAAATGTTTATAGCTGCATGAACTCAGAAGTTGATGCAATGAATACTTTTTATGTGCAAAAAGGGTACAAAATTAAGTGAGACCTACCAAGCAATATTTCAGAAGTATTTTTTTGACTACTTCTTTTTTCCCCCCCAGAAGCTCTTGCCAGTGATCAAATACCCTCAATTCACGCCGCTCAAGGAGTATTTTCCACTTTAGGGTTTAAAAAATAAAACAAAAAACAAACAAAAAAAGTACTCTTTAAGCACCAGAGAATTTTTAAAGTTCTGTTAGAGACAAAACCTAGTTAAATCTTAACAGTAGAGTCACTGTCAGTGCATTCAGAACACTAAGCAAATTCAGTCTTTCTGGTGTTGGTCTGGGCAATGGGTATGTATCCCTGTGGCAGTGGTTAGGTTACAGTCGGCTTACCCACTTTTGTGTGTTACAGTTATTAGTGTCATGAATTAGGCCCTGTAGCTGAACCTGCTCAGAATCCTGATGGCCTAATGAGCAAAGCTGAGGCACATCCACCAGACAGGCTAAAGGACTGCACCATCTGTAGGCCTGACTCCAGCTCCAGCCACTAATCTGGACCTACCCATGACCTGGTCTCCTGACAGTTTTTTTTAAAGCAGTGTCTAGCACAGGGGTGGGCAAATACCACCACAGGCCAGATCTGGTCTGCCAGGGTTAGCCCCGGTGGGTCCCCAAACCACCATATTTACCTGCACTTCCTCAGGTATGGAGGATGGCAGCTCCTGTTGGCCACGGATCGCTGTTTCCAACCAATGCGAGCTGTGATGGCCTGTACTTGCAGAAGTGCAGGTAAATACAGTGGCAGCGACCTACCAGGAGCTAACGCTGCCAAGCCGCATTTTATTGCCCATGCTGATCTAGCAGGTACCAAAAGCAAATAAGCAAAAGGAAAAAAAAAACAGGTAAAAAGATAGAATGTATAAATTGTTTCAACTGAATTTTTTTGAAATGAAAAAAAAATAAGAAGGCTTAAAATTCTTTTCCTAAAAACATCATTTTTGCACCAATTCCAGTTGACAGTGGCCCTTTTAAATAGTTATGACGATTCCACAGCAGTTTGCAGCACATTTACAAGATATGTCTAGTCACACACATGCACGCGCATGCACAAAATTTCCCAATATTTTTGTGAATTAATCTCTTCTCCACTACTTTTTCTTATTCAACTGCATTAACATTGGTTACACTGATTCGTGAGTGTGTATTTGTTTGCTAGAAAGCTTGTAGAGAGCAAAAGCAATCAGGAATGCTAACATCTATGAATCAGTGTATTTGTTGGAAGTGCTTGCTCAGTGATTTTGAAAAACTATGTTTATTTGCATAATAGATCTGTCGAATAATTATGTATGGTCACAGATAATTTATTAACAGAAAAGGGTATGTTAAGTTCATATCCTCTAATCAGAAAACAGAAACAAACTTTGGGTGAATAATTATTAGTAAATAGTCACAGTGACCAGTTGTGAACTGAAGTAAAGTAGTAGTGAAGTAAAGTCCATAGACTACAGAGCTGGAGAGGAAGTGGCCTGAAACTGTTTAGGCTTTAATCCCCTTGCAAATCAGTATGACTAATGCTGGAGCCCTTAGGTGCACTGCTTCAGCAGCATAGGTGCAGATGCCACTAAAATTTGGCCTGACTACCCCTCTGTTTTGATGGAGGTGTGGTTGAGCCAAGGAGTCTGACCAGATGCACAATGAGTCTGTTCCTTACTAGTGTCAGAGCACAGGGGAATCCACCAATAGCTTGATTCCTGGCAGCCCTGGCCTTCTGCACTGTGTGGGTAAGAGAGAGAGGAGACTTCTGAGGAGGTGTCCTTGCAAAGGAAGATATAGCATAGACAAGGCTCTTTATTTAATCTTGCTTGACCACTAAGGACTGTGAAGGTGAGGATCTGACCAGGATCTTGAAGTTGATCTAATATTGAACTATAAGCTAAGTTAGGGTAATACTGCAAATAGTCAACACTTTCATGATGGTCTTAGTAGGCAGCCTGAAGAACCTTGATCTGACTAGCATAAAGAAAATTTATAGGTGCCCAGGAGAGAAACTCATCAGAGTTTTACATCGTTTCTTTAGAGTTTTCTGTTAGCTTTGTAGTTAAAGTTCTGTTAGCTTTGTAGTTAACGTTAATTTCCAGTTATAAGGCGGGGAGAGGGCAGTAGAAGTTAGATAGGAAAATTGGTGTGTATCTTTAACAATATTATTCCACTTCCTCTAAATATCCAGTTTTCTGGAAAGTTAGAAATAACAGTAAATCTATTCAGTGGTTTAAAAATAACAGCTTTGTGAAATTGGAGGGGTTGTACCTTACATCATTTTTGGAGCACTGTAGCGTGTTTTTAATAGCTTCAACTTGTGTGGAAGTCCATACACAGTCGAGTAAAAATAATTAAAATAAGGGTATTGGCATTATTAGTCATTGCTATTTGTATTTGTGCAAAGGGGAGCAGATGGATAAAGTAGTTGTCAGCAAATCATCTAGCTGTTTGGCTAGAGTCCCCTGGGAGGCCCTATTTATGTACCTAATTAGATATGAACAGTAGCTGCGGTGATATACTAAGGCAGGGGTTGGTACCTGATGAAGAACCACTCCAAGAATTTGGTAAGAGGTCAAAGGCCACATTCTTCTATGTTAATAGAAGAGGTATGGAGGCTGGGTTCAGAAAAGAGCTCGGGGTAGGTGATTGGGGTGTAGGAAGGGTGTGTGTAAGGTCTGGGTACAGGAGAGGATTCTGACCCAGGACAGAGTGCAGGAGGAGGTTCAGAGGGTTTGGATTGTGACCTAGGGCAGGAGGGAGTTGTGACCTGGAGCAGGAGATTGGGGTGCAAAGTCCTGGAGGGATATTAGTATTCTGACCGGGGCAGGAGTGCAGGAGCAGGTACAGAGGCTAGGGTTGTGAGCTAGGGCAAGGAGATGGGAAAGGGAGTGTGAGGGATGCCAGAGGCAGGCTCTGTCTGGGAAGTGTTTACCTTAGTGGACAGCTCCTGGTCAACAGCCCAACAGGGCCCTTGGGTGGGTTCACTCCCTGCCTGCTGTGCCCCCACATGCCGGTCAGAGTGGCTGGTTGTTGGGGCCTTGTGTGTCTCTGCATGCTCTGCACCCCTTTGGGGGGGAGCTCCCAGGGATGGTGGAACAATTTTTATAGTTCCATTGAACCCAGCTGAGAGCCATTGAACCCAAGTGTAAACATTGGACATAAGGGAAACCCATTTCAAGTCAGGAGGTGATGCAGCATTCCCCACACTCCTAGTTCCAATACCTGTGCTGCATGCACCCCCAGCACAATGCTCCCATTGGCCAGAAAAGCCGGCTCCCCGCCAGCTCCAGTTCCTGTCCCCTGTACCCCATGCTGCTGCTTCTGATAGAGGCAGCAGTGGATAAGGACAGGTGACAGTGCTCGCGGGGGCCTGCTTAAAAGCCTGCTTCCTGCGAGCACCGGCTCCTGCCTGCTCTCCCCTCTCGCCCCCCACTGCTGCCTCTGATACAAGTGCTCTTGCACTTAACCATGAAGGCTCATCGGTTAACCATTTAAATGTGTATACTAACACATGCCTAATACTAATTTGTATCAGTAGGGTCTTACCAAATTCACAGCCATGAAACTTGTGACACGGACTGGTAAGTCTGACCTACTCCATTAAATCTCGCTATTGTAGTGGAGACCTGATTTTACAGTTTTGGGCAGCTGGAGAGTGGCTGCTGTTGGGCTGGAGTCCAGTTCTGCCGGTTGCAGCAGCAGTGCAGGAGACAGGTGGCATGGTATGGAGGGCATCGCTTTTGGAGGGAGTCAGGGTTGGCCTTATACAACCACACAATCACCGATCTATAACCCACATACCTACTGGATGTTGTTCACCACCCCATGTAGTGGCACTTAGACCACTTACAGAAAGAGAGAATGAGTTTGCTCTACAGCCTCAGCAGAGAGCAGTTGGCTTTTAGCTCAAGTGGTAGAGGCTCATACACTAAGCTCCAGAGGTCCCTAGTTCTTTCTGTCAGCGTTACACCTGCTCTCGACCCCATGGTCAGGGGGAGTGCTGTGGTCACCCCTCCCCTGCCAATCAATCCAAGGCCTCTGTAACTCCCAAGCATTGGACTCCAGCTGCTAGTCTTGGATGGGTCTGGAAAAGGGCAGGACTTCCTCTTCCTCTCCCTGGGTCACTCCCAAGGCTGGGTCAGATCCATCTCCAGGAATCTCCCGTGGCTTCAGGAAGGTCAGTGGCTGCTGGCTGGGAGTCCAGCTCTGAAAACAGTGCAGGTGCTAGCAGCGCAGAGTTGAATGTGGTATGGTGATGCTCTTGACATCTGAGCTATTGGTGGTAGTAGCGATGCCTTCAGCAGCTGCTTTCTCGCTCCCAGCTCTAAAGGCAATGGCACAGAAAGAAGAGTGGCAATTCCATGACCCTCCCTAAAATAGACACCCCCCCAACCACGACCAATAACCCTGTTTTGGGTTGACACCCCCATGGTTACAGTACTGTGAAATTTCAAAATTAAATATCTGAAATTTGAAATGAATGGCTTTTAAAATCTCACGACCATGAAATTGACCAAAATGGACCATGAATTTGGTGGGGCCCTGTAGTATCAGAGTATGGGCTTCCCTCCAGCTCCCTCAGAAATTGTGCAGGTGTAACTGCCACCAGGCAGATTTGAACCTGGGACCTCTGGAGCTTAGTATAAAAGCCACCTGCCTCCCTGGCTATGCTGTAGCGGTCTCTTGTTCTTATCTGTTGCTGTGTCTAAGTGCCACGGCATGGGACAGTGAACCACACTAGGTGTGTGGGTTACACAGGTACCCACCCTCAATCTTCTTATGCCTTACAAGGAATGCAACAACCTCTTCCCAGCTCCTGGTATCCCTTTGAGTTTTCAGCAATGTATTTCAGTAATTTTTTTTCACTACCTTGCTAAGTTAGCCAGACATGTGTGCGCAATGAATCCTTCCTTAGCTATGTACTTTACAAGCTTAGTGGGGGGGGAGGGGGGGGGCGGAATCCCACTGTGCAATCTCAGCATGCAATTTTCAAAAGCTCCAAACCAGTTTTCCTTAGAAAATCAGTAAGCAGTTGGTGTGCAAAACTTCTTGTTACACTATGCAGTATTGTTGTAGCTGTGTCTTTCCCAAGATATTACAGAGACGTGGAGGGTGAGGTAATATCGTTTCTTGGATCAGCTTCTGTTGGTGAGAGAAAGAAGCTTTTGAGCTTACACAAAACTCTTTTTCAGTTCTAGGGAAGGTACTAGAAACTTTATTGGTATAACAGTGTCAGTCAGGGGTGTGAAAAATCCACACCCAGAGTGACATAGTTAAACGAAGCTACCCCCCTGCATAGACAGTGTATGTTGACAGGAGAACTTTTGCTCACATGGCTACTGCCGGTCAGAGAGGTGGATTAACAGCACAAACAGGAGATGCTCTCCTTCTCATGTAGGAAAATACTCACTAAAGTGTAGGTGAATTGTAATGCTATATGTGAAGATAAGCCCTAAAAGTGTCACTGCTGAATACAAGATCAAACAGATAGTTTAACTTAAGCAGTTAGCACATATTTTAAGAGTCCATTCCAAAAAGCAGGCTAGTGGGTTGCAGTATGTTGAAATAAGCCATGAATCCAGTGTTTTGATGAAGAATCCTGATTTTTAGTGTCTGGCAAAGCTATGAATTTAAGCTCCCAGGCTCATCTTTTGAAGAGGGTGTGCAGGTTTCCTTTGAGATAACGACTGAGAGGTCAGACATAGTGATTGCTTTGTGAAAAATGTTTACTCACAAGTTACAGGGAGTTTTTCTCTTCTAACATTTTCCTGTGTGAGTTCATTTGAGTGTGTTGTGATATGCATGAGTGAGATGCATGGATTGATGTGACGGCTTTAGTTCGGGGCACGAGTGCACAACCCCCGAACTTGGGGTTACGGCCCAGTGGGCCCTCCGTCTGAAGGCTATAAAGTCACAGGTTAAATGGGCGTGAGCTCCCAAGACACCCCCGGGAGGGGATGTATCAGGGCCCAGCGAGCCCTGCGTCCCTAATTCCCCCTCTCGGGGCATCTTGGAAGTTCACCACGGTTCTCGTTGCGGCGGTCCCTATCCCCTTGCACCCGTTCGCTTCTCTTCAGTGTTATGTGCTACATGGAGGGATAAGGGAGGTTGCTAGGGGGACCCGGGCCCACCCTCTCCACTGGGTCCCAGCCCGGGGCCCTAAGGGTTTGGGTCTCAACCCTTACCCGGCTGACGGGGTCCTACCCCGTAACGCGTCAGCCCATGGGTACCAATACGGCCTTGCCCCGGGCTGCTTCCTAGCCTCCCTTGAATCAGCGGTTCTGTGGCCCGAGCCGTCAGCCCTTACCTCGCTGTCGTAGGTACGCGAGAGTCTGTCCCGTGGCTCTCTGGGAGTCCTGGCTTCCTGTCTCCACCGGGGGCGGGGGGAGGAATCGCCTCCCTGGCGTCCTCCCTCTTGGTCCGGCTCCGGGGCGGCTTTTAAACCCCCCGCCGGAGGTCACGCCGTCCTTCTCGTCCCCGCCCCTGGCGTTGCCGGCATCCCTGTGTAGGGCCGCAGGGGGCGGGGTTGCGTCCCAGCATCCCCTGCCCGGGGCGCGCACGTCCGAGCTGGCCCGTCGGCCGGCGCGGTTTGCTGCGGCCACGGGACTCCGCTCCGCGCCGGGCTCGGGGGATGGGGCGTCCCGGTGGCGTGCTGGTTGGGCAGCGCCTCCCGGGCCTTCTGCCGGGGCCGGAGCTGCTGCTCCCCCTGCTCTAGTGCGGGCCGCTGCTGGCCCATCACAATCTTGAAAAGTATGGTGTGGTGGGTGTTGATCATGTCTGTTTTTGGCATCTGTTCTGGCAGGGTCTGGTGCTGTTTTGAGTTGGTGTGTGCTGGTCCATGGGGAGCTTTCTTCTGGAAGCTTTCTTTGTGTAAAGGCCAGAAAAGGGGCTTCAGAAAAGATTTCTTTTGAGATAGAGTCCCCTTTCAGTATGGGCTGTAGTTGTTTGATATTAGGGAGATGTGGAGGGTGAGGTAATATCGGAGGTGATTGATGACCGCTAAAGGTGTGTGGTAGATGGTTTTATTTCTGTGTTGAAGCATGTTTTCTTGGGGTATTTGGGTGACTGTTCCATGATGTGATCTACTTCTCTGTTGCAGTGTCCTTTTGTTTTGGTGAAGGCAGTTTTGAGTGTAGTAAGGCATACACTCTGGACTTTCTCTTTGGAACATATTCTGTGGTATCTGTGTGCCTGGCTGTAGATAACAGATTCCTCCTGGGATGGTTACTGGATCTATGGAGGTGGGAGTGGTGATGCCAACCTCTTCATGGGACATCTTGAGCAAGGATTTCTGTGCAAATCACCATGAAACCAAGATGCATCAAAGATCTTCATCTGCTGAACAGATGACTTAAGCTCCGTCAGATTTTTACTACAACTTCTGCAGCCATCACCCATCCATTAATCTCTCTCTGGAACATTCCTACAGTAGCATCTACTTTCTGGATACCACAATCAGCTTCAACAATTGAAGCGCACAGACAAGAAGCCTACAGGTCACAAGAGCTACCTTCATAGATCCAGTAATCACCCCAAGCACTCCAAGAAATCTGTTATCTACAGCCAACCAGCCACCTTGTCTCGCTTATTCCAGCAGTCATGATTTTGTTGTCACCTCCTTATATTTGTTTTCTTAACCTGTTGTCTCTAGTGATAGGATTAACTGAAGGCTATTTACATGTAGACTGTCCCTGTGTGTACAGTGCCTAGGACAGTGTTTCCTCAATGGTTCCCGGGGTTCTGCGAAGTGAAAATAAGGGTACCGTGAGAAAATTCTATTACAATAATGTTTTATGATTTAAAAAATAATTAATATTTAAGCATTTATGAATTTTATTGAAAACAATTTTCATTTGTGTTTGCCACGATAAGTGTCCCTGTGTAACGCCAGCTTAGCCAGACTGGGGACGACGATGTCACTACTCAGTGCTGCACACGCAGTTAGTCAGTGGTGCGATCTCCTATTATATACCATCATTAACGGTTTATACACATTAAATGTAATTTTTGTTTTTAAATATGTGCAATTAAACTAAATGTTGATCTCATGGCCTTGTTTAGCATTTGTTTATTATTATCCTTACTTATTTGTGGTCTACTTTTTCAGCTCCATATATAAGACTGTTATTAGGGGTTCTGCAAAATTCTTTCAAGTTTAAAAGGGTTCCATGGCCAAATAAAATTGGGAAATACTGGCCTAGGACAATGGGACCCTCATCCGAGAGTGAGGTTTATTGTTACAACACAGATGATGATGATAATAATTTAATAATAATAAATCCCATTTCCTCAATGAAGGCTACATCCATGCCAAATTCCAGTTTTCAACATTTAGCTACTCAATGTACAGCAGTTAAAAAGTGTCATTTTGTTTTATATTGGGAAAAGTTTTCTCTTCACCCTCTCATATTTAGAAATGGCTGAACCATTTGTGTTTGTACTGGGCACAGTTCAGCAGTACCCTCACTGCCTGGGCTACTACAACAAGATTGCTATTTATACTCACACTAGGTCTCATTGAGCTACACCTAGATTGAAGAGGAACTGGAATTGTCCTTGTTGGGAGCCAAGTAGGTAGGTAGGTTCAGGATAATTTGACTGATGTGAATAATTGCATTCCAAAATGTGGCAGCAGACTGGATACTAATACAAAGACCTCACAGTTTACTGGAGTGCTGAGGGTTATAAAACAAACTGGTAAACACTCATCTGATTAGATTTATTTGAATGGGCATTGATTTTTGTTCTCCTGAAATAGGGGAATTCTGTCAAAAAACACTTGAGAAATTTGTCTTAGAGAATGATTGTGAAGTGCAGAAACAAGTAATCAGAAAAATGTGGGACACCTTTTCAGGTAGATGTATTGGAGCATAAGCTTTCGTGGGCAAAGACCCACTTCGTCACGTGCATCTGTCGAAGTGGGTCTTTGCCCATGAAAGCTTATGCTCCAAGACATCTGTTAGTTTATAAGGTGCCACAGGACTCCTTTCGCTTTTGCAGATCCAGACTAACATGGCTACCCCCTGATACTTTTCAGGTAGTTTAGCCTTCAGAACAGAGTTCTGCTTGATGCCTGGTTGGTTTGCTCTGGGTTATTTTTTAAAAGTTTTACAACTCAGCTAGGATTTTAGAGTATTACAGTATAGGCTAGGCTCTACCGTTTGGTCATGATGTAGCTTCCTTTGTTTTCATTGCTGTATGGCTGTGATGGATCTATAAGAAGCCCGTCTGTTAAGTGCATTTTAATATTTAGATCCAACAATGATTGAAATACATTAATGCCCTGTGGGTAAACGTTTCATTTTAAGCAGCTGCCGAGCTTTCTCCCTGCTGCTCCAATTAACACATTCAGCATACACACTTGTCTGTGAGTAGGCTGTGCATATGGGTTAAACCACTTTGCTGTTTATTCACCCCCTATGTGTGATATCAAAGGTGGATCAGCAAGGGTCACATTTTTAAAACAAATGAAATCAAATGAGATCTTGAACATGTGCCAGGGTAAACGTCAGGTTAGTGACTAATAGGCTACAGTAAACCTGTTTTGTCTTCAGCTATGGTTGAGTCCATTGACTAACGTGTCCCCGCCCCCTAAACTCCTCTTCAAATGATGGAGACATAGGGTAGTGAAATTCTAGTGCTGGGATTCCTCTTGCTGTCAGGCAGATCTTCTGAACTTTGTTCTTGAAAAGCTAATTGAGATCAAACTGTACGTGCAATATTTCCACATAAAAAGAATGGATTTGATAAAGGTCCTTTTAAAGGTAAAACAAAATGCTTTGTCATAACTGAAACTGTTGGGATTTTTTTTATAATGGTATCAGAGTGGCTAATCAAAGTGTGCAGCTCTCCATCTGTATTTGCTGTTCATTCATGCTCAAGCAGCTTTTTGTGAAGCTTAGCTGTTGGCTAAGACCAGCGAAAGGTAAACTGAGCTGATAACTGTACGCCGGGGAAAGAGATGGAACGTTTCTTGGGCTTTGTGAAGCAGATAAGACGATCGAGAAGAAGAAAAGGCAAAAAGTACCGACCCGAGGAGGATTACCACGAGGGCTATGAGGATGTCTACTATTATGCTTCAGAGCATTTTAGAAGTAAGCACTGTGTAACCTCACATTCTCTTGTTGTGATAAATATTCAGTTTTTTATCAGAAAAATCCTAGCACTAAATAGATATCTACATGTGAGCCTCCTGTAGGTATTACACGCATAAAACTGTTATTATTTGCATAAATGTGCTGGTAGGAAATTAGAAAGAAAAGCTTTTGTAGTATTGTAGCTTTCAAATCAGGCAGGGTTTGTTGATGTTAATGTTTTAGGTGCAGTTAATTGATTCTCACTGTTGCAAGCCTTTTGTTAGAGCACTTTGTATTGTAAACTGATATGATAGCCTTTTTAGAACACTTTGAGATAGATAGATAGATAGATAGATAGATAATAAAACTACATTCATGTTTCTACTGCACTGCTCTTTTTAAAATAATTGCTCTTGTATAAGTTCAGGTTGATGATTAATATTTGTTGATTGAAAGTCAGTCCTTTGTGTCTGAACCATGACCTGGTATTTACAGTAGAAAGTAAACTCAGGTGGAATTCTTTGGCGCTGCATGTTCAGAATGGCTTTAGGAACTAAGCAACTGGGTTTTTTTCCACTTAATTTGCTGTCAGACATCTGCAGTAATAGCTGTAAATCAAAATAGAATGCCTATTTTTAAGACTCCTGCACAATCTGTATTAGAAATGGCAATGCACTTGAACCCCTGCACCTGTCAGTGTTCTTAGCTCATGTTCTCTTTCTGATTTATTCCAGTGGGTTGGGAATGCCCAAAAATGCCTGAGGGGACAGTGGGAGAGAAACTACTCAAAGACATCTGAATTTATTATGCCATTCTCTAACGGAAGGTGTTGACAGTATAATCAGTCATGCACAAAAATTATTTTTAAATAGAGTTGTTATTCTTTTGACCTGTGATTTGGGAGCTTTGCAGCAAAGAGCTGTGTGTTCTGCCTCTCCCTGACAAGATGAAGTTTAAACATACTTTTATGTTTGTGTACTGTATCATTCAAGTGGCAGTCAGTTTCCCTTCCATCACTTATTCTTGTTTCCATCTGAATAAAGTGTATTATGAAAAAAATACAATGTTTTAAGGGTTAAATGGAGAAAAACTGGATTATAATCTAGAAAAAAAAACAATTTCTACTTTCATGGAAATGCACGTAGCAAAAATGACTTAGACATGGTTCTGACCAACTACATCCAACTTCTTATGCAAGCCAAACAAGGTGGTTTACTTTTGGGGATGTATTTAATTTTTGTTGAATATATGTGTATAATTTATTTGGGTGTTTCATGGGCCATCCTTATTCATATTCTCGGAGCTTTTCTTTATAGGAGGTTATTGTTACATGAATCACATTAAAATAATGAGTACAAGGTATGTTTAATTGATTTGAGATCTGTTAAGCAAAGTACTTTATTTTAGACAAGCTTATCATAGCATGGTACTATCTTAAAATTATGTGGTCTACACCAGGAATATCACATTTAAAATAGAAAACACTGTAGAATTTTAAAATGAAATAATGAAAACATTCAACCTTTTTAGCTTTCTTCTGCATTGGTAGTGCCATGCAAATCACATGGATATATATATCAAATTAGCTATGTCAAGCTAGTGTATCCCTAACAGATGGTAATAGAATATATTTTAACAAAAACAACGAAGCAAACAACAAATGTATGTACGTATGATTTTATTAGCTATTTTTAAAAAAGAAGCACGAGGCAAGTGTGTGACTGGACGAAGTTCTTAATGGTAATTACTCCTTTCATTTTTACTCTTATTAGTAGAATAAAATTATAAATATTTTTCTACATACTTTAACCTGCCAAGGTCATGTGTGTATTAAGATATTTTCAAGTTGGTGAATGGGCAGTTCTGAAATTGGCATAATCAACGGAGTTTAATAATCACCTACATCATAATACATAGCTCTACCGAGTTGGATGTGCATGGGGCTTGCAACTTCAAACAGCAACTTAATAAAATGTATTCCAAGAGACTCAGACTCTAGAGACTTGACTGTTCATCAGTCATCAAATATGAAAGTGTTTTACTGAGATATCTCGTCAAATGTAATTGCTTCTTAACATTTCTTTTGTCTACTCTTTCAGTATGTTGTGTGTCACTGTTTTGGTGGGTAGATGTAATACAAACTTACGTTGCACAAAGTGTCCAGGGATGCCACTGCTGTTGCGAAAAGTTTTGCTCTTCATGCCAAATTTCATGAAATCTATAAAGTTAAATATCTGTGCCACATTTAAATATTACTTAGCTATGCACCAGCAATTCACTGTTTACAGTGGGCAGGTTCAGAGAAATGACAAGCCTTTTAATTATCATTCCCTTTGCATTCATGTTTAGAAAATTCTTTTCATTGTTGAAAAGATACTTTACTACATTTACTGATAAAAATGTCAACAGCTCAGAGATAATGGAGTCAGAGATTTCTTGTTAACTCAAATAGTAGAAGCATTTCTGGTATGCCCTCTTCCTTCACCCCTACCCGCCCCCAGTAGTACTAGGTACTTGGACTTTTAGTTCCAAAATAATATTTTATTTCTCTTTAAATTTACCTAATGGAGCTGAAGATTCATTCAAACAATCATTTTACATGTGCAATTAATATCTCTCATGTTCTTACTTGATATTACACGGTGTAATATATACACTATTTGCTATGAAATCCAAAACCTATATTAAAAGAACTCTAGGATCAAACAACCACACAAAAAGCAAAAGAAAAGAGTTAAAAATTGAATAGGCCTCTGGGAATTGAAGATAAAAGTTTTTTCTGACATTTTTCTGTCCCTAACTTTCCCTTTTGTGCCTGGATATTTTAACTCATGCTTCTATCGTGTACATAGGAACACCACTCTTCTGAACCCCTCTGCATGGAAAATCAGATGAGCTATGCTCCTTTGGCACAATAGGGTCAATGTAGGGTAATTATGGCAAAAGCTCCCCTGGTAAAAGGATGGTCCTAACTTTGAATCTCTCCCTTTTCATCAAGCTTTACTACAACGCTATTGAAATTCATTTTCTTAAAACTTTATTCGTAGCCTTATTTTGAGATGCTGTATTAGCTACATTATTTTTGTTAAGATTATCTGAATACAGCGTGTTACATGACGTTAGTACCTTCCTCATCTGAGGAAGGATGAGGGATTTTGCCAGAGCAGGGGAGGTCATTTCTGGCCCCCTGCCACTGCTTGCACTCACTCCCTCCAGCTGTGGCCCACTGGCCTCCCAGCTGGCTCCACAGCTGCAGCTGCTCTACTGATCCCACTGGGCTACTGCTGTGGCTCCTGGCCCTGCCGGGCAGCCACATACCGGGGCTCTCAGCCCACCGAGTAGCTGTGCATCGGGGCTCCAGGCCCAAGTGGATAGCTGCACACCGCATCTTTGGGCCCCACTGAGCAGTTGCCCCCGCCACCACTGCTGCAGCTTCTAATCCTGCCAGGCAGCCACGAGTCACGTCTCCCAGCCCAACTGTCACATGCTGGGAGGCCCTCGCTGGCAGTCTACCGTGGGGCCAGCAGGCAGCCTACGGTTCTGCTGGCCCCACAGGGCTCCCTGCTGCTGGCTCTCCACCAGGACACACTGTTACTGCTGCATCCGTGCTGGATCACGGATGGTGCTGGACCAGAGAGTCCCGGTTAAGAGAGTTTCAACCTGTATTGATGAGTGGTATTCTTGTTACACAAACTCATAACAATATTAGTATTGCGGGTCTCTCATTCATTTAAATGAGACATAACTTTGTGACAATGAGTAATGAAATTACTGCCCCAGGTACTCTGAAAACTTGGTGCTTAATACATAACTTATCTGAGCAAGTGTTCTATTCATCTTGTGCACTGTTAAAGTGCTGCCACATAACCTGTTCATTGCAATGAAGCTTTGCATAATAAAAATCCTTATTACATTATAGATTGTTTTTCAACTGTAAGAATGGTATGTAGCAGAAGTTCTTGAAATATTTTTGATGTTCTATTGTTTTGTAAAACCAAAATATTTCACAAAGATATATTGGTTTTGATGGGAAGATTTCTGAGTTGCAGGGCTCTGTTCACTTCTGACAAGAGGTAGACACACTAGTCAAAAACTTAACCTTTTCAATCTCAAAATGGAGCATTCCACATGATTCCATTTTGCAAAATAATTCAAAAGGTTTTTCATTTCAGTTCAAAAGGAAAATAACATAAAAACATCTGTATTAGGTTAGACCAGTGGTTCCCAACCTTTTCCAGATGGGGACCCATTTTGACAATTCAGGAAGACTTGGTGACCCAAGGCAATTCAAAAATGGGGGGAGGAGGGAAGTCAGAGCCACCTGGGGAAACACTTGGCAACCTTTTGAAATGTAATGGCCAGGGCTCGACAAACAATGTAATCTACTTGCCTGTGGCGAGTAGATTAAACCCCAGAAGAGCCGGCGCAGAGTGATCTGCGCATGCGCAGAACAATCTGCGCATGCGCAGAGCGCAGAACTGCGCGGCTGGCGAGCAGGGCTCGCCGCCGCTCGGCAAGCCCTGGTAATGGCGACCCATATTTGGGTCCCGACCCATAGGCTGGGAAACCCTGGGTTAGACCAAAGATCCCAGTATCTATCCCAGTATCTAGTCTTCCAATAGAGAGTGACTGCCAGATGCTTCAGAGGAAATGCCAGAATTGGTAAGCATCAAGTGATTCATCCACTGTTACCCATTCCTAACTTCTGGCAAACAAAGGCTAAGGACACTTTAAAGCATGGTTTTGCATCCCAGCCCGTCCTGATTAATAGCCATGGATGAATCCACCCCCATGAATTTAGAGTTCAAGGAGAACTAGATGTAATAGTCTTGGCCTCACAGCATCCTCTGGCAAAGAATTCTACAGGTTTGCTGTATGCTATTTGTTGATCCCTGATTTTTGTGACATGGGAAGCAATAAATAACACTTTAAAATCATGACTGCTGTGGAGAAAATAAATATAGACCTGTATCATACCCACTCTTTTTCGAGCTGAAAAGTCCCAGTCTTATTAATCTCTCCTCATATGAAAGCCGTTCCTCATCCCTAAACATTTTTACTATTTTCTGTACTTTTTCAGTTCCAATTTATCTTTATATATAAACACACACACACACACACACACATACAGAGAGAGAGAGAGAGCGTGCAACCACATCTGCACATAGTGTTCAGGATGTGGATGTACATGAAGTAAGATAGAGGCAATATGATATTTTCTGTCTTATATATCCTTTTCCTAATTATTCTTAACATTGTTAGCTTTTTTGACTGCTGCTGCACATTTGTTTTTAGAGAATTATCCATGACTCCAAGATCTTTCTTGAATTATCAACAGATAATTTAAATCTCACCGTTTGGTGTCTATAGTTCAGAGTATGTTTTCCAATGTGCATTACTTTGCCTTCATCTGCCATTTTGTCACCAAGGTGCCCAAATTGTGAGCTCCCATGATAACTCTTTGAAGTCTGCTTTGGATTTAACTTGAATAGTTTTGTAGCAGCTGCAAATTTTGTCAACTCATTGTTTAGCCCTTAAAAAAATATCAGAACCTTGAAAGTGGTAACAGAATGGAGTTGTCTTCCTCTAAACAGCAGTGTTGCATAATCAACATGGAGGCATCACTCTAAAAATCCACATTTTGTTGTATGGCTTTTTTAACTTCAAACCCTGAACGATCAATGATTTTTTCTAGTCAACGATCAAGTTTCAGCAGGTTACAGTTTGAACTGGCTGTTTATTAAATTTTGGAAAATAAACGCTTTACAAAATATTGTATTTATAGTAATAATGACCCAGTGACATTTTGTACTTGCAATATAATAGTGTAAGAGTTTGGCTTCTGAACTGGGTTGTAATGTCCATTTCAGTTGAGATGTTGCATGCCATTTGTTCTTTGTATGCTCCGTACTCAGGACAGGATAAAACCGTAAGTAAGTATGCAACTAGCTTATGCTACCCAGACTTCTTATTCTTTTCTTCTTTACATATTTTGCCTCATTAATATAAATCAGTACAAGTAACTTTTACCCATGTGAGTTAAGTCAATGGAATTACTTGAGAAGGTTGGTTACTCAAGTATCTCTTTGAAGGATCAGGAAATTATTTTATAGAAAACTTCATATCCAAGTAGCAATCTGTAATTTAGCCTGCTGTCATTTGTAAAGGTTAAGATATTTAAAACTGAAAGTTAAAAACTCCAAATGAATAATGTAAACATTTTATGTAAAGATTTTGCTGTATATATTTAATAATGATTATTAAAATTTAAATTATTTGGTAGTTTCAGAATGTAGTTTCAAATATACGAAAGAACACCAACTATATGCGTGTGGAATTGCTGAAGTATGGAATGGTCATATATAAGCGTTTGTGTTTAAAGATAAATATGTGCTTTAGTGTTTTGCTGGATCCATGTCTAGCTAAGCACTCAGGGAAGTATAAAAATGCTAATGTTACAACAATTTGCCAAACCTGATGATCTGAAATATACAGAACTAATTGAGAGACAACTTGATTATTGAGCATACAGAAACCAATTTGGTCAGTTAGATGTTTTCAAGCTGAAATATTCCTAAAACTGGCATCAGCTACTTGTGGCAGAAACTCAGGCTCCAGACCTAAATTGGAGAACTCCATTCAGGTCATGCTAGTGCAAATCTTTTTGGTGTTAAAGAAGACTTAAAGGCCTTTCCAGGTGATATATTTATTCAAATGAGTAAAACTGAGGTTGAGTCAGAAGTAGCAGTTCCAAAATTGTCCTGGATGGGACCACAAGGTGTTGATTCTTTTCCTTGTTTTCAACTGTTTCCATGGGATCTTTGTTGCACAGAGGAGTTTGGACACCTTTCAAGGCACCTGGAAATGAGAAGCCAGTTTAGATAGGTACCAGTGCTACAAGAGCTGCTCTCACAGTCAGCTGTGGGATAGAAACCAGAAGCTGAAGACAGACATTTAGGAGAGAAGGGACTGAAGCATCAGGGTAGTTATGTGCAGCAGGAGAAGAGGAATCCTTGCAACACAGAAACACACTGAGATGAAGCAGAATTAATATTGTGACTGATAAGCCCCTTGGAATGTACACTTCGGGAGGATGACTTAGGGAGACTCTTTGCAGACACAGATTAAACAACAAATGATCTGGTAGTTTGAAATAGGGAATTAGGTGTAAGAGGGGGTGTGGGTCATTGTTCCCCTATTTTTTTCCACCCATGTGCAGAATAAATGTGCACCAGGACATGTGCAGATGTGCACCACAAGTAGAAACTAATGCTGCTGGCTGTGGGTGCTCTGCCAATCAGCTAGGTGCCATTTGAATCTTTTCTGAGTGGCTGCCCAAGTGCATAGCTTACAGGGAACACTGATGTGGGATCTGGGAGAGAGTTTGGGTAAAGGAGGGTATGCAGGAAAAGAGTGCAGAGGGTTTGGTTTATGATTTGGCCAGGAGGAGCTTACCTTAGGCACCTCACAGCCACCAGCCCAGCAGGGACCCCAAGGCAGGCTCCCTGTCCGCCATGCCCTGTATGGCACTTAAAGCACGGCCGAGGCAGGTTCTGGCCTATAGAAGTTGTGAGATTGTGCTGGGTGGGAGTTCGGCGTTACCTGTAAGCTGAGCACTTGGGCGGCCACCCAGGAGAGATTCCAGTGCCACCCAGCTTTATGAGCAGAATGCCCAGAACCTCCCACAACTGGCAGTGTGTGTTTCTACTGGTGGTGCACATCCACACATGACTTGGTGCACATAACAAAATTTATTTTGCCCATGGATGGAAAAAATTAGAGGGAACACTGGCAGGGGCAGAGAGCACATGGTCCCCACAACCAGCCACATTGAGCGGCATGGGGGTGGAGGGGTGCAGCAGGCTGGGAGCCTCCCTGAAACTCTCGCTGTACTGCGAGACAGTGGCAGGCTGGATCTGGCCGTTTGGTGGACTGGATCTGGCCCTGAGGTTTTATTTTGCCTACCCTTGCTTTAAGTGGTGATTGTATTAATCAAATTAACTTGTATACCAGACCTGTTACTGAAATAACTCCAGCACTAAAACTGGACTAAGGAAAGCAACATGCATTGGTCATGTGTTGTGATTTTTTTTTTTTTAATTCTTTAGTAAAATTATGTATTGCTAATGACAAAAGTTAGCTTTAGTCCATATAACCAGTTACTTATCACTGATGTGTTTGCAAATGTTAGCAAAGGTTCACAATACACACATATACGTGCAGAGGAAGGTTGCATAGGTTTAGTGTTATCCTTATGCATTATCTCTGAATCTGGGAATTAAAGCTTTTTTGTTTTTTGTTTTTAGATCCTGTTTTCTTATAATATAAAAGTAAAGGGAAAAATCCAAACCAGTTTACTGACAAAATGAAGGTAAACAATGGCAAGAAATAACCCCAAACAACTACATCGGGTTTTTTACTTGTATAAGTTCACAGATTAAATTTTCCAAAGCACTCTGTGTTGACCTCATTCTGTTCCTACAGAAATCGATGGGGAAACTTTCTCAATGACTTCAGTGGAAGCATTTAATATATTTTAAAGTTGTGTCATGAATCCAAATTGTGTTGCTTTGCTCTGAAAGACAAAGTTGATAAAACAGCATGCTTAAAATTTTGTGGGTATGGTAGCGCTACAAAAGTTCAGTTTTGATAATAATATTGGTAACTCTATGGTGCAATGCATGTACTAGAAGTTAGGCTGCCTTGCATGTGTCTTTCTGGGAGGTGCCGTGCTGCTGCTGCTATTGCTGGCTGGCTGAAGATGTCTGCCTTTTTTGCTGGCCAGGTTGCCACTGACCAATGCCACTGGACTGTTGGGGCTTGGATTATCTGAGGCTTTTTAAAAATCAGGCTGTGGTCAGGAACAGTCTTAATTCTGCCCTGCATGGAAGGTTCGCCCACCTTCGTTTCATTGTTCTGGGAGGGGGGAGGAGGCAGTGTTACTTGGTGAGCACTTGGGTGGCCACCCAGGAGAGGTGGGTGTGAGGAATAGTTGTTTGCATTATATTGGTGGGTTTGTAATTGTTTCATTTTGGTTGTGTTTGTGGTTCTAAAAAGTTTGACTTTCTTGTCATTTTGTGTGATGATTGGGGCATTGTGCATCTGTAGCAAAGGTAATGTGGGTGTTTCTGAGGGGATCTGTTATTCATTCTGCAAATAACACTGTTGCCAACTTTTCTGATTTTGTCATGGCATTTGATTTTTTTTCCCCCTTAAACTCCTAGCTCCTGGTAATCAAGTGAGTACATGAAAATCTCAGCTTGCATTTCTAAAATTAGTACATTTCTAGCCCCCATTAGGGTTGCCAGGTGTCCAGTTTTTGCCCAGCCTGCCGTTATTTGGGTCCCCCCGTCTGGTTTGATTTCCGATCTGCAAAAAAAAAAAAAGTACTGGACATTTCAAATACTGGACATGTGAAATGTCCAGTATTTCCTGTTTCCCTCAGACAGAAGCCCGGCGGGGACAATTTTCCCCTGCCGCGTCTGGCAGGGGTGGGGGAGTGAGAAGTGCGGGGCCATTTAAAGGCGCAGCACCCCCCCTCCCTTTTTTTTTTTTGCTCAACAACTTTGGTCTCTCCCTTTTTTTCCTCAACAGAATTTTTTCCCGGTGTTTTTTTGCCGGGGGGGGGTGGTGGTGTTCGGTATTTTTGGTTAAACCATCTGGCAACCCTAGCCCCCATGGCTATAGACAGCGGCTTTAAAATATGACCATGGTATAGTCTAAAGATTAAGGTACTAGAACACAAATATAAAGTAACCACAATGTATAATTAAAAAGATCTGATTCTTTTAAGCATATCTCATGACCTTGTTCAACCGTGACCCATGATTTTTGAATGCTTGAGGTTGGCAATAGTGGAAGAGGAGCAGCCCCAAATCAGTTTGTCCTGGTGACAAGGCATGGAATAGCCCTCCTATCCCAAATTTGGGTGTAATCAGTGATAGTCATCTGGTCTTCTTCATTGCCTTTCAAATTAAGTAATAGCCACTATGGGTGCAGTCTCTCCTCTGAGAGGACCCTGAGACAATAGCATGGCCTGGGAAGGCAAGATATATTGCAACCTTAGTGGGAGCAGTGGACATCAGTATTCCCATTCACAGATACATGCATAAAAAAGGGCAGCAGGGCCAATGACAACAAAGGGCTATATTCATTCCTTTTTTTCATGCTGCAAGCACTTTCTGTGCATCAGGGCTGCTTGTATTTGTTTCTCAGAATAACACTGTGACCTTTTCAGACGTGCTTTAAAGTCAAACTCTGCATGTTCACATTGGTACCTGCTGTCTGCAGAACGTATCAGTTTTCTGCAAAACAGATCAGACAAGCCCGCCAACTTTTGTATCTGTAACTCTGACACATGTTTGTGTTCCACTTGCTCAGGTGTAGAGCTGTTATTTCATGATAAGCATGCTTCTGGCTTGCATGCTTGTGATCTGTTTCAGAGGTGGTCAGTTGCTCATTCACACTTGTACTTTTATGGCCCACTTTAGTGTAAAATCTAAGTGACTCACTAATGTGTTTATTCTTACAGCAGCCCATTGCAACAGCAGTGTTCCCTATAAGCTGTGCACTTGGGTGGCCGCTCAGGAGAAATTCACACACTGCCCACCTGATTAGCAGAGTGCCCATAGCAAGGTTTTGTGGTTCTGTTGGTGGTGCACATTCGCACATGCCTTGATGCACATAACATTTATTTTGCACATGGTTGGAAAAGATTTGCAGGAACATTGTGCAACAGTACTCAGACTTTTCCAGTAAAGACTCTGCAGGCGCCTCGCTCCCTTATCGCAAAGTGTAATATAACAGGTGGTCTGGGGCATTGCTATGTGGGTGAAATCAGGGCAAATTACAGCCCAAGACTGGGTCCCCCTTGTAAGGCTCCAAACCAGTCACACAGAGCACTTCGGCTGCCACTCTGGCTAGCAAGAAGTCTCATAAGCAATCCCCTTAAACACTCCAGCTTTACCTATGCCACAACCAGCACCACAATTTACAAACATGAGAGGTTATGAAAACCAGTTTTACCAACTCCTAAAAAGTTCTCCCGGTCCCAAAGGACCAACCACAGTCCCAGGTCAATCTATACCTTAGAACTTACCCAAAAGAGCATGCTGCACCGATCCTTTAGAATCTAAAGTCTAAATGTTTATTAGTAAAAAGAAAGAAAAGGTTGAGAGTAGGATTGTTAAAGAAAGCACATTACATAAATCAATCACCAAGTTCTTGATGCAGGCGCTTAGCAGAGATGTAACACATTGCTAGCTTAAAAGTCTCTCATGTACATCCTATGTTAGGATGGGTCAACGAATCCTTCCACGACTGCTGTACTTAGCAAAGGTACTTCTGGAGCAGAGGGAAGGAGTGAAGACAAATATGGAGGCACCGCTAAGATACTTTTATAATGTTGCCTGTGGGGAGGGAAATCCATTGTTCTGAGTGACGGTATCTCCCAAAATGGAGCTGATCACATGATCACCATGTCCTCCTTAGGCAAGGCCTCCTTCCTTTTTTCTTTTTCTCTCCCCTCCCCTTCCCCTCTCCTATTTATTTCGAGTTTTCATATCCCCCTACTCATAACTCCGGTCATCTGCAGAAGTGGGCTGTGCCCACAAAAGCTCATGATAACATCTACATGTTTTGTTAGTCTATAAAGTGCTACCAGACCATTTGTTGTTTTTTTCACACAATAGGTGGTCGATGCCTGCTGCAGTCTCCCAGACAGAAAACATTTAAAATATAAGTATAGGGCCCATATTCATAACTTTACATACAAGAATCATACAAGTGTATGAGTAGCATTGACAGAATCAGCAAAGCATAAGCTTTTGTGAGTAGGGTTGCCAGGTATCCGGTTTTCTACTGGACAGTCTGGTATTTGCGCTCTCTGTCCGGTAAAAAAATTCAGAAAATACCGGACATGTTCAATGGGTGCCGGATGGAAGCCTGGTGGGGGCGGGGGAGCAACTGGGAGGCAGGGCCGCGATTGGCGCTGGGAGTCTGTGGTCGCGTGCAAAAGCTGGGCAGGTGGGGAGAGTGGCTGGGAGTCCCAGCCACTCCCCCCGCCCGGCTTTTCCTGTGGTTGCATGCTGTGGTTGGCGCCTCCTGTGGTTGCGTGCTGAAGCTGGGCGGTGCGGGGTTTTTTTATATGCCTGCGACACACGGGGTCTTTTTTTTTTTTTTTTTGGCTGCGTGTTTGATATTTTTTGGGAGACTATCTGGCAACCCTATTTGTGAGATACCTCACTTGGCCCACTTTGCGCACAGAATTTGGGGCAAACGCACAACACTGGGTGCAACAATGATCTGCATTTTCCTATTGAAATCCAATAGTATGACACACAGCCAAGGTATCCTCAGCAATTCAGTTTGGGCTCAAGGCAGAACGGGCCGGGGGATTGGGGTGGAGCTGGCACTAGAGGCAGAGTGGGAACGAGTTCAGAGTGGAGAATGAGTGCAGAGTGGAGGAGGGCTAGAGCAGGGGCTGGGGTTGGACCTGTGTTTGGAGGCAGAGCAGGGGGCAAGTAGTGGCCTGGGAGTGGAGATGGAGTAAGGGCAGATCTGGTCTGGGGCTGGAGCATAGAGTGGAGAGGGAATGAGGGTGGAGCTGGGCCTGGAGGCAGAGCAGAACTGGAGGCTGAATGGGATTGGAGGCTGAGCTGGGTCTGGGAGCAAAACAGGGCTGGAAGCGTGGTGCATCCTCCCTCCCTCATTGGGAGGCTGGTCCTGGTCCTACTGTATGCTCCCTGAATACACCTCTGTGCACCCCTAAAGGGCATCACCCACAATTTGAGGACCACTGTCCTATGAAGTGGGGAAGTATTATTACCCTCATTTTCAGAGGGAGAATGCTAGGAGGCTGTTATAAAAGGGGAAGTCTTAGCAATGTCTGAGTCTTTTTAAAAGATGCTGTAGATGACTTTGTGTTCCAAATAGTACAGGAAGTGTGGAGGAAATATGTGCTGTTTTATTTCTTCGTTTATTTTTATCAAATTTTTCTAGCCAAGAGGATTTTGTCTTGTGTTGTGCTCATAGATGTGTATGAATGTTTGAATAGAAGTTACAGATGAATTATGTAGTTTATATAAATCCATATTTAATTAGAGTCCTTGCTTAAGCAATTTTACAGGCACTTTAGGCAGTGAGGCACCATAAAAATATGTTCTCTTAAGGTAGGAAAACAATACTTCTGTTGTGCTAGGAGTAGAGTCAAATCTTGAAGGTCACTTGGGGGAACTAAAGTGTAGCCTTTCCTGTATTGAATGTTTAATATAAGTATGCATTTCTGCTGTTCTAGTTACTCTATGTAGTTATTTAAAGGAGACTGGTCTATGTCATTTAAAGAAGCCTACAATGGTAACAGGGTGAGGCATCAGCACTTTACATTTTTGCACCAGCTATTGGGACTTCTTGCTTTTAACAACTAGAAATGTAGACTGTCAGTGCTATTGTTCTTTCTTCCCCCTCCAGTCCAACTCTTGTTCCTTGTCTGTTGAAATAAAGATGTTCATATTCCTTAGCTCAAGAAACATACTTCTATAAGAACTGCCACCCTTTAGCTACTCTTCTCTTGAAGTTACTTTACTGCAGCTACGCTGCACATCTTGTCATTTAGAGTGGTGAGCAGCCAATGTGTTGCTGCTGCCTAATACATTTATATCTGCTTCTTTTGATAACTTGACCCTAGTTTCAAACAAGGGAATTTAGAGATGTGGGCAGCCACTGAATTTTCTGTTTCCTGTGGTGAATATGTAAGTGCATGTATTTATCATTGATATATCAACTTACATCATGCATATAAAATGTCAAGATTATTTTCCTTTTTGCATACTCTCAATTGATTTTTGACACTGAGCTATATAAGCTTAATAGACAAACGCAGTAGGTAAAGTGCCTATCAAGCTATGATAGGAAACTTAAAAAAAAGAAAAGAAAAGAAAGTGGCAACAAAATATGCCTTTTTAAAACCAAATTCTAAAGCTCGAATAAATTATTACTTCTTTCTTCAATAGGCAATAATTGTCATGCATAAGAAACTATCAAAAAGAATAAGCAGCTGTTTTTCTTTAAAATGTTTTCTTATATAGGTAATGTTTAGCCACTAAGATATATTATAGGCAAAGCTGACAATACTGTCTATATCAGGGTTTCTTCCATTTGATTGCACTGAAGTCCAAGTGCCACTACCCTGAGGAGCACCAAAACTTGTGGACTTTAGCCCTGGGCAGCGGGACTCAGACTTCTGCTTTAGCACCGAGACCCAGCAAGTATTAACGCCAGCCCTGGTAACCCCATTAAAATGGGGCTGCAGCCCACTTTAGGGTCCCGATCCACAGTTTGAGAGCTGCTGATCTATGTTTCAGGTTCATCAGTACTGTGTATTATAATACCTTGTTTTCAGTTAATTATAATATTGGCAAACTTAAAATGGTTTAGGCTGAAGTTTTTCTTACTGTGTGTCTATCTCAAGTTTTTCTGGGACGTTTCAGCAAAAATAACTCATCTGTTACTGCAAACAAGTTTAGGAGGAAAATGTTTCCCTCCATGTTAAAAAATGCTTACAGCCACTTCACTGAAAAACTCTTGAGTGTCTCTGCTCTTTGGGGACAGGGACTTGAAATTTAGCTGGGGGTCATTCTGAAATCACCAATGTGCCTTTTGCTTTCCCCATGAAAAACAATGCAAATGAGGCCAAATTATAAGCTTCTGGGGGGGCGGGGGAAATCAGTTTGCACATGCTCAATAGAGACTTAGATAGTTTAGCCAACCAACTAATAAGGATGCAATACATTCCATGCCCCTTTGTGGGGCTGCAGAGGCAGAGTGGGTTATTCCCTATATTTATAATTCTGGGATATTGTGGGCCACTGTGACATCTGGCAAAGAAAATGAGAGAGAGGGAGCCTGTCTCTCCTGAACTCTCAGTGCTTCTCATGACCAATGCAAAGGACTCCACAGACTTAAGGTGGAGGATGTGGCAGAGGGAGTAGATAAGACAAGAAGTTTGAGGGGGAATGTGAGGGGAGAGGAGAGCAGACCAATCAGATGAGGTGTCAGGGACTCTGTGGGAAAGAAGACTGGGGGGACCAGAATGGGGGGGAGATTGGGACTTGCATGGGGAGCCCTGAGGGATGATGACAGTACTGGCTGGGCAAGGAGACTGGGACTGGAACAAGATGCTGCATGAGGGAGGGCAGGAGATAGACTGGGAGAAGAAGCTGATAGGGAAGAGAAAAGACAGGATCGGGATAGGGAGAGGTACTATTACTCACACTGTTACTTGTGTGTATGGGGGGAGATTGGAAGTGCTTTGGAGGAGAGAATTAAAATTCAAAATGATCTGGAAAAAAACAGAGAAATCATCTGACGTAAACTGAATGAAATTCAAGAAGGACAAATGCAATTACTCCCCCTTAGGAAGGAACAATCAGTGTACATGTACAAAATTGGAAATGACTGCTTAGGAAGGAGAACTGAGCAAAGGCATCTGGGGATCATGGTGGATTACAAACTAAATGTGAGTCAACAATGAAACACTGTTACAAAAAATGCAAACACCATTCTGGGATTGTCTATTAGCAAGACATGAGCAGAGTTCTCTCTAATGTTTTCCATGTGCAAAATAAAATTTATTATGTGCACTGAAGCAGTGTGGCTGTGCACCATTGGTAGAAACACATGCTGCGGGCACTTTGCTAATGAGCTGGGTGGCATTTGGCCACCCAAGCACTCAGCTTATGGGGAACACTTAACACCAGAAATAATTCTTTTGCTCTACTTTGTACTGATTAAATCTCAGTTGGAGTATGTGAGCATTTCTGGATGCTACATTTCAGGAAAGATGTGGACAAATTTGAGAGAGTCTAGAAAAGAGCAACAAAAATGAGTAAAGCTTTAGAAAGCATGGCTTATAAGGCAAGGTTGAAAGAAGTGGGTTTGTTCAGTTTGGAGAAGAGAAGGCTGAGAGGGAATGTACTTTTTCAAGTTCATAAAAGGTTGTTACAAAGGGGGGTGAGAAAAATTATTCTCCTTAATGTCTGATGATAGGACAAGAAGCAGTGGGCTTAAATTGCAGCAAGAGAGGTTTAGATTGGTTATTAGGAACTGTCAGCGTAGTTAAGCAATGGAATAAATTGCTTAGGGAGGTTGTGGAATCTGTCATTGAAGATTTTTGAGACCGGGTTACACAAATAACTGTCAGCGGTGGTCTAGATCAGTGTTTCTGAAAGTGTTCCATGAAATCACTTTGAGAAACACATTAATTGGCCGCCCCGGTTTGTTTATTTACTGGCGCCGCAGCCACAGAGCCTTGTGGCTCCTATTGGCTCCATTTCGGCCTTTGCAGCCAAGGGGAACCGCGGGAAGCAGTGTGAGCCGGGCCACCACTTCCTACTGCTCTGCTTGGCTGCAAAGAGTGAAACGGAGCCAATGGGAGCCGCAAGGTTCTGTGGCTGCGGCGCCAGTAAATAAATAAACCGGGGCGGCCAGTTAATGTGTTTCTCAAAGTGATTTCGTGGAACACTTTCAGAAACACTGACCTAGATAACACTTAGACCTATCTTAAGTACAGCGGCCTGGACTAGATGACATCCCTTCCAGTCCTACAGTTTTATAATTCTAGTTCCTGTGGCAAAGAGTGTATGTCATCTCCCTCTAGGGCTGGTCCACATAGAGGAGGACAACTTAGTACCGTTGTCAGTTATTTTCTTAGCTCAAGTGGAGATAGTCTGCTGTGGCTCAAATGTTATAATCTGGTTTATGAATCATTGGGTGTCCACAGGATACCACATGATTAAAATTCCTGATGTTTAGTTTTCCTTTTTAGAAACCTAGGAAATTATACAAAATTATTTTAACGTGCATAAAGGTTGCAAAGTCAAGAACCTAATAGTTAGGAAACTTTAATTTGTTTGTATCCTTGTTGTGTATGTGTTATGATACATTGTTTAATTGCATGATTACATACTATGTTTTCCCATAGGATCCTGCAGCATTCAGTGCACATGACAGATTGTGCTTTTGGGATTAATTGGGGTTGTGTCATAAAGAAGGCTATTATTTGTAGGAACCCTACCTCATTTGCTGCAGAAGTTGCAATGTGTGCGTGAATGATGCAGAGGATTATAGGAAGAAAAAGGATGGTCTCATGGTTAAGGCACTTGATTTCTGCCGTAGAAAGCTGGATTCTGTCCCTGAATCTGCCAGTGCTAGGATAATCACTTAGGCTATGTCTACACTATGTATTTTGTCAGAAGAGGCAATGAGAATGAAGTGCTGATTAGCATTTTGTCGTGCTTCATTTGCATAATCTATTCCGATCCGTTTTTGTGCAAGACGTTTTTGCGCAAAAACATGTAGTGTGGATGTGTCCATTTTGCACAAAACCCCCTTTTTGTGCAAGATCCTTATGCCTCTCCCGGACACGGACACGTCCACACTGCATGTTTTTGCGCAAAAACAGATCGGAATAGATTGTGTTGTGAAAACTAATATTTGTAAAGCATTCAGACACAATGAAGAGAGCCATAGACAAATTCATGAGGAAATTAATTATTCTTTTTAGAACAGGACTTGAATAGTGTGCAGTAAACAACAGGCCACACATTGAACAATAAGAATATAAAGAAGAGTCCACTCAGTCCCGGTCACTGGCTGAGACAGGATCCTGTGATTTAAAAAAAATGCATGTAATTAAAGAACATATTGCATATGTTCAAGGGAGGGGTGGCAAATTAGGGTTGCAGAGTCAACCTTAATTCTAGTTTTTCTAACTTAGTGTACTTAATTTTGCAACCTTAATGTTTTTGTGTACTGCTTTCTATGTAGGATATAATATAGAATTCTTGACTTCTTCATCTTCCTCATCAGGGATGGCCAACCTGCGGTTTGTGAGCCGCATGCAGCTCTTCCCTCCCCCCCAAAGTGCGGCTCGTGAAGCCTCCCCCGCGGCTCACAAAGCCGCCCCTGCACCCCTAGAAACAGCCCCCAGCTCCCTATACTCACCGGGGCAGGGGAGCTGTCTGGTGCGTCGATTCAAAATGGCGGCGGCCAATGGGAGCCTGATGTGGCTAAAAAGCCTCATCTTTTTTTTTTTCCCCCTCAACAACTCTGGGAATCTGGTGGGGAGCTCTTCCCCCCCAATAAAAATTGCTCAAAAAAAAATTCTGGTGCGGCTCTTTGCATTTTTTCCGCCACTGTTTCAGCTCTCTTCGTTTAATGGTTTGGCCGCCCCTGTTCTACATTGTGTTATGAACAGTCCACACATCTAGTGTAAAAAGGAAGTCTTTCTGGGCAATAACGTCAAATATATTCAGCATCTTCCTTTTCATTTAAAACTAGAAAAAGTTCTAGCTTTTATGGGTTCTGAAAGTGACATTTAGAATATGATCATGTGACCTCAGTGCAGACTGACAGCTCTAGTGGTTTTACCGTGTTTTCCCTTGTTACAGCTTCTGTTTTCACTGCTGCCATTCAGAACACTGGGGGAGAGGGGACAGTGAAACACACAAGAATCACATCAGTTTCACTCTGCTGCTGCCTAGGAGAATTCTGAGTAGCCCCAAAGGTAGACACTGCAAATAATCATTTGGAAAGTAGGTTGTGGCAGGTGAACTATCTTTGCTATGATCATAGTAGCAGCCCAGATGCTAAGGGAGAGATACACCTGCAGGGCAGGAGGTTAGAGGAGGTGCAAAGTAGTAGAAATGTCAGCCAACTCTGTTGAGAATCCAGAGGCTGTGGTGTGAGAAGTAGGGAAAAGATTGTACCAGACAAAATATGCTCCTTGTCTCTCCTAGCTAACAGACACAGAGGGAACAGGTGTGAGCACAGGCACTTTGGTTTTGTCAGATACTTAGTTTCCAAATGCTGACACAAAAGATAGAGCAGCTGTGCGAGTCCAGGGACAACAACTTTCACAGCACCTGGGTGGAACTGGTTTCTCAATTGGATGTTGCTCCCGGACACTGTGGTATCCTCATATTTAATATCAGATGTGGCTTGTAGATTTAGTCCCCAGGCTTTTAGGTATCTAGAAAAATTTCCAAAACTCATGTATTGGGGTAGGATTGTAGAGGCAAATTTGTCATGAGAGAGGAAAGAGGGGAATTGATAGCATAAGTTCAGAAAAAAAAGTACAGGTTGGTCCTCTCTGATCTGGCACACTTGGGATCTGACTGGTCCCAGATGAAGGATTTTTTTTGACCAGTGGAGGTCATTTCTGGCCCCGTTACTGCTGGTCCCCCTTTTTCTGCCCCTCCACCAGGCTCCTGCCCCACCCTTCCCACAGTCCAGCTGAGCTATACTCTGGTTCCCGCCCCCTTCAACCCAGCTGAGCCTCAGGTCTCACTCTTCTACCACCCTCCCCCCCCATAGTGCCGGGCTCCAGACCCCTTCATCCTCCCCTGCAGCGTGCTGGGAGAGACTGATGCTGGAACATCTGTGGTCCTTCCAGACCAAATATCCGTGGTCTGGCCTGACCACAGAGTTCGAGTTTATAGAGGTGCAACCTGTATATCGATTAATTTTGGAGGAAGAAGAAAATGTAAAAAAGAAGTAGAAGAATGCAGGTAAAGGGGGGAAGAGAGAAAGATAACAGGTTGGGGAGAGAGAGGAAAAGAGAGAGAAAAACTGACAATGAGTGAGGAAAAGTGTTAGAAAAGGGAAAAGGATAATACCAAACATGAAGGCATGGCCAAATGGCATTGAGAAACTCTGGTCCAAGTTGTTTAAAAACACTCCTCCCTACTCTACTCATCTTGGTATATAGTTCATCAAACACTAGTTGCTGAATGTTATTTGAGAAACACCAATGAAATTCTTGGGTTAATATATGTTACAAAAATTCTGCTGTTCCATCAGTTCTTGTAAGTTGGGTTTAAAAGTTGATAGACAATATATTAGAATTAAATAAAATACATATTAAAGACCATACAAGTGTTTTACTAATTTTAATTGCAGGTGTGGGCATAACAACACCCTATTTGGTAGTCGTATTACATACTTAGGGGTACGTGCCATGTGTGTATATGCATGCATATACAGACGCAATTTTAGGGCTGTCTGATTAAAAAATTAACCAGGATTAATTGCATGATTAAACAAGAATATAATACAATTTAAATATTTGTGGATGTCTTCTACATTTTCTAAGTGTACAGTGCTCATTTTATTTTTGACAAATATTTGCATTGTAAAAATATTTTGCAAATCCCCCATTACAAGTATTGGTAGTGCAGTCTTTTTATCATGAAGATAAAAAGAATTTTGCCGGACCAGGGAAGGTCACTTATGGGCACCCTGCCATCACCGGCCCCTCAGCCATGGCCTTGCTGCTAGCCTCCCAGCTGGCTTCCCCCTGCCACTGGCCCCTCAGCATGCAGGGCTCCTGACCCCACTGTGGCAGCCCCGCCGGTGGCATGTATAACCCCACTGCCTGGCTCCTGGCCCCGTGGGAGGGCCCCTCTGCTGGGGTCTAGCTGCTTTGCTGGGCAACAGCCTCACTTGGGCATTAGCCTCGCTCAGCAGCTTTGCTGCCTCCCAGCCTCACCGGGCAGCTCCGCTGAGCGATAGTGGGGCTGCCGGGCTCTTTTCTGTGCTGCAAGTTCCTGGCCTCACCGCCAGGCAGCCTAATGGTCAGGCTCCTGGCTCTGCGGGGCAGCTACACTGCCTTCTTGTCCCACTGAGACACTTGGCTGGCAGGTGGTCCTGCTGCCTCCCGGTCTCACCAGGAAGTTTGCTGCTGGTCGCCAGCCCCACTGCCTCCCACCCCACCACTCCCACAGTGTCAGCACCAGGCAGCAACCCTACTGCTGGGCTCCTGGTTTCACTGCCACAGGGTAGCCCCCACTACTACTGGGCTCTAACCTCACTGCACTGGGACTTCCACTGGGACTTTGGTCCTGGGACATCCGTGGTCCTGCTGGACCAGGGATGTTGCCAGACCAGAGAGTCCCAGTTAAGAGAGTATCAACCTGTGTTTCTATTATTCTTACAGTGCAATTATTCGTAATAAAATAAGATAGCACTGTACACTTTGTATTCTCTATTTGAAAATGTAGAAAAATATCACATTATTTATATTTGAATTGATACTCAACTTTTAACAGTGTGATAAAAACTGCAATTAATTGTGATTAATATTTTGGAGTTAATCATGTCAGCTAACTGCAATTAATCAACAGCCTTATGTTCTATCTAGCTATAAATAAAAATCAATACAATAAGTTGTATATGTATGATAAATGTTACCTGGATTTCTGGACTCCACTAATATATATTAATGATAGTCCAGATAACATTTATCATCAGGGCTTGACAATTGTATATTATATAAAATAATATTATATATTTTATAAAGAATAAGTAGTTTTATTCCTTAGTCTGGGTGGAGTGAGGGAGTGGGTGGGAGGGAAGGAGTGAGTGCGAGAGTGTGTGTGTGTGTGTGTGTGTGTGTACATCACCCGTATGCACATGTGTGTATTGTTTCTCTCTCCTTTATATATTATAATTTTATATAACATAAAATTGTCAAGATCTGATGATAAATGTTACCTGGACTACACTCTCACATCGTCCTAATTATTTTTCTCCTGTATCATTAGTGTGAATTCCAGTGAGATTTGCCACACCTGCTTTAGAGGAAATTGTGTTTGTTTCACAAAGCCCTTCCCATAGGTGAGCCATGCAAGTGTTGAGGGGTTTATTCATCTTAGTGCCAGATATGTTGGTGCTGAATGTTATCTGAGTAACCACAAGAGTATTTACAAATTTCAGCTCGTGGGTTACTAATATCAGATTCTGAATCCTTTTCTGGGAAGTGAAGAGATTTCCATGGAGGATAAATAGTTTTGGTGCTTTTTTTTTTTCTTTTTAAAGTTGGGATATGGGCATAGTTGCAGTTTGATAGAGTCTGACGTTCTGTGCCCATCACAGCCCCAGGAAGATACAAAAAAAATTATTATTCAGAGTTCCTAGAATTTTATTACTTGAGGTCCTTTTATGAACTCTGCTGTTCCCCATATGTCCTGACTACAAGGAGAGTAATTTTATAAAGAATCTTTTTGAGGTTAGGATTCTGATGTTCTGTTTGAACTTTTTCTTTATTCTCAATACATTCTCAGTCATTTTGCAAAAATGTTAAAAATATTTCTGGTATATCGATAGAAATGTTATTTTTTCTTATTTTTATTATATTTAAAGATAATTTCCTTGTCTTAATATAACTTTATTCAAGCCTGAAATAATGGACACTATGTTGAAAGCAACTGCAGGGAAGGGGCAATGATAGAGACTTTGCCTATTGACAGATTTACAGTTGTTCTTTTAGGCTGCTATTGCTCCTTAAAGTAACAAAGTCAATACAGAAAATATTGCACAGGTTCGATTTGTAATTCATTAATTGATTTGTGCTTGTATTATTGGTTAGCGGTTAGTTAGAAAACAATGCCTTTTAAACTATTTTTTTAAAACTCAGCATACTATAAAGAACCTTAATGGCTTGTGGATTTCATAGGATAGATTATGTGTCACAAAAATTGTTTCCAGAGAATGAGCAAAACAGTAGAAGGTCATTCTAGTTACAGCCCAAAGGACTGGTGATCCATTGTGTTTTACAGATAATTGGTCTTTTTACAACCACTTTTCCAGGCGTGATGGATTATTTTTTTGAATAACAGATAGTCATAGAATTTTATTAGATGTTGGTTTTAGAGTCTTAAGCATATTTCTTCATTAGTGCTGTTATTATGATTAATAAATATGACTCAGATGTTTACATCAGTATTAATAAAAAAGTAGTTACGAAGTTCCATTCAGTTGTATGAAAAATCATTTATACTATGTTTCCAAGTAATGTGCAAACCTTATGTGTTTCCCATATTATGCTAAAATAGTATTATAGATTATTTTGTGAAAATATTTTATCTGCAACGGCCGATGAGCTTTTGTATAGTTTGAATACATTGGTATTTTTATTAACTATGGCAGATTGTTAGTGGATTTGCATAGGGATGTAAGTGACTGGTCAAGTGAGTGCTCGACTAATCACTTACCCCTCTCCGGCCTGCTGCCTTTGTATCAGAGGCAGTAAAATGCGGGGGCGGGGGGAGAAACAGGAGCTGCTACTGGGGGGAGCCAGCTTAAATGCCAGTTCCCCCCAGCACCATCTCCTTGGGGCGGGGCAGAGGATGCAGAGCCTCAGAAGGAGCCTCCCCCCCCCCATCGACTAATTGAGTAGTCAGTGGAAATTCCATCGACTACTCGATTAGTTAATTAACAGATACTTAACATCTGTAGATTTGCATGTGGAGCAAATCTAGTTTGAACTTTCGTTTTCAGATAAATTGAGGCATACATTATCTGATAACTAGTAATAGGAAACAGTTACAGCTTTTTAACCATAGGTAGATGTACATTATTGGCAGTAGAAAAGGGATTACACAAACAAGATTCATTTCAAATCACATAGGGTACGTCTACACAGCAACATTTTCGAAATAAGTAGCATTATTTCAAAATAATGTCAAGCTGGAGGACTTCTTACTCGGACTCCTGTAACCCTCATTGTACGAGGAATTAGGTCGGAGGAAGAGTGCTCTATTTCGAAATAAGTGCTGCGTAGACGCTTCCAATTTTGAAATAAGCTATGCAATTGACTCACGCATTTCAGGAAAACGAAATAAATGGATGAGCCATGGTGAATTGTTCTTTTTATTATTATAGGAGAGGTTTTGGTAAATAGTGAATTTCTGGGAAACACTGATCATCTTGTTTATCTTCCTGCCAGGCCCGTACTTTCAATTTGCAGCACTTATAAGGTGGAGGTTTGGATTAATGTAATAATACATATCACAATGTGGGGAAAAGGCTAATTAACAGAACATCAAGATAATGGTACATACATTTGGATCTTAGACTCGGCTACATTTGTCTTGCTATATGTCACTTTCTTTTTTATTTGTTCTACTGCATGTAACTGTTTGATTTTTATTTTTTTAAATATTATTTTTTAACTCAGGAACTGGATGACCCCAATTATTTTTCCAAAGTGTAATTTTTATGCATTAAGAATTAAATCTTTTTATTAAAGTATACAGGAGCAAACAGTTAAGGTGCAGTATAACAGTTATCTGGGGAGTGGTAAGCGACTAGTTGATTAGTCATCTACTCCTTATCAGGTAGTCAAGTCACTACTCGACTGATCGCTCCTCCCCCCTACTGCCTCTGTATCAGCCATCTTAAAAGCTGCTTCCCCAGCACTGTCTCCGCGATGCAGGGCATGGGGATGGAAAGGGGAGGCAGAGGCACAGCTCGCGCTGGGTCCTGGATCTACTCCCACTGTGGCTCTGTAGTTTACATGTAGTAGAAGCTGGGCTGCCTGTGCACCCAGCTTCTACTACATTTAAACTGCAGAGCCACAGCGGGAGAAGATCAGGCTTGTACCTCCCCTTATCAACTAACTGTGTAGTCGATACAAATTGTATCGACTACACGATTAGTCAGTTACCTGCTTCTTAACATCCTTAATCCCATACATACTCATTTCCTTTCTAAATTAAGGCTTTTTTTCTTTTTCACATTTATTGACTGAAAATGGATATATCTGCATTTGAACCTCAGCTCTACATGTAAAAGTAGATTATACGTTATGGGCTTGATCTCATTTATAGTATATGAGTTTTTGTTTTATGAAATGTGAGCTGTCAGTGTCATTACTCTCTTTCCTATTTATTTTTTAATTTTTTTTTAACTGAAGTTGTGTAGCATCCAACAAAGCAGAAAGATGATAGTTAATTGCTTTGACAGGTAGTCCAGGGTTTAAAAATATAGTCCTCCTGCCAATAGACTTGCCCTGCAACAGCTGGGTATGTCTTAGAATCATAGAGCTGGAAGAGACCTCAGAAGGTCATCAAGTCCAGCCCCCTGCTCTAGGCAGGACCAATCCCAACTAAATCAACACAACCAGGGCTTGGTCAAGCCGAGACTTAAACACCTCCAGGGATGGAGACTCCACTACCTCCCTAGGCAACCCATTCCAGTGCTTCACTACCCTCCTAGTGAAATAGTTTTTCCTAATATCCAACCTGGACCTCTCCCACCACAACTTGAGACCATTGCTCCTTGTTCTGCCATCTGTCACTACTGAGAACAGCCTCTCTCCATCCTCTTTGGAACTCCCCTCTAAAGCCTCACTCAAAAACACAGAGAAGGAGAGAAAAAAAAAACAACCCACACCCCACCATCACCACCAAACACAAGCTCAGCACACAGTAAGAAAGCCCCAGTAACAACACACACTTCCCTCAAGAGTCCTGTATCTGCTTCTCCTTTACCTGGAGAACTCCCTCTCTAAACTCCCTGTTAGCACTCACCTGTTCACAAGCTCACATGTTTCAAGACCAAAGGAAAAACATGTAAATAGTGAACTATACAGAGAGTAAGAACAAGAAGTGAAATTTAAACAGTCTGTGGATCTGCAAATTTAGTTTCTTTTATTCAGTCTGCAGTCTATAATTTTAATAGGTTCTTCAGTATATCTCTAAACACTTATGAAAATTTTAAAAAACCTACTATGCAGAAAGGTACATTAGCTATCTCTAAAGAACATCTGACTTAAGTGCTCTTTTTGTATGACTCTCTTTTATGATATAGAAGATCATGTTTTCTCAAGTAGATGGGTAATTTTTGTGCTTTTTTAATTCTTGCTTTGGATATACTGAACTGTGTTGCCATAGCACAGAGAAAGACTTGTAAATTTTTATGCATGAGAGTAATTTCACTTGCATAAGTAGTCCCAGGGACTATAATGGGACTTTGTAGCACTGGATTTTAAGAAAATTATGGGGAATGGGGATGCCTTGTTGCAAATAAGTGCATGTGGTAGAATGACAGTTTTAATTCTTAAGTTTCTTATATATTACAAATGTATATGTCACAAATATTTATATAATGTTTCACATTCAGGGAGATGGTTTTTACTTGGATTGAAAAATTGTTTTAATATAATTTTGTAAGCATTTGCTGCAGTATAGTATTTTCATTATGATTTGTGGGTGGAAGCTTTCAGAGTTAAAAGAGTTTATTAGTTCTGCATTATTTCATTTCAGTTCATGATTTCAATCATGTTCATTAAAGCTGAAGTAGCAAACCTGGATCTGAAGGATCTCCGTTGATGGAAACACTAGCCTAGAGCACAAAATTCAATAATAATTGATTACCCAGTCTAATGCAGCTTACTTTTGTGTTCTTTTCTTTGGAAAACGTCAGTTATTTTTTACAATAAATTTTATGCATGAGTCTGCCCATAGAAATTAAATAATGTTTTAAAATTAATAGCATAATACTAAAAATTAAGTTAAGTAAAGCATATTTAGCTCTGTCAGCAAAATGTTGATTTACTGAAGTATAAAGAAAAGAAGGCAGTCTTGAAATGGAAAAAGCTGAAAGGATTGTCACATACAGTAAGTAAATAATATTTTTTACTCAAAATAAAATATTTTTAGGTAAAAATTACAAACAAACTCAACTTCTGCCTGTTTATATGTATCAGATGTTATCTATTTTTAAAATATTTGAGATAAAATTCCAGCCAGTAATTATATTGAAACATCAGCTTTATATTGCACTAAAGTCCTCTTGTACAGAAATTGAATTAATTTATAAGCACAGACAAAAACACACGGGAGCTCTGCATGCATAGCTCCTTTTCAGTGAATACACAATGGGGCTTGCAGGCATGGATTATCAATTGTGCTCAGAAGAACGGAAATGGTAAACAAGCTGCTGTTTCAGATGATCAGTGGCTAGAATTTTATCATTAATATTTTATGTTACGGCAGCTTGGCTTAATATTTATTTTGGTGTGGGCAAAGTAAGACCTAAACATGTTGCAATAAAGTGGATACGTGAAGTGAAGTAGGTGTACAATAAGACTAGTTTTTTAAAGTTCAATAAAAGCTCAGTATGCCACATTAACGCATCTACTTTGTCTCCATGTCATCAGTTAGACTCCTGGATTATCCCTTAAATTAACATGACAAAATTGCAATATGATAGTGGCAGTCATTCTGATGGGGGAAGCATTCATCTTTGCTTCTAAATGTTAATCAATCAATAATTAAGTTTATATTGTGGGAGAAACTGTGTGAAAATAGATTCATTAGTTTAGAAACTTAAGGGCCCCATTGTTAGTTCTGACTCAGACAAATTTCCTTTTTAAATCAGTTCCTGCTCAAGAACTCTGCATTCAAAACTGGCTACTGAATTTGATGACTGTACACCTCACGTGTTAGACCAAAATAGTGAGCTTATCTGATTTACCTGTACTGCCATGGAATTTACTCCTATTCTTTGTAAGGTTGCCAGATACTTTCACAAAAAATACTGAACATGGCAGGGAAAAAAAATTGGTTGAGCCAAACAAAAAACAGGGGACCAAAGTTGTTGATCAAAGAAAAAAAAAGGGGGACACAAAGTTGTGAAGCAAAAAAAAAAACCCCTGCAAAGAAGAGTCCCCCGCTCCCTCCGCCAGATGCAGCAGGGGAAGAATGTCCCAAGCAGCCTTCTTTCCGAAAAAAAACCAGAAAATACCGGACATGTAAAATTTTCTGTTTTTTTTTCTTTAAACCGGACAGAGGCCACAAATACTGGACTGTCTGGGCCAATACTGGACACCTGTCAACCCTAATTCTTTGAATTGCAAGTGAAGTTTTCCCCCTAAATCGTCAATGGGTTGTGGCCTTTTAATGTTTTTACACCTACATATTTATTTCTTCAAAGATTTCTCTCTATCTTTACATAAGAACATAAGAACGGCCGTACTGGGTCAGACCAAAGGTCCATCTAGCCCAGTAGCCTGTCTGCCGACAGTGGCCAGCACCAGGTGCCCCAGAGAGGGTGGACCGAAGACAATGATCAAGCGATTTGTCTTCTGCCATCCCTCTCCAGCCTCTGACAAACAGAGGCCAGGGACACCATTTCTATCCCCTGGCTAATAGCCTTTATGGACCTAACCTCCATGAAATTATCTAGCTTCTCTTTAAACTCTGTTATAGTCCTAGCCTTCACATCCTCCTCTGGCAAGGAGTTCCACAGGTTGACTACACGCTGTGTGAAGAAGAACTTTCTTTTACTAGTTTTAAACCTGCTACCCATTAACTTCATTTGGTGTCCTCTAGTTCTTCTATGATGGGAACTAATAAATAACTTTTCTTTATTCGCCTCCACACCACTCATGATTTTATATACCTCTATCATATCCCCTCAGTCTCCTCTTTTCTAAACTGAAAAGTCCCAGTCGTTTAACCTCTCTTCATATGGGACCCGTTCCAAACCCCTAATCATTTTAGTTGCCCTTTTCTGAACCCTTTCCAAGGCCAAAATATCTTTTTTGAGGTAGGAGACCACATCTGTACACAGTATTCAAGATGTGGGCGTACCATTGTTTTATACAGGGGCAGTAAGATATTCTGTGTCTTATTTTCTATCCCTTTCTTAGTAATTCCTTTGTGATAGGAAATGACAAAATAAATTATTAATCATTCTTCTTGTGTTATGTATATTGACAGTGTCTCTCTCCCGTATCCATCCACCATCTCTATATTCTCTGCAGCGCTAGGCCTTGTCTCAAACCTTGTATTCATATTTTCTTCCATTTGTTAGCTAACACGTGGTGACTAACATGAGGTGAAATCCAAGTGAAGACAAAGCAGTTTGTCATTTTCACAGATATTAGTAGGTCGAGGTATATAATAATAATAATATATGGAGATATTACCATGTCATAGAGCTGGAAGAGACCTTGAGTGGTCATTGAGTCCATCCCCTGCCCTCACAGCAGGACCAAGTACCATCCCTTACAGATTTGCCCCAGATCCCTAAATGGCCTCCTCAAGGATTGAGCTCATAACCCTGGGTTTAGCAGGCCAATGCTCAAACCACTGAGCTATCCCTCCCCCTCCTAATTAATGTGAAAACAACAAACTACCTTGTGTTCTTTGGGATTTTACCTCATATTAGTCATCTTATGTTGGCTAAAGTGTGGAAGAAACAGCTTTATTCCTAATAAAGAGGCACCCTTGGAGAGCAAGATGGCTACTGGAACTTCTTTGGGCGGGAGGGAATAAGCCCTAACTTTATCCCTTCACTCTTAGGATCAGAGGTTTGGGCTGAGGTGGTGGAACATTTTGAACGGTTGTAGAGTTCCTTGTAGAGTTACTTGTAGAGAGGACAAGGATGTGTTACAGAGGGAAGCTTAATAAATTTAGGAACTTCCTGCTTGGGAAGTGTTCTGGTTGCTGCTTACAGCTTGTCTCTTGGTGGTTCTGTCCTCACCCATGTGGTGTCAGCAGTGAGTGAACTCCTCTTTGAGAGAGCAAAGGGAGGAAAAGAGACCCTTTCCCACAAGACTGAGAGAGAGGTGAGTGTGTGGAGAAAGTGTAAAATCAGGGAGGATACCTGTGAAAGCTCTCACAGGTAGCAATGGAGCCTGAAGTACAAATGGCTCTGCTGGAGAAGTTTAATTTATTGGCAACTCCAGCAGCTGGCCGTGCTGTATCCAGAGTTGCATGAATCCAAGTGACTTTTGATTTAACAGAGAAAGCACCACAACACCAGGTAAATTCCTTTATATTTGCCATTGGTGATGCTGCTGCAGTTATCCTGTGTGCCCTACTCATTACTGAGGAGGAAAAGAATTAATATACCGAACTGTCTGAGGCTTTTGATGGCCATTTTATAGTGAGATGGCATATTATATGAAATGGTGAAATTCAATAGGAGGAGCCAGGAATTAGCAGAAACATCTTAGACTTCATTACTGCAGTTCATAATCTTGCTAAACATTGCAAATATGAAACGTGAAAGCAACTAATAAAAGACAGGATAGTTGTTGGCATACAAGACACCAGTTTATCAGCACAGCTTCAGTTAGACTCAGATTTCGCACTAGTAAAAGTGAGAATGCAAAAGCCATAAAGAACTAGCAATGTGACTGACTTGTCAGCAGCACAGGAGAGACTGCATTAGATAATATTGACACAATAAAGAGAAAAGAAACTAATGTGAAAGAAGCAGTCTGACCGAATACACACTATAAGAACAACAGCTAGCGAGTGGGAGACCAAACAACCTTAATAAGACTGAAGGTTGGAAAACCTGTGGAAGATGTGGCAAGACAGCAAGCCACAGATGGCCACAGTGTGCAGCAAAAGAGGAAGTATACAGAAGATGCCACAAAGTGGGACATTTTGCAATAGCATGCAGGTCACCAAGTATAGTGGAAATAATCCAAGAGGGAGTTTAATCATTGTATGACAACAAGTGCAGACTTCTACGAGACATATCTGAATAGACCTGATTGTATCAGTGGTGGGCAACCTGCAGCCTAAAGACCACATGTGTGGTCCACAAGACATTTTGTTTACCATTGCCCATGCACAAGCTTGCCAGATTCCGCTGGTTTCCGTCTGTAGTTTTTTTTTCTACCGGTATTACTAAATTGACTTGCACATAAAGCAAGGGCATGTGACGTGAGGTGCATGCTGATTGCACTCGACATTATGAGATCTGGGTGCTCCTTCTGCATACCCCACGAATTCTTGGAATGCAAACCCAGTTAACAAAACTAACTACCCCAGATGACCATCATGTTTATGGCAATCTTGTGGCCCACTGAGATGGAGGGCCTCTCCTGGAGCCCATTCATTAGCCCAGGTTGCCCATCGCTGGGCTATACCTTGGTTTAAAAGCCTGGACCTAAGTATCAAAACCTTAAATTTAAAACTGACACTGGTCAGCAGTCACTGCAATTAAAAAAAAAAATTAAAAAAAATTATGGTCCATCTCAGAATGGATATCTGCAAAGATCAAATAAGATTCTGTGTCATGTTAGTAACAATACATTAGCTGTTTGTGGCCATTTCCCTGAGAAACTGTAGAAATGATGGAAAACTCAACAAATTATATATGTAATACAGGGATTGACCACTTCCCTGCTAGGGTTGCCAGAAGTATAAAAACTATACTTACTAAGGAAACTGGAATGTATTACTGGCAAAAAGCAAACTATACAGGAGATATAGCCACACATCTTCATAGGGCCAGGAAGGTTTTCAGAGGAGTACAAAATAAAACTGATGCCTTTGCTCTCTCAGCTTCATGCCACATTGCTTTATCCTTGCTAGGAAAATCACAGAAAATCTAAAAAGAATGCAAGAAATGGGAGTTACTTCCCAGCTAGAAAAACCTACTGACTGATGTTGCAGACATGGTTGTCTTATGGAAATCCAGTGACAAAAACAGATTTGTGTGGACCTTTCAGAATTTAATGAAAATATGTGCGGAGAAAGATTTATGCTTCTTGCAGTTGATCAGACATTAAATCAGTTATCAGAGGCCAAAGTCTTCTCAAAGTTAGATGCTATAGCGGTCTTCTGGCAAATCCCCTTTGCTGAAGAAACCACAGTATTAACCATATTCATTACTCCATTTGGACAGTATTGTTTCAGTCAATTTCCATCCAACATATCTTCAGCACCAGAACATTTCCAAAAGAGAATCGCAGATTCTGATCATGTAAGGGTATGCAGATGATGTATTGGTATGTGGTAGGAAGAAAAATGAACATGTAGCTTTGAGGCTATTCCAACTGTAGGTTTGAGGCAATTCCAACTAGGGATGTGTCAGGATGCATGGTTAGATGGTTAACTGATGGACCTGGACTCATTGGTTAACCTTCTTGGATACATGCAAGCCCTTCGCTCCCATGCCACTGCCTTTCTATCAGCTTGTAAGCCAGCTCCCTGTGTGCACTGACTCCCACGGAGCAGCCTCCCATCCCTGTGTGTAAACATGTAACCGCTGAACATTTCAGCGGTTACCTGTTTCAAAAAAAATAAAAAAGCTTTTTAACATTTCTAATTCCAACAAGCTGACCTCACAGAATGAAAAATATGAGTTTGGAAAGGAACAGATAATATTTATAGGTACATAATTAGCAAACAGGGAATTCATTCCTTTGTAGAAGACTTCAAGGTCTGTAGCAAGGAAAAAAACCCAGTACTATTACTCTACAAAACTAAGTGACAGACCTGGCAGCGGGTAGTCACAGATTTGTTTTTCTGGAAAGGACACACAAAAGTTATTGTAGTCCATTACTTATCCAGATATACTGATTTAGCCATACTTCAAAATATATCATCAGCACAGGTCAGCTAGGTATTGAAGTCAGTATTTGCAAGGCATGGAGTTTCTGACGTCCCACATTTGATAATGGGCCCCAGTTTGCCTCTGAACTGTTCCTAACCTTTTGCACGAGAATTTGATTTTGAACATCATACTTGTAGTCTACATTGTCTGTAGAGCAACAGGGCGGGTGGAGAGAAGAGTGCAGACTTCAGAAGGGTTTTTCTGTAACAAGCAGTGGATCCATATAAGCATTCCTGCCATATTGACAAACACTGCTTGAATCTGGACTGTCTCCAGCAGAAATTCTGATAAGACAGCTGAGGATTCCTGTGGCATTGTTCCAGTTTAACTGTAAGTGGTCAAACTTGAAAGAATTTTGAAAACGAGATGCCAACATAAAAATTCATCTGCAACAAAACTTCAGTGTTTGGCACAGAACAAAAGCACTACTTGAACTGAGATACAGGGTACAAAGTTTGTCTCAAAAGCTGCCAGATACTTTGAATTGTTTTGAATTTGGCAGAAGTGCCCAAGTCTTACCTCAGAGAGATTCCAGAACGACTTCTCTGGTGGAATTGGGTTCATCTTCAATGTGTCCCAACAAAATGAGAGGGTAACAACACTCCTGGAACTCACTTAGGAAGTGAGCTCCCTCCATTGGAAACTCCATGCACAAACTCAAAGAAGTGAGTCCCTGGTATTCCGCTCCTTTCCCCCTCCCCCCCAAAAAAAGGAAAAAAGAAAATAGCCCTTGATCTGTAGAATAGTGCTCAGGACTATTTAAAGGTAATCGATCAGGAGACAGAGTGGTAAATGGTTTGCAGGAATTTGACGTTTATTTTTAGGTGGAAGGGTGCATGTGCGCACACAAGTTGAGTTTCAATGTTTTATTTTAAAGAAAAAGAGATGTGGAGTGGTTATAGAATTTCTGATTCTTGGGAGTTTCCAGAGAGCACTAGGATGTTTTGGAGTGGGGAGTTTAACAAATGGATGATCTTCCTGCTTGGGCATTTGTTTAATTGCTGCTTAAGGAATATTCACTTGTGTTCGTTCTTACACTACAGAACATACATGCAAGTGCACGTGTGTTCCTATATTGCCTGTGTAGTGAACAGAACCTCTTGACCTCAAATTCATAGGTCAGATCTAGGGAACAGTCCCATTTGAATGACATTGGCCTAGAAGAAATTCAGATAAAATTGTGTTGTGATTTGAAAATGGCAAATCTATGAACTTTCAGACAATTCTAATGAAAGAATTTTTTAGAAGAATTGTCAGTTTTGTTTTTAAAAAAATAAAATTTTCTTTTGGGTAAGGTAGAAGTGTTCTTCCCATTTATTTACTCATTTTCACTTGAAAAAAGGTAAAAATATCTGTATTTTTCCCTGTGGCTAAAATTAAAATTTAATGTAGTAAAACCAAAATCTTCAATAGAAAGTTTGGAATGAAATTATTTTATTTCTTTTGAATATTTTTAATATTTTGTGTCCAACTCTAAATGATTTTCATAGCAAAGAGAGAGAGAGTGGGTGAGGTACCAACTTGTACTGGATCAACTTCTGTTTGAGTGAGACACAAGCTTTTTTGAGCTTCACAGAATGATGTGAAGAACAGTTCTGTGAAGAAAAGCTCTGTGTAGCTCAAAAGCTCGTCTCACTTGCCAGTCAAGGTTAGTCCAATAAAACATATGACCTTGCCCACTTAATATATTGGGACCAGCATGACTAGAACAACACTTCTGATAACGCAGACATTTTGCTTATATAATAAACCAGGGGTTCCCAAACTTTTTGACACAGGGACCAGTAAATCCATTCACGAGCTTTTGGAGGACTGGTAGCCTTCATTTGCATATTTGCATATTCATTAAGCAAATGATGAATATGCAAATAAGTTGCTTCTGGTCCTCCTAATGTCCCCAGTGCCAGCTTTAGCAAAGCTTTTGATATGGTCACCCACAATATTCTTGCCAGCAAGTTAAGGGAATATGGATTGGCTAAATGGACTGTAAGATGGATAGAAAGCTGGCTAGACCAGGGTTTCCCAAACCTGACTGGTCCCAGATGAGGGACTTTTTGGACCAGGGGAGGTCATTTCAGGGCTCCTGGTTCCCTCCCCCCCCACTAGGCTTCTTTGCACCTCCCTTCCCTGCAGCCCACCCCCACTGGTTCCCTGCACCTCCCCCAAAACCATCCCCTACAATCCAAGGGAGTGCAGCACCAGTTCCCTGCAGCCCCTCACAGCCTAGCTGAGCTGCCCGTCTGTTCCCTATGCCTTCCCCCATCCACCTCAGCCCAGTTGAGCCCCACACTGGTTCCCTGCATGCCTCCCCCACAGCACAGCTGAGCCCCATTTCCCTGCACCTCCCCCCAAACCCCCCGCAAAACTGCTGAGCCCAGCTCTTATTTCCTGCCCCTCCCTCCCCTTGAGTCTAGCCCTGGTTCCCGGCACCTCTCTCCTCCTGCAGCCCAGGTGAGCCCAGCACCCTGCACCTCTCCCCTCCCCCGCCCGCAGGCCAGCCCGGTGCCCCCCTAGCATCAGAGGAGTAGCGAGGGTGTTATGCACCCAGGGGCAAAAGCAAAATTTGTGCCCCCATCCCCGCCGCCATGGGGCAGGGCCCTGAACCTGGCGCACGGCTGAGCTGGACCCTGAGAGGAGGGGGGGAGCTTGTACTGCATCTTCCCCCACCCCCTCCAGTTTGGGGCAGGCCCCCACATGCACTATCCACAACCACACATGGAGGGAATCGATCACCTCAGTAATGCCAGCTCCTTTAGAATTGAGGCCTGGATTATCCAGCACGAGTTGAGGTAGAGAGGGCACTGTGTGCACATGTCTGATATATTTTTACCAAAACTGCTACCTGCCCAACTTGCCAAAAGAGAAAGGAAACAGGGAGGCCAACAGGAATGGTTTGGAGGAGTGTTTCTCAACCTTTTTTTTTTATAAACTACCCCCTTTAAAAAAATTAGCAGCACTCCCAGCACAGTTTTCAGACACACACAAAAAATTTCTAACATTGCAACACATTTGTTTAAACAACTTAATTATAGCTGGGTGGGTGATGAAATTTTTGGGTGTAAAAAGTACAAAAATAATAAAGCACTGAATAACTTAAACCAAAAATTCAGTTTTCTCCAAATTTCAGTTGTGTTGATGTACCCTCCAGACTTCTCTCAAGTACCCCCTGAGGGTATTCATACTACTGGTTGAGAAACACTGGTTTAGAGCAGTGTTTTTCAACTTTTTTTATAAAGTACCCCATTTAAAAATTTTAAGTATCCCTAATGCACCCACCCCTCCCCCAGATCCAGGCATCCCCAGCCCCCCTGCTCCAACCTAATGCCCCTTCTGCTCGAGAACACCCCCTCCCCTGCTCTAATCCAATGCCCATCCCCCAGAGCCAGGCACCCCCAGCTTCCTTGCCCTAGCCCAATCCCTCTCCCCCTCCCCCTTCCGCAGAGCCAGGCAGGGTAACCCTACCTTTGAAGTGGCTGCTTGGCCCTGCCTCGGAGGCTTGATTGCATAGGGAGCACGTGGCCTGACAGCGCTCATGTAATGTAGAAAGCTGCTACCTTATAGGAATGTGCTACTGGTAGCATTTTCTTATCGGTACGATTGTAAGGAAATGCTCCTATAGGAAACTGCTACCAGAAGTAGCACAATCCTACAGGGAGCATTTCCATACAGACCAGGATCGCTGCTCACCGCAACTCATGGTGCTGTGCACTCTGCTCCCACCCCAGCCCGGTGCCCCCCTAGCGTGGCGCCCGGGGCAACTGCCCCCAGCCCCGCTCTCTCCTCGCTATGCTTCTGTGCTGGGAGCCTGGAACATCCGGCTGCATCTTCCGCCCAGCCCAGTCCAGGGCTTGGGGGACATGGCACCGCACGGGCACTCCGGAAGCCCGGAGCACCCCAGCAGCCACTCTGAGGCCCGGTATCTTTTTCCCGGGCCGCGGCCCATAGTTTGGGAAATGCTGTAATAAACCATTTTGATATCTGTAATCTTTATAAAATCATTTGATTTGTTCTTCCATGGGAAACTTATTGCCTAAAGGAAAGAAATATATTTACACTGTAGTATATCCAGTTGATTATTTCCATATTGATTCATTAGCTTTTCCATTATATTATATTAGTTGATTAACTTGCCCACGTGAATTGCATTCTATTCGGGTATATTTGTGCCTGTATAGAACTTTTGTTTGTGTCTTTAATATTTTAATGGATTTGTGAATACTCTAAAATATGATAAAGTGGTTGAGCATATTGCATGAAATTAACTATGGATGCACAAAAATATTGTCTCAATTTTTATAATTTAACATCAGTTAAGGTAATGGGGGTGGTAGAAAAGATCTGTTGTAGCACAGAGAAAACACACGTGAAGCTTTAGAGTAAATTGGTACTGAAGAAAACCAACTAAATTAGGTAGCCTAAAGTGGAGGCTATTCACATCCTTTGAGCATGTCATTGTTGAAAGTAAGGGTTGCCAACTGCCAAGAGTAGAAGTTAATTTGCTAATGGGAACATTGGGCCCTTTGAAAAGCCATTTCAAGTATCAGGTATGTATCAGTGGTTTAATAATTAATCAAAGCAGCTATATTTAATGTCAGTAGAATTTGCCTTTGGTTTCCTGTTTTACTTTTTAACACTAAGTTCCAACTCATAAGGGAACAGGCAGCTCTGCAAGGTGTAATAGTAATGCAGGCACACTAACTATCAATGTATCCTCTTTGAAGTACAGCATATTTCCTTTTTTCAGATTCTTGAGCATGGAATTTGTTTGTAAAGAATATTCATAAAGACTGTTGTAAAACTAATTATAGCATAGCCAATTAAATAATGTGACTAGCGATTTCCTCCTCCCACCATCTTCTAAGCCGCTACCCTCCCCCATGGCTTCTTTTTGCTGCTCTAATGGAAGATGGAAAGGGAGGTCATCAACTACCTGGGGATTCTGCTGCTGTTAGCAAAATCCCCAGGTTACTCAGGGTATGTCTACACTGCAGAGACACACCCGTGGTTAGCCTATAACAGCTGACTTGAGCTTGCAGGGTTCAAGCTAAGCTGCTTAACTGTGGTTGAGATGTTTTTCCTTGGGATGCAGCCTGAGCTCGGGGAGGTTGCCATCTGGCAGGGCCCCAGGCAATGTTTCCTCTAAACTTTTTCATCCATCTGCAGAATAAATTTTTTATGTGTACCGAAGCATGAGCGAATGTACACCACGGGTAGAAACAAGAAGCCTAGCTGTGGGTGCTTTGCTAGTCAGCGGCATGCATAGGCAGTGGGTGAACCTAGGGCTGGAGGAAGCAGTCCCCCAGCCCTGCCTCTTCCACATGAGGTACTCTCCCGGAGGGAGCCAACCCCCTACTCAGGGGCAGGTTTCCAGCCCTTCCTCTCCACAGCAGGGGCAGGTCTCCAGCCTCTCAGCCCTGGAGCATGGGGAGGGCGGACAGTGCACAGTCCCAGCCTCCCCGGCTCCAGCATACTGGGAGGAGAAGAGGCCATAAAAGTGACATACTGACATGCTTTGCTTACACACGTACACAGGCATGGGTGGTAGATGAAGGCCAAGCCACCTCCCCATCCCACCCCGCACCACAAGGAGACGGAGCAGTGCGTAGCACAGGAAGGGGGGAGAATGCGTGGCCCCAGCCTCCATGGCTCCAGAGCACAGTGAGGAAGGAGGGAGTACGTCCCCAGCCTCCCCAGCTCCGGAGCACGGGGAGGGCTGGTGCTGGGGGCGGCAGTACTCCACCCCACAGAATGCCTACACTAGGTGTTCTGGAGGCAGAGTGTGGGCGGGGCCAGACTGGCAGTTTGGGAAAGCAATGCCTTCCCCCACCTAGCAAACCAGCTGCCCATGCACACAGGCACATGCCTCTCAGCTATGTTGGGCTAAGCACCATTCACTGTGCATTCCAGAGGGGTAGCTGTGTTAGTCTGTTTTAGCAAAAACAAATTTGTTCATCTTTAAGGTGCCACAGGACTCCTTGTTTTTATAGAATATAAAGCACTTGAAATGATATGTGACTTCACATAGTGACACAGCACCTGTTAATTAATATTCGTAACTTGTCTCATAGCATGGTTCTTCATGTCCACGTTTGCTCATTTCACATTGAGCACAGAAAGAAACACATCTGTCATACTGATACAAGCTTTTTTTTTGTGGTTGTGCGCTGCTAATGGCAGGCAGTTATGTATTTCAGTCAGTTGTGTGTGTGTGTGTGCGCGCGCGCGCGCGCACTCATGCACTAATGGAGAGCCTCTCACTCCCCTGAAAAAAACATTGCTTTGTCTGCTGTGAAAGCTCAGCACAGATCCACAGTAAAATGTAATTTCCTATTCTGGCATTGGATCCATGACCAGATATGTGCTACTGATGGTCTCTAGGGCTAGTTGCAAATCAATGTTAATTTGCTTTGCCTTTCTTAAAGTTAATATACTACCTTTTGTGAGAGGCAAGCATTTGGTGAATTATGAAAAAGGGAGTGTAATGAGGGAATATTTGTTGAATGATGCGGGTATTTAATGGTGTAATACAGTTATGGCATGAAGAACATTATAACTGGTCTATAATGAGTAGAGTGACTCTTCCCTTAAATGAGTTTTTCCCAAGCTCATGTGTGCACTCTGTCACTCTGTGAAAGATTAAGTAGCCAGCAGATACACTGGGCAGTATCAGTACTGTGTCAAAAAGCCCCATGTTCAGTGGCAAGCCAATGAGTGAGAGACCATTACAGACAATATAAAACAACCACAGGACATACCACACTGATACCAACCCTGGAATTCTCCCTTGCAACAAACCCCGTTGCCAGCTTTGTCCACATATTTACTCTGCTGACACCATTATTGGATCTAACCAGTTCAGTTATAAGATCAAGAACACATATTCCTGCTCACCCAGAAATATAATTTATGCCATCATGTGCCGACAGTGTCTGTCTGCTATGTACATTGGACAAACATCTCAGACACTTCGCCGAAGAATCAATGCACACAAAACAGATATTAGACAGTATCACAAAGAAAAAACAGTTTCTTGCCATTTCAACCAGAAAGGGCATTGTCTCAACGACTTGATTACCTGCATCCTGCTTCAAAGACATTTTAACACCAGACTTGAAAGAGAAACCTCTGAACTGTCATTCATGCTTAAATTTGACACTTTACGCCTGGGTCTCAACAAAGATGCTAATTACCTTACCGATTACAAATATAGCTTCCCCAATTATCACCTCTAATATCATTAGCTCACAGACATTAACCTTCCCCTCTCATCCCCCCTCTGTTCTGAAATTTGATTTGTCCTTTTTATATGTGTTCACTTTTTTTGATTGTATCCCTTTGGTATATATGGTCATGCCAATTTTCTTCCACAATTTGATCTGAGGAAGTGGGTCTGGCCCATGAAAGCTCATCACCTAATAAACCATCTTGTTAGTCTTTAAAGTGCTACATAGTCCTGTTTTTTGTTTCAGCTAGACTAGACTAACACGGCTACATCTCTATTAATATAAAAGTAAGGTTTTCTCAAGGATTTGACTAGTTAAATAGAGATGAGTTGATTCTGTCTTGCTAATTAGTTATTTCTCATAGTCTCTACTGTGAGAGACAGTGTCTTATGTTTTGGGAAAATAGTCTGGAAAAACAGAACTGAAAGTTCTAAATCAGTTTTTTTTTTAAAGTATCAACTCTGTGTAGACACAGCATACAAATAAAAATTTAGAACTGTTGAGTTGATGGCAGGACTAATGACTATGCAGGAATGCTGGGCTCTTGTGTTGAGCCACTCTGTTACTTTTAATGCATGGTTCTAATTGGTGCTAATGGGTATGTTTAGCTGATTCAAAGCTTATTAATTCTACCCCAGGATCTAAGGCAGGGGTCAGCAACCTTTTCAAACCAAAGAGCCAAACTACATCAAAATTCAGAACAAGTTGTCAACAAAGAGCCATATAAGAATGTATATTTTCAGTCATGCAAATAGGCAACTTAACATTATTGATAATTGACATAATGATTAATAATAGCCTAAATGAAACATACTCAGACTTCTGCTTCTTTAATGGGACTTCTGCTGCTGCATCTTTTCACAGATTTCTTTGAAGTTTACATAAAACTGGTCAAATCCAGCTTCATGCGTACATTCAGGCTGTCTTCTGTCAATCTCATGGTGGGGGCTGGAGATGTGGGGGGGCTGGAGTCTTGGAGTGTATGAGGGGCTCAGAGCAAGAGGTTTGGGTGTATGATTGGCTCAGTGTACAAGGTTGGGGTGTGAGGGGTGCAGGAGTGTTATAGCAGGGGGCTGGGGATGTGGGGGTGCAGAAGTCTGGGAATGTGGGAGTATGAGGGGCTCAGAGCAGGGGGTTCAGGTGATGATGGGCTCAGGTTTGGTGTGTGTGTGTGTGGGGAGTGGGTACAGGAGTGTTATGATGCCATAGCCAGATGGGGGCTGGGCCTCAGTTGGGGGCTTGTTGGCCAGGCTTCATTTTTAAATAAAGTAAAATATTATGTCCAAAACAAAAGGTTTCAACATTGTCTTTATTTATGGCAGAGGTGGGGAACCTTTTTTGGGTCTGGGGCCACTGAGTTTGGGTGAAGGAGGCATTTGTGACCCGAGGCACCGCAATTGAGGTACAGGAGTTTAGAGTGTGACCTAGGGCAAGGAATTAAAGTACAGGGGTTTGGATTGTGACCTGAAATGTGCCTGAAAAATCAACATTATTTATAAGAGAATACAAGATTATGTTTTACACTCTATTGCACTACAAAGAATTGAAATAGAAACATATCAGAGATAACCAGTGTTGCAGATGTAATATAACATAGAATATGATCAGTGTAGTCTGTATAATTGCGTAAACTATAAAAGTAGTTTTAAAAAAATATGCAAAAAATCAGAGAGTATGCTATTGAAACAAAGCAAAATTCTCCACTGGATTCAAGCATAGCTCTTCCCAGAACAAGATTTCACTCCTTATAAATAGTTTTTTGTGTGTTATTTTTTCATGTGAAATGTTTATGTACTGTATCCCATAACAATGGACATGTGAATAGGTCTGAATGGATTTCAGAAATTTCAGTGTACCAATAATGATGAGCCAGCTTATACAGGGGGGAAGAATAATACTATTTGTGAAACATCCTTGCTCAGGTAAAAGATATTTAGAATCTCAACTGTTTTTTAATTTTCCTCTGATAAAATTTTACTATAAAATCATATGTTTGTGGGTTCTCTATTTTTACAGTATGATTCTACTCTGAAAAGTGACTGTAAAAATAGGACTTTTAGTTCTTGAGCCACTTCTTGTCCAGAATCACAGCTACACAAATGGACTGAATACTGAAAATATTTTCAAACTATAGAATGTTCTATAGAATTCTGATTTAGTATTGATTGCCTTACAGAGGGGAGTGTGTGATTTGTTCAGTCAGCAGATGTTTTGGTCTAGGCCTCCAACTTCAGCATTTCCCTTAGTCAATGACGTCCTTTCTGGATGAAGTCTTAGCTGGACTGGTCTCTTTGATAATCTGTAGCCCTTTCCTCCTTTGGGCCAGTGGCATAGCTTTGTGATGGGTAAGGGGGCTTCAGAAAGTGAAATAGCATGAACCAGCCTAAGTTTGGCTGGCCCACTTGCTCACCTTCCCCTGGGATAGCTCCTACCAACAGAATATCTCAGTTTGCCATTTGAGCAACCTTTGTGTCTTTACACTCAGACACACACTCTCTCTGCCAATGCCTACAGCATTCTCAAATCCTTGTCCACAGTTCTCCCTATTCTTGGGGAGTGTCTGGTGGGGAGGAGACTTCAAATCTTTGTGAAAGTTTCCTTTCCTGTTGCTGCATAATGGTGCTCCTCCAGGAAATGGTCTCCTTTCTTCTCTCACTTATCTTGGGCTTCTGAAATGCCCTTTATCTTGATCTTCTCCAAGGAACATTCTTGCCAGAGCCTGAGGAACAGTGCCTCTCTGGTTCAGTACTGCTTCAGCATTTGTCCTGTCTCAGCCATAGTGTGGGGCATGTAAAATCAATCACACATGTGTTTTAATTAAATTGGGTAGCAGTTAAATGTAATGTCTCTGGAATAAGTTAACTTTTGTGGATAAAACTCAAGAAAAAATGTATAACCTAAATTTGTTCTTTTTACTGCCTATTCTAGCTGTCCTGCTCTTACTCACTTTCATCAGTGAATTGATATGGAAAAACAAGTGCCATATTAAAGCAGGACATTGCTTCGGGCACTTTGAGAAGCAAAATATGCATACCAACAACCTAGAGAAGCTAGAATTTACAGACACGGAGAGAAGTTAAAAAAAACAACCACCCTCATGTTCAATTACATATGATTTTAAAAGGATGTGATAGAATATTTTATGGTCCTTTATAGTTAGTATAAAGTTACCATACATTCATTCCACCCCTCTAATTTATTTGATACCATATCCATTAGTTACCCTTTTTCTCGTAGGTGCAAAGTCCCTTTCAGAGTTGTTCAGGATTAGCTAAAGTGTTTAAACAAGTTTTCTACCCTTGGAGAATATTATTACAATCCTACATTCCTTCTCTCCTCCCTCTCCTTACCCCCATGTTGCCGCTATCTTGACATATACTGGAGCCATGGAAACCAAGGTTTTCTTGTTTATGTGGTGGAATGTCATTATCTGAGCTTCAGTCAGTGAAATATCCAAATTTTTCATGAACCATTTTAAAACAAGTGCAAGGGTCACAGTTAAAATGCTGTGCTAAGGTAAAAGCAAATCAAATCTCAACCCTTACATAATGTTAAGGGTCTGGTTTGAAGGAAAAGCTGTGACATTTTGTATTTTTTGTTCCTCCAAATCTATACAGTAGACTTCCGATAATCCGGAACCTATGGGACCTAGCTGGTGCCGGATTATCAGATATGCTGGACTATCAGGAGGTACTATAAACTGGTTATATATATACTGTATACATTATATACTGTATATAAAGTGTTCTTAACCCTTTTTTATTGTACATACTGTATACAGTATACTGCAATGTTTTAGTTTTTTTAAGCCTTTTTTACCCTTTTTGCTCAGTTCGGCTGCTGCCGCTGTTACCTTGTGACTCATTTTTTGCCGAAGCTCACTCACTAGGCTCTTGCCATTTGATGCCGGACTATCAGGAGTGCCGGACTATTGGATGCCGGACTATTGGAGTTTTACTGTAATTCACAAGATTGTGCTGAAGTCTCAGCTTGTCATGTTACGTGCTACAGACCAGATTTTAACCATCTCATAACTGAAAAAAAGAAAAAGAAATGTCATTTTGGATGTGACTTTTAAAGTTGTATAGCAATAAGATTGAGATAGGACCCCTAGCATATATGTACAGAATTCAGGTGCACAAATAATAAGCAAGACACTCTGAAAGCCTTAACTTGGACATTTGTGCTGATTCAAAGGGCATCATCATAGTTAAAAAGCAATCACTGTTTTACTCTACAGATGTTGCAAGTGACGCTAAAACTATTGAAACTGAAAGTGAATAGAAGGAAAATATTTTCCTCTGTTTTTTCCATGTATTTGTTTTGTGCAATTCCTCTTTGTAGACCATTAATCCAATTTCCCTTATTGTCTTTGTGGATCTTCCATATGGCAGGAGGGGAGAGAAAATATTTGTAAAAATTAAAGCTGTCAAACAATTAAAAAATCACCAGTAATCATGAGAGTAAAATAATTGTGGTTAATTGCTGTTTTAATTGCATTGTTAGTGATAGAATACCATTATTTAAATATTTTGGATGTTTTCTACATTTTCAAAGATACTGATTTCATTTACAACACAGAATATGAAGTGCTTGTCCTCTGGAATGGTGGCCGAAGCACGAAGGGGCAAATGCTAAACATTTGTATTTGGCAAGTAAATAGCTCCTTTTAGATTCTGTTCCTTGCCAGCATGGCAGAGTGGCAGTGGGAGGTGGACTCAGTTGCCAAGGCTAAAGGAGAGTATAGAGTTCACCACCTGGCTTGAAGAGCAGGTTTTTCCCCACAAAGAAACCTAATGCAGCAGCAGCTCCAGCTCCTCTCTGACTCACTTTTCCACCTGCACTCTCGACTTTTACAACAAACTTCAAAATGAGAAAACAAATTCCAAATCCTGTGACATTCCCTTCCCCTGCCTGCAAGCAGCTTTCAAGACTCTGCCTCCAACAGTGCTCTCTGAACTTCACCCCTCTTGATCCCATCTCTAAAGAGTGGAAGCACTACCACAGCTTCCTGGAACAGGGGCATGCTGGGGAGCTACTGCAATGCTGCGGGAGGGGAAGGTAGTTTTTAACAAAAAGTAGAAAGAGGTTTTAATGACAGACAGCAATATGAAATAATTTTCAAAATGTTCTCAGTGAGTGATTCAAGTGTTGCTTCTGTAGACTGACATCACCAGACCATCCTGTGGTACTACAGCTCTGGGATTTGCCCTGACCAGTTCTTTGTATTGTATAGAACACATTGCGTTTTGTGCTATTATTGTTACCTAAAATAGTAATAATTCCTTATTACAGAAATAATAGTATTATTATTATGCAAACTCCCATGTAATCAGTAGAATGCATCATTGTAAAGCCGGGGTGGGCAAGCTACTTGCCCATTGGCCTCATCCAGCTTGTCAGCCTTTTTAATCCAGCCCTCAGACTCCTGCTGAGGAATGAGGTCTGTGGCTTGCCCTGCTCTTCACGGCTACTGGAATCAGCGGTATGACCCCCCTTTGGTTTCTGTGTGCTAGAGGCAACCAAAAGGCTCTCTGTGCTGCTCCCGTCCCAAGCACCAACACTGCAGCCCCCATTGGCTGAGAACTGCAGCCATTGGGAACTGCAGGGCTGGCACCTGCAGATGGAGGGGCAGCACACAGACCCACCTGGCCACACCTCTGTACAGAAGCTGGCCAGAATGGGGACATGCTGGCTGCTTGTGGGAGCTGCTTCTGGAGGTATGTGCAACCCACAGCCAATACCCCAAACCTTCCCACTATGCTCCAAACCCTCCCCTTCCCCTGCCCTGATCCTTCTCCTGCGTTCTGAATTCCTCAGTCCTAGCCCAGAGAACCCTCTTGCATAGAGCCCGCTCAGCCAGAACCCTTCAGGCTCCCCCCCTCCCCGGCCACTCCAACCCACTGTCCCAGCTCAGATCCCCCTCCCATTTGCCAAACCTCTTCATCCAAGCCCAGAACCCCCTTCTGTACCCCAAACTCCTCATCCTGGCACCATCCCAGAGCCTGCACTCCCAGCTGGAGTCCTCACCCCCTCCTGCATCCCTGAAAAAGTTTGCTCCCTCCCCCCCATCCTAAAGGTTGCACAGAATTGAGATGTGCAGTAAAAGAAGGAAAAGAGTAAAGGAGAATGTCAGTTAAAACATACACTAACTACTTTTAAAATACTCTCCAGCCTCATATTTGTAACACAGATGGATTCTGCTACAGTTATACAATTTGTTTTCTGTAGCCGTTGGAAAGCATTTTGGGTTCTGAACACATTGCAGCTGCCAAAGCCTCAAGTTGCCTGTGCCTGGAAGAATTGAATTTCCTCTCATGCATCTTCCTTTCCCTTCAAGCAGCCTGACTGCTTACATTTTTGGTACCTGACCTACTTTTCCATAATTTCCCCAAAGGTAATAAACATCCTCCCTACCATCCCCACATATGAAAAACAGCTAACCACGACCATCCACCCACTTCTGTAAAGACCATCTATAACTATATGCAGTACTCAGGATTGATTTGAATACTGGGTCATACCATATAATAGTTTGTTTCTGCAATATCTATTCAGAAGCTCACCACAATAATTTTCATTTAGAAGGGCCTTAAATTATACCCTCTAAACTACTGTAATCATGAGGATGAGAATAATTATTTATTATGTTCAAGAGGTCAAACTACCACCTGAAATTTTATTTTTATTTTTCCCATCCTAATGTATGTAATTATGGCAAGTCAGAACCTTAATAAGAGTTTATGAATAAATAAATCAAAATGAATATTTTATAAAAACCCCACTGACCTTAGTTATATTTCTAGTTGACACTCAGAGTTGTCAAGCAGAGCATGGGTTTGTAACAGGATCACTGATGTATCCTTTTCTGTCTGTGGCATGGCTAGAATATTAATACTGTAAAATGTCTAATTAATTACTAGGACAGGTATTAGAAGCAAGTAAATCTGAGTCTTTTATTGTTTATGCATATGACTGTATAGTTCCTGTTGAATATACAGTATCTTTTATAAACAATAGGAGCTCTTGAAATTTATGGGGGGAAGGAACACTTTTTTTAATGATCTGTCTATGTGATGACACACAAAAATTAGATAGTGTACATGTTGATGAGCCGAGATTATTGAGTGCCGCTGAATCAGTTTCTCAGAATTTTTTTCTCTAAATAAGACTAGGTTTTTTACCTTACTCATATTTCTTTATGAATTTCTATAAAATTTCTTCTTCCTACACAATAATAGGTATGCAAAAAGATAAATATAATCCACTTTCAAACAGATTTTGGTTCAATTCACCAGGATTTTGTGAATTAATACTTAACATTTCCACTTTTAATGTCTTGTATATAAGACAGTAGTTTCCAACCTATGGTCCATGAACCCCTGGTGGTCCATGACATTACTGCAGGGGGTCCATGGAAAGTTTAAAAATAAGGATCAGGCCCACTTCTTTTTCTTTCCTTATTTTTCTTTTCCTTTTCTTTTTTTTCTCCCTCAAGGGTAGGGGGCGTGAAATGTTAATAGATTGAAAAGGGGTCCCTATGCTCAAAAGGGTTGGGAACCACTGGTATAAGCTATTCATTACAAAGTGTGTTCAATGAAATTGTGGGAGAGGTATTAACATACTTTTGTGACGATTTAGAAACACATACGTGATGTACCATGAATGTTTAGTAAAATAAATTGACTCCAATAACTTGACAGACTCTCCATACTTTAATCAAACGCAGTTCGATTCCTTGCTATTCCTGAGGACACATGCAGCATTCCTCATTCAGCATACTCTGTCCCTCACTTAACCACTCAACTTCTCTTGGTAAAAGGCCAGAGCTTCCTTCTGGTCATTTTGGATAGGTGTCATTTGTACACACTTGGTAACCAGCAATGATACCCTTCCCTAAAATTCCTCCCCCAAATATTCTCTCAAGGTATGGTGTATCACAGGTTATCCTAGTGCACTGGGACGTTTTATATACTTGCAGTGTCCACAGGCATGGAGTCCCTTGGCTCCCAGTGCCTGCCGTTTTCTGTTCCTGGCCAACGGGAATGGCGGCAAGTGGCAGGCAGCACCTCCCTCAGCCCATGCTGCACAGCTGTAACTTAACACAGACCAAAGATACATTTTTAGAGAGTCACAACTTAGTCTTCAGATTTATATCCCTTCTCATCAGATGTTTGTTCTCCTTGCAGCTCCCATTGGCTGGGAACAGTGAACCACAGCTACTGGGAGCTGAGGAACTCCGCGTGTGCGCACACTCCAAGTGCACAAAACATCCTGATATGTCAGTGTTTTACCCTGGTGGGCCGGAAACTGAAGTTTGCCAACCACTGAAATACAGGGTAGGCTTATGTAAGGGTCATAGCATTTTGCCATTTTTACCTATTCATTTTGAGGGGTTGCGTATGAATGAGTATATACAGTTTCTCTTTTTGCCCACCTCTCTTTTGTGATTGCATGTAGAGTTAGTAAAGTGATATAATGTCACTGACTTTGTTCAACATTTATAGTGAGGGTGATTCATTTAATTGAAAAAAACAGAAGGTATGAAGTTGAATGAAAAGAGGAGGAGTAACATTTGTTACGCAAGATGACAATGCTGTTTGTTGATTTAGAATAAGGTCTGACAAAATTAGTAGAAATTCTGTATGAGTATGGCAAAGGATATGGTCTGGAATGAGTGTGGACGAGACTAAAACTATGGTGATAAGCAGTGGTCCTGGGAAAACGTGCAAGGTTCCAGTGAACGATAGCCATTCTGCAATTGAGAAAAGAAGCATCATTATAGAAGATGGAAAATTGGATATTGAAGTCAGCATCCGGAATAGTAAAAGCAAAAGAGAACAAACATCTGATGAGAAGGGATATAAATCTGAAGACTAAGTTGTGACTCTCTAAAAATTTATCTTTGGTCTGTGTTAAGTTACAGCTGTGCAACATGGGCATCTAAATAATCAAAAATAAAGAAATTACATTAATTTGAAAATGCTACAATATAATTATGAAAATATCATTGATAGACTGCATAATCAGCAAAAAATTGGAGATGATTGGAACTCAAATGCTACTCGGAGAACTTATGATTTGCAGGGGCATGCTTTAAAAGGTTCAGTGGGCAATGCATGTTTATGTATTGGATGGAAACGTTGATGGTAGAAGAGCACAAGGCAGAAAAGGAAGAACTTGGGTGGGTGATGTGATTTCTTGGGTGGAGCAAAAGGACTATTTATCCACAAAGAGATTAGAAAAGGATTACACAGAATGAGCTACCATGGTTGCAAACCTCCAGTAATGTAAAAAGATGGAGGGTAAGAATAGAGAATAAGAGAGACTGTGGATTGGAGGGATGGAGAAAGAGAACTTTCTTATACTAGAATATTTCTTTCCTATCTTTGTCCCCTAGGGGATCACCATAGCTTCATTTTTCAGCCCTCCAGTTAAGATCTCCACTCCCCATCCCTTGCTGTAGGGGTCCTCAGTCTCTCTCAAGGCCTTGGATGCATAGCAGTGTATGGGCTTGCCATCAGGAAAGCATAAATGGTCAGGAAGAGTGAGAGAAATAGAGGGTGAATTTCAGTTGAAGATGTAGGAGACACCAACAAAGAAAGAAAATGAAATAGGGTGAGCCAAGGAAGGAAAGAAGGACTTGAGGAGAGAACCAGGGAAGCTAATGAAGCAAAATGAGGAATTTGAAACACCAGCTCCTTACAGGGTTGGTATGGTATGAAAATAGGACTGGACAAGAACTCTTGTTGTCTTCTTACCACTTTGACTCTTTTCAACAGTAACTGCTTCTTTCCCTGTTATTGCCTCTCCAACTGATCTCAGCCACCTAAAAACATTGTTTGCCATTATGCATCTGGCTTAAACAAGTTTACCAGAGCTCCTCTCTCCATCTTGACACAGCTGGTATGTCAGCTTTTCTTTCAGCAAGCTTTTTTTCCCCACATGCTCACCAATCACTGCAGCAAAAAGCCATTCCACTATGTGCATGAAGTGGGAGTGGGAATTCTAAGTGTCTCAAACTCATCCATTTAGAGAGACAGAGAGAGTGAGTATCTAAATTCCTGTAACAGTCCCTACCTGGATCTGAAAAGTACTGTTGGATGATGCTACTTTGTGGTTGCTTATCAAGCAATATATTTGTTGCTGTCCCATAATGGTCCAGCCTATCCTGAAAGTGGATTTGTAGAATCTCCATTGTCATTTTCCCCCAGGTAGATTGCAGGGTTTCTAGTCACACTATCATGGCTTCCCTCCTTTCCCTCACTACCTATTCAGTGGTTCCACCTCTGTAAACAGAAACAGTTTGTGACTTGGCTATCAGGATGTTGAATCAGTGCACTGACCATTCAGAAGCTTCTCCCAGCCCAATTTGTTAGAATGGGAAAACTTTTATTATAGGATTTCTGCTCACTCTTGTTAAACAGCACTTTTATCTAGTCTGGTGAACTTACCTGTCCATTCTGAATGGCAATAACTCCAGCATCAATTATGTAGTGGTAGAGGGTGCAGCTTTTCTAGCCCAACCAAATGATGAATGGACCGGCTTCTTGCTGCAGTCATTGGTGAGCCTGTGGACAAAGCTTGCTTCAAAACAGAGGATGCCTGAAAACACAAGGCCATTGGTGGCTGTACACATTTAATGTGCTTAAAAAATCATTCCCACAATCATAATCTCCACCATAGGGCAAGGGAACACAATGCAGGCAATGTACCATCTGCAGCAGAGAGACACTTTATGATCAGCCCTTCCCTACTGCACACCATGTGTTTCAAGACAGAGAGCTTCTTCTACCCCGTGGAGATTCTTTTAATTAAATCATTTACAGTGAGCACTAAATTTACCTTCAAAAGAGTTATATAAGCTAATATTTAATGTTAGGTAGTTAAATCAAGTAAACTATTTAAGCTTCAGGGATCAGTTTAATATGAGATTTGTTGTGGTTGTCTCACCAAGGGAGCATATGCAAAGACTTGTTGTGATTGTAAGAGCTGAATATGCAAATAGCAGTTAACATTTGAACTAATTTTAGCACGATCTGTTCCATTCAGCAAGAGGGTGACATCCTTGTGGTGCACATTAGAACTCATGTCTGCAGAGCATGAGGGTCCCAGACTGAACTTTTTGTTGCAGAGATGTACAGCGTATGTACATTTTCTCTCCCTGCTTTCCTCTTCTGGTTCCCCAAAGTCCTGTCACTGGAGGGGGAAGATTAAGTGCATTCTAGGTTTTGGCAGCTGTTGACAGATTGGATCACTATTTACCACTTACTTAAAGCCCGAGTTAGATAGAATAGATCGAATTTGCAGTGTTCCCTGAAGGTCAACAAAGTAGAGCTATTTGGGTATTTTTAATAAAAGAAAGGTATAAGTCTTCTTACAAAGGTCTGTACATATGCATAGACACTCATTAGAAATGGCGAACTGTTTCCTTAAATGTAATCAGGCAATAAGTAATTTTTCTGTGTGGGGCTACTGTACATATGTACTAATGTCTGTTATGTTCGTCTTGCAGGCCAAGTTAACAATACGGAAGTACAGCTGAGATTGAGGAGAATTATACTTGAAGGACACAGTGTGTGGGCATTTTACAGCCAGGTCACTAGTATACTCCCATAAATAAACTTCACCATCAGGGTCAGTGTCTAGTGAACAGATGCCAGATAAATGTTACTTAATTTCTCTGAAAATATCTACCAATAAACCCATCTTGAGTCAGGCCAAGTGTTTTTGCCTGTTCAAAGTAACAATCAGTCTCTCCTTTTATGTGAATCAGATCAGTTGTTGATTAAACTGCTAGGTAAAGCTTATTAGCCTACAATTATCATGAGTGTATTTTCACCTCCACTACTTGCCAAATCACTTAAATTTCTGTTTTGTCTCATTAGCAAGTTCTCCCTCTTCTTTTGATGACAAGGAGAGGGGAAGCATCTCCTCCTTTATGGGATTAAGCCTCCCTACCTGGGAAAGGGATGCTTCTTTCTGTGGAAGATTGTATGACCCAGTAGGTACGAATCAATCCCTGGAATTGGAGGCTCCTTTGGACATCCAAGAGCAGCCAAATAAATGCCTGTTTGCTCAACACTGAACTTATCACTGCAGAAGTGATTGTGTAGTCACAAACCACGCATTGTAGCATGCCAGGAGGAGAAGGCTGATTAGAAGAGTCATTTGTGTGTATATGCAAATATCTCTGTCTTGGGTAGGAACAGGATTACAGGAAAGTGATAAATGCAGGTTTGATAGAATATTCATTTTTGGAAATTTACTGTGTGTGATAATTATAATGGTTATTTTAGTGGAGACCAGCAATGATGAATGTTCCCATTTTAGCTTTTCAACACAAGATCCCCAGGAACATAAAGGCAATGTTAACCTGATTGCTGCAATAAAAGGCAATGCAAGAAAACTCCTTAATAGTATCACTGTATGCTGTTGTGACTATAACATTTCATGGAGTGCATCATCAAGGACAGAGAATTTGTTCATTGTTGCTGAGGCAAATTGACCTTGGTTTTACAAAAAAACTAAATATAAATGTAGGACAGAAATTGTGTTGATATCTTTTTGTCCTTCACTTCTTGGCTGTTCTAAGAGTGCTTTCGCTATTTTAGCAGTGTTTGTCACAAAGGTGTGATTGCATTCCAAATGCTTCCAGGAAGGTTATAAAATTCAGTGTGCTCGTGTTTGAAATGGGTACAGTACAGTACAGAGCATGGTTACAGTACAGAATCTGTGTAGTTTGGGACACTAACATTAAGCCAGCAGTGCTTCTTCTCAGTTGACTTGTACATAAATTATATATACTTGTTGTCTTGTCCAATGGTTATTTTTCCTCTGTGATAGTGGGGTGGTGGTTATTGTTGGGTTTTTTTTTTGGGGGGGGGGGTTGCTTTGTTTTTTGCTACTATTCCCACAAAAGATCAGTTAAATCGAATTATAGCAGCTCTTGCAGCTCTAGTGTAAAATATGTTTCTTCAACGTCTTTTCTCTACCTATGCATTTTCACAAACTAGGATTGATGGTCTCATTGTGCAAGACATGGACATGGGGCTCCTGTATTCCTACTATTCATGCACAAGTTTAAATGTGTGTTTATTTAACTACAAGCATGTGAATAGCTCATTAATTTCAGTGAGATAATTTGTGTTCTCACAGTTACACATGTGATAAGCCCTTATAGGGTTGAGGCTAATTATCATGATCCTGCAGTTGGGCCCAGACAGGAAGACCCTTGCCTCTCCACAGTCTTCAGTAGAATTCTGTGCAGATACTAGGTTCAGCCCACGCAGCTGTAATTGCTGTGTTTGTGGTCCAGCTTAATTATGATATAACAAGGGGAAACGAGGCAATGGGAAACAGGGGAGAAAGAGATTATAAAATAAACTGGTAAAAGTAGAAAGGGTTTTTTTGGCTTGCTTTTTTGGGTGTGTTTAACTTTAGTCGACACCTTGTTCAACTATGTTTCTGGTTTAGCGTTTAAGTATTAATTACTGTTGTTCCTATATCATGAACCTAATTGAAAGGTACTTTTTGTGTGCCATAAAAGCCTTCACATCAGCTCATGAAAATTTTGTTGAGAAAAGTTGTTTGCATATAAGCACTAACCGGTTTTTAAACCTCAGAATTTTACTCATTAATCCCATTACTTTTGTTTGCATTGGAAGATCATTAGTAATACATTTATTTATTAAATGTAAATATTCTGTAGCCAAAATCTAAGTTATTTTACTACAATGCATGATGGAATGTGCTCCAAAGGAACATTTTAAAAGAAACGGAAAAGATTTTTGATTAATTTGATTAATTTTAAATGTATTAATAAATGCCTCATACCAGATAATGAACAAGAACTGGGCTTGTTTTTCAAATTTCCGTTTCTGTATTTTGAATTAGGAAGGCAAAAATGCCTTTCTCTATTGTTGATCTCTAGTGTACATCTGCGCCATCATCTTGGTATAATGAATAGTTTGGGGGAATCACTTTGCAGCGAGCTACCAATTGGAGCCAGCATTTGTCTTGTTAGGCAGTCTAAATGCTTGCTGCTCTACTTTGTAATTTATGTCAATTCAATAGAAAGGAAAGACTTTTAGTAAGTTTTAGGGAAAAAAATTAAACCCAAGCCTCTGATAGCATGAGGGCATAATACACACTTAGCAGCTGGTGATGCCATTTGTGATTTGTATATAATTATTATTCAGTTTTAGGTGGTACTTATGTTCTTTGCTCATGATGAGAAGATTCATTTGTCCACATCATCATTATCTCGTCTGACATGTGCTTTAGTGAATTTAAACTGTGTTTTATTTCCTGCGGCAATAATAAGAGGGTTGTCTTCCCTGGCATTATTATGTTGTCATGCTTTCTGAGGATGTCCTCACAGAACAAAGGAAATTTATCACAAGGGATATACTCCCAAATAAGTAACATTTATTAGTCTTTTAATTCTTCATTTTTCCTTCTTGCCAAGATATGTTGGAATAGCTAATATTGGACAGGCAGACAAATTGTTCTTGGTAGTTGTCCTCTCAAATATTAAAATTTTATAAATTACTTTTAAAGAGTATCTTGAAAGATTGCAACACTGGAAGACTGCAACACTGGAAGTCATCTTATGTTTCTAATAAGAACATTTCACCAACTCTGACAGTTCATTACAGAAATGTGGAAGATAATTTGGAGACAATAGAGATTAATTCATCTTTCAGGTAACTAAGATGGCTTCACCACATTCCTTTCCAGACAAGATTGGATAAAATGACTGAATGCTCTCGAGTCACTAGAAGGCATCTTTCAGAAGTCTTGTCCTCACGTATGCCTTACAAAAAACTTGCTAGTTGATGCTGTTGTGCTTGAAGAGTAAATTTGGGTAATTGGCATATTTGTATTCCTATTAGTTAACACAAAGGTATATTACACTTACCTTCAATCCCTTGTCTGTCTTCACAATATGAATCCTTGATCGGTTGAGATCATCTCTTTATCTCTAGTTAGAGGAAACCTAGAATGCTGTTGGTGTTACTAGAAATAAATACTATTGATAATATTTTTCTGATTGTGATTCTAATAGCATGAAACAAAATAATGGAATTATGGCTTATCTGGAGGACAGTTAGGTTTCACCTATTGCATACCCCAACTAGTTAAAATTCTCATCTTGTAATAAATGACCCCTGTCTGCTGCTGTTTTGTATCCTTCTCTTGTTGCTACTTAAAAATACCACATTTGACAATGAGGTTCCCTTACTGAAGATGTAATATATTAATATCAAAGAATAGAGCAAAGGATTCTTTATTTTGGGCAGGAGGGACAGGTGTCTACATGGTTAGATAAGCATAAGTGTTGACTTTTAGTTTTCCCTTGGGTGTGTTCCACCCCCACTCTGCCTAAGCCCCATTCATCCCCACTCTGCCTCTTCCTCTGAGGCTCTACCTCTTTCTGCCCCTTGCTGCTGTTCGCACATCGCTGAACATCCTCATTCTTCTGAAGTGAGTCACTTTGGAAGTTATCTGTAGTGCTTGGGGGGAAAATAACCCTTTTCCATTATTTTGGAATGTTTTCTGAATTACTTTCTCTTATTAACCACAAAACAAAAATGGTTCACTTTAACAAATTGATTGTAAGTGCTAACTAGTCACCATTCAGGTGACAGCCAAAGGACTCTGATTAGAAAAAGAACTCAAAAGATCTACCTTGTATCTGGAATCAGATCCTTTCTGCATTTCGTCCATGGGATTACTTTAATGAACCAGTTCCCTGTGGGCCTGACAATTAGTATACTTGCAAGTACACCAATTAAAAGATTCTTCAATACAAATAGAACAAGCTAACTATCCTTCTCTTCACTATAGAAAACAGAGGGTAGGACTATTATAAATTTTCAGTTCATCTTTTTTTTTTCTGCAGCAATTACTATCTGTATTTTATTACTAGTGTGTTGTTTTATTAGAATGATTATTGTATTTGTGGAAGTATAAATTGTTTATTGGAAGAAAAATAGTTTTGCAGTAAAATGTTGAGTAGCTTTTTAGGATGTGAGAATACTGCTACTCTTTAACAACTAGCCAATTAGCCCGCCATAAGATGGGATTTTCAGGTCTCTCCTCCACGTCGGTCTTCTCTCCTGAGCCTCCGGTCTCTCTCTCTCTCTCTCCTCCTCCTCCTACTGCCTCCCCCTCTCTCAGCTCTCCTCCGCCTTCTGCCTCTCTCTCCGTCTCTCTCTTTCTCTTCTCCCCCTCCTGCCTCTCATTCTCCCTTTCTCTTCTCCTCCTCCTCCTGCCCCTCACTCTCTCTCCGCTCTCCTCTGTCTCCGTTGGGGATGCACGCTCGTCCAGGCCCCGCCCCCTGGGCGTGTACGTCGCCTCCCGCCGTGGCGCTCGGGTGACTTCTGTGCCGCTCAGCCAGGCCGCCACGTGGAAGCAAGCGGCGCAAACAGCCTCTCTCTCTCTTCTCCTCCTACTGCCTCGCCCTCTCAGCTCTCGTCCGCCTCCTGCCTCTCTCTCCGTCTCTCTCTTTCTCTTCTCCCCCTCCTGCCTCTCACTCTGTGTTTCTCTTCTCCTCTTCCTGCTGCGTCTCTCTCACTCGCTCTCTCGCTGTCCTCCGCCTCCTCTCCGCCTCCTCCGTTCTCCTCTCTGTCTCCTCCACGTCCTGTGTCTGCTCCGCTTTTCCTCCTTTTGAATCCGGCGCTCTTTCCTGACGCCAGAGACGCACGCCGCCCAGGCCCCGCCCCTGGCTGTTCCTCTGGGCGCGCTGTTGCTTCCCACCGTGGCGCTCGGCTTGATTTCGCGCGCCTCAGCTGGGCCCCGTGCGAGCAAGCGGCGCAGCGCTGTTTGGGCCCGTGCTCCCATGCAGCACCCTCGTGCTGCATGGGGAGTGCGGACCCCAAAAGGCCACTTGCGCCGCTTGCTCCCGCGTGGCGGCCCGGCTGAGTGTCAGCCGACGGTCAGGGCAGTGTGTGTGTGTGTGACACCCAAGTCTTTAACTGCTGAGGCACAAAGCCCCGTCGCAGCGGGCAGTCTAGGAGAGACTGAAGGAGCCCGGTTTAACGTCCGTGACTTTACTGCTGGGACCGGGTCCCGTGCAGGGCTGCCAACAGGCAGACAGACGCCCCTTGTTAATAGGAAGAGCTTATTACATCTCAATTTTAGCTGCTAGGGTACTGGACCCCTCCGCAGCGGGCAGCCTAGGGAAGACTGAGAGATGCCCCAACGGATCTGTCACCTGGGAGTGACACGATCCAAACGCCCAAGCTCTTCCTATACCTGTCCCTTATGACCGGCTGAAGTTCTTTTAAATTGTGCTTGGTTCTGTTACAGCAACTGAAGGAGTCAGGTTAAAGCTTAAACAGTTATAGGTTTATTGAAGAAAACTTATAATGCATGTGGTTACAATGGCTATTGCTCTACTTCTTAACTGCTAGCAAATATAGATCTTAAAGAAAATGGTTACAAAGAAAATAAAAATAGAAAAATAGAAAATAATGGTACCAAGTGACAGCTTAATCTTTAAAGAGCTCTATCCTATGCATGCACTAAAACAAAAGGACACATATGGGTACAATTTTTCCCCCTTCTGCGTCGCTCGGTCCCAGCGTGTCAGGCCAGGATCGGTCCCTCAATTCCTCGGAAAGACGACAATATGAGGTGGGCGTCCCCGTGGACCTCGGGAGGCAATGCACTTAACCCGACCAGCAGGAAAAGGGTGGATTGGCACTCAAAGTGAGTGTGCTGCTGGACCCATCTTTATACCCATGGGATCACGTATTTCTCTTTCTTATCTGTGATGCCAAATGGTGCTGGCCTGTCTTTTGTGACGCCAGTTTTTACAAGAGAGTTGTGAACTTAATTTACACTTGTAAGAGAGATAACTAAATTGGGGAGTACTGGACATTCTTTTCTCAGTGGGAGATTCCTCTCCCAGAGACGGTTGTGTGTGATCGTATCAACATAGGTGCCAGCCCGGCAGTTCTCGCAGCCTCGAGGTCAGTTTATTAGTTTGATCACTCTCTCATGTCTATGTTTTTTTTTTTTTAGCTTACTCAGGGTCAGAATTGAGCCGGCATATCTGGGGCCTCTGTCAAGGCCTTCAAAGACTATGCTGATTTTATTGCTCCTTCTCTGCCCTGTATCCAGGTACCTCAGAGGGCAAACAAGATTGATGTGACGGGGGGGCCTGTCTAGCTACACTGAGCGGTGCAGAAGTCACCCGAGCGCCATGGCAGGAGGCAACAGTGCCGCCCAGAGGGAACAGCCAGCGTTTCAGCATTACAGAGTCACAGACATTGGGCTACTATATTTTAACAATATACATCTGAGAGAGAAATAAAGTTGGCATAATCTCATAATACTCTGCGTTGAAAATTTACTTGATCAACTGTGAATAAAAATGGTCTTTACAATAGTCACATTTAAGCAGTTGTTTAAAAGAGAATGCCATCAGTTTGTTGCCAAATATAATTGAATAACTAATAGAATATTCACCATTCTGACTTTTTGTGTTTGTCAGTAGTAATAATGCTGTTGTTCTCAAACATCACAGCAGATCATAATTATTTCCTATCATTCTGAATTTCTGCAGGTACAATCGGGTAATGAAAACATTATCAGAAAGGAGAATTTACACTAAAATGGGTTATTTCTCCTACTACATAAAATGTGTATCAATCTACTGTCTCTGTGTATGCAACTGAAGTAGATGCTATCTAGAGAAAATACTTATGGGAAGAACAAAAAGGAATCAAACTTAATACAGGCTGAAGTATTAGTCCGGCATATTCTGGTCTGGAAACATCCATGGTATAGCACGATTTCAGTTAGCAGGATGCCCACTTATTATGGGTGTGGCCAAGTTTCATGTGGTCCCATAAAGTTTGTTTAAGGTCTCTAGTCCTGGCTCTCAGTGTTCTGTGCTATTAGTTATCTCTGATTTACCCCTAAATGTCTTCTAAGAGCCCAGTAAGCAGTGGAAGTGTTGATAATGCTGCTGGACAACATTGACCTCCCATGATTCAGCAAATTCTCTCCTTCGGCACTGGTCAGGTCCAGAGGGTGCTGGACTAGAGAGGCTCAACCTGTACTAGGTGAAAACAAGATGAGAAGAGAAAGAAACCTTGTGACAGCAAACTTCCAGAGCCCCAAAATAAGGTGGTAAACCTGTTAGGGCAAATGCTTCCCATAAACAGCTGATCGCCAAGTGTGCCTGGAAAAGTGCCTTTGCCACAAGGGGGGAGGGGTAAAGAAACCTCACCATTTATATCCCAAATAAGTTGCCCTAGGGAGATCCATTTCTCCCTGGTGGCCAAGTGGAGCCTGGGGGGAGTGGGTGGGGAGAGAAAAGTCTCATTCTGGATGAGCCCCTCCCCCCCCTTCCCGAGCCCCTCCTCATCCCCCAACCCTCACTCTTGCACCCTACCATCCCTAGCCTCCTGCAGCCCCTATACACATCCCCAAGGCGCTGCCCTGAGTCCTGCAGCCCCCATGCTGCCAGCCTCCTGCCCTGAAGGACCTGGGCAATGCCAGATAAGTATGCTAGTTATTTATAAGTGTGCTGACTACTAGCCTTTATTAAATCTTTCATTTTGGGGGAAAACTTGTTAAGCAAGTTGTAGTGAAACATCTGTAGCGTCCTGAAATTGGCTTGCAGGTACTAGTAGGGGATAGAAATTTAACTGTCAGTATTTGTGGACAATCTCCTCTCCTTAATGTTCATCATTGGAAACGTGCCCATATTTTTCCTCTCCATGTATCAGTAGCATTTCATACCATTGTCAAACCTGATTATAAATGCAGTGTAGAAAAAAATTAGTAATCAGAAATCCCACTCAAATCAATCTGAGCTGCAAGTCTTCAGCAGCACTGCTGAAAATCAGACCACTTGCATATTTCAGTTATTAATTTTAGACACCCAGTTTTCACCATATTGACAATAGTTCTTGGCTAAATTTAAATTGAAACTTTACTTTTATTTTAATACCTTTGTTATTTTAACACAATTGATAAAGAATAGAATGTGATCTCTCATAGGAATATAGTGCCAGAGTTTTCTATTCCTACCACTTTTTGTGGTCACTAGACATTACACATGCCTGTGTTGACTCAGATATTGACTGCAATGACATTTTTTATGGGTTGCCTCATCTGTGGGCTCCAGCGTTGGTATAGGTTTTTCCCCAACTGTATCCCATTAGAGGACAAAGGATTTCTTTCTTTTCAAAGATGTTCCTCAATGGCATTATGAAAACAATCTAAGGGTATGTGTACACTACAGAGTTTTTTCAGAAAAACTTCACTTACGTCCACACTGCAGTTGTGTTCTTTCAAAAAAAATCGGAAGAACTGAGCATTTTTTCCGACATTGGTAAACCTCTTTCTGCGAGGAAGAAGCCTTTTCCCGAAAGAGCTCTTTATCCACACGTTTTTATATTTATCCACACGTTGAGACAAACAATAAGGCCTTTAAAAACTGACTTTATCTCAGAGTAACGTTCTTGTAATGATTGAAGAGAGGGATGAAAGAAGTAGCTGTCAGAGAGGCACAACAGAAAATTACCGGAGAAAATTGTTGCTAATTTGAGTTTTTTGGTTAAATGTGATTTGATATGAAGGGGTTCATTGAAGAATGCCAAGCAAATAACAATAAGATTGAAAGGATTAGTGCTAACATTGAGTAGTTTGTAGTGGTTTTTGTTTGTTTGTTTCTGTTTATTTTGGCTGTTGACTGGATAGTCATCTTAAATGAATTTCTGTGTGCCCTTCTGAATCTTGATGTTTTAGACTGGTTCTTGAATGTCATTGTTAATCTGTTTTAATTTTAGTTAGTTTGATTATGCCGTGACTTTGAATATATTGTCCATCCTGTTTTTTAAATTATTTCTCCCTGAATCATTTTGGCATTTATAATCCAAATGCAGCCCTAGGATAGGTGGAGCCAATTCCTATAGACTTTTAACAAAAGCTGTTGCCGCTTTGATCAAGTCTGAAGTCCCTCCCCCCTCCTTTTTTTGCTGACCTAGTTGGCATTTGTTTTATTTGCAATGGTTTTCTTAATATTTAATTATAATTGTATATAATTTTCAATTATTTTCAGGATTAAGTAACTACTGGTACTTTGTCATTTTAATTTATGATGCTTAATTGTACTCATTTCTGGGTCATCCATAATATTTCTGGGTGTGACTAGTGAGATAGTCCTTTCTGATCCACCTTCAAAGACCAACTATAAGCAGCTGAAGGAGGGACAGCAAATAACTGATGATGGATGAGAAAAAACTATCATGACTAACTCTTAATTTTAGCAACTGATTTGTCTGAAGGCTAACTTGATGACCAAAAAACTAGAAACTTATAATTTTCAAAATGAAAAAAAAAGTTTAAAGCATTGACTTATTTCTACTAATTCCCTGCAGTTTTCACCACATTTTCTAAATCTTTTCTTTGTGCCTATATTTTCATCCCTCACAATAGATACTATTTTTCTAACACTACTGGTAAAAGTGACCATCTCAATATATTTGTTTGCTAGTAAAAGGCTTCTTGTGTATTATTGTCACTCATACACAATCAGCGTTCTTCCTATTTTTACTTGCCCAAAACCTTGCATATATTTTCTGGTGACTGTTTTGCTTCTGTGTAGCTGATCCTGGAGGGTATTCTTTTCTTGAGCAGATTGTCCCTTGAGGGCTGTGCAGCGTTGGTGTTATATTTAACTCTGTATTTAAATTGTCTTCCTTTTTTGTTTCATTTGAATGTCTCATAGTTCAGCATGTTTCACCCAGTCAACTTAAATTATTGTTTACATTTATCCGTTTATATAACCTTTGTGTATGAGCAGACTTTTCTTCCTGTAATGATATAGTTGTGATTTTTTTTATTATCCATATTAATAATTATTTGGCTCCCCTTTAAGTTTTTTGTCCTTGGAATCTAAGTTTTACCGTTTAAAGTCAATTATTCTTATTCATAAGCAATATCTTTTTCACTTTCTTATCAATTTCTTTTTCACTTTCAGTTTTTTCTCTCTCATCAATATGGGATTTAATACTTAGTGACCACTTTTTAGCATAATTTTTACTCACCTTTTAAAATGTTTCATCACATACCTATTATATCTCCTATAAATCTTGATTTTAGTCAGTTTCATGACAAAATATAGGACCTCAATCTAGTGGGAGTTTGATCCTTTTCATGTTGTTGCTTAATCTTTCTTGCTGATTCTTCATTTCACATGTGGTAGTTTAATTTTCCCCCTAGCAACTCATTGAAATGTGTTTGCTCTCTTCAAAACGTATTCTGTGTTTCGCTCCTCTAGGTCACCTTGGTAAAATGATTAAATCGAGTTTTTGAAATATATGGTCAGTCACCCTGAAAGGAACTGGCACACTTCTGGCTTTTCTTTCACTGTCAGATCTGGAAAGCTCAGTATAAGTGTGTTGCAGTGACTTTCTGGGCTCTGGGGGGAAAAAAAAATTCTTCAAGTGCTGGTCCATATTTGTACTGCACCATTAGTATCCAGTCTCTCAATGCACCTAACACCAGAAGATTCTTGCTAGCTAGCCTTTACTATTGGCCTGTACCTGTACCCTTCCTCTTCTTGTGTGCTATGCTGAATGTGTAAAGGGCACAGCAGGCCACTGCCTATCCAGTTTCTTTGTACCTCCCCGTAGTCTGAGATGTAACCCTCCATTGAACAGGACTGATCCGTAGTTTTCCATCTTATAAATATTAAAGACTTGTTCTGCTTTTAGTGTTAGTTTACTTAGTTAAAAGTGGTACTGGACCTGCTTCCCGGTACAAAATTTGGATTATGCCCAAGTTACTTGGCTTTAAAAACTGCATCTCCTGACTTCACTGCTTTTTGGACAGAGATAACCGCCAATGGTGTTTTTACTGCCTAGGAGCTGCCCATGTTTCTCCAAAGTACAGTATTTGCCCTACTTTCTCTGCCAGACCTGGTAAATGCAGGAGCTCTGGCTTAGTAAACATGTTATAGAGCATGCAATGAGTCTTCAGTCAGAGTCTAGCTAGGGGTTCCCCAGGACTTCAAAAGAAAACCTTCTAGCACCATGTTGTCTGACTCCGTGACAGGGAATAATAAGGCTCAGGACTTTCTCCTTGATCTCAGAAGAGTAGGAGACACTCTGGAGAGGTGGAGACTAGCAAAAGAGAAGATCCCTTAACTAATGCTATCTTTAAGCCATGATGCTTTTTCTGTGGCAAAAGTGTGAGGGAATATAGGAAGTTGGGTGTGTGCTGAATAATTTCTTCCTCTTTTCTTTCCAGTCCGCTCCACTGTTCCTTTCTGTGCTGCCTCTGTCCCTTCCTATATATTGTCTCTCTTTCTTTAAGACAATGTCTTAACTAACTCCTCTGCCGTGCTTGGAGTCCACCACCACATAAGCACAGAAGGAAAACAGTCCTATCCAGCCTGTGTCTTTCTTTGCACATGTTACTTTTCAGTCTGCTGAGAAACAGACATTGAAAGCCCAGAATTTTCAAGAAGCAAGGACTAGTAGTTAGGCTGGACAGACTGGAGCCATTAATTCATTTTTACGAGACTGTCAGTGTATGTGTGGCATGTTTGTGATGAGATTTAAGTGCAACTGTTATTTTTAAACAAGAACTTTAGTATTTTATTGATGATTTTTAAAAAGTAAAAAAATATGATTTATGTTAAAAATCCAAATTTTAAATAAAAAAACCCCATAAATTGATTTTTATCTACCCTGGATAATACTGTGAGGTTCTTGCTTGGAATTTGGTAGAGAAGATGTAAAGAGAATTAAGATATTTATGTATTTGGTTTTCTTATGGAAATGGGCAATGCTGAAAAAGGGTGGCATTATATTGTAAATTAGAAAGGTGCACCTCAGCTGCTGATTAGATAACCACCAGCAGATTCTTAGTACTGTATAGTAGGACAGATAGATGTCATACTTATCTACAACTAGGATTTACTGTGTTTATTCCTCTATTATATTCCTCCTTTCCCTTCTCTTAAGACAGTTGCAGCATTATACAGGTTGAACTTCTGTTAACCAGGACTCTCTGGTCTGGCAGGATGTCCCAGGACCAGAGAGTGCTGCTGGAAGGCTGGCGGCTGGGCTCCCCCCAGCTGGCTGTCCGCTCCCTGCAGCTAGGCTGCACAGTGTGCCATGGCTGGGCTGCTAGGTACAACCTGGCAGGGCCAGGAGCCCGGTGTGCAGGGAGTTGGGCTGGAGCTGGGCTGCCTGGCTTTGTAGGGAAGGGCAGGAGAGGCTGGCAGTGGCTGGGGGAGCGGGGGGCAGAAGCCAGCCAGGAGGCTGGCAGCGGGTCCAGGAGGGACCAAGGCCACAGCTGGGGCAGTGCTGGGCGTGGATCTGCAGCTGAGGCCAGGGCCACAGCTGGGACCAAGGCTGGGAGCAGAGCTGTGACCAGGAGAAATGGCTGTGATTGGTGCTAGGAGCTGTGCTGTGGCAGGATCTGGGGTCAGAGCAGAGATGGTAAGTTCACCATTTGTGCTGAAAAACAAATTACTCGGTCAGTATTAGATCATTTCCTCGTGTTGGAATACCTAGAATAAAACTGTGTTCTTGTTTGTTTTCTTTGTTTCGAGCTAGATATCTAGCTCTTTATCTAGCTAATAATTTGCACTACTTTAGTGCTTTCCATCCCAAGAAACTCAGTTGTGCTTTACAAAGTTTATCTTCTAAGCTCATAACACTATTCAAATGTTACAGATGAGGCATTGAGGTACAGTGAGAGTACATGACTTGCCGAAGATCAAACAGGAAAGCAGTGGTGGAAGCAGGAACAGAACACAGTCCAGCTAGTGCCTTAGCTGCAGGGCCGTATTTGCTTATATGGCAAAACTGAAGCAGGAAAGAAGCAGAGATGTAGAAAAAAGAAAGCAAGATTTGGAGCAAGTAATAGATGCAGAGAAGAGCAGATGAGGGAAGTCCTGGCTGGCTAACATGGAAATTGGTTTTTGTGGTGCAAGCAAGCAGCAAAACAAAAATCTCTCCCCTCCCAAATAAAATAGAAATGGCAAAGAGGTCTTAAAAGGTGAATAGAAGAAGTGAGAAAAGGGGCCAGATGGCAGCATGAGAGGCAAGAGAAGAAAAGACAACAGAAGGACCATGAGAAAGTCAGATCATGTCTGAATTTCAGCCTAACCAGCCGTACCTCCTATGTGGTGGAAGATAGTGAGTGTAAAGCAGGGGTGGTGATCCTAAGATCTGGGGGCCGAATCGGTCCCCCGGCTTGCCTGGATTTAGCCCATGGCTTGTCTGGATCCAGCCCCTGAGGCTCAGGGCCCTCCCAGCATTGGAGAACATGCACTGGTGCTCCAGACCCCCAAGGCCCCACTGTGAGGCTGGAGCACACAAAATCTAGTAGGCTAGGCCCCCTTAGGCTCTGATGTGTGAGGGGAATGCCTTTCTTCTTCTCAGCTGGGGCCACGTCAGTGAGGGTTTGCATTTTGTGTGGAGGAGGGAGGATTGCTTCTCACTTGTGTGCGTCCTCTGACAGATTTTTCTGTGGGTCATTGGCCCTTGACCCAAAAAAGGGTCCCCACCTCTGGTGTAAAGAGATAAATATACCTTTTGTCTGCATTGTCCTTGTAATTCCTCCATTTTGGATAGCAGTGTACGTCCCCTGAAAATAACTAACCATCATTCAAAGAGAGCTGAATGAGTTTAAATATATCTGTTTAAGTACAAATATATAGGTCAGTCTACATAACTCAGAGAATGAATGACTAGACAAGTTAGTGTTGCTTTTATAAGGATTTATGGTAAAACAGGCGCTTCCCTTTACTATGTATGATAGTTTCAACCAAGTTATGAACATGGTTCCTAGTGTATCCCACAGGATTGCAAGAAAGGGCTTAGCTCAGTGCCTTCTGATTGCAAGCAGCAAGAGGAATTATTGAGGAGGTCTGGCTCATTACCTCTCCAACACATTTTTTAATGTGTAGCTATGTCTGATCATCCTAGGCTTTTTCAAACTAGTTATTTAATTAATCACTGAAAGGTGAATATAGGAAAGTGACCTCTAAAACTTGAGCCACATACTTCTCAGTGGGAAATTGCGGGAGTTGCATGTTTTCCTTTCTGCTCGCTTGTCCCAAATGTGGACCAAATGTAAAATATCCAGTGCAGTACTGTCTGCCTGAGTCTGCAGATAGTTCCAGTAGTATCACTATTAATTATTTCTCAGGGGGTAGCCGTCTTAGTCTGTATCTGTAAAAACAAGGAGGAGTCCTGTGGCACCTTAAAGACTAACAGATTTATTTGGGCATAGGCTTTCGTAGGTCAAATCTGCTTTGTCAGGGTTTTGATCCACAGATGTGGGTCTGTTTTAACTCCATGCATCTGACACAGTGGTTTTGACCCACGAAAGCTTATACCCTAATAAATCTGTTAGTCTTTAAGGTGCCACAGAACTCTTCACTTCTATGGTGAAAATTTCTGCTACTGAGGTCCCTGAGGGCTTCTGTGACAGTGACAAGAGTTAAGTCACTTTTACTGTGATATTGCTTTGGAAAGTTTTGAGTTTCAGCAATGCCAAATGCTTGAGCTTCTCACTGGAGTGGGTGGGGGACTAATAAACAGGGGTTGGGAAAGAGAGAGAATAGGAAAGATAGCAGCCAGAAAGCTGAGGGTAGGGTAGAGTAGCTGAGCTTATTTACCTCTGGGGAAAGGTGCTGGGTTTTCACATAGGCATTGCACCTAGATCAGCGGTGGGCAATAAAAATGGTGACGGGCTGCCAAGCTTAGTCACTGGTGGGCCCCTGCTGCTATATTTACCTGCACCTTCACAGGTATCGGACAGTCGTAGCTCTCGTTGGCCACATTGCCATTCCCGACCAATGGGAGCAGCAGGAAGTGGTGCAGCTTGGGATACCACTGCCTGCCACTCCCATTGGCTGGGAACCATGATTCACAGCCAACGAGAGCTGCGATCTTCCGATACCTGCAGAGGCGCCAGTAAATATAATGACGGGGGCCCACGAGGGACTTACCTTGGTGGATCAGATCCAGCCCACAGTCCAATATTTGTGCATCCCTGTCCTACATAGTATATTCTTCTCTCTCCATTCGTCTAGGATTTGGGGTTAATCCTCTGCCTACTATGTGTCTGATGAAATTTCCAAGCCTGATGTCTGTGGGGATGAGGTCTGAGGAGCAAGTTTCACAGGATGAACGAGAAAGTAAAATTGTGTAATAAATGGAGATGTAGGTGATTTTCCTGGGGTGTAAGAAACTTTACCTGGAACTTTTCAGCTTAGAAAAGAGGAGACTAAGGGGGAATATAATAGAGGTCTGTAAATCGTGACTGGTGTGGAAAAAGTGAATACGGAAAATCATTTACTTGTTGCCATAACCTAAGAACTAGGGGTCACCAAATGAAATTAATAGGTAGCAGGTTTAAAACAAACAAAAGGAGCTTTTTCTTCATGCAGTGCACAGTCAACCTGTGGAACTCCTTGCCAGAGGATGTTGTAAATACCAGCACTTTAACAGGGTTCAGATAAATTCATGGAGTTTAGGTCCATCATTGGCTATTAGCCAGGATGAATAGGAATGGTGTCTGTCGCCTTTGTTTGTCAGAGGCTGGAAATGGATGACGGGAGAGGAATCACGTGATGATTACCTGTTCTGTTCACTCCCTCTGGGACACGAAGGATTGGCCACTGTTGGAAGACAGAATACTGGGCCAGAGGGACCTTTGGTCTGACCCAGTATGGCCGTTCTTATGAGAACAAACAAGAGAAAAGGGAGAGGCATAAAGAGCGTATTGCAGGGAAGGGTAGAATAGGATGGAAGGAGAGCAAGAGAATTAAAAAGGAGAAACTTTTTAATTCTGAAACAGAAAAAGATAGTGTGATATTTGATAGGAAAGAACAGAAGAAAAGGGAAGATAGTGTAACAAAAGCAAAAGTTAAATTACAAAAATAAAACAGAGGATGGGCCATATGCTACAATTAAATCTAGTACATGCTGGAATCATCATCTTTAAATTGCAAAGATTTGGGGTGTGGCCAGGTATTTATAATCCTGGCTAATAATCCCAGAGATTGTCTTTAGAATAGTGGGTATTGAGTATATTTTTCAAGCCCTATTTTAATCTGTTCCCAACATTTAAATACATATTTTTGAGGAAGAGGGGAAATTCTTTGGGATTTAAGTTCTGTAATTTAAGAGTCACCTCTATTTTGTTTTCCTTCAGAATTGTTAAAGAAAGAAAGAAAGAAAAATAAATTATTCTCCAAAAATGAACAGTTGCTACCAGGCTGAGACTTGTGTGCCAGTTTTCAACACAAACTAATTTTTGCAGTTGAATTATAATCTGCTGAACATAGGGGTATAAAAATGAAAGTGCTGACACAACCTTAACTATGGTAATGTGAATGTGCTACTGTAATAAAAAAAATTGTGGTTTTATTGCACTAGACATAAAGGAGTCCAGCAGACAGTCTTCATTCCCCAGTACTCTCAAGGCAGGGTCCTGGCTTCCTGCTGTTTTTTAACTGCGTGGTATATCATACTTGATCTCTCATTTCCTTCCCATTCCTTCTAAGTACTTTCAACCTCTTCCCCACCCCAAAGGCCTAAGGAAAATTAACTGCTGCCTTATATTTCATATCAAAATTATACGGTGTACTTTTCAAAAATGATGAAAGTGCTTCAGCTTCCAATCTAATTGCTCTTGAGGTGACATACAATTTGGTGACTAATCATTCCCTTTGTCTTCCTTTTAGAAGTGCTGAAGAAACATTAAGTTGCTGTGCTATTTGATTAAAATGCCTGTTGAAGGTTCATAACAAATGAGTTCCTTCAATCTGCACCTGCAGTAGCATTGTTTCTCTTTGCCAGACATAGATAGCAGGTGGATTCCCCTCTCAGAACATTTTCATGGAGGTTAGCTTTTAAATGTTTAGCCTTATTTCTGCCTCATAAACCCAAGTTCACAAAATATTTAGTTCCTCTAAGCTTTGTTCTATGAACCAGTTGCAGGAATGTATGGTGGAGAAATGGCAAATTTAGTGCTTTCTACAACTGTTGAAAAGTTAGCTAAAGGTCTCTATTTAGCTCAAACTCAGTTGAATCCAGGGTATGTATAAGTGAACTAGTAGCTGAATGCCTGTGCTGTTGCATAGGTGTGACACTTGGGTCTTGCAATCCACCATCTGTGCAGTCTTCCTCATAAAGCTAATTAAATTGTTGCATGTAAATTAACTATCAGGTAAAGATGGTGATTAGTTGAGATACAACTGATACCACAATGATCTGACTCTTGGTATGGAAGATGACTTACTGTAGCTGTAACACTACTACGCTGGTGTGATTCGTAAAAGCAAAATGTCTGACAACTTAAAAATTGGTTGGCAACAGACCGTGAATCCCTGTGATGATTCAATGTGGTAGTAATGTAAACAAAGAGAGCTCTCAGTCATCTTTGTAGCTGTTTCCATTGCTTCACAGTGGCTCAACAGACATTGTAGGCTTCAGAATGGCTCATACATTGACAATCCTGGAATCTTATTATATAGACTCATTTTTTTTCTTTCTCATACTTCAACTTTAGTATTTCTTATTTGAAAGGAAAATGGAATCCATTTTGCACAGCTCAGCAATCAGAAAGTTCCAAAGGTAAGAATAGTTGATAGAAATGATTGGAGGCGTATTTGAAATATCGTTTCTAATTATAATTGGCATATCATAAAAGGAATGTGGCTCCCACTGATAGCAAATTCTTAACATTTCCTTTATTTGAAGATAAAGGACAAATGGAAGTTGTTAATTTTATTAATTAACGTTGTTTTGTGAATCTGACAGAATTAGGGCTCAATAAAAGACCCCCATTTTACACAGTTCTAGCTTCATTGACTTTGATGGGGTTATTCTTGATACACAATAACATAAATGAGTGGGAAACCTGGCACAGTACTTCAGTTTGAAACTTTGATACTGACTTAATAGTGAAAATACATGTTCAACATGTGAAATTGCTTCTTAAACGTTAATGTTCTTGTTTCCATTACAGTGTTCAGATAGTAATTTACTGTCTGCTCTTTGGTCTAAATCTTACTGCCATTGGGCTAGATCAGCCCCTTGTACTCATTGCAGAAAGTGCTGCTCTATGCAGTATAGAAGCACAAGGCCACAGTGGGGGATCTCTATATCCTGCCCTCACAGTTATTCCCTCAGTCCATGAGGTAGAATTATACTGGCTGAATACCAGCTGTGCTGGATTCAAGATCTCATGAATCCAAAGGTGAGGTAGGATTTGCTCCATTTGAACTTAGACTGTAGGGCTGAACAAAAAGAGGTGATGGGGGATTATGTTGTAGCTCTGCTTCAGAGAGCCACTGATACTTGATGGAAAAAACTAGACAAACATTGTCTTCTAGAAATCGTATTTTGTTAGTAAGGGTATTTGAATTACAATGAATTCTTTATTCATTATTGCTACTTCTACTGCTTCTTCTCCACTGGAACTAAGAGGCCAGTGTTCAGAACATTATCTTTATTACAGTGATTGTGGTGTCAAAAACATATGACTGATTTCCAAAGCACCCTCCCTCCTCCATGATTTAGTGCCCACAGTGCTCATCCCCATGCTGTTATCATGAGGCCAATTCCTGCCTTCACTCTGCCAGCTGTGCCAGCCCAATCACTTGCTTCCCCCAGAACATTCGGGAGCTTTCTCCTAAATCACTCCCAAATGTGGAGAAAACTGCTAGTTAAAATCCGCAAAGCTACCCCCTTTCCTGCTCAGGTCCCTCCTTAGAACTCAGGTCTTCTGTAATCAGGCATGACAGTAAAATAAATTTCTTCCCTGTACAGGGAAGGAATGCCAGCTAAAGGGGGCTACATGACCTCCCCACGTGACCTCCCCCCCCATGTGACTTGGCCCAACTCCCCAGCCTGGGGCCCCTTAGATCTCGCCATCCTGCATTATCTGGGGGAGACGAGCTGGGGGCGATACACCAGCCAGAGGAACTGCAGGCAGTTGATTTGCTTTCCCTGCTTTGCCCTCTGCCCTTCCAAGGAGTTGCATCTCCTCCAGCCCCATCTGTACAGCAGGAGCTCTATGGGAGGACAGGGCTAGGGTGGGAGGGCTGCAGTTTCTACTACTTTTCCTGCAGGGACGATACTAGCAGCTCCTCCTGGCAGCCCTCTTCTCCCCAACCCTGTTCTCCTTTGGGGTGGTTGCTGAACAAACTAAGCCAGAGGAGAGGTAGCTCTGGGGCGGGGTTGGGAGCGCTACAGTGTTTTTCCAGTATGCTGTACTGCCTATAAATAGCTAATACAGTGTACTGGACCTTGTCAGACACTTCTTTTTTACCGGTACAGCATACCAGGCTACACCAATTTACCTTAATCTCTGTAATGCATACAGAAAAATGCTTTCATATGGTAATAGTTTGGCAAGTGATAAGTTGTATTTAATGACTAGAGATTGTGCAGCCAATTAGTCTGTGTTAAACCTATTACCCCTTCCGTCTGCCCCAGGTAATGTCTTTTCAACTGTGAGCACTTGAGGAAGAGATCATCATTTACTATGTTTGTTCAAAGCCGAGCATGGTGGGGACTAACCAGGTTGAGGCTAGGATGTAAGCGACTAGTTGACTAACCGATAAGTTTAGGCTTATTGGTTAGTCGAGTTGACTACTTGCATTCCTCCCACACCCTGCCTTGCTGCCACGGACATTCAGAGCAACCTTTGCCTGTGGCAGGCCCGGGCCTACCACAGACAGAGGTTGCTCCAGCCGGACAGGCAGTCTGGCTCAGTCCTGGCTCGTGCCTGTCCGGGACCAAACCCCACTGCGATTATGCAATTTAAAATGCAGTAGGAACTTGGCCGGGGGGGTAGGGGGGACTGCCTTTTAAATTGCAGAGCCTCAGTGGAGTTTGGTCCTGGACCCAGTGCAAGACAGGACTGAGCCAATTAACTTCCCCAATTAACTAATGAATAAAAATTCTGTCAACTACTCGATTAGTAAATTAACCTCATTTTAACATTCCTAGTAGAGGCCTCTCTATTACCACAATATAAATGATTAATATTTGAAATAATTATATTAATTAATTGTGCTAATAGATAAGCTAAAGAACACACAACTAAAAGCTACAAATATCCCTAATAAAGATGTGGGAAGAGCAATGACAAAAACTGAAAAAAATAAGGAAAGTTATTTCTGAAATAGACTGGGTGTTTTACAGCACTCTTGTTCTGTAGGTTTCTTTCTTTTCACACAGCCTCTAATTCTATTCCAAATTTACCTACGCTGTGTGAGAAATAACTTGGAGCATTGTAAGCTGGCAAGATGACTGAATAGAGATGTAGCAACACGCTGGTAAGTCTCTTCCATGGGAGAGACTCTTTATAAACATAAATCAAAACAAGACAACAGAAACAAAAAGAGTATGTTTTGTGCAAACCCATGCTACTTTCAGTTGGCAGTGTGGGATGAAAGGAACATGCATTGGCTTCTGATTCATAGCCTGTTGAAGACTCACTGATTTCAGTGGATTTTGGATCAGGATCCAGAAGAGTACACAAAAAGTAAGAAACCTCTTGATCTTTTGCTTATGCAATCAGAGACCTCCTTGTTATAGCATGCAACAGGTTAGAAAAAAGAATGGAAGAAATTATCTTTATTCAGTATAGTCAGCCTGTTTTCTTCACTAGCAAACAGGGTAGTTGGTCTTTTTTTCCCCCTGAGAGCTGTTATCAGGCTGTTGCTGTACAGTATGTTGTTGTGTCAGTTAATAACGTGAGCTAGGTCCCACAGGAGCACTTGTAGTCTGCAGGGTAAACTTGTTTAATGTTGCTTTCCTGATAGTGAATGTCAGTTCATTTCAGGGTCTAAATGGAATTAGTAAAGAGGGAAGATGGCATCAGTTGACTGTTTGCAAGTAGGCACTCTTTTGACCTTTTCATCTAAATTGTAGGTTGTAGGACAAAGTAACGTCAGGTATTTTTCCTTGCATGGGAGTTGTGCCTGTGAGGTTATACTGCCCCACATTTTCTTGCCCCGAGGAGAAAAGGTTATTTATGTTGGAGTGAGCTTTCCATCTGTGCTGCACAGCTAGCATTTTGTGCACCTTTGGATTTGCTTAAGAAATTCCAGTCAACTATACCTCTGCAGAGCCAAGGCTGCATTTCCAGGGCTGGGAGACATGTGAAAAAAAATCCCGTCCTTTTATCTTATAAAATTAGCACATCTGACATACATTGTTGAGAAACAATAAACACTGAACCCTATCATGCTATTTTACAGTCAGTTTTCAGAATACAACCTCTTCTTAAATATCATTTGACTAATGTATTCTACTGCTTAAGCTGTTTACTAGTTAAGGACTTAAAATCCCATTTAAAAAGTTAAGTGGTTAAATGTTACATTTAACTGATTAACCTGGATCCCGCAGGTAGGGGGCTGCTCTAGCTGAGCTAGGCCTGCCACGTTGCTGGCTGCTCTGGCTGGTCCAGGCCAAGCCCATCGCACCACAGGCAGGAAGCTGCTCCAGCCAATCCAGACTTGCCACATGGAGCTATGGGTGGGGGATTGCTTCAGCCGGGTGGGGCCACTGCTTAACTAGTTACCCCAGTATGCATGCCAGTAAGGCTGATACTTACTGGTTAACTCTTTACATCTCTGTTACTAGTGTGGTTGTTACAGCTAATTGCAGTGCCAGTGTTTCCTAATAAACCAGAGCATTGTAAAAATTTTCCTTTTAAGCACTAGTTCACAGTTATTCACATTGATAAATGGAGAATTGCAGTTGTGGTCCATATGAACTTTGTGCCTGAATTTGACTCTTTATTGGGCATGCTAATGTAAAATAAAGTGAGTATATAAATTGTCAGTGAAACTCACCTTTCCCATTACAGACTTCGACAAGACGTTTTTAGGTGTGGATGAAGCCAGCCCACATTCTAGCCCGTCTTGAGGTTGCCCTCATTTTGGACCACTAACTTTTAATCTTGGAATATGGTTAATAGAGGATCAAGAGTTCACCTTAAGCCCTTCATAACAGTCCTCCCCTCTTCTTCTGCCCACTTCTTCAGGTGCTGAAGGTGCTGCAGCATCCCCTGCTTGAAATGATTTCCAGAGTTTGGTTCAATGGTTGTCAGTAACTCCCCCCACACTGATTCAGCATCCCTGCTGCCAAGTAGTGCTTTGGGTTGTTGTCTGGTCCTATATCTTTCTCCAAATCCGTGGACAGACAAGCCCACTGGCATTGAGCAAATCAGCTATAAAGAATGAAACTTTATCATTGTAACTTTGTCTCCAAATACGAGCTAGTCCTGAATGCTGAGCTTGAGGTCTTAAAATTTGGATTTTCTGTGATACTTTCTGCTATATTATCACATTGGTGATCTCTAAAGGTTTACCAATTTCCACTAGGAACTGGGTGGCTCAAAAAGCTGAAAATTCACTGTTTGCCTTTATAGCACTGTTGATTTGAGTGTCAGTTCCTGTCTTGGTATAGATGACTACTTTCAAAAGTATAGAGCTCTTGAGTCCCACTGGTAGTAACTAAAGATTTTTAGGACTTTCATATTTTGTTTTCTATTGAGTCTACCTAGGGGCTGTCATAACATAGTTTTATAATATCTCTGTGACCTTCTGAACAACCCTTTGTATTGCTGTGAAAGATGGGTAGTAGCCTTGACTAAGTCTGTGTAATACTGAATTATTAGTCTAAAAAGGTGTTTATTGTTTTTCAGCAGAGTAGATGGTGCTTATTTAGGCAAAATGTCTGCTTGAATTAAGTTTAAATTAGAGAAGCTTATTAGATGCCCTAAACAACCCAACCCTTCTTCTGCACCTTCAGTGACCTATTTTGCCATGAGTTGGGAGTAGATAGTGGTGATTTAGAATATTTTGGAATATTTGGTGCTGATGTTTGAAAACTTCCTGATTTTCTTTAAAAATCTGTGTGTCCATTAATACAGCCCCATTCTCATTTATTTTTCTTTATTTATTTGTTATTCCAAAGGGCTTTCTATGTCCTTTTAATATCTGTTTTCTCTCTGCATCTATTTGTATTTTTCTTCAGTTGGTAGAACAGCTTTTGGCTGTGCTGTACATGCTTCAAAGGAGTTACCATTTCCCTTTTGTTTTTACATCCATCCTACATTGTGGAAAATGGTCTCCATTTCAGGTTAATGTCCTTTCTGTTCTGCAGCATGGCAGAGCCATGGAGTGGTGCATGCATATGGCAGAGACAGAGCTATTCACTCCCTACCTGGGAGCCAGAAGGCCATGTGTTCCCAGGTCTCTTCTTCTAATCACTGTTTATATTTCTGTTCATTTACTTCCTTTTGACGTGTGCCTTATACCAGGGACCTTGGGAAGAAAGCAAGGAATGCAAATAAGTTTACTGAGAGGTTACCCTAGAACATTTGTTTTAGCATTTATATAACCCTACTTTCCCTTAAGCAGGGAAAAATACTTGCCCTTGAACAACATTCTACTTGGGTTTCCATCTTACAATCAGTCTCCAGTTAGTAGATTTCCGATCAGCTTTTGAAGAAGGAACTTTCTTTCTTGTCCTCCTCTCCTTTCTCTGGCTGCTGCATCGGAGGTGTGTCTCTACATCTTGTTCAGCTCTTTGGCTGTCACCACTGTTCTGTCCTTCCCTGATGTCCATTCTGCATGTTTCTGTGCATAATGCTGGTGCCTGCCTCTACTTGGAGTGAAACTTATGTGATTCTTATTAGTTTCACTAGTGCCCACATGGTTCTATCTGAATAGGGGAAGCAAAAATTTGTTGTGCATTGGCTTATGTTTGGTTCAGAGGGACACAATAAGAGAGTGGTCACTGTGGGAGCAGCGAGCCTGTAGGGGAGAGCTATCCTGCAGTGTCCACTGGAGGCAGCTGTACCCCCAAAGGAGCGGCCAGCAGGGCTTGGCCTTCTTGCCTGCCAGCACATCAGTAAGTAGCCTCCTGCCCCAAACCCTTTCCTCCCCCTCCCAACCCTTGGCCACAACAGTGGAGGATGGGGGAGAAAAAAGGCCCCTGGTGGCCTGAGGTGGGGGAAGAGAAAAGGCCCATGCCAGATGGGACCCCTGTCTTGAGTCCCTTCTCACCCCCCCAACCAACCCTCACTCTCACAACCCCAGCCTCCTGCTTCCCCCTACCCCTAAACCCTGTCCTGACTTCTGCACCTCCCCAGACCACAGGCCCTTCCTCCAAGGACCCTGGCAACACCAGGTAAGTCTGCTAGTTTATTTTAAAATTAAATAAACTTAGGTTTCTTAGAGGTTGATGCACTGAAATACTTCCCCAGGAAAGCTTCCTAATCTTCTTCCAAGTCCTGGGAAAAGCTATCTTAGAAATGTGCTTTGTATTGTCAGTCCAGGGCAAAAGCAGGGTTAATCAATTCTTTCTAGCTAAAGGACATGAATTGCTTATGTGTCTTAGCACAAATCAAAAGAAGAGGAGAATTTTTGCATGCCATTCTCCTAGATTTTTTAAATCAGTGTCTCCCCCTACCTCAGAACTATTCAAACTTAATTGCATTCATCAATTAGGTAAATAAGATTAGTATGCATTATCAGTTACAATTACAGAAGAGTCCCTGGTAATTACTGGCTAATATGCATTATCATTATATGTAAATGCTGAAGTCTTCTCAGCCAGCCTTATAGAGTCAATTAAAAAATGATCTTCTTAAGATTAATTCTTTAGACTCTTTCACATCCACAAATACGAATCATTCTGACAATATATTCTTGGGCTTGCAAGCTGCCTGTGCTTGACAACACAAGGGGTCATTTATAATACATGCTCTGTTTTCCCCACACTACAGTTTTCATTGTTTCTTTGTGTTCCTTCAGGAAAGCTTCAGTGACATTTTGGTTCAAATCCTTTTATTGACTTGAGAGGATTAACATTTTACTGGGACCACATAATTTCTTTTATGCCAAGCAGAAATGCCAGCTACAGTAAAAGCAAGGTTTTGAAATCATGTACATATATACAGTTGCTTCCTTTTTAAATGACTGAGCATCCTAGGGAATAAGAATCACCATCATACAAAGATGTTGTGCTCTTAGCAAGAGTGAGAGTTTAATTAAATCTGCACATAGTTCTTTGCTAGAGCTGTTGGTTGGATCTTGCTGCCCTCTGTCTTCAACATTCAAGCAATGTATTTTGCTACTCTGGTTTTCTAGCATTTCAGAAAAATCAGTATAAAACGTGCATGTGATTATAGATCTTTGGGATTCCCTCCCATTATAAAAGACTGCTTCTAGCACATTATGTTAAAAAGTATCCTTTTGAATAGGATTTAGACTCCTCCCAAATGCTAACACTGCACTGCAGTTCTATAGAATGCTTTTCTGACGTCCTTAAGTTGAGACATAGTGGCGTTTCCTTTGCCTATGTGTAGTGATTGTCCATGTGGAAGTTAAACATCCCATTGTACCTTCTGAAAGGAGTTTGAAATAATCTCAGCATGTTAGCCAGCATTCCATCTTTCAATAAAGCAGATTGTGATGCCTCTGGCTCTGTTTTAAGCTATTGTTGATCACATAATGGCTGCCATGTTTGCCTAAACAACTACTGCACTAGTAGTTTCTAATTCCTTAGTTTATGTAAGGCCCTCTGGGATGAAAGGCACTACATAAAATCAAAATCTTTTCTATTTCTTCTAATAAAAGCTTTTACAAGGACATAGAATGCAGAACAGCGTGCATACCATTTCCATTAGAAAATAAATATCTAATATATTTAAATTGTATTAATACTCAAGTAAACCGCTGTTGGCATGCCATGTATTTTCCCTTCTAGTTGTTGGTTAGGAAAGACAGTTCTTTCCTTTCTCTGCCCTTTGATTTCTATTTTTCATGCAATATTTTGTAGAATTATCCCATTTTTAAATAATCTGAAAATAATGTGCAAGACTCGAAAACAAAAGTAAGCCTTAGCTGAGCAAAAATGTCAATTGCTTTTTATATTTTTATTAAAATGGTGGCAATATGACAAGTTTCAGACTTACACAATTTGAAATAACTGAGAATCGTGTTGACTTTTTCCCTTTATAGTAGAGGGACGAAAACACTGCATTTGTTGTAGAATTACACTGTTTATGCTATAGAGTTTTACTTATTTTTAGTTCAAAAATATTACTGTGACCTTAAAAACTATGCTTCTAGGGGAAATACCATTTACTTTTCTGGAATTATTCTAGGGCTGAGCGTAGTGGTTCTGGGAATCCTGCTTGAGCAGCAGTAGTTTGAAATCCTCCCTCCTTTTGGCTTTCCTCTAATTCTTGTCCTCCTTTCTTCTATTTCCTCACTGGATACTTTGTGCCACTTGCACTAATAGCACCAGAGTGAAGGTGAATACAACTCTCTCTCTAGCACAGAGAGCTTCAGATTGAAAGACTTTAGCTCCAATATGCACAGCATGAAAGAAAGTAGAGGTGGAAGCAGCAGAAAGGGAATGAGAGGGACAGGAAAATGTTAAAAGGATATTTTTTGAATGCAGCATGTTCATTTGACTGTCTCCCAAAATCAGCCTGTGAATGAATGTTTTGTTAAATACATAGATAATTTTGTGTTATTTTTAAGTAATTTCATGCCCTCCCTTTTTTTTAGAACCAGCCAACTAGTCCTGCTATAACCTAAAATAAAATGTTTGAACTCTTATTGATAGACTTGAAAGTGACAGTGCATAAGAACTATTTTGATAAACAGGCAGCAGACAGCATTAAGTAGCCAAGCTTTCCTTCTACTGTGTGTGGCACAGAAATGTAACATATTTGCTCAACTCTCTTGCCTAGTCTTGCTGATTCACCTTGCCTCTCTGTTCAGATGGAGAGAGCACAGCCAGACAGAAGGTACTGTTAAAATTACTTTGCAGTGATTCAGGTTTATTCATGCATAACTCTTCGTTTTAAAGGTTTCAGATTAAAATGCAAGTAGCAGCTTTCTTTTTTGAGAATTCCATAAATATTTAAACTAAAATTCAGTGTACTATTTCATGGATCTTTCATTATTTATTTTAAAATGCTGTTTAATAATAAACATACAAAGTGTATGTGGAAAGGGAAACCAGAATATATACTCATGATAGCTAATGTACTAGCAACAGCTTGAATAAATTGTATTTTGAGGAAGAGTGTATTTTGTATTTTGAGGAAGAGTTCTCTTATCTGTTGAATTTGTCATCAGGGAATACAATTAAATCCCCAAATTATTCCAGTGTTCATTATATCTACAAAATATTAATTCATAAACTCTTAATGAGATTGGCTCAATATAGTGTAGAGTTGTGATAAGCATTATCCACATGCTGTATATTTTAGAATGTGTTATATATATCTGCTAAAATTGACTGGTTTTAAAATTTCCTTGTTTTCAGCTGACTACAGTATGACCTTAGTTGAATGGTAATGTCAGTTCATATGCACGTTTAAATCTTATACACTAGCAAGAGGCAAATAGAGACATTTTTTCGGATAAGAAAGTACTAGGTTTTACCAGTAGAGGGAGTAAATTAACACTAATTTGGGACCTATGAGCATTGCTTCAAAGGAAAAGTCAAGTTTGCAGTAGGTATCTGCTTCTCTGAAGTTTGTATGTCTTTTAGATACTGTTATATCCTTATCCTGAATACAGGGGGGGGGTTTTGAGTGTAAGAATTATGTAACATCCTGATATGTATTGCTCTTCTATATAAAAAACGCTGGGGAAAGTATATTGATTTTGTGGCTTGTTTAAAAAAGAGAGGGATTGAATTATTTTGTTCTGGCACACCGTAATTACAATAATCTATAAGCATTCAGCAAGTCAAATTAATTGTCACTGTCACTCATTCAAAATGCAGGACTCTCTTTTTAAATACAAATTGGTAACTCTGCAGGTTTTGATCTTTAATGGGACACTGATAATTAGCCCCAAAGCAAAATACTTTAACCTTAAAAGTTGCTTATTCTGGCACTTATAGCAATTATGTTTTGCCTGTGGTATTTGTAAAACATTTCGTACAGCAGAAATCTGAAGTGTTTTATACCTCTGTCATTTTGTTTTAAAGTAAGTACATCATGGAGAGCTGAGGTACGAGACACTATTACCTCAGGTGTTGTGTGTGTGTGTAAGGATGCTCTATCAGTTGCCATAGAATTGGCTTGTTTTCACATGGTGTCTGTAATGGAGCTGTATGGTGCACATTGTAAATAATCTTTTCCTTTCAGGTTAAATGAGCCAGACTGTGTGTCTTAGAGGCAAGGAGACATGTTAGATGCAGAGAGTTAATCTCATTTGGTGGTGGCAGATTGAAATCGTGGAAGGATATGTGGTGGCCTTGGCTTGACAGTCTATCTGGAAGTTCTGTTTGTGGTTGTTCTCACTCAGTGGACATGATGGGGGGAGACTGAAGGGGGTGGGGGCAACTAAGACTTCTGAATAATTTACGTCAAGGCTGGAGCTCTTCAGTCTATTTTGCTATTGCTGTTATTGCCAGAGGAACCAAAGCAGTGCCTGAAAGTGAAGGATGTGAGAGAGAAGAACCTGGTCTCTGTCAGGGGGCAAGGGAAAAGATCTCTGCTGGCCTCAGGGAATAGGAGAATAGAAACCCAGCCCAGTTGGCACTGTAGATATGGTGCTTTGTCCCTCCTGTTCCCTGGAGAGGGCTGAAAAGCAGATCTTCATTTGAGTCACATGTGCTCTGTTTGTGAATAGAGAGTAGAAGAACGAATGGAAGTGGGAGGTGTAGGGAAGACCAGTGTGTCAGAGTGGTTTCCCCCAGTAAAGAAGAGCCTCTGAAAGGGCAGCCTTTGGGGACTGAGCCAGTGTCTCCATGAGCAGCTCAGACTCCTGGCCTCCCAGGATAGAAGCCTGGCTGAATCAGAGTTAATGAACAACTGGCCAAGAGGAGCAACTCTCATAATACAAGAGGGCTGTGAACCTAAAATCATCTTCTGCTTTCAGGTTAGAGAGTCAGGGAAATCCCCTGTTGTAGCAGACCAGGTAATAAAAAGCATTTTGAACTTGCATGGAAACTGAGTTGGAGTTATACAGAAGATACACACATACCTACTCTCTTTCAATTAAAGAGAAACATGCTTTTTTTAAATAAAATATTTTTAGATGGAGTGAGGTGGTGGTAGAGCCACCACAAATAAATAAAAAAATCAGCCTTGCTACTAAAATATTATGTTTCTCATATTTTGTCACTATTTTTTTTTCTGACCAGTCCTGAATAAGGGGATTTGCCAGACCAGGAGAGGTCAATGCTGGCTTTTCTGCTGCTGCTGGTTGCAGTGCTCTGCTCTGATGGCAGAAGAGGGGCTGGCCTTGATGTAGCCGGGATGAGGGGGAACACACAGGGGAACCTACTCTGCCACTGCCTGCCTCTTCTCCTGAGCATCCCCCTATTCCTGCTTCTCCTCTTCCCTCTTCGAGATTGAATGCTGCAAATGAGCAATTTGGTGTGCTCTGGAAGCTTTGGGAGGGTGGAGGAGGAGTTGCTGAGCACAGGGTCCCTGGCTTTTTCTCGTGAGTGCTCCAGTCCCAAGCAAACATGGGTGTTGGACCACGGATGTTGCAGGATGAGGGAAGTCTGGATTATAGAGGTGCAAACTGTATATAATATACTTATAAATATTTTTATGAAGCATTCTCTCGGAAGAACAGAAGGGAGAATGAAAGAAAAAGATTTAATTGCACATGGATGTTGTAATGCACTTCTGGAAGGTATTCAGATAGGTATAGTATGAGAATAAACACATTTTCCCACAACCATAACGTCAATCTTGCATGTAGAAGAAAGAAAAGCTGAAATCCTGGAAGCCTCCCTGGAAGAGCGAGGAGGAGATTTATTGTTTTTTTAACTTGTGGGAGGTACACGGGGACTCTGATGAGGATGGGTAAAAAGGAAGAGTTATTTTTGTCATTTATCATCGGTCAAAATGTTATGAGAAGTTATATGGCAGCAAATTTAAGGTTTTGTTTAACATCTAATGATAAACCGCCAAATTCTCATATTGCTATGGCAGACATTTGTGTCAGGAGAAGTCAGCTGTCTCCTTTTTTTAAAATGTGTAATAACATTTGCCATTTGTTGTTGTTTTTTTTTTGGGGGGGGGGGAATGACCAGAAAGAATGCAAGGCTTGTCGCTTTGCAGTGTCCTAATAAAGCTGGCAATGGTCAAATTTAATTTACACAATAGTTTTATTTGCTTTTTTTGATATTCCTGTTTCCTTCCTATTTCATCGCCAGAACCCTGTGCATATACAAATGTCTGCCCCACGGGTGAAAATATCTGCGAATAGACATTGGTATCTGTTGATCCGCAGGGCTCTGCTCCCAAGAGACTCTGTGGCCAATGGAGAGGAGCATGGTCCTGTCACTCCCAGAAGCCAGCATCCCATGCTGGCTGCTCCTTCTGGCAGTGCTACTGTATCCCCAGCCCTGTGGGCTGAATGACCCCAGACTTGGGATGCTGGGGTTGGGGGCAGGGCTAGGGGCAGTTCACTCACACTGCTGGAAGGAGTTGCCAGAACGATGGGATCATGCTTCTCTCTGTTGACCACAGTGTCTTTTGAGGGTATAGCCCTGTATATCAGCAGATACTGAGGCCTATCTGTGGATATCCACAATCATGGGTGAACATTTGTATCTGTGCAGGGCTCTATTCATTGCTACCACTCAGCAAGAAATTGAACATGGGGCAGAAGCAGCTGTAAAAAGGAAGAAGAGGAGAAGAATAGTTTTGATTATATGTGTTTATAATGGAACAAAAAAGTGTTTTTATTTTGTTTTTTATTTTAATTGAAGGAACAGAGGATCTTCTTTTCTATGGTGTTGCTTCTAGACATATCAAATGGATGAAGAAAAACACAACACTGAGTCTTTCGTGAGCTTTATATGATATGCTTTCTCCAATTAATGCTAATTCTCAGATCCCACATTGATCAAAGAGAAGAGCATTTCTTGTTAACAAAATGATTCATTCCCTTTTACTTAAAAAATAATTTTTGGTATTCACTGCCCAATCTGAGTTTACATGTTGGAAAGGCTATTAATGCACATTATCTTTCTTGGCTTTGTTATGGTAACTTTTAATTGAGTTTGTCTTTATTACAGTGCCTCTTTTTGCCATTTTGTTGTAACTCATTCCTTCGTAATTGGATATGTACCGTCTCTGAAATGCAATTTTCTTTGCGCTTGTAAAATGCATGAAGCAAGTTATACACTTGAGTCCTTTCATAGGATTTTTACCTTCATTAAAAGTCAAGATCAGAAGTTGTTGCCCTGGAGGCAGGATTTTACAGGGCTTTCAGCATTTAAGGAAAATACACCATGACTCTGGGAAAAATTGTCAAAGTACAGAAGAAGGAGAGGCTATACACATAGGACCAGGAACTGGGGGTGAATGGAGCTGGAGAGTGATTCCTATTCATAACTAATCAATACTGCCAGTTCAGCTCAGTAGGGAGGGGAAAAAACCCTTTTCTTTCCTAGGCAATCTCAAATTAATTCCCATTTGTGGGATGAAAATGAAATGAGTTTGGTCTCAGCTTAACCTTTAATCGGGAAGAATGAATATGATACAAACCCTATCATTCAAATCCATTGCTAATGGTAGTATTTACTCCAGAGCCTAAGATTGAGCTAACATGTAACCTGAATACTTCTGCCCTTAAAGACAGGAGAGACCTTGGGGCATGTTTTGATGATAGCTCAATATATTGAAATGTTACACATCCTTCCATCAAGTGTTAAATTATGTAGCATATGATTGAGACTGTTATAATTGCTTTGACTGATTAGAGCAGGAAACACTTGCTACAATACTATTTTAAGTAAAAATCAATTATTTTCATGTTTACGGTTAGGGATGTAAGCGACTAATGGAGCAGTCGCATTTGCTTATCGGATAGTCAACTTGACTAGTCGCTCTCCCCCCGCCCCTTGCTGCCTCTGTCAGAGAGAGGAAGCAGAGTGGAAGGGAGCAGAAACCGGTGCTCAGGGGAACCGGTAAAGCTGGTTCCCCCCAGTACCGTCTCTGCGGGGGGGCTGGGGAGGCAGAGGCGAAGCAGAAAACAGCGCCAGCTTGTGCCAGTTCCCACTGCAGGTGCAAAATGTACAAGAGCCCCGTGGGGCTCTTGTACATTTCAAAAGCAGAAGTGCCGCAGGGAGCACAGGGCGAGCAGGGACTCAAGCAGTCCCCACTTGCCCCATGCACTCTGCCGCCCTCCCCTCGCACCTCTATAAGAGGGAGCATGGGGAGACAGGAGCTGGTGCTGGGGTAGCCATCTTAAAAGCTGGTTCCCCCCAGCACCGTCTCCAGGCTGCTGCTTGCCCCCCCGCTGCCTCTATCAGAGGCAGCAGGGGGGATAGGGGATGCTACTACAAAGCAGCCCTTTTCCACAGGGGTCCCAGCAGGGAGCTGGGCCCTCCCCCTCTCACCCTCCCCCCCCCCGCAGATGGGCTGTTCCCGCCAAGCAACCCCTGTTTGCAGCAGCTGGGGCTGTCCGCCGCAAACGGGGGCTGCTGGACTCAGTGCAAGCCAGGACTGAGCAGTCTTGGTTCACGCAGATCACTGCAGCTTTGCATTTCAAAAGTAGTAAGAGCCCAGTGGTTGGTACTACATTAAAATGCAGAGCAGCAGCACGGGTGGCTCTGGAGCCGGCTTGAGCCAGGACTACTTAGTCCTGGCTCAAGTTGGCTCCTCTGGAGCTATCCCTGCAACAGCTCTGCAGAGGCGCTTATCAAGAAATTGTATAGTCAATACCAATTGTATCAACTATGCGATCAGCCAAATAATCGCATTTTAATATCCTTATTTATGGTGTATTTAGAGCTACAAACTACAATTTAGAGCCTGTTAGGCATTATATAACTGTAATAAACCTTTTCTTGCAATGGAAAGGTATATGATTGCATATTCAGGTTAAAAGATATATCCACGTTGCATATTACTATATGAAAAGATCTTGGTCTAAGTTGTTGAGGTTAGCTGTGATTTGTTGGGTTTTTTTCCCAACATTTAGACCTAATTTTTCAAGAGGTCTTGTAAAAGAGCTTGTTAAGCCAGTATTGATCCTTCTGTGAAAGAGTTAAATAGGTTTTGCTTACTCACTAGTAGAGCTGGCTCGTTATTTGACACAGGCCAGTAGGCAGCTATTAGATGCTAGAAACCTTCAGCCATTGACTACCTGAGCTGGATCTGAACTGACAGCCTCAAAGTGAAACAATCCAGATATCCAAACCAATCTCCTGAGCCATCATGTCTCCTGAAATAGGCACTTTAAAATATACGTATGCTAAATACGACAGATATTGCAATCACTTGGGATATTTTTGAAGCCCAGATTAAATTAAATTTTACTGTATATTTTAAAAATGTGCATCTTTTTGTCTGTGAGTCTGTTGGTTCAAGATCTCTTCCTAAACGGTAAGAGTTAGGACCACCACATTTGTTATATAACTTCTTATTATAACTTAAAGCAAGGTCAGGTTTCAGTTGTGCCAGGACAGCGAGATGTGCCTGGAATTCAGCTGTTTCTCATAAAATGGCAGGAGGAACAGTTATACTGCAGAAAGACCACACTCCCCGGGGGCAGCAAGGGGCCAGAGATGGGGAACAGGGTAGCTATAACCCCATTGGGGTTGGAGAAAGGGACAGCTATCACTATATATTTCAGGGAGTTTTCTGTTTCTGTGGATTGTTTTAACATGTTTTTTTCTGTAAAGCTTTTACCTTAAGAATACATGTGCTTGCCTAGAAAGAACTGCAAGGTAAATTTTAACAGCAGGCAATACCCCAGGCATAGACCTTGGTGAGAAAGCAAAGCAGAGGTGTTGGCTGTTAGGCAGACTGGGTTGCTGAGAATATTCATGTGTAAGACAGCTGGGCCTTCTGGCCATCAGGGAGTGGAAGAAAAGTCCCTGCCCAGAAACTGTTGATGGCTTGAGACCTGAGATTTGACTAGGAAATCCTTGAGTGGATTACTGTGGGGCTGGAAGGGGGAGAAGAAGGTACAGTTAACCTGAAACAGTGACAGTACTGTCTGGATATTAATCATCCTGCTAAAAACCTAGTCTTTCTCGTGCTATGAATAATTTCCTTCTTTATCACTAGTTCTGGGCAGAACTTGTGGTATATAAAAAGCCTCATGTATAATGTAATTATGCAACGATGCAGATGACCAGGAGACTTCCATGTGGCTGTGATCCAAAATCCAAGATTTCACTTTAAAAAGGCAGAATGAGATTCTTACCATAGTTTCCGCTAAGGTGCGCGGCTGCACACAAAAAATACTTCCCCTGCCCACCTCCTCTTGACAGCCACGCAGCAGCACTCGTGCAGCAGACGGCTACTCTGGTGTGGTGGGGAAGCTTCTGCGGCAGGAAGCTGGGATCTGCTGTAGCTGCGTGGTGGTGGCGGGGGAGGCTTGCTCTGGTGGCCAGGGCTGTAATGTGGCAGGGGGACCAGGGCCTGTTCTGGTGGCTGGGGCTAGGAACAGGCCCTGCTGCATGGCGAGGGTGGGGTTTCTGCTCTGGCAGCCGAGAACGGGAAAATCTGCTCCGGCGGCCGGGAATGTGTATGTGTGTGTTAATACATTGGGTGTCGTGGTGATACAAATCCAAACCTGCGCACACGACCTCAGTATTGGTGCACAAGCCAAAATTCACTCCGCTCATGGTTGGAAAATCTTAGAGGGAACACTGATCCTCCTCACCTGGTCCCTTTATGCCAGGTAAAAGGCCCAGAGTGCCCTTTAGCTGGGGAAATATTCTCCCAATGCAGAAATTGAGGAAGACGGGACCTCTCCCAAGCCCTCAGGAATGGAGGTTCACAGTATGTGTACTGTGGAAATTGTTGGTGTTTCTGTCCATACAGAACCTTGGGGAGGCTGCGGTAATCTACACAGTCTTCTCAGGGCTATTTAAATTACACCAGGGCTTTTCTGGCTCCTGAAAGAATCCAGAATCAGGAGAGTGCAAAAGCAGCATAAGTCATCTTGCCCTGCCAGCATGACCACTCTTTCTGGTCTGTGAGTTGTCATTCTGGTCTGCATCTCTTAGAGAGTCTCAGCTGGGATCTCTAGCCCTTGTGATTGTGAAGATAATCTCCAAACCTGAACTGACTGTAACAGGCGGTAATGTCTGCCTGAGTCTGTAGACAGCCTGAAATTTTATTTCTGATAAAGTCATCTGATGTAGCCCTCTTCATTTCAATGGGCAGTTAGCTCTGAAGCCTGCTAATGGCAAATTACATTGTAACATTCAGAACTACACTTGATCATTCTAAGGAAAACACCAGCCAATGTGCATATTCACCATAGTGGCAGAGTTAAGTGTGCTTCAGTGTCTCCATCTGTAAAATGGTCACAATGATACTAACCACATTTTGTATAGCATTGAAATCTGCTAATGAAAAATGCTGTATAAGAGCTAGGTAGTAATACTATTATTAATAAGGTCAAAGTATAGTGAAGTAAAAGTCAGACATCACCAGTGGTCAATCCTCCATCCACTAGAGCAGTGTTTCCCAAATGGTGCTCCGCGGAACCCTGGGGTTCCTCAAAGAGAAAGTAAGGGTTCCCCGAGAACTCGGAAACCTCCCTCCCGCCCCATTAAAAAGACAGCTCTTGGGTTTTGTTTTGTTTTTTGCTCGACCAATTTTCCTGGCTGGGGTTCCTCGAAATTCTAAAGGGGTTCCTTGGCCAAAAAAATTGGGGAAACACTGCACTAGAGTGTTTATCATATTGATGGGCTGTGTCTGCAAGAAGATCCTAGTGGGAAGAAGCTAGAAGTTGTCCTATACAGGGGACATAGCCATTCTGAAAAGAAGACCCGGAGGAAATAGCAAACCAGGATATGACCATCAAAGCAGGCATGATCAGGAGTGAGGCCATGTGGATCAGTAGAGGGGCCGCAGAGAAACTGAGCAGAGAGTTAGTTTAGCAGACTAAACCGGATCAACCAATTCAAGGACATTGGCAGGTAGTTATGGAAAGATGATGAGCTTCAGTGAGAGAAACAGTCCAGATGGGGAAGTTCTAGAAGACTGTGGAATAATACCTCAGGTGGTATGTATACTATTGAGACTGAAAACCGAACTGTACAGAACAATGGTGCACTCCACAATCCTGTAGGGTGCAGAGAATGTGTGGTAAAGAGATGACAGGTACAGTATCTACTGGTATTTGAGATGATATATATTCACATCATAAAAAGTTACATGAAAGTACAGGCTCAGAAATTAAAGCATTAGGATGGAATTAGACATCCATGATGTGGCTGGTAAAATCTAGGAAGTGCGACTTCACTGGTTCAGGCCCATACAAAGAGGAGAAATGAAGAGGTCCTCATAAAGGGTACGTCTAGACTACGTGCCTCCGTCAACGGAGGCATGTAGATTAGACAGATCGGCATAGGGAAATGAAGCCGCGATTTAAATAATCGCGGCTTCATTTAAATTTAAATGGCTGCCCCGCTCTGCCGATCAGCTGTTTGTCAGCAGATCGGGACAGTCTGGACGCGCTGAAAGAGAGCATGCAAAAGAGGGTGGTAAGAGAGTGACCCTAAGGAAGCAATGGATGGATTACATCAAAGGAGAAGGTAAGCAGTGTCTCAGCCAGATGTAGGTGGTGACTGCTTGCATGATGACCTTATCTCAGTTGGTGAGATAAGGAGAAGAGGGCAGAATGCAGTGAGGTTTTGTTTTGAATGGTTTCTGGGATGGGGGAAAAAATTAAAACGGGCATCTTCCAAAACTTAAAGGGACACTATCAAGATCAGTTTTTTAAAAACCTCCAAATAGCAATACACTTGTCTCACAATATATGCCTCTGATTTGTGGTAGGCCAGGTTCACTTTCAGATCTGGGTTCTGCCCTTCAACCTCTCCTTAGCTCTAAGTGTATTCATGAAGGTCTTATCAGTAATGACTGCTTATGTGCGTCATCAGGCTACCATAGTATTCTCATACCTTGACAATTGGCTACTGAGGTTGATTCTCTTAGGAAGTGGTTATCTGCCACAGAGACAGAACTTTCTCTCTAAATGGGCCTGGGCCTTCAGCTGAACTTGAAAAAATCCACACTAACTCCCATTCAGAATATATAATTCATAGGGTCCTCCTTGGATTCCCTGACATCCAGGGCATCTGTCCCTGTGGACTGATTCTGGACATTATGGAGCCTAGTTGGCATGATTCAGAACAGCCCCCAAGCCTCAGACAAAAAGTGCTTTTAACTAGGTACCTTGGGTCTAATGTGCTGCATAGGATATGACCCCCTGCGTTTCATACCACTGATCTTCTTTACTATAGAAACTTGGAAAATGATTAAAATTCAGAGCCTGAAAGTGCAATCTCATTGGAAGGTGTGTAAATGTATGTGTAAAAGTGTTCACTGTATCAGTTTATTTAAAAAAACAACCGCATTTGTATTAGGGGCTTAGAATTAGAAATTAGGATATTTACTTACATTGCAAGTGAAAATGACGTCACTATTTCTGCCTTAGTTTCCACTGGGCTCCACTGTAACAGTAAAAATAAATCCTCCTCAAACAACAAAACTGGTACAATATGGTAGGTGTGAAAACCCCTTTTTAGGAGAAACTTAGGACCATAATAAAAAAGGTGTTTAGAGGTCAAGAAGTGTGGCCTTACTGCCACCTTTGTGTGAGGTAGTGAACACTATGACTGTCTGCATTTTCATGGGCTGAAGTCAGTGTAATCAGGCCCCCTTGTAAATTCACTTACATTTAACATAAAGCAAGCAAAGGTCTGATTGTTAAAAATTCTAGTTATTAAAACTAAAAAAAAAAATTGAAGTTATACTGATCAATGCTTCTGATTTCCTTCCATTTGCCTGTACACACTCATCAGTATTCTAATGTGTGCATAGCTTTGAGGGTTCTGCTCACAGTGGCAGTTACAGTTGCAAATGGTGAGTGCATCACTTTGAAGCTCAGGCTTATTGAAACATATCTTCAATCAAGAGTGGCCAATGAGAGACTGACATCACTTGCTATTTTATGACTTGAAAATGCCATTGGGCAGTCTTTGAATCTCTCTAACACTGTGCTTCAGTTCGCAAGAGCAAAGGTGAGAAAAGTGACCTTTTGAACTTAAGGATGAGCGAGACAATTCTAAGGCTGCCACCTACTGTAACACTATTTAATGCAGTGTTGGTGCACAATTCCATTTCTTGATGTTAATACATTTCAGTTATTCTTAAAATTAAAAATCTTCTATAAGATTTGAGGAAATTCGTTTTTTTAATTTGCTTATGTTCAGCATGAATATATATAGATATACAGATCTTAGCTTACAACTTCATCATCCTATCTCTGTATATAAATGATGAATGCAAATCATGCATCAGAGTCATGACATGGGCTACAAATGCAATAAAAATAAGGGATTCAGAAGTTTTAACAAATGGAAAGGGGGCACTGAAGATACTCCCTTGCCTAGGACACCATTACATATAGGGTTGGCCTTGAGCACAGGCATGAGTGTCCTGGAGCCCAGCCAGGACTTGCTGTTTCTCCATAAAGTTGTGCTGTTTTAGTTGTGTTTGCCCACTGTAGCACTCCTCCTACCCACTAGACAGTATTGAGATAAGCAGCCCAGTGCTGCCCAAATCTAGGGTGAATCTTTAATGCTCTCTGCTTGAGTTGAATCTAATTTTCATGCATCACAGAAGATGCTGCATTCAATCTTTATTTAGATTTTTTTATTAGGTGTGAAATGAGCTGATGATAAATCCTCAGTTACTTCAGATTTCTAAATGATGGAGATAGATGGCTATAATCTTCAATCATATGACAAGGTTTTTACTGTGTTTCTGCACCTTGACAGAAATGGTAGGAATTCAGATTGTAATGAGATGGCATCCAGATGCATCGCGTGCATGCGCACACACACACACACACACACACACAAATATTGATTTAAATGTACTCTGACAAACTGTTCAAGCAAAGATCTCAAGGAAGGAAAACTTCTGAAGTGAAAGAGAAATAATGGTAATAATGAAGAGGCAGAACATTGATTTTAATATGCAGTAGCAACATCAAGTTCTGTGTATGATGAATCAGAATGGGAAAGCTGGCACGAGAGCATACAGTGATATGTTGCATGCATTTGTTTCCATTTTTATCCATTAGTACATGGCTAGCATTCAAGTACAGCTGGGGGATCTGTAATGGGAATTAAGGAAGGGGAAGAGTGTGAATTCACTTTTTAAAGCTTTGATTGATGGTGAATTTCTGTCAATCAAGTTTCTAATTTCTTGTTGAAGTGTTTCCACCCCTCCCTCTGCTTTATTTTAAAAACAAATAAATAGATTTTGCTTCTGTTCTTCAGTTCAGCATTCTAAACAGCAGCTCAGAAACACTTCCATCATCTCAACAGTTTTATGGACTTTTCTGTAAGCAGTAGGGCTTAAAGGTTGGTGCAGTGCTATTAGCATATGGCTGTGCAAAACATTTCATCCTTTTGGGTGTGTCTACACAGCAAAGTTATTTCAGAATAATGACCGTTATTCCAAAATAACTATGCGAGCGTCTACACAGCATTTCCATTATTTCAAAATAATTTAGAAATAAGAGGCAGCTTATTCTGACTTCTGTAAACCTCATTCTACGAAGAATAACACCTATTCCAAAATAGCTATTTCGAAATAAGGCGCATGTAGACACTCCATTGCTGCTATTTAGAAATAGCCCCTCACCAGGGCCATTCTAAGTTATTCCTCGCCAGTGCCTGCTGGGACTCTAAATCGAGATAGTACGTCTACATTAGGGAAGCCTGTCTCGGACTAATTTTGAGGCTTCCCTGCAGTGTAGACGTGTTGTTTCAAAATAAGCTATTTCGGAATAACTGTTCTGGAATAGCTTATTCCAAAATAACTGTGCAATGTAGACATAGCCTTTGTGACTCCTCTTTGATCAACTAAGTAAATATAGCACTTTCTAAACAAGCTCATAAAGAGAATCTGTTGATTGCCCCTCTTTGTGGTCTCAAGTTTAGTTTCATTGTTGAAGTAAAGCAACTGTCATAATACAGATTTTCAATGCAGACTGTATGGAATAAAAAAAATGCCACATATGACTATTTTAATTAAGGCTATGACACATTGAGGAATGCAAAGAAAATCAAAAATAAATTCCAGACAAAATTATGCCTGTGCACAGCTCTTATTGATGTGTGCATGTTTCAATGTGGTATGTGTGTCGTATGAATGTAAAATTATATGAATAGCAAATTACTTACATGCTATGAAGTATTTGAATATGCACACTAATGGGAAATATAAATGGTCCTGACACTTATCTTTCCTTAAATCTATGAAAATGAAATAACAAATGTTAAAATGAAAAGTCACTGCCTTTTTGGAGGAAAATGTAAGCATGAGCACAAAATAGTTTGGATTTATATATATGTATCTTACCACAGTTACTGTTAATTATTAAATTAGTGTAAGAAGAAAAAGTTGTACTATTTTGGTTCTGGTAAAGCATTTGATATATAGTCTCACAATTTTAGTTGGAAAATACTAGGCTTTGATAGGAAAACCACTGAAAACTGGTTCAAGAATCAGAAAGGTTTTAATGATGAGTAGCTGCATATGTTGCAGAACAATATATCGCAGGAACCAATAGAGAATGGTATTACATCTGTTCTTATTGATTATCTGCATAATGGGGAGGAGGAGATGATGAGTTGTTAATAAAGACACAGATGATACTAAATTAGGAGGTGATCCAAATAGTAATGAAAGCAAAGAAACAATAAAAGGAGACTTAGAGCAATCAGAAATATGAACAGACCAAGGCAGAATGAGATTTAACTTGGAAAACTAATACATCTGTAGGGAAGCAATCTAAAATATGCTGATTCAATACAAGGGGAAAGCCAGGAAAGCAGTAATGCAAGAAGACTAACTACAGCTAGTAGTCAGCAAATTAAATTTGAGTTTGCAATGCAAAATGGCAGCTGAATTTGCAAATCAGCCACAGGGTCTACACCCAGGCGCTTTGTGTCATAGAGAAGGAAGGTAATTGTCCCTACCTATTTTTTCTCATATGACTATATATGAAATATTGAATTCTGTTCTGATACCTCCTTATAGAAAGGATATTGACAAAGTGGAGGAATATCAATGAAAAGCAATCAAGAAGACTGAAGCGGTTAAAACAAGGGGCTTATTTATGAGGAAAGTGAAGAGCTATATGTATATCTTACATGTAGCTAAATAACTAGTGGGAAAGCATAACATTCTATGATGTTTAAAAGTTATGATGGTTAAAGGTTAAATTATTTAAAGATGTTGAAATCCTTATAATTAGCAGGTACATGATGAAATTAAAAAACAGAAAATTTAGGGTGAATATTTAAGAAAATCTTCCTCTCGGTGAGATTTGTTGCGCTGAGTAAAACATCTGAATATATGCAAAGTGGATAGTTACTAGCCTGTAGAACTAGACTAGATAAGCGCTACCCGTAAGACCAATCCTGCACTGTCAGGTAAATGGGCTAGCTGATCTAATAGGTCTTATGCATCTCTGAATTGTGGTACTTAGTGTGTGGCACTGATCTGTGCATAGTAATGTAATCAAGAATGTGCACCATGTGTTTAACTCTTTAAAGCTGTGTAGACCCAGGAGTAGAGCATTATAAATAGCTTTTGCAAAAATATGCAAATATTGAAAAGAACAAATGTAGTGGCTAACAGTAAATTTGGGTGAGTGGTGTAAATCAGATGGGGCATAACAAGGGATGAAAAATCTTTTGGCAATGGGAAGCAAGCTGTATCCCTAATCTTTGTTCACACATTCCACCTTTTGAGTTCTGAATCTTTTGTAAAGAAAATAACTTCCACTTATATAAACTTAAAAAACAGCAAATGGTCTGGTAGCACTTTATAGACTAACAAAACATGTAGATGGTATCATGAGCTTTCGTGGGCACAGCCCACTTCTTCAGATGACCAGAGTCTGAAGAAGTGAGCTGTGCCCACGGAAGTTCATGATGCCATCTATTTATTTTGTTAGTCTATAAAGTGCTACCAGACCATTTGTTGTTTTTTAAGTTTATCCTGTACAGACTAACTCGGCTACCCCCCTGAAGCTTCTTTCACTTATATATGTCTGCTCCAGAATCATAGAAGACTAGAACTGGAAAGGACCTTGAGAGGTCATCAAGTCCAGAGTCCCCTACCCTCACAGCAAGACCAGCCATCATCTAGGTCATCCCTGACAGATGTTCATCTAACCTGCTCTTAAATATCTCCAATGATGGAGATCCCACCTCTCTAGGCAATTTATTCCAGTGCTTATCCACCCTGACAGTTAGGAGTTTTTCCTAATGTCCAACATAAAGCAACATAATTGTTGTTGCAATTTAAGTCCATTGCTTATTGTTCTCTCCTCAGAGAATAAGAAGAATTTTTCCTCTCCTCCTTGTAATGCTCTTTTAGGTACTTAAAAGCTATTATCGTGTCCCCTCTGGATCATCTCTTTTCCAAACTTTTCTCTTCTCTGGACTTTCTCCATTTTTTTTTTTTTTTGGCAACAGTGTAACATTCTTGACTCCTATTTAGCTTGTGGTCCACTATGACTCCTATATCCCTTTCTGCAATAGTTCCCAGACAGTCACTTCCCATTTTGTATATGTGGAATTGATTGTTCCTTCCTAGGTGGAGTACAGGTTTGGACCTTCCTGGGCTGGCACCCTTGGAACCTGAGTGGTCCTGAAGGAGGGATTTTGGTGGACCAAGAGAGGTCATTTCTGCCCCCCTACCTTTGGTCCCCCAGCCCGGCTCCACACGTGGGCTGGCCTCCCGGTGGGCTCCCCATATGCGACCAGCACTGCTGCCCTGCCACAGCAGCCCACGGTCCTGCCCCTGGGACACTCATCTTTACCACTGCACACCACTGCCCTGGTGCCAGTGCTCCCAGCCCCACCAGCCTTGCTGCAGCAGCTCTGGTCCTGCCAACCCACAGCCCCTCCTCCAGGATTCCCGCTCTTTCCCCTCCTCGCTCTGGGGAAGACTGCTGCTCAGTCACCAGGATTCCCAACCCTGTCAGCCTAACCGGGGTAACCCCAGCCCTGCTGCCAGTGTTTCTGGCTCCTCCAGCCCTGTTGCGGCAGCCCCACACTCCTGGCCCCACTGCAATAGATCACTGCACTGCCAGAGCCCATTGGCATTCCGGCCGCCCAGCCGCTGTCTCAGCCGGACTCCCACAGCAGGGATCCCAGCTGCTGGCCTCTCTGCAACCAGCGTGGCTGGGTTCACAGCCTCCGCAGGGCTCCTGCCTCTGGCCCTCCACCTGGTCTCAACCACGGATGTTGCCGGACCAGGGAGTCCCGGTTGAGAGAGGTTTAACCTGTACTTTGCATTTGTCCTTATTGAATTTCATCCTATTTACCTCAGACCATGTTTTCCAGTTTGTCCAGATCATTCTGAATTGTAATCATATCCTCCCAGCTTGTCATCATATCCTTGCAGCTCCTCCCAGCTTGTCATCATCCACAAACTTTATAAGCAAACTCTCTATGCCACTATCTAAATCATTGGTGAAGATAACAAAACTGATCCCTATGGAACTCTACTTCTTATGCCCTTCTAGCATGATGTTGAAGCATTGATAACTACTCTCTAAGAATGGTCATCCAACCAGTTATGCACCCACCCCATCTAGGTTGTATTTCCCTAGTTTATCTATAAAAAGGATCATGGGAGACTGTATCAAATGCTTTACTCAAGTCTAGGTATGCCACATCTACCACTTCCCCCTTATCCCAAGGGGTATTATCATGTCAAAGAATGCTATCAGGTTAGTTTGATATTATTTGTTCTTTACAAATCCATGCTGACTATTACTTATCACTGTATTGGCAGATTAATTCCTTAATTATTTCCTCCATTATCTTTCTTGGCACAGAGGTTAAGCTGACTGGTCTGTCCTGATTTCCCTTTTTATAGAGGGCACTATATTTACTGTTTTCCAGTCTTCTGGAATGCCTCCTCTCCTCCATGACTTTTTAAAGATGATGGCTTATGGCTCAGATACCTTCTCAGTCTGCTCCTTGAATATTCTACGATGCATTTCATCAGGCCCTGATGACTTGAAAACATCTAACATTTCTAAATATTTTTAACTTGTTCTTTTCTTATTTTTATCTCTCAACTTAACTTCTTTTCTCCAGCATTCATTATTGTAGGCATCCAATCACCAACAGCCTTCTTGGTGAAAACTGAAACAAAGAAGTCATTAAACACCTTTGCCATTTTGACATTTTCTGTTATTGTTTTCCCTTTTCATTGAGCAGTGGGCCTTCCATGTCCTTGGTCTTTCTTTTGCTTCTCATGTATTTCTAGAATGTTTTCTTGTTACTCTTTGTCTTTAGCCAGATAGAGCTCATTTTGTGACAGTACAGGTTTTCAGTTACTGTAGTAATTTTGCTTCTAACCTTCCATGAAAATGTTTCAAGATATTTCTCGTCAGTAAGACCAACAAAATGAAACAAACTGGGAGTTTATATATAAAGTCATTTTTGTTTCATAAGTAAAAAATAAAACCCCCAAAACCCCACCGTCAGGAAAATGCTCAAATCTCTTCTAATGATTTGTATCACACTTCCCATAAAGTTCTACCTTGATGGAGTGAGATTTGTCATGCAGTATTTCAGAAAGTTCAGTATCTTTTGGATGAAGTTGGGAAATGGGGATGAAAACTGGGCTGGTAATGGAAAGCTAGCCTCAGCTTTAATTATGAAATCATGACTACTGCTCCATAATAATTTACTAAATGGCAAACAAGAAGCAGTGTATATTGATAAAACATTATTTAATCCTATAATCTGCTGCAAGAGAAAATCAGTGTATGAGTGTTATATGCAGAATTTCAAGAGAGCATTAGGAAAAAGGAATTAAAACAATGATGTGCTACTGATAATCAACTGAGCTAGCAGCATTCCTCTGACTGTAGCTACCATGATGACAGATATAAGGATGTTAAATTGTGTTTAATTAGCTAATCAAGTAGTCAATGGAATTTCAATTGACTACTTGATTAGTTGATAAGGGGGAAATTGCAGAGCTGCAGCGGGGTTAGCTTCAGCCCCGGGAGCTAACCCCACTGTGGCTCTGCCTTTTAAATGTAGTAAGAGCTGTGTGGCTCTTACTACATTTAAGAGGCAGAGGCACAGCACACACCTGGCTCACACCTGGTTCCTGCTGTGCCTCTCCCCCCACGGAGATGGTGCGGGGGGAGGGAGGGGGGAGAACCAGCTTTTAAGCTGGCTCCCCCCAGCACTGGCTCCTGCTCCCCCCTTGCTGCCTCTGATAGATATTCTGATTTTGACTTAGCTTTTATGACTCTTAATTTTCAGGGGAAAAACATTTGTTCTCTTGACAAATTGGTTTTGGTTCTTTATCAGGTCATTTATTAATATACGCTAAAAATCTATATTTAGCTGCTCACAGTTTGTTATTGATTATATTGTGTATAATGCTGTGTTTACTCAGAATGTTATAAGTATACTGTGAGCAGTGGGGAGGACAAAAAATTGTTTCTGCAAGTTTCAGAGTGTTAGTGTTGTATCTGGCCTGACTTCTATATTTTTTTAAAGTCTGTTTTAAAAGGTGCTATTAAAAATATGATGAATAGCAGCAGGATGCCACTACAACGCTAATGACCCATAGTGGAATGATCCGAAAATAAGTTTGTGGGTTATCCAGCTCTCTCTCCCCTGAGAGGCATGTTACAAGTATTGCAACACATTGACTTTGAGCATAGCAGCATTAGTTGTAGTTGTGATTTCCTCGAAGGTGTCTGATATTTTTTTTCCAGCCCTAATGATAAGGTTTCTTTAGCTATACTCACTACCAACATCTTAATTTCATGACCTAGATGTTATCTATGCATTAACTGACACACCTTATTTTTGTTTTATGTTTCTATGGCTCCTTGCCCTTATTTTCACAACAAAATGGGAGGGTATGACCCTGTTGTAACATTGTCACCTCAGATAGAAAGCATCTTTTGTTTAATAGTGCATAGCAACCCTACATAATAGGACAAGGAAAGTTGAAATGAAAATAGGGGGAAGTTTAAATAGTCAATATTTCTAGCTATACTATAGCTTTTAATATTTAGAAGAAATTTTAAAAGTAAACAAACAAAATTATTCATTTATTTTTGTTAAAACAGGTTTTGCAGATAATCCCAAATTTTAATCAAATTGTATATGTACAGATTTCAGGTTGTGACAATGCAGGGAATTTCATAGTCTGCCTAATGTAAATATTTCAGGATGGGAATAGCCTAAACACTCTTCAGAGTTTCTCATGCAAACTTAATTATTACTAAATCCACTGTTTAATTGGGGTAAGGGGAAAGATATCAGCAGTGTGCAATCATATTGTCATCCTTGCTCATAGGGGTTTTAAAGGCATAAGGGACAATTAGAGCATCTAGTCTGACATCTTGTTTTTGTATAACACAAATTGTAGAATTTCACACTTTTACCCCTGCTCAAAAACTTGTTTGACTAAAACATATCTTCCAGAAAGGCATCAGTCTTGACTTGAAGACATCAAGTGATAGATAATCGACTACACTCCTTGGTAGTTCATTTAATCATCCTGTAAGATTTGTACCTAATTTCTAATTTAAAGCTGTCAGGCTTTAACTTCTAGCTATAGTTCCTGTTATATTTTCTCTGCTAGACTGAAGAGCCCTTTGGTACTATTCCATATTTTCTCCTTGTGAAGGTTCTTGTACGCCACAATCAAGACTTCTTTTTGGTAAACTAGATAAATCGAGCTTTTTAAGTCTCTTGCTAAAAGGCATTTTCTTCAGCTCTCATGTATTTTTTGTGGCTGTTCTGTGCACCCTCTCTAATGCCCAGCACAATTGGACCGAGTATTCTAGTGTTTGTCTCACCAATGCTATATAAAGACATAAAATCTCTTCCTGACTCCCACGATTACTCACCTTTTTCTGCATCCAAGGATTGTATTGGCCCTTTTTGCCATAGTATCACACTGGGAACTCATACTGAGTTACATGTCGGTTATAACCCTTCTCAGAGTCACTTTTTTCAGGATATGATTCCTCTTTGTATAGATGTGTTCTGCATTCTTTTTTCCTTAATCTTGCCTTTGGCTGTTTTAAAACTCATTTTGTTTAATTGGCTCAATTTGCCAAATAATCCATATTGCTCTGTATGACTTCCACTTGCTGAGCTATGATGGATGAAAATGTTTAGTGTCACACAGCGTGACCTAGGTCATTACATCTGTGGTGAAGTAAGCTGTGGAGATAAACTTCAGTGAATTTTATTTTGCTTTTTTTAATTTCAGGTGAGAGGATTGAAATAATACATTTTAGGTCATTTGATGATGAAAAGATGATATTAAACAGTTATGTTTTCAGAAATTCATACTGTAGGATATGATGCAAAGACATCAGGTTAATAGTGCCCCTACACAGCACGCTACGGTTGTAAGCAGAAACAGTGCAACCTCCTCAAAAGGCTATTAAGGCTACAGACTCATAGCATGTATGGTAGACTGAAACACAAGAGATTTGGCCCCTTAAGCAGTTTACTTACTGGCATATAGTGTGAAGATTGCCAAAGACCAGTCAATATTGAGGATGTATTTCAGATAAAGAGACCATTTACAAAAAAAAGTTTGATAATAAATTTGCTTTGCTTAACGTGCACCTTGTATGCAGTGATGTTGTAGCTCTGTTGGTCCTAGAATATTAGACATACAGATTAGCTGAGGTAATATCTTTTATTAGACCAACCTCCTGTGGGTGAGAGAGAAGTTTTCTAGCTACACAAATTCTTCCAAAGACCAATGTGCAGGCCCTCTCAGAGAATGTCAGAGGCCCAGGCCACTTTGAATTTAGAGGCCCCAGTTCCCCAAAGTATCTAACTTCTCATCCATGGGGTCATACTAAAACCAAAAGAATATATGAAAATGAACACTTGAGACATTTATTGATTAACAATAAAGTCATTATACCAATAGCATGTGTATTAAAAATGTAACTTGAATTGTGAGTTTCCACTGCAAGCAAAACTCTTCATTTTAGGAATGCTTTTCTGGCTTTGTTGTGTGCAAACTCGTTTATAACTGAAGAAAAATGTACGTGCAACATCACTGTTAATGTTAAGCATTATGAGCCCATTCAAACGCTCTTGTCCCATTGTAGAATGATGATAGTTATTTACTTTTTAACAAGTTGAATGTGCATTCACCTGAAGCCACTAATGCAGGGAGACTGATAAAAATACGTAATGCAAGGCTAAGATTGAATATTTCTTGAAGCAGTTCTTTTGGCTTGCAGTCCGATTTAAAGTTGGTGGAATACATACATTTCAGGATTGTCACAGAGATCTCTTGAAATTTCGTTGTACCTTTGTTGAAACTGTTCAGCTGCTGAATATAGATCTTCATCACTTAGTTCTCTGAACGCCCAAAGGAATACAAAAAGGGTACAAATTTGTCGCAGTGACTCAAATCGACATGTAAGATCAGATTTGACAGAGTCAATACTAACAAAAAAAACCCATTGACTCAGTAGTGCCTTTCTGCATCAGATTGAGATGTTAAGCTGCGATTGGTGGAAAACTCAGATGAAATGTCAATACCCTGTGCTACTGATTTGGACTCGGAAAGGATTGCATCCCGTTGATCACAAATTTTTTGAATATCTTTAAGAAGTCATTCAGTGTTATCCCTCTCAGCATCTACTGTAGCATTGTGTGCTTCAATTACAAGATTAGTTTCATGGATCGTTTTTAGCATCTTGATCCACATGGATGACATTAAAATGAATTCAGATTTGGATGTATACTTCTGAAGTGTCTTAAGCTTGGTGTGAGCCTGTGCTGTGAGAGTAAAAGAGTCAAGCTCTCATAAAGTCTTTCTCACAGAGTCCACGTGCTGTGCAACTGGTTTAATGCCATCAATTCGTGCTGACCATCTTGTTGTTGGTGTGCCGTGAAGGGAAACTGGAAGATGCTGCTTCAGAATTTCCCACATTCGAGGACTGCTACTGAAGAGGTTGTACAATTGCTGGATTGTTCCAAAGTATGCAATTGCTTCTTTGCATGATTTAGTGCAATCAGTGCTGACAAGATTTAATGTGTGGTTGCCACAAGTGGAGAAAATACAGTTTATGTTTTCCTCAAGAAGGACTGTTTGTACTCTGTTATACTTCGCAGCCATATTGGATCTATTGTCATACCTACGCTTGGCCAATGCAGACTTGAAAATTTAATTTGAAGCCTTCCAGAATTTTTAATACACGAGTGGTGATTTCTTTTCCATTTTTTTCCTGAAATTATCGAACAAAATGAATTATTCTTCAATTGAAACATTTGAACTTCCTGGAATTTTAACATATCGAACAACTAAGGTTGTCTGTTCTTTATGAGAACAGTGTGGAGTTGCATCAATAATAATTGAAAAGTACTTTGCATGTCGTATCTTGTCAAGAATTGTTGTTTGCACAAATGTTCCACACAGCTCAATAAACTCGTTTTGTATTCGGGTAGACAGATAATGGACTTGCATGTGTTTTCCGCTCTCTTGTGATTCGTGAATTTGCTTAATATGGCCTGATAAAAGTGGGGTCATACTTGCTAAGAAGCTCAAGTATACCAAGAAAGTTTCCATTTATAGGATCACCGATACATTGATGGGAACCAAACAAAGCCAATCCCTATTCAGAAAGAAAAAGAATGACATTCAATATGCACTCAAGGATTTTTTTCCAGTTATCAGTTTCTGTGTTTATTTCACTTAGGAGTAACTTTTCAATTGAACTATTAGCTAGTGCTGCTCTACTAGCTGATTTCCATGTAACATGCTGATGCATTTGAAGTATTACTGTTAAAAATGTAACAGGATACATGGTACAGAGCCTGCTTTCCCATGCTCCAGCAGAGCCAAACTCTTGTGTAGATCTCTCCATTTGGAAGAGTTTTTGTTGGCAAACGAGTGGGAAAGCATGATTTTCAGTATATTTTAGTTTATTACTTAGAATCTGAAAACAACTATGAGAAACGACTACATTTGAGCAACATTATTCTTATCAAGAAGTCCAAAGTCAGGTTCTGATGCCACTGTTGTTACATTGAGTCCTTTGCTAGTCATAAGTTCTTGCTTTTTCTGTGCAGCATTTCCAAAGTTCTCATTTTCTGCCTGCACAGTCTCTAAATTGAGCCTAGATTTTGCATCTATTGCTACTGTTGGCATTTCTGTATCTTGATTAAATGACCTCCTCATTTTAAGGCAGTGGCATTGAAATGTCATTTGTGGGTACAAAGTTTTCCTCATCCGAACTAGAAGTATCACTGTCAGTATGATCACAATGTCATGGAAGAGGTGTCTTTTCTATGAGAAATGATGTCATTGGCTTTAAACTCTTAACTGCTGCTTCGCTCTGTTGCTTTCACCGTCTCTTACTTGCACCACTTTCAAATCTTCACTTCATTTTTATAAAGGGGTTCTTTTAAAACACAGTAACACAATAAATTAATTCACTAAAGGCAATTGGTTATACAAAATTTTAATTGTATATACTTTACAATGAATAATAGATAATAATGGTTTGGAGGGTTATTTACTACTGTCTTTATAGCCTTATTTCAAAGTCTTGGAATTTTGTCTGCTAACATGTTCCCATTATTAAATTCCTCTAATAACTGGTGCGTCATGGTGAATATGAACATGGGGTGATTGCCAGATTAGATATGTTTATTAAACAACGAGAATTAAAAGTTTATTATCACAAAAAAACCTTTAAAGGTGAATCTAAAACTGGACAAAGAGGTAGCTTACAGCTGAGCCTGATATGGTTATTGTATACGAAGACACATAAGAAAAAACAGGAATATGAAAATCTCCTATGCAGAGATCAACATCTAATTTAAAGGTTAAACTCACCCTCAGACCAAGCAAAATCACTTTGCAGTAACAGAATGAATTATGACGTTCAAAACCTCTAAACTATGCAGAGACTGTAAACAGCGTTTCATAATGTAGAATCACTAATAACAGATAGAAGTACCATACAGCAGATATTGGCACTAAGATTGATAGCGGAGAAAACTTGGCAAAAGAACAAGAACATCTACAATTGCTTCGTCGATTTTCAGAAGGCATTTGACGGTATAGATCAGAAAGTGACTTGGGCGGTATTGGTGTCGTGTGGAGTTGATAGCAGACAGATACGGTTGTTGAAGGATATCAACGATAATGTGGAGGCAGTGGTGAGAATGTGCAGAGAGTTGGGAAGTTGGTTTAGAACGAGTAGAGGTACAAGACAAGGAGATCCGATGTCGCCGAATATCTTCATCACGCACCTACAGAGAGCGATGGACAAGATCAAGGAAGGGGGTAGAAGGAATATCAGTGTATGGGATGAGAATTAACTACTTGAGGTTCATGGATGATATAGTTATCATCAAGGAAGATGAAGAGAAGCTAGCGAGAACGGTGCAGGTGCTAAATGAGGAAGGGAAGCAGTATGGACTGATTATGAATATTGATAAGACGTATTTGGGGAGCAACATGACGTATGGTCTAGACTATAAGAAGGCAATAGCAATTAGAACAGCGAAAGCAAGAGTGAGTTTGAAGGCAGTGGATGAGATCTGGAAAAGTAAAGCGACTAGCTTAGGAACGAAGCTGAGCCTCTTGAAAACGTGTGCATTTAGCAGCACCTTGTACGGATAGTGATAGAAATGTAGCCGTGTTAGTCTGGTGTAGCTGAAACAAAAAACAAACTATGTAGCACTTTAAAGAATAACAAGATGGTTTATTAGGTGATGAGCTTTCGTGGGCCAGACCCACTTCCTCAGATCAAATAGCGGAAGAAAATTGTCACAACCATATATACCAAAGGATACAATTTAAAAAAATGAACACATATGAAAAGGACAAATCAAATTTCAGAACAGAATGGGGATGGGGGGGGGAAGTAAATGTCTGTGAGCTAATGATATTAGAGGTGATAACTGGGGAAGCTATCTTTGTAATGGGTAAGATAATTAGAGTCTTTATTCAAACTTGAGTGTAAAGTGTCGAATTTAAGCATGAATGATAGTTCAGAGGATTCCCTTTCAAGTGTAGTCTTAAAAGGCCTTTGAAGCAGGATGCAGGTAATCAAGTCGTTGAGACAGTGTCCTTGCTGGTTGAAATGGCAAGAAACTGTTTTTTCTTTGTGATCCTGTCTAATATCTGTTTTGTGGGCATTGATCCTTTGGCGAAGTGTCTGAGACGTTTGCCCAATGTACATAGCAGACGGATGTGAGACATGGGCGATAATGAAAGATTCGAAGAGAAGGATATTGGCGGTCGAGAGGAGTTGTTATAGAAAGATCCTGAGAATAGGATGGATGCAGAAGGTCACCAATGAGGAATTATATAGAAAGATACAGCCAAAAGAGAACCTACTGCAGAAGGCTATACAATGGAAGCTACAGCTATTCGGGCATATGTGCAGAATGAACGACAAGCAAAAAGTTAAGACCCTGGTATTTGGCATAATGGATGATCCAAATAGGAGAGGCAGACCCCATAGAGAATGGGTAGATGATATAGTAGATTGGTGCGGAGCTAGTCTACAGAAACTAAGCCACTCCGCACTGGACAGGGAAAGATGGAAGGAAATAGTGAGGAAGGCATCGGACACCAACGGGCGTTGAGCCCATGGCTGTTGATGATGATGACTCCAGTCATATAGATAAAAACTTGGATGTGACTGAAAAATTTGCGAAGGCCTAAGGTCTCACATTGATTTAAATCAATTTTTTGCAAGTGTATATCGCTTCTTTTGTTGTCTCTGTTATAACTGCAAGGTGTATAATACATGGAAATGACTTGGGAAAAATGTCAAAATTTGAGGCCCCTTTGTCTCCTAAGGCTGGCCCAATGGCTCTCCTGGTCCCTCTCCCCTCCTCCTCCCTCCCTCCCCCGATAGATCTTGTCTATGTCAGTCAAAAGCTAGTCTCTCTCACCAATAGGAGTTGGCCCAATAAAAGATACTGCTAGCCTAACTTGTCTCTCTGTCCATCTTGTCATATCTATTATGGCTTCTTCTCTGCATAAGAATGTTACTCCCTCAAAAGCCAAAATCCTAGTGTTACTTCATGGCAAAATCTGTAGGAATAGGGTGATGTTACATAAATGCAGGGATAAGAAAAGAATGTTGAGTACATTAGCCATTTGTCTACCCCACTTGCTGTAGTGTAGAACAAACTCAACATATTCTTAGCACAGTCAGCCTCCAAGTGTTGAAACTCGGAATGCAGCTCCCCTTTCCTCTTATTTTCTTTGTCAATTCTCATTTGTTACTTATTTGATCTTTCTCCCCACACTTTATTGTGTATTGGACAAGTGAAAAAGATGTACAGATTCTGCAGCTCACCCAATATATTCTGGCAGGTGGTATTTCTGGAGAAAGAGTGAGACTGCATAGGTTGACAACTGCTCAAATAGCAACCAAAGCACTCCTTGTCAGTCCTAATTTCAGTACAAAATACAGGAGGTCCCCGACGTGTGACCGCCTGAGTTCCGACCCCCCACACTTACAACCATTTTTGTAAATGCAGAAGGGGCCGGAAACCCCCAACTTACGTCCTCAGCCCGCATTTACGACAGCGCATGGCGCCTATCCTAAATGCGGGTTCGAGTTATGATGCCCCCGACTTGCAATGCTTCCCCCGGAACCAATCATGTTGCAAGTCGGGGGCCTCCTGTACACACTTCATTTTAACAAAGGAATTGTAATCCAGTTTTGCTGTCTTAAAATTTATGCAGAGACAGGAATATAATTGCATCAGTGAATCAGGTTTAGCTTTCCAATTATGTATTTTCAAGGATTTATAAGTTGACCATCAGAAATAGCTGTGGGCTGAAACTTTTATTTACGTTAGGTAACCTGTATCACGTCATCTATGTGCTGCATCACCGTAGTGACAACCTCTTATTGTCCTTCCAGGGTTTCTTGGACATAAAGTTTTGCCTACAAAAATCTTTGAAGTTCACACCTGAAAAACTTATATATAACCCATATGCTAAACGTATTATGAACACCAACATTTGGTCGTATCTCTCACAAGGTACATTTTATCAGTTCATGTGGTGTTCACATTTACATAATTGTTCAATAATTTAAAAAAATCAAAAATTAAATACAGACGCAAGTGATACAGTTAGAAAAAGGTATAATTATTCTGCTTTTTGTTCTAAGCAGTTTCTGTGGTATTAGGATAATCTTTTGATTTTAAATGGTAGAGTCAAAACAGCTGTTTTCTCTTAAGTGTAAGAGGCTTTATCCCACTTGAATGGTAATAGCGAGTGTAGGAATTTCCTAACTGCATTTTATTGCTTTCCACTGTGTTGTGTTTAGCATCTTTATTCCGCTGCGTAAAGAATAAGTGTGTAGATTGTATTATAGCAATTTGTTTAGAACAGGTAAAATTACCTTACCATCCCCAAAAGGACTTTTCAAATCAAACACCTTTGGGAGCCAAGTAATATTCTTAGCCTAGCTTTTCAAAAGCTAACTCTGTTTTCCATAAGATAAAGGATGCTGCAACAGCAGGAAGGTCAGCTTTGTGACTAATTGAAAAAATATAAAGCCCTGTAGAGATTGGAATTACGGAAGCCTTTAACCATGTACTGAAGCACATGGAAACTGCTCGTAAAACAGAGACATTCCTTCATTTTGAGATTACATTAAATCCCAAGGACTGTAATTATATTCAGGCTGCTGGCGGACATCACCACTAGGCTGAGTGCGCGGTGCTGGAGGGGGGTGGTTATTTATAGTTTTTCTCATCAAAATCTACAGACATAGGTGCAGAATCCTTTTTTGTTTCTGTTGTATCATTTTCTATCCTTTAGTGCTTCTGTTTCCAACATAGGTGAAAAACTATCATCATGTTTGGAAGTCTACAAGTTGTTTATGAATCATTGTGACAGAAGAGACTAAGAAGATTTCTTAGCAGTGTTCCTGAAAGAAAGCACTTCTCCTTCCCCCCCACCCCCAATTTTATGACTCAAAATCAAAAAACATGGTGCAGTGTTGTGGATTCATGTCACGTAGGTTTTGCCCAAATTAAAATTTCACATAGTTCATCTATATTTAGTGATGCCTTTCAAAGACAGAATTTAATAGAGCTACTAAGATAGGGTTCTTTATTATTGTAGCACATACGGTATCATTTCTTTAATATATTACATTTTCTTTCAACCCTGTAATTATTTTTTAAAGCAAAGGTATGCATTTGTGAAAGCATTTGTTAGAACAGCTGAACCATGTATTTTACAGTAAGTATAATTAGGTTAAGAATGAAAGATCTGTGTTGTATTAAGTTCCTCAAAGGTCTGCAAAAAACATTTCCTGCATGTAAACAAACATTTCTCAGCCTTTCTACAATTGCACGTTTTATTGGAAAAGACAGTTTCAATTTTCTCACCAGTTATTCTAGGATTTTTGTGCATTTGTTGTACAGTTTGCTATAAAGAACACAATATAGGGTAGAGCATTCACAGGTGGTGTTCGCTAGAAAATTAATTTTGTTAAGAAAAAGTGCACATTCTCTATAATTTAATATTATACAGAGTTGTATAAAATGCATTCAGAAAACCAGATTACTGTTTGGTTTTAGTTTATGAAATCATAGTAGTACTAGACATTAGCTCCATGGTTTATAAATTGGAGAATCAACAAAATGTGTTCAGATTTTCAATATTGAAACAGTTTTTCTTCAATATGTCCTCTTACAAGTCGTCCCCGGGTGAGGCAATACTGATTTATCTTACCATACATTAAGATAACATGTAGGTGTTCATCCAGGGGTTCCTAGATTGCCAGTAGCCCCAAATCTAATCATTTTCTGTCTAGATCTCACACTCTAGTAGGGATGTTAAAAAGTATGTGTTTGGGTTGGGGTTTTTTTGGTAAACGTGTAACTGCTTGATTTTTCAGCAGTTGCACTCTTACACGTGGGGGAGGAGAGGATTTAAAAGCCTGCTCCCTGTGTGTACCAGCTCACGTCTGTCGCTCCTCTCCCCCCTCCCCCCCCCCATGCTGCTGCCTCTATATCTGATACAGTGGCAGCAGCGCAGGAGTGGGGAGGGAGGTTGTGTGTAACCATGCAGGTCAACTGATGAGCCCAGGCGCATCAGTTGACCATTTAACCGTGGTTCCTAACACATCCCTACTCCTTGCTTGACAAAAATAGTTTGCTTTTAGAGCCATGTAAAGTGCCACTTCTATGATATCTGGGCACCAAAGTTAAGTATTAAAAAAGATTCATTGTTGTCTATAAGCAGTCTAGTTTTTCTGTGGAACAGGAGTATTTCTTACATTGGACTAGCTATTTAGGGGATGGCTAGTGTGGGTGACTGCGTAGCTTCATTTAACAGAGGTAGAGCTTTGCAAAGGAATCTGTTTTTGAATTTCCTTTGAAGCTTTAAAACAAACTCATCCTGATCCTGAATGAAGGGAGTCAAAACTATAGACCCTCTTCTAAATTAAGAATGAGGGTGAAGAGTACTGATAATTTTTAAATCTTCTTAAACTTGAAAAGCATTATTGCTCATGTTGAAAAAAACGTTAAAATGATCAATCACCATTATTCCAACAGGTAATCCTTTCACTGATTTGCCATTCTCCACTATATCAAATTAAAGTTCTTACTCTCATCATCATCAAGGTCCTTCTTGACTCTGCCCATCTCTGTTTATCTAGTCTTGTCTCCTGTTTATCTAGTCTTGTGTTTTTTCTTGTTCCACTTTCTCTGCTTCCCCAAAGATGCTAGTTTGAGCAACCTGTTTGTCAAAACTCACCGTAGATCGAGGTGGGAAACATTTTTTGGGTCGGGGCTACTGCCCTACAGAAAAATCAGTCGGGGGCTGCACAGAAGCGAGGAAAAAAACCCCCACCCTTCACCAGCGTGCGCTCCCCAATGCTGGGGGGAGGCTCAAGCCAGGCAAGCTGGGGGCTGAATCCAGTCCCCGGGCCTTAGGTTCTCCACCCCTGCCATTGATGTCTTTTCTTTCATGCTGCTCTTTGTGCATAGAATACCTTTCTGGAATGAATATGTGAAGCCACTGCCCTCTACTTACTGTGTTCCTTCCTCAAGACTTTTCTTTGCTGTGAATTTTAAAAGAAATAATCCAACTGATTCTGAAAAGATTGAAGCATTGTCAGATATAGTGGATGTTTAAGAGATCCATAAATAAAATTTCATGTTTCAAATAATTGGGAACCAACAAGATGTGGACATAGCTGACCAATGTTATGATGGGATTTCTTACTGATATCCTCTTCCCCTCTCATCTCTATAGATAAACAAAAAAGTTTCTACCAGAACAGTTTATGGTTATAAAATGCTAATTTAGCTAAATGAGGAATTTATTTATAGGAATGTATTGATTTCATTGACATTTTTCACTAAAAGTTATTGAAACATTTTGTTAAGGTTGATGCACTTCGTGTAAAGATTAAAACACTTTTGACTTTTATAGGATACCGTATTAGTCAATATATACTGGATGAAACAAAGTTTAAACAAAGGTTCCCCTCTTATTGACGTGAAGCACTTCAAAGTATTCATGAAGCAGAACATTTTGATGTGTCATTTTGGATATTTCAAAGCAATTTTTCACAATTCTGTGAAATTTTTAAATGTCAACCCTCTGATCCAATTTGGGATGAAAGAAATTTTTAAATATTGGAATGTCCTTTAGGAATGGACATTCCAAGTTTTGACTGGCTCTGCATAACTCCTGTTGTTTGTAGTATCTGTTGGTTGCATCTTGTTTCCAATTACAAGGTTCAAGGCAAGGCTGTCTTCATCTATATCTTCATACAGTATTTAGCACAATAGGTCCCTAATTTTGCTTGGGCTTTTGGAGTATTATTATTAATAGTAATAATTAATAATAAGATTATTATTATATACAATTCACTTTTAGAATTTTTTTTTCTTGACAGTCTCTTGCCATTCTAATGTATTTCTTTGGCAGCCAGCATTCCTTTGGTTACCAAACTATTTGAGCAGGGACTATTGCATCCTCCTGTTTGTTCTACTGTTGTTCTATTTTAAATGTAAGTGGTAATAAATGCTATTACTTTGCAAGCACCTACAGTCTCTTTTTAGTTAATTACATATGCAATGGCACACAAAGTAGGCTGTTGTTCAAAGTACCAATGTGTGTCTGAATGAATCAAGATACATGAAACTGAAACCAAGGTTTGTTTCATCACCTGAGAACTCTGGGTGTCTGAATTTAAAATGGAGTTAAGATTAAGAAAATGGGGGAAAAAATTGTTCTGTAAGAAGTATGTTTCTATCCTGGAAGTGCATGATGGTTTTAAGAAAATGCTTTGCCCCCTCCTATTAAGTGTTTGTAATAATGAGCTAATGATCTGTGTATTTATGATCTATTCTGGAAATGGGCTGACCACAACTACTACACAAAACACCACTGAAACCCATCTGTGCATATTACAATCCAAGACTAAAAGTCCAGAGCAGAAATTGCCATGGATGGAAATCATCATTGATAAGACAGGATAGAAATCAAATCCCAAATCATCATATAAGTCAAAATATCAGATTTTTGTGTGTGTGTGTGTGTGTGTGTGTGTGTGTGTGTGCGCGTGCACACGCGCATGCACACAGAATGGAAAATTCCCAATTTGCTTATCCCATTATGTTGAAATTTTTGTTTCGATGTTTTCAACAAAAAAAACCCTGATGTTCCTGAATAAAAGTATTTCATTTTGGTGTGTTGAACCAAATCAAAACTTTTCATTTCTCCTTGGTTTGATGATAATCCGTGTCCTCCTGAGATGTCATGATGCTTTTTGTGGATCAAGGCAAAATTCATATTGTCTTTTTTTATCACATTTTTCATTTTAAATTAATCACAGCTTTAATTTAAATTAAATCCAGGTTTTTTTAAATAAACTCTATTTAAAATTAAATTTGAAATTGACAACCTATATTAATGATTAATCTTAAAATATATTCAAATAATTTGCATAAAATCGACAAAAGAATGCCAAGTGTTAGATATTTGCTGCCAATTTTTAAAGGCAGACAACTGAACTGGTGAAGTCACTGGCTAAGCATTTGGAACCAAAGTTTGTTCAAGTGTTAAAACAGCTTATTAATAGCAGTATCTCTTCTGCAGATACAGAGAGAGTATTTTCTTCATTTCAGTTAATTCAACTACATCAGTTCAGCAAGTAGTTCTGTCAGTTAAGAAACTGAGTGGTAGTTGGAAAAGCAGGAAGGTTTGTTTTCCTTTTCCAATCTATGAATAAAAACTAGGTATGAGAGAATGAGATCTACTAGTTCTAAAATCTTGAAGGATGTGGTTACCAGAAGTAATCAATTCAGTTCACTAATGGCAGATAATACTTCCTTTGTTTAATAAATTAGTTTTTAATACAAAAAATGTTTGTATTAACATTTTTCTTGTGTATCCAGCGCACACAAGGTAGTTTTGTTTGATAGTAAAGATAAATGCTGTTTTGTGCATTTTAATTGAATTTGCATTTCTATAAAAATAAAAAGTGATGAATGTTTTTTCTTATTTGCTAGATTACATTTTTATTTGTGATTTATATCTAGCTCTAACAATAAAATATAAAATATTTAGCATATGAATTCATGTAAATTTAAGTATACAGTTAACTATATATAGATGTAGTCTGGCCTCCTGGTTAGAAAAAATAATAATCAAATTTACTGTAATGGCTATATGTAGTTACAAGCTAACATGATTTAATGGGTTACAACCAGTGAAAATAAACTTTTCTTCAGGGAAATAACTAAAAAGTGTAAAGATAAAACAACATTAAAATGAATGATTTAAATCAAAGTTTGATGTTTGCTGATCTAAATCTAGATTAAAATCAGCTATTTAAGTATATTTCATTTAAATCACTTAAGTTCTCTCTGGTGGGAGTTGTAGTTTGAGTGCTTCATGCCCCCATTCTCCTTTATATGCAGGGCTCTCTGGCTTGACTACATCTCTCTCATGATACTCCTTTGATCACATGCCTCCAATGATGCCCTTCATCAGTTACCAAACAGGAGACTACAGTATACCATGAGAGATGTTGTCTGGACAGGGAGCCTGCTCTCTACAGAAAAAAATACGCATAGAGCACCAAAGATACTAATTCTATGAGACGTTGTCATAGCTCAGATGAATACAGATTAATGTTGAACTGACCAGAAACTAAATATTTCATTTAAATTTTCTCAACTTAAAACTAATTTGCCAACATTTTTGCCAAAATCAACATTTTCCCATTATAAAATTTCAATTTTCAGAAAGTTCATTTTCAATCCAAAAGTCATTTAGACAGAAGATTCTTGGACAATCCTGGTTTCATACAGACATTTTACTTTTTATAAAAATTAGTCTTCTGTTCCATATAGAACAAGCATAGTTTATTTCATTGTAATCTTCTGTCTTAAGTCACTTCAGAGGAATTTAACTGATGTCATGTTATGAAACATTCTTCCTAGAGATGAGTTGGTAGAAGATGACATTTGAGAGGATATATAGATATAGAGATATAGATCGATATAGATATAGATATACAGTAATTCCTCATTTAACACGTGCCCGCTTAACACGTTTTTGCGATAGCACGATTTTTTTTTAGGGAACGTTTTTTGAATTACATGACTGTCCCCGGAATAACACGATTTCCCCAGCTGGCCCATTGCCGGTAGCTGCACGGGGCTTCCCCCGCCTCCCTGCAAAGCGGCGGAGGATTCGCCGCTTGCTGCGCTGTTCCCTGGCACCCCCCCTCACCGGATGCAGTGCGGGTCTCGGCAGACCTGTCACAGGGGCATACTCCCAACCCAGTCCCCCTCCCCTTTCCTCCCCTTCCCTTCCCCAGAGCCAAACACCTCCCCTCCCTGCTGTAATCCAGTCCCCTTTCTCCTCCAACCTTATGTCCCAGTCCCAACAGACACCACCACTTGAAATGCGACCCCCACCTTTTCCATTATTTTCAATGGGAAAATTGACCCCGCATAACATGTTTTCACTTAACACGATCATTTTCTGAAACATATCTATAGTGTTAAATGAGGAATTACTGTATTCTCAATCCTGTCTTTTTTTGTCTCATCAGTGTGAGCTGCTTCTATTTAATGAGATGTAATTAAATATTTCAAATATCTTAATTTTACAAATCTGTGTGAGGCACACATAATATGTGTTTATAAGAGTAATTTATAACTTGTAAAGAAAATAATGAGGTCAGGAAAAAGGCAATACAAGTTTGCACTACCCAAAGAGATTAAGATGAAATATGTTTTACAAATATGTCAGGAACAAACTGAAATAGTAGGTCCAGTAAGGAGGGAGGCTAAATCTCTAAAGATTTTAAGATGTGTGCTTTACTAATGCATTTGTTGTTTTGTTTGTAATGAGAAAAAAATAAAGGTAAATAATGAAACCCTTGTGCACACACGGGTAAGAAAAAAACTACATTCATGCAATTTTATATATGCCCACTGTGTACATGTGTGCCCAGTTTTTCCAAATATTCCCATATCTGTTTTACCATTCACATGTTAAGGTTTCTATTACTGCTTCATTTTCCATAGCCCCTTATTTTTTCTTCAAAAGACCAATTGGATTGGTATTAAGTTTAAATTCCACATGTCCTAGAAAAAACCTAAAGAAATGCTCTATCGGAGCATTTCTGTAACAATAAAAATATGGTATCTGTCATTAAAGGACCAGTTCAGGAAAATATCCTATCAGGAAAAGCACTTAAACACAAATGAAAGTCTTTTATACTTCCCTGAACCTCAGTCTAAAAGAAAAGAAGAATCATCCTGGCAATTAATATCCTGTTCAAGAATTTTGATTACTAATAAAATACAGAAAATGGTGGAACCATAAGTAATAAAGGGGAAAGGATAGAGCTTTTGGGACAGTTGAAAAATTATCCAATAGCCTTTTCTGCTTTCTCTGAGTAGTGATTGGAGCCATTTAAACAACTATACATATTCCTGCCAGGCTTTATGGCATCAAAATTTTCTGACACATCTAAAAAAATCAATATGAACACTTGATATTGGTCCACTGCCAGAAGATAGTGTACTGCCTAGAACAGTTCCATTATTTGAAACTTTAGACTATGGGAGGTGAAAAGAGGGCTGGAGAAGAGATGACCAGGGACCCTCTGATTGGCTTCCAATGCAAATGAATAATCTATTGTCAGTGGCACTGTCTGAGATATTTTAATGTGCTGATAAACTATGTCTGGCCAGTCTCTTCACAATATGGGTGATGCTACAACCAAGGAGGTTGCCACTACTAAGGCAAAAATAAGAAAAAATGTAAAGTAGAAATTCTGATTTAAAATGGAGAAAGAAACTTGTGTCTAATGAGGTACTTAGAGAAGTGTTTCTTAATCTTTTTTCATTTGTGGATCTCTAGAAAATTTTGAATGACGGCGCGGACCCCATTAGAAATATATTATCTGTGGTAGAGCTGAATTCTATTCAGTTAGTTTTCAGTCTTTCGCGGAACTCTTAGATGTAGTCTGCATTTCCCCAGGAGTCAGCAGACCACAAGTAGAGAACCACTAACTTAAAGAACAATCTGTTTCCCCTTTAGAGTTTCTTTGGATGGCCTTTCCCATGGTTGCTTCCTGCACTTTATTAACATTTACAAAATGTATGATTTATGAAAAAAACATTGTCCCACTCTTCCCTGCAACTCCCACTCCCCCAAGAAATCTAATCCTGCCCCAATGCAGCACATGAGCATTTTAGCACTAAATAATCAAATTAACTGCAGCTTTGGTTTAAAGATGTCAGAATATACCCTCACTAATTTTGAAATGAAAGGAAATGAATTGGACATGGAGTATATCAAACCATGTTAAATGTATTCCCAAAAAGGAGGAGATGGGGTGATAGATTAATAATTATCTAATTATTTAAATTAACAATATTAACATTGTCAAACAAAATATTTGTCTTGTGGACAGAAATCTGGTTTGAAGCTTTATACAGCTTTGTTTAATTTTTTGCTCTAAGGTGATAGAGTCTATGAGTTTGATCCATTAGAAAAAAATTGGTTTCTCTGTAAGGATAGGGTGGAGCTGGAGCTGTCATTTAAGCATCATGTTCTACTTTGTTATTCTATGAATGAAATGTTAAATATCAGTGTGAATGGCAACGAGAGATTGTAAAACATCTGAAGTAATGGGGATGGATTAGTTATGAAGTTGGTTCATAAACGCCCTAAAAGCGGATGTCAGTTTCTTTCCTTTTTTCCCCCCACATTTCAGTAGGTGGACTTTATAGTTGGTGAGTGAACCTGATTTGTTGCATATTTTCTATGTAGAATAATTGTATTTATTTTGTGTTCAAATGCTTCGTGATCCATCCCACATAACAAATATCTCTCAGCCCTCGTTCCCTCTAATCCCTTGTTTCCACCACCTTAATATAATTGTTTTTAAATTATCAAAATGCTTTCTGGATGATAAAATCAGCGAGTCAGTTTTTTCACTACCTTCTTATAAAGTAAAATCTAAATCCTTTAAAAAATATTTTTTTTTGTTTTAAAATATCCCGGCTCACAACTAGCATCTCTAGTCTTTTGTCTTATTGTTCGGTGCAAGTCACAAAGGAAATGAAAGATACGTAAGAGAGGGGGGAAAAAATCCCTAAATTTGCTGAAATGTATGGCCCCTTGCCTAGAACAGAAACCAGTGCTCTGTGCACAGCAGGGGAATGTGAGAGAATGTAGAATGGCTCCGTGTAGTATCGTTAGCATTTTATACTATTTGATGCTTTGTAGCTGCTAAAGAAACATTGCTTTTTAAGCCATTGATCTCATACTGCAAGTGGTGCTGATAGGAGTAGTAGTGAATGACACAGCTTTGCTGGATGACATGAAGCTGATCTCTGCATCAGCCAAGAGGAATTAAGCTTTGTCACTCCCCACTGGGACTACCTTTCTTCTGGTATGTGAGCAAGGAATTCATATGCTTCTGCTGCATCCACCAGAGCAGAGCCTAGAGTATACTTTACTACTGAAGACAGTAAGCAAGAATGATAGCTGTCTCTTTTAAATGCCGCTGTCAAATTCTGAGGAGACTTGCTAAAGGTATTGTGCTTTCCTTGTTGTTCATTCAGTGGCTCTGTTGTAGCATTCCATGAACATAGTCTAATGGTTTTATTTTCAAATATGACTGCCCTTACAATTTATTGTCAGACACAACAAAGAACTCTATGAATATATACAGGTAAGGATTTTAACTGAATGAGACTCTAATTGGCCCATGGCATGTTCGTATTAGAAGCATAAGATGATTTTATTGCTTAAAAGGGAATTTGTTTTTAAGTCAAGAGATAAAGTTATTATAGGTTATCATTGTTTTGTATTCCTGCTAACTGATCAGTAGAAGTCTTGAATGTGTTACTATATACTGTATGCTACTAAAAGCAGCTGACAGAGATCCAGAACCTGTATCAAAGATGGAATTTTGAATTATTGTTTTTTTATTATTGTTTGTAATCTCTCATAGGGCGTTGCTCTGCATGTTTAAAATATCTGAGCCTAAAATGGGCTAAATATGGGGGCTTGATGAATTGATGGCTTTGATATGTTGTTACACTTGTTAAGTTAATTTGCCCATAATAGAAGCATTCTTTTCTGTTGTCGTGAATCACTTTGCCTTCAGATTGATCAGTTAATACTTTGAAATACAATTTGAATCTTATTTTGTGTCCTATTTGTTTTTAGAGCAGTTATTTTTAAACCTTCTAGAATAAAAAAAATTCGTTTTCCAAAAAATTTAAATTTTAGTTTTTAAAAATTATTTATACGTATTAAAAATACCAATTACTATTACTATCAAAGCTTTGTACCATCTCTGTATAAAATATCAATGCTAAGGAAAAGTTTTTTGTAGTAACTTCTAACATTATAGTAACAATATGCAGCTAAGTAAATGAGACGCTTTTGTTTTCAGACTTAGTTGTGTGAAAAACTTACCTATTAGTATTATATGAAGAAATATAAAGTCCTCATTGTTAATGAAACTATTTGTATCAGTTTAGCTTGAAACCTCAGAATTCTTTAGTCAGTCAGCAATACAGCCCAGAATCAATTATTATTGTATTTTGTAGAAGCTTGAAAGCAAATGTGTGTGTGATGGGTCTAGAACAGTAAGGGGGAAAGAGGAGAATTTTGTAATCAAACTTAACTAATGAATTTCCCTACTGTGTAAAATGTCATGCATAGATATAAGAATATGCTTTTTTTTCATAGCACATATGAGATTATTTTAAGATAGGTAATGTATTATTCTATTGAGGTACTCTTTCTTTAAAATCTATGCCTAGTAATGTTTAGTTTAGTAGGTTTATTCTTCATTTTTAAGATTGAAATTCAATTTTTCTCTTTTGTTGCTTTAAGTGAGGGGAACAATCTTTTTTTCTAAAACACTGGGGAAAAAAGATTTTGGCACAATAATTAGTCTATTAGTTGTGAGAGTTCTTGTGCCACATAAATAGAGTTTGCTCTGGAATTATCACTATTCTCATAGGTGATACTCAATTAATTATTTTACACTTCCCATCACTTAAAAGAACACTAAAAGAATAGTATTTTATTCTTTGAAATAATTTTAACCCCCTTTACTTCCTCCCCAGTAAGAGCTGGTATGAAACGATTATATGCTTTAAGAGAAGTGTGCCCTACATCATGGATTTTCAAAGTGACTCTGTATTGGGTCGTGGAAAGTCAGGCACTGGGTCACCTTGCTGTAGGGTGACTGGGTGATCAGCGGAGGTGCTAAGCCCAGCTTCCTCACTGTCCTGGCACCATGGACTGCGCTGTGCCTCGGGAGTGGTCAGCAGCAGGTCCAGCTCCTAGGAGGAGATGAGTAGCCAACTCTCACAAGATACAAAAACAAAATAAGCCAAAAAATGAAGCCAATCCCATTTCAAAACAAGCCCAAAATGAGCTCCATCCATTTTTGCTCACCAGTGCCTGGCGACAAACTAGGAACCAGCCAATGGGTGTGTGGAGCCAGAACTTGGGGTGGGGCCAGCCTGTGGAGCTGTACCTACTGCTGACTACTTCTAGGATGCAGTGCAGTCCACTGTGCCACGACAGGCAGGAAGCCTGCCTTATCATCCCACTGCATCACTGACCAGGAGCCTCCAGAGGTAAGCCTGTGCTCCAACATCCCCTGTCCCAGCCCCGAGCCCTTCCAAACCCAGAAATCCCTCCTGTGCCTTAAATACCTCATCCTCAGCCCCATCCCATACCTGCACCCCTTGTACCTCACCAACATGCCCAGGTCCAGAGTTTCTGCCTACATACTGAACCCCTGTACCCCAGCCTATACCCCAAACTCCTCATTTCTGGCCCCATTCCAGAGCTCACAGCCCTAGGCAAAGCCTTCACCCCTTCGCTCTCAATCCTGCAGTCCCACTCTGGAGACTGCACTCTAGTCAAAAGATATAATTGTGCTGGGTCAAGAACATTAACAATTTTCTTCAAGTGGGTTGTGAAAAAAAAAGGTTGAAACCACTGCCCTACACTTGTCTACTATCACCGCTATTAACAATCCACATGCAAAAAGAGAGAAAGATCCTCTTCTATTGACTTTCAGTGCACCAGATTTTAATCTTACTCTTTTAATCTTCATATATTTTATTTCCATTTCAGTATTTGAGATTTCGGATTGTCTGTTAAATAATATTGTAATTTTTGTTTTGTTTTGAGTGATGCTTGCCCATTAACTTTCCAGCAGCTTGTGTGGTGTGTTTGCTTATTTTTCCATATAACGCCGCTCATTTAAAAAAAAATCTCCAGACTATAACAACATCCCATTTTACTCACATGTTTTAAAAGAACAAAATATTTTTCAAAGGAGTAGCTAGAGGAAGACAATAATTTTCTCGGGGGAGTGGGGAACACATTCTAATTTTGTGTTTTGTATGCATCAGTTCCTGTTGTGCTAAATCGAAGGCCAAAACCATTATTATTCAGTTAGACATCATATTTATTGTAACTGAATCTGTATGCCAAATATTATTTAACAATTTGGACAACCTATTAAATTGTTCAAACTAGTTTAGAACAATTGTGCTGCTGTAATTTGATGGATGAAGTAGTCTCTGCAAGTAGAGAATGAATGACATCTGACAAATGAAGCTCTTCACTGTGTTTGCAGGGCTCCTTGGCTTGGATGAGCAAGATGTTTGGCATCTAGCAGCAAAAAATAAGTCCTGTGTTTCTATCACTGGGAGTCTTTTGTTGCTAGCATTTCACCACCATGTTCTCATTTTTGATTATGCCTTTGCTCTAATAGTTAAATTCTCAGCATGCCTTGGCTCTGATTTTACTCGTCTGCCATCAGTTATGGATTAATCAACATAATCAAGGTGTCAGAGAACAATACTAGATTTTTATTTCATCTGTATGGTCATAATATGCAAATGGCTCTCCTATATGTAGTCAACAGCCTTTTGCTTCCTGCCATCTTCTTCACTCATTATAAAGCATAGCCTTTTCCACTGGATCCTCTATGTATTTGGCCTGATTACATAGCTAGACAAGCTATATCCTTTTTGTCAAGACATTGCTCCTATTTAATGCTGTGTAGCTAGTGTCTTCTATATATACCAATACTCATCCTCCATGAAGACCCAAAAGGTCATTTCTGAGCCCTTTCTACCCATCTTCTAACTACCTTTAACCCTGACGTGGAAAAGATATATGTATAACAAATGCTCATTTACTTTATCATTGTATTTTTAGTAAACACTAGATGAGTGTATTTCAGGGATGGGCAAAATATGGCCCACAGGCCGGATTCGGATCACCAAACCTTTCAATCCAGCCTGCCATGATACTCTTTGAGTGGCATGTGGGGCTGTGTCAGCCAGGGTTCTGCTTGGCTGCTGGCCAGGAGCTGCCTATGGGTGAGCACCTCCCATCTAGAGCCTGCACCTGGCACCCCACTCCTTCCTGCACCCCAATTCCTTTTCCCAGATCATAGCCCAAACCCTCTGCCCCTCCCCCAGGGTCACAACCCCCTCCTGCTCAGGTCAAAGTGCACACCCCTCTCTACCTTTTTTCCTGTTCACAGTTCCCTCCCAGACCTAGTACTCTCTCCGATGCCCCAGTTCCCTACCCCAGGCTCTTCTGCACCCAATCTCCATTCCAGACCCCACATTTCTTCCATTAATATCATAGAAAAGTATGGCCTTTGACCACTTACTGAATTTTTAGATTGGGCCCCCCTCATCAAAAATTATTGCCCACCCTGGTGTATTATAAGACAGAGTATGAAAAGTGCCAATTTCATATTAGTTCGTGAATCAACATGTGATCTCATGGAAGTCCTACATATAAAATGTATATAGTATTCACATGTAAGTTGCATTCATTTTAGTACCACTTAAGCCTATTAGTCACCTAAAGATGAACTTTAACTATCATTCTTATGCTGATCGTGCTCTAATATATATATGTTTTGACACTTTTAGGCTATGTCTACACTGCAGGCTTCTTGCGCAAGGACTGTTTTGCGCAAGAGTTCTTGTGCAAAAGGTCTTCCACAAGAGTGCGTCCACACTGCCATGTGCTTTTGCGCAAGAGATGTGCTTTTGTGCAAGAGCGTCCGTGGCAGTGTGGATGCTCTCTTGCGCAAGAAAGCTCTGATGGCCATTTTAGCCATAGGGGTTTCTTGCGCAAGAAATTCATGTTGCCTGTCTACACTGCCTTCTTGTGGAAGAGCTCTTGCACAAGAGGGCTTATTCCTCGTGGGGAGAGGAATAACTCTTCTGGAAGAAGCCCTGTTTTCCAGTGCTTTACTGTAAATTTACTTGCACAAGAATGCACGTGCAGTGTAGACACACGGCAAATTTTTGCGCAAGAACACCTGTTCTTGCGCAAAAAGCCTGCAGTGTAGATGCAGCCTTAATGTTTCCCTTCTGTCTTGATAAAGTAAACTTGTAACTTCCTTTTTCTTTCTGCTAAATACGTTAGACTGGAGTTTCTCCTGATGCTTAGAAGAAACAACTCAAACATCATAATTCTCATTTGCCACTCTAAAGGGTAGAGGGATTCTGAGGCAATATTCTGAATAATTCTATTACACTCTCCTCCTTCCTGTTCCTCAGCATAACGCTTTGCTGCAACAGAGGCAGGAGCTCTGTCTTTTCAAAAGTTTGAAGACAGCTTTACACAGAGTCAAATTCAGACCTATTGTATGTAAAATCCTGAGTGTAGCTATTATAGCAGTTCCCAGTTTGCTTCCAAGACAGAATACCAATATCATAAAAAAAAATTAATGTAAACAAACTGTGACAGACCAGGCCGTGTCTGGGCACACCTGAGGGCGTCTGCTCAGGGCGAATTGCTCAACTTCGGGGCTCCTTACAGCCCCCAGACTGGAGACCTTCCCAAACAGGCCACAAACCAGTCCCAGAGTGCTTCAGCTGCCTGCCTGAAGCCTCATGAGCAAAACCCCTCTGACACCCCAGCAATATCCATGTCCCAGATGGCCCCAGGCCTCCTACACAGGTGAGGGGTCTTAGAACCCAATCCCACCTACCCCAAACAAGTTCTGTCCGGTTCCAAGAAACCAGCCACAGATCCCAAGTCAATTTACCCTCCGGATCTTACCCACAAATCACGCTGAGCCAATCCTTTAGCATCTAACATCTAAAGGTTTATTGCCACAAGAAAGAAAAGCATGAGAGTAAGGTTGCTAAAGAATCATACATTACATGCATCCAATCTCCCAGTTCTCGATGCAGGCTCTAGCAGAGATGTTATAGCTGCTGGCTTAAAAGTCCTTGTTGCACATCCTAGGTTAGGATGGGTTCACAGTTCTTTCCGGCTCTTCGATCCCTGCACTGCTGCCTCTGGGATGAAGTGCTGAGTTGAGTATCGTGATGGAGTCAGCCACATGGCATATTTATACCTCCTTCCTGGTCTCTTCTTGGCTGCAGCAGGTCACCTGGCCAGCGGCCTATCCCTGTGTCCCCTGCTGGTAGCCCTTAGGTGTCAGGCCTCATTCCCGAGGTGTGTCCTTGGTCCATTGAGTGCTATTGTCCCACAGAGCCTCGCTAATTAGCATGTCCATAGGCCGGGCTCTGCCCAATGCTCAACCACATGCAGAGAAATATTCAGTATCCATACAAAGTACATGCTTATAACTTCACACACAGACATTATACAATCACATGACTATCGTACATAGGATTAACAGACAGTAAGCTTCTATTCAACACCTCACATGGCCCTCTTTTATACCATTTCTGGGTCCAACACCCCCACCTATGGGTGCAGCAGTGATCTGGATGCTTCCCTCACATTCAGTAACATGACACAAACATTTAATACACAAACACTGTAAATGCCATTTGGAATACTTACAAAAAACCACTTAAAAAAACCTAGAAACCGGTAAATCTATTGGTGTTCTTTATTGCAGTTACAAGTTTAAATGCAAGGTTTCAGTATATCATTTACACTGCTATCCCTCTGCACAGCATATTAATACATTCCCCTCTAATCTCACAGAGAGGATTTCTCAGGCTTTAGCATGTAGCCATAACATATACTGTGTGTGTCACCTGGATTCTTCAGAGCTTGCAGACTGGTCTTCACTGAAATATTGTATCAGCATAATTGTGTTGGCCAGGAATATTAAAAAACCCACATCCCTGATTATGCTGGCAAAATCCCCAGTATGGAGACAGCTGTGTTGACAGGCATGGGCTTCTCTCAACATAGCTCATGTTGTTTGTGGAATTTGTGTTTCTAACACCAGTAGAAAAACTCCTTCTGTTGGTGTATACTGCAACTCTGCTAGAGGGCTGTACCACCATAGCTATGCCAGCGGAGATTCTGCAATGGAGCTATACCCTGAGAAGAATGGCAGCATCTCTGTTCTTTTACAGAGACGTCTCAACAAATAAAAGGCTGGAGATCCTCATGGATAACAGCATTCCAGTCCTTGAATTAATAGCTGACTACTTCTCTTCATTCTTGGTGAAATAGGAAATCTTTAGCCTGTCTCCAAAGAGATACAGAATCCATCCCACACAGCAGATACATCTCTTGGTCCTGTGCCAATCAGCCACTGAGTCCAATGGGTTGCTTAAATTTCAATATTTATAACTTTCCCACCCCACTCAGCTCTCGGGCAGTCAATGTGTGGAAACTGCAGTTCTGCTTGCCCTCAATGAAAACCTTCTGTATACCTTCAGAAAAGGTCACTGAGCATGGTTAGTAACTGTCAGATCCTACTTTTGGATGTTTCCTGGCCCTTTTACCAAGTTGCCCAATCCTGCTTGTTTTATGTGTGCTGACACATAATATATTCAACCTGAAATACTTGTTTCCTTTTCAATGTTTCTCTTCCTTTCTTAGGACTTAAAAATTAAATGCTGCAGTATAAAGCATGTGTGTTACACCCGTACTGTCTTAAGCCTTGGTGTCACTTCTCCCAGCTGTCCTGTTCTGCCTTAACTGTATTAATGCTTAATCCTCAACCATGCCTTCATCTTGTTCCCTTGACTAATGCAGCTCCCTCCTTTATGGCCTGAATGAGCCATATCCAGATTCCATCACATGCATAAGACTGCCACCTGCCTTCTGACGCTTACAAAGCACTTTGCCCGAATCACCCATAACAGCTTTTCTCAAACATTTCTAATAGTTCCCCATTCAGTTCAGGTTTCAATACAAAGTTAAATACCTTCTGTGTTTTAAAATATGCTATTGCATTTTCCCACTGTTCTCCACAGATTTATGTCATTCTTCCTTCCTTCCCTGGTCTTTCTGCATATCTGCCATTGATCAACTCATCTCTAGCACTGACCAAGCACTCACTTCACACCACTTTTCCTCATTTGGTGAAGAAGTCACTGTAGCTGCAGAAGTTACAGTCTAGAACAGCCCTCCTTTCGACTTCACTGAGTCTCCATCATACCTCTCAACATGCGAAGGGGCAAATGTGGGACAAATGGCGGAATAAGGAGAACACAAATTATTCATGTGGAAAACTTAAAATGCCATGAGATTTATTCCCTTAAGTGTAACCCTTAAGTGTAAATAACTCTTTCCTCAGTTTCATGATAATTTTCCAATGTAAATAACTTTCAACAGTTAAAGTGAGGGGAAACAAAATGTGTGTGAGGTCCAGGTAATTTTTGGTGTAAGCACCATGAAATGAGGTACACTTCATAGGTATGTGCCCTGTATCTTTTAAAATCTTATCTGGATATACATATTTTCTCTCTTTTCCAGATCTGCCTCTGCTGTTCATTTGTTTACTTGAACTAATGTTTAATTCTATTGTTTTATTAAAAAAAAAGGTACACAAAATAAAACTGTAGCCTGCTTTAGTATTGGTCCATATAAAATCTGTTTTTAAAAATTCAAGAAACCCTGCCAGCTTCTGCACTAATAAGTTTCTTGCTGTGCTCATTTGGATTACTAGTTTCATTAATAATAGTTGAGATTGTTGAAATAACACAAAATATTGCATAGAGCAGCAGCAGTCCCTAGAGTTATGGCTGCAAGAGAGTTTCGATTTTAATTGCCTGCTTTTATTCACAAATAAATCTCTGAAACTTTTCCCTTTTGGGGTGAAATTTTGCAGACATGGTCTTAACAGTGATTTTAAAAACAATACTGGAGTGAAAATTGTTGAGCAGTTTTGAAGAACATGGGTACAAAGTGCTTTCAAAGCTCCTAAGGTTTTCAGGGGAAGGAGTTCCCAAGTTTTGATCTCTTAAACTGTGTAAGTCAGGTCACTGGCATAGTGTTTAGTCAAAACTTTCAGAATATGGAGTTTAAATGTATTGTTGCTAATTTGTTGCAAACTTACAGAACTCTGAAGTCTTGAAAAGAAGCTCTGTTGCTTTTTGTTTTAATACTTACCTTTAAAAAAATAGAAAATTTCACTCCATTCTACCAACTTTAAAGACTGCGGTTGCAGACTGGATTCCATTAACTAGTAATAGAGATTAAGGTCCTCATATAAATCTATGATCCAAAAAAATGTAAGGATCTAAACCAGCTCCTACTAATGTCAATAGAAAGACTTCCATTTACTGCACTGGGAATTAGATTGGGCTCTGAAAGAGTGCTAGGATTGCAGTTGAATACTTGAAAATTGGAAAGCACTGCATTTGAGGATAACTCTGCTCCCATGTGCGTAAGCTTAGGCCAGGTCTATACTAAAGTGAAAGGTCGAATTAAGATACACAACTCCGGCTACGCTAATTATGTAGCTGGAGTCAACATACCTTAATGCGAGTTTCCCCACTGTCCCCAATGCTTCCGTTGGCTTCCCTTACTCCTTGTAGGAGTACTGGCAGCCAACAAGGATGCCCTCAGTGTTCGATTTAGCAGGTCTTTACTAGACCCGCTAAATCAAAACTCCAGAAGATCAATTGCGGCAGTGTCGATCTTCTGCTTAGTGAAGACATGGCCTGTCTTAAATGATCTGATAACATTTTCTTCAACCTTAAATATACATGTATAGCACTTTGTAGTATTGTGTTATTCTGTGTGTGCCAAAGAGTTTATGAAAGCCGCTTATGTGAAGTGTACATAGTAAACCATAATTATACAGTACATAATAAGTATATGGCACATAGCAATGATGAAAACTTGCTGGCATATGTAAGCCATTGAAATTCAAAACTAGATTAGTTTCATGGTTAACTGCCTCATCCCCTGAACAGCACTGTAAATTTGTACTCAGCCAAGTTTCTCTGTCGTCATCATATTCTAAATACTTTGCCCTTCTTGTTAGCTTTATCTCAGAGTGATGAGCTGTTCTGCAGTACAGAGTAGTCCATTCAGTTCTAGAGACTTGCAGTGGAGAAACTCCTGTTAACCTCTTATAGTATGCATGACTTGTCAGTGGAGTAGCATCTAGCCAAAAACTTCTAGAAATATGGAATTTAAATGGACTATTGCCAATATTTTGCAAGCCAACAGAACTTTGAATTCCTAGAGAGAAGTTGTTCCCTTTCTGAGTATTAGATAAATCTGGAAAGGAAAAGCCCATCTTTTCTTCCATGGCTGTGGAAATAGAGTGAAATCCTCCTGTGTGCCTGGTATTGTACATAAAGCTGTGCAGGAGCTCTAGTAGAGCCTTCCCTACCTTACTTATCATCTTAATCTCTCCTGGTTGGATACACAGAGGCTTGCAAGGCTTCAGACAGAGATGCATTGTCCACTCAGTCTACCCAATTCCTTCTTTGGTAAAGAAAGGCCACTAGCACCCCTAATTTGGTCTGTGGAAGTCTTCTGAGGGTGAGATCTGGGCCAAAATCGCACAGATGTGCGCACACATTCCCCACTCACAACACCACCCCCTTCCAGCAAAGTAAGTGCAGTACAAGGCTCTCACAGCTTCCCAACTCCATCTCTCTCCCTTTCATATTTCTAGCTGCTAGGTAATGCTGGAAAATGTAGACCCTTCCACATTCCAGGGCCAGCTCTCTAGGCAGGTAGCTGGCCAAGGAACTACAGCACCCACATACCTTGGGCTCTCAGCTCCCATCCCATCATGCCCTGCAGGCTCCATGTGGATATATGGGAAGGGTGTCACCCCTGCCTGTGTGAACCCTAAGGGTGTGTCTACATTGCTCTGTTATTTCGAGATAACGAAATAAACAGCCATTCCGTTATTTTGAAATAATTTCGAAATAACGGACGGCTTATTCTGAAATCTGTAAACCTCATTTTACGAGGAATAATGCCTGTTCCGAAATAGCTGTTTCAAAATAAGGTGTGTGTAAATGCTCCACTGCTGCTATTTCGAAATAGCCCCTCACTAGGGCTGTTTTAAGTTATTCCTCCCAAATGCCTCTAAATCGAGATAGCACATCTACATTAGGGAAACCTGCCTCGGACTAATTTTGAGGCTTCGCTGCAGTGTAGATGTGCTATTTCTAAATAACTTCCATGCAGTGTAGGTGTTCCCTAAAGCTTTAAAGGAGATGACTAAAAAGAATCCAACCATGAGTATTTGTTTTCAATGGGGGCTCAGCCTACTTGATATTAATTTGAATGTTTGTACTGCATAGGTCTGACTGATTGTTGTTGAACTCGCTTGAATATATGTAATTTTACTGGTGTCCTGTATTCAGCATAGGGAAATATGGTCCCCCTATAGATAGAAATCTATTAAAAAGTATAAGTCTGTGTACAGTAAATAAAATCCCTAACAATATTCTTGGTATTTCTATTGGTGCAAGAGTGTACATTAATTTTTTGCAATTTTCACAGGCCAGATGCCTGATTTCAGGGTTTGAAATGTTTACTTGACAATTAACTAGGCAAAGACTGAGTCCACTAGATAAGGTGCAAAATGCCCTTGTCAGTGTGCCCAGCCATAGCCCTACACCCTTTGTACTTTTAAAATAATAAAACAGATGTATCTCATCATAAAGTATATTTTCCTGAATTTTCTTCAGGGTTTGTTTCCTCTCCACTACATTATATTTCTGTCCTCCTTGCTTTCTTTAAATTGTGTTGTCTTTTATATCTTCTCTCTCCTTCTCTCATTGCCACTAACATCCGTCTTTCCCAATAAAGTGTCTCTTTTCAAAACTTTCCCATCTCTTACCCCACACCTATTGACATTCTCACTCACATACACCTTTATGTGTATCACTTCATTCACTCATGTGTGGGACTTGGAAGTCCTGTTAAACACCTGCTAGACGGAGAACCAAATCTGCTAGCTGATGGCAAACCTCTTGTGTACATTAATATCTGTGAGAGAAGCAAATCCCACTCCACCCTTAGTTACTGCGAGATGTAAAATCCCATTTAATTGGCTAACTGGTTAATAGATTAAAGAGGAGATGAGCAGGGGCACCACTCCAGCCTGGCTAGAGTGGTCCTGCCACTGGGCTGGAGCGGACCCTGCCTTCAGGGTGTCTGGGCCCACCACAGGCAGGAGCTGCTCCAGATCAGCTGAAGCAGCCCCTGTCTGAGGTGAGCCCCCCATGGGCCAGCCCCCACTCGTTAAATGATTAAACCTTCACATACCTACTAGAAGAGAGGACCTCTCCTGAGTAGAACTAGCTCAACCGGTGTGGCAATTTTGTGATTGAAAAATGCTGTTTATTAAGACTATGTCAAGTGTCGAGAGTTCTACAGAAGCAGTGGAAAATATCTCCATAAATAAAACAAGAACTAAATAAGTCCAGCCAATTAATTGTATGCATAGCCAGTAGGAATCCAAATGTTTAGCTTTGGAATCCAAAGGTTGACATTAACATGTTATTTAGTACATGTGAATTCCAGCCACATGACATACCATGACATAGGTGCTGATTCGTGGCTTTGGGAGGGAGGAGGAGGAGGAGAGGGACGGAATCTGAATCAGCAGATTCATGGTGCTCCGAAAGTCCTGGGAGGAAGGAGGAGGAGCAAGGAAGTGCAAGGCTACAGAGCCCCAGTGTGCAAGAGGTGTGGGGGGAGAGGGTGGCAGATAGGGGGTTCACAGGCTGCAGGTGATACTCCAGTGGGTGCAGGTTGCCCACCACTGGTTTAAATCAAGTTTCCCAGTGACACTTCTTGATATATTATTTCACATATGCAATAGCAGCAGTCTCCTGAGTTGCTGGCTGACAGCTGTCCTTAAACTTTTTTAAAGTTTTGTAATTTTCAAATTTTATTAACTTTAATAGACGTGTCCTCAGAACCCTACATATGGTATCCTTAAACCTTCTACAACTAGCTTTCATCTTCCCCACTCCTACTGTCATTTTGATTCAAAGACTGAAACAAAAATATGAGCTTTCCTGCTTTTTCAGCTCCCCATCAATTCCTTAGCTTTGAATAATATCAAACGAAAATATTCTCTCTGTGCCTGCAGAGGAAACTAGTGCTGTGAGAAGTTGGCTTTGCAACTGAAGGAATTCTGGTTCAGGGTGCCTGGTTAATGATTTCCACCAGTTCAGGGGAGTGACTTTGTTCAAAACATCATCCTTAAGCATGTACAGAATTAAATGATTTCACTCCAGCCCTGAAATGTATGACTAAGAAGTGATTTTGAGATATCCATGTAAGCAGCAGCATCTTCAGAAGTTAGGCCTCTACATTTATGCCTGGGGTTAAGGATGTTTACACGAAATTGAGGTGAAGTTAGTTTGATCCATTCACTTCCTTACTGCTTGCAGTTTAACTTTCTGGTGAGGTATTTCTTTTGGCAATGTCCCCTGAAGTATCTTTCAAATTCCAACAGCATCAGCAATGCATCAGCAATTTCTCTGAAGTTTGTTTAAGGCTATGGATAATAGGTTTCAGTATACTGAGCATATACTCTACATTCTTCTTAATCCAATGTTACAAAATTTGGATGGGATACTTGCATCTATTTATTCATGTTTTTCTTCACAAAGTTTTATTAGACTAGGCCAATTCTTAATAAATTGTTCAAGACACTTGACCACAGAATTTCATTGAATATTTTGATGGAGAATTAGTTGGGATCTTCTGCTCTCTTCATTGCTACTGAAGCAAAATGGTCATTACGGAAGTATTTTGCGACTTCAACAACATTCTCTTTTATTTCTGGAGAAGACGTCCTTTAGTTAACAGATGTACTAAATGGCACTGCAGCCCTATGTTATTAAGGAGCACACTTCTGTTTCTTCTTTTAAGTATCTTCTCAGCTTTGCCACGTTTGCAGCATTGTCTGTGACAAAAAATTGCACATATGACTGTTGAATTTTTGTTCCCAGTTTATTACAACTTTCACTGCCACTTCTCTTAAACATTCTTTGTGTGGGCATTTCCTGATGTTTCTGAAAGATATGCAACCCCATCTTCTGTTGTCACATAGGCACACATTATGGATCATAGTATACATTGCTGGACCCGTCAAAGCTTAAACTGGCAAATTGCCCTTCAGTGTTTCTTACACCGACCATAAGGACCATGGTGACTTGTTGGTATTTACTGTTTCTTACTACAAACCATCAATGATGATGGTTTTACTGGATGATAGGGATGTAAAATTTGTTTAACCAGTTAATCGGTTAAACATTACGTTTAACAGGAATCCTGTGGGCAGGGGGCAGCTCCAGCCTGGCCAGACTTGCTGATCCACAGGCTGCTCCAGCTGAGTTGGACCCATCACACTGCGCCACAGGTGGGAAGCTACTCCAGTTGGCCAAGCCGCCTGTTAACTGGTTACCAGTTTACATCCCTACTGGATGACTGAAATCTTTTGCTCGCTTCTGACACTTAGTTGCTGCACTGCTGCTAAAAGTAGCAACGGATGACTCTGAAGTTGTTGCAGATGGTCTAAGTATCTTGTGCTTAAATGGGATCCTGAATCAAAATTCAAAAATTATTCTTTTCCGCTGATTATTCAGCTAATTATTTACATTTTTTTTTTCAGTAAGGATGCAGCTCCAATTCCAAATTACCAAAAAAGCTAAGACTTCACTTACAGTGGATTTGATTTTGGAATAAACCCTACTGAACTCACTGGCACTTCTGTTGTTTTGAGAAAACAAATATAGAGTGGGGTTCCCCAAGGAAAGTTGAGTTATGCTGAAGTAAAATAGGGCATCACCATTATGGTCTGTGGCCATGATGTTCCAAAATAAGGGCTATGTATTATGTAAAATAAAATAAGAAAATTACACTCGGTGGTGACTGGCACCTCTAGTTTTCTCTAACTGCAGCTTTCTGTACTGTATACTAAGGTGATAGATTCTAAACCTAGTTAGATAATTCAACAAGGAGGTGTGGCCTTATATATTAAAAATGAACACACTTGGAGTGAGGTGGAGAGGGACATAGTAGACGGAAGTGTTGAGAGTCTCTGGGTTAGGTTAAAAGGGATTAAAAACAAGGGTGATGTCATGCTAGGAGTCTACTACAGGCCACCTACCCAGGTGGAAGAAGTAGATGAGGCTTTTTTTAAACAACTAACGATATCATCCAAAGCCCAAGATTTGGTGGTGATGGGGGATTTCAACTGTCCAGATATATGTTGGGAAAATAACACAGCGGGACACAGACTATCCAATAAGTTTTTGGACTGCATTGGAGACAACTTTTTATTCCAGAAGGTTGAAAAAGCTACCGGGGGGAAGTTGTTCTAGATTTGATCCTAACACATAGGGAGGAACTGGTTGAGAATTTGAAAGTGGAAGGCAGCTTGGGTGAAAGTGATCATGAAATCATAGAGTTCACAATTCTAAGGAAGGATAGAAGGGAGAACAGCAAAATAGAGACAATGGATTTCAGGAAGGCGGATTTTGGTAAGCTCAGAGAGCTGATAGGTAAGGTTCCATGGGAATCAAGACTGAGAGGAAAAACAGCTGAGGAGAGTTGGCAGTTTTTCAAAGGGACATTATTAAGGGCCCAAAAGCAAGCTATTCCACTGTGTTGGAAAGATAGAAAATATGGCAAGAGACCACCTTGGCTTAACCACGAGATCTTGCATGATCTAAAAATAAAAAAGGAGTCCTATAAAAAATGGAAACTAGGACAAATTACAAAGGAAGAATATAGGCAAACAACACAGGAATTCAGGGGCAAGATTAGAAAGGCAAAGGCACAAAATGAGCTCAAACTAGCTACGGGAATAAAGGGAAACAAGAAGACTTTTTATAAATACATTAGAAGCAAGAGGAAGACCAAGGACAGGGTAGGCCCACTGCTCAGTGAGGAGGGAGAAACAGTAACAGGAAACTTGGAAATGGCAGAGATGCTTAATGACTTCTTTGTTTGGTCTTCACCGAGAAGTCTGAAGGAATGCCTAACATAGTGAATGCTAGTGGGAAGGGGGTAGGTTTAGAAGATAAAATAAAAAAAGAACAAGTTAAAAATCACCTAGAAAAGTTAGATGCCTGCAAGTCACCAGGGCCTGACGAAATGCATCCTAGAATACTCAAGGAGCTGATAGAGGAGGTATCTGAGCCTCTAGCTATCATCTTTGGAAAATCAGGGGAGACAGGAGAGATTCCAGAAGACTGGAAAAGTGCAAATATAGTGCCCATTTATAAAAAGGGGGAAATAAGAACAACCCAGGAAACTACAGACCAGTTAGTTTAACTTCTGTGCCAGGTAAGATAATGGAGCAGGTAATTAATGAAATCATCTGTAAACACCTGGAAGGTGGCAAGGTGATAGGGAACAGCCAGCATGGATTTGTAAAGAACAAATTGTGTCAAACCAATCCGATAGCTTTCTTTGATAGGATAAAGAGTCTTGTGGATAAGGGAGAAGCGGTGGATGTGGTATACCTAGACTTTCGTAAGGCGTTTGATACTGTCTCGCATGATATTCTTATCAATAAACTAGGCAAATACAACTTATATGGGGCTACTATAAGGTGGGTGCATAACTGGCTAGATAATCGTACTCAGAGAGTAGTTATTAATGGTTCACAATCCTGCTGGAAAGGCATAACAAGTGGGGTTCCGCAGGGGTCTGTTTTGGGACCGGCTCTGTTCAATATCTTCATCAACAATTTAGCTGTTGGCATAGAAAGTACGCTTATTAAGTTTGCAGATGATACCAAGCTGGGAGGGGTTGCGACTGTTCTGGAGGATAGGGTCATAATTCAAAATGATCTGGACAAATTGGAGAAATGGTCTGAGGTAAACAGGATGAAGTTTAATAAAGACAAATGCAAAGTGCTCCACTTAGGAAGGAACAATCAGTTTCATACATACAGAATGGGAAGCGACTGTCTGGGAAGGAGTATGGCAGAAAGGGATCTAGGGGTTATAGTGGACCACAAGTTGAATATGAGTCAGCAGTGTGATGCTGTTGCAAAGAAAGCAAACATGATTCTGGGATGCATTAACAGGTGTGTTGTGAGCAAGACACGAAAAGTCATTCTTCCGCTCTACTCTGCGCTGGTTAGGCCTCAGTTGGAGTATTGTGTCCAGTTCTGGGCACCGCATTTCAAGAAGGATGTGGAGAAATTGGAGAGGGTCCAGAGAAGAGCAACAAGAATGATTAAAGGTCTAGAGAACATGACCTATGAAGGAAGGCTGAAAGAATTGGGTTTGTTTAGTTTAGAAAAGAGAAGATTGAGGGGGGACATGATAGCAGTTTTTAGATATCTAAAAGGGTGTCATAAGGAGGAGGGAGAAAACTTGTTCATCTTGGCCTCTGAGGATAGAACAGGAAGCAATGGGCTTAAACTGCAGCAAGGGAGGTTTAGGTTGGACATTAGGAAAAAGTTCCTAACTGTCAGGGTAGTCAAACACTGGAATAAATTGTGGAATCCTCATCTCTGGAGATATTTAAGAGTAGGTTAGATAAATGTCTATCAGGGATGGTCTAGACAGTATTTGGTCCTGCCATGAGGGCAGGGGACTGGACTCGATGACCTCTCGATGTCCCTTCCAGTCCTAGTATTCTATGATTCTAAGCAATAAGGATTAGCTAAGGTAATTTTTTTTCTAGCAACACCCAACATAGCAAACAGCTTGTGAACTTACTTGTCAAATCACTCTTATACTAAAAGACATAGAGTTTTGAAGAATGATGCCTTGCAAAGTGAATTATTTAAGTTTCTAACCAGTTGATCCACATTGTTCTTCAGACATATCCATATCTTTATCCATATGGTGTTTTCCCAATGAGCAGTTTTCCGTATAATGTTTCATTCTTGCAGATTGGGCCTGCATCATCTTCTTGCATTGCTTACACTTGATACATTTTCCATTTTTTTACCCAATGAAAAAAATAGCTTCAAAATATTTCCAAATAGGGCCCCTTTTATGCCCAAAAGCCATAGGAAGCTATGTTTGCTAAATAATGTCTTATCGTTTTCTTTCTAGTTTGCTCCACTGTTCCTTTCTATCTTGCCTCCCTCCCTTTCTATATATTGTCTGTCTGTCTTTAAGACATTGTCTTAACTAACTCCTCTTCCATGCTTGGCCCAGGTGCACCATCACATAAGCACAGAACAAAACAATCCTATCTTTCTTTGAACATGTTACTTTAGTCTGTTGAGAAACAGAAATTGAAACCCCAGAACTTTCAAGAAGCAGGAGCTGGTTGTTAGGCTGGACAGACAAGAGCCATTAATTCATTTTTACGAAACTGTGAGGGTAGGTGTCACATGTTTATGTTGAGATTAATTGTAACTGATACTTTTAAATAAGAAATGTAGTATTTTAATTATGATTTTTAATAAATAAAAATCTTATTTAAATAAAAAAATCCAATTTAAATAAAAATCTGTTTATTTTAATAAAAATATTTTATTTTTATCCACCCTGGGTCTATATAAGCCTCAGGATGATCAGAGTTTTATTCACTGAAATCTAAGGAGTTGTTACTAGAGCACATGGAGCCATTTAAAGCCCTGGCCAAGACCTAATAAAACCACTACTTCAATCCGATAGGAGGAGGGAAGGAGAGCTGGCTGTAGTTAGGAGGCGTACGGGTGCTAACCAGAGGATTAGAGTACCCATCACCGTAACCTCAATCATTTGCCACACAACATAATATGGGGAAGAAGTGAAAAATTGGATGGGTATTATTATTATTGCCATTTCTCAGATGGAGATAGAATAGTCATGTGACTGGCTCAATGCCACACAGCCAGTCAGAAGCCTTCAGGGTTAGATATCAGACCTCCTGGTTCCCATTCCTGATGGCAATGAAAGCATAGGTGATAGTAAATTATGATTACTGTCCTAGATTTTTCTTTCTTCCTTCCCCCCTCCATTTGACTTAAAATGCTTTTAGCTTGAAAGAATTATTTTAAAGAAGATTTGAAACCTCCAGTGTCTGCTTTGTGGCAACCAAAGGAAAAGGGAAGAAATTATTTTTTCTGAAGAAAATGTTCCTTCTTTGTTTGCTGTTCAGGATTTCCAGCACTGCACATGTGAAGGACAAAAGATGAAGATGTATTATATGCAGTCATTACTAGTAGTTTGCAGCATTGTCTTTTTGTTCAAAGGAATGCTTTGATCATGTTGTGAAAAGTAATGGAGGAAGGAAAATAGTTTTGTTTTCCACTCTAATCTGACCATAGTTCACAAGTTCAGACAAAATATTTCTTGGCCAAAGATATACTTAGAATTGCAAACTCCTTTGCATGAATAATTCAGGACATTTTAGATTGCAATTTTTACATGACCCAAACTTGGTGAAAGTTTGTCGAAGAGCAAGAAGTGATGTACCTCCCTTTTCAGACACAAAAGTATTTCAAAGCAGATGACTAATGGTATTTTCCAGTTGATAAGAAAAATAATTACATTAATATACATAAATGCAGAGATTATTTGAGAACACTAGTTCAAAATGGAATGTTTTCATACTGATTTCCAAGTTGGCTTCAAATTGAGAAAAAATGGCCCAGAGGCAAAGGAACAGGTTGGACCTCCCTGGTCCAGCACCCTAGGGATCTGACTGGTCGCAAATGAGGGGATTTGCAAGATCAGGGAAGGTCCCTCACTTCATGGCCTATGCTGAATGCTGTCCCCCAGGTAAGGCTCCAGCCTGGACTTGCCACTGCCTGGATGGCCGTGGCTCCCCTGGTCGGAGCTTCCTGGCCACCACTCTCTGGCTGCTGCCAGGGCCACACAGCTGCTGCCGACCCCCCACTCCCTCCCCAGCTGCTCGGGTGCGCCGCCCACCCTTCCTCCCCAGACACAGGACTCCCAGCTTGAGTTGCCGCTGCCCCCTGCCCTCACCAGCCACACTCCTGCCCTGCAACCAGACCCTATACCTGGGCTCTGTGGTCCAGGAACATCTGTGGTCCTGCCGGACAACGGATGTTGCTGGACCAGAGTCCCAGTTAAAGAAGTTACAACCTGTACTTGTCTGGGATGTAGGTTCAAAGCCTTGCATCACCACAGACTTTCTGGATGGCCATTTATCCTCTCTGACCCTCAATTCTCTTACTATAAAACAACACCCTGCTACCTCACATGGCTATTGTTTGGATAAATACAGTAAAGTCTGTGAATGCTCAGATATTATGGCAATGAGTGTCAGAAAGTACTTACAAGAAGAAAGGTGTTTAGAATATTATTTTATTCATCTGGTAAATCAATAAAATACTTCAGTGAAGGTGGCCTATCTGAATTTTAAATAATAGGGGCATACTGATGTTGTTATACATGCATCTTTCTGGGTTCTTGTCCGACACTGTCACTCCAGTGACATAAATGTGACCCCTAAACATTTAATGAATTTATTCTCACCATCACTGCATGTTGGGGAAATTTGTTCCCCATTTTATGGATAAGGAGAAGAGGCACGCAGAGACTGAGCAATTAGCCCAAATTCACACGGGAAGTCAGAAACAGAACCAGGAAGTGAATGGAGATCTGAGTCCCAGTCCAGTACAAAATCAGGAATAGAGTAGAAACTGTCTACTGATTTGTGCTTGTAAAAATATGTACAAAACCTGCTTTTGCGGGTTACCCAATTTGCACACACGTATGCAGCTTCTACGTACAAGGTTTTTTTTTTTCCGGGCATACTTTTCAGGCCAAATTAGCTTTCTGTTTATGCATATTTGGTGCTTAAAAGAGTACCAGTTTGAATAGTTGCTCTTCAGAATAAGGGCAGTGTAAAACGAATGAAATTGAAGAATAAAAACATGAGGGAAAGGGAGCAATAGCATATGAGAAGATGAGTGTAATCTTCAAAAATCTTTGTCCCAATAATTATTTGCTGGGGCTTCTTGAGAAGTGCAAATACTAACTTTGAGACTATTTCTTGCTAGCAGGAGAGAGATACAGCTGGAATGGTGGAAGAGGAGGTGAGTTCCTATGGGTAGAAAGGAAGAAGAGGGTGAAATACTGGGGAAAGTATGGCGGAGAGAGGGGGGAGAAGAAGAAAGAGCAGAAAAATTAGAAAAAAATTAAAAAACAATGAATGATCCTGCAGCACTATAGAGACTAACAAAAAATGTAAATAGTATCATGAGCCCTGAGAGATAGATAAAATAGGATGTGACAGAAGGATACTGAGGAAGAAGAAAGTGGAAGGGAAAATTGAGATAAAGCAGATGTTGCACAAGCAGAGAGAGAGAGAGTAAGAGAGCTGCTGTTTCTCTTTTTACAGAAGAAAAGAGAATGGGGTGAAGAACAGTAATGAACTGCTTGCAAAATGATTATAGGAAGTGTTTGAATTATTAATTTGGGAAATTATTAATATGGGAAATCATCAAATGCTAATTTAACCATAAATTCCTTTATTAAATCCAAACACCAACTTATATAATTGTTCTAATCATATCTAGAAGGCCCAAATAATAAGTAATTTACTACATCTAAACAGCAATGAAACATTTATAAACATTTGATCAAGATGCTTGCAAACAAACTAACCTCAAGGGCTCCGATGTATCCAGGCTGGTCTCAGCAAGAGTTATTTTTTTTATATCCGTTAACAAACACACGATGTCATTTCCAATTAGACTTCAGCTAAAAACCAATTTGAAACATTCACCCTGATTTCTAGTCTTAAGCCAGATGCAGTTTACACCTGCCTTTCCACACCTCTTTGCTTCCCAACAGTTTTCCAGTGCACCTGGGTTCACATTAGCTTTAACATTGGCATGTGGGATAGGAAGGGCAATGTTGGCTCATTTTAAGGCAGATTCTTTCTGACTTATTTAAAACCCATTGCAGTCACTCCATTGGTTCTGAGACCTTTGTAGAAACTATCCCTTATCTCATTAGTTATTCTTTGAAGCAGATGCCTCCGAAATTCATTCCTTGAATTGGCCTCATAATTTGTTTTCAGGGCCTTTCTACACACACACACACACACACACACACACACACACACACACACACACACACACACACACACACACACACACACACACACACACACACACACACACACACACACACACACACACACACACACACACACAAAAACTTCAGCTAATTGTGAATCTTGTAATTCATATTTATTTGAAAGGAAACTTAATATAAAAAAGTTACAATAGAAGATAGATTGATTTGATGTCAGAAACATATACAGAGGGTGGATGCAGGTTATGAGTGAGACGAGGCACCCATTCATCATGTTCCTGTGCGTGATGCATGGAGAATCTGTCTTATGGGTTTTGTCTGTCTGTCTATCTAAATGCATCTGTCTGTGAGTCCTTTTGTTCAGGAACTCCTCCTAAACAGTAAGAACTAGGGCCATCAAATTTGGTATGTAGCTTCCTCTTCTCCTAACTTAGAGCAAGGTCAGGGTTTGTTTTTGCCAGGAGAACCAGAAGCCCAGGAAAGGGAGAGTTTTCCATAACATGCAAAGGGAGGGGCTGCTGTTTGGAAGGATATGATATGAGAGTGGCACTGGGGGCAGAGAGCCCGCAAGGGAGAACTGTCCTGTGGAGGGTCCACTGGAGGCAGCCATACCACCAAGGGAGTGGCCAGCAGGGCAGGGGCTCCGCCATCTCGCCTGCCAGAACATCAGTAAGTAGCTCCCCTGTGCCAAATCTTTTTGCACCCCTCCCAGCCCTTGGCTGCAACACCAGAGCGGAGGAGAGAACATGCCCCTGGCTCCCATGCACCTGCACCCCATGTCCCGGTTAATGCCGGGTAAGTCTGCTAGTGAAATATGAGTTACGAGTACTAGGTTTCAGTTGTGTACTATATATTTTAACATCTGAGAGGGTGTTGTGGAGTGAGGAGATTACTGTATTTTTGGCAGATGTTTAGCACCTCTTGGGCTTGGATGTCATTTCCAAATGCTGGGCAACCACTCTCCAGTTAGTAAGAGAAAGTGGTTATTGTTGTTGGAGGTTTCGGTGATGGTGGTGGACTGCTGCTCATTCTTTCAGAGGCCAAGAAAATAACTATGTAAAAAGGATCTCTCCTTTGTGTTTTCGACATACAGCAACTGCACTGTGGAACATGAGAATTGTCTGGAACTTCATGGTGCCATAAAATAGTTAGCTACCTAAAATGTTGCAAGAGTTCGAATTACATTTACTCCCACCCCTCAATAAAAACCCATTTTTAAAGTAATTTCTAGTAATTTGTATTTTTTCAAACATGCACATTGACTGTTCCTCATTATAGCCAATCTAGACGTGAACTTTTAAATTTCAATTGCATTGAGTTATTTCTCAGCAAACAAAAATCTTAATTTACTTCAATGGAAAATTTACATATTGAATTAAAAAGTAGCTGAATGGTTTTGACTCAACTCATCCAACAGTGTTCCCCGTTTGAGCTATTTATTGTAGTTTGCAGACAAAACCAACAAATGGTCTGGTAGCACTTGATAGACTAACGAAACATGTAGATGGTATCATGAGCTTTTGTGGGCACAGCCCACTTCTTCAGATGACCCGAGTTATGAGTTGGGGATATGAAAACTGGAAATAAATAGGAGAGGGAAAGGGGAGGGGAGGGATAAAGAAAAAGGGAGGGGGTTTGCAGAGTGTTTAATTCTGCCTCAGCTCAGCAGGATGGACTAGTTGACCTCCTGAGATCCCTTTCAGCCCTTTTGAATTGCTGGGCTCTGGAGAAATTCCCCCCTTTGTTTTCCCTCTCTACCCATCAGTGGGCCTGCATAGGGATTCATATTGCAAGTATTTTTGCAACCCTCTAGGTTACATTGTGGGAGTACGCATGTCCATTAATATTACTGTTTCTAGGAAGCGTCCTTCAAGTGTTCTTACAATGTTCAAATAACTTTAAAGAAGACTGATTACAACATACTATCAGAAATGGATGTATGCTAATCACTTCAATTTCAATATAAAGATTAGACTGGAGATGGCTATTTAGCATATAAATACCAACTATTCAAATGACTGAATTAATGTAATCAACAAAACACAATTCATGTTACTTTTTTAGGAGACATTGACTATTTTGATCAAGCAGGATATGACAGACTTTTTTAAATGGCCATATTTGGCAGGAGAAGCCACCTCCTGGGCTTGTATGTCATTTTCATATGCTGAGCATGAGGGCAACCTGTAAGGGGTCAGATGCGGTTTAGCCACAAGTCACGTATATGGGGCATCACATAGATTCTCACAGAGAAAGCCAAGCCCTTTACAATCAATACTGCTGCAATTTCTTAGCACATTGCAGGATGTGAGGTAATGTATCATTTTCTACTCTGCAGCAGTCAATAAAAGAGTGTTTTTTGAGTCGCTTAAATGGTATGCAGGTGATTGCCCCATGGAAACAATTGAGAGTTTGGGACTATTTGTGTACTTAAAGTTAAGCCTGTGTGTCACAAGGTGAAGGGGGACTTGAGCAGGGAGTTGCACCAACCCACCTGGGCTTTATTAATAGCTTCATGATGAGGCCTGATGGGAGTGCACCTGGTCTCTATAAAGTACAGCAGGAAGCTGCAGAGAACGGGGAGGAGGGATGCTCAGGGGAATCAGTGCGGAGCAGGATTCTGTGAGGAAAGCTGAGACTGGGGAAGCCGCAGAGTGTTAGAAGGCTCCTGGAGGCTACAATGGAGTTTGAAGCCCAAGGGAAAGAAGACTGCAGCCACGTAGGACTGGGAGAGCCTGGCTCAAGGTAGGCAACAGACCTGGATTTTGTGGACTTTATTTTTGGGGCTTTTGTTTTAAATTTCTGTGTTAATAATCCAGACTTAAAGAGGGGTCTTTCCACACCAAGAAGTCGTTGTGAAGTTCTTCAGGGGCCCTAAAGAGCGTAAAGAGAGGCAGGGTATTGCAGAGCCACCCCTGGCCACTAGAGGCACACGGGAAGCAAGATCTCCTGTTACAAAATGTATTTTTACAGGACCAGACCTTAATATTTATATTGTTGTAGCACCCAGAAACTGCAGTTCAGATGAAGGCTCCACAGTGCAAGACGAAAACATAACGAGACACAGTTCCTGCCCCTAAAAGCTAACATCCACATAGGGAAGACAGACACAAACAGTATAAAGATGCACAGTATGTAGATAAGTTGCTGAATAAATGGATATTTAGAATTAATTGGAGATGCAGGTAAAATTGCCAGATCAAAGCTTCATGAATCTGAAGCTAAGGGTAGAAATTGTGTTTTTTCCATAATTCTTTGAGAAGAAACACAAAACTTAAGCTCATGTGGCTGTTTTTTCAAAGGACACAGTAAATAGAGAGCCTAGGAATTCCAACATTACAAACTGAAGTTCCACTTAAACTAGACAAATCAGAGGTTTTGAAAAATATTTTTGCTTTGGAATTACTTGGGATGTTAGAAATCCCCTTTGTCATGCATCTGATTGCAGCACAGTGCAGAGCTCTCCATCCACTCTTCCGTCACCTCCTCCAGACATCCTGTGTATTTTATCTCTGTTCTTTCTTCATGAATTCATCTCTTCACAGTTTGCATGGTGTAAGAGTTTGAGTAAGAGAAGGTATCTCACACTTTTAATATTGATCTTTTGCAACTGGGCCCTCAACAAATGACTTCACAGGAGCTCTTTGATTTGCCCTTTAGCCACATGGGAGTTTTTTTTCTAGCTAGGCTAATTTGTTTTACTCTTCCACATAGGCGACATCACATCTACTGTGTTCTCCTCCTCCACTGATTTTGTATTAGGGTTGCCAGATGGTTGAAACAAAAATACCGAACCCACTGGGAAAAAATTCTGTTGAAGGGAAAAAATATGGGGGGAGACCAAAGTTGTTGAGCCAAAAAAAAAAGTACTCCAAGGACTTAAGCCAAAAAAAAAAAAAAAAAATTTAAAATAAAACAGCATTAAAACAGCATGTCTCCTTTAAGAGTGAGTGCAGGGATAGGAACAGGGGAGCAGGGGAGCACTAAAACCTGGGGGAAGCATTGCTTCCCCTAGGTCTTTTGGCCGGCAGCCATTTTGTGCTGACAGCCTTGGGGAGCCAGGTAAGCATGGGGGCTGGGGTCGGGAGGCTGGGGGTGTTGGGGATCGGCGGACAGGGTTCGGGAGGGGCGGGAGGCCAGGCGCTGAGTGTTTGTAGGGTTGCCAGGTGCCCAGCATTTTCACCTCCTGGCCGGGGAAAAATTCAGAAAATACCGGACATCTCAGGTGTCCGGTATTCTCTGAATTTTTTTACCGGACAGGAGGCGAAAATACCGGACTGTCAGGGTGAATACCAGACATCTGGCAACCCTATTTTGTATTTCTGTCAAAATAAGCAGTCTAGTTTGTTAGCTTTGGGTATAATAAATAACAACAAAAGTAATAAACCTGATCTGCTGCTTGTTCACTGGTGTTCACATGGGTGTCAAAAACTTTAGTGGTACCATTAGATCGCAAGTGATGGACATAAATTGAAACCCCAGCCACACAACCTTAAGGATCTAGCGGGAGATCAATCCGTGCATCTTAGAATCTGCAAGGAGGCCATGTCCTTTCAAGATTTGCCATGATGATGGCATTCTCCATGGTTCCTTATCTACTATTCTACATGGTTCCTTATCAGTCTGCATTCTTAGTTTATAGAAGTTTTGAAAATGTATTAAACAGTTTTTCATTGTTGCTGCATTAATTTTTGAAATAGAGAATTGTATTAGGTTTCTAGTTGGTTGTGTCAAGAATAAAGGTGAAAGAGACAATCAAGATTATGAAAAAGGGTGGTTTGTTAGTAACTGTGTTTATGTTCTAATGTCTTTATTGGAGTCTTGAGCCCAGCGGTTAAATGTATATTACAAATAAAAAAGGAGACAGTAACCCTGACTGTTTCATCTGTGAATTCTAGATAGAGCTCTGATTTAAACCTAAAGGTTGTTGATGACACTGGGAAGTGATGGATGACTTTAATCTAGCTGAGAAGAAATAGGACAAAGTCCAATTCTTTAGTATTGCCTGTAAAAAGTTCTGTTCAGTATTTGCAGGTCTTTTGCACATCAACTGACACAGTAATTATTTTGCTTAAAGTGTTGCTATAAGTCCACAGATAGCTCATTCTAATGAGCTTTTTTACTGTTTATCTCTAATTAGAGGGTAATGAAGTGAGTAAAAGTTTCTCTAATCGCTTGACATCTATTTTTTGATTAAATGCTCATATCCGTGTTACCATAGAAAGAGAAGTAGGATAAAAGCTACAAGAATGAGTGTGTCTTTATTTGGATCTAGAAACAGAGACTAGGACAGACTAAAAGGTCAGGGAGAAGAAAAGGAGGTCTTAGGACAGACTTTTTAGTATGAAATTGTTTGGAAAGGCCTGTAAAAATTGATGCTGAAGTCACAGACCCTAAAGTTTTCCTGAGACTTAAGAAAAATCTTCTAGTGTGAACTGCTTCAAATGTATGTTTCTATTTCAGAGTATTCTTTTTCCTCTGAAGAGGGAATTTGCTTTAAAAGAAATTTATTCAAGATGTGCATATAAAGCTGTGACTCACTAGGGACATTATCTGAATGATACACATTTGTTAATATGGCCTAATTATTTGGTATCTGTACATTTAGGTGATTTATGGTTACCGGTACTTGTGCAGATTTTCAGGTTTTCTCTTTATTTACAATATGAACTTCCTTTGCATTTCTCAAGCTGTCAAGGGAGTGATTTCTCAGTTACTTCATTTGTTGATATGCAGTTCACAACATAAACCAATTTGTGAGTGGTAACATGCCACAGTTTCTCCTAAAAGTTCTGAACATCCTATTTCCTTAGTAATTTTGTGACAAATAGTTTATTGACTTAATTTTCCATTTGAATGTTACAAGTTGGTTTACATTATGTTTAAATGGCAAAAAATGAAAATGGAGCAACACTGTCAACTACATTAAGTACAGCAGTTACATGAGTGAAGAATATCTATTTATCTAATCTGTTGTATATCTGTGCCACCTATCATTGTGACATAAGTGTCATTATGTCTGGAGTGTTAGTCACAGCAGATGGAGACATAAGAATATTGTTTGCTGATGCCAAAAACAAATTGGTTAAGGAAGAGGAGTAAAAAGATGGCAACCTAAAGACAGCTGTTGTTCAAAAAACAGTCTTATGGATTGGCCAACATGGGTAAATATTGAACACAAGACTGAGGGTGTGACACTAAATAACACTTGCTGAATTATCATGAAAAATGTACTTGTCCAATCATAAAATCGGTTTGCTTACCCCTGCCATGATGATGCTAGTGCTGTCCAGATTCAGTGTTATGTTACTTGTCTATTAAAAAAAATACCTTAGCTGAATGAGTGAGCAGACCTGGCAAAGCTACATTAAATTAAATTCACATGTAGAAATGTGAATCCTGTTGGACAAAATTCCATGATACTCATCATGATAAGAAAATGTCAGTTTTCCCAGTTGGCTCAGAAAGACGACAAAGTATTTTGCTGGAGCTGCAATGAAAGAATTTTGTGTGTGTGTGTGTGTGTGTGTGTGTGTGTCTAGACACTTATTCTAGGAATGGCAACCTGGATGGGATAGATAGTGCTTCATAGGTAAAATTGAAGAATGGTCAGCTTGAACCTGCAGTTGGGTACGTGGGTGCCTGATTTACCAGGTTACAACAACCAGAGATTTGGCCTGTTGTGGAGATGTGAAAATTGAGAATCTTTCACTAGGGATGTCAGTGAGTAGTTGACTAGGCGTAGTAGTAGGCTAGGTGTATCGGTTAATCTTGTCGACTGCTCACATTCCCCTGCACTTGCTGCCTCTGTATCAGGAAGCAGGAGTTGGTGCTGGGGGAAGCCGTCTTTTCCCCCCAGCACTGGCTCTGTGGTGTCGCCTGCCCCCCCGCGCTGCTGCCTCTATATTGCTGTTAGTGGAAATACTGTTCTCCTTCTGTAGAATGGTTTTGAAGGAACGTGGGTTTTCCAAAATTAGCTTAGTGACAGCAAGCCCACAGACAGCAATGTACACTGTAGGTTTTGAGGCAAACAATGGGGAATGAGCAAAGGAAAATATTTTTCAGCCCCATCACCTTGTTCTCTTCTTGTTTGCTGGGCAAATCTGTTCATGGCTTTAATCCTAATGAGCCCTCAGTAGCAACAGCAGGCAGCACTAGTGGAGACTACATGATAGATGTAAATTTCAGGCCAGATGGACATCATCCATAATGTTATTTAAATATTCAAACATTTGTTTGAATTTGATATAAATTACATTACATAGTCACAGTGCTGACACACTCTCTTCTTTCTCTGGTGGTAGCAGTGGCTTGATAATTTACATTAAATTAAGAACCCGACTACATTTACAGGACTAGTGGGATTCAGACGCACAAAAAACAGAGAGCAAGAATGGGAAACCCTGATAATAATTCAGCACTCAACCCAAACAGATGTCTTTGAGCCAGCGGTTCTCAAACTGTGGGTTGGGACTCTAAAATGGATTGTGAGCTGATGTGAAGGGTGTTGCCAGCAGGGATGTGCATGGTTAACCAGTTAACTACTGAGCATCACCATTACTGGGTGATGCTTAACAGTTATGGATAACCAGTGGGGCCGGAGCAGCCCCCTGCCCACTATGGGCAGCGGGCTAGAACAGCCTCGTGGAGTCTGTTGTGCTCCAGCCTGGCCGGAGCAGCTCCTGGCTATTGCCGGGGGTTGGGGTGGGGGCAGCCCAGCCTTACCACGGTGACACCCTGTTTAACTAGTTAAACGTACTGTTTAACCGATTAACTAATTAAATGGGATTTTACATCCCTAGTCGCCAGGTCTGGCTTAGATTTGCTGGGTCCCAGGGCTGACGCCTGAGCCCCTCTGCCCAGGGCCAAAGGCAAACCCCCAAAGCTTCAGTCCTGGGCAGTGGGACTTAGGCTGCAGCCTTCCCTACTTCCTCCTCTCCCCCACCTCTTGCATGGGGCTGACCCCCTTGAGCTTCACCTTTGGCCGGGGCTCAGGCAGGCTCAGGCTTCATTCCCCCCTTCTGGGGTTGAGGATAGGGTTTTCAAATTTTTTCCGTCCATGAGTAGAATAAATTCTGGCATGTGCACCGAGGCATGTGTGGATGTGTACCACCAATAGAAATACATGCTGCCAGCTGTGGGTGCTCTGCTAATCAACTGGGTGGCATTTGAATCTCACCTGGATGGCCGTCCAAGTGCTCAGCTTACAAGGAACACTGGTTTTAAAGTAATTTTCATTGTCAGAAGGGTCACGGTGCAATGAAGTTTGAGAACCCCTGCTTTAGACAATCTCAGCATGTTTATTTTGTATTTAATTGAGAGAATGAGACCACAGCCCAGAATTTAAAACGACTGCAGTTGCTTGGTGAATAACCAGTTAGAAATCTTACATCCCTCTGAGCAAATGCTGAAAATTTTTCTCCCCTGCCAGGGCTGAATGTTTACAGATTTTAAAAATATTTTGATATATGAGAGAATGTTGTTGACAACTGAATAGATACTTTCCACTGTGATTGATCAGAGGTCTGATGCTTTCAGAAATAAGAAAAGAATCAATTCTGTAATTCAGATTTGGCTGTTGAATACTTAGCAAGCAGAGCAGTTGAAAAGAGAACTGTATTAATCTTTCACTATACATCATAAAGTTGCAATTATTTCAGTTCTAAAGGCTTTGACAGTGATGGTTAGTGCTCTTTCTTCACAGAGATTATTTTACGTAACATATCCTCTACATATTTCATAAATGGAGACCTAAATTATGTATTTGGAAAAGTCTGTGAAGCATGGGAAAAAGTCCCAAAAGAATATTTTTAAAAGATTCCTGAAATGATTATGAAGAAAAGAAATTCAACACCCACTTTCCCTGTCAAATGAGATTTATAGCAAAAGAGCAAATTAAACAAAATGATTCCCATTGTTTCAAAGATGAAGTCTTCAGTAATAAAAATAACAGAACAAACAAAAATAATCTAAATGAGACGGGTGAATGTGGAGTGGGTAAAACTTCCATTCATTCTGAATTACAGGAGCTAATGTCATGTTGGATATTGGGAAGAATTGAGTGAAGGGGGAATTGAGTTCATATTGATATTATTATCCATGCATCTGAAATACAAAGTATTTATTGTAATTTATTCTGTGACTGCTGGTTTCCATTATGAAGATTTTCATTCTTGATAAGCTTCTGCAAATATTCTTCCTGTAAATGTAGGGTTTGTGACTTGAATCCATGGGGACTGTCTCTGTGACTTGTGGTTACTAATAGATTTACCATATTTCTGGAGCAGTTACTCATCTGATACTTTCTCCTCGAATTGTGAATTACATCAGTTTCACGTTCTTTGCCTACTTCTTTTCAGGATTTATAAGATTCTACTCTGTAGCAACATGCTTCATTTTGGGTTTCATAGTAATATCTCTGGCGCTAATACATTCAGCTCTGTATCCCAGTTTCTGAAATCTTACTAATCTAGAGCTTGCTTTTTTATAAACAATTCTTTAGTTTTGCAGATTAAAATTTCTAAATTAAATATTAATTATAGCTTTAAATGTTAGTTTATTAAATCTCTAATTACCTGAATGAGCAATCAAATAATTTGGAACTGACATAAACACAATGAAGAGACTTGCCACATCAGGCCAAGTAAGGTCTAAACTGGAAGATTTACAACTTTGTTGTAAGCTCACTGTGGGGATATAAGAAAGAGTCATTTTGATGGCATAGATGTGTGCCCATAGTTACTTTTACATTGTAATTTTTTATTCTAATGGTGGAAATCTTGGTTTGTTATGCAGTTCAGGAGGGTAGAGGTGTGCGCACTAGATAGGGTTAATCAAATATTTTTTCTCAAGGTTCAGTTTTCTTGGTCATGGTATAGTCAAGGTCCAGACTCCAGAGAAAATAATACAAAAATAATGACACTAAGCAAATAAAAAGATTTTGCGATCTGTTTAGAAATGTCTAGTCTGGATTTGGCCCTTAGTCCGCCTCTTGACTACCCAGCGCTATATGATCTCTTGAGGTACTATATAGTCCTTCATTTCTATACCTCAATAATTATTTCTTAAGCACATTAATAAGGGGCCTGAGGATGAGTTTCTAGTCATGGTTAACTGAATCCACACCCATCTTCATACTGAGTAACATCTATACTGGAGTTCCAGGAGTTCCAGTGATTTCAGCATGACTATCCTGGAGAAATACACGTTAGAATGTGAGGGAGAAGAATCATGTACAGAATAATTAAAATTTTCTATTATCATCAACAGAGATTTTCCTGCTTTGGACTAATCTGGATTAGAATTCTCTCTTTCACACTTACATCTCATCACATTTATTGTGCTAACATACACATAATAAAAATAGTACTACTTTGGGTCTGAATACTTTAAATTCTTCTATTGGTGTTCCTTTGGGATGATCCCTAAATTATCTTCATCTATGACAAGAGCTCTGTGGGTAGTACTGTAAGATAGACAAAACTATTTTATTATACAGCTGTAATTGAAAAAACATTGGTTATACAATTTTTAATTATGTACAAGACTCTCCATATATATCCCAAGCTCTGTAGATGATTTGCTGCCCTTTGTCTTTTAGTGACTTTTTATTTCCTAAGATATCAGGCCTTAAAAGGCCATACTTTATATTAAGCTTGTTTAATAAAGAGTTAATAATACATCATGTTAAGAAAGTTTATAGAGCGTTAATAGATAAGAATTAAACTGGTGGAACTCTTTGCCAGAGGATGTTGTGAAGGCCAAGACACTAACAGGGATGAAAAAAGGACTTGATAGGTCATAGAGAAAAGGTATATCAATGGCTATTAGCTAGGATGGGCATGAATGGTGTCCCTAGCTTCTGTTTGCCAGAACCTGGGAAAGGGTGACCGGATGGATCACTTGCTGATTACCTGTTTCTGTTCATTTCCTCTGGGGCATCTGGTATTGGCCACTGTCAGAAGACAGGATACTGAGCTAGATGGACCTTTGATCTGATCCAGTATGGTAGTTCTTACGTTCATAAACTTTGAGTAGCAGTGGTCATCATTTTATTCATTAAAGTTTTTTCCATATAAGATTAGTCCTTCACTTTCAGCAACCTTTCTCGCAATAAGTATTGTCTTTGACTAAAACCCTCGTGAAGAGGGGAAAGTGGATGGGAAATTGATTTGGGGACAGATCCAAAGTGATAAACCCTAGTAGTGCTTTACTGAGTTGAAGTGTATTTTCTCTGAAAATTTACTTCTGCATTCTCTGAATACATTAAAGATTATCTTCACTTGAAACATTACTTACTCCCTTTAGTGTCTTTTCTATTGGTTTTTGTTTGTTTGTTTTAATTTTTTTTCACTCATAGCTATGGAAAATGAGGAAAGGGGATGATCCAGTTGTGTTCAAGAGTTTTTCTTTTTCCTGATAATAGAGAACTGCACTCTTTGTTTTAATGCAGTAATGATTTTAGAATAGTGGAAATGTTTCCTTTCAAAAAATGGAAACCAGAAAGAATCCACTATAGCAGGCGTGGCCAACCATTTTTTTGCCCTGGTTCTTCGCTCTGGATCCAGCTGGATCTTGGCTCTTCGTCCGGAACGGGTTGGCCACTCCTGCACTATAGCAATATGGGTCTCTGCATTTAAATCTCTTTGCATTCAAATTTGCTTTTGAACTGCTTTAGGTATGTCTTTTCTACTGGATGAATTATTATAGAAAATTAGTAGCAGTACACTTGGGACACAGTCTTGTTTCATTTTCTGAATAGTTACAACAACCACAAATATGTTGCAGTTATATCTTTTTCACTCTGAAGATTTGTTCTCTCCTAGAAATGTTACTTAATTTCTTTTGCAATGTTTGAGGCAATAGGTCAAAACTTTAGAGACATACCTTTTCCAGAGCAGATGGATGGATCTGTAGTCTTAGGTGGAACTATTTAATGCATATTGAAAAACAAAACTGCATCTTTAGGAATTAGTATAGATTTCCAGTACTTTAGTAAAATTGTGATTTCTATCCTGCATTTTACAATTTTGTTTTTGAGAGACAGGTCTACAGGACAGGTAGATATAATTTATCTGCTTGTGTATCAATTTATTACAATAACAAACAAAGCAAAGTTTATGTAACTGTCTTGCTTTGCACATGCCTTTTTTCAATACTGTTCTGACTGGAACATAATCAATACCTCATTAGTTTTCAAAATCCAAGCAGAATGCAAAGCATACTCCTTCCAAACTTTAAAACACATCTTTTTGTTATCTAGACCACCTTCTTAGTACCACTTGGAAAACATTCTGATAAATTCTTTCTAAAGAGTTTTCCCCTTAATTAAGATATCTAGGGAGTAATGAATATAATGTTGTATGTGCTGACACAGATTGCAAAGAAATAAAAACAAATTAAAGGCATTGCATAGTAGTATTATAGATTTCTGTATTTAAAATATCTTTAGAAATAACCTCATAAAAGAGCTGATTGTTTAACAGTTTAATCCCCAGAAAATGACTTTTTAAGTGGAAGAAATTGTAATAGATATTGGATATGCCGTTGCACTTCAAAAACTGAACATAAAAATGTAAATTCTCACCTTGGATTGCATGGGAAACCTTTTGTGGAATTTTGTGACAGTTGATTATGATTAACTATCAGCTATTCCTAGAAATAGCTTTGTTTCCTAATGTTTGTAATATATAATTCAGAGAGGGAGAAACAGAGGTGGATTACATTAAGCAAAACATATAAACCATTTTATATATATTAGAATGACTAAAACATGACATGCTAATACATGGTTTTGTGTTTAATTTGAAGGTTATAGTGACCTTTTTACATTTACTAAAATAACCAGCTATTAAGTTCCTTTCATCAGTTTCAAATGTGTATATATAAAGCATAGGTCTCACTTTCTCCTTTCGTTCCTACACTTTTCCCTCCCTCACCCCATCTTAATAAAGTTAATGTAGTGAGCTACAGTTTTTCCTAACTGGTTTTTTTTGGGGGGGAAGGGAATTTAAAAAACAACGAATGGTACTGTTTTGAAACAGTGATCTAAGAGGCCATATGCAAAACAGTACAGTACGGTTTGAAGAATGTAAATGACCATGGTAGAGATTGGAGTGATTGGATGAAATGAAGAAAATGAAAATTTGGCTATCTGAGGAAAATTCTTTACAGTGAGGTACAATAAGTTATGTCTGGTCTCTCAAAGGAAATAGTCAAAGTGCCGCTTGTTTTAACACTAGGATGGCCAAGAAGCTAGAAAGATGTACTATCAGGAACTAACCTTGCAGTGGCAGGGTATAGGAATCAAACCTAATACTGTAAGACTTTTCCATCTCTTACTTCTATAATTCCCAATAAATATTTAATCAGAGCCTGAAAATACTTAACATTCACATAAGACTATAAATGACCTTTTAACAAGAAGCTCTTTGATGTACATAAAATATTACATTAATTTCTCTGGAAATTAAAACATTATAATTTGAAACTATGACATTTTCAAAGTATTTTTAAAATGAAAAATGGTTAGGAGTTGTTAACATCAAAATCTGTACAGTAAAACTAGGAGAGGAATGTTGTGTAATGTCTGTTGAAGTCCTAGTAATGACTCAAATAATTCACAGCCTCATGAAGAAATGAAATATGTTGGGATGAAGAGAAGGTTCTGAAGTTTTATATGTACAAGTTAAGGACATGGTCAAGTTCTATAATTTAGTGTCTTATGATAATTAATTTTATTCTGAATACTTCATATTCCTATTATTTTCTATTCAGTAGCTAGAATGTACCTACCTTTCAGTATGTTTGTACATATTGGCACTTTCAGAAATTAATTTTGGTATACAAATTGTATTTGAATTGTACTCAGAATTTGATTATGAATTGGGACTACATAAGCGTTTGCAGTATTGAGCCTTTAATGAAAGTGTTGCTACTGTGACTCATACCTTATTAGAAGCTCCAGTAATGTCAGCTAGGAAAACCACATTAAAATAATATCCAGGGTTACATACTAATGTTTTTAAAAAATTATATTATTCCCACTGTCTGTAAGATTATGGTGATAGCCTTATTCTGATAACTGTGTTAACAACTGTGAAAATCAGGTCATTACACAGATTAGGCTGGCTGCCTGTTGTATCGTTATTGCCTGTCAATCTTACATGCTTTGTGAATTATGAAGTACTGCTAGAGATGTAACTATATGTGTTAATATTTCTTGTAGACTTCTCAAGGATATTTTAATAAGCTAAAACAAGCATTTTAATACTGCCCGTAGGCACTTGATTTGACAGAAAATGTAACCATGAAACCATGAATTTCTATCACTAGAAAAATGATAAAATGAGGGTGACTAAAGTTTTTCTAATGCAAATGTAATTATTGGTGGCAAAAAGAAATACTTCATTGTGCATTCCTTCTTTGTCTTTTGTATACAAGTCTTATAATCACATTTTCTATTTCTTTAAAACCCTTTGTGCAATTTTATTACAGTATGTATATGCGTACTGAATACATGCAACTTATTATATATACTCAGCATATGTACACATTAATGTCTGTATATATGCAATGTCTCTGGTACTTAAGAGAGGCTAAAACTTGCGATAAGCAAAAAACATCCATGGAATGTCAAATTAGAATGGAAAGACCCTGGGGAAATTAATTTCTATCCCTGAAGATTTATTCCCAGGTGTTGTAGCAGGGAACATATGCAGAGCAATATATTGAGAGGTGATGCATGGCAAAGTATTGTGTTCCAAAGAAACAAAATTGCCCATGAGTTAAAGAATGGAATAAATAACTTGATCTATGAGCAGGCAAAAGACCCTTTTTAGATGCATAGAGGAGGAAAGAAACCTTTTGTACCTGATGGCATCAATTGGGCACAGAGAAATGCTTCAGGCAGATGCATTGCACAAATCTAATTACAACTGTCATCCCCTATCCAAAGTTACTGGTCTACTCAGGACTCATGTTCCCATTCTGAATCTGTCAGTGGAGGTGGCCTACAAAGCAGTTGCAACCAAGTTTTGGATCAAGTGACTGTCTCATCAAGCATGTGCTTAGGTCAGGACATTGAGAGTGAAACCTGACATATTAACATGAAGAGGGATTTGTAATGGATGGAGAGAAAATGGCTGTGTGAAAGCCTAGCAATCAAATTAAAACCATTTTTGGAGGGGAGGAAGATGCCTGGTGTGGAAGAAAACAGGCCTTCACTCTGCGTTTGTGAGCAACAAGTAGTCAGAGACAGTTTATTCGAGCAATATTGCAAGGGAAGAAGCTACTGTTAGGCAGATCATCAAATACAAACCAATTAGAAGCCAATATATATACTGTCTGTTTATATATAATAACAATAAACAATTATTCCCCTTTCCATAACAATTCCCTTCAGATGCCACCTTATCTCAAGGTCTTCACTAGAGTCAGCATTCTATCCTTATCTCAAGCACAAGAGAGACGAGAGGCGAAAACAGCGTCTCTCACAGTACTCTGCGTTGTTAGGTCTCAGAGTTAGCATGAGTTAGGCTAAAAAAAAAAGCAAAATGGCTACATAGAAATCCCTTGGCTTCCACACTGGGTAACCAGCCCAAGGGTAAGATCTCACAAATCAATGAATGCTTCAGTCTCCTGTAATGAAGCAGATTAGCAGTGCACATGGATCACAGTCATATTTGGCAAAGGTTTTCTGCTTGGTTTAGGTCTGATTATTTTTGTTCTTTTTATTAAAAGCTGGAGCCAATTGACCCCCCCACCGTACCTGATGCCTGGCAATGATATTTGCAAGTTAATGTGGGCTTTTTGCATGAGCTTGTACCTCCAGGAATCCTGAAGGTATTCTTGGGATTTGATAAAGGCAGCTTGAGAATTTTTCATGCCGACCATTTGCCAATCCCAGCCATTACATTGTCAGCTTCACTTTAGTTGCTTCTGGAGTAGAGATATTAAATTGCATTTTGTCTGCTAATTGAATAGTCGATGGAATTTCCATGGACTACATGATTAGTTGATAAGGGGGGAAACTGCAGAGCCGCAGCGGGGTTAGCTCCGGCCCCCGGGAACTAACCCCACTGCAGCTCTGCCTTTTAAATGCAGTGAGAGCTGCCCAGTTGATTCCTGGCTCGTGCCAGGTCCCCCACTGCGCCTCTGCCTTTTAAATGGAGTAAGAACCAGGTGGTTTTTACTCTATTTAAAAAGCAGCAGCTTAGTGTCTGGGATTGGGCACAAGCTGGGAATCACCACTGCACCTCTTCCTCCCATGCTCCTCCCCCCCGCAGAGATGGTGCTGGGGAGAACCGGCTTTAAACTGGCTCCCCCCCAGCACTGGCTTCTGCTTCCCCCTTGCTGCCTCTCATAGAGGCAGTAAGGATGTGGGGGGGTGACTAGTCAAGTAGTGATTGGAGTATCCAATAAGCATATGCTTATCGGGTAGTCGACTACTCAACTAGTCGCCTACATCCCCACTCTGGAGATAGTCCATGTTATTGCCTCTTTTCTTATTTTCATGGAACTTTCTCCTCAAAATCTTTTTTTCTCCTTTCTTCTTTTCTTTATGCCAGTAATCTCTATGCCAGGCAGCTCTTCAATGGAGTCAGGAGTTAACCTTGGTTTATGAGCAACAGATCATTCCAGCTTTTGTCATAAGTCTACCTCTCACATTAACTCGCTTTTCTGGTCAAAAAAGAAATCTTTGTGGATGAGTTATAAAGAAACCACGTATGTCTTTGAGGCTATGTCTAGACTGCAGGTTTTTTTGGAAAAAAGTGGCCTTTTTTCGAAAAAACTTCACCTGCGTCTAGACTGCCACCACGTCTAAATAAGGGAAGGAGGGAGTGTGGGGGAGAAGGAAAAAGAGGAAGGGAGGAAGAAAAAGAGACAGTGAGTAGATAGTTCAAATAGTTACAAGAGGCTGTTAAGAACCATTAGCACCTCCATTGTTTGTTTGGTTGGTTAAGTCATTAAAAGGTGGAAGATAGTGTGCGAACCACCCTCTATCCTGGTTCAGACCATCTGCATAAGAATTAAACTTGTGAATGAAGTTAAGTTCCAATCCTTCTCTGTGTATTTGGCTTGTGGAATTGGTCTGAAACAAAACGGTGACTTGGAGATCCATTAATGAGTGTCCAGGAAGATTAAAGTGTTCTCCAACAGGTTTTTGTGTATTGCCTTTTCAGATATGTGATTGGTGTCCATTAATTCATTCCAGAGACTATCCAGTTTGGCCAGTATACATTGCAGTGGGGCATTGCTGGCATTTGATGGCATAGATCACATTAGTGGATGTGCAGTTAAATGAGCCTCTGATTTGGTGGCTGATGTCATTGGGTCCAGTGATGAAATCACTAGTATAGATGTGTGGGCAGAGTTGGCACCGGGGCTGGTTGCAGGGGCTGGTTCCTGGATGATTAGGATTAAGGTGTGTTGCATGGTAACTGGAAAGAATGTGTTTGAGGGTAGGGGGTTGTCTGTAAGCGAGAATTGGCAGCTGTCCAAGCAACATGTTCCCCAGGAGAACCTTTACAAACATCCAGTAATTCAGACCTTGACAGATTTCTGTTTCTTAAGGACCTTAACCTCCAGGACATGTGTGGTTGGTCTACATCTCATTCACTGTCACTTCTTAGAACTTCATGCAGTGTGGAAAATCCAAGAAGCATACCACCTTTTGAATATCAGTAATGAGAATCTCTGTATATTCTGTGATTAAAAGTTCTATCATGAATATGTATCTTGAGTGGAGCTGTTGAGTGCACACCACTTCTGAAAATCAGGAATGCATCTCAGTAGGCATTTAGAAAACTAATCCAAAACATTATCATTTTATTTTTTAATTAAATCTGTTGGACTAAATCTGTTACCAGGACAGCTATGATGTCAGATGTTCAGTATTGTGAATGAGATTTTCAAAATCACAGAAGATTAAGGGTCTCAGCCTAAGGGATGTGTACATAAGAACATAAGAATGGCCGTACTGGATCAGACCAAAGGTCCATCTAGCCCAGTAACCTGTCTGCCGACCATAGCCAGTGCCAGGTGCCTTGGAGGGGATGGACTGAAGACAATGATCAAGCGATTTGTCTCGTGCCATCCGTCTCCAGCCTCTGACACACAGAGGCCAGGGACACCATTCCTACCCCCTGGCTAATAGCCTTTTGTGGACCTAACCTCCATGAATTTATCTAGCTTCTCTTTAAACTTTGTTATAGTTCTAGCCTTCACAGCCTCCTCTGGCAAGGAGTTCCACAGGTTGACTATGTGCTGTGTGAAGAAGAACTTTCGCTTATTAGTTTTAAATCTGCTACCCATTAATTTCATTTGGTGTCCTCTAGTCCTTATATTATGGGAACTAATGAATAACTTTTCTTTATTCACCCTCTCCACACCACTCATGATTTTATATACCTCTATCATATCCCCCCTCAGTCTCCTCTTTGCCAAACTGAAAAGTCCCAGTCGCTTTAGCCTCTCCTCATATGGGACCTACAGGGTTGTAACAGAGTTGGGGATGCAGGGAGGGTGTGTGGCTCCTGGCTCCCCGGGATGGGGGAGGGCAGAGGCCTCATGGAGCATTGAGAGGGATGCCTCACAACTCCGGCCCTTCCCCCCCTGGAGGGCACACGGCTCCGTCCCCTGCGAGGGGAGAGGGGGAAGTCTGCGCAGCTCCCGCCCTGCCAGAATACCAGGGAGGGGGTAGGCCCTGTGGCTCCTCCCCTGTAGCACCAGGAGCGGGGAAGGAGAGAGGAGGGAAGACACCTGAGGGCAGAGGGGGCGGCGGGACACAGAGTGACATGATGATGTCACTCTATCGTCCAGCAGGAAAATTGTTTTATATATAGAGAGAGCAAATAATTGGCTGCTCAATTCTGTCACCGTTATTCACCTTATTTTGAATGACTGATTTCACGGGACTATTTGTGTGATCTGGTCATTTATGTTTTGTTTTTGTTTTGTGGCTAAGGAAAGTGAGTGGCTGATGGCATTGACTATGGAGGTTGATGTAATTGTTAGTAGATGTGCAAACTACATTCCATCTCTTCCAAATCTCGTTAGTCTTGACTATCTGTACCTCCTTTTCCTTCCTAGCTCTCTTCCTAAGCTTTCAAACCAGGAAAGCCAAGTTTGGGAAAGTTAATACTTACCAATCTCGTTCATGTAGCTGAAAAAATTGGCTAAATTAGCTAACATTTCAGGAGTAAGTCATCTGGTATTTCTGAGCAAAATATCTGCATAATTTCCTTTTAAGAAAATATACAGTGTTTCCTAGTACACTGAAGGGTGCAGCTGATATTCCCATCAAACTGCATTATGTATGTATTGTACTTTAACAAACAGCTGTTTGCTGTTGCCATAGTTACAGATAAGCCAATGCTATAAAAGTGGGTCTGAAGCCAGATCTATACTTTTCTGAAGTACAAGCTTTTGTAGAGAGAGTTGTGAACCATGAATTTGGGATTCTGATCTCAATCTATAAGCTTTAGGAAGTTTATAATACTCACCCTTTTAGGACTAAACCAGGCACTTCTGCACCAGAAAACAGGAGTTTCTCCAGCTTGAGCTAAAGAGCAAATCTCTGTCCCTGGCTTTCTAACTCATTTGTGTGATGAGGCACAGAGGGAGACTAAAGACACAATGAAAGTGGGCAACATTTGCATTTGGGATATAGAGGGAAAATCTCTCCCCTTTCACCTTTAGTTTGCATGTTTAGCTTCATGCTGTACAGGGGAGTCTAATGTGAAAATAACATCTACCTGTGGCAGAAAAGATTGCAATTTACAACCCAGAAAGTTTATCCCTATGCTTTTGTCGTGAGTGGGAGTGTGTGATTATTTATGCCCTATTGCTTTTGTTTTGTGCTTTGTATAGTTGCCAAAAAAAAATGTGGGAAAGACACATTCCCAAAGATATATCATATAATAATATATTGCAGTGCATTGGGGTGACATCTGGGGATAGGTGAGCTGGTACTGTATCATGGGAGCTGTAAGTCATGTGTTTCAGAATCTAAATTGTCATTGTGAAAAATTAAGTGCCTAACCCTTATATTTGCAAAGGAAACCTTCAAAATGGGAAGATGTGAATCATTAAAACTGATGTAAACACCATTATAAGGGAATTTGAAGCAATTGCTCTGAGAAGTGTGAACTCTCTACATTCATCTCAATATTAACTCTGGAGCCTAATATGGAATATTTAAAAGTCCTCATTAGCTATTTCACGTTGATGTCTGATCCCATCTAAGAAAGAAGAGAATCAATGGGATTCTGAAAGCTTAACAATCTCCCTTTAGTGTCATCTCATTTTGGCACCACATATAGGCAGAGCTTGGACCGTGGGGAGAATTTAGAAGAATTTCGTCCCCAGTACACAACTGTGTTTACTTTTTTCCTGCACGTTATAATGCTGTGTACTGTTGGAGCTTCCGTGAGTGAGGTTGGTACGGCTCTTCTTGTTTCATGGGTTTCTCTTACTATTTGCTGAAGTTGTCTGGTTTTGATCCAGCTCTGGGTAGCTAGCAGGAGTTGATTGTGTACCTAGCTAGCTTATACATCTCCTGGGGAGCAGTTTATTAATAAACTAATGATAAATAATGTCCTATTTACCAGCCTTTGCATATAGGATAATTCAAATCTCCTAAGACACCAGGAGAATGAATGTATTATTGGGTACACTTGGGATGTGTTTTGCTACCTATTATGCCTCGTTTCTCAGAGATATAATCATGTGTTCTGCTTCATTTTCAAAGTGTCTTCAGTGTAGGTACCTCTTGAAATAATGGCATAGTGTAGCGACTGGGTATTCCCAAAATAATTTTTCACTCTTTATCTTTGTGGATGTCACTGAGTAACAGTGGAGCTAATGGGAATTCTATTCATATCCATCAGTATTTGTCATATGCCATTCCATATCTTATGAGCTAGTAGTCATGTTTTTAACTCCAAGCTTTGAATTCTGAATGCTCTGTAGTGCATACTGGTACATACTCAAGAGATAACATTGATTGTTTTTTTGGTGCAGTAAAAAAAGTAAAATCGTTGTAAATAGTATATAATATTTCTACCTGCATCATTCTATAGATACAGATTGTCTGAAATAGAAATGGTTGTGTGTTAAAATTTAATCTGCAGGTTTTACAACTACCTCTGCCCTATATCTCAGTAGTGCATAGCGTGAGTTGAACATTTTTGGACAATTTTATGCTGATAGAAACTGGAATAGCTGAGTACCAACAGAAGACTGGCTTTTATTCCATTATAAAGCACTATAGTTGAATCATTTACAAACTACATTTTTAAACATATACACTTGGGATTGAAATTTGAACTCCATATTATTTGATTTTCTGATGAAAGATAAGAAGCCAAATTCTGCTTTTACAATTTATGCAAGTATGTTAAAGGAAACAAAGTTTCCTAATTGTAAATATGGGCTGAATTGTTTTCTTATCTACAAATGCAGTTTTTTGTGGACTACGTAGTGACACTGAGTGACAGAAAAATCTGTGACACTCTTGTAAATGACGCTGTATCACTCTCTCTTCTCCCCCCTCCCATGCAGCCTGGAAATGGGTGGAGCCATAACTCTCTTCCCATGACCATTCCAGTAAATTACTGCCCAGCATTGTGATTCTGTTGCAGTCGCTGAACACCTCCCAGTGCAGCGGTTGCAATTCTAGCTGTCGCTTACATGTGGGCCACGTAAAAGGGATGCTCCTATTCCCTGTCCTCACTGCACAGCTGCCTAAGAAGGAAACCCACTATTTGGGCCCCGATGCTGCTATTACAGGTTCTTGTTGTTCGTCTCTTCAGTAATACAGATTGAACCTCTCTTAACTGGGACTCTCTGGTCCGCCAACATCCCTGGTCTGGAAGGACCATGGATGTTCAGGACCAGAAAGTCCCGTGGAGGGCTGGTGGCTGGGAGCTCTGCAGCAGGGCTGGAGCCCAATTGATATGTCTGTTGGTATCAATTCAGCCTACCTTTGAATGGAAAGAAGGATAGTAAAGTATACATTCTCCAGCTGTTCTCTCTGATTTATGTATCCCTTGCTAAAGTAAATGTTTTGTACTAAAGATAAGTTGCATTATTCATTTCTTTGTCCTTGAAATGATTTTTTTTAACTGTGAAATTTCTATAGTTTTTCCCTCTGGATTTGAAACACTTCCTCTTCTATAGATGTAAAAATATATATAGTTAGTTGTTCAGTTCCTAGCAAACTTAAACTAAAGCATAGCATGCATACAAAATTAACTCCAGCAGGCAGTAATCCAGCAAAAGACAATCAATCTTTCTTTGTTTAAGATTACAACATATGCTTTTTCTCAGTCAAATAATGGAAGCTTCTACAGTAAAACACTTGCTTTTAGCTTTGTCTTTTTTTCTGTTTAAAAGAGAATAGAAAAGTCATTTCTTGAATTGCTTTGTTTATGACTATTCACACTGGCCTGTAATATGACCTTGGTTTTAGACTTAAATATTTTTGCAGTGTTATTATGTACAGAGGAAGGGGAACTGACAGCCAGGCTGGGACCAAGGGCAAAGGGCGGGGTGGTTTCCAGAAGGGCCGGGGCTTTGGGCAGAATGGGCAGCGCCAGGGGGCAGCCAGCCCTCAGCACCACCCAAAGTGCACCATGCTGCCTTCCACCCCAGCCCTTAGAACTGCCTGGTGCGTGCTGCATGGTGCTGTGGCAGTGATTTAAGGACCAGGAGCACTGGGCCCTTTAGAATTGCCGGGCCCAGGGCATTTGCTGTCCTTGCTTACCCCTCCCATTGGTGGGTCTGCACGCACTCGAGCAAACACACACACAATCCTTGTCCCAAAGTTTTTGCAAAGCCCACTGAAATCAATGAAGACTCCTATTGACTTCATTGGGCATTGGATGAGACCCTAAAGAAAGAATCTGAGGCTGTATATTATATAGTTTTTATTTCCAGTTACTGTTTTAACAATCCAAATGGTCTCTTATGTTAGGAGATGATGCATATGTGTTACACTGAAGGTAAACAGTGATTACAAATAGTGAAGATTAATGTAATGATCAAGCAAAGAGCAAAGTGAGAAACATGAATCTAGTGTGTGTGCATTGGTAAACAATAATTATAAAACTGTTAAAATAGAGTAACTTTTTTAACAGCATTCTTGGCATGCAATATGCAGTACAGGTTGGACCTCCCTGGTCTGGCACCCTCAGGAACTGAGCCATCCCAGACCAGGGAATTTGCCGGACCAGGAGGGTTGCCAGGTGTCCAGTTTTGAACCAGACAGTCTGGTATTTGAGGTTTCTGTCCGGGAAACAAATTGAGAAAATACCGGACATATCAATGTCTGATATTTTCTAAGTAAGTTTTATTATTATCATGAGTATCAGTACGTAGTTGCGTACTGCCTGGCAGGTAGACACGCTCACACTGCGTGAGGGTGTCTACCAGCCAGGCAGTACGCAGCTACAAAGTGGGGGGCGAGGGCAGGGACAGGACGGAATCCCCGGGGCTGGACTCGCCTGTGCACCCCGCCAGGACCGTGCGCGGGACAGGCAGCACCCCGAGATCTGCATGTGACCGGGCCAGTCCCGCTCCCCTCCAGCAGGTTCCCCTCCGCTCTTCCCCCCTGGCCAGCCTTGCTTCCCGCCGGCCGGTTCCCACCCCACCCCGATCTCCCCGGCCAGCCCCGCTCCCCCAACCCCTCCCAGCCAGCACCGCTCCCCTCCCGACCAGTCCCCCGAGCTGTGATCAAGTGTGTCCGTTATTTTTTTCAAATCATCTGGTAACCCTACGGACCGGGGAGGTCAATGCTCCGCTGCTAGCTATCCCACTGCCGGCTCCTCTGCCTGGGGCTTGCAGGGCTAGGGTTCTCTGCCCTGCCGGTGTACTGCTAATGCTGGCCCGGCTGCTTGGGGATTCCCAGGCCAGGGCTGCCCAGCTGCTGCCAGTCCCATTCAGCCACTGCCGGCCCCGGTACCTCTGGGTGTTCCTCGGAGTTTCTCTGCTTTGAGGCCACTCAGCCACCACTTGCCCCACTGCAGCCTAGCTCTACTGCCCCCAGGGGTTCCCGGCCACCACCAAACCCACTGCCGCTGGGGGATTCCTGGGGTTACCCGGCCAGGGCCACTAGGCTGGCCCTACTGCTACCAGGGATTCCCCTGCTGGGGCTGGGACCCCTGGCTGCTGCCTGGCCCCGCCGCTGGGGTTTTTCCTAGCCACGGCTCCTAGGCCGCTGAGTGGCCCTGCTGGTGCCGGGGAGTTCTCAAGGTTCCTTGGGCCAGGGCCGCTCTGGCCGCCTGACCTCACTGACACCAGGGCTTCTTCAGCTGAGGCGGAGGCTCCCAGATGTCTAATTTCCCAGCTGATACCGGGATTCCCCTGCCTAGCCACTGCTGGCCCAGCCAGGATTCCGCAGACCCTGCTGTCCTGGGGCTCTTTAGTCCAGCAACATCCATGGCCTTGCCAGACCACAGATGTTGCCAGACTAGAGGGTTCCGGAGGTTCAACCTGTAGTAGTTGTATTATCCCAGTAAAAACACTTTGTCTTTACTTCAATAAACTCATATTTCCCAATTAGTACTGATAGATATTTGCAGAACATTTTGCCAGAATGCGAAAGCCAATGTGTCCTGTAGTGCAGTTACTAAGCACAGGAGGTAATACATTATATTTCAAATTCAGAAATGTTTCAGAAAACCAAAAGGGGCATTTCTTGTTTTGTTTTTTAATCCCATTTTTTACCATAACCATTTGTTATGGTAAAATAAATTGTATAAACTATTAGTATTATGACAGCTACCCAAAGGGTCCCTATTATGTGTGTAGTATTTGTACATCATGACCCTCCATGTCATCTGGATCAATTTCCTTGAAAAGTCCCAAAGTAGCAAATAGCATTCAAGGGAGCCAACTGCCTACCATTTTTTAAGAGACTGGGTGAAGATCTATATTTTACATCTCACGCTGTCTATGAAGAAGAAGGTGGTGTCTGATTTGTTTATGGCAGGATTAAGTTGCAAAGAGAAGGGTAAGCCCTCAAATATGCCCAGCTTCCAACTCCCTCATGTTTCATTGCAGGACTATCAAGCTAAAGTATTTCCTCCAAATGTAGGTGTTGTGCTAAGTACAGAGATGTAGGTAGGGTGTTTGTTTTTGTGTGTGTGTGTGTGTGCGCACGCCCAGACTATGGTATTTGCAGATTGGGAAAAAGATCTTGAATTTTCCCCTGAAGAGGCAGTTTGAATAACAGTTGTGATAACTACTCCAGTTTTTATTAAGGTGACCCACCAACTGCCTTTTGTGGTTTTTTAAATTTCAGACATGAAAGAAAACCCCCCACAAAAGTATGTGCTCCAACACTCTTAACATCCGTCTGCTGCCTGCCCTCAAGGCCCTGGCTCAGCTTCCTTCCACCCTCTCTTCCAGTCCTGCCCCCTCTTGTGGGTGGAAAATTCTTAACAGGGTTCCTCCTTCACCCTTAGAATTTGAGGTCCCCATGCCTTTAAATGGGAGTGGAATACAGATACCCCTAAATGGAAGAAAACACAAAGCAGCCCTCCAAGCTGTGTCAGTTCTAGAGAGACTTGGATTCTCAAAGATCTTTTTACTTCTGGCAACCCTAACCGAAACAGACACCAAAACCAGAAATCCCTCTACCAACGCGGGGAGGGCACAATTCCAGTTTTCCCCAGTGTCAAGATGAGGAAAGCATCCTGCTCCCCTCCTGCTTGGCTCCTCTTAGCTCCCTTGCTCTTGCTCTCCCTGCTCTAGTCTTGCAGCTCCAGTTAGCCTGTGTCGGATGGTTGCAGCTGAACAGCAAGCCTGCCCTACACTTACCCTTCAGTGGTGGCTCCTGTCCTGCAGGGCTGGGTCCAGCTCCCTATTGCAGCTATCGTGACCAGGCACGGTGGGTCCCAGTGCCACTCAGGTTTGGCCTGGTAGCCACTATGTCAAGACAGATAAATAATGTAGGGCCAAAACTGGTCCCTGTGGCTCCCCACTAGAAACACATTCACTTGATAATGATTTCCCCTTCATAGTTACATTTTGAGATCTATCAGTTAGCCAGCTTTTAATCCATTTAATGTGTGCCAAGTTGATTTTATATGGCTCTAGTTTTTTAATCAAAATGTTGGGTGGTTCCAAATCAAACACCTTACAGAAGTCCAGGTCTAGTACATCTACGCTATTATCTTTATCAAACACCCTTACAAATGTTAATTTGACAGGATCTGTTTTACATAAATTCATGTTGATTTCCATTAATTATATTCTTCTTCTTCAATTCTTTATTAATTGAGTCCCCCATCAGTTATTCTGTTATCTTGTCTGGGATCCATTTCAAACTGTCAGGCTCATAATTACCCAGCTCACTTTGTTTACCCTTTTAAAAAGCTGGCACAACATTGTTTCTTCAAGTCTTCTGGAATTTCCCCAATGCACTAAGACTTTTTTGAAAATCAATATTGATGGCCCAGCGAGCTCCTCAGCCTTGTCCTTTAAAATTCTTGGAAGCAAGTTATCTGGACTTGCTGATTTTAAAATGTCCAATTTTATGGTTGCTATTAAACTTCCCTCAGAGATGCTAATGGAATGAAAAGGTGCTATAAGATACAGCTATGCCATATGTTTTTTTACCCAAATAAAGAACAGAAATATTTATTGAATACTTCTGTCTTTTCTACATTATTATTGATAATTCTGCAATTTAAGGTTAGTAATGGACCAAATCCATTGTAAGGATTCATTTTGTTCCTAATGTATTTAAAAAACTCCTTCTTACTGTCCATGACTGCTGACTCTTTTCTTCTTTCATCCCTTTGCTCCCCTGATCAATTCCCAGCTTCTGATTTATATTCATTGCTATTAACTTCCTTTTTCTGTCATTTGTTATACATTTTTTTAAAATTCTATAGATATCTTCACTTCCTTTCTAAACCAGGTTGATTTTTTTTAACCAGTATGGTCATCTTCCTCTAGTCTGGGATTGTGGGTTTTGCAGCATCTAATGGTGTTCTTAAACAGTTCCCAATGATCATTCACTTTTTTACTGATTAAAGTTTTCCTCCCAGCGCATTTGGCTCTTACTTGTTTTCATCCTTGGGAAATTGGTCTTTTTAAAGCATCAGCTGTATATAATACTCGTTTGGACTTTATTCAGTTTACACATTTAAAGTGTGATCAAGTCATGATCACTCATATCTAAGTTACCATTAATTTTTAGTTCTGTAATCAGTTTCTCTTTATCTGTTAAGACAAAGGCTAAAAAAGAATTCCTCTGTGTTTCTAACTCTTTCAGTTAGAAAATTGTCACCTATAATGATTTAGCAATTCCAAGCACTGGCAGCAGGACATGTTTAGCATGTGTTACTCAAATAGAAGTTTCCCACAATGACACTGGTTTTTTCCCCCTACACATTATGGATAGGTGTGCAAGGTGCCAATTATTCTTTTCCTAACTGCGATTTGGTGGTCTGCAGCAGACACCAAGTGATGCTGCGTTTTGGTAGGATATTGATCCACAAGCATTCAAGATAATTTTCTTCCAAGATGCCAGTGACACAGGAACTGGTAATGCCATTTTTGACGGTGCTTTTCCTCCTCCCCTTTTTGCCCACTTGTTTCTTCCTAAATAAGTTATAACCATTCATGTTAATATTCCAGATGGGCAAATCTTCCCATCTGGTTTCAGTAATACCAACTAGATCAAATTAATGCTCACAGCTGAGCAATTCCAATTCCTTTTCTTTGTTACTGATGCTCTTACCATTCCTGTGTAGGCAATTAAAGAATTGCTTTAATATCCTTTGATTCTTTTATTCTCAATATCTTGATTTTTATGCTGTGTTCATATTTTCCCTTCTTTTAACCTCCACTCTTGTTGTTAGTGTAATGCCCTCCTGACTCATCTAGCCAGCCTGTTTCCAAGGAGATTGTTCCCCTTGGCTGTGTCTAGACTGGCATGATTTTCGGAAATGCTTTTAACGGAAAAGTTTTCAGTTAAAAGCATTTGCGGAAAAGAGCGTCTAGATTGGCACGGACGCTTTTCTGCAAAAGCACTTTTTGCGGAAAAGCGTCCGTGCCAATCTAGACGCGCTTTTCCGCAAAAAAAATTTTCGCGATCGGGCCTTTTTTGCGGAAAACAAATCTCAGCTGTCTACACTGGCCCTTTTGCGCAAAAGTTTTGCGCAAAAAAGGGACTTTTGCCCCAACGGGAGCAGCATAGTATTTCCATAAAAGCACTGATTTCTTACAGTAGGAAGTCAGTGCTGCGAAATTCAGCCAGTGTAGACAGCTGGCAAGTTTTTCCGGAAAAGCGGCTGATTTTCCGGAAAAACTGGCCAGTCTAGACACAGCCCTTCTGCTGAGGCGGAAGTGTCTAAACTACTCCCCATACAAGGTGGACCAACGTTCCACAAAACCAAAATCCTCCACCCTAAACGATTTACCTTCCCAGGGACTCACTTCCACAATCTTCTTTCTTTGCTCACAGGAGAGATCACAGAGCAGATCGCTTGGACATGCTTCAGCACACTTCTAAAGTCATTTAATATCTGTGAGAGATCCTGCAATGCTGTGCCATTAGTGCTAATATGAATAATGACCAGTGGATCCTTGCCCATCAGTTTCAGAAGCCTATCCAGTTATAAAGTGATATCTTTTGCCTTAGTTCCTGAGAAGATAGCACACAGCCCTTCTGCCATGCAGAATGTTCTTTTGATTCTTTTGAGTATTGAATCCCCACAAAGAATTATCTATCTTCCCTGGACATGGGAGAACTCTCTGTGGACAAGCTTGCATTAGGTTCAGTCCTGAGGTGGCAAATGTTTGGCTCTCTGTCGCCAAGAGGAACGGGTTACTTTCTTTGGGTCAGCCATAGGTGATGGCTTATGTTTTTGGTCACTGGACCTATCTCACTATCTAGGACCTGCAAGGGGTCCAAAGTGGTTTCAAATATTGCAAGCCACATTGACAATAGCTGTGGAAATGCAGTGGGGACTAGAGGCTGTATTTGGCTGTTCGTCAATGCTTCCCTCTGTTAGCCAGGATCATTTCTCTGTATTACTTGAGGGAGGGTCCAAATGATCTATTTTCTATCCAAATGCCTATGTCTGTCAGAAATGTCAGAAGTAGGAGACACAGAGCTACACATCATCAGCATGTGGCTAACACTGGACTCTTTAACTCCATGCAGTGTTTCTGTAAATTATAGTATTTGATCAGAAATGAGAACAAATCCCAAAACAGAGAACAGTGGGACTTTACAACTGGGTGATTCCTGAGAGGGTCAGGCAATTGACTGCCAACCACACCCCCTGCAGTCATTATGAAAGGAAAGTGCTGAGCCATTTTAAATCCATGTCAGATTTTTCTGCCAGGTCCTGTAGCCAAGTAAATAGTGTCTCATCACTGCCTGTGCCAAAGGCCACTGACATATCTAGCAATATCAGCATAGCCATCTGGTCTGTGTCTGTTACATGGAGATCATTGACCACTGTGATTAATTCTATTCCATTCCACAGTCCAGTCTGAAGTATACTAGAAGATCCAAAATCTATAGCATTTCAGATGTTGCTAAAATTGGCTGACCACCTTTCTTCCAATGACCTTACCTAGAAAGGGAACGTTAGAGACTGCTGTTACTTCACAATGTTATGTGACAGACCCAGACTAGCTGGCTGTTGCACTCTAATGGAGGGCAGATATACAGGGCACTGGATAAACAGTTTTCCATCCCCTGAATAAACTCCCAGAGTCTGCTGTCCCGTAATTAAGGCAGGCAGACATCTGAGGCTAGTTAATTGCTGCCTGAAGGAGCAGGCTAATCAGACACCTTCACCCAACTAAAGCCAGGGGAGCTGCTATAAAAGGTTTCCCCCAGGTAAGGAAGGGGGAAGGAGAAGAGAGATGGACTAAGAGGAAGAAGGGGGTTTAGTGGAGAAGCTGAGATGGGAAAGATTCATTCAGGTACCAGAAGAAAGGTACTAGGGGAGCGTTTGGGGAACTGGCCTAGGAAGAAGGCTGCTGGCTTGGGGCTTGAGGGAAAAACCGGAGCAGTTGCTGCCGCCTAGGGTCTCTGGGCCGGAACCCAGAGTAGTGGGTGGACCTGGGTTCCCCCAGCCTCCCCGCACCACAGAAAGACCTAATTCTGGGAAAAGGAGGCCCAGTAATTACAGCGGGATCTCTCCCTCTTCATTCATGGACTTGGACAATGATGAAAATGGCTCAGTAAGTCTTAATCCTGACCTCTAGAAAGACATAAGAGGCAGTGTAGAGGGACAGAGGCATATAATAACCACCTAAAAAGTGCAGGACCCGTGGGACACAGCCAGAACTTAGCCTCAGTTGTTACTGGGTATCTTTGCATTTGGTGCACATACTGCACAATTTTACAATATAGAGTTCTGAAGGAGAATAATATCCTCTCATCTGCTTCAGAGCCATATTCCTGGTGAGTATGTGTGATTTTTCTGATTAACATCAGTAATTCTTAAAATTCCTATCTGTCACAAATCTATGAAAATGGAACTGCAGTAATGTTATGTATGAATTGTTTCTCTCTGCTAACTTCTTACTTCTATGATCTAATAATCTAAATAAGCATACTGGTAATAGGGGGGCAAAGGAAGGGGGAAGTCATAAAAACATAAATACTAAATAGAATACAAACTGTGACCTATAAATTCCAGCTCCTGCATAAGCTACTGATTTAACAATTCAGAGATACACAATATACTCAACTAGTGAGGATCATTGAGAGGCACTGTTTATAGGACAGCGTGTGATACATAATCTTAGTGGCTGTGAACACATTTAGGACAAATCCTGATTCTGGCAGGCATAATATGCTCAGGTAAAATGATTGTGTCTGTTTTGCAGAGTCCATAGCTGCTCATGGTATCTAGGTATGTAAGCTTCATTGAGGAAAACCTGAAGAAGAGCTAGGATTTGCTCTTAAATAGTTGTACGTTATGTAACATTCCTTATCCATTCCATGCATAGGTACATTACAGCCTAGCTTTAGCTTTAATAGCTGATGTTCAGTTGCTGGTGTAATAATAACAAATAGTCTAGCAGCTATACTTGGCTACCCTTCTGAAGCTGGTGTAGTAATGTTAGTCTTTAGTGAAGGCTCCCTCAGACTCACAGCTTCTTAACAGATTTGCAAGAGTGTGGATTTGTGTAGGCAGCCCTCAAAGAAGGAAAATGGGTTACTGCCCTGAGATGATTGCCTGCCCAGCCAACCTCCATCCCCATGTATTTGGTATGCATATAGTGGGCTCTGAAGTAGTGAAAGAAACTGAGGCGTTGGGTAGGGCTGTATAATATTATGTACACTTGAACAGTCAGTACCCTACAGGCGCTATGTGCATGCATGGCCCTGGTAGCCCAAGCTTTCTAAGGGGTTTTTAATGAAGGTGAGACTTGCACAGGCATAGCTGACAGTGTGCAGGCACTCCTGCAGGCCTCCATCTCTGAGAGATCCCATTTCAAGGTAGTAGCCTTTTGTGCAATATGTTGTAACACTCAGCAAGTCAAAACCTCCAGTTGTAATGTTTCTTGTCATTAAGACTGTGGTGCAAGAGAAAAGATGAGAGGTAAAGGGGGGAAAAGAACAGATAGTCTGCCTAATAGCCTCAGATGCTTCAGGCTTTCTGGCTGTTCTCCACTAAACTTCAGGCAACTTTTTCAATTAACCATGGAAGTATGTACTTGCATCTAACAGGCAAGGGTTCTCAATTGCATCATTCCATGGGCATCATACTAGCTTGCAGGCTGCTTCTCAAGTGAAATGTGGGGGAGGCAGGGTACAGAGTATGTGAAATGGACTGTGGGAAGGGGGGGGGCGGGGAGACAGAGATATGTGTGTATGCTTGAGGAGAGTGAGTATGTCAGCATGCTGCTTTTTTTTTTTTTTTTTTTTTTTTTTCAAAGTTCAGACAACAGCCTGAGCACCCAATCCTGGAGAAGGGGGACCTCTCCCATCAACCCTAGCTCTGCACAGCACAGCAGTTCCCCCCTCCACAGCTAGGGTTACCAGGTGGCTTCAAAAAAAATACCGGACACACTTGATCTCAGATGGCGGGGGCAGGGGCTGGCAAGAAGGAAGGGTGTGGTTGGGGAAGGGGGGGAACCAGCTGGCGGGAAGCAGGGCTGGTGGGGGTGGGTCAGGGGCAGCGGGGCTGGCTGGGGAGATCAGGGGAGGCTGGCGGGCGGGAAGCTGGGCTGGCTGGGAGGGAGCTTGGGGGAGCAGAGCTGGCCAGGGAGATCGGGGCGGGAGGGGGAGAACCTGCCAGTGGGAAGCAGGACTGGTCAGGGGAGCGGGGCTGGCCAGGGGTGATCGGGAGGGAACCAGCCGGCAGGATGCAGGGCTGGCTGGGAGGGGGTCAGGGGAGCGGGGCTGGCTGGGAGGAGGAGTGGGGAGAGAATCGGCCAGTGGGGAGCGGGACTGACCCGAGCGCATGCAGGTCCCGGGGTGCTGCCCATCCCGCTCATGGTCCTGGCGAAGCATGAGCGAGTCCGGCCCAAGGGATTTTCCCCCCCGCGTAGTTGCGTATTGCCTGGCTGGTAGACACACTCACGCAGTGTGAGCATGTCTACCATCCAGGCCGTTCGCAAGTATGTACTGATACTCCTAATAATAATAAACTTACCTAATTAGAAAATACTGGACATTTTATATGTCCGGTATTTTCTCAATTTGTTTCCTGGATAGAACCCTCAAATACTGGACTGTCCGGTTCAAAACCGGACACCTGGCAACCCTATCCACAGCAACAGCCAGCTCTGCCTGCCTGCTTTCACATTAATGATTTTGTGGTTCCCTCTGAGTTCTCTCACAGCCTCCTCAGCTACTGGGAGCAGCATCCTGAGCAGCCAGGTCTGCTCTCCATGCTGAGGAATGTCAAAGGTTCCCCAAATTATAAAAGAGGAGGGGCACACACTTGTAGGGTACCTGAGCTCAAAACAGTGAGCAGAGTGGGATACTGGGGGAGGCCAGTGATGTCAACATAACAAATGACAGTGTTGACGTTAACACTTTGTTGCTTTAACTGTGCCACAAAAGCTCTATGCCTCTTGTCAAAGTGGTTTTGTTTTGTCTGCAAAACAGCAGTTTTGCTGCCAAAAGTAGCTATATAGTATGTACACCTCCACTGTTTTGTTGGCAAAAGGCAGCTTTTGCTGACAAAACTATACAAGGCCTTAGTCTCTGGTTGGAGCATTGTATAGAAACAATACTTGTTACTCTGGTGAATACTATGTCCTAGCCACACACAAGGCAAATCACATCTGTACATTGGCTGCTTGGTCCTCTCTGATGATCTCCAAATATTTGTGTTCTACAGGGAAAGCAACTGAGAGGGGTGAACAGAGATGCCTTGTTATAGCTGAAGTCTTTCCTCTTGAACTGAGCCCAGAACTGAGCTGTTCTTCCAACTCGTGTTCATGCCTGGTAGTGCCACAAAACTCAGGCCTCTTCTCCTTGTTGTTCAGCATCCATTAGTAGCATTGGTGAACCTATACAGGGTGGAATGCCAGGAATACAGTCAGAGCAAGACTGAGGTGATGCTGGTAGAGGAAAACTCAGTGGATGTGGAACTGCTATGTAATCATTTAAGAATACTGATGGGTAGTAATTTTATGAATTCTGTATGTGACAGGGTCAGTGAGCTAAGGGCCATAGTGGGCCAGTAGGAAATGTTTGGCGGGTGACACACAGGCTATATTTTGCCCACCCCTACCCTGGCCTTAAAGTTACACAGCTGTTTTGCAGAGGTTGGAAGGAAAGAGCTCAATACTTAAAAAGACTCAGTGTGTGGAGAAAATTGTGCCCTATTTTAGCACAGTCCTGGCTCCAGTGATCCACATATTTGATCTCTTAGTTGAATTGTTTCTGCTCAGCTGATCTAGTAATAAAGCCCTGAAAAAACACCATCCAGTACAAAATACAGAAGCCTTTATAATTAGAAACGTGGTATACCATGAATACAACTTTTCTATTCTGTACTTTCTATACAGACTTTTCACTGAATTGTTCAAGATCTTTGTCCTGGTATTCAAAGCCCTCCATGGGATTAGCCCTAAAGTAACTTCTTCATCTGTGGCCATGACTTCCTACACAGGAGTAGTAAAGCTGTTGAGTAGTAGGGAGAGACTTATAAATGCAGCAATCCAAAGATTGAATGAAGCTAAACCTAGACTGGTGGAACTCGCTCCTGCAAGATAGAAATGATCACCAACCTCACTGCACTCAGAATTAAATGGAAAATTATTTGTTCATTTTAACTTTCCCTTAATAAATTCTTTACGCACTTATAAAAAGCCCTATGAGCAAATTAAATTGTCTCCTGCAGTCTGGGAAGGAAGAAAAAGTGGTTTTTATATTTATTTTTAAACACTTGGTAGGTACACAGGCACTGTAGCGACATTGGGCCACTAGAGAGAGAGAGTTAAAGTTGGCTTAACTGGAATTAACAGTATTGTCCTTTTGGACAGAGAATACACAAATTTTACTCCTAGATATAGGACAAAGGTGTTTGTTGAATATTTGGAATAGTTCTGTTTCATTGCGCTTCTCTTGCAGTGCTGCTCTTGTTCATGCCCCAGTGTTTTAGCCATTCTGTTCCTAGTGGTGGAAAAACCTATTTGATCTTTTTTTGACCGAAGTAGCTTGTGTGTTCTTGTGTGTGCTTTATCTTACTAAATTCAGGCTGTCAAGTTAAAGATGGTCTTTAGCAAAATCCTGTAGAATTTAGCACATGAATTGTTAGGAAAATAGCTACACAGCTGTATGACATTCAGAAGCTACATTTAGATTAATAGGGTTACATTTTTAAATGCTAATCATACCATCCACTAGACAGGCTGACTGCTGCACTATACTCTGTGGTGCTTCTTGACTTTGGACCATGGGCATAAATTAATTGCTTTTAGACCAGGGACGTTGGGAATAGAAATACAACTATGGAAATGGGTTACGGCTGCCAAATATCTGCATGCTATGCCCATAAGCTAAATTAAACCTACTGTTCTTTGTCAGTGTTACTATTGGACATAAAATCCTGCTCTGGTGAGTCTCAGGAACTACAAGAGGACTGATTTGATCTGACAGAAAAACTACTGTGGACATTCCTGTGTGTGGGGATGCACTTAAGCCAGTAGAAAAACACGGTTCCTCAGGTTCTTATTTTTATCCACATGGGGTAGTCCCGAGTTCAAACAGAGGCGGAGAAAGACAGGCTGATTGATGGCTGAAGGTGTTTTTCAGGAGCATACTACAATTGTGTGCCATAGACTGTGCTTGATTCCTGTTTAATTTGGATATAGGACTTGGTAAAGCCATGTATGGTTTGGATCTTTACTACTTTATAAAGACACAGTATACATCTCCCTGTGGTCCATCCCAGCTAGAGTCACTCATTGACAAATCCTTAAATACAGAAATCTGGAGACAGGCCATTTTTAGTGGAATTCTATCAACTCTGGCATTCGCTTCCCCTTGTTTGTCTGACAAAGCATGAGTGTTTGGCTTTAAGAACATATTGGAATTCCAGTCTGTTTACTCGAACTTTTACCTGAAGGGCTGAATTTTTTGTGGGTTGGCGAGGCCTCTGGCTGATAATGTGTCAGTTTAGTTTATTTTTTTAGTGCATGTTGTTTTATATTATATATATGTACATTTCCTGTTGAATAACCCCATCACTAAAAATTATTGCTGAAAGCTGTAAATTTACACAATGTGGTACCAATATACAATAAGTAAAACAATAATAACTCCAGTGCCTTGAAAAATGTCGAATTTGAGAAAGCAAACAAATTGTATTTTAATATTATGAAGCAATGAAATATAGAGTCTATGTGTACAGTTCTTGGTTAGACAGCATTCAGTTCTGAAAACTTCAGTGCCAGAGAGATTACAAGCATATTGCAATGAATTACAAGAGGAGAAACAATATTAGAACATAAGAATGGCCATACTGGGTCAGATCAAAGGTCCATCTAGCCTGGAATCCTGTCTGCCGACAGTGGCCGATGCCAGATGCCCCAGAGGGAGTAAACATAATAGGTAATCATCACGTGATTCCTCTCCGGTCATCCATTTCCAGACAAACAGAGGCTAGGGACACCATTCCTACCCATCCTGGCTAATAGCCATTGATGGACCTAACCTCCATACATTTATTTAGCTCTTTTTTGAACGCTGTTAAAGTCCAAGTCTTTACAACATCCTTTGGTTAACTGTGCACTGTGTGAAGAAAACCTTCCTTTTGTTTGTTTTAAATCTGTTACCTATTAATTTCATTTGGTGACCCCTAGTTCTTATATTATGGGAACAAGTAAATAACTTTTCCTTATTTACTTTTTCCGCACCAGTCATGATTTTATAGACCGCTATATTGATATTATGATACTGATTAAGGAGCTGAAGATTGATATATGGGGAAAGATTACTTGTACATTTTTTGAAGGACATGAGAGCTCTCTAGACTATTTTATGATTGTGTCCATATATCTGTTTGTTATAACATTTTCATAGTATTACAAAGCATCATTTCAGCCAGGAGTTAGATTGCAGGTAGACAGGAAAATGGACAAACACTTCTGATAGCCCTCCATTTATTGAGTCCTAAAACTTGGACAGAGGTGCACTCTGAGAGAGTCCACTTGAAGGGTCAAAGTTTTGACTATACTGTACTGTTCTAACTGATCCCATTATATGTGTTTATACCAGCATCGCTTATTACCTGAGAGGAAGGGAAATGAACTATGCTGGTATAAATGCACATTATATCAGTATAATTACATTCTCCCTTGGAGTTTTACTGGCATAATTATTTTGGTAAATAAACAAGTAAATCACACTCCTCACCAGTACAAAAATTGTGTGTAGACTAGGTCTCAGTGACAAGAAAGACCCAGTCTTGTGTAAGTCTTTCACTAGTAGGACCTCAGTATGCATGAGAGACTCTGGCAGGATCAGGGCCTGAAATGGTAATCTAATAATCGACATCAGCAACCTAGACTAGTGAGTGGGCTGCATGAGTGGCTTTCCTGCATCTCAGTGGGCTGCAAGATTGTTGTAATCAATATGGTCTCCTGGAATAGGGTATTTTGCTAACAGTGCTCGTGTACCTAGAATTTGTGGAGTGTGCTGATTGAACTGTAACAGCACTTTGGATTCAGAGGGAGTACATGGTTCTCATAGGCAATGTTGTGTGCAATCAGCACACATCTCACTTCACATGCCCTCGCTATAGTAATACTGGTAGGAAAAAAACAACCCTGACAAACTAATGGAATCTGGAAATCCTGCGCGTGAGCAGTGGTAAACAAAACCTCTCTTGGGCCACGTTTAGGACTCTGATGGGCAGCCTGTGGCCTTCAGCCTACTGACCTACATGTTTGTTGGAGGAATAAGCAGAAATAGCTTTGTTTAAGGTTTTCAGAGGCAGGGAATATGGCTGGGAGTAATAAAGGATGGCATTTTAAAAAGAGAAGAAAATATAGGCTGATTAAAGGAAGTACTTGCCAACTTGCTATTCCCTGTAGAATAGTCTCCCAAGACAAGCAATGAAAACTCTATCAGATTGCAAAGCATATGATTTACTGCAGGTATGATTAGTTCTGCTCTGGAGGTGGAAGGAAATACCTAATCTCTTACTTCAGTGTCTTAGGAAAGTAGGACTATGACCTTGTGTTTTTGACTTGCTTCAGGCTATAGTAAGAGTAAGCAAGCCTGCGTGTGAGATTTTTGCTATTCAGACACACACACATATATAGTTTAAATGAACAATAATAGAGAGTGGATAGAATTTTTTTCTTAAATAGTTGCCTTTATATTTAATTCCAGTGTAACAATCATTCTCTCATCTTATATAATTTAATTAATTAATTTTCAAAACTGGCTTCTGTTTTTTCTTGGCATGCAGTATAAAAGGTAACCTTTGACTGCCTCACACCAGATCTCTGCCAGATGTAATGACAGTAGCAGAAGTGAAGATGCTTATTTCTGCTTTGTTGTGCACACAGGGAAACCGGGTTTTGCTAGTTCTCTGGCAAGTACAGCTGAAAAGATGATTATCCATATCCATTTTAGAGAAAATCCATGAGGATTTGAAATAGCCTTGTGGCCGTTTCAATCCCCACTTCCACTTTTTAAATTCTGGGCAGTTGACCTGCAGGAAAAGCTCTAGAAGATCTCCAAGGAAACAGAGGCGATCAGAATATGTGAAACCATTGTATCTACCAGTACAGTGGAGGTATTCTTCAGAATCTATACAGCTCAAATGTCTAGGAAACATTCAACTATCACATTGTAACTGCAGGAGGGTAGCGGTAATAATAGATTACAAGAAAGTAAGATTATATCAAACCATACAATCACAAAAAGGCCTTATCAGGATGAAATGTTACCACTCTATAAGCCTGTTATCCACCGCCACCCCAAGAAGTCATGAACAAAGACTACTGCTGCTCAGTCTCAATAGGTCAATAAAAACCCAGTTGGAGGGGACGTGAGATGTGTCTGTAGGGAGAGGGAGTAGATAAAGCAAGAGGAGACCAAAAACGGTATTAAAGTTATTCATGAAAGAAAATAAAACTGGAGGGTAGCAAAGTTAAATGCCAGAGAGGCATGAAAAGGGTCAAAGGAGAGGACTGGTGTTCTCTCTCATATATTAGGGTTATTATGGTGTCACAGTATTGACTCTATAGTTCAGAGTTTACAAACCTGCCCGCTTTTGGGGAAAAAAATCTAGGAACAGTTTTTCACAAAAGCTTACGTTTTGGGGATTGTCAGCCACGAATGCCAATGTTTCTGTGTGGGTTTTAGTTACTGTATAAAAATCTTAGTTATCACACAGGATATAGTTTTAAGTTGTGCTTAAAAGGCTGATGCACACAGGTGGTTATGTTCAGTATATAATGCTTAATCAAAATAATGCAACACTGCTGCTCTCTGTGCATATGTTTTGCAAAACTAAACCATCTCTGCAGCCAAAATGCATAGATGAGAGAAGCAGAAATGTCTAGTGCTTGGACTATCATCCTACAGTTAGGACTCTCGCTAACAATGATGGGATGAAGTTCAGAAAAGGAAAATTTACACTGAATATCAGTCTAACATCACATCAATCAGTGTGAGCTATTTCACAGGAATTTTTATCTAAAAAATAGTTGGTCAAGGCTCTATCATTTGGGATTATACTGACCACAGCAGTATAAAATGTACAATACAGCCCAATCATGCATTGATAAAGAGGTGGACATAGTGATGTAACAAGTCACTTCCATCCCTAAATACTGTTAATTCTTCCATTTCTAGGAGTAAACTTCATTAGCTTCATTCTTGTGTTTTGCACTGTATATAATTTTCAGAGACAATAAACATGGCAGCTTAAGACACTGTAGTAGTACCCCATTTCACAACCTAAAATGAGGTTTAGATTATTTAATGGTTCAGTAATTTATTCTATTTTATGGCATTGGGTTTAATCCTCTAGCAAACACTTACAAACATATAAAATAAATATTTATAGGATTTGAAGTTATCTCTGCTTGGTAGATTTAAAAATGTGTTACAGTAATAGGATTTCTTCTTTATTAGAGAATTCATTGAAGGAGAGTTTCACTGTATGCCAGCAGTTCCTGAGGCAATTTTTTCCATAATGAAAGGATTGTAGGAGAGCTCAGCACCTTTTGAGAATCAGACCATTTCTATTCAGATACCTAAACATTGGTTTTGGAGCTTAATTTTAGGCATCTTAAGTTTTTAAAGAGATACCTCTGTAGCTTATTTTTAGACAGTAAAATGTATGGGGTATTTTAGATATCAGTAGCAAGTTTAAGATACATAATTACAAAGTGCTGCTGCTTCCATTAGCTCAAGATTAGTACAGAACCACCTAATTATAAAGAACCGGACAATTCAGAATTCAGAGAACACAGGTAAGATGTATTCAGCTCTCTTTTCACCTTTTGTATGTCTTAGAGAGCTAATGATTATTTGCTGTATGCTAGTTCTCTTTGAGAATGATGTCTATATAAATAGTATGTGACAGTCAACTAAGTGTAGGAGAAAAGATAATATATTCAGTATTATTATAATATATTCAGTATTTTCAACACCCTCTTCTTCCTGTTTCTCCCATTACCCTCACACATCCCAAAACTTCCAAATAAGTGCAAAATAGAAGACCTTAGATTTTCTTAATGGTGAGTTCTAGAGGGTAAGGGTGAATATCAAGAGAACACTTACAAAATGAATAAAAATGATTACATTCATATTTGTGATAGTTAGAGGTGTACAGTCTGTTCATGATTAGGGTTGCCAGGTGTCCAGTTTTGAACCAGACAGTCCAGTATTTGAGCTTCCTGTCCAGGAAACAAATTGAGAAAATACTGGACATATAAATGTCCGGTATTTTCTAATTAAGTTTTATTATCATGAGTATTAGTACGTAGTTGCGTACTGCCTGGCTGGTAGACACGCTCACACTGCGTGAGCGTGTCTACCTGCCAGGCAGAACTCAACTACACAGTACAGAGGAGGGGGGGTGGGAACGGGGCCAGGGCAGGATGGAATCCCCAGGGCCAGACTTGCCCATGCATGGGACAGGCAGCGCCCCAGGATCAGCCCCGCTCCCTGCCAGCTGCTCCCCTTCCCGGCCAGCCCCGCTCCCCCCAACCCCTTCCTGGCCAGCCCTGCTTCCCACCGTCCTGTTCTCCCCTTCCCCCGCTCCCCCACTCCCGATCTCTCCCGGCCAGCCCCGCTCCCTGATCCACTCCAGGCCAGCTCTGCTTCCTGCTGGCTGGTTCCTCCTCACCCCACCCCGATCTCCCCGGCCAGCCCCGCTCCCCACCAGCTGGTTACCCCCGGCCAATCTCCCCTGGCCAGCCCCGCTCTTCCTCCCGCCCCGAGATCAAGTGCGTCCAGTGTTTGTTTTTTTTAATCACTGGTAACCCTATTCATAATCATTCTGGAATTTCAGGTTCTTTGGATAAAATTTTTAAAAAGTGACTAAGGCTCTTAGGAGCTGAAGTCTCATTGCAAGTCAATGGGGACTTAGGTCTTGTCTACACTACCAAGTTTTGACACCCAAAAGCTGTCTCTTGGTGACAAAACAGTGAGAACGTATACACGGTAAGGTGACTGTTGTTGGGGGGGAAACGCCCAGTTTCAGCAACAAAAAACTTCCAACGCAACAAGAGACTTTTTTTTCCCCCTCCTTTTATTATCAACAGATGTAGATGCTGCAGTTTGTTTTGTTGACAGAACTGGCTTCTGCCAGAATTCCACAATGCCTGCCCTGATGGCTGTGCTCAGTGTTCTGATCTCTGCTTCTGGGCAGGTATGTGTTCCTCCCTTTTCAAAGCTCTAGGAAGTGTCTGACAGCTGAGTGTGCTGCTCCCTTTGGGGAACAAAAAGTAAATAATTGGAATACTCCTGTTCTGCCCTGTACCAGGAACACAGCAGCAGGCAGATTGTTGGGGGTGTGGGAGAGATGGCTGTGCTGCTTTGACATTCCTCAGGCCACTTCTCCACTTGCTGTGTTGGAGATTGATTTTATGGCATTCAATTTAGTGGGTCTAGTTAAGACCTGCTAAATCAAATGCCAAAGGCAGCTCCGGTTAGCGCCGGTACTCCTTGAAGTCGTGAGGGGAGAGGCAAGCTGATGGGAGCGCTTGCTTGAAGAAGGCACCAAGCTCATCTTAAGGTAAGTTGACTCCAGCTATTTACTTTATGTAGCTGGAGTTGCATATCTTAAGCCAACCTTCTGGGTCTAGTATAGACTTGACTTCAGCATGGAGAGCTCACAGAGCTGCTCTTGATGCCACTGCTGGCAAGTTTAGGAAGCTATGAGAAACTCTGAGGGAATCCTAAGATGTGCAGCAATCATCTCCACTTTTCTTAACACTGCACTGTAGGATACATAGCCACACTGCATTGCTCATGCTGTCATTGATGTGGCTTCCAATGTGGACATAATCTGTTGACCGAGGGAGTAAATGTGAATACCCTCAAGTGATTTTTGTTGACTTTTGGGTGTTGACAGTTTTATCAGCAAAACTTCATAGTGTATACAAGTCTTAGTCTCCTAAGTGCTTGAGTCAATTTTGAAAAATGGGAGTTAGGTGCTTGTGAAATTTTTAACCTTCTGGATGTGAAATGGCAGATCACTTTCATGATTGACTTTTCCATGACAAGTCTGAAAATGAGTAATATGTGTGTAGTAGATTGCTGACATTGTGCTATTCTTTGAAACCTGTAAATACAGTGTTCATTATTGCCTCTATTTTCTGCTGTTGTCAGCCATCAAACTCTCAAATACAGATTGTGATGTGGCAGCCCTGATCAATCTATATTATTCAAATCTGGGTTCTTGCATTATTTAAAAGTAAATCATCCAAAATGTTCTTCTTTCCAAGAATGACCTCCTCCTAAACATTTTTCTCAGTGTCATTATTAATAGCCATTGATACTGTGCTGAAAATGTTGATGCTAAGTGTGACATCAAGAACCTGAATGGATTTTCCAAATACTCAGTAATTCCTAGAAAATTTCAGGATGCTGTGGCATCACAAACTAGTCTTACTTAGATACAGCTGTTTTTCATCCACTCTAAACTATACTTTATATTTAGTATTCAATAGCATTTTTAATCTTCAAAGCACTTTGCTAATATTAATTATACAAAGTAGAATTTACTGTCAGACATACTGTTCTTGATTTCATCAGGTTACTATGCAAAGTTGACCTTTTCAAAGGTGTGACATTAATGTCCATTATTTGCACATGAATATTGCACCTGACACTGTGCAGGGTTTTGCATACGTGTTGTGAAGTTACTTTAATGTGTTGTCATTCTAAATGTTGTCTTTTCAATGAAGGATATAGACTTCCATTGTCTTCAGTAGGCTTATCCACAGCAGTAGACTCTATCCTCCGTAGCCCTAGTCCAGCAAGTTCTAACTCTGTTAGAATTTACACCAAGACCCTCCCTAAGCATCCTCTAACCTTTTGGATTGTAAGAAATAGCAGTTTTTGTATTGCTGAGATGGGCTCTAACTGCAAGCTGTAGATATAACTGAAGAGGTCCTAGCAACCCAACCTTTTAGCATTTCACAGCTGCCACAAACATGAGGATTTGGGATCAGTCCAAGGAATTATATTCCCTTCTGGATCTGATGGTTGCAGAGCAGTAACAAACAGTAGGACTGTTAACTTAGCGTTAGCTTGACTTGACAGTGTCATGTAGAGTAAAGTAAGATCTATGTTAATGTCTTTGTGTTTCTGAGTCAGTGGCATCCACACAATTCTTTTCCTGTTATGAATAATGCTCTTCATTATGAGTTTCACGAGTGCTATAGCTGACATCTTGTGACTGAGATATCAACTCTAGGTATTACAGAAACAGAAAATATGAATCTTGTATTCATTAATTTCAGTAGTTTTTGGAGACCCTGCAGTTTCAGCACTTGTAGAATAATTGTTGTTAACTCGGCACATCCTCCTCCTTGTCATATTGTCTCTAAAAAATTATACCTGGATCAATACTTTATGTACAGGCCATAATATGGATAATACACATTTCTGTACTGTACTAGAATACTCAAGGAACTACTAAGGAGATATTTGGGCCATTAGAAATTATCTCCAAAAAGTCATGGAAGAGATTCCAGAAAACTGGAAAAGGGCAAACATAGAGCCAATTTATAAAAAGAGAAATAAGGACAACCCAGGGAATTACAGACTAGTCAGCTTAATTTCTGTACGGAAAAAGATAATGGAGTAAATAATTAAACAATCGATTTGCAAACATCTAAAAGATAATAAGGTGATAAGTAACAGTATGGATTTGTCAAGAACAAATCACGTCAAACCATTCTGATAGCTATCTTTGTCAAGGTAACAAGGCTTGTGAAAAGGGCTGAAGCGGTAGCTGTGGTATATCCTGACTTCAGTAAGCTTTTGATACTATCTTGTATGATCTTCTTGTAAACAAACTAGAGAAATGCAACCTGGAGAAAGCTACTGTAAGATATGTGCAATACTGGTTGGGGTATTGCAAGGATCAGTTCGGGGTCCGGTTTTGTTCAGTATCTTGATCCTGATTCAGATAACGACACAGAGTACACTTATGAAGTTTCCGGATGATACCAAGATGGGAGGGGTTGCAAGTGCTTTGTAGCAGAGGATTAAAATTAAAAATGATCGGGATAAACTGGAAAAAAATGGCCTGAAATAAATAGGATGAAATTGAACATGGACAAATGCAAACAAACAATCAGTTGCACACATACAAAATGAGAAATGACTACCTAGGAAGGAGTTAGGAATGTAAACTCCCATTTAATCAGTTAACTTTGTTTAACCCGTTAACCGCTTAAATGGGAGTGAGTGTGTGTGAGGGGGTGTGCTCCAACCAAGCCTATTCCTGCAGGCTTGCTCCTCTTTTTTCTCCCCCTCCCCCCGGCCCCTGCCACAGGGACTGCTTTGGTTGGGCTGGAGTGCCTCCCGTTCTCAGATCTCACAATCACCCCGTGAACCAGTTAGTTTCAGAAAAGGGCAACAAAAATGATTAGGGGTTTGGAACAGGTCCCAAATGAAGAGAGATTAAAAAAGACTTGGACTTTTCAGCTTAGAAAAGAGGAGACTAAAAGGGGATATGATAGAGGTCTATAAAATCATGACTGGTATGGAAAAAGTGAATAAGGAAAAGTTATTTACTTATTCCCACAATAAAAGAACTAGGGGTCACCAAATGAAATTAATAGGCAGCAGGTTTAAAACAAAAGGAAGTTTTTCTTCACTCGGTGCACAGTCAACCTGTGGAACTCCTTGCCAGAGGATGTGGTGAAGGCTAGAACTTTAACAGGGTTCAAAAAAGAGCTAGATAGATTCATGGAGGTTAGGTCCATTGGTGGCTGTTAGCCTGGGTAGGAATGTGTCCCTAGCCTCTGTTTCTCTGGAGGTAGGTGACAGGGAGGGATCACATAAGGATTACTTGTTGAGATCCCTCCCTCTGGGGCATCTGCTATTGGCCACTGTCAGCAGACAGGATACTGGGCTAGATGGACCTTTGATCTGACCCAGTATGGATGTTCTTATGTACCCCATTACTTTCTTTTTTTTTTTTTAACATCCCTACTCCTAAATCAGAAGTGTGACTCAGCGCACTATGGGGCCTTTGTGGGGGAGAGGGAGTGAAGTATATGGGAAAATACCTTTGGAGGGTCAGAACCCTTCATTTCCCCAAATGCCACCCAAGTTCTCTCTTGCCACAATTTCCTTTAGTTGTTATCTCCAGAGTCTTAAGTACAATAACAAGCAAGCTTAAAACGCACCTCACACACCAATTTAGGGCCAAATCCTCCACTTGCCTCTCTAGCACCAGAGACTTCTGAAACAGCAGGTGTGTTCCTTCTGTGCAGGTCAGTGCTGGAGTAAAGGGGGGGGGAGGGTTGTCCTGTCAAGTGTGAATGGAGTGCAGTTGAGCTATGGGAGAGGCAAAGGATGAGACTGAGGGATCATTGCATGTCGGTTCCTTTCCATCATCTCCTTCGAGTGAAGGAGAACTAAAGGGGTGTCTCTATAGCTGCTCTTGTGACTTGGGATAAGAAGATGCTCTTCATATCTTATAGGGCAGAGCAATACTCAGTCCAGTTCTCAGGCTTCGTGAGGCTGCCAAGGATTTGGGCCTTACTGTATATTGTCTCTAGTTATCACCCAAACAAGTTGCAATAGCAGCCAAAGCATTTATCTCATGTTAGTTAATAGTTTTGGAAGAGGGACTCATGAAGTGTTGACATAGGGATTTGTCTTATAATTCCTTATTGGTGTATCGCAGTTCAGGCAAAGTTCTCTTATCAGTTACTTTCACAGTGCTCTGTTGTGCCACACAAATAGGTTAGTCGAGGTACACTGACTGATGTTTTGAATGCCTGGATTTGACAGTGGAGGAGCTATCCTACAACTTTCCTCTCTCAACTCACTGCGTCTTGTCACTGATTAATAATTTTTTAAAGGAAGCTAGCAAACTTGAGTATAACAACTACCCAAGATCTCATGTGAGACTTTGTTGTTGTTCGTTTTTTTTGCTAGGTACAGAAGCAGGTACTTTAAAATGGGGGAGCAACAAACAAAAAAGCTCCCTATATATGCAGTGTAGTGTGTATGTTTATTGCAAGACATCATTATTTATATTGCATTACCACATAGGAGCCCCAGTCATATATCAAGGCCATGTTGCACTAGGATTAATGTACAAACCCAGGTGATGGTCTCTGTCCCCAAAGAGCTTATTCCAATTATAAGACAAGGGACAAAAAATGGATGCTGATAGATTGAGTAACACACAGAAACAATGAGACAATATTAATTAGGATGATAAGCAGTGGAGGCATTGCAGCTATCTATATAATAAGCAGTGGTGAGAGTCAATATAATATTTGCAACTAGATATTGTGTTCTTCACTCTGCATTATACAGAGATACATGCTAATTCTGTGCAAAATAAATCATTTGTAAAGATTTCAATGGTGGTGATAGTTAAACTGCTAATTAATTGGCAGGTGTGTGTGCTGGTCTTTGAAGGTGTAAATGTGATGTAGCATATGTAACTACTAAATGTTGTTTGCTGCTATTTTAGAGAGGACAGGTAAAAGAATGAAGGCCATTCTGCATATTTATTTACTTTGTCAGTAATCTGCAAGAATTTTCCTCAAAGATGAGTTTTGCATTATGATCAGGAAGGATGTAAATGAAAATGTCCTGCTAACTTGCTCAGTATTGTGTAAAAACAGCTGTAAGAAATATCCAAGTAGTCTGTCTTAGTATCTGGGGAAATTGAAACCTGATAGTTAACATGAAAAGCTTTTCCTGTAGTCTTTGAGTTAAGGAAACTGCTGGCACTGCAATCACCTTGGTACAACACATTGACTTACAAAAAACTGTTTACTTCAGACTGTCTAATCTCTCAGGCAGAAGAAATTTTTTAAAAAAATCCATTGATGCAACGAATGCAGGTCAAGAACTGCATCTACATAGCAATGCAGTAAAGATGAACACCTGCAGTTCTAGTGCTCTAAAAATTAGGAATGTGAAAGTGCAGCTGTATATACATTTACATGCAGCCCTCCCCTGCGCTGCTACCTCTCTATCGGAGGCAGCAGCGCGGGGAGGGAGGCAGGAATTGGCTTAAAACCTGGCTCCCTGCACACATTGGCTCCCAAGAAGCCACCTCTCTCCCTCCCCTGTAACTGTGTAACTGCTGAAATTTCCAGGGTTACACAATTACTTAACTAAACACATTTTAACATCCCTACTAGAAATGAGAGAGAACTAGTGAATTAAGAGGCAAAATATGTAGTTGAGTATATGAAAGGGCTGCAGGTAAATGTTTTTGCTCCTCCGTGACAAAGTGCCATAGTGCCCAACCAGTACTGATACAGAGGCCGCAAGGGGCGCGGGGGAGGGAAGGTGAGTAATCTAGTAGTGACTTGAAAACTTATCAGGTAGTCAACTATTCAATCTTTATGGATGTAAGTGACTACTCGAATATTGGGATGTCTAAACTGCCCTTGATTGAGACAGCATGGGGAACATTGTACTGCCACTAGCTGTCTGTTGCCTCTTCTGTGAGTGAGAGATCCATCCAGCCCTTTTCACAAGCACTTACTTCTCTCTCCAGAAATTTTTTTTTCAAAATTTAAGACTGTACCTCTTCCCCACCCCCATACAATAATATTAGCTATATACCAAATCTGGGGTTTTTTTTAAGGTGGAATGATAGATGGTCCTTCCTTCAAAATCTACCTTCAGTCCATTTCAGTATCCTGTCTGCCTGTCTCCCTCACATTCTATGTTACTGTCTTTGGCTTTACGCTATGTTCTACAGCAGGGGTGGGGAGCCTTTTTTGGGTCAGGGGCCAATGACCCAGAGAAAAATCAGTTGGGGGGCCGCACACAAGTGAGAAACGGAAACCCCCCCTCACTGTAGCCCCTGACTGGGAAGGAGAAAGACACCCCCACACACACACAATCCCCTCGCACACCAGAGCCTAGTGGAGCCCAGCCTAGTATATTTTGTGCACTCCAACCCCCAAGGAGGCAACGGGGTGTTGGAGTACCAGCATAGGCTCCCCAATTCTGGGGGGTCCCTGAGCCTCAGGGGCCAGATCCAGGCAAGCTAAGGGCTACATCCGGCCCTGGGCCTGAGGTTCCCCATTGCTGTTATGCAGTGTAGCAGCGGTTACCTTTCTTATTATGGCTATACTTCTATGGCAATCTAAATTAATCTTACTGTAGTAAAAGCAATGATATCTTGCAGACCTGGTATACTAAGATGTTTTTAATTATTTATTCAATTCCCTTCCAGGGGCATGGCTGTACAACAGCCTTTTGCCTTGTTGCCAGTGTGCAGAAGTTTTTCCACTTTGTAAGGCAGACTCAGTAAGAATTTTTGTTGTAGAAGAGCTGTGGTTTGAAAAAAATGAACTGTTCTTTGTAGTGTCTTTTATCTGAGACCTGGTTTTAAGTTATGCTGACCAAATCCTTATCTTTGCTGAATAAAAATGAATGATTTACCTTCTTTGATATAATTTTCTAGTGTCTGAGACTTTACATGTCATAAATACAGTAATCAGTAAAGAGAAAAAAAATCTCAAGAGGGTCAGTTAGAAAGAAAAATGGATTACCAGAAATGTTTATATTATTCATCTACTAATTTTTGTTGCATTTTAAGATCTCACTACATAACATAGTCTTTGATTCCTTATCCATTGATCTGTATTTATGCATGGTTGTGCACATATGCTAAAAATTAATTGGTCATTCCCAAATTAAAGAGAAAGTATGCAAATAGAAGTATTGGATAATGCATAAAGAGTTTTTTGAGAACAAGATTAAAGGACCCACAAAATAGGATCTAATTCCCTTTTATTTTTTCTTTTGAGTGAGGAAGTAAAGTAAACACTATCAATACTAGTGCTTAATTGACACATACAGTTCCTATTGAAGTCTTTCTCTGGCAGCTTTTTATATAAAGGCACTGTAAATTGTTTGTTTTTTTTCCATTGAGAAGGCTGTTGTGGGGAAGCAGAAAGCAACTCATTTCCACTTGGGTCTGCCTTTAATGGATGGTCCATCTGCCCTGCCAACTAATCTCAGTGGCTCTCAAAAGAGCAGCATCACTCTTTATCCCACTTAGGCCAGGTCTCCACTACAGCCCTATATCAGTATAATTACATTGCTCAGGGTTGTGTGACAAATCCACACCCCTGAATAACATAGTTATACTGATCTAACCCCTCTGTGGACACTCCTCAGTGGCCAGGAGGGCTTCTCCCTTTGACATAGCTACAGCTTCTCGGGCAAGTGGATTAACTACACTAATGGGAGCAGCTTTCCTGTTGGCATATTAGCATCTTCGCTAGAGGACTCCAGCAGCACAGCTGCAGCACTGTATATGAAAACAAGCCCACTGCTAACTGGTGCACTGTCATCTTTTTTGGGTAGGAAAGTGCTTGGGCAGGCTGAATCTGGAAATGACTGGCTGACACTCTCTCAGATCTCTGGCTACAACACAAAAGGGGTCTTTTGTGAGCAGAGTCCCCAATCAAAAGGAATGTCTTCATATATGCCTTTATCATTTTGAGATTCTATAGGACTTCTTGCAGCTAATGTGGATGGGAGACCTCCCCACTACTAGCATTAAAGTGAGAGCAAGAGTTCTTAAAGTGAAAAGAGGAAAATCCACATTTCCCAGGGTCCTTTTAAAGTAGAACACTTAAAGCTTCTTGTAGCTAGACTTGAGTCAGAATAAGGTAAGGCTGCCTGCAGTCTGAGCTTTACACAGTGCTTTTCTCATCTGACAGCTAGAGTCTGACATCTTTGTTCAAAAGAGAGTGAGTATTCAAAAATACCCATCCTTATACTTCCAATGTAGCCTGCAATGGCTCTTGTATTCAGAAAGGGAGTGCTTCACTCACTGCCCTGGCTAGTATGTTAAAAACATTCTGTGCATTCTTGTCACCCAGTGGCTGGCCCCTGTAAATGAAGTAGGTTGAGCTCCCTGTGTCACAGCAGGTGTTCATCTGGCCAGTTAAGAGCATGGGGGCAGCACCTGTGGTCTGAAAAGACTGAAGGAGAGCTCCAGTGAGGGGAAGTCCCTGAAGGAAGCCAGGAAAGAGAGTCCAAGTGCAGACAGGTGAGAGCTGCCTGAGAACAGGGGACTGGAGGAGGGCCTGGAAAGTAGAAGAAGGTGTTTCCTTGGGGAAGGCTGAAGGCAAGTAGAGCAGCGAGAGGGGTTTGCTGGCTAGTATTCCCAAGCCAGAGAGCTGGGTGGAGAGTGCTGGAGAAGACTGAAAGGAGAAGCTGTAGGGGGGAATTGTCTGCCAGCTTGAAGCTGGAGAACCAGAGCCTTGGGCCAGAGGGAAACAATAGAGGAGATTAGCTGGTGACAGCCCCAGGGCTTGAGGAACCATGAGAGTAGAGTTGTACTCCAGTTGGCAAGGCTGGGGTGGCCATCCTAATACAAGGTCATGACAAGAGTGTGCTTGAGTGTGGGGAGGGACCCTAGGGCTGCACTGGAGCACCAAAGCATGGTGAAGGATTTTTGTGCTTGTATGTCACATGGTGTATATTAGGGATGTTAAATATTGGTTAATTGAATAGTCAATTAACTTCATGAATTCTTATCAGTTACTCAACCGTTCTATAGTTCTCAGGTGCAGGCAACCAGTGGCCTCCAACCCCACTCCTTAGGAGCCCCCTGCCACTCCGCACTGCTGCTTCTGTACCCGAGACAGCAGCGTAGGGTGCCAGGCGGGAGCTGGTCCATGAGGGGAGCCAATTTAAAAACCAGCTCCTTGTAGACCAGCTGCCTGTCACTCCACGTTGCTGCCTCTGATACAGAGGCAGCAGTACAGGGTGGCAGTAGTCCCTGTCCGCTGGGTTCTGAGCTCCTGAACCCGGCGCGAGCCAGACTGCCTACCTACCTACTTCCTAATACACTTTAAATGCACAGCCACAGCAGGGGTAGGTCCTGGACCTGGCGCAAACCAGGACTGAGCCAGGCTGTTGGCCAGCCTGCTAAAAAATTTGCTGGCAAAGCGGGAGGGGATCCATGTAGTCTAACACTAACCAATAAGCTTTTACTTATTGGTTAGTCAGGTAATAGACTACACTATTACATCCCTAGTTTATCTACTGTTTGCACTATGCTGGAGGAATTATCATTTATGGGACTTGTTTTGTTGTCATTTGTATGTATGGGACTTGTGTATTAAATGAAACCCACTTGGGAACATGCTTTGGGTCATTTTTTGGGACTCAGAAGGAAGGAGGCTGAGGCAGGCGTACTTATAAGGGTGCTCTGAGTGGGGCTCATTATGACAATCCTAAAGACTAATAGGATTCCTGGTATGTAATCAAATTGTTCCTTTTTGTGGGAAAGAAGTAAATTGGTACTTAAATCAGAAATTGTTAAACTACATCACTTGCAACCTATTTGAAACTAAAACCTTCACTCTTTTTGTTTTTATTTTCAGATGAGAGTCCCTATACTAAATCTGCAAACCAGACAAAGCCACCTGAAGGAGCATTGTCTGTGAGGAGACAGAGCATCCCAGGTAGACGAGTTAGTTTAAATTTTAATTGTCCTTGCCTCATTTACACCAAGATATGTTACAAGGTAGAGAAGCCAAATCATACATTCATTTTACCAAGCAGTTTATGGTTTATTTATATGGAGAGCATTGGTGATGCTCTATATTTAGATTGCCTCACATTTTTATTATGAAAATAAAAAAATCTAGCTGCTTTTCTCTAGTACTATATTGCCCTCATGGTTTGCAGTAGCATTCTGACATTTGCTAGGGAGAATGTTGTGGGTCAAAGTGGTGACTTTTGTTGTCGTCTTGAAAATCTATTCAGATTGTCTAGGTAGGTGGCAAGTTGTGATCGCTGCTTCTATTTGATTAAGAATTATATATGTCCCACACTATACCATCCCCTCCCTGGCTCTCTTCTTTGTTTCGCCCCTTTATCATGTCTCATCACTTAGATTGTAGACTCCGTGGGGCAAAGACAGTTATTTTTGATGTGTCTGTACCATCCTAGCAGAGTGAAGCCTCAGTTGGGCTGACTCCCAGGCGCTACTACAATATAAATGTTAAATAACAGTTATTGGGGCAAGTTATATGATGTCAGAAACTAACGTTTCCCATTAGCCTCTTGTTCAGTAGAGTTTTCTGCTGTCTAACTGCTAAACTTGTTGAGCATTATGATAGCACTGTGCATACATGGTGCTGGTGTCTCACTCCAGGAGGCCACACAGAGCTGAACCTCCTCTGATGAGACATAGGCAAAATAAATTATGTAGCCACCCCCTCTCCCAACCACAGTACCATTTGACCTACTGGAAAATACACAGTACCAGATAGCCAGTAGAAATGAGACTTGGACTTCTGGTATGTTGTTAAATCTGTGACTTCACAGCCTAGCAAAGCCTAATATACTAAGAGGTTGCACAAGCTGGAAATAAAACTCAGAGCTGTAATGTAATAGACCAAAAACCACATTGGACAAGTCAAATTCTGGATCAATGTAGCTGTATCTCTGTAGTGCTTTAATGAGTTGGAGAGCTTCTCCCATTGGCTTAGTTAATCCACCTCCCTGAGAGGCAATAGCAATGCCCATGGGAGAAACCCTGCTGTCATCATAGCTCTGTCTACATGGGGAGTTAGGTTGGTATAATTACATTGTTCAGGATTATTCACACCCATGCACCGTACAGTTGTAGCGATGTAGCTCTGTAAACCTGGACTTAATCACACTGTTTCTCAGTGGTCTGTCCTGAAGTTATAAAGTTCAAGCCCTGATGATCTAGTGATGCATGACAGTTATGCATAATAGAATTGGTTTTTCTCTACCTTAAAAAAAAAAAAAAAAATACGGAAACATCTCCCTCCTCCCTCCTTTCCACATAATGAATGTTGTTTAGATTGCAAATCAAATTCTCAAAAATTAGAAAGCTCTAGAATGAAGATGCTCTGTGCTGCCTTTATTCTGTATGTATTATTATGCACTCTTTAATCATATGGTCACATACTAGTTTTTCCAGTACAATAAAAATCAAGATTTGATGCTTCCTGAGGTGAATCTGCTTGTGCCGTGGTTGGGTAGTATTTTACATCATGAGTCAATAAAACTCAGCTTAGTAAGTATCTGTATTATATTGCATTCTTCTGGAATATTTTATATTGAAATTGAGGGCGGAGGAAAGAATTATCAAAACATAAATTTATGGATTAAACATTTTCATAGTATCATAGAATCATAGAATACTAGGACTGGAAGGGACCTCGAGAGGTCATCGAGTCCAGTCCCCTGCCCTCATGGCAGGACCAAATACTGTCTAGACCATCCCTGATAGACATTTATCTAACTCTACTTAAATATCTCCAGAGATGGAGATTCCACAACCTCCTGGGCAATTTATTCCAGTGTCTGACTACCCTGACAGCTAGGAACTTTTTCCTAATGTCCAACGTAAACCTCCCTTGCTGCAGTTTAAGCCCATTGCTTCTTGTTCTATCCTCAGAGGCCAAGATGAACAAGTTTTCTCCTCCTCCTTATGACACCCTTTTAGATATCTAAAACTGCTATCATGTCCCCTCAATCTTCTCTTTTCTAAACTAAACAAACCCAATTCCTTCAGTCATCCCTCATAGGTCATGTTCTCTAGACCTTTAATCATTCTCGTTGCTCTTCTCTGGACCCTCTCCAATTTCTCCACATCTTTCTTGAAATGCGTGCCCAGAACTGGACACAATACTCCAACTGAGGCCTAACCAGCGAGAGTAGAGTGGAAGAATGACTTCTCGTGTCTTGCTCACAACACACCTGTTAATGCATCCCAGAATCACGTTTGTTTTCTTTGCAACAGCATCACACTGCTGACTCATATTCAACTTGTGGTCCACTATAACCCCTAGATCCCTTTCTGCCATACTCCTTCCCAGACAGTCGCTTCCCATTCTGTATGTATGAAACTGATTGTTCCTTCCTAAGTGGAGCACTTTGCATTTGTCTTTATTAAACTTCATCCTGTTTACCTCAGACCATTTCTCCAATTTGTCCAGGTCATTTTGATTTATGACCCTATCCTCCAGATTAGTCGCAACCCCTCCCAGCTTGGTATCATCTGCAGACTTAATAAGCGTACTTTCTATACCAACATCTAAATCGTTGATGAAGGTATTGAACAGAGCCGGTCCCAAAACAGAACCCTGCGGAACCCCACTTGTTATGCCTTTCCAGCAGGATTGTGAACCATTAATAACTACTCTCTGAGTACGATTATCCAGCCAGTTATGCACCCACCTTATAGTAGCCCCATCTAAGTTGTATTTACTTAGTTTATTGATAAGAATATCATGCGAGACCGTATCAAACGCCTTACTAAAGTCTAGGTATACCACATCCACCGCTTCTCCCTTATCCACAAGACTCGTTATCCTATTAAAGAAAGCTATCAGATTGGTTTGACACGATTTGTTCTTTACAAATCCATGCTGGCTGTTCCTATCACCTTGCCACCTTCCAGGTGTTTACAGATTATTTCCTTAATTACTTGCTCCATTATCTTCCTGGCACAGAAGTTAAACTAACTGGTCTGTAGTTTCCTGGGTTGTTCTTATTTCCTTTTATAAATGGGCACTATATTTGCCCTTTTCCAGTCTTCTGGAATCTCTCCTGTCTCCCATGATTTTCCAAAGATGATAGCTAGAGGCTCAGATACCTCCTCTATCAGCTCCTTGAGTATTCTAGGATGCATTTCATCAGGCCCTGGTGACTTGCAGGCATCTAACTTTTCTAGGTGATTTTTGACTTGTTCTTTTTTATTTTACCTTCTAAAACTACCCCCTTCCCACTAGCATTCACTATGTTAGGCATTCCTACAGACTTCGGTGAAGACCGAAACAAAGAAGTCATTGAGCATCTCTGCCATTTCCAAGTTTCCTGTTACTGTTTCTCCTCCTCACTGAGCAGTGGGCCTACCTCTCCTTGGTCTTCCTCTTGCTTCTAATGTATTTATAAAAGTCTTCTTGTTTCCCTTTATTCCTGTAGCTAGTTTGAGCTCATTCTGTGCCTTTGCCTTTCTAATCTTGCCCCTGCGTTCCTGTGCTGTTTGCCTATATTCATCCTTTGTAATTTGTCCTACTTTCCATTTTTATATGACTCCTTTTTATTTTTAGATCATGTAAGATCTCGTGGTTAAGCCAAGGCGGTCTTTTGCCGTATTTTCTATCTTTCCGACACATCGAATAGCTTGCTTTTGGGCCCTTAACAATGTCCCTTTGAAGAACTGCCAACTCTCCTCAGTTGTTTTTCCCCTCAGTCTCGATTCCCATGGGACCTTACCTATCAGCTCTCTGAGCTTACCAAAATCCGCCTTCCTGAAATCCATTGTCTCTATTTTGCTGTTCTCCTTCTACCCTTCCTTAGAATTGTGAACTCTATGATTTCATGATCACTTTCACCCAAGCTGCCTTCCACTTTCAAATTCTCAACCAGTTCCTCCCTATTTGTTAGGATCAAATCTAGAACAGCTTCCCCGGTCTTTTTCAACCTTCTGAAATAAAAGTTGTCTCCAATGCAGTCCAAGAACTTATTGGATAGTCTGTGCCCTGCAGTGTTATTTTCCCAACATATATCTGGATAGTTGAAGTCCCCCATCACCACCATATCTTGGGCCTTGGATGATTTTGTTAGTTGTTTGAAAAAAGCCTCATCCACTTCTTCCACCCGGGTAGGTGGCCTGTAGTAGACTCCTAGCATGACATCGCCTTTGTTTTTAATCCCTTTTAGCCTAACCCAGAGACTCTCAACACTTCCGCCTCCCATGTCCATCTCCACCTCACTCCAAGTGTGTTCATTTTTAATGTATAAGGCAACACCTCCTCCCTTTTTCCCTGTCTATCCTTCCTGAGCAAGCTGTACCCTTCCATACAAACATTCCAATCGTGTGTATTATCCCACCAAGTTTCTGTGATGCCAACAATGTCATAATTGTACTTATTTATTAGCACTTCCAGTTCTTCCTGCTTATTTCCCATACTTCTCGTGATTTGTATATAGGCATCTAAGATCCTGATTTGACCTTGCCTCCCAGTTTTGCCCTGACCCTCCTTTCTCTCTGCCATTGTAGCCCACGCCTCCCATTTCCGACCCATCTCCCAGGTCTCCATGTTCTCCACTTACCTGTGGGCTTTGCTCACCTGTCCCCGTCGAACCTAGTTTAAAGCCCTCCTCACTAGGTTAGCCATTCTGTATGCAAACAGGGTCTTCCCCCTCCTCGTAAGGTGGACGCCATTTTGTGCCACATGTTTGCATTTTGTGCCACATGTGGCACACAGACTTGCATTCATTACACCTACTGTATTTGGGAGAAGAGCACACATGTATAAAGCTGTGTTCTGCGTTCCCAATATACTGTAATCCTTGTGGAAGAACTAAGAAGAACCAATGTCTAAAATTCTTGTGCTTGGCACAGATTCTTCCCATTTCAGCCTTGAATGTGAGTGGCATACACCCTGTCTCCAGTTGATGTAGGTTTGGGGTGGTCCACTTACTGCAATGACTCCTCCTCCTGGCTGTTCTGGGAATTAGATCCATGATGCTGCATTTGCACACCATCTCTCTGTCTTCTCTTGGTCCACAGCTCCTCACTCACTCCAGGAGCTCTTTGTCACTCAGCCCTCTAGCCCTGTCACTCAGGTTTCCCCACTTCAAAGATATAGTCTTTCAAAATCTCTTCTGTTCAGGGGACCTCTGGCAGTCCTCCTGCACCTCTACCCTCTCCTAGATCTGCACCCGAATCCCCTGCCCCAGGTCACAACCCCCTCCTTCATCCAAACTCCCTCTCAAACCCCGCATCCCCTCCTGCACCCCAGTCTCCTATCCCGAGCTCCCTTCTACACATAACCTCCATCCCAAACCCCACACCCCCTCCATAGAAAAGTATGGCCCTTGATCACTTACCAGAATATTGGAGTGCCCCCCCCATCAAAAATTATTGCTCACCCCTAAGCTACTGCCTCACTGTGCTGGCCCAGCCCATTGGCTCTTATACAGCATGCCCTGCTCCCTTCCTGGTGCTGCCTTGTTATGTGCCCTGAGCTTGTGTGACCACAAACATGGTCAGCCCATAACCCAGGTAACCCTCCTAGCTCTTCAGCCTGTGAAATCCCAGACCCAAAGAGAAGTTGTGGACCCATGGAATTTTTATCACAACAAACCTGCAGCCCAAACCATGCATTTCATGAAATAAATCCCCTGCGTTTAATTCCATTTTATCCCCCCAAAGCAGAGAATGGATTAAACATCTCTTTAGAACAGAGCTTGTTTTAGATACACTTCATTCATATGAATGAAGTGTATTTGTCATTTTTATCATGTCTTCACATGGCCTAAAACAAATGACTGATTCTTTCATGGGGATTTATAGAATTTTGGAAAGTAATGATAGTTTAATTAAAGTGATGTGTAATAGTAGCATACCCACATTGTATTTTAAAACTTAAAATTAACACTGAGTATTTATTTGATTCACTGGTTAGCTCTGCAGTTTATTTTCTGTGGGAAAATTAATCCTGAGTTTGGAAGTGGTGCTGACACTGACAAACAGGTTACAGAGTGAGACAGAGTATTTTCTTTCATCTCTGCAAGATGCCTGCACCACTTAAATTCAGACGGGCATCTGGTGTATTCTGCAACTGAATCGTTAATCCGTCCCTGAACTAGCTTGCAGCATCTTTGGGGCAGGGACTATGATCCCTATTCAGATCAGCACTTCTGTGCCTGCATAAAGCAGTGTTGTGACTTTTTCGGCACGTGGGGCCGACAAGTCAGCCCCTAAATCCTGATACTTTACAAATAATACATTTTGTTTTTGCTGCTTCTTATTTTGCCTGTTGGTGTTTGATCTTTTAGGGTTAATTTTCCAGCTCTTGTTCACAAGCACGATGAGAAATCTGCCTTTGTTTAAATGAAAGCTGAGTTTCCCATTCTCTCTGATTTCTGCAGGAGATGGGAATCAAAAAAACCCCACCAAATATTGGGAGACTAGTGATAAAATCACAAGAGTGGGCAATACTGCTAAGGGGTTCATAGAAGTCAATGAGATTTAAGCACATACTTAAAGTTAAACATATGCTGAAATGGTGTGAATAGGAAGGTACTCCAGCAAGTTCTGAAGTGCTTTTCTGAGTAGCAGAGTGTCTCCTTATGTGTTTCAACAATCATAGTAAAATAACGATATTATTTTTTTGAAAACCTCTTAAGCCAAATGTGTTTAGTATGATAGATTGTTCATAAGTTGTGGTTTGAGTGCTTGAACTGTTCACTAAAATACTGGGGAGAGCTTTTAGCAAACTCTAGTTTTTGGCAGGTGGTGTAATTATTTGCGTCTTTAGTGACTTAGATTTTCCAGTATTTGGGCTGCACATTTGGGGGGGCCTTTCCTAGGCCGAAGAAATCCCCCCCCTTTTTTTTCAGGGCTCCGAGCAGTAATTTAGCTGCAGTAATGGTAATAAAGCAATAAAATCTTGTCATCCTTTCATGTGATGTCCAGAGTTTATGTACAGTGTACATATATTCGGGGGAAGGAGGTTTTGACTATATACAAGTGTTTATCTTTTTATATAAAAAAAAAAAAAAAAACAGAATTGTGCACGGAGGGTGTTCATTGATCCATAGCATCTGTGCAGCAAATGTTCATATTCTGTCTGAGGCTGCACCAAATGTGAAATTCCTGAGGGGAATACCTTGTCTAGTACCCAGGACTAATGGACTACAATATAGGTCAACTGGAAAGAGGGAATTTTAAAGGCAAAATTAGTTTCTTCAATATAGTAACGTGTTTTTTAAAGTCTGAAATGTCCATATAATTTTGGGAACAGAAAAAAATCTTTATAAATAACTTGTGTAAAGGTTACACAGAGTTTAATAAAATAACTAATGTATATTAAAATGCAAAATGAAAGAAACGCACACTTCATGTGCAAGTAACAGTAAATGACTGGTTTCTGTTAGGGATGTGAACAACTAGTCGACAGGCTAGTCGACTAGTCGCTTCCCCCCCTCTCCCTTGCTGCCTCTATCGGAAAGAGACTGCACGCGGCTTTTCAAAGCGGCAGCGCCGCACGGAGCCTGGGGTCAGTGAGGGAGTCCTCAGCTGCTTTGAAAAGCCATATGGAGCCTGATGCTGGGCTCCCCATGGCATTTCAAAGTGGCAGCACCGCACGGAGCCTGGGATCAGCAGGGGAGTCCCCAGATGATCCCAGGCTCCACGCGACACTGCCACTTTGAAATGCCGTGGGGATAATGGGTCCAGCAGGGTACTGCCCCGCTGGCCCTATGCTCCCCACAGCATTTTTACCCGAGAGCTGTTGTTACACTTCAAAGGCAGAGGCACCCATCAACTAATTGAATAGTCGATGCAAATTGCATCATCTATTCAATTAGTCAATCAACATTTAACATCCCTAGTTTCTAGTAGGAGTTGACTGTCCAGTGATGAAACGGAATCTTTTCCTAGACTACCCTTTCTTAAGCCTGAATTTGTGGAACAGATGCTTAGTACCTTGATGAACTGGGACCAAAATCAGATATCTAATTTTAAACGTAAATAGTCCTATTGAAGCTAATGGGACTTGGTAAATCAGGGTCCAGAGAGAAAACAGGGATAGTTTAGACCAGTGTTTCTCAACCAGTGGTACAAGTACCCTTAGGGGTACTCGAGAGACGTCTGGGGGATACGTCAACACAACTGAAATTTGGAGAAAACTGAAGTTTTAAGTTTTAAGTTTGACAGCGCTTTATTATTTTTGTACTTTTTACACCCGAAAATTTCATCGCCTGCCCAGCTATGATTAAGTGGTTTAAACAAATGTGTTGCGCTGGTAGAAAAAAATTGTCTGAAAACTGTAGGTACCTGGGGTACTTATATTATTTATTTTATTTATTTATTTAAAGGGGGTACTTAATTTTTTTGTACTTTATTAAAAAAAGGTTTAGAAACACTGATTTAGACCCAGGCCCACTTGGTTGTTCCACTCTCTACTGAGACTGAAAGCAATGATGCTAGATATGGTGGGCCTGTTCACTATGTGAATGCCTGCACATTACAAACTGGACTATGACTACCAAATTCATTTGACATAGGCTACCAAATAACCATCAGATTAGTTGCTTAGTACTAAACTGTCACATTTCAATGGGTCTGCTAGTGCAGGACTAACCCTGTGGGACAACAAATATTATTTAGTGAAATGATCATCCTCAGATCACATAAATTCATTTTTAATTGATTAAAATTGATTTTGTTTTAATTCACCCTGCTTCTCTATCTTGCACAAACATTGCTACATTTTCCCTTACATTTACTAATATAATGTTAATCTTTTAAAGAAGAAATATTGCACAACAGTTATTCCAGTATTATACCATTCTATAATAGTTCTTCACTCACTAAAATTGCAGCACATAAAATCAAAATATTAAATCCTGTTCTTTTTTCTTTATATATTTTATATTCTGAATAATCCAAACATTTACTGTAACCTACATATACATACACATAATAAACAGGCCCACCATCATTGCTTTCAATCTCAGTAGAAAGTGGAACAACCAAATGGGCCTGGGTCTAAAACTTTTATTCCCGTTTTCTCCTATACCCCAATTCACCAAGTCCCATTAGCTTCAATGGGACTATTCACTTAAAATTTATTTTACCATTTGCTTAAAAATGAGAGACCTGATTTTGGTCCCAGTTCATCAAGATACTCATAGTCTGTTCCACAAATTCAGGCTCAAAGCAGATTGAAGGGGAGTAGTCTAGGAAAAAAATCCATTTCAACACTGGATATTCAACTCCTACCAGAAGCCAGTCACTTTACTCAGAAAAATAACTACATTATACTAGTATTGGGAAAAATTCAAATTTAAAAATACGTATGTTTGCTGGTAAATAATTTAAATAGTCAATATTTTGAAGAATGGACATAAAATATGGAAGAAATGTAGAACTTAGATTTATTATACTACATTACTTCCCATCTTCCAAATGACTAACTGATCCCAGAGCTGATTAGATGTGATATGATTATCATAAATACTATGCATATTTATTTTTTATACATCAAGATTTCATTACAGTTTAAGCCTTGGGAAAAAAACTTTACAAATGTCATAAAATTCTAGTTCTTCATTACTATGTGTCCCTTCAAGTTAGATCTCACTTTTGCATAGCACATTGAGTAAATTTACCTTTGTTTCATTCAGTACTTGTGGGATAAGTTCAGTTGGCACTTCTGAGATGAAAAATTGATGTTGGATAGAAAATCATTTTCTCATATGCCCAGCCCACTAATGCATCTGATTTTGAGACTCTTCGGGCTGATTTCTGAATTCAGTCACACTGGTATAACTCCAGCATGACTCCTTTGATTGTAATGAAATTAATCCAGATTTGCAGTAGGGATGTGAAAATGTAACCATGTACACAGTTACTTATAAGCCAGTACGCGCAAAGAGATGGCTTATAAGCCGGCTTCCGGCGCACACTGGCTCCTGGGGAGCCACCTGCTCTCCGCCCCCACGCTGCTGCCTCTCATACAGAGGCAGGAGCGCAAGGGCATGCGGGAGTTGGTGTGCACGGGGAGCTGTCTTAGAAGCTGGCTCCCCATACGCACTGGCTCAAGGGGAGCTGACTGTTGCCCCTGCATATAATTGCTGAAAATTTTAGCAGTTAAAATGGTTACTTAATTACATGCATTTTAACCAGGCTTCAAGTCAAGGGGGCAGCCCTTATTACCCCCATCCTCAGGGTCCTCCTTGCCTTTTTCAGCTCTCCAGCAGCAGGCTCCAGCTTTGGAGTTCTCCTCCCTGTAGTACCAGGACCCAGGGACCCACAACTGCACCCCCACACATCAGAACCAGCAAATTACAGAAAAACAGTAGAGGGTTTCCACCATTTTAGGACCTTTAAAACTCAACTTTTCAAAGTGCTCTAAAATCTGAATGGTTCCTCTGATTGCTTGGAAATCTGCCTCCTGGGGATGCAGAGTGGCACTAGTGAGCCATATTTGGGATCTGTGATGGGGCGAGGCAGCCCCGCACTGAATCTGCAGGGCCCAGCCAGGGTTACCTGGCTGCAGAGGCCCTTCCCCTGCAGCCCTATCAAGCATGCCCAGGCTGCAGCTCAACTATAAAAGCCTGGGGAAGGGCTCAGTCTGGGCTGGCAGCCAGAGGAGAAGGACCTATGAAGGAAGCTCCTGACCAACAGCGATCCAAGACCCCAGAAGAAGTCAGCGGAGATGCCGAGGCGAGTTGGGGCACCGCAGAGGCTGCCCACCGAGAAGACGTCTCAGGGAGGACAGCAAACCTGACAAGTACATGGGAAGTAGCTCCAGCGGACCAGGTAGGAAGTGGCCCAGGGCAGGAGCGGGAGCCACCTCTCCCGCCCCAGGAACCTCAGTGCGTTTCTGCAGGACTTCCCCACCAAGGGAGTGGCACACCGTCCTGTCACTCACAGGGCCCTGGTCCGGGACCCGGTGGAGTAGGGTGGGTTTGGGTCCCCCCACCTGGGGTGCGGCCCTGCTGTAACCCTGTTCTGCCAGCACAGGCCTTGCCTTAAAGGGCCATACTGAGACTGTGTTTGTGGACCCAGGCCGGAGGGCCTTGCCTTAAAGGGCTATACAGAGATTGTACTCATGGACTTGGGCCAGTGAGCCAGGTTCTAGAGGGGTAGTCGGTATCTGGGTTCGTGGACTCGGAGTCCCTCCCTGTCCGCCAGAGGAGATACAAGGGAGTGCCCCACCACATGTGATCGAGAATGTGGGTATGATCTCTCTTCTGATGCGAGGGGGGAAAAGTGAAGGGGGAAACGAGAGCGAGAGAGACGAAGGGGCATCCTTTGGGTTGTTCGTAATGATTATACTGCCAGGGGCCCTGGAGATGGGGCGGGTTCAAAGGGGACAGCCCTTTCAGAGTTGTAACTATGGGCAGGTGCTGATGGCCAGCCAAAGAGCCCAGAGATGGGACGGAGCCAAGATAGTGATGCCTGTACAGGTGAATGGAACCCCCACCACTGCCTTGGTGGTTTTGGGCTGCAGCCAAACCATTGTCCGGACTGGGGGGACGGCCGGGTTTGACCAACCGGGACTCCCAGTGTAGATGCTGTGCATTCACGGGGATGTAAGGTCCTATCTCACAGCCCTGGGTGAGGTTGGAAGACAGGCAGAACGGAGCATGCTGTCTAGTGGTGGTGGCCCCAAAGTTGCCCTATCTGGTGGTCCTCGGGCAGGACTGGCCAGGGTTTGCCGAATTACTTCAGGAAGGGAGTGTCCTGATGGCAAATACTGTCCTAGCTCAACAGGCTCGCCAGTCCCAGCTAGGCGAGCCACCCGAGGCTGATTCGGGGGAAGGGACCTCGCAGACCCCTGCGCCTGGGAGATCAGCGCCGAGTACGAGCAGTGCCTTCCCCAGCTCCCCGCCGATTGAACTAGAGCTAGACAGGGAGTTCCTAGAGGAGCAATGGAATGACCCTACACTTAGCCGGGAGTGGGAACAAGCAGTCACCCGGAAGGAGAGGAGCGGTCTCCAGGTCAGCCCCAAGGGCCCCACTTTGAGGTGCGACAGGATCTCCTCTAGACCCAGACCCAAGCGGATATGTGCCAACTGTTAGTCCCAGGTCGGTTCCGCCGAGGCCTGTTGCATCTAGCCCACACTGTCCCCTGGGCAGGCCATCTGGGCAGGGAGAAGACACTACAGAGAGTGGCGCTACGGTTCTTCTGGCCGAGAATCCATCATGAGGTGCGAGAGTACTGTTCATCATGCCCCGAGTGCCAGAAGACTAGCACCACAAGTGTCCCCCGGGCACCTCTGGTGCTGTTACCAGTAGTGGGAACCCCATTTGAGCGGATGGGCCTGGACTTGGTGGGCCCACTAGAAAGGAGCCAGATGGGGCACAAATATATTTTAGTAGTAGTAGACTACACCACACGGTATCCAGAGGCAGTCCCGTTACAGACGGCTACCACCCGCGTCATTGCAAAGGAGTTGCTAGAAATATTCTCCCGTGTGGGGCTGCCCCAGGAGATTATCACAGACCAGGGGACGAATTTGACGTCGCGACTCATGGCTGAGCTGTGCCGGTTGCTGAATATCCGTGCCCTCGGGACCTCAGTCTACCACCCACAGAGGGATGGGTTGGTGAAACGCTTCAACCATACCTTAAAGGCAATGCTACGCAAGTTCGTGGAGGAAGATGCCCCGTCACTGGGATAAGATCCTGCCAGTGTTGATGTTTGCAGTGCAAGAGGTGCCTCAGGCCTCCACACTAATGCAGATTTCTTTTCAAGGAAGGGTGAAGAGGGGGTCGGCAGGGCCCCCATTGCAGACCCTCTTAAGGGGGAGGGTGTGTGACAGGGCGAGGCAGCCCCACGCTGAATCCACAGGGCCCAGCCCGGGTTACCTGGCTGCAGAGGCCCTTCCCCCACAGCCCTACCGAGCATGCCCAGGCTGTAGCTCAACTATAAAAGCCTGGGGAAGGGCTCAGTCTGGGTTGGCAGCCGGAGGAGAAGGACCTATGAAGGAAGCTCCTGTCCAGCAGTGACCCGAGACCCCAGAAGAAGTCAGCAGAGACGCTGCCCCAGAGTGGTCAGCAAACCTGACAAGTACATGGGAAGTAGCTCCAGCGGACTAGGTAGTAAATGGCCCAGGGCAGGAGCGGGAGCCACCTCTCCCACCCTGGAAACCTCAGCGCATTTCTGCAGGACTTCCCCACCAAGGGAGTGGCACACTGTCCTGTCACTCACAGGGCCCTGGGCCAGGACCTGGTGGAGTAGGGTGGGTCCAGGTCCCCCCTACCTGGGGTGCGGCCCCGCTATAACCCTGTTCTGCCAGCACAGGCCTTGCCTTAAAGGGCCATGCTGAGACTGTGTGTGTGGACCCAGACCAGAGGGCCTTGCCTTAAGAGGCTATAGTGAGACTCTACTCATGGACTTGAGCCAGTGAGCCAGGTTCCAGAGTGGTAGTCGGTATCTGGGTTCGTGGACTCGGAGTCCCTCCCTGTCCGCCGGAGGAGACAGGAGCGAGCGCCCCACCACAGGATCATTTGACCAAGGGATCTATGAGTTACAGCTTCTCCTCAAACCTGTTTCCTTCTGCTTTGTTAAACAGAAAGCAAGGTACCACGTATCTCTGGATGAATCACAGGCAGACTTCATTGAGAGAAATGGTGTGAGCTCACCCCACCATCGGTTAACATAGCTAAGGAGAAGTCAATCACAACCCTATCAGACAAAAGGAATTTGGCAACAGATGTCTCTAGGGTGCTGGTTAGTGGCAATTTGATTTTTGTTGAGGATGTAATCTGGTTTGGAGGAGGATAGACAAATTAGGCATGTGAATGCTTCCTGACCAGGGACCAATATTAGGAGCCAGAGGAGTAGAGAAATTAGAGAGAGTGGTGTGGGGGAGGGAGGGATTTTAGAGAGGGAGATAAGTGGGGATGGATGGGATAGGAGAGGGGAAAGATTTGGGGTCAGGTGAAGAAGACATACCACTGCCCACCTCTTCCAGTGCACCTCCAGACCCCTGCACTCCTCATGTCTGCTGCTCTGCTAGGGCCCAGTGCACCTAGCTCTGCTCTAACACACCTGCACCCCCAGCTAGCATACAATGGCTAGTACTAGTAGGCACAGAGAGAAATGGAGACAACATAGCTTTGGGTGCTATGAGGATTCATCCCTGAGGGAACAAGTACTGCATGCCACGCCTTCAGTTCCTTTAATCACTTGACAGTGCCTCCCAAACACAGCAATAGCACACAGGATTTTGCTGACAATCCCAGTCACTGTGGCTTCAGGGGAGCAACGTTTTTTCCAGATTAACAACTATTGAGACATAGCTGGCTGTCAGTAGCTCTCAAGAGAGGCTGGGTTGACGTGCCATTCTGTCCATTGAGAAGGAAGTAGCATCAAACCTGGATTATCACGATGTGGTAGCCGAGTCTGCTGCAAGGAAGTCCATGAAGATGGATTTCAGAATGTTAGCTGAGTGACCATGATCTTGATTAGTGAGGGTTTTTTTAATTATATGAGCTTCATTATAATCATAAAAAGAGCTACACCAGGGGTTCCCAAACTTTTTGACAGGGGGACCAGTAAATCCATTCACGAGCTTTTGGAGGACTGGTAACATTCATTTGCATATTCATTAAGCAAATGATGAATATTCAAATAAGTTGTTTCTGGTCCTCCCAAAGCCCCCAGTGCCAGCGTTAGCAAAGCTTTTGATACAGTCACCCACAATATTCTTGCCAGCAAGTTAAGGGAATATGGATTGGATAAATGGACTGTAAGATGGATAGAAAGCTGGCTAGACCAGAGTTTCCCAAACTTTTTACTTTAGTTAGAACCTTTTTTTTTTTGCATTGTTTTTTGCAGCCCAAAAATATAATGCATATTAAAAATGAATACATTGTCAGTGTTTCACCCGGCTGCATCCTCCGCCCAGCCTGGCCCAGGGCTTGGGGGACCTGGCACTGCATGGGTACTCCAGGAGGCGGGAGCAGGAGCAGATTGGGGGTAGGGGATCTGGCTAGGAGGGGTAGGGTTGGCAGGTGTCCAGTTTTGTACCAGACAGTCTGGTATTTGAGAGTTTTGTCTGGGAAACAAATTGAGAAATTACCAGACATATAAAATGTCCAGTATTTTCTAATTAGGTAAGTTTTATTATTATTAGGTGTATCAGTCCGTAGCTGCGCACTTCCTGGCTGGTAGATGTGCTCATGCTGCCTGAGTGTGTCTTCTAGCCAGGCAGTTCGCAACTACTCGAGGGAGGATGGATTTGGGGGGGGCAAAATGGAATCCCCAGGGCCAGACTAACTCGTGTGCCCAGGTCTGCATGTGCCTGGGTCAGTCCTGATTCCTCCTCTCTTCCCCCCCCCCCCCCCCCCCAGCTTCTCCTCCCGATCTCCCCCGTCCAGCCCTGCTTCCGGAGGCTGGTTCTCCCATCCTCCTCCTCCTCCTCCTGATCTCCCTGTCCAGCCTCCTCTCCCCCTTGTCCAGCCCTGCTTTCACCAGCTGCTTGCCTCCCTCTTCCTCCCCTCCTCCCCGCCATCTCTGCCAGACAGCCCCGCTGCCCCCAACCCTGCTTCCTGGCGGCCGGTTTCCCCCACACACACCCCTCCTCCCAGCCCGCCCCGCTACCCTCCCGGCAGCCACGCTGAGGCCCGGTATTTTTTTCTCGCGGCCCATAGTTTGGGAAATGCTGAGCTACGCTATGACAACATTATAATTATACACATGGCTCGACAAATGATACAGTCTACTCGCCCGTGGAGAGTAGATTGTAACCCGGAAGAGCCGGGTTCGGGCGATCTGCGCATCCGCAGAACGATCTGCACATGCACAGATCGCCAGATAGCGTGGCTGGCGAGCGGGGCTCGCCGTGGTTCGGCGAGCCCTGATTATACAGTTGGGTGTTTTCAATATTTAACCTGCAGACAGCAGCTGCCTTTGAAGTTCACTGTAGCCAGATTTCACTTGTATAAAAATGTTAAGGGGGGATTCCATACAGGTAACGTGCCCTGAGCCCTGCACCTCATTAGGGATGGTCCTGGCCAGATCCCAGCCACAAAGATCCTTCTGTTTGGCCCAGTGGGCCTCAGCTGCTCTGCCACACTTCCTGCTAGGAGCTCTGCTGTAAGAACAGCCTTGATAGCCAACTGCAACGTATGCCCCAGGCCGTTTCCCTCCACAGCTGCAGAAAGTCTCTGAGCTGGCAGATGCTGGGTCCTGGCTGAAGGTGCCCAGAGAGACAGGCCAAAATGTGGGAATGCTGCAGCTGGGATCAGGCACAGTCTGGAGCTGCTAGCAGCCTGGGATGGAGCCAGAACTGAGTAGCAGGACCATCCTTGGTCACAGCCAGGTAGCATGGCCATCCTTACAACAGAGTCTCTAGGTGGAAGGAGGAGCCAAGCACAGGCAGGCGGAGCCAGGGATGAGATGGGCTCTGGGGGGCTGTTGCCTCCTGCTCCTCCCCCACTGACTTCCACTTCCATCCATCTCTCCCCATTCAAGCAGTGCTTAGGAGATTCATGTCCCCTTTCTCTGACCAGCCTCACAACCCAAAATTGTGATCTCCATGTGAGCAGGGGGCAGGACACACTGTTCACTTAGATAACCAAGATTTTGGATCAATTGAATTTTGGATAAATGGACTTTACTCGTACATGGCATGACAGAAAAAGAGGGAAAATAAACTGAAGTGCATCCCAGAATGCGTCCCTGATTGGATTAGTAGTGCACATGCCATTCACAAATCACCCAATATGGCATATTTGGTCCCTGTGCCATAGTTGCCAGTCCCTGCCAGCTAGGCGAAGAATTGATCTGCTTCTGCTAGAGAGCAAATCTGAAAGCCCGCCAAGTTTTGGACATTGACTTACATTTTCTGGGGTGAGGTATAATTGCATATCACTGGTGGAGAGTGAGAGCGAACAGGGCCTGCAGAGAAAGAGACAGGAGTATTTGTGTTGCCTGTGGCCAGTGGAGTCTGGGAGCTGACTCACAGCAGACCATGGACAAGGTTTCCTTATACTAAGGGCAGCTGGTAGCGAGGTGCCACTCAACCCTGAGTATCCCCAGGAAATGTCACACTTGGGAAATAATTTATGGTGGTAAGTGTGAAACTGGGAAGTCAAATGGCATTACCTCGATCAATTTACAGATGCGACATTGACCTTTTCTTGTGAGCGGGCAAGCGTATTTTTCTCTTTTCTTCTATACTGTATTTTATCATCTTAAAATTCTCACACGTGTCAAGAACTAAAGACATTTTTTAGCACTTGCAGATCCATTAGTATTAACCTAATGTAAGCGGGGGAATGGTCCTGCTGTTGCGCTCCTTGGGCTGTGTGTGTCTGGCTCTGACACTGCAGGTCTACTTCTTAGCACAGGGTCTGCGCTCTGTGGGATGTATGGGCCTCTGGCTCTGACACTGCAGGTCTGTCTCTCAACACAGCTTGCTCTTCTTGCTGCTCCTCTTAGCTCTCTCTCCTTTTCTCAGAGAGACCCAGAAAATCCCAGCTCACATGGAGGACGGGACCTGGCTTCCTAATTTCCTCTTTGGCCTGTCCAACCTGTCAATCAGGCTCAGCTGGAGTGTTGGCCTCTTTCCATTGTCCCTGGGATCTGTCAGTCTCAGGACCCTGATTTCTCATGGACCCTTCCCCTTTTGGTACTGGGAGCTGGCCAACCAAAAACTCCCACTGAGTTTTAGTAAGGGGCTAAGAGTCCCCTTATACTAAGCACTGTATATTTTGACTGATTTCCTACCAGAAACAGATTTTTTTTCAACCTGTGAAATGCACTGACCTTCTAATAAGGTCCCTATACCTGCTCTTCTCATTATATTTGTAAAGCCTAGTTCTGATTGTCATCTTTGATAAGCTACTAAAATTGTCATGTTCGTTGGCGTCCCTATTCACTCGTATGACCGGAGGCTTTTGAAATAGTTTTTGAAACAGCTGCAGAGCTTCCTACCACAGGGGAAACTCCTCAGTTGCTTTCAAGAATTTAACATGATATAAAACGTAGTTTTGCCCCCAGAATTATTGTGTTTGGGAAAACCCTCTGATTGCTACATTAAAAAATACCCTCATTATAGATCTGTTTATCAATGGAATTTATAGAAGAGCAATCACTGTATGTCTAAGCACTGACAATTAAAGAACATGGATCCTTCCTCACTGGGTCTCACATTCCTGCCTCCTCTCATTAGTGGCCATATCTTCCTTAGGTCTAATTGCAGCTTGATCGAAGAGCTAATAAAGACTGTGAAAAGTGAATATTCTTGCTTAGTCCCTTGACTCACCCTGAATGGAAAAGAAAATGGTACTGAAGGCAATAATGTCCTTAGAAGAACTCATACATCTTGAAATTGTCAACTATATTGAGAAATTTGTGATCAGGTCTCAAAAGCTAAACATTTTATCCTTTCTGTCTGCATGAAGAAAGGTTACAGTCAGAGCAGTGCGCAGCACCTATACTTAAGGTTTTCTGACACTTTCATCATAACTAGGGATGTAAACATTTTTTTTAAAAACCCACTAACCTTGTAACCAATTGATTTTCATGGTTAAACATTCCACTTCCTGTTGGACCCATGGGCCACTGGCACCTGCAAGACGCACAGGCTGCTGGTAGTGGCCAAAAGTTTAACCAGTAAGGTTAATGAATAAGTTAGTGCTTATCAGTTAACCATTTGGTCAGCTAAGCCCTGACATCCCTAATCATAACACCCTATTTTCAGTTGCTTATTACTTTGCCAGACTTTCACTGTTAAGGCTGAAATTTTCCACATCTGCCTTGTGCTGCTGCAGCAGGCTTTTTTGTTGTTGTTTTTCTTTTAGATTTAGCAAAACCAGTTCATCTGTTTCTGGGAATGAGTTTAGGGGAAAATATATTGGGTCAACAGGTTTTGTTTGGTGGTTGTTGTTGTTTTAAATCTCACCTCTCCCACTGAGAAGCTCTAGCACCTCCATATGTGGCTGCAGGAATTTGGGTTTTGCTAAGAAGCCACCCTGAGTTCAGAGAGAAGCTCTGTTACAGAGGACATCTGACCAGAAGTAAAAGAAACATGAGCACAACTTCAAGGGAGAAGCACACTATACTGAACTCAAGAAAGGAATGTGCTTATTCATGAGCAAGAAACAGTATCCATAGTTTACTTCCCTAAAGTGGACAGAGTATATATTGATCAAGGCTGGGAGACGTGCCAAGTTCCAATATTAATTGACTGTGTCAGTGAAGCAATAGGAAACCTCACTTGAAAGTTGATAACCATGAGACAAGAATCCTTACATGTACAACTTTCTCCCACAGTAGATGACATTGTGTCTAAGCAATTGGCAGATAAATAATATGGAAAATGAGCTAACCTCTCATAGAAAACAAAAACAAGGTTTTAGAAACCAGAGCATGTTACAGCTGAATTATCGTTCTCCCAGAAAGCCATGAGTGATCAGATCCTGTTAAATTCCGTGACAAACTGATCCCAGAAATATTGCTTATGTAACAAAACTGAAAGATGAAAATTACTAGAGCTTCTAGAACACTCATAGGGAAATGTCGCTGATGGACTAAGACTATAGTGAGATGGCATCATTATCATGAAATATATTAATGCTGCAATAAGTCTGAAGTATAAAAAAAACATATTTGGGTGGGGTGAATGCATAGGCTGGATCACCCAAGGAGAAAAATTAGCAGGTGTTTAGCAATGTTCCCTCTAACTCTTTTCCATCCGTGTGCAGAATAAATTATTTTCTGTGCATCAAGGTGTGTATTGATGTGCACCACTGGTAGAAACACAAAACCTAGCTGTGAGCATGCTGCTAATCAGCTAGGCAGCATTTGAATTAGGGATTTAGTGAGTAGTCAACTAGTCGACTACCCAATAAGCCTAGGCTTATCAGGTAGTCGAGTTGACTGCTCACATCCCCTCCCCCCCCACCGTTTGCTGCCTCTGATACAGAGGCAGCAAGGGGGGAAAAGAAGAAGCTGGTGCTGGGGGCAGCCTGCTTAAAAGCCAGTTCCCCCCTCAGCACTGTCTCTGCGGTGCCGCCTCCCCTCCACAGAAGCAGCAGTGTGGGGGAGAGGGTAGAGGGAGGCTGCCTCGAAGCAACCCCTGTCAGCGGCAGCTCGCGCTGGCTGCAGGCAGAGGCTGCTTTGGCAGCAGCCATGAACAGGGGCTGCTGCCAGCCAGGCAGGCAGCCCAGTTCAGTCCCAGTTCATGTCAGGTCCAGGACCAAACCCCACTGTGGCTCTGCAATATAAAAGTCAGTAGGAGCTAGGCAGCCTGTCCTCTGGCTTCTACTGTCTTTTAAATCGCCGAGCCACAGCAGGGTTTGATCCCAGAACCAGCACGAGCCAGAACTGAGCTGGGCTGCCTATCGACTAATCAAGTAGTCGATAAAAATTCCATTGATTAATCAATTAGTAAATTAACTTCAATATCCCTAGTGGGGATAGGGTTGCCAGGTGTCCGGTTTTGAACCGGACAGTCCAGTATTTGAGCTTTCTGTTTGGGAAACAAATTGAGAAACTATATTAGTATTTTCTAAATAAGATGTAATGTAGATTGTGAGGTAATGTCAAGTGTGTCCGGTATTTTTGTTGAAACCATCTGGCAACCCTAAGTGGGGATGTTAGCGTACAGTTGTTTAAACGATTAATTGATAAGCCTGGGTTTATCATTTAATCCAAACAACTACACACCCCGCACACACCACTTCCTTCCTCTGTATCAGGGGAGGCGGGAGCCGGCTTTTAAGCTGGCTCTTCATGAGCACCAGGTCCTGTGGAGCCATCTGCCTCCCCCCCCGTGCTCCTGCCTCTTTATCAGAGGCAGCAGTGTTGGGGGGCAGGTGGGAGCAGATACCCATGTCTCCCACAGAGGTGGGGTGGGGGGCAGGCGAGAACCAGTGTGGGGGAGGAGCTTGGGCTCTCTGTGGATAGGGGCTAGTGCCACTAATTCAGGCTTCATCAAACCAACAAGGGGAGCAAGTTCCAAAGTGAAACTATCTGTATACTTGAGCCAGGTCTATACTAGAAACTTTTGCAATGTAGCATTGGTGGTTAAAGATGTGATTTTTGAGGCATTTCTTATACCAGCAAGAGTCCTAGTGCAGATACAGCTATATGGAATAAAAAATACATGACAAATTACTATACAGTATATGTGCAAAAGCACTTTTTCTAGTATAAGCAGTGTCCACGCTGAGAGGGTTTGCCAGCATGTACTAGCAAACTTTTTCTAGAACAGATCTGGCCTATAGACAGCTTATTTACAAGCAGAAAAGCTTCTCAGAGGGTGGAATCAGAGTAGGAGAAGATTATATGTACTTGTTTAGGAGAAAAGTTCATAGAACGGTTGACCATTTTGTACAAAAGCCAGAAAACAAAAATCATGACAAACGCTTGCATTGGATGCTTTTATACAATTGGGCCAACGCTTCTATTTTTAGTCCCAGAACTGCTGGAGTGGATGAGTTACATCATACATTTTAAAATTGTCAGAATTAATTGCATTCTGTAGAAAAAAATAAGTCTTTAGCTGAAATGGTCTAGTGCTTCTTCAGTTTAGACAACTATCTCCTGGCAATATCAAACACAGTCCGTAGTCTCTCCTGATCTCCTACTACAAGTATGAAATAAATCTTAGGGAAATCTCAGACCATGCCTATAGGCAAAGGTAATCCTTCTATTTTAATTAACTGATTATTAATCTTCAGGAATAAGTAATAGCTGCTATTATTTCATCTTTTGTGAGGTAAATCTTGTCTCAAAACTTTTACGAAGGAAAGGGATACGTTCTCAACAACTGAGTAAAAAGAGCTTATGTAAAAATGTAAATAAATCCAAGATTTATCCACATGCTTTACAAATAGTATCCTTTGTAATGGTGTCCAGACTATTAATGGTCATAAATTTGTAACTAAAAAAAAAACCCACAAGTTAATTTTAAATTATTGTGCAAGTTAGACTGGTGACCCTCTCCTCACTGACCTACAATTATACCAGTGTGCCTTCAACCAGGATCCAAGTCTGGGGTCTTGCATTTCCTGCCTCACTTGAGTTAAAAATAGAAACAAAGGAGCCTAACTCCTTGTCATTACTTAAGCTTCTATGGGCCAGACAAACAAAAAGGAGAAAACTACAGAGAAAATTGGCTTTTGTGATCTTAAAATTGGCTGCTTTACTCTACAAGTTTTGGTGGGAGGATAAGGAATTAGGAGGATACTAATGATCCATCTTTGCCTTATATGACAATTCAAGGAAATAGAGGAGCTGAGCATCTGCAATTCCAGTTTTATTAATGGAAGGTGCAAGTACTCAGCACCTCTGAAGATCAGACTCGAGAGATGATATAACATCTCAGGGCAGAAGTGCCTCTGTCAATCTTAGGAATGGCATTGACAGTCTCCAAGGGGGGAGAGTAAACTCAAAGGTCTTCAGAACTCAATGATGCCCTGGAAAAATAAGTAATAATAAAGGGTAAAGTAAAAACAATGGCAGAATAGATTGGCATCCTCAATCTCACAGCTAGCCAGAACGTTTCTTAGATTTCTGAGGCCTCAAACAAGAGCTAAATCCCAAATTCTTTGCTTGGGAGTAAGGGAAATTCAGGTCATGAGCTGCTTCCTTCCTTTCTGGTCCTGTTCGTACAAAGTTGGGTGGGTGAAGTAGTAAATTGTTTTAACAGGGAGACTGGATGGAGTGAATGAGAAGGAGGTGGAGGCATCTTGTGAGATGCATTTTCCATGGAATGAAGTATCCTGAAAGAGTAGGCCCTCAATTGGATACTTGCTTTACTTACATTTAAGGATGCCCTTTCATGTCAGAGTGAAATCATCTGTTCTCTAATAATCCTTCTCCAAGAAGAGAAGAAATCATGTATTTTCATAGAAATGGTTGAGCTGCATTGGATGTGGATGTCCCATATCTTAATGCTCCATACAAGTTGCATCTCTCTAGTTAGTGTGTGTGTCAGATGTAAAACAAAAGAGAATTTCTCTTTGCTTCATATTAAAGACTGCATTAAAGAGAGCCATTGAAATGGATAAAGTGAGCAAGACACACATGCTTGGGATATGCATGAACCAGAATTTGTAACTGGTTTTAATATTCTTAATATTGAGACAGACTGACATTAGTCTTTTCTACATTTCTTCACTTCCTTCTCCTCTAAATTTTTCAGAGCTTAAGATGTCTCAGGATTGTGTGTGTGAGAGAGAGAGAGAGAGAGAGAGATTTTTTTGTCCATTTGTAACACAATTTTCATGGGACATGTCACATTTTATATTCTCTGACTGGAAAAAAGTTTTACTTTTACCTGCAATAATAATATTGTTCAAGGGTGATATAGGCATTTAATACTCAGGTCTCACTAGGACTTCTGTATTGAGAGCAGAATACTATTGATGAAAACAACCCTTCAAATGTAAAGGTTCTTTATTGTGTTGTAGCCTAATGTGCGCTCTATTATATGTGCTAATATAGTTAGTCTTTTGATTAATTCATTGGGAAACATTTGCAATTTAAATTGCAAAAGAAAGCAACCTTCACTACATTCTTATTGCTCAGTGTTTCACTGCTGTGCTTTTTTTTCAGTAAGTTTGGCTATGTAATAAATTAGCTCATGCAAATGAATGCATCTGTCTTCATTTCTCTTTGCCATTAGTTCATTATGCAGACATTAAACCCTAGAGAACAAGTAAAGAAATTGATTATGAAATACAGAGCACAAAGCTAGGAGGGAGGAAACTTCTGAATTATAGATTTTTTTTTCCATTGGCAAACATCTTTAACAGAAATAGAAATCCCTCTGGATTTGAAATACTTATTGGCAGCTAAGGCCATCAGCACTTCTGTGATTCAGCACATTTTCCTGCAAGCCAGTATTTTATTTTGTAGTGCTTTAATCCAGCCTTGGCCTTGATGACACCTTTTCTGAACTTTTTTTTTTATAGTGCACTAATCATTAACTTAATGGTCACATTGAATGGTAAAATAAAGCCCTCTCTTGCCATTAGCAACTCCTTTTTGTAGACGTTAAGTTTCTCACATTTAATTTGGTGCTGTTGTTTCTGAATAATTTCAGTCATTTAATTACTGATAATTTTGTATTTTAAATTCATAATAAAATGAATTACATGCAACATTCATCCCGAAATACTCTATATGAGGTACAGGGGGCTGACAGCTACCATGAGTCCGCGAGCAAGGTGGGGGGGCCCAGTCTGCACCCCAAGAAGGGACCTTAGGCAGTCAGCCCTGTCCAGACTGCAGAGCTGGGTCCTCCCTCAAGCCCTCAAAGCCATGCGGTGCAGTGCTGTGGGGATCCCATGGCAGTTCAAAAGGGCCCAGGGCTCCAGCCACTGCTGCCATAGCAACAGTCGCAGCTGGGAACACTGGGGCTTGAGACAGTTGTCCCCTTTGCACCCCTCCACTCCCAGCCCATTGATGGGCCTGAAGAGATACCATTTAATATCAAAATTAAGTAATCGTTCGGGCTGTCAATTCACATGCGTTAATGCCTGCGATTAACGCAAGGCAGGATTAATGCGTTAATTTTTTAACGCGTTAATCACAGGCGCTAATGCTGCACTGCACCTTTGAAGTGCCGCTCCGGCGCTTCAAAGGGGCAGTGCAACATGGAGCCTGGGATCAGCTAGGGTGTCCCCAGCTGATGCCAGGCTCCAATGCCCCTGTGAAACACACGGAGGCGCCATTTCAAAGGGGCAGACGTCTCACATCTGAGCGGGGATCAGCTGTGTCGTAGCTGCCCCTTTGAAATGCTGCCTCTGTGTGTTTCAAAGGGGCAGTGGAGCCCAGAGTCAGCTGGAGACTCCCCAGCTGATACCGGGCTCTGGGTGACATTTCCCCAGAACCCTGGGTCAGCTGGGGAGTCTCCAGTTGATCCTGGGTTCTGGAGAAATGCTGCAGGGAGCCTGTGATCAGCTCGATAGTCCCCAGCTGACCCTGGGCTCCACAGCAGCTGCCCCTTTTAAACGCCAGAGGCAGAGTTTTAAAGGGGCAGCCGCTGCACAGCTGTGGGGATCAGCTGTGGGGCAGCTGCCCCCTTCAAAAGGCTGTCTCTGGCATTTCAAAGGTGCGGCTGCTGTGGATCCCAGGGTCAGCTGTGTACTCCCTAGTTGAGCCTGGGCTTGGTGTGACAGCAGAACCAGGGTCAACTGGGGACTGCCCAGGTGATCCCGGGATTCCAGCGGCATTTCCCCAGAACCTGGGATCAGCTGGTGAGTCCCCAGCTGACCCCGGGTTCCGCTGAAATGCCACACAGAATGCTTTATGCTGCCCCTTGGAAATGCCACCCTGGCGCTTCAAAGGGGTAGTGCTGCAGGGAGCTCAAGGTCAGCTGGGGACTCCAGCTGACCCCAGGCTCTGCCTTGCACTGCCCCTTGGAAACGCTGCCCCGGTGCTTCAAAGGGGCAGCACTGCATGGAGTCCAGGGTCAGCTCAGGACTCCAATTGATCCCGGGCTCCATGCAGCGCTGCTCCGTTGAAACGCTGCTGTGGCTGTGGCGTTTCAAAGGGGAGGCAAACACGATTAATCACGCAATTAAATTTTTTAATCACTTGACAGCCCTCGTAATCTTTAATAATTTCCAGCACAACAGTTTCTGTTATGTGAACTGAAGCCTGGAGGTCCTGAATCTTCCCTGCCCCGATTCCCGGTAGCTGGAGCCTCGCACCCCATCCTTCTGGCTGCTGAAGCCCAGAACCCCATGACCCCCCCCCCACCTACCCACCCACCTGCTGGGCCCTGGAATTTTTATAGCATGTTAGCCTCAAAAGGGGGGGGAGGGGGAGGGGGGATTGAAAACACCTGATCTAGACCATTCTTAGTGTTTGTCTAACCTGCTCCTAAAAATATCTGTGATGGAGATTCCACAGCTAGGCAATTTATTCCAGTCTTCTCCTCCACCTGCCATTTTTTCCAACAGCAGACACATTAGAAATGTGCCTTTCGATAAAACAAATGAGTAAACAAACAATAAATGTTTGTGATTACCATTCAGAAGTCAGTATAACTCTGTTATGCTTGTCAGATCTCTCATATCCATTATATTTCCTACAATAATAGGCCCCATGTAAGTTTTAACATCTCTGAGAAAATAGATACATCAGTGCAAAAGATCACTAATAAGCAACATCTCCACCAGCATAGCGTCCAATTCCCAGATTGCAGTTTACATTAACCCTATGTGATATGTCTGGATCTCACATAGCTCAAAAAATAGTGCAATGTCTGATAGTAAATGGGATCGTTACCACAGATAGCTTACCATTATTTAGAAGCAAATGTTGCCTTCTCTGCTCCTGTATTTCATGCTACTAGGTTGCTTTGTGTCAGAGGGGTAGCCGTGTTAGTCTGAATCTGCATAAATAACGAGAAGTCCTGTGGCACCTTATAGGCTAACGGATTTATTGGAGCATGAGCTTTCATGGGCAAAGACCCACTTTGTCAGATGCATGCCACAGGTTGCATTGGATGCTGTCCTTTTCTGTAACAGGGCTGTCTGACTTACTCTCTAGAACAGTGTTTCTTAAACTGTGTTCCGCGGTACACCGGTGTGCTGCGAGGCAGTTGGAGGTGTGCCGCAGAGAACAGAATTAAAAATGGCCGCCCTTAAAGGGGAAGACGACCTTTTTTTTGCTCAATAACTTTCCCCCGACCCTTTTTTCCCTTGACCTTTTTTTTATTTTATTTTTTTCTCAACAAAAAATCCTCGGTTTTCCCCATTAAAAAAAAATTATTGTTTGGTGTTCCTCGGTCTTAAAAAGTTTAAGAAACACTGCTCTAGAAAAAAAGGATATCAAGCTGCTAGGTAACTTGATTAAAATAATAATCTTTTCCCAAGGCTTACAGGGTCAGATTAGTTGTTGGGTTTACAAATACCTGTACTTACATAGGGAGAAATCATAGCCCCAGGGGCGGATATAGGGCAGGGCGACCGGGGCGGCCGCCCTGGGCCCCGCGCTTCAAAAAGCCCCGCGCATGCGCCGTGGCGCCACCGCACATGCGCCGTGGCAAAGGGAGGCCCCGCAAAATTGTGCTGCCCTGGGCCCCCGCAAAACGGTCATCTGCCCCTGCATAGCCCAATTGACTTTGTGAGGCCAGGATTTTACCCACAGTCTTCTAAATGGGAGTGACAAAAGATGAGTTCACAAGGAAAACCAAAAGCAGATTGTGAGTACTAAATGAAATCCTGTGCTTCAAAGGCATCTGCTAGGGCTTTAAACCTCCCAATATCTCCATAAATTAGGAACCTAATTGATTTACTTGGTATAAATCACAGGTTCATAAATCTTAGATGCACAAAAGCTATCCCAAGGGATTAATCTCAGCTTTTACTTTAATTCCAAAGTGGGAATTTTTGCGCTATTTTAATGAAGCCTCTATGTGCCTTCGTTTCCCCTATATGGTGCATTGTTACCTAGCAGGTGAAAAAGGACCGTATGCTCTCAGTTCAGGCTAAGACATAGGTGTGAAGGGTAAGAGCCTGAGGTACCATATCAGTGGAGCTCTTGAGAAGACAATGACAAACAATTGCCCAGATGTGGACACCAAACAATCAGTGACCCAGAGAGATATGGTCTTCCTTCACCTCTCAGGAGGAAACTGGGACACATTTCCCCAGCTCAGGAACAAAGAACGTAGGGAGGAGTGTGAGGGTGGAAATTAAGTGCTAGCTGCGGGGAAGCCATGGAGGGCAAACTTGGGAGTCTGATGTGGGAGATCAGAGGGAGGAACAGACAGAGCTTGAACAATCAGTGGGGTTCATTAGCTTAGCAGGGCTCTGGCTACCCAGAATGGGCTATGCTTTAACCTTGATGTGTCTCCGCTCATCAAGGACTCCCTGTGCTGTGTTCCTGTTGAAAAACTCTACTTTTGACAGTGCTGGCTGGGTGTCCTTCTGGATGCTTATGTAGTGCACTGCTCTCTGACTGTATGGGTGTCCCTCAGGTGGGTTTCTCTCAGGAGGATTCACTGAACGGCACTTACAGTGTAAAATAGGAGTGCTAAAGACACAATCTAAGGAGACAGTGAAGCTGACGGGCTTACTCTGGTGGAAGAATGGAACCCCAAGAAGGTCCAGTACACTGAAAGGTCCTCCCAGAGTCTGTTCCAAAGCTGAGACCATAGCACCAATCTTGTGGGTCCATGGCAAGTACCTTAAGCAATTGGTTCATTATTATTTTTCTCAGATATGCCAGTCACATGTGAGAATGTTAACATGTCACTAACAAAATCCAGTGGCATCTACACTGAATGTCTGTTATAGCAGATTTTTTTTTGAGCAACCCTTATGTGACAAGCTATGTATTGAGTTTTATACACGGGAAAGAAAGCACTCCTACTTTGTGGCATGCTTTGAGAGCAATATGTGATCACATTCCCCTTTAAATGAATCAAAAGAAAAATCTCCCATTGATATAATTTCTCTAAAGGACAATAGGTAACATCTGTAGACAATGTGAGCATTCATTTTCCAAAGTCTAACCCTTCTAAAGAGAGACAATGGCAAATATAATTATCATGCCAAATCTCCCTGAATACTAAAAAGTAGGAATAGAATATTTCAGCTGTGTATAACCTACAGATGAATAGGAATCTTACCTCATATGTACTTAATATTTCTATTTATTAATCTAAATGGGGGAAAGTCTTCTGCCTCTGCTTTCCAGAGAGCAGATGCTATTTAAAACTTCATATTTCATAATATCATTTTTAAAATCATTAACATTCTGTATTTATATCTGTGAATAATAGTTTAACCCAGTAGGATATAAATCTGGTTTAGCAAGTTCTATTCACATCCTCATACCATGTATGTAAGGGCCACAGCGAGAAGCTACAAAAATGAATGAGGACAATTTCTGTCTTATAACCCAAGTAAAAAAGAGAGAGTATAAATTATTGGTAAGTACAGCAATCTTGGGGTTTTATAATACCTACACCTAATGAACAAAATTTAAGCATAACCCAGGAGTCAAATATCTTCACATAAATAATGCTGCTCCCTTCTCTCAAAGGCTATTTCTTCATCCAAGGAAATAACCCACCCCAACTGTTCCCACAAATGCATAGAACTTAAAAGTGTTCTAATATTAATGGCAGAATGACTTCCTGTAATAAATCCTGGTGATTAAACTGTGATGGTTGCCTAGCTGCAAGCGATCATGGCCTCATTTTATATGTTTTGTGAAATCAGAATATAGTCCTGACCATAAGCTCGTATACTTGGTGCTTTGAAAAGGCCAATTTCTCAAAGCTAAAAAGTATAATTAGAAAAATTGAGTGTTGGGGGGAATAACATAAAATGTGAATGATAATTGGGACGTATTTAAAAATACTTTATTAGATGCCTAGAATAACAGAATTACAAAATAATTAAAGAAGGCTTAAAATCATTCTGATTAAGAGGGGAATTTAAGCCAACAGTAAAAATAAATGAAATATACAAAGCAAATGGAAAAATTGATGTTAGCAATGAGTACACGTCAACATTTAGGGAATGTTGACAATTGAGAAGAGATTTTGTGACAAATAAGGTTAAAAACAATAAAAGGAATCCCAGCAGTAATATAGCTATAATATTAGGTTTGAATATTAAAATTGTCAATTATAATATAAAAAGGCATTAGTAGTCAAATATTTGTTTTGTATTTGTAAAGAAATGAGATGATATTATTTCCTTATCACTGTAAAGATATCAATTTCTAATTTATCAGTAACAAGGGATGATGTTAAAAAGCAACTATTGAAGTTAAATGTTTTTAAATCCATGGATCTGAGTAACTTGATCCCAAGAACTTTAAAAGAATTGACCAAGTAACTCTCTGAACAATTAATGTTGATTTTTTTAAAATAAACCTTGCAACATCGGGGGTAGTTCTAGATAACTGGGAAAAAGTCAGTCATGGCAGTATTTTAAAAGGGTAAATTGGATTACTTTTGTAACTTATAGGCTGATTAGCCTGACATAGATTCTGAACAAAATTATGGAAAGGGTGATATGGAAAGTAATTGGCAAAGAATAAAAGGATGGTTTCATAATCATTGTCAGTCAACATTTTTTATGAAGAATGGGACTTGTCAGACAAAATTGTTATTGCTTTAAGTGAAATCTCAAGTTTGGTCATAAAGGTAACTGTTGTCATACTGTAGTAGACTTCTATAAGGCATTTGTCTTAGTCATGTAAGAAAGTCTGATTTTGGAGAAAAGAACACTATATAACAGTAGCAGAGTGGGTTGTTTCTTTTGGGGTTCAAAAAGGATCTATTCTTGGTAGAATAGTATTTGATACTGTTTATTAATTAACTGAAAGAAAGTATAAAATCATTACTACTAACGTTTTCAAATGACAAAAATGGGTTGAGAGGTAAATAGTGACAAGTCATTTATACAGATGGACCTGGATTATTTTGTGAGGGGGGATCAATAGAAAAATATACATTTTAATACAGTTGAATGAAAGCAGTGTGTCAGGATGGTAAGTTTGTCAGGCCTGTCAGAAGTTGCTAACCGAGTCCTAAACCCATTGCCAGTTGGCATTAAGGATGTTAAGAGGTGAATAATTGGCTAATCGTGTAGTTCATACAGGCAGGCAGCACCACAGAGATGATGCTGGGGGGAACTGACTTTTAAGGTGGCTCCCCCCAGCACTGGCTCCTGCCTTCCCCTCCTTGCTGCCTCTTTATCGGGGCAGCAGGGGGGGGATGCCAGGAGTCGAGTAGTCGACTCGACTACCGTAAAATCGCGAGTATAATGCGCACCTATGTATAATGCGCACCCTAACTTTGCTCTGTCAAAATCATGGAAAAAACTGAACGCCTATCTATAATGCGCACCCTGAATTTGCTGTATTTCCTTCCCTTTTGTATTGCCAGTCGACTGCACGTGAGCGCATGAGTATATAATGCGCGGCGTTTCGATGCTCTCTTTGTGATACCATGAGTTGTCGGCGATCTTACACTACAGCTGAAAAACTTAAGGTACTTAGGTATGCTGAGGCTCATGGCAACAGAGCTGCCAGCCGTGAATTTGATTGCATAGCAGAGTCTAACATTCGGCTTTGGAGACAGCAGAAAGAGCGCCTGCAAGCGTTGCCTCGGACGAAGATGGCTGAGCGAGGTAAAAGTGCTGCATATCCTGAGCAGGAGGCCAAGCTGCTTGAGCAGATTGCTGAGCATCGACAGCAAGGCGGTGGTGTTAGCATTGCGGATGTTCGAATGAAGGCTTTGACTTTTGCGAAAACTTGTGCTAACATAGCTGGGTTTAAAGCTTCGCATGGCTGGGGCGATCGGTTCATGCATCGGCATGGCCTATCGTTCCGACGACAATCGCGAAGAAGCTACCTGTGGACTCTGACACCAAGTAACTACAGTTCCAAAAGTTTATCATAAAACTACGCAAGGAGAACAGGTACAACCTTTCATTAATCGGTAACGCAGATCAGGCACCTTTAAATTTCAATAATCCTTATGATAGAACGCTTGAAGTGAAAGGTGCCAAGACCACCTTTTTTTTTCTTCTCTCTGTGTTTTTAAGTGAGGCTTTAGAGAGGGAGTTCTCCAGGTAGAGGAGAAGCAGATACAGGACTCTTGAGGGAAGTGTGTGTTGTGTTTGGGGCTTTCTTGCTGTGTGCTGAGCTTGTGTTTGTGAGTGAGAGTTGGTGTGTGTTAGACCAGGGAGGGGTTTAAATGTATCGCTCGAGAATGCCGGGGGGTTATCAGGAAGGCGAAAGCGCAAATGGAATTGCGACTGGCTAAGGATGTGAAGGATAACAAGAAAGGTTTCTACAGGCATGTTAACAAGAAGAAGGTGATCAGAGAGGGTGTGTGGCCCCTGCTGGATGAAGGAGGTAACCTAGTGACAGATGATGTGGGAAAGCTGAAGTACTCAATGCTTTCTTTGCCTCTGTCTTCACGGACAAGGTGGGCTCCCGGACTAATGTGCTAAGTGACGCAAGATGGGATGAAGATGGACAGCCTGTGGTGGGTAAAGAACAGGTTAGGAACTATTTAGAAAAGCTAAATGTACACAAATCCATGGGTCCGGACTTAATGCTTCCGAGGGTACTGAGAGTTGGCAATTGTCATTGAGGAGCCTTTGGCCATTATCTTTGAAAAGTCATGGAGATTGGGAAAAATCCCAGATGATTGGAAAAAGGCAAATGTAGTGCCCATCTTCAAAAAAGGGAAGAAGGACGATCCAGGAACTATAGGCCGGTCAGTCTTACCTCGGTTCCTGGAAAAATCATGGAAGGGATCCTTAAGGAATCCATTTTGAGGCATTTGGAAGAGAGGAAAGTGATTAGGAATAGTCAGCATGGATTCACAAAGGGCAAGTCGTGCCTGACCAATCTGATTAGCTTCTATGATGAGGTAACTGGCTCTGTGGACGTGGGAAAGTCAGTGGATGTGATATACCTTGACTTTAGCAAGGCTTTTGTCTGATCTCCCACAATATTCTTGCCAGCAAGTTAAGGGAATGTGGATTGGATAAATGGACGGTAAGATGGATAGAAAGATGGCTAGAAGGCCGGGCCCAGCGGGTAGTGATCAACGGCTCGATGTCAGGATGGCGGTCGGTTTCTAGCGGAGTGCCCCAAGGTTCAGTTCTAGGACCAGTTTTGTTCAATATCTTTATTAATGACCTGGATGAGGGGATGGATTGCACCCTCAGCAGGTTTGCGGATGACACTAAGCTAGGGGAGAGGTAGATACGCTTGAGGGCAGAGATAGGGTCCAGAGTGACTTAGACAAATTGGAGGATTGGGCCACAAGAAATCTGATGAAGTTCAACAAGGACAAGTGCAGAGTCCTGCACTTGGGACGGAAGAATCCCAAGCATAGTTACAAGCTGGGGACCAACCAGTTAAGTAGTAGTTCTGCAGAAAAGGACCTGGGGTTACAGTGGATGAGAAGCTGGATATGAGTCAACAGTGTGCCCTTGTAGCCAAGAAGGCTAATGGCATATTAGGGTGCATTAGGAGGAGTATTGCCAGCAGATCTAGAGAAGTGATTATTCCCCTTTATTCGGCTTTGGTGAGGCCACATCTGGAGTATTGTGTCCAGTTCTGGGCCCCCCGCTACAAAAAGGATGTGGATGCATTGGAGAGGGTCCAGCGGAGGGCAACCAAAATGATTGGGGGGCTGGAGCATATGACCTACGAGGAGAGGCTGAGGGAGTTGGGTCTGTTTAGTCTGCAAAAGCGAAGAGTGAGGGGGGATTTGATAGCAGCCTTCAACTTCCTGCAGGGGAGTTCCAAAGAGGATGGAGAGAGGCTGTTCTCAGTAGTGACAGATGGCAGAACAAGGAGCAATGGCCTCAAGTTGTGGTGGGAGAGGTCCAGGTTGGATATTAGGAAAAACTATTTCACTAGGAGGGTAGTTAAGCACTGGAATGGGTTGCCTAGGGAGGTAGTGGAGTCTCCATCCCTGGAGGTGTTTAAGTCTCGGCTTGACCAAGCCCTGGGTGGGTTGATTTAGTTGGGATTGGTCCTGCCTAGAGCAGGGGGGCTGGACTTGGTGACCTTCTGAGGTCTCTTCCAGCTCTATGGTTCTATGATTCTATGACCATCTCAATTGCTACCACAGGGTATGAAAAGTCGAGGTTCACCGTAATGCTTGCTTGCATGGCCGACGGAACGAAGCTGCCTCCTTATATTGTCTTCAAGCGTAAGACAATGCCAAAGAATGTTATATTCCTGAACACTGTTCACGTGCGTGTTCACCCTAAAGGCTGGATTGACGAAGCTTTAATGCTTGATTGGCTACAGACGGTTTGGGTGAAGCGGCTGGGTGGATTTATGAGAAAGCGGTCTGTAATAGTTTTGGATGCATTTCGTTGTCATTGTATGCCATCCATCAGACTTGGCAATTATTCCTGGTGGAATGACCAAAATGTTGCAGCCGCTTGACGTGACAGTTAACAAGCCAATGAAAGATGCACTACGCAGGAAATGGAACACCTGGTTGTTGGAAGGTGAACATACATTTGCTGCAGGTGGACGTATGCGAACTCCGACGCTGCAAGACATGACCCAGTGGATAGCGGATGTCTGGCTTCAACTTGATCCCGCCATCATAAGGTTTCTGAAATGCAGCATCTCTAATGCTATGGATGGCAGCGAGGATGATGCCCCGTGGACGGATCCGAGCGACGATGAATCGGCCGAGGGCGAATTATGCGAAGACTACAATGACTTGTATTATCTGGATGAAGATGTCAATGGCTATACCCCGGAAGATATTGCTCATCTGTTCGATGATGATTCTAACAACAGCGAATTCGAGGGCTTCGAAGATGAGTAGAAGATCAATTAACATATTTGTGTGTTTGAGCTGCGGTGTTGATTTCCTTACTTTTACTTACTTTTTTGGAAGTGTATATGATTGCTTGTCTATGCTAATAAAATTCAACTTAACCTCCGGTGTCCAGAAATTAATTAACTGATGCTGAACTGCCAAATGAAAACTTAAAAAAAATAACTCCTATAGATAATGCGCACCCAGACTTTGACGCTAAAAAATCTGGAAAAAAAGTGTGCATTATACTCGCGATTTTACGGTAATCACTTACATCCCTAGTTGGCATTGGTCTGTGCCACCTGAGGTTGTGTGGGTCAGTAGAGGTTTCACAGGGATATTGGATATAGAAATTAAAGGGAACATGACTAAACTAGACCAACTGGTTCAGGTACTGGGGAAGCTAAGTAATAGAAGACAGTAAGCTTGAGCATCAGATACAGTGCAGACTAGGAAGTGCTTGAAGAATGTGAAATCATATCTCAGGTGTGTTGAATATGACAAGTGTATGCCACTGAGACTGAAAGCTCAGTTATGTAGTTCATCTGGTAACGCTGTACTGGTGCAGAAGCATGGGCGATAAAAGAACAGCAAGTTCAATGCCTATAGGTGCTTGAAATGGGATGTCTTCATGCAAGAACAAGTGTTACATGAAAGGACGGATGACAACATAAGGTTGCAAGTCAGAATTTGTGATGTGGCTGACAAAATTCAGAAAATACTAATTTCACTGGTTCAAGCACATACAGAGGATGAATGAATAGGACCTTGTGGATTTAACATGGCAGAAGAGGGTGGTAGGAAAGAGATTCCAATGAAAGCTGAGGAAGTAGTGGATGGATTACACAAAAGGAAATTGAGTAAGTGGATCTCAGTGCCACCTTTTATAAAGGAAGGTGTCAGATGCTTGTACAAGAACCCAACCCAGATGATGGGATAAGGGGAAGGCAAAGTAGTAGTCTCTGAGTAAGTCCCAGCTCTTAAAGGAGTCAGGTACAGTCATCCTAGTCGGTGTAATTCAAATTGATCTCTCTATACTAAGGCCCTCCTCCCTTACACCACACTCACTCACTCTTGGAGCCTGGGCACTTTTAGATTTTCAGAGTGTAGGATTTTTGTTTTTTGTTTTTGTTCATTTGTTTGCACAAAAAATCCATACAAAATATAGTGTAAAAGAGCATCTCAAGCAAAGTCATTGCAAACACCACAGCGCATTCAAAAGACCAAAATTGAGAGCTAAATTTTCCCATTCAGAGCCACAAACTCCTTCTTCTTTTGGTATTGATTCCACACCCTATTTTTTCTCCGCAAAAACAAAGCAGCAATATCTTTGACCTTAGATACAAAGAATCTATCATCTGTGTAGTCTCTGGCATGGGATCACTGCACATCAGAGTGCTGTCATGACTGCTGTTTGGGGTCGCTTATTTATGATTTTATGCCATGCCCTATTTTTGCTCTGTGTCAAATGTACAAGACTCTGGAGAGGGGGAAATGGTAATCTAGGCATTGCAACTTCATCCTAATTAACTAGATCAAATATTTCACTCTGCTTCTTGGGATGACACATCTCACCCACCAACTGCAGGATGAAAATACAGTAGAACTTGCACTGAAAGAGATCAGACTTGGAGAAGAAGAATTTTTCCTGCTTTATATTATTAGTGTTTTCACTGCATTGCTGTCATTCAGCATCTGTTTCTTACCCACACTACAGCCATCACTAATGAAAAGTCAGAGATTTCCACAGAAGAGAGAAAACTATCTTACTAAAAACCAAACAAACAAACAAAAACACCACCACCATTAAAGAAAGATTAGGTGAGGCCAGGAGACCTAATCTATTCTTTCCATACAAATTCTGCTTTCACTTTAATTGGAAAGTTCATCATCATGGGTAAATCTGTTTGTTTCATAAACCCAACCGTGTTTCTGAAACCTAGTATCATTTGTGATATCATCTGTACTATTAGCCAACCTGGTGTTTTTGTTGAATTCTCTAGCATTGTTGTACCAGCAGCATAGGAGTGGCTGCGAGCGTTTCTAGCCCTGTATAACCCTGTACAGATATGAAAAGCCTTGTCTGTGCCTGCTGTATATCAGCTCCTTACGCCCGCAAACAACACAAGCCCTCGCCTTTAGGCCTCATAGGCTCTGCTGTCACTCTGCAGGTTAGCAATAGGCACATTCCAGCCTCTGAGCATGTCCCTGGAGTGTCCAGCCCCTCATCCATGGAACACTGTGCACACCGATTTACTGCTCCCAGAGCAACTGTGCACCTCAAATCACCGCTCCATTTAACTCACAGCCTGGGCTGCTGACAGAATTGATGGACAAGATGGGGGAGCCTGACTTCTTACCCAAGACTGGAAAAGAAGGGGTGTTTATATGTCAATGATATTGAAGTGGCACTGCTATATAAAGAATATTGCACACTATGCACACTATGCTTGGCTCAGGCTAGTAGCACCATTAACATACTTTCAGGGTCCTAAATTCACACTCAGATTTTTTATAGAGGGGGAAAAAAAGCAATATTTTGTTCCATGGTGTTTCTTAGTGCTGTAATGTATTGATTTTTTCAGTGCACTTTGAGGAGTCTCACGGGTTGTTATCTTTCAGAGAGGTAGCCATGTTAGTCTGTTTCAGCAAAAATAACAAAAAGTTCAGTGGCACCTTAAAGACTAACAAATGTATTACACTTCATTGTAGATGCATGACACTACTTGAAATTTACATTTATATGTCTGTGATTCTCAAGGATCTGCCCTTAAATGGGACACTATCTAACTTCTGGTTTTGCAGTGGTAATTGTGGGTGCTAAATTATGCCCAAATAATTCTATTTGAGGCTACCCTTCAAAATCAGGTTCTAGAAGATATGGCATTCTGATGTGGTGTTATTGGACATAAGCCAGATTTTACCATCCTTACTCTCAGAAATTGCACTGGATTCTGCAGTTAGTCCCATTAATATCAGTCAGACTATTTGTAGAGAAAGGTATTACTCAATGTAAGATGACAGAACTGGATGCTAGATTAATAAGAATTATGGTAGTGGAAACTCTGTTTTAGAGAGAGAGAGAGAGAGAGAGAGATTATATTTCTTCCTGAAATCATCTTATGTCTGGTTATTCTAGTTAGCAATGACATCTAGTAATGACCTCAATATTAGTCTGGATCCAAAATTCAGTTATATCGTTTACCCACTATTTATTTTATCCTAGCAATTTGTAGTACAATAAATGTATTTAATTTAAATTTTGGCTTTAAAGAAAGAGAAAGAAAAGAAAGCTATGAATATGAAATAGAATATAGAAAAAAGTTACTTTTTATGTAAGATTTCCCACACTTTGTATTTATTGGCTGTCTAGAGTATACTAGTCCATTGGTGCATTTTTTAATAACCTGTTATGGACTATCTACATCAGATTTATCTATATGTAGAGCTTTGTGGACCGAGCCTGTGAATTGTAATATAAAGAGAAGACAGATATACACATTTTTTCTTATTAAAATACAAAATTACTTCCTTGGGAGGTAGATTACATACTTTTTTAAAAAACAACATCTGTGATACTATTTAAATTTTAATAATGCCAATAACTTTCTTTCAACAGAGGAATTCAAGGGCTCGACAATAGTTGAATTAATGAAAAAAGAAGGCACCACCTTGGGGCTTACGGTATCAGGTGGAATTGACAAGGATGGGAAACCAAGAGTATCTAACCTTCGTCAAGGAGGAATTGCTGCTAGGTAACCACATCTCAAGCCACAAAATACATTATATGATGTGATTGCTTCAAAAATACATACCGCATCAAAAAGGTCACTAATAAGTAAGTGACTACCAGCATCTATAGGGCAGCACATCAGAGCAGAGAAGCTCTATAAGAAGCATTTCAATAGTAGTTGAACCATTACAACCCTTAAGGCTGCTCTGATACGTGCTAGAAGTACTGACACATTGTTTCAAGAATAATTTACTTTTTTATAAACTGTTTAAATTTAATTAACTGCTGTTCTTGAATAAAACCTACAAAAACACACTATGTATCACATCAAGGAAAAATATAGTTGAAAATCTCAGACAAGGTACTATCATAGTTTCAAATGGCTGTTGATTACCTGCTTATTTTAGATATAAATAAAACAAACCATAGCTCATTTGCCTGCTTCCACAGAGAAAGCAGAACAAGCTGTTATGGGGGGGGAGATGTAGCTGGAGAAACTGAGATTAAGTCAAATTATTCCAAGTAACTGAGCAGAACATATGTCAGTGGGCTCTGGCTTACCTGCTGGAGTTGTGAAGTTGGCTGTGGAGATAACAACTTGTCCAAAAAATACTTCTGGCAGTAGCCCAAGTAGAGAGAGGTTGGCGGGGGGTGGGGGGCGAGGGACTTGAAAGAACACTGATGGAGAGAAATAATCCCAGGTGTAGCTAAGTATTGTAACTGGCCTTATTATGCAGTTCCCGGTGCATAGGTCAGCTTTTCCTACATCATAATAAACACTCTAATACTTCTCTTCTATATATATTTTATATATTAAATTAGATTAAATTCTTGAAATGTCATTTAGCTATTTGAAAAATCAGCCCAAGAAGGGTTTTATTTATTTGACTTTAGTTGTGTGGTAAGATTAGTTTCTAATCCACTCTTGAAATGTAATTGAAAGCAACTCTGCTAATGTGGCAAAATGAGATACAAGTTTATGGAAAAGAAACTGTGTCTGTTGCAGAAGTGACCAGCTGGACGTGGGAGACTACATCAAATCTGTGAATGGAATCAACCTGACAAAATTTCGCCACGACGAAATCATCAGCCTTCTCAAGAATGTTGGTGAGAGGGTTGTTCTAGAAGTGGAGTATGAGCTCCCTCCAGTCTGTAAGTATTGGAAGGATAAAGTGGAATCCTCTTACACATAGAACAGCAGAATATAGAATTTTCAATAAGAGGTTTTAGAAATGTGTGTTTTCTCTGCAGTTAGTGCAGTAATGGTCAAATCAAATGATGATGTAGTATAGGATTTTCAAAATTGCCTAATTGGCTAAGAAGCATAAGTCCTGTTGAAAGCTTCCAAATATAGCCAATGTAAACCGTTTACGGGGATGAGCATTAAATGAGGACCCTGTGAAATACATTTGATATATTCAGAGACAAGAGAACTATGGAGTGGTGTGTGGGAAGAGAATAGGAACTGAAAACTCCACTTTGGCTTCCTCTATGATAATAGAATCGTGGGGTACGTCTAGACTACATGCCTCTGTAGACAGAGGCATGTAGATTAGGCTACCTGGCATAGGAAAATGAAGCGGCGATTTAAATAATCACCGCTTCATTTAAATTTAAATGGCTGCCGGGCTGAGCCGATCAGCTGTTTGTCAGCTCAGCGCGGTAGTCTGGACGCTCTGCGGTCAACATCAAAGGCATTTGTTGACCTCCCAGGTATGCCTCCTGGGATGAGGTTTACCTGGGAGGTCAACAAATGCCTTTGATGTCGACATGAGCGTCAGACTACCGCGCTGAGCCAACAAACAGCTGATTGGCTCAGCGCGGCAGCCATTTAAATTTAAATGAAGCGGCAATTATTTAAATCGCCGCTTCATTTTCCTATGCCAGGTAGCCTAATTTACATGCCTCTGTCGCCAGAAGCATGTAGTCTAGACATACCCATAGAATGCTAGAACTGGAAGAGACCTTGAGAGGTCATCCAAGCCCAGTCCCCTGCCCTCTTGGCAGGGCCAAACACTTGATAAATGTTTATCTAAGATTTTCTTAAATATCTCCAGTGAGGGAGATTCCACAACCCTCCTAGGCAATTTACTCCAGTGGTTAACCACTCTGACAGATAGGAAGTTTTTCCTAATGTCCAAACTAAACCTCCCTTGCTGCAATTTAATAGTGCCCATTAGTTTTACCAGTGCCCCTGCCTTCCTCCTTTTAAGATACAGTCCTCTTCCATGCATAAAGCCCCACAAAGCCCTCCCAGGGTTAATACTTTGCCTTTGTGATTTCTGGAGTTATGGGGTCACCCCATAACATCTTCAGGCACTGCCAACTCACTCCTTTCCTCCTGTCCTCTTCAAGTGCCATTCTTCAGCATATTCATGGTAGGAACTTTCTGGGTGATAGACCTACCTGCCTGTCAGTGTACAACTTTGCTGTTGTTTGTATCTCTGCCACCTCACTGATCTCTACCACAGTCTGAGACTCAAGGTTATGTTAGAGTGCACCAGTATAATAAGCAAACCACAGAAGAGGCAAGAGGGATAATGTGAACCAGACAGTCCCCTAAAGAGTTTAGAGCAGTGGTTCTCAACTCGTTTCAGTCCACAGACCACCAGGCCAATCAAAAAATTTTTGTGGACCACCTCCAGCACATGTAGCACAGGACGAACAACACAGCAACCGCTCAGCACGACGGCGGCAGCTACACTGACGCTCAGAGCCTCAGATGGAAGTTACTGGCAACACAACGTGGTTGCGTCCTAGGTGATACTATGGATGACATGCCGCGTGCTTGTGAACACGGCGTAAAACAGCCTAACGGTGGCGCCTGCTCACACCGTGTGACTTTGGACAATGTTCCTGTGGACCACCGAAAAGGTCACCATGGACCACCAGTGGTCCATGGACCACCAGCTGAGAACCACAGGTTTAGAGTGAGGGAGAGAGCTGGCCAGCAGATCACCTACTCCCTTAAGACATTAGGCATGGAAGGTTGTTTTAGGCACAGAAGGCAGATGGGGGCAAGGGATGTGCTGGGAGCTGTGGTTGAGAGGGCGAATGGAGAACTTCATGCTATACAAAATGGACTCCAAAATTCAAGTTCGCATTGACACCCAAAGCTAGCTGACTACCTTATTGTGGGTCTTGTTATGAAAAGGAGTATATACAGTCCTGTTTAACATCTTTCTTCCCTCACTCCCTAATTTTTAAAAGTGTGTGCATGAGAGAGAGAGAAAGAATTAGTAACAATTGGGAGGTATTGGGCGAGCGGGGTAGCTGGAGTGAGGGAGAGCTGGAAAGATGGGGGCTGGAACAGGAGGGACTGTTAGTGACAGCTGGTTGGCAAACAGGTAGTTGCTGAAGCTCTGTCAGCCAGATAAGAAAAGTAAGTGCTCCTTCATATTGCTCATAGACAGGGCTTGACAAACCGCTGAATCTACTCGCCCGTGGCGAGTAGATTTCAGCCGGTCGCTCTGTGAGCCCCATTCATCGGCGCTGCGCGCATGCGCAGTGCCAGTCTGGCGCATGTGCAGTGCGGGGCCGGCGAGTAGCTCTCACTGCAGTTTGTCAGCCCTGCTCATTGACATTGAGCAAGTAGGGTGCATATCTACAGGGCTCAGCATGTCCTTACTTTGCTCACCTAGGCAGCGCCTCTCCAGCTACACTGTTCTTTATGCCTGTGTGAGGGGGAGATGTACTGTCTGTGCTGCCAGAAGTGTGCAATACAGACATACCGTCAAACACAGAGCCAGATCCCTCAGTGGCTGTAATTTGGAATTACTATCTATTGAACTATGTGATTATATGCCAGTTTAGGCTAAAGATCTGGTCCACAATGTTCTCAGTAAGATCATGAGATGTAGTTAATTACAGCTTTTAAAAACTTTTGCAGTTGAACTGTTCCCATTTTGTGATCAGAAATGCAATCGCTTGTCTGGATTAGAAGCAGTGCAGAGCTATGAATCTGATCAGACAAAGTTTTCCTTTTAAATCTTTCAGCTGTACAAGGATCAGGTGTCATTTTTAGAACGGTGGAAGTTACTTTACATAAAGAAGGGAACACTTTCGGGTTTGTAATACGAGGTAAGTCATCCTTAAATATGAACGGTGTGAAAATCTAGATCAGCACAAGCTAAATAGTGATAAGTTTTTATGGTACCATACAATCCTATTTCAAGATTTGTTCACCATTTGTAAATCCTGTGTGATTACTTCATGATTTCTTCTGTACTTAATATACTGTGTTTATGAACTCATATATAATTCTTTATTTCTAGAACAATAGTAATAAATACATTATGCCAAGAACATAACTGACTTTGGTTCACATAAGGCCAAATCCTGGTCCCAGTGAAGTTAATAGGAAGTGTGCCATTTGCAATGGGCTCAGGGCTCTTAATGGAGCTAATCTTAGGCCTTGTCTCCACTTATTGGAGGATCCACGTTCTGGCAATTGATCTTCCGGGGTTCGATTTAGTGGGTCCAGTAAAGACCTGTTAAATAGAATGCTGAGGGCGCCTCCATTGACCACGGTACTTCTCGCTATACTACTTGGGAACATTTCTCCCATGGACTTCCCGCTGTGAGACTGCCCCTGAAAATCGATGCAAAGTACGTTAACTCCAGCTATGCAATTCACGTAGCTGGAGTTGCCTATTTTGCATCAGTTTTCTCTGCTAGTTTAGACCTGGCCTTACATAGTAGTTGTTTATGTTAACTATTAAAATTTGATTTATGGTTTAAGAACATCCCACGCCTCTAGTATAATGTGAGTCCTCATGCTGAATTGGAGAACAGAAAACCTTCATGAAGCTTTTAGACAGTGATACCCTCATGGTAAATTGTGGGAGTTTATTAACTCATAGACTTCAGAGTCAGAAGGGACCACCATGATTATCTCTAGTCTATTCCCCTGTATGTTGTAGGTCACAGAACCTCATAGAACCCTAAGCTCAGGGAAAACCATGTCCTGTGTTTTTATTTCAATATTTAGCATCTCCCAGTGGTCACTGTTGGGTTCTTCTAAGTACAATTTTTCCCTTCCTTCTCCTGTCCCCATTTGACCATCCAGCAAAGCATTCAGGATACCTAGTGTGAATGTCCATACAGGTGAGCATAAAGAGTATGTACTGAAAACAACAACAACAACAAAAGGAATGGATTTGTGGGGGCTTTTAAGAAATGAAAATCCCCCTTTAACAAATCTTATTCAAAAGGAGCAGTAGAGTAGGAATCCCCTGTATGTAAGCTAGCATAGCACTGCTCCACATGTGCAGACATGTAGGTGTATTTTAGTGGCTTAATAGTTTTTGCTTTTCTAACCAATCTCTAAGTGTGCATGCTGCAAACCTTTGGAATTACATTTTGGAAATTAGTTTTCATAAAAAAAAACAACACTACAAAGGTCTTTTATTTCATTCCCCTTTTCTAGGTGGAGCACATGATGACAGAAATAAATCTCGTCCTGTTGTAATAACATGTGTTAGACCTGGAGGGCCTGCTGACAGGTACAATTCATTTTTCTCTGTAGCGAGAGAAAAGTTAGATTGTTTGTGACAAAAGTTAAGAGAGTCATCTGTGGAGCACAGTATACAATGTTCAAACCCAGTCCTTTGAAGTTAAAAAAAATCATGCATTTAATTGTAGTGACAGTAGGCAACCAGAGGAGCCTTGCACACTGTATTTCAAAATGTATTTCTCTTGCACTACAGAAACAAATTATCTAGATGTGTATTTTTTCTGATAACACATTAGAGCTAATCCTGACCTGAGTTATTACTCACTCCTTTCTCAGGCTTCACTCCCACTCCATCATTCCTGAATAAGGAGTTTAAGATATGGCCATATTATGTTGTGTGTGTGTCTATGTATAGACACACACGTGCGTGCACAATGGTAATATTTGTGTGTGTGTGTGTGTGTGTGTGTATATATACATGTATATATATGTGAATATATATAAAATCTTGTACCTGTAAAAAAGAAGAAAAAAACTATTTTGGTAAGGTTCTATATGTCAGTTACATTTTCAGAAAAGGCATTGGTGTCCTTAGAACGTTAAAGGAGCTAAACGGACAGTTTCTTTAAAGGATGCTGAGTTCTCTAGCTTATGCTTAGAAAGTTTGCTTATGGCTAACATTAATAAACAGACAAATGTTAAAAAATACTTTCTTTTTTTCTGTTTTCCTCCTACCCTGCCCTTTTCTCTGAAACTTGAATTAAGAATAGGAATAATTTTTGCTAATAATTCAGGATGTATTGTGATATATGCTTAGGAGGGAGGATGGCATTGCTAGCCAATTTTCTTTCAGATAGCAGGTTGGGAAGAAGTGAACTGTCCAAATGAGTTGAAGGATGTAAATCAGGAGGTGATTCCTCACAGTTGGCAATCTGCCTTTTCATCAGTGTGTTTGTGCTTGGAGCATGTGTGTGAGAGAGAGAGCATATATTGTAACAAAACCAATATCTAATATCAGTCCGCTGTGACTTGATTATTTAGTAATGGGTAGTTTTTCCCATCACTGATTTTCCGATTAAAGCAATTTCCTTTTCACAGTGACCCCTGAACACTTTTAATGTCAAAGTAAATGTTAAAAGTAAAGTCAAGTGGGATGGATGTCAGAAAGGCGTCAGTGAATCGCTTTGCGCAAGTGGCTATTATCTCCAAACCACATTATGTTAAATTAATAAGGACTGTTCCTTTAACTTCCCTCAGAGAGGGCACAATCAAACCTGGTGACAGGTTGCTGAGTGTGGATGGAATTCGACTCCTTGGAACATCACATGCTGAAGCCATGAGTATTCTGAAGCAGTGTGGGCAGGAAGCAACTCTGCTGATAGAATATGACGTCTCGGTAATGGGTAAGTTGAAATTCTGAGCTTTAGTTCTGGGAGCCATCCATGACATTTTACTCTCTATCTCTGATAAGCTACTTCAAAATTGATGATGACCTCTTATACCTCAGATATTCCCATCAGAACCACCTCATTAATATTTTTTGGTTTGTGGGGAGGTGAGCAGTATTGTAATTTAGAGTCTTGATAATTTGTGGTTTGTAAAGTGAAGCCACACTGTGGATCCTAGCAAAATAGCGCTCTCAATGACTATGTTTGTACAAAGTAGATAAAGGTGTGTAAGCATTTCTATCCAGATTGCACAAACAGGAGGCTTATTTGTTGTGGCAGGAGTCCTTATTTTATTTTGCCAATGTAGCTGCCAACAGCATAGAAAAAGCCATGCAACCTCAAATATTCTGAAACAGATGTGCAAAGGAGTGTGAGAGAGCAAGAAGAAGGTAGGAAGGAAAAGTGAGAGGTGCAAATTGAGCTTTAATTTTGATGCAGGATCTTGTAGGAATCCAGTGAAGATATTTGATGAGGGGCTAAACGTGGCCAGAATATAAGACAAATTAGATGGTTCTGTACAGCAGAGTTTTGAATAGACGTTTCATCTACTTTTGGAGAGACATTCCATCACCCTCGTTTCCTAGGCTTTTGATGAGAACTTGAGCCTAGAGGTGGAGGAGTTATCCGAGCAGCTGGACACCTTGTTCAGCATGCTCTCAGCCTATACCCCTACCTATGTTGTAGTACCGTGCATGATGGGGTCCTGAAAATTTCCAGGACCCTCTGGCAAACCTCATCATCCATCCCTTCCCCTTCCAAAAGGGCCAAAAACAAGTAATTCATCCTGGCCAAAGGATTTGAGTACTCACCTCTAGTCTTGCTGCTTGTCTCTGTGGCCAATGAAAAGGACAACCAGGGCATACCATTTCAACTCCCAAAAATAAAGAGGTCAAAAGACTGGACCTTTTTGTGTGGAAAATTTATTCAACAGCCAGCCTGCAATTTCAGGTGGCAAAACACCGGTCTTTCTTGGGAAGGTACAATTTTAACTTATGGGACTCCCTCCATACGTTCAAGGAGTCCCTTCCCCAAGATTTAGCCTAGGAATTTGGCACCTGGTGAAGGAAGATACCATAGCAGCATGGTGCTCTCTTCAATTGGCATGGGATGTAGCTAACTCTGCAGCGAGGTAGTCAGTGGTAGTCATAAGGCACAACCCCTGATTTCAGACTGCTGGCCTCTCTCAAGAAATGAAGACCTCAATTCAGGACTTCCCATTTGATGAGAATGAACTTTTTGCAGAGTAGACAGACATGAGGCTGTGTGGGTTGAGGGCACTTGATCTACCCTTTGCTCACTGGATATGCATACGCTGCAGTCTGCAAAGAAGCAGTTCTGGCCATCTCGGCCACCAAGGCCTTGGCAGCCTCAACAGGATTCTGCAAGGAAAAAGAATAGAGAAATGAGCTTTAGACCTTAAAGCCTTCTTCCTTCCCCTCACCCACACAGTCTGGACTAGCAAAGCATACAGGTGTCCAGAAATACTCGTTTTGAGGGCGTGCTCAAGACAGATGCTCCAATCATTTCCCTGGATCCACATGGTTCTTGACTCAACCGTCTCCACCCCTACCATTTGCCCTGGTCAGAGGTGACCTTGGACTGCTGGGTACTAGAGATAGTATCACAATGCTATACCCTGCAATTCTTGGCAGCCGCTTCCTCCCATCCCCCCTTCCCTGTCTCTTCTTATGAACAGCTCCTCATTCAGGAGGTCAAGAACCTACTGCACCTGTGGGGGAGGTGCTCCCTTGGGGTATGGAGAAAAAGGAATTCTACTCCCACTACTTTCTGATCCCAGAAGCAAAAGGGGGTCAGGACATAAACTTACCTGTCTTCTTTCCAGAGCTTCATACGTCCAGTGAGGAATGCAAGCTGCACATCCTGGGCATCAGGAGGGTGCTGGCCTTCTACAAAGATAGGAAAAAGCTGTTTTGTAAGTCAAGGCAGTTGTTCATTTTGGTGGCAGACTGACTGAAGGGTCATTCAATATCTGCTCAAAGGACTTCATCCTGGATCACTTCCTGTGTCCACTGCTGCTATGATCTGGCTAACCTGCTTCCACTGTTGATTGTGATAGCACATTAATCTAGGTGCAGAGGCATCGTCAGGGCCTTCCTGGCAAAGGTTCCAGTCCATGTGGTGTGTAGGGCTAATATCTGGTCATCTGTCGACAAATTCATGTCTCATTATGCACTTACCCAGCAAGCTCGAGATGACATAGAGCTGCTAGCTGCGTGACCCATGACCTCCCACCCTACCTCCATGGACACTGCTTGTGAGTCACCTAGAATGGAATCGACATGAGCAAGTACTTGAGGAAGAAAAAATGGTTACTTAGTTTTCGTAACTGTTGTACTTCAAGATGTGTTGCTCCTGTCCATTCTATTACCCACCCTCCTGCCCCTATGTCAGAGCTGCCAGCAAGAAGGAACTGAGAGGGTGTAAGTCCAGCAGTGCCTGATATATCAATGTGTTTCCACAGCACTCAAGGGGGCACAAGGCTGCCCCTACGGATTCCACTAAGACAAAAATCTGTGGCCGCTGTGCATGTGGGCAGGGGCGGCCCGTGAGCCTGGGCAAACTAGGCAATTGCCTAGGGCGCCGCCGGCCCGGGAGCCTGATGATGACGTCACGGGACACCCCGTGATTACGTCATGGCCATTGACGGCCGTGCAGGCGGGGGTGCCGATCATGCCTTCCGCCTGGGGCGCCAGCTGCTGCAGCGGCCTCGGGCCGCTCCTGCATGTGGGCATGCACGTGTCTAGAATGGAATGGACATGAGCAACATTACAAAGAACAACAGTTACGAAGATGCAGGTAACCATTTTTTCAGAGTTATGAGCATTTCAGAGGTACAAACAATCTCCATTTCCGAGGTGTTTGTAACTCTGAGGTTCTATTATATTAAATTTGCACCTTTAGTGAATCATTTCACCTCTCTATCTGTGTCTACACTGTACACTAAGCAAAGGCTCTGACTCAAGTTTGAGCCCAAACCCCTCTTCTGTCCCCATACACATCGATCTGATGTGGGTCCTAGGACCTTCTTGGGATGAAGATCAGATACCAAGTCTTCCTATAGTGTGGCAGTGTGGATGCAGCTTAAGCTGGACATTGAAATCAGAATGTATAGGCCAGTAAAGACATGTTAGCACTTCTGAGAGACCCAGATGTAGCAATGGTAAGCCCAGACTTACAATGCAATGTGAACGCTTAAGCCTGGGCTTGGAAACACTGAGTTCACAATCCCGAGTCCCATAGACCTGGCTTTACAGTGCAGTATAGATGTGGTATCTGTACCTCTTTTTCCTCTCCTTGCTTTGTCTATCTTGGTTGTGGACGGCTTGGAGCAGGGGCTACCTCTTACTGTGTGTCTGCACATAGCCTCAAACAATGGAGCCTGACCTAAGGTGGGGCTCTACACACTACTGTAATACCAATAATGGTAGCAGCATTCCTTGCCTGTTGATCACACTATGTCACTTTCTTCTTGAAAGCCTTCCAGCTGCATTGAACTTTATGGGACTATGCATGCGCTTAAAGTTACTCACATGCTTAAATATCTTGCTGAGTTAGGCAAAGAACTTACCAACATGAAAGGGATACTATCTGCCTGTTGCGGCTTCTTTGGAAATGTGTCTTGTTTCATGATTCATGGAAGACATTATGATGTAGTTTCAAGAGGCTTTGAAATAATGAGAAAAAGAAATAATAGATTCATCTCTGAAAATGATAGGAAAACATGTTCTACAGTGACAGCTTGAGGAAAACGGCCTTCACGATGAATTAGGAGCATAGAAATGTTCTGGCACAGTAGAGATGGCAATCTGTGAGGTGTCTTTCTTTTCCCCAAACCATCTCATTCTGTTCTGATGATGAAACAGGATGATTGCTCATATTTCCCAAAAGATTTAGGGGAGATTACATATATTTCTGATTTTGTGAGAAATAAATAATGCTGTAAGTCCTTGTGTGTCTGCACAGGAGAAGTGTAAGAAAATCTCACACTAAATTTAGTATCATGCAGAGATAGTATAAACTGCATGGACTTTATAGCTTTTTTCATGGTAGTCCTTAGATTAAGCCATTGATGGGAGATTAACTGCTCTTTTTTATCAATGAGTGATTTAAAAGTCTCTTCAGGAAGAGGAAAACATATGAGCCAAGTCAATTGGCTTTGTGAGGTAATACATATGGGGACATTTTCCCCCAGAGATATCTATAGTAAATCTTGTTATTCTGCACTGGAATGCATCTCTTTCTAGAGTACATGGTGTAGGGTACTGGAATCATCTTTACATGGAGAATTACTGCATTAGATTGAAATAAATTCTCAAATTGTTCAAGCTAGGAATACTGTACTGTAGTTAGCTAAGTGAGTTTCATGACTTATTTTTGATAGTGGATGAGCATTAAATCACACTTGCCTAAGAGAACAAATCTAGAGCTCAGGTTTTCTTCAAGGAGGAGCTGCATTTCAACGATTTTATGGGCACAGATGAGAAATCCTGTAAAAGTGCCACTATAGTCTCAAAACAAGATATTTACACAAATTCCAGATTAAGGCTCCCAGTGTCCTCATCCAAGAGGAGGAACAAAAGTTTATTAATGGATTTCTTAATGATCAGAATGGGGAAAGTGACTTTCAGCCTTTCCAAAAACATGTGATTCATAATTACCATATATACCCTGGAGGCTAATGAAAAAATTCCTGAAAAGTTTGAGGAAAATTCATCCATCAGCTTGGATTTCTGGACATGAAAATAGTACCATGATTTAGAATTCTGACCTCTTATCTACCATTTTTGTGCAATTCTAACAAAAATATAGCTTATTGTTGCCCTTCAAGTGGTCTGCCTTATTACATCTTGACAATTCCTGTAAAGGGAATCTTTGCAGTAAAGTGGTCATAAGTAAGAAAAAATAAATTGCTAGATTATAGTGTCTGAGTATTTTGTGGCTGGCTGCACCTAAGGGAGAACATAAAGAACCTTTTGTAACACATCACTTTAATAGAAGCTTCCTCTTAGCTTAAGTAGTAGGTACCTGTATTATTATTATTAGAACCAAAGGAACGGGGTTCTAATCCTAGTTTGCATATTTGGCTTCTTTGTCTAGCAAATACAGTATTTGTTTGTAGAAATGGTTTCATTAAACAATGGCAAGCAACAATTGTTTCCTTGAAAATGACAAGGAAATTAGCCAAGTTGATTTTGAGTTCTATGTCTTTAAAAATCACTCTGACTATAGAGCCGCTCAGTAGCAGCTGCTTTCCTAAAGCTGCACCCAAAGTATTAGATGAACATGATGTTTATTCTCTCGTATAACTTTACACAGAAGAAAATATTAATGTGCTTATTTTCTCAACTCTTAAAGACAGTTCATCATAACATGTTAAAGTTATCAATGCTTTGTTTACAACAACACTTTTTAAAAATATGCTACCAAGTGTCTTACCTCATTGGGTCACTTTAGCAAAAATATTTGGTTCATAGAGTAGCTAAAGAGCAATAATTTTAAAGGGATACAGTCATAAAAATCTGCCTTAGTATTTAGTAACTCTTTTATGAAGAGTTACCAAGAACCCTCCTGGCAGGAAGGGCACGGTACAACATCTGCATGGTCCAAGAGGCATGTTGTGTAATCTATACAATCTGATGACCACTTTTAAAAACAAGAAGTGGAAAAGACAAACCCTAGGGATTGTTCCTAAGATTCACAGTGCATCATAAAGCAAGGGGATCTAATCTTGAAGAACTTCTAGAGCCCCTAAATTCTACAGATTAAGGGGAAGCTGAAGGAGCTGGGGACTCTGCATAGCTTTGCAGCAATGGGAGGAGACAGGACCCTTGCCAAGGTTAAGAATTCAGGAAGAGACTGTGAGCTAGGAGGATCTCCTATACTCCCTCTTTTGTTAAAAACTTAAAGTTAGCAAAGATTTAGTCTATTAAAAGAAACTTTGGGGGGGAGAATGGCCAGGGATCTGGCATTTGAAGGAGACTGCTAATAGCTGCACTGTCAAAAGGCCTGGATCCCACAGTACTCTAAATGCAAATGATTTGATCCTTTAACATACATTTTCTCTCATGTGTCCCTTCAGGGACAGACTCACTGTGTGTGTCAAGTGTATACTGAAAGCTACTGCTATTGTCATAGCGACCTTAGGAGCTGAAATATTAATCTGCCTTATCGTCATTACACACCTAGGGGGGAAAAACCATTACATTTAAAGAACAGTGTTATGTTTGCAAAGTCAAGGACAGAAAAGTTAGGAGATACCACTTACTTTGCCTGTAAGGTTGCCTGTTTGCCCATTTTCACTGCCCAGGCTCCTCATCCTATCTCAGTGTCCAGCCTGTGGCTCCTTGTCCCACTCAGTGTCTTTGACCAGCCAGTCCTAGTCTCTCCCCTCAGTTCCCAGTTTCCACCCCCATCTTCCTGTCCAAGTCCCACCCAAGCTACCAGTCCCCATTTCCCTCTCCCACTCCTTGCTGCCTCCAATCCCAATCTTCCCACCACCTCAGGATCCTTGTTTAAATCTACTCCTACCTCCACCTACCCACTGGCAGGGATGGCTCTTTGTTCCCTTTACTTGCAAATTAGGCAGCTTCCTCCTCCTTACTGCCTGAGCCCAGCAGGAGGGCCATTGAGTGTATTAAGACCCAAGGTATGGCCCAGGGTGGGCAATAATTTTCACAGGAGGGCCACTTCATTAATTTTGGTATGTGGTCACGGCCCAGGCCTGAGGCAGAAGCAGCGGAGCTGAGAACTAGCCTCCCCCCGAGTTGTCTGGGGTTGGAGACTTTGAATGAAAAACCACAGTACGCCACTGCCGCATTGCCTGCAGCCACCCAGGGTTGCTGCGACTATTTAAAGGGCTCACAGCTCTGACCATGACTGGGAGCCATGAGCCATTTAAATAGGATCCTGCTGTCTGAGTCACCTGGAAATTCAGTGGCACGGGCAACAGGATATAAATAGAAAGCAGCCAGATGCAGTCCGCAGGCCGGATCAAAGTGTTAGGTGGGCCGGATCCGTCCCCCAGGCTGCATCTTGCCCAGCCCTGGTGTGGCCGCAGCTAACCCAGGTCAGCTGACTCAGGCTTCTGAGACTCAGTCTCTGGGGCTAAAAATCAGGATGTGGATGTTCAGATGTCAGCTGGAGCCTGAGTTCTGGGACCTACCACCCTCATAGTGTCCCACAGCTCAGGCTCTGGCCCAAATCAAAACATCTACACAATGATTTTTCAGCCCTAGACCAGGAGCCCCAGGAACTGAATCAACTGCTATGGGCCAGCCGCAGGTTATTTTATCCCTGTGTAGGCACACCCTGAAAGCACAGAAGAGATGGGCTCTCTGCTCTTAGTTTACTATGTGGATCAGGATCTGGTATAACCCACAGTAGCCAAGAGGTGCCCTTGCAGAGAAAGTTCAGCTCAGCACCAGGATGGAGCATCCCCACTGCAGACAGAACCTTGGGAAATTTATCTACTAAAAGCTAAGACATCTGTAGTGAACATGTGCAAATTGCAACTTGTAACTTGTCAATATTCAGGCAGTTTTTCCAAGGATGGTTCAACTTCAAGTCTCTGCTCAAAGGCATGAGAGTGCTAGAGATTTTTAATGTAAATGCTGACATAGCTTTTGAAAATGAGCAAAACAATGCATTTTCTTGAAGCCCCATTCTGAGAAATGGCTAAATTGTTTTATGTGAAGTTTTCAAAAATAATAATCAATAAATTACAGCCTGAGGCAGACACCTGGCAGAAAAATGTCAGCACAAATAATTTGTGACAAAGTTATAAACAACTAAAGACAGGAGCTTATAATGGTGTCAGGCAACCTTAGTAATAGGTGATGTTACAAACTTCATGTATTATGCTGGATCTGCTAAATCCAGTTTCCTTTCTTATTTGTTATCTGTTCTTGTTTGTTGATCTAATTTGTTATTCGTGTCTGTTAGTAGAAGATTACTGAAAAACAGGGAGGAATCTTTACTTTTTACACTCACAGTATTTTTTTTTCTTTACACAACTTCATGATGGTCCCTGAGGAGAAGTAAAAAGAGTTCTGTGGTGCCGTATAGCTTACAAATTACTCTAACAGGCTCAATTAACATTTCTGTCTAGTACTTATGAAACCAAGGGGTTATTAAATGCAGTTTCATCCACTTTGTTCTGTAAGAGAGAAAAATTATAATGGTGAAATGAAATTTTATTATTACACAATAAGTAAAAATAAAGTTTCATTATCTGAAATAATAAGAGAGAAGGGGGATTCATTCTATTCAAAGAACCACTTAGAATAGAAAAGTGTTGTGCTGTCGTGTACTTGCTGTTAATTTGCACCCAGAGAAATGGAGACATCTGCTTTCAAATATTTATTAGGAAGTTGGAATGTCTCCTCTGCTGATCTAAATATTGTCCTATTTAAAATATATAAAATACCTACCGTTTTTATGCAGGGCCTCTATCTATGTGGGAGGACTGCTAGTGTGTCCTCCCATGTATTCTGAGGAACTGACTTGACTTTTTGTGTGCCAATTAAAGTTCCTATGTCCCTCAATGAGAGTCAGGCAGCAACCCATGTAAGCTGCCTCTGAGTGTGGAACAGCTGCTCCCTGCCATTCTTGTTACAGAGGTTGAACCTCCTTTGTCCAGAACCCTTGGGAGCTGAATGGTCCTGAACCACGGAGTTTACTGGACAAGGGGAGGTCAAGCTCTGCACCCGGCTGGAGCTGCACTCCATGCTACCTGTCCCGCTGCCTCCAGCCCCGGCCAGGGCTACGTCCCTCACTGCACCAGCCCTGGACAAGGACCAGCCCCGCTGCCTCCAGCCCTATTGGGGCTGTGCTCCTTGTCATCAGCCCTGGTAAGGGCTGTGCTCCCCACCATGCCAGCCCCATTGGTGCTGTGCTCCCCCCCGCCAGCCCAGACCGGGCTGTGCTTCTGTACCTGGCCATTGTGGGCTCTCTGGTCCAGCAATATCCCTGGTCCTGCTGGACCATAGATGTTGCTGAACCAGAGAGTCCCTGATTTTAGAATTTCAACCTGTAAAAGAAATACCAGTTTTGGATAACTTATTGTGAAACATTTTCATTTCACTCCTGGGAAAAATCTTTTCTGAGCAGTGTCTCACCTGATATACTCCCCACACCCAGTTGGCCCTTGAGGTATCAGCACTTGTGCCTCTGAAAAGCCATATTAGTAGTAGTGTGGCTTTGCCAGAATATCATTTTTAATGTGCTGCTTTCTCTCAAGTGTTCTGCAGAATGATGGTCTAGTTTCATCTGCCAGCTACATACATTGAAGCAGGGTAATTAAAGGTAGTTAAAACTCAACTCTTGCTCTTTATATGAAGATGGAAGAGACAATTACCTGTTCTGTAACTGATGCTCTTCGGGATGTGTTGCTCATGTTCATTCAGCATAGGTGTGTGTGCCTGCCACATGCACCAATGCCAGAAGTTTTTTCCTAAGCAGTACCTGTACAGGCTGGGGTCCCCACGCCTCCTGGAGTGGCGTGCACATGCCATGCTATCTAGAACTCTCCCTGGCCCCTCACTCCTCAGTGCCTTCTTATCGGAACTCCGACAGAGGGGATGCAGGTGGGAGGTTGAATGGACATGAGTAACACATCTCCAGGAACACAAGTTACAGAATAAGTAACTGTTTTCCTTCAAGAGCTTGCTCATGTCCATTCAGCATAGGCGACTGTAAGCAGAGTCTGCGGAGGTGGGTGGGAGCTCTGAACATGCAGACTGCGGTACAGCCCTGCCAAATGCAGCAGCATCCTTGGCCTGCTGCGTGATGGCGTAATGAGACCATACAAGGGGAATGCTTACTGCAGCTACAGCCAGAGCATGCTTTTCCAAACACTGTCACTGGCGGTAAGAAGGAACTGAGGAAGGAGAGGCTAGGGAGTGTCCTATGTAGCACGGCATGTGCACACCACTCCAAGGAGCGCTAGAGACCCCGGCCCCTATGGGTACTGCTTAGGGGAAAACGTCCATGCATATAGCAGGCACACACACCTGTGTTTAATGGACATGAGCTAGCACTCGAAGAATTCAGAGTTCTGGGTCTGTCTTCGAAAAGTGCTTGTACAAAGCACTAGAAGAAGAGCCTAGCCTAGCCCAACCTGGGCCTCTCAGATCTCACAAGTCTCTTCGTTATCCATTGTTTATATGTCAGTAAATCCTAAACTGCGGTCACTCCATGAGTGGGGTAAAAACCCCAATGTGTGTCTACAAATGTCTTTAATATAATCTGGGACTAAAACAACTGAAATGCATTAATCCTAATAGTTTGTTGTCACATGGCATCCCTCCAGGGCACGTTAAAATTGTTTGGTGCCCTAACTGTGCATTTCCAAACCCTACAATGTTTGGATTTCTCTTCAGTTTAACCTTTTCACTGAATTTCCTGGGTTTATAGTGCTTGGTTTGGAGATAATTACAACATCCATATAATATATTTCACCTTCAATGCTTGGTGTCATTCCACGACTTACTACTTCCTGACAGCCCTCCTAATCGGTGGATGTCCCATGTAACTGTGGGGACATATTTGTATTCTGTTTATTTTTTCATTGCTAGACATCCACCACCCTGGATGAAACCATCCACCTCTAAAAATAACATGATGTATCTTATTTAATTGGTGTTGGCATAAAAGCTGCTAACTTTTAAGCCTTTTAGAATAGGGCTGGAATTTCTGCTTACTTCCAGCTGGTATATATTCTCCAGCCTGAAGAATGTATTCTGCAGGGAATTTCCTTACTGGGTAGAGTAAAATGTCCTCTTGTCATATCTCTTATTAAGTATAATTGTAGTGTCACAGGTAGGGAAAGCGTGAATCATTTGTCTCTGCATGTTGAATGAAGACTATCCTGATGTGCTGGGTAGGGGAGTAGGAAAAGCAGTTGGAAAGAGGACTGCAGTGCCAAATACATACTCACACTTAAATCTCAGTGGAGATTAAACAAATGTTCATTCTTTAAGCTGGCTCATCTGTTACTTATTGTGCTGGATAAAACCAAACTAATTGGCATAACGAGTCCTCTCAGTTTATATAACTCTGAAAAAGAATTGGACAAGGCAGATGAAGTGCTTAAATTCAGGGCAAAAATGTCATCATGTCACAAAAGGCAGGCTGATAATTAAGCATCTCAAAGATTAAAGAAACTTCTGGACCTGACATGCAGTGCGGGAGAAACTCTATAACCAGAAAAATCCAATTAAAAAATGTCAACCACTGGAGCTGGCTTACTGACGCTGCATCAAACCAGGCGACCAAGGACTAAGAGTGGAATAGAATTTCTGTATATTAGAAAGGGCTTGGGCTGTTTTATCTGGGGCTGCGGGTGAAGCAGGCTTGTCCCTGAAGGAACAACAGTGGTGTTAATAATGGTAGCATCCACTGTCTGTGGAAAGATGAACATTGCTCATTTTACTAGAACCCTTCCCAAAGCAGTTTGTGGGGATAGGCAGGGGAAGCTTGAATTGAACACCTGTGCAGTATATCCTCTTGACAGTTTTTATCAGCAGGCCACAGAGACTGCGCATGATGGGTTTGGCGCAGGGGAGAGGGGCTGGCAAGTCCTTTAGGCCAGTGGTTCCCAACGGCCAGGCTGCAGACCAGAGCTGGGCCATGAACCACTGGCTGCCAGGCCATGGCACACTGCCAGGTAATGCCCCCATGGCTTGATGATTGGCTCGGCGGGGTTCCCTGTAAACTGCGCAGCAGCGTGGCCGCGCAGCCGCTAATTGAGCTGGTGTGCTGCGGCTGGAGCTGGGACCATGGTGAGGCTGCCCATACTGGGAGAGCCTCCCCGCGACCCTGGTTCCAGTTCGAGTGGCTGCACGGCTGGGGACAGGGCCACATGGAGGGCGGCAGCTCCAACGGCCAGGGCTGGGGCTGCATGGAGGGCAGCTGCTCCAGTGGCCTGGGCCAGGGCTAGGTGGAGGGCGGCTGCGGCTAGAGGAGAAGCTCCCGGGCACCCCAGGCCAGTCTCCTCCCCCACTTCTCGTGGGAGGAGAGACCAAAGAACCATCCGCCACGCGAGCTGGCTTTCCTCCCGCCCACGCTGGCACTGCTAGGCGGCTCCCTTTCCCTGGCCTCCAGCTGCTCCCAGCCCAGGCAGTGTGCACACACAGGAACCTCCCACCGCCTGGCCGTGCTGATCCCTGGAGGCTGGTTCAGGGACTCCCTGGCAGGGTGGCTGGGGCTGAGCAGGGGCTACCACTACCCAAGCGACTAGGGTCGGGTGAGGGGACAAGGCAGGAGAAGCCCGCCGAGCCAGAGTCAGCACACCGCCACTTTCAGCCCAACCTCTCCCCAGCTTGGTCCCTTCTTTCGTTTGCACTCCTCGCCCCCTTCTTCCTTTTCCCTTCCCTTCTCCGTCCTCCCCCCGGTTCCCTTATGGTTTGTATACAGGTGCAATGTAAAATAACACATGACTGCTTAAAATTAATTACCATAATGAATATGCAAATATTTCTGTGCTGGTCTGCCAAACGTTTTTTAATGAGTTTACCAGTCCATGGTATGAAAAAAGGTTGGGAACCACTACTTTAGGCCAAAGCCTAGACCATCATTAATAAGTATGAACTGAGGCTAAACTTGGAGACAATGGGCTAAATGATTTCCATTATACAAGTGCAAAGTCCTGATCAGGCAAAGTATTTAATCAGGTGCTGAATTGTAAGTGCATCTTGAGTGCTTTACTGAACAGAGATGAATTTAAGCAGGTGCTTACATTTAAATATGTTTTTCATTTTCTGGCCTAAATCTGGAATAATTCAATTGAAGGTGTTCTGGAATAAAACTGCTGTGAGATCAGAATCAGACCCAGTGAGGTTTCCATATGAAAACTCGATATGAGATTAGAGAGGCTAATCTCCATATGAGATTAGAGAGTCTATCAAAATAAAGAACTCAATAATAATGGGGGATTTCAATTATCCCCATATTGACTGGGTAAATGTCACCTCAGGACAAATTGCAGAGATGAAAATTTCTTGATACCTTAAACGACTGCTTCTTGGAGCAGCTGCTACAGGAATCCACAAGGGAGAGGCAATTCTCGATTTAGTCCAGAGTGGAGCGCAGGATCTGGTCCAAGAGGTAACTATAACAGGACCGCTTGGAAATAGTGACCATAATATAATAACATTTAACATTCCTGTGGTGGAAAGAACACCTCAGCAGCCCAACACGGTGGCATTTAATTTCAGAAAGGGGAACTATGCAAAAATGAAGAGGTTAGTTAAACAGAAATTAAAAGGTACAGTGACTAAAGTAAAATCCCTGTAAGCTGCATGGACACTTTTCAAAGACACCATAATAGAGGCCCAACTTAAATGTATACCCCAATTTAACAAACACAGTAGAAGAACTAAAAAAAGTGCCACCATGACTTAACAACCATGTAAAAGAAGCAGAGAGAGATAAAAAGGCATCTTTTAAAAAGCGGAAGTCAAATCCTAGTGAGGTAAATAGAAAGGAGCATAAACACTGACAAATTAAGTGTAAAAATGTAACAAGAAAAGCCAAAAAGGAGTTTGAAGAATGGCTAGCTAAAAACTCAAAAGGTAATAACAAAATGTTTTTTAAGTACATCAGAGGCAGGAAGCCTGCTAAACAACTGGTGGAGCTCCTGGACGATTGAGATACAAAAGGAGCACTTAAAGACAATAAAGTCATTGCGGAGAAACTAAACAAATTCTTTGCTTCAGTCTTCACGGCTGAGGATGTTAGGGAGATCCCCAAACCTGACCCGTCCTTTGTAGGTGACAAATATGAGGACTTGTCACGGATTGAAGTGTCATTAGAGGAGGTTTTGGAATTAATTGATAAACTTAACAGTACCGAGTCACCAGGACCAGATGGCATTCACCCAAGAGTTCTGAAAGAACTCAAATGTGAAATTGTGGAACTATTAACTATGGTTTGTAACCTATCCTTTAAATCGGCTTCTGTACCCAGTGACTGGAAGATAGCTAATGTAATGCCAATATTTTAAAAGGGCTCTAGAGACGATCACAGCAATTACAGACCAGTAAGTCTAACCTCAGTACCGAGTAAATTAGTTGAAACAATAGTAATGAATAAAATTGTCAGACACGTAGAAGAACATAATTTGTTGGGCAAAAGTCAACATGGTTTCTGTAAAGGGAAATCACGTCTTACTAATCTATTAGAGGTCTTTGAAGGGGTCAACAAACATGTGGACAAGAGGGATCCAGTAGATATAGTGTACTTAGATTTCCAGAAAGCCTTTGACAAGGTCCCTCACCAAAGGCTCTTACGTAAATTAAGTTGTCATGGGATAAGAGGGAAGATCTTTTCATGGATTGAGAATTGGTTAAAAGACAGGAAACAAAGAGTAGGAATAAATGGTAAATTTTCAGAATGGAGAGGGGTAACTAGTTGTGTTCCCCAAGGGTCAGTCCTAGGAACCAATCCTATTCAACCTATTCATAAATTATCTGGAAAAAGGGGTAAACAGTGAGGTGGCAAAGTTTGCAGACAATACTAAACTGCTCAATGTAGTTAAGACCAAAGCAGACTGTGAAGAACTTCAAAAAGATCTCTCAAAACTAAGTGATTGGGCAACAAAATGGCAAATGAAATTGAATGTGGATAAATGTAAAGTAATGCACATTGGAAAAAATAACCCCAACTATACATACAATATGATGGGGGCTAATTTAGCTAAAACTAATCAGGAAAGAGCTCTTGGAGTCATCGTGGATAGTTCTCTGAATACGTCCACGCACTATGCAGCTCCAGTCAAAAAAGCAAACAGGATGTTAGGAATCATTTAAAAAAGGGATAGAGAATAAGATGGAGAATATCTTACTGCCCTTATATAAATCCATGGTACGCCCACATCTTGAATACTGCATACAGATGCAGTCTCCTCATCTCAAAAATATATACTGGCATTAGAAAAGGTTCAGAAAAGGGCAACTAAAATGATTAGGGGTTTGGAACAGGTCCCATAGGAGGAGAGATTAAAGAGACTGGGACTTTTCAGTTTAGAAAAGAGGAGACCATGGGGGGATATGATAGAGGTATATAAAATCATGAGTGGTGTGGAGAAAGTGAATAAGGGAAAGTTATTTACTTGTTCCCATAAGAATTGGGGGCCACCAAATGAAATTAATGGGCAGCAGGTTTAAAACAAATAAAAGGACGTTCTTCTTCACACAGCACATAGTCAATCTGTGGAACTCCTTGCCTGAGGAGGTTGTGAAGGCTAGGACTATAACAGGGTTTAAAAGAGAACTAGATAAATTCATGGAGGTGAAGTCCATTAATGGCTATTAGCCAGTATGGGTAAGGAATGGTGTCCCTAGCCTCTGTTTGTCAGAGGGTGGAGAGGAATGGCAGGAGAAAGATCGCTTGATGATTACCTGTTCGGTTCACGCCCTCTGGGACACCTGGCATTGGCCACTGTCGGCAGATGGGATACTGGGCTGGATGGACCTTTGGTCTGACCCAGTATGGCCATTCTTATGTTCTTATATGTATAGTCTCAGTAAGGAAAGCAATCAGACTTGTTTTTCAGATACCAGGTGCTAAGTTTGCAGGCCTGACAATTGGAAGGGAACCCATCTTTTTGTCTGTGAACTGAACCAGTTGGATCTGGAAATCTTGCAGACATTGAAGTATAGAACTTCACAATGCCTTCTTTTATAGTGCCACTTAAGAATTGCACTTCAAACAGTGATTAGTTGTTTTGTAGGTATTTTTTCATTCAGATTAAACTTAGCTAAAACAACCCCACATATAAATTAATGTAAACCTTAGGAACCTATAATAAGTTTAGGATTCTTGTAATAATAATAAGAGGTCCCTATAATAAGTTTAGGGACCTCTTGGCGCCAATTAAAAGCAAGTATAGAAGGTGCATAGGATTTTAAAGAGATCCCTTTGATCAGATATCTGCATAATAGTGAACCAAAGAGCGGCATGTGTCTTCTAAGAGCTAGTAGCCCTCTCATCACAGTCATTGCAAAATATATTTTCAGATACTATTTAAGGAGTTATGTAGCTATACTGGAAATTATGTTTTTAAGGTCTTAGAGATAAGACAGCTCACCAAAGGGTAACACCCCTTGGACCTGTTCCTTTTAGGCAGAAGGTAACAGACATTTATTCCCCCCCGTCTCATCCTGTGTGCATTTTGTATTGTCTGCCCTACACAGTAGACCTATTCGTATACTGAGTCACAAGAAAAAGCAGAGATTGTGAAGTCTACAAAAGAGGAAATGCACAGGATGAAACAAGCAGTAGGGGCTAACCTGTTTTTATCACCAAAGACAAAGGATTATTATTGTATATCTGGGAGTACAAAGAAATGGACAGGGTCCTTCATCTGGGAGGCAGGCTGACAGTGTACATCTCTTACGAAAGGAGTATTACAGCCAAGCCAGGGTATGAAACACTGCAATGAGTTTTAGTAAGCAATACTCTACAAGACCTGAATTTATTTCCTGTGTAGCCATTTATTTCCATTACTTCTATTCACTATTACATGAATTTCTATGCTTGGTTAAATCTAACTGCTGTGTGTTAAGTGGAGTGGTGATCTGAGATGGAAGTGGTAAGGTACTGCATCATTGGAAGCAGCAGATCTGTGACTACTTTGAGGGTCCAGTGGGACAGAGGCTGGGAAGTCCAGGGAGTTGATCAGAGGGCTTGAGGTTTGGAGTGTGGCTAGAGTAGCATGTAGAGAGGCTACGGGGGCACCCTGAGAAAGCGCCATATCTGCATAAGCCTAGAGAGAAGGCCGTGTTGCCTGTGGCTGGTAAAATAGGGAGCAGACTGCTGCCAGGCATAGATGAGGCTTCCTCACACTAAGCACTGGTGGTAGAGGGGTGCCTCACAACCCTGGGCACCCCCAGGAAGTATCTCACACACACTTGGGGCTGACTCTGTAGGTGCTTCAGGGCTGCGGAACCCATGGAAAAAATTACCAGGTGCTTAGCACCCAGCGGCAATCGAGATCTCCCCCTTCCCACCCACAGCACTTCCTATCCACTGGTGGCCAGTGCTCCCTGTAAGCTGTGCACTTGTGTAGCCACTCAGGGGAGTTTCAAATGCTGTCTAGCTGATTAGCAGAGCATCCGCAACTAGGCTTTTTGTTTCTTCTGGTGGTGCACGTTTGCACAGGTCTCAGTGCACATACAAATTATTCCACACATGGATGGAAAAAGTTAGAGGGAAAATTGCCGGTGGCCCCACCAATCAACTCTTCTCCTTCCCTCAGAGTGCCTCCCAGTCACTGTGATCAGCTGTTCTATAGCATGCAGAAGGCACTGGTGGGGGGGAGAAGTGAGGAGAGGGTGTGCTCGGGAGAGGGGGCAAAAAGAGTCAGGGAGGCAGTTGAGTGTGTGGGGCATTGCGGGAGGGTTGATGTGGGGGCAGAGATGGGCCTGGGGATGACTGAGAGGGGAGGATTGAGCAACACCCCCCAGGTCAGTTGGAAACGGACACCTAAGTAAGCACATACTTTCATCTCATATGGACTCCAGATTTTGTCAGACTGGTTTGAGGAATTAGTATTGGTAGATTAATTTGCACAGCAAATTCCGTGTGCAGCACATGTGCAGGCTCACATGTGAAAATTACATTTACATTTTTGTTACAATCCGTTCTTGACAAAGATGCCATGGGGGCTCTCCCCAGGACAACCGATGCCAAGCCCTCCCCCCATTTCCTAGGATCCAGTGAACATGGGCAATGTGTAGGGGTACATAAGAGGGTCACATGTACCCCCAAGGTGGGAGAAACTAGCCAGCACCCAGCAGGGGGAATTTGCAAGGCCAGAGGGCCAGCACCATCAGCAGGGGTCTGCACCCCTCTTCCATTCACCAGCAGTGCTGCAACAGGGAAACTACAGCAAGGCTTGGTGAGCTGTCTTAACTTCTTGGTGAGTGTGCAGTGGGCAGTGTGGACCCCTTAAGGGCCAGCCAGCAGCCGGTGGGGGACTAAGAGGGCTGGTGGCAGCAGGAGTCCATGCCACTCCCCATACTGACTGACAGCGCCATGATGGGGAAAGCTCAGCAAGGGGGCTATAGCTTGTGCTGCTCTCAGGCCATGCTGCTCCGGAGCAGGGAGAGGTGAGTCTGGGGACGCAAGGAGGTTGTTCTGGCCCTTTCATCGGCTCAGGGGGGAGTGGCAGGTGCCCCCTTGACCCCCACTCACCAGTTACCTCTGCCAGCAAAGTCTGTCACTGTCCTCTTTCAGGTCTGCAGTGATGTCACCAAACAACCTGTAGTCCACAAAGGGGGTTAAACAAGAGAAAGCTCAAGAAAAACATGTGAGCAACTCCCCACTTCTCTCCCAGGATATGAGCCTTTCCTTTTTCAGGGGGTCTGGGAATGTCAGTGTCCACTTAAGTTCACTGAGCTCCAATGCAAGCCTCAGTTCTTTCCCCTTAATGCAGGGGCTCTGCACCTTCCCTCTGTGAGGGCAGGGGCTCTGCAGGCTGGCTGCCCTCTCTCTGGGGCTGGAGAAGCTTAACAGTCTGTTCCTTTCCCACAGAGCCCCGATCTGAATGGACTTCCCTCTTTTATATAAGTCCTCCTCCAGTCCTAGCAGGATTTGCAAGTACAATGGGGCAGGGCCACTGCAGTCCATAGCAGCTCTTTACCTCACAAGAATATACAAAAGAGAAGGGCTAGGCTACAGTTCTCTTTTTGACCTTTGAGTATTATTTAGATTATCTGAAAAATGTATATTCCTAAAATATATTTATCCAAACATTAAATTGGAATCTTCTCTCTAATAATTAATCTAGCATTGAGAGAGTAAGTTATGGCTCATCAGGGCCACAGATGCATTGACGAGCAGCACAGAAGAGGCTATCAATAAGTAAATCAATTATGTAAATGTGACAGCCTGCCTGAAGTTTCTAGAGGTAAGCATGGGGCTCTGGCAGAGGCTGCTGCTGCTTCTCTCTTTCATACCTCCATCTTAGGCGTCTCTGTGCTGACTGAGGTAAATGTACACCTTGTTTTAGAGCTTAAGGATTCACCAGTGAGCTGTAAAAACTTTCTTCATTCCTTTTCCTAACTAAGTTTTATTCTTTGTCCTCAAATCCAAAAGCTATTGCCAATCCGGTTCATCCCTCTTGAGTTCCGAATTGAACCTGAAGACATCAAGTAGCTTTAAAACAAAAAACTAACAAAAAAAGAACCTCCATCACAGATCTATAGGACATGTGCTTTCCTTGCTGCTGTTAGTATATTTCTGATACAGAACTCTGAATAATTGTAATGATGAATGAAAGCTAACTATCCCTTTGGTGTATTGGGTCCTTTGTTCTGGCTTATGAAGATATCCAACAAATTGATACCCAAATTGTCACTTTGTCAAACTTTAACTGTTTGGGTTGAAATTTTCCATACTGAGGGTCTGTCTCAGGTTTATATTTTTAGGAAAATTTCATCCAAAATGGTTTGGTCAATTTCCAAGAATTATGTTCTATGAGAAAAATATGTTCTCTTATGCATGCAAAAAAAACCCCAACAACCCAGCAATGTTTTCTGTGAGAAGCTTTAGTTCTCATGCTCAGGGGCAGGGACTCTGAATTTGGAAAGGAATGGCCTTTGTCAGAATTTGCCTTGTGCTGTCTCTGTGAAAATCCACCCACATTTAGCTAAGTTATATGCCTCTAAAAAATCACAGTTCACATATGATCAGTAAAGAGCTTTGCAAATAAATTCCTTGCAGATTCCATCTGTACTGAGCATGCTCATTTCTGGGGTTTAGCAGGACTGTCACTGTATTTGCAACTCTGGGCTACTCTGAACTGGGCCAGTTCCAGATCCAGGCACCAGGACTGATAGAAGGAAGACAGTCTTTCCTGTACTTTTGACATTCCTCCTACTGGGTCCCTGCAGTGAGGAGGAGTAAGCTGCCTGATTCAAACATGGAGCAGCAAGAATCGGGCCAGGGTTGGGGAGTAGGTTAGGACAATGAGTCTGAGGGTTATGGAGGGACGACTCAGACTAGAGGCTGGTGCAGCGGGAAAGAGAAACTGGGGCTAGGAGTTTGGCAGAGACTAGGACTAGCTAGGTAAGGAGACTGGGAGCTGGTGAGGAAAACAGGCAGGAAAGATTTGGGACCTACTGTAGGAGGGAGATTGACCAAGGGACAAGGACTGGAACTAGCTAGACAAGGAGACAGAGACTGAGATGAGAAATTTGAGTGTTGGTGACTGAGATTACTAGATGAGGAGATTAGGACTGGGATAAGTAGCCTGAGTAGGGGACAGGAAGGACTGGGACAAGGATACAGTAGAAAGATAGTTCAGAAGGAGTTTGGTGGAAACAGGAGGAAGGATATGTGATCACTAGAGAAAACTCCCCTCCACACATAAGTTGTAATAGAAGTTACTAGAGGTGTGGTCAGTAGGTGGACCATGGGCTGAATCCAGATCCCCAGATGCTTTTAAAAAGACTGCAAAATCTTTTTATTGATGTGTTATCATTATTGTTATTGCACTTTCTCTGGAATCTGGACCCTGAGAATTCCTTGACCAAGAAATTTGAACCTTGACAAAAAATAATTGACTAGCCCAACCTTCTATTTCTGGTTCTCTGAATTCCTCTACTGCCAGCAATTCACTGTGCAATTCACTGGCAAAGAGTATGTCTCATTCCCTTCCAGTGTTGGTCCACATAGAGGATGACAACCTACTATTGCTATCTATTACTCTCTTAGATGAGGTAGCAAAGGTTGGTGTGATGGATCTAAAGTTTCCAATTGGCCGATGACCCTTTCAGTACTACACCATGTAATTTCTGTGGTTTTCAGTTTCCTTTTTTCAAATACTAGGAAATAACATGCTGATAAACTGTGTCAAATAGATTTTGTTAAGGTTAGAAAGTCAAGCACTCAAAAGTTAGGAAATGGTAGAATAAAGGTTGCTGTTGCAAATCTTAATTCAGCATCCTTATCCATGTGCATTGTGATAGTCTTTAATTACCTAATCACATTCTATTTTTTCTATGCCTCATTCAGGCTGGTCTCATGGTTAAGACAGTTGAATGCTGTTCTGGAAATTTGGGTTCTTTCTCTGCCTCAACCAGAGGGTTCCTATGTGATGCTGGACCAGTCATTTAAACCAAACTCTTCATAGGTCATCACTAACTGTGTGTACCTTACTAATTGTGGGTGCCCAGCTTGAGACCCTGACATCTGATTTACAGAAGTGTTGAGCACTCTGCTGCTACTGAAATTAATGGAAACTGTTCTTTGAATATATAAAATGCTATATAATGGTTAAGTACAGTAGAACCTCTGAGCTCCAAACACTAAAATTACGAACTGACTAGTCAACCACATTTGAAATCGGAAGTGCACAGACTGCTTTTAAAGAAATGCTTACAGTACTAAATTACTAAAAATAAAGGGACAGCAGCATTTTTCTGCTGCATAGTACAGTTTCAAAGCTGTATTGTTAATATTCAATTGCAAACTACAGTAAACTTCCGATAATCTGGCACCTTTAGGACCCAGGGGGTGCCGGATTATCAGATATGCCGGACTATCGGAAGGGGGGGCTACGAGGGGCCTGGGGTGGAGTGGGGGATTGCGCCCCTCGGCGCTGCGGGACCAACCCGGCAGCACCCCAGCTGCTCTGCCCCGGGCTTCCCAGAGTCAGCCGCTGGTCAGTTTCAGCAGCAGCTGACTTGGGGAAGTCTGGGGCAGAGCAGCTGGGGTGCTGCCGGGTTGGTTCCGCAGCGCCGAGGGGCGGCGCTAGGGGACCAACCCAGCAGCACCCCAGCTGCTCTGCCCCGGCTTCCCTGATTCAGCCGCTGCTGAAACTGACCAGCAGCTGACTCGGGAAGCGGGGCAGAGCTGCTCTGCCCCGGCTTCCCCGAGTCAGCCGCTGGTCAGTTTCAGCAGCGGCTGAATCAGGGAAGCCGGGGGCAGAGCAGCTCCAATTGTCTGGCTGCCCGGAGCACTTCCGGGTTCCAGATGGTGCCGGACCATCAGGAGTGCTGGACCATTGGACACCGGACCACTGGAGTTTTACTGTATTTAAAAGAACAAACATAATGTTTCCTTCAGAGTTACAAACATTTCAGAACAATCTCCATTCCCAAGATGTTTGTAATTGTGAGGTTCTACTGTACTCTGAAAAAATCAGGCATATCAAATTGGTCACCCATAGTTAGTGGATACTTTTTACCTTAATCTCTCTAGGCCTGAGTTCCTTTTCTGTACAGTGAGGATAATAGAATCTTCTTCAGCTCACAGAGACATATTAATGTTTGTGAAGCATTCAAATGCTATAATGATAAATGCCATAGAAAAGCCCACATCCAGAGCAGTGTGCAGTAAATAAAACCTGTGGCCACACACTGAATAATGAGGATAACACAAGTTGAGTAAGTGCTCATTAAATGAACTCTGTCCATCTCGTACACTAAGAGAAGCAGGGTTCATGGGGGAAAACAGTATATGTATACAGCTAACTGCTATCACGCTGTACATTCACAAGGGAATCAAGCTAACCTAAATTCTCACATTTCCTAACTTTTGAATGCTTGACTTTGCAACTTCAATAATAATTTTAACATTTTTTTTTAATAATGAATAAAGGCTATCTTGGAGTTAATTAATTCTAAATAATTTGTCTGCTTGTTCATGTTTGCATTTTTGGTGATGCTTTAAGTGTGACATTTTATACAAATTATTAAATACAACCTAGTGTATATCTGTAAACTGTTATTTACAGTTGACACATTGTGCTCTTAGCAATGACAGGTGTAGGTTATGGTGGTGCCCAAGCTTGACAGATGGAAATGGTGGGTGCTGGAGGTCTGAGGAGAAGCAGGTCGGTCTCTCTCTCGAGGTATCAGGCAAGGAGGAGATGGAGTGCTCAGGTGCCTGGAGTTGCTTGGGTCCTTTTGGTTCTTGTGGAATGGTGAGAGTTTGCAAGGGGAGGAGTGGTGGGGATTTTTGCTGTGATTTAAGAACTTGGGGCCAATATTTGGTCTGTCACCTGGTGCATCTTCCATCACCATCTCCTGACTGTTCCTTGCTGGCTATAATCTAAAAGGGGTTATGAAAGAGGAGGCCTGTGACTACAGGCCATAGTATCCCCATGAGGCTGAAAAGCACAACTGCAGGCAAATACTTGCAGCCTGCTCATAGCTCAGCTTGATCCCTGAGATTCCAGCTGATATACAGGCAATCTGTAGGGCTGGTGTCACCTGGCAGGCTGTAGGTCTCTAGCCAGATTTGTAGACTTTGAATTAGGATGTTCTTGGGTCAGCATCCCCTCTCTGATCATTTGTGGCAGAAGAGATGCAGCTGAGGTGTCACATTGACAGCACTATCCATATTCTCTAGATCTTGTCAGGATCCAGAAGTAAAATGAATGCAGTGAAATCCCGATATTTTAAAAGTACTACGGGGCTGCACCCTCTGCTCGCTAAGCTCACCTACCCTCCTCTCTCTGGCCACTTTTGCTTTGCTGAGAGAGCCTGTCTGATGCTGATGATGTGATGAAGTCATTCTGTCACCCGGCAGAAATGCAAACATTCAGACATCCATCAGGAAAAAATTTTTTTTTATATGTATGTATGTGTATATATATATATATAGAGAGAGAGAGGTAAGCAAACAAACTCTGCCCATACACCCCTTTAATTTAAAATAAAAAATTCAAAAACTAGCAATAAAGGACAAAAGAAGAAACTCTAGGTTTTCTTGGAGGTTCTCCTTTGCAGTGGAAGATGGGCAGCAATTAAATCCAACCAACTAGAGCGGTTTGGAAATTTTTGAATTTTTATGTTCTTCAAATTTTCTTGAAAAAAAAGTTTGCTGTTTTTAACAGCTTATTAGCATATTTGAAATTTTTCAAATGTTCAAAGTTTCAGAGAAAAAAATTGCAAAATATTTGTTTAGTTCTCAGAAATGCTTGTATGATTTTGACCCATTCTAATACAAACTATTTGTAGACTGGGGAAGGGTACTAATGTATAGGCAAGAACTAACCCATACCCACCGTTCTGTATCAAAATTATGAGTGCTTTCCAAGAGAAGCATTATTTAATGTTAGATTGTAGAGCAATTTGTTAAATTCTTGATTATCATTCACCTCTCCTCCTTTAGATCCCATCTGTTCTTCTGTTGAATTGCTCCTTAGACAATACTAAAATACTAGAAGCATGATTTGGAGAACAATTAACCAGCTTGTTTTTTTGGTTAATGCTCATAAAATTTCATTCCATCACTAGCTGGCATTTGAAAGCTCTTATTACCCTTTCCAGCTTTCCTGGATACCTGAAATGCTTTCATTCTACCCCATATTAGATTAATATCAAAGCCAGTCATGGTAGCACATTATAAACCAGTGCACCAACAACTGAAAGAATACCAAAGTTTTTCAGTAACAGTAATGTATGACAGTACAAACTGACAGCTTCAGAAATTTACACTTGCAAACGTTCTCTTTTTTTATTTTATGTTTTTATTTTATTTTGTATTTGTAATGTGCCAGCAGGTGTTGCCAACAGGTATGAAGACATGTATTCATTGTTTTACAGATAGGTATAAGGTCTGTACCCCAAACAGCATACAAACTGAGGGCCCATTCCTGTTCCTTTTAACTTCAGTGAGAGCAAAAGCAAGTCTGAAGTGTTCAATCCAAGGCAAGGACTGTGCCTAGCTGCCCTTTGCTATCAGAGTGTAAATAAAAAAAGGTTTACAATCCAATTAATCTTACCTTCAAAATAATGTTCAGGGGCTTTATTTTATTTCTTGGCATATTAACCCTAATATTTCAGTTAATATCAACAACTTGGAAGTTAGCAATGTTAACCAGTGCATACCTTGTGATCAGGAGCTTTCAGGAATGTTGTTGTACCTATACAGCTGTGGGGTCTTGTAGTACAGAAATGAACTCTGTCCGTTTCATATGATATGATAGTTGGGTATAAGTGTTTATGCTGGTAGTTAGGAACTTTGCATTCTGTGGGCTTTGTAAAGAGATTCCAGGAGCTCTCTCTCTTTAATTACAACAGTTGTTGTTAAATGGAAGCCTGGGAACATTGTGGCAACTGGACTTAATTTATGGACATCACAGCCCTTTATTTTCTCTATAGTGGTGTATGCTGAAAGGCACACTTTTCAGGCTGGCAGACATACAATCAAATACCAGCTGTCTTTTAGTTTGCAGGCACACATGCAAATCATACTGCCACTCTATTCCGCCTGTTTGCTCTATAGGTTATAGCGGGCAAGTACAAAACTTGGCTCTTTTGAAATGACCAGCATTCTTGTACATTTCAATTTCCTATTTACTGACAGGAATTTAACAGCAAGGTAGAGCAGTGATATATGCATTCATATACCCTCTAGAATGGAGAAACCACTGCCTGGTGGTTTGTTATTGTGGGACCTTTCAGCAGAAGAATTTAAATTTTATATATACTGTTTTAAAGTTCTCTTATCCCTTAAGATGGGGACATGAGTCAGGATTGCAGTACTGTTCTAGCTTACAGTTCCTTGAATGAAAGGTAGGCTAAATTCTAGGTTCCAGCTGTCTTTATTATATGTTTCACACAATCTAATCTGATGTAACCATTCTGGGCTTGCTTCAGAAGCAGCTAGTTGTTAGAAATTGGGAGGCCAAACACAGTAATAATGCCTGAGTTGTCAAATGGATTATTAAGTGGTGTATGTATGTAACCCCCTCTTTCCTTCCTCGGGAGCAGGCCACACTCACCTGTGTGTTTGGGTGCACCTGATGTTTTTAACATAAAAAGAGATCCTGAGTATCCCAGTGGTGATGTTGTATAGATGGGGATTCCCTATCCACCCTCTTGCTGCAGTCCCTTGCTCCTAAGGGACTATACAATGGCAGTGCCTCCATCTGGCTGACCCTGTACTCACTTAATGGTGTGCCTTGGGAGCCTCCAGGAACAAAATTATTCCAGTAATAATCTGGATCTAGTTCCAAAACAACTATTATAAATAATGTACATTCAATTGATTAAATTAGAATTAACGCATCTTTACTTAAGCCCTCTTTCTTTAAGTTGTTAACAGATTAAAAATGAATAAAATCAATAAAGGAAATTTATCTAACTGGCATTTACCCTGCCACCATTTATCCAAGCCCAGAGTGTGCACTCCTCTGGATTCAGAGTCTTAGACGCTTACCAAATCCCAGTAAGCAGGCCTTACCAAATCCCAGCAGCTCTGGTTCACTGGGCAGATCACTTTGCCTCCAGTGACAATCACCAACAGCCCCTGAAGCAGCCTACTAGATCCAAGCCCCTGCTAGATCCAAGCCCCAGCAGGCTCTCAGCAGCAGGCTCTAGCTTCCAGCAGCAGCTCCTGGCCTGCAAAAGGCTTCATACCAGCAATCTGGCTTCTTTCCCCAAAATGGAGCCCACCAACCCTCTCTCTCCCTGCCTGGAAGACAGCAAGAGTTTTTCCCTCCTTTTTCCCAAGGGTTCGTGGGAGTTGTAGTCTCTAGGGTTAGATTACAGCACAAAGGATCCTCCCAGTAAAAGTCAGAGGTTCCTATAGTAAGGGGGACTACACATATAATATATGTGCCGTATTGCAGGTTTGAATACCATCTCATGCCACTAATCTGCTTTTACCAAGCATGATTTCAACATAGTGTTTGAATAATGTCAGTGTGGCCTTTTCTACAGTGGCTGCCTCTCTGCTGCCAAGCTGGGTGGAGTTAAAGTAAGCAGGCAATAATAGTGGGGAATCTGATTATTAGAAATATGGGTTTGTGATGATTGGGAGGGCCACAGGGTGAACTGCTTGTCAGGTTTGAAGGTAGAGGATCTCACAAGACCTCTAGATTAGGGGTTCTCAACCTTTTTCTTTCTGAGCCCGCCCTAACAGGCTAAAAACTCCATGGTCCCTCTGTGCCAGTTTCCTGCATATAAAGGCCAAGGCTAAGTTAGGGGGAAGCAAGCAGAGTAATTGTCTGGGGCTCCTCAAAGCAACATTGCTAAGGCGTCAGCCCCAGGCAGCAAGGCTCAGAAGATGGTGGTCTTTCTACCCTGGGCTCCAGTGGGTCTAATGCTGGCCTTGGGGAATCTCCTTAAGCCTACTTGTGGGCCAGGACCCTGGTTGAGAACTGTGGATCTTGATAGCTTTATAAGTAGTGTTGGTGAGGATGTGGTTGTGGAGATTAATGACATAAGGAAAGGTAGGAGAGAGGATGAGGGAAAGCTGTCAAGTGCAGAGGAGCACACAGTTCAGGCAGACACACCTCTTAGGGCTTATCTAGACTACGCAGAACAGTTGAAAGAGGATATGCAAATTCACGGGAATTTGCGTATCTTCTTCCAATCGCACTTTCAAAAGCAGAGCTTTCTAAAGTGAAAGTAGTTTAGACGCGGCTTTTTTGGTGACCCGCCCCCTTTGTCGAAAAGCCACGTAAGCCTCATTTATGAAACCTCTGCTTTCGAAAGTGCGATCAGAAGAAGATACGCAAATTGCTGCGGAATTTGCATATCCTCTTTCACTGTTTCGCGTAGTCTAGATAAGCCCTCAGATATGAATTTACTGAAAGGGGAACTCTATATGGGTATGTCTACACTAGCTCGGTAGTTCGAGCTAGGTAGGCAAATGAGGGCAACCGGAGTTGCAAATGAAGCCTGGGATTTAAATATCCCGGCTTCATTTGCATCTTCAGCGCGCCATTTTTAAATCCCGCTTAGTCCAAACTCCGTGCCGTGGCTATGCGTGGCACAGAGCAGGTAGTTCGAATTAGAGATCCTAATTGAACTACCTACTCCGTGCAGCGTGTGGCACGGAGTTCAAGGGGGATTTAAAAATGGCGGCGCTGAAGATGAATGAAGCCCGGGATTTAAATATCCCGGGCTTCATTTGCAACTCCGGTTGCCCTCATTTGCCTACCTAGCTCGAACTACCGAGCTAGTGTAGACATACCCTATCTTAGTAAAAGGATAGGTAGGGTGTTGGTTGAAGTACAGGCAGGATTTACTGAGGAAGAGTCAAACAAAATAGAAGTGCATCTGACGAAGTGGGTCTTTGTCCACAAAAGCTTATGCTCCAATAAATCTGTTAGTCTATAAGGTGCCACAGGACTTCTCGTTGTTCAAACAAAATAGAGTTCCATTTAAATATAATTCATGAAGGCTAGCATATTGACAACATTTGCAAGTGCTTACATATCAAAACCACAAGGCTAAATAGAGAGGGCATGGCTACACTACACCTAATATAGGTCAGCTTATAGATACCATAGTAATTATTGCAATAACAGATGTGCATACTACCCTCCTGTTGGGTAAAAACCACTTCCTCAGATGCATTGGAGTCAATGACTCCAATGCATCTGAGGAAGTGGTTTTTACCCACAAAATCTTATGTCCAAATGAATCTGTCTTTAAGGTGCCATAGGATTCCCCATTGTTTTTAAAGATGATCAAGGACATAGAATAACTTCCTTAAGAGAAACAATTGAAAAAAATTAGGGCTTTTCATCTTAAAAAAGAGCAGGGCCAGCCCACAACATTTTGGCACCTGAGGCAGGGAGCTCAAATGACTCCCTCATGCCTCCTTGCTTGGGCCAAAACTTTGAAAGGTCTCAATTATGCCTTCTTCCTGTTCTACTCCTCTCATGGTACTGCAGAGAGAATACATATGCACCAGCAGCGCAGACAATTTTCTACACTCTGGGTCCTAGTGGTGCCCCCCCACAGTCTGGCACCTGAGGCAGCCGCCTCAGTTCACCTCATGGTAAGGCCAGCCCTGAAAAAGAGACAAGTAAGTGGGTATAATAGAGATCTGTGAAATCATTAATTGTTTGGAAAGGGTGAATAGAAAAGTGTAGTGTATCTTTCCCATAATTCAAAAAATGGATCAACCGATGAAATGAATAAGCAGCAGGTATAATACAAACAGGAGGAAGTGCTTGTTCACACAAAGTACAATTAGCCTGTTGCACTCATTGCTATGTTATGTTGTGCTGTCCAAACACATAACTGGTTAAAAAATATCTTAATTAGTCCCATAATGGCTATTAGCAAAGGTGGAGAGGCATGTAACTCCATGCTTGGGATGACCCTAAACTTCTGATGACCAGAAGCCAGGAAGGGAAGATAGGATTACTCCACGTGCTCTGTTCACTTTGCTCCCCTGAAGCTCTGGTACTGTCCACTCTCAAAAACATGACACTAGACTAGATGGGCCATTGGTCTGATCCACTATGGCCGTTCTTGTGCTCTTATTATTCATTCTTCAGTCTTAATGGAACACACACATTTCCCAAAATCAGAAGGGGACTGTGAATACACATGTTGTGGTAGGTTATATGTTGGGCCTCTTGGGCTTCCACAAAACCTTTTAATAAGAATGTTCTTTCATTTTTAAAATGTTTTATTATTAAATAAACTTGCCTGCTTCCCTACCCTAGTACTGTTTGCAATTGCATAGTACCAGCTTATTGCATTCCAAAATGTATTTTGGGATAAAGTGTCACAGATCATTAACCATATTAATATTTTCTTCCAGTTCTTGAGAGAATTTGAATTACTGTCGATGATTTTGGCTTTTCAGCCTTCATTACCAGTGTTTGCTGGCTGAAGGATGTTTCTAATTTCCCCACAAGACCTGAAATAAAAAAGGTTACTCTGTTTAATGAAGCGTGGACAAAGCCAGGGTGCAAACATGATGTTATATTAGTAAAACTGAATACCAATGCCAGAACTGTATGGTTTACTCATGACCTTTACCAGACCATAGAGTATGAAGAATAGTATAAGATTATGATTGATAATGGTCATTGCTGGATGTAATGTTGCTTCCCTGGCCTTGAGATGCAACAGTCATTTTCTCTGTAACAGTTGTGCTAGCTCTCCCTGTGGCTGCTACCACTATTTCCCTAAACCATTCAACCTCCACCCAAGTCTTGTTTTTTAAATAGACCCATATTAGTCCATGGCTAACATTGATGCTAGTGGGTTTTTTTCCCAAAGTGAGGATTATAGAGGCAAGCCACCCTGGAAGTGCATTATGTGGTTTAAATAAAATATATAACACTCTTGAGAGTTAGAGTGATGACATTAAGAAACCATCAGCCATGTGTGGGAGAGGGGAAAGTGAGGCTAGGTTAATCATCTGCTTGGCATTAAATCTGAGTTAATGAAATGCCATAACAATTAAAGTAAATGAGATTGTGTGTGTGAGAGAGAGAGAAATGAGCCAACACAGGGTGACCAGATGTTAGTATTGGAAAATGCCCGGCTTGAATGTATTGGAAGTAAGATGATCAGATGTCCCATTTTTAAAGAGACAATCCCATATTTAAGCCTTCCTTCAGGTTTTCTGGCTTTTGTCTTAAAAATTGGCAAATTGTCCCGTATATCCTGTCCCCCATCCCATCAGTATTGATGGGTCCTGCTGCTGGCCAACTCCATGCCAGCTCTTGGTCAGAAGGGCTCTGTCCTGTTTCTGGCCGGCACTGCCTGAGTGCTGTAAGCTGTAGAGTCTGGTGTGTGCAGGCAGGCACCTGGCAGTGGCTGATAATTTGTCACCTCTGCTGCCCTCCCATCAGCCCTTTGTTTTTCCCCCTCTCACTGTCATCTCTCTGCTATGACCTTTCGCCACCCCAACCCTGCTGTTCTTCCATATCCCCCCGGCAGTGTGCATCCAACTCCCAGCACTGTGGGGAGAACAAACCCCTAGTCAGAGTGCTCAGCTCCCTACCAGTCTGGCGGGCAGGCTACTTCCTTCCTCCACTATCTCTGGCTGGGCCCAGTGCCCTGGGAAAGGCCAACATCCTCCAGCCTGGGGCACTGGCCAGGAAAGAGCCACGCCCTGTATGTGCCAAAGCTCTGCACAGCACTGGCATTGTGGTGCTGGAGGGCGAGTTCCAGCCTGTTCATGCCCCAAAACTGCAGGCTCCACAGCAGCCCCCCAAGCAGGAGCATAGCATCATCTTCACAAACTTCCAGCCCCCGCCTTGGGTCCTGTCCCAAGGAGCGAGGGGCTGCTCCATCACATAGGTACCCTACTGAGACACACCGCTGGTTGAGTTGGATGAAGCCCCTGCAGTCAGGTTCCCTGGGCCCTGGTGGACTGTGCAACCTTAGGGTTTAACCTCTTCCTGACTGCTCTGTAGTGGGAGACAGGAGGCAGCTGGGTTACGGCAGCATCCAGCAGCAGCGTGGAGGTGTTGTTTGCCTTTTGACTCTTTGCAGGTAGGAAGGGACAAGCTGCATCCAGCCACAGGGAAGGGGAGGGAGAAAAGATGTGCTCTGCAAAGATACCAGGTCATCCCCTCCCACCCTTATCCCCTGTGCTGGAAGTATCTCCTGTCCCTTCCCTCCCACACAGGGCAGAAAGCTGCTTCTGGCCATATTTTGGTGCAAACCTGATGGAAGTCTAGAGAGGGCATGTGACCTTGTGTGCTCCACTCCATATTGCCTCAGGAAAATGTGGCACCAGATGCCAGGAGATGTGGGTCTCAGCCAGGCATAGAGGGTAGAGAGCATGGAGTGGATTTGTTAACATAAGAGTGAAAAGCCTTCTAACTTGCCAGACCTGTTAGCATAACTGTGACTGGGTGGGCCTCACCACCACAGGCACCTTCTGCTGGACACTGGCAATTAGCTCTTCAGCCCTTGAGTGCCCCTTTTTGGCCGGTGTCTCACCCATGGTTGCCTGTTTTTTTCCCTTCACCTCTGAGTACTGCCCTGCCACAGTGTCCCCACACTCAGGGGTCCTCCCCCTCAGAAAACCCCCAGCCCTCTATACCCACCTTGCTTCAGTGACCCACTGCCAGTTGTCATCTATCCCCTTACCTCAGGGGCAAACTGCAGTCTGAAATGGCCACTCATCATTGGTAAGGGGTGTAGACCTGCTGCTTTTGCCTCTCCTAGCTGCCTCTCTGCAGACCTAGTAGTCTCAGGCCTTGCAGCCTGGGAGTTTGCCTGGCCAGATTTTCCCCAGCCCTGCCTGCCTTCCCCCAGCCCTGCTCCAAGTCAGGAAGCCTCTAGCTTCCCTGGCAGCTAAGTCCCTCCTGCTCCACAGCAAGAGCAAGTCTATCTCCATCCCTCCAGGAGCCCTTTTTTATACAGCCTCAGATGGACCCTAATTGGCAATATCAGCCTCAGCTGTGGGCTTTGCTCTCAGCCCTTTCCCAGGGCTCGGTTTTACACTGAAAGGGCCAGATGCCCCATCACAATAACATTGACCTGTGTGAAAGAGTCATTATTAATTAAACCATTTAACAGGCATGTACCAACCTTGAATTTATTAACAAAAACAGTTGTGTATTGTTGCCTGATCTAAGATTACGTTTTAATTTAACCACCTTTAGGGTTGGCAGGTTCTTTGTCCCAGGATCAGGCCCAGTATTCAATTAGTCTACGGTTGGAAACCCTGATATGCACAGTTGCAACACTCACACTATAGAAACTCTTGTATATTTACAAATATAGTTTATTAATGCAGTTAGCACAGTCACGAACACCCCAATTTAATAAGATAGGGAACACACATCCATATTTCCATACCATATACTTACATCATTCCTTCTAGAACAATCTTAAGTATTAGCCCATCATCTTTCTCATTACTTTCACCTTCCCCATCATCACCAGGGGTCATCATTCTGGCCCTTCCAAGGACTTACATCTTCTTCTTCCTGTCCCCCCTTGGCTGGGGTCCCACTTTTATACAATGTGACGCTGACATGTTTGATACATATTCAGTAGGGAATGTTTCTAACATTGAAGTGTTCTTTTCCTATAGGTCAACTTTATTATCATATACATCAATTTGTTACAATAGGCCTTTGTGGTCTTTTATCACATCCTGTGTCCTGATTCCTTCAGCTTAGCCTGAACCAGTTATTTTGGGACTTTGTATATGATAATGCATCTGCTGAGTCTGAGGGTATTTTCCCTACCATCCTATGAGGGTGAAAGGTCCCATACATAAGTTCCCCTTTTTGGTCCAGGGAAGCTCTAAATAAGCTATGACCTGTGTCTGGGTGAGATCAGTGTCTCAACCACAGAAATCTGCTAACCTTAGCTTCTGCTGATCTTGCAAATGGCCTTTAGCAGATTTCTTGCATTACAGCTCTTAACTATTACCTCTATACTAAATCTACCCATTAATAAATTAATGAATTAATCTAAATCAACACAACCATATTATTAGAATGATAGGCAAGCAACTTGATAGGCTACATCGTTACTATGTTTATGGGACCTTAGTTTAAAATTGCTTTAAATTTAACATTTCATTAGTTTGTTGCTGAAGATTATAAAATCACGTCACTAAAAAATCCATTCATAGATATTTACATGCACAATCTGAGTATTCAGCTTTATCCTTAAACACTTGGATCTTCAGACATATCTCTATTTATAAAAATATTTTTACTGCGGGACAACAAAGTGACATCATCACACCACTATGCATCCCGCTGCCCTCCTCCACCCTCAGCCATTCGGCCTCCTCCTTTATTCCTTGCTGGTACTCTGGGGAGGCAGGCGCCATGCGGCCTCTCCTTCCCCTCTCCCCAGTGCTCAGGCGCTTGGTGCGCAGGCACTTGGCTCACGCTCCAGGCGGAGAAGATGCACATGCAGCAGCCGCTGCTGGCCACACACTGGCCCCTGTGCCCCACTCCTCAGCTGGAGTGGCCCAGCTAGCTCCAGCTGCCTGAGTCCCAGCTCTAGCGCCATTGGTTCAGGGGGATGGGACAGGCAGGCAACTATTGTTCCCACGTGATGTGTGGAGTGGAAGTAGAGGGGGAGAGCAGAAGCAGTTGGGCCCTGGCTTGGTAGCAGGTGTTCCGTGGGGCTGGGCAGACGGGAGAAGGGGCTGCCTAAACATGGGAGCGGTTTTAGCAACAGTGGTTGCAGGACCCAAAGGAGAACCCTGGTAGGTCATTTCTTTGCTGGGTAGGTTGCCCATTCATGGGAGGGACAGGGTATGCATAGGGAGAGAGGAGGGGGATAGGGTGTATGTGGGGATGGGTGGTGCAGTAAAGGGGGATGGTGAGGGGAATATAGAAATGGAGGCAGGGGATGGGCAGTGTGGGGGTGTCTAGGAGGAGGAGTTAGGGAGGATGGGTGGGTGTAGGAATGGAGGCAGAGGGATGGAGGTGTAGGAATGGAGGATGGAGGTAGGGGTAGGGATGGAAGGAGGGGGGTTGTGGCCATGGAGCCCCAGGATAAGGATTAGTAGCCCAGATTACCCCACTGGTCTCTCTTCCAAATCTGGTTCTCAGTAGGGTGGGGGTGCATAAAGCTGGGGTTTCCCCCATGGTTCTGTGTCTCTCCATTGTGCCTTGTTTGCACAGAGCATGTCCCAGCCCCATGGCGGGAGCTCACTTGCCAGCTGGAAGGGCACAGCTGGAGCACTACCACACAGTAAAGATGGGAAATAACCGGGCACAAAAGTGGACAGCAAGAGGGTGGTTGGCGAGCGTAGCAAGCAGGGGGCACAGCCCCATAGTAGTTTTTTAAATAAATTATTCAAAAGACCACCCTTTTCTAAAATACACATTTCCCCGGAACCCGGGATCAGCTGGGGAGTCCCCAGCTAACCCCGGGCTCCTAGTGGCATGCAGTGTAGCATGGAGCCCGAGGTCAGTGGGGGATTGTAACTAGTCAATTAACCGCATTTTAACATCCTTAGTAGGGAAGGGACAGATTGCAACCTATGTGACTGATCATAACAGAAGCATGAAACGTGCTGTCAGAAGTAGGGATGTAATAGTGTAGCTGATTAAACTATAAGCAAAGGCTCACCCTCACCACCACTACCCGCCTCCCCGCCGCAACTCTGCCAGGACATTTTTAAGTGCGCTGGCCGGCAGCCTGGCTCACACCAGGTCCCGGGAGCTACCCCTGCTGCAGCTCTGCATGCAAAGTAATTTAGGAGCCAGTGCGCAGGCGGCCTGGTTCAGTTCCAGCTCACACCGGATCCAGGACCTACCACCTGCTGCAGCTCTGCATTAAGAGTATTTTAGGAGCTAGTGGGCAGGCAGCCTGGCTCAGTCCTGGCTTGTGCCGAGTCCCAGGAGCTACCTCAGCTGCAGCTCTGCAATAACATGCACATAGCTCCTGGGACTGAGCTAGACTGCCTACCCACCGGCTCCTAAATTACTTTTCATGCAGAGCCACAGCGGGGGTAGCTCTCAGAACTGAGCCAGGCTGCCTGCCTTCTAGCTCCTAAATTACTTTCCCTGCAGAGCCACAGTGGGGGTAGCTCCTGGAGCTGGTGTGAGCCAGGCTTCCTGCCCATCGGCTCCTAAATTATGTTGCATGCAGAGCTGCAGCGGGGGTAGCTCCTGGGGCCCAGCACAAGCCAGGATGGAGTGCTTGCAATGCTAACCCTTATCAATGAATCATGTAGTGGACCAAATTTTGGTCGACTACACAATTAACAAATTACACACTTCTTAAAATCCCTAGTCAGAAGTCTTAAAAGAGCAACACTGATGGACACGACTACAGAACCCAAATCACCAAAAAAGAAAATCAACCTTTTGCTGGTGGCTTCTGAGCCTGATAATGAAAATGAATGTGCATTAGTCTGCACAGCTTTGGATTGTTACCAAGCAGAACCCGTCATCAGCATGGAGGCGTGTCCTTTGGAATGGTGATCAGCTCATGAAAGGATTACAAAAGTTTTGCTTAAATGGTACATAAATACCTTACGGCGAACACCTGTTCTCACTTTCAGATGACATTGTAAAAAAGCAGGCAGCATTAGCTTCCTGCAAATGTAAACAAACATGTTTGAGTGATTTTGCTGAATAAGAGGTAGGACTGAGTGGACTTGTAGGCTCTACAGTTTTACATTGTTTTATTTTGAGTGCAGTTATGTAAAAAAAATTATATCTGTAAGTTGTACTTTTATGATTGAGCTTGTTCTACAGTACTTTCATGGGGTGAACTGAAAAATACATTATTTATGTTTTTTACTGTGCATAAATTAACTTTTACTGTGTAATAAAATTAACATTAAGTGAGTATGGTACACTGTTTTCTATGTTGTAATTGAAATCAATATATGTGAAAATGTAGAAAACATCCACAACAATTTAGATAAATGGTATTCTATTATTGTTTAATAGTGTGATTAAAACTGCAGTGAATCACAATTTTTTAAATCTCATGATTAATTGTGATTAATTTTTTAAATCATTTGACACTGAGATGCAGCAGTCTTTTACCAGGGCAAGGTTCTTGGTTTCCCACATCTGTTTATCAGCACTTTGTAGAAACTGGCAGAGATTTGCTGTCAGTTTGGATTTCTTTTCCAGTTAACACAAGAACTCCTGGGAACTGACTATGATCTCTCCTTTCACTTTGGGAAGAATCAGATTTAGTGAGTGCCTGTGATTCATGTACTGATGATCACTTGCCATTAGAAAGCCACTTGTTTAAAAACCCTGTTGACCTCAAACAGTTACTGTGGGTGTGTTTTCTATTCTTTTTGGCTCACTGCATTTTTACTGGCTTTGGTCAAAGTAACACAACAAAAAAGGACTATGGAGGCTTTGCTTTATGTATCTCTTAGGTGAATTGGTTGTAGAAATTTGGGACACCTAGAAGAAGAGAAACCACTGGAGAATCCAGATATCAGATGGAGTAACACCAGAAGTCTTTGGATAGCTGTGTGTTTCAACAGCTGCTCCCTTTTAACCTCAACAAACTGTGTGAAATCTCTTCCCCTTCTCTCTCTGTGTCTCTCTCTCTCTCTCTCTCTGATTTAAAAATGTTGTAAATGATTGTTTTCAATTAGTCATGGTTGTTGTGGTTATGCCTATCTACCTTTTACTAAAGAACCTGAGCTCCCAAACAAGCACTTCCCTCTCCCTTCCATTTATAGAAAAATGCAGAGCACATAGAGTTAGAAATAAGGCTTGGAATCTCTCCAGAAATGCTGTTCTCATATTGTTCCAGCACTTCCTATCTTAAATCAGACTTTGAAAAGGAAAAAAATACAAGAAGTTAGCAAGACTTTTTGATCCTTGACGATTGTTCTCTTTACATTTGTTCTCAGACAAGGGGTAACTTACTTTATCCAGACCGGTTTGCCCATCACTGTTTGAGTAGTACATTTAATATGATAGTCCTTTTTGCTAATGATCAAAGTTGACAAGCAAAAAAGGTTTCCTGCTATTTATCTAAAGAAACATGAGCTAGGCAAGGTTGTTGTTAGCATGCAGAAAGTAATTTCACAGCCTCTGGGAGGATTTAATCAAGCCTTGTATACTGATTGAGATGCACTGTTCGAAAGAGGGGAATCTGATTAACGAAATAAAAATTCTAGAGTGTTTTCCATGCAAACATTCATCAGGATATCTTATATAATTACATAGCCAGTAAATCAACACGGTGTGTAAATGCTTCAGTCATGGTGTAAATATCTTAATGACTGAAACATCTTTAGACATGAATAATTTATATCTGTATGATTCATTTTTCATACCCATGCTTTACTTCAACATGATAAACTAATCCTTCTCTGTCAGGGGATATGCACTTGATTATCCTTTCTAGATTTCTCTTTCTTGCGTTTGTTTTTCTCTATTAGACACACTCTATTGCTTTTCTTCTGCGTTTTCTAATGTAGCTATTTTATTTATTCACCTTGTCTACTGTAGTTTAGTTTACCTTCCCAGTACATCTCAAGAGACATGTAGAAATGCAGCCAGGGCATAAGCTGATTTTTCCTCTCACAAGTAGCTTTTACAATAATTGCAGCTGCATCTTGAGACATTGACTGATTATCACCAAATGACATTAGTACTTCTGATTTCTTTGCCATTGTAGAAGAGATGTACATTATGGGAAGTATTGTCTAGTGATAGGCCAATGCCAGGTTAACGTTTATCACTTGCAGCCTCTTTATCAGTACAGCACTTTACTACAATATTTATTACAAAAAGGCTTGCTTCTTCACAGAGTACCAGACAATACTGATGCTCAGCTAACTTGTTTGTAATTCTAAATATCAGTGGAAAAAATCGGCTGAAAAAATGGCAACAGCGGAGAGCCAGAAGCTCATTAGTTCTTGTCTTTACAGAGGACACCATCTTTTGCAATAGGCAAGTCAGATAGGGGGAAATGTTTCAGAAGGATACTTCTGGATGCCTCTGTTTTGGGGAGTTCCACTTGAGATGTTTTTGGCCTGATTTTTGGAGTTGCTAAGTGCCTGTTACTTTAATTGATTTCAGTAAAGCCTGGCACCTCCGAAAACCAGGTGTCTTAGTTGGGCACAAAATTGAGGCACCCCAAATGAGTGGAAATGTTAGCCTTAATTTCTCTAACTGGATTTTCTGTCTGCAAGAAGGAGGATAATCTCCATCTACTTCATAGGCAGCAATGTGAAAAATAATTAGCTAAAACGTTTCACCTGATGAACAATTCCTTTCTACTCTATAATCTTCTGTACATTCTTCTGTACTAGTTATGAGGACAGCCCCACTTCCATAACTTAATAACATTTGCAGTTCTGTTTATTTGCTTTCTACACTGCGTTTTCCCTGTATTTATAGTTTGTGACAATAAGAATGTGAACTGGTTCCCGTTCAGTGTTTTGTCTTGGCTGCTTGTTGAATTGCTATTTTTGGCTTTTTCTTGGATAGTTCCTTCTCCTTGTCCAGGATAAGGATGCCAATTGGAGTTGTCTCTAGAATCACTCCATCATGTTCTTCCTATTCTGCAGCACACCATTTTCTGTCATACTATATGTATTGGAAATAGATGACAGATTCTTTAAGATTCAATAAAAAAAAACCTCATGTCCTCTTTACCTGTTTCCTACCTAGTTTAAATTCCAGCTAATAAACACTCAGTTTCAGTTCCAGCAGCTTATGTGGAGGCCATTCCATCTAAACATTTGCTTCTCCTCACAGCGGGCATCCCATTGTTCTGTGAACCAAAACTAGTACTTACATCCATTAAGTTTCCTGCAGTGTTAATGTTCTCCTTTCTCCACTGATGCTGAGCACTGGGAAGACCTCTGAAAAGATCAAGTTACTTTGTCCGAGTTTTCAGTTCTCTTTTTATATCCCTGAAATGCACTTTCATTTTATCAAAGCTCCTTCACTTGTCTCATTTGTAGCTTGAATGTCAATAGTTGGCAGGGATTCTCCAGTTATTTTTCACTCTCATTATCACATGCTTTATCTTGGCATTCATGAGGCAAAGTACCATCTTTTTCCATTGATCTGGGTAACAGATATTTTGGGCTTAGTTCCTCAACACAGAGTCACTAATTAGATTCATTTGCTGCTTCTTTCTTTCTGGTTTCTATTTGGTGCTTTCTTCTTGGCCAGTTATTGAGTTGCTATCTTTGAACTGTTCTTTTTCTTTATTAGTGACAGGGTATCTATGGCAGGTGTCCCTTGAATTACTCCAGACAGTTCTCTCTTCTGCTCTTCATACTATTTCTGGTAGCCATTTCTAATAGCCAGGATGGGTAGTAATGGTGTCCCTGGTCTCTGTTTGTCAGAAGCTGGAAATGGGTGACAGGGGAGGTATCACTTGTTGATTACCTGTTCTGTTCAGTCCCTCTGGGGCATCTGACATTGGCCTTTGGCAGAAGACAGGATATTCAGTGGTGGATTTAGAGTTAGTGGGGCTCTGTGCTCAGCTTCATTTTTGGGGTCCCCCTAGGAACCCAGCCAAGAAAAAGAACATTCACTCTTCCTGCCCCTCCCATATTTCATTGTTTTTACTTCATCCTCTTCCTATATTATAAGTAAAAAGAAGTAAATGAAAATAAAGTGAGGTACCTTGTTTGTTTTTGTAGTTTAACTCTTTTTTTCACAGACCATTTGAAAATTGCTGAGGATCTCAGTGGACCACTTAACGATCTTTCCAATTATTGTTTGAACCATTAGCTAACTATTGTAAATAGCTTTGGATAAGCACTTTATTTAAAAAAAACATAACTTTTTCTCAGTCCACTTGAATGGCGTTCTCGGAGCACGGATGGGAACTTCTGGTCCAGATGAAAGCTTGTATTTTCATTAAGCTAACATGAAAAATATGTAAAAATAAAATGTATAGATGACGCATGAATGGACAAATAAAAGTTAACTTCCTCTGAAGAAACATATTCAATTTGAAAATAATATTCAGATAACTTTCTTTTCTACACTTTTTCTTTACAAAATCATCAATTAAGTCATCGTAAATAATATTTTGTAAAGAAGCACTTTCAATTGTCAATATTGCTGAACTTGTCAACTATTCCTGACTCATCATATTTCACAAATAATTTTTAACTCATTTCAATACAGAAAAAGATTGTTCACCAGAAGCATTTGTGACAGATATTGTTTAAAATATTTTCAGAATGGATTCTACATTTGAAAAGGTTGCCACCAGATCCACGTGTGGTACGCTCTGGGTGACTGAGCATTGGCCACGGAGAGGAAGCGTGACACAGAGCCCCCAGCCCTGCCTCTTCCACCTAAAGTCCTCCTTCCCCCCCTTTCTGGGGAGCGTGGAGCCAGGCCCTCCTCACCTTGCCTAGGGGCCCTGCCATTCTGTCAGCCTCCTGTCTCTTGAGCTTCAAAAGCAAAATATCACAGCCCTAGAAACCAAACTGCTCTCACTTTCATTCACTCCGCACTCAAAATATAGGCCCCTTGTTAATTTTTTAAACTCCATAATTGCTCCCTCTGGAACTCTGCTGTCCAATGTGCATTTCCTGTTTGTGGCCTAGATAAATACACTTGTAGAGGTTTTCTGTGCACCTGAAATATGAAAATGGCACAAATACCAAATTGATGTAATACTGAAATACTCTTTTTGGTCTAATTTTAACAGATTCAGTAGCAACAGCATCTGGACCATTGCTAGTTGAAGTTGCCAAAACTCCTGGTGCTGCTCTTGGGGTTGCACTAACTACCTCGATGTGCTGTAACAAACAGGTCATTGTCATAGACAAAATCAAATCTGCAAGTATAGCAGACAGGTGAGTGCTACAGAGGGCCCTACATTATAAGATTACACATCCATTTAATAACTTATCAGTATTTTTGTTGTTGTTTATAGTAACTTTGCTTGGCATTTGAGATGAATTTGACTGAAGAAGATGTTCTCTATGTTGTTAGAGTTTAAAACGAATCCATCTTGGCAGACAGTTTGTCCATACTATAGAGCTTTTAAAAAGTTTCTAAGACACCATTTTACTTTTGCTCATTCACACAGCACCAAACTATAGAAAAACCAAACCAACTCCCAACAATACTCTATGTCATCCCATAAACAAACACTGTCACCACTTTATGGTATGTCTGAACATGTTTGTTTATGCTGTGCTGCACAGTAATTTGAAGGTTTGCTGGGGTGGGAGGTGTTTAAAAATATAATGCTGCAGCAGCGATTAGCTTTAAAAATAAGTACCCTGATGGAATTCTTAAAGTAAATCCAGAGTATGAAACATTTGTCAAAGCAAGTACATTTTGAGACTTAGCAACCGTGAAGTGCTCTTTTAGGGTGCCTCGTTGATTCTTCTGGCACAGTGAAATGGAACTCCCTTATTTTTTTCTTTTTTATATTTTAGAATACCACTGAGGTATTAGAAAGACTGGCTTCTGTATTTTAGAGATATTTTATAAAGAAAATCCCTTTTTCAGCTCCATTTGAAAAATTCCCACATAGTGAGATGAAATTACACTTACAAACGAGGGGAAAAAAATTAGATATTTTCCCCCAGATGATGTAACTTCTATGCTGAAGCTGTGGGATCTTTTTTTTAATTTACTTAAAATATTGTGTTTCAGCAGCAAATTTTTCCTGCATGTCCCCAGTCACCCTTCCTTGTAATCCCTCTTTGACAATGGTGCTGTTAGTAGCACCCACTTGTAACAGTGAGTCTACAGCTCCACTGTGGGCTTGACCCTACAGTAGAATCTTTGAGAGTGACGGCCATTGATCCAGAGATGTTCTCCAGCTCAATGGTGCAGGATGCTTTAATTTTCTCCCTCTGTTTTCTCCCATTCCACAGGGGGTAACCAATTAAAGGAGCTGTCCACTTGACTGGTACGTCGGGATGCTGTGTTTGCATTTTTCAACTCATCCAGTAGCCAGTCTCTTGAGTGCAGCAAGATGTAGCATCTAGCCCCCTCCCTACCCCGCTCCTTGAGTCACCATGCCAGCCCTGGTTTCATTATTTGTTTGACTACCGCATAATTTCATCATCATCGACAGCTTTTGTACTAATAAATGTTTAACTATGAATAACTCAAAAAATGATGAACTGGGTGCTTGTGTGAGGGATATGAGCAGGCTTGCTGAGTCTCCTTAAGTTCTTCTCATTTATTCTGCTGCCATTCACACATATATTACTAGTCAACTAGTACCCCGTTCCAGTTCTGTGAGTGACGTCTTGGCATATACTGTGTTTGCTGACTTGTATTTAAGATTTGTACTAATAGACTTAAAGTTTGGCCAGGGACAATCCTTATAAAAATACAAAGTTTTTCTCTTAAAAATGAAGTATCATAATTGTCATGACCAATTTGAAGGCTACAAAACTCATAATCCAAGCAAAGAGCAAAACTTTATCATACTGAGTTTTTTTCCCTTTGTATAGATGTGGTGCACTACATGCAGGAGACCATATTCTGTCCATTGATGGTACCAGCATGGAGTATTGTACGTTGGCAGAAGCAACACAGTTCTTGGCTAATACAGCAGACAACGTGAAACTTGAGATCCTTCCTCACCATCAGACTCGATTAGCATTGAAGGGACCAGAACATGGTAAGGGAATTTGTAGCCCTGGACCCCACTTCCTCTTTCTTGCATCTTCATAGCTACTACCATCGCTGCAACATGGGGAAAAGATATTAAGGCAATTTTCTCTGTAACCTCTCTTTTCAGCTCTCCAGATTATGCTTCTGAAATCCCTTTGCCAGCTGCGTACTCTCTGTTTACCTCGATCTAGCCTCAGAAATTCCTAAAAATAAGGAGAGAATGTTTTGCTGAATGTACCTCTGTATAATTCCAGTCATAAAAAAGAGAGTTGGTGGTTATGCCTTAAGTATATGAAAAAACAAACAAATAATGAATTATACTCAGAATAGCTTCACAAAACGGAAACAATATGGATCATTACCAACTTTTTAAAAATTTTCACTTTGAAGAGTATTTCCAAAACACTGAATTTCTCTTTTAAATAACATTGTCATTGAGATGCCATCCTTCACAAGGGAGCTTTTCAAATTACTCTGCTACTCAATTTGATATTTAAAAATTGTAATGTTTGTTTATGGACACTTCTCCATAGTCCCTACTCTAGTTCAGTTTACTGTTTCCTGATATTATATTATAATTCTATGCAAAAATTAACGTTTCCAGCCAGACATGTGATATCTGTTGTTATTCAGCCCAAACATGGGAAGTGCATATACTATAGATGAGAAAATCATGAAAAATGGTTAATATTAACTATCCACAGATAATTTCAGTCTAATAATATTGTATATCTTCAGAAATATTGGAGATAGATACCTGCAGCACTGGGATATCTATTTTAATGCCAAAGACAGCAATACTAAACTTGTGCCTTCTTTGGGCAAGAGTCTGCTTTATAGGCCTAGACACTTCAGTGATAAGAAATGTTGGTAGATACATGGCTAATGTAGCTCCCTGAATAGGCACCTGATGTGTTCATTTTATCAAAGAGCAGCAAACTGGTGTTTTGGATGCTATTTAGTTTCTCCCCTCCTAGGATGAATGAAGAGTGCCTCCTGGGATTCCATGTTCTGCCACCCTCCAGTTGGGTCTCCATCCCCCTTCTGAAGAGCAGTCCAGAGGGGCGAGAGCAAGTGAGGGATGACACCTATGCTCAAAAGCTGTAGAAAGGTGGGGGGAGGGGAGAACACAGTTGATGGTGTATTTCCATACCATAGAGTTGTGCTACTCTGTTAGGGTATGTCTACACTTGCACCCTCTTTTGAGAGAGGGATGCAAATGAAGACATTCGAAATTGCAAATAAAGCCGGGATTTAAATATCCCACGCTTCCTTTGCACAATCACGTTATCGTGCTATTTCGAAATAGCACTATTTCGAAATAACAGACACTGTTAAGACGCAGTTATTTTGAGAGAAAATCCTTCTCTCGAAATAACTGGTAAACCTCATAGTATGAGGAATAAGGGCTATTTCGAGAGAAGGGTTTTCTCTCAAAATAACCACATCTTAATAGTGTCTGTTATTTCAAAATAGCACTGTTTCGAAATAGCGCCATAACACGATTCTGCAAATGAAGCATGGGATATTTAAATCTCAGCTTCATTTGCAATTTCGAATGTCTTCATTTGCATCCCTCTCTCGAAAGAGGGTGCAAGTGAAGACATACCCTTACAGACTATGCAACATCATGAGGCAAAGATGTTATACGTGGCTGTTTTGTAGCTGATTGAAATTCACTTTGAGGAGGAAGTGGCTCTCTTCTGTTAAAAGTTTAGAACCATGGCCAAATGATTTTATTCAGTAGCAATCTGGTTGTATAGCTGATTACAGTTTGCTTTTAAGACAACGCTAAAATAACCACTGACCTTCAAGGCTTCTGTTATACAGGTTGAAACTCTCTAGTCGAGCACTCTCTGGTTTGGCAATATCCATCGTCCAATATTTTACTTAGCTGGATGTGCACTTATCATGGGCATGGCCAAGTTTCCTGTGGTTCCATAAAAAATTTTTTACAGCCACCAGTGCTGGCTCTCAGTGTTCTGTGCTGTTATTTAACTCTAATTTAACCCCAAATGTCTTCTAAGAGCCCAGTAAGCAGTGGAAGTGTTGGTAATGCTGCTTGACAAAATTGACCTCCTGTGGTCTGGCAAATTCTCTGGTTCAGCACCATTCAGGTCCTGAGGGTGCCGGACTAGAGAGGGTTCAATCTGTATACCAATCCCCTTCATCTAGCACAGCTGCAATCTGGAAGCCAGTATAGTTGTTTTGTTATATATGGGCATTGAGCTTTGTGAAATGACATCAGGAGGATTCAGTGATGTGCATACAATGGTGTCTTTCTATAGGTGCTCTCCCTAGACAGATGCCTTAAGTTAACCAGAAGAGCCCAAATGTTTTGAGTATAGACTCCCAGATGATGTTACTTAAAAATCACAGCCTACTTAAAGGAAACATGCTTTATGGAAACAAATGTACTCTTGGGAACAGTCCTTCATTGGCTAAGAGATGGACTGGATGATATGAGTGCATTGCACCACCATCTTCTATGATTCTATGAACTGTTGAATCATTAAGGCTCTCGCTGTTGAATGCCATTTGCCCTAGAACATGTTCTGAATTATGAACTGGCAAAAACCAAAAAAACCCTCAACCAACCCAAAACAAAACTAAAGTAAAAAAATCTAAAGAGAGTGAATGGAAGAATAGAGGATTGAGGCCCTCCTCCCCAAAAAAGCGCAAGAGATCCTGTTTTTAAGGTGTTTTTTTTCTTTTATATTGGAATGCCAGGCTCATTCCTTTGTCTACTGTTGGCCCATGAATTTTATTGCAATGTTAAGAAATCCTAGACTGTCATAACTCAGTCAATTACTAATATACGTCCTATAGATTTATACAGAATTCTTGTTGAACTGGAATAATCATTCCACAAGATATGGAAACTTAATTTGTATCGACTTTCCACCTCAGAGGACACTTTATACCTGTCTGCAGCATAAAAGAAAAAAAAAACAAGTGTGCCAGATAATTTCCTGCTTGAAGCAGCCTTTTTAATTAAACAGGGCTCATAGCAACCTGAACATAATGAAAATCTGACTCTCTGCATTATTCTTATCAGATTTTAATTTTTACACTATGGTTAAAATTCACACATTGACATAGATTATCAGCAGAAGAATCAGTTGAATTTGAAAAGATATGATAGGAATTTAGAGTAGGTTTGATTCATTAAAACAAAATATTGAAATAGATTGTTACTAGGACTGCTGGGGTTTTCCTGGCCACATATTCTGTTTGCTATATACATTTTTGTAAACTTCTTCATGGTTATGTCTATTAGAATTAGATTGGTAAGCTGTTCAGGCCAGTGGTATAGCTAGGACAGGAAAAGTGGGTGGGCCCAGCTTTTAGATAGGCAGGCAGTGATGGGGGCAGCACGAGGAATTGAGCGCCCAGGGGGCAGGAATGATCAGGGGCAGGAAGGATCAGATATGCAGGTGGGATCTAGTGTCCTGTGGAGAGGGGCATGAGGGATTCAGTGCCATGGGAAGGGGGCAGGAGGGATCTGATGCTCTGGGAGGGGCAGAAAGGGGAGGAGATGCAGGAGGGATCCAGTGCCCTGGCAAAATGGGGGAGGAGGGATGGGGAACCCAAGGCACACAGGCTGTACCCCTGGAGCAGAGGGGGGCTCCACTGGGGCTGAAGCACTGCCCATCCCTCCCAAACACAGTTCGGTTTCTGCCCCAGTACTAGCCCTGCCAAGACATACCCCATGAGGCATGCCCTTAAGGAGCTAGCACTGGGGCTGGAGACCAGGGCAGGAGCACGCAATGCTGGCAGGAGAGCTATGTGACCAGGCTGGAGGACAACCAACTAGGGTCAGGAGTCCCAACCTGTGGATTCAGCCCGGATTTGGGTAGGCCTGGATGCTAAGTGGATGCTGGATGCCATGGCCCACGCAGGCCCACCCATCGCTATGCCCCTGGTTCAGGCATTGGTCTATTGGACTTTGAAGTGAAGCTGAGTGGTTCTGTCCAGGAACTGAATGTCCTAATTTTAGTGCCTTCTGACAGTTTATAAAGAGGTGTTGGCAAAACGTTTTCTTTAAGTCAAATACATTCCTTTCCTTTTACCTTTCCTCACTCACCCTTCGTTGTAATGAAACATTCCACTGGGGTTAGAGGAGGGAGGGGTGCATTTTTATTGAGATAAGGAAGGATTTAATGTATTCAACCAAGTGGGAGATCCTGTTTTTTCTATAATATAAAATGGAGAAAAACTAGAGCTGTTCCTCTGGCATGTAGTTGGACCTTGGTCCAAATGCAGCGCATAGTGCTTAACATTACAGCCCAGATCTCCCCTCATCTTTCAATATGAAAGTGAAGCTAATGGGGACTACAGGTCATGCTTAATTTGTGCTAGGGTTTGCTGGTGCTGAGCCCTGGCAACTCTAAGTGTGGCAGTTTGTAGCCCCAGCATCTTGGGGCATTCTTTGCCAGTTATGAAAGTTAAAAAAATTGTTTGAGCCTGACACCTAATTATTTGAGCCACAGCACCTTTTTCTTTACAAATTAATCACTGACGATAGGTCACAACACACTGTGTTTCATCTTGTTCAGAGTGAACAGACCATGAAGCATCTAGAGTTGCATCTCAGTACTAAAAACGAGGGTAGCTATTTATCTGTATAATTTTGTATAGTTTAGGATCAGCCCCCCCCTGGCTTTTGGCAAATTAATCAACGTGTCAGTCTCTTCTCCCCTCCCATCTTTTTCATGACAAATTTTAGCCGCCCCCACCCCCCCATTTTGCTCACAAACCTATGAGTAGGAATCAAATATCGTCTTAATTTTAATCTGGAAAATTTTAACTTTACGGTCACCCTGCAAAACCATAAATGGTGACTTTGGACTTTTGTTTTGTCTTTATTAATCAGACCCCAAGATAGGATTTCTGTGCTGATGGCTGAGTGAAGTAGTTTATTGCCCAGGGTGATGTAATGCCAGTGATGGATGCTGGCAAAATTAAAATGTCAACACAGAAAATCGAAATGACTGACATGTAAACCACTTCAAATCATTGTGGGAAATGTGATTTATAGTCCCTTTTTATTTTCTTAATATATACAAGTCCTGCTAATGCTGGTGGAGATTTGCAAACCTGTAATTACTAGTCATATATCATACATCTCAATAATGTTGACTTAAGTATTTTTCTAAAAAGTTTTTAATCTTCACTCTTAAGGCCAGAAGGAAATTAGAAATTGATTCAGTACTTATCTTTTTTAAAAAGCTATAAGAAGCATTATTTCTGGGAAGATGAAAGGTTTCCATCCCTGAAGTTGGTCACAGTGTTTGCTGATCACCAAAAAAAGGGACAAAGCCATATTAATTTCCACCCCCTTTTCAAACTGCTTTTATTTTTGTTATTTTTTATTTATGCAATTCAGTTACCTCTCCCTCTTCTCTGGTCCCTTTTTGTTTTCTTATTTCCTGTCATCCCTTCATATGGGCAGTGAAGGTTCAAAGGAGCAACAGGCAACTTACCTGGGATTCCTGTGCCAACAACCACAGCAGCCTCCTCACCTACCACCATTATAACACCTACCACCCTGACCATTGCAGGATGCCAGCCTTGAAATTCCAGAAAACGCCTCCTCAAAAAAACCTTCGTAATGTTCCATGCTTTTTCCTGCTGACATATATATATTTTTCTTCTTCTTCCTCTCACCCTTCTCTTGTTTCAGTTGCACTTTAAAGATGTGGGTGTTGCACTTGAATGATGACATGGTTATTTCTGACAAATTATGCCCCCTTTTTTTTTTTTTTTAACGGGACAGCCTTTGTAGATTGGGAAAGGCTTGAAAATTTTCATTTACCTGGTTTTTCAACCATATTTCTAGATCAATAGGTTTGAGCACCTTATGTGCAGCATAATCTTTGAATACAAAGAATGGCTTACAGATTTTATGTCAGAAATCACCTAATAAAAATGCATTTCTAGAATCAGTATCCAGAAACTGATTTATATTGATTCATGGTTGTGTATCAAAAATATTTATTGTATGTACTTTGCTTAAAGTATATAGTACATATTTTTATTTTTCTGTCTACAGTGTCTTTGCTAGTTCCTAGTTCCTTTTATACCTCACATGGTGTTGAAATTCTGGCTATGCTGTTATCTAGGGTCACACCTAAAAATGTATATGTGTCTTCGTTACTAGATACACAAACCATTTTTGAGCACCATACACGCAGATTCATGTTGCTGCTCTGTTCCTTGCTCTAAAGTGCTATGTGCCAAGTGTCCAATTTTTTACAGCAGCTTTGGTGTCTTCATCCTTCTCCCCTACCTCCATGAGTGCATACAGCCTGAGTTCCCTGAACATGGGGACTTTACCTCGCAGCCTCTACTCCACCAGCCCACGCGGAACAATGATGAGGCGACGACTGAAAAAGAAGGACTTCAAAAGCTCATGTAGGTAGTAATAGCCGTCATTTGCAACAAACGGGCTGGGGAAACAAGATGAGAGAAATGTTTACTGCAGTTTTACTTTGGTAAATGTATTGAAGAGGAGTAGTCAGGAGAGGGGAAGTAGTTCAGATGTTCAATTTGGTGAGCAGTACTCAGCAATGTGCAGTGTTTGAATCCAACACTAAAATGTGTTGATTACTTCTAGTTTGTGTAACCCATAATTAAAGATATATATTATTTTAGTGTAGTTTGCTTCAGTGCTCTCTGGATGAGTATGCAATACTAATTTTGGATGCCCCTTCCCCCAATACTTAAACATAGTTGGGTGAATTTATCCATTCAGCTTGTACAATCATTACAGTCAGCATAATATATATACACCATTTTATTATACCAGTTGCTCTGGCTAATAGCCAAAAATAGACCTATCCTCCATGAACTTATCTAATAATTTTTGGAACCCACTTATGCTTTTGTCCTTCACAACATCCCATGGCAAAAAGTTCTACAGGTTGACTTGCGTTGCGTGAAATACTTTCATCTGAAGAAATGGGCTGTGCCCATGAAAGCTCATGATACCATCTACATGTTTTGTTAGTCTATAAAGTGCTACCAGACCATTTGTTGTTTTTTAAGTTTATCCCGTACAGACTAACTCAGCTACCCCCTGAAGTTCCTTATATTTGTTTTTAACCTGCTGCCTATTTATTTCATTGTGTGCCTGAGTCATGTGTTTTGTGAAGGAGTAAATAATGTTCTTCTTCGAGTAATTGCTTATGAGCATTCCAATTTAGGTGTGTGCGCGCCGCGTGCACAGGTGCCGGGAAGCTTTTTCCTTAGCAAGATACCACAGGTTGACAGGGGAGACCCCTAGAGTGGCACCAGCACCTGCTGACCACCCGCTCCTTCAGTTCCTTCTTACCACCAGTGATAGTTGTTGGAGCTAGCATCTCTTGCCTTGGGCAAGAGTGCTTTCCCCAGCTTGTTTTGTAGATAGTTCTTTCAAGTGTTAAGTTTGTTGCGGGGACTCCTGTGGTTTTTTCCCACTTGAGGGCTGGGACATGCCTCGGCACCCTGGCTTCAAGTGCACGAAGTTTATGTCTGGGGGTGATCCACATGACACTTGCCTTAAGTGTTTGGGAGTGCCCACTTAGCAGACAAGTGCAAGATCTGCAGGGCCTTTACTTCAAGAACATGAAGGAACAGAGAGTTTTCCCTCTGAAATCTCTTAATGGAGACTTCCCTGGATTCCCCTCCAGCACTGCAGGCCACGGGACCAGAATCGGCGGCCTTGGTGCGCAGTACACTTTGTTGGTGCTGAGTGTTCTGGCTCTATGTAAAGAGTCAGGCAAGCCATCCTAGCACCATTGGTCGCCAAAGACTAGTTCCTGCTACCAATCTCATTCTCCAGTGCAGAAACAGGAGAGGTACCGGTCCCCCATTTCAAAAGCTAGAAAGCTTAAAGGGTTGTGTCCGGAGTCAAAGCACTCTTCAAAACAGCCCACCCCCACAGCACTGTTGACTCTGGCACCTCTGCCAGTGCTGTCAAGTCCAGTGCAGGTGGACTCCCCATCCCGGGAGAGTCAAATGGGAGACATGGACATGCCATCCACTCCCGAGACATATGAGGCAGCCCCAGACCTGATTGAGATAGCGTCAGTGAGGGAGTCTCCTCTGGTCCCTCCGGTGCCGTCACTGATACCGGGCCTGGTGCAGTCAAGGGGGAAGCCTCCCATGTTAAGAAGGTTGCTTTCCCCTCAGCATCATTCACCGAGTTGGGACCGTTCACCTCAGCACTGGTCTGGGGAGAGCTTCTGTAAAAGGCAGAGTCCTCCCAATGACCTCACGCCTTTGTAGAGGCCACTGGTGCAGTACTGCTCCCCCGTGGTTCCTGTGTTCCACATCCACGTCGGAGTTGGAACCGGAGGGCCACCCATCCAAGAGACAGTGCTATTTGGTGCAGGGACAACCAGAGCCGGAGGCAGGATCTGGCCTTCCAATGGCCTCCTCAGTGGCAGGCCCCTTCTCAGTGGTCTTTCTGGACTCCTTGGGCCTATCACCAGATGCAAACGGGTGGTTCCAGGTCCGTGTCAGTAGCCTCTGTCAGCAGGGGCACTCCCTCAGCGACCTTAGGGAAGGATCTTGCCATAGCAGTGCTGTCATCCCAGCAAACCACGTTGGGGTTGCAGATACCTGCTACGCAACAATTGGGGCATCGGTGGAGTCCCATTCAGCCCATAGTCAGGACAAGCGTTGGCTTCCCATTCCGGGGAGGACCAGCAGCACCAGGGTCAAGGAGTGCCTGGTGCCGCCCACGTCTAGGCACTCCAGTATGTCCATGGCCCAGAGTTTGGGTCTGCAAGTAGAGGAGGTGGTAGAGGATGTGGATCCTATGGTGGACATTTTGTCACTGGGAGATATGTCCAGGGTCACTTTCCCTTTTATCAAGATAGTCTCCTCCACCATGAAAACCCTCTGGCAGACTCTGGCTTCTATCCCCCCCCAACTGCTAAAGGAGTTGAGCATAGGTACTTTGCTCCGTCCAAAGGGTATGAGTACTTATATACACACCTGCAACCCAGCACCCTACTGGTAGACACGACTAATGGTAAGGAACCCCAAGGTCACCAGGGCCCCTCTCCCAAGTCCAAGGACTCTAAGAGGCTGGACCTCTTGAGGAGGAAAGTTTACTCATCGGGTAGCCTCCAATTAAAAGTGGCTAACCAACAAGCAGTGTTAGCTTACTACAATTATAATTCATGGCAACCATGGATAAATTTAAGTAACTCCTCCCGCCAGACTCTAGGTTCTGAGTTTACGGCCCTCATAGAGGAGGGGAGGGTAATTTCCCATACCTTCCTCCAGACAGCTCTTGACACTGTGGACTCTGCAGTCTGGTCTATATCTACGGGCATAGTTATGAGACGTAACTCTTGGCTTCACATGTCTGGAATCCCTCCACAGGTCCAGAATATGATACAGGACCTTCCTTTTGATGGTTCCAGCTTGTTTGTGGAACAAACGGATTCCAGGCTTCACAGTTTGAAGGGCTACATTAAAGTCATTGGGCCTTCACACACCTATGACTCAGTGAAGGCATTTCTACCACTCAGATAATATCCTTCCCATCAGAAACAGAAGCAGAATAAATGGGGTAGCAGGCAAAGTCGCCTTTGCCCCCCAAGTGTTAACAGTAGTGTTAATAGTAGAGGGAGTGGGGGCCCTAATAACCAGGCCCAGTCTTCCAGGCAGTCACCAGGGCCTAGGAAGAATTTTTGAAGGTGCGCCCAAGGACAATGCACTTTTCTCCCTTTCAGATCCTGTCCCTATGTTTGGGGACTGCTTGTCCCATTTTTACTGTGCCTGGACCCAAGTCACGTTGAACAGGTGGATTCTAGACACAGTAAAGATGGGATATTTTATCCAGCTTCTGGCTACCCCATCTCGCCATTCCCCTACCCCATCCCTTTTCAGGGACCCCTCTCACAAACAACTCCTGCAACAGGAAGTGCAGACGCTTCTCAACATAGGAGGTCCCTTTACCATTCTGGGGCATGGGGTTTTATTGCTGTTATTTCCTTATCCCAAAGGCTAAGGGCAGATTATGTCCCATATTAGACCTACGTGATCTAAATAGAAACCTAAAAAATTAAAATTCCATATGGTATCAATTATCCCTTCACTGGATCCGGGAGATTGCTACGCTGCCCTTGATCTGAAGGACATGTATTTTCATGTGGCCATAGTTCTGGCTCTCAGAATGTTCCTTCGTTTTATGATTGATGGTTCTCACTATCAGTTCAGGGTGTTACCTTTTGGCCTGTCTGCCACACCAAGGGTCTTTACAATGTGCATGGCAGTGATGGAGGCATTCCTGCAGCGCAGGGGGGCTTCAAGTCTTCCCTGGATGACTGGCTGATCAAGAGGCCCTCCGAATCAATGGTCAGCTGCTTAGGCCTCTTACCAAACCTTCAGGAGTTGACCCTGTTGCCCACGCAGATCACAGACTTTCATGGGGCACTTTGAACTCCCTGGCAGCCAGGGCATCCCTCCCCAACCCAGTTTTGAGAGCATATGCAGTCTGATTCTGGGGCTAGGAGCCCACATAGTTACAACGGCCAGGACTTGCCTAAGGGTGTTGGGGCACACGGCTTCCTGCACCCATGTTGTTCCATTTGCCAGGCTTCGTCTCTGTTTGCTAGCCAGCGTGTACAAATATGGCTAGCCAGCGTGTACAAGCCGTCTCATCACCATCAGGGCAGGGTGCTGACCATCCCGCCATCGGTGATAGATGTCCATCAGTGATGGCTGGACCTCTGAATGTGTGCCAGGGGATTCTGTTCTACACCCCTCGGCCCACCCTGACTTTAGTAACCAATGCCTTGGACTTGGGGTGGGGCGCGCATTTGAGGGCCTCTGGTTGCGGGCAGAATGTGCAATGCACATCAATGTAAAGGAACTCAGGGTCATGAAATTGGCTTGTGTGGCCTTTTTGGGCAAAATCAGGGGCAAGTGTGTTTCTGTTTGCACTAACAACACCACAGAGATGTTTTATATCAACAGACAGGGTGGTGCTTGCTCTGCCCCCCTGTGCAAGGAAGCGATGTCGCTGTGGGAGTTGTGCTTGTGCAACAGGACACACTTGCTGGCCTCTTACCTGCTGGGTTCTCAGAACTCTGTGGCAGACAACTTCAGCCGCTTGTTTCAATCACACAAGTGGTCCCTCAAGTGGGAGGTTGTGCAGTGGCTTTTTCAGAGGTGGGGTCATCCCACTTTGGACCTATTTGTCACAAGGGGGATCTGGAAGCATTGAGCCTTCTGTTGCTACCTGGGCAGCACAGAGACTCCCTAGACGACACCTTCCAAATTTACTGGAGTGGGGTCTCCTGTGCACGTTTCCCCCCTTCCCTTTAATTCACAGAGTGCTGATCAAGGTTCATGAGGACAGTCCAGACCTCATTCTGATAGCACCGGCCTGGCCCAGGTAACATTGGTCTACAAGGCTCCATCAGTTCTCAGTGGCACCTCCGATCCCCCTCCCCTTGCTCCCAGACTTGTTCCAAAACCGCAGCATGTTGCTGCACCCCAGCCTACAAGCTTTACATCTCATGGCCTGGAGGCTCCATGGTTGAGTGCATTGGAGCAACAGTGCTCATAGAGAGCGAGGGCAATGTTGTGGGGTAGTAGGAAGCCTTCTACATGGGCCACATATGCTTCCAAGTGGAAGAGGTTTGCCTTGTGGGCCTTACAGCAAGGCACCCCGCTGTTGCAGGCTTCGGTTCCCCTTACTCCAGTATCTTGTGGGTTTAAAATAAAAGGGCTGGCCATTTCCTCCATTAAGGTACATCTGGCTGCGATATCGGAGTTTGGTATTTGTGGACCGCTTGGGGGACTGGTTCCTTAAGAGGTTGGACAGGTTATATCCTCATGTGAGTGACCCGGTGCCCTAATGAGATCTGAATCTGGTATTGTCAAAGTTAATGGCTCACACCATTCGAGCCATTAGCTACTTGTTCTTTGTTGTATTTGTCTGTGTAGGTTGTATTTTTCGTGGCCATTACTTCAGCCAGACAAGTTTCCTAATTAAAAGTGTTAATGTCAGAACCCCCTTATACTGTTTTCTTTAAAGATAAGGTTCAGTTGAGACCCCATCCTTTGTTCCTTCTGAAAGTGATTTCCCATTTTCACAAGACATTTTCCTACCAATTTTCATCCTAAGCCTCACCTCACCCCTCGGGACAGATCCCTATGTGTGCCTTAGCTTTTTACCTTGAACATACTAAGCCATTCAGGAAGTCTAATCAATTGTTTGCTGCAATAGCAGAGAGGATGAAAGGGCTATCTGTCACCACCCAGAGGATATTCTCCTGGATCATGGGGTGTATATGAATTTATTACAACTTACCAAAGGTGCCAGCCCCTCAATTTGACCCAAGGGCAGGCCTTGTCAACGGCTGTTCTTGTGCACGTCCCTATCCAAGACATTTGTCGAGTGGCCATGTGGTCTTCGGTACCCACATTTATGTGTCACTATACCATCCAATGTCAGGCTAGAGAGGATGCTGTGTTTGGAAGGACAGACTGCAGGCCGATGATTTCCAACCCCTCTGCCAGATAGCAGCTTGTGAATCAGCTAAATTGGAATGCACATGAGCAATCACTTGAAGAAGAAAAGACCTTTCGTAACTGGTGTTCTTCGAGATGTGTTGCTGATGTTCATTCCAAAACCCTCCTGCCTCCCCTCTGTCAGAGTCACTTCTGGCAAGAAGGAACTGAGGCAGGGGGCAGTCGGGAGGGTGCTATATACCTAGCCATACTGGTGCCACTCTAGGGATCTCCCCTGCCAACCTCCAGTATCCTGCTAAGGAAAAAGCTTCCCTGCAACTCTGCCCACAGTTCCCACACACACCTAAATTGGAATGGACACGAGCAAAACATCTCGAAGAACACTAGTTACAAAAGGTAACTGTCTTTTTCCTTGTTAACACATCTCATGATTTTTCAAACCTCTACCACATCCCTCTCTTAGTCATCTGTTTTCCTAAAAATGAACAGTCCCAGTCTTTTTAATCTCTTCTCAACTGTTCCATCCCTCTAATGATTTTTGTTGCCCTTCTCTGTAACTTTTCCATTTACAGTATACCTTTTGTGAAATGGGGTGACCAGAACTGCTTGCAGTATTCCAGGTGTGGCTGCACCAGGGATTTATATAGTGGCATTATGATATTTTCTCTCTTCCTATCTGTCCCTTTCTTAAGGGTTTTGAACATTCTATTAGCTTTTATTTTTTGCTGCAGTACATTGAGCAGTTATTTTAGAAGAGCTATCCACTTCAAGATCCCTTTCTTGAGTGGAAACAGCTATTAAATCCCGTCATTTAGTGTGTACAGTTGGAATTATGTTTTCCAATGTGCTTTACTTCATATTTTTCAATTCATCTGCCATTTTGTTGTCAGTCACATAGCTTAGTGAGATCACTTTGTAATTCTTTGCAGTCAGCTTTGAACTTAACTGTTTTGAGTAACTTTGTATTGTCTGCAGATTTTGACCACCTCACTGTTTATTCCATCTTCCAGTTCTTTGGTGAATATGTTGAACACACTGGCCCCAGAACAGATCCTTGAGTGACCACATTATTTATCTCTCTCACTATTGTGAAAACTGACCACTAATTCTCTTTTTTTTTTTTTAACCTGTTACCAGTCCATGAGAGGATCTTCCCTCTTATCCTGTAACTGTTTAGCTTCCTTAAGAGCCTTTGGTGTGGGACTTTGTCAAAGGCTTTCAGAAAATCCAAGTACACTGTATCAACAGTATCACACTTGTCCCCTGGCTTGTTGACTCCCTCAAAGATTTCTAATAAGATTGGTGAGGCACGATTTCTCTTTATAAAAGTTGTGTTGATTTTTCCCCCCAACATATTGTGTTCAATTATATGTCTGAATGTTCTGGTCTTTACTATAATTTTAACCAACTTGCAGTATACTCAGTCACTGGCCTATAATTAATTGCCTCTGGAGTCTTTTTTTTTTAAATTAATGTTATATTCACTATCCTCTAGTGGTACAGAGGCTGATTTAACAGATAGGTTACATATGATAGTTCATTGCTTTATGATATCATATGTGAGTTCCATAAGAACTCTTGAATGAATGCCATCCCAGCTACTCCTGGGATATTATTTCTGTTTATCAAATTGTTCCAAAACAAGTTCTGCTAACACCTCAATCTGGGAAAGTTCCTCAGATATGTCACCTAAAAAGAATGGCTCGGGGGTGATAATCTCCCTCACATCCTCTGCAAAGAAGGCCAATACAAAGTATTAATTTTGCTTCTCTGCAATGGCCTTGTCTTTTTGAGTGCTCCTTTAGTACTTGGGATGTCCAGGGATTGTCCAGAAGCCTTTAGTTTGAGCCTTTATTATAAATTTTATTATAATTTGTAAATAGTTTCCATGCAGGCATTTCACTCTTGTAATTGTTCCTTTTAATTTCTGTTTAACTAGCTTTCTCAATTTTATGTAGTTCCCCTTTATAAAGTTAAATGCTATTGTGATAGGGTTTTTTGGTATTTACTGCCCTATTTAGATATGTTAGACTTAATTACATAATAGTCACTATTACAGAACGGTTCAGCTGTTTCGCCTGTTGGACCAGATCCTGGACTTCACTTCATACTAAATCAAAAATTGATTCTCCCCTTCTGGGTTACAGAACAAGCTTCTGTAAGAAGCAGGGATGAATGTGTCCAGAAATTTTATCTTTGCATCCTGTCCTGAGATGACATATGTCCCAGCCGATATGGGTGTAGTCCTCCATTATTATTGAGTTTTCTATTTTTATAGTCTCTCTAATCTCCCTGGGCATTTCATAATAAAGAGGTACCTGATACATTGAGCAGAGGGACCATTTTTATATAATTATTTTGCTAATTCAGGCCCACTTTAAGTAGTGTGAAACTGTCTTTCATTCTGAGAGTTTTTGGACATTCTCCTACAATTGGATATGTAATGATGAACCTCTTTTTGCCTGCACGGAGTCCCACTGATTTGAAATGGGCTCTGCAAATATGTGGCCCACACGGAGTACTGCTGAGGTCACTGGGTGTTCCTGCTCGGCTCAGCTTGTGGGTAGAGGGCATTAGTCAGAGAAGAATTTTCACTTGTTGGCCAAGTTTCTCTTGTGGATGGGAATTGTGGGATTCCACAGCCCGCTCTCAAAAATTTGTGAATCACAGTAAATGTGTCAATACAAATCATCTCTGATTTTTGTTGGAAATAACAAATAAATCCATGTGAGATTAAGGGGTTTGGTTTTTGTTTTGTTTGCCTATTCCTTTAGCAGTGCAACTCTTTTCACGCAGTTTTGCTGTTCATCATATTTCTTATCTGATCAGCCATTGGATCCAATACATTTTACATACTATCTGCTAATAAATATATCCTTTCAGATTATTAGAAGATACTGTGTCAATTCATACTATGGCATTGATAGAATTGAGTATCATAATGTATGAATCTCATTCTCTCTCTACACATGCAGAAAGGTAGAGGGATTATTATACAAATACTAATTGATTTGGAAAGGAATAAAAGTAAAATACTGCCCAAGGCAAAAATATTTCCTGAGATGGTGGTAGCCTGTCGACAGTGGTCATTCTCTGTGGCTGAAGAAATTATTAACTGAGGCAATTTTATTACCAGCATTGCCTCTGGAGAGAGTCTGTTTGTGTGATATTTTTATAATCTATTTAATAACCATAAGTCTTTGAGGCAAATTCTCTCCTGTGCAGAGGACCAACATAAAAGGACAAACGTGGCACATGGGCAGGGCTCGGCCCACCTGATTTTCACCTTTTAATCACATACAAACTACAACAGCTAAGAATTGTTGGTGCATTAAGGAGAAATTAGAGTTGCAGCCACCCCAGGAAGTGATATTAAATCTCATGCTTCAAGTGTTAAAACAATCCCTAGAGATTAGGATAGCATCTAAAGTGAGCAGAGGGAGGCAGATTACCCACATCTGTTCATTGTGGGATTCTTACACCTTCCACTGAAGCATCTGATGCATGTGACAGACAGGACATTGCACTGACTAGATGGACCTATGGTCTGATTCAGTATGGCAATTCTGATGTCCCTCAGAAATGGCCAATTCCACTGCCAAGCAGAAGAATTTGGGCAAGCCTGCCATCTCCTTGTGTGAGAGATTAATAGGAGCAGTGTGCCCTCTAATTTTTTAGGTCCATGTGTAGAATTAATTTTATGTGCACTAGGGATGTTCAATTTCAATTAATCAGCTAATCGAGTAGTCGATGGACTTTTCATCGACTACTCAATTAGTTGATAAGGGTTGGGGCAGGACACTCACTAGCCCATCTGCACCTCTGCTTTGTAAATGTAGTAAGAGCCTTCTGTGGTTCTTACTACATTTAAAAGATAGATGTGGCACAGCAGGGAACCCCAGGCGTGCAGGGACTGCTTGAGTCCCTGCTTGCCCCGTGTTCCCACTGACCCCTATGGGGCTCTTGCTACATTTCAAAGGCAGAGGCACAGCAGTCAGACCAACACGAGCAGGGACTGCTTCAGTCCTCGCTCGTGCATTTTCCCACTGTGCCTCTGCCACCACACTCCCCTGCAGAGACGGTGCCAGAGGAAACAGCTGTTAAGCCGGCTCCCCCCAACATCAGCTCTTGCCCCCCTCCTCCCCCCGCCCTTTGCTGCCTCTGATACAGAATCATAGATTCATAGAACACTAGAACTGAAAGGGACCTTGAGAGGTCATCAAGTCCAGTCTCCTGCCCTTATGGCAGGACCAAACACTGTTTAGGTCAGGGTGGACAATAATTTTTGACCAGGGGCCACTTCAGAAATTTTTGAAGTGGCCCCAGGCCACCCCGGAAGGGGCAGGGCCAGAACACTTCTGTGCTTCCCCACCCACAGACCCTGATTGGTCTGTGGGTGGGGGAGCACGTGAAGTCTTCGCCCCAACCCCCGAGAGAACTGCCAGCTGTTTTGAACATCTGGTGGTTCCCTCTAGGCGCCCACACCACTGGTGGTGGGAGGAGACTTTGCGTGCTCTTCCCCCCTGCTCCAGGTCAATCAGGGCCTGTGGGCGAGGGAGCACGTGAAGTCTGCTCCCACCCTGCAAGGGACCATCTCACTTACAGCCACCACCAGCTGAGAAGTGACTCTAAGTGCTGAGCCCCTTGCAGGGCGGGAGGAGACTTTGCACACTTTCATCCGCCCCCCGGGCCCTGATTGGCCTGCGAGTGAGGGGAGCGCGAAGTTTCTTGCTCTCTGCCCTCCGGCACGCGGCGCTTAGAGTCAACCACCAGGGTTGACTCCAGAGTTCCCTCTAACATTTTCCACCCATGAGCGGAGTGAGTTGTCTTGTACATCAGTATTGAGTTCATGTGGCTTGTTCGGATGTGTGCCACTGTGGCACCCAAGTTTTAATAAATATCTTATAAAGCTCTCCCTTTTCCCTCTGCTGCCATGTCTCTTCCTCTCCCCTCGCCCCATCTGCTCCCCTAGTGCCTGCTGCCCCTCCCACCCCCCGCTGTCGTGGCTCCTGCCCTTCTCACTCCTTTCAGACCTTTTGGGACCTGCTCCTCTCCCCCTTGATCCCTGCATCTGTCCTTCTCTTCCCCCTGTGCCCACTCCTCTAGCCCCACTCTGATCATCTGTAGCCACCCCTCTCCTAAAACCTCCCTCTATCCACCTGTCCTGCCTCTCTCCTCTATCTTCTGATGCCTGTCCCTCCCCTCCACTTGTCTGCCCTTCTGCTTTACCCCCACAATCCCCTGGCACCAGCACCTTCCCTTACCCCTTCACCTTCCTGGTGCCTCCCTCTTCCCTCACTGTGCCTGCCCTCCTTGCCCTCTTTCTCCCTGGTGCCCACCCCCTCACTACTCTTGGCCTCAGTTCACCTCATGCCCCTCTGTGCCCTCACACATGACACACTCCATCCACTACCTTCCTCATGCCCACCCCTCCTTTCAACCCCTCTTCTCCTGGCACCCTCTCCTCCCCTCTCCTCTGGCTCCCTCTTGCCCCCATTGCTCCTCCCCTCTCCTCTCCCAGCATCACCCTTTCCCCTCCCTTCTCTAACCCCCACTGACACCTTCCCTTCCCTCCTCTTTTCCTTGTTGTCTCCTCTTGGCCCCCTGGCATTTGTCTCTCCTTCATCCTGCCCCTTGGTGCCTTCTCCTTTCTTCTATTGCCTTCTCCTCCTCACAACCCCCTTCCCCTCCTCACCTTCTTTCCCTTCAGTTCTCCCCCTGCCCCTTCCCTAACTTTCTACCTTCGAAGTGGAAAGTAGTTTGTAGGGACTGGAGCCGGGGCTATTTTTAGTACCGCAGTCCTGGCCCCAAAAGCTCATGTATCCCCGACCCCAGCTGCTCCTGGGGTGGGACCGCGTGCCGGGACTGGAGCAGAGGCTGCCCATGGTGCTATTTTTAGTACTGTGGTCACAGTTCCCATGGGTGGCCCCAGCTCCAGCTGGAATAAAGCAGCAGCTGCATGTGGTCCGTTCCAGCTGGGGGAGCCTCACTGCAACAGCCTCACCTTACGTACGCTGGCTCCAGGTGGAGCAAAAGGGCAACCGTCCACCACCAGGAACCCACCAGGCCACTGGCTGCGGGTACCACTCCCCTTCCCTTGCAGCAGGAAGGGGAGAAGTGAGTGCTGCTGCGTGGCTCTTAAAATGACATGGGAGGACCTAACATTTTTAGTTCACGGCCATGCAGGCACACAGCTTAGAGGGAACACAGGTTGGCTCTAAGTGTCGCGTCCCTAGGTCCTGATTGGCTTGTGGGCGAGGGAATGGCAGGACCTCCATGGGCCAGATCAACCCACTTGGCAGATTAATCTGTCCTGTAGAAGCCCTTTTGCCCACCCCTGGTCTAGCCCATCCCTGATAGATGTCTGTCTAACCTGATCTTAAATATCTCCAGAGATGGAGATTCTACAGCCTCCTTGGGCAATTCATTCCAGTGTTTAACCACCCTGACAGTTAGGAATTTTTTCCTAAAGTCCAACCTAAACCTCCCTTGCTGCAATTTAAGCCCATTGCTTCCTGTCCTGTCATCAGAGGCCAGGAGAACAATTTTTCTCCCTCTTCCTTGTAACATCCTTTTAGATACTTGAAAACTGTTATCATGTCCCCTCTCAGTGTTCTCTTTTTTAAACTAAACAAGCCTCAATCCTTTTCAGCAGTACTGCTTCCTAGACAAGAAGCAGCAAGAGGGGTGGAAGTGAGTAGTCTAAGCCTATGCTTATCGGGTAGTCGACTAGTTTACTAATTGCGTACATCCCTAATGTGCACCAATATGGAGGTGTGTGGTGAGGATGAGGTCAAGGGGTTCAATGTGGTAGGGTGCTGAGGGCTAGGGCAGATGGCTGGAATGTGCGGGGCAGGGGGATGAGGGCGGTGGCTGAGGATGTGGGTTCTGAGGTGATGTTGCCCCAGGGCTGCATCAGGAAGAGATGACTCCCCTCAGCACTCTCTCACCACAGCAGCTCAGAGCTGAGTGAAAGGCTCCTGTGCCCAGCCATGGCCACTCCAGCTGGGCTGGGTCAGGGAAGAGGTGCCTCTCCATGGTCATGTTCGTGGCAGGCCTGTGGTGCTGGGCTAGGCTGGACTGCATTGTGCGGGGGGCGGGGAGAAGCAGGATGCTTCCCCATCTGTGCAGTCCTTGATAGCCTTCTGCATGGCTGTGCAGCTTAGAGGGAACTAAGAATGGGAGACTGCTTAAACGGCCCTTCTTGACAATGATTTGTGTCAGGTGCAGATTGTTGCCCTTTGTCTAGAAGAGCAATAGCACAATCTGCTTTGGGTTTAGTGACCAATTTCTAAGCAGTCAGATTGTTTTGGGATAGTTATAAATGTAAGTTGTAATAAGTCTTGGTCTGCTGAGGGAAATGGAGAAGATATGTTGGTGAAGGGTGCTATAAAGTTTTCATTGCCACTTGTTAGAAAAGTCTGCATAACTAATAGATTCTTCCAAACACATAATAATAAAGTACAAAGGTGTAGAATACGATAAAAGTTTAATTGCTGTGAGTTTGCAGTGACTGTAATACTTATGCAAGGCTTTCCAAACATGTGAGTATAAACATTTAAGACACCTCCATACCATTATGTACTTTATTTATTCCACTTGTTTTTTCTTCTCCAATAATCGTGCTCTGCTTTTCCACCTTTGAGGCATGTTACTTAGTAGGGAAGCAATTATGTAATTTGGGTAGAGTTTAAATCCCAAAATGCTGTGCAGTGTGGTTATGTAAATAGGATAAATCATCTTATGCCAGGAGTGGTGAATTATAGGTGTTTACACAATGGTTTTCAGGACCCCACATTTGGTAGTAGTTGAAGAAGGGCTTGGACATCCTTTTTTTTTTATGAAACTTCATTGTTTACACAGTCCCTTTAGCAAATGTCACAGCAAGATCAGGGGACACAGCAACTCTGCCTCAGTTTCCCTCTTTTGATGTGTTCCCTGCCTTCTAGCCTGCTTGTCACTTCCTTGTTCTGAACTCAGTTCTCTGCCCAGGTCCAAAGTTCCCTCTCAGCTGTGCGGCTGAGTGGCCGTGCAGCTATGTTCTGAACTATGTTCTTGCAGAAGTTCAAAGCTCCCCACGGAGGCAGGGAGATCAGCTGATCAGCAGGACCTGGGCTTCAGTAAACATCAGCTAAACCCTGTGCATGCTTGAAATGAAAGCAATCAATGGAGATAAGCAGGGAATGAGTGGCTGGGAGGAGGGAGAGAGTAATTGGTTTGGGGGGAAGTCCCATCTGCCAGAGGGGGAGAGAGAGAGTCAGAAACCCAGCAGTGTCTTCAGTCATCCTGGGAGGGGAAGGGGGAGGATGGTGGAGGAAAGAGGGAGAGATTGCTGGCATCTGTGCAGTGAGGTGGAGGCAGGGGGCAACTTGTTTGGCTGGATGTCTGACTATGACTAGCTGCAGTCCTCTCTGTTAGGCTGGTTTGGAGGGAGTGGGGGAAAGCCTGGTGTGTGTGTATGTGCTAGGAGGGCATTTGCCTGATTAGATTTCAAACAAAGTTTGCATATAGGTGTTAATTGCTTAAGATAAGAAATAAAAGATTCTTTTAAGAGTTTCAGAGGTTCAGCCCTGTTAGTCTGTAGCTAAAACACATTAAAAAACAGTGAATAGTACTAAGGTGTTACAGGGCTATCTGTTGTTTTTTAATTCTTTTAACAGAATTTTTTGGAGTGTTGCAGATATCTAAACTGATTTTTTAAAATCCTGTGTTACTAATTAATACCTGGTAAATTGTGTTGCATTAAGGCCAGATCTTTGCTATCTGGTAGAGTGCTGGCTTATGAGTTAGAAGTAGCATCACACCTAGTACTTGCTAGTTGTTTTGTAGGATAAAACCTTAATTGCAAGCTCTTTGAACCATGTAAATCTCTACAAATTCTGAAGCCAGGTGTTAATTTGTTCTGGGGCTTCTGCTCTTCCTCCAGTAGAAGAAGGCTAATTTCCTACCTTTGTAGTCACTAGGTGTACCTCGCAGCAACTAGTCACGGGTGTTTTATTGCACACATATGGACTGCTTAAAATATATGTATACAGTAGAGTCCGGATTATCCGACCTTCGGTAATCCGACATTCCGCTTTATCCGACATAGCCAGATAAACCCTGGGGTTCCACGGACCATTGTCAGGGGTTCCGCAAGAAATCCCCAGCCAGCCTAGTGCAGCGCGAGTATGTGGCCCCCAAGGCCAGCCGCCCCATGCTGCTCTGCCGCATGCAGCCTCCCCAGCTGAAGAGGCTCCAGCAGCAGCCCCTGAAAGCAAAACTAAAACCCTGCACTGCCGCCGCCCGCCCGCCCACCATGTGACCGGGCCCGTTTCTCCTGCCCCAGCTGCTGACGGCCCTTGAATTGCAGCGGATGGTGGAAGATTGAGAATCCAGCCCACGGGTCGGCGCCTCCTGCCGGCACCGCTTGATCCCCATCCCTGCCTGGCCCCTTCCCTCCCTGCAGCCCCAGGCACGGGCCGGGAGAATGGCCCCGCTCGTTGCACCATTGCTCCGGGCGCTGCTGATGCTGCTCCTGCTGCCCCTGCGGCTGCCACCCTTCTCGGCGGCCTCCAAGTGGAATATCCCCAAAGTGCTGCTGCCCTTCGCCCGGAGCACCCGAATCAACTACTGTACAGGTAATGTTCTGTACTCTGTATTATCCGACATTTTCGTTAATCCGACCACCTGTCGGTCCCGTTTAGGTCGGATAATTGGGACTCTACTGTATATTGTGTGTGTTTTGTTTGTATTGGTGGTGTACATTGACACACTGCCTCAATATTGGTGGTGCACATAAGAAAATTCAACCCGCCCAAGGATAGAAAAGGGTTAGAAAAGGATAGAGGGAACACTTCCCAGGTCTCTAGTAGTTCTTCCCCCTCTCAGGGTGTTAAAAAGCCCAGTATTTCAGAAAGCCAGTATCTCTAACTGAGGAGCACTCAATCTCTGGCCCCTTCTGGTATGGTTCACTTGTTCAGGAACCATATTAACAAACCCATTTGCTCGGTTTGGTAGGGGAACCCTGACCTGGTCACGTCTGTGGGTTCCAGGCCAGGAACTCTGTATAAAGTGTACAGCTTTTCAACAACTGCTTCATTCAAGATTTTATTTCTTGGCATATTAACTCTAATATTTCAGTTCACTCAAGATGCCAGTCCATCCACAGCTCTTTGGCACCTAAAAAATGGCAAAAATCAATTGGTGATTATGCCATAAAAATAACTGAAGAATTTAAAATAAGACTGAAGCACTTTACCTTAGATATGCTACTCAACACAGGTTTCAGCTTGCAAATTAAGAAACAAAAGAAAAAATGTAAAGAAACAGAACTAATATTGACATTAGTGCAAAAATGCCTGGTTCAATATGAGAAGTAACCTGTAATGGTGTACGTATAGAGAAAAATGTGTAGAAACTTAGAAAGTATTGATTCTGTGTCTGAAAATAGAACCTCAGTACATTTTTGTCTGAGTTGCTGATGATGCCATCCAAAAGTGCAGAGAAAACTATGAACATTATAGAAGTGTCTAAATGGAGGGCTGCTGTGAGCCTCTGAGGCAAGTAATCTGCCCGAAAGCACAGAACCACCAAGGTTGAGGAGAAGCTTTGTCACAATGTTTTGGAGATTTAAAAAATTCTTCATCTGCTACCCTCAGTCTCATAGTAGATTGATTGAAAAAGTTTAAATTATGTGCCCACAAGTCATGCTACCAATTTTTGAAAAACAAAAACATTGAAAAAGCAAAATGGTCTCATAATTTTTAAAGCCATTTTCATCCAGAAAAATCATTTGAAAATTGTTGATCAGCTGTATTAAGAGTTTGTGTTGATCAAGAGGAGAACTTCGATCAAAATATCATACTTATTTTACATAGTGAGGGACTGTGCAAATAGTCACTATGTTTAAAAAAATGACTAAAGGAGATTTAAGAGACTTGACAATTTAACACATGATGCTACTGTTAGTATCTAAGTGGAAATTGGCTTGGTCTAAGCAATCAAGAATCAGAACCAGACGCACAAAAATCAAAAGCCAATTCAGAGAAGCCACAGAATCTTTATGTTCCAAATAGCTTACAGAGTTGAACCTAAATGCAAAAGTCATAGGTGAAACCAGGACTGAAAAAGAAGGCTGAAATGTGGCTGATGATAACCCCAGTTCCTTTCCTCTCTTCTAACACTCAGTGTGAAGACCCAGAGTTCTTCCCCAAATCTATATTGTGAACTAGATTGTGTCACAATTCATTGCATCAAAGTCGTGGGAAATTGTTGAAGAGAAATTGCAGAAGACCACTGAATTAAATTTATAAGTTTATAAAAATATGTGCGCTCCTCTCTAGCCAGCTTTGTATTTAGTCAAACATATTTTTAGTATATTTGGATTGGTTTGATCAAAACTTTATAGTAGTTTAGGTGCTGAAAAAAATAAGGTAGTAAACATATATTGCTAATGTAAAAGAGTGGAAGGCCTAAGCAGTTGGTAGACTGGGGACTCCATTGTTGCTTCTTGTGCTTTATTTGCAGAATTGTTAGCTTTTCATATGGACAGCGTGTGCCTTTGTGTGATCGAGGAATAGTCCTTCTAAATCCTTTATATTTGCCCCAAAGACCTTGCCAACTAAAATTAGACTGTGAATTAACAGGAAGATGGCGATAAAAAAATTAGGAGGGGAGAATTAAAGGCAGTTAATGAGAATAAAAGGCACTTTTAGCTGAGGATGCTGCTTAAGGTTATGGGGTGAGAGGTTTCTTTTTATAGTATGTACATAGTGAATTTCCTTTTCATTGTGGTACCTAATTAGATGAGGAAAGTGACATGACAAAACAGTCTTGAGTTTCTGATTCAAAACTGTTGTTGTGAATGGACAGATTCTTACTGACTGTAGTGGGCTTTGAATCAAGCACTGGGTTTGCAGAATCATATTAACTTGAAACTCAATACAAAAAACTAGTGCTATAAAATAGGGCCCTACCAAATTCTCGGTCCATTTGATCAACTTCATGGCCAATAGTAAATGTTATAATTTCAGTGATTTAAATTTGAAATGTCATGGTGTTGTAATTGTAGGGATCACCTGACCTGCAAAGGATTTGTGTGGAAGTTGCAAGGTTATTATAGGGAGGATTGCAGTACAGCCACCTTTCCTTCTGTACTGCTGCTGGTGGCAGCACTGCCTACAGAGCTCGGCAGCTGCCTAATTGCATGAGTCTCTGCTAAACGAGCATTCCCAGAAAGGTTTGTGAGATTTAAGATGTTGTGGGGCATTGGCAAGGTCTTGATGAGTAGGAAGGCACCTGTTTTCCTGCATTTGCTGAGTTTTGTGGAATGTTACAGCAGTTCAGCGTATCAGGAGGGGAGCAATGTTAGACATGGTGTTGGAGTCGACCTAAGCGTTCCCATGATGCACCACATCGCTGTGTTCAGCTGGGTATCCACAAGTCATGTGTGGCTGCATCTGCTTCATACCAGTGCACAATATTCAGCTACTGAATATGTAAGTGCTATTGCACATGTTCTCAGTATTGATGCTGATGCCCCTCAGGTTGTACCTGCTAATTCTGGATTATGTGGGCGCTCATTTTTATCTTTGCAGCTGCCTACTCAAGATGATCATAGGAGGAGAGGGTGTGGTCAAATTTCATTCAGAGACATGTTGGTGTGTAATCATGTTGCACATTTTTACCACAGAAAGCTACTTTCAGTGTGGTTTGAGCACTCTTATCGAGTTGGAACACGTTTACTATTGTTTTTCCAGGGTTTGGTTTGAGCCTCAATTTCCAGAAATATTGTTCCATATATTGGAGGAACTCAGTTAATGCTTTCTCAGTGTCATGGAGGTTTGATGGTTGATTGCTATAGCAAGATCATCTGTATATCCAAATGTTTGTGATTTAGTTGGAGGCACGTCATTTATGTAAATATTAAAAAGGGTTGGTGCAACTACAGACAGCGTGTGCTGGTGTTATTACCCAGGTACACACGTACATGTCAGTTACTTGGCATGATCCACAGCAGGTGAAGTGATTGGTAACAATATATAATTTTAGCTAGTTTCAGTGCCAGGCTATTAATCCATACACTCTTATACGCAGATGACAGGTCAGCAAATACTGTACCAGTTGTTAGGTATTTGTTTATTTTTTGTTGTTTTGTTTGTTTGATAGCCAGCCTCAGTCTGAGTTGTGAGTACCAGAATTTGGTCACAACTACATTTTGGTCAGAAGCCTACCTATTCAGCAGGGATAATTAGCTCAGTGAAAGGACATATTCTTTTGAAGATGATACACTTAAGAAGTTTACCAGTCATACATAGTAGATAAGTTGGCCCATAGTTTCCCAAAGGTTTTCCAGGCTTTGTTATGGCAATTACCATTGCCTCCCACCATATTTCAGGGATCTGTACAAGCCTTAAGGTAGTGGAGTGCAATCATAGAATCATAGAACACTAGAACTGGAAGGGACCTCGAGAGGTCATCGAGTCCAGTACCCTGCTCTCATGGCAGGAGCAAGCACTGTCTACTCTAGATCATCCCTGACAGGTATGTGTCTAACCCCCTCTTAAACATATCCAGAGATGGAGATTCCACAACCCCGCCTGGCAATTTATTCCAGTGCTTAACTACCCTGACAGGCAGGACATTTTTCCTGATGTCCAACAAAAATCTCCCTTGCTGCAACTTAAGCCCATCGCTTCTTGTCCTATCAACAGAGGCCCAGGAGAACAATTTTTCTGAGTCCCCTGCTGACCCCAGGCTCCATGTGGTGCTGCCGCTTTGAAATGCCATGCGGACAGGGCCAGCTCTAGGTTTTTTGCCACCCCAAGCAAAAAAATATTTGGTCGCCTCTTCCCCCCCCCCTCTTTTTTTGTTGGCCTTTACACATGTTTGCACTTTGCAGTGTTTTTTCCTTTTTGTTTGTTTTCGTTTTCGTTTTTGTCCCTGCCTTTTAGCCCTATAAATAGCAAATATAATTTTAATTATTTTTTTTTCATAAAGGCAAAGGCGCTTCAAGTAAACTCCCCCTCCCCTTTCACTCACTGCTGGGTCACAACAGCCTTTTCCCTGCCCTGTCCAGCCCCTCCCTATGGACAAGCACCCCTCACTCCCGACCCACAGGGGGAGCAGGGTGCAGGGACAGCGCAGAGCCAGGGGGGCATGGGGAACAGTGGGAGCAGGGTTCACTGTGGAGAATGGGAGATGCAAAGCCAGAGGGGCACGGGGAAAAGGGGCTGTGGGGTGCAGAGGGGGCACAGAGCCAGAGGGGCGCAGGGACCGGGGTGCAGGGGCAGCGCAGGGGACGGGCGGTGCAGAGCCAAAGGGCCACAGGGATCGGGGGGAGCAGGGTGCGAGGTGCAAGGGTGGTGCAGAGCCAGAGAGTCGCAGGGAACAGGGAGAGCAGGGGGACTGGGATGCAGGGCGCAGGGAACGGGTGGCGCAGAGCCAGAGGGGCGCAGGGATCGGGGGGAGCAGGGTGCGGGGTGCAAGGGCAGTGCAGAGCCAGAGGGGCACAGGGAACAGGGAGAGCAGGGGGACCGGGGTGCAGGGGCAGCTCAGGGAATGGGCAGCAGGGAGCCAGAGGGGCGTGGGGCAGGGCGGGCACAGCGAGCCGGGCAGCCGGCAGGGAGCGGTCTCTCGATGGCGAAGGGGCCTGGGGCCACGGCAGGACTGGAGCCAGCAGGGCGGGGTGGAGCCTGACCGTACCGCACTCCGCAGCTAGCTCCTGGGGACACGCAGCCAGAGCAGAGCTCCCGCGGCCCTTTAAAATTGGCGGGGTGGGGCCGGGTATTGCTGGGGGTGGCTGCTTACCTGGAAATGCCGCCCCTGGAAATGTGCCGCCCCAAGCACGTGCTTGATTTGCTGGTGCCTAGAGCCGGCCCTGCATGCGGAGCACAAGGTTTTGCACGCAGTCAAACATGTGCCTTACTGTGTAGCAAACTTTTGCAGTATGAGAGCTCCTGGTCTGATTGTTTTTCTGGAGCAATTCCTGCATCTCTCTCACCCAGCAAGGAGTGTGCTTTTCCTGGAAGGCTCTCGGTCCCATGCATCTCCCTTTTGAGTCAGGACCACCTGTTTGAGAAATTCTGGTTTCCCCTGTGAAATCCATATAGAGTAAAAGCACACAAAAGACAAGAGTTCAGGGTTCAGATTTCACATTCCAGGAAATATTTTTCCTAGCCATGAATTTGGTAGGGCTCTATCTTTAAACCCTAAGTTGAAGGAAAAGTTTACACAAACCCTAATGAAGGAATGCCAATGAGATTTTTCTACAACTGTGCTAACAACTTATAAATATAAACCATATTTAAAAACAAGTAGTCACTTTGTTTTTTACTCATTAAAAATGGCAATGAACTTAAACTGTCCCTCAGATGAGCCATTCAGTTTTAGCTAATTCCTTGTAGGTACTGATGAGCCTTGAAGGAATTTAGAGGAGGACAAGGCAGTAGCCTAGTTTTGCAGAGAAAACACTTGCAGTATCATCATTGCAGGAGGATTTAGGGATACCGCTGCAATAGTGCTTTACTGGTTTGACTAGAATCAGAACAAATTGGTGCCTGTCTGCTTTGTATAGGATAATAGTGTCTTCCAGTAGCTATATATAAACAATGATAAAAGACCTCATTAGTCAGGGATCAAAGTACCCAAGGGCACCCTACTTCTTTTGTGTAAGTATTGGTGTTGAATCTCCACATCATTTTTCCCTTGAATTATGCCGCAGTGCAGTCAGCTGAGATGGGATGGGAATAAAGAGAGAGAAAAAAAGTCTGTCAGAAACGTAGGAATCTTGCCAGCACTGGGTGGGGGGAGCTTTTTATAGGAGTTATAGGATCAGTCTTTTTGAAGGACAATATAAACGTGGTGGCTAATTGGTATTACGTAGCTCTAATTGCCCGACATAAATGTTAATGAGAAATAAACACCACAGGTGGTGAAATTCCCTACTTTTCTAGGACATTTGCCCTGTTGCTAATGAATAAAATATTAGAGATTTTTAAAGGAGCCTACAGGAGTTAGCAGAGCCATAACTTAAGTAGTCTAGCTCCCAGGCTGAGAGAGCACATTTGTACCCCTTAAAAGTAACACATGGCAGGGCACTCAGGAGTCACATGGCTCCCCCCCACTCTGATTTCTGACCTCAATTTAGTAGAGTATTTTAAAAATGTGGGTTGCGCCTTTCTTAGGGGGCACATGCACCACAGTTTGAAAATTACTTATTGCTAGGAGCTGGCAGATGGCAGAAAAATACCTATTGCTAGTGGGAGTCACCTGGCTTCCTTGGATTCCCAACTCTCTGCCCTGTGGAAGCCAGAGTGCTGGCTGGCTACTCCTTGGCCTCTCCGGCCTTGTTCCCTAAGCCACGCTGCCTTTGCCTCTGGGCACTCCCCAGAAAGCTGGGTGGCAGCTCTCCAAACTGTTCCCCACTGCTCTCGTGCCTCTTTCCCAAAGCAGCACAGATCCTGGCTGCCATGAGATGCTCCTCGCAAACTCATTCCTCCTGGGCATCCGTCTCCCAGCAGTCTGGCCACACCCTGTTCACTGCCTAGAGAATTGTCATTGTAGCCAGATTATTCCCCCCACTTCATGCATGCAGAGCAGAACTGCTTCTTGCTCCCCTTGGCTGCCTTGCCCCAGCCCAACCTCTCACCTCAGCCATATTAACCTAGGGCCCAGCCCAGCCACTCGCTTCTCCCAAGTCTGGAAACCAAGGCTGTGAGAACAGAGTGACCTCTAAGGTTGCCATATTTCAAGTTCCCAAATGGAGGATGTTGCTGGGGGGAAGAGGAATGGAGAGGGAGCAGTGGGGGTACAGTTGGAGGGCACTGGAGTGGGTATTTGAGGAACACTGGAGGTGGAACTTGCGGTGGAAATACCCACTGTAGTAGGGTTGCCAGATGGTTTCAACAAAAATACCGGACACACTTGACATTACATCACAATCTACATTACATCTTATTTAGAAAATACCGGACATTTATATTTTCTCATTTATATTTTCTCAATTTGTTTCCCGAACAGAAAGCTCAAATACTGGACTCTCCGGTTCAAAACCAGACACCTGGCAACTCTACACTGGAGATGAGGGCCAGTGTCACTTTCTGTCACAGTGGTAGGGCAGCTGGCGCAGGCCTGAGATGTAGACGTCTCCCCCATCCCTGGGCAAGGCAAAGGCACCATTTCAGATTTTGGTAGGGGGGTAACTTTGACCATGATTCCAGGGGCTACTTAGGTACCTGAAAACTCAGTTTTTTTGCAGTTAACTTAGAAATTAGCACTGTATACATACTTCCTATATAAAGAAAGAACAAAATGTATAGAAATGCCAATTAAAGCCATATTTTAAGTTTATATGTAAGGCTAGAACAATCAGGAGGTAATACAGGAAAATATTTCCAATCCCAAACCTTGAGGTGGAGTCAGAACTGTACGTCTGGGTCCTGCCATTAAAGGGTTAAGACTTTATTCAGCTCAGTTGGTGCTGGGGAGGAGCCTGTTTCAATACCTGCAGCCAGGACAAAGTCCCATATGAGGAGGAGTTGCCACAGTCACTGCAGGGCCTGCTGCTCTTGGGAGAGAATTCTGGATTTGGGAATGTCAGGTCCCACAATCCCATTGTCACACTGCCTGGTGTGGGACACAGCTAAGCATGCCAATCTCAGGTCAGACTGCCAGGAAACCGGGCATGTACCCCACACAGGTGCATCGGATTTGGTGAAATCTTGAGTGTCCAGGTCAAAATGTAGTTCAGATCTTATGCAAAAACCATGCTCGTTGCCAATCTTTTAGCAATTAAATAAGTTTTCTTCTTCTTTTATATATTAATAGAGTTAAGAGGTTAAAGTAATCATATGCACTACACTTGATTTCACAGTTTGTAGATCAGGATAATAGCAGTGATGTTAAATCTGCCAGTTTGTAATAAGTCTCTTTGGTTCATCCCAAATAGCGGGGTCCTCAGTCCATTGTTCAGAGCTCTTGATTAGAAATCATAATTCAGAGATGTGGAGCAGACAAAGAAGTAATGCCATAGTCTCCACTTTTATATCCTCAGCCCTTGTGCATGGAAAGTTACTGGCAAAAACATGGCTTATAACTCCTTACATGCCATTGCTGAGTCATGGGGCATTCTCAGGAGGGGTTCACTGAAGAGCAGATTCTCCTTAATGGACCATCAATATATGGCTGACCTGCCTCTGTACAAATCTGTCTTGTGGCTGTTATCCAGGAACACAATACAGCCATGGTGCACAGATTTAAGCAGGACAATAATATTTAGCAACTGTTAACATTTCCTTTGATACCTTAAGTTATGGGATGGAAGCACTTGGTGCACAGAGATTTCTTCTGCTGATGTCAAAAGTAAGATCTGAACAGCTGGTTCTTAGGGAAAGCTTTGTCTGCCTAGGCAGATGAGTAATGAACAGGTACATGTACCTGGATCTCTCATGGTTCCCTTGGCTGTCATGAGCCCTAGCAGAGATTCTTTTAGCTCAGGCCTCAAGGCCCTTTGGTGTAGATGACTGGATTTTGGCCCCAGCTGCAGCTGTGAAGCTTTCCAAGGCTGTTATGTGCATCAAACTGTGTGACTGTCACCACACAGAAGTACCTCCTTGAATCGCTCCTTGCCTTCCCAGTGCCTCGCTGTTCGATACAGTGACACAGTTGGTCTGGATTAGAACAGGGTCAAGTAAAAGCTGGCCAGTGTAATTTGAAGTCCATGTGTGAGTGACAGGGCCCATCTGTTCATCAGCAGCTGTGAAAAATGTGCATCTCCAGACCCCTCTGCTGGAATTGAAGCCTAGGACTCCCCAGTTCCATGGAACTGAGCCTGCAGACATGCCAGAGGGCAGTCGCTGCCATGGCAGGTGGGGGTCCTCCTTGCCACTGCCATGCACTTGTGTCAGAGTCACAGGTTTGTCTGCAGCCAAGGGGTAAAGTTCAGGCCTGTATGCAGCAAAGGCCCCTGACAGTGGCCACCCAAGAGCCACAGCTACGCAGTTTGGCACACTGGCTCGTCCACATAGAAACCCTGGCCAGGGATGAGTCTGCTTAAATTGCAAACCCCCTCTAGTGGGTACAACTGGTAATTAGCATCTTTAATGAGAGTCCTAACCCCAGGTGTCCTCTTTCCCCCAACGCTGGGAAGGGCCAGGCCTAGCCTGGTGACAGGGCTCTGACAAGGCTCAGGCCTGCACACAGGTTAGGGAGTGTGAGCTGAAACAGTGGAGCATGATAGACAGTGGGGTCTGGGGAAAGCAACAGCTCCATCCTGAGCTGATCTCCCACGCAGCCCTTTCTGGCACAGATCCCTACAGCACTTAGCATGTTTCATGTGTGTGCCAACACAAAGCCCCACTTGTGCACGCTTTCTTCTCCTCATGCCTGTGCTAATGCTCATGTATCCCCTTCTCCCCTAACCCTGCACTCCCCTCCTGTGCCCCCTTCTCCCCTAACTAATGGTCTCTTTAAGCTGCGCATCAGCACAGCCCCACAGCTACTTAATGAGCCCAGCCAGTGGCTCAGGGTTCTGTGCACAGAGCTGCCTGGCTGGGGGCGGGGCACTTCTCCTTCAGTGACAGCAGCAGCTCCTTGATGAGGAAAGAGCTGCGAGTCTCTCCCAGTAACAGAAAGTCTCTCCCAGCTGGTAGGGACTGGGAGAGACTCACTGCTCTGTCCTCAGCAGGGAGCTGCTGCTGCTGTCGCTAAGGGAAAAGTGCCCTTCCCCCAGCCAGGCAGCACCATGCACAGAACCCTGAGCGCCTGGTGGGGTGTGGCTCATGAAGCAGTCGTGGGGCTGTGCCGCTGTGCAGATTAGAGGGAACCTTGCCTTTCATCCCTGCGCTCCCCTCTTGCGCTCCCTTTCCCCAACCCCTGTGCTTCCCTCTTGTGTCCCCTTCTCCCCAATCCCATTTTAGATTTGGCATTTGGTGATAGTGAAGATCTCATAGACACACAGGTTGTAGGGAACAGCCTTGGTTCAAGTGATCATGAGCTAATTTAGCTTAAACTAAATGGAAAAATAAAAAAAATAGATCAGCAGCTAGGGTTCTTGATTACAAAAGGGCAAACTTAAAAAAATAAAAGAATTAGGTAAAGGGCTGGATTGAAGAACTCATGGGTCTGAATGTGCAGAAGGCTTGGAATTACTTAAATCAAAGTTGCAGAAACTATCTGAAGCCTCCCAAGCAAGGGGGAAAATACACAGAGAAACCAAGCTGGATGAGCAAACATTTCAAGCAGTCGATTAAGAGAAAGCAGAAATTCTACAAGGAATGAGAGATGGGAAGGATCAGCAAGGAAAGCTCAAACTTGAACATCAGAGTGTAGGGCAGTGTTTCTTAAACTGTGTTCCGTGGTACACCGGTGTGCCGCGGAGAACAGAATTCAAAATGGCCACCCTTAAAGGGGGCAGGCAACTTTTTTTTTTTTTGCTCAATAACTTTTCCCCGACCCTTGTTTTCCTCAGTAACTTTCTGCCTGACCCTTCTCCCCCCTCCCCCGGACCTTTTTTTTTTTTTTCTCAACAAAAAAACTTTGGTGTTTCTCATTAAAAAAATTATTGTTTGGTGTTCCTCGGTCTTAAAACGTTTAAGAAACACTGATGTAGGGGGGAAACTAAGAGCTGCTAAAAGCCAAGGTAAGAAATGGGCTCACTAAGCACTGAGGATGGGGTGGAGATTAACAATAATGTAGGCATGTCCCAATGCCTAACCAAATCCTTTGTCCCACTTTTTAATAAGGCTAATGAGGAGTTTAGGCAGAGTGGCAGAACAGCTTGTAAGGAGGAGGATGTGGAGGTAGAGATTACCTCATCCCAGGTAGAAGTCAAACAGTTTAATGGGACTAAATCAGGGGCCCAGATAATGCCCATCCAAAAATATTAAAGGAATTGGCATGTGAAATTGCAAGATCAGCAGCAAGGATTTGTAATGAATCTGTAAACTCGGAGATCATGCCCTAAGGTTGGAGAATTGCTAAGATAGTATCTCATTTTAAAAAGAGGGGAATGGGGGGGGGATGATCCAGGAAACTATGGGCCTGTTAGTTTGACTTCAATTGTGTACAAGGCCTTGGAACAGATTTTGAAAGAGAAAGTAATTAAACACATAAAGGTGAACGGGATCATACACAACATGGTGTTACAAAATGTAGTTTGTGCCAGACCTATCTGATCTCCTTTGAAAAGATAAATGATTTTTTTAAACAAAGGAAATACAGTAGATCTAATCTACTTTGACTACAGTGAGGCATTTGATACCGAACCACTTAGGTAATTAGAGAAAATGAGGATTGCTATGAGAATTGAAAAGTGGATAAGGAACAGGTTAAAGGGGATACTTTACAACAGGTAATACTGAAAAATGAATGATCAGGCTGGAGGGAAGGCTAATGCGATCCTAGGAGACATCGGGCAAGGTATTTCCAGTAGAGATAGGGAAATGCTAGTGCCATTATACAAGGCACTTGTGAGACCTCATCTGGAATACTGTGTGCAGTTCTGGTCTGTCATGTTTAAGAAAGATGAATTCAAACTGGCACAGGTGCAGAGAAGGGCTACTAGGGTGCCCAGAGGAATGAAAAACCTACCTTAGGAGAGGAGACTCAGAGCTTGGCTTGTTTAGCATAAGCAAAAGAGCACTGAGGGGAGATGTGATGGCTCAGTACATAACAGGGAAAAATGCCAGGGAGAGAGAGGAGTAGTGTGGACACAAGAACTATGGCTTTAAACTGGCCATCTAGAAGTTTAGGGTTGAAATTAGGCAAGGATGAAGATCTGGAACAGCCTTCCAAGGGAAGAATGGTGACAAAAAAAAAACCTAACTGGCTTCAAGGCTGAGCTTGATAACCTTATGGAGGGGACGGTACAATGAAGCTGCCTAAAAGCATGTAACCAACTTGCAACTACTAGTAGCAAATATCTTCCAACAGCCAATGATGAATATTAGAAGTAGGGAGGTCTCTGAGTGACTACAGAGGATTCTCTCCTGGGGTCAGATGTTGGGTCTTGCCAAAATGCTGAGGAGCCAACTGATTGCCATATGTGGGTTATAGAAGGAATTTTTGCTTGGATCAGATTGGCAAAGACCATGTGGGGGGAAAGGAGTTTGCCTTCCTCTGAGGCTTGAGGTACGGGTCACTTGGTCGTTTCAACTAGTGTAAATGGCAGATTCTCTGAAGCCTTTAAATCATGATCTGAGGACTTCAGTAACTCAGCCAGAGGGCAGGGCTCTGTTACAGGAGTGAGGTTTTGTGGCCTTCGGTGTGTAGGACGTCAGACTAGATGATCATGATGGTCCTTTCTGTCCTTAAAGTCTATAAAATAGATTATATCAAAATGCAATTACATTTCAGCTGCCTGTGTCTGAATGCTTTTCCCTCTGATCTGCTCTGTTTTATAGTGTCTTTAGCTTCTAGCACAGTTGGTCTGGCTGGACAAGTTGTCCACACAGAAACCACAGAAGTAGCGCTGACAGCAGATCCCATTGTAGGATTTGGGATACAGCTCCAAGGTAGTGTGTTTGCTACTGAGACCTTGTCTTCTCCACCTCTGATTTCATATATTGAGTGTGACAGCCCAGCAGAAAGGTGAGTCTCTTTCAGATGATTGCTTGTAACTGTATCTTGCTGAGGGTAGTTTGGTTCAGTTGCTTTCAGATTTCTGAGAAATTGTGGATCATTGCTCAATGGAAGGGCAGCATGTAATGAACTCTCTGATCTGATAATAAAAGAGTATATTCTTGTTCAGGAGTAAGACAAATAATAAGCACCACTGTCTTTATCTTGTTGATTCCTTCAACAGCAGACCAGAGGTTATGTTAATTAAAAAGGTGAGAATTCATTTTGAAAAAAAAATTGAAGTTCAGAGCTAATAAATTATTTGCAGTGGAGGAAACTGCATCCACCACTGCCAAGTTGTAGTGAAGATCACAGCATAGGAAATGCTTGAGTTTTGAATTATTAATTACTTTTTTGGAACATTTCAACTGCACCTGCTTGTTTACAAGTGTATTTGTAATAGCATGGTTTCATGCAGAACCACGTTGGTTCTACAGCAGATACAGCTGCTAGCTGCCACTGCATAGAATAAGCTGATACATCATCCTTTTTAAAGGTTAGATGAGATTTATTTTGTATAATGGGATACTGGTTGCCTGTACATCTGAAGGCTAATTTTTATTATTGTGTATTAAGGTGTGGAGTTCTACAAATAGGAGACAGAGTAATGGCGATAAATGGAATCCCAACAGAAGATAGCACGTTTGAAGAAGCTAATCAGCTTCTCAGAGATTCGTCTATCACCAGCAAGGTCACTTTAGAAATAGAGTTTGATGTTGCAGGTATGAACATACAATCTTTTTTTTTCCTTGTCAAGACAATATTAGGAATGATTCCCATGTGCATTTTATTTGGTAGGCACATGAGGCTAGAACTTTATTTTCACATGTGCCATTTGTTTGGGAAGCAGCTACTCTTACAGTTGTGTCTTTTTGTGAAGCTCCCATATTGCATGTGGCCCTCCTTAGTGCGCATCACAACCCCAGTGGAAATGACAAATGCTGTAGAAAGTTAGTGACAGTCCCTATTGTTTGTTCTTTGTAAACATATTTCTGTTCAAAGTTAGACTTTTAGCTCAGCAGAATATTCCTAAATGTATTATAATCTTTTACAGAGTGTTGTCTGTTAGCAACATGTTTTGCTATGCAGAAAAGTGTTATGTATGCAATAGATTAGTGACAAATTCTTAATGGTCCCATTCTTGAGGTATGGACCAGACAGAAAATTAATAGAATTTCATCTTTAAAAACCAACCATATAAATTATATACAAAACCTTAGATTACTATAAATCAGGAAGATGCATAGTTTTCTGTGCATCCTTTATTTTCCCGTGGCTCGTCACCTTTTTAAAGTTATTGAAGCATAGACAATATAAAACCACAGATTATAAATGGAATATGCACAGTGTATAAACAATGTACACCCAAAACACACAAACACACCTGCTATATATCTAATATGTACTTTAAATAAAATATTAAGACATCTCCACTCATTTAGTAACAGCTCCTTAGAAGTCATTACTGTGTCCATCCTTCAGTGATTTTGCAGGGTTTAATTATTTTATAAATAGAATTTGATGTAATAGTCAGGTTATGCAAAATCCCAGCTAAGGATTGCTATAGTAATAATTGAGTGATATCATAGCATGGAAATTTCCATTAAGGTGTGGTCAGACTATAACATATTATCCATACATTTTTATACATAGCAAATACAATGTTCAGAATGACACCATGTTCAAATGGAGAGCAAATATTTAAATCTGCTTGAGGTGGCAAATGAAAATGCGTTTCATGTTTCAAAATTCCTGTTCCTAATAATTTCTATTTCAACATTCCCTTTGACTTCACCAGAGCAGAATAAATGGTGAATATGTATTTACATCTCTAAACCACTTCAGCATGCTGTTTAATTTATCTGAGACAACAGAGATGCCACAATACAGGACTGGGATATAGTGCTGTGTGTTCAAACTTTCATTGCCTCGGCTGTTCTTTTGTTCCTTTACTTTTTATGAGAAATAAAATGCACTGCTGTTATTTAGGTGATTATTTCAAAAATACACGAAAAAGTGCCTGAAATCATAAGGACATACTTTATGTCTTTTTAATTAAAAGCTACCCGACAACAGTAAATTTGTTCTCGCACACACAAAAGTGCATCTCAGCTGAGATACTGTGGGCTAAGCCGCTGGTGGGCGCATGCAGTCTCCATCAGCTGAGATTTAACTGCAGAATAATAGGACCTTAACTTATGCAGTGATGTTATCATCACTGATGTAAAACATTCTGTGTGTCATGCTCCTTTCACATCAACTCCTACGATGTTTTTATGAATGAGTAGATGCAATGTAAGTACTACTAATGTGTCCTGTAAATCACCTACTTTTAATTACAGAATCAGTTATACCAAGTAGTGGAACATTTCATGTAAAACTACCAAAGAAGCATAACGTGGAGCTTGGGATCACCATAAGTTGTAAGTAATTATGATTAATTTTTAAGCCCATTATTGTAGGTTATTAAATAGCTAAAAGTGTATAATATCCTGGACTGTATTCAGTTTCAATTGAAATACCTCTGTGTGTGCTATTCTCAGCCTCTGATATTTAGCAACATGGCACCAACTCTCTGGGTGCTCTAGGGCTGAAGCATCCATGGGGAAAAAATGGTGGGTGCTCAGCACCCACTGGTAGCCAATTTTCCCCCTTCTCCCAACACTTCCCACCCATCTGCAGCCCTGCACCTCCCACCCCTGCACATCAGCACCTCCCTTTCCCTCCCAGCACCTCCCACCTCTGCACATCAGCTGTTCCATGAGGTGCAGGAAGCACCAGGAGGAAAGGGGAGGAGCGAGAGCAGGTACAATTGGGAGAGGGGATGAGATGGGACAGGAAGAGGAGAGGCAAGGTGAGGGCTGGGGGAGCGGGGGAAGAGGTGGAGTGGGAGCAGGGTCTTGGACAGAGCTGGGGGGGCTGGTTAGCAGTGCTATCTTGTATCAAGTTTCTCCTAACACATTTGTAGTTTCCTTATTATGTTTATAGCTAGTTGAAGAAGCATGGGCAGCTTTACCAAAACTTAAATTTGACTTTTTTAGTAGATACATGCCCCAGTTCAGTAAAGAACTTAAGCAGATGCAGAATCCCAGTGAAGTCATTTTACAAACAGAAGCCAATGAGACTTTGGTACAAGCAAAAGTTCTTTTTTGAGAAGGGAAACTTTCTTGCATCAGGGCCAATATTTGCAAAGCTAGGCTCCCAAGTCCTGAAAGTGGCTTCTGCACTCACTTCAGAGGGACTCCTCCTGGTTGCAGGGATCCACACAAGGAGTCATTTGCTGCATCAGAGCCCAAAACTATACTTTTAACAGTGTCAATGCCAGGAGATCAGCAACACTTCAGCAACACACCAAAAGTGGACACATCGTAGAGGAAAATTTAATTTATTTAAGGAAACTGATTTCAGGTGAAAATAACAATGAGACAAAATGTATTTGTTAATTTTTTTAACACTTGGACATTATTTTATATTTGAAATAAAAAATTTCTTTTTTCTATTTTTTTTCCAGCAGCCAGTAAAGTAAACCTGTGTCTGGGTTGTAATTTGACCTTGTTCAACCTAGCCACAATCCCATTAAAGTTAATGGGTGTCATGCATAGAGCATGGATGCTTGTGATTAATCTGGCCTGATAGGATTTAAAATTTCATTGCATTTTGGCCTTACTTACACTAATAGCTTTATTCAGAGTTATGTTTATGCAGAATGCTTTGTGAACTGTCTGAGGGGTTTTTTTTGTGTGTACTTTAATTTATAGTCTCAAAGCTTTTAGCAGCACGACAGATTAAAATTAGTCAAAAGTGCAGTGAAGAATTCAGCACTATGATTGGCATCTGAAGAACAAATGAGATATACTACTCTAGGCTCAGCTTATGTTCTCATTTGTTATATATGCCTATCAAGAATTGTTATACTCAGTACGGAATGTAGTTTGAAGCAAATTAAAATCATAGATCTCTCAGCAGAAGGAGTGGTAAACACATGAAACATTCATACAAATAAAAATAGTGAGCAGTCGTTCTATTTTGCTATCAGGCCTTGGCTCAATGTTGTTTTCCTGATTGTGTTTTTATTTATATGAAGATGTATATTTTTCTCACTATGTTTGTCTCAGAACGGTAGCCATATTAGTCTGTAACTTTAAAAACAACAAGTAGTCTTCTGGCACCGTAGAGACTAACTGATTTAGGGTACGTCTAGACTGCAGAGTTAAACTAAGCACAAGCCAACATTTTTTTCGGAAGAGCAGATGTGTTTTTTCGGCATTCTTGTAAACCTCGTTTTGCAAGGAAAAAGGGATGTTCCAAAAAGGGTTTTTTCCCCACATTTGGCTCAGTGTAGATGGGCCAAATGTTGGAAATGCCTCTTCAGAAAAAAGAAACAGAAAAAGCTACGCAAATTGCAGTTCTCAATTTGCGTATCTTTTTTCGGAAGAACTGTGTAGTCTAGACACAGCCTTAGTCTCTAAGGTGCCCCAGCACTACTTGTCTCTATATTTGGTGTAATATACAGGTTTTAAAGAGTTTATCCTCACCCTGATTAACTGAAATGTTGGACACTTGTTTGGTAGCTTTCAGACCCTTTGTAAAGCCTTGGGTTAGTGCTGCTTTTGCTTAGTTTAATACTTTGTTTTCTACCTGATTAACTCAAAAAAGAGCCATTGTGATTTAACAGGGTGAATAGTTTTATACCAAGGATATTTATAGCACATTAATATCAGCATGGCATTTACTAGTATTTTTGTTATAATGATTTATTTTAAAAAACAAAATGAAAATGGAACAGATCAATGGAAAAATCTGCATGTGCTATGGGTGTAATTTAATTCTCCATAAAGTTGGCATTACCAAGCTTAGAGCATAAGTGCTACATGGGATCAGGTGATATAGTATCCATTTGGGCTAGATGTTGGTAAATACTGCAGGTACTCTGTAGTCACTACTCCTGCAGGTACTCTCTGGTACCTCTTTTTGTTCATACATAAAGGCTCTAGAGGAGCTAGTGAGGTACTCCGTCTGAGATGCCACTGGTATGTAAAGACGTATGTGACATCTTTTCTTTTTCTGTGTCTGGATTAATTTTATATCTGGATGAGAAAGCTGATTGATAAGCAATCAAAATAAGGCAGGTTATTAGTTGGGAAGGGATTTAAGCCATAATTCAGGCAGGCTCTTAAGTCTGGGCCTAAATAAATAGGAGACTTCGGTCAACCTTCATGAACTCCTTTAGTGCAACTCAATTTTGGAAGCTGAATTTCGTATTTTTAATGTTTTTTCAAATTGGAAACCAAGAGTGCACAAATCATAATTAAGTAAAACCAGAAGAATAATTCATATGCATCCCTGTAAACCAAACTACTAGCTTTCACACAACTCTAGTATCAGCTGTCTCTCTCAATAATGGGTTTGTCAGATGCTGCTCTAACACCCACCAGTTTATTCTCTTGACCTCCCAGAAGAAGATCCTTTCAGAGTTCCTCAAAATTATTTAAAGGGGTAGAAATTCCCTTAGCATTCACCTACTGCCTGTGAAAGGCCTATTTTCCATTAATATTAATATGCTTTGGATCAGGAATCTAGCCCATAGTCTGTCAAGATAAGTGAGTATATCTTTTGTACTGCAGTTAGCACCAATTTCATACCCAATTAACTGCTTCTGGAAATTAGAACTTCTCAATTTTTTAACCAGGCCACAGAAAAAAGAACTGTGTAAATAACTAATTTTTTGGTTCAGGAGCTGAACTAAAAACTGGGGGTAGGAGGGATTAATTTCAGGTTGACCCAAAAAGAAATAGTTTCTTTTTTTCCCCCAGCAAAACAAGAGTTGAAAAATTTAGTTTTGGATCCAACAAAACATTGTGGGACCCAAAGGATTTGGATTTGGGGATTTTTAAATTATTTTTTACTCTATGTAAAAATAAAATTGAAACGAATGTGAAATAAGTCATTTAAATTTGAAAAATTGAAATAATTTTTTTTTTTTTAACATTCTGAGATTTTTGTTTCCAGTCAGGATAATTTGGTGAATTCAACTGACCTGAATATGCATTTTTTGGCAAACAATTTGTATCCATTTTTTCCCAGCTTTAATGGGACCACATATGACACGAAAGTATACTAGGCAATATCGGGGTTTTTTTTTCCTCCAACAGAACTATTTTATGGAAATTACTAAGCAGGTCAGCCCTCAGTAATTATAAGGCATTTAAATTTGATTTAATTTATTTGCCATCTAGATGGATTTTTTGAGACACAAACTACTTTCATGGGCACATATTTTAAAAATACATTGAAAGGGGTCAGAAAGATATTTGCTAACAAAAATTGTATTTTCTTATGTTCTGTATATCATACACCAAAACATTGTGACAAAGCTTCTCCTCAACCTTGGTGGTTCTGTGCTTTCAGGCAGATTACTTGCCTCAGAGGCTCACAGCAGCCCTCCATTTAGACACCAGCTTGCTGTTTGTTGATCTACTCTCAACATTGGCCAACATGGGAAAAGAGGAGAAACCAAACTTCATAGTCTCTGTGGCCCCTCCCAGCGGTACGGGATAGGACAAACTCTTGTACCAGAGCAAATCTCTTTTTAGTACTGAAATGGGGGGTTGGTGGTAGAGGAAACCTAGCCCCACCCTCTACTCTGGGTTCTAGCCCAAGGACCCTGTGATAGCAGCTGCCTGTAAGGTCTCTGGTAATATCTGCATAACAGCTACAGCTCCCTGGTCCACTGCCCCTCAGCCTTCTCCAGCACCTTCCTTAAGCACAGGTTCTTCCTCCTTGTACTTAGTTGCACTTTCTCTTCCCAGACTCTACACAACACTTTTTGTCATCAGCTCCTTCCTCACACACTGAGCAAACAGAAGGGAAGCCTTTTAAAACCAGACTCAACTTAATTAGGGTCTTAATTGGTCCCCAGGTGTTCTGATTAGTCTGGCTCCTTTGAGTCTGGAAGCCTCCTAATCGGTTCCAGGTGTTTTAATTGGCCTGATTGCTCTGATTCTGGCAGGTTCTTGCTGGCTCTGGATCAGCCCTTGTTAGTCTACTCTGGGAACAGGGACCTATTTAATCTAGAGCTAATATAGTTCCCTTCTATAATTCTCCTGTAACCCTCTGGCCTGACCCTGTCACATATCCTCCTCCTTCTGCTCAACACCACAGAGTTCGGCAATTTGGGTCGTCAGGCAATGCACTTGCATCAGCATTGCCATGACAGTTTCCGGCCAACTGCCGTATGGTGAATTGAAAAGGTTGCAGCGACAGAAACCATCTTGTCACCCTCACATTTTTCTCTTTGTTCCACTGCATCCACTGGGGTGTGTGGTCAGTCACAAGGGTTAATCATTAGCCCAGTAGGTAGTAATGGAGTGTCTCCATAGCCCACTTAACGGTGAGGCATTCCCTCCCAACCACGGCATATTTTGGGAGGAGTTTTTTACTGAGGTAGAGGCCTGGGTGTCTTCATCTCTGGCATCTGCGATAGGACAGCTCCCAGTCCTACCTCGAATGCATCTGCCTGTAGAATAAACTCTCTGATAAAGCCTGGAGCTATCAGCACAGAATTACTGCAGAGGGAGGTACACAATTCTATAAATGCTTTCTCTGCTACATCAGTCCACTTCACTATGTCAGGACTCCGGGCTTTTATCAGGTCTGTCAGGGGCTTGCTCTGGTAACAAAGTGGAGGATAAATCATCTGTAGCACCCTACCATACCCAGGAATGCTCAGGTTTGTTTGTTTTAATCGGGCTGGGGCCAATTTTGGGGGACCTCCAGCTAGTTTACTTGCGGTTTCACTGGTCTCTGTTGCCTCTGCCTGTTTGGAGGCATTAGAATGGGGATCAGGCTTGGGTGCCTCCCCATCTGGGGTAGCCTCCTTCTCTGCCACCCAGGTCTGCCTGCTAATGAGAAGAGCCTTCTGGTTGTGGGTCAGAATTTGGGTTTCCAAGGCCATAGCTGCTCTTCTTTCCCTTTTTGTTTTTCATGACCTCTAGGTGGTGAGGAACAAATCTGGGAATATTTTGGAAAGAATTGGGTGTTGACGGTCTACTGTGGACACGTCACTAACCTCAAGGTCTCCCCCTTTTTCCAGTTCCACAGCTGCGAGTAAGGTTCCAAATCCTGGGATGTCCCTTCCTATGTGCACGGGAGTGGAGATATGGGAGTTGAGAGACTACATCCACCATTACCCCAGTAGTGTTCCCCTGAATTTCAATCTTTACTTGGACGGTGGGATAATAATGAACTGCCCTGTGGTACTCGTCCTTGTATGTGTAAAGTTTCACGTCTACACATATGTTTTCAGGATGGGGTCCATATTTATTAAGTATATTTGAACTTTAATCACAAAATATAAAAATCATATATTTTGGGCATAAAAGCACTGTCCCGTATTCTCCCACTGTAGAAATATAAAAATGGAAGCACACACACCTTTAGCAGCCAATCTAAAACGAGTGACAAAAACTGGTTGTATGTTAGTAGGGGTCTTCAAATACAAGTGGGGAAACATATGCTTTCTTTTTTGATACATCATAGTGCTTTCATTATATATTAGAGAAAAGGAGGATAATTGTGATATTTAGTTGTCAATGAGAAAAAATATTGAGAAGATGTATGTATATGTGCTATTTATTTTATTGTTTACATACTTTGTATTAGAATTACACTGTTCTCGGGCATTGAACCATCTGTTCATGAGCATACATCAGTTCTTGCAGTGTCTTGCCTTATTGGTGAGTGCTGATACAGTTCTGGCATCATCAGAATTTTTACTATTAACTTCCATTTACATGTGGTCTAGAAAAAAAACAGTTCTAAGGAGCTTCAATTGCAGTAGGTGCAGGGTTGAGCTTGGAAGTGAATTATTTTGATATATTTTTGCACAAAAAAAATCAGTATGGATACTTTGTTATACAAGCCTTAAAATACATCAAAGTTTAGCAGGTCATTCATTCTTTTTTTATTATATATAGTTAAATTCTGATACCCTTATGCATAACAAATAGCACCTTATTGCATAAGTGGTTCCCTGAAGTTAATATGGAATGAAAATAATATTTCAAGGGTTTGCCAGATTGGGCCCCCATCCACAATGCACGGATTTACGTGATAGCTCTCAGCAGCTTCAAATGAGCCATTGTAATATTAGTTATGCAGTTTTAAAAACAAAAAAATGATCCACTGCAACAACTGCTTGAGTATGGATTCAGTGAAATTTTTAGTCCCTTTGGAAAACAGTGTGCGCTGCGTCTGACAAGTAGGTGGTATCATGAGCTACGCACCAGGGCTTTCAGTTTGCTGGGCTTGGTTTGTGTGCAGCCATTTTCCTCTGATTTTTACTTTGGATTTTGTGTTCAAGCCAAGTTGGAACCTCAGCTGCAATTGTCTAGACTTGACTGGGCACTAAGATGAAAAAAAAAACATGTTTGCTGGAAACATTTTTGAAAAAAAAGTTCATGGATGTGATAGTGACCACAGCCTGTGTGTTTCATGTTTGTGATGGGATGTGAAAGCAGGTGTAGATTGTGATTTTGTTACAGCTGCAGTGATGATAGAACCATTGCATTATTGATTCCCATCAATTTCATGAAGGGCTTTTTTTCCTTTTTCTGGTGTTAGTAGTAATATCATAGTAGCATTTGGGGTGCGTGTACATAGCCCAGGTCAGGGAGCTCCTAGCCCAGGTCAACAAACTCAGCTCACAGAGCTCTTGGTACCACTCTGGCACCAGACATTGTGCATCAGGCTGGAGTTCAGACTCTAAAGTCTAGGGAGGGGAGAGGGCTTTCACAGTTTCAAAGCACTTTGCGTCAGGGATTTGGCCATCTCCATAAACATCTGCCCTAAATCTGGCCAAATTATTAGTCTTTGAAAATTTGCACATGTATAGTACAGATTTCCACAGCTAGGGCTGGTCCACATAGATTATGACACTCTACTACTGCCGTCCGTTACTCCTTTATCTCAAGTGGCAGAGGTCTATATTGTGGAGCTAAAGGGTCCAGCCTGCTGATGGCCAATGTAGGTGTGAATATAATGCCACATATTAGATTTATTTTCAGTTTGTGTTTTTTAAACGTAGGAAATTATACACAAAAAAAGAATATTAAGGTTGCAAAGTCACTATTCAAAAGTCAGGAAATGCCTCCTGTGCATACATATTATGATACAGTCTTTAATTATATGATCACATACTTTTTTTCCCCACAAGTTAGAGTTGCTCTGGAGATTAATCAGGTTTGTGAAGGAGATTGTCTGTAGTATCCCTGCTTCATTTGGGAGGTTGGATAATGTGTAGTGACTGAGGCAGTGAATTGCAGGAAGAGAGCAGAGATGGTCTCATAGGGCAGTTGATTCTATCCCAGCCTTTGCCACAGCATTCCTATGTGATGCTGGGCAAGTCACTTAAGCCAAACTTCTCACAGGTGGTCAAATATACAATGTAATTATTTTATACTGTGACCACTATTTCCTAGACTACAAACTTCTGCAAACATTGCTTTATCAGCCATGTCCCAGGATATGATACGGTGTGATTTGTGACCAGCATAGCTGTACCACAAAAGCCCCTTGTATAGAGAGTAATATCAGCAAAACTGAGCTTTTACAAGAATAGGTTTGTGTGAGGGGTAGGTCCTGGAATAAGCTATTCTGGCAAAAGCACAGTTTTGCCTGGTGTAAGCTGCATCCACACTAGGCTCACTTTGCTGATATAGTAGTATAGCTGATATAGCTAGCTATAACAGCAAAGCCCTCTGAGTGTAGGCCTGGCCTCAAGCATAATGCATATGTTAGGGATGTTAAATTTAGATTAATTGGCTAATCGAATAGTCGATGCAATTTGCATTGACTATTTGATTAGTCGATAAGGGTGCCTCCGCCTTTGAAGTGTAGCAACAGCCCCAGGGCTACACTTCAAAGACGAAAGCGCTGCTGGGAGCACGGGGCAAGTGGGGGACTCAAGCAGTCTCCCACTGGCCCCATGGTCCCCGTGGCATTTCAAAGCGGCAGTGCCTCATGGAGCCTGGGGTCAGCTGGGGACTCCCCAGCTTGCTACGGGTTGCACACGGCATTTCAAAGCAGCAGACCCCGGGCTCCACATGGCGCTGCCACTTTGAAACACCGTGTGCAGCTGGCCCCAGGCTGCATGGAGCGTTTCAAAGCGGCAGCACTGCGTGGAGCCCAGGGACTGGGCCCTGGTTCCACGCAGCGTTGCTGCTTTGAAGCAACCTCTTTTCTCCCTCCCACTTCTCTTTCTGTTAGAGGAAGCAAGGGGAAGAGAGAGGCTAGTCGACTGATCATTCACATCCCTAGCATATGTACAAGGGGACTAAATTAAGTTGCATAGGCAACCTTAGTATGGCATTATCTAACTCTTGGCTGCTGGGTTTTGTATTGTTCTTTTATTTTTGTTTTTGTATGAGTAATTTATGAATGTATGTTTTGTGGCTACATACAAAAGGGTATATGTATGTGTCTAACAAGTATATATGTGTGTGTTCTTTATTACAGCACCATCCAGTAGAAAACCAGGGAACCCCCTTGTTATTTCTGATATCAAGAAAGGAAGTGTTGCTCACAGGTGAGATCTTTCAAACTTCCCAAAAAAGTCTATTGCCTTCAGCTTGTGCCCTCTTATGTGTAAATTCTCTGCACATAATCTCTCTTACAAGAGTTCTATGGTACATCAAGTTTCCAAATCAATTGAATCATTTTACTGAGGAATAAATAATCTGTTTTTAATCATAACTCGTTTAAACTAAGATTGTCATCCAAAACCAAGATGGAAAAGTTGTATTAAGTTTTTTTAATAATTAAAAATCCATTTGCATGGTACATTAGAGTTAACATTTCTTTAAATAGCATATTTAAATGTCACTAATTAATCATGTAATGTTGTTCATTTGTTAACAGAACTGGAACACTGGAACTTGGTGATAAACTGCTTGCCATAGATAACATTCGACTGGACAACTGCTCTATGGAAGATGCCGTTCAGATCCTTCAACACTGTGAGGACCTTGTAAAACTAAAGATTCGCAAAGATGAAGATAACTCCGGTATGTATGGTGATGTAGATACAGGTTTACATGCATTTTCTCATCTCTTAGAGCATAGAATTGTTATTTTGTGGATAGAGAGCAGTTAGAAGATGTATTAAATCTGGCTTATATTTATTAATGCCAGTTAAAGATGTTCAGAGTAAAAGTATACAATCTAAAGTTGTCTCCTTGGCTGTTATTAACAAGAGTTTTCCAGTATTAGATAAGAACATAAGAACAGCCATACTAGGTCAGACCAAAGGTCCATCTAGCCTAGTATCCTGTCTTCTGACAATGGCCAATGGCAGATGCCCCAAAGGGAGTGAACAGAACAGGTAATCATCACATGATCCCTCTCCTGTCATCCATTTCCAGCCTCTGGCAAACAGAAGGTAGGGTCACCATTCCTACCCATCCTAGCTAGATGCTGAGCACTGTGGCCTAAGTACACAACAGCTTTTAGGCACTTAACTCCCAGTTTTAGACATTGCTGTGATCCACTTGGCTGTCATCAAACACTTATGGAGTCTGAACTTGGCACAGAAATGGTCAGTATAAAAGTTCTCTAGATGCCATGTGCACTGCGGCCACACTTTAAGCACCTGAGTGCCTAGTTCTTTCCCAAAGCCCAGGGCAACCCACAAACGAGAAGACAGGTGAAGCAGTGTCTGTCTCACTTATGGGGTTCATTAGCTGCCTACCAGATTGGATTCCATTCAGAGTTTGGCTAGAGGAAGAGGTGGTAGAGCAGGTGATGCTTATGTTTAGAGCTGTGGGAGACCCAAGTTCAGTTCCCTATCTCAGGGGGGAGAAAGGTTGCACAAGCATCTCTCACCTCTTAGGACTCTCATTGGAGAGTCATTGACTGCTTAATTATTTAGCCAAAGGGGAACAACTTCAAGTGAAGTGAAAGAGGGACTTCCACAGCAGAATATCCTGTAGCCCAGTGGTTAGAGGTCTCCTCTGAAAGGTGGGAGACACCTGTTCAAAACACTTTTCCCCTTATTCAGAGGGAGGATTTGAACCTGGTTCTCCCACCTCCCAGGTGAGCAATCTAAGCACTTGGCAAAAAGTTATTAGGTGGGTGGTAACAGCAGTGCTACTGGTTAGATCTCCCTGGTCCAGAACCCTTGGGACCTAACCAGTCCCAAAAGAGGGGATTTGCCAGACCAGGGGAGGTCTCTCCCCTCATAGCCTGTGCTGTCCCTCTGCCCCCGGGCTAGGACTCCAGCCTGGCCTTGCTGCTGCCCCAGCCCCCCGGGCTTCTCTAGCTGTCACCCGCTCAGCTGCTGCCAGGGCCAGAGTGCCACAACTGGAGCTTCGCAGCCAGGGCCGGAGCGCTGCAGCTGGGACCGAAGCTGGCGCTCCCTGACTGCCACTCTGGCTACTGCTGGAGCCAGGACTCCACAGCCAGGGATGGGGTTCCTTGGCTGCCACTGCCAGGCTGGAGCTCCCCAGCCACCGGGGCCAGTACTCTCCACTCTGCTGCCCTTTCAGCCAGGAGCCCCCTGTGGGAGGGGAGTCACTGGTCCACCCCCTACAGCGCTCCTGACTTGTTGCCAGACCTCCCTGTTCCAGGGCTCTGTGCTCCAGGAACAGGCGTGGTCTGTGCCATGCCGGACCACGGATGTTGCTAGACTAGAGAGTCCCAGTGTAAGGAGGTACAAGCTGCACCATTATCTCAACATGCTCCTCTTGTTTTCCCCTGTTCTGTATGGAGTGAGGCAGGCCCCTAGCTCATTCTCACAAGGAATTGCTTCAGAAAATGACTTCAGGAGTGAGGTCCCCAAATGTGGAATGCTAGCTGCCTTCCCACGGCCTGGGCTTAGGTGCTTATCTCCAGGAGAAGAGAGGAGCTTAGGAGGACTCTAGAAGCAGGACAGTTATACCGTATAAAGACTACAGAAGGCAGCAGGGGGCCAGAGATGGGAACTGGGGCAGCAGGGGACAGCGGTGAAGACAGGGAGAGCTATCTGCTCTGTATTTGAGAGAGTTTGTCTGATTGTGTATCTGTCTGTCTCCCAGCAAAGGGACATGCATGGGGAGGTGCTTCTCACCTGGCCCCACGCTGCTGCGGTGAGAGAGGACTGTGGTTGTCCTCTCTCCCTGAGGCAGCCTACATACTGAACCCCTCATCAGATTAATGAATTAAATAAAGAAAAACAAAAATTAATTGAGGTAAGGACTCAAACAATGCTGGGTGAATCCTTTAGTATATTCATAAAAGTAAGTCCTTTTCTTATTGAGAATAGAGTGAGTTCTGCTAGGCGTTTTAATGCCAGAGCGGGTCAGTCCAATTATAATTATTGTTCTTAATTATTTGTATTTTAGTAGCATCCAGGACCAGCTGCAGTCCTGGACACCATTTGCTAGGTACTATACAAACACCAACAAAAACATGGCCCTGTCCTAGAGCTTACAGTCTGATAGCTAAATCTAAATTATACGTTGTAACTAACTCAACCTAGCATCCCACACTATGTAATGTTCTTGTCCTGTAGAGGAATGCCAGCAAGGAAGTTCTTAAATTCTTTTCTGCCACTGAAAACATCAAAGAATTGCTTCTGGCCTGATCAGTGTTATTGAAGGGCAAACACAGCAGCACCTGTAGGAATTAGCTTTTGAAAAGTTGCCTTTGGTCCAGCGAGCTAAATGATCACAAAGCTGAATTGTGTTCTACAATATATGGTGACTTGGCTCACAGGGTTGGTGATGAGGAACTCATTAAACAAACTTAGTACATCCTCAAACATCCTAATGTGGGATAAGGGAAGGACTGGCCTGGCTGATTGATGTCAGATAGTTATGGCAATCAATAGATCTTGTGGCCCAAAGATACACCAACTAATAGAAGAAAGGGAGGAAACTGCAGACATTGTAGGCAGGTGATTAGGGGCAGGAGTTTCCATTCTTTAGTGGTCAGAAATTACTTAACAAAATGTTCTTTTCTATAGAAAATGCAAGTTCATTGACACCAAAACAATAATATGTTTACTGAAATGTATCCTTTTCAACAAAACTTTCTTTGAGGAGATTTCTTGTGCACTGGATGGAATTTCTGGTCCAAACAAGAGGAGCAGGGCACACCAGAATAACCAATATCACAATGGTCAAGCCCCTGCATTAGTTTTTTCAGAGCAACAACTTGAATCTGAGTCTCTCATATCCCACATGAGTGCTCTAGCCCCAAACTATTACTGGGATGGGTCAGTCTGCCTCTTCTTCTCCCTCTCTGGTAAGGTTTTGGTTCTGCCCTGATACAGAATAAATATTGAAATCTCAAAAACTTTCACAGGATAAGAAAACTGTTTCCAACCCAGTTCTATTTATAACAGCACTGGATCCTGTCACCTACCTTCTGCCTACCTGTTCTCTCATTTTCCTGCCCCAGTCAAAACTGTAGCTTACTAGCAATGCCAATATGGGAAGCACTAAGAACCTAAAATAAGAAATACTGGAAGAGCAGGAGTTAATTTTACATATCCCCCTTTCAAATTTAAACACCTCTGTAGCCTCTCAGGGGTGGTGTCGTCCTAAAGCAAATCCAGGAATTTTGCTGTTCTTTTCAGTGAAGTCAAGATTTTATGCTCAGAAGCAGCATATGTAGTCTTTGGGAAGCTATGTGCATGTTAGATGGTGTATATTTTAGTCTGAACAGGATCCTTACTTACTCGGTTACTTTTGCAAATGAATGTTTCTTAATTTTATGGCTAAATTAATATGATACCTAGAAAATAATTAGGAACCTTTTATTTTATTAGTAAATATGATTAGTAAGTTTTAATTTATTATCCACTCTGTCTAACCAAATCTAGTCAAAGTTAGATGCAAGACAGATTGTAGACACAGTTATCATAATTTACTATGCAGATTATACTAAAAAACCAATTGAATTGATTCCAGTCTGTATATGTTGTGATTAAAAATTTTGCTTTAAATTTACTATGAAATATATAAGGAAATCAAAGAGACATGAAAAATGATTAGGGTTACCAGATGATTTCAAAAAAATACTGGACACACTTGATCTCAGATGGGGAGGGGGGCGGCTGGGAGGGGAGTGGGGCTGGCCGGGAGGAGGTTGGGGGGAGCAAGGCTGGCCAGGGGAAATGGGGAGAACGACTGGCAGGAAGCAGGGCTGGCCAGGAGGGTATTGGGGGAACTGGCCGGTGGGGAGCAGGGCTGGCCGGGAGGGGTCGAGGGGAATGGGTCTGGCCGGGGAGATTGGGGGAAGGAACCGGCCGGTGGGAAGCAGGGCTGGCTGGGAGGGGATTGGGGAGCAGGGCTGGCCGGGAGGGGGTCAGGGGGAGCGAGGCTGGTTGGGGTGGGGGGAACCAGCCAGCGGGAAGCAGAGCTGGCTGGGAGGACATCCAGGGGAGTGGAGCTGGCTGGGAGGGAAGAGCGGGGGGGAACCGGCCGGTGAGGAGTGGGCCTGGCCTGGGCGCACGCAGATCCCAGGGTGCTGCGAGGCACACAGGCGAGTTTGGCCCCAGGGATTCCATCCCGCCCCACCCCGGCCCCCCTCCTCTCTACTGTGTAGTTGCGTACTGCCTGGCTAGTAGACATGCTCACGCAGTGTGAGCGTGTCTACCAGCCAGGCAGTACGCAACTACGTACTGATACTCATGATAATAATTAAACTTACTTAATTAGAAAATACCGGACATTTATATGTTTGGTATTTTCTCAATTTGTTTCCCGGACAGAAAGCTCAAATACGACTGTGCGGTTCAAAACCGGACACCTAGCAACCCTAAAAATAATGGCAAAAATGTGAAACAAAACCAAGAGGCTGACAGAATTGCCAGGCCACAAGGCAAGGTGGAGGAGGAGCCTGCTCCCGAAAGGAGTGGGGCTTTGGGCGGAAGGGGTGGGGCTGGGGAAACCGGGCTGCTCAGAGCATAGTATGTGGCACCTCCCTGCCCTCCCCCTGCATCCGGACAGCCCTCAAACCACCCAGAGCATGCTGCACAGTGCTCCAGTGGTGATTTAAAGGGCCCCTGGCTTTGGCCACCACTGCTTCAGTAGCAGTAGTGGCAGCCAGGAGCTCCAGGCCCTTTTGAATTGCTGGGCCTCGCGGCAACTGCTCTCTTTGCCCCCCTTCCTCCGTCAGCAGTCCTGAACAAATCAAAATACCTACCTTAATTGAAATTAATTTTAAGTAAGCTTGTTACTTACACACATTTTTTTTTCTCAACTAAGGCTTCATGGTACACCTTAAACTCAATAAAATTGATCATTAATTAGAAGTTCCCTAAGAGAAATAAAGGTTGATCTTTATAGATGAGTAGGCATAGGGTACTCCAAAACAATTGTTATACCACAGGGTATGTCTAGACTACATGCCTCTGCCACAGAGGCATGTAGATCAGGCTACCTGACATAGTCAATGAAGCGGTTATTTAAATAATCCCCACTTCATTAAAATAAAAATGGCCGCCGTGCTGTGCCGGATCAGCTGATTGTCGGCACAGCGTGCGAGTGAAGACGCGGATCTGTCGGCAGGGGAAGCCTTTGCCGACCGATCCTGTAAACCTCGTTTCACGAGGCATAAGGGATCGGTCGGCAAAGGCTTCCACTGCCAACAGATCCACGTCTTGACTTGCGCGCTGTGCCAACAATCAGCTGATCTGGCACAGCGTGGCGGCCATTTTTATTTTAATGAAGCGGGGATTATTTAAATCTACATGCCTCTGTGGCAGAGACATGTAGTCTAGACATACCCACAGTGTTACACAGAGGGCTTGTCTACATAGGGATGTCCAGAAAAAGTAATCTGAATAAATCCCTCTGCAAAAGCTGATATTCAGTATTAAAGTGGTCTTAATTCAATTTAACTTAATTCATTTTGCAAATTAATTAAACTACACCAAGTTAGGCCTCTTTAATTCTGAATGAGAGTTTTAATGTGGTTTAAATCACCCACTTCAAATTCAGACTTTTATTCATTTAGATTCACTTTCCTGGATTTTCCTGCTTAGACAAGGTATAAGACTTTAATGATTATTTTTAAATTCTTCTTTAGCTCCAACCTTCGTTTCTGTGATGATGTGTGGGGGGGAGGGGTTCTCTCTTCTTCTTCCCTATAATGTTGTTTTAATCATCTCCTTTTACAAATTATTTTTAGACTCTTACTCATAAGAGTTTTTCCAATTTACCTTCTCTTTCTCTTTCATTTGGTTACTTTTTCTTTGTGTGCATTTTTAAACATTCAGCTTGGTTTCATTTAAACCTTTGGCCCTTCTTCAATCTTCTCTTTCACCTATTCCCTCCTTCATCAAACCACTAGCGAAGTGATTAATACCCATATCATAAGGGCTCTCCAGTTGAGTTTCTGGTTCACATTCCAGTCTATATTTAGCAAATATCACTTTGCAAGAGCACAGACAAGTGCTTATATCAGAGACAGTGCAGCAAAGGGACTACAGTGCTTGCATCAAATGCAGAATCAAAGAACTTTTACAAGTTGCATCAGTAGGTGAGAGGCAACAAGGGGAAATTTCACCAAACTTAAGGAAGTCCTAGTATGTCTGGACCTAATTTGATTAAACTTCTTTACAGTGGGGAAACATGCATACTTGAGTCAAAGAAATTATACTTGGTTTTTTCCTGCCAACTTTTCACCCTGAAGTTTATGTCATCATCTTTATTGACCTGAACTTGCAGCCTTGAAAAGTCTTTACAAATCTAGGTCTTGTGCTTGGCAGCAAACACAGCTACCTTTATGAACTCAGGCCTGTATTTATCATTTTGTTAAATAGACAGTACTCAGGCTGTCTGAAATAACACTGAAGATAAGTAATGCTGCAATTTTACATCTGTTCTGCTATGTCATTAATTTTCTTAAATGGAGCTGAGAAAACAAACAGGTAATCGACTGCCCATTCTTGTCATCCCCTAATAGTTGTAAACATTCTGTAGGAATGCAGGACTCTGCTTATCATATGATTAATGCCTTCTTATTCTTACACCACACCTCACTATTGATAACTAGACACGACTGTATTTTGTGAACACACTGATATACTGCTGCACTCAGTTTCACCCATCATTTGCTAGTTATTTTTTTTTAACAGGACAGTTCTTCTTTATTGAAGGACTGCCCCATTTATGTAGCTCTTTTAAGGCTGGGATTTAAGCATCTCACCAACATTCTGCAAATGTGCAAACAATGAACCAGTGGATTCTGCAGTTCTTTTTGTTGTTAAACTGCCAACAATTTTGTGCAAACTCATCACATGACCATTGATCACTTCCAGCTGGATTTTGAGTGTTGGGGTTTTTTTTCCTGTGATTGAGACTTTTCCAAAATCAGGTGGCAGAAAAAGCATATCCAATAGGAGATATGAGAGGGCCAGAAGCTATTTAACAGGTCTCACAGCTAGGAATCAAATGTACATGCTAGATCTGAAAGGCATATAGACCAGCAGTGATTCTTTCCTGAGTACATGTTACTAATTCTTCTCTCAACACAAGCTTTTACTTTTCTTTCATGATACAATGTCTATTGTTTGTTTAAACCTATAGTAGGAAGCTAGATAACAGGGAATTAGATGGAGATTCATGACAGAAAGTTTCTAGCAAAGCAGAGAGACACAAAATAGCTCAAAAGTAATATCATTTCACTTAATATAATAGAGTGCATTGTTCAGTGTTAGAAGAAAGCTACTCGCTCCATGGACCTTTGCCATTGACACACATTTCCTTTTCATTTTAAAACTGTATGACCTAAATGAGCAGAACATTTAAAAATTCTGGCCTGTCACCGTTTAGTCCTGGTCATGTTTGCTGAATGTGCGCCACAAGGGTTATCAGTGCCTACTGAGCCATTTCAAAATGTCATTACCCCCAGATCTGAGAATGTGTGTTTGACAGGCCAAACGTACTTGGTGAACACCAATATCTTTAAAAGGGCAAATGACCATTTGTTATTTTGGTTTTCAGATAATCTGAGGTTTTAAGATTTAATCATTCCTCTGACAAATTGTAAGCATTACAGTTGATTGCTCTCTTGCTGTGACACCTTCGGGTAAATTGTAGAGAACTACATTTTTGGTCGCCCACTAAAATTTTCCTCTTCATTCCCTGATGACTCTGTGCTAAGACAAAAAAAAATGCAATACAAAAGATTTCGTGAAAATGACCCTAGTCAATTTATCGCTTAGCTTGATGTCTGTTGATACAAAGAAGCCGGGAATTATTTTTAATTTATGTCAATATTTGAGGCTCAAAACATGCGCTCCGAAAACACTGAGCTGATATTAGATTTTTCTTTAAATAAAATAGATAAGGGCTGCTCAGCTCAAAGAAACGTTTTGTCAATTAAGACTGTGATGACCTCAAACTCCTCCCTGTTTAACCCTTCCACTGTCTACTCCAATTAACAGAAAAATTATTGTGGTCCTCCCCCCAGCAAAGTGTCTCCTCCCTACTAATTAACTTTGATATTATATTTTTATAGAATAAATGCACATCAAGATTTTAAAACGTAAGGATCGAACCCCGGTTCCACTGACATAAATGAGAGATCTGCCATTTACTTCAGTGGGACTGGTTTTTGGTCATAAAAGGAAAATGAATGAGAGATTCTCTTGTTTTTGTTTCATGAAATAAACTAGTGGAAAAGTGAATAAAAACTGTAATCCTTTGAGGATGCTGTGTCTGATTTCCAGTCACTTGTCTGAATGTGTTATTCTTTTCATTCCTTCTTTCATAAGAAACCAATTGCGTCCTCTTGGCATTTATTGCAGATGAACAGGAGAGTTCTGGAGCAATTATTTACACGGTAGAGCTCAAGCGTTATGGTGGTCCACTTGGGATCACAATTTCTGGTACAGAAGAGCCCTTTGATCCAATAATCATCTCAAGTCTTACCAAAGGCGGACTTGCTGAAAGGTAAATAGGAAACAGTTATTAGTATCACTTCCGCTTATGAAGTTCATTTCTTCCTTCATTCACATGGACATGCTAGATTTTTCTTGCTTAAGAATGTGTTGATTTTCCCAACATCTTTGAAAAAAGATAAACTAACAGTAACCACTCTTTGTCATTGTTTTATGTCTCCTGTGATTTTGCCAAACTCTGCAGTATCATGGATATTGTATCAGGATGTTATTGAACCTACAGCAGGATTTTCTTAGAGTGATAAGGACTGCTGACCTTGTTGTAAATCACCTAAGAAAGCTCTGCCAACCAGATTCCTCCATCACATGAAGGTTTTATAAACTTCTTTTGAAAAGTGGAATAATTAAAAAACGTGTGTGTGTGTGTGTAAAAAAATATAAAATACACACATATTGTATATTGTACATGCATATACACACAGTCTGCATTTGTTTATGGGTTATACATGTGTGTAGTGGCACCATTAAAAGCTTGGAAATTAGTTCACATTAATTAAGGATGTTAAACATTCCCTACAGTAAGTGCTGTACAGGGAATAATGCAAACATTGAAGTTACCTTATCTATTTCTAGAATTGGCATGTTTTTAAGGGTAGTTACTATGTGTGTGCATATTATATCCAGAGCGTATACATATTTGAGCAATGCATCTTATTGAAACATTCCAAAATCTAGTGAACAAGCCAGTCTCCAGTAATACTTAGTTTTCATGCAAGTTATACATTTACTATTTTGTAAGAACAATATTAAATTTAATAGTTTTATGGAGATATTTATTTAATGGTATTCAAATCCATAACCATCTCATAGATGTTCAGAATCTGTGTGAAATGACAGGGTGATTTTAGGTCAAGATTTTTAAAAGGAAATTTCAGGTGCCTAACTTGAGATATCTGAACAGAGCCTGATTTTTAGGCATATCTGAGCACCCACCCTCTGACCATCAAGCCCCTTTAAGGTGTCCCAAGTTGGGGACACAAAATCACTGGTCATTTTTCAAAACCTTGGCCTTAGGTCCCGACGGGAAGGTGTCCAGTACAATATAGTCATTGTAACCAAAACCTTTGACAGAAGGGTCGAGAAATGAATGAAACATAGAAGCAAATATATACATGGGGAATGAACCATGTGCATTCTTAGTGGCAAATGTACTGATAAAAAGTAGTTCCAATAATAATACCTCACATGTGAAATTAAAAGAAACAATTGAAAATAACTTGTGTATCTCAAGATATACGCTAAGAAATTGGCTTTGCTGCGGGTTTTTTCTGTTGATCTTTTCAGTGTTTTATTTCTAATACTTTAGGACAGGTGCAATTCACATAGGAGACCGCATCCTAGCAATAAATAGCAGCAGTCTGAAAGGAAAACCTTTGAGTGAAGCCATACATTTGTTACAGATGGCAGGAGAGACTGTCACCTTGAAAATCAAGAAGCAGACAGATGGTGAGTATGGTTAGAATTACATTTATGCTCTTGAAGCAATGTATTGCTACATCTTAAAGAACATTTAAACATGTATGTACCCTGGGAAGTTTATTGTCCAAAGTGAAAGAAAGGGCAAGTACCTTTTTAGTTTGCAATGAGGCTATAATCATTTTGTTTTTAAACCCTATTTAGCTGCAAGCCCCAAGAAATTTTCCATATCTGGTCACTTAAGTGAGCTGAGTGATGCTGAAGATGAAAGCTCTTCTACACAAAAACCAGGCAAACTTTCAGACATTTATTCTACTACCGTTCCAAGTGTGGACAGCGCAGTAGAATCCTGGGATGGATCTGGTATTGATACCAACTTTGGAAACCAAGGTACAAGAAACAGTTTCGACCACCACCTAACAGGGAAGTGATTAGATGTATGTATGAATCACCTTTCCCCACATTAGAGAAAATGTTACCCATCAACTTTCAACTTTGTACTTCACAGTGTGCACGTCTCATTTCGACCACACACCTTGATAGCTGGTGTTATTTCTTACACTCATGCGGCCTTGAATTCAATCTTTCATGGCATTATGATGGGTTGTGAGGCATTTATCAATATATTAACAGGCTTGCATTAGCTTTACAAATGTCTGAATGGCCCAATCAATCCATAGTTTGTCCACAGCTAAATGAGTTTAGCCTTCAAGATTAGATTAATACAGGGCACAAAACATACTGAAGATGCTCATTAATTTGAGCATCTGAGGCCCATTCTCATTTGTTTTAAGCTGACTATAATGAAGATGTATTGTAAATTGCTAAAGGAGAACACAAGAGATTATTCAGTGATTTGTTACTCTTTTGTTTCTTCCTCATTCCCATGACATTAGAGTCAGACTTTCAGCCCTCAAAGTAATCACTGTATTTAAAGAGATTATTTAATTTAAGAAATAACTGGCTTTGTATTACCCTCTAACTTCTATAGCTATATTTGCCTGTTTATTTAATAGTATTTTTAAATAAATAAATATAAGTATATAGGTTTTGGGGTTATAGAAAATGTAAGCAGTTCTTTAATACTCTGGTTTACAAAAGAAGAAAGAGGCTTTCAAACATCTTCATAAGTTTTCTTTGACTGTCTTGTAAATTACTATTTCTGTACTATCACTGGTGTGCACTGTACATCTTTTCACAGACAGATCCCGTAGCCCAAAGAGAATTTTCTTCCTCCCCTGTGGTTTCATAAAATTGTTCAGTTGTGTCTTCATCTGTACATTTCTATCAAGGCTTTCTGGGGCATGGGCAGTCAGATCAGTTGGTTTGCTGTGTTTTGCCCAGTAGAAAGAATTGGGACAGGACGTTGCCTTTGATAGACTGAAATTCTTTGCTGATTACGTTAGCTGTGTATATTTAATTAATCTATGTTTGGCTTAATGAAGCACTTGTCATTTTCTCTCTAACAATTTTCGTTGACGCCTGTCTAATAGTATTAGAGCAAGAAGTAGCTGATGTAACTATTGATTGCTGGTTTTTCTTGTACTTAATTTTTAAATATTTTATGCTCTTATTGTGCATAACCTGGCCGTAATTCTCTGTTGTACAAAAGGGTCTCTTGACATTAGCTCATAACCCCTCTTTTCTGTGTTTTGTGGTTAATTTATTACAGGTTAGACCTCCCTCGTCTGGCACCCTCAGGACCTGACCGGTCCTGATCAAGGGGATTTGCCAGACCAGGGGAGGTCCTTCCCAACATGGCCAATGCTAGGGATCCAGCCTGGCACTACTGCCAGCTCTCTAGCTGCTGCTGCCTGACCCTGAGTTCTACAGCTGGGGCCAGAGATCTGCAGCCGCTGCCTGACCCCAAGCACCACAGCTGGGGCTGTAACTCTGCAGCCACTGCTGGACCTGAGCTGTGTGACTGGGGCTGGAGCTCCCCTGGCTGCAGCTGGGGCCAGAGCTCTGCAGCCACTGCCGAGCCCTGCTACCTCCCGGCCACAGGGGGCAGAACTCTCCGCTGTGACACCCTCCGTGTCCCCCCCTCCCCACATGGGGCTCCCAGCTGAGTTGCCAACTTCCCCCCCCCCCCCCCAACTGCACTCCTGAACCACAACTTGACCTCCCTATACCTGGGCTCTGTGGTCCAGGAACCATGGATGTTGCCAGACCAGACAGTCCTGGTTAAGGGAGGTACAACCTGTATTACATTTCCATTTTCTTTGGTAAAAAAAAAAATGATACTGCTACTCAAGCCAAATTCACCCCATTGACTTCACTGAAATTACAGTAGAGATGAATTTTATCCCTAGGGATGAATACAGTAGGGAATTTTATCTTCCTCTCTCTCTTTCTGCCCCTTCCTCACTTCGATCTGATTAATAGAATCAAGATTTTTATATTTTCTTTAGTTTTCTGATAATTGTAAGGTAATATGATGCTATGAAAGATGCTAGATTGACAGCTCTTTCACCTTAGAACTGATCTGGAGTGAATTCACTGTTTATTTACGGAGCATGTTCAGTGCGGGCAGTGACAGTGTATACGCCCTATGCTGTCCCATCAATGTGCTTGGATTTAGTCCTGAGGGAAGATGAGAGCTTAGTTCAGACTCCGGGACCAAGAGGCCCTTCCTCTCTGCTGAGATTGCCAAAGAAAAGGTTTTGGAGCTGGATTAAATGAAGGAATCACAATTCCCTGACTAGACTTTTCAGTATTAGTAGAATGCTTGTTGTATGCAAAGGATGGGACTCTTGTTTCCACAACAATTATTTCCTTGTCAAAAGGCAGATTAACAGCTATGTGTGATTCACCTTCCTAACCTAAACCGGTAACTACAAGTAAACCTTCTCCTTCTCTCTTAGAAATACCAGCCCACTCTTGCATTGGTATATCCTGTGCATATCCTCTTGGCCCCTAGTCTCCACCCATCTCTATTAAATTCTATTGTGCCTGACCTGTCACTTCTGAGTTTGGCTCCCTTTCCAAACCTTTCTTGGCATAAATATAAACTAAGGAAAATTCAGGAGTCTTGGAAACCTTATGGTATGACCACTAGAAAATTCTCTTATTTGTTATAATGGTTTAATGCTGGCAGCAGTGTTTCTCCCCCACATGGACTGACACTATACTTAGAACCATTGGCTAAGGTGCCAGCGTGGGGCAGCCAGAGTGTCCCCTACATAATAATCCATATCACACGTATTCTCACAAGCAAAACCATCTGGGTGCATTAAGGCCTGCTATTCGGCCTAAAGAATAGCTGAGTAACTCCATAGCTGCACTGTTTGGAGGGAATGTGATTCCAGACAGACTCCAGGAAGTCAACTGCTCCTCTTCATGGGTGGCCGATGAACAAAGCTCCTCAACAAAATAGCTTCTCCACCAAAATGTAGGCAGAAAATTCCTCTTACCGAGGTTAAAAAGGGAAGTGTGGAGGCTCAGTGCAATGTACCGAACAGCCACATGCAGTTTCATTCATGAGACCATAATAGATTTCTGTTTATTAACAACCTCTTGGTGGCCAACAAGACATTGCTATTACCCAGCAGTTGCTAATAAGCAGAAGGCTAGTTTGGGATGGAAGTGCTTTGATGTATCCTTCCTGGCTTCAGCCTTGCAAACCTGCCTGCACACAGGGCAGCACGGGGCGGGGGCGGGGGGGGAACCTGCTGCTGCTTAGGTGCTAGGACTTTTTTGTAGTGAGTGGGGCCACTGGGGACCCATGGGCTGCACTGAACATTGCCCTGTGCTCTCCAGGCTTTGGGCCTTGCTTCCTTCCTTGTATGCAGCCCCGACCCACCCACCTCTTAAGCACATTGGAGTCTGGAGAATGCAGAGGGAGGGGAACCATACAGCTCTGACATGTGGGCTTCAACCTCGCCCCTTCCCTCCTGGGTCTTCCCTGTGCTCAGACAGCTTGGCCAGGCTGTCTCCCCAGATGGAAGGTTTGCGGCACTCTCACCAGGGAAGGCACATCCCAGCACTTCCTTCCCTGCCGGCAGCCTCACAAATCTGCCTGCAGCTGGAACCATTCTTTTTAAAAAAAACACTAATAAGTGGCATGCCATTGCCAATATCTGAATCCCCTTACCATTGATATTAATGGGAAGGGACTGCAACCGGTGTGACTGTGACAGGGACTGGTCTGTCAACTTCTGTGCAAAGCAGTCTTTCAACCCTTATTAAGAGGGGAAGCCAGCAGAGTATCAGGGCTATCTGAGGATGCATGCGGGTAGAACAATAAGGAAGGGTGGAAACTTGCAGATCCTCCACTGGTTTAAAGTTCTTGGGGGACCTAATTTCAGAGGCATGTGTGACGCCTGCCTTTGTGTAGCCCCAGTTTGCACTCAGTTTGTTCCCTAGACCACCAGTCTCCCCTGTGTCCACACAGAGCTCAGATGTCGTTTAGAATCAGTGTCCCAGTGTTTACTGTAACATCATGCACTGTTCAGAGATCCCTGCCTATCCAGAATATATTGCACTGGATTTTAAAAGATTGGCCTAATGGTTAAATCACAGGCCTGACACTCAGGGTATGTCTACACTGCAGTTAGACACCCGCAGCTGGCCTGAGCCAACCAGCTCGGACGAAGGGTTTGTTTAATTGTGGTGTAAGTGTTTGGGCTCAGACTGGAGCCCAGGATCTTGGATCCTGTGAGGTGAAAGGCCCCCAGAGCTCAGGCTGCATCCCAAGAAAACATCTACACTGCAATTAAATGGCCCTTTAACTTGAGCCCTGGGAGCCCAAGTCAGTTGGCATAGGACAGCCATTGGTGTCTACTTGCAGTGTAGATGTACCCTTAGAAGACATGGGTTATATTCTTAGCTCTACCATACATTTCTTATGTGATCTTTGATGCCTTGACTTCCATTGTATGTTAAATGGGGATTGTAATACTGATCTATTTCTTAATGGTATTGAGGTTAAATTCATTGTTTGTAAAGTACTTGGAGTTTCTGAGCTGGGAGTTACTTTATCAGTGCAAAGCAGTAATAGTAGTAAAATGCAACAGCAACCGTTAAGCTGAATAGCTCTGATTTTGTTGTTTTAAATCGAATCTTTAATGATCTCATTAAAAATTTAACTTAACCTGCTTAGATATTTACCTTGACTAGATTTTCTATCTAGTTGTAGCTGTGAGGTTAAAATCTTGTTTAGAGGCAAATATGACAAGGTGCACTATAAGCAGCCAGATTTTATGCTGTTCTTTTCCAGTCCAGGAAAACAAACAGGTTATGTTGACAGTGTGCCAGAATGCACTGTACTGTTGTCATTTCATTTCCCTTATGGAGAGCAAAATGCTCACCGTGCAGCTCTAATTTAGTTAGACAGTAAACTGCACATGCATCACATACATGGCTTCTTGCAGACACATCGCTTGTATTTCTGCTTCTATCAGACAAAAATTATGAAATTTTGTAACTGTAAATAGTTTCTGAACCTAAAATAGTTCTAACCTGCAGGATCACTGAGAGAGCTCAACCCAGCCATCAAAAGTGACAATAGCTGTCATAATGGCCCAGCCTGTAGCATTCTAGCCTTTAGGCCAGAACCTTTTGGGGGCAGAGATGTCATTCTTAGAATAAGATATTTAAGGGGGCAGGTCTGTTCTGTTTATTGCCATTTACTTCTTAGATGGGAGCGAACGGTCCCTTGGTAGAAAACTGTACGAAAAGAGTATGGTTAATCCTGCAGCTCAGATCCAATCTTTTTCTCCTCCGTCAATAAGTCAAGTTATAGTTAGAATGATCAGACATTTTTATAGAATCTTCCATCCCAAAAGATTCCAAAGCACTTTCCTGGCTTCAACTAGGTCACAGACTGTATGCAGGGAACACTTCCTCCACCAGTGAGGCATAACAGTACCAGATATCACCTGAGGATAAGAAATAATGAATACCTTATTCCAAATGCAGGTGGTGAAACAGTGGGGGAATTTAGGTAGGTAGAATGTAATTATCTGAGAGAGAATTTGGCCATGACAGTGAGGTTAACCCTTCTATATGTATCAGAACTATCATTAGATCCCATTTTTTAAGGGCTGTATCCCCTGTATCAGCACAGTGCTCTGTAATGCTATGCCAGAATATTAGTCCAGTACTGACTGAGAATAGTGCCAGCTATTGAATGCTTCATATACCACCTGTGTGCTCTTTTTGGGGGGGGCCACCCATCCAAGTACTGAGTCCATCCCATCCAGTTCACATTCTGAGATATGACAGGATCTCAGTACAAGGTGATATGGCTGCTGGCCAAGTCGCTGTGTGAACTGGAGCTGAATGCATAATGGCTGCCGCTTTTAACTATCACTAGGACCTGGTTAATTTAAAGTGCTTTTAAAGATACCCTAAAATATGAAAGATGTAAAATCAATAAACAATCTAATCTTAAGTTGCTTCAGGCAGCACTGCCGTGGACTGTTCTTTTTTTACATTGTAACTCCATTGTCTTTTTTTCCTTTGCTTTTCTTGAAAAATTCAAGAAAATGTGACTCTTGTCAAAGACACTAGATGAACAGTACTGGATAGTATAGTGGGGAGCAGGAATGGAGACACAAAGGACAATTGTTTTCATTTGTAGTGTGGCTATTTGACATCTGGTTTTCCACTGGTTTTAAAGGACCTCTCTTTTTGCTCACAATTAATTGTGACTGAAGCTTAGACATCTAAGTATCTAATTATATCTATAAAAAATTACCAACAGTTGTGTGCTTATAAATTATGGCTACACGTTTCTGAACATCTATTAAAATATGCAGTTTCAGTTATTTGAACATCTGTAGAGTCCCAAGTATATGATTATTTTTTTAGGTCCCAGCTATCAGGCTTCAGGATACAGCTTCAATGCATATGAATGGAGGAGTCCTAAGCAAAGAAGCAATTTGTCCCCTCCCAGTAGACCACGAAACCATCCTTTTCATGACACAGGGCTGAGTGATGATGAATGGGACAGACCAATAGCAAGTGGGTAAGTCAAATGCAAAGTTATGTGAGATTTTCAACTGCAGCACAATTGCAGTGATTTTTCTTTAGAAAATGAGCACTGATCACCTTGAATGAAAATACCTTTTTAAAACTCAGCTTTTCTCAGCTCCTCTTGTACTACTGGGATGCCACTTCATGCTGTATGAGATTTATTAGGGTAGATCAGTGACATTCATAAAAAAAACCCCTGAAGCTGAAAGCAAGGCTTTTAAGTAATGTGAGTTGCTGTGTATAAAAGGATATAGCATTAGGTGTTCATGTTAAAAAACAAAAACAAAAACTCGTGTGCCTGTGGTAGGCTTCAAATGGTAGAAAAGAAGTCTCCCTCCCTCTCCAGAAGGTGACCAAAAAAGCCTAAAAACAGGGAAAAAAAGAAATGATGTTACCGCTTTCATCACTGGGGTTCAATCTAAGGACTCACTGGTGCTCAACAAGGCTCACTAGTGCTTAATCAGAAGGATGCAACAAGTGTAATAAGTGTGGAGGTTTAGGTACAGATCCGTGATGATATTTAAGCCCCTTGCGCCCACTGAGTTCCTCAGTTTCATTGACTGAGAATCTGAGCCTTAGTATTCTACATGCCTACAGTGAAATAACTCATGGTTTTGAATTGTTTTACTTGGAGTTATAATAGTTAGATTTCATCCATTCTAACTGAAGCTGTTCCACATGTGATAAGTGGCATTAAACTATAGAGATACCTTTTTTAATATTTCTACCAGCCAGCTAGTCAGACATCCAGTCCCGATGGTGAAGTTCAGAGACAGTTAATTCCATATTTGCATTCTGAAAAAGTGAAAAAGCAAGACGGTGACTACTGTGAGGCGTGAGCAAACAGTAGATCAGGCTTCTTGAATACTGGCTACTGAGATTAAACATTTAGTAAAGCAGTCCCCCTCCTACCTTGTTCTACTCTCCCAGTTGTTTTTAAATTAATAGCTTTCTTTTACCAAAAGAATCATATTTAGCCCCTGATCAAACTCATCCTTTGTTTCTTGGACCAGACATAATTGTTGGTTTGATAATTCTACTGTTTGGGGGAAGGTTAAATACCAGGTTGAAAAATTAAATCATATATAAACAAGGAATCTGGGTAATAAAAATTCATATAACGTGTAGAAAATAAACATAATATTTTCCAGCAGTCCTTTAAAAGCATAATCAATAAAACTATACTTCATACAAAAGCTATTTCCTAATGTGAAAATCCTCTGAGACCTGCAGCACAAATAAAAATAAAGATTATCTGAAGACAGCATCTAGAAGATGGACAATATCACTACAGATGGGATTCGTAAATGGAGCACCAGACTTTTCTGAGGGACTTGCCCATTCTTCCAGCCAGTCAGAGGAAAGGATGGGGCTCTAGCCCCTCTCCGCTTCCAGCTAAAAGCTCTTTGTCTCTCCCCTGGGTAACACTAAAAGCTACTTTCTCTGCCTGCTTTGTATTGTGTAATGCAGCTGGGGAGAGGAGAGAGAACATGTGGCAAGACCACTGAAAAAAGTGGGAGCATTAGGGGCCAATCAAAGAAACCACTCAGAGTAAGCTGCAATGGAAAGACCAGGGAGGTACCCAAGGGAACATGGTGAGAGAGAGTGTGAGAATGAGGGGAAAGAGGTGGTAGAGTGGGAAGGGAAAAGGGCAAACCCCAGAGTGAGCAATAGTGAGTCAAACTAAACCAAAAGGAGAAAAATGGTGGACATAAGAAGCAGAATAAGAGAAAACAAAGACAAAAATTGACAGGAGAGAGAGAAAAATGGGAGAAAATAGGCAAGACACAGCAAATGCTCCAGGCAGGGAATAACATTGAAACCTCAACGCTAGGAGTGGGGGGAGGCTCAGACACTCATCCATGTGGTAGGGACTCACGTCAAAGAAGGGCAGGACTCACAGCACTAATAAATATATATTGTGACAGACCCAGACTAGCTGGCTGTTGCACTCTAATAGAGGGCAGGTATGCAGGGCACTGGATAAATAGTTTTCTATTCCCTGAATAAACTCCCAGAGTCTGCTGCCCTGTAATTAAGGCAGGCAGACACCCGAGGCTAGTTAATAGCTGGCCTGAAGGAGCAGGCTAATCAGACACCAATTAAACCAATTAAACCAAGGGAGCTGCTATAAAAGGTTTCCCCCATGTAAGGAAGAGGGATGGATCGAGAGGAGGAAGCAGTAGGGGAGAGTTTGGGGAAGTGGCCCAGAGAAAAGGCTGCTGTCTTGGGGCTAGAATGAAAACAGGACCAGTTGCCACTGCCTACGGTCCCTGGGCTGGAACTCAGAGTAGTGGGCAGACCTGGGTTCCCCCTAACCTTCCTGCACCACAGAAAGAACTAATTCTGGGAAAAGGAGGTCCAGGAATTATGGCGGACTCTTCCTCCTCATTCATTGACTTGGCCAATGATGAAAATGGCTCAAGAAGCTGTAACCCTGACCTCTAGAAAAACATAAGAGGAAGCATAGAGGGTCACAGTGAGCCTCTGAGGTATATAATAACTGCCTAAGGCGTGCAGGACCCATTGGGCACAGCCAGAACTTTACCAATACATATATATGAACTCCACAACAATAAGAATGGCCCTGGGAATGAATTTCAGTGAGATTTCAGCGCATGCTGAAGCACTTTGCTGGATCAAAGCCTAAGTCTGTGAAATAGTGTTGAAATCCTGAAAAAGTATCTGTACTCTTCTGGTTGTAGTGTGTGCATAATAGTTGCAGCAGTTGGACACAGGGAGAGGGTTAAATCAGTTATGATAAATGCAGTGTAGAATGAAAGCAACAGCTAAAAGTGTCAGGATTCAAACTTGGATTAGATAAGTTTGCAAGACATTATTTGCAGACATGAGGGCTTTTTGCCTACCCAAGGGAAATTTGTGGGTGGAAAAGCCTAATTACAAATATTTCATCGTGCCAATCAGTTATTAACTGTAAGGATGCCTAGTTCACTACCTTTCATTGAGATTAACAAGTGGTCCTGTGGCACCTTAGAGACTAACCAAAATATATAGAATCATGAGCTTTCATGGGCAAAATCCACTTCATCAGATGAATTGGAGTGGAAATAACAGAAACCAATATATATATATAAACCAAGATAGATAGATAGATATAAAACAGCAGAAGTAGTATCTGTCAGTTGTAGGACCTGTGATTGTATATATTTTGGTTGGTCTCTAAGGTGCCACAGGACCACTCATAGTCTTTAAAAACAAACACATCTACCCCTTTGAGATTTTTTTTCATTGAGATGGCCCAGTTGCTACAAGAAAAAATTTACTTTTAATTTTTCTTAGATTCTACTTCTCATCCCCCCTTATAAAATACTGCTCAAAATCCACCTCTTCTACAACCAGTCAGCCTCTAGTAATTGCCAGTGTATGGAAGACTGACTGTCATCTACCTTTTGCATCCTACTTACTCTCACCTTTTTATTGCAGTGCTTCCCCTTTTCAATCTAGACAGCTACTCAGAATTCAGAGTCATGGGAATGTTCCCGTTAGAAATAGAAATGGATGGAGTTTGGTATTCTCTTTGGTGCAATCATCTTGTTTATTTACAAGGCATGCATAAAGTCCTGGTTCTTTGAACACAGGAGAAATCAAGAACAAAAGGAGCTGTGTCTTAACTGACAGCCCTAAGCTTCTCTACCCATCATTGGACCCAAAAGCTCTCTCTAGCCTTTTCCAAAGTCACACTGTGCTGACAGGCTGCACCTTGGCTCTCTTGCTTTTTGCCTCAGTATGTTTTCCCTTCTCTTTTAGAGCATGCCTTCATTGCACACTAAGGCCGGGCTCTGACTCATGTTTGAGCCCATGCTCCCCCTTCACACACAAATCAGCCTGCTCAGGTCAGCAAGCAATTAAGAACTCATCCTGGGACCCTGCTGAGAGGGGTAGTCAGAACCCAAGTCCCATTATGAGTCATGCCTAAGCTGTCATTTTGCAGTGTTGATGTAGCTCAAGCCACAGATCAAAATGGGAAGGTCTGGGTAGTGCAGTAGGGACATGTTAGCATGGTTCTGAGATCTGGGTCTAGCAATTGTACATTGAGGTTTACAATGAGGTGTGGACCAGGTCCATAAAGCAGTGTAGATGTAGCCCCCCGCCAACACACACCCATATAAAACACAACAAATGATCAGCAAAAGCCCTCCACCACTCAGTCCAAACACCTGAACAGATTCACAACCCCCTTTTGTCTTGAGTTATGGGGCTTCTGTTTAACTTTTCTTGGCAGTCATGTTAATTGAAAAGTGCATTCACATCCTGTCTCGGAGGTTTGTGATTGAAGCAATTGCCGGTATCTCTCAGCATAACACTGACTTTTTGTTGTTATAACTGCTGTGTGTGACACTTGTATGACTGATACATTGCAAAGCAAAGCCTGAATGTTGTTTGTATATTTAACTGAGTTTCCCTTTGTGAATCCAGCTTTTCAGGTGCCCCAGACAACACGGAGACTGACCAGGAGGAAAACTTCTGGTCTCAGGCACTGGAGGATTTAGAGACCTGTGGCCAGTCAGGAATTCTGAGGGAACTAGAGGTAGCACAATCTTTCCTATAGAGATACAACAATTTTGTTTGTCTTACATTCATTTTCTGTTCTCTTTTCTGTTTTTCTTTACGTTTTCATTAATCACACAAATTCATTTAAAAGCTTTAACCCCTTTCCACAGGACAAGGCTCACAGGCGTCTGTATTTGAGAAACATGACTCTCTTGGTACCTACCCTTTATGTTTATATTTTTGCTTGTGCAGCTACCTCCCCTACCTTGACAAAAGCTATTTTGTGTTATGTTATGCAGCTGAAGTAGGCAAACATGATCACCTAAAAGCTTCCTGTCTTGTAGCTTCTGTTATGCGCTCTGCTAACACATGCAGCATTTTGTGCAGAATTTTTAAGTGGCCAGAACTTTCCAGAAGCAGTGCATCCCGCTTTTTAGCGCCACCTTATGAAGTTTTTCTTAGCATGTTATAATTTGTCTCTGGTCTGTAACTTACTTTGATTAAGATGAGCATAAAAGAAAAACATAAATTAAAATGTTTTTAGCAGGAATTTGTCACGCGGTGAATTAAGACAATAGCACAAGAAATGTTCACAGTAAAGAAAACTTATTGTGTACAACAAATGTTCACATTGCACCCTGAAATTAATTGCAAATCTGAACTCTATTGACTTTGTATCATATGATTTTGGTGGAAAAAGGAGGAAACAATAATCATGCATATTAATATAATTTCTATAAGTTCTTTAATCAGAAAAATTAAGAATATACTGAGAATTTTGAAGCTGTCGAATACAAAATCTGAAAAGTATTTTCTTTTATGTTCTTTTCAATTTCCTGAGCTACAAAACTGGCAGAATCTCATTTTCATTTTTATGTCATATAGAGTCCCTTAGCAACCACAAGGAATGTGAATGGCATAATTGGGTGAAACTTTTGCAGTTCTAAATGATTGTACATGCTCAGATTTATGGCTTCCATATTGCATGTACGGTTACTTTAATGTGATTCTGAAATAATTGTAATTGCAAGACAGAGAAATTAAGAGAAAAGTTAATGTCAGTTTAGTTTAATTCTGTGGTTATCTATGGCATGGTACCACAGGCTTCTTTTGCGATTTTCATTATTCAGAGCACAGTAAAAGGATATGAAAATAGATAACAGAAATGGATATTTCAACAGGTTGATGTTCTTACAGTTTTTACCATCAATTTACAAGTTTAAAAAATAAAATCAAAAGTGTAGCTGAGTGCTTTACTGATATCACTATATTTAAGTCTGGCCAGCACAACTCTGAATCAACATCTGTCCTCATAACATTATAGAAGTAGGATTCCCAACAGAGAATGTCTTTTTGCATCAGGGGGCTAATCTGCGCTGTGTTTCTTTTTAAAGTACCGTCCCTATTCCTGTCATTTTGACTCCCTTCTCATTTTAAGGTCTTCAGCCAAAGACGAAGGTGAAATAACCTTTATCAAGTCCTCTTGCTGCTGCTCTTTTACAAGGGAGCATCACAAGTCATGCTTGAAGTGATGGGTAGCTGTTACCACTATAGAACTGTCACATAATTAGACAGTGTTGGTGCTGATGGGAACATGGGCAGCACAGAATCCATCACAAGAACCAGTGGTACTACTCAAAAAAGTATCTGATTTTCTTCTCCATTCCCCATATTTGGGGAGGGCTATCTGCATCCTTATCAAAATCCCTGCTCTGGCAGTGGTTTCAGAAAGTGAAACTGAAAGTTTAAGGACAACTTTAACTAGACTTTAACATTCCACAACACAGAGGAAACCATTCCTCTTCTATATTGATCTTTGTCGATATCAAGCTGTTCTACCACAGGGCGGAAGAGGGAGGTTTGCCTTTGATTTTAGATGATTCTGGTTTTCACTCTTTGTATCTCATCAGCAGTATTACCAATGAGAAGGTTACTGTTCCTGGGAGATGAAACAGACTATGTGAGAGAGAGCTTTGTATCTTTTCACATATGCCAGTGATACTGCAGAAAGTTAGTGCTACAGTATAATATATTCAGTTTCTTCTCAAGCACGTCTATACTTAGTGCAAGATTGCTGCTCCAGAGGTCGATCTTCTATCATTTGATTTAGCAGGTATAGTATAGACCCCTGAATTGAATGCTGAGGGCAGCTCCCCCCAGCATCTGGTACTCCTTCTCCTGCGAGGAGTAAAGGAAGCCGATGGGAGTGTTTTCTCCCTTCTGCCTCCCACTGTGTGGATGCCTCCACAGCTCAACTTAAGGTTAGCTTGGAGTTGTATACCTTAAGCTGAGCTGCCTGGTCTAATATAGACCAGGCCTAAATGATCTATTCTGTGGCAGTGTCTAGTCACCATCAAATGCAGTCCTAGTTCCAGGGTTTCCTCCACACTTTGCTGGCTCATGTATTTTTCCTTGATATCTGCAAATGCCACAGTACTAAATGCCTTATTTTGTTCAAGTACTAAGGGAAAGCTAATGTTCCAGAATTTGGCTTTTATTTTATTTTAAAAATATTTTCAGTGTAAGTAAACAGTTGTACTGTTCTGTCTTCAGGATGCTTGGCTTCATAAAAATAGCAGTTTTAATGCTTTCTTTGACATTTTGGTTGAAAATGTCATCTGAAAACCTTTTACTCACGGTTGGGGTTTTTTTAGTGACTTACAACCAGTTTGTATGTCTATCCTCCTGCCTTTTGCTGTGCCCTGAAGTAATTTTGTTTTGACAAGATATTACAGAATTGTGCCTAGTGTTATGAAATAACCCTTTCTTTAATCCAGGTTATAAATTTTAAAAAATCTGTTTGTTAATGCTATAGGCAACAATTATGTCAGGAAGTACAATGAGCTTGAATAATGAAAATCCACAGCCTCGCAGTCAGTTGGGTCGACAAGCCAGTTTCCAGGAAAGAAGCAATGTGAGGCCACATTACAGCCAAGCTACCCGCAGTAACACGCTGCCATCAGATGTGGGGAGAAAGTCTGTGGTTTTGAGAAAAATTAAACAAGAAATGAAAGAAATAATGTCACCAACGCCTGTTGAATTACACAAGGTCTGTAATTTTTCTTTTAGCAGCAATTCTTGCTTTGGATTAATGCATGAAGCATAGGGAATCTAATTATGTGGTGATATATTAAGTACTTTTCATAATGATGCCATAGATGGGCTTTTGGGGGCTGTGAATATTTCTTCTTGCAAGCACCCTATAGATGTATTTTTATGGGGGAACAAAATGAATAAGATGCATTGTCATTTGCTGTTTGCTTTTAAAGCATATCCTCAGTGTATACTGCTCTTTTCCAAGGAGGATTTACTGATAATTTGATTTGACAACAATGATAATTTCTATGTTCTCAATGTTTTTATTAAGGCAAGAAAGTTTAATGTGCAGAAAATAGATTCCTTTTGCATAATATCTTGTGGCTCCCCTAGTTGCTTTGCAACATACTACATTGTTTTAATCTTTTCCTTCTTCAGATTAACATATAGGCTGTATTTGATAGAAGACCAGCTTGAAATCTGTAGAACAGAGGTTAAACATATGCAATTGCCAACCAACACATTGGGATCCCTTTTCTCTGAGAGAGATAAAATAATCTTCAGTCTAGGAAATATGACTTATATAAAATAGTCTAGTTTTTCAATTCCTGGGGACAGGCATTCATAGATGTGTCCCGTGGTAGAAAGGTGACTATGCAGCTGATGGCAATCTTAGGTAAAGCAGTGCAAAATATTCTTCAGTTCTGCTCTGCTGAGCTTTAAATATGATGTGTCTATGAACTGCAACCTGTGTTTACAGAAGTTTGTGAAACTTTGGTGGGAATCCAGTAACTCTCCTGCATTGCCATGCCCCATCAATTTTGGGATTATTCTTTCCCTTAAGAGACATCTAAGATAAGGAGAGGTCTCCCTTGACAGAAGGAGCCCGTTAATGGAGGAATTTCTCATGAGAGGTTAAAAGCCAACAGTCTCAAGTGTTTAGAGCTAATATGCATGTTGATTTGAATTTAATCTTTTGCACTGTATCCCTGATTTCAATTCCTTTACTAAACCCTGATGTCTCTCACAGTCCTAACATGCACCAGATTAAGTGTTCCCAGATAGCAGCTGCAAGTGGATCTGTTATTTTGGAAGATGAGTTAATTGCCACTGTAATGAATCATTGGGATCAGTTAGCTTAATACATGCTCAGTCCAGAAATCACTTGTTTCTCAGTTTGATGTGGAATGATGGATTTGTAAAAAAGCATAGTCTTCAAGAATTTTCATCTCTGTGTAGTTAAGGTCAGACGGAGAAGTTTACCATCAAGCAAAAAGGCTATTTTCTTCTGTGGGGAATACAAACCTGCCTTTCAGCAGCATGATAAAACAAACAACTCAGCATTCATTGAAAAGGAGGAGTCAGATTTCTTCTACTGGGTGTTCTGTTCCATTTGCTACCTCTGAGTCCCTGTCCTTTATCCTTTTCTCTATTCAGCTGCTATTTTTCTGTTATTTTTATTGCCATAACTCTGCAGCAATTGTTCTGTCGCCTTTCAGAAAACATTTATATATTTCCATTCTTCACAGAAATAGTTGTTTCCTATTACTAGCTACCTCTTTGTTGTGGTTTCCTCACCCTACTCCCTCTCAAAACCTACAAGTCAGTCCCCCTCCTAAAATTTGTATCTTTGTATTTTTGTAAACATTTCTAAGGACTGGGTCCTGCGGTCTTGTCCATCCAAGTCAATGGCGGGCCTACCCAAAGCCATAGTCTTTACATCATGTGCTGTCCTTTTTTATTTTGTCACACTTGTCTCATTCTCTATCTTCCTTCCAAAGGGGTCATTCCAAAAGCAATGGACAGAGCCTTTGAATATAATTAGTAACAGTAAACTTAATAACAGTGAGGAGTTCTGTGGCACCTTAGAGACTAACAAATATATAGGTTAATGAAAGTTTTCATGGCTCAAACCCGCTTCATCAGGGCTACTCATTGTTTCATCAGATGAGTATCTTAATAACCAACTAAACTAGACTAACTGGCCTGTGAACTGCATAGCCAAGGTGCACAAAAGAGGCTGTCGTCTTGGCTTGATGGAGCAGAGACCACCCCTTCCCCCAGCCAGGACTGCAAGGAGGAGGAGGAGGAGGATCCCACTCCTGCTATGGGGCAGTCTACCCTTCTGCTAAACAGTTCCTGTCTGGGGATGGTCCCTCACTCTTGACTAGTGAGCAAGCGAGTGGGCCTGCAGAGGCTCTCCTCAGGGCTGGTGACACCTCATCCCAGCAGATGCAAGCTGTGGGGAAAGGTGAAGGCCTGGCAAGACAGAGCAGAGACAACTGGCAGTCAGGTGGTGAATGAGTGAGGCTGTGACAGTAGGGGGCTCCCTGTGCTGCCTCAATATCAGTAACATCTACACGTGCATGGGGTGGGAATGGCAGGCTGTTACCGATGGATTCTCCCACCCCCTCATTAATTTCAATGTCAGCTGAAATTGACATTTAACAGCATCTATGGAATTAAATTGAACCCTGCCAAGCCTCTGCATCCCTCAGACCCAATATTAATGCCTGCTTAAAGTCCCAGACCTGGGTTTGAACTGAAGTATCTCTTCTAAAAAAATCTAGTTTTGATTTATAACCCAGGTCTACAATAGGAACTTATTCTGAAATAACCCCAACTTTGAATTTATAAGTGGTGCGTCCACACTACCAAGCCTGTTATTTCAAACGGGCTGCGGAATTCAAACTCTGTACTCCTGCTTTTCATGAGGCGTAACACTAATTCTGAAATAGTAATTTCAAAATAACTTTAGTGCAGATGCTCCGGTGCTGCTAATTCGAATTTACTGGCCTCCAGGAGGCCTCCCATAGCGCCCCAGAGTGTTTCCTGGGGTTCTAAGTTCAAAGTAGCACGTCTACATTAACAGAGCCTGCCTCAGACTAATTTTGATGCTTCCCCATAGTGAGGACACGCTAGTTCGAATTTGTTAAACTGGGAGTTCTTAAATCGAATTTTAGTAATTCTGAAATAGTTCCTAGTGCAGACATGACCTAAGTGTCAAGGGATGGAGAATCCACCACAACCCTTGGTGGATTCTCCAGAGATTAACCATCTTTATTGTTAAAAAACTGCTCCTTATTTCTAGTTTGAATTTGTCCAGCTTCACCTTCTAGTCAGTGGTTCATGTTATGCCTGTATTGGCTACATTGAAGAACATTCTGTTAACAAACTTCTGTTGCCCATGTGTGTACTTACAGACTGTAATCAAGTCACCCTTTAACCCGGTCTTTAATCTGAAACGTAGTCTGTTTATTTTATCAGTGACTTCTATGTCTTCCAATCTGTTAATCCTTCATATGGGAAGTCGCAAGCATCAAACATTAAAGAGGGACCAATAAAGAAACAGACTGAGATAAGGAGCTTTCCCCTACTAAGTGAATACCTGAATGGCACAGGGTTTGGTTTTTTTGTTTGTTGTTTTCCTTTTATCACCACACATAGTACCTTCTTTACACAGAAGGCCTCTGCAGAGGACTGAAAGTCCACTTTAAAATATTTAAAACATGTGTTGATGGATGACCATGTTACTGGCCTACAGCCTTCCTGAGTCGACACTACAAGCTCTTTCTGCCCATGAACTCAGAGTTTGCTCTGATTCCTTCAGGACTAGGTTCACCTGATCCCTCCACAAGGCACATTTTAATCTATCTGTAAGAGATCATATGGGTACCTGAAGACCCAGAATTGTGGGAGTCGCTGAACTATAGAAAGATATAAGATGGCTGAAAATTAAAGCCAGAACAAATTTAAATTTGGGGAAAGAAACCATTTTCTTTCAGGAGGACTGTTCATTGAAATAAACTAACAAGGGTAGTGGTGGATTCTCCATCTTTTGAAACCTTCAGATCAAGATGGATACCTGTCATGAAGGTATGCTTTAGTCAAGCATGCTATTGAACTTCATGCAGGGCAGATGCATGGAATTCTACAACCCATGTTATACCAGTCACCGATGACCTAATAGTCCCTCTTCTGACCTTAAAATCCATGAAATTAAAAATTATGGCACCAGTTGACCATACTGCCTTTATTTTAGGCATGTTTTAACATCCCATTAAGGTAAACAGGACTTAAATATGTGCTTCAGTGTTTTTGTAGGGGCCTAAAACAGCAACACCAGCAGCCATATTAGATTAAAATAACAAAATAAAAATCTCGCTCTTCCATCCCTAATTAAAAAGATAGTGTAAATGTGCTACTCCCTGTTTTGTCAATTGCTACACCTTATATCTGTGTGGAAGATTTGCAGCAAAGGTGAATATACAGTGGCCAGCCAAGCTTGGAGAGATCAGAGAAGCAGACTCATGTATTGCACTCTTTAAGTGCATGATGTTATATGACCCAGAAGATTCAGACATTTTTGAGCTGCTGTGGTTAGATGAGTCGGGGGGTTCTTTTCAAGATCCTTGCCCTGGAAACTACAGAAGAACATAGAGCTGAATGTTAATGCAATGGTGTTTAAAAAGTTAGGTATTTCTAGTGCTTTACACCACACTTTTCTATGAGGACCCTAAAAACAGTCTTTGTTAACAAGACTCAGTCCCAGCAACCCAAACTACAAATCTCTTTCCCACAAGAAAGTTATACAGATCCACCTGAGAAAAGTAGGAGCTCTACAACCCAAATGCTTTTTCCTGTGTGCAAACCTGAAGCTTAAAATGCAAGCACAGCTAATATTGTGGCCTCTTACATTAATCACTCTCACTGGATTTCTTGAAGCTAATTGTAGAGAGAGAGTTTTAGACTATCAAAACAAATGACCTTGGAAGTCAGAGAATAGGATGATAGAAAAACTAAACAGATAAACTAGAAAATATGTCCAAGAAGAAAAGATTAAAAAAAGCTAACAAAGTAATTCAGGATTACTACTGAAGTATAGAATATCAATATGTTTTTGTAACAGTTTTACAAAAAGACTTTGCGCCTCATTCTGTTACTTGCAATGGTGTCAAGTTGCAATGGGGAAATCAGGAAAAAACTGCTTTACTAGGAGGGTGGCGAAGCACTGGAATGGGTTGCCTAGGGAGCTGGTAGAATCTCCCTCTTTAGAGGTTTTTAAGGCCAGGCATGACAAAGCCCTGATTGGCATGATTTAGTTGAGGTTAGTGCTGCTCTGAAAAGGGGGTTAGACTAGATCTCCTGAGATCTCTTAATCTTCTAAGATTTTTTAAATAACATTCCAAATTAGAAATGCAAAATAGGCAAATTATCATTCTACTATGAAATAAACTGAGGGGGAAAGACCTATGATAGTTTATAGCAGTGCAGAAATATCGTTTGCGTTTGTTATTTCTAAATTATTTCAACAGGTAACTTTGTACAAGGAGTCAGATGTAGAGGACTTTGGATTCAGTGTCTCAGATGGTTTATTGGAAAAAGGTGTATATGTTAAAAACATTCGGCCAACTGGCCCTGGGGATCTAGGTGGTTTGAAGCCATATGACAGACTTTTACAGGTAAAATTATCTGTACTTTGTATATGGTTTACTTTGTAAAAGGTGTATGTGATAAATGTTGTATGGGACTTATATATAAAATGTACACAATGGTATAATAGAATATAATGTTTTTTATTGTTATTTGTTTGGAGTACCGCACTACCCATACTCTGCTTATACTAGGTTTTAGAGAGTAAGTGCAAATTTTTAGCTTTTTAAACATGTTTATTGGTAAAATATTTTGTATTTCTCTGTCTGTAAAGGCTTGTCTCAGTTATTCTGCATCATAGAAACAAATCATTCATTCATCCATCCAAGTGAGAAAGTTAGTATCAACCACTTTTTTTTTTAAACTGTAAAAATGTTTAGCTAGATTTTCTATAAAGCCAAATTAACACATTTTATAAAATCAGATACTTCAACACAACAATGTCGTAAACAAATGCTCCCTGGCAAACAGAAATTTTTGTTCCTCTTCAGTTTGTGATGCTCATTATTCTAGAGATATTGCTGTATGTGGCCTAGGAATTTTGTTTGAAACTACAGTCTAAAATTGGTTGGGGAAATTAAAACATTTTATATTGAAAGTGGAAAGAGAGAAGGGTTTTTTATGTATTCAGACACACTTCTGAGAATACCTTAAGAGGAATTAAATGTTAGAAGTAGTAGTTACTTTTTTGTGACTTATTTCAAGTAAGAAATAAGTTTACTAAATAAATGTATTTAATAATCTTGACTACATTATATGTACCAGCAATTAACTACAATATAGTAAACACTGATTAGAAAAAAGTTATTTCTGTTCTCCTTAAGCCATGTTGCATTTTCTGTATTCTGTGTACTTTATCTTGGAGGCCACTAACATATTCCAATCATATTTTAGATGTGTTTCTTAGGTATTTGTTGCATTGCTTTCTTTGCTACATCTAAACCAACATTTTTACCTTTCAGGTAAATCATGTTCGTACCAGAGATTTTGACTGCTGTCTAGTTGTGCCTCTCATAGCAGAATCTGGCAATAAATTGGAACTGGTTATTAGCAGAAACCCACTAGCTTCTCAGAAGGTGACATCAGATCAACAGACTTTAACAGATGGGGAATGGAATGACCAAAGTAACGCCTTCCTTCAACACATCGGACATACAACTAGTGTGACAACACGAGACCCTACAAACACAATATAGCAACAAGTTATTTTAGTGGGACACTTAGACAATATATGGTGCTAAAATCCCTTTTAAGATTTGTGTGACACTTGTGGCACAGATGTCATGTGGCATTATAAAGCACAGAGGGTTTGACTATCCCTCTCAAGGCTCGTGTTACTTCATTACTTTAAAAACAGTTTGGTTTTGTGGTGGCCATTGACTAGTGCCATTCCAAACTAAGCCTAATGTCGTAGCATTCACAATAATATTGAGTAAAGAAAATGGCTAATGGCCTTATTTTTTTCCCCCTGAAGAAATAGCTGAGGGGTCCTTTAAAAGAGACTGAATTGCTTCTTACTGTCTTAACAGCATCATTAGTTTTTGAGCAGAAAAAAATGGGATTAGTCTTTTTCCACAGGTGTCTGGTTTTGGGAGTTTTTAATACATTTTTAAGCTAGCTGGCTTCTGAGGGAGGGAATCATGAGATGGGGTATGCTGCCTCAAGAAGATTTTACATTGACTGTTATAGTAGTGTTTTGTGAACCATTGTTCTGCTGGTTGTGATGCAGTTGGAGGGGCACAGCCATCACACTAAGTACTGTTCAAGTGTTTTAGCAAAGATGCAAGTAGGAAGCGGCAGTGCGTGGTGGTAAAATTTACTACCCAACTGTACTACAATTTTATTAGAAGTTACGTTGTTCCCTATGCAATGGAAGCACTAGATGGATGCGTCTTGGAACTGTAAGATACATTTTAAGCAGAGATGTTTTAGGTAGTGGAAAACTTCTGATGGATTACTAAATAAAACTGAAATGAGTTATTTAAAAATCAAATTAAAAAGACTTTTTTTAAATCATTCAAGTGGAAGTTTTTATAGTATATCAACTAGTAGCAGCAACAGAATACTGATGTAAAATCTATTCAAATGAAAATGATTCATACAAGGACATACAAATCTAAACTTTTATTTACTAACAACAGTTTCTTGAGGATTGTTAAAGATTTATGAAGTCCATTTAAAAAGGCTTTGTTTTCAGCTCTCCTATTTATCCTTACAGGTTTTTAGACATTTGAATTGTAAATACATTTTACAGATATATTGCAAAAATTCTTTCCTTATCTCCCCGCCCACCTTGAAGCAATAAAATACTGCCAGTTGCTTTTAATACTCACCAGCAGCTGCTTTGATTTGTTCCAGTATTCAAGTTGTCCTTGGTAATTATTGTTATTTGGTGAATATAAAGATATTGAATTTGTATATTAATTGTAGAGTCTTCATATCTGATCAATTATCTTTACAACCAGATTTGTTTTGGGTCAATATAAATTGTTTAAGAAAACTCTCTCCCATGCTGTTTTCCTTTATATGAACAAACTCACCTGCCCTGCACACAGAAGCGTAATGTTTCCTTCATGTTTCAGCACTGCCAGAGAAGATCAGTCAATATGAAATTTAACTCAAAGTAATGTAAAAACAAAAAGTTCATGATTCACGTAAATATGTATTTTTATTTGTAACAAATAAGTATTAAACTGTAAAGTATTTTTGTACAAATTTAATACTTTAATAGCATGATATTTATCGTCTATGTATGGATTTTGGGAACTCAAACTTGCAAATATTTGTATGGAAAAAACTGTATAAAATGGAATAAACAGTGATTTAAAGGCAATATTCTTAATGAGATGGTATTTGCATATATTGGACAGCAGAAAAAGCAGTTAAAATAGCATATTTACAAACTATTACAGATATTTCACCATCTTTTTTTATATAAAAATTAATATTAAAGTATTTCTACCACAAGGTAGATAGGACAAGAAATGCAAGTCTTTTTAGTCAAATACTGGGATTTTAAATCATCTATACTGAAATATGCAAAGTATTAGTCTAGAACCTAGGAGTTTCAGTCATCACTGTGCTAGGCAAATATAAGCCATCCAAATTTCATTATGTATTAGTCAGTCAAATGTTTAAATAATTGTCGCATTTTTCCTATTTGGGTATTTCCAAGTTTATTAAGTCAAGTAATTATCCAGGAATTCACAACTGGCACTTGACCACACTTTAAGAGCCCTATATTTTATTTCTCCCATGTGCTGAACTCCCAACAAATGTTTTGTTCACAGTGCCTTACAGAATTTGGACACATTTTGAACGTTAAATAAATTAAGTCACATTAACTGCAGTAAAGAGCAGGTTCATGAAGTTGAAACTTTCTTTCTGCACACACAGAATGCAAAGGGAAAATCATTTTCTTTGAAAGTTATGGGGCTATGTCTACACTACACAGTAAACTCTGGGAAAACTCTGCCACGTCCAGGGAATGCATTCACTCTTTTGGAACAGTTTCTGAAAAAGCAGGCGCATTCTTTCGGAAACCCTGTATTCCTCATTTTATGAATAATAAAGGCTCTTCCAAAAGAGGAGGTTTTTCCCCCACTTTTGGCCCCGTGTAGACAGGCCAAATGTCAGAAAAGCCTCTTCCGAAAAAGACGGAAAAAAAAATCGCAGTGTAGACATAGCCTGGGTTACAAATGTATTCCGAGCAAGATCTGACTCAACTTCATGACTCTGTACGGTGGCAATAATCTGTATTTTGAGACACTCAAAACTTCCATCAAGTTAGCACTGCTATGGGTACAGAAGAAAAAAAATCCACACTATATGCAAGTCTAGTCAAAATGCGTTTATTAACATGGGTGTTAACTGACTGCCACAATCAAACCATATTACATGTGTTGTATCAATAATATACATAGTATTCAAACCCATGGACCAAGAAATTCCCTTCTGAACAGATCTGTAAGGCCTCAAAATGTTTATTTAAAAAGTTATTTGTTCGGCTATAATAAAAAGCACATAGACATGTAAATCTTCAAGAAAAAGTAGACCATATATTCTACTAAATGAGTTAAATTCTGAATATAAAAAGTTCACATTAAAAAACATGATGCTCCTAAAATATTGCAAAATATTTAAAGAGTAAGACCAATCCCTGCATACTTTATGTCTCTGTTCCTTATTTGGAGTTGTATAACATATTTAAGTGTCATATTAATGTACTTGATTGTTAAGGTCCAAAAAGCTGCTTGGGAGTTGGGCACTTCAAAGTCAGATTCTGAAGTCTGACTGACCCAAGGGGCGAATCTTCTGTATTTACCTGTCAAACAAAACAAGAGGAGTGTGATGAGGCCTTGAAATAGCACTTAATATAATAAAATGTTACTATGCAACACAAGGATTATTTTCAGAATAGATTTTCATTGATGACTCACATAGTTTAGAGATTTTTGAATAATAATATATGTGGCAAACCCCAAGAGAGACTCTTTGTAAATGTTATCATTAGTATAATTTAATGTGTATAAGAAATCTGCATATAAATATAGTACTTTTGCACAACAGATCAGTCACTACAGTTTTTGTTATTTTAGCCATCAATTATTAATGCACTTTGAGCAAATCAAAGAGCATTCAATAATATAATTTATCAAATATTACTTCTAAGGTAACTATAGGTTGAAACTCTCTTAACCAGGACACTCTGGTCCTGGAATATCCGTGATCATGCCAGACCACGGATATTCCAGGACCAGAGTCCCACTGGAGGGCTAGCGCCCAGGAGCCTTGCAGACTGGCAGGGCTTCCCGGCAGGGCTGCAGAAGCCCCACATGCAGCAGCAGGAGCCCAGTACACAGGCTGCGGGGCTGCTCAGAGTGGCAACAGGAGACAGGCTCTACAATGGGAACTCAGTGCACAGAGGCAGCAGGGCTGCCGGGATCTGGAGCAGGAGCCCAGTGTGCACAGGCGGTGGAGCTGCCTGGCACGGCAGCGGGATCCTGGGGAGCAAAGGCAGGAGCTGAAAGGGCAGCAGGGCCAGCCAGCGGGGAGGGCAGCAGTCAGGCCTGGGCTGGAGGGATCTGGCAGCCGAGAGGCCAAAAATGACCGCCCCTGATCCAGCAAAATCCCTTATCCGGGACCAGTCAAGTCCGGAGGGTGTTGAACCAGGGGAGGTCCAACCTGTAGTTTTAAAATAGCCGTTAATTACTGAGACTGTATGACAAGCTTCATTCGTGCCATACAAGACCTGAGAAAATTTTACCAACAAAAGATTGATATAATTCCACAACATTTTGGTTTTTGATAAAACTGCATTTTCTGAACTTTGTTTTAGCAGTTGAAAAATTCTCAGATCTTTGCAAAAGTTTAATTTTAAATACTCTTTAAATAGTTTCTTACCATGGTAACTTTTGAAGGACTTTCAAAACTATCTGTAAAACTGCTTTGTCTTTTACATCCACTTGATTTAAGGGGAGTTTCACTGCCTGCACTGGCCAGTTCACCAGTACTGCACTGTTCATTGTTAGTTTGTACGTTTTGAAGAATTGCAGGTTCTTCTGCTTTAGTGAAGTCGTCTTCAACAGGTAAAGAAGAGAGGGGAATATCCTGAGCTACTGAAATAGGACCAGGTTGAGGAGCATGTCCTTGACTTTGCCAACAATCCTGTAGTTGAGAGGACATTTGTTCAGTAGAGTCACTGAATGCAAAGACCTCTCTCAAACGTTGTTGTAAGCGAGTTTTTCTGGGAAAGCTCTTCGTAGTAACTGCCTTCCTGAGTTGAGTCTGCTCAGCCACAATATAGACCCGACAGCGGCCTCGAGTCACAGCTGTGTAAACATGCTGCCAATGCTGTCGGCCTGCATTCCCAACTACATAGACAACTGTTTTTTCCTCTGAACCCTGAAAAAAAACACACAGCTTTTTAAGAACTCAAATTCAAAGTATTTAAAATAATTACTGAGAAACAAGGCTTACTAGAGAAGTGCCAACAGCCATCAGTTAGCTACAGAAGTATAGGCATGAATTTGGGGCTGTATTTTTTATAAGTTACTTACTCAGGTACATACCAGCAGGTAGACAAACCTGGACTAGAAGGCGAGATATAAATGAAAGAGCATCTTCGTTGCCTAAATGCTCACAATTTTAGTTTCTCATAGGAATGGCGACAGCCTCAGAAGTTTGTTTCAATTTCCAAATCCACAACGACAAAAGAAGTCAATTGCATTCACATATCCCACTTGCCCAGAGAGTAACTAATGATGCACAATACTGGATGTCAATCATGGAATTTCATTTAGACTAATCAACTTGAGTCACTAAGTACAACTGTATAGTAAGTTAATTTCCATTGGATCAATTAGTGCTTCCATTCAGATTTACTACAAAGCTACTCAGCTAATTCCAGTAACAGAGTGAAGAGCCAGTGCCACACTACTTCCTTCACTCACAGCCCAAAGCTGTTGCTAAGTTCATCTTTAAGGATTTTGCTCCTGAAATCAAATCTTTCCCATGAAATTATAGAGCAACCCGGCAGTCAGTCATTTTACTGGTTGACATAACTGTGTTGAATTACAATTCTTACCTGAAAAGTGTGAATAGTTCTGGCCCATGCATGCTTTATATGACACTCTCTCCTCAGCGCCTCATACATCACAGTGTATTCGGAACCATATGTGCTGCTGATGGTTAATAAACGACATCTGTCAACTTCTACATCCTATAGAGCCAGCATGTGAGGAAACTTTGTGACCAAGTTGTTGCAGAAATCTGAACATGTACACATTCCTGTTTTCTAGCTCACTAGTTTCCAGACGAACTGGCTTCCCACCGCTGACCCTACCTGCAGGAGCCTCATTTGCTACAACTGCCTCCTCCTAGACTTTTTATATCTCCTCACCAGCCAGCATAGCAGTGTCTACCCCAAGCCTGCAAGGGTCACTGTGGGGCACGCTGGGCAGGGCAAAGCAGAGGCTCCTAACTGACATATGGCAGCACCAACTAGATAGGAAGCAGCAACTTCAGCTGGTATTTGCCCCAGGACAAAACCAGCCTACCACTTCCTCCTCCTCCCCTCCTGGGATGGCACCACCTTCCAACCTCCTCATAAGAAATGGTGGCCTCAGCATGCAAGTGAAAATGGGAATGCTAATACAACTTTGCTCCTCCCCACTTCTGAATTTTTGGCAGCAACAGGGGTCACCTCCCCCACAATCACCATTCGGGCTGAGGGAACCAGAGCAATCTGACACCCTCCTCCACCCCGTGGTACCAAGCCTCCCTTCCACCCCCCATCTCCTGGCCAGCTGCGTCCTGCTTCTCCGCAGCAGTGGGAGGCGGGTGACCGCCTGCATGGTGAGTGCGGGTGTGGGGGGCAATCCCTGCTGCCTGTGTGCCAGGCCCCCGTAACCTCTAGGTCCCTCCCTCCATAGGACAGTTGGGGCACCTGACACAGTGCTGGGTCTGGGACAGTCGCCCCGATTCAGCCTATGGACGGGAGGTCTCTGTTTGGCGGGGAAGGAGGAAGCAGATCTGTGCACTGCTGTTCACCCTTCCTCCTACCTGGGGGAACAGCAATGAAGCAAAGCACTGGTCTGGAGGCTTTTCCCCCCCCACTGCAGAGCCATGTGTGTGCCTGGGGCCTTGGCACCAGGTAAGCTCCAAACCCCCAATCCTCTCTCTCCCAGGTCCCGCACCTCCAGCGCACTCCTGCACCCTCCCTGCCAGATTCCGCACCCCAATTCCCAGCACCCTTCATTACAGCAAACATGCATGGTTCGGAAAATTCCATATCCTATTTCCCAAGGTTGCCAGACTAAAGAGGTTCAAGTGTATTACAATTCTGGTTCTTTCTTGTGAGAAGAATGATGAACCACATAAGAATTTTGTCATGTCAAACGTCTATTAAGAGCTAGGAGGAGTTGTACCCCAATTAAGACCCACACCTTTTGTGGTAAATCCTGACAGTTATTAATCGTTCAAAAGAATACATACATCTGTTATGAAAAATATTTCTCCATTGCAGAGTCGTCTGTCATCCTCAACGCTGCCCCCAAAATCACTGGGTAGCTTTTCTCCACTGAGAAAGGCTTTTCTTCTACAACACCCCCTGCATTCACATTGATCTGGAGTCGAAGAGTCACTATTCCTTGTGCAATCAGTGTTATTTTCTGGACGAAGGTCCTTGAGATAGGCATTCCTCGTGGAACAAATTTTGTCATCACATTGGAACAACAGGCGATTTTTAGGATTTCTTGGGGAAGGGGGGAAATAATTGAAATAAAACATTTATTTGCAACTCCACATATCTAGGTGCTTCATATAACCGATTCAGATATGCACACTAAGCTTTTGTTTAAAATAAAATTATTAGCCTTCATGATAGTGAAGATAATCTTCCAAATAAAAACAAATGCAGTGTGTCTCCCTGTCTCTTTGAAAGGACCATCTGAAGCAATGGCTCCAAGAGCAAAGAACTCGCCTGCTTCCTCCTGCTTCAAGGAAGGACTGAAGCTGAAGTCGTGACTATTTTGAAACTGATCATTTTAGCAGCTGATAGAGAAAGGAATGGAAGGGAGTTGCCTGCAGAGAAATGCACAGAGAAGAAAGGCAAGTAATGGGAAGAGTGTGATTTGGGATGGAAGAGGGGCAACAAGCAAGAACTGAAATCATTGTGAAGGTGAGCGTCTTTTTCTGCTGCCTGATAAGCAGGTACTGGTTAAACAATAATTAGAAGTTTGGTAACTACATAGAGATCATAATCTACTCTGGCAATTTGTGCAATTTCTCTCTCAAATATACCAAGCAGGAGTATAGTTATGTATGTGACGGGGTGCGGTCACAAACGAGCCCTCAGGGGTGTCTCCTGGGGTGCTGACCCGGCCACTGCCACTCGCCTTCCTGCTCTCTGGGGCTCTTCACCACCCGGTCCTGCTGGGCCAGCTCCGCTGGTCTCCCCCAGCCAAGGCCCCGAGCTGAGGTCCCTGCCCCCACCGAGAAGCAGTACAGACACTGAACCACTTCAGGTCCAAGGAGTGCACAGTTTAGGGCCCAGCCTCCTGAGAGAGCACTCCCCAGACGGGATCAAACCCCAAAGAATTAGGTAAGCCCCCTTTAGCACTGAAAGGGGGAATGTGCACACTGGTTGCCCCCCAGGTAACAATCGCTTACACTGGGTTTGATAGAAAATAAAAATGGTTTTATTAAGTTGAAGCAGTAGGATTTAAGTAGTAATAAGTGAAAGTAGGCAGAGCAAAGTAAGTTAGAAATCAAAAGAAACAAAACCGCTTGACTAATTCTACATTGAAACCTCAGTACAAACTTAATCAAACTCACCCTAAAACCTCTTTTCCAGCTGCCATGCTAAACCAGGGCTCTCTTCCCCACCCTGGGGTCTCAGGCTCCTTCCTTCAGGTGCAGCCCAGTCAAAAGACCTCGACCTCTCCTCTCCTATTCTTTCTGTTAAAGAATTGAGGCCCCTCCCTATCAACCACTGCTCAGATTGAAGGACAAAAGAGACAGTTTAACAGTTGAGGGTAACACCCTCCATGTCTCTCATTCACGTGTTGGAAACTCAGAAATTATTCCCCACTCCCTGTGTCTAATTTTACACACACATGATACGTACAACAGAGTAAGATAAACAGAACTAGCAAATCTTGACATGAAGATTGATGGGTTACATGAAATAATTTGCTCAAACCACCTTTGAGTTATGTATATTAATGTCCATGAGTCCAGTTCATAAAGCATGGGGGGGGAAGTCCGTCACAATGTACTTCCCTTAATCTGTAGAGTACATGTATACCTTGGCCCCCAATCAATTAAAATGGAGTTCAGTCTATAAAAGTTGAAGTCAGATAGACATTTTAAATTAAAAGATAGTAAGTTTGCTTTTGGGCCCTTAATAGATGTCCCTTCAAAAAAACCTGCCAGCTCTCTTCAGTTGTTTTTCCTCTTAATCTTGCTTCCCATTGGACCTTACCTATAAACTCAGATATCTGGCAGGTAAGGTCCCATGGGAAGCAAGACTAAGAGGAAAAACAACTGAAGAGAGTTGGCAGTTTTTTAAAGTGACATGATTAAGGGCCCAAAAGCAAACTATTCCACAGCATAGGAAAGATAGAGCGTATGGGAGGAGACCACCTTGGATCAACCAGGAGATACTATGATCTAAAAACCAAAAAGGAATTGTATAAAAAGTGAAAACTAGTTGAAATTACAAAGGATGACTATAAGCAAACACACACAGGTATGCAGGGGCAAGATTAGAAAGGCAAACGCACAAAACAAGCTAAATCTAGCTAGAGGCATAAAGGGTAACAAGAAGATGTTTTACAAGTATATTAGGAGCAAGGACAGGGTAGGCCCATTGCTCAGTGAAGAAGGAGAAACAACAACAGGAAACTTGGAAATGGCAGAGGTGCTTAATGACTTCGTTTCGGTTTTCATCAAGAAGATGAATGGTGATGGAATGCCTCACATAGAGAATGCTAATGGAAACGGGGTAGGTTTAGAAGTTAAAATAAAAAAAGAACAAGTTAAAAATTACTTAGAAAAGTTAGATACCTGCAAGTCACCAGGGCGTGATGAAATGCATCCTAGAATACTCAAGGAGCTGATAGAGGAGGTAACTGAGCCTTTAGCTATCATCTTTGAAAAATCATGGTAGTCAGGATAGATACCAAAAGACTGGAAAAGGGCAAATATAGTGCCCATCTATATAAAAGGAAACAAGAACAACCCAGGAAACTACAGACCAGTCAGTTTAACTTTTGTGTCAGGGAAGATACTGGAGCAAGTAGAATCCATCTGCAAACATCTGGAAGATAATAGGGTGATAGGTAACAGCCAACATGGGTTTGTAAAGAACAAATCATGTCAAACCAATCTGATAGCTTTCTTTGATAGGATATCAAGCCTTGTGGATAAAGGAGAAGGGGTGGACGTGGTGGTATACCTAGACTTTAGTAAGGCATTTGACACGGTCTCGCATGGCCTTCTTACCAATAAACTAGGGAAATGCAATCTAGACGGGGCTACTATAAGGTGGATGCATAACTGGCTGGACAACCGTTCACAATCATGCTGAAAGGGCATAACAAGTGGGGTTCCACGGTTCTGTTCCATATCTTCATCAACGATTTAGATGTGGCATAGAGAATACGATTATTAAGTTTGCAGATGATACCAAGCTGGGAGGGGCTGCAAGTGCTTTGGAGGATAGGGTCATAATTCAAAATGATCTGGACAAACTAGATAAATGCTCTGAAGTAAACAGGATGAAGTTTAATAAAGACAAATGCAAAGTACTCCACTTAGAAATGAACAATTAGTTTCACACATACAGAATGGGAAGCCATTGTTTAGGAAGGAGTATTGCTGAAAGGGATCTAGGGATCATAGTGAATGACAAATTAAACATGAGTCAACAGTGTGACATTGCTGCAAAAAAAAAAAAGCAAACATGATTCTGGGATGCATTAACAGGAGTGTTGTAAGCATGACACGAGAAGTCATTCTTCCAATCTACTCTGCACTGATTAGGTCTCAATTGGAGTATTGTGTCCATTTCTGGGCACCACATTTCATGAAAGATGTGGAAAAATTTGAGAAGGTCCAGAGAAGAGCAACAAAAATGATTAAAGGTCTAGAAAACATGAGCTATGAGGGAAGACTGAAAGAATTGGGCTTGTTTAGTTTAGAAAAGAGAAGACTGAGAGGAGATACGATTGCGGTTTTCAAGTATCTAAAAGGGTGTTACCAGGAGGGCGAAAAATTGTTCTCTCCTTGGCCTCTGAAGATAGGACAAGAAACAATGGGCTTAAATTGCAGCAAGAGAGGTTTAAGTTGGAAATTAGGAAAAACTTCCTGTAAGGGTGGTTAAACACTGGAGTAAATTGCCTAGGGGAGTTGTGGAATCTCCATCACTGGAGATATTTAAGAGGTTAAACAGTTACCAGTCAGGGATGATCTGGATAGTGCTTGGTCCTGACGTGAGGGCAGGGGACTGGACTTGAAGACCTCGAGGTCTCTTCCAGTTCTAGGATTCTATGATAAAGAGGTCTTTTTTTTTTTAAAAAGAGAGGGCCTTTCCTATCTAGATACCCTGAGGAATTTTGCAAATTAATATCATTATTGTAAACCAGTATGGCAGCCATTAGAAGTACATGTAAATTTGGAAGGGGAAAAAAAAGACTGTGTGTACCTTTTTGTTATGTTATAAAGAGTCAACGCATTTTTTACCCTACTCTCCTAGCGTTTGACACTTAAAAGTTAGGTCCTATTTCTGAAAAGATAATAGTGAATGAAGAACAAATGCAATGGCTAAGGATCACATGTAGTCACAGATTCCATGATTTAAACTCAGGAGTGAAAGGAACTTAAAATTTCTTACAGGGTCTGACCGATCATAACCCACTCCCCCCTCTTTGGGAGGGAGGCGGGAAGGTGGGATTGGCCATACAACAGTACCTGTAAGAAAGTGTGGGGTGGAGTGCAGGGGGCTCAAGGCAGAGAGTGCGGCTGGGGGAGGGGTTTTTTGCAGGAGTTAGGGCTGGAAATGGAGATGCAGGAGTCAAGGTTGGGGTGTATGAAGAGGTGGCTCACGGCAGAGGGCTCAGTGAGTGCGAGGGGGGCAAGAGTGACATTTCAGAGGCAGGGGTGGGGGGCTGCAGTCACACTTAAATCTGGTTGCTAAGTGTGGTTTTTTTTGTTTGCTGACTAGAGAGCGAGGCAAAGTGCATAGCCTTTGAGCTTTCCTCCCCTGCCCTCTCCTGGGCAGCTGGGAGCAAGAGCAGGCTATCAAACAACCACTCAGCAACTGGCCAGCTCCCCTAGCCCCCCTCTAACCTGCCAGGATGCCTGCTTCTAGTGTAGCAGCCTGCAGGAAACCCAGAGAGCCAGACTGTGAGAGCCCTGCCCCTCCCCCTGTGACTAAGTACCCCAGCAGGCCAGTTTCTTGCTGGTGCAACACCAGCTTACTTTCACCTCTGCAGCTTCTTTGGATTTAGCTCCCGCAGCTCTGGTGGGAGCCAGAACCCCTTCCACCTCACAACAGCAGAACTCAAAGCCACTGTCCCCACCCCAGTGGCAGGGCTTGGACCATCAGTTCCACACTCCCCTCCCTGTTGATTTTAGTACAAGTCACAGACAGAACATGGGATTCAGTGAATTTTTGTTTATTGCTCTCAGCCTGGTCTGTGATTTTTGTTAAAAATTAACCATGACAAAAATCTTAATCTTAACATTGGATGACACCATAAGAGCACAGAAAGTTAATTTCTTGAAAGAGAAAAGGATTTTCAGTCAGACTAACTGTCATTGTTAAAAACCATCTCTCACATCCAAAACATCCTCCAGAAAAATTAGAAGGAAAAACTTGACATTCCTGATATGTATGAAGTTTAAAACACAAAAAGCAGGGTGCTGGAAAGCCTTTCATGCCTTCTTTGTACACCATAAAACCAAAGGGAAAAAAGGCACATCCCCAGTTTAAAAAACCCCAAACATTTGCAGGTTACCGTTGTGACTTTTTTGAAAAAACATACTTAACTTCAATTCCTGGTAAAAATGTGGAAGAAAGATTCAGCAACTCACCCTTTCAGTTAAGGTGTTGAATATCTAAGATTCCCCCCAAAAGGCCTACAGAAAATACAAGGAACGTCACACTTGACATTGCTTATGTTTCTAAGGTAAAAAAAGTATAAACACACATTTCAGAACTTCTTCACATAAAGCAGCTGTGCCAGAGTATTGAGAGATTCACCTTGCTTCAGCCTTCTGATCACTATTAGCAAGGAGGACCCTCACTGATCACGAGTGCACCTGATAACTGGGGTTAGGGAGATAAGTTAATCAGCCCATTAGTGGGTAAGTGGTTTAAATAGAGCACAGAAAGGAGGTGCTGAAAGAGTAAGAAAGAGAAAGAAGGTTAGTGGAACCTGACAAGGGGAGCTCTCTGAACAGAGTCAATCCCTGTTGGGAGAAGAGACAGAAAGCTGGGGAAGGGGAGGGGAAACAGTGCGAAAGGGTTGATACACTGATATATATCGGAGGAACTGAGACACTGTTAAAAAAAGTATATGTCAATAAGGAGGTCTCAGAGTGATCTGTGTTTATAGGAGGAGGTGCGGTCTGATAGGGAAGTCCTGTCACAGCAAAAAAAAAATAACCACAAAAACAAAAAGCGCTAACAATTTTTTTAAAATAATTGTTTGCAGATCAACTTTAATGCTCAGCACCTGCTCACAAAAATCTCAGGTTGAGGACACTAACACCTCTTTTAATCAGAGAGAGGCTCAAAAGCCAAGACCCAGAGCTTTCCATTAAACTTCAAGGAAAGTCACAGGCTCTCCATATTTATTTCTGCTGGCTGTTCAGGCAGTCAATTAGGGAACACATCAAACAAGGCATTGCACAACCATAAAAACAATTTTAAAAGTTTAAAATATTTTCATTTAGTGTATGTAGAATTTTGGTTCCTTGTGGGAAACAATTTTTAAAACAAAACAAGAGAGAGGGAGGAAAGGCAATGTATACACATTATACAACTTTATTCTCAAAACACTGTCTTACCTGATAGAATGTTTTGAATAGTGCTGACAGCAGAGTTCATTTATTAGATCACAATCTTGCCTACAAATATGAAAACAAGAGGCACAACTTTAGCAACACAGGAGGCATGTAAAACAACTAATGTGCATTTATCTAGAAACAAGTGTGTTCAAACTGAAAGAGAACAGTTTCTTAGTAATGGCAATTTTCTACTGACCATTAAAAAAGTGTTTGAATTCAGGGGTAGTTCAAAAGATGCTGCCACAAAAGGAACCGTTTTATTTTAATTCCAAAAGAAGGGAAACAACTTGCAAAGTATAACTAGGTCAACTGGGATTGCCTCCAAAACAGAACAGCAAAACAAGAATTATTATACTGAGGTAGTGCTGCTTGTCTGTCCATGGACTCTTTGGAAGCAAAACAAATCCAGCATTTCAATGTTTCTCTTCTAGAAACCCTGAGGTCCTAAGAACTCTTAAAAACTTGTCATTGCAGATTGTTCCCACAAGATTTGATAAATGGAGCTCAATGGTAGAATTTGGAGTACTTAGGTCTGATAGTAAATATTTTACAAGCTCTATTCCAAGGCAGAAATTAAAAAAAATCCAACTTCAGAACCACTCTGTTCACAAAGATAAAATACAAGTACAATTGGCAAAACCAGAAATAGAACCCCCTCTCTTTACTTTTGATTCTGTGTCTCATTTTCTCTAGATAAAAAAAAAGGTTTTGGAGTTCAAAGGTGTTTAAGTTACCAGTCACTTAGATACTAGATACAATTAAAAAATGCAATTGCAACTGGAAGACATGTACCCAGGCTATGAACCAGCTTTAGGAGCAACAGACCTGTCTGAAAAGACAAAATAAAGCTATGACCCACTGCAACTGCATTCCAAGCATAAATTAACCTGTGTGGTACAATGAATATGCGAGTAATCATCCGGAAAATGAAAACTACAGAAAGAAAAATACTTTGTAAAGTAATATGGAAAATTGAAAATCTGAGATAAGGATGGGGCTAAGAGACAACCATTTTCTACAAGCTTAATTATCAACTTAAAGAGTAACATGAAACTAGATCGCAAAGAAAGAAAAATAAATTGTAAGGAATTGAGAAGACTAAGAATCATCTTCGCCAGGTTATAAAGCTGGTTAAGACTACAAGCTAGGAGTCAGAAACTGAATGAGGACCCTATTCCAATTCAAGTCTGAAAGACAGCTTGTTAAAACTAAATTGCTACCCCTGGCATGTGAAATTTTGATGTCCTCAAAGCACCTTGAGCAGAGGGCTACTGGTCCCCAGGATAAACATGAACAGTACATTCAATGCTCACGTGAATAGTATGTAGCAAAGTAAATAGTACAAAAGGAACCACATAAATTAGCAGTAGCAAGAAAGTAATAGAAAACTAAGCTATCAACATTCTACGTAGAAAAAAAAAAGTCTAGGCCTGAGAGAGACGATAAATGGCCAATTTTCCCCCAATTTTGGTCTACCAACAATCTAAAGATGCTTGCAAGAGTTCTGTCAAAGTCTGCATACATGCTCTCCCTACCTTCTGAAAGCAATGAACTGTGATTCTTTGGCATCTTGCAGTCCTGGTCCTTTTTCAAGTAAAGTTTTTATGGCAGATTGCAAGTCTGATCATAAGAGAAAGAAAATTAAGCATGTAGAATAAATAATTTAAGAGAAAGAAAAATACAATTCAGTATGACTTGCTTCAATTCCCCTGTAAGCTAAATTTGAGTTCCCTGAAAAAAGCTTCATTAAAAAGATTTTGTATTAGAAGATTTACCCGACATTTCTGGTCCTTAACTCAATTAATTTCTGGGTTTTTTGAAAAATTAAATGAAAGTGTACATGCTTCATTTGAATCATTGCTCTGGGATGTGGTTGAGGGGTTCAGTATGCAGGCTGCCCTGAGGAGAGAGGACTACCCCAGACCTCTCTCACCACAGCAGCTTGGGACCAAGTGAGAAGTGCCTCTCCCTGGCCTCTGCAGTTCTAGCAGGCATAGTCAGGGTTGGGGAGGTCAAGATTCCCTCTAAGCTGTGTGGCAGCACGGGCTCAGACTCCATACAAATAGCTGCCTGCCTGTATCAGAGGCAGTAAGGGGAGCGGGAGGGGGGGAAGCAGAAGCCTGTGCTGGGGGGGGAGTCAGCTTAAAAGCCAGTTCCCCCCAGCACCAGCTCCATGGTGCCACCTGCCCCCACTCCCCATGAGGCAACCTCTGCTGGTGACAGGCCCTGGCTCCCAGACAAAGGCTGCTCCGGCAGCATCCCCTGACCGCGGGGGGGCCTGAGCTCCTTGTGGACAGGGGCTGCTGCTGGAGCAGCCTCTGTTAGCCATCCTGGGCCTGCCATGGGCAGAGGCTGATTTGCGGCAGCAATCCCTGCCCCTTCCCCCCAGCAGCCTCTGTCTGTGGGGGAGCTCGGACCCCTCCCCACAGACAAGGGCTGCTGCCACCCATCTGTCAGAGGCAGCAGCGTGGGGTGACAGGCAGCCGGTCCATGAGGAGAGCTGGTTTTTAAACTGGCTTCCCTCGCAGACTGGCTCCCGCCTGGCACCCTGCACTGCTGCCTCTGAAACAGAGGCAGCAGTGCAGGGTGGAAGGGGGGGGCTCCCCAGGAGTGGGGCCGGATTGCACTGGCTGCCGGCTCCACTCCCAGGGACTACAGAATAGTTGATGAACCACTAAGAATTCTTGAGATTAGTCGCCTATTCTATTATCCGCTATATAACATCTCACACACACACACCCCTCCCCTGCGCTCTCCTCCCCCCCCTTAACTCAAGGGAACTGTGATTCTGAAAGTTATGGAAGAAGAATCTCTTGCTTCTCAACACTACATAGCTTTCTAGAATATATTCCACCCAATTAAAAGAAAAATCTCTAGAATGCTCCTTGGACAATTGATAGGGGATTTAAATATTGCATTTTGGAAAAAGCCCCAAAACTAGAAGTTTAGACTTTGAAACACAGCCTATATGGAAATAAATAAGCGCTCTGTCCACTCAACAAATTTCTTAAGAAATGAAAACATATGAACATTGAGACAATTGCTTTCCTTTCTATATATTATATTTATGAAGTTTTCTGAGGTCTAAAAAAGTTACATTATAGCTCTGTTTGAATATACGTGTAATACAGTAATTCCTCATTTAACACTATAGATATGTTTCAGAAAATGATCGTGTTAAGTGAAAACATGTTACGCGGGGTCAATTTTCCCACTGAAAATAATGGAAAAGGTGGGGGTTGCGTTTTAAGCGGTGGTGTCTGTTGGGACTAGGACATAAGGTTGGGGGAGAAAGGGAACTGGGTTACAGCAGGAAGGGGAGGTGTTTGGCTCTGGGGAAGGGAAGGGGAGGAAAGGGGAAGGGTATTGGGTTGGGAGTATGCCCCTGTGACAGGTCTGCCAGAACCCGCACTGCGTTCGCCGGGGAACAGCGCGGCGAGCGGCAAACCCTCCGCCACTTTGCAGGGAGGCGGGGGAAGCCCCACGCAGCTGCCGGCAATGGGCGGCTGAAATCGTGTTATTCGGGGGCGGTGTGTAATTCAAAAAACGTTCCCTAAAAAAAAATCGTGCTATCGCGAAAACATGTTAAGCGGGCACGTGTTAAATGAGGAATTACTGTATTTTAAAGGTTGACAAACAAAAGATCCTAAAATTAAAAAAAATAAAAAAAACACTAGTGTCCGTTTGCAATACTGATGACCAACAGGATGAATGCAAAGTTTAGTCTTGCTGCTATGACATTCCTAAAAAAGCTCAAGCACCTATCCTCTGGAAATCAATCTTCTTAAGATTCTCTCAATTTGGCACCTGAAACTTTTGTAAGACATAGTCCTAGACTGTGAATCTTACAGTCACAATGGGAATAATGCAGAATCTGGTGCAATGGTACCACCTTACAGTAATTTTACATATATGATTTATCTATTTTATATTTTATTGCTTTTCTTAAACTGCTGTACATGCTTTTAACTCTTGATGGGTACGTTCATTTTGTAGATCAAAAGAATAAATAGCTACAAATCTAATTTAATATTCTATAATTTTTAAGTGATTAAGTAACATTTACTGAAATCATTCATTCCTGTAATATAGGATGTCAAAATTGATTTTATCTCACTTAAATGTGTTACACTTTGCAGAAGAGTTTTTGAAATATTAACAAATTGTTAACTAAATATACTAACATACATTGACCATTGTCTCCAGAAGGCAAAACAATGAAAATAAATTTTTTCTCGGGTCCTGGCATGGTCAACTTTTCATTCCAATCACGGACTTCGTGTACCGAGTCAAATACTGGGAACTTTTGCTGAGAGATTCTTAAGCACAAAAGAAAAAAGAAAGAAAAATAGTTTAATACAACTGTGCACCTCAATCTTTTGCATCATAGTTAAGTTTACTTATACAATTTTATGGATACCTCCTTTAACTTCTTTAAAATATAGACAAGTGGTAATCAATTAGTTTTGTCAAGGTCTAGACTCCAAAATTCAAGGTATAGTCAAGGTCTAGACTCCAAAGAAAATAATTATAGTAAGTAGGGATGTTAAGCAATTAAAAAAATGAATAGTGAATAGTCGTGATTAGTTGCATTGTTAAACAATAAACTACCATTTAAATGTTTTTGCTGTTTTCTATATTTACAAATATATTCATTTCAATTAGAACAGAGAATAAAATTGCACAATGCTCACTTCATATTTATTTTTATTATCAATACTTGTAAAAAACGAAACAGTATTTTTCAATTCACATCATACAAGTACCAGAGGGGTAGCCATGTTAGCCTGAAACTTTAAAAACAACTTTAAAAAACAGCACATAGTCCTGTGAATCTTAGGGTACGTTTACACTGCAACACTATTTTGAAATAACTAGCGCTATTCCAAAATAACTTAGTCCGTGTCTACACAGTAGGCAGTTATTTCAAAATATTTTAAAACTATCAAGCTGGAGGACTTCTTACTCCAAACTCCTGTAACCCTCATTGTATGAGGGATAAGAGAAGTCAAAGGAAGAGTGCTCTATTTCGAAACAAGTGCTGTGTAGATGCTCCCTATTTTGAAATAAGCTATTTCAAAATAAGATACACAATTGAAGTAGCTCAATTTGCATACCTTATTTCGAATAAGTCCTGTAGTGTAGACGTACCCTTAGAGACTAACAAAAAATATATATAGTATCATGAGCTTTCATGGGCAAAACCCACTTCTTCAGATGAGATGATCTTGAGTGGAGAAAAAAAGGGGGACCTTCAGAATAAGAAGGGAGAGGGAGGAAAATTGATTATATGTGTAACTGTCAGTTGTAGTCCCAGTGCTAATGAGGCTAACGGAGTGGGCTGGAAGCATCCCATACTTAGCTTTTGATGTCAATAGGGTGTTGAATGTAAGAAAAGCAGATGTTATAGTATATTAACCAGTCCAAGTCTTTGTTCAAGCCAAGGGAGATGGTGTCAAATTTGCATATGAAGGTCAATCCTACACTCGCTCTCTCTGTAGTTAGCTTGTGAAATTACCTTTTTAGAAGAATGTCTACTTCGAATATCTAATTTGTGTATATGGTATATTGGCCAAACTAGACAGTCTCTATGACAAAGGACTAATTGACACAAATCAAATATTTGGAATGGTAACGCACAGAAACCTCTAGGGGAACATTTTAACCTGTCTGGGCACTCATTAATGGACTTAAAAGTCTGGAAAAAGAACTAAGGAAACTTATATTAAGCAGAAATATATGGTTATATGGGCCTAACTGTTGAAATATTAGCTGAATTTTAGTCACTCTTAGGATATTTGTTGCATTTATCATTAGGGTGGATGATTTACTTATTAAAAAGTGTTTCAAATCAGTAAGCAGGAGACCTGCAATAACTGATTTTAAACTTGTGCCCCTGCCACAGCCATAAACACAAAGTCCCTCCACTGGCTCCGCTGCAGCTGTAGGGTCCCAGCACAGTCCAGGTTCCGCTACCCCCGCCGCAAGCTGGGGCTGCTCCAGCCCAGCTTGGCTGGCCACCAGCGGAATTCACTGGCAAAGGCTCTGGGCTGGCGGTGCTGGCTTTGGAGTGGTGCTAGGGATGAGAGGTTTGGGGTAAAGGAGAGGCTCTAGGCTGGGGGAAAGTGATTTGGAGTTTGGAAAGAGGCTGTGGATTCGGTTGCAGCAAAGGGTGAGGGTTCTGGGTGGGGATGACGGGCTCAGGGTGGCAGGTGCTCTGGGCTGGGGCATGGGCTTACCTCTGGCAGCTCTGGTCAGTGGAGCAGCGAAACTAGGGCAGGCTAATTCCTACCTGTCTTGGGTGGCTCCACGCTGCATCCTGAAAGTGGCCAGTAGATCCAGCTCCCAAGCACAGAGGAGGAGGAGGAAGGAGAGATGGGTGGCACCAGCAGGCACCGTGTTCTGCTTTTGCCTACAGGTACCACCCTTCCATCTCCCATTGCCCAGTTCTCAGCCAATGTGAGTAAGGAGCTACTGCTCAGAGCAAAGGCAGCATGTGGAGCCTCTTAGCTCCCCCACAGGAGCTGGACCTATTGGCCACATCTGGGGTGCAGCACAATGCCAGAAGAGGTGTGAGCTAGCTTGTACTATTGACTGGCAGCACAGACAGCTTGTGGGCTACAACAGAGATACAAAAAGCCCCAGCTCAGTGTAATGAAATCCGAAACATATGACCCCTATAAAAAGATATTTAGGTCCCCAAGATGCCGAGGGACACTCAATGGGATTTTCAGTAGTGCCTCACTTGTTCAAGTGCTATTGAAAATCCCTCTACTCACCTATCTGCATGTTAAGATGCCTAAACACCTTTGAAAATCTGGCCCCATCAACTTCACATTTTTAGAATTAGTAGATCTCATTCTCACATGCTTTTTTTATTCATAGATTGGAAGAAAATGTTTTCTTTTCTATTGGTTTTCTACTTCTAGGCAGTTTCCCAACTTGGGAGTTAGCTAGCCCAAATGAAGAAGGTATTGTATCTATATGTGCTAGCCAAGTGAAACCAAAAGCAATTAAGGCAAAGCTTTTCTTCACAACAGAAACTGAAAGTACTAATATTTTGAAAAAAATGTAAACATTAGCATTTGCTCCATTTGTACAGACTGAAAATATTGTAGATAACGCAATGTGAGACCATGTGGCACGTTAATAAAGCATGAATTGAAAGTTAAAGATGTTTTCCATCAATTCTGTATATAGTTATAAACAGGGCTCAACAAATCGCTGTTTCTACTCGCCCATGGCGAGTAGATTTCAGCTGGTCGCCCCCGTTCACCGGCGGCATGCGCATGCGCAATGCGGGTCTTGCGCATGCGCAGTGCAGGGCTGGTGAGTAGATTTTGCCCCCATTTGTCAAGCCCTGGTTATAAAGCAGGCAACATTTAACTCAACATTTGAGGAGGGGTTGAGGACTGAAGCAAAATAATTTAATTAAAAACAATATATTATAATTAATTTAGGCCTGAACATAGGTTGTCACCACTGCAAATCAATTGTAAACAGGTTTATTTTCAGAAGACAAAAATAAGACTTTAAAATTTAATTGAAATACATTTCAGTCATCAATTTTAATCCATCCTATTTATCACTGATTTGTGGTAAAACTCCATTTATAAGGTGTAATTGCAAATGGAAGGCTGAAATGAAGAAAAGTCTGCTGAGCACACAGCAAATCAAAACTAATTTCAAAACAAAAATCTTTCACCCTGTAAGCTGCTTAGGGGATAGAGGGGTCATCCTGCACAGAGCAGTTTGCAGAATCTAGACCTACAGCACTATGAATGCTCATGTGCCTACATGTTCATAGGATCAGGGCCTGCAAACTCTCACTCACATAAATAGTCCCACTGACATCAGTGGGATCAAATGTTATATTTAAAAAGAGTGAACTAAAGAAACTCCAATTTGTATGGGTTTTTCTTTTTATTACGCACTTTATATTATTCAAAAGCTTTGCACACTTTATTCAACATTTGTCTTTAAATTGCTCCTCGGTGCACGAATTTCAGCTGCAATTTTAAAGATATGAAAGATCTGTAAGAAACAGTGAGTCACATAACTATTGTTATGGCTTGGTGCCACTACCATTTTGCAGACAAAATAAAAGGATCAGGACTTCTATAAAAAAAATTTCTCCAATATATACAAAAAATTCCTACCTTGTGGCATTATCCACAATTAGCTGAGATTCAGCTCTATGATTAGTTCTTAGTTCCACAGACAAGCCTCTAGATTTTAGAGCCTCAAAAATATCAGCGAGTGTATTGCCAGGGTCAATGCTGGGTAACTGTCTAATATCACCTAAAGAGAAGAAATATTAATAGCATTTCTGAACAGTGGGAACCAGTGAACAATATGTGGAAAATATTTCTAATACAGCAGTGAAAAGAAATATGTACTTCACTTCCATTACACTACAAGACAGAGCCATGGCATGCATGCTTCATATAAATTCTGTAATATTCTGTTTTTCTCTACTAATTCCAATATGGAATTTCTTTGAATGATGTTGCTGCATAGTTCTGATTGTTTTCCCTTCAGTATAACTGTCAGGGCTGTTCCCCCACTCTGGCACTCCGAGTGTAGAAGGTGAAGGCCCACAGAGACTTTAAATATACCTTGCCTCTACAGGCTCTGGTTACAAAAACTCCCCCAGGGTCACAGATTCACTGACTATGGAGGAGTAGCTGCCACAATCAAGTGATTTTATCCCTAAAACCAAGGGTGAACACTTGAATTCCCTCCCAGGGGTACCCCAAGCTCTTTTGCCTCAAAAGAGCTTGAAAAAAAACCCAGAAAAACAAGCTGCAGTCCCTGATAGCTGACTGCCCACATACACACAGACCCTGGTTACTCTCCAGGACACAAGAATCAAATCATCACCTTAAAAAAGTGATTTTTATTACAAAAACAAAAGATATACTTGACAAAGCATACTTAGTTGCTCTGTAACACCTAGCAACCAAGGAAAACAAATTAAAAAAACAGAGAAAAATCTCTGGGAACCATTCTTAGATGGTAAATGAGGAGGGGAGGCATAGATTCGCACAGAGCAGTTCAAACCAAACCACAAAATAAAGAAAATTAGCCCGATCACTACTAGATTCACTCCCCTCCCCCCACTTATTTACTCACGATCTTCTCTTTGTTCAGTCCACCTCCATGCCCCGTATTTCTTGGGGTACGTCTAGACTACATGCCTCCGTTGACGGAGGTATGTAGATTAGACAGATCGGCATAGGGAAATGAAGCCGTGATTTAAATAATCGCGGCTTCATTTAAATTTAAATAGCTGCCCGCTCTGCCCGATCAGCTGTTTGTCGGCAGATCGGGACAGTCTGGGCGCGCGGTCAACAAGGAAGCCTTTGTCGACCGGCGCAGGTATGCCTCGTGAAATCAGGTTTACCTGCGCGATCGACAAAGGCTTCCTTGTCGATGCGCGTCCAGACTGCCCGATCTGCCGACAAACAGCTGATCGGCAGAGTGGGGCAGCTATTTAAATTTAAATGAAGCCGCGATTATTTAAATCGCGGCTTCATTTCCCTATGCCAATCTGTCTAATCTACATGCCTCCGTCGACGGAGGCATGTAGTCTAGACGTACCCTTGGAGACATGGTAGTCCTGCCTGGGTTTAAATCATTCTGTGTTTCGACTCCTAGTTTAATTCTCCCTCACAAATAAAGCAGGTACGGTATCTATATCCAATTCAAATTTCAGCACTCTACCTCGATTGGTTCTTCTGGTCCCTTGCCAAGATCCTTGCTAAGCTACCTGAGTATAATCCCTTGGTCACCAGGTGCTGATCAGCACTCCTCCTATCCATTATAACAATACATTAAATTTTTTAATTATGTTCTATATTGACAATTCAAAAAGCTATTATACTCAGTATCAGCCATACTGTTAACTCTTTTCTGTATGGTGAACATTAACACTAATCAGTCTATGGAATTTATACATTTAAAAACAAATGCCATGATTGGAAGGGCAAAAACCATGATCTCCAAAAATGGATACAGGAGTACAAACCCCCTTAATTTCTTTTCATGCTTTTTTGTTCTATTTGTTAGATTAAGAACAAGTTACTTCAGGATCTGACTGGTTGAACTACCTTAATCAAATATTTTCCTTTTTTCTATTCAGTTCATAGGCTATCAAAATTCTCTTTCAAACTGTTTTAAAGAATTTAGGGGAAACTTCTTTACAGCGAGATGTACTATTAGGTTGTTGAAAAATCTGAAGGGTAGTGGTGACAACCTCATCATTTAATACTTTTAGAAGCAGACATAACACCAGAAGATATATAATAGTGACTAATCCTGCACTTGCAGGGAGGTAGATTGGATGATATGATCATTTTCCATCTCGCCTATGATTTTATGGCAAAGGTAACAAAATCCATGGATCAGAACATGCTTTTCAGGTGGCCCTAGAGATTATAGCCTGATGATCAGACATAAATCATAATACCTCTACTGGATTTCTTTCAACTAATTATTGTGTAACCACCAAGCTTAAACACACAGCAAGCTCTCACATTCCATAACTCAGGAAATATGAAATCAAACGAAATTTATACCATTGCTTTTCACTTACCAAGAATAATGAGCTTGGCAAGCTGAGCATGGTCACACAGCAATTTTAAAACTGAACTGAGCTTTTGTACAGGTACTAAGCTCCCTTCATCCACAACCAAAACTGTCACAGTAGAAAACTTCCATGGTGTTGGTCCATTTCTTAACCTCCATGAATAAAAACTGTAGATGACCTATAAAGCAATCAAAATAAATAATTTAGCTTCTGTTCAAGAAACAACTGAAGTTATCATATTTAAATAACTTTCTTATATAAGTAAAATGTGGGATCTTCCAAGCTGTGTTTACCACAGCCATCATCTCAGTTTTTGTCATGAAACTGAATCATTGCAGGCTCAGAAGGGTCAATCCTACTCTCCAGTAACCAGGAAAACACCTCCAGAACACAATTTTTTTAGCAGAGCACAGTCAACTAGAACTACAGTACTTATGCAGAGGCATAGCTCCTCAAATATAGAATCTTAAGGCAAAGGAGGGAAGCTGGGTGTCTCCTGATTTCTAATTTTAAATTTCTAGATTTGAAAGTTAGAAGCTAGTGGAAGAGGGCATATAAAGTGGAAGATCTTCACTTATGTAATTCACTTCTTGCACTGGTCCAATATAGCAAAGTCTGCTGCCCCTTTGGGCAAAGCATCAAGAAGGGTGGCTGGTAGATTATCAGTCTACTTGCTGGAAGCCAATTTTGCACGCTGCCTGATCTTTGTCAAGCCCAATTTTTTAAAATTTAAAAACCTACAATAAATATTAGACATGGAGAATCAATCTTCCTTAATATCCATGGGATTCTGGATTTTCAGTATATGAAACTGGTGAAAAAGAGTCATTTTTATGCCTCTAGGAGTCCTGCAACACACTTTTCAAACAAAGAAGGCTAAAAATTAGAGATGACGTGATGTAAAAAGACTGACTTGTAAAATTTTGAAGAAACAAGACTGACTCTTAAATGTGTATGAGGTGTGATTAAACATTATGAACAGTCAAAAGAATTATAAGAGGTTCCAATAGCAATCTGATTATTGTACAAAGTAAGAAGATCTACACTAAAAGATCTTTGGAGAGAGAATGCACACAAATATTCTATACCTGATGGAGAGTATAGGCAGGAAGCTCAGTTTTCTCATTCAGGAGACTAGCTGCCTTTCCTGTAGGCGCAGTAAGTAAAACATTTAAAGGGTTTCTTGGGCAAATATTCTCTGGGCAAAAATGATGAGAAGTACTCCATTCAGCAGATGCATCCAGGTCCTTTTCAAAATCATTACAAGCACTTACCACTTCTTTTTCCACCTGCTTTAAATACTGAAAAAGGCAGCAAACTATAGTAGTCTTCCCACAACCCCCTTTTCCACTTATGATTGTCACTGGATTAGAACAAATCATTTCCATAGCTTTCAACTGATCTGAGTCCACTTCTGCTTCACTTGTAGTTTCTATATCTGATACTTTTTCATTATAAAGAAAATCATTGTCACCAATGTTTTGTATATCTGGGGAGTTTTGTATATCTGGGTGTAACACTTGCTCTGTTTCAGAAGGCTGGTTATTGTTTATTTTAATATCTCCATTTGCTTTTGATTTGTTAGCATATCTAACATTAAGTACTTCTCTTGCATCAACACATAACTGCCATGGGTCATTTGTCATTAGATGATTTACAGAAAGTGCAATGTTTTTTTCAGATTTGTAAAGGTGAGAAAGAAATACCAGTTTCTTCTCACCAATCACTATCATCTCATCTTTCAAAAATTTCAAGGACTCCCAGGCATGTTCAATGGGCATATCATCAAAAACCAGAGAGTCCAAAATGTCTTGTTCTTCATAGGTGTGTCCCATTTCTCTACATTTTTGCTTGAGTTTATTGTATATTATTAATGCATTCTTCTGCAATTCAGGAATCTTCCAGAGGAGATGTTCACACTGACAGAAGGCTGTCCAAGTTGCCTCACAATTGGAAACGTTCAATTCTCTGTAGGTTATCTTCCCACCAAAAGGGAAAAAAAAAAAAATATTTCACGACATTGGTATGTAACTGCAGAACTAATGCTTTTGCCATTAAATACAAATTTAGAATACAGAAGGTATGAAGTACAGACAAAGTGCATGTTTTAATAAATTCTAGCTATACTACCTTCTCAAACCAAACAAAGCAAGACGATTGATAAATCCCATCTGTCATTTTGCTATACAAAACTGACCCACTGTACAAAAATATGAACAGAAATTGGGTACTAGAAAAGAGGTTTGTATCAAATCTATTTTATATCCAAATGATCACCAAGAGCCAAATGCTACAGAATAATATTACTAGAGATGTTAGATATGGGGATGTTAAATTTAGTTTAATCAATCCATCTAGTTGATGGATTTCCATTGATTAGTTGATAAGTGGGGGAGCCACAGCGGGATTAGTTCCTGGCCCGGGAGCTAACCCTGCTATGGCTGTTTTTAAATGTATTAAGAGCCTGTCTTCAAAAAGAAACAAACATTCAGAAGAAAAGGGTTATAGTTGGAACAAATACTACTGAATTATATGATGATCAAATGTAATGCATTCATGTTACTTACCCTGCTGAATCCAAGTTTCCATGGTTCTTTTTTTAACATCTCATCTAATTTTGGTAGTATCTCCTTTTGAGGAAAAGCTTTTTCATCAGTTTTGCTGTTCTGTTTTGTCACTCTATCCCAGCTCACACCCTTTATGATATTGCAAAAATGATATGGTAGAAGTCTTGGCAGGAACTCCATTATCATTGGGAAATTCAAAGCTACCAAAACCGTCTTGCCTGTAACTACATATTCATCACAAATCAAGAAAATATAAATACAAAAAGAGTGTTGGTAGAATGCAATTACTTATATTAGGAGGCTTTATTTTAAAAAAAATTCAATAGAACTGGTCTATATTTTTTCTGTCTGCAAAGCTTTTGTATATACACTATGAGTAAGATTACTACAAGATTAAAAATATTTTCCACTTTGATTAAATTGTGCAGTTGACATTTTATAAGTAGTCAGTTTCACATTAGTAATCAAGTCTACCTTCCTTGATGTGTGCACAACATTCACAGTATACACATAAACCTAGTAATCACCCATTCTTCAGTTCAATCAAATATCAAGTTCAGCAGAACTGCCAGCACTTTTGAGTGAAATGGAAGTTAATTTTTAACAGATCTTCGTTTAAGTGGGTTCCTCTATTACATTTTTTCTCCAGCTGATTTCTGTTCTATCTGTAGGGTACAGGGCCCAGCTCATGCAAAGACTTACATCTATGCTTAGCTTCAAACATGTAGAGGAGTTCCCTTTATGTGCTCAGGAAAAATCTTTTCAGGTTCAGTGGTCATTTAAAAACACACATTACAAGCACATTAGCATGGATAAAAACATCTTAAAAATAATTCAATTTTTTATTTGTATAAGCCAGTGATATATAAATTATACTTACATGACTGCATAATATAATAAAAAATATCAAAATCTTTGGTCTTCGTTGATTTGTTCCCTTTCTGAAGATTTAATTTTGATTCTTGAAACTGATTTAGTTTTTCTTCAAGGTTTCTGAAATTCAGGACAGATCTCTGAGGAAAACTCATAAATTCTTTTATGAAAGAGTCAGGAACACCACACTCATTAAAAAAGAGTGAAAAAACTGCATTTTGGTTTTCCCTTATATCAGTTCGTAGGAAGTAGGATGGATATCCTTGCACAAAGTACTTTGATTGCACCCATTTAACTTTAACTTTAACTTTCCACCAGGCGCCGACTAATGGAAAATTGCCCACCACTTCATACATCTTTTGGGATCTTTCATCCTGTATTATAACTGAAATATAAAAATATCAGTTACATTAAAAAAAATGTATTGCATTTTGCATAACAAATTCTCTAAGGAAAAACAAATAAATATTTTTTCAGATGTAATTTAGTTATAATCCTCTGAGGTATTGCTTTTAACATTATCAAATAAAAAGAGAAAAAGAAAAAGAAGAAATATCTCAGACATAAGCCTTATTTTTAAATTAATTGATTATGTTTCTGTGACTAAAGTCAACAATACATTTAATAATTTTCTGGTATGAATATTTGTATAAGCAGTTAAAGCAGCTTACTAATGGTCAGATTTTGCCCTATTTAATGTAAAACTGTAATTAATTTATTAGTGATATGCTTAAAACTTCATTATTTCAAAAAAACAATGGCAATATCTTGTCTCCAGAATAACAGAGTTCTAGGACCTTTTAATTACATTAAAGGACACACAACCTCTTGCCTATGTTATAGCTGTATACAATGATAAACTCTGTTATTCCAGACATTCAAAGCAGAGATTTTGCACATCTCAGAGCTAGCACTATGTAAGGACAGACAAATAGAAAAAAGTCAGGGAAAGAGAATAAAGGCAACCCCCAACTTACAACTCCCCCTTTACAACCGCCTTACTCCTGCCGCCACCTCCACCGCGCCGCTTTCCCCTGGCACAGCCCTCAGCTGGCTCTGGGAGCCGCTCATGCTGCGTTGCCTTCCCCCAGCACAGCCCCCAGCCGGCTCTGGGAGCCACTCGTGCCACAGACTACAATTCCCAGGAGGCAAAGCAGGCCAGGAACAGAACCCCTATTTTTATCACTGCGCCTATGGGAAAAAAGGGTTCGACTTACAACAGTTCTCCAGGAACAAATTAGGTCGTAAGTGCAGTCGTCACCTGTACAGCTTAATGCTACTATTTTCACATTTTTTTTTTGTTACAAAAGTGACAAGAATTAATTGATACTCTCACTAATAAAATACAGGACTATGTAGCACTCTCCGCGGGGGGGCTGAACAAAGACTCCAACTACCTTACCCATTACAAAGATAGCTTCCCCAATTATCACCTCTAATACCATTAGCTCACAGACATCTACCTTTCCCCACCTCTAATATCATTAACTCACAGACATTTACCTTCCTTCCCGCCCGCCCCGCATCCCCTTCTGTTCTGAAATGTGATTTGTCCTTTTCATACGTGTTCACTTTTTTTTAATTGTATCCTTTGGTATATATGGTTGTGACTATTTTCTTCCACTATTTGATCTGAGGAAGTGGGTCTGGCCCACGAAAGCTCATCATCTAATAAACCATCTGTTAGTCTTTAAAGTGCTACATAGTCCTGTATTTTGTTTCAGCTACACCAGACTAACACGGCTACATTTCTATCACTAATAAAGTGAGAGCAAAGTGTGTGATAAAAGCACAATTGTAACTGGATTTGAACACACTATCTTGGCAATACAAGTCAGGCAGGCTCCACATATCCATTAACGTACACACTAGGGATGTGAACTAGTCGATACACTAGTCAACTAGTTGCTTCCCCCTCCCCCTTGCTGCCTCTATCAGAGAGAGGCAGCAAGGGACCGGGAAGAGGAGGGGGTGCTTCAAAGCAGAAGCACACAGCCTGGGGCCAGACCCTGGATTCCCTGCAGCACTGCCACTTTGAAACACCACATGCAGCTCAGGGCCAGCTGGGGAGACCGCCCCCCCCCCATTACCCCGGGCTCCATGCGGCGCTGCCACTTTGAAACGCCGTGCGGAGCATAGGGCCAGTGAGGGACTGCTTGAGTTCCCCACTGGCCCCATGCTCCCCTCAGCGCTTTCGCCTTTGAAGTGTTGCAACAGCCTTGGGACTGTTGCTACACTTCAAAGGTGGAGGCACCCTTATCAACTAATCAAATAGTCGATGCAAATTGTATCAACTATTTGATTAGCCAATTAATTTAAATTTAACATCCCTACTACACTTTTTATTCCAATTGAAATGGAAATCATAGAATCCTAGGGCTGTAAGAGACCGCAGGAGGTCATCAAGTCCAGCCCTCTGCCCAAACAGGACCAAACCCAACTAAACCATCCGAGCCAGGGCTTTGTCAAGACGGGACTTAAAAACCTCTAGGGATGGAGATTCCACCACCTCCCCAGGTAATTCATTCCAGAACTTCACCGCCCTCCTAGTAAGACAGATTTTCCTAAAAGAACAATTTCAAAAATATAATACAGTACAGGTTAGGGATATGAATGGTTAACTGGTAAGTCTCACCATTAATGAGTGAGACTTACCAGCTCCAGTTCACCAGTGGAGGCTGGAACAGCGCCCCACCCACCACAGGCTGGAGGCTGTTCTAGCCCCCCAGAGTTCGCCACGGCATGGGATGCTCCAGCCCAACCAGAGCAGCTCCCGCTAGCAGTGGGCCTGGCCACCTGGGCAGGGTGTGCCACAGCCAGGGGCACTCCAGCCAGGCCATAGCAACCCTTTTTCAGGGTGGGAGGAGATGGGGTGGCAGTGTGTGATTTAGTCCAGCTGGGCTGGAGTGCCCCCCAGCCCAGTGTCCCAGTTAACCCATTAAAGGGGTTTTTACATCCCTAGACAGGTTGAACCTCTCTAGTCCAGCCACATCCATGGTACAGCACGATCTTAAAAAAAATTAAAAAACAACAAATAGTCTAGTAGCACCTTAAAGGCTAAAAAAAAATGTGGATGGTAATCATGAGCTTTCGTGGACAAAACCCACTTCTTCATATGACTGGAGTATTGGAAGTCCAGATCTAGGAATAAATACGGGAGGGGAAGGGGAGGAAGAGACAGTAAATAGATTTTTTTCTTCCTTTTTTCCTCCTCTCCCCCTGCCCCCCATTTATTCCTGGATCTGGACTTTCAATAGTGCAGTCATCTGAAGAAGTGGATTTTGCCACAAAAGCTCATGGATTTTTACCATCTACATATTTTGTTAGTCTTTTCGGTGCTACTAGACTATTTGTTGTTTTTTAAGTTTTCCAGTTACAGACTAACTGGGCTACCCCTCTGAAGCATGATTTTAGTTAGCCAGAGATCTACTTGTCATGGGCGTGGCCAAGTTTCCTGCCTTTCCACAAAGTTTGTTTGGGAGCCAGGTCTAGTGGTTGTAGTGTTCTGCGCGGTTGTTTTCCTACAATTTGCCCCAAGTGTCTTCTCACAGCCCAGTAAGCAGTGGAAGAGCCGGTAGTGACCGCCCGTGGTTTGGGGAATGCTGGGGCGGGGCAGCCCTGGGGAAGGCTGAAGGGAAGGGCCCCCGCGCTGCACTGCTCGGGCACGGAAGAGCAGCGCGGGAAGTTTCCCCGCGGACTCTGGCAGCGGGAGGTAAAAGCCTCAGGGAAAGGCGCAGCCGCAGACCGCCAGGCTGCAGCCCAGGAGCCGGGGCCGGGGAGGCGAGGCGCGGGGGGGCTCCGTGTCGCGCGGCGGCTCCTCACCCTTCCGGCGCGCGGGCAGCGAGGAGCGGAGCACCTGCCCGCTGCTGCACAGCTCCTCGGCGTCCAAGAAGAGCGGGTCGGGATCGGGGTGCGGGTCGTCCCGCTCCTCCTCCTCCTCCTCCGCCTCCCTGTCCTTCGCCGGCAGCAGCACCCCGCACAGCTCCATCGCCGGCCGCGACCTGCCGCGGGCCAGGGCCATGGTCCCGCTCCCGCACCTCCGCCAGAGCGCCCCTTCCGCCTCCGCGCCGGGCCCCGCCAGCCACACCCCCCGTAGGGGGCAGGGCTTGGTCACTGACCCCGCCCCACAGCTCCAGAGATTGCACGCCTAAGTCTGGGGGGTGGGGCGTTATGTGCTGGCAGCGCGCTGCAGGCGGCACGGCGCCCCTCTGTGTTCCCCCAGGGGCGCAGCTGCTGGCTTGAGGCTTTTTTGTCCTGTACACACCAGCAGTGGCGTGAGGGCAGAATTAGCCAGGCAAGCAAGTAGGCTTGTTCGCTTGTGGTGCACATGCGTACATGCCTTGGTGCATATAACAAAAATTATTCCACCGGTTTGGGGAAGGTCTGTCTTATTTCTCAGTACTCTGTCCTGAATTTGGCATCTTCAGCAGGGACCCACTGAGGCATGGTAACAACATCCAAGAATAGTATTATGCCTTCTGCTGCAGCATTAAACTGAGAGCTCACCTTGAGTGGCTTGTCTGTGATGACTCCTAAATCCCTTTCAGAGTCACTGTTTTCAGGAATACAGTTTGGAATTCTGTAGATATGAACATAACTTTACATTTGGTTGTATTAAAACTATTTATTTGAATGCAATTTACCAAGCAATCCAGATTGATTCATAGGACTGCCCCATCCTCATAGTTATTTACCTCTATGCTACTTTATGGTGTCATCCTCAAATGTTATCAACAGTGATTTTTATATTTGCTTCCAATCATTTATGAAATGTTGAATAGCATTGGGCCTGGTACCGATACCCATAGAATCCAATTAAAATACCCATATTCATTCATGATTCCCTGACAATAAATACTTTTTGTGATCAGTTAGCCAGTTCAATTTAACATGTGCTTTATTGATATTCTGGAATGCAATTTTTTAAATCAAAAGTGTGATGCTGCCCAAGCGTACCTAGAGTTGTGAGCCACCACACCATCATCTACACTTAAAATGAGGAAAGCTTGTCTGTGCCTGCTCTGTACCAGCTCCCTGACTCTACCAGTCATAGGAAACACAAGCACTTCCCTGTTAATATATGCAGGCCCTCTGCAGGTTAGTGATAGGCATGCTTCAATCCCCAAGCCCTCTGTGCAGCTCAGTGTGCAGCTCCTGTTCCATTGGACCCTCATTGTATTCATAGATTCGCTGCTCCCAAAGAAGCAGTACACTACAGCTTACCGGTTTCACCTCAGGTCACTTATCTATTTAACATACAGCACTTAGAGATACATTTTATAGTGAAAACAAATGGTTACATGTACAATAAAATCCCAACACACATTCTAAAACCTATACTTAACTCACACAAAAAGTCCTTGCACTGTTTTTCAGCCAGTGCAAGGACTTTTATTCATGTCATCCTTTATTCATGAGGCAACACACATTGTCAGCTTTTCACCTTAGTGTTAATATGTTATTTTCAAAGCATCCCTTTGAGCTGCTCTAAGATGTGTGTTGATAACACAGTGCAATGCTGATCAGCAGCATGCTTTCTGACAGAGATGGCTCAGTGGTAAGTTATTTGAAAAGCAACTGGCAAGCTAGTAGGATCAGGGGAACGGACATCTCCATGCTCCAGGAAGAAGTCGGGCCTCAGGTTGAAAGGGTGGGCTGGGAGCAGCCAGCACTCCCCACATAGCCTTCAGAGCCTCACAGTGCTCTGGCAGTGATTTAAAGGGCCTGGGGCTCTGGCTGCTGCTACAGTAGCAATGTTGGTGGCCAGGAGCCCCGTGCTCCTTTGAATTGCCAGTAGGGTTGCCAGGTGTCCAGTTTTTAACCGAACAGTCCAGTATTTAAGCTTTCTGTTCGGGAAAAAAAATTGAGAAACTATAATTGAGTAAATAGAACTGTCCAGTATTTTCTCAATCAGATGTAATGTAATGTCAAGTGTGCCCAGTATTTTTGTTGAAACCATCTGGCAACCCTAATTGCCAGGCCCTGAGGCATCTGTCCCTTGGTCCCATCCCTTGTGGCAGGCCTAAGTACAGAGGCATAGTGAGGGTGTTATGCACCTGGGGGCAAAGGCAAAATTTGCACACACCCCGCTGCCGCCGCCACTGCATGGTAAAACCCCGAACCTGGCACACGGCTGAGCCCGACCCTGGGAGGATGGGGGAGGCAGCTTGTATCATGTCTTACCTGACCCCCTCCAGTTTGAGGCTGGGTCCCACATGCACTAACCCTCCAGCAGCGGTGGAGGGGGGTCAGGCAGGGGCAGAGAGGCGGGGAGGCGGCAACTCCAGCCAGTGGTGGCAGGCAGAGGAGGAGCAGGCAAGCAGAGGGATGACAGAGGGAGTGGAGGGGGACTATATTGGCACCCCACTAGCATGGCACTCGGGGGCAACTCCCCCCGCACCCTCCTCACTACACCACTGTAAATAATCCACCCCTTAGGATATTTATTGTTTAACAAATTACTTATTTTACTAACTACAGACATATAAATTATAAAGTTTTGTGGTTTACATTCTGTTAAATAATGTTTTCTCTTCAATTTGTTCATATCCTGTTCTCATTAGGTTAATGTCTTTTACATAAAAAATGTCAAATTCTTAAAATATGTAAGTTTTATAAAACACGAGAGAAATAAATGTTACACACCTAAATATGAATTTCATCACTATATTTCAATCAATCATTTAAAACCACTGTTATAGCAAATGAGTAACTCATTGCTTTAATGAATAAAAGGTAAACAAGATTTTGAGCATGTCAAATTTATTGTAAGCAATCTGTAATGCTTCCTAACTGCCTAGTTACTGTACTTATCTAGTTAACCGAATTGTTTTTCATACTATCGCACAGCGATAAACTACATGAGAGTTATGAATGTAAGGGTATGTCTACACTTGCTCCCTAGTTCGAACTAGGGATGCAAATGTAGGCGACCGAAATTGCTAATGAAGCAGGGATTTAAATATCCCGCGCTTCATTAGCATGATCTCGCCTGCGTGCTATTCCGATCGCCAGCTGATTCGAACCAGGAAGTATGCACTGGGATGCATTAGTTCAAAGCAAACCCCTTGGTTCGAACTAACGTTACTCCTCATTTTTTGAGGAGCAAGTGTAGATGTACCCTAAGAGATTAACTCAGAAAATAACACTCAGAAAAACTTTGAAATAAAACTAACACACAACACAAGAATCACCCTCACTTTCTTGAAGGCACTTGAAGCAATAAGTAGCTTAAGGCTAAGGATACACTGCAAGAGTGGCTTTCTGTCTGCCACGAGGACTTTTTCATTCAGGCTGCCGTGAGATTCTATCCTTAAGTAAAGGAGAGAGGTCTCTCTGAGCTGATCTTCCAAATTTCACACAAATCATTCAAATGAAGCCATAGATGTCAAGATTTGAGGCCAACTTTGCCTTGAGCAGACTGCCTCACCAGGTGTTCACAACATCTGAACATGTATAAGACTTTTAATTGAGAAAGCCATGTTAATCCCAAGTTTTTGCTATGACTGGGAAATGTGGGTGACCTATAGAAAACACCAGCATTTTCTTTGGAAAATCCGTAATAAAACGTGGGGGGATCTATCACCTTAGTAATGCCAACTCCTTTAGAATTGAGGCTCTGATTATCCAGCACCAGCTGAGGTAGAGCGGGCACTGTGTGCACATGTCTGATATATTTTTACCAAAATTCCTGCCTGCCCAACTCGCCAAAGGAGAAAGGAAACAGGGACGCCAAAAGGAGCAGTGTTTCTCAACCTTTTTTTATAAGCTTCAGAGGAGTAGCCGAGTTAGTCTGTAACAGGAAAAACTTAAAAAACAATAGTCTAATAGCACTTTAAAGACTAACAAAACATGTAGATGGTATCATGAGCTTTCGTGGGCGGAAGTGGGTTTTGCTCACAAAAGCTCATAATACCATCTATAAACCATCTTGTTAGTCTTTAAAGTGCTACATAGTTCTGTCTTTTGTTTCATCTACATGTTTGGTTAGTCTTTAAAGTGCTACTAGACTATTGTTTTTTAAGTTTTTCCTTTTGTTATAAAGTACTTTTTTTTAAAAAAACTATAAGTACCCCCATTGCTCCCACCCTTCCCCCAGAGCCAGGCACACCAGCCCCCCCATCCCAATGCAACTGTAGATACATCTCATTAATCTCTGTATTAATCATTTTCTCATTAATTTTTTTTATTTTAACTTTGTATCAAGTCCTTTTTAGTATTGTACTAAGTCTGTAGTTTATTGTTTTAAATCCTTTTATATAGAAATTTTTTATACTTTCATATAAAACACAGAAACTTTGTATTAAGTCTTTTTACATAGAAACCTTATATCTTGTAGACTTTGTACCCCCTTTTGCGTAATTGATTGTCCTTTTGAGTGAACAAGGTGTGAATGGATAAGGCATGAAAGACTAGCACCTCCCTGCACTTGCAATGGTTGGAAAAGGGTGAGAGCCAGATCCAAGAACAATGAGAAGAATAATGGGACCTGTGAAGTGGGCTCATTGAAAGAAGACTGGACCTATGCACACCTTGGGAGTCAGCAGTAAGTGCCTGCTTTTGGAAGCTCCATCTTTGAAGGCGAATGGGGCAGTATTAAGACAACTAACTGCATATGCATATAATGACTCTCAAAATTGATGCATATGCATGGGATGACTAATGGGGTAGAACTGCATGAGAGTGCAGACACTATAAATCTAAGGCAGTGTTTCCCAAATGGTGTTCCCTGGAGCCCTGAGGTTCCGCAAAGTGAAAATAAGGGTTCGGCAAGAAAATTCCATTACAATAACATGTTATGATTTAAATAATAATAATAATAATTAATATGTAAGCATTTATGAATTTTATAGAAAACAATTTTCATTTGTGTTGATCTCATGACCTTGTTTAGCTTTTGTTTATTATTATTCTTAGTTATTTGTGGTCTACTTTTTTAGCTCCATATAAGACTGTTATTAGGGGTTCCGCAAAATTCATTCGAGTTGAAAAGGGTTCCGTGGCCAAATAAAATTGGGAAACACTGATCTAAGGCATCTTGCAGAGGGACACCCGGCTTTCCTCTTGTCAACATGGGAGCATCGAGCTGTCTCCACCCCTCCCACACCTAACTCACCTGGTCAGTGCAGTTAAAGGGGAGCAACTATTGGTAATAACAAGATGTGTGTGTGTGTGTGTGTGTGCTCTCACACGCTGTATCATATGCATATGGTAAGTGTTGACTGCTATGTGTGTATTACTAATAAATGTGGCATTTTGCCTTTTCCCCCTGAAAAGATCCTGTGCAGTACTCTTAAGTACAACACAAGCACCCCTCCCCCACAGCCAGGCACCCTCAGTGCCCCCATCTCAATGCACTCACCCCTCCCCCAGAGCCAGGCACCCCCAGCGCCCCCAAACAAATCCCCCTCCTGAAGAGCCAGGCACTGGAGGAACTGGATGGGTAAGTTATTCTTACTTTTAAAGTGGCTGCTCCTGCCGCCCGGCCGGCTGCCTCTGCTCACAGCGTGTTCAGAGTGGCAGCACGTGGCCCAACTCCTGGCTCACTCAGCTGTAAGCATCAGGTGGGCCTGCTCAACACCCCTCTAGCGTGGCGCCCGGAGGCAACTGCCCCGTTCTTCCCCCCCTTCGCTATGCCTCTGCCTGAGTAGTATGCCAATGAAATGATAGGATGAAGAAACCATCATGTGACACTGCCTGTTCCATGAAGCAACGCAAACTCCTCCCAAATTACCCTGCAGTCAGTTGCCCAATGGGGGCACATCTACACAGCAGGGGTAAAGCCAAAATAAGCTACGCAATTTGAGCTATGTCAATTGCGTACCTAAAGTCAAAATAGCTTATTTCAGCTTTTGGCGCTGTCTACATAGCAGGAAGTCCGAGAGAGCAGTCTTCTTCTGACTTCCCTTACTCCTCGTTAAATGCGGGTTACACTAGTCAGAATAAGAAGTCCTCCAGCTCAACTTTATTTCGACAGTATGTCAAAATAACTGCTTGTAGATGCTGACTACGTTATTTTGGAATGACTGACATTATTCTGAAATAATACTGCTGTGTAGATGTACCTTAGGAGAGCTACCCAAAATTCACTGGTCTCTGTGTTGAAGCAAGAGCTGCTATTGTGGTTGCTCTGAACCGACACAAGGAACATAGCGTGTGGACACAACAGGGATTTCATTAAAGAGGTGGTTGTCCATTGGAATAACTTACTTAACCAAATGTACACACGGCCTACGACAAAGACATCCCTTTAGGGATATAAGGGACAAAGAGAGACTCTTATCTTTATCTTTTACCTTAGGAGACAAAGAAACCAAGCAAGTTGATCTCTGTGATGGGTCCTGACCATGCTGCCTAGAAAGAGTTGGAAAGGAGACTGTGACTGAGAGAAATCAGCCTGAAGAGAGACTGCAGTTTGCTAGATTAAGACTTGTAGATATGTGTTTTCACTTTTATTTGCTTGTCGCCACCTCTGCCTTTCTTTTTACTTTGGTATCGCTCTATCCATTGTCGTTTGTTAATAAACTTGTGTGGCTTTCATTATAAATCATGGATGCTATCAGGGCCGTCCCTAGGGGCCCTCCACACTCACCGTGGCAGTGAGAACCAGCATGACTCTGCCCTGCTGCCCATTTCCCAGCCTGCTGTACTCTGTTTCACCACAGCAGTGGGAAGCAGAACACACTGGGGTTGGGGGGGCGCTCTATTTTCCGCTGCCATGCAGGCTGGGAGATGGGTAGGGGAGTGGAGCAGGCTGGGTTGCTCCAGCTCCAACTGCTGTGGTGACTGGGGTGGGGGCAACTCCTGCTGCCATCCCATGGTAGGCCCCCCCAGGCAATCCTCCAGGCCCCCCGGGGCCCTGCAAGTCCTGTCCATAGAACAGTTGAGGCAGCTGCTACAGGACCTAGGGCAGCTACCCCTAACCATCCTATGGATGGGACGGTTCTGAGTACTATGTATGTTCAGTAGAGTATATGCTTCTAGACAGCTGACAGGTTGTAGTGATTTACTATTCCAGTAAACATGGCAAAACCAAACTCTTCCTCTGTGATGGTCCAGTGAGAGGGACTATTCCTGTAATATGACAATTCTGGGGCAAATTCAGGGCTGGAAGGGTTCTAAGATCAGCCTGCAAAGAAAATCAGGTTGGGCAGAGCCAGGGTGAGGTTTGTGGGCTGCTGGAAGGCTGCTGAGGTCCGACCTCTGAACGAAAGATGCACAGCACAGCCACAAGAAACCCAGGGTTACAAGGAATACAGTGACCTAATTGCTTACTGGCCTGAGCAAACCTCAAAATGTCACACACTTATACACAGGCTTTTACTTGAGGGAACAGCTTAAGGGAATCCAAAAGGAATGGATGATTCAGAGACTGCTGGAATCTACTTTGTGTCACCTTATTGCATTTACATTATGTAATTGTTTACATATTGTGATGCAGTATGGAATTTGGAGGACACTTTAGAACAGGCTACTCAACTTTGGAAGCCCCGGGGAACACAATGATACTCACAGCACATGCTGAGGGCAGCAACTTAAGTGTGGTTGTATATACATGCAAATAGATATGCAAATACATGCAAATAGCTTCCTTCACACTGATGGGCATGAATACAAAGATTAAGGCAAGACTGCACAACACACAGGCCCCATTTAAGTCAGTTCTGCTGATATTAATAAAATGCAATATTTACCCGATTTCCACCCATATGACAGCACTTTTACTGAGCAATGACAGTCCAGGAATTTAACTATTAAAATGCATGTCAACAGAAACTAAAATGCATATCAACCATTATATTAACTACTTTTTTGTTTTGGCTCCCACTCATGGGCCGCGTGATGAGCCCCATGTAAACCAAACTGCACTGCGGGCTGCAAACAAACAAATGTCTCAGAGGGATAGCTGGGTTAGTCTGGAACTGTAAAAACAACACACAGTCTCGTGGCACCTTAGAGACTAACAGACTCATTGGGTCATGAACTATTGTGGGTAAAACCCACTTCATCATGGGTTTTATCCATGAAAGCTTATGACATAATAAGTTTTAGTTGCTAAGATGTTTTAGGACTACTCGCTGCCAAATATGATAATCTCATTTATATGTTTGTATCATCTTTGGATTTTGGGTTATGAATATGTCTGGCTGGCTGTATTATAAAACTTGTGCCCTATGTTTCAGGGAGACACCCACAGACAGTTTAGTAATGCGCTGCCGAGTGTCTTTGATGGCCCATCAAGGACTATCAGCTATTCAAATGACCCATTCACAAAAGGTAAGAGCTACAACTTAAGACTCAGCAAGGCATGTAGAGGTATGTCTATGGACAAAACAAAGGCAGGGTATGTCTACATTGGCACTTGTATGGTGCTGGCAATTACATGCTGCTCACATTCCACAGGAAAACAGATGGGCTGTGTCTACACTGGCACGTTCTTGTGCAAAAATGTCCGCTCTTGCACAAAAACATGCCACCTGTCTACACTGGCCATGCGTTCTTGCGCAAGTAAACTGATGTTGTACTGTAGAAAATCAGGGCTTCTTGCGCGAGAACTCTGACGCTCCCTCTCAGGAAGAAGCCCTCTTGCGCAAGAGCTCTTCCAGAAGAGGCCAGTGTAGACAGGCAACATGAATTTCTTGAGCAAGAAGCCCCTATGGTTAAAATGGCCATCAGAGCTTTCTTGCGGAAGAGAGCGTCTACACTGCCATGGATGCTATTGTGCAAAAGCACATCTCTTGCGCAAAAGCACATGCCAGTATAGATGCTCTCTTGTGGAAGAGTTTTTGCACAAGAACTCTTCCACAAAGAGTTCTTGCGCAAGAAGCTGCCAGTGTAGACGTAGCCATGTTGTATGTCCAAACAATGCTCTTTGTGATAGTGGAGCACGTCCACATTAGCAGCTCTTTCAATGCCACAAAGAGCAGTGCATTGCAGCCGCAGCATGCTTTGGGAAAGGTTTACACTGCAGCATGGGGCAGGCAGTGTCACATGATGCAGGTTTTCCAATACCATTGCTCCATGGTCATCCTACTACCGTGACAGCTGCTTTTCAGCTGAAGTGCAGGGGGAGGCATGCAGTGTGTTTGACAGGGAGTATGTAGGGCAGGGGCGAGACTGTATGTTTTGGGGAATGTCAGGATGCTATCTTGTAAGTTCAGACAGCAGTAGAAAATAGCCCATCCTGAGGGAGAGGGAAACTCTGACAGCAACCCCCTCCCTGCCTTCTTCCACAGCTCTCTGCACTCTCTCTTCTCTCACATTTACTCATGCATGCAGACACCTGCCTCTGTGTTCAACAGCACAAGCATTCCTCCTGAATGGTTTGCTCTGTGTCCGGGAGCATCAGGTTCTCCAAAACAGCTGCTCTGAAAGGGAATATGTGCATGCCTTGAGGGCAGCCAGCTGACTACAAAACAATGAGCAGAATAGCCACTGGAGGGATTATGAGCATTTCTGGAGGCCAGTTACCACCCAGCAAACATTGAAGTATTTACACTGGCACCCCAGTAGCCACTGCACAGAAAGCTCTATCTCTCTCATTGAGGTGCTTTACATAGAGCACAACAACTATGGAGTTAGTGTGCACTAAGTGCCTTGCCAGTGTGGATGCGTTGGAAGTTAAAGTGCTGGGAGCTGATTTACTGCTCTGTAACATGCCAGTGTAGACAAGGCCTAAGGCTTCCAGGCCATGTGCTGGGCAGCTTGAGTATGGGACAAAGGAAGTAGAGGCCACATCCACATGGCAAAAGGAATATAAAGGGCAGCTCTTCCATCTTCATCCCTGCTTGTTACCACTGTAGTAACCTTTCTACAAATGAAGCTCTGAACAAAGGATTAAAAGACCCATCCAAGCTATGGATGTGTTCCAGAGGCTATGGCTACACTCCCGTTTTTTTGCAGAAGAAGATATGCAAATTGCGCTCGTATTTGCATATCTTCTTCCGATTCTTTTTGCGGAAGAGGTTTTGCCAATATTTGGCCCTGTGTAGACAGGGCCAAATGTCGGAAAAAAACCATCTTTTGCAAGACCCCTTATTCCTCATAAATCAAGGTTTATAGGGTCTTGCGAAAGAGGTTTTTTTTTCCATCATTCAAATATTGGCAAACCATCTTCTGCAAAAGATCGGAAGAAGATATGCAAATGTGAGTGCGATTTGCATATCTTCTTCCATAAAAAAACGGCAGTGTAGCCATAGCCAGAGGGACTTTCAAGACAGCAAACTCACTAGTACTGGCAGGAATGTGATGGACTTCAAAGTCTTTGTACGTTTCTGACTGTCCATTTAACATCTTGACTTTATTTTTTTCTTTCTAATAAAACTGTAGGTGTAGATACTAAAGGATTGGCTGGCAGCATGGTATTTTGGGATAAGATCCAAACCTATACTGACCTGGTAACGTGGCTGACCCTTGGAGATCATAAGAACATTTTGGGTATGTGAGCAGAGGTATTTTTGTTTGTTTTTGGTGGGTTTTTTGTTTTGTTTTGTTTTAAATAACTGTTCTCACTGTACTGGATCTAGGTGCAGACTAGAAGCCAGAGAAATGGAATACAATAAAGGGGGTTGAGTGATTTCTTTTTTTGGTTTCCTGATAACTAGTGTGGGAGATCAGATGCACACTTTGGGTATGTCTACACAGCAACATTATTTTTGAAATAACTAGTGTTATTTCAAAATAACTTAGCCTGTGTCTACACAGCAGGCAATTATTTCGAAATAATGTCAAAATACTGCCAAGCTGGAAGACTTCTTACTCCTCGTACAATGAGGGCTACAGGAGTCAGAGTAAGAGAAGTCAGAGGAAGAGTGCTCTATTTCAAAATATGTGCTTTGTAGACGCTCCCAATTTCAAAATAAGCTATTCTGAAATAAGCTACGCAATTGCTGTAGCTCAATTTGCGTAGTTTATTCAACTTAAGCCCTACAGTGTAGACGCATCTTTAGTGACTGGTTGGGAAGTCTAACTTCTTGTTACTCGCCAGTGTGGGGAGTATCTGCTCTCCCTTTTGCATCCTGCCTGACCCTGACATTTACAGCAGGGGCTGCCCCAGTCACCTTCAGTCACACATGTGAAAGGTGCATTTAATAAATATAAGGACAAAATATACTGATATACCAAATTCTATTTTTGGTCCAAACTAAAGGCTGAGTAAATTAAATGGATGCTGGGTATATAAAAAGATTTACATGAACTGGCCATTTTTTAAAAAGTTTGACTTAAAAGCTATACATACATCTGTACTTGAAATATTTTTTTCCACTAATTTCATGGTAGGCAGGTCTTTTTTTCTGTGCTGAGCTTATAGATTAGTTCCTTTAGATAGCAGGCTAAAGCCATGTGACATATAAAAGGTGAAGAGGGTAGGTGCCTCTTATATAGAGAATCATACGTAAATTAATAGCTTAGAGCAATATCCACATGGAAATACTTGACTGATTTATACAGACATATTTAAATGAATGCCCTGAGATGATTTTCATATGAGAATGCTTACATACATATTTGATTTGTGTAAATGAGATGAATGTGCCTGAATCTACATGTACATTCTTGAATGAGAATTGGGTTCAAGTCGGATTCCTGAATATTCAGAATTCAAGAATTCCTGGGATATAGTTTAAGACACAGGTTTCTCTTGGCTTTTAATGCTTGTAGATCATAATAAAAACACTGTGTCTTACATTTAAGCTCTCTGTCAGACTGGCAAGGGAATATTATCCCCATTTTAAAGGCAGCAGGGAAAGTGTCTAAATTTTGAGTACCTCCTTTTTGGCCACCCAACTTTAAATACCCTGTACCTGATTTTCAGAGATGGTGAACTGTCAGCCGATGGTCAGGGCAGTGAGTGGTGTGTGTGTGTGTGTATTATACACCCGAGACTTCAACTGCCAGGACCGGGGTCCCTTAGCAGTGGGCAACCTGGAGGAGGTTGACGGGCGCCCCAATAAGTTTACAGGAGAGCTTATAACACCTCAGATTTTAGCTGCTAGAATCCAGAAATCCCGCAGCGGGCAGCCTGGGGAGGCTGAGAGGTGCCCCAATGGATCTGTCACCTGGGAGTGACACAAATCCAAACACCCAAGCTCTCCCTATACCTGTCCCTTTTTGACCGGCTGAAGTTCTTTTAAATTGTGCTTGGTTCTGTTACAGCAACTGAAGGAGTCAGGTTAAAGCTTAAACAGTTACTATTTTATTGTTACAGGGTAAACTTAGCTGTTAAATGCTACTGCTGTGTTACAGATAACACAGCCACTACAAAGGACAGGACAGAAATTACACTTAAAACAAAAGTCACTTACAGGTACCATGAAACCCTTTTGGTTCTCTGAGCTCTTATTAAATGCATGCAAAATAGACACATAGCAGGTATATATTCTCACCCCTGCGTTCCAGACTTGGCGTGGCCAGCGTCTTTCTCTCAATCCTCGGGAAGAAGTAGGGCGAGGCTGGGCGTCCCACAGACCTCGGGAGACAATCAATACCTGCCAGCAGGTGTAGATGATTAGAGCTCAAATGGGGTGGGCTACTAAACCCCTCTTTATACCCCTTGGGTCACGTAAGCTTCTTCCTGGTCTCAAGTGGCCAATTAGGAAAAATGGCTTTGAACGCCAAGTTTCCCACGAAGGGTGCAAAGCATAATTCACACCTGGGAAAATGCAGACAATGGGCACTTCTAGTATGTGATGGCGAAGATTCCTCTCCTGGGACAGTGCAGGCGTGTCAATTACTGGTACTAGCCATCAGGGCAACGGGAGGCCCGGGTCGTCAGCTAGCCCATTTACTGTCTGGTTTCTGTTTATGGTAGAGTCAGGGACAGGCAGCACACCTGCGTTCCCAGGGCATCAAAGGCTGACTGCCTTTCTCTTGCTCTCTGGGGAAACAAGATGGGGTTCATGTCTGGCTACATGAACACCTGCTGTTCCCTTTAACTAGGCCATGGTATCTAGGGCTGGGCAGCCAAACATTGAGACATTTCCCTTTGGAAAATATAGGCCTAAATGGCTTGCCTGAATCAATGCTAAAATTGGGATTAGAGCTCAGGTTTTCTTTTCTTTTTTTTTCTCTCATTCCACGCAGACTCTAATACAGCTAGGTACATAAATGGCAAACTCTTGCTGCTATTCAAAGTCAGTGGCAAAACGGAGTAAGTCCAGGATTTCACCCATAACATACAGGTAATAAAACTGAAAAACAATCTACAATGCATGTCTTTGAGAACAGACTTCCAGAAACTGAAAAATTCAGCAACATGAGGCAAGGAGTCAATAATTACCCTGTCACAAAGCCTTCAGAACATAGTTTAAAAAGTCCTTTGAAGTCCTAAGTCAACTTGGTCGACTGACTTTTTTGCTATTATCTCTCAATTTGAATTCCACACAAGTACATGAGGAGGATGTACAGCAGCCCACTGATTGAACCGCCTAATGCACCGTATTATCACTGCTGTGATAATTCATGTCTCTGAGAGTATAATCTGACATGACACTAAGGAAGTTATTACTCTTCTGTCCATGGAGAAAATGTATTTCTAAATTTGAATACAGTACTACTGTATTTTGTTCAGAGAAAATAACTATCTGAAGCCCTAAAAAATAAATAGTCACTACAAACAAAAACAGATAATTCATACCATTCCATTACTGCTGTGTTCCCTTATATACAGTAGTGAGTTCTTCCTCTAGTCAGTACAGAATGCAAATGTAAACCTACCTGTTTTTAAAAAGGAAAAATTTAACTTCTGCTCAGAAATCAGTTTTCAGAGTGCTCTGGTAAATATAAAGTGCTGTAAATATGAAGAGTAAGATTAATGCCACTTGCCAGAATTAAGTGAGAAGAGTTGGTCTTTGTGCATAGGCAGGTTTCTCTCTCTTGTATTTATTTTAATCTCGCCGAGCCATAAATTATAGACATGCCCAATGATCACTGATTTGCTTCAGTAAACTGATGTGGGGCTGGATCACTTCTACAAAACAAAATTAGGTCTTGAAATTATCTTACTTTTGGCTAGGTGCCACTCTTAACTATGGGCAAACTAGCCAGCTTCCTATGGAGGCAGATTCTGCCTAAATTGGCAAGAGCAGCCAGGCCAAACCTGAGTAGATCTGTGACTCTGCAAGACAGTTCTCAACTCACTGACATTTGCACAGGCAAAAAAGGCTTTCTGTGCTCACATCTCTCCTGCCTGTGCACTAGCATAACTAAAGTTAGGGAGCCAGCATAGATTGGCCTAAGACAGGGCTGGGCAAGATGCGGCCTGGGGGGCTGGATCCGGCCTGCCTAACACTTTGATCTGGCCTGCGGACTGCACCTAGTCACTTTCTATTGATATCCTGCTGCTCATGCCACCAAATTTCCAGACGGCGGCTCAGGCTGGAGGATCCTCTTTAAATAGCTCAAGGCTTCCTGTCACGGTGCTACCCTGGCAGGGGCCGGAGCTGCGAGTCCTTTAAATAGCCACAGCAATCCCAGGGAGCTGCCAGGCAATGCAGTAGTGGTGGGGCAGGGAGCCACGAGCCCTTTGCTATGTTTTTACTTCAAAGCCTCCAGTCCCAGACAACTCTGGGGGGAGGCTAGTTCTAGCACTCCAAGTCCCACCCCTTCTGGGGTGGAGCCAGCCCATGACCATGTACCAAAATAAAAAACAAACATTAAAAAATAAGAAACAAATATATTTCAAATTGATACTGGTTTGAAATACTTCTCAACATCAGAATTATCCAGGGCATTATTTGATAGTCTCTTGACTTCTTTGTTTTTTTGGGTTTTTTGTAATTCTTTAATGACAGTCCCAGAAATGAATTTTCTCATACTCCTCTTCTTATGTTTTATCTGAACATAGCAGAAATAGTGGAAGTCTAGAGTCTATTCTATTTTGTTTCAAGCAGGAAAAAAGGACACAAGGGAGAAACATGCAATAGTAAAAGAGGTAAGTGCATATGACATGTACTTTTATATAGTTTGATCTCTAACACATTAAAAAAAACCCTAGTGATGTCTAGCTATTAACTTTTTGTGGAGGACAGAGTAGACTACTTAACTATTTCAAGCGTGCTGGAAGCATCATTCTGTCTAATATTAAGCTGGTTTTCTCTGTTGATGAAGTGTGAAAACAAAGCTCTCTCTTATTACAGGGTCATCCTGACTGATGGCCGTGATAACTTCCTTCCCGCTTCTTTGGCTGTATCTGCATTTTCTTCTAGAATCATAGAATCACAGAGCTGGAAGAGACCTCAGGAGGTCTGGGAACAATCCCTACTAAATCAACCCAGCCAGGGCTTTGTCAAGCCAAGACTTAAAAACCTCTAAGGATGGAGATTCCACACCTCCCTAGGTAACCCATTCCAGTGCTTCACCACCCACCTAGTGAAATAGTTTTTCCTACTATCCAACCTAGACCTCTCCCACTGTAACTTGAGACCATTGCTCCTTGTTCTGCCATCCATCACTACTGTGAACAGCCTTTCTCTATCCTCTTTGGAACCTTCCTTCAGGAAGTTGAAGGCTGCTATCAAATCCCCCCTCACTCTTCTCTTCTGCAGACTAAACAAACCCAAATCCCTCAGCCTCTCCTCATAACAAACATGATTCTGGGATGCATTAACAGATGTGTTGTGAGCAAGACACGAGAAGTCATTCTTCCGCTCTACTCTGCGCTGGTTAGGCCTCAATTGGAGTATTGTGTTCAGTTCTGGGCACCGCATTTCAAGAAAGATGTGGAGAAATTGGAGAGGGTCCAGAGAAGAGCAACGAGAATGATTAAAGGTCTAGAGAACATGACCTATGAGGGAAGACTGAAGGAATTGGGTTTGTTTAGTTTAGAAAAGAGAAGATTGAGGGGACATGATAGCAGTTTTCAGATATCTAAAAGGGTGTCATAAGGAGGAGGAGAAAACTTGTTCATCTTGGCCTCTGAGGATAGAACAAGAAGCAATGGGCTTAAGCTGCAGCAAGGGAAGTTTAGTTGGACATTAGGAAAAAGTTCCTAACTGTCAGGGTAGTCAAACACTGGAATAAATTGCCCAGGGAGGTTGTAGAATCTCCATCTGTGGAGATATTTAAGAGTAGGTTAGATAAATGTCTATCAGGGATGGTCTAGACAGTATTTGGTCCTGCCATGAGGGCAGGGGACTGGACTCGATGACCTCTCGAGGTCCCTTCCAGTCCTAGTATTCTATGATTCTATGATTGATTCTATTGGTCATGCACTCCAGGCCCCTTATCATTTTTGTCGCCCTCCGCTGGATTCTCTCCAATCCATCCACATCCTTTCTATAGTGGGGGGCCCAGAACTGGACACAATACTCCAGATGTGGCCTCACCAGAGCCGAATAAAGGGGAATAATCACTTCTCTGGATCTGCTGGCAATGCTCCTCCTAATGTACCCTAATATGCCATTAGCTCTCTTGGCTACAAGGGCACACTGTTGACTCATGTCCAGCTTCTCATCCACTGTAATTCCCAGGTCCTCTTCTGCTGAACTGCTACTTAGCCATTCAGTCCCCAACCTGAGACAATGCTTGGGATTCTTCCATCCCAAGTGCAGGACTCACTTTTCAGCTTTCAATGGGACTTTATTCTCCTTCTATTAGACTGTACATATGTTCTCACTCTTCCGTTTAACTTGGCTTTTTCCATCTGCTTGATTGAAAATGCTTTTACTTAGATCAGCTGATTCACCTTGTTATTGTATTAAAATACACAGTTGCCAACAAGCTCTTCTATATGCTCCCCTAATATTTGCATTGCCTCTGATAATTTCTTCTAAAAAACTCAAAGGTTCTGAAAGAGTAAAAGTCACAATTGTCCACTTCATAGCCACCTCTAGTGATCTGAATATCAAAATACAGTAATACCTGTGTTATCCAGCACGCTCGGGGATTAGGACATTCCAGTTATCTAAAAATTCCAGCTATCTGAGGGTCCCATCAACCTAGGAAAAACCAATGGACAATAATAGTAAAACTCAAGCTTTTAATATTGGTAGTTTTGTAGTGTGAAGCAGTTGATCTCACATTTCTATTTTGAGTTAAAGATGATTAGTACTTCTTAAATAAAAAATTGTTAAGCCAATCATGGTAAACCAAGCCAGGCCTGTGCACCTGAAGATGTGACAGTATTGTGGCTGGGGGCAATGCTGGTTAACAAAGTTTTCTGGTTAACAAAGTGCTGGATAACAAAGCTTTCACTGTAGAAGGCATTATATAGGTGTATTGCTTTCTCCAGATCTATGCCCCAAGCTTTCCCCTCCCCCACCAGAAAACTGAGTCCTTTACATCACAAGTAGATCAGACATATCCACTGGGAAAACAGATCAAGCAGAAGAGATGTTTCTGAGTGAGAAAGGCCAGGGACAGAGGGTGCCCCACTCCATCATTTTTTAAAAACTGTGGCAAGACCTGCCCTGTATCACTCCCCATAAGGACCACAGAGACATCACACTGAGGTGTGTTTACTTGCTCCTTTGCCTCTGGAATGGCACAGATGTGTAGAAGAGACCTGATAAACATGGTGCACAGGGTCAAAATCTTTACCTGTTCTTTTTCGCCATGCATACCTACAATGGCACAATTTTCCCATGAAAGATCGCCACTACTATGATAAGTATATGGTACTGGTACATTTTGGTTTCATGTAGTTATCAACACTGCACACCAGATGTTGGCAATAATTTTTGATGGGTGGCCACTCCAAGAATTTGGAAAGTGGTTGAGGGCTGCACTCTTCCATGATATGAACGGAGGAGGTGCGGGGTCACGGATGGAGGTTAGGTGCAGAAGGGAGTTTGGGGTAAGGGAGGGTGTTGGGGTGAAGGAGGTGGTTGTGACCCAGGACACTGGACTGGGGTGCAGGGGACTGGATTGTGATCTAGGGCAGGGAATTGAGGTACAGGAGGGGGGGTGCAGGGGTATGTGTTGTGATCTAGGGCAGAAGGAGACTGATCTGGGTCAGGGGATATGGGTGCAGGAGGGGGGCAGAGGATTTGGGTATGTGGAGTAGGGGGCAGGAGCGGGGGGCAGAGAGTTGGGGGAGGGAAGGGCTGGGGTGCCAGAGGCAGGCTCTGGCCAGGAGACTTACCAGCCAGCAGCCCAGCACTTTCCTGAAGCAGCCTTCCTGCCTGCCCATCCCTGCACAGGCTGCAGCCATGTGCTCTGTGAATAACTACTAGCCCCGGAGGGGGAGGGAGCATGGTGCTTCTTGGCTGCCTGTTATTGAAACAAGTAGTTCCCATTGGCCAGTTTCTGGCCAATGGGATTGTGCTGGGGTGGGAACAGCTCCTAAAGCCTTCCCCCCTCCTCTCAGGGCTCACAGATTTTAAAGAGAAACGCCCAGCAGCCGTGTTTCTGAGCAGCATGCGGGTGGGGTGCGAGACAAGCGGGGGATCTTGTCTAGGGCTCTCCGCAGCATCTGTGGGCCGAATCCAGTGGCTTGGCATGCCAGATCTGGCCTGTGGGCTGTATTTTCCCAGGCCTGCTGCACACCCAGAACAATTAGCTGATGTGTTGTGACAACACAGCTAATTTGTTTAGAAGTGTTTTTGTTCACCTCGTCTACTTTTTGCATGACTAAGAAAGGAAGGTTCTCTGGGAATTGTGCAACAGGGAAATAGGTTTCTTATCATCTGATCCTAGGGCCTGGAGCTCCTCAAGGGAAAGTTTGAGAGCTCTGCTCTTTCCCATGCTCAAGAGACTGACAATGTTTTCCCAACAACCATTAGTTCTACCACTTTCCCATGGCATGTGTATGTGAGTGAATACAATACTGATGGGTTGTGACAGGTAGTTAAGTATTTTTCTTCCTTCTCTAAATTGCTGCAATGTTCTTGCTACACTCTTCCCAGAAGCAAAGAGAAAATGCTGTTTTCTTTCCCTGATGAAGGGGTGAACTGATTGGTACAGTGTAACTATATCTCAGCTAACTTTGTCTTAGTCAAGGTTTTCCTTGTCTTTGTTGAAGTGGGAAAAATAACAATAGGATCCTCTATAGCTGGTTTCAGAGGGTATGTCTACACTTGCACCCTATTTCAAAATAGAGATGCAAATGAAGACATTCGAAATTGCAAATGAAGCCGGGATTTAAATATCCCGAGCTTCATTTGCATATTCGTGTTATGGCGCTATTTCGAATTAGCGCTATTTCAAAATAAAACACACTGTGTAGACGCGTTATTTCGAGAGAAAATCCTTCTCTCATTTAACTGTTAATAAACTCATTTTATGAGGAATAAGGGTTATTTCGAGAGAAGGGTTTTCTCTCGAAATAATTTGTCTACACGATGGCTACGTCTAGACTTTTTCGTAAAAGGGATGTAAATTAGACATATCGCAATTGCTAATGAAGCGGGGATTTAAATCTCCCCTGCTTCATTAGCATAAAAATGGCTGCCGCTTTTTTTTGGCACGGAGCTTTCATAGAGGGATAAGGGATCTTTCGGAAAAGGCTTTATTTTCCGCAAGATCCGCGTCTAGACTGGCGCTTTTTTCCGGCAAAGCTCCATTGCCGAAAAAAGCGGCAGCCATTTTTATGCTAATGAAGCGGGGGAGATTTAAATACCTGCTTCATTAGCAATTGTGATACGTCTAATTTACATCCCTTTTACGAAAAAGGGATGTAGTCTAGACGTAGCCAGTGTGTTTTATTTCGAAATAGCGCTAATTCGAAATAGCGCCATAACATGAATATGCAAATGAAGTGCAGGATATTTAAATCCTGGCTTAATTTGCCATTTCGAATGTCTTCATTTGCATCCCTATTTCGAAATAGGGTGCAAGTGTAGACATACCCAGAGAGAATAGCTCTACCAGCTACCTCCTAGTTTCTACCAGTCACTAGAATTTAGCAAGCCCAGCTGTGGTTAAATTAAAGTTAAGGACAATAATTTGCAAACAGCAGCACTTGAGGCACTATAAGCCTGAGAAAAAGGTCAATATATACAGTACTTGAGCGTGAACAAAGAACACTCTGAGAAGAAAATGTCAAAAGTTGGTTAAAGTTATAAAGCTTGATTTTTCTTGTGTAATGGAAGAAAACTTTATCTTATAGAATCATAGGACTGGAAGGAACCTTGAGAAATCATCTAGTCCAGTTCCCTGCACTCATGGCTGGCCTAAACATTATCTAGCCCAGGGTGGGCAAACTATGGTCCTGCACCCCGAGCATCCTTCCACACTTCAACCTCCATCCCAGCACTGTTCCCCCTCTTACACTTCAATCCCAGACCAGCATGCCCTCCAGTGGGAGCCCTCACTGCTCCCCCACCCTGGATGTATCCCAATCCCTTGTCCCAGCTGAAAGACCTCTCTCACCCTCCAAACCTTGCAATCCAGCCTGGAGCACTCTCCCGCACTTAGGATGTTAAATTTAGTTTAATCAACTAATCGACTAGTTGATGGATTTTCCATCGACTAGTCGATAAGCAGGGCAACCACAGCAGGCTCTTAATATATTTAAAAGGCTAAAGCGCAGCAGGGGGGACCCGGCGCGAGCCAGGAATCAGCTGTCCCGGAACCTGGCTCAGTTAGGGACTGACCAGCACAGAGACAGGAGCTGGTTCTGCTCTCTTCACGACCTGAGCCAAATCTGTCTACTGAGTCAGCCACAGGAACACGTAAGCCTCCAACCCCTCCCCTTGGTGCAAAGTGAGAGAACCTACAAGGAACCCTCACTGATGAGGGGGAAATTGGACTCTTGGGGCCATGCCCCAAACTTAAGAATCAGACTTAGATAAGAGGCCACAGTTTCTAGGCCTGGCCCCAGCAGCAGGGGCCTTCCTATACCCTTTTGCCGCCAGCTAACTCTGGGACCTAACCACTAGGCCACCACATTGCCTGGAAGACCTGACCACATTCTCCTCTCAGGCTATGTCTACACTACCAGGTTATTTCAAAATAAGTTATTTTGAAATAATAACTCCTGAAATAAATATTTCAAAATAAGCTTATTCTGCTTCACAAGTAGGAGTTTTTATTTTGAACTAACAAGCCCATTATTTTGAAATAACAGGCTTGGTAGTGTGGAGGCTCATCATGTTATAAGGAGAGTTATTTCAAAATAACTCCCTAGTGTAGACATGCCCTTAGGGTAGGTCTACTCAACAGGCCAGAGGGGGCAGTGATCAATCCAGCAGGGGGGGGGTCAATTTAAGTCCTATGAATTCTGGTATTGCATCTCAATGTGTAGCGCAAGGAGAGTGTTGCTGGCAAGAGTAAGTCTCAGGTCCGACATTGGTTTCTCTAAGTTCAAAAACACGCTGCACAAGTATCTGTCAAACACAAGCAGTTTATTTCCATACAGACTTTAACTGTACCCCTTAACTAAAGAACAACATGATAGGAAAAGCGACATCTTACATCCCTTCTGCAAGCTGGGGACCCCGTTACAGCTGTGGATGAAGTGGGAGACCATCTAAGCTTCCGAGGCACTGGTACCAGAGTCCATCGGTGAAGTCCAAATTGCCATACTGTTGTGCAGCTTATATACAGGTTTTTACCCTGTTTAGCAGTTTGGAAGTTTCCGGGGGTTACTCATTGCTTGTTACAGTATGGCTCAGCCATACTGCTTGTCCTTTGACTTTGTTTACATGATTAGTACATTTAGGTAAACAAGATTGTTATGTGTTCTTGTTTTTATCTATAACTTGTTCTTGCTACACTGGCACCATTGCTTCTCTTAAATGGCGTATGTTTCTAGAGGCTTGCTTCTGGCTTATCAGATATGGGGGTGGGGGGGAAGAATGCGTGCCTCACCACCCCTATACTTCACATGTACAGAGCTTGATTCTTCCGCAATTAACTATTCTTCCCTATACTTCTTCCGCAATTAACCCATTGTCTCCCATTGAAAAACTGCTGCAAAAACACTACAGGAAGTAGCTCTATTCAGTTACACTATACATGTAGCTGAAGTTGCGATACTTAGATTGATCTCACCCCGTAGTGTAGACACGTCCTTGGTCTTCTCTTCTCCATACTAAGCAAATCCAGGTTTTTTTAAATTTTCCCTCATAGGTCATGTTTTTTAATCATTTTTGTTGCTTTTCTCTGGACTTTCTCTAATTTGTCCATCCTCTTTCCTGAACTGTGGCACCCAGAATTGGAAACAATACTCCAACTGAAGTCTAATAAGCATGGAGTAGAGCAGAAGGATTACTTCTCATGTCTTGCTTACCATTCTTCTGCTAATATATCCCAGAATGATGTTTGCTTTTTTTGCAACAGCATTGTACTGCAGACTCTTATTTAGCTTGTGGTCGACGATGACCCCTAGATCCCTTTCTGCAGCACTCCTTCCTAAGCAGTCGTTTCCCATTTTATATGTGTGCAACTGATTGTTCCTTTGAAAGTGGGGTACTTTGCTTTTGTTCTTATTGAATTTCATGTTGTTTACTTCAGATCATTTCTCCTATTTGTCAAGATCATTTTGAATTTTAATTCTGTCCTCCACAGCAATTTCAATTTCCCCCAACTTGTATATGGATTAAGTTACCAAGAGCAAATGGGACAAATGCCTGCAGGGGGTAAGAGGAGATGCCAGCCTCATGCATGGGGGAGGATAGGCTGAAGGTAGAGTAAAAAGGGTTCTAGTGTGCGGGAGGTGGGCAGGATTTCTGGGGCCAGCGATGTCTTCAAGTGGGCAGCTGTCAGGGTTTGAGAGACCAGTAACAATCTGGGGACGAAGCATCTTGGATGAGGAGCTAGGGCCAGCCCTGCCCAGTGTCCCATTTTCCCTTTGGAAAATATGATATATACACATTTTCTCTTTTCTTTGGAGCAAGAAGCTAATTCAGCCACTCTGCATGCCACATGCATTATTAAAACTAGAATAATAAAAGAGGGAGGGTTTAGGAATTTTGAAATGTGCATGTGCTTTAAAACAAATAAGACACAAAATTGGCTAGTTAAGACTATAGATAATCAAGACCTCAAATAATCTATCACATGAGTTCAGTGATCTGAATTACCATAGAACTAAATGCCATGTTCAATTTTATTTTCTACTTCCTTATTGCAAATATGAATATTGCCATTATCCACAAAACCAGAAGAATCTGGCAACATAGACAGCACTGCTTCCAGGCTTGTAAGCCATGGCAGAGTTTCAGCTTCCATTAAACAAATGGCAAACAACTTAAAAATTAAACACAAAGGTGAATATTTCATGGTGACTCCATTTGCTACAGGAGTTTGCTTCTTTCACTAGAATGTAAAGAAAGTGACCCCTAGTGTCAGAAAAGGTATATTAGTTTTAAAGAAGTCAATTTGCTAGCATAAGGAAATATTTATATTGCAGTGGTTCCCAAACAGTGGTAATCTGGACCACCTAAACTGACACAGAATGTGATTGAGAAGAGCATCGATGGAATAAAAAGTGAGAGAACCACAGCCTTATTTCAGCACCATTCTCTAAGGAATGGATTCAAACCCATGAAATTAATTTCACTCTGATCCCATGCAGCTTATTTTTCAGTAATATCAGGCTATTCAGGACAGAGTTTTAGTCTGAGAAAATAACTTCAGCTGGCAAGCAGTTATTTTCCTTTACTGTTTAGAATGGATCTGAAATTAATAGTTTTCTTGCTTTAATAAAGGGCAGTTCCATCTTACATAGCTCTTACATCATGCTAAAACACCTATGGATATCTGCTTCATTGATGGCCTAGGAATGTTTCTTTGTTTGCTACTGCTATGGCATACAGTGGGTATTGTAGATTTCATAAATAATGGCTTTGTTGGGCAAGGAGATTGTAGATTTGAAAATATGCCTGATTCTCCTCCTTCTCCTTCACCAGTTTTGCATGGCTGCAGCTCCACTTGTTTCACATACTTATCAGTTATATGAAATTAAAGTCAATGGGGCTTTGCACAGCTGAAGCAGCCTGTCCATACATTACCAGTTGCAGTCTTGATTTGCCACTGAGTGATCCTAGAAGTTAAAGTGAGGTAAAACTGGAGTAAACCAATGGTGAATCAAGCTCTAAGCCCCCCAAACGTGCCTCTACTCTTGAACATTGACTGTCTATATATTACATACTACTCGAATGTTGTTGATGTTTCAGTTCCATGTGTGGAGAAATGACACAGGTATTTCCAACGTGTCTTTGCTCTGCACACTTGCAGGTTTCTTCTTTGGCTCAGGAGCAGGGGAAGCAGTTGATTCAGTGTCAGTGAGAATTATTGGTTTCATCTGGTCTTTGTTTCTGTCAGTATAGTTGTCCATCCACCTCTACAAGGTTTGAACTTAATGTGTCTTGAGACCAGTCCTCCATCCTATTTCATTTAGAGATGGATTCACTTATAACCTGCACTGTCTGAAAAGCTGTTAGTTCTTTGGTTCTTGGATGACAATATGCCTTTACTTTGAGAATGCTTGGGGAATGGTCTCTACTCCTTCCACAACCTTTGGCTGCAGTAGTTTGCTGGCTGATGGGACCAGTGTTTGGTTCACTTGGACACTGGTTTCTGTACAGGGCAGCTATTGGTGTGTGTGGTGTTTTGGGGGCGCTTTTTTTTAAGGTATTGCACTGAGAATCATTTTCCACAAATGTGTACCATTGCTTTTGCTTAAGCTTTGACTTCTGATTCCATTGCCATTGGATCAAGGGTGGGCAAATACCAGCCCACGGGTCAGATCTGGTCCACCAGGGTTAATCTCCCAGCAGGCCTCCCCCATTATATTTACCTGTACAGCCATAGATATGGGCGATCGCAGCTCCTGTTGGCTAGGGATCGCTGTTCCAAGCCAACGGGAGCTGCGGGAAGTGATATCTTGGTCCACACCGCTTCCCACTGCTCCCATTGCAATCAGATTCTCATGTTTTATGGAACTACACACACTAACCCCTGGTGAATGGTGAACTGATATTCGTTTTCATTCTTCAGGGAATACTATGGTGTACCAGTAGCTGACACTCCAATTGTAGCATGGGAATGGCCTCCCCAAAATCCATTTACATTTTCTTGTTCTCTTTGCTACAAATAAGTCAGTTCCAATTTTGGGTGGAAAATGTGTGTCATAAGTGTCTCCTTACCTGATTACTTAAATAAACACACATGGCTATTGTATCTGAGTGCAATGTCTTTGATTTTTGAGCTTGCGTGTGGCCAGAAAAACATCTCATGCTTTGCAGAGACATATTTCAAGTGCTTGCATCAAAAGTTCTTGAACATTCATATCAATTGCAACTTCACAGAGATGGTCCATCATGGCTATTAGCCAGAATGGGTAGGAATGGTGTCCTTAGCCTCTGTTTTTCTAGAGGTGGGTGACAGGGGAGGGATCACGTGACAATTACCTGTTGTGTACCCTCCCTCTGGGGCATCTGGTATTGGCCACTGTCGGCAGACAGGATACTGGGCTGGATGGACCATTGGTCTGACCCCAGTATGGCCATTCTTATGTTCTTATGATCTCATGGATCATTCTTTTCTTCATTCCAACTGTGCAGACTGCTTTCCCCTGACTACCTCCTCCCCATCTATGATGGCACTATAGCCCTGTGGCAACCACTGCTATTGCTTAGGAAGAAAAGTCACATTAATGTATTTTATCTGTCTTAACAGATGGAAATAAGAAGAGCCAGCACCATGTGACCAGCCAGCTTTTCACAGACCAGCCAGGTAGTGCTGCATGAGTCACCAGTGGTCCATATTTTGAGAATGTCTAAGCTAACTAAATTACAAGCATGCACCATTGCCTACATTTCAAGTCTCACAATTTTAAGTATGAATCTGGATGGGATTTTATTCTGCAAACCAATTTCCTCATGATATCTCTGGTGTTCCTGAGACAGACCAGATATTGTCTGTCAAGAATTCTTTTATAGAGCCTGTTATTACTGAGGAATACAGGATTATTGCATTCCAGGGTGATGAAAGGAGATTAATCCATGACTAACAAGGCAGCAAGAGAATACAAAACCCCCTTAGGGAGAAAACATTAACATATAATAGACTTCATTCTGACCAAGATGATGGGCAAATAAAATATATGTTATATGCAGCAGGATCAAAGCAGATTTCAGAATGCTAGAGCACACCATAGAAAACACAGGAGAGAAATAAGTGCAGTTTGGAGGTGGGTATTAAACTTGTCTGTCTTTTTTTACTATGGTGTACAATGGCTATTATCGGGGAAATGAACATCCTCTGGTATTCCATCTGCACAATAGCTATGGTAGTTATTCAAATACAACATACGACTCTGTGGCTTATATGGTAGCCTATTGGTCAAATCTGATATTTCATTCAAAATGACTACAAGCACCATTAGACATGTAATAGGCTGGGCATCTGAAACTAATTATAGCAATGGTCACTGACTGAGCATGAGCCTTAGAGATGCTGCAGTGCTATAACAGACAACTTAAGCAGGAGAGACCTAAAAAGCAAGATTATTTTATCCTATGGATGGACTCACATCTGTGAATTTCTACCTTTTCTAGCTATGCTTTTAGCCAGACTTAAGGTTGATATGATTTTATACTCTTTGATTTGGGTTTGATAACTTTCCAATTAAACTCCTTTCTTTAAGATTCAAGTATAAGCTCTTTTGGGATAATTCAGTCTAAGTCCGGTTTTGGGGAACTGGAAAGCAAGGGAAGGACTTAGAGGTTCCTGACTTGGAGCATTGTCAAAGGCATACCAATGAGCCCCCAGACTTTGAAATGCGGGAGACTAACCCTCAAAATGAAGGACAACAAACTTTGAAACAAGGGACACAGTGATGTATGGCTGAGCTGGAACATATGTCACTGCTGGCATTTTTAGACTGGCTGTAATTCCAAAGGGCATTCTGAGCCACTACTGTTGCACAAGTGGAGTGCAATTATTTGTCAAGTAACTGCTTTGTGCATCCAGCTTAACTTGCCAAAACCATTTTTGACATCCAGGACAAAAAAGGCTTTTGCTAGATTTAGCCATATTTTTTCAGCTGTTGGCAGAAGCTATTGTTTGACTGATGCAGATTGGCAGTTGGCCTGGCTTACTGTTACCATGCTGTTGATCCAGTCATCTGCCTCATTGATTTTGAGGGCAATATAATTAATGTCCATCAATGGAAAATAGATCTTGTCAAATAAACTTGATATCTTTATTTGACAAGATTGTTAGATAAGGTAACCGTGTTGCTGTAAGAGATTTCTGTAAAGCTTTGGACTTGGTACCACACCTTTTGACTATGCAAGTGGAATGCTTCAAAACCAATATGGTACACGTGAAATGGATTAATGCCTGTTGGCGTTAAAATAGCTCACCACAATGAGCTGTCTGCGGTGCTGCTGTTCTCTCAGTCTACCAGTCGCCCCATCTTTACATACCAAGAGTCTGTAGTACATGCTGTACATGCATGTGTAAACTTCTGTGTCTCCTACTCTTACGATAAGAAAAGAGCTGAGCTTAAAAACACGTATGAAATATATGGGTGCATGGGAGTAGTAGTCAATGTAAAGGGACTTTCACTAAGATAAGCTGGAGCCTATCTGTTTTGCAAAGCAATCTGTTGTGGTTGCAGAAGCCATCAACAAAGTGTTCTCCTGCGCTCTCCTTGAAAGTAGCTTACTTGCTAATGTGCACAGGTCAAAACCATTGTCAGCACAAAAGAGCCCTAGCAGATGGCACTCAGTTACCTTTTTTCCTGTAAACAAAATCAGTTACATTAGCAATGAAAGAATTTTCAACACCAGTAGGTGATTTTCCTACCATAAGTGGTGTCTTATTTTCATTGTTCTCACAGAGTTTCTGTGCATAAGTGGAAGATATGGCAGTGCAGCACTCAAAGATCTTTTGAGTCCTGATTTGGCTTCAAAACTCTTTTTCAGAGTCACTGCTCAAGCAAATCACAAATCAGGATAATTCTTCTGAGAGCAGCATTAATTCCAGAAAGAACCGTGTAATTTTATTTGTTCTACCTATCCTAATTCTCATATCAGTGTTATTTCCTGACCTTTTCTGCAGTAAGTTATTCCAGTTTGGTTCACTGCATGTCATGATGAAGAGGAGGGGTGGGCAAGAGGCAGCTTGCAGGCCAGATCTGGCCCATGGCTACCTCGCTGGGACCCTTAAGCACAGTGCAACTGCAGCAGCTTTAAATGTGGCTGCTCTATGTTGGGAGCGAGGAGGGAGGCTTTGTGCTCTGTCCCATCCCCCAGCAAAATCTCTTAGCTCCCATTGGCCAGTTTCCAGTAAATAAGAGCTGAGAAATTTTGCTGGCGGCAGGGGCAGCCAATTAATCTTCCTCCCTCCCTCCGCCCCCAGCCCAACGCGGAGCCACATGGAGCATCTTGCAACTGCAGCCTTCAGGTTCCTGCAGGGCTGCTGGCTGGGAGCCGCTGAGGTAAGCATCTCCCAGTCAGAGCCTGCTTCTGGTACCCATCCCTCCCTGCAACTACCTGCCCTAGAACACCACCCAAAGTCCCTGTATCTCTTTTCCCCAGGTCACAAATCCCTCCCAGATCCCCTCCTACACTTCTCTGCCAGGCCAGAATCCACTATGGCACCCACACCCCTTCCCTGACCCTGAACCCCATTCCCCTGCCCCAGGTCATCACCCAAACCCTCTGCACCCCCTTCACGCAAGTCACAACTCCCTCTCAGACACCTGACCCTCCCAGGCCAGAATCCTCTCCTGCACCCATACGCCCTCCTGGACTCTGCACCCCAAACCTCTGCTCCAGATCACAACCCCCTTTTTCACTCAACTCCCTCTTAGACTCCTCTACCCCAAGCTCCCTTCTGCACCCAAGCTCACTCCCAGACCCCACACCCCCCTGGTAGAAATGCGGCCCTTGACCACTTCCCCAAATCTTGGTGTGGCTCCCCATTAAAAATTATTGCCCACCCCTGATGAAGAGGATAGTATGTAGTCCTAAGTTAGATGCGCAAGTGCTAAGTATTAACTCAGATCAGAGCCTTAGGCTAAAAGCTTGCTACAAAAAGCTGCAAATTCTGCCAGACAGATTTTTCCTCATTAATTGTGGGATTAATTGCACTATTAAACAATTACAGAATCCAATTTATTTAAGTATTTTGGATTTTTTTACATTTTCAAATATGTTGATTTCAATTACAACACAGACTACAAAGTATGCAGGCTCATTTTAGATTTATTTTTTATTACAAATAGGTGGGCTGTAAAAAAAATATTTTAAGTTTCCTCATTAAAGTACAGTAGTGCAGTCTGTTTATCATGAAAGTTGACTTAGCAAATGTAGAATTATGTACAAAAAACATGCATTCAAAAATAAAACCATGTAAAATTTTAGAACCTAGAAGTCCACTCTATCTTACTTCTTGGTCAACTAATTCCTAAGACAAAACACACCTTTGTATATTTTTATAGTCCAAATATTTTTGTAATTAAAATAATGTGAACATTGTACACTTAGTATTCTGTGTTGCAATTGAAATACATATTTGAAAATGTAAAAATCCATCCAAAATATGCAATGTCAATTGATATTCTATTTTTAATAGTGTGATTAAAACTGTGATTAATTGTGATTATGTTTTAATTGCAATTAATTTTAGTTAATCACATGAGTTAACTGGGATTAATCAATAGCCCTAATTATCATGTTGTGAGATGTTATATAGTCCATCTTCTTAAGTCTGAAACACCTTTTGGCTAGTACAACTGTACTAGAATTTCAATAAATTATTTCTCTAGATACTTTTTTTTCTCTTAGAGAACTATTATGCATAGTTCTTATTCAGCAAGGATTTTTCGTGGTTCACAGCATCTTGACTTAAAAGCAATCCAATTTCTCATGTAAAGGTAGACCAGGCAGACCATCTCATTCTCTGAAAAGTAGCCAGCCGATTCAAGTACATTTGGGCTATGAAACCTAGGCATGAAAAGGTTTTGCACATGCAACTCCTGAACAAAAGGGAAAGTGTCCAATTGTTTGAAAATGAAGTCACTGTTGTCTGAGGAAAACTGCTTTAGTGCACTAACAACTGAGCAGCCTAGAGAGGAATTATTTACATGAGAGCTGCCACATTGGACCAGGGCATGGACCATCTTGCCCACTGTCTTGTCTCCAGAGCTTCTGGGGGAGTGTACAGAACAAGGCAATTTTTGAGTAATGGCCTCTGTCTTCCACTCCTGGCTTCTTGTAGTCAGATGTTTAGGGTCATCCCAAGCATGTGCAAGCAATGTAAAGCATGTAATGGTCTCAGGTCAGTGTCCCTCAAATCCTCATCAGTTTGAATCCAATGTCCATTAAGTTCACAGATTACTGATATCACACAGAAGCTTAGCTTCAAACATACTATAAAAATGATAAGAGGTTTAGAAAACATGAGGGGACTGTGCCCCCTGCTTACTGCGCTCACCAACGCCCCTCTCATGGGGGGTAGGCAATCCCAGCTCTCCCCCCTGGCCACTGGGGAAAGTGGGGCTGCGGCTGTGCCAGCCTGGGTCCCTTTTCCCTCCTCCTCCCCCACCAGCCTGGATCCCTTCTCTCTTCCCCTTTCCTCCTCCTCACCAACCCCGGGCCCATTCTCCACCTCCCCGCCCAGCCAGCCCAAATCCCTTCTCCCTTCCTGTACCCCTGCCAGCCCAGGCCCCCCCTTCTTCCTCCCACCACGCCAGCCCAGGCCCTTTCTCTCCACCCCAACCGCAACCCCCCACCCAGCCATGGCACGCACCAGGCCCAGCTCTAACCCTGATGGCCAGGGAGGTGCAGGAGTGCCTGCCCGCCCCGCGTGGGGTGCAGCAAGGCGCAGGTAATGCTGTATGCACACGGCGCTCCAGGGCACTGCAGCCTGCTGAGGTGGGGAAAGCAGCAGTCCGGGGGGTTGCTGCCCCAGCCTCTCCCCTGTGCAGTCCTGCCTGCTCTGCTCATCGCCCCAGTCCTGCCCACAGAGCCCAGGACCACCCGTCCGCCCATCTGCTGGGAGTGGAAAGGAAGGAGCAGACAGGTCATTGCAGCAGCTCCCCCCTGGCAGCTTGGGGGTGCTCTGGCAGCCGCAGTTAAGCGCTGCCGCTGGGAAGAGGGTGAGTCTCCACTGGGGCAGCAGGACTCCGGGTGGTTGGGCACCGCGCTGTGGCTCCCCAAGAGCCTGGCAGCGGGGAAGCCCCCAAGAGCCTACTGCTGACATATAAGCCTGCCTGGGAGCTCTGCTCCTAGCTCCTGTCCCCGGGTTGCTGTCCTGAGCACTGCACCCCCTCCGAGCTGTCATGGCTGCAGTGTGGGGTCTGCTGGCTACTGTGCCACATTTCTTGGTGTTGAAAGCCCTGTGGGTGGAGATGGCGGAAGAGGAGTAGGGGCTTGGTTTAAAATAGCAATTCCAAGCGGTGAGGGGAAGCAGTGCGGTTGCGCTCGAGCTAGGAGAGGGGGGAGGGAAGAGAGAGGGAGGACACAGGTGGGACACAGAATGATGTGATGATGTCACTCTGTTGTCCCGCAGGAAATGCTTTTCTTATATATAGAGAGATGACCTATAAGGAAGGGTTGAAAGAACAGGCCCTTTTTAGTCTAGAGAAGGTTGAGAAGGAAGTAACTCTGCAAATATGTAAAAGGTTGTTATAAAGACAATGATCAATTGTTCTCCTGAGAGTAAGATAAGAATTAATAAGCTTAATTTTCAACAAAAGCAATTCAGGTTAGATACTAGGAAAACCTTTATAAGAATAGGTAAGTACTAGGGATGTTAAATATCGGTTAATTGAATAGTCGATTAACCTCATGAATTCTTATCAGTTAGTCGACTACTCTATAGTGCCCAGGCAGCCCCTGTCCAGGGAATAGGGGTCTGAGCTCCCAGACCCGGCACAAGCCAGAACTGAGCTGGGCTGCCTGCCCGCCTGGCTCCTAGTACACTTGAAATGCAGAGCTGCAGCGGGGGTAGGTCCAGGATCCAGTGCAAGCCAGGACTGAGCTGGGCTGCTGGCCAGCCTGCTAAAAAATTTACTGGCAAGGGGTGGGGGGAAAATGCATATAGTCTATAGCATTAACCTATAAGCTTTTGCTTATCAGTTAATTGATTAATCTACTATTGTATTAAATCCCTAGTAAGTACTGCAACAAATTACCTAAGGAAGCTGTCGAAGTGTTACTACTGGAAGTTTTTAAGAACAGGTGAAACAAACACCTGTCAGGAATGGTTTAGCTGTACATAATCCTTTCTTAGCATAAAGTGTGTGTGTGTGTGTGTGTGTGTGTGTGTGTGTGTGTGTGTGTGTGTGAACTAGATGAATGCTTCATTTCTATGATCCTTTAATGGGGACTGATCATTTTATATAGTGTTCTAATCGCAAACTTGTTTCTTTACCACTTGTAAAGTAATTGATGGACAAAATCGATAGAATTTGCTGGTCAAGTCGCGTACTCATAATTATAAATCAATTTGAAATATAATAGTTCAAATTAATGACTGTCAGCTAGGTGCATAAATTTTAATAAATAACTCAGAATAGCATTTAAGCGTATTATCATTCTCTTCCTGTTATGGAATTGAAGGAATATAAATATCTCCTCACAAAATGTAAAGGCAAGAATAAAATCTGCACTGTATCTGAATCTAGTTTATTACAAGTTGCTATATGTTCCATAACAAATTCCAACCATTAACCAGCTTCTTAACCATGAAGCCAGGAAAATAGCACAGTTAAAAGGATTGCTTATATGCTGTAATCTTTCTAATGGGTTGCATTTGTCAAGAACTGAAATTTTACATAATGGCTTGACAACATGGACATAAAAAAAGAAAAACTGGTATAAAATCTACTCATATTTGTAAAACTTCAAGTACTGAGAGGAATTTCCATTGTTTCTGACATTTCACATATTTCTCGTTAATACAGGGTCCAATTCATCTGGTCATGGATGGGTCTTTTGCCCCATTTGTGTCCCTTACTGAGGCTCTGTGAGAGGAATGAGAAGTGGGACCAGTTCCATTTACAGTAGAATGAAAGGCAATGACGGATATGGACTGGAGAGACACCACGTATTTAGCTCCCTTATCGGGCCTCACAGATAACCCAAATGGACTCTACTTTTATTTCCATACGAAGGTTCAAGCAGGAAAGGTACACTGCAGCACCACACCATGATGCCAGGTTGAGGTCTTCTCACCCCCTCTACTTCACTGCTTAAAGCCAGTTAGTCAGCCTTTATACAGATAAAGTGCCTTTCATCCATAGTGTAAATGTGTGGTATCTTAGGGTTAGCAGTTTTCAGTGTCCAAATGAACAGCTCCACATGTCAATGTGTACTTAATACAAGTACACTATGTGATGGGTTGGATCACAGAAGTCCCCTTGGGGTTGTCACACAGGGTGTGTCTAGACTACAGGGTTTTGTCGACAAAAGTGGACTTTTGTGGACAAAACTATCCATGTGTCTATACTACCGCCGAGTTCTGTCAACATAATGTTGACAGAACTCGGCAGTTTTGTCGACGGCAGTAAACCTCATTCTATGAGGAATAACGCCTTTTGTCGACAGAGTTCTGTCGACAGAAGGCGTTATTGCATCTACACTGTCCTTTGCGTCTACACTCTCATGTCGACAAAGCGGCTTGCTTTGTTGACAGAACTGGATGTAGTCTAGACGCTCTTTGTTGACAGAAGCTTTGTCGACAGTATCAGTCAACAAAGCCTCTGTTGACAAAAGTCTGTAGTTTAGACATACCCACAGTGTGCTGATTAAGCCACTTAGCCTACCTTCCTGCCTTCTGGGGCACCCCACCACCCTGTCCCAGTGGGTCAGATCCTCTGGTCTCTCCCCAGCTAAGGCACAGAGATGGGGTTACTCCCCCAAGCAGAGCAAGACAGACACTGAACCAGCTCAGTTCTGGGAGAGCTCAGCTATAGGGCTGTTGGCAGCATCCAGGAATGCAATCCTCAAAAGGCAACAAACCCCCACATTTTACACAGAGAAAGCTCATAAGGTCAGTCCCTTTTTATCAATGAAAGAGACAGCACAGTGGTTGCTCCTCCCTCTGCCCAGTAACAATTATTTACAGTTGGCTTGATAATAAACAAGAGTGTTTTTATTAAGTACAAAAAGTAGGATTAAAGTGACTAAATTGAAGTGACTAAATTGATTAAAGTGAAAAGAGACAGATCAAAGTAAGGGTACGTCTAGACTGCACTCTAAAATCGAAATAATCAATTTTATTTTGAAATAGGCTATTTCAAAATTTGGCATATCTACCCAATGCCAAATTTCAAGATAAAGTACTATTTCGAGACATCCCTTATTCCTCGTGGAACAAGGTTTACAGGGATGCCGAAATAGCGTGTCCGTTATTTCAAAAATTATTTTGAAATACCGGACACGTTCCTTGGAGCCGGGGTAGCTATTTTGGGATACCTCCAGTATCCCGAAATAGCCTTGCAGTCTAGACATGCCCTTTGTTACCAAGACAAAATAAACAAAACATACCATATAATCCTAATACACAAAAAAGTCTCATAAGGGTAGTTGTGTTAGTCTGTAACTTTTAAAATAATGAGTAGTCCTGTGGCACCTTTGTGACTAACAAAAATATATAGGATCATGAGCTTTCATAGGTAAGAACCTCTTCATCAGATGAGTTGGAGTGGAAATAACAGAATCCAATATAAATATAATAGCAAAAGCAGTTACCTGTCAATTGTAGGGCCCATGTTAAATAAACTAATTAAGTGGACTGGATGTGTCCCATTCATAGCTTTTGATGTGAAAATATGACTGTCAAAAGCGGGGAAAATTGGCTTTGTAGTGTGTTAACCAGTTAATATCATTATTCAAGCCCAGGTTGACTGTGCCAAATTTGTAAATGAATTCCAGTTCAGTCTTTCTCTGTAACTAGGTAGTAAAATTTCTTTTTAGAAGAATGGGTAATTTTAAATCTATGATTGCATGTCTAGGTAGGTTAAAATGTTCCCCTATAGGTTTATTTGTATTACCATTCCTGATGTCTGATTTGTGTCCATTTATCCTTTGTCACAGAGACTGTCCAGTTTGGCCAATATACATGGCAGAGGGGCATTGCTGGCACTTGATGGCATATCCCATTAGTTACAATTGTGCATCCTCTAGCAGATCTTTCATTTGGTTCACATAAGCCACATTATTTAGCACAGTCCCTCTCTTAAGGGATCTAAATTTTACCCTGTAAGTTTCAGGTGTGATCTGAAAATGTTTTAAAACCAAATCTTTGAATTTATCATAGTTTGAAGCCTCACTAATAGGCATCTTATTGAACATGTCCAAGGCTCTCCCAGTCAGTTTTGTAACCAGAGTGGTCATCTTCTGATCCTCAGAAACCGAGTGGATGGTGACAGTCTCTCAAAGGTGATGCAATTCTCGGCAATGTCTGCCGACTCATCATAAGCTGGGTACGATCAATCACACTTACGGATTTTTGGAGAGATTAATCCAGCTGCATTGAAGTGCTGATTCTTCCAGTCCAATATAGCCAGTTCATGCTGTCTATCTCTCTCTGTCTCTTCTCAAGCATCTTCCTTCTCAAGCTGCTTCAGTTCCAGGGTTCTCTTATGATCAGTTTTTTGGGCTTCAAATTCTTCTTCAATTCCAGGGCTAACCACTGGGCTTCCATAGCTCTCTCATGAGCAACTTTTCCCCTGGCAGCTTATGCTTCTGTCTCTAATTGCCATAATTCCATTTGTCTTTTATGTTCATTTTCTTTCTAGGAAATTTGTCCCTGTGCAGTTCCAGTTTCTTTAGGGTCTCACTCTCATTCATTTTGCTGATTTTTCTGCCTCTATTTCCCTTACCCAAAATAAGAAACAGAAAATAACAAACCAATAACTACTTTGTTCTCTAGCCAGCACACTTAGAACATACTTAAAATCACTACTTGCTTCCAGAGCAACCAGCTGTGCACACTACCTTGCTTGACTACACTCCTGTGACAGGCTGGATCATAGAAGTGCCTTGAGATTGTCACCTGGTGTGCTGACCATGCTACTGAGATCACCTTCCTGCCCTCTGGGGCTCCCCACCTTTCTGTCCTACTGGGCCAAAAGCTCTGGTCTCCCCCAGCCAAAGCACAGAGTTGGGGAAACTATCCCGCAGCACAGCAACCCAGAAACTGAACCAGCTCAGCACTGGTAGAGCTCAGCTATAGGGTCGTTGGCAGCACCCAGGAATGTAACTCCCAAAGGGGACTAAAACCCCAAATGGGTCCGTCTTACTCTTTTTACACAGAGAAGGCTCTTAATGTCTGCCCCCTTTATCAATGAAAGAGAGATATGCGCAATGGTTGCTTCCTTTCCCCACCCCTGGTAACAATTATTTATACTGGGCTTGATACTAAACAAAAGTATTTTTATTAAGTATAAAAAGTAGAATTTAAGTAATTGCAAGTGAAAACAGACAGATCAAAGCAAGTTACTATGCTAAAATAAACAAAATAGTCCAGCTAATCTTAACACACTAAGAAAAATTATTTCAAATTACAGGTTGCACCTCTATAAACCGGAATTCTCTGGTCCAGCAACATCCATGGTCCAGAAAGGCCACAGATGTTTCAGGATCAGAGAGTCCCAGCATGCTGTGAGGGATTGGGGGACTGGGAGCCTGGCCAGATGCAAGGCAGGGAGGTGACACCTAGCTCAGCTGGGCTGTGGAGCGGGTTGAAAGCAGGCATGTGGCCCAGCGGGGCTGCAGGCTCCAGGAGCCAGCATGCAGCTTGGCTGGGCTATGGGGGAAGCCCGATGGGGAGGGAGCAGGGCAGTGTGGGGCTGGCAGCATGGGAGCTCAGAAATGACCTCCCTTGGTCTGGAAAAATCCCTTATCTGGGACCAATCTGGTCCCAAGGGTATTGAACCAAGGAGGTCCAACTTGTATATTCCTCACCCTTGTCCTTATTTCAGGTAAAAGGCTTCAAGACAGAGTTGATTTTTTTTCTGCCCTGCTCCTTATATCCTAAGTGTTCTTTGTTTTCAGATTTCTTCATATGTATCCTCTTAGGATAGGGAACCCATTTCACAGTCCAGCTGGAGACAAAAGACAGATTGCTTTCCATTCCTTAAATAGAATTTCCCAAGAGTGGGAATCCTTTGTTTAATTCCCCCAGCCAAATGGAAAAATACCAGATTCAAGATGGATTCCAGCACTAGGTGGCATGGTCACATATTTTTGTAGGACCAACCATAGCTAGGGCTTACAGAAAAAACAAACACATTTACAAATCATTGTCTTGAGCACCAGGCCATTAAGTTTCCTCAGGTATCACTGATGGCTTTCACTACAGGTTGGACTTCCCTGGTCTGGCATCCTTGGGACCAGTCCCAAACAAGGGAGTTTGCCGGACCAGGGGAGTAAATTTCAGCCCCTCTGCTGCTGGCCTCTGAACTCTCCCAGAGGACTGCAACTTGGCCCCCTAGCCGGGCTCACCACCTTGCTACTGGCCCTGACTCCCAGGCTTCCCTCATGGCCACTGATGGCCTCGGCCATAGCGCTATGCTCCCAGCCGGGCTCCCAGTCCCTCAGTCGCCAGACCAGTTCTGCTCCTGGCCCCAGTCAGGTTCCCATCTACTAGCCCTCTTACCAACACCCTCCTCCCCAATTCAGCTTCACTTCCGGCTGCCAGCCCCCTAGCTGCTGGACTGGCTCCACTTCTGCCCCCTCTCCTAGGCTCTTAGCCACCCACCCCCGACCACTAGACTAGCTCCACTTCTAGATCCAGCCAAGCTCCCAGCTACCGAACTGGCTTTGTTCCCGGGCCCAGACAGGCTCCTGTCCACTGGCCCCTCTGTTGCTGGACTCCTAGCCAGCCCCCGCTCCCAGCCTTTGGGGCTCTCTGGTCCAGGGACTCTCTGGTCCAGCAACATCCATGCCAGAGCACAGATGTTTCTGGACCGTAGTGTCCCAGACCAGAGAGGCCCAAACTGTAGAAGATTTAGATTAATAAAACAGGTTTACACTTCATATTTCTAACTTCATGTACAAGAGTGATACATGCACAGAAATAGTATATACACATTCAGCAGATTGTAACTTTAAAAATATGTGATGATGCATTTTTGCCCATTATCTCTTCGAGATATGCATATTCATAAGCCAATTTTCATAAATCACAGGGGGGTATCGCAAAGAAAAAACAATGTTTGGACATGAAATGCTACACTTTACTTAAATTTATTAGACTAATTAAGTTAACACTTTAGCTGTCACTTTGTCACTCTCTTGAGAGGCTCCTTAGGGAAGATTAACCAAAATTCTACCACAGCAATAATTTTCTGCTAAGCAAAAAAGCGATACTCTCCACAGAATTACTGCTGCCTTGCGATATGGCCTAGCGCTTCAAAATAATTGCTGAGCAGTCGTGAAAGATTATTTCAGGAATCAAGCAACCACAGCTAAAAAGGGCCATTTTTTCATTATGATGATTTGGTTGGCAGGTATTAATAAATCTTAAACTTTTGTACATCAATCAGTATTAGATTTTATTCACTGAATCATTAAAATATACCATATGCAACCAACAATGTGTTTTAAACCAGTTTAAAATATAATTTTTCCTCACCAAAGGACCATGAGGAGCATTACTTGAACAAGAGAATAAGAGATGAGGATGCCCACTCCTTCCTTCCAATACATTGGATATAATTTTGTCCCCTTGCTAGTAGTGCTGCTGCAGACTCAGAGGCAACACTTGCCAAGCTGGCAGGTCTCCTTTCCTGCCCATAGAGAAGGGCAGAAATGGAGGAACTCTGGATATTGTTGCCAGCTAGTAGGGACAATGCTGTCTTTCCAGGGCTCCCCACACGCTGCCCTTGGTGGAGGAGAGTTGTTGAGAGGGATAGATGCTGATGAGCTGGCTCTGGCACTGATGGTTCCAGGGAGGGAATGGCGATGGCTTGGGGACAGCTAGCCTTCATCGTTATCTAGAACTCACTACACTGGTCCTCCCCCAGCCCTTACAGCCACCCAGCAGCAACTTAAAAGGGCCAGGGATCTGAGCACTGCCACTGCCACAGTAGCGATGGTGGTGGCCTTTACAATCGCTGGGCCCCAGGGCAACTGCCCTCTTTGTGCCCCCTGTCAGCAGGCCTGGTTGAGAGAAGTACTTCATCCTAAAAGAATGAAAGGTTGGCCTGGTAATCTGATTGCCAAAGACTATACCAGCAGTTTATTTGTTTCATGAAGTTCTAAGTATTAAAAAAGATAAAATCTTGTCCCCGATTTGTGCATTTTCACAACCATCACCATCCAGGATATTAGAGCAGCAGATGGCACATCTGTCTTTGAGTTTCTTTGCGCTGACTTCCTGCCTCATAAGAACATCATTAACTTATGTAGCTACAATGTATTGTATATGTTTATAAGTGTACTTTCAGACTAGCTTTGCAGTTCTGAAGGTCTCCAGCCCTCACTAATTCTCAGGCTGAAAGGATCCAGGATTGAAGCCAAATGATATTGCTCCACAGTGACTAAAAATGCAAAACTGAATCATAATAGAATCATAACAATTTTACAGAATAGAAATAACATTAATTTAAAATAAGATGTTTTTCTTCTACGAATGCCATGTAGTAGTAACTTGAGCCAACTCAATTGAGTAACTGAAAAATCTGCTTAGCATAATTTCATCACAGCCTCATAGGATTCGTGTGTTTAGATTCTCATGGGGAGAAGTACACAACTAGAAGCCACTGGGGTTAATATTTTTATGATTTAAATTGTTTCTTATGTTTAAAAATAATTGTATTCAATTTTGCATATATGACAGATTTATTACAGCACTGCTAAATGTGTCTAACACTACAGTATATCAGCATCTTTGATATATTAATTATGTAACTAATAAATATCATAACTAAACACTTTTTAAAAAATAAAGGAACTCCACCTTGCTTTGCCTATCACATCATCCAAAATAACCTGCTTAGAGTTCACAGATGGGGAATAACCAGCCAAAGGTTAAGTTACAAGAGGAAATATAACATTTATAAGGCCTGATCTTACAAGCTGCTGTTTGTCTTCTGTGAGATGCTCGGCACTCTCAATTTCCACTGAATTTAACTGAGGGTACTCACCATTGTACAGGATCAAATCCATATCTAAGAGAAAGCCTCAATAAAGATCTGCTTTATATTTACCATGAGAGCGGCACAACTCAGGCTTCAAGGGGTACATATCAGGAGTAAATTCTAGAGCCAAAGGCCTCCTTTACCTCTATTAATAATTTCTGAAAACATCTACAAAACATAGACATTGTTTACTTTGGCTCAGTGAGGAAAGAGAGGTACTTTTATGTAATAATTTTGAGGCAAACCATTCTGGAGAAGCTGCTTTTTCAACCTTCATATTTCCCCTTATGTATTTCAGCTTCAAAACAGGCTTCCTGGAGTCAGGAACAAATCAAAAACCTCACAAAATCCATACAGTGAATGGAAGGGTCCTGTGTCAGTATACTGGAAAACTCGTTGTACAAACATTAATCCTACATGTATTTATAAACCACCACCCCTTTTTTCATTGTGATACTAGTAGTCCTGTGGCATCTTAGGGACTTAGCCACAGGACCTTAGCAGTGTTATAAACTTAGCAGTGTTATTTCGGAATAACTGATGTTATTCCGAAATAACATAGTCTGCGTCTACAATACAAGGACATAATGTCGAAATAATGTCAAGCTGGAGGACTTCTTACTTAGACTCCTGCAACCCTCATTTTAGAGGAGTAAGGGAAGTTGGAGGAAGTGCTCTTTCTCAGACTTCCTGCTGTATAGACAGTGCCAAAAGCCAAAATAAGCTATTTCAATTTAAGCTATGCAATTGATGTAGCTGACATTGTGTAGCTTATTTCAGGTTTAGCCCTGCTGTTTAGACGTTCCCTTACTATATATCTTTGTTAGTTTCTATCATGAGTTTTCATGGTAAGAACCTCTTCATCAGATAAGTTGGACTGGAAATAACAGAATCCGATATATATAAACAGCAAACGCAGTTACCTGTCAATTGTAGAGCCTGTGTGAAAGAAGCTAATTAAGTGGGCTGGATGTGTTCCATTCATAGCCAACGGGAACAGTGGGAGGAAGTGCCTGGGACCGGTGCTGGGAGCAAAGGCAATTAAGTGCTCCCCACCCCCTCACACCCAGACCCCCGCACTCCTACCCCCTTCATGCACCATCATCCTGCCGAGACCCCGCACCCCCAGCCGGCTCCTGCATCCTCCCTGTCAACCAGACACCCTATCCCCAGCCTGGTCGCACATCCTCCCTTGCTCCTGCACCCTCTCCCCAGCTAAGGATATTAAATTTAAATTAATCAACTAATTGAATAGTCAATGTAATTTGCATCGACTATTCGATTAGTTGATAAGAGCACCTCCGCCTTTGAAATGTAGCAAGAGCCCTGCTGGCTCTTACAACATTTCAAAGGCGGAAGCGTCGCATGGAGCATGGCCAGCAAGGGCCCTTGCCACATTTCAAAAGAGGAAGTGCTGCTAGTTCCCCGCTGCACCCGTGCCACTTCTCCCCATGGAGACAGTGCTGGGGGCGGAACCAGCTTTTAAGTTAGAGGCAGCAAGGAGGGTGAAGCGACTGGTCGAGTCACTAGTTGACTTACATCCCTACCCCCAGCCAGACACCCTACTCCCACCCATGCTCCTGCACCCTCCCTCCTGGCCACACACTGTATCTTCCCTTGGTCTTGCCCCTTCCCCCTGGCCAAAACCCCTACTCCTAGCCTGCTTCCTTTCTCCCATCCAGACCTCGCACCCTCACCCCCTCCTGCACTCCACCTCCCACCCAAATCCTGCACCCCATTCCTTGAGCTGGCAGCCCTGTCCGCACACTGAACCTCTGTTTTTGTCCCAACCCCAGAGCCTGGGGTATCCACAAAATTCACTAACCCTGGAACTCCAGAAGAGTAAATCTGGTCTATGGGAAGCCTTGAACCTAAGCTCTCCCTCTCCTTCTCCCTTTCCATGTGGTGCTGGAGCATCAGAGGAGTGAAGTGTCTCAGTTGGGGGGCCACATCAATGAGGGTTGGGGAATTTGGAAGGGTATTTTTTTTGTTTTTCACTTGTGTGATCTCCAACTGATTTTTCTGTGGGTCAGTGGCCCCCCTAACCCAAAAAAGGTTCCCCACCTCTATCATAAATAAAGAAAACATGGGAGCCTTTTCTGTTGGACATAAATTAATATTTTACTTTATTTAAAATGAAGTTTGATAAACTAACATGAGAAAGTTAAAGTGCTTAGTCTGTTCAATAATTTAAATTAATACTTCTTTTCTTACTGGTTATATTAACTGTTCTCCCTAGCTGCAGAACTAGCAAAATGGCTCAGGTGTAATTCTGTAATTAATGGCAAGTTTCCATTAGCAACTGGTGGTCCACAGAAAGGTTTGCATATAGACAGGTGGGCCATGAGAACCACTGTGTTAGGGGGATGGGATAGCACTGTGTTGAGGAGGGATGGGTGGGCGGGGCTGGTGGCAGCACGGCAGGGCCGAGGGAATGGTGCCCCCCACCTGTGAGGAGCAGCCCAGACCCAGTCCCAGTCCCAGTCCCAGTCCCGGTCCCGCTGGTCAGAAGCCCCATCAGCACTCACACAGTGTTGGCCTTGTTGAGCAGGTAGAGCAGCAGCAGGCATAGGCAGCTGAGGGAGCGGGAGGCCATGGCAGCCACACTGCCAGCCATGATCCCAGAAGGTAATTTCTATAAAACCTTTATTACTGTATACATTTTTAGTATGTTATAATAAAACAATTTTACCACCAATTTTTCATTAACCTCTCTTATGCAAACTCATTGCATGACTATTTTGAACTCCTTTATACTGAAAAAAAATTGCAGTCCACATTTACAAAAAAAGCAACTCCCCTCCCCACAGAAGTTCTTGTGTACGGACCTGTATTGTGAACACAGATGCAAAGGCAAAATTGTCAGCAAAGAGGATGAGATAGGTACGAAAGGCCTTAGGGGGAAAGGCAGTTGAAAATCTTTTATGGATTAAGAAGAAAAAGGCGGGTGAACTGTCTTACATTGTTTTTTTGCTGAAGTCAGTAATTGGCAATGATATTGCTCGTTTGTTAAAGGATTCATTATTAATACCTGTCTGACCATGTTGGCGCCAACTGATATGGGTGTCTAAGCATTCCTGTGTTAGACAAGGACTTAATCCTGTCTGTGAGAACACAGGTTCTCCATCCTTTCCGTATCTGTGTCACCAGGTGTTAGTCAAGTCAAACACAAATGACTGGAACAACAACTATTTTATTAACACAACACTAAATTTAACAAACATAAAATCCAAATGTCACAAATGAAACATGCCATGAAGCCAGGACCAAAAACCACAAATAATCAAAACTGGGGGCAATACGAAAAACAGGGACTTCATACCTCCATCACAATATTTGGTGATGAAAGATAAGCAGGAGTCCAGGACGGAGAAAAGGGAACTCAAGGAAACAGCACAGAGTTGTAGAGGCTCAGGCAGATGAAAGGTCCTCAGTCTTTTCTCTTCTATTCTTGGCACGCTGTCCTACGTGCGGAGTGTGGACAGGAGGACGAGTGATGGTAAGTATGCGTGTGTGTATGATTGACAGATCCAGTTGCCTGGCCCTGCTACAATCTCCTAACTTAAAACAAATAAGCCCTGCACCAGCAACCATTACAGGTGTGCGACACAGGGTTGCTGCACTACAGAATACTGTCTCAAACACTCTCTCTGGTAGGAGACTACCAGTCTCTGTGGTGGCAGCAACCAGGCTCCTACCTCCGTCTATTAAGCCAAACAGCCTGCCCCAGCTGCCTGAAAGGGCCGACAGATAGACTGTCACTCCAGCACTGCTGAGGTGCACAGAGGGCACACATGCAGAGAGCTCTGACGGGCAGATGAACACCCCTTATAAGTCCTCTTTTTGCTGGACAGATTAGAGTCAAGTGACCCTCTTTTCCCACCCTTTCCAGGCAGGGGATAGCGACAGGAAAGCTAGGGTTGCCAGGTGTCCAGTATTGACCCAGACAGTCTGGTATTTTTGCTTCCTGTCTGGTAAAAAAATTCAGAAAATGTCCAGTATTTTCTGATTTTTTCCCGGCCAAGAGGCGGAAATCCTGGGTGCTTACTGGGTTCTGCAGGGGAGCTGTCCGGCACAGGGAGACGAGATGGTGGACGGCCGCCGGCAGCCTGTTAGGGCCAAAAGCCTCAAAAGCATTTCTTAAAGAGGCCATGCTTTTTTTTTTAATTAATTTCTTTTGCTTAACAACTCTCGGGGTCTTTTTATTTCTCAACAAATTTGGTCTCCCCCCTTTTTTTTTCTCAACAGAATTTTTTCCCCGGTGTTTTTTTTTTGGAGGGGGGGGAGGTTGTTTGGTATTTTTGGTTAAAGCATCTGGCAACCCTAAGGAAGTCTAACCACTATCTTTAACAGGACAAATTAAAATGGTGGACATAAAAACTGGCACCCCTTTCCTGACACCTGGATTTAGCCCAATTATAAACATGTTGATCAAATGTTTAGAACAATTTGTTATTTTTAGGTGCATTAGCCTTTTTAGCAGGGCTGACCCTGCCAATTTTTGTGCCCTACACAAGCCGAGCATCTGCACCCCCACACCGGGCTGGTGCCTTTGGGGAGGGGAGGGCTGCACTCAGGGTTGCAGAGCCAGTTGTGAGGGGTAGGTCAGGGAGATAGCAGGGATTGAGCCCATCCCCCCCACTCACCAGCAGTGGAGGGAAACTGACCCCAGCCTGCTCCAATCCTGCTAAGGCAGACCTGGGCAAGTTCTGGCCTGCCAAGCCACCAGATCCAGCCCACAGAGGCAGTGGGGAACCCTAGGCAGGCTCCCCTGCTTGCCCCTCAGCCCCATGCAGAAACGTGGCTGCCAGGCTTCATTTCCATTTCAAAACTGGAGGGGAGGAGGGAAGCTTCAGGAGTCGCCTCCGCCCCCAGCACAATCCCATTGGCCAGTTTCTGGCCAGAATAATGGGCAGCCAAGAAGAACCACGCCGCCTCTCCTCAGCTCAGTTATTCACTGAAGCAGGTGGCTAGGCAAGCAGGCTGGCTAGGAAACGTTTTAAGCTCTGCAAGCCTTAGCTCTGCAGGCAGGCAGGCTGGCTTGGCTGCTGGCAGGTAAGTTTCCTAGCCACAGCCTGCCTTGGGCACCCCAGTTCCTCCCTGCCCCCACCCTTTGCCCCTTCCCCCCTCAAAATACTTAAGAACATAACATAAGAACATAAGAACGGCCGTACCGGGTCAGACCAAAGGTCCATCTAGCCCAGCATCCTGTCTGCCGACAGTGGCCAGCACCAGGTGCCCCAGAGGGGGTGGACCAAGACAATGATCAAGCGCTTTGTCTCCTGCCATCCTCCAGCCTCTGTCAAACAGAGGCCAAGGACACCATTTTATCCCTAGCTAATAGCCTTTTATGGACCTAACCTCCATGAAATTATCTAGCTTCTCTTTAAACTCTGTTATAGTCCTAGCCTTCACAGCCTCCTCTGGCAAGGAGTTCCACATGCTGACTACACGCTGTGTGAAGAAGAACTTTCTTTTATTAGTTTTAAACCTGCTACCCATTAATTTCATTTGGTGTCCTCTAGTTCTTCTATTTAGGAACTAATAAATAACTTTTCTTTATCGCCCTCTCCACACCACTCATGATTTTATATACCTCTATCATATCACCCTCAGTCTCCTCTTCTCTAAACTGAAAAGTCCCAGTCGCTTAACCTCTCCTCATATGGGATCCATTCCAAACCCCTAATCATTTTAGTTGCCCTTTCTGAACCCTTTCCAAGGCCAAAATATCTTTTTGAGGTGAGGAGACCACATCTGTACACAGTATTCAAGATGTGGGCGTGCCATAGTTTTATACAGGGGCAGTAAGATATTCGGGTCTTATTTTCTATCCCTTTCTTAATAATACCTAGCATCCTATTCGCCTTTTTGACTGCCGCTGCACTGTGTGGAAGTTTTCAGAGAACTGTCCACGATAACTCCAAGATCTCTTTCCTGATTTGTCGTAGCCAAATTAGCCTCTGTCATACTGTACGTATAGTTAGTTATTTTTCCCAATGTGCATTACTTTACACTTATCCACATTAAATTTCATTTGCCATTTTGTTGCCCAATCACTCAGTTTGGTGAGATCTTCTTGGAGTCCCTTACAGTCTGCTTCTGTCTTGACTATCCTAAACAGTTTGGTATCATCCGCATGATACTTCTGTCCCCTCTTGCACCCACACCCTCTTCCAGATCTGGCATCCCAATCTCTTCGCCCAGATCACAAGCCCCTTCTACCCTAGGTCACATCTCAAACCCCTGCCCTAGGTCACAACTACCTCCTTCACCCAAATTCCCTCCCAGACTCCAGGCTCCCTCCTGAATCTTAATCTCTTATCCCAAGCTCCCCTCTGCACTCAACCTCCATCCCAGACCCTGCACATCCTCCATTAATATCAGGGAAGACTGCAGCCCTGAACCACTTCCCAAAACATTGGAATGACCCCTGTCAAAAATTATTGCCCACCCCTGTGCTAAGGGGAGGGGACTCGAAGGAAGGGTGCAATGGGGGCGAGGAGGGGAAGGAACAGAGGAGGGGTTGTCCCAAGGCTCACAGCCCTAAAGGGACGGCCATGGTGGCGGTGGCGCTGGCTGCCAAAGCTGGTGCCGCTGAATTCGCAGCTGCCTAGGGCAGCAGGAAATTTGGGGCGGTGCAAGCCGCACTGAGCCTAGTGGCAGGGACAGCCCTGCTTTTTAGGCACGTTTAACGCGATCGTAGACGTGTGGATGCAAGGAAACGTTTTATGGCCAAACTGGGGCGGTGCAAACACCCGGCCCGCAGCAGACGCGCCGTGCAACACGAACGCGAGCGCAGGGCGCAAGGGTTGTAGTTAGAGCCACGTGTCCTCAGCTCCCCGCGCCAGCAGGCGGGCGGGGCTCTCGCTGCCCTGCGATCGATGCTCTCGGCGGTTCCGCGCCTGGCTCGGCGTCTCGGGGTTCGATTGTCGCACCCGGAAGCCGGTGAGCGGACGTGGGTGGCGCAACCGCAGTCGGACGGTCAGAGGCGCCCGGGCCGTGGACTGTGGCGATGGAGGCGGCAGCGGCGGATCCGCGCTACCCCCGCTCGTCCATCGAGGATGACTTCAACTACGGCAGCAACGTGGCCTCGGCCAGTGTGCACATCCGCATGGGTGAGACCCGGAGTCCCCAGCCTGCCCCCCCCTTAGCTTGTGGGGCGCCCCCTGCGGGACTGGGGCTCCCGCCCCGCCGTTAGCTGGGCTCCTCCAGTCCCTTTCCCCCCCCCCCGCTGCCCCGGGAGCGTGGTAGGCGACACTCTGGGTTCAGTGCAGAAATCCCCTGCCTGCCTCGCTCTGCTGCTTCCCCTCCGCTGGTACAGACTGTAAACCCCCCCCCCCCCACCCAACTACAAGTCTGCTCGGCTTTGGCTATGTTTCGCTTTCTCTCTCCTGCCTGGATCAGGCTACAAACTGAGGCGCAGACATTGTAATCCAGCGCCTTTCAGTAGGCCTCAGTAGGTTGTCTTGATTAATAGGTTTTCTCATAGTACCCAGTCTAGGGTAAAGCACTTATCCAGGATGAGTACAGTTCGGGAAAGGTCAACTTGTTTTATTATCAAAAGTGGATTCAGATCTAATTCTTAAGATTTATGTAAGAGGAATGTTCTGCTATCCCATCTGCTTAATCCATCACGGCATAGTTAGTTATAGCTTTAATTTATATTTTACATGCACTTTTAATTTATTGCATAAAATATATATTTGTGCAGAGTCTGTAGGAAGTCGATGTGCCACTTAAATCCAGGTTAAGCAGGACACAGGCCCTTGCCTTGGCGTTTTGCACAAGGATGAATTTCACCTTCCATGTTTGAGATACAGTACTGTCTCTTATCAGAACACAGGAGAGAGGCTGTGCTCTCTTCTATTGAGATTTGACTTTTGTCTCACTAGTTGATTTATTTACTAATAATCAGTTTGAACTTCAAGCATTGCTATGGAGGAAACATAAATGTCAGATCTGGCTTCTAGAACTAGAATAATTTTTTAAAAAGTTTTATCAGAGATTTGAAGTTTTGAATGAAGGGAAAAACAGCTACTATAGGTGTAGAAAAACAGATATTTTTTCTTGATCTTAAGAATTCAGGTAGTGACAGAAGGCTACTAATATGAAGAGACTTTTTTATTGCTTTAAACACGTGGATCTGTTAATAAACATATTCAGTAAACTTAAGTCATTTGGGACTATGTCTGCCAATGCAAGATTTTTCAGCAGTCTAGTTTATAGCTGTGTCCAGCTTGTTATATTTCCACATACCATGCAGGTGCATTAGAGTTGCCTGGGGAAAGTACTGCTACCATTTTTGTTCTGTGATCTATCTTTATGTAGTTCAATAATCATATCAGTTTCTGTTGCTTCAACTGTATATCACATTGCAAACTCAGATTTAATTTGCTGTCTACTTTAAATGTGATTCAACAGAGTACTCAAAGTTGACATGTCATTTTTGTTTCTTTATTTCAGCTTTTCTACGAAAAGTCTACAGTATTCTTTCAATTCAAGTACTTTTGACCACAGTGACATCTGCAATATTTCTGTACTCTACTCCAGTTCAGATATTTGTGCATCAAAGGTAAAGTTCTTAAATGAAGTGGAGGACTTTACAAAAAGTAAAATGTAGTTTGTTCAATGGCCACTTTGTAATTTGTGGGTGGGAGGATATTTAATTATATTAAAATGTTTATATCTCCCAGATATATTTGGAGTAAAACACCCTCTTTGTCTTTGGCTCTAATTCTCTTTAACTGTATTCCTCTACTAGAAACCTTGGAATCTGACTACATTTTGTTTATTTTCTTTCCATATTTTTCTTTCCTGTCTTCTTCCCTGTCTTGATCCTCTCTCTGCTGAGATACATTCCTTAATCACTTCACATCTCAACGAATGCTTTTTCATTTCTTATGATCTTCCTAAATCCCTGCTTTTCAACTCCACGTTTGGAATGCTCTCTAGTTCAACAGTCACCATTTTTGGGTTCCTGGCCTTTGCTGACTCTGAGAATTATCCTGAAATTCTTCACATACCTGATTCTGTCTGCCTCAGAAATTATATCCACTAGGGATGTGAAAGATTAACTCCCTGCTCCAGCATCACAGAGCCCACTATGAACAGGAGCTGCTCTGAGCGTCCAGGGCAGCTCTTATCCATGGCAGCCTTGGTGTGTCATAGGCTGGGGCTGCTCCAGCTCTTGTCCATGGTGAGCCCGGAGCATCACAGGCAAGGGCTACTCTGGGTGTCGGGAGCACCCCTGTCTGCGGCAGGCCCGTGAGTCTCAGTCAGGGGCTGCTCTGGCAGGGGGCGCTGCTCTAGCCCTGCCGTGGTGGGTGAGGCTGGGCTGGGAGCGCCCCTCCCCTTAATTGGTTAACTGATTAAACTTCACATTTAACTGGTTAACAAATTAAATGGGATTTTGCATCCCTAATATTCACCTCTGTCCAGTGTTCCTTACTGTTGCTACTAGTGTCCCTTTGTCACAGCTGATCCTATTTCAGTTGGTTTTCATCTGTATTACTCCAATTTGGAACTTTCCCTCTCAGGCACTGTTCCCCATATGCTTAAGTTGGAGTGAATAAACCACACATTCTTGAACAATGTAAGTTATACTGACCTAAATGCAGGGATGGACACTGCTATGTTAGCTGGAGTGCTTCTCCTGCCAACATAGCCACTGCTGATCGCAGGAACTGGAGTAATCAAGTCGATAGGAGATAGGGTAACTAGTTTATCAGTTTCATTTCAGCAGCAAATTACTAGTTAATGTTTATGTTGATTTCTGTGCATAAAGTTACTCACATGGATTTGTAGAATCAGAGCCCATGTGTATAAGTATTATGGATTTATTTACAGATAAAAATATTTTCTGTTTGCATATGTAGAGGGGTTATTTTTTCCCCTCCAAACACAAGCATAATAGATGACTGTTTTAGATCCAGCTAACAGATCTCTGAACAGCCTACATCTTTTTGTATAAAGAATTCTTATGTCCCTCAACTTAGTGTTACCATTGACATAGAATATAAGTATTCACTTCTTAAGAAATTTGAGGGGGAGTAGTATTACTACTTTTATTTAACTATGACTTTTCTGTGTTTAAACGTTACAGCCCTGCTTTGCTTTTGGTGTCTGTGCTTGGATCTTTGGTTGTGATTATAGCATTAACCCTGTACAGACATCAGCATCCTGTTAATTTATACCTGCTCTTTGGATTTGTAAGTATCCCTATAATCTCATTCTTTACAAGAGTAATGCTTAATGTAAATGTTATTTGGAAGCAACTTTTTAAAACCAATCAGTGGTGTCTAATTTATTTCATTGTACCTTTTTGGGGGGTGTAATATAAAATTCTCAGTCCTTCAGAATTTTTGTATGCTCTGGCTGCACTTAGTTCCCCTGGTATCTTTTATCAGTCATTTGCAAATTTCCTTATGGAAAGAATACATCATATTGGGCTTTAAATAGGCCTCAGCAAAATTTGTTTTGTTTTAATATCTCCCTTGACTTTAAGGACATTTTTATTGTCTATAACAGTAGTGGGAAACTTGCGGCCCATTAGGGAAGAGTTTCCCAATTTTATTTGGCCACGGAACCCTTTTCAACTAGAAAGAATTTTGCGGAACCTCTGACTGACTGCGCGCACGCAGCGCTGAGTAGTGACATCATCGTCCCCACTCTGGCTAAGCTGGCATTACCCAGGGACACTTATCGTGGCAAACACAAATTAAAATTGTTTTCAATAAAATTCAAAAATGAATGAAAATTCCATTCCATTACAATAATTCAGGTTGTAATGGAATTTTCTCACTGAACCCCTATTTTCACTTTACGGAACCCAGGGGTTCTGTGGAACACCATATGGGAAACACTGCATTAGGGTAAGACACCTGCAGGCTATAAGACAGTTTGTCAGTGATCTCCAGCCTTTTTAATCACGAGATCACTCTTTGAATTTAAGTGCAATCCAAGATCTACCTCAAATCCAAATACCCTTGCCCTTCCTCCTTTGTGCCCCCTTTCCGAGGCCTCACCCCTGCTCACTCCATCCTCCCTTCCTCCCTCACTTTCACCAGGTTGGGGCAGAGGTTTGGGGTGCAGACTCTGGTCTTGGATTAAGGGATTTGGAGTGTGAGAGGGTCTCTGAGCTGAGCTTGTGGCAGGCATTTTGGGTGTCAGAGGGGGTTCTAGGTGCAGGCTCTGGGAGGGTGTTTGGATGCAGGGGTGCTCAGGGCTAGGGCAGGGGCTTGGGGTGCAGGAGGGGGTTCATAACTGGGGTAGGGTTTCAGGATGTGGGCTCCAACTGGGCACTTCTTACCTCAAGCTGCTCCTGGTTGGTGGTGCAGTGGGGCTAAGGCAGGCTCACCCCTGCCCTGGCCCTGCACCACTCCCAAAAGTAGCCAGCAAACTCCCTCCATCCCAAGCCCTGTTGTTCCCCCTCTCTGCTCTGTGGAGATAGGATACTGTGTGGGAGGACACCTTGACATCAGTGCTCCTCTTCTCCCTCCCCTGTCCTGCACAGCAAGCAGGAGGCTCCTGGGGATTGGGGGAGGCATTGCCAAGGCAAAAGGCAGGAGATGTGCAGCAGTAGCGGGGAGAGGCAGTTGAAGTGCTGGCACTTGATAGCCTCTTGGCCAAACCAGTCAGGATCACCTGTCAGCGGTTCCAAGATCTATTGGTTGGTGACCGCTGGTTTATGTTAAACCTCCGCAGGCAAAGCCCCCCTGCAGCTCCCAGTGGCTGTAGTTCACCATTTCTTGGTGGATCAATAAGGTGCTGAATAGGATACACAGGACTCAAGGAAATTTCTGTGTTACCAAATGTACCAAACTTAAACAGTTGATAACTGTGGTCAAGCACAGTTACTGAAAGGGACTAATAGCAGCTTCCAGTGCAGAAGATTAAACTATCTATTTTCTCCTTGGTGATGAGTTTTTTTTGAGTGTGTTTCCAATCCAAAGAGCATATGAACGATCTAGTCTCAAATCTGGATCACATTCAGGATAGTATATAACTATGAGTCAGCGCATATGTAGAATTTTGTAGTTATCACAGTTACTCTGACTGTCTAAGGCAGGAATTTTCAAAGTTGGGTCACGGACCCGCCTGGGTAAGCTGTTGGCGAGCCACAAGATGCTTTGTTTATCTAAGCATCCATAGGCACAGAGCCTCATAGCTCACATTGGCATGGACTATACCACTTCCTGCAGCTCCACTTGTCTGGAAATGGTGAAACACAGCCAATGGGAGCTATGAGGCTCTGTACCTTTGGACGCATAGATAAACAAAGTGTCTTGCGGCCCACCAGCGGCATACCCAGGTGAGCCCGCAACCCAACTTTGAAAACTACTGGTCTAAAGCGGGGATGTAAGCGACGAGTTGATTATCTGATAAGCATAAGCTTATCTGATAGTCAACTAGCGATGTGACTAGTCGCTTCCCCTCCCTTGCTGCCTCTATCAGAGAGAGGCAGCAAGGATGGGGAAGCAGGAGCTGGTTCTGGGGGGGAGATGGCTTAAAAGCCGGTTCCCCCAGCACAGTCTCCGTGGAGGGCAAGGCAGGTAGAGGCACAGCAGAAAACAGTGCAAGCGGAGACTGAAGCAGTATCGGCTCGTGCTGCTTCTGCTGCACTTCTGCTTTTGAAATGTACAGAAGCCCCACTACCCTGCTGTGAGTACAGGGCCAGTGAGGGAACTCCCCTGCTGGTCCCGCACTCCCTGAGGGGCTCTGCTTTTGGACTGTAGCCTACAGTCCTAGGAGGCAGTATTCCATTGGAGAGTCAGTGCAGCCTAGCTTCCATCCGCTGTGCAGCTCTGCCCTATCAGAAATGGGGGTTGGACCAGTGGCACATAATTCACTGTGTCCTCTGTGCCTCATCTGTTTGGATGGGAGCTATGCTTCCTCAAAAAACTGGATACATGTTAAACTCCCTCCCCCCCACTCGTTGCCCCCTGCAGCTTCCCTGTCTTTTTCGGCAGGGATTCAAAGGAATTCTGCAGGGACAGTGGGGGAGCATTTTCTGCAGATACACAGTACCACAGAATTCCCCCAAGATAAACATGATAAAAACAGGCGAGGTGCTGTTCTGAAAGTAAATTTTTCCCTCATGGTGTCTAATGAATATTAAAACTAAGGAAAATTCCAAGTTTTGTTTCAGTCCTGTGCCAATACACAGTAGTGGATTTGTTTTCAAGCTGGTTGGTTGAGGGAAAGGAATTAAGGACACAAGTTACTTCCCTCCCATAGTCCTAAAATTTCCCAGAGAAAGTATTTTAATACTGAAAAATATAGAGAGAAACTGAAAACAGTTCAGTTATAATAACCATTCCAAGAAACCTACCTACTTTTTTATTGTTGTTTAAGGGAAACGTGTTACGCACATTACTTAAAACGGTCACGTACCATAGATGTAGATGAGCTGTAAAATGCTCTCTTTTGGATAAACAAGAAGAAGTCCTGTGGCACTTTAAGGCTAAAAGATTTATTAGGGCATAAGCTTTCGTGGGTAAAACCCACTTAATCAAGAGGGGTGGGTTTTACCCATGGAAGCTTATGCCCTAATACATTTGTTAGTCTATAAGATGCCACAGGACTCCTCGTTGCTTTTGCATATACATACTAATACAGCTACCCCTCTGAGACTTCTCTTCTGGATAGTAAAACACATTGTAGTTTCCATTTTTTTTGAGAGAGAGAGTGCTTTCCATTTTAAAACTGGAAGTATTTTAACAAACTAACATGTTTCTATAGCACATGATACATTCTGCATATAGTAAAAGATTATGTAGCAAAATTCAGCTTGAACCTCTCTAGTTTGGGGCCCTCAGGACCTGACCAGTGCCAAATCAGAGAATTTGCCAAACCATGGGAGGTCAATATTATCTAGCAGCATTACCAACTCTTTCACTGCTTACTGGGCTCTTAGAAGACATTTAGGGGTAAATTAGAGCTAAATAACAAAACAGAACACAGAGCCAGGACTGGTGGCTGTAAACAAACTTTATGGGACCACAAGAAACTAGGCCACACCCATGATAGGTGGACATCCAGCTAACTAAAAGCATACTGGGCCATGGATATCGCTGGACCAAAGAGTGCCAGACTAGAGAGGTTCAACTTGTACTTAAACTACAAACTGGCAAATGTGTAGTGTTTCCATATGAATACTTTTAGTTTGTTTTTTTTTTCTATTTCTTCTCATAGACCCTTTTGGAAGCGTTGACTGTTGCTATTACAGGTAAACGCTAGTCATTTTAATATTGCCTGTTGGTTTCAGATAGAAATAGGGAAAAGAAATGTAAACATTGTACCCATTGCTGTTTAAAGCTGACAGATGTGACCTGGCTGGTGACGGAGTGCTTATTTTGGGTTTGCACACAACTTCAATACCTGTAGCAAAGTCATGGGAGCAGGAGGAGGAAATCAAATTTTAATAGGAAGAAGGAATGACTTGGGAAAAATAGATGTTCTAATTATGCTTTGTACTCCTTGACTGTTAGATAGTAGGAGAAAAGATACCACTTTACCATTTCAAGAATGGTCTGAAAATGTTTTTAGCATAGGTGCAAAAGATTCAATGTGTTCATTTCAGAAAGCTAACCCTATACAAAATGTGAAGAACCCACAAATGTAAAAGCATATGGTACATGTGCACTGTATGTATCTGTCTCAAGATTGTTTGGTCAAATCTAAACATCTGTCACTTTGACAATCTATAAATACAAAAAACTCATCACAATGTTTAAGCATTTATTAAATAAAAAACACAGTTTTATTATATTCAAAGGATACTATTTTTAGATGATGATTTTCTTTTTTCTGTTTACAGTGACATTTTATGATGTATCAGTTGTCTTACAAGCTTTTATTCTGACGACTGCTGTGTTTCTTGGACTGACTATGTATACTTTGCAGTCCAAGAGAGATTTCAGCAAATTTGGAGCTGGGTAGGTTCCTTATGAAACTATTATAAAAGCATAAGTATAACAGTTACAGGAATAAAAGTCAGGCCTACAGAAAGCTGAATTGTGTAATTGACTTAAGTGAATGTTATTGGCAGGGCTCGACAAATTATGGAAAACCCTACTTGCCAGACAAAAAAGGGACTCGCCACCTCCCCCCCCCCCAAAAAAAAAAAGTGTTTTTTTAATGGCATACATTCCTAATAAGAATAAGAACAGTAATTACTAATTATAATAAATATCAGCCAAGTTATTAATAAATATCTTATAAACCTCTACCTTTTCCCTCTGCTGCCATGTCTCCTCCCCTTGCTCCATCAGCTCCCCTGGTGCCTGCTGCCCCCAACCCCTCACCCTCCTCTGCTGTCCTGACTCCTGCCCTTCTCACTGCCCTCAGCCTTCCTGAGACCTGCCCCCTCCACCAGCCCTTCTCTCCCCCCTGTGCCCACTCCTCCAGTAGCACCACTCTGATCATGTGAGCTACCCCTCCTCATCCCCTCTCCTAACACCTCCCTCTACACACCTCCCCTGCTTCTCTCCTCTGGTGCTGGTCCCTCCCCTGCAGGTGTCTGTCCTTCTGCTTCACCCCCAGAATCCCCTGGCACCTGCACCCTCCTGGTGCCTCCCCTTCCTCACTGCCCCTGCCCCCTTTGCCCTCTTTTTCCTGATACCCACACCCTCACCACCCTCTGCCCCTCATGCCCCTGTGCCCTCACACATGCCTTGCTCCATCCCTGCCTTCCTCATGCCCACCCCTTCTTTCAAGCCTTCTCCCAGCATCTCTCCCTTCCCCCCTCTAGCCCCCAATGCCCTTACCCTCTCCTCTCCCAGTATCACCCTGTCCCCCCGTCCCACTGACACCTCCCCTCCTGCCCTTTTCCTCACTGTCTGCACTTGGCCCCCTGGCATTTGTCTCTCCTGCACCCCTGTCCCTTGGTGCCTTCCCCTTTCTTCTTCTTCTCCTGACCCCTTCCCCTCCCCTCCCCTCCTCTCCCTTCAGCACAAGCCCCTTCCCCATATTTTTCCCTTCCCCTCCCCTACCTGGCTTCTGCCTTCCGCTTTGTGGGGTTGCCGGAGCCTTTTTGAATCCGGTGGTCGCCGGCCGTGACGTCAGGATGCCACGTCACGCCAGCGTACTGGCGTCTGCCGGCATCCCGCCCTCTGCACGCAGGCAGCCCGGCGCTGAGAATCACTGCACTTCCCCCTTCCCGGCGGCGCTCTGCTCCTCCACCGGCAGGCGGATCGGATGGGGTTGCGCCGCCTGTAGTGTGGGCTTCGGCCAGCCCGTCACAACGGCCCACTGGGCCAGTCCACCCCTGTACTCGCCAGCTGGTAAAATCTACTCGCCACGGGCGAGTGTATTTGTCGAGCCCTGGTTATTGGTGTTGTGAGTTTTGTTTTTTGTTATTATATAGGCCCCTCCTTTAGCACATAGTTTATTTTGTAGTTGTGCTATTTGTCAACAAATATCAAAATTAGAGTATTAGTATTACACAAACAAATGATTTATTCATATTTTACACTGAAATATCGAGAACTTTCAAACAGTAAATCATTAACAATAGTTTTCATTACTACCTACAATAGAGAAATTTGATGTTATGGTTGGCATCTTAGAAGTGAGTGGATGGGAGGTGGAGTTTGAGTGTGTTTCAACGTATTGGCAAAAAACAGAGTATTTAAGGTGTTTTTCTGTGGGATGAACAAATTTGAAGAAAATTTTGAAAAATACTGATATATCTAAAACACAAATGCCTTTTTCTCCCCAGGCTGTTTGCTTGCTTGTGGATTTTGATCCTCTCCAGTTTCTTGAGGGTAAGATATTATATTGTGTTCAGGGCTAGAAGTGATTGTTTGACATAATAAGTTACTAAAATAATATTCTTGACACCTAATTATGTTTTTTAAAACAATACAGTTGTTAGAATAGGACATGTTTGAGATCCTTTAGAGAGTGAAATCTATACAAATCTTGGAATGGAATTATCAAAAGTACCAAAGTGACTTAGGATCATCAGTCCCATTTTCAATACATCTTCACTTTCAATGACACCTGCACTCCTAAGTAACTATGGTACTGTTGATAATTGTATCTTTGATCTGTAATAAGACAATATATCATAGTGTCTCCAACTAGTTGACTATAAGGGGAAACACTACAAGTTAATATAGTAATGATGAATTATTTGTAATTAAACTATTAAAATGTAATACTCAGAATTTTGTAGAAATCTTTCATATTGTAAGATTAAAAGCAATAGGTATTTACTGATGCAATCTATGATTGTTATTTGTGAGGGTTATGTTGTAATTTTTTTTACCACAATTTTCTAATTGAACCAGGCAAACTGGCTGAAACTGTAGTAAAGTTGACTGAAACTGTCAGTCAAATAGATGAAAATAATTGGTTGGGGGGGAAAGTCAACATGTTTTTTGAAAAGGGAAATCATGCCTCACTAGGGATGTGAAGGATTAGTTGACTAGTCCCCCCCCCCCCCCCCCTTTGCTGCCTCTATCAGAAAGAGGCAACAAGGGGAGGAAAGGATGGGGTACTTCAAAGCGGCAGCGCTGCATGGAGGCTGGGGCCAGATGCCGGATTCCACACGGCGCTGCTGCTTTGAACGTCGCTGTGGGAGCCCAGAGTCAGGCTCCTTGCAGCATTTCAAAGTGGCAGCACCGCACAGAGCCTGCGGTGAGCGGGGAGTCCCCAGCTGACCCCCGGGCTCCACATGGTGCTTTCACCTTTAAAGTGTAGCAACAGTCCTAGGGCTGTTGCTACACTTCAAAGGCGGAGGTGCCCTATCGATGCAAAATGCATCAACTATTCGATTAGATTATTACCCGCAATTTAACATCCCTATACCTCACCAATCTATTAGAATTCCTTGAGGGGGGTCAACAGACATGTGAACAAGGGGGATCCAGTACCTAGTCTACTGGATATATAGTGTACCTAGATTTCCAGAAAGCTTTGACAATGTCCCGCACCAAAGGCTCTTCAGTAAAGTAAGTTGTCATGGGATGAGAGGGAAGGGCCTCTCATGGATTAGTAACTGGTTAAAAGATATAATACAAAGGGTAGACATAAATGGTCAGTTTTCTGAATGGGGAGAATTTACTAGTGGTGTTCCCCAGGGATCCGTATTGGGACCAACATACATGATCTGGAGAAAGGGATAATCAGTGAGGTGGCAAAATTTGCAGATGATACAAAATTGCTCAGTGTAGTTAAGTCCTGTAAAGAGCTTCAAAAAGATCTCTCAAAAGAGAGTGGGCAATTAAAGTTAGATGAAATTCGCTGTTGATAAATGCAAAGTAATGCACATTGTAAAGCATCATCCCAACCATACATATAAAATGATGAAGTCTAAATTAGCTGTTGCCATTTGAGAGAGATCTTGGAGCTATGGTGGATAGTTCTCTGAATACATCTATTCAATGTGCAGCTGCAGGCAAAAAAGCAAACCATGTGAATCACTACAAAAGAGATACATAATAAGACAGAGAATATTTTATTGCCTCTATATAAAACCATGGCACATCTGCATCTTGAATACTGTGTGCAGGTGTGATCGCCTCATCTAAAAAAAGATACATTGAAGTGGTTCAAAAAATGGCAACAAAAATGATCTGGGGTATGGAACAACTGCCTTTTGAGGCAAGATTAATAAGCATGGGACTTTTCAGCTCGGAAAAGAGACAACTAAGCGCCATGGTCTTATTCTTGAGTTTTAAGGACTGCTGAAGCAGTATGCTTAGTTCCTTTTTATGGGCAGTACTTTGTGCCACTGACAGCAGTTCAACAGGGCTGTGTCTACACTGGCATGATTTTCCAGAAATGCTTAAAACGGAACAGTTTTCCGTTATAAGTATTTCTGGAAAAAGAGCGTCTACATTGGCAGGATGCTTTTCCGGAAAAGCGTCCGTGGCCAATGTAGATGCGCTTTTCCGGAAAAGCGTCCGTGGCCAATGTAGATGCGCTTTTCCGGAAAAAGGCCCCGATCATCATTTTTGCGATCGGGGCTTTTTTGCGGAAAAGACTGCTGGGCTGTCTACACTGGAAAAAGGACTTTTGCCCGAGCGGGAGCAGCATAGTTTTCGGAAAAGCAGCTGATTTCTTACAGTAGATCGTCAGTGCTTTTCCGAAATTCAAGGCCAGTGTAGACAGCTCACAGCTTATTCCGGAAAAGCGGCTGCTTTTCCGGAATAAGTGGCCCAGTGTAGACACAGCCCAGCAGTTTAGGCCTTTATCTTGGAAACACTTCTGCACATGCTTAACTTCACTACCATAAATAATCAGTATTATATGTTTATATTATATAATCAGTATTATATGTTTAAATATATTGAATTTTGAAGTAGATAATATCTAATCCACTTATCTCACAAGAATGGTGACACTCACTTAAAACTTCAATGGTGGGGATGTTAATTTGAGAGGGGAAAACAGAAGTGTAGAATTTCTTCTTCTACTACTGGCTTTTAGCAATATGTATATTCCTGTTGAAGGGCAAAATCGGGGCTGCCAACATAGGGGAAGGGGGCAGTTGCTGTGGGACTGGGTGATTTAAAGGACCCAGGGCTCCAGGCTCATTAAGTCACCATCGGAGCCCCCGTGGTGCAGTCTGGGTGGTCCTGAGGGCTGGCTGCCCCTAACCCCACCCCTTCTGGGCAACTTGAAGCTGAGGCCTCTCTCCTTCCCCCCACATTGCCCAGGACCTGGTGAAGACTGTCACTAGCCCTGGGCAAAATATTTACGATTGTCTAACTGTAATTCTGTTTTAATACTGAAGTGCCTTTATATAAAAAATTTCAACTTACAAATGTTTTTCCTTCTCGCATTATCATTTTGTTATAGTTGTTTTTCTATAGTGAGACAGTAGAGCTGTTGTTTGCTGCTGTGGGAGCGCTGCTGTTCTGTGGATTTATCATCTATGACACTCATTTGCTGATGCACCGACTGTCCCCTGAAGAGTATATATTGGCTGCCATCAATCTCTACTTAGATATCATCAATCTGTTCCTACATTTGCTGCGCCTTCTAGAAGCATTCAATAAAAAATAACTGTAAGCTGTCCATAATGAAACACCATCATAAATAGTAAAATTTGGTGTATAGAGAGGGTTGTATCTAAATAGAGTTGGTTTTGATGATGTACAAACTACATTATATTTTTGAGAATAAATCATACTATTTTTCCACTGCATGGTTCCTGACACTTTTTCTTGAAAATAAAATAGTTTTATGTAACTGATGTATTTCTGTTCAAAATACATATTTTACTTTAATTGCAAGATGCAGTCATTTCAGTTACTTTTGTAAAAGGCTTCCTTTTTCCCAGAGTAGCTTTTGATGAAAACGCTTGTCACCTTCTGATAGCTCTAACGTACTGTCAGAAAATCCAATCATTTTATTTCTGCTATCCTATCATTTTGCAGATGATTCGTCTATCTGGATAGTATAACATTGTCTCTTCATTTTGTTGTTGTATAGTGATGTTTTACATTAGTTAAAATTCTGTAATTCTAAAAACTTATATTAGTGGGATCTTGATTTGACAGACTTGGAATTATTAACCAGTAAAATGTAACTACACTTCTTTGAAATGATTTTAATCTACTCTGATTTAGAGCTATGTGATTATTTTATTAGCAAGGAAAAGTATATAAAGAACAATGCAAAGAGCTAGTGCTCAATTATGTATTGCCTTTCTGTCTTTCATCTGTTGATTAACATGAATACCATTAAAAGATTGAATGTAGTTTGTATATAAAAATGTTGAATCAGTATTGAATAATAAATGTGTATGCAGTATAATTGGAAAAATCTTAATCCTAAAATTTGTTCATCTAGCTGTATGTATTTGAGAGCGCCACAGATCAGATAGCTGAGAGAACAATACATGTAAACTATTGCTTAGCAGCAACATTTGTTACTTGGAAGACCTTGATTCTGGTATGAATGTGGATTCTATTTTCTAGAAATGTTGGAAAAACCAGTGAGGTGAGGACAAAATAAAGGGAAGCAAAGTGAAACTTATTCTTAGCAATAAAGAACTGGAGTAGTTTAAGATCAGGTATGGATTTGGGTTACTGAGATGTTGGTCAAGGAAGACTATAAATGAATGTGCTACCTGTTTGTACTTTGAACTGTATTAAGAAATATAATAAATTTTAAATGCTGGGTAATATGGACAGATCTCAAGCTCTGAAGTTACTTTTACATTGTGTGTTTACTGTTATTTTTATCTAGAAAATAGTACTTTATTTTTCCTCAAGGTTTATCAGCAAATAAAATGTTTGTGTTGAACTAATTATTTAGTATTGGAATATGATCAATCATTAAACAAAAGACTAACTTTTGCTATCCTGCAGTATAGTTATGTATGTTTATTCACTTTGTCGTGCTCTCTTAAAGTATGTCTACACTACGGGATAAACTTGAATGAAGAGACACAACTTCAGCTACATTAATTGCATAGCTGAAGTCAAAGTACCTTAACTTGGCTTTTGGCACTGTCCACACGGCAGGAAGTCCAAGGGAGAACATTCTTCCTTTGATTTCCCTTACTCCTTGTAGAATCAGGACTACCAGTATCAAGCGGAGTGCCCATCTCAGTTTGAATTAGTGTGTCTTCACTAGACCTGCTAATTTGAACCCTGAAAGATCAATAGCTTCAATCTTCTCGGTAGTGTAGACATACCCTTAATTATTTTTAACCTGATGTTGGGCTTTTTACTACATAAAGCATTTTTCAAATTAGTTTCTAAGTCAGCAGCTTGGGTCTTGCTCTGCGCTGTTCCTGGGCAAAGTAGCAAGTCAGTGCCTTGCAATCAGGTAACCCGGTGCCTAACTTGGCCTCTGCAGAACCAGGGGGTAGCATGAAAAACTTAAACAACTAATAGTCTAGCCCAGGAAAGCGCATGACACCATCTACCTGTTTTGTTAGTCTCTTAGGTGCTGCTATACTATTGGGTTTTTTAAGTTTTTCCAGTTACAGACTAACTTGGCTACCCCTCTGAAGCCCCAAGGCCAGCAGAGATCTGGAAGCAAGGCTTCTGTGGCTGCACAGCAGCTCCCTGGGAGCCTGTGCCTGCGGAGGGCTCGATGGCCCAGCCCTGGGGCCATTGTTCCCTAGGGGCAGCATGTTGCGCGCGCACTCCCTTTCGCAGGCAGGAGAGGTGTTTGCTGCAGCTTCCCCGCCGCAGTTCCGTCTTGCCCTGAACAGGTTAACTCAGTGTGGCAGGGGCTGCCAGGCTCCGCCCTCTGCACACGTCCCTACTGGCCTGACCTGGACGTCTGCGCCTGCGCAAAGGCACCGGAAGACAAGCAGTGTTGCAACTGGCAGTCGGGCGCGTGGAGGAGCCGGCTCTGCGCAACTCTCGGGGTGAGTGGATTATGGAGCGCGCGCGGCTCCCGCTGGCCACCTGTCGCCGCGTGTTCTGCCGGGGCCGTGGGCGGGGGGGTGTGAATGGCCCCAGTGAGCGCGGCTGGCCGGTTCTGGCCTCGTCCGCCCCCGCGCGGGCCACGCTCCTGCCCGGAGGGGCTCGGCTGGGCGGGGTCAGCTCCCGGCCGTGGCCAGCGGGGGAGTGGGGCAACCTGGAGCCCGCGCGGGGCTGGAGCTGCTCGGCGCCCCGCAGGCCGGGCGGGTTACCTGTAAAGTGGCCGGTTCCGGAAGGTCAGTTGTTGGGTTTCTGGTCCCCTCTCGCAGCGAGCCGAGCCATGGCGAAAAGCTTGAGGAGCAAATGGAAGAGGAGGATGCGAGCCGAGAAGAGGCAGAAGAACGCGCCCAAGGAGCTCAGCCGCTTGAAGAGCATCCTGAAAGCAAACGCCGACGTGGTGATGGCGGAGGTTAAAGAAATAGCGACGGTGGTTACCCCCGAGAGCGCCCCGGATCAAGGGGGTGAGTTTGGCCTTAACGGTGCAGTGTTATTTAGGTGCTCCGGAGGAAAACACACTCCAGGGGCTGGAATGTACAGCTGTGAATCTGTGCTGCAGGGTTGGACAGACACCCGGGGGCTCCTGGCTGGTACCCCCCTCCAGCCCTTCCACAGACTCCCTGTGTGCCATCCTCCCTTCTCTCTTTATTTTGTGGACTCCTTTGAAACCACTTCTTCCCTTGTGATCTTCCCCCTTCACCTCTTTTCTGGGTTTCAAGCCTGGAATTGAGTAGCATGGGGTCCCTTTCCTTAAAATAGGGTCATCATATTTGAACTTTAAAAAAAGAAGACACCCCTGAGAGGGCGTGTATCTGTATCAGCTCACACATATATAGCATATTAATCACATATTAATACAACAGTGAGTTGGTAGATGCTGATATAGATACACTCCTTCTCAGGGGTGTCCTCTTTTTTGAAAGTTCAAATATGGTAACCCCACTTAAAAAAACAACAAAAACTTGATTTTCATTCTAGTTGGTTCCAGTGGCCCTTTATTTCACCCATCAAAATTAGAGAAAAGACAGCACCTGTAATCATAACTCTGAACTTTAATATTCATTCATATTTTTTATTCTAACAAAAGTGTTCATTACCAGGTTCTGCTCCTAAATTCAATGGGTTTGCACATTCCCTCCCCTGTCCAGGAACTAGTTCCTGCTCTCAGCAACTGATGCCTGGCTTGGGGAAGAGCATGTGTCCACAGTGAACACTACAGATTCTTTTGCCATGGCAAACAGCATTATTTGAAAGGGATCATCCTGTTTTGCATTTTTGGGGGAAACAAAACATCTCTTATGGAAACTGCAGATAATATTAATATAGAAACTAAAACTTTGTGGGATTTGTGAAAAAGGATTATTTTGGTTACTGTTTGTAAATCTAGTGTTTCTAAGTACAGGTTGAACATCTCTAGTCGAGCACTCTCATGACCTGATAGGTGCTGAGCCATGGGAGGTCAGTATTGTCTAGCAGCATTACCAACACTTCCACTGCTTACTGGCTTAGAATACATGTAGGGCTAAATAACAGCACAGAACACTGAGAGTACGTCTAGACTACATGCCTCCGTCGACGGAGGCATGTAGATTAGACAGATCGGCATAGGGAAATGAAGCTGCGATTTAAATAATCGCGGCTTCATTTAAATTTAAATAGCTGCCCGCTCTGCCGATCAGCTGTTTGTCGGCAGATCGGGCAGTCTGGATGCACGCGATGCGACAAGGAAGCCTTTGTCGACTGGCGCAGGTATGCCTCGTGAAATCAGGTTTACCTGCACCGATCGACAAAGGCTTCCTTGTCGACGCGTGCATCCAGACTGCCCGATCTGCCGACAAACAGCTGATCGGCAGAGCGGGCAGCTATTTAAATTTAAATGAAACGCGTTATTTAAATCGCAGCTTCTATGCGATCTGTCTCTAATCTACATGCCTCCGTCGGCGGGCATGTACTAGGACTGGTGGCTGTAAACAGACTTTATGGGACTGTGGGGAAACTTGGCCAAACCCATGATGAATGGTTATCCTGCTAACTTAACTCATGCCAGACCATGGATTTTGCCAGACTTAGAGAGGTTCAATCTGCATTCTATGAGAAGCTGATTCAAATGTTGATTTTTTTATTTTTTTTTTTGTAAATGCTTTTCTTTTTTCAGATGAAGTTAAGATGGAGACACAGGTTAAAAGAAACAAAAAGAATCTTTTAGACCAACATGGACAATACCCAGTATGGATGAATCCCAGACAGAGGAAGAAGCTTAAGGCAAAACGGGTTAAAGGGAAAAACAAACCCAAGATGGCCAAGGGATTAGCATGGTAGCTATGAAGAAATTTGAATACTGGAAAAAAGATTATATAGACAATGGAGACTACCAAAGGTTAAGAGTATTTGATCAGGCTGGGTCCAGCTACTAAGTGTAAATTATCAGTAAGTCTGGAGACTGTTAGATCAGAAATTGATAAAAGAGACATCAATTTGATATCTATTTAATTTTAAAAGAAAATAGTTAAAAGTAGCGTTAAGTGTTTCACCTGCCTGTGAGTCCTCTGACCAATATTTGTAGTTATGCATTTTTAAAATATTATTCTGACTTCTTGCTGTGTTGGCCTTGAACATAGAAACAACTGGAGAAACCATGGAATCACTTATGTACAAAGGAAAACTTGTTTAATTTTTCCTGTAATTTTACTGAATTTGTTTAATATTGAAATATTAAATTATGAAAGCATATTATGTGGCTTTTAATAGAAAACTATAAACTGAAATTTGCTTCAAAAAAGACTATACATTGAATCATCTAAAGCCCAACACTAATAAAAATGTTGGTGGTGATTTTTTAAAAAAATTCCAATAGAAATGGTTATTAGGAAACAGGGTATTACAATATTTGCAATTCGAATATTACAGCTGTGAGACACAAAGTAAAATAGAGTTAATGGATTTTCATTGTCCATCTGAGAGATTTCAAAACACATTTTCCTGAACAGTTGTTATATAGGTAAATACACACGTTGGCAATACATGTGTGACTTTTTTTTTTTTTTTTTTTAAAGTAGATATCCTTAATTTGGTGTTCCTGTATCATACTTCACAGAGTAGACACAAGATCCAAATGTTGTGTGATGACAGAGCAAAATATTTACATCCAGCTACATATTAATTATAACATTTCAATTATTAATTCACAGTAGTACATCATGACAATTTTGAGAGTGTTATTCTTTACCTTTTGTATTTAAAAAAAAAAAAGCGCTTGCTTCAAAAATGGATATAATTAGGATCCCACTAGTACAATATGATGCCCACTGAAGGATCTTTTGCCCACAGATCCACATTTGTGTAAAGTATATTGCTAGACTGGGACCTAAGTATTTTGATTACCCAATGGTTATGCATTGGTATATGTAATTATGTGGTAATCTTGCAATACAAAGGAAATAAGATTCATGCTTTTAAAAATAAAGATATCAGCTTAAAGTAGTATGTTAAAAACGAATAAATGATCATCTTGGGCGTAGTCATAAAATTAAAATGTTTTAGGTTTTTAAGACTATTTTTTAATTCATTAATTTTGGAAGGAGTAATCTATTTTTTCATTGCTCACATAAAATTAAGTGAGAATGTACCTGCAATATAGAACACTAAATGCATAGACGTTATTCGGAGGCAGTAGGGGAAATGTCTATTTGAACGTTGTATTTGTGTCTGTTTCCTATAATGAGATTTCAGACTTGTTCTGGTTACTTAAGTAAATTGTTATGAACTTACCCAGTATTGTACAGTTAATATATATTGGCATTTGTACTTTGAAAATGTATTCATCTACTTATTTCATTACAGCTGTCATACTGCAAAACAGAAAATGCCACATGTATTTCAATATCAAATGTGAAATGCCTTTTACATTTGAATTATCTTTAAATTAGCTAATAAAGAGAATATCCCATCTTTAAAAACACACACACACAATTTACTGAGAAATTTAAAAAATTACAGCCAGTTTGTATTTCTTTACAATATTCATTCAATGGCCCACATTCTGTCTTGCATGTGTTCACCCCCACTAAGGTTTAAGGGTTTCTCAGCTGTAACTAAAGACAGAATATGGCTGTTTTTAGGACCAGCAGAGGGGGCTCAGAGCTTTGCCTTGTTGTTATGCTCTTCCGCGAAAAAAGAAAGGAGATGATAAAATCAGGGTAATTTCAATCTCCAATATACCGGTCTTGAGGGAGAGGAATCAGTGATTGCCAACTGTTCCAGGTTGTATAGACATGTGATCCAGCTGTGCCCTGGCACTCTCAATTTAACCTCTTCCCCATGTTCTACTTCAGCCTTTATTGATATCACTACAGGTAGGCATGAGCTGGAGGACTGAGCATTTTTCCAAGATTAAATGCTGCCACAGGAAAATTGTCTTATTCTGAGGAGCATCAACAACGAATTGGGATGGGTCTGAATATTTAATGCCATATAGCTTCATTTTGAATATATAGTCCACACCCACTATGCTTTCTTGAACAGCTGTTTGTATGGAGAAGGTGTGAGAAGTCTAATTGCAATAAAGTGAAGGTTTGCTTATAGACTATTTGTTTTTCCTGTTACATTCCAGCTTGGCTTCCCCCCTGATATTTTTATACCCACTGCCTCTTGTTTCACCCCATTTTTCCTTTTTCTCTCTCTCCTCTTCCCCCTTCTCCCCTATTTATTTTAGTTCTAGACATCCAACACTCTGGTCATCTGAAGAAGTGGGCTGTGCCCACGAAAGCTCAGGATACCATCTACATGTTTTGTTAGTCTTTAAAGTGCTACCAGACTATTGGTTGTTTTTTAAGTTTATCCGGTACAGACTATCTCGGCTACCCCCTGAAGATTTATAATGTTATACTCTGTAAGTGGATGGAAAAAATTCAGTTCTTGTATCTTTGTTATAATTTTATTGTTCCTGGTTATGATCCCACACTGTACAAACACAACAAAAAGATAGTCCCTGCCTGAAAGGGCTTGCAAGCTAAGTGTAAGACAAGACAACAGGCTACAAGAAATTATTGAAATAGCGTTGGCCAGTATGTTGGGCAATGGTCTGTACAAGAACAGCCAGGTGGTTATTAGGCTTTTTGTAAGCCTGGGAAAGAGACATTATAAGTTAATTTTGTTACTGTTTATAGGAAACTCTTCTTAAGCATAGAACTATAGAGCTGGAAGAGACCTCAGAAGGTCATCAAGTCCAGCCCCCTGCTCTAGGCAGCACCAATCCTAACTAAATCAACCCAGCCAGGGCTTGGTCAAGCCGAGACTTAAACACCTCCAGGGATAGCGACTCCACTACCTCCCTAGACAACCCATTCCAGTGCTTCACTACCCTCCTAGTGAAATAGTTTTTCCTAATATCCAACCTGGACCTCTCCCACCGCAACTTGAGACCATTACTCCCTGTTCTGCCATCTGTTACTACTGAGAACAGCCTCTCTCCATCCTCTTTGGAACTCCCCTGCAGGAAGTTGAAGGCTGCTATCAAATCCCCCCTCACTCTTCGCTTCTGCAGACTAAACAGACCCAACTCCCTCAGCCTCTCCTCATAAGTCATATGCTCCAGCCCCCTAATCATTTTGGTTGCCCTCCGCTGGAGCCTCTCCAATGCGTCCACATCCTTTTTGTAGTGGGGGGCCCAGAACTGGACACAATACTCCAGATGTGGCCTCACCAAAGCCGAATAAAGGGGAGCATGAGGGGCTGTTTGGGAGAATGTACAAAAGAAAGCAGGGTTTATCTTAAATATCTCTGTTCCATAAATGATGGGGGAACATTTTGATAAGTAGATGGTCTGATTGGAAAAAATTACTTTCATTGTAATTGACAAGTGTAGTGAGGCTCTCACATCAACCAAGTGGTAGTTTATTAAGCAACATCAGGATTGCATTTTTATTCAATTTATTTCTCCATAATTTTGAACATGTGAGTTTTGAAGTTTTTAGGATGTTGTTTCTATTGTATAACAGCACAAGAAAAGGATAAAGATGAAGAACTTCAAGTAGAATTTTAAAAACATTTATCTAAACTCCCCATGCATCAGTTATCCTGACATTTCCTGCTACTGTAACCATTGTACTACAGCATAATATGTGCAGTATTAACAATTTCAGGGAACCAGAAAAGAGTAGGGAAATATTTTAGGTAATAATGAACTGAATTCGTGTCTTAGTTCCAGCAGATGGGAAATTTTGAAATTTTATTTTTAATTCACTTTTGCATTTAAGTATCAATTATTTCTTGTCTGGGGAAAGGTAGTGAATAAATGGTCTGCCTAATAAATCTTTCCATCTCTAATGTGCTTAAGCACCTCATTGCTGAATGATATATTGAATGGTAAATATTGTATTGCTCTAGAAAAGAAAAAAAGTATAATCTCTGGGTTGAAAATAGTGACGGTCTCTCACTCCCACTATTGTAAGGCTAAGGGAAGGGCAAAGGGTTTAGGTACCTAAAGATGCAGATAAGGGGTGGGTCTACACAGCAGGGCTTAACTCGAAATAAGTATGCAAATTGAGCTACATCAATTGTGTAGCTTATTTCAAAATTGAAATTGGGAGCATCTACACAGCACTTATTTTGAAATAGAGCACTCTTCCTCTGGCTTCCCTTACTCCTTGTACAATGAGGGTTACAGGAGTAAGAGAAGTCCTCCAGCTTAATAGTATTTTGACATTTCAAAATAACTGCCGCCTTGTAGATGTGGACTAAGTTATTTCAAAATAACTTGCATTATTTTAAAATGATGTTGCTGTGTAGATGTATCCAGGCATGCAGTGGGTTTCTCAAGAGCACTTATACAAGTTAGGTGTCTTAGTGAGATTACATGGATTTAAGTGCCTGAATTGCTTTGGTAAAATCTCACTAAGTGTTTAGGCATGAATATCTGACCCATAACCCTTGTGGCCAAGTATTGATTTTACTTCCAGTAATTTAGTTGGAGGTGGATTCATTAGAAGTTAATAAGGCCTGGTCTACACTACAGCGGAAGGTCAAATTAGGATATGCAACACTAGCTATGTAATTAACTTTAATTAATTGATTATCTTAAATCACATTTCTGTGCTGTCTGCACAGCAGGAGGTTGACATTAGCAAGCGTGCCATTCAGCTTCCCTTACTCCTCGAAAGGAGCAGGAGTACTAGTGCCAACAGGGACACCCTTTGAATTTGATTTAGCAGGTCTTTACTAGACCCGCTAAGTCGAGCCCTGGAAGATTAACCATGGCAGTGTTGATCTGCGTAGTATAGATGTGCCCTAAGAAAGAAATATAAACAACACCCCTTTCTGAAAATGTTTAAAGGTACCTTTTAGGAGACCTCCTAAGTAAAACAAAGTTGACATGTCTAATCCAAACCTCTTTTGAGATTTGACATGGAAAAATGTTACAACCTCTGACTTTTCAAACCATCATGGCTCACAAACGTTTTATCAGATCACCTTTTGTGCATGTGTGTGAGACATTCAAAACGGGGTTTATAATGGAAAGTTGCTCACAATCTTAACTCTAGATTATAGTTCGGGGGAAATATGCAATTTTACTTTGCCTCCAAATGCAACAACTGCAAAATTCCCCCAAGATGAAGATTAGTCTATTTGTAACTAAGGGTGTTTTTGTAGGAACTTTTAGTAGTGGAAGATAAATCATTTCTTGCAGGATTGTATGGTTTTTTTCCTCAAATAATATAGAAACAGAAATGTGGGACAGAAAGAATTCTTTCTGGAATCCTTACCTCCTCCATCTTGAAGAAAGCATTACTGCAGGGGACTCAGTGTTATACAAGAATCTCCTCTTCCCATGACTCTGGGTCATCAAAATTGTGACTTTCAGGTATTCCTAACAAAAATCAGTAGGTTTTATGCAATATATGAGATCTGCAGGCGGAAGTAAATGGTGATGAGGTGTTGGAACTTAACTACCCATGCTGCTTCTCTTTCAGTATTAAGTGCAATTTTGGATATTTATATGGTACCTGTCACTATCATAAGAGTGCATCTCAATCTTTATTGTATTCATTGAGAAAAATGTCATTAACATAGAGTTAAGGTTGCCCCATGCCTTCCAGAACATGGTTTGCTACATTCTGGACTCTGAAAATCAGGAAATACAGAGTTAAGGTAAGCACCATCTCCTACAATGCAACCTTAACTCCACCCTATGAGTGATGCACCAACTGACCAATAAAATCTATACCAGTGTTCTGCCCCTACAGCTGTACAGACCATTTGGGGAACAGAACATATGGGCACTATAGAACAGTATCTAGCTTCTCTTTGGTAAGGTGAAATTTGCATTTAAGTTAAGTATAGCTCCTGTTGCTATTCTATCCTTCACTCAAAAGAATGAGCCCATTCCATGCAAACCACTTGCTAAGTGGTATCATTTCTTCACTAAATTGCTGCCATTTCTCATCACAAAAACACTCTTGTTCACACCTACTGATGTGACCTACAGAACTCAGTGCTGAAATGGGACATGCTTGATGTCTCAAAGTACGTGTGCACCTACCCTCAAATCACAGTGACAGCTGTTCCAGCCTGTTCCAGCTAATCTCCCCCCCCACCTTCAATACGCCTACACCTAATGTGATGAAAGCAGCAAATAATTGTGGTGTTAGATTTGAATTCCAGCAAACAATAGCATGTCTCTTTGTCACTCCTAGTTATGGCACTGACCTTACTGAGTCACACCCAGGGCTATTGCCAGTTCCAGAAGCTTACAGTTCAGGTTGCAGTGAGGGAGTGACGTGTACTTTAATTATATTTCATGCTTTTTCAGATGTTTGTTTGCATTACTTTAACCTTTTATTTGAATTTCTTTTTTTAATAGAATAATTGTTAAATTTAGTGAGGTATAGTAATGTAGGTTTGTAGGTAGAACTGAGGACAGAACCCGAGTCTTGTTCCATATGTGCATTTCATCTTTTAGCTATAATTCTGACTTGGAGTTACAAACTTTGTCCTTAGCTTTTTCAATGTTCCTTCTCCAAAGCATTTGGATGGTTTTTAGCTAAGAAAAAACCCATGTTACTTACTAAGATTTGTTTGGAGAGAATTGGAACCATAGTTTGAGCCCTAGTTATGGCCAAATAATCAGTTAAAGAACCAGGTAATTCTGTAAAATGCTGAAGGTTGGGGGCTGTATCTTGGGAACTCTGTGCTTAAATTATTCCAAATGTGGAATTACCCAGCACCCTGGTGAGACAAAACATTTTCAAGAGGCTCCAAGTAAGCATGCGTATTTGGGAAACCTTACAACAGTTCATGTAGAAAGTGATATTCAACCTGAACTATCACAGAACAGATGCTCTGCTATAATTTATCATCACACCACCAGTGCAGGTAGAGATGTACTATTAGCCCCAATTTTAAAGTGGTGGAAACTGACACACACAATGCCCAGGGTCTCTCAGGAAGTCTGTGGCACTGCTGAGCAATGTTCCATGTAAGCTGAGTGCTTAGGCAGCTGCCCAGGAGAGATTCAAATGCCACCCAGCTGATTAGCAGTGACCATAGCCTCCTACAGCCAGCAGAATGTGTTTCTATGGGTGGTGCACATCTTCACATGCCTTGGTGCACATTACAAGATTTATTCTGCACATGGATGGAAAAATGTAGAGGAAACATTGCTGTTGGGAATTGTACTACAAGTTTTAGGCTAGTGCTCTAACTACTGGGCTCAGCTTCCTCTTCTAAACAGACTAAACATTCTTGTGTTTGTGTAAAGACATTTTGTGAAAACTTCCTAAATGTTGATACAATTAAACTAGTGCATTCTACTCTGGTTCTTAATCCATGTCATAGAATCATAGAATACTAGGACTGGAAGGGACCTTGAGAGGTCATCGAGTCCAGTCCCCTGCCTTCATGGCAGGACCCAGTACTGTCTAGACCAGTGGTCCCCAACCTTTCATGGCTGCCGGGCGCCCGGGGCGGGGCCTCTCACGTGCCGGGCATCCGGGGGCAGGGCCGCTCACGCGCCGCGCTTCTGGGGTTGGGGCCACGCATGCGCCGTGCGCCCAGGGGTGGGGGCCGCCCACGCGCCCTGAGCCCAGGGCCGACATTGCGCATGTGCCGCGCGCCCGGCGCAGGGGCCGCCCATGCACCACGCGCCTGGGGCTGGCACCACGGATGTGCCGTGCGCCGGGGGCGGGGCCAGCCCAGATGTTTCGGCGGGTGCACATAAATGCCTCAGCAGGCGCCATGGCGCCCGCGGGCACCGCGTTGGGGACCACTGGTCTAGACCATCCCTGATAGACATTTATCTAACCTACTCTTAAATATCTCCAGAGATGGAGATTCCACAACTCCCCTAAGCAATTTATTCCAGTGTTTAACCACCCTGGCAGTTAGGAACTTTTTCCTAATGTCCAACCTAAACCTCCCTTGCTGCAGTTTAAGCCCATTGCTTCTTGTTCTATCCTCAGAGGCCAGGAAGAACAATTTTTCTCCCTCCTCCTTATGACACCCTTTTAGATACCTGAAAACCGTTATCATGTCCCCTCTCAATCTTCTTTTTTCCAAACTAAACAATCCCAGTTCTTTCAGTCTTTTTTCATAGGTCATGTTCTCTAGACCTTTAATCATTCTTGTTGCTCTTCCTTGGACCTTCTCCAGTTTCTCCACATCTTTCTTGAAATGTGGTGCCCAGAACTGGACACAATATTCCAACTGAGGCCTAATCAGTGCAGAGTAGAGCGGAAGAATGACTTCTCGTGTCTTGCTCACAACACACCTGTTAATGCATCCTAGAATCATGTTTGCTTTTTTTGCAATACCATCACACTGTTGAGTCACATTTAGCTTGTGGTCCACTATAACTCCTAGATCCCTTTCTGCCGTACTCCTTCCTAGACAGTCGTTTCCCATTGTGTCCTTTAATTTGAAACCTGAGCATCTTCATTTGTCAAGTGTGGGTCTTTACTTCTTTTTTCTGTCCCCAAAGAGAAAATTGTTTCTGGATTTTTAATTTTTTTGTTTTGCTTATTTTAAGAAACAAAAATCTGAGTCATGCAGGCCTTCAGCTTGTTCAATGTTTTATAAGTCTAGTTGTATCACTTTTTACATTACTTGACAGACTGTCTGGAACTTTTGTTTGACAAACTGAAGAACTAACCATTAGGGCCAGGCTGGCAATCTGTGCATGGTGAAATGTAGGGGATTAGAGTTCATCTCTTTAACACGGTCTTTTGCTACCTGGACAGTAGTTTGGAGTACATTTATCAAGCTTGTGTATCCCTTGAGCAAGCCTCCCAGACTAGTACTCCCTATAGCACTGATATGCTCCTAAGGAAACGGGGCTAATCCCTCCATGGCTAGCATTTGAGTTGCAAACCCCAGGGTCATGGGAGAGAGAGAAAATGAGATTCCCTCTAATATGTCTTCCTTCCTGATATTCCTCCTTCCCTTCCCTAAAAACAAAACAAACAAACAAAACCAAATTATTTAGAGAAAGGAAATGGATGCCCTGAGAGATTAGTAATGAGAAATGACTGGTTTTTTTTCACCTCTAGGAGACTGATTCAAATTCATCCTAATTCTAGTAATAGTCGCGTCAGTATCTGATGGTTGCTCAGTGACCTATGCAGAATAAGTTGGTGGTCTTGTCTCAGTCCAGCTCCTACCAAGCATATCGCAATTGGCACTAATTGGAATGCTTATTGACATTCTGAGTAAAGATGCCATGAAGAATGAAACAGCATTCTCGACCCAAGAAATGGTTTAACCCAGAGCCAGCCAATCTAGGAAAGTCTGGACTGTTGTATGTACCCTGTGTTGTGTCCTTTTGAGTATTTTGGTGAGCTTTAATGATATTGTCCAGCAGATGGCACCATGAGTATCATATAGTTTTGGGAACAGGAAAATTCTGATACGGGTTTCTTAATATGCTGTAAAAACCAAGCAGGCAAAATCTTTTAAAATAATGTTGTTTCAAGAAAAAAAATCACATGTATAATATTAAAGAAAAGTAAACGTGCTTAATTTAAATATATGACTAATTTTCAATTTTCAATTAATTTTTAAAAATCCTGTCAGTTCTCTAAAAGAATAAAAAGTTTTACAATATTATAGGTGGACAAAGATTTTGTTTTTGTTTTAGCCTTGTGACTATTTTCAGAATTATAACTATAATAGATCATGCTTAAATCACATGCATCATTGGAATTTCATGCTCAATTTTTAAAATATCTTAAAATTATTATTTGTTAGGAATGCCTTTCAAATTTTCAGGATTTTCCCACACTGCCTTTTTTTAAAAAAAACATATTGTTCCATCACTGAGGAATGTACAAGGAGCATGTCCCAAAATGTAGTATTCTATTTCTTAAAGAAAAGTTTTTGCCAGATTATGATATCAATCATTTCAAATGTTCCCATGAAATTAAAAAAATTACTGAAAAGAGGGTTGTTTTGTTTGCATGTCTTGTTTGGATTTTAAAAGTCCCATGTGGTAGTTGAAACTCAGCTAGTCTGGCAGGAAAACCAGAAAATGAAACTGACCAGAAACATAAGTAAAAATATCTGGGCTGTTTTCATTGTCCAAATGTTAGATATATGTCATAATTTAAATCAGCAGCATATCATGATGAAAAGTAAATTGGATTTTTTAAATTCTTAAGATGTAATTAGTAATGCAAGAAATGACATTTGCTGTTTAAAAATGAATTCTAATCAGACAGTATTGCTTTAGAATAAAATCAAATTTTACAAGAACCCCCAGAAAACAAAACTCTAATGTTTCCAGAATTGTTATTGAAATAGAAGGAATTTAGCAAGCACTATTGCCACAGATGCATGCATTCCTTATTCTATTATTGATGCTAATTGGGAAAAGTAATTTCATTTTTAATTTTCCATGATTGTATTATACATAAGGGAATATAAAGGTAAAGATAAAAACTATTTAAATGTGCTAAAATGTGTCCCTCTAATAAAATCTTCAAGAACAAGATTTTACTTCTCAAAATAGTAGTAATCCACAAAACAATTATATGCTTGTACAGTTCTATTAATATATGTACTAGTTCAAAACTGAGACACTGTTTTCTAACTTTAATGAAAGAACAAATTTTAATGTAGGGAAATACATTTTGACACAGAAAGATAAAATAACAGGCATACACACAATTAAATGCAACCTCAGATTTGTTTAGAGATAACATGAAAAGATTTAAATAAAATACATATAAAACCTTTTCTGAGACCCAAAACTTTTGCAGATTTGAGTACATAGGATAATTTAAAAGTTGTAAATATATTTGAAACATAAGATGATTCCCTCTTTTCCCTACATTGCATTTAAAGACTTGAGTTTTGGATGTTCCTTATTTCTGTTGAAGACCTTACAAATGCAAGGAGCAAACTAAGGAATAAAGCTTCTGGACAGTCCTTCTAACCCCAGTGGTGTTGCATGACAAAGAAAGAACACTGGCTGCTCATATGCTGAGCTAGGTCAGCGTTAGATGCAAGGTCAATTTGCTATGGAAAGGCAATTAAATAATTTCCAAAATTATTTTTCTCAGTAACTTCTCAGTTGAATTGTGCTTGGATTCAGTGGCTTCTAATGAAGCTGGATATGTTAATAGTGATTGGATCATATCCAAATATGACTTGATGGGAAACCCATTAGTTTTCTTCCCTGAGGTTATTTTATGATCCCACCTGGTCATTGCTAATAAATCTGGTTACATTTTGAAAAAAGGTTTGTATTGGATTCCAGTGTAAATCAAGGAGACTGCAATTTCTTTAGGATTAATTCAGACACTTCAGTGTAGTTGAATCTTCTTTAAAACTTGAGGGGAAAAGAAAATATTGGTCATGTGATATAAGTTTTTAAATAATGTACTGGTTCTATTACAATTGTTTTTCTGTTTTAATATCAAAAAGGCACCGCTCTGCATAATGCACTAAACATCTGTTTAATATTTGATTTAAAATTCTAATATCAAGAAAGCAAAAGGAAAGGAAACTATTAAAACCAATTTTGTATTTGACTCTAGCCACCTGTCATATGGTAACAAACTTGATTGCCAAATCGGTGCTAGACCAAGAATTTATATAGAGAGTTTCAACTATGAGGAATTTTTGTCCACAATTTTCAAAATCTTGAAATTCTGGGGAAATAATATGAAATGCTTAAAAATAGTAGGCTACAATTTATACATTGTGGATATCTATATTGTGTATTAGCGATACTTATGAAGAATTAAATTTCTTCTGCAAATACATATCTTTCTATTTTATCCAGTATTTTAATGTAAAATATGTATTTCTCAGCAGAAGGTGATAGTACTGTTGATCAATTAAATCATTTTAAAATTCAGTCTTAGTAGAGTTCCCCCACTGATGGTGTATGAGCAGCAGTCATTTCCCTACTGAAGCTAAATCAGTATAATTCTGTTATACAGTATATAGCATCACTTACACAAATCATATCCCAGTATAAAACAATGCATAAGCAGAGGAAGAGAGAAATTAATAGGAATAAGAAAGGGAGAAAATATGCTTTCTGATTTTTTTATATATGATAAAATATTTTATATTTAAATTATAATTTTAATTTGTGTAAAGTGATGTCTGTGTATATTATGATTTATTATTTATATTAAAAGAACTGTTACCTAACATCCACATATTTTTATCATCACACAAAGTATTTTTTAAAACTGTGCTTTCATTTATGTAGACAAAATTAGAGCTCAATAAAACCCAAGAAACAAAATAGGAACATGGAAATTTTTTTAATGTTTTTTTTTCAAGCAATAGTTGACTAACTGATATGAAATGTTTTTGTGGGTCTAGGGTTGTACAGTGACACTTGCTTCTGATAATGAGGAATTGCTTTGTGTTCTCATGTTATTTGTGACCCTGAAAGATACTGGATGGAGAGTGCTGAAGACTGGAGCCTCTGTTTACCCTCAAAGCCAGCAATGCAAACTTTCTTTGTGTTGCTCCACAATGTACTTGGAGAGGTCAGCCATACAAGTGATAGTGCAGTTAATTTTGATGCTCCCTTCATTTGCCTGGGATTGCCAGCACTGCTATATAATATATATTTTTTGAGGATGATGATGTCAGACACCTTGCCATAGTACTAGAGTGAGACAGCTAACTGAATTAAATGGGACACCAAATAACTCATTTCCAACCTTGACTGGATTTGGACCAATGATCTAACAATAATGGGAGGCTACTGTAGATGACTGTTTTGGCTCAGTAATTTATACGAGAGGAATATTTTGGTCCCTGATTCGGCATAGAATTTAAGTATTTCCTTGGCTTCAGGTTCTTTTACTTCAATGGGTCTAATCATGTGCTTTAAATTAAGCAAACACTTAAATGCTTGGCTGGCTCAGGGCAGAATATTCAGTACTTCTTAGGATCAGCACCGTAGGGACTAAGGCTCTTGTTGCTAATTTTTTCATGCATTAATGTGTATTCCTTACTTATACAAAAAGTCCTGTTGTCTTCAGTGGGATTGCTTATAGGAGTAAGTGCAGGAAGATTGGGGTTTAAAGCTGTTATTGCTTCTAGTATAGCATAGGCTAGAGCAGACACAAATGTGTTTGCCTTATTGAGAAATAAAAAGCAAAATCTTTCACCTTTAAAACCAGAAGTTGCATCTGATATTTTTAATAGTGCCTGTTATCCAGGTGTCACCATGAGCGCTTCCCTTACTATCATAACATCAGAAATTCCTCCTCCCCAGTAATAGAGCTGCTCCTGCTCTTCCAAGTGCTAGCTCCATTGTAGGGGTAGGATCAGCAACAGCACAACTAGAGACTAGTGGTGCAGTGATTTATACAAAGTGGTGACTAAACTCTCAGGCTATGTCTACACAGCAGCGTTATTTCAGAATAACTGATGTTATTTCGAAATAACATAGTCCGCATCTACACAGCAAGCAGTTATTTCGACAGAATGTTGAAATAATGTTGAGCTGGAGGACTTCTTACCCCAATTCCTGTAACCCTCATTTTATGAGGAGTAAGGGAAGTCGGAGGAAGAGTGCTCTAACTCGGACTTTCTGCTGTGTAGACTGCACCAAAAGCCGAAATAAGCTATTTTGACTTAAGGTACGCAATTGATGTAGCTCAAGTTGCGTAGCTTATTTCAGCTTTAGCCCTGTTACGTAGACGTGCCCTGTTAGTGTTCCCACAATACCAGTGCTGAGCAGTACTTGCAGAACAAATGCTATGACTATTAGCTGACGAATTAAGAGTACATATTTTACCCTATTTTCAAAGTACAGTACACATTATGGCAGTAACAAAATGTAGTTAAGAACTGTGGTCCTTCCCATCAATAGGTTATGAATGTTATTTTTCTATACAGTTATTTTCTTCTGCAGTATTCTGATATAAACTATTGCTATGAGTCACTAGGTGGAAGCATATACCTTAATACTAGTTGCACAACTTCTCATTAATGAAGTAAGTTTTCTATTCCTAAATAATTTTCAGTTGTGCATCAGACAGTTAATATCTTGCCACCAATGTTATTAAAATGCAACCCTACTATAGTTCTGATTCACAAAAAAAACACTAAAGCACATACTTAACTTTAAGCATGTGAAGTCTTCCCCAAACTGAAAACACTTATGCATGAGTTTAATTTTACTATCCTTTATAGTGCCGTAAGTATTTGCAGGACTGGTGCCTTATTCAGCAGAGCACTTAAATACATTCTTAAATTCCATTAGCGCATATGCTTATGTGCTTTGTTGAACTGGGACTTTTAATAAGTCGTTTTTGTCTTTTAAGCAGCATTAACAAATATCAATGTTGTACTAATATTGTTGTATTAGCGCTTGCCTTTACGAAATACAGAGGTTGAGAATCCATGAGATACTCTCTGTGTCTGTGTGTGTATGAAATATATGAAATTTTTAAAAACACAGCAATATAATTCATTTCCGTAATATCACTGTTCTCAACTGAGGAAAGCACGTAAGCATACACTTAAGTTTATCCTTATTCAAGAAAATAAAATTGTACTTCAATGGGAGATAAGCAACTTCATCACCTTCAGTGCTTTTCTGAATTGGGGAGGATCTATTTGAAAATCAGTTGTATAAAAATGGCACCCTCTTACTCAACTGTCTGTTTATTAAGAGTTATATCAATTTTCTCCATTGATTAAAATACATTTTTATTACACTTGACTCCTTTTGACTGTATTGGCTTTGCACACACAGAACAAGCTGGCTCCATTTCTGGTTTTTGCTTCATCAACATTGTTAACCAAATCCCGGATGTAGAATCTCTATGGCTGGTAACATGTGAAGAAGAAAAAAACCAGCTTGCTTTTCAGACTTGATTTCCTGAAGCAAATAAAAACAATCTTGCTTTTTTTACTTGGTAACCGAACAGTTTAGTTTGAAAATCATTGATAAACATTAAACATAGAAACTGACAATGAAAAGTTTTCAGTTGTATTTCAGACAACTACATTTTGATTGAAGTTAAACTATGTGGGAAGTTTTCAGAGTAGGGCATATACACGGGAAGAAAATTATTAAAGCATGATGGAATCATCAACATTCAGGAGTTAGGGAAAATTCTGGTATTCACATTCCTCATCTGTATTCTTAGTTGATGAAATAATTCCCTTCCTTTTGTTGTTGTTGGTCTAACTTTTGTCTCAATTCCCATGTACTTTCAATTTGCCAAATTTGACTGCATTTCTTTTTTATTGTAAACAGCTGTAGTGAATTTTGGGGTTCTGAATGATTAATTGTAAAATGGACAAAGAAAACAATTTCTTTACATCTTTCATCTATGTATTTTTCATGAGTGAAAATATCCACTGTGTTTCGTAGTGCACACTGTTGTGAAATGCTATTTCAAAGTCACTCAGTAATTGTATTTTAATTTGACATCCATATACTTCATTTTCCTCCCACCCTTATTTCATAATTCATTTTCATGTAGAGCAGCAGAAATTGCTGTCATGTTATCACTACAAAACAATACTTTATAAAATGTAACCTTCAGAAAGGTTTCTTATATTACCTATTCTATCTGCCTACTCCTGGCCCAAAAAACACCCCAAAAACAAACAAACAAGAACAATTACCTATAACAAGATAGAAAGATACTTTGAGAGGTTAAAAACTATTTTGTTTTTTAATACTCACACGTAATTGTTTTATTTGTATAAAATTCTGTGTTTAGGACTGTCTCCTTGTCCCTTCTATGTACTAAGAATAAAGGCCCATGCTTATAATTTACACATGCAAATACCCAGTCCTTAGTAAGGATGTTAAGGACTAGTCGGCTAGGCGACTATCCGATAAGCAAAAGCTTATTGGATAGTCCAGTCGACTAGTCGATTCCCATGCCCTTGCTGTCTCTATGGGTGTGTCTAGACTACATGGCTCCGTCGACGGAGCCATGTAGATGAGTTTACTCGGCAAAGGGAAATGAAGCGGCGATTTAAATAATCGCCGCTTCATTTACATAAAAATGGCTGCCGCGCTGTGCCGATCAGCTGTTTGTCGGCACAGCGTGGCAGTCTAGACGGGGATCTGCCGACCCGAGAACCCTTCGTCGGCAGATTATGTAAGCCTCGTTTCACAAGGCATAAAGGATCTGCTGACGAAGGGTTCTGGGGTCAGCAGATTCCCGTCTAGACTGCCGTGCTGTGCCGACAAACAGCTGATCGGCACAGCGCGGTGGCCATTTTGATGTAAATGAAGCGGCGATTATTTAAATCACCGCTTCATTTCCCTTTGCCGAGTAAACTCATCTACATGGTCAACAGAGCCATGTAGTCTAGACACACCCTATCAGATAGAGGCAGAAAAGAGGAGGGGGGGAAGAGGGAGTACTTCAAAGTGGCAGCACTGCACAGCTGATCCCTGGCTCAGCAGTGCAGTGCTACTCCTTTGAAACGCCTCATGGAGCCTGGGGCCAGCTGGGGAGTCCCTGGGTGACTCTGAGCTCTGCATGGCATTTCAAAGTGGAAGCCCCTCATGGAGCCTGGGTCAGCAGGGGATTCTGAGTGCCCTGCTGGCCCCAGGTTCCATGAGGGCGCTTCCCCTTTGAAATGCACAAGAGCTTCCACTCGGGAGCCTTGTACATTTCAAAAGCTGGCATGCCACGTGCTGCCTGGAGTTCAACGGGACTTCCTGTTGACCCCGGGCTTCACATGGAGTTCTGCATTCCTCCTTTGAAATGTACAAGCCCCCAGTGGGCTCGACTAGTAAATTACTCGCTATTTAACATCTTTAGTCCTTACACATGCAAAAAGTTGAGATTACTCAAATGAGCAAGGGACAGCAGGACTGGACTCAAAAGTTGCAACTTCTCTGTATTACATATCTGTGCTTAATCCTCAGAGGACATGAGTCTGTGATGGACCCAACTCCAAAACTTTGGTTCAAATTGTGGCATTTATCTATGTCAATCCCCATGTGTCAATAATTGTCACAATAGCATGTTGTTATGAGTTTGGTTGTGTTTGGATTGTTTCTCGGTTGACTGATCATTATAAAGACTGAAGAAAATTAAAAGGCAACTTTTTCTAACATTTAAATATAATAATGAAATATTAATTGGAAAAAACAAGTCATATGTGGGGAGAAATAATCTGAAACACATTCAATGGAATGCAGAAATATAGAAGCAAGATCATCAAGAGAGACTTGGTGGAGATAGTGGACAGCAAATTAGACATGAATCTGCTGTGCGTTGTAACAGCAAAAAAGATCTGCAATTTTGGACTGCACCCAAGGAAGCATTACATTATGAGACAAAGAGGTAATAGTCATTCTCTAGTATGATCAGACTTGGGAATGTTGAGTTCTATTCTGGGTAGTTTCTTACCAGAAAGGTATTAACAAATTAGAGAGTGTTCAAAGAACAGCAACAGAATGGTAAAGCGTTTGCAGGAACTGATCTATAAAAACATGAGTGCAATGTGTAGAGTAAGGTATAGGGCCATGATAACAGTGCACATAGACTTGCAGGCTGCGTCTAGATTGGCAAGATTTTGCACAAATACTTTTAACAGAAAAGTTTTTCCGTTAAAAGTATTTGCGCAAGAGAGCGTCTATACTGGCATGTGCCTTTGCGCAAAAGATTTGCTTTTGTGCAAAAGCATCCGTGCCCAGGGTAGACGCTCTGTTGCGCAAGAAAGCTCCGATGGCCATTTTAGCCATCGGGCTTTCTTGGCGCAAGAAATAAACGTGGCTTGTCTACACTGGCCCTCTTGCGCAAGAATACTTGCGCAATAGGGCTTATCCTAAGCGGAGCGTCAGAGTATTCTTGCAAGAACCACTGATTTTGTACATTACAAAGTCAGTGTTCTTGAGCAAATACAAGCGGCCAGTGTAGACAGGCGGCAAGATTTTGCGCAAAAGCAGGCGCTTTTACGCAAAATCATGCCAGTCTAGACGCAGACGTAGAGTATAGGCACTAAGGAGGGAGAGAACACTGTAATGACATGAGTGCTCTAGAATAGCCTAAAAATTAGATATTTGGGAATGAAATTAAGAAGGAAAATGTAGGCTAAAAATCAGGAGAAAACTTCCTACTAGAAAGCTCTATTAACTTGTGGAATGATCTCCCATGGGAAGTGGCGAAAGCCTCATTGCTTGGAACAAGTAAAACTAGTCTAAACAAGGCTTTAATAAATGTTTGATAGAGAACAATCCTGTGCTGGCAAGGAAAATTAGATAGAACCGTTCCTTCTTTAGATTCTATGAATAATAAAGGGGTTACAAAAAGAGGTGAGAAATTTACACACACATTTTACAGATGGAAAATCATTTTCCTATACAGGAAAAGCAACCTGAAAAACCCTCACTACACAAAGACACTTATTGCACCATATCTAAGCTGATTTTTATTAAAAAAAAGTGTTTGCAGTAGACTCACAGGATGAAATCCTAGCCACAGAGAAGTCAGTGGAAGTTTTAGCATTGACTTCAGCGAAGCCAATATTTCATCAGCATGGTGTTTTTCAGAGGTAAAATCTTCTCCACATTGAGGTTAATCAAAGTTTTGCCATTGACTTCAATGGGGCTAGGATTTCATCCCAAGTGTCTGCTCTTATAAACTGGGAGGCCTTCAACATTTGCTTCTTTTCTTCTCACAAGGACTGGCATCATCATCAGCAGAAGACACTCTATTCAGGCAGTCCCTAACACATCTTTTACCATCCATCAAGTCAGCATGCCATGCACCTGGAAGGGTTTATATCTTGCTCTTAACTGAGTTTAATGTCAGTTAGGCCAAGAAAAAAAAAGATACACTATTTTAAAATTTGTCAAGACAAGAGCACTGCAGTTTGGATAGTTATATGAGCAAAAGGGAAGAAATCTTGCATTCACAGCTCCAGAAGTGCCTGACCGCAGGACTTTTTCAGCTTTCTTGACTTTGTTTCTGATAGCATCATTACAAAAGCCTGTGATGAGTGAGAGGGGGTGAATGAAGGACACTCCTCCTTGATGCTCATGGGGAAATAGGACAGTGCCAAAGCACCCGAGTCCCTGTTTCACATATAACATGCTGGTTAATGACATGAGAGGGCTCCATGTTTCTACAACTAAGCTGGCTCTTTATTAAGACCACTTATTTACTAAGATGCTACAGTATCAAGCCCTATGCATGCAGACTGGCTTCTTGATGTCTCTTCCAAACTCTTCCCTCCTGCAACTTGTGCTTCTCTCTCTAAGGCTACATCTAGACTACATTCCTCTGTCGGCAGAGGGATGTAAATGAAGCACCTGGAAATTGCAAATGAAGCCAGGATTTGAATTTCCCGTGCTTCATTTTCATAATCGCGTCATGGCGCTCTTTCAAAAGAGCGCTATTTTGAAATTGAAACCGCAGTCTAGACACGGTTCTTTCGAAAATAGAAGCCTTTTTTGAAAGATCCTGTAAACCTCAAAAACTGAGGTTTTGCAGGATCTTTCAAAAAAGTGCCCTGATTTCGAAAGAACTGCGTCTAGACTGCGGTTTCAATTTCGAAATAGCGCTTTTTCAAAAGCGCGCCATGACGTGATTATGCAAATGAAGCACGGGATATTTAAATCCTGGCTTCATTCGTACTTTCGAAGTGCTTCATTTACATCCCTCTGCCAACAGAGGGATGTAGTCTAGATGTAGCCTAGGTTTCATAAAGGATATGCACATCTTTCCTTTCAAGCCTTTTGTTGTTGTGCCAGCTCACCATAAGGATGTAGCCACTGCTGCCATCCAAGGTTACCTCTAAGCTGCATGGTAGCATAACTCCACTGCTGCTTAATGAGCCCTGCCCAGCTAGGGGTTCAGGGCTGCTATGCATGGAGCTGCCTGGGGGAGGAAACTTCTCCCTCAACTACAGCAGAAGCTCCCTGCTGAGGATAGAGCAGCTAGTCTCTCCCAACCAGTACGGAGGAGCCCTGGGTGGGGCTCATTAAGCAGATGTGGGGCTGGGTTACTGAGCAGCATAGAAGGAACCTTGCTGCTATCCCATTGTATCCTGTTAGGCCTCACAGGCTATGTCTACACTAGCAGGTTCTTGCGCAAGAATTTCTTGTGCAAGAACTGTTTTTTTGTTGCAGGATGGCTACCTTTAAATCTGCTACTGTGTGTCCAGGGAGATGGAAGTGTTCTCCTACAGGTTTTTTTATATTGCCATTCCTAATATCTGATTTGCGTCTGTTTATTCTTTTACGTAGGGACTGTCCAGTTTGGCCGATGTATATAGCAGAGGGGCATTGCTGGCACATGATGGCATATATTACATTGGTAGATGTGCAGGGCTATGTCTACACTCGCGGCTTCTTGCGCAAGTAAGGCCGTTCTTGCGCAAGAATCCGCAGAGCGTCCACACTGCCCGCCTGCTCTTGCTCAAGGAAATTTACAGTACGGCATGGTAAGAGAGGGCTTCTTGCGCAAGAGCTACGCTCTTTTTTAACAGGTGTAAGCCCTCTTGCACAGGAACTCTTGCGCAAGAGAGCAGTGTGGACACTCGGCAGGGATTTCTTGCTCAAGAAAGTCCTATGGCTAAAATGGCCATCAGAGCTTTCTTGCGTAAGAGAGCGTCCACACTGCCATGGATGCTCTTGTGCAAAAGCACAGCTCGCACATGGCAGTGTGGACATTTTCTTGCGCAAGACTTCTTGCACAAGAACCCGTCTGCAAGATGTTCTTGTGCAAGAAGCCGCCATTGTAGACATAGCCCAGGTGAATGAACCCATGATGGTGTGGCTGATCTGGTTAGCATCAAGGAGGAGTGTCCTTCATCCACCCCCTCTCACTCACAGAACGCTGTTTGCTTTTTTTTTTTTTTGCAACAGCGTCATACTGTTGACTCATATTTAGCTTGTGGTCCACTATGACCTCTAGATCCCTTTCTGCAGTGCTCCTTCCTGGATTGTCGCCAGAGGCATAGCAAAGGGGGGGCAAGGAGGGGCAGTTGCCCCTGGGCGCCATGCTAGGGGGCGCCGGGCTGGGGTGGGAGCGGAGCGCACGCTGCGCAAGCCCCCCTGACGCTAGATCAGTGAGCCGGCAGATGGGCCACGTGCTGCTGCCCAGAACACACTGCGAGCAGAGGCAGCCGGCAGGAGGGGCCTCTTTTAAAAGTAAGATGAACGTACCCCTCCAGTTCCTCCAGTGCCTGGCTCTGCTGGAGGGAGATTTGGTGGGTGGGGGGGGGGTGGGTGCTGGATGGAGTTATATGCCTGGCTCTGGCATCAGCTGGTAGAAAACCTGCCAGTCTCCAGCAGCAGCCCCTGGTCCGGCAGGCCAGGGCCAGGGGGCAGGAGCAGGGTGTGTAAGGGCAGGCAATGGCAGGGGAAGAGTGCAAGTCAGGGGTGGGGGCCTTGGGGCAAGAATAGCAGGGTGGGGGATCACAAGTCTGGGTGCTTGTGTCCCCCAAAACCCCCTTTTTGGGCACTTCTGTGATTCTGGGCTAGGAGAGCAGGACCCGCCCCAGAGCAGTGTCGAGGCAAGGGACAGCACATGTTAAGGACCCACAGTAAAGTGATGGCTTGGCTGGCAGGTAAGCAAGAAGAGCTTTGGCATTTGTGAACTCTGCCTACAAGTGCTGGGAGCTGAGGTGTGGGGAGCCCCCTTCCCTGTACGCTGAATTTGCCAGTGACCCATCTCCTGGCACCCGGTTCCCTGCTCACTGACTTTCAGCCACTCACCCACTTGTCACTGGACCACCTCACTTGATTTCATATGGCCACAAGCGCTGTCAAGCAACTGATGGCGCCATCTGCCCGCTGGAACGGTACCAAGTCCACATGACCAAGGCAAAGCTAATCCTCGCTCCGCCCATTGGTAGCACTCAGAGGGCTTTCCCAAGGAGGCCAGCATTGTTCCCATTTTACAGCTGGGGAAACAGAGGCACAGAGGGGGCTGTGACTTGCCTGAGGTCTCACACCAGGCTGAACTAGAAACTCAGTTTCCAGTGGTTCAGGGACTGTCTTCATGGTTAGCGAAGACGTGACTGCAGCACAGGCCGGCATAACCTGGCTCGCTGTAATCTGCCTAATGTGGGGAACAACCACGTGGTGGGGGGGACCTGGCTAGCTCGTGCTGTGATCAAGCTGCCCCTGCTCAAAGGAGACAGTCCTGGGAGCTTCCCCTGCCCAAAGTTGAGTTGCCCTAGCTCAGTGGTCACCAACCAGTAGATCAGGATCTACTGGTAGATCTTGGAGCCTCTGACAGGTGATCCTGACTGGTTTGGCCAAGAGGCTATCAAGTGCCAGCACTTCCCCTTCCCCTTCCCATACTGCTGCGCAGCTCCTGCCCTCTGCCTTGGAGCTGTCCCCTCAGGAGCCTCCTGCTTGCTGGGCAGGGGAGGGAGAGGAGGGTGCCAATGTCAGAAGCCCCCCCATACTCTGTATCCCATCTCCACAGAGCAGAGAGGGGACACAGCAGGACTTGGGATGGAGTTTGCTGGCTGCTTTTGGGAGAGGTGCAGGGCCAGGACTGGGATGAGCCTGCCTTAGCCCCACTGCCCCACCACCCAGGAGCCAGGTGAGGTCAGTAGGGCCTAGTTGGAGCCCACATCCTGAAAACCTACCCCAGTCATGAACCCCCTCCTGCACCCCAATCCCCTTCCCCAGCCCTGAGTACCCCTGCATCCAATCACCCTCCCAGAGCCTGCTCCTAGAACCCCCTCCAGCAACCCAACTGCCTGTCCCAAGCTCAGCTCAGAGCCTCTCTCATACTCCAGATCCCTTAATCCAAGACCAGAGTCTGCACCCCAACCCTCAGCCCCAGCCTGGTGAAAGTGAGGGAGGATGGGGGACGGAGGATGGAGTGTGCAGGTACGGGGGACCTCAGAGAAGGGGCACAAAGAAGGCAGGACAAGGATATTTGGGTGTGAGGTAGAGGTTCGATTGCACTTAAATTCAAAAAGTGATCTTGTGCTCAAAAAAGTTGAAGACCACTGCCCTAGCTCAGTCTGGACAGGTGTCTGTCTAACCTGCTCTTAAATATCTCCAGTGATGGAGATTCCGCAACCTCCCTAGGCAATTTATTTCAGTCTTTAACCACCCTCACAGGTAGGAAGTTTTTACTAATGTCCAACTTAAACCTGCAATTTAAGCCCATTGCTTCTCATCCTATCTTCAGAGGCCAAGGAGAACCATTTTTCTTCCTCCTCCTTATGATACTCTTTTAGATACTTGAAAGCTGCTCTCATGTCCCTTTTCAGTCTTCTCTTTTCCAAGTTAAACAAGGCCAATTCCTTCAGCCTTGCCTCATAGCTCGTGTTCTCTAGACCTTTCATCATTTGTGTTGTTCTTCTCTGGGCTTTCTCCAGTTTCTCCACATCTTTCCTGAAATGTGGTGCCAAGAACTGGACACGATACTCCAGCTGGGGCCTAATGTGGATGGCTCATTCCCTGCCTAGGGGAAGTGGGACTGGGTGGGTTAATTTCCAGTCCTCCTGTATATTCTTTTCCTAGCCAGGAGGGCACAGCAGTTCTGATGGGGGCTCTGCAGGAAGGCAGCCCGCACTGCCCCCTGCCTGAAACCCCTTGTGCAGGTGTTAAACAGCTGTTCAGCCCCACCCCAAAGGTGACTGCATTTCAGTGTGCCTGAAGCAACACAGCACCAGCAATGGACAGGGGAATGGCTCCCAGCCATGGCTTGCTCATGACTGCTTCAGTCCCGTTGGATGGGCCTCAGCCCCATTTCTTCCCCTCCCCCGCTTAGCGATGGGGCTGTAGACTCTGGGGGAGAGGGGTGAAGGCAGGCAGAGGTACAGCAGATGTAGACATGTTTCTGTATTAATCATTCTCTCATTGAAGACTGAGTCCATGTACTGAGGCCTTTTACATGGAAACTTTGTATTACGTCTTGGTAAAATAGTCCTTAAAACAAGTGAGGCAGAGACTGTCCCTGTGGGGTGAATAAGGTAGGAATGGATAGTGCAGAAGGCGAGCACCTCTGGGCAGTTGCAAGGGTTAGAGAGGGGAGGGAAGCCAGATCCAAGACCAATGAGCCCTGGGAAGTGGGCCCATTGAAAGGAGACTGGACCTGTGGATGCCTTGGGTATCAGCATCAAGGACCTGCTTTGGGAAGCCCCCTCTTTGGAGGTGATTGTGGCAGCATTGAGACACCCCCCAGAAGCAGGCGCCACAGACACTAACTGCAGATTCATGGGACAGCTCTCACAGATCTTGCACATGCGTAAGATGATAGATCTGCAGGAGAGGGGAGCAGTGGCGTAGTGTGGGAGACAGAGGGGTCAGTTGCCCCTGGGCACCATGCTAGGGAGGCGCCAATTTGATCCCCTTCTGCTCCCTCATCTTCCCTCAGCTCGCCTGCTCCTACTCCGCCTGCCGCCGGCAGCTGGAGCCTCCTCCCTGCCTCTCTGCTCCTAGCCCGACCCTTCTCCATCTCTGCCCGTGGGTTAGTGCATGCAGGAGCCTGGCCCCAAACTGAAGGAGGTGAGGGAAGATGCAATACAAGTTCCCCTCCTCCCAGGGTCAGGCTCAGCTATGCACCAGGTTCGGGGCCCTGCCACATGGCGGCGGGGGGCGGGGCAAATTTTTCCTTTGCCCCCGGGGCACGTAACACCCTCGCTACGCCTCTGACTGTTGCTTCCCATTCTGTACGTGTGAAACTGATTGTTTCTTTCTATGGGGAGTACTTTGCATTTGTCCTTATTAAACGTCATCCTATTTACCTCAGAGCATTTCTCCAGTTTGTCCAGATCATTTTGAATTATGACCCTATCCTCCAAAGCAGTTGCAACCCCTCCCAGCTTGGTCACATGCTTGTTCCTACTCATGTGCTATAGAGGAAACTGGATATAAGAGTTCCTGCCTCTTAAGCAGAAGAGCAAATAGGAGAGACTCAGCATCTCCCAAGGAGCTAGGAGATGCCTTCCCCTGTGTTGGGCAGAAGGCCTGACCATATACAATCTCTGCTGGGTAACGCTGGAGGCACATCAACATGCACTTCAATGTGTTTGGAGTACTATTACTGGGTGGTGGTAGATGCACTGAGGGAGAGTCACCACACTAAATACACATCTAGAAGCTCTTTTTTAATTTGTGTGTACACCTGTTAAGTCTGCAGCAGGGCTCTGCTGCCATCAGTAACCAGCTGCTCCTGGAAAAGAGTTATACCCAGTCCTTTCTCTGATACATCACACTAGAGAATAAGTAGTTCATATAGTTAGTAGTACTTCAGGATAGGGACATCTGTTATCTTCTTTTTTTTAGCATGTCAAATGCTTGTAGGACCTCACATACTGCTTTGTGAGCTGACACCTGGATTCTGCTATTGCAGGTAGATGTCGGCAGAACTTGGACAGAAAATGTATCATTCCTGTGATACGCTGTACTTTCGCATCCAGTGGAGGAAGCACTTCTCTGATTACCTTGATCTTGGTGTGATCTGTTTTAAGTTCCTGTGCAGTGTGCAGCTGCCCAGTGTATTTCACCTCACGCTGTTTGAGTCACATTTTTCTGCATTGAGTTTTATATTTTTGTCCTTGTATTGCTGCAAAAAAGCTTGTAGTTTTCTGTCGTAATCTCATTCGCTTCTGTGTCCTTGCTCCCTTCACCTATAATGAAGGTATCATCTACAATTATTTTTACCTCATGCACTCTCTTAAGTACTTGGGTGAGTCTTTTTTGGAAGACCTCTGGCACCGAATTTATGCTAATCGGCATGATCAGACATGCGTGTTGAACAAATGATGTTGCGACGGTTGTCAGTGTCCTGAACTCTTTATCCAGGCTGATGTACCAAAATTCATTTCCTCAGATTGCTAACTGTAAATTTCTGGTTTTGGAAAGTTTTGGCAAGATGTCTGTCAATCTGACCTTGGTGAAAATTTCTTCCTGACCTCAAATATGGTGATCCTAAACATGTGAGACCCTAAACATGTGAGCAAGACCCACCAGCCAGACACCAGGGAAAGACTTCTTTGTAGTAATAAAGTCTTCCCCATTTAGTGTCCCACCCCTGGCCATAAGAGATATTTGCTGCTATCAGTCACAGATCAGCTACTGTCATCATACCACCCCTTCCAAAAACTTTTCAAACTCAGTCTTGAAGCCAGTAAGGTTTTTTATCCCTACTACTCCCCTTAGAAGACTGTTCCAGAATTTCACTCCTCTGATGAAAAACTTAAAAAACAATGAAAAGTCTAGTAGTACCTTAAAGACTAACAAAACAGGTAGATGGTATCATGAGCTTTCGTGAGCACAACCCACTTCTTCAGATGGCTTAGAAACCTTTATCTAATTTCAAGACTAAATTTGTTGATGGCCAGTTTATACCATATGTTCTTATATCTGCAATGGCACTTAAATAATTGTTCTCCCTCCTTGGTATTTATCTCTCTGATTTATTTATAGAGAACAATCATATCTCCCCTCATCCTTCTTTTGGTTAGGTTGGTGAAGCCCTGCTCTTTGAATCTCCTCTCATAAAGTGGATTTTCCAATGCTCTATTCAGAGGTTTTGGATCAATGCTGATCTTTTGTTTACTTGAGGGTTTCCCCCTAGCTATTAGACTGCCAAGCCTCCTGCCTAGTTTCAGTGTAGTGCATGGTATACAGTCCAGAAATGTGCTGGGTGAATGGAGACTGGCTGTGCAGTTCTTTGAGAATCCCTGTTATCATGTGTATTTGCATGTAGTCTTCGGGTAGTGTAGTCAGAGCAGGCTATTAAGTGGTCGGGAGGCAGTAATCCATGTGGTCATTCATGCAGCATCTTATTGATTCCACCATGAATTTTGACCCTATCCTGGGTGCTAATAGCAACAGACTTTTCTGGTGGTAGAAATTCCAGAGAAGTAGTCACGTTTCAGGGAAGGATGTATTCTCTGGGACTGCTTCTATAGAAAACTACCCCACTCCATCCATATGTTGCTCAGTCACCATAAGCTGGAACACCTCTCTGAGGCACACGGGACTGGCTTGCCTCTGGTAGCTTGGAATCAGAGTAGAGTGATTTTTAAAGCAAGGCAATTTATATAATGATTTAAATCACCAAGTGGAAAGCTGGATTTAAATAATCAGTTTTAATCAATTTTTCCATTTGTACCTCAGTTAGTTTCTAAAGAAAAGTGCATTTTCATTCGTTGATTTACAACTAAGCAGAGCCTTTACACAAGATTTGCTACTTCTTTTTGCTACCTAGCAAGGCACAACACTATAACTAAATACATTTATATAAGCAATTATCTACTTTAATATTTTCACAGTCTTATTCATTGACTGTGCATTTTTAGTAAGTTAGAAAATGGTGAATGCTGTAGTGAATGATATATTGTTTATTTACTAAATAATTAACTTTTTGCTCGTGATTTGTGTCAAGTTGCATTAGGAAGGTAACTGGAATTTAATTAAACACAAAAACCACAATATAAAACATTTATTTTTATTGAACAAGTCCTTAATGCAGTACATGACCTATTATGCCATATTTCTAAAGCTTGATCTCAAATGTTAGATGTTTTCCCTCTGGTTCTTTCTTTATATAGAAAAGCAGTTTTGAACTTAGTTTTTGACAGAGGCTCATGGATTCAGCATATTTATTTTTATTTAAATGTTTTAAGAGACTAAAATAATTTTAGGCCTTAACCTTTTTTCTAGTCTTCAGTTTACATTTTAAACAGATTTATTTGTGTTATATTTATTATAGTTTAAATAACTTAAAATATCTGCTCCAAATTTTAAAACTCTGATTAAAAAATCCTGTTTTTTTATTTGATTTATTTATTTTTATCTTATTTTTATTTTCACCCTGCTTAGACTAACAAACCTCCAGGATTGTTATGTCCCCCAGAAGTGTGAAATGCCTGAAAAAATTGAGAAAACATAGGTATTAAACCCCAGCACCTGCCCCCCCTCAATTTCTAAGCTTTGTTTTTTAAATGTATAGCATTCATACATTTCCCCTTTCCATTTCATGTGCGCTCTTTTCACTCTGCGTAACTCAGTGTCCATGGAGTTTCTGGGAACTGAAGGGTTCCTCTAAGAATAGATTGAAGCTGAGTTTTACAAAGTATCATTTTTTGGCCTTCAGATTCCACAGTCACTTTTCTCTGAGGATGTACTAAAATAGTGAGACAATAATGCACAATTTGATGTCTGCTTTCAGGCCTTTGCAGCTCTGCAGCCCAGCCACACTCCATAAGGATTTTGAACTCTCATAAAGAAGTCAAAGAAGCAGCATTTTCATAATGACCTTCTCATGGACATTCAGGACATGGTCCACAAGTAGATACCATACTAAAGGGAAAATGATTCACAGCAAGTAGAAAAGCATAGACAGTTCTGTTGAAGGGCTGTTTGTGCTAATGGGCCCAAGAGTACAGCCTGCTGCTCCACATGCAGCATGTCTTAAGTCATCCCACTCCCATGGTACCATGTACCTCAGACCAGGAATGAACTTGGCAATACCAACGGTGAGAAGCTCATGCAACGAAGACTGAACACTACTTAGACAGAGAAAATATGCCCCCAGCAATCCTTCATCCCCTGCAAGACTAGAGACATGCAAAAGGCAAAAGACATGCAAAACCAATTTATTTGAATTGGTTTCATTGTTTTTCACTGTTCAGTGTTTAAGTTGTGTACTTTATTTCATTTCTGGTTTTGTGTTTTATTGGGTGTCTTAGTGCTATCGTGGCAGCTGGCCTGCCTGATACATTGTGACTTTTATCCAACCAGGGCCTTCTCTAGAAAACACAGCTGAAATGTTCACTAGCTGCTCATGGTTGTTCTGCCTGTTTCATGAAAGAGGAATGAAAGCACAAGCAACACAAAGTCTTTAAATGGTGGAGACAGTGTGGGAGGTTTATGGAAGCCTGCAGTTTAGACATGTGAGCATGCATGTGACACCTGGGTCCAGAATTCATAAACCTATGGTCACTATTCAGTGTGGCTGATCAAGCCCAGGTTTACAAACACTGAGTTTGCAGACTTGAGTCCCACAGATCGTGGACTTAGATAGCTCTATAGACATACCATCTCCTGGTCATGTGTGTTTAGATGGGGTTAGAATGCTAGTCAGGGCCTGTGGTGACTGTTCTCCCTCCCTCTCACATTGAGGGTATTCTGGTTTTGTGCTGTGATCAGATCCATGGCTTGCATTGCCCAGCTGCTCTGTAATGAATGGTACTCCTCTGCATCAACTATTATACATTCCAAGCTTTAACATCTCTTACTGACAGCCTGGATTTGCTCACTGGCCTTAAAATGGTTTTATTGTATGTCACCAGCACTTAGTCATGTTAGCCCAATCTAATATTGCTATTTATCATTGTTGCCAGAGTACACTGCAGTTGGCTCTACAATACAGGTGAAATTAAATTGCTCATTGAGGTAATAGAGAACTGTCTCCAAATAGCAAGGGTAGCTGGACTGTCCAGGAAAAGGATCAAAGAAGTGCTGCAGACCAAGTCCACAAGTTCAGATTAATGGTACCCAGGAAACAGGACAGAGACAGACCGACTGAGAACTGAGGCATCATGGTTTAATGTGGTGGAAAGCACACTAGGCCATGGAAAGCAACAAAAAAGGTAGAGAGAAAAAGGCCCAGATTATAGGCAATGGTGCAAGGGAGGGTGGGAAACAGAACTGCATTATGTTCCAATGGTGTAGCTACCCAAAGAAGAAAAAAGCAGCAGTATCTGCTGTGATGGGTGACAGAGACTTCCAGTGATATGCGCAGAGTGACTAGCAGATCCAAAGATGCAATATACACACACTTGGAAGAAGACTGCCAGTGATTCAACTGCTATAGTTTCAACTATGCTATTAAATCTCACAGGATCAGGGCTGAGAAAGGCTCATAGACTCATAGACTTTAAGGTCAGAAGGGACCATTATGATCATCTAGTCTGACCCCCTGCACAATGCAGGCCACAGAATCTCACCCACCCCCTGCTAGAATAATCCTCTCACCTATATCTCAGATATTGAAGCCCTCAAATATTTTGAAGACCCCAAGATGCAGAGAATCCTCCAGCTGTGGCGCTCTGCATTCAAAGCTGTTAGCCCATTTTTGGGAACTATCTGCCCTTTAAATAATGATACATCTAGGTCCCGGTAAGACTGCTCTGTTGCAGGTTCACTCTGACCTATTATTTATCACTGGTACTACTAGTTGATTATTATTTGAATCGTGCCAGCAGTATGTCAGGAATTTTACAGACTAAAACTACCTGTCCCAAAGACCTTACAGTCTACAATCTCAGTCCTGCAATGAGTGCCACACAGGCCCATCAATTGCAGTGAGGCTCCCCATATGAGCAGAAGTCTGACCATGAAGATCTACATGCTCAGAGTCTAATTTATTTGATGTGTCAGAAGAGGTTTGGTAGCAAGCAGCAGGCAGGGGGGCTGACAGACTTGCCAGGTCCCTGGGCAAGGTGGAAGGGGGCCCAGCTCGGCGCTCTCAGAAGGGGCGTTGCCTTGGGTGGAAGGGACAGGATTGGGGGTAACCAGCCAGAAGTACGTTGTACTGCCTTCCCCCACCTCTCCCCCCCACACAGTCAGCCCCCACAGCTGCCCAGAATATGCTGCATGGTGGTGATTGAAAAGGCCCGGGATGCTCAGCTGCGGTTGCTGCTACGGCAGGAGTGTCAGCGACCGGAGCCCTGGCCTCTTTAAATCACCTGGCCCCTTTTGTCCCCCCCCCTCCCATTTGTGGGTGTGGCAAGAGTAGAAAGGGGATCAGGTGAGACATTACAGCAATAGGTTACTTATTTTGGAATGGTTTGATAAAATGGTTTTTTAATTTGAAACTTTATTTGTTTTAAATAATAATGATTTGACTCCACATGGGCATCATGGAAGAAGCAAGTCTGAAGAACTGATTTGATGAGTATAGGATGGTGACTTGTTTCTGCAGCTGAGAACTCAGACACTATCCACTGACAACAGGCTTATATATAGCAACACTTCTGAGCACTGATCTACGCATCTTTCTAGAAATAACATAGTAGCAGCAGATTCATACTGTCTTCCAGATCACCCAAACGATTAATGCCTGCTCAGAAAAATTGGGAATTCACAAATAGTCATTCCTTCTTTTAATTGGAGGGTTCCAGCGTAGCACAGCAAAGTTTTTATAAGGCTGTTCAGGAAGCCCCAACTTGTCAGTCACTTCTTCCACTAAGCAGCAAGTAGGAGCAACCAATCCCCCTGACTGGCATGGAGTTTTGCTCTGACTTGACCTTGAGTTCTGTTAGCTCTGCTTTTATTGTAAGCTTTTGGTAGAGGTCTCTTCTTTAGACATGTGCACAGTGCCTAGCACAATAGGACCCTCTCTCTGACTGGGATCTCTAGGTACACTACCTAATTCACAGCCATGAAAAATGTCATGGGTTGTGAAATCTAGTCTCCCCCTATGAAATCTGGTCTTTTATACTGTGTAGATTTCACAGAGGAGATCAGCATTTTCTCAGATTGGGGTTGCTTACCCAAAAGGGAGTTGCAGGGGGTCACATCTTACAGGGGATTGAGCTATTACCACCCTTACTTCAGCATTGCCTTCAGAGACCAGGTTCCAGCTCTGAAATTGGCACCCCGCAAGCAGCAGTACAGAAGTATGCGTGGCAATAGTATAGTGTACCACCCTTACTTCTGCACTGCTGATTTCAAAGCTGGGTAGCCGGAGAGTGACAGCCACTGACTGTGGGCCCAGGTCTGCAGGCCAGCAGCACAGAAGAAAGGGTGGCTATATAACAGAGGTTCTACATTCAGAGCTGGGTTTTTTGGCCAGTAGCAACCAACCTCCAGCTGCCCAGCTGTGAAGGCAGTGCAGAAATAGGAGTAGCAGTACCACAACAATCCTTCCCCTACAATAATCTTGTGACCCCCTCCCCCACACACACACAACTCCTTTTTGGGTCAGGACCCCTGCAATTACACCACCATGAAATTTCAGATTTAAATAGCTCAAATCATGACATTTACTATTTTAAAAATCCAATAACTGTGCATTTGAGTAAGATGGGCTGTGAATTTGATAGATCCCTAATCATAAGGCACTCCAAAAAGAAAATATGCATAGAATTTGAATCTTTGTCTTGGAAATACTGTGACAACACCTCCACAGGCCCTACAGCATCCACTTACAGCCCCTTTATGTTCATTGGGTGAAATCGTGGTCCTCACTGAAGTCAATGGTGAAGTTCCCCACTGACTACAAGGGGTCAGAATTTCACCATTACCTTGTCAAAAAATCCTTGCTATTCATGCTCAAATGCACACCACGAGTAAAGGAACATTTAACATAACATTTAAAATGTAAAATACAATTATGGCTCTTTTGCAGGAGGCCCCAGAAGCCTTGAGAAACTGGCTACCACAACATTGTGTGGGCTTCTGCGTGATGGAAGCCACACATATCTTTTGCTGACTTGTGCCCCCAAGAGATTATGGTTTGGAATGTAAAATAGTTGACAGTAATATACATTGAACAATAATTTTTTATTAGGAGGTTGAATGGTAGTGGTTAACAAATTAATTGGGGAGCAGGGATATAAACATATGCCTTATTAGTTTATAGCACCATTGGACTGTTATTTTCTCTACTTACTTAGGCTGTATGTTTTAAAAGGAATAAATTATATGGTTGTCATTTTTCTTGTTGTCCAAGATTCCAGCAACAAAACAGTAGGGAACTTTCATTACACATTTCAACTCAAAAAGTATTCTTTTCTATTCTCTTTAAAACGCGCAGATCTAGCAGTCCAAGTTAAACATCACTGGAATTTCACCATAAGTCAAAAACAATATTAATTTTGAGCCCACATATTTTTCTTTTGGTAGGGTATAAAAGTTTAAAATAAGTATTCCAGACAATCTGTAAATGGTAGAGAGCACTGGATAACATAAGGAAAGAAAAATGAAACAAAACACATTTTTAACAACAAAGCAGCAGAAATGTTTTAGTATGACAACAGGAATGAGAGTTTTTCCCCCTCTGTGGTCTGCTTCAAAGAGAAACTGAGGTTGGCATCATGCCACAGAGCTGTGGTTGAAGATTTCTGTACCATACAAATCTATAATCAGGGTTACTCCTTGATGGGAAGCACAGAGATTCTTACAGAATATTAGCGTGGCATACTGAGCTAATGTATCCCTTACTCCCTCACTGTATGGGAGACTCTGCAGTGCTGTTTATCTGAAGTCTAAAGATTACCATAGTCATCTTTTTCAAATTAAAACAGCAGTGTAAAGTTTTGTAAATGTTAGTTCTTCTAATTGACAGTGGCTTGTATAATTAAAATAAAATCACTAATATTTTCCCTTGTTTTCTTTTTTATCACTGAAGTTCATTTTTTCAGTAACTCATACAAGGTCTTCATTTTTATGAAGACCCATGCTGACCTCTAAATATCTGATTTTTTTCAGTTAGTGTTTATGCCCATCTGGTTTGAATTTAGCATTCTTATGAGTCATTTCACTTTGATAGGAACACTATGCTATAGAAAACTTCTGTTAATATTTTAACATTCTAAATCAAACACTGTACAGTGCATTACCTAAGTCTAGGTACAGTTATGGAGACCCATGTGTTACATTTGTTCATGGAACATGCGTTTGTTAAATAAATATAGTTCATGATAGATAAGTCTATAACCCATATGTGTTCAAGTGTTTTACCATCATTTTCTGTCACATCCTTTCTCAGATTTAATAACAGCATTTTGGAAGCAGTCTTAGTAGAGGAAGGATGAGTGATTCTATAGGAAGTAAGGATGCTCTGTACTTCCTTACATCTGACATTAACACAGGCAAAAATGCTATATTTATTTTTCCATCAACACTGACTTTATTACTTATTATGTTCTTACTTCATGCATTTCCTGGTTTTAAAGATATAGATTTTTAATAGGAAAGTAAAATCAATCACTTGCTTAGAAGATCACAGGAAAGTTTTTTAATAGATATTTTTAAGCTCACTCTAAGGTTACGTCTACACTAGGAGTCATGAGTGAGATTCCCAGCTCACCTACTCATACTGTAATTTGCACTGTCACCTCAGAAGCAGTGTTCTGATGGGCTAGCCACCCTGAGTACCAATCTGCCTGAGACCTGTGGTTACGTACTCAGCGAAACTAGTTGCTGCCCTGGGCTTCACTACTACTTTCAGTGTGTTTGCCCAGATAAGAGCTAGCACAAGTATGTCTACACAAGCTGGGAATCATATCCCTAGCTTGCAGTATAGATGTATATGAAGTATTTCTTTAAAAAAAAGGGGGTGGGGTGGGGAGCGAAAAAAGTTATAAGCAGCCTATTAAAATAACTGACATGCTTTAGAGACCAATTTTATTTCAAAACAAAGTCTGAGTGTATTGGTGTGTTTTGTGAGTTATAACTGAATCATCACATGAAATGGAACAGCCAGTTCCAACTTGAAAACAAGCAGTACATTTTAAAGAGTTATTTGTTTGCATTAAGTGGAAATATGTCCTAGCAAGTTGAGTCTATGATTCTTTTACCAGCTATTTAAATATGTTTAAACTCTTTTAAAAAAGTTTGCTTAACTAAACAGAAAACTCATTTCGGAATATATAGGGAAGAATCACATTAAAGCAGATGAAAGTTACAGTGAACAATGGACCTGATTGAGGAAAACATTCCTATTTGATAAAGTTTTTAAGCATGTGATTAATTTTACACATATGCCTAAAGTTAAACATGTGCTTCCATGTTTTCCTGTAGGGGGATACACTTAAGCACGTGCTAAAGTGCTTTCCTAAATCAGGACCAATGTTATTAAGCATATTTTTAAATGCAACTGGAGTTTCCCTTTTTTTATGGCTCTGATTCTCCTCTCTCTTACCCCACAGTAAATCAGGGTTTGAGGAGTGTGACTGGTACTAAGAGAGGGCAATCAATCTTCAGATAAACTCTGACAGACATGCATCTGAACAAAATCATGCAGCTTCACCAAGATCAAGAGCATTTATTTTTTTAGTCTCATGGACCCTGATTCAATGAAGCGACTAAACTCAGGCCTTAGTCTATTGCTGCTCAGCAGAACAAAGCACATGCTTAGGTGCTTTGCTGAATCAGGGCCATTATGATTACTGTAAGTCAGTCGTCACTTAACCATAAAAGGAAAAGAAAAACCCTTGTTCACAGAGACTGATTTTTGCAAATACCTGTCATAAGTATTTATGTTTGGCTTTGAGCATGAAGAATACTTTTGTAGTTCCCAATAGCTGTATTACTGTGTCTGAATAATGAAAGCAAAAGGATGGGGTTTTTCACACAATTTAATTAGAGGTACCAGATGTGGTGTTGAATGATTGATGTCAAAATATGACTCTTTTTTTGTAAATCCTTTAGCTTGAACAACAAAGTAAATAGCTAAAGCATTTCTAAACTGTTTAAACTTCCTACATTATTTTTGTCTTTGGTGGAGCAGGGCATAGACAATTGCAAGCTCATTAAGAAGTGAGGGGAAAGTGTTAGATTAGATAACATTTTATTATAATTTGTCTAATTGGCAGTAACAACTCATTGCAGATTGCTGAACTTTGTGAATTAATGAATAAACAAACACAAAGTCTACGTCTACACTACAAGGTTTTGCCGCAAAAACAGCTGGTTTTGCGCAAAAACCTGCGGAGCGTCCACACCTCAAACGAGCTTTTGTGCAATTAAATGGGCAGTTAAACGGCAGAACAGAGGGCTTTTTCCGCTGTAGGTAAACCTCCTTTTCTGAGGCATAACTGCTTTTAGCACTACAGCTATTGCACAAGAAGGCAAGTGTGGACGCTCCAGAGGGGTTTCTTGTGCAAGAAACCCCTATGGGAAAAAGCACAGGTGCTCTGTTGGCCATTCTGTGAATGGCAATCAGAGCTTTCTTGCACAAGAGTGTCCATGCTGTGTGGATGCTCTCTTGCACAAAAGCACATCACTTTTGCGATGTGCTTTGAGGTGTGGATGTGCTCTTGCGCAAGACATTTTTGTGCAAAAACTCTTGTGCAAAAGGATTCTTGCACAAGAAGCATGTAGTGTAGACGTAGCCAAAAAGAAAATGTACTTTGTTTACCTATTTGACATGCATAGATTACCAAAGACTGTTTATCATGCTTCATAATATAGAAGGTAAAGAGACCAAAGTATATTATATAAAAGCAATAGTTAGTCTTAGTAGTATGACACTGGAGTATACCATATATATGGGAACATAAGCCCGTTCGTTTATAAGTCAACCCCCCAAACTTACAGAGAAAATATTGTAAAAAGTCACTGACTGGTATATTAGCTGACTCCAGAGTACAGAGGTTTGGGACCTTATAAACAGGTCAGTGACTTTTTACCATTTTTAATCTGTAAGTTTGGGGGGTCATGCGGGGTCCCAGACTGCTACAGCTCTGCTTTTTATATGTAGTAAGAGCTGCCAGGCTCTTACTACATTTAATAGGCAGAGCAGCAGCGGGGGACCTGGTGCAAGCCTGGATTGCTGTGTCCCAGCTTGCACTAGGTCCATCGCTACCGCTCTGCCTTTTAGAACCCATTCATAAGCTGACCCCTGCTCTTCACAGCAGGATTTTTTTCCAAAAAAAGTTGGCTTATGAACGAGTATTTACAGTTGTTCTCAGCTATTTAATTTGTACTGAGAAGTGGGGAGAGGTTGCACTTTTAGGTGTGTGAATTATGAGGGAAGATTAGCAAAGTGTATATTAAAGATTCTACTGGGTTTTTTTTTAAGTGCTGGCATTTATGGTCAGCAGCTTCTTTTGAACATATGAAAATATAGCACTGTTTGTGTACCATTAGCAATTAGCAAGGCATACGGGGAAGTGGTAAACAAACTACTTAGTTTGATCTCTCAGGGCTAGATTCGGATTCTCTTATTTTTTGGAGTAATTTTTTTCCACAAGTAGGCCGATTAGCTTCTGTAGGAATAGTTGTGAAAAAAGGTACTATCCCTTTGCATAAAGGAGAAAGCAATGCTCTGCCCAGAGCCAGGAACTCAGGTGCCAAGGAAATTTTTACCTTGAAAAAGTTAGGTGCCAAGTGAGTTTAGGCACTTATATGATGTGGTAGGAGTTTTGTGGCTTGCATTGGAATCAAAATTGGGACTTAGGTGCCAAAACCCCAGATTAAGGTACCTAAGGCTAAGGTTTAGGTGCATAAAGGCCTTTGTAGATCCCACCCTCTTTGTCTCAGGTCAAAATCTGTACCAAATGGAACTTCCCTATTTCACAATGTTGTTCTGAAGGTAAACACATTAATGGTTGCGAGGCACTCAGATGCTATAGTAATGAGGACAATATCAGTACCTGGATAAATAGATTAATTTTCATGTATCTTTTCATCTTTATTCAAAAGCACAAATCTGCAAATGACTGTGTAACCCACACATCTGCTGGTGTGATGTATTGTCCCATCTAGTGGCACTGAGACCATTTACAGAGAGAGAATAATGAGTCTGCTCTACAGCATGAGCTAATAGCCAGCTGGCTTTTAACTCATGCGGTAGAGGCTCAAGGTTCGTTTTCACCTATCGGCGTTACAAGTGGGGGCGTCTTTGAAGTACAGGACGCGCTCCGTCAGCTAAGGGAAGTATGTAACCTACACACCTGCTGGATGTGATATACTGTCCCATCTAAGGGCACTGAGACCACTTACAGAGAGAATAATGAGTCTGCTCTACAGCCTTAGCTACCAGCCAGCTGGCTTTTAGCTCATGTGATAGAGGGTAATGCACTAATCTCCAGAGGTCCCAAGTTTGATTCTGCCTGTCGGTGTTACAGCTGCACAGGGCATGTCTTTGAAGCCAGCGGAGTTAAAGTTACACACGTATGTAAGAGCATGAAGGTTTGGAATAGAAAACAAATCAAGGAAAAAAGAGACTCTGGATTTTAACTGCTAAGCTGCAAACTATATATAAGGTAAAACACATGAATGGCTATTTGATTTTCCACAAGTAGAGTATGTTTGGATTATCATATTAATTCCTTTCTCTGGAAAGTGCGCCAATTGAAGGCAATCAAGTACAGTTTTTATATTTGTTACTGCCGTACATTTGTTTTTCCTGCAGTCAGTTAAGAGTTTCTTGTTGAGTAGTAGCTGGAATTTCTTTAAAATTCAAAACAGAACCAAGCTGAAGCCTAAACAATACATAGTTTGTTCATTATTCTTTTTACATCAGTCATAAACTGCGAGTGATTCTGGGTAAGGAGGTAGGCAGAATTAAATCATTGCCTGGCTTCTTTGAACTGTTTGTGATTGTTCAGAGGGTTGTGTGCTGTGAGGCATTTAGACTATTTTGCTGCCAAGTCAGTGACTATGGCATTAGTCATAGGAATCTCTAGAGATCATAAAAGAGGAAAGTGCTGAATAACCTGTGACTCAGCTTTATTCGAATTTCTCAGTACACGTTAGTAACACTCAGCCTCTGGGTACACCACTCACACCCTGATATTACTCCTACGCTCCTTCCCACATGAAACCGGATCTGAACTGTCTCTTTCAATTTTCACGAGTTGCTAGGGACAATGGATCATTGCTCAGCCCTGTCCACAACCTCTGTAGCCTTTCAAAGGCTGCCTAGTTTAATACTACTTAGCTTGTGTACAGTTTCTTGAGCAAAACAATAAGGACAGAAAGCAGCTGAAATTTATAATGCCACATTTGACTCCACATTCTCTGTACGTTGTAGTTAAAGCTCAGTATTTTTCACATTTGTACATATCAGGACTTATACACAGGATTATTAAGGAAGAGTGAAAATCGAGCCATTAGGAGGTTTCTGTGGTAGAAGCTTAAATGTTTTTTTTTCTTTTTAAAGACAACTTTGTTTCTGTTGGCGTTATCGTAGATGAAGTTAATGGTGGGTGTAGGCTTCCTAGGAAGGAAATGTGTAGGGGTAAAAAATGAAATTGTGGTGGGTCACCACCCTGGAGGGCTTTGGTGGAAACCCTGAATAATTGTCTGAATGTTTTGGGTCATCTTAAATGAGAGTTTTATAGAAGTATAGATATATACAGCATGGTGTAAGGATGCACCTTTCAGTACAGTAAAAGAGCACAACATGGTTTTTTTCCTGTGGAAACAAGACAGGACCTTATTCACTACAGCCAAATCCTGCCAGCCTCCCTCTTAGTGAGTACCAGGAATAGTTCCATTGAAGAAAAAAGAACTGTGTGTAGAGTAAAATCCTAAAGCCATGAGTTAGGATATTGGAATCGGGCCTTAAACATAGAGATTAATTTTTATTTGGCACATGAAAGGCATCCTGAGCTACCCTGCATGGGAATGCAATGGGAGTGTGATCAGATAATAATAGACCTCCCAGCCAGTGATAAAAAATAGGCAAAATAAGGAGGAAAAGCTAGGGGCTAGATTTTCAGCTGGTGGAAATAGGTGTCGCTTCATTGACTTCAGTGGAGTTATTCTGATTTACAGCAGCAGGTGAGCTGGCTGAGGATGCCTTTGACCAGCCCAGAACAGGCATATGAAATCCCCACATGAGCTGGTCTGTGATTTACATGGAATACACTGACTCGGATATCAGGCTAGTCAGAAAATTGTACATATTTTCAGTGAATGATTGGCAAAAGAAATACATTTGCATTTCATTTGTTCAAGTGCTTGCAAATTCTATATAAATTTGCAGTGTCTGCTGTTGCAAGGCAGCTTCAAAAGGAGATAATATCATTACATAATAATTACATTGATACCAACTGAAGAATGTATAGTTGCATTGCTCAAGTGGTTCTTTGTTTTTGAACTCCTTGTTAATTGCCTGAGCATTATATGGTCTCTCTCTAGGTTTTCATTCTGAGGTCATCACCATGCCAGCTGAGCTACCTAGCTAGAGCAAAATCTAGTACTAGTTATTGTAACATTTTAACACGTGTAAAACAGTAGCAAGTGTTAAAAAGAAAAGTCCAAATATATTTAGGGAAAGTCTTTATGACGGAAACAGTTGTATGTATTTGCAGTGCAGGTTCTGGTTCAAAGTCCAGATCTTTGAAAACTCAGTAGCATGAAATTCACTTTAGAAGTGGAAGGTTTTGGTGTTACTGGAGTTCTGCAGAAGCAGGAGTCAGCCTGCATGGAGCCAATTTTTTATTATTGTGTCCGTAGAAGTCTTGAACATGTTGGGGCCCCATGGTGCTAGGCACTGTACAAATTTGGGCTCCAATCCCGCAGAATGACAGGGATGCTTAATGAAATTGCTCACAGTTTAGATAAGCACCTGAACAAGTCTTTGCAGGATTGGGGTGAAACAGTAAGGATATGTCTACGCAGCTGCGTTATTTCGGAATAATGTCCGTTATTCCAAAATAACTATGTGAGCGTCTACACAGCTAGCCCATTATTTTGAAATAATTTCAAAATAATTAGTGGCTTATTTCAGCATTTGTAAACCTCATTCCACGAGGAATAACGCCTCTTCTGAAATAACTATTTTGGAAATGCAGTAGTGTGGACGCTCCACTGCTGCTATTTTGAAATAGCTCCTCCCCCAGTAATTCAAAGTAATTACTCCCCAGCGTTTCCTGGGACTCTAAATCGAGGTAGCATGTCCACGTTAGGGGAACCTGCCTCAGAGTAATTTCTAGGCTTCCCTGTGGTGTAGATGCACTATTTCAAAATAAGCTATTTTGGAGTATTTCTTCCCGAATAACTTATTCCGAAATAATCGTGCAGTGTAAACATAGCCTTAATGTCCTTGCCTCAAGCAGCTTATAGTTTTGTGGTCTTTGGGGAAGCTGTGTAACATACCATCTACAATAAAACCATGGGCTTTTCTTTGCAGAAGATATAAGCTAGGATAGTTTACAAAGTGAAATTTCAGCTGGCTGGTCTCCCTTTTGTGGTTGCAATTTGCAGTCACAAAACTTGTGCTCACATTCTTGCACCCTTAGTTGTATTGCAGGCCCAAATCCAAGTTGTTTTGCCCTTAGCTAGCTGGTGGAGAATGCAAATCAGGCAGAGACAAAACCACTCACATTTGCACCCACAATTCATGTTTATGAGTGCAAGCTGCATCCAGAAAAAGGCTCACAGACTCAGTTCAGCAGAACATGGACCTCTCCATCTTACAGCTTCACTTCATTTAACATTGTCTCCAGAGTACTTGAACATGACACTGTTTTTTCTGGGTCTGCATATGAGTCACTTACATTCCAGTATCTCCACATTTTGATATCACACCTGCAGTACAAAAGGAGCAGTAGATGCCTGCAGTCTTGTTTGAATTAAAATTAAGTTCAGCTAGGGTGCCATTGTATATGGTGGTCAAAGGGTTAGGAAAAGTTGTTCACAACCTGTGAAGCATATGAATTATATTTACATGACATTTAGAAATACTTGGCAGAGAGAGAAGTGCTGAATGAAAGATAATAATCCACAGTTACCTTTTCTTGTAGTTTGCCTAGTGTTGTAGTGGTTAGAAATTATATAGCATAACACATTTTGATTGTATTTCTTATTGGCACAGTAATCATTCACCCAATGATCTTGTTACAGTATCCATCCACAAAACACCTTAATCACAGGAAAAGATATCTTAAATGGAAAGAACTTCATGGACACCACTCCAGGTAAAAATGCTGTTCTTTTACTGTAAAGAACTTGACAAGTCTTGTTTCATTATCAATAGCTGACCTTCAGGAATCAGTTTCCTGAACTGAACAGTGTTACAGGAGGAAAATGTAAAAATGGAGTAGCTGGTATTCCAGCTGTAAACAGCTGCTTTCCTGGCTGATAAAGGGAAAGAAAAAAATAGCTCATCACTCTTTTATTCCTACTAAAACATTTGCAATTATACACAGAAACACTCATTCATAAGGGCAAACCTGCAAAAATGAATTGTAGAAAACCACCCATTGCAGTGCCAGATTTTAAAATCTGCTACTGTTAGTTTCTTTTATGAGCATGTTGCAAGCCAGGGATAACTTGAGATAATTTCTGTGGATGAACTGTACTGTTATTTTGGAACACTGGATTGGTTATGTGGGTTATCTGTCATCTGTGTGCTATTTGTCTGACATACAGTGCCAGTCATAGTATTTTGGGGTGAATCAGTGAAGTCAATGTTCACTCCCATTCACTTCTAGTCCACTACTACATACACTTCCACCACAAATAATAAACGGCAGTTAGGTCACAGCACTCATTATTAACGCCAGGATTAAAGTCTAAGAGGTCTCTTGGCCTTGGTCCCAGGCTTATTCCAGGCAGTGGAACGCCACATACTGAAGTGACGTGCTCCCCAAAATGATGATTGTGAAGGTAGTTTTTACAAGCCCCGAAAACCAGCCATGGCTGGATAGTCAGTGGATACTACTCCTACTGAATAGGCAGCAAGTTAAATTTAACAGGCAGCAAGTTTAAAACAATCAAAAGAAAATATTTTCACCACAGAATGCACAGTCATCCTGTGGAACTTTTTGCCAGAGGATGTTGTGATCATAGATGATGTTGTTGGAACATCAACATCATAATGTGGGGATTCTGTTAAAATGTAAATAAGAATAACTAATGGCCACATAAATTACATTGCATTTACATTATCCCTTATTATTGGCTTATATGTTGAATTAAAGGAAGAAAAAAGCTAACAGGTTAAATGACTTTCTCCAATTCAAAGGGTAATGTTGCTTAGAGGTGATGTAATGTTATTATAAAAGGGCCAGATAGTGCTTACTCACAGGAGTAATCCCATTGGCTTTATTTAGCTATGGCTCACTTGAGTAGTGTTTGCACAGACTGGCCCCAAACATTTTGTTGGTAACTTAAATAAATAAACCAAAGGTGGCTTATAGCACTGCAATTTGCAGGTGTGCTTTTTAAATGTGACTGTTCTGAAAACCTCTTTGAGATCAAAACAACATAAAAATTATGGTAACACTGCAAAGTGCATTTATTTTATGATATTCAGGACTGATAATTATTCTTTAAAAGTTCACTGTTGTTTTTACATGAAACGTTAAAATGTTATGTGTTGAACTGGCAGATGCAGGAAATTTTTAATATGCTGAAATAAAATGTGCTTAAATAACCTTCCACAATGCTCTTGCTTTCTTAGCTTTGCTTGTATCAAGAACCAGCAGTCACTTTAAGTTTTAATAAGTTTCATATGTTTTGTACTGGAACTGTGTTTGGTTAATTCTAACCTTTAATTAGTAGCCTCTAAATTGATGTATATCCCAGACATGGGGATGTTATTAGTGTGAAATGAAAGCGGTATATGTGTGTACTCTATACAGATGAAAACAAACCTTGTGTGCCCTGACAGCATTAAACCCTCCAGAAACCTCATGAAGAACATGGTTTTTCACTTGCAAAAGATAATTGTCATTCACATGTTCTTGCCAGACATAGTCCCCAAATACTTCTTCATCATATATGTACAGCATAGGTGGGCACCTGAGGTCAAGCTGAATGTGCACTGTAGTAGAGCATTTGTTAAGATAAATATTTTCTTCCATCTTAAAAACAAGTTAAAATTTACCCCATAAAAAAGGATATGTTTAGCACCATAGCTCTTTATTGACTTTCAGGCTTCTAGAAATAATTTTGGATTTACTTGGGCTCTGCATGGCATAGATCCAGTTGTAGGATCAGAGGTTTTGACTGAAAGTATGCTTTTGGATTTGTTTCTCCTGAATGCTTACACTAAAACTCAAAAGTCCTGTTTAATCTCTTCAACAAGAAGAACATAGCAGAATTTTTATAGCCCTAAAAGGCAGGAGGGTTAGAGACTCTACGAAGTCTACTAGAAACTTTGCTATTGCTAATCAATTTTACATGAAAGATACTCAGATGTCAGATGATGCACAGCAGTATAAAACCCTAAGATGGACAGACAGACAGACAGTGAAGAGGTAAAAAAAAATCTCCATTGAATCATGATTTCAGGAAACATTGTTTTACATGATGAATCTCTCTAGTACAGCACTCTAGGAGCCTGACCGGTGCCAAGCCACAAGAGGTCAATATTGTCTAGCAGCATTACCAACACTTCCACTGCTTATTAGGCCCTTACAAGACATTTAGGAATGAATTTTAGCTACATAACAGCACAGAACACTGAGAGCCAGGACTGGTGGCTGTAAACAAACTTTATGGGACCACAGGAAACTTGGCCACACCCATTACAAGTGAACATCTGGCTAACTAAAATCATGCCAGACCACGGATGTTGCCAGACCAGAGAGTGCCAGACTAGAGAGGTTCAACCTGTATTCTAAAAATAAAAATTCACACCACTGAGTGCAAGTGTTAGCTGGTGGGGAAAAAGCAGATACATGTACATTTTTAGTTAACACACTTGTACTCTAAGATGCTCGTCCTCAGAGCATTGTTAACATGTAGAAAGACAAAATAAATTTGTACTAGCATTAAATTGTCATGATTATAGCTAGAAAATTTAGACAAAAATGAAAAAAATCAGTCAAAAGTTTTTTATTTTTCAACAAAAAGTTGAAATTCTCCATGGAAAGCAGAAACTTTTAGAAAACACAAAGATTATCCAAAAACCCCTCAATTTTCTGTTGAAAAACTGGTTTGATGGAACTTTTTCAGCCAGCCCTAGTTATAATTCTTCCACACATTGAATTGGAAAGCTCAAATCAAGCACTTACCTGATAACTTTCTTCATGTCTGCCTAGGTGTGTCTAAGTCAAAGTGTGCCTTGTGTTACACACTGGAATAAGCACGGGAGGTTTTTAAGAGCAGGTTGGGCAAACACCTATTTGGAACAGACTAGGTATAGTGGGTTGGGGCTGGACTAGCTGACTTTTCAAAGTCCCTTCCAGTCCTACCTTTCTTTGATTCCATGGTTTGCATTGTAGGACACATGAAGCTTTTATCTCTTGCTATATTACTGCACAAATGTGGCAGGTAAGAATTGCAAGTATTTTTTTACTTGAGTTGGCCTCAGGAGTGTCAAAAGGTATTAGCTGAAGTTTTAATGGTAGATGTATATGCTATACTTGCAGCATGGTTATGCTAAGATATAGAAATCCAATCTGTCACCATGCTTAGAACTACCTTGTGAATGTCTGAGATTTAGTGACATATTAACATAATCTATTTTTGGCTGTCTAATGCAGATTCAGTGATAAAGGGACAAACTCTGCAAGGCCCCAGTTCAGCAAAGTACTTACCTGCAGAGTTGTGGCTTTATATACAGCTAACTTCTCTCATATGAACCGAAAAAACAACAAATAGTCTGGTAGCACTTTATAGAATAATAAAACATGTAGATGGTATCATGAGCTTTAGTGGGCACAGCCCACTTCTTCAGAAGCTTCTCTCATATGAGTAGCCCAACTAAGTTCAATGGAGTCATTCCCGTGTGATTAAAGATGTTCAGATGCAGGGATCAGGGTCTTAATCAATATTTGTCATGTGAACAAAATGAGTCAAAAGGTTTCATTTGCAACAAAATCTAAATGTAAAACAGTTAATTTTAATGACTGATTAATAGTTAATTAAAGGGTTGTTTTTAGAATGAATTATCTAAATAATTATTAATAAAATGTATAATTGAAAGCATATGTCATTTCTTCTGTTAAGAGCCTCAGTTCACTTTTGTTCTATTGACTGGTTACTCAGTGCTAGTAAAGTCAATATTTGATGACAGGAACAGTCATGGAAGTAATTTAAAATTAGTCATACGGTAAGGAACATAGCTATTGTATTACTATAAAACTAGCATGTGTTTTATTCCTCTGTTCAGGAGCATCAGATTTGGGCACTGCTTTTAGGAGTGCTCTTTTCAAATGGTCTAGTAGGAAATTCCCTTTGAGGAAGGTATGCTAATCTTTTCACACATCCTGAATTTGTGTGGAGCTAGGTAATTGCATATTTTAAGACAGAAGATTTTCTTTTATCAGCACCAGATGCAAAAGATTTTTTTTTCAAACTGGCTTTAAGGATCTCCAGTGCTAATTTGTGTGTGTGAACAAAACAATAAAACCTAGCAGACTATCTTGAGCATGGCTCTGAAGTTTGGGAAGAAATCTGAAACTTCTTTTCAATTTCCCATTTGCTTCCCTACCCCCCTTTCATATGCCTCCTGAAGCAGCACTACCAACCTCTATTCAAACAGCATTTGAATCACTGTTTAAATTACATCTCAGTTAAATGTTGCTGGGACATTTTCTCTGTGTCGTATTGTATCTTTTCCCTCATACTTATTCATCTTTACAAGACTGCAATTTAACTTCTTCTTTAGATTGATGATTTTCAACTTTTTAATTTTGGGACCAGTTCCGTTCAATATCCTCATCAACGATATAGATATTGGCATAGAGAGTATGCTTATAAAGTTTGAGAATAATACCATACTGGGAGGGGTTGCAAGTACTTTGGAGCATAGGATTACAATTCAAAATAATCTAGACAAACTGGAGAAATGGTCGGAGATAAATAGGATGAAATTTAATAAGGACAAATGCAACATACTCCATTTAGGAAGGAACAATCAGTTTCACACCTACAGAATGGGAAGAGATTGTCTAGGAAGGAGTACTGCAGAAGGGGATCTAGAGGTCATCATGCACCACAAGCTATATATGAGTCAGCAGTGTGACACTTGCAAAAAAGCAAACATGATTCTGGGATGTATTAACAGGAATGTTGCAAGTAAGATATGAGAAGTCATTCTTCTGCTCTATTCTATTATTAAGGGCCCAAAAGCAAGCTATTCCACTGCGTCGGAAAGATAGAAAATATGGCAAAAGACCGCCTTGGCTTAACCATGAGATCTTGCATGATCTAAAAATAAAAAAGGAGTCATATAAAAAATGGAAAGTAGGACAAATTATGAAGCATGAATATAGGCAAACAACACTGGAATGCAGGGGCAAGATTAGAAAGGCAAAGGCACAAAATGAGCTCAAACTAGCTATGGGAATAAAGGGAAACAAGAAGACTTTTTATAAATACATTAGAAGCAAGAGGAAGACCAAAGACAGGTTAGGCCCACTGCTCAGAGAGGAGAGAGAAACAGTAACAGAAAACTTGGAAATGGCAGAGATGCCTAATGACTTCTTTGTTTCGGTCTTCACCGAGAAGTCTGAAGGAATGCCTAACATAGTGAATGCTAGTGGGAAGGGGGTAGGTTTAGAAGGTAAAATAAAAAAAGAACAAGTTAAAAATCACCTAGAAAAGTTAGATGCCTGCAAGTCACCAGGGCCTGATGAAATGCATCCTAGAATACTCAAGGAGCTGATAGAGGAAGTATCTGAGCCTCTAGCTATCATCTTTGGAAAATCATGGGAGACAGGAGCGATTCCAGAAGACTGGAAAAGGGCAAATATAGTGCCCATTTATAAAAAGGGAAATAAGAACAACCCAGGAAACTACAGACCAGTTAGTTTAACTTCTGTGCCAGGGAAGATAATGGAGCAAGTAATTAAGGAAATCATCTGTAAACACTTGGAAGGTGGCAAGGTGATAGGGAACAGCCAGCATGGATTTGTAAAGAACAAATCGTGTCAAACCAATCCGATAGCTTTCTTTGATAGGATAACGAGTCTTGTGGATAAGGGAGAAGCGGTGGATGTGGTATACCTAGACTTTAGTAAGGCGTTTGATACGGTCTCGCATGATCTTCTTATCCATAAACTAGGCAAATACAACTTAGATGGGGCTACTATAAGTTGGGTGCATAACTGGCTGGATAACAGTACTCAGAGAGTAGTTATTAATGGTTCACAATCCTGCTGGAAAGGTATAACTAGTGGGGTTCCGTAGGGGTCTGTTTTGGGACCGGCTCGATTCAATATCTTCATCAATGATTTAGATATTGGCATAGAAAGTACGCTTATTAAGTTTGCAGATGATACCAAGCTGGGAGGGGTTGCGACTGCTCTGGAGGATAGGGTCATAAATCAAAATGGTCTGGACAAATTGGAGAAATGGTCTGAGGTAAACAGGATGAAGTTTAATAAAGACAAATGCAAAGTGCTCCACTTAGGCAGGAACAATCAGTTTCATACAGACAGAATGGGAAGCGACTGTCTAGGAAGGAGTACGGCAGAAAGGGATCTAGGGGTTATAGTGGACCGCAAGCTGAATATGAGTCAGCAGTGTGATGCTGTTGCAAAAAAAGCAAATATGATTCTGGGATGCATTAGCAGGTGTGTTATGAGCAAGACACGAGAAGTCATTCTTCCGCTCTACTCTGTGCTGGTTAGGCCTCAGTTGGAGTATTGTGTCCAGTTCTGGGCACCGCATTTCAAGAAAGATGTGGAGAAATTGGAGAGGGTCCAGAGAAGAGCAACCAGAATGATTAAAGGTCTAGAGAACATGACCTATAAAGGAAGGCTGAAAGAATTGGGTTTGTTTAGTTTAGAAAAGAGAAGATTGAGGGGGGACATGATAGCAGTTTTCAGATATCTAAAAGGGTGTCATAAGGAGGTGGGAGAAAACTTGTTCATCTTGGCCTCTGAGAATAGAACAAGAAGCAATGGGCTTAAACTGCAGCAAGGGAGGTTTAGGTTGGACATTAGGAAAAAGTTCCTAGCTGTCAGGGTAGTCAAACACTGGAATAAATTGACCAGGGAGGTTGTGGAATCTCCATCTCTGGAGATATTTAAGAGCAGGTTAGATAGACATCTATCAGGGATGGTCTAGACGGTACTGGGTCCTACCATGAGGGCAGGGGACTGGACTTGATGACCTCTCGAGGTCCCTTCCAGTCCTAGTATTCTATGAGTCTATTCTGAGCTGATGAGGCCTCAACTGGAGTATTGTGTTCAGTCCTGGGTATCACATTTCAGGAAAGATGGGGAGACATCGGAGACAGTCCAGAGAAGAACAACAAAAATGATTAAAGATTTAGAAAACATGATTTATCAGGGAAGACTGAAAAAATTGGGTGTATTTAGTTTGGAAAAGAGAAGACTGATGGGGGACATGATAGTGGTTTTCAATATCTAAAAGGGTGTTACAAGGAGGAGGGAGAAAAATTATTCTCCTTAACTTCTGATGATAGGAGAAGCAGCAATGGGTTTAAGTTGCAGGAAGGGAGGTTTAAGTTGGCTATTAAAATCAACTTGCTAACTGTCAGGGTGCTTAAGCAGTGGGATAAATTGCTTAGGGAGGTTGTGGAGTCTCCATCATTGGCGATATTTCAGAGCAGGTTAGACAAATATCTGTCAGGGATGATCTAGATGTTGCTTGGTCCTGCTGTGAGTGCAGGGGATTGTGCATGAAGACATCTTAAGGTCCCTTCCAGTTCTAGTATTCTATTTTTCTAACTTCTTGACAGCAACTGATTAGCACATACAGTGTTCAAGTCAGAAACATTCAGCAGCTGTAACTCACAACCAATTCCAGATTTAATCAGCATAATAAATAGCTTTTTATTTCTTAATTCCATTGTTTGCCGCCAGAGAATAATATTCCAGTATATTGATTATGATAAAATATTTTTTAAAAACAATTCACAAAATCATCAAAATATGCAAGGAAAGCTGCAGGCAAACTCAGAAGTTCAGTGTTTTACACTACTTTCTGTACAAAAGTAACACTTTTAAGATCAATGTAACACCTTGCAGGTGTAGTTACAGTCTATAAGCAACATAAGCAAGGTATTTTTTAAATGAAATTGTTACTTCTTGTGGCCCTGCTGAGATTTTTGCCATTGACTTCAATAAAAGCAGATTCCTATTGGATTTAATAGGAGCAGAATCAGCCCTTCACTGGGTTTTAAGAGCTAATTTCAAACTTGACGTTCTTAGTTCAGTCTTCTGTGTAAAAGAGTTTCTTGGTTTAATGGCAGTAACCCAAGTTTTGGGCCCCAATCCAGCAAGGCACTTAACCACATGCATAACTTTAAGTACATGAGTGGGCATACTGAAACCAATGGGACTACTCTCATGAACAAGGTCACCCAGATGTTTAAGTGCTTTGCTGGACTGAAGCCTTGTATCATGGTGATTTCAAAGTACATTTACTTATTACATCATTGTGCTATATGGCGTACGGAATGAATAAGAAAATGAGACAAGGGGAAGTCAAGCAGAAGCTGATGCGGGAGGGGGATACCACATGCCATTCAAAATAAGAACTTAGTAATAAGAATGTAGGACATCTGAACCAGCCACATAAGAATTTATAAATAACATAGTGTGGGATAGCTGGGTGCGATACCATTGTACTATGGTACATATTCTATAGCTCTATCGTACCAATACTGTGTGCTTTGTGCTTTAAATCTTCCCACAGCGTAAGCAACAACCAGCTTTTCAAGGCGAATGGGGTTTGGTCTGGGGGAAAACTCAATCTCTCTCTGTGTGAGATTTGATGCTATATGAAGTGCTTTAGCTGGAGCCAAGATTGCAGGCCACGTTCAGGGTTTGGCATTAGATGTGGTTTTGTTTTCTATAGTTTTCCATAGACCAGGGAACATTCTTGCTTATGTAGTGCTGTAAGTATGCAGGGCATTTTACAGACAAATAAAACCCAGCAATTTCTTTCCCTGATGTGCTTGCAAACTCAATTAGACATAATAGAGCAAAGGTTGGCAAGAAGCAAAGAGTGTGGGGAGGTGTTAAGCAAAGCAAGGGTTACACTATAAAAGGGCATGAGATATATTTGTTGTGCCTAGAGTCTCTGGAGAATTGGGGCCAGAGCCTGAAAAATGATTTGCAAAGAGGGAAAAAAAGGATGTTCTTACCCTTTTCGTTTTGTTCTTCAAGTTATAAACAGATTGTTTGAAAAGTCTTTTTTTAAAAAAGGTTAATTTTAGTGATTATTTTTCCCCTTAGAAACATCAGGAATGTTAAATCTTATTCTTCGAGGGTTTTGTTGGGAGATGCCTTGATTGGCTTTGAATTGTGTATTGGGAGTTGTCTTCATGCTGAACCAAGAGGAGAAAGGGGTTTGAATTCTTAGCATATCCCCAACCTTTTGTCTCATATACTCATACTTTTAAAAGTTTTTAAAAGTTTAAAAAATAATATCTTCTTTGATACTCAGGTTTCATCTCCATACTTGTGATCTGCTATATATACCAGTTCTCCAGTCATCCATAAAATCACCTAAGCCAAACAAGGCCTGAATTACTAATGTCAAAAGGAAGGAGAAGGGGCAAACCCCCTAACTCCCCCAATAAAGCTTTTTAAGGTCATTTTCATACATCAAAAAGGAGCCATAAACAGTAAAATCTGAAGGTCCCCTTCAAGGATTCACTTCATTACAGATGTTGGCTTATAACTGAATATAAAAAAAAACCTTTCTCTTCTGTGACAGCTGATGGAAATATATGGAACATAATTCTGATCAAATATATCAAAAAATTCCATAAGACTTTTCTATTGAAAACAGGTATAGTTACGCTAGGAAAGTTACAGATTTATTTATAGTCTCTTCTTTGAATGTTGCTATTAATAGAGCCCTGCACAGATTACAAAATTGGTATCCACATCTGCATCTGCAAAAATGATCTGCAGAAATCTGCATCCACATCTATAGATGCAGAGACCTGTGCATATAAAGCAGATATCTGCAAATTTGCTGGGATCTAGATACAAAATGTGTATCTAGATACAAAATGTGTATCCTCATCTGTATCCACAAAAATGAGCCACAGATCCATGGATACCCATGGATATAAAGTGGATATCCATGGATTTGCAGGGCTCTAGCTATTAATGCTACCTCCTGAGGGTTTTTTCACCCTTTTGCTTAGTTTTGCTTATTATTCATAGGTTATATTTTTTTATATGGGGTCATTTGTAATCTGAATATGTAGACTAATAAATAATGTAGTGAAATAGTTTTTAAAACCTAAGTAAATGTTAATGTATAGAAAGGGCACAGTTCCTATTTTCTCCTTATAACTTTTAGGCACCAACTTCACATTCACTAGCACTTACAGGAAAGATCTCGGTAGCAGTGTGGTTGCACACCACCAATTGACAACAGAGCAGTGACATTTGCACTGTTAAAAGCAGATAGGTTAGCATCCTTTTACTATTGTAGCATACAGCAGCACCATAGTAGTAAAAGCGGAGTTGTTCTTTCCAGTCTAAACCTTGCTGAGGGTAGGCTATACAATAACCCTGCCTTCTTAGCTAATAAATGTGTTGCACAGAGCTGAGTGCATGAACCAAAGCCCACTGTGCTTTTGATCGGTTCCTAGGTCTGCAGACACCCACATATGAGTAACATAACTCTTGTGGATAGTTCAGTTGCATGAGCTACTACTCACATGAGTAAAGTTACTCACATACATGAGTATTCTCCTACCCTTCATCTGTATCAAGCAAAAAGGCTCTGCAACTGTTTGCTAGCTGGTGATTCAAATAATTGAATCTGTTAAACCAGTTTGTAGGGCAAAGGCACTTTATAAACAAAACAAAATGCTGTATTGCCCTAAGGGCAGGGGAAATGTCAATAGGAGCAGAGGACTACATGGTTTGGGCATATGGGTTAATTTATTAAAAGGGGGATAGGAAAAAGTTGGTAATGAACAGGTGGGAGCTGGTGAGATCTCCCATGTAAACATAACATATGAAGGCAAACAACTCAATATGACAAAAGTACAAGTGCTTATGTACAAATGCTAGGTGTCTAAATACTAAGCTGGGTGAACTAGAGTGGCTGGTATTAAATGACTGGTATTTAATGGTAATAAATGGTATTATAGCATTCTAGAATGTCGGTGGAATGAAGCTAATCAATGGGACATGGCCATATCACTGTATAAAATATACAGCAATGACAGAGCAAGTTACACTGGTGGGGTAGTAGCATTGTATGTGAAACAAAGCAGAATCAAATAAAGTAAACATCTTAAATGAATCAAAGTGTACTATAAAACCTCTGTTAATAGAAATTCCGGGCTTAAACAATAAGAGCATGTTTACACTATGGGGAAGATCGACGCTGCTGTGGTTGATCTTTTGGGGTTCGATTTAGCGGGTCTAGTGAAGATGTGCTAAATCGAACTCAAAGGGTGCCCCCATTAGCGCTGTTACTTCTGCTCCTCATGAGGAGTAAGGGAAGCCAACGGGTGCATTTGATCCCATCAGTCTCCTGCTCTATGGCCGCATTTGGAATTTGACTCCAGTTACTCTATTAACATAGCTGGCGCTGCGTATCATAGGTCAACTGCCCATTCCAGTGTAGACAAGGCCTAAGGCTGTGTCTACACTGGGCCACTTATTCCGGAAAATCAGTCGCTTTTCCGGAATAAGCTGCGAGCTGTCTACACTGGCCCCTTGAATTTCCGGAAAAGCACTGATGATCTACTGTAAGAAATCAGCTGCTTTTCCGAAAAACTATGCTGCTCCCGCCAGGCAAAAGTCCTTTTTCCGGAAAACTGTTCGAAAAGGGCCAGTGTAGACAGCACAGTAGTCTTTTCCAAAAAAAAGCCCCGATTGCGAAAATGGCGATCGGGCTTTTTCAGAAAGCAGCGTCTACATTACGGATGCTTTTCCGAAAAAGGGCTTTTCCGAAAAGCATCCTGCCAATGTAGACGCTCTTTTTCCAGAAATATTTATAACGGAAAACTATTCCGTTTTAAGCATTTCCGGAAATTCATGCCAGTGTAGACGTAGCCTAAGAGTATAGTACTAGGAATATACTATTGACTACCTGACCATGATGGTGACTATAATTTCTGCAATCCTCAGGGATATTAGAGAGGTAACAAAGTCAGGAAATGTAATAATAATGGGTGGATTCTACTATCCTTATATTTACTGTGTATATGTCACCTCAGGACCGGATGCAGAGTTAAAATGTTAAGATAACATTAACTACTGCTTTTTGGAGCAGCTTGTCCTGAAGCCCACATAGGGAGAGGCAATTCTTGATTTAATCCTAAATGGAGCAAAGCATCTGGTCCATGAGGTGAATATGGCTGAACCATTTGGCATTAGCTGCCATAATGTAATTACATTTAACATCCCTGTAGGGAAAAGAAATTTCAAAGAAACCTACCACTTCAGCATTTAACTTCAAAAAGAGAAACTACACAAAAATGAGTAAGCTTGTTAAGGAAAAATTAAAAGGACCAGTGACGGGTGAAATGCCTGCAAGATGCATGGAGACTATTTAAAAACACCATAATAGAGGCTCAAACTACATGAAAAAAATAAAAAGAAGGGCACCAAAAAATCATTAGTAGTACCAAATGAGCAGCTCAGTAGATGGAAGGAACATTTTGAAGAACTACTGAACCAACCTGCCCACATGCAACCTTTGGAGTTACCACCTGCAAATATCTGTAAATTAACAGCAGCAGACCTACAAAGGAAGATATCAGAAAAGCTATTGCCCATCTGAAAAGCAGAAAAGCACCTGGTTCAGACAACATCCCCACAGAAGCAATCAAGGCAGGTAGTGAGACATCAGTTAATATGATGTATAATCTATTTGAGAAAATTTGGGACACTGAGGAGATCCCACAAGACTGGAAACATGGCTACCTTATCCAGCTTCCAAAAAAAGGCAACCTGAACGAATGCAAGAACTAGAGGGGCATCATGTTACTGTCTATTCCAGGAAAAGTGTTCAATAGGATTCTCTTGGAGAGAATGAAGACAGAAATTGATAGACAGCTCAGGGAAGAACAGGCAGGCTTCTGAAGTAAGAGATCTTGTACTGATTGAATAGCAACTCTCAGAATGATCATAGAACAGTCGCTTGAGTGGAACTCTCCCCGTACGTAACCTTCATAGACTTCGAAAAAGCCTTTGACAGCGTTGATAGAGACGCCTTGTGGAAACTGCTGCAACATTGTGGCATTCCATCTAAAATTATTAACCTGATTCATTCAATGTATGAACCCTCGACATGCCAAGTTGTTCACAATGGTGTCTTGACAGAATCCTTAAGAATACTCTCAGGTGTGCGACAAGGGTGCCTATTGTCACCTTTCCTGTTCATGATCACAATGGACTGGATTATGAGCAGGACAACAGATGGCCATCAATGGAGCATTCAGTGGGCACCTTTCAAACAACTAGAGGACATTGATTTTGCTGACGATGTCAGCCCTCCTTTCACACTGACATGAAAGCATTGAAGAAAAGGTCGCAACACTAGACAAAACTGCTTCAATGACTGGACTGAGCATCAACAAGGGAAAGACCAAGACAATGAGGATCAACCAGTCCAACAACAACACCATCACACTGAGAGGGCATGATCTGGAAGATGTGGAGCAGTTCACCTACTTGGGGAGTATTATGGGTAGAGATGGAGGAACAGACAAGGATATCAATGCTAGGATAGGGAAAGCAACAGCTGCATTCAAGACTCTTTGTCCCATATGGAACTCACAAATAATATCTGTGAAGACAAAACTGCGGATCTTCAACACAAATGTGAAGAGTGTGCTCTTGTATGGATGTGAGACCTGGTGTACTAAAAAGTCTTTAAATCACAAGCTACAGACATTCATAAACAGATGCCTGAAGTACATTCTTCACATCAAATGGTAAGACTTTGTTACAAATGAGGAACTTTGGAACAGAGCAGGACAAGAACCACTTGACTTTCAAATCAATAAAAGAAAGTGGGGATGTCTAGGCCACATTCTCAGAAAAACCATCTTCCAGTATAGTCCGTCAAGCTTTCACATGGAACCTGCAAGGAAAACGCAAAAGAGAAAGACCTCGGACAACATGGAGAAGATCTACTGAGATTGAAGGACGACAGTTGGGGTACTCCTGGAGTCAGCTAGAAGTTTTGTCTCGAGACAGAGTGAAGTGGAGGAGACTTGTATGCTCCCCTGGGAGTACAAGGGTTTAGTAGTAGTAGAGCCAAAAAATGCCACCAGGGCTGAACAGCAGAGCAAAAGAGGCAATTGGGGCAAAGTGGAATCCTTTAAAAATTGGAAGCCAATCCTAATGAGGGAAATAGAAGGAATATAAACTCTGGCAAATCAAGTATAACAAGTGTAATAAGAAAAAATCTGAGCAGCAACTAGCCAATGACAGAAAAACTAACAGCAATAAATCAGAAGTATGCCTGTCAACCAGTCAGTGGGACCATGGGACAATCAAGATACTAAAGGAACACTTCAGGGAGCCAGTTCAATGAATTCTTTGCATTAGATTTCACTGAAGAGGATGTGGGAGAGATCCCATTTGAGCCATTGTTTTTAGATGACAAATTTGAGGAAATGTCCCAGACCGAGATTTCATTAGAGGAGGATTTAAAACAAACAGATAATCAGTGGTAAGTCACCAGGAGCAGTTGGTATTTAGAGTTCTGAACTCAGAAAGAATTCTGAACTTGTCTATGAAATGCAGCTCTACTAACTGTAGTTTGTAACCTGCTTCAGTCAGCCTTTGTGCCAGATAAATAGAGAGTAGCTAATGTAATACCTTAAAAAAAAGCATCCAGGCTCCATTACTGGCAAATTGATTTAATCTATAATAAAGAACAGACAAGACATATAGATAGATAAACTTGATATGCTGGAGGAGAAACAACATAGCTTTTATGTAGGGAAATCACACTTCAACAATCTATTAGACTTCTCTGAGGGTGTCAACAAGCACATGGACTCTGTTTGTCAGAGGCTGGAGACGGATGGCACAAGACAAATCGCTTGATCATTGTCTTCGGTCCACCCCCTCCGGGGCACCTGGTGCTGGCCACTGTCGGCAGACAGACTACTGGGCTAGATGGACCTTTGGTCTGACCCAGTACGGCCATTCTTATGTTCTTATGTTCTTATGAGTCTCAGGCTGTTATAAAGTATTTGGACTTTCAGAAAGCCTTTGACAAGGTCCCTCACCAAAGGCCTTTAAACAAACTGAGAAGTCATGTGTTAAAAAGGAATGTCCTCTCCTGGATCAGGAATTGGTGAAAAGATAGGGAATAAAGTGTAGGAATAAATGGTCAGTGCTCACAATCGAGAGAGGTGAATACAGTAAAACTCCAATAGTCCGGCATCCAATAGTCTGGCACTCCTGATAGTCCGGCATCAAAATGGCAAAAGCCTCGTGAGTGAGCTTCGCCAAAAAATGAGTCACAAGGTAACAGCAGCAGCAGCTGAACTGAGCAAAAAGGGTAAAAAAGGCTTAAAAAAACTAAAACATTACAGTATACTGTATACAGTATGTACAATAAAAAGGGTTAAGAACACTTTATATACAGTATATAATGTATACAGTATATATATAACCTGCTTATAGTACCTCCTGATAGTCCGGCATATCTGATAATCCGGCACCACCTAAATCCCATAGGTTCCGGATTATCGGAAGTCTACTGTAAATAGTGGGGCCCCCTCAAGGATTTGTACTGTCATGTACAGTGTGGTATGGATCCCCTAGGCAGTTGCTTGCTACACCCTTAGGTCATCCCCTGGCTTTTACATGCAGAACACCAGTTGTGGCACAGCTGGGCCATGGAGTTTTTATGGCATGTTCAGGTGGGTGGGGGTCTCCCAAAGAAAAGGGTTGAGAATACCTGCTCTACATTCACACAATGTTATGTTTTAAAGACTTTAGGAAGCCTGCTATATGGCAAAGGTGGTAAAACAAATCTATATTTTATTGCATAATTACGATGATTATCTGATTGAAAGTACCAGCAGAAAAAATAAGCATGAAAACTCTACTGGAATCCTGGCAGTGTAATTAAGCCCTGATTTGGGAAGGGTGCTTACAGTTCTACGCTGAGGTCAATGGGAATGAAGCATATGCTTAAGGATAGTCTGTGGTTACAGCTGAATGCACTTCTCAAAAAGAAATGGTCATTATATGTTGCTTAGGCATGGGGGAAGACTGGGCAGAGGCAGAGTCTGGAGTGACTGGAGGGGTAGGAGGGAGGAAAATGTTATTGGATCAATTGCCTGGTCACTGTTCCGTGCTTTCCTGTATAATCCTGCCCAGTCCTCCTTTCAAATATGGCGTTTCTTCTGCAGGATGCCATTTGCCTTTCTGATGTATGACAAAATGACCCATTGGAAATCCAGTTTGACATAATGACCAAAATGTCAAGTTTCAAGCTATCGATGCTACTTAGAAACATGCAAGGCTTTTGTCTTTGGTCATAATCAAGCCAACATGTTGGTTTATCCTTAAAAAGCAAAGTAAAAGCAGATGAAGTGTATTTATAGACTCATCAGACAATAAATGGATGAAAGGGAAAGAGAAATTAATGGGAAAATGTCAGCTAGAATGGAGGAGGGATTCGCTGTGAAGTTCATGTCAGGACCAACTATTTGGAGCTAATTCCAAAGAGAGAGGTCTCTTGATTTACATTAGAAGAAGAATTGACACTTTATCTGCAGTAAATTTAAAAATGAAACAGTATAAGGGCCCAGTTTTACTAAAATTCCTTGAATAGACTCTACCTTAGAAAGAGAAAAACTAAGAGGCACTTCAGTCTGGACATTTGGAAGTGTGATTCTGAATTGAAGCTCAAAAACCTTAAACAAATGGGGAAGGTAATAAAAACCATTTCAAAATGAATTCTAGAATTCCTCATTCTCCCCAGCCCCAAACACTCAGAGAGTAAGTGGAAGAGAGAGAAATGAAAATGAAAACAGAACTATAAAGGATTGCTGACCCATGTTGCTCTCCCAGATATGTCTACACTGCAGAGTTTTTCTGGGATACCAGAGATATCCCAGAAAAACTGTGCCACATCTAGGGAACGCGTCTACTCTTCCAAAATTCTTTTCAGAAGAGCAGACGCACTTTTTTGGCATTCCTGTATACCTCGTTTTATGAGGAAGAAGGGATGTTCTGAAAGAGGAGTTTTGTCTGACATTTGGCCCAGTGGAGATAGGCCAAATGTCGGAAAAGCCTCTTCCGAAAAAAGAAGCGGGAAAAGATATGCAAATTGCGGTTTGCAATTTGCGTAGCTTTTTCCGGAAGAACAGTGTAGTGTAGACATAGCCGCACTAAGCCAAAGACACAATTCTTTGAAAGCATAACCTCATTTTTAAAAAAAGTCATTTTTTCAACAATGTTGGAGACAGGTAAAATCAGAAAGAAATAAAAGAATCCATAAGGGGAAGGGGGAGAGGCGTCATGTTAGTACACAGTAGGTTTTTTTACACAGAATCATCCCTAGTTCTCTTTCTTGAAGTAAAATGGTATTGTAGACCCAGACATAATGAAACTTAGCTCAAGGAAATGAGGAGATTGGAATAATCTAGTAGGTAAGGTTATTACTGATTTTATTTCAAGCTCTGCTAATGGCTCACCATGTGACCTTGAGAAACTCAATTAAACTCTGTGTGTCAGTTTAGCCATTTGTCAAGATACATTTTTGCCTGTTATAGGAGTGTAGTGAAGCTTACTTAATTAATGTTTGCACACTGCTTTGAGACCCTCTGATGAAAGTCACATATTGTACTACAAGTTGCACCTCTATAAACTGGGACTCTTTGATCCAGCAATATTTGTGGTCAAGCAGGACCACTGATGTTACAGGATCAGAGAGTCCTGGCGTGCTATGGGGGGTGGAGGGCCGGGGAGCCCTGTGTGCTGCAGAGAGGAGGAGGCGAGAGTCCAGTGCATGGCCCAGCTGGGCTGCACAAGGGGCCAGGAGCTAGGAAGCTGCCACACTGCTGGGGGACAGGGGAGATGGGGAGCCAGGAAAGCTGACATGTGGAACAGATGGACTGCTGGGGGAAGCCATGTGGGGTGGCAGGGCCGAGGGTGGGGCTAGTAGCAGAGGTGCCAGAAATGACCTCCCCTGGTCCGGCAAAACCCTTCAGCCAGAATCAGTCAGGTCCCAAGGGTACTGGAGCAGGGGGGGCCAACCTATAGCACATTTACCCAGCATTGCTTGGGTCATTAAGCAGGGCTGAGGACAGGGGGGTGGGAAAGTGGCCAGTGCAGGGAACTGGGGATGTGGCGGGTACAGTAGCCAGAGGTGGGAGTGAGGAGGAGCTCAGGGCAGGGGGCTGGGAGTGTAGAGATGTAGAACTGGGGGAGGAGGCTCAGCACAGGAGGTAGGGATGTAGGAGGCTGGCCAGTGAGGTGGGGGTCATGTTGCCCAACTGCCAGGTTCCCCAAGGCTGGCCGGGGAGGAAGGGACCACACTGCCCAGTTACTGACTCCCCAGGACTGGCCAGGGCTGCACTGCCCAGCCTGTGGCTCACAAGCATGGGAACTTTATCTGTGTATGGTGACCAGCAACCTCCAGAGCCCCACCCACAGTTGGCTACTCTTTTACTGGTGTGCCCACCCCCTTGTGGTCATTCCGTAGTATAACTGTGCCTGCTAGGAGACCCCTCCTTTTGTGTGTTATGAGAAAGAGTCATATTTCAGGTAAATCCCATTATCCTGGCATAACCGAACCCTGACTTCGCTTTAAGTTAGGAGGAGAAAAAGCTGCATACCAAATGTGGTGGTCCTAGCTCTTACTGTTTAGGAGTTCTTGAACAAATAAACTCACAGACACATGGACAGACAGACAGACACACAAACTCTCTCAAATATGTAGTAGATTATTACTGTTCAAAGATTCCACTGAAAGAGAGACTACATATCTTCTGTAAGTACAAAGGAATATTTCCAAAAATCCATCCTACACCTATTTGGCTACTGAGGTATTGCTCTGAATCAACCCACGCTTCAGAGTGTAAGCGAGAGGTTAGAATTTTGAAATAAAATGTAACTGACATAACAACATACATACACCTGGCAACACTTCACAGGTCATGATCTGATGATGAACTTTAATGAATGTATATTTGTTAATGGTTTCACCCAGTGCTAATTTAAATAAATTAAATTGGAAATTTGGTGTTCACTGGAGAGATGAATGGAAACAAAACTGAACCATTTCCTTAATTCCTGTAGAACTCAGAGCTAGAAAGAGCCCATTTCCACATGGGCCATAGGGACGTTTGCAAACTGGGGCTAATGGTACGATTCATGTTCCAGAAAAGCAATAACCTATGACACGCAATAGAGGCTCAATACACATAGCAGTTCTTTTGTAATGTATTTGGGAGGACTATTTCTTTAAAAAAAATTGTTGAGCAGGACTATTTCTATCATTCCCACATGGAACACGCGGTGAAAGGGTTGTGGAAATCATTTTTATTGCTATCATATGTTTTCTGTAAATGTTGGTATAGTGTAGGCCTTTCTTGGTACTATTTACTACATGCTATTGTTTGATATCCAACACTATATGTATGTATAAATGGTCTGCCCTTGTAGCATCCCTCTTTTTCTTTGTGGTTTTAATTTGAGATAAATACATTAATGTTTTCTGAGGTTTTAAAAATTATTCTCACTGCAGCTGGGTGACTGAATATTAAAGAAATGGTCCGGATTGTCCCGGTGGTCTACACTTAGTACATTGCATTTCCAAGTGTGAGATCTAGCTTTGAATCTGAGATTTAATAACTTTTGCCTCCCAGACCCCAAGACAGCTCTATGTTATGATGGTCCACTCATCTCCTACAGATGAAGGGTTATGTTGTGCCTCTTGGCTCTGTGCTGCTCCACTAAGCAGTGAGAATTCTCAAACTATTCAGCTGAGACTTAGCCAGAGGAGTGCAAAATATCTGGGAAAAAGTAAAGGTCTTCTTAACATTTATTTTCTTTAATATATTTGCCTAATTGAAAGACTCCAACATTAATGGGTCAAAGACTGAGCAACATTGCTGGTGATGAACATTTCTGGCAGAATATTTTCATTTCCTTGAAAATTGTCCGGGTTTAAAAAAATAACAACCCAAACCCAAAATCCAAAGAAAATATTTTTTAAAAAATAGCCAACCAGTCACCCAACGAACCAAAACAAAAAATCAAACCAGATCAACCCACCCACTTGTTTCAGTGACAATATGTACGGTAATTAAATAAATGATTACGCACATAACTGTGCAATTTTTTAATGTTGTTGGTGAAAATTCTTTTAATTTCAAGCCTTGTGTCTGCCATGTAAAAGACATACCAGGTCATGTGTGGGTTTCATATGCTTCCCTCTGCCTATACTGGGCAGGCCAATGGCAACCTGGTCTAGATCTTCAGCTGCTGTAAATCAGAATAATTTCACTGAAGTCAATGAAATTACAGCTGAAGATCATCTAGCCCATAACTTTTATTCCTAATTTTGCCTAGTTTTGTCACAGGCTGGGAGGTCTTTGATCATCTGATCAGAAATTCCATTGCATTCCCACGCAGAGTAACTGATGATGCCTTTCATATGTTGTTATAAATCACAAATAGATGCATAAAATGAATCTCCATTGTTAGGGTCAGAACCTGACATGCTTACTTAAACAGAGTAAGACCTTCCTCCACAAAACAGCCTCACTGCAATCAGTAGAACTAGTTGCAGAGCAAGGGTGGGATTTTCTGAGGTGCTTAAGTGATTTAGGAATACAAGTCCCATGGATATCCAAAGAAACATGCGATCCTAAATTACATAGACACTTTTGAAAATCCCACCCTAATATATACATAAAAGTGTGAGCAATAGCGTAGGAAACTGGCCCTTATTTTATTGCCACTAAGCCTCATTTTTATTTGATTTAATATTTGTCTGTCTGCACTTTTTTAATACTCCTGTAGGCTGCTAATTCTCTGACAAGCCTCAGGAAAATTAACTCCCCTCCTTCCAGTGATGACTTCTCTGAAGTCCGCTATTGTTAGAAGAAATAACTTTTATTCTAGAGCCTGTGTGGGATGCAGTATGAGCAAGTAGAGCAACATTTGTCCATATAAATGTAATAAAAACTAGAAGTCTCAGATTCGCTGATGCTATGTCAAGGGTACCAAAGACTCTTCTAAACAAGAAATGATGGCTGGAACCTAGGGGTATGTCTACACTTGCAGCCTATTTTGGAATAGGGCTGCAAATGTAGGCATTCGGAATTGCAAATCAAGCCCGGGATTTAAATATTCTGTGCTTGATTTGCATCTTCCCGAGCGCCATTTTGAAATTTACAAGCCGGAATAACTGCCCGGCGTCTGCAGCGAAGTAAACGGGCATTGAAATAAAGCCTATTTGAACTACCTGTTAAACCTCATTGCAGGAGGAATAACAGGTAGTTCAAATAGGGCTTCAACGCCGTTCACTGCCGCAGACGCGGGCAGTTATTCCAGGCTTGTAAATTTCAAAAAAAAAAAAAAAAAAATATGGCGCCGGCGAAGATGCAAATCAAGCGCGGGATATTTAAATCCCGGGCTTGATTTGCAATTCTGAATGCCTACCTTTGCAGCCCTATTCCGAAATAGGCTGCAAGTGTAGACATACCCTAAGTGATTTTGTGTAAATGCAGTACTCATAGCTCTAACACATGAGTATTGGTAGAAAGGCAGTGTGAAGAAAGCAACATAAAAGTTTTCATTAATAATTAGAGTGAGTGAGGTAGTGTGGGCCAGTGAATGGGGTACTGGTGTGGCACTCAGACAGGCACTCAGACCTGTGTGCTATTCTTCTCTCCACCCCAACCTGCTGTGTGACCTTAGCCTCTCTATGCCTGTTTTTCGTACAAGGCATAAAGACTGTCTCTCACAACATATGTGTGTGATACCTTGCCCAATGGGATTCTGATCTTGGTTGAGGCCTCTTGGTGTTATTGTGGTACAAATAAAAGATTTACATTTCCATGACTTACTATTTCTATAGCGGTCAGGCCTGGTGAAGCATAATTCTGTGTGCAGAATAATCAGACATTTCCCCCTGAGCTCTATAAAGGCTACTTCTCCATTTTGAACAGTCTATAGGCCACCAACTTCTATAGTTGAAATAATTGAACCTCATTGCTGGCTTTATTATTCTGGCAGAAGGATTGCATTTGTGATTAATTACATGCTGTACTTTGTCATATGGGCTCATGCCCACAGAAAACGGAACCGAGATCACAGTCATATTAGGCCCAGGACTTAATTATGCTCACATCATGATCTCTGAGGTAGAAAATTGATACGCTAATTAGCCTAGCAGCCCATATTTTATCAGCATTGATTTCATCAACTTACTTTGGGATGTACAAGCAAAGGTGCATAATGATAAAAATGTATCTTGCACAGTTTATATAAAGTTTTCATCTCATTTTCAGTAATCATTTAAACAGAAATGCTTAGTTTTAGATAAATGCTTGCACGTTAAGCTGTATTCTACTTCTGTGTACTAACAAAGGTCAGGAATAGAGTAAAGTGTTTGAGGTTTGCTGGATTGCTTTGATGTAAATTCTATTTGCCACTGGTATTCTCCATTTACCACATTTGTCCCTTGGGAATGGCCTGCCGGCATAGCTTATAAATTTGTTATAAATCATAATATCTCTGTTACATCATTTCTAGCCTATCAGGATAAAAGCACAATGTGATTCCTTTTTCCTATGTGAAATTTCCAGTTTGGTGGCATTTCTGCTTCATAATAAATTCCAGACGGGCAATATTTCATGGTATATCTAAAGTCTGCCTTTTGGATCTAATCTAGATGATTGTTGAAAACTGTGAGAGTTTTGCCAGCGCTCCCAGTGGGAAGAGAATTGGGCCCTTTAGGTACATCGCTTTTCTTTGGTGTAGAAAAATGGTGTTTTGGTGTTGGCCTCTTATGAAATAATATTTCTAGGATTACAAACATCTGATGTGCTAATTATTTGATGAAACGTGGATTTTATGCCAGTGGGTTTCTAATGTTAAAAATATGTGTTTTTTTTAATTGTGGGGCTAGAGGATGTAACCATTACACATCATAACAATGGTAAACAAAGAAAAGTATCAGCAGTTACCAAGCAATCATGACAAACAGTAAAATAATAATAATGAGGTAGTATTTTTCTGCTATATATACATTCACCACCAAATAGTAGAGGTAATGCATGAAACTATATAATTATCACATTTAAACTAATAGTCTATAGTACTTGGATTGAAAAGATATTCTGATTAGCCATGTGAAGGCTAACATGAGCTCTGTTCCTGAAAACATTCATATACATGAACAAGTACGTTGATAGTCCCATTGAATTGAATGTGATTGTTCATGTGTACAAAAACGAGGAGTCCTATGACACTTTAAGGACTAACAGATTTATTAGGGCATAAGCCTCCATGGATAAATCCACTTCATCAGATAAATTGGAGTGGAAGTTATAGAGGCAAGGATATATATTTTGTGTTAATGAGACTAATCAAGACAGGGTGGAAATGGCTCATTCACAGCATTTGGTGTGGAGATGTGAATATCAAAAGAGGAGAAATTGCCTTTTTGAAAGATGGATACTTTCTAATCCATTGCTATATGTCCAGGGAGATTAAAGTGTTCTACTACTAGTTTATGTGTGTTACCATTCCTGATGTCTGATTTCTGTCCCTTTAGCCTTTGGCGCAGATGCTGTCTGGTTTGGCCAATATACATGGCAAAGGGGCATTGCTGGCACTTGATGGCATATATCACATTAGTGGATGTGCAGGTGGATGAGTCCCTTATGTTGTGGCTTATGTGGTTAGGTCCTGTGAGGGTGTCACTTGTATAGGTATGTGGCCAGAGTTGGCAATGGGGTTTGTTGCAGGGATAGGTTCCTGGCAGTGCTTTTTTTGTTAAAAAAAAAAAAAAGGTGCCGGTACTCCAGGGAAAAAGTTGTTGAGCTCTGACTGGAGGTGCTGGTACTGCTTCTGGAGGTGCCGGTACTGCATACCAGGCAGTACCGTCACAAAAAAAGCACTGGTTCCTGGGTAAGTGGTTCTGTGGTGTGTTGTGTGGCTACTGGTGAGGGGGAGGGGATAAGGCTGGCCTTACCATGAGGCAAACTAAGGCGGCCGCCTCAGGTGCCAGACTGTGTGTGTGTGTGGAGGGGGGGGGTGCCACTAAGACCTAGAGAATTGAGACCTTTCAAAGTTTTGGCCCAAGCGAGGGGACATGGGGCATCATTTGAGCTCCCCGCCTCAGGTGCCAAAATTTTGTGGGCTGGTCCTGGGTGGGGAGCTGTCTGTAAGCAAGGACTGGACTATTTCCTAAGGCCAGTGAGAGTGAGGGATAATTTTCCAGAATAGGTTGTATATTGTCAATAATGCACTGGAGGGGTTTAAGCGGGGGGCTGTAGATGATGACCAGTGGTGTTCTGTTATTTACTTTGTTGGACCTGTCCTGAAGTAGGTGGCTTCTGGATACTCATCCAGGGATTAAAGTTTTAAGAATGTTTAATAAAGATTTTATAGGCATTTGTCGTCTGAGGGATTGGAGCAGATACAGTTGTCTTAAGGCTTGGCTGTAGACAATGGAGCACGTGATGTATCCTGGATGGAGACTAGAGGCATGTAGGTAAAAACAGCATTCAGTAGTTTTCCAGTTAGGGTGGTGTTTATGTGACTATCATTTATTTGCACTGTAGTCCAGGAAGTGGATCTCTTGTGTGGATTGTTCCAGGCTGAGACTGATAGTGAGGTGGAAATTATTGATAGTGAGGTGGAAACTATCCCAGTGGAACTCTTCAAAGGCCTTGTTCCCATGGGTCCATATAGGAGAACACTTTAATCTCCCTGGACATTCAGTAATGGATTTGAAAGTAGCCATCCTCCTACAAAAGAATTTCAAACTCCTATAACAAAGTAAGACGGCTGAACTGGAATTCATTTGCAAATCCAATACAATACATTTAGGATTGAATAAGGATCTTAATTGGTTTATACAACTACAAAGGCAGTTTCCCCTCTTTTGATATTCACTTCTCCATACCAAATGCTGTGAATGAGTCATTTCCACCCTGACTTGATTAGCCTCATTAACAGAATATATGTATCCCTGCTCTGTAACTTCCACTCCAATTCATCTGATGAAGTGGATTTTACTCACAAAAGGCTTATGTCCTAATACATCTGTTAGGGTATGTCTACACTACAGCGCTATTTTGAATTAACTTATTTTGAATTAGTTAATTCAAAATAAGCTAAATCGACATAACGCATCTAGACACTAAAAACTAATTCGAAATAGCATTTTTCTAATTTGAAATAGTGCGTCCACATTGAGTGGACTCTGAATCGAAGGTAAGGCTGGCCGGAACCAGTGCCAAAAGGGCATAAAGGTCGGACTTAGTGTGTGGGGCTGCTGCCTCAGGCTAGCCAAGGTCTGTTCTTAAAGGGACCCGACCCCCCATCCCGGACAGACAGTTCTCAGGTTTCTCTGCTTGCTGGTCTACCTCACTGAGGGACAGCAAAGCATTTGTGTCTCAGAGTGCTCTGCTTGCCCTCACTCGGGACACCATGGCACCCTGCAACATGGAACCAGACCTGCCCCTGGGGACTCTGCTGCGTCTCGTGGACACGTTGCCAGCAGCCTGGCTATGCTGTCTGCAGGCTGCCATCTGGGAGGACCATCGAGGGGCTGTCAGGATCCAGGGGGCCCTGCGGGAGAGCGTCCACCCTGAGGAGCACTCAGAGCCACACCGGTCCTCCCCACCGGGGGCTCATGCCCCATTCCTCCCTCTCGTCCTTCCACTTACCCTTCCCTAGCCCCCTTCCTGATGTCAAATAAAAGACACGTATTTTCAAAAATATAACCTGTCTTTATTTAACACAACTGGGGAGGGGGAAGGAAACTCTGGGGAGATGGGGGAAAGGAGGCGGGAGAGGGCAGGAGAGAGGGTGGAAGAGAGGAGGGGGAAAACTGGGAGGAGGGAGCTGGAAGGGGGAAGCAAGGGAAGAAGGGGAGGAAGCTCAGCACTCAGGGCTGGGGGTCTCGCCGGGCCAACCGCCTCCCAGCATGGCGGGGAGGAGGGCCTCGGCATCCCGGGGATGGGGAGGAGGGTGAGGAGGTTGAGGTGGGGGGTGTGGACATTGAGGAGGAGGGTGTGGAGGTTGAGGAGGAAGAGGTGGGGGGGGGCAGGAGTGGAGGAGGAACAGTAGTTGGTGGGGCAGCAGGTGCAGGACCGGCACGGGGCAGCATGCTCTGCAGCAGGGCCTGCAGGTTACAATTCATCGCTCGGTCCTCAGCAAGCTGCTCCCGGCAGAGCTGCAGGTCCTCCAGCATCCAGGCCTGGATGGTGCGGTGCGGGGCTCGCAAGGCCCCCAGGTGCTGGTCCCAGTACTCCTGCCACGTGCTGGTGGTCTGGAGCAGGCCGCAGGTGCAGGAGCATGTGCCAGGCGGGGTGGTGCGCCCTGCACGAGCAGCTGGTGCAGCTGTAGAGAAAGAAGAGAAGTGGTCAGGTCTCCCTGGGGACACAGTGGATAATGCCCATTCCCTCCCCGGCCCCCCCGCGACGTGAGGGCGACCGTGCCCTGCTCCGTAAGAGCCAATGTGCTTGCACAAAGGCCATGGTCAGGATGTCTGGCTCTCCCCAGGACTGGGAGCTGCCCCAAGACCACACCCATGCCCCTGTGCCGTGTATAGTGTGGCCGGGGTGGGGGGAGATGTCCCCTGCCTCTGTGTAGAGGGGGCGTGTGAAGGGAGAGCGTCCTGCTGGGTCCCTCCCCGGGGTCGGGAGTGTGTCAGGTCTCTTCACACACGCATGTGCCTATTGGGCCACGGCCCCTGGATGTCATGCAGCTGGAGCCACCTGCCCAAGGGTGGCATGGCACGTGCTCACACGTGCACAGGTGGTTGCGTGATCCGTGGGAGGCATGGCCCACACGCGCGGTCCCTGGTCTCCCTCTCCGCCTCTCCCCCGGGTAGGGGACACTGCTGGCACTTACCTGGTATGGCCTCCCTGGACGACCCTGCCGAATCTGGTGCCAGGACAGCTGGCGGTGGCCCCTCTGGTGTGCCTGGGTCAGGGCCCTCCGGTCCCGGCTCGCTGCCTCCCGGGCTGGCGCGGACCGCCCGGCCCCCCAGGAGTTGGTCGAGGGCGAGGAAGTAGGGGCAGGTGTCAGCCCCTGCTGTGGCGCTGCCCCTAGTGGCCCTGGCGTACGCCTGCCGCAGCTCTTTCACCTTCAGGCGCACCTGCTCTTGGGTGCGCCTGTGGCCTTTCCTGGCCATGGTGGCCACTATGTGGCCATAGATGGCCACGTTCCTCCACCTAGTGCGGAGATCATGGAAGTTGGGGGCCTCCCCCCAAACCTCAATGAGGTCCATGATCTCTGCACTAGTCCATGAGGGCGCGTGCCGTCTACGGCCCCTGGCTGGCCCCTGGGTGCTGGGGGACTGGGCGGGGGAGAGCTGGCTGCCACTGGCTGCCATCCTGTGGCCACTGGCTGAGGGTCTGCAGCTGCTGGCAGGCCTGGCTCTTGCACGTGCCCAGTGGCCAGAGTCTGCCCCTTTAAGGGCCCCGGGGCTGGGGGAGAGGAGAGGAGTTTTCCTGGTTTGGCCCAGAGTGGCCACCAGGGGAAACTGGGAAGCGCTGGAGGCCCCCTAATTCGAAATAAGTGTCTACACAGCACTTATTTCGAATTTACTATTTCAAATTAGGTGTTATTCCTCGTAGAATGAGGTTTACCAAATTCGAAATAAGGGCTCCACTATTTTGAATTAATTTCAAAATAGCGGTTTGTATGTGTAGATGCTATTAAAGTTAATTCGAAATAACGGCTGTTATTTTGAATTACCTTTGTAGTGTAGACATACCCTTACTCTCTAAGGTGCCACAGGACTCCTCGTTGTTTTTGCAGGTACAGACCAACACAGCTACTCCTCTGAGATTTTTCACCACGTGTACAAAGTTGTTCATGTGCATATTTGTATGTTTGGGACTTTATTCAATCTTTATTCAATAAGATGCATAAGGCTGAGATAAAACTCCTACCTCTGGTCAGAATAATATTTGGAGGGACAAATTCTGCCTGTGGATAAGTGTGTGCATCGAAGTCACAGTGAATTATGGGCTCGTATTCAAGAGTCTAATTAGATACTTAGGTTTCTCTGCCTGTTTATTCTCTCTCATGTTTTATCGTAGTAAAGCAAGTAGTGAAGTATGTCATTGTGACACAATCAAGGGTAAAAACATCATTGAGTAAGGTACCAGTGTTATGACACCTCCATTATCACTAGGGCTGATTGAAAAAAAAAGTATGTGACAATGTTAATGAAAAATGTGTCATCCTTTTTCATCAAAAACATTCAAAATTGGAAATGTTTCGACCAGCTCTATAGCTGGTTAAAAAATGGGTTGACTTTTCAATAACATTTTCACCCAAAGTGTGTCCCTTTTGTTCATCTAAAAGAATTGCAGTTTGAAATATTTTGGCCAGCTGTAATTGCTGCCATTCTTTTGTTTTATATGTTGTTCTCTGGACATGCAGTAAAGACTCTGAGCCAGATTCTGCTCTTGACATAAATCCTGTCTGACTCCACTGAAGGCAATAGAGCAGAATAGTTGTCTAACCAAGGCCTTTGACCATATGCACAGATGTTCTATGAGTGAGAGTTAAGCTTACCAACTTTTAGCATGTTTCCCCAACCAAAAATAGAAACAGCTGCATCTAAGTTAGTAAAATTGGGGAACACCTTAACAGAGAGTAAGAAAATCTGCAAAAGTATAAAGTGATCTGTCAGGCTATTGAGTTTAAATTCTTGCTTTAAAATCCCAACATAGTATATGAAGATCAAGAATATAAATAGTCAGGACATGTTAGAGTTAAAATCCTGATAGTGGCACTGCAATAGCTCAGCATGTGGGTCAGTGGAGGAGTGGGTCTTTCTGAACAAAGTTCATTGCAGGATCAAGGCCTCTGATGTCATAAATAAATGGGACAAGTGAGTTTATTATGCACAGCATTTATAATATACAGAAAAACAAAACCAGTGTTTTCCTCCCAAAATACCACCCTGAGGGTATGTCTACACTAGCCCCCTAGTTTGAACTAGGGAGGCTAATGTAGGCATTCGAAGTTGCAAATGAAGCCCGGGATTTAAATAACGAGGTGTAACAGTTAACTCGAACTAAGGACTTAGTTCGAGTTAACGTTTGACTACCGCGTGTAGCCGCGGGCAGTTAGTTTGGACTAGGGGCATTTAAAAATGGCGCCCGGACGGGAAGATGCAAATAAAGCCCAGGATATTTAAATCCCGGGCTTCATTTGCAACTTCGAATGCCTACTTTAGCTTCCTAGTTCGAACTAAAGGGCTAGTGTAGACATACCCTGAGGGAGTTGGTATCTCTTTTAAAAAGACCCATCTAGGAATGGGTCAATGAGGTACATTTTTGCCACTGATTTCCTATATATTTCCAAGCTCCATTTAAAACAGAAGTCTCCTATCAAGTAATAATTTGCAATTATTTACTCTTTTATGGTTGTAAAGTATGGCAACGTAATACTTTTTAATGGAAACCCTAATAAACGACATATGCAGCAAAGTGTCTACAAATGAACTTTATAGTCTGGAATTCTTACATCACAAGCTGTTTACACTTATGATCTTAGTGAATGGCTCTGGGATGTGGAAGAGGATATATGAGGTTATAATGAAAGTACAAACTAACAATATTTATTTTAAAAGTATATTCTTAGAGAAAAAAAGCATGGGTGCCTGTCATGAATACTGAAAATATTTATTGTTGGGAAGTACTTTACAACAGTCCAATAAAGGCCTGGTCTACAATGGGACATAGCCCTGACTTATTGAGAACTGACACAACATTGCGTGACAGCATAATACCAGTTTTAAGCAATTTTTTCAGTCAACATGGAATGGTTAATTGGACACTGTTCAGCAACATATTTCTCAATTGCTTATTCATGATCATGTATTTCTTGGTAGTTCTTTAGTGCCTTTTATAGTTCTTAAATATGCAGTCAACTTAGATCTGCCCAGGCATTAAACAAGTATGGTCGATCAATGACAATCAGTTTACAAACAGATTTGTTGAAGCTTTCCAGCTATGTGGGCCAGGCTTTCTGTAATTATCACTAGCACTCTTATTTAGCAATCCAGAAAGGGACTTAAAACACTTGCTTAACTGATTTACTGAATAGGGATAAACCTAGGAACATGCTTCAATGCTTTGTTGAAAGGAGGCTTCAGATCCCAATCCTGCAAGCATTTCCCATGTGAGAAAATACCTACACAAGTAGTTAATCATGTACATAAGTGTAATAGCAGATATTAAACAATATTTATGTACAGTAAAACCTGTGTTATCCGGCACATTCGGGGATTAGGGTGTTCTGGTTATCTAAAAATTCCAGTTATTTGAGGGTCCCATCAACTTAGGAAAAACCAATGGACAATAATAGTAAAACTCAAGTTTTTAATATTGGTAGTTTTGTAGTGTGAGGCAGTTGGTCTTACATTTCTATTTTGAGTTAAAGATGATTAGTACTTCTTAAATAAAACATTGTTAAGCCAATCATGGTAAACCAAGCCAGTCCGTGCTCCTGAAGATGTGACAGTATCGTGGCTGGGGGCAATGCCAGTTAATAAAGTTTTCTGGTTAACAGAGTGCCGGATAACAAAGATTTCACTGTAATATAAAATAGCAGCCTTGTTCAGCCTAGGGATTTGGATTGTTTAAATGTTAACTATCAATTAATTATTGAAACATATTTACTGAGAGTGTAAGGGTACAATTTGCAAAAGTTCCTAAATAATTTAGAAGCCTAAATCCTATAGGACTTAGGTTCCTAAGTCATTTAGGTGATTTTGAAAATGTTAGCTAGAGCTACCATATAAGAAATACTATACATGTTTCCACAACAAATGCTTTACATGAAATGCATAACAGAGAACTTTTGACCAAATTCTGCTCTCTGCCTATGTCAGTACAGAACTGGAGTACATTGTCTGAGTTAAAAATTGAGTGCTTTGCTTTTAAAGCCTCACTCACATGGCTTATAATTTTCTTTGTCTCCTTTTAAAATTGTTATATTACCAATGATTAAGTTGATTCCATTCCTGCAATTTTAGGTTTAAGCTATGATTGTCTCTCAGAGGATACAGGCTTGAGGAATCTCAGATAAGGCCCTGATTCTGCAAGTGAGCCATGTAGGCAGATTCCTTTGTCACACGGTCACAGTGCACATTCTCTTCATGCATGCAATTGTAGCATCAGTAATAGGCATTGAGTCGCCTTTTCACAAAGAGAATCAGTGCAACTTATTGGAACAAATATATGGGTATACCACAGGCAAGATGAAATCCTGGCCCTATTGAAGTCAAATTCTCATTGATTTCAATGGGGCCAGGACTTCTCCCCAGGAATTTACCTTGTTCTAATCATACTTAGAAGATAGGGTTTGCTGGTACTACTACTACAGCCCCTTTCAGACCAGTATACAATGCGGCTGCTAAAATATTACAAGATCAGCATTCTTATAAAGCTGAAACTAATATTTATATACTGTGTCTACTGGGATTGAGTAATTCACTTTTTATTAAAAAGCCATAAAAGCATAACTCTAAATTGCCCCAAATAGATTTTCCCACCTAAAATATGCTGATCATTTTTTCAAGATTTTTTTAAAATTTTTTATGGATTGCTTTGATCTTTTGTTTGACTACTACTTCATGGAAAATGCTCATAAACCTTTACAAAAAGGCTTTCTTTGTTTCTAGCTTATTCAAGAAATATAAACAATTGATGGATCTATAGCAAAGTTATTTTAAGAGCACTTAGTACTAGAATGCTAATTTATTTGCTCACCGCCAGACATAAGTCTCAGAAAAGAAGACTTAGAAAAACATTTTTAAGTGTACAGAAGTTTTCTGATTTTGATTACAGGCTCTCAAAAAGGACAATCTTTTGGATATGCAATAAAGTATGAAGGAGGCTACATCTATATTCATTCTAAAAGCCTTCAATGGTGTTCTGGCATGTCTATGCAAAAACACAAATTCTATGGCTGAAAACATGTTATGGGCCTGTTGTAATTCCAGCAAAAAACAGACCATAGGACATTAGAGTGAGAGCAAGCAATTTGCCCTAGTCCAAGATTACTAGTTTTATTGCAGTGACTCCACAAATTGCAGATGTATATGGAACTAATGGTTTTTTCAAAGTGTTGTGATGTACTCTGGTTATATGTATAGAATTAAAAACAGGGAGATCACTTCTCATCTTTTAGCACTTACATCACTAATGGTATAGTTTACTAATCAAACACAGGAAGAAACAATTCACTGTATCTGTTTTACTCTGTTTTATACTGTACTACTCTATTTCTGTTTTTTGCCCTCCTCCATTAAAAAATATTCTTTGGTGATAAAATACAGAGCAGGCAACCTAAAATGTAGAGGTTACAAAGCAAAGCTAGAGAGTTCTTGCTGCTTCTTTTGTAATGTTTAAACTTATCACAATTACATTTTTTTACAATTACATTGTAGACTGGTGGGAAAGCCCCTTCCCTCCCCACATACACACACAAAGGCCCTGGGTTATAATTCCATAAAATAACCCAGGCGAGTTTTGTTTCACTTGTATCCCATTCCAAAATATCCTAAATCAAAGTTTAACCGAGGTCCTTAAAGAAGTCCAACACAATGATCCTAAAATGGACCAGGTCTTGCAAGCAGACTGCTGGGTCCACACAGAGCCCACTGAAATCAGTTTGGCCTCAACTATATTGCTCCAAGGAACCAACTGAGAATCGTGCCATTACCAACATGGAAGGGGCTAGGGAATAACAACAGTTGCTGCTAAGTGTGCTCAGTGACGGTCTCTTGAGCCTGGAAAAACAAACCCAAAAGTGGCTTAAACATGGGAAACGGCATTTAAAATATAGAAGTGTCCCTCACGCCTTCATGTTAAGGTCCTATAGAATGAAACACAAACTGATTGCTGTTTGATAATTTTAACCTTCTTTTTAAAATTTAGTGGAGACCTCTGTGCTTGCTATGGATTTCAATAGGGTGGATAAACTCCTTCCCCCCCAACAATAGAAAAGCTTCAGAGGGGTAGCCGAGTTAGTATGTAACAGGAAAAACTTAAAAAACAACAAGTAGTTTAGTAGCACCTTAAAAACTAACAAAACATGTAGCTGGTATCATGAGCTTTTGTGGGCAAAACCCACTTCTTCAGATTTGCATTGCATAGGTTTTTTAGGATACTTTCTACAAAACCTTAATGGGTTCATGTCTATTCAATTGTATGGGATTTCTCAATAGAGGATGCGTGATACTCTTCCTGATGTAATACCAGTAACTTCAGTAGATGAATTTGACCTGTGTAGATGGTCTAGTAGGAGCTACACAAGTAAACAAAGGGGGAAGGAAAATTGTTGTAGGAGTTGAGGTCGGATTTTTACTGAAAGAATCGTACACAGTGTCTATACAGTGCCTAGTACATAGAAAATTGTTCTCATGTCTTCCACGCAGCTGTTGCCAATGAAGAGTAAAATGGGGTGTCTAAATGTGGCAATAAGCCCACAACCAGGTGAATACATCTTATCTGTGTATGAGGCAGGAGGCCATAGGCCTTGTGTCTTTAGCCATTCAAGAAGTGTACCAAAAGCCTACCCCTGCTTATTATTTTTCTAACTCATGAGGCCCCCTGGAAGCCTAGCTGTGCTGCTAACAGCAGTTTGTGGCCAAGCAGCCCCTTTCAACTCAGGTTTATTTATTAAAAGTAGGGGCCAGATCCTGAGGTTACTCATGTGTGTGAAGTGACTCTCTTGCTTACAGCTTTGCAGGACTAGGCCCTAAATTTGGCATAGCTTCTTGTCTAGTTTTTACACTTGCAAGTCATTTAAAATTAGCTGCAAAGGCCTCAACATGCTAGTGAGAGGACAGAGAAAATGTATGATCACTTTCCCTCGTTCTTCCTTTTCTCCCCTCCTTACTATCCTCTCCTTTTATAGCCAACCTCTTCTGGTTTTGTCCTCTCATTAACGTTCCTTCCAACACCTCGGCAACATGTCTGTTACTTAGTGAGTGTAGGGATATTGTTTTAGTTGGTGTTCAGTTGTGATGTCATCAAAAAGGCCCAGCTAGTCAACAGGAGTATGGCTTTGAATGGACATTGTTCCCTGCAGGAAACTGTGTTATGATTTGAGCTCCTGCTCAACTGAAAATTCAGAGACATTAATGATTACCTGCACCTTGTGCAAAGGTAATTACATTGTACAATGTCACACCTTAGCATCATAGCAAGGAGATCAGTCTTTAAATGTTTGAAATAAAGTTGTGTACTGGTGACATTCTAGGTGCTCTGTGGACAGCTCAGTGAGGGTATGTCTACACAGCAAAGTTATTTCAAAATAACAGCCGTTATTTCAAAATAACTTTACCAGCGTCTACACAGCCGAACCGCTATTTTGAAATTAAATTGAAATAGCGGAGGGCTTATTTCAAAATTGGTAAACCTCATTCCACGAGGAATAGCACCAATTTCGAAATTGCTATTTCGAAATAAGCATTGTGTAGACATGCCTCCAGCCCTTCCCAGGGTGCCCTAGTGGCCACTCTGGGCACAACCAAGAAAACTCCTCTCCCTCCCCCTCTCCCCGGAGCCCTTAAAGGGGTAGACTCTGGCCACAGTGCCTGAGCCAGCTCCAAGCCTGCCAGCCCAGAGCCAGCAGTCGCTGCACCTGACCCAGTGGCCCCAGCATGAGCCAGGCAGCCAGTGCCAGCCAGCCCTCCACTGCTCCCCAGGACCAGTCTGCCAGCTCCCAGGAGCCTGCCGGGGCCGGAAAAGGTGGGCGCCTGCCTGGTCCAGTGTGGAGATCAGGGACCTAATTCAGGTTTGTGGGGATGCCTCCAACGTCCATGATCTCTGCACTAAATGGAGGAATGCAACCGTCTACAGGCAGATGGCTGCCAGCCTGGCCACCAAAGGCCACATGCGAACCCAGGAGCAGGTTCACCTGAAAATAAAGGAGCTGCGGCAGGCGTATGCCAGGGCCACAGGGGGCAGCTCCCAACCAGGGGTAGACCCATACCTCTGCCCCTATTTTGATGCCATGGACTGCATCCTGGGGGGCAGGATGGTCTGTGCCCCCCAGGTGGTCATCGACCCTGGGGCAGAGCTTGCTGCCTCCTGCTGCTCCAGCCCCTGCTGCCTCCCCAGCTACTGCTCCTCCTCCTTCTCCCCTTCCTGCTTCTTCCGCCCCACCCTCCCCACACCCCCAGGGATGCCAAGGCCCCCGCACCCACGGTGCTGGGAGACAGTTGGGGAGGTGAGACCCCCAACCCTGAGCCCTGAGCTTCTCCTCCCCCTTCCTCCCGTTGCCTCCCCCTGCCAGTTCCCTCCTCCCAGGTTTCCTCCTCCCCTCTTTTACCTTCTTTCCCCAGTCTCACCTCAGTTTCATTCTCCCCACCCCAGTTTTGTTCAATAAAGAGGCTTTGTTGTAATGAACACGTGTCTTTTATTGTACAGCAGGAAGGGGGTTAGGAGGGGTAAGTGGAAGGATGTGAGGGAGGAATGAGGCACAAGCCCCCAGTGGGGCACACCAGGGAGACAGTTACTGCCTGCAGAACGTGCTGCCAGGCTCGCAGCAACACGTCCAGGAGAAGCACCAGAGTGCCCAGGGGTGGCTCCGGCTCCATGTTGCAGAGTGCTGTGGTGTCCTGAGTGAGGGCAACCAGAGCACGCAGAGAAAAAAATGCTTTGCTGTCCCTCAACGAGGTAGGCAAACAAGCAGGGAAACCTTAGAACCAGCTGTCGGGGGGGGTCCCTTTAAGCACAGGTCTCAGATAGCTGCAGGCAGCAGCCATACAAGGTAACTCCTGACCTGATGCCCTGCCAGAACTGGTTCTGGCTGGCCTTAAATGCGATTCAGCATCCTATCAGTGTGGGCGCGCTATTTTGAAATAGCAAAACACTATTTCGAAATGCATTTTGTGTCTAGACGCGTTATTTCGAAATAAGCTATTTCAAAATAACTATTTCAAAATAAGGTATTTCGAAATCATGCTGTAGTGTAGACATACCCTGAAGACATATGGTGGTATAGAGGACTACTCTATGGGGTGTAAATCAGCCAATAAGATGTTTGGCTGTATTAAGAAGGCAAGTATACAGACAGTGTTACACTGGCATCATGTAAATAAACTGTACAATCTTCCCCTAAATACTACATTTCATTTTCATAAAAAAGTACTAAAGAAGGAAAAATATAACTAGAAGGTTGGTACAGGCAACATAAAGATAATTTAAGGGACTGATCCAAAACACATTGAAACCAATGGAAATCTTGCTCAGACCCCAATAAATTAGGGGTGAAATCTTGGCCACAGAAAAATCCATGAAAAAATTCCCATTGACGACACTGGGACCAGGATTTTACTGTAGCGCTGATTACTTTGGGAACGAGAAGTGGTGATATGACAGGTGTATGTGAAATAATGAATGGTACAGCGAAAGCTGGTTCCAGAACTCTGTTTACCTTTTCTTATACTGTATGAACAAATGTGCACTAAATGAAATTAAATGGCAGGAAATGTAAAACAGATTAAAAACAATATTTTCTTACACAATATATAACTAACCTTTGGAATTTTTGCTGCAGGAAATAGCTTAGTAGAAATAAAAAAAATAGACATATGAATAATTACCGCATCTGCAGTTACACTACCCAGAGAGTAAAATTACAAAATTGTTAGTTGGACTCAGGGTGAAAATTTTCTACATGGTCTAGTGTGATATAATTAGGTACGTTATGGGATTTACACCTTCCTCTTAAATGTGTAGTAATGGCAACTGTTGAGAATTGAATAACAGGCAAAATGGACCATTGATTTTGTTTCAGTACTGTAATTCTTAAATATTTTATTCTATATGGTGTATGAAAAGTAATAATATCATATGAATAGTGAAGGCATTTTGAATATAGGAATGGTTTTCAGTAACTGTGCTAACCTTGAGACATAAATTCTGAGTCCTTCTTATAAACAAAAACAGAAAATGAAAAGGAATATATTTTAGAGGTCCACTGGACAAGTATGTTAGTATTGTTTTAAAATTCAGATCGGTGGTTGTGCTTATTTAAGGTACAGACATACAAAAACAGACAGACACAAGAACATTAGCAGTCAAGAAGAGACACTATGATACATCGAGGTCTGACCTTTCAAACTCAGGAAATACAAATCAACCTATTTCTCATTAACCTAATCTCAAAAATCTGGCCAGTGGTATATACTCTTGTGCTTGCCCCTTTTTCAAAAAAGTCTCCCCTTCCAGAACTGGTGTTGTTCACTGCTTAGAACAAATTGCCAAAGTTAATAATCAAACTGTCTTCTCATTACCCCTTGTATAAAGAAATTCTTCCTGATTTGTTTATGGACTAACTCTCTCCTCCATTTCAGTCCATGACCTCTGGGTTGTAAATTAGATACTGTGTTAAGCATCTTACCCCATCAATCTGTTACTCCCCACTAAGGATCATGTATACCTCCATGAGACCTCCCCTTTGCTCTTCCAGTTTCCTTTTATTTTAAAATAAGTATTTGCCAACTCTGACTCATCTTTCTATATAATTAATTCCTCCCAAAGCCTGAATCATTTTAGTTGTCATCTGCTGCACCTTTTTAATCTTAGCAATATTCTTCTTGACCGAAAGCACACTCAGTACTCTAAATGTGTTCTCACCAGTGACTTTGATAGTGCTGGAATAGCTTCAGTTGATTTAAAAATCAAACCTCCTATATATATATATCCAGAGAATTTGTCTGGCTTTCTGACAGCTGCCTAGCATGGTGCAGATGGTTTTAGTTTATCCACCATTTATCACCAAGTGATTTCCCCCCTTAAAATTAATAGAAGAAAAATATTTGGAAAGTGATAGCTGCTTGTTAGATATCACTTCTAGTGTTCCTGTCCATATTTTTCTTTCCTTTTTTCTCCCTCCAAATCTCCTTTCTCCCTTATGGATTTATCCCTGTGATACTGTGATGCATGAGGTTGCGTTTCAGCTGAGCACTAATGGTGAACTCTGTGTTCCATTGAAGTCACTGACTTGAGCTCAGTTCTGGCTTTGCCACACACCCCAAGAAAGAAAGAACACATAATTGAGCAGTCCGGGAAGCGGATGGCCCTCTCTTTGTCACCTCTCACTCCAGGAGGTTAGTGGTCTGGGCTAGCCCTGAACCATGGATGCAGACTATTTCCTCCTCCATGCTGGCCAGCATGTTGGAGAACATTCCCATTTAGGATTGCCAGGTGTATGGTATTGGACTGGACAGTCCTGTATTTGCGGCTTCTGTCTGGTAAAAAAACCCAGAAAATACCGGACATGTAAAATGTCTGGTATTTTCTGTTTTTCTCAGATGGAAGGCTGCTTGGGACATTCTTCCCCTGCCGCGTCTGCGGGGTTTTTTTTGTTGTTGTTGTTCTTGCTCAACAACTTTGGTTCCTGGTTTTTTGGGGGATTTTTTGCTCAACCAATTTTTTCCCCACCATGTTTGGTACTTTTTGTGAAAATATCTGGCAACCCTATTCCCATTGACTTTGTATGTCTATTTAAATGTATGCTTAAAGTTAAGCATATGCTTCAGTTGTTTGCTAAACCACAGGGGTGTTTGTAAAGAGAGAAATGCTGATAACATAGAACATGGCCCTTTCCCAAAGACCAGTGCTTTATATTTTTCTTCACCAAGTTCTGTTTTCCTCACTTGCCTGTTTTGGCAGGGATGGCTTCAGTTCCTGCACGGTGATATAAGTGTAACTGCTCACCGGACAAAGGATGTTTCCCTCATTTCTTTCTTGAGCTCAGAGGTAGAGATCTGTACTTTATTTAAGGCTAATATTCCATACTGCTCTTCACAGTTGGGATTTTAACTAATCATTCGCTTTAGACTTTTTTAAAATTTGAATTTGTGACACTACAAACCCCATTTTAGGCCCACTTGCATGAGACCTCAGAATTTGCTTCTGTACTGATTGAATGTGGATATCAAGCCGATCTGAGAAAGAAGGGACAACACCCCCCCCAGTTGATCGGCTACTTCTTTTTAATGTCCTTTTATTCTATTCCACATGTTGTTCTCTGGCTACTGATAACATAAAGGGCCCATACTGATCACACATAGTTCTCTAGTCAATATTGTTTCACAACCTTGCAGTATACAAGCTGCAAGATTCATTTGTCAGTATAGGATGTTACCATTCTCTTGGACTAATGCCTTAGTACTGAGCCAACCTTCTAGAAGGCGTGGCTGTGATATATTTGTGTGGGGAATGGTCCTTCTGTTGTTCCAAATATCTCAAGACTTGGGCGCAATTGAATTCACCAAGCTTCCTTTGACTCATTTAGAAGTGATGGCCTATATGGCAATTGAGTCGAAACACTGATGAGGTAACCACTTTTCAGTACAATAATACTCTCCGGTGGGTGTGGTTTCTAGTTTAGATTCTCACTGCTTAGGTGTCTGGAGGCATAGTGCACCCAAAACACATGTCCAGAGGTTCTGGAGACATTGTAACCCATGAGATATTCAAGATGGCATTTAATTGGTTTCAGCAGAGTTGTTCCTGCTGTAGCAGGAGAATCAGGCTTCTATTTACTAATCTTGTCTTGACCCAACTTTCCCACCAGTCTCAAGTGACATCAGTTCTCAGAACACTTGCTTCCTCCTTCCTCTTTTGTCTCTGAACTAGACAGCCTGCATTTTCATCCTCCACTGATGTCGATCAGAGTAGCCCTATTGACTTCATATAGCTCTGTGGTTTATGCCAGTAGGGGATCTGGCACAAAATGTTAACATGGAAAGTCCATCATATTTTTACTGTTTCCTGATGGGGCTCTCTTATTCCAGCATCCCTGGTCAAACAAAAATATTTGAAGCACCTTGTTTCATAAACCTCTTACTGCGCAGGTTTTCAGATGCTGTTATTTAAGGGCTTCAATTCTGGCCACTCTTGCTCAAACTGAACTCAACAGCACTATTCATGGAATCAGGTACAAGTGACTTGGGCCCTCAAGCATTGCTGGTAGAAATGAGCATCAGGTAAGTAAAGACAACGAATCCCCGGAAATGCCTAGAATATTTTGCTGTTTAATTGAGATATTTGTTTCAGTTAATCAGATCATACTGGGGTTGCAAGCTTCTATTTTTGTTGCCACTATCAGTTCTCTCATGCAGAATGAACTCTGCTAATGACCTGGCAGTGTTTAACAGAAGCTGCACTCTCCTACTTGTAACCAGCTGTCCTGGCCTTCTGTAATATGAATGTATTCACAAAACATCAGGCTGGGGATGAAATGGGTTTTTTTCCCACAGAACAAAAGTTTTTTAGACCATTTTTGAAAATTAAAAATATGAATATTTTGTTTGACTCACTTCCTTATCCCCGGGCCCAGAATGAAAGATCCTAAAGCGAAACACTCCAAATATAACATTATATGCCCTGGGGTGAACACATAATTTGTTTTGAAAAGAAGGTAAGAAAATGGTTGAAACACATCAACATATCTTGATGATTACTTGCTAAATAAGAAAGACTTAAAGTTTCAAGTATACAATATATCACCAAATAGCCTTTCCTGCTTAATTGCATATTTCAGATAATTTCATCGCAGAGGGGTAGCCATGTTAGCTGTAACTTTAAAAACAACAAGCAGTCCTGTGTCACTTTATAGACCAACAAATATATCATGAGCTTTCATAGGTAAAACTGACTTCATCAGATGAGTTGGAGTGGAAATTACAGAATCCAGAGTATATATAACAATTGACTGGTCTGTCAATTGTAGGACCAGTGTTAATGACATTAATTGATATATCCAGCCTGACTCAATTAGCGTCATTAGCACTGGTCCTACAATTGACAGATAACTGCTTTTGCTGTTATATATACTCTGGATTCTGTAATTTCCACTCCAACTCATCTGAGGAAGTAGGTTTTACCCACAAAAGCTCATGATATATTTGTTAGTCTCTAAGGTGGGACTACGCATGAGGCCCATGGCCTGTTTGCGGCCTGCGCTGCGGTTTGGGTTTATGCGGGGCTCAACACGTGGCCCACAGGTGGGCTCCTTTGAACATGGCCTCCACTGGGAACATGCTCGACAATGGTGAAGCATCTTCCAGATGGAGTGAGCATTGAAAGACATATGCAGACGGGCTGGCTGGAACAGATGGGTACAGGGTGTCGGTGTTTCTAGCCCCCACGATGGAGATGCCAGGAGCGTCGGGGCATTGTGGGAAGTTCTGGCTGCTTAACCTTGTGGGCAGAGTCTGAGAGATGCTGACTGGCTCACAACAGCCACATTTGGGTCCAGCGCCGTGGTTGGGCAGCCCTGCCTCCATCCCGCACGGAGCAACAGACTCCCGCATGGGGACATCAGCCCTACTGGGAATCCAAGACTTGGCTCCTGGGCACCTGTCCTTTTTTGCCTTTCGTGTCTGGCTTGCCTCGCCCAGCTCCCTGCCCACCGCAGGTTGGCGCGCTCTGACTTGGAAACTTTTTTCTGAGTAAAATCACCAAGAAACGCACAATCTGAAGCTTCAAGCTAAACACCCAAAACACTGGTATACAATTTTCTTTTTAAAAGTGCTCATTAAAAATGCTGTCATATGGATGGAAATCAGGTAAACATTGCATTTCAAAAGAGACTTAAATACCGAACCTCAAAGCTATTTAGGCTGATTTTGATCGGAATTAGGTGCCTACCTTCTTTGAGGAGCTGGTTCCTAATGACTCAGATCCAGATTTTGAAAGGGCATCTGGGCATTGCTGTGCTCTGCAATACAATAACTGATTTAGGAACCTAAATCTCAGTGTCAAAATGGACTCAGGCACTTACGAGTCCAAATTCTACTGACTGTCAATGGGATTTAAACTCTTAAGTGGATAGATACCTTCTAAAAATGAAATTTAAGCTCCTAAATCAGATCAGTGTTGGGATGCTGAGCACAGCAATGCCTGGATTGCTTCAAAAGTCTGGGCCTGAGTTTCTCTTGAAAATTCATTGCTGTTTATATAGAGCCCAGCAGACCCTTGAATTTTTTAATTGCCCTGTTTGTTCTCCAAGCATCTCTGTAGGGATGTCTTTAAACATTTGTCACTAGTGAATGATTATTGGGGCTAGCTCTCTGCTGATTGAGTTATATTTATGTGTGTATAAATAACGGGACAGGTGCTAATTTAATTTACAATCGTATAAACCTGGAAAAGTTCAGAAAGCTGAGATTCTGACACCTCAGGTTAGCCAAGGCCCTAGAGCCTTGAAAAGTTATGTCTATAGTTCGGATAGCCACATGTCTGTTTTTTGACTGCAAAGTCCAGCTGAAAAAGGGACCTGGCAGTGCCCGGTTCGATGTACTGACTGGACACAAAAAGTTTGGTTCCTATGGGTGGGGAGGAGGCACTCAGTCATCAACCCACCCCTGTCTCTACTAAGCCTCCTAACTAAATCTCATGGCCAGGCAGGTACGAGGTTCTGTGCCAGGCTGCAGTTCCCAGCCCAACAGAGGAAGGCCAGCTGGAGAGGGGGAGAATAGCAATTAACAGGGGAGGAGAAGAGGAGTGAGCGGCGGTGGGTCTCAAGGAAAGACGTAGAGCAGGGCTGGGAAGAGGTGGCACAGGGGGTGGGGCTTCAGGAGGAAGAGGTGGGACAGAGGGCATCTGGTTTTCAGCAGTTAGAAAGTTGGTAACCCTATCTATAGAAACTATGGCTTTATCTGGCCATGACTACACTATGAAACATGAATCGTATCATAGGGGACGTCTACACTAGCCCCCTAGATCGATCTAGGGAGGCTAATGAGGGCGACTGGAATTGCAAATCAAGCCCGGGATTTAAATATCCCGCCCTTGATTTGCATGTTCCCGGCCGGTCGCCATTTTAGAAATTGACTAGCCCGAAGTAACTGCCCACATCTACACGCGGCAGTGAAACGGGATTCCGGAATAAAGCCCTAGATCGATCTAGGGGGCTAGTGTAGACGTACACATAGTGCTATTTGCCTCAATTGCAGCCACCAGTGTAACTGCACACAGTACGGCTCTATGCCACAGTTTGTACCAGAGAACTTACCCCAGGGTCAGCTTCAGGAAACTGCACTGATGCAAATAAAGGCTTTTTCCTGTCTATGCTGGCAAAGTTGTCCCAGGTGCGGGTCACACTTGGCTGAAATCCCCTCTGTAGACAAAGGCAGAGACATTTGTTATAATGGAACAAATACAGACCCCCATGCACCCTAAATGACCTCAGCCAGCCATCTCTTCCACTCTTATTCTTAACTAGCCACTGTAAAATTGCTGCACTCACACCAAGTGCAGTGCAGTTTGAAAAGAGGAAGCATCTCAGTTGGGGCCTTTTCTCTGGTTATTCATCATGTGTTACAATCAGAGTTTATCTCCACTGACCAATGAAAAACTAAAAGGGAAAAGGCACCTAAAACAATGTAGCACAATCTGTTCTCCATGGGCATGAAAGTAATAGAGAGAGAGCTGACGTGAGGCAAATTAAAGGCCAGATCCTGTGAGGTGATGAGTGCTTCCCCCTCCCATTGGTTTGTATGGGAGTTGAGGGTAATGAGCATCCTATAGGACTGGGCTCTTACAATGTACTGTGTTTGGCAGCCTTCAAATATATACTGGAAAAAGCTCCAATCTTGCCAGTAAGGATATTTCAAACGGAATGCACCTTGGAGCATGGTGGAAGTAGTGTTAGCTCTAATAATGTGAAACAGGCAAGTGGTTGGTTGATTAGCTTGCTCTTTTTAATTTTTTCTAGAGAATCATGCAATTAAGGAGAAAACACTGTGAACCTGAATAAATGGCAGACTATCAAGGTTATTAGAAACAGCCTATTAGTCTCTCAGCATCAGTGCCTTGAGGAAGAGCTACAGTTTGTGTGCAAAGTATTAGTAGGATATTAGCTTTTTAAATTCTTCCCAATAAAAACAAAACTTGGAAGTAATGCAGCCACCCCAAACTCATGCCAATAAAACTTTTATACCACCAGACCCCTATTATGACTGTGTCTGTGACCAGGTACATTCTCTCTCTCGCACGCATGCATGTGCACACCCACCCACACATTCATTCAAACAGGTTTATAAGGAATACATACGAAAAACTGACTACAGGAAGATGTCTGTTCATCATCTCGTGTCTCTATTGTCCAAATTACTTGTGCAGCAACACAATGATTTGTGGGTTTGGCATTGCCAGGAAGGGCCTTTATTTATTTAAGACTAGTTACTTTTAGGATTGTACATCCCAGCGGTGTATATGGAGCCTTGAGTTTCCTCATAATTTAGAGTTTAGAGGATCACATAAGTAAATCTGCACATTACAGGCAGATGTGTGTTGAGCATGAGGAAAATGCAATACCAAGGTCAGCTTTTCCAGGTCAAGGCTAACTACAAAAAAAGAATAGAAACAACCCTGAAGTTGTTCAGGGAAAGGAGATAGAAAGAAGATTGTGAATGCTTCCTGTGTTCCAAAGGAAATGAAAGTTTCCTATATTCCCCTTTTAAATCTATTTCCTATGGAAATTAGGACAGGAGATACTTTATATAGTTTTATGTCACTGTTAAGGAGCAGAAGGGAAACTGCCATCATATCAGTTAGTTTGTGCCATATCATTAACTGGATTGTCTACGTGAGGGGGTTAATCCGCATCTTTTGGATGTATATCAGGTAATCTGCAGTAAACAAGTTCATAACTAGCACACGCATGCGGTGCCTGTGCCCTCTTTCAATGTACATCATGCTCAGGGCTTGACAAATCAGTGAATCTACTCGCCCGTGGCGAGTAGATTTTAGCTGGTTGCCCCGTTCACCGGCAGCGCGTGCATGCGCAGTGCGGGTCTTGCGCATGCGCAGTGCGGGGCTGGCGAGCAGATTTCGCCACCGTTTGTCAAGCCCTGATCATGCTGTATCTAGGGAGACGGTTTACCATCCTCTGGCCATTTGCTTTGCTGCTGCACAGGGTACAGTGTGTGATTTTTCTTGATCTGCATAGTGGGATGTATAGCGGAAGCTAGGAGAGTTCACATTTGTAAAAATTCCCACATTTCCTCTGTCTGTCCCGTGCTTCCTTCCTGGGTGGGAGCTTCACTTTCAAATTATCAGCAGCTGCATGGACCTGGCAGTGCTCCGCACTGCGACTCTGGCAAGCTTGAATATGCAGGCGTGGCTTGGGCTGTATTTCTACACTCAGAGCCAGATAACTCCGACTTGGGCCTCCACCTGCCACGCCACCACGCAGATGACATGAGGGCAGCAGCACCTCCAGCAAGAGCTTCAACAGCAGAGCAAGCAGAATGAGGATGAGGAAGAAGACGACACTGTTCCTGGAGCAGCTTCCCTATTTGCAGTGCCATCGCTGGGCTTGGGAAACCAGCATGCATTGGTAGGGAAGGGTTGATCTGGTGACCAGCAGTGCAGAGAATTTAGGATGCAGAAGGCAACCTTTTGGGACAGCTGCACTGTACTAATGCTAGAGCTGATGTGGCAGCGCACCCACATGCCGAGCCTCAGCCAGTGGGTTGACAGGGCCCTTGGAAGCTGGTCAGCTCTGCACGCTACCAGTCAACGATCGACCAATTTGGCATGGAGCAAATGACTGTGGGGGCCATTGTAATGCAGGTGTGTGATGTCATGGAAAAATGCTGGTTTATAATGTTTGATAGCACTCAGGCGATTGCTGATGGCTTTACATGCATGGGAGTCTTCATGGGCCCTATGGGTGTATTATTAGTATACCTACTCCTCCGACAAGGATCAGAATTCATAAACGGAAAGGGGTATTTCTCCAGGATGCTGTAAAGGCAGTTTGACCACTGTGGCAGGTGTATAGACATATACTCAGGTTGGCAGGAAGAGTCTGAGCCTTTTGGAACTCAGCTCCATTTACCTCAGTGGAGAAAGAAATGTTTGCCCTTGGGAACATTATAGACATTAATGGTGTGAACATGGCGCCATATATCCTGGGAGCTCTAGTGTATTTTCTACTTCCCTGGTTAATTAATCCATTCACAGCCTGCTCTTACTGTAGGAATGGGGGCTTTATACTTTAGCCGGGACAGGGCCTATTCTCTTTGTGACTTTACAGGCATGGACTATCCATGTCTACCTCATGTAAACTGAGAGTATTAACTACATTTATTTTCCGGTGGCCCCTGTCTCAATGAACGCTTGCAGTTCACACTAGAGCACATTTTCATGATTTGAATCTGCCACGGGTGTATGGGGTGAGATAGAGACTGTGGTGCACGATGCTGGTGAACGGGGCAGAGTGGGGGGAAGGGAGGAGTTCATGGAAAGGCCAGATGAGGGAAGGGCTGAGGGAGGGAGGGAGTCAGGGGGTGCACCTCAGACTGGAAAGTGTCCTCACTGTCATCTGCCTACAATGACTGTGGCTGAGAGGCACCTGGAAAAGGAGGAGACATGGCAGGATAGCTAGATAGATACTTTCTTTTGGTAGGATTGGCCTTCTGAGTCCTGGCCTGGGTTGCAGCCTGGGAATCAGAGTTGGGTGCTACAGGGCAGGAATATCCTGTCCAGCTCTTCAAAAACATAGACAGGATTTTTTCCTGTCAGCTGGGGTTCGAATTTAAGGCCTTCTGAGCTGTGTACTTTGTAGCCATCACTGTCCCAGTGGTGGACTCCCTCCTCCCCCGACACACACATTGACATATATTTTGGAACATTCACAGGAAGATCTTTATTCTGGTGGCTGGCCCCAAGAGCTTCCTGCACCGACGCATCTCCCCAGACGGCAATGGGGCTGAGGGTCAGCACAGCTCCAAGCAGCTGCTTGATGCAAGTTGTAGGGCTTCCTGGCATAATATTGCAGCAATTTGATGCAAATGGGCAAAATCTGGCCCTATGCCAACTTTTAAACAGGAACAAAGCCATCCAGTCAACTTGAAATGAGAGCAGGGGAGGCCAAGCAGGCAAACAGATAGGGCAGTAATGCTCACCCACATGCAGTGTGCAGTAGCCACTGGAGGCCTGCCAAAGCAGTGCGCAATAGCATTGTGTGGACACAAACAATGCACTCCACTAACTCAATTCGCAACAAAGTCAGTTCACGTCTAGTGAGGGCTCCAGAGCTCACAATGGTTAGAGTGCGATAATGGATTGTGGCCTGTGAATGCACATATTTTCAAACTAGATTAACTTGGTTGGCTCTGGTTTAAATCTCCCCCTTCCCATGTAGAGAAGCCAAATTATACCAGCCACATCTCAGTAAAAGACACTTGTATATGTATATCTGAGGGCACAATTTTGAGCCTGAGTAGTTTAATCACCAGCTGTGGCAAAATTACTATTTCTTCTTTTAGATAAGCCTTGGAATGATGGTGCAGCAAAGCACCTTTGACTGATTTGACTCCCCGTTAGATGCGTGCAATTGGGTTTGGGATGATAATAAAAAGCTTCTGAAATTTAAATTGGGCTGATTAGCTCAGAATTAGTGAGGGGCCATTTTTGTGTCACTGTCTCTTTGCACGTGGACTAGAGTACTTTGCCAGATTTGACCAAAACCTGACTATACTGAGATGTGATGGAGAAGTCATCAGAACCCGAAGGCAAATGGGCAAAACAAAGGCAGAGTGTGTAGTGAGTGCTCTGGGTGATATCCCATACAGATGGGAAGGTGCTGCAACTAGGGCCTGTGTAGATTGGCAAATTCTGCAGCAACAGCCTACAACTTCCACAACAGCTAAATACTAACCTAATGTTAATTTATTCTGCCACATATAATCCCCTTTATTCCCAACATACACAGTGATGGTTCACTGTTGTAAAAAACCTCACTGATGTTACATTCATTTCCTCTGAGCCTCAGTTCCATTCCACGGGCCTTTGTTGTCCAGGTAACCCAGCTAAGTCCTGCCTGCACTTACTGTGTGCCAGGGAAGTAGAGCACTTACAGCCCTGCTTCAGGGCCTGATCTGAATTCAGATGATCAGTTTAAGGCACTGCTAATTAGTGGGAGCAGGAAGTGTGGCATTGCCAACAGTATAGAGGCTGGCTTATTGGAGAAAAATTTAAAAAACAATAATGGTTCTGTAGCATCTTAGAGACTAGTCAAATGTATATAAACAGTATCATGAGCTTTCGTGGGCACAACCCACTTCTTCCAGAGTCCTTAATGAGCACATGTAATGGGGTCAACTTACCACCATGGCGCCTCCTGCTGGTCACTCTGGGAATTAGCGCTGTTCCTCATCTGGGTGCCTCTTCTGGCGGTGCCCACCACTCTGCACCCCTTTCTGGGAGTGGCAGACATCCTGTGTCACACCTGCCTCGAGGTCTAGCCCCTCACTTCAGTGGCAAGCCACAATTTATAAAGGCCTCACTCTCAGGTGGCTAGATGTAGGGTTGCCAGATGGTTTAACCAAAAATATCAAACTCTCTCCCTCTCCCCCCCAAAAAAACACCAGGGAAAAAATTCTGTTGATGAGGAAAAAAAAGGGGGGAGACCAAAGTTGTTGAGCCAAAAAAAAAAAAAAAAGGACTCTGAGAGTTCTTAAGCAAAAATAAATAAATAAATAAAACAGCATGGCCCTTTCAGTGCGTGCAGAGTCAGAATAGGGATAGGAACAGGGGGGAGCGGTTGAGCGCTAAGACCCAGGGAAGGCATTGCTTCCCCTTGGTCTTTAGCCTTTTTGCTGGCAGCCATTTTGTGTTCTTGATCAAGCCAGAACGCAGCTTCCCTGCGGAACCAGGAAGCAAGGGGGTGGGGGGCAGGAGATGTTGGAGGTCCAGGGAGGTGGGGGGGGAGGAGACCAGGAGCTAGGCCCAGTTGCCGAGTGTGTCGTAGGGTTGCCAAGTGTCCGGTATTTTCACCTCCTGGCAGGGGGAAAAACCAGAAAATACCTGACATTTTAGGTGTCCGGTATTTTCTGAATTTTTTACTGGCCAGGAGGCGAACATACCAGACTGTCCGGGTCAATACCGGACACCTGGCAACCCTAGCTAGATGCAGTGCAAAAGGGAAGGGGGGGACCCAGACCCCTTCACAACTCTGGGTCCCGACCGAGGAACCCTCTGGTGGCAGCTTTGTTCTGCCTTCCTTCACTCTCCCTTTACCGCTCACACACCCTGGCCCACATCCCTGTGATCCTTGCTCCTTCTTGGCTCCTGTATCAAGGCCACAGTTTGGCAGATATCAGGCTGGAGCCTCTCTCCCTCTGCTTTCCTGAGCCTACCCAGCACTTATCCTCCTAAGGTGCTGTTTCCAGGGAACCAGTCCTGCACCCTCCCTGGTCAGGACCCAACTGTCCACTGCTTTGTTGAACAGTTCCTTATAACAGGACTGCCCCAGCAAGCCCCTCTCTGACCGGCTCCTTATCAGGCTTTTTCTGATTGGCTGGGGTTCTACACAGGCCCCCTCGACCCTGCTTTAACCTCTCCCAGCCGGAGTTGGGCAGCCACCCCACTACAGCATATTTTTGGAGGAGGGAACCTGAGCTTTGCTTTGTCTGGTGGTAGTTTGTGAAGCAAGGGTTGTGAAGCTTCTAGAGCAGGGCAACTCAACTTTGGAAGCCCCAGGGGCCACAATGATATTCATAGCACATGCCGAGGGCTGCAACGTATGTGTGATGGCATATACATGCAAATATATGCAAATAGCTTTTTTCACACTAACGAGCATGAATACAAAGATTAAGCCAAACATGGCCTGTGTGAGCCAGTCAGCACCTCTCGAGCTCTGCTCACAGGGCTAAACAGCCAGCACTTCCCACAATGCCCCGGTGCTCCTGGCACCTCTTCCTTGGGGGCTAGAAACACTGACACCCTGTACTTGTCTGTTCCAGCCAGCCTGTCCGCTTGAATCTCTCAATGTTCACCCCGCCTTGGGGAGGCCTTGCCATTGTGGAGCGTGTTCCCAGTGGAGGCCATGTTCAAAGGATCCCACCCGCGGGCCACGTGTTGAGCCCCACATAAACCCAAACCCCACCACGCCCCGCAAACAAACAGGCTGTGGGCTGCATGCGTCCCACGGGCCGCATGTTGAGTAGCTCTGATCTACAGATTGATTACAAATAGTTAAGGTGATATTGTCAGTGGGACGAGTGTGAGCCAGTTGGGTCCTGACCTTGACAGAGCTGGAGCAGGCTGTAAAACACAGACTTAACATTTTCTCTTAATTGCAGCTGTTCTTTGTTTTATTGTAAAAGACTTGGGACAGGAGAAGGAGGATGAGGAGCTGAGAGTACCTTGGCCAGCAGAGAAAACAGACCAGTTGATGACGGCAGTAGAAGAGTGAGAGAGAAGCTGGAACTCATCAGCTGATGGTGTAACTGGGTGTGATAACTTCGGAGTGCCAAGAGATGATCTCTGATGGAGGAAAACAGAGTGAAGCTGATTGGCTTAGCAAGGGAGGCTATGCCAACTAACTGTTGTGGGCAGTCGCAGAGGATGCAGAAGAACAAGTAGGCAGAAGCTCAGATGAAGTCCAGGATCATTTGGAACATGAAGGCCTGTGAAACTGCTGCACTGGCACAAGCTAGTCTTTTGATGTTTTTTTTATTTGCCTCTTCAGATTGGCTTGGCTTGTTGTAAAAGCTGGACACTGCTCTCTAAGTGGTGCGCCCTGTTATTGAAGGAGAGTAGTGAACTAGACAAACTCCTCTGCAGAAGGAGTGCCAGGGGGTAGAGGAAAAGACAGCACCTCAATCTGCCAAATAATTCTGGCATTTCATTGGCGTTCCTGCTTGTTTGTTGTGTGATGTGGATGAACCCAAATCAGTGGTGTGGCCCACAAGATGGTTTGTTTACTGTTACTCATGGCCAGGGTTGCCAGATTCTGCTAATTTCTGTCCATGTCGTTTTTTTCCTACTGGTTTTACTAAAGTGACACACATGTAAAGAAAGGGCACATGAAGTGAGGTGCATGCTGATTGCACATACATTGACTATTAGAGCCCTGTGCTCCATCTGCATCTAAAGAGCTGCTAGGGTTCAATCAGCACATCCTACAAATTCTAGGGATGAAAGCACAGTTAGCAAAACTCCCTTATCCCGAGACCCTATCTTGGTTACAAGTCTTGTGGCCCAGTGAGATGAAGACGGGCCAGTAATGCAGCCCAGTCACTAGCCTAGGTTGCCCATCGCTGACCCAAACTATTCAAGCTGTACATATTGTTAATTTTGGCAACAATAGAGAATGATACTTCTTGGCTTCAAATGCCTTTCCATCCAATTAATCAAAAAAGCCTTTTAGAAATCATGCCTCATAAAATCCTTATTGTAAGACTTACAGTAGTTTTAAGGATGATCCTGTGCAGTCCAGGCAAGCACAGAACAGCCTCTCCCATGGAGCTGCAGAGATTGTTTTCAAATGTTGATTTAAGTTCTAAAATTTGTTTTATTATGTGATAGTCCTAAAACTATGTTTTTATGAGTAAATGTGTTCCAGTGTAATAAAAATGTGCTTATTTTTCTGTCTACTCCCTGAACTAAGAATATAATGCCTTGAGGGACTATATACATTTAATGGATTTTTGTGAATTAAAAAAACCCCCTCTTAGATTAAAATCAGTCTTTGGTGGTCCTACACTATAGTCTGTTACAGACACTTACACACAACTTGAAGTCATATTTTTAATGCTCTGACTTCTGCTTTCAGAATACTTATCTACTGAAAATTAGGGTTTCTACTCAATTTTGGGATTACTCAGACCTCATTTATTCTATTTTCTCTTGATTATTTTAATGGTGAGCGTTAATAAAGTGTACTTCAGGATCACTGCTCTGACCCTCTCCAGGTGCTGCCTCACAGTTGCTGACTGTAACTCTCTAACTTTATATGACAGCTCGGACTTTTTAGCTCTCCTTTCCCCCTTCACTACTGAATAGATGAGAAGAACAAGATCATCTGGTATATCTATAACAAGAAACAGTGCTGTAGATTATTTAGGCAATTCCTATTGTTAGTGCTGGTTCCTAGATATTAAACCATTGGTTTAATATCTTAATGGCTAATAGTAATTGTCTTTGTGTATTTTAAGGTTGTATTTAATTGCAAGAACAAAACACTGTTCACTTTGAATACTAGAGCATGTGCAAACAAAGACCTGAAGGAATGAGAGTTTGTAGCAGAGCAAAAAGGGGAACTAAAGGAAACACTGAAGGCAGGTAGGAAAGAGAATGAGAGAAATGCTCAAGACAGGCATGTGTGGAAAGGTAATTGGAATGGAAAATAGGGGTTGGAAGGAATTATTCTGAAATCTTGTTCATTGCATTGTAGTACCTCAGCAAGAAAGGTACAGGCAAGTCGATTGGCAGAGAAGCTCAGTAGTAATGACAGAAAACAGAGGGAGCACAAATGCAACATTTAAAGGTAATGCTCTAGTATGGGTGTGTCTACAATGCAGGGCTTAGCTCAAAATAAGCTACGCAAATTGAGCTACATCAATTGCGTAGCTTATTTCAAAATAGCTTATTTCGAAACAGGGAGCGTCTACACAGCACTTATTTCAAAATAGAGCACTCTTCCTCCAAGTTCCCTTACTCCTCGTACAATGAGGGTTACAGGAGTCCGAGTAAGACGTCCTCCAGCTTGAGAGTATTTTGGCATTATTTTGAAATAACTGCTTGCTGTGTAGACATGGACTAAGTTATTTTGAAATAACGCTAGTTGCAGAGGAAAGTATGGATTCATGAATAAGTAATTCTTGGATTATAAAAATAAAGGCAGAAAGGAAGTTTATGGGAGATTCAGCATAGCTGAGTCCCTAGTGAGATGGGGGAAATTCATAGAAAAATGATGTGAAGGAATGCAAAGGTGTGAAGGACTGACATAATACTTCACTATGGTGTCGGATGAAGAATGGGGTATGACAAAGCTGCATCCTGGCTTCTTGGTATAGGAAGAGAGGAATTTCCATACCAGATCAGACCCATGGTCCACCTAGTTTAATATTCTGTCTCCTACAGCGGCCTGCACCACATTCAGGGAGAGGTATAAGAAACCATGTATTAGGCACTGTTGAATATATGGGCAGTGAAAACACTGTAAAAGGGATACTAGCCAAGCTTCTGCAGCAATAGCTTTAAAAAACCCCTCTCTCAAACTGATGTGAGAAAGTGACTTGATGTGAGTTTAGTGACATGGGTGGAAGCTTATCCTAATCTGTTTTGCTGGACAGAGCAGATACTCGGGAGCTGACAAACAAAAGTCTTGATCCTGAAAATTCTTTTACGTGTTTTAAACATGAGGAAGCCCATTGGGAAGTGCAGTCTGGATAGCTTTATTGGAATACATCTCAGGAAGGCAAGTGGGAGTAAGGTGAGGTAGGGGAATGACTAATAAGAAGATATGGGGAGTTAAGCATAGCTACATAAGTTCAGTGAGCTGGCTGATCTGCTAGGTGGGCGGGTTACAGCTGGAACATAAGATCAGATAAAATAACAGGAAGAGCTGAATGATGGCAATCAGAGGGAGGAAGACCACCAGGAAGACTGAAATGTGAAATGGAGTGATCCTGTAACACTGTTGAGCAAGAAACGAGATTGGAGCAAAAGGAGACATAAAATGCAATGAATGAAATTGCTCAGCTCTCTACTTCAGAACTGTGTTACATATATTACATCTCAGTATTGTGTTGGGAATATGTTATAGGCTATTTGCCTTACAAAATAACCAAGTTCAAGCCACAAAGCTCTAGAAAAAAATGATTATAAATCCTAGATAGGTTAGCTATGTTGAAAAGAGTAGCTTGGAAATAAACTAATAAAGAGAGTATGTGTAACTAAATATATGGACTAATAAGATCAAAACAATCACAGGAAGACAGTGAGGCAGAGTTGCAAACATAAATGTGTAGGCATAAACCACAATCTTCCAAACTAACCCTGTAATTAAAAACAACTTCCCTTTAATTCAGGCACAAAGATCTGTACATTACCCATGGTTCGCACACAAAAATGACTTGCATACAAACTTTTACAAATTTGGCCCACTTGTGACCAAACTTTATTACCCATTTCATGGAGATGTGACAAAAGTCTAAGAATCAAATAACTTGGGGATCACAGAGGCTATTATGTTTATTGTGCTGAACAGACTGTGATAATCCATTAAAGGACCATTTTCAACAAGCAAGCGATTCAAAGTACAATCATAGACAGCAATTCTACATGAAGAACAAAGAAAAAAGGAACAGGAAAACAGTAAACTGCAGTTAAACATTTTGAAACTTGTTTCCTGCAAACATACCTATATTGCAGAAATGGTAGAAAAGTTTAATGTCCAGTTTTATTTACTAGTGACCAATGACAGCAAAGAACAGTCCTATAAAATTTATCTCCCATAAAAATAAACTATATATATAAAAATTTTATGATGTTCTCACTGTTTCAATGGCCACAAGCAGTTTTCAGTCTGAAAAATGAGGTATAGTAGGCCCTAAGAGGTAGTAATGTGTTTTGATTGTACTACAATATTTAGACAATGTAAGATGAACTTCATCAGAGCTGTAAGTCCCTCGGAGCTTGATCCACATGCATCACTACTTCTGTTTCATCTGTTGAATAGTATGTTTTTTTAAAAACACAAAATGCATTTGTTAAACAAATTGTTCGAGCCTGATTCAGTATCCTTTGAAGTCAACTGGAGTCCTTCCATTGACTGCAAGGGACAATGGATGCAGCCTTTAATAAGACACAAAATGGATATGATTATCCTTTGTTTAGTTAGCATTAACACATCTAGTTTTAATACTCAGACTGGCTCTTTCCCAGTAACCCCCAAGAATGAGCCTTCTGCAAGTCTTTTGAGATCCTTGTTTCTTGATATCACGTCTTGGAAGAAGTCAGTAAGTAGTTATCTTTAGGTGCATTTGACTCAAAAGCCATACCAATTGAAGCCTTCCTGAGAAACTACCCCTGGCCCAGTTAATAATACAATGTCACAAAGCAGATGTACTGACTAGGAGAGAGAGTGAGTGAGAGAGAATGCACGAGAGAGAGAAAGAGAGGAATAAAAAAGCCTCTACATAAGAAGCATTCAAAATAAATCAGGTTTGAAACATATTACAAAAATCACATTTGTGTAAAATACATGAAAATACTTGTCAAGTATTTTCTTACAATCTACTATTTAAAAAACACATATTTGTGATTGCATTATGCAAAAGCTGAGCTTGTTGCTTCCCACCTACAAAGCTTCAAGTTTCTTTGAAGGTTTTTTGGTTTTTTGTTTTTAATATGAAAGTAATTTAAAATGTGTTCATTTCCAGCAAAGTTTGTTTACAAAAAATAGTTTTGAATTAGGGATTAGTTGCAGTCCTAACTGTTTCAAACATTTCAAACTAATGCTGAAAGTAACAAGTTCATTCCATTTAAAGTCTGGAGGTAGGTCTTTGTCAATTGATTAGTCCATTTCTTTAAACAATTCATTTGAGGTACAAACTTGGACAGTAATATTTAAACATTATGACTAATTTTTTTCTATGTCATGTAGTGTCATTGAAAATTATCCTTACAAACCTATGAGTAATTCAGTACAAAAATATATTCAAGTTAACAGTACATTACACAGAAATCTAGCAGAGAATAAGAATAAGTACATTTAAAAAAAAAGAAAAATACATAGACATGCTGAAACACATTAAAATATTGCGCCATTAAGTGTTGAAGAAGAAATAAGGAGAAAATGTAGATATTCATGATTATCTACCCAATAATAATTTCCTGCATTGTATGTGTATAGCAGCATGTATTTATCAGGCTGATGCGTTAATTGTACAAATCAGAGGTAGTATTGAATAGTGGGGTAATATTGCAACTGTTGCTAAAAGTGCTGCTTTGAGTGAAAGAGATGGAGAAATGTCACTGGAGTAAAACTGCCCAGTGAAACATCCTATGTCAAAGTATATTGCTTAAAGTAATACACAAGCTCACTTGAGGTACATGATGTTGATTCTTACATCAAGACTGGTGAGTAATGAGAAGAGATTCATTCCCTTTGAAATATTGATACAGGGTGGGTGAAATTAGCCATCAAACAAAATGTTTTTTTCTTGCTTCAGGTAAGTTCCTGATTCATTCCGTGGTACCTTTGCATAATTTTTCCCTCCAAAACCTCTTTAACTGAAAATCTCTGCATTTATATATGGCTTTAGAGTGTTTTGATGTAAGTCACCACTAATTTTGTAAAAAATGTCTGGCTCTGCGAAAAGTAGAGTCTACCTGAATTCCTAAAAGATGAGTGCTCTGAGTTTTGTTTATTACTATTTCTGCTGATATGTTTGTATCTGTAAGTATACAACGTATCTTTGTCTTTCTTTCCCTTTTGCAAAATGAAAGTACCTTGTTTTCTTTCTTTTGATTATTGGCTGAATTAAGTGAATAATCAACTCTCAATTTTTCCTGAAATAACAGTAAGTTAAAAAAAAAAAATCAAGTACAAGTCTACAAGAAGGATACAAAAAGAGAGTAGTATCTATCCCTTATCTTTGGTGTTCTAAACAGGGAGTTTACTAAGCTCGGGAGTGGGTTTTTGAGGTGTTGTTAAGACTAATAGTGCTACACACCAAGCCTTTCCTATTTCAATGCCCGTTATAATTATGTTACAAGTCTCCTGTTTATATGCAGTGCAGTGAATGACTTAAACCTGATTCAAAGCTTTCCTGACCCAGTCACCCTTACTTAGCAGCTCAAACAAACTATTAATAGATTAAGAAAAAAGAAAACCGTAATTAAAAGTTGCATCGGTAATCTGTGTCCCCTTTGTGTTACAGCAGTTTTTCACTAAACCTGGGACTGTGAAGGGATTACAAAGAAGGTGATTAATATAGTCTTTTTTAAGGTTATGTGATTTTTCTCCCCCCAGGCATAAGTGGAAAGACCATGGCATAGAAAATAAGTGGTCAAGGCAGCGTCTTCTCCCTTCAAAAGACCCAACTGCTGATGAGGTAGAAATTGAATGGTGTGGTCTCCTAGTCTTCCTCTGCAGATTCTTGTGAGGACGTCTCTTCAGTTTCTTCAGTCTCTTCCTGGAATGTACAAAATAAATAATTACCTTTGTGTCTATGCCTTTCAGTCACAAGGGCAGATATGGTTGCCCCTGAGTACTTTTGCATAAATCATAATTACTTCTTAAGCTGAATGAACACTCTTTATAACCTCTACATCAGTGGTCTCCAACCTTTATACACCCAAGATCACTTTCTAAATGACAGAATAAGCCAAGATCTACCGCCCAATCCTTTCCCCAAGACCCCACCCCTTCCTTGAAGACCCGCCCTCTCTAATCTTCTCCTCCCCATCACTTGCTATCCCCAACCCTTATACTGCTGCTTTTTCCCCCCCAATCCTTCTGTAGGAAGAGGTTTTTCCAACATTTGGCCTGTCTAGACTGGATCAAATGTCAGAAAACCCCCTTCTTTTGGAAGCCCCCTTATTCCTCGTGGAAAGAGGAATATAGGGGTGACCAAAAGAGCATGTTTGTGTAACCACCACCAAGGCAGATTTGAACCTGGGACCTCAGGAGCTGACTATAGGAGCCTCTACCCTCTGAGCTAAAAGCCAGCTAGCTCCCAGCCCCTCCTGTAGAGGTCTCTTGATCTTAACTGTTGCAGTGGTCTAGGTGCCACTGGCAGTACTCAGTAACCACACTAGGTGTGTGGGTTACATTTGCTCTTCCACTAAAAAAAGTGGAAGAACAAACACATCCCTGGATGCAGAAGAGTTTTTTTGGGATATCTCCAGAATCCTGAAAAACTCCTGCAGTCTAGCCGTACCCTCACTGGGTTGAGAGAGGATGTGCAGGCTCTGGGGTGGGAATGAGGAATTTGGGTGTGGGAAGGGGTGAGGTGTGCAAGCTCTGGGAGGAAATCTGGATGCAGGAGGAGGTGGGGAAGGGGTGCTGGCTTGGGGAGGGGGCTCCAGGCCGGGCAGTGTTGGGGTCAGATGGAGGGGTGGGGTACTAAGCAAGCCACAGGCTTGTGCATGTGAGGGTGCAGAAATTTGGGTTGGGGTATGTGAGGAGCTCAGGGCAGGGGGTTCCAGTGTATGATAGGCTCAGATCTAGGGTCTGAGGTGTGTGTGTGCAGGAGTGTTATGATGCTGTGGGCAGATGGGGGCTTGGCCCCAATTGGGGGTTTGTTGGCCCGGCTTCATTTATTAAATAAAATACTATGTCAAACAGAAAAAGTTTCTGCATTGTCTTTATTTATGAGAAGGGCAGGAAACCTGTTTTGAGTCAGGGGTCACTGACCCACAGAAAAGTCAGTTGGGGCCACACAAGTGAGATGCAAAAAAAACCCAACTCCTCCAACTTCCCCCCCGCCCAAGCTTCACTAATGTGGCCCCAACTGTGCTGGTGGGAGCAGGGGACATGGTACTGGGGAAGGGTGCTAGTGGGTGCTGGGGCAGGAGACAGGGTGCCAGTGGGGGCAGGGTTCTGAGGCAGGGGACAGGGTGCCAGTGGGGGCAGAGAGTCCCCTGCACCCGCCTCCTCCCAGGACTCCCCACCCCCCCCCTGCAGAGGAGGGAAGCCCTGTTTCACGCCTCCTCCGGGGCCAACGCGCGCCTCCCACAGAGCAGGGAAGCCCCCATCACGCGCCCCCTCCGGGCCCGACTCTCCCCTCCCACAGAGAAGGGAAGTCCCAGCGCGCGCGTCTGGGGACTCCCCCGGTAAGTTCCCGGCATGCCACAGACCTGGAGCAAGGAAGCAGCCAGCACATTTCTGGAACCCCCGGAAGTGACGCACAACTGCAGGACTTCCGTCCACCCCGCGGGAAGCTGCCACTACCTCCATTGCCGCTGGAGGTAGGTAGTGGGGCTTCTTGGGGGTGGGGGGAAATGGGGGACCCAGAACGCCTCGTGATTGACTGGTTGAGGCCTCGTGATTGACCAGTCGATTGTGATCGACGGGTTGGTGACCACGGCTCTACATTATTTCAAGAGTCCTCCTCTAGGATACACTGATACCCATGTAATTTTGGAATAAAATATGCTCCAATATCCAGCTATCCCTGCCAGTCTGTTGATCTGACCTCTTGCCACCAGGTGGACTCCAGAGAGAATATGAGAACCTGGGGAAAGGTACTGACTTGGCTGACCACATCAATTCATTTTCATTTGTCTTTCAGTTTTCCCATTTTTAATTCTTTAGGACCTATGATGCTTTTATGTTGACTTAACAAAGGTGAGACTAAATAAATTGCTAGCAATTGGAGGAGGCTTTGAGTACAACAGTAATTATATTGTTGTTTTGTGTTTGACACTGGGGTCCTTTGATGTCAACATTTCTCATTCCAGAAAGTAGATATAGCCTTACTCCTGAATTTAAAATAGGAAAGAGGAGAGCAGCATCTTCATTAACACCAGAACACTATTTTAGTTCTGATATCCTCAGACAACAAAATAGGAAGATATGTCATCTAAAGGTAGGAACTTCAACCCTGAAGTATTAAGTTGTATTTCTTTCCTTTAACCTGACTTTTTTTAAAGATTAAGAATGTGGGTGGATGTTTCTCAGCTGTTGTTTAGAAGTTTAACCAAGTTCTGCTGAACCACTTAATCTGAACTCTAAACCACATGTAAAACAACTCTGACAAGAGGTAGTGTCTGAAAGGTGGGCTAGCCACGTAAAGTAAATTTGACATATTTCCTTGCAGGCCCCTTTCTTAATAACAGCTGCTCTCCTCTGCCCCATCCCTCTGGCCTTGACGTTTTCCTTCAGCAGGCCCAGCTCTGCTGAGCAAACCTCTTCACACTGCTTATTTAATAAATGTGCAATACCTTTCAGGACATGGCTGGTAAACTGTAGACAATAAACATTTCTGATAAAAGGGCTGTTAGTGAGAAGTTGATTTTTATCAAATGCTGCACATCATCTCCTAAGACAGCATATGAAAAAGATCTAGGAAGAATAGGTAAACATTTACCCCTACAGCAAAGTGAGGCCTTTTAAGAATGACCAGCTTAAAACAGCTTATAACAGTCTTCATACTTTAATAGATTTGATTTTCCACATGGCTTCATTTTGTCTGGGTGGCTAACTGACACAATTTATAACTCTCTTCCTTTCCCAGGCCACTACAGTACACCATTCAGTACAGCATGCCTTAAAGCTTGTCTGCATTATATGACCAAACTTCCATTCATTAGTGTTTGAAACACCTCAGCTGTGAAGGGCTCCTAAATGCTACCATGTGTGACAGTGCTGCACAAGAGCAGTATCGAGAAAAAAACATACTGGGCTTTAATCAGAGGCCACTGCTTACTACAATCCCCTTTCAAAAGGTTTCAAACATCCCCAAAAAAAAAAAGGGCTGAAAAAAGCTGTAAATCCAGGGAATAAACACAAGTACAAATGAATGGATGACAGCTTAAAAAATATAACCATAGCAGCATCAAGCCATGAGATTTCACACTGGTTTTGTTTAGTCTGCTTTGGGTTATGTGGGAAATGTGGAAAGCATGAAGCAAAAGCCCCCCTCCCTGCTAAACCCTGGGCCTCAAATATTTAAGCCAGTAGGTTTATACCTCTTGACTAGGAAACAGGCCATGACCCTGGGGTACTCTCTGGAGTACCAGGCACAAAGAAAGATGTAGCATGATCAAAGCCATGGCCAGACGAAAGAGAGCAAAGTCAAGTGTCAGCTGCCCCCTGACCTTGTCTTTTCAATTAATATTTAAATTCCAGAGAGGCACTAAGCGAGCATGCAGATACAGAGTTTTCTTCCTCACAACAACTCCTTTCCAATTGTGACATGGGAGGTATTTAGATCACTGCCGTTAAAATTGTCACAGAACAGCAAGTGCATAGGTGAAATTTACTCCACCCTTGCCAAGGTTCAGAGATAATATTCAGGTGCTGAGCCAATCTTTTTAACACTTCATAAAATTCATAAATATATGATGCGTTTCCCCCACTTATCCTCCCTATCTTGCAGAATGACATAGGGGTAGTTGGAAAAGTTGAAGAAAATCAGTATCTGAAGCCATCAAGAGAAAAGATCTTTGTGTTGCAAAGTCCTAGAAGTGAGAGAAGCTGGTTTAAACCATATAGCTTTGAGACTTTGCACATTCAGAGGATCATCAAGACCATGAAGCATTACTGCTTTACTCAAAGCCTGCAGTGCCTATTCAGCTGAAAATGATGACCTTGGAATTTGTTTTCTTTACCTAACATAACATACATAGGTGTGTTTTTTTAAATGCTGCTTTCTAGTGACTTTGAAGTTGTATTAGCTTTGACATTTAATTAGTAATGGTATAAGGAGCAGCCTGGAAACCTCCACTGATTTTTAAGGCTAGGTAGGGGGCAGCAGTGAGTTGCCTGAACTTTCTAGAAGTCAGTTTCACATACTGAACAGTTAAGCTAACACTTTTGGAGGAATTCTGCACCAAAATATTAAAAATTCTGTGCACAATATTTTAAAATTCTGCAAAATTCAGAAAATGTTATTAAGCTAATACTACATAATCATGCCAGTTTCAATTATTTTGGAAATTTAATTCAAAATACCTATCAGCAAGTTTGTCTGTATCAATACAGACACAGACACCCAGACACAAATTCCCGCAGGAATAGAAACTTAAAGAAACCCCTATGACAACCTAGTTCCTGTTTCTCAGCCTCTTTCCCACCAGAGCTAGCCGTAGGGTGCCCACCGCCAGCTCAAGTACCCCATGCCCTCTTCAGCTGTTGGGCCGCACCTTGCCTAGATACCTGCCCTAGCTGCAGCAGGTTAGAGGGCAGGCTTGGTTGGGTCTGAGGGTGGGGTGGCCACAGATCCCTGCCCTGTGCGGCTTCCTGGAAGCCGCAAGGTGCGAAATAGACAGCTGCACAGCCACACAGCTTACATGGAACTTGCAGTGCTCTCAGTCCTCTCCTGTGTGGACTTAGTTGTGTAAGGAGTGGTGTCTAGCTGTACCACCCAATGAGAGCACTGGGAGACATTCTTCAGACACTCTTGGGAATACAGAAGCTGAACAACTGCTACCACATTACTCTGTGTGGTGTACCTTATTGTCTCGTGTGGCTGGCCAGATCAATTGGCTGATGTGTAGGAGCAGGCTGAGGCATGCCCCTTCATGCTCCGTGCTCTTATATGGTGCTCTGCACCCTCAGGCTATGTCTACACTGGCCAGTCTTGCACAAGAACATATGCAAATGAGGTATGGTGATGAATATCGCCACACCTCATTTGCATACTTAATGAGCCACCATTTTTGCACAAGGGGCTTTTGGCGCAAGAGCCTTTCTGCCACTTATTTTCAGGCAGAACAGCTCTCGTACAAGAGGGAGGTTTTGCGCAAGAAGGAGCAGTGTAGACTGCTCCTTCTTGTGCAAAAGCCCCTTGTGCAAAACGGCGGCTCAAGTATGCAAATGAGGTGCAGCGATATTCATCGCCGTGTCTCATTTGCATATGTTCTTGAGCAAGACTGGACAGTGCAGATGTAGCCTCAGAGAAGTAGAGATGAACAACGTTCCTAATGATTTTAAGAGCGCAGGGGGCTGCAGTTCTGCCTCATTCTCCTGCTGGCTGATGCAATGAAAGCATGAAACACACGAATTATGGCAAGGGACTGCTCTTTATTTCCTAGCTACAGCTGCGTGACATAGGTAAGGGTATAAAAAGATTAACACATCCCCATTATGTGGCAGGACTGACTCCCTGACTCTAGCGGCTATTGTTACATTTCCCTTCCTTACCCGGTTTTACTTTCAAAAATCAAATGCATATAAATTGTAATATCAATAAAAGTAACAATCACAAACTAATCCAACTACTTAATAAAATTTAGAAACAGCTAGGATGGTGCTAAGGCAGGAGTCAGAATAATTTTTTGCCATGGGCCACTTAAAAAATTTCTGAAGTGGCCCCAGGTTGCACCAGAAGGGACGGGTCCAGGATACCTCCAGGTTCCCCACCCCCAGACCATGATTGATCTAAGGCTGGAGGAGAGCACCACATGCTCTTGGCAGGGCGGGAGGAGACTTCCCATGCTCTCCTACCCAATCAGGGCCTGGGGGTAGGGGAGCACGCAAAGTCTCCTCCTGCCCTGCCAGGAGCACACGGCACTTCTAAGTGCCGCATGCTCCTCAGAGGGCGAGGCCAGGGCGGAGGAAACTTCGCACGCTCTCTGCCTCCAGGCCCTGATTGGCCTGGGGGTTGGAGAGCATGCGAAGCCTCCTCCTGCCCTGCCAAGAGCATGTGGTGCTTTTAAGCGCCGTGCACTGTTCACAGGGTGGGGACAGAGCAGAGGAAACTTTGCATGCATGCTCCGCCCCCCCAGGCCCTGATTGGCCTGGAGGCGGGGGAGCGTGCAAAGCCTCCTCCCGCCATGCCAGGAGTGCCTGGCACTTCCAAGCGCCATGTGCTCCTGGCAGGGTGGAGCAAACTTCAAACGCTCCCCCCGCCTCCAGGCCTTAATTGACCTGGGGGTGGGGGAGCAGCAGGGCCTCCGTGGGCTAGATCCACCTGCTTGGCAGGCCGGATCCAGCCTGAGGAGGCCCTTTTGCCCACCGCTGTGCTAAGGATACAACTGCCCTTAAGTACCCCATCAAAACCACATATTTCTGATCACCTAGCCAGCCACTTCTTCTCTAAACACTTCCTTCTGCAGTGTCCTATTCAGCTGCTGAGGGGGAACTGCTTCCTGGCATCTTTGCTACTCTTCAGATTTGTTATTGTGACTAAGTGAGCATATGTTGCTTTTGTCAGTGTGTCAGTACAGTCAGTAGCAGTTTGGGTGTTCTAAGCACCAACATTTCAGTCTATTCCTTGGTCTCCTCTGGATATCTTTAGTTCTTACAGACCTGACCCTCAGGATAATTATGACATACAACTGTAGTGCTCAATCTAGCATTCTCTCTCACTTGCAACAGGAAGTAATCACTTGGCATTTTTGCCCTATTTCTTCTGCTCTAGTTTCCCAGTGTAAAATTATTTTGTTACTACTTCAAGGTTAATTATCTTTGATTCAGGAAACTTGTTGGATGTTGGCACTAAGGTTTTGGCAATATTCTAGCAATGATAAGTATTCATCCTTTGAATCTGCCAGGGCTTTTGTTAAAAATTAAATTATTTTGTTATTTATACAGCTTTCTCTGACTGTGAATTGTAAGGCCCCGATGGAGAGAATTTAAACTGATATGCCAAAGAGAATTGTAGAAACGACAAGCTTCTGAACTGTAGACAATTGTCTGTTGCTAACTCCTCTGGAATTAACGGACAGCAAAGCAGAGTTGTAACAGGAGCCACTGGAGCTGGAGAAGGTGAGTGGAGACTAAGGCGCCATCTCCACAGCAGGAGATTGACAGGAAAAATGCTTCCATTGACTTCCCTTACTCCTTGCAGTAGTGAGCAGTACCACTGCTGACATTGTTTGATTTAGCAGGTCTTTACTAGACCCGCTAAATTGAACACTGAAAGATCAATCGCCAGAATGTTGATTCTCCAGTAAATGAAGAGATGACCTAAATGTGAACCCATGTAATAAATAGGTAGGATCTGGCTTTAAATAGTTAATACAGTAAAGTTATTTAAGAATGGTGACTCTTACAAATGTAACAGGTTTAATAAATACTCAATTAATACAGGAGGCCCCCGACTTGCGATGTGATTGGTTCAGGAGGAAGTGTCGCAAGTCAGGGGCGTCGTAACTAGAACCCTCATTTACGATAGGTGCCATGTGGGCCGAGGATGTAAATGCAGGCCGAGGACATAAGTCGGGGCCTTTTTGACCCCTTCCACACTTACAAAAATGGTTGTAGGTGCAGGGGTTCGAAACTTGGGCGGTCGCAAGTTGGGGGCCTCCTGTACTCAAATAAGAGTTGCATACACATAAAACCTATGATAAAATCTGGTGCATAAATGTAATGCATATGTACAAAGGTTATGAGCCAGATTCTGCCATATTTACTCACACTGAGTCATAACTTACTGTGACCAAATGCATCCTGTATTCACGCTCTACATGCTATTGTTATAGTCTTCGCACAGAATATGCCTTGTGAGGTATCATTTCAAAACTAAGGATGTTAAGAAGAGGGAATTGACTAATTGTGTACTCGATACAATTTGTATTGAGTATATGGTTAGTCGACAAGGGGCCCTGCTGTAGTTCTACAGTTTAAATGTAGTAGGAGCCAGGTATGCAGGGAGCCCGGCTCCTACTACATTTAAATTGCAGGTGTAGTACGGGTAGTCCCAGACCTGATGCAAGCTGGGACTCAGCAATCCCGACTTGCACTGGGTTCCGGACCACTGAGGCTCTGCCTTTTAAATGTAGTAAGAGCCAGCTGGCTCCCCCCAGCTCCTCTAAGCCAGCACCCCCCAGCACTGGCTCCTGCTTCCCCTTTGCTGCTGCTGATAAAGAGGCAGCGGGGGAGGGGGAATGCGAGTAGTCAACTTGACCACTCTTTTACATCCTATTGAAAACCAATATCTCATTGGTCCTATTATAGTGAAATATGTGCAGTAACATCATATATAAAATTGTGAACACAAGCTGAAATTATGCCTGAAATGTGTTTACCAGACAAGTCTCGGGAAAGGAAAAACCTGTTTCTTACAAAGGACAAGCTGATGCCTCTAGCCAGGTGTCATCAAAGTAGACTGGCAATTGCCTTTGAAGTTGACATTTTTTGGAACAGGAACAGACTGATCTGCATTTTAGCAAACAACAGCATGGAACCTCTTTCACCAGGAAACTCTATGACTCCATCTTCACTGTGGGCATGAACTTTATTAAGAGAAATACAGGAAAATATATTTCAAAAGGGGACTGGACTATAAAAATGAAGGGCAAAAACATCTCAGTCATTTCTGAAAATGAGACTTAGCCAGCTAAGGCCCTGCAACACTGAGGCTCAGTTTATACTACAGCAGAAGGTTGAATTAAGATACGCAATTCCAGCTACATTAATTACATAACTGGAGTCGACATATCTTAAATCACGTTTCCGCACTGTCCACCCAGCGGGAGGTCGATGAGAGCAAATGCTCCCGTTGGCTTCCCCTACTCCTCATGAGGAGCAGAAGTACCAGTGCTGATGGGGGCGCCCTTTGAGTTCGATTTAGCAGGTCTTTACTAGACCCGCTAAACTGAACCCTGGAAGATCGACTGCGGCAGTGTCAATCTTCCATGAAGCATAAACATGGCCTGAGCAGAGTGTTACCTGAATACCTTGAAAATTTGGGCTCATCTAGAACCATAGTAAAAGCTGTCATCTGGCAAAATTGAATACTTTAACAACTGGTCACTGGACTTTCTGCTCAGAGCAGAGTTCAAGCATATATTCTGTATAGCATTTACCTTGGGGACAAATCCTGCCTGCAGAAATCTTGGGGGCTGTACAAACACAGATAAAGAGATACACTCTGACCTAGAGAGTTCACATGCTAAAAGCCACAACCAGGTTACACAGGAGTGAAATAAAATATTAAAGAAAGGAAGCATTCCTGATGCATGTTGGTTGAATCAGTAGCGTGATCTTATACAACCTTGTGGCAGTCTGGCAAACCCCAAGGGTTTGCAAATAGCTTTTACAATTTGTCTTTTTGACTATAAGACCTTTTAGTCAGGGACTGTAATTTACTGTACGTTTTCACAGCACACAGTAAAATGAGGCCTGACTGTGATGGGTTTGGGGTGCTAAAAACAATATAAATATAAGAAATAATAATAATATATTAACAAGCACATTGCTCAGTAATTCCTAGTATTTAGGCCAGTGCACTAGTCTAACAAATTACAGGCCTTGGCATAAACTTTTCCTCCTGATGTTAGTAGAGACTGGTAGTTCCAGAGAGATGCTGCTGTCAATGCAGATGGAAATGATATAAGTTATAATACCACTCAAGAGCTCCTAAAGACTCATGTATGAAACAGCATATATTTCTGTACATTAACCCCACCTGTTTAATTTCAGTCTGTGTTACAGCAATGTTTTCATTTTTGATAGGTATAAAATGCCATAAAATAAAAGAAAAGGACAGGACAATTCAGAATAGAGGTGTGGGTTGAAAACCATGACATGTTTTACCCAAGCCTAATATCATGATCACCTATCTCATGGAAGTGAGAGTCTCCTTAGGGAGATATGCCTATGCTGTAATTAAAAACCTGTTGCTGGCTCAAGGCATCTTACTTTGGCTCAGAGGCTCAGGCAAAGGGGCTGTTTAATTGCAGCATAGACATTTGGACACTTGCTGCACCCAGAGGTCTGAAATCCTTTCCCCTCACAGGGTCCTAGTCTAAGTCCAAATGTCTGCACCTCATTTAAAAACAGCCTCTTAGTCCGAGCTCCTTAGCCTGAGTCAGCTGGCACACGTCAGTTGTAGGTTTTTAATTGCAGTGTAGACGTATTGTTAGTATTGGTTTTGAACAGGAAAGAAGAGGCACCAATCATATACCTAGGTCTCCTGTTATAAAAAGGCATAAAACGATGAGGAGAGATATTTATTGTTTTAATTTCTCAAAAGAGCAGTTGCTTGTTGAAGACCGCTAAGCAGTGTCCAATAACATTCAAATCCTGATCGTTCCTTTTTAACAACAGCATTATCATTCATTTACAGACAGGTGGCAACAATGATTTTTCTGAGTAGCCAAATTTATATTATGTGTATTCATAACTAGCATTTGAAACACAGCTGAAAGGTTTTGCCAAGAGCTAAAACTTGTTTAGACCTCAAAGCTGCCGCTTTAAAATAATAAGAAAGAGATTGGAAAACTGTAGCCAAGAGCTGCACGCACCTCATTAGGGCCAAACCACGTGGGAAGGCCAAGCTGCAGCTTCCTGGTCAAGCATGCTTATCCATTGGAAAGGGGCTTCAGGAAAGTAAGATAAAAGAGCCTTTCAAAGTGGAAGTGCACAGTGACATTTTTATGAGTGTTAGTCATGAAGGCTTCTAAACACTGAACAACTCAGTCCTTTACATAAGCTACTTTACAAAGAAAACGAAGGCTGCTACAAGGGGCATAACAAGCACATTCTTTGAGGGAGGGGGAAGGTTAAGTTGGAGAACTTTGTTTTTATTATTAGTTTCTAAATCTCACTCATTTGCTCTTCATTTGTTTTCACTCATGAAAGGAAGAGTTTAACAAATGTGGCTCTACCTTCCCCCAAGAGTGCTCAGAAAAGCTCCCAAAATAAGAACCATATTTCTGAAAGAAAGCTAGCTGGGTCTTCTGACTTGGTTCAACAAATTTCATGCGAGACCTTGCAGTATAATAAATCTAAATGATTTGGTTCTTAAATAAATAAACAAACAAACAAAATCAATGACAGAAGAAAACACTAAAGCCTAACAGACTTGTAAAATCATTTTTAAAATGTTTGAAAAGCTTAATGCTAAATCTTACCACACAGACACTGGTGAGGCTATGTGCTGGCAGTAAAGCAGAGTATTTAACTTTGAGAGCCGAAGTTCTGGGTTTAATTTTCAGTTTCAGACTAAACAGCAGGTCTGTAGTGAAAGGCAGGGCAAAGAGGACTCCTGAGTGAAATGGGGTAATGGAAATGGTTTCCTTGCAAGCTTTACTGATTGTATAACCACGAGCACCTCTTTGTGCAGGCAGAACAACACAAAATCAGAGAACATTTAATAAGAACTCCAATTTTCCCTCTCTTTTTCACTTCAAAACATTCTGTTGCTATTTTATTACGAAGTGCTGCAGGGTAAAAATATATCTCTAAATTTAAGCCATCTTGCCAATAAATCTACAAATACCTGGTAATCCAAAAAGGGTAGTTATGGTTTAATGACATAGTCTTCTTGTCATCTTAATATGTTCAACTTCTAAAGGATTTACAGCCATGCATTTAAAGATTTTTCAACTTCTTGAATATCTCTGAGTAGTCTGGTGGAAAAGGCAATAAAGTATGGACCTCTTCTTCATGGCGCATGAACCAACTTTTCGAGTTCCATCTGTTAAGTGAGTCATGTTACCACAGAGCTTAGCCTTTTCTTTTTCTACATTGGACAGTTTGATTTAAAAATACATTGGGGCTGTCTCACTTAATGAATGGTGATTATTTCCTTTTGACTAAAAAAAAATTATTTTCAAATGGAACATAGCTAAACCCTATAATCAAACAAAAAAAGTCTCCTGGTGGAAACCCATGCACAAAATACTTTTTCTTTGAGTATGAAGAAAGATGTATTGCAGTTTATACCTCAGGGTGTGTCTAGACTACAGGGTTTTTTCGAAAAAAGTGGCCTTTTTTCGAAAAAACTTCCCCTGCGTCTAGACTGCTGCCGTGTTCTTTCGAAAGTAAATCGAAAGAACGCGGCAGTTTTTTCGACTGTGGAAAACCTCATTTTATGAGGAATAACATGTTTTTTCAAAAGTGCTCTTTTGAAAAAAGGCACTATGTAATGCAAACTGCTTTTTCGAAAGAGAGCATCCAGACTGCCTGGGTGCTCTCTTTCGAAAAAGCGGCTTGCTTACTGGTTGTAGTCTAGATGCTCTTCTTGGAAAGAGGCTTTTTCGAAAGTATCTTTCGAAAAAGCCTCTTTTGAAAGAGGCTTGCAGTCTAGACGTAGCCTCAGTGTTCATCTGTTTTCCTCTTCCTAAATGTAAAAAACCAAAAAAAGAACTAAAATATATTACAGTTAATGCCTCACTATATAATTTTCTTCTTTGGAAAGTTGTTGAAGTGAAGGGGAGTATGTCTAAACTACTGTATCTGTCTCTCTGCTGTTCTGATTACAGTTCCCAGACTTTGCTTCAAAATAGGGAGGAAAAAACCCAGGGGTGGGGAAAAGGGCCTGCCAAGCGGGTGGATTCGGTCTGCAGAGGCCCTGCCGCTCCCCCCTTGCCCCCAGGCCAAGTAAGGCCTGGGAGCGAGGGGAGTGCGCAAAGTTTCCTCCACCCTGGCCCTGCCCTGTGAGGAGTACGTGGCACTTAGAAGTGCAGCACGCTCCTGGCAGGGTGGGAGAAGACTTTGTGCACTCACCCGCCCTGATTGGCCTGGGGGCGGGCAGCGTGGGAAGTTTCCTCCTAGCCAGGGCATGGGCACCTAGCGGGAAGGGGGGGTGGGCGGGCAAAGGCCAATCATGGTCTGGGGGGTGGGGAACCCAGAAGTATCACAGCCCTGCCCCTTCCGCTCGAGGCTCTGCCCCTTTTGGTGCAGCCTGAGGCTACTTCAGAAATTTTTGAAGTGGCCCCCGGCAAAAAATTATTGCACACCCCTGAAAAAAACCCCATTCACCTTGTCTGTAGGTCTCCTGGGTCCCAGTGCTTTCTTTCCATCCCTTCCCCTCTTACCCCCACTAATCCTGCCTGTGAGATCAGCCATTGGTAACTGTCAGACATTACACACTGTGGGAAATTAGAGATGAAAATTCAGGCAGAATGTGGGTTATTTGTTTTTTATTTATCTCCTGTTTTCCCCATGGCTGAGGGGTGGCAGATAATCTTCAAAACCAGAGGTCAGAATCAAACAATACCATTCTTCAACAGCCTTATAACCAAAAATTCAGCAAGTTTAGGAATGTCTTTTCATGCTGTTTTCCTTCCTCTTCTTCAGATTCTGAGACTCAAGTGCCATAAGCAGGGTTAAGGTAAAGCAAGTAGTATTAAGGCAATACTTTGTGACTGTTAAACAAACACAGGGATCATTTAAACAGTAGTTTGACTCTTCAAGGGACCAAAGCTGCTTGCACTCAGGTGCTTTTGAAAATATTACTTTGTGTTTATAACCACAGTAAGGATGTTATGGACTTGTCGACTACTCGACTATCCGATAAGCAAATGCTTATCAGATAGTCTAGTCAAATAGTCGATTCCACCCCCCTTGCTGCCTCTATCAGATAGAGGCAGCAAAAGGGGGGTGGGGAAGAGAGGGTATTTCAAAGCGGCAGATTCGCAAGGAGCTTGTACCTGGGCTCTGTGCGGCACTGCTGCTTTGAAATGCCATGGTGGCTGCTTTGAAATGCCATGGTGGCGTTTCAAAGGGGCAGAGCCGCCCAGCTGATTCTGGGCTCTGTGTGGTGTTGCCCCTTTGAAATGCCACCTTGGCTGATCCTGGGCTCCAGCACAGCATTTCAAAGCGGCAGCGCAGCATGGAGCCCGGGGTCAGCAGGGGACTCTGAGACCCCTGCTGACTCTGGGCTCCATGAGGGTGCTTCTGCTTTGAAATGCACAAGAGCCCCTGCTGGGGACTCTTGCACATTTCAAAGCTGGCACGCCGCGTGCAGCCCGCTGACTCTGGGTTCCATGCCAGTACTTCTGCTTTGAAATGCACAAGAGCCCTTGGGGGCTCTTGTACATTTCAAAGGAGGAATGCAGAAGTGCCTATCGACTAGTCGAGTAGTCGATGGAAATTCCATTGGCTACTCGACTAGTAAATTACTCTTTAGTTAACATCCTTAAATCACAGTAGTACCATATTAGTAAACAAAGCAATTGTGTAACCTATGATGATAATACTCTGATTTACTATGAAAACAGGATGCCTGCACTCTCCAACCCCTTGCACAAGCCAGCACATCACTGGGATAATGGTGGCTTTTGGCACCTTCCAGACAGAGCCAATGAATAGACAAAATTGCTTACTACCAGCACCCTGCCAGAGGCTAGGGCAGTGAGAGTTCTATTCTAAAGGATGTGGACTCAGCTGGGGTTAAAACATTGTTAAAGTGTGTGTGTGTGTGTGTGTGTGTGTGTGTTTTGTGGGTTATGGATTTTTGTGATTTTTTTTTTTTAGGTTTTATTTACCTTTAAGGTCCACTTAATATACGAGGGGGAATGATGTTATACCCACATGGTCTTAAGAAAGAGTAATGACCTCCGATTATCTATCCATGTAGTAACATCAAGAGACAGCAATCAGTACTGGGGTAGTGCAATGTAAGAAAACAATTCTACAATTGCCTGTCTTTAAAAGAGTAGAGGACTAATGCTCCCTACTCATATTCTAAGGGGTTTTGTTGATGTATGTGCATGGAGGGTGGGGTTTATAACTTCATCTTTTAGGGAAAGTTTCCAGAGTGACACTTTATAAAATGCCAGAAATACTAAGGAATCCCATTCATCTTCTCCCAGGATGTGTACATCAGTAAATGATGTAGCACATAGATATTTCCACTCACAATTTTTTTTTATTGTGCTTGTATGTAAATACCATAACTGACAATAACAGGCAAAGACTCAATATTTAATAGATAACATTTTCCCAAAATTTCTTAATCTGTTTATGCTACTTCATAACAAAATGTTTGTATGTATTAGAGTACAAAATTTGAAACCAGTGTGAAAAGACCAATGGGTTTAGAGATTTCAAGCACTAGATTATAGATATCTTCGTATAGCAAATTAAACTGTGAATCACTTTTGTCGTCTAAGAAGATGTGGTACGATTCTGAGAACAACCACCAGATGCATTAGTGCTTCTACTTACATCCTTTCTGATGTAGTTGATGATTGGTTATGTCCTTGTATTATTTTAATACATCCAAGCATTCAAGGACCTAATCCAAAGGCCACAGAAGTCAATGGGAATCTTTCCATTGATTAATTAGATTGGTATTAGGATCTACGAACCTGATTGTAAAAGTTGCCTAACACCCATGATTATAATTCTATGGTGTTCCATAAAACCCTGTCTCCTGGATAGAAGTGTCTTTTTTCTGAAGTAACCCTCCAACTCACAATCACCTTCAGTGAGGCCTACAGGCTCCACACTGGGAAGGATGGGTTTACTGAGGGCCTGTAGACCAAACTGCCTCTGCCCTACCACATCTGTGACATGTCAGGAGTGAAGAGGGACACCCTGCTTGATTTGAGGCTGATCAGGAAGGAGATTAGAGCTCTGCTTCTCCTTTGGCAAAGGAAACTGGTTTTAGACAATATTTGAGGCTGCTTGCTGCCTGGATGAACTTCCTGGGGGTGGGACAACTAGAGTTGCCAAATGGAGGTAGCGAAAATGGAGGTAGTGCCGGCTTCCCGCAGGTGGACGGAAGTCCCGCAGCTTAGTGCCACTTCTGGGAGTTCCGGAAGTACGCTGGCTGCTTTGCCAGGTGCGCTGCGGGAGGGGGCCCTGGCTCCGGAAGAGGAGCATGGTGACTTACCTGCACCGGTGCAGGAGGCGTGCGTTGTCCCCAGGGCAGGTGCGCGCGGAGTTTCCCTGCGCTGCAGGGGTGTGTGTGTGTGTGTTTCGGCCCCAGGACAGGCGCGGGGAAGGGAGTGTTTTGGCCCCAGGGCAGGTGCGCATGTGTGTGTGTGTGTGTGTGTGTGTTTCGGCCCCAGGGCAGGCACGCGCGGGGGTTTTCCTGCGCCACGGGGTGTGTGTGTGTGTGTGTGTGTTGGCCCCAGGGCAGGCACGTGCAGGGGTTTCGGCCCCGGGGCAGGCACGTGTGTGGGGGCGGTCGCCCCTGAGGGATCGCCTGAGTGGGCTTCCCTGCTCGGTGGGGGGGGGGTCAGGCCCGGCAGAGGCGCGCAATGGGGCTTCCTTCCTTCGCGGGGGGGAGGGTTGGCCCTGGAGGGAGCACAGGACGGAGGCTTCCCTCCGTGGCTGGTGTAGGGGACTCCCTGCCCCCGAACCTTGTTCCCTCTCCTGCCCCCCGCTGCAGAAACCTGCCCCCGTGGAAACCTGCCCCCTTGGCACCCTGCCCCTGCAGAAACCTGTCCCCTGCCTTCCCCACTACAGAAACCTGTCCCCCATCCCCGGCATCCTGTCCCCTGCTGCAGAAACCTGTCCTTCTGGCACCCTGCCCCCTCTCCCCTGCCCCCACTGGCACCCTGTTCCCTATCCCAGAACCCACTAGCACCCCTCCCCAGTACTGTGTCCCCTGCTCCCGACTGACTTTTCTATGGGTCAGTGACCCCTGACTCAAGGCAAGTTCCCTGACATTCTCATAAATAAAGACAATGCAGAAACTTTTTCTGTTTGACATAGTATTTTATTTAAAAATGAAGCCTGGCCAACAAACCCCCAATTGGGGCCAAGCCCCCATCTGGCCACAAACACTCCTGCATTTCCCCTTCCCCAGACCCTAGATCTGAGCCTATCATACACTGGAACCCCCCTGCCCTGAGCCCCTTACATACCTCAACCCAAATTCCTGCACCCTCACATCCACAAGCCTGTGGCTTGCTTAGTACCCCAACACTGCCCGGCCTGGAGCCCCCTCCCCGAGCCAGTGTCCCCTTCTCCACCTCCTCCTGCATCCAGATTTCCTCCCAGAGCTTGCACCTCTCACCCCTTCCCACACCCAAATCCCTCATTCCCACCCCAGAGACTACACATCCTGTCTCAACCCAGCGAGGGTCCGGCTAGACTGCAGGAGTTTTTCAGGATTCTGGTGATACCCCAGAAAAACTCTTCTGCATCCAGGGTTGCGTTTGTTCTTCCACTTTTTTTAGTGGAAGAGCAAACATGCTCTTCAGTCACCCCTATATTCCTCTTTCCACGAGGAATAAGGGGCTTCCAAGAAGGGTTTTTTTTCCTGACATTTGGTCCAGTCTAGACAGGCCAAATGTTGGAAAAACCTCTTCCTACAGAAGAACTTTTTTTAAAAAAAAGCAGCAGTATAAGGATTGGGGATAGCAAGTGATGGAGAGGAGGAGAATAGAGAGGGTGGGGCTTCAAGGAAGGGGCGGGGTTTCAAGGAAGGGGCGGGGTTTCAAGGAAGGGGCGGGGCGGTAGATCTTGGCTTGGTCTGTCATTTAAAAAGTGATCTTGGGTGTAAAAAGGTTGGAGACCACTGGTGTAGAGGGAGGCAACACATGGCCAGCTCCCGGGTCTCTGCTGGTCACGTGGACCAGAGCAGCTCCACTCCCACACCAGCTTGGCGCTCCCCTAGAGTGGTGCCCGGCAAGTGTCCCTTCCTGCCCCACTTCGCTACAACTCTGCCGCACTCCTCACTCCCCCGCCCTCACCAGATGCGGCGGGAAAAATTGTCCCCGCCATGCTTCCGTCCGAGGGAAACAGGAAATACTGGACATTTCACATGTCAGGTATTTTCTCTTTGTTTATTTACCGGACAGAGCCCGCAAATACTGGACTGTCCGGGTGAATACTGGACACCTGGCAACCCTAGGGACAACTGAAGGCAGGAAGACAACTAACTGGCTAAACGAAGACAAGCCATGAGCAGAAGGGTGGCATCCTGCCAAAGACTCTTTAGACAACCCTACTTTTGAATTCATAGTATTTCTTTTTAGTTTTTAACTTTAATAACTTGGAAGAGGTGAGATTCAAGTGTGTCTAGGCTAGAGGGCTAATGTGCTGCTGCACCGGACAGTGAGAGGTGGCAACTGACTGCTGGAGTCCCTATGGGCACGTCTACACAGCAGGGCAAAAGTCAAATTAAGCTACACAACTTGAGCTATGTCAATTGTGTAGCTTAAGTCGAAATAGCTTATTTTGGCTTTTGGAGCTGTCTACGTAGCAGGAAGTCGAAGGAAGAACTGTCTTCCTTCGACTTCCCTTACTTCTCGTAAAATGAGGGTTACAGGAGTTGGAGTAAGAAGTCCTTCAGCTCACCATTATTTGGAAATAATGGTTTGCAGTGTAGACACGCTCTTTGCTATTTCGGAATAACGTCAATTATGTAAGAGGTCTGATTTTAGAAAGAATGCTCAAAATTTCTTGCAATCAGGTCCCTCTAAGATGTCTCAAGTTGGGCACCCAGAAATTATGGCACTTAAAAGAGTCATAGAAATGAAAGGCTGGAAGAAACCCAAGAAGGTAATGTAGTCCACCTTGGGATTCTCATCTGCAAATGCATTGCTTGCATAGGCAAGAGTAATGTGATGGTGTGACTGTTATTCAGCATCTAAATGGTAGGCTGCAATCTGTTTGAAGCCTCATTTCAAAGGATTAAATTGTCTTATTTTCATATATTTATATTTAAAAAATAATATGTTCTTTCTGCTTTGGGATTGTTCTGTATTAAAGATGCCCCATTCTGGGCTGTGCAAGGAGCCATTCTTGCTCTTCTATTGTTCTTTTAGGAAGGCTCTGAGTGAGAGGGATGCCTGCACAGGAAATATGCCTTCTTCGAAGAACGCTTCAGGAGCGGGATAAGACAATGAATCCACTGACTAGTCCTTGGCATGTATCTAGCATATCTACTTATTTGTTTCCTAACATCATAGTACCTAATGGAAGATGGATAGAAAAGACCTTCTCAAAGACTTCAAACATTATGGCTGTCTGACATCAACAGACACTTGTCTCTTTCAGGCATTCTACCTCATAACACATCCGATTTGGTTCTGAACAAAAAATCATGGAGGTGCATAACACTTTCAGTGTCCTCTTTGCTGTCACAGCATGAGAGAAAATTAAGCATTGTACTCACCGGATAGCTTTTTAAAGGTATTTGGGCACTAAAGTAAAAAAGGGGTTAGGTACCTAAATACCTGTGAGGCCCTGTCCCTGAATGCTTTACAACCCTTGATCAAATAACTAGTGTATTTATTTCCACTACTTCCTGCGGCGGGAGGGAAGCACTATCTTTTCCCCAGTTATACAGTTGGGAGAGCAGAGCCCCAGATCCTACAGGAGGCGGGTATAATTGGCCAAAGGAGGCTAAGCCTCATCTGTAACGCAGACACCAATCCGCAGCCTTTGAAAACACAGACCCCTGGGCTGGGTGTGTGGTGGCTCCGCCTGCACTCCACCACCAAGGCCCTCTCTGCTATTTGCCTTTGACCCCATCTGAGCTCCACCTCTTACTATCTCTGATCTCCGCCAAGGCCCTCGCTGCCTGCTGCATTGAGTCTATCCTCATCTCTCCTGAGAGGCTCCCACCTCCTACTGCTTGCTGAGTCTCTCCCCTCCTCCACTTCTTTTCTCCATGATGGCCCCTCTCTCTACTCACTGAGTCTTGACATCCTCCTCTCCCCTATCCCCTACCCCCAAGTTCCCCACTCCCTGCTGCTTGCTGGGTCCCTTCACCTCCCTGTGCCTCATGCCCCACCACTCAGGAGAGGGAGAGGAACTTGGGGAGGGAGGTCACAGGGAATAGAGGAGAGGAAGGACTTGATGAGTGGTGGGAGGCCTTGGGGGAGGAGGCCTTGAGAGAGGAGGCCTAGCATGAGCAGGGCCTGAAGCAGAGTGTAAATGGAGTGTGCATGGGACCTCACAGGAAGGATTTGCAGGGTTCAGAAAAGAACTAGATAAATTCATGGAGGTTAGGCCCATCAATGGCTATTAGCCAGGATGGATAGGAATGGTAACCCTAGCCTCTGTTTGTCAGAAGTTGGAAATGGGTGACAGGGGATGGATAACTTGGGCTACGTCTAGACTGTAGGCTTTTTGTGCAAGAAGCTTTTGTCGGAAGAGATCTTCCGCAAAAACCTCTTGCGCAAGAGTGTGTCCAGACTGCAAAAGCGCATTGAAAAAGCAATGCGCTTTTGCAAAAGAGAGCGTCCAGACTGCATGGACCCTCTCTCGAAAGTAAGCACTGGTTGGTATGCACAGAATGGCCACCAGGGCACCTGTGCTTTTTCCGCTTTCTGTGCAAAAAAGCCGTCTTCCCTGTCTACACACGCCTTTTTTGAGAAAGAACTCTATCACAAAAAGGCATTCTTCCTCGTAGAAAGAGGAATACCAATTGCACAAAAAGCCCTCTGTTCTTTCGATTTTCTTGTGCAAAAATGCATTTGAGGTGTGGACGCTCCGCGAGTTTTTGTGGAAAAACGGCCTTTTTTCCACAAAAACTCTGTAGTGTAGACATAGCCTTGATGATTACCTGTTCTGTTCATTCCCCTCTGTGGCACCTGGCATTGGCCACTGTTGGAGGACAAGATACTGGACTAGATGGACCTTTGGTCTGACTTAGTATGGCCGTTCTTATGAGAAGGCTGAGTGTGTGGATGGGGCCAAGGCCATGGTCCAGAAATCGGGTGAGTTTCTGGTGCTTGCACCAGCCTCCCCAAATGCCGGAGCCATACATTGCTTATGCATGGTTCTCAATGGTATGTAGGTGCCTAACTCCCACTGACTTCATAGAAGTCAAGCACATATATACCATGGAGGATATGGGCCAGAAAGACTAAGGACCAGACTTGTCAAGGTAATCAGGCATCTAAAGGTGAAAACAGGTATCCTGTAAGACTTTCAAAAGTGCTTGGATACCTAATTCCCTTGAACCACAAGATGATCTTTCTTTCCCTCTCAAAGGGGAGCCAGCAGTGAAATGGATACCCCAGTCCTAAGGCTGTTCAACAGTCTAGGGAAGATATTTCCCTTCCCCTCACAAAAACTCCCCTGCAGAGCACAATCTAGTTTCTTGGACTATGCACTTGGAAAATGCTTTGAGGGAGCGGGTCATGATGTGTGCATGCATTTGTAATTTGCTTTATAAAGACGTGCTTGGTGTACTCTATATGATTGATAAAACAGTGAAAATGCTAAGTAAACCCTTTAATGCTTTTATCATAGGTGTTTTCAATAAGTTTCACAAGGAATAATGTTCAAATTAGCCATGATCAATGCCAGTTCTTATAAAGGTGAATTGGAATGTATAGAGCTATACTTATACTGGCTCATTGGTTATTATCCTCTGCCCAAGAGGTACCTGCATTTCCAGTGTGGTACATCGATACAACTGGTAAGTGCTTTATGATAAAAAGCACCATTTAAATGCAAAATAGTAGAATAATAATATTGCTTAGTACTTACCCAGTTATTTTTATCTTCAAATCACTTTACAAACATGACCTGAGCTCTTGAGATTGGTCTTGTGATTTGGGACTTTTAAAAAGGTGATTAACCTCAGAATGTTCTTTTTTAAAGATAATCCGCCCCCCCCCTTTCTTCTTGGCCACATAAAATCTCAGTTGGCTTGTTTAATCCATTTAAAGAGGAGTTTCTGGGAAGCAGCAGCCTCTGAAATTTCACTCAATATAGTTACAAAATAAACAAAAATGACATAAAATATTTAGAATAAAGGAAATCCGAATCTTAGACCAGTTTGGGGATCTACAAAGAGCCCAGATATGAGTAACATTCTTTAGATTCTGCTCAGAAGTGAAGTCATATAAACAACAAGAAACTCCCTTCCAAAAAACATCTGATTTCCTCTTCTAAACCCTAGTTCTTTAATACAGTTTAGTTTATTGCTATATCTGTTTACAAAATCACTAAACTGCTAATCATTACTTGCTTTTTTTTTTTTTTTCTCAACAGATGTCTTTTGTCATGCTTCCAGAGATCTCAAAAACTGTCCTTGTGGGGTTTTTTTCTTGCTCATCACAGCAAATTCTGAGGTACCCTATCGTGGCAATATTTTCTTGCCACATCTTCCTATAAAAATCACAACCCAGAATGCTACACCGTCATCATGTGAAGGGATTGACTCCAAGGGCTTGTCTATATTACAAAGCCTGGGCTGGTATAGCTAGGGTAGTACAGCTATGCTAACAGAACCCTTTAGTGTAGAAGCAGTGCAAGCCAACAAAAGGAGCTCTTCTGCCAGCATAGCTACACCATCTCCCAGAATGTCTTAGCTATGCAGTGTTGTAGTCATGTCAGTCCCAGGATATTAGAGAGACAAGTGGCGGGAGGTCATATCTTTACTGGACCAGCTCTCGCCAACATCAATAAAGATATGACCTCACCAACCTTGTCTCTCTAATTAACTATGTTAACAGAAGTATTTTTCTGTCAGCAATAGTTCTGTCTACATCAGGGCTTTTATTGGTACAGCCATGTTGACTATTTATTTTCAAAAACTTTGTAATGTAGACCAGGCGTAAGCACTCGGCCTGTGATGCACTGTCAGGCAGGAAAGCAAATGGAAATTAAAATTGATTTTTTTCTTTCACAGTGGAAAACAATGCCACCTCATTTTTTTTTATCAGATTCTGCAATTCATCTACCTGTTCTTAATTTAATTTGGATTTGTTTTATGCCAAACAATGTTTAGAGTTACTTTAAGTATAAACATTTGAGCTGGTCAAACATGGAAAAACAGTTTCAAACTTGACCCATTTTCCATGAAAGTATTTAAAATTTAAGATTTTTTTAATCAAAATCATATCCAAAACTATTATAGAATAATTTTGTTCACAAAAAGCTGCATTTTGGGTAAACAAAAATGTTTGATGATGATTTCAACTATAATTTCAATTTTAACAATTGATTAAAATATCTCGAACTTTCACCAAAAAAACCCCCAAAATTTAAAAGCTTCAGGGGGTAGCTGAGTTAGTCTGTACAGGTGTGGTGTAGTGGGGGTGCCTTGCTGGTGGCTAGGCTTGGGCAGTGGGCTGTGGGTGACCTCCACTGGCGGCTATTTGTAGCACCGCCCAGCAGGACAGTGGATGAGTCACTAGGCAAGGGTCTCACAACCTGTCCGACGAGTTGCCTCCCAGGGAGAGAGACAAAGGGAGGAAGGCGGGGTCCAACCCCTGGCTGGGGGGCAGGGCTGGAAGAGAGTTTAGTTTCTGTCTGGAATCATGGAGGAAGCAGCCTAAGCAAGGGGGCTGGGATTTAGGGGCCCAGTCTCCCCCATCTCAAGGGGGGCTGAGGCATCCTAGGCCTGGCCCTGTAACCGGATTACATCTATGCTGTGCTGTATCCTGGAGAAGCAATAAACTCCCTCTATTCTACTGGCTGGTGAGGTCTGTTCATGCCACTACAGGGGTGCAGGAGAGGGAAAACCCCAACGCGCCGTCACAACAGGATAAACTTAAAAAACTACCAATAGTCTGGTAGCACTTTAAAGACTAACAAATCATGTAGATGGTATCATGCTTTCATGGGCACAGCTCACTTCTTCAGATGACTAGAGTGTTGAATGTCCAGAACTAAAATAAAGAGGGGAGAAGGGAGGAAGGGGAGAAGGAAAAAAATGGGAATTGGGGGAAACAAGAAGAGGCAGTGGGTATAAAAATATCAAGCGGAAAGCCAAGCTGGAATGTAACAGGAAAAACAAATAGTCTATAAGCACCTAAAGACTAGATCAGTGTTTCTCAATTTTATTTGGCCGAGGAACCCTTTTCAGAATTTCAAGGAACCCCTAGGTTTGTCAAGCAAAAAAAAAAAAAAAAAAAAAGAAAAAGAAAAAGAAAAAGAAAAAGGGGGAGGGGCGGGGGAGGAGAGAGGGACCCACCAATTCATGAAAATCACATTCCTTCCCCGAGACCCCCCCCATCTCCCTTCCATGAGGCCTCATCCGCTCTGTTCCCCTCCTCTCCATCACTTGCTATCCCCAGCCCTTATACCTGTCTCAACCTAGTGAGAGTGAGGTGTGGAGTGGGAATGAGGGATTTGGGTGTGGGAAGGGTGAGAAGTACAAGCTCTGGGAGGGAATTTGGATGCAGGAGAAGGGGCTGTTGGCTCGGGAGGGGCTCTAGGCTGGGAGTGTTGGGCTCAGGTGGAAGGTTGGGGTGCTGAGCAAGCCAGGGCTTGTGGATGTGAGGGTGCAGGAGTTTGGGCTGGATATGTGAGGGACTCAGGGCAAGAAGTTTGTGAGTATGATGGGCTCAGGACACAGATTTGTGATGTGTGGATGGTGGAGGAATGTTGTGGCAGAAGACTACCTGTTCTTAATGTGGGGATGCAGAAGTTTGGGGATGTAAGAGGCTCAGGACAGGGGGTTCCAGTGTACGATAGGCTCAGATTTGGGGTCAGGTGGTGCAGGAGTGTTATGATGCTGCAGTGAAATGGGGGTTTGGTCCCAACTGGGGGCTTGTTGGCCTGGCTTCATTTTTAAATAAAATATTATGTCAAACTCAAAAGGTTTTAGCATTGTCTTTATATATGAGAGGGGTGAGGAACCTGTTTTGAGTCAAAGGTCACTGACCCACAGAAAAGTCAGTTGGGGCCACATAAGTGAGATGCAAAAAAACAAACAAGAAAAGCTCCTCCAAAAACCCCCAAGCCTCACTAATGTGGTCCCAAATGTGCTGGTGGGGTAGGGGACAGAGTGCTAGTGGGTGCTGGGGCTGGGGAGAGGGTGCTGCTGGGTGGAAGGATGCTGGCTCAGGTGGCAGGGTGCTGGGGCAAGGTGCTGGGGCAGGCAGGTGGCAGGGTGCTGGGGTCAGGAACATGGTCCTGCTGGGCACTAGGGTGACTGGCAGGGTGCTGGGACAAGGAACAGGGTGCTGCTGGGTGCTAGCATGGATGGCAGGGTGCTGGGGCAGGGCCAGGGCCAGGGTGGTGCTGAGTCCTGGGGTGTGAGGCAAGGTGCTGGGGCCAGGGCGGTGCTAGGGTGGATGGCAGGGCTGCCAAGGAGCGGGATAGGGATGGGGTGCAGGATCTGGGAGGAGCTGGGGCGGAAGGGGACAAGGTCTGGGTGGTAGGTAGGGTGCAGAAGCAGGCTGGATGTAGGGTGTCTGGCTACGAGGGAGGGTACGAGGAGGGGACTTGGGTAGGAGTTGGACCTCCCTGATCTGGCATCCTCTAGACCTGACTGGTCCCAGATGAGGAATTTTGGACCAGGAGGTCATTTCAGGGCTCCTGGTTCCCCCTTCCCACTAGGCTTCTTTGCACCTCTATCCCCTGCAACCGAACTAAGCTGCCCACCCCTGCTGGTTCCCTGCACTTCCCCAAAACCATCCCTCACAATCCAAGGAGTGCAGCACCAGTTCCTGCAGCCCCTCACAGCCCAGCTGAGCTGCCCATCTGTTCTGTATGCCCTCCCCCATCCACCTCAGCCCAGCTGAGCCCTGAACTGGTTCCCTGCATGCCTCCCCCACAGCACAGCTGAGCCCTGTTTCCCTGCACCTCCTCCAAGTCCCACAAAACTGCTGAGCCAAGAGCCGATTCCCTGCCCCTCCCTCCCCTTGAGTCTAGCCCCGGTTCCTGGCACCTCCCTCCTCCTGCAGCCAAACTGAGCTCTGAGCTACACACACACACACACACACCCCACCCCACAGCCCAGCCCAGCCCCCACTCTGCAACCCAGCTGAGCTCAATTTCCCTGCACCTTCCCCCAAACCATGCAGACATGCTGAGCCAGTGCTGATTCCCTGGCCCTGCCTTCCTCCCTCCCCTTGGCTGTGTCTACACTGGCACGATCTTGCACCAAAGCGGCCGCTCTTGTGCAAAAATTTGCTGCCTGTCTACACTGGCCGTGTGTTCTTGCGCAAGTACACTAATGTTCTCATGTATGAAATCAGGGCTTCTTCCGCAAGAACTAGGATGCTCCCGCTCAGGAATAAGCCCTTTTGAGCAACTATTCTTGTGCAAGAGGCCAGTGTAGATAGGCAACATGAATTTCTTGAGCAAGAAAGCCCTATGGCTAAAATGGCCATCGGCACTTTCTTGGACAAGAGAGTGTCCACACTGCCATAGATGCTCTTGTGCAAAAGCACAGTTCGCACATGGCAGTGTGGATGTGTTCTTGCGCGCAAGAAACAACCAGTGTAGACATAGCCTAAGAGTTTTCTCACATGAGCAAAATGAATTTTGTGTTGTGCACCAGTATTGAGTTCATGTGGCTTGTTTGGATGTGCCACCCAAGTTATTAATACATATTTTTAAACCTCTACCTTTTCCCTCTGCTGCCATGTCTCCTCCCCTTGTTCCATGAGCTCCCCTGGTGCCTGCTGCCCCCACTCCTCACCCTCCTCTGCTGTCCTGACTCCTGCTCTTCTCACTGTCCTCAGCCCTCCTGCAACCTACCCCCCTCCACCAGCCCTTCTCTCCTCCCTGTGCCCACTTCTCCAGTAGCCCCACTCTGATCATGTGAGCTACCCCTCCTCATCCCCTCTTCTAACATCTCCCTCTACAAACCTGCCCTGCATCTCTCCTCTGATGGTGGTCCCTCCACTGCAGGTGTCTGCCCTTCTGCTTCAGCCCTAGAATCCCCTGGCACCTGCACCTTCCCTTACCCCTGCACCCTTCTGGTGCCTCCCCCTTCCTTCACTTCTCCTGCCCCCTTTGCTCCATTTTTCCCTGATGCCCACCCCTCACCACCCTCTGCCCCCATTCCCTCATGCCCCTGTGCCCTCTCACATGACTTGTTCCATTCCAGCCTTCCTCATGCCCACCCCTTCTTTCAAGCCTTCTCCAGCACCTCCCCTCACCCCTCTAGCCCCCAGTGCCCTTCCCCTCTCCCCTCCCAGCATCACCCTGTCCCCCTCCCACTGACACCTCTCCCCTCCTGCCCTTTTCCTCATTGTCTGCACTTGGCCCCCTGCCATTTGTCTCTCCTGCACCCCTGTCCCTTTGGTGCCTTCCCTCCCCCTCCCCTCTGCCTCCGCACAAGCACCTTCCTCTCCCAGCCCTTCCCCTTTCCCTCTGCACAAGCCCCTTCCCTTCCCTCTCTCTCCCTTCCCCTTCCCCTACCTTCTGCCTTCCACTTTGTGGGGCCGGAGTCTGCGCTCTGTCCCCGGACTCCAAACCCGCAACCCAGCCGCCCGGCGCAACACAGCACCCAGCAAGTTTAAAATCCCGGGCCATGACGTTACGTCACATCCGGGCGTCTCCCCACCCACTGGTTTGAGCGCGCTGCGCAGGGCAGCAGCAGCCAGCAAGGGGGAGCTCAGAGAAGGTTGCGCACAGCAGGGACGGGACCGGAATGGGGACGGGACGGGACGGGGACGGGGGAGAGACGCTCTGGGGCCGGGGTGGGAGGATGCGCGGGGGCGGGGGGTTGGGACCCGCTCCAGCTCCAAATATTGCTGGAGCATGGGCACCACAAGCCCACACAACTCACCGCCCATGCCTCTGCTGGCTAGCCGTCTCTCCCTCTCTCTTTTTCAGAGGGGCCGGGGGAGCGCCGGCTCCTCGAGGAACCCCTCGTTTTGCTCCGCGGAACCCCAGGGTTCCGCAGAGCACCAATTGGGAAACACTGGACTAGATAGTCAAAAGAGGCAGATAAGAACCATTAGTAGTCAATTAGAGAGGAAGAGTATACCCACTGCCTCTTCTTGTTTCCCCCCTCACCTTCCATTTGTTCCCTTCCCCCCCTCCCCTATTTATTTTAGTTCTGGACATCCAATACTCTGGTCATCTGATGAAGTGGGCTGTGCCCACGAAAGCTCATGATACCATCTACATGTTTTGTTAAATTTTTTAAGTTTATCCAAAATTTAAAAAATATCAACTTTTTTGGCAAAAGATTCCATTATTTTTAAAAAGGACAAATGGCTATGAACTTCTGTAAAAAATTTTGACCAGTTCCAAAAACCATCTTTACCAGTGCCCTTGAAGTCTCTGCAAACACAGTCAACATTTGCTACAAACAAACAAACAAACAAACAAACAAACAAACAAACAAGCAAGCAAACAAACAAACAAAGCAAGATAACCAAAATAATTTGCAATGTTGCAAATTGTCACCCCTATATGATTATTTTCTGGTAAAAACTATATGTGCTGTTTTCAACAATAAAGCCTCCTGTCTCTAATGAATTGTAAACTTCCACTCCTCTGCCTCAGTAAATATAGAATAACTAGGTTTATCCCTAAGAACTAAGGGTACGTCTACACTAGCCCCCTAGATCGATCTAGGGAGGCTAATGAGGGCGACCGGAATTGCAAATCAAGCCAGGATTTAAATATCCCGTGCTTGATTTGCATGTTCAACTGATCGCCATTTTAGAAATTGACTAGCTCGAGTAACTGCTCGTCACGCGGCAGTGAACGGCTTCGATTTAAAGCCCCAAATCCGAATTAGGTGGTATTCCTCCTGCAATGAGGTTTACAACCTAATTCGAATTAGGGCTTTAATCGAAGCTCTGCTTCACACGCTGCAGACGCGGGCAGTTACTTCGGCTAGTCAATTTCTAAAATGGCGACCGTCTGAACATGCAAATCAAGCGCGGGATATTTAAATCCCGGGCTTGATTTGCAATTCCGGTCACCCTCATTAGCCTCCCTACATCGATCTAGGGGGCTAGTGTAGACGTACCCTAATGGATAGATCCACAGCCCCTTGAAATCAGTGGGAAGATGAATGAAGTCCAATGGGTTTCATCCCCTAGAGGATTAAACTTGTGTCATACTAAATAATGTGGAGTCAATGAAAGGCATGCCATTCCTTGCAAAGGGGCAGGCAGCATCTTGCAGGTTTCAAGTCGCTGAAACAAACTTTAGACCCCAATTCAGGAAAACACTTAAGCATGTGCTTAACTATAATAATGACAGGTATTCTTTCCTGAATCAGGACCTTCTTTAGCAAGTAAGACACACACAATCATGTACTTTATTTGCCCTTTTTACCTACTCAAAAATAATACTTTGCTCTTTTCCTGTTATTGTTATTATTGTTGTTTGTTTGCTTTATTTTTTTAATTTAAGCAATTTATTTTCTATTAGATTAAAAAAAAAGCTACTTAGCTGCTGGTAAAATATGTTTGGACTCATGTTCTGTCTTCTGAATTTAGTTATCAGACCCAGAGACTCTAACACCTCTGTTTTAAACCTCACTCATCCCCCATGGATCATTTAACAGTTTCACAAGCTTGTTTTAGACTATTTCTATTGTGCAGAAAAGATAAAAATAAAACATGTCCTGTTCCCCAAAGTAACTTTTGATAGCCTTCATGATGTTTCTCTAAAAAATTTATTTTGTACTACTTAAGAATGCAGCTAACCCATATGCCACTGGCTGAGAATACATCTGGTACAAATCACTTAAAAATGAGGAAAGTGGCTAATCCATTACTTACTAAGTCACTTAAATGAGAATATAGTAGATCTTACTAGTAAGAGCTGTTTGTTTTTTTTCTGGTGACTAAATCATATTTGAAGCAGATACCTGAGACTTCTCATCTTTTGAGATTTTTAGACACCTGTTCCACACAGAGACTCTAAACTTTCTGATAGCTTAGAACATAAGAACATAAGAGCTAACAGCTTGCTGTTAGATTTTCCAGAGCAAGATCACCGTAGTTTGTGTGTTTCCCCCTTGATACAAGTCACTTGGTGACCATCATGAATACACACAGATCATATGATATACATGTTTGCATTGATTCTATGGACTTATCTCTCCTCAGTGGAACTTGCTGTTGTATTTACCAGCTGCAAGATGGGAAATCCTCAGGGTTCTGTGGCTATTTGATGATATCACAGCATCGTTATGGCCTTGAACTGGATAGCAGCTGTCCATAAAAGGAGATTTAGAGAATGCCTGAGACCAAGAGGATGCCTAAAACCTGGGAGATGGTGACATTTACAGAACTGTTATGACTACAAGGGGAGCTATATCTGTTTTTGCTTCTGTGCCTTTTAAAATGCAAAATAACAGTTGTGCCATCTGAGATGGCAACAAGGTTACCAGCTGGATGTAAACTAATACTAATCCAAAATCCTTGAGAATGAACATCTCTAGAAATTCAAACCACAGTATTCAGTGATAAGTCTGATCAAGGGTTACGCTTCTCTTATTCAACCAGACTGTGGCAACATGCTCACTACCACATGGCAGTGCTTGAACGTAACCTCTCAAAGCCCCGCTGATGAAGAAAAGATACGCTTCTAACTTAATCCAGACTGCCACATGGAAAAGCCATCTGTGAGGGTATTTTGAAGGAAACAGATGGAAAAGGAAGAGATTCCTCTGAATGCAGTGTAAGATTTACATTATCCTCATGAACTTCCATGTAGTCCCCATGTTTATATAATTTATCACTATTTCCTTAGACAGCTCAGATTAGGAAGCTCACATGAGCTCATGTTCTTGCTGTTAATTCTGAGTCTGAACTCCTCTCCTATAAAGGGAAATTCAGTCATGTACAAAAAAAGAGCGAAAGGCAATTGGACAGAACGAAGGCCAATTGTGTCAGGCTCCCAATTTTCCCATTGCTACCTCTCTTTCTTTTCAGCATTAGAGTCGTTTTAGTACTGTAAGTGTGCGCCCATGGCGATAGTCTACATTCACTGCCATGCAACAGAGCTCAGTGACAGCAGGAGGCTTTGCTCATTGTACTTTCAGAGCAATGCCTATTACAGCTGCTGTGATTTAAAGGCTAAAAGGAACATGTGTGGCAAACCACTGATGCCAGGGGTTTAAAAAAAGTTTTTTGAGTTGAACTTACATACAAATAACGGCATTTATATTTATGCTGTATCTGTAAACAGAATGTGGATACTCTGGCTTGGGCCAGATCTCAGGTTCTGAAACTTACCCCCTCTCTCAGGCTTCAGAGCCTGAACTGAACTTCTTCATGGCTACTTTTAGTGCAGTAGTATGGGCCCAGCAAGTCTGAGTTTGTAGACCCAAACTCACATACTCATTGATGCAGGTAGTTTTCTGCTGTGTAGATGTACTCAATATGGCCCCTTCTACTGCCCACCTATGTGGGGAATGGGAGGGGAGGATAGCAGGATCCACACAGCAATAGGTTCTCTGGCACAAGCCTTCTCTTAGTCTACTTTTACTCTGTCCATTGTGTCGTACTGCCAGCCATTGGAGAAACTCTGCAACATGTAGGAAGCATGCACCTCATGCAAGGCCCCATCCAGAATTGTGTCCCTCTTGGCACAGCAGAACTGTGCCTGGCATTCTCTGCTGGCTGTGATGTATGGTGAATTTGAGCTTAAGTAGAATTCCTATTCCATTATCCTGAATGTTATCTTCACTATTAGGGGAGTGCAATACTACTGTATCAACAGTATTAATTCATCACTGTTGTAGTTTTATTTTTAATTTTTTAAATTTAAATTTTTAGAAATGGGACTCCTACACCTGCATTTGGAAAGCTTATATCTTTTTACCACTAGTACTTTCTGTTTCTGTACTTAATTCGGGTTATTTTTACAGCAATACATTCAAACCATAAGTTAGTCTAGCAAAAGGTCTATGCCTTCAAAAAAGCAGACTTATATAAAGAAGAGTTCTGTATCCTTAGCAGTTCATATGTATTCATCAAAGCACTAAGCACATGCATAAGTAGTTTTATAGTTATACTGAAAAATATTTTGTGGACAAGTTGGGTCCAATTTATGGTGTGGATTTAATGGATGATTTAAATGACCAGTGCACTTTTTCCATTTATTAAATATTAATTGCATTACTTACAATAAACATTGCTATGTATGTGTTCGAGAACTAAGGGCTTTAAGGTAATTTACAGAATTAATTCATATAAATGTTACTTACCTGAGCAGGCTTCTTCTGAACCACTTGTTGCGGCTGCAAAGAAAAGTAAAGATTAGCTCTTTTAAGAACAAGAAAATACATTCAGGTAATATTTCATTTTATAATATCTGAAATAACATAAATACAAAGGACAAAATTCAAAGATGATGTGAAAAATAGTGCCAAACTCCTGCACTCGGTCAGACACCCTAGACATGCTTATGTCCCCTTGCCCAACATGCAAAGGTGTCTAAGTTTATGTACACTCTGAGGAGGCAGGTATATACGTAAGGGGTAAGTCAAAGCAAGGGGAGGGTTGTGTTAACATGCACCTTCCTCCAGTTCCTCTGGGGGTGTGTTACAGAGGCTTTACACATCAGAAAAGGGGGGTTAAACAGATATACAGTCTGAATGTAGAGGAATCTGCTACTGAAAGGGAGTCTGCCTTATATCATATTCTATATCCCTTCCAAATTTGTTCCCAATGATGCAATTTTAGTGTAGTTTCAAAAGAAATTTTATTGCTACTGTGTCCCATTTTGTTATGCATATGTGTGTACATTTAAAATAAGCTTTGGCAGGCTTATGTTACCCAGAAATTTATCTCATGTCAGACATTGGAAATTCTGTACTCAGACTAATCCCATTTCAGTCCCTCAGAACTGATTTTTTAGATACAGGTGCACAGTAATACTCCAAAAGTGTCATTTCAAGTCCTATGTTCCACCTGGCCTGGGAATGGTTGCACTACTTTATTGCCGATCCCTGATGATTCTACTCATGCCAGCAACAGTTAGTTCCAGCAGAGGATGGGGGGGAGGGATGAGCTAACATACAAACACCAAGCTCCTTGATCCCAGATCCTATCTGAAATACTATCTTTGTAGCTCTGATGACTTGTAGAGCCGTGATCTCCACAGGTCTTGGGAAAGGCACAAAATAAAAAACCAGTTAGTACTCATAGAGTGTGAAACTCTGGCCCCACCAAAGTCAGTAGGCATTTTCCCAATAACTTTAATGTGGCAAACTTTCACTCACAGATTTTTTTAATATTTTCAAAGCACAAAGAACCTCAGAGTTACGAACACTTTGGGAATGGAGGTTGTTCATAACTCCGAAATGTATGTAACTCTGAATAAAATGTTATGGTGGTTCTTTCAAAAGTTTACAATTGAGCATTGAGTTGGTACAACTTTGAAACTTTGCTCTGTAGAAGAATATGTATGCTTTTCCTTTATTTTTTCAGTAGTTTACATTTAACACAGCCCTGAACTGTATTTGCTCTGTGTGTGTATGTGTGCACATGTGTGTCTGCCACTGCCTGATTGTGCACTTCTGGTTCCAAATGACCAATCAGTTTGTAACTTTGGTGTTCATAACTCTCATGTTCTACTGTAGTTGCAGCCAATAATTTTCTTTGTGTCCATTGTTTTATGGGTTTGTTGCCTATTCCCAGCTTTGCCTTTTCCCAGCTGAAGACCCGTGTTTGTCTTCTTAAGTCATTTGTTTGTTAAGTTTGTTTCCATAAGTCATTTGGATATCCAAAGAGTAGTTTTCATTACTTTGTGTTAGAAAATAGCTTAAACTTTTCAAAATAAACAGTTTGATGTATCTGGACCTTATGAGTAATATTTTAGTGGATGGGAAAAATCCATGAAAATGTAACACAATAGTAACTGAAACTAGGATCAATTCACAATACCCACCACAAAACATTCTATTTTAGCAATAGATGCTTTGCTTACTTGCAGTATCCTTCTACTTCTATGGAGTCCTATTGCTGATATATTTTTGAATCTGTGCTTAAACCTCGAAGGAAATACAAGAAAAGAAAGTGTGATTTAGCAGTTTTTAAATCTTAATTTTGAGCCTTTCTTTTCCATTAAATAACCTTGCAGTGGAGAAGCAAACAGAAATTCACACTCTTTTTTTGTTGTTGATGTCTTCTACCCAAGGTAACTACAGGCCCTGGGCTGATTAGCACATCTGCTGCCTCCTGAGAAATGAGAGTTTGTGCAAAGAAATTGTGTGGTTCAAAAGAATCATTTGTAAGAACAGAAATTCATTGAGCACATCAATAATCTCAATCACTGACACTTTCCTGATTTTTCTTCCCCCTGCTGATTACACCTGTACACGTGCTTATTCCCAAACCATGCAAAATCCAGAGACATTCTCACTGGCTGACTTGATTCCTACAGCTCAGATATCCCCATGGTTTTTTGGCCGTGGACCCTGCATTCATGTGACTGTTGCACACTATAGCTCAATGAAATTCACTGAAAGAGCTGCCAACTCACCAAATTTTCCATGAATTAACTCCTGACACTTCAATGAGGGAAAAGACAATGTCTGAAACAAGGCCAGCTCTGGCTCCATGCCTAGTATGTGTCAAAGTAATTTTACCAGCAGCCCTTCCACACAGTACTTCATACTTTTCAGACCACCAAAAAGACCCTTAAATACTTTCAGTATCAGTTGGGGTTATAACTGCCAGTATGTTTTCCCAGCCTCTGGCACCCAGTGGCTTCAGACTGAACCTAGAAAGTTTTGTGTGTTTGTTTTGTTTTTATTTCTATGAACGGTTTTAGAAGTCTCGGATTGAAGCACAATACTGCAGTCATTCACAAAAAGTGAAGGGAAAATGTTGTACTTTGCCTGCCTGGAAACTGTTTTATAAGACTCTTACTCACTCGGGACCTTTGCTATCTTACTGCTGAGAGCAGTTTGCTCCCTGCTAGTTAGAGTTCTTGTGATTCAATATTATGCATTTGTGATCTTGGATATGCTGCTTATGCTTTTTTATAAGGAGGAACTGTATGATTTAGATTAAGATTTAAAGCAAGGGTCAGATCCTCACCCGGTGTAAATCAACATACTCCCTTGAAGCCCATGACATTTAACGCTTTGCAACCTAGGATCTGTCTAGACTGCTGCTTTTTATCGGAAAAAGGTACGCAAATTGCACTCCACAGTTTGCGTACTTTTTCTCGATAGTTTTGTTGGAAGAGGTTTTTCCGAAATTTGGCCCATTTACCCTGGGCCAAATTTTGGAAAAACCTCCTTTCGGAAGAGCCCTTCTTTCTCGTGGGACGAGAAAGACAGGGCTTCCAAAAGAGCGCGTCTGCTTTTCCGCAAAAAATGTCTGAAGAGCAGATGCGTTCCCTGGACACAGCGGAGTTTTTCTGGGATACCTCTGGTATTCCGGAAAAACTCCATAGTCTAGACATAGACTTAGAAAACAATCATTTTTTGTGGGCTGGGCTCCTACAGTTTGAATCAATGGTGCTTTGTCTGTATAAGGGCTGCAAATATTGCATGGTAAAGTCAGTGAGATTTATTCTGAGCCTGTGAGACTTGGAGTGTCCCCTGTCTTGAAGGCAATTAGATAGTTCAGGGAACCTGACTGTACAGAATCAGGGCCTATGTGTCCTGTTCTATTGATGCCTTCTTTTATTGTAGTGGGTATGTGTCCTTTGGCTCCTGTGTCAACTCTTTGACAAAGTAATGATACAACCTCCTTGGCTCACTAAGCTTTCACTTCATTGTGTTAACAGATCTCTGCATCTTCCAATGAGTGTTTTGAAAAGAGACAACTCTAATTCAAAAGCTGGTTGTGATTCAACTTGCTGGGGTGAAAGAGAATTCACCTTGAATATAAAAAAATGTTAATGCCTACAAAAAATGTCAGAAACAAAGGACTTTTAAGAAATCCTTTGGAGCAAAATATTATTGCACATCGAACTGGAGAGTCCTGAATAAAAGGCTCTATCAACTTAAAGTGCCACTTACGGGTTCTGTAAAACATAGGGTGGTGTCTCTGACTGTTCTCAAGGATGCAGTGTCATTTATTTCAAAGACCACATCTGGTCAGCTTAGTCCAATATACAACTCTCAAGTCTTATTTTTTGCCAAGTAGAGCATTTTAATATATCCTGGAATATCAGTAAAAATTCTGGACATGTGAGAGCAAAATTAACTTCCTTTGCTCAAACATGACTATAAGACACAGTCTTATGCTGTGTCCTCAAACTCTTGCACTTCAGGAAATACAAATCAGAAGTGTTAACATGTTGGCAGATATTAAAAATATTCCTGTGAGAAGAATAATTTAAATATAAGACAGTTACCTGTTTCGATAACTGGTGTTCCCTTAAAGATGTTTTGCTCATGTCTATTCAACTTAGGTGTGTGTGCTCGCCACATGCACCAGTGCCAGAAGATTTTCCCTCAGCAGGATCTATAGGGAACCATCCTCAGCGCCCTCTGGAGTGGCATACATATGCCATGCTATATAGGGCACCACCAGGTCCATCCCTCTCTAGTTCCTTCTTGCCAGAAAGTCTGAAAGAGGGGGATGGGGGATGTTGAACGGACATGAGCAACACATCTCAAAGAACACCAGTTACGGAAACAAGTAACTTGTCTTTCCTTCTTCCAGTAATTGCTCATGTCCATTAAACCTAGGTGACTCCGAGCAGTATCTGCAGAGGCGAGTAGGAATTTAAGGACAACAGAATTCAGTACAGACCTGCTGAATCCTGTGCCTCCTCTGGCTTGATGCATAATGGCACAGTGGGACTTAAACATGTGAACCGAAGACCACATTGCAGCCTTACAGTTGTCCATGATTGGGACATTGGCCAGGAAAGTGGCTGAAGAGGCTTGTGCCCTGGTGGAGTGTGCCCTCATGAGTGGAAGAGGTTGTGCCCCTGCCAGTTCATAGCATATTTTGATGCAAAAGATGATACACCTGGAAATCCATTACAAAGAAACTGGAAGACCCTTCATACATTCAGCGTACACCACAAAGATCCACAAGGATTTATGGAAAGGCCTTATATAATCTAGGTAGAAAGTAAGCACCCTCCTGACATCCAGGGCATGGAGACAATCTTTCCTCACCGGTCTTATGTGGTTTTGAATAGAAGACAGGGAGATACCTATCCTGGCTCAGGTGGAAACCACCTTGGGCAGAAAGATCGGAAGAGGTTTCAGATGCACTTTATCCTTGAAGAAGACCGTGTAAGGCAGTTCTGAAATGAGTGCCCAAAGCTCAGATACCCTCCTGGCCTATGTTTTTGCTACCAAGAACAGTAGAGAAAGGGAACTGGAGGCCAATAGTTCAAAGGGGGGCCCTGTCAGGTGAGATAGGACCAGATTAAGGTTTCATGGAGGAAGTGGGGGCTGGAGTCCTGTGGGAAAAGCCTTTCAAGACTTTTTAAGAACCTGGCCATTAAACTATGGGGGTATGTTTACACATCAAAGTTAATTCGAAATAACAGTCGTTATTTCGAATTAACTTTAATAGCGTCTACACAGGCAAACCACTATTTCGAAATAAATTTGAAATAGCGGAGCACTTATTTCAAATTTGGTAAACCTCATTCTACGAGGACTAACGCCAAATTCGAAATAGCTAATTCAAAATAAGCGCTGTGTAGATGCTTATTTCGAAATAGGGGGCCTCCAGCCCTTCCCAGTTTTCCCTGGTGGCCACTCTGGGCCAAACCAGGAAAACTCCTCTCCTCTCCCCCAACCCCGGAGCCCTTAAAGGGGTAGACTCTGGCTACACTGCACGTGCCAGAGCCAGGCCTGCCAGCAGTTGCTGCCCTGACCCAGTGGCCGCACAATGAGCCAGGCAGCCAGTGCCAGCCAGCTGTCCACCGCCCAGTCCCCCAGGAGCCAGCCAGGGGCCGGAGATGGCGGGCGCCCTCCTGGACTAGTGCGGAGATCATGGACCTCATTGAGATTTGGGAGGAGGCCTCCAATGTCCATGATCTCTGCACTAGATGGAGGAACGCTGCCGTGTACGGCCGCATAGCTGCCACCATGGCCACCAAAGGCCACATGAGCAGCCAGGAGCAGATGCGCATGAAAATTAAAGAGCTGCAGCAGGCGTACGCCAGGGCCACACGGGGCAGCTCCTCAACAGGGGCAGACACCTGTCCCTATTTTGATGCCCTGGACCGCATAATGGGGGGCGGGACGGTCTGTAGCTCCCTGGGGGGCAGCGATCCGGGACAGGAGGGCCCTAACCAGGGCGCGGAGGAGGAGCCGCAGGAGCCGCCATGGAGGGTGCCACGCCGGCCAGACCCCCGAGTGTCCCAGCAGCAGAGTCAGGGACCGCGTGCATGGGCCTTGCTTACCACGGATCACGCAGCAACCTGTGCCGTGCCACCCCTGGGCAGGTGGCTCCAGCTGCGTGCCACACAGGGGCCGTGGCCTGATAGCCACACGCATGTGTGAAGAGACCTGACATGCTCCTGACCCCGGGGTAGGACATAGCAGGATGCCCTCCCTTCACAAGCCCCCTCTACACAGAGGCAGGGGACATTTCTCCCCCACCTCGGCCACGCTATACACAGCACAGGGGCACGGGTGAGATCTCAGGGCAGCTCCCACTCACGGGGATAGCCGGACATTCCGACCATGGCCTCTGTGCAAGCACAACGGCTCTGACAGTGCAGGGCACGGTCATCCTCACCTTGCAGAGGGGGGCTGGGCTTCACCCACTGTCTCTCCAGGGAGCACTTTCTCCACAGCCGCACCAGCTGCGTGTGCAGGGTGCACCACCCTGCCCAGGACATCCTCCCGCATCCGAGGGCTCAGCAGGTCCACCGCAACACTGCAGGGGTACTGAGACCAGCACCTGGGGGTCCTGCGAGCCCTGCACCGCACCATGGAGCAGTGGGGGCAGGACGAACGGGAGTTCCAGTGGGAGCTGCTTGCCCAGGGTCGTGCCATCTGTGCTCATCTGCAGACTCTGGTGCAGAGCGTGCTGCCTCGTGCCACTCCAGCGCCTGCTGCCTCCCCAGCTCCCACTCCTCCTCCCACTCCTTCTCCCCCTCCCGCCTCTCCCTCCTCAACCTCCACACCCTCCTCCTCAATCTCCACACCCTGCACATCAACCTCCACACCCTCCTCCCCATCCCCCTGGGGACGCCGAGGCCCCTGCACCTGCCGTGCTGGGAGACAGTTGGCCCGGCCAGACCGCCACCCCTGAGCCCTGAACTCCCCTCCCCTTCTTCCCCTTGTTTCCCCTTCCAGCTCCCCCTCCCAGGTTTCCCCATCCTCTCTCCCTCCCTCTCTCCTCCCCTCTCCCACCTCCTTTCTTCAGTCTCCCCAGAGTTTCATCCCCCCCCCCAGTTTTGTTAAATAAACAGAGTTTATATTTTTGAAAATACGAGCATTTTATTTGACATCAGAAAGGGGGGTTTGGGAGGGGTAAGTGTAAGGACGTGAGGGAGGAATGAGGCACAAGCCCCCAGTGCGCAGACCAGGGAGGCTCTGAGTGCTCCTCAGGGTGGACGCTCTCCTGCAGAGCCTCCTGGATACTGACAGTCCCCCGATAGACTTCCCGGATGGCAGCCTGCAGCAAGAGCAGCCAGGCTGATAGCAATGCGTCCACGAGAAGCACCAGAATGCCCAGGGGCAGCTCTGGCTCCATGCTGCAGAGTGCTATGGTGTCCCGAGTGAGGGCAACCAGAGAACGCAGAGACACAAATCTTCGCTGTCCCACAGCAAGGCAGGCAAGCAAGCAGGGACACCTGAGAACTGGCTGCCTGGGGGCGGAGGGTGTGTGTGTGTCCGTGTCCCTTTAAGCACAGGCCTTAGATAGCTTCAGGCAACAGCCACACAAAGACACTCCTTACCTGATGCCCTAACCCTGACCTGGTTCTGGCCAGCCTTAAATCCGAATCAGTGTCCACTCAGTGTGGACTCGGTATTTCAAAATAGCAAAATGCTATTTCAAAATGCATTTTGTGTGTAGACGTGTTATTTTGAAATAACTTATTTCGAATTAACTATTTCGAAATAAGATATTTCGAAATAACGCTGTAGTGTAGACATACCCTGGGAGAATACAGACTGGCCCTGGAAGGAGGGATGAAAGGCTAAGATCATAGCTAAATGGACCTTGATTGATGCCAGAGCCAGACTCGAGTGTTACATGTGAAGGAGGTAGTCGAGCATCGTCTGCAGAGGGGCCTATATGGAATTAGATGCCCAGATGATAATCAGGTCCATTTTGCCATATGGGTAGACCTTGTGGAGGGCTTTCTGCTTTCCAACAGGACCTACCTCACCTCCGACGAACATGTCTGCACCTGCAGATTAACCATGGAGCATCCATACGGTTAAGTGGAGAGGCCCAGGTTCAGGTATAACAGACAGCCCTGGTCCTGAGACAGCAGGTCTGCACAGGACGGGAGAGGCCACAGTTGTCACACCAAGTGACTCATGAACGTGCCGAATCAGTGCTGAGGTGTCCAGGCTGGTGCAATGAGAATCACCTGCGCTGAAGCTTGCTTGATCTTTTGTAAAACCTTGCCGATCGGGGAAAGGGCGGAAAGCATACATGAGACCTCCTGACTAAGGGAGAAGGAAGGCATTAGCAAGGGAACCCTCCTCCAGGCCTTGTCTGGAGCAGAATTTGGGGCATTTTGCATTTTTCTTGGTTGCAAAGAGATTCACCTGGGAAGATCCCCACTCTCGGAAGAGCCTGAAAATCACCTCACTCGTGGTGAGAAGAGAATTGCTTGCTCAAGCAGTCTGTGATGGCGTTCTTGGCTCTGGGAAGGTGTCAGGCCCCAGGGAGAGGTCATGTAGGACACAGAAGTCCCAGAATCCTATCACCTCTGTGGACTGTGGAGTGGGCCCCTCCTTGCCTGTTGATATAGAACATTTTGGCTGTACTGTCTGTGAGGACCCAGACTACTCTGCCTGACAAGTGCAGGAGAAACACTTTACACACCTTCCACAGCGCTCCGAGTTTTTTGACATTTATGTGGAGGTTCACTTCTGTGTGACTCCACTCGCCCTGGGTCTGCAGTGTGCCTAGGTGGGCTCCCCAACACCAATCTGAAGCACTGGAAACCAGCTCCAGGGGATGCTGTGATTGCCGGAACAATATGTCTGGCAGGACATTGTCCAGTACAGTCCACCACTGGGGTGCTCAGAGGACATATGACGGGACAGTCACCACTGTGTAGAGGATGACTGCCTGGAGTAGACTGAGGTTAATGACAGCTGCAGAGTGACCCAGTATACTTAGGCAAACTGTAGCCATGGTGTGGCTGACACTTGCTGAACAAAGGTGTAGGGTGTAGCTATATTCTACTGTGCCTGGGATTCAGCAATCCAAGGTTATAGCCCTCCAGGCCGGGAAGAAGGGGCAGAGGTGGTGGTATGAGAGGTTTGTCACCCCAGGCGCACCCTTAAAAGGGACACTTACTGGGGGGCTTGGGATGACTAGAGGAAGGCTGAGGGGTTGATTGTGCTTGCCTGCCCTGCTTCCTTCTATAGGGCTTACACCTCCCCTGGGTGGCATCTTGCCTTGAATAGGACCCATTGGGCTGTGAGGGTGGAGGCTTAAACTTTTTCTGCTCCATTCCTGGAGCATATAACCCCAGAGTCTTTAAAGTGGTCCAAGAATCCTTTAAGACGTGCAGCATTGTGTCTGTGTTCTCTGCAAACAGGGATCCTCATCAAATGGGAGGTCCTGGATAGAGTTCTGGGCCCCCACAGACTGGGCCTGGTGGTTAGCCACCCACCGCTGGAAACTGGCAGATGAATAAAGTTTACGCCCAAACAGGTCCAGGAATCTCGACTCTTTATTCTTTGGCGTAGGGGCAGGTTGACTCTGTCACTCCCTGTGGTTAACTGATTCTATCATGCGTGAATTTGAGGCAGGGTGGGAGGCAGAAGTAGTCATGGTCCTTAGCTGAGATGAAACAGTTACATTCCGCCCTCTTTCAGTTCGGGGAATAGAAGAAAATGTCTGCCACAATGCCTTCACTATCTTACAGACCTCTTCATGGAGTGACAAGGTGACTCTAGCTGGAGCCACCTGTCCCAAGACCCCAAAGGTGGTGTCTATGGACTCTTCACACCTCTTCTGCCTGGAGGTCCAGGTTTATGCCCACCTGCTTCAAAAAATCCTGGTGAGCCTTACTGTCGTCTTGTGGAACCGCCTCATCTGGCAGGAAAGAAGAGTCCTGGGCCAATTGTTACTCCTCTGTTGGGGGCTGGTCCTCCACCTCCTTCTGAACCATGGGGTGCCCGGATTATTCGATTCTGGTGCCAGTGGTTGACTGGCAGGAGGCCTTGACTGAGCCTCCTAGGCTCTGGCCACCGATCATCCCATCTTTGGCTCTATGAGAATACTCCACAGGGTCCAGTGGCACTATCGCGAGGGCCATAGTGCTAGAGGCCATGGTGAAGACTGAGCAGCCAGTTGTGGTACCTAGGCAGTGGGCCCAGGGTGCTTCGTTGATGACTGCCCTGGCTGGAGGGAGGAGAGTTCTGACAGGGCACTGGCTGACCTGACACTGGCCGAAGCCCAAAATGGAGATCGGGTACCACAGTACGTCTGGTGCTGGGAACTGCCAGAAAAGGGTGACCTCAGAGACCATGAGGTTTGTCCATGGCAGTGGGATGGAGATTGGTGGCACAGTCTTTAGACTACTCCGCTTCGGCAGAGATCAGCAAAGAGGAGCTGACCGCTGCTGCCGGGAGGATGACCAGGACTTGGAGAGCCTTCTCTCATGTCCAAAATACCAGCAGGTAACCACACGGCGGGGAGCGGGTGCCATCCATGTGGGAATCTGTCCCGAGAACGACTACTTGGGCATGGGGAGCAGCTAACTCCAACATGCCTGGCTTTCCAGGTGGTGCGTGCCTCCATAGATCTGCACCAGATCTCTGGTGATTCCCGGGTTCTCATGTCAGAGCCCTGTCTCTCCCTCACCGAGTGTGCAGGGCTATAGGGGGCTCCTCGGATCGATCTCAAAGGAGAGTGGAAGTGTTGTGCTCTTGATGACAGAGGCACCAGAGAGGGCTTCCCCCTGTGCCGGGGCCCTGGTAATGACGGCGTTGGCAGGACCAACAAGATGATGTCCTGTGCTGCTTGAATCGCCTCCGGGCTGGAGGGATCTCTATGCCCACAGACGGTGGTGAGGAATCTGGAGGGCTGTCCCACTCTGACTGAGGGGCCATGTCCGGCACTTTATCCTTGTCCAATGCCAGTTTGGACTTTCCTTTATGTGAGCTGGAGACTTGTCCTTGCCTGACTTCTTGGTCCATTTCATTGGGACCATCAAGGACTCCTGGTGCCGGCTTGTCAAGGGTCCTGGGGAAGTGCTCTGCACTGAGGCACTCATACCTGGCACGAAGTCCAACCACAGGCCTTGGAGAGCCAGAGCCAACTCCATCAGAAGTGCCTTAAGTCTTATGTCTCTGTCCTTTAAGGTCCTAGAACAGAAGAACCTACAGATACAGCAGTTTTTGCTGATATGACCCTCACCCAGACAGTGAAGTCAGTTGCTATCAGGGTCACTAACTGGCATAGGCCTGCAACAGTTAGTACACTGTTTAAACCCAGGAGACTGGAGCATGCTCTGTGCCTGGGCTGAGTCCCAACAGAGGACTTACTATCTACAAACTAACAACTGATAAAGCTTTCAACTATTTACACACTAAAGGAGGGAATAAACAACAAAAGCTGCAGCTACAGCTGGAGCACAGTTCCAAGCACTGTCACTGGTGGCAATAAGGAACTGGAGAGGGAGGGGCCCGGCGGTGCCCCATATAGCACATCATGTGTACACCACTCCAGGGGGTGCTGGAGGCCAGTCCCCTATGGATACTGCTGAGGAAAAGTCTTCTGGCACTGGTGCATGTGGCGAGCATACACACCTAAGTTGAATGGACATGAGTAATCACTCAAAGAACAAATAGTTTCTTTAAGTATAAAATGGAAACGAGAACAGAGTAGAATTTTCTTCACCATCTTTAAAACTGTGTTGTTTTAGTGTGTAAGCGAAGGCAAAAGAAAATTAACATTATACTTTCATAGTATGATACGGCATTTTTGATGGAAAAAAACAACTGAGGTGACGAGAATGGACCTTTCAGATGTCTTGTCCTCAGCTTAAACTTTAAATAGCCAAATCCGAATTCCTTATCTTTCCTAACAAACCTTCTTCACTTCCTTCATCCTCTATTACTGCTGAGAATCATCCTCATCATCTCAGTCACCCAGGCCTAGAGGTTAGTTTTGACTTCTTTTTGCTTGCCCTGACATCCAAATCATGCCACCTTTTCTTTCTCAATATCCAAGATGCATCCTTTCTTTTCCCTCCCCACAGCCAAATCTCGTGTTCAGACCTCTTTATATCCTGCACTGACAATTGCAATGTCCTCATCTAAAAAGTCCTATAGTAAGATATTGTCTACCTGTATAGGGAACTATGGGCCTTCATCAAATCACTTCTCAACCCTTCTCTTCGTAGACTAGTTTCAGTTTCTGTACTCTCTCATCATAAAAACGTGATCTCCAAAACACAAATCATTTCTGTATCTCTTCTTTAAACACACTCCATTTTTAAAAATTGGACACATTATTCCAGCAGTGATTTCATCAGTACCAAATATAAAGGCAATATCGTCTCCATACTGCTATTCAATAGTACACTTTATATTTCCAAGCAAGAATTCTAAGTCACCTCTTGTTAAAGTTGCATACTTGGGCTTTAAGAGGCATACTATACACAGATTTTGCTGGATGTCCTACAATAGTGCTTCCAATGTTTTCAATATTAATTGGGAGGCTTCTAGAACTGAGTTATACAGTTATACTTTGAAACTTCATGGCGCTGGTTGGAAGAATATGAATAGCTTTTCTTTTAAATGAACAATGCTGGAACACATGTAATGACTACAGATGAAAATACCCAGGCATGAATGCAATCCATGAACTGATTTCATCCCCAAAGTACAGCAATCCATACTGTTCTTAAAAGTTTGCATTTGGATCTGTGTCTCTCTCTTATTAAAGTGAACTCAGAGCAGTGAAAAGTGCTAGATGGACAATCCCCAGAGATTGAAGTTCTCTGTTTTACCTACAAGTAAGTACAATATCAACACTGACAATACAAACATATATGGTTAGACCTGTTGATAAGATTAGCAAAAATGGTAAAAAGCTAATAGCAGTTATGATGGTTACACTAATACTAAGTACTGTATTAAGGTTCTAGAACTCAAATGACAATAGTTAAGGCTGAAATTAGTCCAAAAACATTCAATCTAAAAATATTCCCTCTGTAGTAAGATGAAGGCCTGAAACATAAGCCCGTGTAGCACAGGCTGGTTTGAGACTTGAGGCCTAGCTAACAATAGACAACTCTTGGCTAATATAAAGCAAAGCTAAGCTGTGAGCAAGAGGCAGGCCCCTGCTCACTGAATTTGGCATGAACAGGGCTAAAAGTGTAAAACACTAATTGGTAATAGGCCCAGGTGTAGAACAGTAATTGGTACTAGGTACCGACTATAAAACAGTAGTTGGTACTGGTCATAAGTTGCAGGCACATGGTATCACCAGCTCATTAAAAAATACCTTGGTACTCACACTCCCCACAGATACAGACCCAGGTTCAGGAAAGGGTCTAAAATGACAGCATGATGGATAGAGATGATCTAATCAAACCATGAGGTACAGGGCGATGGGTGGTATCTAAGTAGTGTCAGAGGGTAGTAACCTGACATTGTCAGGAGTGATGTGGAACTTGTTTGTACCTGTATATAAAGTTGTGTCTTGGGGGGACAGTCTTTGTCTGACATGGAGGGCAATGGGGGTCTCCCACTGATTGAGTCAGTCCACTGACTACTGACAACTATTACTGTACTTCGCTTAACAATAAATCTGGCTGGGTGCCTTCGATCCTTATCTGATTTGTGGTCTTTGGGGGCTCTCTTGAATTCTGCTGGGTTAACTAACTGCACAAGTCAACATGGCACACATCACTGAGCACACACGCAAGCAGCCTTCTGGTTATCACCATCAATGGAGCTGTAGACCCGTCAGGACACCACGGCAGTAAATTCTGACCTGACAATACCCCCCAAATGGTTTCAAGTGGGAGCACGGTAATTCCTGTTGTAACCCCCACCTCTCTCAACTAATTTTAATCCAACATTGCCCCTGTCTGCGGCCCTCCTTGACAACTGTGGAAGTCATTCAGATTTGGCAATTCATGAGATTGGGTATGGATCCACAGTTATGGTCAAAGGTTGCTTTTAGTTCCTTAATTGTATATATGAATCCAAATGCAGAACTTGTGATATACTGATCTATCTATCTGTCTGTCTATCTTTTTTATTTAAATCATTGCTCTGAGGTGGGGCTGGGGATGAGAGGTTCAATATGCAGGCTGTCCCAGGGAGAAAGGATTACCCCTGCCTTCTCTCACTGCAGAGCTTAAGGGCAAGTGCGAATTGTCTCTTCATGGCCGCTGTAGTGGGCACAGCCGAGGGAGGTTGCATGTCCCCTGGCTGGGGCAGGTCCAGGTTTATCTGCTCCCTCCATTCCCCAGCCAGAGTGAGGAATGCAGGAAACTGCACTTTCCCCTTGCTCCCTGACAAAGGGGAACAGACAGTAATGTCCATGCATCTGGGGGGGAGGAGCTTCAGCCCCCCGCCCTCCATAAAGGGCGTCTTAAGGGGTGGGAGGCTCAGAGTTGGGGCAGTCCTGGGGGCGGGGGGAGGGGAAGGTCACCCCCAGCCAGCCCTTTTCACCTACCTCGTGATTCTGTCTCTTCTCTGTTTGGTTTGATGAGAGTCACTCATTCCAGGCACATCCCATTTTCCTGGCACAACCAAACCCTGGCCTTGCTTTAAGTTATGATAAGATAAAGCTGTATACTGAATTTGGTGGTCCTAGCACTTACTATTTATGCCCTCTGGGCAATGGAACCAGGTATACACACAAGTTTATCAGTTGGAGATTGTTTTGCATTACAGTGGTTAGAGACATACAAGCAGTATGTCTGTTGTACTGTCATCAAGAACTACAGCTAATTCTCCATTAGCTCAGCAAGTAAAATGCCTGAATTTTGTGAGCAAAAGATCATTAATTCTATTGTTTACAGGCCATGTTTGTAGTTAACAGGCACCATGGAGTGTGTGTATGCATACAGCCATAGGTCTTTAGAATCTAACAGTAATACCATCTTGCCCTTATAATGAAACGATTTCATAGTGCACTGTGTAGTCTCACAAACGGGGATAAGAGTAATCTGTGGAAAATTTTGGGGAAAACTGTGCTATTCTAGGCTTTATTTTCTATCCTACTTGGTTGGACTCTTCGATTTGAATAGCAAAGACAAAGTAGGATGATTAAAAAACTATTAATTAGTTTATTAAACTGACCTACCTGCTGCTGGACCTAGTTTTACAGAAATCCACAAATTCCCACAAGCTGTGCCACTGGAGACCAATATTTTTAGCCCAAAGGTTCCCAACCTGTGGTCCACGGATCCTTGGTGGTCCGTGAAGGTACTGCAGGTGGTTCATGGAAAGTTTAAAAGTAAGGATCAGGCCCACCGTGGCGGGCCCCGTTCCTTACTTTTCTTTTCTTTTTTCTTTTCCTCACTTTTCTTTTCCTTTTCTTTCCCCAGCCCCAGGGAGGGGGCGGGGGTCCGTGAAATTTTAATAGATTGAAAAGGGGTCCGTATGCTCAAAAAGGTTGGGCACCACTGCTTTAGCCTATACCAATGTAAACACCACTTACATCCTAACTGCTAATGACAGTAGCAAGGAACACAATTACTTCAATAGAATGTTTAATAAAATATTTCACTATTTGTATATTCAAAACTTAGCCATATGAAAAGCAGATAACAGAAACTTCAAGCAATTACATGTATATCCAATAAAACAAGCACTTTAATGGGAAATGGATGTGCTCAACTTGAGGAAAAGAATAGTTATTGGGCCTGAGTAATTTCAAAAAGAATTACTGGAGTTAGAATCAGGATCTGGGGACTCACGAGGCTCCCCAATTGACAACAATGAACTAGTCAATAAGAAAAAAGCTGCCAAAGAAAAGGAAAGAGTGAGAGAGAGGAGTAAATTGGAGGGATTTTCAGCGGTGACAAGATGGACAACTACATGAGGGTCACAAGTACCTGTAACAACTTGGGAGCTGAGCCCTGTTGAGATGGTATTGAAAGTTGCAACCTCAAATGTACACTTCAGAGTGCATAGTACAGATAGAAGATCTTTTAGTTTTTGGAGGGGCAATATTTGGATCTTGCAGGATCCAAATGTGACATAGAAAGTCAAAGGGATCAGAAGAGGGGCTTAGTTTTTGGTCCTCAGTACTTGATATTTACTAAGGAATAGGGACACTGTTTTATACTTGTGCAATGTGGGTGCAGAAGGGGATTCTTATTTGATATCTTCTATTTGTGAGATGTTTTTGGTCCACATTGTCAGAAACTGAGGAAAGATCTTTATAAAGAGATTGCTCCTTTTTATTGATGTCTTGACAGTTGTTTTACATGGGGGATTTTAATGGTTTAGCTGCCGTGATTGAGTGAAGGAATGTACAGCATTACAAGATAATGAAACTTACTCACAGTTTGTGTGATACTCCTAGGCTAAAGGATATTTCTGGGCATCCTCATTTAAGGAAGGAGGGAGCATTTACATTTTCAGAGGGCAACTGTATACTCGATTGGACAGGGTATAATGTGAAAACTACCACAATAATCAGAGGCTGTGCAATGCAATCTGTAGTTTTTTGACCACTGCTTGGTCCGAATTGACTGTGCTGAATATGGAACAGTGACATTTGGCTGCAGTTATTGGAAACTAAATACTTTACTCAATCATGCAGTTGCAATCAGAAAGATTGAATACATCTTTATGGCTGAGAAACAGTTTGGGAGTTTTATGCATCCCAGATGGAACAGTGGGAATTGACCAAGCAGAGCCTGGTGATTTCTCTATGTTCTTATTTCAGGCTGTCTGTACACAACTGATTTCAAGCTTTATTTGGCAATGCAGAGCCATTTGAGAGATTTTGATAGTTGACGGTGAGCTGGAAAATGCATAGACCCAAGGGTCGTTAGAGGAATTAAGAAGGAAATGGTACAACAGTACAGGAGAAAGTTGGAATCATCTAAATTTGCAAAGAAATTTAGGAGAAAAGGGGGGGCAAACTCCTTTGATATATAAGCAGGATATAAGGAAAAGACACTGCAGAGGGGTTTGATGGGTTATGGGATCCTAAGAAAAGGGCAGGTCCACAGGGACACTGTTGGCATGGGAGGATAGCACAGTGAGCTCTTTCAGGGTATGTCTACACAGTGGCACTATTTCGGGATAAAGTCCATTATCCCAAAATAGCGTTGTGTGCGTCTTAACAGCACGCCTGTTATTTTGAATACATTTACAGATGTATAGACAGCACCATCTTTCAAAATAAACTATCTTGAAATAAGCTAAGCAATTTGCATAACTCAAATTGCATAGCTTATTTTGAGCTATGTGTGTGTGTAGACGTACCGCAAAGCCAAATAATTCCTGCTTTCCACCAGCAGCAGCAGTAGCAATTTTTTAATAAAATTGAAGGTTTTCCAACACTGGCAGATGAGGCCAACAGAGGAGTAGGAGTTTCACTGCGCTATCTAGCCACTTAAGAAGGGAACTTCTCTAGGGATGCATGGTTAGACAGTAGAATTTTATCAGAGATTTATGGATCCCTCTCTGTGGTGCTCTCATGTGCTTTCAATGATGCCTTGATTAGAGGCACATTGGGATCTTCCTTTTATTAAGTCCTTTTTTGTGGGGGATTGGCAGACAAAGGGGATTTGGAAAATATCAGGAAGTGGAGCCTATTGGTCTTTTGAATATGGAGTACAAAATGTTGGCTTCCATTCTAATTGAAAGATTGGGGAAAATAGCTGGAAAATTATTGCACTCCTGTCAGTCTATCACAGTTGAATGAATGTCTTACAGTGGCAGGCACTTTTGTAGGAACTCTGTGAAATTGGGTGACAGTGACAGTGGTAGGGGTTTTTATTGGCTTTAGATCAAGCCAAAGCTTTGGATAGAGTGACCTACCTTCGTCATGGATGAGCCTTCGTGGGGTTATGGATATTTTGGGACTCACCTTTGTCAATGATTTCAGTAGCCAGGTTGAACTGGGAAAAGCAGTTTGCCTCCAGCCCAGTTAAGGAGATGAGGTAGAAGAGGTGGACCCTGATGCTAGCAGAAGGGGTGATGATAATTAAAACATTTTGGTTACTTCTTTGCATTTATGTGGGATATGTATATCCTCCCCTAGAAAACTGTTGGTCAAACGGACCTGGTTATTTTTTCAGATGCTCTGGGAGAATAAATGTAACTGAGTGAAGAGGTGTTTTGTTTATTTACCAATTAAAAAGGGAAGCTTTGGGGATGATGTGCCCTGAATCTTTCCTGATGTTGTTGGGTTTTGTTTTTAATTTTCATAAGGTTTGCATGGCTGGGGGCAGGGAATAGCCATTTATTTTCCAGTATCACTGGGAAACGGGAGAAGAGGAAAAGGTAATGGGAAATGAGTTAATGGGAAAAAGGGGATGCAGCCTCTAGCAAGGTATTATTTTTTGCTGGCCCAGCAGGCTCTCTTACATACAACTTGCCTCAATTCAGGCAACAGCACTCCAGCATGGTGGCTCACAAGTTAAGTAGACTGTTTCAGCAGAGGATACATAAGGCATTTTCCCTCCAGAAAGCTATCTGTCAGTACTGACTTGCCTCAAAGATTGTGTTAGTGGGGCACTGTTGTTCCCTTCAAGTGCAAGGCCGTGTGGTGGTGGGTATCTCATGTAAAACTGTATGTTAGAAGTAACTTATGCAGAAAGCACATAGTAAAGATAGCCTGCCCTGGGTGAACCTGGTCTGTATCAGAGGAGACAGTGGATCACTCGTTACTATTCTGCTCATTTGGGATTTGATAGTTTCAAAACTGAGAGTCCCACTATTTTGTAGTCAGATTTATGGACTCCTGGATTTTGCACTTTTTCAGACACCAGAAGATCCAGCACCTACCTGGATCAGAAATTGGCCACATATTTTCTTTGAGAATTTGGCAATTTTTAACACAGCAGTTTTTATATGTATGGCAGAGCTGCTGTTCAGCCTGTCTTTAGGCACAGGGTATATACACCTGAAACTCTAGTCCACACTGTTGGCACTGGAGGAGGAAAAAAAATGAATGAGTTTTGCAGAACAGTGGGCAGCTTGGGGACCTAACATACTGGATTGACTATCTAGCTTTCAGGACAAAGGGTTTGCGATTTGTCCTGATTGTGACTACTTTTTTGGTCTTCGTTCTGTTTATTTAAGTAAACATGAACAGAGGTAGAGGGAAATGTATGCTCTTGGTGACCATAGTATAATTTTAGAGTAACTGTTGAAATCATTGAGTCAGTGGGGTTACTGTGAATTTAGACCAGTCTAACAGAGAGGAATGTTCCCCATAGTTTTAAAAAAATTGCTATGTAACTGTTTAGAGAAAATTATTTAACAGTCTTGTAGAAGTTGTGTCTGACCTGAAGATCTCATTTGTTGCTTGGCTCTAATATTGTGAACATCAAAGATTGTGTGTTAGGTATGCATGCAAATCCCCTGCAGCTTTTTTCATATTACTGTAACATGATACTGCATCAAGAATGCAGTGCCTAAAGCACTTAACTACAGCTCTGCTAACCGTTACAGCTTAAAGTGGTTTCCTTGTTCCCATATCACAAAGCACCATATGCCACTGGGAAAGCAGTCTAGTTTTAAAAATGCTGTTTTTCAGGAGTTGTCTTGAAAGGAACATTTCACCAAAAGTGGTTCACTTCAGCCAATCACACTGATCAATGATTTACTTACATTTCCTGGCACTCACTCTCTCTTTTTTTTTTTTTTTGAAAGACAAAGTAACTGAATTTGGTATGTGTTTTATAAGTACTGAGCCAAATGCTGATCTTGGCTGAAAGAATTTACCCCTCAATGTAAAACATCTCGCCCTTCCCCCCAACAAGACAGATTTTATTTTTGGTTGGTTTAATATATGGTTTGAGGGGTGCCAGTTAAGATCAAGGTTAGTGGTGACTGTGGCTGGGGGGTCCTGGCAGCAGGACTTGGAGACAAATGAAGAGATGGTTGACCCCCAATTCTGCTGTGGTTGGAACTGTCTTTTCAGGGATTACACATCAACCCACCATATGAGATGGATGCATGAGATCAGGCAATAGAGCAATGTTGTGGATGAGGGCAATTGCAAGATTGTTAGGCTTTGCAGAGAGAGAGTCAGGAGATGCTAACAGAGGAGAGGCTATAACTGGCCCCTGCCTTTCATCAGCTATCATGATTTCTTGCCTTTAAGGGTGTGTCTAGACTACATGGCTCCATCGACAGAGCCATGTAAAGTAGTTTACCCGACATACTCAATGAAGCGGGGATTTAAATAATCCGATCTAGTCACGGATTGGTTGACAAGCAAAGCCTTTGTCGACCGTTCCTGTAAACCTCATTTCACGAGGCATAAAGGAGCGGTCGACAAAGGAGCTGGCCCCGGAGGCTGGAGGCGCCGTGGCCAAAGAGGCCGGAGGCACCGCTGCTGCAGCCACGTGACTGCAGGTCAGCCCCAGAGGCACCGCTACTGTGGCTACACAGCCCTGGAAGCTGGAGATGCCACTGCCAAGGTCCCCAACCAACCCTGGAAGCAGGAGACGGCCCCAGGCTGCATGGCCCTCAGTCCCAGCATTGCCTCCTCTCCAGCAGCTGCACGGAAGGGAGGAGGGGCAGGGCTGAGCTCCTTTCCCTGCAGCGCATGCCCGGTAGGGGGCAGGGCCTGGAACTGCCTCGCAGGCTGGATCAAAGCCCTAGGTGGGCCGGATCTGGCCCTCTGAGAGGCTTTTCTCTGGTATAGGACCATGGTGTCCAACACATTAGTCACTAGCCACATGTGGCTATTTGGCCGGTTGAGAGTGGCTAGTTGGTTTGAATGATGTGACTATTTGGCTGGTTGAGTGTGGCTAGTTTGCTATAGCAATAGCTACTATAGTGGCTAGCGCTTCAGAACTGGTTGGACACCACAGGTATAGGAGTTACCATTGCCTCTTTGTCTTTCATTATCTACCATAGTGGTGGACAAAATATGGCCTGTGGGACAAATCTGGTCTGTCTAACAATTCTGTCTAGCCGGTCATGACTTCCAGCAATTGAGGAAAATACAAGAACAGGAGTGGGCAACCTGCAGCTTTTTGGCTGCCCCCTTGTGATCACTAGGCTACTAAAAGTCCTGCAGTGCAGTGGGATTCAGGCAGGCTGGCTGCATGCCATAGCTCCACTCTGCTCCCCGAAAGAGCCAGCTGCTGCTGGCATGTCTCTGCATCCTCTGGCAGGGGGAAGGTGGCTCCATGCACTACCCTGCCTCCAGTACCTTCTTCACAGCTCCCATTGGCCAGAAACCAGTCGATGAGAGCTGTGGGGCAGTGTTTGCAAGTGTGGGCAGCACACGGAGACTTTATGCCCCCCAAGGGGTGCACAGAGATGTGTCAGCAGCAGCTGGCTGCTTCCAGCAGTGGCATGGGACCATGGCATGCAGGCAGCTTGCCTGAGCTCTGCTGCGCTGCTAGCCAGCTGGGAGCTGCCTGTGGTAAGCACCTCCCAGCCAGAGCTTGCACCTCACACCCCTCCAGCACTCTAACTGCCTGCCCTCGGTCAGAATCCCCTCTTACATCCCAATCCCTTGTCCCATCCTGGAACGTCCTCCTGTACCAAATTCCCTCCCTGTGTCCACACCTCTCACCCTCTCTTGCACCCCAACAGTCTGCACAAGCCTAGAGCTCCTTCCTCCACTCAAACTCCCTCCCAGACTCCTCCTCCATTAATATAGTAGAAATGTGCAGCCCAAAATTCATTGAGTAGCCTCCCTGTGCAGAGTATTGCCCACCCCTCATCTGCTAAGAATGTTTGCCTTTGAGGTTAATCTAAGTGGGTTTACGTTAACAAACGTGTGGCCTTTTTAGCCATGTTTTATCTTCAGTTTTTGTCTGCACTCACTGGCACATGCCTTTAGAAATCTGTGATTAGTTTGCTCATTTGTGGTTCTTTGGTTTCTGTATAGAAGTCCTTTTTTACTGAGTCTAGATAATTTCTTGGGGTCAAGCAAACAGAACTCATGAAGGTGAGGTAGCCTAACATTAGTCTTCCTTACATATTCGATTACCTTCTGTGCTTTTTTTTTTTTTTAATCTACTACATATTTGAGAGAGTTTGTACATCTGTGTGTTTGTTTGTCTGTTTTTTCAAGAACTTCTCCTAAACAGTAAGAGCTAGGACCACTACATTTGGTATGCAGCTTCCTCTTCCCCTAACTTATAGCATGGTAAGAGTTTGGTTACGCCAGGACAATGGGATGTGTGTGGAATGTGATTGTTTCTCATCCAACAGAAAGGGAGGGTTGTGAGAGCAGGAACATTTATATTCCCCAATGACCATAGGGGAGCAGCAAGCACCCCAGCCCTGGGGAGCAGCCGCCAACCGGCCAACATGGCCCCTGCCATCCCAGGCCAGCTCTGGGGAGAAGCCGGCAGCCGCTTCCACCTCTTCCCTCTGAGCCCGCCCCCAAACTTTCCAACCCTCTTCCCTGATTCCTGCACCCCCCACACACCTCAGTCCCCAGCTCTGAAGGACTCAAGCAATGATGGGTAGATCTTCTAGTGGTAAATATTACATTTTGCAAAACAGTCAAGTTGTAAACTGCCAATTACATATGTGTTCTGGATACTCTAACAACCCTAAACCTAAGAAACATTCTTTTATATCTAGGGCTAGCAAGAAAACTATGACCATTCATTGCCAGGTTCAGACTTGCTGCTGATCTTCATGTTTGGGATCTTCTGCCTTGATCAGTCTGTGTATTGAGCAAGGATGTTAAGAGGCAGGTAACTGACTAACTGTGTAGTCGATACAATTTGTATCAACTGCATGGTTAGTCGATAAAGGAAGGTGCTCTCTTGGCTCACACTGGTCCAGGAGCTACCCCCACCACGACTCTGCAGTTTAAATGTATTAGGAGCTGGGTGTGCAGGCAGCCCAGCTCCTACTACATTTAAACTGCAGAGGTGCAGCAGGGATAGGTCCGCGACCAGTGCAAGCTAAGACAGAACTGGGACCGCTGCGGATCTGCATTTTAAAATGCAGAGCCGCAGCAGTACCGGACTGACGCAAGCCAGGACTGAGTCAGGCTTGCTCAGTTCCTGCTCACACCTGGTCCGGCAGTCCCTGTCCATGGGGGTTCCTAGTGGGAAGCTGGGACCCTCCATGGACAGGGGCTGCTGCCGGAACTGCCTCTGCCTATGTCAGCCCAGGCCGCTGCAAACAGGGGCTCTGGTGAGCCTGGGTCCACCTCAGGCAGAGGCTGCTTTGCGGCAGCCTCCTATACTCCCCCCACCCCCACCACTGCTGTTGTCTCTGATAGAGGCAGCAGTGTGGGGGGTGGGGAAATGGCACTGCAGAGATGGTGCTGGAGGGAACTGGCTTACCTCTAATACAGAGGTAGCAAGGGGTGTGAGTGGAATGAGTAGTTGACTGCTTGATAAGCTTAGGCTTATTGGGTAGTCGACTGCTCAACTACTCTTTTACATCCCTAGTGTTAAGTAATACGGGGTGTTGGAAGCACAGCATACACCAGTGCAGCACTCTCTGCACTGACTCCCTAGTGACTAGAGTCAAATTCAATGTTTTGAATCCTCATCTTCAAAGCCCTCAATGGCATTGGCTATACTTATCTGGGGACAATCTTACATTACATGATCATGACCTTCTGCCACAGCTGAGTTCCAGCGCAACAATGGGACTGTCAAGTTCATGGCTAAGACTTGTCTATAATGGAGACTAACCTTTAGGTCAAGAGGTCAAGATGCCCCTAACCTTTAGAGCCTTTCAGAACAAAATGCAAAATCACCAACAAAAATTAACAAAAATCTAGGTCCTGCAAACCGAAAGGACAGGAGAAACTCAGTATCACCTGACTCTTGCAAATTTGATCCATGTGTGTGCAATGGCCAGCCTATGCAGATAAATGCACAGGACCAGGACCAGTCACTTTGGGATCTAGAATTACTCAGGATCATTAAATCAAAAGTATACCTCGAAGAGTGGATCTCACAAAACTAGTAAGAAAATGGCAGATTAAATTAAGGATGTTAAAATGTGATTAGTTGATAAGTGCCTCTGCAGAGCTGCAGTGGGGATAGTTCCAGAGGAGCCGACTCGAGCCGGGATTGAGCACCACCCGCGCTCTGGAGGTGGCTCTGGAGCAGGCACAAACCAGGACTGCTCAGTCCTGGTTCGAGTCAGCTCCTCTGGAGCTACCCCTGATGCTGCTCTGCAGTGGCGCTTATCAACTCATTGTAGAGCCACATCACGGGTGGCTCTGGAGCCAACACGAACCAGGACTGCTCAGTCCTGGCTCAAGTTGGTACCTCTGGAGCTATTCCTGCTGTGGTTCTGCAGAGGGTCTTATCGACTAATCGTATAGCTGATACAAATTGTACTGACTATACGATTAGCCAGAGAATCACATTTAACATCCTTCATTTCATCTGCTGCTTTCTTACCCAGTTTTGAGAGATCCCTTTGTAACTCTTTGAGGTATACTTTTGATTTGATGATCCTGAGTAATTCTAGATCCCAAAGTGATTTACAAACTCTATAAGGATTCATTTCACTCTCCACTGAAACATGGCCATGTCTGGGATGAGATATTGCAGCTGGCTAACAGCACGACTCCATTACATAAGTGTAGGACATGAGGTGAAAAATACCACAGCCAGCTTTAACTGCAAGGGAGAAAGGATGTAACTGGAATTTGGTCAGGACATAGGGTCAATACACCTACTGTTTTGAAAAGTGCAGTGGGAACTTTAATGGCCACAAATGATCAGGGCCTTTTTATATCTCATCTGCAAGACAATGCTTCCAATTGCACAATGCTCTTTTAACAGCCTGCTGGGGCATTGGTTCCTTAAGTGAATCACCATCTCCACTTCCCTCTGCAAATAGGTGTTCAGTGGAGGTGTCAATACTGACCTTATTAAACCTTGAAAAAACTTAAAAACAACAAATAGTCTTGCAGCACCTTAAAAACTAACAAAGCATGCAGACGGTGTCATGAGCGTTTGTGGGCACAACCCACTTCTTCAGATGAATGGAGTATTAAAGGTCCAGTTTAAATAAATAGGGGATGTGGGGAGTGGGGAGGGGGAAAGAAGGAAAAAAAATAGTTGTTCAGCTTGTGAGATTTGACTAAATGGCTATGACTGCTGAAATACAAACAAAACAGGACATGGACACAAAACCATGTGCTCCTGCTGCTCAATTCATGCTGATGCGTTTATCAAAAATTCATATCACTATCTAATTTCACAGCAGAGACTTTCATCCTGTGATCATGTTTTTATTACAAGGAACATTCTTTCTGCTGTATAAAATGAGAAATGTAGATTTAGCTGTTTTTCTAACCTATGGATGTTGGGTGCAATGGAATGATGCCTATTTGTTGTGGTATTATTGACCTGTTGCATTCTGGTTATTTTAAGGAACAGGGATTAGATCCAAACTCACTGCTGCTGATCTGGACAATCACAAAGGATCTTATTCATAACAGTAAATTAGATTATATATTTATGATAAATATTAATATGATAACCGCTCTCAGAGAGTAGTCATTAATGGTTCACAATCCTGCTGGAAGGGCATAACAAGTGGGATTCTACAGGGGTCTGTTTTGGGACCGGTTCTGTTCAATATCTTCATCAACAATTTAGATATTGGCATAGAGAGTACAATTATTAAGTTTGCAGATGATACCAAGCTGGGAGGGGTTGCAACTGCTTCGGCGGATAGGGTCATAATTCAAAATGACCTGGACAAACTGGAGAAATGGTCGGAGGTGTGGTGTTTATACAACAGGAGGTAAATAGGATGAAGTTTAATAAGGACAAATGCAAAGTACTCCACTTAGGAAGGAACAATCAGTTTCACACATACAGAATGGGAAGCGACTGTCTAGGAAGAAGTACTACAGAAAGGGATCTAGGGGTCATAGTGGACCATAAGCTAAATATGAGTCAGCAGTGTGACGCTGTTGCAAAAAAAGCAAACATGATTCTGGGATGCATTAACAGGAGTGTTGTGAGCAAGACACAAGAAGTCATTCTTCCACTCTACGCTGAGGTGATTAGGCCTCAATTGGAGTATTGTGTCCAGTCCTGGGTACCACATTTCAAAAAAGATGTGGAGAAACTGGAGAAGGTCCAGAGAAGAGCAACAAGAATGATTAAAGGTCTAGAAAACATGACAATGAAGGAAGACTGAAAGAACTGGGCTTGTTTAGTTTGGAAAGGAGAAGACTGAGAGGGGACATGATAGCGGTTTTCAGGTATCTAAAAGGGTGTCACAAGGAGGAGGGAGAAAAATTGTTCTCCTTGGCCTCTGAGGATAGGACAAGAAACAATGGGCTTAAACTGCAGCAAGGGAGGTTTAGGTTGGACATTAGGAAAAAGTTCCTAACTGTTAGGGTGATTAAACACTGGAATAAGTTGCCAAGGGATGTTGTGGAATCTCCATCTCTGGAGATATTTAAGAGCTGGTTAGATAAACATCTATCAGGGATGGTCTAGATGTTACTGGGTCCTGCCGTGAGGGCAGGGGACTGGACTTGATGACCTCTTGAGGTCCCTTCCAGTTCTAGTGTTCTATGATTCCATGATTTTTTAGGCCTTGTCTACATTGGTCTGCAGTTGAGACTATAAGGACCTGATAGAGGCAGCAAGGGTGGGGAGGGGGGAGGAAGCAACTAGTGGACTTGTAGTCAACTAGTAGACTAATCCTTAACATCCTTATACCATACCATACCATATGAATGTGCAGCAATATCCATGTGAGAGAAGCTAAGAATGGGGTTTCAGTCTCCCCTTTAGCTAAATCCTGGATGTAACTTGAATAAATGTAGGAGGCATTATTTAAATAGACCAATATATTTTTAAAAGTTCATTCACATGGACCGCAAAGTGACCAGTGAGATCAAGGAACCCAATAACTACTGAATCTCTTTTATAGAAGCAAATGCCCTGGGATTTTTAAAAGTTATGAGAGCAAATAATTTTTGGACAATTGCTGGCTGATTGTAATCAAGCAAGTTCTCCAAGCAAGATTCAATGACTAGAAACACATTTGTTTTTACTCTGTGATTTTACTGTTAAGAGCATGATTAAATATATGTCCTTTTATCTAGAGGTATACAAGTATTAGCACACCGGGATAAAATTGAAAAAAACATGATGCCATCAGTAAGTGGTATGACTTCATAAATATCTACTGATTTGTGCTAAATTGTTTTTGCATTCAGCTTTGGCTACAGAAAAATCTAACACAACTTTTGCAATGATTAGCCCCCATTGTCTAAAATGAAGTTTGTCACTATATCATCCCTCACTTATATATTTTTTTAAACTATCACAATCTAAGCCCTTACTTGTCTCTCTCCTGCTCTTCTCAACTTTACTACCCTGCTGAAAACACTTCCATTGTTTTACTTAAAAATGTTGGACCTTGATACTATGTTCATTTTCCTAAGTCAATTAATAATATCAATTTCCCTGAAGGTCAGAAACAATATATCAGGAAATACCACCTGCTTGTCAGGGCTATCACAGGAAATTTGCATTTCCACTTTGTTGTTTTGGATTGACAACCTATATTATTTCATTGTCCCAGAGTGTAAGAATCCTTGATCGCTAAAAAGAGAGTGAAAGAACGAATATTACTGTCCCGGCTACACTCCTGCTGGCATTTCATGGTCATTAATAATCAGAGTGAGAAGACAAACAGCCTTTTTGCTGAAAGATATGCATGCTTTACCCACGGCTCTCAATGTCACTCCTACAAAAATATGGTAGCAATTCAGATTGTTCTCTCAATGTCCTCCACTTTGGCCAGATTTCCCCCCAGAGCTGGGTTACTGCCTGAGTGCATTCTTTAACCTTCTGTAAACACTAGTTGGAGAATGAGGTGGTGTGGCCACAGCAGTATGCTTCTACCTCATTCCAAAAGGCCTACCAGGCTCTGATTCTGTCATGGTAGAGCTAAATAGCTTTCACTAGATTTTTACACAGCTAGTCAACAAGTTTGAAAATCAAGCACTTCTGGGTCACCCTTGGAAAGAAAAAAACAACAACTCTGCCTTTAAATACCAGTTCTCAATTCCTATGAATTTCCATGAGCACTATGAGTGAATAGCTCAAAACAAAATTCAGCCCTTGAAGTAACAAGGAGCAGAAACTCCAGCAATTTTACAGCCTTAGAAATCTCAGACTACTCATAAAGGCTCATAAAATGTAAAGATGGAAGATCTCTGCTAAATGGAATCTACATCTCTGCACATTTTAAAATACTATTTCCAAAGGACAAAACAGATATTAAAGTTGATCTTAGAGAAGAGGCTTTATTATCATACTCTTTACTCTCTATAGTACTTTCCTACATAACAGATGCCTTATTATTAATACCCTCTATACTCCGTACTCAAATATAGTTGCCTTCTTAGCCATCCTTCTTTCTCCTCCTGAGTTTATACTTACTGCTCTCTGGCATACCTCACAGACTGGCAGAGCAGGGTACAGTCCAGAGCCACAAATAGTGTATTTAATAGAATCTGAATGAAAGTAGAAAGACTTGTTTTGCTCAAATGGATTTTATTTATTGGGATATGGTGGAGCTCAACTCAATGGTTTAAGACAAACCATCACTACTGGGGCTTTTTTGTACAGTATCCAGTTGGCTATGTGCCTGAAAAGAAAGAATCCCAAGGATTACACTAAGGATGTTAAGAGGCAGGTAACTGAGTAATTGTGTAGTCAATACAATTTGTATTGACAACACAATTAGTCGATGAGGGAGGGTGCTCAGAAGGAGCTACCCCCGTTGCAGCTCTGCAGTTTAAATGTAGTAAGAAACTGCAGAGACACAGTGGGGGTAGCTTCTGGACCCGGTGCGAGACGGGACTGAACTGGGTTTGCTCAGTCCCAGCTTGCACCAGGTCCAGCACCCCTGTGGACAGGGGCTGCCGCCGGAGAAGACTTCCCTACCTCCCACCACTTGTACTGCCACCTCTGATAGGGCCAGCAGAGTGTGTGTGTGTGTGTGTGTGTGTGTGTGTGAGGGAACAGGGGCCCAAGTGGCACCATGGAGATGGTGCTGGGGGGAACTGGCTTTTAAGCCAGCTCCTCCTAGCACCAGCTTCTGCTTCCTCCCTCTCCGTTGCCTCTGATATAGTGACAGCAAGGGGGGGAGGGAATGCTAGTAGTTGACTCGACTACCCGATAAGCCTAGGTAGTTGATTAATCAACTACTCTTTTACATCTTTACATTACACTACAAGAAATAGTATTTTGATACAGGTTGAACCTCCCACATCTGGGACTCTCTGGTCTGGCAACATCCATGCTCAGGCAGGGCCAGGGATGTTGCTGGACCAAAGAGCCTGGGAGCAATGCAGGGGCTGGGAAGCCCCGGCTGGGCCAGGTGACATCTGCAGAGTCCTCACCCTGGCCCGGAACCCCCAGCATTAATAGGGCCATGCGGCTGCCAGGGAGCTCCTGCCTGGGCCAGGGAACCCTTGGCGTTAGCGGGGTCACATGTCCGGGAAGTCCCAGTCCCAGCCAGGAATGCCGGGAAACCCCCAGTGGCAGTGGGACTGGGATGACCAGACCAGGCAGCCTCTGCCATGGAACCCCCGGCTGAATTGGGGTTGGCGGAAGCGGCCGGCCCCAGAAGCAGGGCAGCCAGGCAGCCCTGGCTTGGGAACTCCCGGCAGCAGCAGAACTGGAAGTGGCTGGGTGGCCTCAGCTGGGAAGCCTGGAAAACACCCTGCGGCAGCGGGACTGGCAGTGGCCAAACGGTCCCATTGGGAACCCCGGGAGACCTTGGGGCAGCAGGCGGGAAGAAAGGTGGGGAGCCATGGTGGGCCAGCTTTAGCTGGGCCAGCAACAGGGCAGTGAGGCCCTGGGAGAGGAGCCTGGGAGTGAGGCAGCCAGCAGGGGAGCACTGACCTCCCCTGGTCTGGCAAACTCCCTGGTGCAGGACAGCTCAGGTCCCGAGGGTGCTGGACCAGGGAGGTCCAACTGATCCTTTTTTTCCAATAATAGGGGTGTTGCAAGACACAACCCTATTTCAAACACCAGTAATAGATACTCTTATGAAGTGGACTGGGCCAAGGCTGAGAAGGGACATAGCCAGAAGTAGAGTGGATGGGGAACTTAATCTTATTGGCTGTGTTAAGCAACTCCTTATTTAAGGGGAAACTTACGGCTCGTCCCTGAAAGCGAGAGTAAAATATCTCTAAATTAATTACACCTAATGAAGGGCATTCACAATGAGAGGCAGAAGAATGTGGAGCTTCTATGTAAGTGATACACTGGCCCTGATTCTGTTCCCTTGCTTCTCCCACCCAAACAGCTTTGTTCAGTTGTGGCCTGGTGAAGAAGCTGGAAAGTCATGCTACCCAAGGAGTCATCAGGTGGTGTGGAATCTGAGGAGCAGTTCTATATGACTCCTTTTGGCCCCAGGTATAGGAGGCCTGGCCTCTTCAGCAATTCCCAGCTACAGAAATAGCATCCTGGGGCTTCTGGCACTGCATTTCAATTAAAGCTTCTCTGAGACTGCACTAAGTTACAGTAGGACCAATAGGAACCAATCTAGCCAAGTATCTCAGCACAGGTGAGGATCTAGGTCATTGTTTCTGTATGTGTGAAGTTGCTAGCCACACAGTGGTACTCTTACTAGCAAACAGAATCAATGAAAGCATCCGATTGATAGAAAAGTTCTATATACAGGTTGAACCTCTCTAGTACAGAACTCTCTGGTCCGGCAACACCCATGGGCTGGCAGGATTTTAGTTAGCTAGATGTGTGCTTATCATGGATGTGGACAAGTTTCCCATGGTCCCATAAAGTTTGTTTACATCCACCGATCCTGGATCTCAGTGTTCTGTGCTGTTATGTAGCTAAAATTCATTCCTAAATGTTTTCTAGGAGCCCAGTAAGTAGTGGAGGTGTTGGTAATGCTGCTAGACAATATTGGCCTCCCATGGTTCAGCAAATTTTCTGGTTCAGCAACGGCCAGGTCCTGAAGATACCAGACTAAAGGTTCAACCTGTACTGGCACTGATTCAGATGCTGGTTTAAGAAAGATTGTTTTAAAACTACTGACTGATAAAACTGACAAGTGCTAAAAGACAGCCCTAAAATATTGACTGGCTCCCTATCCCCATCATAAAGCTACTGCTGATATTTCAAGTGGGTTTGAATGAGCTATTTTTCACTATATTCAGCGTTTAACTGGAAATAGCAATCTGCTTGATACACCAGAGCACTTGGACCAGCAGTCAAAAAGTTCAAAAGGTAAGAAATATCTCTCACCATGAATAAACAGTGATGTGCATTTGAAAATAACCTTTTCATTTACAATTAGCTTTTCGGAGCCTTCTGCTTGGCAATTCTCATGTTGAAAAGTGATCGAGTTTCCAGCCTAGTTTAATGGTGGTTTAAAAATCAGAAGAAAAAGCATCAGTGTTTGGTATTAAAACAAAAAATGTTTAATTTTTAAACATTTATATTCTTTTTATGATTGTTAAAACAATATTAAAGCAGAATATAAACTGTTTTATAGCCTCAGCACAGGACTCCCCTGCCACTGTTTCCACAAACACAGTCCTCTTTCTTGGCAAGACGAGCGCCACCTACAGGAGGTTCAGAAATGCTAGTAATAATTACTAACGCCAGATGAAAAGCCTCAGTCTTTGTTCAGCCAAAATCCTGCCTGAGTAAGGATTTCAGGTTTTAGCCTATTACTCTCAATTAAAGAGAAAAAAGTTTATTTGAGATCTGAGGTGCTTTCAGCTTGACATGCTGAGCCAAAGAGATGCAGTTTCAGTTCTCTCCCTTTCGCCAAAGTTTACGTTCTGTTATTCAAAAGGGCACCAAAAACTTAGTATTGTCATATGGTTCTGTTACTAGGAGCTCAATACTGCATGCCCTTCATGACAGACTAGAGAATGGATGTTTAAGTGATAAACAGAGGGGTCTTTACAATAGGCTTCAAAAGAACTGAAAAATACCTTTTCCCAGAGTTAGACTTCAAACAAAGAGCCTTACTGTATCATTCTTTCCAGGCATTTGCGTAGTATTCATTACCATAAAACAAAAACACCTACAGTACACTAGGATGTGCTATACTTCTTTCAAAAGGATGATGTTCTGTCGGTGAATATCAGGCAAAGGGGGTCGCATGTTGGGCACTCAAAAACTAAGATGCTTGAAAATAGAGGGCGTATTGAAAAGTGTTTCCTAAGTGAATTTCAGATCTGGGTCTGTCAATGGTAGCAGAGCCAGGCTCAAAACTCAGACCACCCTGCTCTATTTGTATCAGCAGAGCTTTTTCAAGAGTATTCAAATGGCAAATGTTTATAAACAAATCTTTACCCTATGGCTCTATGGGTACGTCTACACTGTGGGGGTTTTCTAGAATACCGGAGGTATCCGGGAAAAACTCCATTGTGTTCAAGGAACATATTTGTTCTTCAGCTTTTCTTTGCTGGAGAGCAAACATGCTCTTTTGGGGAGCCCTGTATACCTCGTTCTACAAGGGATAAGGGCTCCGCTGAAAGAGGAAGCTTTTCTGCCATTTGGCCCCATCTAGACAGGCCAAATGGCGGAAAAGCCTCTTCTGAAAAAGCGATTGGAAAAAGCTACGCAAATTGCAGAGTGCAATTTGCGTAGCTTTTTCTGAAAAAAAAAAAAACCCTGATAGTGTAGACGTAGCATATGGATTGAAATATCACAAGTCTATCCTCCCTCCCAGTCATCTCCTCATATATATCAACCTAATCCAATCATTAGAACAAGAGGTGTAATAGTTGCCCCTCCTCTGTTCCTCATGACCCCTGTTTCTAGACCCATACAGCAGCAACTTTGTTAGTTCCCCCTCTTCCCACAGATTTTTTTTCTTATTTTCTTTTAGTGGTGTGAGGGAGGAAGCCGTTCTGCAATATATTTTACTAACGATTTAAAGCATATGGTCTGAGAGCTGTGAGTGCCATGGAAGATTATTGTCACATGTCCCAACCCACTGCATATCTGTTGACACAGTATCACCTTTCATAAATTGCTGGATATAATTTTCCCATCAGCATCACTCTAAACACAGGAATTACTGCCAGGACACAGATCCAAATAACCCTTATGTGCTTAATAAAATAAATAACAATTGGCCTCTGAAATGTCTCTCCTTTAGAGGAATATTCCTTATTTTAGATCAAATGCTTCCTGGGGATCAATGTTAATTTGTAATTTCCAGTGCCACAAATAACTAACAGAGAAAAAGAAAAAAGTTAAAAAGCAGAAAAAGAAAAAAGCAGAACTCAGATAAAATTAACCTGATTTATTTTTTTATTTAAAAAAATGTGCTCATCTAGTACTCTGGGTGCACATATCATTTTTAAAGGGATGCACAGAGAGCAAGACGCACTCAGATTTACATCAGGTCTGCTTTGCATTCTAAGCCTAGCTCCATATTAATGAGGATAACCCAATGTATACCACCTGGCCCACAAAGTTCCCATGAATAATGAAATGTCCTTATAAAGCCTTCTCCTTCTGCCAGATAAGGAAATCGCTTAAAGAGTAACACTGTACATCAAGCCAGAACTCGTTCTAACTATCTGGGTCACTTCTGAGTCAGGCAAGAACAAACAATTTCATTCAGTTGAAAGCCCAATTTTCTGTAGAAAGACAGTTCTGATGGAAAATTTCCAACTGGTCCAAATCAGGACACTTTGTCTTGTTTTAACAACATACACTGCTCTGTATTCCTGGACCAGACTACGTCCCAACTCTGCCTACCAATCCCCCTCCACCCTCACACCACATATACACACAGTGCCTACGAAAATACATGGACTCTGCAGTGTGCCCTGACATTCAATAGATCTTGGCTCCAATGGGCCAGGGAGTAAGTTCCAGAGCTGGGAACCCCTCACTAAGAAATGCTATTCTACCAGTCCCTGTTGTTTAAACTTGGCAGTTGAGTGCCACTGCTCAGATTAACAGTTGCAACATCACATGAGTAGAGAGGTGGTCTCTATAGCGACATCAAACTACATCAAGATTTATAGGCTGAAACCAACAACTTACACCTGTAGACCAATCAAGGCAAATGATGAAGTAAGGACATAAGGTGGGAAACACAGCTAAATAAGTGAGAAGACACATTCCGTACTAGGTGAAATTTCCAACTGGACTTGAAGTGTAGACCACCGTCCAGTAATCCAATTCAAAAGGGGCAAAACAAAGGCAGCACTCAGAACATTTCCTACAAACGTCAAAATAGAATTAACAGTAACAATCTTCCTCTCTCTCTTCCTTCTGATGGTTATGAGAAGCAGCTTAATTACTTCAAAGAGTGTTATCTTAAAACCAAAGTATTTGTTTGCATTTATGAATTCTAGCGAGGCCCAATCCAACTTCAAATTCATTTTAATGGCCAAGTTTATAAAACATAGAATTATCTTGTCTAATATTTTACAGTCTACTTTTGTAGAATAAACATATATGCAGTGTATACTATATAAACAGAGTATACTTGCACTATGAACCTTCCATCACACCTGCATGAATATTTTCAACTCTGATGTAATACTACTTTGGGATCTGAAGCATTGTGTTATATCAGCCTATACATAAAACAGGCCAGGCCAGGGTAAATTTCAGCCTGCGGGCCATGTCCAGCCCATCAGACCTTTTAATCTGGCACTCAAGCTCCCTTTGGGCTCGTGCCAGAGCTCCAGTTGGGAAGCGGGGTCAAAGGCTTAGCTTGCTGTACATGTGCCATGGCTCTGTGAGCTACACTTCAACCACCCATGTGCCCCTCCGATTCCCACATGTAGAGGGCAGCCAAGAGGCTCTACACACTGCCCTCACCCTCAGTGCCAGCTCTGCAGCTCCTATTGGCCAGGAACCGCAGCCAATGAGAGTTGTAGGGGCAGTGCTTGTGGGTGGGGCAGCATGCAGAGCTGCCCAGCTGCGCCTCTGCACAGAAGTTGGAGAGGAGACATGCTGCAGCTTTTGGGAGCTGCTTGAGGTAAGCACTTTCCTGGAGTCTACACATAGGAGCCCCTCCCCACCATTCCCCAACTCTCTGCTGCAGCCCTGATCCCCCCTTCTATCCTTCAATGCCAGCCTGAAGCCCCTTCCTGCATCTCAAACCCCTCATCCCTACCCCCCACCCCAGAGCCCACACCCCCAGCCAGAGCCTCACCCCACACTGTACCCCAACCCTCTGCTCCAGCCCTGATCTCCCTCCTTCCCTTCAAACCCCTCATTCCCAGCCCAGAGCATGCTCCTTCACCCCCACCCAGAGCCTCATCCCCATACTGCACACCAACTGCCTGCCCCAGCCCTGATCCCCTGCCCACCCAACTAACTCCTCAGCCCCAGCCCAAAGCACCCTCCTACCTCCCAAACCGCTCGTCCCTGACAACATCCCAGAGCCCGTACCTCCAGCCAGAGCACTCACCCCCTCCAGCATCCCAGCCCATCTCAGCTCAGAGCTCCCTCCTGCAACCAGAGCTCCTCATTTCTGGCCCCATCCTAGAGCCCACACCTCCAGTTGGAGCCCTCACCCCTCCCACACACCAACCCCCAATTTCGTGAGCATTTATGGGCTGCCATACAATTTCCATATGGAAACGTGGCCAACAGGCCCAAAGGGAGCCCACCCCTGAGATAGGTACTTTCAGGAAAGAATCGTTGTCAAGTGCAGTTTATGATGTACCTCGTCAGTGTAGATGGAAAGGTCACCACTTATACTAGTCTGCAGAGGCAGTGTTCTTTCAAGAGCCAACATTCCATGAGAGGCTGACACCTCAGATGGGGCATGTCACATGTGCGATGCAGGACTAGATACGTCTGTTCTGAGCCAAGTACCTCGTATATTACTGTTAACAGATGAGATCAAGATACAGGTCAGTGACACCACAACCTTATTGGCTCCTTCCAAGTGGTTGTCACATCAGGTCCTGTAGGAAACCTTACAGATTAAATGCAGCTGTAGCACATGCTTTATAAAGTTACTCTGTTATGAAACAACTCAGTGGTGTCTGCCCAGTTCCCAGCGGACACATTCTCATTGCACAACCACCCATGTTGCAACTGATACTAATTGGAACACTTGTTAGCAGTCCCAGGAGAGTCCAAGGCTCGACAAGGAGGATTACTACTCTCTCGTGCCTCCAGGTGAGGGCTTTAACTTGTTAATATTCTAAGTATGTATGGAGCAAATAACATCAGTAGGCATCAACATGCCCAGACCAGACTGTGCTGGTCCCATCATGGGGATTAACAGAGGACTTCAATTTCTAGAGCTGTCAATCTAGCTCCTTTCACAAGCACCAAATTCACTTTGGAAAACTGTATTTACAATACGGATGTTAAAATGTGTGTGATTTGCTAACTGTGTAACTGCTGAATTTTTCAGCAGTTACATGCGGGGTGGCAGCCAGCTCCCTGGGAGCTGGTGCACTCCAGGAATTGGCTTTTAAGCTGGCTCTCGGCGCACACTAGCTGCTGTCCCACACTGCTGCCTCTGATACAAAGGCAGCAGCATGGGGCGACAGTCAGCTGCCCGGGAGCTAGTGTGCATTGGGCCAGCTCCCAGCAAGTACCGGCTCCCACCTGCTGCCCTGCTCCAGGGAGCCAGCTGCTGTCCCGGGAGCTGGACTGGGAGCTGCGTATAACCATTTGGGTAACCCGGTTACCTGTTTAAATGGCTACACTCGTTCATCCTTAATTTGAAAGCAAGAATTTAAATATTAGTGAACCTGTGCACCAGCAGACTTGTATACACTGAAGATTTGGCAATTTTAAAGCTATAAACAATGATAAAGTCTCCAAACAAGCCACATTTACATTATATACTAATGATGCCTAAAAAATTCATCTTTTTAAGGAAAAAATGTGGGTTAGATTCTTAGGTGCAGCAGAAATGCACAGGATACAACAGGTAAGGAGGTGAAAAAGTGGCTTAACTTATGTCTTTCTGTGTTGCCTCAGGAGACTAAAGATACGTATAGTCAGATCAATGCTTCCTTCCCTCAGTTCACACCTCTGTTAACTGCTACACTGGCAGCAAAGAAAGTGATATAGTAGTTCCTATGACGCCTTTGCCTCTCCAGTGGATCATCCTTCTGCTGGAGTGATTCCCTCTGGACTGGTTACACCTGCATATGGGTGATGAGAAGCAGCTGTACTGCAAGGGTGAATCTGACCCCAAGCCATTTAAGGGATGGAGTTTGACCACAGACCATGAGTGCTAGTTAGATTTCTGAAATGTGTCAACATTTGAGACCTATCAACCTTCTGTGATTGGTCGGGACCCACTTGTGTTCCCATATGTGCTGATACCTCACTGAGTTTGCTTCCCCGATATTCTCGGCACCCTGTAATCCTGTCTTGCTGAGCCCAGCCTGTTTCAAGTGAGACACAGGGACAGTCATACCCCCAAGGCTGCTGACCCATACTGTAAGCAGCACAGTGTGAGATCTTTCCTCAGCACTCAAATGCACAGCCTCTCTGGGAGCCAAACCCTAGATAAATCCGTCTTATGCTGTATAGAGATCCAAACCGTATATGCTCATGAAATTCACCCTCTTTCTCAATGTAAAGAGAGATATGCACAGTCTCTTTGCCCCTTCTCCGGCTAACAGTTACTTATACTGAGTTTGTTAATCAATAAAAGTGATTTAATTAAGTATAAAGAGTAGGATTTAAGTGGTCATAAGAGATATCAGACAGAGCAAAGTAGGTTATTAAGCAAAATAAAACAGAACATGCAAGACAACCTAAGGGAACTGGCTACAGATAAATTCTCACCCTAGATGTGGTTCCAATAATCTCTGCATAGCCTTAGATGTTTCCAGCAGTCATCTTGGGAGGAATCCCAGGGGAGAAATGATGGCTTGGGTTATCTCACTCTCTACCCTTAAATAGGTTTTACAAAAGGCAGGAATCCTTTGTGTTCAGTCTAAACTTCCGCTGTGGTGTTGTGGAAAAACACAGCATTCAAAATGGATCCCAGCATCAGGTGACATGGACACATGGCTCTGCAGGGCCCCTGTCTCAATACTACATGGGCTGACTCACATGTCTCAAGGAAGATCAAGCTCCATTGTCTCTTGCTAATGGGCCACCACAGCCCTGAAGTTCAAATAGTGGGAGTGACCCAAAGGAGCAAATATGTATTACAGATACACAGTTCAATATTCCTAACTTGATCTACAAAAACGATACATGCATACAAATCATATTCAGTAGATTATAATATTTCCAATGATATCGCACATGAGTATCTCACATAAAGCATATTCCAGTTATGCCATAGTGATAAGCATCTTTCCATAAAGAATATGGAATGTCCCATCACTCACTCCCTCCACTGCGTGTGGAGCTTAATAAAGAGTGAGGCATCTGCTTCATATTGCTCACATTTAAAAAAAAAATCTCAATCTTATCACCAGTTGTTTCTGCCTTTTCTCTGGAGCTGCCAGGCCTACAAGTGTGTTTTCTCACGCTGAACAACAGGGAAACATAAATACTCTATCCAGGATTGCCTTTACAACAATCTTCATTCATGGTAACCCTGGTGAATATCCACAGCATGTTGCACAGTGGGAATTGTTACACTCAGCAATAGGCATTCAGATAGTATGATGGTGGGCTCCAGAGAGAGACAAGTGTGTCAAATCCTCTCTCCAGGAACCAGAGGAGATGGAGGGTGGATGGCTCCTCACACCCAACACGTGAATAAACTTTTGATGGTAATTCATAGGCTTTAGGGTCATAAGGGACTATCCTGATATTCTCATTACAGGACACAGAACTTCACCCACTCAGAATCTCCATCTCCTTTTGGGCCTTAGACCACTCTGACTTACATCCTTGGAACCCCATTAACCAAGGATGCACAGTGTAAGTCACAACAGAATCTAGCACATTAATTGAATTGTTTGCTTATGTCTGATTTTGTATGCATAGTTACAGGAACTAAAGGAGACTTGAAGAGGTAGATTAGTGCCCTTTAAAAAGTTCACAAACCATGAGATGTACATCTAATCTCTCATGCTTCTGGGCAAAAGTCACCTACTAAAAGCCTCAGGTCAGGAAGAATTTTCCTCTATGGCCAGGTTGGTCTGTAACTTCTCATTATGGGGATTTTGCTTCATCCTATGAAGCACTTGATTCTGGCCACTGTCAGAGACAGGGTATAGCAAGAGTGGGCAAGTGCACAAGATCCGGCATGCGGGCCACATCCAGCATCTCTGTGTTGTGGGGAGGTGCGTGGGAGGGTTAGAGAGGCTGTGTACACTCTCCTCGCTTCCAGCAAGTCTCTCAGCTTCCATCTAGAAACAGGACAATAGGAGCTGAGAGATTTTGCTGGGGGCAAGGGCAGCATGTGAAGCCTTCCTCTCCCCTGCAGTGGAGAGCACCACATGGAACAGCCAGCTGGGGGCTGCTAGCCAGCAGGGAAGCCTGCTTGAGAGTGCTACTAGCTGGGAGCTGCTTGAGTAAGCGCCTCCCAGCCAGAGCCTAACTGTGGTACCCCACCGTCTCTCACACCCAACTCCCTCCCAGAGCCTGCGCTCCCTCCTATGCTGCTCCCCCAGGCCAGAATCCTCTCCTGCACCCATATCCCATCCTGGACCCTGCACCACAATCCGCTGCCCAGGTCACCACCCACCCTCCTCACCCTCCTCACCCTCCTTTCCCACCCCAGTCACAATTCCTTCCCTCCTACATTCCTCCCCAAGCCAGAATCCTCTCCTGCACCCATACCTCTTTCTGGACCCTGCACCCCAAACACCTGTCCCAGATCACAACCCCCTCCTTCACCCAAACTCCCTTTCAGACCCCCACACCCTCTCCTGCACCCATGTCCCCTGTCCCCAGTTCCCTTCTGCACCTACCCTCCATCCCAGACCTTTTATCCCCTCCGTAGAAAAGTGCAGCCCTTGACCACTTACCAAAATTTATGGAGTGGCCCCGGATAAAAAATAATTGCCCACCCCTGGCATATAGAGCTACATGGACTATTTATCTCCAGTATGGCAATTCTTAGACCTACATCCATATAGAGTTTAGTATTTTTAAAAGTGATTTCAAAACAGTTCTTCCAGAGTGAGTCCATCCTCCTTGCCGCTAAGAAAAAAAAATTGTATCAGGCCTAAAATAGAATCCACTCCATAAAGAAGTTTACAGCACTATGACATATATTATATATATTTATGACCTCCATTTTTACTGCAGTCAGTCAAACCTATGTGAAGTGTGTGTGTGTGTATGCATGCATAGGATTCTTTTTTAGTAAAAGGAATGCAAAAAATGCCAAAATTCAGTCAAAATACTATTTTTGTCATCTTCTAAATAATACATCATAGTCAAACCAATTTCCTTCAAATTTTGTGGAAAAGAAAAATGTTCTTGGATCTGAGCTAAGAGTTTGTGCACTACATTTCAGTCTGGGGAGAACTTGTATGGCTGTATTTCACACTGCTAATATACAAACTTTATAATGGAAACACTGAAAGGTCCTCAAATGAAGCGATACCAGGAAGGACCTCTGTAATAAATTAAATTAACAGCTAATAGAAATTGTGATCTCATCACTTGTCAGCTAACATTATCCTCTGAATAAATGAGAAAAAACAGTTACTTACCTTTCAACTGTGTTCTTTGCGATGTGTTGCTCATGTCCATTCCAATACATGTGTGCGTGTCGAGTTGGCTGTAGTGCCCCCCTGCAGTGGTGCCTTCACGGCTATGTATATATACCCCTGCCAACCTGATGCCCACTAGTTCCTTCTTGCTGGTATAATTCAACAGAGGGGAGGTGGGCAGAGGACATGAGCAACACTTCTTAAAGAACAACAGTTACAAAAGGTAAGGAACCGTTTTTTCTTCTTCGAGTGATTGCTCAGGTGCATTCCAATATGTGACTTACCAGCAGTTTGTGTGGAGGAGGAGGCGGACTTCATCCTCCAGTGGAATAAACCTTCTTTCCAAAAAAGTCCAGCATCTTAGCCTTCTTATTTATGATTGCAGGCCCTGGGTGCTCTCTGTGGTTCACTGCATCCACAACCTGTGATCCTGGTTGAGGGTGCATGAAGAAATGTTCATAACCTCACTGTGGTATGAAATAGCACCACTCTATGCCTTTAGCCATGGGAGTGATTGACACTGGGGTCTGCCAAAACATCTTGGTGGAGGGATGCATTGACTTAATAATAGGCAGAGTGACCCTTGCTGGACCATCAGGTAAGAGTATATCCACTGTGGGGTCCGATTCCTACACCACTTCCTTGGCCTGGAGTTTAAGGTTTTGGGCCACCTGCCTAAGCATATCCTGGTGTGCCATCGTGTTCATGGAAGAGCGGGACAAAGAGGTGCCTGATACCACCTCGTCCAGAGACAACGAGGATGAAGCTACCAGGAGCACAAGATCCTCCTGTCCCATAAGGTCTTCCGAGACCTCCATCTCCTGCGGCTTGTCAGGGAGGGTTGTTGTGGGTGTGGGTGCCACAGGCACCTGATCATTGTGCCCCACAGTTACCTCTAGTACCAGAGGGGGGGGCTGGGGTTTCTGAGGAGGCAGATGGTGGCACACGAGTGTAAGGTAGTCTGTGCTGTTGGCTCTGGTGGTATGCCCAGGGAGTCCAAAAGGGCCATTGCATAGGTGCCTGCCATGACTGCACTGGTGCTGCTGAGGAATCAGAGTTCCAGTGCAGGGAGCGGAAGCGGTGCCAAAATCTCCGGGACATGAAGGACTCAGAGTCAGACTCGGATGTGTATTAAGGTGCCGACCAAGGGAGAGAAGAGTTTGTCGGGGCTGATGCGCGGTGCTGGGAAGAGCATGCATGCTAGCTCATGGCTGATGGCTTTCCTCTATATCTCTGTGCTGGCAGTACTGAAAGGGTCCTTGGTGCTGAAATTGCAGGAGGTGCCATAGGAGTAGGGATGTTAGATAGTGGGTAATAGAATAATCGAGAAACTACATGAATTCTTAGCAGTTACTTGACTATTCTATAGTCCTGGGAAGGGAAGAGGAGAGGAGATGGCAGCCAGTGTGCTCAGGCTCCACTCCTGGGGAGCCCCCCGCCATCCTGTGCTGCTGCCTCTGTATCAGAGACAGCAGCATGGGATGCCAGGTGGGAGCAGGTTTGCAAGGAGAGTCAGTTTAAAAACCAGCTCCCCTCGTGGACTGGCTGCCTGCCTTCCCCTACTGCTACCTCTGATACAGAGGCAGCAGCGTGGGGTGGCAGCAGCCCCTGTCTGTAGGGATTTGAGCTTCCCATGGACAAAGGCTGTTGCGGCAGGGAGGAGGCTGCCATGAAGCAGTCTCTGTCTGTGGCGGCCCAGGCTGCTGCTCTAGCCTCTGTCTGCGGGGAGCTGAGACCCCCCCTTGTGGACAGGGGCTGCTCCATGGCAGTTCCCCCCCCCACACACACACACTGCTGCCTCATTTGATAGAGGCAGCACCAGGGGAGGAGGCAGCACCGTGGAATCAGTGCTGGGGCGAACCAGCTTTTAAGCTGGCTCCTGTTCCTCTCCCCCTGCTGCCTCTGATACAGAGGCGGGAAGGGGGGGAATATGAGTAGTCGAGAAGCCTAGGCTTATCAGTTAATCATATACTCAACTACTTGTTTACATCCCTAATAGGGAGTGCCACAAATGGTGCCATGGGCGCAGGTGTTCGTGCCAGAGGCACAACTACCTGTGGTGCCATCAAGGCTGAGGCAGAGAAGCCAAGTAGCGATGCCGGGGCCGGTCCAGGAGGCAGTGCTGGGGTCGGTGTGGGAGGCGGTGCTGCTGGTGCTCCTTGCAGTGGCAGATGCGGTTCAAACTGTGCCAGTGCTATGAACTCAACAAGGTCCTAAGTGGCCTTGAAGGTGTCTGGTATGGAGGGCAGGTCCAAGTCCTCCTCCACCACCACCACCACCACCACAACCTCCAGAGAGTTCACTGATACCAGACTCGACAGCCTTGCCCAGTGTGCCAGAGTCGACGATGTTGGGGCTGAGGTACCCGGCATGGGCAGACTTGGCACAGTGCTGGCTGCCTTGGGGGCCTTGCTAGACCTCTTGGAAGGAGAACAGCCCCGACTGGTCTTTTTTTCTTGGGCACTGGAAAGTGTGGCCGGTGCCATGTGGATGGGCTCATCTTATGCGAAGGGGACCGGTGCCAGTGATCCCTCTGCTCATCATGGTGCAGCACCATAGCCTCTCAGACTAAGGCCAGCGTGCTGTGCATGCAGGGAGTGGAGGTTGTGGTCATAGTGCTGATGCTATCAGGAGGGTGTAAGCCACTGATCTCTCTCTCTCTTTTGCTTCAGGCTTAAGCCCCCTACAAATACTGCATGTATCTTTTTCCAGGTACTTCAGGCAGACAGCAGGCAGAGGCCACCTCTTAGCATACGCTTCCTGCACTCAGCACATTGTTTGAAGCCCTGGGGCCTCTGCATGCCCTAAGGGCTCGAGGGAGGAGCCCCTTAGAACAACTAAATATTTAGAAAATCTCAGAAGTTAGTCTGTAACTTTAAAAACAACTAGCAGTCCTGTGGCTCCTTAGAGACTAACAAATATATTATATCATGAGCTTTCCCCGGTAAGGAAGTGAGTTTTACCCACAAAAGCTCATGATATATTTGTTAGTCTCTAAGGTGCCACATGACTGCTCATTGTATCTAGAAAACCAACAACTCTATAATCTGCACTGCAAAGGACTACGAGAACTAAAATACTAGGGACTAATGACTTGTGAAGTAAGAAAGTCAGAAGCTCCAACAGCTGTCACTGGTAGAAAGAAGGAACTAGTGAGCATCGGGTCAACAGGGGTGTATATGCACAGCCATGAATACACCATTGCATAGGGCAATATAGCCAACCCGATGGGTACCGTTACGGAAAAGCTTCTGGTGATCATACACATGGAGTGCACACACAGGGTACGTCTAGACTGGCGTGTTTTTCTGCCGTGTCCAGACTCCGTCCGCATCCAGAGAACACATTTGCTCTTCCGCTTTTTTTTGCGGAAGAACAAATGCACTCTTTTCGGGAGCCCTGCATACCTCGGAGTGCAATTTGCGTAGCTTTTTCCAACAAAGGACTGTAGTCTAGACCTAGCCACACATACTGGAATGGACATGAGCAATCACTCAAAGAAGAACGAGCATTTACTGGCTTCTGTCAATTCTTTGCTATCCTTAAATTGTACCCATAGAATAGCAAGCATTATGAAATAATGTGTCTTCTTTAATGTAAACAGAAACTATTGATTTTAGGCCAGATTGAATCTCAATTACACTAATTTAAATCAAGAATATCGCCATTGGAGTTTTCCTCCTATACTACAGAGTATTAGGATACAAATAAGAGTTAAAATCAAGTCCTTGTTTGTTTTCTGCCCGTAGGACATGCTACACTTAACATCCTTTTAAATTCCAGAGATAATAAAGTTTATACTAAACGAGACAGGTCCCAGCACAAGTCTGTACTGATGGCAGGCTTAAGAATCACTTTGATGTTTACTATTTTGAAAATACGAGGGCTGGAAGGGGGTGTATGGAAAGACAGAACTTGACATTCTATTGATATTGTGATTGAGCTGATAATATGATTATGGTACATAGAGCATCAAACAAGTTAAACAATTCTTGGATAGTGGTGGAAGGGGCAGGGAAGTATGAGAAACAAAGAAAACAGAGTCAGTCAGTACAAACCACAGAATGCTAACTTCTGTTTCCTAGAGAAGTAAATAAGCAAACCCTTTCCAAAGAGATGTGTTCAGAACATGAATTTTGTAAGGTGTAGGCATGATCTGTTGTAAAGATAATTACAGTGGAATTCAGGTGGGGCCCGTACACAGGGTATAGTTCTGTGAGGTTAATCAAGCCATAAAACAAGGGGTCCAATTCTCTGTTCCTGCCAAGATGCACTCAGCATGGAGGCAGAGGCTTGTGTGTCTATGGGTGTAGACCAGCTGACTTTGCCCTATACCTCTTTTAACTGACACTTGGATTACTTACTCATAACCTCCAGGAGGATGTGGGCAAACCAGGAGTAGTTGGTGTGCAGTGGTGCATGGGCCCTGTCCTGCTCTCCACATATCCCTAACAGGGGCTGCAAGAGGCAATTAGCATATACCCATTGAATCAGCTCCATGCCAGCTGGAGAGCCCCCTTGTGTCATAGGAATTTCAGTGGGTATGTCTGATGATTTAAGGCTCCTTTATACTGCTGGAGAAAGATATGGGGGCCTTAACACAACATGGAGCAAAACACAATTTACAAGACAAGACACAGTTTACAAGATACTATTAAATTAAAAGAAGCCCTAAAACACAAACATAGCTTCAAATATTTTAAGCCTGAAAGAGATCAGATTCACTTGCACAACACAGGAACCTCATCCAGTGATTCTTGCATCAAGCCTATAAAAAAGATCTGTTCCATAACTGGTGTCTTTGAGATGTGTTCTTCATGTCCATTCCACATTAGGTGTGTGTGCTCACCACCAGTGTTCCCTCTAAGCTGCATGGCAACACAGCTTCACAGGTGATTAATCAGCCCCCTGCTCCCCCAGTCAGTCAGCTCCATGCAAAGAGCCCTGAGCCTCTGTCTGGATGTTGCTGATTAATCACTTGTGAAACTGTGCTGCCACACAGCTTAGGGGGAACACTGCTCATGCACTGATGCTGGAAATTTTTCTCTCAGCAGTATTCATAGGGGAGCAGCCCTGGTGACCCCTGTAGTGGTGCCTCCATGGCACCGTAAAAGGTGCACCATGCGCCCCTTCCCTCCCAGTTCCTTCTTGTTGGAAACTCCAACAGTGTAGAAAGGAGGGTAGGTTGTGGAATGGACATGAGCAACACATCTTGAAGAACACCAGTTATGGAACAGGAACTGTCTTTTCTTCTTCAAGCGCTTGCTTATGATCATTCCACATTAGGTGACTCCAAGCAGTGCCCATGGAGTTGGGTAAGAGTTCATAGCTGTGAGATTGTAGCACAGCTCTGCCGAACCCAGTATCATCTTTAGCCTGCTGAGTGATGGTACAGTGAGTCGTGAACATGTGGACCAAGAACCATGTTGCGGCTCTACAGAAGTCCTGTACAGCACATAAGCCAGGAAGGCCACCGATGATGCCGGAGATTCTCCATTTGGAAATTATTTGTGATGACACTGGAAGGCCCTTCATCCTGTCACCTCTGGTGACAAAGAACTGCGTCGATTTGCAAAAGGGCTTGGAGGTTCCAAGTAGAATGCCAAAGTCCTCTTGACATCTAGGGCATGCAAACGCCTCTCCTACGCTGTATTATGCAACTTGGGACAGAACATAGGCAGGAATCTGTTCTTTGGAAGGAAGATACCACCTTAAGCAAAAATGCCAGGTGTTGGACATTGTCCTTGTTAAAAAAAAAAAAAAAAAGTGTTGGTTGGTTTTGAAGTCAGGGCTATTATCTCTGATACTCATCTTGCCGAAGTCATTGCCACTAGGAAAGTGACTTTCCAAGACAAGAAGGAGAAGGAGCAAGAGGCCAGTGGTTTGAAGGGCAGGCAAGTGAGCCTGGAGAGAACCAGGGGTCCCATACCTGCAGGGAGAGCCTCCCAAGGCCCCAAAGGAACTTAACCATCATGTCATGAGAAAAGAATGTCTGCCCTGGATTAGCTGGTGGGAAGCAGAGAGCTGTAAGGTACTATCTTGGAAGAGTGTGCCAAACCCTGGTTCCTGAGGTGCAGCAAATACTTGAATATGGACTGCATGGAAGAGCATGAGGGAGAGATGCCACATTCCAATGCCCAGCAAGAAAATCTTGTCCACTTGGCCGAGAGGTAAGTGAGTCTTGTGGAAGGCTTTTTGCTCCCCAGGAGAACCTGCTGGACTTCTTCCAAAGAGGTACACTGCTCCATGTTTAATCATGGAGCAACTGTGCCGTGAGGTGTAGAAACTCCACGTTGGGATGCAGTAGCTGGCTGTGACCCTGCAACAGCAGGTCCAGGTGGCTCAAAAGGGGCCACCATCGTGTTCATGAATGTACTGAATGAGTGCTGGTGTGGACACACTGGGATCATCATGACCCGTGCCCTGACCCTCTTGATCTTTACTAGTACCCAGCTTATGAGGGGAATCAGTGGAAATGCATGCACCAGGCTCCCCACCCACAGCAGAAGGAAGTCATTGGCAAGGGAACAAAAGTGATGAAGAACAAAAGTGATGGCACTTCCTGTTCTGCCTGGTGGTGAACAGATCCAGTTGGGGAGCACCCCACCTCTGGAAGAGCATTTAGGCCACTTCCACGTGGAGGGACCACTCGTGGTGAGAGGAGAAATCCATGCTGAGATGATCTGCTAAGGCATTTCTGATACCAGAGATTAAAAGTCTGCAGATGGACGTAGGAATAGGAGTAGGGCCTCCTGGCAGAACATCAAGGCTTTCAGAACATCAAGGACATGTTGTCTGTCCAGGACTCGTACCACTTTGCTGGAGAGTTGAGGAAAAAGACTCTACAGGCCAAGAGAATTGCTCTGAGCTCTTCGACATTTATGTGAAGCACTGTAACTTCTGTAGCAGGAAAAAAGGCTGTTAGGCAGAACAACTCTGATATACTAGCATAGGACAGCAGAATGTTCCAGCATTGTCACTGGTGGCAAGAAGGAACTGGGGGGGGGAAGGAGTGTGTGGTGCTCCTTACACTGCGCCATGGAGGTGTCATTCCAGGGGTCACCAGAACCATTCCCCTAAAGATACTTCTGAGGGAAAAACTTCCAGCAGTGGTACATGTGGCAAGAACACACCTTTAATGTGGAATAGACATGAGCAAGCATTTGAAGAACCTGTGGTTTAACTACAGCTCTTAGGAAGATGGGGAGAAGGATAGCTCAGTGGTTTGCTCATTGGCCTACTAAACTCAGGGTTGTAAGCTCAATTCTTGAGGGAGCCATTTAGGGATCTGGGGCAAAATCTGTCAGGGATGATACTTGGTCCTGCTATGAGGGCAGGTGACTGGACTCAATAACCTCTCAAGGTACAGTCCAGGTCTATGAGACAGGTATATCTCCACATTTTATTATTATAAATCTTGATTTAAAGATAGCAAGTGTTGAAGAATCCACCACATCCCTAAATAAAGTGCTACAATGCTCAATTACCTTCACACTGCTGAACATTTGTATCTTAATACTAATTATGTGAGAACTAAAAATATGAAGAGTAACTGAATCGTCACCAAATCATGGTTCTATGCCAATTTACTCCAGTTGAGGCTGGGTCTTTAATCTCTTTATGGCTTTTTAAATCCCAAAACAGAGCATATACAATCATTTTTAAATACTTTTGTGTGAGAACCTAGAATTAGGCAAGAAATCCCTGCAAGCTGCATGGACACTTTTCAAAGACACCATAATAAAGGCCCAACTTAAAGGTACACCCCAAATTAAAAAACATAGTAGAAGAACTAAAAAAGAGCCACCGTGGCTTAACAACCATGTAAAAGAAGCAGTGAGAGATAAAAAGACATCTTTTAAAAAGTGGAAGTCAAATCCTAGTGAGGTAAATAGAAAGGAGCATAAACACTGACAAATTAAGTGTAAAAATGTAATAAGAAAAGCCAAAAAGGAGTTGGAAGAACAGCTAGCCAAAAACTCAAAAGGTAATAACAAAATGTTTTTTAAGTACATCAGAAGCAGAAAGCCTGCTAAACAACCAATGGGGCCCCTGGACGATTGAGATACAAAAGGAGCACTTAAAGACGATAAAGTCATTGCGAAGAAAATAAATTAACTCTTTGCTTCAGTCTTAACGGTTGAGGATGTTAGGGAGATTCCCAAAACTGATCCGTCCTTTGTAGGTGACAAATCTGAGGACTTGTCACAGATTGAAGTGTCATTAGAGGAGGTTTTAGAATTAATTGATAAACTTAACAGTAACAAGTCACCGGGACCAGATGGCATTCACCCAAGAGTTCTGAAAGAACTCAAATGTGAAATTGCAGAACTATTAACTATGGTTTGTAACCTATCCTTTAAATCAGTTTCTGTACCCAATGACTGGAAGATAGCTAATGTAACGCCAATACTTAAAAAGGGCTTAAAAGGCGATCCCGGCAATTACAGACCAGTAAGTCTAACATCAGTACTGGGCAAATTAGCTGAAACAATAGTAAAGAATAAAATTGTCAGACACATAATTTGTTGGGCAAAAGTCAACATGGTTTCTGTAAAGGGAAATAATGTCTTACTAATCTATTAGAGTTCTTTGAAGGGGTCAACAAACATGTGGACAAGGGGGATCCAGTAGACATAGTGTACTTAGATTTCCAGAAAGCCTTTGACAAGGTCCCTCACCAAAGGCTCTTACGTAAATTAAGTTGTCATGGGATAAGAGGGAAGATTCTTTCATGGACTGAGAACTGGTTGAAAGATAGGAAACAAAGGGTAGGAATAAATGGTACATTTTCAGAATGGAGAGGGGTAACTAGTGGTGTTCCCCAAGGGTCAGTCCTAGGACCAATCCTATTCAACATATTCATAAATGATCTGGAGAAAGGGGTAAACAGTGAGGTGGCAAAGTTTGCAGACAATACTAAACTGCTTAAGGTAGTTAAGACCAAAGCAGACTGTGAAGAACTTCAAAAAGATCTCACCAAACTAAGTGACTGGGCAACAAAATGGCAAATGAAATGTAATGGGATAAATGTAAAGTAATGCACATTGGGAAAAATAACCCCAACTATACATATAATATGATGGGGGCTAACTTAGCTACAACTAATCAGGAAAGAGATCTTGGAGTCGTCGTGGATAGTTCTCTGAAGACGTCCACGCAGTGTGCAGCGGCAGTCAAAAAAGCAAACAGGATGTTAGGAATCATTAAAAAAGGGATAGAGAATAAGGCGGAGAATATCTTATTGCCCTTATATAAATCCATGGTACGCCCACATCTGGAATACTGCGTACAGATGTGGTCTCCTCATCTCAAAAAAGACATACTGGCATTAGAAAAGGTTCAGAAAAGGGCAACTAAAATGATTAGGGGTTTGGAACGGGTCCCATATGAGGACAGAGGACAGATTAAAGAGACTGGGACTTTTCAGCTTGGAAAAGAGGAGACTAAGGGGGATATGATAGAGGTATATAAAATCATGAGTGGTGTGGAGAAAGTGAATAAGGAAAAGTTATTTACTTGTTCCCATAACATAAGAACTAGGGGCCACCAAATGAAACTAATGGGCAGCAGGTTTAAAACAAATAAAAGGAAGTTCTTCTTCACACAGCACATAGTCAATCTGTGGAACTCCTTGCCTGAGGAGGTTGTGAAGGCTAGGACTATAACAGGGTTTAAAAGAGAACAAAATAAATTCATGGAGGTTAAGTCCATAAATGGCTATTAACCAGTATGGGTAAGGAATGGTGTCCCTAGCCTCTGTTTGTCAGAGGGTGGAGATGGATGGCAGGAGAGAGATCGCTTGATCATTACCTGTTCGATTCACTCCCACTGGGACACCTGGCATTGGCCACTGTTGGCAGACAGGGTACTGGGCTGGATGGACCTTTGGTCTGACCCAGTATGGCAATTCTTATGTTCTTATGTAAATGTTTTTTCCAGTCCCTGAGAATTTTCAAGACTTCAAAAAGATTTCCCACCTTGAATCAGGATAAAAGGTTGAAATCTTGAAAATTTTCATTAAGTGAAAATACCAACTGTTTTTGAATTGGGTCAACTGAAACTATCAATTTAATGTTGGTCTTTGATTTTTATTATCTAAAAATTTTGACACAGACTGAAATACAGAACTTTTCATTTTGAAAATGTCAAAAGAGGACATTTTCAAAAAATAAAAATATTAAAAATGGAAAATCGTCAAAACTAATCATTTCACACACACACACAAAAATTCCTGTTCTGACAAAGGATCCTAAACAAAGTTTTGTCAAAAATTTCCTAACCAGCTCTAATAAAATCTGACTGGGTCTCAACCAACTGTTGTTTATTTTGAGCCTTACCAGAAATTGTGTGAGGGCCATATGGACAGCAGACAGAATGATTCTCCTCACACTAACACAAGTTGAAAATCAAATTACTTTTGCTTTACTCTAGTGCAAATGAGAAAAAAGCCAGGCCTGGAATTCAGAATACATTGCTTGATGGGAAGCAACCAGCCATAGCAAATATGCTCAGAAACACAGCAACAAGGAACTAATACGCATTATGGAAGTAAATGCTACATATATTTTGAGAAGGATGGCCAAATATGCACACATGTACACAGTCATCTATTATCCCCTGTGTGCTGCTGTCATGATCATGAGATGGCCAGCAGCCTGGGGACTAAGGGGTTAACTATGTCCCTTACCTAAGCCAGGTAGAGTCCGCCAATAAAAATGCAGATAGGGATTTCAAACTGGGACAAAGGATTTTTGGGTTTTTCCCTCCTTTGTTCCTGGGCAATTTCTCTTCAGCTACTGAGGGGGACAGACATCATGTCTGTCTCCAAGAAAAGACTCTTCACTATCTGTAAGTAAGGCAAAGTTTAGATAAATCTGTTAGGTTTTATTGTTTTATGGTTTGGGAATGAGAATCTGATGTCTGTGCATTTAAAAACGGGATTTTCTCTCTTTTGCAACTAAGTTTTGGTCCATGGTGGAATCCCTCCATCAGTATATTAATTGGTGACTTTTCCATCTAGTCATTTTGCATGTAACAGAAATATTGTGGTGATAATAAAAGTTCTTTCTCTTTCTTTTTTATTAACCTGGTATTGGTTAATTTTTTTGTGTCCTGGTTTTTACTTTAGGGCTGAGATTTCCCAAGTAGTCTCTCCCTGGTTTCTTTATTATTACTTGGGTGGTGGCAGCGGATTTTTATCCCCAAAATCTAGATTTTTTTAAGATTTTGGGGGAAAGCTTTATACCAAAGCCTGGAGAGATAAGCTTTTGGGGTACCTTTGCGGGCCCCCACTTCTGCATTTATCATGCCAGAGTGGGGAAGAAGCCTTGAAAGCTGGTGATTTAAATCCCATTAGCATCACTGATACTTAAAAAGAAGAGAGATTTCTCTACGCATTCTGTAAAGAGGACTCAGATTTATAGTCTTGCATTTAGAATGGATTCTAGTTTCAAATATAATTTTCGGTCCTGGTACTGTATTTTTAAACTAATTTACTAATTTTTAATTACTGAATATGACACCTATAGGAATCAACTAATCCAAAAGGCTTTGATTATGGACCAAAGCTTCAGATGGTGTAAATTGGGTGGTGTAAAAACTAATAAATGCCATCTGAGGTTATGGATCAATGTCTATTTTACGTGCGTTGTCAAAGGTGGAACAACCAATGTGCACACATTCTTCTCTCCTAAGAGAGCATGTCCTCCTAAATGTGGGGGGAAGGGGATATTTTACATGGGCTGCCATTGATTTAAAACTGCTAATTTTACCATTCTTTGGAAACTCAAGTACATGCAGAATAAATTTGCACAAAATGGGGCTTGTTGCTGGAGACGCTGACCTCCAGGGCGACCCCTTGATGATTCCGCTCTAGTCTCCGACAAAACACCAAAAGAACTTCACCTTCAATCATTGTTAAAATGTGACCTCGTGGTTACTTCCCCACATGAGTTTAGCTGCAGGCCTATGTTTTAAAGTTCAGGCAGTAAAAAAAACCAGATTATTAGACGCAATCAGGAATTAGACTTCAAAGGCTATTAGTCTGTCATTTGAAATTAACATATTAGATAGCAATTAAGCCACTTTGGGCATGCATAGCATCAGTTCTTTAGGAAGAATGGAGATAGTTTTTAACAGTATTAATCAGAAAAAGATTTAATTATTTAAATGCACTTATATTTCCAGCATGTTATAAATCACTGAACTTAATAACAGAAATCCATTTGATAACACATCACTGACAATAGTATCACCAGGAATCAAAGCTATAGTCTCAAATAAAATGTTGCATTCATGTTATTTTCTGACTATTACTGTGTAAGGCTATGTCGAGACAGCAGAGTTATATCGGAAAAAGATACGCAAATTGTAAACCACAATTTGCGTATCTTTTTCTGCTTTTTTTCTGAAGAGGCTTTTCCGAAATTTGGCCCATCCACATAAGGCCACATTTCAGAAAAACCTCCTCTTTTGGAACATCCCTTATTCCTCATACAATGCGGAATACAGGGATTCCAAAAGAACACATCTGCTTTTTCAGAAACTGTTCCAAAAAAGTCGGGATACGCACTGCAATGTAGATATAGCCTTAGTGACTGACTATCCTGGGGATGGTGTAATTTAAAAAGAAGAATGAAAAATAGATGTGTCAAAAACTCAGACTGGAATGATGAATATACAATCATTAGTCACATGTTCCACTTAAATGGCTACTTAGCTTAATTATAATACATCCTGAAGTGTGCATTAAGTACATTAAAATGTTTAATCAAGACATTAAACCTCTCAAATACAACAAGGGTGAAAACCAAGTGCATGTTCACAGTAACTGTGATTATTATTATTATTACTATTATGAACAACAACAACAACTTGAAGTTTGAGGTTTTATAAGGGACAGCTGAAAGACCACTGGGCTTTGGGCCCTTTCTGCTGTAATACTACAGTTCCGGAAATTGCACCCCTGTGATTACACCTGATGGGACTTAGCTGTCTAAATCACTCAGATCTTGCAGATCAATGTCTAAAAATACCTTTTAAAATTTTGGCTGTGCTGTCTAATTTCTCTTCCCTTTGTGTAAAACAGGGATATCTCTAAAGTCTATGCAGTTACATGAGGGTGAGATTAGAATCAGGTTGTAGTGTACTTATTAAATTACAGCCATTTACATTGAACTGAGTAGTAGATCCCCTTTAATGAGGTCCATTAACATTCTAACTAACCAGCTGGCATATATTTTGTGCTTATATCTGATCACAAGCAAGGCAATCATTTTGAATCTTATATTTTTCAGGTTTTTAGCTTTTGCAAAGAAAGAAAGAAAGAAAGAAAGAAAAATAAAAGCTGCTAGGGCTATATGAAAACTTGAAGAAAAGAGCATTGCCTTCAATAGCTCCAGGAAAGGATTAGAGGTGAGCATAGTCACAGCATAAATGTCATGATTCCTCAAAACTAACCACTGCCATCATGTGCTTGAGTTCAGGAATCTTGTTCTGAAGAACTATGAGGGTTATCCAGTTTACCTTTGGCAATCCATTGATATATTGGTCACTTTTTAGAACAACCACCCAATTTTCTTACAATAGATCATCTTCCCTCGTGACATTTTCAGATTACTCTGGCACTTGTGAAATTATTTTTTCACAACTAATTGCCAATCTCCCCTTTAATCAGTTAACCAGTTAAACATCACATTTAACTGGTTGACCAATTAAATGGGATTTTATATCCCTCATTTTCACTAGAGGTGGTAAAATCATGCACTGAGATACTCCTGTAAAATAGTGTTATTAACTCCTTAAAGCAGGGAACAGAGAGTCAACAACCCTGGTTCTGTTCCCAACTCAACCACTGATTCACAGCATGGCCTTTAACAAATCAAATGATTTTTTTCTCTACCTAATTCTCCTCTCACTCACACCAAGGAAAACAGAAGTCATTGGAGTTAAGTAACCTAAGTAAGAGGAGAATCAGGCTGTATGTGAAAGTTTGTGTGTCTAAAATGACTACAGTTGGGGAAAAACTTTTGTGTAAAAAAATTTGACAAAAAAATAGGTTAATTGAAACTGAAATTTTTTATTTGAAAATGTCAACTCAAATTTAAAAAATCAGTTTTCCCATGGACATTTTTAAATGAAAAATTGACTTAAAATAATATGTTGTTTCTCTATTTTCAGTTTTAAAACTGAAATGACATGACATTTTACGCCAAAATGTCAATTTGAAATTAAAAAAAGCCTACTCTGAAACTTCCAGCCCAATATTTTTTAACCAATATTTTTTAAAGCTTTTGTGTTCAGAATTTCTTGCAGAAAATATTTTGTTTGTCTTCCCAGCACAGGGCTGATGGGAAGTTTAATCAAATAAGGGTTGAGATCTTTAAATGACAGGAACTACACATCTTGCAAAGGGATTGATCTGCATGAAATTCTACAAAAGTCAATGAAGCCATGTCTATGCTACGCGGAAGATCAGTGTTGCTGTGGTCAATCTTCCAGGGTTCGATTTAGCAGGTCTAGTGAAGATCTGCTAATTTGAACTGAGAGGGCACCCTGCTCTTCACTAGGGATGTTAGATAGTAGGTAATAGAATAGTCAACTAACCACATGAATTCTTAGTGGTTAGTCAACTATTCTATAGTCCCTGAGGGTGGGGCTGGCAGCCAGTGTGCTCCAGCCCCACTCCCAGGGAGCCCCCTGCCACCCCACACTGCTGCACCTGTGCCAGGTAGGAGCCAGTCTGCAAGGGGAGCCAGTTTAAAAACAAGGACCAGCCTTTGTCTGCGATGGGACCAAGCTCGCTGAGGATAGCGGCTGCTCTGAGGAATGTAGAGCAGCTTCTGTCCACGGGGAAGCTCGGACCCCCTGCCCCGAACAGGGGTTGCTGCTGTGAAGCAGCCTGGGCCTGCCGTGGGCAGGGGCTGCTGCTGCGAAGGAGCCTCTTGCAGCAGCCTCCCTTCACACCCCCTGCCCCCGTGCTGCTGCCTCTGATAGCGGCAGCAGTGCGGGAGAGGGGGGAGGTGGCTTTTAAGCCGGCTCCCCTCAGCACCAGCTCCTGCTCCGCTCCCCCTGCTGCCTCTGATACAGAGGCAGCAAGGGGGTGTGTGGAAATGCAAGTAGTCGACTAGATTAACTGATATCCCTAGACTTTATCTGTTAATTATCTTGTCAACTACTCAGTGATATCCCTACTCCTCATGAGGAATAAAGGAAGCCGATGGGACCATATGCTCCTGACGGCCTCCCACTTTGTGAACAGTGATTTAAGATATGTTGACTCCAGCTACATAATTAACATAGCTGGAGTTGCATATCTTAAGTCGACCTTCCCCTTTAGTGCAGACATGCCCTGAAGATCCATGCTGGTTTAGGGGACATGACCACTGGCTGCTTTGCAGGTGCAGAGTTCATACTTATTAGTACACAAAGTTTTAGCATTATGGTCTCAAAAATGCCAATAGTAAATAGTGAAACTTTGGTCAGACTGAGAAAATAACTTTCTTATATTAGCCATTCCCAAGATCCAACATCCTTACTAGAAGGAGCTTCACGAGATTTAAGTTTTATTTGGTCCCTCCCCTCTAAATAATAAAAAGGTATTATCTGATCTTTGGTTGCTGATTTCAATTTGTATGAAGCAAAACTAATTTTTATTTCACCCCTTTGAGTTCTTAAGAGTATTTTTCACAACATATCCATTATTAGAAAAGCACAGTACTTGTTAACCAGCTGATAGACAGAAAAAAAACCCCTGCAAATGTATTTTTTAAAGCACTACAAAATAACTGCAACCGTCGAGACAGAGATTAAGAGCAGTGGAAACTTGAACTCATGTTCTGATGCCCAGGTGAGACATTCCTTAACATCCTGTCTTTCCCCTCCTTCCTCAAATGCCAGTTATTTATGGGATGCAAACTCAGAACTTACCCCAAATGTGAAGGAAACTTCTGAATCAGACTCTTTACACATCCCTCCTCCAAAGGTATGTAAAATATATTACAAAAAGGAGGCTGTGTAGTTTTTTATATGAATTTATAGAAACTTTTGAGGACCATAATGGCCTTGAACTGGCTGATTGACTTATTGGGGTACACATAGGTCAAAAGATCTGCTAGTAAAAATAGCTATGGCTCATGTAGACCAAAAGGAATGTACAGTCATAAGAACAGGGAATGAAAGAGGAAAAGACTAAGGGAAAGAGAGGACTGGAAAAGAGAAAGAAAGAACCACACTTTCCTACAAGAGCAGCTTTGTGATTCCGCCAGTAATGTTCCTTAGTTTTGTTTATCATGAAAAGAGCCCATTAATGCTCCAGCCCAATCAAAGAGCAGACCAAGACCATGAATGGCACCTATCAGAGCCCAGGATAAATCCAATGATTAGAGGGAATTTGCCAAAGGGCCTTTGTAGCTGAGAAAAATGCCTACTCCAGAGAGGAATGCAGAAAATTCCTGGGAGCACAGGCACTTCTTTGTTGGCAGTCTGGCGGTATTCTGGAGCAAATAAAGGCACACAAAAAATGGGATTTTAGATGCAATGAACATTAGACAAAAATTTTCAAAGACCTCCTTGAAACATTCCTTATTTTTTGAAACTGTACTAACTCTGTTTAGGATGAACTAAATGACTACAGTCAGAATACCACTTTTAAAAAATTGCGTAATTTAAGAGTTTCCCTACAGCAATAACTTCGCTTATTTCTTTTTCCTGATTTGTTTCTAATTTATTTTTAAAAGTGATATAAGGTTTGAGGGGCTAGATTCTCAGTGAGCATAAATCAGTGTTAATCCACGGAGATAAATGGAGCTTTGATGATTTACACCCTCTTAGAATGTGACCCCGAGGCTTACAAAACAGAAAACATAAGAAATATACAGAAACAATGGAATAGCTCCACAGCTGGGGTAAAACTCAAGTCAGCGTGGCTTGGCTGATTTACCCCAGCTGCAGATCTGGTTCCATGTATATACAAAAATAATATATGCAGTCTATGAAGTGTGAGGCAGGAATCACACTGCACTAGAGAATGAAAGATACGCCTGGCTGGGTTCAGCTTGAGAATATAGAGACATTCAGCCAGAAATAAAACTTGCTAGATAGGGCAAGACAGGACAGCACCTGGCAACTAACAAAAGACAAGACACGTGGGACCTGATTCTTCTCTCACTTACATAAGTGCCACTCAATTTGCTTCAGCTGAGTTAAGTTCTGATTTAAAGCAGTGTATGTATCAGAATGTGGGTAATCAGACTCACAGAATTCAGCCAGATTTTATTTAAGCTACAATTTGTTATGCAACATTACGTCCACATTTGCTTACCAGGATTCTGTCAGCTAAATTACAACAACATGAACATACTAGAAAATGTTTTTATACCAAAAGAGCCCCAGGCTATATGTCGTGGCAATGTTCTGACTACTATGGGGCAGATTCTGATCTCATTTACATAAGGGTAAATCCAGAGTAACTCCTCTGATTTCACTGACACATATAAGTGAGATCAGAACTTGGCCCTGTGGCTTTTTTCATTCTATTTCCCCCAGAGAAAGGAAAATCATTTATTATTATTTGTTTGGTGTGAAGAATCAGATACAGATTTTATGGCTGAATTAGAAGATTTTATCTGCTACTGAAATCCTGAACTGCATAAATGCATGTAATCCTCACCTAAACACTTTCAATAAACATCATTTCCTCCCCTGCTCCCATTTTCTAGGGTCCAAACAATCTTAACGACTTTTTTTTACAGCGTGTCCCTAGCTGCAATGTTTCCTCATAAATCCAGTTATGTGTTTTTTATCTTATGTTCTGTTTTAGAGAAATTGCTGGAATGAATGAGTGAACTAAAAATCTTGTTGTTCCTGTTAGACTGTGTGTGTGCCTACTCACACATCTGAAACCTAATAAAATATGATTTATTTGCAAGTTTAGAGATGAATTTACTACAGGTAAATTTACAAATTTAATCTCTAGTCTGGCACCCTCAGGACCTGACCGGTGCCAAACCAGAGAATTTGCTGGACCATGGGAGGTCAGTATTGTCTAGCGGCATTATCAACACTTCCACTGTTTACTGGGCTCTTAGAAGACATTTAGGGGTAAATTAGAGCTAAATAACGGCACAGAACACTGAGAGCCAGCACTGGTGGTTGTAAACAAACTTTATGAGACCGCAGGAAACGTGACCAAAGCCATGATAAGTGGACATCTAGTTTACTAAAATCATGCTGTACTGTGGGTGTTGCCAGACCAGAGAGTGCCAGACTAGAGAGGTTCCGCCTGTAGTATTTTCAAAATGGTAATGAGGTTGTTTCAAAGGTGGTATCTTTATTGCTCTGCAAATGTTGTTCATTTTTCAATTTGTTTTAAATGCTTTATGCTGCACTTGGTGGAGTTACATTTACAAGGCAGTCAGAAGGTATAGAGCTGTATGATCAAACAAAATACGGCCTAGTCACATCACTGTTACCTCACTCGTTACTTGACTATCTGTAACAATGTTAAAAGGACTGTTATCATATAATAATTCAAAATCAATCCAGGGAATGGATACTGTGACAGGGTCAGACCAGGGAGCTGCTGCAGAGAGGGGAAAAGGCAGCCCAAAAGGGAAAAACCCCTGTTAGAGAAGCAGAGAACTGCAGCCCAATTAGATGCAGCTGGGAGGGAGCTGGCTCAGGCTAATTGGGGCCAGCTGACTTCTCTGCTGTCTGTCTGAGGGCCTTTAAAAGACTCAGCAGTTGGAGGCTGGAGAAGAGAGGACAAAAGGAAGGTGGTGGAGAGGCAGAGAGGAAGAAACCAGAGAGAACAATTTTTGATTGGCATTAGGTAAAGGCAGCTAAGGAGGGAGCCTGTGGGCACGTGGCCCGGGCTCCCTACCGTTGAGACCCGCTGCAAAACCCCTAACTTGAGGGCTAAGGGGAGGAGGCCTCCCCAGTAGTGGCTTGGGGAAGAGGGGCCCTTGCCACAATACATAGAGAGAAACAACTACTTTCTGCCTAATGCCAATTAGTCCAATACCAAGCCATTGCTACATAATATTAAGAATAAAGGCCCACTATTGCTCCCATCAAAATCATTGGTAAATTTGCCATTCTAACAAGAGCAGGACTGAGCCTTTAATCAAATGGGAACAGACACATTCTGCCATCCTTATTCATGCTGAATCATTTTCAATGGCACTCCTGGAGGAATAAGGTACCATCCTATTTCACATGGGTAAGGGTTGCAGAATCTGACCTGTAGGCAAAAAATGAGAATTCAGCTATTCTGAAAGGCCATGTGTTATTGTGCCCTGCACGCCTATTATCTCTGCATTTACATGAACAGAGATGAAAACAAAGGGCTGCAAGGAGCCAGTGCTTCCTACCAGGGGCAAAGTACCCTTTCCTCCCATTAAAGTCAGTGGAAATTGAACTTACTCAGCATTTTGCAGCATTAGGCGCTAAAAGAAACTCATGACAGAAAAGCACAATTAATTCCAGCAGAGAACAGGCACGGTGACAGAACAAGCCATTAATTACGCTCCCTCCAAAAGGGGTGCATGTCTCCAACACACCAGATCTTTAATTGCCATCAGATGCATATGTCCTAAGAGCATCTTCTGCAAGATAAGTGTCAACTAGGAAAACATGTCACCAAAGAAAAATGCAAAGCTTGCAAAATGCACACACAAGCCACACACACAAACACTCATACACAAGAATACACATGTGCACATCAAAACTTGATTTATCAAGCCTTATTTTCAAAGCCAAACAAATGGCTGACCTTTTAAAGCATATTTCTAAAAGTGCCTCCTCTTTCTTACCCACCAAACAGCCATTAACATCTTTGGTTATATTTTTTAATAACTACTTAAAAGAAGGAATAGTACAGTAAATAGATATGACTGTGTTACATACAAGTGGTCATATCAAGCTATCATGGAAAAGTGTGAAAAGCCCGATCTCTTTTTTCCAAATTGAGGCTGTATTTTCTTAACCAGGGGTGGGCAAGAGATGGCTTGTGGGTCAAATCCGACCCGCCAAGCCATCAGATCTGGCCTGCAGCCGCTTCGCTAGCACCCTTACTATATAGCAGCAGCACTCCCTTTAAACAGCAGTCTGCTAATTGCTCTGCAAACTGGATAGGAGGAGAAAGCTTCGCACAGTGTCCTCATCCCCTAGCAAAATCCCAAGCTCCCATTGGCCAGTTTCTGGCCACTATGAGATGAGAAATTTTGCTGGAGGCAGGGGCAGTGAATGAAGCCTCTTCACTCCCCTGCTCCCTGTGCTGGAGCAGAGCCATGTGGAGCAGCCCACCCAGCACACAGGGCAGGGTTCCTGCAGAGCTGCTGACTGGGAACCGCCTAAATAAGCACCTCCTAGCCAGAGCCTGCCTCTGGCACCCCACCCTCCTCTCTCCCACCAACTAACTGCTCCAGGCCACCACCCAAACCCTCTGTATCCCCTTTCCCCATCTTCTCTCCAGGTCACAACTCCCACCCAGACATTGCACTCCCTCCTACACCCCTTCCCCAGGCCAAAATCCTTTCCTGCACCCATACCCCTTCCCTGACCCTGCACCCCATTCCCCATGTCACCATCCAAACCCTCTGCACCTCCTTTTCCTAGGTCACAACTCCCTTCCAGATCCTGTACCCCCCTCCTATACCCTCTCCCAGGCCAGAATCCTCTCCTGAACCCATAACTCCTCCTGGATCCTAGCCACTGACCCAGATCATAACCCCCTCCTTCGTCCAAACTCCCTTCTACACCCCACCCACCTCATGCTCCCTCAACAGAAGTTTGGCCCTTGACCACTTACCAAAACCTTGGAGTGGCCCCCCATAAAAAATTATTGCCCACCCCAGATCTAAACACATGCACTTTTTATTATTTTGTACATCTAGCTTGGCTCAAAAATTTCCATGAATTAGCGACTGATTTACTAACTGTTGTGAAATATTAGTTGTAGTACAAAGAAAACAAATCAACCACCTACAGAAGACTTTATGGGGCCATTATATAGTTTTCAGTTGCATCTTATTGAAAAAAAAAGATAAAGCTGGATAATTATAAACAACTGACATCCTGTAGACAGAGACAAGGCTGTGGAATTCAGGAAAGTCACGTATGTCTAAACTGCAATAAAACACCCATAGCTAGCCTGTGTCAGCTGACTCAGGCTTGCAGAGTTATGGCTCTGGGTCTACCAAACTTCATTGTGGACATCTAGGCTTGGGCTGGAGCTTGGGCTCTGGGACACCATGCAGGAGGAAGGTCCCAGAGTACATGCTCCAGCCCAAGCTCAGGAATCTACAAAAAGCCTGAGTCCCCTGAGCCCAAGTCAGGAATTTTTTATTCCAGTGAAGACATACCCTTTGGGGCCAGATTTTTAAAGGGACTTAGGACCTTAAAGATATAGACAGATTATTTCAATGGGAGTTCAGTGCCGAGGTGCTTCTGAAAATGCCACTAGGTGCCTATGCGCCTCTTTGGTTGTCTAAATAGTTTTAAAAGTCTGATGCTTAGTCTGCTTGTGCCTCAGATCCCCTTTTGTAAAATAGCACTTCCTTACCTCCCAGGGCACGGAGAGCGACATTCAAGATAGTGAGTGGCTTAGATGTCGTGGTTAATGGGAGAGGGAAGGGACATAGCTAGCTAGTATCATACCAGTCATCTCTTCTAAAATCAAAAGAGCAAGGGTTTATATTGATGGGCTTTAGGTCTGGAATGGTTTGAAGGCCCTTCTCATGCAAAGCCAGAAAAGTTTTCAGATTATTTATTATTTTTTGCTAGAAGCAGCCAAACCACCATTAAATCCTAAAATCAAACTACTGATTAAAGCAAACTTTCTATAAAATAAAAACAGCTTGGCTAGCTCAGATGCTGAGATGTGGCCAAAAGTGTACTCAGCACCACGTAAGAGGGACTTGCTCCAGGAGCTCCCTTTGCAGTCCCTTAACTTTGGGGCAGGTTCAGGTCCTCTCATTTATGTTAGCTGCCTGGGACCCTGAGGCGTCATTACAACTAATCAGGGAAATCTGGCCATGTGCACTATTCCCTGGCCGCACCCGTGGCACTGCTTGCATTAAGGCAGAGTCAAAGCAGTTGATACAGCATCTTTATGCCACCTAGTGATGCTTTAATGCAGCAGTTCTGAAACTGTGGGGTCAGGGCCCCCAAGTGTATCACAGCCCCCTATTTCATGGGGTCGTCAGGGCTGGCTTAGAGTTGCTGGGGGCCAGTGCCAAACCCCAAGCCCAAGGGCTTCAGTCTGAGCAGCAGGGCTAGGTTAAAGGCCCCCCACTTGGGGCTGAAGCCCTTAGGCTTTGGTACCCCCACCTGGGATGGTGGAGCTCAGGCTTTGGTCCCCCGTTCTGGGACTGTGTAGGCATTTGTGTTTCCTGAAGGAAACTGTGATGCAATGAAGTCTGAGAACCCTTGTTCTAATGCCTGCATAAAGAAGCATCAGGGTAGCTTTGAAGTGCTGGTCTTTGAAGTGAGCTAGATAGATTCATGGAGGTTAGGTCCATCAATGGCTATTAGCCAGGATGAGTAGGAATGGTGTCCCTGGCCTTTGTTTCTATGGAAGTGGGAGACGGGGAGGGATCACGTGAGGATTACCTATTGTGATGCCCTCTGGGGCATCTGGCATTGGCCACTGTTGGCAGACAGGATACTGGGCTAGATGGACCTTTGGTCTGACCCAGTATGGCCGTTCTTATGTTCCTTGCTCCTTCAGTTGTCACCCCCTTTTAGCCTCTCCATTTCTCTTAATATAGAGTGTGCTCTCTGGATGGAGTCTTGCAGAAGTCTTTTGGTGAGGTGATCAGATACCAAGGTGATGGTCTAAGTGTAAGAACTCAGACAGATTTGGTATTTTAGATAGCTAGATAGTCCCTGGCTGTTCACCCTTCAAATGCATGTGAGGAGAGCATCTATTTATACAGCATGAGCAACAAATAAATCTGTGAGCATCACTCTTTAAATATTAATTAGTGTGGCCTCTGTTTTGGTTCTGATTTAGAACTCACACCTTTGTAAATGAATGATTTGGAAGTGTAAGTGATTGATCCAATGGCACTCAATTGGTATAAATGAGATCAGAATCAGACCTGGTGTATACTAGAGGGCTATGTCTAGACTGGCATGATTTTCTGCAAATGCTTTTAATGGAAAAGCACTTTTTGCGGAAAAGCGTCCATGCCAATCTAGAGGCAGTTTTGCGCAAGAAAGCCCCGATCGCCATTTTCACCATCGGGCCTTTTTTGCGCAAAACAGTTTTTAGCTGTGTACACTGGCCCTCTTGCGCAAATACATTTGCGCAAGAGGGCTTTTTCCGAACGGAGCAGCATATAGTATTTGCGCAAGAACACTGACAATCATACATTAGATCGTCAGTGTTCTTGCAAGAATTGCCGACCAGTGTAGACAGCTGGCAAGTTTTTCCGCAAAAGCAGCCGCTTTTGCGGAAAAACATGCCAGTCTAGACACAGCCGAGGATTTTAAAGGTGGGATTTTCTAATGCCCTGAAGCAACTTGATTTCTAATGGGCTTTGTGCCCACGTCTCTTTGAGGCTCTGGAAAATCCCATTCTAAGTGTTGGATTCTTCTCTCTTCTTATCATCATGAAACATTGGGGGAGGGAGGAGTGGAATCCTACCTAAACCAAATCAGATAAATCAATTACATTTTATGTTTATTTCTCAGACTCAGGAACTGTAGCCAGCATTTAAACATACAGCCTTTGGTAATGATTAAGTCCCTCAACAATCATCCATGAGCCAACAGGAAGTAGTTACTGTTGAGGTCAGATAGAAGAACATTGTGATTACCTGTCTGTACCTTCGGAGTGTTCAGCAGGATATGAATGTATCCAAGCAGTAACAGGTACTCTTTCCAAAACTAGATCTGTGGAGTGTTAAATTATCAGGCTAAGCCTGAAGCCTGAAATAACATTCACTGGTATTTAACATTTAATATTTTGCATTTTTTATATCCTACTTAAAAATCCAGGAAAACTCTTGAACGTTTTGGAGAACTTAAGTTAGCTGTTTTCTTCAAGCATTAAAGTACTTCTGCCCTTTTTCAAATACCCTTTATAAATATAATGAGATCTACTGAAATACATTTTCTTTTTGGGGGGAGAGGATGGTAGGACGTGGACTGCCTTAGCACAAAGCAAATTGGTGAAGAGAGTGCAGAGGTAGCTCTGAACACAAAAAGGTCTTGCTATATTTCTTAAAGGTTCTCCTGTAGTAACAGCAATTAGAGAGTTCAGCTGTAATTTCACCCCTCATTCATACAGGACCTTGTCTCACCTTAAACAGGAAATAGGGACTGAGTTAGTGGAGCTTGAATATAATAGAAGTCTGTGACTGTAGAGCAGCACAACCATCAATATAAATCTGTCAGAGACACACTCAGTGAGGAAGAAGAACTTCCATATACTACAGCCCCTACATTTTTTGATGCAGATACAGATTTATGGCACATGGGGAAGCAATAAGCCTTTGAGCCAACAAGAGCCTTGCAAATGTGCAGGTTCAGGAGACTTACATTACAAGATAGAGCTACAATTTTCTAATTGTGTTTCTAGCCAAGTTCCTAAAAGACATCAGAGTTTTGAAAGAATAGAAATGAGGGGTCTACCCAATAGTAGTCTTGTGTCATTTCAGTTTTCATAACAGGGTGAGCTGACTCAGGATAACTAGAATTTTTCAGAACTAGTAAAACTACATTAAATCAGACTTGGTCTATGGCTTCTCTGCAGCATATTATGCTTCCAGATGTGATGTTAAAACAAATAAAGAACCAGATTCTGTTTTCCTTACTCACATTTGCTCCATGTGTGGGACCATTTGTATGATAAAGAACATGAATAAACATCACTGAATCTAGCCCCAAACGCAGCAAGTCTCCAACACAACTGGGTAGCTTTTCTAACAAAATACTAGTATCAGCTACCAAAACAAAACAAAACAAAACAAAAAACAACTAATCATAGTTTTTTCTTCTGAATGTAGGTATCCTAAGAGTGTTTTTACAAAAAGGAAACTACAAATGAAAGCAGTTTCAAGAAAATGAAAAAACAGCTCAGTGTCACTATTAATTAATTAAAAACAAATTTTCCAAGTCAGCCTAATAGAAGGCTTCCTACATGCAACCAGTAACTGATTAAGTGAGTGACTCAAGCAATAAAATCACAGTTGGGCCTATTTTCTTCATGCTGGAAGGCCAAGTTCAATATTTTTCCTATGAGGCATGCCTGTGCTATAAAAAGAATATGATGTTTGAATGTGAGTGTCTCTGCTTTCTCTGTGCTGGCACTAAAAGCCTTTCCTAGCCCTCCTGCCACATTTCAAGAGTACAGTATGAATCAGAATCATGTGGCTCATCTCCCTGCCAAATTCTTTTCTTCTGCTACCACTGTGAGTTCCTCTCAGATCTCTGCCAACAGTATCTATTCCCCAGCCAAGACCATCAGCGTGAGTGTCAGTGGGGGAGACAGGGCTTTCTCTCTTATTCTTCCACTAGGAAACAAGTAGGCAGATTGTTATAAAACTGCAATCACCAGACTGACTAAATAGATGGTGGTGTTTGGAAGCGTAGGGTTAGAATCAGAGAAAATAAGTAGGATGCCAAAACTGAACAGACAGAAGAGAAGAAACACATGTATAACTGAATGGACACTGCAGCCCACACTTGGAGATGCAAGGCGGCTTTCCTTCCTTTCCACACACACCCAAATTATAAGAACACTCTTAATCCATCAGACTAGGAACGTATGGTCTGCACAGCACTGTTTTCAACCAGGCGTATCTCTTAGACAACAGAGTTTCCTTTGGAACAGAGCAATGAGGATGTGTAATCTTATCACAGGCTATTTCCTGTAGCAGTAGCATCTGGGCCCCAAGCTATAGCAGAAGGGCAGATGGGAAAGAGGGTATTAATTGAGGAGGAAGCAGACTGGGTTCGAGGAAAGTTAGTGCAGACACTGTGCCACTGTATTGCTCAGAACAGGAAAAAAGATGGTAACAACTGTAAAAATGTTTTTAATTTACCAGATCCACACTTGTAGGCCAATAAATCTGTGCTAGACAGAATGTAAGATCAATGCACAGCTCAATATAAGTGGAGAAGCTGCGGTGAATATTTACAAAACTCATATTGCTGAATGACAAAAATTCTCTTTGCCACCTCCTCCAGTAAGTTACCTTTTTGAAAATCTAGCAGTTTGGAAGTCTATTACTCTTCTAACCCTTCCTCATCAGAGCTGAGTTCCAAAGGGACCTAAGGATCACCTGAGTTCCCTCTCAGCATGTACAAGCATTCAGAGGTGGGCTCACAGGCCATGATGATGCATGTAGTGTAAATACAGAGAAGAGGTACAATTAATAGTGTATTTGACATTAGGGAGGAGTCAGAATAGAGCAGGCAAGAGACAGAGACTTTTCTGATTGGCATAATTCCCATATATGGGAGTTCTTTCTCCATTTTACATAACTGTCTGCCCATTTTCAAAAGACAAATGCAGGGATGGAGTGGTCTGACAAGTCTAACAAGCACACTTAGAAGATGAAGGCAATGTTTACATCAGGGGTGGGCAATAACTTTTGAAGGGGGGCCACTTAATGAATTTTACTACATGGTCATGTGCCGGCTCCACCTTCCCAGAAGGGGTGGGGCCTAGGGCAAAAGGGGTGTGGCTGGGTACTATCCTAGAGCCCCCTAGAGTTGTCTGGGGACAGAGGCTTTGAATTGAAAACACAGAAATGGGCTCATGGCTCCCAGCCCTGTCACTGCTGCTGCAGCTATTTGAAAGGATGGTGTCTCTGGCTCGCCTTCCAGAGTAGTGCCACACTGTGAGCCATGAGCCATTTTAGTAGAATCCTGCTACCTAAACCACTGCCAGAAAATTCGGTGGCACGGGCAGCAGGATATAAATAGAAAATGGACAGATGCAAGTCCACAGGTCAAATCAAAATGTCAGATGGGCTGGATCCAGGGCCTAGCCCTGTTCTACCCTATAGCCACAGGTGTTACTCTGCAGCTCATGTAGACACATCCATGCTAGCTTTAGTCTAGCTAGCTCACTTAGAATAGCAGGGAGGATGCAGTGAACCAAGTGTCAGCATGGGATAGCAACATCAGTATATGCCCAGGGTATCAGGGGACTTTTACAGCTTGTACTGAATCCTGTGCTGCCATGTCCTCACTGATTTAGCCACGCTACCCACTTCCTCGTCCCATAAAGCCTTTCCACCATAGCAAGAATATGGCACCCCCAGCTTCCCAAGTCCACTCTCCTAAAGGCAAACCATATAAACTCAACCCCCAAATGGCATTTAGGCCAAGAAGTGAGAAGAAAAGGAAGTGGCTCCATGAAATCCATAAAAGGGAGTTATTCACCTTGTGCAGTAACTGTGGTTCTTTGAGATATGTGTCCCCGTGAGTGCGCCACCCTGGGTGCTGGTGTGTCCTCATGCCAGAGACTGGAGATTTTTCTGGTAGTACCCTTCCGTGCCACACATGCACCGCAGCGACTCCTCACCCCATTGGTGTCCGTCAGGCATGCGTGTGGCTCGGCCCCTCCATTCCTTCTCTAACCTGGTTCCAACCCACGAAAGGGGATCCAAAGCAGGGGAAGGAAGTAGGGAAATGGAGCACCCACAGGGACACACATCTTGAAGAACCACCATTACTGCACAAGGTGAGTAACTCCCTTTTCTTCTTCAAGTGATGTCCCCGGGGGTGCTCCACTCTGGGTGACTATAGAGCAGTGTCTGTATAGTGGAGGCAGGTTTGGAGCTCTGCTCCTGATATTGAGGATAGCACCGCTTGTCTGACAGACATCGATGGAGCAACTGCGGGGGTGAGAGCATAATGCTTGGCAAACGTATGGTAGGATGACCAAGTGGCAGCCTTGCAAATGTCCTCTAAGGGCACATTTCTGAGGAAGGCTGTTGTGGAGGCAACTGCTTTTGTGGAGTGAGCAGTGATGGTGTCTGGTGGTTGCTTATTATGAATAGTGTAACGTGTGTGAATGCAAGATGAGATCCACTTGGATATTGTCTGTGAGAAGACAGCTTGACCCCTGGAGCGCTCTGCAAATGACAGGAACAGTTTTGTTGATTTTCTCCATGTTTTTGTATGATCTAGGTAGAAGGTGAGTCCCCTCCAAACATCCATAAGGTTACTCTGTCCTTGGTAAATATCATGTATGGCCGGTCAGCCATTAGTGCCGCTAACTTGCTGATTCTCCTACTGGAAGTTATAGCAACCAAAAAGGCCACCTTCTTGGAGAGGTGTAACCAAGAACAGGTGGCTAGTGGTTCAAAGGGAGGTTTAGTTAGGCTCTTCAGAACATGGTTCAGATCCCAAATGGGAGCTGGCAGTCGTATAGGTGGAATGGTATTCTGGAGACCCACCAGGAAGCGTTTGGTGAGCGGATGCGAGAAAACTGAACTGCCATCATTAGTTCTGTGGAAGGCTGCTATCACCACTGCATGAACCTTTAATGTGTTAAAAGAGAGCCCCACTTCCCTTAACTCTATAAGGTAGTCTAGTATGATGGGAATGGGCATATTGTCGGGTGGCCTGGTGTGTTTACATTTTACCCATTCTGAGAATTTAGTCCATTTGTACAGGTAAGTTCTTCTGGTGGATTCCCCTCCTACTGTTGATCAGTATTTGTTTCACTCTAGCTAAGCAGCTATTTTTGGCATCCTGGAGCCATGAAGGAGCTATGCCTTGAGGTGAAGTCTCTCTGGATCAGGATGGAGAATTTTGCTGGGATGTTGAGTGAGGAGATCGTGTTGTGGGGTGAAGGTGTGAGGATCTTCTACTGCCAACCTGTGTAGGTAAGGGAACTGGGTTAGTCTTGACCATGCTGGTGCCATGAGAATCATGCAGGATTGGTCTTGTCTGATTTTCATTATTATCCTGTGGATTAAAGAAAGTGGTGGGAACGCATATAGTGAGGTGCATCCCATTTCAGGAAGAAAGCATCTCCCAGAGACACTTTGGCCAGGGCTGCTCTGGAGCAGCATAGGTGGCACTTTTGATTGGCTCTGGTTACAAAGAGGTCTATGTCTGGTTGTCCCCCTTTATGAAATACTTCTCGTAGGGCTCAAGGGTCAAGTTCCCATTTATGGTGGTTGGAGAAATTGTGGCTAAGGTTGTCCGCCATCACATTGAGTGCCCCAGGGAGGTACATGGCAATGGGGGTAACGTGGTGGGCAATGCACCAATTCCATAGTCTCATTGCTTCTGTGCAGAGGGAGGTGGATCAGGCTCCACCCTCGCATCTGCATTGGTATTGATCGTCTTGTGTGCTGTGTATGATAGGAAGTGACGACATGCAAAACGGACCACTGTGAACTTTAATAGATTGATGTGGAGCATTTGTTTGTTGTAGGATGATTTGCCTTGCACTGTGAGCAGTCCGAGATAGGCTCCCCATCCCATGAGAGACGCGTCCATTGTAATAGTAACAACGGGGGCAGGTTGCTGGAAGGGTGCCCCCTGTAGCATATTGTGAGGTTGTATCCACCAAGGTAGAGAAGTGAGACTATGTGGTGGCATGGTGATGGTTTTGAGGAGGGAGTCTCTGGAAGAAGTATAGACCATAGCAAGTCACACTTGTAAGCATCTCATGTGCAATCTGACAAGTCTCACCTCAGACGTGGTTACGGCCATATGGCCTAGAATTCTGAGGCACTCACACACTGTGGTAGTTGGAATAATGTGGGATGCAGTTATTAGGCCCTGGTGAGCCTCAAATCTGTGTCAGGGCAGTATTGCCATGGCTGACATGGTATTAAGGAATGCCCCTATAAATTCCAGAGTTGGTGTAGGCTGGAACATGGACTTTTGGTAGTTTATGTGAAACCCTAAGTCAAGTAAGAGAGAAATGGTTATGCAGACCATGTGCTGGGTTTCCTGAAGCAACGTACCCTTTATGAGGCAGTTGTTGAGGTATGGGAATACTATTACTCCCAGATGACAGAGATGTGCCGTTACTATGGCCAGAGTCTTTGAAAAACTCTGGGAGCTGTCAAGAGGCCAAATGGCAAAACGTGATACTGGTAGTGTTGGCTGCTAACTATGAAATGTAAAAAGCATCTGTGCGTGGGATGGACCATGATGTGGAAGTACGCATCCTGAAGGTCGAGAGCCAAGAGTCAATCCCCGTGATCCAATGCAGGTATAATTGTTGCTAGTGTCACCATCTTGAACCATCTGTAAGTTACGTATTTGTTGAGTTTTCTTAGGTCTAAAATGGGCTTCCATCTGCTGTTTTTTTTTCTAGGATAGGAAATACTTTGAGTAGAAGCCCCTTCTGTGAAAAGCTGTTGGCACTGGCTCTATCGCTCCATTGCAGGAGGTGTTGTACTTGCTGGAGCAGGACTTCGTGAGGGGGTCTCTGAAGAAGGATGGGGAGGGGAGATAGTGAGGGGAAATGGAAATGAACGGGATGTAGTATCCCACTTTGATGACCTCTAGTATCCATTGGTCTGATGTTATTTGAGTCCACTGATGTGGAAAGAGCCGTAGGCAGTGGGTAAATTGAAGGTGTGTAGATGGTGGTGTCACAACAATAGGGATTTCTCTCTGGTTCTCCACCAAACCTTCAAATTTGTTGTTTGGAGGATGAATATTGGGTAATTGTGGTCTGATGCTGACACTGTGGTCTGCGTCTCTGCTGCCTGTGTTTCTGCCTGAAGTCGTAGCGGGGTGGTTGTCTGTACAACTCTCTTGGTCTGGAATAATTATATTTCAGCCTCTTATCTGGGACTCCTTCCTAGAATGTAGGACTTCATCAGTTTTGGCTGTGAATAGATCAAAGGGGGGAGGTCTTCCACCTTTTATTGCAGCTCTCTTGGTATGCCCGATACTTGGAGCACAAGGCTCTATGCATGGCAATGGCTGTTGTGGTGGTACGAGCCACAGTGTCAGCCACATCCATTGCGGACTGTAAAGCGGTGTGGACAATAATGTGGCCCTCTTCAATAATACTATGGCGCTGTGGTCTTTTATGCTCTGGAAGGAACTAGGAAAAGTCTTGCAGCTTGGAATAGTTGGTATAGTCATAGTCAGCAAGCAGGGCAAAGTAGTTAGCAACTGTCAGCTTTAGCGTTGCTAACAAATATACCTTTCTGCCCAGGATATCCAGGCATTTACGGTCCTTATCTTGGGGAGTGGATCTTATGATAGGTTGTTTCATTTTGTGATGGACAGAGTCCACTACTAAGATTTGTCTACACTAGCCCCCTAGTTCGAACTAGGGAGGCTAATGTAGGCATTCGAAGTTGCAAATCAAGTCCGGGATTTAAATATCCCGCGCTTGATTTGCATCTTCCCGTTGCCATTTTTGAAATTTACAAGTCCGGACTAACTGCCCGCGTCTACACACGGCAGGGACCTGGTATTTCGAATTAAAGCCCCTAAATCGAACTACCTGTTAAACCTCCTTGCAGGAAGGAAGAACACTCTTCCTTCAACTTCCCTTACTCCTCGTAAAATGAGGGTTAAAGGAGTTGGAAGTAAGAAGTCCTCCAGCTCACCATTATTTTGAAATAAAGGCTTGTAGTGTAGACATGCACTATGTTATTTTGGAATAACATCCGTTATTTTGAAATGATGATGCTGTCTACACATAGCCTTGGGGAGGCTGAAGCAACTTTTCATATAGATAAGTCTTAAGTCTGTTGGCGTGGTCTCATCGCGCTTTAGCGGTAAGATTAGAGCAGTGCGAACATTTCTGCATCATATTTGCCTCCCTGAGGCACTTTATACAGGAGATATGGCCATCCGAGGCAGGCACGGCCTCCCCACAGGAGTCACGGTGTTTTAAATCCTGGCGAGCCAGGCATAGCGAAGAATGAACAAAGAACTGACTTTTGGTTTTGTTGTTGTTTTTAACAAAGAGGAAGGGTAGGAGTAAAAAACTCGGAAGTGAGGAAAAACTGAGGAAATGTAACCGATTTTTATGTTGTTTTAGATTAAAAAAAAAACAAGTAACTGGAACTCCATCTGCTGCCAAGGACAGTAGAGAAGGAACTGAGGGGCCATGCTGCTCACACTCCTAATGGATACCAACAGCACGAGGAGACACTGTGACACATGCATGGTGTGCCAGGGCACTGCTAGAAAAGTCTCCGGTCACTGGCACGAGAACGCACCAACACCCAGAGTGGAGCAGCCACTGGGACATCACTCAAAGAAGAATGGACTTTACTATTATGATCAGTTTTGTGTGGAAGCTGCTGAGACATTGCAGTGAGGGGTGGCAATATTAAATCCTAAAATAGATAAGAGAATAATCAGAGTGCATGAGAGTCACTTCAAATGGAGACATTCACTGACTGTCTCTGAGGACCCAAAGCATTCAGAATAACATAAACTCCTCTTGTAACAACATGACAAATAAAAAAAATCCACAAACTACTTATTGCAAAGTTTCAGTGAATCCAGACAATGGGTCTTGTTATTGTCTTGAGATATTGACTAATGTAGTAAGGTGGGAGGGTTAAACAGAGCCCAGTGTCTCATTCAAAACTCAAACTTATTCAAACTCTCCTCTAATCCCTAAGCTCTCTCCCTACTCAAAAACACCATCGTAGTTGTTGCTTCAATATCTCAGAAAGCCATACTGCTGCAGGATTCTTCCCCATCATGTGTGGAGGTGTGAAAGAGTCACTAACTTTGGGAGAAAAAGTGTGGTATATTGCCCAAGAACCATTGCTCATTGCTAAACCCAATGCAAATGAGATGGAGCAGTTTCACGGGTCCTGCTTCACTGCATGTGCTTCTATTATGAAGACCAAAAAAGAACCATTCTTAAATGCTGCCAGAAATTATAACTAACGTTACATGTGACTGAACTGGTTCTCACTGCGGGTATGTCTACACTAGCCCCCTAGTTCGAACTAGGGAGGCTAGTGTAGACATACCCTCCCTGAAAAAATGTTCAGCATGGGTGTGGCATTGAAATGTGTTGCTGGAAAAGAATCTGAAGATGGATGGTTTTTAGCTGATCTAAAGTGCTCAGGGTCAGGATTAGAATTAGATAATAAAGTACCTGCTTTACATTAAATTATTCTGGGCAGAACTCTGGATGGTGTAAATCGACACAGCACTATTAACTTCAGTGGAGCTAGAGCAATTCATACCAGCCAGCCATCAGGCCCTTAACATTTAAACAGAACTGAGGCTGAAGCATTTGCAGTTTACTGTTTCCTATATAGACTATCTGAGGCCTTCAATATCAACTGTAAGGCCAGGCTCACATAACTCTCACAGACTTAACGCACTGTCTATAAAAAGCGAGGAAGCAAAGTACCCCAAAGGATACGCTCTTCCTGTAATGTTTCCAAACCTAGACATAGTAGCTTGTAGATTTTCCAGAAGCAGATGCCCTTGGTGCAGAAGACTTTAAAGTTGGGTGGATTAGGGAGGCTTGCTGAAGTTGAGGGACGAATCACATGTGGTACTAGATCAGGGGTGGGCAAGGGCCCACCAAACTGCTGGATCTGGTCCGCGGCCACCTCGCCGCCACCCTTACTACATAGCAGATCGGCTGCTAATTGCTCTGCAAACTGGGGAAGGACAAGAGAATTCACACACTGTCCCCACCCTGAGCAAAATCCTTCAGATCTCATTGGCCAGTTTCTGGCCAACAGGCATTGAGAAATTTTGCTGGAGGCAGGGACAGAGAGAAGACTCCTCCTTCCCTCTCTCCTCCCTCCCAGTGCTGGAGTGGAGTCACATGGAGCAGCCTGCTCTGCAGACAGGCATGAAGCCTGGCTCAGGTTCCTGCAGGGCTGCTAGCTGGGAGCTGCCTAGGTGAGCGACTCCCAACCACAGCCTGACTCTGGTACCCCCACCCCCTCTCGCCCTCCAACTACTTGCCCCAGGCCACCACCCCCTCCTGCCCCAACTCACCACCCAAACCCTCTGTATCCCCTCTCCCTCCCTCCTCCAGGTCACAACTCCCTCCCAGACCCTACATTCCCCTCTCCCCTCCCACAGGCCAGACTCCTCTCCTGCACCCTTAACCTCTCCAGGATGCTGCACCCCAAACCCCTGATCCAAATTATTACCCCCTCCTTCACCCAAAGTCCCTCTCAGACCCCACATCCCTTCCTGCACCCCAGTCCATTATCCCAAGCTCCCTTCTGCACCTCACCCGCTGTCCCAGACCCCGTGCCTCCTCCATAGAAGTGCAGCCCTTGACTACTTACCAAAAACTTGGAGTGGCCCCACTCATTAAATATTATTGCCCATCCCTGTACTAGATTCTTCATGTTGAGTTCAACTTTCTTCACTAAGCTTGTCCCCAGATGAGTCACAAACTGTATTTTCCTCAGGTGAGAGGACTTCCTAATGTATTTTACTACCAGATGACTTTCCTTGTATCACTTTGGAATATGAATCTAGTCCACACTGTGGCTATAGGTCCGAGTGCTGCTTGTAGGAAGAAGAGCAATGATGGAGTACTTGTGTAATCTGCTCACCCTACATAAATAAATAGCCCACTGATTATGTTTTCTGTTTTCAAAGTATTCCCAACTATGAGAGTACTGTAGGGGAGAAGGGATAAAATTCCAACTGGGTTTCTATTTAAACAAAGGAATATTTTTTACTTAAAATTAACTGCAGTAATTGAAACATACAATTTACTTCATAATAAATGTTTGCATTTATTATAGAGCTAAAACTTACCAGAACAGCAAAGAATTTTTTCTACAGTCATAAAATATATTTACTATATTGGTTTTATTATTGGAACATATTTAGGGATAAGAAAAGCTGTAGAGTTCAGTGGATAAGGAATGCACAGGGAGTCAGAAGAAATTACTTCCATTTCCAGCTTTGCCACTAAGTCACTTTCTGCCTCGGTTTCCCCATCAGTTTCCCCATCAGTCAGTTTCCCCATCTACTCTCTTTTAAACTTTCAGGGCTATGTTTCAAAAATGCTGTGTAAGTGGCAAGTGTTAAAAGTATATTTTACAGCTGGTAAAAATTGTTTCTCTAATCAGCATTTGAGTAATACTAAGGAGAATAAATATAAGTTCATAAGGGGGAGGAAGGGTCTTTTTTTCCATGTTAAATAATGATTATTGGGTTTCTCAAAACACATTACATTAATGATAGTCTAGAATTCTTAGAAAGCTGAATAAATTATTCTTACTGCAGACTTTACCTTTAAGAGATGCCAGCTGAAGAAGAGGAAGTTTTAATGCACAGACGTATGTGCAGGCACTAATAAATTCTAGAAATAAAAATGTCAGAGTCCTCTGAAACTACACTCTTCCTGACAGAAATATTTCCCTCCATCACTCTTCATGGCAAGTTACTTTAGAAAATACTATAGTCCAAATTTAGTATTGAAATGTAAAAACTATTGAGTTGCTCCCACTAAGTCAACGGAAGGAGGCAGCGCAGAGGGTATAATATGGCCCTATGTGCGGACACACCAACAGTAGTGCCGAAAAGTGTGGTTCAGAATCAGTGATTAGGCTAAAAGCCTAACGATAATTTTTCAAGTTGGATGCCACAGGAAAAATTCATCCCTGATGTATGCAGGCACAATACTTCTGATGCTGGAGACAATGAGCCTGCTTCCACCAGGGCTGAATTTAGTCTAACAACAGGACTAACAATCACAGAATGCTAATTGTGGGATCAAAACTCTGACCAATATAAACTTCATTAAAACTGCCAAGACACATTAGAATTCTGAAACATCTGTGAGCTACTTCTATCTTATACCTTGTAGATAGCTAAGATTTTTTTAACATTTTCTTCTCTTCACCCAGTTTTTTCAGTCCCCCTGGTATTTCAGTTGTGGCTATAACTTGGAAATAAGACACATTCAATGCATGCTCAGTCTGCACATGTAAGCTGGTGACTCAGATTCTCTCATTACATGCTGTTTATATGCAGCATTTACAATTTCCTGTACAGAGGAGTAACTACAATTGATTTGTACTTTTCAGTTAGGCTAAAGTTCAAATCAACTGGATCAGTTTAGATCAAGTTCATTCACCTTTATCTAAACTTGACTAGGAAATGGTTTGGGAGGGTTTTTTCCCCTGGCTCTTTTGGTCTAACAAAGTAACTAACTATTCAAGTCTAAAGAAATGTACGCTCACTTTTGTTTTTGCCTTTAAGTAGATCAAAATCCCTTTGTGAAAGGATATTGTATGAAATGGCATTTGGAAGAATATGACAGAGCACCGAGATGCCATTACAATATTATTCTGTGGCTTTATTTATTAATGAACACAGCTGATTTGACAGGGTTATTTTGTTTTGTTGCTGGATCCACTACAAACGCAAATCATTGGCAACTCAGCTAGAAGCTTATGAGAAGGGGCTTCCTCTCTCACCATAGTAGTTCTGGCTGTTTGAGCATGAACAGAAAGGTGGACTGATGCCAGCTGGCAAAACCCATAGAAATAGCAGTACATGATTCTGCTACAAGCAGCACAAGACTAGGCATACTTCTTTCTTTCTTTCTTTCTTTCTTTCTTTCTTTCTTTCTTTCTTTCTTTCTTTCTTCAGCACAAGGCTTTTCCATGATTACTTTTCTCTGGTCAAGGCAGATTACTTTAATTCTGTAGCAATAAGAGGTAATACTGTACATTCTCTGACACCAGCCATCAACGAGGGTGGTAAATGAACAGCAAGTGTACTGATCAGCTATCAAGAGGCTCACAGATACTCCCCACCTTGACTTTCTGATGAAATTCCACATAAAAGGGCTTATTTAGGGACTTCCCAGGAGCCCTCCTCAGACTAATTCACATGCACTGCGTGAACACATGGGAAAGGGTGTGCAGCTAAAGGGAAGGAAAATGTGTAAACAGCAGTGACTCAGTAATCCCGGCACGTTTATGAAAGGCGGGTTCATTGGGATTAACATGCTTCCTTCATAAACAGATCTTCATTAACAACTACTCCAAGTGTGTACATGTTTCTGAGTGTACGGAGTACACCAATGGATGAATCAAATTCTTTAGCAGTTTGCTTTCTTTCTATTCCCTCCAGCCCCCCACTACAGGACATCAGCTAAAACAGAACCAGACCCAACATGATCATTCCATTACTTAGCAGCAAGTACAAAGATTTTCTGGAGTGGGTTTTTTATTATTATTTTCATTATTAACTGAAAGATTGCCTCATAATCTTATAAAAGACTTTTTAGCCAACTTTTAATGTTTTGACTTGTAAAAGCAGTGATCAAATCCACGACTTTCACAGAGCACGGGCAGACAGAAAGCCTCTCTCAAATCAAGGAAACTGATCTTTTCACCACAAAGACAAACATAATTTTCCTGTAAATAAATGGCTGCTTATGCCAATTGTAATCTGGTTTCCAGACATCGGGGTTGGGGGAGGGTGTTTACATGAGGAGAAAGTGATCCACGGGAAGTGTCCCTTGCTGGGAATGGAGAAGCAGGGACAATGAAGAAATATAGAATCATGGAACTGGAAGGAACCTCAAGAGGTCATCTAGTCCAGTCTCATGCACTTATGGCAGGACTAGACCATCTCTGACAGGTGTTTGGCTAACCCAGCGTTTCTTAAACTTTTTAAGACCAAGGAACACCAAACAATAATTTTTTTTTATGAGGCTCACCAAGGATTTTTTGTTGAGCAAAAAAAAAAAGGGTGGGGGAGGGGAAAAAGGGTCAGGGGGAAAGTTATTGAGGAAAAAAAGAGTTGGGGGGAAGTTATTGAGAAAAATAAAGTTGCCCCTTTAAGGGAGGCCATTTTGAATTCTGTTGTTCTCTGCAGCACACTTCCGACTGCCTCGCGGCACACCAGTGTGCCCCAGAACACAGTTTAAGAAACACTGGTCTAACCTGCTCTAAAAATCTCCAGTGATGGAGATTCCACAATCTCCCTCCCAAGCAATGTATTCCAATGTTTAACCACCCTTATAGTTAGGAAGTTTTTCTCCATATCCATCCTAAGCCTCCCTTGCTGCAATTTAAGACCATTGCTTCTTGTCCTGTCCTCAGAGGTTAAAAAGAACAATTTTTCTCTCCTTCTTGTAACAACCTTTAAGTACTTGAAAACAGTTATCATATCCCCTCTCGGTCTTCTTTTTTCCAGGCTAAACAAATCCAGTTCTTTCAATCTTTCCTCGTAAGTCATGTTTTCTAGACCTATAATAATTTTTGTTGCTCTTCTCTGGATTTTATCCAATTTGTCCACATCCTTCCTAAAATGTGGCACCCAGACCTAGACACAATACTCCAGTTGAGGCCTAATCAGCACAGAGTAGAATGGAAGAATTACTTCTCATGTCTTGCTTATACTACTCCTTCTAATACATCCCAAAATTATGTTCACTTTACTGTTGCAACAGCATTACACTGTTGACTCACATTTAGCTTGTGGTCCACTATGACCCCTAGAATCCTTCCGCAGTACTCCTTTGCAGGCAGTGATTTCCCATTTTATATGAATGCAATTGATTGTTCCTTCCTAAATGTAGTACTTTGCATTTGTCCTTATTGAATTTCATCCTAGTTACTGCAGACCATTTCTCCAGTTTGTCCAGACTATTTTCAATTTTAATCCTATCCTCCAAAGCATTTGCAACCCCTCCCAGTTTAAGTATCATCTGCATAATTTATTAGTGTACTCTCTATACCATCATCTAAATCATCAGGGAATATATTGAACAGAACCAGACCCAGAAAAGATCTCTGCAGACTAGGGATGTTAAAATTAGATTAATTAACTAATTGAAAAGTCGATGGGATTTCCATCGACTATTCGATTAGTCTATAAAGGCGCCTCTGCCTTTGAACTGTAGCAAGAGCCCTGCTGGGGCCGTGCTCCTTGCAGCGTTTGAGCCATTTCAAAAGCAGAAGCGGAGGTACCCTTTTAGACTTGTTGGATAGTCAACTAGTCACTTACATCCCTACTGCAGACCCCTCCACACCTTGATATGCCCTTCCAGTTTGACTGTGAACCATTGATAACTACTATCTGGAAATAATTTTCCAACCAGTTATGCACCCATCATCATATAGTAGCGCCATCTAGGTTACATTTTCCTATTTTTTTCATGAAGGCATGCAAGACAATATCTAAAGTCAAGATATACCACATGCACTGCTTCGTCCCCTCCCCATCTACAAAGCTTGTTGCTACTCTGTCAAAGCAAGCTATTCAGTTGGTTTGACATGATTTGTTCTTGGCAAATCCATGATGACTTACTTATTACCTTATGATCTTCTAAACGTTTGCAAATTAATTCCTTAATTATTTGTTCCATTATCTTTCTGGGAGCAGAAATTAAGCTGACTTGTCTGTAATTCCTGGGGTTATCCTTATTCCCTTTTTATATACTGACAATGTATTTGCCCTTTTCCAGTCTTCTGGAATCTCTCCCGTTTCCCATTACTTTTTTTTCTTTTAAATAATCATTAATGGCTCAGATATCTCCTCAATTAACTCTTGAGTATCTTTGGATGCCTCAGGCCTTGGTGATTTGAAGACCTCTAATTTGTCTAGGTAATTTTTAATTTGTTCTTTTTCTATTTTAGCTTCTGGTCCTCCCTCACTTTCACTGGCATTCACTGTGTTAGATGTCCAATCACCACCAACCTTCTTGGTGAAAACTGAAACAAAGACATCATTAAGCCCCCGACACGTCCACATTTTCTGTTATTATTTTCCCTTCCTCCTTAAGTAATGGTCCTACTGTGCCCTTGGTCTTCCTCTTGCTTCTAATGTTTTTTTGAATATTTTCTTCTTACCCTATTTGTCTCTAGGTAGTTTGATCTCGTTTTGTGCTTTGGCCTTTCTAATTTTGTTCCTGCATACTTGTTTTATTTGTTTATATTCATCCTTTGTGATCTGAACTAGTTTCCTCTTTTTGTAGGACTCTTTTTTTATTTTTAGATCATTGAAGATCTCCTGGTTAAGCCAGGTGATCTCGTCATACTTCCTGTCTTCCCTAACCAGTGAGATTGTATCCTCAATAGTGTTTTTTTTTAAACTGCCAACTGTCTTCAGTTGTTTTCCCCCTTAAACTTGTTTCCCATGGGATCTTACCTATCAGCTCCCTGAGTTTACTAAAGTCTGCCTTCTTGAAATCCTTTGTCTTTATTTTGCTGTTCTCCCTCTTACCATTCCTTAGACTCATAAACACTACCATTTCATGATCACTTACAATTAATTTGCCTTCCACTTTCAAATTCTCAACCAATTCCTCTCTATTTGTCCAAATCAAATCTAGAACAGCCTGCCCCCTACTAGTTTTCTCCACCACCTGACGCCAGAACAAATGTCTCCATTACATTCTAGGAACTTGAATAATCTGTGCTTTGCTGTGTTGTATAATCTGTGCTTTGCTGTGTTGTTTTCCCAACAGATGTCTGGGTAGTTGAAGTCCCAAACCAAGTCTTGTGGTTTGGATGATTTTGTTAGATGTTTAAAAAAAAGCCTCATCCACCTCTTCTTCCTGGTTAGATGGTTTGTTGTAGATCCCTACCATGACATCATCCTTGTTGTATATATGTTTTAACCTTACCCAGAGACTTTCAGAAAGTCTGTCTATCTACTATGTCCAACTCAACCTCAGCCCAAGTATATACATCTTTAATATCTCTTCCTTTTTCCTCTGCCTGTCCATCCAGAGCAATCTGTATTCTTCTATACCAATATTCCATTCATGCATATTATCCTGCCAAGTCTCTGTGATGCAAGTTATGTCATAGTTGTGTATATGTTCTATGAACAAGTATTTACACATGCTCTTTAAGGGTGATAAATTATGTTCCCTGATGAGCATGTCTATACTATGATAAAAGACCCACCAGATGCCCTGGGTCAGCTGTCTTGGGCTCATGTGGCTCATGCTGTTGGGCTACAAAACTGCAGAATAGATGTTTGTACATGGACTGGAGTGTAGGCTCTCAAATCCTCACATCTTGCAAGATGGTGCCAGCCCGACCAAGAAATTTCTTAGCTCCACAGACTGAGCCCCCCAAACCCAAATCAGCCAGCCTGGGCCCTAAAACCCAGTGCTACGGGTTTTTTTATTGCAGTGTAAACATACCCAGTAATGAGACCATATTGGCATCTTGCCCCGATCATGTGCTCGGTTATGATCTAATGCCCCATGAAATTGATGGAGCTTTCCCCCGACTTCAGAAGGCATTGGATCAGGGTCATAATTTGTATATAAAGCCATTTTTCAAGCCAGATGAAGTCACTCAAACATATTTGCTTGCACTGTATCAGATGAATAGAGATTATTTGTTTGGATTCACTAGTAACAGAATCCCATGGATGATCAACTTTGTCCTCACCATACAGCAGGGGTCAACAATAGGAGCGGGCCTGAGGCCGGCTGCGGCAGCTGGCGCCCCAGGCAGAACGTGCGATCGGCATCCCCGCCTGCAGGGCCGTCAATGGACTGACATCATCGGCTGGCACCCCGGGTGCCCCCGTGACGTCATAATCGGGTGCCCTGGGCGGCAGCGCCCCAGGCGACGGCCGAGTCCGCCTATAGCCACGGGCCGCCCCTGGTCAACAACCTTTCTGAAATGGCATGCCAAGATTTAACCCCTCCTGCCTTGGGCTGGGCTGCTCTCCTGGGACGGGAAGAAGGGCTCTTTCCACCGTGGACCACCTGGGTCAATGCAAACCTTTCCATGGACCACCAGTTGCTAATGGAAACTCACCGTTAATAACATAATTACGCCCATGCCATATTTCTAGTGCTGCAGGTAGGGAGAATGGTTTAATTTAAATTATTAAACAGATTAAGCTTTTTAACTCTCTCATATTAGTTTATCAAACTTCATTTTAAATAAAGTAAAATATGAATTTATGTCCAACACAAAAGGTTTCAATGTTTTCTTTATTTATGGCAGGAGTGGGGAACCCTTTTTGGGTCGGGGCCACTGGCCCACAGAAAAGTCAGTTGGGGATCACACAAGTGAGAAGCAAAAAAACTCCTCCAAAACCCCACAACCCTCACTGATGTGGCCCCCCCAACTGAGACACCTTACTCCTCTGTGGTGCTCTAGTTCCACCGGGCAAGGGGAAGGGACAGGGAGGACTGAGGTTCAGGGCTTCCCATAGGCCAGATTTACTTTTCTGGGGTCCCAGATTTAGTGGATTTTGTGGACCCCCCTTAGGCTCTGGAGTGGGAACAAAAATAAGGAGTTCAATGTGGGGATAGGGCTGCCAGCAAGTGGGATAGGGATGGGGCTGCAGGATCTGAGTGGGAGGTGAGGTGCACGACGGGGTGAGGAGGGCGGTGTCTGGAAGTTCTGTGTGCCACAGAAAATCAGCTAGCGTGCCATAGGTTGCTGATCCTTGCCATACAGTTACAAAGAGAAGGCAGCTGTAAGATGTATTTTAGGACACGGAGGGCTGCTTTTAGCTCATAAGCATCCCAAGGATGCAGGACTCAATCCTTGGCTCTGTATTCAGGTAAACAAGCCAATGAAGTCCATGAGGAACTTCTATAGAGAACTTTCTGGGTGTCTGGCTGGTGAGTCTTGCCCACATGCTCAGGGTTTAGCTGATCGCCATATTTGGGGTCGGGAAGGAATTTTCCTCCAGGGTAGATTGGCAGAGGCCCTGGAGGTTTTTCGCCTTCCTCTGTAGCATGGGGTACAGATCACAGCTGGAGGATTCTCTGCATCTTGGGGTCTTCGAACTATTTGAAGGCTTCAATATCTGAGATATAGGTGAGAGGATTATTCTAGGAGAGGGTGGGTGAGATTCTGTGGCCTGCATTGTGCAGGGGGTCAGACTAGATGATCATAATGGTCCCTTCTGACCTTAAAGTCTATGAGTCTATGAGTCTATGAGGAACTCAGGATCAAGCCCTCAGTGATGTCACAGACTACGTATGCTATGATTTTGGGCCTAATTCTGTGAGGTGCTTGCAGTCTGTTATATGGTGAGGATAGTGGATGATGAGGGAACTCAATACATAGCAGGAGGTGTTCGACACCTTGACGGGTTAGAGGCTGTCTATGTGAAAAGAGAGAAGACACAGTCCACATGGGAAATCTCTTCACCTCATGGTTATAGGTGAGGCACTCTGCATGCTGGGAAACTGATGGCAGGAAATTGTGTAGAGTTTTGAATGGTGCAGCTTGAATAAAAGAGAGAAACTCCTAGCAAACTCTAAACAAGGCAAATAAATCCACCAATTTGCAAGCTACATCTTAGTGTAGTCATGCAAAAATACTATGAAGTGCCACAGCTCTGCTTGAAACATGCTTAAATGTTCCACTGCAGTTGTAAAAATCTCCTGCCTTTTGTCTATCGAGTTGGCTGATGGAGAAGGGGGTGGAGGAAATGTTGATTTGTAAGGGTATGTCCACACTACAGTGGTATTTCGAAATAGCTTATTTCAAAATAACGCGTCTACACACAAAATGCATTTCAAAATAGCTTTTTGCTATTTTGAAATAGCACGTCCACACTGAGTGGATGCTAAATCGCATTTAAGGCCGACCGGAACCAGGTCCAGCAGGGCATCAGCTCAGGACTTACTGTGTGGGGCTCCTGCCTGAGGCTATCTGAGGCCTGTGCTTAAAGGGACCCCCGCCCCCCGGACAGCCAGTTCTCAGGTTTCCCTACTTGCTTGCCTACCTCGATGAGGAACAGCAAAGCATTTTGTCTCTGCGTGTTCTGGTTGCCCTCACTTGGGACACCACAGCACTCTGCAGCATGGAGCCAGAGCTGCACCTGGGCACGCTGGTGCTTCTCTCATGGACGCGCTGCTGTCAGCCTGGCTGCACTTTCTGCAGGCTGCCATCCGGGAGGTCCATCGGGGGGGCTGTCAGTATCCAGGAGGCCCTGCGGGAGAGCTTCCACCCTGAGGAGCACTAAGAGCCTCCTGGTCTGCCCCACTGGGGCTTGTGCCTCATTCTCCTCACATCCTTCCACTTACTCCTCCCTAACCCCCCTTCCTGATGTCAAATAAAATACACGTATTTTCATGAACACAAACTCTCTTTATTTAACAAAACTGGGGGGGAGGGAATGAAACTCTGGTGATACTGAGGAAAGGAGGCGGGAGAGGGGAAGAGAGAGGATGGGATAGGGGAGGGGGAAACCTGGAGGAGGGAGCTGGAAGGGGGAAGGAAGGGGAGGGGAAGCTCAGGGCTCAGGGTTGGGGGTCTCGCTGGACCAACTTGATTTTCATGCGAACCTGCTCCTGGGTTCGCATGTGGCCTTTGGTGGCCAGGCTGGCAGCTGTCCTGCAATAGATGGCCGCATTCCTCTGTCTACTGCGGAGATCATGGACGTTGGGAGCGTCCCCCCCAAACCTGAATAAGGTCCATGATCTCCACCCTGGACCAGAAAGGTGCCCGCCTTCTCCGGGCCCTGGAAGGCTCCTGGGAGCTGGCAGACTGCTCCTCGGGAGCGGTGGAGGGCTGGCTGCCAGTGGCTTGCTGGCTCATGTTTTGGGGCCACTGGGTCAGGGGCAGTGACTGCTGGCTCTGGGCTGGCAGGCTTGAGCTGGCACAGGCACTGTGGCCAGAGTCTACCCCTTTAAGGGCTCCGGGGAGAGGGGAGGGAGAGGAGTTTTCTTGGTTGTGCCCAGAGTGGCCACCAGGGCACCCTGGGAAGGCTGGAGGCCCCCTATTTCGAAATAAGTGTCTACACAGCACTCATTTCAAAATAGCTATTTTGAATTTGGCGTTATTCCTCGTAGAATGAGGTTTACCAAATTCGAAATAAGTGCTCCGCTATTTTGAATTAATTTCGAATTAATTTCGAAATAGCGGTTTGGCTGTGTAGATGCTAGTAAAATTATTTCGAAATAACTTTGCTGTGTAGACATACCCTAAGAGATATGGAAGTACCCATGTTTCCCCATGGGAAGTGCCTATCATTTTCTCCAGTGTTCTAAAGTCAGTGTCAAAGGTTTGTAAATAGTTTTCAGAATGAGCAAGTGGAACCTCCCATCATTAGCTGTCTACATTTTTTATAACCACTTGCATACTTTTGGTCAACCACTGTAAAATAAACAGTCCTTCCCAAATGTTTTTGTTTTCTTTGACAGCACAGCAATAACTCACTCGGAATGCTGCAGATTATAATAGCACTTTATTACTGTTGTAAAGCTGCCTTTTTATTATTTATATTCATCAAGTTGTTTTTTAAGGAAAAAAGATACCTGATCTGCAGATGTATAAAAAATCAGAGGATATGTGTGTGTGTGTGTGTGTGTGTGTGTGTGTGTGTGTGTCATGTGCATGCATGCGCGTGTGTGTGTGTTTGGGGGGAGGAGGTTCATGCTGGAGAGACTGTTTTAAATATTTTTTTCACCTATGATTTTTGCACAGATCACATGTCTGCGTCTTTGAATGTGGAAGCAACTTCATGCAACAATACAGTTAAGTTTCATGACTTCTGAAATCTGATCAATAAGACCCAAATGAAACCCAACCAATCAATACTTAACTCCTATAAATAGAACAAACTACGCAACTGGCTGGGTGCCTGCCACACCCACCTGTGCAAAAAAACCAGTACAATTATAAAAGGACTTTACTGCATCTAACAGAAGGAAATTCTTACACCTGCTTATAAAAATATTATGAGGCTGCAAATGTAATCAGGGAAAACTAATGCAGTAATCTGTGACCATTATTACAGTGCCTCTCATGTCATACCAGGAAGCTGAGTCCACGTGCCTGCAGATATTTGGGTCTTGCCAGTGTTGCTTTTATTTATCTTTCTCATCCTACTCTCTAAAGAATCTGTCTCCAGTCTGCACAACAAAGCTCCCAAATTGCACTGTATGACAAGCATGAATCAGTCTTATGTCAAGTTTGATCTTGAAGGCTTAGAGGTTATCAGTTCAGCCATCACATCTGCATTCCTGACAACCAGTGGAAGACCAGAGAGGCCCAGCCGAGCTCAGAGCTTCTCCAGCAGAGAGCAGTGATACGCTGTCAGTGAGTTCAATCCTGGAAAGCAGAGCAGCGTCCAAGCATAAGAAAAAGGCAAAGCTCAAAGCTGGCAGGCTCACCAATGTGCTTCGAGGAATATCACAGGAGCTGGTCTTGGAGACACGGATGTATAAAATAAAACAATTTAATAAACAACCTGCCTGATGCTGTATCCTGTAGCCCTTATCAAAGACCACTTCTGTAAGTGCATGGGACCACTAAGGAGTGCAGCATGGGGCTTAGTAATAGAGATGTAGCCGTGTTAGTCTAGTTTAGCTGAAACAAAAAACAGGACTATGTAGCACTTTAAAGACTAACAAGATGGTTTATTAGGTGATGAGCTTTCGTGGGCCAGACCCACTTCCTCAGATCAAATTGTGGAAGAAAATAGGCATGACCATATATACCAAAGGGATACAATCAAAAAAAAGTGACCACATATAGAAAGGACAAATCAAATTTCAGAACAGAGGGGGGATAAGGGGGGGGCTTGTGATTCTTGTGGCAAGAGGTGCAGGTGCTAAACCTCTGCTCCTAATACATCCATAGCAGACAGTGCTGTGGACAAAAATAACCTTCTTTAAGGAAGCAGAAGAGAGTGTGGAGGGAGAAACAGAATTGCTGTGTTATAAACTACTCTTCTGACTGATATAAACTTTGTGAGCTATACATACATCCACCCGCTCACTTGTATGCTGGAGTACTTTGTCTTGTACTGCAGCGTTTTTGTCCTGTTCTACAATCCCATTTGCTTCTGCTCAGATCTTTCTTGCCTTTAATGAAGTCATAATGGAGATTGCTCCTTAAGACCAGATAAGCAGCAATGACAAATGTTGACTGTTCAATTAAAGCTGCCATTGTTTTGGACAAAACAGAAAACAGAGGTACAGAATGTGCCTTTGCTGACTCATTCAAGAGAACTAATCTGACCTGAATAAAAACCTTCTGATGAGTGCAGGAGATCCATACAAGCTTATCAGCAGCATATCTATGCTGATCACATTAACTATTTAGCATGTCTATAGCAGTTTGCATCTAGTGAATCCAAAAAGGTACGTGTCATTATCCCTATTTTACAGATAAGGAAACCAAGGCATTGAGTGGTAAGTGACAGGGCCAAGGTCACACAGCAGGCCAGTGATAGGCCATGTCTAAAGAGGAATAAAAAAACCTCATGGCTGGCCTACGTCAGCTGGTGCAGACTCACAAGGGCTGAAAAATCTCTGTGTAGGTACTCAGGCTCAGACTGGAGCCTGAGCTCTGGGACACCACAATGGTCTAAATGTCGACTTTCAGCCCAGCAGCCACCGCACCTCACAAGCCTGAGGCTATGTCTGCACTATAGAGTTTTTTCAGAAAAACAGCTGTTTTTCCGAAAAAACTTCACTTATGTCCACACTGTAATCGCGTTCTTTGGAAAAAAAAATCAAAAGAACAGAGATTTTTTCCGACATTGGTAAACCTCTTTCTATAAGGAAGAAGCTTTTTTGCAAAAGAGCTCTTTCGAAAAAAGGCGTGTGTGGACGGGGAAGAGGGAGTTCTTTCAAAAGGAGAGGAAAGAGGAAAAAGCACAGGTACCCTGGTGGCCACTCCATCCACAGTAATCACAGCTTAAATGCGAGATAGCGTCCATTCAGTGTGGACGCTATCTTTCAAAAAAAAACAGATCACTTTTTCTATGCGCTTTGGCAGTGTGGAAGCTCTCTTTTGGAAGATCTCTTCAAAAAAGCTTCTTTCGAAAGAAGCTTGCAGTCTAGACATACCCTCAGTCAGCTGACACAGGCCAGCTATGGCTTTTTTACCCCTGTAGCAGATCTACCATCGACTCTTGGACTAGACCCAAGATCTCCTGACTCCCGGTCTCATATACTAACACAACGTTTTCTTCAGAATGAGAAAAGTAAATAGAACCCTGTCATATACAATTGTAATCACCCCCACAGTGTGTAACTTTAGCAGGGCTTGAACCCTAAGGCTACAGCACTTCTAGGCAGAACTCCTGCCACTTGAGCTACAGGGTTCATTAAGCTGGCTAAGAACAGAAGGCTTTAATGCCAGAGGAAGATGGAGGTTGTGGGTGTGATTGGTGGGGGGGAAATGAGAAAAGCCCAGCTCAGCCCTCACTCTTTCCATTCCTTGGGGAGGAGAAGGAGCTTCAGCTCCATGTGGTGTCCACAGAGTGTCATATGCTAGATCAGGGGGATGTGGGTGGGAGGATGGGTAAGAACCTGGCTCTCTCTCTTATTGGGCCCTGGTGCTAGGGGAAGGGACATGCTTACAGGGATGGGAAGCACAGTCTGCTTCCTGCCCTAGATGGTGCCCCCAAAATCACCAGCCTAGAGCTATGGGCTACGTCCAGGGAAAGAGCCCATCCTGGCCCTATTCCTCCTTAGGGACTTCTAAAGCAGTGGTTTCCAAACTTTAGCAACCTAAAGAAACCTCCCCCACCCCCTTTTGATTTAAAAATGTTCAGGGACTTAGGGTTGCCAGGTGTCCGGTATTCAACTGGACAGTCTGTTATTTTTGCCTCCTGTCCGGTAAAAAAATTCAGAAAATGTCCGGTACTTTCTGATTTTTTCCCAGCCAGGAGGCGAAAATCCCGGGCTGTCCGGTTCAATACGGAGGCAGCCTGGCAACCCTACTGCTTACCGGGGAGCTGTCCGGCCCGGCACAGGGAGGCAAGATGGCGGGCAGCCGCTGGCAGCCTGTTAGGGCCAAAAAGCCTCAACACGCTGTTTTTAAAGGGGTCACGGTGGTTGTTTTTACGATTTTTTGCTTAAAAACTCTCAGGGTCCTTTCCCCCTCCCCCCCGGCGTGTTTTTGTTGTTGTTGTTTGGTATTTTTTCTGAAACCATCTGGCAACCCTATCAGGGACCCCCTGCCGCACCCATTCTCCAAGGCCCCGCACTACACTTGCTCCATCTGGCCTCTCTCTGTCTCGTGCTCTTCCCCACCCTTGCTCACTTTCACCAGGCTGGGGGCAGGAGCTAGGGTGAGAACTCCAGCTGGGGGTATGGGCTCTGGGGTGGGGCTGAAAGGTTTGGGATGTAGGAGGGGGCTCCAGGCTGGGGAGGTGAGCGATTTGGCCTGGGGGGTTCAGACTTTGGGGTGGCACCAGGGACAAGGGGACTGAGGTGAAAGCTTGGGCAGAGGGTTGAGGTATATGTGCGGGGCGGTGCAGGCTCCAGGAGGGAGTCTGGGTGCGGAAGAGGACTCTGGGCTGGGGCAGGAGTTTGGGTACCCTCAGACCTGCAGGACATATCATTTTTAAGATAAAAGAGATAGCAATTAGGGATGCGACCTTGTAAACATGTAAATGGTTAAACAATGACCCTAGAGTCATGGGTTAACCATCATGGTTACACCCACTCCACCCCTGCCACACTGCTACCTCTGTATCAATAGCTGCAGAGGGGTCTGTAACAGGAAACACTTAAAAAACAACAAATAGTTTGGTAGCACCTTAAAGACTAACAAAACATGTAGATGGTATCATGAGCTTTCGTGGGCATAGCCCACTTCTTTAGGCAGCGGAGGGGAAGGGCAGGCGGAAGCTAGAGCTTTTAAGCCAGCTCCCCATAAGCACTGGCTCCCGCAGAGCTGCTTCCCCTCCCTCTCCCCCCCGCCCGGCCCACGCTGCTACCTCTGAAGTTGCAGCCCTGGGGTGCGAGGAGGAGGCTCCCAGGAGCCACTTCCTCCCAGCAGGTAACTGCGTACCTGCTGAATTTTTTAGTGGTTACATGTTTAACGAGTAAACTCATTTTAACATCCCTAATAGCAATCTCTATATAGCAAGGATTCCCCAAGGTGGGCCGTGACATAGTCCAGGTGGCCCACTGGCGTGAAATGAAAGGAAACATGTACATTGTTTATTTACAGTGTTATAATTTACATGTATATACTAATTAAAATAAATAATTTTTCTCAAGAAGTGTTAATGGGGCCACAGTGTCTATTGTAGCTCCACAGGTAGACTGCAGGGAAAAAAGTTGTAGAACCCCTGTTCTACAGAAATGACCATGCAAGGGGAATCCAAGAATACATTAGTTCATGTCCTAGGCCTGCCACTAGATTAGTTTGTGGCTTTGGGCAAGTCACCTAACCTGTTTTTGCCATCTGTAATATAGGGATAATAATACTTGTTATTACTAATGTAAGGCTAAAAATTTAAGTGCTGGAAACTGTCAAGTGTTACTATTACTAATTATTAGTGTTAGTTTTACAGTAGTGCCTTGACACCCCAGTCATGGATTAGGGCCCCATTGGGCTAGGTGACATCCAAACAAGGTCTCAAAGTAGCACGACAATGCTCTCAATCTCTATTACATTATTGTCTCTAAAAGGCTGAATGAAAGGGACAGCCACAGTCCATGGATTTACACCAGCCGCAGTCCATTGGTATCTTCCTGAATAACAGGTGAAGCATCCACGGGTTACACACAACAGAGGAAAAAAGGTACCTTTCCTAAAATGCACCTCCCCCCTTTAGATGAATTTCAGGGGACTGGCATAAGACACTTCAAGGTTCGCAACCCTTTCTTCTGGTGACTGATCTTTTTACATGATGCTAGCAATTCTACATGATGCTAGCAATTTGAGCAATTCTATCTCATGTACTGAAACAATCCATTTCCCGCCCTGCCATCACGGCTATGGGCCCTGCTTCTAGGAGGCAGCGAATAAAGCTGCAACTAGCACACCTAAAGTCAGTGCTTCTCTGCTACTGAAGAATGCAGGCTGATGCAAAGGCTAAAAAGCTTGGGAAAGTGCAGCCCGGCTGTTCCGTGTCAACATTCCACCCCCTCTGCCTTTCCCAAGGTCTCAGGCAGAAAATCCTTTTTTGTTCTTATCAGTTCAAACAAGAACAATGAATTCCTCAAGCCCACAAGAATGTGACAAGGTGCCAACAAAGCCAACCAGGAAGGTGATGTATGGTCTATAGGCTGTAGCTCAAATAAATCACTTCACAATCCAGGACTTTAAGATGTGAAGTCAAGCAGTTTAGAGCATGTATTTAAAGTTCCTTGCTACTGATTTTCACCTGCAAAACATCCCAAATATAAACAGCATGTGTGATGCTAGAAGGCCACAAGCCCTTTGCTTTTGTTACAAGTAATAGCTATACAGTATGTAATTAAATTATATTACAGTAGTGCGTCTGCACAGTTTCAGGGAAGGCTGAGTTGCAGTTTCCATTATAAACCTCTAGATTCAGGGGTTTACAACTGTCAGTAAAAACTGGCTCACAGAGCAAAACTTGGAACATACAGCTGTCAGGCTGGGAGCAAATGATTTTTACCATATTTCAAAAATAATTGGTTTGGCTCTTTTAAAATCATATGAATGCTTAAACAAATGAGACGGTTACTAGGCCTGGATGCCTAGTATATATCTTCCATTTTTACAAAGGAATACTGGCAGGCTGTTTGCCTTATAACCAAGTAGTTTGAAGAGGAAAAAGAAAATAATAATCACCAAGGCTTTGTCTACACTGCAAGTTTTTGAGGCAGAAAATATGCTAATAAGGGACTCATTAGCATAAGTCATGATGTCATTAGCATATTTTCTGCCGATCCATTTTTGCGCTAGGGGTTTTTGTGCAAAAACAAGCAGTGTGGACGTTTCCTTTTTGCGCAAGATTGGTATACCTCCTTTTTTGAGGAATAAGGATCTTGTGCAAAAAGGGGTTTTTGCACAAAAAGGAAACATCCACACTGCTTGTGTTTGCACAAAAACCCTTAGCGCAAAAACGGATCAGCAGAAAATATGCAAATGAGATCACGACTCATGCAAATGAGTCCCTCATTAGCATATTTTCTGCCGCAAAAACTGGCAGTGTAGACGTAGCCATACTTAGCCCATAAAAGGTGATTCAGCAGGCAAATATTGCAAATTAGATCAGAATGCTTATTTCTCTTCTTTCATTTAGACAGGACACGTCTTAAGTGAGACTCTACATCCCAGTCTGGACTACAGTCTATGGATAAATAACAAAATATAATAGATCCTCACTAAATCACATTCTTGATGGGGAGAAACACTGGTGCAAATCCATGGGACATTAGCCCGGTTAAGCGCTCTATAGATGTGTGTTCTCCCCATAAGCTCCAGCTCCTGGGGCAAAGAGGCAAACCTGTGCTGCCCGAGGGTGAAATTCGCTCAACACATATAATACTAGATTAGTCAAGGTCTATGTGAATGGCTGGGGATGTAAATTCCATCTCCTGAAGTCAGGCCCAGCATGTGGGTGGCTGCACAACTTCCTCATGCTCATGCTATTCCAGCTCCTGGGGCTGGAGTATTGGCTACAACCTCTCTGTTGCATGAAGCACTGGATCCTTACAAATGTGGATCTCCAGCTCCTCCCCCTGCCCATTTCTAGCATGGCCTTCTACTCTGGACTATAGGGCACTGGTGTTGAGACCCTTTCTTTGGTGCTTAGGAGATGTATAGCTGCAAGCACCGACAATCCCTCCACACGTCCCCTATACATTGCTTAATTGGCACCAGAGGACCTCCACACCATGAGTGAATTTTATCCCTGATGCACCATCTCACCTCCGGTGGCAGAGGACACACATAGAAATAATTCTTAATCATTGCTCCTGCAACTTTCTCTGGCCCACTAAATCCCACCCCCATCTTCTGTCTACATGATCCTGTAATACTCAGTGGATGTACACAACACCCATGCTGAAGAACCACGCCCACTGCCAGGATTGCAGGGATGGGACTGGATTTGCCCTGTTGCAAATGTTTCCAATTTACAAGCTAGTGGGTAAGCAGGGAAGCACAATACAAAAGCAAGGAGAGAATGTCCTCCCTTGCCATGGAGTGTCTCCCTTTGTTTTCACAATTGCAGCTCAATTCTAACTGCTTGTGTTAATCATTCATAACATACCAGTAAATGTTCCGCAGAACATTTTGTAAAAACGCTGATGTCTCAGTAACATGAGACCTCACGACAGCCCTGGGATATTAAATCTTTTTCTGTTAATTGGGGAAGAGATGGACTTTTTTTGCAGAGAATTATAAAATGTGTGGCTTAGCGAAGTTGCGCTTAGTGGCCCATTCTTAAAATGATTTCAATGGGAAATTTGTCCAAGTGAAGACTGCAGGAATTGACTCTCCAGATTTAAACAACATACTTGAATAGAAGCTGTTTCGCTGGGCACATGATACAATCACCAAAAAAAACCTTAAATACATATTTTACCCAACCAACCAGAACAGTCGAGTAAATAATTTATAAACATGTATTTATATGGCAGATCAGAATTGCTGCACCTGACAGCACCTAAAAGATTTTTAAAAAAACTTCCTGAAAGACTGCTGCATAAAGGTTATTCTGATACAATCTGAAAGATGCAACTACACTTACTGGCGAAGTATGTATGGGACTGATCCTGAATAGGTAGGGTTGCCAACTTGGGTTGGATGAATTCCTGGAGGTTTCATCACATGACATTATCTCAAATTAAAGAATAATATTTAATTCTTGGACACACCAGGACAATCCTGGAGGGTTGGCAACCCTATGGGTAGAGTTTATTTGTAGGCATAATCCTGACACATACCATCAGTCATGATTACTCTTGTCTTGGAGGCTTATCATACAAAGGCACCCAAAAAGCCTAATCAGAATCAGGCTCTCACTGTGCTAGGGGCTGTCTATATATATTTACAAAGACTCTACATCTCTTTTCAAATCTAATCTTAAAATAATTCATCTCTCTCTCTCGCTCGCTCTCGTTCTCGCTCTCTCTCTCCGGGTATGTCTACACTAGCTCGTTAGTTCGAGCTAGGTAGGCAAATGAGGGCAACCGGAGTTGCAAATGAAGCCCAGGATTTAAATATCCCGGGCTTCATTTGCATCTTCTAGCGCCGCCATTTTTAAATCCCCTTAGTCGAACTCCGTGCCGTGGCTACGCGGCCGCGGGTAAATAGTCAATTAAAGATCCTAATTCGAACTACCGTTACTCCTCACGAGTAAGTAACAGTAGTTCGAATTAGGATCTTTAATTCGAACTACCTGCTCCGTGCCGCGTGTGGCAGCGGGCGGAGTTCGACTAAGGGGATTTTAAAATGGCGGCGCCAGCTAACAAATGAAGCCGGGATATTTAAATCCCGAGCTTCATTTGCAACTCGGTTGCCCTCATTTGCCTACCTAGCTCGAACTAACGAGCTAGTGTGGACATACCCTCAGTTCCTCTCTGCTTACATTTATGGCCAGCAGCCCATATTCTCCACAATAGGCAAGAAGTGAGTGCTTAGTGAAAGTCTGTAAGAGGCCTTACTTCTCCTTCATGATCTTCTCATCCTTACGCTGTCAAGCACCCCCTTAGTTCTTGGCGCAAATTATGACTGTTGGTGTTCTGTCTTCTTTTGGGTGTCAAAAGTGCTCAGAGACTGTTACAATGGGCATGGATCAAACAGATGCAAAACAGGGATGTTAAACTGCATTTAATTAACTAATTGACTAGTTAGTGTGTAGTTGTTTAAATGATTAACCAATCAGCCTGGATTTATCAGTTAATCCTAACGACTACATTCATACACCCCTTCAGAGACAGCAATGGGAGAAGGGTGAGAAGCTGGACCCAGTGCCTCTGGGGAGCCCACTTTTAAGCGGGCTCCACGGAGCCGCCTACCCTCCCTGCTGCCTCCTAATTCAAGCTGTTACATGTTTACACAAAAAGCCGTTAGTTAACATCCCTACTAGAAGAGCATCTGGAGAGAGTATGTGAGTGTATATTAATAAGACATGTACCAATAACCTGCCTGATCATTTTGCTTTTATACTGGTGTCCCTTTTTTCCATCCTTCATCTGTGTTTTGTCTTTTTGATTATAAACAAACACTTCTGGAGATGGCTTGTGCTAGGGATGTCAAGCGTTAACCAATTGGTAAGCATCAGCCTTACCAGCATGCCTACCTGATAACTGGTGAGAGGGAGGTTCTCACCTTGTCTGTCGCTCCTTCAAAGCTACAGAGATTTCCCAGAGAACACAATGCAACTGGGGACTGATCTGACTGAGTTCTGAGTGTCCCAAAACTACACCCTGGACATGCACAGTACAGGTTTGCTTTTGAACTGGGCTTCTTAAATTTGCACTACAGAATGATGCAGTACATAAGCAGGCACTGCAGGATTAGCTTTTCAGTAACCTGAACTGCTCCAAATTAGTCCTGACAACATTCCAATTGTTCTGGGAAACCCAGAGTCTGGCAAACTCAGGGTCTGGCAAAAGGCACCCTTGTCTCGCTACTACTAAACCGTCCCTTTTGCCAAAGAGAATATCCAGAGCCAGAAGCTAGGAGGTCCTGACTTCCCTTCCTATGTATTTCACTAACTGGACCTAAAACAAAGGTGGAATTTCAGTTCTCTCAATTTACTGGCCTGGTGAATATAGAAGTTTATTGTCACAGCCTTTTCCAATGTCTCTGTATTGAGCACTGGGTGTTCATGTGTTCACTAGGTTTTTTTGCTTTCACCTTAGTAGCCCTGGTTCTTTATGAGTTAAAATGATTATGGCTAGGTTTAAATCACTTCTGACCTATCTCTGCATGAGAGCTGGAGGCAGTACTTTATTTAGCAATGTTTTCCTGACCTGAACTAACCCTCTTTAAAAGTTTACTCCTTTGTAATTGTTACTCTATCTTTCATAGGAATCTCCCAAGGGATCAGATTAAACTGCAATATCCTAAAGCACCTGATAACACAGATGTGCTGTTTAAAAACATTATGTAAAGTATTCTTAGGTGCAATAGGTGAGAAGGGAGGAAGTATGGTTAGTGGATAAGGAACTGGTCTGCTAGATCTAGATTCTCTTCTTGGCTGTGCAGCAGATTTCCTGTGCTACATTGCCCAAATCAATGACCCTTGGTTTCTTGAGCTCTAAGATGGAGATAACATTTCAGAGGGGTTTTGTCTAGCTTAGGTCTCCAATATTTGCGAGCTCCTGATACTAAAGTGATAAGTGAATAATACATGTTATTATTTATTTAGTCCCTCCAGGTTCATCTCATATTAAATGCTAAATTTATAGGGTAAAGATTTACCTCTGATTTATGCAGGCTTCCACTGGCATAACCCACAAGAGATGGGGTTCCTGGAAACAGAAAATCTCAAAAGGTGAGGGTGTAGTTGTACAGGACAGCCACAACCTACTACTGTTGGCCACAGGGGACTAGGGCAGGTCTAAAACTGTGCACTACTAGCCTAGGAAAGCTATAGCTGTTGTGTTTGTGATTTGCCCTGATCCAACATTTCCCCACTGCCAGCAGAACGTCCCCCATGGAACCCAAAATTGCTCTTATCCTCTGCGTAACCCCTATGGAACAGGAAAGGTGGAAACAGCATCCTCCCTTCTCTGGATATGAACCTGCCCCTTTGTGTGAGACACGGGAGGCCTCTGGCACAGCACACCTCTCTGAGGTAGGTGAGGGGAATCTATTTCTGATTTGAACTTTTCATGGCAAATTTACCCTGGTGTAAATCCACTGACTCAACGGACTTGTACCCAGGATGGGTTTAGCCCATTGTTTTAAAAGCTGTAGGAAGGAGATTATGTTCTGCCTAAGCTCCTGTTACCATGGTCCAACTCAGGACAAGCTATTGGGATGAATTTGGGTGAGTCAGAATCTATTCCAGCAATATGCTTAAGAGTAAGATTTCATGAACACAATATTTCCGAACTGGTCAACACATAAGTTAACATGTTTTACCTGTGCATTTTCCAGGGCTGAGGACAGGCAAATGGAGGTGTTAAGGTGTGGACTGGCCCATTTACAACACACCAACAATTACACACAGAGACACAAACAACTGCAATTTCACTGCACAGCATGCTGCCTCACCATTTTTAACCTTGACTTAAGCAGTTAAAGTTGAAGCTGCATTTCCATTCCAAGGGTCAAATATCCCCTTGGCTGTGCGTGACACTCACTTCTCATTTATGGTTCTATGTGTAAGTCAGTGATGTGTACAGCACTGTAAAAAAGAAGAAAAGAGCACCACTGTGACTTTGCTACAGTCATGCACAAATGCAATGTAATGTATTTCAAAAGTAAGTGTATTTTTATGAGACATATTAGGGGATCAAACGTCTCAAGGATTGGTAATGAGATATAGAGGCTTTCCGCCTTGAGGTCACAGAGTTCAACTATAGACCAGATTGCTAGTGACCTAAAATTGTTACAGCCTTGGCAGCTGCTTGATGGCTCATGTGAAATGAGTTGGTGGTCTCAGATCCCAGTGAAGAAAATTCCCCATCTCAGGTTCCTTCCCCCCCCCCCCCCCGGGGGATTTAAATTGAGAGGGCAAGATGAAGCCTAACCTACTCTCTCACCCTTTAAGTGGTCCCTCCCTGGGTTGAGGAACATGGTTAGAATAGTGTGAGGAAATCGGTAATGCCGCTGCCTATACTCCGCTTTTTTCTCTGTATGCAGGCTGTTCTGTTTTTTCAGGCTGTCTGCTCAGCACCTTTCATTAACACTGTAGAACCACAAAGACATTACATTTTATACAAATTGTTGCTACTATGAGTCACTCCTCCAGGTCACTGCTTTTTCAGGTGGATCAAACAGTTGAGTCCTCCTTGGCCTAAACAAACCTAACAAGAACTGTGGCAATAACTGTTTTTCTATTAACCAATTTAAAGGCCCTGAGGGGTTGTTTTGATGGGGAGGGAGAGGAGGTTAAGGGGCCTCCATGCAGCCAATAATTTTCTGGCAAGACTGTTGCTCCCAGAAATAACTACAAGTGCAATTTCACAGGTGCATCTTCTAACTCTTATTTGTCTAATTGACTAATTTGTAGGTGCAACTAGGTTAGAGTTCTAAGTGCAGTAAACAGAAACCACCATTATCTCCCGAAGCAAAACCGCAGGAACAATAATTAAGGTCACTTTTCAAAGCCAGACTCAAAATGCATTTTGAATTTTACATAAAAACAATTATATCCTATCATCTGCAACACTAAAATACAGTTACAGGTGTCATGCCTAAGGTGGCAAAGGCAGGGGTCATAATTGTTATATATTAGCTACACGTTAGTGACTCTGTAAATGTTACAGTGTAACAGGTACTTCATTATACGAGTATCCTTCAACAGTTCTCTTAATTATTATAAGTGGATTATCAAACTTGGCCAACCTTTGGGCAAATGCATCAGAGTTCTGTTTGCTTGGCCAGATTTCACTCTGTGTGTGTGTGTGTGTGTGCGTGCGTGTGTGTGTGTGTGTGTGTGCGTGCGTGCGTGCGCGCGCAAAGGGAGACCGTTTCACTTTCTGTTTAAGTCTGTGAGAAACAGAAGATATTGAGGCAAATATTGCTGAGTGATACGTTCCTGCATCTCTGGGGTTCTCAATGGGGTTTTGTGTGCATGTTTAGCTGAAAGAAGAAATTGGTGTATTGTCCTTGTATATCTCATTTTCTGGGGATTAAACAAATGAAATGCAAATAATTCACAAGTAAATATATAAGCGTATGAATCACTGTTAAACACAATACCTGGGCTGTAATTTTGTTATATCTTAATTTTGACAGTAGATAGCATATTGACTTAGCTTCACTCCAACATTGTTTAAGGTGTGATATGAGGGATGGAGACTGCTTGGAAATCCAGGGAGTGGAATTTTTGTTCAACTACTGTAGTTGTCACTAGAGGATTTAGCCAGTGTTGCCCTGGTCCTTATGGGGGCTCAGGGTAGGGGTTGGGGGTGCAGCAGTCAGGACAAGAAACTGGGAAGTGAGGGGGAGCTCAGGGTAGGAGATGGGAGGTGCGGGACTCAGGGCAGGGGGGTGCAGGGTGGGATACTCAGGGAAGTGTGTGGGAGTCTAAGGGCAGGGGTGGGGATACAGGAGTCAGGGCAGAAAGGCTTAGGCCAAAGGGCTCAAGGTATGGGGATGGGGGAGCTTACTGGGGACCCCCATGACAGTGAGGGTGGCACTGCTGCAGCTGCAGCTCCTCCTGGCATGCCAGAGCTGCACCATCCAGCCCCCCCGGCCAGCAGTTCCTGGAGGTGGGGGGGGAATCTGTTTGGCTCCCCCGGTCAGCCTGCCTGCTTGGCCCCCCACCCCAGCGGCTCCTCTGACTAGGAAGGGACAGATCTGGGCTGCCTGGCTACTCCTCCTCCCTCCCACCCCCGGCCTTTACTCGTAGGTGGGGCCAGGGTCAGGCCATGGTTTCTGGCCTCCAGTGTCTCCTGGGGAGCCAGGGACAGGCCACATTTCTGCTCCCCCATCATCTCCTGGGGGGGAGGAGCTGGACTTCACTGTCCAGTCCTGAGGTGTCCCAGGGGGACTGTGGTGCTGGGGTCAGTGGCTGGTGGGGCTCCCCCCCATCTGGCATGGTGGCCAAGTGCTGGTGGGGGAAGGGATTTGAGGCAAGGGGGCCAGTTACTTGGTCTGATGGCTGGCATGATGGTGAGCCCCTGTCCCAACTGGCCACCATCCTGCTGGTGTGGCTGCCCCCAGTGGTCACTCTGAAGTATAGTTGTCCTGCTGATCAGCCTCCTCCCTTTCCATGTCATGGAAAACAACTGGATTCCAGGCACATCCCGTTTTCCTGGCACAACCAAACCCTGACCCTGTTTAAATTAGGATGAGAGGAAGCTGCATACCAAATGTGATGGTCCTAGCTCTTACCATTTAGGAAGAGTTCTTGAACAAATGGACTCACAGACAGACAGACAAACAGACAGACAGATGCTAGTTTCTAAAATATATAGCTGCAGATAAATTTCTGCCCTTAGTCTCATAATTTTCTGGTAGTTTAACCCAGCTAAAGCCTTTAATGTTTTCAATAGTGGATGCAGCACAAGCGAGAGCCTCAGCTGGTATAAACTGTCAGAGCTCACAGGAGCTGTGCAACTTTAGACCCAGCTATGGATCTGGACCAAAATTCCTCTTCAACTTCACTCATAGCTTCAGCTCCACAGTGCCTCACAGTTCCATAGGATGGAAGCTCCCGATTATCTAAACCAGGGTTTCTCAACCAGTGGTACGAGTACCCTTAGGGGTACTCGAGAGAAGTCTGGGGGGGAGGGGTAACGTCAACACAACTGAAATGTGGAGAAAACTAAATTTTTATTTTAAGTGTTACAGCGTTTTATTATTTTTGTACTTTTACACACAAAAATTTCATCGCCCGCCTGGCTACCATTAAGTTGTTTAAACAAATGTGTTGCAATGGTAGAAAATTTTTTTGTGTGTCTGAAAACTATAGGTACTAGGGGTACTTTTTTTTTTAAGGGTTACTTTATAATGCAAAGCTTTCCTTATTTACCACTTCCTTAGCACAAAGCTCCATCTGTGAAATACTGGAGCTAGTAAACTGGAAAAATGATTCAATATAGAATACTTAATTGTCATTACATGTGAAAGGTATCTCTCCTAAACTTCCTGTCCTGGAATGTTGAATGGAACATATGGCACAAGCGGGTGGAGAGTCTGGCTGTGAAACTATAGATACAGTGCTTTTTCCAGAAAGCCTATGCAAAGCAATTTAGTGATCAAATAAAGTTTAGAACTCCCAGAACACCAGATATGGTCAAAGAATGTCAGAGGTCTAGGAATTCCTGATTAATTATAGAAACTCTCACTTGCTTGCATTTAAGGGTGAGCTAGTATCCACTATGGTAAAATAGATTGCGAACAATGAATCTATCTATAATGAAAGGCAAAGAAACAAAAAGAAACTGGAAAATAATACCTGGAATATTAATGATATTTGACTTCCTAGCTGACATTATGAAGGAGAGAAGTATGTTACCATGTTGAGTAACTAACATTGGAATGCTATCTAAATATTCCTAGAGTGATACTAGAGTGTAGAGTTTGCTGGGTGATGATGATTTAACCAGCTCTCTGTTATTTCCTTTCCACCTCCTTAATTGTGGACACTAATGGCAGAAATATTCCACTTTTCCTTTCTTTTTTCTGGTGTAATAGATTATGACATGTCTTTTCCCATTTTGTCCTCAGTGTCTTTTCTTTTTCTTCTCTTTACATCCACCTCTGACATCTTTCTGTCTTTTTCCTCCAACACAGTGTTTTCAACCTCTATACTTTATGTGATCTTAATTCACCATCACATCTCTCTGTCAGTACCATATTTTTCTTTTCTGATTCATCCCCACATTTTCTTTCTCTCCCACCTATAGCCTCACATATTTCCTCATTCACCCCTCAGTTACGGAACCAACAGCCAGAGGACTAAAGCTACCAGTCAAAGAAAGATCCACATACATCTTCTCAAAATCTAAGAACAATACCCAGATGAAAAGCCAAAGCTCTTCTAAGATGCAGGGGGAAAGGAAAAGGTGTTCCCAATAAGCTGAGAGCTTCAGTGGCCTTCCATGAGAGATTCAAGTGCTGCCTAGCTGATTAGTAGAGCACACACAGGCGCAGCATGTGTTTCTACTGGTGGTGCACATCTGCACATGCCTTGGTGCACGTAACAAACTTTATTCAGCACACAAATGGAAAAAATTAGAGACACTGTGGCTGGGATTAGGGATGTAAAAGTATAACCATTTAAATAGTTAACCAATAAGGATCAGAATATTGGTTTCTGTTATGGTTACATGCCAGCTCCCACTCCTGAGGAGCAGGCTGCCACCCACTAGGATTTTTAACAGTTACATGGTTAAATGTTTCACAGATTTTTTTACATCCCTAGCTGGGATTTGGGATTCCTACCAGAGTACCTTGCTTGGTGACTCCATTATTCATACCAGCCTCTGATGAGTTGACTCCCTCCCCTCAAGCTTACCATGCTGCTGAAAGAGAGAAAGAACATTATCTCTCTTTGTTCGCTGCTCTAAAGCCTCCTGTTTGCTACCACTATGAGGCTACGCCTAGACTGCAGGCTTCTTTCGGAAGAAGCTTTTCCGGAAGAGATCTTCCGAAAAAACTTCTTCCAAAAGAGAGCGTCCACACGGCCAAAGCACATCGAAAAAGCGATCTGCTTTTTCAAAAGATCGCGTCCACACTGATTGGATGCTATCTTGCATTTAAGCTGTGATTACTATGGACAGAGTGGCCACCAGGGCACCTGTGCTTTTCCTCTTTCCTCTTCTTGTGAAAGAACTCCCTCTTCCCCATCCACACATGCCCTTTTCTGAAAGGGCTCTTCCCCAAAAAAGCTTCTTCCTTGTAGAAAGAGGTTTACCAATATCGGAAAAATCCCTCTGTTCTTTCGATTTTTTTTCGAAAGAATGTGATTGCAGTGTGGACGTAAGTGAATTCTTTTCAGAAAAACAGCCATTTTTCTGAAAAAAACTCTGTAGTGTAGACATAGCCTGAGACAGTCTCTGCTACTCTACCTCTCCTCCCAGTGAATAGGTACAACTTCTCAATTTCACTATTGTCAACATCACTCTAAATAGCAGGAATAGATACTAACAAAGCGCTTGGCAAAGCTCTGAGCAACAGTAGAGGGAGAGGAACTGCCTACCTGCAGACTTAGACAGACAGCACAGTACTGATTTACATTCAATTCATGTTTTGAAGGTAATCTTCATAACTATAAAGACTAGAGATTTTTTTTTCACTGACTACTTAGATTTGGTAGAAGTTAATGGCATTTGCCAGGGAAAGCTTCCTATTCACCACATGTGAATGGGGGAGAGGATTTTTCAAGGCCCGTATGACAGCATAAGTCTCCTGAGTATCATGGCATCAGCAATGTTACTTAAGGATGAATACTCAACTGTCTTCGGCACTTTCTCATCTATGAGAAAATTTCCAGGGCGGGAGGGAAAGAGAATCATAAACATTTAATCGTATTTCTGTGCTTACTGCTGCCCACAGCTCAGTTAGTAGGGTGTCAACAAATATAATTAGGCTTTTCTCAGCTTTCATTCTAACTAAGTGGTTGTCCTTTAAGTGATTCCTGCAATGGGTTTCCACTGTTCCATGATTTAGTATATCTCATCCTCCAGAAGTATTCCTTTGCTCATTTTTCCCTGTGTCTCAATTTCATCATTTTTTCTTTATGATATCCTTTGTTCTTTTTGCTACTATATGTGCTGCAAACGCTCTACATATGCTAATGTCCTGTGTCCGGATGTGATGATTTAACCAGTAAGGCTCACATTTAAGGAGGGGAGGCTTACCAGTTATGGTTGCATAGTGGGGCTGGAGGCCATGGGCAGGGGGCTGTCCCAGCCCTGGAGGTTGGGTGCCCTGCAGATGGGCTGCTCTGGCATCCCAGCCGGAGCAGCCCCTGCCTGTGGCGGGGGAAGTGTTCCATCCCAGCAATGGATGGGGGGTGCTTTATATCCATAGTCTTGCATAACATCAATCTGGAAGCATTTAGGGCAAAATTCTTCACACTGATTCTCACAGCTCCTTATGGAAAAAAGTCCTATAGAAATCAATAGAAAAAAATAAATACCCTATAGATTTTTAAAACAAAATATTATCCTATAGTATTTAAAAACAGAATTATATCCTTGCTATACAATTATATAAGATGCCCAAAAATCCTTATAGAAAGGATATAATTTTCTATTAAATGGATTTTAGAGAACTTTTTATAGAATCAAATTAAACTTCTTTGTAACCCTATTAAATGAGAAGGAATTTTTCTATAAGTGTTTGATTTTGATATGTGATATTCTGCTCATTTGACATGTGCAAAATTCCCAGCAGAGCAGCAAAATACAAAAAAAGCACAGAGAAGAAATATTATTCTGTTTGGAGACCAGCATTTTGTTCATTGTTATTTTAAATTTTCCACTTCATAATTCACTCCTTTTGGTGCACACATTATTATTGCTATGCTGTTTTTTAATAAATGAAACCAAATTACAGTATATGCCAAAAACTATATATAATGTAAAGGATGGGATTTTAATCACACAAAACTCAGGTAATTGAGCATTATGATTTCTACCTGACCTAATATGCATTTAACAAACAGATCAGAGAGATGTTTTGAAGTTTGAATGGGGAAAATATGCTTTATATGTAAAGATAAAAAAAAAAAAGAATTCATCTAATTACTACCTTAACTTTCTTTCTTTCTTTTTTTTGGGGGGTGGAGACAACCTAGCAAAAGATACTCTGTCTCTACAAACATTATTAAATTTAAAAATGTGAACTTTAGCTCAACAAACAAGTCCTATTGCTTAGCACAGTAAACTGTATTCCAGTACTAAATAAATACAAATCATTTACAGCCATACTTATTATGGTGACCATATTTTCTGAACCAAAAATAGGGACACCTTGGCCACGCCCCTGACCCCTTAGGTCCCACTCCTGGGGTAGTACTTCTGGGTCAAGATGAACACATGATTGGAAGTAAAGGATGTCATGTGACCCATCTAAAAACCCCTCCCACCTTCCTTTACCTATAGGGATGGGTTTGGGCCCCATAGAAGCCCCGCCCCCATACAACTATACAGCAATTGCATTAACCCAGGGTCCAGACCTAGGGTCCCATGACACTGCAGTGCTAGGGGTACAACCTCGATTCAAGATGAGATCCAGGATCTAAGAGCTATTACTTTGCAGTGTAGATGCAGCCCCATTTGACTCAGAGCCTGGGAATCATCCAGAACGATCCAATAATTTCATGGGACAACTTCCATAGTCCTCTTAATGGATGATGCTTACTGGTTCCAATTAACTGGTGATCAGAGGGGGCTGAAGCAGCTCCCCACCTGCTTCAGAATGGGGGCTGCTCCAGGCCTGCAGAGGGCCTGGGGCAGACAGGGGTTGTTCTTGTCCAGATCAGCTCCTGTCTCTGGGGAACTTGGAGGCCCCACAGGCAGGGACTGTGCCAGTATCCAGAGCAGACTCTCCCCATGGGGAGCCCAGCTTGCTATGGACAAGGGCTGTTCCAGAGGGGCCTGGGAGCCAGCGGCAGCCCCAGTGTGACCTAACATTAACTGGTTAACTGATGAATGGGAATTTACATCCTTAATGAGATGTACTGCCACTGCATTTTTTGAAGTTACTGCAAAATTATCAGGTGTTCTCTGTTTCCACAAGCCAGAATGACAATACTGAACTAATCATAACAATTACAGGGTGGAAAAGACCATGTCACTAACCCTCATCACCACTGCTTGAAAGGTACATTACCCATGGAGATCAATGGGCCTGGGCTATTTTATACGTAAAGCTACTGAGAAATGTATATGTCAATACGATGATGGCAATGCCTATATTACGTAAATGATGCCAAATGAGACCACTTCCCAACCTGCTTACAAAGTGCCTGATCCAATTTAATTTTAAGCTAGGATTGGGCCCAAAGCAATCTGTTTATACTACCCAAGATCCAGGTAATATTTAGTCATCCTTCAAAAATATAAGGGACCAATCAGTCAAAGCCCCACTGCTTGGTAGAGCTGATCTTTGAAGAAATTTGGAGAAACTGAATTTACTTCTGACAGCAGCACTTTCACTGGATGTAGGGTCTTTAGCACAGGTTTCACTTTGTGTCAGAATAACTCAGAAATGTGTTGTCACAGCTAACTCCATTCAAGTCTAGGCAACGTGCAGCCCAAAGACAGAACAAATTCCTTTGAAGCTGGAAGTCAAAACATCTCACCTCTTCACAGAGCTCACAAAGGGCTTGTTCACCACGACATAACCCTCTCTGGAAAGAAACAATACATCCTACCTCTCTGTGGACGCACCAAGTGTTTTCACGTGTCATCTTAACACATTGTTTTAATCATCAACTTCTTGAATGAGGAAAACTCACAAGGAGTCCGTCTATCATCCACGCTGGAGTGACATGGTGATTTCACCACCGTGGTAACAGACCCGATCTCTCTGTAGGCTCTTCTGGAGCAACAGGGAGCCTGGGTAGGTCTCTCAGGGGGAGAGGTCAGGGGCACCTCTATTTCAGTGATTCTCAACCTTGTTGAGCCAGGAGGTCCACAGGCCAATGTAAACCTTTCCATGGACCACCACTTGCTAATGGAAACTCACCGTTAATTACATCATTACACCTGACCCATTTTTCTAGAGCTGCAGCTAGGGGAGAATGGTTTAATTTAAATTATTAAACAGATTAAGCATTTTAACTTTTTCATGTTAGTTTATCAAACTTCATTTTAAATAAAATAAAATATTAATTTATGTCCAACGCAATGTTTTCTTTATTTATGGCAGGGGCGAGGAACATTTTTGGGGTCGGGGCCATAGATCCACAGAAAAATCAGTTAGGGTCCAAAAAGTGAGAAGCAAAAGAACTCCCAAACCCCCCAGCCTTCACTGAGGTCGCCCCCAAATGAAATACCTCACCCCTCTGGTGTTCCAGCCCCAAGGGGTGAAGGGAAGGGACAGGGAGGACTGAGGTTCAGGTCGTCCCATAGGTCAGATTTACTTTTCTGGTAGATTTTATGGAGCCCCCTTAGGTTCTGAGGTGGGGACAAAAATGAGGGGTTCAGTATGTGTGACAGGCTGCCAGAGAATGGGATAGGGATGGGGTGCAGGATCTGGGAGGGAGGTGGGGGGCAGAAGAGGGAGAGGTTGCGAGGTCTGGGTGGCAGGTAGGGTACAGAAGTAGGCTGGGAGTAGGGTGTCTCGCTAGGGGGAGGGAGCAAGAGCAAGGGAGGGTGCAGTGTGTGGCCAGGAAGGAGGGTGCAGGAGGAATGGTGGATGCAGGAGTGGAATGCGGGTAGGATGTCTGGCCAAAGGGGAGTGTGCAGGAGCGGACTTGGGGAGTAGCCGCTCTCCGGCCCCCCTGCGCTCCAGCCAGCCCGGCCCACTCTCCGGCCCGCCCCCCGGCTGCTCCGGGCCAGGCCGCTCTCCAGCCGCTCTCTGGCCTCCCTCTCCCAGCCTGCCAGGCCATGGGCGGGGGCCGCTCTTCCCCTCCTGCACCCAGACGGGCCACAGGGGGCTGCTCTTCACTCTCCTCGCCTGGGAGGACTGCGGGGGGGCTGCTCTTCACTTCACTGCTCCTCCCCCCCCACACACACACACACACACTTGTCCACCTCAGCTCGCAGCCCAGCCACTTACTTGGCTTCCCCATGCTCCTCAGAGGCAACGCCTCCCACTTCTTCTATTGGCTGGATCCCCAGCCGTAGGGAAGTCCTGGAAGCATCCCTGACTCCTCCCCCAAGGAGGGGAGGGAGAGGAGGAGGAGAATCAGCTAGGAACTTTTTCTGGGACAAATCATAGCTACTCGGAGCACCTGGGACAGCACATTAAAAATCGGGACAGTCCTGGATTTTGGGGGCCATATGGTCACCATAGCCATACTAATACAAAAATTTTACTCTATCATTTTCCTCTTGTCTGAAAATCTCAAATGACCAACAGAGAAGCCAATGTTAAACTTTAATTACAGTGGCTAGATAATTTATATTTTGTCTGGTTATTAAAGTTAAAACTTAAAATCATATTCTGTAAGAAACAGAAGTTTAAACAGATGGATCTCAAATTCATTTGTAAAGACCCAATCAACTGCTATTAAAATCAGTGAAAGCCTTTCCTTGGTTTTAATGAAAGTTAGATCAGACCTAAGAGATTAACATAGTTATCAAACCTTTAGTTTGATAAACTAAACTTTAATTACACTCTTTTAAAGAGAAATGTTACTTGATTTAGTAATTGACCAGTTACTCATTTAATAGTACTTCCTTGGTTTGGGATATTAGAAACTGATTCATTCAGCAGGTATTCTTGCAAGTATATTTGCCACTGGGTGGCCAGCCCCCTCTCCATAATTAATTAGATACTTCTCAACCTGAGGGGGTTGATTACCAAGGGTCAGGTGACACATCACTAGACATCTGGGCCTTAAAAAGGACCAAAAAAGCTCAGTCTGGGGTACTGGAACCATGGAAGAAATGGGTAGCTGCTTGTGGAAGGCCCTGAAGTGGTTAGAGCAGGAGTTGACAGATTCCTGTGGGAGGCCCTAAGTCAGGTTCTGCAAAAGGAAGGGTTCTTTACTTGAGGTCAGTAAGCCTACAGCAGAGAAAGGGGTATGTTTACACTGCATTCCTCTTTCGAGAGAGGAATGCAAATGCAGACAAACGAAATTGCAAATGAAGCGCAGATTTGAATTTCCCGTGCTTCATTTGCATAATTGCGGCCGGCCGCTTTTTCAAAATACCCTATTTCGAGATAAAAAATGCTGTTTAGATGAGGTTATTTCGAGAAAAACCCCTTCTTTCGAAATAACCCTTAAACCTCATTTTATAAGGAGTAAGGGTTATTTCGAAAGAAGGGTTTTTTTCTCGAAATAACCGCATCTAAACAGCGTTTTTTATCTCAAAATAGGGTATTTCGAAAAAGCGGCCGGCCTCAATTATACAAATGAAGCACGGGAAATTCAAATCTGCGCTTCATTTGCAATTTTGTTTGTCTGCATTTGCATTCCTCTCTCGAAAGACGAATGCAGTGTAGACATACGCAAAGAGATTCTCAAAGCTAGGCCATAATGGGCCTTGGAACAGGATGTAGAGAGTGGGGGTGAAGAGAAGCCCTAAAGGGCATAAAAAGCTTTTAGCTTGTTTGGGCTCCTTGTTTTATGACTAGGCTGTAGGGCTAAGCTACACCGCCATCACTGTGTGTGTGGAGAGCTGAAGAGACCCATGCTGGAAGAAACTAAGCCTGGGGGTGCTAGCAGTGCCAAGGTTTTCTGGGAGGGGTTGGTATAAGAAGGCCCTGCCTTTACTGTAACAATTTCTTGGTGATGTAAGTTGATGCCATTAAAATAAGGAGATTCCAATTTCTAGCTGCTGCCACCCCCAAATTGAAGCAGTAGCTAACGCTAAACCTTCTCAGAAAATTTCCTTTAAACATACTATGTTTGTAAAAGTTCCTGTAGTTTTTAAAGCTGGGTAACTCAAGAACTTTAAAAACATACCAACCATTGGAAAGTCTGGAAATACAGCCGGTCCCCAACTTACAGCCACCTCGACTTACGACCATCCGCACTTACAACTAAAGCGGTCGTATAAATGCGGGCTCTGAGTTACAAACGCGATCTGCGCTTACGGACAGTGCGGTCGCAATGTAACTCAATGGGTTCCAAGTTACGACCGTTCCGAGTTACAGCCAAGCATTTGGTCCGTAACGCGTTCGTAACTCGGGGGACCGGCTGTAATCAGTTACAGTTGATCTAAACATCCTTAACTCTGCTCACCAACAGTCTTCTATCCACCATAGCTATTTTGTAAAGGGATGTTTTTATTGCCATTGTTCTGTATGAAATTCTGTGAAGCATTTTTTCTAAATACTCTATGAACAATGCCTATGTCAGTAAACATCTTAAATTTGGAAAAAAATATTGTCTATGAAAAGTCTATGTAAAACATGATGCAGTAAATGTGGCTGATAAAGCACTGGTTCCATACATATGAAGTGTGATCCTCTGCCAGTTCATTAAGCTTTACTCTTACCCTTTAAATGTCATAAATTAAAGAATTAGGCCGTATAATTTTTCACCTCTGGATGCAATTGTTCTGTGGCTGACATTTGTGTAATGGGTGACAAACCAAGTGGAAGTTGTATCTGGTTTCTAAAACAGTGGGGACTGTATGGTTAATTTTAAACTAAAGGAGTTATCCTGTAAGACTGTATAAACATCACGGTTTGAACCTCTTTAGTCCAGTACTCTATGCTACATCCATGGTCCAGCATGGTTTTAGTTAGCCAGATGTCCACTTATGGGTGTGGCCAAGTTTCTAGCAGTCCCATAAAGTTTGTTTACAGCCACCAGTCCTGGCTTTCAATGTTCTGTGCTGTTATTTAGCTCTAATTTACCCCCACATGTTTTCTAAGAGCCCAGTAAGCAGTGGAAGTGTTGGTAATGCTGCTAGACAACATGGCAAATTCTCTGGTTCGGCACTGGTCAGGTTCAACCTGTAGTACTGTTTGATATAGATGACAGGATAGTGAATGTTTAAGTTTAAGATGAGCTAGTGAAAAGCTGGGTCTGAATTAATATATTTTTAATTGATTCTATTTTTATCAATTTCATTTTCACTTACATATGCCAAACTGCTCTGAGTACAAGATTATTTTAGTAACATGTTTTCCTTACTGATAGGAGTCAGTGCTTAAATGTACTTGTGAATTCTTTGTGGAAAAGGTTGTCTTCAGTGGTGGTGATTTTGAGAGAGGCAAAATGGGCAGAAAAAAATTATTCTTTGGAGGATCTTGACTAACCATTCGCATACTTGCTTTTTTTTTTTTTCTTTAAAATACAATTTTTAACGTTGGCTTTCCCCAAGTTTTTAAATATTGTGTGGAGAGGTTTCTTTAGTTACAACAATAGTTTATAGAAGGCTGGTGATTGTAACCTAATCTGCTCAACTATAGCTATGGTTTAAAAAAAGATTTTTGTGTATGGATTTCCTTAAATGTTTAAATATAAAGACAATGAGCAGTCCTGTGGCAACTTGGGGTATGGCTACACAGCAAAGTTATTTCGAAATAACAGCCCTTATTTCGAAATAACTTTATTAGCGTCTATACAGCCAAACCGCTATATCGAAATTAATTTGAAATAGCGGAGCACTTATTTCGAATTTGGTAAACCTCATTCTGCGAGGAATAATGCCAAATTCGAAATAACTACTTTGAAGTAAGTGCTGTGTAGACACTTATTTCGAAATAGGGGGCCTCCAGCCTTCCCAGGGTGCCCTAGTGGCCACTCCAGCCTCAACCAAGAACACTCCTCTCCCTCCCCCCCTTCCTGGAGCTCTTAAAGGGGTAGACCCTGGCCACAGTGCCTGTGCCAGCTCCAAGCCTGCCAGCCCAGAGCCAGCAGTCACTGCCCCAACCTAGTGGCCCCAAAACATGAGCCAGCAAGCCCCTGGCAGCCAGCCCTCCACCGCTCCCCAGGAGCAGTCTGCCAGCTCCCAGGAGCCTGCCAGGGCCCGGAGAAGGCGGGCACCTTTCTGGTCCAGGGTGGAGATCATGGACCTTATTCAGGTTTGGGGGAAATGCCCCCAACGTCCATGATCTCCACACTAGACGGAGGAACGTGGCCGTCTATGGCAGGATAGCTGCCAGCCTGGCCACCAAAGGCCACATGCGAACCCAGGAGCAGGTTTGCATGAAAATCAAGTTGGTCCGGCGAGACCCCCAACCCTGAGCTTCCCTCCCTTCTTCCCTTGCTTCCCCCTTCCAGCTCCCTCCTCCCAGGTTTCCCCTTCCCCTCTCCCACCCTCTCTCTTCCCCTCTCCCGCCTCCTTTTCACAGTCTCACCAGAGTTTCATTCCCTCCCCCCCCAGTTTTGTTACATAAAGAGAGTTTGTGTTCATGAAAATACGTGTATTTTATTTGACATCAGAAAGGTGGGTTAGGGAGCGGTAAGTGGAAGGACGTGAGGGAGGAATGAGGCACAAGCCCCCAGTGGGGCAGACCAGGGAGGCTCTTAGTGCTCCTCAGGGTGGAAGCTCTCCCGCAGGGCCTCCTGGAATACTGACAGCCCCCCGATGGACCTCCTGGATGGCAGCCTGCAGAAAGTGCAGCCAGGCTTGCAGCAACGTGTCCACGAGAAGCACCAGAGTGCCCAGGGGCAGCTTTGGCTCCATGTTGCAGAGTGCTGTGGTGTCCCGAGTGAGGGCAACCAGAGCATGCAGAGACAAAATACTTGGCTGTCCCTCATCGAGGTAGACAAGCAAGCAGGGAAACCTGAGAACTGGCTGTCCGGGGGTTCCCTTTAAGCACAGTCCTCATATAGCCTCAGGCAGCCACCCCACACAGTAAGTCCTGACCTGGTGCCCTGCCGGAACTGGTTCCAGCCAGCCTTAAATGCGATTCAGAGTCCACTCAGTGTGGACGTGCTATTTCAAAATAAGCTATTTCGAAATAACACTGTAGTGTAGACATACCCTTAGAGACTCAGAAACTTATTGGGTCATGATTTTTTTGTGGGTAAAACCTACTTCATCAGATGAGTTGGAATGAAAATTACAAAATTTGGGGTATATATAACAACAAAAGATGTTACCTGTCAACGGCAGGACCAGTGTTAATGAAGCTAATTAACTCAGCGTGAATGTGTCCCATTCACAGCATTTGATGTGGAGATTAAAATATCTAAAGGTGGGGAAATTGCCTTTGTAGGCAATTTGTACACTGCAGCGCCATTTCAGAATACCTCTGGTATCCCGAAATAGCTAGTCCGCATCTTTTGTGCACGCCCATTATTTTGAAATATAACAGGCTTGCTATTCCAATGTCCTGTAAACCTCATTCCACGAGGAGTAAGGGACATTTTGGAATAGTGATTTATTTTGAAGTAAGTGCTATGCAGACAAGCTCCAAATTTCAAAATAAGCTATTTCGAAATAACATTGAAATAAGATACACAATTTGCGTAGCTCAAATTGCATAGCTTATTTTGAGCTACAGGTGCAGTGTAGATACACCTATAATATGTTAACCAGTTAAGATCTTTATTCAAGCCTAAATTGATAGCATTGAATTTGTAAATAAACTCCAGTTCAGCTATCGCCTTCTGTAACAGAGTGATAAAATTATTTTCTTGAAGGATGGTTACTTTTAAATCCATTATTGAATGTTCCCCTTCAGATTTAACCACATAAGCCACAACATCAGGAGCTCATGCTCCTGCATATAATGTGGTATATCCATCAAGTGCCAGCAATGCCCCTCTGCCATGTATATTGGTCAAACTGGACAGTCTCTATGCCAAGGATTAAATGGACACAAATCAGACATCAGGAATGGCAGCACACACATGCCACTGATGAGCTGGGTTTTACCCATGAAAGCTCATGACCTAATACCTTTGTTAGTCTTTGAGGTGCCACAGGACTGCGTGTTTTTACCATGAGAGATTAACACATCTATCCCTCTGAGACTAAATATAAAGAGTTCCTCAGTTATGGGTTGTCTAAGGTCCTCAAAGCCATCACGAGATGGACCCATTCTTTCCCAGAAAACATCCCATCTGCCCACAGACATTCTACTCCCCATTCCTCTTAGTGGACACTGTCACTCACACTCTCCCCATCTGCTCAGATCTCACCTAACTCCCCTGCACCTACATGCTGCTGCTACTCCATCATAATCAGCTCTCTGCATCTGGACTATGCAGCATTTCTAAAGTCTGCAGCAGACTATGAAGACATTAATCAGGCCATACAGACATCACAGAAAGACAATGGGCCATGAGCACTTTGTAAAGTGAACATGGGCATTATAATGTACATATCAGGCTTTATTGTATGTGGAAGGGTGCTGGTCGTGAAGCCCTTAATCAGCTCCTGACACTCCAGTCCCAATCAAGGGGAAAGGATTGGAGCTAGGTGAACAGCCCTGTGCCTGCTTGGTAATTGGCAATGCCTGCCAGTCTCATTAGCTCAGAGCTATAAAGACTAAGGATGTTAAGTTTTGGGTAATTGACTAATGGAATAGTCAATGAATTTTGCATCCACTATTCGATTAGTCAATAGGGCGCCTCCGCCTTTGAAGTGTAGCAACAGCCCTAGGGCTGTTGCTACACTTCAAAGGCGAAAGCGCCACGTGGAGCCCAGGGTCAGCTGGGGTCTCCTCCACTGACCACAGGCTCTGTGCAGTGCTGCCACTTTGAAACGCTGCATGCAGCCCGACGCCAGGCTACCCCCGGTGCTTCAAAGCAGCAGCACTGCCTGGAGTCAGAGGAGGAGTTCCCTGCTGATCCCAGGCTCCATGTGGCACTGCTGCTTTGAAACTCCGCATGCAGCCTGGGGACACAGCAGCTGGCCCTAGACTACACGCAGCTTTTCAAAGTGGCAGCACCGTGTGGAGCCCCAGGTCTGGCCCAGGTTTCAAGTACCCCTTGCTCTGTGATAGAGGCAGCAAGAGAGCAGGGGGAAGCGATTAATCAACTAGCCCTAATAAAGACTGGGAGGAAGGGAAAGGGAACTGTCAGAAACAGACAGAGGTAGGAGTCTCCTATTTTGTTGTTGACTAGGCCTGTCATATGCAAAGTAGCTGAGAACTCTGTATATGATTGGGAATTGGTGGTGGGAAACCCATCAAGAGTAAAGAGGGTGTTGCACTGGACTGAAGTGTCCCTGACACATTGAAGAGGGGGCTAAAGGGGCTGAATACCCAGGGATGCAGCATGACCCCTGTTACTGAGTAACTGAAAACTATAATAAATATCTAAACAATCTCACACCAAAATACCTTCAAACAGGTCATTGGCACTGTCCTTCATGAAGAGCAACAGAATAAAAGACCTGTTTTGGAGACTGGTTTTACTTTGATTGTTCTATACCGTAACTTTCTGAGCCCTCAAAGTGCTCAATAAATGTATCTGATTGTTCTGGTATCAAAACCTGCCACTATACTAGTTTGATTCTTGGCAATGACAGAATGCTGTTCAGAATTAAATTGACCTCACCTAGATTGATTCTCAGATTTATGAACTCACAGCTGCAGGAGACCACTGCTCTGCTACAGTTCAAGTTGCAAAGGAGGTGTGGGTATGAAGAATTCCAGTGAACACCACTCATTACTTTAAAATGTCTCACATTGTTACTCATGTAATCATTCTAGGTACAGTTACTGAGAAACTGAGACTAAAATAACCACCCACCTCATACCTAAAAAATAGCTCTATATGCACAAAGGTGACTGACTTTAATATGTCTCAAACAGATTCTAGGGTGTCTCACAGGTAGATCATGTGCCAAAAAAAGGATCAAATATTTCCTCTATATTCATCTACTGATGAGTATAGATTGCCTGATAAATACCAGGTGGTTTCTTCCTCTTCTTTGTTTCCTGCAAATTATGAAGTGTTTTTTACCCACAAAAGCTTATGCCCAAATAAATCTGTTAGTCTTTAAGGTAACACAGGACTCCTTGGGTATGTCTAGACTGCATCCCTCTGTTGGCAGAGGGATGCAGATTAGGAAGGTCGACATTGCAAATGTGGCAGGGATTTAAATATCCCATGCCTAATTTGCATAAAAATGGCCGCCGCGTTTTGCCGACTCAGCACTTTGTCAGCAAAAAGTGGCAGTCTAGAGGGGGATCTGTTGAGAAAAAAAGCCTTTTTCAACAGATCCCTTATGCCTCCTGCAAGGAGGTTTACAGGAACTGTCGAAAAAGGCTTTCTTTCTTGACAGATCGCCCTCTAGACTGCCACTTTTTGCTGACAAAGTGCTGAGTCGGCAAAACATGGTGGCCATTTTTATGCAAATTAGGCACGGGATATTTAAATCCCTGCCTCATTTGCAATGTCGACCTGCCTAATCTGCATCCCTCTGCCGACAGAGGGATGCAGTCTAGACATACCCCTTGTTTTTTACAGATACAGACAAACATGATTACCCCTCTTAGACTTCTTTGTTTCAGTTACTTTTCACATCCAAATTGGATTGCAGACCAAATGTATCACTGCTATTTTAGAAGATTCATCCCATGCTGAATAGTTTGCTGTGCTTATTGCTTGCCCATGACTCCTGATGAAGGCTATGTTGGCCACTAGGGTAAAAGTTTTCTCCGGTTGGATACTAATGAGTAGGGTTGCCAGATGGTGTCAACAAAAATACCGGACACACTTGACATTACATCACAATATACATTACATCTTATTTAGAAAATACCAGACATTTATATTTTCTCATTTATATTTTCCCAATTTGTTTCCCAAACAGAAAGCTCAAATACTGGACTCTCCGGTTCAAAACGGGACACCTGGCAACCCTACTAATGAGGCAAATCTGAAAAGGAAGGAGGCAGCCACAAACCATTGTAAGGAATACTTGACTGAGCACAGGGAAGAAGAGTGACATAGTGGAAAGAGGAAACCCTTATAATTATGCTCTCATTTCTTTGTTTCATAGACTCTAGGAATTACTACCATTACAAATGTTCTCAAAATTAACTATGCCACCTCCATTTATCCCCATACAACCTAATCTACATTTTCAAGTGGCTTTACTATCTAATATCTTCAAAGTATGACTACACAGTAGCTGGAAGCATGCCTCACAGCCCAGCCAGGCAGGCAGACAGAGTACCGATCTGGGGGTGGGCAGGCCTGTATTCAGATGGCTAACCCATTATGTCCCTTGTGCCGCAATGTCCACACTGCTATTTCAAGCATGCTACAGCATGTCTTTCTACCCAATCTGGGAGGCACCTTCCCCATACTCTCAGCTGCAGTGTAGAGGTACCCTCAGAAACTGGATCAGTGATTAAATTGCAAAAGTAAGCCAAATGTTCAAATGGTGTAAGTATTGGTTCTACAAGAGCTTAAAGATAGAAGATAATCCAGGCAATCTAGTTGACACGTGTACAGGATACTGCTATAAATGGCCTGCACATAATACAATTGAAATAGCATCAATCATAAAAAAAAATCTGCATGCCTATTTCCCCCTTCAGTTCAAAAAAGCAACAACCTCAGCACAGGGCATTTCCACAGGATGGGTGACCAGCTGGGAAGATCAGTTGAAAGCAATTACTCCTTCTAGCATGTCTTGCTGCCAAGGAAATGTCCTGTGCTTCAATTTTTATTACTTAAATATCATTTTGTATCATTCTTCTGTTTCAAGAAACAAAACAGTGTTACAAAACTCAATATGTATAAGTCACCTAATAGGCTGCTACTGGGCTAGAAGATGTAATAATTAAAACTAAAAGAAATAAAAAGGCACTACCCAAACTCTGCCTAGGGGAAGGAAATTTGGAAGACATTTAAGGCTGAGAACCACTGGCATAGAAGATACACTTCCTCTGTCTTTCTCAAAAAAGAGGGAATGGGCACAAGATAGCATTTGATGAGTACACCTCAGGCACACAGACTCTATTGAGCAGCATAAGATTGCCATTGATTAACCAAACTATGTAATTCATTAACCACAATCACATTTAAGCCTACACTGAGATTTGAATTTGATCAGTGCTTAAGAGCAATTGTGAAAAGATGAGCTCTGTAAATGGGGCATGTTGGCCCTTTAAGGGAAGTCTCCCGAACTATGCTACCCCTTGCCAGGGAATTTTCTGTAAACACAGACTTCAGGATAAAAGAAGGCAGCCACTGAGAGAGAGGAAGTGGTCCCAGGGTGGCAGTTTATGGTTTGAGGCGAACCAAAGCTATTAACTCTGTGTAGAGCCTGGAACTGAAGCCCTGATGTGTGGGCAGGGAGAGACTTCCCTTTCTCTTAGCCAGCCAGAGAGCGAATCGTAAGTATCACAGTCCCAGGAGGACTGCTATGATTCACAGGCTTTCCCAATGGAGTATGCTGGGAACTATGAATGGAGACGGAGCTGCTGCCCATGACAAGGAGAGAACTTTGTTTGTTTGGACTGGCCTGCCAGAACTCTGAAGAATGTCTGGAACCCTGCAAAAATGCCTGAGAGGAAGAAGCCCTGGGGGGAGATTGCTCTCTTTTTTTTTTTAAATGTATCATATGTCTTTTAGTTTGTTTGTTTGTTTGGACTTGCCTGTCAGATGTTCAAGAACATCCGGAACCTCAGCAAACCTGGATAGGAGACAGAGACCTGAGAAGGAGGGGGAAGGGGGAGGGAAGGGTAGATTTGTCTCTTTTGAACTCTTTCACATCTTCACGTTTCTTGGTTTCTGGATTCTTCAGAGGAAACAAAAAGACTGGCCAGGGGACACATTGTTGTGCATGTTTGTTGGGGTTTCTTTGGATTTGTTTTTCTTTTTTGTTTGTTTGTTTTTATTTTGGTTTTGGTTTGTTTAAGCCTCTGTCTTCACATGGGAATGATCTTATGAAAGAAATTTATATATTCAATCATGGGTAAGCAACAGCCATAATCATACATCTGTGGGCACACTGCTACGACCCCTGTTCACATGAGTGGTCTCAATGGGTCATCTGTATTTGGGGTAGAGGATAGTATTTGGAGTTAAGAAAGTGAACTAATTGCAAAAAGTCATAATAGGCTTACACACATACATGAATTTGGACCTAGCAAAGTATAGCAGAAGTATTATATAGTATAGTGGTAGTTTGAAAAGTAAACATATATGACATGCTGAACAAAAAGCACAGTTTTATGGTTTTATCAGACACAGGAAACCCCCCTTCCCATAAACTACATGTGGCTCACACTTTTTAGGGAATCTATGGAATTATCCTTCTCTTGATGTCCACAATTTTCTGACAATGTTGAGACACATTAATCAATCAACAGACATTCTTAAAAGAATACGATCTGAAGAGAATAATAAACTTCATCAATTCTAGACGTGAACTGAGAAAATTTATAATACAAAGGCAGGGATCCAGGAACGAATCTTCTCAAGGCCACTGATTCTAAATCTCTTGCAGTAAACCAGAGGATTAGAATTTGTACCAATTAAACCTTTGAGGGTACATTATATGTAAAACCTGCCATGAGCAACCACTCATGGGAGTTTGCAAAAGTGGACACTTGTCAGAGGTTGTCTCTCTTCAAAGGTACAATACAGTACTGCCAGCCTTACTTGTGTGCTGCTGCTGGTGGTAGTGCTGCCTTTAGAGCTGGGTGCTCGGCCAGCAGCCACCACTCTCCAGCCACTTATTTCTGAAGGGAGTAAAAAAACCCAGCAACATGTGCTTGCTGGCTGTGTATGACAGGTAGTCATTCTTCACAGTTTCTGCACACTTAAATTATAAGGGGGAAAGTTCTATGGCCTCTGTATGTAGTTGCTCATGACAGGTGAACTCTCTTTAGAGGTGATCTCCAAGGCAAATTTTACTGTATGTTTTAGCTTATGTGTAACTTCAGAATACATGGGACTGCATAGTTATAACTCAAGTGTTCCAAGAGGAACTCCAGTGCTTCAGGGAAATACTTTTATCAACTACACTCTACAATTCCCAGGTGGTTTATTTATTATTATTTTTTGTACTACAGTAATGCCTAGAGTCTCCCTCCAAGATCAAGGCTCTATGATGCCATGCATAGTAGAACTGTGTAGTGAGAGACAGTCCCTATCTGAAGCACTTATACTCTTAAGTATTTAATCAAGACAGAAAAAGAGAGGGAGGGGAAATGAAGGCAAAGTGACATGGCCATGGTTACACAACAAGTCAGTTGCAGAGCTGGAAACAGCCCCCAGGTCTCCTGCCAATGTCATGATGACCACTAGATGACATCATTCATCCTTATTCTTTCAGTCATGTAAATCAGTTAAATTGTTTCAATTTGTTAAATTTCGCTCTGGCCACCCGTAGCAAAAGGTGGAAAGTTACTGAAATATTTCATTAAGTTATGTATTGCCTTATTGTGTAGAATAGGTACAACACATACAGTGGTGGAACAAGTTTCCCGGCACTGTCCTGCCACTGAGCCTGACCTGGGCAGACTACCACTATTTGTGCATCCACACTGAAGAATTTAGTTACCGATATTAAAATAGCAGTCAGCAATAGTATAACTGCACTGGTTGTAAGGCAATAGATAGTCAAGTTGAAATGAGAGATGTGAAAGGTTAACCTATAAGCCTCACCCTAAATGGGTAATGCTTACTGGTTCCGGTTAACAGGTAGGGGCTGGAGCAGCTTCCTGCCCACCCTGGGCACAGGGCTGCTCCAGCCTCGCGGGGCCCAGCTCCAGGCAGGAGCTGCTGTGGCCAGCTGGCCAGCGCAGCCCCTGTCTGTGATGGACTACCATAGCACCCTGCCACAGGTTACACTTTGACTCCCTGGGAGCGGGGCTGGCAGTTTTTGCAGGGGAAGCTTCACTGCTGGGGGAGGATTTGCTGCGGGCTCTGAAGTATAAAGCCTGCAGCATTTAACTGTGTAACCACTAGGATTTTTAGCGGTTACACAGTTACCATTTTAAATGAGTTTTTTACATCCCTAGTTGAAGCTCAGGCATCTTTACCATTATTCAGAATAGGTTTTCATAATATAATTGTAAAAATTGCAGCACCAGTAGCAATGGTGCAGATGTACAATCGGTGATAGTCTCTATATCGAGGATAGTTCAGCAAATCGTACTACAGGTTGTACCTCCCTAGTCCAGCACCCTTGAGACCTGACTGGTCCCGGATGAAGGATTTTGCCGGATCAGGGGAGGTCATTTCTGGCCCCCCTGCTGCCAGTCCCTCCTCCCGGCCCGCTGGCCTCCCGGCAGGCTCCTTACCTCCCGCTGGTCCCGCTACTCTGCCTACCTTGCTGGGCAACCATTGCTGCCCTGGCTCCAGGTCCCACTGGGCAGCCGTCCGTGCTGAGCTGGGGCCTGGGTCTCACCGGGCAACTGTGCACTATGGATCCCTGCCCCACCAAGCTACAGCAATCTCCCAATCCCATCGGGCAGCCATGTGCGTGTCTCCCAACCCCACTGACAGTTCTGCTGCCACACACTTACAGCGGACTGACTGTGGGCAGCCCATTGGCCTGCCAGCCCCACAGAGATCACTTGCCACTGGCCCTCCACCGGGATTCTCTGGTCCTGCAACATCTGTGCTGGACCATGGATGTTGGCGGACCAGAGAATCCCGATTAAGAGAGTTTCAACCTGTAGTGGAAGTTTTCTTTTTTTTTTTTTCCTTTTTTTTTATGGTATGGCCACCTGTTTTCTAGGTACTGAATTGAAATCACCAAGTTATTTCTTTCAGATTGCCTCAGATGGTAACAATTTTTCTTCACTATTGATCTGAGCCAAATTCAAATGAATGACATACTGCAGAATGCAAAGTACCGATACCCTATTAGTAGCTACCCAAATCATTCCGTCTCCCTTGATTATACATTATTTTCCAAAAACAATACATCTGCTAATATACCATTGAAAAGCAACAGGAACTCTCATGGAAATGCAATGGGAGGGCGGAGAATTGGGGGAGTGAGTCCTGTATTGTCTATGGAAAATAACACATTTTTTTATTTTCTAGAAACAAAAACTTCTTGGAAAGCTATTTTTATTTATGGTTTAGATTGAGACTAGTGCCTAAAATGTGCTCAGACACTTCCCATACATATAGGAAAGATGTCCCAGCCTCTAATCTAAAAAATTCCAACTACTTTTCAATGAACTGTAACACACTCTACTGCTATAATGAAAGACCAGTTTCTAAATCTACTCATAGTCATCTTGAATGCAGATTATGACTTCCTTGTGATTTTTAAAGATTTATAACTTTGATGTTTAAAATTGCATTGTCTTGAAACTCAGCACTCAAGCTGTCAGAATGAAACCTGTTTCCGACAAACACATAGCAGCTTTAAATGGCAATTTCAGGGATTTCTAAGAGATACTGATGTCAAAAATTAGTTTCTGGGGGATTCATACAATTTGTTTTTATTGCCTTCAGCTAAAACAATGTTATGACCTCATGGGAAATTTTGAAAAGCATTTTATTTGAGACAGCTCTTGGTAATGTACTTCATATGTTTTCTTTATTTTTCTTCCTCCACTGTCACTGCTCAATAGGGGCTTTTGCCTGAAAACCTGTTTCTTAAGAGTTTGTCTGTGCATTCTGCATCTAAAGCTACAATACTCTGCAACATCACAACCGGTTGCTATGTAAATTATTGTGATACTGTACATGGGGAATAAATAAGCTAAGTAGATGAAAATGTAGATCCTGTTTTCCTAGAAATGTTCATAATAATAATTAATAATAAATAATAAAAGAAGCAAAATTTTCCCCAACACCTGCTGAGCAGTATAAAGTAATACAAGTTCTGTTTCTAGATCCTTCATGATTGCTGATCCACCACTAATGCTGGAAAGAGTTTATGAAAGTATTCATGAAGAACTGATAAAGTACTTCTAGCCATAGCAGTACATAGGCCCTTCAAATATTATTAAGATTAATTTTGTGCTTCTTTTCTGCCCTCAAGGGGTAAGAGTGAAGCACAAAATATTTTGTGGCTAGCATATGACTCTTGTTCTGAACTCAGAAAAATATGTACAGTATAAGGCTGAAGCATAAGATCACAACTTAAGAAATCAAATTCACTGCTTGGTACCAGAACAAATGAGTGGTGGTACAGTAGACTTCCGATAATCTGGCACCTTTGGGACCTAGGTGGTGCCGGATTATCGGATATGCCGGAGTATCGGGAGGTACTCCTGCGGGGGGGGCTGTGACGGGTTTGCTGGACCCACACTGCGTCCGGGGGCTGGGCAGGAACGGCGCGGCAAGGGGCGAACCCTCTGCCGTTTTGCAGGAAGGTGGGGGAAGTCCCGCGACGCCGCTGAGAGTTTCCGGGAGGGGAGGGGAGCGGGCTCCCCACCCCCCAGACTGCAGTAGTTATCCCCGAGTAGGGGGGTGAGGGGCGGCGCTGCAGGACCAACCCGGCAGCACCCCAGCTGCTCTGCTCTGCAGCTTACCCAAGTCCGCCACTCGTCAGTTTCAGCAGCGGCAGCGGCAGACTTGGGGAAGCGGCGCAGAGCAGAGCAGCTGGGGTGCTGCCGGGTTGGTCTTGCAGCGCCGCCCCTCACCCCCCTGCTTGGCGCCCGGCAGCACCCCAGCTGCTCTGCTCCACGCTGCTTCCCAAGTCCGCTGCTGCCGCTGCTGAAACTGACGAGCGGCGGACTTGGGGAAGCTGCGGAGAAGAGCAGCTGGGGTGCTGCCGGGTGCCAAGCAGGGGGGTGAGGGGCGGCGCTGCAAGACCAACCCGGCAGCACCCCAGCTGCTCTACTCCGCAGCTTCCCCAAGTCCACTGCTGGTCAGTTTCAGCAGCAGCAGCGGCGAACTTGGGGAAGCGGCACGGAGCAGCTCCAATTGTCCGGCTGAGCACTTCCGGGTTCCAGTTGGTGCCGGACTATCGGGAGTACCGGACCACTGGATGCTGGACAATTGGAGTTTTACTGTACCTGAAATCTGTGTTTGGTTTTCTTTACTGTGCCATCAGGGGATAGAATCTTGAACATTTGTCACAAAATCCTCTCAACACTGTGGTAGATGAGAGAGCAACTAGGAGGGTGTGTCTAGATCACAGGGTTTTTTCGAAAAAAGTAGCCTTTTTGTGAAAAAACTTCCCCTGCGTCTAGACTGCTGCCGCGTTCTTTTGAAAGTAAATCAAAAGAACGCAGCAGTTTTTTCAACCGTGGAAAACCTCATTTTACGAGGAAGAACACCTTTTTTCGAAAGTGCTCTTTTAAAAAAAGGCGCTATGTAATGCAAACTGTGCTTTTTCGAAAGAGAGCATCCAGACTACCTAGGTGCTCTTTTCCGAAAAAGCGGCTTGCTTTTTCGAAAGTACTGGTTGTAGTCTAGATGCTCTTTTTTGAAAGAGGCTTGAAGTCTAGACGTAGCCTGAGAGTACCTGGGTTCTACAAAGGCACTCATATTTGTGCAATAGAAAAGTTAAGTCCAGCAGTCCTGAAACCAGTCCCCCATGTCTATCTAGTAAACACACATACCCCAGAGATGGGCATAGGATTGAGTGCAAGCAGCAGAAGAACAAAAACAATAAAAAGCATTTGGTTTTTCTCTTCCCACCAGATGTACATATCTTTGCTCTCAAAACCTCTATACCTTCCTTGCCTGTGCTTTACACCTTATTGCACTGCCCCGAACGCTTCCTCTCCAAACATTCAGTGGCACTACATCTTGGATGCAGATATGGACAAAGCACTCTGTCCTGCAAATCACCTTGCTTCCTGTAGGACAAGCAGGCAGGCCCTTGGAAAGGTTTGTTTTAGATTCCCCACTACCCCCATGTCCTCCTCAGCTCTTCACCAAGGCAGCACAAACAAAAGGAGAATTAAGGCTCAGCTCTGGAAAGGTATTTAGGATCCTAACATCTATTGACTTCAATGAAAGTTAGGAGCCTAAATACCGTTGTGGACTTGGGCCTTATTGACTTTTATCTTTGTTTGTATTAGAGTATTATATTCTTCACAACGGGGGTAAAAGGTTTGTGGAATTTGCTTTTTAGTGTGTTAGTTTAGTCTGAACCAACTGCACTTAAGAAAAACAAAATATACTCTCAGAATGAGGATATGAAGCTGGCATGGCAACCCTAATGTTGAATGAAGCAAAGCAGACACTGAGTAGGAATCAGTCAATGAAAAAATTTTTAGAGCTGGCTTTCAGACTAGATTCTTTCAACTAACAGTCACACAATGCTATACACAAGCCAGCGAAAAGCCTGCTTTTTATTATTTGTTACACGTTAATGAAGGTCCCAAACATAGTGTCATAGTGACTACGGGTGATTTTAACATAAAATGCTGGACGTAACCAAGATGGGTTGGATAAAATTATGCGCAAATGTGGCAGGGGTTTGGACACACAGCAATTGGGCTATGCCTACACTACAGGCTTCTTGCGCAAGAACCTTTTTGCGGAAGAGATCTTCCGCAAAAAGTTTTTGCACAAGAGAGCATCCACACTGCATGGACGCACTTGCGCAAGAAAGCTCTCATTGCCATTAACAGAATGGCCATCAGAGCACCTGTGCTTTTTCCGATAGGCTGGTTTTGCGCAAGAAACCCGTTTGCCGTCCACACACACCTTTTTGCGCAAGAGCAAAAGAGTAGAAAGAGGAATAACTCTTGTGCAAAAAGCCCTCTCTTCTTACGATGTACTGTAAATTTTCTTGAACAAAAACACACTTGTAGTGTGGACTCTCCGAGAGTTTTTGCGCAAAAATGGCCATTTTTGTGCAAAAACTCTGTAGTGTAGACATAGCCCAAAACTGTAAACCGTTAGTAAAAACTTGCAGTGTGAACCATCTACAGATACCTGGAACAATATTTCCTCATTAAGAAATCCAGAAAGTGATATGCAACTCCCCAGATGATTCTACAAAGAACGAGAGATCATTCCTGCACTTCAAGAATGTTTCATAGCTCACTGGCAGATGTACATACGTACAGGAGAGCATTTATTAGTGACCATAAAAACTGATGATTAAGTTAAAGAAGCTGAAGATGGTTAAAAGACCATATATCAACAGCACACAATTAAAAGATCCAAACACTAGAAGTACTTTTCAGCTTGAACTGAAAACAAGTTCAATGTTCTAATGAAGTTAATTGAAAACCAGAGACTACTGTCTAGAACAGGGTTTCCCAACCTATGGGTCGGGACCCAAATATGGGTCGCCATTACATTTCAAAAGGGTCGCCAGGTGTCTCCCCAGGTGGCTCTTAAGGAGCCATTCACACATTTTTTGAAGTGCCCTGGGTCACCAAGTCTTCCTGAATTGTCAAAATGGGTCCATATCTGGAAAAGGTTGGGAACCGCTGGTCTAGAAAGTGAAAAATACAGATCTAATAACAATGAAATCCAAAAGAGAAAAATGGATTATCAGTGCTACTTGAGCAGCAGTGGAGAAGAAAAGATGTTTAAAGCAAAAACTCCTGAAAGCTAAGATATACAGTAAAACCTTTGTTATCCGGCATGCTCAGGGATTAGGGTGTTCCGGTTATCTAAAAATTCTGGTTATCTGAGGGTCCCATCAACCTAGGAAAAACCAATGGACAATAATAGTAAAACTCAAGTTTTTTATATTGGTAGTTTTGTACTGTGAGGCATTTGGTCTCACCTTTCTATTTTGAGTTAAAGATGATTAGTACTTCTTAAATAAAAAATTGTTAAGCCAATCATGGTAAACCAAGCCAGGCCTGTGCGCCTAAAGATGTGACAGTATTGTGGCTGGGGGCAATGCCGGTTAACAAAGTTTTCTGGTTAACAGAGTGCCGGATAACAAAGGTTTCACTGTATAAAGAGAACAAACAAGTAGCCAAAAAAAGAAAATACAAAGCTCTATACAGAGAGTAAAAAGGAGTGCTAGACTATATAAAAGGGCACATATTGATAGAAAATGTCAAGTTGCTAAAGATCCTAGACAAAGAGGTGACTTTACAGCCTTGTCTAAGACAATCAAATGACTAACATGAAACTTCCGCAGTACTGGAGGCCCTGTTAAAGATGCAAATGGAAAGACTCTACTATATGAGAAGAACAAAGGAAAATATGGGCAGAATATTTTCAGCCTGTTTACAATTAACCAAGTCCAAGGAAACTACTAGAACTATGCGATGAAGACCCACCATTAGATCTTGATATTAATTTAGGAGATGTTACAGTGGAAAAAGTTAGAAAAGCCATCAGTAAACTCAAACCTGGGAAAGCAGCTGGATAGTAGAAGAGATGCTTAAGCAAGTGAGGAAACAATCCTTGAGACAGCCCTCGAGACTTTCCTTGGATTATTGGATTGAATATGGAATAAAGAAAAGAACCCAAGACAGTGGAAGTGAGGCCTTATAGTAAAATTGCCAAAGAAGGGTGACAAATCACGTTATACTCAGTGCCTGGGAAAATTGTATGCAACATTATCCTGAAGTATATTAACAAGTAGATCTTCAATCAAGACAGGAACAGGCAGGCTTTTGACCACTGATATTATGTGCCAGCCATATGGTTGTTCTCAGACATAGTATAAAACAAAGTGTGGAGTAGTGACCATCTCTCATGACCAATTTTATAGAATTCCGGAAGGCTTTTGATAACATACACAATATTTTAAAATTATGAGATACTCTGGAATACCAGTAAAATAATTAGAATTATGATCCTGCTGAACATGAAGCGAGACATTGAGAAATCAGCCAATGTTTTGCAGTGACAACTGGTGTAAGGCAAGGATGTATTACCCTTTCATTACTATTTTCACTGGTCATTGACTAGGTCATAAGGAAAGTAACCGCAGAAGCCAACTGAGGAATTTTGTGGCCAAATAAGAAAGCACAATTGGAGATGACATTATTGCTTAATGAAAGGGAAGTCCCAGTTTTTGGAATGTACTGCACCAAGAAGGAGAAGACAAAATACATGGTAATCAATGTCCCGAAAGTAATTATCAGAGTGGACAAAAACCACTAGAAATAGTAAGATATTTTACCTATAATAAGGAGTGAGATGTACAAAGTTGGTGATCATAAGCTAGATGTCACATAACAAATATCAAAAGCAACAAACAACTTTTATACATTTAAAGAGATTTGGACAAGTAGCATCATCAGCACTGACCAAAAATATGAATTGTTAACATCAGCATCATATCTGTCCTCCTTTAGGAAACAGAGTAATTGAAACCTGCAGAAGAAATTGATAAGACCAACTCATTGGATATGGAATATCTTCAGAGTCCACTGGAAAGAGTTTCTTGAAACATCAAAATAGAAAGAGTTTCTTGAAACATCAAAAATTCTAAGGAGAGCAAACCAATCTAAAGCATTAAATATGATGAGCAGACAACAGTGGACATATTTAGGACATGATTTAAGGATGTCACAAACACAATTTCCATAGCAAATGATAACGTGGGTTCCACCTGGAAAAACTAAAAAGAGACTGGAATAGAGAAACGCTGTGCAGAACAATAAAGAACAAAGCCAAATCCACCAGCATGACGCTCAGAAGCTTGAACAGACCAAGGTAAGACAAAGTCAAATGGAAGAAGTTGGTGGATGCCTTACGCATCAGAAGGTGAAGGAGGATAAAGAAGTGCAGAGGAATCAACAATTCTTTGCTAGATCCAGAACAGTTTGCTGCAGGAATCATCATCTAGAAGCAATCATCATCTGGAAGGACAGAGGCACTACATTTTGCTCATTCCTAAGCATGAAGATACACAGTGTAAGGCTGGGAATAGTTTCACCTCTGCTTATCACACTTAGGCTATGCCTAGACTGCAGGCTTATTTCGGAAGAACCTTTTTTCGGAAGAGATCTTCCGGAAAATCTTCTTCCGAAAGAGAGCGTCAACACTGCAAAAGTGCATTGAAAAGGCCATCTGCTTTTTCGAAAGATACCGTCCACACTGAATGGACGCTATCTCGCATTTAAGCTGTGATTACTATGGACGGAGTGGCCACCAGGGCACCTGTGCTTTTTCCTCTTTCCTCTTCTTTCGAAAGAACTCCTTCTTCTCCGTCCACACATGCCTTTTTCCGAAAGAGCTCTTTCGGAAAAAGGCTTCTTCCTCGTAGAATGAGGATTACCAATGTTGGAAAAACCCCTCTGTTCTTTCAATTTTCTTTTGAAAGAATGTGATTGCAGTGTGGACGTAATTGAAGTTTTTTCGGAAAAAACGGCTGTTTTTCCAAAAAAATTCTATAGTGTAGACATACTCTTAGGCATGGCTCTAGACCTGAGTCCACTCTCATGGACACTACTGTAAATCAGGAGTAACTCCAATGAAGTCAGTAGGCCCCCTTATCAATTACTCCATTCTTGCACTTAGCATAGGCTTTATGTTTTGTAGGGAAGCCAGAGGGCTACCCAGCTCTAGGTGAAATCCAATAATAGCCAAAGCACCTGGCATTTTGGCCAGTCCCAACCCCCCTTCCAAATTTATCCCTCACACCAAGTCCCAAGAGCAAGACTGGCATAAAGCCCTTTTACCAGTTGTATGCCAGTTGGGAAGGCCCACTGAGCAAGGATATTTTTTAAGAGGCTCTGACACCTCCTTTATAACAGCATAGGGGCTTTAGTGTATCTGAGATTCACTTAATTACACCCATGTGCACTAGAGTATGTCACAGTATAATTAGTATCTATGTGCCTAAGATTATGCCCCATTCTAAACCCACATACACATTTCCAGTCACTATAGAGATCTAATGCATAGTGGGCCTGACCCTTTGCACAGGTCCGTGATCCCACTGAATAAAATGGAATAGAGCCGGTGAAAAAACAATGTGAGAGGTGAATGAGGCCTATTGACAACAGTGTATCAGTGACACCTTCCACATACTTCATACCTTAGATACATGTGTAATCATTCACATATATACAAAGTTGTGCTAGCAGGTATAAAGCGTGTGGGGAGAATTCTGTTCTAGTAGTGGTTTCTACACATTATACACAGAAACAAATGACATCATTGGGAAATAAAACCAGAGAATCCAACTTGCAGAAATATAACTTTTTATTCCCCCATTTACACCAGCCATGAATGAGAAACCTTCATTTTAAAGTTTTTAGTGAGGTATTAGTACTGCAGATCTTTCATCTTAACAGCCTCTAGGCTCTTAGGCCCAGATACTCTAAGGCAGGGGTGGCCAACCCATTACAGATGAAGAGCCAAAATAGTGGTGGATACAGCAGAGGGAAAAAAGTTGAGCAAAGAAAAAAAAAAACCCCGTCCACAGCCCTTTTAAAAACAGAGCAGGCATTTTGAAGGCAGCCATTTTGAAGTCTGCACCAGCATCCCATGCAGACGGAAACACACTCCCCCTTTCAGAGCCGTGGGTGCAGGAGCTGCAATTTTTTCTTTGAAGAGCCGCATGCGGCTCACGAGCCACGGGTTGGCCACTCCTGCTCTAAGGAGTAAGATGCTTAACTAGCATTGATTTCAATGGGAGAGAGAGGTCCTTTCAATGGGAGAGAGAGGAACCTTTGAGGATCTGGGTCAGTGGTGGACTACATACAGCACATCAGAATTCTATGTGTCACCCTTGAGACATTTTATTTACCATTGCTCATGCGCAGGGCTCCCCGAACCGTGGCGAGCCCCGCTCGCCAGCCGCGCTGTCCGGCAATCTGCGCATGCGCAGACTGCCTGAACCCGGTTCTTCCGGGTTACATCTACTCGCCACGGGTGAGTAGATTGTATAATTTGTCGAGCCCTGCTCATGCGTAGGACTGCCAAATTCCACTGGTTTCTGTTTGTGTTGGTTTTTTCCTACCTGTATTACTAAAATGCACATGAAATAAGGACAGGTGAAGTGAGGTGCATGCTGACTGAACACAATATTGCCTGTGAGAGCTGTGCACTTTCCCTGAATTTAATCAAAGAGCTACTACGGTTCAATCAGCACACCCCACAAACTCTAGGTACACAAATGAAATTAGCAAAATGCCCTATTCCAGGAGACTGTCTTGGTTACAATAGTCTTGTAGCCCACGGAGATGAAGGAAGAACCACTCCTGAAGCATTAGTCTATGTTGCCCGTTGCTGATCTGGGTCTTAGTACATAGTTTACATGGGTGATTAAAAAAAAACCAAATTAAAAAATGCCAATAATATTTAATTTTGGAAAGTAGATGGTGAAATGCAGATCTATTTAAATCCTCATCCCTTGAAAAGAAGTGCCACAGCTATTCTCATACATGTGCATGGAGACCTTCCACTTGGAACCTCTGCAGTACTCATGCAATCACTGAGTCATCCTCAATGAAAGTTTATTTTTGTTTTCATTAAGTCTCTCTCTCTCTCTCTCTCTCTCTCTCATAAAATCAGACCAGAGGACATCAAACACCAAAAGATATATTAAAATAACATTACGGATCTAATATAAATCCATACAAGCCAGGAAATTCAGAGATAAAGACTTTCATAATAAGGTAAACTTTCCAACATATTAGATTGAAGCATAAATTCACTTCCCCTTCACATGTTTGCCATCATCCCTTCCAGACACAAAGGGGTAAGTTCCTCTCTGTTGTAACTCCTCTGAGTTCAATAGTGCGACAACAGGGATGAATTTGATCCTATGGAACTGTATATTAATACTTTATCTAACTATTTCTAATAATTACCAAATACATTTGAGTTTAAACAGCAACTTCCTTCCTTGCAGCTACACTCCCTATCCTTCTGGGATTGTTATAATTTCTGTGATTACACTGTGTGTTAAAGGACCAAACGGAAGAAGAACCATAGCTGTGAGGTTTAAAACCCACATTAAAATGTAAATATTTTCAAATGTAGCAAAGATAACACTGAACATTACTAAGGCATACACATCTCCATTTTCTTCAATTGTGAAAATGCCCCTTGAAAGTGTTAATTTCATTCACAAAAGTCACCCTTTGTACTTATGTTTGATCACCAGAGAGACCAAATTCAGACTTTGTCTTAGTGATGTTTGGGATAAATTCAGTGTAAACAGTGGTTTACACACTAAGGGCTCAATCCTGTGCTGCACCTCTCAGGAAACATGGGACAACTAATGGAAGACTCAGAAAGGGACACCAGCTAGAGGGATGGAATGTAATCCCCCCCCAACATCCCCCCCAGCACCAGAGCTTCCTATCCCCTCCACATGGCATGGCACCTGGAGGGGGGAGGGGGCATTCACTGAACACACTCCCAGGAAGCCTCCAGCCATGCTGCCTGCCAGGGGGCACTGCCTGGTGCAGCACAGCAGTTGCCTGACAGAGTGCACCAGGCAGTATCCCAGGCAGGCAGTGTGGCTGGAAGGGGAAGAGGAAAGGCTCTGGCCCCACCTCCTTCCTTATAGCTCTGCAAATGGCCCTTTGTCCCCCTCAGCATTTGTGGGGAGGGGCACGTGACCACGTATGTCCCTCCCACTCATCACTCCTACAGGAAACACATCACAAACTGTGCAACTTAAGAGAGTGAGGGCCACCGCTCTGCTCCCACAGTCTGGCCTACTCCAGAGGCCTGCTCCAGTCTGGCCTACTCCTGATATGGCTTGCCACATAATTAGATCCTTGTTTGACTGGCAAAGTCAGCTTTCCACTTACTCTATGCAGGCCCACTGACAGGGGGGTAGGGGAGGCAGGAAAGAGGGCAGCTGCTCCAGAGCAGGGGTGGGGAACCTCCAGCCCCTGGGCCAGGTACAGCACCCAGGTTACCTGGATCCAGCCCCTCAAGACTCAGAGCTCCCCACCCCAGCACTGGGGAGCCTGCAGTGGCACTACAGCCCCGCCCTGCTGCTGCACTGTAGAGCTAGAGCACACCAAATCTACTAGGCTGCCCCCTTCCCCCCAAGCTCTGGTATGGGAGGGGAATGTGGGGAGTGTCTTTGTCCTTCTCAGTAGGAGGCCACATCAGGGAGGGGGTTCCCGACTGTGCGACTCCCGACTGATTTTTCTGTGGGTCAGAAGTTCCCAACCCCAAAAAGGTTCCCCACTCTTGCTCCAGAACTTGGCCATTCAAAGGCTGAGTGCTTCTGGGTTCTGCCACAGCAGCAACACCAGCCAGAGTCCCAGGTCCTTTAAATTGATGCTAGAGTACCACACAGCACATTCTGGGCAGCTCTGAGGGTTGGCTGCCCCCAGCCCACCCCTTCTGCCCAAGACCCCACCCCTTCCAGGAGTGCAAAGCCATCTCCCCTCCACCACTACCTTGCCCAGGTGCCTGACAATTCTGTCAGTCCCCCAGCTCTATGCTGCCAGAGCAGAAAGTATCAGATTGATCTGTCCTTCTGATCTTTATATCACAGCTACAATTTTTCTGCTACCAACTAACTTTATTTAAAAGAGGCAGTTAAGATGATCACCATGTGGCCTTAGCCTGCAGATCCTAACCCTAAAGTTGCTGCTATAAACACAAGGGCTTTCAGGGTATGGACTTTGGACACTTTGGTTTCTGAGAAACAAACGGTAACTCTTTTCAGCACAGCTTTAATTTCCAGACTATATTTTATTAAATGTAAATAAAAAGCTTTTCATTATTATTCAGGATGCACTGAGCTTGCACTGCACCTATTTAACCAAAATCCAATGGTCTACATGCATTTTATAAAATAAACAATGTCTGCAATGGGTGAAATTGTGGCCCAGCTTGCATGGCTGCAGAGAGGAATAAAAGGGAGTAATTCACCCCTTTTATCTCCTGTGTCTTAAGTAATCATGCTGGAGGGGGCAAGAGCAACCCGTACAGGGTAATTACATTTCCTCTCTCACACATGGGTGGGAATCTCCTAGAAGGGTTGGGGAATGCACAATGGCTTTGCTGCCTTGGATCCAACCTTCTCCCCACACTACGGCTCTGTCTAGACTGCAGGCTTCTTGCGGAAGAAGCTTTTCCAGAAGAGATCTTCCAGAAAAACTTCTTCCAAAAGAGAGCGTCCATGCTGCCAAAGCACATTGAAAAAGCTATCTGCTTTTTTTGAAAGATAGCATCCACGCTGAATGGACGCTTTCTCGCATGTAAGCTGTGATTATTATGGACGGAGTGGCCACGAGCGCACCTGCACTTTTTCCTCTTTCCTCTTCTTGCGAAAGAACTCCCTCTTCCCCGTCCGCACACACCTTTTTCTGAAAGAGCTCTTTCGGAAAAAGGCTTCTTCCTCGTAGAATGAGGATTACCAGTGTCGGGAAAACCCCTCTGTTCTTTCAATTTTCTTTCGGAAAAATGCGATTACAGTGTGGACGTAATTGAAGTTTTTCCGAAAAAACTCTGTAGTGTAGACATAACCTACACCTGCCACCTCAGCTGTGCTGATGCTCTGAAGGATATACAATGCACCAGGGTGACATGGTACCGTGTATTTCCATAGCACAGGGCAAACTGGAGGTAGACTATGGCCTCATTTACACATAAAAGGTAGGTCAATATAAGTTTGGTGTTTGGGGTATGAAAAATCAACACCCCTGAACACTGAAGCTATGTCCACCTAAGCCTCTGGTGCAGGCCAGGATAGGTCAATGGAAGAATGCTTCTGATGACCAAGTGACTGTCTCTCAGGGGGATGGCGTTAGTACAGTGCTGAAAAAACCCAGCACTGTACTGTACATCTACCCGCTGGCAATACAGCTGTGCCAATGTAGTGCCCATAGTGTAGAGATAGCCTGTGACTCTGAGGCTCCTCGTTCACCCCTGCAAAAACAGGCTGTGTCTTGCTTGAAAAAAAGCCACCATTTAGCTCTTTGGTGACAACAGTAAATTAATAACAAAAAATCTAGTAGGAAAATAAACTCTGTTATGTTGTGTTTTGCCTGGTAACCAGGATGACCAACAGTATTAGTTTTCATTACAAGTATCCTTCTGCAATAATGAATTCAAGTGAACATTACTGTCATTTTGCTCTGTATAAATACCAGAGATCTTTGGACAAATACCATTTCTAGTTCCATGGTACACAGCTGAATGCTAATTAATTAGTCACCGCTAATTATACACCTCTCATTTTCCTGACAATTGGGGCTCACGTTACTTGTAATGGTTTGCGAGAGATGAAACCAGAACTATAGTCAAGAAAGCTATCCAATGCAGAGTTTCACACCACCATCCTGGGTACAGACAGTGAATTCTACACCCTGCCTAAAGACATCATTATTAGAGTCTTTGATCCACAGAAATGACTGGTGGATGTGGATCTCTGTAAATATAAAGCAAATATCCACAGATTTGCAGTGCTCTAGTCATTATTGGTGTGGAGAAGTTCTATCACTCGATGCTATGCATTGTCACAATCAAGGACAGCAATGGATTATGCCAGTTCTCAGATTGCAGAAGATGAGTCTCCTTCTGACAATTAACACTATCCACAGAAATAAATAAAAATAGGGGGGAGGGGGGGAGGAAGGGGTGTTTCTTTAAACACGCTGCAGAATGATCAAGATAATGCAGTACAGGCAGAGCACAGAGAAAGCCAGACAGCAGAGAGGCATCCTTTGTAGTACAAACACCATCATGGGACCCACACTGAAGCATTGGAAGGGATATCTTTTCCAAAGGCTAATGGGTGTCACCACAGTTAGATGGGACTACACAGAAACTATCATTGTGCCCCATTCCTGTGAAATATAAGGAACAGGGCACCTTTGCACTCTCCTTCCCTACATTGAAAACACTATATCAGACCAGAAGGGTACAATCTGGCTCCCATCTGGTTAATGGAAGATCCTGGAAAAGAACCCAGCCATGCAGATTCCCAGTTGCTTGCTCTAATAATGCTGCTTACATATTATAATAGGCTACACTGCAGGATTAGCTTTACAGTTAAGATTGAGAAAACATGTTCATTCTAAATGCCTATTTTTTGCTGCTTGCTGTATGACTTTCTGAAAGGTTACCTGAAATTTCTCATATTTAGTCTTGGAGCAGATGAGTATTTTCTTGGATAGTTTCCAAATAAATCCACTCAGACAGTTTTTAATTAAATAAATGTCCTTTCCAATTTTTCAAATGCTTTATGCTCAGATTACTACAAACCAGACCTTTCTCAAGACTCATACTCATGACATTTATGTACTTCTGAATGAGGAAAAGGAGTATTCAAATACAGAACTGGAGGAGAAGAAAGAGAATGAATGTGAATATGATTCTTCCCTGTCTTGCATATTCTGTCAGACTCGATCATAGAGGAAGTAAAATCCCCTTTGCACAGGTGGAAATGAATACACAAGGTGTGATGCAGGAAAGAATCAGTCCCTGCACTTTTTATGACATATCTTTTAGGAACGCCTTTTTAACACAAACTAACAGGTTTTACCCAAAAGCAGAGGCAAACAAACAAATGAAACCTGTTAAGTAGTCTGAATAGACAACTCTTTGCACATTCCAGTATTCCCACTGAAGTAAATAGGAATTCAGGTACATGAACACAAGGAAAGAGGCAATACATGCAAAGGATGCTCTATGTGAAGCAGGACAGAATTAAGGGTATTTTGGAACAGTGCATTGTTTGCATTTGTATGATTTAAGTTATAACCTTAATGATGCATTAACATAGGCTTCTGTGCATCGTACCATTTGTTTTTTACAGCTAGACTGAAATTCTATAAGTATAGTCAAGAAAAAGGGACCCACAGAGAGAAAAAACCCTGATCAGAAATTTGCTCAACCTTGTTGTTGGGAGTTGTTATGACCATGAGGGGTGGGCAGCAGCTTGGGGACTAAGGGGTTAACTGTACGTAGCCAGGTAGCCATCAGCCAACAGAAATGCAGGTAGGAATTTCAAACTAGGACAAAGGAATTTTTGGGTTTTTCCCTCCTTTGTCCCTGGGCAGTTTCTCTTCAGCTACTGAGGGGGACAGACATCATGTCTGTCTCCAAGAAAAGACTCTTCACTATCTGTAAGTAGGGCAAAGTTTAGATAAATCTGTTAGGTTTTATGGTTTGGGAATGGGAATCTGATGTCTGTGAATGGGTTTTCCTCTCCTTTGTAACTAAGTTTTTGGCCCATGGGAGTCCCCCATGAGTATATTAATTGGTGACTTTTCCATCTAGTCATTATGCTTGTAACAGCAGTATTGTGGTGATAATAAAAGTTCTTTCTTTTTTATTAACCTGGTTTGGTTAATTTTTGTGTCCTGGTTTTACTTTAGGGCTGAGATTTCCCAAGTAATCTCTTCCCTGGTTTTTCTATACCATTACTTGGGTGGTGGCAGCAGATTTTTATCCCCAAAATCTAGGTTTTTAAGATTTTGGGGGGAAGCTTTATACCAAAGCCTAGAAAGATAAGGTTTTTGGGGTACTTCTGCGGGGCCCCACTTTTGCATTCATCATGCCAGCGTGGGAAATCAGCCTTGACAGGAGTATATGATAAGAATTTCACCATGAACCAAGCCTAGTTTGTGAAGTTTAAAGAGGGTTTTATCTTTATTTCTCTGGTAACCATTTCTGACTTTGATGCTCACTTAAAATCTATCTCTGTATTGTTAAATAAACTTGTTTTATTCTCTAATTACGTAACATAAAAACAGCCACACTGGGTCAGACCAAAGGTACATCTAGCCCAGTATCCTGTCTGCCAACAGTGGCCAATGCCAGATGCCCCAGAGGGAGTGAACACAATAGGTAATCATCACGTGATCCTTCTCCTGAAATCCATTTCCAGAAAAACAGGTACTAGGGATACCATTCCTACCCATTCTGGCTAATAGTCATTGATGGACCTAACCTTCATGAATATTTCTATCTCTATCTTCTGGCAAGGAGTTCCACAGGTTGACTGTGCACTGCATGAAGAATTAAAACTAAACCACTGTTATCTTTAAACTGAACTGTGTGGGTAACTCCATTTATGGTAGCAAACTCTTGTATACTGATCCCCTTAAAGGGGAAATGGACCAAGTATATATGGACTGCCTAGGAAAGGTCTGGAGAGTGCAAAATACACTTTGGGAGGAAAATTCAGGATTAGAAGTGTGTTGAGATAATCCTGCAGGTAGGAATCAAGGTCACTGAAAGCTTACAGGTTGCTGGGGTCAAAGTTGCTGGACCATGGCTGTAGCTATAAACAGACGCTCATGGTATGATCTGCATGTTATTTGGTTGTTTATGAGATGACCATATTGGAAGCTACAGCAGCAAAGCACTGTGAGGCACCAAAGTTTTTTCAGGGCAGGGGGTCTCTCAGCCACTCACTAGTCTGAACTGAACATTGGAATGTCATACTGACCCAATGATGCACAAGGAACACAGCTGAGGAGGTATACACCAGGGCATAATGCCTTGTGGTTCGAGCCATGTGAAATTCTAGTCATATCCAGTGATACATACCAAAGCTAGGCTACTGAAGTGGCCTTTGCTCTGGAGAAGTGGGCCTTCACTCTATAAGGTGGAGGTGGCAACAGGTAATTGGTAAGAGAGAAAGACATAGCCCGAGATCCACTTGGAGAGTCTTTGTGAAAATAACCCTTGTCCTTTCCTATGTTCTGTTAGTGCCCAAAGAGCTTAGACCATCTCCTAAAGGGCTTTGTTCTTGGAAGATATAATGTCAGTGCCAGATGTAGGTCTAGAGAAGAGAATATCTGTCCTCATGGGTGGTATGGGACTTAGGGGCAAAACATGGTTATGTTAACATCTGATTCATGTGGTAGTTCAAGATTACTCTAGAGATAAACTTTGGGTGTTCAATTAAGCCTTATCTTTATGGACTATAGTGTAAGGTGGGTCAGTTCTCTGTGTTTCCCTCATTTTATCCTTCTAGCCAAAGTGATGTTCACCAGGAAGGTGACCTTCAGAGATATAAACAGGACAGTGAACATGTCACTAGTGATTCAAATGTTGGTTTAGTTAGTGCTGAAAAGTTGCAATCCCATGTTGGAACAGGTCTGGCTAGTGAAGGGAAGATTTTGAGCAAGCCTTTCAGAAATCACCCAATCACTAGATGGAATAGTAATCAATAAGAGGATGACCGACACTAATCACTAATCAACTGTAGGGAGCTAAGGGAAAGACCAAGGGATTTCAAGGCAAGTAGACAGTCTAAAATAGTAGCAATGACCATTTCCTCTGGGGAGGTTTTGTGATGCTGAAACCAAACAACAACTCTTTCCACTTGACTTAGCTAAGTAATGCCTTCTCATGGATTCTTACCTGTTATTGGTAAGGGTGGCTTTAACAGTCATCAAACACTTCTGCACTAGGTATGACACCCATCCAAATACCAGGCAGGTGTGAAGTAGCTCCAGATCTGAATGCCTCGCTTTACTCAATATCAACGACCCTCTCCAGTCAATGGTGCTGAAGGGGAGGTGCTCTTAGTCTTTGCAGCCTGCAAGTCAGTACCATGGCCTCGATGGTTTTCAAGCTTTCCTGACTGGGTCCAAAGAATCACCTGATCTCTAGAGTGCCAGAGATTCAGCCCTCCCCTTTGAAATGGATCTAGAGGGGGATTTTTCTTTAGGTTTTAAAGAGGATTTCATGCCCGCAGAGTGACCCGGAGATGAGGAGTCCTTGGGTCTACTTTTTCCTGCCTCTCTGTCCAGAGTGGCAATGTTTGGTGGCACACTCCTCCATGCTTTGGTCCTCTGTATAAGGGATTCTGCCTGGCCCAGATCTAACTTGGGCCTCATATCCTGCTCCAGGAAGTTCTTCCTGAGGCTGAATTCCCACACTTGATGGCTTTAAGGAAGGAAGAAGTGGCAAAGACTGCACTGTGTGGAGATACAAGCTTTTTTGAGGCAATAGAGGTACCTCTGCTAGTCACTGCTGATTAGGAAGGAACAGGGCAGGAACCACAGTCCTCAAAGCCCAGAATCATGGCATCATTGGTGTCCTGTACCCGAGAGATGAAAGAGAGTGGGCAAAATCTAAATACCTAATAAATTAACAAAACTAACTACAATTTTTTCTACATACAGTATTTAGTTTATACTATTTATAGGTTCAATGTACGGGGACCAGAATGTAGCATGGACACTGGAAGGGTTCCTTTTCAGACCAGGAACAGACCAACATTACTACCAAAGCACAGGCACAGTCCAACATTACTAGCAAAACTTTTCCAGTCTTAGCAACATGGAACACATGTACACAGAGAGAGGAATATATATAGGGACCAGCACTTGAAGAAGAACCTTCTATCTCCCAAGAGAGTTTACAGATCAAGGGACAAGTTCTCCTCTGCACAAAAGCTGAAGTCAATGACACTATGTTAGTGTAACTTAGAGGAGACTAAATATTAGTTATACAGCACCACAAGTATTTACATATAAATACATGGCATGGTATGAAAGCCTGGCTCCACTGAAGTTAATGAGAGTTTTATTATTGACTTTAATGGAGCCTAAATTTCACCCATGGTCCTTGACCTGACGCGTTTGGCTCATGGAGTAATATATTCTGAATGTGTTTTCTGTTGATATCTAACTGCACCCAGCATCCCACAAATGCCATGTCTGCCCTCAACTGAGGGTTACACTAGTTCAGACAGCAAGATAATTCAAGTTACCGGATCTTTCTACCCCGCAGAATACTTTGCTGATGTAAAGTTATAGAGATGCCTAGAGTCTGACTTATAAATTGTCTGCTATCGCTGAAATGATTAGAAAAGGGTAAGGATTATTTGAATGTTTAAAATAGCAACAGTATGCATCTGATACCAGGGTCGATAAAAATCAATTATATTTTTTAAATAAAAAAATCAGATTTTTGTATTTAAATCAGATATTTGATAAAATGTTTTTGAGAAAAAAGATCATTTTAATTAAGATACATCATAGCTCAAAATATCTCATCATGAAATAGGGATTATAAATTCTAATTTGAATTCATGTAATGTTTAAGAAAAGTTTTGTAAATGAGTTCCGATAGTTCATGGATTAGGGATCCAATCTTATGAGGTTCCAGAGGCTTCTGTATACTTTATTTCAGTTAATCTTTCTATCTACCCCATGGAATTCAGTGCTCAGTCTAGAAGATATCATCAGGGATGCTTAATTTTGCAGTTCTCAAACTGTGGATTTGTGTCTCCAGAGATAAAATGCTTGTTAAAACATGTTTTTAAATAAATAAATAATATATAGAGGTGAGAAATAACAGATCTCAACCCTGTTGTCCCTCTGCAAATTTGTGTGCAGAGTCAATCCCTTACCTCTCTCTAAGCCCTGGTCTACACTAGGGAGTTACTTTGAAATAACTTCCCTTATTTTAAAATAACAAGCGAAGCGTCCACACTACCAAGCCAGTTATTTAAAAATAACAGGCTGTTTATTTTGAAATACTAACTCCTGCTTTCCACGAGGAATAACACTTATTTCGAAATAGCATTAGTGTGGATGCTCCACTGCTGCTATTTTGAAATAACTACTCCTTATAGTCATTCAAAGTAATTACTCCCCTGTGCTTCCTGGGGCGCTACATTGAGGTAGCATGTCCACATTAAGGGAGCTTGCCTTGGACTAATTTCTAGGCTTCCCGGTAGTGTGGACACGCTATTTCAAAATAAGTTATTTCAAAATAATTTCTTAGTGTAGACGTGCCCTAAATGTACAAAATTTCAAAAAGTTCAGTGAATAGAAGCCAAAACGTTAAGTTTCTCATATTGACTTGGCTGACATAGTCAATTTAGCTTTCCTTAAAAAAAAATATTTCATTTAACTATTTTAGTTAAAAACCATCTTAATAAAAACAAACTTGATTTTAAAAAACTTGAATGTTTAACTAAATTCAAAAATTCATATGCTTGTTTTGTTACAATATATGTTTGCTGTTGAAGACAAAAATCCAGAATACATAACGTTGTTTTAGTTAAATAAAACAATTTGAATATCTGTCTGGTGATGTTCTCCTCCTAATACAGCATGGTAAGAAAATCCCCCAAATATTAATGATTAACCTATTGAATTGAAGCTAGTTTACCTCCCAATGGCATCATAAATATCTGATTCAATTACATTTGGAAAATGAAATAACCAATCATTAATTTTCTGATATAGCCGTAAAACTAATCTGAAAAATCACTGTTTAAAAATGTATAGTGCATACCTTTTAAACATGAAGCCTACATCTCTCTCTGAGTTGTAAAGAATATATAGTAAGATTATGACAACCAACAGTAATGCACTTTGATGTAGAAAACCATGATTAAATCAAGTCTTCCTGACTAGTAATTTAAATCATGATTTAAACCAAATCCACTCTGATACACACGATCCTTTTGTAAAATAAAAATCAACAAAAGGTGTGTCACACAAGGGTGGCATATACAAAGGTATTTATGCACTTAGAGTCCAGTTTTGGCCCTACTGTGATCCACAAAATTCTCACTGAATCCTGTAAGCACCTAAACCTAAGTTTTCAGGGTATAAATTACCTAAATATAAAGTTTTTGTCTCTGGGTATGTACACTGCTGCCTCCATTTAGCAGCTAGATGAATCTCTCTTGTAACTGACAACTTTGGGGGAGATAGCATTCTGCCACCTAAGTTCTGTGTGGGACTTGATCCCAGACGTGTGCTCCCTGGATCAGATCCTATTCAAAATCTAGGTGGACAAAAAAGGTGTGGTGGGGTCTACTTTACAACTTTTAGCCCAGTACCTAGAGCACTCACCTGGGATGTGGGCTGCCCAGGTTCATTCCCTGGTCTCTGCAGAGGGGAAAAAAGATTTGAACAGGGATCTGCCAGTTCTCAAGGGGGTGATTTAACCATGGATTATATAAGTCAATATATATAACTGGATCAGCCACTGGGACAGAGAGAGAGAGAGAAACTGAATGACTCCCCCATACACACAAATCATAATATCCCATAGTCCTACGGTTAGAGCACTCTCTGAGAGGTGGGAGACACCTATACAAAACTTCTTCCTGCCTTTAGCAGAGAGAGGGAATTGAAGCTAGATCTCCCACATCCCAGTTGGTAAGCATGCTAATCACTAGGCTTGAAGTTATAAGGTGGGATCTTCTTTTACATGCTCTACTTTTTGTGGCGTGAGGCAGCATTTAATTCATTCCTACAAGAAACTTATTCAGTTCCTAAGCTGCCTGACTCCAAGCAATGGGTGCCCATTTATAAATTGCCAGCAGTAGAGCCATGCTAATCCACAGATATTCATATCCGCGGATGTCAATACATATATTCATGGCTCATTTTTTTGGATATGGATGTAATGTAGATACAAATTTTGTATCTGGAACCCTGCAAATTTGTGGATATCTGCTTTATATCCACGAATATCTGCATCCATGGATGTCAACGTGGCTATCCACGGCTCATTTTTGTGACTATAAACGCAGATACAAATTTTGTATCCATCCAGGACACTAGCTAGCACAGCTAGGTGCCGCCCTGCAACTTTAGATTTAGAACTCAGGGTACGTCTACACTGCACTCTAAAATCAAAATAAGATTTTATTTAGAAATAGGCTATTTCGAAATTTTGCGCGTCTACACATTCCAAATTTTGAAATAAAGTGCTATTTCGAGCCATCCCTTATCCCTTGTGCAACGAGGTTTACAGGGATGGTGAAATAGCATGTCCCTTATTTTGAAAATTATTTCAAAATAGCGAACACGTTCCTTGGACGTGAAGTAGCTATTTTGGGATACCTTTAGTATCCCGAAATAATATTGCAGTGTTGACATACCCCTCAGTCTCTGAAAGAGGAATGGGTTTAGCACTCACCTCTCTCTTTCGCATATCCCATTGGCTAGCTTAGGCATTTACCTCTCCCCATTCAGTGTACAGGGAGACTAGGTGCCTACCTTGTCTTGTGCACTATTGATCCTGTGATTTCTAGGTGCCTAAAAATTAGGCACCATAACACTCAGTGTTACAACTCCTAAGCCCCTTTGTGGATCCCATTATACATTTATATACAAGTCTAATCAATCCTTTATTTATCGTCTGTAGGAGGTGTTTCCACCTTCCTCTAACCAAAATTTCCCTACTCAAGAAAAATGTGTACCAAAGTTATTGAGTGTCAGCTGTTATTATAACTATATATGCTCACAATGTACTCAACATTGAATAGAACACAAAGAACATTTAATCTATGCAGCAGCTGAATATCTGACGTTGATTTTTGTCATCATCAGAGCTCAGTTTTATGCTAGCAAAATAACACCCATTTTATAGAAAGCTAAATGACCTGCATAAAGACACACAACAAGTCAGTGGTATGCTAAGAACTAGAATCCAGGGATGAATTGAAAAGGACTGTTGACTTCAGTGGTACTAAAATTTCACCCTACGTCTCCTGGATCCCAGCTAATCTCCTTGACCATAGCCACCTGAAATATTTACTAAAACAATCTCTGTCTTGCATTTAAGGTCTGCTACTACAGCTGTTTTATACATGGAAAACTTCCATTGACTTCAGCATGAGTTCTCTGAATGAAGTGTTTCCAAAATCAGGAAAACACAGTCTAGGGAGACCTCTGTTGCTCCAAATGACGGCATAAACTGTTTTAACATCAAGACTTGCACCCCACAGAAGAATGTTTTTTAATGCTGTAAACCAAGGGCTGTATCAGACAAATTATGGAAAAAAGGTTCCGGAGCAGATTTCTCAAGGCATCATTAACAGGAAACAACGCATTATGAGTGGGCAGAGTACAAATGAGTTCTGTGTGAATACTAAGGAAACCCCAAGAATAGGTTAGCACAGTGCAACTTCGATAAGATCATAATAGCAAAGCTCACATATGTGTTTGTATTGCAACTTGTAAAAGCTCCCAATTGATCTTTACTAGGATAATTGATGTAGCAATCAAGATGGATTAAGATAACATAGTGGATAAAGTTGCCATTTTTCCGGTATACAGGAACTACCAGTTTTAATGAGTTTTAAGCACTAAGCAGTTATTCTAAACAGACCGGATGTAAAACACACAATTCTAAACCTGACTGATTTATCAATAATTTGAATGGCTCCAAAACATAGGCTATGCATACAGACCTCTGTTGGTCAGCTTCATTTATACTGGTGTAAATCCACTAAAATGAACATGGTTACTGCAAGTTTAGCTATTAGCTTATTCATATATTATTATGTATATTGCTGTAAGTAAGAACAGAATTTGATCCTACAACTTGCAGACCCCCCCTAGACTAGAAAAGAATAAACTTATGATGATATGTCCATATAGAACCTCTGAGTTACAAATACCAGAGTTATGAACTGACCAGTCAACCACACACTTCATTTGGAACCAAAGAATGCTATTAGGCAACAACAGAGGGCCCCCCAAAAGCTAATACAGTAAAGTACTGTGCTAAACATAAACTTCTAAAAAAAGGGTGAAAGTTAAAAAGAAAAAGATTTGACAAGGTAAGGAAACTGTTTCTATGCTTGTTTCATTTAAATTAAGATGGTTAAAAGCAGCATTTTGTTTTAAGTAGTATCGTTTCAAAGCTGTATTAAATCAATGTTCAGTTGTTAACTTTTGAAAAAACCACCAGAGTTACAAACATTTAAGAGTTACAAACAACCTCCATTCCCGAGGTGTTCGTAAGAAAACAAAAGAGCACATTAAGCACCACTAGTTTACATAAATTGCTATGAAAAGAATTACTATCTTGGTATTTTCTTCCCCAGTGTATGTCAAATTACACAATACATGTATTAAGTTGCCTAGGGTTCAAAGAGTAGAAAACAAACTACTTCTTCAACAGGTAAAGTAGGAAATCAGCTCATGCGAAAGACTTCATGGAAATCTACTACCCTTGTGCACAGTCCTTCTAGCCACACTGTAAAATATACAAGAGCCATATTCCATAAATGTACCAAATTCTGCCCTGTCAGTCTGCAGGCAAAACCAGGGAAGCCTACAGATGGCCATATTCAGAGATGTAGCACCTCTTTCTCTTCCTAAGAGTGGCCCTAAGGCTGCTCTTGGACAAAGCAAAGGTCACTTTTCCATCAAGAAATCAAGGTAGAACTATACTGGACAAACCAAATGAGCAATGACAAAAAAGAAGACTCTGTGACTGCCAGTTCCTCCTGATTTTTTACAAGGAAGTAATACTCCATCACCAGTCACTGGCACAATGCTTGTAGGAGAGGTGTGTAAAATCAGAATCACTCTGAACAGAGAATGACAAAAGATTGCAAAACAAATAACCATATGTTGAAGATTATGTAATTATGATGTTACAGAGGATGAGGGGGCTGTGCCCCCTACTCACAGCACTTGCCAACCCCCCCTCTCTCTGGCTGCTTTTGCTTCACTGAGAGAGCCTGTTGACATTGACAAAATATTCATAATCAAAACCAACTTAACATAACAAAATAATTTAAAAAAACCCCAAATATAAATATCCATCGAAAAACAACCTGGCCCCGACAGCGCCCCCTGCACCTCACAGCCCCTCCCTATGCCTGATCCCTGCAGCACCCCCCGCACCCTCCACTGCTGTGCCCTGCCAACCTCTCCTCGTGCCCCATCCCTGCAGTGCCCCTCCCACCCACTGTGCCCCGCTGGCCCCTCTCTGTGCCCACCCCAGCCCTTGTAGTACCTCCTGCCTGCTGCACCATCTTTCCCTCCCATACTAGGGATGTAAAATTTCAATTAATTGGCTAATTGAAAAGTCAATGCAATTTGCATTGACTATTCGATTAGTCAATAAGGGCGCTTCTGCCTTTGAAGAGTAGCAACACCCTCAGGGCTGTTTCTAAACTTCAAAGGCGAAAACACTGCAAAAAACTGTTTGAGTCCCCCCACTAGCCCCGTGCTCCCCACGGCATTTGAAAGTGGCAGCACCACATGGAGCTCGGGGTCAGTGTGGAGTTCCCAGCTGACCTTGGGCTCCACGCGGAGCTGCCGCTTTGAAACTGTGCATGCAGCCCGGGCCCGCTAGAGACCCTTTCCCCCCACTCCCCTTGCTGCCTCTTTCTGATAGAGGAAGCCAGGGGAAGGGGGAAGTGACTAGTCGACTAGCATGTCAACTTTCTGATAAGCATTTGCTTATCAGAGAGTCAACTAGTTGTTCACATCCTTATCCCATAACTACCTCAGTCCCTGCAGAACACCCAGCCTGCTGCCCTTGACCACCTCTCCCCATGCCCAGCCCATTCAGGGCCCCCCGCCCTCTGCCCCTCACCAGCCCCTCCCCATACCAAGCCCCCTGCATCACTCCCTGACTGCTCCATCCCCCGCCCCTCCCCATGCCTGGGTCCTGCAGCACCCCCTATTTACTGCACCCCATGCCTGCTTGGTCCCTGCTACACTCACTGTCCACTGCCCATAGCCTCTTCTTGTGCCCAGCCCCAGCAGTGCCCCACACCCTGTACTCTCTATATCCAGCCTCTGCAGCAGCCCCCACTCACCCCTCTCTGGCCATGGGGGGCAGCTTTGCACAGTGCGGGTTGTTTTTGGATGGATGTTTATTATTTTTCGCTTCACTTGTGCTCTTCCTCCCCTGTAGAGCATGTTAACTTTGGACAAACCAGGACCACCTTCTGCCCCTGAACCAGCTGTGCCCCAACCTGCGGTAGGGAGGGGACATGCCAAGCTAAGCCCTTCTTCCCACAGCAGAAAAACTGAGCGAGGCTGATGCTTCAAGTTACGGGAAGTGCATGTGGCACGGATCTGGAAGCGTCTCTATGAAGGAGGCAGCACCCAGGCCCTGCAGGGCTGCCTGTCCCATGCTGCTACAATAACCATCTAGACCTGGACGTGCTGGGGTCCCCGTGCACTATAGCTGCCTCCACCCGCACCTTCTCCCTCACAGCTCCTGTGGCCCCTGCCAGGCCCGGCTAATGGGGCAGCAGCCAGCAAGGGATGCTCCAGTCAGTGTAGCCTTTCCCTGAAAGGTCAGGGTGCAGCACTGCAAGCAGGACCCCACCAGGAGCTGGAGGGGAGAGCAGGAATTCAGGGGGAATGAACTGGGGCTGCAGGAGAACTGGGAAAGGAAAGGGGACAGACAGAGGAATCTGTGGTTAATGGGACTGTAAAGAGACTTATAGCCCCATGCACAGGGCTTCTCTCTCTACCATAGACCAGGTAATTTCCTTTTTCTTCCTCTCAACTCACAGTTAAGCAAGCCCTCTCTCCTGTCCCATGATTCCTCACTTTGCTGAGAGAGCCTGCTGACGCCGGTGACATGATGATGTCACTCTGTCATCCCGCAGGAAAAAAAAATGTTTATATATAGAGAGAGATAACATTTACCATGCACTTGTTCATTCACTCTTTCACTTCCCTGGGGCTTGGTGCTTCAGATTATAGCTTCTCCTTGAAGAATGAAAATATTTGGATTTTCTGAGGCCTGAGCAGATCTCCTGTTCCTTTACTGATAATGTCTCTACAACATGTGAAATTACTTAATTGACTCTTTAAATGATAAAGGTCTGGATTCATCTTTCTGTGATGTTAGTGTTTTCAGAGTCAATTAGCAGGTTTTGTCCCAATATTTTATGTTAAAGGTCTAAAGAACACTGCTCACAGTTCCAAAAAGGAAAAATAATCACTCTATTGTAAACTGGCTGTGTTTTAAATTTGAACCTGTACCAAATTTGAGCACAGACATGTGGATATAAATGGGCAATGCTAACTAAAGGCACATATAAAATACATTATTGTTCGTATAAAAACTGCTTTTCTTGAATCGTGTGCTTGTACTTAATGAGAACAGCGCCCTTTCTTGTTGAAAATCCTGTACTGTAACTAAAATAGAATAATGAATTTCAATATGAAACACAGCTTTGTCTTATGATTAAGGGAAAGGAAATAATAATGTTTGCACTTATAGACTGCAGTGATTTCATTCAAGGACCTCAAAGCATTTTCCAAACATTAATTATCCCCAAACCATTGGAAAATTCTCAAACCTGCATTTCATCCAAATCTCCCATTAGGGTATGTAAAGAATGCAGAATCAGGTCTAAAGCATCCCAGGTAATACGTATAATCAAACTCCATATTCCAGATGGATTAATTTAAGCACAGAGGTCCTTATTCTCATTTACACAAAGGCTCCTATCACCTCTACAGTAGTGTAAAATGGGGGGAGATTATCATTACAGCTAGAGGCCATAGTGTAAATGAGCATTGTGCACAGAAGGATTAAGTGGCTTCCCCCATACCACACAGAAAACACTCTATGCCCGTGGTGTCTCACACACTAGCCACTAACCACATGTGGCTATTTGGCCACTTGAGTGTGGCTAGTTTGCTATAGCAGTAGCCACTATAGTAGCTACTGCTTCAGAACTGGTTGGACACCACGGCTCTATGCTGATGGTAAAAGCTGGAAGATAATCCAGGAATCATGATTACCAGCCTAACCATCAGATGACACTTTTACACATTCATGGCACCAGATCTCCCAGCAGCCCCCATATACTCAAGGGTGTAAGGTGTTGACTTCTTTATGTCTGAAGAGGGAGACACTAGGGCCTAGACTACAGTGGAGCAGAAGGTTGACCTAAGATATGCAACTCCAGCTATATTAATTGCGTAGCTCAAGTCAAAGTATCTAAAAACCCCATCTACACAGTGGCAGGCTGACTGGAGCACATCCTCCCATCAGCTTCCCTTACTCCTTGCAGAATGAGGAATACCAGACGCCAGTGGGGTCTGCTCTTGGCGTTCAATTTACAAGTCTATATTAGACCCACAGAATTGATTGGAGGATCAATCTCCTCGTCAGTGTAGACATGCCCTAGAGGTGCTAGACCACTGGGGATCCTAATCAGGAATATTCTCTCCCCCCAACACATCTCGTATTTTAATTTTTTATATATATTTCTATTGTATTTTTAAAATGTTGTAAGCCGCCTCGAATACTTTAATTAGAGAGGTGGAGTAAAAATATTTTAAACAAACAAACAAACAAACAAACAAACAAACAAATATCAATAAATTAAGCAGAGCTTGCGGTGTTTATTTTCAGATCTTTTTGAAAACATAGTTTTTTAAATGCTAACACAGGCAAGTTCTTCTGAAAGTAATAATAAAAAGCAAGAGCTGCTCAGAACCCTAAACAACTTTTTAGTTTGCTTATGCCTAGTGTCAGCTCTGGTGTGAGCCCTTTAACTGGACATGTCCAGTGTCTATATTAAAAAACCAGCTTGTGTCTCAATAACTAAATTAGTTAAATTCAAAATTATTTAAGGAACTATGAAGCTTAGTTTGATAATTGTATTCATATTTTTATCAAATACATTTCCTGGTAACAGCTGGGCAAAGCCCAGTTACAAAAACTCACACTGGTCCTGATACTCCCTCATACATCTTGTACACAAAGAGCATGCAATGCCCTTCCAAGTCCTCCCTACCTCATTACTCTGACAGCTATGCATGTGCTGGATGCATCATTAGCCTATAGGTACTGAAAACAAGCAAATGCACTGGCTTGGGATACGATTCAAATGTGTGCTCTGCTCCATGATCTAACTAGTAGACAAGTGAGAACTAGTAAGGAAGGACAACCTTCTTACAATGCAAGGCGACTGTCAGGAGATCAGAAATCTATTCCTGGCTCTTCCAAAGATTTCCTATGTGACCCTGGGCAAGATGCTTGGGGCCAAATTTCTAACGGCAGTTAGCTGCCTAACTCCCATTTAGTTCAGCTGCACCAACGCATCTGTGCCACTGTAGTGCTTTAATAAAAACACTCTATGACAATGGGAGAGAGCTCTTATCAGCATAGTTAATCCATACACCAATGCATGGTGCAGCTGTGTCATTGCAGCATTTTAAGTGTAAACATGCACTAATTCTAGACCATAGAAATTTAGGATCAAATTCTCTATTGGTATAAATGGGCAGAACTCCATTGCCATCCTTGGATTCATACATAGATTCATACCAGCAGAGAATATGGCTCCAGAATTCTGATCAGGAATGATAACTGTGATATCACATACAAAGTCCTTTACTTGAATCTTATCTTAAACACAGCCTAGCCTAACCTAGTACAGAAATGAAGAAGCACACAACTCTCTGAGGGTATGTCTACACTGCATTCCTCTTTTGAGAGAGGAATGCAAATGCAGCCGAATGAAATTGAAAATGAAGCGGGAAGTTGAATTTCCCGGGCTTCATTTGCATAATCGCAGCCGGACGCTTTTTCAAAATACCCTATTTCGAAAAAACCCCGCTGTGTAGATGGAGTTATTTCGAGAAAAAACCCTTCTTTTGAAATAACCCTTAAACCTCATTTTATAAGGAGTAAGGGTTATTTGAAAGAAGGTTTTTTTTGGCTCTCTTTCCCATTACAGCGAGTTTCGAAATAGGTATTTGCGACGGCTAATATAAATGAAGCCTGGGAAATTCAAATCCCCACTTCATTTGCAATTTTGTTTGTCTGCATTTGCATTCCTCTCTCGAAAGAGGAATGCAGTGTAGATATATCCTAAATGTATCCAAGGCAGAATATATTTTAAATGTATGTTTTCCAATCCATTTAGTGGCTTCCAGCTTAGAAAAGTTGTTTTCCTTCTCCAGAATGTAAAATGAAAAAAAAAATTAAATGTCAAATTACCAAACTTTAAAAATTCAACACTAATTAAAAATAATCTTAAAGGTTCCTGGATAACTTGCTTTTGCAGTTATTCTAGTCTTTTGAGAGATTATACTTTTTGAAGATCATCCTGTATGGAAATTATATAAATACATATTAAGCTTTCTAAGACTTCTAAATTGTTCTTCATATAACTTGATTTTATGTCATATGTCAACACTTTCAGTTTAGGAACAGTGAGGACATTAGCAATGATTTAGATCACTGTAGTTTTAAAAGCCCATTCAAGATCTTTAGGTTGCTAAAATGATGACCATCCACTAGGGATGTGAAAGTTCAACTGTGTAAACAGTTAACCAATAAGCCTAGGCTTATTGGTTAAAGTTCACAGTTACACACAGGCTCCCAGGCTTCTATTTCAGTCTAATGCACTCAAAGCAAGACCAAATATTATCTATTCAGACCAACCCTGACAGGTGTTTGTCTAACTTGCTCTTAAAACTCCAATGACAGAGATTCCACAACCTCCCTATGCAATTTATTGCAGTGTTTAACTGCCATGACAGTTAGAAAGGTTTTCCTAATGTCCAGCCTGAATCATCCTTGCTACAATTTAAGTCTATTGCTTCCTGTCCTATCTTCAGAGGTTAATGAAAATAATTTTTCTCCCTCCTCCTTGTAACAACCTTTTAAGTACTTGAAAATGGTTATCATGTCATAGAATCATAGAATTATAGGGTTGAAACAGACACCTCAGGTGGTCATGGAGTCCAACCCCCTGCTCAAAGCAGGACCAATCCCAATTAAATCATCCCAGCCAGGGCTTTGTCAAGCCTGGATTTAAAAACCTCTAGGCATGGAGATTCCACCACCTCCCTAGGTAACCCATTCCAGTAATACACCACCCTCCTAGTGAAATAGTTTTTCCTAATATCCAACCTACACCTTCTTCCTTGAGACCATTGCTCCTCGTTTTGTCATCTGTTGCCACTGAGAACAGATCTCTCAATCCTCTTTGGAACCCCCTTCAGATAGTTGAAGGCTATCAAATCCCCCCTCACTCTTCTCTTCTGTAGACTAAATAAGCTCAAATCCCTCAGTCTCTCCTCATAAGTCATGTGCTCCAACCCTGCATTTTTGTTGCCTTCTGCTAGACTCTCTCCAATGCATCCACATCATTTTTGTAATGGGGGGACTCCAGAATTGGACGCAGTACTCCGGGTATGATCTCACTAGGGCCAAATAAAGATGAATTATCATTTCCCTAGATCTGCTGGCAATGCTCCTACTAATGCACCCCAATATGCTGTTAGTGGGCACACTTTTGACTCATATCCAACTTCTCATCACCAGGTCCTTTTCTGCAGAATTGCTGCTTAGCCAGTCAGTCCCCAGCCTGTAGCAGTGCTTAGGATTCTTCCATCCCAAATGCAGGAATCTGCACTTGTCCTTGTTAAACCTCATCAGATTTCTTTTGGCCCAATCCTCCAATTTGTCTAGGTCACACTGGACCCTATCCCTACCCTTAGCTTAGTGTCATCTGCGAACATGTCCCCCTTCAGTCTTCTTTTCTCCAGACTAAACAAAACCAATTTTTTCAATCTTCCATCATAGATCATGTTTCCTAGATCTTTAATCATTTGTGTTGCTCTTCTCTGGATCTCCTCCAATTTGTCCAGATCTTTCCTCAAATTTGGCACCCAGAACTGGACACAATACTCCAATTGAGGCCTAATCAGCATGGAGTAGAATGGAAGAATTACTCCTTGTGTCTTACTTACAACACTCCTACTAATGCATCCCAGAACAATGTTTGCCTTTTTTGCAACAGTGTCACACTGCTGACTCTTATTTAGCTTGTGGCTCACTATGATCCCCAGATCCCTTTCCACTGTACTCCTTCCTAAACAATCATTTCCCTTTTTCTATGTGTGCAACTGATTGTTCCTTCCTAAATGGAGTACTTTGCATTTATCCTTATTGAATTTCACTGTAGTTACTTCAGACCATTTCTCCCAATTGTCCAGATCATTTTGAATTTTAATTCTGTGCTCCAAAGCACTTGCAACCCCTTCCAGCTTGGTATTGTCTGAAAACTTTATTAGTGTACTCTCTATACCATTATAGAGAGTAAGGTCAGGTCAGCTGCAGGAAGTCAAAGGAAGAACAGTTTCCCTTCAACTTCCCTTGCTCCTTGCGAAAGCAGGGTTACTGGCATTGACTAAAGTGCCCCTCTCTTTTTGAATTGGCAGTTTTAACTAGACCGCCAATTTGAACCCTGGAAGATTGACAGCGTCAGCGTCGATTGTTCTCAGTAGTGTAGACGTACCCTTATTGCCCCCCTCCTCCATTCAATAACTAGCCTACCCTATCCTTGTCTTCCTTTTGCTTCAAATGCATTTATAAAATTTGAAGAAAAAGTTATCAGCTAAAAATCATTTTCTTCACTTTTTAAAAAATAGTTTTGAATCTCCTAATTTAATTTTCAGCATTTAAGGTGAAATCCTGGACCTCCTGAAGACAATGGCAAACCTTCCATTGACTTAAATAGGAGTAGGATTACACCCTGAAACCTCAGAACCATAAACTTGTCTATCTACAAATGTTAAGATCAGCTCAAACCCTTGCATAGAGAAATGGAGTTTCCTTCTGATTGTTTTATCATCTTCCTATTTGGAATGCAACGTTTAGCACATTTAGCAGTAAATATGTCTGCCTGCAAGAAAAAGTCAGGTTATCAGAACAAATCATATTGATCTGTTATTTGTGGTTCAATGATTTTGTGCATGTGTATTTGTCCTTAGAAATTAACTACTTTACCTCTGCTGTTATAAGCAAGTTATTGTAGGAGTTTTACATAATCCTTTGTATTATCCTTTACCAGATAGTTTCATATTACTATACCATTATGTCAATCAGTTATCCGCATCAACTCCAGACCTCTTACAAAGTTATAACATGTGCATATGGAGTTCTGGAATATGCCTGGCTATTTTATTTGCTTTTGAAATGTTTTGTTTCAATTTAAACAATGTTAGGGTGAAATCAGACATGCTAAAAACCAATCTGGAATACCCTTTTAAAGCATCATCTTCGGAATGAGGTTTCAGGTTTCTCCATTAAACTGAAGTTTGAGAGCACTAGAAGTCTGTGAAATTTCCAGGACTTTTTAATATGATCCATTGGAATGAATTGTATTATAACTGCTTATTCAGTCTGTTCTGCTTCTGCCTCAACAAAGTACTTCACTCAGATTACTAGCCTTACACAGATGTAAAAAATGTGGAAGTTTGAAGTGCAGTCTCCTTGGGACATGGCAATGTGGAACTACCCCTGCTTCTCATTGAAGGTACGTCTACACAGCAGGGCCATTTTGGGATACCACAAGTATCCCTGAATAGCAACCCCATGTCTTTTGAACGCACTGGCTATTTCAAGATAGGTCTTTCAAAGGAGAACACGCTATTTCAGCATCCCTGTAACCTTCATTCCATGGGTGTTAAGGGATGTCTCAAAATAGCACGTTATTTCAAAATTTGGCACTGTGTAGACGTGCCAAATTTCGAAATATACTATTTCAAAATTCAATCGAAATAAGAGACACAATTTGCGTATCTTATTTTGAGTTTAGGATGCTGTGTAGATATACCCTGACTCCAGTGTGATTAGGATTAGGCTCCACCAGTAAAATCCTGGCTTCATTGAAGATAATGGCAAAATTCCCATCCACTTCAATGGGGCCCCCTGGCTTCATTATCTCTGCAAATTGCTATGACACATACAATAGTAATCTATTATATATTTTAGAGAGATTGCGTGTCTGTCTGTCCATCCATGAGTCTGTTTGTTCAAGAACTCTCCTAAATGTTAAGAGCTAGGATCACCAAATTTGGTATGCAGCTTCCTCTTATCCTAACTCAAAGCAAGGTCAGGGTTTGGTTGCACCAGGACAATGGGATGAGACTGGAATTCAACTGTTTCTCATGAAATAGAAAAGGAGGAGTCTGGTAGAAGGGACAGTTATATCATAAAATGATCACAGAGGAGCAGCAAGGGGCCAGAGATGGGGACCAGGACAGTTATAACTCCATTGGGACAGCAGGGGGCAGAGGCGGAGAAAGAGCCAGCTATCTACTAGGGTACGTCTACACTGCACAGCTATTTTGGGATACCACAGGTATCCCAAAATAGCTACCCCGCATCTATACAAGCCAGTCGTTATTTCAAAATATTTTTCAAAATAACAGGCGCACTACTTCGCCATCCCGGTAAACCTCATTGCACAAGGGTTAAGGGATGGCTCGAAATACAGTAGACTTCCGATAATCCGGAACCTATGGGATTTAGGTGGTGCCGGATTATCAGATATGCCGGACTATCAGGAGGTACTATAAGCAGGTTATATATATACTGTATACATTATATACTGTATATAAAGTGTTCTTAACCCTTTTATTGTACATACTGTATACAGTATACTGTAATGTTTTAGTTTTTTTAAGCCTTTTTTACCCTTTTTGCTCAGTTCAGCTGCTGCCACTGTTACCTTGTGACTCATTTTTTTCGGAAGCTCACTCACTAGGCTCTTGCCATTTTGATGCCGAACTATCAGGAGTGCCGGACTATTGGATGCCGGACTATTGGAGTTGTACTGTAGTGTGTTATTTCAAAATCTGGTGCTGTGTAGATGCGCCAAATTTCAAAATAAGCTACTCTGAAATAGATTCAAAATAAGATACGCCATTTGCGTAGCACAAATTGTGTATCTTTTTTCGAGTTTAGGGTGCTGTTTAGACATACCCCTATATTCAGAGTTTGTCTGTTCGTGCATCTGTTTGTGTATCCCCAGGTGGGGGACCTGCAGCCCTCCCCCAGCTGTGCCCACTACAGCTGCAGTGGCCATGGACAGGCACTTCTCACCTGGCCCGTGAGAGAGGGTTGGGACTGTCCTCTGTCCCCGGGGCAGCCTGCATACCGAACCTCTTATCTGCAGCCCCCCGGAGTCCCAGAGCAATGATTTAACTGAAGAAAAACAAAACATATTTGAGTTAAGGACCTGAGCAACACCAGGTAAATCTTCTAGTCCTACTAATAAAAAGCTTCATCTGCATATTCCCACAGGCACCAAAAAACCTAGATCATGTCCTTGTATCAAAATGTCTAAAATTAAAGGGTAACATGCACACAAAGAAATGTTTTTCATTATTAAAATGACAGGATTTCCTCCCCCCAATTGTATTGTACTGCATGCATATGTCCAGCAACAACTTTTAGTGACAGATGGAGTCTACTATAACTGAAACTGAATTTCTGATTCTAAATATGTTGGATCCCATCTGGTTCTTCCTTATTATCTCCATTGCTTTTAATCAATTAACTCTAAATGGCTTTTCTTTATAACCAAGTATTTATTTCCTATAGAGCCACTCATTCTTTACTGTTTTTGTTCAACAGACGAGGATCTTATCTTCTTGGACTGTTTTTCAAAGTACGTGTTATTTATTAAATATATAGCTTGGTTTACTGTACACTTCTGATAAATCAGGTTTCTACTCCTCTCACTTCAGCTTTTTTTCCCCAGGTTCCATACATTCATGTAGGCCCTCTTCTAAAAAAAATTGTGAATCACAAATATTAAATGCTTAATCTGAACTGGCAGAAAGACTGGCTACCAGAATTCTACAAAAGTCTGTTAGCTAGTATGTTTCTGCATGAGCATATTGAAGGAAACAGCAGAAATAATACTTTACCATTTGATGAACAACATATGACACAAAACCTCTAGACTCACAAAAATAAGTTACAAATTTAGAAAAATATTCACCCTATAAAATTTCTTCCCCCCACCCTCCCATACACAAAGGAAATCGACACATTCCTTATTTTAATTGATACATAACTGTTTAAAATAATGTTTGATACAAATATATTAGATCAGCAAGTTCTCAAACTGAGGGTTGGGACCCCAAAGTGGGTCACAACTTCGATCTAATGAGATCATCATGGCTGGAGCCTGGGGCCAAAGCCCACTGCCAGGACTAGAGCCAAAGTATGAACCTCATCTCCCAGGGCCAAAGCCAAAGCTTAAGGGTTTGAGCCATTGGTGGCAGGGCTCTGGGATATAGTCCCTCTCTCCCCACATCTGTGGCTGAAGCCCTCCAGCTTTGGTGGCCCACTACCTGGAGCAGTGCGGTTCGCAAGGGCTCAAGCTTCCGTCCCCGATCCTGGAGTCAGGTAGTAACTTTTGTTGTCAGAAGGGGGTCACAGTGCAATGAAGTTTGAGAACCCCTGTATTACATTTACAAAGAAAATAACTGCTAAAAAATTCAAATTACATTCATGTGATAAAAAGAGTGTTTTCTGAACAGAAACTAGAAGTTAAAACATAGTGAGTCTTATTATGTCATGCCCATCTGTTTTTAGATAGAATCCCTCACTGATTTCCACAGCAAATACTGCTTAATATTGATGGTATGCTAATGACTCCTAATGATTTAACAATATTTTTTCATGAATAAAATGAGATATGACTCTCCATTTTATCACATGCAAAAGGAAGCCCACAAGTTTGACTCAAGTTGGAAAAAAGAAAATCAGAAGAGAGAAAATGGAACTTATATTTCCCAATGTCTATAACATTGTCCCATTGTTAGGTACAAGTTTGTGTATTATTTTTAAAATTCACTCTAAAACAACCATGCAGTGCAGTAGTAAATGGGTAAAGGGTTCTGTTTCTGATATCTGCAATAAGAAAATACGGCAGAGCATTAAAATACTCGTTAATTTCAAGGAACCGAGTGGCATTGTTGGAAACCATTTACTGGTTGCAGAGTGAAGACGGCCTCTATGGGATAGTCAAGAATTTATTTCTGCAGTTCAATTTTTTCACCCAAAGGACGGTACTCTATTTATTTCTTTGTTGCTACTGCCTGCTTACTCTTGACAGTGGAAGCTACACAAACCAAAGTGCAACACGCTGACTAAAAAAAACCCATTCTTTTTCCGTTTTAAAGAAGACACCTCTTAATCTCTGGATACATTGCCTAGGATGGTGCTTCTCTTAGCACCGCAGACTGTGACATTTTCCATTCCCACAGAGTTAACAACATTCTGCTTACAACCACACACACCAAGCTCAGAATAGATGGTTTGGATGTTATAAATTATTCTCATAAAATATCCATTCATGGGCCTCCCTGGGGATTGCACCTAATACGAGGATCAGACAAAATCAGTTAGCATCCACATATACAATCTCAGGCCCTAAAAAACTCTACACAACCTTATAAGGAAACTGACAGTAATTGCTATATGTTTTACTGAGCTATTTAGTGTTTGCCTCATGCAAGCCACCTTTGAGAAGGTTACCAATTCATTTTAAGTTTTTATAAACCATCTAATCTCCTAATGCCAATGGGCTTCTTCTCTGTGTACAAAGAATCTGCCTAGTCTAAATACTGTAGACACGTATACTATATACTGCATATGATTGCCTGATTTTCTCCACAATATTAGAGGAAGATCCTGAGGTACTTTTATCACTGGATCACAATAAAGGATTATTTTTATAGTGTATGTTAAAGCCATCCCTCCTCTCTTGTGCTTAGCTTCTGACACTTTGGGGAACCTCAGTCATAGCTGGAAGCTTTCTGTGGGGCTGTTTTAGCTCTAGGAAGCCTGGGTGTCTTGACAACTGTCTTAAAATATATTTCAAAGGAAGCTAATATGGAGGAAATGACAACATGAAGATGAGGAAAGAGAAGGAAGAACATAAGGAAATGAAGAAGAGATGGGACAAGAAAAACAAGTATAGAAAAATATGGAGGACAGAATTGGAAAAGTTAAAGGTACAGGGAGAAGGAGAAGGAGATAGAGAATTTATTATGGAACGTATAGTTGCACTGTCAATGTCTCCCATTAAACACCTATAGATGCTTTTCAGGTGACAATCTCATCACTTTCCTTTTTAAAGTGTGTGTACAGTATAAGGGAGAGAAGTAAAAAAGAAAGCATACAAGAAGTATGCAGCAACTTCAGCCCTCAACGAGAACACTGAATTTCTAGACTTCAAGCAACCAGAAATGTGTATAACAAGAGGATCAAGGGCACTTTCCAAAAATGAGTTTGTCTTTCACACCAGGGGAAGTCCATAGCAATGGAAAAGAGCAGAATTTTAAATTTAATAACAAGACAAATGAAAAATATAACATCATCCAGTCTATGTGAGGTGTAAAGCTGGTCCACACAGAGAAAACATTCGGTGCAAATTTTCCAAAGTTTATTTTTGTTCCTTTTAAGAATTGGGGGGCGGGGGGGAGAAAGGAAATGTACTCTGTTTCCCAGGGACTGTGGAGAATTACTAAAGAGACAAAGAGGTGTTGTTTTTCTGGGTGGTTTTTTTTTTACTTTATCTTGTACACACTACATTTAAATTTTATCGCCTTTCTTAATCACTTTCTGATGCCTGATAATACCCCCCTTTAACCTTTGTTACTCAATTACCAAACAAGTTATCTCATTGTTACCTTTTTTTAAAGGAAGAGTTGAGACTCTTTTTATGCTGATAAGAGACACATACTATTCAATGCCTGCAAACATTTAGTACTAAAGTGTCTTGAGCAAACTATCAGAGTCTAAAGGTAGAAAGTTGAGATAACATGTCTACTGCCTTAACCCTTTCACCCACCCAGCAGAACAGAAAGAAATGAGACATTCTTTTAAAAAAAAAAAAAAACAGAAACAGTCTTCTAAAGAATGGTTTTGGAACATGCTTTGTAGAGTAGAAAAATAAATCAAATGGCTGAAAGTGAAATACTTACCCATTTCCTGGGCCGGCCTCTGGGTCGTTTTTCTCCAGTGGCTTCTGCTTTCTGTAAAGTGAAAAAACATATTTTATAAGCAAACATTATTTTGCCGCCCTGGTAACTGAAATGTATTTCTTATAATATTATCCATAATTATGTATCTGCTGATTAGATGGGTGGCAATAAGCCTCTGTCTTTCTCTCCTCTATTGCTTGAATCTTGACTACGTTCCTTTTTCTAACATTTCATAGAATAGTCTTAAAGATACTAAAATCCCCTCTTGTACAAAGAATACAGTTTGTTTCAAAAAGGAAAGAAACTTCTTAAAAACCAATGGACTATTTGCTGTTTTTCCTCTTGATAATGTTCAGAAACTAAATCAGCATGTTTGATAAAGAATATCATCTTGAACGTGTGTGTATTTCTACTTAGTGGTAACTTTCCTAACTCTGGGTAACATTACCTTTTCAGCTTCAAATACGTCCTTTAAACCCTAAACATATCTTTTACCATTCCAATATAGGTCTTCATTTTGAGGGTGGAAGCAAATTCAACAGTAAATACCCTAGAAATAGCACCTGATATGTAAGCATGGCACAACGATTGATGCACGGAGCTCAAACCAAGACAAAAGAGATTCCACTCAGGACTCTGTCAGTAGTTTGTTTGGTGACTCTGGGATAAATATACTTACCCACTTTTGTAATAGAACTTTGAAATCGTTGGATAAAAAAATTACATATAAAGTGATGTTATTTACAAAGTATGTCCCTCAAGCATGGGGCAATATGGGTACGTCTATACTAGCCCCCTAGTTCAAACTAGGGAGGCTAATGAGGGCGACCGAAATTGCTAATGAAGCACGGGATTTAAATATCCTGCGCTTGAGTAGCATATTCCCAGCCGATCGCCATTTTGGAAACTGACTAGCCTGAAGTAACTGCCCGCGTCTACACGCGGCAGAGAAGCGCGATTCCCAAGATAAACCCCTTAGTTCGAATTAACAGTTAAATGAGTCATGGAATGAGGTTTAACTGTTAATTCGAACTAAGGGGTTTATCTCGGAATCGCACTTCTCTGCCGCGGTAGACGCGGGCAGTTACTTCGGCTAGTCAGTTTCCAAATGGCGATCGTTGAATATGCTAACTGCCGGATATTTAAATCCCGCGCTTCATTAGCAATTTTGGTCACCCTCATTAGCCTCCCTAGGTCGAACTAGGGGGCTAGTGTAGACGTACTCTTAGTGATTAATAACAGCGCTAGTTAGGTAGGTGAACTACAGGTGAAATCCTTCACCCACTCAAGACAACAGCAAAACTCTTCTGTGGGGCCAGAATTTCACCCTATGTGCATACTCATCCCTTAAATCTGGGGGGGGGGTGTCCCTGCTGCATTGTTTTCATATATTGCTTCTTCACAGGAGTCAGGAGTCAATTGTCTCACTACATAAATCACTTATTGGCATATCTCTGTATAATGTAGCATAATGCCTTGTCATGTAAAATGAATCCCATTGAAAGAGAATCTGAGCTGGGAAAGAACTGGGGCCAAGCCCTATAAACCTTACTCTATAAGTGCAGTGAAATGACCTTGAAATAAATACCTCACCAAGAAGAAAGGTGTGAAAATAAAATTCACATTCCTAAAGGGCAAAATTATCACTTAGACTTGTTAAAAGAGTAAACTTGCTCTTTAACAGTTTATGCCAGTGTTACATGTAAGGTGAAACCCTCTTATGAGAATACTTTTTAAGAAGTACATTTGCTGTATTCTCTACCTATTTAACACGTTTTTGTTTCCCTTCAGACCCTTCATTATTAGGTCTTTATAACCCGGACAGTGCAAACAGAGATTACTTTTAGTGTATGATGTCCAAGAGACATACAGTGATGATTTGAGCAATCTCAGGCATTAATATTAAAGAAAGGATTAGTTCAAAATGCTCTAAACCAATACCTGGCATTTTAGTAAAGAAACAACAACCCCCTCCTTTTTCAAAAAAGATTTTATTACTCTTAAATAAGAGTAGTAAACTAAGAAGATGGAATGGCTCACTTGATGGTTACCTGTTCTGTTCATTTCCTCTGGGGCACCTGGCATTAGCCACTGTCAGAAGACAGGATACTGGACTAGATGACCTGGTCTTGAAATCAAACTTTTATAAAACCTAGTAAGTTGACCTAGACCATATAAAGTAGCTTAACTGGAGAGTACATGCAGATTTCTTTGAATAATCAATCTTCACTTCCAGTCCTAGACTCTCCTTCAATGTGGTTGTGTGCTATTAACAACGTTTCACCTCAGAAGTGGCTACATTTCAGTAAGGGAAAGTGTTCCCTGTGTATAATTTGTATATCAGTTTATAAAGTGCTTAAGGACCCTTTGGAATGAAAGGCATTATGTTAGTGGTATATATTATTTCCACCTCATGTCAGAAGAAAAACATCTCTATAGTTCTTATCAAAACCAAATCTTTCCCAGAGGTGAGCTGGGCAAACAGCAGTGCATTCTAGTTCATTATGTTTTGGTAGGGAGAGATGCTGTAAGCAAACAGGAAGGTTTCCATAGACTAAACTGCAGAAGATGAATGACAAGGACTTCCATAATGGACATTTTATCGCTTCTCTAAAAGGCAAAGACAAAACACTTCTTGGGCAAACAAGAAGGAAAAATACTGATGAATGGTGTCATTTAATTTAAACACCTGGAGTCATGACTAGCTATTTAGCAGTGATCCTCTCAAATCATTTTACATTTTTCCACACAAATTTATTTTAATTAACAAAAAGTTAAATACATCAACCCAACAGCACTACTTTGCCTTTGGAATAGATATTTAGAGCAACTAAATCTAATTCCTCCACTAGCTGTTTGCTTTCATTACACTGTTGTGTCTGGTGTGAGGGACAAATCCAGAGTGAGCACCAAACCTCCCAAACATAACAAACAGTTTTATTTGGGCAGCAGTTTGCAAGTGGTCTCAGCTACCCACTTCAGTTTATACTTGCTTAATCAAAGGAAGCTGTTTTTTTTTTTTAAATCCTCTGATGCAATGTAGCATAAGGTGTGTTGTGTTGGTTTATATCTCATCACATGACACAACATGAAGAGGCATGACTTTGCTCTATATAACAACATTTAACACTGAACATAAAACAGAGAAGAGCTGAGCAAGGGGAAGAAAAATGATCATATATGCAGTTTAAAGGTGTTTTTCATTTTTTAAATTAACAAACTTTTATGTGCCATATTATAAACAATTAAGTGCTCGGATAAATCATTTTGGGAGTGGAAATGAATTAAGTAGCTTTCTGAGCACAAAATATGTCTCTGAGAAAATGGTGTTTTTCATGCTATCACAACCGCTATTTCAGTCCTTTTCATATGAAAGCCAGTAAACAGCCAATGGAAAGATCTGCAATTCATCAAAGCTTCAGTAGCACCAGGCAATTTCAAGCTGCTTCACGCTGTACTAGACTTAGCAAAAATGGAGGCTGTCTTTCCCACCACCTCCTTGGTGCATGGATGGGCAACGCCAAGCAAAAACTGTACAGTTGAAGGCAATTAACAAGACAAAATAAATGTCAATAATTTAATGGCTATAAAGTGTTCTTCAGGCATCTATATATTGTCAAGCAGGAACCCAAATGCAACAGATTCCATATATTGTAAACTGTTTTGCAAAATGATCTATTGAGATGTCAAGATAAAATGAGTCAAAGGGATAGGCCAGCTGAAGTAACTGATAGCTCTCTGAACAAAGATCACTGTTTATCAAATCTAGTCAAGAGAACTTACACAATGAAGTGTCCCTCTAATAAAGAGTCACTTTATTAAAAAAGTAATAAAAGGGCTCTGAGGTACTGAGCAGTCATAATCTTGTTACAGCTTCCATGTCATGTTTACCCAATTTACCACTAAACTGGGTGTCATGCCTGACACATCTTACTGAAAACATCTCATTAGCTGTAGTCTCCATCTTTTAAGTACAATCACCATCTGTGAATCACACCTTGTTTTTCCCAAACCTGATTATAGCTAGTACTAGTAATAACAGATTAAGTATGGTAAAGTAATAGTAGAATCACAGAAATGCAGAGCCGGAGGGGATCTCCAAAAGCCATCAAGTATAGTCCACTACACTGAGGCTGTCCTTAAAAACCTCCAGTGATGTGGATTCCACAAGCTCCCTTGGAACGCAACTCCAGAGCTTAACTACAATTAGAAATTTTGTTCCCAACATCTAACCTAAATCTCTCTCACTGCAGATTAAGCCCATTACGTCTAGTGCCACCTTTAGTGAACATGGAGAACAATTTGATCACAGTTCTCTTTACAACAATAATGGAAGACTGTTAACAGGTTCCCCCCAGTCTTCTTTTCTCAAGACTAAACATGCCCAGTTATTTTAACCTTTTCTCATAGTCAACTAGAATTTCATCAACCAACCTAGGATGAAACAGTGGTCCCAAAGATGTCAGGGGCAAAACTCTCACTGATTTCAAAAGGGACAGGATTTCACCTGACCATAAGCTTAAAAGACACAAACCTCTCTTCATAGAAGGCATATAACAAGGTGTAGATACATACAGTACCACTAAAATTGGTTTGCAAAGTGAGCATTTCCCAACTCAAGTGGTTTTGAGTTATTTCATTCTAATGAAAAACAAATGATTCTATTTTAGCTGAGCTGGACCTAAACTTTTAAATTGAAGGTGAAGATGACATAAGAGCACTTCTTGGGATGCATTTCTAAAGTTTTCTGTTGTTATGACACACAGTAACTATTTCTTATGTTTTACTTCAAAAGCATATTACTTCATTGCAAATAAGGGGGATTTTATTTAGCATAAATATAGGAGCTAAACAAAGAAAAGCCCTGAATGCATAAAGGAAATGGAGATGTACTGGTAACAGTGCTACCTCAGTATAACAAAACATAGGTACGGGGCAACCAAGAACATATAAAAGGATGTCGATATGCTGTCCTTTTTGCATAGTCAAACAGACAGTCCTTACAAAAGAGAAGATCTCCATTTATTCTCCATTTTTGGTTTAAATCAATCAGAGCCGGACTTGTTCAAAGCTCCAATGATAGAGTAAATCTAAACACTCTAGTACAATGTGATTAGAGTTCTTTTGTGTCTTTCTCCTGCTAGTCATCTGTTAATATGTTATTCACATTCACCGTTTGTGGAAAATTAAAGTGATTGAGCGGCTGGCTGGGGTGTTCTTTTATAAAGTGCAGGTTTACCTCATGTATTGATCTAATAAGTTAATTGTGTTTAAGTTTGGTAGAATTCTATTTTTATGTAATTTTGAATGATAATATCAGTTTGTTTTTAAGCCTTTTGATTTTTATCTATTTAATTTTTCACTGTTGCACAAAATCTTGAGTTTTAAGCATTTTTAAAGAATTTTAATTATTCAAATTTTCACAGTTGTGGAAATTATGAGAGGGTCAGACAATAATTATTTAAGGATAGTAGTCATTGAGATTCAAAAAGATAAAACTTTAAAATCATTCAAACACAATTTGCGAGCATCACATCAAAATATGCAAAGTAAATATTCTTAAATCAAGCTCCAGTTATCAAGCAGCATTTTTCTTACTTTACTTCTCAGTAAATATTGATTGTTATTGACGGAAATATTTTTCATTAGTTTGTGTGTGAACAATGAAATTAACACTCGCCAACATTTACAGATAAAACTCTATCTTTCCAAGCCTAGATATGTATTATATGCAAGTCAGTTTTTATGTGTGCATTACCTGAAATTAGAGTAATAGCTACATTATTAGCTGTCCAATTGATCTTGCAACATTCTGCATGCATTGTCAAGTTTCACATTGCTAATTTCCTAACAAGCACAGTTTGTTTTCAAATGCCCCAAGGCCAGTTTACTAAGTCCAAACACAAGCTCTGCAAGATAAAAAAAAAACCCCATACACCAAGAAATTTTAAATACACCATAGAATCATGATCCCTGGGCAAATGGTGCCTCAACTGATTTAAGGGTATTTACTTTTTAAAGTATAACAAAACAAAGTTCCAATACTTGTCTGAGTATTTTTAGCTCCCTGCCAGTTTGTGTAATACATTTTTAATTGTTATGTGTAATGGTTTGCAAGAGAACACCCAATCAATTAATCATGAGTGCCTTCTCACGTCCGCTCTGTGGGTTCTAGTGGTGTACGTTTATCTTACATGTTGTGAACACTATAGTACATTTCAATGAGCTCACTTTGAAAACCATAGGCCACACACTAATCTATAGAAATTCCAGCAATTTTCAACTGCATGTAGAGCAACCAAGTTCACATGTATACAGTCTTAACAAAGTTAACAAGCAGGGCTTTGAGAGCTGGAAAAGGATATAGAGGCCCTTCAATTTATATATGTATGTCAGAAAATTACAACTGCAATTCATTATTTTAAAAAGTGATACCAACAACTACTGAACCAGGAGCTCTTTGTTTTTAAATGAGCAAACTTTTCAAATCACATTTACTATGAGGAAAGATATCAGAAAAGAAATTAAACAAAATAAAAAATTGAGGTGTCAAATGTGAAATTACAACATCTATTTTTAAATGGCAACAAATAGCTATTTGAAACATGATCCAAAGGCTTTTACTTTATTTATTTGCTTACTTATTTTTAAAAGTTCTACAACTGTTTTACACTTTGGAAAATTTACCAAGTACTTGTGAATCTTACCCAAGATGCATATTTTAATGATTCCATCACAAAAATTGAAAACATAAGAGACTTATATTTAAGGAAACATCAAAGTTTTTTAATAGTAAAGAAGACATATGCCCCTTCATCAAATTTTATTATACAAAACATTCTGTGGAGTTTGCCTTAGTTACAGTAGTTACTTGAGTGAACTTTGAAAATCAAAAAGGTGCTATTAACTTGTTCAGTTTTTAATTCAACCTAAAAGGAAACTACGTGCACCAAAATGGTCTGAATGTAACTAAACTGCATAGTATATAATTTTGTACAATAAAAAAATCTAATTTATTATTATTTCTAAATCACTAATGTTAAAAAACAGGTTTTAATATATCTACCAGAAATATCTTTTGAAAATACATTTCCATGAAGAATTAATTTTATTTGTTATTCTTTCTGGAAATATTACATACAGCAATGTCTACTCTCCCAACAGTAATATTCAAAATATTTAATCTCAAATTTGGATTTTCCAAACTAACAGGTATTTGTATTCTCTCTTTTGAAGTATTAAATTTAATGTGTTTAGTACTGAATCTGATGTACATTTTTAACTATATAAAGAAAAAAAACTAAATAAACCTAACAAGTGGATTTTGTAGATTTTAAATATCTAACCTGAAAAGTACAATTTTTACCAACTTATAAGTTGATTGATTGAATATACTGTTTTTTTCCCAACCCAGACACTAAAAAATATTTGGAAATTCAAACAATGTAGAAAAATGTTCCTTCAACTCATGTTTAAAACATTTAAAACAGTCATGAAACAATTTCATATTTATCACTAGTTGCTATTGTAATTTATAACATTGAAAACTATCAAACTTAACATGGTCAGTGCCCACAGGCACAAAGTAAACCACATTTTAAAATTAACCATAATTAGATAAGCCAACAGCCATCTTCCTACACACATTTTACCACATAACTACAAAAGAGTAAAAGACACTGATACACTTAAGCACCACAGTTCACTCCCAGATTTCGTAAGCTTTTGTTTTCAACTTAGTACCTGTAAATTAGTGCTAATTGCTATGGAACCCTCCACAGAGCCATTACTCCTGTATTTATTTTCAAAAGTACATGCTTCTATTCCACATCTTATGTTCACTCAAAAAAATCAAATACATAAATGTATTATTGGTTCTGTTAGCAAGATTTTATAATGCACAGCATTGGCAAATTTAAATAAAATTAAGCTAGTTTTGCAGGCTAAACTTGCAATTTAAAATCTATGAACTAAAAGATTGACTTCACTGGACCATACCATTGCTAAACATATTGAGAACCACTATGGTATGTATCTCATAGCAACACCAAATTGTAGGAGTAGACCAAAGAACTAACATTGCTTCAAGAAACAGTCTGTTTTAAAGTAATTACTGAATGATACACAGCAGGCTGTCACAGTAACTCACAATTTACTTGACCATCACATTTTAAAACTGGAAATTTCAAAAAATGCACTTATTTCTATCAACACGTAATTGAATTTACTTCTAATTACCATATGTTTGATGAAGCATTTAGCCTTAATACACAGATTTGGTTTGAAGTAGTAATGTAAATGAGTGTACAAGAAATGAATCTTCATTTTTCTGCACAGGAGACATATATAAATCTTAAGCTGGGGAAATAATATTAATAATAATCAATAATATTGTCTTTCTAGACCACAATGCTAGCTGCAGAAAATCTCAATCAGTATGTCATATTATTTCATACTCTATGCACTGTTCAAAAAGTAAATTGTCCTCATATGTTCCTGTGCCTAGGGTCTTTCTGCTGTAAATGTTAACTCTAATCTTAAAAAGGTAAAATGCAGAAAATATGTGGCCTCCATTATTTAAAAAATGGATCAAGCCCTACAGTTCAAAGGCTGAATGACTGAAATAATTTGTAAAGTAACTGGTGAGTGGACAGTAAATGTTAAGAACTCCCTCTCTCTCCCTTTCCACTCTTCCCCTCCCCCAATAATCTCACCTTCTGAGCTGCTTTAGAGGGACTCTTGTTTTTGCTTCCTCTTGGTCTTCCTCTTGGTCTTTTAGGAGATGGTTCTCCAGTTGGTTCCTACACACAGGAAAACATGCTATTGTGGCAAGAATCCCCACAAGAAACTACCCAAATAGATCTTAAGTATCAACAACTACTACTTAAAAGTATATGAAATATAAGTGAATGATACAAAGTTTAAATGAAGTAGACAGTTCTAGTTTGCACAATAAGAGCCTTCATTTAAATTGTAAATAAGTAACAACATAATGAAAATTTGTGTATTCTAACAACAGTAAAACCATACCAGAAAACACAAATTGTGAACAGGGATGGCAATTGCAAACTTTGTGGAAGGATGGTTATTCAGAATTAATTACCCCAGTTCATTTACATTTCACCATAAGAGTATACAACTATCATGTCGTTTCTATCACAAATACTTTTTTAAATAGCTGAATACTGAAAAACTGGAAAATAATCTGCAGGTTTTTCTCAAGGGCACAAATAGTTTATTATTTGCTTTTGCTGTTATGAAGTTTGCATTATATTTCCACTTAGTCCAAATGTAATTGCCTTTTGTTAAAATGTAAAGATTTATTTACAACATATTTTTGATATTATATATAATATATATATGGAAATAAAATATCTGTAAAAAGTTTAACACAGCTGTACAAGAACAGTGATTGTTTTAGCAATTTTCTTAACTGGTCCCTGTGTTTGATAGTAAATAAGCCAGTCATTAAAATGGATATGAATGACTAATAGTTCAGATTCCAAATATTTATTCAGTGAATCATAAATACTATAAAACTCTTCTATTGAACATTTCATTCTGATTACAGGATGTGGTAAAACTAATTAAATGCAGTTTGTTAACTTAAACCAGCCTAAATCCTTCAGATTTTAAAGTCCCTGGTACATTTAGATAATCTGGAAAAGAATAATTGACACGATTCTAAATTGCAAACCAGAGCGACATTGTGCACATCTGGATCGAACACGTTTTAGGAGATGCAGTTTTATCTGCGAGCCATTCAAATGCTAAAAAAGCCCTGCTCAAAACTCGCAGAGCCCACTGCTACTGGTTGGTTTTGTTGCAAGACCACGTTGTCAGAGCCAGCTGTAAAGTGAATTGGAGGGGCAGAAAGCTGAGATCGCAAGGCTGAATAAGTATCACAGGGCAGAGCGGGAAAACGTGGGGCTCCACTTTTGTGGTTTTCTATAAGTATTTTCTGTGCATTTTTTAGGAGCACACTGGAGGGGCAGAAGCAGCTGCATATCCCCCCGCTCAAGGGAATGCCTTCGGGGATCTTGTGCATCTCAGCTCCCATAACATTTTCTACGCATCTGATTTGCTTTGAAGGAAGCGATGGGATGCTAGTGAATGGAGTAAACACGTTTAAAGCCCGCGGAAGTCAGTTTAAATGAGCTCACTAGAAATCCCCACACACTTCCACTCGGTACTTCCGAAGCCTGCGAACTATGGCAAACAAAACCCCCCGCTCGCCGCTCCCGCGTGCAGCCCCTGCAACGCTGCACGCTTAATTGGTTGCATCCGCAGGCAAAGTCCCCGCAGCCTACCTCGCTGCGGAGGGGGTGAAAGGAGCCGGACTCGGGGAAGCAGAGGGGCAATGTCACTCCAGGAAAGAAAGGGGGGAGGCACGAGCCTAGCAAGCTTGACCCGAGTCAGGTTCTGCAAGAGAAGAAGGGGCCCGATGTGCCCCTTTCTGGGCTCCCTGAAGCTCGCTGGGGGGTGCAAAGCGCGGGGGCCCGGACAGAACCCGGAACAGCCCCCCCCACCCCCACCCCCGGGAGGTGAAAGAGCGACCTGCCTGGCAAAGGGCTCCGGAAATGCAAAGGTGTTGGGACTGAGACGCTGCCCCTCCAGCACCCTCCCCCGCCGGGAGTGGGGGGGGGCACCTCTGTGCGCACACCAAGGGGGGCACTAAAAGCCAGGCGACTTCGCAGTCCCGTCCGTCCCCCCCCCCGCGCACCTCAGGATCTAGGGGCAGCCCGAGGGGTTGGGTTGGTCAAGCAGCCCCCAGTGGGACCTGACCCCCACGTGCCCCCCCTTCCCCAGCAGCTTGCACTGGCTGGGCGAGGAAGGAGCCAGCGCAGCCCAGTCCCTTCGCCCTCTCGCAATTTCAAACTCAGCTCGGGGCTGGCCCAGCGCGCGCTGGTTGGTCGGCTCCGCGCCGCGCCGGGCTGCACCATTTACATTGAAAGGCGCTGCCGCCGCCGCCGCGCACAATAGCCAGCAACTCTCTGCCCGGCAACCCGCCCCGCGCCGCCGCCGCCGCCTTCCCCTCGCCGGCGGGCTCTGCGGGCGCGTGCGGCCGAGCCGAGCCGGGCAACGCCGCGCAACAAAGCCCCGCACCCTCGCGCCCGCTCCCCGGGAGCTCGGTGGCACGGGGGGAGCCCGAGCCTGGCCCCGCTGGCTCGCGCGGGCTCCGTGCCTGCACGCATGGCGGGGCGAGGGGGAGTACTGACTTGTGGCTGCTTCCTGGGTCTGCCCCGTCCTCTCTTCTGCGGCGCGGGGGCTGCAGGTTGCTCCTGGGCAGCGGTGGAAGTGGAAGGCTGGCCGGCTCCTTCCCCTCGCGTGCTCATCCTGCCGCTGCTGCCGCCGCCGCCGCCGCTGCTGCTGCTCAGCCGGGAACAATCGCTCCGAGCACCTTGAAAGCTGGGGAAGGGGGTTCAACCCGAGAGCTCGCCGCTCGCGGCCACCACCGCCGCCACACCGGACGTCCTGGTGCTGCCAAAAAGGAGAGAAGGGGAGGAGGAGGTGATGGTGGTAGCGGTGCTGGTAGTGGGGACTCCCTCTCTCTCTCCCTCCTGTACGGTTTGGGAACAGGGATCGTTAGTAACGCGGAGCAATTCAAGGGGGGAGGGTGAATTGCAGCCCTACAAATGCCAGGAGGGGGAACCGCTGCAAGCGGAGCAGGAGCAAACCAAGTGGGGGAGAAAATATCTTCTTGCAAAATTGGCTATGGCCCCGGGATCGGCTCGGGACCCATGAAGAGAATACACATTGGAAAGGCAGGGGTGACAGGGCCCGGAGTCACGCACTCCGTGCAGATGGGGGGCTCGGGAGCGGCAGCGAAAGAGCGATCATTTAAAAACCGGGGCGGGGGGCGAGCGAGCGAGAGCTGCAGTTGTGTCTGTGATGTGAGCTGCTGGGGCTGGAAATATTATTAGGCGAGTCCTGCCCACGGATTCAACGGGGATGAGTAAAAACAAAACAAAAAAACCACCAAAACACCTTTGTCCGTGGGTGGAAAAAATAGGAGGGAGCTGGGTGAAAAAAAATACGAGGAGGAGTAGGAGGCAGGGCGAAAAACCTAGGATCGGGGGCTGGACCTGGGCCAGAGAAAACAGAAATACAGCAGCATTGGAAGCAGAGGCAGACTAGAGCACACTGAGACCAACTCACGTGTCCAGTATCGTTCATGCCCAACTCCCTGCAGCAGGTTTAAAGGGACAGGCCGGGGATTCCCACTGCCCACCCCCGGTCCTCTGGCATAAGTACTGAAACTGGGAGTGCTGGGGATACTGCCTGCATGTCCAGCTTGAAGTACAAATAATATCCCAAATACAGGCTGTCCACCTTCAGCACCTCCACTTTAAAAACTGTCCCAGCACCACTGGTCATTTCTGGTTACAGACCAGCATCATCGGTCATTTCTCTCCAGCCTGCACAAGCCAAGTTTTTGGGCAGCTGTACAAATGCACCTCCCTCCTCAACACCACCTAGTCAGGCATAAAAGTTTGTCAATCAACCTTTCTAATAGCTGCTGTTTTGCTTCCTCCAGTGACTTAATTTTTTTGTCCTGCCTCCAAACCACTGCACAAGGGCTCCAAATGAAGGGTAAAGACATCCAATAAGGTTAATAATCTTGCAAATAGCACCTGATTCAGAAAGTCGACATTTCTGATGTATGTAATGAATGATTTTAAAAGTAAAACATCTGCACCAGGGTATGGCACAGAGATGAATCTCCTTGCATCCATAGAAAAGTTCAAACACTAGTTCTTCTAGACCTCTCTGCAACCTTCTATACAATTAACCACTAAGTGCTGGCCACCAGGTTCATTTCTTCACAAGACCTCACATGCAACACTCCTGAAGTTTTAGTCCTGCCTTTCCACCTATATATCTAATTAGAGTCTCAATATTTCAGTTGTGCTTGCTGAGAAGACAATGCCGTTACTCATCTCTGGTTAGACTCTGAAAGAAAAACAGCTCCTGGATGAAGCACAGCTAGCTCAAAATGAAACTTGTTTGGGTGAAACTGATACTGATATGAAAGAAGAACACTTTGAGGAACTGAGTGAAATCCTTTGCCCTCCAACTGTCTAGGAGAAGCACAGCATAAGGATCTCACCAAACGCATCAGCTAGCATCCAGAAGTGTCTTCTCCCATCTTTGGCCACTCTTTCCCCTCAGACGTAGACCAAGTCACAGTAATTCCTGCCTTTATCATGGTAAGGCTGGACTACTTCAACTCACTGTACATAAGGGTGATTGTGAAGGCTACATGAAGGCTTCCATCTTCCAAAACTGAAAACTGGGAGCATGACGTGAGTGCTTCGCAGGCTACTGTCACCACTCATATAATTCCATATCCACTTCAAGGTCTCAGTCCTTATCTTCAAAGCTCTCAATAGGCTAAGACATAGCTGCCTCTGTGACTGCCTCTTTCTCCATAAATAAGCTACAATCACCAGGGACAATGGGGCCAACCAGCACCAAAGTCCAGTATGGCATTTTCACATGGCATTTTCAATGGAGGAGACCCCTCCCCCCCGCTACTGAAAATTGAGTGTAAATCTGGCCATATTCACTGCATATCTCTTTGTACAGAACTTTCCACAAAAGAGAACTAATTACATCTCCTCCCTCTCAATCAGTAACCGAATATGAGCCTTCAGAAAGCAACAAAAGGAGCAGAGAAGCTGGTCTGATTATGTGGTCCAATATATTCTAGGAATGGGCAGTGAAAATGTTCTAATACTTCTTGTACTTGACACATAGATTCTACAGATGATAGGTATATTAGAAATTCATAGATTGGTGGAAATAAACAAACAACATTTACTCCTGGACGAACAAAATATATCCATGCTTGGTTCACCAGCACTAGAAGAGCCAAGACTGTGGGAAGGGGACAGATGAGTTATTTACCATGGAATATGAAAAGTCTACTGCAGACAGCCTGGCTAAAGAGAATAATCCTAGAACACTCCTTTGGGCTGAAAATCTTGCTTATGTGTTCTTAATACAACATCAGGCTTTCTGAAGTCCCACAAAGCAACTAGCCATGAAGCAAGAGATAATCCATCTGTAAAATCTCAGGGCTAGCAAAAAAAATTCTATAGACAGAAAGCTACTTTGAACTACATTCAGTGAAAAGTCTCAGAGAATGTTAGTCTGTAATTTTAAAAACAATGAGCAGTCCTGAGGCACCTTAGCCCTGGTCTACACTAAGGAGTTATTTTGAAATAACCCTTCTTATTTCGAAACATGTGGAGAGGCCACACTACCAAGCCCTTTATTTCAAAATAACAGGCTGGTTATTTTGAAATCTGTACCCCTGCTTTCCTCCCTGAATAACGCTTATTTCAAAATAGTTATTTTGAAATAGTGTGGACACTCCGCTGCTGCTATTTCGAAATACTACTCCCCAGAGTAATTCAAAGTAATTACTCCCCAGTGCTTCCTGGGGCTCTTAAGTTGAGGTAGCCTGTCCACAGGAACAGAGCCTACCGTGGACTAATTTCAAGGCTCCTCCGTAGCGTGGACATGCTATTTGAATTTTGTTATTTTGGGATTTATTATTTCAAATTTAGTTATTTTGAAATAATTTCCTAGTGTAGCTGTGTCCTTAGAGACTAACAAATATACCATGAGCTTTAGCGAGTAAAACCCACTTCATCTGATGAAGTAGATTTTACCCACAAAAGCTCATGATATATTTGTTTGTCTCTAAGGTACCACAGGACTGCATGCTGTTTTTACATTCCGTGAAAAAATCTGCAGAGCCCTGGAAATCTGTGGATACCTGGGGACCATGTTTGCGGATAATGGACAGATGCAGATCCAAATGTTGTATCTAAAGCCCTGCAAATCTGTGGATATCTGTTTTATATTCATAAGTTATGTTTGTGGATCAGATAAGCATACAAGTTTTGTATTCATGCAGAACTCTAGAAATCTGAAGATCTCTAAGTCCATCTCATACATCAAAAGATTTAGCTGTTGCATGAAAAGAGCATGATTTCAAACAACGATAATAAAATCAATAGTTTCAGGTGTAGCAGTAAATAATTTTTATAACATCCATTCATCTTGTTGATATCTCTGTAAGACAATGGTACATATGATCTTTTATCTCCAAAACCACTGTTCTTATTGATTCATCCCATATGGGCTATTAATAGTCTTGTGTGTCTTCACCAAGTTCTTAACAGTTCTGGTGACAATGCTATGATTCAAAGGTATTAATGTAATGTCATAATCAGACCATGTTCACATCAGACAACTGCCCAGAATTGTCTTACTTAGAAAGTTGTTCAGGACAGGGGCTGTCACTTTCTGTACTAGTGTTTGTACTGTGTCCATAGCATGATAGAATTCTAATCCTGGTTGGGCAATACAAATGGATAATAATAACAACAGAAAACAAATAAGTGTTGCCATCAGAGAGATAAAGGGTAATCTGCAGTTGACAGTATTTCTTCATACAACTTGGCACAACATGATATACTTGATGGACCAAGAAAATAAGAATTCATAATACAAATCTGCCCCTGATTAATCAAATAGCTTCGTTTTAATGCAAGCCAGTCATATACAGGGTATGTGAACACAGAAGCAGAGAGGATATAGAGTACTCAGCATGGATTTTAAACTGCAAAGTTTTTTAGGCAACTGCAGATATGTTTACATCAACCTGTAATCAAAAACTGAGCAAATATTTCTCAAAAGGATACAACAGTCTGAGAAGCAGTCTGCTCACCCTGACTGAAGACACTTGTAACAGGATGGCCATCCTATGCACTCCCCTGTGGCCAGGAGCAGCACTGCAAGTGAGCTTCATGTTTCCCCCTTCCCCCGCGCCCCCACTTGGCACCAATAAATTATCTTGCACAGATCAGACTAATGAGAAGCCAAAACAAACTAGTTAAAATAAGTGTGTCTTCTTTAAGGGTGCTCCAGGGAAGGAGCACTGAGAAATAACAGTTCACAAACTCTTACCTCAGGACCTGGGTTCAGAGTCCCTAAAACAAAGTCTCTCTGCCTATGTCTCTAGCCTTCTGGAAATGGAGAGAGCTCACCACCCGCTTGCAGGCTGTTTGGCTTCCAGTCTCCTCTCCTCCTCCTCAACATCTTCTTCCTGTTTAAACAGGAACAGAGCAGGGAGTCTCCTGCATTATCCCCAGGCTGCTCTGTGAGTGAGTTCCAGGTTGGCCTTTAAGTGGGAAGTACATTCCTACACAACCTCCTTGTGCACTTTCCCACTAATTTTTCTGCTGAGCAAGACAATTAAAAAATAAAGAGAAAAATCTCTAATAGTTCTCAAGTGACCATGTAGCCCCAGTCTTGTCAAGTAAGGATCATTATTCCACCTAGCGCAATGGTCACCAGCCAGTAGGTCCTGGAACCTCTGACAGATTACCCAGACTGGTTTGGCTGGGAGGCTACCAAGTCCTGGCATTCAACTGCCCCTCCCCACCCCTCACCCCCCCACTTACAGGTTCTGACAACAAAGGGTTCTGGGGTTGGCTGATCCCCGTCTAGACTACCCTGCTGTGCCAACAATCAGCTGATCGGCACAGCACGGTGGCCATTTTGATGCAAATGAAGCGGCGATTATTTAAATCGCTGCTTCATTTCCCTTTGCCGAGTACACTCATCTACATGGCTCCATCGACGGAGCCATGTAGTCTAGACACACCCTTAAATTGGAATGGATGTGTGCAAACACTAAAAGAACAAGAAAAAGGGTTATCGACCTTTCTGTAACTATTGTTCTTCGAGGTATGTTACACACATCCATTCCAAGACCCACCTGCCAGCACCAGCCACTCTCTCGGAGAGGTCAGTAAGAAGAAACTGAAGAATATGGGCTCAGCAGGGCCCTCTTTATACTGGGATGGCGATTGCGCAACACCATAGTGTGCCAGAGCTGAGCCAACAAATACCACTAGAGGAAAAATTTCTGACCGTTGTCCTTGAGGCACACACACACCTAAATCAGAATGGACAGTACAACAGACCTCAAAGAACAACAATTTCAGAAAGGTTAGTAATCCTTTTTTCTTGAGTACATACTGCCAGTAACTCCCACCTATGTTACCCAGGCTCTCAAATGCTCTGAATTGCTGAGATACTACACAATACAAGATGCAAAGGAAAGATAGGAAGAATATTAACAGGCCAATATGACTCCATCCAGAGCTCTTTAATGACCTGAAAATATAAAAATGAATACTACAAATAGTAGAAACACCCAGACAAATTGCTAGGGACGAGCACAAAAGACTAGCACAAGCGTATAGGACAAAATCAGAAATGTAAATAGGCAAAATGAGTTACACTCAGCAAGGGGAATTAAAAGGAATAAGAAGAGGTTCTTTAAATACATTAAGTCCAAGAGAAAGATGAAGGAAAATGTAGATCGTCGACTAAGCAGGGAAGAAGAGCCAATGACTGACATTAAGAACAGTGAGGTGTGTAATGCCTATTATGCTTCAGTTGTCACTAAAAAAAAGGTTAATGAGGACCAGATACTCAACACAATTAATATTAACAAGAAAGATGAAGGAGTGCATGCCAAAACAGGGAAAGAGAAAGTTAAAGAATATTTAGATTCGTTCGGTGTAGTCATATCAGCAGGGCTTGATGAAATTCATCCCAGGATGCTTGAGGAACTACCTGAAGCAATCTTGGAACTGTTAGGTGTTATCTTGGGGAACTCTTGGAGAACAAGTGTGGTCCCAGAGGATTGAAGAAGGGAAAATAGTATCTGTTGATAATGTTAGTAGCTCTCATTAAATGGGGGGGGGGGGGGGAGGAGAAGCAGGGAGTTATAACTAGCAAATTAATAAGCAATCAGTTTATAAGCGCTTAAAGGATAGTAGGGTTATAAAGAATAGTCAATATGGTTTATCAAGAACAAACCATGCCAAAGCGTTCTTCTTTGACAGAGATACTGGCCTACTGATTGAGGGGAAGCAGTATATGTGATATATCTTGATCTTAGTAAGGTTTTTGTCGAGTCCCACATGACATGCTCATAAGCAAACTAGACAAATGTGGCCTTGATGGAATTATTATAAGGTAGTTGCAAAATTGGTTGAAAGATTTTTCAAAGGAGTTATCACTGGTTCAGAATCAAACTGGGAGGATGTATTTAGTGGGATCCCGGGAAGGTCAGTCTTAGTTAAATATACTCATTAATTATTTGGATAATGCGTATAACATTTACAGATGACACCACTCTGAGAGGGGTTGCAAACACTTTGAAGGAGAGGATCAGAATTCAAAACAGTCATGACAAATTGGAGAATTGCTCTGAAATTAACAGGATGAAATTCAATAAAGAGAACTGAAAAATATATCACTTAGGAAGGAAAATTCAAATGTACAAACATAAACCAGGGAATAACTGGCTGGGTGGTAGTATTGCTGAAAAAATCAGGGAGTTATAGTGGATCACACATTGAGTAAAAGTCAACAATGTGATGCAGTTGCAAAAGAAAATGTATTTCATTCTGGGGTGTATTAACAGGAGAGTCAGACTACGTCTAGACTACAGACTTCTTTCGGAAGAAGCATTTTTCGGAAGAGCTCTTCCAGAAAAACTTCTTCTGAAAGAGAGCGTCCACACTGCAAAAGTGTATCGAAAAAGCAATCTGCTTTTTTGAAAGACAGCATCCACAAATGGACGCTCTCTCGCATGTAAGTTGTGATTGCTATGAACAGAATGGCCACCAGGGCACCTATGCTTTTTCCTCTGAGCTCTTTCGCAAAAAGGCTTCTTCCTTGTAGAATGAGGATTACCAATGCCAGAAAAACCCCTCTGTTCTTTCGATTTTCTTGTGGAAGAAAGCAATTGCAGTATGGACATTCCTCAAGTTTTGTCGGAAAAACGGCTGTTTTTCCGACACAACTCTGTAGTGTAGACATACTCTCAGATGTAAGATATGGGCAGTAATTGTCCCACTCTGCTTGGCACAGGTGAGGCCGCAGCTGGAGTATTGTGTCCAGTTCAGGGACCACTCTTTAAGAAAGATGTGGATAAATTGGAGATAGTTCAGATGAGAGCAACAAACATTATGAAAAGTTTGGAAAATCTAATTTGTGAGGAAAGGTTAGAGAATCTGGGCCTGCTTAGTCTTGAGGAGGAAAAAAGCCTGAGGGAGCTACCTGATAACAGTCTTGAAGTATGTTAAGGGCTGTGACAGAGGACAGTGATCAATTGTTCTCCATGTCCACTGAAGGTAGGACAAGAAGTCAGGGGCTTAATTTGCAGCAAGAGAGATTTAGGCTAGATATTAGGAAACACTTTTTAATATTAAGGTTAGTTAAACACTAGAACAAACTTCCAAGGGAGGTTGTGGAAGTCCCATCATTGGAAGTTCTTAAGAATAAGCCAGACATACACCTGTCAGGGATGGTGTAGGTTTACTTGGTCCTGCCTCAGAGCAGTGGACTGGGCCATCTGACTGCTTGAGGTCCCTTGCAGCCCTGCATTACTATGATTCTATCAGAGGTCTCTCAGATGATTAGATATCCTTGAATTCTGCAAAACAGCCTATGGGTACTTTAGGAACTCACCAGATAACATTCAGGGCAATGTATTTTGAATCTTGACTGTCTGTCCAGGGAAAACTCCTTGCAGGAGGAGAAGAGGGTTCCTGATAATATCTTTTTTTACGAATAACAGTATCTCTCAACCCTGGTCCATTTGATCAGGCTCCCCTCATTTTACAGGAATACAAAGCACAGGAAAGAAAAGCTTGGGCACAAACTGCATGTGTGAAGAACCTTAAGTGTATCAAAGAGACCAGAGTGAACAGCAAATCTTCCACTCTTTTCTTTCATCCCTCCTCCGCCACTGGGTCCAAAGGAACTGCTGCCTTAAACAGCAATGATCTGCAGATGGCTGAGATAACACATGAGAGAAGCAAAATTGAAATTGACAAACAAGACCCAGAAAAAAATTAAGGCTCGCTCTCAGGCCTTACCAACACTGGGGAATTTTTACAGAAAATTCCCACCATAGCTAATATGAGTGCAGCTGCAGCATCTTTAACAAGGCTGGGAGCCCTACACAGAAGGGTTTTTATCTCCAGAGCCATTTTTGGTGCTGTGTCAATTAACCCCACTCAAAGTAGGGTTAATTGACACAATGCTGAAAAAGGCTGCTGGAGCCGGAAAGCCGTCTACACTAAGGACCCATTGTTGCTAACATTGGTGCAGCTGCACTGGAATTAGCAAGTGTGAGATTTTTTTATTTTGGGGGAGTAAAAATTCCCCTGTGCAAACAAAGCCTCAGAGTATAGTATATCCACCTTGTGGGCCAAAAGTCTCTTGGCTTCAGCCCAAGAAATATGTAGTGCTGCAACCAGGGTTTCCATGTTATACACTGGATGTCTGGAACAATATTTGTGATGCAAAAAGAAGGCTCACTAAGAAGAAGGCTCTGTATTAATATCTTAAATTCTCTGATTATTAGTTTTCTTTTGGATAGTTTTGTTTCCCTTCTATGTTCTTGGGATTATCACTGCTTGTTGCTTTCCACTAGTGCAGATGGGGAGGATGAAGAAAGAAAGATCGCTTGTCTGGTCAGTCCGTTTCAATGATTAATATGTTTGTTAGTCCAGCATCACTCTGTAATTCATAGGTTTCTTCATATGAAGATCCCATTCTTTGCAGTAGTTCTGGATCCTCTTTTATTTTGTTTAATATAAATAAATAAATAAATAAATAAGCCTAATTTCACCATCCAAACTCAGGCTAACTAGCACCTTACTCTGTCACTACTGCTATTTATTTAAGGTGGAGTAAGGTACATTCAGTTTGAAGAACAGTGGCAGAATCATCCATCAATTTGTTTCTATGCATCTTTGAAAGGGTATGTGTCTTCTGCCCTATTGAACAAGTTTGACAGCTCCTTATTGCCCCTACTAATTGGGCAGTGAATTATTGTGGTAGAAATATTCCTTTTCCATAAAAATACTGGTCTGGCAAACATTAATGATCACATCTCAAAAGGCTGTGCAAGCCTGAGCTGTGAGAACCCAGAGATACAGACCCACACAAACCTCAATTTGAGGCCCCAATCCAGCAAAGCATTTAAGCTCGGATGCCAGGCTGCCAAGTTTTGAACAGCTTCATGTGAGACCATTTATGCAAATCAATAAATCAGCTTACCTTCATATCTTTGGAAACTTCGGTTTATGGTCAAGATACCCTTCCCAAAGTAACAGGGAAGAGCAAGGATAAAAGAGAATGAGCTGCAGAATACTTAGCAGGGAAGCAGGTACTAGATGTGTTCATGGGTGAAAACTGGTGGGTGTCCAAAGGTGCCAGGAATTGACTAGGGCGGCATCTGAGTGCTGAATGGGGCTTTTGGGGGAGAAGATGGAAGTTTTGTGGCGAAGTGGCTGGGTATGTGAGGATATGGCTGAAGAAAGCTGGAGTGTGGCTGACTGGGTAGGAACTAGGGTTGGGTTGTCTAAGGCAGAAGTGGAGTGGGAAGTTTGGATCTGGCTGTGGATTTCTGGAAGGGAAAGCTGGAAGCCAATTTAGGGAAAGGAACCTGAATGGAATCAGTCAGGGACCAGCACTAGGCATCCTTCATCTCTGTCCCAAATATGGCACCAAGTGCTCCTTCCCCATTCTGATCCATCAGTGAAAGAAGAGGCAGGGGGCACAGAGAGTCTTTGAGTGGCCAGGAGGAGAGGCTACAGGCCATTGCCTCTGCCCAGCTGATATTTGACATGTAGCTGGGCTGCAGGTATTAATGATAGGGCTCTGAATTCATGAGTGCCACACAAGAAGCATAGCTCTTAGCAGCCCCATTTAAGCACAGGCGTAGTGTGTGACTTAGCACACTTTGGGTATTCCACAGATAACAGATGAAAGGTACAGAAGTGCACACATCCCACTGCACACAATTATGAAAATTTGGTCAAAAACTCCCATCCTCAAACTCTGCGGAATCAGTTATTTTTTCAGTATTAGGAATGGGAGCTTACATATTTTGATATGAAACTTTGTGATTAAAAGTATTTAAGGCTAGCTCATTTTTCTCTGCAATGAGTTGAATTATTTCCTTTTTAGACCTTCCAGAATTTACTACACCATGTCCAAATATTGGCTGCAGTCCACATGTTTTAGATCATTTTCTATAATAGTTCTGTTGTTATAGAATACTCTGTGTGTGTGTTTGTGTGTGTGTGTGAGAGAGAGAGAGAGAATTGTCTGGAATAAGAAATCATAGTATATTAATTCCATAAGTGATTTTTTAAAATAGTAAAATACAAAAGAAAAAAAACCCTGATTAGTGAGAGTATTGACTTTTCAGGTTCTTTCTTGGGGTACATCTACACTGCACAACTATTTCAGGATACCTTAGCTACCCCACGTCTACACAAGCCATCTGTTATTTCAAAATATTTTTCGAAATAACAGGCATGCTATTTCGCCATCCCGGTAAACTTCGTTGCACAAGGGATAAGGGATGGCTTGAAATAGCACATTATTCCAAAATTTGGTGCTGTGTAGACGTGCCAAATTTCAAAATAAGCTATTTCAAAATAGATTTGAAATAAGATAAGCAATTTATGTAGTGCAAATTGCGTATTTTATTTTGAGTTTAGGGTGCTGTGTAGATACACTCTTGTGCTTGTGATAAATAATACTGATCCAAGTGCATTATATGTATTATACTAATAATTAACTCACCATTTCTTTACATATAATTTTAAACAATGATCAGACAATGTTATTATTCAGAATTCCGTGTTTCCTTTTTTGACTTACATTATAAATGATTATCTTTCTGATTTGACCTTCACTATTTATTGATTCATTGTGAGCTGATATGAGAAGATGAAACAGAGGTGACAATTGAAAATCAGAGATCTGTATCCTATTAAAAACTTTTAGGACTTACATGAAAGCATATACTGTAAGCCAAGGACTATTTATGTGGGTACGGTGAGCATGATTTGATGGGGGTACAAACTTTAATTAAACTTTAAAAAAAACAAACTTTAATTAAAACAAGGTCTAAGAATGAAATACATGTCAACCAGTTAGCATCATAATGTGCTGGGGAAGTTCATGAAGACTGGAATGAGAATTACCCACCATCTCCACCTGGTGACAGAGAAAAGCTAATAGCCCTGCCCCATGTCACCTTTTACTCAGCTCTCTCTTGGCGCCTCCCCTCCTCCCCCATGCACACTAAGGCTATGTATAGACTACGTTCTATTTTCAAAAGCGGATCTTTCGAAAGTGAAAGTAGTCTGGACACTTTTTTTTCCGGAAAAAAACCCTTTTTTCGAAAAAAGCCGCTCTTCCTTAAAAAATGAGGTTTACACGGTTTATTCGAAAAAGGGTTTTTTCCCCGAAAAACCCCCCCCCCGCATCCAGACTATTTTCACTTTAGAAAGTTCTACTTTTGAAAGTGAGATGGGAAGAAGATATGCAAATTCCAGTGGAATTTGCGTATCCTCTTTCGAAAATAGAACATAGTTTAGACATACCCTCACTCTCCGAGTCTGGAGGAGCTGTAGAAACCCCTTGTATTGGTCAATCCAGTTGTCAACCACCTTGCAGGAACCTGATTCAGAGATAAAGTGAAGAGCCCTATGTATACACTTTGTGTTGGAGTAAATTTCATCCAAAGAGAACACATTCAGCTCCGGTAACTTTGCTTTTCAAGACAAATTTCTGCTAAGGTTCATTAACAATACAAGTATTTTTAATCAGAATTCATTTTGTTCTGTATTTTCTTTGGAAATAACAATATTACAGCTTATGTGAAATGCAAACAAATGAGGGAACAATTTTTACCTCCATGTATGAATAGCATTTTGTAATTTGTCATTGTGATATATTTATCCTTTGAACTTTCAGTGAGCTCAGCTGAAAAAAATGCTTCTCTTCAGCACTTTACTGGAAAATATATTAACCAAGCATATAACCATTTGAGTTTAGAAATTAGAGGCTAACTATATTTTTCTGCTCTAGGTTTTACAAATTGTGTAGTAAATTATTTGGTATGCGGTAGATGCATGCCAAGTCTACACTTACTCTGAGATCAATGCTTCAGAGATCCATCTTTTAGGGTTCAATTTAGTGGGTCTAGTAAGGACCCCCATTGACTCCAGTACGCCACAGGGTCATGAAGAATAAGGGAAGTTGATGGGAGAGTTTCTCTCATTGATCTCCCGCAATGGGGATGCCGCAGAAATTCGATTTAAGGTATGTTGATTCCAGCTACGCCATTCTCATAGCTGGACTTATGTATCTTAAGTCGACTTTCTCCCCAAGTGTAGATATGGCCTCAATGGATGCTTCAAAAGGTATCAAAAAGTCACCTTTCCTATTCAAATTAATGGCTATTATACAAACTTTCCTTGTGTTTACTCTGGGCCTACCTGCTCAGGCACTACAAATTTAATATAATACAGCTTGAATGAAACAAGTTGCCAGCAATGTTCACCAAGGGACAGATCCTCAGCTGGTGTCAATGATCATTTTTTGGTTGGAGCAATGGCTATTTTGAGCAGTTGAAGATCTGCCCTTCTGTTTTATCTGCAGCCTCATGACTTAAATACATAGTATTATGCGGCTAATGAACTCCTAAATACTGTATACTCTAATTAAGAAGCATAGCTGGTGTTACCATTTTAAAATTATCTTTAAGAAAAAATTCTGCTCATCCTATGTAGTCTACAGTGTTTGTGCTTACAAATTTTCCAACTTTGAAAACTAAATAGCCTTTTCTCCATAGTCTTTACATGAGCAACTTTATTAGGAAGGCTGATCCAGTTGTCATGGCATTAATCTGGGGATTGAGAGATGTAGATTCAGTTCCTTGCTCTGATACAAACTTCTGATGTGGTCTTGGGCAAATCATTTAATCTATGTGCCTCAGTTTCCCCTCTATAGAATGGACATAATAGTATCTCTGTTCATAACTTCACATGGATATGGTGAGAATATGTACATTAATTATGAGATGAATAGATATTAAGATAATGGAGGCCACAGATGTTCTCACAATACAAATACTGACAGAGAATAATACAAATACTGAGGTAAATTTGCTTAGTTATCTAAAGGCAAAGAAAAAACCTAAAGTTTTGGGACTGAAAGTAGGGGGTCAAACCTAGATTTTCAAAGTCCTATCTAGGAGGTTGGGGGCAAAAGACTTGCTGGGCCCCTAGGCAAGATGAGAGGAGGCCTGACTCTTCACTCCTGAAAGTGGTGCCTCAGGAATAGGAATTGGGGCTAGGGGCAGCCAGCCTTCAGCTCTGCCAGGAGTGCACCATTTTACGCCCCTACCTCCCCAGGCAGCCTTGAGAACTGCCCAGAGCACACAGCGCAGCGCTTCAGCAGAGATTCAAAGGGTCCAGGGCTCCAGCCACCATCACGGCTGCATTACCAGCAGCCAGGCGTCCCAGGCCCTTTTGAATTGCCAGACCCCAGGGCAGTTGACCCTTCCCCCAACAGCCTCCTCCTCCTCCTCCCCTCCAGCCCTCCGGCAATGGGCTGACCTATCTGTCCTACCTGCAAATATTCATTCTTAAAATTATTTTTATAAGGATATTACTGAGCTCCATGATATAATCACAAAAAAATGAAAACTCTTCAGGGCATGAGCTTAGTTGTTTAATTAACCTGGGTGGCTGAAAGAACAATGAGAACCTGAAGCAAAACCTGTACCAAAACCACACCTAATTATTTCTTACTGCTTAAACCTGTCATAAATATATGTGTTTGCTACACATCTGCCACTGAAAGTGTGTATTATATGCAGGCCTGCTGATGGGGGAGAAGCAAAGGGGGAAATTGCCCCAGAGTCTCAGGACCTTTAAATGGCTACTGGAGTGCTGCACAGCTCTGTCTGGGTGACTCTAAGGGCTAGAAGGGGGCCAGCGTGGCTGGAACCCCGGGCCCTTTAAATCACCACCAGAGCGCTGGGTGGCATGCTCCAAGCAGAGTTAAGGGCTGGTGGGAGTGGCAGGGGCATAGGGAGAGGGTGAGGGAGAGGACACAGTGCAGTCTAGGCTGCACTGAAGGCTGGCTACCCCAGCACAACCCCTTTCACACAAGGCCCCATCCCCCACCTCCCACCTTGTCATGGGGCCCCTGATTATATGTGTGGCTGTCAGCTCCCCTGATTATATGCAATCTTATTTATTATTTACATTTAAAATTTTAAAAATGCTGTCTGACAAACTGGGTTACTATATTCACACATTCCCAGAGGACAGGAGTATACTCCTTAGGCTCCATTCTAATTTAGCCACTACAGAATTGCAAATCATTTACATGATTATATTTTGTAAATAGTATACTGATTTCCTCTTACTTATAGCAGTGTCAATATGGAGTAAATCCCTTTAATGCAAAGCAGGGGGCCTGAGAGAATTGCTGGCCCCCTGGGCAAAGTGGGGAGACAAGCTCTGCACTCCTGGAAGGGGTGGGGCCACAGGGGAAGGGCAGTGCTGGGGCAGCCAGTCCTCAGTGCCACCTGGACTGCACTGTGCCCTTTCCCCGCACCCAGCCAGCCCTTATAGCCACCCAGTGCATGCCACTCAGGGCTCTGGTGGTGATTTGAAGGGCCAGGAGTTCCAGCCACCATCTCTGCCACAGTACCAGAGCCCAGGTCATCTGACTTGGGGTCTTAGCATTAAAAATAGAAGTGGAGACATTGGGGCTTGGGCTGAAACCCAGGCTCTTGTATTCTCCCCTTTGCCGTGTCTCTGAATCCAGGGTTCAGGCTGAGCCTAAATATCCATGTGACTATTTCTAACCCTCCAGAGTGAATTCCAGTCAATTGAGCTGGGCTTTTATATTCATTGCTGCTGGGATTCTTTTGCTGTGTGGATGTACCCATAGATCATCCCTATTCAGACATGGAGGGCTACCCTGGGCAAGTCTCCAAAGTCTACAGTTACTTGTGCAGGTTACTTTCCTAATCAGACTCCCGTCTGGAGGCAGCTCCTGGGACAGCTGAGTTTGGAGGAGCTCCTCATAACAAGGTTCTTTCAGGAAGCCATGCTGTCTAGAATCTGTATGGAGGAAGGGGCCTCTGCCTGGCTGCCTCTTGCTGTCAGTGGACATCGAGGAACCAGTTGGACTCATCTGTGAGGTGAGACTTCTGTGATGGAAGACCATGAAAGAAACTTTGTCAGAGCTGACATGTGGAGTTTTCAAATATCTGTTTATGAATAACCTGCAGGAGCAAAAAATGGGGAGCATTCCGAGCATACCTCACATAGTAATCACAGATTCCTTTGACTCAGCTCAAAATTTGCTCCTCTCACTGCAAGAATTTATCTGATAACATAGAGAAGACCAACTGCATGGGGTTAGCTACCTGGAGAATGAAGAACAGTAGGATGAATACAGAATTCTAAAAATATCAAGGAATTCAGCCCATTTGCACAAGTAGGCAAGGAAGCATGGATGGCAACCAGAGCCATCACCTGTGACAATGAACCAGCCCTTTCTGGATGGCAGAGGATGGTAGAAAACATGCCTGGCACATAATAATCCTATTTTGTTACTTGGGTGTTGACATTATCCTACTTTGACAATATATCCATCAATGAGGGAAAACTATGTCCCATGCAATAGGCTGACAAGTACAAAGGAAAACTTTCTCTGAGCCTATTGACCTCACAAACTACAGTGCAGGAGATAACCTCTCTTTATAGGCAAGCTAACAAAAACCAGTCTCAAATGCCACCTGCCTGGTTTTGGATACCTCTTAGTTGGGTTTTAGGATAAGGCATGATTCATAGATACCAAGGCCAGAAGGGACCATTGGGATCATCTAGTGTGACCCCATGTATAACACAGGCCATAGACCTGCCCCAAAATAATTCCTAACACACAGCTTTCAGAAAACATCCATTCTTGATTTTAAAAATGTCAGTGATGGAAAACACATCACAATCCTTGTAAAATTGTTCCATTGGTTAATTACCCTCACAGTTATGACTTTACACCTTACTTCCAGTCTGAATTTTGCCTAGTTTAAACTGCCAGTCATTGAATCATGTTATACATTTCTCAGCTAGACTGAAGAGCCTATTATTAAATATTTGTTCCCCAAATTTACAAACTGTAATCAGACTGGAGCTGGACTCTGGAACTCTCCCTCCTTTCAGGGTCTCAGAGCCTGAGGGATGGCAGGTTTGTAGCAATTGTGGTGTGCCCAGAATGGTTCCAAGTCCCTCCCCTCAACCTGCCTAGGGTTCTGGGAGAGAGATTGGGGGGGGGGGATGGACTTTAGGAGGGGGTGCAGTCTCTGGGCTGGGGCAGGGGATTGGGGCGCAGGAGGGGGTACAAGATGCAGGTTCTAAGATGGAGTTGGGTGTAGGAGGGGGGTGAGGTTGCAGGCTCTGGGAGTGGGTGGGATGGTGGGCCCATGGGCCCATAGAACTAGTCGCCCCTGCAGAGCCCAGCTCCAGCCCCAGCCCCAGCCCACACTTCCCTATGGCTGGACAATCAAGGTGTTAAAAGAGCACCCAAGAAAGACAAGGTCATTGTGAAGACACTAAATGCATTTTTTTTCTATCCATCTTCACTGCAGAGGATGTGAAAGAGTTTCCCACACCTGAGCCATTCTTCTTAATTGACAGATCTGAGGAACTGTCCCAGATAGACTCAGAGGGGTAGCTGTGTTAGTCTGTAACTTGAAAAGAATGAGTAGTCCTATAGTACCTGAGGGCATGTCTACAGTAGGAAATTATTCAAAAATAACTAAATTCAACTTAATAACTCCTGATTTTACAAAATCAAAACAGTGTGTCCTCACTATGGGGAAGCCTCAAAATTAGTCTGAGGCAGACTCCGTTAATGTGGATGTGCTACCTCATCTTAGAGCCCCAGAAAGCACAGGGGAGTAATTACTCTGAATTACTCTGGGGAGTAGTTATTTCAAATAGCAGCACCAGAGTATCCACACGAACAGTATTTTGAAATAACTATTTCGAAATTAGCGTTATTCCCTGAGAAAAGCAGGAATACTATATATATATATATATATATATATATATATATAGTTCCTATATATATATATAGGAACAAACTGATATATTAAATAATAATAAGTCACCAGGACAAGATAAAACTCACCCAAGAGTTCTGAAGAAACTCATATGAAGTTGCAGAGCTAGTAACTGTGGTATATAACCTGTCAAATGACTGGAAGAGAGCTAAAGTAGGTGACTGGGGAAAATGCCAGATACATTTTAAGGTTGATAAATGCAAAGTAACGCATATTGGAAAACATAATTCCAACTGTATGTATAAAATGATGGAGACTAAATTAGATATTACCAGTCAAGAGAGATTTTAGAGTCGTGGATAGTTCTCTTAACTTTCACTCAATGTGCAGCAGCAGTCAAAAAAAGCAAACAGAATGTTAGGAATCGTTAAAAAAGGGATATAGAATAAGACAGAGAATATCTTATTGCCTCTATATAAATCCATGGTATGCCCACATCTTGAATACTGCATACAGATGTGGTCACCTCATCTCAAAAAAGATATCTTAGCATTGGAAAAAGTTCAGAAAAGGGCAACAAAAATGATTAGGGTTTAGAAGGCTGCCACATGAGGAGAGAGAAATAAAACTGGGACTTTTCATCTTAGAAAAGAGGAGAATAAGGGAGGATATAATAGAGGTCTATAAAATCATGACAGATGTAGAAAAAGTGAATAAGGAAAAGTTATTTACTTGTTCCCATAACATAAGAACTAGGTGTCACCAAATGAAATTAATAGGTAGCAGGTTTAAAACAAACAAAAGAATGTATTTCTTCATGCAACAGACAGTCGGTCAGCCTGTGGAACTCCTTGCCAGAGGATGTTGTAAAAAACAGGACTTTAACAGGGTTCAAAAAAGAACTAGATAAATTCATGGAGGTTAGGTCCATCAATGGCTATTAGCCAGGATCTGTATGAATGGTGTCTATGGGTGACAGGAGTGGAGTCACTTGATAATTGCCTGTTCTATTCATTCCACCTGGGGCACCAGTCAGGATAATGGGCTAGATGGACCTTTGGTCTGATCCAGTATGACTGTTCTTATATTCTTATGAAGTCAAATGTCCACCCTGCAATTTTATAGCCTCGCAGGTTGAGTCCCACGATCCCAAGTCTACTGACATGGGCCAGACCTGGGTGTTTTATTCCAGTGTGGACATATCCAAAATGCTCTATTTGATTTTAAAAAAACACAAAAAAACAAAACACAGCGCAGCCTATCTGCCTAACAATATAGATCACTGTGACTTCACTGTCTTCGAACTCCTGATCCTGTGTGCTGGGTTCCCATTGAACACAGAGTCCAGTTCAAGGTTTATGTTGTAATATTCAAAGACCTTCACGGAACTGACCCTAGTTAGCTGACAAATCTCTTATCCATCAGTGAATTATCTTTATGTCCCATTGGAACCATCAAACTCCCAACCAATAAGGTAAGGGGACAGGAGAAATTATTTTCAAAGGATCAAGATATAGAATATGGAATTAATTTCTGAAATATAAAAATGGCCACATATCCTATCTAAATTCAGAACAAAATGCAAATAACTCACATATTTGAGTTGGCTTCCCACCTTTCCCTAAAAGAAACAAACAAAGCTCTTTGTCCTAAAGATAGAGAGGTTGTTATTTTTATTTAATTTTTAAATATTTGGGAAGTGCTCATATACTACTCCTTGCAACAGCGAGGAGCACAACATAAATACAGATAGATAAGCCTCTCAGTCCTTTTACTTGGGTGAAGCTCTCCATTTTCATTGGTGGGTGTTTAGGATGACTGCAGTAAATCCACAAGTATATTATGCATGTCATCCCATGTACCACAGATCTTTGTACTACATCATAGCATCATGCATTATTTGACTCTGATCTTGTTCCCATTCAGTCTGCTCACACAAGAATTAAAAGTCTTCATTCATGTAGACTTCAGTGAAGGCTGGATTGGTCCTCTCATGTGCTACATATTTCACAGAACGTTATTTTTAGATATGCTTTAGGTTAAATTAATAATTACAGTTTACTTTAATTTTACATTTTTTGTTTTGATTGTCATCAATTTTTTGTTTTTACAGGTGCAGGCAATTAAGGGAGTCAGTATGGTTGGAGTCAGGGAAGCACTGACAGGCGGCTGCAGGGGGCATCCTGCGTGGCTGAGGAGCCCAAGACGCCCGGGTGCAAGGCTATGGGCCTGGTCCAATGGAGCAGAGGCCTCCAGCCTAGGCTGCAAGAAGAAGGATAAGACCCCAATGATGGGGAAGACCACCCCTCTGCCAAACAGTTCCTGCCCATGGGCAGTTCCCACACTCCTGGCTGGTGAGTGGGTGAGCAGGGCTGTGAGAGCGGAGCTTCAGTGGCTTCCTTGCATGGTCATGGGGCCAGTAACACCCAATCTCTGCCAGTGCAAGGTGCAGGGAAGCCTGTGAATGTGGTGGGGCAGAGCGGAGACCACTGAGCCAAGGCCACAAGGAGGAAGACAAGCCCCCATGGGAGAGGCCATCTTGCTGCTGAATGGATCCCTCCAGGGCAGGAACCATTTAGCACATAGGAGTGTCCTCCCTTGCAGCCAAGGTCTTATCCTCATCCGTTAGGCCCTCACCCAGTGGTCTTTGCTGTGTTTCACCAGAACTATACCTTGTACCTGCAAGGATCCAGTATCAGAAGCCTCATCGCCGTGTAGGGAGACTTCTGCAGCCGTGTTCTCACAGCCAGAACCATCCTTAGGATTTATGAAGCCCTATGCAGTACTATCAAATTGGTTCCCCTATGCTAGCCGGAGGGAGGAGGAGGAGGCAGGCTTTTAGAGATCTGATTTTATAATCTTCAGAAACGCATTAATGAAATATTTTTAAAGCATATTTTAAACTAAGGTCCTGCAAACTAATACAGTAAATTCAGAAACTTACAGTATATGCCTGGAGTTGGCAAATGCCTGTTAAATGGCTTCATTACCACTTGAATAGCTCTTTCACAGGTTCAGTGTACTGCTAATATGCCTGGCAGGCTTTTCCACTTTTAAGTTAACTAGATCCTCTCTGGAGGAAACAGAGCAACAGAACAGGGATCGTAAAGGAGTGGGGAGGGGGGGGGGACACTAAGACCCAGTGGTGCCCCAAATGTTCTGGTGCCCTACACAACTGCATATTCTGCGTGTGGGTAAGGATGACCCTCTCACAGCATCACTCATTCACTCCTGTGACCGGGGGTGGGGAGCTGCAGAGGACACTCAGCAAGTTTTAAGTAAGAACCTTTGATGTATAAACTATAGGGGAAACCTTCCTATTCACCAAACCCTGGTTACCTGAATGTTGTATGATCCAAAATATGTTTATTCCTCCGATACAAAATTCATTTATCTGAACTGACTGGACATGTTTGGGGACATTCAGATTACTTGGAGTTGGCCTATATTTAAATAATCCTAAATACAATCTTCATAATGTTTACTTCGTAAACAGTAAAAATAACCAGTGAAAAAACCCAGAGCTGCCTAGACTATAATACAATCAACATACCTTTATTCACTATTTCTAAACATTTGGTATTGTCCAGCCAAGCCATCTTATCTTAATTGTAAGCCCCATGTTACCACGTGCTTAACACTGTGTCCAATCCAGCAAAGCAGATAGCCCCAGCCTCTTCGATGAGACTAAATACATGTTTCCCATGCATTGCTGGAGCAGGGCAGAGTGCTCAGCACCTTGAAGAATCAAACACCATCTGTATATGGAGCATGGGATCTATTTTACAGGGCTTACCGTATTTGAAAAGACAGAATCAGTAGAGAACTACATTAATTCAAGAGGAAGCTACACTGGTGTTGTGTTTGACCTAGCACGGACTCTACATCACCTTGTGAGATACTGCCACTGAGGATGCAAGCAATAAAGGTGTTCAGACTGGAGCCCCTTTGGTTGAAAAGAGAGTCACTCTGTTTTGCCTTTAGAATTCATTCCCCTCCGATATCTGATGTAGCCCAAAAGTGTTAACCTTCTGGGCATGCTGCAAGATTGATCTACTTTCTCAGGTTTTGGGGGAATAAGCAGATGGAGGAAGACTGCTGAGGATGTGTTTGTTTGGGGAAAGTGGACTGCTTCCAGTGTCATTATTTAGTCAGTTATTTTGCTCTGTGGGGAGGACAAGCTCCTATGCATCATGTAACATTTTGTAAAAAATGCTGAGAGCCTTCTGTAAAACGCATATAAGAACAGTATTACCTAATGACAGGATTGTTATGATGGCTAACTATTATTTATGTCCTTGGATGATGAAATGTGCATCGGTGTAGAATCAGCAATAGTAATAAAATGCAGGAGTCCAGCATGAATAAGGCAAGAAGAGTTTACCACATCTATAGTGATACTATTTATTGACAGAATCTCTTGCTAGCACAACTATATCTTTGTAAATACACAAAGCCCTATTAAATCAAGAACTATGGCAATATATACAGAACAGACAATACAGGTTATATTACAACAGATAAAAATAAAAGGAGATATTGGGAGTTATTAAAATGAAATACTAGAAAAGCGAAACCTTATTTACATGCCTAGAAAGAAGGATTACAGAATCTAAGTTCTAAAGAGTTTTGTTCTCAACAACCAAGTAATCCAGGTTTCCCTGGCATTTCCACTTATCCAGAATACACGCTTGGCCATGGTGTGTGTGTGTGTGTGCGCGCGCGCGCGTGTGTGTGTGTGTGTGTGTGTGTGTGTGGGTTTGTGTGTGTGATGGAGTGGGTGGAAAGCCACTCAGTGCACTTGCCATGGTATTACTGGTAACTTCTGCTCAGAGATTGTTTACTATAATGCTCTTTATGGGATTATTTTTAACAGCATCTTTCTCTTTAAATCAGTTTCTTTTATTTTCAGGTTGTTAACTTTTCAAAGGTGCTTCTTGAAGAGAAGATGCTGCCAGTACGAAAGGTGAAGGTTCCCAATTCAAACACATACTTTTCAATGTATTTCTAGGAGCACGCTTAGCTGCGAGAAGCATCTGGAGAAAGAGCTTGGTCTCCTTCCTTCGCGACAGTGCCTGCCAAGAAATTTTAGTGCAACAGTGAAACCAAGTTCTGCTAGATCAAAAGGTATTGTGTCTCTCTGGATGGATAGCAAGGAATATATATCTGGGGATGAATCTTAAAGGCTTTACTCAGGTCTTACTCATTCTTTCCTTGGGCAAAACTCTCTTTGACTTTAATAGTTTTGCCTGGTTAATGATGTCAGGGTCCAGCTCTTAAATGAATACTGTAAGTATCTTAAAATCATCCTAATTGCAATTAAGGTTCTTGAAGCCAAAAATGTATTCTTATGCTCCCTGAATTCCCAGCCTGGAGTGTAATGCAAAAGTGATCTTAAGCCTTTAAAAAAAATCAAACATTATTGAGTTTGAGTACTGATCAAAAACAACACTCTCCTACCTAGAACAGTTTTGAGGCTCTGGGAAATGTAAATAAAAGCCTGGATTTGGGAGTCAGTCAAGGTTTTTGAAGGCAAAATATCCCTCTATGAATCTGATAGATATATTTAAAACAATTGTGGAGAAGAAATGTGATCCTTCTTTAAATGTAATTAAAACTTTTGCATCTCCACAAAAAAACTCAAAAACTCTGGTGATCTCTTGATGGTTTATACTCTGGGGAGAACACACAGATACGAACTTTAATAGTGTCTTTTGGTAATGTGGTGAATAAAGACAAATTGATTACAACAGTCTGGAAAAAAGCAGGTGATGCATTACCAGGGCCACTGGGTTAATGTTTTCCCAGACATGGTGAGGGCCACCCAGATCGTAAAAGAAAGTTGATATCTTTAAAGACTGACTTCTATGATCTGTGGCTTGATATAGTTTTCTTGTTTCCAGCTACACTGTGGATTATATCAAGAGAAAAAGAAATTTCATATTTTATGAGCCATATTCTGGGACTCTTGTGCAGAAGAGCAAATCTGGGCTATACTCACTGACATACAATAGATTTGCTCCAGATATATACCAATATAACTAAAAGCAGAATCTAGCCATGTGACTATGATGACACATGTCACTATTTAACATTTTAACCTCAAAAAAGTGAAGGTGCAAGAGGGTGAAGGTTTGGGTAATTTGAACTCTGAAGAAGCAGTAGTATGTAATTTAATTATCCCTGATTTCTTGGTAGTGTCTCATTAGTTAAATGATACCTGGAAAGAAAAACTGGTATTCCTAATGATATATTTCCCTCCATTTCACCCACTTACCAACTACAGGTTGGACCTCCCTGGTTGGGACTGTTCCTGAAAGAGGGAGTTTGCCAGACAAAGGGAGGTCAGCCCCTCTGCTGACAGACATTGGTCTCTCCTGGGATCTGTCAGCAAACTGCCGGGCTCCCCTGCCCCTGAGCTCCCAGATCCTCAGCCAGCCCCGGGGCGGCAGGGGCTCCACTGCCCCAAGACTGCCAGACTCAGCTGTTCCGGGGCTGCGCTGCTCTGGGCCTCCACTACCCCACGGCTCCAGGGCTTCACTGCTCAGGGGCTGCCGGGACTCCGCTGCCCTGAGCCACCATAGGTAGTACAGATAGACAGGGGAACCCAGAACAGAAACATGTGGCAATGGAAACCATTTCATTAACATATTGAGATGCTGTTTCAAAGGGGAAGCAAAGTATTTCTATTCCACCTTTATCCTTTTTTATTTTATCCTTTCCCCAGTTTTATCAATTATTTATTGTGTTTTTAACATACGTATATTATAAAATACTGTAGAAAAAGCCACAAGCCTGCCTTGGACTAATTTTGAGGCTTCCCTGTAGTGTGGACTTTCTATTCTGAAATAAGCGTATTTCGAAATAAGCGTGCAGTATAGACTTACCCCTATGGAGGGAATCTCCACCTTATCTTTCCCAACTTCCACAGCTTATGTTCATACTCATTGAGAATAGGAGTTTTGCTGCCCCTCCACACACTCTGATTTGCTTCCTATCCCTCAGAGCTCCTGCCAAATGGGCTCCCAACTGACCCCTTAAAACCATCCCTAGAGTAACAAACAAGCAGTTTGTCCCCCCACTTAAATCCTATAAATATACATTTAATTGCCCTTATATTATTGTTTGTTACTTAGGGACCCAGAGCAGCCATGTGCTATGTAAGAGATATGGGCTAGACTTGTTTCAAAGGGAAGCCCCTTGAAAGGAACAACCCATGACCATGCTGCCCCAGCAGCATATCAGGGAAGGAACTGTGGTTCCCTGAGCCAGAGGAACCGTGAGTTCCGACATGCTTCCGTTTCCTCCCTGGGCTGAGTAATTTACTGCTTTCATGTACCAGCAAAAACTTACTACCTCCCACCATGATGATTAAGTTGCAGTAGCCAGCAATTTGAGAGCAGGAGCAGAGTCAAGGTAGGAGCAAGTGGGCATCTAACTTCACTTGTTCCTGTGCACCCCGAGAGGAGGTCAGATTATCCTGTGCAGAAGTGAAAGGGGAGTCTTTGCTCTCCTAGATGGGTGTGTGGTCCAAGTCACAATCTAACCACCATGTAGTTTTGTGTATCCTCAACCAGAGAGATTTATCATAGAGTTTGGTTTGGTTGGGTTTTTTTTGTGCTGTGGGAAATTGTGCTCTTCATAGAGCTAACCACAGTGTTTTAATCTCTGCTGCCCCTGCTGGTCAAGCCTGCTAGAGAGACTGACATAAACATGCCACAGCCTGGCTTTGAAAACTGCTACAGAAATGAAGAAAATAAATTAGCATGGGGTAGATCAAACAAACATGGGAATTGCCATAATGGATCAGATCAATGGATCAGATCATAATGGATCAGATCAATCCAGCATCCTCTCTCCAACAGTGGCCAGCACTACATGAAGAAGCAAGGAACCCAGCTTTAGGCAATTATGGAATACACTGTCCTCAGGGAAATCGTTTTCATAGCTCCCATTAGACTTACGCCCCAAAGCATAAAGGTTTACTGCTGTTCGACAAATCTTGTTCTTTTGTGGATTATTTTAACTCTTGACGTTATCCATATAAATATCTAGTTGTTTTCTTTAATCCTGCCAAGCTCTTGCCCGCAATGACATCTTGTGGTAATAAATTCCCCAGAATAAATGTGCACTATTTTATTCATGTTAATTATGCTGCTTTTCAATTTCATTGAATGCCCCCATGTTATTGCATTGCGAGAAAAGGTGAACAAAAGTGTCCTGTTTATCTTCTCTCTGCTGCTCATTATTTTTGGGACTTGGCAGAATTTGAGGGGTTCTTCATAATTTCGATGGATAACATCTATGGTTATTTTAAGAATTTTTTAGATGGTAATTGAATTAAATTGCCACAGTTGTGCAAAATTATGGGTTACGGTTTTTTCACTTTTTATATATTTAAATTTTCAGCTGCAGAAAATGAGGGGGGAGGGTATAATAATTATTTAGTGACAGCAGATATTGAGGTTCAAAAAGTTAAAGTGTTAAACCACACATTAGAAATTGGCAGATGTTGTTTTCTCCCTTCCCTCCCCCCATAGTCTATGCTCTATCTTTTCTGATTTTTCACAGTCTAATACAGTAGATGAATTAATTGTGAGGATCCATCTCTATGAAATAGGGAAGCCATTTCAGTATGTTGACTGAGTTAGTTGGTTAGTCCTCTCATTGGAGCAATTTGTTAATAGCAGGAGTGCACCCAGCAAAATATAGTTCTTTGCATAAACTTCCCAAGTTGTCCCAGCTCCATCAGAGAATCTTTTGTGGGACACAGTGAAGAGAGGGTCCTTCTGCTCCCTTCCCCCCTCCCCCCCTGCAAAAAAACCCAAAACAATGTTTAGGTGGTGGAATCCTAGACAAATTCCACATAAAAAATCTCATTATGAACCCTTTTACCCTGCTGATAGCACTAATCTGAAATATTAGCAGAGGGAAAGGATCATTAGAGAGGGGAAATAAAATTACAATATAGCTAAAATGCTGGGCTTGGAGTCCTAAGAATATAAGGCCATACTGGGTTAGACCAAACAGGGGCGGCCCGTGAGCCTAGGCAGACTCGGTGGTCGCCTAGGGCGCCACCGGCCCGGGGCGCCCGATGATGACATCACGGGGCGCCCGGGTGCCCGATGATTACGTCACGGCCATTAACGGCCGTGCAGGCAGGGGCGCCAATTGTGCCTTCCGCCTGGGGCGCCAGCTGCCACAGCCGGCCTCAGGCTGCTCCTGAGACCAAAGGACCATCTAGCCCAGTATCCTGTCTTCCAACAATAGCCAATGCAAGGTGCTATAGAGGGAATGAACAGAACAAGGAATCATCAACTGATCCATCCCCTGTCACCCATTCCCAGCATCTGACAAACAGAGCTGAGGGACACCACCACCTGCCCATCCTGGCTAATAGCCACTGATGGACCTGTCCTCCATGAATTTTTCTAATTCTTTTTTGAACCCTGTTAGACTCCTGGCCTTCACAAGATCCTTGAGCAAGGAGTTACACAGGATAACACTGTATTGTGTGAAGAAATACTTGCTTTTGTTTGTTCTAAACCTGTTACCTATTAATTTCATTTATGAGGAATAAATAATACTTTCTTATTTACTTTCTCTACACCAATCATGATTTTATAGTCAGAGATCTAAGTTCTTTTTCCAATTCTGCTACAGACTTCCTGTGTGACCTTGGGCAAGTTGCATAGCTTCTCTCTGCCTCAGTTTCCACACATGTTAAAAAGGGAACAGTACTATTATTCTCCCTTATAGGCATGGCATAAGTCAGAATCCATTCATGTTTATAATGTGCTTTGAGATCCTTGGATGGAAAACAAAATTAATAAGAAAAGGAAAAGGGAATTTAAGAAAGGAAAAGTGAAACTTGCCACTGGTTTGATAAGGTGATTATAACCATGCCCAAAGCTACAGGGAATCATTCTGCAAATTAAGCCTCAATATATTATTTCTTCTACACTATCTCTAATAGCTTTCTGCAAATTGCTATCTGAACTTTTTTTTAAACTTAGATGCAATAGAAAAACTACCTCAGACTGACTACCCAGACTAGCTATTAGCAAGATATGACTGGTATTTCCTTTGAAGGCTTCTGTGGGTATGTCTACACTACAGAGTTTTGTTGGAAAAATGGCTGTTTTTCCAACAAAACTTGCAGAACGTCCACACTGCAATTGCGTTCTTTTGAAAGTAAATCGAAAGAACAGAGGGGTTTTTCCGACATTGGTAATCCTTTTTCTATGAGGAAGAAGCCTTTTTCGGAAAGAGCTCTTTCAGAAAAAGGCATGTGTGGATGGGGAGGAGGGTTGGGTTTTTGGTTTTTTTTGGAAAAAGAGGCCTCTAGGAAATAGCACAGGTGCCCTGGTGGCCACTCCATCCAAAGTAATCAGGACTCTATAGTTCCTGTCTCCTGGCCCCTCTTCAAGCTGCAGGCACCCCTGGACAAGCCTTGTGGCAGGAAGCCAGCCATGGAGCAGCACCCTGACTGTGCTGCTCTCCCTGCCACATGTCTGCTGACCCATGGCCCAGCCTCAAGCCCCCCGCTATCTCCCTGGCCCTCGCAGGGCAGCCCCAGGGGTTCCAGTACCCACCCAGGGGGACCAAGAGGTGGGCACCTTCCTGTTCTGGACCAGAGATCCTGTCTCTCCTCAAGCCGTGGGGTGAGGAGGAGACCTTGCAGAATCTCCAGGCCAAGCGCCACAACGCTGATATGTTTGAGCATATGTCCGAGTCCCTGGGGGAGTGTGGACACCCACCCCGGACCTTAGAACAGATCCGGAGTAAGGTTAAGGAGCTCCATCAGGAATATGACCAGGCCAGAGAGCACAGCTCGCGCTCAGGGGCAGGACCCCACACCTGCCCCTATTACCAGGAACTCCACCAGATCCCAGAAGGTGGGGAAATGTCTTCCCCACCTGTCCTCGTAGACTCCATCCTGGAGACCCCCATCATCATCCAGCCGGAGGTCTTGGCGGAGGAGGAGCAGGAGGACCAGGGCCAGCCGGAGGCGGAGGAGGAGATGGAGACCGTGACCCTCTCCTTGGAGCCAGTGCCTGCGAGCCAGGATGTCTCCCAGACCTCCTCAGATGTCTGGGAGGGACCTTCAGGTGAGTGATCTTAGTTTGTCACACACACAGGGCAGTGGAGGCGGGCACACAGGGGCTGGGCGGCAAGTGTCATTCAGGCTGATTGGGCCAGATATCGTGTTGCAGTCTCTGCACATGGAACCATGTTAGCATTACTGTGCGGCACGTGGACACAGCAGGCAGCCCCTGAGCACGGGTGGGATCCTGCTGCCAGGCTCAGGGGAAGCCACACATGCCCACAGCACCATGGCTGGAAGCAGGCTAGCCAAAAGGGCGCAGACACAACCCCACACAGACCAAGGAGTGCCGCACACAGCACATGGGCATGCCTGCACATGCAAGGCAGCACCCACTCCCGCAGACAGAGCTGTGAGCTGCACCTGTGCATGCAGACCTCTGGGAGGGCCAGGTTGCTGCCAGCTCCTCTGCCGCCCATGAGGGGATCCCACTGTGGCCGGCCCCTTCCCTTGCCTGCTTGTCTGTGGGTGGGAGGCAGCGGGGGAGCGGTGGGAAGTGGGCAGCACGGTTCCCTGGGCACGTCAGGACCCCTATGAGGCTGGGCCTGCTGTGCAGGCCACACATGGCCTTGCTCCCGGGACAGCCCCCTCCTTTGGGCCAAAGACTGTTGGTCACTGCTCACAGAGGAGGGCATGGCCTCAGGGACAGTGTCTGCAGGGATGACTGACCACCTCTCCCTCTTTGTATTCTCCACAGCCAGACCAGCCAGGACTGAGGGGCGAGCCACACCACCACAGCCAGCTGCCAGAGCCCGGGGGACCCGAAGATGTGCCAGGGTCCAGGAAGACCTCATGCGCCAGCATGTCAGCGTCCTGTGTCACATGCAGCAGACCCTGATGCAGAAGGTCTGCGAGGACTCCAAGTGGTGGAACCGTGCATGGAACCAGCTCATGCAGCGGTGTGACAACATGAGTGCCATCATGTCGTGCATAATGGCACACCCACCTGATACTGCTGCTCCTGGCTTCCATCCTCCTGCCCCTCCCTGCTATGCCCATTCCCCCTCTGCCTGCACCCCCTGCTATGCCTCTGCTCCCTCCCCTGGCAATGCCCATGTCCCCGCCCCAAGTGATGCCTATGCCCCCTCCCCCTATTCTCCCACCATCCCTGCTCCTGCTCCAGTCCCCTTCCTGTCCACTTCTCTGTGGTCCTCTGACTCATCCAACCCCAACTCCGACAAGGTCCCCACACCCAAGATGGCACATCTAGCGGCCCCCCACACTCCTCCCAGCCCTGAGCCCTTCTCCCCTCCAGGTTATGAGCCCCCTTCCCCCTGCCCACCTTTTCTTAATGTTTCATAAATACAGACTTTGTGTTGTTAAAAACAAAACAGGTGTGTTTATTGAGAGGTCAGGGAAGGGGCAAAGAGGTTGTGGTGGGAAAGAGATAGGGCTGCAAGCCAGAGGCCCCCGTTGGGGGGGGGCCCTAGGGAGAGATACTGGGGTCCTTAAGAGAATCTTTCCCTCAGGGCCTCCTGGATGCGCACCATGGACTGATGGGTCTGTTGGATGGCAGCTGTCCTTGGCTGCTCGAACGCTCAACCCTTGTTGCTGGTGTCTGCACCCCACCCTTCCTCTCCACAATGTTGTGGAGGACACAACATGCTGAGACCACCTAGGGGATGTTGTGTTCCCCCATGTTCAGGCGGGTCAGCAGGCATCTGAACCGTGCCTTGAGGCAGCCAAAGGTGCACTCGACCTGGATCCGGGCAAGGTTCAGGTGGGCATTAAATAGGTCCCTGCTGGGGCCTAGGTGGCCAGTATATGGATTCATCAGCCACAGCATGAGGGGGGTAGGCCATGTCCCCCATGATGCACAGTGGCAGCTGCACGTCCCTAATGGCAAAGTCTCAGTGGGGGAAGAATGTGCCCGCCTCCAGCTTGTGGTACAAGCTGGAGTTTCTAAAGACTCTGGCATTGTGTGCCTTGCCCAACCACCCAACAAAAATGTCCGTGAAGTTTCCACGGTGGTTGACCAGGGCCTGCAGCACCACAGAAAAGTAGCCCTTGGAACTGATGTACTGGGCTGCTTGATGGTCTGGTGTGTGGATTGAGATGTGGGTCCCATCAATTGCTCCCCCGCAGTTTAGGAACCCCAGGGCAGCAAATCCGGCCACGGTCGTATCCAGGTCTCCCAGATGGATGACCCTCTGCAGCAGGATCGAGTTGATGGCCCTCACCACCTGCAGAAGGAGACAAAGAAACACACAAAACAGAGCCCTTGGCATGTGCCTGACCCCATCTCTTCCCCTCCCCATCCCCAAACACCCCAGGAGCCACCCACTATGAGGCTGCCCCCCCAGCAGCAGGGCTGTGTGAGGGTAGGGTGGCACAACCCCCCAGAGAAGGGGCTTCCCCCACTCCACTCCACCCCACAGCCCCAACCCCCTTTCCTGAGGGTCCCCTTCAACAGGATTCCCCCGCCCCGTGCAAGGACTGCAGCCCGAGAGTGCCTTACCTCCATGAGGAGGGCCCCAACAATGGACTTCACCATGTCAAACTGGTTGCCCACCGACTGGTAGTTGTCTGGTGTAGCAAGCTTCTAGAGGGTGATTGCAACTTGCTTCTCCAGGTTGATGGTGGGCCGCAGGTGGGTGTCACATCTGCGGAGGGCAGGGGTGAGCCAGGCACATAGCTACAAAAGGTGGCCTTCCGCATACGGAAGTTTTGGAGTCACTGCTGGTCGTCCCACCGCTCTATGACGAGCCGGTCCCACCAGTCTGAACTGGTGTCCAACCTCCAAAAATGCCTCTTCACAGAGGAGTGTGGTTGCCAGAATGTAGTTCCTGCACCCAGGGAGAGGGTCCCCAGAATAAGCTTGGGGTCGGGCTTGTGCAGGACCAGAAAGGCAGCTGGCACAAAGTGCTGCAAAAACTGCAGCATGGCTGTGTGGGGCCATTGCATGCCCCGGGCCAGCTCCGGTTCCATGGCTCAAAGGAAAAATCTGTGGCATCCAAAAAAGAACAGGGCAACCATAGCAGGCACTGCGAGAGCTTTGCTGTCCCTCCAAGAGGTAGCAAGCATGTAGCAGAAGCAGAGAAACGGCTGTCCAGGGGGGCCCTTTGAGCACATGTCTCTGCAAAGCTCCAGCACCAGCACTCGGAAGCAACTGGTGACCTGAAGCCCCGCCTGAAGTGGTTCCGGGTGGCCTTTTATGCGAGAGAGCATCCAATCAGTCTGGATACTCTCTTTCAAAAAAGCGCATCACTTTTTCTATGCGCTTTTGTGTGTGGACGTGCTCTTTCGGAAGAAGTTTTTTTGGAAGATCTCTTCCAAAAAAAGCTTCTTCTGAAAGAAGCCTGCAGACTAGACGTAGCCTGTGTGCATAAAGAAACCTAGTTAGTCCCTCCAAACTACCCGAGCTGCACCCCTTTTATTTGGGCTTTAAGGCTCACAGTGGCAGGTATGCAAAGCCAGTATGTGCTATCCAAAAGGCTAAGTGAAGATCATCTAACATGGTTTTAGGAAGAATTAAATGGTTTATTTTTCTAGCATTGTTAGGGTGTAAGTTGTGCACCTGGGCTGCTTAGTTGTTTGTCTAATACATTTCTCAGTAACTGTTTCATGTTTCCAGATACACTCTCAGGAATATTTTTGCCATTGACCACTTCGGTACAGGGAGATGTAGTAGTCACAGATCAAGGTGTCTGTGAGATTGAGGAATACCAGGTTCTAACTCACTCTTTGCTGTAACAATTGCTTTATTACAGATTTGAGCACTGGGAGAACTGTCTGACTTCACAAGTATTTCTTTCCAGAGATGGTAATAAAGAGATAACATTAAAATACATGTTTAAACAAGACTCTAAATAGGGTGATAGACCAGAAAATGTTTATTTTATTTCTACAGTGATATTCAATTTGCACACACAAATTTTGCCTGTGAAAGTTGAATAGTACAACATACATGAATTCGTCTGTGTTGGCGGATGTCCATTTGTGCATGCAATTGGAGATTTTATGAGCACAAAATACTGCACGTATAATTTTGCAAGCATAAAAATAGAGAGGATGACTGAGACATGGCTCCTCAAGCTATAGACACTCCATGGTCTCAACTGATAGTGAGCAATTTAAAAAAATGCATACAAAAACAGCCCAGAATGTATATGGTCAAAATGGATTTTTGTTCCCTTAGAAAAGCCAGGGAGGGAGAATATGAATTGCAACCTTTGCTGTGTTTTTGTAATATTGCAGCTGCTCTCAATTAAAATGAGTGGTGGTTTCTAGGGATTGTATCTATGCTATTTGTGTTCCATCCATTTTTTATCATTTTGCAATGATTTCATGCATCACAACTGTAGCTCAATAAAGGGGTGTTATAGTCAGGACCATATTGTCCGCATATTTATTTTCTGTTGAGTATCCCAACACATATTGTCAGAGATTTAAGATACAGTCATCAATAAAAAGCAAAGAAGAAAGGGTCAAATATTGAAAAGAATATTCCCAATGCAAGAGTCAGGATTCAAAGGGTTCCAATGGAACTGGTCTTGGGCCCATCAAGAGGCTATAAAGGACAATATTTTTAACTTCACTACCTTTTTTATTTCTCACTCTTTTCTTTTATCATGGTCCGCTAGTCTTCTCTGTTTAGTATCTCAAATGCACTATTTAGGGCCCCACTGACTGTCCTGAATGATGTGTCTGCGGGAACGTTTAGTGCTCCAAATGGGCCATTCCAGATCATGTTTAATTCTTTGGAGATGCCTTTCATATCCACATCAGAGTCTTTTGGGAATAGGGCTAGAGGGAGAGTCATTGGAATTGGGAGTCTTTCTAGGGAAAGCGTGCACTAAGATTCAGGGTCCCTCAATTTTGGGGGATCTCTCTGGGAATACAGGGCTAGTGGTGTAGTGAAATTCAGTAATGTTGGGGTTTCTCTCTGCTAGTAGTTGGGGTGAAGTGAGATTCTGTGAGATGCAGAATGTCCCTGGGGGTGCAGTGAGAGTGGAGATGGGATGTAGGAATCTCTCAGTCCATGAGATCCATGATGGGACTGCTACCTTTGCTCTCCTGGCCCCATTCTGCCCCTCCCTGATGGCCTGACTCAGAGCCTGTCCCTACAAAGTCATGAAAGGCCGGTGGAGGAGGGTCCACTCCATCTGTGGCTTCTACCCCGACCCAATTCCCAGGTTGTCCCTGCCCTCCCAGCAACCATCACCTCTTCTCCTGCCTGGGCTGAGCTCCCAGCCTCAGGCTCTGCTATGCTCCTATGTGGACACAGGCACCAGCTACTCCAAGGGTATGTCTAGACTGCATCCCTCTGTCGGCAGAGGGATTCAGATTAGGCAGGTCGACATTGCAAATGAGGCAGGGATTTAAATATCCCATGCCTAATTTGCATAAAAATGACTGCCGTTTTTGCCGACTCAGCACTTTGTCAGCAAAAAGTGGCAGTCTAAAGAGGGATCTGTCGAGAAAGAAAGCCTTTTTCAACAGATCCTGTAAACTTCTTTGGGCCAGCTGGACAGGGTGGTGGTGGAGTGTCCGAGAGGGCAGGTAGGCAGGCTCAGTGGTATGATCTGCACATTGGGTGACAGTCTCAAGGGGCTCTCTGTGATCCAACAGGTCTTCTGGATTCATTGCATGTAAGGAAGCTGCTACTTTATGGGCTGAAACATTAGGAATATCTATGCAGCTCAAAGAGAATTGATCTCAAGAGAGAAAAGTAATGCCAAGTGAACTTGCAAAGGATGAAAGGTGATTAGATCCTGAAACACTTTTTGAATGTGAGGTCTTCAGCCCCATCTTACAGCAATATGAACACAATGGTATCTATCTCTTGCTTTGCTCCTGCACCCAGAGCTGCAATTTGGGAGTATGAAGAGAAACCTTACATCCTCATATCACCTGCTTGAAGGGATTGGGCTGAGCCACAAACCTAGCCATAGTAGCTCAAGGGTCTATTATACTACTCTTAGGGCAGGTCTACACCTAACATTTTGTATATGCACAGCTGAGTGATGCTTCTACATGAAAAGTTTTTCCCATTGGTGTAGTTAATCCACCTCCCTGAGAGATGGGAGCTATGTCAATGGGAGAAGCTCTCCTACCAACATAACCTGGTCTGTATGAGGAATTAGGTTAGTATAATTACATGGCTCAGAAGTGTGGATTTTTCACACCCATTAGTAATGTAGTTATAACCAATATAGGTCGGTACTGTAGTTGTGATCTTGCTTACGTTGAGTAGTATTTTACTGTGCAAGCAGTGCCACTGAAGCCATGGGACTACTCATGTAAGAAGGTGCTACTCCACATGAGTAAGTGTGTCTGAAACCATGCCAAACTTCTCCTCTGAAATTAGGAAAATAACATTGATTTACCTCTCAAGAGAATGAGTTCATTACTGTCTGTAAAGAGCTGTGAGGCCCTTAGTTGCTCTAATGGAAAATGTTATAAAATACACTGTTGTATTATAATCATACGTAGGGTTTGTAAAATGCTGTGCCAGCTTAATTTACAGAGTTGAAGAGGAAAAGGGTTTTCTACAAATCCAATTTTTCCAATATTAAAAGAACAAATCCAGAATATTCAGAACACAACCTATAAGCACGCTCACATAATTAAACCTTCCCATTTTTAATAGATCAAAATGCTCCTTTTTTATGTGAAAGTCACTTTTGCAAAATGTAACACCAATATTTGGGGTAGGTTGAGGTTGTTCTTTCCATACTTTATACTTCCAGGGGACTCACACTGGCAAAACCTTTATGCAAAGATACCCTTGACATTTTCACATTGCAGTGGTATATTTTAAGCATCAACTGAGTTTATGATTTCTAAATACAGCATTGCACATTATGATCACTGTGGCTCAGGAGATCAAATATTTTCAAACTGGAAAGCATGATATTCCAGTGAAAGAGCCAAGCCCCTGAAACAGGGAAAGCAGCACAAGATGTCCCCATGTTTATATATATATATATATATATATATATGTATGTGTACTTCACACACTTAGAGCCATTCCTAGTTAACTCTAGCCAACGCTTGTTATTTTGTATCCTGTGGCACCAATCCTGAGAGTGGTAATAGACAGACTTCACTGATGTCACCTAAAAAACCACTAGACTCCCACCAACGGAGCTGAAAAATATATGAGAAAGAGAGAGAAAGAGAGAGACGGACACAGAGCGAGAGCTAGCAACAGTGATACAGTTTTCATTATCCGGAATTCCCTGTAAAATGCCCAGCAAGTCAGAAATAACTTAAATACACAAGATGGAGAGCAGAACTAGGAGTCATTGCTGAAGCTTAATGACCATCTCTGAAAACCAGTCACTTATTTCGCTATAGAAATTCCTTTTAGGTGTTTTAATAGAACATGACTGGAAGACTTGAATGAGTCCAATGCCCAAAGGCATGTGTGTTAACAGATATGCAACCACAAAATTGCAGCTTCCTTAAAAAAAACTACCAAAAAACAAAAACAAACCAAAAACTGGCCCAGATGCTCTTCTCAGCTGGGAAGAGCAGAGGGAAGGAAAGTAACAGAAAGGGTTCCAGGTAACCTACAGCACCATGGGACCATGCAGCAGTAGGCATGACTCCTGAATTCTGTGGCCACATTACATTATTGTATTAACATATTCAATAATTATACATTTTTCCATTATGTTCTCTGGGCTTCACTCTACAGCCGTGGTTTCCAACCAGTTCTGAAGCAGTAGTCACTATAGGCTATGTCTACACAGCAGGGCAAAAGTCAAATTAAGCTACGCAACTTCAGCTAAATCAATTGTGTAGCTGAAGTTGAAGTAGCTTAATTCGGCTTTTGGCGCTGTCTTCACAGCAAGAAGTCAAAGGAAGAACACTCTTCCTTCAATTTCCCTTACTCCTTGTGAAATGAGGGTTATAGAAGTCGGAGTAAGAAGCCTGTTACTTCAAAATTATTTCGAAATAATGGGCTGGCTGTGTAGACGTGCACTCTGTTATTTCAATATAAGCGTGAAGTATAGATGTAGCCATAGTGGGCACATTGTTCAAGCCAACTGGCCACACTCAACCGGCCAAATATCCACGTGGCTAGTGGCTAATGTGTTGGACACCATGGCCCTGTAGGCCTCAGCTCCTGCTCTGTTTTCCAAGCTGCCTAGCTCTCCAGCTGGCACTTTGGCTTCTGCAGCTGGATTTCCACTCTGATCCCCAAATTCCTCTTGCTCCATAGCACAGTTCAGGGAGCATGCACATGTAAGCCAGGGGTCTGAAGGACTGCTTGCAATGCAGCCAGCTGAAGTTGTTTAGCTCTGCAAGATAATTACTGGTAACTGTTGATATGTAAATACAGCTCACACTGGGATGGGGAAGGAATCCGGGGTGTGGTTCTGTAAATCCAATTCAGCCAGGGCTGATGGAGGATCGGTTGTTAGAATGGAATGTGATGTATTGTAACTAATTTGGGCTGTTGTGAGGTCACAAACCATGCTACCTCTAAATGTAGGAACTGTAAAATATGACACCAGTGCTTGCAGGAGAGACACCATCATTGTAAGTGGTCTCAGATAAACAAGCCTTCCAGAGTTGAGTGTACTGAATTGGGGGGAAAGGGTTTAAGCCAGCCTGCTTCATGCCTGCCAGGTGTGAGCTGTAAGACTGGTTCAACCTGTTTCTCCGCCTCCCTTCCCCTCTCCCTTCCCCCCCCCCCGGCCTGTTCTAAGGATAGACCTAAAGCAGATTCCATCAGGAGTCTTTTTGCTAGTCCAAAAAGGGGGTGGCTAAAGAGTTTAAATCACTACGAGCTGAAGTCACTGGTTTGGCCTGGAGCCAGACCCATTGCGGCCAGCAGAGTGGCTGGTGGGAACGATTGGTGAGCGGCCGGTAGGAGCAGCGGCAGGCAGCCAGCAGAGGAGCAGCAGCAGGAGGCCAGCAGAGCAGCTGGCGGGAACGACCGGCGGGCAGCCAGTAGAGCGGCTAGAGGGAACCGACCGGTGGGCGGGCGGCCGGTAGGAGCAGCGGCTGGCGGAGCAAGCGGACCACAGGAGCAGCACAAAGGTGGAATGACCTCAGGCTCAATAAGTGATGTCATCAGGGTGATGTGTCAGCGTCCGCACTGACTGGACAGAGCTGTAAGTGGAGCGTTTGAAGTGGGGTACGGAGAAAGTTTGGGTAAGTGAATGGAACCCTTACAGTGTTGGACTAGTGAGCCTGAAAGGCAATCCATTTGAGCTGGGACGGTTACTCATGGGGGGGTTATGAACTCTGTTCGTGCTATTTTCCCCAGTTAATGCCATGTGACTTCTCTCTATCTTTCATTAAAAGTTTATTTTCTACACTCAGACTCTATGCTTGCGAGTGGGGAAGCATTGCCTCTCAGAGGCGCCCAAGGGTGTGTGAATTTCCCAGGCTACTGAGTGGGGGCTCAAGCCAGTTCTGCGTGAGATGGATGAAAAGGGACCCCTAGATATGGAACCCGGCCCTGGCTGCTGCCGGCACTACCCAGCAGAAGGGTTACACACATAATCCAGTTAACTTCCCCATTGGGAGAAAGCTGCAGGGCAACTGGCATTTCCTTGCAGGGAAGGGAGACAGAAAACAAGGATGGGTGCCTTTCTGCAGTGTAATGTTGAATCCCAGAACATCTTAGAGAAATGGCAAGTGACATGGCTGCAGAGTCGTGGAAGCCACAGATGAATGCAGTAATTCACACCTCTTAGAACCAGAGGTTGAGGCAGTTCTCAGGCATCACTGCATTGTTTTCATCTTACTTCACGTCTTCAAGTTTATCTCAGCATCCATGTCGGCTAGAAACACAGGTTTTTAAAAAATGAAAGCTCTGATCCCTTACCACCGTTCTGTGGCTGCTTCTGCAATATGTCGGAACCCGCTGGCAGCAGGGAGGCAGATTTTTGCCAAGAGAGGGAAATGGAGTGTGGTTTCCACAGCACAGTTTCTCTTGCCCCCAGTGATGGTGGAAGCCCTTTCACATGGACTCAGTATGATTAGGACTCAGATTTGGGGAACAAGAAGGGATACACTCAAAAATGGAACAGCTACCCTACACCACATGGCTTCCTGATTACATGGATCTCCCAGTTCATATTAGTTAGAAAAGCCACGACTGTTCCACGACTGTCCCTTGCTTGGTGGCAGGCTCTGGAAATCAAGTCAAGGAATCTAATGAGGGCATGGCTCCCTGTGGTGATGAGCAAGATGGGCAGCATCACAGAAGAGGCTGTGCTGTGCCGATCAGCTGTTTGTCAGCACAGCGTGGCAGTCTAGACAGGGATCTGCCGACCCCAGAACCCTTTGTCATCAGATCCTTTATGCCTTGTAAAACGAGGCTTAAAGGATCTGACGACAAAGGGTTCTGGGGTTGGCAGATCCAGGGCTGGCCCAAGCCATTTTGGCGCCTGGCCCCCGGGCGGGAGGCGCCGCCCGCGTGCACAGCGCATGCGCAGGCCCGCCCCAAGGGCGCGTGGGCCCACCCCTGGGCGCATGGCGCATGCGCGAGCCCACCCCCGGGGCCCGCGGGCCCGCCTCTGGGTGCACGGCGCATGCGTGAGCCCGCCCCAGGGCGCGAGGGCGGGCGCATGGTGCATGCGCTGCCTGGCCACCGCCGCTGGCGAGCAGCCCGGGGCTGCCTGGGCGGGCCGTGCCTGGCTGTGCAGGGTCCTGTGGCCGCAGGGGGAAGGGCACTGCGGGGGTTAACATGGCCCCTGCCCTGGGCGGCCACTGCAGCCTGCCGGGAGCCGGGTGCGCGGCGCCTGATGGAAGCTATAAGGAGCGCCGCGCGCCCCTTACAGCTGCCATCAGGCGCCCCCCATCGGTTGGCACCCCGGGCAGCTGCCCGGCTCGCCCGCCCCTTAGTCCGGCCCTGGGCAGATCCCCGTCTAGACTGCCGCGCTGTGCTGACAAACAACTGATCGGCACAGTGCGGCGGCCATTTTGATTTAAATGAAGCGGCGATTATTTAAATCGCCGCTTCATTTCCCTTTGTCATCCTGCCTTATCTACATGGCTCCATCGATGGAGCCATGTAGTCTAGACACACCCCAAGGCACTTTGATAGACAGGTTCTTCAGGCATAACAAGCTTCATATCTCCTGGCCGGCCCATGCGACTGCAGACTCATCCCCTAGTGAGAGAGAGAAACTTTCAGCAGAAATTCTGTGGGTTTGAGGAACTCCTCACAGGATTCTCTGTACATGTTTTTTCAGTATCAGAGAGGAGAGGATTGTGACTCATAGGTGCACGAGCCAACAGACTCACTGGGTCCCTGGGTGTGTGTGAGGGCGGAGACACAGATCTGCACTTCTGGAAGGGGTAAGGCTTTGGGTGGAAAAGGCAAGTGCCATGGCAGCCAGCCCTCAGCACTGCTCAGACTGCCCCTCCCTCCAGTGCCATCCAGAGCATGCCATCTGGAGCTTTGCAGCACACCATGTGTGGCTCCGGCAACAATTTAAAGGTCCAGGGGCTCTGGCTGCCACAGTAGTGGTAGCAGCCAGGAGCTCCGGGTCCCTTTGAATTGCCTGGCTCCTGGGCAGCTGCCCCTTCCTCACACTGACCCCATCGGCAGGCCTGCATAGGTGACTTTTCCTCGTGTGGCCGTGTTTCTGCTTCTGCTACAGTATGCTCATAAAGGTTACATCACTCCATGTTCTGATGTAGCTGCTTCATCACACTAAAGAGACATTGCAACCGAGAGCAGAACGACAGAGAAAACAAGTACACTCCAAGTGTCTATTCATTTTAGGATGTCCTACAGCACCTGTTGCAATGAGCAAAATTTGTGGAAAACTAAAAAAAAGTTCTCCAGAGCTCAGCCTCTCCCCGCTCACACTGGACATATGGGCCTTATAAAAGCAGCTGCTTTGCCTGCTTGCCCTCCTGGAATCTGACCCCAACAACAGAGACAGAACCTATTGGAACAGACCCCAAAACTACCACCCCCAATTCCAGAAGCTTCTGGGTATGGACGGCTAAATCTGCAACAATGATTCACTCCTACCTCCCCCCATGAGTCTCTTAAAAAGATATCTCCCTATGGAGGTACATGGGTTATGTTATTTTGTAGCTTACAAGCTAATAACTTTTTGTTCTCTTCCTAATGGATCACTCAAAACACCATCACCACTGGTATCCTTGTTGGCAGTCTCAGCAGGGAGAACACTGATAACATGGGCATGGAGAGTGGCAGGATGCAAGCAGGCTAGCCATGCGGAGCAGCTTGCACAGCTGCTGCCAGTACCCTTCACAAGACTCGCTCCACCTCAAAAATCACTGAAAACCAGCAACCCCAGAAGATCCTTTCCCTTTTCCTGGTTTCAAATATTTGGGAATTATAGTTCAGGCAAAGGTGGATATAATTTGTTATTTAAGGCTCTATCTACCCTATCGACCTTACAGTGGCACAGCTGCATTGCTGTAAGGTCTCCCATGTAGCCACTCTGTGAGCAGAGAGCTCTCCTGCCAGCATAATTAAACCACCCCAGTTAGTGGTGGTAGCTATGTTAATAGGAGAGCATCTCTTGCTGTCCACACTGGCACTTTTGTCAGTGAAATTTATATTGGTCAGAGGGTATTTTACACACCCCTGACCAACAAAAGTTTTACTTACAAAAGTGCTAGGATAGACACATCCTAAGCAATAAAATGTTATTTATAAGAGTTAACTAGGAGAGTGGCATTACCTGCCTCATTATATAGAAAGAACAGAAACTATTAAGATGAAGATATCCCTAGTTTTTAATTCCTTTTTCATTGTCTCTGTATTAAACCACCAAACTCATTCCCCTCCCCCACATATTAGACAAGTCTGTCTCAAGATCCACTTGAGGTGGGAAAGATAAAAACAAGAGGATATTACAGCAGAAGAGAAACGAACATGGGCTGCTCCTTCCCAGCTTTCTCAACTGTTCCCAGGAAGCTCATCTAAAGTATTTAACAGACTGGGTGAAAGACCCTTCTGGTACTGCATGTTCACAAGTAGAACTGATGCCATTTCCATCAATTCCTGTCAACAAATCCCTTCTGCAATCTGAATCAAAAGACAGAATAATATAGATTCCTACATCCTTGCAAATCCTTTCTACTTGGACACTTTTATTTAAAAAAATCTATAAGTATGATCTACTGAAAGCTAGACAACCTCTATCACATATCTGAATTCCCTCTGGCTATGTGTACATTGCAAGGTTTTTGTGCAAAAATGGCCGTTTTTGTGCAAAAACGGCACAGCGTCCACACCTCAAGCGCGTTTTTGCGCAAAAAAAACCCCCAGTAAATCAACAGGACAGAGGGCTTTTGCCGGTAGTTATTCCTCTCCCCATGAGGAATAACTCCTTTTTGAGCTACAACTCTTGCACAAAAAGGCACGTGTGGATGCTCTGCAGGGGTTTCTTGTGCAAAAAAGCCTATCAGAAAAAGCACAGGTGCTCTGATGGCCATTCTGTTAAGGCAATCAGAGCTTTCTTGCGCAAGAGTGTCCATGCAGTATGGACGCTCTCTTGTGCAAAAGCACATCGCTTTTGCAATGCGCTTTTGAGGTGTGGAAAAAGATCTCATCCTCAAAAAGCTTCTTGCGCAAAACCCCTGCAGTGGAGATAAAGCCTCTGGGTTTCCATTGAGCTGTAAGGAATGGACAGCCAGAGGAAATACTTGTGTCCCTTGAAGCAATTCTGATCAAAATTAGATAAGAATACAATAATTATAGGAATATTGGTTGGCTAATAAAAGTACTTTCTGACACAGGGACTAAGGATCGTCAATTCCTAGAGTATGTCTAAACTGCATCCCTCTGTCGGCAGAGGGATGCAGATTAGGCAGGTCGACATTGCAAATGAGGCAGGGATTTAAATATCCCGCTCCTAATTTGCATAAAAATGGCCGTCGCATTTTGCCAACTCAGCACTTTGTTGGCAAAAGCTGAGTCTAGAGGATCTGTCGAGAAAGAAAGCCTTTTTGACAGATCCCTTATGCCTCCTGCAAGGAGGTTGATAGGTTCTGTTGAAAAAGGCTTTCTTTCTCGACAGATCCCCCTCTAGACAGCCGCTTTTTGCCGACAAAGTGCTGAGTCGGCAAAACGCAGTGGCCATTTTTATGCAAATTAGGCATGGGATATTTAAATCCCTGCCTCATTTGCAATGTCGACCTGCCTAATCTGCATCCCTCTGCCGACAGAGGGATGCAGTCTAGACATACCCCTAATGACATCAATAGAAATTGAGGGTGCTAAGGACCTCTCTGGGGATGCTCAGCATCTTGACAAATGATGCTCTTACTACAAAATTAATTAGAAGCAGGTCCTAAACAACCTTAATGACCCACAAAGTTCTCAAAGGAAAGATCAATAGCGCTGTAAAACTGGAAGCTTGAGACGAGATTCAAGAAAACATTTTCATCACAGTTGCAACCTCCCAAGACTGAAGCAAATTCTAATTTCATGTACTCTACATAAAAAGCTAAGATCAGAACCTAAGATTTCAAATGTCTGCTAATGTTGGGCACCCACTAGAGTTATCTTGGCTGTCTCACATGTCTAGAGCCCTGTGTGGATACAAAATTGGTATCTGCATCCACATCTGAATCTGCAAAAAATGATCCGTGGATATCACATCCAAACATCTGTGGATGCGGATCCCCATATATATAAAGTGTATAGCCACATATTTGCAGGATTCTAGATATAAAATTTGTATATGCATCAGCATCCATATCTGCAAAACCATGCTGCAGCTATTCACATCCACTTCTGTAAATGTGAATACCCGTGATGTAAAGCAGATATCTCCAGATTTGCAGAGCTCTACAAATGCGTGCCCAAAGATGAAGACATCCCAAATTAGTGGACACTTAAAATACAGCTCTTAACTGTCTTCGGTCCTTTCAGTTACCATAGCTGTTGGCAAAAAAATTATAGCAGTCAGACAATGACATTTCTATGTGCTCCAGGGTTACCCAACCATAATCTCATTTTGGAGAACTATTCCTAATTTTAATAATTGATACAATTGGAACATAACTCACTTTGCTACAGGAATTTTAGGACTGACAGCAGCACATAAATATTTGTTTCAAATCATGACCACTGCAGCCAAGCAAATTGAATTCAACTGGTATTCAAAAGCTCTCCTTCACTTGAGTACTGTGGTTATGGCAACTTCATATTATGGAAGAAAATACATCTCAGTTTTGGAATCCATTCAAATTGTTCTGGAAAACCCACCAGGGAATAACTTGTTTATAAATGCACTAATTTAGTGGCTTCAGACTAGCTAGTAAACATATCCTAGTTGGTGGGGTGGCACCTCAAATTGGTTTGCAAGATTGGATGATATTGAAATGTCTAAACATGTACAGATGTGCAGTGGTAAAGGGTGGTATGTTCAATAACTTAATGCAGATTATACCCAAGGGTTAAAAAAAGGATATTTTGTTTAACAATTTGTTCTTTTTCCTCTGAAATACACTGAAATTGCTAGACTCTTCTTACTAGTGCTATTGGGCTTTTGTTATAAATATATGCTAGCTATTAGGTTAGTAGCATATAGAGTAAGGTTTTTAAGATATTCATGTGCATTTGTATGACTCTACATTCCAAAATGGCTCTACTAGAAAGTGATGACTATAGTTTAAAACCCAGGATTATTTCAATTGAAGTTTTGCTATTTATTTCAGTGGGACTAGGATTTCTCGCTCAATTTTCAGGTCCCAGAAACAAAAGGATGGATGACATTATACTGAGTGAAAATAGGTTCCTAAATCATAGGAGCTATTCTACAAAGCAAAGCCATCTCCCTCAGCCTTTTGAAGGACAAAATAATTTTTTGTTAGCTGACTGGTCAGTAAGTAAACAGAGAACTTTGGAAAAAGAACTTCTATGAAGCATAGCTTGGAAGGTTGTTTCTTTGGTTTATTACTGGTGTTATGTAGTAATTAAAAAAAAAAGATATTTCTATACATTATTTCTTGCTATCATTTCCTCCCCATTCCTCTCTTACCTTCCAATTTCCTACCTGTCCATCCTCCCCCTGCAACCTCTCTCATATTCAGGTGGCTCCAAACCACTACTAAGTCCCATTTCCTCCATTTCCACCCCAGTCCTATTCCTTTGAAATCTTGCCTTGCAATTTGTTCAGTAGTGAGAAAGAACAGGCAGTTTTCTACAGGGACAGTTGCTACGGTGGGAGAAAAAGCAAACCAGTGACAGTGTAAATCAGTTGCACAAAGGTTATGGAACAATGCTAAATTGTACCATCTGTGGTTTTAGCTAGAATGTCATTCTGCAAGGAGCCTGGTTAGGGGGCTAGAGTTACTAGCGAGAAGGCACATTATGAAAAATGGGAGTAGCAGGTGTATGCTGTAGTAACATAAACTAGTGACACCTGTAACATGTCTAGAGTACAGAACTGAAATGGTCTTCTAGTAAAACAGGCACATATATGCCTTAATAATCAGTCTGTGTTACAGGCTGAAAGAAGATTTACACACACATACAATTAAAGGAGTGGTGCGGGCCTAGCAACAAGTCCCTGACCTTATCCTAGTAGAGGGGTTTTCAAACTAGGGGTCAGGTCCCCAAAGTGGGTCACAACTCCATAAGGCTGGTGTTGGTCCTGAGCCTCAGCGAGGTTGAAGTTCAAGCCTGAGCCCCATCATCTGGGGCTGAAGCCCAAGTCCAGCCCAGTGCAAAAGTTCTGGGGCTTGGTAGGGTTTGGGTGGAGGGGCTCAGGTGGGCTCGGGTTTGGTCACCCTCCTGGGATTGTGCGGTAATTTTAGTTGCCAGAAGGAGGGGAGGGTCAGAATGCAATGAAGTTTGAGAATGGCGTCACTAGTTCCATCTGCACTGGAGGAGCAAGAAAGGAGGGTAGGCGTGTGGGGTTAGTGAAATCTGCAGTGTGTGGGAAAAGAGGTTGGCGGGTGAGGAGTTTAGGGAGCGGGAGGATTGTCTGCAGCAGCACTTGCATGGGAGGAACTAAAGGGAAGGCTCAGTGAGAGCTGCAATGGGAGAAAGGATGGTGGTTTGCTAAGTAAGGGGGAGGCTAGGAAGGGATCCGCAACAGAGGCAATAAGGTGGCTGCAATGTGGGGAGGAGAACGGGTATGTAAGCTTCAGGAGGGTAATTTGTATTTGGGGCAAGGAAGGAGTGTGGGTTAAGATCTGCACTGGGGTAATGAAGGAGTGCAGGCAGAGATTTACATGGTGGGGGGGTGCAGTTATATCAAAATGGAGTAGAGTAACAATATGGAATGCCTCTTATCTGCCAGCATTTCCAGTAAAAGCTGGAGTTTCCTTCCCCCAGATGTTTAGCTTTGCTGGTGGATTTCTTCCTGCCTGACATGATGCATATCAGGCTTCCAGACAAGTAAATCCAGAGTCATCTCTCCTCATTTTCAAGAATATTGGTCTGGCCATTTTAAAAGCTGGAAGAATTGAAGTAAATTGACTGTTCAGGGAACTGTTTTGTGGTTGAAATCTATTTTTTTTAATAAAATGAAATTCAGTCCAGAGATCATTAGCTTCTTAGGAGCTTACTTTTGTATTAACAGTGGGGGGAGTTTTATATCTGTGCAATGGCTACTGCACGTGCACATCACATTAATATTTAAAAAATGCTGTGGGTGAATCTGGTGCACATGAAAGTCAAGGACTAACCACATTGGCTTGAGTCAAGAACAATTGTGGACAGATGCTGTTCAAACTTTCATGCACAGTGATCAAAGCATTCAATCCAAGTCCTTATTTGCAATATTCTTAATCTGAGTCCTGTGCAATGTCATGGCAAATGGTGCCAATTTTGCATGGCGCTGGGCGTGATCCTGCCTATCCTTCTTTATGTGATTATTCCTACTGATATCAATGACTCTATATGCATAAGTAAAGGCTGTTCAAAGAAGTTAGAGCTGCAGGAGGAGGACCACACCGTCTCCTGTTACCCAAGCCTGGTGCAAACTCACAGGTTTTAAGAATTATGATGGCCTAGAGCACCAACATGCACTACTTTTCTGAGCATTTGGCATGTTTTCCCCACATGCATTCACAGAATTGGTCCATTCTAAATACCCCATTGTAATAGTGAGAAGGAGTCAACCATGGATTTTCTTGATGAATCATATTATTAAGGTTCTATAAAGATATGTTGTGAAGAAGACAGTGACCCCACTTCTCGAGGACAGACAGTTGTGCTCAATGCGGGGCCAAAGAGGGGTGAGCAAATGTGGCTTTATACCATAAGAACATAAGAAACACCATACTGGGTCAGACCAAAGGTCCATCTAGCTCAGTATTCTGTCTTCCGACAGTGGCCAATGTCAGGTGCCCCAGAGGGAGTGAACAGAAACAGGTAATCAGCAAGGCTATGTCTACACTACAACTCTATTTCAGGATACCGGAATATCCTGAAATAGCTATCCTGCTATCCCGTTATTTCAGGCTTGCTGTTCCGACGTCCCTTAAACCTCCTTCTATGAGGAGTAAGGGATGTTTCAGAATAGCACTTTATTTTGAAATAAGCTATTTCAAAAGAGCATCAAAATAAGATACGCAATTTGTATAGCTCAAATTGCATATCTTATTTCAAGTTATGGTGCAGTGCAGATGCACCCCAAGTGATCCCTCTCTTGTCATCCATTTCCAGCCCCTGACAAACAGAGGCTAGGGACACCATTCCTACCCATTTTGGCTAATAAGAACTCATGCACCTAACCTCCATGAATTTGTCTAATTCTTTCTTGAACCCTGTTAAAGTCCTGGTCTTCACAACCTCCTCTGGCAAGGAGTTCCACAGGTTGACTTAGAGTTGTGTGAAGAAAAACATCCTTTTGTTTGTTTTAAACTTGCTACCTATTATTTCATTTGGTGACCCCTAGTTCTTATGTTGTGGGAATAAGTAAATAACTTTTCCTTATTCACTTTCTCCATACCTGTCATCATTTTATAGACCTCTATCGTATCCCCCCTTAGGTTCCTCTTTTATAAGCTGAAAAGTCCCAGCCTTTTTAATCTATCTTCATATACCACCCATTCCAAACCCCTAATCATTTTTGTTGCCCTTTTCTGAACTTTTTCCAATACTAAGATATCTTTTTGAGATGAGACAATCACATCTGTATGCAGTATTCAAGATGTGGGCGTACCATGGGTTTATATAGAGGCAATAAGATATTCTCTGTCTTATTCTATATCCCTTTTTAAATTATTCCTAACATTCTGTTTGCTTTTTTTGACTGCCGCTGCACATTGAGTGGATGTTTTCAGAGAACTATTCACAATGACTCCTGAGTGGCTATAGCTAAATTAGTCCCCATCATTTTGTATGTGTAGTTGGGATTATTTTTTCCAATATGCATTACTTTGCATTTATCAACATAAAAATTCATTTGTCATTTTGTTGCCTAATCACCTAGTTTTGTGAGATCCTTTTGAAGCTCTTCACAGTCTGCTTTGTTCTTAACTATCTTGAGCAGTTTAGTATCATCCGCAAATTTTGCTACTTCAGGGTATGTCTACACTAGCCACCCTAGTTCAAACTAGGGTGGTTAACGAATCATTCGAACTTGCAAATGAAGCTCGATTAAAATATCCCGGCTTTATTTGCAGCGCCGCCATTTTTAAATACCCGGTAGTTCGGACTCCTGCCGGGCGCACGGCTAGGTAGTTCGAACTAAAGCCTAATTTGGACTACCGCTACTCCTCCTGCAATGAAGAGTAACGGTAGTCCGAATTAGGACTTTAGTTCGAACTACCTAGCCCGTGCCGTGCGTAGGAGTCCGAACTACCGGCATTTAAAAATGGCGGCGCTGGGAACATGCAAATAAAGCCCGGATATTTTAATCCCGGCTTCATTTGCAAGTTCGAATGACTACATTAGCCACCCTAGTTCGAACTAGGGTGGCTAGTGTAGACATACCCTCACTGTTTACCCCTTTCTCCAGTTCATTTATATATAGGTTAAATAGGATTGGTCCCAGGACGGACCTTTGGGGGACACCACTAGTTACCTCTCTCCAATCTGAAAACTATTTATTCCTACCCTTTGTTTCCTGTTCTTTAACCAGTTATCAAACCATGAAACGACCTTCCCTCTTATCCCATGACAACTAACTTTACTTAAGAGCCTTTGGTGAGGGACTTTGTCAAAGATTTTCTGGAAATCTAAGTACACTATATCCACTGGATCCCCCTTGTCCACATGCTTGTTGGCCCTCTCAAAAAACTATAGTAGATTAGTAAGGCATGATTTCCCTTTACAGAATCCATGTTGACTTTTCCCCAACAAATTATGTTAATCTACATGTCCAACAATTCTCTTATTAACTATAGTTTCAACTAATTTGCCCGGTATTGATGTTAGACTTACTGGTCTGTAATTGCCAGGATCACCTCTAGAGCCCTTTTTAAATATTGGCATCTGTGACGAGGCAGTTAGGCCCCGCACTTTCACCGCAAGGCATGGGAAGCTGGTGCCACAAACCCCAGCGTGTGGCAGGGACACGGGGGCGGCCCGGGCCACAGACACAGTAACATCGGACGGCCCTGAGCATGAAGAGGGCGGGGCCGGGCAACGGGAGGCATTATCCCAGCTGCCAGCGTGGGGTGGAGGGAGGAGGGCAGCAGGTAGAAAGGGCGAGGAGCCCGCAAGGAAAGGGGAGGAGGACGCAGGGGCTGTGGAGTCCTGTGAGCCCCAGCTGCCGGGAGGTAAGGGTGGCGGAGTGGAGCAGGGTTAAAGGGGAAGCCCCGGACAGGGCTCCCGGGTCGACCCTGGGAAGGAATAAGAGGGAGAGGAAGTGGTCTAGGGCAGGGCCGGTTCGGAGGCCCACGGGCTGATGAGTTGCGGGTGGAGGCCCCATCAGCCAAGACAGAGGGGAATTTACTCTGTCTTTAGGGCCCTGGGCCGAGACTAGGAGTGAGAGTGGGCCCGAATCTCCCTACCCCTCACGAGCCTCCTTTTGGCCACATAAATCAGAACGCCAGTAAGGAACGCCGGTGGGCCCTCATAGGGACCACGAACATATAGCACAGGCGCGTTAGTAGGTTGGAACCTTGAAAGGGCCTTGGGGGAGCGCTGGAGTGATCAAGGGACGGCATATCCCAACAGAGTCACATTAACTATCTTCCAGTCATTTTGTTAGAGAAGCTGATTTAAAGGATAGGTTACAAACCACAGTTAATAGTTCCACAATTTCACATTTGAGTTCTTTTAGAACTCTTGGGTGAATGCCATCCGGTCCTGGTGACTTATTACTGTTAAATTTATGAATTTGTTCTAAAGCCTCTTCTAATGACACCTCAGTCTGGGACAATTTCTCATATTTGTCACCTAAAAAGAATGGCTCAGGTTGGGGAATCTCCCTAACATGCTCAGCCGTGAACACAAAAGCAAAGAATTCATTTAGCTTCTCTGCTAAATGACCTTTTCATCTTTGAGTGCTCCTTTTGAATCTCGATTGTCCAGGGGCCCCACTGGTTGTTTAGCTGGTTTCCTGCTTGTGATGTACTTAAAAAACATTTTGCTATTACTTTTTGAGTTTTTGGCTAGCTCTTCTTCAAACTCCTTTTTGGCTTTCCTTATTACGTTTTTACACTTAATTTGACAGAGTTTATGTTCCTTTCTATTTTCCTCACTGGGATTTAACTTCCACTTTTTAAATGATGCTACCATCGCTGTGGCTTTTATTTTGGAGATAACTGGTGGGCAGTTTGGCCCCTGACTTATGTTAATTCAGTTGTCCACAGCCCCAAGGAATTGTTCTGGCAGCTAGGAATAACTGGAACATAGAGATTTTCTGGTCAGGGCCTCACCCCTTCCACTGCATGTACTGTAAGCCAGGAGTGCCAAGGATGAGAGAGATAGAATCTTTTGCATGCCACTGAAGGATGCCCCTGTGCTGAGGGAATTTCCGCATAGACAGATTCATGGCCCCATTGTGTTTTTGAGTGTTATAAAGGGGCCACAGCAGACCTGATAGTCAGAGCCATAGTCTATTATTGGGTATGCATTTCAGATAGAGTCCAGACAGAATGAAACAATTTTTACTATATTTAAGTGTATGGTTCTCTAGACAAAAGAAAAGCCCTAACAAATGATTTTACATTTAAAGAGCAGCATGGCTACCTGTAAGACAAATTCAGCTCTGTTGTAAACAGCTGTCCCCTACTGACTTTAAAAGTTCAGTTGGCCCCATGTCTTTGTCTTTATGGAAGAAACATCGAAGTAATTGAAAAAAAATGGAATTTCCATCCAGCAGGAAATTCCAATAGTTTTGCATTTGTTTTCATCCCAAATCAGGACAAAAATTCACCATATGAAAAACTGTTTACGCCAAGAAAAGTTCAAAACAGTTTGATTCAGAAATGCCAGATTTTTAAAAAATCTAAATGAAATGGTTCTGCATTCCTAAATATCAAAACATTTCAATTTGTCAGTTTGAAATGATAAATTTTATTTCAAGTCAGCATTACTTTCTGTAGCTTTCTACACCACCATAGTGCTTCACAAGAGCAGTAGTTTCAAATTTCTAATGTCCCCATGGTCCCCTGTGAGACCTGCTCCCCAGCCAGACTGAATCTCTCATAATGCACCAAGTTCAGGCACATGCAAAAAGTGTCAACCTGAAATGAAATATTTCAATTTTCCTAATAGATATGTCTAAGTTGAATTTTTCCACAAAAAAGATCTATCATAGTGAGTCTCTGTTTCCCAACAAGTAAATGTTTAATTCACATTTTTCAGTCACCCCCTAGTTCTAATCATGTGGTTAGAGTCAGGTCTAGAACTTAGGTGAGTTGGATTTTCTTCTTGATCTGTCACATGTACTCCCTCGCGAGCACACACACACACACACACATTGCCCAAGACTGATGAAGTTTATCGCCAGCCCTGACTATCCTCAGAGGTTAAAAAAAAAAAGTTTCCGTCCTTGTATGAACCCTTTATGTAGTGCACTGGAAAACTGTTCTCATGTCCCCCACCAGTTGTCTCTTCTCCGATTAAACAAACACAGTTTTTTAAATTTTCCCTCATAGGTCATGTTTTTTAGACCTTTAACCATTTTTGTTCTTTTTCTGAGGACGCTCTCCAATTTGCTCACCTTTCCTGAAATGTGGTGCCAAGCATTGGACACAATACTTCCATTTGAGACCATATCAGCATGGAGTAGAATGGAAGATTTATTTCCCATGTCTTGCTTAGCAACACTCCTGCTAATACGTCCCAAAATTACATTTGCTTTTATTTTGCAACATTATTACACTGTTGACTCATAAGTAGCGGGTGGTCCACTATAACTCCCAAATCCCTTTGCCCAGCACTCCTTCCTAGGTAGTCATTTCCCATTTTATATGTGTACAACTGATTGTCCCTTCCTAAGTGGAGCACTTTGCAATTGTCCTTACTGAATTTCATCCTATTTACATCAGACCATTTCTCCAATTTGTTCAGATTATTTTAAATTTTAATCTTATCCTCCAAAGCACTTGCCACCCCTCCCAGAGTGGTATCATCTGCAAACTTCATACGTTTACTCTTCATGCCATTATCTAAATAACTGATTAAGATATTGAACAGAACCAGATGCAGAACTGATCTCTATAGAACGCCATTTGATATTAGAGTTCCCAACTTGCTAATCACACAAAACTGAACTCCTTTGAACACCCCATCTGTGAGGCCACATGCCTGTGCCCATGCTCTCTGACAGCAGGAGGGCAAAAGGGGCAACTTCCCCGGGTCCCAGCAATTCAAAGGGGCAGCAGCAACACCCGGAGCCTGGGGCCCTTTAAATTGCCACTGGAGCGCCACATGGCATACTCTGGGCAGGTCTTCAAACTCCCTGGGGAGTAGTGTTCCCTCCAAGGATTTGAGGCTCACGCACCTCCTCAGCAGAGTTGCACATTGGCTGCTTAGCTGTCCTGGGCGGGGCCATGGGGCGGGTGGCTGCTCCACCCCAGGAACAGCAGGGCAGCCACCACACGGCCCTGGTCCTAGCTTCAGCCCTTCCCCAGGGCTGGAGCTGCAGGCCGCGTGGCAGGCGGCAGCTTCTCAGTGGCCCTGGCCAGGGCCAGAGCCGGAGTCACATCACAGGTGGCTGGCCAGCGACTGCTCCTCCGGTGGCCCCAGCCAGGGCCAGGGCCAGGGCCGCATGAGGGGGGAGGAGGGAGCTGCTCCAGCGGCCGGGGCAAGGATGTAAAAATAAAAGAGGTGGAGAGGGGCTGTAGAATGGGGAACAGACAGTAAGAGGGAAAAAGGGGAGGGGAGGTTGAAAAGGAAAGGGAAGAAACTTAAATTTAAAAATGAAAACATAGAGAAGGAAAGAGGAGAGCCAGGGACAGAATATTAAACAAGAGGACTTCCCTTGGCTAGATGCTCATGGTTCAAACATGGAGACAATGATTTATAAAACAATTGAAATTAAATTTTAATTCCATAAAATACTATGATGAAATAAATGCATACTGGATCAAGGAATTTTTTCATTCTTTTCTCGGAGAGCTTTGAGGCAAGGCGCATTAAAGGATGCACAGGAGAAGAGTACAACAAAGAGATATTGTGAACACTAGTTTTGTACTAAGATGATCAATTAGACACAAAACATTCAAACATAGTCACTGACTAAAGATTTTTGATAGCCTGAAGCTTCAGAAATCAGCATTTATAATACTTATTAATTTATTTTAATGCAGAATCATTGCAAAACATAAGCGTCTTAGTAGAGCTTTGTAATGATCATAGACTGAAATTTTCAAGAGTCTAGTTGAGATAGACTCTTTAAGCCCTCTTGATATAGGGCTTAAATTCAGTGAGATTTGGGTGCTTAATGCCCAAGCTCCTTTGAAAATCCCAGATGTAAAGCTTATACACGGATTGGAGGGAGAAACTAAATTCTCTACACAGGTCTTTCCAGGACTTTAAGAATTGTTCCTACACACTTGCAATAGCATTTTGCTATTGACTTCAATGGGGCAAAGATGTCATCTCTTGTTTTAAAAAGTAATCTTAATGTCTTAGGCAAACTCTAATCCACATCCCCACAAATGTATAGGGCCATCTAAGAGGAGGAGCTAATCAATAAGAGCAGAGGGGCAGCCAGGAGACTCTGCATGCTGCCTTCATCCCAGGTGCCACCCTTGCAGCTCCTATTGGGCACAGTTCCTGGTCAAAGGGAGCTGTAGGGATGGCACTTTGGGAAGGGCAGAGACAATGCACAGACGTCCTGTGGCCGCCTCTCCAACTCATCCCAGGGACGTGTTGTCACTTCTGGGGAGCCCAGTGCCAACCAAATTTTTAACAGTCCGGCAACAGTGCTGTGCAGAACTGGTTTCCTTTTTGACTGAGTGTTCCTGTCAAAAACCAGACACCTGGCAAGCCTACTTGATCTGTCCTTCCAGCTTGACTGTGAACCACTGATAATTAAGGTGACATTTTAGTCATGGGTATTTTTAGTAAAAGTCATGGACAGGTCACAGGCATTAAACAAAAATTCACAGCCAGCACCCTGTCCATGACTTGTACTATATATCCTGGAATGAATCTTGGGTGCTGGCGGGGGGAAGAGGGGCAGCTTTGGGGCCCAGGAACCCTGCTGGTAGCAAGAGGTCTGCGCAGCAGTTGCAGGCCTTGGGCCCTCCCGCTAGTGCTGGGTGGAGGGGAACAGGTGGTAGCCCAAGACCCCTGCTTCTGCTGGGGGCAAAGGAGTGCGCTGGCCATGGCTAGTGTGGCTACCTAGAAGCTGTCTGAGCTGTTCTGGGAGCCCTAGAACCAGCAGCCCCAGCCACTGCAGAAGTCACAGAAGTTCTGGAAAGTCACAGAATCCATGACTTTCTGTGACAGACTTACTCTTACTGATAAAATGTTCCCAGCGAATAGCTTCCAACCAGTTATGCATCCACCTTACAGAAGATCCATCTAGGTTGTCTTTCCCTAGTTTGCTTATGAGAAGACAATATAGAAAAAGCCTTATAAAGTCAAGATACGCTCATCTATTTCTTCTTCCCCATCCACAAAGCTTGTTACCCTGTCAAAGAAAGCTATCAAGTTAGTTTGACACAATTTGTTCTTGATAAATCCATGATGACTGTTACCTATCACCTTACTATCTTCTAGGTGTATGCAAAATGATTGTTTAATTTGCTCCATTGTCTTTCCAAGTACTAAAGTTAAGATGACTGGTCTATAATTCTCTAGGTTGTTTTATAGACGGGCACTCTATTTGCCCTTTTCTAGTCCTCTGGAATATTACCCGTCTTCCATGACTTTTTGGAGATGATCACTAATGGCTCAGCAATCTCCTCAGTTGGCTCCTTGAGCATTCTAGGATGTATTTCATCAGGCTCTGGCCCTACATCCAGTAACGGGTCTACCCGCTCCTTGGTTTTCCTCTTTCAATGTGTTTGTAGAATGTTTTCTTGTTACCCTGAATGTCTCTAGCTAGTTTTATCTCATTTGGTGCCTTGACCTAATTTTGTCCCTATATATTTGTGTTATTTGTTTATATTCATCCTTTATAATTTGAAATAGTTTCCACTTTTTGTAGGATTTTTTTTGCAAGTTTCAGATAATTGAAGATCACCTGGCTAAGCCAGGGTGGCATCTTGTCATACTTCCTGTGACAGGTTCGGTCACAGAGATCCCCTTGATACTGTCACTTCATGTGCTAAAATACCATTGAATCCAACTATCTTCCCTCTGGGGTGCCTCACCATTCTGTCCTGCTGAGCCAGACCCTCCAGTGATGGCACAGACTTGGGGTCGCAGCCCACAGCAAAGCAATACAGACACTGAGAACAGCTTAGCTCTGGGAAGGCTCAGTCAAAGGGACTTGACACAGCACTAGGGTTCACAGTCCCACTGGGACCAGAACCCCAGATAAATCCATCTTACTCTGTATAAACATTTACACAGAGCAAACTCATAAATTGTTCACCCCCTTTATCAATTAAAGTGAGATACATGCAGCTGTTGTTCCCCCAGGTAACAATTATTTACACGGGGTTTATTAATAAACAAAAGTGATGTTATTAAGTATAAAAAGTAGGATTTAAGTGGTCGCAAGTAATAGCAGACAGATCAAAGTAAGTTACTAAGCATAATAAAACAAAACTAAGAACTAGGGGGTCACCAAATGAAATTAAGACGTAGCACGTTTAAAACAAACAAAAGGAAGTTTTTCTTCAGGCAGTGCCCAGTCAACCTGTAGGACTCCTTGCCAGAGAATGTTGTAAAGACCAGGATTTTAAAAGGATTCAAAAAAGAGCTAGATAAATTCATGGAGGTTAGGTCCATCAATGGCTATCAGAGGCTGGTGTTCCTAGCCTGTTTGTCAGAGGCTGGAAATGGATGACAGGAATCAGTCAGGATCTGTTCTGTTCACTCTCCCTGGGACACCTGGCATTAGCCACTGTTGGAAGACAGGATTCTGGGCTAGATGGACCTTTGGTCTGACCCAGTATGGCGTTCTTATGTTCTTAAACAAGCCAGCTAAGCCTAATACTCTAACAAACTTATTACATGAAATTTCTTACCCAAGTAGTAGTTCTAATTTTTTTTCTCACAAAGCCTCCCAATCTGGGCCTGTTCCTTCTCCCTGTTTAGTCTTAGATGTTTCCAGCAGTCATGATGGGTAGTATGCCAGGGTGTTCTGGCATCTGGCAGCAGCCCCCTTTATTTGGTTTCCCATCTTTACAGACCTTTTGCCAAAGGTGGGAGTCCTTTGTGTTCAGTTTAAACTTTTCACACTTCCAGTGGAAGAGTACAGAATCCAAAATGGGTTCCAGCATCAGGTGACCTGGCCACATATCTTGGCAGGAGCAACCACAGGTCAGGCTTACAGGAAAAATAAGACTATTCACAGATCATTGACCTGAGTATCAGGCCATTAAGTCTCTTGAGTACTATTAATGGCTCTCACTTAGCCTGTTTAAATTAATAAACGGTTTTATACTTAATAATTCTAACTTCGATACAGGAATGATACATGCACAGAAATAGAATATATATATTCAGTAGAACATTTCTAATGATATGTAACAAGAAGTATTTTGTGTAAAGCATCTTCTCATTATGCATATTTATAAACATATTTTCATAAAGACTATGGCGTGCAACATCATACTTCCCATCTTTCCCACCACATGGGATAGTTCTTGTGCCCTTAATAATGTCTCTTTGAAAAACTGCCGTCTTCAGTTGTTTTTCTCCTTAAACTTGCTTCCCATAGGATCTTACCTACCAATGCCATGAGTTTGCTAATCTGTGACTGCCTTCTTGAAAGCCATTGTCTTTATTGCATTGTTTTCCTGCCTACCATTCTTTAGAGTCATGAACACTAACACTTCACAATTACTTTCACCCAAGCTGCCTTCCACTTTCAAATTTCCAACCAGTTCTTCCCTATTTGTCAAAAACCAAGTCTAGAAGTCTCTCCCATAGTAGCTTGTTTCACCTTCTGAAATAAAAAATGTCCCCAGAACATTTCAATAACTTGTTGAATAATTTGTACCCTGCGGTGTTATTTTCCTAACATATGTCTGGATAGTTGAAGTCACTCATCAACAAATCTTGTGCTTGAGATGATTTTGTCAGTGGTTTATAAAAAGCCTCATCCAACTACTCTTCCTGGCTTGGTGGTTTGTAGGTAAACCCCTTCCATGAAATCAGGTCATCACCCTTGATTTTTACCCCTTTTATCCTTACCCAGAGACTGTCAACAAATCTGTCTCCTATTTCCCTCTTAACCTCAGTCCAAGTATATATACATTTTTCATATGTAAGTCAACACTTTGCCCCTTTTTTTTCCTGCCTGTGCTTACTGAGCAAGCTGTACCTTCTACCAATAGTCCAGTCATATCAGAAAGCACTTTGAACCTGGGAGATGGAGAGAAATACAGCACAACATTGACCAGACATGGTGACGTGGCCACAGGCAAGAAAGACATCCTGGAGACTGAAGGGGAGTGGAGCCCTCCAGTTCTGACCTGCCGTGCACCTCACCAAGAGGCATGTCTCATCCCAATAAATGCTGCAGTCGAGCAGTCTCCCTCTTAAGTTCTGAACACACTGTCAATTCTGTGTTCTCTCTCATGCAATAATTCAAAAGGCTATGGGACCTAAGGAACACTATATCAACCCCAGATGGCAAAAGCACCTTTATTTCTTGTTATACTCCATCCATTGGGCTGCATCATCCTGGGCAGAGGTGTACGAAGGAGCTCCTAAGCACGCAGATCTCTCCCTTTCTGTGCAGATGTGGAGTGTTGCCACGGCAGCACCATCCCAAAGGTGCCCCTCTACTTTTGGCTCCACAGACTCATTATTCTGCTCCCACATTTCCACATGGAAACCAGGGGAAACTATATTGCCAGAATAGCAAAGTTTGGGGAGATAGGCAACTGTCATCCTTGCAAATAGCTCCTATTTTTGTGAGGAAAGCAAAGTTAAGAAGAAGCAGGACATTCATAATCCACATCTACCCCAAATCCTCCCCAAAAAATTGTTCCAGGAAAATTCAGACAGGAATTATACCAAGTTTCCCTCCCCCTTCTGCAATCCCGCCTGTGGATTTATCTATGGGAAGAAGCAGCCTGGCCCACTGGATTAGAGACCCTCAAGAGTCCCAGGGAGTGACACATCCACCTGATATCACAGAGACCTAATTTTGTACACAGAGCTTGGAATTATCTGAAAGATATGTGTAAAAACTATAGTACTAAGTTCCCTATTGGCTACATGTGAAGCAGCTCAAGAGTACAAGTTAACCTTTCCAAAGTCAATTCAAACTTGGGCTTGCTAAATTGGCTCAAGTTCTAATTGTTTTGGACAGTAGCATACAACTAAGACTTTTGCTAGAAGCGCCAATTTCAGACTAAACCACACCTCCTTTTGGAAATCTTCCATTATAAACGCAGAAGACATGGGTATGAAGAACCAGACTTACAGGAGGAAGCCAGAATACTATTGGATTGTAACTTGCATTCAGGAGCTGCTGTTCGTCCCTCAGACACTGAAATTAACCACATATTTTGGAGATATACAGTTCAATTCTCAGGATATAGTTTGGCCAATAGTTTTTAATTAAACTAGCTTTTTTCTAAACGTGTTACAAACCATGCATACTGTGATCACAGTGGTTGTTACTTATTTTGTGGTCACAGGCATCAGCTCCCTGGTTGCTCTGGGGCTGGAGCACCCCAGGAAAAAATTAGTGGGTGCTCAGTAGTGTTCCCTCTAAGACTACATCTAGACTGCAGGCTTCTTTCAGAAGCTTTTCTGGAAGAGATCTTCTGGAAAAACTTTTTCCGAAAGAGAGCGCCTACACAGCAAAAGCACAACGAAAAATCGATGTGCTTTTTAGAAAGTTAGCATCCACATTGATTGGACGCTATCTCGCATTTCAGTTGTGATTACTGTGGATGGAGTGGTCACCAGGGCACCTGTGCTTTTTCCTGGAGGCCTCTTCTTTCGAAAAAACACTCTCTTCCACGTCCATGCATGCCTTTTTCCGAAAAAGCTTTTTTGGAAAAAGGCTTCTTCCTCGTAGAAAGAGGTTTACCGCTGTTGGAAATAGCCCTGCGTTCTTTCAACTTTTTGTCGAAAGAACGCAATAGCAGTGTGGACGTAAGTGTAGTTTTTCCAGAAAAACAGCTGTTTTTCTGGGAAAACTCTGCAGTGTAGACATACCCTAACATTTTCCTTCCTTGAATGGAGTGAATTAAGTCTCATGCACCAATAGTGGGGTCATGTGCGCTTCTTCTGATGTGTGCCACCGTGGTACCCACCAGTTACTAGCAAATATCTTTTATATATTTTTAAATGTTATGGAAGAAAGAATATTAAAACAAGGGATAATTAACAACTTTAAATAATATGAAATCAAATAAAGTTAATACCTCAAAATTTTCAGTAGCCATGAAGGTAACTAGATGTCTGCCCAACATTGGGAATTACAAATCTGTTCAGTCTGAAGTGTCAATGATATTACGTTTTCTGATAATGTGACTCAAAATCCTACAACTGAAAACACACTGGGCTTCTTTACTGTCAACATCAAAGACGCTATAATTATGAATAAAGGGAGATACTCCAGCTATTGCTCTCTGGAGCAGTTCATTGCTTGATATGCGTGTTTGTTTACTGTTCTCATACATCTGCCTGCCTCCATACACCCACACACACACACACTACTTCATCTCTCTCACACACACACACACACACACACAGACAAGCACACACACCATCATTCATTTAATTTTGTGCTGGGGATTGAGTTTGCATCTCTGTGTCACATTTCAGTGATTATAGCTGATTTTGTAAGCAAGTAGTTTTTAAACATGGGAGTACACAAGATAAATCAGACTCCTGAGGGGGTACAGTAGTCTTGAAAGAATGAGAGTCACTGGTCTAATAATAATAGTTGTTGGGCTCTTGAATTTGTGAATTACGTGCTTGATGGTTTGTATTCTGATTTCTTCGGCTATTGTATCTTAGACAGCCCTCACATCAATTATAGTTGCCTTGCTCTATACTATGTCTTCCTCATGTTCTGATGAGTCAGTAGATTATGAGTTAAAAGTATATTCAGAAAAGATACTATCTGGTTTAGATTTTTTATTGTGACTTTTGGCTATTTGAAAATGTTGCTTTTAAAAAATGTAAAGGCAGGCAATCTGTCTCATTAAAACTAATTAAAATAATAAAATCATAGAATACTAGAATTGGAAGAGACTTCAAGAAGTCATCAAGACCAGTCCTCTGCCCTCACAGCAGGACCAAGCACCATCTAGACCATCCCTGATAGATGTCTATCCAACCTGCTCTTAAATATCTCCAGAGATGGAGATTCCACAACCTCCCTTGGCAATTTATTAGTGTTTAACCACCCTCACAGTTAGGAAATTTTTCCTAATGTCCAGCCTAAACCTCCCCTTGCTGCAATGTAAGCCCATTGCTTCTTGTCTTAAAATCAGAGGCCAAGAAGAACAATTTTTCTCACTCCTCCTTGTACCACTCTTTTAGATACTTGAAAACTGCTATCATGTCATAGAATCATAGAACCATAGAGCTGGAAGAGACCTCAGAAGGTCATTAAGTCCAGCCCCCCTGCTCTAGGCAGGACCAATCCCAACTAAATCAACCCAGCCAGGGCTTGGTCAAGCCGAGACTTAAACACCTCCAGGGATGGAGACTCCACTACCTCCCTAGGCAACCCATTCCAGTGCTTCACTACCCTCCTAGTGAAATAGTTTTTCCTAATATCCAACCTGGACCTCTCCCACCACAACTTGAGACCATTGCTCCTTGTTCTGCCATCTGTCACTACTGAGAACAGCCTCTCTCCATCCTCTTTGTCCCTTTGTCCCTCCATGTCCCTTTTTAGTCTTCTCTTTTCCAAACCAAACAAGCCCAATTCCTTCAGTTCATGTTTTCTAGACCTTCACCCATTTTTGTTGCTCTTCTCTGGACCTTCTCCAATTTCTCCACAATGAGAGAGCCTACTGAGTTTGACATCATAATTGAAGAAATTCAGCCATTTTAATAGAACCAGTTAATGAATTAAAGATGGTTAATTAAGGCAAAGAAAATAGGGAAACTCAAACCAGAGTGCATTTGAGTTCAAGTGATATCCTCATTGAAGTACAAGTGATGACCCCCCCCTCCCCCGCCTGCCTGCCCACCAGATTTGGAACCGGGGCCAATCGCATCGCCCCAGCTGGAGCAAAGGGGGCAGCCGCCCACCTCCACGTTCCACCTCTAGAGCTGGAACCGGAGCTGGTGAGGCAGAGGTGGAGGTGGTGCCTTGGGACAGAGCAGGAGTTGAGCACCCCTAGTGAAAAGAGAAAGTTGGCTCCTGTGGTTGTGGTATCGCCCAATGGTCCCAGTCAGGATTAGGATCTACACACATGAAGGTAGATGTTTAGGAACTTAAGAACTGCCATATTTCATCATACCTGAAGTTCATCTAATCCTGTATCTGACAGTGGCTAGTACCAGATGCCTCAGTAACACACAAGAACTCATCATAGTCAGATGTGAGATAATTTGCCCCTCTAATCCTTAATGATTAGCTGGGCAAAAAATTTTATATTCCTTCCAATGCACTTCATATTTTTATCTGGATAAGAATAATAGTTAATGATAAATGTCCAATGCCACCTCAAGTCATCTTTAAATTGTTTCTCACAGGACACTGCTAAGGCCATGAATTCCACAGTCTGATTACACCCTCTGAGCAATCTGGAATTTACCACTTTTCAATTTCACTGAATGGCCACTACTTCTTGAGTTATGAGATAGGGAGAAAAAAAACTTCCCAGTTGAACAATTCTGTACCATCCCCAATTCTGTATATTTTTACCATATCTCATTTAATTCATCTTATTTCTAAGGGAAATTTCCACTCTTTTTAATCCCCTAATCATTCTTATCACCCACCTCTGAATAGCCTCTACTTTTGTAATATCCTTTTTGAACTGAGATAAGCAGTACCACAACTCTGTATTTCAAGTGAGGAAGGATCATGGAGATATGTAAGGGCATCAGCAATCATAGAAATTGCTATCTCCTCCATGCTAAGGGAGGACCAAATATTCTTGTTCTTAAAAACCTACAGTGACAGGAATTCTACAACCACCCTAGGTAAGCCTCTTTCAGTGGTAAACTATCTTGATAGTTAGAAATATTTTAATAATATCCAACCTAAATCTCCCTTCCTGCAATTTAAGCCAATTTCTTTTCCTGCCTTTTGTGGACATTATGCAATCTCATCTTTTACTTTATTTTTTTACTATAGCTGCACAATCCCAGCCTTGAGATTATAACCTAATTTAATTAAGACAAAAACACAGAGGAAGCAAAAGGGGGAAAAGATAAAACACACAAGCAAAGTAATCAGGATGATAGCTGACACGTATTGTATTAGTTCCACAACTTTAAAAAACATAATTGTTGTATTTATATTAGAAATACTTAGATTCTGGCACCTATCTTCATCCCTTTTGTACTTTTATAGGGCAGTTGGGAATTCCCCTGATGTAGGGAATCCCCACATGATGTAAGGACAGTAAGGGTACGTCTACACTAGCTCGTTAGTTCGAGGTAGGTAGGGTAATTAGGGCAAGCGGAGTTGCAAATGAAGCCCGGGATTTAAATATCCCGGGCTTCATTTATGTTCGGCGCCATTTTTAAATCCCCTTAGTCGAACTCCGTGCCGCTGCACACGCTGCACGGAGTAGTAGTTTGAATTAAAGATCCTAATTCGAACTACCGCTACTCCTCGTGGAATGAGGAAGTAACAGTAGTTCGAATTAGGATCTTTAATTCGACCATTTACTCCGTGCGCGTGTAGCCACGGGCACGGAGTTCGAACTAAGGGGGATTTTAAAATGGCGGCACTCGGGAACATGCAAATGAAGCCCGGGATATTTAAATCCCGGGCTTCATTTGCAACTCCGCTTGCCCTAATTATCCTACCTAGCTCGAACTAACGAGCTAGTGTAGACATATCCTAAAAGAGTATTCCTGGGTGTATTGGAGAAGAATAAGTGACTGGCATACAGTAGGCCCTTAGGGGATCATTCTAACTAGTATAGCTAGAACACTCCTTAGCATAGCCTGAACCATGTTATACCAGGGGCCATGTTGAAATCCAGTCACATCAGAATCAGGGTTGATGAAAGAAAGCTTACAGTGATTTTACCCATATACTCTACAGCCTGCACCAGGTGCAGCTTGGCCAAACCTGAAGATCTGATCCTTGGTTTTCAGAGGGACCATTTAGAGCCAATGAGAAAGTGGAAGATCATGTGGGCATATGAAAAGGAGATTAAAGGGAAACTGCAACAGAAACAGGAAGGGAAACAGGCAGCAGCCTTGTATGCTGTAGTGTTAGGGCAGAGGCAAGCCTTGTGTTGAGGGCATGGAACCAAGAGCTTTGAGGTCAATTCCCAGCACCACCACAGGCTTGCTGTGAGACATCAGACAAGTCAGTTACTCAGTGCCTCAGTTTTCCATCTGTTAAAAAAGAAAGAGACTATTAATACTTAATTCAGTGATGCCATGAAGGTACATAAGAACATAAGAACGGCCATACTGGGTCAGACCAACGGTCCATCCTGCCCAGTATCCTGTCTGCCAACAGTGGCCAATGCCAGATGCCCCAGAGGTAGTGAACCAAACAGGTAATGATCAAGCCATCTCTCTCCTGCTATCCATTTCCACCCTCTGACAAACAGAGGCTAGGGACACCATTCCTTACCCATCCTGGCTAATAGCCATTAATGGACTTAACCTCCATGAATTTATCTAGTTCTCTTTTAAACCCTGTTACAGTCCTAGCCTTCACAACCTCCTCAAGGAAGGAGTTCCACAGATAAATCCACAAATACTAAGATATGGGAGCTATACACATAAAGCTATGGAGGAAGGGTACCCAGACCAAATAGCAATATCGCATAAGAGAAAAACAATGAAGAGTCCAAGCTTCACGCTTGAGCAAATCTTGATTCCAGGAAGCTGCAGATTTTGTTTGCTGTGGGATAAGAGGGAAAGAAGGACATGGGGCTTGATAACCCAGACAGATATAGTGGTGGGTGCTAGAAAACCATGATTCACGCCTTGTGACCTTATTTGTAGTCTGGGTTGGCTGCTTCTGCTCAGAAGTGTTCATTCTGATTTTTTTTAAATACATTTTTCAAAGAGCACAGAACAGGAAAAACTTCTGTAACTTACGGCCTTTGGCTGATCATACTGAATCTAGCTCTCCTCCTATCCACACACACATACATAAGTGGATTCCATCTGCACATTGATTGAGGAATTTCATTTATTTAGCATGTGGATCCGACTGAATGTTTGGATATAGCCATTAAAAATAACATCCTCATTTGTTAAAAAACAATGTTCAAGCACTGTTCCCCATTATGACACACTATTTGGCCAGATACAAACTTCACTAGGCTACTAGACGGCTCATTTCTCACCTGCCAAACTCTATGTCAGAAAACAAGTTTCTACCCCAAACCACTGAGAGAGGTGTTCTAAAAATGGCTGCGTGTGTGATTGTTTATAAATAACAGCCAAATATTGGGGGGAGGACCAAATTTTTCTTTGTACTGAAATGTAGCTGAACTGGTTTTGCTCAGCCTTTAAAAAAATCATCCTTAGGCTGACACCACATGTGAAAAATTACATTCCAAAAGTAAAAGTTTGTGAAAGTGATAAGCAACTGGATAAAGGTCCTTTAGGATGGAAACTTTGGGTTAATCATAGTTAGTGACATTGCTACAAGCAGCATTCCACCCTATGTGTATATGTATTATATATGTTAGAGTCTGACTGCACAAGCTCTAAGAATGCAAACCCCTTGTGGAAGAGAAGAGGGTGTGTATTGCACAACTGTGTATAGTGGGGATGAGACTGGAAAATGCTGTTAGGCATTACTTTAAAAGGAAAAAAAATGAAATATGGAGAATAAACAGAGGGCTTGATCCTCAGCTGTATCCAGCTATGGCTATGTATTGTCTTTTTCCTACTCAACTAAAATTACTCATCACAATAGAGTGCTCTGTGTTTAAAAGTACTGCCAGCTATGAAGGAGAGCCCCAGCTGGTGCCTAACCTTCCCGTTTCTCCCTCCCCAAAAAATCCCTACACACAGGGCAAAATGGGCTATTTAGCCAGGGCAGAAACAGAGCATTCTGGACCTCTGTATTTGGGTACATTAACGCCCTCAGCTTCTTTCCGCCCATCCTGTCCCAAAGGTCTGCATTGTATTTGATTGGGTGTACTTTAGAGATTGAAGGATTCTCTCCCCCACCCGCCCTTTTCTCTTGCAGAAAGGAGGGGAGGGAACGGAGGCAGAGAGTGGGTACAGTGCGAGCTGATTGTGCTCCTGCTCCGACCTCCCAACAGCCCGGTCCGCCTTTGAAGTTTCCCACCCCTCGACTTGAAGTGAGATCGATTACAGAAGAACAACAGGGACAAAGAATCTGCTGCTTTACGTGCAGCCACTTTCCCACGATCAGGGCAGCCAGCTCGACAGCAGCAAGGGATCACCGCGTTATTCAGGCTCCTCCTTGCTACCATTCAAAAAAACAAAACAAAACAAAACCCACCACACAAGCCCCACCCCCAAGCCCTGGGCTTTGCCGGAGACAGAGGGGGTGGGTGGGGAGGCTAGTAAATGAAACAGGGTTGGGGTGGGGAGAGAGCAGCCTTTGCGGGCTTGATCTTTGCAGAGGAAACGGCGGAGGGGAGGCTTGGGCCAAAGCCTCGTATTTTGTTTTAAAAAGGGAAGGTTTAAAGTGCAAATAAATAATAAACACACGTCAGCAGCACAGCTTAGCTAAGCTGCCAGTAGGAACCGCCTCCGCCTGTGACTCGTCCCGCTGCTCCCCGAGTCACATGGGTGGGTAACACACCCACTCCCAGAGTGACACGCACGCTGCGGGGAGGCTGCGACTGGGGCACAGGGCAATCGCGGCACAAGTGCGTGGGCGAGAGGTGCCCACGCTCAAGAGCCGGACAAATCGGCGAGCATCGCTGTGTCACTGCTGCGACGCCAAGAGCGGGGGGGAGGGCAAGTGAAGGGAGACTGTCAGGGTCACCGAACCCCCCCGCCGCCCAGAGGCAGCAAGGCTTTGCCCCCGGGCTTGCAGAAAGACACCCGCCCCCCCAGCCACGGGTAGAGAGGAGCTACGGCGGGGCTGTTTCCCCATCCGCGGGAGGGAAAGCACCAGGTCTGCGCCTGTTGCAAAGGGGAGGAAGAATGGGGGGGGGGGACCGCCGGAGCAGAGCCGGGACTCCGGACCGGGGGGGGGGGCGAGAGAGCCGCCGAGCAGCTCTGGCCGCGCCGGGGCTGTAGGGGGAGCCCCGGCCCAGCCAGGTGCCGCGCGCTCACACATGGGCTGAGCTGCGCACTGGCGAGGCAGCCACAGAGGCGGCTTCGTTCCCGCCGCCCGGGGCAGCGCGTGTGAACCCAGCCCGCGGCCGCCCGCCTTTCCCAGTGGCTCTGGGCATCCAGTCCATTCATACCCCCCTCCCGCGCGGCAGGGACCCCCGGAGCAGCGGCTGCGTGGGCGGGGGAAGTCCCCCCCCCGCCTCCGCTCGTCCAAGGACTTTGTTTTTGAAACACACCCTGTCCCCTCCTCCGCCCGGCGGGCTCCTCCCCCCCAGACTGCCCGGCGTCAGGCCTGCGAGCGAATCGGAGCGACCCAAGCAATAGCCCTGGCCGCAAATTACTGCAGGAAGTGTTAGCAACACACCGGCTCCTAAACAAGATCGATGACTTTCCACCGCGGCAGCCCCCTGCTCCTCCCCCGCGCCCAGGCCGGGCGCGTAGGCGGGGGAATCCGCCTCTGTCCCACCACGCACTGCCCAGGAATGGCGAGAGCCCTGCGTGTGGGGCGGTGAGGGACTAGCCCGCGACGCGTCCCCCACCCCCAGCCGCTGGTCGAAGGCAGGGGAGCTTAGATTCATCCAGAGGTTCAAAATCCACTCACTGCCCGGTCAAAGCACAAATGTCCAGGCAGCACGCGGAGCCGCTCTACCTTTGCGTAGCCCTAGCGGACCATGACGGGGGCCTCTGGGCGCTAGCAGTCTATACATAAGAATACAAGCTAAGTGTTTTCGGGCAATGCTGGTGCCTTTCTGCCCCTGCATAATATCTGTTTTTAAAACGGAAAAATGTTGCTCAAGTTTTACCTTTTTTGGTGTGCGTGGGAGCCTCTCATGCAGCAGCGGGAAAAGGAGATGTAATCTAGACATACCCCAAGTGCCTAAACTGGTTCTGTGTGGGTGGAGTTCTGAGCCCACAACCAGCTTCACTTCAAATAGGCCAAAGCAGGAGCAGTCAATAGGTGAGTGCTGAGCTAGAGACACTCTTGAACAAGGGCTGGCAATAAACAACCCATGGTCAGGATGCGGTTCCCAGCCAATGGGAGCTGCAGGAAATGCCGCTGGCCAGGCCACCACTTCCCACAGCTCCCATTGACCAGGAATGGCAAACCACAGCCAAAGGGAGCTGCAAGCAGCCTTACCTGCAGATGCTCATGTAAATGAAGTGTCTGACGTCCATCATGAGGTAACCTTGGTGAATGTCCGGCCCACGGGCCACTTGCCCACTCCTGCTCTTGACAGACCAAAAACTTGTATTTACTTGTAATCATTTTTTTGTTTTTATATCTTCTCTGAAGCCTGGAACTTGACTATACTTTCATCAAGAAATTTGTACCTTGGCAAAATAATAATTGACTGCCCTAAGGCCAGGGATTGGCCTACCTGGAACAAGCCGTAGGATGCCAGTTAGTTATCTACACAAGGGAATCAGTGCAACCAATGGCGCACAAAGAGCTCAGTTCCAGGAGATGCTGCACATTCTGCAAAGCAATCCAGCAAAGCACTATTACTCCCTTGAATAGCTCCTCTAGTGTAGAATCAAAGGCTGAAATCCTGACCCTATGCTACCATTCACTTAAATGGGGACACTTTGTCAAGGGCTTAAAATTAGACATGTGCTTAAGTGCTTTGCTGGATCCTGGCGAGTGGGTTCAGTATCTCGCAGGAGGGAACCCCAATGCACAAAGTAAGCAGACTGAAAAAGAGAAAAATAATTGTTTCTCCTGATTTCTCACAATTTTAGTCATCTTTGATGTTACAGGCAATAATGTTTGGTAAACAAAATTCAGAAGGAAGTACAATTTTTAATGTCTATGTCCCTGTGAACTGGGTGCTGAAACGAAAAAAGAACAGCATTACAAATTTCTTCGTATTTAATATTTCCTTAAAGTACCATATCCAGACGTCATGGGAAATTTAGCCTTCATTTAAAAAAAAAAAAGTAAGCTTCAGGCACTTATGGTTAGAGAGAAAAGCCTGAAAATATGATCTGAGTGAACCCCCAAAATCAAATAAAAATAGTCCAAATTTCAAACCTTATTTTAAAAAATCTCATTATTTTAAGATAATCGTGATTTGAGAGGGTTTTATGGTCTTTGAATACTTGGGATTGATGGAACTGGTTACATATGCACATTTGGGGCCAGTGACGAATGCTAGGAAGGGACACAAAGAAACCCCCCCCCCCATGTGATTCCTCCCACACCATCACTAGACCGGGAAGGGCTGTCCTTAAGGGGGTGCAGGTCCGGGGATAACTCTCTCTTTCCACCTCACACTCCTCCTATCCCCACCCCACCTCTGCTCCACACTCACCCCACCCCTGCTACGCCCCCCACTCCACCCCTTCCCCCCAAACCCTTTGCCTCTTTCCTACAGAGTTTGGGGGCACGTCATGCCCTCCCACATCACCTTTGTTTGGGGGAAATAGTAGTATAGTTTTCTGCTTACTACTATTTTTATTCTTTTTTAGGAAGCTTATAATCCACACATTCATCCTAAAAATCAAATATATATTCCTCCTCTGTGAAATGTGAATAATCTCTGACTCACAGTATATTGTAAGAATTGTTGTTTGTAACATGTACAATATCAAGTACACAATTAGTGCTATTCAGATCACATATAAATGAACTCTACTTTGTTACACGGCCTCTGCCTAAAAATTATAAAAATATTCATACTTAGTAAATCTGCAGAACTCTTTGAGAATTTACTCCCCGTCTTGTAAATATGCCATTTTTACCTATATAAAAGTAAGGTTTATAAAAATCTAATTAATCACTTATTATGCTCCCTATTTACTTATTGCATTTTTTTCTCAGCAAAAATCAATATGCCAGTTTCAGTTTTGTTTATATTCAGTTTCTCTTTCGGATTCTTAAAACTTCAGTATTTGGATTTCACATACTAAAATAAAATGTTTATTTATTTAAAACAACTGTTTTCACTGGACTTTTTTAAAATGAGAAAATATTTCTATTCACATCAAGTTTTATAAAAAGCTTTTTGGGGTTTCTTTAGAAAATATAAATGTTAAGTCAAATTAAATTTGACAAATTCCCGTCAAATACTCATAGAAATAATGTCAGTAGTTCCAGAATATACATTTTAAATTTCCATAAAAATATGGACCCTACATCAAATAAGGTTACCTGTGTTTGTGACATTGGCCACTGTCAGGAGAAAGGATAATAGGTTAGACTGACTTTTGGTCTTATCCGTATACTAGGTTGTAAGCAATTAGTCGACTAACCAAACATGTTTATTGGATAGTCGACTAGTGACTCGAATAATCGCTTTTCCCCCACTTGCTGCCTCTATCAGAGAGAGGCAGCAAGGGGAGGAGGAGCAGGAGCCCGTGCTGGGGGGAGCCAGCTTAAAAGCCAGTTCCACCTCAGCACCATCTCCAGGGTGGGTAGGGGAGGCAGAGGTGTAGCAAGGGACCCGTCGCGAACCAGGAATCAGCTGTCCCAGCGTGCACCTGGTCCTCCCCGCTGATGGCTCCTAAAACATTTAAAAGACAGAGCCGCAGCAGGGTTAGCTCCTGGGGCCCGGAGCTAACCCCACTGCAACTCTGCAGTGCCCCCCCCGCCCATCAACTAATCGACTAGTCGATGGAAATTCCATCGACTAGTCGATTAGCTGATTAAACACCATTTAACATCCCTACAGTATACCCATTCCTATAGTATCATGTATGTATATATACAGAGCTGTATGTTCATGTAGTATAAAAATGCATATCTATGCAAAGTATATAACATCTGTATCATTCTAAACACAATCACAAATACTTGTTTATATATTGTTTTGGGCTAAGACTCTGATTTTCCCTACAGTTATTTAATTGTAGGTAAAATATAGTTCAGCTGTAATACTTATTACTTTAAAAAAACAGAATAAGGTGGCAAAGTCAAACACTCAAAAGTTAGAAATTGCTAGAAATAAACTGCCAGTTCAACTTTAATTTGCCCCACTTGCGCATATGCATTACTATGCAAACTTTAACAACCTGATTGCACACAGGGTTTTTTTCCATTGTAGACATTAATCTGTTTCTATTCACTGTTCTTTTTTATCCTCATCATTCAGTGTGGCCCCATGCATTTACTGCATGCTATTCAAAACCTGCCAGGAATAAATAATTATTAAATTTCCTCATAGGCTTTTTCTAGGGTGCTCTCAGAATTTTTTCTTAGTACTTCAAACATAATAGTGACATTATTAGCCTCTGTTACAGCTGTGAATCTTTAGCACTGCTGCAAATCAGAGCCCAAGTGTCTCAAATTGGACATCTAAAAATGAGGAATACATAGGCAACCTCAATTCTTAGGACTTCCTAACTTTTGAGTGTTGACTTTGCAACCCTGACTTTCCTTTAACATTGGGTTTTTTATGTGATGTGAATTAAACTTGGGATTTCAACATTGAAGGGGAACATCTTTCCTCTTATTTAGTTCACTACACCTGATAAAAGTTTTATGTATCAATAGAAGCAGTTAATGGCTTTCTATTCCCTTATTGCTGAAAGCAAAACAGAAGAAGTTTTTACTACAAAAACATTTATCATATGGGGCTTAGTCCTAGCTTCCATTTAAGTTAACGAGAAATGTGCAACTGCCCAGGGAGGGACCAGGAACAGCCAACAAATCCACATTTCAATAAGATTACATAAAAGAAATCAGTTGCAACTGCTATAATCAGGACATGATAAAAAAGTTATTTTTTCTACTGTGATTGATCAATCGCAAGTACAAAGAAGTGTAACTACATCTCCTGTCCTCAAAAAAGCCTATTGATTCTTCATTCATTTCAGAATACAGTACAAAACTGCCCTTCATGGGCTTGCTTCTGCAACAGAGACCTTGTTTTTCTACTCCACTCTGTTCTCTCGGCACATCTGCCCCCTTCCATCTGGGCAGCTATTGGTACAAGCGCTTTCTTTGTAGCCCTTACCATCTGAAACAGCCTTCCCACTCTCCTCTTTGCCCAGGGCTATACCCAAGGCACTGGGCAGCTGTGGGGGCAGAAAAATGGGGCAGAAACAGAGACCACACATAAAACTTAAATCTTATGGGCTGCTTCTACCACTTTGTTATATGGAATAGCCCAGCCCTGACTGGCTGCTCCTCATAGCCCCTCTCTTACTGGCTGCTTCCTGCGCAACCTCCCACGGAGTCTATTAACTTTTTAAGGTGCGTCTTCACAGCAGGGCTTAACTCAAAATAAGCTACATCAATTGCGTAGCTTATTTCAAATTAGATTATTTCAAAATTGGGAGCGTCTATCCAGCAATTATTTTGAAATAGAGCACTCTTCCTCCGACTTCCCTTACTCCTCATACAATGAGGGTTACAGGAGTCAGAGTAAGAAGTCCTCCAGCTTGACAGTATTTTGACGTTATTTTGAAATACTGTTGCTGTGTAGACATACCCTTAGTGCCCAGAGTGGGGCAGGTGCCACATTATACCCCACAAAAGCATAAACCCCCCTTCATATTCCCTGAATTAATTCTGAATTAATCTGTCTCTCCCATACACACATACTATCCCAATGAATTCATCTGTTGCCACCTACATCAGACTAATTAATTAATCTAGTCTCTCCATGCAACCCCCCAAAATACATAGGTACTCACAAAGCTTACTTCAGGTTCTGCTGCTGCTTTTTCTTGTATTTCTGTGGCTCTCCTTATCATTTGCTCGTAACTGTCTATTTCCTCCTACTCTCCTCCTGGCAGGTGGGCAGCACAGTGAGCTAGCAAAGGAGCTGCAAGACAGCTGAGCACCTGGCTATTTAAGAGAAGGAAAGGTGGAAAATGAGCTTAGGCTGCTCCTGGACATGTGGAACATCTCTAATTGGCTGCTTTTTCCCAGGAGGCAGACAAAAGAAGAACAGCAAATGAGAGATTGGAAAGGGACAGTTTTCTTCACCGGTTCCTTAGGATGGCCTGAAACCCTGCAGTCTCTGCTAAGTCTGCTGGCTCTGCTAACAGTTTTCAGTTGCCCAACTTTCACTCTCTTGTAAAGCCAACTTTTCCCTTGGTCTCGAGGGCTACATCTACACTGCAGGGAAGCCTCAAAATTAGTCCAAGGCAGGCTTCCCTAATGTAGACATGCTATCTTGATTTAGAGCCCCAGGAGGCACTGGGGAAGAATAACTTAAAATGGCCCTGGTGAGGGGCCATTTCGAAATAGCAGCAGTAGAGCATCTACACATGCCTTATTTCAAAATAACTATTTTGGAACAGGCATTATCCTTTGTAGAATGAGGTTTACAGATTTCGGAATAAGCCTCACGTTATTTCAAAATTATTTCAAAATAACGTAATGGCTGTGTAGACGCTCGTATTGTTATTTCAGAATAACGTCTGTTATTCCGAAATAACTTTGCTGTGTAGACACACCCCAGTTGTCATAGAGCGCCTGAATGTCTAATGTTAAAAAAATATCATCACTGAGTTTCTTTATATATTATGGGGCAAACACAACAAGCCATACACATAGCTCACAGGATTGCCATCCTGCAAACAAAGGGGATTTTGGGGCCCTGTGGGAAACTGTCTCAGCTCCAACCTTAAGGCCACCTTCCCCTTTTCCCTGCCGCCTGAGGAAGAACATCCAATGAGCAGTGCTGAAATAGGCACACAGAGCCATCTCCTTCCCTACAGCTGCCTGGAGTGTTGGGGAGGTGGGAGAGAAAGCAGAAAGCCACTCCATTCTCACAGGAGGGCAGGGCAGTGGATGAAGAAGAAAGAAACCTGCAGCTCAGGGCAGCTCTTCTCCTTCTCACTTCTTTCCCAGGAACAATGGAGTGAGCTCCTCATTCTGCTTTAATCTTGCAAAACTGGCCCCACTAGAAGAAAAATGGAAGTTGGCCCCACCTACACTTTGGAAATGGGATCGAAGAGCCTCCACATCTGCAGGAGAGGCTGAGGTAGGGCAGAACAGGGTATAGGGTAGCTGTGAGACAGAAGTGTAGAACTGATATGTCGCTGGGAGGACAGAGTTGATGTGGGTGGGGCACAACATTAATTGACATGGGGATGAGAGGGCATTCAACTAATGTGAGGCTGAGGGAGTGAATAGGAATATAAGAATTGCTGTAGTGCATCAGAGAATTGGCCCATCTAGGCCAACAGCCTCTCCTCTGACATTGGCCAGAGCCAAATGCATCCAAAGATAGCAAAAGAAGCCTACACAAAGTATAATTAATATGGTTTGGGAGATGAGGAGAGGTGGAGCAAAGAGAGCTTAACATTCACTGGAATTTTTGTATTTGAGAACTGTCAACTCTGCACCATCAGGCAACACATTATACACATTTGTGTGTTACTTGATCTCAGGTGTGTCTTTCTTCTAACAAGAGTTCCTGCTACAAGGGATCAAAATTGCTTTACTTACTGTACATTTGTGAGCGATGACAGAACTGTAATTCTTGCACACACATTAGGAGTGAGGAAAGGGAGTTCAAAAGCGAGACAACACAAAAAAACAAAAACTTATTTTAAGCATCTCAGGTTTTGGGAGGCAATCACTTGATTTTCTGGAGTCTGACTCGATTTTTAATGTGTGGGGCTGGCAATACTGAGCTTAATGTGTGTGGAATTAAGATTAGCTCTCCAGCCAGCTCTGATGATTTGCATCACAAATTTTGTGTTAGCTGGTGTTTTTCTTGAATCCACAGCTCCCGGAGTCATGTGATTGTACAAGATTAAGATTTCAGTGGGGAACAAAATTTTCCAGCCCTTTATCACTGTGAAGAAAGGCTTGAAAATGTAGCTTCAGTGCACTATGAATTTTTTAAAAAAGGTAAATAAACTTTAAATTTTATTATTAAAAAAATCTCATGATTTTGACTGATACGTTTTGTGTGCTCTGGGTTGGCAATACTGCATCTGTGTGAACTGGAATAGTATTTGCAGTTCTCACAGATTTATCCTGTAACACTTTTCCCCTAACACCTCCCTACTAATAATGCAAAGTAGATGCATTATGAAGGCTTTTTTGGGTTGGCCATTGTCTTTGACAGGTGAGGAGAGCAACTCAAGTGAATTTGTTCCAACTCTATGCTCTTAATGGTCAAAGATCCCTGGGTTTTATTCAATGTCAGTACTGAAGTACTGATAAAATAAATAACTTTTGCTGTGACTCATCTGTGAAATGGGAGTAATTACTCCATGTCTTTCAGTAAGGTTGGGATGATTAACATTTGTAAAATAGTTTTGGGGTCTCAGATGGCAAGTCCAGAATATTATGACAAACTAATGACCTTCAGGATTTTAGCCTGAAAATCTGGGAGAGCAAAAGTAACATGATATTACATTACTAACTCTATTTTGGTTTCCACTTTTATAAATTAATTTTTTTATTATTATTCAATTTCTCTGTGAAACTTCCCTTCCCCCCACTCCCTATTGAGCTATTGTATGCCAAGGTCCATCTAGGAAGTGAATTTTTTCGTTTGAATTATAACCCTTCTCCCCAGAAAACAGTTTTATGCTGGAACACGGATCGTACCATGTACATATCCATAACTCATCAGGGATGGTGTCACACTGTTCGCGGTTAAAAATCCCCTAGCCAGCCACGCAAGCAAGAGCGGATCACCCGTGCTCACAAAGCGACAGTTTATAATACTTGGAAAAGGCTGGTTAACCACGCCGCCGGGCATGACTTTCTAAAAGCAGCTTCGTATTGTACAGCCCAGCAGGGAGGCTTGCGATGAATATTCTGCCTGCCTCTGAGCTGAAACATGTCAGCAATTTAACCTGCTCCCTAAATCGGCATGGGCGAGTTGGGAAAGCCCTGCCGGGGAATTATGCAGGCTGGGGGGAGGGGGAGAGAGAGATCTACAGGAGCTGAGATTGTCGGTCACCCACCCACCATCACCTTCCCACGTGAGCTAAAAGCAACCCAGCAACCCCTGATCGCTTGAGGAATTCCCCGCGCCCTCCCCCTCTTTCGGCTGGCCACTTGGGCTTCCCCCTTCCAAAGGGCTAACGAGCTTGCTGGCCGCTGGCGGAGCTATTTACAGATACACGGGGGGTGGCCTCAGCCGTTTTAAAGTTCTTGATTTCCTGTCGGGGAGCCGGAGGAAATCGGGGCAAGTCATGAGATCTGTTTGCAGGAGGCAGGCAGGCAAGCAAGCAAGCCAGCCGGTGCTCACCCGCATCAAGGAGGAAGCATAAAGAAGAGAAGTCGCTAGGGAAAGAGAGACACAGTAGCCAACACAACCGATCTTGTGGGTTGCTGGGGTTTTGGGGGAAGGGGGAAAACGTTGTTGCTAAATTTTCAGGAACAAATTATCTAGCCGCAAAATGACCCGAACTCCCTAGTTTTATCATGTGAGTTCGATCTGGTCAGTCCATTCTCCTAAACAAGAAAGAAACTCGTTTGCAAATTATTAGACTTTCTACAAACATTATTTGGCTGGAAACATTGCCTGCCTAGTTAAAGCACATTCCAATCAACATGCAGTTTGGGCTAGATTTGGTTTAAAAGAAAAGAAAAAAAAAAGCAACACACCCAAAGAAAGCATGGTTTATTTCTGAAAATGATTGCTCGTTTTAGAAATCATCTTTCAGATTGAGAAAGCATTGACTTGTTATGCAAGGTCATCCTGAAAAGCTAATGATGATGGGGCAGGTTGCCAGTCAGAAATGTCCCACAAGATTTGTTTGGGTTTCGTTTAAATATATCATAACCATGACTTTATTATTTCTAAAATTCAGAAATAAAATGCACAAGCAGTATAAATTGTCAATCAAATTAATTCACTGAAAGATGAAGGAAATTAATTTTCACAAACAGAAAAAAAGAACTGTCATTAATCTGACAGTTTTATTATAGGAACACAGACAAATTGTGACTAAAGTGGTATTTTGATAATGATTGTTTTATTAGTAATTTATGTCTCTTTCTAGATATTTTAACAGGGCTGATATTTAAATAATCAGTGTAATAATAAAATAAATGGTGTGAACAAATTGTCTCCTTCATTTAAATGTACTTTTTGATTGTTTTGGGGGAGTATTGATAACATTTTTACATTTAAGAGAAGTTAAAATACCAGTCATTTTTAGCTGCAGCCTAAATAATATCAAAACAGAATGGCAGTTGTTTCCCTCCATTTACTATGAGATTAAAAATCTTTTAAACGGCTTGCAAATTAAAGCAGTTAGTCAACTCATAATGCATATGTGTATTTTGTTAAGGACATTTTATACTAAGAGTACTATAGCTGTAATTCAGAGGTGATAAGGTTATCATTAGAAAAAAAAAGTTTGTTCTTCATAGGGAATCACATTTCATATAATTTTAAAAAATGAAAACCTCATATATTTCTTCACTTTAAGAGAAGATTTAATGTAAGACTTGGTTCATTTGTTTTTTGGGGAGGGCAGATTTACCCACTAGCCTTTTTATGGTTTTTAATAGAGCCTTATAAATATTTTTTATATTTTAAAGAGAAATGGGTAACATTGACTATTTGCTCATTTTACAAAAGATAAAAAAAATTAACTTTTCATCTGGTACAATTTCACAGTGAGTTTAAAAAAAACAGCAAAAAGCTGTTTTCACCAGCTTTGGTTTGCAAACTGCCTGTTGTGTATCACAGCAGAGACCGGGAAAAGGTCAAAGTTTAAATTCAGCTTGCTGCCTCACTTATACACATAGGGTCCGATTGTGCTTTTTCATGAGTATGCCAGGCTTCCACCACCTTCTTTGGGAGCATAATAAATGCAGGATTGGGCCCAGGATAAGCAGCATTCATTGACACAGTGGTAACTTGCAAAGGGAAAGATATAGTAGACAACTTAAAATGGTGGTGGGGGAGGAGGAATCAGAAAAAATTACCAATTTAGCAAAACGAACTCTTTTAACGTCTTTAATTTCAATGATTTTGAGTTATAATACATACATAATTTTTGCCTCTTTTTTGGATAAATATCAAAAAAATTCAACAAGAGGGACTGTTAAAAAGCGATTAATCTTATAAAAGGAGGGGAGGAGTAAGAGAAAAGAAAGAGGGTGTCATAACAAAGCCCCTTACAATTACAGCTGTAAAGGAAAGCACAGAAGGTGGGGCAGATATGATTTCAGCATCTTTCCTTCTTGTTTTTTCAGGATCGGAAGAGCTGAGTTCCCCTTCAGTTTGTGCCATTGAGGTAACTAAAAAGGCAAAAAGGAGCAGCGGTGGCCATGCTGTTACTACAGAGCATAAGGACCAGATCCAAAGCTGATGGAAGCATTGTTCTATTCACTTCCTTTTGCTTTGGATCAAGCCCTAACTGCAGGGGCTGAGGAGGTGCCACTTTAGAGTCCAGAAGAAACTGAAAGAAGTTAAATTAACCCAAATACTAATTAAACAAAAAGCTGTATAATATCCTAGATGTTGCTATTTATGCTTTTTTGTTCTTCAACCCATTGAACCACAGCAAACAGAACTGGGGTCTCAGGGCAGGTCTACACTCCAAACTGGCTGCACTATTGCACAGATGCAGCTGCACCTCTATAGCGCTTCTGGTGAAGATGCTCCAAGCTAATGGGAGAAAGTTCTTCTGTTGGCTTAATAACTCCACCTCTGCAAGAGGAAGTAGCTGTACGTGGGCACGAGAGAAGGTCTCCTGCTGATCCAGCACTGTCTACACAGAGGGTTAAGTTTGGTATAACTACATCACTCAATTCCACTCCAAGGGTATGTCTACACTAGCTCGTTAGTTCGAGGTAGGTAGGCAAATGAGGGCAACCGGAGTTGCAAATGAAGCCTGGGATTTAAATATCCCGGGTTTCATTTGCATCTTCACGGGCGCCGCCATTTTTAAACCCTCCTTAGTCCGAACTCCATGCCTGCGGCTACACGCGGCACGGAGTAGGTAGTTCGAATTAGAGACCCTAATTCGAACTACCGTTACTCCTCGTGGAACGAGGAACGTGGAACGAGGAATCCCGGGCTTCATTTGCAACTCCGGTTGCCCTCATTTGCCTACCTAGCTCGAACTAACGAGCTAGTGTAGACATACCCCAATGTATCTGACAAAGGGCATTTTGTCCATGAAAACTCATGATTATATATATTTTGGTTAGTCTCTAAGGTGCCACAGGGCTACTTGTTGTTTTTAAAGTTACAGACTAACACGGCTACCTCTCTGAGATTTTTTACATCACTGAGGGGAGTGGTAGTGTGTAGTACATAAGTGTATAGTGTAGACCTGCCCATAAGTGGCCATGTATATAGTAAGAATATAGGCTATGTTTTTAAACTGCTAACAAATTCTAACTGACACTGTTTAAAACAAATCTCCGTACCTTTTATAAAGGGCAAGAAATGGCTAAAAACATGCTAACTAGTCATGGCCAACCATATCTTCATGCCTATGGACTGACAATAATCAGCTAATGCATTTTAAAACATGACCTATGTTCTTAGGCAAGGCATGGCTGAAGAAACCTATTTACACCTAACATCAGCTGTGTATTTGGGTGGTAATTATATATGTATATTACAATTACTATTTTAGAAAAAAAGTGGCTGCCGTTGCACAGTTGAGGAAGAGAAATGGTTAGCGTCTAAATTCCACATACCACTGACATTTTCATTCTGGCTAGTCAACTTGCTGCTCAGGCACTGTTTACACAGAGTTGAACTGACTTAATGAAAATTGGATTTTGAATCAATTTAGCCACACTGTTGCTGTGGGGACATACTTAATTCAGTTTACTGTAGTCTTACATCAATGTAGCTTAATTAAGTAATTTTCACTAAACCAATGTGACTGTTTTGTTATTTGAAGATAAGACTGTGGACCTGTATCTTTCACTGTTGTATGTATTTATGTACTAGGATTCTTATCTGTAGGGTTTTTTAAAAAAAATTATTATCATTTTAGTGCTAATTTTTAGACAAATGGTTTGTTTTTGAAAGGGTACAAAAACTATTTGAAATCAATGCTTTACAAAAATGTTTTCCCTTGGCTTACCTGGAAGAAGAGTCCAACATTCCAGTTAATCTTTAGGGCTCCACCATGAACAATTTATGCCATTTCAAAAGTATTTGCAGATACACAGGGGTATTCAGATATTTGCAGTGTATTTTTAAATGCATATTCTCATTTCTTTCCTTTAATGGAGTCTTATCAGATGTTATGATTACAACTTAAAACTAAAATCCCAAGCTATGGAACTGTTCATGAGTAGCTAAGATAGGTATAGCACATGGCTAAAGCATGACAGATTTAATAAATAATAATAATATAATATTTAGCAAAAATGATGAGGAGTCTTGAGACATTTTAGAGACTACTCTAAGATGCCTCAGGACTCCTCATTGTTTTTGCAAATACAGACTAACATGGCTACGCTTGGAAATATTTAGCAAGTTTTACATAGCATATTTCCTCCATCATTTTAAAGCACTTTATAAAGGAGGATCAGTATTAGCACCTCGATTATACAGCACAAGCCAAGGAAGTGTCTTGCCCAAGGCCACTCAGCAAAGCTGTGGCAGAGTCCTCATTTGGGGCCTTGTTCAATAGGCTATTTTGCCAGCCTTTCAGAGAACAGTAGTTCTTTATTGATGCTGCCACAGACTTCCTGTGTCACCTTTGGCAAATCACAACCTCTCTAAGCCCCAGTTTTCTTATTTACAAAATAGCAATTATACTAATACTCAGAGAGTGTTAAAAGGTAAATTCATTCATGTTTCTAAAGCACATGGAAATCTGTGCACTTGAAATGCTATATAAGCATATAATATTGTTTAAAAAGAGGAGATATATTAGATTCCATCTCTCCAATTGTTTGCTATTGCTTCTCCCTGCCCATAGAAACCTGTTGCTTAGTGGGCAATACTAGTCCAGAAAAATGATACTCTCTCCTCAACTTCCACAAAACCAGAAACAATGCCTTTAGTTTCTTACATCTTCATTTACTGGTAAATTGCATTTTTCATTTCATTTTTGTAATTTAATTTTAAACATTTTAAATTGAGAAAGTTCCCAGACTTTTGCTAAACTGTTCTTTGTTTGTGCATCCTAACACAATCCTGACATGTCTGCAAAATGCATTTCCAGTTGGTGTAGAAACAGGATTCAAAGCAAAACTCAGCCTTTTTGTTGTTTAAGTTCTTAAAAACTGGTAGCCTTATACTACCCTCTGATTATTTCCCTCTGATGCTCAGTAGCAAAATAAATACAGAAATAAATACTTCATTCTCTAAATTGGGTAAAGTAAAAAGCACAAGACATTTACTTGGCAGATTGTCTTATTATTCTGAATACAGCTACCTCTATGGATAATTGCTTGACACTATTGGATCTCTACTTGCTAGAAGATTAGATAACATGGTGACAAACATGAACCTTCAAAATTACCATAGATACAAAAATTAAGATATTGGTGTGATAAGGAAATCTGCTTCAATAACAAACGAATGTTTCTCGTTAGATGCTTATAAGCTTTGCTTAAATTAACTATGACTGAAATACGCTCTCTAACCTTTTCTTCAATTAACTTTTCATTCATTCACAAATTCATAGGGCCTCACCCCAGAATGAGACCCTTCATTCTTCAAACAGTCTGGGTGACCTGTTACCGTTTTCAACTAATCAGAAAAACAAAAAAGGCTGAGATTAAACTCCAAGGAATCAAGTTATCTTGGAATTTACTTGAAAGAATAAACATTATCACTTAAACATGCAGATCTGCAGATATTTAACAAACCCCAGGGTGCCCTATACAGAGAAGATTTCCACATTTGATTGCCATCTTATCCACCAGAGTGGCTCTTTTAGATAATTCTTTATCTAATCAACAAGTTAGTTGGTTTGCTGGACAAAAGAAACGTTCAGCACAGTTGTAAGGATCTGGAGAACCTTCAATGTCCCCTATCCATTACAGGGGAAAAATCAGTTTAAAGGAGTAGAAAAGGTGGTTAATAAAGATCAAAGAGATCTAGAAATTGTAAGCTCTCTGCTTGAAGGATCACCAATTTGTGAATAACAAGGTGTTTTTTAAAGAAAAAAATCTTGCTAAATGTTTAATATAATATTTCCACAGACGATTTCTAGCACTTCCACAACTACTATATATGTGAGAGAGTCTGTCTGTTCAAGAACTCCTCCTAAACGGTAAAAGCTAGGATCACCAAATTCTGTATACAGCCTCCTCTTATTGTAACTTAAAGCTAGGTAAGGGTTTGATTGTGCCAGGAAACTGGGATGTGCTTGGAACGGGCCTGCTTTTCATAAAACCATATAGAAAAGAGACAGAATCAACAGGCAGCAGAAAAGAGCTGGCTGGAGATATGCCTCCTCCCAGCTTCAGGATTGTCCCATCCATTAGCCTCCCACACCATAGGCACCCTTTGGGGGGAGGGAGGATGAAGCTCCCCATCCCCAATTTGTTTGGGAAATTGTTGGCTGTTCCCCTTTGTCAGGGAGCAAGTGCACAGTTTGCTCCATTCCTCACTCTGGCTGGAGGGTGCAAGAGGCAGATGGACATGGACCTCTCCCCCAGCTGGAGCTGCAATGGCTGTGAAGAGGTGCTTCTTACTTGGCCCCAAGCTACTGTGGTGAAGGCTGGGATAGTCCTCTCTCCACAGGGAAGCCTGAACTCCTCATCCCTAGCCCCACCCCAAAGCAGGGTTTCAATGAAGAAAAACAAAAATTAGTGAGTTAATGACTCAAGCAATGGTAGGTAAGTTTTAATCTAATGTCTTAGAATTATATGATGTCTTTGTAGATGTTTGAAAGACAAGGTGAGTAAGGTAATATAAAGATATAAACCTCATCCACCCTGACTCTCTAATATTCTGGTTCCAACAACAATTATTGATGTTTGTCCAGCATCCCTGGTGATGGAACCTCAGATCTTGTTTGGAGGCTTACAGCATTACTGTAACACAAAGATTAATTATAAATAAGTAATAATGGTTCTGAAATCAAATCAGACAACTGCTAAGAGTTACCCAACTATTAGTCTTATGTGTTGTGCCTTTTAGATGTTTTTCTTCTTTTTTACATAGCAAAATGATCAGTTCAGCTGACATGCTTCAGATCTGTCTGGAAAGAGTTTGGAGAAAAATAATAAGGAAAAGTGCACTGCGCCTGAGATGACCAAAAAAAGCATATATAAATAAAGCTTTTTAATTTACTGGGTCACATTGTGGGGCAGAATTTCAAAAGACCCTTTTGAATATATAATGGATGGATGGTAATTATAACTACTGTGCTCATAATAGGATGAAGACCAAACAACTTGAGCAGGAAATCTGGAATGGGATGTACTAATCATACACAGCATTTGTCATGAATAATGAATCCACCTTAAAATGAATGGTCAGAACAAAGTTTTTCATGCCAGAATCATCATTGTCAAAGGATCTTAAGATTTAGATACCTTCAGTGGTTTGCTTGACTTTTTTCCTGTAATAGATAATATGTACACTAATATATAGTTACATTTTGTCCAGTATAGGTTCAGTCATAAGACCTGATCCTGCTAACATTTACTCATGCAAAGGATTCTATTCACTTACTAAGGGTCAAGGTTAGATCACAGGAGTTCAGACCCGGATTCACTCTACTGTGGCACCCTTTTCCTGGTGCAGTTTAATTAATCCCTCTTTGGTTTTAATTAAAACCAAATTGGTTTAATTAAAACCAAATGTGGCTCACAGCTTGGAAGCGAAGCTGTGTTGTTCCACTTCCTCCCATAGTCGCTGGTGAGTGAGGGAGGGTCCAACCCCTGCTGTAGGCACTAGGCCCCCCACTAATTTCCCAGGCTGGCCAGAGGCTCTGACCCATTACCCCTCCTGCCACAGCATTTGGGGGCCATGTGGCCCCACGTGTCGCCAGTGCCATGAAGCTAACTTTCTCAGGCTTCTGCTTCAGCCTTGGGAGGCAGGGCTTGGAGCCCCGGGCTTCACCACGGTGATGGGGCTTTGACTTTCTGCCCTGGACCCCATCAAATCTAATGTCACCCTGGTTGGCAGACTCCTGAAAACCTGCTCATGACTCCCCAGGTTGAGAGCCACTGCCATAGTGTAGGCACAGTGACAGGAGGGGCTTTTGCACTGCTGTAGAATACCATCACCTGAGTGACAGTGGCTAGGCTGATGGATCTAAGCATTCATCATTCCTCTGTTACTCTAGCTGCATACATACTCAGGGTTCGGTCGGCATAACTATGGCACTCAGGGTGTCAATATTTCACCCCATTGAGCAGTGTAGCTATTGCAACCTGAATTTTAAGTGCAGATGAGGCCAGCCCACAATGAGTGAGTGAGCAAGGACTACTCAGGAGCGGGAGGGTGTGCAGAATCTGCACTAATTTCACTGTGTACCTTTACACCCAAGTTAACATAAGCTGCTTAGGAAAGCACCTTAATGCAGGCAGCAAGTGAGTAGCTCTTCAAGACTCCCACACTTTCATTGCTGATTTATAGACAGTTTCCAACAGTGCCCGGGAACATAGATGAGACTAAAAACCCACTCTTCTTTGATTTCTTTATTCTTTATTATTTCAGGTTAATGAGTTTCATGAATGGCTTCAGATGGCTTTCATTTGGTTTATATTAAAGTAGTTGCTCTTACTTTCTATATACAGATTGTGGAAGATGGAGTTTTTATAAGTAATTCTACCTATGCCTGAAGAATCTGTTAACAAAATAGAGGACTCAATTCTCAGATACACCAAGAAAGACAAACAGATCCTTTGCATGTAACTGAGTGTGGGGAGTAACCTGGATTCTCAGAGGAAGTGGTAACTTCCATAAAATATTGAAGAGTCAATTTTCTACTCTTTCCATCTCTACCACCTTTCACTTGCATGCAGCAGTCCTCAGTAAAACCTGCAGTTTTCTGGCCTGCTGTGTCATGGACTTATGATTCAGGATGGGCTGACCAAGTGGAAAACAGGAGCTGTGTGAAGTTTCAACAATGCAACACCAAGTTTGCCTGGTTTTGATAACAGTTTCTGGTTTCAGGTTTTGATAACAATCCAAATCCCACACAATACTAGCTGAAAGGCTAGTGAAGGGCCATAAAACTCAGTATTAGGCTACGTCTACATGGCGCATTCTTGCGCAAGAAGATATGCAAATGAGGCACGGCTATTGCCACACCTGAGTTGCATACCTAATGAGCTGCCATTTTTGCGCAAGGGGCTTTTGTGCAAGAAGGAGCAGTCTACACTGCTCCTTCTTGTGCAAAACCCCCTTCTTGCGCAAGAGCCATTCTGCCTGAAAATAAGCGGCAGAACGGCTCTTGCGCAAAATGGCGGCTCATTAGGTATGCAAATGAGGGGCAGCGATATTCATCACCACACCTCATTTGCATATCTTCTTGCGCAAGAATGCGCAATGTAGACATAGCCTCAGTTTAGTGAGGTTCTAATCCAGTGTGCCCATTCTGAGAAAGCTGTTAATGGGCCACTCTGGTTTGTTTACTTACGGCTCCGCAGCCACAGAGCCTCACAGCTTCCATCCGCCTCTGGTTTGCCATTGCCGCCAAGGGGAGTCACAGGAAGCAGTGGCCTGGGCCATGCCGCTTCTCATTTTGAGAAACACTGTTCTAAACAAATGTTCTTATTACTGAGCAGAGAATATGAGATGCAAATCTTGAATTCTAATTCCAGTTCTGCCCTGCCCTGCTGTGTGGATTTGGGCAACATGTTCTGCCCCTCAGCTAGCTGTGAAATAGCGATAATAATACTTACCTCCCTGTAACACAGAAGAGTTGTAAGGATTTGGTTGCTGTGATGCATCAGGACTGTTACCTGATGTAGAATCATAGGCCTGGAAGAGACTTCAGGAGGTCATCAAGTCCAGCCCCCTGCCCAAAGCAAGACCAATCCCAACTAAATGAAGACTCCACTGAACCTGCTTTCCCTCACAGCCTGGGCACCCCGTAACCCTGTCTTGCTGAGCCCAGCTCTCCAGCCTGCTTCAACCAAGACTCAGGGACAGGGCCACACCCACCAGGCTGGGCCACACCCACCACCCACACCCACACATACAGAGCCCTGGGGATCTCTACCCCTTTCAGCAGTCAGCAGGATCCCATTTCTCCTTGGTAGGATTTCCTGCAAGACACACTCTTCCACAAACTCTAGATCAGGACATGTCCCTAGCAGGGGTGGGTAATTTACAGTCAGTTTACTGGTTAGCATGCTGAAGAGGTGGAAAGGCTTTATGGCAGGCATGAAGAGCAGGAGAACTGGGCATATAACCCCTGTTCTGAGCACCCATGCTCAGAGGCTGAGTGAGTGGAAGGGTCTCAAGCTATGACACAGCTGTCTGAAGGTTAGCCATACTCGACCCCTAACTAATTTGTTGTAATTTTTATTATGAACCTTTTTACAGCATCTACATCCAGTTTTATTAAGATTATTTAATAATAAGTTTGCCATGGATTAAATAAAAGGTACTAAGAAAGAAAACAACCAAAGGATAAACAAGAAAGCCAAAATTAAATTTGCATATAGGGAAAATATTTAATATGGTCCAAATTTTGAAGTTCTTCCTTAGGCAAAAATTTGGTTTGGATCAAATCCTACCCATGGTTACAGCTATGCAGCCTTGGAAAAGTCAATGTGGTTGCACAAGTTTAATTGAAGGCAGAAATCAGTACACTGAGAGTTTTATATTTTTCTAGTTTGTTATTTAAATAGAAGAAATTGAAACAATCTTAATTAGTGAGATTTTTTTATATCTGACATCAGGTGTTTTATACAAAAATTATACATATTCATATACATATGTTATGTTTAAATGAACATTATAGTTAGCTATTTAATTTCCATGATTGACTTTATCAGGAGCCACATGTATTTTGCTTATGTCTTAAAATGTATTTAACATTTGGTGTTTTGTCTATGAGGTTCGTTTCAATACTGCAAGTCTGCAAAGCCCTATCCACAAATTCCTCAGAACCAAGGGGAAGAAAATGTTCATTTCTGCAAAATAATTTTATTGGGTATTAATGTTACATGCAGCAACCATGTTCATTGGGGTGGTGGTGAAATCAGAGACCTTGAGACAATACCATAACATATTCAATGGTGTGTCAAGGTATTGATTACAGCTACAGCGATTTTGTGAGCATTTCATTGTGCAGCAGCCACACAGACTGTTGTCCAATAAGTTCAAAAAGGAATTTTCTGTTGTAAGTCTAGAGTCTCTAGACAGAAGGTCTAGAGAGGCTAGAGAAATCTTGTTGCCAGTCAGTAGGAAACAGGGAGGTCTCTATATCTTGACTCCATATGGGATGAAGTGATTTTGATGGTATTTCAGATTGTTGGGTTACAGTAGATACTGAAGTTTTGGTGCCAGGCCGTTTTATAAAAACAAAACAAAACCCCATGTATTTTCAAGAATGAGTAATTGTGGAAGCCTTTTTGAGGATTTTAGTATCATATTGCATAGAACCAGGAGGACATACTGCCTTCATACACACCTTGTGATCTTCACAATTTGTGTATTGCTCTAGTGTAAAGATTTTAGGTCGATATGACTGTGTGGAAGACAGGGAAAAGCTGTCCTATTTTCACAGGAGTTGGACCTAGACAATGGAATTCATTCAGGCCAGAGATTAGAATGACTACAAGCCTCATCATTATATTCAAAACTAAATGCAAACCTCAGTAAATTATTGTTTACTTTTTCTCACTAATATCTTCAGACACTCTCACTTGCACACACAGCTAACCCTATTTCTTCCTCAGACTGGGAAGAAAGCAGGCCCGTACGCAAGAATTTGTGTTTGTGTGTGTGTGTGTGTGTGTGTGTGTGTGTGGGGCGGGGGCTTTTTTGTAAATGTGGACAGCAAGCATGCGCATATACCCCTCCATGGTCCCACAAGTAAGAATGCTTCAGCCAGCTGGGAGAAGGCAGGAGGAGCACATTGCCCAAGCCTCCCTCCTTCATTAGGGTTGCCAGATGGTTTAACCAAAAATACCAAACACCTCCCCCCCCCCCAAAAAAAAAACCACTGAGGAAAAATTCTGTTGAGGGGGAAAAAAAAGTGGGAGACCAAAGTTGTTGAGCAGAAAAAAAAGGACCTCGAGAGTTACTAGGCAAAAAAAAAAAATTTTTTTTTAAATAAAACAGCATTAAAACAGCATGGCCCCTTTAAGTGCATGCAGAGTCAGAATAGGGATAGGAAGAGGGAGATGTTGAGCACTAAGACCCAGGGAAGGCATTGCTTGCCCTTGCTTCAGGTCTTTAGGCTTTTTGCTGGTGGCCATCTTGTTTTCTTGGTCGAGCCAGGAGGTAGCTTCCCTGCAGAACCAGGTAAGCAGGAGGTCCGGGGGCCCGGAGGGGAGGGCGGGGGCTGAGCCCAGTTGCTGAGTGTGTTATAGGGTTGCCAGGTGTCCGGTATTTTTGCCTCCTGGCAGGGAAAAAACCAAGAAAATACTGAACATTTTAGGTGTCCGGTATTTTCTGAATTTTTTTACTGGACAGGAGGCGAAAATACCGGACTGTCCGAGTCAATATCGGACACCTGGCAACCCTATCCCTCATGCTCCGGCTGTCTGGGGGAAGACTGGGGCTGATTTCCCCCACCCCACCAGGAGCAAGGCTTTGCCCCGACTCCAGTCTCACTCCTGGGAGAAGGCAGCGAAGGGGGAGGGGACCAGCCCCAGCCTTCCCCTGGCCAGCTGGAGCACACTTACTTGGGGGACCATGAGGAGTGAGTTCTCACCCTTTGCTTCCCCCTGCATCTGGGCTGGGGAAGGGGGAGGGGTGTCTCCCAAACCCCAATCGCACAAACACCAGTGCAACCCAAAGAGGCAAATTGTGGAGCTGGGTTCTGCCCAAGTAGCGCTGCAGCCAGCTCTGACTCCCTGCAAGGCAAGAGGGAACTGAAGCACACGTATTTGTGTCATTGTTTGCTTCCCAGGCAGCTTGGAAGAGATCTGGGGCACTCGTTACACAGGTGGGAGTTGATCATGGGTGGTCGGTGAAGGCAAGGCTGGGGGAGACAAGCCCCCAGTTCCACCTCCAGCCCCGCCCCTTCTGCTGAGGTCCTGCCCCTTTCCTGCCCCCCATGGGGAGGCATGGCGGTGTGCTGTGCGTGCTACACCATTCCAACTATGGGGAGGGGAGTGGACAGGCATGCGCACGCTCACCCCAGCCTCCCTAGCAGGGAACGCCATCAGGGCCAGCCCACAACATTTTGGCACCTGAGGCGGGGAGCTCAAATGACGCCCCCATGCCTCCTCGCTTGGACCAAAACTGTGAAAGGTCTCAATTCTGCCTTCTTCCTGTTCTACTCCTCTCATGGTACTGCTCTGCTACCTACCCCAATAAAGGAGAACTAACAACTTAAAATGCCGTGTTCAAAAATTTTAAGTAACACTTAACTTTCAAACTCCTGAACAGCAAATGTAACTTTTCTTGTCTGAATAGTAAACACTGGCATTTTTATCTGTTTGAATAATCAAACTGGTGCTTTCCGTGCCTTCTTGGTTGCAAAGATTTGAACTGCTTCCTGAAGGTCCACAGTCTGGGCCAGCTCATGCTCTATTGAGATTGTTGCAAGGCCGACCAGCCTCTTCTGTGTCATTGTGGAGCGTAGATGTGTTTTTTATTAACTTCAGCTTGGAGAAGCTGCATTCTCCACTGGCAACTGTTACAGGAAGTGTTAGAAATATGCGCAGAGCAACAAAAGCATTTGGGAAGAGGGTGGTCATCTTATTTGTGCACATATATTCCAGAACAGCCTTTGGAGTTGATCCTGATGAAATGTAACTTGAAAGGGCATTCAGTTAATCACCTAAATCACTCGCATCAATATCGCGCATGTCATCATGTGTCAACACTGTCTCTAGTGCCCTACATTGCTGGTGTAGGTCTTCTTCAGGTACAGTGAGGAGTTCTGGAATATCATACACATCTCAAATATACTGCTGTGTTCTTTGAGCTGCATGAAACGTTCTTCAACTGACTGTATTGCACAATCTAGCACCTGGTTAAAGAATTCAACTTTGTATTATTGTTTGGGGTCTTTTATGGGATTATCCCATGCCTCGTAATCAAAATGTCTTCTTCTTCAGTGACTCTTGTATTTTTGAATGGGTGGGAAAATAGCTTCAGTGTGAAGTTCCTCTGCCAACTTCTGTGCACTCTTCAGAACGTTTTGAAATCCCTCATCTGACCGGTAAGACTGTTGGTATGACTTTGCTTTGTCCAGTTGTTCCATTGCTCCAGATATATCAAGGTCAACACCTTGGAGTCTCTTGCTTACAACATTTATTTCAAACAGTATATCATGCCACAACACTAAGCCACACAGAAATTTCAAGTTATGTATGTTTCTGGTGGTTCCATTTCCCTCTGCCACTGTTCTCCCACGAACAGTTCCTGTCATAGCATTATTCTCCATAATGGCAACTATGGCATCATCTATCTTCCCAATTTGGTATTTAATAGGCTTTATCGCCACCACTCGACTTTTCCATCGTGTGGCACTCAGTGGTTTCAGTGTCAGAGAGGATGTTCCCAGATGTTGCTTCAAAATTTGCCATCAATGAGTTGATGCAGAGAAAAATACATAGATGCTTTGAATTATATTAAAAAATTCAGCAGCCTCACTAGAAGCTGGATGCTGCATCACTGACCACCAAGTTCAATGAATGAGAACTGCATGGGACAAAAAAAGCTCAAGGGTTTAACTCTCGGATCCGTGTCTGCACTCCTCTGTTCTTTCCTCTCATGTTGGCACCATTATCGTAGCCCTGACCTCTCATGTCAGCTATCGCAATTCCCATATCTTCCAGCTTTTTAAGAAGCACATTTGTCATGCCAGCTCCTGTAGTATCATCAATGTCAATAAATTCTAGAAAATGCTCTCTGACAGTCACCATTGCACGGACATTTTCACTAGGTTCTGTTGTGGTTACAAAACGCACCATTAAAGTCATTTGTTCCATATGGCTGATGTCAGGTGTGCAGTCCAGAATAAGAGTAATATCTTGCTGACTTCAGATCTGCCACAATCTTCTGTTTGACTTTCGTTGCCAGTAACTGTATGATCTCATTTTGAATTGTTTTTCCAAGATAGTGGTGTGTGTACATTTCTTGGGTGGTGACTCTTCTTAGATGCTCCTGGAGTACAGCATCAAACTCAGCCATCAGCTCCACAATTTTAAGGAATTTTCCATTGTTTGGCACATACAACTGAACTGAAGTGCCACACAGTGCTAGGTTTTGGGTAGCAAGCATTCTCACAATGGCAATGAGCCTTTTCAGAACATTTTGCCAGTAAAGAGACTCTGATGCAATCTTCTCTTGATGCTGATCATCTATGGTGGCCTTTAGGCTTTAACCTTAGTCTCATCTCAAGCTCTTTCCACCTATGGAATGCTCTCTGGTGATTTGCTGCCTTCTCATGGCATGCCAGATTTCTAGCCAGATTTTTCCAGTCCTTTGTTCCTGTAGAACCCCATGTGGCTGGAACATTAGACTGGAAGGCTATGTCTACACTGCACATTGTTGCGCAAAAAGATATGCAATCGAGGCACGGCGATGAATATCGCCGTGCCACATTTGCATACCTAACGAGCTGCCATTTTTGTGGAAGGGGCTTTTGCGCAAATAGGAGCTGTCTACACTGCTCCTTCTTGTGCAAAAAACCCCTCTTGCGCAGGAGCCGTTCTTCCGCTTATTTTCAGGAAGAACGGCTCCTGCACAAGAGGGGTTTTTTGCACAAGAAGGAGCAGTGTAGACAGCTCCTTCTTGCGCAAAAGCCCCTTCCACAAAATGGTGGCTCATTAGGTATGCAAATGTGGCACGGCGATATTCATCGCCGTGCCTCGTTTGCATATCTTTTTGCGCAACAATGCGCAGTGTAAACGTAACCGAAGAGTTTGCAACAAAAACAGTATGCAGCATTCTGGGTTTTTGAGTACATAAGCCATGGCCTCTCCACTTTGTCATCATTGGGGATTTCACACCAGTAATGTGTTGGACGGAAACTTCTATTTTCATTGTCTTTGGGGAACATGAAGTTTTTCACTTGCTGTGGCCCATGCAGTACAAGGAAGTCCCTCAGGCTACTGCTCAAGTCCTGGATCATCTAGACTTAAGAAACTAAACTGAGCAGCAGCTGTTTCTTGCGCCTCCACCACACTCTTCTCTGATCTACACTTTTCTTCAGGAATGTGCATCCATTTGAGATGGAGATATGGATGCTGCAGTAGCTGCAAGGTCACCTGCACTCTGACTAACTGGAAGATCAGGCATCTCCTCACCACTCACATCCTCACTGGGGCCGGGAGGCTCACCGTGAACATTTGTGTCTATGTATCTCAGGAGAGCTCCTTCCTGCTTAGATAGAAAAGTTTCCTTTGCTTTCTTTCTTTTTCTGAATGCTGCCCCAGAGGGGCGTTTTCTTCTTTCACTCATGACTACTGTTCTGTGCCAGCTATAGTGGCTCTCAACACTCAGTTGAAGGGGACAAATAAGCAGGCTGGTAGCAGGGCCTGAGTGAGGGAAGATATCAGCGTCTTAAGGGCCGAACTGGCTCCTACTACTTCAGTTGACTGCCTGTTCTCCTCAAGTGGGTTCAGGGAAGCAGCAGGAAACAGGAAGCTCCCCTGAGAAGCTGGTGTTAATCAGTCCAGGCTCCTGAGGATGCTAGAGAGGTACATAAGAGGCTCCTCTCTCTCCCTGCAGCTCCTGCTGCTTTCTGTTATTCCCTCTCACCTTGTCTCCTGCCTGCCTGTTACGTCTCTTGTGCCTTCCTTTCTCCAGCACAGCACTCCACCATCTCTGTGTATCTAGAGCAGAGAAAATGCATATGCACCAGCAGCAGGCACAATTTTCTACACTCTGGGTCCTAGTGGCGCCCCCCCCCCACAGTCTGGCACCTGAGGCGGCTGCTTCAGTTCACCTCATGGTAAGGCCAGCCCTGCACGCCATTCGGCCTGGCCCAGCCCAGCGTCTACTGGACCGGGAGGGCAGGTGCTGGGGGCAGCAACTCTCCGCACCCAGAATGCCTACAGCAGGTATTCTGAGGGTGGAGTGTGGGCAGGGCCAGGCCGGCAGTTTGGGAAGGGAGAGCCTTCCCCCGCCTTATACACCAGATCCCCATGGAGTCGCTCGTTAGAATGCCACACTATCAACAGGCAAAGCCCTCCTCCTGGAAACATGTGAGGTGTAATTGGCTTCCACCTCTCACCTCTTTGGTGTGGGGAACCCAGGATCTCTGGCCACCTGGCAGTCTCAGCCTGGTGCCTTGTGTAGAAAGCCCACACAGTTGTCAGAAATGAGCTTCTGCCAGGTTGAGGGCTGTTACAAGCTTGGTTTTTAGTTTAGGGCATTTTCTAAGGCAGCACTGAGCTAGCTCAGGCCTTGGGATGCAGGGTAGGACCATTGTCCTCATCTCAGAGTTGGGACAGCTGAGCCACTGGGGCTGTGGAACTTGCCCAAGGCCACCAAGGAAGTTAGTGGCAGAGCTGGAAAGAGGCTTTGGGACTCCAAATGTTTCTGTTCTGACCATCAGACAGACCCCATTTCCCAGCCAGAGCTAGCACTAGGACCCAGGAGTCCTGCTCTCAGCCCCCCTTGCTCTAGCTAAACTCCATTCCCCTGGCAGGGCTAGGAATAGGGTCTGGCCGTCCTAGCACCACCTCTTGCCTGCTCTAACCAAAGATATCCCTAAGGGTAGATAGTGAAGGAAGTGGTGCCATTCTGTTTCAGCATTACTCATGGATAGCTGCAGCCCCAGCAGGCCCAGATAAAAATGGAGCATTAATGTCCCTGCTGGAAGCAGCCCCTCTACCTCAAGGGAGAGACGGAGGCTTCAGGGACAGAAATGCTGTTGTCCAGCTTCTGAGAATTTGACATAAAAACATAAAAACATGGTGCTGGAACTAGCAGCAGGTGGCTGGGCTCCGTTATGCGGGGCAGAGTTGGCTAATGTCACCCGTGTTGACGAAACAAAGCCATGGCCTTTGATTGCATTTCCTTTGCTGGGGAGTGAGTGGGACCCTGGCCCTTATCCCCTCGGTAAGGCAGCCTGTGTCTAGTGGTTAAAGAGTAGCAGAGTAGGAGTTGGGGCTCCTGGGCCTACTCCTAACTCAGGCACTCTCTTGTTGCCATGGTCTTGAGCGTATCCTTATGGGCCCGGTTGGCAGGCTGCAGCACTCCCGTTGGGAGCATCTGAAAAATCAGGCTGTTAGCTGCTGAATGCCTCAGTTTCCCTCTTTATAGCGGGGGGTAGCGACAGCCCTCCCCCTTGCAATCCTTAGGCAGGTGTGATTGCTCTTTCCCCTGGAAAGGGACGGGTACCTGAAATCCCCACAGGTAACAGGGTGCCCTTTTGAAAAGGTAGCACCCATTTGCATGGAATACCCCCAGAAGGCACAGACAGGAAATGCCCACATGTGCTACCCTGCTGTTTTGGGCACACTAGCACAAACAGGGGCTGCCGGTCAGTGTTCCCTCGCAGGGTTTCCCAACCTGTGGATCGGGACCCAAATATGGGTTGCCATTACATTTCAAAAGGGTCACCAACTGTCTCCCCAGGTGGCTCTGCCCTCCCTTCTCCCCCTGTTTTTGAATTGCTTTGGGTCACAAAGTCTTCCTGGATTGTCAAAATGGGTCCCCATCTGGAAAAGGTTGGGAACCGCTGTGTGACAGCACAACTTCACAAGTGATTATTCAACCTGCCCAGAGCCCCTGAGCCTCTGACTGGGCGGGGCTGATTAATCACCTGTGAAGCTGTGCTGCCTGGCAGCTTAGGGGGAACACTGGTGCCACTGTTTGTCCACCCACATGGAGTACCTGGAGCCCAGTGGCAGGGAACCCTACCCAAAGCTCCATCCGCCCTGCCGGGGGCTCCCCTGGGCCAGGCCTGGGCAGCTGCAAGCCCCCAATGTGGACAGGCCCAGCAGAACAGGCAGTGGACAAATTGCATCATATTGTGACTTTGCTTTTTTGCACTTTTTGCACCCCCCCTGCGTACGGGCCTGGAAAGAGAGAGAAAGAGCAACAGAAAGAGCAAAAGAGAGAGACTTACATTTTTGAATACTTGGATAAGATTAATTACTGAAATAATGGGTGCTGTATAATAGACAGATTTCCCATAATTTCCTAAATGAAGCATTAGTGAAAAATATACCATAGACATTTTATGGATTAATTCTAGTTCTCATTCATTTTTATACATCTCAAATCTCTAGGCATATTATAAATAGCTAGTGAAATGTGTAATTATTATTGCCTCCAATATCTATGTAATAGGAGACAATAAATAAAAGCTAATTTATATAAACATACACACTTTCTGAGTACTCAGCAAACATTAATTAAATAATATAACGCATGTTAAAGTTGTCTGTTCAAATTACATACACGAAATATGTAGCCATGCAGATTTTTAGAAAATAAGACTCTGTATTTCTGCATCAAATTCAAAGGTTCTTAATGCATTTTCCAAACATTAATCAGGTTAATGTCATGATACATCTGTTAAGTAGAGAAGTATTATTATTCCCATTTTACAGATAATGAAACTGAGGCACAGAAATTAAAGACTTTTACAGTGATTGCAAGGAATAGAACCTAGCTTTTCTCTTCTACTCTTCTGCTTTAACCACGAATCTCCCTCCTCTTTTATACATATATAAAGATTAACCATTGTTTATGTAATGATTTCTCATTGGTAAAAGAAGGGAAAATATTTTAATTGTATTTCAGATAAACCACATCAAAACCTATAAAAATACATTCACAATTAATTTGGATATAGCAAAATTCTGTTAATAAGAAAGTAGACTTAATGCATAAAATTGTTGCAGGGTACTGGAATGAGCCATATGGCAATTCCAGGCTACTGTGAGACTCTGTTCATAGGGAAGGTGTTCTGTGGAAAACAAATTTAACAAAATCAGCATATTTCCAGTCTTTTCCTAAATATATAATGTGTGTAAAATATTTACAACAATATATTAAAGAAAGTAACATATAAACATGATTATTGTAATGTACTTTTTCAAAATTTTAATTGTGATCATAAGATAATAAATGTTTGAATTCCATATTTTAAAATATTTGAACAATGTATCTGTTATTGTATTTATTATAATTATACATTATATTGGGAGAATGACTTAGTAGAGACACTTCTCTTATATTCTATGTTTTAAACTATACAAATGTATATTGTCTACAAATGTACATTCCAGGGAACCTAGAACGTGTTCTAAAGTTCCAGTGTAAAATATATTCATGAAGTAATTGGATGCAAAAATGTATACATTAAATGGAAATAAATTCCTTAAGGAGAGCAGAAAACTAGAAGTGTGATTATTGTGACCAGAGTGTCACCCTGTGGGATTATAAAAAAAATCTTCTGTCTTTTGTCACGTGTTCTTTAGGTGTTATAATCACATGTTAAATTCAGATATAACTTCATTGCTTACAGCAGTGAACATCACAAAGCTACAGAATTGCCATCTCTCTCTAGGGTACGTCTACACAGCAGGGCTAAAATTGAATTAAGCTACGCAACTTCAGCTACGTCGATTGCATAACTGAAGTTGAAATAGCTTAATTCTGCTTTAGGCGCTGTCTACACAGCAGGAAGTCGAAGGAAAAACTCTTCCTTCAACTTCCCTTATTCCTCATAAAATGAGGGTTATAGGAGTTGGAGTAAAAAGTCCTCAAGTTTGCCATTACTTCGCCATTACTTCGAAATAAAGGCTTGCTGTGTAGTCACACTCTTTGTTATTTTGGAATAATGTCAGAGTTCTGGAGAGTTCTGGGCAAGAGACTATCATTGCAGTTTACTTCCACAAGTGATGATTATCTTCCAAATAAGGTCTGTGGCCCTAGGTTAGAGGTTCCCAACTGCCGGTCTGTGGACTGCTGCTGCAGAGCTCAAGCTCCGGCAGCCATGGTGGCTGAGGCGTGGCAGGAGAAGGCGGAGCAGGAGGTGCTTCCTTCCCTCCTCCCCCTTCCATGCTTGGGGAGATGAGCTTGAGGAAGGAGGGGCTCTAAGGAGGAGGGAGCGTGTTTGCCGCCAACAGCCACACCCTTTGCCCATGCAACTGCTTTTACCAGTGACAGTGCTGGGGCTGAGGTGGTGGTAGGAGGAGATGGAGCAGGAAGCACCTCTCTCCTTCCTCCCTCCTCAGTAATGGCAGTAATCCTGGGCTCCATGCTCCCCCCCACCCACCCACCCATTGGAGCGCAAGACGTGCTTGGGGAGGGAGGGAGCAGGAAGGAGGAGGGAGTGCGCTCCCTCTGCCCACGAGGCAGTAACAGTCACACTCCCTAGGGGGACAGCCTCGCTCTGGGGAATGCAGGGATGGGGTGGGGATGAAAGGGTGTTGGGTGAGGGTGTGGTGGGGTCATGGGGTAAGAGGGTGTTGGCATGGGCTATAGAGGTCAGAGGTTAGAGGGTCAAAGGGCATGGGGAATAGGGGTGTTGGTCAAAGGGTGTTAGGCACTGGTGAGCAAGGGGCTGGGCAGGCAGGTAACAATTGATTTGCATATTTGCATATCCATTATTTGCATAATGATTACGCAAATATGAAAATAAAATGTTACTAGTCCGCCAAAAGTTAGTGAATGAGTTCAAAAAAGGTTGGGAACCACTTGCCATACGTGATTCGTAGCATTTGGGATCAGGCTCCAGTCATCCCTGTCTATGGTCTTTGACTGTGCAATACTGGAAAGCTTCCAATGCAGATGTTTAGACTATCTGACTGACTGATATATGGTGACTTCTTTTTACAGTGCTATTAGTGTTCTAACATTAACAAGCAAGGAGATTCAATAAAAATACTTTTCCTGAAAAAAGGCTCAGTACTTTTATTTTAGCTTTAAGAAACTTGAACACATTTCAAACCAACCTTTGGTGAAAATTGTCATCAGGGCAGGATTTGGATGCCTTAGAAGAAGAGTTGGCAACCTTTTCAAACCAAAGAGCCAAACTACAACCAAATTCAGAACAAGTGGTCAACAAAGAGCCCGACAAGAATGCCCATTTGCATGACTGGAAGTATATAATTTAATATTATTGATAATTGCTATGATGATTAATAATAGTATAAACACAACATTGTACTCTAATCAGTAAGTTCTGGTGCTGTCTGTAGCCATGTGCAGATGTTCCATATTTTGGTCATTTGTTACAGTCTGATTGTGGGGGTGGTACACTGACAGATAGGAAGATGAGAGATATGCTCAGAGGACTGGTAAGTGGATATGGAAACTTTTCTTCTTAGATCATTTGTTAAAATCTCATCTGGGTACAAATGTTGAAAAGTCATATTTGGTCTCGGTCCACTTATTAGCGGTTAACCTGGGTCCCTGCAAGCTCTTTAAATAGCTCCCTCCTGGCTTTTGCCACAGCTCAGCCAGTTCTTGTTGGAGCTGAGCACCAGGACACACTCCCTTACTTTCAATCAATCCAGTTTGCCTAATTTAAAATGGCCCAAAAACCTCATGTTTGACTCCAACCTAAGTGAGTTCAGATTCTACTTCAGAGAGACAATAAGGTGTAAAAAGGAGCAGAGAGGATGAGAGAACATTTCTACATTACAGGGTGTCACACAGAGATGGAGATGAAATATAGCTCATCTTTCTATATATGTGTATGTGGGTTGGTATTCAAGGTGTGGTAGGTACTAGGGGTTCCCTCTGCATTGCACTCTCTCTCTCTACACACACACACACACACCATTTTGGTCAAATTCAAATAATAGGATTTTAAAAATAGTAAATGTCACAATTTTTTATATTTAAATCTGAAATTTCACTGTGTTGTATCTGTGGGGGACTAGACCCAAAAGGGGGTTGCAAAGGTACTGTAGGAAGTTTGTGGTATTGCTATCTTTTCTTCTATGCTGTCTTCAGAGCTGGGTGGCCGGAGAGCGGTGTCTGCTGGCCAGGAGCCCCGCTCTGAAGGCAGCATTCTCACCAGCAATAGTGCAGAAGTAAGGATGGCATGGGATAGTGTTATCACCTTTACTTCTGTTCTGCTGCCTGCAGAGCTGGGCCCTCAGTCAGCAGCTGCCATTCTCCAGCAGCCTAGTTCTGAAGGCAGCAGGGCAGAAGTAAGGGTGGCATGGTACAGTATTGTCACCCTTACTTTTACACTGCTGCTGGCAATGTTACAGCCTTCAGAGCTGGGTGCCTGGCCAGCACACACCATTCACCAGTCATCCCTCACTGAATGCAGTGTAGAAATAAGGGTTGCAATCCCCACTATAACTTTGTGACCTCCCATCAACCTCTTTTTGGTTGAGGACCCCCAGTCTGTATAGCATTGGATAAAAGCACACAAATGGCCAGACTTCATGGAAGAGACCAGATTTGACAGTCCATGAGGCATTCTTCATGAATGTGAATTTGATAGGGCCCTAAATATAAATATTGAAGAGCAGCTATAACCTAATGTTCAGTATATGTTTAATACATAGCTTAAATTTCCCTTTAGACAGCAAGTGTGTAAACTGAATCATTCTTAAAAACCATAGGTTAAAATTATGGCTGGAAAAGGTTTGCAAACTCAAAGCAGCACAGTAAACTCAAAACCATACATTGTGTGGTTTGCAGTCCATCCCTCCTTTGCTCATTCTGTCATGTTCAGTAAAATACACTCTGCAGCTGCCTTCTCAGGCCCTCTTGTCATAACTTGTGTGTGCAATAAGGGATTTTATTTGTAAATACCAGATATAATGTGTTTCTGAGAAGATATAATGTGTCTCTGCAACTAAGAAATACAACAAGCAAACCATCCCAGGAGATTCAGAGGAGTAGCCGTGTTAGTTTGTAACTGAAAAGACTTAAAACAGAGCAAATAGTCCTGCTGCACCTTCGAGACTAACAGAAAATGTAGATGGTATCATGAGCTCACGTAGATGGTATCATGAGTCTCAAAGGTGCTGCAAGACTGTTCACTGTGTTTTAAGTTTTTTCATTCCAGGAGAGTTAAGGCCTTTATGTTTCTTTCCTAATAAAACCTTTTACAAAAGGAGTTGAGCTCACTGTATCAAGAGATTTGTAGAATTCTGGGTTAATCTTATCTGGAAAGTACACCATATCTCCCCTTTCTTTATACTCACAAGCGTTCTCTCAACCTCTATGCCTCACAGCTGCAGTGCTAATAAATCACACACCTAGTCCCCTCCCTCTTGAAACTTCAGCTGAGTCTTCTTCAAAGCCAGAGGAGTGAATATTTGACTGCATATGAGACAAGCAACACACTAACAAGGGCATGTGAGGATCTTACTGATATTTCTGTTTGGTCATGGGTTCACTGGCGTTGGCCTTGGATTTGCTAGGCAGGACAGAATAGATTACAAAAACAGAATACTAGAGAGCCTAGAGAAAGAAGGCCAATCTCTTCTGCATTAGGGCAGATTTGTAGTGCTCTGCTAATGTAAAGCTGCCCTGAAGTTGGCATAGTTGGCCATAGGAAGATTACCCCAGTGTGGGCATTGTCCCAGTGTAGTTGGATTACATAGAGGCTATGTCTAGACTGCAGAGGTTTTCTGGGACACCAGAGGTCTCCTGGAAAACCTCTGCCACATCTAAGGAATGCATCTGCTTTTTCAGAACAGTTTCTGAAAAAGTGGACATGTTCTTTCGGCATCCCTGTATGCCTCTCGGTGAAAGGAATAAGGGATGTTCCAAAAGAGGAGTTTTTTCCAAAATTTGGCCCCGTGTAGACAGGCTAAATTTTGGAAAATTCTCTTTCAGAAAAAAAGGGGGAAAAGATGTTCAAATTGTGGTTTGCAATTTGCGTATCTTTTTCTAACTTTTCTCGGCAGTGTAGACATAGCCATAGTGGCCAAGTGGTTCCTTTACCACCCTCTCTCCTGGGGTTAGCACAAGGGTCATAGCTGCAATAAAGACCATGTGCCTGCATCCTGGTGATCCCCGGCAGCCTTAACAGCTTTTGACAGCTGGTACAAATTACACTAGCTTCTACATTGCTCTGACTTGCACCAGAAGGAGGGTCTAGCTCAGAATGCAACTAGGATTGGAGGAGTAGAAAAGCAACTGAGTTCTGCTGAGAGTTCCTAGACCACAGCCAAAGACAGGCCAAAACATGTTATCAGACCATTAATCGGACTCATTCACATCTGGAAGAAGCAGCCAGCTAAATATATTTAGTATCAGACATTTGGAACGGGATGATTTCCTCTGACTTTCCAGGACCCAAGTTAGTAACAAGAAAGTGAAATTCATTGTGCAAGCTAAACTTTATTTCAGTACCAAATTCCACCCTGGTCTGGTTTATTGTGAGGGACATTCAGCTCTGAGCAAAGTGTTCTCATTTTCATTTCTGCTTTGCTGGTCACCTTAAAATTTTCCTCTTCTTTTTTCTTTGTCTCTCAGGCTACGTCTTCACTGCAGAGTTTTTGCGCAAGAAAAAGTACAGTAGATCATCAGAAGACAGGGCTTTTTGCGCAAGAGTTATTCCTCTTTCTACAAGGAATGAGCCTTTTTGCGCAAGAGCTCTTGTGCAAAAAGGCATGTGTGGACGGACACCAGGAAAAAAGCACAGGTGCTCTGAAGGCCATTCTCTGAATGGCCATCAGAGCTTTCTTGCGCAAGAGCGTCCATGGCAGTGTGGACGCTCTCTTGCGTAAAAGCACATCTCTTGAGCAAAAGCACATGGCAGTGTGGACGCGCTCTTGTCACAAGAACTTTTTGCAGAAGTTCTCTTCCACAAAAAGTTCTTGCGCAAGAAGCCTGCAGTGTAGACATAGCCTCAGAGTGTGAGGCTACGTCTACACTGCAGGCTTCTTGCACAAGAACTGTTTTGTGCAAGAGTTCTTGCGCAAAAATTCTTGCACAAGGGCGTGTCCACACTGTCATGTGCTTTTGCGCAAGAGTGTCTGTGGCAGAGTGGATGCTCTCTTGCGCAAGAAAGCTCTGATGGCCATTTTCTTGTGTCTTGCGCAAGAAACCCATGTTGCCCATCCACACTGCTTTCTTGCACAAGAGCTCTTGTGCAAGAGGGCTTATTCCTCGAGGGGAGAGGAATACCTCTTGTGCAAGAAGCCCTCTATTCTGACGCTTTACTGTAAATTTACTTAAGCAAGAACGCATGCAGTGTAGACGCTCCACAAGTTTTTGCGCAAGAACGACCATTCTTGCGCAAGAAGCCTGCGGTGTAGATGTAGCCTGAATGTTTTATCTGTAAAATATACTCCTCTCTCCTGTTGTGCAAACCTTAGCATTTACCCACACTACACCAAGGGGATTGTTTATTCAAAAATAACTTGAACTTCTGGACCAAACTCTTTCCTGACATAAACTGGTTTATCTCAATTGATTTCAAGGATGATCTGCTCCACTGTTCATTTTAGAAGATAAAACAAATCAGAATTAAATACAACTCACTCATCAGAGCTGGTTGAAATATTTCACCTGAAAAATTTTCCTAAGGACCTGTAAGTTTCATCAAAAGCCAAGTTTTTAATGGGAAAATGTCAATTTTGAGAAAATTTTTCAATGCAAATTCCATAACATCAAACTCATCAGAAAGGTTGACATTTCAAAACAAATTACTTCATTTTAAATTGACATTTCAAAATGCATTTTTTTTGTTTTGACATTTCCAAAGTAAATTTCTCTGAAAATTTTCTTCTGGGAAAATGTTGAGTATTTTGACTTTTCATCCTATTTTCAGATGAAAACAAATGTCAACATTTTGGAATTTCCCCTGGATTGGAAAATTCCATTTTCTGAGCTGTTCTGTTATTCAAATTCAAAAGATAATAAAATGTATAGAAAATTCCTAAATCTTCTTAGCTCTGCTCTAGGGTGTATGGTATACAGTAACAGTATTCAACAAATAACTAAAATCAGAATCCTGAAAGTAGATTCAAATGTTGAACTTTTCTAACTGCATGTCCAAGGCTTTCGTATTAAATAATAATACAGTACTTAGCACTTATACCAGTGTAGTGGTTGAGAATTAATACTCAGAACCCTATCATGTAGTTAAGCATAGTTATCTCACCATTTTACAGATAGTTAAAATGATATTTAGAGGGCCAAATTTATCCCAGGTTTAATCATTTAATTTCAGTCTATTCAAGATCATGAGTTTCATCTACAATGTCAAATTCTGCTTATAGTTATATCCATACGCCACCATTTATTTCATGGAGGATTTGCATGATATGGGAGAGCAAAATTTGGGCCAGACATCTTAAAGGACATGTGAATAAATGTCTGAACTGAGACCAGAACTTAGGGATTCCTGATTCCCAGTTATGTATAAATTTCTTTAACTCATGCTGTTACTTTGACCCCCATTGTAGGCCTTACTGCATGTGATATTTTATATGTGATTTCTAGCAGCTGTGAAGATTAATAACAACAGGGGCGCAAAAGGGGCATTTGCCCTGGGACCTGGTGATTCAAAGGGTTCCGGGGGCCTGACTGCAGCCACTGCTACTGGGGTAGCAGCCAGATCCCTGGGCCCTTTAAATCACTGGCAAAGTGTTGCGCTGTACGCTCCACCCAGCTCTGAGTGCTGGTGGGGACCCAGTGCCACAGTCCATGTGGTGCTGAGGTCTGGCTGCCCTAGCCCCTTTCCACTCAAGCCCCCAACCCTTCCAGGGTGCAGAGCCAGCCCTCCCCACACCTTGTCCAGAGGCCTGTGGAAGCTATCAACCCCCTTAGTGTGGGTGCTGCAGCACCTCCTGGCTTGAAATGTTTTCCATTATATACAGGATTTACAGTTTGGTTCAGTGGCTGTCAGCACCCCCACTGTAAAAATTCTTCCAGCACCCCTGCGTCCTTCTATAAATGATCATCACTGGAAGATCAGAATGAGGTTTATAAACATTATCCCCATTTTCAGCGGGATAATCTGAGGCACAAAAAAGATTAAGGCAGAGTCAAAGGATTTAAGTTTACTATCATTGGGAGTTAGATACCTAAATCCCATTGGAAATCCCAGCCTAAACAACTTGCCCAAGGTCACACAGCAAGTCAGTTTGTGAAGTGGGAATGGAGCCAGTCAGTCCCAGTTTCCTATTATAACTGATGGACAGTTCACAGGACATTTGGTCATCATTGCACAAAATCTTGTCAGCAGTGTTTTGCCATGACAAAATTATAATCCTAAATAGAATATATTATGCTAGATAGAAGATACACATTGTAAATTCAAGTTTCTTTGTATTTAACAGCAAGGATGACACATCCCATGGTCAGATCTCATTGCGATAAAATATTTGTGGTGAAAGAACCAACATAAAATGATGCAGTCCTAATAAAATGTCCATTAAAGACCAGATGTATGCACCTGGAAAGCAGGACACACTACATTAAAGATCATACCACAAATATTCTGTTTCCTATTTGGTCTCAGATCTAAAGTCAAATGAGACATTTCTCATGCTGGGAAGATTATTTTCACTCTTTAAAAAATTGTTACAAAAACGAAACTAATACAATCCAAGTATTTATATTATATAAATACACGCACATGCACACATACACACACAGAGTTAGATGTATATTTTAATAAGTGTAGTCCTTCATTACTTGCATGCTTTAACCTCTCACTGAAATCAGTGGGAGGAGCAATGAACTGTGGGAGGAGCAATGAACCCAAGTAATGCAAGTTCAGACTCATCTTTGACATCTAGGAAAGTTATATGGTAACACTAAATCGGTCTCTTTGAATCCATATGGGGCAATCATAAAGAGAACTCAGTTCTTAATGTTATAGAAACAAATAATTTTGACTGGTGTTTTAAAAAATATTTCCCCTTAAATTTTGTGCAACCACTGATGTGGAAAGCCCTGCTTATTGGGTTCCCACAGGAAAATCTTTAACTGGTCCTTCCATAGATAATTTTCCTCATGGCAAGAATAGTACATTTTGTATTTTTGGTGTGCATCATATAGAAAATGATTCTCTTTTCGTTTTACTTATTTCAGTGGAATTTTAATTAGATTTCATTACTTGTAACAGGCAGTTACAAGCCCTTTTGTCAACTTTATTATGAAGCATATTAATGAAAAGGGTGATTCATGGATTCATTGACAGTATCTTTAACTGGTTAACAAAAGGAGTGAAATAGCATTGTGCACCCAGTGTGCCTAGGTGGAAGTGGCTGGTCAAGCTTCAAGCTAGGGAAGAATGAGGCCCACTATAGCCAGAAGAGAGAAAGAGAGAGATGACAGGGATGTCTATGTGTTCCTTATTCCCATCTTTAGTGGCATTTCACAGCTACAAGGGGTGTTATATGCAGTGGGTATCCTATTCTCATTTACGCTAAGGCCCCTTTACATCACTCAGGGTATGTCTACACTACAGAGTTAAGTCGGAAAAACGGCCCTGGGAGTGATCTTCAGGTGAGTGGTCTCACTTTGTCACACACACAGGGTAGGGGAGGCGGGCACACAGGGGGTGGGAGGTGAGTGTCGCTCAGGCTGCTCGGGCTGGATATTGTGCTGTGGTCTGTGCACATGTAACCACGCACAGTGTCAGTGTGTGGCACGTGGATGCAGCAGGCAGCCCCTGAGCATGGGTGGGATCCTCCTGCCAGGCTCAGGGGAGGCCACACACGTCCTGCCATGGAGGGGGGGAGCCCGGGTCGAAGCAGGCTAGCCACAAGGGTGCAGGCATGACCCCACACAGACCAAGGAGTGTCACACACAGCACACGGGCATGCCTGCATGTGCGAGGCAGCAGCTGCTCCCATAGACAGCGCTGCGAGCTGCACCTGTATGTGTGGACCCCATGGAGGCCCAGGCTGCTCCCAGCTCCTCTGCTGCCATGAGGGGATCCTGCTGTAGCCAGACCCTTCCCTTGCCTGCTTGTCCGTGGGCTGGGGGATGTGGGGTGGGAAGCGGGCAGCATGGTTGTCTGGGCATGTCAGGTCCCCTGTGAGGCTGGGTCTGCTGTGAAGGCCACTCATGGCCTTGCTCCCAGGATATCCCCGTCCTCTGGGCCATGATCTGTTGGCGGCTGCTCACAGAGGAGGGCACGGCCTCAGGAGCAGTGCAAGGATGACTGACCGCCTCTCCCTCTGTGTGTCCTCCACAGCTGGACCAGCCGGGACTGAGGGACGAGCCACACCACTGCAGCCACCTGCCAGAGCCCAGGAGACCCGAAGGTGCACCAGGGTCCAAGAAGACCTCATGCGCCAGCACATCAGTGTCCTGCGTGACATCCACCAGACCTTGGCGCACAAGGTCCACGAGGACTTGGAGTGGTGGAACTGTGCATGGGACCAGTTGATGCAGCAGTGTGACAACATGTGTGCCGTCATGTTGTGCATGATGGCACACCTGCCTGATTGCGCTGCTCCTGGTTTCCATCCTCCTGCCCCCCCGCTATCCCCATTCCTCCTCAGCTTGCCCCCCTGCTATGCCCTTGCTCCTTCCCCAGGTGATGCCAATGCCCCCAAGTGATGATTATGCCACCTCCCTCTGGCCCCTGCCAACCCTGACCCCGCTCCTGCCCCCTCCTGCCAACTCCTGTGCTCTCCAGACCCACCCAACCCCAACTCCGACAAGGTCCCCGCACCCGAGGTGGCACATCAAGCCACCCCCCATGTCCCTCCCAGCCCAGAGCCCCTTCCCCCTCCCAGTTATGAGCTCCCCTTCCCCGCATAATCTCCCCTCCTCATGGCCAGTTTTTCTGAATGTTTCATAAATACAGACTTCATTTTTTTGAAAACCAAACAGGTGTGTTTATTGAGAGGTCAGGGAAAGGGCAAAGGAAGGGGGTTTGGTGAGGAAGGGATAACTCTGCAAGCCAGAGGCCCCTGTTGGGGAGGCCCTGGGGAGAGTTACTGGGGTCCTTGAGAGAACGTCTCCCTCAGGGCCTCCTCCTCGGCTGCTCAAACACTTGCTCCTCATGGCCGGCATCTCCTCCCCACCCCGGGAGGAAGGCCTTCCGACACAACATGCTGCGACCACCGCAGAGATGTTGTGGTCCCCCACGTTGTGGAGGGTCAGCAGGCACCAGAAATGTGCCTTGAGTTGGCCGAAAGTGCACTCCACCTGGATCTGGGCCTGGTTGAGGTGGGCATTGAATTGCTCCCTGCTGGGATCCAGGTGGCTGGTGTTCGGCTTCATCAGCCACAGCTTGAGGGGGTAGGCCACATCCCGCACGATGCACAGTGGCATCTGCACATCCCCAATGGCAAGTTCACGGCGGGGGGAAAATGTGCCTACCTCCAGCTTGCGATACAGGCTGGAGTTTCTGAAGACTCAGGCATCATGTGCCCAGCCCGAACACCCAATAAAAATGTCTGTAAAGTGTCCCCGTGATCGACCAGAGCCTGCAGCACTATAGAAAAGTAGCCCTTGTGATTAATATACTGGGCCACTCGGTTAGGTGCATGGATCGGAATGTGGGTTCAATCAATGGCTCTGCTGCAGTTCAGAAACCTCAGGACAGCAAATACAGCCATGGTCGCATCCAGGTCTCTCAGATGGGCGACCCTCTGCAGCAGGATAGTTGATAGCCCTCATTACTTGCAGATAGGGTTGCCAGGTGTCCAGTATTCACCCGGACAGTCCTGTATTTTCACCTCCTGTCCAGTAAAAAAATTCAGAGAATACCGGACACCTGGCAACCCTACAAACACTCAGTGCCTGGCCTCCCCCTCCGGCCCCCATGCTTACCTGGTTCCACAAGGCTGCCGGCACAAAATGGTTGCTGGCCAAAAGATCAAGGGGAATGCTTCCCCTGGGTGTTAGTGCTCAAACGCTCCCCTGTTCCTATCCCTGCACTCACTCTTAAAGGGGACATGCTGTTTTAATGCTGTTTTATTTTAATTTTTTTTTGTTTTGCTCAACAACTTTGGTCTCCCACCCTTTTTTCCCCTTCAACAGAATTTTTTCCCAGTGTTTTTGGGGGGGCATGTGTGTGTTCGGTATTTTTGTTTCAACCATCTGGCAACCCTACCTGCAGAAGGACAAAAAGAAACACACAAAACAGAGAATGAGAGAGGGCCTGTGCCCTTGGGAGGTGTCCACCCTGCTCCCCCTCTGCCCCCTCAACACCCAAGGAGCCACCCCCAAGAGGCCCCCTCTAGCACCAGGACAGTGTGAGGGCTGGATGGCACAACCCCCAAGGGACGGGGCTTCCCCCCCACCCCCACTGAACACCCCATAGCTCCCAACCCCCCTTTCCCGGGGGTCCCCCTTTCCAGTACTTCCCCACCCCCCATGGGACTGCAGCCCCAGAGCACCTTACCTCCATGAGGAGGGCCCTGATGGTGGACTTCCCTATGCTGAACTGGTTGGCCACCAACCAGTAGCTGTCTGGGATGGTGAGCTTCCATATGGCGATGGCGACCCATTTCTCCAGGGGTATAGTGGGCCACAGGTGGGTGTCGCGTCTGCGGAGGGCAGGGGTGAGCCAGGCACATAGCTACAAAAAGGTGGCCTTCCGCGAGCAGAAGTTTTGGAGCCACTGCTAGTCGTCCCACCGCGCCTTGACGAGCCGGTCCCACCAGTCCGAACTGGTGTCCAGCCTCCAAAAATGCCTCTTCACAGTGGAGTGTGGTTGCCAGAATGTAGTTCCCGCACCCAGGGAGAGGGTCCCCAGAATAAGCTTGGGGTCAGGCTTGTGCAGGACCAGGAAGGAAGCTGTCACAAAGTGCTGCAAAAACTGCAGCATGGCCGTGTGGGGCCATCGCATGCCCCGGGGCAGCTCTGGCATCATGACTCAAAGGAAAAAGCTGTGGCATCCAAAAAAGCAGGGCAACCACAGCAGGCAATGCGAGAGCTGTGCTGTCCCTCGAAGAGGTAGCAAGCATGTAGCAGAAGCAGAGAAATGGCTGTCTATGGGGGTTCCTTTAAGCGTGTGAATCTGCAAGGCTTCGGCACCAGCACTCAGAAGCAACTGGTGACCTAAAGCCCTGCCTGAAGTGGTTCCAGGTGGCCTTTTATGTGAGAGAGTGTCCAATCAGTCTGAACACTCTCTTTCGAAAAAGCAGATTGCTTTTTCGATGCGCTTTTGTGTGTGGACGCTCTTTCGGAAGACATTTTTCCAGAAGATCTCTTCCAAAAAAAGCTTCTTCCAAAAGAAGCCTGTAGTCTAGACATAGCCTCAGACACAATACAGGGGCCTTAAAATGCAATAAACTCCCACTCTAATGCACCTTTACAGTGCCAGATCAGTGTAAAGGGGCTTTGTGTAAATGTGAAGCTGGTCCTATATCTGCAGGGCAGGAATCATCTTTTCATTATGACATGTCTAGGGATTAACACAGCAGGCACTAACCTGCCATTGGGTCTTTTGGGAAGCACCCCAATATAGACAGTAATACAAATGGTGATACAAATGGGGGAAAAATGTTTCTTCGTACAATAGTTTGATGTACTTGATCGTGTAACACTAATTCTGAGGATGGAGTTTTCCAAGACACAGACAGAACTTTTCACTCACTAGCCCAGACACTAGCATTTTACATCCTCTTTGCTTTGGTATAAACACAAAGTACAAGGATGTGGCAAATCAGACCCAACTGGCTATTTTCTTTATTCTGCAAATGTTTTTCCCATAGCCGTACAAATGCAGCCATGGTATTATTCCAGTGACTGCTTATACAAGGGCTGATTTTGGCACCGAGTCTACTTCTTTTTATTTTCAGGTAGTTTTTCAGGAAATCACATTGAGCACTGCTGGGAAACAACCTGCAGTCATCCCAGTGAACAGCCACATTTGGATACCAGGAAATAGTGTCTATCAGTTCACTGGAATCACAAATGAGGAAATAAATAAATCAGGACAACTCCCTTAATAGGCATTTTTCATGCGGTCAGCACAGGTGCTGAAGATGTCCTACTGGAAGTCAGACATTGGGGGTGACTGGTGAGGAAGGACACAAGGGAGCACCGTCAATGTGACACCTCCCCCCACATGACTCCTTCTGCCCGGTGTTTGGGGGAGTCACGTGCCCCCTCACCCTTCTTCACACGTTGCCCCTCTCAGATGCTTTTAAAAGATTCTTGAAATGTTACATCCTAAATCTTGTATTCTATTCCCAGTGCCCAATCCTGTTCCTGTCTAATCTCTTTGGAGATGTTACATAATCATAGAACACTAGAACTGGAAGGGACCTCGAGAGGTCATCGAATCCAGTCCCCTGCCCTCATGGCAGAACCCAGTACTATCTAGACCATCCCTGATAGATGTCTATCTAACCTGCTCTTGAATATCTCCAGAGATGGAGATTCAACAACCTCCCTAGGCAATTTATTCCAGTGTTTAACCAGTGTATTGTTATTAACCAGTGTAATAATCTAAACTTATTAACCAGTGTAATAATCTAGGATTAGTGATATGGAATAATGGCATGAATCTTGTCAGTGATCTGGTTGGTCAGGTAAACGTACTGTGTAATTATGGTGGGTTATTAGAATTTTTTGTATAACTATTAATCGGACTTTATATTGGGAGTGATGAATACTTATGATATAGCTAGTATACTTGAATTCAGTGGGGTCTGTGCATGAAAACAATACAATAACTTCTCAGATAAAAACATCCAGGTACACATATGAAAGATACTGAATGGAGCAAGATGTTAGGATACAGGATGCTTGAAGTTGTCTCCAACAACTGGCAAGTCTTATAATGCCAAAACTGAGAGCCTGGAGATTAACTAACTAACTAACTATGCACAAAAATTAAACAGTTAAAAAATCCATCTCAGGAGAAGAAGGGTCAGAAGTTGTTGAGGGGCACAAGAAGAGAATCTACAGAGGGTGACTCTGGGTTGTATCTTCCTAGATCCAGGGGAAAGTAATCCTTAAGGTGAGGCGGATACGCATAATTGCTTGAAAAGCTGTGTTCTCTTAAATGTTTTGGTTCTAAATAAATAACACTTTTCTTTAAGAAGGCTGTTTGATGGCTGTTTTAAACTGCTCTAAGCAGGAACAGACTTGCATGGTTTAGACATAAGTGAGAATTTATGTGCGGATCACAGTTGATGCACCAGCAAGCCAGCCGGCAAAGGGGGGAGGAAATGGGGCAGATGCCCCAGGGCCTGGCGATTCAAAGGGCCCTGGAGATCCCAGCCACCATGCTGCTATATCACCACACTGCATGCTCTGGATAGCACCGAGGGCAGTGGTGGGGCTGCCCCATCTCCGCCCCTTTCGCCTATGGCCCCACTCCTTTCAGGAGCACAAAGCTGGTCCCTCCTCACCGTGCCCAGGGGCCTGCTGAGGCTGCCAGCTCCACTGTGACCAGAGATTGCAACCCAGCACCTGGTCTGACAGCAGGAGAATCACAGGATTCCATCCCAAGAGAAAGGTCAGAGCTACAGGCCTGAGAGGGGTGTAATCAAAGGGACAGGAGGGTGAGAGGTGCAGTTAATCATGGTAACCATGACAACTCTGCACTCCAGAAAATAATGCCTTTAACTGCATCCACGTGGCCTGTGATTATAAAGGACAAAAAGAATCTAGGACTCTTAGGAATGTCTACACTACAGAGTGTTGTCGGAAAAACGTTTTTCCGACAAAACTTGAGTTACGTCCACACTGCAATTGTGTTCTTTCCAAAGTAAATCGAAAGAACAGCAAAAGCGATGAGGAGTCCTGTGGCACCTTATAGACTAACAGATTTATTGGAGCATAAGCTTTCGTGGGCAAAGACACACTTTGTCAGATGCATGTAGTGGAAATTCTAGAGGCAGTGTGACGGGCCGGCAGCGGCCCGCACTAGAACGGGGCGGGCAGCGGCCCCGGCCCCGGCAGAGTGCCTGGGAGGGGCTGCCTCGCCGGCGCGCCACCGGGAAGGCGCGCCCGCTGAACACCGCGAGGAGCGGAGTCCCGCGGCCGCGGGGAATAGGGCCGGCCAGTGGGCTGGGCTGGACGTGTGTGCCCCCGGCGGAGGACACCGGGACGCAACTCCACCCCCTGCGTCCCAATGTAGGGACGCCGGCAATGCTGGGGGCGGGGACGAGGGAGATGGCGTAACCTCCGGAGGGAGGTTCAAAAGCTGCCCCGGAGCCAGGGCAAGGAGGAGGACACCAGGGAGGCAATTCCTCCTTCCCCGGTGGAGACGGGGAGACGGGACACTGGGGGAGCTGCGGAGCAGAATCCTGCATAACTCCGACGAATAGGTAAGGATCGCCGGCTTGGGCCCGGAAACCGCGGACTCAAGGGTGGCTAGGAAGCAGCCTGGGGCAGGGCCATTCTGGCGCCCGTGGGCTGACGCGTTACGAGGTGGGACCCCGTCAGCTGGGTAAGGGTCAACACCCAAACCCTTAGGACCCCAGGCTGGGACCTGGTGGAGAGGGTGGGCCCGGGTCCCCGTAGCCTCCTGGATTCCTCCGTGCTGCACCCAACGCGGGAGGAAAGTAAGCAAGAGGGAGATGGGAGGCACCGCCACCCCAAGAACCGCGGGGACGGACTGAGGCACCCGGGAGGGGAACCGGGAACATCGGGCTCGCTGGGCCCCGATTCTCCCACCCCAGGGGGGACGTCGGGAGCTCGCGCCCATCGAAGTACTGAAACCATAAGAACCAGACGGCGGGCTCGCTGGGCCGTGACCCCGAGGAGGGGGTTGCGTGCTCGTGCCCAGAACTAGATCTGTCACAGGCAGGTATAAATATACAGGCATAAGAAAAGAGTACCAATCAAGAGTAAGGCTAGAGATAACAAGGTCAATTAAGTCAGGGAGGATGAGGCCCACTTCTAGCAACTGATGTGGAGGTCGGAGGTGTGAACACCAAGAGAGGAGAAATTGCTTTTGTAGTTGGCTAGCCATTCACAGTCTTTGTTTATCCTAAAATGATGGTGTCAAATTTGCAGATGAACTGTAGCTCAGCAGTTTCTTTCTTTCTTTTGGAAAAAGGCGTGTGTGGACGGGGAGGAGGGTTTTCTTCAGGAAATAACACAGGTGCCCTGGTGGACACTCTGTCCATACTAATCACAACTCTGTAGTTCCTGTCTCCTGCCAGCTCTTAAAGCTGCAGGCACCCGGGATAAGCTTTGTGGCAGGAAGGTGGCCGTGGAGCAGCACCCTGACCACACAGCTCTCCCTCCCACACAACTAAGAGGTAGGGCCGAACAACAAGCCTTCCAAGACCCACTGGCCCTCACAGGGAGCAGCCCCAGGGCTCCTAGGGTCCACCAAGGGGCAGCAAATACCGTGCGCCCTCCTGGTCCGGGGCGGAGATCCTGCCCCTCCTGGAGCTGTGGGAGGAGGAGGCCACCCTGCAGGATCCCTGCTCCCAGAAGCGCAATGCTGACATTTATGGCTGGATGGCTGAGGCTCTGGCTGAGAGGGGACACCACCACCGTACCTTGGACAAAGTCAGAAGCAAGGTCAAAGAGCTGCGCCAAGGATACGCCAGGGTCAGGGAGCACAACTCTCACTCCGGGACAGGACCACACTTGTGCCCATATTATGAGGAGCTGCACAGAATCCTGGGGGGTGGTGAAGCCCTTTCCCCACCTATAATGGTGGACTCGGGGCTTGAGACGCCTGTGGTGGCCCAGCTGGAGCTCCTTGATGAGGAGAAGGAGGAAGAGGAGGAGGAGGAGGACGGACAAACAGCAGCTGCAGGAGGAGGAGGACATGGCCAGTATGGTCACTCTCACCCTGGAGCCAGTACCCCAGGCCTTGGACATCTCCCAGGCATCCTCTGATCCTCAGGTGAGTGCTGTCAGTTTTCCACACACACACAGGGCGGGGGAGGCGGGTGCAGAGGGGATGAGGAGCAATCATCGCTCTGCCTGCTTGGCCTGGGCATCATGCTGCATTCTGTGCACGTGTAAGCATGTGCAGCAGCAATGTGCACCATGTGGCCTCAGGAGCTAGCTCCAGAGCACCCATGGGCTCGTGCTCACAGGCTGTGTGGAGGCCCCACACATGTCTGACCCCTGGAGGGACGCCCTCCCACCACCAGACACCGCTGGAAGCAGGCTGGGCACAAGGACACACGCATGACCCCAAGCACTCTGAGGAGTGCTGCAAACAGCACATGGCCATGTCTGCATGCTCGAGGAACCTCCTGCTCTCACAGACAGTGCTGCCAGGCACAGGTGTGCGTGCAGCCCCAATGGAGGGCCAGGCTGCTCCAGGCCCCTCTCCCGCCCATGGCATCCCATTGTGGCTGGACATTTCCCTGGCCTACTTGTGCATGGAACCGGGGTGGGGCGGCTTCCTGTGATCACCTGGATTGCCCTCAGAGTCTGCATGGATGACTGACCATCTCTCCCTCTTTTCCTCCACAGCTGTCGCTGAGGGGCGATCCATGCCATCAGAGGCAGCTGCCCGACCCCAGGGGAGTCACAAGCGCAGGAGGGTCCACGAGGACCTCATGAGGAAGGACGTGGCAGTCCTGCGCGACATGCAATGAACCCTGGCCCAAAAGATCCAGGATGATGCCAAGTGGCGCAACCGAACGTGGGACCAGCTTGTGTGGAAGGGTGAAAATTTGTGTGCCATCATCTGGGAAGTAATGGCACACCCGGCTCCTGTTCCCATTCTAGCCCTCCCCACTCCAGCCCCTGTCTCCACTCCAGCTCCCCCTGCCATGCCTATACCCCCTCCCCTGGTCCCCCTAGACATCCCTGACCCCACTCCAGCCCCCATCCTGCCCACCCCTGTGGTCCCAGGCCCCAGCCACCCCTGGGTTTGCCAAGGTCCCTGGACCGGAGGTGGCTCCACCAGCCGCCCCACACGCCACTCCCAGCCCTTCTCCCTCCAGGTTCTCTGCCTCCCTCCTCCCTCCCCCTCCAGGTTCTCTGCCCCCCTCTTGCCCAGTTTCTGTTCTTTAAAAAAAAAACAATGTTGTTGTGGTTCCACTCAAAACTGGTGTGTTTATTGGGAGTACAGGGAAGCGGGGAAGGGTGGGGTTGTTGTGGGAAAGGCATAGGGGGGCAAGGCAGAGGCCCCCATTGGGGAGGCCCTGGAGAGAGTTACTGGGGTCCTTCAGAGAGACTCTCCCTCAGGACCTCCCTCAGGACCTCCTGGATGCACACCCCGGCCTGATGTGCCTGGCAGATGGCCGCTGTCCACAGCTGTTCGAAGGCACTCCATTCATGGCTGGCCTCTGCTCCCCACCCGAGGAAATAGGCCTCCCCTTGCTCTCCACTATGTGGTGGAGAACACAACATGCCGTGACCACCTCGGAGATGTTGTGCTCCCCCATGTCGAGGTGGGTCAGGAGCCACCTGAACTGTGCCCTGAGGCACCCGAAGGCGCTTTCTACCTGCATGCGGGCCTGGTTGAGGTGCACATTGAATTGTTCCCTTCTGGGGTCCAGGTGTCTAGTGTAGGACTTCATAAGCCACGGCATTAGTGGGTAGCCGCGTCCCCAACGATGCACAGTTGCATCTGGATGTCCCACATGTGAAAGTCCTGCTGGGGGAAGAATGTGCCAGCCTCCAGCTTCTGGTAGAGGCTGGAGTTTCTGAATATGCGGGCATTGTGTGCCCTGCTCTACCACCCCAAAAAAATGTCCAAAAACTGTCTCCGGTGGTCGACCATGGCCTGTAGCACCATGGAGAAATAGCCCTTCCTGTTGATGTATTGGGCTGCTCGATGTTGTGGTGTGTGGATTGGGATGTGGGTTCCATCTATGGCTCCTCCGCAGTTGGGAAACCCCAGGGCGGCAAATCTTGCAGCGATGGGGTCCAGGTCTCTGAGGTGGATGACCCTGCACAGCAGGATGGAGTTGATGGCCCTCACAACCTGCAGAAGGAGACAAAGAAACAAACAAAACAGAGAATGAGAGGGAGTGTCTGAGCCCTTGGGAGGTGCCTGTCCCCTTTCTTCCCCCCCTCAAAAACCCCACGAGCCACCTGCTATGAGGCTGCCCCCCCCAGCAGCAGGGCTGTGTGAGGGTGGGATGGCACAACCCCCCTCATAGCCCAGCTACCCTCACCATGCAGATGAAGATACGGCCTATCCTTCCAGCTAATGGACCGCCAAAGCTGTTTTACGACACGCGTTTTTAAATCCTTTACTTTTTAATATCCCTGCATCAGGTTAGCAGTGTTTGCCTGCCACACCCATGCTGGTAGCAAATGTTTATATTGCTAGGAATGTTAAGGCAGTTCTGCTGATCCACAAAAGCAGGCAGCTTGTTAGCCCATTCCTTGATATAACAGAAGTGAGAGTAGCTGTCTAGAGAGGGAGGACCCAACGTGCCAGCTGAATAGTCTGATGGAACTCCTGAAGCAGCTAAATCTAGAGGGGAAAAGTCTGAGATGGAATTTATTATTTTATCATTAATTTGCTAGTAAATTTCTTTATTAATAAAAATCAAGCCCCAGGAAGAGGATCAATGTACACTTTACATGAGGCATAGGCTTAAAAGTCAGATGGGAAAAGCATCTGTTCATAATGCCTTTGTGGGTAAACCACGTACCCACAAGACAGCAGGGATGGGTAACTGTTACGCCTCCACAACAGCCCTCACCAAAAGTGTCCCACAGAGATCCATCTGGCCTCCCTTCTTCAACAGCGACATAAGATCATGGAATCCCTGCTAACAATTAGCATTGCCAATCCTCCAGGTATGTCCCAGAGTCTCCAGGAATTAAATGTAAATATTTAATTAATGATAATGTCATGTGCTGAAACTTCCAGGAATACCTCCAAACAAAATTGGCAACTCTTCCAACAATATGCCAACGACAACACTCTGTGCATATCATTTCCCACAGCTGAAACCAGCACCATTACTGCTCATGGAGGGCAGCTGGCTCATGCTTAAAGCAGGCAAGACCTAAGTGATACTGGTTAGGGGGAGAAAAAATCCTTTTCTTTCAATCAAATAGACCTTCCCTTTTCCCATTTGTCAAAGTAGTGCAAGGCTTCTTGGTCCTGTTTGACTCATCCCTAAGGAGATGTTCAAGTAAGATCCACAGTGAACTTAGACTTTCCCCACCTCCATCCCTTCTCCTGCATGCGGACTGTCCACTGTGATACATGCATTTATTACATCCAGACTAGATTGCTGTACCAATTAATTGGAACTGAATGTGGATGTAAATAGGATGGGTTGCCATAAACACACCTCTTCTGTGATCTAATCCTCCATAGGACCCCATTCCACTTCTATTATCTGTTTAAACCTTTGCGCCTGATTCCAAGAATCTTAAGGACCCATTTGAATTTGTCAATGACCACATCACCATCTGGTTCATGTAGCCAGAAGCAATCCTGGTTTACAAAGTAGTGTAAAAAGACCCAGGTGAAGGAAGATAAAGATAAAACAGTTTCTATTGAAGGGCATTAGAATGCCCTTCCAGAGACAGTCAAGCTGATAGGGCATATTACAAGAACTCCCTCATAAATGAAAAAATGATGATTAAAAAAAAATTCCCAAGCAGAACTGCCATGTGCAAGGATGGGGAAAGAGAAGAAAATTTGCTGAAATTCCCTTGAGATATGCAGCTTTAACTTACCTGAGAAGTGTGTCAATATTGTGGTGATGGACAGTAGAAAAACCCTAAAATATGCCTACAGTATGAAATAGAACCATATCAGTTTTGCTCAACCAGTACTCAATACAGGTTAGCTGTGTAACTATATATATATATATATATATATATATAAAGTGTAAATGAGAACAAACTGTGGCTAACACTGGCAACCTGGGGCTATGTCTACTCTGCAGGCTTCTTGCACAAGAAGCTTTTTGTGGACGAGAGCTTCCGCAAAAACTTCTTGTGCAAGAGAGCGTCCACACTGCATGGACGCTCTCTCAAAAGAAAGTGCTGATAGCTATTCACAGAATGGTCACCAGGGCACCTGTGCTTTTTTTCTATAGGGGTTTTTTTACGCAAAAAGAGGCAGTTCCCTGTCCACACACACTTTTTTGCACAAGAGCTCTTGCGCAAAATGGAGTTATTCCTCGTAGAAAGAGGAATAACTCTTGCACAAAAACCTCTCCATTCTGTCGATTTACTTGTGCAAAAACATGCTTGAGGTGTGGACGCTCCATGAGTGTTTGTATAAAAACTGCAATCTAAACGTAGCCTGGTTAAGCCCTTGCTGAGGGTAAATAGGTCAAAGTGGTTGGAATGTCCTCTTCTACTGGGTCTTGCAAAGTCTCACCTGTAGATGGCCATTCCATTGTTAATCTGGTCCTTAGTTTGGCTCCTTCATTGAGAAGTGACCTGTTATGTCTTCATGTTTTCCCCTTCCCTGAAATGAGGGTTTTGTAAAAGAGCTGCACAGAACAGCTGCCTGGACCATGGATAGGCCAGTTTACATTAGGCTGGTTTTTCTTGAGAAAGTCATAGTTTAAACAAATGGTTGTGTCTATTTTAATCATTTTTGCCCTCTTTTGAAGTGTTTTTTCAAACATTAGCTTTTTTCTTTCAGAATCAACTTCAGTTTTACAAATTAGTCTGCTCTGTCATGTCCCCTTTAAACACAGCTGTTAGTACAATGTAAACATAGTTTTTTAAATGTAGACAAACAGTTACAAGAAAAAAGACTTCAAGTGTTTTTAACACATGGTCAGCTTTTGCTTACTTGGTTCCCCATGGTTTAAAATTAGAATTCAAAATACACTCTGTATTTCACAGATGTCAGCCCCTCCATAATAACACTTACATAGCGCTTTGCATTTTCAAAGGGCTGAAGAGACATGAACTAATAATCCGCACAGCACCTCACCAAACAGGAGAGTATTATTATTTTATAGCCGGCAAAGCCAAAATACAGAAGTTTTGTCTAGACTAGGAAATGTTTGCATCTATTTTCCACCATCACAAACACAGGGTATGTCTACATTGCATTCCTCTTTCAAGAGAGGAATGCAAATGCAGACAAACGAAATTGCAAATGAAGCGCGGATTTGAATTTCCTGCGCTTCATTTGCATAATTGCGTCCAGGCGCTATTTCAAAATACCCTATTTTGAAAAAAGAAACGCTGTCTAGAAGCAGTTAGTTCGAAATAAAACCCTTCTTTTGAAATTGCCTTTAAACCTCATTTTATAAGGAGTAAAGGTAATTTCGAAAGAAGGGTTTTCTTTTGAAATAACCGCGTCTAGACAGTGGGTTTTTTTTCAAAATAGGATATTTCAAAAAAGCAGCCGGACGCAATTATGCAAATTAAATGCAGGAAATTCAAATCCACGCTTCATTTGCAATTTTGCTCAGCTGCATTTGCATTCCTCTCTCGAAAGAGGAATGCAGTGTAGACGTACCCACAGTTACTGCCCCCACAAGCGTTAGCAGCTTTGTTATATGGTACTGCAGTAGTGCCTCAGAACCCCAGTTATGGACCCAGACTTCACTGTGCCAGGAACTGTACAAACACAGAACAAAGAGATGGTCCCTGACCCAAAGAGCTACTCCCCAGTGGAGGTGAGCCATCTGCTGCCATCACTATTTTAAGCACCATTTCGATCAGAACTGCTGTGAGCAAAGTTAAACATAAGGGCTGTGTCTACATTGGCACCCTTTTCCGGAAAGGGGATGCTAATGAGACAAGTCGGAATTGCAAATGCAGCGGGGATTTAAATTTTCCCCGCGGCATTTGCACATTTTATAACTGCGCTTTTTCGGCTCGGGGCTTTGTGGAAAAAGCGCCAGTCTAAACAGCGGCTCTTGCGGAAAATAAAGCCTTTTCCGGAAGATCCCTTATTCCTGATTTTAAGAGGAATAAGGGATCTTCCGAAAAGGCTTTATTTTCCGCAAGAGCCGCTGTTTGACTGGCGCTTTTTCCACAAAGCCCCGAGCCGAAAAGCGGCAGTTATCATGCAAATGCCACGGGAAAATTTAAATCCCCGCGGCATTTGCAATTCCGACTTGTCTCATTAGCATCCCTTTTCCGGAAAAGGGTGCCAATGTAGACACAGCCCACATGTAATTTTCAATGGTGCATTGGTGACTTAGGAACCCAAGTGTAATTTTCAAAAGTGAGTTGGGCACTCACTAAATCTCAGTTTGACTGAAGTGCCAAAGGGTCAGATTTTTAAAGGTATTTAGATGCCAACTGGAATTTTCAAAATCTCATTTCTATGGGTTTTAGGAACCCAAGATGCTTTTGAAAATCCCACTAGTTGCCTAAATACCTTTAAAATCTCTCCTCCAAGTGCCTAAGTTGCTTTTTAAAAGGGTCTTAGGTACTTTTGACAATTTTACCCACAGTGTCTAAAAAAGTAGCATCTTTTCTATGCTAAGGTTCCCAGCATCACTAACACCAGTAGAACTAAATCTGTGCCACCACTGTTGGGAATTTTTTGAAAAATAGCTATAGAAATGAAGTGACTTGTATAAGGTCATCAAATAGTAAGTCAGTTGCAGAGGTCAGTTTAGAATTTAAAAGATCCTTATCTCAGTCCTGGATGTGATCCTCTAAACTATACTTTGACTCTTTAACAAAGCTATTCTTCTGTATCCTTTGAAAAATAAATTGAGTTTAGCAGCCAAAATTGTTGACATTGTCATAATTTTGAGATGACATCAGTCACACAGAGGCAAACAGAGGCATTTCCAGAAAGAAAGGGCATGGGACCTCAATGTAATATTTTTTTCCCCCTTTAATGAACTAAGGATGACTGCAAAACATCGGCAGGCCAAAATAAAGTGAAATTGTGTATGAGTTGTGCATAGTTATCACTAATCATTGAAAATAAAATGTAAATGTTTATTTGCATTGCATTTTCATCACAGAGGATTTGTAACTAAAGGCAAAATATATAGCTATTTGCTCTTCTTTAGAGCAGACATTCTGATTAGTGGTGTGGCATATAGCAAAGATTCTAGACAAGGTAATACAGAACTTTTCATTTTAAAGGCTATTTTTCAAATCTAAATGTGTCATACTGTTACCTTTTGGGCTAAAATTTGGCAAGCTTGTTCTCAGTTGAAGAATGAACTGCTTTGAAAAGGCTAAGCAAAATTAGGTATGCCTTTTTCCAAAAAGGAAAAGTGAAACACAACTCTTTCACCATTATAAAAATTGTCACTTTTTTTAGAACAGCATGGGTATGTCTACACTGCAATGCTATTTTGGGATACCAGAGGTATCCCAAATTAGCTACCCCGCATCTTTTGAACACATCCACTATTTTGAAATATAGCGGATGCTCTAGTTTGCCATCCTTGTAAACCTCATTCTAAAAGGAATAAAAGATGGCTCGAAATAGTGCTTTATTTCAAAATTTGGCACTCTATAGAAAGCACCAAATTTTGAAATAGCCTATTTCAAAATAGACTCAAAATAGGTTACGCAATTTGTGCATAGCGTAGTACAAATTGTGTATCTTATTTCGAGTTTCAGGTGTTGTGTAGACACACCCCTGGAGTGCATCTACACTGCACCCTTAGGTTGAAATAAGATATGCAATTTGAGCTACGCAAATTGCATATCTTATTTCGATATAATTTCAAAATAGCGTATTTCAAAATTTGGTGCTGTCTATATGGTGCCAAATTTTGCAATAAAGTGCTATTCTGAAACATCCCTTAACCCATGTGGAATGAGGGATACAGAGTTGCCGGAATACCATGCCTGTGATTTCGAAATCTATTTAGAAATAACTGGCACATTTAAAGACGCGGAATAGCTATTTCGGGATACTTCCAGTATCCTGAAATAGTGCCACTGTCTAGATTTACCCTAACATAGCCTAGGTGGGTGGTGGTAAAAACTCAAGATTTGGCAGGGGTATCATCCTTAGGTGGTAGATATGCATTTATAGTGGTTTCAAGAAAATTAATTTGGAGTTGTCAGATTAATAAGGGATTCTGAAACATCTGTTGTACATGCACACTACGTTTTGTTATAAGGTTTGACAGTGAATTTCATTTTTAATTAGCAGGAAAACATAAAATATCAATATACTTGGCAAAATTCAATTTTATTATTTATCTGTCTTTTGACTGAATAATAATGTTTATCTGTAAGCTTCTTGTAGATTTTATTGATTTAAATTTTCATAGCTGTTTGCAACTATAGGGACAGTCACACCACAGAAAGTTGAGACAACAGCTATTTAATGGCAGTAATGTGATTCAAAAAAAGCTAACGCTTTGTCACTGTTAAAACACAAAGGCTATGTCTACACTGGCGGCTTCTTGCGCAAGAACATCTTGCACAAGGGTTCTTGTGCAAGAAGTCTTGCGCAAGAACACGTCCACACTGCCATGTGCGAGCTGTGCTTTTGCGCAAGAGCGCCCATGGCAGTGTGGACGCTCTCTTGCACAAGAAAGCTCTGATGGCCATTTAGCCATAGGGCTTTCTTGAACAAGAAATCCCTGCCGAGCGTCTACACTGCCCTCTTGCGCAAGAGCTCCTACGCAAGAGAGCTTACTCTGTTAGAAAAGAGCGTAGCTCTTGTGCAAGAAGCCCTCTCTTACAACATCGTACTGTAAATTTCCTTGCGCAAGAGCAGGCGGGCAGTGCGTATGCTCTGTGGGTTCTTGCGCGAGAACGGCTGTACTTGCACAAGAGCCTCCAAGTGTAGACATAGCCAAATTGTCAACAGCACGTGTCAAAATTTGCAAAGAAAATATCCTCAAATCAAACTCTATTAAGTTCTCATTCAGCATTTGTCTTACTTTACTTCTCTATAAATTTTGATTATACGTTGGTTCATCTGCGTATGTTGAAATTTATATTTACCAACATTTACCAATAAAAATTGAATCCTTCCAAGCTTAATTATTCTGTCTACCTTTATCATGTCTTCTCTTTAAATTAAATAGTCCCAATTTCTTCACTCTGATTGGCTGGATCTTTCTCCTGGACTCCTCCTTTGCTCATTAGCCATCAGAGCTGTGTCTGTGCCCCTGGTCTCACCTTCAAAGTCCATAGTCTAGCCATGAGTGACTTATTTTCTGTTTTATTTCCTGACATTTACTGCTAAAAGCCTAATCCTTCCAAGCCTATATATCAGGGATGGTGTTTTTTAAGCCCTGCACCATTCCATATGATTTCTGAGGTTACATATCTACACAATACACACATGAAAGGAGAGATGACTCTAAGGGTGCGGCTACACTGAGGCACTAGTTCGAAATAAGCTACGCAATTTGAGCTATGCAAATTGAGTACCTTATTTCGAGCTTATTTTGAAACAGACTGCTATTCTGAAAAGCCTCGTAATCCTCATGGAACGAGGTTTACCAGAAGGTTGGAATACCGCGCTTAGTATTTTGATTAAATTTCAAAATAATGGGCACTCTGTCAAGACTCAGAAAATGCTATTTTGGGATACCAGAAGTATACAGAAATAGTGCCATGGCATAGATGTACCCTAAAGGAGCACTGTTTCTTCCATACACTATGTAAAGTTGTTTTTGCAGGAACCCTTGCATTGCTGAGTGTACATGTTGTGCACAATGGTGCTCTAAATTGTTGTCTAGCAAATAATGGAATTCTCTCTCAATTTAAAGAACCTAGGCAATTCCAGAAAAAAAAAGAGACTAATAAGTTTGCAAACTGGAGCAAACAAAGGTCAGGAAATACCAACGTTAAGCTTGCTCATGCATCCTTATCTTGGCTCCACCAATGTCTATACATTAGAAAAGGCTTTCATTACAAGATCACATGATCCTCCCCACATCCTCAAGATCCTTGCCTCATTCACTGCACATAATGAATGGTGAATAATGCATGACTGTGCAGTGAAAGGAGTTGAGATCTGGAGATCCCATTTTATGCACTGCAAAAACTGGATGATGTGTAATGAATGAAGCATGGATACACAGGGCCCCTTCACATTCAGTGCGGGGGCAGCCAATCATGATTCCATTGGGAGTATAAAACAATTCCTAATGAATATAATAACATTGTACTTCAAGTTAACAAGTAAGCATTGTGATGGGGATTCCATATTCTTAATGGCAATATGCTTATGAATATGAGTATTACATAATTGGAAGACGCTTTGTGCGAGATACTTCATGTGAGATATCATTGAACAGTTGTAAATCACTGAATATGATTATCCCATTTGTATTCATAATTTGTGTAGATCAAGTTAGGAATATTGAACTGTGTATCTGTAATTGCTTTGGGTTACTCTCACTGTTTATAGTTCAGGGTTGTGGTGGCCCATTAGCAAGAGACAATGGAGATTAAACTTCCTGCGGACATGTGAGTCAGCTCATGAAGTACAGAGAGAGGGGCCTTGCAGAGACATGTGACCATGTCATCTGATGCTGGAATTTATCTTGGATGCTATATTTTTTGACAAGAGCAGAGGGAAAGTTTAGACTATTCACAAAGGATTCCCACCTTTTTGCAAAACTCATTTAAAGGTGGGGAATGCGATAATCCAAGCCATCAGTTCTCCTCTGGGACTCTTCCCAGGATGACTGCTGGAAACAACTAAGATTGAACTGAGGAAAGAAACTGAGCCCAGGCTGGAAGGATGACTAACTAGTCTGTGAAGATTATTAGAACAACTTTGAGGGTGAGATATTACGTGTAACTATTTTCTTTCTGTATTAACCTTAGTTTGCATGTTCTGTTTTATTTTGCTTAGTAACCTAGGCTACGTCCAGACTGCAGCTCTTTTCCAGGATACCTAGGAGCACATCCGCTTTTCCGAATTTTTTTTTGAAAAAGCGGACGTGCTCTTTCACCATCCCTGTAAACTTCATTTTACGAGGAATAAGGAATAAGGGTGCTGTGTAGACACCCCAAATTTTGGAAAAGCCTCTTTCGGAAGTAAATAGGAAAAAGATATGCAATTTGCATACCACAAATTGTGTTTCTTTTTCCGATTTATCTTTGTAGTATAGACCTAGCCCTACATTGTTATGTCTGCTACCTCTTATGACCACTTAAATATTACCATTTATGCTTAATACAATCATTTTTATTTATTAATAAACTCAGTGTTAATAATTATTACCTGGTGAGGGGCAAGAAGTCCGTGCCTCTCTCTCTTTACGTTGAGAAAGAGGGTGAATTTCATGAGCTTACACGGTGCAGCTCTCTATACAGCATTAGATGGATTTACTTAGGGTGCAGCTCCCAGAGGGACTGTGTTCTTGAGGGCTGGGAAAAAGTCTCACTTATCTCTACTACTCGATGGGTCGACACTGCAGCTTGAAGTCACATAGACTAAATCGACGGTGGAGATTAGTATAGATAAAGCCACGCTGTGCTGCTTACAATGTGTGTCTGCAGCCTTGGAGGTGTATCCCTCTCCCTGTGTCTGTGCTGAAGCAGGCTGGAGAGCAGGGCTCAACACAACAGGGTTACAGCCTAGATGCCCAGGCTGTCAGGGCAAGCAGGCTCAGCAGGGTCTCAGCAGATCAGATGACAGTCCCAAGGAGTCTCCTGACCCTTCACAAGAGAATAATCAGCCATTTAAATGGCCAAGTTAAAAAAGATACAATTAGGACTCCTAGAAAGCACATGTGTGTTATTGCCAAACCTAGCTGGAGGATGCAGTAACTTTCACTACATAGTTGTGATTTACCAAAGTAAATCCCTGTCTCAATGAGAAAATCAGCTATTAGTCAAGGACCAGATAGCAGCTCTGACCTGCCTAAGGAGTAGTAACCCCGGATGCAGATCTTACTCCTCCCACAGAGAAGTTGGGGGATCATCCATCCTTATGGCTTCTTCTCTCCTGCCTTTCCAAGACCCCACAGTAATTTTTCTGTGGGGTCAGGATCCACATGTGGGAGGGACAGGGACAGGGACAGGAACTGAGTGGCTCCATAGTGGTGAACAGGAAAAATGTGCATCATCCCTTCTCTGGTCTTGCATCCATTTCTGCATTACCACTTTCACAGAGCCCCCTTTTCTGTTGAAACCCACTTTTAAACGGGCTGCCATGGGGTACGATACTTCCACACATTTGTAGGTGAATTCCAGGGGGTTCACTCCAGAATGCCCACCTTGAAGCAATAGTAGACAAACATCATAATATGAAGCTTATGAAGGTTTCCTGTCCCTTAATTCCCATTTGTGGGTTTTACTGTAGGAGGGGGTGATCTGGGCCAGCATTATTTTTATTGTTCATGGAAACACAAGCAACATATATGTTGCTTTCTATGTGGTCACAAAAGCAATCACCGTATCCACTATGCTACAGAGAGCTTTTGGTGAAGAAAAAATCAAGAATTTTCATGTGTTAAGTTATACAGCAGAGGGAGTCCCATGAATGTAATACAAACATCCCAATAGTGTTGTAGAAAAGTCAATTTAAAATTGTACATAAAGGCTACGAAGCTCAAACATTGTGATCCATAGGTCACAACATAGCTCTCTGTGAATGCAAAAGTTCATGAACATCAAACTTAATTTACTGTCTGCTTTTCATCTATAGCCAAACATAGAGGCTATTGAAGATGAAGCCCCTCCTCACATCTTTTCTCCAATATGTATCCTCCTCTATGTCTAAATGAGCAGACATATGAAAATGATTTTATGCATGTGATATTTAAGCAAGGAAGTTTGTCTGAAACAATACATTTCTAACATTTGGAACTGTTTTAAGGCAGTTTCCTAGATTTCCCACTAGGTTTGCTCCTATATAGGATGGTTATTTCTCCTCTTACTTAAATATTGTAATGCTCATGACCTTCAATCTGTGAATTTCAACATCAGCCAGTTTGATGAAAGGATTTCATTTAATAATTCATCTCCTATTTTCACCCATTTTATTTCCTTTCTCCCCAGCCTTCTAGAAGTCTTACACTTTTCATATGCAGCAGTCAAACTGGTCTGGTTCTCTCCTATTGCCTTTTCCGTCCCTCCACACTATCCAGTTATGTTCAACTTGCTACAGAAATGTCATCCAGAAACTTGCCATATATGGTCAGCTTAATGACTTCAGCAGTTAGTTTCAAATCTGGGCTTTGAACCAGAGTTGAGATGCAAAGGGTCAAATACAGTGTGTAATGTTTTGGCTGGCCTTTGTTTCTATTTTTTTTTACTGTCCTTTTTTTAAAGCACTAAATTGACTTTGTTTTGGCTTTACAGTATACTAGACTATTAATAGAACTAGTCAAAGCATGTGGGAGAATCTTTTTTTTTTTATGCACATAATACAAAAAGGCATCACCCATCATTTAAGCTTAACTCTGTTAATTAGAGGAAAGAGTTGCACTGTGTGAGCATTAGAGAAATCTGGCCATAGTTAAGCTGCTGCTGCTTTGTCTGAGAAATTCAGACTACATTAGGCTGATAGCCACTGTTCTTCTGAGGAAACTATGTCACTTGTGGACCTTCCTGTTTCCTTTCAACATTCTTAATGTGATAGTGGAAGAGGATATCCTAAGGTCAGACATTAAAATGTAAAGTTGTGAGGTGATGATTAAATGGGAACACAGTGAAAACTTCACTCTTCATTATTTTAATATAGTCCAGCCTTTGCTGATATAATCATTTCCAGCAGATATTTAAAGTGCTTGTGGAAATGATGAAAAGGAAAGACCTTCATTTATTATCTTAATTATATTTTTGTGTTATTTTAATTTTTTTTCTTTATTTCCCAGAGACGAACACTAAACACTCAGGTTTAAGTCTTACAAGTTTATTTTAAAGGACAATATATTTTCAACTGTGCATTACACTTTGATCTTTCAGGTATAATGGTTTCATAAAGTTATTGTGGCTGTGATAGTAAAACTTTATAAACATTTTCCATTATTCTGGTTTCACACACTCATAATCTACTGAAAAAGTCACATTTGTGGCTGAAATTGTCCATTCTTGGCAACTGCCTGAAGCAATTCCTTTATTCTTTTTATTAAATTTAAGCATGGCCATTTTTAGCTCTTTTCAGTTACAGGACAGGAGAAAACAAAAACTAGCACACTTACTTTTTCTACTTAATGCATTTTTTTACAGAAAATATAGCTGAAAAATGAATCCTTAAATTGGGCATGGGTGTAGTCCTGATTGAGATGCACACCTGTGTATTCACTGAAAGTAACTGTTTTCTTCAGAGAATGACAGCCATTTGAAAACTGTCATGAGCATGCAAAATAGAAAATGTCTTAGTCCCTAGGTTCATATATGAAGATATGTGACGAGTAAATTTGCAAGTAGGCCCCCATTCAGCAAGTTATGACTCCATTAGAATTACTCAGGTGCTTGAATTTAGGCACACAGAAATACTGAGTTGGAATGAGTACTATTTAAAAGGCAAATCCATATGCAGCCCCCAATTGGAATAACTGAGCTAGTCACTGGGCTATAAGAACAAGGGAGAGAAATCATCATGCCCAAGACAGCAAAGTGAGAGTAGCATAGATGGAGTAGACTCTACTGCCCTATTGTGGGGGTAAAGGAAGAAGAATGGCTGGAAGATCCATGCAGCTTGCATGATTAAAACCACATGCCAGGCAATGCTAGTCTAAGTCACCAGCAGGGAAATCAGCTCCACTGGACACATGAACTGCTTTCAATTCCTGATTCTCTGGTTCAAAATATAGACCAATATATTAACTGTTTACTTAGACATAAACCACAGAATACACAGAATGAACAGTCCAGCCAGGTTAGTGTTGCTGCTGGAACCTTAGCAATAGCATTTCTTGACATATTGTGGTTCTAACTGTGAATCTTTGGTATAGCATTAACGGAGGCCTTTCCTCCTCCATTTTATTTTAGATTAGCTCAGATTTTCAGCACAGCAACACCATAAATTAAACCCCATCACATGATTTCCTTTCAATGAGCCTGAGCACATGTTTGCACAAGCCTAATGAAAGAAAGTTAGCACAAAAATTGAGAACCAGCTTTCAAACACAAAACTTTCCCCAGTGTTTGTGCAGCAAATTTTCAACAACACTGATCTCTTTCTTAACAAACTTTCTATAACACCCCCAATGCGGTGAATTGCAATCTACTCCCATCTGATACCAGGGCCTCATCTGGAATGACAGTATAATAGAAATACATGAAAAGACTGTAAAAATGCACCAAATTACTCATTTAAGTAATGGCTTCATGATCAGGCCCTGCACCACAATACACCACCAGGACTGGTGTGCTGTTCCAATTCATTTCTATCATTCACTCTGAACACCAGGGAACAGTTCTGTCAGCTTGTCCAGGAATTGCCAAGGTACATTAAATAGTTAATTTTTGCAGTCCACATTTAGTTTTTCCTCCTCATCTCCCTTCTCTTCCAACTTGATCAGGACTGTTGTTTTTTTAGGCCTTCTCCACACCCTCTCAGGAGTCCCAATGTTTGAACATTATTCAGGTAAGCTCTTGTGTAACTATGTTACTGCAAGCGAGCAAGATGCAAGATGCAAGAGAGGAGAGGACCTTCAGCTCCTATTACATGGAATTGAGGGCACCTAACATCTCCCCAGAAGCACAGGGTTCTCAGGGTCCAATTTTCAGCACGGATCAGCAATGTGAATTGAAAGTAACACGCATCAGAGAGTTTTCTTGATTTTAACTGGCGGAATCCATTTTCTGAAGTGTATTGAACTTGCTTAGGGTGTAGTCCTACTGCAGACCTGTGTGAGATGATAGGAGGATATTTTAAAGCAGAATTCTACTCTGAAATGGCACTGTGTATTAACAACTCAGACAGGAAAATCTGAGCAGATTCTTGTTTTTTATATAACTGCCAGCCCATGGGATTTGCAGTTCAAGCTGAGTTATTTCCTTCTCAAACATCATCATTGGCAGGAATAAATACATATTCTGTGACCAAATTGTGCCTCAGTTACACCAGTGAGTTTGGTGGAGTTGCCCAGATGTAACTAAGGCTACATCTACACTACGGACCTTACAGCTGCATCCATATAGCTGCTCTACGCTGGTGGGAGAAAGCTCTCCCCCTGACATAATTAAACCACTTCCAATGAGCAGCAGTAGCTATGTCAGTGGAAGAGTGTCTCCCGCTGACACTGCACTGCCCAACTGGTGCTTTTGTTGGCAAAACTTATGTTGGTCGGAGTGCACTAGTGTAGATAAAACATTATTGTCTCCCGCTAGGTTGCCCAGCAATGCTCTTAGAATGTAAGTCTCAGAAGGTAGCTGTAAAAACAAGGAGCCCTGTGGTGTCTTAAAGACTAACAGATTTATTTGGGCATAAACTTTCGTGGGTCAAAACCACTTTGTCAGATTTGCACTCCATGCATCTGACAAGTGATTTTGCCCCACAAAAGCTTAAGCCAAATACATCTGGAAAAACTTAAAAATCAACTAATAGTCTTGCAGCACCTTAAAGACTAACAAAACATGTAGATGGTGTCATGAGCTTTCATGGGGCAAAACCCACTTCTTCAGATGAGCTTGAGTGGAGCTCATTTGAAGAAGTGGGCCCTGCCCACGAAAGCTCATCGCACCGCATATATTACTCCTCTGAGGAGAAGGCGATTGCAGTCTTAATGCATGGTTAAAAGTCTCAGAGGGGTGGCCGTGTTGGTCTGTAAATTTGAAAACAAGGAGTAGTCCTGTGGCGCCTTAGAGACCAACAAAGTCATATGTGGTGTCATGAGCTTTCGTGGGCAGGGCCCACTTCTTCAGATGAGCTCCACTCAAGCTCATCTGAAGAAGTGGGTTTTGCCCCATGAAAGCTCATGACACCATCTACATGTTTTGTTAGTCTCTAAGGTGCTGTTAGACTTCATTGTTTTTCAATGTTTTAAGTTACAAACTAACTCGGCTACCGCTCTGAAGCCCAAATAAATCTGTTAGTCTTTAAAGTGCCACAGGACTCCTCGTTTGTTAGAACTTAATTCACAAGTTTGTTGATGATATGTGTGAAGGAATAGACTGCAGCTCACTCCCTCAGAATTGTCTTGGTTCAGTAGCACTAGCAGGAATAAATAGTGGACCAAAAATTATTTTTGTCACAGAAGCCAGCAAATTCGACTCCAAAAGGCACACAGAGAACAGTTCTGTTGAGTAACATAGGTTGAAATAAACAGCTGGGCTGAGGCAACCTGCCTCTCCTCCATAGGAGGGTTCACGTGATGTTTGGTTTCTTTGTGAAGGGCTCAGAGACTCAGCCTTCCCTGTCAAATTACAGAACTGGATAGGGGGTCTGAACACCTGAGCCTCTCCCTCGGGAGTGCAGGAGCTAGATCTACATGATTTCAAAGGCTAAAGCTTTACATAACATCAAAGCAATTTTGCATGAGAGAAGGTGTGAGGCTGTCTACATTTAAAAATTAAGTCCACAGGCTCTTTCAAATATGTCATGCTGTTGTTCTTTATATTCACCTGATTCTCCAGTTACAGCAATGCAAATCAGAAGCAATACCATTGCCCTCCATGGAATAATACTGAACATGGTACAAGAGAAGAATCAGGCCAGTATTCTTAAATTTTCTTTGGGGTTTGTTTAGGGCGTTGGTTTTTTCATGTATTAATTTATGTTGTGAATAATTCACATAGTATTTAAGGGTGAGCATCCGCCCAGTGCCTCGTGCAGCACAGAACTCACAGATGAGCGAAATTACTGCATCTTTAAGCCACCTCAGCACCCTCCCTTCAGTCCTGGGCTGGAGTACACCCAGGATAAATGAGACAGCCCTGGAACCCTAAGGGCAGCTTCCCTTGCCCCAGCACATGATGCTGCATCTCCACTCCCAACGCACCCCTCTGGCCTCCAGCCCTGTCCCCTACACTGGGGCTTGCAAAAAGGTCCATGGGAGGCAGCTTCACAGCTGTCTCCATAGTTCTGAACCTGAAAATTCCTCCCTGTAGCCATTTACTGGGCGTTTAGGGCTCCTCTAAGCCACTCCAGCACTTTTACTGGAATAAAGGGGATGGAGTGGAGGTGAGGATCTGACCATTAAACTAGAAAAGAATCTGAACCTGATATTCTGCTCATTTACACCAGAAAAGGGAGATGGCAGGTGGACAAAGGTGGAGGAGAGGAGGGACATGGCGAGTGGTGGGGACTTCCAGAGAAGGAGGGTGGAGTGGAAGAGAGGAGGGACTCAGCTGGCAGTGACAGGTGATGCGGGCTCAGGCAAGTGGCAGAGCAGGGACAGGAAGAGGCAGAAAGCAGGTGGGGCCAACATGTCCCAGATGTCTGGTGATGGATTGTCATCATCTGGACCAGGGAGGTCTAGCCTCCTGAGGCCTACTATACCCACCTCCCATGCTTCCACCCGTGTTCTGCCTTCCACAGAATTACACTATGGCAAGTTGTGTTTGCACAACAGTAGTGCTAGAACAGGGCCCCATTGTGCTAGACTCTGTAGTAAGAGACAGACTCTGCCCTAAATAACTTATACTTGGTGGGCTTGTCTATAGGCAAGTCACACAAAAGGTGAGAGGGAAAACGGAGGCACAAAGAATTGAAGTAACTTGCCCAAAGTCACCCAGAGATGTGACAAAGCAGAGATAGAACCCAGTTCCCCTGATTCTAACATTGTTCTCACCAGAGCCATCCTGTCCATAGGATGGTTTGGGATGGCCACCCCAATCTAGGGATATAAACAAGTAGTCGGGTATATGATTAACTGATAAACCTAGGCTTATCAATTAATCTTCTCGACTACTTGCATCACCCCTTGCTCTCTCTGTATCAGAGTCAGCAAGGTGGTGGTGGTGAAGCAGGAGCCGGTGCTGCCTCTATTAGATGCAGCACCATGGGCGGGGGGGTGTGGGAGAGAGCCTGCTTCATGGCATCCTCTGACCGCATGGGGTCCGAGCTCCCTGTGGACAGAATCGGCTTCGCAGCAGCATCCCCTTCCCCTTTGTCCACAGGGAGCTCAGACTTCCTGTGGACAGGGGCTGCTGCCACACCATACTGCTGCCTCTGTATCAGAGGCAGCAGCACGGGACAGCAGGCAGCTGGTCTGCTCAGCAAGTTGCTTTTTAAACTAGTTCCCCTAGCAGACTGGCTCCCGCCTGGCACCCCACGTTGCTGCTTCTGATACAGAGGCAGCAGTGTGGGGTGGCAGGGGGCTCCCTGGGAGTGGGGGCAGATTGCACTGGCTACCAGCCCCGCCCCTGGGGACTATAGAATATTCAAGTAACCGATAATATTTTATCTGGTTACTCAACTATTCTTTTACCTCATAGGTAACATCCCTACCCCAGACCCCTTACTTTGGGGAAACCCACGGCAGCCACCTCAACCATCCTATGGAGGGGATCCGTGGAAATATCTGGTGGGGCCTGGCATCGGGAGACAGCAGAGGTCAGACCCCCTCTCACTCAAAGCAGTGGTGGGAAGCAGAGTGCCCCAGCCCCAGCCTACTCTCCTCCCTCAAGCAATGGTGTTTGGGGTTGCAGAGCAGAGCAGTCAGTGAGATGACAGTACAGCGGAGCAGGCTGCTTGGATCAGGGTAGAGGTGCAATGGAGCAGGAAGGGGCAGAGCAGGAGTGGGAAAAGGTGGGATGGGGGTGGGGGCTGGGGCAGGAGTGGTTGCCCTGAGCCTCAGGCCTCGAGCAGGGTTTGGGGTTGCTCTGGACCTTGCACCCCCTGCCCTTGGGACAGCCCTGGCTTTCACCACTAGAATACACTGTTTCCCTAAGCAAGGCAACAATTAAGGCATGTAATTTCAACCCTTTCAGATCATAGCACTTTCTTAGATACTCATATGCATGCCCTCTTTTCCTTAGCGTTAATTATAAAAATCAGATGTTGGATCTTAACAGGCTCAGTTTCTTTTATGTCCATTTTATATTCTGCATGTTCCTTATGAAATTAGATAGATTTGATTTCTCTGCCATATGTACAACATTATCTGTGTACTTAGTTCTGTTTGTGTCTTTGTATATACACCGAACATGTGTGCTATAATTCACAGAAGCCCATATCTACCTAATAACTGGTGCACTGTGAACAATAGGCTATTAAAGGGCTCAGTTCAGTAATAAACAGTTGCTGGGATTGCTGGCCGTCAAAAGCTCCACAGGTTTCCTGTACTCTGCAGCTGTGGCAGCTAATCCACTTTCTTTAAGGAAATTTTTTAATTTCACTCATCTTTGGTAGCCATGTAAATAGCTTGTCTGGCCATCTATGCTGCACCCTCTCCACAGCAGAGTCCATGGACCCAGTTGAAAGACAGTGTAAGTTACATGGAGGTGGTATAAATTACATATTGGCAAGGCAACAGGGAGTCCATGTGAGTTTGCAGAAGGAAAATCAACCAACAGGGTGGAGTAGTATGACAGTGTAAGGTAAAGTAACCTGGCACATACCTCTCATATGGTCCTACTGATTGCTTTTATTACCACATACCCACCACACTCTCCTACTATGTACATTATCAATTAACTTACACCATAATTTTTATCACCTCTAAACAGGACCCCAACTTTTCCCAATCTAATATGAAAATCAGGTTCTTGAAAATAATGTCAGGGAAACAATCTCCCTAAGGGCACATCTACACTACAGGGCTAAACTTGAAATAAACTGTGCAACTTGAGTTACTCTAATTGACTAGCTTAAGTCGAAATAGCTTATTTTGACTTTTGGCACTGTCTACACAACAGTTATTTAGAGATAAAGCACTCTTCCCCGACTTCCCTTACTCTTTGTACAATGAGGGTTACAGGAGTCAGAGTGAGCAGTCCTCCAGCTCAACATTATTTTGACATTATGTTGAAATAACTGCTTGTGTGTAATGCAGACTTTGTTATTTTGGAATAACATCAGTTATTCCAAAATAATGCTGCTGTGTAGACATAGCCTACATGTGCTTGGAAATACCCTACTACATATGCTCATAACCACCACTCCATCCTTTCTCCTGAAGCACTGGACTCTTTCTTAATTGCCTCACAAAACCCAGTGAGACTCATAAGACAAACCAACCCTAGGCAATATTTATTGTGATGCAAGTTCACTGACTCATGTAGAGTTACAGCAGCAATGTACTTAGCCCTACACCTTTATTTCTATCACTAAATGTCTACTAGGAAAGCAAATTTCTGTGTTATATTAACTGAGGAAAATCTAATCTATACCTATTGCAGGAAGTTTTAGGATTTATTTTGCTCCTTAGAACTGCTGTAACAGACCAGGAACTACCACATTTCAACACACAGTCCACTGTCGTCATTTTTATTGTTGTAAAGAAATACGAAGCCTTAAAAGCTAGAATTCTAAGCAATCACCTTCCTGCACTACTGCTAACGCAGCTCCACCAATCATAGCAAAGATGGGAGCCCTACATTAGAGAGGGCATGGACCTTTCTACCATTACAGGGTGTGTCTAGACTACATGGCTCCGTCGACGGAGCCATGTAAAGTAGTTTACCTGACATAGTCAATGAAGTGGGGATTTAAATAATCCCCGCTTCATTAAAATAAAAATGGCCATCGCGCTGTGCCGACAATCAGCTGATCCGGCCCAGCGCGGCAGTCTAGATGTGGATCGGTCGACAAGGGAAGCCTTTGTCGACCGCTCCTGTAAACCTTGTTTCACGAGGCATAAGGGAGCGGTCGACAAAGGCTTCCTTTGTCGACTGATCTGCGTCTAGACTGCCGTGCTGTGCTGGATCAGCTGATTGTCGGCACAGCGGGGTGGCCATTTTTATTTTAATGAAGCGGGGATTATTTAAATCCCCACTTCATTGACTATGTTGGGTAAACTTCTTTACATGGCTCCGTCAATGGAGCCATGTAGTCTAGACACACCCACATTGTCTAGAACTGCTTTGAGCAGAGTTAGGCAACACAGTGAAAGAAAGGTCTGGGCTCTGTTTACACCATTGTATCCATCTATGGCAGTCCCACACAGGCTACTAGGAGTGGATCTATCTAAATCAGTGTTTCTCAGAGTGGTCTGCGGACCCACTCTAAGAAAGCTGCTAACTGGCCGTTCCTGTTTGCTTATTTACTGGCTCCGCAGCCATGGAGCCGCCCGGCTCCCATTGGCTGCAGTTCACCATTTGCAGCCAAGGGGAGCCTCAGGAAGCAGCAGCCTGGTCCACATTGCTTCCCACAGCTCTTCTTGGCTGCAAACGACAAACTGCAGCCAATGGGAGCCATGAGGCTCCGTGGCTGTGGAGCTGGTAAATAAACAGATGGGAGCAGCCAGTTAGCAGCTTTCTCAGAGTGGGTCCTCAGACCCTAGGGTAGTGGTGGCGGCTGCAGCAATGGGATCCTGAATTAAAAATGCTAATATAGACACAGCCTTAGTTGGTTGCTACATAAATCTACGGTTTGATTAGAACTGGAATCTCTTTCAGACAAGAATAAGGGTATCCATATTGTATTCACCTAATTCGAATGGAAAAGTGAGTTGTTTATATAGACTATGTATTGTGCTGCCCCAGCGTTTGGATGGGTTTTATATTAGCTACTGGCCATTCAGGGACATACAGAAAAATGTTATGGGGGTGGAGGAGGAGAAGAGGCTGAGTTAAAAATAATAGCTGTGGAATACCAATTTTATATGTTTGTTCTCTTCAGCTCACTAGGATACAGTCCTCTGTTAGTTTTGGTTGCTTGAAATCGCTCCCTTTCTCTTCTTTTTCTGCTGGCATTTGGGAGCTGGGGCGCGTTGAAGGTCTTTCCTGCAACAGGCTCTGGATCCTTTCTTCCCTGGCTGGGAAATGGCTTAGCAAGCTGTGTCTCCTCTGGGGAATTCTGTATGCCTGGGTGAGGCTTTCCTGTCTGTGCTTTTCCCACCATTTCTGCAACCAGCACGGCTATTTCCCTCCTTCTCTCATGAAGGTTACTGACCCCATAGCTGCTGGAACTCAGGTTTCTGGGGGTACTGCCACACCCCTTGGCTTGAAGTGCGTGTCTATCACATGCAGGGTTTATAGCAGGTTCAATGACTCTCAGCATCCCCACTATACAAATTGCTCTAGTGCCATGATCAATCCTTTTGTTCTGTCTCTGTGTACAAGGACTTTCCCCACCTCTTTATCTAGGAAGTTCTGATAGGTCCAGCTAGCTGCCACTCCTTTGGGGCAGGCTCCCAGAGACTCCTAATTGACCAATTATTTTTCTACTCACTGCCCCTTAGTCCAGGCAGATTGCAAGGTACCAGTCTAACCCTTCCTCAGTCTCCCATGCTGATCTATACTTAATCTATTGACCCAAGGTCAAGGGAAGGAGGAACTTAATAAAGGCTGCGGCATGGGGGTTAGTTTATCCCTAATTGGTTACTTTCAGGTCTTAGGATGAGACAAAGCTGCTGATTTTCACTTTCAGATGATTGCATAGCCTAGAACTTGGGGAGAAGGTCTTTTTGTAACTGAGGGTATGTCTACACTGCATTCCTCTTTCAAGAGAGGAATGCAAATGCAACCGAGCGAAATTGCAAATGAAGCGCGGATTTGAATTTCCTACGCTTCATTTGCGAAATGGCATCCGGGTGCTTTTTCGAAATACCCTATTTCGAAAAAAACTGCCATCTAGATGGGGTTATTTAAAAAAAACAACCCTGCTTTTGAAATAACTCTTACGCCTTAAAAAATGAGGTTTAAGGGTTATTTCAAAAGAAGGGTTTTTGAAATAACCACATCGAGACGGAGGGTTTTTTCCGAAATAGGGTATTTTGAAAAAGCGCCCGGATGCCATTATGCAAGTGAAGCACGGGAAATTCAAATCCGCGCTTCATTTGCAATTCCGCTCGGCTGCATTTGCATTCCTCTCTTGAAAGAGGAATGCAGTGTAGACATACCCTTATATTAAAAATCAAGCCAAATCAATATATATAACATGTTGTACAGTAATGAGCGATAAATTTTTCATTTTGGTTTGATTGCTGTATTGTTTAACTTCAGGTTTACTTTTCTTGCTCTTTAAAATGAGCAGATGCTATTTTTGTCGTGATCCCTATTTTCTTTTTCGACAGCTCCTCCCAGTTAATAAATTAAGTATTGTTATTTGCTGGAATGTATGTTCCAATAAGTCTCCGCCCCCAGCTGCATAATACTGCTGATAGCCTTAGCTGCAGCTTGAATACCAGAAGTCATTATTTGTCAGAGGAAATCTTTTGGCAGTGTCCAGAAACTCTTCAGCCAGAGCCATCGTTGTATCTAGCCCCAAGAATATTCTGGATTTTTCTAACTCGAGTCCTCAGGTTCTCTACAGATACACAGTTTGCCTGATTTCCTAACAGCTACTATGCTGTTGATCTAGTCAGCAAGGGCAGAAAATATGGATGAGATAGTCTTCCCCCTCCTGTTTATTTACAAGCTACCTTTAAAAATAAGGAGCCACTTAAACCCAATTGCCCAGGACCACTTCTGATTTCAACCCAAAATACAGGTACCTCTTCCCCACTCAATATTAGGTTAACTGTACACTAGTTGACTCATATGTTTTTATTCCTACAAAATTTAGTAGGTGCAACCAACTCCTTTTTTCATGCCCCAGCCAAAAAGGAATCAAACAATAAGTACAGAGTTAATCAATTGATAACATAACAGGTGACATTTGATTTCATTTACCATTGCATGAGAAATCACTTGTAATAAAGCTTTAGAAGTACACAGTTGCATATGGTCACCACTGGGCAAAACCAGCATCAGCAGCATTTTCTATTGTATCTCGTTCATATCTTCTCTTTGGAAATTCTATTAATCCTTGAAATACCACAGAAAGCACAAAAGGTTCACATTACTTCTTACTGAGTGTATTTCCATAAGAAGGTATTTGGCATCCTTGGAAACATATGAATTATCGTCTCCTCTGGCTGCTGTATAACCAACTTATTGTTTTATTGAACAAGAGAGTAAAAAATCTCATAAAAGCCTGCATACTGTAAATGGCCAGGGTATAATTCAGACCTGCTCTTGTGTAGATTAATTGACACATTTGGCCTTTTTGGGGAAAATGTCAGTTGGTTTATGATAAATATAGCTTCGGCCGAGCACATGAACCATGAATGACTTTTATTATTATTTTTTGGGTTGAATTTCACTCACCCTTCTATGGTTTTTTTTCTGGCTTGTGAGGTTTTGAGTACAACAAGGGGAAAGCAAGTTAAGAGAACAGAAAAAAACCCCATATCCTTTCCTAAGTCAGAAAAAGCAACTTTTGGCACTCTGCAGTGCATAGCTTTATGAACATAATGCTTAATCTCTCATACCTATATGTTTATCTGCAGTATTGGGTGTTTCCTCCTTCTGAAGATGAGTCAGCTCTCATCACATTCACATGTAGATGTTTTTTACACCAAAAGGATGGTGTTAGTGGTTCTGTGATACTCCACCATCTATGAAATATTTTTTGGAAAAGCTGAAAATTGGTTTATTTCACATATACATGTAGCCCAGTGTTTGCCCCAGAATTTCTATGCAGCTCTCCCAGGATTTGATTACCAGCTGTGAGGTGATGAGTGTGGTTAACTGTTGTTGATCTCCGAGTCACATCCATAGAGATGTTGAGCACCTGCAGCGCCCCCTAAAGTTAATGGGTCTAGAAGGTGCTCAGCACTTCTCAAGAAGTTACAGAGAGGGAAGGGAGAAAACCTGCTACAGGAGGTTTCTTCTACTGAAGAAGTAGGAAGCCTTGGAACCCCAAAAGCACCCTAAGATTCATGTGAATCTTAGGGATTTGCAAGAAATCCTGTGCCTGCATATTGGATACAGGATCACCTGTCCCACCCTTCTAGCACAGTCCTACTGGTGCTGGGTACCTTCTGCATGAATTATGTGCAGGAATTTTTTTGGGGGGGAGGGGGGCAGAGTCAATGCCTCTATCCACTTCATTTGTGAATCCCAGACAACAGAGTTATCTCATAGTAGGCATCCAGGAAACTGGTGCTACAGAGTCAGAATCTGGAACAATTTTTTAGGTGTTTTAGGTGCTTGCAGATGCAGGTAGTGCCTAGTGGTATTTGCAAGAGTGCCTAAGGTTTAGGTGCTTAAACATCTTTGAAAATCTTGTTCTCAGTTACTTACAGGGTCAGGTCCACTGATATTTAAAATTCATATCTGTCTTTAGGCCTTCATGGGCAGGAGTGCTTTATAAATGAGATGACTGTAAATATGTAGATAAATTAATCAATAGATAAGTGACAGGGATAGTGCTCAAGAAATTGCAGTATAGCTTCTGGGTTTTGTAGGACCAATAAAATGTGTGCAGTGCAAACTACTTTCTCGGTGAAGTTCTTTATATAGAGCTGTGAACAGTACCCATTTTTCAGCCATGGCGTTGCATAAGTGCCACAGAGGGTAGATTGGCCACCTGTGTTTAGCTGGGACTGAGACTCCACTTACCACAGGTTAAATTTTAAAATATTGTTTAATGTTTACAGGTTTTAACATACAAAGAATCCCTTTATATAATTATGGAGGCAACAGGAAGGATGGGAGGAGGGGATTCCCCTCCTTCCATAGGCAAAAATGCCACCAGTAATAATTCTGAAAAGTAATATATTATGTGATTATGCAGATCAATTTTCACGGTATTTCAGCCTAGTAACATCCACAGCAGAAGTTTATGTCTTCATTGGGCATAGTTAGCCCTCAATTCCACCTCTAGAGGAAAAATATTATTTTAGGCCCTGATTCTGTAATCTGATGCTGGACACTTATGCACTTGCATAGCCTCTAAGTCAATAGGGCTCATCACCAAGTTAGGTAAGGGGGCAGTTGCCCCAGGGTCTGTCGATTTAAAAGGGCCTGGGGCTCCAGTCTGCTACCACCATAATGGTGACAGACAGAACCCTAGGCCCTTTAAGTGGCTACCAGAATCCTGCACAGCTTGTGCGGGTGGCACTAAAAGCTGTCTTGGGGAGGTGCATTGCAGTCCGGGCTGTGCTGAGGGCTGGCTGTGCCTAGCAGGCCCCCTTCTGCCGAAGGCCTCACTCCTTCTAGGGGACCCAGAGCCCAATGAAGTCTGTCCCACTCGTGATGCTGTAAGAAACACTGTGCTTCCTTGAATCACAGAGCCTGTAAGAAAGTGCCATCTCCTCAGCAGAAAGAAAACAGGAAGGAGGAGCAATCCTAACCATGGAATTAAGAACACTTTGCAGCTGGCTGGAAGAGATGAAGAGTCAGCAGCAGTTGAAGGCAAAATGGTTGCTTTAGGACTGCAGTTACAGGTCTCTGCCAAATTTAAAGGGCCAGCATGGAACAGTATGAGAAAGTCACACTGAGGAAAAGTTCCTATAAGAAGGCTACACTACAGAGAGGTGAAAGAGAGAGTTGCCTAATAAGGAAGCTCTTGCTACATCGAAGGACCAGGTCCTGTAGGTGCCAAATGCAGAGGCCAAACATAGATTAACTTATCTGCTCCTGAGTGACAAAAGTTGCTGCAGTCCTGCCTGCTGGAAGGTTACACCTTCATGTATGCCAAAAAGATCTCTGAAACAAAAAACAGGACTATGTAGCACTTTAAAGACTAACAAGATGGTTTATTAGGTGATGAGCTTTCGTGGGCCAGACCCACTTCCTCAGATCAAATTGTGGAAGAAAATAGGCATGACCATATATACCAAAGGGATACAATCAAAAAAAAGTGAACACATATAGAAAGGACAAATCAAATTTCAGAACAGAGGGAGGATGAGGGGGGGGGAGGTAAATGTCTGTGAGCTAATGATATTAGAGGTGATAATTGGGGAAGCTATCTTTGTAATGGGTAAGGTAATTAGGGTCTTTGTTAAGACCCGGCGTAAAGTGTCAAATTTAAGCATGAATGACAGTTCAGAGGTTTCTCTCTCAAGCCTGGTGTGAAAATGTCTTTGAAGCAGTATGCAGGTAATCAAGTCATTGAGACAATGCCCTTTCTGGTTGAAATGGCAAGAAACTGTTTTTCTTTGTGATACTGTCTGATATCCGTTTTGTGTGCATTGATTCTTTGGCGAAGCGTCTGAGACGTTTGTCCAATGTACATAGCAGATGGACACTGTCGGCACATGATGATATAGATTATATTTCTGGATGAGCAGGGTCTCTCTGATAGAGATGCAGCTGTGTTAGTCTGGTCTTGCTAAAACAAAAGACAGGACTATGCAGCACTTTAAAGACTAACAAGATGGTTTATTAGGTGGTGAGCTTTCATGGGCCAGACCCACTTCCTCAGATCAATATGTGGAAGAAAATTGGCAAGACCATATATACCAAAGTGATACAATAAAAAAAAAGTGAACACATATAAAATTGACAAATCAGATTTAAGAACAGAGGAGGGGTGAGGGTTAGTGTCTGTGAGGTAATGACATTAGGGGTGATAATTGGGGAAGATCTCTGTAGTGCAAGGGTAGGCAGAAGCCACTCAGCAAGCTGAATCCAGCCCGCCTAGGGCTTTGATCCGGCCCATGCAGCTGTTCCAGGCTCCACCTCCTAGTGTGTTGCCTGGGAGCCAGAGCCGTGCAAGCCCTTTTAACTGCTTCTATTTAAAGAGCTCGCACCTTCCCTGTGCCTGTCAGGCAATGTGTTGCCTGGCAGCCATGGGGAAGGCGTGAGCCCTTTAAATAGAAGCAGTTGAAAAGGCTCGCGCATCTCCGGCCCCCAGGCAACGTGCTAGTGGCACTGGAGCTGCGAGCCCTTTTAACTGTTTCTATTTAAAGGGCTCGTGCAAGCCCTTTAAATAGAAGCAGTTAAAAGGGTTTGCAGTTCCCTCCCTGCTGCTAGTGTGTTCCCTGGGAGCCACACACGAGTCCCTTTAACTGTTTCTATTTAAAGGCCCCACTCCTTCTGCCTGAGGCTCTGCCCCTCTATCCCAGGCCCCACACCTTCCTGAGCAGCCCACGACTACTTCAAAAAAATTTTAAGTGGCTCCCGCTCAAAAATTGCTGCCCACCCCTGCTGTAGTGGCTCTTGCCTGTAGCTAATAGGTCAGAACACACAGAAATCTATATGTCTGAAAACTTGTGTAGAAATTAAGTGGTCAACTGAGTTCACTATACATCCCTCTATACCTGCAGGCTAGCCATACAAATGCCTTAAAACTTGCTTCACCACACAGAGCAAGATTCCACCCACCCTAGTCTCTCCTATCTTCTTCAGAAAAGCCATATTATTCAGATCATCCACCTCAATTATATACACCAGTTAAGTCTGCACATGTAAATCTGTCTTTTTCCATGAGCAAAAAATTAAGTATGATGGATTATATGTGCAAAATCATAGGTGTACAAAATATTTCAGACACAAATTTAGTGATCTTCTCAATTCCATTGTCCACCTCCTTCCCACTCATCTGCTGCTGCAGTTGAGGCCTGCAGAAGAACTCACGCTGGTTTAGATTTGAAAGAGAAGGGACCAAAGTTTCTCTGTGAAGTCCCTTTTCTTTGGAATTCACTTCCTCCAGTCCACATTAGCCTGAGTGTCCCCACCTTCAGGGCAGCTGCAAGGTTCATCTTCTCAGAAGAGCAGTTGAAAAGGTACCTATTTCTGGGGGGTGATATTTATAAAGAAATGAGGAATTTGGCTTATTTATGCGCTACTTGGTTACAGCTCTTCTATATGACAGGATTCTGGGTCTTTTTTTGACATTTTCTTTTATAGATTAGTGATAGAGATGCAGCCGTGTTAGTCTGGTCTAGCTGAAACAAAAGACAGAACTATGTAGCACTTTAAAGACTAACAAGATGGTTTATTAGGTGATGAGCTTTCGTGGGCCAGACCCACTTCCTCAGATCAATATGTGGAAGAAAATCGGCACAACCATATATACCAAAGTGATACAATCAAAAAAATGAATGCATGTGAAATTGACAAATCAAATTTTAGAACAGAGTGGGGGTGAGAGGGGAAGGTTAGTGTCTGTGAGGTAATGACATAGGGGTGCTAATAGGGGAAGTTTCTGTGAGGTAATGACATTGGGGTGATAATTGGGGAAGCTATCTTTGTAATGGGTGAGATAATTAGAGTCTTTGTTTAAACCCATACATAAAGTGTCAAATTTAAGCATGAATGACAATTCTGAAGCTTCTCGTTGAAATCTGGAGTTAAAGTCTCTTTGAAGCAATATGCATGTTTTAAGGTCATTGAGGGAATGGTCAGTCTGGCTGAAATGGCAAGCAACAGCTTTCTCTCTGTGAGAGAGTCTTATGTCTGTTTTGTGTGCATTGATTCTTTGGCGAAGTGTCTGAGATGTTTGTCCAATATACATAGCAGACGGACACTTTAGGCACATGATGTCATAAATTATATTTCTGGATTAACAGGAATATGTGTTCTTGATCTTGTAAGCGGCATGGTTAGGTCCAATAATGGTGTCAGCAGAGTAAATATGTGGACAAAGCTGGCACCGGGGTTTGTTGTAAGGGAAAGTTCCAGGGTTGGTATTAGTGTGATATGTCCTGTGGTTGTTGGTAAGAATCATCCTGAGGTTAGGTGGTTGTCTATAGGAGACTATGGGTCTGTCTCCCAGAGCCTCTCGGAGTGTAGTATCCTGTTCCAGTATAGGTTGTAGTTTATTGATAATGCGTTGGACGGGTTTAAGTTGGGGGCTATAGGTGATGACAAGCGGCATTCTATTGTTGGTTTTCCTGGGTCTGTCTTGAAGTAGATGGTTTCTGGGTATTCGTCTGGCTCTTTCAATTTGTTTTTGTATTTCTCCGGGTGGGTAATTGAGGTTTAAAAATGCTTGGTAGAGATCCTGAAGTTTCTGCTCTCTGTCAGTGGGATTAGAGCAGATGCGATTGTATCTAAGGGCTTGGCTATAGACGATGGATCGTATGGTGTGTCCTGGATGGCAGCTGGAGGCATGTAGGTAACTGTAGGAGTCAGTGGGTTTTCTGTAGGGAGTGGTGTCTAATTTACCATTGGTGATTTGTACTGTGGTGTCCAGGAAATGGATCTCTCGTGTAGAATGGTCCAGGCTGAGATTGATGGTGGGGTGTAGGTTGTTAAAGTCTCCATGGAATGTATCCAGTGTTTCTTGGCCATGGGTCCAGATCATAAAGATGTCATCGATGTAGCGTAAGTAGAGAACGGGTAAAAGGGGACGGGATCTGAGGAAACATTGTTCTAAGTCAGCCATAAAGATGTTAGCGTACTGTGGGGCCATGCGGGTACCCATGGCTGTGCCGCTGATCTGGAGGTATAAGTTGTCCTCAAACTGGAAATAATTGTGGGTGAGAACAAAGTTACACAGGTCTGCTACCAGATTGGCAGTGGTATCCTTTGGGATCGTGTTTCTAATTGTTTGTAATCCGTCTTCATGTGGGATGTTGGTGTAGAGAGCTTCTACATCCATGGTAGCAAGGATGGCGTTATCAGGGAGGTTATTGATGTTTTGTAGTTTTCTCAGGAAGTCAGTAGTATCTCGGAGATAGCTGGGAGTGTTGGTTGTGTAGGGTTTGAGAAGAGAGTCTACATAGCTGAATAATCCAGCAGTGAGCGTGCCGATACCTGAGATGATGGCGCGTCTGGGGTGTCCAGGTTTATGGATTTTGGGAAGCAGATAGAACAATCCTGGTCGGGGTTCAGAAGGTGTGTCTGTGTGGACTTGGTCCCAAGTAGAGGTAGGGAGTTTTTTAAGGAGACAGCGTAGTTTCTTTTGGTATTCTGAAGTAGGATCAGAGGAGAGAGGTTTGTAAAATGTGGTGTTGGAGAGTTGTCTAGTTGCCTCCTGGTCATAGTCGGATTTATTCATAATGACCACAGCATCCCCTTTGTCAGCTGGTTTGATTATAATGTCCGGGTTGTTTTTGAGACTCTGGATGGCATAGTGTTCAGCACGGCTGAGATTGTATGTCACTTGTTGTTTGTGAATAATGTCAGTGCATTGTTGCGGAAGCATTGTATATAGAAATCCAGATTGTAATTCCGACCATCAGGGGGAGTCCATATAGAATTGTTTTTCTTTTGGTGTTGATAGGGGGGATCTGGTTGGTCAGACTGATGTTCATCAGTAGTTTGGAAATATTCTCGTAGGCGGAGGCGGCGAAAGAAAGCCTCAAGGTCACCACAAAATTGAATCCAGTTAGTGGGGGAGGTGGGGCAGAAAGAAAGCCCCCGGGATAAGACAGACTCTTCTGCTGGGTTGAGTTTGTAGCTAGAGAGGTTAACAATATTATCCGGTGGGTTGAGGTAGTTGCTGTTGTAGCCTGTGCTGTGGAACAGTTTAGAAAGTTTGTTGTCTTTTCTTTTTTGTAGGGAATAGAAGTGTGTATAGTAGATTTCTCGTCTGGTGGAACAAAAGTCTTGTGAAGTGTTAGTCGATGTGGAGGTTTGTCTTGAGATGAGATTCTCTAGGTTAGAGATGTCATTCTTGATGTTTTTCTGTTTCTGTTTTTTACATGTTTTTTACGTTTTTCTGATGTTTAAACAAAGACTCTAATTATCTCATCCATTACAAAGATAGCTTCCCCTATTATCACCCCTATGTCATTACCTCACAAGCACTAACCTTCCCCCCTCACTCTGTTCTAAAATTTGATTTGTCAATTTCACATGCGTTCATTTTTTTGATTGTATCACTTTGGTATATATGGTTGTGCCGATTTTCTTCCACATGTTGATCTGAGGAAGTGGGTCTGGCCCACGAAAGCTCATCACCTGATAAACCATCTTGTTAGTCTTTAAAGTACTACATAGTTCTGTCTTTTGTTTCTTTTATAGACTGTGTTAGATAGGCATCTCTTCTTACTAATATGTTATAGTTCTGAAGAATAAATAAATACATTCCGTTTTTGCTCAGAGCTCTGGACTAGCCTCAGTGAAACTGTGCTAGGTACGTTTTGTTTTGCTACATACATACATGTGGCTACGTCTACACTGGCAGCTTCTTGTGCAAGAACTCTTTTGTGGAAGAGTTCTTGTGCAAAAACTCTTCCACAAGAGAGCGTCTACACAGCCATGTGCTTTTGTGCAAGAGATGTGCTTTTGCACAAGAGCATCCATGGCAGTGTAGATGCTCTCTTGCACAAGAAAGCTCTGATGGCCATTTTAACTATAGGGGCTTCTTGCGCAAGAAATTCATGTTGCCTGTCTACACTGGCCTCTTCTGGAAGAGCTCTTGCACAAGAGGGCTTATTCTTCCTGGGGAGAGGAATAACTCTCTGGAAGAAGCCCTGTTTTACAACGCTGTACTGTAAATTTACTTCTGGAAGAACACTCATGCAGTGTAGACAGTCGGCAAGTTTTAGTGGAAGAACGGCTGTTCTTGCGCAAGAAGCTGCCAGTGTAGACGTAGCCTGTACAGTGTATACTATAGGTTATGTTGGAACACTCACTAAAATATGACATTTTATTGGTGTAAACATTCCCTATTATGCAAATTGTAAACACAATGTCCTTTCTATCCCATATTTATAGAATTAAAGGTGGCAATGAGTATGGTATTAGTATAAAAAATACTGTTGTATGTATCTATGACTCTCAGTGATGGGAGCCATATCTAGAGTGAATAAAAACATAGGGACGGTCCTGAACTCTCTTTGGGCTTACCTTAGTGAATAAGAGCATTCAGGATTGGGAGGGCTTCTTTTCTAAACAGGAAAGAAGATACATAGACAAGATCTTTAAAAAAAAACTCACAACCTTACTACATAGCTGTAAAATCACACATTCTGGCATGATGGTCATTTCTGGAGCCCTAGAGCCTCAAATTAAGAGTGCCTTTTTATCATGGACATTTCATCTGCCCTTCATCTTACCCCTAATCCATCTTCTCTTTGCAGCCTGTGTGTGTGCCGGTGTTGAAAGATAATAACAAAGCAGGAGTCATAAAGGAGACACTGAGATATGAACTCAATGCTAGGATTCAAGCCACATCTATAAGGACAACTTTCAAGCAAAATGCATCTCTTTCTAGTACTCCCTAAATATTTCTCCTCGCACTTTAGTGAGACTGATTTTTATGTACTAGGATACAGTTTTCAAACATATCTATGCACACAAACAGGCCTGTGGCTTTGAGTTTCCCATTTCATCTGTGTTTGCTGTAGCTGAAATTACATTTTTTTTTTTTGCATTATGCTGATATGTGAAAAATACATAAAAACCAGATGGCCCAAATCATGACCCAGGCAGTGAGCAGCTGCAGAGCCCAGGCAGAGTTTCAGATTCCAACCAGGCTCCACCACTGCTGCACAGCATGACTTAGAGCCAGGTATAGATGGGGTGAGCAGCTGCAGCAGACAGAGGGGTCTATTGACTCATTCTGTGGCTGTCCTGCCCATTATGTCCCCAGGGGCAGAATGCATGACTCCTCCCCCCACATGTGACAGTGGGAATGCTAAGGAATAATATCAGTGAGAGGAGATCCCTGTCCCAGTGTCCCAATGCGGGGGAGAGGGAAATGGCTGACAATGCCAAAGTTCACGGATAGGGAGCTCTGAGTGAAAAACACTGTCCGCCCAGAACAATCTTCAACAGAGGGCACAGTCAAGCCTCCCCACCCATATCCCCACTGGCTAACAATTATCAGGAGTTTGGACTGAGCTGCCCCAGACCTGGCTCTGTCTGCCTCACCACTGATGGCTACTTTGCAGCAGCTCTATGAAAATCTAGTGGAGGAGGCAAGACATTCATTGCATGGGCGACCCACCTCTCCTCTGCAATTTTGTCAGACCTGTGCTCAGCTCCTCCTTCCAGGAGCGAGGAAAGGAGATGTGTACCACATGGACCTTTGGTCTATTATAGGCAGAGCTACTAGCATCACCTATTATTATGGTTGCCCGACATTTCCCACTTTGAGACCATGATTTCAGTTGCTTATAAATTTGCCAGACTTCCCCTGTTCAGGCTGAAATTTTCCAAACTGGGTATCTGACATAGGCTGATTTTTGGGGAAATTTTACCCAAAACAGTACAGCTGTTTGCTAGCATGAGACTAGGGGCAATCTGTTGGTTTTGTGTATTAAAAAAAAAGTGTCTTTTTCTTTGGAAAGCTCTAGCACCTGAGTGCTTTGGAGCGGGGATGTGGAATTTGGCAGGAGGTGGCCTGACATGGAGCTTAGGGAGCAGAGACTTGGAGCAGAACCTGGTAGTGGGCAGGTATTAGGACTAGCTGGGCATGGAGACTATGTCTGCTAGCTGAAGAAGGAAAAGGGGATGGTGAGACAGGCAGCCTGGGCTAGGAGGAACTGAGTTTAGATGAGAAACCATAGGGATGGGACTGTGAGTGGCAGGGCAAGGGGAGTGGGAGCCAATGAGGGAGGAGAAAGAAGGTGATGGGAGGTAAGACAGATGTGATAAAGATCTGGGGCATGGGATGAGAACTAGGACTGCCTGGGCAAAGAGACCGGCACAAGGAGATGTCACACAAATGACAACCTGCGTAACTCATTGCCAGGGGATGTTGTAAAGGCCAAATGTATAAGTGGGGTCAAAAAAAGAATTAGAGACATTCATAAAGGACAGGTTCATCAGTTGATATTAGCTCTAGGTGTCCCTAAACCTCTGATTGCCAGAAGATAGGCCTGGAAAACAGGGAATGGATCACATGATAAATTGCCCTGTTCTGTTCACTCCCACTGAAGCATTTGGCATTGGCCACGGTCAGAATACAAGATACTGGGCTGAACTGACTTTTGATCTGACCCAATGTGGCCGTTCTTATGTTCTTAAGGTGCAAGAGAGGATGAATCTGTATGCTAGGAGACTAGAAGGAGGACTGGTGCAGACTGAAGGAGTGGGAATGGGGAATACTGGGATGGGAAGGCTGAGTCAAGGTGAGAGTAGGACTTATTGGGCAAGAAGACTGAGACTGTGCTCAGGAGACAGAGGGACTGGCTACGTGAGATGAATGAGAGTGGGACAAGACAGTGATGAGGTAAAAAAAAAAAAAAAAATACAGTGGGGACAAGTCAGAAGGGACTGAACTAAAAAGGGCCAGCCTAAGGGAAATGGTAGGAAGAGTTTTTGCAAGCAAAAGCAAACTCTCCTCCAGACCTTGCAATGGAACTCCAAAATCCCCAAATCTCAGCGTTCATCTGAAGTCAACAAATATCTGACCAACCCGTATCTTAAAACGACTGGGACTTTTCAGTTCGGCAAAGAGGAGACTGAGGGGGGGGATATGATAGAGGTATATAAAATCATGAGTGGTGTGGGAGAGGGTGAATAAAGAAAAGTTATTTATTAGTTCCCATAATAGAAGAACTAGAGGACACCAAATGAAGTTAATGGGTAGCAGGTTTAAAACTAATAAAAGAAAGTTCTTCTTCACACAGCGTGTAGTCAACCTGTGGAACTCCTTGCCAGAGGAGGCTGTGAAGGCTAGGACTATAACAGAGTTTAAAGAGAAGCTAGATAATTTCATGGAGGTTAAGTCCATAAAAGGCTATTAGCCAGGGGATAGAAATGGTGTCCCTGGCCTCTGTTTGTCAGAAGCTGGAGAAGGATGGCAGGAGACAAATCGCTTGATCATTGTCTTCGGTCCACCCTCTCTGGGGCACCTGGTGCTGGCCACTGTTGGCAGACAGGCTACTGGGCTAGATGGACCTTTGGTCTGACCCAGTACAGCCGTTCTTATGTTCTTACGTTTTTAACCCACTAGTAAAATGGCCCTTCACCCTCAAGATGTTTTTTACCATGCCACTTTCTTCTTCCTAAAGTGACTCCTTCTCCATCGGCAATCTTTGAGTCATAGTTACCAAATGTCCACATCCCTTCTATCCTTTTAGCTATCAACAGAAAAAAGCCAATCAAATTATTTTTCAGAGAAATGCATGCCATTTTGAATAAAATTTTGTCTGACTCCTTTCTTTGTTGCCTTTCCCCCACAACCCTATTATAAACTCCAAGAGCCTGAATCTCTGTTGTTCTGCACCCATTCTAGTAATTGCAATCAGTGCAAAGTGGGCAGAAAACTTGACCTAATCAGAATGGTAGTAGTTTTGTACGCTTGCCTTGCACTGGTGTCATTTGTCAATGGCTCAAGGTGCAAAGCAGCGGAGAGCTGATTTCCAAATATGGGCTGGAGTTGATACCAAATGACAGCCAAATCCTGAAGTCAGGCAAGCCTACAGACTCAGGGGCCTCTGGGCAAGGTAGCGGGGAGGCCTGACTCCATGCTCCTGGAAGGGGCAGGTCCTTAGGCAGAAGGGGCAGAGCTGGGGCAGCCAGTCCTTAATGCCAACTGGATTGTATTCCCCTGCCCAGCGCCATCGCTGGAGCTCAGCACCCAGGGCTTTGAAGTAGCAGCGTCGGTGGCCAGGAACCCCAGATCCCTTTGAATCACTCAGCCCTGAGACAGTTGCTCCTTTCCCCCACTCTGTGTGAAGTGTTTAGTTTTTACTCAGGAAATCTATTGATTTTAATAAACAACAAACAACCAAAAGCCCTACAAAATTCTAGTGTAATATCCAAAATGCTGCCACTTACTCTAATGTTACCAGAGGGTTTTAATTACCAACTGTATTTCTATAAGCACTGTGCCCCCAATCCACATTCCAAATGACAGCTCTCTCTGTTCTACTTCAGAAAACCTAGTTTCATTCCACACCCTCCCAGTTCAGTCAGGGTTCCCTCATCTTCAGCCTTGATTTATAAAAATGTTGAATCCCTTCCATCTAACCCTTCCTTTGCTTCTCCCAATGTCTCTATCACCCATTGCACCAAGCTGAACAGTCCGCCTCAGTCTGGAGCAGCTCAGAGCACTCCCTGATCGTGTGGGTGGTCTTATGTGCTCAACCCCCAAGCTGACAGCTTGAATTCAGCTTTAGATAGCAACAGGCACAACAGGAGAAGAAAGGGAAGGTTAGATTTATTCTATCTAATGTTTTGCTAAATCAGCCATGGAAAGGAACACAGAATGAGGAAGAGGCTGGGGGGGTGGGGAGAGCAGCTAGAGAGAAATTCTTCTTTTCATTCATGAACAAAGACATATGGAAGTTAAAGCCGGAGATATGCACATTACTAAGGGATGGCAGAGGGGGAAATTTTATTTTTATTGATACTATAAATGTTATAGTTTCCCTTCTAGTATAATAGGCAGAGTGCCTCATTTTCCTCAGGAATAATTCACTTCCCCGCATTGAGACCCAGGGCTCAGCCTGAGCCTTCTGTCTCATGGTTTATTCCCTTGCAAATCAGATTATTGCCTTTTAAACAGAGCACCCCTCCCATTTTCCCTTTAATGATAGAATAACAATTACTGCAAGCACACACACACACACACACACACACAACCATCTTAGTCCAGCAGAGTTCAGTTTGAGAGCAAACGGCTCAGCTCTGCTGTACTTTTGAAGGCAGGATGCGTTAATTTGTATTGCATTTGATGATGAGTTCCAATTATCTTTGCAGAACTTTAAATGGAGAGTTAAGTGTCTGATTAAGGAAAATAATGAGCTCTGGGTTACTTGTTCATGTGAACGAGACTTAGAGAAATGTCCAGATATGAACCAAAACAAGAAACACGCTCCTCCACCTTGGAAGACACGTGCAGTTTCTCCAGGAGAAAAACACCCTGAGTTAGAGCTCAGTTGGTGTAAATCAATATAGCTCCAGTGTCTATAGACGAGGGATGTGAGTTTATACCTCAGGAGGATCTGCCCTCCTATTATTTGCAAACCCAGTGAAATTAGATTTGCAACAAGTGGTTGTATATGAAGACATATTGGCTACCCACATATTATTGCACATAATGGACCAGATTACAAAGGAGGCACAATAAAATTTGCTGCTATGCTGTAGGGTTAGGGTTGCCAATTTTGGTTGGACATGTTCCTTGAGGTTTCATCACATGACATAATTAAAGATGAAACTTTAATTCCTGTAGGCTCCAGGACAATTCTGGACCTCTGTAATCCTAGGTAAGGGGGTCTTGTATCCCCTTCATGAGCCTTAGAGAAACATCTATGATGAACTTCCATGTCCTGAGATGATGATGTTTTATTTTTAAAAAATGGTGCCATTCGCCTGTTTAGCTATTAGATGGAGACTCCCTGGAAAAGTACGGAAAAATAGTGCAGATTCATTAAGGGCCCATTCAAAAGTCAATTGAAATCTTTCCACTGACTTCATAAGAACGTAAGAACATAAGAACATAAGAACGGCCGTACTGGGTCAGACCAAAGGTCCATCTAGCCCGGTATACTGTCTGCCGACAGTGGCCAGCACCAGGTGCCCCAGAGAGGGTGGACCGAAGACAATGATCAAGTGATTTGTCTCCTGCCATCCCTCTCCAGCCTCTGACAAACAGAGGCCAAGGACACCATTTTATCCCCTGGCTAATAGCCTTTTATGGACCTAACCTCCATGAAATTATCTAGCTTCTCTTTAAACTCTGTTATAGTCCCAGCCTTCACAGCCTCCTCTGGCAAGGAGTTCCACAGGTTGACTACGCTGTGTGAAGAAGAACTTTTTTTTATTAGTTTTAAACCTGCTACCCATTAATTTCATTTGGTGTCCTCTAGTTCTTCTATTATGGGAACTAATAAATAACTTTTCTTTATTCACCCTCTCCACACCACTCATGATTTTATATACCTCTATCATATCCCCCCTCAGTCTCCTCTTTTCTAAACTGAAAAGTCCCAGTCGCTTTAACCTCTCCTCATATGGGACCCATTCCAAACCCCTAATCATTTTAGTTGCCCTTTTCTGAACCCTTTCCAAGGCCAAAATATCTTTTTTGAGGTGAGGAGACCACATCTGTACACAGTATTCAAGATGTGGGCGTACCATAGTTTTATACAGGGGCAGTAAGATATTCTGGGTCTTATTTTCTATCCCTTTATTAATAATTCCTAGCATCCTATTTGCCTTTTGACCGCGCTGCACACTGTGTGGAAGTTTTCAGAGAACTGTCCACGATAACTCCAAGGTCTCTTTCCTGATTTGTCGTAGCCAAATTAGCCCCCATCATACTGTACGTATAGTTGGGGTTATTTTTCCGATGTGCATTACTTTACACTTATCCACATTAAATTTCATTTGCCATTTTGTTGCCCAATCACTCAGTTTGGTGAGATCTTCTTGGAGTCCCTCACAGTCTGCTTCTGTCTTGACTATCCTAAACAGTTTGGTATCATCTGCAAACTTTACCACCTCACTGCTTACCCCTTTCTCCAGATCATTTATGAATAAGTTGAACAGGATTGGTCCTAGGACTGACCCTTGGGGGACACCACTAGTTACCCCTTTCCATTCTGAAAATTTACCATTTATTCCTACCCTTTGTTTCCTGTCTTTTAAACAGTTCTCAATCCAAGAAAGGACCTTCCCTCTTATCCCATGGCCATGTAATTTACACAAGAGCCTTTGGTGAGGACCTTGTCAAAGGCTTTCTGAAAATCTAAGTATACTATATCTACTGGATCCCCCTTGTCCGCATGTTTGTTAACCCTTCAAAGAACTCTAATAGATTAGTAAGACAGGATTTCCCTTTACAGAAACCATGTTGACTTTTGTCCAACAAATTATGTTCTTCTACATGCTTCACAATTTTATTCTTTACTATTGTTTGACTAATTTGCCCGGTACTGAAGTTAGACTTACCGGTCTGTAATTGCCCGGATCACCTCTAGAGCCCTTTTTAAATATTGGTGTCATGTTGGCTACCTTCCAGTCATTAGGTACGGAAGCCAATTTAAGGGATAGGTTACAAACCACAGATAATAGTTCAGCAATTTCCCATTTGAGTTCTTTTAGAACCCGTGGATGAATGCCATCCGGTCCCGGAGATTTGTTAACATTAAGTTTTTCTATTTGTTCCAAAACCTCCTCTAATGACACTTCAATCCGGGACAGTTCCTCAGATTCATCACCCACAAAGGACGGTGCAGATTTGGGAATCTCCCCAACGTCCTCAGCCGTGAAGACTGAAGCAAAGAAATCATTTAGTTTCTCCGCAATGGCTTTATCGTCTTGATTGCTCCTTTTATAGTTCGATCGTCTAGGGACCCACAGGTTTTTAGCAGGCTTCCTGCTTCTAATGTACTTAAAAACATTTTGTTATTTCTTTTGAGTTTTTGGCTAGCTGTTCCTCAAAATCTTTTTGCTTTTCTTATTACATTTTATACTTGATTTGACAGTGTTTATGTTCCTTTCTATTTATCTCACTAGGATTGGACTTCCACTTCTTAAAAGATACCTTTTTGTCCCTCACTGCTTCTATTACATGGTGGTTAAGCCACGGTGACTCTTTTTTAGGTCTCTTGCTATGTTTTTTAATTTGGGGTATACATTTAAGTTGGGCCTCTATTATGGTGTCTTTAAAAAGTTTCCATGCAGCTTGCAGGGATTTGGCTCTAGTCACTGTGCCTTTTAATTTCTGTTTAACTAACCTCCACATTTTTGTGTAATTCCCCTTTTTGAAATTAAATACCAGGGTGCTGGACTACTGAGATGTTCTTCCCACCATAGGAATGTTGAATGTTATTATATTATGGTCAAGCAGTCCTGTAACAGTTATTTCCTGGACCTGATCCTGTGCTCCACTCAGGACTAAATCGAGAATTGCCTCTCCCCTTGTGGGTTCCTGCACCAGCTGCTCCAAGAAGCAGTCATTTAAGCCATTGAGAAATTTTATCTCCGCTTCTCTTCCTGAGGTGACATGTATCCAGTCAATATGGGGTAATTAAAATCCCCATTATTATAGAGTTCTTTATTTTGGTAGCCTCTCTCTCCTCAGCATTTCAATGTCAGTATCGCTGTCCTGGTCAGGTGGTGTAATATATCCCTACTGCTAATTTCTTATTATTGGAGCATGGAATTACTATCCATAGCGATTCTATTGAACATGTTGATTCACTTAATATTTTTATTTCATTTGATTCCACTTCAGTGGGCTTGGGATGAGTGTAAGGCAGTCTTTCTTAAACTGTGTTCTGTGGCACACCAGTGTGCCGCGAGGCAGTCAGAGGTGTGCCGTGGACAACAACAGAATTCAAAATGGCCGCCCTTAAAGGAGCAGGCGACCTCTTTTTCTCCATAACTTTCCCCCGACCCTTTTTTTCCTCAATAACTTTCCCCCCGACCTTTCCCCCCGCCTTTTTTTTTCTCAACAAAAAATCCTTGGTTTTCCCGATAAAAAAAATTGTTATTTAGTGTTCCTCGGTCTTAAAAAGTTTAAGAAACACTGGTGTAAGGAGACAGAAATTTCCTGTCCTAGTCACTCAGCCTTCAGGGGAGAAAAGAATTGGAGAAAGAATCCAAAGATTCCCACAGATAAGTAGCAGCAAAGAGTTGGAGCTGTAGCGGAATCAAAAGCAAGGCTAATTATTACAGGCCCATATGTAGTGGGGATGCAAAGGGTGCGAAAACACCCCCGTGTAAACATGCTCTGGCTAGTCAGGGGAAGGCAGGAGCAGCGTGCTACCTGAGCCTCTCTCCCCCATGCTTTGGTTGGATGGGGGAAGGCTGGGGCTGATTTCCCCGCCTCCTTGGGAGACCTTTGGGGGTGCATTCACACCCTTGTAGTCCACATTTACAAAAAAAAGCACCCCCCACAGAAATTCCTGCATACAGGCCTGCATTGGATAAAAGGAAGTTTGAGGCTCTTTGACAAAGCCAAATAGAAGCAATCAGGAGAAGAAAGCAAACCACAAAATTCTTGACCTCACTGAGACACCAAGAACTTTCTGGTGGAGGAAAAGAATGTCCTAACAGAAACAAGCATTGCCTCCTAATTCCTCAGAACCCAAATTCATCACAAAAGGTACCTCAGTCACTGTGGAATAAGTAAAAAGGTTGCAAGGTAAAAAGCTTAATGTGAAATACCTGTCCGGAAGACAGAGAATGAAAGGAAGTTGGTATGTTACTACAGGCTACATTTGGGAAAAGTTAGGAGTGAGAGAAATTTAGCCAAAGTGCTCCTCTTCAGCAGCAAAACAGTGGAAACATCATTCCCTAGCTGGAAGAGAATCCTCACCATCATCCAGGGGCTGTAAAAGGATAGAGAAAGAGAAGGAAGAAAGGAAAATTCTCCAAATCTCCCCGTTGCTGTCTGAGATTCAAATCTTGACTTGTGAGGCAGGAAATACTATTCTTGAGAGACTGGAAGGGTTGAAGCTGGGTCTTGCAACAGAAAAGAGATGGAAGGTCTCTTAATACATAAAGGCTTTTCTTCCATATGTAGCTTCAGAAAATATATGAAAGTTGTCTTCTTTCTTATGCAAAAGATTCATTTCCTATGTCAGTTCAAAGCCTGTGTTAGGTAACTCATCTGAGGGAGGCTCTGATTTCCAGAGACTGATTGGGAACACACCCTCTCACAATTTTGGCCTCCCAGCTGTGTGGGGAATGTTTGACAGAGTAATGACTCACAGAAGAAAGAGTATGGTCTTCCTAACAGGCAGAACCAAACCTGGGACCTCTGTACACGAGTCTCAACCACTTGAGCTAAATGCCTTCTGCCTTTTAGCTAGGGCTGTAGTAGAGGAAACTCATTCTTTCTCTCTGTAAGTGGTCTAAGTGCCACTACATGGGATAGCATATCACTCCCAATATGTGTGTGGGTTACACTAGCACTTTAGTAAAAGTCTATTTAATGCTCAAAGATAGAAGGTTAAAGGGTCAAATCTTTAAGCTTTCACAGAGTTTGTGTCAGTTCTCATTCAAGCAAAATTTCTATTGCGTCAGATCTTGATGTCTTTCCTCTGGAGTTTTGCCTGAGAAATGACAAAGTGAAAACAAAATATGGATTTCAAGAACTGGCACACTAATTATTATTGTTATTGCTGTTGTTGTTACAACAACTACAACCACAATGACAACAACAATAATTTTGTTTTTATAAGAATGAATATGAAAAAGGCAGTATACTGCTGATGAAAAGGAAAGAAAATATTATCAAAATGAAATGTTCAGAATAAGTCTGGTAGCATTTACTTCTCAGTCTAGTCTTATTTAATTATAAGCAAGCAATCAGAAATGCTTTTGAGATATATTAAAGCTGTTCTTTCAAACACTACGACCTAAAGTGAAGGATCAATCACATGAGCAAATTCATCCTCTTCTTTGTGATGTATTCTGTACCACACAGTGAATTATTCACATACTGAACCTACACAATTGGCAGATAACACCAGCCACAAACACATGACCAGCGTTCTAGTAAAGGCTTCAAACATCTGAGCTTTGACTCTTGTTTGCCATTGTTACCCTGGTGTTGTGAACGGAGAAGCAACAGCCAGTATTCTGAGAAGTTCAGATATTCCATAGTAGGCACCACATTCCAATGTAAGAATCCTGTTAAGCCACTTGCTTTCATAATACAACATCCAGAGCAGAGTCCCCATTTTAAAAAAGGGACTTCCCTTTCCTTCAGTTGTGTGTGTGCAAATAAAAAGGAATAATGATCACACTTAAAACATGTAGTGTGATTGACAGAATAGCTACCAAGTGCTTTACAGATGTTAACTAATGAATCCTCACTGTACCTCAGTGCTTTAGTCTAAATATCATCATCCCCATCTTACAGATAAGAAAACTGACACCTAACATTTCAGTAACTTGTTCACAGTCACATGCCAAGCAAAGCAGGGGAGCCAGAGTCCAGCAGAAAGTAGGGCAGAGAATAAAAAGAAACCAGGGAGCAGGATGTTTTTAATTTCTTACTGTTGTGCCAACAACATTCATAAGAGAAGAAAACAATTAATAAGAAAAAAACTGATTTTTATTGTTGACCTGAATGCTTAACCCCCACCTCGCCCTAAGATCAAAGATTAGGGGTGTTAACTGGGAAGAATACCAGTAAGCATGAGGCTTATTGGGATGCTTACCTAACTAGCCTTGTCAGCTCTATCATTTAACCAGTTAACTGTTTAAACTTCCCTATCTCAGGTCACAGTGAAAATATCATACGAAGACTAATACTGACCTAGTATTATTTTACCCTGTGAGCAAGCACTGTCATGGCCATATGGAGGGGATGGGATCCCAGATGGGATCAAGAAGTGGCCCAGAAGACCATCTTGTTCTTCCGAAAGCTTCCACACTCTGAAAGAGTTTGAGCACATCTGTTGTATAGCTAGCCCCACAGACCCATCCTAGATAACTTTTCCAGATGGGACAGACCTATGACTGCATCTGGTGCAACATATGACTACAAAACAACATTATATGAAAATTCACAGCACATACCACATCTAGTAAGTGAAAGCAGAATAGCGCAAGAAAGTGCAACATCAAAAGTGGCCTCCCAAAGGAGGCTGCCAAAGTGTGTAATCTTCCTGTGGGAAATTTATTGCACAGAGACCAACATCAAATTCCCCAGTGGTTTTTACCAGATGAAGTTATGTACCAGATGAAGTTGGTAGCCCCCCACTGTGTATTGTGGCCAACATCCAGCCTCACCCTCTGTGCAACAGGATTCTAGAGGGCTCTGTACTCATTACATGACAAAAAGCTCAGTTCTAGGAAGATGGGGATGTGGGCAAGGCAGAAGAATATGCTTCTGTATTATATATGTAGTCCAAAGGCACTGCAATGATGAGAAGGGAAAGTGAAGTCTGTTCTCTGGTATTAGGTTAACTAAAGGGCAATTGACTTTTAGCTCATGTGATAGAGTCACGTGGCTTTAGCCATGGCTCTCAAGGTCACAGGTTCAATCCCACCTGCCAATGTCCCAGGGTTCATTGCTTTTATGAGGGAGCACTAGAAGATGATTTGCCTGTCACAGAGCAGCTCCATAACCATTCTTCAGTCAAGGAAGTAGATTCCTCCCCTCCCTTGTGTAGCTATCCAGCACCTGGCTTAGCTTCTCCTCTGGAGAATCAAAAGGTTTGTTTTCAGAAGAATGGATTCCCTTTCAGAGAAGAAAATGTATGTCTGCCAATAAACAATATGTGGGCACAAATTTGGAGCTTGGAGGGGCAAATAGAGTTCCACCCATAATCCATTCCTTGAATGCTAAGCTTGTGTGTGCAAAGAAAGGAAAGGTGATGTCCCACAAACATGTATGTGCTCTTGCTCGTTTCGGCTTTCAGTAGACTAGGACAAAACTCTGCTATTTTCAACATCTGAAAAGAAGTTTTTGAGGTGTTTTCTTTTCTGTTGGCTAAATGTTGAGGTAAAATTACTTCAAGTATTGCCTGGGATTTGGCTCTGAGCGTGTTGAAATGTTTGTGGGAAGTTAGCATACTGGGGCCCAGCAAAGCTTTGTACAAGCCGATGCAAGCGATACACCAGTTGCCACGATACCGTACATGTTGATGTCTATTGACTGGCCCAAATGCAAGTCTCATTTGAGTGCACAAAGTACTTGTTGTACCTGGCTCTAGGCAGGGTAGCTTTGTGGTGATTCAGTCAGATATTTTAGTAAGTTAGTTGGCAGCATTTCTGCTGTCGAAGAGAGGTTGTCTTTGCTTTTCTGACTGCCCCTTTCTAAAAGTATGCTATCTTAATCAGCCAGGGTATACTTATTCATGAAAGATAGTGCTTCTCTATACTTCTCCATCTTACTTCTCCACAAGCCATGCGTGGATACTGTCTAACCTGCTCTTAAGCCAGCTCTGTCATTTCAAGGATGCATTGTCACACCACTGCAACATGTGGGGGGAGGAGGGTAACATACTCTGAAGTCCTTGCTCTAGAGCTACTGTGTTCAGTGCTCCCTGAGGGAAGTGAATGGGTGCATCACCAGGCAGGCTGGGATTGGTTGTGCCTTGAGAGCCACAGTCCTTCCGAGTTCCTCCATGTGCAGTGTGAGGCCATACACGGCACCATACCTTAGGGCCATGACAAACACATTCATACCCAGCCAGCTCTTCTGGGCATTGTGGAGGGAACTGTGGGGTACTCCTTGGCTTCCTCAGGACAATGAGCAACCCTAAAAACACTAGATCAGTCCCTATATTTGCAGGTGTGCAGAAACTGTGATTATATCCACCCCTTTCTCAAAGAACACAGGGTCAGGGGGAGCAATCGGCCAGTGCTCTTCACATTCTACCACCTTCCCTTCCCAGTGATCCCTTCGTAAGGCCCAGGTTCAATCTGTCACTCAGCCCTTCCTCAGGCACACCTCCCATTGCCTTTGCTGGGGTTTTGGCCTAAGGAGAGAAGTGAGGACCACGAGGGCTTGGTTCATAACTGTCAGAGTTGGAGAAGCCATACTGAGGTAAGTCAGCAAAACAAGTAGCTGGATTCTCACCCCAAGTTTCACTTTTTCTGTGCTTACAGCCAGCTTAGGAGAGTAGATGGCATATGGTGTGGCTGTGGGAAGACACGGAACCAGATCCCTTCAGGCTACTCTTAGTTAGGTTGGGGGCTAATTCAGCACCTGGTCAGGTCAAGAACCAGGGGACTAGAACCATCAGTCCTCTCCCAATCCTGGTGTTTTGCACTGAGCACAGCTCATGGCCCAAAGTGTCTGCATTCTGCTGTCAGAACATGCTTATATTGACACAAAGAAGAAATGATGCTTTTTTTCAATGCACAGTGAGTAATTCTGAGCAATTCCCCCATTTGTGCTGTCATTGTTTACAGACCCATTTAGCTGCTTGTGCCAACATGCACATATTGTATAGGTACAAACTAGGTTCCTACATATGAGAATTCAGCCCATCCAGGTTTCTTGTCTACCTCCTATCCATTGAAGATTTGTCCATTTAATATAGTATCCAGGGCCCAGTTTAGGCGAGTTTCAACGGCCTCAAGTTCCAGGGCTTTAAACAGGCTGTATGGTCCCAAGTAATAATCACTCAGCCTTAATGCTGAGTATTTCCTATTTTTCTCACTGGGGGAATCCTTCCCTTCAGTTGGGAAACTGCAGTCCCTACTGAACCAAACACCTTAGCTTTGTCTCTGTGGGTACCTCTAGACTGCATTGCTATTTCGGGATACCCGGAAGTATCCCAAAATAGCAACGCCTCATCCAAGGAACGCATCCGCTATTTTGAATTTTTTTTGAAATAACAGACGTGCTCTTTTGCCATCCCTGTAAACCTCGTTCTACTAGGAATAAAGGATGGCTTGAGAGAGCACTTTATTTTGAAATTTGGCACTGTGTAGACATGCCAAATTTCGAAATAGCCTCTTTCGAAATTAAATTGAAAAAAAAGATATGCAATTTGCGTAGTGCAAATTGTGTGTCTGTTTTTGATTTTAGAGTGCGGTCTAGACGTAGCCTGTGTGACCAAAAACACCCTTACATTCACACCCTACACATTATCATAATAATCTTTGTGGAAAATAGGCCTGGTGAGCAGTGTTCCCTCTTTCCCTCTAAGATTTTTCATCCATGAGTGGACTGAGTTTTGTCTTGTGCACCAATATTGAGGTCGTGTGCGCTTGTTCGAATGTGTGCCACTGTTGTACCCACCAGTTACTAACAAAAATGTTATGGAAGAAAGAATACTAAAACAGCCCTTTCCCAGTCACAAAGAATAAAAAGAGCTATTACATCAGCACTTTCTCACATGCATCTTTATTATTATGGCTGACTCTTAGTGCCAATGTACCTTCTTTGTCCTGCAATGTGCTTATTGACCACCCCTGCACGATGTGATTTGTCAACACACACACAACACAGAAGGCCTGACAGTCATTCTGAAGGAAATGGGGGCTTCTTAACAAATGAGCCTGTAAATAATGAATTGTGGTGGTTGCAGGAGGTACAAGAACAATCCCATTTCAATTGTTTAACTATAAAAAACGTAGTTAAGATCAGATTGCTGAAACATGGAAGGAAGATGGAACTAAACATTGCTAAAATACAGAAGTTATCAAAGCCCAGGCCAAAAGAGATCTCAGCTGGAAAAAAAAACTTGTTCAAAGCTTAAATATAAAAATAAATAGCAATTTAGAAATGTAAGCAACTTCAATAAGTCATTTATTCATAACTTGCAATATACACACACGCCCCCCAAAACTCTTTAAATGTCTAAAATCATTTTAAAAACAAAAAAGTTCAAAACTTCAGCAAGTAAAAGGTAAGCCAAGAAAGTTTAAAATGTGTAGTCTCTCATAATAAACATAGCAAGGGACCTCAAATTTTCAAAAAATGCTTTAAAAAAAATTACAGTATATATATATATATATATATATATATATATATATAATCCATTTAAATATTTTATTCAAAGTTGCAAAACTTACAACTACTCTTTATCTGGCAGCGAGCATCTACTGACAGCCTTAACTTTGTTAGTTAACTCTTCAAGTGCCCTGATGCTTTCACGAAGTTTAACTTTTTTTTCCTTAAATGATTAATATTAAATATAAAATAAGTGAAAATAAAAAGAGAACCCCAAAATAAACACCCTAAATCCCTTTGCCAATATTAAAGCAACTAAAACAATACAAATCATCATTAAAGTAAAAATTTAAAAATAATTATAAGTATTCCTATAAAATAAAAAAAAAATACTTCTTACTTAAAATCTTTTAAGAGCTCAAAAAAAGGCCACCAGCTGGGTGGTTTAAAAACAAAGACCAACCTAGCATACACATACACACACACACACAAAAATCAATATCAAATAATACAGCTCAACTATTAAAATTGTATTCAAAATAGGGATGTGAATGGTTAACATCACCCTTACTGGGTGAGGCTTACCACTTACAGTCAACTGGCCAGCTGCAACAGCTCTGTGGGACCTGCAATGCCACAGGCAGAGACACTCCAGCCTGGCAGGATCAACTCCCACCCCAGCTGGGGCTGCTGGAGTGGCTGCCACCTGCTACATGGCTTCTGGTTCTGGCCCCGGTTGGGGCCACTGGAGGAGCAGCCACCCGCCAGGTGTCTTGGGCTTGCTCTGGAGGAGCAGCCACCCGTGATGTGGCCCACAGCTCCAGCCTGGGAAGGACTGAAGCTAGGGCCAGGGCTGTGTGGTGGCTGCCCTGCTGCTCTTGGGGTGGGACTGCCACCCACCACGTGGCCCCACTCCAGATCAGCTGAGCAGCCACTGCGTGGCTCTTCTGAGGAGGTGGGTAGGAGGTAAATTATTGGTGTGAACCCTGCTTGTGAGGTATAATTTAAAAACTAACATCATCTTCTGTAATGTATGTACAAACTGCATGTAAAGAATTATGAACACAAGTTGAAATGATGACTAATTGTTTACCAAATTGTGCAGCAGAAAAGCAGAAGCCAAGAGGCCATAGCCCTCCCTCATTTTGAAAGTGGATGGGCCTGACCGCCCTGTCCCCCCCTCTACCTTCTGAGGCCCTGCCCTCAGCCAGGCCAGAAGCTGGAACCCAGCCCAAGTAAGAGCATCCTAGGGAAACTGGGCAGTTGTGGGGAGCTGTGGACTTTCTACCTCATGGGATGAGGGGGGGACCAAAAGCAGGCCCCCCGCCCATGTTCTCCTTGAGCTTCTTGTCCAGCACAGATGGGGAGTCCACAGCTGCTCATACAACTCTTTCTATGACCAAGCTGCAGCTCTTTGGTCCTGCACCCAGTCCAGACCAGAAGTCAGAGCCAAGTTGAGGAAAAAGCCATGCAAGCAACTGTGGGGAGCCATGGACCCTCCACCTTCTCTGGGCACAAATCCCAAGGAGCAGGGACACTGGTTGGGGATTACTCTCTGTCCCCTATTCAGACAAAAGGAGGGGTCCAAGCTCCCTGAACAAGCTCCAGCTTCCGGCTTGGCGGGGGTGGAGTCTCTGGAGGAAGAGGAGGGGCAGGGTGGGACCATGGAGGGGGAAGGGCCTCATTTCCCCCCCCACACACACACACTTTTAGGCTGAATCCATTGCCCCTATTATCAGACAAATCTGGGGAGGAGGTGAACCTGTTTCTCAAAGACAAAGGGCAAGCCTATACCTCTTGCTTGGTCTCATTACAATTGCTTGGCAATCACCCATCAGGTGGTCATTCTTTGATAATGGAAAGGGGAAAGAAACAGAACAAACTGCATTTGAGCAAATAACAACATGGAACCTCTTTCACTGTGAGACTCTATGTCTATGTCCTCACAGCTGAAGTGAAATTTGTGTAGGAGTATCCCTTAGGCTGTTTGTGAGTGGTCCTGGGCTGGAAGCTACAACATCAAAGCACTGTAAGGTAGCCAGAGTTACTGGACAAGCAGTGACACATACTTTCACTGGTCTGGATTGCACCCTGAAATATGACACCCTGCTCCATACTTTCACCAGTTTGCCAAAGTGGAATAGTGCAACACCAGCTTTTAATATTACATCTTGCTTTAAATATCCTTTTTGCCTCTGTTCAGCACATACTGTGCGTAATTAGCCAACTCTTTTCTTGCTCTTTCTTCTGTATCACTTTAATGTCTCCATTTCAGTGTTCACTGGTGAACACAATGGGCTAAAATTGAAGAGCATTTAAGGTAATTTTTAAAATTCTGTTTGAATAGAAGGGCTCCTGCCCCTTACAGGAATATGTTAGCCTTCCCATGTGGAGTAATCTTCTTAACTCTCAGCCATGGAGCTCCTAAGTCTAAGACCTATTGTATGAATAATCTGCCTTTCAAACCCCTGCTGTTTGCCTTTATTTCATTCTTTATTGCATATGTATTTCTAAAAGGCAATTCCAGGGGAGGGATCCATTGTAAATGTGTTGTTCTTTAATATTACCAGAATTCTAATTCTCCACATTTAGGTTGCTCTTCTTGCTCATCCAGACACATTACCACTGATGAGGGAAAGACGACTTCAGCTCACAAAAAAAAAAAAAAAAAACCAAAAACCCTCCAAAAAAACAACACCCCCACCCCCCAAAAAACCCCTCTCATCTTAGATTATGAGCTCTGAGGGAACATGTCTTACAATATCTGTCTGTTGTCTTCTTGTAGATTATAAACTCTTTGGGGCAGAAACCCTTCTCTTTTTTTTGCACAGCACCTAGCACTATATGGTTCTGGACTGTGACTCAAGCTACTGGATGATGCGGTATATAAAATACTAATAATTGTATTTCACTTAATACAAACAGTTGTTTAGAGCAGGGGGTTTCAAACTTTGGGCTGCAGCTCATCAGGGTAAGCCACTGGCGGGCCATAAGATACTTTGTTTACTTGAATGTCAGCAGGCACAGTAGCTTGTAGCTCCCAGTGGCTGCGGTTCACTGTTCCCAGCCAAGGAAGTGGCAGGAAGCCATAGGATGGCCCACGCCGCTTCCTGCAGCTCCCATTGGCCAGGAATGACGAACTGCAGCCACAAGTGTGAGTGGCTGTGCCTGTGGATGCTCAGGTATAAAGACTGCCTGGCAGCCTGCTAGCATCTTACCTTGATGAACCGTTTGAAACTCCTGGTTTAGAGGACAGAGCGCTGAACTAGGGAATCTTTTCTGAGGTTTAAATCCTGTGCTGCCACCTATATGATGCGTGCACTTGGGAAGCAACGGCTCCCTTTCCCCAGTGGTCCTTTGTCTGCAGTGTCTGCTTAACTGCTAAGCTCTTCAGAGCAGGGACCAAATCTCACTAGCTGGGCAGCCGAGAGACTTGGCAAGATGGAAAAGACCAGTCCTGTGCCCCTGGAAGGGGCAGGGCCTCAGGAAGAAGAGGTGGGGCTGAGGCAAGCCTTCTTCGCCTGGTCTTTACACTGCCTGGAGTGCACCACCTGGGGCTCCGGAGGAGATTTAAAAAGCCTGGGATTCTATCTACCGTTGCTGCTGCTGTAGTGGCAGCAGCAGCCAAAAGCCCCAGCAAAGCCAAAAGCAGAGCCAATCATCTCTGTGTATTATGGTCACTAAACTAACAAAGCAATGCAGCTGCTATGCAATGGGTGCTCTTCTACTCCAACATCACCAGTGCCACCACCTCCTTCTCACACCAACAAAGGGGCACCAACCTCTCGCAGCACCAGCATCTGCCTCAGAACCACAATCTTCATCCTGCACACATGGGGCTGCAGCATGGACAAGGGGGGGACAAGCAGGCACCCAGCCCCTTCCAATATTCATATAAACAAATAAGTATTTCTGCTCCAGCCTTGGCCCTGGCCCTGGCTACTGCTCCAGCCTTGGCAGCTGATGTCCGTTCTCAGCTCCAGCCATGTGCTCTTCCAGCACCAGTTTCTGTGCTGGCTCCAGACCCAACAGTGGTTGGATCATCATTTACTGTCTCCGCCCAGGGCACTGTTTCAGCCCTAGCTACTCCTCCAGCCCCCAGACGCTGACTCGATCTTTAGCTGCTGTTCTAATGGCCAATAAAATATTGGTTTCATCAGTTAAGTTTGTTATAAGTGAAGCTACAAAGGTGTTGGGGTCCAACTGGCAGCTTGAGGGACAATTTAGTCTGGCCCATGAGAGAGTTTCATCTGTGTGCCGCCTCGTGGGCCCCATGTGCCCCTGTTCTCCATATTGGTGGTGCGCAATGTGAGGCCACAATCAGTTTCCATCCCAAGGCAGGTGGGTAGTTGCTTTTGAATTGATTTATCATAGCATGTGCTTGGTGGATTTTCAACTAGGGATGTAAATACTTAACCAATTAACTGGTTCCAGTTAACCATAGGGGCTGGAACAGCTCTCCGCCCACCCCGGCAGGGAGCAGCTCCAGCCCCGCAGGGCCTGTCAGAGCAGCCCCTGTGAGAGGTGGGCCTTCCCATCTCCCCCTCCCGCCTGCCACAGGCAGGGACTGTTCCAGCTGGCTCCCCAGAGCACCCCCTGTCCATGGCGGGCCCAGCCTGCCCCCTGCTGCAGGTTGCCCACTGTCTTCCCAGGAGCAGGGCCAGCAGGGATTTTCTGGCTCCACTCCCGAGGAAACTTTATACTTTAACTATGAGTTTTAGTAGTTACATGGTTATATTTTTAAATGAATTTTTATGTCCCTAATTTTAACCACAGTGCATTAATGGGTGGTGCAGCAGTAATCCAAAAGCAAGGATGTGAATTACTGCAGTGGCTGTAATTAAGCAAAATTGGTGCAGAGAATAGAGCATTTCACACTAAGGGTAGGTCTACCCAGCAACATTATTTTGAAATAATGAATGTTATTTCGAAATAACTTAGTCTGCATCTACACAGCAGGCAGTTATTTAGAAATAATGTCAAAATACTGTCAAGCTGGAGGACTTCTTACTCTGACTCCTATAACCCTCATTGTACAAGGAGTAAGGGAAGTCGGAGGAAGAGGGCTTTATTTTGAAATACATGCTGTGTAGACAGCACCAAAATTCGAAATAAGCTATTTCGATATAAGCTACACAATTGACGTAGCTCAATTTGCGTAGCTTATTTCAGGTTAAGTCCTGCTCCGTAGACGTACCCTAAGACTGCTTATTCATTGAAAGTGATGGAAATCCACAATCCCTTGTGTGCTTGCAAATGATAGGCCTGGATGCCATTTCACACTTGTCACTACAAATATTGATGTCAACATTGGGAGTCCAGTGTAAGAAAAACCTTGTCCTTAGGTTTCTTGCTACACAAGGAGCTAGTCTTTTATTTTATTGCTTCTTAACCCCATTAATGCCTTAATGGCTAAATCCTTTTTAATTCTAAAAAAGGATCTGATTTTAGAATCTGTATGGTGGACCACAGAGGTGCCTCGAATTTAGCATCTGGCCCACAGCAATGAAAGAGTTGGATAACCCTATAGTGGCTGTGATATTTGCAATATAAAAATAAATGGCACTGGAATCATTACTGCATCAGGAATGCATTAAGATTAGTCTATAGAAACAAAAGAATGCTTTTATTTTAACACACACACACACACACACCCCACACACAAATTTAGCTTCTTTTTGTCCAACAGAAAACCCAATGTCTTCTAAATAATATGAAGAGAGTCTGTTGCCATTCATATAGTCAAGGATTTTGTGGGGGCAGAAGGAGTGATGAGGCTGATATTTTAGGACTAGGATGGTTACTGCCAGAGACCCAGGAAAAATGGAGTGTGATTAAAAGAAATGGAAACCTACCATTTTTACTTAAATGGTTCCATAAAAGTCACAATGAGTTGGCAAGAAACTTGGGTTTTATTGACCTTAATTTCTAGAATAGAAACATTCTTATTAACTTCAAACACTATTAAACATTATTAACAGTTACAGGTCTGCCAGAATACAATGGCAAGAATTTTGCAAGGCAATGACATAATGTTGCTTAGCAGGTATTGGATACATCACTGGTATATTAGACAAAATAGTTAACTGTGTTAAACTTTGCAAAATTTAAGTAGTTACACATACTAGTTATCCTAATAATAGTATTTTATTAGTTGTCAGGTTATCTTAAATTTCTTTTCAATTTCTGAATCATTAGTTTGACTTCTAGGTCCATACTGTTTTGTTCATTTGTTGATTTCCTAAAAGCATATGTTATGGGTCATAATCAGTTAATGAAAATGATCTTGTTCGCTCAGGGTCCTGATTGCCACAAAAAACCCACAGGCACAACCATAAATTATGGATGTCTGGTGTCTGTATGCCGTCAAAAACTTGGCTAGGCTACATAACACCATTTTTTAAGGAAGTATGTTGAATGAAGCAAGTAAGAGGTCAGTAGAAGAATTAAAGTGGGTTATTTAACAAAAGTCAACTCAGAGTTCCTGCCATTTTGTCAGTCTTCTCTTTTTCACTCCAGATTCTTTCTCTAATCCCCTTCTAGTGTTCTTAAGCACGTATTGTGTCTATGCGTTCCTTCTGTATTAAGTTCGTATCACAGTATGGCTGCAAGAGTTAAGAAGTCATTTATATACATAGGAACAATGTAGCTGTCATACTATTTCAGACCATTTAATCCATTATCCTAATCCCAGCAAGTACCTGATGCTTCAGAGAAAGGGGATCCACTTTCTCCTCCTCAATTTATGGGAAATATCTCCATCACTCTCTCCTACAAGTGTAATTCAGGATTTTAATTCAAGAGGCTCAGTTCATGAAACGTTAAAGTGCTCTGGAGATTCTCTGATTGGATATGTTTTATATCTCACTGTATCTATATCTGAAGCAAGTCCCATTGATGTCAGCAGGACCAGATTTAAGAGTGCCTTAATATAAGTAAAAAAATTGATTTAGCATGTGAACCAAGTGCTGGGATAGCATGGGCTATTGAGAGCATGAGCCGGATTAGCACATTCTCCACGCGCTCTGGACACAGCCCTCTGGGCAACCCTATCCACTTTTTGGGCTATTTTAATCTCTTACTGTCTCCCCACAAATAAGGCAACCGAGTTAAAGCCCTTAAAGTCACTTAAGCTTTTTCTCCCAGCTGACTTTCTGTTCTAGAATCTTTCATAAGAGTAGATTTGTCAGAGGTACAACCCCCATTCGGGAATCCAAGTCAATTTCCACATTTAAAGGCTATTGAAAGCAAAAAATATTATTAGCAAATTTTAACATAGGATTATAGGAAAACATTGTTTTATAGTAGTCTTTAAAGGAGAAAGTAAGCCTCTGGCTCAGGAGTCTACAGCACATTCACTGTGAGAAACCCCTTTAATAGCAAAACAGGTGAACACCTGATACTCTAAGATGCATGTCAACAAAGCGGAAGTGTTGCTGAGTTTAACCAACAAACCATTCACAGCTCTACTTGAAGGCTTCCACTCTTGACCAATCTCAATTGAGAGAATCAATTGTTGTTGCCATGTCCTGTCATGTTCCAGAATGCACAGACCCTGCTTTTCAAAGCCACCACACTGACATCATAGACAGTCCCTTTGCTATCTCATCTCTCAGGAGCGGAGAGGTGACCTCTCCCAGACTACTGCCTTGTTCCTTCCCAGTGACATCTTTAATTACAGAAGAGGCCTTTCCACTTCTTTAATCACCACTGCTTTTTTCTCTTCTTATTTTGTCTTGCAGAGTTCAATGCTTATCATTTCTCTCAGCTCAAGGACTTCTAGTTTTACTAGTTGCCAGCATGTTAGGTGCTAACTCTTGCAGAAATCTCTGAGCCGTGGGAACTGTGTCTGCTGCCACTTTGCACAATCGGGTATCATGGATCCTCCTCTTGCACAGTGCCACCCTCTGGCTCCACAAAGCACTGCTGGAGGCATGCAGTTACATTTAGGATGCTGATAACTCAAAAAAAAAAAAAAAAAAAAAGAGCAAAAGTCCTGTTAGCCTCAGTTGGCAGCCACTCTGTAGTTAAAAGGACTCAGAGGGTTCCAGAAAGAATGTATGTCTCTGTGCGCTTTCCAAGATTTGTTTTGAAAAGGTGCCAGGGAGAATTCTGCAAAGCGAAGGGGAAGTAGCAAGCATGAGGGTGACATCCTAAGACCTGGCCTGCTACCAATGGGCTTATGCAGTGCCAGAGCAGTAACACTAACATTTTTATTTTTTTGTTAAATCACATTTTCCTTGTTCTTGATAGATGCTTGCTCATTAAAGAGACGCTAAAGAAATACCTTGTCACTGAGACGGAAGCAACTGTTCTGATTTATTCAACGGGCTGACATTCCAGCATAAAGTAAATGAAAAAGCCACATGACATTTGCCATCTTAAAATCATCCTTTAAGCAGGCTATCCAAACAGATGTTACTACACCCCAATTAACCCGATAAGAACAGGGGCTGCAGTTACGATTCAAAAACACAAAACTCTCCCTCTTGTCCTAAAAAGGAAAACAATAATGAGGGTAGGATTGTACATTTGTCATCATCCTGGTGTCTATTAATGAGCATCCCAAGGGCACGGAGAGAGACCTTTACATTCTATTAAAGAGCATTGGGTATTTAATTAATATTAATTAATACTAAGTAATACGGAACAGTTTAGGGAGATCTGCTTAGAACAGATTAGAGGTTTCTTGTAGTAAGTGTCCCCCCAACACACTTTACAGTATTTTTCCCTCGTATGATATTTCAATTTAATGTCTGCCAAAAATACCTCTGAACAAAATTTAATTCATTCACGAAGGAAAGGCTGGGAAGAGATGGTGATCCAAAGGGTAGAGGTTCAATGTTCACAATCCCCTAGGTCCATCTTTAACCTTTGGCAGCTAAAGCTTTTGAGTTATAATCTGAATTTTTCTATTCCAGCAGAGGTTAAGTAATAGTTTGTTGCCTAAATTATATATGGTATCCTTCTCAGTCTCAGTTGTTAACAGATTTAACATCTTGATTGCCACCATTTTACAGAGCTGTGATTTACTAAGTGCGGTCCAACACATGGATTTATGCTACTTCCATTTTGTTTCCGGGATCCAGGCAGATGTTCTGTACCAATGAACCAAACAGAACGGTCAGTTCTAAATTTGGTGCAGTTATTGATGACTGAAATTAGGGGCATGACAGGAAGGAGAATGGAACAATGAGCAAACAGAACATCCAAATGTAAAAGATGTAGCCTCCAGCAACTCTAATAGAGATAGAAAACCAAGGGGGCCCAACAAGGGAATGAAGATGATAAAAATAAGTTATAAACAGAAGGGCAGGGGGAGAGAGAGAAATATTAAAAGTCCTTCAGACTATGGTAAATTCCTGTCTAGAGATGTGCAGATATCTTTAGACAGACACAATCAAGAAAAGCCAGCAGATCAGAGGAATGACAAGACCTACTTGAGAAGCCAAGCATTAAGACGTACTAATGAAGTTACGCATTTCCTTGGTAAGACGTCACTTGCTGTGTATCCTGTTCCATCTTGGTCAATTAACTGTCAGAAAAACAAATGCTTCTTTGTACTTGAAAAATGAGAGAAAGGCAACAGGGCAAAAACATGTCTGTTCTGAGGACAAACGTTAAATCATCTAGTGTGGAAAAATTAGAGGATTATGAAGCTGTTTTACTGAAGCATGTTCCCAGTCAATGCTAAAACTTCCTGGTTTAACACCCTCACTGGGAGAGGATTACTTGCCTTAGCTCCCACATACATTAAACCCCATCAAAGTCCTTGTAATCGCAAGACTTAAATTATTGCTTTCCTTCCAAGAATGGCTTAATTAGGAGAGCGGAGTGTTTCTGGGTAGAAAATAGATCCTAATGTTAACATAAGGATCTATTTTCAAACAAGTAGAGGAAGATAAGCTCAAGGGGATATAAATGGATATTCTATAAAGATATCAGCCTGCATTTTCTTATGCATAGCATCACACTAAGGGTTTGTCCACACCAGAAAGGCTTTGCTGGCATAGCTATACCAGAGCCACCTAGTGTAGACACAGCCATCAGCACAAGTTCTTTTGGCAGTACAGGAGGCCCCCCAACTTGCAACGTGATTGGTTCCAGAGGAAGCGTTGCAAGTTGTGGGCATCGTAATTTGAACCCGCATTTACAGTAGGCACCTGTGTGCCGTTGTAAATGCGAGCCGAAGATGGAAGTCGGGGGTTTCCAGCTCCTTTCACACTTACAAAAATGGTTGTAAGTGCGGGGGGTCGGAACTCGGGTGGTCGCATCTCGGGGGGCCTTCTGTATAGTTAATTCACTTCCTGAACAACATAATCTATGTTGATAAAAGGACTCTTTTACCAGTGTAGCTGCATCTACACTTGGCCTTTTGCCAGCACAGCTATGCTGATCAGGGGTGTGATTTCTTTTTTCCATTCTCCTAACCACCTTAGCTATGCCGGCAAAACTTTGAGCATAGACCAGGCCTGAGTGCCACACCATGGAAGGGTGCTGTTGCAACAATCATGGGCAAGACATAGCCAAAGCCATAGCTCCCCTTAGCTGGAAACTATGAACTGCAGCCAATGGGAGCTGCAAGGCTCCATGGCTACGGGCACATTTTTAATATAAACAAAGTGGCACAGGACCGCCAGCGGCTTACCCGGGCGGGTCTGTGACACACTTTGAGAAATGCTGGCCTATGGTGAGACCATTCTAGCAAGAGGACCCTCTATAAGAACATTTATGTGTGTAAGACATAAGATCATTCTGTGTCAAGATGGCTTAGGTACATAAAAATAGTGATTAACATGAAAAACGGAGAGTGGGCCATGATCAGTTTTTGTAGTGTGACATATTTCTTGTATGAATTCCCCTTCATGTCTTGGGAATGTAAAATGTATTCTTGTTCCAAAACTAGAGTGGTCTCTTTTAGCAGGGTGCTGTGGAGTGAAGCGCACATTACAGAATTCGATTCCCCTCCTGCTTTCTACTAAGATACTGTATTATCAGAAGGCAGTTCTTTTTCTACCCATCTGCAGTGCTACTCATTTTTAACTGCACTGCTCAAGGTGTACTAGAGTCTTCAGCAACCTTGAAAATCCTATTTCCAAATTCAAAATGTGGTTTCTTCTCTGATCCTTCTTACATCCGCTCTTTAAAATGAAAGGCTTCCATTCATAACTACCCTTTCTTTCCTCCTCTTTTGCCAGTTTTCAGTCCAATATGTCCATTGTCCTACTATTCCATGACTTCAGACCTTAGACATTTTAACCATCAGTGGAGAATTTTGTCAAGTACTTTCTGAAAAACCAAGGCTATAATATCCTTCCCTCCTTGCTTATCAACCATAGCAGTAATTTCCTCAAAGAATTCCAACAAATTAGTTAGGTAAGATCTGCTATTCCTGAATTGATGTTAGCTGTCTTTAATCAAGCTCTGCTTTTCCAAGTGTTCCCTATCTGATCCCTTAAAATAGTTTCAGAGTTTTTCCGCATAAATGAAGTCAAACTGACAAGTCTATTTTTTTTCTTGTGTGTACAAAAAGCAATCTTCTTTCCTACACTGAGAGAATGCTGAAAAAGGAAACCTTGGTTTCCATACTCTCCTTCTTGTAGATCCCCAGTCTGAGATTTGTTTTTAAACACATTTTTTGAAGGGAAGTAAGAGAGGAATACAGGAGGGGAGAAATCATTACAGAATACAGGAAAGGTGCTTCTCCAATTTGATTGGTTACAAACTTTCCAAATATCCAAAGTCAGAACTGACATTTTAACATGTATATTTACAGATTTTAATCTTATATTCCCTTTTTCCTGCCACTGTCATGAAACTCCTACAGTAGGTGTACATTAAAACATCATAATTTCCAGAATCAAAGGGTTAAGATGTGAATATCAGTCCCTTTATTATAAAACAATTGTGTTAAGGTTATATGATTAGCCTTTTATGCTCTACTAGAAGATTAACCTGGTGTTGCTTAGCTCCTTAATTAATTGTTTTAAATAAAATGAAAATGTGCATGCTTCCTTTAAATCATTGCTCTTGGGGGGGAGGGGGAGGGGGCTGGAGATGAGGGCTTCATGATGCAGGCCGGCCCAGGGAGAGAGGACTACCCCAGTCCTCTCTCATTGTAGTGGCTTGGGGCCAGGTGAGAAGCACCTTTCCATAGCTACTGCAGCTCCAGCAGGCACAGCTGGGGGAGGGTTGCCTGTCTCCCAGCTGGGGCAGGTCCCCCTGTGCTCCCCAGCGAGAGTGAGGAATGCAGAAACTGTGCACTCTCCCCTCACTCCCTGATGAAGGGGAACAGCCAGCGATGTTCCCTTATGAATTGGGGGCAGGGCAGGAGGTTCAGCCCCCCCCCCCACACTCTTCCTAAAGTGCACCTGGGGGAGGTGGAAGGCTCAGGTCTAGAGCAATCCCAGAGGGGAAGCACCTCTAGCTAATCCCTTTCACTTACTGGTGATTCTGTCTATTTTCTATATAGTTTTCTGAGAAGCAATTCCATTCCAGGCACATCCCATTGTCCTGGCACAACCAAACCCTGACCTTGCTTTAAGTTATGATAAGAGGAAGCTGCATGCCAAATTAGGTGGTTCTAGCTCTTCCTGTTTAGGAGAAGTTCTTGAAGAAACAGCGCGACACATACAGACACGCAGACAGACAAACTCTCTCAAATGTATGGTACATTTAATACCACAAACGTGAACAAACCTTGGTATAATATTTCTAAATCAAATTCAGACCTGGTGTAGGCAGATGTGATGCCATTGATTTCAGTGGAGTTGCAGCCACTACTACTGGGTCTTATTTTGTCCCATTGATTTTATTCTGCTTGTGTGGATGTCACTAGTAGTTACTCTGAATAATAACATCTTTGTTTGCTTAGATGCAAGCCCTATTCCCACCAGCCTCCATGAGCAGAGCGAGCCCTACATATAGTGAATCTGCTGTATAGGAGAAGTGGATGAAGGCAGGAGACTTTGCAGGGGGTTCCGGAAAGTGTAGTGAGAGGAGGATCAATGGACCTACCACTACACTCCTCTCTTCTGCTCCAAGGGAGCAGTCATGTGCCACACCCCTGAAACTCAGGCTGGGGATGGGAAGCAGAGGGAAATCTTGCCACTTCATGTACTTCAGAACAGTATGGGAAACATAGAGAGATCAAAAGGACGAAGTCTGATAGATTCTGCAGGAAATTCTGCTCCTTGTAAATGATGAGGGCATTTCAAAGTCATGACAATAAATAAATCACATATGTTATATACTTAAACAAATTTGGTGTATATGATTTGTTGTCTTCCTCTGCAACTTATGTGGTATTGAGTTAGAAATGCAAACAGACCAGGAGATAAATTAAAGGATACACCAGCTTAGGATCAGCAACAAAAAATTCCTTTGTTATTCAAAAGCTTCAGAGGGGTAGCCGGGTTAGTCTGTAATAGTAAAAACTTAAAAAACAACAGATAGTCTAGTAGCACCTTAAAGACTAACAAAACATGTAGATGGTATCATGAGCTTTCGTGGGCAAAACCCGCTTCTTCAGATGAGCGGAGTATAAGTGGGTTTTGTCCACGAAAGTTCATGATACCATCTACATGTTTTGTTAGTCTTTAAGGTGCTACTAGAGACTATTTGTTCTTTGTTATTCAGTTCCTCTATAGAGTACACTGGCATCCCTTTACTGTTAATTAGCGAATATAGCCCGTGGGTTGTCCAAGTTTTTCCCTACCACGCACCCCCCCTGCGGGGTATATATGTCCGCATGTTATGCAATTTGATTTTTACTCATATTACCGGTATCATGTTGTAGTAATAGGCCCAGCTGGTTAATTTCTTTATGGACAAAATCTTTGAAATCATCCATCTTCTTCTCCCATTCATCAGGAAGCCATTGCCCAACAGTTGTCCGTGCTCGAACTGAAAGGTTGTTTCGTCTCATAAATTTGTAAACCCAGTTACCTGAGCCTCTGTGAAAATCATCGATTTTAATTTCCATAGCCATAAGTCAGGCCTTGAGCTTTATGGCTACCGTTGCCACTGCACGTTGGCTATCTCTCTGTGCAAGAACCCACTTCACCAGGTTTTCTTCTAGATTTGGCCACTTGGCTTTCTTTCCTCGGTGTGCTCTTTTGCGAGGATTTAATTTCTCAATCTCCGTTTCTTCTTTTGTCCACTCGCTAACAGACTTTTCATTAATGGAAAATTTTCTGCCTGCTGCTCTATTGCCATTTTCTTTTTCATATTTAACAACAGCTAGTTTAAAATCGGCTGTATATGATTTGTGCTTAGGCATCTTTAAAAATATTTTCTTGGACTATATTTGTTATAAACTGAAAAAGTTTTAAAACTTTGTGGTTGGTGTAGGTCTTATATACCGCTACGGTAATAGGGTAGTGCTTATTGCTTTTTATAGCTCAGCGGCCTCAGCCATGGTTCATTACCGGTATACCAAGACCCAGTATTATCGGGCTGCATGACGTCATTATCTTCAATGTTTATAGCTGGCAAATGGTAACCACATTAAAGACCACCAGATTCTTTTATGAAGGCGGCAGAAGTCTCTTCGATACGATAGTTGACAACTTTGTTCTGTGATAATATGTTAATTAACTGGCAAAATTATACGGGTTTTGCCTTTCATGAAAGCAATAGCTGTACTGGCGAATGCCGACAACCTCAAAGTTGGGACGACTACGGTACCGTAGACAGTTTAGGGTTTCAATGGTACCATAAACAGAAAGAATGATTCACCATACCCTACTATTTCTATACTATGTTTATACCTAATGAAAAGAAGCCAACACAGATTTTGGTCGTTTAGTGTTCTTTATGAAAACCTGTGGGTTATGTACGTCTGTGGGTATTCTAATATATTTTTTACATACAATAGAAAAACTGTAGGTAATACATGAATGCGTGTTATACTTGGATGCATGCTATATTTGCTAATTTATGGTATTCTTAAGGTAGGTGATTAAAATGTTCTAGTGACACAGAATACTCTTTCATAGTATTTAAAATCTAATCAGGAACTCAAAAGATTCTGTTGGGTGCACCTTTTAAAATACATTGACCAAACAGAGTCAGACACAAATGTTGATGTTTTGTGCTGTAGAGAACAATCCCTCACTCAGGAAACTATTTCTGTCCATTTCATCTTCCTGGGTCCCTCCTTCTCACTTTATAAACCTCTTTTGTTCCTATTCTCCCTTTCATTCTTTTCCCTCACTGTCATTTCACCTCTTCTCTCCTCAAAATGCCTTAGCTGGTGTGAAGCATTCTACTGACTCCGGCTATGTCTATACTACAGAGGTTTTTTTGGAAAAATGGCCATTTTTCCAAAAAAACCTTCACTTACATCCACACTGCAATCACATTATTTAAAAAAAAAATCGAAAGAACAGAGGGGTTTTTCCGACACTGGTAAACCTTTTTCTATGAGGAAGAAGACTTTTTCTGAAAGAGCCCCTTTGGAAAAAGGCGTGTGTGGATGGGGAAGAGGGAGTTCTTTCAAAAGAAGAGGAAAAAGGAAAAAGCACAGGTGCTCTGGTGGCCACTCCGTCCATAGCAATCACAGCTTAAATGTGAGATAGCGTCCATTCATTGTGGACGCTATCTTTTGAAAAAGCAGATTGCTTTTTCAATGCGCTTTGGCAGTGTGGACGCGCTCTTTCAGAAGAACGTTTTTCAGAAGATCTCTTCTGGAAAAGCTTCTTCTGAAAGAAACCTGCAGTCTAGACGTAGCCTCTGTGAGAAAATTTATGCTTACCAAGTATGTGGCCTGAACTTTTTTGTGTATGTGATTGATGGATGGATGCAGGTAGAATGGATATTTGGGGCCTGATTTTAAGAGATGTTGAACACCCATTGTTCCCGTTGACTTGCAGTTGTGGGTCATGAGCAATTGAGAAAATAAGGCCATTTGCTATTTCATGGTTCAGTTTTGCACACCTTTTTCCTCAACTTTTTCCTGAATTTCCCACTGAAGTTCAAGGCAAATTGGCCAGAATAAGTCAGACAAAGTCAGACAGACCCTGAATGTGCTATTTTTAAACTGAAGCTGAAAGGCTCAGTCACTGAGAGAAATGCATCTTCAATAGGCCTGTGAGGGAGTGAAGAGAGGATGGCCTGGCATCACAGGAATCAAACAAAGCCTTTTGGCCTAGCTATTCCTGCCCCACTTTACCTGTAGCCAATGCCAGGCCTGGAGGGAGGATAACAGGAAGGAGCCTGGCTCAGTTAGGAGCTGACTAGTGAAGAGACAGGAGTTAGTTCTGCTGTCTGCAGGACCTGAGCTAGATCCCGTCTCCTTAGCCAGCCACTAGAGCACGTAAGCCTCCAACCCCACTGTCTGAGGCAAAGTGGGGGGAATGTATGAGGAACCCTCACTAAGGAGACGGAAACTGGGACTCTTGGGGCCATGCCCCAAACTTAAGAACTATACTTGGACAATAGGCCAAATTCTTAGGCCTGGGGCACCAGTGGCAGGGGTTTGCACCCCCTTTTCTGCCAGCTAATTCTGGGACTTAATCACTAGGCCACCCTGTTGCTAGGGAGAACAGGCCACAAGCCCCAAGAAAAGAAGGCAGAGTTAGGGATAGAAGTGACAGGAGATAATTTCTACATAACAAGCAGCACAACAATGTGGTCTCTTCCACCATCAAATATGCCAAGCGATGAGAGGCCTGCCACTGACTTCCAAGAACTTTGTTAAAAGTTAACATTTCAACACGCACTTTTGCTAAGAATAATTTTTTTCATCATTTTTCCTTCTTATCTTATCCCCTAGCTTATTCGGCAGTCAACATTGTTTTGAAATTATGCCTCAAAATATTCATGAATATTTCCATGAATGATTTTCTATATTTTTTGAGTATCTCACCCTTCAGTGCAAGTTAAGGTTCTACCCACAATAGCTTTCTTCATAAAAAAGGAAGCCTATGGGCCAGCTTACCATACAGATCAAGGCAGCATGTGCAGCCACTAAGAGCTTTATGCTCTGAGTAGTTTAAAAGTACTATTCCTTTGTGTTATATGTTTGACAGATGATCTTTATTACATAAAGCTGCAACGTTTCTGGCAGTACAGCCTTTGGAGGTTGAACCCCCACATACACTTCCTGCCCTCATTTATTCTAATGACATGCTACAGCAGGTATTCCCAAGACTTGCCTGAGCTAGGCTTTGATTGTTCTTACCATACTGAATGTCCTTTTCAATTTTGTGTTGGAAAGTAGAGCTTAATGCAAATGTGAGCTCACAAAAAGCTTCCCAGAGAAAGGCAGCTGACACAGAAATACAAGGAGATGGGTTAGCTAACATGCCTCTAGAATGTACCCAGCCAACTGGTCTAAGATTGTAGTTCTGATCAGTTTCCTCCTGCTCCTAAGCCTCCATCTAATGAGGCACTGTAAGGAGCACACACTTCCTGCTGGAGGAAGTATGGTTGTGGAAGTGATGATCCAAAGCACCAGGGAAGATACTGACACCAGTGTTCCCCGTATCCTGGGTCCCCTCCTCTATGCTTTATAAAAATTGGCTTATGAATATAAATATACATAACTCAAAGATGCTTTATGTGAAGTACATCATGTGACATGTCATTTTTAAAAGTTATAATCTGCTGAATCTGTATATTCTATGTGCGTGCATGATCTTTCTTGTAAGATCTTTCTTGGCGATCAAGTCAATGACCTGTGAATGGTTTTGTTTTTTCTGTAAACCCAAACTGTGATTGGGCCTCAAAGACATGTGATCATGACACCTGCTGCTAGAACCCATTTTGAATCTGGTAGTTTTCCACTCAAGGTGAGAAAAATTTGAACTGAGCACAAAGAATTCTCATCTTGGGCAAAAGAGATATAAAGGAGGAAAAAACAAACAAGTGGAGTGGCCAGATGGCAGGAGATCGCCACTTACCACCCAAGATGCCTGCTGGAAGCATCTAAGACTGAAGGGGAAGAAAGACTGGGCCCAAGTTAGAGGCTGTCTACTCATGAGAGAGATAATTAAAACAACTGTTAGGGTAAGAATTTGTATGTAACAAGTTTTTTAGTGTATGAAGATTAGCTGTCATGTTTTGTTTATTTTGGCTTAGTAACTCTGATCTGTTGGTTTTCATTTGCAATCATTTAAACCCTGCTTTTTATATTTAATAAAAACACTTCTGTTTATTATCAAGATCAGTGTAAATAATTGTTACGGGCCGGGGGGGTTTAGGGGAGGAGAAACCACTGTGCATCTCTCTCTTTCAAGGCTGACCTTATTAGCTTTCTCTGTGTTAAACTATTATAAACAGTAAAACAGATTTAGATCCTTTTTGGGGTTGTGTTCCTGCGTGCTTTCATCAGCCTTATTGCTGAGCCCACTCAGAGCTGAGCGGGTTCAGTATCTGTGTTGCTCTGGTGGGAGGCTGTTACCTGAACTCTGTGACTTGGCTTGGGAAGCTTCTGGCCCAGCTGGGCATGGTAGTGGGGCACCCTAGAGGGCAAGTAGTCGAGCTCAGTGATGTGACCGGCATGCCAAGTGACAACTCCAAGAGGACCCATGTGATTCAATCTGTCACACCCCCTCTATCAAGCAGAAGCAGATGTTGGGGACCCTGCAGGTTGGCTTCCCCATGAAGGAGAAACCTGTGCTGCAGAGTGTGGATAATACTCTTAGGTGCACCTTGGCTCATTTACACACAGTCCTGGAATAGAGTAAATCCATCCTTCAGTAATCTCAGCCAGACACCAGTGTCTGGTTCCCAAGGAGAAAATTTTCCTGCTGCTACCACAGCTGCCTCTCCAGGGACCACTGCCTCTACATGGAACCTTTGATAACAAAACAACTACTACCATCACAGCATGGCTTCTCACCACCCAACATCTGCTTTTTCACAGCTATGTCTACATTGCAGCCAGGGCTGTGAAAGGCCATAGTTGCACTACTTAGCTTGCTAGAAATAGAAGTGAGGACACCATGATGCAGACTTCAGTGCAGTTGTATAAGCCTGTTCCCCCCCCACCCCTTTCCTTCCATATGAACTCTTTTGTGCTGCTAATGCCAGCTAATGCTAAAGCGCTACTTTGTAGTGAGGTAGAGCCCAGGTAGCACCGATTCATGTATGTGAGGTACAAATCACACCCACGGCTGCAATATAGACACACATATTCTTCCAAGTCCTTTTTCTTCAGGTATATGTAACGGCACCACCTGGTGATGCCTGTCATCACAATATTTTAAGAAGGATTTATTACATAAGGAAGAAGAGAGGGGAACCTGGCCAAGTTCCAGGCAGGCTAGATGTCCACCATCCACCTTCCTACCGTTCGAAGGCTAAGGGAACGTTTACACTGCAGCTAGATACCTGTGGCTGGCTGGTGCCATCTGATTCGGGCTCACAGAATTTGGGCTGCAATTTCATTGCTGTGTGGACTTCCCAAGCTGAGGCTACAGCCCAAGCTCTGGGACCCTCCCACCTCTCAGGGTCCTAAAGCCCAGGCTCCATCCTGAACTCAGAGGTCTAGAAAGCAATGAACAGCTCCACAGCCTGAGTTCTGTGAGCCCAAGTTGGCTGGCATGGACCAGCTATGGGTGTCTAGTCACTGCATAGACCAGGGGTTCTCAAACTTTGTGATACTGCGACCCTCCTCTAAGTTGCTCACGACCCCGTGGGGGTTCAGGACCCACAGTTTGAGAAATGCGGGTTATAGACAAATCTTAAGGGTACATCTACACTGGAGCTGGAGATGTAATTCCAAACTGGATCTGATCAAGCTAGTATGCTAAAAATCAAAATGTAGCAATGGCAGCGCGACAACTGGATTGGATAGCCATCCAAATGTGTAACGAGGGTTTCAAACTGTATTGAGTTGTGGACAGCTACGGTGTGTCTACACTGCACCCAGAGCTCAAAATGAGCTACGCAATTTGAGCTACACAAATTGTGTAGTTTATTCCAATGCTATTTTGAAATAACTTATTTAGAAATGTGGCGCTATCTACAAAGCACTTATTTTTAAATAAATCACTATTCTGAAATGTCCTTTACTCTTCGTGGAATGAGGTTTACAGGAATGTCGGAATAAAGAGCCTATTATATTTCGAAATAACGGGTGCACTCAGAAGACGTGGAATAGCTATTTCAGGATACCTCTGGTACCCCGAAATAGTGCTGCAGTGTGGACACAGCCCTATCATCCATGCCATAACTGGCACCACTGTGGCTAATAACTATTTTTAGCTTCAAGGGGCAGCCGAGTTAGTCTGTACAGGATAAACTTAAAAAACAACAAATGGTCTGGTAGCACTTTATAGACTAACAAAACATGTAGATGGTAGCATGAGCTTTCATGGGCACAGCCCACTTCTTCAGATAACTGGAGTTTTGGAGTTTAGTACACTAGCTCCGTCAGTACTAATAGGGCTAGCAGGGTTCCAGACTTTCTGAATGCAGAAAACTGATCATCCTTGATCCTCATCCTTTCTGAGACTCCTTATTCCACCCCTTCTTTGAGACCCCACCTCCAATCATTTCATCCCCCTCCTTCCGTTGCTTGTTCTCCCTTACCCTCACTCATTCGCTCATTTTCACCATGATGATCAGGCGATTGAGGAGGTGAGCACTCTGGCTCGGGGTGTGGGCTCTGGGCTAGGGCCAAAAATGAGTTTGGAGTATGGGAGGGGGCTCTGAGCTAGGATGGAGGCACAGGGTGTGGGAAGGGGTACAGGCTGTGGATTGGGGATGTAGACTCTGGGATGGAGCCAGAAATGAAGGATTCAGGATGTATGGAGGCTTTAGCCTGGGGCAGAGGATTCAGGTGTAAGGGGGCTGGGCTCTACCTGGGGGTATGAGCTTTGGGGTGGGGCAGAGGGGATTGGGGTGTAGGTGTAGGTGTGGGCTCTGGGAGATTGGGTACAGGAATGGGCTCAGGATGTGTGAGGAGTGTAAACCCCAGGTGGCAAATACTTCAAACAGCTCCCGGAAGTGGTCAGCATTTCCCTCCGGCTCCTAGGTGAAGGTGCACCCAGGCAGTTCTGCATGCTGATCCCATCTGCAGGTGCTGTCCCCACTGCTCCTGTTGGCCATGGTTCCCAGTCAATGGGAGCTACAGACTGAGTGCTTAGGGTGTGGATAGTGAGCAGAGGCTCTGTGGCCAAACCTCCACCTACAAGCCAGAGGGAAATGCAGGCTGCTTCTGGGATGCAGAGCCAGGGCAGGTAGGAAGCCTGCCTTAGCTCTGCTGCATCTCTGACTGGACTTTTTGTGGCCTGGTCAGCAGTGCTGACGGAACCTGCCAGGATCCCTTTTCAACCGGGCATTCCAGCTGTAAACCGGACACCTGGTCATCCTGAGGGATAGGTCCACCTGCACTAGAGATTGCACTCCCAGCTCTACTGTAGACATACTCTGAGTTTATTTCATACTGCACTAGGGTGAAATTTGCTCCTGTGAAGGCCAACACAGGATCTATTTACTATTTTAATCCCACTTAAGTCCTAGAAGTATGGACTAAGAAGGATGTCAGATATGCATAGGCCTCGAACTGGCCCTCTGCCCAGAGGGAATTTCATCACTTTGGAATGACTTCCAGAAGTGGGGAGGTGATATCTCTGCCATGAGTGTGTGGATGCAAACGTCTGAGGTTAGCTTTTATACAGATGTTGCTAAGGCAGGGAGACCTATGCTCTTGTTCAAGTCTCTCACACCCCAAAAGGAATCCCATGTTTGAAAATATGGACTAATACCTGAGCCTGGCTAATAACAAATTCCCTTGATTATTGAAACATGAACTGATGACAATCTAGTCACACTGGCACTTCAAAGAGGACAGGTTTTATTTGCATCAGACAGTTTGAAAGTGAATTGTGAGTGGTCCCAGACACATACAGCAACCAGATAATCCTTTATTTGTATTGTTTTGTTACTTCAGAGTTAGATACATTTTATTCTGGAGAACCAGCAGCTTCTCATCATCGTGGTTCTGGGAATGCAAAATACAGAGTAGGAATCTGATAGTGCAATAGAACTACTTGCCTTTGACATTTAGGTCCTGAGACAGCTCAAACAATTCAAATTACTTCCATTATTAAAACTCAGTCCAACTTATAGACTGCTTCCGGATTTTCTCCAGAAACAGTAAAAGAGACAGGAATGTTAATGTTTGATGGGCCATTAGAAGGCACTTATTACCTCTATAATTTTATTATTGTGGTATATAAAGACCTACAGCAGCTTATTCAGTGTTACATGCTAGACATTCTTGAGTATATGTCTGACTGCTCTGAGTTTCAGCACTCAGAACATACTCTGTCACTATAAATCCCCAGATATAATTTTCTGCATTTAAGGTCTACATTCATTCTTCATCAAATAGTGCTTTTTAATGAGTTTAAAATGATCCGGAGCGTCTTCTCTGCTGGTGGTTCCTTTTTAAAATAAATATTTCTCCTCCTTCAAATCTCTCCCAAAGCTCACTTCTTTGGATTAGCTTTCCATTTCTGACATTTGACTCCAACTCTTGTTAGGCCACAAGGTCCAGATTCTCTCCCATGTCTAGTCTCTATGGGGCTCAGACTGTGGGAATGGTGAGCAGGTTGGGTGGGAGTCAAGGAGTGAATTATGTCTATTTGATTCTCTGCCCAGCCTCTTACTTGGAGACTGGTTAGATCAGCATGGGAACTGCTCTATCTTGTACCCTTAGCAATGGTCCCTGCAGGATTATCTGGCCTTCCGGGACTGCCAGAATGAACCACCATCTGCTGCCAGTAGTATACCCACATGCAGGATTGTATATACTCTCTGCCTCCTTTGCACTGTCTCAATGAAACCTGTTATATGAATGTTAATAAATTACATTATTCCTCTTTGGAGCTAAGGTCCCTCCAAGATGCATGGCCACACACCTGCCTATTAAGCTTCATGCAGGGGCTCAGGGCTTCAGTGGGAGAGATGCCTCTTCCCAAGCCCTAGACATGCTGTGATGGGGAGAGGCATCTCTTGCCCGCTGGCCCAGAATGGAACTGCCATGGCCGGGGGAGAGGTGCCTCATTTTGATGGCCTCAGTGTGGAGCTGCCACAGCCAGAGAAGAGATGCCTCTGCCTGCTGGCCCCAGCATGGAGCCACCCTGGTCAGGCGAGAGACGCCTCTGCCTTCTGGCCAAGCACAGAGCTGCCATGGCTGGGAAGGGGCACCTTGGCTCATCAGCCCCAGTGTGGAGCTGCCCTGGATTTGCTGGGGCAAAGGTACCTCTCCTGTGGCTCAACCTAGCCTACCCCAGACATGCTAGGGCCACGGAGTGCTGGCTTTCCCCAGCCAGGCCCTGCTGGAGCTGCTGGAGCCACGGAGAGGTGCTTCTCACCTGGCCCTGAGCTGCTGCAGTGAGAGAACTGGGGGTTGTCCTCTCTCCCTAGGGCGGCCTGCATCCCCTCCAAACAAGGGATGTAAGCAACTAGTCAGCTACCTGATAAGCATATGCTTATGGGGTAGTCAAGAAGTATCTTAAATATTTGCTCCCCCGCCACTCTTGTTGCCTCTATCAGAGAGAGGCAGCAAGGGATGGGAGAGAACAGGAGCCAGTGCTGGGGAGAGCTAGCTTAAAAGCCGGTTTCCCCCCCCCCACACACCATTTCTGTGGGGGGGCAGAGGAGGAAGAGGTGTCCCTATGCTGTGCCTGCAGCTCCTGTACATTTCAAAGGAAGAGGCGCAGCAGTTGGGACCCTACATGAGTGGGGACTGCTTCATCCCTGCTCACACGCTTCCCTGCTGCGTCTCTTCCATTGGCAAGAATAAGAGCCACGAGTGGCTTTTGTACATTTCAAAGGCAGAGATGCAATGGGATAGCCCCTCTTATCAACTAATCAAGTAGTCAATGGATATTCCATCGACTACTCGATTAGTTGATTAATTGAAATTAACATCCCTTCCCCAAACCCCTCATTCCCAGCCCCATCCAAAAGCCTGCACCCCCATCTGGAGCACTCAGTCGTCCCCCCTACCAGCCCTGAGCCCACTCCTGCACCCCAATCCCTGTATCCCTCACCCTACCCCAAAGCCCGCACCCCAAGCCAGTGCCCTCACCCTACACACCCCAAGCCTCTGCCCTAGTCCTGAGTCCCTTCTCACACTCATCCCTTCAGCCCACCCCCACCACTCTCTGCCCATGTGTGGAATGAGTTTTGTGATGTGCACCAGTATGGACATTATGTGTCACACATCACCTCCATCTTGGTGCACGTCACAAAATTCATTCTGCACATGGATATAAAAAAATTCAATGCTTTGGAGTTTAAAAATGAAACTCCTCCCATGAACTTTTATTGTTGATTCAATACAGTATTCACAGTATCAAACCTACTGTAAGGAAGAGTGATTTCTCAACTGACAATATCATATCTGAATAGATAATAAAGGCTCAACCTACCATTCAAAAAGCTAATACAGATCAGTGGTTAGGAGGTCTAAACTTTTACCTCTGCCATCTTGGTGCCAAATTTATTGATCAAACCCAGTGAAGTCAACTGAGTTTTGTCCCTTTCTTTCAATAGCAAATTTGGTTTAAGACAAAAGTGAGCATAAGTTTTCAAGTCTAATCTATATCTTTTCCTCAACACAAACCTTTCCATAATTCAGTACTAATAAGAAAACAATGACCTTAGAGATGAACAAAAATGTAAATGGTATCATGAGTTTTCATGGGCACAACCCGCTTCTTCAAATACCTTGCTCAACAAGGTGCAAGAATAATAGTAGGGGATTTTCCAGTCAGGACAGAGATGCATTAGCAAAAGTTGTGTGGGGAAGCTCTCTCAGCATCTGCCCCCACCATTTCTGGCATGAATCAGAGCTTTTGATCCTTCCCCTTTCATAAGCATAAAACATAGGCAATGTCTAAATACATTGTTAAAATTAACTTGACGTGTTTATGGAATACTTCGTGTTTAAGAATGAGAGGAATAACTTGTTCTTCAGATAATATGTTCTTTCTACATGTTATATATATAAACCATTGTTTTCAACAAATTTTTTTTTTTAAGAAAATGTCTAACACCAGGAAACAGGAATGTATGTACAATATTACATAATAAGTCATCCAATCAGGGAAGAGCAATTATACTCTCTGATGTCTGTAAATGATCTAACATAGCAAATTTTGAATTTTACATATTTGCAATGAATTTTTCATGAATGATCTGAGGACTACAATTACTGAGGAAATTTGGGACTCATTTTAAAGAACAAATAGTTACAAGAAAGTCATGATCTGCTCATGAATAATTCACAAGTCGAAAGATCTCAGCTTCATTCAATAAATTATTCATTGTGAATTGCTCACACAGCTGTACACAACACCCTAGGGAAGTTCAGGGGTCTAGTAATTTTACTTCATGCAGAATATTTTGTTACATGAGTAAAATGGTAATGCAGGAGATGCTCAATTTTTTACACAATTTTGTTAAAAAAAACAAAAGAAGCAGTGTTTGCTTTCTAGTTTCTGGCATTCTTGGGGAAATACACACAGTTCCTTTGCACAATTAAGTTCTCCAATGGAGAGAATAAAAACAAAACAAACAAAAACAAAAACACCACACACATCTTAAAAAAAAAGTCAAACTTCTACCAACAGTTACAGCCCAGTCTTGAGAGTGCACAGTTCAGGGAAATGCTCTGTTATCTCAGAGACAACTATGCATTAACTTTGGGTAAAAATTGCTTTTTTAGAAGTAACCACCGCAACTCCATCTGTTTTAGCTAAAATAACTGTCCAACTGACCCCAATTTCAACTTTGAGGCTTATATTAATAGGGAATCTGAAGAAAATGAGATGGAGTTTAGCTCATGTCACTACTCACATTTTCAAGCTCTTTATCAAGTATCTCTTAAAAGTGTCCTGTATGCTTGAGATTTGAATGCATGTCTTTAAGTGATGGACTCCTCTGTAAAAGAACAGATCCACTTAATGTGCTCAGCTACAAACATGAGCCTATCGGTGCATATGAACTAACATGTCACTGCGTGATTGATGTTTTCCTATTACTCTGCCAAAGTACATTAAGTTAAGCCTCCTTTTCATCTCCACAAATAGTTGGGACTACAGATGGCCCTCATTTGTAATCCTAAGGAACTGGTGCAACTAAACGTTTGGATATGGTGCCATTACCTACTGATTGCCTGAAATAGATTAAGTAGGTTTATGCAAGGAATAGAGTTGCATGAATAAAGTAACATAAAAGTAATAACTAAAAGGAAGGAACGCTGATTAGGACCTACCTGCAATAACAAGCAATAAAAGTCTACTTTCTAAGTAGACTACAATGTTTTAAAATACATATTTTTCAATAGCATGCATGCCTCAAAACTCTAGTGTGGTTGCTGGGGTTTATCTTTTGTGATATTTGGACAATGTATTCCACATATGGAAATATAAAAACACTGGAAGAAATCTTGGTCCAGTTTAAGGAAATGGCAAAACTCCTCTTGACTTCAAATGGGTCAGGGTCAATGTTCCCTCTTTTTTTTTTTAACCCGTGTGCAAAATAAATTTTGTTGTGTGCACTGAGGCATGTGCAGCTGTGCACCACCACTAGAAACACATGCTGTCTGTTGTGGGTGGCTGTAAGTACTCTGTTAATCAGGTGGATGGCACCTGAATCTCTCTTGAGTGGCTGCCCATGCACTCAACTTACAGGGAACACTGGTCAAGGTTTTATCCCCATATGTAGAAAAGCACAATGAAAACCCAGTTTTCAAAGCATCCAAATCTTAAGGCTGCACACAAAAGTACCTATGCAATGCATGACTAACATGCACATTCAAATATCTGATGTGCATCAACAGCTGTGGTAACTGTATGCTCAAATTAAGCACACTACTGCAGACACAGTTTTGGTATCCTGTCCTTCGTTTCTGTTGATTTCAAGCCTTTTATATACATAATAAAAGGCTTGATGTACCAAGGCATGCCTAGGTACATAATGAAGGAGTTTTTGCTCTGTTATCTGAATGTACCGGTAATGCAATAGTGCATTTCCAGGGGGCATTAACTATGTTCAGAAGTAGTAGCTAAGTCATCAACCTTTTTTATAAATATCCCAAAGGGGCTCGTGGCAATTTCGAAGCAAGGACACCAGTAATTTTGACAACATTAGAGCTTGTTGAGGTTATAGCCTAATTCCCACAGGCCTGACTAACGCCAGCCTTTTAGCGCACTTTTCATCCATCAATCACAATGTATTTTCACAATGCATCACTATCCCTGTTTCAAAGAGGAGGCAACTGAGGCACAGCTGTGAAGAGGCTTACTCAACCTCACATGATAGTCACTATCACAGCTGGCCGTGGAATCCAGTTTGCCTAACACCTAGCTCAATCTTTTACCCACTGAACTGTCTGTTAGCGGGCCATTTGTAGGGAACCACTACATGTCTGTCTCGGCAGGTGTAGCATCCTATTGCTATCCACAGTTCTTGAATATGCCAAAGTACACAGGGACCAACCCTGGCCTGTTGAGGCTGCCATGATTTTGGAAGGCACAGCGCTTCCTCCCATTGATATTGTTGCATTTCCTATCTAAGAGTTCTTAATTCTGTCATTTAAACAGAACATTCTGGTCTACACTAGAAAGTCAAAGTGGCTTAATTATATCACTCGGAGATGTGACAAATCCATACCTCTGAGTGGATTAGTTAAGCCGACCTAGGTCCTGTGAAGCCTGTAGGTTTTGCTAGGTTTGGCTACCTCCTCTTAGGCCATGTCTACAATACACCTTCTGTGAATCAAACTTACGTCTCTCAGGAGTGTGAAAAAACACCCCTGAGTGATATTGTTGCACCAGTATAAGTGGTAGTGTGCACAATATGTGCAGTGCTATGTCAGTGGGAGATCTCTCTTCCGTCAACAAAGAAGCAGCTACATGAGCAATCTTATGGCCATGCAGCTGCATTAGTACAGCTATACACTGTAAGATTGCTGGTAGACGATTAGCCTAGGAGATGGATTACCTATGCTATCAGGAGATCCCCGCCCTTTAACATAGGGAGTGTTTACCCCAATGCACTATAGCAGCACAGTAGCAGCAGTGTCATTGTTGTGTTTCAAGTGTGGACAAACCCACCGATGTGCTCTACCCTGACATATTTCAAGTGTGAATTTATGTGACTACATCCCTCCATAGATATCTATTTTTTATGGGAGTTCAGCAGTGCTGCATCCTGTCACCACCATTCAATAGCAGCATTGATTGGTTAAGATGGAAGAGAAAATTGCCGGTGGGGTCAAGATGCAAATACCCCGATGACATTATCTCACTGGCTCACTCTGGTGAATCACTGTGGCTGATGAGTGATATGGTCAGCCAAGAATCAGCATACATTGGTCTGGTTATTAATCTAGACCAGGGTTTCTCAACATTTTTTTTATAAAGCACCCCTTTTAAAAAAAAAAATAAGTAGCCTCAATACCAACAGTTTTCAGACACACCATTTTTTTTCTACCATTGCAATACATTTGTTTAAACAACTTATTTGTAGCTGGGCGGGCGATGAAATTTTTGGGTATAAAAAGTACAAAAATAATAAAACGCTGTAAAACTTAAAACAAAAATTCAGTTTTCTCCAAATTTCAGTTGTGTTGACGTGCCCCCCAGACTTCTCTCATGTACCCCTAAGGGTACTCGTACCACTGGTTGAGAAACACTGATCTAGACAAAACTCAGTCTTTGGCCATTACCAGGAAGCATCCTTCAAGTCTGCAAGTGTGACATTAACTTATCTGGATGGGGCCCCAAACAGATGGCAATTGTCATATATTTGGAAAGTGTCATAGGTAGTGTTGGAGGATGCTCAGAAGATGTGAATGTTTGTATAGTAGCACATTCTGGGCCTTTCAGTGTCCTCCGTAGAAACATGGTGACATCAGGGTTACCCTGAAGCTGAAGATCTGGGCAATGAGGAAGGGGAAGAGCTGTGGGGTTGATGTTTTCAATTCTTGCCATCTTCATCTGCTGCTCCATATGTGGTAGGCCAAGATCAGCTGGGAGAATATTCACAGCTGAACCCAGAAGCCCCCTTCACCAGCACTAGTTCTGTTTCATGAGGTTTCTTTGAACAGGACAGTATTTGAATGGAAGATCAACACATTACAGAGGCTTTGTCTACACTGCAGGGTTTTTGCGCAATAAGCTTTTTGCAGACGAGATCTTCCGCAAAAACTTCTTGCGCAAAAGCGCGTCCACACTGCATGGACGCTCTTGCGCAAGAAAGCTCTGATTGACATTAACAGAATGGCCATCAGAGCACCTGTGCTTTTTCTGATAGGCTCTTTTTGTGCAAGAAACCCCTGCAGAGCGTCCACACATGCCTTTTGTGCAAGAGCTATTCCTCTACCGGCAAAAGCCCTTTTCCTGTCTATTTACTGTATTTTTTTGTGCAAAAATGCACGTGAGGTGTGGACGCTCTGCCGGTTTTTGTGCAAAAAAGGTTGTTTTTGCATGAAAACCTTGTAGTGTTGACATAGCCAGAGTGTTTTACTCCAAGAAATGCTGCTTGTGCAGCCAAGCTTACCAAAAGCTTCAGTGGCTTGATAAGATGGACATAGATTAAATATCCAGCCAGACTACTATTGAGATTTATCCAGATTGTGCCAGATTAGCAAGAACTTTTGTCAATGATTTTTTTTAAAGTTATGTTATACTGAAAGGCAAGTGTGACTATAGCTTTGGAAGAATGCATGTATTAAAATACATCAAAAGTGTCCTTACCATATGATGCAAAGAGTCTTTCCAGAGGGTAAAATAGGATTTCACATGGATGACTCAGCCTTCTGTATCCCACTGCCTTATTTGACTTCTGGATCATCTGTGATGCTGCAACATATTCAGCTGTTCATTCAATCTCATAACATTCCACAACCTCAGTGAAGTGAGCGATTTCTGGTTTCCCCCAAATCCTGCCAATGTATGACTGTACTCATATGCCCACAGAGAATGAGATGTATTGTAAACTCTGGACATCTCAGCAGTTTGTGAACTGATGCAGGAAATATTGTCAATCAAGCGTTAGTGATGTATCCCAGCTCTTCTCAAGACTCTTGTCTGTAAGAGTGTGGATTCACGCATTTGATGACCAATGTGGGATAGTAAATCAATACATTTTAAACGTGTCTTTAACTAAAGTTTTTGTATTTACTTTCAGGGTAAGCCACAGATAAGCCATTTATTGACTCTCGCATGATGCTTCTGTTGCTATGCCCAGTTGGTGCCTCTCCTTCCTCTGACATGTGATGTTGGGAAAAAACTGCAGGAAGGAGCCAGCCAGAGATTCCAACTGGTAGGACCAGAAGCAGCAAAATTAGGAACCTCTGCACATTCAGAGAACTTCCTACAGTTTGATGAGATTGTCTCTACCCAGTGCTGATTGGCTGTTTGCTCCACCAACCCCCGCTCTCTCACAGTCTCTTCACCTCAGCTTCACACCTTACCCTCTACTCCCCTATCTGGTTCCCCTTCAGCCTCCTTCTGTTCCCTTTTCTTTCAAGTTAGCTGATCTCCTCCTAACTAAACCCATCAAATAAATAAATAAAAATATGGAACTGCCCCCTCATTTGCTGCCCTCTCATTGTTCACTCTGATGGCATGTTCTACCTCTTCCCCGTAATCCCTTCCCCCACATGCACACCCTCATGTCTGTCTCATCTAAGCTCTTCAGGGCAGGCACTGGTGTCTACTCTGTGTTTGCACAGTGGCTGGCCCAATGGAGCTCCACTCATGGCTGGCCCCTAGGCGCTAGTGTAAAAAACCTGGTTAATATTAGTAACTTACAGTAGCTTTCATAATTTATTGTCCTTGGGGAAAATAACTCCGTGGAAACCCACTGCACGGTAATACCTGCATCAGAAGAGCCAATGGATGTACCAAAAAAGGAAGCAAATAGTAGCAATGTTTCTGGAACATGGTTATAGTGAGTTACCATATAGTTATGCCAGTCAAAGGTCACCAGAGTTCAACAGCACTCTGGCTGTGCCTCCTCCTCAGCCAACCCCATATACGTGCATGGGTGTGTCTGTGTGGCTACGTCTACACTGCAACGCTATTTCGGGATACTGGAGTATCCCGAAATAGCTCTCCCATGTCTTCACAGCAAGCCCGTTATTTCGAATTATAATAGGCTTGCTATTCCGACGTCCGCTTTGTAAACAGTGCCAAATTAAGAAATAAGCTATTTTGAAATAAGATCGAAATAAGATGCATAGCTCAAATTGCATATCTTATTTTGAGCTATATGGTGCAGTGTAGATGCACTCTATATTATTATTATTAGCATTGTTCTAGCACCCAGACATCCTAGTCATACACCATATAACACCTATTGCTCTGGGTGTTGTAGATAGAGAACAAAAAGACAGTCCCTGTCATGTGCAAATGTACACTATTTTATATGCATCCACAGACATTAAAATCACACACTTCATAATTATCTTTGAAGTCTGTCACTTTTTCAGTTATTTGATTAAGTTTGCTAATCTTATAGTTGTGAAGAGAGGTTTAATGGAAATTTAAAAAATATTCTTTATCCTTCAGTGAATGAAGCCAATCTCTGAATACGGACACATACTTATTTCACACATTCTGGCATAAACAGAGTGCAGGGTTCCTGGAGTTATCTTTCTTGCCTATGCCTGCTAAAGACAACCTTAAAACCTGTTTCTGTGGCTTCTTTTCTTGTGAGTTATCAGACCTTTTTCATCACCATTAAGAGAAAACAAATGATCAAGAAATGAATGACCCTTAGTTCCTCTGCACATTGTCTTTTTGGTATGTCAGGAGACTGCGCTGCAAGGCAAAGTAAACTAATTATTTTCTTCTAATCAATCAACCTTTAGTAATGAAGTGTGACAAGCTTTATCTATCACTGCTGTTAAGATAAGGCCTGGCTGGGTTGGTTAACTGCAGCTGTTTTTACTGCCAGTTTACTAGACACAACCCCTCTAAAAAAAGATTCCACTGTTGACCAGTTCGGCATCATTAAAACAGTAGAAAGAGAAGCAGGAACACTCTTCAGGATAATCCTATTGTTTAGGAAAGTAAAACTGAATGATCTACATAGCCAAAAGAACCTGCTGGAGGAAAATATGTGCCCATATTTGCCCCTCCACTTCACAGACCAAATAAATAAAATGAAATAACAAGCACTCTTAAAAGAACTTAGTGTTTCTTGCAAGCTAGTTTTGATTGATTTGATCAGCACATAACATCATAATCTCTTACATATTGGAACAGTTCATTGGGCCATTTAGTCTAGTATTCCATCTTACTTGTGAGAAAAGTTTAGCACTTGTTTAATGTAGATAATTTTCTGATCCCAACTGATGTCCTGAAGTCTGAAAGTGACAATCATTGAAAGCCAAATCCTTAAAAAACCCTCTAAACTGGCACCCACAATCCTGTGTGTCCTAAACCCAGCATTTTCATAATTAAAAGGCATTTGCATGTACATACCAAGAGCCTGATTCATCACCATGTTACTCCAATTTTACACCAGTGCAACCCAATTTATGTCAAAAGGGTCACACATGTAAACCTGGAATAATGTATTGATGCATCAAGCTTGGATATCAAACTATCAATTTGCAGGTCCTATCAGAGGTGGGGCCATTTGGCCCGGGGCCTGAGGAGACAAAGGGGCCTCAAATGTGGACATTTTTCTACCAGGTCAATTCCATTTATTATGCACCTTGCAGTTATAACGGAGACAACCAAAGAAGTGATATAGACCTGCAAAAAATTGATTTAAATCATTGTGGGACCTCGGGCTTTCGCCAATTTTTCGGTCACATCCAAGTTTTCATCTACGTGACTGGAGACTGGAGTAGCTTCTGTGATGAATGATTCTACGTTATAAAACACTGTTACCAGTCTTTGCATAGTTTGGAGGTTTTGAAAGTCGTAATTAATTCTGTTACTGCAAAGTGATTTTGCTTGGTCTGAGGGTGAGTTTAACCTTTAAATTAGATGTTTATCTCTGCATAGGAGATTTTCGTTTTCCTGTTTTTTCTTATGCGTCTTTATATACAATAACCATATCAGGCTCAGGTGTAAGCTACCTCTTCGTCCAGTTTTAGAGTCACCTTTAAAAGCTTTTTTTATTGATAAAAGGCTTACAGTAGACAGCATTTTTCATTCCTCTCTCATAGTCATAATCCTCATCTAGCCACTCTTAGAACAATGGCTCATAAGAGTAAGAACTGTAGGACTGGGCATGGACTTGACAATGTTTTTTTGTCTGTAGAATACCATCTAGGTACTCTAGAACAGCGGTTCTCAACCCAGGGTTCACAGAGGTTGCCAAAGGGGGTACATCAGCTCATCTAGATATTTGCCTAGTTTTACAACAGGACACATAAAAAGCACTAGCAAAGTCAGTACAACTACAATTTCATACAATGACTTGTTTATACTGCTCTATATACTATACACTGACATGTAAATATAGTATTTATATGCCAGTTGATTTATTTTATAATTATATGGTAAAATGAGAAAGTGAGCCATTTTTCAGAAATAATGGGCTGTGTCACTTTTGTATTTTTTATGTCTGATTTTGTAAGCAAGTTGTTTTTAAGTGACGTGAAACTTGAGGTACACAAGACAAATTAGACTCCTGAAAGGGGTATAGTATTCTGGAAAGTTTGAGAGCCACTGCTCTACCAATAATACACTGGTACTAAGAGGGATGTGGGTGGGTAGCACAATGCTGTGAATAGGAGACAGTCTCTCTGCCCTTGCTCAGAAAGGAACCAAAACTGGACCTGGTCAGGAACAGAAATTTTCATTCTGTGGAAAATGTCAGCATTTAAAAAAGATCATTCTGAATCAGAATGCAAAACTACAATTTTCTGTAATGTGAAATTTCAAAACAAAAATTCTGTTTGAGATCATCAAAATGCGTCATTTCAATAAAGTTAAAATGAAGCATTTTTGCCTTATTTGTATTACTGGGTTTAGACTTTTCTTTTAAAATATAAAGTAAGTATATTAAAATTAATTTTAATAGACAAGTCTAAAATAAATTAATCAAAATGGTAGAGTGTAATGAAATCTTTTCCCCTTCCCAAGCGATACATTTTAACATTATTGAAACAAGAGTCAAACCAATTCATTTTCACTTTTCCATGTCAAAAATTTCATCTCAATTGATACAATTCTGGGAAATGTTTCAATTTTGACAAAACTTCAGTTTTTGACAGAAAGCCCTTGTGTTGAAAAATTCCCAGGCACCTCTAATCAGGACCTTCATGTCACGAGCGGGTTTTGCTTTTGTTTTTTAATAAAACATGAGTTATAGATAGACACTCCAGCTTTTCCCTGGAAAGACAGAAAGCGTGGACAAAACTTTGCTGTTATTCTTTGGGTCCTCCAGTATGAGGGGAGAAGTCCAGGAATAGCTGATGGAGCTGCACACAGAGTAGGGTAGGCTTGTGGGGTGTGGGTGCTAGAAATAACATGCTCAGCTCAGCTATGCTTCTTACTGCTGCTACAAATAGGAGAAATATGAATGCTACTCCATATTCCACAGGACTTCCCGCCTACTGTCTTTCACCAGTCCCGCACATAAATGCACATACCCAGAGCTTGACCATTAGGTCTCAAGCTGGCTAGCCAAACTGATTAAAAGAAACACTTCTAGGTTTGTTAATCTGGTTTCCAGTGTCACAGTTCAGGGCAACTGCACCAGTATTTCCCCTCAGTGCTCCAGCCAGCGCATCTGCACTCAGACTTCCAACTTTCCAGCCATTGTATTTGGCCGGGGGAGACCTGCATCTCACTCTTTTCTGGTGGGAGATTTCCAGGCTACACAGTTGCCTGCTTTCACTATATCTCAGGACAGTCTCTTCAAACACACTTGACACAGGTTCAGAGACTGCCCAGGGTTATAGCAGGGGTGTAGCCATGGGTGGGCCTGACAGCCCACCCACTTATCACCTCAGCTCTGCTCCTGCCCCAGTGCTTGCCCTGCTTCACCCACCCGGTGCTCTTGCCGTGGAGTGGGATTGATGGATGGGGGCTTCCAAGGTGCTGACCCCCACTCCCCAGCTGGAGTGCCAGAGTGGGACAAACACCCATGCCCCAACCCTGCTCTCTGCAAGGAGTGCTGGGTGGGGAGAATAGGGCAAGCTGCACACCCTGACCCCTCTACCCAACACCGTATCCTCAGTTGGATTCCTGGGGACGGGCAAGCCCCCATACCCTGATGCCAATCCCCGGTGGACCGTGGGAGGGCCAGGAGGACAGAGTGAGGAAAGTCCCCAACCCCACTCCCTGATTGGAGTGTCAATCGGGAAGGCAGCACAGAAAGGGAGGCACATTTCTTCAGCCCACCCCATTTTCCCAGGGCCCCCAGGCCAGAGCATCTTTTGCCCCCCATGGGGCTGTAGGAGAGGGGAGGAGAGGGCCCCCAATGGCTCCTACCCCTGCTTTCCTGTCTTTGCCTGCCCACCCTGAGTCAGGGCCCACCCGAGTGTTCCAGTCTGCCTACACAAGGGATTATAGATACAACAACGCTCTTTTTATGCAAGCCCATTTCATTCTTAAGGTAAAAACACTACAGAGAAAACCTACTAACTACAAATACTTATATCATGGTAATACGCTTACCAGATCCATCCCAGCTTTAATATGGGTTCTGTCAGGAGCAGTCCTTCCACGCCCAAGGGATTTCCTCTGGGTCACAAAATCATCACAGCTTCAGCTCAGAACAAGCATGCAGTGTTTTGGGCTTTAATAGGCCCAGTCCTTCCCACCCTTCTCTAAGGATTGGGACCCTCCATGGACAAGATTTCTGTCCATTTGCTGTCAGCTTAAAACCAGATTATTTATCAAAAATGCCTCTCTGGGTCTGTTGGTCCCCGGAGAATCCAGTCAGGGTTAGTATATGTGAATCTCTCCCGGAGGTGGCTTCAAAGGGCCATTAAGGGAGAAAGTAATTTAGCATTCCCCTCTACCACCAGTGAAGGTGCTTGCACATTCATTTTTAATGCAATCAACCCCAAAGGTATTAAACCTAATCTAATAAGGTTTTACTCACTTCAATACAGTTTATCTTAGTCCTACAAGGTTTGTCCAGGACATTGTCAAGTTATCACATCCAGTCTTGTGCACAAGGAAGTGTTAGGTCCATGTCATTTCCCTTTGAGTAGATCCTCTTTCTTGCTAGCACACATAGGAACATAGAAGTAGCAAGAACTTTATGGGTCATCAAAACCAGGCCCCCGCTACAGCAGGCAACCCTGTCACTTGCACAAGATAGTCTAATCCCCCCACCCTCCACATACACAAACATATACTTTTTTCTGGCAAAAACAACGAGGAGTCCCGTGGCCCTTTAAAAACGAATGTATTTATTTGGGCATGAGCTTTTGTGGCTAAAAACCACTTTGTCAGACATCATGCATCTGATGAAGTGTTTTTGACCCATGAAAGCTCATGCCCAAGCAAATGTTAGTCTTTAAGGTGCCATAGGACTTCTCATTGTTTTTGCAGATACATACTAACATGGCTACCCCTGTGAGACTTTTTTCTGGCAGTTCTTTTTTCGATTGCTACTCCTGCTGCTGCCACCCAGTTCTCCAGGACACTGCATAGCTATTTTTGTGCTGAATTAGAAACATTTAAATATGCTCTTTGATCCTACCATAGGAGTGGTAGGCCACCGTATTAGTCTGTTGGCAGGTTGTGGGGCCTCACTGTATTGGCCTGTACTGTAAATATCTTTTGTTTGCGTATGGGAACCCAGCTGTGCTAGCTCATTGTGCCATAGCCCCTGCTGTATCTGAGTGGTGACAATAACAACCAAACACACAAGACTGTTTGAAGGCCCTGTAATTGAAATCAAAGAGGAAAAGACTGGGCTTTGAGCCCATACAGATCAGTGCCAAGCCGTGCAGTCGGCAGAAAACTTACTTGTAACTGGCGGCATTTACAGACTTTCTAATTGGTTTGCAGAGCGGACAGCTGTTACTCGTGCAGAATTTAAAATCAGAGCCGTGCTGTGCTGACTGACTGGCTTTGAAGAGATTTGCCTGACTTTGCCTGGATCCAGGTGGCAACAGAGATATGCCCTTCAAGTGGTGCGAAGGGAGACAGCCAACGATTCACAGGCTGTTCAGCAAAATGCCAGTCCACGTTCATAGTCTGACCAGTTTTTTGTTTTGAAGTAAATTGGATCAATGTTTCTATGGGTGTAATAGTGGTCTCATTATATACATATGCTCCACATGGTAAGGAAATTTACATGCATGCCTTTTATTTTTTCCTTTAGAAAAGGGTTTAGTATTGATTAAAGGTGCCAGGCAAATGGCCTTGGAAATTAACTTCATCTAGGACTTTCTAGAGGTATGAGGGAGCGGGGAAATGAGGTGCACACAGAATCCAAAGCAATGAGGGAATATATATATAAAGGGGCTGTAGTGAGTCCCTGGACTAAAGGAGGAGGCGGGTGGCTCATAGGAAGTGTGAGGGAGGGAGAGAGCAGGAATGCACGGAGCCCATAGTGTGGGCAATGATCCCCACACGTAGAATCAACAATGTGCAACTATCTAGGCATTAATAATCCTAATGATAAATCACAATAATGAAGAGGGCACACACAATGGTCTGTGTGTCTTTTAAACCCAAGTTTTGCTTGTAGGCCAGGTCTACGCGACAGACCTATATCGATAAAATGATGTCACATCCTGAAGAAGGTAGTTATACTAACCTAACCTCCCTCTCCTCCATGCAGACAGCACTGTGTTGGAGGACCCCTGGTGCTGAGCCAGGATCCTATCCACCTTTATCTCCCTTCTCATGTCTAATAGCATTACCCCCACAGCTCCCATTTGGCTGGGAACAGGAGCAGGGCAGGGTCACCAACAAAGATTGCCCCAGCCCCAAGCCTCCCATCCCACACTCCATCCTACATACACACACCCATCTCCCTGCCCTGAGCCCCTCACACACCCAGCCCTCTGCCCTCACTCCTGCACCCCAACACCGCAACCCTCTGCCCTGAGCCCCTCACACACCCCAAACCTGATTCCTGCACCCCCATGTCTCCAGCCCCCTGCCCTGACTCCTGCACCCCCTCACACCTTAACCTCTGTCATGAGCCCCCCACACTTAAATTTCTTACAGGTGCTGTCTTATCGCAACCCCCACATCCCCTGCCCTGAGCCCCACTCAAGGGGGAGCAGGTTGTGATAGGACAGTACCTGTAAGAAATTTAAGTTACTTTCACCCCTGATAACACTTCATTGCCCACAAATTCAGAGTAAGTGTGTTCATGGAAATACAGTCTGGTTCCAAAGCTTTCCCCTCCACCTCGTCCTCCCACCCCAGTTCATCACTAGGCATCGAGGGAGAGCTCATTCAGACCTTGCTCACACGTCATAATTTGAAATGATTAGGTTGGCCAACGTTACCGAAATGACTGTGCCAATGTTGTCAAAAAAAACAACAGCTGTGTGAGAAGCTAGTCTTTGATCATCCTTTTCAAACCTATTGTGCTTTTGCAGGTACAAGTATTTTATCATACACTGTACATGCTTTCAAAGTCTGTATTAAGGTTTTCATTTCATTTCAAATTTCCAACCAACAACTAAATTGGCAACATTGCAATGTAACTAGTTGACTACTGGGGGGCGGGGAGGGGGAAGCGATGGAGAAATTCAGGTGGCATGTACAACACACACCTCCTCCCATGGAAGTGTGAGAAATCCCTGCAGTACACTGTGCCATATCTCCATAAGTTCCATAGTCAAATGTGACTTAGCGAGAGGTCTTACCCTACCTTGTCTCCTTCTTCCCCTACAAATTTTCTGTCCCATCATTCAGGGCCTATCCCTTGTTCATGCCACCTAGAAATTTGAAAACGATTCACCAAGCAGGAGTTCCACTAAGACAGGTCTTTCCAAGCAACTCCTTTAGCAAAGACCATTCAGCTTCAAAAATCCTCTTACTGTTCATTTAGTCACATGAAAAATAACACAGAACCAAATCTTCCTGATTAATTTTCCACGCCCTTTTCACATTAGTTTGGGGTCAATGAACTTGTCCGATTCTATTGTTTCCTTTTTAAATGCTTGCTCAATAGTAACAATCTCTGTCTTGACTTGTTTCCTTTCTCATGAAGCCTTTCTATAATTAACAACAGCATTAAATCAAGAGAGCACTTGTTTAACATTTCAACACATTTTTTTACTGAAATGATTCACTCAGCCAGCTTTCCTGCAAAAGGTGCTTTCTGGGTCTGTAATCTTCTAGGTATGTGTTTCATCTTCCAATATTGAGCTGGCATGAACACATGGAGAGAAAAATCTTATTTTATAATAAATTCCCTTTCCAGCAAAAACAATGCCCATTTGGCAACCATCTATTACAGCTTTATGAGTAACTCCTCAATAGATAACAAGAAAAAGAAATCCCAGGCACAAGAGGTAGGAATCTAAGAACTTGCTTGCCAACCTTTTGTAACAAAAGCCAAATCTTTATTACTTTCTTGAGTAGTCATTGTAATAACATGAATCATGATGCATTCTTGTGGTATTCATATGGATAATTCATGTAATCTCAGAGGATCCGCTGTTGATCCTACATCTTTTGGCCTTTCTCTTCCACTTACAGGTGAGTACCCGGTGAACAATATGTGGAACATATTTTATATTCAGCAATCCATCATTCACATTTAAGTAGTTCCCATAAAAATCACTCCTTCATCGCTCTGTAATCCAATCGTGATGGATCGTTCTTGTGAATTGGCATATGTGGGAGTCAGAGCACGGATTCTTAAACAAAGAATGAGTGAACACAGAAGTACATTTTAGAAGAAAAGTATTTATCATAGGCAAAATTTTTAAATGTGCCTAAGGGATTTAGGAACCTAAACCTTTTTTTTTTAAAGGCATTTAGGAGCCTGTGACAGGGTGTACTTTGAGCCCCCTCACTGGAGGCCTCATGGTCCTACCACACCCACTCCATTAAAAGAACAATAAAGGTGTTTATTCAAGCCTTCCTAGACTGGCTGCAGAGAAACAGCCAGAGCTCAGCAGGCTCAGTTAAAAGGAGCTGCAGGGTTTGAACGGTTCATTTCCTGGCTGGAGCCATAAGGGAAAAGACAATGACACTTGCAACAAAAAAATTGACTACCCCTGACTTAGACTCTGTGACAGCTGGAGAGGTAGGCCACTGAAGACCCACTTGAGAAGGTTAACAGCTAATGGGGGTGTTATGAGCAAAAAGAGCGCAGGTTTGCACCCAACTGACAGGAGGTGCTCACGAGAGGTGAGTTTGCACTGTCACAGAGCCTAAGTCTCATTGGAAGTCAAGGGAATGGCATTTAGGCTCCTAAGGGCTAGCTCCACAAAGGGACTCAGGCATTTCAATGCCCTGCTGCCTAATCAAATCCATAGTTAATGGTATTTGGACTGCAAATGTCTAAATCACTTCAGAAAATGAGATTTTTTAGACTCCTTGATCAGTTTGTCATTTCAGTGCTGAGCTCAACAGTGCCTAAACACCTTTACCCATCTGGGCCTCAGGCACCTGACTGAAAAACCAGAGGGAGTCACCTCTCCCTGTGCAGGATTCCAGACTGTAATCAATGCTTCTCTGGGAGCTAGACATCTTAGCCAGGTCAGCTCTTTAAAAAAAAACAACACACACACACACAAGAAAGAGGCCAATCCACCTCAGCTGCAGATGATTCTGTCCTGTTCCACTTCTGCTTCAGTTAGAGGAAGGCCTTGAACCTAGGATTCTTATCTCATGAACGTGCCTTAGCTGAGGCCTAGAGAGTCAATCTCTTTCTAGCCTGCTTAATATTTAATTATTTATAATAAATGACAAGGCTCCACCTGGAAAGATTAAGACAGACATAGGCTAAAATTTTCAGTATGCTATGTTTTATTTAGCTATTCACACAGTACATTCAATGGGAGGAGTAGGAGTAAAATCCTATGCCTATTAAAATCAACAGGAATTTTGGTAGTGAGTTACAGGCCAGAATTTCACCCTAGATCTTCCGAAGTGCACTCTCCACTGACTGCCTGAGGCTCTTTTCTATAGTGCTCCCATCTCCTGCTTGACCAGAGGAATCAGAACCAGGGTTACTCCCTGGTCTGGTCTGCTGCATAACTTAATACTGCCAGGTTAGTCTCATAGTACTCATTGTTACCAACCAACCCAGCAGGTAAGTCCTGACTAGGGATGTCAGATAGCAAGTAACTACATTGTCATGTAACCACATCAAATTTTAGCAGTTACACGACTATTCGCTAGTCCCCGAGGTGGGGCTGGCAGCCAGTGCAATCCCAGCCCCAGTTCCAGGGAACCCCCTGCCACCCCATACTGCTGCCTCTCTATCAAAGGCTGCAGTACAGGGTGGCAGGCAGGTGCCAATCCACCAGGGGAGCCAGTTTAAAAACCAGCTTCCTGTGCAGACCGGCTCCTGCCTATCACCCGTGCTGATACAGAGGCAGCAAGGCGGGGACAAGCTCCCCACAGACAGAGGCTGCTCTGCCCTTTGTGGACCCTCCATGGACAGGGGCTGCTGCTGAAGACTAGCTTCTGTCCGTGGTGAGCCCGAGCCCACCCCAGATAGAGGCTGTTTCATGGCAGCCTCCCCTGCTCCCCGACCTTTCCTGTCCTGCTGCCTTTGATAGAGGCAGCAGTGCGTTGGGGGAAGGCAGGACCACGGAGCCAGCTTTTAAGCACACAGCACCAGCTCCTGCCTTCCCCCCAACACTGCTGTCTCAGTAGGAGGCAGCAAGGAGGGGGGCAGGCAGGTCCACAGAGCCAGCATGAACAAAGAGTCAGCTTAAAAGCCGACTCCCCACGGGTATAGCTCCCACTTGCCTCCCTACCCTCCACACTGCTGCTTCTCTACCAGAGGCAGCAGCGTGGGGCTGGGTGGGGGGGGGGAAGGGCAGGCAGATCTGGTGCTTTTGGGAAGCCGATTTAAAATCTGGTTCCTCGGGGCACTGGATCTCGTCTCCCCACCTTGCTTCCTCTCATAGAGAGATAGCTAGGGGGGAGGGTGCATGTAGTTGACAGTCTTATTGGTTAATTGTGTAGTCATCTACACGTTGACATCCCTAGTCCTAACATTGTGTTTTCTCATTGAACTCTGTTCCAGGCAGATATCTTTTTTCCTGGGTTACTGAATTTTTGTGGAAATTGAACCCTTCAGAGCCTTTGTTCTGTGTTGGGTGAGTTTTAGTGGGTGAGGCATTATTTTTATGCACTCACTTTTCCTAGTTATTGAGAGTTTCGCTACTGTGCTATATGGTATGTCTAGCCAGGAAAGAAAATGTAAGTATATCTGTTTAAAACTAAATTAAACATAAATTAAAATAAGCAACATGTGGTTAATGGGCAAACAGCAATAGAAAAGGCCACAGGGGATGATTTTCAGAACAATTCAAGGGAGTTATCTCTATCTTTTCCCAAATAATATTTGGTGGAAGAGTTGAGTCCATCTGTCTTGCCCATTCTGAAAAAAGTATGGTTACCCTAGCCCTTACTCTCCAGCCTGGTGATAGACCTGTCAGGGATAGCCTAAGTCACTTGGGCCTCCCACAGTGTGACTTGAGGGATACTATGTGATCTCACAAAGGTCCCTTCTAGCCCTCCATTTCTATGACTTACACTGGTGTAAAATGGTACAACATGCAAACTAATGAGAATGGCAGCATTTTGTACCAATGGGGTATACAAGGGGCTACACAAGGTGCAAAGCAGTGAAGAATTGGAGCTTTTGATTGCTCTGGAAAAGGAATGGAAAAGCATTAGGAGTTACTACGGTTTATGTGGCTGTTGTGTGTATGATAGACTTATTCGCGGAGTTAAGGTTGCTTGATATTATTGAAAACCACCATATAGGACCGCAAAGAGGATAAAAAGGCATATTGTAAAAACCATAACAGATTATACTATCTTGATTTACACGTTGAACCTCTCTGGTCCTGCAACATCTGTGGTCCAAGAGGACCACGGATGTTGCTGGACCAGAGAGCCCTTGGACCAGAAAGCCCAGGCTTGGGGCAGTGGAGTCCTGGCGCCTCAGGGCTGTGGCATGCTGGCAGGCCATGGCTGGCCATGGAGCTTCAGTAGGCCCAGAGTAGCTAAGCTTTGGCAGTGGAACCAAGTGTCGCTGGAGCAGCTGAATTTGGCAGCCTTGGGGCAGTGGAGGTTGACCAGCTCTGGGGCTAGCTGAGGAGGCAGGGGGGGCAATTTGTTGACAGATCCTGAGAGAGCCTGGAGACTGTCAGCAGAGGATCTGACCTCCCTTGGTCCAGCAAACTCCCTTCTTTAGACCAGTCAGGTCCCAAGGGTGCCGGACCAGGGAGGTCCAACCTGTAGTAACTCTCTAAATCCTTTCTCCCTGACTGCTTCTCAGGCATCTTAGTGCCTTGTCTCTCAAGATGTTAAGAGCCTTCAACTTGTGTTGACATCAGAGGAAGGTGAGGCTGCCTTGCACTTCACAGAATCAGGCTCTTGAATAATTAAGGGCTCAATCCTACACCCTTTGAAGTCAATGAGAGAGTTGACATTTGGGGGCCTGATCCTGCACCTTCTTTCTTAAAAATAATGTAGTTCCTTTTTTGAGGTGATTGTATTTTTGGTGGATTGTTAATACAACTAGAGACTGTAATCATTATGTATATTATTAACCTAAATACATCAAATATACTGGATCGCCACTGAGGCTTGAACTTGTTTATTTCTTCTTGACTCAGCAAATACGATACTAAAATGAAAGAGGTTAATTTTGCTTATTAGTCACAATGGTGAAAGAATAGTAACATATCTACTAGCACTCAGATTCAACAGGCCTGAATTCCCAGCCTTCCAATACCTGCAACTGAGCAGTTCTGCTTGCACTAAAATGTAATCTCCCAAGAGGACCTAGGAACTTAAAATAAACGCTGTTTTATTTGCACTCATTAGGGCTGTATCTGGATTCCTTTATTGAGCACTTAGGACTTCAAATCTTTTGAACAGCATTCCTTTACAATTAAATAGGGAAAGGATTTGAGAAGTAGTCTGGCAGACAGACTGGAAGAACACACTGATTTTTACCATACCATGTGACCTAACACAGTATACAGCAACATTTGGGGATGTCTTTGACTCAGACCAGAATGACTTTTGTAGTAGATATGGACCAGAGTGCTTCATTAAACTAAACACAGTGTAGTTGTCCCAGAATTTACAAAGACAGAAATATGTAGCCACATATAGTAGATCAGAAACTGTGGCTTCTTCTGGTCTAAAGGAAACCTTCTTAGTAGCTGCACAACACTGCATGGCAGCAAAAATGAATACATACCCTCGGGAAGCAATTCCTACTGACAGCTTGATGTACAATAATTGCCCTATAAGCCTTTTATAAATGAGTGGCCACAACAATTGTGCTGTCTAGATGAGAGAAGCAAACTCTTGAGGATGGTAACAATTTTATTAAAAGATTTGGCCTCCCTTTGTTGGACATGTAAACATTCTTTGCGCCCCTTGTTAAAATATATTAATCTATTGCTGTTCTTCATGAAGTTGTTTTCTAACATCAGAGGATGGACTGTAGTGTTGATACATCTTTATATAGATATAGTAGTGGGATGTTACAAGAGTGCTCTGTCTTTATATATGTAAATAGTTAATAGCAAGTGTGCCAGTAGATGGCAATTATTAATACATAGTTGCAATGTTGCACCCCATATCTTTATAGAAATATGTTTATTAATATGCATAGCTAGAAGATGCTTTATGCAAAATATTTAATGTAACATATTCTTAGAAAAGTTATAACCTGCATATGTTTATTCTATTTATGTGCATAAACCATTCTAGTATTTGAAATTAGAAATATGAAAAAGTATAAACTCATTTTATTAATTTAGACAGGCTAAGTGAGGACCATTAGTAGCATTCAAGGAACTTAATGGCCCAGTACTCAGGACAATGATTTGTGAATAGTCTTGTTTTTCCTGCAAACCTGGACTATGAAGCTGTGGTCCTGCCAAGACATGTGGCCAGGTCACCTGATGCTGGAAGACATTTAGGATGCTGTACTCTTCCACTGAAAGTGTGAAAAGTTTACACTGAACACAAAGGATTCCCTCTTTTGGCAAAAGGGATATAGAAGTGGGAAACTAAACAATAGGGGCTGCTGCGAGAAACTAGGACACCCCTGTTGTACCATCGAAGATGTCTACTGCAACCTCTTGGAACTGAATATTAAGAAGGATTGGGCCCAGACTGGAAAGGCTATCATATCTATGAAAGTAACTGATTAAAGGAACTTGAGGGTGAGGTTTTATATGTAGCAAGTTTCTTAGTATATTACGCTTCACTGGTGTGTTTTGTTTTGTTTTGCTTAGTAACTTGCTTTGATCTGTCTGCAATTACTTGCAATGACTTAAATCCTACTTTTTATACTTAATACGATTACTTTTGTTCATTAATAAACCCAGTGCAAATAAATGTTGCCTGGGGGAAAATATCTGTACATATCTCACTTTCATTGATAAAGAGGGTGAACAACTTGCAAGCTTGCTCTGTATAAAGCTTTAAGATGACAATATCTGGGGTTCTGGTCCCATTGGGGCTGTGCACCTGGGTGCTGTGTCAAGTCCCTTTGACTGAACCTTCCCAGAGCTGAGCTGTTTTCAGTGTCTGAGTTAGACCCTGACTCTGCCAGGGCTTGAAGAAACCAGCGGTCATGGCTCAGCAGGACAGGATGGTGGGGCACCCCAAAAGGCAGATAGGCAGGCTTAGTGGTATTATGGCATATCAAGTGACAGTCTCAAGGGGATCTCTGTGACTGAGCCTGTCACAAAAATATTACCAACTCCTACAATTTTATGACAAGTCTTGGAGTATTTGACCTTGTACTTATAGCCCCTGCGGTCAGGGAGTTACATGAGAATCTCAACTTTCATTTTTTTTTAAAGTTTCTTGTTCTCCTAGTTATAGAGCAAAGCTTGAAAATGTGACTCAAATGCAGTAACTCTAAAAAGGTTTTTTATGGTCATGGCAAATAATCCATTGAACATCAGCTCCCTATCCAACACTGTGGCCAAAAGAGCTAATGCAACCATTGGATAAATAAACATTGGAATCTCAAGTGGAAACAGAGAGGTATTTTACCTTTGTATTTGGCACTGATTGATCACTGATGAAATACTGTGTTCAGTTCTGGTGCCCATAAGTCAAGTCAAACATTAACTCGAACTAAGTCCTTAGTTCGGATTAACTGTTACACCTCGTTGCAGGTGTAATCCGAGGATTAACTTCTGACAGCTGCGCGTAGCCGCGGGCAGTCAGTTCAAACTAAGGGGATTTAAAAATGGCACCCACCGGGGAACATGCAAATGAAGCCTGGGATATTTAAATCCCGGGCTTCATTTGCAAGTTCAAATGCCTACATTAGCCACCCTAGTTCGAACTAGGGGGCTAGTGTAGACATACCCTAATCTCCCTTAGTATTTCATAGTAACTATCATCATCCTGGTCAGGTGGTTGGTAATTATCCCTACTGTTATATTTTTATTATTAGAGCATGGATTACTATCCATAGAGATTCTATGGTACAATTTGATTCATTTAAGATTTTTACTTCATTTGATTCTATGCTTTCTTTCACATATAGTGCCACTCCCCCACCAGCATCATCTGCTCTGTTCTTCCAGTATATTTTGTAGCCTAGTACTACTGTGTCCCATTGATTATCCTTATTCTACCAAGTGTCTGTGATGCCTATTATATCAATATCCTCCTTTAATATCCACTCTAGTTCACCTATATTATTATTTAGACTTCTAGCATTTGTATATAAACACTTTAAAAACATATCACTTTTTAGCTGTCTGCTTTTACATGATATGGTTGAATGGAACTCTTTCTTTTCACTGTTTCTCATCAGGACTTACCTGCATTTTATCATCATAGAATCCTAGAACTGGAAGGGACCTCAAGAGGTCATCGGTCCAGTGCCCTGCCCTCACAGCAGGACCAAGCACTGTCTAGATCATCCCTGACAGGTGTCTGTCTAACCTGCTCTTAAATATCTCCAGTGATGGAGATTCCACAACCCCGCTAGGCAATTTATTCCAGTGTTTAACCACCCTGACAGGAAGTTTTTCCTAATATCCAACCTAAACCTCCCTTGCTGCAGTTTAAGCCCATTGCTTCTTCTCCTATGCTTAGAGGCCAAGGAGAACAATTTTTCTCCCTCCTCCTATTTAATACCCTTTTAGATACTTGAAAACTGCTATCTTGCCCCCCTCTGTCTTTTCTTTTTTAACCTAAACAAGCCCTATTCTTTCAGTCTTCCCTCATAGCTCATATTTTCTAGACCTTAAATCATTTTTGTTGCTCTTCTCTGGACCTTCTCCAATTTCTCCACATCTTTCTTGAAATGTGGTGCCCAGAACTGGACACAATACTCCAGTTGAGGCCTGGATTTCAGTCTCTTAGCTAGTAGCCTAAATTTGGCCTCTAGGACCTCTCTCCTATTCTTCCCTGTGTCCTTCGGACCTACATGTACCACAACCAGTGCTCCTCCCCAGCATTACATATAAGTCTATCTAGATGTCTTGAGAGATCCACAAACCTCACACCAGACAGACAAGTCACCGTGCAGTTCTCTTGGACATCATAAACCCAGCTGTCTATATGTCTCGGAAGGGTAGCTGTGTTAGTATGTAACTTAAAAAAAAAAAGAATAATCCTGTGGCACCTTAGAGACTAACAAAAATATATATAGTATCATGTGCTTTTGTGGGTGTGATGTAGTGTCAGTACCTTGCTGGTTGCTGTGCTTGGGCTGTGGATGACCTCTACTGGCCTCTGTCTGTAAGCACTGCCCAACGGGGGACGTCTTGAGGGCCCCCATGACAGTGACCGAACCTGTTCTACCAGTTAAGGGAAGGGATGGAACAAAAGAAATGAGTGTTGGGGGAAGGGGCAGTCTTGGGCTGGAACCATGAAGGAAACAGACTAAGGAGGGGGCTGGAATCTAGGGGCCCAGGGACCCCATCTCAAGGGGGCTGAGGCATCCTGGCTCAGACTCCTGTAGACCCATCACGTCTATGCTGTGCTGTATCCTGGAGAAGCAATAAACCCCGTCTATTCTGCTGGCTGGTGGAGTCTGTTCTTGCTGCTACGGGGTTGCAGGATTGGAGGAACCCCTACTCGTCGTCACAGTGGGCAAAATCCACTTCCTCAGATGAGACGAAGATCATTTTTACAGTCACTTTTTCAGAGCACAACAACATTGTAAATTACTCTCATTACATCATGGACACAAGCTCTCATTGGCTGGTGATGTGGCGAGAAGGACACTATTGCTAATCAGCTTTGCAAAGAATCTTGTTTACAGATTAATTCCATTCATAGGATATGTATGTCACAGCCTTAGGCCTCAACAAGCATAAGTCCCCAACACTTCTGAGGGAGATTAGCATTTGGGTTGATTTTTTTTGTACTGCCCTTGGCAGTTTTCTGTGTAGTTAGCAGAGCGTCCTTTATCTGATACATACAGTAGAATAGAAAAGTTCCTAAACTTATTTGAGAATATCATTTTATATGTCATATTTTTTAAAAAATTAGTATCAAACTGAGATAACTCAAATCAATCTGTCAGTGCAAAGATTGATTTGAGTTAAGACTAAACAGAGGATGGCTTTTCTGGCATAATTCAAAGAAGGGGAAAAGCCCTCTAAGTCATTCACTTCCCAGGCAGAATAACAGGCCTTAGCCCAGCAGGCTGCGGTCATCAGTAAACTAACTTTTTCCTAAGACCTAGTTTCCCTGCTGGGCAGGAATTCAATACACAATCGGAGGTCAATGTGAATGCCATCGTGCTAAAGGCAGCCAGCGTTCATTCACAAAACAAGCCACTTAAACAGCTGCAGCAAGAAAAGGAAGTAGCACAGAAGAAAAATGTGTGAAGATTTCTTATTAGGTCAGAGCTCACTTACAGCATAAAAATAGCTGCAAAAGAGCTGGATTGAATATTGACATAAAGTAGTCTTTTAGAGCAGTTACTTAAATGTGAACTAAGAAACGAAGAAAGACGGTTTACCTGTTTCTAAGCTTAATGACAAACTTACACAAATAAGATGAGAAACAACAGCTACAAAGAACACCGGAGCTGCTGCAGTTGGTGCCTATTGCCATTTACAGAATAAACATTTGGGATCTATCTGGCTAATCATGATATACTTTGCATGTAATCATCCGTTTATGCTTTTTTGGTTTATGTTTCTCATAAGTGGGCTTTTTGCCAAGGGGCTGGAGTGTAGAATCCACAACCACACACCCAACCCCCTGGGATTGCTGGGGAGAGCCTCTCTGCAGCTGCTGCCCACCTGGAGTAGAGGCTATAGTACTTAATGTCCCTTACACCAGGGTTTTTATTCAATGGCTCAGCCCCACTCACCCAAACGTAATGCTCTGTGCTCAGAATGGAGGAGGCATCCGAAGGCCCACTATGTAACACAGCTGCCCACACTTGGGCCACGTATGCACTTACCAGAGGATCAATGCTCCAGCAATCAGTCTTCTAAGGTTCGATTTAGCGGGTCTAGTAAAGATCCACTAAATCGAACACCGAGGGCACCACCATTGGTGCTGGTACTCTTCACTGTCATGAGGAGAAAGGGAAGTTGATGGGAGCATTTCTTCTGTAAACCTCCCATTGTGGAGGCGACACCAAGCTTGGCTTAAGCTACGTTGACTCCAGCTTTGTTAATCATGTAGCAGAAGCTGCGTACCTTAAACTGACCTTCCAGGTGTAGACCTAGCTTTACCCTCTATTAGAGGAACAATGAGAGGTTAAATTGGTGAAGAAGGCCTGGCATAAGTCTTCAGTGAATTTCACCCATGAAGAACTAAGCAGAATACTATGCTCCGAGTACTTGCTAAGGCAGCAAAATTCAAGGTAAGCAAAGATACTTTGACTGCAGGGCACTGAGGGTGAGAGTAAAGGGGCTAGAGGCTCAGATGATGTTCTCATTCATCCTGCCACTTGAAGGAAAAGGCCATTACAGGGACAGAAGCATCCTAAGATGAATGCATGGTTATGCAGATGGTGTCAACAGGAGGATTTTGGCTTCCTTGACCATGGATACTTCTCCATGAAGGATGACTCCAAGGAAAGAGTTGGGGTCCAATTGTTGAAGAAAGGGAAGAGCAAGAGCTTCTTGGGAAGCAATTTGCCAACATAGTGAGAAGGCCTTTAAATTACGACACTGGTGACATAAGCCCACAGGAAAGTATAAAACAGGTGACATTAACAGCAAGAAGCTGGTGGGAGAAGGAATGGAAAATTATAATAGGTTTATAGGAACAACAGGAAGGAAAATAGTGGAGAGATCAGTGCACAAATGCCAAGAGTATGGAGATTAAACCAGAGGAAATGGACCAGCAAAATTATAATGTAATTGAACCACAGATGAATTGATCACCCTATTGGTGTGATAAATTTCATGACCAGAATACTGCTCGAGAGAGGTATAGTTTGTTCTGAAAACACAGGCAAGGAAAACATAGGAAGTATTGTGCTGAACATCAAGATTATAAATACATATTCTGAAATCCAGAAGGAGATGAGAGACAGTTGAAAATCTCTGGCTGCAGATAAAAAGGGGAGATGCTATGGAACAGGTCTACTTTAGACCCCCAGATCAGAAGACAGAGGTGGATGATGCATTTTTTGAACAACAAATAGCCAAATCTCAATACCTGGTAGAATGTAGGGACTTACCTACTAGACATCTATTGGGAAAATATGGCAAAACACAATAAGCTGTTGGAATGTGTTGGGGAGAACTTCTTGTTTCTGAATGTAGAGGACGTAACCAAAGTGGCAGCCATTTTAGTCTTGATTCTGGCTAACAGGGAGGAGTTAGTTGTGAATCTACCGGTGGAAGGCAACTTGGATGATCATGAAATGATGTCATGATTCTAAGGAAAGGGAGAAATGAGAGCAGAAAAATAAGGGCAACGAACTTCAAAACACCAGTGTTTAACAAACTCAGAGAACTCATAAGTCATGGTCCCAAGTGAAGAAAATCTAAGCGAAAAAGGAGTTCAGGAGAGCTGGCAGTTTCACAAAGAAAAAGTTAGAGGCACAACTTCAAACGCTCCTGATGCAAGGAAAGACAGGAAGAATAATAAGAGGCCAATATGGCTGCGTTTAATGACCTGAAAAAATTAAAAAAGGAATGCTACTAAAACTGGAAATGTGGACAAATTGCTAATAATGAGTATAAAAGAAAAGTTCAAGCCTGTAGGGACACAATCAGAAAGACTAAGGCACAAAATGACAAAAGGCACATAGTAAGGGACATAAAAGCCAATAAAGGGTCAATGAATACATCAGGAGCAAGAGAAGAAGGAAGAAAAGTGAAGCTCCACTACTTAGAGGGGTAGGTCTAACAACAGCTGATATCAAGAAGGCTGAGGTTTAATGTCTATTGCATTTCACCCTTCTATAAAAAAAATGGTGACAAGATGCTTAACACTATTTACAATAACAACAAGGGGGAAGAAATGTAAGCCTGAATAGGGAAAAACAAGTCAAAGCATGTTTAGATAAGTTAGATCAGTATTTCTTAAACTTTGAGAGACCACGGAACATCAAACAATAATATTTTTTAATGCGGAACACCTATGAAAATTTTCTTCAAAAAAAATATTGTTGTCAGACAAAAAGAGACAAAAACAAAGAAGTGGTCCCAGCACACCTGTGAGTTGTTCACAGAACACCAGTGTTCCGCAGAACATAGTTTAAGAAACACTGAATTAGAGGACTGGAAAAGGACCAACATAGTTCCTAATTTTAAAAGGGGGAAAGAAAGGATCCAGGGACTTGTAGATCTACCAATCTAACTTCCATAATCAAAAAGATACTGGAACAAATGATTAAACTATTTATTTGTAAGCACCAGATGCTCATAGGATAATAAGTAATAGTTAACACTTGATTTCTCAAGAACAAATCATGCCAAACCCACCCAATTTCCTTCTTTGACAGGATTATTGGCCTACTGGATAGGAGGAAAGTGGTAGATGTGATTAATCTTGATTTTAATAAGGCTTTTGATATAGTCCCATGTGACATTCTCATAAGCAAAATAGGGAAATATGGTCTAGATAAAATTATTATAAAGTGAATGTGCAACTGGTTGAAAAATTGTGCTCAAAGAATAGTTATCAATGGTTCTCTGTCAAACTGGAGGCACAGGGGCTTGTTTTTAGATTGATACTATTCAGTATTTTCTTTGGTATTTTTATTTACTTGAATAATGGAATGTAGAGTGTGTGACATGAAGCTGGAGTGGATGGCAAGCACATTGTAGGACAGGATCAGAATTTAAAAAGACTTTGACAAATTAGAGAATTGTTCTGAAATCACCAAGATTAAATTCAATAAAGACTAGTGCAAAGTAGTACACTTAGGAAAGAAAAAAATCAAATGCACAACTAAAAACTGATGAATAACTAGCTAGCAGGTAGTACTGCAGAAAAGTATCTGGGAGTTGTAGCAGTTCACAGATTGAACATGAGCCAACAATATGTTACAGTTGCAAAAGAGATTAATAACATTCTGGGGTATTAAAAAGCGTGGCATATGCAAGATATAGGACATGTTCCCTTCCACTGAGCAATGATGAGAACTCGGCTGAAGTGTCTAGTTTTGGGCATCACACTTTGGGGAAGATGTGGAGAAAGTTTATCAAAGAGCAACAAATATGATAAAAAGTTTAGAAAACTTGATCTTGTGAGGAAAGGTTAAAAAAAATGGGCATGGTTAGTTTTGAGAAAAGACTTTGGAGAACTGATGACAGTCTTCAAATATGTTAAGAGCTATTAAAAGAGGATCAGTTCTCCATGTCAGCTGAAGGCAATCAAGTAGTAATCAGTTTAATCCTCCTGCAAGGGAGATTTAGATTAGATATTAGGAAACACTTTCTAACTATAAGTCTAGTTAAGCACTGGAATAGGTTACCAGGATAGATTGTGGAATCCCTGTCACTGGAGCTTTTAAGAACATGTTAGACAGACATCTGCCAGGTGTAGATATATTAGGTTCTGTCTCGGTGCACAGGGATGGACTATGTGACCTTCTATCATTCTGTGAAAGACTGACTATGCAGATGGTGTATGGTGCTCTTTAATAACTTGTTCTTAAATGTAGTCAATCTTTCACAGAATGATAGAAATGTTGGACATGAAGGGACCTCCAGAGGCCTTGTCTAGATTAGCATGACCTCACCCAAGGGCTTCTGTCAGCACAGCTATGATGGCCAGGGATGACTCCTCTTCACATCCATGACCAACATAGCTATGTCTACAGACACTGGCATTGTTTAGAATATGTAAGATGTTAGCTAATACAAACAGTGCTTAATTTGTGCCAGGATTTGCCAAGGCTGAGTCCCAGCACTACTAGGATTGGTAGTAAGGGCCATCCCTGGGGAGGCAAGGTAATCCAGCTCCAGGCTTCACCCCTGCCCTGCCCCCTCCCGCTCCCATTGCATCCCTTCTCTGAAGCTCCTTCCCCCCGAGCTATACATCCTGGGGAATTACTGGGGCCTGGCATAGAGTGGCAGCAGGGATCAGATCATCAAACTCACCACAGCAGCAGGAGCTATGGGAAGTGGAGCAACCCAGCAGCCTGTTCTGCTCTGCAGGCCATCTCCTAGTCAGGTCACTCCACTTCACTGCAATGTCGAGAAGCAGAGTGGCCCGCCTCAGCTGGCTCTATTCTGCTCCCCTGCAACATCATATATATTTACTTCTGATAAAGTAAGCAAAACCCAGTCAGTGTATTGGGAATATGGGGAACACCACAGTCTCAAGTATTAATTGCCAGGTCTGTGAAGTTCAGAGCTCTTCATCACAAACCAATCCTCACCCACAGGCACCATTACACCCTGGAATGGCAGAGGCTGGCTCTCGTCTGCCTCCTTGCTCCAGTCCAGTTTCAGTTTGCATCTATAGGTGTGATCTCATTAGCCCTAATCTTACTGGATGCAAAGCTTGCCACGCCAATTAGATCTAATAAAAATGCTTCTTTCATTCGAGGACTTTGGGTTCACTATGTGGGAGAGTGATTTCTAGGCAAAGTATAATTGCTGCATGATGACACAGGGCTGATGATTCAATAGGTATCGAGGTTCCCTCGGAGTGAGCACTGAACAAGTGCTCCAGCCTAGTCTTAGTGGTCACCGTACTCCTGCAGATGCCATCTCTCAAATGAAATTTAAAATTAAAAATCCCCTGCCCCTTTTTATAACATTAGGTATGTGGCCCTCAGTCTCCTAGTATATTCTAACTTGGGCAGCTACATTCCATCTGCTTGCAAAGCACTTTGAGATTTATCTGGATGAACATTACTATGTAGATTTTAAGGCCTGAGAGGACCAAACACAGGCTACAGACTTTTCTCAAATGGTTCCTGCATCAAGACCCTAACTTTTGGTTGAGTTAAAACGTGCCTTTTCGAAAGACATCCTATTATGCTATGTAATGAGAAATGTGCTCTTATTTTAAATGCACAGAAGTTAACAAGCTAATTTCTCATGAATAAATATGAGGTAAGTGCAGAACAACATTGCTCAGCCAAGCTGCTTGTGGATCTAAATAAGATGCTAAAGAGCAATGGCAGAAGCAGGGCTGTCATGCACTAGGTCAGCCGTAAAAATGTTGACATATTGTGGGGCCAGGCGGCTACCCATAGCAGTGCCACTGACTTGAAGAAATAAATTGTCCCCAAATTGGAAATAATTGTGGGTGAGGACAAAGTCACATAGCTCAGCTACCAAGTGTGCAGTGGCGTCATCAGGGATAGCATTCCAGACAGCTAGCAATCTATCATCATGTGGAATGTTGGTATAAAGAGCTTCTATATCCATGGTGTCCAGGATGGTGTTTTCATGAAGATTATTGATGCTCTGTAGCTTTCTCAGGAGATCAGTGATGTCTTGAAGATAGCTAGGAGTGCTGGTAGCACAGGGTCTGAAGGGAGGGTCAAAATAGCCAGAAAATCCTGTTGAAATGGTGCCAATGCTTGAGATGATGGGATGTCCATTACTTGCAAAAGTAAGTTATGGGGAAGCTGGTTCAAAAGGGCAAGTGATTCCTCCTTGCTGCTCTTTCTGCTGTTCTCTTCTCCTTATGCTCCATCTCTGTCCCTTTCACCTCCATTTCCTGTATTTTACACCACTAATGTGCTATGTATTAATTAGCAAGTAAGATAAAGCAACTAGAATCTCAGTCTGTGAAGCATTCTGGGCCAGTACTTCCACAGGATTTAATACATTTAGCTTTGAGGCTAAGAGGCGAGCAGAGAATAACATGGAAAGTAAACGGAAGAATGGAGTACAGTGTGTTTGTCTGGTTGCTAGGTCGAGGAAGGAATTTCAGGGTGGAACAAGTTCTCCATTCCTTAACTCCCCATGGTGTAATCTTTTGGTCTGGAAGAATATTGTGCGTACCTAATATCTGTTTATTGTGGTAGCATTAGCAATGCAAACTCAATCATACTTCAATCAACTGTGACCATAATTACTGGTATGTGTGACCCCATTACTACACACTTCGGCCAAGAATTAAGATGAGGCCACAAGCTGACAAGTTGAATATTGACAGACAGCCCACCTCACAGAATGGGCTTTCCCAGCACATAAGCCAGAGTAAGAAAATTGTTTTCATTATTTCTACAGATGGTTATACAATATGAACCTTCTCCCTTTAGTGACACTAAAGCACAAGCCCTTCCCTAAAAGTACAGATCCCTGGTCTTCATTGTGGAAATTCTGAGCCTAGTGAGTGCTCTGAGCTATGATCAAATGCTGAAGATCACACTTCTCCTAGGGAATGGTGATCCAATAATAATTCTCAACAGCCCTTCATTATAGGGCCCAGGGGTACCCAGCAGTGTTACATACTTTGCTACTTGCCTGTGGTGGGGCTTCTCTCAGCTACAGACCTGTCTCCTCTCCAATCTACTTATGGCTTAGCTCCATTCCGCCAGCTGAGAGCCAATTAGCTACTCACCTTGCCAGATGCAAAGCATGACTAATTAGATGCATTCACTACAGACACCAATCCCCAGGTCCTCCAAGCCAGCTGGAGTGTCCAGCTCCTTATCCACTGGATAGTCACAGAATTACCAGACCTCCTCTTCCTAAAGGATCTGTACATCACAGGTTGCTAGTTACACCTTAGCCCCTACCTCCACTTATCATATAGCACTCAAATGTGTTTATAATGAAAATAAATGCGTTTACCAAAGAACAGATATTCAAATGCTAGCAAACAGAAATACTGGGAACAAAAGGTTACTATCACAGGGTGCACTTGTGTCTGGGGCACCCCCTTGTTGCTCCCCACGCAGTACAGCCCCTAATGCCAGGACTAGCTCAGCCTCTCGTACTTAGTTCCCAAATCGGGCTATCTCCCATTAGGGTCAATACGGCCCCTTGGGCCTGGGTACCAGTCTAATTCACCCCATTAGGATCAATACAGCCTCTCGGCCTAGTCACAAAGCTAGTACACCCCTATTAGGGTACAAAGCTAGTACTCCCCTAGTAGGGTAATTACGCCTCCTAGGGCCTAGTCACAAACACAGCCCCACTCCTCAGGGTGTAAACAGACTTCTGGCTTAGTTCGCAGGTAAGCTTCCCCAAAATCTAGGGAGCTGGATTATGGTGGGGTGGGGAGGTAGGGGGACCCGGGACCCCCCCACTCCACCGGGTCCCAGCCCAGGGCCCTGTTGGCACCAAATGCTCCCGCTGCCTGCTCGGGGGGATGCCGGCCGGAACACGCCGAGCTCCCAGAGAACAATCCTCCACTCTGGGCCACTTTCTACCCCCACTGGAGCACTGCGCCATCCTCTGTGTGCTGCCCCGGCGGGCTGTCCCAGTCCGGCCACCTCCCTAACTGGCGCTGGCGCTGCGGCGGTTGGCGCGGCTCCTGCGGCGGCTGTGGCAGCGGCTGTGGTAGCTGGTGCCATTCCAGGGCGGCTGCGGTGGCTGGTGCAGCTCCGGGGGCAGCTGTGGTGGCTGGTGCCCCAGCTGGAGTGACTGCAGGGGCTGTTCAGGAGCTCTCGCCTGACCTCCTTCCCCTCCGTTGGTCCGCCCCAACTCCCTGTGTAGCCCTCTTTTATCCCCAAGCAGCGGGAGCATGTCCAGCAGGCTACAGGGAGTGTGGTCTCCCTTACCCTCAGAGTGGAGTTAACCCCTTCTGGTCTAGTGCGGGGGAGGCTTACCCCATCACAGTTACATATGACATAAAACCATAACACATATTCTAGAGGATAAACTTGATTAACAAGACAACCTGTTGTATAAGAAGGTACTGCTTCCCCAAAGTCTTTTTCACAGCATTTTTCAGCCAGGATGGCTGGGACCCTCCTTTCATGAGAGTATACTTGCCGGCAGCTTGTCAGTCCCAGAAGAAGGAAGCCAGGACTTATTTATCCACTACTGAATATATTAAACCAGCCCTTTTTTCTTTACCTGCAACCACCCCCCACTCCTGATAGTCATGTCTTTCTGTTAATTTCTTCTCTGGAAGCACCAGGCATCCACTTCATTAACATTCAACTCAGTATGCAAATTGACGTCCATTGTAAGACACACAATACACAAATTGGCTGGGGAGGTAAGTTTTTCCAGTTTCTTGTCTGGTGGGACCCGCTTTATGGCATACTACCTCCGGGTGACCTATCTTTAACTAGAATTCCGTAGAAACATAATTTCCTCCCAGATTATCCACACACATCTCAAAGATTATGATGACAATTGTGACACAGGCTTTCTGTAAACACCGTACATATTTTTTGGTGAACTAGACAACACACAGTGATTCCCCTGTATCTTTTACACATCCCAGTGCCCTCGGCCAGTTGGAATCTAGAGGTCCTTGGGTCACTCAGATTAAACAGTTTCCAGAGGCAGGGGAAGGAGGGGTCACCGATATTTCTCAACAGTCATTGATTATGGGTGTATCTCTACTGCACCCTTATCTTGAAATAAGCTACATAATTTGAGCTATGCAAATTGTGTAGCTTATTTTGAGTTAATTTCAAAATAGCTTATTTCAAACATTTCAAAACAGAGTGTTATTCCAAAACCGCCCTTACTCCTTGTGTAACGAGGTTTACAGAGACGTCAGAATAGCAAGCCCATTTTGTTTCGAAATAACGGGCTTGCTCAAAAGATGCGGAATAGCTATTTTGGGATACCGGAAGTATCCCAAAATAGCTCTGCAGTGTAGACATAGCCTATAGGGCCAAGACATCTCTGCTCTTTTACATCCATGTGGTAGTACACAGGCTCACTGTTGCTTCATATTTGAACTGCTCAACTTAATATAGGTACCTGAAGTGGAAAAAAAATGTCTAAAACAACTCTTTATATCTTCTGTGGGGAGTCATTTCATTCTCTCCCTTTTAAATATTGCTGTGGAATAGAGTCAGCCCTTACATGTCTGAAGGACACACAGGTGGGTTAAACCTAGATGGGGACTTTTTTTCCTAAGCATGATTTTTCCTCAATCAATAGTTACTTTTTCTTCTTTTTTTTTATTCCCTTTGTTCTCAGACTCAGGAAGCTCTAAATTCTTCAGCTCAGGATCTGTCTAAACCAGAGTTGAAAATAGAGACTGTGGCCCTTGTGATTAGAACAACATCAGTCTTTCACTTGAAAGAAACAGTTACTGGGAAAAGCCAGGCAACAGTTGGGAGCAGGCTTTGGTGGATTTGTCTTTAATGTGTGGGGAAAGGCATGGTCTCATTTATAGAATGGTAACTGGTATTAGCTGATGTCTGGAAATGTCAAACCTATTAACATGAAATACTAAACTCATGTGAAATAAGCACGGTAACGGCCCATCTAGTAAAGTCCTTGAATGTGTTTTGGACCATTTTGCATGCTTGGATTTATATACACACACACAAGTGCTTCATACTCTACAATAGTGCCCACTTTACAGCTGACCCTTGTGTGTTTTCCAAAACTCCTTAAGCCTGCAGTTTTCAGAGTCGCTGTCTCCATGGATTTACGAGGTGTTTCCAATATTACTACTTTCCCACTGCCCCCTCCTTTTCTTTACTCCTTTCCTGATATCTGAGGTACTCTAAAAGTACATATTTCCGCATCTGGGTTATGGAAACTAGATACACATGAATTCTGGACTCAGAGAATGTGTTGTGACAGTCTCCCCATAGACTTAGTACCCCAGTGATCTGCTAATGTGCCCTGCAGATAGTTGATGTCAAATGGAGAAGGCCGGCGGGCAATGCAAAGGGAGGGAAACAGTCCAAGGAAAGGTTACAGACAACAAGGTGTAAAGGCATCCCTCACCATGTTTTGGTTATGACTGAGTGCTGAGCTTTCAATACATTTTGATAAGAAACAGGGCCTTTTCGTTCCAGGAGGGACTGGCTGGGGCCTGCAGTAGACAAAGCAGGAATTTAAACGCTGTTAACCGACAGACTGTGATACACTGGTAGGAATGATACTTGATAGCCCCCCTCCCTAAAGCCCTTGTTAATTTAAGCCACCCACAGTGAATGCATTCACTTTAAAAAAAACCCCAAACCCTATAGATTTCTTGTCACCAAATACCTTTGTTAATTGTAAAAGCTGGCTGGCTATGACGATGCCCTTTAGGAAACATTCCATCTAGCCCTTCACAGAAAGAGCAGCTGCATAACAGACCCTTTGGATTGTTCTCATTTGCTTGCTTTTTGAAACACCACAAAACAGGCCAGCAAAACAAACCAACCAACCAAAAAGCACAGGAGAGAAGATAACTCAGGGCACAGTCCCACAGACATTTAAGCCCTTAACTTTACTCCCATGAATAATCCCATGGAAGGTGGGAGCTACATTGCTGCTGTGAGTGTTTGCAGGCCTGGGCCCAAAGACATTACATTTTATTCGCTTACGATATAGCATATATAACATTTTTTTAAATAGCCTTTATGATGTAATAGAGTGACTTAAATCCTGATGGGTCCGTATTACACTGTGCACCTGAACAGGCACATTGTGGAGCTACTCTAGTAATCAGAGCAGTGAGCTGGGAGTCAGGGATTCTGGATTCTCTTTTCATTGACTGACTGACCTTGGGGCAGAGCCATCCTGTCCATAGGACAGTTCAGGCCAGCTGCCTCCAACCTCGTGTTTTGGGGACTCTGCAGTGGCTTGCCCAACCAGGAGCGGCCCTAGACGAGCTGCCGGCAACTGGCGCCCTAGGCGAAACATGTGATCGGCGCGCAATTGGCGCCCCCGCCTCCAAAGCCCTCAATGGCTGTTTATCTTGGCACCCTAGGCGACTGCCTAGTTCGCCTGTATTGACGGGTTGCCACTAGTCCCAACCATCCTATGGACAGAATGGTCTCCCATACTGATGTTAGCTGCAAGGCCTAGGTTGGCCTGGGGGGTAACCTGAGGTGCCCATAATGGGGTGGCAGCAGAAGTCAGCCCCCCTGCACTCACCATGGTGACAGGATCCACAGGAAGCGAAGTGACACACACAGTCAGAGGGGCCAACGGCTCCTGCAAACACCCAGGCAAGGTGTGTGTGGGGAAGAGGGGGCTGGCTCCACGCCCCTGGAAGGCCTGAGACTCAGGCAGACCACAACACTAGCACTCCCACCCTCAGAGCAGCACAGAGTGCAAGGAGCAGTGCTCAGGGAGCGATTCAAAGAGGCCTGGGGGTTCCTGGCTGCCAGTACTGCAACTGCATTGGCCAAGAGCCCTGGACTCCTTTGAACCCCCAGGCCCCAGGGCAATTGCTTCCTTTGCCTCCCCCATCAGTGGGCTTGCATGCAGCAGACTGCTCCACGCTGCTGCCATCTCCCAGCCAGGTTGCTCTGTTTCACCACAGTGGCGGGAAGCGGCGCACCCTGGCCCGCTCCCCTCTGCTCCCCTCAGCCTACATCACTCAGCTGGAGCAGTGCATAGAAACTGTCTTCCCCCAGGCCACAGGGAAACACATACCAGCAGCTATGGGGTGTGGCCAGGGATGGCAGTGAGGGCCCCTGGGGTGTTTTAAGTTGCTCCTGGGTGGCAGGCAGGTCTGGGAGCTGCACAGGGGGGAGCGTTTGGGGGCAGCAGGCTGGCAGCAGTGCCCAGAGACTCCCACTTCCTCCAGAGGCCACTTAGGCAGGTGAGTGGGAGTTTACATGGGGGAGGGGTGCAGGCTCTGGGCATTCTGGGCACCACCAAAAAGAAGGAGCATATTAGCACCAAATTTGCATATCTCCTTTCAAAAAAAGAACCTAGTCTAGATGTACCCTTAGAGACTAACAGATTTATTCAGGCATAAGCTTTGGTGGGTAAAAACCCACTGCATCAGATGAACTGGAGTGGAATTCACTGAGGCATGGGTATATATCAGGACAACAAAAGAAAGAGGATATTTGTGTAAATGAGGCTAATAAAGCCAGGATAGAAGTGACTCATTCACAGCGTTTGACATGAAAATGTGGCTATGAAGAAAGGGGAAATTGTCTTTGTAGTGTGTTAACCAGTTAAGATCCTTATTCAGTCCTAAATTGATTGTATTGAATTTGCAGATTAATTCCAATTCCTTTGTAACGGGGGTTTAAATTCTTTTACAGAAGGAGGTCTATTTTTAAATTGATTATTGACTGTCCAGGGAGATTAAAATGTTCCCCTACAGGCTTATGTATATTACCATGCCTGATGTCTAATTTGTGTCCATTTGTTCTTTGGCACAGAGACTGTTCAGTTTGGCCAATATACATGGCAGAAGGGCATTGCTGGCACTTGATGGCATAGATCATGTTAGTGGATGTGCAGATGGATGAGCCCCTGATGATGTGGTTCATGTGGTTAGGTCCTGTGAGGGTGTCACTTGTATAGATATGTGGACAAATTTGGCAATGGTATTTGTTGCAGGGGTAGGTTCCTGGGTGTTTCTGTGGTGTGTTGTGTGGCTGCTGGTGAGTATTTGCTTCAGGTTGGGGTGGGGGGAGCTGTCTGTAGATGCGGGACTGGCCTGTCTCCCAGGGGTCTCTGAGAGTGAGAGATTGGTTTCCAGAATAGGTTGTAGATTGTCGATGATGCACTGGAGGGGTTTTAGCTGGGGGTTGTAGGTGATGACCAGTGGTGTTTTGTTATTTTCTTTTTTGGGCCTGTTCTGAAGTAGGTGACTTCTGGGTACTTGTCTGGCTCTGTCAATCTGTTTCTTCACTTCCCCAGGTGGGTATTTTAGTTTTAAGAATGCTTGATAAAGATCCTGTAGTTGTTTGTTTCTGTCTGTGGGATTGAAGCAGATTAGGGCCTGTAGACAACAGATGGTGTGATGTGTCCTGGATGGAAGCCAGAGGCATGTAGGTAAGAATAGTAATCAGTAGGTTTCTCGTATGGGGTGTTGTTTATGTGACCATCATTTATTTGTAGTGTAGTGTCCAAGAAGTGGATCTCTTGTGTGGACTGATCCAGACTGAGGTTGATGGTGGGGTGGAAAATGTTGAAATCCCAGTGGAATTCTTCAAGACCCTCCTTCCCGTGGGTCCATATGATGAAGATGTCATCAATGTAGCACAGGTAGAGGAGGGATACTAAGGGACAGAGCTGAGGAAACATTCTAAGTCAGCCATAAAAATGTTGGCATATTGTGGGGCCATGCGGGTGCCCATAGCAGTGCTGCTGACTTGAAGGTATAAATTGTATCCAAATGGAAATGGTTATGGGTGAGGACAAAGTCACATAGATCAGCCACCAGGTGTGCTGTGGCATCATCGGGTATACTGTTTCTGACAGCTTGTAGGCCATCCTCATGAGGAATATTGGTGTAAAGAGCTTCTACATCCACCGTGGCCAGGATCGTGTTTTCAGGAAGATTACCGATGCTCTGCAGTTTCCGCCATAAGTCAGTGATGTCTTGAAGATAGCTATGCTGGTAGCATACGATCTGAGTTCAGAGTCCATATAGTTGGATAGTCTGAAAGGGTGCCAGTGCCTGAGTTGATGGGGTGTCCAGGATTTCTAGGTTTATGGATCTTGGGTAGCAGATAGAATACTTCTGGTTGGGCTCTAGGGCAGAGGTGGGCAATAATTTTTGCCCGGGGGCCACCCCAGAAGGGGCGGGGCCTAAACAGGAAGGGGCAGGGCTACCCCAACCCCAGACCATGATTGGTCTTTGCCCCCCATTCCACTAGGCACCCATGCCCTGGCAGAGGCTTGGCATGCTCCCCTACCCTCAGGCCAATCACGGCCTGGGGACAGGGGAGTGCCTGAAGCCTCCTTTCCCCCTGCGAGGAGCACATGGCACTCTGAAGTGCTGCAGGCTACTCGCAGGGCCGGGGCAGGGCAAAGGAAGCTTCATGCAGCTCCCTCGCCCCCAGGCCCTGATTGGCCTGGGGTTGGGGGAGCACTTGAAGCCTCCTCCGCTCTCCCCTCTCGTCCCTTTGAGCAGCGCGCGATGCTTCTAAGTGACGTGAGCTGCTCACAGGGTGGGAGGAGGCTTCATGCACCGGCCCCCCCCCCCCAGCCAATTAAGGCCTGGGGCCGGGGGAGCACCCACAGTCTTCTCCACTGCGCGCTGCTTGCAGGGTAGGGGCAGAGCAGAGAAGGCTTCAGGAGCTCCTCCACCCCCAGGCCCTAATTCATTTGGGGTTGGGGGAACAGCAGGGCCTCTGTGGGCCAGATCCATCCGCTTGGTGGGCCGGATCCAGCCCGCGGAGGCCCTTTTGCTCACCTCTGCTCTAGGGGGGGGTGTCTGTGTCGATTTAGTCCTGTGCTATTGCAGGGTGTTTCTTGAGTGATGGTGTCGTTTCATTTGCTATTCCTCAGTGGGATGAGAGAAAAGAGGCCTGTAGAATGAGGTTTTGAAGAGTTTCCTGGCAGCCTCCTGTTCATAATCTGACCTATTCATGATGACTACAGAACCCCTTTTATCCACCTCATTGATTATAATGTCAGAGTTGTTTCTGAGGCTGGGCATAGTGTTGCGTTCTGCATGGCTGAGGTTATGGAGAACATGCTGTTGTTTGTTCACAATATCAGCCTCTGCATGTTTGTGGAAGCAGTCAGTGTAGAACTCCAGACTGTCTTTTTGACCATCAGGAAGAGTCCACATAAAATTCTTTTTCATGTAGTGTTGGCAGCAGGGATCCTGTAGGTCAGTGCAATGTTCAGTGTAAATGGTGTGTTGGAAATATCCCTTGAGTCAGAGGTGGAGAAAATAGGCTTCCAAGTCACTGCAGAACTGTATCATGTGCATGAGAGTCCTGGGGCAGAAAGAGAGTCCCCAAGACACCTCTACCAGGCTAAGTGTGTGGTTGGATAGATTAACAATGTTGTTGATGAGTTGAGGGTACCATAGTTGTAGCCCTCTGTGGCCTGTAGAAGTTGAGATAGTTTATTGTCCTTTTTCTTCTGTAGGAAAGTAAAGTGAGCATTGTAAATGGCTTGTCTTGTTTTTGTAATGTTCAGCCATGTGGAAGTTTGTGTGAAAGCTTGGTTTTTTTATGAGAATCTCTAGATTTGAGAGATCATTATTGATCTTCTCCTGTTTGCTCCGTAGGATGCTGATTAGCTGTTTCTTTGAAAGTGTATGGCACAATCGCTCTCTATAGTTTGTGTAGTATGTTGACTATAATGAGTTTTTCACTTTTAGTCCATTGGGTATGATGTCCATCAGCATTTGGAGAGGAAGATTATGTTAATTTGTATCTGTGCGAGTTTCTTCATGAAGTTGATGGATTTCCACTTCATATGGCTAAATGCAGTGCCTTGCATGGTGAAAAGTTTCAGAGGGGTAGCTGTGTCAGTCTGTATCTGCAAAAACATCGAGAGTCCTGTGGCACCTTAAAGACTAACAGATTTATTAGGGCATAAACTTTTGTGGGTAAAAGCCACTTCACCAAATGGAAGTAAGAAAAGAATATTTTCTCTCTGCAACCTTTTCATATTAATTATGTGAAAATAAATGTGTTTTTAATCTACTTGTAAAACTGCTTGAGACAAGGATGTGGGAAAAGATTTTAGAATGTCTTCAACTCTTCACGTTGGTGTGACTCAGAGTGTGTAATCGCTCTGAAACAGTACCCTCAAGATAAGTAGTAAAGTCCCTGATCTTACTCCCTTTGAAAATAATGGCAAAACTCCCACTTATTTCATTGAGTCATAGATTCCAAAGCCTGAAGGGACCATTGTGAGCATCTAGTTTGACCTCCTGCATAACACAGGCTATAAAACTCCCCCACATAATTCCTAAAGCAGAGGTCCTGAAACTGGGGAGGAGGAGGGCACAGAGGAATGTTCAGAAGGACACAGCAGTCCAGATTTGACCTCTGATGGGCCAGAGAAGGAGAGCCACTCAGTCAATGCCCCACCCCAGCTCTGCTCCTGTCCTAGTTCCCAGCTTCGCACATTACCTCCATATTGGTGCACTTGACAAAATTCATTCCCCACACAGGTGGGAAAAATTAGAGGGAACACTGCTCCTCAGACAACTCCTTTAAAAATGCAAATTGTCTGAACCTGCTGATTTAAATATGTCTAATTTTACTAGCTGCTGTTTACCATCCTCCTGACATACTACTAGTCTGGAAAGTGTGCTGTCACCACGTACTAGATTGTCTGTTTTCCCCCCCAAATACAGAAGTATTTATTGAACATGTCTGCCTTTTCTGCATTATTATTGATAGCTCTCCTTCAGTACTGCCAGCAAGGGCCCTCATACACCTTTGCAAGGTATTGCACAGTTGGGTTAGCTTAAACATCTGCCATCTGGAATAAATATATTAATTGATAAAAACAGTTCCAACATAGGGCAATGTGTTTTGGTGCTTTGATTCTCTAGCATAAGCCAGCCATTACTTAAAAAAAACATGACGCCCAGATTCCAGAGCTGTAAAGTGGATACAGTGTTGGCATTGGTCTGACCTTTGGTGATTAATAGTCCTGCTTCGGAAAGTTTACAAATGTGGAGTTGTGTTCAGAGTTCTACGCAGCAAGTCTTGCATAAAACAGGTCTCTTCGAGACATGCTTGACAGGAGTCAGTGGGAGTCAAAGGGCGTACTGCCTCCTCAGAGTGGTTCTTATCATCTTGCAGGATCGGGCCCCAAAAGAACCCAGCCCCAGGAATTTGAAAGAACATCTGCAGCCATATAATGTCTTGAAATCCTTGGGCCCAATTCATCATTGCCCTGCACTTTGTACCATCATTTCCCAAGTGACTGTAAAAAGATGTCTATGCAGAGTTTGTACCATTCCTATATGGTGGCATTTTCCACACACTTTGCACTGCCCCAGGTGCAAGGCAATGGGGAATCAGGCTCTGGAGCTGTTTCCTAGATGCTGTCAGTTGATTGAAGTACTATTTCTCTTTCCTTCTTAGCTCAAAATTGCATAATGAAAACCTTGAGTTGTATTAGAAAAACAACTCTGCTGAAAAGTAACGTTAAGTGAACCCTTGGCTCTGTGGAAGTCCATGGAAATCTTGTCATTGACTTTAGTGAACACAGGATTTCATCCCATCTCTCTAACCTCAAAAGTTTGCATGCAGCCCTTTCCTCGCTCCAGGCATTGCAGAGCTGCAAGCAATTATCCTATCCCCAGTATTTAGTAACCATCTTGCCTTTTAAGCAGAGTCTTGCTGTCCTAGCTAGATAAAACTGCTACCAAAGGACCACCTGGCACAAGTCTATTTTGCTGGGAATCTTTGCAAACACAGGGGCACTGTCTCCTAGAAGTTTTTTGTTTGTCTTAAATGGTTCATGGGTGGTTGTAGTTCTAAATGCAGTCCTTAAGCAACTAGGGCATATAGACGGCTTTCCACCATCTTAGAATATGATTGACCTCTTTGTTTCTCTTGTCTGACTTCTAAAGTTGTAGTCTTATGATCCATTACATTTGATTAGCTTTAAAAAATGGATATAAATTCAGTGGGACAAATTTTCATAGAACTTTGCTCAGTCATGAAGCAGAATGTTACTTTCCTGCAAGCATAAGACAGGGAGGCAGGTGAGGGGAGTCCTATCTTCAAACAGGTAGGTGTTCATTGAGCCTGGAAGAAAGTTAGGCCAGCAGAGGATTCAGCAGTGGTGTAGCTGACAGCACAGCTTTTGATTTGCATGTAGCTGCACACCAATGGGATTTTGAAAGATTGCTTTTTGCATCGTTCAGTTCTACTGCTCTCTCCACCTTTCAGGGTGGTACCCCTCATCCCTCCTTTTGTCACTACTGTACTTGGAGGAGGTGCACTGTTTGCTGGACTCTAGCTTTACCAGTTGGGTACAAGTGGCTGAAGCTAGGTAAATATCACAATGCCCGTGAAATTCATTGCCAGAGGATGTTTTGAAGACCAGGACTTTTAACAGGATTCAAAAAAGAACTAGATACATTCATGGAGAAGAGGTCCATCAGTGGCTATTAGTCAGGATGGGCAGGGATGGTGTCCGTAGCCTCTGTTTGTCAGAAGCTGGGAGTGGGTGTTGGGGGAGGGATCACTTGGTGATTGCCTGTTCTGTTGGTTTCCTCTGGGACACCTGGTATTGCCCACTGTCGGAAGGCAAGATGTTTGGCTGAATAGACCTTTGGTTTGACCCAGTATGGCTATTCTTACATTATGTTTTTACCACATATTGGTTGAGTGTTACAAATTTGGGGCAGAGCCAGCTTGACTGAGCGTATACCCAGCAGACATGTATCTTATCTGCCAAATCATGAAAGGGACACTATTTTTGGACCCGACAGTGTATGATGAAAGACAGACAGGAAGAAAGGTGTCAAAAAGCTCTACCTTCTACAAGTCTGAGAGGCACCAATCCTTACGATCTCTATTGGTGGTTAGGTCATAGAAAATGCATTTCCGATATAAATTAGTCTCATGCCATAGGCTAATCTTGAAATTTCACTATCTCTTTTCAATTTTGGGCCAAAATCTATGAATAAATATAACCCTTTTTGTCATGAGTAACCAAAGACTTCAGTGGTGCTCTTCACCAGAATAGGCATTACACTCTGTAGTAAAGGTTCCCATATAAGAGCTCTTGACAGTCAATAAAAAGGGATCATTCTTCAAAATGAAGTTGCCCGCTTAATAATGCTGAATGGAACATGTATTGTTTAAACACATGGATTGGGCTTTAGCTAAGAACGCTTTCCTGTAAATTATCAGCTGGTGGGAAATTTTTCAGAGAAATATCTCCACAGAAGCTCCCAGATGCACTGAGGTAGGGAAATCAAATGTAAGGCCGGTCTACACAACCACATAGGTCAGTGTAGCTTACGTTACTCAGGGAGGTGAAAAAGAACTGCCCAGCATGACACAGGTTACATCCACCTGAGCACTGTCAACACCAGCACTGCATCACCAGGTGATGCTCTCCCGTCAACATAGTTTCCACCTCTCATGGAGGTGGAACAATTATTCCAAGAGGAAGGTCCATTGATGGGAGCAGGGCAGGGGCGGACTGGCAATCAAAATAGGCCTGGGAAATGGGTGAAGAACAGCCGACTTTTTCACTTTTTCACACACACTATCTTTGTTCGTTTACGCCCTACTCGCACTGTTATTTATTGTCAGTTACGGAAAACCACACACCCACAACGACAGACGATAACAGAACTCATCCAAACACTGCATACTCTCTACTCGGCAGTCAAGACTCGAGCGACTCCATTGCCGATTCCACCGGTGCACAAAGCAGGCCTATGCATTGCTGTCATGCTCCATCGCTCATTGCACATCGCATGTCCGTTCCGTTGATTTCAACCATAATGCTATGTCATTCACTTTGGCGCCAAAGAAACCAAGGCCAGTGCAGCGGCCCACACCCGACCACACACACATACACACACAGCCTCAGCCACCTCGGATTTATTCGGAAACATTTTGAATTTTGGTATTATAGATTTTTTGGTATTAGAACAGTGGTCTCCAACCTTTTTACACCCAAGATCACTTTTTAAATGTCAGAACAAGCCAAGATCTACCACCCCATCCTTCCCCCAAGACCCCACCCCTTCCTTGAAGCCCCGCCCTCTTTATTCTTCTCCTCTCCATCACTTGCTATCCCCAGCCCTTATACACTCTACACTGCTGCTTTTCTTTCAATTCTTTTGTAGGAAAAGTAATAGAGATGCAGCCGTGTTAGTATGGTGTAGCTGAAACAAAAGACAGAACTATGTAGCACTTTAAAGACTAACAAGATGGTTTATTAGGTGATGAGCTTTCGTGGGCCAGACCCACTTCCTCAGATCAATATGTGGAAGAAAATCGGCACAAAAATGATCTGAGGAATTGGGTCTGGCCCACGAAAGCTCATCACCTAATAAACCATCTTGTTAGTCTTTAAAGTGCTACATAATTCTGTCTTTTGTAGGAAAAGGTTTTTCCAACATTTGGCCTGTCTGGACGGGACCAAATGTCAGAAAAAACCCTTCTTTTGGAAGCCCCCTTATTCATTGTGGAACGAGGAATACAGGGCTTGCCGAAAGAGCATGTTTACTCTTCCACTAAAAAAAGTGGAAGAATAAATGCATCCATGGACATGGAAGAGTTTTTCTGGGATATCTCTGGAATCCTGGAAAAACTCCTGCAGTCTAGTCGTACCCTCACTGGCTTGAGACAGGAAATGTGGGCTCTGGGATGGGAATGAGGGATTTGGGTGTGGGAAGGGGTGAGAGGTGCAAGCTCTGGGAGGAAATCTGGATGCAGGAGGAGGTGGAGAAGGGGACGCTGGTTCAGGAAGGGGGCTCCAGACTGGGGAGTGTTGAGGTCAGATGGAGGGTTGTGGTACTAAGCCACAAGCTTGTGGATGTGAGGGTGCAGGAATTTGGGCTGGAGTATGTCAGGGGCTCAGGGCAGGGGGTTCCAGTGTATGATAGGCTCAGATCTAGGGTCTGAGGAGGTGGGGTGCAGGAGTGTTATGATGCTGTGGCCAGACGGGGGTTTGTTGGCCAGGCTTCATTTTTAAATAAAATACTATGTCAAACACAAAAAGTTTCTGCATTGTCTTTATTTATGAGAAGGACAGGGAGAAAAGTCAGTTGGGGCCACTCAAGTGAGAAGCAAAAAAAACCTCCTCCAAGACCCCCCCCCAAGCCTCACTAATGTGGCCCCAACTGTGCTGGTGGGAGCAGGGGACATGGTACTAGGGAAGGGTGTTAGTGGGTTCTGGGGCAGCAGACAGGGTGCCAGTGGGGGCAGGGGACAGGGTGCTGGGGTGGGGACAGGGTGCCCATGGGGGACAGGGTGCCAGAGGGGGACAGAGGAAGCGGGGGGCAGGGTGCTGGGGGGGGCAGAGGGCAGGGTTCTGCAGCAGGGGACAGGGTACCAGTGGGGGCAGGGAGTCCTCCGCACCCACCTCCTCCTGGAACTCCTCTCCCCTCCCCCTCCCCCTGCAGAGGAGGGAAGCCCTGGCACGGGCCTCCTCCAAGGATGACTCCCCCCCCCACAGAGGAGGGAAAGCCCCAGCGCGCACCTCCTCTGGGGACTCTCCCCGCCACGCCATGCCACGTCATGCCACACCAGTTCCCTGCACACCACAGACCTGGGGGAGGGGAGCAGCCACTGCACTTCTGGAACCCCCGGAAGTAGCGTACAGCTGCTGGACTTCCGTCCACCCCGCAGGAAGCTGCCACCACCTCCATTGTCGCTGGAGGTAGGTAGTGGGGCTTCTTGGGGTTGGGGGGAAATTGGAGGGGGAGGCCCCTGAACACCTCGCGATCGACTGGTCGAGCCCTCGCGATCGACCAGTCGATCATGATCATCAGGTTGATGACCACGGTATTAGAAGCTTTACGGTCCATTTGGAGGATGGCCTACTGGGAAATTCCCGGTATCCCACCGGGCCAGTCCACCCCGGGCAGGGTCAACTGCTCCGGGTCACAGCAATACAAAAAGGCCTGGAGCACCTGGTTGCTGCTGCCACCGTTCCTACTGCAGCGACAGGCATCTTGCGTCCTTTAAATCACCACCTCCACACAGCAGGGCACACTCCAAGTGGGTCTGAGGGCATGCTTGGGGGGGGCGGGGTACATGGCATGATCCTGCTGGCACTGAGGGCTGGTCCCCAGACCTCCTACACACACATCTTGCCCAGGGTCCTGAGAATTCTGTCAGCCCCCCCGCCAACAGGAGAGTGCTTTCACATCAGCATACCACGTCTTCAGCAGCAGCACAGATGTATTGGTGCAGCTACCCTGTTGTGGTAGTGTAGACTTACCCTTACACCCTATATAGCTAATGCTGTCTAATTTTCCACATGCAGCGTAAGCTGAATGGAACTCTTTGAATCACAAACTTTCATATCTTCGGTAAAAAGGAAAAGAAAGGCTTCAGGACATGATGAATGTAGTGTGAGTTGTATTATAAAATTGCAAATAAGTGCTCAATTGCCCTGTACTGGGTCAAATAATAGGAAGGATTAGAAGCTGTACTGAAAAAGCTCACACCTCATTTGCATGATTTTTCCCAACATTTTAAATTCATGCCACAGAAGCAATATTCTGCTAATAGAAGTCTGTCTATAAAAAAAATCCAAGGGGCCATTAATGAGAATATAACAACAAAAACAAAATTATTTTTCTTTTTGAGCAGCACTTTGTTTCAATTTAAACAATGACAAATAAAAAGGAAATTGCATGGCAAACAGCAGCTGTACTAGTCATTTCAGGCCTATCTGGGTATGTCTAAACAGCAATTACACACCTGCTGACTTGAGCTCAGGCTGTGGGGCTATGAAATTGCTGTGAAGATGTTGGAGATCAGCAGGAGAGCAGACAAAGTTACCAGACCCCTGGGCAAAGTGGAGATGCCGGCTCTATGCTCCTGGAAGGAGTGGAGCCAAAGGCGGAAGGGGTGGGACTGTGGCAGCCAGCCCTCAACACCGCCCAGAATACACCACCAAGCATTCTGCTGGCAATTTAAGGAGCCCAAGGCTGTCGGCCACTACCACAAGAGTGGCCGGGGGGCTTGCCCCTTTTGAAGTAATGGGCCCCAGGGCAACTGCCCCCATTGTTCCCCGTTCCCGGTTAGCATGTCTGGGGATCAGACAGGATGCCAGGCTTTGGAGCCTGCCCCTCCCCAGACTACAGGTTCCAGCACCAGCCAGAATGTCTACACAGGTACAATTTTCCAACCCCACAGCCTGAGTGAGCTGAGCCACAGATGTTTAATTGCTGCGTAGAAATGCACAAAGAATCCCAGGAACTTGTGGCAGAGAAGCCACCATTCACAGGAAGATGGGCCTCAGAAGTTCCCATTTGCCTTTCAGCCTCTCAGATACAGAGTAGATGTGTAGTGTTATGCTGCAGAGAGAATTTAGCACTAAAGACAAAGTAGCAAATGACAGTATGCTATGGTAATGAGAGCAACTTCCAGTTACAAAGCTGGTGATTTGGAGAAAAAAAATATTGATGTGGCCCAGGCTAGATCGCTCTGAAGGGATAATTTGCCAAATCTGGGTGTTAGTAAGCAGATCCTTTACTAATGAGCTTGTTTGTCCTCGGTTCTCTCCAAAGCAAGGGTTTATAATTATACGCACAATCAAAGCCTCTGTATCATATGGCAAGCAGCATTACTGTCAGACTACGGCCCCTTTTAAAAAACACTATTTTTCCAGAAATGTTTATTTTAAATTTAGAGTTATTATTGTTATTTCTGCTTGGTGATTTAAGAAGGATTTTCTTTCCACTGAACTGAAGTTGAAAATTCCTGGAAAGCCATGACAATATTCGGCATTCATGATTATGCAGAAAGACATAGTTCATGAAAACTGCATAGGCTTTTAATACGGAATTATGAATGAGCTCTAATGTTGACATTAGATTGCTTTTCAGAACATATTTAACATATTTCCATGTGGCAAGCTTGAGGTGCCTTTTCAATAACAGTGATTATTAAAGATAGGCTATTTTTATATGAAAACATTTGTTCAGAGTGAACAAAACTTTCTGAAAATCTCTATGGCTGACATTTCAGTTGTTTTGAATTATCTTCCCACCTCCATGTTTCACCATATAAGTTTCCATGTGCATCTTCAAAGAAACCTAGAGATTTTCCTGAAAAGTTCTTGCACTATAATGTAAGTTCAAATGTGAAAATAATTTGTGAGTTGGGAGTTAGGTAAATGTGTAGCCCAAGTTATCTCATTACTCAGAAAGTATAAATAGTCTTAGCTAATGCCTAGCTTTTTTTAAAGGTGGTAATTTTCTCAGCTGATTCCAAGGGGTTCTGTAAGTATTATCTTGTGAACAATACCACATTTACTTTTTTCCTGGCTTCAGACAGCTGACTGCTTGGTCAACCAACCCTGATAAGAACAAGTTGTTTGAATCCTGAATTGAGAGGAATAGAGTTCAGATTTATCTTTGCATAATGCTAAACACATTGGCTGTGTCTAGACTGGCCAGTTTTTCCGGAAAATCAGCCGCTTTTCCCGAAAAACTGGCCAGCTGTCTACACTGGCCGCTTGAATTTCCTCAAAAGCACTGACTTCCTACTGTAAGAAATCAGTGCTTTTTGCGGAAATACTATGCTGCTCCCATTTGGGCAAAGTCCTTTGCACAAAACTTTTGCAAAGGGCCAGTGTAGACAGCTGAGATTTGTTTTGCGCCAAAGCCCGATCGCGAAAATGGCGATCAGGGCTTTTTATAAGCGCTGCCTAGATTGGCCACGGACGCTTTTCTGCAAAAAGTGCTTTTGCAGAAAAGCGTCCGTGCCAATCTAGTCGCTCTTTTCCAAAAATGCTTTTAACGGAAAACTTTTCTGTTAAAAGCATTTGCGGAAAATCATGCCAGTCTAGACGTAGCCATTGTGATTATACATTACACAGTATACTTAGGACAAGTATGTGCATTTGGTAAGCAAATGTCTGAAACTTACCTTTGAGCTTTGTCTGAAACAGCAGCGTGTGTGTGTGCATGTGCACACGACAGGGGAGAAGGAAGGATATATTTAGGGGAGAATCCCACAGATGAACAGTTTAGATCTACCGTTCTATGCTTTACCCCAATTTCTGAGTCCCTGTTCTCAAACAAACAGCCAGGTTTTATATTTCTTTTCCAGAAATGGCTATGTAAAGTTTTTGTTAATTAATTTAGAAATGTATCCAGAATGCTAGACATCAAGATGGCTGAGCAGCAGTTTTGTAGACTATATGCACTTTGAGTTGCTGAAGTTGCCTTTTGTTCATGTTGGTTGTGAACCATTTGGACAACTTGGAATACAGAACTTTGTTGAAGGTGTGCATCTAGTCTCACACTGGTGCAAATCAGAAATAATGCCACACAGAAATTAAGTGGGTTATTTTAAAGGGTTGTAAATTACAGCTGGATGAGTCCCTTAACTGCCTAATAAGAAAATTTGATAGTTCCCAATCTATCTAATTTGGTCACAGGGCAAAAGTTACATTTATTTGACACACTATTGGTATACGTGTATATTTTTTAATGTAAATCAGTTGCCCACTAGCAGTATGTATCACTTACCTCTGCTGAATAATAACAAAGAACTGCTCACGCCACGAGTCACACACCAAGTGTTTAACTAAGAAAGGATTGAGACACCTAAAACTGTTTTGCATAACTGCCCTGGTCAAAAACATTTATCTGCTGATTCTTCTCTTTCTTTCATATGACAAGAGAGGTGATGAGCAATGTTCATATATCCAGGCACAGTTTAGTGAGGCATAATATGCTAATTAAATAGCAATAGAGAACAAATGCGTTTATTGTCATTGTTTCTGGCAATTTTGGCTTCTGGACTGAAAACACCACCAAGTCACACACAGATGTATTCTGCATAATATACTCAAACCGGGGCCGGGGAGGGGAGAGTGGAATTAGCTAAAGATGTAAGGTGGTAATTCTGCCTCAAAAAGGGTCATAGGTATCGGTACCAGCGACTGTACTTCCCTTTCTAGCAGTGTTCCAGTATGACAATTCCTCTATTCCTACCACTCAGCCAGTTTTGTAAACTAGAACCAGTGTCATGTGACTCATATGCCTAACTTCATTCTGGCCACCTGGCTCAAAACATGAAATAAGAATGAAAACCTTTGCATGAAAGTGCCTCAGTCACCCAAAGGAGAGACCATCTTTGTCTTTGCTATGAAACAGCAACATTTAACAATTTGCTTGTTCAGTTACCCAGCAAAATTCACAACCGAGAAAGAAAGCTGTGTTGAAAAAAATCTTGGCATTCTATTTTACCCATGCCTAGGTTATACTGAAACCTATGTTTTAATTTTGAGTTTTATGTGTAGGAAAAAAAGATGGCCCTTCTGTGGCCAATATGCTTTCAGATGCAGGCAACATATCCCATCACTGGGTACAGCTTAACCCTTTGGAATAATCTCTTTCCACTACAAACGTCAGCTGAAGTCAATACATAATATTTACCCAACTCACTTGAGGATAACTCCTGCAGGATCCCTGCATGTACTGAAGCATTTGATGTTCATGGAGGGAGAATACCAAATATTATTCCCCTTAGATGGACGTCATTCAGCTGTTGGACTTGCTCCCTTCGTGTCCCGGTGTCACTAGGGATGAATGAAGCCGCCCTTTGGCCAGGTCAGTGTTCGTTTTAGAATGTTAGGTTTGGTGTAGCAATTCAGGCACCTCCCACCACCTCTGCCCTCATTTTTCAATGCAAACAGGCACCGGCGTCTTATGACCTAAACAGCCACAAGAATCTGCCCTTGAAAAATACAAACAATATTATTTTAAACAAAAGTGCTGTCTGCTTCGACCTGCATCTTCTGGGGAATGACTGCCCTTCCCCTACAGGATGCTAGCATCACGTACCCACTTCAGTGAAAGGTACTTGTACCCTGGGGCTTGAAAGCAGAGAATAGGACTTTTGGTGCCTCCTCACCACCCACTAATTTTAGCTCTCTCAGGGTGAAAGGAAATTGTTCTCCCACTGGGCTCAATGGCCAAACTAACACTGATTTCAAATTGCAACAAGATTAGTCTCTCAGTCAGCAGATTCTCAGCTAACCTTTGCCTCTCTTTCTGTTGGGTGACACTATTTATTACATATTCACACACCTGTTCTTGCACATGCATTCAAGTAACAATTTATTGGACAACAGCTTTGAACTGGTAAAACCCTAAAAGGACACAAAGGCCAAGAAAAACTAGCTACTGATGAACAGAGGTCACTGAATTCATTTTGCAACTTGTGACTGCTCAGGTCCCTGCTAGCCCACAAAACTATATTCAGTGACTTGAAGATATCTGACTAAAAAATCCCTAGATTAGGATTGAAGTCCTGTGCAACACTGGAATCAGCAAACCGTGTGTGAACCTGTTGTAACCGTAAAAGCCTATATTGACATACAAAGGGGCAGGGATGTGCAAATGGGGTAATAGTACGTGCACAAAGATTGCTCAGGCAGTTGTTTGCTTAGAAAAATGCAGAGGAATGAATGCTTTGTGTATGGCACAGGAATTTGTTGAGAATTTGGTCCACTATTTTTAGAATGGTTATGCCCCATTGTTCATACCCTGACTAGATCTCTGATGTGCTGGGCTTAGATGCACTATTAGCCAGATTTTTCAAAAGCAACTAAGAATTAGGCATCCAACTCCTATTGAAAGTTATCAATGAACATTCAAAGGACATTCTCATAGGTGCTTTTGAAAATTTCACAAAAACCAACAATGATCCTGTAGCACTTTAGCCTCGGTCTACACTAGGGAGTTATTTTGAAATAAGCCCACCTTATTTTGAAATAATAAGCAGAGCGTCCACACTACCAAGCCTGTTATTTTGAAATAACAGGCTGGTTATTTTGAAATCCGCATCCCTGCTTTCCTCGGGGAGTAAGATTATTTCAAAATAGTTCAGGAGTTATTATTTTGAAATAAGTTATTTAGAAATAATTTCCCAGTGTAGACATAGCTTTAGAGACTAACCAAAAAATACATAGATAGTATCATGAGCTTTTGTGGGCACAACCCACTTCTTCAGATGACATCTGTAATATGAAGAAGTGGGTTGTGCCCATGAAAGCTCATGATACTATCTACATATTTTTTGGTTAGTCTCTAAGGTGCTACAGGACCATTGTTATTTTTTAATTTTTTGTAGTTACAGACTAACACAACTACCTCTCAGAGACTTGAAAATCTCAGTCAATGGGCCTAGCTTTCCATTCCATTGTACCAGGTTTACCAGAGCTTAACTCCTGACATAAAACTGATGCAATGGAGTGGAAAAACTGAGACTTGTGTTTTTGTAAATTATTTCAGAGGCTTATATTGTTTTATGGCTTGAGTGATTTTGGAGCTCATAACAACTGCCAAGTTGGAAACCCTTCTAATGTAAGCCCTTTCTTTAGCCACAAACCAGGTACGGGATGAATAGTATGAATGACAATTTCCCCACTCGCTATATCCACCCCTGAACACAAAAGAACAACTCCTATAGCAAAGGTAGTAGGCCCATCTTTTTGCCCAGTCAGTTCTTGGACTATCTGCCTATGAGCAGGGCTACTGGCGTGGTAGGTTTGTAAGGTGGTGCCAAGACCAACTCATTCCACAAAAGCTATGAAATCATTGTAGATTTTGGCTATTTACAGACACAGGCCAAAATTGAAGTGGTGTTCTAGAGGTGAAAGTGTCGCTATCCCAATACATATTTTCTCAATTAGCCAGCCCCCCCAGGGGCATACTTTCATTGAAAGCAAAACTTGTTTCAGATAATTACAGATATTTTCCACACTGCCCAAGAGTTACACCTGACAATGTTCTCCAGATGTTCATGTATGTTAAAATTGTACAGTAATGAAGTTGTTAACTGGATGAGAATGCCCAGACTACAAGAAGAGGACTTTCAGAATAGCCTGGAAAATCATTCTGCAAATTTACTAGCCCCAGGACAAAATCTACTTTTCCACTTATATAATGATAACAAAAAGACATCTCTCCCCTGTTTGTCATAACAGCTACTTGTTCCAATCAAGTGAGCCTATAAAACATGACATTGCTCTTTTAGGAACATTTGAGACAGACAGGATATAATATTTTGCGCCCTCATATTTTTGACACCTGGGCAGACAATATGTTTATAATTTTGTGCTTGGGATGTAACATGAGTCACAGTTCTCAGTAGGGTTGCCAATTCTGGTTGGATATATACCTGGAGGTTTCAACATATGACAATCTCTAATTAAAGATTAATTTTTATTTCCTTGTGGTGCAAGGGCAGTCCTGTAGGGTTGGCAACCCTAGTTTTCAGACTAAGTGAAAGGAGAAAAGTTCACATTGGACCTGCATTGACTTCAATGCTACCAATCCAAAAAGAAAAGGAAAAGGAAAAAGAAAAACTTTCAGTAGTTGAAAATGGAAGCAGAGGAAAACAGGTCTGTTGAATTAGACAATCAATTCTTTTTGGCTGAAGAAAAGGTAAGATTGCAGGTGTCATTCTCAGTGAATCATTAAAAAACACCGAATCAGAAAGCCCTGTCTGAGATATCTGCACACTGATTTTTTCCCAACCATGGTACAGCAACAGAGGGACACAGAGACCTCCTCCCAACAGGATGGGGAGTGAAGGGGTTGGGATGGGACAGTGTGGCAGCACTCACCAGAGTCGAAGCAGCCTCAGGACACACTGCCTAGGATGTTGCTTGTTCCCCGGTGCAGACCAACAGGACAAATATCCGGCCCCCACCCCTTCCCACCCAGGTAATGTGGGATGGGGAAGGGACAGGATGTGGAGAGTGTGTGGGCCCTAGGCTAAAGGTGGTGCAGGGAGGAGTCACATGGGGGTGAGGCTGGTGCCCCCTTTGTTTCTCTCTCCACTAGTTGCCTATGCGAATATATTATTTCTGCTTAATATGACGGGTTGAGTCCTGAGCCTGAAAACACATAAACATGGGGAGGTAAACATGCACGTGAGAGGGGCCCTATTGCTAAGGGAGCTAAATACTTGTTACTGGACTACTTGCATGAGCACTCCAGAAAAGCTCAAGTCTGTACTGTCTGTAAGTTTTCTTTCATCATGTCACTGATAGTGAAATATTTTGGGTAAAAATATTGCTTTGCTTTCATTTATTTGAAAAATAATACCAGAGTCAATTGTTATCAGATTCTTGATCTGAAAAGACTTACTAAGCATTCCTTTAGCTCCATTTTATTATAACCAGAAAACAAGGTCAAAATGTAACATGCAGCATTCCCACTCAGCTACACAAAATGCTGAGTCAGCTATTGTGCCGCTCCATTGAGAGTTCTGTAGAAGACCGCCTTGTAATAGTCAATAAACTTAAAAAAAAAATCCATTCAATTTTGTTACTGTCCTAAAAATCATTTCAACCTTTTTTTAGTGCGTAGGGAAGGTGGTACATTCATTCATGGTGCCAATCTTATCACATAATGAGCAGGATCATATTGCTGTTATTTTTTAACAAATTTATACTAGCCTTATTTTCATTCTTATGTTTATTGCTTTAAAATGGGATGAAAGAGGGCACTATTTCATTACCTTTATTAGCTAGAGGAGAATAGAACTATTTTAACTTTTATTACAGGCAATTTATTACAAATTGGAAAAATAAAATAAAAGTAAAGAACATTTATGTCACAGTAGGAAAGGGCAGCTGGGTCCTGATTTTGAGGCTGCTCTGCATGCCAAAGTCCTGTTAAAGCCAATGGGAGTGCCAAGGCTGGAAAGCTCTATAGAATTAGATCCAGTGACTTAAGAGGCACTTTCAGACAGTAAGTAAACAACCACTAAGCAGTGTGAGGGGAAGCACTCATCTCTGGTGAGTGCCTCCTGTTGTCTGAGAGTGGTGCTGCAATTTTCTTTTTTCCTGGCATCTCCTGTGGGGTGTTGACCTCATCAGGCTGGTCTTCAATAGTTCAACTCTCCAGCTAGATCACACAGGCCACAATGAGTCAACCCCTTGTGGGGTAACATAGGTTTGGCCATCTTCAAGGTCTTCAGCCCCATCTCTGGGCCTATTTAAATTCTAGCCCCTTTCTCAGGCTTTCAGTAGAGTTTTATCCCCTTCTCAAGGCTTAGTTCACTTCCCCAGTTGCTGATGGGTGGACCTTGTCCTACTCTTGTCGAGCTCCCAACTCAGGAACCCTATAAGGAGCAGTCATCTGCTCCTTTTCTTTAATAGTTGCTGCTGCTGCATTCGCTAGGGTGCTTCCCACTTGATCCCATCACTTTCATCCACTAACTTAGGGTTGCAATTCCTGGGTTTTCTCAGTCTGTTCCCAGCTTAAGCAGGGTCTCCCCCCAGCCTCTTTGACTGGAGAGTTTCATCATCTTCCAGCTCTTCCTCACCCTCCTGGTCCCAGCCAGGAACTGCCTTACTCAACCCCAGCAGCTCTTTTTATGTGAGCCTGCCGTGCTCTAATTGGCTGTTTCCTTGCAGCCTTTCTAGGCAGGTGTGGAGGATTCACCTTCACTGCTCCTTCCCTGGAGTGGAATGTGGAACGATTGCAAGGCCTCCAACAGTGGGCCTCCATCACAAGCAATTATAGAATCACCATCCACGTTAATGTTTGGAGAGCACATGGGCATAATTTAGGGGGGCAAGCCGCAGGTAGGTGTGACATTTGCCCCCCATATAAAAGTCAGACTAGGCCTATGGTACAGCAGCTAATATAATAGACATCCTAAAGAGTCATCAATCAGTGGCAAAATAGATAGAGGTTTTGCTGGTCCTATGAGATAGCAAATTAGATTTTTATCTGTAGTTTGAGATGGGCGTTGTATTCTCACCACTTAAGGACAGGGAATGAAGGAGTCTTGGTGGATTTTGTCATATAGCTTCTGTGAGTCATCTGACCGGAGGCTGAATTTCAGGGGCAGATAAAGTGATTCTAATAATAGATAATATAATACTATATTGTTGTTATTAAGTCATGGTAGTAGGGCCTTACATTTACATACTGCCCTTATCCTGATGGATCACAAAGCTTTTATAAAAACATCTAACAGATTTTGCATATCCAGCTGCAAGTACAGATAAAAGTCCAGTTCATTAACTCACATCAGCTTCCCCTCTCTTTCTTTTGAAATGATGGTGCTGCTATGGAAATATAGACATTGATGCTACATCTACTAGTTTCTTGAATGCATACTTGCCCCTTTGAAGTGATTTCACACACACTTTATGTATCTGATCCTACAGCTTTAATATTATATATAAACTAGAAGATTTACCTAGTTGCTCGGGTCCTTAATTCAAATAATTTTGGTGTTTCTTCATTTAAATCATTGTTCTGGGGTGGGGCTGGGGAGGAGGGGTTCAGTATGCAGGCTGCCCTGGGGAGAGAGGACTACCCCAGCAATCTCTCACAGCAGCAGCTTGGGGCCAGGTGAGAAATACCTCCGTGCCTGTTGCAACTGCAATGTTAGGATAGACAGACACACAGACAAACTCACTGAAATATATCGTAGCTAGCTGTCCCTTTCTCCACTCCTGCCCTCTGCTGGTCCAAGGGGGTCATAGCGGTCCCCGTCCCCATCTCTGACCCCTGGCTGTTCCCCTGTGGTCATTCTACAGTACAACTGTCCCTCCTAGCAGACCTCACCCTTTCTATTTTATGAGAAACAATTGAATTCCAGGCACATCCCATTGTCCTGGTACAACCAAACCTTTACTTTGCTTTAAGTTGCATAGCAAATTTGGTGGTCCTACCTCTTACTGTTTAGGAGGAGTTCTTGAACAAATGGACTCATAGATGGATAGACGGATGCACAGACAGACAGATGCACAAACCATAACATATATAGTAGCTATAAAATAAAAATCAGATTCTCAAAGAGCTTTGGGAGTCATAAAAGTCATATAAATGCAAGGTCTATTACTTTCACCACTACAAAAATGGAGCTAAAGCCACACTGAAACCTGGCAGCTGTTAAATGGTTCATGGGAATACCATTTTTTGAACAGGGAGTAAAGAATACAACCTCTAACTGAGGCTATAGATAAAAGTCTAAGGCTACGTCTACACTACTTTTTTTGCGGAAGAGGCAATGCAAATGAAGTGCTCATTAGCATTTTCTCGCACTTCATTTGCATAATCTCTTCCAATCTGTTTTGCGGAAGAGGTTTTTGTGCAAAAAAAAGCAGCGTGGACGTGTCCATTTTGCGCAAACTCCCCTTTTTTATGCAAGATCCATATGCCTCTATTTTACAGGCATAAGGATCTTGCTCAAAAAGGGGTTTTTGTGCAAAATGGACACATCCACACTACTTTTTTTGTGTGTGTGTGCAAAAACCTCTTCCGCAAAACGGATAGGAAGACATATACAAATGAAGTGCTAATGAGTGCTTCATTTGCATTACCTCTTCCGCAAAAAGTTAATAGTGTAGACAAAGCCTAACTCACTAACCCGAAACACCACCCAGCCCTTTGTTATGTAATATCAAGTAATGGCCTATCTAAAGAGCCTTAGGAGTTTTCTGGGTGGAAGGCACTATTGCAACAGGAGGTTAATGGTCAATTGCAATCTCTTGCACACTGAAGTGGGAAAAGAAGCACATCCATTAGCATTGTCTCTGGAGATCTGGGTTCAACTCTAGTACAAAAAAGAAAAGAGACAATCTCATTCCAGTCCTTTGTGAATGAATTTTGTTATTACAAAACTATGACACATTTGGGCACTGTGTGATAGCAACTGCATGAGAGGCCAACGACCAGAACAACAGGAGTATTGCAGGTTCTGACTGATGTTATTGTCCGAGTTATATGGGGAAGCTTGCACCGAGCCTGCCCATATTATCAGTTATGTACAACCAACCTCATCTATAACCAAATTGCAAACAATGCAACCTTGGGATTAGGGGTGCAAAGGTGATCCCTCCATGGGCCCAGCATATGGGACTCATCCATCTAGGTCAAGTTGTAACAGGCTAATGGCTCCCAAGGAGACAAAACTGTAGGAGGGCACCTTGGCCATTTCCCTCTTTCCCCCACTATGCCATCAGCAGGCAGAGGTATGGTGGTAAGAGCCTCTACACCAGCTCTAAGCCACCAGAGGATCTTCCTTGTACTGAATCAGGATACATTGGTATTAGGGTCTGTCAGGGCTGTTCCCCACTCTGGCACTCTGAGTGCAGAAGGTGGGGGCCTGCAGGAGACCTTAAAAATACCTTTCCTCTATAGGCTTCTGCTTAAAAGCTCCCCAAGGTCACCGATTCCCTGGCCTTGGGAAGTAGCTGCCACTATCAAGTGATTTAATCCCTGAAAATCAGGAAGAAACACTTTAATTTCTTCCCAAGGGGTACCCCAAACTCTTTTGCCACAAGAGAGCTTGCAAAAGGAAAAAAAACCCAGGAAGCAAACTACAATTCAGATAGCTGGCTCTTCAATCAAGGCAGGCATCCACACAGACCTCCTGTTACCTTCCAGGACACAAGAATCAAATCACCGCCTTAAAAAGGTGATTTTATTAACAACAAAAACAATGATAAAACATACTTGGTTGCTAGGTGTTACACAGCAACTAGGAAAAGAACAGATCAAAATATAAAGAAACAGTCTCTTGGGACTGTAGCTTAAATATGGTGAGTGGAGGATCCCTTCACAGTCCAGTCCATTTCCATGCCCTGAATTCCTTGGAGGTTGGTAGTTCTGTCTGGATTTTAAAAATCATATCCCTTCAGCTTCAGGTTCAAAAAACTCACACAAAGAGAAACGGCAGCAGATATATATTTACAATTTAAATTTCAGCACTGTACCCCCATTGGTTCTTCTGGCCCCCTGCTAACACCCTTAGCTACCTAGGTTTAACCCTTTAGTCACTGAGTGCTGGCCAGCACTCCTTCTATCCATCACAGGGTCAGATTATCCCAGCAGTGCAGAACAAAAGAATCAGAGCATGAGAAAGAAGCTGGCCCCATGTCACATTGTAGCCAGTATTAGCTGTCCCTCAATCCTCGAAGCATCACATTATCTCAGTTATGAAAGAAGACAGAGTGTGGGGGAGTAAGGGGAGTAGAATGGGTTGGCTTTGGACTCCTGTAGAGTATACTCGTGATATGGCAAACTGAATCCTCGGAATGTCACCTGACATTCTGACTGACTGTCGCATAGCTTGTCCTTGGATGTCCTGCAATACTTGAGAACAATTAACTGAATTACTGCCCCCAAAACAACTTACTAGGTTTCCTGGAATGTGAACAAAAGCAGGACTGAAAACAACATAAAAGTTCTCCCCCGCTCCTCAATTTTGTAAAAACTTGTTGTACAGTTGATTTATCAAACTGAGATAGTCTGTGAACAATGAGGCATTCCAAACCTGTTTCCCTAGAGATGAATCCTTAACAAAATGCAAGTTTCCAGCCAAATTGCTCAGCTGCAGTTTATGCACTGGCATGGTAGAACTCTTACAATTTGCAAAGTGCTATCTGCATAGACCTCCCCAAAGCCCTATAATGCACACAAAAACATACGGAAGTGGCTGAAGATTTTTGCTCAGGTGAAGGCAGAGCCCTCATGTATGTGCTTCTGTCCCCTCAATTATATCTGGACTGCTCAATACTTAACCAGGGACTGGTACATGTGAGGAATCTGAGTACACTACAGGGCTTTGGCATCTACTAAAATATTAAAAATTATTATGTGATAACATTTGGATATATAATACAGGCTCTCTCAACATTTTTCTTTCTGAAGCCCCCTGCAATGAAACTCCATGGCCCATCTGTGCCACAATTGTTTTTCTGCATATAAAAGTCAGGGCTGGTGTTAAGGAGTAGCAAGGAAGGCAATTGTCAGGGGACCACAGGGGAGTTGCAGGGGGGCCTGGAAAGCTACATTGCTCAAGCTTTGACTTCAGCCACAGGTGGTGAGGCTTCAGCTTCCTGCCCTGAGCCTGAACAAGTCTAATGCTGGACTTGCTTGGTGAATCCCCTGACACCTGCTCACAGCCTGGTTGAGAGCCACTGATTTACTACACAAAATGCAGACTGTCAGTAAAGGGACCCAGATAAAGAAAGCACCTTAGGATTGGCTGCAGTTGAAAGCAGATGAACCCATGGCAAAACCAGACACACTTAGGAAAGAGAAGAGAACACCATTTACTTATGAAGAAATTTTATTGTTTAATAATATAGGATAAATATTTGCAAAGAAATTTTAATTGAAAAAGTATAAATATTTCTAAAAAGTATTGAACTGTTCTGAAGACAGATTTTAATTATTAAAAGTACCAAAGGCTGAAACGATCATTGGCTCTCTATAATATGTATGTGCACCTTTTACATATCACTTCAAAAATGATTCTATTCCAACATCCAAGTAGCAATATACAGAGGATATTTTAAAAGATAGCTTTCTATTTCAGCATCATTTACTTTCAGTACGTATGAGCATGCAGACAGTGCAAAGTTTAGCCAGATAGAAATGCTCACTTGTTACATGAGACAATGTGCTCGGTTCCCAAGATACTTTTGTCATGACCACAGACTGGCTGACCTAAATTTAGACTTTTTAATACCAGCCAATGCTGGCATCTTCTAACAGCACTTACCTTGCACTGTGCTGTGGTGCAGAGAGAGAACAATGAGTTTCCTATGTTAAATGGTGTAACTCCCACAGATCACATACACCTCACCATATTGATTCAGTTCATTGCATTCCATATCCTGCAAAAATAAATCTACTGTAGGACAGCTGACATTATTGCTCACTGAAGACTTAGTACTATATTTCTCTAACATAAGACAGAAATACAGTGAAATCTGATAACAAATCCAACAGCAATCTGAAATTAAACCACATGTATGCACCACGTTTGTATAGATGTTGCATTTTTCACATTTATGTCAGAAAATGTTACAGGAGAAAACTTGCTTCTCTTCAAAGGCAAGGAATAAGAACAGCCCTTCTGTAAGAAATCGTTAAATAATAACCGGACCCTGGAAAGACAGTCTGACTGCCTTTGTACACTAAGCACTTTACTGTCATCAGGGAGTAATTGTTTACACAACAGCAGTGGGACTACTTCTAGAGAGTGGCTCCTTTATGTAAGGCCCGAACAATCTAGCCCTAAATATTTAGTATCTTTATTTGTATTAAATTTTGTTTAAAGCATTTTATGCTGCTTCCCTAGATCTGCTGTAGTGCTAATGAGGCAATTCTCATATTTCTATATGTTTTTACAGAGGCTGTTTTTTAAATAAAGGGTGTCTCTGTTTCCATCCCAAGCTGAGCCCATCCCCATTGAGCTAGCGTGCTAAAAATAGAGTGTGAGCCCCACAGTGCAAGTCCTGACCACAGTCTGAGAGTTTAAGTGCACACTTGAGGTGGGGAGCCCCTCTCTTCAATTGCACTTCCGCAGCTATCCTCTATTTTTAGCCAGGTAACTCAACCAAACAGAGCAACTGTGTGAACATCTCACTGAGCTGGGAATCGCCCCTATTTCAAAGGGCAGCCATACGCAACTTTTCAGGTAATATGTTCAATTTTATTGGTATAATAGGCTCAATTCTGCTTCCATTAAAATCAAGGGGAATTTTTGTTCCCAATGGGACAAGAATTAGACCCAATGTCAATGATAACAGGATATTCACAAACGAAGCACTTGATCTGACTGGTCACTGAACATTTCAAGGCAAAGTGATATTAGATAATACTATATCACTAAAGCTTAGAAAACCTTATTGCTCACAATTATATCCATATGCGACTAAAGTAAATGCTGAGAGCAGTTGTGGAAAATTTCTTGCCAGGTGAAACCAGCAATTTCTCTCACTAAGTGAATACTCTGGCTTTTTGACAGCCTTTTTCATGCTGTTACGTCACCCTCCCCACTCCATATCCCTCACCATAGCTAAATATAACAAAAACTGGCCCTTCAAGGCTTTATGGGCCCTGGTCCGCTTAATTTAAAAATGGAGTATTTCAGAAGGGTTTCACTTTTCGTTATGCAGTTCCCTCGAGTCCTTGGAGTCTCTTCTATGGTTCTGCTGATACCTTGTAAGGACTCCTTGCTTTGGATAGAGCAAACAGCCCACCTTTATGAAGCCACATCCACTTCAATTCTCTACAAGTTCTACCTGCTCCTTCCTACATAAAGAATCCCCTTTATATTTTAATTCAAGTCCAGACATCTAATAATTGTAGCTGCAGAAGACAGAGCCTCACAAAAAAGCAAAGGCTATTCAGTGAACCCTGAACAAGTGAAGCTTAATAGTTTTGAGATGGATTTAATACTCCATTCTAACATCCTACAGGGGAGGAAAATTGATTGTAATGCAACATATACTTCCCTTCAATGTCTATACCCTTTGTATTTCGGTAGTAATTTAGCCAAAGGAAGGCTTTACATCTCATCCATCACTTTTAGTTAAGAGGGAATTGCTTAAGTCCAAGTTTTCGCAGGGTGTGGTTGATATACTGCGATGGTTGAATACACACGATCAAAGGCCACATGCCTTGCAAATCAGAACCACAGATGTGCTGGGATCTCAATAATTTTATTACATTTAGGAGTTTTCTGTTGTCTGAAGATAACTACAATCCCCTTCTGCTTACAAAAAAGGAAAAATATTCAAACCTATGCTAACAAAGTGATAAGAAGAAACGAATAACTAATGGATCTTAAGTTTCTTGTTTTAAGGCTTCCCCAAAGCATTCCCCCAAAACAAAACCAATAGAATCAGTCAACAAATATTTAGATCTTATTATATAGTAAAATACTTTGGCAGACAAGGCCTCAATTTCAGCAAAGAAAAATGGTGCAGAATGCCTTTAAATATTTAAAAATAGGAGCTAATATAGCAGGCAAGTTAGAAAAAACCATTCTTCAAAAGCCATGAGTTTTCTGCTGACTGCCTTTTGCCCTACAAATCGGTTTTGTCTGTTTGAGCTGGACTGGTGCTACTGCGGCCTTCTTCAGCATTGTTCTTATCTCCAGGCTCAAACAATAATGAAGCAGAGTTTATGCAATATCTTTTGCCAGTTGGACGAGGCCCATCATCGAAGATATGCCCCAGGTGAGAACCACACTGAAATAAAACAACAAAAAATCATTACATTTCTATACAACTACATGGCATGGCATGGCAATGCAATGAATACTAAGGTCTTAAGGTTAGTCTATTGTGGGACAATGGTTACACCACAAAACTAGCTTGAACAATGTCTTAGGTACCTTTCATTAGCAGGGGATCTCAAATTTCATTGCCCTGTATCCCCTTTCTAACACACACACACACACACACACACACACACACACACACACAACATGACTCCAGGAGGAAAGAACGAAGCTTGAGCCCACCAAGCTCCACTGCCCCAGTTGGGGGGGCCTGTAATCTGAACCCCACCACTAAGGGATGAAGCCCTCAAGTTTTGACTTTGGCCCAAGGTGGTGGGACTCAGCTTCGCACCTGGGATGTGAAGCTTGGGCTTTGGACCAGACTCCAGCAAGTCCAACGCCAGCCTTGGTGACCTCATTAAAAGAGATTTGTGATCCACTCTGTGGTCCCAACCCACGGTTTGAGAACTGCTGGACCTTTAGTTGTTGTCTTTGCAGGTTGTACTAGAGACCACAGAGCAGCAGAACTGTACGTATTTGATATCATTCAGAAACAACTATATTTTGGATATATTCATATTTTTGGCTAAATAACTGAAGCCAGGAGTAATTTATGAATTGGATTGATACACTTTCACATTCCTTGCATGTGTTGTTACCACAGAGAGAAGTATTGTTTTGGATGAGTGGGTTTCAGATACGTACGACAGCACGGTAAAAGCTATGCTACTGATAATAATAGTGGTGACATTCACTTTCCTTTCAAATGTTATGTTCTGTATGTAAGAAGTGGACCAATCAAACTATTTTCTGAAGATCTAAGACTGCGGAAAAGGCACGTGATGGGAGGAGAATCCAACAGCAGGCTGTAATTAACCACTCTGATTCTTTCTTATTTCTCCAATATGTCATGAGGAATAAAAAATAAAACCAAGTCTTGAAGAAACATCCACCTTGAATAGAGAGTGGTGCTGCTTTGCTAGGGCCCAATGCACCTCTCATTAAAGTAAATGGTTGATTTCAACATGAGCTGAAATCAGTGGAGTTCGAAGGGTATCACAGTAGAATCCATCCCTTCATAGACTAGCAGCCTAACAGACAGTAATCCAGCTGGACATCAAGATAACAGAAATTAAGGCAAAGAATTCTTTACACTTCATTCATTTCTAGCACAATATCCAAAGCACATATCAGCAATACTTAATATTCCTGAGAGTGTGAATAATTATTCATGTTGGCTAAATTCCTAGTAGCTCTGATACAGAGGCAGCAAAAGGGCAGTGGTAGCCTAGATTATCAGGTAGTCAACTAGTCACTTACATTCCTAGCTTATACTCCGCGTCATGTTTTCAAAGGGTATTTCACAATCATATTCTTCAAAATAAAAGCTGAAATTCTGACCAGAGCTCGGCAAGAAGCTGTTTTCCCTTCAATATTTTCCAGATTTTGAAGAAAAAAAACCCCGTCACCTCAATTTGGGGCACAAGTGTCAAAATCTCAAATATATTCAAAAATATTTGACAAATGTGTTTTATTAAAAAATTCCCCACCTGCTCTAATTCCTATCAACACAAGACTTCAGGAGCAGGGGGTCCTAGCCATGTGCATATAAGGCCTATGCCTTAACCCAGTGCTGGACGAAGAGATCCTTGCCATTAGGAGTTGAAAGTTTAAGGCTTCAATCCTGCAGTCAGATCTGTATGGGCAAATCTTTGTGAATGGGAGGCTCCTGCTGTGGTTTTGGGGATGGCACCTTTAAAGGCTAAACTTCTCAGACAGAGAGCGTTGGAAGGGCTCTGCTCTGTAAAATGCCTGTTGTCATGCACAGCCAGCTGGAACCAGCCACAGAATCACAGCAGAGCTTTTACAACCACCTTAGCACTGAGTGATCATTGAAAACCACACCAGCTTCCTGAGGGCAGGTTGTGGTAAAGCCCTTCTCTTCTGGAAAGGTCACGGAAATGGCAGTGGTAGCTCAGTGGAGACACAGCATTAGCCAATGAGATGGCTCTCACTCTGTGACACTGTTAGGAAGAGCTCTCAATAGCTGCTGTTCCACAAATGAGTGTTGGAAGGCAAAGGATTGACTGATGGGTAGGCGGTTAAGGAAGTAGTTAACAGGGTTGGTAAGGCTGGGGACAATATAACTGCCTCATTTTTTTCATGGGGGGTGGGAGGAAGCAAAGAAGGCAAGAAAGGTTAAATGAAAAAAATAAAAACATACATAAACAAAGATGACATTTTCAGATAATACAACTAACAAGTCTGATGTCATTCATGACGGATCACTTTCTTACAGCCCCCTTCCCATCGCTGATCCTTTTTGTCCATTGAGTTTGTAAGATTTTTGAAGCAGGGACTGTCCTAATCTGTATTTTTAGAGCATGGGGTATATAGCATAATGGAGGGCTTATTCTGAGTAGGGCCTTTGCATACCACATAAGTCATAATAATTTAGTGTCCAAAAGTATTTATGCAAATCCAAAATATGACAATTACATCTTCTTGACTAAGGAAGTTTTCATATCTCAGGGCTGAACAGCAAAGTCTAATTTATGTCATCATTAAGCAAAATATTATTTATAAATCACTCATTCTCAAATGTAAAGGAACTGAGAGAAAGAAGTTACACAGAGGAGCAGATTGAAAGGAAAAACCGACACACAAATGTACAGACTACCACGTCAGCCCATCACAATGGAACTCCTTGGCAAGAAATTCTAAAGCCTCAACAAGGCTAGAGATCATTTCATTCTATTTTTCTGTGGTGGTAGAGTCACACCAGGATTGGATTACTGAGAAATCTGTTATATTTTGTGACACTGTCTCTCACTAACATTTACACACAGATTCCATGTACACATGTGCTGTTACTCATGGGTAATGAAAAGAACTCAAATTCAATTGTTTGTGCCAGAGAGGACTCGCGGAGGCTGTCTGAGAGTATGAAAAACGTGCTGTCTTTACAGTGCGTATAACACTTTGCCCATCATGGGTGAGTGTCAAAGTTGATAACGCCTCCCCCTGAAAATCACTCGGTGGTGGTTGATATAGTGGGCAAATAGGGTTGCCAGATGGTTTCAACAAAAATACCGGATACACTTGACATTACATCACAATCTACGTTCCATCTTATTTAGAAAATACCGGACATTTATATTTTCTCATTTATATTTTCTCAATTTATTTCCAAACAGAAAGCTCAAATACTGGACTGTCCGGTTCAAAACCCTATGGGCAAAACATGGCAAAATGATAGAATGCCAAGCGTAACTCCTGGGAGATTGGGAATACAACTGACCACAGCCAACTGTCAGCATGGCAGGGTCTCTCTGGGCCCCTGGTTCTCACTTGTTGCCATGAGCTGAAGAAAGCACTGTGCAATCAGGCTGCTAATGATTTATTCAGCGTATATCAACGTGCAACCAATCTTTCTGTGATTAAAGAATTTTCATTGGTTTTTACAGGTACAACATAATCAGTAGAGAGTCCCTTGGGGGAAGGACCCCCTGCATAGGAAAGGAAAAGGAAGGAGAGAGAATGTGTAACCAATTTAATATTATTCTCTAAATGTGCCAGCAATTAACATTTACCTGTCACAAGTAACTGACATTATATGTGTTTCCACAATGATATGTTTCTAACAAAACTGTAAAAATGGTTTCTCAGATAATCCCAGGGATGCTTTTGTTTTATATTAACGTAATTTCCCTCTCCTTCCCCCAGTGTTTGATCTCTAAATTGAACAACGTTTTAAAGAGAGGCTTTTACACAGGACCAAACAGATGGAGGGACATTTACAGAAAAAGCAGCTTACTTTTTCATCTGCAAGAGATTTGGAGCATGGGGGTAGGGGAGTGTTTACAAAGAACTGCACTGCAGTAAAATTGTGGTCTTTTTTGCTGCTGGATACATTATTCACATTCTTAGGATCCAGGGGAGGTGAGGAAATGGTTGTGTTATGGGTACATGACTTGGGGATGCTGTGCCTTATAGTGGCTGCAATTTGTTCCCCACCTCCAGGCTATCTTCCTGTGTGATCTGCCCCATCTGGTGGGCCAAGAATGTGGAAGCCACTGCTGGACTTTGCTATGTGGTTTAGCCTCATATTTCCCTACACTATGTAGTAAGTTCAGTTTTTGGTGTGCTTTTAAATTGGTGTGTACATTGCTAATGCCATTCTGTAAAGTCTGCCAATTCGGGTTTCTCTGAAGCCAGGTAAATGACATTCTCAAATTCCTCTACACTGACCACACTCTGCTTTGGGCTCCATCCAGGTGAATGCAAAAAAATGTGGGTTCTTTGGAAGGGAGTCATCTTAGTCCAACCCATATGTTGGCCACAGGCTTCATTTGGCTGTACTCATGTCCTGTCATGGGGCACTGAGTAGGAGGCGTTTTCAATGAAGGTCAGTAATCACTGAATAAAGAAGCGATTCCCAAACTGTGGTCCCACAGAAACCTTGCTAGAAGCTCACAGAAAGCTGCTTCCTCAGATGATGCCGGCTCTCCTTGCTTTCAATGAAGAGAAACAGAGCAGATGGAAGGATGATGCAAAGCAAGATTTTTTGTAGATCCAGATAAGGGCAATTAGATCTCTAGGCAGGACATGGGTGAGTTATGCATCATGTAAAAGTATTTTATTTTATCCTGCTTTCAATTTGCACCCATGTGCGTGTTTTATGAGAGAAGTAAGCATTGCTTGACTGACCTTCTTTTTGCTATTCATGATCGGATACATCTCTACTAGGTCATTTCTTATTTATTTATTCTCTGTACTCTGATATGATAAAGATCTTAAAGGAATACTTCAAAAAGAGCATTACTATTTTGATATGAACATTAGATACATGGCCAGCTATGAATTTCAGATAACAAAGATATTCAAATACTATGAGAGTTGTTAAACACAACCCTAATAATTTTTATTGTTGCCTCATTGGGAAATTTTTCCATCCCTCTAATTTAATTTCATTGCTTTTCCTTGCATTTTTTGTATTTGTACTATATCCTTTTCTAGACAGCAAGACCCAACCCGAACAGCATTCTATGTGACACCGTATCTGTGGATTTATAGAATGGCATTATAATATTTGCAGTATTATTCTTTATACCAAAATACTCTGTAACATCTTGGTTGCTTTTCTAACCACCAAAATCCATTGATCAAATCTTTTCACTAAACAGTCCACAACAACGGCCAGGTCTTTTTCCTGAGTGGTTTCAGTTAATTTAAAACCCATGAATGTATGAGTAGAGATTTGTCTACATGGCGCCAGCAAAGCTCCCTAGAGAGTTGTGATTTGTAGAGTGCATAACATGTTGTGCGCTAACTGCCCCTGTAGACCCAGCTGAGGCTCTCTTTCAGGTACTGGCTCACGTTAATATAGTCCGGTTTCAGCCTTTTAGAGCAAGCCAGCAAGGTCTATGCAGGGCATTTAGAGAATATGTTTTTGCCTTCTACAAATCGCAGTCCTCTGGCATGCTTTGCTGTGCCAACAGACAAGCCTTGTTCAAATCTTTCATTCCAAAGGACACCCGCCCTTGCACTTTTTCAGTTGGATGTTATCTGCCATAGTATTATGGAGCTGTTAAATCATAATTAAATAGCACCAGTTACCAGCTGGACATGGTTCTAAGCACAGACTGGGGCACAAAATATTCTCATTGCTTCTAGTATCTCATTGAGAAGTACTGTCCTAAACTCAGCCAGGAAAGAACTAGTCCCAGCATGTATGGAAGGGCAGGTTATATACCAGTGACTGAAGTATGGATGTATTCCACTGAAGGTTCTGAGCATGCACCCTTGACCTGGAACTAGAGCTTTTCAGAGCAGTAGCGTCTGTCAACCCACGCATCCACCCTTGCACTGCCACATGGTTTTGCCCAAGACTATAAAGGGTGAGGCAGACTAGCTGCATCTTCTAGTCCTTCTCGGCCACACATCTACTGGACCCACAGCGGAGGGAAAGGAGGGTGAGACTGTAATACAGAAAGGAACCACACATCTCAGAGAACCTCCAGTTATCATCCCTTTCTTCCCCAAGTGATAGTCCTTGTTCTAGTCCACTGATGGTGATTACTAGGCAATATCCAGCCAGGAGGGTGCAAGGAAGATAATGTAACTGTGGAATGGAGGAACACTGCAACAGAGAAGGTGTTCATCTCAGAATCATGCACTAGAACACAGTGAGAAGAAAAGCTGTGTACCGAACTCTATGTGGCTGCCTTATCTATGTCTACAATCAGCAATTTGTGGAGTGTGACAGAATTTGATGCTTGCGCTTTCATGAACTAGGCCCTTATTCCATCTGGTGGGAACCATCTTAAAAACTGATAGCAGAGCATACTACACTTTCAGACCCACTTAGAGATTCTCTGGGTGGAAATAGCCTGCCCTTTAATTCTCTATTCGCTACAACAACAAGTAATCTGGGAGACTTCCAGAATGTCTTCATCATTTGTAGATAAAAGATCATAGTCCTATATACATTGATGGAGTGAAGCCGGAATTCCTCAATTAAAGTATGTGATTTGGGAAAGAAAGTAGATAGATGTATAGTTTGGAAGTGGTGGATGTGGGAAACCACTTTTGGTAGAAATTTGGGGCACAGGTGCAGTGAAACTTTGTCCTTATAGTACATGGTAAAAAGGAGTTTAACTATCCTCTGTAGCAGCTCTTGATACTGATGATGTCATTAGGGGAACAGGAGGGCATTAATGACACAGCCACATCTGGGGACAATGAGAGAAACTGCTCCAGACCCGTCAGTACTTTCTGTTCCAGACTAATTGGCACACCCTCTAGCCCTGGTTCCAAAGGTCTGCTTAATGAAGGATGGGATGGTGAAACAGGGGAGTCCTCCCGCATCGGACAAGGTGGCTCCAAAAATGAATACTGGGGCCATGAGCCATGTGCCCAAGGAGACAGGTACCAGTGGCTCCCAGAGGTAAGTGAGGGCATTACCACGGTGCTGTTGGAATGCTCTAGTAGTCATGAATTTGGAGCAGAAGCAACAGATCGTGGTCAACATCTGAATCTGCAGACTCAGAGGAACCCGAGTCCTATACAAATGACGATGCTGATGGAACTGGGTATGTTGTAGAATATAGCCAGAAATTGGCAGATCCAATGTGAGGGTTGGGGCTCTCTTAACAGGCAAGTGTACTGGAACACAGGGAGACCTCATCTTTTCAGGGTGAGCAGTTCAAGAAGCCAAAGAGCACTTCCGAATCTCCCTGGAGTCAATGGCACAAAGTCTATGAACAGAACCAAGACCAGTAAGGGGACCTGTCTCAGGATCAATGAATCACAAAGACTATATAACTAGGGCCAGCCAATTCAGTGAGCAATGTGACTTCTTGCTGCTCTTGTGGTCCTTGGAACGGGACATTCCTCTGTGGCCAGAACTCATGGATGGTACAGCATCTTTCTTGGATTTAGAGGCAGATATACTGCCATGCTAATGTGCATGCTGCCAAGACTCATGGCTAGGCCACCAGTACCATAGCAGTGGTCCTGGCAGAGCCGGACTGGGGTTCTGAAATAAAAGGTACATTCTTGGCTTGTTCAGGCCAATGTAGTGTGAGTGGGGGGTGGAGTTACTTGGCCAGGATCCGATTGAGGCAACTTCCATGAGTTGCTTAAGTCAGAGGGCTAGGCTTTCTCATGTATAGACAGAGGAGTTAGAATCAAATACTGCACCTGGGCATGGAGCAGTACAGATAGCATTGGTGCTTGTCGCTGAGCAAAAGCGAGTGTTGGCAGGAAGTGCAGATTTTGAATCCTGGTATCTTTGGCACAATCCAGTATCCCAGACACGGGTTTTAAAATACAAATGGTCAACACCACATTTCAAAATATGCAAAGTAAATATCTTTAAATCAGCTTCTAAGTTCTTATGCACAATTCCCTTCCCCCCCCCACACACACACACTTTGACTCTCTGTAAATCTTTTCATCACTGTGTGTGCATAGAGTGATATCAACATTTACCAACTTTTACTGAGAAAAATAAATATAAATAGGCTTGGAAGGTTTTTATCATTTAGTTCTACAAAGCAGTTCAGCAAAGTGATGATTATAAGACTATGAGGTTCCTCAGTCCATTGTGAAATAAAACCAACATGGCTCGAGTTCTTTTAATATCGAGCAATATCTTTTTATGCAGTAAATTTTCATGCATGGTGGTAAAATTCTTTTGCAATCAGAAGTGATAGTACAGCTTCTGAGTGTCTTGAAATGCATACAGCACAGCTACCAAAAATGTGTTAAATGCTTTTCTTGCAGAATCGCACTTAGATAAGAATAATATAATTTCTCTAATTATATTAGTAGATTATTTCCCTTCAAACTGACTCAGGCTTTGTCTAGGCTTGCAACCGATAAACAAAACGCCTGTTGTTCACAGGTGCTTAAATCGCCCGTCTTCCCCGAATGACAAAAGTGTTGCTGTAGCAAGTGCCAGGGTAAATGCTGATCTGTCAGCAGGAGCACTCTCCTGCCGACCAAGCAAAAGCTACTTGTGGGAATAGAAGTATTTTGTCGGTAAAAGTGTTGACAAACAGCATTCACATGCACTGACTTTTAGCAAGAGGGCACGGCCTTTTGCTAAAAGCTGCGTAGTGCAGACACAGCCTCAGGCACTGGCGTATTGGGCCCCACCCTGCACACACCAAAGTTAACTGAAATTTTGCCATTGTTTTCAGTGGGAGCAGAAATGGCCCCAGAAGAATACAATATCATTTCAAACAGCCTCTTTCTTAACATGCTCTGAGCATTCCTGTCTGAGCACAGAATAATCAGGATATATTTCAGCAATGCTGAAATCGGTTATCCCAGCCTCGGTCTTGTCTGGAAACGGAAAGGCAGATTTATACAGCATGAATGAAGCTGTTGCAGACTCACCAGAAGGGATTTGAGGATTTGGAACTGGATGATTTTGAGCTGCTGGGTGTTTTTGCTACATGCTCAGTCGGCAGTTTCTCTCCCTTCTAGGTAATGATTATGCCATTCATTTCACAGAAAGTTGGGCATCACAAAGGATGAAAGCAAGTAGAACAAGACAGATAACGGAAAGTTGGGAGCATCTGGCACTATTACCAACTTCATTATTATGGCAGATGGGATTACTTGGTATGGCCATTAAGAGTGTCCTGGGAATGGGTCTTGAATTTCAGTTAGTGCTGATCTTCAGTAATGCACAGTGATGGAATCAGCACACCAAGAGTCACTACAAAGCTCACAACCCCTATCAAACCCATTCGCAGATGGAGGTAGAAGGGCAGAGCGCAGGGATGGGGCTCCTTTCAACAAGAGGATTTTTGCATTCTTGACACCACTGATTCAAACCATTAATGCATGCTCTGTTACACAGGGCTTCAGCTGAACACCACCACACACTTTCACTGGTGCTCCGACCATTCATCTGTCATACTTGCATGTAATCTTAAGAATATTAGTATGTCATGAATGAAAAGCTTTGCAAATCACAGTGAGAAGATAATGTGCTGTAACAATATTTGCTGCCTTTTACTACCCAAATGGTTTGTGTGTGTGCCATTCACTGACCTGGCTGCAGCCTGTTTCGATCCTGTGCATTCCATACGAGAAGTCATCGGTGAACATAATGACATCAGGACTGATCACATCATAGAATGAAGGCCAACCTGGAGAAGAGGAACAAGAGAAATCAAAAGCTGCAGTATCTCTGTATCAGAGAGGGTTACCAACAAATTACAAACACTGAGGGTAACACTGTCAAAGGCGCCTACATGACTTAGGAGTCGAAGTTTCATTTTCAAAAACGCCTGTGGCTCCTATGTGGCACCTTTGAAAAGGTTACCTTGAATGGACAATTATAAGACAGTACAGGTTGAACCTTTCTCAACTGGACTCTCTGGTCCAGCAACATCCATGGTCTGGCAGAGTCCCAGTGGAGGGCCAGAGGCAGGAGCTGTGTGGGGCCCAGGAACCCAGCCAGGCTGCCTGCAGGAGGCCCAGTGGCCGGAAGCCCTGACGAGGGAGTACGGCTAAGCCAATGACAGAGTGGCCAGAATGCCAGCGAGCTGGGTCTGCTGTCGCAGAGCCAGGACCCGTGGCAGCAGGTCAGTGGTCTGCTGTGGTAGAGCCAGGAGCCCTGGCAGTGGGACCGTGGGCTGCTGCAAGTGGGGCTAGGAGCCCCAGCGGCAGGACCGGTGCTGCCACAGTAGAGCTGGCAGGGGAGGGAGGACTGGTGGCAGGGCAGTGGTCTGCCACAGCGGAGCTGGGAGCTCCAGAGGTGGGACTGTGGGCTGCCTTGGCAGGGTAGTGGGGCTGGTGGCAGGTGGTGAGCCATCTGGGAGGCCAGGTCAGGAGTGGAGCTGAGCTGGGAGGCAGGTGACAGGGGGCCAGAAATGACCTCCCCTCATCAGTCAAAATCCCTCATTCAGGACCACTCAGGTCCTGAGGGTGCCAGACCAAGGAGGTCCAACCTGTATTCACAGTTAGGCCCTCTCAGAGAACAAGCTGCCTGCAGCTGCCTTTCTTGTACATCTGCAGAGCTCCCTGCCAAGCACTCCCACAGACAGTCTTGTCTAGAGAGACAGATGAGCATTCTGATAACCCAGACACAAATTCCAGCCATTTAAAGTTTTGAAGATCAATAAAAAATACTCCAAAAAGTAATGACACCAGCTCATGGGATGCACGTGTTATATGATCCCTATGGAAAACCCCACTTAATAAAGGGCTCCCGAATTCTGAACTCACTCAGCTTCTGCATAATCTCAGATGTGGCCCCAAGTAGAGAGCCCCAAGGAGGGTCTAATCACAGGGCAAAAAAAGGCACGGATGAGCATAAGGCCTACATCCAAACCAAAAGATCACATTTCCCTTTGCCAAGCCCAGATGGGAAAATGCGCTCTTCAACTCAGTTGCTACCCGAGCATTCCATAGCAGCCTTGGGTGCAATAAAAGTGTTATGTTGTGATCCCTGTTTAGAATTCATGGCTGAGCATCATCATCTGAAGAAAGATTCTTTCCCCTTTGACTATACACTCTCTAGTCCCATCCTCCAGCCACCAATACAGGGACAGGGGAACCTACACCCCTGCAACTACAGTATTCTAGCAGATTCTCCACCACCACCTCATTGGTTCACCGAAAAAACAGTCAAACAGCTATATTGCCTCTAACTAGGCTGGCACATGAGAACCTACCCAAAAGGCTTTCAAGACCACCTAAAAACCTACTCAACATCCACCTAAACATCACCAGATACCGCCCCTTCTCATGCACCCTTCTGAGGTCACTCACCCATACATTATACACATACGCACTTTGTCTCTCTGTGTATCCATGCTCACATATATCAGCATTTCCCCTTCTTTCTCCTAATATCTGTTAAACATTTGTTACTAATGGTTTCATAAAATGTCTTGCAGTTAGTCATTAAAGAATGTAGCTGCAGCTACAAATCACTTTGCACAGATGAATACAGGATGTACAGTTTCCCACAAGATTTTTAGTAAAGCGAGGTATGGAAGCTATCAAATGGTCTCAATATGTGTAGAAAAGCATCGTCAATGGGGAACAACACTGTATATCTATTGTAACACCTTACTCAGTTAAATGTGGAGAAAAGCTTTTGAAGAAAAAAAGCATGTAAGGGGTGAAATTAAATGGAAAGCATAGTGCTCCTCCCAAGATGGGTCATTTCTCACCCATTAGGAAAAATTTGGATGAATACAGTATCATCTTAATTAAAGCTCCAATCCTGCAACAAGCTCCAAGCAGGGAGCCCACGGGACTCGCAGTGAAGTCCATGAGGTCTACCCACATAAAGCACATTGTGGGATCAGGAGATAAAAGTGTTATCCAAGTGCAATCGACAGGAAATAATGGACAGCAACAAAGCTGTAGATCAAATAATCTGAACAAGGCAAACATCCTGCCAGAGAGAAACCCACCTGGAACCCCTCCAGTAATGTAATTTAAAAAAAAAAAAAGAATTGTTACAAGTAACAAATGTCTTTATAAATTACTCCATACTGTAAACCACCCCTGCCAAACAATGCACATAGCTTCACAGGAAAAAAAAAAGAGAGAGAGAGAGAGAGAGAGAGAGAGAGAGAGCGCGAGCAGCCTATTACAAAGTTCTGCAGAATGGGAACCCTTCAAAAATTCATTATCTTCCAGTTGGTGGATCCTCTCCAGCAATGCAAATTATCTCCTGAGCTGGAACTCCACCTAATGATGAGTGAGGTTTTAAGCAGAGCTGGCTAAAAAAAAAAAAAATATTCAACAGAACTTTTTCCATCAAAACCAAAATGTTTTGCAAAGCAGAATTCTTGTTTTCTGGCCAACCCCAAGTCTTAAGGCAAAGAAGCCCCAAAGAAGAGAGCATTTCCCTCATCATGTGAAAGTATTTGAAGGAGGAACTTTTCACTGCTGTAGAAATCCTCAAAGGGAACCCTCCCTCCCCCTACACACAACAATAAGGAGAAAGCTTCAAAGGCTGCAATGCAGAGATTGAAGCAATCTGTGTCTTGCTGAGAAAATTATCTTGTGCAAAAGGGTTGGGGGGATGTGTTTGTGTCAGTTTTGACATTAAAGGAAGACCATCCATCCTCCTCTCTCCAGACTTTTCCTTTTGGTCTTCCCATCTAGCACAAAAAATTATTTGTTTTGGATGCATTCCATGCACTTTTTAAAAGTGAAGTCAGCTGAAAACCTGTACAAACAGAGTTGAGCTCCCTTAAAGCAGCCTTTGTACCCAACTGGAGTGACTGGAATTTAGTCTATTAATTTCCAGGGCATGTATTTTTTTTTTCAGAATGTCCCTTATTCTATAGATTCTACCAGTTAAAACATCTGCTCCCCCAAAGTACTGACTACAAGGCAGTTAGCAAACCCCAAAAGTGGTTCCTAAGATTTTTAACCACTTTTTTATACTAACCTCAATGCTATCCCCACCTCATCACCTCTTGTATCTCTTACAATATTATTGTGATGAACTAATAACATTAGGTGGATTGATAGTACAACTGTATGAAACCTGCAGAGTACAATTCACGAAGGGCATTTAGCTCCATTTGCGGCTGACCTGGAAATGGAGCTAAATTAATTGCTCCATGTTTTGTGGAAGATTTGAGATCACTGGGGAAACCTACAGAGTACCAGTGCCCTTCACCCTCAGCTCCCTCCCTCCCTCTCTCCCTCTCATGTGTAGCATATAGAAATAGAAGGGTATCTCTTGGACAGTTTGTGAGCCTTTGAGTAGCGCTCATTGTGCACTATATGTTTTAAAAGCTGCCAGAAACCAGTGAGAGCTGCAATACGTGTCTAGCTAATAAACACACTTATCTGATGCCCAGTTGTACCCATGTGGCTTCTTCATATTGTCTGTATTGTGTCACTAGCAAAACACACAACAGGGGCATTCTTGTTTCTCCTCCTTTCCTAGCAACCTCCAGAAGATCTCTTCTTGATTCGGATCATATCTACATTACAGCTTAAGGTGTAACTGTAGTTCAAGCAGGCTTCATGTGCTGGTTTTAATCTAGCTAGTAGCAGTAACAATAGGAATCAAGATGTGGCAGCATAGGCTTCATTGCAGGCTAGTTGCTGCTGTAAATGTCCATCAGGACTATGGGTATGTTCTCAGGCTGCGAGCCCATGCTGAAGCGCCTGCCGCCACGTTTTCATTACTAGCCCACATTAGCTAGACTAAAGCTAGGATGCGTATGCCTATCCTTCATAGCTGTGTGGACATACCTTTAGATGTCAATCTCCCACCACTTCTACCTCCTCCAGAGCAGCGGTTCCCAACTGCCAATCCACGGACTGGCAGTGGGCTACGAACAGCTGGCTACCAGGCTGTGGTGGTTCTGGGAGCCGTGGCTGGGGATCATCGCCTAGCACCTCCCCTACCGCCACAGCTGTTGGGAGAGGTACATCCTGCCCCACCTCTCAGCCAAACAGCACCGGGCAAGGGCAGGCAGGGTCTCCTCCCAGCTGAGGAAGAGCGGTTCGCCATGCAGGGAAATGTTCTTCCGCAGCCAGGAGGAGACCCTGCTCCTGCCCAGTGCTGTTTGGCTGAGTGGTGGGGCAGGATATGCCTTTCCCAACAGCTGCAACGGGAGGGGAGGCACTGGGTGGTGTTCCTGAGCCCCCGGCCCCCAGAGCTGCAGTGATGCAAGCAGTGACACTCAGCTGGGGGCTGGGAGGCAGTGCAGGGCTAGGTGAGGGGAGCGGGCAGGCACTGGGAGGACTCCAGGAGTGGGGCTAGTGCTGGGGGGCTCTAAGAGGTGGGGGGCTGGCGGGCTCTAGGGGTAGGGCTAGTAGTGGGGACTGGCACGGGGGGGCTCTAGAGGAGTTGGGTGCAATGGGGCTCTGAAAACAGGAGGCTGGCAGTGGGGTTCTGGTGGATGGGGCTCTAATGGGGGCCTGGCACTGAGACATTTGGGGTGGAGGGCTGGCTCTGGGGGGTTCGGTGCAGGGGACTCTGGGGTCAGTGGCTGGTGCTGGGGGGTAGAGAAGGGGTGGAGGGCTCTAGGGGTAGGGCTGGCACTGGGGGGCTCTTGGGGCCAGGGCTTTTGGTGGACCAGCAACGTTTTATTTACATATTCGTTATTTGCATAATGAATATACAAATATGCAGATAAAATGTTGCCTGTCCGCCAAAAGTCTGTGAATGAGTTTGCTGGTCCCTGCCACTTCCTCCTTCCTCCATAGTCTATAAATGGTGCAAAGTGACTGCAGTAGCATGGTTTTCAGGTGCCTGCAATCTATGGGCTCATGCTTCATTCTGTCTTTCAAAGGACAGTTGGTGCTTCCGAAAAGGAAATAAGAAGGGAGGTGGGGAGTCATGAAGCAAGTTTTACCCATGAAAGCTCATGATATATTTATTAGTCTCTAAAGTGCCACATAGGCCCTATCAGAGAGGCCAGGAGGGCCATTTGGCCCGGGTCTCAGGAGACAAAGGGACCTCAAATTTTGACATTTTTCTACCAAGTCATTTCCATTTATTATGCACCTTGCAGATATAACAGAGACAACAAAAGAAGCTATACTGACCTGCAAAAAATTGATTTACATCATTGTGGGACCTTGCGCCTTCGTCAGTTTTTGGTCACATCCGAGTTTTCACCTGCATGACTAGAGACTGGAGTAGCTTCTGTGATTAGTGATTCTACGTTATGAAATGCTGTTTACAGTCTTTGCATAATTTAGAGATTTTGAAAGTTGTAATTAATTCTGAGAGGGTACGTCTACACTTGCACCCTAGTTTGAACTAGGGATGCAAATGTAGCTGACCAAAATTGCTAATGAAGTGGGGATTTAAATATCCCGTACTTCATTAGCATAATCTCGCTCGTGCGCTATTCCAATCGCCAGCTGATTCGAAACAGGAAGTGCGCTCCGGGCCGCGTTAGTTCGATTCAAACCCCTTGGTTTGAACTAACGTTACTCCTCATTTTTTGACCATAACCACAACAGGCTCAGCTGTAAACTACATCTTCATCCAGTTTTAGATTTTACCTTTAAAGGTTTTTTTTGTGATAATAAACTTTTAATTTTAGTTGTTTAATAAACTTTATATCTAATCTGGCAATTGCCCTGTGTTCATATTCATAACAACACACCAATCAGAGGAATTTAACAATGGGAACATGTTAGCAGACGAAATTTCAAGATTGTGAATTAAGGCTATAAAGGCCATAATAAATAACATTCCCAAACCCTCATTATATAATATTCATTGGGAAGTATATACAATTAAAATTTTGTATAACCAATAGCCGTTAGCAAATTAATTTATTGTGTGCTACTGTGTTTTAAAGGAACCCCTTCATAAAAATGAAGCGAAGATTTGAAAGTGGTGCAAGTAAGAAACGGCAAAAGCAACAGAGTGAAGCAGCAGTTAAGTTTAAAGCCAATAACATCATTTCTCACAGAAAAGACACCTCAGCCATGACACTGTAATTATATTGACAGTGACACTTCCAGTTCTGATGATGAAAACTTTGTACCCACAAATGACATTCCAGTGCCACTGCCTCAAAATGAGGAGGTCATTAATCAAGACACAGAAATGCCAATAGTAGCGACAGATGCAGAATCTAGGCTTGATTTAGAGACTGTGCAGGCAGAAAATGAGGACCTCGGAGGTGCTGCACAGCAAGAGCAAAAACTTATGACTAGCAAAGGACACAGTGTAACAACAGTGGCATCAGAATCTGATATTGGACTTTTTGATAAGAACAATGTTGTTCAAATGCAGTCGTTTCTCAAAGTTAGTTGCTTTCAGTTTCCAAGTAATATACTGAAAGATGCTGAAAATCATGCTTTCCTTCTCATCTGCTGATAAAAACTCTTCCAAATGGAGAGATCTACACAAGAGACTGGCTCTGCTGGAGCATGGAAAAGCAGGCTCTGTACTGTGTATCCTGTTTCATTTTTAACACTAATACTTCAAATGCATCAGTATGGTCTGATCCATCCAGTTCGAGCATCAGTAGAGGTTAGAGGAAGTTGAAAGACCAAATACCTGCACATGAAACTTCAGTATCACATAAAGATAACTATGTTACACGGAAATCAGCTACTAGAGCAGCACTAGCTGACAGTTCGATTGAAAACTTACTCCTGAGTGATAACTGGAAAAAACTTCTTGAGTGCATATTGAATGTCGTTCTTTTTCTTTCTCAGCGGGTATTGGCTTTGTTTGGTTCCAGTCAACGTATTAGTGACCCTACAAATGGAAACTTTCTGGTATAGCTGAGCTTCTTAGCAAGTATGACCCACTTTTATCATGCCATGTTAAGCGTGTTCATGAATCACAAGAGAGCGGAAAATGCACACAAGTCCATTATCTGTCTACCAGAATACAAAATGGGTTTATTGATCTGGGTGCACCATTTGTGCAAACAACAATTCTTGAAGAGATACAACATGTGAAGAGATACGACTTTTTAATTATTATTGATGCAACTCCAGAGTGTTTTCATAAAGAACAGATTATGTTGGTTGTTCCATAGATTAAAACTGCAGGAAGTTCAAAGATTTCAATTGAAGAACAATTCATTTTGTTCAATAATTTCATGAACAAACTAGAAAAGAAATCACCGCTCGTGTATTAGAAATTCTGGAAGGCTTTAAATTAAATTTGTCTGCATTGGCCAAGCCTATGACAATGGATCCAATATGGCTGGGAAGTACAACGGAGTACAATCAGTCATTCTTGAACAAAATCCAAACTGTATTTTCTCCAGTTGTGGCAACCACACACTAAATCTTGTTGGCGCTGATTGTGCTGAATCATGCAAGGAAGCAATCACATACTTTGAACAAACCAGAAATTGTACAACCTCTTTAGTAGCAGTCCTTGAAAGTGGGAAATTCAGCATCTGCCTGTTTCCCTTCAAGGCATGTTGACAACGAAATGGTTCAGCATGAATTGATGGCATTAAACCAGTTGCATAGCATTTGGACTCTATGAGAAAGGCTTTAAGTGAGCTTGAATCTCTTACTCTCACAGCACATTGACAGTGTGCTTAAGTCAATTCAGAAGTATATATCCAAATTTGAATGAATTTTAACTGGAGTGTTCTCCTCTGAAGAACAGTCAGGGTAGAACAAAACAGCAGCTAGAGGAGAGGAAAAGGGTAATTGCAGGAGACAAGCTGGGGACAGGAAGTTTTGGAATTTCCCAGATAAGTGAACAACTTTAACCACTGTTGGAAAACTTGTGTCATCGGGCACTAAGGGTTGTGAATTCATTGATCTCTGAACTCAAGATTCAGTTTGGGAGGGACTGATGCAAATGTTACACACAGACCTGTTTGTTAGTTATTTGTATGGGATTATAAATATTTAAATTAGTCTAATTCTAATCTTTACCAAGGCCATTTTACTTCACTCTGACAGTGGAAGGGGGCTTTAAAAAGGAATATATTATATATAGCTACTACATGTTTTAGAAACTTAGCCTGTCTGCAGATCTGTCCGTCTGTCTCCCTGTGAGTCTGTTTATTCAAGAACTCCTCCAAAATGGTAAGAGCTGCTAGGACCATCAAATTTGGTATGCAGCCTCCTCTTATCATAACTGAAAGTAAGGTAAAGGTTTGGTTGTGCCAATGTAATCCACACACCTACTGTCCCATGTAGTGGCAATTAGTCCACTTGCAGAGAGAAAGAATGAGTGTGCTCTCCAGCCTTAGTTGAGAGCTAGCAGGCTTTTAGCTCAAGCAGTTGAGGCTCATGCACTAAGCTCCAGAGGTCCCAGGCATAGTTCCCACAAAGATGCGCGCCCGTGTGGCCACACACAAAAAATTCTCTGCCCACCCACCTCCTTGACTGAGCAACGCAGCAGCATGCTGGTGGAAGTAGATGAGCTGCTGCTGCTGCTGGTGGAGGGCAAGTGGGGGCTCAGCTGGGCAGCTCTTTGCTGTCCTGACTCCCAAAGGCTGCACCCAGGGCCATGTAATAACTTCCCAGCTGCTCCGGGGTCAGGACCAGGGCCACGTGGTGGCTGCGGCAGCTCCTCCAGCTGCTGGGGCCAGAGGAGCTGTGTGGCAGGAGGCAGCAGTGGCTGCTCTGGCTGTCTGGCTGGGGCCAGAGCCAGAGGAGCCGCATGGTAGGAGGCAGCAGCAGCTGTTCCGGCTGGACAGGGCCAGAACCGAAGGAGCCATGTGGCAGGGGTGCACCACGAGGAGACATGACTGGTCTGATGGGCTGAGATCCCACACAAGGCCAGCCATGGATTGGGGAGGTCTTGGATTCCCCCACCAGCACCAGGGACTAAACCCAGAGCTGAAAGGCCAGGCTAGCAGCCCCCAGTCCCAATAAACCTCACCCTCTGTTTAGCCCTTTGCTGGGGGAGGAACAGGCCCCTTGGTTTAATGCTGGCACCTGCCTAGTGTTTCCAAGCACCTGCCACCAGCTTGAACAGCCCCTCTGGTCTCCAGCCACCTCCCCAGAGTCAAGGCAGGATTCTTCCCTTACGTGTTTCCTCCTTTGCTGTCTGGTCTTAATGTCCCAAAGGGCAAGGGGCTTCCATCCGCAAGACACCATTCCAGGATCAGGGGTGCTTCCCTGCCATTTGGTCAAAATATTCCTGCCCCTGCCTCTTAACCCTACATAATCGCCCTTCTGGGTAAGCTCTAGCATGTGGGTCTAGATCATGCTACTGAGGGGAAACTGAGGCCCAGGTGTGCTGTACTCATGTGGTAGGAGCTGGCATGAACATTCTGGCTCTCAGCCTGTGCTCAGTATGGGGGGGAAGGGTGGAAGAAAAACAACACTCCCATAGGTGTGGGATTGGGGGATGGGAAGGGATCGCCCCCTTCCAACATGGCTGCAGGGAGGCGCTACCAGGGAGAGTCTCTTGGGGAGCAGTGCCACTGGTGGGTGCCATAGTGGCACACATCGAAACAAGTACACATGACCTCACAAGACAAAACTTAGTCCACTCATGGATGGAAAAATCTTAGAGGGAACACTGGTCCCAGGTTTGGTCACACCTCAGCACAATGGGATGTGCTTGGAATTCAATTGTTTCTCATAAAATGGAAGGGGAGGGGTCTGGTAGGAGGGACAGTTATACTGCAGAATGATCATGGGGGCAGCAGGGGTTAGAGATGGGGACTGGGACAGCTATAATCCCATTGGACCAAAACAGGGAACAGGGATAGAGAAAGGGACAGCTATTTCAGAGAGTTTGTCTGTGTCTCTTTTTGTCTGTCCCCCCTCTCCTGTCTGTGCCTGCTGCAGACACCATGGACAGATGCTTCTCACCTGGTCCAAGCCTCTCTGGGGGCAGCCTACATACTGAATATCCCTCATCACAAGGCCACCCCAGAACAATGATTTAAAAGAAGAAAAACAAAACTTATTTGAGTTATACATATACATGCCCACTTCAAGGCCCTGGGGCTTTAGTGTGAATGCCAATCAGGCCCACAGCTTTGCCAACCCTCCCAGTGTCACCCAGTCTCCCCCAAAATCAGGGTCTATCTCCCAGAGACTACTGAAGCCAAAACAAGGAGATTTTAGGCCACTAAGCAGTAGAGTTAAGGCAGGTTCCCTGCCTACCCTGGCTCTGCACTGCTCCTGGAAGCAGCCTGCACATCCCAGTGGGCCCCCTCCCCAACTGCCAACTCTGCAGCTCCCATTGGCCAGGAACTGTGGCCAATGGACACGTTGGGGAACGGCACTGCCTGCATGCAGGGGCAGTGAGTGGAGTCCTCTGCTCCCCCCGGGGCCACAGGAACATGCCATCCACTTTCGGGAGTGGCACAGACCAGCGCAGGTATGGAGCCTGCCTTAATCCCACTGTGCCACAGACCAGATACCCCTCAATGTAAGTGCCATCTTGGAGTCTGCACTTCTCATCCACTCTCACACCCAATCTGCAGCTCGAAGACCCCTCCCAGAGCCATCATCACGCACCTCCTCCCACACCACAAACTGTTGAGCCCTCCTCCTAGAGTCTACACCCCAAGCCCCCTGCCTCATATATGAGCCCCCTCCAGTATTCAAATTCCCTCCCAGAGCCTGTACCCTGTACCCCCTCACACCCAACTCCATGCCCCAGCTTGGTGAAAGTGAGTGAGGGTGGGGGAGAGCACATGATGGAGGGAGAGAGGATGGAGTGAGCAGGGCAGGGCAGTGACTAGACAGTAGGCAATCCTAGGCCCATTTGTTCTTGGTTCTGTGTGTTTCTGATATATTACATGCCTGATTTAATTATTTAGATAACAGCGAACATCCTTTCTGAGCCAAAACTGCAAACCTACGAAACTATGGAACGTTATTCTAGCCATTACCTCATAAACCATACATTAGAGACGGGTCATTTCCACTTGGCCCTGAGTTACAAAAACGTTTAAACCAGTAGGTTGCACATATTTAATCAGTCATTCGCTATACTTCTCTCCACCTCCTCCATCTGGGATTTCGCCCACGCATTTTGTAAACGCCGCACAGATTTGCCCTAACATTGGAATCATTTGTTTTTACTGATGACCCTTAATTTGGTGAAAAGAAGATGGAGGCTTATACTCCTTCATCAGAGAACGCTTTCTTCAGAATAGAGTAGACCTAACGACTGCCCTGGGCAGCCAGGTTAAGGGCAGGAAGGAATAGAAATGTTTCCACTCAGACTGCATGTCTGATGTTGTGTGGCGCAGAGATCAAAACATGTTTTAGCAAGGGCTGCAGCATATAGCATATGATCTCATTCACATGATGATTAAAAGACAGAAGGACGCTTATTATCCATAATGCTGAAAATTCTAGAAAGCCTTTTCTTCTGGCCACTTGCAGGGCATAGTTTCATCAGGTGATACTAACCCCCTAGACAGAGTCCTATTCACAACATATTTCTTACTCAAGCCATCAAACTACAGCATACATTTTACATATGATAAATATTTCCAAAACAGTCTATCCTTGGATTCTGTTATTTATCTTTCAAGAAATGTCTCGATCCTGCTTTCAATTTTGTGAGTTTGGGCACATTTTGTAGCACTTAAACATCTAACTGCCTGCATCCACAAATTAGGAAGTTAGAGGTTTAACTGCTAAAACATGCAACTATAATTATTTGCAGAAGCAAAAATGCAGGCCGCTTTAGAAAATCAGGCCAGTTAGCATTTTTTTCAGAATATTCCTTTTGATAATTTCCTGAACAGAACAATTTCAAACACAAACCTTGTTATGTCTTTGCATTAGTGCCCCATTCACATACCTGTGAATTGGAGACCTCCAATTGCAATTATATTTCCCATTTTAGAATCCAGAGACAGAAAGGGTAGCCTGCACTTTTTTTCTCTCTCTTTTTTTTAAACTAAATTATTCCAAGCATTTCCTTCAGTAAGCTTGTTGCAGGTGGAAAGGTACGGAATGATAGAATATGCTAGGGCTGCAAAATGGCACCAGCTGATGGGGGGCAGAGCAAGAGGGAAATGGTCCTTAACTTGAAAAATGCCTGGTTGTTCTGATGGGTTAGGTTTTGGAACTCTTATACTTTTAAACACAACTTTTGTTATAGACAACCACAGTATTTAATGTGGAACGTCATAGTTTGTCTTTTTCCACTGAGAAACGACATCTTTGTACAAACATAAAGCATGCAAGCTTTAAATACAGTAATAAATCTTCCACTTTAAAACAGATATAGATCTTTAAGTTACTTTTCTCTCTCTCTTACCAAGACCAAGTCTGACCGATCCGTATGTACCAGCCTTTAACTTCACACTGCTGTAATTTCATTACATATAAAGCTTTCGCAAATATAAGATGTGCTTTGGGTAATTAGGTGAGCTTTATACATATATTTTCACAGAAAGCAGAATAGTTACAGGAAATAAAATATTTCTTACTAGCATGTTTAGCTGGCATTGCTCAGATCCTTAACTCAATTAATTTTTTTTAAATAAACAGAACATTCATACCAGGGAAGCTTGCTCTTCCCCTGTCTATCCCTGTCAGAGTGAGAGTAAAGTGCACAGCTCATCTGACCCCTGTCTTCCCAAGTTAGAGGGAGTAATGCAACAAACTGTGCACTTTCCCTTCACTCCCTGATGAAGGGGAACTGCCAGCAATGTATCTTGTGAGTCTGTGGTGGGAGGCTTCAGCCCCACCCTCCCTAAAAGGTGCCTGGGCGGTGGAAGGCTCAGGGATGGAGCCATCCTGGATGAGGAGGGGCATGCCCCCCCGCAAGCCCCTTTCACCTTCCTGGTGATTCTTTCTCTTTTCTGTTTGGTTTTATGAAAAGCAATCTCATTCTAGGCACATCCCATTTTCCTGGCACAACCAAACCCTTATCTTGCTTTCCACCCCACCATCAACTTCAGCCTGGACCAGTCTACACAAGAGATCCACTTCCCGGACACTACGGTGCAAATAAGTAATGGTCACATAAACACCACCCTATACCGAAAACCTACTGATCGCTATGCCTACCTTCATGCCTCCAGCTTCCATACCGGACACACCACATGATCCATTGTCTACAGCCAAGCACTAAGGTACAACCACATTTGCTTCAACCCCTCAGACAGAGACAAACACCTACAAGATCTTCACCAAGCATTCTTGAAACTATGATACCAGCCCGAGGAAGTGAGGAAACAGATTGACAGAGCCAGACATGTACCCAGAAGCCTCCTGCTACAGGACAAGCCCAAGAAAGAAACCAACAGAACACCACTGGCCATCACCTACAGCCCTCTGCTAAAACCTCTCCAACACATCAGTGATTTACAACCTATCCTGGACAATGATTCCTTAGTTTCACAGGCCTTGGGAGGCAGGCCAGTCCTCACGCACGGACAACCTGCCAACCTGAAGCAAATTCTCACCAGCAACTATACACCGCACCACAGTAACTCTAACTCAAGAACCACATAGCTACACCAGTGACACCATCACAGGACCTAACCAGATCAGCCACACCATCACAAGTTCATTCATCTGCACATCCACCAATGTAATATTCGCCATCATGTGCCAGCAATGCCTCTCTGCTATACGCATTGGCCAAACTGGACAGTCCCTACGTAAAAGACTAAACGGACACAAATCAGATATCAGGAATGGCAATATACATAAACCTGTAGGAGAACACTTCAATCTCCCTGGACACACAGTAGCAGATTTAAAGGTAGCCATCCTTCACCAAAAATCTTCAAGACCAGACTTCAAAGAGAAACTGCTGAGCTACCGTTCATCTGCAAAGTTGACACCATCATTTTAGGATTAAACAAAGACTGTGAATGGCTAGCCAATTACAAAAGCAATTTCTCCTCTCTTGGTGTTCACACCTCCACATCAGCTGCTAGAAGTGGGCCTCATCCTCCCCTGACTGAATTGACCTCGTTATCTCTAGCCTTATTCTTGATTGGTACTCTTTTCTTATGCCTGTATATTTATACCTGCCTCTGGAATTTCCACTACATGCATCTGACACAGTGGGTCTTTGCCCACGAAAGCTTATGCTCCAATACATCTGTTAGTCTATAAGGTGCCACAGATCTCCTCGTCGCTTTTGCAGATCCAGACTACCATGGCTACCCCTCTGATACTTGGCATTTGATAAGGTCTCACATGACCTTCTTATCGATAAACTAGGGAAATACAACCTATATGGAGCTACTATAAGGTGGATGCATAACTGGCTGGATAACCACTCAGGATATGTCTACACTGCATGCTTATTTCGAAATAAGCTACTCTGGAATAATTATTCCAAAATAGCTTATTTCAAAATAGCACTTCTACACTGCAGGGAAGCCTCAAAATTAGTTCAAGGCAGGCTCCCCTAATGTGGGCATGCTATTTCGATTCAGAGCTCCGGGAGGCACTGGGGAGGAATAACTTAGAATGGTCCTGGTGAGGGGCTATTTCGAAATAGCAGAATTGGAGTGTCTACACAGCCCCTATTCTGAAATAACTATCTCAGAAATAATTATTTCAGAATAAGCATTATTCTTCATAGAATGAGGTTTACAGAAGTCAGAATAAGCCTCTCATTATTTCAAAATTATTTTGAAATAACGCTATTGCTGTGTAGATGCTCACGTAGTTATTTCGAAATAATGGCCATTATTCCGAAATAACTTTGCTGTGTAGATGCACCCTCAGGGTACATCTATACTGCACAGCTATTTTGAAATAAGCTTTTCTGGAATAAAAAACAGGACTATGTAGCACTTTAAAGACTAACAAGATGGTTTATTAGGTGATGAGCTTTCATGGGCCAGACCCACTTCCTCAGATCAAATAGTGGAAGAAAATTGTCACAACCATATATACCAAAGGATACAATTAAAAAAAATGAACACATATGAAAGGACAAATCAAATTTTAGAACAGAAGGGGAGTGGGGAAGGTAAATGTCTGTGAGCTAATTTAGAGCCCCAGGACATAGTGTCAAGAATAACTCAAAATGGCCCTGGTGAGGGGCTATTTTGAAATAGCTGCAGTGGACTGTCTACACATACCTTATTTCAAAATAGCTATTTTAGAATAGGTATCATTCCTCGTCCAATGAGGTTTACAGATTTCGGAATAAGCCATCTGTAATTTCAAAATTATTTCAAAATAACAAAATAGCTGTGTAGATGCTCACATTGTTATTTCGAAATAATGCTAGTTATCTCGAAATAATGGTGCAGTGTAGACGCACCCTCAGAGAGTAGTTACTAATGATTCACAATCATGCTGGAAGGGCATAACAAGTGGGGTTCCACAGGGGTCTGTTTTGGGACCAGTTCTGTTCCATATCTTCATCAACGATTTAGATACTGGCATAGAGAGTACAATTATTAAGATTGCAGATGATACCAAGCTGGGAGGGGTTGCAAGTGCTTTGGAGGATAGGGTCATAATTCAAAATGATCTGGACAAATTGGAGAAAAGGTCTGAGATAAGCAGAATGAAGTTTAATAAGGACAAATGAAAAGTACTCAACTTAGGAAGGAACCCTCCATTTCGCACATACACAATGGAAAGCAACTGTCTAGGAAGGAGTACTGCAGACTGGGATCTAGGGGTCAAGTGGACCGCAAGCTAAATATGAGCCAACAGTGTGACACTGCTGCAAAAAAAAAGCAAACATGATTCTGGAATGCATTAACACGAGTGTTATGAGCAAGACACAACAAGTCATTATTTTGCTCTACTCTGCACTGATTAGGCCTCAATTGCAGTATTGTGTCCAGTTCTGGGCACCACATTTCAAGAAAGATGTGGAAAAATAGGAGAAAGTTCAGAGAAAAGCAACAAAAATGATTAAAGGCCTAGAAAACATGATCTATGAGGGAAGACTGAAGGAACTGGGCTTGTTTAGTTTGGAAAAGAGAAGACTGAGAGGAGACATGATAGCTGTTTTCAAGTATCTAAAAGGGTGTTACAAGGAGGAGGGAGAAAAATTGTTCTCCTTGGCTTCCGATAATAGGACAAGAAGCAATGGGCTTAAATTGCAGCAAGGGAGGTTCAGGTTAAACATTAGGAAAAACTTACTGTCATGGTGGTTAAACACTGAAATAAATTGCCTAGGTAGGTTGTGGAATCTCCATCACTGGAAATATTTAAAGAGCAGGTTGGATAGACATCTATCAGTGATGATTTAGACAGTGCTTGGTCCTGCAGTGAGGGCAGGGGACTGGATCTGATGATCTAGCGAGGTCCCTTCCAGTTCTAGTATTCTATGATTCTAAGTTATGATAAGAGGAAGCTGTATACCAAATTTGATGGTCTCAGCTCTTACCATTGAGGAGGAGGTCTTGAATAGACAGACAGAAACGCTCTCAAATACATAGTAGACTAGATTTACCTATCATTGCTTGGGTCCTTAACTCAAATAATTTTGTTTTTTGTAAAATAAAAGGAAAATGTACATGCTTCATTTGAATCATTGCTTTGGGGTGGGGCTGGAGATGAGAGGTTCAGTTTACAGGCTATCTGGGGGAGGGAGGACAACCCCAGACCTCTCTCACCACAGCAGCTGGGGGCCAGGCGAGAAGCACCTCTCCATGGCCGCTGCAGCTCCAGCAGGCACAGGCGGGGGAAGAATGCATGTCCCCTAGCTGGGGCAGGTCCAGGTTCATCTGTCCCCTGCGCTCCTCAGCCAGAGTGAGGAATGAAGCAGACTGTGCACTTTTCCCTGGCTTCCTGATGAAGGGGAACAGCCAGCAATGTTCCTATATGAATGGGGGAGGGAAGCGTCAAACCCGTTCACCTCACCCCGTCAAAAGGCCACCTGGGGGGTGCGAGGCTCAGGGCTGGGGGAGGCTCATTTGGAGGGTGGGGCATGCCCCCAGCCAGCCCCTTTCACCTTCCTGGTGAGTCTTTTTTCTGTATAGCTTTAGGAGAAACAATCCCATTCCAGGCACATTCCCATTTTCCAGGCATAACCAAATCCTCACCCTTTAAGTTATGATAAAAGGAAGCTGTGTACTGAATTTGGTGGTCCTAGTTCTTACTGTTTAGGAGTTCTTGAACAGACAGACAGATACACAAACTCTCTTGAATACACAGTAGATAATAGATCTTTCTTACACTTAAGTAAAAAAGTGGTACTAGACTTGAAATACTGCCCTTGATACAAAATACTACTTGCTGGGATGGCACTGGATAGAATAGGCCCAATTATGGGTTCACTTATGCACATTTTACAGTGAAGGAAAATTAATTTCAGTGGAGTTACTCCTGATTTACACCAGCATATCTAGAAGCAGAAGCAGACACAGAAATCTTGTGACTCTCTGGGATTATAATCAAGTGTTATATGCATCCTACTGGAAAGGAAACAATTCCAATTGCCCATTTCTACCACATAAGGCTTTCAATGGGATCACACCACCATATTTTTAGGAAGGGAGCTAGGTTAGGCAGCAAGGCTTTGAATGTGAGGAGGATGAGGAATAATAGGGCCTGGATTGTGGAAAGAGAAATCGATGGACTCTAACAAACCCCCTGTGATCAGCAGAGTTGTGTCACTACAAGGAAACATCACCCTCAGAGACTGTCTGATGATAAAATAATTGCTAATATGAGAGGATCATCATCTTGGTATTCCAGCTCTCATTTGGGCAGTAAAGGACTGGAAGTCATAAACAAAAATGTTTTTTTTGTTTCTATTACTGCTCCCTAAGGCTAGGTCTATACTACAGAGTTTTTGCGCAAAAACTTGCAGAGCATCCACACCTCAAGTGTGTTTTTGCTCAAGTAAAATGAAAAAAAAACAGAGGGTTTTTTCCAGTGTAGATATTCTTCCTTCTGCGAGGAATAACTCCTTTTTGCGCAAGAGTTTTTGCACAAAAAGGTGTGTGTGCACGGGGAACAGGGTTTTTTTGCACAAAAAGAGGCAATCAAAAAAAGCACAGGTGCCCTGGTGGCCATTCTGTAAATAGCAATCAGAGTTTCCTTTCGAGAGAGTGTCCATGCAGTCTGGATGCTCTCTTGCGCAAAAGTGCATCAATTTTTTGATGCTCTTTTGCAGTGCGGACATGCTCTTCCTCAAAAACTTTTTGCGCAAGATCTCTTCCGCAAAAGACTTCTTGCGCAAGAAGCCTGCAGTTTAGACATAGCCTAAATGTTAAAACAGGTCTCTACAAAACAATCCAATCTGGATTTATTTCTTTTTACTTACTTTAGCATGATAAATGTGTTTAAAATGATTGCTGAGACAAGCCTAAAACTTCACATCTACAAACTTGTTTGACATTTGAATTATTCAGAATAATTGGATGGAAAAGAGCAACCCAGAAGTTCCTGGGTCAATGAAAACACACTGTGTCTGTTTACTCTAGAACATGGACAGGAAATAATTTTTGACAGGGGGCCACTCCAAGATTTTGGAAAGTGGTCAAGGGCCGCACGCTTCCATGATATTAATGGAGGAGATGCAGGGTCTGGGCTGGAGGTTGAGTACAGAAGGGAGCTTGGCGTAAGGGACCGGGGTACAGGAGGGAGAATGGAGTCTGGGAGGGAGTTTGGGTAAAGAAGGTGATTGTGACCATGGGGCAGGGGACTGGAATGGAGGGGTTTGGGATGTGACCTATGGTAGGAGGGGATCGTGATCTGGGGCAGGAGATTGGGGTGTCTGATCTGGGAGGGGGTATGGGTGAAAGAGAGAGGAAGAGAGTTTGGGTTGTTGATGGGGGTAGGGGGCAGAGGATTGGGGAAAGGAGGAGTTGGGATGCCAAAGGCAGGCTCTGGCCAGAAGACTTACCAGCCAGCAGCCAAACCAGCCTGCCTGCCTTCAGAACTAAGGCTTGCAGAGCTTAAAACATTTATCAACCAGCCTGTCTGCCTACCTGCCCTGCGCCTGCACAGGCTGCACAGCCATGTGCTTGTGTGAATAACTGAGCCGAGGAGCGGGGCCTGGTTCTTCTTGGCTGCCTGTTATTTAAACAGGCAGCTTCCATTAGCCTGTTTCTTGCCAGAAACCAGCCAATGGGATTGTGCTGGGGGGTGGGAGCAGCTCCTGAAGCTTTTCCCCATCCCCTCCAGTTATGAAACAGGAACGGGGCCCAGCAGCCACATTTCTGAGCAGCGTGCAGGGCTGCGGGGCACAGGGCCGGCCCACAACATTTTGGCACCTGAGGTGGGGAGCTCAAATGATGCCCCCATATCCCCTTGCTTGGGCCAAAACTTTGAAAGGTCTCAATTCTGCCTTCTTCCTGTTCTACTCCTCTCACGGTACTGTGCATCTAGAGCAGAGAGAATACATATGCACCAGCAGCAGACACAATTTTCTACACTCTGGGTCCTAGTGGCGCCCCTCCCCCCCGCCCCAGTCTGGCACCTGGGGCGGCCGCCTCAGTTTGCCTCATGGTAAGGCCGCCCCTGGCGGGGCAAGCAGGGGAACCTGGCTAGGTTGCCTCGCTGCCTCCGTGGGACAGATCCAGTGGCTTGGTGGGCCAGATATGGCATGCAGGCTGGATTTTGCCCAGTTCTGCTCTAGTAAACAACAATATTAGCATACAGCTCTTGCTATGCCTGTTTCATTAACCCTTCCACAATATTCTAAAATACCTCCAAAAATATGGGCTGCATTTCCTTAAAAATACATCAGACATCTCCAACCATGGACTTGAATAAAGTGCAACAGGTGGGTAGGAGCACTGATCTTTTCCCCTGGGTCCTTACAAAATTTCAGCTACCAATGGATTTCTTTTTGGTTCAGGTTCAATGAAACTGGTGAACTAACGCACTTCAAAGAGCAGGGTTGGGGTTTTTTCCCTCCCATCATCTGAACAGTGTTTCTTGTTACTTTAAATCATGGTTACTGTTTTTCAATATATATCTTACACATAAGTCAGTTGTAGATCTGCAGCAGCTAAGGATCTGAATAACATCATGTGTAACAGTGTAACCTATAATTTTAAAAGGTCTCAAATAGTTTTTAAAATTGAATGTTGACTTGGTAATCTCACTCCAAAAGCATTCGCTTTTGGATAGTGGTTTTGCTTTTCTTATAAGAGCCTGATCAATAATGCAAATGTATGTCTTGCTAGTGGCATGTGATTTGCATAATTATGTCCTAGTGCCATAATTCACTAAATCAATCACAATTTTCATCTATTTTAAATAAGTCGGTATCAAACTGTGACTACAACCCTGTGTATTTATTTAAGGGAGTTCCCCTTGCCAGCAACCTGATATAATGTATTAATGGGGAGAATCAATCCAATAAATGAATATAGACCAGTCATCAGGACAATCCAACTAGAAATGGAACTACTGGTTGAACCTCCCTTGTCCGGCACCCTCGGGACTTGAGTGGTCTTGAACCACAGAGTTTTCTGTAGAAGGGGAGGTCAAGGATCCCTACCCCAGGTGTAGGGCTCTGTTCCTAGCTGGGGCTGCACTCCCTGCCACCTGCTGCTGCCTCCAGCCCCCCACCCTGCCAGCCCTGGCTGGGGTTGTATCCCCCACTGTACCAGCCCCAGTCAGGGGCCAGCCGCACTGCCTCCAACCCTGGATGGGCTGCACCCCCACAGCACTGGCCTGGGCTACGCGACTAGCTGCCAGCCCTGCTGACGCCAGCCCCAGCTGACGCCAGCCCCAGCGAAGACACTGTTCCTGACTGCTGGCCCTGCTGCCTACAGCCCTGGCTGCGGCTGTGCTCCCCCACCACACCAGCTTCGACTGAAGCTGTGCTCCCCCACTGCGCCAGCCCCGACTCAGGCTGTTTCTCACACCAGCCCCAGCTGCGCTCCCCACCTCGCCAGCCACAGTGGGGCTGCGCTCCTAGCCGCTGACACTGCTCTCTCTAGCCCCAGCAGGGGCGTGCTCCTTGCCACCAGCTCTGGCCAGGGCTGCACTCCGCACCGTACCAGCCCAGCTCGGGCTGCACTTCTGAAACTGGGCAGCTGGGGCTCTTTAGTCCAGCAATATCTGTGGTCCTGCCAAATCACGGATGTTGCTGGCCCAGAGAGTCCCGGATTTTAGAGGTTCAACCTGTATTATTATTTATGTTGCGGTAGCACCTAGACTCCATAGTCACAGAACAAGACCTTATAGTGCTAGGTGCTGTACAAATGCAGACCAAAAAGATGGCTCTTCTCCCAAAGACCCTTTCATTTATACAGCCCAGTCTTTCAAGGTTTAATCAAGAAAAGTTCCAACTAAAATCACGTATTTTTTCCTGATAACAATATTTTAACACCACCATCACCTAGCTCTTTTATAGTACCTTTCATCTATAGATCTCAAAGATAAGTAAGTATTTTTAATTTATCTTTCTGACCATCCATATTAAAACCATTTTTAAAAAATCCATTTACAAGAGACAGTACACAATGCTACATCAGTTGGGCAATATTTCATAATTTGTTACTTCTTTTAAAAACATTTTGCATTGAGGTGGCAAGGAAAAAATAATATGAGGGCTTCCAAACTTCATGGGACTAATTTTCCCCTTGTTTACACTGGTTTGATGCAACTTATCTATGTTAAGTAATTACATGACCCCCGTTACCATAGAATCTGAGCACCTCACAGATTTAATGCATAGGGTAACCATATTTCCCTATGCCGAATGCAGGACCCCAAGGGGAGGCCTGCTGGTGCTCAGGATTTCAGCCCCGCAGTGGGGAGGGGGGGAGTGAGCAAGCACTCGGGGCTTCAGCCCCACAGTGGTGGTAGGGAGCTGCCAGTGCTCAGGGCTTCAGGCCTGCAGCGGGGGGGAAGGGAAGAGGGGAGATGGGGGAGGAGAACCGCGGGCACTCAGGGCTCCAACCCTGCAACAGGAGGGGGGGGGAAGAAGCCACTGGTGCTCGGGGCTCCAGTTGCTGAAGCTCCGAGTGCCAGCGGCTCCCTGCCCACCCTGCCCCACTGCAGGGATGAAGTTCAGCCTGCAGCATGCAGGGCAGGCTAGGGAGGGAAGGGGAGCCACCAGTGCTTGGGGCTTCAGCGGCTGAAGCCCTGAGCACTAGGGTTGCCAGGTGTCTGGTATTCAACCAGACAGTCCAGTTTTTGGGCCTTCTGTCCGATAAAAAAATTCAAAAACTACCGGACATGTGCAATGTCCGGTATTTTCCAGTTTTCTGGCTGGGTGCCCAACGGAAGCCTGGTGGAGGCGGGGGGAGTGGCTGGGAGGCGGGGCGCGATCAGCGCTGGGAGCCTCTGGTTGCGTCTGACGTAGTAGTGACGCCTTGGGGAGGAGGAGAAGCCCTGTCTGTGCTCCTGAGCTCTGTTCAAGTGTGTTGTGGAGCCGTAGCTGGACTCGCTAGTGCTTCGCCAGGACCGTGCGCGGGACACGCAGCGCCTTGGGATCTGCATGTGCCTGGGTCAGTCCCGCTCCCCGCCAGCCGATTCTCTCCCAGCCCAGCCCCGCTCCCCGTGACCCCCTCCCGGCCAGCCCTGCTTCTTGCTGGCTGGTTCTCCTCGTCCCGATCTCCCCCGGCCAGGCCCGCTGCCCCCGACCATCCCCGCTTCCCGCCAGCTGCCCCTCCCCATCTCCCTCGGCCAGCCCCGCTGCCCCCGGCCCCCTGGCCAGCCCCACTCCCCTCCCGGCTGGTCCTTCCTCCCTCCCCCACCCTCAATCAAGTGTGTCCGGTATTTTTTCTGAAGCTACCTGGTAACCCTACTGAGCACTGGCAGCTTCTCCTCCTCCCCCCCGCCCACGACCAGCTGTAGGTGAAATAGAGGATAATTAGGGTTGCCAGGTGTCTGGTTTTGAACCGGACAGTCCGGTATTTGAGGTTTCTGTCTGGAAACAAATTGAGAAAATACCGGACATATAAATGTCTGGTATTTTCTAATTAAGTAAGTTTTACTATTATCATGAGTATCAGTACGTAGTTGCATACGGCCTGGCTGGTAGACACGCTCACCAGCCAGGCAGTACGCAACTACGCAGTGGGGGGGGGGCAGGGCTGGGGCGGGATGGAATCCCCAGGGCCAGATTCGCCCGTGTGCCCCACCGGGATCGTGTGTGGGACAGGCAGCACCCCGGGATCTGCGTGCGCCCGGATCAGCCCCGTTGGTTCCCCCCGCTCTTTCTCCCTGGTCAGCCCCACTCCCCCCAACCCCCTCCTGGCCAGCCCACTCCCTGTCGGCTGGGTCCTCCCCTCCCCCCGATCTCTCCCGGCCAGTCCCGCTCCCCCCAAGTCCCTCCCGGCCAGCCCTGCTTCCCGCCAGCCAGTTCCTCCCCCCACCTCCCGACCCCTCCCGGCCAGCCCCGCTCCCCTCCCGGCCGGTCCCCCTCACTGCCAATCTGAGATCAAGTGTTTCCGGTATTTTTTTCAAACCATCTGGTAACCCTAAGGATAATGTGCCCATTTTTTTAAAAAAGTTGGGACGCCAGGAGAAGCACTTAAATAAGGGACTGTCCCGGTAAAAACAACACAGATGGTCACCTTACTAATACATTTAGTCTCGCAACATTCCTGTGAGGTAGGACTATACTATTATGCCCCACTTTACAGATGGGAAACTGATGCACAGCTAGACTAAGCGACTTTCCCAAAATCACTCAGAATATCTGTGGAAGAACAGGGACTTGAACTCTTGAGTCCTCAGGTCTCCTGAGTGCTAAGCTAGCACCTGTACCTCAGGACTTAGTATCAAACAGCACAATTCTTCAGACTCAAATATTGTACTTGTATAACAAAGTCCCTTTTTACCAGTGGCAATAAAATATGTAATGCTCCGATTTCTATGTTTACTCAAACATAACCACACAGAGCCTGCTTCATAAGGATTCAAGCATTTTTTCATCCTTTGAGAGGGCAGTATTTGCTTTCAAGCATGTTTTCATGCTTTGAGAGGGCTGAGGCAACTTTGCTTTGGAGTATTTCAAGAACAGAATATCTATACATATATTTTAAACGTGTTACAATATTTTGGCTATACTATTATGTGGATGTATGAGATTTATTTTTTAAAGAACAATCACAGTTCAGTTCAAGAGAAAACCTACAATCACTGTGATAGAATTCTGATAAGAAAATTGTTTTAACCCCCTTGTAGTCGATTGAGTGTCTCTAATCTGGTAACAACCTATCAAAATGCTTTGTTATGCTCTCTTTACTGCCCAATGTGTCATAAAACATCATTCCACACAAACACACTCCCACCTACAGTTTAACAAACATGGATCTCAGTACAAAGGCAAGGTTATGAAACAAGTGTAAAAGTTATGTGTAGTGATAAAAAATTAAGGCTCCCTTTCTTCTCTTTACTTGAGCCATTAAATGTAATGTCTTTGAAACAGAATTTATGTGATACTTACTTCACAATTAATTTAAATGGAACAAAGGATTCTTGACTATCAAGTTACATTTCTTCATGATTTGGGGCAAATCTTAAGAAGTCAAATGATGACAATTTCCAAGACCTAGCAAGAAAAACTGTACTCTTCTGGGACAAATCAATTCACAAAGCCCAAGACAGAGAGTGTAAAAAATGAAGAGCCATTGCTCCGAAGATTCTCTAATCCAAAGACATCTCAGTGAGGGAAAGCCCACCTAGCCTGTTTGGCTATGAATGAAAGAACATTAAACATGGCTAAAACAAATGCCATTTCTTTGCTTAAGTGGCCATTCTCTTTCTTACATAAATGAATCACAGATTGAGAGAACTGGAAGTTGCCTGCTTAACAGGCCTCTGAGCTACCAAACATTCATCAACTCAAAGAGGTTCTGGATCCATTTTAATTTGCTCACACCAAAACAAGAAAGTATAGTAGTGAGATTCGGAAAGGCACAAACACCCCTTTCATTCTCTACCGCACAAAAAAGGTACTCAACATTTTTATCTAAATCAAAATGAAGAGATATGCCATTATTTGGGGGAGGAGGAGAATTTTTTTTTTTTTTTAAAGGAAAGGAAACTACCCTCAGGACCACTATGCTTGAGGGAGAAAAGTATATGTTAACATCTAGAATCAAGATCTCGTGTAGTTTTATTTATTTCTGAGTGGAGCTGAGAATTTTGCCCTGAGATCTGAAAAGTCCTTTTTAAATATTTAACTAACTCCAGGTCATAGTTCTGGAGTGAATGAATTGTGGTAGAGCATGGGCAGCTGGTTATAATACTTCCTCCTAGGGTTGCCAGATGGTTTAACCAAAAATACCGAAACAACCCCAAAAAAAAAAAAACCCTGTTGAGAAAAAAAAAAGGGGGAGACCAAAGTTGTTGAGCAAGGAAAAAAAAAAAAAAGGATCCCGACAATTATTAAGCAAAATAAAAAAATTTAAAAATACAAAAAAACCAGCATGGCCCCTTTAAGGCCTTTGGGTTTTGCCAGCAGCCATCTTCCTCCGTGCCACAAGACAGCTTCCCTGCGGAACCAGGTAAGCGGGGGGGGGCGGGGCCTAGGGGCTGGGCTGATTGCTGAGTGTCATAGGGTTGCCATGTGTCTGGTATTTTTGCCTCCTGGCAGAGAAAAAAAATTAGAAAATACCGGGCATTTTAGGTGTCCAGTATTTTCTGATTTTTTTTACCGGACAGGAGGTAAAAATACCAGACTGTCCGGGTCAATTCCAGACACCTGGTAACCCTACTTCCTCCCGATTTCTATAACTAGAAGACAAACACATAGTTACCACAAACAATGTGAAAGCTGCCTGGTGCACTGCCTTCAAAGTCTCTTACTACAAGAGGTTTTTGCCTCTACACAGTTCGGACAAAAGATTCTCAGCATGCTCAGTCATACAACTGCAGGAATGACTGATGTCCCCTTACTAAGATGTTAGCTTTCCCCCTCTTTAAACAGTGAAAGAGAAGAATAAAGAAATCAATGTCTCAAAATGAGTTGCCAACTTGGCACATGAGGCTGCCACTTGAGAATGACCTGTGTCTAGACCCAGACCTATTGCGCTTTCACAGTGTAGAACGAGAAGCTAAAGGTGCTCATATAACAGTGGACACTACTAGCAACATGAACAAGATTGTCTAGAATAGGTCAGAAATCTGAGACACTTAACAAAAATCACTAAATAGCACAGAGCTGGTACCACCTGGTGATAGTAAACAAGTGCCTAGTGAGATCCAGCAAACATGATATGGAAAGTGTGACATCTAATTTTTTTTTAATGTCTCCACCTGCTGATAGAGAAAGGAAACCCACTTGCTCAGGCAATATAGGACTGGTAGAAAGGCACATGCACAAATGTAAGACTATTGTTCTAAATCTGAGTTTAAGGAAGCACATCTATAGCTAAGCCCACAGTTCTAACACCAGGATTTGAGGGAGGGATCAAGTGGATTGTGATCATGGCATTAATTATAAATAAATGTTTTCCTATTTTTTGTATTAATCTTCCTGAAGACAAGAATACTTTAACCCTAGAACTTTCTCAGGTTCTAACAATTTAACACATGAATATAGATGATGCACTGCTAGCATATGTGCTACATTCAGCCATTTAACATTGTCGGTATACATGTATAAGGCAATTCATGTATTCATTTGGTTTTCAAAGTAAACAACACCAAGAAAAACTATTCGCTATCTACAGGAAAAAACAGAGCGTGCTGAGCCCCTTTCAGCGTCTCCTCACCTCCTCCCACTGGCTGCAGGATCAGCTATTTAGTGGAGTGCCGGAGGTACTGTGGGAGGACAGGGAGGAACAAGGGTGGTACATGTTCAGGGTAGGGGATGGGAAGAAGGAGGACAGAGTGGGGGTGAAGGTGAGAGTTTGGGAGGAAGAGCTGGAGTGGGAGAGCATTTTGAGGAAAAGGAGAGGGGTCAAGCACCCTTCCTCCCCCAGGAAAGGACAAAGTCACTGCCTGCAATTCCCCATATCAATTTCAGAAACACTGGTCATTTATTTAATGTGAAACTTTTGATGCCAATTAAAAAACTGTTCTGCTATATTATTGTTTAACTATTATAAAACATGAAACTCAATTCTCCATTGGTATAAGAGTGTAACAATTTATATTGCAGTTAGTTCTTGCGATTTCAGTGAAATAATGTCAGTGTAAGAGTGGTGAATGAAGGCCATACAGTCTGATAAATAAAACTGAACTGTTAATACATTTGTGACTTTTAAAAATGAAATAATTGTACAAGTCTGTTCTTTGGTTTATAGATACAATCTTCATTAAACCAAGAATTATTGTTGCATGCAAAATATTTAGCTCCGAAATAGGCTGATTGTATCTTAGCTCACTTTCTTTACTGTTTAGAACCATACTCTGCTATAAGTATCTTCCAAAGTACAAGGATTTGAGTACCCTTTATAACTGTCATCTTGTCAAAGTTGAATTCATATCTAAATAGCATTCAGGTTTATACTTCAGTCTTCTCAGCTTAAGGACTTTCAAATAAATCACATAATTCTAATAACAAATGGCTGCTAAGCACTGTCATTTTACATGTAGACATACAGAGATGAAACCCCTTGTACAATCACTCTATACACATGTCAAAAAGTATCATCTTCAATTCACTGAACCTTTCAAAACAAGCACACACAATGTTTCTGGTATTCTAACCTAACCTGCCTTTCACCCCCTTCAAAAGATGCAAAAGACTAAAACAAGAAGGAAAAAGGACATACACAGGCATTTCTCATCAATTCCTAAATGGTCCAATGTACTCATAACACACTCTCTCTCTCTTTCCTTTCCATCATGTGAGTGATGAAAACCTGATGGAACAGGCCTGCAAGCTACATAACTAACGTTAAATCACTGGGGTGCTTGCTCAGACACAAATATTCAGAAGCAAACATGGGGAAACTGCACAGGCAGCAAGTGAAACCCATTTTTGTCATGAAGTGAAGAAGTCAAAAAGATGTTAAACATTTCTGAATAAAAGTACTACAGGTAATGTGCTAGGGGGGATCAGTTTTCTTGAAAAACAGGAGTCAGTCTGTGACCTGGCTCCCCAGGTATTACATGGAGACCTCAGGAACAGCATAATTTAGAAACTGCTTCAAGGAGCCCAGCGAAACCTACAGACATGAAATTCCAGTCAGACACAGGAAATTCTTTAGGAAATAAAAGAATTGTATGAGTCAGAAGATGAAAATCCCCATGAATACCCAACCCAACTAATTCAATGAAGTACTAACACTAGGAAAGGAGTGTGATGAATTTTGTAGCACACATTTAAACAAATCAGGAAGCTGAACAAACCTGAACAGGTTTGCCTTCTTGCACTCCCACTCACCTTGTTTGTTTGTTTTTTGGTTTTCCACAGACTCTCCCGTGCTGTGGGTATGTTTCCTTTTAGATAAAAGCACAATTTAAATCTCAAATATTTGGCAAGATCTCCCCTCTGTGGCCGTGAAGAAGTCATTCATTTATTATTTATAATACTGTAAAGTTTGGAGGCCCCAATCAAATAAAAAACCCATCCTGTTAAGCACTGTGCAGAAATATAATAAAATACAGTCCCTGACCCAAAGAAGTTTATAATATAAAACTTAACATTTACCTCAGATTCACCATCCCCAGCATGTGTTCCTAATAGTATCTTTATACAGCTATTGTGAGAACAGACACTTTCTGTTAAGTGCTTTGAATAAGGTGAGTGCTATGTGAGCTCAATCCTCAACGGTGTTGAGTACTCTGGTCTCATCCAGCATAGCAGTTAGGCACAAATTCACCTTTACGCATCTGAGTAGTTCCATGGACTTCAACAGAACTACTCATATGATGAAGGTGATGCAGAGACTAAAAATTAAGCCTAAGTGCTTTGCTGAATTAAACTATAGTGCTTAGCATTTTGCAGAATTAAACCCTACATATATTTAGTAACATTATTAGTATTCTATCTGGATTCATAAATGCAACAAATCAAGCCTAGACTCAGTAGCTGGCAACATGATTATTTAGGGATACACAGCATGACATGCCACTTCATTTCAGCATCATCGCATACAGCATTTAAAATAAGGAGTAGGAGGGTGATTACTGTCCCATTTTAGATGCCTCTGTGTGGGACAAGGAGAGTTTTCAATGACTTTGATGAGTTCTTAGTACAATTGCACTAATGCACATAAGCAATGTTTAGTTGTTTGTAACAGCAGAATGCATTTTAGGACACTTAACCAATTACAATATTTTCTTAAATTATGCTTGCCTAGAATTCTTGCTGTCTTTTGGCAAGAAGTTGTAAAAACTAGAGCTGCATAGGAATCAGATTTTTTCATTTAAGTGGGAGTTTCACCGTTTTGAAATCTCTTCTATCCACAAACAGAACAAAAATAAAATAAAAATGATGATCCAGGAACCCAAGCTCTGAAAAAAATCGTGCTTTGGGTTAATCTAAATGTTACATTCCAATTTCATTTTTTTATTTTATATTAAATTTAAAGTATTTTTACATACATTTAGTCTACTGCTTAGCTTAATCTTTTAACTGTCTGCATCCTTCTATTTTGGTTTGATTCTGGACTCCACTTAAAATAGTAACTGTTTACATTAAATGGACAAAAGAATGTGTGATGTATTTTAACTGTCAAAAGTGTTGTGAACCGCAGCAGCTGGAAGAAGAATTCACTCACAGACTTGTAGATTCAAACCTCCTATATTCCCTATATTAGCAGTTACACCTTTACTCTTGAATGCAAAAAATCTTCTCTGGTGCAAAGTAATAGCAGCTTTGTGTGCTGCTCAACAAAATATAAATCTAGACTCCATAGGTGCTGCCTATACAGGATCAGAAGAGTAATCCATTTAATCCAAAAGCTTCAGAGGGGTAGCCAAGTTAGTATGTAACTAGAAAAACTTAAAAAACAACGAATAGTCTAGCCGCGCCTTAAAGACTAACAAAACATGTAGAGCTTTCGTGGGTACAACCCACTTCTCAGATGACGTCTGAAAGAAAGTACCCACGAAAGCTCATGATACCATCTATATGTTTTGTTGGTCTTTAAGGTTCTGCTAGACTATTTGTTGTTCTTTAAGTTTTTCCATTTAATCCAGAATCTTATCTACAACACCGTCTCATACCAGATCCTTCAGAGGTGTAAAAATGTCCATAAGGTTTCTTCCTAATCCCTGTCAATTACTGGTTGGTTTATGGCACAGATGTGATACAGTTTCCCCATCATGTCAAATGTTATAAACTTTGACTCGTGCCTTTACACTTGTCAATTGGAGAATTTAATTCTAATCTCTTTAAAAAGATATCTGAGATAACTGGATAATAATCACCAAGGGCTGAATCCTGGCCCCCCATTGAAGTCAACAGGAGTTTTACAATTATCTTCAACAGCCTCAATGTTGATTTACATTTGTTTAAATGGACTTATGCAAAATAATTTGGTGATTCAATTCATTTCCTAGTGATCAAGTATCCACATGACAAAACACACCCTCACCCTTGGCATGCCTGTCTGCGATCTCTGGAGATAGAACAAATGGTTGAATGGTGTTTAACATTACTCTGTCCCCTCTGAGGGAGGAACCTCCCCCCCACCAAAGGAATAACAGACTGGCAAAACAGTGTGAGCAACCATCCACCACTGCCTGTCCAGGACCTCTACAAAGGATAAACAGAGAACTATAAATAGATGTCAAATTGATCCAATGGAGTCTGTGTTGTATTTATATGAATAATACAAAACCTGAAGTTATGAAAATTACGATGGATCCAAGGATTGATATTTATGGTTCAGCTGTCCTCATGTGGGGACAATTTCCTACTTTATGTATTCATCACTCTTGAAATAGAGATTAAAATACTATGTATAATATTGCTTTTGTATGGTTAGCTACGTGACGATTAGTTCCTAAATCCTATATAGATTGGCACTTTATAAATGCCTAAAATAAACATATTTTACATCAAGTAATGAATTATATATTATAGAAAGAGACTTGTCTGATGTCACAATATAAACAATATTAATTTAAATAAAACTTATGCTAATATCCACTTATCTGATGCTACCTATAAATTTACTTTTTAATTATTGAGAAATTCATATTACTGGTTCAGTTTACTTTCTTACAAATGAAAAATCAAATAATAAATCAGGCTAAACAAGATCATTAGATATAAGCAGATATAACTCAGCTTTTGGGAGATGAAGACCAAGCTATGATTTTTTTTTCTTTTTCAGTTATTACCACTAGTACTTAAAGTTTCTGCAGGCCAAATGATACCTCACTTTTGCCTGTGCAACCCCGTTATCATCACTAGCCTTGAGTTCTGCATTTTAAGGAAACATTTTTATCATGGTTTGTTTGCTTATTATTGGGTGTTTTCTTGTGGAAGATTATTTTTGTTTATCTGAGAAATGTAAGCAAATTTTAAAATAGCAAAACAAAAAGGTAATCATTTTTATTTAGGAGGTTTATTAAAACTGAATCCTCAGTTAACTAACAACAGAGAAGCCTGTTTGAGTAATTTATAAAAACTTCTGCAAACTTAGAAAAGAACAAAAATTCCCATTACATAGCTATTTATATGTATTCTTCCTTGAGGAGGTATTCTAAATGTAATAGGTTTCAGATGTACAGGAGGTTGTTTGAATGGCTGAGATGGAGTAATAGTTTTACTAAACTACAAAATAAACAGATTCATAAAACTTGTGCAAACAGTCATAGTGCTGGGTCTTTTGGCAAATGTCACCATTAAAAATGGACAATTGTATTTAGCATGTTCAACTGAAGAACCCCTCTTTTTATTTATTCACCCCCTTATGTCTTTTACCTGTACAATTACCACTTATGTACTAGTACAAAAAATAAGACTTAATACAATATAAATTCATGCACTGCATTCAAAGACAGTGCGGTACTTCACTTGACTATTTATTTTAAAGTAAACTCTGCTGACACCCTATATAAACAGTGCCTGGTGCATTTGGGATGTGTTTGGAAATCACTGAAACAAAATTAATTCATGTATCAGACATACTATCACTTATTTGATACCTCCCTAGCAAAAATTCTGCCAGAAATCTCTCAAAGTGAAGCAATTGTGGATATGATTGGAATTGATTGGATGAAGAGACCACCACAAGATAGACCAAATAGATCACTAAGAATTCTTTCACATCAGGGGTGAGTTCCATGGCTCATTCTGTGAGGGGACAATTGAGCTCTATCCCCACCCCAAAAGAAGGAAGGAATGCTGCCAGGAGATCCTCACAGAGACTTTACCAAAGGAGACAATTCAGCACAATTACTATAACCAATTCAAAATGCTGGGGTTACATATAAAATACTGGCTAAAGCAGGGTTGGGGAACCTTTTAAGGGCTGGGGCCCACAGACCCACAGAAAAATCAGTCGGGCAGCAAACAAGTGAAAAGCAAAAAAACCTTGATCAAACCCTCACTGATGTGGCCCTGACTGAGAAAGACACCCTCCACGTTCCTCTCGCACACCAGAGCATAGGGGGCCCGGGCTAGTAGATTTTGTGTGCTCCAGCTCATGGTGGAACAGCGGAGGAACTGGATCACCAGCACGGGCTCCCAAATGTTGGGAGAGAGCCTCGGGGGCCAGATCCAGGCAAACTGGGGGTCGCATCCAGCCCCTGGGCTTTAAGCCCTGGGCTAAAGGAACTATTGAAAAATTAGGCAAAAAATTTCACCTAATATTTAGAATCATCACAAATATCTTGGAAGATATGACATAGCAGGTAGGGATTCTGCTGCACTCACAAGCCCATGCTCACATGCCGATTGGGCTGACTAAACTGGTACGGCAGGGCTACTCAACACGTGGCCCGCAGTGCAGTTTGGATTTACGTGGGGCTCAACACGCAGCCCGCGGATAGGATTGTTTGAACATGGCCTCCACTGGGAACACGCTCTGCAACAGCGAGGAGTCTCCCAGGTGGAATGAGCACTGAAAGACGCAAGCGGACGGGCTGGCTGGAACAAACGGGTACAGGGTGTCAGTGTTTCTTGCCCCCAGGAGGAGATACTGGGAGCACCGGGGCATTGGGTGGAAGAAGCTATTTGCATATATTTGCATGTATGTGCAACCACACTTAAGCTGCGGCCCTCGGCATGTGCTATGAGTATCATTGTGGCCCCCGGGGCTTCTAAAGTTGAGTAACCCTGGGGTACAGGATTAAATTGTTTTCTCTTACAGCACTGCAGGCAAGTGGAAGTTCACTTTCACATCAGTGGTGTAATATTGGCAGCATTATGCTGCTGGAGTTATCCCAAGTGACTCAATGGAACCATTTTGGAAGGTGCAGTAGGATTCTTGAAATTACTTGCAGTCCATTTTACAGGGTCACAACTGTTGGTATTTACAGCCTGCTAAGCCAAAAGCAACTTAGCTGCCATTTAAAACTTCTTTTCCTTTTAGATATGTTTCAAAGATGCAGCAATGAGGTAACTGACTCAAAGGAGATCTAACTTGGTATACCTGGATACTAATTTTTGAAAATTAGGACAAGACAAGCCTTCTGCTCCCAGGAACTCTACTGATGAGTCTTTGAAGTTGTAGCATATTTTGGTGGTATAAGCTAACCATGTGGGGAATGGGTTTGGCTAAAAGGTTGCTGTCGATCAGAATCTTTGTAATTTACTTCTTGGTTCATCAGAATTAATAGCTAACAATGACCCAACACTGGAACCTCACATGCAAACCCTTCTGGATTTTGGGAAGCCTTCAGATTCAGATGCCTGGATCTAAACACAAATCGACAGTTTGGTTCTGGGTTTCACCATAAGGAACCTGCTGTGTAGTTCTGCTGTAGCAGACATTGCAGAATAGCAACTGACCTCTGGAGATTTCCTCCCAAAGGCTTACCATGTTTGCGGCACCTACAAACACTAACCCATGTTAAAGGGCTTCCCCATCCCAACACTGTAACAAAAAAAGAGCCTGAGACTACAATTTCAGCCATTTAAGTGTATGTCTATACTGCAATATGAAAATCTGCCACAAGAAGTCTTGGAGCCCAGGTCAGTTGTCCTGGGCACACGGGGCTCAGCTTTGGAGCTAATAACTCAGTGTAGATGTCTGAGCTCAGGTTGGAGACTGGGCTTTAAGATCCTCCCCTCCAAGCCCAAACAGCTACACTGCAGTTTTTAGCCCCACACCACCCCCTGGCCAAGCTCCACAACCCGAATCAGTTGATCTGGGCTCTGAGCCTGGATGTTGCAGATTTTTCTATTGCAGTGCATCACATTGCTATGGGTCTGTTATTGCAGGATAGATATATGCTAAGTTACCACCCACCAGTGGAGCCAACAGACTCGCCAAGCCCTTGGGCAAGGCAGGAGTGACCGGCTCCATATCCCTGGACGAGTGGGGCCCGTGAAGAAGGGGTGGGGCTAGGACTAGCCCTCAGCACTGCCTAGAGAGCACTATGCCTACCCCAGGCAGCCCTCAGTGCTGGCCGGATAGCGCTGAGCAGGACTCGGGTGGCGATTGATATAGACTGGGACTCTGGCTGCCACAGTACCAGTAGCCTGGAGCCCTAGGCCCTTTTGAATTGCCAGGCCCCAGGACAGTTGCCCCTTTTTCCTGCATCCATTGGTGAGCCTGCCACCCACCACTGGGCCTAATCTCCTCCCTGTGAACAGTTTCTTGTGTGTAAGGTTCTCAAGAGAAAAACTATGGAGTACTGAAATCACAGAGCCTATTTTGAGTCCTGAAGAAATAATAACCCTCACAAGAACAGCCAATTCCAATCCCTGCCTCTGAATCTACTTCAAACCCCAACCGCTAGCACCAATCTGGATCCACTTCGATTGTACAAACAACTTTCTGTATATCCAAGGCATTGTGTCTGGTATCTGCTGGCAAGGTCTTTGCTACCCAAACACGGATCAGATCATCTTCCAGAACATTTTCAGTTAATAGAATTACATGAGTTTGGAAATTTCACACAGTAAAAAATATTTTACTTATTTACTTAAGTACAGGTTGGACCTCTCTGGTCCAGCACCCACGGGACCTGATTGGTCCCAGACAAAGGGATTTACCAGACCAGGGGAGGTCCCTGCCCTAATATCCCATGCTAAACCACTGCCCCCTTCTTCCTCTGCTGCCCGCCCCGCTGCTCCCTGGCCAGCCATTGCTCCCTGGGCTGGAGCTCTCCAGCTCCTGCTGGCCCCGCTGCTGCTGGGGTCAGAGCTGAGCAGCCGGGGTTAGAGCTTCCTGGCTGTGGCCGGGGCTGGAGCTTTGTGGCCACTGCTGACCCCCTGATACTGTGCAGTTGCTGGGGCCAAATCTCCCCACTGCGGCACCGCCCCACACATCACGGTGAGTCACCCCGCCCCTCCTCCGTGCTATTGCCACATGGCCAGACCTCCCTATACCTGGACTCTGCGGTCCAGGAACATCTGTGGTCCTGCCAGACCATGGATGTTGGTGGACCAGAGAGTCCCAGTTAAAGGAGATACAACCTGTAGTAATAATTAATTTGCCCATTCTGTGCATCAGGAATATAGAAGCCTGCTACTTTGGCCCGGATGCCTTCAGTAACTGCCTCAAAGACAGAAATGTTTCTGGTGGATGAGAGGTGCACCCCCAAATACAGGTCCACCTACTCTCCCAGGTCAGCTTCCACGTCTCACTCAATTCCACTTGAGATGGTTTTTCACTCTTTTGTATACTTTGCAGCATACTTCATCCTGACTTCCCCTCTCTCCTGGATCTGCTTGCCTATAAGTCTCCCCCTGTTGGAAATAATGCCTATGTACCTTACTGCTTTGGGTTGTCTCTCCTGAAATCCTCGTCCGGGCCCACCTTTCTCTTCACTGCAACACCCCCAAGCCTAAGTTGCTCAGACTCTCGCACAAGCCGAACATTGCTATGCACATTCTGAGCCACGCTGTACAAAGAAGCATGAGCACGCTGCCACCACCATTCTACAACAGCTCTGTTGAATCTCTATCCATTTCAGGGTCCAATTAAAAAGGCCCCTCCTTCGGTATCAGAATACTCTGCAGTTCATTCAGGCTTCCTCAGCGCTCTTGTTTCTCTGCGCTACCCCGCCCCTGGACTCTCTTTGCTCACCTAGCAACACCCTATTCTGATTCTTAGCACAGTCTCACTAGTGTGGGGTGCCACAGCATGCTTCACTGCCATGGAAGCAGGCTGTGTGTGGAGAGCCCTGCTGCTTTTCAGGTGCCTTAACAACCCATGGGTGTAGCATGGCGAAGGCCATTAGGTCAGTGGCTACACACATTCCCACAGCAGAGGGGGACACCGCTAAAACCAGAAGGGGCCGTAGCAATGGTAGAACTTTGACTGGCGTGTTCTGTCCTCTCCCCTCCCCCAGCACCTGTACCCCACCCTCAAGTTTACTGCTTTGCATGTGGGAGGAGAGGATTTGGCCCCATTGCATTTACTGAGGTCATGTTGATGGGCAGGCTCAGAATGCAAAAATTAACTCATTGTGAGCAAATTACCCCTTCCCTTCACATTCCCATCAAGTTGCCTTCCAGTTGGACAGGCAAAAATGTGCTTTATGACTGCAGTCAACTCTAACCTCCTATGCAGAGGGTCTGCTTTTCTTAAACTCAAAAACTCTGCAGAAATATAAAAGGCAGCTATTGCCCCCAAGATGTTCGCTGTCAATCCTGAAATGTTTGCAGCCTTCCAAGAAGCGTAAACATACCAACAACTTTGCACACACTCCCACTGTCACTGTACGGCACTCTGGGTGTTCTCAGTAGGGTTCCTTCCTATACAGCCACTAAAGAAATAAACTGCAGTCTAAACCTCTGCAGGGAAAAAAGTGAACCACTAGGATAATCAGTTTCAGAGAGCTGACTTGGTTCCCACCAAACAGGCAGTAGCATACGAACACCCCACAGTAGGCATTCAAACACCTTGCAGATCAGGATCCAGTTTAAAGGTGAGGCTCAAAAAGATATGAGGACCCCAAATCATGCAGATCCTCCATTCCTGTGCTCTGAACACACACAAAGGGTGTTCAGGCCTTGCAAACTCTGTTAACCCAGGACACATTTAGCCTGAGGGCCAGCAACCCAACTGCAGCCATGTGGAAACAGTTCTACTGATTATTTATCCCTGAAGTATAACTGTATTGATTACATCTCTTTCAAAATGCTCAGGGGGTGAACTGCGGCATACTGGGGACAGTCGTAACATTTCAGTTCTCATTTTTATGTTTCAACTCCAATATTGGTATCGGTATTCAGAATATCAGTTTAGTCTTTAACTGTGGGTTTAATTAGAAAATACTTGCTCATCTCCTAAAAAAATCTGAAGTCTTAAATGTCACAATAGTGTACAAGCTGTAACTAATTTTCTAGAAAGACATGAAACAAGCTAGCCATCTTTTAGAGATATATTATCTATTAATTCTAATGTTATAATCCCAAATTGGGATCGGGAAGCCCTTGTGCTAAGCATCATACACAAACAAAAATAGTCAGACCCTGAAGATTCTGCATTCAAAGACCAACATATTCAAATGCAGATGCCTACAATTAAGCATCTAATTAAAAATGGCCTGATTTTTGAGCTGTGGGTATCACACTCTCTGAAAAAACAAGCCTCTTCTTTAACCTCACCCATCTCCAGTGGAACATTTTGGATATACTTTCCTAAAGAAAAGTTACAATCATGGCAAATAGCCAGTCCAAATATTTAAATTAGGTTAACAAGATAAATTATTTAATTTACACCTTCTTTGTTCTGCCCTTGTTTTGGCCATCCATCTCCTTTACTCTGTCTGTGTTACAACATTATTTACCTTACTTTGGATTTGCATTTTTTTCATTCATCTTTATTAGGGCCTGATCCAAAGCCAGCTGAAGTCAAAGAAAAGACTCACACTTACTTGAATGAGGACTGCATTAGCACAGCACCAGTCCTGTTACCATCACTTTCTGAAGGCTTTTAAAAATCACTGTTGTATTATCTCTAGTCCCCCATCATCTATTAGTTTTAGAATACACTTGTATATATAAACCGTAATGCTGAAATAATGTGATAAGGGCAAAAAGTTTCTGTAAATATAGTCTGCTTTTGGCAGCAGCAGCTAGCTATTCATACAAGGATGGTGTCCGCTGGGGGAAAAGTCATTAATAACACTTAAGATGGCTGAGGAGTTCAATCTGCGCTCTACAGGTTTTCCCACTTGTGTGACAGGTGGCTGGGCTGGGATGCTGTACGCTTTCCTTCCTCTCCTGCCATTTCTCCACCTCTTTAGCAAAGCAATTCTCTTCAAAAGGAGCTCCAGCTTGATGAATGATGCAACACCCTTGCCAATCAGCTCTGTTGCCAATCAGCTCTTCCTAATGCATAGGACCAATGCCTCCCTTTTTAAGATATATTTTCAGGGAGTCTTTGTAGTGGGTCCTCCTTCCATGACTAAGTTGAGACAAGGGGACTTGCTTCTGAAGATGAGTATCAGCCATTCGCACACAGTGACCAGCCCAATGAAGTTGATGTTTCATAATCGTCACCTCAACACGAATGTTGTTTGCTTGAGAGCGAACACTGGCATTGGTGTGATAGTCTTCCCATCTAATACAGAGAATCTCCTAAGGCAGCATTGTTGGTTGCCACTTGAGTAACATCCCAAAGCCACCTTATGTATCTAATGTCTCGCAACCAAAAAGGAGAATGGGAATGACTACTGCACTGTACACCAAGATCTTAGTATCCATTTGCAGATCTTTATCAAAGACAGGACTGAGCAACTTTCTAAAGGATGAATGACACAACAGATCCTATGTTCCATCACCACATCAAGATTGGATGTATGGTAGAAGTGGCTATCAAGGTAAGAGAAATGCTCAGCCTTTTCCAGGCATTCACCACTAGTGACAATCTGCAGGAGGAAGAGAGCAACTTATAGTAGGGCAAGCTGATGGACCACCTTAACTTTCCCTGTGTTGAGGGAAAGCCCCAGGCTATGATAGGTGCCTGAGGAAAAAAAAAATCTAGGGAGGGCTACAAGTCAGCCATGGTGTGCTTGAGGATAGCACAGTTGTCAAAATAATGAAGGCCAGTGATAGCTATCATGGTGACTTAATTTTAGCATGAAGACACTGCAAATTGAAGAGTTAGCCATTCCTGCAGCACTCAATCCCAGTTCCAAAAGAAAGGTGGTTATGAATAAGTATTAGGGCACAGCAAGATAAATAGAAAAAAGGTTTGGGGCAATACATAATAACCCTGTTTGACACCAGCATGGATGGTGAACCGATCGGTCTCCAGCCCAATACAGCGGATGGTGGAGATCGTTCCATCATGATGTAGCCTGAGAATGTGAATCAATGTCAATGGACAACTGAAACTAGACAGCCCCTTCTATAATGCTTCATGACTGATGGAATCAATGGCCATAGTTAGGTCAATAAATGCCACAAACAATGGCTGACGTTCTCTACACTTCTCTTGAGTCTGTCATTCAACAAAAATCAGGTGAGAGGTGCCCCATGGTCTCAAGCCACATTGGGATTCTGGAAGGATGTCTTAGCAAGAAGGAGGAGATAGTTCAAAAAGTAGTGAGCAAGGATCTTCACAGCAATGGAGAGGAGGGCAATGCCCCCACCCCCACATGCACACATACACGCACACACGCTGACTTTCTTTAAAATGGTAAAAATGTTGACATTCTTCAGATTGGGTGGAATTCCTCATTAATCCAAATTCTAACAAAATGTTGAAGAAGTTTTTGCATGAGTGCTATTCCACCAGCTTGAAAGACCTCCACAGGGATGCCTTCTGGGTCTGGTTCCCTGTTGTTCCTAGTCTGATGATGACATCCAAAACTTCCTCAGAAGGCAGGGGTGGGGGTAAGTAAGAAGTTCTATTACTGAATGCTGAAGAATGAACTCTGTGTTAGAAGCTGAGACTTCATATTCATGATTAAACAGTCTCAAAATGTTCCTTCCAACGTTGCTTGAGGGCTGCATTGTCCTTAAGAAGGGTGAAGCTGTCATGGGACTGCAGACAGATTAGGCCATTTGAATTTGGCAAAGCTCTAGATGTCCACGGCCTTTGCTTGCCACCACTGATTCTTAATGTCACACAGCTTCCTTTGAACTACAGTTTTAAGGCAATGTGAGTCTCCCATTTTTGCTTGTTAAAGGGTTAATTTTGTCAAGTGCAAAATGTACTTCCCAGTTGACATTACTAAAGACATTCATATTAAGTTTCCTGAACTTTGTTTTCAAAATAAAGCCCAGGTATTATCCCATAAAGTTCTTTACCACATTGTCAGAAATGTCACAAAATGGGTAACGGGATACATATTTTTAAAAAACAGTATTGCCGGTTATAGGACTATTTGATTTCTGGCTTCACTGATACACCATTCATGTCAATTTGCAAATAAACCCTGAAATCACATATAAATCATGAAAACATTGAGAAGTAGATACATTCTATTAGCCAAAGGGCCAAGGAAACACATTAGCACTAGTAAAGAATGCTAGCAACTCATTTGAGCATTGAATTGTTGATGCTATTTGTAGCTGAACACACAATTCTATGAGCTAAATTCTCTTTTTACAAGGATTTGTCCTACACAAGATAAAGAAAATGCTATACATTTCAACTTGCAGAGTATCCTGGGAATTCCTTCAATTTGGGAGGTGTTGGGAAAGAAGTTATTCTCACTGCAGAACAAGCCACAGGTTTTCTTCCTCTTTTGCTGACCTTAGGAAACCCATTGAAAGCAATTAGCATTTGAATGGAAGCCACTGACCTCCTCACTCCCTCCTAGATATGGTCCCAGAAGAGTCATTTGCCAGGGGCTCCTCTGACTATTGCCGCCCAGGGATTCTGAACTATAGAGAGACAAGCTCTTCATGTGACTGAACCTGTTGTGCACAGAACACTTAACACTGTGGTCACCAACCTGTAGATCGGGATGTACTGGTAGATCTTGGAGCCTCTGACAGGTGATCCTGACTGGTTTGGCCAAGAGGCTATCAAGTGCCAGCACTTCAGCTGCCCCTCCCCCCCATGGCTGCTCATCTCCTGCCCTTTGCCTTGGAACTGACCTCTCAGGAGCTTCCTGCTTTCTGTGCAGGGCAGGAGAGACAGAGGAGGGGTGCTGATGTCAAGCTGCCCCCTCCCACTCTGTATCCTTTCTCCACAAAGCAGAGAGGGGGCACAACAGGACTTGGAATGGAGTTTGCTGGCTGCTTTTGGGAGTGGTGCAGGGCCAGAGCAGGGGTGAGCCTGCCTTAGCCGCACTGCGCCACCAACCAGGAGCCACCTGAGGTAAGCAGTGCTCAGCTGGATCCCACATCCCGAAACCCTACCCCTACCTGAATTCCAAGCCCCTTCCCCAGCCCCAAGCACCCCGTACCCAAACACCCTCCCAGAGCCTGCACCTAGAACTGCCTCCTACATCCGCCTGCCTGCCCCAAAGTCAGCTCAGAGCCCCCTCACACTTCAGATCCCTTAATCCAAGACCAGAGCCTGAACCCCAACCCTCTGCCTCAACCTGATGAAAGTCAGTGAAGATGGGCAAAAGAGGGAGGATGGAATGAGAAGGGGCGGGGCCTCGGAGAAGGGGAGGGAAGGAGGCGGGACAAAGGTATTTATATTTGAGGTAGATCTTGGATTGCACTTAAATTCAAAAAGTGATCTCATGCTTAAAAAGGTTGGAGACCACTGACTTAACACATAGGCTAGCCCTATGGGTTGGGAGAGGGAGCAGATGGGATGTAACCCAGAGAGCCTTATACACCCACTTCCCTTCCACATCCTCCAAGCTGAAACTCCTCAGAAAAAGTAGGGGTGGGAATCATGCTGTAAAGACACTCCTCATTGTCCCATTTTCCTGACTTAGGTTCTTGGGCACAAACTCCCCATTGTGGGAGGAAACATCAGAGAGCACAAGAGCTTATCCTCTACTCTATATTTGAGAGAGTTTGTCTGTCTGTTTGTTCAAGAACTCCTAAACCATACAAGCTAGGACCACCAATTCGGTATACAGCTTCCTCTTATTACAACTTAAAGCAAGGTCAGGGTTTGGTTGTGCCAGGAAAATGGGATGTGCCTGGAATGGGATTTTTCTGGAAGATTTTCTGAGAAGCAGAGACAGAATCACCAGGTAGGTGAAAGAGGCTGACTAAGGGTGCATTACACCCCACCCCATCTACCCCAGCCCAGAGCCTCCCACCCCAGGCACCCTTTAGGGAAGGTGGGGGGGGACTGAAGCTCCCCCCACAGATTCATACGGGGACATTGCTGGCCATTCCCTGTCATCATGTATGAGGAGAAAGTGCACAGTTTGCTGCATTCCTCACTCTGGCTGGGAAGCACAGGGACAGGAAGGGGAAGAGCAAGCAGCCCTGGGTATGAATCTCAGAGACGGGGGGCTTTGCCCCCCTACACTCTCCCTACGCACCCCCCTACACACACACAGAGTCTCCTGCCCAGAACCCCTCCTCACCCCCCCGTTGCTGACCCTGCACCTCCCACATCCCCATCCTCCTGCCCTAAGTCCCCCCCCCCCTTAAGTCCATCAATGTGCCAGTGTCAACATAATATTAAAGCAAAAACAGAGACTATAGCAAGGGAATTAGGAGTTAAGATTACAATTCCATTCACCATTCATTCTGTTTCAGGGTCTTTAATAGTAGGGCATCTTTCATTGTGATACTTGGACTCAATAGAGCAAAAGCAGCTAGATCCATAGGTTTCCAAGGCATGCTATTCTTGAACATGCTAAAAGTGCAGCCCACGTAGAAGCTTTTATGAAGGGATAAAGGTCATGGTCCATTGGGAACATGCTACAATTGTGAGGCAAGAGAAGAATCTAAAAAGTGCAGAAAGTTAAGAAAATAGGAATATGTCTAAAGACGACAGTTCTTAGAATTTTCGCTTCGGTGGACCCAATTAACTGCAATGGCCAATGTAACTTTAATTTGCTACAGACTGTTTTAACTGACATTCTAAAGCTTGGTGTAAAGTGTAATTCCCTCAATCCTGTTAAGATTCCCTGCCTTTAATAATTGGTGCGAATAATTTCAGGAAAATCTATACTTCCCCTATGCCACATTTAAACTTGTTTCTCAGTACCTGCAATCCAATGGTTTTATCGGTAGGCCACGTTATTCACTACCATATTTTTCCCCATCATTCTTGGAAATCAGTTTTCAAATTAAAATGAGTAGGTAATTTTTTAAATCCCTTAAAACCTGGGCACGTAACAGAAAAAACTATTGACTTAATTGGAACCTCTTAGATGAGCATTTAAAAAAATAGGATTATAAATGGGAAATACTTTATCTAAATTATTTAAAAGGGAGTTCTGTTCTCTGAACCCCACTTTCAAATCCATATAAAATAAATAGAACATTTTAAATAATATTTAAAATGCACCTTTGTGGTTTTATTAAAGTCTTTACAATGTCCCATAACTATAGTGCAGTTACCATGATTAGCATATACTAAGTGATTGTAACAATGCTGAGGTGTTCATGAATAGCAATGTAAAAGCAGCAAAATCTGTTTAAAGATTAAGAATATTTGGCAATTTTTACCCAAATTCTGAGACCAGCCTATTATTTAGGGGTTGTCGATGGCTAATTTTTGTACACTTACAACACATTTTCTTTTCATTCTCATTACTTCTATTCCACCACCACCACCTCCTGAAAGACAGACAGACAATTTCCCTCCAGCCCCAGAGTGTATGGTTATCAAAGAGTAATGTTTTTGCTCGGGTTAAATTGTATCATTAGGGGAAAAAATGCATTTTCTGGACTTCACCACATTTTACAATATTTACTAATAATTCCAGGACACAAAAAAAAGAGGGTTGTAACATGAGTCGCTTTGGGGGTAAGAATGACTGCGAGTGGATAAACAGAATTTCCTCTTAAAATTAAAGAGGAAGTCTCAGGGGGGTAGCCATATTAGTCTGTAACTTTAAAAACAATGAGTAGTCCTGGAGCACTGCCATAGCCACTGCTCCCTTTGCCTGGGAACAGGAGCAGGGCAAGGCAGAGCAGGGACCAGGTAACCCACTGCAACTGTCCCAATCCTGAGGCCCACCTCCTGCACTCCCCCTCCACACATCTGCCCTGCACTGAGCCCCCCACACCTCCAGCCCTGAGCCCTGCACATCCCAACCCCTGCCCTGAGCCCACCCATACCCTAAGGCAGTGGTCTCCAACCTTTTTAAACACAAGATCATGTTTTCAATTTAAGTGCAATGTAAGTTCTACCTCAAACCCAAATACCCTTGCCCCACTTCCTTCCCGCCCCTTCTTTGAGGCCCTGCCCCTGCTCCACCCCTTCTCCGAGGCCTCACCCTGCTCACTCTACCCCCCTTCCTCCCCCATCCTCACTCACTTTCACCAGTCCGTGGTAGGGGTGCAGGCTCGGATCTTGAGGCAAGGAGTTTGGAGTGTGAGAGGGGCTTCGGGCTTAGCCCAGGGTGGGAGATTGGGGTCCAGGAGGAGTTTCAGGATGCAAGCTCTGGGAAGGAGTTTGTGTGCAGGGGGATTCACGTCTGGGGCAGGACGTTGGGTATAGGAGGAGATTTAGGGCGGGAACAGCCAAAAACCAAAAATTACACACTTTGCAAGCAGTAAAAGTAGTAACAACAACCCCCCCACGTATGTGTTGGGTCGGGAGAGGAGAGTGAAGGACAGTGTGTGTTTGTAAGAATGACAGAGACACACACAGTGTGTGTGTGACAGACAGAGATTTGCACTGCCAAGCTCCCTCCATCCCCTTCTCTCTGTATGGATATAGGGTATAGAAGTGGGGGGATGAGGGACACCCTGATATCAGCACTCCCTCCCCTTCTTCCTCCCAGATCCTGCACAGCAAGCAGGAGGCTCCCATGGGGGCAGCTCCAAGGCAGAGGGCAGAGCAGCGTGACAGAGGATGGAGGGGCAGCTGAAGTGCCAGTGCTTGACAGCTTCCTGGCCAAACCAGTCAGGATCACCTGTCAGAGGCTCCAAGATCTACTTGTAGACCCTGATCTACTGGTTGGTGACCACTGCCCTAAGGGGTGGGAGGTTGCAATACAATAGTACCTGAAAGAAATTTAAGTTATTTTCACCCCTGGGACTACCCCCCTGATCACCTGTACCTGCACAAACCCTCACATTGACCCAGCAATGACTGCTATGGAACCTACCATTTATTTGCTATCTCAAGAGGAAGAGATTGTGTGAAGGGGTCAGTAATAGGAGTATCTGGAGAATGAGCCAAATAAAGAAAGCACTTAGATACCACTGTGATAGAAACAAGCTCAAATAGATGGCAGATGAGACAGATTGTTTATTCCAACTGATCTCATATTCAGAATATGAATACTGTAGTTTTCATGTGAACCTTGTTCAGAGAAGGAAATGGATATTATGCATGTATCCAGGAGCCTGCTAGAGTTTTATAACTGGGTTTCAAAAGTGAACATCGCCCCTGCTTTGGCCAGACACCTGTAAACATAAGGAGTTACTAGTGAAAAGACTGAGACTACTTAGTTTGGAGAGGAGACCAATAAAGGGAATGTGAGAGAAATATACAAAATAATGAGGCAATATAACCCAGACACAGGATGGGAATGAGATTTATGCTCTCATTTGCTATCCTTGCCTTGCAGAGCAAAATGACTTGGAAAATGCAGAATACATGGGAATGGTTCTGACCATTTTAATTAACTTACTGTCATCTTCCTTCCAGCTTGATGATATAGTCATTACTCAGGTAAAAGTAATTGCAAGTTTTGTCTGACAATAGCCTTCCAAATTGGACCTTAATGAGGTTGTGACACCTGTCTTCCAATTCAAGCAGATGTGGGTGTCTGGACATGTTTATTTGCCAATCCTAGAGAGGCAGTCACAATGCTATGATACAAACCTACCTAAGATTAATTCTTAATCACTGTGGTTTTGCCATTAAATTAATTCAGCAAAAGGCAAACTAATGTTCATTATTTTGTATAGGGATCAACATAACAAATTACCTGAAAATAGTTATTGTAAAGATTTTAAGGATGATCGCTGAACACTGCAGTTTAATTAAACAGGTTGCAGTTTTATTCGTATTCTTGCTGCTATAAAAACTAAGTTCAGTTTGTTAACAAAGATGACAATTTGAAGTGGATTAAAAGATGACAGATCTCGCCTATAATTTCTTACTAGTCATACATTTACAGCACTAATTCAGGATGGTCATTAGAATGAAATAAAAATATTTTATTATACTTTTGCCATTAATCGTTACATTTTACTAGACTGTACAGCTGAGTGATATGAAACAGTTTAATATTCTCCACAAAGTCATAATTTTCCCATTTCTGCTCATTCTACAGAATATCATCCTAATCTTCTTTGTCAGATAAGATTTTATAACTCTATTCCTCTTTCATTATCTCTCCTCACTTTTTTGGTGTGAATCCAGACGGCCAAAGCTCTTATCCTTTTGTTATTCAGATCCATGACCACACAAGTTGAAATAGAAGACATGAAGGTTTCTACAACATTCTCTTGGAAAACAAGTTCATGTGTCAATTAAAATCAAGAGAGGGAAAAACGGATATTATGTAGCAAGAAATTCATGAGAGAAGAATGAACATTCAGATCCTCCCATCTAGCTTAGTTCAGCATGAGACTCAATTGGAATGGGCAACGTTGCCTTTAAGAGACCTGAATACTCCCCAGATCCTGGTGTATGGCAGAGAACCAGTCCACTCTTTGGCATATGTTAGCAAGTTCAAGGGGCCATTGGAAACCAGACATTTCTGGGGTTTAAGGATGTTATGGCCTTACTCTATTCCCTTTTGCCACACTCCTATGCCAAAGGCTGGGTGGGCTGATGATCTAGTAGCTGCCACAATGGCTTTATAGTGTGCAAGCTTTCCTCCGGGCAGGGGTATCTTTCTAGGGTAGATTTTCTGGCTTTAAACAGCTGCTATGAACCATGGGAGCAGCACAAAGCTGCCTAAGCATGGCCACAAGCTGGCCACTGTTTTTGGGGGCCCTTGCATCAAAACACAGGTTCTTCACAACATGGAGCTGTTAGTAAAGCAACTGACAGGTACTGTGAGTGAGAAGCAGTCCCAGCTGGGCTGCCAGGTTACTGGACATTTTTGCCTGTGTTGCTGTAATCAGACCACTCCACATACCAACATACACATACTGCATAAGCTAGCTGGGTGTAGAGAGCTGCTGCCCATTAATTCTGTGGCAAGAGCTCAGGCGGAACAGGACCTAAACCTTACCATCTGATGGTTGTGATGCAGAAGGCTGTGGCCTGATGGTTTATACCATAATCATCTACCTGAAAACATCTGTGTTGGTCAAAGCAGCCACAGACCACTCTCCTCAACACCAACTGCAGTTGACCAATTCATTGCCCCCATCTGAATAGTGCCTCACCTCATGGCACAACTACTGAGGCACCTCAGACCGATGGGTCCTGGAAATCTTCTGTATAGGTACTTCACCCACTTCACCTGCCCTCCACCCCAATATTCTTCCCTATCCCTCTTTAGCAACCATTCTCACAAGAGTTTATTACAAAAAGAAATGGATCACCTCCTCTATCTAGGAGCCACAGAGCTGTACCTCAGCACGTAAGAGGCAAAGGTTTTTACTCTTGTTATTTCCTGCAGTCCAAGAAGAAGGGCCGTTGGAGACCCTACCAGACCTCAGAGATCTAAGCAAATTTGTCAAACCTCAAAAATTCAGAATGGTCACACTAGCAAGAATTTATTCCATCTCTGGAAGAGAGATTGGTTTTCTGCCCTTGACCTACAGTACACCTATTTCCATATACTGATCCACCTTCCTCAGATTTATCCTGGACCAGCAACATGGGGATCTTGGCTGTGCGGAGCACTCCAAGGCTGAGTGGCTCACTCTTGGTGTCGATGGAACTGCTCATGCTGGTCGCATCTTCTCAGTGGTGGTTCAGTCTCTTTCTTTGTCCTACTCTACTGGTACCATTGGTTCAGTGCCTATGTTCTTAGGGAACTCTTCACGTTCCTCCTCCTCCTTGGTCTGCATCACTCACTGAGACTACTGCTAGCCTCAATGGTAGCTGCTGCTCCTGACCCTCATGAGCCATGTCTGGATGGTCTCAGTGCGATAATACTGAGCATGCCAGCAATCTTTTTTAGCTGGTTCAGGGCTCACTCTTGGGGAGCACAGCTCTCTTTTTAGAAACCTTACTGGTGGGATCTGCAGCTTTTTCTCTTAAACCTTCAGTCCCTAGATTTCAAGGATTGTGGGAAAGATTTGTGTCACATGGGTTACTCTTGGTGCAGATCCAGAGAAGGCTGAAGAGCTGCTTCCATCAGGATAAGATTTTGTCTCAGCTCCTGTGCTTCTAAGACCTATGTTTGAGTTGTTGGCAGAGACCACACTTTGGAGGAATGTGGTCTTCCCAGAGGCAACAGATACAGCCACAATGTCTATCTGTGCAGCTACAGGGTTGACTTCTTTACATGAGAGGCACTTCTTGAAACCTGTGCATGTTAAAAAGTCTCAGAGGGGTAGCTGTGTTAGTCTGTAACTTTAAAAACAATGAGTAGTCCTGCAGAACCTTAGAGACTAACAAAAATACATAGAATAATGAGCTTTGGGTCTTACCCATGAAAGCTCATGATCCTATATATTTTTTGTTAGTCTCTAAGATGCCACAGGACTATTCGTTGTTGAAACCAGGTAACCAGGTGTACTAGACATGCTCTGCAGAGTGGGGAGGAAGAGACGGGTCCTAGTCAAAGGGGAAATAAAAGTCTTTTTTTTTTTGAGAAAACAAAGAGAATCTACAGCTAAGAGAAAATGGGGATTAATTAGCTATTGAAATACTAAAGGAGAGAGACAGAGAGAGAACAATCCACAAATAGACTGCTAATAGCTTGTGTCTCTAGCCCAGGGAGGGGGTGGGGGAGAGAGATGAGAAGGAACTCGCAGGGAGTGGGGGGATAGAAGGGGCTAGGTTCGCCCCTATGTGGTGTGGCATGGAAGGCAACAGCACATGTGCCGGCCAAACAGACATCAAAAGTTGCCCGATTAGCAGTGCAGGGATGCTCGTGCACTTACTGTGGAGCACCTATAAGGACATAGCTCAAAAGAAGTTCCCATACAAAACAAAAACAGAATGGCAATTTTATTTTACTTCCCATTTTGAATTGTTAATGAGCATAGTACTGAAGAAAGTGATGGATTAATAATACTGACTTGAGCTATGTAGGCAGGTGTTGTACAAGCCTACTCATACAACTCAGCCATTGCACTGCAATTTTGACGCCAAACACTTCTCTGGTCCCATTCCTGGGGCTTCTCTTGAGCATATTCTTGGGGCTTTTTTTGGCCAAATAAACTGAACTGTGCCAAAATGCTGTAGGCACCAGAATGAGACAACCAGATTCATTTTCACTAGAAAAGCAAGAAATACAAGTTTTTGTTAAATATCCAATATTTCAGGAACATAAGCACAAGTCTCTTCTGATTTGCTCACTGAACAAGACTACAGCAAGATCAGCTTTTGCAGAATATTTAGGTTGCTTCACTCAATTTAAAATTGCACAATGAATTTCAGTACTGAACAAGCTATCACATTTTTTTTAAAGACTATACAGCACTCAAGATGTTCTGCTGATGAATGATGTTTCCTTGAAAGAAGAACTTAACGTCTGACAAAGTAATTTCCTCACAGGCCAAGCTCTCTGAATTTAATTTCATTTCTGACAAAAAAAACCCCAAACCCTGAGACTGCCTACTTTGCTGTTATATTGTAATACCATCAAGCATCCTGATCTCCAAACACGTCACCAAAACTCAAGATTTACATGTAAGCAAAGCGTGAGTATTTACTTCACCTCCTCTAAACCAACATTTACCTGCCAAATTATTTCTAATGGCAACCCTTTTTAACTGTGTAAAATGAAAGCAAAAAGAGGAAAGAAGGTGCCTTGCAATAATTATGTAGAACAGTACTGTACAAATTATTCTTCCAGATAAAGTTGACACATTTTATTTCCATTACAAGACCAACATAAATATATGTGAAAGCTACTGTCTGAGCAAGACAAGACATTTGAAAAAAGAAGCAATTTTTAAAATAAGTGGAAGAGAAAGAAAAATAATACAGTGACAGCAAAAACACTATATTTTTAGTTTCTTAGGCAAAGCCCTTTAACACACACAGATTTTTAAATGCCACAACATGGTGCCTTGTTATTGTAATTTCTTAGAACAAAAGTGGCTAATGTAGTGTGTTTTCTAGTTCACTGAAATTATGAGTTCTTTGGTAATCTTGGAATTAGATTACTAAACATTTGAGATATGCAGAAAGAAGGGAATGATCTGAAACTCTGAGGAGATCATAAAAAATAGTGTTATTTATCTACTGTAGAGAAAATACAAAACAGATCACACTTCATATTGGGCTAGATAATTGCATTAATAAGGACGTACATATGTTCAAGACTGCTGTACTACAGAGCCCAGATCCAAGGATCTAGTTGATACCAGTTGAAAGGTACTCTCTTTGAAACGCTAAGAGAGACAAGAAGTGAAACAGCAGCGATAGAAGACAAGTATACCTAGCCAAGGTCCATTATGAACTATATGTGCAGAATAAAGGTGGCAAACTCAGAGACTTCCTGTAATGGCCAACCCAACAATAAAATGAATCAGGAGACAAATGAAGTTTTCTAATGTTGTTAATTTGCCCCTTAAAAGTTTTAAGCAAATGGGCAAGTCAGAAATCCTGTGTTTAAACTAAAGACTAAGGAGCGACCATAAGTCCAGATATTGCGATATATATTGAACTATCTGACCAACTCTTCTACTCCTCTGTGGTAAACAGAAATAAGAGAGTACTGATGATCAACTTTAGTTATCACAAGTCAGGACAGTATTTAGCTTTTTCATTCCTTTATTGGATGGTCCAAATATTTTGTCCCAGCTTGTAAGCATTCCTCAGCATATTGTAAATATTCTGAGTTTACTTTCCTGTCTTTAAATTAAGTCTAAACCTATTAAACATTCCTAAAATAATTTTTGTAGGAATTGATAAAGTGTTTGATTGTTTGGTCTATATTTTGATTTTAGCCTTTTGGGATATGCTTTAGATGAGAAATGAGTTTTGTTGGTGACTGGCGTAGGTATGCTGCAGACTTTAACAGCATTGTTTTTCAAAATATCTGTGAAAGGAGTGACAGGTAAATAAAGACATTGTATATTTTGTATCAAAATAGGTAAATAAATCCAGAAGGGGAACAGGAAAGAATTTGTCTTTGAAGATGTTCCACTTGTTCAGGAGAAACATTTCCATTTTTAGAGGAAAAAGCATCCCACCAAGTCAGGTTAACTTGCATCAGCAAAAGCAACAGAACTAAATGCAACACAGTGCAAGCTTGAGTATGTTTGAGTATTCAGCTACTTCAAGTGTCTGTTTCAGATGCATAGCACGTGCACTTCTCTCATTTTGCAAGGTTTCCACATTCTTAACTTTAGCCTGTGTCTGGGCTGCATGAGGAAAATGGTGTCTTGACATTACGCCATTGGACTGCAAATGAAGTTATACGCTTTGTTTGATTCCTTCCTTTTTTCCCATTCCCCCTTACTGTTAACATCACTGTCATATGCGCCTTATACCCAGTATCCCCGAGCAGTGACATACCTCATCTTCTACCTTCTGCAAAATTTTCTTTCAAAGTACAATCCCTGAAAGTAAGCCCTGTGATCAGAACCTACTGAGGTTTCTCCAACATATGTTCAGAAGTAGGTGAACAGAAAGGAAAGGCGGGCAAAGCTGCTTCTGAAGCGGTTTACTCAGAATTCCACATGGAGAGAAGCTCCCTAGGGAAAGACATCCTTGCTACCATCTCCTAGTGAATAGGGGGTAGGATAGCTACAAAGATAGCTCATTTGCATAAGCCATTTACCCAGAAATCCTGCAGTGACACTTTCGAGAATAAACAGAACTGTGCACTCTCTGAACTGGTAGGGCGGTGGCACTGAACAGATACGGAAGGAGGAGTAAGGTGCTCCTACATTATACTAGGGACTTTGCTTTACAGCCCTACATGCAGTGCCCCACCTTGAAGAGTTTGGAAAGAGATGACATAGAGGTAACTCCACAGTGAGAGTTAACACACACAGAGATGAGTTTGTGGCAACAGGAAGCACAAAGGTGGCTCTTTGCTGAAACTGCAGAAGGCAGCAGCAGACCTGAGTGAACTCCGTTGAAGACCTCCATAAATCTAGTATCACCAGAGCAGTGCTAGGTGTTGGAGTCTCAAGGCCAGACCAAGCAGCACTCGCCCTAGGAGCTGGAGACTGGCTGCCCTGAATGAACTCCCAAACTCTGAGGATATGTCTTCTCAGTTAAGACTTCTGCCAGATATACTGCAAGGTAGGTGTTATACTTTATTAGTAGTATTTTTATACGTTGTATAATTGCATTTTCCCATGTTAATGCTGTGTCCCCTTAAATCCTTGATTTATCTACAAACTCCATGCTTGTAAGTAGGGACATATTGCCCGTTAAAGATGTCCAGAGAGATTTTTCCTGTTTCCCTCAGGTTTCTAGTGCGGGTCACAGCAGGTGGTGTTTGTTAGGTTTAATATCTGAACCCAGCCCTCGGTGCTGCCAATGACACCAGAAGAGTTACAGGAGCAAAAGGAGAAAGTGCTCACTGATCTTTTGCACCAGAACTTCCACCTCTTTTTATTTGAATTAGGCATGTTCCTGCTAATGTGACACTTGAACTCTTGAGTTGCAGTTCCAGAAGAAGACATGGAGGCGGCAAATTCCCAGATGAAAAAAAAAAAAAAAGACAGACAGAAAAACCAACCAGTGGAACAACTAAATGGTAACTAAAGGTTCTAAAAAAGAAGCTCTCATCAGTGATGCCATCACACTAAGGTTCTTTTGGGGTACTTTACTGCTACCCACAAAGGGTGTGCAATGATCACCTTAAATATACACATTATACAGAGTGAAAAAGAACCATGTACACAATTCTTATATTTGACAATCCATTCCATACAGAACATTACAACTCTCCCTGGATACCAGCAGACATGCATGCATGTCTCGCTTTCCCATTAATCACCTGGTCACTACACACTTACAATTAAAGTAATGATGCCTGATGCTCTAAATGACTTTGTTTCCCTATTAGTAAAGTGGTGATAACAATACTTAGCCATGTGCTTTGAGATCTATATATTGCAAATGTTATATACATACTAAGCATCATTATTTCATCATTAATATTGACATTTCCCTTAATTTAATTGTTCTGCATCCGATATATTGATACAAGTCTGCACATTAATCAGATCTAGTTTACTGTTCGCAGCGGACTATTGCTGTGTAACAATGGAGAATATGAACTTCTTGAATTTTGTTCCAAAATGCCACCTTAATTTCCAACCAAGCTCCTAGCACAATGGGGCCTCTCTACAGTTTATTAATAGAAAGGAAGGAAGGAAGGAAGCCTTACACAAAGTTAGGCTATATTCTCAGCTTTGTCTCACATGGGTTACTCTGACCAATGACAAATTCTGAGAGAATAGTAGGACAAATGCTATATTCTTTAAGTGTGTCTTACAATAGATTTTTTCTAAATTATTTGAATCCATAAGATCATGATATAAAGTAAACTACAGTCATTTTGTCATGCAAGAACATTTACAGCATGAAGCTAATTTCATGTTCTTTGAGGCAAAATTTTGCCCTTGAAAAAGATACAAAATTAGCACGAAGTTTCTCAGACAAAATGTTTAGTCATGAGCATTAAAACTTGAGTCCTGTACAGATGTTATAGATATTTAAATGATAAATACTGATCATCCATACATGAATTTTACAGCACTCTTTTATGTTAAATGTTCAAGTTCAAATTAATCTTTTTTGACATCTGCCCCTATTCAGTGTTGTACAGAGTTTCCAGAGTTTGACTTTACAGTGAACCTATTAGATTTTTTTAAAAGCTATATTCCAGATTTTGTGTCAGCTTCAAAGCAGAGTAGATTTTTGTGCTTAAAAAATAATTTCCATTCTTCCCATCCCATCAAATACATAGAAAGAGTGATTCCTAAGGGCTTGTCTACTCTTTAAAGTTAATTAATTTGAACTAAAGTAAAGGTGAACTGAAACTACACCAGCTATTCCTGAAAAACTCTGGAATAAAAGTTTAATCTATTTTCAAAACTGAAGAGGAACAAGGCCTTATTTTACCATGAGAACATGGTCTATACATGGAGTTATTCAGGAATAATAAAGTCTTAGATGTACATCTTTCTGTTTTGAAATGGAGGTGTGCAGAAAGACGACATCCAACATGTATGTGGGTAAAGGATGTTGCTAAATCAGCGAGAGTTCAAAGAATAGCCATAAGAATATTTAAAGAATCAGAAAACCTGCCTCATAGTGATAAACTAAATAGATTGAGCTCCTGGAGTCTGACAAACAGAAGGTTAAGGGATAACTTGATTACAATCTGTATATATATCCATGAAGAAAACAAATATTTAATAATGGGCTCTTCCATCTAGCAGAGAAAGGTATAAACACAGTCCAGTGCTTGAAAGTTAATGCTAGACAAATTCAAACTAGAACTAAGATGTAAATTTTTAACAAGAGAGTAATTAACCATGGGAATATCCAAATTTACCCAGGGTCATGGTTGATTCACCATCACTAACAATTTTAAAATCATGATTGGATGTTTTTCTAAAATACACACTCTAGGAATTATTTTGAGGAAGTTCTATGGCCTGTGTTATATAGGACATCAGACTAGATGATCACAATGACTCCTTCTGGACTTGGAATTGATACAACTACTTAAAAACCCTGAACACAAAATGAAGCACTTCAATTACAGGATAACAGAGTAACAGGTTCCAACAGCTGGGACTCTATGGAATAAAAAGAATTCTAACCATACCAACTTGAATCATATGCATCTAACAAATATATGTATCTATTACACAATGTAGACTCCCTTCTTCAAAAGATATTTATCACAAACTCTCCTGTAACCATTACTGTGTTTACATTACAAGGGAAAATATAGGTCATTACATTGGTACTAGTTCTCAGTCAAACAAGTCCAGCAGTCAAATGTTTATAAATGACTCCTTCTCCTTTAAAGTACTGAGGAAAATGGAGTTATCAGGCAGTAAACCAGAAGTCCTGTCTTTGGGGCCAGGAGCATTGTAGGCTGCATGCCCCTGGCCTCAGACTCCTTTAAACACATACCAGCAAGGATGTTTCTCTTCAGTACAGCACAGCAAATTTATTTGCTGACATAGTGACACTGTTTTCTAGCTTCTTTTAATTGCCAGGATTTGAATGACTATTTTCCCCTTTCTCTGCTGCACTGGGGGATCTTTAATTATAAAGACAGCAAAGATGGCTTCCTCTTGAAAGGTCAGTACCCTTGTTCTAGCTCCAACCAGCAAGCCAGGCAGATGTCCATCACATTGAGTTCAAGGGATGCAAACTATATATTTATCCATCTCAAAATGATGATTATGACCTACAGACAGCATAGGGGACCAATCTGTCTTATTTGCTTCACAAGGAAAGAAAATAAACTCCTGGTCTGTGACAACAAGGACAAAAGTAAAAGGGAAGCTTATCCACCAAATCTGCCTGATACAGACACAAGTATCCAAGAAAATGTGTATATCCCCACCACTCATCTCATTTTCATTTCTCTGCAGAGCAGGGAGGATTCTGATATGTAAAGTGAGATGAAGAAACAAGAATGTTGCCTTCCTGCAGATTTGCTGAAGACCATGGCTTGCTGGGGAATCACAGCACTTGGAATTTAAATTGAGAGGATGTCAAAATAGTAACAGGGAAATATTTTCCTCAAGCTTCCATCACGGAACTGAACATGGCCCTTAGTGTAACAATTGAAATCATCATCATTGCCGAGTGGGAGCTGCTCTTCAGAAGTGGACAGATCAGTAGGTAACATACCAGCTTCATATTTTAGAAGGATGAAGCCACATACATCATGGTGCTAAGGTGGATACTGCCATATCTGTCTATGTTAAAGACACATTGATACCAAAGAAATGAGATTTCCCAAGTACGGTGACTAACACAATGTCCAGAGCAACTCTCTGGCATGACTACAAAGTGGCCTCATTATCACTTTAAGTTTTGTATGCCTCTACCCACTTCTCAGGTGAAAGCATTGTGTATGGAGTAAGGATGTTAAAATTCGGTTAAATAGGTAACTGTGTGCAGTTACAGTTACATGCTGCGGGGCCACCAGCCCCTACCAACCCAGCTCCCTGAGAGCCTGAGTGTAACCAACACCATTAACTGATAAGCATTGTCTTATCAGTTAAACAGTTACTCTGTTACAATCTAACATCTCTAGTCTGGAGATCAAGGAACTAGTTCCCAAGCTCAGGCTGAATAACTCATTACTGACAAAAAATATCCTTAGTTTCCATATTCACCACTTATGCTTTTCAATTGACTCAGTGATAGCAAAATGCAATGGCATGCAAGTATTTTTGACTCAGCACGTAGAGGCCGGTGTTATATAGGCCAGATGAGACAGATTGTCTAATGAGAAGAACTAAAGGAAGGTGGTTTCAGTAATACTCGATGTCATTAACTCAACTTCCTAACACTGATGTGCTCCATCTACTGTCCATTGATAAGTACCCACCATGTACACACACGCACAGCCCAGCAGAATTGTACAAGTTCTTACACACCATCTATTGAAAACAATAAGCTCCAAAGCTTTACATAAATCAGACTTTCAAGATTACCTTTTCAGCAGCTAAAATAATGTTACAATCAAGCAATTTCTCCAATAGCAGAACTATGCTTTTCACACAGATAAGTTGCTCTTAAACTTTTAAAGAGTTCTTTGTAGAAGTTTCATCAGTATTCTACAGATTCCAGGAAATAATATTATCCTTCTTTCTATTCCCAGCCTAGTCACCCTAAAGAAAAGGCATGGTAAATATTGGCTATCAGGAAAGAAAGAAAAAAAACATACAGAATACAGAGCCCTCATTCGTAACTTAAATATATTCACTGCAAAGGGGGATTCTTTTATGAGAAGTGTCATTTCAATTAGGCAACAAGGAAGAGCAACACTTGGTAGTTCTGTTCCATGCCATCTTTTGAGTAGTTTTATAACAAACAACAGCCGATGAACCCAGGGATCCTTGGGTGCTTAACTCCTTTTTAGGGGTTGAGAACTATGGGGAGCTCAAGGAAAAGTTTGGAGGGGGACCTCAGGGCAGGGGGTTGGGTGTGTGGGAGAGTGAGGGTAGAGGATGGAGGGTATAGGAGCCAGGGAAGGAGGTTGTGAGATGGGAGACTCAGGTGGGAGTTCAGGAGTCAGGGCAGCGGGTGCAAGGCTCAGGGCAGGGAATTGGGTGTGGAGGGCTCAGAACAGGGAGTGGGCAGGGGGTGGTGGCTCTGGCCAAGGGCCTTAGGGGGCTCACTGGAGCCTCCTATGGTGATGACTCCCATGGCACCCAAGGCCGCCCCACTGCAGCAGTGGTGGCTGCCAGGATGCCTGCCCAGGATGTCCGCAGAGATCTGAGATGTGCTGGTACTGGAGCGGAGGCCGGGGGGCAGTGGATTGGGCTTCCTCCTGTGGGGCATGTGGGTCAGCCAGGTGGAGAGCAACCATGGTCAGCACCAGCACGGGAACCTTACCCATGGATGGTGGCTAGGAACATTCAGAGCCCTTCTCTAAGCTGGACACTTTCTTACCAGTGCAGCCGACCCCCTGTGATCACTCTGCAATATAACTGTCCCTCCTAGCAGTTCCTTCCTTTTTGTGTTATGGAAAACAATCCCATTCCAGGCACAATCTGTTTTCCTGGAACAACCAAACCCTCACCTTGCTTTAAGTTAGGATAAGAGGAAGCTGCATGACAAATTTGGTGGTCCTAGCTTTTATCATTTAGGAGGAGTTCTTGAACAAATGGACTCACAGACAGGCAGAAGCACAAACTCTCTAAAATATATTATACACACACAACTGAAAATGCTTAAAACCACCTTGCCTTTCCATTTCCATATTCACAAGCCATGGGCACCAAAATGAGCATTTACCTCACTTGAGCAAGATCTGCAACTAGGAACCAAACACAACAATTAAAACCACAATATGACTGAACTATATATGATTCATGGATTGTGTCTTGTAAGTGCTCCCTTCTGCAGAATTCACACCCTATCCTACCTGCTGCAAAGATACAGTCCAGTGTAAAAAGAAAAGGAAAAATAGTACAGGTACCTCACAATTCAAATTGAGATCACTGCTGTAAATGGGAATGAAGGAAATATGTAATTTCTGAAAAACTACTAGGTCACTAACATTGTAAAATTTTTATAAGTATAACCGTTCCAAAACCTTCATTAAGTAAATTCATGGGATAATATTAACTTAATTCCAAGACTGCTGTGAACTACTATTAATATTGTTTTTCTATTTAAAACAATATTTTCCCTCTTAATCAAGATATGTATTTTTGAGTGACAAGTAACAGACATTTCAGCTGCTCTCAGTATAAGAAATTATTTGAACAATTTTATAACTATTTTTACTATTTTATAACTTCAATAAACACCTGGGTATAGGTAATTTAACAAGTGGCAGACTGCTTTCACCATCTGCATTTGGAGAAAACAGTCCTGTGTTTTGCCTTGTTAGAAACATATTACTCCATTACACTGACCTTCATTTGTTTCCTGTAATAGTAAAATTCTTTAAAAAGGTAAGTTGAGAGATATTGCCTTTTGGTAAACCTCCTAGAGAGAAGTCTACAAACTGGTCTGGCATGTATCGTGTACATGTGTCTGTCATGAAAATTTAAGGACAAATCAGCTGCTTCTTGACATATAGGCTGCACAGTATTCAATTCCCATGAAGAAAAATATTCTTTTTTAAAAATAATGGTCACTCCCAAACGCTGCCACTCCTCCACTTGCTTCACGTTTTATTATTATGATTTTTTTTAAAAAAGATGGATCAGTTAAAACCTACTGCAAAACAATGGCTTCCTGGTGATCATCTCAAGATTAAAAAAATAAATTCTCTTTCATTCAAGAGAATGAAAGCAAAGCCATCAGCAATCACAATGCTATCCTTAGGAGGTGAGAAAACCAAGTTCCTTTTAAAAATTGGCCTGCCTCAGTCTGATTAAAACTGAAACTGAATTGATAAATTAATCTGATGAGAATAACATGAATACAGTGTACTCAGCATGACATTATAAATGTAAACATACCTGAATTGGAGTCAAACTTTGTTTCTGACCTGCAAAGGGAAACAAGGACAATTTACATTATAAGAACTGCTTTTAATCATGGAAACTAGTTGACAAGATGTAAAAAAAACTACCATATTTAAGAAACAGGCATACCTGTTTTAATAATTCATGCATGCAAATTGATTTTAATGCCAAATGATGCTTTTCATATACTTTTATTGGATTTGCACAATGTACAAATACAAGGAAGAGAAATTTTAAAAGAAAAAACACAATATGAAAACAGGATTAAGTTGTATAACTATGAATTACAGCACATACTTGTAGTTATGAAATACACATTGTTCTCATTCATTTTAGTTTTCAAAAAGTCATTAATAGGATTCCATATATTCATGAATGTTTCTAATCTATTTTTGAACCAGATACTCTTTCATTAATATCATATGTATTATATACAAAGATCAGTATTTAGTTGGACGACATCTTAGGAGGGTTTTGTGTGTGTCTTTAATTTATTCACTCTGCAAATAGAAAAAATAGTTCTGTTCTCTTTAACCATAGTTGAACTGATTTTGATGTCTTAGCAAACATAATGATGTGTACTAGAGACACAATTATCCTCTTTGTTGTGTACTACAGCTTTTCATTCTCTCACAAGGAGCATTGTCTTCTAAGTGCTTAGCACATTGCAAATGAACCTAGTAACCTGTACATTTAATAAGAAGGGAAAAAAGTTTAGCCTGTGTGAGAACATTATGTTTCAGATATAGGTTAATAATAGTTGTAAATTCAGAAGCCTTTGAAATTCACAGTTCAGCTGTGGGAAAACGTAAGTTGGGTAATTATTCTCAGAATGCTGCTGGAGTGCTGTCAAGCAGAATTAACCCTACCACTAGGCCTATCTGCACAAGCTGCTATAAGACAGCATTGTCTATATCCAGCTCTCAAACCAATTAGCAGACATGCTCCAGTCAGATTGATATCACACAATCAGCTGCTGCCACAGCAAGATACAAGAACTAACCAGCAGGAGTCCTGTTAGAGGAAACTAACCAACAGAAAGCCTTTTGGGGGAAATACATTTTAACCAAGAGGGAAATAACATTTGGTTCTTTTAACCTGTGACAGGGTGTTGGGGTGGCTTTGGAAGTTATAACCTTGCTTTATCAAAAATAACTAAAGTACAGGAACAACACAGAGCTATTTCTTTGAGGGGGGCTTTGATATATCTAAAATAGTGTCAAGATACTCATAAGGTGAGACTCTATAAGAGCAAATTAATGTCTATCCTCTACATTTAAGAAAATTGGACAAATTTCCACAGAGAATATTAATGGAAGAATAGGGGAAAACAAGAGAAAGGGAGATGTGTTAAACACTCAAAAAGGAAGCCAGAAATGTACCTGCCTTTTCCCTTCCCATTTCTCCCCTTCTTTCACAGTTTAAATGAAAACCTCAGTTTGGTCAAAGGATGCAGCAGAGAAGAAAATACCTATTCAATGATATTTTCAGAAACTTACAGCAGATACACATTCTAATTCATTTTTACCAAGAGCTAACAGAAGCATTAAACAAAGAAAACGTGTAATTCATATATATTCAAAATCAACACAACGGAGAAAGCTGCACACTTACCATTCTATTTTAGTTCCTTTTTCATATTGGAGTGTTCTTGCAAATGTTTCTGCATGTGACTTACAATGTGTATTCCCACTGAGTTTACACCAAGAGAAAAAGTACAGAGCTGATCCAGAGAGACCCAGTATATTTTGTTTAATATACTCTCACCAAGTTAGACTGTATGAAGTTCAATCCTGCTTATCACCATATTATCTGAACACCTCAGATGCCTGGACTTACTGAGCATCAGTACAATTAATATGAATATGGGACACAAGATAACAGCAAGGCTTTCCTATGGCTGGCAGGGGCTACGTGCCCCCTACGTGGCATACTTCCTGGGCAACTTCTCTTTAAAAGGGCCAGGATTCCAAAAGCCAAGAAGGGAGACAGCTTCAATTAAGTTATCTGGTTTCTCACCAGTTTAATTTGGATGAATTTTGCAGACAGAGAAAACTAGTTTCAGAACTCTTGCTATCAAAAATAGCCAATCACTTTTCACTCTCATTAACAACAGCTAGATGCGATACAGATCTTTTCTCTCTTTAGCTCTATCCTGAGATAAAATTTTATCCTGCTGTTAATTTTATGGCAATAACATGCTATTTCACCTGTGTTTGTTTATCCCTACTGATTGGGCTGCTTCAGGCTTCCTTTTTCCTTTTGTGAAACAGCTTTTACTGAATGGCATTACACAGCCTGGCCATTCCAATGGCATCTTGATAAGTGGTGTCATGTGCTAGAAACAGGAATAGATTTTTTTTGATTGGGCTGGAGACTTGCCATTCACCTTGTCATGTGAAATGCAACACACCAAGAGAGTTGCTGCAACAACTACCAAGCCAGAAAGTAGTTGGGGGAGGAGGTTGCTAAGGGTCACTGAGCAATGTAATGAGTACTAGAGCTCTAAATAGTCATAAATTACAGGACAGCAAACCAGGAAACTGATCTGGGGTAAGAAATGAATAGAACTTAACGTCTGGCAGTAGCTATGAAAGCAAACAGAACACTGGGATGTTGCCATAGAAATCATTTAATAAGAGAACATTATACCATGCAGAGAGGGCTAAAGAGACCAAAACTGGGAGTACTGGGCAAAATTTAGGATCCAGTATTACAGAAATAGTACTGAAGAATTCAAAAAGGGAAAAATGGTTAAGGACCACGAAGTGTCTCTGACACTAAAACTAAGCAATGACTTAGAGGAAAGAATAAAAGAGCAATCTCCAGGATTTGAAGGATTCAAACACCAAAGGAAAAAGATTTTTTAAGATGTTTTTGTTTTGAGTGGCTGAATGCAACATGGCTAGAATTTAGGGGTAAAATGCCATTTGAAGGCAATAGCAAAGCTTCCAGTGACTTCAGGATTTCATCCTAGACTTCAAAGTCATTTTATTTCTCCCCTTACAATAGAGTAGATTAACATTTGAGAAGCTAGGTCCATACGGTCATTAATAGGGTTGCCAGGTGTCTGGTTTTGAACCAGACAGTCCAGTATTTGAGCTTTCTGTTTGGGAAACAAATAGAGAAAATATAAATGAGAAAATAGAAATGTCCGGTATTTTCTAAATAAGATGTAATGTAGATTGTGAGGTAATGTCAAGTGTGTCTGGTATTTTTGTTGAAACTATCTGGCAACCCCAGTCATTAAAACTGTGAATAAGGAAACACCAATATCAAAGAGAGTATCAAACAAATTCCTGGAAATAAGCTCTAAGGAGAACATGCTCTGTTAAAAAGAAAAATATTCCCTATGACTTCATTACATTAACATTTCTAAATTATATTAAGTAGCAGGAAGGACTTTGTGAGGGAGCACAGAAAGGAGGGCCCAGTGTACTGGGGTTAAGGCAAGTCTGGGGAAAACATTCTCCGTGGGCCGGATCCGGCCTGCCATGCCACTGATCTGGACCATGGATACAGCAGGGAGCCTCAGGCAGACTCCCCTGCTTGCCCCATCCCCACACGGTACTCAGAAAAGCAACTACTGAATTATTTGTGTTTCCCAAACTGTGAGCAGAGGGGAGTGGTGCTTCATGCACAGCTCCGGCCCCCAGCACAATCCCATTGGCAGGTTTCTGGCCAATGGGAGCTGTCTGTTTGTTTGAAGAACAGGCAGCATGCAAAGCACCCTCTTCCCCTCTCCTCAGGCTATTATTCACAGAGCACATTGCCCTACAGCCTGTGCGGGGGAGTGGGCAGTCTCTTGCCTGAGAAACGTGCTGGGCTGGTGGCTGGGAGTCTCACAGGTAAGTCTCCCAGCCAAAGCTTGCTTCTGGCACCCCAGACCCTCCTAACCCTTTACCCCTGCCCCCATAACCCAAATCCTCTGCCCCCCCCCTCCTGAGTTCATACTCCCTCCCAGACCCTGCATCCCAGTCTCCTGCCCCAGATCACAATCCCCTCCTGCCCTAGGTCACAACCCAAATCCCTACACCCCAATCCTGTGTCCCACAATTGCCTCCTTCACACAAACTCCCTCCCAGACCTCACGGGCTCTCGTGCACCCGAATCCCTTACTCCAGCAGTTCCCAGCTTCTGGTCCACGGACCAGTGCTGGGCTGTGAACCGCTGGCTGCCAGGTCATGGTGGCTCTGGGGATCGGGGCTGGGATACACTTCCCACCACCTCCCCTCCCGCCACAGCTGTTGCGAGAGGCATGTCCTGCCCCACCTCTCAGACAACCAGCACCAGGCATAAGAACATAAGAACATAAGAACGGCCGTACCGAGTCAGACCAAAGGTCCATCTAGCCCAGTATCCTGTCTGCCGACAGTGGCCAGCACCAGGTGCCCCAGAGGGGGTGGACCGAAGACAATGATCAAGCGATTTGTCTCCTGCCATCCCCCTCCAGCCTCTAACAAACAGAGGCCAAGGACACCATTTTATCCCCTGGCTAATAGCCTTTTATGGACCTAACCTCCATGAAATTATCTAGCTTCTCTTTAAACTCTGTTATATTCCTAGCCTTCACAGCCTCCTCTGGCAAGGAGTTCCACAGGCTGACTACACGCTGTGTGAAGAAGAACTTTCTTTTATTAGTTTTAAACCTGCTACCCATTAATTTCATTTGGTGTCCTCTAGTTCTTCTATTTAGGGAACTAATAAATAGGGGAGGGGAGGTCTCCTCCCAGCCATGGAAGAGCAGTTCGCTGCACAGTGGGAGGGCTACGCAGAGCCTGGAAGGGCAGCCCTAGAGCAGCCACATCCCGGGCAGCAGTGCTCAGCTGGCAGCTGGGAGGCAGCACAGGGCTTGGTGAGGGAGGCGGGGCTAGTAGTGAGGGAGCTACAGGGGTCGGGCTGGCACTGGGGGGCACTGGGGATGGGGCTAATATTGGGAACTGGGGGGCTGGCACTGGGGGGGGGGGTGTTCTGGGGAAGTTGGGCTCTGGAAACAGAAGGCTGGCACTGGAGGTAGCGGAAGGCTCTAGGGGTTAAGGCCAGCACTGGGGGGCTCTGGGTGCCAGGGCTTTTTATACTGCAGCCTGGCAAACCCATTCACAAACTTTTGGGAGGACTGGTAATATTTTATTTGCATATTTTCGTATTCATTTGCATAATAAATATGCAAATAGAATGTTACCGGCCCGCCTGAAGTTTGTGAATGGGTTTGCCGGTCTGCTGTAAAAAAGGTAAGGAACCACTGCCTTACTCCCAGACCCCGCACCTCCTCCATTAATATCATGGAAGAGTGCAGCCCTTGACCACTTTCCAAAATCTTGGAGTGGTCCCCCATCAAAAATTATCGCCCACCCCTGTGTTAAGGAAAGCCTCTGGGCCCAGCTACTTACCTGCAACCAGTGCCAGGCCTAGAAACAATAGAAAAAGGAAGGAGTCTGGCTCAGTTTGGGGCTGATTAGCAAGGAGGCAGGAGCCAGGTTCAGCAATATAAAGCCATGTCTACACTTACTCGGAAGTTCAAATTAAGATTTGCAACTCCAGCTATGTTAATTGCATAAACTTTGCTCCAGACTGTGGCTGTGGGCTGGGAGACACCAATTTAAAATGCATATAAGCAGTCTAACAAACTGATGTCCTCACTGCTGGCAGAATGAAATAGAATCTTTAATCATTCTTCCCAATTTTCCCTCACGCAGATAATACTAACGTAAGAAGCATTATCAGCATCCTCCTCCTTTCCAAGCATAGACAGTGCCACAACCAGAAATCTCACACCAAGCCCGCACCAACCAGAAAAGTGTCCAAAAAGAAAAAGAAAAAAAAAGAGAGAGCACACCATGAATTGAAAACTAATACCTGGTGTAATTATCCATCCTGGGATATATACAACCCCATTAATGTGGTATCTGAGCACATTCCAAGTATGTACAAAAGAAAAATCTTTCCCTCTCCACCCTGTAAGTGAAACAGTTTCACTAAACGTTGGTTGTTATTGTGTGTGTATTCAGCTTACTGAACTGAAAAGAACAGTTTTAATTTAACTGTGGTCAATGCAGTGACTCCAGAATGATTTTTTCCCAAATGTTTGTATTAATGTTATTGTAGACCACATATGAAAATTTTCTGCAACTTGTTCTCTATTCAAGTTCACTGTGCCCAATGTATCTGTCAGGCTAGAGACAATAAATATGACTAAACTTACTAAGTAAGTAAGTAACTTGGACTAACTAAAGAATCGAGTTCTTCCTGTCAGAGCTGATGCGTAATCAATCCAAGATGGCATGCCTTTTAAAACACAGGAAACAGGATACAGACTTGAAATTTCTAAACATGTAAGACTAAATTTTGCCCTCAGACACACATGTGAAACTTCCACTGAAGTCCATGGGCACTGTACTTGGATAACTCAGGACAGAATGGGGTCATTAGTATCAACGGAAACATTGGTATTTACTACACCTTACCCTTTAATAGTTTAAATAGGGACTTATACTCAGTAGTGATGGGTGAAATGTTCATCAACTTGTATTTGGTTCTTCTAGTTACAAATATTTTGTTTAAATGCTTAACCAAATAAAGAGAGAGGGACTGGGGTTGTGTTCAGCTGGTGCACCTGGAGCTGCAGGGCCCATTCTAGCTGGCCACTCGGACCAGCCAGCCAGCCTGGGTGTTAACTCTTATGGCAAGTTAACCCATAAGACTTATGCTTACTGGTTAACTAGCTAACCAGTTAACATTTTACATTCCTAACACCTGTTCTCACTTTCAGGTGACATGGTAAACAAGAAGTGGGCGGCATTATCTACTGCAAATTGTAACCAAACCTGTTTGTCCGAGCAATTGGCTGAACAAGAAGTAGGACTGAATGGCCTTGTAGGCACTGAAATTTTACATTGTTTTGCTTCTGAATGTAGCATTTGTACATAATCCTACATTTGTAAGTTCAGTTTTCATGATAAAGAGATTGCACAACAGTACTTGTATTAGGCGAATGGAAAAATACTATTTCTTTTGGCTTTTAAAATGCAAGTATTTGTAATAAAAAATAAATATAAAATGAGCCATGTACACTTTGTACTCTGTGTTGTAATTGAAATCAATATATTTGAAAATGTAGAAAACATTCAAATGTTTAAATAAATAGTATTCTATTAGTGTTTAACATTGCACTCAATTGCATGATTAGTTGTGATTAATTTTTTTAATCACTTAACAGCCATAAAATAAATGCATTACTGTTTCTTTCAGGATGTGGGAAGGAATTAGCTGACACCCTTACCAGAGAGAATTCCTCTCAGAAGCCAGCAAAGGTAGCAGTGGAGGAGTGGCTATTTTATTAAGACTTGATGACTGTTCTTGCACTTTGGAACTGGAAGCTTAGACAACAATAATATTAAGAGGAAAAAAACTAGTCAATTCCTTTGACTTTCTTTTGACATCTTTTCTGTACTATGTCTCTCTTGCATAGGCTGTCCATTCTTATACTTAAAAAAAAACAAAACAAGCACATTGCTGATGTTTAATAAATATTTCGCTATAGTTTTTCTTTTGTGGAAGTGACTTCAGAGTATAAATTCCCATTGAGTGTCTTTGAGGACAGACGGATCATTCTAAACACCTTCTGCCATGGCTACTGAGATAAAAAACATTTTTGAATGGTAAAAGGGAAATTCTCTGAAAAAAATCAAGCTAAGAGTATAACGCTTCAAATTCTTGGTCTTTAAAAACAGCAGATTGGATTTTGTCATTCATCATTTCTAGAGTCAATTAATGGAACAGGTGTTCTAGTTTTCTGTGAATTGCCATTAGGTGACAGATTCCAAAGATCCTGCAATCTAAATAGACATGGCATAGCAAAAGATTACAGTAAGCAAGTGTAGTGCAGAAGGTATTAGGGGCAGAGGTTTATAAAAGTGAGTTCCTGAGACTTATTCATTGTTTGTCCTACACATCCCTTTTCTTAGATATATTCCAAAGTGAAAGAATGTCTGAAGTGAAGCTACAGTGAAGTTCAAGAATGCAACAATTGGATTTAAAAGGAATAGTATTGTTTATTAAGTTTGAGCCACCCTCTGTCTGTGGAAAAAGCTAAAGCACGTTCTTCATAAAGCTGTGGTGATATCAGCAGTTTAAATGAAGAGAGATCTTGAGTTTTTAATTGTTTCTTTTTATCTCTTCTACTGAGAGATAGAATTCTATCTTAAGCATGCAGCAAAAAAATCAAAAATAAAAACAAACCAGGCCTTTCATCTGGAGCATAAAATTCATGGGTTTGCTGACCTTGCGTGTCACATGGTAATGAAACAGCGTAAATCAGACATGTTAAAAGTTGAAGTTTGTTAATATTAGTACTGAAGCGTCAGTCTCCTTCCTGGCTAAACTAACGGGTCCATAGGTCAAAGATATATATTTAAAGATTACAATGATGCAAAGAAAAAATTAATGGGTACCCAGCAGGAGCCAAATGGAAACATGTGGGTTTCAAATGAAGAGCTAGAAAAAAAATCGTATTTTCCTACAATTTCAGATAGCATTATGGAGTTTCTTCTTTTCACTAGTCGTTCTCCCCTTAGAGACTTTACTGGCAATTTAGCCTCTGTGTGGGGACATTTATTGACTAGCATAGATTTTCTATTTTCATAGTTATATGCTTTTTCTAACCTTACTACCTATTTTTAACTTTTTAGGCTGAAACAATCGCTCAGTATCTTTTCCTAATCATCATTTGTAATTCATTCTACATATAAGAATGTCTTCTACTCAAGGAAATCACAATTCCTTTCTATTTGGAAATTGATGATTATGACAAGTTACTGAGGCTATGTCTAGACTGCAGGGTTATATTGGAAAAAGATATGCAAATTGAGAACTGCAATTTGTGTAGCTTTTTCCGTTTTTTTTTCCCCCAGAGGAGGCTTTTCCGAAATTTGGCCCATCTATATGGGGCCAAATTTGGGGAAAAAAATCCTCTTTCAGAACATCCCTTATTCCTCATACAATGAGAAATACAAGGATGCTGAAAAAATGCATCCACTTTTTTGGAAATTGTTCCAAAAAAGAGGTTGCGTTCCTTGGGACACGGCAGAGTTTTCTGGGATACCAAAGGTATCCCGGAAAAGCTCTGCAGCGTAGACACAGCCTGATAGTGCTGTAAAATATTTACTTTTGTATTTCTCAGCATGACATTGATACCTACACAGGTTTTTATACCTGCCCATCACTTATCGGAGCACCTTTCAAGTGCAAATCGATACTGATGATAGGTAAGAATAATCCCATTTTTGTGTGTTAATGCTTAACATCACTTCAAATGTTATAAGTATATTTTAAAATATACCCTGCGCATAGCATGGTTTTTACAAATGTAGACTGGGGTACCTACTCCTCCTTCCCCTCCTGGGCCAACATTACCTCCTCCTCTTCTTCAGTGCCACCCAACTGATTTGACTCTTTATGTGGGAGGGCTGTTTGCGAACCTGGATAGAAGCAGGCCTGCCAACAAGGGGAAGCAACAGGTGGTAACTGCCCCGAGTCCGATGGGTCAAAGGGGCCTATGGTTCCCAGCTGCCACCGCTGCTACTACAGCAATGGCCAAAGTACCAGGCCCTTTAAATCACCACCAGAGAGCCACATCATGTGCTCCGAACAGCACTAAGGGCTGGGGCGTGCCTCCTTCTGGGCAGCGCTAAGAGCTGAGGAACCACACTAAGGGCTGCCTGGGTACCAGGGTGGTGCACTCATGGTGGCACTTAGGGCTGGCTTCCCTGGCCCTGCCCCTTCTATGTGAGGCCCAACCACTTCTGGGAGCACAGAGCCCCACTCCCCCACCTTGTACCGGGGCCCATGGAGGCTGTGGGCTTCCCTGGACAGCAGTATTAGAATGGTGGAGGGAAAGGCACGGTGTCATCACATGAAACAAACACTTTATATGACCAACCTGGGGAGTGGCTGTCCATGAGGGCTTCTGGAGTTGTACAGGGTTTACAAGAAGTGGGATAAAGTCACCTGTTGTCATAAAACCAACAGTGACTCTGGAATGGGCTTTGAAAACAGGGTTATTCTCATTTTCAGGGATATATGGTCACCCTAGCCATGAAATGCAAAATACTGAGGCAGAACATGGATCGCACACAGTACCTTCACCACTGCCTCTGGCAACACAGCAGGTAAGCATACAAGGGACACGATCTAGTTAGCAGAAATACTGTGTGTTATTGTATGTGAAGAAGAGAGAAGCCAGGGCTTGTATCATGGTACAAAGAATAGCCAAATTCATACATGGCTACCGAAATTTAATTCAACTTTATTATCTTTACTTAAACTAAAAATCCCAAGGCCATGCCATAAGAGCTGGCTTAGTCAACACTTTCCACCTGAGAAAGTCACAAGAAAGCCTTAAAGTGTTCTGACCTAGACCCTAAAAACTGATACTCATGGGGGCAATCTGAACGTGGGGCTTGAACAGGTGTGCACCCACCCACTCTTTCCAACTGTTTTGCTTATTACTCATCTTAAGACACTTTCAATTGCTGTTCTTCCTATTTTCTGCTCTTGCTCCCTCCTTGACATGACCCCCACACACACACACACTTTTAAACAGGTTTTAGGGATGTCTCATGCATATAGCATCCTACTGATCTCCTTTGTCCAACTTAATCAGAGATAAAAGCACTCTCTTGACCTGCTGTCTTTCATATGCTCTACCGAGTGAGAATATAAAAGCAGATGTTACTGTTTAAGGGAGAGACCGGGTTAGACTTGAGACAAAACAGGGCAGCAGGAGAAGTCAGAAGTGAAGGTGCCAATACAAAAGTGAAAAATAGTTCAAGAAAAGGAGAAACTGACACCATTAATCAGTTACGCTTCTAGTGCTCCATTTTGTAGGATATTTTTCCCCTCATACATTTAAAAGGGACTTAGGGGTTTTTTTAAGTTAGCAGCCTACTTTTGAAAAATCTTGGCCTACATGTCTCTTCATATGAAGACATAATTCAGTTCTTCATATAGAATAATAGACATGAAAATTCAGTGAGTAAATGCTATTGTGCCTTGAATAAGAAAACCAACTATTTTGTCTCTGAACTATTTGGGAATCTAAACAGAAAGATGGGGTCCACTTAAATCAAAGCGGAACCAAACTGCTGGCTTGTGAAAGGTAAAAGGTCATAAAGGAGTTTTTAAGCCAAAGAGTGCTGAGGAGCACACAATTTGGACACAGACAGCACCTCCGTGGAAGAGTCATTAAAGGGGACACTTTATCCTAGAAAGGAGGAGAGGATAGAAACTGATAAAACACAAGAAGGAACTGAAGAATAACAGTCAAATGAAAAAAAAAGAGTCTTATTCAAGTACAGTGATTCCTCTTTTAACACTATAGATGCGTTTCTGAAAACGTTCGTGCTAAGCGAAAACATGCTATGCGGGGTCAATTTTCCCATTAAAAATAATGGAAAAGGTGGTGGCTGTGTTTCAGTTGGTGGTGGCAAAGTCAATTTTTTTGTTGGTGCTCTGTCATCAATGTCAACATTAGATATCTAGCAACACAAGTCGCCATGGTTTGTTAAAACACAAAGATAAACACGTGAGTAAGCGGAGAAGCACTGTGACGATGTGTATTCATCCACTCATGTGTATTACCACTGTTTTCACCAACTCATAGCGCCGCACGAAGTAATCCACCACTTGATTATTTTCGTGTTATTTCAGGGACAGTCGTGTTATCCAAAAACGTTCCTTAAAAAAAAAAATCATGCTATTGCAAAAATGTGTTAAGCGGGCATGTGTTAAACGAGCATGTGTTAAACGAGTAATTACTGTACATCATATTAAGGCAGTCTACTACATTTTATAAATGCTTGTCTGCAAATGCCAAAAGTCTAAATACTAGGATGTGTGAACTTGAGTGCCTGGTATAAAAGGAAACTCTTGCTAGAACAGGCATCACAGAAACTAGTTGCTACAATGACAATCAATGAGACACAGTGATGTCCAAGTACAAAATATACAAGTGATAGAATGTGTCATAATGGTGATGGAGTGGCACTACATGTGAAAATAAGAACAGATTTAAATATAGTAAAAATCTTAAATGAATCAAACTGTACCACACGATCTTTATGTACAGAAATCCCATGGTTGAATAATAAGAGTATAGCAGTGGGAATATACTGCCAATCACTTGACCAGAATGGTGATAGTGACCATGAAATGTTTGAGGGAGATTAGAGAGGCTACAAAAACAGAAAGTCCAACGATGGGGCAGTTTCCCCCATATTGATGGGTACATGTTACCTCAAGACAGAATTCTGAGCTAAAATTTCTAGACACCATTAATGACCGATTCTTGGAGCAACTGGTCCTGGAAACCACAAAGGAGGAAATAATTCTTGATTTAGTCTAAATGGCTCACAGTATCTGATCCAAGAGGTGAATATGGTTGAATCGCTTGGTAGAAGGGACCATAAATGTAATTAAATTAACCTCAGTGTAAGCAGGGAAATGCCAAACAATCCCATAACGATAGAATTTAACTTCACACAAAGGGAGAACTACACACACAAAAATGAAGAAGCTAGTTAAATGGAAATTACGATCACAAGAGTGAAATGCCTGCAACTGGCATAGAAACTTAAAAAAAATCCCGCAATAATAGAGGCTCAAACTTAGTGCATTCCTGCAATAAAACAAATAAGAGGACAAAAATATGCCACCATGGCTTAACAATGGAATAAAAAAACCAGGGAGTTTGAAACAAACAAACAAAAAATCTTTTAAAATTTTGAAGTCAAATCTGACGAAAAAACCAAAAAAAAGCACAACTCTGGCAAAGTCAAATGTAAAAGTATAATTAGATAGGCCAAAAAGAATTCGAAAAATTAACTGAATCAAAAACGAACAAAAACATTTTGTAAGTACATAAGAAGCCAGAAACTTGACAAACAGTCAGTGTGGGTCACTGGATGGTGAAGATGCTAAAGCATAAGACAATTAAAGAGAAGCTAAATTAATTCTTTGCATCAGTCTTTGCTGCAGTGGATGTGAGGGAGATTCCCACACCTGAGCCAGTCTTTTTAGGTAGCAAATTTGCCCAAGATTGAAGTGGTTTTAGAACACATTGACAAACTGAATAATAAAAAATCATAAGGAACAGATGGTATTCACCCAAGAGTCTTGAAGGAGCTCAAATATGAAGTTGCAGAACTACTAACTATAGTATAGAACCTATCACTTAAATTGGTCTCTGTAGCAGATGACAAGATGCTAACCAATATGCCAATTTTTTAAAACATAGTGTAGAGGCAATCCTGTCAATTACACATGGATAAGGCAAACTTCAGTACCAGGCACACTAGTTGAAACTAGTGAAGAACAAAATTATCAGATACACAGAACACCATAGGTCAGGAAAGAGACAAGATAGATTTGTAAAAGGAAATCACACTTCACCAATCTGTTAAAAATTTTTGATGGGGTCAACAAGCATATGGACAAGGGCGATCCAGTGTATACAGTGTACTTGGACTTTCCAAGAGCCCGTGACAAAGTCCCTCACTAAAGGTTCTTAAGTAAAATGGCAGTCAGGAGATAAGAGGGTAAGTCCTGTTATGTATCTATAACCAGTTAAAAGACAGGAAACAAAGAGCATGAATAAATGGTCTGTTTTCACAATGCAGTTATGTAAACAACAGGGTCCCCCAAGGATCTGTACTGGGATTAGTTCTGTTCAAAATATGCATAAAAGATCTGGGGAAAGGGGTGAACAGGTAACAATGTTTGCAGATTATACAAAATTACTCAAAAAAGTTAAGTCCAAAGCAGACTGTGAAGAGTTACAAAGGCATCTTCCAAAATTGGGGAACTGGGCATTAAAATGGCAGATGAAATTCAGTGTTCACCAATGCAAGGTAATGCATATGGGAAAACATAATCCGAGCTGTAGATACAAAACTATAGAGTGTAAATTAGCTGTTACCACTCAGGAAAGAGATTGTGGAGGTATCATGGATAGTTTTCTAACAACATCTGTTCGTATGTGGCAGCAGACAAAAAAGCTAACAATGTTAGTAACCATTATGCAAGAGATTGATAAGGAGACAGAAAATATAACGCTACATTTAATACAGCATACAGTGTTGCTTACCCCATCTCAAAAGACATATCAGAATAGACAAATGTATAGAGAAGAGCAACAACAATTATTAGGGGAATTGAACAGTTTCCATATGAGGAAAGATTACGAAGACTGGGGCTGTTCACTTTAGAAGAGAGACAACTAAGGGACAACATATGACAGAGCTCTATAAAATCACAACTGGTGTGGCGTGAGTAAATAAGGAACTGTAATTTACCCCTTCACATAACACAATAACCAGGGATCACAAAGATTGTACATAGGCAGCAGGCTGAAAACAACATAAGGAAGTATTTCTTCACAGAATACAGTCAACCTGTGGGACTTGTTGCGAAAGGATGTTGTGAAGGCCAAAATGTAGAACTGAGTTAAGAAAGGAATTAGATAAATTGCTGGAGAACAGGTCTGTGACGACGCGTCAGGGTCCCCTGACTCCTGCACCCCCATAATGGCACGAACAGACTCCACCAGCCAGTAGAATAGAGGGAGTTTATTGCTTCTCCAGGATACAGCACAGCATCTGTCATCTGGTTACAGGAACTGCAGCTAAGAGGCCTCAGTGCCCCCCCTTTGAGATGGGGGGTGGCTGGGCCCTACAATCCCAGCCCACTCCCCAGCTCCTTCCCTAGGCTGTCTCCTCCATGCTCCCAGACAGAAACTAACTAACCCTCTTCCAGCCCTGCCCCCAGCCAGGGTGGCATTCCACCTTTCTTTGTTTCTCTCCCTGGGGGGTCGGTGGTCAGACAGGTTTGAAGACCCCTTTGCATAATGACTCATCCCCTGCCCTGCTGGGCTGTGGTGCAGACAGCAGCCAGGGGAGGTCACTCACAACCCACGACCCAGCATAGCAACCAGCAAGGTACACCCCACTACGTCACAAGGTCCATCAATGGCTATTACCCAGGATGGTCAGGAATGCAACTCCATGCTCTGGGTACTCCTCATCTTCTGACTGCTAGACGCTGGGATTGGACCATTTGATAATTGCCCTGTTTTATTCACTCCTTCTGAAGCTTCTGACATTGACCACTCTCAGAAGATGGAACATTGTTCTGACCCAGTATAACTGGTCTTTTGTTCTGAAAGGCCTAACCACCCTACTGGTGTGTGGAGAGATTACCTCCATTGGGCCTATATGAACCTGCAGAATGGCAAATCACTGGTTTACACCCACATGCTGAAATAAAGAAATCAAAGAATTCTAATGTTAGCTCACCAGCCAAGTCCATGGCTCTATATTATAAAACTCATTTTCCAGCCAAGTTATTTATACTACCAGACTCTAGTTTATTGTTTATTTACACTTTAATACCACTTTTTGGTTTGAATGATAGTTAGTTCTTAAAATTTTCATACAAAACTACTGTAAAGTTGGAACACGAGTAAGATTACTGTGGAACATAACAGAATATCTAATACAGAAAGCAGTTGTGAAATTATATTTAAAATACTTACTTGAATAAAGGAGTTCCACACACAACACATTTGTATATTCCATGAGCTTTATGATGAGTGTATTCTCCCTCAAAGGCACTGGGAAAAACAACACCGCTATTTTAAAAAATCAGTAAGGGAACTGTGTTTTTATATAATATATTAGCTTAGACTTTAGAATATACTTTCTACAATGCAAATAGTTTAACTCAAGAGTTAGCCGTTATTAATCTTTATCCTCATAAATTTGTCTTAACAGTTACACACCATGCAGGAGGAAGCAAAGTGTCACATAAGTCAAAGATCAGAGCACAAAAAACAATAGCTGTTTATGAATTTTAGAATGTTTCCAAACAGTTTTAATTTTTAAACAAAGATGGTTTAAAATTCAATTTAATCTTGAGCAATTCTCTAGCTTTGGCCTTCAAAGAATCTTTTAACAATGATCTCAAATACTATACGATAACAAATAAAGCAATAGTGTAGTGGGTAAATTATACTATTGGTTTGTTAGCACAGGATGAGCTGCCCATGTGTTAAGAGTACCAATAGTATCTTAGCAAAAAATGAAACAAAAGGTCCATCATTTCAAGCTGTGGGAGCCTTATATTTTCAGTTTAAAAGGAATATTATAGTTTTAAGGGAATATTTTTCTAAGTTAACAAACTTAAGGGCTAGGAGGTCATTCATCTAATACAAATCAGCTGTGCTACTCCAACAAAAAGCCTATGTGCCTATGTGCGCAGCAGCTTGTTTTTATTATCCTTTCACCCTTTTTATGAGGTCCAATTTTTTTTATAAACAGGATTTTTAAGAATGACCTGCTCTCCAATTGTTTGTGCGCATTAAATCATTTTGCTAGTCACATACACAACAGTAAGTGACTGGGGTGGAAGAAGGCCTCATGAGTGGAGGTTCAGGTCCCACTGCTAGCTCATGGGGGGGGGGGGGGTTTGAAGAGAATGGGAGTGGCCATGATTCCCATTCATTAAATTCAGCAAACAGTGTATACTCTGATAGGAAGAGTGTTGCCTATTAACTAGGACCCCATGTGTGGTAAAGAGCCCTTTCAGGTCATGAATGAAAACAAGCAGTTACATCATTAATACATTTGGATCAGAGGTAAGCTAGGGCCTTGTGCCAAGCTCCATGGTATAAATTAGACAACAAAATGGTTAGACCTTGGCCATTATGCTGGAATCAGCTGAGAGAGACTATTCTCTAAGAGCAGTTTGGAAAGGAGAACTTTTTTTTCCATCCAGGATTTAGGGCTCGCTTCCAGGGACTAAAGCCATGCAAGGGCAGTTATTGAAAATTTTTGACATTCCTACCACAAATGAGCCAATAAATACCTTCCCCACATGTGCTTCAAAAAGAAATTGGAGTGGGGTGGAAAGGAACTAAATTATGCTACCTTCTTTTTGCAGCCAAAATGTCTATACTTACAATGGTCACCTTCAAAATTTCAGCCTCCTGGCACAGAGCCGTTTTCCTCTCGGTTCTGCTCACTGTGATGTCTTCCAAAAAAATGTACCTAAACCGCTATTACTTCCACACATTTTGTAGTAAACTGAAAACAGACCCTAAACATAAGCTCTGTGACTTTATAAGACACTCAGTGTTCTTTTAATACACACACAGAAAATTGCCTTGACCACCAGGCTGCAGATTCCGGTCTTTTCAGTGGTGTTAATTTGTAGGGGTTAGTAAATAAGTGCAGAATTCTTGAAAGTGTTTGGTGGGGAAACAGCAGCAGAGAAAGGAGACAAGGAAAGTTGCCTATTTCTTCATGAATGTGCTTCCTTCTGCCTGCCTTACCTTTCAGTCCCTTTCTCCTGAGTGACATGGTACTGCAAGGGAGTCAGCCGCTTCCTCAGGTCCTGCTGGGAAAAGACCACCTTGCAGTTCTTTTTATCCCTACATGACCCTGCAAAAGGGAGAGGATATGAGAGAAGGAGCCCTTTTAACTTAAATCTTGAATAATTGCTTTGGCTGGCGGCCACAGCATAGCTTCTGCATTCACTTGTCAATGGCCAGACCAGTCCCTAATGCACTAGAATGGCTCAGCTGAACTCCATCTGATTAATTCTTCTAATCCAAGTTTTAAAAGAATGTTGTTCAAAAGCCAGGTGATTCCACTGGAGCAGTGACAATGTGCTACAGCCAAAGCCTTCTGTGCGCCATCCTACATCTTTACACAGCCATTCATGAGACGATAACATTTTCCTACCACTTAAAAAAAAAGCCTGCAAAAATAAAATTCAAACTCAATGCTCTTTGCAAGACATCTATATTGTAGATATAAGGTAATGGGCATATGATGTTTAGCCGCAATTCAGCATCCAATGATTTCACAGCCTTTTAAAGAAGTTTTAAATATAATAAATCATTACATATCCACTCTGGTTGATTTCTCCACCATCACTATAGTTACTTTATTTCAAAGGTGTATTTCTGTCACAACTGAATTATTCATTGGGGCTATGAATTATAATGTAGATCAAAATATCAACCCTAAGAGAAAAGTAATTTCACTATTCTAAAAATTGTGCAGTCCTCAAAAATAAAGTTGCCTGAAAAATTAGAGCTGGATTTTCGAAGGTGCTTAAGTGGCTCATACTCCCTTGAAAATCCTAATCTAGACTTTTTGCATAGTTCTGCACACAAGAAGAAAATCTAAATGGTCTCAAGGTATTAGAGTGAAAACATTATTCTTATAATGATCTGTAATTATGCTAGAAAAGAATTTTTAAAAAAGATTTTTAAGGAATGGTATTTGAGATTTGTACTTTTCAGTACCCAATACTGGCAGTTCTGGTGAATGAAAACCAAAAAAAATTACACTAATATAAGTGTGCTGAATGTAGAAATAGCTTTACTCGCCATATGTAATGCTTCATGTAAAATAACTCAAATTATTCAAATAATTATAATATGCACAATTAGAAATAAACAGTCCTTTTGTCAGTAATATATATACACACACTCATAAAAAGTCTAATTGTGTTCCTAAAGTAGAGGGAACAGAGCTACCCATCTGTATGTCATTTAGTACAAGAGAAGCAACGGCAGGTTTAAATTACATGGTATTGGATTGCAATTTCCTAACATTGGATGCTTTTCTGCTTTTTACCTTGAGTCATTACTAAGAGTGTTCATAAAAAGTAGCTTAAAGCACAGATGCTTGCAAATCATTTAGGCAAAGATGTTTTCCCCCACCCCTTTTTTCTCTCCAACTCTGTCTTTTGTTTTTGTTTTTTGCTTTGGAGGAATAATACTGTTGGTAACTACTGGATAACTTTGTCAAGTAGGTCCAAGGAGAAAAAGTAAAATTGAGAACATCTGATTAAAATAAATAAAGCAAACATATACAGCTTGGCTACTGAATGAAAGGTATTGAAAAGCAACTTCATTTCATAGATTAGAAATTACTTTTGATCTAAACATTCTTAAAAACAGATTGTTTTCTGAGACATCTCATTAACTGGGCTGCAGAGCCTTCATTTTAATGGGAAGCTCTGAAAGAGCACTGCTGTATTCTTTTGTTAGCTTCAATCTTATTTGGTAGGGGGATAAAGATTTCATTCCAGATTTCTTTGTTTGTCTTTCAAGAACCACTAAAGAAGTATTCACACAACTTTTGCAGGAATGTGCCCTGTGCCATGGCTTACAAATTATTTGGTTTTGGTGCACTTAAAGGTCACCTTCCAAATTAGCAAAATTTTCCTACATCCTGATTTTTCAACCTTAAAATGTAAATATTGTTTCCTAACTGTAAGTGAAGTTGGTTCTTCATAACATTTGATTGCTTTTTTAAATATGTCAAACAGAAGATTTTTATTCACAGGGTGTGCTGTGTTCTTGCCCTAATAAGTCTTTCAAAGTATAACTAATAGCAAAAAGAAGTATATGCAATATATAAATAACTCAGTGTTGCATTATGCAGCTCAGTTAGAAATTGTCTGAGCATTAATCAATCCTGAATCCTACATTTTAATATTAAATAGTCCACATTGGTACAAGTTTTAAAGACAAACACCCTTTTGCTTTTTTAAAACTTGCTCAAATTTATTTTTGCTTCCAAAACCTCATCTGACCCCTTAACATTAAAAAAAAAAAAAAACACCTCTAAGCATGTCTGAACTTTTAAAAATCATGGAAAAGTTGAGTGTTTTAATGAAAATCTCATGGTAAATTCTTAAAATAATTCCTTAGATAAGTACCCTTATTTTATTATTTTAGAATCACAGTATTCTTTACTGGGTATATTCACTACTATATAAAAGGAAATTTCCATTTCACTGTATGTCATTTGATCCATGATTTCGCAATCAGAAGTAGGAAGCATGTTCTAATAGATTGTTCCCTGTTGTTTTTATAGTTACCTGCATGTTTTACAAGACAGACAAGTATTTACATGTACAGTGAAATCTTGCTAATCTGCACTTGTGTAAAATGCAAGCCGACACTGAAAAGGGATTTTGAAGTTTTGCAGAGCACCAACTACCAAAATTCTAATGCTATGCTGAACCTCATTGGAGGAAAATCATGTCATCACACGAATGAACCTTCAGAACTCAGGAACATCCTTAAACAGAGCTTTGGCACTACTTATGGTTTAAATGTTCATGGCAAACCAATAGACCAGTACGTTAACTAAGCCTGTTTCATGTTGCTCTTGAATGCCAGAGACAAGGGGTAAAATGGTGTATATACAATTGCTAACACCACCCCCCCTCTAGTCCTCAGTGGGTCTTCTCAGTTATAGTGCACTAATATATTTCAGGTCCTTATTTAGGCCCCAGTTCAGAATGGCATCCCGATACCAGGGACTACTTAAAACATACGCTTAAAGTTATGCATAAGTGTTTTTTCCTGAATTGAAGCCTTATTTTGTAATACTATGTCATGCCAGATCAGCTGCCCCCATATGTAAAACATGCACAGATGCAACATTGCAATCTATAGCAATGCTATCACCGCCATGGTTTTAAATGTGCTATGTGGAAGAGGCAGCAGATTAGATGAGCAAAACCGCTCACTTTGCACTAAAATAATGCCTGTGGGTACGTCTACACAAGCCCCCTAGATCGATCTAGGGAGGCTAATGAAGGCGACCGAAATTGCAAATCAAGCCCGGGATTTAAATATCCCGCACTTGATTTGCATAACCGGTCGCCATTTTAGAAATTGACTAGCCCGAAGTAACTGCCCGCGTCTACACGCGGCAGTGAAATGGGATTCCTATTTAAAGCCCCTAATTCGAATTAGCTGGTAAACCTCATTGCAGGAGGAATACCAGCTAATTTGAGTTAGGATTTAAATCCTAACCGCATGTAGAAGCAGGCAGTTACTTCGGGCTAGTCAATTTCTAAAATGGCAACCGGCCGGAAACATGCAAATCAAGCACGGGATATTTAAATCCCGGGCTTGATTTGCAATTTCAGTCGCCTTCATTAGCCTCCCTAGATCAATCTAGGGGGCTAGTGTAGATGTACCCTGTATTCCACACCTCACACTGCAAATGACAGTTTTAAAAACAGTTGTATGTGTTCGCTTAAACATTGCCTTTTTGAGGGAATGAAAGATAAAATATAGAGAGTTTGGGAAAATAATTGCAGATGGATCATTTCTATAGTGTTTAAGCAATAAACTGCAACTAATAATGCAACCAATATGGTATCCATGCCAATTATGATAAGATGAAGACTACAAAGTAAGAGTTCAATCTAATCACCTTTCTGTTCATAAAGAATACAGAAAGAACCTGTCCATCAGCCCACGCCGATCTTCCTTGTGTTAATTCCCTCAACAAGAGGTCAGCAATGAGATTGAAACAGGATTCCCAGCAAAGCTATAGAAGTCTTCTTAATTTTCTGGAAAATCACTTCTATATCTGTGTGCTGCTTATTCATAAATTCAGCAGGTCAATGTACAAAAGGAAAATAATCCACAGTTTTACAATTAGCATGGCATCCACTTGGGACTGATCCTTTCATGGGATCATGTGGAGAGCAGAAATCTTAAATTTTCACTCAAATTTTTGCCTCCAAATAGGCGAAATTTTAAATGTATCCTCAAGACAGTAAACTTACAACTGAAAATACTGGTGGTTTGTAACATCTGACCCTGCTTCTGTAGTCTGTGGCAGGGGCTACATGTATGGAGCTCTCTGAGAAATCTGGGCCCATGTTGAATATTTACTGTTTATTCTTCCTTCTTCATTCTCATCATTACTGTTAGCATGTGGCTGTACTTCAAGGAGATGTCAACATTTCCATTTTAGACCGATGTTTTTGCTGGAGTCTTTATGCTGCCAAAAATGGCAACAGTGCTAACCAAAGTGAAACGTGGCCTTCAAGACCTTGAAACAGGCAGAGGCTTTTTCAGATGAAACCAATAATACAACATTAGTGTCTATTGTAGGCTAACAAACATGCATTTTGGGACATTTTATTGATTTCCTACATCTCAAAAATGGCATTTTTGAGGGAAAATAATGAAAAGCACATTGGAAATAATTACCAACCTCACCATCACTTCTCCTAGTTTTGCAGTTTGTTGCCTCAACTTAGAGCCCAGCACTACAAAACAGCAGTGAGCTGCAAGCATTTTCAGGTGTTGACCTGAGAATGAAGATGTAAAGTACCTCGCCTTAATTCTAATTTTCTATTTTTTTGTGAAACTTTCCAAATATGGCATTCATAATGAAGACAAACATCAACATATACACAATTTCCCTTGATTTAGTTAATAATAATACAAAAGAGCAGAAAGGTTTGTTTAGAAGATAGCTTTTGTCACTATCAGGCCATCAATCCTGGCCACTGTCCTTAATCTGCTTCACTGTGCCTGTGGGACCAGATTAGCATACGACATGTACTGAAATATGCATTCACATTGCCACTGACCACTTTCCTTCTTTAATATTCTTTTGAACTGTTACAATTTTATCTTTATTTTATCTTTGCCTCCTTTCTGTTACTGCATGGAATTAATTCACATTTCAAATTTCATGTACAGCCGCTCCCCCGAGTTACGACCACCTCCACTTACGACCATCCGCACTTATGAACAAAGTGGTCATAAATGCGGATCCGAGTTACGAATGGCAATCCGCACTTACGAACAGCGCAGTCGCCATGTAACTCTATGGGATCCGAGTTACGAACACTTCGAGTTACGGACCAAGTGTTGGTCCATAACTTGTTCGTAACTCGGGGAGCGGGCTGTAAAGCCCTGGGTATAGTCTCTTTGTACATGTGCATAAGTCCCATTCGCACTAATAGCCATGATAGGCATTATGACTTCCTGAATTAAATACAGCAAGACAAACATTCCAATACAACATAATTATATAATAAATCAAGTTTCCAGTTTTCAATACTATTATTAACATTTTCAAGCATGTATTAGTAGGGTTTTATATTTGTATTCAGCATTGTAGATCCTAATTCTATCATTTGACCAGTGTAGACAGCCTCCTGAGACTATGCAGAGCCCCAATAACTTCATAGGGTACGTCTACACTACAGGCTTTTGTCGACAGAGGCTTTGTCGACAGTAAAGACTCTGTAAACAAAGAGCATCTAGACTATAGCCAGTTCTGTCAACAAAGCAAGCCGCTTTTTCGACAGAGAGTCTAGATGCTCTCTTTTGAAAATGCACAGTGTGGATGCAATAGCGCCTTTTTACGACATAACTGTAGAAAAAAGGCGTTATTCCTCGTAGAATGAAGTTTACCGCTGTCGACAAAACTGCCGCGTTCTGTCGACTTACTGTCGACAGAACTCGGCGGTAGTGTAGACACAGGTATAGTTTTGTCGACAAAAGTCCGATTTTGTCAGCAAAACCCTGTAGTCTAGACACACCCATAGGGAATCTGTGTGGACAAAAGGGTCTACCCATGCGTATCAGACTGCAAGATCTGTATATGCATCTCCTTGCTTCTCCAAATCACAGGCCCCCATGTGCAGGTTGTACCATCCTCCTTAATGGCGAGTTACCTTGTATTGATGTGAAAGGAATGCTGCCAAAGAGTTATATTTTTAAAAAAAATCAAATATCCATACCTATCCTACAAACTTTCTATTGCATTAAAAATTGAAATATCTAATTTAGTTTCCACCATTTATGCTATTAGTTTACACTTTGCATTTCCCTCATTTTGAAAGAATGAAAATAGGAAGGTCATTTTCATTTTTGTTTAGTCTGTTTTCCTGTATGCTTAGTTAGCCATAGCAGAATTCTCCAACATTGGAGGATGTTGGGTTTTTTTGTTTTAGGAACAAAACTATAGCAGAAGCTTCCATTGAAATTACAAAACAATTGATGGAAACTTTTATATTGGTCTTTTAATTTGAAAATATTTACAATACCTAACTTTGGATTCTAGTTTCTCTTTCAAAGGATAATTAAACATACTTTCAGGAACAGTAACTATGGGAAACAAATTAAATCAGATTTTTACTCAATGTAAACCAATTAATCAGTAAACCTATTCTTCCATTGTCCATGCAAGCTTCCACTAAAATTACGTAGCATTAAATTCTACATAAATTTTACATTTACCCCCTTTAATCCACAGTTTTCCTCTTCCTCCATCTTTAGCTTCACTGTTTCTGTTCTAAATTTCCTCATAGCTGAATTCAATCATAGACTGTCTTTGAGTTATTTAAAGTATTGTTCAGAAGAGTCTCCTCAGTTAGCAAGACAAGGTGTTATTACTCTGAATATATGCAAGACCAAGTTTAAATAAAATACAAATCTGGGATTTAAAAAATACTGTTCCATATATTGGGGGGGAGGAAAACCCAGTTCCATATTTCTTTGTGGAATGGTTCCTGCATTTCCTTGGTTCAGGTGACTACATCCCACGGGCTGCTGAAAAACCATTTGCAGTTTCAAACAAGCAGTAGTAATGGAGAAAGAAACCATTTTCACAGCACTGTATGTTAGAAATCCCAGTACTGCAGTTGATTTTTTGGGTCAGGTGCCAGTTAAATAAATATAGCCCTCCCTTTTTATGTTAACACTTGGGAGGGATAGAAGGAAAAGTTGACACAGTAAAAGGGAAAGCTGGTTCTTTCAAAGTTTCTTTTACTACTTGGGTAACTTGTAATGGATCTGAAGTTGTCAAATGTTTTTAATCTGAATGAATCATCAATAAATCATGGTCATGACGTTTTGCTGAGGATCCACATGTATAGCTATCTCTCTCCCAGGATATTTTCAGCTCCATCATAAATTTCCTGAGAAATAATCAAACTTCCAAAGATCTCAGTGACTGATAGCAATGTAAACAAACAAAAACAAAACAAAACAAAAATCTCTTTGCATACACTTTGCTTTTAAGCTAGATATTTGGTATTGGAACTAATTATTTTCTTTTCTTTCATCCAGCCCTTTAGTACTAGAGTCACTGAGAGTTGTGGGTGCCTGCTTCATTTCATGTGTAGCTAGCGTTTGCCCCATTAGTTCCCTAAAGCTGCAAGTGGAACAAGGCAGGTGGTTATGTGGCTGAGAGAGAGCCTGTGAGAAATGACTCATCCCATGGAAAAGAAATACTGAGCTGATTTTGCATTATAAAAAAACATTTTAAAATAATTGAAGTGATTTTCATATGGGAAAAAATAGTCCTGAATATCATCTCCATGGGATGGCCCCTTTGCATTACTTCCTCAACAGAAGCATCGGTTTCCTGTGCACTGCTGAAATTATCACGAGTCACTTAAGCTTGGTTTTACATCTGAAAATCAGAAATCACAGGTTTGTACATAGACTGGGCAAAGCACTCAAACAACTATCCTGCACAGTCTGGGGGGCAACTAACTACCTTATGGGGCTTTTCCATCTATTCCTTTTAGGATTATTATGATTATGGTAGCACAGTGCTTTGTAAATGGAAGCACCTTCAATAAAACTGAGGAATCCTGGTACCTAGAAAAATTGAAGAGGCATTACAGATCAGCCTCATGCAAGGATATAGGGGGTCATGTCCTTGCATTTCAGTAGAACACCAAAAGGTCCTAGAAAAATTGTTACTATATACTATACCTTCATGAAGAAAAGAGGCAATATGACACTAAATTTCTACATTAATAACCAACTGGGAACAGGGTAGCTATAGGGTATTTTTTTAGTGGCCTATGTGATACGAACTGTAATTCTCAGCATAGCTCCCAATGGTAACATCCATGTAAAAGAAACCATCCTCACCTTTGTGACTGGCAGTCTCATCAGAAAGGCTAAGAGCGGAGTCAACCTATTCTCTTCATCCTTACAAGTGAACTGAGACATGTTGGCAGAGTGGGAGAGCAACTGATGCTACACTATCTTTTTTTTTCCTTCCCAGAGACGATACCTGTTTCCAGTGTTCTCAGTCTGACACCTTTCACAGGCACTACATGAAAATGAAGTCAGAATATATTTTATTAACATAAGAATTCAGCTAAATTTGAAAATCACAAGTTGCTCTGTCTTTTCAGCTACCTGGTACATTTAAAAATATTTCAGTGAACCATCAAAATACATATATTTACAGTTTTATTAAAAGCCTAACCTGCCACAGAAACAATTAAGAAGTCAGCATTTGCCACCAGTTACCACGGTGGCATGAAATTTATAGCTATTCAGGCTATTGCTAAACCCTCCTGGTAACTTCCTCGGCAATAGCGATGTGCCAGCTTGCCACCCTGCAGGCAGAACTCAGTATTTTAGAAATATTTGGAGGCACAGTCTCTGCCTGCTCATGTCCTCCTGCACCGCTTAGAGATGGAACTACCAGGCACAGCTTGCTCCCACGCTACAACCATCAGCACAGAGATGTAGTGAGGACAAGAAAAGATAGAATAGTGGATGGGCTCTTAATAGTAATCATCACGTGCCTACCCTCCTCCCACTGAGATCTCTAACGTAACAGGCTGTGGAAGTGACTTCGTTTGCAAGGATCCAAGCAGCTTCTCTTCTCTCACAGCACTGTGGCTCAGCCACTAAGTGCCTGTCACTCAGTATCATCAAGGGACTTCCCACCAGATGAAGCATGTAACAGAGCCTACTGAGTCAGAGAATAAGGAGAGCACAAAATGAAATGCAGAAAAAGAATGCAAAAAAAAAAAAATACAAGAGATGAATACACAGAAAATGAGAGGCACTGGTAACAGTGCCTGGACATAGCATTGGGGAAATTAAGACTGTCTGTCCACCAATTTCTTGCAAGGGTGTAGGGGTCCAACTAAAAAAAGAGGGGTGGATACTAATGACTTAACATGATATGCCTATATTGTGTAGCTCATGTGGAAAACATTCCCTGTTGGTTACTGCTCTAATACAGGGCAGCAAAAGGATGCTAAGGAAGGAATTTCATCATTTTACACAAATTCCTGCATTAAATATCAGACATAATATGAATATGACTCAAACCAAGCAGTTTTATGAATAAATTTCATTCCCTATTTAATACTAAAGAACGAATAAATAATATTGAGCAAAGCCTACTTTACATTGCACATACACAATGTTAAATAATTACAGATTTAAATAGTTGTAAACAACATTATTTTCCTAAATGACCAAAATAGCTGAATAAATTTCCATTCAGGCATCTTTATAAAGGTGTTTTGTTTGTTTGTTTTTTACCTCAAATAGTGTTTTTTCTTCTTCTTTGGAGCCATTACATAGATTTGACAAAAATATACCATGTCAGGTTACAACAGGTTGCTACTATGATATCAATAGGGCATTTACAATAAAAATCTTGAAGAAAGTTCCTGAGTCTCTATAGGTGACAACATGCCAAAATAAGCATTCGTTTTTAGACTAAATATATATAATGATATGAACATACTATTTATTGTGGCTCTGGCATAGTGCTTTTAATCTTCAACACTCTATATAAGCTAAGTAATTCTCTACATCCTGGCAAAGTAATGAACTAGCAACATAAAAAATTGTATTTCAGATAAAAAATATTTTGAGTATAGAAACAAATTTCATTTCTTTAAAGATTAAAAAAACCAACACTTTCTTTTCTCTTTTTCTTTTTTTTAACACCCTCTAGAGAGGGGACAAAAGTGTATGTAGCTGAGACCTTATATGACAAATTTAAGCATTTTTTACATTCAAGTTATAAACCCCCCAAATGGGGATTTATAATGAAAACACTGAGGCTACGTCTAGACTGCAAGCCTCTTTTGAAAGAGGTTTTTTCGAAAGATACTTTGGAAAAAGCCTCTTTCAAAAAAGAGTGTCTAGACTACAACCAGTACTTTCGAAAAAGCAAGCCGCTTTTTCAAAAGAGAGCACCCAGGCAGTCTGGATGCTCTCTTTCGAAAAAGCACAGTTTGCATTACATAGCGCCTTTTTTTTGAAAGAGCACTTTTGAAAAAAGGCGTTCTTCCTCGTAAATCAAGGTTTTCCGTGGTTGAAAAAACTGCCGTGTTCTTTCAATTTACTTTCAAAAGAACGCAGCAGCAGTCTAGATGCAGGGGAAGTTTTTTTCGAAAAAAGGCGACTTTTTTGCGAAAAAACCCTGCAATCTAGACACACCCCGACAGGCACTTAACCATAGGCGTACTAGTGGATGTTACTGAAGTCAGGAGTTATTATCTCTCTCATAGTATTTTTCCCAAACTATATTATATCCTTGGTAAGATATACTAAGAAAAACTATGGAAAACTTACAGCAAGGCTACTCAACACGCGGCTTGTGGGCCCCATTTGTTTGCAGCCCACGAGTGGGAGCCAAAACAAAAAAAGTAGTCAATATAATGGTCTTCTGTTGATTCGTGTTTTAGTAGTTAAATTCCTGGACTGTCACTGCTCATTAAAAGTGCTGTCATATGGGTGGAAATCAGGTAACTATTGCATTTTATTAATATCAGCAGAACTGACTTAAATGGAGCCGGCATGTTGTGGTTCCCAGTTGAGTCACCCTGAATTACAGCATATATGAAAATTATATGTACACAACATAAATACATGTAGACATATTTAAGTTATACAATATATACATATTCTGTATAAAATCTAATAGTGATTACAATTTTGGTATTTGCGCAGGTGAGAGAGGATGGGGACAGAAATGGTAGACTTGATATTCAAAAATTCCACTGTGAAAGCCAGATTTTGCAAAAATTATGTGTGTCGGTTAATTTAACTGATACAAGCAGTCCCAGAGTTAAGAGGGACTATGTCCATGAATTACTCGTATTTGCATGTGTTTGAAAGAGGTGTCCCTACGTGTAATCCTTCGTGTTAATGAATTACTGTGAACAGTCCAATTTTGAATTTTGGTACTATAACTTTTCATTACCTAATCAGTATATTTTACTTCTAGGTCCAATTAATTTACAAGCAATTGAGATGTACTAAAAGGTGTTATAAGAAAACATGTTACATATATTTAATAAAATAGACTTACACCATATGCCCAGCACCCTTTTCATACAGATGTATTGTAATACAATAACCGCATCCTAGAAAAATGTGGCTTGCTAGTACTATTTCAATCATTCTAGTAATTAAACACTGCACAGCAATTTAATCATTATTTAAGATTTTATTATTTCATATATCTATTAGAAAATGTGCACATAAGCATACCCAAACTTTCTAGAATTTTGTATAATTAGTTTTACTTAATTTTTACAAATACTGCAATTTTTCTTGGTCAACAATAGCAGAAAAACAGATTTCTACCTCATGCAAAAATGTGGTGCAAGCAGCATAACATTCAAAGTGTTAAAAAGGAAAGGACACTGTTTAAAAGGAATGAGAGCCCATAATAATTCAAAGACACAGCAAAGCAAGTACGATTTTTCTTTATAACTTGGTGGTCTGCTACAGAAAACATATGTATATGGAATATGCATAATTACTATTTTTACCTATTACTTTGCTGGTATGCATGAAAGAAGCCAAAAGAAAATTTGTTCTGATCTTTAAAAGATTTCAACACAGATCTATTTCCTTATGAACCCAATCTTGGGAGATGCCAACTGCCTCCTACATTTCAGAGGATGTGGAGTGGACAGGATCAGGGCCAAACAGTATTCTAAGTCATATGAAAGTATAATGGAGTTGCAATTGTTACTGAAAATGAGGAAGCCTCTATACAGTATTATATGAATGAAGTTGTGGATAAGTCCAAACTTGTGTGATTTTTCATAATGCTCATGCTTTTCTTATGACAGTTTACATGCCCTTTAAACTAAATTTTCAGAATGTACCTGTGTATGAATGGTTTCTAAAGTGGAAGCTTTTCATTCTATTAATGCAAAAGAATATATGATTAGTGCCATCTACTGGAAATCTGGAGTACTGGGGTACCTTTTTAGCAAGTTCTAATTTCTTCCCTACTCACCACATATTAGAAAGAATACATTGAAATGTTTAATCCTTTTATTTTGTATAGTTAAAAAACTGCATCCATACCTCAGGCAGTAATATATGGATATTAAAATGTAAACAAACCACCCACCAAATTAACAATAATAATTATTATATAAAAAGTATACTATTTATAACGTAAATCAGTGTGTGTCCATAAACTTCTGAATGGTCACAAGAAAAGATGAAAAAAGTGACAATATGTTGAAGATTTTTATATTGGGAAGAATTTGAAACAAAATTTGAATTTAAAATAAAAAGCAATTCTGAAAATTATGTACTTACTATTCTGATGTGAAATTGAATGTATTTTTTTGAAAAGCAAAAAGGCTTTCATTTGGTCCTAATTATACATGATAATATATATGAACTTCATTTTATAGCATAAGCAAACCTTAGGGGCAGTAATATATATGACATATTTGGACTGAAACAATTATTCATAAAAGGCAACAGCTGATTCTGGGTCTCACACAGAAAATAAAAATGGCTATATAAATTATGTAACTGTGCTCTAGCCAGCAAATATTATATGCGTGGAAATTTACGGATGTGAGTAATCTCAGTTTACCAATTACAAGATATTTTAACAACCAGAACTGGTTAGAGCCTTGGTTTTATGCCTCATTTGAACCATGGGACCTCTGTCGGCACACTGCCCCCTAAAACTATTTGGTGGCACTGGTTCATTAAGTCACTCACATGAAATTATGCCTCCTAAATCACTTCCTGTACCACCTGGATTTTCTTTGAAAGGTTTGATCCAACTAGAAGCAGGCTGGTCCTTAATCTTGCTTATCCTGAGATATTGCTTTGTGCTGTGAGCACATCAGAAGTCACACATTATATATTTTGTGCAGAATACAATGGAGGAGAGTGGGTGAGAAAATAATTTTCATAAAATGCTTGTAATTCCAAAGAAAATAGAGCACTTCTCTACGTTTAAAGGTAAAACTCAAAATCCAGTAGGACAGTGGCAGTATTTCAGTACCCCCCCTCTACTATACATAAACAAATTGAGGACAAAATTAGCTAGCAATAATTTATAAATGTCTAGGGAATTTAGTTTCCTCTTAGAACACATTAAATATACAGTTATATATTATTCTGCTATCAGTGGATGAGTTTTGTTTTATAATATACATCTCTAAAGTAGTCAGCATAACCAATCTGTTAAAATTTCAGTAGCTATGGATCCTGCAAACAGACATATTGCAGAGCTATAAAAGTTACAATAAAGCACGTGAATATTGGTTTATGCCAGTGACGCAGGTGACAAAATAGTTAATGTGATGCTCTGTGAGCAGGTATGCACTAGACATACTTCTGACAGATTCTGTTCCTAACAGATCAGCTTCGAGATCTTCTTGGGACCTGCCTCTTAGAATAAGCAAAAATAAACAGGAAAGCTGTGAAATGCCCCTCTTTAAGGCAGGTCTGACTAGTGTGAATTCACATCAAAGATGCATAATGAGAGGAAATTTCCTTATCCTCTGTTTTCAGAGTTTGAGGCCTGGGTCAGCAGCATGGATAATTGGACACAAATGGGGTCTACTGTCTCCTTATCAAGGTATACTTGGAACTCCTATGTAGGTTAATGGGAGTTATGCAAAGGAAAATAGACCCTGATGCCACAAAACTTCGTTTTGATCATTCAAATAAAATTATAATCTGCTCTACAAAACTCAGTTAAGCTGAGAGGTTTTGTGTCCTATCACTGAAAGCATTCAAGACACTTCTTCCATATGCTGCTCTGACATATTAGAAAAATAGCAATAATTCTTTAATAATTGTATTTCGTCCCTCATTCAATGGTGATGGGTGCATAACAAATGCCCAGATTGGAATGTTACTAGGGATTTCAATCAATGATTATTTACAGCTGCATTTTAGTTTTTATTTTATTCCAGATAGCCTTTGAACTCTACAAATTAATCCACTGACGCTGTCATTTCCTGTCAAATAGTCAGATTTTGTACCTTATAAAGATATTACATATGTTACTGTTTAAATGCAGATATTAAACATTTAGACTCCAATCTTGTAGTCAGATTTCCATGGTTGGGCCCTTATGCCCCAACGGCAGCCTTTGCAAATCAAAATTCAGGAGTGGAGCATTACATATGAAATGTGATTTTTCCTTTTTGCATTTTTAAGGGTGTATGTTTTTTCTAAAAAAGAGCATCTGGGGAGCATTTTTGTTTTATCAAAGTAAATATCACATAACTAAGATACGCGTTGTGAGCGGAAGGAAATTACATTACAGCTCACATCACCATCTGCATGAACCTTTGTGTGCATTATTATTAAAAGAAAATTTATAATAAAAATTTCACACACAAAAAAAGGAATTAATGGTGAAAGATTTTGATGCACTTGAACAGTATTTGGAAAACGTTTTCCTAAGACAATTAAATAATGCTATTTCATGTATGAAATGCTGCTAAGCAATTTCTTATTAAAACCGTGTGCAATATTTAATACAACTGTGATTTTCAGGCTAACTGCATAGTTTATGTCAGGGGACAGGAAGATGCTATCAAATTTGAGATATGATAACATATTGGGCAAGGAAACTGGATAATGTTTCCAAGGCATTCTAAAATCTGGGCTATGAATGCACTAAAAGCAAAACAGTAATTTATAACAAACTTCTGGCTTCAGCAGAGAGCTCTAATAAATCACAACTACATTTAGTAAACCATAGCATATCATTTCCTGCAGCAGAGACACCCATTCCTAAAAGGGCCTTCAATATGCACGACACAACAAAGCAGCACCCATTCAACCTGAGGGAAGCCCACAGGCTCGCAGGGCCACTGGCTGGCTCTTTGTCACCAAATGCAGCAGGTTGAATGCAGACATCACTGTGATATCCTCACCAACAAAACCAGAGGCAAAGAACAGGGGCAAGAGCTGAGTAGGGAAAAAAAAAAGATGAAAACATAAAAAATGTTAGATACATTCATAGCAAAACTGATGGTTATGATTCTACCTGAAAAGAAAGCCTAGAGCTAAGAAATTCTGAATGCACATTTATTAGTTGGTTTAGCCATTTTTGGCCTTCTGCTTTAAGCTTGTTTACATTTGTTAATTAGAATACATAGCATAAAATGCTGCAACTCTTTATGTTACCAGGCAGGGGGGAAAACTTAATGTCGTGCAATGCAGGGCAACCCAAATTTGCAATTAAAAATTTACTGAAAACACATGTCTATGTGGTGAACGCTGGAAATCAACTATTATGAAAAACTGTTTAGTTGGCTGGTTGGTTAAACAAAGCCAAACTTTATTTTAACAAATAAATTTCCCAGGTATCAGAAAAATAATGGGACAATCATTTATTTAAATAAATATAATTTATATCTTAAATTCTCCATAGGATACATTTAAGCAATTTTCCAGCTGGCACCAATATAGTAGAGAGGAATATGGCAGTGGAGATTTTTTTATATTGTAAGATGCAACGTGTCTATGGTGATTGTTTTGTTTACCTCACAATAGGAAGGATGAAATGCAGCTGCCTCATAGGATAGTCATTCATAGCTACAGTGTGTGTCAGAAGATTATTGTGGTAAATGACACCAGGGACTTAAACCTACCCCCACTGAAGTCAATAAGTGAAGCTCTCATTGATTTCAGTGGGAGCAGGATTAGGCCCCAGATTGTTAATAGTTTGAATAACAATGCACCACTCTCAATCTCTTCCAAGACACGTTTTTTAAAATGGTTACAGAATGGAAATGCCCAGAAACGTACTCAGGAATGATTTTGTCTTGTACATTTCCTGAACTAGAAGAGAAGATTGTGCATGGTCTCTTCTGACCCCTGAAGAAGAAACACATAATAAAGAGTAATATATATTATAACATCACTCTGGAGTATATCGGACAGAAATCTGCTTGCATTAACGTGCCTGAACTCTGACTTCTCCAAACTAAACTTACTACAAAACCAAAACATTTTTATGTTACTAAATGGAGACAAAAGGGAGAGAGAAGGTGAGTGCCACATAACGAACAGCTCGAAAGAACCATTAAACATAAATAAACATGTCATTTTCACGAGTGACTGCAGAACTGGTTAAAAAAATCCTTCAGAGCAGACTACTGACTAATAAAAGATCAAAGACCTATACATAATAAACACTACAAATAAAAATGCAATTTTTTTTCTAGTGACCTTCACTGTGAGAAGTAAAGTGTGCAGTGAAAATGTAATTACCTAGCAAAGCTGCAGTCTTATTGTGCTCCCGCAACTGATCATAAAACGTCTTCCTATTCTGTTTCATCAGCTGCAGTACCAGGCAGCCTGTGCGCCTACCAATCGCAGCCATCTGGCTTGTGTCAAAGCCTGTGAGTCAGGCAGCTACAGTGCAACAGGAAGAAAGGCAGTGATGTCACTCTGCAGGTCAGGCAAAGAACAAAGATGTATTCTACAATTAAAAAGCTGGTTGCCCCCAAGCATAGGGGGTCTCCTCCATGCGCTTCTTACTGCATGCCTTATAGTTAATACTGCTTTTGTTATTATCTAAAGAGGAGAGCACCATCTAGTGGTTATTCTTGCAAAAAGCTCTTTAAGGAAAAAATCGTTCAGTTAGCAAAGATATAACTGGATTGCTACGGTTAGATAATGGACTCTGAAAGTGTTAAAAAAAACTTAATACAGCAATATGGACAAAGGGAATGGCTTGCTCTCACTCAATGATTTTATGCCCCTATACAGCAATTGTATCTATTACATGGCACAGTCACACGAGCAAGGTGAAATTTTTAATATTTGCCAAGCTTGAGCGCGAAGTCTGAAATGCTTCCTTTGACTTTCATGAGTGAATTTGGGAGCGGGAGGGAGGGAGGGAATGAAAAGGACAACACCATTGTTGTAGTGATTTCAAGTGTAAATAAATCAGGATTTTATTACATGTCTGAGAGATCACCTGTCTTCCCGGGCCCTACTGCCACAGAGGTGTGCTCTCTGGAGCCCCCATTAGTACAAAGGGAACTGTTGGCAAAGCATTCTCCATTTAATCATGGATTGGTATCTCAGAATAAATTATTCTGCAAATGTACCCCTATTTAACAGATACAATCGTTAGGGCCATAAGATGCCCCTGATTTGCATGCAGAACTTGTCAACAAAGTCAACTGGCTTCTATAAAAACTTATTGCATATCAGCCTTTAGTTTTTTGAACTCCTCAGGACAAGCTACCACAATACAAATTGTAATTTAAAGGATAAGACTCGTATCCAGTTCCTAATATCTGCATTTACATCATTTAAATCCCAGTCCTGTGCTTATTCCTCAGGCAAAACTGCTACTAACTTCAATGGAAATTTTGTTTCCTCTTTTCTTTTAGGTAGACTTGGCTCATAAAAAATTCACAACATTGTAGTCTAAATTTATTAAAAGTAATCTGCTGAGAAAACTCTCAGCTATTTTGGAGAAGTTGGTGTCAGACAACAATTTTTTTCTCCCATGTCTGATATGTGATTTACAGATATCTTCCTTAGCAGCCTGTTAGTAACACAATATCCTCTGACATTGTAGCACTGGGAAATAGAAGATAGAAAAAGAGAAATAGTCAATTTCACACTTTCTAAAAGAGCATCATTTGTGTTTTTTCACTTTCTGTGCTCTGTTCACTATTCTTTATATGGACATGTCCCATTGGAGGACAGAGGAGCTGGCATATTTGTTTATCAGGGGGAAAAGGGAGAAATGTTAGCCTCCACTCTTTATATTTATCTCATGTTTCATTTTTCCTGTTGTGCCTTCCATCTGCTTGCTTCATAGATTTGTTTCTTAACAATCTGAAGCTGTTTACCACTGCAGCACAAACTATTTCCCTCCTCTGTTACAAGTAAACCGGCCTGCAACTCCCTACAGCGTACGCTGTTGAAAAACCATTTAAAAACCCAAAAGATTTTGAACTAGATCCTGACTTTGTGAAGAAGACAAGTATTTCTGTGTTCACCAAATTACTACTATTTAGTCCCAGGTATCCATAAAGGATGTAAGGCTGTAACTCTACAAATCTCAATAAAACTGAACTAGCATTCATGAAAAAATACTACAGCAGAAGTCTTTCTTCTCTCTTTTGAAATTTAATTTCTATTTCTATTACTTGTGTCACAGCACTCCCTAGAAGCCCGAAGCAGCACCACGGCCCCCCTGCACGAGGTGTTGTGTGGACACAGACTCCCTGACACACAGAGTTTACAATTTAAGTTGACAAATGAGGTGTGAAGGAGAGTGGGGGGAAGAAGGATACAGTCAAAAGGTATAGAATTTGTAGCATATGTTAATGCAATATAAATGTCTAGGAAGCTGCTGTGCAGCCCCCTTATTTCGAAGAAAGGGTAAGAATGTGTATAGTTTGACAGGGGAATAGTGGTCAGTGGAGGATGACCAACTGGGCCGACAGAGCTTGTATCCAGGGGCCCCAGCCAATTGGGGAGAGACTAGAAAATGGGTGCCCCAGTGCTTCAGTCTGACTCCCTGGCATGTTTCAGCACATGGAGAGCAGATGGGGCAGCTGTCCCCTCCCCGCCCCACCACCACTACCCTGTCTGCTCCAGGTCTTGCCTCAACAGCTAGACGCTGCCTCCTGGATTCTGGTGCCCATCCATTTCCTCTATGACCTTGAGTGTGCACAGGGAGGGTGGAGCAGAGCAGAGTAAGGGGAGGATGAGGAGAAGAGGTGAGAAAGGGAGAGGGGCTGGGGAAGAGAAGACCATATGGGAATAGATGAGAAGGAAGGGAAAGCCAGAGCCCAGCATGTGGTGTTCGCTGGGCAGCAGCTGGGGCTCCTCCCTTATACCTCCTGTGCCTCCTCAGCAGCAGTAGTACAGGTACCACTGTAAACAGGGACAGAGAGAGCCAGCGAACCAAGGGGACTGGCTTCAGTGTGTATGTGGGTGTTCATGCTTTGCCCCCACAAATACAGCAGTCGAACTACACCAATGGCCCTGTAACTGGAAGAGCTCTAGCTCCGTGCTGTGGCCACAGGGCAGGAGAAGCTTTCACTCCCCACGGCTGCCAGGTCTCGGGGCTGCAGTGGGAAGGGGCAGGGCAGAAAGGAGCAAGTTCGTAGGGCCACAGTGGGAAAGGGAGAGAGAGTGGGACTGTGTGTGGAATGGGGTAGGCATCTTGTGAAAGGGGAAAAGGGGTGGAATGGGAGTGGGACTACAGGCAGAAGGGGCGAGGAGGGGAACCCCCACTTGCTCTGGCCCAGGATCCCACAAAACCTTAATCTGCCTCTGATAGTGGTAACATATACAGATAACAGTTACAGCTCTTGATCCTGTTTCTACTTTGCCATAGACTTCCACAGAAGGGTACAGAATCAGACCCACAACCTGGAGTTCTAAAACAAGCACTACAGTCAGGCCACTACCAGGAACTTAGGAGGAAATCACTGTTCCAGTACTTTCAACGACAGTTACTATTCTCGGGGGAAAATGTTATGCTGTGCCTCCAGAACAGTGGTTCTCATCCTTTGCAGATCACTGTGATCTTCAGGAATATGATATGTCTTGCGTATCCCACATTTCACCTCATTTAAAAACCATTTGCTTACCAAAAAAAAGACATAAAAATATAAAAAAGTGTCACAGCACATGATTACTGAAAAACTGATGACTTTTTCGTTTTGTCTGTATGTAATTTTAGTTTGTACTGACTGTGCTTGAGCTTTTTAGGCAGCTTGTTGTAAAAGTAGGCAAATGTCTAGATGAGATGATTTTTTCCCCCAGAAGACCTCTCGTACCCCCAGGGGTACACATATCTCTGGATAAGAACCACTTCTCCCAAGGGTGCGTCACAGAATGCTTAGCCCAGGGACAGGTGAGTACAATGATTTTAAGCCACCTTTGCACCCTCTCAGTCCTGGACTGTTCTGGAGCCTGAAGAGACTCCCAGCATAATGCAGGCAGCCCAGGGGAGCTATTTTGAAGTTATAGCATCTTCTCCGCTCTGCCTTATGGACTGCAGCACTGTGCAGAATCTCTGTGGTGCTGTGTGCTACAGCTGCAGCCCTGACAGACACCTCCTGCCCCAGCTACGCGCTCAACACATCCCTTACACCAAGACTTCTCTCCCAACTGGAACCAGGATTTTAGGGACCCTTTAATCTGGTGCAAAGGGGCCAGAGCAGGGGTGGGAATCCCCCTCTTAGTATTTCAGCAGTGTTTCGATAGATTGGCTCTCATCTCCAAACATAGTGACTATGTGTAAACTTGTTAATGATGCAAATACCAGGCCCATACGCTGGAATTTCTGTGTGGGGGGGAGGCTGGTGGCTGTTCCCCCGCTGTAACCCAGGCCTGTCCCCCATGACCCAGCCCCACTCCCTGTCTCGCTCCTGGGTGAGGAAGGGAGGAACCAGCCCCAGCCTTCTCCGACCGACCAGAGGAGGGAGGCTGGGGCAGTGCACCTCCCTGCTTTCCCCCAGCTGGCAGGGGCACAGGAGAGGGAGACTCGGGCAGCATACTTCCCTGACTTCCCCCGGCCAGCCAGAGCATGGGGGAGGGAGGCTGGGGCAATGCTCAGCCCCTGCCTTCCCTAGGTCGTCCAGAATCAGCACCATAGTGGACCATGAAGGACCATGGGGGTGCATTTGCACCCTTCGCACATCCCCTGCATATGGGCCTGAATACAGTAAATCACAAAGTCCACTAGCTCCTGCAAGGCCTTACTAACTCTTTAGGTGATTTTTTTTTACGTGGAAGCCTTTTGTTTGTATTATATACCTAAACAATAGCTTCAGGAAACCTTACTTTTAGGATATTGATGTAAAAGGTGACATTAAGGTGGCATCAACTCTTACAATTTCAATATGGTCAATTCAAAATGTTCAAAAATCATGAGTCAGGCCCTCAGATTCATGAATATGGCTTAAAAATCTGAGAATTGTTAACAATAAGGCAGGAGTTCTCTTTTAATTTGCCTTCTGGATTTTGAGTCATTAGGGTACAGGTGAGTAATTTGTTTTAGAAGCTGTTAGCTCTGTCACTATGAGGGCTAGAAAAATATTTTTTTTAAAACAAGAAAACTGAGACTTGCATATGCCACTGGGAATAAGGATCTTAAATTTAGATTAATCAACTAATCGAATAGTTGATTCAATTTGTATTGACTATTCGATTAATCGATAAGGGCACCTCTGCCTTTGAAATGTAGCAAGAGCCCCTTAGGCCCCAGAGGGGGCTTTTGTACATTTCAAAAGCAAAGTGCGGAGCAAGAGGGGGTCTGCTTGAGTCCCCCACAGGCCCCGTGCTCCCCATGTGCACTTTGCTTTTGAAATGTACAAAAGCCCCCTCTGAGGCTCTTGTACATGTCAAAAGCAGGGAGTGCGGGGCCAGGGGGACTGCTTGAGTACCCTGCTGGCCCTGTGCTCCTGCGACGCTTCTGCTTTTGAAATGTAGCAAGAGCCCCACTCTTGCTGCATTTCAAAGGCGGAAGCGCCGCCAGTTCCCCACTGCGCCCCTGCCTCGCCCCCCCTCAACACTGCTGGGGGGAACCGGCTTTTAAGCCAGCTCCCCCTAGCACTGACTCCTGCTCCCCCTTTGCTGCCTCTCTCTGATAGATGCAGCAAGGGGGTTGGGGAGCGGAGTGACTAGTCGAGTTGATTAGTCGCTTACATCCCTAACAGAGCTGGAGCTATCAGTAAAAAGTCATGAGTCTCAAAGCCCAAAACAAAATCACCTGAGCTGTCAATACTGTAATTACTTTGTGTGTCCTGCCATGTTAGGTGTTTTTCTGAAAGTCACAGCTCCTGGAATCCTGTGATTATGCAAGAATCTCAATACTCATTAAAAAAAAAAAAAAAAAAAAAGCTCTAACCCTCATGACTGCAGACAGTTTCTTTCCTGCTACTTTTTCATTTTAAGCTTTATTCTTTAATTGTACAAAGATTAGATTGTAAACTCTTGGGAAAGAGATTATTTTTTCATTGTGAGCAAAGCACAATGATGTCCTAACCCTTACATGTAGCCTTAATCTCCCCTCCTGACCCTTCCCCTGGTTCAGTCGCCTATTTAGCACTCATAATATATGAACTATATGAAGGCAGTAGCCCTTTCTACATGTTCCAGTTTTTGCAACTCTCCCTTTACCTTTCCTTTTTCATGTTCTGTGTCCCCTTCACCTTCTTCCACCAATCCCAACAGAGGCCTGATTTATCCCCATACATATATACAAAATTAACTAGTATTGTATATGGTATTGTGTATGAACCCGGGCTCGCTGCCGGAAAGGGTAGGAACTGCCCTGGGGCTAAGGATGTTTACGTATAACCGTGGAAACAGTTAAACCAATAAGCCTGGGTTTATCGGTTAATGGTCACGGATACACATATGCTTCCAGCCCCAGTCCTGGGAAGCCAATTGCCATGCCGTGCTGCTGCCTGGATCCAGCCCCCAAGGCTCAGGGCTCCCCCTTAGCATTAGGGAACCTGTACTGGTGCTCAGCCCCCCTGCCGCCCTTCCCTTACCTCAGGGCTGGAGCTCACAAAATCTAGACTTGGCCCCCCTAGGTGTGCAAGGGGAATTTAGGGAGTCGGTAAGGGTTTGGGTGGGGTTTTTTGTTTTGTTTTGCTTCTCATTTGTGTGCGGCCCCTGACTGATTTTTCTGTGGGTCAGCCACCCCCCCAATCCAAAAAAAGTTTGCTAAGTTTGCTACCCCTGTTGTATAGTCTTATACAGTCTTTGCAGTTGACTAAGTTCATTAAAATATTAAATACCACCCAGATTCTAAAACTTTTACTCATATTGAGTAGCTCCTTATTTCTTGTGTAATTTTACTGATTTCAAGGGCTCTGGTAAAGTAAGAAAATATTCAGTGTAACCAAAGGTGTCAGACTCCAGTTCTGTGAGGTATCTGTATATTTCCTTTCTAGCTACCTGGATAACAATGATAGTTTTGATGTAAGCAATTACTCTGTGTAATAGGAAAATTAAATTTGATTTGAGGAGGGCAGAAAATTACACAAAATGTGTATTTAGTTACTGAATTCAGTTAAAGCTTCTTTCTGGTAACAGCTGTAAGGGATGGGGAGCTCATGACCCTTTACCATCTGATTCTGATATTCTTGTTTGCTAAGTTGTTCACTTTAATAGTATCTGTCTGTGTATTCCAAAGGTCAGCTTTCTGAATTGTTGGTATGACAAAAGAAATATAAATGTACCCCAGGAACAAACAAAAAATGATGTAGGAAGGGTAAGAGGAAGTTTATTTTAAACTGACTCCATTGGATTCTAGACCCCTAATAAAAATAGAAAATAAAAGCACATTATCATTCCTCTTTTACAACTATTCCTATGTTTCCTGCCTTCAGGGAGATAGCCACTGCACTGATTCCTCAATTTTGTTACTTACCTCTGTCATAGCTAAGACACTGCACTCCTCCAAAGAACTTTACAGTCTACATTTCCAGTTCCCAAACTGTGGACCACATATCACTTGCTAGTGATTCAAGGAGGGCTTAGGCAATATATTAGGCATTGTCAAATCACAGCTCATGAGCTCATGCAACTCTTTTATAGTTAAATTACAGCTCATGGAGCCCCCCCCCCCATGTTCTTTCCTATTCTCCACCAGAAGGGGGAGGCCCTTAGGCCTTTTACCCTGCAACAAGCTGTGGGCCTAGGGGCTTCTGTCCAATAGGGAGGAGGGTCTCAGGACTTTCGCTCTGCTCTCCAGGAGGCACCGCCCTACAGGGCAGATTATGCATGTCCTAGGTGCTCAAATTTCTGTAGATTATTGTAGGTCGGTGAGTTTGGCCACCCCTGCTATATATGTTAGGCTGGATTCTCTTCCTTGTTTCAACCTGTAGTGAAGGCTTTTGCCTGAAGAGCTGAAAAAAGGGATGGAAACAAGGAACTGGAGCTAATCTAGCTGCCGCTAGTAGAGACCGCTGCTTAAAAAAAGAAAGGAAACAGACCACTGAACTCATGGACCAGAGTCATTGTGAGATGGAACTATACCACTAGCAACAGAGGGCTGTCCAGGGAAGAGGGTGTCAGCCAGTATGTCCAATGAGGTGGGGAAGATGACAACCAGGTGACTACTAGCCTGCACTGGGAGAAAATGGACAAAGCAACAGGGAAGTGAATACAAGAGGAAGAGGATACTCGTCTGGAGCAGACCCTGTCCATGGTGGGCCTGGGCGCCCCAGAGATAGGGGCTGCTCCAGCGAGGGCCGGGAGCCGGCAAAGCCAGTGGCATCCTCAAAGTGGGGGATGAAAGCTGGGAGGTAGCCCCAGCATGGGGGTGGAGGCCCCACGAGCTGGGGGCTGTTCCAGCCAGACTGCTTTAGTCAGTTAACCAGTTAAATGTTGGGTTGACCTAATGTTCAACCGCTTAACTAACTACTCAGGATTTTACATCCCTAGTCTGCACTAGGGAAGAGTTTTAGAATAAGATTATAGGGCTACATGGGTAATTATGATGCACATCACATCAGTTCCTAACCTTTGAGGATCTTTTTTTTTTTTTAATTCCTCTTACACACACACACACACAAAAAAGAAGATCATTGTGTAAGGGACTGTGGGGAAAAGCGAGCTTTGAGAAGGGGTTTGACGTAGGAGAGGGAGGTTTCATAGTGCTGAGGAAAGAAGACACATTTCAGTCACAGAGGGAAACAAAAGGCGCAGGAGGAGGAGGTCATGGTGCTACCGAGGTAGACTCCAAAGGTGCCATTGCGAAGTCTGGAGGAGAATCAATCAAGCGTGTAGTAGTCCCATAAGCCCAGGAGGAGAAAAGATCCATGGTTAAGCAAGTCAGGGCCTGCAACTGCTTCATTTCCAGATTACTATTGCCCTATCGTACAACTGACAGGTCTTCTCCAGAATTAAGAAAAATTGGGTCAGTCAGGATTATTCCTCTGTCTACTCCCAGTCATCTCAAACCTGATGCACTAAAATAGAGTTCTGTTATATTTTTGTTTTCCCGAACTTGGCAGTGCGCCAACATACAACCCATTCCTTTTATGGCAGTCAGTTTATAACTACAACAGACTTTTTTTTTTTAAATTACAATCCTTTCAACATCTTGAAAAATATCCCTAATCTTTTCCATTCCAGCACAGGCTTTCATAGTGCAACAAAGATTAAATTGCTTATGGTGCTCAGAGGATATGATGCAAGTATCCTGAAAGCACATTTTTAATTTAATAATTCCTACTGGCTGGCTTGCTAGCCTACCATTTTGTCCACTGATTAAAGATGGAATTTCTACCCTGTTTTTCAGAAATTACTTCATATTTTAACTTCTGAGAAAAAACATGAATTCTGAAGTTTTGCCCCATGAGTGAAGACTAAATCAATGTATTATTTAGTTTTTAAGTGTATTGTGATACTATTCTAAATTGCAGTGCCCCATCTTCTTCATCCTCCACATGTATATGCTGTTTGTCTAAAGAGCGGTACGCAGTATGCATGTGAAATGGTGATGTGTGGAATAAAATGCGTTGTATAATAAATCACAGTAAAGAATTATATGTAATCAAATTTCATACTTTAACTACCACTCATAAAAATGTTTCTAAATGGCTAGTTCGAAAACTAGTGAGGCCCCATTCTTGCCACTTGTCTATTGTGACAAGGACTGCCACAAGGTTTGACACAATCCTGTGAATTAGCATTTGCATCTCCATTTTAGAAGTGGTAAAACAGACACAGATATTAAGTGATCTGCCAGATCAGAGGCAGAGCTGAGATTAACACTCAAGAGTTCATTGTTCCCAGTCCTAAATTCTGTACTAGATTGTTGGCACTGCTGCCTTCTGCTGTATTCAGTGTACTCTGGAAAACTAAACTCTTCAGCAAGTTAATTTATTATTATATCTCATTTGCATTTGGGATCTCAGCCCCATTGTGCTAGGCATTACCTGACTGAGGATTTACTTTCACTAATGACTAGGGCTGGGATTTTCAAAGGAGCCTAAGGGAGTAACCCAATGTTTATCAAACATCACTGGGACCTAAATGGAACTTAAGTTCAAGTCTAGAGGAAGTACACTGCTTTGAAAGAATACTCTTGCCTGCTTGTGTTGCTTTTGCCTAAAACTAATGAGTATGTGATGGGTTACTGCAGAAGCTAACTTACAACTCGGTGAGCATGCACAGATATCCTTATTTGGCTCAGCTATACGCAGAGCTGCCAATGCAGATGCTTTATTATAATACATTATGCATCAATAAAGCAGTCAGTCACTTTTCAGGATCCCTTTTATGAAGTGCTGCAGGACAAGTAAGAGAAGACAGAATTGAAAGAAGACAAACAGAATGAAAAAAAATAATATAATGATAGGACCAGCTCCCCAAATACATCACAACAATGCTCAGCAAGGCTGAGAACACAGATGGAGTCACATAACCTTTCCATTCTCAGATCCTGGAGGCTGCCAGAGCCAAACTTGTGCCTGGATTTAGCATCTCCCAAAGAGCCCCAGCCAGAGCCGAGACTGTCCCAACACACCACAGGACACCCTCTATTCAGAATCAGTTCCAACTGCTATATCATGATGCCTTTGGAAACTGCTAACAAATAATCACTAGGTAACCCCCAACCTCCCTCTCTCTGGGAGTAGGCAGCCCCCCCCCCCCAAGGCTTCTGGGTAGGGCCAAGGCTGTGCCAGCCTGGTCTCTCTGCCCCCCACCCCATCCTGGCTGCCAGGGAGGGCTGGGCTGAGGCCACGGCAGCTACAGCACTCCCCACAGCCACTGGGGAAGGGAGGACTGGGCCAGGGCTACAGCGCAGCCCTGGGGAGGGCTAGGCTGGGAGTGGGTGAGGCCTGGCTCTTGTGGATGCAGAGTGACGTGATGACATCACTCTGTCATCCCACAGGAACTTTTTTTATATATAGCGAGAGAAAATAATTTATTTTAAATTTGGGACATCTTAATAAGTTAAATGGACATGCACTCCAATACAGAAGCTGGTTTTCCTAGAGTCACCATGACACAACCTTATATATCAGAAATCAGCACTATGTATTTCATTCAATACCTGAGACTATAACATAATATACATATTATATATATAGTTTCATTCAGTACCTGAGTCTATAACATAATTATTTTCTTTTAGCCCCACTACCAGAAAGCTAGCCCCCATCTCCACCCATTCTGCCCCCTCACAGCCATAGTCCTGGCTCCACCCTTCAACTCCCCAACCCCCACAGCTAGAGCCCTGAGACCTCCAGCTTGCCTCCCCTCCCCACCCCACCCCACGTGGCCAGAGCCACAAGCTCCTCTCCCTGCCCAGAGGACACCCAAGTACCCCCCAACTGGAGGAGCCTCAGGATGGCTGAAGGAAGGCCCAAGCTCTACCCTGCCAGCTGAAGGAACCACGGGCCAGCTGGAAGCCCAAGAGCTCTTTCCAAGCTGAAGGAGCCCCAGTTTGGCTGAAACCCCAAGCCTCCCCACCTCCCCAAAGGTGTCCCATGGGCCCTTCCGCAACTACCCGGGCCAGCCACAGCCATACCTCTCTTCCCCAACTCCTGGCCGCCCTGGGAAAGGCTTCTCACTCTCACCCCAAAGAAGATTTTGCTGTGTCACAGGCAGGTTTTGGGGCAGCTGAGGAGACAGTACGTGCTACTCAGCTTCCTGGGTTCATCAGTAATTCTCTTGAGTCCAGTGCGAGTACTGATGAACCCAGGAAGCTGAATAGCACATACTGCCTCTCAGCTGCCCTGGGACCTGCGTGGGGTGTAATAAAACAAAAACTAACTTCCCCTGCCAAATCCTGCAACCAGAGTGTCTGTGGCTGCAGCAACACCGGGAGAGGCTGAGCCTATTATACCCACCACCTATGATACCACTAAAACATGTTTAAGACTAGACAGCCCAGCCTAGGCAAAGGTGATAAACAGGTCTGCCTTAGACAAAGGAAAGTGGGTTTACGTCAATTGACATATTAGCCATAAACAAAGCTATTGGACTAATCCAGCAGGAGTGTCTCTGAGCATGAACTCAAGAGACAGAAAATTAACATGGCTCCTGCTTCCCAGACACACAGGAGACTGACTTTCCAGGGTGCCTTCATGACTTACAAGACTAAAACATCTCTTTATATCTAAAGAACAAGAAAGACTCCATCTTTATCTTTCACCTGAGGAGACAATGAAACCATGCATTTTGATTTCTCTTACGGGTCCAACCTAAGCTTGCCAGCAAAAATCTGGAGAGGAGACTTAGAGTGAGAGAAACCATCTTGAGCAAAGACTAGAACTTGCTAAATTAACTTTTAGATTTTTAGATATGTGTTTTCACTTTTACTTGCTTGTAACCATCACTACCTTTATTTCTTTTGCTTGGTATCACTTCGTCCATGCTCTTTTGTTAAACTTATTTACTTTTACTATAAACAAATTCAGTGCTGTCTCTCAGGGAAAGGATGTATTGATTTCAGTTAAACTGTGATGTATTGACTCCTTAACAGACCAACAAATAATATTTTCTGTGAATGCACAGTGATAGGGGCTGTGCACTGCAGAGAAACTTCTTTGAGTAACTGAGGGTCTGGAATTTACTGTCTGTTACCTGCTAGATAAGGCTCCGAGATGGAGAGCCTTGAGGAATTTGCTGGTGAGACAGACAGACCGGGGTGGCTGGAAGCTGACACATACTCTAACTGCCAGAAAAACTCATGCTTGCTGAAAAGAGACAGGTAACACAGTGGCTCACAAATCAGGTTCTCCTGCAGCATGTTATAGCCAAAAATCACCACCATTTCAAATTTAGCAAAGAAAGCTTATTATTTGAACATAGTTTATGGTATATAAAATACTGTAATGAATTCTCCATTAGTTCATCAATTACTTTAGTAGAGAGCATCATTAAGTTTCTTTTTAAATTTATTTTTAATACCTCAGCTATTACAAAGCATTTCAGGTTAAAAGGATCATAATTGCTAGTTTCTTTCTCAGGCACTCTCCTTACATGGAAATTTTCTACTAGGCTGTTTTAAAAACTATCAAAGCCACTTACCACCACAACCTTTCAGTAAAGTTATGTAATTAATAGTCTCAGAGAGGTAGCCGTGTTAGTCTGTAACTTTAAAAACAACGAGTAGTCCTGTGGCATCTTAGAGACTAACTTAGAGACTGAGCTTTCATGAGCAAAACCCACTTCATCAGATGAGCTTAAGTGGAGAAAAAAGGGGGACTATCAGAATTATAACAGAAAAAGAAGGGAGAGGAAAGAAAAAGAAATGTATCTGGCAAGAGTAGTGGAGGTGCTAGTGAGGCTAATTGAGTGGGCTGGAAGACCTCTATGTGGACCCCTCCTGACAGTCGTAATGAGAGTCTGGACTTCTACATTGACTGCTTCCGCAAATATGCACAGGCTGACATAGTGAACAAACAACATCACGTGACATATAATCTCAGCCATGCAGAACACGACGCTATCCACAGCCTCAAAAAACAGCTCTAACATTATAATTAAAGAGGCTGACAAAGGAAGTGCTGTAGTCATCACAAACAGAATAGATTACAAATAAGAAGCTGCCAGACAGCACCCCAACACCACATTCTACAGGCCTCTTTCCTCTGATCCCACTGAGGAATACCAAAAGAAACTACACCATTTCCTCATGAAACTCCCTGCTACAACCTGAGACCAAATCTATACAAACACAAACCAAAATCCCTGACCAGCAGTATTTTATCTACTACCCAAGATCCATAAACCTGGAAATCCCGGCAACAGGGTTTATTGCGGGGGTAGGTTCCTGGGTCTGAGGTGTGATGTGTGGCTGCTGGAAAGAATTAGCTTCAGGTTAGGGCAGTGGTCACCAACTAGTAGATCGGGATCTACCGGTAGATCTTAGAGCCTTCGACAGGTGATCCTGACCAGTTTGGCCGGCAAGCTATCAAGTGCTGGCACTTCAGTTGCCCTTCCCCCCCACTGTCATGCTGCTCCTGCCCTCTGCCTTGGAGCTGGTCATGTGGGCTGGTTCTTTGGGATTGGAAGAACCTTTTATTGGATGAGACTGGTTTTCATAACCACTCATCCATACTAGGGATGTTAAATAGCGAGTGACTAATCAAACAGTCGATGCATTTTGCATCGACTATTCGATTAGTCGATAGGGCGCCTCCTTCTTTGAAGTGTAGCAACACCCTTATGGCTGTTGCTACACTTCAAAGGTGAAAGTGCTGCTTGGAGCCTGGTGACAGCTGGAGACTCCCCCACTGACCCAGGGCTCCATGCGGTGCTGCCGCTTTGAAATGCCGCAGGGAGCCCAGCAGCAGGTTCCATGCGGCATTTCAAATCAGCAGCGTCACACGGAGCCCATGGTCAGCGGGGGAGCCCAGCTCATCCTAGGCTCCATGGGGTGCTGCCGCTTTGAAACGCCGTGTGCAGCCTGGGGACAACCCAGCTGGCCCCAGGCTACATACGGTGCTCCCGCTTTGAAGTACCCCTTTCTCTTCCCCCCACTTTCTGCTACTTTCTGGTAGAGGCAGCAAGGGATGGGGGGAAGCGACTAGTCAACTAGCCTGTTGACTATCTGATAAGCATTTGCTTATTGGATAGTCAACTAGTTGACTAGTTCTTCACATCACTCATCCATACAAGGAGTACTACTGGTGTTGATACAGAGGAACTGGAATGACTGAGAACTGCTTGTATGACTGGCTTGTTAGCCAGTGTGGAGAGACATAAGTTCTCTTTTTGACTGGTTTAGTGTGCCTCATAGAAGATCCCAGTCTCAGGCTGTGGCAGCCTTGTCTCTAAGCACTTCATCCTGAATTAGATGCTTTCAGTAGTGTCCCACTAAGTGCCCCTTGTTACAAACCTCTAATGTGCAAACCCATCAGCACCTTCTGCCACAACAGTATGGCTGTGTCTACACTGCACTTTTCCGGAAAAGGGATGCAGATGAGACAAGTCGGAATTGCAAATGAAGCGGGATTTAAATTTTCCCGCTTCATTTGTATAAACATGGCTGCCTCTGCTCAAGGGCTTTGCCAGAAAGCGCCAGTCTAGACGGGATCTTTCGAAAATAAAGCCTTTCCAAAAGGTCCCTTATTCCTGATTTTAAGAGGAATAAGGGACCTTCGGAAAAGGCTTTATTTTCCGAAAGATCCTCAGACTGGCGCTTTTTCTGGCAAAGCCCCGAGCCGGAAAAAGCGGCAGTTAGAAGAGTTTATACAAATGAAGCGGGAAAATTTAAATCCCCGCTTCATTTGCAATTCCGACTTGTCTCATCTGCATCCCTTTTCCGGAAAAGGGGTGCAGTGTAGACACAGCCTATAAGGATAAAAGTGTATACTCACTCCCATTTTCATAATTAAAAAAAAAAATAGACACAGTTTTTATTATTTACAATAGTATAGCACCTAGGAGCCCCAGTTATGGACCAGGACCCCACTGTGGTAGGCACTATACAAACAGAACAAAAACAGTTCTTGCCCCAAGGAGCTTACCATCTAAGCTTAAGACAAGAAGCAACAGATGGGGAATACAAGGAAACAATGAGGCAGAGGTGGTCAGCATGCTAGACAACGTTCTCAGCACACCAACAGCCTAATTTCTGTCCATTTTTGTGTGTGTATGCATCACAGCAAAAGAGTTTTAAGGAAGGATCTGAAGGTAAATAATTATGCAGCTTTGCAGATGTTTATGGAAGCTCCTTTCAAGCATGAGGAGCAGCATGCAAGGAAGCACAAAAAGTGCTTGTTGGAAAATGTAACAAGTAGGCAGTGGAAGTTGGCATCATAGGTCAATAGGAGGTGAGCCTTGACATTCAGTAGTGAGTGAGAAATGATAGGTAGGGTAGGGACTGACTGAAATGGTACGTTGGATGAGGAAGGGCTTTGAAAGTAAATACAGCTTATGTCTGATGCGATAGAGAAGGGAGAACCAGTAGAGGATGCAAAAGCAGCCTATCCTGCATGCATACATATACATCTTTGCAACGTTGATGTGAAATATTTAGCGATTCAGATGGAAGCAGATGTGACCTATCATTTAGACACTGGTGGCAATTTTAAACAGCTGGTTGATTACATAAAACAATAAATGGATAAGACATATACAAGAATGGCTATTAAATTAATTTGCAGATCTTGACATTTGTGAATTTAAAAAGATGCATACAGTATATTGTGTTTGGAATTAGGCTTCACCCACCAAGTTTGCTTTCTATATAATCTACTGTTTTCTATACACATTTTAGGGCTTTTTAAAGAAAAAGCTAAGAAAATTGTCTCAAGAAACAGCAATGACTAATTCTAGTGTTCTGCCTTTGGTCACAAAACATTAGCACAGTAGAACATGACAATCACTTAAGAGTTGCAATGATTTACCATGTGAATGAAACTGCTGAAGTTGCATAATACAGAACAACCATATATATACTTTCTATTGAAAGAAAACACAGAGTACTTATAGAAGTTCTACAAGCCCCCAAATTGCCTGGAATCACAAATCTTTTTGTATTTAAAATTACATATTATATATAAAGTGGCGGGTTATAGAAGTATGTAAACAATATTTGTTCTTTGGTTAAGACATACAGGGCAACTATCAGTCCTGCTCTAAATTTAGTACATTTTATAAACCCCTAACTTGGTCTCTTTCTATGTTTCCCGTCCTCACTGCTGTGCCAACAGAAGGTTTAATGAGGATGGGACTTTCTCTCCAAGGTCTGCCTGCCTTTTTTCAAACTGCCCCAGTGTGTGGAATGCCTCAATTAAATCTGCTCATCAGGCTTCCACAGTCACTCTGTAGATCACTTCTAAGAACTCACTGCTACAGTAAATCCAGATTTAAAATGAGATACAACTTTAAACCATCTATACTCTGCATGCCTAAATGGAGAAACCACAATTATATTTCTGTAGCCTGTGTCCTTGCTCACCCCTCTATCCTGACATATGTTATTCCTCCACTTTTCCATCAAGTCCATCATTCAGGCTATGTCTAAATTACATCCCTCTGTCAACAGAGGGATGTAAATGAGGCACTTTGAAATAATTTAAATATCCTGCGCTTCATTTGCATAATTGTGTCATGGCGCTCTTCCGAACAAGCACCATTTCAAAAGTAAAACCGCAGTCCAGACGCGGTTCTTTCGAAAACGGCAGGCTTTTTCGAAAGATCCCGTAAAACTCATTCCACCCAATTTAAAAAAGAAAGACAGAAGGGAGAGAAAAAAGGAGAGAATGCCAATACCTGTCACTGACAAAGCTGTGCCCTGGCCTGATGACAGAAGAGCAAGGGGCAAGCGCTGCATTCTGGGCAGCACTGACACCTGTGACCTCTTCCACAAGAGCTGTGCCCTCCCCTCCTCGCCCGCCTTTCCCAGGAGCTTGGCAAGGCTGTCGGCTCCTCTGGCTGTTCCACTTCTTCACTAAACTCACTTGCTTATAATGTTGCATCCACATCCTCCAGTCCACATCCTTCATCTGTTTGTGTTATCAGGTCAGGGATTGTTTCTTTTTTGTATTTGTACAGAACCAAGAACAATGGGGCCCTACATCAAAAATGTAGATATATACTACTACTAAAGCTCTCCTGTATGTGTCCTCTGTGAAGCATCTAACATATTTGTTCCGAGTCCTTGAAATAATATAAGAAAATAAAATAGGGCAGCTCCTGAAATAGTACAGAGATTATATTTGCAAGTCAAATTAAACTTGCAGTTTTTCAGATAAAAATACCTTGCGGTTCTTAGCTGGAACAGTTATCAATATAGAATCAGTTTTGCAGGATATCAAAAGAATTCACTTGACTATACAATGGATTATAAGAGTATAAGACCTCCATTTATAGCAAAGACAACTACTACAAAGGGTCATGTCACCTATCGCTATAGATTTTAGTTCTTCAATTTATTAATGCTAATGAGAGCTTAGTGTGAAACATCCTGGTACCAGGGACAGCAAAATAACTCCTTTGCCAACTGTTGCCCCAACTCTAGTGTAACGGGGATACTTCAAACTGATACCGTTCCACATATACACATTGTAGCAATTTTATTTAAATTGGTTCTCCACCCATAATCCAATCAACACGTGGCTTTGGCCAATGTGATATACTCAGGGCCATACAGAGAGTACATCAATTGTGTGGATGCAGACCACATAACACACACAGAGCAGCATGTGCAGCCCACAATGGTAAACAGATTGAGAACCCCTGATTTAGAAACCGATTGGTGCAACACCTGTGTGAACATCCTTATATTAGTTTAAGCATGTCTACACATGCACTGATGTAACTGCATCAGTTTCTCAAGCACTTTAATTGGTGCAGATTGGATGGTTAGAAAATCCCTGAGTTAATTGGTGGATTTTACATTTACACAACATTATGTGTATATACCCACTTGTTACAGCAGGTATGCAACAACAATGGCAACACCTTTTGAAAATTCTACTGTGTAATCAGCACTGCATGTTCACACCATAACAAGACACAACAAGTAGTACATTTGATATTTGAAAAATAAGTTAGTTTTATTGTATCTGCTAAAATACAGAGAAGGTCTAATCTCTTAATAAAGGATAAATGAAACAATAGATATATCCTGATTACAGATAAACTGATCAGTAATGGTTTAAAGCAGGGGTTCCCAATCTTTTCGAGCATACAGACCACTATTCAATCTATTAAAATTTCACAGATCCCTCAAACCATATAGCTGTTTTCAAACATTCCACACCTGCGTGGCAGGTTTGTAAGTGATGGTGGTGGTGGTAAAGTGGTGTACAAATGCTGTGCACAGGCATTCTGATTGCACCTGGTGCAGCAAATGTATTTAGTTTATAGCGATGCTGGGACCTTCAGTGGCAGGGATTGACCACTGTGTCCCTTCCAATATTTTCAGTCAAAATGACCTCTAAGCCAGAGGAAGAAGACCTGGGGAGGTGGAGGATCAGCGTAGAGCTGACCAGATACTCAGCTAGTATAAATCAACTTAGCTCTGCTGGTGTCACAGACGCAACATCAATTTACACCAGAGGATGATTTGCCTGGATATATTTTAGTCACAGTGTCCAGGCAAAAATCCCTGCCACATTTGAGTATCCTGCTGACAATGCCTGTATCCACCACACCTGAGCCATAGCTAGCATGGCTATGATCCAAATCTTGGCAGGAGTTTATTCATGCCCTTAGTCCTGCATCCATGTCTTCTGAAGTCCATGTGAATTTTCCCATTGACCGTGAAAGGGACAGCATTAGTTCCAAGGGAAAGACATGACTGTAACAAGTATACTCTCTTGCAATGATTATACTCAGTGTGTCAGACAGATTCATTTCAGACACAGTGGAGGAGAGATGATGTTTGAATTTCTACTACAGCCACCCAATATAAAGTGGAAGAATACTTCCTTCTCTTTCTCCTCACCTTCCCACCACGGCCACCTCTAACCAGGTAAAACTAACTCATACAGACAACATTATATAAACTGACATTCCACTTAATAGGCACTTTGGAAATTCCCAAGCCATGAGCTGTCCTGCAATCTAGAAACTGTGGTTACCAAACATGAGCTAAATGAGAAACTGCTGCACAATGAGTCCTTGCAAACATTCTTGGGGTCATTGTTTCAAAATAAAACTTGTAATATTTGAATTCCGTGACCACAAGAGTTTGTCCGTTGGAGTATGTAAGGAATATCCTATGGGTTAGGAAAGCATCCCCTCTCCTCACACATCACTCATTGACAAGACTGTATTGGGTCAGGACAAGCAGCAAAGGGTGGTCCTACTGGAAGAGGATACCAAAGTACCTGCAGCTTTAAGGATAACCTCAGGATAGTTCTGTATATCTTTTAAATTAAAATACTTTCCTGTTCTTGTTACTGGTCACTAAAAAATCTTGAAAAGCATTTGGTAAAGACTTTCCTTACCATTCATGACTAATGACAACTTTGGAAAGTAATATGTTATCCATGGAACCAATACCACGTGATTACAACACGGATGCCCCCCCTACCAAGGGCAGAATTTCGGGAGGATGGGGTGTGAGAGGTATGCACGGAATGCAAGCACTGTCCCCTCACTCCCTTAACATCTGCGGGATGGGATGAAAAGCAAGCTGCGTTCCCGGAGCCCACAGCTGCTGACCCGCCCTCCCAAAATTCTGCCTTTGCAGCCCCTGCCCCAGAACTTCGCCCTTGGCCAGGCATGGAACCAGAGGGGAGAGGGAAAAAATGAAAAGGAAAAGAAAAGAAAAGTAAGGATTGGGCCCATTTCTGCAGATCCCCTGCAGTACCGTTGGGAACCACCGATTTAAAGGACAGAAAAGAAAGAGGAATAAATAATCAGTTTTCACAGAAGAGAGAGATAAATAGTTGTCTCCCCCCCCAATGATCTGTGCTATTCAACATATTTATAAATGATCTAGAAGGTTCAACATAGAGGTGGCAAAATTTGCAGACGATACAAAATTAGTCAAGATAGTTAAGTCCAAAGCAGATAGCAAAGAGTTACACAGGGATCTCAAAAAACTAGGGGACTAAGCAACATAATGGCAGATTAAATTAAATATTAATAAATGCAAAGTAATGTACATTAGAAAACATAATCCTAACTATAATATAGAATGATGGGGTTTAAATTAGCTGTTACCACTCAAGAAAGAAATCTTGGAGTCACCATGGGTAGTTCTCTGAAAACATCTGCTCAGTGTGCACTGACAATCACACAAACTAATAGAATGTTAGCAGTCAGTAGGAAAGGGATAGTTAACATGACAAAATATCACCATGTTACTAGATAAATCCATGGTATGCCCTCACCTGGAATATGACTTGCAGTTCTGGTCACCCCATCACAACAAATATATTAGGGTATGTCTACACTACAGCATTAATTTGAGTTAACTTAATTTGAAATAGTTAATTTGAATTAAGCTAATTCGAATTAATGCATCTACACACAAAACCTATTTCAAAATAGAATTTTGCTATTTCAAAATAGCACGTCCACACTGAGTGGACCCTGAACCGAAGTTAAGGCTGGCCGGAACCAGTGCTGGCAGGGCATCAGGTTAGGACTTAATGTGTGGGGCTGCTGCCTGAGGCTAACTGAGCTCCGTGCTTAAAGGGACTCTACCCCCACCCCGGACAGACAGTTCTCAGGATTCCCCGTTTGCTTGTCTACCTTGATGAGGGACAGCAAAGCAGTCCTGTCTTGGAGTGCCCTGAGTGCCCGCACTCGGGACACCACAGCACTTGGCCACATGGAGCCAGAGCCGCCCCTGGGCACACCGCTGCATCTCGTGGGGTCGTTGCCATCAGCCTGGCTGCACTTGCTGCAGGCTACCGTCCAGGGGGTCCATCAGGGGGGCTGTCAGGATCCAGGAGGCCCTGCGGGAGAGCGTCCACCCCGAGGAGCCCTCAGAGCCACCCCGGTCCTCCCCATCGGGGGCTCATGCCCCATTCCTCCCTCACGTCCTTCCACTTACCCCTTACCCTGTTCAAAAATAGAAACTGGGTTTATTAACAAAACTGGGGGAGGGATGAACCTTTGGGGAGACTGGGAAAAGGAGGTGGGAGAGGGGAAGAGAGGGTGGGAGAGGGAAGGGAGAAACCTGGGAGGAGGGAGCTGGAAGGGGGAAGCAAGGGGAAGAAGGGGGAGGGGAAGCTCAGGGCCCAGGGTTGGGGGTCTCGCCGGACCAACTTGATTTTCATGCAAACCTGCTCCTGGGTTCGCATGCGGCCTTTGGTGACCAGGCTGGCAGCTATCCTGCCATAGATGGCCACATTCCTCCGTCTAGTGCAGAGATCATGGACGTTGGGGGCATCCCCCCCCAACCTGAATAAGGTCCATGATCTCCACCCAGAACCAGGAAGGCGCCTGCCTTCTCCAGCCCCTGTCAGGCTCCTAGGAGCTGGCTGCCAGTGGCTGGCTGGCTCATGTTTTGGGGCCACTGGGTCAGGGGCCCCGGTGGCCACTGTGCTGGCTCTGGGCTGGCAGGCTTGGAGCTGGCACAGGCACTGTGGCCAGGGTCTACCCCTTTAATGGCTCCGGGGCTGGGGGAGAAGAGAGTAAGTTTTCCTGGTTGTGCCCAGAGTGGCCACCAGGGCTCCCTGGGAAGGGCTGGAGGCCCCCTATTTCGAATTAAGTGTCTACACAGCACTTAATTCAAAATAGCTATTTTGAATTTGGCGTTACTCCTCATAGAATCAGGTTTACCAAATTCAAATTAAGCACTCCGCTATTGCGAATTAATTTTGAAATAGCAGTTTGCATGTATAGACGCTATTAAAGTTAATTCGAAATAACGGCTGTTATTTCAAATTAACTTTGCAGTGTAGACATACCCTTAGAAATTAGAATTGGCAAAGGCATAGAGAGGGGTAACAAAAATTGTTAAGGATATGGAACAGCTCCCAGAGGAGGAGATATTACAAAAAATGACACTTTCTTGGAAAAGATACAGTGAGAGGGGATATTATAAAAGTCTATAAACTAGCGTAAAAAAAGTGAATAAGCAACTGTTGTTTACTCCTTCACATAACACAAGAAACACTCAACCAACTAGGCCTCATATTCAACACCAAGAAAACTAAAGTGCTTGACCAGCACCTTCAGGATCGTACTCCTACAATCAAGATCAACACAAGGACCTTGAAGGAGGCTGAGCACTTCCCCTACTTCAGCAGTTATCTGCCACAAAAAGCCAATACTGATGAGGAGATTTAACTTAGTTTCCTGTGTACCACTACAGCTACTGTATGCTTTAGAAAATGTCTTTGGAAACAAGCTTCTTATGTACCAGGTCATCATTATTCTTGCTCTCCTATACCATGCTGAAACCTGGATTACATAGAGTAGATGCTCTTGAACCATACCTTCAATGGTGCCTCCGCAAGATCTTTCAAATTAAGTGGGCTGACCAATGCACCAACATCAATGTCCTGTACCAAGCCAAAACCTCTAGCACTGAAGCTGTGATCATCTGCTACCAACTCAACTGGGCTGGTCCACATTCTTCAAATGCCAGAAGAAGATGCTTGATTCCTGAAGAAGATTATGCTCTCACAACTGAGCTAAGGCCAACGGATGAGAAGAGAGAGAACAAAGCACTTCAAAGACACCCTCAAAGCCAACATGAAGAAGTGCATCACTGAAATAAACTTATGGGAAACCCAAGCCCCCAACTGATTAAAATGGAGAAGCAGCTCAACTCAACAATCCAGATCTGTCCCTTCCACTGGGAAACGTCTACCCCAACTGTGATAAGATCTGTGGATCCCAGGGTAGTCTTATTAGCCACCTCCAGATCCACCAGTTACAACTGGCTAATATTTCATGGAAGATGATCATCCTTGAACTCCAACAGATTACTACTTACTATATTGCAAATAGTGTTACACTGGAAGAAATGTTACACTGAACTGCTATGTTACTGTGATTTGTCACGTTTTTGAAGAAAATGCATCATCCTAGACTTAACAATCGAATAACAGTTAAAATAAAATAATGTATTTATTCATACAAGTATTCAAAATTAAAAAGGACTAAGTAGAGTTTCAGAAAACTACACGGTCTCTACTGCAATCCTATACAAATTATACTTCAACTGCTAAAATAGTTTGATTCAGTTCAGCATCTCTCTACACACATCATGAATCAAATGGCAAAGCTGTTCATAAATTATAACCAGGAATGATAAATACAGCAAAAAACTAGAAACCAGGAGGTCTAGTGTTGTATTTCACATTAAAGCACTAACTCACTGCATGATCACAGGGAAATCACTTAACCTCTTTGTGCTTCAGTCTGGGTAAAAGCAGGGGTGCATCCCCCCCCGCTTCCCCCCCCCACACACACACACACAGAGAGAGAATGTGCAGGGAATTACATTTTTCTTGGGATAAGGTTTTTTAAGAAGTTCTATCAGAGAAAAATATCTTACTACTGTTTCATTACCTTTTTTTGAATACACATAAAGATTGAGATATTAATCCCATAAAAATTCGGAAAATTTTAAATTATGGTTCCCACAGCACACATATACTGCACACTAATTCACACCAAGTGCTACAATCTGTCTCACTACTGAGAGTTGAAAGAAACTGCATCATACCATCACTTCCCCACTAGTATTCACTTTTAGCACTAGTTCATAAGAGGGCAAAGTGTGTGTACAATGGGGCTAACTAAGAGTTACTGTGGAACCATAACTGAATTCCTTGACTTGTATTTGATATTTTAGAGATATGCACAGTGTACATACACCACAATGCAATCTGACAGGAGAGATTAAGGCAAAATGATAAACTGTCATCACGTGTGCTCCTTACAGGGAGGGTGTATGAAATCCTACCATTGCTGATAAGTGGCTTTTAAAGCCTTCCGATGAGGAGTTAAAACTGACTGGCTATAGAGTGCCTGAAACAGATTCTTTAAAATGTATCTATTTATTTATTTTGGTCCAGGGGAACTCTGGCTGGAAAAAGGGGAGATGCTGCATCTGTTGATGCAGTGAGGTGGTAAAGTTTGCGGATGATACCAAACTGTTTAGGATAGTCAAGACAGAAGCAGACTGTAAGGGACTCCAAGAAGATCTCACCAAACTGAGTGATTGGGCAACAAAATGGCAAATGAAATTTAATGTGGATAAGTGTAAAGTAATGCACATCGGGAAAAATAACCCCAACTATACGTACAGTATGATGGGGGCTAATTTGGCTACGACAAATCAGGAAAGAGATCTTGGAGTTATCGTGGACAGTTCTCTGAAAACTTCCACGCAGTGTGCAGCGGTCAAAAAGGCAAATAGGATGCTAGGTATTATTAAGAAAGGGATAGAAAATAAGACCCAGAATATCTTACTGCCCCTGTATAAAACTATGGTACGCCCACATCTTGAATACTGTGTACAGATGTGGTCTCCTCACCTCAAAAAGATATTTTGGCCTTGGAAAGGGTTCAGAAAAGGGCAACTAAAATGATTAGGGGTTTGGAACGGGTCCCATATGAGGAGAGGTTAAGCGACTGGGACTTTTCAGTTTAGAAAAGAGGAGACTGAGGGGATATGATAGAGGTGTATAAAATCATGAGTGGTGTGGAGAGGGCGGATAAAGAAAAGTTATTTATTAGTTCCCTAAATAGAAGAACTAGAGGACACCAAATTAAATTAATGGGTAGCAGGTTTAAAACTAATAAAAGAAAGTTCTTCTTCACACAGCGTGTAGTCAGCATGTGGAACTCCTTGCCAGAGGAGGCTGTGAAGGCTAGGAATATAACAGAGTTTAAAGAGAAGCTAGATAATTTCATGGAGGTTAGGTCCATAAAAGGCTATTAGCCAGGGATAAAATGGTGTCCTTGGCCTCTGTTTGACAGAGGCTGGAGAGGGATGGCAGGAGACAAATCGCTTGATCATTGTCTTCGGTCCACCCCCTCTGGGGCACCTGGTGCTGGCCACTGTCGGCAGACAGGCTACTGGGCTAGATGGACCTTTGGTCTGACCCGCTACGGCCGTTCTTATGATCATGGTGGCTATCATCAGAGAAACTAAACAGTGCTTTAATTTAATTTGTCACTACAGAAGGAGCCCACAACCCATCTGTGACGGAATACATCCCTGTCTTCTCACCCAACACACCACTTTAATAATCTTTGTACAAAGTACGCCTTGTAAAATATCAGTTGAAAGTTCATAATTTGCTGGTCAGTACTGTCCCAGTAAAATGTGTGTGAACTTTTAAGATTCCCCTGCATGATGTTATTAACACGTGTCCCAACCTCCACAGCCCTTCCCAGCCAGAAATCAGGTCTGACCCAGCAAAGGAGGGAATATATGTTTGCCTTAATTTGCAAATAAGCAGTAAACAGAGTCATCAAGCAGGGAGAGAGAGCAAAGGAAGTTTAAAGAGATGAAAAATCCCATCAGGAAATATCCTTACACATAAACTCTTTTTAAGATGGGTCTCAGCTAAGATCAGGATGATTTGAGGCGTATACCCCAGGTGGGATCCAGAGTGGGTAGGCAGCCTGCTCTGCTTTGCCATGCCACCCTCTCCCAGCTAGCTGCACTCCATTGCTTGGGGGAAGAGCCAGGGGGCAAAGCAGGGAAGAGGTGAAGCGGTGGTGGGGCTGGCAGAAGTGGGGTTGCTCTGGGGCCCCCTAAGGATGGCCCTGGCTAAAATGTTTTTTGAGAGGGGGACAGAGTCTATAAAAAGGAGGAATAAGCAGCCCAAAGCACCTCTCTCTCCATGCCCATTGCATTCACTGAGCCTGAAGAGACAAAAGAAGCAGTCATTGGATTCTGGGAGAGAAGTTCCTTGACCCAGAAAATGTGATCAGTAAGACTACTGAAAGCAGGTGGTGAGAAAACTTTGCTTTGAATTTTTTTAGTTTTTATGTTAGGCTCCAGAAAGTGTTTGATCTACATTTTTTTTGTAACCACTTCTGAATTTCACATCTCATTACCAGTACTCACTTAAAATCTCTACTTAGAGTTAACAAATTTCTTTTATTGTTTTTAGCTAACCTCACTGTGTACAAGTTGAAGTGTCTGAGTAACTCCATTTGGGGTAAGAAGTTGTGACCCTCAAATGAATAATGGACCTAGTATATTTGTGCAGTCCAGGTGAGGGCTGGGCAGTAGAGGACATGCATTTCTGGGGGTGTGGATGGGGGAGGGAGGAATCTGGGGCCACTGCTTGTTGGGATCACCCTATGGAATTCTTAAGGCACAGTTGAGAATGATGTACCAGCTGGAGGCTGTTCTGTGAGTAGTCCGGGCTGGAGGTACATTGTAAAGGGCAACACAGATTACAGGGAAGGGGTAACAACTACTCGTTAGTCTGTATTGTACCTGGTACATCACAACACCCTATGTATAAGTTTTATTTTGGATTCTCTTATGGCTACCATTACAACTATAACTAGGACACAAATAGACAAAAGATTCAAAAACACAAATTCTGCATTTTTTATTGTCTCTTCTTCCCCAATTTGCTTTTTAATAATTTTTTCTCCTCTTCTAGAAATCTTTTGGTCCCCTTTCTCATCTGAGGATTTTTGGTCAACATTCCCTCCCTTCATGAGGGGTTGTTCTTTCTCTTATCTTGGTATTTTGGGGGCACCTTACCTTTCCGGTTGGTTGGAGGGTGCTCACACTGTCCACCTGGCCTCTTCAAAGTGTGTGCTTCTTCCAACTTACTCCTTTCCCCAAACTCACAGAAGTGTGCTAGGAACACCACTAGAATGAACCTGATGAAAACCTAGCCAATTTCAACCTCAGGAGCTACAAAGGTCTCTGTAAATCCAATCTCAGATAAATCAGTTTCACTCTTCCTGTACACAGTTGCTTAAGGTGCTGTAAGTGAAACAGTTTAGACCAGTGGTCACCAACCAGTCAGGATCAGGATCTACTGGTAGATCTTGGAGCCTCTGACAGGTGATCCTAACTCATTTGGCTGGGAGGCTATCAAGTGCAGGCTTCAACTGCCCCTCCTCACACTGCCCTGCTGCTTCTGCCCAGAGCCTCAGAGCCACCCGCTTGTTGTGCAAGGTGGAGGAAACAGAGGCAGGAGGGCGCTGACATCACTCTGTCCCCCTCTCCTGTACCCCCATCTTTAGAGAGTGAGGGGGTAGGGCCTCAGAGAAGGGGCAGGGCAGGGGGGTATTTGGGTTTGAGGTAGATCCTGAACTGACTTAAATTCAAAAAGTGATCTTGTGCTTAAAAAGATTGGAGACCACTGGTCTAGACTGCCTAAACTACCCTGGATTTTGCTCTGGCACAGCAGCAGCTGTATCCTGTACACTGACATAATATGGACTTTTCAAATGCTTAGGGAAAGGTGCATAGAAAAGTCTCTCAGCAAAAACAAACATTTACCAGGATGCTCTCTTTTGGCTACAACTGGCACAGATCACTTTGTCATTAAGTTTTTAGATTTCTTGCTCATGTATTTGTTACGAAGTGTCTGCCACCCCTTCCAAAAATGCAATTACATTATCACCATGTATATATTTTGCTAAACTGCTATCTTGGGTTTAAAGAGCTCACTATCTACTATCTGTAATACAAAACAACTAATCTACATATTTGGATGTTTTTGATACTCTGCTGGGAAATTCTATAGTAAGCCTCTCCTAGGCCTGCCTTGCCCATATTACAGTCACAAATTGTTTACACACAGAACTTACTGAGAAAGCCATTTCCCTTGTTCAGTCTGAGCAAGGTTATCTAAGGTGTTTGTACACCAATGTGAGAAGCCTGGGAAACAAACAGGAAGAATTAGAAGCCCTGGCCCAGTTAAAGCACTGTGATTTGATTGGAATAACGAGACTTGGTGGGATGACTCGCATGACTGGAGCACTGTCATGGAAGGGTATAAACTGTTCAGGAAGAACAGGCAGGGGAGAAAAGGAGGAGGAGTTGCATTGTATGTAAGAGAGCAGTATGATTGATCAGAGCTCCAGTACTTAGAGGGAGAAAAGACTGTTGAGAGTCTATGGGTTAAATTTAGAGGTGGAAGCAACAGGAGTGATGTTGTGGTTGGTGTCTGCTATAAACGGCCGGATCAGGTGGATGAGGTAGACGAAGCTTTCTTTGGACAACTGAAAGAAGCTTCCAGATCTCAGGCCCTGGTTCTCATGGGCGACTTTAATCACCCTGACATCTGTTGGGAGACCAATGCAGCAGTACACAGACAATCCAGGAAGTTTTTGGAGAATGCTGGGGATAACTTCTTGGTACAAGTGCTGAAGAAACCAACCAGGGGCCATGCACAGCTTGACCTGCTGCTCACAAACAGGGAGGAACTAGTAGGGGAAGTAGACGTGGGTGACAACCTGGGAAGCAGTGATCATGAGATGGTAGATTTCAGGATCCTGACCAAAGGAAGAAAGGAGAGTAGCAAAATACACACCCTGGACTTCAGAAGAGCAGACTTTGACTCCCTCAGAGAACTTATGGGCAGGATCCCCTGGGATGCTTACATGAAGGGGAAAGGAGTCCAGGAGAGCTGGCAGTATTTTAAAGAAGCCTTATTAAAGGCACAGGAAGATACCATCTCGATGTGCAGCAAGAAAAGCAAATATGGTAGGCGACCAGATTGGCTTACCGGGGACATCCATGGTGAGCTAAAACACAAAAAGGAAGCTTACAAGAAGTGTAAACTTGGACTGATGACTAGGAAGGAGTATAAATATATTGCTCGAGAATGCAGGGGAGTTATCAGGAAGGCGAAAGCGCAATTGGAATTGCAGATGGCAAGGGATGTGAAGGGCAACAAGAAAGGTTTCTACAGGCACGTTGGCAATAAGAGGGTGATCAGAGAGGGTGTAGGGCCCTTACTGGATAAGGGAGGTAACTTAGTGACAGATGATGTGGGAAAAGCTGAAGTACTCAATGCTTTCTTTGCCTCTGTCTTCAGGGAAAAGGTCAGCTCCCAGACAAATGCACTAGGCAACACAGTATGGGAAGGAGGTTGACAGCCCTTGGTGGGGAAAGAACAAGTCAGGAACTATTTAGAAAAACTAAACATACACAAATCCATAGGTCCGGATTTAATGCATCCGAGGGTACTGAGGTAGTTGGCAAATGTCATTGCGGAGCCTTTGGCCATTATCTTTGAAAACTTGTGGAGATCGGGAGAGATCCCAGATGATTGGAAAAAGGCAAATGTAGTGCCCATCTTTAAAAAAGGGAAGGAGGACAATCCAGGGAACTACAGACCAGTCAGCCTTACCTTAGTCCCTGGAAAAATCATGGAGGGGATCCTCAAGGAATCCATTTTGAAGCACTTGGAAGAGGGGAAAGTGATCAGGAATAGTCAACATGGATTCACGAAGGGCAAGTCATGCCTGACCAATCTGATTAGCTTCTATGATGAGGTAACTGGCTCTGTGGATATGGGAAAGTCAGTGGATGTGATATACCTTGACTTTAGCAACACTTTTGATACGGTCTCCCACAATATTCTTGTCAGCAAGTTAAGGGAGTATGGATTGGATAAATGGACTGTAAGATGGATAGAAAGCTGGCTAGACTGTCGGGCCCAACAGGTAGTGATCAACGGCTCAATGTCAGCTTGGCGGTCGGTTTCTAGTGGAGTGCCCCCAGGATCAGTTCTTGGACCAGTTTTGTTCAACATCTTTATTAATGACCTGGATGAGGGGATTGATTGCACCCTCAACAAGTTTGCAGAAGACAGTAAGCTAGGGGGAGAGGTAGATATGCTGGAGGGCAGGGATAGGGTCCAGAGTGACCTGGACAGATCAGAGGATTGGGCCAAAAGAAATCTGATGAGGTTCAACAAGGACAAGTACAGAGTCCTGCACTAGGGACGGAAGAATCCCAAGCATTGTTACAGGCTGGGGACTGAATGGCTAAGTAGCAGTTCAGCAGAAAAGGACCTGGTGATTACTGGATATGAGTCAACAGTGTGCCCTTGTAGCCAAGAAGGTTAATGACATATTAGGGTGCATTAGGAGGAGCATTGCCAGCAGATCCAGAGAAGCGATTATTCTCCTTTATTCGGCTCTAGTAAGGCCACATCTGGAATATTGTGTCCTGTTCTGGCCCCTATCCCCCCACTATAGAAAGGATGTGGATGCATTGGAGAGGGTCCAGTGGAGGGCGACCAAAATACTTAGGGGGCTGGAGCGTATGACCTATGAGGAAAGACTGAGGGATTTGGGTTTGTTTAGTCTGCTGAAGAGAAGAGTGAGTGGGGATTTGATAGCAGCCTTCAACTTCCTGAAGGGAGGTTCCAAAGAGGATGAAGAAAGGCTGTTCACAGTAGTGACAGATGGCAGAACAAGCAGCAGTGGTCTCAAGTTACAGTGGGGGAGGTCTAGGTTGGATATTAGGAAAAACTATTTCACTAGGAGGGTGGTGAAGCACTGGAATGGGTTACCTAGGGAGGTGGTAGAATCTCCACCCCTAGAGGTTTTGAAGTCTCTGCTTGACAAAGCCCTGGCTGGGTTGATTTAGTTGGGATTGGTCCTGCCTTGGGCAGGGGGCTGTACTTGATGACCTGAGGTCTCTTCCAGCTCTATGATTCTATGAACTATTCCACTAAGTATATTACACAATTTTGCTATACAAGGACTTACATGGGGAAATTATCTACAACATGCTCATAACAACTGTCGTTAAACATGTCTCTAGCTAATATGGTTTCAATTTTTCAGGCCTTAAACTATATAAGTGAGACAAAGATGCTTTCCCCCCAATAACAATTCATAGATGATGTGTTTTTATATAATTTTAGTGGACAAGAAATCGTTAAATAAAAAGCAGAAGGCTGAAGTCAAATAGGTTAAATTATAATTTATAGTTGTTATTATAAGGTAGCTCTAAGGACTCATGTACCCTACTTTCCAGAGCTAAGAGTCACCAGTTTTCTAGACAAAGAAAATTATTCCCACTACACCCATCAATGATATTCCACATCTACCAGCAGGAGCTTTAAATGATGAGATGCTCTACTCATCACCCTAGCCTTTTCTTTCATTTTACTCAAGTGGCTGACAGCAAATTATAAGATTATTAAACACTACTACTCTGCTATGCATTTACACACTCAGGAGAAGGAGGATATTAATCCTTAATGCCAGATTTTTATTTTAGCTAAAATATCTGAAAATTTTTTATTTATCTAAGTTACTCTCTCCAGGCCAATACAGAGCATTAAAGATTGGCCTTCAGAGCAAAAAGACGTCCTTTTTTTGTTATATGATTGTATACCTCCTCTTCTTTAAAAAAAAAAAAAAAAAAAAAAAAAAAAAAAGGGCAGCCTGACAGGCTAGTATGGTTTTGCTTGCTTGCTTGGTTTTTAAACCTTAGAAATATCAAGAATTTCAAAACTCATCTTCACAGTTTTGGCTAGAACTCCTCAGATATAGATTGGCAGTCTTCTCAACCCCCAGTTGCAGAGAAGATACTGAATCCTTAACAGAGAAATCTTTTCTTCCATGTCTTTTGTTTAAAAATTGTTTAGTTAAAGTCTGCATAAATATCAGTTCCTTTCTCAATCCATGAAGCTTCACTTCCTTGGAGTTTGTGCCATATTACATATCTATTAACTTCCCAGTCACCCAGAGAGTCCTGTATAAAAGATAAAACCCCAAGAGGAAAAAAAATCCACTCAAGTCTTCATTATACATCGGGGGAGAGGGGAAGCACAAATAACTAACTCTCCCCTGCATGTGTAAGCTACCGTTAATGAAACTGGCTTTGAAAAATAACTTTAGGGGTAGGTGAAAACAAATGAATCTATAATACATGAATTCCTGTGAGAACACCCTAACATCACTATTTGGATATAAGCAGGGTCAGTCAGTGTTATTTTTGCCTAGAATCAACTGATTGATGTGGCTTTGTAGCCAAATCCAAAACCTGGGCCAATATGGTTAGCAAAAGGTGACATGTTTAGAACTGATAACTTGTACTTTTGAGAGAGAAAAAATGTGATTACAGAATATTACATGGGAATCTCTCTCTTAACTGGACACTTTATTTTCTCAAATGTGTGGATCAAAGTGAATAAGGGCATCACCTATAATAAAGATTTTTTTTCCAATGTCAGAGATTCTCCATTAAATTTATCTAATATTTCTTTTTCTGTAACTCCAATTTTTGCTAGGACAGACACATATCTTCTTGGGTTATTTAATAATGTGATTAATGTTCCCATATTTAATTCCCTACACAGATTAAATATCTTTTTGTAGTCTGTTACATACTGTTTTTTAGAGTGAGAAATGTCTACAATAGTGTGGGCCATTATCTTCAACAGGAGGAACAAATGACTGATTATGGTTAAAAGCCATGTGAAATGTATGTCCTGAAAAAGCAATGCAACTAACAAGATGTGCCAGACAAGCAGCCCATGCACTATGACAAAACTGCAAAGGCATGCAGCAGGAAAATCAAAGGAAGAAATCATCAAAAAATGAGACTGTAAGCACTGGTAACAAGTCAGCAAGGACAAAAATATAAACAAGGAAGATTCGTAGCATTAAACACTGGATTCAAAGTAACTGGCATTAGGCCACAGTGTGGGTGGATTCAGAGCTGCCATTTATGGACTGCAAGCCATCCACTGGTCTCCATATCACTACGGCAAACAACCATCTGCATACTGTAGATATTTTGCTTGGGTATCTTTCAAAACAGTGTACTTTTAGAACCGTCTTGATTAGAAAATAGGGGACATTTAAAGGAACCGACAAACCATGACATACGCCATTTAAGGCTCAAGCTGTTCCTAAAGTAAGAGCACAGGCAGCTTAGCAGCCTTTAAAAATATTGTATGACCATCTAAAGTCTAACATTTATTTTGCAGAGGCACTAATTCTAAAATGCACTATTATTTTATCATTATTGTGCCTTTGCTTCCATATACAATTATTAGCAGAAAATATGGAAAACGCTGACGAGCGCATCCCACTATTATAAAGCTTTCTAGGATGCCAATCTCATGCTAGGCTCTCAGCTCCAAAGGCTCCGCAGTCAGCAGGAGCGCAGCCTTACCCACCAAAGGGTCACTGAGTGGATCCACGATCAGTTTCTCTTATTTTGTGTGTTTACGTTTGGGAAGCTTCGCTTGCGGTGCTACAAAGCGAGGGGGCCTGGAGCAAACACTGCAGAGAACTGCATCCCGCAGGGAGCTCAGGCTGGGCCCAGTCTCAGCTTCCAAAGGGTCCCAAATTCCTGCTGCTCCTGGCATGGTCCTCCACCCCCACCGCCTCCCAGGGCCGGGTCACCTCCTGCTGAATATGAACAGCTTGTCCAAGCCACTTAGGGCTACTTGAACCCGCCCCCCACCACATACACGCGGCAGGTGTCGCTTTTGCATCCCCTCCTGCCGCCCCCCTCCACGCCAAGCCCCCGACCCGCTCTCGCCTCTCGGGCTCGCCCCCGCGCGGGCGCAGAAGCAGCATCAACTGCGCAGCATCAACGCTGGGCAGCAGGGGCCTGAGCGCCGCGAGGCCGGGCCGGCTGCAGGAGGGCAGCGCGCAGGTAGCTGGCCGCCCTGGGGGACTCGGGCAGGGCCCCGGGCCTCTTACCTGCTGCTACCACAGCGGCCGCCAGGCAGAGCGAGAGGAGCGGCGGGGGCGGCAGAGCGCGCATGGGGAGGCCCCGCCAGCACCGAACGGCTTCCCCCTTTCCCACCCCCGGGAGGGAGCAGCGTGACGGGCCCGGCCGCCCCGGGAGGCATGACGGGAAATTCCTGGGCACCAGCCGCTAATGCCAAATATGAGCATAGAGCCGAGGAGAAAGTGCAGGGCCAGCTCCGTCCTGCCGGCCGCTCCCGCTGTGGCACCCCGAGCGTTCGGGTGGGACCGCACCTGAAACGGTACCAGCTGGCGTCAGGCGAGCGTCTGTGTCCCTAGGCTGGGGCATGAATTACTTACCACATGGGCTTTCGCACGGCCCGGAGAGCGGAACGCGGTGTTGCAGCCCACCAGTCATTTCATCCTGGAGAGGTCGGATGCAGCCCCTCTCCCTGGGGATAGATGGTCCAGGGAGAATGAAGCTGGCCGCCTGTAATACAGGCTTCGCCTCCGCCTGCCCCTTGCTGGGTGCAGGGAGACTGCAAAGGGCCGATTTCAATAGATTTTGTAACGTGAACAGCCTATTGCCAACGGAAAAAAACATCATCATAGGTCTAACTCCTAGCTCTAGGTACACCACGGCTAGTCGAGGAAAGTGACACTCCTAGGGGTGGGTTTAAATCACTAGTCCAGAGCAAGGACTATTGCTAGCTCCTGTCAACCTATTAATTTCCCCTCTTTTAGCCTTTAAGCAACTCCCCAATTATATATTGGAAAGAATTAGATATATACAGGAGAGGATGTGGTAGTGACCACCTTCACTAAAGTATGTTCTTTAAAAACAAAAAGTAGTGAGGTAATAGAGCTCAATGGCAAAATCCCCAATACCTCTAGTTATTTTTTCTGTTAATGGCATTGGCTCCCTCTTCCATGCTAGCTCAGGGCACTTCTACACTGCAGGGCAAAAGTCAAATTAAGCTACACAACTTCAGCTATGTCAGTTGTGTAGCTGAAGTCAAATTAGCTTAATTCAGCTTTTGGCGCTGTCTGCACAGGGAAGTGTAAAAAAAAAGTGTTCTTCTTTTGACTTCTGGCTTACGCCTTGTGAAATGAAGGTTACAGGAGACAATAACAAGTCCTCCATCTCAAAATTATTTTGAAATAATGGTTTGCTGTGTAGATGCACACTTTCAAAATATCAGTTATTCCAAAATAACGCTGCTGTGTACATGTACCCAAAGAGACCATCACTCAGCTACAGATTTTTGGTCAAGAGAATGATCAAGGTTACCATGGTCTTTCTTCCTCTTCTGCTGTATCAAGATTAAACCTACAGTTAATGGAGCAACTGGTCTCAGGGTGCATCTACACGCCCCCCCCCCCCAAGTCAAAATAAGATAGATGTACACAATTTGAGCTAATTTTGAAATAAATTGCACTATTCCACAACATCCCTTAACCCTTGTGGAGCAAGGGTTACAGGGAAGCCAGAATAGCATGCCCGTTATTTCAAAATAGATTTTGAAATAACAGGTGCTTTTAAAGACACAGAATAGCTATTTCAGGATTTTTCCGGTATCCCAAAACAGCGCCGCGCTGTCTAGATGTAGCCTCAGAGAACATAGATCTCAGACGGCAGAGGAGAAGGAAGGTGGGTATTATTCAATTAGTTGTGTAGTTCACTAGTTGAATCACTGTAGTGCCAAGTAAGCCCTGAATACAGCTTTATTAGCTTCTGAAGATTAGTAGCCTATGTGGAGTGCTAGCTTTAACAGCTATCCCCTCACAACCAGAGGAAAAAATAGCAGATATTTTAAGAATTTTATCAGACAATGGTGTCATTATCCAGCATAGCAATGAGAGAAGGGTTCATCATAGTTTTATGTCAAGTACTGCATACCTTACCCCTGCACTTAAATATTGTATGAGATATGCTTTTGTCAGTTTAATAAACTGTTACTGTTCTCCATAAAGACCAAATAGCATTTCAAAAGAAGCTTCAAATACAACTGGCTAAATTTAGAAGCCAGAATTGCAACAGCTAAAGAAACTGTTCTGGGAAACCAGAAGATTGAATTTAAAAAGTCTCTAAAGAAATGTGTGCCCATATTTCAAATAGAAAAATCCTTAATAGGAATATAAAAGAAATATTTCCAACTTTGAACTGTTTTTGAGAAGTTTTCTGACTGGGTTGCTTGGCACCTTCCCCCTGCTCATATTCTCTTTTGTTGTATTTCAATCCCCAATCTACAAGGAATATCTTCATTGTACTAGTGCACTTACATGTTAATATTTCAAAAAATATGCAGGTTACCTATGCAATATTCCAGTCTCCAGGAATAGACATCTACTGTAGTCTAAACTTTCTGTAATCAAAGAAATGATTAAGAGGTGACTTGGTCACCGGCATGAGGAAAAGATGTCATAATAGATATCTATCAGAAAAGGCATAAATGAGAGCCAGTGATTGAAAGTTGAAACTACTCAAATTCACACTAGAACTAAGATACAGTTTAAGAGTGAAGGTAATCAAGCATGGAAACAATCTACCTAGAAATATAGTGGAGACTAAAAATATGCTATAGATCAAATAGAAGCTTGAGACTGCTGACATTTTTTAGTCAGGTTCTCGGACCTGCATTATGCCAGTTAGATTAGGTAATCGTAATGGTTCCTTCTGGCCTTAGAACAGGTTACAAAAATAAGATTAATTGTAATTTATACCACTGTGTGCTCAATGTCAGTAACTTCTCAGCTCAGAATTGGTTTTTAGTGGAATTAAGGCCTGTATTAAGATCAGCACTACAGCACTACCTAAACTTGTGCCTTGAGAACATGAGTCTGTGTTAAAAATTTTAAATGGGTGTTGTAGAAAAGGTCTTCCTTCTCTCTAACCCCCACCCATCCAAATGCAGACAAATATGCAAAGCAAAGACACTTTTGAAGATCGAAAAGTTGAGACACATGTAAAAACCCCTAATAAACCTTTAATTAGAGTTTTGTTTTTTGTTTTTTACAGGACAGGTGACAAATTACATCAAATCTGATTTTTCTCAAATATCCAGATATTATACACATTCCCCTCTGTCTTGCAGGGAGGGATATTGGTCAACTTAACAGTTTTAGGTAAAATAAGCTGCATAATTGTACATATTACAATAATAAAATGTACAGTGTTTACAAGAAATATATTTTAGAAGCAAGAAAATGATGCATCTGCATCAAAAGGTGACCTTTTAAAATGCCACACTTTTTACATTCACTCTTGCAACAGGTCACAAGATGGGGTCACTAAAATCAGGTCAACAAATCACTATGATGCACATCAAATACAGCAAAATCAATTTATATACATATATAATACATATACATGTATATTATACATATATGTATATATAGTAAAACTCATGAAAATCTACCAGACCTGACAAAATCTACTCTCTCAAAAATATGTACTTGTCCCTCATGAGTAGAAATTTCCATGGCAGATTATATTATATATACTCATTCATTAGCATCTGAGACATAAAACTGAGAATTAAAAAAATTTCAGATAACAAACCCTCCAATAATAAACATGGTGCCCACAAAAGCACAAGGTAAGGCACAATAGGATTTTCTGTTGCAGAATAGTGTGCATCATGTTTAATGAACCATAAGAAAAACATGCATTATTTGTGCAAGTTCATGCTGCAAATCCATCATATCTACAAAAGAATTTAAGTGAGTTTTACTAACTTATTTTAACTGGTACACTTCCAGTCTCACCATCTATGCAATACTGTACTCAGCTGGATAATTATAGAAAAATTATGTTGTATAAACACGGGATCAGTGCACCAATAGTCTTAGATTTGCAACTAAACTTCTCAGCAACAATTCTGTAGTCACTAAGAGTGAACAAATTGAAATTAAATAACTCACTTGTACACTTACATTTCCAGCTCTCGCAAACCTAAATTTGTTGCAAAAAATATGCACCCTTGTTAATTTTATACATAACTGGTTAATTAAAATGTATTTAAAGTTATAAATATATTAGGAGAGCTACTTAATCCCAATAGTACTTTGTCACAGTCCTGGTATTTATAATAAATACAACTTTTCACAAAATATTTTTTCAGTATCTGCCAATTGCTTCTTTATTGCTCACATAAATTTGAATCCACTACAATTGGTATCAGACCTTTCACACAAAATCATATTCAGATATTTCAATATAAAAACTATAAAAGATATTTAACTTGTATCTAATACTTTAAGGTGTACAGCTGTTTGACATTTGTGTGATGGTACAGCCAACACTATAAAAACAGTAGGTTATTAATAAAATATGAAGCTTATTCACTGCTTTAATGCAGACATCCTCACAGAACAAGACAATTTTTGCCACCACCAGCATTTACACATATGTACAAAATCCAGTATGTCTGCATTCAATTTCTTTCCCTCACACTTATATGCAACCACTTAAGTCCAATTAATTTTCCCATACCACAGCTGCAGTAAATAAATCCTTTACAGCAACAGAAACCTAAGATTAGACTGAAAAAAAATATTTATTATTTTTTTTTTTTTTACTTATTCGCCATCAGGAACTGTAGGTGATTTACAAAATTCCCATGAAATTATTTCATGGGAAACTGTGGAAATACAGGAAGTCTTCTTTTCTCCGTGCTTCTGGATTGTTATCAAAACACTACTTGGTGCAAAAAAAAATACAGCCACCACATCTGAAAATGTTTAATAAATTCAGTGTTCTTCATGCAAAAACTAAATGGATTGGTTTACTGAAGCTCCAAAAAACTTCCTGAAGCAACTGTTTTTGTCCACTCAGTATTACTACCTCACTGCTAAGTCCTTTTGGAAACAAGATTTGTGGAACATTCAGACTTTTATTTAATCAGTGAAAATATTACATACAAAAAGCACTAAAAAAGGAAGACGGCAGCCAAACAGGAATTTTCCTGCTGCAAGTAACAGTCCTAACAGTTTAGAAAGTCTTCTCAGGAGCTTCCCTGAGAGTTAGTTGTGCCTGTCCTTAGACGAAGATGTGACATTGAGTTCATGCGTTTGTTTGATGGCTTCAAAGGTGTGTTGCAAGTAAGAGCCTGGGGAAAGCGATGATGATATCGATCTAGCCGTAGGTATTTTACTGTTACCAGCTTTCCTGTAGTAAAAAATAGAGCCAGTTACTAGTTTAGACCATTACACACAGTTTAACATTTTGAGTTATATAAATACTTCAAAACCAAATTACCAGATAATTCATACCTATGAAAAAAGTCAAAATTCTTATTACTTAATATTTTAGTTAGAAGATATCTTACAGTTAAAAATGGCAACAGCTGCATTTTCCCCACATGTATAACCCCCATACTGCTTACCATCAAACCAAGAGCCATGTAATGCTTTAAAAGCCTTTCCAGCATATTCCGGAGACAGACACTTGACATATACACAACCCTGTGGTGAGAAAAAAAAATTAAATTGAAGACCAACAAGCCAAAACATATAAAAGGAATACTGGAAATGTATTTACCTCACGTGAATTTTTGTCCACAGCAATATGAACAATTCCATCATTATCGCTGCATTTTTCTAAGATTGCTTCTTGAATTGCCAAATGCCAGTGATCACCAATTTCCCTAAGTAATACAATTAAGAGAAGATACAGTGAAAGACTGCCCAAATACTATTTAACATTTCTATGAAGTTGGAGCCTGATAATTTAAAAAAAACCAACGTTTAAAGAACATGCAAAGTATATTAGATATTAATAGTAATATTATTCCTTTGGATGTGTAGCTGAAATTATTTAATGCAATTTTAGAAATATACAAAATTACCTCATTAGGGAAGACATACAACAGGAAATTCTGCTAAAAAATAACTTTACAAGTTTCATAGAGAATTAGTTTCAAAATGCTATCTTTTTACACTGTAAAGAATATTTAACTAAAAAGAATTTATTATATTAATAAGCAAAAGTCAAATTTATGTAGTCTACTTCAACCTACTATTCCTCAAAGCCATAGATCAGGAATTTGAAAAGGAGACTTAAGTGCAAATGTATTTGTATTTTATAGCAGAATCTAAAGTCTATGCCAACATGTTAGTTATAAAAGATACAACTTTCAAGGAAAAGCTTCTTAAAAGATGTATTTTATCCATGTAAAACTAAAATTTGTTCTACCAAAAGGCAACACCTAAGAATCTAATCTATTAGAAAGGCAGCACCATTCAATATCCCCCTCCATTAGTTCCTTCACACCAGAAACATAGTAAAACAGGACTCTGGTGCAAAGGGAAGAGAGGGTGGGGGTCTGGAATAGATGTGCAATGATATCTCAAAGAAGAAGATTCAATACTGGTAACCATTTCTGCTTGTTGGAATGGTTGCACATATGTATTCCAACCACATGATTTTAAAGCAGCTCTATTAAGTGGGGTTTGGAGTCAATTTAAATAGCCACTACAACATAGCCTTCCATCAACTCCACGTTGATCCCCACACAAGATAGCTGGTGTGTGAATATCAAGTGACTTGAGAGTCACCCAGGAGTCCTTCAGACTGTTCAGTCTGGTGTCTTTCAAAAACCAGTCCTGCACAGTTGAACAGGAGGCCCTGAATCATGGTCTGGACTTCTGAGGGATGCCCAGACACCTGAAGTCAAGCGCTGAGGTGCATAGTGATGGCTGTGACTATGGTTCTTGTTGCTTAATCAGCTGAGTTCAGAGCCACCTGGAGAGAGGTATGAGCCACCATCTTGCTCTCTTCCAGGACTGCGGCAAACTCTTGTTGAGTATCAACTGAGAGGAGCTCCCAGAACTTAAGACCAAAGCTGTAGTGGCTCAACATTGCCTGTTGATTCAATATGTGAAGCTGGAGCTCTCTGGTTGAATAAACCTTATGACCAAAGAGATCCAGCCCTTTATTCATCTGGGCTGGTCCTGGCTGAATCACCTTAAGTGGCAGAGCCACTCTAGATGGTTCCTCGGGGCCACAATTCCACCATGGGATGTGATTCCTCCACCATCTCTTCTGTGAGCATATTGAGACTGTGGGCTACCTGTCTCAGGAGGTCCAGATGTGCCTTAGCATCCAGGCATGATGTAGTGCATGCTACTGCTTTGTCTGGCAAGGAGGAAGATGATTTGCAAATCAGGTCTTCCTGGCCCTCTAGTTCCCTGGTTTCCCCGGAGATGCTGGGAAGGAGATTTGCCGGGGCAGGGGAAGAGGATGGTGTGGCTGCGTGTTCTGGCAGCACCTGTGCCAGATCAATCTTGAGCCCTTTTTGGTGGTCCAAGGCAACCAATGGGGGCCAAAGGAGGCTAGTGGATGGAAGAGACCACCACTGAGGCTCTTGACACTGGGCCCTGACAGATCCAAGATGTCCCAAAGGGCTACTGCACCAGAGACTGCCATTGTGGAGGCCAGGATATATGCAGTGCTGGAGGGGCTTCCCACTGTCAGTGCTGCAACCGGTGCTGGGATGGGGATCTGTACTGGACACTATGGAATAATGACAACTTTACCTCTGACTCTGAAGTGTAATTGATGTCCTACCAAAGTAGACGGCTCCCAATGGTGCCGGTGATCAGCGCTGGAGTGTTGGTGAATGGTGCCTCACTGTGGCCAGTTTGCCTCAGTGCAGTGGGTGCCAGTGCCAGCATTACTTTGGAGGCTGACATCTTCAACATCGGTACCACTGAAAATGGCTGTACAAAAGGCAGTGCTTGGGGAGGGGGAGGCACTATCAGTGCCAGTGTTGTGCACTGCAACGTCTGTGGCACCAGTGTCTGTGCCAAGCCCCACACAACGGTCTGGCTAAAAGCTTGAGACTGGGTGGCTGGCGTATTTGCCATCATAATGATCAGGTCCTGGGCCACTTCTAGAGTGTCGGGGAGGAACTAAATCCTCCTCCAGCGCTTCACGCACAGGGGAGTCCACTGAACGTAGACTCAGCTGTCATACCATTAGGGCCGGAGTCAACCATGCCGGAACTATTACAGCCTTCTTTTGGTGTCCTGATGAGGGTATGCAACACACTGGGGTGTGGCCTTCTTGGATGAGGAGCAGCCTTGGTCCAACTTCTTGTGCAGCACCGGGGATTGCGAACAGTGCCACACAGAGGAGCTGGTCTTGTCAGTCAGCAAGCAGTGTTGGTGATCCCTGTGGTCTTCTCTTGGTGGAGGGAAAGTCTGTTCACTGTGCACATAGGATGCTGGCGCCGGCACCTGCACTAAGGGTCTTGAGTACAGAGTCCATACACAAAAGTTTCAATTGTTGTTTTCTTTCCCTTGATCCTGGATTTGAAACCTCTGCAAATACTGCACTTATGATATGAAAAAGACTTGCATAGCTAGACAGAGATCTGAAATTTCTGCTGAGGGAGAAAAGCAGTCAACTTTGTAGACTCAAGAAGGGTCCCAATGAACTTCAATTTCTATGTTGGAGCTAACAGATATCCCCTTGTTCAATCCAATTCTCAGACTGTCAAAGAAACGAAGGATGAAATGGATGCCATAGAGAACATGATGTTCACATCTGCTCTGAAGTTATCAAATGTATAGGTAAGGGGAAAAAAAGGAGTTCCTTTCCTTTTTATGTAGAGCACCTCCCCACACTTGCTGAATATTCGTGGTATCAATGACACACCAAAGGGAAATACCATATTCCAATAATATTGTTGTGCTACCACAGGACTTAGAACCTTCCCATGACTCAGCAAGAGTGCCACATGGAAGTAAGCTTCCTTGTGATCAGGAGCAACAAACCAGCACTGCAATATAGGGAAAGAATAATTGTTGCTAGGGAAACCCTTGGAACTCTTATGGATTTGATAGACTTGTTTAGATTTCAAAGATCTAGAATAGAGCTCAAACAATCCCAATATTTGGAAATTAAAGTATTGTAAATAATACCTCTTCCTCCAATGTAGTTTTCCTATTGCTCCTGATGAGTGTCTGAACTTTTTGAAGGAGCCCTGACTTGTGAGATGTATCCCTGACAAAGGATGGCATAGCGTGGTGGGGAAGGATTATAGACAGAAACTTGACAGAATACCTCAGTCTGTCAGTGATTAGGATCCATTTGTTCATTTTTCAAGATTCTCCAAGTGTTGAGGAAATGTCATCATGTGTTTTCCAAAATGGGGTTGGAGTGGGAGATGGAGGACTAACTGTTGCTGGAAACTGTATAGCTTTCCTCAAAGGACAAGTCAAATGGCATGCCTCTCCACAGTTAACTGAGGACAAGATGTTTGTGTTGTGTTACAGGTAGGGGTGTGTACAGGCATCTCTGGCTAGAGTACTGAAGACCAATAAGCAAAGTGTTGCTTGAGAGTCTTTAAAAGACTGGAAAATCTCAGTTTTATCTGAAAACAAAGACAAAACATGTCTTCAACTGTTGACAGTCCATAGCTATTCCAGAGTTCTTTAACTAGGAGCTCTTCTCACAGTTGCTTTAAGTGTCTCTGCAATATAAACCACATGAAGTGCAGACTGCAAAGATATCTTAATCACCATACAATTATCTGCAAACAAACCCTTAAATTCTTCCTTGGCATCCTCTGGTAGTTTCTCAGAAAACATGGATCTTGCACCTCAGTTTACTCATGTTTTGCTAACAGTGCCTGCTAATTTTACTATACACATCTTAAGAGAGAAGGTGGAATAAACTTTTCTCCCATTGAAGTCTTTCAGGCTTTTTTTCTTTGGGAGTTGATTTAAGTCTCCCCTGACATTATCTCTCGTGATACCTGTCACTACTAAAGTTCAGGGTGACATGGGAATAAAGATTCTTGCACATTTGCCTGTGTGCTTTGCCTGTAGGGGCTAAGGAGGTTAGCCTAAGCCATATGGTCTTTACTGGTTCTAGAAGACCCCTATTTAATAGGGAGAGGCACTGTCTCTCAAGTGCAAAAGAGATTTTTCCAAAAGCTTGTGATGTTTTCCTGTATCAGCTCAGTTTCTATGCCCAAAGCTGCAGCCATTCTTTTCAGAAGTTGTTCATTAAATAAGCATCTGCAACTGAAAGGGAGTTGCCCAGGAAGGATCATGACAACATTAAGCGATGAGGAACAGAGGTTAAAAGAGCAGATGGATCATTCTGTGGTAAAAACTGGTTTCCCAGGCCAAGGCTCCTCCTGAAGCACTAAGGGGATCTGTGGGAATAGCATTCTGTACTTCCAGCTGAGGTGGCTTTGTCATCCTATGTTCTGGGGAGCTTCCCTCCCACCCCGACCAGACTAGTGAAGCAGACCTGAGGGAAAGGCAAACACTCCAATATTTAACAATTTAAATCCAATTTTAAGACTGCATTCTTAATTATACAGCCAATGCAGTCTGTTATGTGTAAGCAAGTGTGAGACTGTCTTTTTTTGGTGTTTCAGAAAATCAAACATCTTTACACGGTCTTCCTGGCCCTTCCCTGTTCGTATTTGGAAACCAGATGACTGACTACTCACTATTGTTGAGAAAGAAGTCTGAGGACTGAACAGTGAAAAGCTAGAGGAAAGGGAGGATGAGGTAAAAGCAGTACAAATTTCTAGTCACTTTGTCTAGTAATGCACACATCCCGAGTGCTAAGTTTTTACTTATATATGATACTGTTTCTCTGACCAGCATATTGGGTTTGAAATCTTTGAGATGTGGTGCATTTTCAGGAGGGATCAGAAGAAAGTTTTTCACCCTGTCCTAAGGCACACTGAAAATAGCATAAGGAATAAAACCATATTTACTTACATGACTGGATCAAACATATTGCGAATCTTTAGACATGGTGTCAAACTGTTTGGTGGTGAATTTCTTCTATCTAGATGAAAAGCTATAAAGAAAAATAGATTTAATAATTTAACAACCGTATTCTCTAGTATACAAGCATCTCATCTCTTAATCCTTTTGATGCTCTGAACTTAAGAGCAAGAATATCTTCCTTCCACAATATAAAAAAAAATTTCAACAAATTACTATGTTCTCAAAGACTAACAGTATTGAGAAAAATAACACTTTTTCAGATGCATAACTGCCACGCTTAAAAATATTAGTTTTGATAGTCAGGCCACTACACTGAATGAAGAACAAATTCCAGATAGTTACAGCATACAACTTTTTCACTAATGCATAAATTGCATGCACTATCTGTAAGTGAAAATAGAAAAGAGATCGTTAATGTGAAAAGATTACACCATCTTTGAAAGAAAGCCTGGAGGAGGCTAGAATTGCAACTTTTCTTTATAAAAGACCATGTATGGAGGCGACCATGTCACTGCTTTAAATTTCCAAAAGGTGCCTGACCAATGTGAATCACCACCAAGGAGGCCATCTTCCACAACACGTGGGACACAGAGTAAGAGCCCAGAGACTTGAACAGTGGACACATGAGCCTAGATAAGGCCAAATTAAAGGCCCAACATCTCATGGGAAAGCACTGAGGACCCTTGGCTCAGGGGATAAAAAGCCAGGACCATTAAATACACCCTGAAGGAAGAGAGAACTAAGCACCTTCAGTAAGAGAAGGTAACCAGGATATCCCTGACAGCTTTGTCTGTACAGAATATGTTGTGCTAAGGGAACCTAGTCCATTTTGCCAGGAAAGCCAGTCTAGTGGGGGGGTGGGGTTTCCTGCTCTCAAAAAGAGCCTGTTACACTTCTCTGGAGAAGGCCAGCTCTTTGGGAGTTAACTATACAACATCCTTGCCTGAGGTGGAGGGAGGTAAGGTTGGGGTGCGGGAAATAACCGTGGCTCTGGGATAAAAGATCCTTGTGGTTGGGCAGCTGCCATGGAGGAAGGGGCTACCACAAGGCCAATCTGGAGAAATCAATTACTTGAGCCTTGTCTCTTGATCTTTGACAGGGATCAGCAGGATCAGTGAGAATGTGTACAGCAGCTCCTCAGACTACGACAAGTGGAGCATGCCAGAGATCATGCCCCTGCCCAGGCCCATCAGAGAGCAAAACCAAGGGCGCTTCCTGTTCAACCTGGTGGTAAAAAGGTCCACTTGGGGAGTTCCCCACCATCATTTTTGGGTGAAGTGACCACTTGTGGGAAAGAGTGGAAGGATCTGCTCAGTCAATCTGCCAATGCATTTCAGGTGTCTGGAAGGCGGCATGCCTCCACTCAGATGGCATGATGAATGCAGAGTTCCCAAAGGTCGAGTGGTTCTTGACCAGGACAATGACTGTGCTCCCCCTTGTCCATTAATACAAAATAGAAGCCATGTTGTTTGTCAATATCCAGACCATCCAACCAACTAGATGTGGCAGGAACACCTTGCATGCTAAGCAGACTACTCTGAGCTCCTTGATATAGGCACAATTGTGACTCCTGCGCTAACCACATAGCCTGAGTCCACAAGTCACCCAGGTGCTCACCCAAGCTGAGGACCAGGGCATTCCCTCAACAAGACTGAAAGTTTCAAGCTATTGGCCAGGACTGTTGGGAATGGTCCACCATTGTTGTGCAGTCAGAATTGCAGGGGGAACGGTGACAACCTTGTCCAGCTGAACCCTCCTGGGGGCTTATATCATACCTAGTCTGTTGCAGAGACCACATATGGAGTCTTGTAAGGCCTACAGCTTATGTACATGCTCCCATGTGACTTAGACGCAGGCACACATATACCATCACAAGGGAAAACTTGATGAGGTCTGTAATAAGGTCTCATTGTCTGGAACCTTTCACAGAGGAGGAGTGCCCTCACACTGCTCCAATGAACTCTATTAATTGTACGAAAACTAACATTTATTTCCGTTTATCATCAGATCAAGATGCCCATGTGTCCAACTGTATCACAGCAGCATTCTGGACTGGAGACCTGGAATGATCCCGATCAGCCAGTCATCAAAATACAGGTACATCAGGATACCTTGATATGAGGTAGGCTACCATGACTTTTGACATGCATTTTGTAAACATCCTTGGTGCTGATGCCAGGCATAAAGGGGAGCACTGCAAACTAGTAGAGATGGGGCCCTACCATCAAGCAGAGGAAGTGCCAATGGCTTTTGAAGACTGCAATATGGAAGTATGCATCCTTCAAGTCGAGAGAGGCATACCAGTCTCCTAGATCTGGAGAGGGAATGGTGGAGGCTAGACACCATGAACAACTTCAGCCTTGCTAGATGCGTGTTGAGATCTTGCAGACCTAAGATGGGGTGCAAGTCTCCCTTGGACTTTGGAATCAGAAAGTACCTGGAGTAAAAGCCCTTGCCTCTGAGGTCTGGGGGCTTCTTGTACTGGCCCCAGCTGCAGTAGAGTTTGTACCTTCTGCTGCAGTAGACTTTTGTGAGAGGGGTCCCCGAAGAGGAACGGGGGCAGGTTGGATGGCAGGATAGAAATAAATTGTAGGGCATAGGCATGGGCCCCGGTGTTGAGGACCCAGTGGTCCAATGTTATGGATGCCCAGGTCTGCCAGAAAAAAGAAAGGAGGTTGGAGAAACAGATGACAATAGGATCTGGTGTTGATTGGAATGTAACCCATGGATGCATCCTCAAAATGGCCACTTCTGCAGAGCCAGGTACAGCCAGCCTATGTGGAGGCAGAGGTCTGTTGACCTCTGAACAGCTTGGCTCTCTTAAGGAAGGAATCCTGCCCAGGCTGACCACATTGCTGGGGAGGAGGCTGCAGTTTAAAATGCCTCGGCTGCTGCCCGTAGTCAGAGGCCCAGGGTATTGAGGGCAGTATGAGAGTATAAATAGTTTACATTTTACAGGTATGTAAGCAGTAATTATTCAGTTTTAATTATGACATACCAATAGGTTAATAAGGATGTAATTTTATGGTAAAGTTTTCATTTGTACTATCCTATGGGTATTTCATAATTTATCAGAATTTACTAAGAAATAGGGACAGATTTTCAGTTTCTATTATTACTTCTTTGCATTGAAGTGACATCTGAAGGCCCCCAATCAGGATGGGGACATTAAGCATTAGTAATTGTAAGTTCACATGGGTAGAAATAGTCCTTGAGCCCAAGAGCTTGCAATCAAATTTTAAAACCAAAAAACACATCAAGTTTACAAAAAAAATAAGCATGGGGAAAGCGAAAATAAGAATGTGGTAACAAATTAGCTATTGCACAATCTAGTGATTCTATATCAGAAAGGATTTCTGAAGAAAGATGTTAATTATCCCATTTCTGCACAATCTATCAATGGTTAACTCTTCCCTGACGGTATTATAGTCAAAGAGTTTTACACAGAAATCTGAAAGAGTTAGTAGCCTCACGTATTAATTCAAGGACGACATTCCATTTAGGTTTACCAGGTATCCATTTTTTGACAAGAAAATCCAGTTGAAAAGTGAACCTGGAAGTGTCCAATAACTGGCCTCTGTCACCAGGGGATTGGAAGAGCAGCAGCTGCTAGAGCCTTGTGGAACATTCAGGAAAAGGTCCAGCAGAGAATGGTACCAGTGGTTCCCCTGCTCTGCCCCAAGCACATCTCCCCCTCACCCAACCACTAGAGTATAGATTCTCCCTCCCTTACCCCACTCATCCTCCCCCACAGCTTGCCCTTCCTGCCCCAGTTACCTTCCCACCTCTGCAGGGGGCAGGCCCTTTATAGAAAGAGGCAGAGCAGTGGGTGGGAGATTCAAATCTGGGGGAGGGTTGTTTTGTAGTTTAATTTTTGGCTTCTGTTGGGGGACAGAGGGGGGCACATGTGTTCTTTTACTTTGAAGAGCTGAGGCAATCTGAGAAAATGTGTCTTATAGAAAGTTAAAATTAGTAAAACAAAAATAAAGCTAAGCTATTTAGAATTCAAGCCAATCCTGACCCCCTGGAAAATCCTTTCCTTGATTAAGTTCCAAAATGACAGTCCTAAAACTAGTAGCCTGGGATTTTTGGACTAGTGGCTCCACCCGTGAACCTATGAACTTTCCCAGAGAGTAAGAATCTTTTCACTTTATGGAAGTGAGGACATTTATGAACTGAGTTTTAAAAACCCACCCCCCTTCATCTGGGACAAGACAAGTTATCCTTATTGTTTTTAATGTAGGTTATGCTTTTTTGTTTCCCCTTAACCCACCCTTGACTCTCTGATTTGCTTTGCCTTTTGTTGTAAACCTGCACATGCCTTAACTTTGTTTGAAACATTCGCTTCAATAAAACTTTTTATATGGGTGTCGATGCACCAACCTTTGAGCTTGGCTAGATAGTAAAGGCAAGTTCTTTTTCAATAGCACATGGTTCTGTAAAAAGTGTTCTGCCTTAATATAAAGATTATAAATATTACTTCTGCACTGCTGCTGGCCTCATGCCCTCCTAGAAGACATTCCGCCCTCTTTCCCCCCCCCACATAGGGCAATATGCCTTCTAGTTTGAGAACTTCTATGCCAACACTCCAGTCATTAAATTCCCCCCCCCCGTGATGCCAAGTCAATCATTATTTAGCTTATATATGACAACTTCCAACTCTCTCTGTTTATTCCTCATATTCCTATGTATATAGATACCCACTCAAGGCAGTTATCAGACACTTGATGAATACCCTGGCAAGTGAGGGAACAGAACTATACCATCTGCCCAGAAGCTCTGAAAGACAAGATGTATCTGAAGTGACATTCCCATCAGATTTGGAGGAGAGGGGGTCTCAGCATACTTCATGTTGAGCTGGCAGGTGTACCTCCCCAAGGGAAATTAAACTTCTGATTTAGGGCTCAGATTAAGCCATGGGAGGTAGTGTACAAAGAACATTTCTTTAAGCCCTTCTTGAAGTCAGGGTGGGGTATATTTCCCCATAAATCTGAAAGGGAAACAGGGTAATTTTAAGGTAGCCTTGTACCTAAAAATTATCCAAAAATAAACTACTGGAGAGAAGTATAATTTTCTTGCATCATAACAGAACTCAATTTCAGACAGTGGAAAATGTAAATGGCACACTTAATGAAAAACCCAAAAATCCTTAACAAGAGAAACAGAAAAAATTGATTTACACACAAAAAAGATAGGGGCTATAAGAAGGAAAACTGTGATGATTATTGTATTTCTGTCCTGTTGCATGTTTACTGCAGAGTTGTTTTGTCAGCAGCATTGCAGAATCATGGAAAGTGTAATTTCTGACTTTCCCTTGTACATTAAACAATTGATTGTTCCAGACAGAGTTAGGAGATGTGGTGGCAAAACACCCAATATATTTTCTAAGAAGAGCGGGTCCACTCTGAAATGCTAAAAATCAGCTTATTACGGACACACATTTTTGCATGAATCACTTCCTTGCTACAGAGTTTACAAATAAGAGGATTTCTTTATTTGAACGTCACTTTCAAGCACTACCTGAAATGCAAGTCATGGGGTTTTATTTCCCCTGACCTGTGCAAAATGACAGCAGTATTATGGAGGCCCAACCTTGCCCTCACACCTGTACAACTACATTGTTTCCCATGAGTTAGCACAAGGGTTATAAAAGTCAGAATTGGATCCTGTAAATGAAGCAGTTATTTTTGTTGGTAATACAGGACCCAGAAAATAGCTCACTTTCTCTGTCTACTGTGTGGGCTCTGCTGCATGGCCATTGCAGTACTAACGGAAAAGTTTATTTCTGGCACTGAAGTAAACAGATGAGATGCTAAGTATAGAGGAGATAGTCTGTTGAACAGGAAAGTGTTATTTTTGTATTGTCACTTTCAGACAATAACTACAATTTACATTTAACTAGATTAGAAAAAGCAAATATTTCCTCTTCAAATGACAGGTGAGCCTTATTCGGAGATGCAAGAATTAATGTTAAGTGTAGCATGCAAGATACAAGTTACATTTAATACTATAACTATACCTTGGCCTTGCCATACTTTAGATGGTATAACTAAAATTTTGTCGCATGCTGCAGATGGCTGTATCCATCTCCAAACCAACAAGTCAGCACCACCAATTCGTCGTGTCTCTGTGCAAACTCTAGATTCATTTGCAGCAAGGAAGTCAACTGCTCTATTCCAGACCTTCTTCATTTTTTTCCTTCAATTTAAAGAAAGAACAGGAATTATAATTTTAATATTAACAAAAAATACACTGTGCAGCCAAATACTAGTAATTTTTAATTAAAAGAAATATGGAACTGACTTACCTGTAACTGGAGGTTCTTCAAGTTGTGTGGTCCCTATCTGTTTTCCACACATTTTTAAGCACGTGCACCTTGCACTTGTGATAAAAGATTTCTAGCGAGTAGTATCCATTGGCCCACACATGCACAGTTGTTCTTGTGCTTTGAAAAGCCAGTATGAGGGCTGTGTGGACCGATGCCTCTCCAGCTCCTTCTTACTTGAGAACCCAGTCATGATCTGCAGCAAGGGGGCAAGGAGAGCAGGTCGTGGAACACAGATAGGGACACAACTCTTAAAGAACCTCCAGTAACGTGCAAGTAATCTTCATTTTTTCCTTTTGAGTTCTGGTTCTTATGTATATTCTACGTATAGGATTTGTAAGCAATTAAACAGTGGAGGGAGTGCAAAGATGCAATTAAAGATGTCTAATATTGTTGTCCTCACAGCTGCATCTGCAAAATATGTCTGGACCACTGCCTAAGTTTCATAACAAGTATGGCGAGAGCTCTTGCCCTACATATGTCCAGTATAAAGAGCTCTTGAAGAGATGCTACAAAAGTCCCTTGTGTTCTAGTGGAGTGGGCACAGCTGATAGAGCCAGAGATCTACTCAGAGTGAGCAAATAATGCTTGTCCTTTTAAATCACTGCTACAGGAACAATCTATACATTTTTTCTATTTGATTTTGTTCTCCACTGGCAGAATGCTGAAGCCCATCATACATCAAGAGTGAAATCTCTCCTCACTTGAAACATGAGGTTTTAGAAAAAAATATACAAGTGGGTAGGCTGATTCATGTGAAGTTCAAATTGCCCACAACCAAAATTCAGCCCTAAGGCAAAGGGAAGCCTCCTTATGAAAGTCATATAATGCCATAAGTACTCCCAGTTCACACTTGCCTTTCTGGCTCACCTGATAGTGCCCAGGAAGGCAACCTTCACAGGGAGGCAGGATGTGCAGCAGTGAGAAAAATGATTAAGAGGGGTTTGGAAAGTACTGAAACAACTAGATTAAGATCCTATTGTAGGGTTGGTTTTACCACCAATGGGAAAGTCCTCATGAAGCCTTTCAGGAATCTGATTGCAAATAGATGAGTAAAAAACAGGATAGCCATCAACTGGAGGATGGAAAATGACTGCTGCAAGGCAGACCCACAGCAAACTAAAGGAAGTCCCAAGGTCTATGAGTAGGTCGTCCAGAGTAATAGCAATTCCCATGACATCTGTGGATAACTGGCTGTCGTGTCCAGCTGGAGAAACATCTCCACGAGTCAGAGGGCATTTTCTGGTGCAATTCTTTCTGCTTTGCTTGAGAATAGATTGACCTGTCTCCAAAGATGAATGTTTATGACTGACACCCATCCAAATACCAGGCTGTGAAATGAGCAAGGTCTGGACTGGGGTATCTGGCCTCACTGTTCTGGATGCAGTAGATCTGAAAAGTGATGTTCATGGGAGGTCAGGTTGACATTTTCAGAAGTTGAGCTAACTGGACACAATGAGAATATCTTGAGCTGTGTCATGGTGAATCTTATGTAGAAGCTTGTAGTACCACTGGAATAGGAGAAAAGGCATACTTGAGGTACTCCAGCGAAGGTAGAATAAAGACATTGCCCTGCAGCATCAACCCAGAGTTGCTGCCTCTATCACCTACAAGGGAGGTGTCCATGATAATGGTTGCACTGGGCAAGTGGGTAGGGAAACTACTCACACATACTTCTGCGTTTATCCAACTAGAGAAGTTGTGATTTTTGCAGGAATCGTATTCTAATATTCATGTTGTGTTTGTCTGGTGACTAAGCACACCACAGTTCTTTTCTATATTGACAGATTCCCATGGAAGATGGACAGTGTAGGAACAGGGTCACCAATTGAACATCCCTTCTGGATCTGCCAGTCAAGAGCCAGTCATCCAGATATAGAAAAATTGCATGGTTTCATCTCCTTCAGGCTACCATCACTGAGAAGATTTTGTGAAGACCTGGGATGCTGTAAGGAAGGCCGAACGGGAGCACTATGCATTGGTAGTGCTGTTGGTTTACTAGGAAACTGAAGGATAAGAACGGTTACTTACCTGTAACGGTTGTTCTTCGAGATGTGTTGCTCATGTCCATTCGAATCAGGTGTGCGCACCGCGTCTTCCGGAGCGTTTTCCCTAGCGGTACCCGTAGCGCCGGCAGGGCGCCCCCTGGAGTGGTGCCGCTATGACAGGGCATAAGTACTCCTGCCGGCGCTCCCCCACTTCAGTTCCTTCTTGCCGGATGCTCCGACGAAGGGGAGGTGGGGGGGAAATCGAATGGACATGAGCAACACATCTCGAAGAACAACCGTTACAGGTAAGTAACCGTTCTTTTCTTCGAGTGGTTGCTCATGTCCATTCGAATCAGGTGATTTCCAAGCCAACCCCACTTAGAGGAGGAGGGGTCGGAGCACTGAAAAAGAGATGTCCACAAGAGTTGAACAATCCAACAAATTTATTCAACTAAGCGAACAGCAAAAAAACGTAGAAAGTGCAACAGTACAGGAAATGGCATGTTTACAAAACAGAGCTGAGGACTGCAGCCCACGCTTGCATCCTCCCTAGCCTGCTGCCAGAGTGCGCCGTAAAGGTATGGAGTGACGACCACGTGGCTGCCCTGCAGATTTCAGTAATTGGAACCTGTGCCCCAAAAGCTACAGAGGACACCTGCGCCCTGGTGGAATGTGCTATAACCCGGGCCGGGACCTTTCCGGCTAAGGCATAACACTCCCTGATGCATCCCGCGACCCAGTTGGACAACCTGTGGGTCGATATGGGGAGCCCTTTCATTCTGTCAGCTACAGCAATAAACAATTGTGTGGATTTGCGAAAGGGTTTAGTCCTATCGATATAAAAAGCTAGTGCACGCCTAGCATCCAGGAATGTAGCACTTGCTCCTTAGGGAGGCATGGGGCTTTGGGAAGAATACCGGGAGGTAGATCTCCTGGGACAAATGAAATGGTGACACCACCTTAGGGAGGAAAGCCAGGTGAGGGCGGAGCCTCATTATGATCGGAGAACACCAGGTAGGGCGGATTTACCGTTAAGGCCCTCAGCTCAGAGACCCTGCGAGCCAACGTAATGGCCACAATGAACGCAACCTTCATGGAGAGGTGCTTCAAGGAACAAGGGGGGGTGACACAAGTCTAGACAAAACGAGGTTAAGGTCCCACGCAGGGAGAGGGGGTCTAACTGAGGGATACAACTTAACCAAACCCTTAAGGAACCTTTTGACCACAGGGTCAGAGAACAGAGAAACTCCTGCCGAACCAACATGGAAGGCGGAGAGAGATGCCACATGGACTTTGATAGAGGAGGTAGAGAGGCCACTGGACCTAAGTTCAAAAAGGTAGTCCAGAATGGACGGGACAGGTGCACAGGACGGGTGCACTCCCAAGACGAGAAGCGCCGCCACTTGGCAGAGTACGACCGTCTGGTAGATGGTTTTCTACTACTTAGGAGCACCATCTGTACCTCCTGGGAACATTCCCTTTCAGGTAGAGTCAGCCATGGATAAACCAGGCCATTAGGTGTAGAGACTGGAGATTCGGGTGAACCATGGTTCCCCCGTCCCATGGTTGGGTCAAGAGATCCCGGGCCGGTGGGAGCGTTACAGGCTCCTTGGCAAGCATGTCCACCAGTATAGGGAACCAGAATTGCCTGGGCCAGTGGGGGGCTATCAGGACAAGTGTGGACCCGAAGGTCCTGGCCCTGGTCAGGACCCTGGGAATTCGGGGAAACGGAGGGAAAGCATAAAGGGTGCCTGCCGGCCACATCACCGTCATGGCATCCCCCCAGGAGTGTTCCCCGAGCCCCAGCAATAATTCTGGCACTTGGTATTGCGTGCCGAGGCAAACAGGTCTAGTAGGGGATAGCCCCACCTGCGGAAGACCTGGTGAAGAATGGAGTCCTTGAGAGACCACTCGTGGGCTCCGAAGGACCTGCTCAGAGCATCGCCAGCAAATTTTTGCACCCCGGTAGGTATTCTGCCTGCAAAGCTATGTTGTGCTGCACACACAGGTCCCAGAAGCGCAGGGCCTTGCGACAGAGGGGAGGCGACTGGGCACCCCCCTGCCTGTTGATGTAAAATACAGCTGCCGTGTTGTCCAGGCGGACTAGAACGGAGCGGCGAGAGAGCTTCGACAGGAAGGTCTCGCACGCTCTCCTGACTGCTCTGAGCTCCCGTACATTTATGTGCAGGGCCCGCTCTGCAGGGGACCAGAGACCCTGGGTCCTGTGGCACCCCAGGTGTGCTCCCCAACCCAGGTCCGAAGCATCTGTGGCCAGAGTGAGCGAGGGGGGAGGCACAGAGAAGGGGATCCCGCTGCACACCACAGTCTCCTGAGTCCACCATTGTAGCGAAACTATTACCTCCAGGGGCACCGTAAGAACCGTGTCCCAGAGGCCCCTGGATTGGTTGAATGACCTTGCCAACCAAGCCTGCAGAGTTCTGAGTCTCATTCGAGCATGGCGTACCACGTACATGCACGCCGCCATGTGCCCCAGCAACCTTGAGCAGACCCGGGCGGTCGTGATAGGGGACCAAGTCAGTTCGGAGACCAGCTCCACTATGGCCAGGAACCTGGCTCTGGGGAGAAACGCCCTTGCCAACCTGGCGTCCAGGAGGGCACCCACGAATTCGATGCGCTGAGGGGGTCAACGATGACTTTTCCTCATTCAGCATGAGTCCCAGCCTTACAAAGAGGGCCCTTGTGAGGGACACGTGGGCCTCTACTTGTTCATAGGACCGACCACGGATTAGCCAGTCGTCCAGGTACGGGAACACGTGTACCCCTGATTTGCGGAGGAAAGCCGCCACGACTGCCATGCATTTCGTAAAAACCCTGGGTGCTGTAGAAAGGCCAAATGGGAGCACAGTAAACTGGAAATGGCACCGGGAGACAATGAAACGGAGGAACCTCCTGTGGCAGGGTCTTATTGCCACGTGGAAGTAAGCATCCCTGAGATCAAGAGTGGCGTACCAGTCTCCTAACTGTAGAACCGGAATGACAGAAGCCAGGGTTACCATTCTGAATTTGGATTTCACGACTGCCTTGTTGAGATCCCTTAGGTCTAAGATGGGACGGACACCACCCTTGGGTTTGGGGACTATGAAATATCAGGAGTAAAAACCCTTGCCCTCCAGGTGCGAAGGAACCCTCTCTACCGCTCCCTTTTGGAGACCTCCTGGCGGAGGGTGCCTTCGTGAGAGGTGTCCCTGAAAAGGATGGGGAAGGTGGGTTGGAAGGGCGAGCCCAAAAAGGGATGGTATAGCCACTCCTGACTATGTTTAGGACCCAGGCCATTTGTGATTTTTGCCCAGGCTTGAGCAAACTGGGATAACCTGGCCCCAAACGGGGGCCAGGGTGGGAGGCTGGTGCGCAACTCTGTGGGAGCCTGTCAAAACTGATGTTTTGCTGTTGGGAGGGACCTTGGCCAACCCCACGGGGGTTGTCTCCTCTCGGGCGATGCCTACGCCCCCTTGAGGACGATGGACCCGCAGCCACCCCCGTACCCCCACCGGAAGCACGAAGACGGCGTCTCCAGTAATCCCCATGGGGGACCTGGGACTGCGGTCTCCCCTGCTGTCTGTAGGGCAACTGACGACGCTGAGGAGCCAGTGTGTGGATCCCCAAGGATCGAAGGGTAGACCTCGTGTCCTTGAGGGTATGGAGCCTCGAGTCCGTATGCTCCAAGAATAACGCCTTGCCGTCGAAAGGCAGATCTTGGATAGTAGACTGGACATCAGGAGGTATTCCAGAGACTTGCAGCCATGCACCATGGCGCATAACTACACCTGATGCCATGGCGCGGGCTGCAGAGTCGACCGCATCGAGGGAAGCCTGGAGGGCTGTGCAGGAGATGGCCTTACCCTGAGGTCATGGCCAGAAACTCCTGATGGGTCTCGGCAGGGAGCTTATCTTTGAACTTATCCATGGCCTGCCATGTATTAAAAGCGTAACGACTTAGCATTGCTTGTTGGTTAGCGATGCGGAGTTGCACCCCACCAGTGGCGTACACTTTCCGGCCCATTAAGTCAAGGCGGGCTCCTAGCTTTGGGGACAGCCCCGGCTGGGGAGTTTTTCCTTTGGGCCGCTGCCTGACAACCAAGGACCCAGGGACAGGTGGGAGTACAAGTGCTCGTGCCCCAACTGGGGAACATAGTAGCGCCTCTCGACACCCTTTAAGGTAGGGTCAGGGTCGCCGGTGTTTGCCACAGGGCATTGGTAATTTTTGCCACCGTTTTATTAAGCGGCAAAGCCAAACGGGCGGACGCGTCATCTGAAAGAATATCGATCATAGGGTCTGTGTCCTCCACGACTGGCTCCACCGGGACACCCAGGTTGGAAGCCAGATGCCTGAGCAGCTCCTGATACGCTCGGTCATCCATAGTAGGCAGCGCCGGTGCAGGATCCGCCAGGGCTTCATCAGGAGACTATGGACGCGACTCCTGTATCGGGTGCGGATGTAGGAGCGCGCTGCGGCGGCACCGGTTGGGCACACACAGTACCACCTGCGGACACGGCTCCGGCACCGAGGCCTGTGCCTGTGCCACAGGGTCCGGCGTAAGCAGCCTCTGGGAGGAGGTCGTGACAACACCACCGATGGTTGCGTCGCGACCGAGGCTCCTGACACCACAGAGGGGGCACGGGCCCTGCCACTGGTGGTAAGCCCACGGTGTCCAGAAAGGCCACTGCGGATGAGGCGCCAAGTCTGCTGCACCTGTGAACGGTCACGTCAGTGCCGAACGGGATCTATGGGCCGAAGAGGCTCCCGAGGGCCCAGACCCGAGGGATGTCGCATTGGAATCCAACGAATAATCGGAGCCGGGCCAGGGAGGCGCCGACGAGGAGTGACCTGTAGCTGACAGAGGAGCAAACCTGGCCATGGACTCAGGCTTGCCCGCATGGGCACGGTGGGGACGTGCAGGTGCCGGTGCCGGTGCCTGCTGCGGCACCGGGGGGAACAAAAACCTGTTGCGGTACCGAGGGTTGCAGTACCGGGAGCACCGATGGCTGTTGCGGCACCGGGGGACCCAGTCCCGGTGCCGAAAGCGTGATTGGCGCGAAAGAGGTGCCGGTGGGCCCGGTGCCGGAGGGCCCAGTGCCGGTTGCATCTCCGGTGCGGAGCATGATGGTGCTGAGACGAACCCCAAAGAGGCTGACATCACCGTCGGCTGGGGCACCGGCAAGGTCCACATGGTCAGTGCCGGCGCTTGCGACGGTGCCATGACATGCATCGGTGCTGAAGAGCCCGGTGCCGATGCGAGAAGGGACAGTCCCGGAAGAGTACTCTGAGCCGGTGTCGAAGATGACAGTGCCGCAGACGTTGCCACAAGGCTAGGGTGTTACGGCACCGGTGCAGCCAAAAGGGGGGCCGGGAGAGATCCCAACACTGAGGCAGGCCAAACCCAGTCGGGTGCCGAGTGAGGCTTGGGAGCCGGCGTTGAGAACGGCGTCGATGCCGAGGCAAGCGGTACTGGTCCCACCAGGGACAGTCCCATCACATAAGTGGCCTGAGCCTGCCGGTCTTGCCAGTACGGAGGCAAAGCCAGAGCCAACACGGCCTCTGGCGTAGGCGACCTCGACCCTTCCGCCTCAACTGACGACGGAGGGGAGGTCCTGCGCCGCCTCAGAGGTGTCCGGCGTGGACGGGCGGTGCGGGGGCAATTGCCCTGGACTAGAGGGACGTTTCGCTTGCTTACAGCACACCGTAGAGGATGTGCGCACCGGTGAGTTGGCACCACGGTGCAGATCCGGCGTGATTTTCCGAGACGGGGACCTCCCGCGAGCCTTTTCGACCTCTTCGATGCTGGAAAGTGAGACCGGTGCCGGGTCCTCGATGCGAGGCCCGGCCCGGGCGGAGCATCATGCGTGGATGCCAGTGCACTGTGCACCGCAGGGTGCCCAGCCAGTGCCAGCTGTAAAGCCGTCTCCATGAGGAGGAGTTTTAGGCAAGAAACTCTCTCCCTTTTAGTGCGCGGCTTGAAAGACTTACAGATCTTACAGGCGTCCGTAAGACGGCTCTCACCCAAACACTTCAGACAGCTGTCGTGCGGGTCTCCTTTGGGCATGAACTTTGCGCAGACAGCGCACACCTTGAAGCCTTGCAGCCCTGGCATTCCTCATCCCCGAAGGGGGAGGAAGAACAAAGAACGAAGTAGACACTAACTACCTACCTAACTGAACTATTTACAATGCTAAGAGAAACGGGAACCATTAACTAATGTAAGAGAGACTAATGCAAGAGAGACATGCTCCAACGACCGTCACGGGCGGTAAGAAGGAACTGAGGTGGGGGAGCGCTGGCAGGGGTACTTATGCCCCGCCATAGCAGCGCCACTCCAGGGGGCGCCCTGCCAACGCTACAGGTACCGCTAGGAAAATGTCGAAGACGGCGCACACCTGATTCGAATGGACATGAGCAACCACTCGAAGAAGAACTTCTGTGGTGCAAGCAAATGTCCACATAAAAAGAAGATACCTTTCATGTCAAGAGCCACAATCCATGTGCTCTCTTTGGCAGAGGGGATTATCAATACTAATATGACCATGCAAAATTTTGATTTTTGAATAAAGACATTCAGTTTGCATAGACTGCAAATTGGTCAATCTCTGCTTTCCTTGGGTGGTAAAAAAATTATGGTGAGCAGTGTTCCCTATAAGCTGTGGGCTTGGGCGGCCACCCAATAGAGATTTAGGTGCTGCCCAGCTAATTAGCAGAGTGCCCACAGCCACCAGCATGTGTTTCCACTAGGGGTGCATATACACACATGCCTCAGTGCATAGAACATTTATTCCACACGGCTAGAAAAAGTGAACACTTTCACAGGGAGAACACCACTTTCCCTCAACACTGATGAAGCGCATGCTCTACAGCTTTTTGCTGAAAGTCCACCTCCTGATGGAAGATGTCTTTGTGAGAGTGGTTCCTGAAGAGGGGCAAGGAAGGGGCTTCTTATGAGGTGGTGAGACAAACTTGATTATATAGCCACTTGTCCACTGTTATTGCCCTCCAATAGCCAGTGAAGTGAGCAAAACCACCACCAAAAGTTTGGGAAGGCTAGGAAGGATGGCATTAACAGAAGAACATGATTTTCAAGTAACCTATCAAAAATAACTTCGGGAAGGTGAGGGGTTGAGTGATGGCAGGTGCAGTAGAGAAAGTCACGAACTTGATTTTTTGTACTGTTTGGCACTTGTGGGAGTTCATAAGAGCTTTGACTATGAAAGGACTGAAGGGATGGTGCAGGCTTATAAAACCTACTTAAGGTGCTTGCTCTTTGGGGCTAGGATGTAAATGCTCAGGGAGCGTAAGGCTGTCCTAGAGTCAAGTGAGTGAAGTAACATCTCATCAATGAAGAGACTAGACTCAAAGCAGAGATTCTTGGGGTAATCTGGACCTGCCTGGGGAGCCCTGAAGCATGAAGCAAGGACTCTTGCCACATGATTATAGTGGCAACACCCAGAGCTCTTCGTGGATACAAAATTTATATCCTTATCCAATCCATGAGAGTGGATATCCACAAATTTGCAGGGCTTTAGCAGCAGCTCTGGACAGAGTGTCAGCTGCATCCATTGTTGTTTGGGGCAAAGTCTTAGCCACCAGTTTGCTTCACTAATGAAGGCTTAGAACGGAGCCCTGTCCTCCTGGGAAAGTTTGTCCTGAAGGAATTTGTGAAATTATGTTTTGCTAACAGAGCCTGATAAGTCAGCAGTTCTGAGCTGAAGGCTGGGTCGATGAAAATACCTTCCTCTCCAGAAGGTGAAGGCAGTTGGTGCCCTTGCATCAAGCTGCCCAGCAGTGATTCAACCTGGATCTTTCCATGGCTCCCTGCACCACAAAGCAACTGGACACTGGGTGGGTAAAACAGAACACTGCTGCTTCAGCTGGTACATGATTTTCAGCCTCCCCGCTCCGCCATGTAGGGGCACAGAAAGTTGGGATATGTTATACTGCCCAGGCAGGTACCATGATGGCCTTATTTACTGAGGGGCCTAGTAAGACCAGGGAGTTGTAGAATGTCTATGAGTCTACATTGCAGGTCACTGACCACCCAAGAGTGATCTTGAACTCAGATGCCACTCTCCAAAAGTTCCTGGTATTGCCTGTGGTCATCAGGCAGAGATGGGGATGTAGAAATTAGGGAATGCCTTATCTGGTCAGGAGGGTGACATGCCCATTGGAACTTTCAGCATCAGAGAATCCAGTTCCATTTCCTGCTCTGCATACTCTGATGGGGCCAAATGATACTGGTCGGAGGGAAAAGGGATCCGCAGAGCTGGCACACACAGAGCGAAAAGCCAGATCCCTGTGCACATCAGATCCAGTTTGTCCCCCTCACCCTCTCTATCAGAGGCAGCAGCACAGGGGTGGAGGAGTCAGGTGGATCCGGTGCTCATGGGGAGCCTGCTTAAAGCCAGATCCTCACAGGCACCAGCTCCTGATCTCATCTGCCCCTTCCCCTCTGCTTGCTGCCTATGAAGGCTTGGTTGGGGAGCTTTCTAAGGCAGTTGTTACCAACAGGCCTCTAGGTAGTCAGTCATATCTGGTCAGACTGGTCTCCCTCTAGGGGGGGCAAAATTTAGTCCGGAACATCAGACTCAACTGATGAAAATTCCACCTGTGTTTCCATGGGTACCAGTAGAAGCATGTTCCAGCTTGTGGGCAGAGTACAAGAGAGATCCACCGTGCTTGTTTTTGGTGTTTGAATATCCTTTGGAAGACCAGGCAAGAGAGAAGATTGTGGGTAGAGTAAGTCAAAGGTATCCTCTGGTGATGTAAAGGTTTCAGTCCATCCTGAAGTTCAGAGTCCTAGACGCCAGACTGACAGAACCAGAGCATCTAAGGAGAATGGCTTGGCAGTGTCTTCCTGGAGTATGTTAAATGAGAATTTCCAGTTGAAGCTTTTGACTTTGGAGCTGAAACAATGAATCCTTCCTCCATCACACCTTCTGTTCTTGGTCAGAAGATTCAAGCAAGCTTACTTCTTTAAGACTTACTCAAAGCGCTCAAACTTGGACAGGGACAGAGATGCATCTTTATACTTATGTTTCTGTCCCATACTCCTATGAGAGGCTTAACAGTTTTGGCCTCTGACCCAAAGCTAATGCTCAGACACACCATTTGAGACCACTGCACTGGGGGGGGGAGGGGGAGGGGTGGCCTCCCGAGTATGGGTCAGGCTGAGGTCTCGTGGCTTTCTCCATGAGATTTTTCCACAAAACACATCTTGTCCCCTCGCAAGTTCAGGGATGGAAAAAGAGTAACAAATGTGCACTTGATGATGATAGGAGCCTCCTCAAAGCAGTAAAGGCAGTGCTGGTGTTCACCACTGAAAGAACAAGAGTAGGGGCAGGAAATACACCTCTTTAGCCCTAGGATGCTGGACATAGAAAAGTGCTATGGGAAGGAACTCCTTGGGGAGGGAGGGGAAGAACTAAACTATAAAGTCTAAAAATAATACTAAATATTAAACTAAATACAATATATACATATTTACAAATTAGAAGGCCAAGATAGTTTTGAACGCAGAAGATTCTGATTGTGGCAATGCAGTGGCAAGAAGGAAAGAAGAGGCATTCAGCTGCACCATTCCTTATGCCCTTTCTTCAGAGCACGAGGAAAACAACTGAGATATGCAGACTAACAGATGCTACTTGCTTGAAATCCCCAGTCTCAGGTGCATGATACCTATGTGTGAAATACAAAGAGACACCTGCACTTGAACTAGTATTATATAATGCAATGACCTTGCAATGTAATAATTTAGATGGATTCGTTTACTCATTTGAAATATTTAGTAACTTAGTTCATTGACTTAGGCATTTATATATGTGTAAGCTCAATACATTGAGCTTTAAAGCAATAATCTGAACATACCTGTCCTGAGGTGATATTAAGGACTCACACACATGGGGAATAGGCATATATGGCTGCAAGTCTTGGTTCTCCTGACATGCCTCACTGTGACTTCTTAGAACATCTGAAGACCACAACCAACAATTAGCTACACTGTTACAAGTCAACTTCAAATTCAGTCACCTTTAAAAACAAAAAGTCAGAAGCAGCTCTGGATACAAACAGCTGCTTCAAGTCCCCTGCCAATATCAGGAATTTTACAATCATTTTTGTCTTCTTGATTTTTAAAAAGCTCCCTGGAAGACAGTTCAGGAAAAGAACCAGCAAAACTGACTATATACAAAATGCTGTCAAATGTAAAAGATAAGCCTGGAAGAAAGGGAGGGGGGAAATCTCAGTTTTAATAATCTTGGATGATATTTTAATTATGTGTTACAAGCCTTGTAGACAGAAATGAAAAAAAAAAAAAATAGAATGTCACTATTCCCTCCAAAACAAAATTATTTTTAAACAAATGTTTGTGATACAGGTTGACCCTCTCTTAACCAGGATTCTCCAGTTTGGGAAACATCCCTGGTCCAAGACCAGAGATGGTCCAGGACCACAGAGTCCCAGTGGAGGGCTGGTGGCTGGAAGCTCTGCAGCAAGGCTGCCCTGTGGCAGCGAAACCAAGAGCCCAGTAGCAGGGCTGCCACCTAATGGCATCGTTGCAGGAGGATTTTGGGGGGGAGGGGGGAGGAGAAGGAGAGGCAGTGGGGCTGCCCGGTGGTGGGGCCAGGAGCCCAGCAGCACAACCAGGAGCTGGACAGCCCCACTACCGCCCAGCAACACAGCTGCCTGGCAGGACTTGGAGGGCATCAGGGCTGCCCCATGGGGCCAGGAGCCCACCTGTAGGGCTGCCTGGAACCCAGGAGTGGGGCTGCCTAGCAGCACAGCAAAGAGCTGGGCAGCCCCGCTACCGCTCAGAGGAGCTGCCCAGCGAGGCTGGGAGCCAACAGGGCTGCCCAGCAAGGCTGAAGCCCAAGCAGGGCTTCCGCCTGGCAGCACAGCTGGACCCCAGTGCGGGGGGCTGCCCTGCAGAACTGGGAGCCCAGCAGCGGGACTGTGCATGCTGCAGCAGGGCTGCCCCACAGATCTAGGAGCCCTGTATGTGGAGGGGCTGGCAGCAGGGGGAAGCTAGCTAGGAGGCTGGCAGCAAGGTCATAGCTAGGAGGGGCTGATGGTAGGGATGGGGTGGGCAGAAATTCCCTGGTCCAGCAAAATCCCTCATCTGGAACTGCTCAGGTCCCGAGGGTGCCGGACCAAAGAGGTCCAACCTGTATTGTATCTCTCAATTAAAACGTCTGCCCTTCCATCCTTGTTCTGGAGTTGGGTCAGCTACTGATAACAGCAAGTCCTAAATTAAGACAATTTTAAAGTGCAGCTACTGTCCTAAGCACGCAACAACTCTACATGTATATACTGTCACTCAAAAGTAGTAAATTAATATTTAGGGGTTAATTCTGTATATTCATATTCAGTAAAATAAAATTTAGTCCAGTTTTGGAATATCTTAAAAGGCTTCTTCTGCTGGTATACAGCCACTGGAGATTACTTTAGCACTCAATTTATCAGTTTTAGAAGGAAAGTTGGCCAGATTTTGTTAACAAAAACAAACTGGATGAGGAGAGTAGTGTCACCACTGTAAAACCCATCCACTTACCTTCCCCATTTCCATTTTTAAGAAAAAGTTATACAGTTAGCAGAACTTTGACTATGTGTCTAAAGCACAGTGTAAAGTTTTTGAACACTAAACTACTGAGCTAATAATGAAATGTGGGAGGGAAATGCACTCACAACAGAACACTAATTACATAGCCACAAAAGAGGTGGGAGGGAGTGAGAAAAAAAAATAATCAGAAGATGAGCATTTGACTTACCACCTGATACAGAAAGGATTTGTGTTTTGAAAATGTATGTGTGTTTTAAAAACCAGTTTGTTGTATATTTTAAAAATGCATACCTATAATCTTCACGACCATATCGTACATCTGCCTGGTCTCCTCTTCCTCTTTTGTCCAACGATATTTCATGTAGTGCAAGACTCCCCATACCACCCCTATGCCTGCATTAAAATTCATAATATTCTTTTAGATATACTTAAAACTTTGGCTATTCCTAATTTGCACCACATAGTTCTATAAATTGGTTTAACTACCTAGTGTGTTACATTCAGCGAAATCCTAGCATATCAGAAATACATACTATATTATCATCATCAATGTTTTGCCTATTTGCAACAAAGCAGCATAGAAGCTAGTTTTGAGGCTGAAGAGGAAATGGGTTAGATTTTTTTTTTAAATAAATGCACCACTGATATCACTAAAATGATAGTTGCCATCTGCCGAGCAATACATTTTGGTATTTGTAAACTAAGGATCATTAATTTTTCCCCGAGATAAAGTACAATACAATTTGGATTATCTTAACAGTGAAATAAGGTTTCATGTAAACTGAAGGTTTAGAAAGGATACTGTCTTGACATACTGTGAAGTTTTAAAAAGCACATGCTTTGTAAGTTTTGGACTCCACCTATTGGCAACAGGCAAGCGTTTGGGAGTGGAGGCAGGATGTTTGTAAATGAGTAAGTTTAATTTCTCAAACAAACTGCATCAACTCAGTAATGTTTCTTATTTCACAGCAAGAAACTGATGTAAACATTCTGATTCTAACTAGACTGTCTATCTCCATAGAAGTGACAAATCTTTAGGCATGACAGGAGCATAGCCTCCTCAGCCTACGCCTACATGGATCAGGTGTCACTGGTAGTGCAGCAGAGCAGCCCCACTGCCACAAACCCTTTCCCTCTCTCCCCCAACAATGGAGCTACAGTGGGCTGGTAAGAGTTTATCCCTGCAGGCACAAAGTGTGAAATGGCTATGGTCCATTTGGAGCAGGGCAGAGACCCCTGGCCAGGATGACAAGGATCAAGCAGCAGGGGAGGCCATCCCACAACAGAACGACTCCATCCTCAGGTACAAGCCATTCAATAGTGGGGTTGCTCCTCCTCCTCACAGTCCTGGCCAGTGGTCTTTGTTCTGTCATGTCAGGACCACAGCCTTGCCCATACCTTACACTTGCAGATCCAGTGATACCTGTTGCCTGAAGCTCTGCTGTCATAGCCCTGCTCACTAGCACACCAGGACAGCAGTTGGGTACCATCCCAAAGCAGGAACTTTTCAGCAGCACCTGGCAATCAAGATATCCTCCTCCTTGCATCGCTGGCCCATGGTCTCTGCGCCACCAGGCCAGGACTGGCTTTGACAGTGTATTTGTACAGCAGATTGAATTATTTTTGCATTAATCATTGCATCACACCTTGAGTCTGTGACTGGTGTTCCATACAGTGAAATAATAAAAAAAATAAGAGTGACAGACCTAGTTATCTGCCCTTAAGTCAAACTTGGTTGAGAGTGGGGTTTGGGTTAAAAAGTATCTGAACTACAGCTTCAAGGTGCTACAGAGCAGGATAGGTTTATTTCCACTGCTGTCTACAGAAATAATATGCAGGTTCTATGAAATTCCTACACTTTCCTTTCCATGTAGAAGGTCTCATCTCCCCCTCCTCCATCAGCCCCTACATAGACTATTTTTGTTCATTTTCATTATTACTATTGTCCATAAAGGTTTAAACAAATCAGTGTCCCAATGACAACAAAAATTTCCCTTCCTATAAAGGTTTGTAAAATTAATTGTATTTACCCAAAACCTCAGGTAGTACATTCAAGTCATATCAATTTATAATTTCAATTAAACCATGAGGTAATTCACTACACAATGAAACATAACATTTGACAGAATTATAAGGCAAACATTCCTAGACCCTGCCCTACCCACACACTTAAATGCAATTTATAAATATTAGAAGGCTGAATTGAAATTCCTTACCCAAAAGCAATATTGATAATCTGTGAATTACAGTAATAAATGCACGTCGAAAACGACATCTGAAAGACATCTGTGGTCTAGTAGATTCCAGGTATTTCACATCAGTTACATGAATTAATTTCTCAGTGGGGTCATTACCGATACACCTATTCAAAAATATTTAACAGTGTTAGGGCCAAAATCACTTATTGTAAAAATAAAAGCCTATAAAATAAAATCACTTACCTTATGCCAACATCTTCCCCGCTATTCATAATCCATTGTAGTGCTGTCTTAAGTACTTCTTCATATTCTGGACCTAAACTCTGTGAAAAACAAGTAATAGTGTAAAGTTCCTTTACTATACCAGAATAAATCATATAACACTAATCAGTAAGAATACCATATAAAAAGGATTACTAGCCAATGCTAATTGTTTCATATAAAGTTTCAATCACACACACACACACACACACACACAGGGATACCAAATGTGTACAGATTATATGTAACTTTGGAACTACAAATGAATAACATCCCTTAAATTGAGAGATAAAGAGGTAAAGCCATTCTCAATTTTAAGGAGGCATGAATCACAACTTTCAGCAATAAATAGCCTATCATTTAGCCAGTAGGGGGAGCTCAGCATTCTGTACAATTAAAACCAAAACTATAGATGAACCTATAGGATTTACCATAGAAAGTAAATTAACAAAAAGACTGATTAAATTTTAAATGCATAATATACTGTCAATTTAAATGAATCCCTCATTTCCTAACTTACTAATATTTCTGCTGTAAATTATTTCACATCATCTGTCATAGGAGCAAGCATTCATTAATTTTTGGCAGGTAAGCTCCACAATTCACCTTTAAGTATCTTTTCATAATCAGACTAAAGATGAAATTAAATACAGCTTAAGGACTACTTCCCAGGAAAATGGTTTAAATTGTAAAAAAAATTACAGTAAGTCTTTTTCTATCACCTAAGGATCAGACTGACAAACTAGATCCTAAAATTAGAAGATAAAGTTAGTGTGAACCAACTTATTTTTACACACAGAAAGAAAGATTTAGAAGATCCTAGCCATATATACTGAATGTATTGTATTGCTTTAAAATTCTGTCACTGCACACAATTAATGAAGTGCCGCACATTAGATTAAAGTGATATTTATTTATATTCCAGTTACAGGATGGGAAAGTTCAAGATTAAATTAAATGTATTTAAGTGACAAATCTGTATACCAATTTATAGCCTCTCACATTTACAGATTTGAAATCTCATCACCATAACAAATGCCTTTACTTCCTCTCTGCTAAAATCCTCCAGGATGCATTTCATCTCTCACCTTTACTTTTAACACCTTTTTCTACAGCCCTCTCAAAAGGCTAAGACCAGGTCTGCATACCAATAATACAGAATGTTGTTGTCTCTCTTCACCCATCATTCAGAAGTGCAACTAGCACCACCTTTCCCTCCTTCCCATTAATTTTTGGGATCCAATTATTCAAAGTATACCTTTGTTCACGGTGCAAGTAATTTTTGCCAAGTAGTTCTCATTTTAACAGCTAAACTAAATGTTAATGCACAAAAAATTTCAGATACCATATTCTTTTGCGTAAAAAAAGATTGAAGTGAGTAGACACTGAATATTCAGAGTGGTAGCTGAGTTAGTCTAACTGGAAAAACTTAAACAACAAATAGTCTTGAAGCACTATGGCATGTAAATGGCATCATGAGCTTTCGGGGTATAACCCATTTCTAAATAGTATTTGTGTCCCAACTAAGACCAAACAGAAAAGACAAAACTCTTTCAGAAAGTTGGAAATGCATCATTTTGATATGATCTCTCTCATGGAGGTGGTTGAAAAATACAAGACTTGACACTTCAAAAGAAACAAGGCTGGATTTTCTGCAAAAACATTTACCAAAAAAAAAAAAAAATCCATTCTTCTACGAGCTCTACTCTTATATTCGTCCCCTTATCTATTAGGGGATGCATATATGGATGGGGTTTCCAAGAGACTATGGCCTCTAGATCCTGTTGAAGGGCCTAATTCTGTTACTATTGTTAGCTAATACATATCTGGCAAACTTGAAGACTGAAAGGAGTATCACTTTTGCTTTATCTCCATCCAACTGAAAACCAAAGTCACAAAACAAGAAGATTCTACTGTCTACTAAATTCTGGAAGACCTGTCCTTTTATACTTTTATAATTCACAAGTTCACAGCAAAATGTGTGCTTTTCAAGCAACATCTCCACTCCATTTTAGAAACCTTATGTTCTCTTAAGATTTTATATACAATATCTAAGGTGTTCTGGATCATTTCATGAAACAGGAAAAAGGTTAAGCATGCAAAAGTACCTTTATTTTCTACATTTACACTCACATTCACAGAAGAAATTTTTACTTTAGTTTTTAATTAAACTTGTCTTCTCCTTTCCCCAAAAAATAAAAGTCATAAGGGTGTAGAATGGTACATGAATTCATTTCAAGTGAAATACACAAAGTATTTAGTTGATACATAATATTGCTACACTGCATGCAAAACCAGCTTTTTAAATAAAATTAGTAATGCTAGTTTATGCAAAGCTTAAAAGATAAAACTAATGAAAAATACCTTTTCTGATTGCTTACTTTTAAATATGCAGCTGTCTCCTGGATGGAAAGATTTCTCTGAGTAGAGCTGCCACAGTCATGATCTCCTGGTAAAATTAAATTTTTGTTTATTTTGATCTATTCATGACTGTTATACAAACTAAAAAGTCCTCAAGGGCAAACTTAGAGTTAATGCAATCTACACAATCAGAGCATAGTTGGAGGCACTAAGTATTTAAAATAAGAATGTTGAGGAGAGAGACTTCTGGATGCTTTTGCCCCCAAACATCTGACTGCAACAACTACCAATTGTGATGCCACAAATATGATTAGGACCTCATGTATTAAACAAAAAGCAAAAGCAGCAGCACATTTTTTTTAAAAAAACATTGAAAATACTGGAAGTGAAATAAGACAATTAGAAAACTTGTAATAAAGTAGGGATATAAAATCCCAGTTAAAAAGTTTAACTGGTTAAACAGAATATTAAATATTATATTTAACTGGTTAACCAGGATCCAATAGGCAGGAGGTGGCAACATGAGGTGTTGCAACATGAAGAGGCAGCAAGATGAAGCATTGAGTTCAGGAAATGAATTTAAGCTTGTGCCTGGGTGTATGCATTATGATAGAGTACTATATAATGAGACTTGCTTCATTATGCTGATCAAAGAAAGATACTAAAACAATTCACTAATCAGTGTGTATCCTGTCACTGGCAAAAATGTACGTCTACAGTGAGCAAGACAGGACCTGCTGCAAGAGGAAGAATGCTCTTGTGAGGAAGTTACTCGAGTGGAACCCATGAGAAGTTGGTTCTTTTGATGCCTTTTTCATAGCATTTCCACGTGACCCTATGCTCTGGTTTTCAGCCTCATCTATATGGTTGTCTACAAAAATTGTTTTTTAATGTTTGAGACACACTTATGCTATGTGGGTGCCACAGACATGTCAACAACAAAAAACCTCCATATTCATTGTAGAGTTTGAATGGTTGTAGTAAATAAGGCTTGGTATCACAAAATGAACAAATGTTACATACTGATTAAGCAGGATCCCATGTGTGAAGGCAGCTCCAGCCCTGCCAGTTAACCAGTAAGCATGACCTGGTTGACCAGTTACCCATTCATATCTCTATAAAAAAATCTCTTCTAGGGATGTAAAAATGCATATAAGTAAGCAACCATGTAACCACTGAAAATTTAAATGGTTACACTCAGACAGTCAGCACCCCAGGAGCCAGCGCGCGTTGGGAAACTGCTTTTAAGTCGACTACTCATGCACACCAGGAACCTGCATGTTACCATGAACGTTAACTGATAAACCCAAGTTCATCAGGTAACCTTTTAATAATGGGCTCTTCAAACTAGTAAAAAAAGTATAACAATCTAATGGCTAGAAGTTAAAGCTAAACAAATTCCAACTAGAAATAAGATGTAAGTTCCTAAAAAATATCTACCAAGGATTCTCCATCATTGACAAAGTTTAAATCAAGATTGGGTGTTTTTTTCCTGAAAGATATAGTCTGAATTATTTTGGGGAAAGTTGTACAGCCTATGCTATCTATGCCAAAAGATGAGATGATTACAATGGTCTCTTCTGGCTTTAGAATCTTTTAATTCCTGCTGAATGAAGCCTTAGAGCAGGGGTGGGCAAGAAGTTACTAGCAAGCCGAATCCGGCCCACCAAGCTGCTGGATCTGGCCCGCAGCCGCCTCACCAGCGCCCTTACTATACAGCAGCTGCAGCCACTTTAAACAGGAAGCTGCTAATTGCTATGCAGTATAGGCAGAGAGGAGAAAGCTTTACGCACTGTTCCCACCCCTCGCAAAATCTTCCAGCTCCCATTGGCCAGTTTCCCGACAATAGGAGTTGAGAAATTTTGCTAAAAGCAGCAAATGAAGCCTCCTCAACCCCCATGCCCCCGTTCCCTGTGCTGGAGCAGAGCCACGTGGAGCAGCTGCCCAAACACAGGCAAGGAATCTGCAGAGCTGCTGACTGGGGGATGCCTAGGTAAGTGCACCCCAGCCCCTATCCATCCCCCCACATACGACCTGCCCCAGGCCACCACCCAAAACACCTCCATATCCCTTTCCCTACCTCCCCCACATCACAACTCCCTCACAGACCCTGCACTCCCTCCTATATCCCTTCCTCCACCCATAATCCCTCCTGGACCCTTCACTCTAAGTCCTTTCCCCAGATCATAACCCCCTCCTTCACCTAAAACTCCCTCTCAGACCCCATACTCCCTTATGCACCCCAGTCCTCTATCCCAAGCTCCCTCCTGCATCCCACCTGCTGTCCCCCCCCCTCCACAGAAGTGCCCTTGACCACTTACCAAAATCTTGGGAGGGCCCCCCGCATTAAAATTATTGCCCACTCCTGCCTTAGAGAGTATTGACATTAAAAAAAAGTTAAATGCTTCAAAAGACATCTTATGCGATCTGGTACTTCTAATTTCCCTATTTCACAGTATATGAATAGCTCCCAGTGATTTCAGAGGTAAGTAATTTGCAACTTGCAGCTAAGAACCAGGGCTCTGATTTTATCTATTGCCACAACATTGACTGTGTGTGCATGCATTATTCATATACTGTCAATTTTTTTTTTTTTTTTTTTTAAAGTGAATAAACACCTTACCTGCTACTTGTGCCAATCTATCATGAAGTTTATATAAGCCGCTCATCGTGAGATTTGTTTTATTTACCTGGAATTTAAAAAGCTGGTTAACATTAAGACAATTTACAACTTCACAAGAGAAATTAATTTTTCATCTATTCAGAACTTCAAGCTGTTTACAACAAAACAATATTTTATCTACACAATTAGGTAAGATTGCCAAAATAGCGCAGGTAACCGATTTTGCATTTATCTGTATCCATTCGAGGTGTAGTCTCTCATTAAGCTAGGTCAGACTAGTTCTAGAAGTTAGAGAGGGCAATTATAGGAAACAGATTTATAATTTAGATGGTTTAACTGTTCTCTCCAGTCCCATGCAGGGGGGAGGAAAGAGAGGGCTGCTTCAGCCAGGACACCAGAGCAACCTCTCTCTGCGGGCTCCTCAAGTTGGAGCAACCCCCATCCGCTACAATCAGTTAAACGGTTAAGCAGTATGTTTAACCAGTTAGCCAACTAAATGGGATTGTACTTCCCTATTCTCTCTCAAATAGTACTAAAGCAATGGTTCAGATTGGTCTTAATGGGTATTATAAACTTGGAGGTTCTAACTTTAAAAAAAAAAAAAAAAAAATTAAACAAAGCTCCTGGAAACTGGTACTCATTAAAGGTACTAGGACACTTTAAGCAAAACTAGATATGTTACACCATCCTAGCTGAACTTCTTTTCAATTATGTTCTATCTGTATGAAATTCAGGCCAAAATTAGACTTTTGGAAAGGCCAACACAAAAAACTCATTATCTACCCTCATTCTTGACTAGCTCACTTTCCATGAAAGAAAGCTGTAGAATCCACAGGGTAAAGGTAAAAAGACAATTTGAACAACGCACTAGACTAGGAGTCAGGAACAGAGAATAATGCAAACTAAGTACAGTAAACTTCCGATAATCCGGCACCTTTAGGACCCAGGGGGTGCCGGATTATCAGATATGCCGGACTATCAGAAAGGGGGGGGGTTATGAGGGGTCTGGGGTGGGGGGGGAAATGGGGGAACAGCGCTGCGGGACCAACCCAGCAGCACCCCAGCTGCTCTGCCCCGGGCATCCCCAAGTCAGCCACTGCTGAAACTGACCAGCAGCTGACTCAGGGATGCCCGGGGCAGAGCAGCTCCAATTGTCCGGCTGCCTGGAGCACTTCCGGGTTCCTGGTGGTGCCGGACTATCATGCGTGCTGGACCACTGGAGTTTTACTGTAGTGAATTATTCTAGAACCTCCTGTGACTGTAGGTATGTCCCATTTTTTTGGTGACTTTACGCAAAAACACTTTATATCGGACATTTCTTTTATCTGCACAATGGTGTTAATAGCTCCTTTAAAGGACTACTTTGAGGTTTAATTATTAGTGCTTTTACAGTCCTTTGCAATTCTCAGACAGAAGGCACACTTTAGAACGCGAAATATTTAAGTGGTAACTAAACACTTTCAAAAACATTCTTCTCTAGCATAAGACTTGTATTAGCTACTTAAACTGAAAATAATAGTATAGTGTTGAACAGATAAGCAGCAATTAGCTCAGGTTTAGGAGGTTCAGAGAAGGATTTCATATTTTTGTACATTACTTGCAACAGAACACTAGTTTTTCTATCCTTCAGTCTCAGTTTTTCAAATCTGAATTAGTTTAATGAAGGAGAAATACATTCAGATACTTAGATTCTCTCTCTCCTACTTCAGACACAAATCTCAGCTTCTAGGTGACCAGTTAGTGATTTCCACCAATTCAAAGAGATTTAAATACTTAAGTTCCTGCAGTTTACAGTAAAATCACCATTCATATCCAAAATGAAAAGAGTATTGGACTGCAGAATTCAGCCACAGTAGTGGCTGCATTTCAAAGGTCTGTGTTGTGTAGCATCTCATCAGAGATAGATCAAAAGGCTATGCAGTCAAAACTGTTCAGATTCATTCCTCTGGATAAAATGTTCTACTAGAAGGAGTTACTTGTCAGTAGTTGCATATATTATATCTGTGCATCTCCACTTGCAGGATGGAAGCTGTGTAATAGCTCCAAACTATTTAGAAAAAAAAAAAAAAAAAAACACGCGTCTATTAGGGTCAACCAAGCTCTCCTGTGTAGTCTGAACACTGAGAACCAACTCTGTGCTATGATAAAATGAAAGAAACAGAAGACTCCAAAGACACCAAGAATTAGTAGCATATTGGTAGCTTATTGGTTGTGCAAGCCATATAAGTAACTTTTCTTCCTTTTGCAATGGTTACCTCAGAGGAAATCACCTCTCTCCCCAGGACATACAACTGCAGATGTAGTCCACGGAGGCCCCTGAGCTGAATGAAGCCCCTTTGGCATTGAGGGAGGAAGTAACAGCTGGCAGTGCTGTTATGGCCCTAAATATGTAACAGTCCAGTTTTAAGACTGAAGCGTGTCAAACCTTCCAGAGAATATTTCCTGGAAAACCAAGTTTGTCAGTCTTCAGGGCATGCCTCAATGCACACCTTTCTTCATCGATCGTACAGAGATTGACACCATTAGGCAGGGATGGGTGTAGGACTCTGGTAATTAATTTCAGTTACATTCTTCTTGTTGCTGTAGGTGAACGTAATAGATTTTAATTTATTTGATAAAAATATTGTTAAGTGTACCCAAAACAATAGCTTTGGAGTTCTTTTATTACACTTTGCATACATATAAATCATCTTTCATGAATATTTTATTAGTAGGTCCCTAGATGAATAATTGAAGAGATTAAACAAGACTGACGACATTTTTCTAAATACGCATGACAGTGAGAAGCCAAATAAACTATGGAAGGCCTAGCAGTGTCAGTTGTAATGGAGATTTGTTCAGTACCTTGTTAAAGTAGTCTAGTTTCACTGCAGCATGCATTAAGAAGCGCTCTGTGCCAAAGAAAGGCAATTCTTGAAGCAATGAAGGTATAGAACACAAAAGTTAAGAATATCATTGTTGCTAGAACTCTTAAATGCAGTCAGTGCAAGATTCATATAGACAGCAGCAGCAATCACATTTTTAATTCACAAAAGACTAATTTAGATGTATTGTGTCCAGTTCTGGGCACCACATTTCAAGAAAGATGTAGAGAAATTGGAGAGGGTCCAGAGAAGAGCAACAAAAATGATTAAAGGTCTAGAGAACATGACCTATGAAGGAAGGCTGAAAAAATTGGGTTTGTTTAGTTTAGAAAAGAGAAGATTGAGGGGGGACATGATAGCAGTTTTCAGGTATCTAAAGAGTGTCATGAGGAGGAGGGAGAAAACTTGTTCATCTTGGCCTCTGAGGATAGAGCAAGAAGCAATGGTCTTAAACTGCAGCAAGGGAGGTTTAGGTTGGACATTAGGAAAAAGTTTCTAACTGTCAGGGTAGTCAAACACTGGAATAAATTGCCCAGGGAGGTTGTGGAATCTCCAGCTCTGGAGATATTTAAGAGTAGGTTAGATAAATGTCTATCAGGGATGGTCTAGACAGTATTTGGTCCTGCATGAGGGCAGCGGACTGGACTCGATGACCTATTAAGGTCCCTTCCAGTCCTAGTATTCTATGATTTGCATAATGTGCAATGATTGAGTGTCTTGTTGGCTTTATTTAACAACCACAAACTAAAACTTCAAGGATCAAAGAATAATAGTAACCACGATGTTTGATAAAGGTTATGAAGAGAAAGTGTAATTTAACTTTCCAGTGCCAGTGTTCTTGAATAAATACTTCTCTTCATTGACTAAACATCTGAAAAATTCAGCATTCCTGGGGCCATGTAATGCACTAGCCATTCAGATGTAACTGGGAATCTTACCAGGCATTTAGAATCTTCTAGCTAGAAGACATGCAACTATTCAAGAGTCACACAGGATCAAATACATTCAAATATCAGATTTCAAGAAGTTTTACCTCAACAACCTGGAGATGGAGATAGTCAACTTCCTAGAGAACATTTATGTAAGACCAAATTTGTTTCCATCATTTCAAATAAGGAAAATAGAAAACACAAAAGAAAAAAAAAAAAAAAAAACTTACTAACAAAGTTTTGCAAGCTTAGAACATACTGTTCAAGTCTTTTGTTTCTATGGGGAAAAGAAGCCACTCATAACTTTGTAGGGCTACATCTACACTACAATAGAATAATGTAGCTGGAGTTGACATACCTTAAGTCACATTGCTGTGGGCTTCTACACTGCAGAGGACTCAACAGGAGAAACTTTCCTGTTGACTTACTCTACCTGGACAAGAAGAGTAAAGGAACTGGATCGGAGAGCACTCTGCAGTCAACTTGGTAGGTCTTAAATAAACCCACTAAATTGATCGCTAGTGAATCACAGAGCTCAATCCGGCCTCTAGTGTAGATGTACACTGAATGACCATTTGCTCAAGGTACTTGTGAGAACGGTTTTCATAAATCAACTTAATGTCTGACAATATCAGCTAACAAATTATGTGGATTAGAAGGGAGTATGGAGGGGAACTGGATAGCATAATCCTTCTAATGACAGCCATAGTAATTCTACTCCACACTAGAAGGAAAGTGACAAGATTCCCAGAAGGAAAAGGAAAAGTGTAAGGAACAGGATAAACTGAAAATTGGTTCTTAAGTTGTGTCAAATCTGATGCCCAAGAGACTATAATGTCACCTCTTCCTGCAGCACTTATGAGACTTTCTATTGGACCTTGGGGGGAAAACTTGACATTGTGGGATATTGTCTTTCAACTCAATCTTCTTGGAAGAAGGTATTCTATCAGAGACCTGGTTGCCAACTTCATGTTACAACATACAAAGACCACAGAGTGGGTCCACTCAAACTGATGCCCCAATTCTCTAGATGAAGTCAATAACATGATGTAAGAGAAACAATGTGGAATAGTGGGACAAATCCTCTTTAGTGAAAACCAATTTCTGAAGTCCTTCCTTATGAACAAAGACCAAAGAGTTAGTAGAAGAATTTAATCTCCTGATATTTCATATAGGGTTTTTTCCTAACTTTAGAACACTATCCAATAAGATTGGGGTTTGTGGAATTAAGCTTAAAAACCTGAAAACTAGTACAATTCTTTACAAGATTTTTAATACACAAAAATTAAAACAGCATAGAGAAGACCACATTAATTTTGTACTTTCTTTCAATCATATTTGCCTTAGTTATAATTCAAGTAGCCTTTTTAAACTAAGAATGGTTTTAGGTCTTAGGTCTTGCAGTAGTAGGCCATTTGTGTAAACGTTAGAGACGCTTACAGGACAGTGAAAAAATTAAATACGACATAATGCCCTCTGCTAGAAGTATACAATACATTATAAAATTTCATATACCTTAGCAGCTATTGGTATTTGCATTAACATCATACAAACATCTAACGAAACATAAATCCATGATTTACTTACTTGTATTTCCTTATGCTGCTCAATGAAGGGATTTTCAACTATTAAGGGTAAAAAAACATTTCATTAGTTTACTCACTAGCTTGTAAATGGTAAGAAAATATATTAATATTAGTTAATTATAATATAATATTAATATTATAGTCTCTTAACTTTATACACTATGAAACGTTGTGCTAACTATATAAATATTTTTAGGAAAAAAGTACATCTCTTTAAATGTAGGCTAAATGAAGATCAGAGAGCTACAACAGCAGCTTACTGCACTAAGATTCAAATTCTGTATAATTAAATCCCAGCAGTTAGGAGCTATAATTAGCAACATAACTATTTAAATTGTTTTTAACGACTTCAATATGAATATAAAAATACAGAGTTATTTAGCAAACCCAAAACCAACTTCAAAAGTCATTCAAATATTACACTAACTGAATTTTGAGGAGCTAGATATTTTCCACAGGATATAGTGTAATCGATGCAGGTGTATTTCAACATACATTCTTATTCAATGAAAATCCCTGCATAACATGATCTTTAAGAGAGACTACTTAGAGTCTCAAATGAATAGGAAAGTATAAGTCTGTTTACAACAGCAAGTAACATTTTTGACAGAATAATTTCCACAGTTCATTTAAGCTGCAGCTAAATCTGTTTATAACTTTAGAACCAGAAGAAGCTAATGCTAGACAAATTGGAAACGGAAATAAAGGGCAAATGTTTAGCATACAACAGGCAAGGGATATGGTGGATTTCCCATTACTTGAGATCTTTAGAGAGTCAAAGTATAAAACAGGATTACTCAAGTGTGTAAACTGCAATGTTTCTGCTTTTTAAAAATATGACATCACTTGGTTTCAAAATCTAAATTTTGATTTAAAAGTGAAGTCAAGACTCTGGACCTGTTTGCAGACTTTAAAGATATTAGCAAAAATCAAATTGTTGCAACCCTTTCTGCCTATGTCTGTCAACACCTTTAAACTTCTGGAATTTGTTAACAGCCCCCATTCATACCTGAAGTCCAATGGTAATTACAAATGTGAAAATTAGCTATTTTACTACTAATGATTTTAGGAAAAACAGTGTTAATGTTCTCTGTCTGATTGTGTGGCAAAATAGAGTATAGTAGGGCAACTAGTTCAAGTCAAGAGTTTCTGAATCAAGAAACAAGAAATTCAAATCCCTATGACTGAAAAAGTGACTGCTGCTCCTGCCCAAGAGGGGAAGGATGGGTGAATGAAAAAAACAAAGCAAAACCAAAACAAAACCCAGAGATAAAGAATACATCAAAGGTTCAACTGCAAAAGCCTCAACTGCCTCGTAAATACTAGAAAATAAGGCCTGGTCTACACTATGAGTTTAGGCTGAACTTAACCACAGTAAGTCGATTTTCTAAACAATGAGTCCACACCACTAATCCTGTTATGCTAAGAGCCATTAAAGTCAATTTCAGTACTCCTGCTTTTCACAAGTAGTAACGATAAACTTGAACTTGCATGCTCAACTTTATGGCAGTGCAGACGTAGTGCTGTGAAAGTTGACATTCTTGGCCTTCACAAGGTGTCCCACAGTGCCCCTGCTATGACCGCTCTGGCCAGGACTTTCAAATCTGCTGCTCTTCAAGTACAAAAGGAAATCCCCAGGAAAATCTGAATTTTGTATCCTTTGTGGTCAGCTGACCTCAGAGCAAGCAGCACACCTGATCATGAATGCCCAGGGCTGCAAACAAGCACCAGCATGGAGTGTGCAGGAGATCCAGGATCTCATTGATGCGTGGGGGGTGAAGAATCAGTTCGGGCAGAACTGCAAAGCAGCAAAAGAAACACGGATATCTTTGCCAAGATCACAAACAGGATGGTGGAAAAAAGGATACACCAGGGATGCTCAGCGTGAAGTGACACATGAAAAAAAGGAACATACTAGAAGACAAAGGAGACACAAAAGGCTGGTCTGGGTTATCACCACTTCTATGAGAATCTGTGGTATTTTGGGGGGGGGGGGGGGGGGAGAGAAAGAAAGGGACCAGTTACCCAAGCCAGTCATTGGATTCCTCCAAAGACACTTCTCTGGCAGCCTCAGGCAGCACGATGGAAGACAGTGTGGATGAGGAAGACGAGGAGAATGGGACAACCAATCTCACTGACAGCCAGAACCCTTTTAATAACTTTGGGAAACAATCTCTTACTCCCAGGACATCTCGCTGCCTGGTCCTGATGGCGGAGAGGGCACATCTAGTGAGTTCACATTTTTAATCATGCTACAAGTGAGTGAAGGCATTTGGGTGTGATCTGTGACAGCCACTGTGCCTGCACATACAGGGGACTCCCTGAAACAGTTTGTTAACTTGTCTAGAAATGGAGCGGGAATCCTCCCTGCACATCTCCATAAAGCTCTTATTGAGATACTCTCATCTTTCACAAGTTTCTGGGGAAGTCTGCCTTATTCCATCCTCTACAGTAGGACACCTTTCCACACCAAGCCAGCAGTAAGTAGTCTGGCATCATTGCGGCACAAGTTATTGCAGCATAAGGTCCAGGTTTCTGGCCACATTCAATCTCTGTTCCTTATTCTCTGCAATTCAGAGAAAACTGATACTGTGCATGGCAGCCTGGATGAAGCACTGGAAGCTATGTACCTGATACCACAGCAGATGCTCTGTTTGCTCATCCCCAATAAAGCCTGGCTTGAGCTCCTGCCATGCCTGGACCTGCTCCCCACCCCACTACAGGCTCCTCAGTATCCATGTGAGACACTGACATGTTGTCATGCCCTGACTCCCCTCCCCAGACTCCTGTGGGAAGTTGCACTCTTCTGGCAAACGGGGTGCCGGACACGAGCCCCTGCTCTGCCACCATACCACCATGGCCTCCCCTTTGCAAATGCAGATGCTTGTATAGCTGCAGGAGCTGCTATCTGCAAGCACTGTCACAGATGCTTTCAAAGCAGAAGCAAAAGAGCGAGCCCCAACCTATCCCTTACTATGCCTGCCACCAAACTGAGTCCACAAATCTCTGTGGAGCGGCTGGAGTACATGCTGCACAGCAGGTACTTAAAAGCATAATTTTGGCACTGTACACAATATATGCCTATTGTCTTGGACAGGTGTATGCTAAAGAGATTAGGTTCTGTGCTCCAAAATGTATCTCCTATAAATTCTGCCCTTCACTTTGTTACAGGAGGTGCAACAGTGAGCCTGCTGCATGCTCCCCTGGGTCCTGCTCCTCCAACTGTTCTTCTTAGCACAGATCCAAAGGCAAAAAAAAAAATAGTAGGGATAACATGTTCAATAAGCAAATGTAATCTGCCCACATGGGCAGAGAGTGATGAAGCAAGTGGAGGAAAACACTGCTGTAGGAGATGCAAGCGGAGTGTGAGGACACAAAAGTGAGCAGGAAACTCGAAGACAGAGGAGAAAGGCTTGACAACCATGGTGGACTCACATGACAGCTGGATGCATGGGTACCTGCTCCAGCTCATGTTGACCCACACTCACTCCTCACCAAGTTCCATAGCCTTTTCTCCCAGGGCCTTAGAACACAGGAGGGATGAAGTAGGGAGAGTCAAGGGCAGCCTCACACAACTGCTAGGGATGTGTCCCAGAACAAAAGGTTGCCAGTCTCATATCTGTGAGATTGTCCAACATGAGGGTTGTATAATACTCCACTTTCCTTTCTCTCCCCATCGCCAAGCTCATACCATGAGCTCCTTTTCTGTCCCTTCTTCCTTGTGTTCACTAAATAAAAACCTACATCTTTATTGCTTTTGAGAGGAGGCATTTACAGAATTGACAGACAAGCACACTTAATGCATAAGGCACCTTGTTATGGGCAACATGCATGACTATCCTATCGCTGTCTAGACATTCACAAAGCTGTTTTTCAAAGCCTCTCGCGGACTTGCAATGCCCTGCAGTGTGCTCTACTTATTGCCCTGACCTCTGGCTGCTCATAATTAGTAGCTATGCACTGTGCCTTCCCCCACCCCCCAGCATAAAATTTTCCCCCTTACTTTCACAGATATTATGGAGAACACAGCAGGTTGCCACAAAGAAAGTGTTGCTTTAGCAGAGATCTAACCTAGTGATTAAACTGCGAAACTTTCCCTTTAAATGTCCAGAAGCACAGTCTACCATCTTTTGCACTTGATCAGTCTGTAACTGTTCCTTACTGCAATCTAAGCTGCCCGTATACGGCTTCATGAGCCATGGAAGCAGGGGATAGCCTAGTTCTCCAAGAATCACTATTGGCATTTCAAGGTCTCCAATCTTAATTTTCCCATCTGGGAAGAAAGTTCTAGCTTCCAGCTTTCTGAAGAGACTGCAGCTCCTAAAGATGTGTGTGTCATGCAACTTTCCCAACCACCCCATGTTGAGGTCAGTGAAATGGCCCTCGTGACCCACCAACATCTACAGCACCATCAAGTAGTACCCTTGTTGTTTATGTACTCTTTGGCCAGGTGTTCGGGTGCCAATATAGGGATGCGTGTACCATCTATTGCCTCACCACAGTTAGGGAACCTCATCATGGCAAAGCCATCCACTATATCCTGCACATTTCCCAGAGTCGCTACCCTTCGTAGCAGAAGAGTATTGATTGTCTTGACTACTTGGATCACAGCAACCCCACTGTAGATTTACCCATTCCAAACTGATTCCCAAATGACAAGTAGCTGTCTGGCAAGCTTCCACAACTATCAGAGCAGATATTCTCATATTGCTATGCTCGCAGGCAGGGGGAAAGCAATTTGCAAACTTCCATGAAAGTGGCCTTACGCATGCTGTTAGCCCCATAATTGTATTACAATGTGGTCTCAGTGTGCTTGTCTCACCGCAACAGAACCTGCTTTCCACTGAGTCAACAGGATCGAATGCCACCATCATCTGCCAATCGCTTATCTCAAGGGCTTCACAGAAAAGTCTGTTCATGGCCTCAAGATTCTTCCTCGTTCCAACAGGTCCGGAATAGGCTCCGGACATACTGTAGCATAAGACGCAAGATGTTTGTTATGACTGCCACAGAACTTTGATGCTGAACAAGTTCCATGCTGAGTAGGGACAAAAAAAAAAATCGTTTACAAATTTAACTATGTAACCACTAAAAACCCTACCGGTTACGTGAGCTGCCTCCCCAGGAGTGGGACCGGTAAGGGCTACCAGATTTGCTGCTGCAGCGAAGCTGCCTCTCTAGGAGCATGGCCACCATCAAATTCTTGCGTTCAGTAGGAACATACACCTTTGACTTTACAAAAATTGGGTGTTCAAAAAAACTGACCTTAACAAAAATCAACCTTATTTCATAGTGTAGACTGAGCTTTCAAGGACCTGATTTTCAGAAGTGCTGAGCCCAAATAACTTGAACGGAAGTTAAAGGAAGTGAACAGTTGCTCAAATACCTCTGAAAGTCAGGTTCTACATATGGTTCCCATGCTCCCTTTATAGATGCAAATACTTTCAGACATTCCCTACTCAAGCATCAAAGACATCAGCTTGCCACAGCTTTCTAGATTGCATTTATTTACTCAATGCAACATATGGTGTATACTCAACATTTAAAATCTAAAGACCCTATGAAACTGAAATTAATATTAAACAAAACCAAAGAATATTTTAGTGATTGAACTAGTGTTTGGGTCAATGAGGGAGGAAAGGACAAATGCTATGTGTTTCTATGCACTTTCCATGATTTAGGCTCAATTTACTAGAGGGGACATGATGTCTTGACTAGGCATTTCCCTTTAGCCAAATTAAGTACATTTTACCATTTCAGCTCTTGTAGGAGCCTGTAAAAAATATGCAAGATTCTTCATGCTATAGTTTGCAATATTTTCATGCTTTCTAAGCCCTTCTTGCACAAAACCTGTTAATTGTTCCAATGCATGCAACGATCCAAATGGAGGAATTTAAGTTAATGTAATTTCATAATCCTCTCTAAATCTCTACATTGCTGCATTCAGATAAGTGAGTCCCACCATGTTTACAACTGCTCTAACATGTCCTCTGCAAGTTTACCAACACTTTACTCCTGCAGTTTTGAGTAGGGACGTTAAATTTCGATTAATCAGCTAATCAAGTAGCCGATGGAATTTCCATCGACTATTCGAATAGTCGATAAGTGGGATGCTTACTATCCCACTGTGCCTCTCTCTTTGAAATATACAAGAGCTGCCTGCAGCTCTTGTACCTTTCAAAGGGAGAGACCCAGAGCAGCTCTTGCACATTTCAAAGAGACAGGCAGCAGGTTCCCACAGCCTCTCCCCCTTTTGAAATGTACAGGAGCTGTGGGCAGCTCTTGTACATTTCAAAGGGAGAGAGGCAGCAGGAACCCACACCAGCATTTGCTTATCCAGTAGTTGACTCTTGCTTACATCCCTAGTTTGGAGGACAAAGTTATAAATTGTCTGGCATGCTGACTACTTCTGTTCCATTCAACCATAACACCAAAATGGCCAGGAACTATGTGGGGACTTTAGACCAGATTAGCTGGGAAAGATAGCCAGTGCCACCCTCTTAATTTAGTTTATTTTCTCATTTTTCAACTAAACACAGGCACAAAACACAGGGAGTTGATTCCAATATGCTAAAATTAAATAAAACACAGGGATGAGGCATGCTTCTTGCCCACCTTTTTCCCTGCTTCAGGTATGCACATGCATTGTTTGACCTGCTTTGGGGGGGGGGGGGGGGGGGGGAAGAGGCATTTTGTCCTTTCATTGCTCTAAGTGCAGCACCTTCACGCTTAGGACCAGAAAAAAGTCAGAACTGCTTCCAACTGTGCTTTTACAGGAAGCACTGACAGCAAACCCTCCAATGCTGAAGCAAAGGGCTCCATATGTACTGGGAGATCAGCCTTAGTTTGACCCTGAAGGGGGTTAAAAGCCCAGCAAATTTCTAGCATAGACCACTGCCTCCTTGACTGGAGCCAAATCTGAGGTGCTAGTTGAGATAACTGTACAGAGAATGTCTCATACTAAGCATAAACAGTTAGTCTCACAGCAGTGGCATACCATTAAGGATCCACTACTTCTGGTTCTGCAAATGGAAGTGCAAAAGCATACTAGCTATTTTCCAGTCTCAGACATACAAGTGAAAGCAAAGGCTGATATTGAAGACCAAACCATATTATAGAACGGAACAAACTCTGGACATTGCAGAGAAAATAAATGAAATTTTTGCACCTGTCTTCACTGCAAAGGATGAGGGAGATTCCTACAGTTGAGCCATTCTTTTTAGGTGATAAATCCTAGAAACTAGTCCAGATGGAGGTGTAAACAGAGAAGTTTTGGAAGTCATCAAGACCAGAAATACTTGAGACTTTTCATATTGTTGTCTCAGCTCACCTCAGCTTAAATCAAACAAAAAAGGACTATTTATCCATGTTATAGAAGTGAGATCTGAGGGGAATAATTAATGTCTACCCACCTGTTTGTACGAGACTGAGAACCCATATAGGTGTGGGCACTCAATCAGCTCATAAAACCTCTCTTTGTACTCTTGGGAGAATGTTTTTGGTTTCATCTCTCAGTCAAGACTGTCTTTACATGCCCCCCCATTTATAACTTCACCCTCCAAATGTCAGGAATAAAAAACGAGGGAACAGGGAGCACAAGAGCGCTCCAAATATTAAGAGCGTGTACCACTATTAAAAAGGTTCTAGGGGATATGCAGAAGTTACCCTACACAACTATTTCCAGGTGAATAACCTTGATTTACTGACAAGCACCTTTTTCCCCTATGGTCCTGTGCCTTGAGAACCTCTTGACCAAAGGCCTTCAAATCTGTACTACTATTCCTGTCCCAAACCATGGCACAACCAATTTTCCAGACTATATGAAATGTGTGTATGGATTTTAGAGTACTAAGGAAAAAAAGTCATCTTTTCAACAGAAGCTTATCTCAACTGTAACTATGGTGGATCTAGTAGACCTCTCATACCCAACCGGATGAATAAATGAGCTGTTGACCTGTAACACACTGAAACACGTTAGCCAAAAAAAAATTACCTAGTTTCACAATCTATCTTTAGATTTTTGAAGTAATTTTAAAATCCCAGATTCAGAAAGTGAAGTAATGTTTTCATTTCAATCAGCAATTTCTATTTTAAAAGTTGTCCAATCTTCTAAGCAAAAGATCCCATAGACTGCTAAAGCCAAATCAGTAATTAGTCCAGCAAAAGGAAGCTCCAACTTGCAGCCATCTCCTATGATTTAAGCTTCAAAGTGAGATACTGAAGAAAGACCAGTTTGGTCTAAGAGCCACAACAGCAGTGCATCTGAAGAGAAGGGAGAATTGACACCATAAATTCCGCCTACCAAAACAAGAGAAAAATATCCCCTACTAATAAACTTCCCATCTGGCAGAGATGGGGTTTAAAAAAAAAAAAAAAAAAAAAAAAAAAAAAAAAAAAAAATTTTTGTTTTAGAGACTGTTTTTCTGCTAACTATTCCCAATAAAACGATACCCAAAACAAGCAGATGGCAACCTTTATACTAAAATTAATCTCTCCCCCCTCCCCAATGATCTCTTGATTCTGTGGATCTTTTGCCCCTCGTCCTTTTTTCTGGTATGTTATTTTCCATCATTCCTTCACTTCTCCCATCCTAAAATAAGTGATCCCATCTGACAGAGACCCTAACTCTGAAGAAATCTTGACATCTCCTTCAACTGCCTGTCAACACTTCTGCTTTGCTCAGCAGCTCACAACATGGAATTATTTCCCTCAAGAAACAAGTATCACTGTTGCTAGCACTTGACAGAGGGAAGAAGGAACTGAATTTGATTCCGAACTTCTGAGTTCTGCCTAGACACACAGTGCCATTTTCTCATTTCCCTTCTTCCATTGTCTCCTCAACCCTGGAAATTCTACACATCTCTTCACAGAAATACCAATATGATACAACTAACCCTCCATGCTGCACATGTACACACACCCACACCAAAAATACGTTGACTTTACACACAAACCAGAACAGCAATAAGACTACTACTAAAGAAAGTCTCCCTCTCCCTCTCCCGAAAAGATTTGCTTTCAACTACAGTAACATCCTTACTTCCACCTTTCAGGCCAGGAATCCGAATCTCAGCTCATTATGCTGAGAACAGACTGTACTTTGAACACAATTGAGCACACAATACAGAAGTGAAAGTGGAATATGAGACCGTGGAAGCATGGAAGACTAGGACAAAGGAGCCTGACATAACAGAATGGAAGCCCCTTTCCCCAAGCCACCCAAGTTGCGAAATCTGCCTGTAATATTCTATATGTTCCATTTGTTTGTTTTGTGTTTATCATAGGATTATAAAGGCATCATTCAAGCAGGCATTACTTGCATGTATGCAGGAAAAGGGCAATAGCTTCATATAATCCTACCCATTTACCAGTACTTAAAGAACAATGCAGGTGTCAAGAACTTTGGAGTGGATAAAAAGACAATCTCTGAAGGGCAGAAGAGAATGAGACAGAAGCTTCTGGGGAGAAAACTAAATCCCAGTCCCCAGATGTTTGGGTGTCTGGGAGAAGTAGGCCTACCTACGCTCACACGTAAACACAGATGTGTAGATCTTTCACTGTGTTAAAAACCTCCCTCTTGAGATACTCATTCCCCCTATTGAGATTAAATGCTATATGCTGACAAGGCTCTTTTGTGTCACTGTATTCACCACTGATCACAGCTCCCTTAAGGAAGAACTGCAGGTAATTGAACCCAGTCAGATCTACTGAGCAACCAAGTCTCAGAGGGGTAGCTGTATATGCAAAAACAATGAGGAGTTGTGGCACCTGAAAGGCTAGTTTGGGCATAAGCTTTCCTGGGTAAAAACCACTTTGTCAGATCCATGTGGTAAACAGAGCACTGCAGCCTGGGACATAGTACAAGAGTGGGAAAATCATGAAAGGTCCACTCAAAGATGAACATTTGAAAGGAAGCTTTCAGAAACCAGAAGAGGATCAAAGTTACAGCTAATCCTGCAAACATGGCAGAAGTTCATTTTAAGTTGAATTCTGAATTCTGAATAATCATACACACACACAAAAACAGGGGGTGGACTGCATCCTTCTAACAGCTCAAAATTCAGAAGCCCTACGAAAGTTTTTAAATCTCAAGATTTTAGAAAATCTGATACGCGATTTTGGATTGTATTTGTCAATACTACTTCCCTAATCCAACACCCTCAAACCTGACTGGTCCTGGATGAGGGATTTTGCTGGACCAGGGGAGTTCATTTCTGGCTCCCCTGCCACCTGACTGGGCTTCCTGGCTTCCCCTCCCACCCTGTCCCTCAGCCCAGCTGGGCCATGCACTGCCAGACCACGGATGTTGCTGGACCAGAAACCTGATGTATAGAGTTGCAACCTGTATTGCCCTCAACCCCCAAACATAATCCTTAATTTTTTTTTCCTTCCCCACTATCCCAGCTTCTAAAGTCTGTAGATAAAGGGAAACCAGCATGGAAAGTCTTGAAATAATCAAAGCTGCAAGTCCCCTTAGTGAGTCAGCCTCGGTCTTACAAATTTCCCATGGTTCAGCACCACAAAGGACACCCTGAGGAAAAGCATGGGACGTTCACTGACCCAAGATTGCCATCAACCATCATTTTGAAGTTAAAGAAACAGGAAGAGAGATGCAGAGATTATGTGAATTTGACTGCAACATACAACACTTAAATCCACTCCTAATATTTTTCACCCATTCCCAGCAGGGATTCAATTCATCAGCATCTCTGGGCACACTTAATCCCACCTCAGTACTGCTGAATAATTCCAACCTATAATCTTGTTAGAAAATTAACATGCCGAAAACTGGTTTATAAAACTTAAAGGTTCATACATAACTTTTTTTAGACCATCAAAGAAGTGAAGAGTTAATCCATTCAACAGCATAATTGCTCTATTCCTCTTCCGGGCACACATCTTCCCACTGTCACAACTACCATCCATTATACTATAGAGAAACACACTAATCTAATTTTGCTCCCTCTCCAACTCAGGGATATCAGATTTCCACCACCCTCTATCTTTCTTCAAACTCTTTTTAACCCAACTTCCTCCCTACCCAGCCAAGTGTTGGGGGAAAAATAATCTACTGAAGACAAATGTGAGAAGAGTGAAACAAGGGGAGCATGGGGCCATGATGGGGTTAAAGGACATTACTGAACTCAGGTAGCCCTGTTACCCCCAGCACCGCTGCCTGCCTCCCCCGCTGCTGCTTCTATCAGAGGCGGCAGCATGGGTGGGGAAGGGCGGGGGAGGTTGACATGAAGCAGAGCCGCAGCAAAGGTTAACTTCCCTTATCCACTAATTGTGTTGTTGATACAAATTTTGTCAACTACATGATTAGCTTACCTGTCTCTGAACATCCCTATTCAACACCTTCACGTGCACCTTATGCATAGAAGCTCCTCTCCCTCAAAAAATTCAGAGCCCCCTAAACAATCTTCCTTCAACTTCCTCCTTAAAATTCACCTGTTAAAATAACCTACGAACAACTGAAAGCAGTTAAGCAACTTGGTAACATATGACTCATGAGCCAAATATGGCTCTTTTGCACTCCAGCTCAGCTCCTCCTTTGTACCCCCACAGAAGGGAGTCCATGTTAGCGCTCCAGCCTCCTGTTCCCTTGCCCCCAGCTTGCTCCTGCAGCCTCCCTTACTCTTGTCCTCTCCCTCCAGCCACACACCCTATTCCCAGTCTGTTCCTGCACCGTACCTCTCACCCAGACCTTGCACCCTCATCCCCTCCTGTACCCCACGTCCTGCTCAGCTACTGCATCCCCCATCCCTATCCCACTCACTGGCAGTCCTGTACCATACACATACCCCCTCATTTTTGTCCCCACCCCAGAGCCTGGGGGCCCACAAAATCCACTAACCCTGGAACCCTGGAAGAGTAAATATGGCCTGAGGCCTTGAACCTCAGTCCTCCCTGTGCCTCTCCCCACCATGGGGGTGGAGCACCAGGGGAGTGAGGTGTTTCAGTTGGAGGCCACAACAGTAAGGATTGGGGGTTTTTTTGGCTTCTCACTTGTGTGGTCCTGTAGTCCCAGATTGATTTTACTGTGGGTCCATGGCCCCCAACCCAAAAAAGTTTCTCACCCCTGCCATAAATAAAAACAATGATGAAACCTTTTGCATTAGACATAATATTTTACTTTATTTAAAAAAGAAGCCTGGTCAACAAGTCACCAATTAGGGCCCAGCCCCTATCTGGCCACCACATCATAACATTCCTGCACCCACCCCCCTCACTCCAACCCTGAGGCCATCATACACCTGAATGCCCTGCCCTGAGCCCCTCATACCCCACATCCCCTGTGCCCTACCATGAGATTGACAGAAGACAGCCTGAATGCATGCATGAAACTGGATTTGACCAGTTATGAGTAAATATCAAAGAAATGTGCGAGAAGATGCAGCAGCAGAAGCCCCATTAAATAAAGTCTGTAACTACGTTTCATTTATGTCAATCAATAATATTCTGTTGTATACAGTCAGTCATGCAAATGGGCATTCTTATACAGCTCTTTGTTGACCACTTGTTCTGAACAATGAAGCCCTAAAACCTACTTACTGCACACCACAATACAAACAACAATTGTGGCAATACCTTCTAATTTTTTTCTTTTCAAAGGAAGCATTTCAATGTGTTGTTGGGATGGACTTGTTAAATTAGGGAAAAAGACATCTCAGCATTTGTGATTACGCTTACAGCAAGTCAGAATGCTTATAACTGAAGAAAACTGGTAAACAACTAAGATTGGTATTTGACATTATTTGGCCTGTCAAAAGAGAGTGACCATATCTTTAAAAGCATTAATTTATGAGCTAACAAAAGTAACAAAAAAGACTATCATCTTCAGCAGGGATATCCTTGGAGTCACTTAATCCCAATTTTAAAACATTTTTTAACTCAGAACAACGTGGAATGTAAATGAAATTCTAAAATATGAATGATTACCTTGAACAGTGTTAGGTTAGAATTTAAATGTGATTTTTCAAGACTGAACAGTTACAAAAGAGAAATGAAATTAAACAGGAAAAACTTAGCAACTATACAAATAATTTTTAAACAAAAATATGCAGGCCAATTCCTTAGCTTGATTGCGTGAATCTCTTCTCTGTGTTAGGGAAAGTTTAATGACAATCTTCCTCTCCCTCCCCCAACTCCTTCTGAGTTCATTATGTATGCTTGTGTAGTCAGGTTAGACTGTAGGCTCTGCAGGGCAGGGAGCAGGTCTTTGCACTTCATTCAAGTGCTTTGTCAACTGTGCCCAGGAAAGCTCATGATACTATCTACATGTTTTGTTCGTCTTTAAGGTGCTACTAGACTATTTGTTGTTTAAGTTTTTCCTGTCTTGTCTATTGATGGCCTGACATACAAATAAATATAATTATACATTTGTTCTAGAAGAGTCCAGCCAATCAAGATGCTCAATGCTCAAGCAGTTCACATTGTTCCCACAAAAGCTGGTATTAGCATCAAGAAAGTGAGTAATCAAGACATTTAGGCAGGCTTGATAACACATGGTATCAAGATGCAATCAAAAAAACTTGCAGATTACATAAAGTCATTTTCACTGGAATATCTGACAACATTTTACCACAGACAAATAGGCAGTCAATTGAACAGCTTACCAACTTAGTTTCAATATTCTAAGGAGTTTTAGGAGAATTACTCATTTGTACATTATGAATAATAGGACAATCCTTTCAGTTCCTCTTAATTTCCATCTGCCCACCAGGTTTTTGGTTAAAAGGAAACTTGTAACAAGTGTAAAGACAATGCACTAGGATCAGCATTGGGCAGCCTACACTAGTGAGTGGGCCACATGAATGGTCATTCTTCAACTCAATGAACCACAAGATTGTTGTAACCAAGACAAGTTACAAGTTACTCCTGAGATGGGTAGTTTTGCTAACTGCGCTTGCGTGCCTTGAATTTGTGGAGTATGCCAATGTGCCAACTGTAGAGGCCCTTTGATTGGCTGGGAAGGGAGCATATGGCTCTCATAGTCAATGCTGTGTGCAATTAGCATACACTTCACTTCATATGCTTTTGCTTTACATGTGTCACTTTAGTACTGGTAGGAAAAAGCCTCTGTGGATGGAAAACAGTGGAATCTGGCAACCTTGCGTGGGCCACACATAGAATCCCATTGGGCTGCGAGTTACCTACCACAGCCCTAGTTCTTGCTGAACAAACTAAGTAATCAGTGTAAAAGCATTCAGTAAGTAAAGCAATACACTTTTCTTGAAGTGTGCTGCAGGGATGTGAAAAGATTAACTGGTTAAGCAGTAAACATCACCCTTACCAGGTGATACTAACCGGTTCTGGTTTACCAGTGGAGGCTAAACAGCTCTCACCCCACTATGGGTAGGGGGCTGCTCCAGCACCGTGGGGCTTACCACTGACAGGGGTTGCTCCGGGCCTTTGAAGCAGCACCTGTCAGCAGTAGCCTAGGTGTGTTGCTGACATGGGCTGCTCCAGGCGTTCACGTTTATAACTTGGGTGCCACAGTGGCACACATCTGAACAAGCACACACGACCAACAGTGGTGCACAAAACAAAACTCACTCCACTCATGGATGGAAACTCAACTACAGGTTGTAGCGACTCAACTACAGGTTGGACCTCCCTGGTCCAGAACCCTCAAGACTGGAGCAGTCCCAGATGAGGGAATTTGCCGGGCCAGAGAAGGTCCCCTGCCACTAGGCCTCTCAGCCTGCCGCCCCTCCCCACCTCCAGCTCCCTTAGCCCCGCTGCTGGCCAGGTGACACAGCTGCCCCGGCCCCACTGTCATAGCTGTTGCTCCAGCCGGCAAGGCAGCCAGCACTGCAGCATGCAACTCCGGCCCCACTGCCAGCTGGTATGAAATCCCATCGGGCTGTCGACCTGCCGCAGCCCAGCTGGGTTGCCACAGCACCAGTTCCACTGCCACAGCTCCAAACAGGCTTCCCCTGCGGGGTTGCTGTGGCTCTGTCCCCATTGCCAGGCCGGCACGCAGCACCCATCGGGTTGTGGCAGCACAACCCCACTGCCAGGTCAGCACACTCGGGCTGTCCCAGCCGGGTTACCGGGGGCTGCCCCTGCCCTGCTACCATGGCCCCACTACCACCACCAGGCTGCTGATGCCTGTCCCTGCTATCACCAGTCTTGCCTTGCGTGGGGCTTTCAGCTGCTGGGCCTTCCTGTACCAGGGTGCTCTCATTCAGCAACATCCATGGTCCAGCCAGAAGAGAGAATCCTGGTTTAGGAAGATGCCAACTGCAGTCGCTTACATCCCCTACAACAGATCCCACACACCAGTGGTGAATATAGAGATCAATAACCTCTCTACTACAAATTGCCCTGTTTATGCATCCCAGGATTGCATTGATATTTTCACCAAAGTCGTACCATGACTAGGGATGTATCAGTATATACATTTAAACTTCATGGTTACATTCAAGGCCCTCCTCTACAATCCCTCTGCTGCCTCTCTATCAGAGGCAGCAGTGTGGGGCAGGAGGGAAGCAGGCAAGAGCTGGTGCTCATAGGGAGCTGGCTTAAGCAGATCACTGAGCCTCCAACATTTCTAATGAGCTTACCAACATCACATATCCACCCTGCCATTTGTTTCACACAGCTTATGAAACAAGCTATACACAACTCCATAGATAACATTTAGTGATGTAGCTGTGTTAGTTTGAAGATTCTAGGAGAGATAAGATGGGTGTAGTAGTATATTTTACTGGACCAATTTCTTTTGATGAGCAACTTTTAAACTTACACAGAGCTCTTCTCATCTTCCACCAACAGTATATTTTATCGGACCATCTTCTAACTCATTCACCTTGTCTCTTATTTACGATATACCATATAAAGTTTCCTACTATACACTATTTTTCTTATAAGATCTCTTGTTCTCACTACTTTTAGAGTTATGTTACAGAGAGATTATTTCCTAGCATGTATTAAACCGGTTTAACAATTTCACTTTGCACAAGAGCCTCCTTTTTCTTACTTTGCCAACAGAAACTTTACTAGGTACTCAAGATTTATTTGCTCAGGAAGGTTACATTTCTAGAATTCTTATCTGAATTTCCCATTCTTTTACTGTGAAAACACACAAGAAGTTAACAAGAGGAGCAATCACTTAGAGTGCTTGGCACTCCATGCATAGACATTTAAAAGCTATATGTATTTATAGTATCACAGCTGGATCACTAAAATTCCACTGCCTCCAAAGAGTAAACTATCATGGGCTAAAAGTTTTATACAGTTCAACAAAAAATGGATTTCACCTTTACTGACTTACACATTTTGTAGAAAGTTAGGTTTTACTGAGGCCACGAAACAAACTACTTATATGAAAGTAAAGATGTGTTTGCGCTGTAAAAAGTGATTATGTTTTTAGGTATAAATCAAATTGCTTTACTCATTCCTTGAAGATTTTCAGATACAAGCAAAAAAAAAAAAAAAATTATGTCAAAATTCCTCCAGCTGAAATTAAAGCTTCTTACTGCCACTCTTCTCAACAGCATTGTTTCTTGACATAATGATGCTGAACTATGAGATGTTGCATGGCCAGTTTTGAGGAAAAAATATCAAAAATAGTATTTAAAATAACTTTGTTTCTTTACGCTGCAATTCTGGTGCAAAGTGACAAAAATGTAACTTACAAGTTTATGGAATATTCCATAAACTTTGAACTTTAATAGTTTGGTGTAGGAAGAGAAAGATAAGACTGAGAAAATGAAAGCTGAAAGATGACAGGGTCAGTTTTTGAACTTCAACCACTTAGTGCCCAGGTCATATATAAGAGACTAATTTAATTTGCACACTGTTTACACAGGAAATGAAAACTTACCTACCCACTAATGTTTACAAGTCACTTAAAGAGTTAGTGCTTGCTGCTTGTCTTATCAATGTTGATTAGGATTTAAAAAAAAAAAAAAAAAAAAAAAAAAAAAAAAAAAAAAAAGACTAACCACCTTCTACCCTGTCTTACACTCAACATGAGGAAAGCACTCTCTTACTACATGGATTGTTAGTTCGCTGGGTATAATTTTCTTCACCTGTTTTTCTAAAACTTAGGGGTTTGTTCCATTTTACTAAAAATCTGACTTAGTTTTAGAAGGCATAAGCTCCAACTAGAGATGTGAACAGGTAACCAGTGTCCAAAAGGAACCCTCCTCCCCTTCCCCTGATCATGAAGGGCTGCTCTAGCTTCAAAGGGCCCCAGCGCAGTTTAACCTAATGTTTAACTGTTTAATTAATCAGGATTCTACATCCCCAGTTCCAACTCCAAGATATTTCTAGCTCTACAGGAAAAAGTGTCTTTTATAATAGAATACAAGACTAGTTATTCTGAAATGGTGATGTACAACTTGTAGCCTTCACGGGTGACAAGAAAATATTTGATTATGAACTAGGGATGTAAAGTCCCATTTAATTGGCTAACCAGTTATACATGTTGTTTAACCATTTAACTGATTAAAGGGGTATGGGCAGGCAGTGACTATACAACTATAGGAGTCACAAGGCTCTTACAGGAGCCAGCTAGACCAGCTCCATCTGAGCCTAAAGACTTATCTATACTTACTTGGGAGATTCACACTCTGGAGATCAATCTTCTGGGGTTCGATTTAGTGGGTCTAGTAAGGACTGGCTAAATTGACTGCTCATGCCACTCCCTTCAATCCAAATACTCCATGAGGTTGCAAAGAGTAAGGGAAGTTGTTGGGAGACTCTCCAATCAACCTCCCACAATGGAGACACCGCAGAAATGTCACTTAAAGTAAGTTGAATGCCTTAAGTCGACTTTCTCCCCTAGTATATACCTAGGAAGCACCTTGTAACCTACTTCTTAACAGACACCTAGGACTGTACAAAGGAGAAAGAGAAACCACGAACAAATAATCCATTACCGGTTCACCAATTCTCTGCACTAGTCAAGACTGGAGTAGCCTGGAGGCTGTTGGTGCTAGTTGGCAATAGTTCCCCAGTGACCATACACATTTGCTATAATCTCATATTCTCATCTCCCTACATGCCCATTGTATTTGTATCGAATTAGTTTATCTATTCAGTCTGCAAAAGCAGTTTATGACCAGGACTGCACCTCCATCTGTGTGTTTTGCATGTTACACATGTACTGCCACTAAGGATATATGCAGCCTCATTTCAGTCACTGTTCCAAGAGCAGCATTAATCACTTATGATTACATGTTACCATGAACTGGTGCTCACTATCCTTAAGACAAGACTTTGTAATCCAATTTCTAATGAAAGGCAGTCTAGATAAAGAAAAACACCACTACCATGACCAGTCAGTTCTGATTCCCATTTCAGGTAGGCCAAGAGTTGAATTAACATATGATTCACCATCCTGAAATTATGCACTTTCATTTTTGTACCCGTTTGGTGGTTACAGAATGGTAACTTCTACATTCATTTTAAAAGTTACTTCCACATAATCAAGAAGTCCAAATAGGTATTATGTGAAGATTTAGAAGACAGATATGAGGCCCAAACCTAAGGTCTCAACCTTTATTTTATACAGGTTGGTCAAGCTTAGCTAAATTTAGAACAAGATCTCTGACAAAAAGCACAATATCACATCTATCTAGAGCAGCAGTTCTCAAACATATCCGACCAGGACCACTCTGTAGTAGTTTATGCCCCACACACACTCCACCACCCAGCTCTGTAGGCAAAGCAAAAAGCAGCAGCTACTAACAGGGCATCCAGCTCTGAAAACAGCACCATGCCAGCAGCAGCACAGAAGGAGGGCAGTGTGAAAAAAGTGATATTCATCAATATCACTTTTCACAGAAGACTTGGCACCCATTGCTGCTATGCCACCCCAGGGGTAATAGCTGGAGCTCACCATCTCCAGGTGAGGGACTAGGAAGAGAAGAGTGATAGAAATGTAGCCATGTTAGTCTGGTGTAGCTGAAACAAAAACCATCTTGTTAGTCTTTAAAGTGCTACATAGTCCTGTTTTTTGTTTTAGAAAGAGGAGAGAGGGAGATAAAGGAGGAAGAGTCCAAAGCTGGGTGACAGGGCTGCAAGTGTGCCGTCAGCCCTAGGGCAGTGGGGGCTCTGGCTGTCCCTTTTATCCCCACTTTCCAAGTGTGTACAGCCCTTCTGTTCAAGCCCCAGGGCTGACAGCCAGAGCTCTTCCAAAAAAAAGCATATAGCTCACACTTCACTTGTCCTGTTCTTGTAACCTCCCTAAGCAGGCCTGCCCATAATCCAAGAACTACTGACCTAGAGCAGGGCTACTCAACTTTGGAAGCGGATATTAATAAAATGCAGTATTTACCCAATTTCCACCCATATGACAGCACTTTTAATGAGCAATGACAGTCCAGGAATTTAATTACTAACACACGTATCAACGAAAGAGCATTATATTGACTATTTTGTTTTGGCTCCCATCTGCGGGCCATGTGTTGAGCCCCACAAACCCAAACCACACCACAGGCCGCAAACAAACAGGCTGGGCCGAGTAGCCATGACCTAGAGCAAAAAAACCTTTTTGTAGTATAATCTCACTTGGGAAAATATCATCATCAAAACTTGGGTTATGCTTTATTGATTACACAGCTTCACTTATGTATTAAAACTTCATCTGCTTTACTGTCTGGCAGCTACAGTTGAACTAACAGCCCTGTTAGGATCACAGTCATCCAAATGCAGATTAATCTGAGAAAAATCATATCAATATAAGGTTTTACCACCTAACTCATAAGATGAGTTGTCATAAAACATATGAAAGCGCTTAATGAAACAGAAAAACCAGGATAGAGACAGGTGTCAACAGGTTAGCACAGGAGATCAAGTTTAGTTCTACACAAAGTTGTCAAATAGACTCATGAGTCACCCTGAGCACCTCATAATCCTTCTGTGCCTCAATTTATACATCAGTAAGTGTGAACAATACTTACCTATAATATGGATGCATTGGAAAGATTATGCTGTCAAGACACTTAAGTGAAAAATGTTAGAGCACAAAATATCATTGTGGAAGTGTAGGGCCCATTGTAATAAGAAACACGTCTTACCCAGATTTAATTAATACTTACTGTTGACTTCCCCATCCTCTGCTGCTCCCGAACCTCTCATTCTCACATACATGAGTCCCAGGATCAGAAAAAACAAGCATGCAGCAGTTAAGAGAAACATGGACAGGTAATGTGCACTGAAGCCTCCGGTGGTGGATACCTCCTCTCTCTTGAACTGTTGGAGAAGCTCCTCCTCAGGCTCAGAAAGCTTTTGCTTATAGGTGTTTTTCAGGTATGTGTGATTAGAGCCTGTGTGGTTGGAGTGATTGATTCTAAGGGAAGAGGAAGTGGCAGCAACCAGGGGGACACTGTTGGTAGATGAATAAATCCTGGGTTCAATAGTAAAGCTCCCAGCAGCACCACTGAGAATATGATTATTGGCTGCTTTCCTAACAGTGCCCAGAGAATCACTGATTTTGCTGCTGTCCATGTCTGTGGGCTGCGACAGTTCCAGCAGTGGAGGGGAATTCTTTGAGAAGGTGCTGCGGTATCTGGGGATGGAAGGGCTGGTGTCCAGGTTTTCTGAGCCTCCCACCCTCCTCACCGCTGCCTCCTCCTCCTCCTGATTTCTGCCCCTGTCTAGACTTCCAGCAGCAGCCGCCTCCGCCCTGTCATTCATTGCAATTACACCAGCACTGCCGCCTCCTCCACCCCTTTGCTGGCCCGTCTCCATCATGCCAGCGCCGGGTGCAGCACGTTTGCTGACCATGAACGGGGCAGCAGATTTGCTCAAGCTCCGTCTGGCCCGGTGCTGGCGGGTTGCAGGCTCCTCTTTCAATACCTGCTGCTTGGCTCTCTCCGCCTTCTCCTCCTCCTCCTCCTCCTCCGAGTCGGAATACTCGGCCCTGCCGTCCAGGGAGGGAGACCTGTTACCATTCACAGTCCGGTTCCTCCACTGCTGCTCCTCTTCCTCGTCCTCTTCCTCCCCGTCCCCAGGCTCCCGCAGGCCCTGAGTCTGAGCCCCGGCAGTGGCGGCCGGTTTGCTGGCCACCGCCCCCCACCAGGCACTGGGCTTCTTCCTGGCCGCCTCCGGGGGGGAGCTGTTCCTCTGGCTGCAGGCGCCACGGAGGGCTGCGGGCCTCGGGCCACGGATTGGGGGTGACGCCCGCTCCCTCCGGCTGCCGCCGCCGCCGCCGCCGGCCTGGCTCCTGGGACCGGCCTCCACATCCGACTCGTCCGAGCTGAAGCCCAGCAGCACTTTGCCGCCCCCGGCAGGAGGTGCTGGGCGGCTCCGGCTGCCCCCGCCCGGCAAGTAGGGCTGGTCGGGGCTGCCCAGCCGGGCCCCCACGCCCCCGCCCGGCGCTGCCCCGGCCGCCGTATTATTGTTGTTGCTGTTTCGAGCCTTGTTGGCGCCGCCGCGGGCCCCGGCCCGCTCGTCCTCCCGCAGCTTCTTCAGCTTCTTCAAGTAGACGGGCCGGGTGCTCTCGGTGACCGACCCCGGGGAGAAGCCGAAGCGCCTGAGCTCCGAGAACAGCTCCTCATCCGTGAGCTGCGCGGCCGCCGCCATGTTCCGCCGCCCCGCCGCCGCCGCGGCGTTTCCTACCCACGCGCCGCGCCGCTCTCCCGTCCCCGCCGGAACTGACGCCTGCGCACTGCGCACTAGACTGTGGCCTAGACCCGTCTGTCACCCTGGAAGCGCCGCCCCCCGCCGCAGACGCCAGACAGACGGGAGCTGGGAGGGGGAGACGTCCCCCCCCCCGGGAGGCAGGAGACTGCCCGGCGGGAGCGCGTTGCAATGCGCCAAGCGCAGCGACTCCGGGGGCGCAGGAGAACTGCTCCGCTGCGCTGATTGCCGCGCCTCGCTGGCGGCCCAGGAAGGCGGCTTTGGGCCTGAGGAGGGAATGGTGCAGGCGGCCGGGCTGCACCCAGCAAAGTTGTCCCCATCCTGTGGGTAAATGGCGCACATATAAAGTCATCGCCCCTGCCACGGGCCTGCAAATAGAGCCGCACGGAGATGAGAACGAGGCGAGTTTAGATTTAATACCAGTTGCTCCATTAAAGCTGCAGCTGAAGAGGTCTGAAATAATCCTGGCTAAAACAGCCTATCAAGATGGGGAAGGGAGGTGTCAATCAGTGTAGGTAATCCACACGCCTTTTGTTCACCCCCCTCCCCGGTTTAATTTATCCCCCAGGTTGCCGGGGATGAGTAAATCTGCTGTGAAAAAGGATATTAACAAATATCCCTTTTCACAGTAGCAAGCTTACTAGATAGGATAGCAAGTTAAAAAAAATCAACCAAAACCCACAAAATACACAAAGCATTTTATTGGTGTTCATACTCTGTTTAGGTCCAGTAAAAAAAGAGGCAACAACAGTACATTATTTTTATTTGAGTCTGAAAAAAAACAACCTACGTGCATCTGACAAAGTGGGTCTTTTCCCACGAATGCTTATGCTCCAATAAATCTGTTAGTCTATAAGGTGCCACAGGACTTCTCATTGTTCTAACCAACATAAGTTAATTATTTGAACATCTATGAGCATATTTTTCCTAAATTTAATTATTTTAAGAAAAATTGTCAGAGCGGCCATCAGCAAGAGTTGGTGGGCGCACTCAAGCCCTCAAAAAAATGTGAGCACTAGGGATATGAACCTGATAAGCATCACCCTTACCGAGTGATGCTTACCAGGTAACAGGTATGTTAAAATGCAGGTAATTGGTTAACCATGTAACTGCTTTTCAGCAGTTACATGCACTCATAGGCTATGTCTACACTCGCGGCTTCTTGCGCAAGAACATCTGGCGCAGGTGTTCTTGTGCAAGAAGTCTTGCGCAAGAAAACGTCCACACTGCCATGTGCGAGCTGTGCTTTTGCGCAAGAGCGCCCATGGCAGTGTGGATGCTCTCTGCGCAAGAAAGCTCTGATGGCCATTTTAGACATAGGGCTTTCTTGCAAGAAATCCCTGCCGGCGTCCACACTGCCCTCTCACAAGAGCCCTGCGCAAGAGAGCTTACACCTGTTAAAAAAGAGTGTAGCTCTTGCGCAAGGAGCCCTCTCTTACCACACCATACTGTAAATTTCCTTGCGCAAGAGCGGGCGGGCAGTGTGGACGCTCTGCAGATTCTTGCGCAAGAACTGCCGTACTTGCGCAAGAAGCCGCGAGTGTAGACATAGCCATAGTGTGGGGGGGGGCAGCCAGCTCCCCAGAAGCCAGCTTTTAAGCAGGCACCTGGCACGCATCAGCTGCCGCCCCTGTATCAGAGGCAGCAGTGTGGAGCAACAGCCGGCTCCCTGGGAGCTGGTGCCTGCTGGGAGCCAGGTTTTAAGCCAGATCCCTGCACCTACCGACTCCTGCCTGCTGCCCCGTGCTGCTGCCTCTGATACAACCCCTCTGATACATAGGTTAATCTATGTTTAAATCAGTTAACTGATTGTTTGGGATTTTACATCCCTAATGAGAACCCCATTCAAGTCCCATGGAGGGTATGTTTCAGTACACGAATGGGTTACATTCCGAACACCTAGTCATAACTCAGAAATACCCTTAAACGCGCTGCCTGCGCTGTTCGAAAAAACTTGACGTACATGGTTCTCAACTCGAAAATATTGTAATGGGATTAATGGGAGGTTGGTCGTAAATATGGATGGTTCTACGTCCGTGTGTTCGTAAGTTGGGGAGTGGCTGTAGTTCAAAAGCTTCCAGGTAAGAATTCCTTCCTGCCTATTTTGCCTTTGCTGCCAGCCGCTTAGCTGTCTTTACTGCTGACTTTGTCTTTATTGCTTTGTGGCTACCCAAGATAAACTGCCTTGTGCTTAAATTTCCATTTGGCACTGACTCATTTGCATTCTGCTGCATTGTCTGAGCATAGCACATCAGATATACTATAACTATACTTTGCAGTTTGTCCCTTCACTTTTCTGATCATGGTTCTTTCCCAAATGTCCTTCAGGTAGTCTATTTCCCAGAAATGTAGTGATGGATTTTGTAAATGATAGTTCCATGCACCCCCTCACCTCCCAGGGTGACAGCCGAAGCTGTGAGTCTGGCTCAGGCTTGATTTCACAGCAGGGAGCTTATGAGCAGTAAAATGATATTCTTGACAGTTTCTCAGCTCCAGCTGTGAGCCCTGCCCCTCCCATTCTGAGCCCAGGCAGCTAGGAACTGATAGGCAGTGTAAGTAGCCCAGTGTGTAACCCTGTCACTCCAACTGTACCACTTTAAGTACACCAATGTAAGTCCTACAGCTCTCATGGAGGTGGAATTATTATGTCAGTGTAGAAGGCCACTTACTTTGGTGGAAGTAGCATTCTAGTGTAGACATTGACATAATTAGTCCATCATAACTGCCTTAGATTGACCTAACTATGTAGTATAGACAAAGCTTTAAAGTCTCTTAAAACACTCTGCTTTTGAAAGCAAAATATTAGTGTTTCTTATTTTTAGAACAACTTTGACCTGATGAAAAGGAAAGGTTTAATTTTACTTTCAGTCTTGATGTATAAAGGATATTTACTTCTCCTGTTTCTAACAAACATACCAGTTAAGGAGAGATACAGCTTTCTTTTCTATCTTTAGAAAACTTGATGGCTACTGAGTCAGGGCACGTCTACACTAGGAAATTATTTCAAAATAATTCCTGAAATAATTATTTTGAAATAATGGGCTTGGTAGTGCAGATGCTCTGCTTGTTATTTCAAAATAAGGGGAGTTATTTTGAAATACTTTCTAGTGTAGATGAGGGCTCCCGGCATGGATGCTTTGGCTGACAGGTTGACCATGGCACATGTTGCTTGAACTCTGGTTCATTTTTCAGCCAAGTACATCAACTAGGGGTGTCTTTTCTTGTTAGGAGGACAGGATTATGGTAATCTCATCTCACTATGCTGTTGCAATCCAACTGATCTCAGGTTTGAGGAAAAGCTCCTAAGGGGGAGGCAAGGATAGCAGGAAAGAAAGCAAAAAGTAGCACAACAGGGAAAGAAGGTACACACATTTTGCACCACTCAGCTTAGGGTTTTTATATCCAGTAATCACTACAGGCCCTATTAAGTTATTAATATAAACCAGGGTTTTGATGTGCTTCTGTTCAGTATGGGACCCATATCATTCCACTACTGCACCTTTCCTAATGCCATGTGGGATTCAAAATGGACACTGTGAATGAGGACAGAAGTTAAAACGAACTTAAATAACATGACATCTATACTACTTATTCACCGATTGCTACAAGTATGGGTTGGGTTTCCACAGCCTCACATACCTTCTCACCGAATACAGTGCACCTTAAAAATCAACCATGCTTGCACCATCCTGCACCACTTGTAAAATGAGTCCCAAAGAAACCTGGCTCTGCTGAGTATAAACCAAGCCAGACTATATTTGGTCATTAGTTGGTTTAAATAGGAGTCCAAATAACAGTGAGGGTGGCTATTGGTTTTATGAGTCTCCATGGCTGGCAGTCATTTGGAGCTGTGGATGTGGGCAAGATGCCTGTAAGGAGGCAGCACTGCATCTCCATGTTATATCAGCATCTTGTTGATTTTACCATGAATTTTCACCCATTGCTGTCTGGTGATGAAAGAGAGCTTAACAGAGTAGCTACTACACAAGGTCAATTATATTCCAAGGCAGTGCATCGTTATCAGGGCCACCTCTGTAACTCACAAGCCCTCTTCAGTCCATGGTGTGCTAGTCAAATGCTAGACACCTAAATATCTCCTTAGCCTAGACAAATGCTGTCTTGACCCGGAACAGAAGTTCAGTCTTTAATTCTGGGACTTCCTGAATATCACTGTTCCAGAGTTACACTGAAAGGACTGAAAAATCATATCTGATGACTTCGCACCCTTTAAATCACTGCTGGAGCGTTGCACAGCATGCTCCAGGTAAGGATGTTAAGAAGTGGGTAACTGGCTCTTACTACATTTAAAATGCAGAGCCACAGTAGTCCCAGACTGGCGCAAGGCAGGACTGAGCTGAGCTTGCTCAGTCGGCTTGCACCAGGTCTGGCAGCCCCTGTCCACAGGGAGCCCCAGCAGCCTGGAGATAGTTCTGGAAAGCCGGTTCCCACCAGCGCCGGCTCCTGTTCACCCCTCCCCTGCTGCCTCTGATACAGAGGCAACAAGGGCAGGAGGAAAGCAAGTTGTTGAGTAGTCTTAGGCTTATTGGGTAGTCAATTAATCACTGACATCCCTAGTTCCAGTCAGCACTAACGGCTTGCCTAGCAGAGGTGCAATGCTTTCCAGGCAGTGCTGAAGGCTACCTAGCCCCAGCTCTGCCGCTTTTGCCTGAGGCCCTGTCCCTTCCAGGGATGGAGGGCAGGGCCCCCCACCTTGCCCCAGGGCCCCTCTGCTAATGACTAGATCCCTCATAAATTCTTCCTGCAAAAATGAAGGGGGTCTAGAAATCATGTCAGTTGAATTTTGTATGTATGTCTTACCATGAGGTATGCAGGGCACCATTTGAAAAAGGGGTAAACAGTGAGGTGAAAAAAAGGGTAAACAGTGAGGTGGAAAAATTTGCCAATGATAACTATCTTTGAGTAATTTTGTAAGTCCAAACCAGACTGTAAAGAGTTACACAGGAGTCTCTCAAAACTGAATGCCATAACAAAGTGGCAGATGAAATTTAATGTTGATAAATGCAAAGTAATGGACGTGGCAAAGTGTAATCCCAACTATATGTACAAAATGGTGGAGTCTAAATTAACTGTTACCATCAAGAAAGAGATCGTAAAGTAGCTATCAAAAGTAAGCTCAATATGAAGTAGCTGTCAAAAGAGCTAGCATAATATTGGGAGATATTAAGAAAGGGATAGATAATAAGACAGAAAACATCATATTGCCTCTATATAAATCCATGGTAAGCCCACATATTGAATACTGTATGCATCGTTAAATATATATATATGTATTGTATCTGAAAAAGGTACAGAATCATGCAACAGAAATTATTAAGGATATGGAAAAGCTTCCCTATGAGGGAAGATTAAAAAATACTGGGATTTTTCAGCTTGGAGAAAAGTTGTCTAACAGGGGATATGATAGAGTTCTATAAAGTGACTGGTGTGGAGAAAGTAAATAAGGAAATATTATTTACATTTCACATATCACAAGAACTAAGGGTCACCCAATGAAACTAATAGGCAGCAGATATAAAAACAACCAAAATAAAGTATTTTGGATATTATGTCAGTGTAGAAGGCCACTTACTTTGGTGGAAGTAGCATTCTAGTGTAGACATTGACATAATTAGTCCATCATGGGGTCTTTGAACCATCGTTTCAGGGACTTCAATATATGAGATATAGGTGAGAGGATTATTCTAGCAGTGGGTGGGTGAGATTCTGTGGCCTGCATTGTGCAGAGGGTCAGACTAGATGATCGTAATGGTCCCTTCTGACCTTAAAGTCTATGAGTCTATGTACATAAAGGAAATATACAGAAGCCTTTTGGTGAGCATTTCAACTTGCCTAATCTCAGTCTGACAGACCTGCAGGTGGCTGTCTTGTCACAAACTAGCTCTACAAGCCAAATAGAGAAGCCCTGGAATCCCAGTTCATCCACAAATTCAATTCACATGCTAATGGACTCAATCGTGATATGGATTGGTGGGGACTCTACCTATTTAATAATCACTGAAGGTGCTAACAGCTCCCAGAGTGGTATCCTTCCTGTTTTAGGTATCTATCTATTGACTTGGATTTTTATCTGCTTAGGTTTAAGTACCCATTCTCCAGGTATTTAATGATGCTCTGTCTCCCACCCTCCTCCCTTTTTCTTTCTCTCCCCTCTCCTATTTATTTCGAGTTTTCATATCCCCAACTCATAACTCCGGTCATCTGAAGAAGTGGGCTGTGCCCACGAAAGCTCATTATCCTTTGTAGACAAGCGATGAGTTAAGTTTGTGGTCTCAATCCTTATCTTCAGGGTGATCAGTGATCTGAGCCTGTCTAAGAGATCAACTAAAGCTCTCTGATAAAGGCCACAGATAACTCTACTACTCAGGCTCGATGGAACTTTCTATTGTAAAGGTAGACAGACCCTTCACTTGCCAACCAGTCAAACTATGGAACAAAGTACCACAGAAACTTATCACCATGACAAACTTCACCATCTTCCACTCCAGATGCAAAGTGCACTTCTTCAACTTTGCATTCCCTAATGTAAACCTATGGGCACACATACATAATAAAATAAACAAACCAACCAAGATAAACTCCAAAATTAAACCCTACCAAGACAAAACACATGAGAGATGTAATGATTTTTAGGGCCATCCCTAGGGGGCATGACCCAGGACAAATCAGTCTCCTCATCTGGCTCCCTGCCACTCCCTTCCTGCTAGTCTGTTTGCCATCCACCCAGTGCCCTCCTTCCCACCCCCCTGGCACTCTCCTCCTCACCATCCACCTGTCTGCTTATCCTCCTGCCTGCCTGCTGCTCATTTCCCTGTTTTTCTTCCTACACCACTCACCTGCCTGCCTGCTGCTCACCTTCCTGCTAGTCTCTTTCCCATCTGTCCAGTGATGCCCCACTCCTGCCCAACTCCCACTCTCCTCCTCACTGTCCATCTATCTCCTCATTCTCCTCCCACCTGCCTGCCTCATTTTATTGAAGCACAGAGCCCCTCAAAGTGCAGGGCCCAGGGTGGTCACCCTAATTTACCATGCCTAAGGGAGGACTGTGATGATTACATAATTTATTTCTGAACTACCTGCAAGCCACTGCAATGGCACTGAAAATATTGAGCAACAGCAACAATCCCAAGGGACCATACAGTAAAAAGCACCAACACTAAACTTGACCAAAACATCATGACTATGTCTACACTGCAGGCTTTTTGCACAAGAACGGCTGTTCTTGCGCAAAAACTTGTGGAGTGTTTACACTGCACGTGTGTTCTTGCGCAAGTAAATTTACAGTAAAGCATCAGAAGAGAGGGCTTCTTGCGCAAGAGTTATTCCTCTCCCCACAAGGAATAAGCCCTCTTGCGAAAGAAGGCAGTGTGGATGGGCAACGGGGGTTTCTTGTGCAATAAATCCCTATGGTTAAAATGGCCATCAGAGGTTTCTTGCGTAAGAGAGCGTCCACACTGCCATGGACACTCTTGCGCAAAAGCACATTGCAGTCACGAGATCTTTTGTGCAAGAACTCTTGCGCAAAACAGTTCTTGCGCAAGAAGCCTGCATTGTAGACGTAGCCCATGATTTTGAACATATCTTTATAAACACCCTTCCTCTATGCACCTGTGACTGAGTTTGCTACAATTTAAGGGTCATCCAGAAGGTAATAATCAGGATAGTCTGAGGATAATCAAAATCTCCCTTTTCTGCCCTAAGACTGAACTATTCAAACAGGAGCAGGCAGCTGGCTAGGGGAGAGGAGACTAGAAGCTAGACAGGCTGTGAAAGGTGGCGATATCTGTTCCACTCTATGAAGCCAGCCAGATCATCCACAAAGACTTTGGCTGTGTCTACATTGGTGTGATCTTGTGCAAAAGCAGCCGCTTTTGTGCCAAAACTTGATGCCTGTCTACACTGGCCGCAAGTTCTTGCGCAAGAACACTGACGTTCTAATGTATGAAATCAGTGCTTGTTGTGCAAGAACTATGATGCTCCCGCTCAGGAATAAGCCCTCTTGCGCAACTGTTCTTGCGCAAGAGGCCAGTGTAGACAGGCAACATGAATTACTTGCGCAAGAAAGCCCTATGGTTAAAATGGCCATCAGAGCTTTCTTGCACAAGAGAGCATCTACACTGGCAAGGATGCTCTTGTGCAAAAGCACACCTCTTGCGCAAAGGCACATGCCAGTGTAGACGCTCTCTTCTGGAAGAGTTTTTGCACAAGAACTCTTCCGCAAAAGAGCTCTTGCGCAAAATCATGCCAGTGTAGACGTAGCCTTTGAGTTTGAGAGCTCTGAATACGATTCCTTAGGTAAAGGGCTTTAGAACTGTCATTCCAAGTGCTCCTTCCCTGGGGCTCCATTAAAGATGATACCTCTGTTGATTAGTTTATTGTGGCTTCTCATTGCTCTGATCTGTGCAGTTTATGACACCCAGTTGTGGGAAAGCAAGGTGGGGCTTCCCCTGCAGTGATACAGCTAACCACAAAGAAGTGAAAAAGAGTGGCCTACCCATTTCTAGCCCCAGTTTTCTGTGCCTCTTTAATCCATCTTGAGATTCATCTGCTTGTTAGAATGCAAACACTTGTTCTATAACCCCTATCTACTCCAGCTGCCTTGATGCCTCAGGAGGCAGAATCCATGACCACTCAATTATTTTGTATGCATGCCCCAACAGCAACACTTTCAGTTGCCAGACGGGGTGCTATCTTGTCCCTATATTTCATTGACTCTTTGGCTCTCATGTACTACTGGGTTGAGCACTTCCTGTACTAGTTGCATTTTACTTAAACTGGGCTCTAGCACCCATTACCTTTGAGTTTTCTCCCTACAAAATTGTTTATTATGCAGCAAATTAGCATTTCTTTTATTGACACCCATTTCCAGGGCTGGTGTCATGTTAATGCAAAGCATTATCTCAGCTCAGCACATCCGCAGTGGAAATTTGGACTCCTCTACATTTATTTTCAGTTGCTTGGTGGAATTTTCTGGAGATGAACACATCCCAACCACATAATGCCAAAGATGTGTCAAATATACACATTTGAGCACTTTCATTAGCTGGCTATAACTTCCATGTGATACATCAACTCTGCTGCCATCTCACATTGTAGCTTCCCCTGGGATTATATTTTTATAATGGATGGATCTCTGAGGGTCTACATATTCTGAATATCCCATCACTTCCCTCCACTGAATCCACTTAGTCTATGAGCTTCTTACTGGGTTTATTACAGTTGTATAACCCACCCTCTTTAATTCTTTCTGTAATTACTGTCAAGGCCACTAGTATTCAGTTTACAGACACCATGTTGTTAAATGGCCTGGTTTATGCAATATTACGTGCCCCAAAGGACAATATTAAAATACCAGTAGATGTGCCAAGAAATTGCAGCTCTCATTCTGCTGCCTCTGAGGTTTAATTTTATCACAAAGTCTAGAGCTCTTGTATGCTTTCTGGCACTGCTTTGTTTTTGTTTTTTAATGAAATATTGGACCTGGTTTCTTAGCAAAGACTCCTTCTCTGAGTGACATCATTACAAAGAGTTAATGGTTAAAGGGGGATTAACACTGCATGGTTTCACTTATATTTCAGCATGTTGTATATACACACTGTTTCATCTTCTTTTCCATATAACATCACCTATGTGCCATCAGCATTGTCTACAAAAATACTTGATATGTGCCTCCTAAAAGACACATCTTCCTTATATCTGTATAACTGCCCTTTCTCTATCCACATGGGTAGGTTTTCAAAACCCAGAGAAACAGCTACAAGGAAACTCACCTAATCAGAAAGGCAAGCTACAATTTCTCTTCTGGAAAAAAATGTGACCATTAAGTTGTGTGGGAAAAGGGGGATTAGCCAGGAATAGGAAGGGAGGAGTAGACAGTCACTATGCAGCATGCCTCTCCTCAGACGGGCCGGTGTTTATGTAAAACCAGAAATTAATCAGACTTGCTGGAAGCAGTAATAATTGCTCTTCCATATTTTCTGACTTCCACTGGAAGAATTACAAAACACAGTCTATGACCTAGAAGCCAATGGCAGCATGCTAATAGCACCTGTGCTGTCATTTTAAGCAATGGGAAGCCTGGAAATTCACAATGAGACAAACTCCATGGGGAATCCTGGCCCCCTCAGACTTCAATGGGAGTTTTGCCACCGATTTCAGTGAGGTTAGGATTCCATCCCATGTGTCTGGCCTGTTTTCACGGGAAAACCTGGATTTAATTGCATGAATCCCGCAGCCTCTGCTCATGTTCATGGCCATGTACCCTGGCTGTTCTGCATCACCACTGCTTCCACAGGAAGGTGGGGAGATGACTGCAGCCCAGCAGCTGCACTTCAAAAGCCACATGATTTTTTGATTATTTTGTTCTCCATGCAGTTTGATGTGAGAGAGGAACATATGGCCCAGAGTGATTTTTTTCCTTTGCAGTTAGCATATCTGTACAGTAGTTCAGCAATTGTTCCATGACATGGCACTTGCAGTCCGTTCCTTGCCCATTCTTTTACACCCTTCTTACTGCTGAGTGTGCAGCCTGGACTCTGCCTACGTTCAGCTTCTACAGCAAAGTCCCTACAGTTGGCTTTTCAAGCATTGCCAGAACTCTTGCAGCACCTTTGTTAAATATTATGTTGTGCTTTTACTAAGGGATTTTAATTCTATTTTGTAGTTTTAACTTTGACTCTGGAAGTACTGAAAGTACAGGAGACCCTCACAATTTGGCTGAGGGGCAGGGGAACTGTGGGGAACTTATTGTGGCTCCTGACCTCTGTGATGAGTTCCCCGCAGCTGCCTGGAGACATGGGGAATTCACCACAGCTGCTCAGAACCGCAGTGAGTTCCCTGTGATTGTCAGCAGCTGCAGTGAGTTCAGGAGCCGTGGGCTCCCAGTATTTGGGAATTTCGCAGTGGATGATGGAATGCATCCATGGCCAATGGTGAGGGTTTCCTGTACTCCCAAACTTTCTTGTTGTGTGTGATGGGCTAACTACCTTGCACTCACCCTGCAGGATTTAATGAAGGCCAGATAGGCCAGTTAACTCATTAGCCTGGTTCAGTAGGGCATGAATAAGCGGGGCCTATAAAGAAGAGGAACTGAAAGAGCTTCTGGGAATAGGCAGCTACTCCTAGGAGAAAGGAGTGAGTTTGCACTACTGGCTGTAGTGACTCACTGAGAGGAGGCTTTGGGATCTGCTAGGCATAAGAAGATATGGGGAACCAGTAGTAGAAAGCAGCTCAGGGATAGAAAAGTGAGACCAGAGAGAGAAGGCCCAGACTGCTGAGCAAATGGTCTCTGCCAGGAACCCAGAAAAGAGGATGGGTCTGGGTTTCCCTACTAGCTATTGTGCATGTGGCAGAAGCATTGAATGGGAGTACTGCCTAGGATTAAGGAGGTAAACCTCCTCCAGAAGGGACATAGCCAGGGGAAGAGCTACAAAGAGAATGCTGCAGTTCCTGAGGCTGTGAGAGGGATTGCAGATGGACAGCAGAGACAGAAGTGTGCCCCCTGATGCTGTGCAAGTCAGAGACCCTTTATCTGTTATCAATGAAGCTTGCATGATCCCATAATTACAGTATTGAGTTTACAATCACACAGTCAAGATTAAAAGCATCTAATGCCTTTGGGAGCTGCTATGTTCATCTGCAAATTAACATACAGCACTCATACTACTTTTTTTTCCAGTGAGCAATGTGTATCGAATTTGTTGTTACCTAATGTCAACACCCGGGTGAGCAGTCATCTTCCCCAGTTAATGGAAATACAGAGTTTATTTCAAATTGCCCAAACCTTTCCTATGTTACAGCCTGTTGGCTTTTCTTGTAGGCCCATGGTTCTGGCTCAGTGTTAATAAATACAGAGTGATGAACATTGGAGAGAAAAAGTTAAATTATATGGGCAAGTTATATGGTTCTAAGAATACCAACTCAAGAAAGAGATCTTAACATTGCTGTAGATAATTAATTAAATGATTTGCTCAAAGTGCAGCTGTAATCAAAAAAGCAAACAAAATATCAGTATTCACAGGAATAGGATGGTGAATAATAGTGAAAACATTACAGTATCATGATATAAACTGACAGAGTGGCTTCATCTAGAATACTGTGTAGGACTGGTTACCTCTACTCCAAGTACATCACAGAACTAGAGGGCATCCAGAAAAGGAAAACAAGAATAATTAAGGGCACCGTAAAACTCACATGAAGAAAGGATTGGAATGGTTTGCCTTAGAAGGGAGACAAACAAGAAGAGACGTGATATGAAATGAATGGGCCAGAGAAAAGAGCAAGAGATATTCAATGAAAATAGAGTTGGGAAATTAAAAACCCATAAAAGGAAACCCTTTTCTACACAACGTGCAACTGAACTGCAGAAGTCATTGCCAAAAAGTCACTGAGACAAAAAGTCACTGAGACCAAAAATTTAAAATTCAAAAAGAGGCTGGATTTATATAGATTTCAAGAATATACAGCATTATCTGTATGTATATTTTAGAGATTTGTTCATCTTTCTGTCAAGTGCATTTGTTCAAGAACTCCTCCTAAATGGTAAGAGGTAGGATCACTAAATTTGGTATGCAGTTTCCTCTTATTTTAACTTAAAAGCAAGGTCAGGGTTTGGTTGGGCCAGGAAAATGGGATGTGCCTGGAATTCAATTGTTTTTCATAACATGGAAAGGGAGGGGGCTGAGTGGAGGGACAGTATACTCATAGTCACCACTGGGGGCTTTGCAGTACAGTTGTCCCCTGCGCTTAGAGTGACCACTGGGAGCAGATGTACCACCTAGGGACTGGTCAAGTGGGGATGGGGCTCCTTATCTTGCCGGTCATGGCCCAGGCTAGTGGGCTCCCTCCCAAATTCCTATCCTCTCAGCCCCAGCGCCAGACCAGAGGAGAAGGAGCAAATTCAACACTATCAATTTAGGATTGAATAAGAATTTCAATTGCTTAACACATTACAAAGACAATTTCCCCTCTTTGGATATTCACATCTCCACACCAAATGCTGTGAATGACTCACTTCCACCCTGACTTGATTCCCTTCATTAACACAAGCAGTTTCTTCTTTATATATACCCCTGCTTCTGTATCTTCCACTCCAATTCATCTGATGCAATGGGTTTTACCGACAAAACTTATGCTCTAAATAAATCTGTTAGTCTCTAAGGCTACAGCTACACTATGACTTTTGCCACAAGAGCCTATGCAAATGAAGTGCGGATCAGCATTTTCCTGCGCTTCATTTGCATGCTCTCTTTCGGTCCGTTTTTGTGCTAGGGGTTTTTGTGCAAAAATAGTCAGTGTGGCATGACTGCTTTATGAAACCCTTTTCCCAAGAGATATGCCTCTCTGGGACAGGCATAAGAATCTTGCGGAAAAAGAGGTTTTTGCACAAAACAGCCATGGTTACTCTGCCTGTTTTTGCGCAAAAATCCGTAGCGCAAAAATGGACCGAAAGAGAGTTTGCAAATGAAGCGCAGGAAAATGCTAATCTGCACTTCATTTGCATAGGCTCTTGAGGCAAAAGTCATAGTGTAGCTGTAGCCTAAGGTGCCACAGGACTCCATGTTGTTTTTGCAGCTACCGACTGTGGCAAAGCTCCTTCTTAACCTTGGTGGGTCCTGTGCTTTCAGGCAGACTACTTGCTTAAGAGGCTCACAGCACCCCTCAGTTTAGGTACTGGCTTGCTGTTTGTTGAGTTCCTTGGCCAACATGGGAAAAAGAGGGGAAACCAAATTTCATAGTCTTTGCAGTCCATCCCAGTGGTACAGGGTAGGACAAACCATTGTACCAAAACCAATCTCTTTCTAGTACTGAAATGGCAGGGTGGGGGAGAACTTGGACCCGCTCTCTCCTCTGGGTTCCAGCCCAGGGATCCTGTAATAACAGCTGTCTATAATGTTTCTGGTAACAGCTATGTGACAGCTACGAATCCTTAGGCCACTTCCCCATAGCCCTCCCTTACCCCTTCCATACTGGAGGTTCTTCCTCCTGATATCTGCCTGCACTTTCTTCTCCCAGACTCTCCACTATGGGCAGCTGATATGCTAGGCAGGGGAAGGCATTGCCTTCCCAAACCGTCAGCCTGGCCCCACCCACATCCCGCCCCAAGAACGCCTATTGTAGGCATACTGGAGCAGAGTGTTGCTGCCCTCAAGCACCTACCCATGCTCCAGAGCAGGGGATAGGCATGTAAAATTTTGATTATTTGGCTAATCAAATAGTTGATGCAATTTGCATCGACTATTCGATTAGTCGATAAGCACACTTCTGCTTTTGAAGTGTAGCAATAGCCCCCAGGCCGGTTGCTACACTTCAAAGGCGAAAGTGCTGTGGGGAGCAAGGAGCCAGCAGGGGACTCAAGCAGTCCCCTTCTGGCCTCATGCTCCCCATGGCATTTCAAAGTGACAGCGCCATGTGACGCCCAGGGTCTGGCCCCAGGCTCCACGCAGTGCTGCCGCTTTGAAGCATCCCCACCACTTCCCCCCCTTGCTGCCTCTTTCTGGTAGAGAGAGCCGGGTGGTGAAGGGGGGAAAGCGGCTAGTTGACTAACCTGTCGACTATCCAATGTTGTTGTTGTTGTTCGTTGTCTCTCGGGAGCCGAGGAAGACATGTTGTGCATTTCATTTGTGGAGACGCATGTGGCTCCGGAGCCCAAAGGTCGAAGCACACGTGCGGCTAAAAATAGGGCATGGGACGCTGGTTGTCAGGACAGGAGAGAACACAGCTCTATGTCGTCTTTCACGTGCAGCTGCGAGGCATTGGCAGCGGTCGTCCTCAAACTTTGTTACTGCTTTTCTCGAAAGGGAACGCCAATTAGTCCTGTCTGCAGCAGCTAGTTCAAATTGTCGAGGTTGAAGGCCTGTCCACTGCAAGTTGGTCTTCAGGTTATTCTTATACCTCTTCCTCGGGCGTCCCTGTTTGCAACTACCACGTACCAGCTCCCGTAGAACTTATTGGGTAGTCCACTAGTCATTCACATCCCTATCTGGGGAGACTTGAGCCGCCCACCCTCCCCATGCTCTGGGGCTGGGTAAACTGGGAACACACACCGCTCCACCTTCCCAATGGTGTTGTTGGGGGTGGGGGTGGTAGAAGCAGCTTAGCTCCTGTGCGGGGTGGGGGCTGGACAGAAGTGGCAGGGCTGGGGACAGGGCTCGGGGCTTGCCTCACCCACTCCCTATGTTCTCCACCACACTTTCTCTCATCAGCTTCTTCCTCACACGCTGAATTAAATCAAGTTCCACTTGTTCTTAATTGACCCCAGGTGTTCTGAATGGTCTGTATCCCTCTGGCCTGACCCCCATCACAGGACTAACATGGATAACTCTCAGACTTATCCTGGGAACTGTATGCAATGGAGACTTCTCAGAGAGAACATGCAGGCAATGTAGACTGCTTGACCAATGGAGGCAGACCCCCTGTCACAAGCTGGAAATTATAGAAGAAATTATAGAAGAGGGGAAGTGACATCATCACCTGACCTCATTCTCCCCACAACTCAGACTTGAACTGGGGAATGGTCAGGGTGGTCCCAGGCTGAAAGACAGTTGCAGCCTCTGTGTTGAGGATCTGTAGCCTTACTATACCATCTGTCAGGATGAGACACTGCTTCATTCAAACCCTGTTTAGATTGTAGAACTCAGACTGCAAATGTGTATTTGTCACTGAAGTAGCCAACTCTGATTTCCATGTCTGCTACTTCCAATAATTTAAAATCTACTTTCCATAGTTAATAAATCTGTTTTATATTTTACCTAAAACAGTTTGTTTTGGTTGAAGAGCTTGGGAAATCTCCAGTCGATTTACAAAAGATAGTGTGTGGGCATGTCTAGACTGCAAGGATCTATCGAAAAAAAGATACACAAAATGCAGAGCACATTTCTTTGCCTATATTTTTCCGATATTTTTGTCGGAAGAGGCTTTTCCGAAATTTAGCCCATCTAGACTGGGCCAAATTTTGGAAAAAAAACCCCTCTTTCGAAAGCCCCCTTCTTCCTCATGGAACGAGGAAAACAGGGGCTTCTGAAAGAACGTGTTTGCTTTCCACAAAAAAAAGCGGAAGAGCAAATGCGTTCCCTGAACGTGGCGGAGTTTTTTCAGGATACCACAGTCTAGCCATGTTCTTTTTTTAAATTTATCGTCTAAACTTACCCCATTTCCACTAGCATTCACTATGTTAGGCATCCTGTCACCCAGGCATGGCCTTTGGGGAGGTTGCCTTGGGCCCTGCACATTCAGGGTCCTGTGCTGTCTAGCTCCCAGCCCCGCTCAACCGGTCGCTCACTCGCTGCCCTGATTGGGAGGCGCTGGCAGAGACAGATTTGTTTTTCCATACACATTTTTAAAGTGTGTGTGTGGATTTGCTCTGCTGCCTTGAACTGGCCCATGCCATCTTTCTGCCCTGGGGCTGCAGGGGAGACTCGGGTGGGGAGCAGGCGCCACAGAGGGGGTCACCAGCAAAGGCTCCAGAGGGAAGGAGACCGGAGGAGCAGCAGCCTCCCACAGTGGAAGGTGATGGGCTGTCAGAGTCCCTTGCCCCACCTGCCCCCTACGCTGTCTGGGAGCAGGACACCCTGAGCTGGCCAGGCACTGCCAGGCTATCTAACCCCCCTACACTCTTGGGGTCGGTGCCACTCTCATTAGGAGAAGCATCTTGGACAAGCGCTCCAGCCCCTCCCTAGCCATGCAGCTGGGCTGTGACCCACTCTGATTGGACATTAAACATCGAGTTGGGTTGCAGCACATCCCAGAGAATCCTCAGCAACCCTGCCCAGCCGTGCAGCTCAGCCAACCACAGTGTGCTGCCTTGGACCCCGCAAATGCTTTGGCCGGGCCTGCTGTCACCCTCCATCTTCTTGACAAAAACCAAAACAAAGAAGTCATTAAGCACCTCTGCCATTTCCAAGTTTCCAGTTATTGTTTCTCCCTCTTTACTGAGTAATGGGTCTACCCTGTCCTTGGTCTTCCTCTTGCTTTTAATATACTTGTAGAATGTCTTCTTGTTACCTTTTATGTCTCCAGCTAGATTTAGCTCATTTTGTGCCTTGGCCTTTCTAATCTTGCCCCTGCATGCCTGTGTTGTTTGCTAATATTCATCATTTGTAATTTTACCTAGTTTCTACTTTTTATGAAACTCCTTTTTTATTTTTACATCATATAAGATCTGTTGATCCAAGATGGTCTACTGTCATATTTTCTATCTTTCCTATGCAGTGGAATAGTTTGCTTTTGGGCCCTTAATCATGTCCCTTTTAAAAAGTGCCAATGCTCTTCAGTTTTTTTCCTCTTAGTCTTGCTTCCCATGGGACCTTACCTACCAGCTCTCTGAGTTTACTAAAAATCTGCCTCCCTGAAATCCATTGTCTCTATTTTGCTGTTCTCCCTTCTACCGTTCCTTAGAATCATGAACTCTATGATTTCATGATCACTTTCACCCAAGCTGCCTTCCACTTTCAAATTTTCAACCAGTCCCTCCCTATTGTTAAAATCAAATCAAGAACAGCTTCCCCCCAGTAGCTTTCTCAACCTTCTGAAAGAAAAAAAAAAGTCTCCAATGCAGTCTAAGAACTTATTGGATAATCTGTGCCCTGCTGTGTTAGTTTCCTAACATATGTCTGGGTAGTTGAAATCCCCCATCACCACCAAAACCTGTGCTTTGTTAGTTGTTTAAAAAAACTAAATGATTTTGTTAGTTGTTTAAAAAAAGCCTCATCCACCTCTTCTGCCTGGATAGGGGGTCTGTAATAGACCCCTAGTATGACATCACCCTTGGGTTTTTTACCCCTTTTTACCTAACCCAGAAACTCTCAACAAGTCTGTCTCCTATGTCCATCTCCACCTCAGTCCAAGTATATTCATTTTAATATACAAGGTAACACCTCCTCCCTTTTTCCCTGCCTATCATTCCTGAGCAAGCTGTACCCTTCTATACCAATATTCTATTGGGGTGTATTATCCCACCAAGTCTCTGTGATAAACACAACTATGACATAGTTGTGTTTATTTATTAGCACTTCAGGTTCTTCCTTCTTATTCCCCATACTTCTTGCATTTGTATATAGGCATCTAAGATACTGATTTGATTTTGCCTCCCCACCCCCCCCCCAATTCTGCCCTGTCCCTCCTTTATCTCTGCTATTATCGCCCATGCTCCCTCCCATTTCTGTGTCATCTCCCAGGTCTCCAGGTTTTTCATTTCATAAATTCAAACTTGAAATAAAGGCAAATTCTCTCATAAGAGTTGTTTTAGCCTCACTCCTATATTTTCAAGTATGATTAATTAGATTTGTGACTTCTCCAGGAACTCTCATTTCCATCCAAGTGTCAAATAATGAAGACTCCACAAATCACATCCTAATATCAAACCTTCACTCTTCATAGGTCACATTCCTACACCATTACATTGAGGAATTCAGACCTGTTCTACATCTAAAATTTGGGTGGACCTAGCTACATAACTCAGGAGTGTGAAAGATCCACACCCTTGAGAGATGTAGTTAAGTTGACCTAAACTCTGATAAGAATTCTTCAATTTATCTAGCCACTGCCTCTCAAGAGGGATGGTGCGACAGCCTACTAGCCAAGACAGGGTTAAACCCACATTCTGGACAGCAGAAGTCCCACCTGATAGGCCAGACTTGGCATGCTCTAGACGCTACAGCGGTATGAAGTTAGGAAGCCCAAATCATTATGGGCTGGAGACTAGATAGATGGACCTGTGCTGGAAGCTCCTGCTGATGAGTGGCTACAGCCCCTGCCTGCAGAAAGTGGAAGCCCCAAGAGCCTGCTGAGATGTAACTGATAGAGCCACAGGAAGTGACTTCTGCTGTGGACCTTAGAGACCCTAAAGCCTCATGGACAGCCTCAACAGAGACAATTGTAGGAGGTAACCCAGAAAGGGTGATGGAGTGGTATCTCTCCACTGGGTAAGCTCAGTGTGTTTTCGTGGGATTCCTTGCTGAGCTAGTGGTGGACCACTGTGCTGCTGTTAGGGGCCTGGTGAAGTCAGGTTGGCCTGAACTCCCCTACCTGGACTGCCAGCCCCCTTTTCTGGTGACCCCTTGGATACTGGCTACTAGTCTGTGTTGTTCCACACTGAAGGGCTGCACAATTGACTCTGGCCATTAGACCATGCTGCCCCAGGCACTGAGGCCAGGTCCAAACTACACCCTAAGGTCCGCTTAAGGTATACAATTCCAGCTATGTAAAAAAAGGTATACAATTCCAGCTTCGGCAGCTTCCTCATAGTGGGAGGTCAATGGGAGAAATGCTCCCATCTACTGCCCTTACTCCTAATGTAGTGCTAATGTAGGCATTCGCACTACACGCGGCAGTCAGAAGTTAATCCGAACTAAGTCCTTAGTTCGGATTAACTGTTACACCTCATTGCAGGAGGAGTAACAGTTAATCCGAACTAAGGATTTAGTTTGGATTAACTTCTGACTGCCGCGTGTAGCCGCGGGCAGTCAGTTCGAACTAAGGGGATTTAAAAATGGCGCCCGCCCGGGAACATGCAAATGAAGCCCGGTATATTTAAATCCCGGGCTTCATTTGCAAGTTTGAATGCCTACTAGCCACCCTAGTTCGAACTAGGGGGGCTAGTGTAGACATACCAAAGCTATTTACTCAGGCTCCAGTATGTATTCCCTCCACCAGTGAGCAACAGACATCTGGTCTGGGTCTGTCACAGCCTGTAGAAACATTTCTTGTTACCTTTCGCATTCCTTGCTAGCTGCAATACCAATTGTGCTTTGCCTTTCTGATTGCACAAGCAATATATCCATACTCTTCCCTAATCATCTGTCCAAGTTTCTGCTTCTTATAAGCTTCCTTTTGGTGTTTAAGCTTGCAGAGGTTTAACTACTAAGCCAAACTGATCACATACCATATTTGCTTTTCTTACTGTGCTTTGGGATGATTTGTTCCTGTGCCTTCAATAAAACTTCTTTAAAATACAGCCAGCAATCCTGGATTCCTTTCCTCTTCTTGGGTACATCTATACAGCAACATTATTTTGAAATAACTAGTGTTATTTTGAAATAACTAGTGTTCTTCTGAAATAACTTAGTCCGTGTCTACCCAGCAGTTATTTCAAAATAATATCAAAATACTGTCAAGCTCGAGGATTTCTTACTCCGATTCCTGTAACCCTCATTGTATGAGGAATAAGGAAAATCGGAGGAAGAGTGCTCTATTTCAAAATAAGTGCTGTGTAAATGCTCCCAATTTCAAAATAAGCTATTTTGAAATAAACTTCGCAATTGACATAGCTCAATTTGTGTAGCTTATTTCGAGTTAAGTCCTGCTGTGTAGACGTACCCCTTGTTAGCATCCCAGAGGATTCTGCCCATCAGTTCTCTGAGGGAGTCTAATGTTTGCTTATCTGAAGTCCATGGTCTGTATTTTGCTGCACTTCTTCCTTCCTTTCATTGATGTCCTGAAATCGACCCTCTCATGATCACTGCTTCTCAGGTTGCCACCCACATCTGCTTCCCCTACTAATTCCTCCCTGTTTGTGAGCAACAGATCAAGCTATGCACGGCCCCTGGTTGGTTCCTTCAGCACTTGTATCAGGAAGTTGTCCCCTATATTCTCCAAAAACTTCCTGGATTGTCTGTGCACTGTTGTATTGGTCTCCCAACAGATGTCAGGGTGATGAAAATCCCCCATGAGAACCAGGGCCTGTGATCTGGAAGCTTCTGGTAGTTGTCTGAAGAAAGCCTCACCTACCTCATCCACCTAATCTAGTAATCTATAGCAGACACTGATCACGACACCACCCCTGTTGCTTTCGCCTTTAAACTTAACCCAAAGACTCTCAACAGGCTTTTCTTCCATTTTATAATGGAGCTATGAGCAATCATACTGCTCTCTTACATACAGTGAAACTCCTTCATCTTTTCTCCCTGAGATGGACAAGCAGACTTAAGAGCAGTGTCCACACACCCCGTATGCACACCTCTAAAAGAGGAGTTTACACCTTCACAGATGGATTTAGTACAGCAACAGAACAAACCCCTTCTGTGGCTGTACCAAGTATCTACACTACAGTAGTGTTGCAGCAGCTGTGTCTTTGTGGTACACAAAGTGTGAACATACCTTCAGCTAACCAAAGAACTCTGCAGTGGAGCAGGGTGAACTCTACACTAATGTTAGTCCCACCTTACTCCTAAGTGGAATTCAAATACATAATAAACATACTCATTCAGGTCTTGTACAACCAGTATAGGTCTAGGGTATATGAACACATTCTCTATAGATATGCAGAGTACTCTATAGAATGGAAATATCCTTGTAGAACTCTGGTTTTATTACTATCTACAGAGAGAAATCAGGTTACTGTATTCCTTAATAAGAGGGAATAAAGGCATGGCTTTTGCTACTGAATCTATCAGTTCTAATAAAGTTCTTGGAATTGATGGTGCACTATTCAGCATTCCCTGATACTAGAACTGATACCTGCCATTAGCAAATACTAAGAAAACCATTTAAGTGATAATGACAGAGAAATGCATCTTGCTTTATAACATCTCTGAGCTGTACTAAACTGGGTACCTTTTTTATGAACTGTTCAATAACAGACTTTACTACTTCACTCAATTTTAATTCCTTTTCACATTTAAAATTGCCTGCATTTCTGGGGAGTTATAAAAAACTGAATGTATTTTATAAAAAAAAACAACACTCATTTTTATTTCATTTAGGGCACAGGAACAAGAACATTGGTAGTAAAATCTGCAAAATGATGAATAGCTGTAGTTTTGTAGATGCATCAGAGTCAGAGATTTTAGAAATTAAACTGGCATGCTTCTTAGGAAATCCATCAAAGTTTAATTGCCTATATTGTTTTTGTGATTATTTTTATAGATTTTCATAAAGAAACAAAACATAGAAAGGTGAATGATTTACAGCTTATGTCTCCAAATCCCACTCTCTTCACAAGCTCTCCAGCAGAATTTTAGAATTTCACAATTTTACAATTTGCCAAAGCTGCAAGAACAGACAACACTACATAGACATAACACATTAGGGCGAGGATAAATAGGAGGAGATATATCTGGACAGGAAGGGGAGGAGACAGCTTAGGTGAAATATAAGTCTAGCATACTCTGGGCCATCTCAACACTTTTATCCAATTGTATCTAGAAACAGAGCCCAAATGTCTTCAAATTAATGGAATTGTTCTCTAGGGCTACGTCTAGACTGCTCCCTCTTGCGCAAGAGAATATGCAAATGAGGCAAAGCGGTGACTATCGCTGGGCCTCATTTGCATACTTAATGAGCTGCCTTTTTTGCACAAGGGGCTTTTGCGCAAAAAGGAGCCATCTACACCGCTCCTTTTAATGCAAAACCCCCCTCTTGCGCAAGAGCCGTCTGCCGCTTTTTTCAGGAAGAATGGCTCTTGCGCAAGAGGGAGGTTTTGCGCAAAAAGGAGCAGTGTAGATGGCTCCTTTTCATGCAAAAGCCCCTTGTGCAAAATGGCAGCTCATTAAGTATGCAAATGAGGCCCAGCAATATTCATTGCTTCGTCTCATTTGCATATTCTCTTGTGCAAGGGGGGGCAGTCTAGACATAGCCTAAGGGTGTGTCTACACAGCAAAGTTATTTCGGAATAACCGCCATTATTCTGAAATAACTATGTGAGCGTCTACACAGCAATTCCGGTATTTCAAAATAATTTTGAAATAATGGCTGGCTTATTCTGACTTCTGTAAACCTCATTCTATGAAGAATAACACCTATTCCGAAATAGCTATTTCGAAATAAGGCGTGTGTAGATGCTCCACTTGTGCTATTTCGAAATAGCTCCTCACCAGGGCCATTCTAAGTTATTCCTCCAGGGGCTCTAAATCGAGATAGCATGTCTACATTAGGGAAGCCTGCCTCGGACTCATTTTGAGGCTTCCCTGCAGTGTAGACGTGCTATTTCGAAACAAGCTATTTTGGAAGAACTATTCCGGAATAGCTTATTCTGAAATAACTGTGCAGTGTAGACATACCCTAAGGCAATAACCTATTCTTGCTAACTCAGACAGATCTGAATACAACTGCTCTATTCTGGCCATAAGCTTACTCTTCCATTTTTGTAAAATTATGTGCTTGGGGATCATTGCAGTCCTCAGAACCCAACAAACTCATTGTAACTGCATTAAATCCAGCTTAGCAGGTAAATTGGAAAGAATTTTGGATTGTGGTTTGGCTTCTAAAGCTGACCACTATTTTAACTCTTGTGTCCACCTTTTTCCACAGATACCTGTTGGACAGTCCCATAGCATATGGATCAGAATTCCTTTTTCTTTGGCATATAGCCAACAGACATTAGAGGATAGATCTCTGATGGTGTCCAATAGATTTTGAATAATTTTTTTTGCTGTATCAAGCATAACTTTGGATGCATAGAAGCTTTGTTAATATTGTGTTATATGCTCTGCCACTGGAATTCTTTTAAGAGCTTTGATAAATCCTACTCCCGGGCTTTCACAGAGAACTCCAGCCTAATGGAGTTCCTCTTCCTTAGAAAAGCAGGCATAGTGGGCATGAGCCTGAAGAGTTTATGGAACACTTCTAAGGTTCCAGTAGTTCTGGGGCTTCTCATAGGGAATCAAGGGAACAAACCCAAACCAAATTTCTATATTAGCAAGTTTCTAAGGGCATGTCCAGTGCTTAAATTCAGCTGGTGCTGTCCAGAGCGGAACGTTGGTAAATATTTTCAACCTGGATTTTTCATAGCATGTTGGGGAGGGGACAATGGGGCACTCTGGGAAATACTCTTATAAGAATTTAAGCCTTAGGCATGTCAACATTGCCTTGAAGTTCGGATGTAGTGGGTGTAAATAGCAGCGTGCACCAAAGAGCTGAGTTGTATCTCCCCCATGTGGACACTGTAGGTGTGAACGCTAAGTTCTGTGTTCACACTAATGACCCAAACTGCAAGCCTGAGTAGACAAGCCCTCAGTTGTATATGTACCACCACTTCTCTGACAGCTGCAGGACAGAACTACTTTAATGTTAGACAAGGGACAAAGTTCTCAAAGCTGACTTAGTAGGAAATCTATATGATCTCCCCTACCAGCCAATTCCTCCAAATTATAGGCTTCTTCTCAATCTGCAATCCTGGGTTGCCCCAAATAGGTGCTCTTTTGGGATGTCAAGAATGAAATTGATACCTCTTCACTAGGATAGCTCAGACCATTCACACAGCCAACTTGTTTTTCTTCATTGGAGAAAAAGAACAACTGAATAGACCTGCAGGGGAAACTGGATACAGGAACACACATTCAGTTTCCACTCATGTGGGTATAAAGGTATTGGCATGCTGGAAAAGTTTTGCTATCTCTGACATGATGAGATCATAATAGCAGTTTTGTAGGTCCAAGAGGCCAAACCTTCCTTTGGGAAGTTGGAGTCTTTTAAATGATAGTCATGATTGTTGACTAGAGCCCCATTGGAAGGATCCAATAATATTAAATTTTCTAAATTGGAGGGATTATACAGCTAGATTGCTTGGAGTATAGAAGAGCCTTGGCAGAATATTGATTTGTATTGAGTTAACCCTTCTCCAGAGGATCAGGCAGAGAGGATGCCACACATTGTATCACTATTTGAGAGCGTACAAAATCTACGTTTACTTTCAATCTACCTATATCCTCAACAGATTTGTTGTTAGAACTCATCATAGATGTGGACTTTTGTGAGTGCTGTAATACTTCCTGAATTATAATTGCTTATTTCATCAAATTCACATGACATCTACCATATTCTATAGAAAACTTGTCTCTCAGTCCAATGGGTTCTTGCTCCACACTTACTGAAAGATATTTATAGTTATTTGTTAGAATTAAGTCTTATTTAATCACAGAAGGAGTGACCCATAAAGAACCAGGTGTCTTGTTCTAACAACTGTTTTACAGAGCATAATTAGATTCTTGCAGGAGAAGCATCACTAGTATAGTACTTAGAACTACACCTTAACAGAAACATTGAATTGGCAGCTATTCACTGTCTCTTTGTACAGTGTCATATAGCATATATCAACAGATGGAAGAACTAGGAAAACTTATATTGGCACCTCCACCTGTACCCATATGTGTAACACTGGTAAGCAACTTAGCTGTGCTGTTACATCCTGAGCTGCTCTTGGGTGCTGCAGCTAAAGGCACTTCTTTTACCTGTGTCTGATGAGATTTTTTTTCTTTTTACCTCTACCATACCACAATTATCCACACCTTTGTCATCTCAAGACTGTAGATCAGTGGTTCTCAACTAGGAGTATGCAGAGGTCTTCTGGGCAGTACATCAACTCGTCTGGACATTTGCCTAGTTTTACAACAGGCTACATTAAAAAAAAAAACACTAGTGAAATCAGTAGAGATTAATATTTCACACGATTATTTGTTTATACTGCGCTATACACTGAAATTTAACTAAAATATTTATATTCCAATTGATCAGTGTTTCTCAAAGTGCTCCACGGATCCACTGTAAGAAAGCTGCTACCAGGCGGTTCCGGTTTGTTTACTTACTGGCTCTGCAGACACATAGCCTCATGGCTCCCATTGGCTGCGGTTCATTGTTTGCAACCAAGGGGAGCTGCAGGAAACAGTGACTCAGGTCACGCTGCTTCCTGTGGCTCCCCTTGGCTGCAAACAGTGAACCACAGCCAATGAGAGCCATGGGGCTCCATGGTGGCAAAGCCTGTGAGTAAACAAGCCATAGCGGCCTGAGAGCAGCTTTATCAGAATGGGTCCATGGTCCATTTTGAGAAACACTGCAATTGACTGATTTTATAAATCAATGGTAACAATGAGAGAGTTAGCAATATTTCAGTAATAGTGTGCTGTGACACTTGTATTTTTTATAAACAATGAGAAGTCCTGTGGCACCTTATAGACTAGCAGATTTATTGGATCATAAGCTTTCGTGGGCAAAGACCCACTTCATCAGATGCATATAGTGGAAATTCCAGAGGCAGTTATAAATATACAGGCACATGAAAAGAGTACCAATCAAGAGTAAGGCTAGAGATAACAAGGTCAATTCAGTCAGGGAAGATGAGGCCCACTTCTAGCAGCTGATGTGGAGGTATGAACACCAAGAGAGGAGAAACTGCTTTTGTAGTTGGCTAGCCATTCACAGTCTTTGTTTAATCCTAAACTGATAGTGTCAAATTTGCAAATGAATTCTCAAAGAGAAACTGCAGAAACTTGGGGCTGGCGGGGGCATGGCAGCCATTCTACCTGGCTGTGTCTACACTGGCATGATTTTCCGGAAATGCTTTTAACTGAAAAGTTTTCAGTTAAAAGCATTTTCGGAAAAGAGCGTCTAGATTGGCACGGACGCTTTTCCGCAAAGCACTTTTTGCGGAAAAGCGTCGTGCCAATCTAGACGCGCTTTCATAAAAAAGCCCCGATCGCCATTTTCGCGATCGGGCTTTTTGGCGAAAACAAATCTCAGCTGTCTACACTGGCCCTTTTGCGCAAAGGGACTTTTGCCCGAACGGAGCAGCATAGTATTTCCACAAAAGCACTGATTTCTTACAGTAGGAAGTCAGTGCTTTTGCGGAAATTCAAGCGGCCAGTGTAGACAGCTGGCACGTTCTTCCGCAAAAGCGGCTGATTTTGCGGAAAAACTTGCCAGTCTAGACACAGCCCCTGAGAACTGGGGCTGGCACCTGGAGGTGCAAAAACTCTTGCACAAAAGGTTTCTTGCGCAAGAAGCATGTAGGGTAGACATAGTCAAATGGTTTGTGATCCAAATATGTGAGGGATTATGGAGGGATGCTGCTGTAACTTGTGCTATTTGGTCCCTCCTCCTGGTCCCCCCCAAAACACTTACTGTCCCCAATATAGTCAAATAATGGCTCTGTGTGTGTGTGTGTGTATCACCATGCTGATTGTGGAAAAGATTTCTGAAATACCACAACCATGGAAATGTCATTTTATTTTGCTGCCTGATTTGGTGTTTACAGAAAAATGTAAGCTGGTTTCTGCATGAACACCTTCTTCAAAGAATGCTATTGGCACTGTGTTTAAATAAGACAGATTTTCAGTTTTTCAGGCCAAAGGAGTATGATGGTAACATAGCTGTATACAAGGAAAATAAATATAAAAAAATAGAACAGGATCTTCGGGGACTAATGTCTACTTGGGTCCATACACAAAAACAAGAAGCCATGTTCAGATGCCAGCAGGCTACTGTCACCACTGTTAGAAAACATAGTACAAAATTTCTGCTACTGAAGAGAATATAATCATCATCCAGAAAACCCAGATAAAAAGTAATGTTTTGTTTTATCATGATTTGAAGTGTTACCCTTCACTAAACTTGTGGAAAACCTTAAGTCCTTCAGCAATTGGCTATTAATCAAATCAGCCTGTAGAGGGCCTCCTTGCACTGAGAGCTTTTATTATAAAATCCTCTGTTAAAATGACATCCTCAAAAGCAGGGGGAGGGAATACTGTGGATGCTATGGTTATTTTACAAAATCCTTGAATGTCAGTGGTCATAATATGTGAAATTTAATATTAAGTTCTTTAGAAACCATATAGTAGCTTTAAAGCAAGCCAACATTAAAATTACTAACTATAATACTGCATTTAGTTTATTCACCTCTATTCTGAAAGCATCTTCCAGCAAATATGTAAAACAAAGGAAAATTCAGAGTAATAGTACATCTATTTGTTTCTGCTTTGAAAACTACATATACTTGTATGGATTATTCCAAGAGGTAATAGATACTGTGCTGAATATATTCTGACAAATTTAAAAGACATTCAGTCAAAACAAACAGAATTAAGGACAGCAATAAACAATAGATCTACTATACAGGATCAATGCAGTGGTCTCTCTATTCCAAGATCAGATGCATCACACCACAGTAATGGCTTGATTTAGTGGATAATCTTTTCCCAGAGAAAGTTTCCTCATAGTCTTCCATAAATTGCAGGTTGGTTTTCATCCTGAAGCAAGACTCTTAAAAATACTATTATAACTCCAGATATCAATTTACATATTGATTGAGGTCATCAAGTCCAGCCCCCTGCCCAAAGTAGGACCAATCCCAACTAAATCAACCCAGTCAGGGCTTTGTCTTGACTTAAGCTATGCAATTGCCATAGCTCAAGTTGCCTAGCTAATTTTGAGTTTAGCCATGCTGTGTAGACATGCCCCAAGAGACAGCCTGGACTTCAGCAGCTTCCCATATACAGGACCTTTCACCAACTCCAGCCACCCCACCTAGCACATCCACTCACTCACTGCAAGCCCCGGGTCGGGCGCGCAGCACCGCCCCCGGGCGCATGGCGCATGCGTGGGCCCGCCCGTGGAGAGCGGGCCCGCCCCCCTTAGGGTACGCAGGCCTGCCCCAGGGGCGCACGGCGCACGCGCGGACCGGCTACAGCTGCTGGCGCGCAGTCCGGGCCCAGCCCCGGGGCGCACGGCGCATGCATAGCCCGGCTACGGCCGCTGGCACGCAGCTTGGGGCCCGCCCCTAGGGCGCACGGCGCAAGTGCGGCCCAGTCCAGCCCGGCTGTCGCGTGCGCCGGGCCGTGTAGAGCCCCGCGGCTGTGTAGAGCCCCGCGGGGATGCGGGCGGGCCGGCGCTGCGGGAGCCGGGCGCGCGGCGCCTGATGGCAGCTGTAAGGGACGCCGCACGCCCCTTACAGCTGCCATCAGGTGCCCCCCCAGCAGTTGGCGCCCTGGGCAGCTGCCCAGCTCGCCCATGCCTCCGTCCGGTCCTGCCTGGGAGCCAGGACTGGGAGCCTTGCACAAGGGCACATGAGAAAGACACAGGGTTACATGGTGCTGCTCTAGAACACACACAGCATTCTGCATGGGACGGTTGGGGTGAGCAATTGAGTGGCCACTGATCAAAAGGCAAGTGTCTAAGAAAGGGCAGCTCCCTACACCATACACCTCCCTGTACAGAGATAATTGTTTGTGGGTGCTAGAACAATTTGTATGGGAACGGGTACTGAGAGCCATTGAATCAAACTCTAAACCTCTGGCATTCAACCAGTTCTGAAGCAGTAGCCACTATAGTGGCTACTGCTATAGCAAACTAGCCACACTCAACCAGCCAAATAGTCTCATGTGACTAGTGTGTTGGACACCACTGCTCTAAAACCTGTATGGAAACCACTTCAAGCCAGGTGTGCAGCAGTTCCAGCATCTATGCACATGCTCCTCTATCCCAGTATTCCTCCCCACCCCCTCTCCAACACACACTCCACCCCACTCCCTCCCTGTATTCACCCCACCCTGTGTTCCCCACACACTTCACACCTCTTGCATTCATCTCTGGCCTGTATCCCTCACACACTCCACCCTGTTCCATTACTCCCTGCCCTCACCCCACCCTGTGTCCTGAATACACCCCACCTGCTCCATTACCCCCTGTACACACCCCACCCATGTCCCCCACAGTCCATGCGCTCCATTACAACCGGGTACTCACCCCCTCTTGTCCCTTACACACCTCACATTCTCCATTGTCCCCTATACTCACCCAACTGCTCCATTATTCCCATAGTCACCCCACGTCCCTCCTATACTCACCTCCTCCCTTTGTCATCCCCACACCCCACCCTATTAGCCCTTTCCTTCCCCCTCCCAGGTGTCCCCCACCTAACGCCTCCCGGGACCCACCCTCCCCAGTTGGTTCCTCCCCCATCCCCGCCCTGCTGAGCCGGGGGAACTGCGGGCGAGCAAGCAGAGGGAGGAGGGGGGCTCGGCGGGCTTTCTGCGGCCCCCTCTGGCGGAGCCGCGCCGCCAGCCCGGCCTCTGTTCCCGCTCCAGGCGCCTCCTAGCGGGGCTCTGCGGCAGCGCTGGGTGCGGGAGTCGTTCCCAGGCACGTCCCCCCTCAGCCACGCTCAGCCCGGCTCCCAACCCCGCTCGCTGCTGCCAGCAGGCGCACCAACCCCCCGCGGCCAGCCAGGCAGCCCAGAGCCAGTCGGCGCGCGGAGGGAGAGTGAGTGAAGCCCGGCGCCTTTCGGAGCCGCCGCAGCAGCATGGCCGGTCCCAGCGCCCTCTGCTCCGCGTTCGGGCTCTGCAGCATCCTGAGCCTCTGGGCTCTGCAGGCGCGGGCAGCGCAGCGGCAAGAGGACACGCTCTACATGTGGATTGATGCGCATCAAGCCAGAGTCTTGATAGGTAAGTGTCCCCTTCCCCCCTCGCGCCTTAGCCCCGGCTCTTTGCTCTGGTCAGTGTCTCCCTGGAGGTGCTTCGGCAACGTGTTCCTCAGCCCCCCGCATCGCCCTGCCTAGAGGCTTTGCAGGGAGTCGCTTCTCCGAGCAGTTTGTGGAACCTGCCCGAGTGGGGCTCCTGCCGAAAGGAGGGCTCCTCCCTCCGTGCACATCCACTTCAGCTCCGGGTGTTGTTTCAGTGAAAAACAAAATGCTAGTGGAAACTTCAGGTGTTTCAAACATTACTGTCCTGTGTCGCCTAGGGAAGCCCCAGTGGTTAGTCTTCCCAAGAAGTCAGTGATAGTGAGAATAAACATTCTCCACTGTAAATGTTTTTCGGCATAATCCTGCTCCAATTCCCTCTCTTTCTAGTCTGTTTATTGTTGTTTTACAGGCTTCGAAGAAGATATTCTGATTGTTGCAGAGGGGAAAATGGCCCCATTCACTCATGATTTCAGAAAAGCCCAGCAGAGGATGCCAGCTATTCCAGTCAATATCCATTCTATGAATTTTACCTGGCAAGCAACAGGAAGGGTAGGTACAGACTGAGATTGGAAGAAGGAAAAAAACCCTCTTTAAATATGCTCAGCAGAAGCAAATGTTTAGTTTTTACTTTAGAATATTTTAAGAAACCATTTCTGATATGTGCCAAAAGACACTAAGAATGAGCCCTTGATTTAGAATCACCTGCTACAGGACTTATTTCTCTAGCAGGGAAAACATATAGTGCTTAAAACAGAAAAAGAATGAGACAGTCCTTAATCCAAATAATTTATAATATAATTAAAACAACAAAGTAAGGGGCAACATTGTTGATGTGAAAATCAACATAAGGGAAACTGTTGGAAGAAGTACATTTTAAAATGACATTTTAAGGAGGGTATGTTTTCTTTACTGAAAAACTAAGGATAAAAGAACCCCAACAAGATGAGCATGATTAGCCAACACAAGCTCATGAGGAAGACATTAGCTAGCCTTAAATGAAATTTTACAGATCAGCAGTCCATAACGTTGCTACAGTTATTTTATTTTTTAAAAAAGCATACAGTTTTAGCATATGGAGCTCTACTATGAACCATTTATTAAACAGACACACACTGTTTCAATATGCATAGTTGTGTTAAAATAGCAGCTGTGTTGAATGTAGATCTGTTTCTACAAAGTATAATGACAAAACTGTGCAACGTTGCAATCTATTGAACTCTTGGTTCTCTATTTATTTTTTGCCCTGAAAGATAAGAATGTGTGACATACTTTCATGCACAATTTGACAGATTGGAAAATATGTAAAATTTCCATAACTATATCATGTTTCTCCAATTATCATGGATACTGAGACATATTCAGCTTAACAGAAAATAATTCTAAATAAAAACCTTTTTTTAAAAAAGCAATCTGTGCATTTTAGACAAGAGAATGCTCAGTCAAAAAATCACATACTTTTCAAAATATTTAGTGAAGATTGCTTATAAAGTTGTCTAAACTATAGCTACAAATTTTCAATTACTTAAAAATATTTGTTGTTTGCAAAATGATCATTTATGAGTTAGGAAATCTCTTACAGCAAGTGTCAGACCCTTGTATCTATGTTAGGTACTTATATGGCCCCATGACCTATAGTATCTGAATGTTTTGCACTCTTTAATATAATCATTGTCACAACAACCCTCTGAAGTTGGGAAGTGCTACACCTCTGTTTACAAGTGGGGACAGAGCAAAGTGACTTGTAGGAGACTGAGTTCACAGGAGTTCTACTTGTATGTGTAGTAACACAGAAAACAAAAATTATATCACAAAGTGTGCTATTTAAGTAACTAGCCATCATAATTAATGTGTCCCAGGACAGGCATGATAGAATTACTGTCCATATGAAAAAAACCTTACTGGGTAGTGGGACTGAAACATCAGAGAGAGCCTTATTCCCTTCCCCTATCCCTTTTTTTCTTTAATGCTCTAAGTCACCCTCTTCTGCAACTCGGCAAACACTTTGCTGGGGAGGTATGATTGTAACATTTGAAATGCATGGCACTCCTCACATGCTTAAAGTTAAGCATGTGTTTACTAACTCTTTTGGATTGGGGTGAGAGTATTCAGATATTTGCAGGATCAAATCCCATTTGAATTGTGACAATTTAATTTATTTACTGAAGTCCTATTAGTTAAAACTGTTGACATACATATTTTAAAATTTAAAAAGTGGCTAATCTACAGTTCAGTGGCTGCACACCTACTGTTTGAGTATCTCCTATGTCAGAATTAGATCAGAACTGTAAAAGGAGTTTAATACTTCAGGTAAAAAAATTAAGGTGAAAGATTTAGTTAAGCAGAAAACATAGCAACTATTTAAGGAGCAAAATGTGGAATTTTTAAGGTAAGATAAAACAAAAATTATTGAAAAAATAACATATGGAGTTAAAGTACTATAAACAAACTTAACTTTATCTCACTCCGGTTTCCAAAGTAGTATTAGCTTTCAGTCATGAGTCAAATAAATGCTCAACATAATATAGGCTATTAATTTGGTGGAAACATATAATCCTGTTAGTACTACTTAAATCTAACTGCCCCTATCCACCTCCATCCTGTGCATACAGAGTATGTATATTTGGGCAGTTTGTTCCAATGGTTGTGGATGTTTAAACATGAAGTACTAGTGCAGATTAGGTGAAAAGTTCTGTCACATCCCAGACCTCAGGGGTGACTATGGTGACTTTAACCTGTGTCCTTCCAATCTTGGGCTGTGCCAAGGGCTGGCGAGCCCCTTGGCATAATTGCCTGGGGAGCCTGTCTTAAATTATGGCAACCTTGGGGTTGCCCTCTAGGCTGCAGTGCTGCCTGAAATCTCCAGAATAGTATGTGTCATGGCTCACCCTCCAGCATGCCATTCCTGCCCTAGTAGGTCCTTATGTGATTTATGTCTGTTTTCCACAGTTTCTGTACCTAAGAGATCTTCCTGTGGTGGGAACCAGGGATTTCTGACTATTTCTATTCTTGCCCTTTTATCTGGGGTAAAGGGGTTGGTGCCAAAATAATGGTCTTGCCCTAGATCTTGTCAGTCCATTGAGAAAGCAGCAAGGTCAACTAACACTGTACTGCATCTAGCACAGTGGGATCCTGGTCCATGACTAGGGTTCCTAGGTGCTATGGTAAAATAAATAAATAAGAATGGTAATTTTGAAATAACATATACATGCACCTAACTTTATTGGATGGTGCCCTTAGTGGCTGTGCTAAGAGGACACCGCTAAGGTTGTTTGTGGTAACAAAACTCCATTTTTACAATATTTCCAACATCTGTAAAAAGTTTTTACTTTAAAATTCACATTTTTGAATGTTTTATTATAAATGTAAGTTCTTTTACAAATATCCTTTGCATGCTCCAAGTAAGTACTATGTTTGAAACCTTTACTCAGCTTTAGTTTTTGTCTGATTAGTTCCTTAGCTTTTTGATAACACTATCAAGGAAAAAAAGACTAATATACTGTTGTTATACAGAAAAATATATTAACCATAAATAGTAGACTACCTCCTAATAGCATTAATTAGCTCATCATGGTGCTCTACTTGCTAGAACTACAGCCACATGTGTGTCTTAGGATTTCTTGTGATCTTTGTACCCAGATGGTTCTGCCTCAGAGCTATGCAGGAGTTCTTGGGGAGTTCCAGAGCTCTTGGGACAAATGAATTACACAGTAGCATATGCATGGTTTCTGATATGTGGTAGAAACCATGCATATGCTACTTGTGCAGCTCCTGAGTCCCAGGAGCTCCAACAGTTTGGGCCAATTCTCTGCTACTGGCATTCCAGTTTACACCTATGCCATGAGGATGTAAAACACTAATGCATTTGAATGGAAGTGTTTACATCTACTTTGCACAGAAGTAACAATGACACAAGGTACAAGGCAGTGGAGAACCTGCCCCAGCGTCTGGAACCGCCTTATAGTCCTGCATGGCTGGGTAGGTCAACTCCCAGTCAGACCTTTAAATGCTTATTCAGATGAGCAATTTACATTTTAGTGACTGGATTATTCTTGTGTTTTGTGTAAATTGGTTTAGCAGTGCTGAACAAAGACACTTAAATGTAAAGGCCCTATTATAATCTTTGCAGTTGGACATTTTTATATTTTTTGGGGAAAATATCTCTTTATAGGCATTGTCAAAGACATTTTCATTAGTAAGTGAAAAATGTGTTTCATTTAATTGTTGAGCAGCTCACTGGGAATAACGAACTTCAAAAATTATGACAAATTTTGTGGGAGGGAGAACTAAATTAAGAGCCTGATACACTGTTACCCTCAAGACTCAGTGAAGTCAAGAGGAGCTGCGAGCACTAAGCACCGCTCAGTCCATTGAAGGATAGGGACCTTATTTATTAAAATTCCACCCAGTATTACCTGTGCTGTATAAACTTCATAACAGCTGTTGTTCTGTTTAAAAAAAAATGTACTTCAAAATGTTGTACAGATGTTCTCTGTGTTAAAAAAACACTAAGTTCTCACTGGATAATATTGTACAATGCATACATCTGTGTAACCCAGGGTGGGCTCAGTAGGGGCTGCATACAGCCCGTCAAACAGGTTGATCTGGCCCACAGACGTTCTGCTGCTCCTGTATCCCCAGGCCAATCAGGGCCTCCTCCCCTGCCAGGGGAGCACAGTGCTTAAAGTGAACTGCAAGCTGTTCAGCTGGCGGTTCACTCTAAGCACTGCGTTCCCCTTGAAAGGGCAGGGGCAGGGAGTGAGAGAATTCTGATTGACCTGGAGATGGGCACTTAGAGGGAACCGCCAGCAGTTCAGAACAGCTGGCAATTCTGTCTGTGAGGGAGCAGGGGCAAAGATTTCACATGCTCTCCCACCTCCAGGCCAATCAGAGTCTGTGGGCAGGGAGCACGGACGTGGCCTAGCCCCGCCCCGTCCACCTAAGGCCCCGCCCATGCCTTGGCCACTTCAAAAATTTGTGAAGTGGCCCCCCCTTCTAAAATTAAGGCCTACCTCTGGTGTAACCATGAGAAGTCACTGGTATAGCTTCATTTTTGCATCCTGCAGATTTTTGCAAAAGAAGGTACAAGTGACTTGTGGGTCCATTCTTCTCTCAGTGCTGAGGGATGTGTGTGCAGAGCCTTCCTAATTTGGGGAAAAATAGACCCTTCTGTGCTAAGTTATGCTGCTGCATGTTTTACTTTGCACACTGGAGGAAAGTGCTATAGCACACTATTGGTGATACCACTTCAGCAGTATTTAACAGTATATGAGTGGCATATAGGCACCAAACTTTCAAACAGTTGTGCCGGTGCTTAACTTTACTAATGAGAGTAGTTCCCCTGAATTCAGTGGGACTGCTTTGGTAGAAAAGTGAAGCATACATGTAAGTGTGTTTAGGCTTTGCTAATTAATAGGAGGTAAGTACTGGAGTATTAAGACAAAATAAGTGTGATCCAATAGGCAGAAGAAGAGTCAGGATAAAAAACAAGTTGTTTTTTTTTTGCTCCAGTGATTACTGGTAACTGTGGGTAATGCAGCAGTGGCATCCAGTCTCTACGGTGAGTTGAGGAGCATATGTAATGATGATTTGCTGCCTAACTTTTGTTTTGCAAAAGGAAGGTTAGGAAAGGAAAAGAGGTGAACATTACAACTCAGAGGCAGATTCTGACCGTATCTACATGGGGGGTAAATCTAAAATAACTCAGCCCCCTTAATTGGAATTACTTTTATATTTATACTTGTGTTACTGAGATCAGAATCTGTCCCAGAATGAAGGAATAAGAAAACCTCTATATTAAAATATTTGTGTTTCTTCCCCCAGGAAGGTGAATAGACTACTTGCTATCTACCATTATTGGCATAATGGGAGAAATGCATTACACCACCATTGATAAAACAAAGGAAGAATGTTGGTTTATTTCAGTTCAAATAATACTTTAGACTGGGAACTGCTGAACATACATGAACAACTCATTTGTGCATAGCAATTACAGCAGCAATTTTTATTATTCCTAAAATTGCCTAATGTGTACAGGTCACATTTTTTCTAATGGAATTATGGCTGTTTTGGAAGTTATGATAAATGCAGTTACATAACTTTGGACTTTGGGGATTTACAGTAGTACCTTCACTGTGGTTTCCTGTCAGCAAACAGAGGAAATACCTTGTTTTCTGACCTCTGTGCCACAGTTTCCATGTGAAATGTGAATATGTTTACATACTGTGGGCATGATTTTTAAAAGGGGGGTTCTTGTATCAAAAGCACAGCTCCAAACCTTTAATATTTAGATTCTATTCTACTGTGGTATTTTGCATCGTGGTGTTGTAGACATGCCACCACCAGGGATCAAAGAGTAATGCTATAGAGATCCCACTTCATTTAGTAAAGCAGGCATGTGCCAGCCATCTGTTCTAGCTGCTGATAGAAAACAGCAGTAAGTTTCTCAAAGTTTTGCCAAAAAAAGGCTTTATTGCTCAGAAGAAATGACTTACAAGGCACCTTGTAAGCTACATCTGGTTTCCATAGTAGTTTACATGGCATATATGTAAACTACACAATTGCACTTTTTACACAGTAGTGTAAAGTTGTGGACAATAAACCCTGCAATGGAATTTTCAGTGCACATTCTTTTCTTTGAAAACATTTCTAAAAAAAATCCTTTGAATAAAAAAGCGGAAGTAATAAAACTTTCAGTGTTTTTACAGAACTAGCTGTTGACAAACACTGGAATTAAAAGGAAACCAAACTTTAAAACAATACATTGGAGAAAAAAACCAGATCTTCCCTATGTTACTAACTGCGCCTTTGAATTTTAGATCACAATTCACTTTTCACTACTTCTAGTGTTTGTTTACTTTTACAGAGCTCTCAGCTTGTGAAACTGATATAATTCATTTTCCATTGGTTTATAATCAATTTCCCTTTTAGGTTACAAATGTTGTAAAGTCAGAGTTGCACATAGTGTATAATAAGTACTCTTTCCAGAAAGAACAATCAATGCATTAAAACATTTGTTTTGGTCATAGACATTCTGCAAAACTTATTTTTCTAATATCCAAATTTTGGATCAAATTTGAATTGATTTTTGAAATGATAAAATATTAGATAATATTTACAATGTTTACTTTACATTTAGTCAGTTTTATTTCTATGTTGTGCCTACCTTAGGGTATGTTTACACTACAGAGGTTTTTTTTCGGAAAAACAACTGTTTTTCCAAAAAAATTTCAATTACGTCCACACTGCAATCGTGTTCTTTTGAAAGAAAATCGAAAGAACAGAGGGGTTTTTCTGGCATTGGTAGTCCTCTTTCTATGAGGAAGAAGCCTTTTTCCAAAAGAGCTCTTTCACAAAAAGGCGCGTGTGGACCGGGAAGAGGGAGTTCTTTCGGAAGAAGAGGAAAAAGCACAGGTGCCCCGGTGGCCACTCTGTCCATAGCAATCACAGTTTAAATGCGAGATAGCATCCATTCAGTGTGGATGCTGTCTTTCGAAAAAGCAGATTGCTTTTTCGATGCACTTTGGCAGCGTGGACGCGCTCTTTCGGAAGACGTTTTTTTCAGAAAATCTCTTCCGGAAAAGCTTCTTCCGAAAGAAGCCTGCAGTCTAGATGTAGTCTTAGTTAAGAGTAATGAGTTTTCAAAGCCACCTAAGTTTTCTTTTTATAGTAGTTTGAAATGTTTTCACCATATGGAAGCTGTAGCTAATAGTTGCATAGAATACTCAAAAGAGATGCTTTAAGTGGATTTGAAAGATCACATAAAGTCTCTTACGTTTTCTCCCTATTATATCAGTAAGGTGAGGATACAAATGTCATATAGTCTTCCTCTTTTGGAGGTGAAAAATTCCATCAGGTTAGTAAAGGATACCTTATTGTATTTTTCTGGTTAGTTTGCAGAAGATTGTTATTAATTTTTTTGGTGATGCCTTTATAGAGCCCCAATTCTGCAATGTGCAGTGTGTCTCCTTTGAAATGCTGAATATTTTCCATCCCCACAGAAGGTATGCTAGTGGCATTAATGGGAGTTAAGGGCACTCAGCTTGTTATAGGATTAAGCTTGTATTTCCTGATTCTCTTCAGGGAATCCATAATCATGTTCTTTTTTAATATCAAATAACTTAGTTTATCCTTTTAGTTTGACAGCCCTGGAGCATGAATCATGGGTTTAGCCACCTAATAGTATAGTGTACCCAGGCCATGGCCAAAATACAGCCCACTAAGCCACTGGATCCAAACCACAGATGCAGTGAGGAGCTCCAGGCAGACTACCTTCTTGTCTCACTCCATCCGCACACCACTCAGAAAAGCAGCTGCTGGGACGTTTTTCTTTCACAACTGTGAGCCTAGAAGGGAGGGGGAAAGGTTTCATGGCCAATGGGAGCTCTTGTTTGAAAAACAGGCAGCAGACAAAGCACCCCTTCTCCCCGCTGGTAGTTATTCACACATGCATATGGCCCCTGCAGCCTGGGCAGGGGCAGGGCAGGCAGACAGGCTGCCTGAGAACCCTGCTGGGCTGCTGGCCGGGAGTCACCCAGGTAAGTCTCCCAGCCAGAGCCTGCCTCTGGCACTCCCGCCGCTTCCTCCACACTAAATAGTTAAAAGAGGCTGATAAGAACCATTAGTTTGCACTAGGAAAGGAAGAGTACCAGATTCTACACAGACATCAAGAACCACTGGCAGCTTCATTGGTTGGTTGGTTGATAATGTGCCAGCCATCTGATACAATGATTTAGACCATTTGCATGAGAGTTAAACTTGAGAATGAAGTGTAGTTCCAATCCTTCACTGTGTATTTGACTTTCCTAGTGCCAGGACTCCATGCCCCCCCTCCTCTATCCACGGTGGTATGAGACACACTTGGGGAGAGAGGGGTGCTAAGGAGGAGGGAGTGCGCAGGGGGAGAACTGTGATCTTGCACACATGTGAAATGCAACCAGCGCCCGGCAGAAGGACACAGACTCTCTCTTGGGCCAGCCACAGTAAAGCAGGAAGCCCTCAGAGCGGTGATGGGGAACACACTTTACAGGAGAGCAGGTAGAGAACTAGATGTGCACTGGCCCATGGTGCAGTAATAAAGCAGCAGGGGCCAGTGACACAGTGCATTCCTTGCACAGCACCATGCCAGCGGAACTGAGAACACCTACTGACTGAGCCATTCAAGGCTGCAGCCCTGCTCTTAGGAGCTTTAAACCTTTATCTAAGCAGGACACAGGAGCTCCCAGCTGAGTCAGTGCAGGAAGGTGAGGTACCAGCCCCTGGCAAGGTGCATCAGATCAGCAGGGGGAGCCCCTTGCTGGGTTACAATAAGCTTAGTGAAGTATACAGTGGCCCTCCACAGCAGAGCTAGAGGAAACACTTGTAAACCAAACAAGCAGCTTGCTTATTCCCCACCCCGTCATGCTAAAAGCAGGAGACACAGTGGGAGTAGGACCCCTACCTGATGCCAATTCTAGTGACATTTGTCCATGGAAACAAAGGAAACCAAGAGGGCTGCTGCTGCTGCCCCAGGACCAGTGTTGTTTACTGAGGTTTATACAGGGGACTGAAGGATAGCTGAGGCTTGCCCCTGCCAACACCACAGCTACAGCCCACATTCCTCCCCCCGCCCGGACTCAGACCCCTTCAATACCCTGTCCCAGGCAGATCACACACCCAGCAGAGTCCCTCGCAGTGTGCCCTGAAGCCAAGACACATGGGCCACCATGGAAGGGGAACCTCGACTTAGACCACTAATAAGGAGCCTTGCACATTCATAGAATCCTAGAACTAGGAGGGACCTCGAAAGGTCATTGAGTCCAGTCCCCTGCCCTCACTGCAGGACCAAGCACTGCCTAGATCATCCCTGACAAGTGTTTGTCTAACCTGTTCATAAATATCTCCAGAGATGGAGATTCCACAACCTCCCTAGGCAATTTATTCTAGTGTTTGACTACCCTGACAGTTAGGAAGTTTTTCCTAATGTCCAACCTAAACTCCCCTTGCTGCAATTTAAGCCCATTGCTTCTTGTCCTATCCTTAGAGGCCAAGGAGAATAATTTTTCTCCCTCCTCCTTTTAACACCCTTTTAGATACTCGAAAACTGTTCTGCTGTCCCCTCTCAGTTTTTGCTTTTCTAAACTAAACAAGCCCAATTCTTTCAATCTTCCCTCATAGCTCATGTTTTCTAGACCTTTAATCATTTTTGTTGCTCTTCTCTGGACATTCTTGTCTTCGTTGGGTTTTTTTTTTGGTACAAGGTCGCTGTCTGAAAGAATTCCAAATGACATTTGAACATGCTTTTACCTAAGAAAAGTCCAAATAATAAAGAAAAGACATCTGTAAATATTTCCAAAATTTCTTTTTCACAGGTTTCTCCCCCCCCCCAAAATCAGTCTAATCTAGCAATAATAGTAACACACAATCAGTTCTCTTAACATTTTATTTGCATATTCATTATGCAAATATTACCAGTCAGCCAAAAGTTTGTGAATGGGTTTGCCGGTCCACGTTATAAAAAAGGTTGGAAACTACTGCACTCAAAGTACTGAAAAATCACATAGCTTTGTCTAACCTTACCTCAGGCCTCTACATGTGTTTGTTGTATAACATTATAGACATATGAAATAGTGTGTACACATTTTGCCAGGGGATGGTTTGGGTTAGTGTTGCATATTACACAATTGATTTGGCTTTTTCGAAAGTCATAGAGTACATAGAAGTTTATTATGTTTTTTATGAATTATTCTGAGTTTGCGATAGGCAGCGTTGTGCTTTTTCTCCATTTGGTTTGTGGAGATACCCTGGTTGTCATTCTGAGAGAATTTGTTGTGGGAACTGGAATGGTGATGACATTATGTAATAATGTGGTACTAGAAAGTGGTGCATTGCATTGTGGGTGAAGTTCACTTCCTTGCTATGTGCACCAAAGTAATAGTTCCGTCGTACTGAAAGTGAGTATGTTAGAGTAGATACTAATTTGTTGGTAGTGCTGGGCTCCAGCACCATCATGATGAAGACTGGTTTCAGTATTGGATGCGGTTGTTAACTTACGACTTCTTTACATGGCTACATCTACATTGTGCTTTCTTGTGCAATAACGTATGCAAATGAGGTGTGGCGATGAATATCGCCGCGCCTCATTTGCATACTTAATAAGCTGCCATTTTTGCGCAAGGGGCTTTTGTGCAAGAAGGAGCAGTCTATACTGCTCCTTCTTGTGCAAAACCCCCCTCTTGCGCAAGAGCCATTCTATCTGAAAATAAGCCGCAGAACGGCTCTTGCGCAAGAGGGGGGTTTTGCGCAAGAAAGCGCAATGTAAACGTTGCCTTAGGGTTTGTGTTTTTGTGAGAAATTACATGTCAGTCAGCAGAACTAACTGTTTTATGTGTCTGGGTTTCCTTTTTGTAATTAAGTGTACATAAATATGAAGGCTGATGATCCAGAGTGGTGACTGGATGGGCGTGCTCGAGAGAGGGACGAGCCATGGTCAGTTGGGCTCAATTAGTTGCATAAAGCAATAGAAGCCTGACTAGAGACATAAAATCCTGTTTAATCAGTTAACTGTTTAAATGGGTGCAGTGCATGGGCTGGCGCACCCCTGCCTGCTTTGTACCAGGCCTGGCCTTCTGTGGTTGGGAGCTGCTCTGGCTGGGCTGGAGCACGCACGTGTGCACACGCACACACACACACACCCCACCCCCGCTCACAGCTGTCCCCTCCAGGCTGCTCCAGTTCTTGCTGATTAACTGTAACCAGTAAGCAACACCTGGTAAAGGTGATGGTTACCAGTTAACCTCTCACATCTCTAAACCTAACTTTCTAAATCCAAGGGTTTAAGATCTTTGTCTCTTCATGAAGTACCATGTTAGTTGAAGTGTTTGAACTGACAATTTCTGCTTTAATGAAGAAAGTGCAACTGGCAGATCTTCTCTCTGAAGGGCCTCTGACACTTAAATTGGATCTTGCAATTGATAAGACAGAGCCTGAATCTGTTAACCTTCAGAGCAGGTAGCAAGAGCTGTCCTTCCCCCCCACACTTTCAAGTAGTAGGCTGGAGTAGGCTAAGAAAGAGTTTAACAGGGTAAAGGTGTGTGTAGGAAGGGTTAATTCTGGGCAAGTAAATAGTCTGTTTTTTATATGGAGATTTATAAATCTGTCTAGTGTACACTTGCAGAGAACAAATGGATTAGAATTTGCATGATTAAAAAAAAACTTAAATGAATACAGTTATAGGGTAGCCCTATATAGGGTGCCCTCCTGCGGAAGGCTGCAGCATGACAGGTGTGCTCAGCCTCAGTTTCCCTTTTTGTCTGCCCTTGAAAGAGACATAGTCTTTTAGTGTCCAATACAAAAGCTGCCTTTGGGCATAATTTATTCACATACGCCAATGCAATAATTCCTTGTAGTAAAGCCATTTTCTAGGTCTCACAGTAAACGCATTAGGACCCATGAGTTTTTCCATTCCCTTCTCCAGGGACATCATCTCCAAGTCACCCATGTGAGAGTCAATAGTAGCACATTTTTCCCAGTTCCTTTTGCCCTGATCCATGACCCCACTCTCCAGGTCTTCATGTGTCTGAATGACCAGTCTCCTCACGACTCTTACCACAGCCTCTCAACTCAGGTTCCCTGCAAGAGAACTCCCCACAGTGTTCCATTATTGAGGCCTCCTTGCCTCCTCCTGCTGTTCAAGGAACCCCTCACTAGGACCTCCTCCACTCAGGTCTTCACCCCAAGTCTCCCTGCGGTGTTCCACCCCAAAGGCCTCCCTATAATCAGGGATCCCAGCTTTGGTCACGTCTCACCAGCAATTCTCTCCTCAAGATACGGCTCTTTCTGCTGGGTCTCCCGGAGCTTTCTCCCAAGCCACTCTTTCCAGCTGTCATCCTGGCTCTTCTCAGTCTCCTGGTCTCTCATCTGCCAGTCTCATTCCCTTAGGACCCAGGTGCTCTCAGTTAAACTGGGGTCTGCTTCTGAAAGGCCCAGTGGCACCTTGTGACAAGTATTTAATTTATATTTCATTTTGTAAAGTGCTTTTAGATCCTTCAAGATGGAAGCCATGCTATTATATTAAGATCTATAGAGAGTGAAAGGAATGTGAAAATAATATAAAAAAGAGGAATCAGGCTTTAGAGCCAGACCGAACAGATAAGAAAGTGTTGAGTCTGAGACAGGACTAGAGGTGTGGACTGAACAATGGAATGAACTGAATGCTGAAGGGAGCAGCCAAGCCTGACGATAAGACCTGGACTGAACTTTTATTATCTTATAGTTTTGTTTGTTAATGAGTCACACCCAAGGAAAAGTGTAACTTTTGACACACCATAGGGCACTTGGACTGTGTCTTAGAGCAGGCAGGAAATTCACTTGCCAACAAGTCACATCGAACTGTGAAATCTGTGATCATAGAAATGTAGGACTGGAAGGGACCTCAATATGTTATCTGGGATTCGACTAGTACCCTGCACTGAGGTAGCTCTAAATATGTGAGCAGATAATTAAACATCCCTGATGGGTTTTTCATTCACCTGTCCTTAAAAACCTCCAATGACAGATTCTACAACATCCTTAAGTAATTTGTTCCAGTGCTTAATTACCACTACAGTTTGGAAGCTTCTCCTAATGTCTAACCTGACTCTCCCTTGCTGCATTTTAAGACCATTGTTTCTTGCCCTGTCCTGTCAGTAATTTAGAACAATTTATCACCCTCCCCTTTATAACAACCTTTTACATATATGAAGACTGAAATCATGTCCCCCCTCAGTCTTTTTTCTCCAAACTAAACAAGCACATTTTTTTTCAATCTTCCATCATAGGTTATGTTTTCTAGACCTTTAAACATTTCTGTTGCTTTGCTGTGGAATCTCTCCAATTTGTTCGTATCTTTCTGGTGCCGGGAATTGATCACAGTACTCCAGTTGAAGTTATACTAGTGCTGAAAAGAGTGGAAGATTTACTTCTTATCTTTTGCATACAACACTCCTGCTAATGACGTTTGCTTTTTCTTAAAACAGTATTATCGTGTTAACTCATATTTAGTTTTTGAACTACAGAGCACCTTCCTAGGCAGCCATTTCCCATTTTGTATTTGTGCAATTGAGTATTCTTTCCTAAATGTGGTACTTTGCATTTGTGCTTATTGAATTTCATCTTCAATTCAGACAATCTCTCCAGATTGTTGGTATCATTTTTAATTCTAATCCTGTTGTCTGAAGTGCTCACTACCCCTCCCAACTTGGTATCATCCACCAAATTTTCAAGTGTATTCTCTAGATCAGTGGTTCTCAAACTGTGGTCCATGGACCACTAGTGATCTGCAGCCACCTTACAGGTGGGCCATAGCTTGAGGCTCAGTCCCTCCCCCCTCCACACACAGTGGGGAGCCTGCACTGGCACCCCAGCCCTGTGCTTGCCCCCCTCCCGGTGAGGTTAGAGCACCAGTGATGACTTCTTGCAGGGAGGGGGTAAGAAAGCCCTGAGCCTCACTGCCGGATCTGACTCGTGAGGAGAGCAAGTAGCTCTGTGTGCTGCCACTCCTCCCAAGCTAGGGGACTGGCAGAACATGGACGTGCTGCCTGGAGGCTTTCCTTGCTGCTCCCATTGACTGGGATCGTGGCTAATGGGAGCAGTGGGAGGCAGTGCCTGCAAGCAGTGCCTGGGAGCAGCGGGGAGGCGAGGGGGGGAAGGAAGCCAGGTAAGCACCACTCCATCCCTCTTATGCCCAGACTCCGCACCCCATCCCTCTCACACACCCCTCCTGCCAAGACTCTGCACCACCAACCCACTTCTGCACCCTCCCTTGCTCCTGCACCCTCGCTCCTAGCCAGACACCCTACCTCTAGCCCACTCTGTTTCCTCCCCCTTGACCAAACACTGCACACTCCCTTGTTCCCACACCCTCCCTCCTGGCCAGACACCCTAACCTACTGCTGCATCTTCCCTGCCTTCCAGATCCCTCACCCCCAGCCCGTCCCTGCACTCTCCCTCTCTTCCAGACCTCACACCCTCACTCCTCCTGTACCAAAATTCCTGGTCAGACTCCCACTCTCAGCCCACTCCAGCACCATCCTCCCCACCCAGACTCCATACCCCCACTTCCTTCTGTACTCCCATCCTTATCCCACTGTCTGGCAGCCCCTTCCCATACATTGAACCCCTAATTTATGGTCCCATGCCAGAGCCTAGGGGGGCTTACAAAGTCTGCTAACCCCGAGACCTCAGAAGAGTTAATCTGGCCTGTGGGAAGCCCTGAACCTTGGTCCTCCCTGCTCCCCACCCTTGTGGGGCTGGAGCACCAGGGGATTGAGGTGTCTCAGGTGGGAGTCACATCAGTAAGAGTTAGGGGTATTTTTGTTTTGGGGTGGGTTGCCTCTCACTTTTCGGTGGCCCTCAACTGATTTTTCTGTGGATCAGTGGCCCCCAACCCAAAAAAGGTTTCCCACCCCTGCCATAAATAAAGACAAAGTTGACACCTTTTGTTTTGGACATAACATTTTAATATTGTACTTTATTAAAATGAAGTTTGGTAAACTAACATGATAAAGTTAAAGCACTTAATCTGTTTAACTATTTTGATTAATAATATTTCCTTTCTTACCTAGTATATATGCCCCCTTACGTTATAGCTGTGTACTTAAGTTTTTATTCTCCAGTAGCCTAATATGAAAAATTTAATATTTAAGATATTTAGAGATAAGAGAAGAAATTTTGTCATCATGGGTGGTTGGCTGGTGGTCCATGGAAAGCAGGGTGGTCCATGCATTCAGCAGGGTAGGCCATGGGCTAAAAAGTTTGAGAATCACTGCTATAGGTCATTATCCAAATCATTGATAAAGATATTGAACAGAACCAGACCTAGGACAGATGCCTGTGGGACGTCACTTGATATGCCAATCCAGTTAGATTGTGAACTGTTCTCTGAGTATGGTTTTCCAGCCAGGTTTGCTCTCATGTTGTATATGCCATCAATGAAACTATAAGGATACAGGTTAACAGTAGTGTGAACATATAAATGCCTTGTTCATTTGCAGCAAAAAAGCTAATCAAAGGGTGCATCCGAAGGAGTATCATAAACAAAACAAAGAAAGTTATGCCATTATGTAATTCCATGGTGAAGCAATTCTACTAACCTTACAATTAGGAAGTTTTTCATAATGTCTAACCGAGGGGTGGGGAACCTTTTTTTGGTCAGGAGCCATTGACTCGAAAAATAATTCAGGGACCACACACCAGAGAGAAGCAAAAAAACAAACAAACAATCAAAAAAACCCTCAGTGGCTTGGCCCTGGAAAAACAAAACATAACAAAACAAAAAGAAACAAACCTCACTGGCCAGGCCCCCGCAAAAGAAAAATAAGACACACCAGACACACTTGGGGCACCGGTATTCCCTCGCACTCCAACCCCATTGGGGCCAGATCCAGTCCCCATCTTCTCTTGATCTGGCCCACAACAAGGCTCTGCTTCCCTGCAAACAAACCCCTGCTTCCCTACAGCAGGGCAAGCTTGTGCTAGAGCTCCAGCCATGCGGCAGGGCACCAAGGCAAGGAAACTTGCAGCGGGGCTGGAGCACTAATACTGCCTTGCCCCGTGGGGTGGGGGAGGGCAGGTGGAGGAAGGGAAGCCCCGAGCCAAGCTGTGGGCTGGATCAAGGGACGTCAGGGGCAGGCCATAGGTTCCCCACCCTGATCTAATGTAAATCTCTCTTGCTGCAATTTTTAAGTCTAAGACTGTTGTCCCCAATTTTGTGTATATATTTAATTCCATAGTATATATTGTCTGGAGACATTTCAGAGAAAAGCTACCAAACTCATCAAAAGATAGTGGTGGGAGTTAAATTTCTGCATTCTGTCTAGCTTGGAGAAGAGGCTCCTGTCATGAATCTTATTGATGTGCATCCACACCAAAAATGGAATCACAAAGACTTGGGAAAGGGCTTGTTTCAACTGAGCAACAAGAAAACATGTGGACACTTCTGATCTCTCCCCCCTCTCCCCACCCCAGCATAGGGTTAAATGTGAAAGTTTGCTTTGTTTTCTTTGCTTGTTTTTAAACCCATGTGATACTCACCATTTGGACTTTTGTGTCTGGAGGTACTAGAATCCAATTTACTAGGATGCATGTGGGGGTGGGGGGAGGGGGAAAGAAGGACAATTGCTTATTGATTTCTCCAGCACTTACTGCCATAGCTGCTGAGCTCTCTAATTAGAACAAAAAATTATACATGCTACCCAGAATAAATTATAACATTAAACCCTAAGAATACCACTTTCCTGATTTGTTTCTAGCAGATGTTCACAGAATACCCATTAGCAGATATAAGCATCAAAGCCAATCAAATGCTAAAGGAAATAAATAAGCCTGACATCAAGCCTGGATGCTTGATAAAATCAAGTTCTGGCCAAAGGCAACACGTTCTCCAGATTGGGAGGTAGTCTCTAATGAGAGGACTTGCCCCCATGCCCAAATGTTCAACCACAGAAACAGTTAGCTAGGGCACGGGCACAGCCTGGTAAGCTGCTGGTAGGCCGCAAGTTGCTTTGTTTATCTAAGTGTCTATAGATATGGAGCTTTGCAGCTCCCATTGGCTGCGGTTTGCCCTTTCTAGCCAAGGGGAAAGGGCTAGGCTGCCACTTCCTGTAGCTTCCCTTGGCTGGAAACAGCGAACTGTAGCCAATAGGAGCTGTGAAGTCTGTGCCTATGGATGCTTAGCTAAACAAAGCATCTTGCGACTCGCCAGTGGCTTACCTGGGTAGGCCTGTGACCCAACTTGAATACCTTTGAGCTAAAGAATTCCAGCCATGCTCAAGTACTATGAGGTGAGGAGCTATAAGGTGAGGAGCAGTCTGTCTTACTGTTGGTTTGGAGACTATTCAGCACTTTGAAAGAGAACAAGGAGTCAATTCAGAGATTTGAGTGCTGGGATTATGTACTTATAATGACCTGCTCATCTCGAAGTGTGCAGGTGCATTCTGGACCAGATGACAATTCTGAATGACCATCAAAAGTAGCTCTAAATAGAGCACACAGCAGCAGCCTGTCCAGTGGTGACAAAGGTCTGGATAACCAGAGAGGTCACGCACACTTTTGGTCAGTTGTAGAAGCTTCAATGTACCATTGCTACCTGCAAATCTATCAGCAGTGACATCCAATAGGAATTTTAGACTGCAAACCATTTAGGCAAAATTCAAACAAGCTGTACACTTTCAGTAACTGGTACAGACCCTACCTGAGCTAGTTCCTTTAAAAGGTTCAATCCCACATAAGGACTCCCCAGGAAGATGAACCATTGCCCAGCACCACACTGAGATTTTTTGAGGAAGGAAAAATGTCTTTATGCCTGCAAGGTGTTTACCTATGTGCTGCTCTGTGCTCATGAGCACCAGATAGCCAAATTTAGAACTGGAAAAGAATTTTCCACAAGGGTGTATTGGTGGGCAACTTGGGTTTTGGCTTATGTAGGACTGTGTTTTGCGTATTTGTTATAAGTGGTTTTGGCCTTCTTCTAGATTTGCCTAGAGCACACCTGTTAAGCTTAGATGACCATGATTAAATTTCTGGGATTGCTGTCTATGATTAGAGCTCTGTAAATCTGCAGCTATCTACTTTATACCCATGGGTATTCACTTCCGTAGATGCAGATATTCACAGCTGTTTTTGCAGATGCGGGTACAAATTTTGTATCCGCACAGGGCTCTATCTATGATCATTCCTTTATGTACCCTTTCATCCCTGAAGGCTTCCCTTTCTGGTCAGGGTTGTGGCAGAATGCAGAAATTTACACTGCATCACCTGTTTTGTGGATATAAATTAGAGGATTTCATGATTTCACAAACTACCTGTCCTCAAGTTTTACTCCGTTGATTACCATGCCAGCAGAATCCTTTGAGTCTGTGCATTATATTGCCCCTTAATATGTCACAACTGTGTAGGATCTATGTGAGTATCTTGTATGATTAACTGGCCATTTTTAATTGCCCTGCCAATCATTTGCAATCAAGTACACCTTCTAATTCATAGAGTTGATGTCAAGTCAGGCACTCACATTGTAGTGTACTATACAGATAAAATTGCATTTTGATTCTTTTCTAAAACTCCAAGTTTTAAAGCCTGTAAAGTGTTGAACTTTGAAAGGAGACCTTGAAAGGAAATGCCAACAGCTCTTTTTTTGACAATGAAAATAGTTTTTCCAGTAAAATGTAACCAAATTCTGTAAATTTATTACACTAATGAAATTAATTTAATGGAAAATGATGAGAGGGTCATAAATGCACTGTGTGAGAATCTTCTGACAACATGAGCAGTTATTTAACAGTTTGGTAATAAAGTGAAATTATTAAATATTAGCAGATGTACCTGGCATTGCGTGGGTCCTTAACTGTTTTTTTCTTGCAGGGGATGCAGGAGTCAGGGCATGGCATGGAGGGTGCAGGAGACAAGGCAGGGGCCTTGGAGATGGGGGGGGGCTCAGGGCATGGGGTGGGGGGCAGGAATCAGGGTAGGGCTTGGGGACTCAGGGCAGGGCACTGTGTGTGTATGTGTGTGTGTGTGAGCTCAGAGCAGGGGGTGGGAGATGCATGATTCAGGGCAGGGATGGGGAGCTCAAGGCAGAGGGTTGGAGAGTGTGGGGGCACAGGGCAGAGGGTTGGGAGGTCTGGGGGGGGACTCACTGGGGCGACCTGGAGGAGTGAGGGGCACCACTGGTCCAGTGAAGGCTGCCAAGGTGCCCGGGGCCATGCTGCTGCAGCAGCGGCCAGGACTGCTCTGGTCTGGAAGCGATGGTGGTTCCCTGGGATGGTCAGGGCCATGCTGGACCAGTAACAACAGTGGCTCCCCAGGACTGTTGGGCTGCTGGGACCCTGCTGGGCTGCCGACTGCAGCTTCTGGAACACTCACAGAGAAGGGGATATGCAGTGCAGCCCCTTGTCTGGCGGTTGGACCGAAGGGGGGCGTGACTTGGGATCTTCCTGTGGTGGGATGGGAAGAGAACAGTGATGTGGCCACACCTCTGTGGTCACTCTGTGGCATAATTGTCCCTCCTAGCAGCCCCCTCCCTTTCCATGCTATGGAAAACAATCCCATTGCAGGCAGATTCCATTTTCGAGACAACCAAACCCTGATCTTGTTTTAGGTTAGGACAAGAGAAAGCTGAATACCGAATTTGGTGGTCCTAGCTCTCACCGTTTAGGAGGTGTTCTTGAACAAACAGATAGACAGACACACATTTCTAAAATGTATAGATAGACTGAGGAAGTATTTTTTTACATGAGTCAAAGAACAGTTTGTTCTCAGTCAGCTTGCTTTTTGAAGAGAACATTTTGGGGCCAAATTCAGCCCAGTTACAATGGGAGTTGTGCCTATGTACCTCAAGGCAGAAATTGTGCTAGTCATCCATGTTGTGTAATTAACTCTATTTGTATTATTAACTCTATTTTCAAATGTGGGAACTGGTAGTGGCAGGAGTATTTTCAAAAAATGTGTCCTATATCAGTAGAAATTCCTCAAGTAACTGTATTGTTAATGCTTCACTGTACAATTCTGGGCATGTTTATTGGGCCTCATGGATGTCGACATTGGATGCAACATTTGTGGTCAAACACTGATATGGATACAGGGATTTTTTATTTTTGTTTGTTAGCTTGGGTTTTGTTGTTGTTGCTTTGGTTGGTTGGTTGTTTTTTCAAATTTCAAAGTTCTGATCCCACATGGTTGAGGGTGAGGGTTTTTTTAGCACTACAAATTGTATTAAGAGATTTTTCTGTCATCCTATTCATGTAACTTAGTTTGTAGGTTTTGTTGGGCAAAGACCATCTTGTCATTATGATGCGTACAGTGCCTAGAACAGTGGGGCCTTATTGCCTGATTGGAGCCTCTGGGCACTGCCAGAGTAGAGACAATTAACTAACAACTTTTATAGTGCCCAAAGTGTGCTAGGCACTTGATAAAACAAGCAGAAAAGCTAAGCCCCGGAGCTGTAGTGGGAGTAATACACAGTAGGTAATGCATGGGCTGAGGAGGATAAGGATGTGTTTGGAGGTGCAGCATACGTGTGGTTTTTGGCTGCCCTGAAGCAGCAGGAGTGACTGCAAAAAGGCAGTCTCATATATACTAAGGTTTGGACAACAGAGTCTCTTTTCTCACCCATATTAGGAAGTCCAAAGGAAGGATCCCATTTCCTGAACACTTTAGAAGATCTTCAGGAAAGTTCTGCTCACTTTACAGTAAACTAGACTATAGTAAGGTATATGGTACCTTTCTGAACTAGAGAGCTCCTAACGTGCACTCAAATGGTCCATTCTCTGGTACATTTTAGGGAATCCACATGAGGGAGCCACTCTACTGCATGCTCCATTTTAAATGAAGCTTAAGGCATAAGACTTACTCATGCACACATTCCTCAGATCAAATGCACAAGGGAGAAGTCCTCTCCTAAAGCATCGTAGCATCTTCTCAGCTCTGACAGGCCATAGCCTGACTGGTGATTTTTCCTCACTGCATGGCTCTTGCTATAACATTTATAGTCTCCAAATATGTGTGGCTCAGTAGTATAGTATAGCTGTCCAATCTCTGCTGCAACACTTTGCAGCAAAGGATTACACAGCACAACCAACTTGTATCTTACCTTTCAGTTCAGTGTCATGCTCATACAATTCATAGAATAGGTGACATGCCACAGAAAAAAAGGAGGTGCTTGAAAGGGTTCTCATTTTGCTGAGAGATGTCACTCTTCTTTAAAAGATGCAGTTGGTATCCTTGATGTTCTGAAGCACTTTTTGAGGAATATTTCTCAGAATTTTAAAAAATGGCATTTTATAATTCAGTGTAATCCCGTCAGTCATTTCTGACTTCTCAACATTCCTTGTGGCAAGCCTGGTTCTACTCTCACTTATACCTTCCATACACAAGTGGAACTCCATAGACATCATAGAAGTTATTCTCAATCTATAATGCTGTAAACAAGTGAAGAATCAATTCCTGTGTCTGGGTGCTAAATTATGTATTTGGATTTTTCATTGAATTGAAAAATAAGCCTAATATATGGTAGCCACATGGCTACACAGCTGAGGAAGCTCAAGGGTAAGAGTTGATTTTAGGATGCCTGGAATTTGGAATGTACATTTCCTAAAACAGCCTCAAGTTCTGTCTGCTTTAGACAATGCCATCTCAGGAGCCAATATTTTGCCTATAACTCTGAGCCTGGTTCTTCCCTCCTACACTAGGAAAAAATCAATGAAATTACCTAGATGCAAAGGATAAGAGAATCAGGTCACTTCTTTTTACCTCGGGTCTCTCTTTGGGGGAGCCTGCATCACGTAGATCAGTGGTTCCCAAAATGTTCGGCATCACGTCCTCTTTTTGATTTTTGAGAAACCCTCATGCCCCTCCCCCCAAAAAATAGCAAAACTTGATGAGGGGGGAAAAAAAAGGGACTGACCGGGGCTGAAAAAGTCGTGGCCCCTTTAATTCCCGGGACCAGTGTAAAAAAAAAAGGGGGGGGGAGGGTTATTGACCAAAAAAAAAAAAAGTTGCCCTTTTAAGAGCAGAGCAGGCATTGCCCTTTTAAAGCGGTCATTTTGAAGTCTGCTCGAGATACACCATCCATTCGTTTTCTAAATTTTTTTACAGGACGGACCGGGCTCTTTCTTGGTGGGGGGATTGACAGGGGAGGAGGGGGCTGGGTTGCCTCGCGGCCCCCCTCTCCCCCCGGAATTTCTTCACGCCCCCCCAGGAGGGCGCGCCCCCCCAGTTTGGGAACCTATGGCATAGATGGATCTAAAAGGATGACAAAACAAAACCAAAACTAGCAGGTAAAAATTTAAATCGAATAAAAAACCCATCTGGCCTTAATCCACACATCCATTCCTGTTGACATCAAAGAGAATCCCATTATGGATCAAGGGCAGCATGTGACTGAAAGTTTGGTATCAGACTCCCAACTGCTTAATTGACTGTGCCATGTAAAGATTCACAGTGCATATTGAAAGGTGTATATAAGATCCTTAGAGATCCTTACATGCTGGTGCTATTTAGGGATAGTGCTGAGCCAGGCATATTGGAAAACGGGCCTCATTCAGCAGAGTCGCTTGCTCACTTGTCATTCAGGATTAATTTTTCAGAGACTCAGAATGTGCAGCTCCCTTTGACATCTGTTGCACAACAGTGAAATTGGGTCCTAAGGAGGGCTAAAAAATGTGAGATTGACAGTTTAAACTCTTGCCTTCTTCCCCAGCTGCTCCATATTAAGTGTCATGCTAAAACAGCTAAACCCAGTATACTTCTTAGCGTAGGCACAATGTGCCTCAGGTGTCACATGGCCAGGATTAATCACTGATTGGATCCTTGTATTCCCCAGTCCTGGCTGGGTACTGACAGTGAGTGCTATGTGAATGCTGATTCATAGCCCCTGCCAGACCTTGTAACTGCTTCCATCATCAGTGGCTCAGTTTCAGTGGCTTTCTTGGTATGGACATAGTACCAGGATGGCAGACTAATGCATTACAAACTGCATTGTCCAAGGAATGCTGCTGCCTGGCTGGCAATTATTTAGGCATCAAAATATTGGGCAGTGCAATCAAATTGCCAGTGACAGACACAGACTGACTATCCCACCAGAGGGATTTAGCTAGAGATCAATTAGGGTGGTGCTCACCTGCAAGGATCTACCTTCCTTTGGGATTTGCCATGATGATGAGCCAGCCCTTATATCAGTCTTCCTCACTCACTGAAGCTTTCAGTGAGACAATCTGGCTGTTATGTAACCCCAGCCTGGCTCACTATGAGATAAGCAGGCTGCAGCCAAGCAAAGGCTTCACAGAATCATAGGGTTGGAAGAGACCCCAGGAGGTCATCGAGACCAACCCCCTGCTCAAAGCAGGACCAATCCCAATTAAATCATCCGAGGCAGGGCTTTGTTAACCCGGGAATTTAAAACTCCTAGGGATGAAGATTCCAGTGCTTCACCACCCTCCTAGTGAAACAGTATTTCCTAATATCCAACCTAGACCTCCCCCACTGCAACTTGAGACCATTGCTCCTTGTTCTGCCATCCGTCACCACAAAGAACAGTCTCTCTCCATCCTCACTTTTGGTGACTTTTGCACATCGATAGCACTTTTTTCGCCAAACCTCCCTAGAGTAGACATAGCCTCAGTCCTGAAAGATTTATTTCCTCTGCCTCGCTCTTGTCCCTCTGTAAATCTGAGAAATGGGAGGAAAACACTGCAGATTCATGCCATAGGCATCACAGGGACTTGAAATGACTGGGAGAGAGGCATCTCTGACCACCAACCCCAGAGTGGAACTGCTGAGACATGGAGAAAGGTGCCTCAGTCTGCTGGCCCCAGTGCACAGAGCTGCGCAGGACTTTCCATGGCAGGGGAGAGGCACCTCCTCCCAGCCCCAATCCAGCCCTGGCATGCACCTGCTGCAGCTGTGGCAGAGGTGCCCCTTCCCCATTCCCTACCCAGCCTACCCTGGACATGCTAGAGCCATGTTGTGGCACCCCTCCCCAGCCAGGCCCTGCTGGAGCTGCTGCAGCTATGGAGAGGTGCTTCTCATCTGGTCCTGAGTGGCTGCAGTGACGGGGCGGTGGGTTGTGTTCTCTCTCCACGGAGGCGTGCATTCCCTCCAAACCCTTCGTTCCTCAGCCCCACCCTAGAGTCTGCACCCCCATCTGGAGCACTCACTCCCCCACAAAACCCAGCCCTGAGCCTACTCCTGGACCCCAAGCCTGGTATCTTTGGCCCTATCCCAGAGCCTGCACCCCTAGTCAGCACCCTCACCCTTGACACATCCCAGTGCTCTGTCCCAGCCCTCAGCCCCCTCCCACACTTAGTCCCTCAGCCCACTCCCACCACACACCATCCATGTGCAGAATGAGTTCTGTGATGTGCATCTGTATAGGCATTGTGTCACACATCACCTCCATCATGGTGCACATAATAAAATTCATTCCACACATGGACATAAAAATTGGAACACTGGTTATGATACTGTAATTAATTTTAATTTGTTATATCATGTTTTATGAAATTGTCAAATAAAAGTGTGTTACATCTAAGAGCATATTGGTTGTTTCTAAGTGGTACCATTGAGCTGGCACCATTGCATAGATTAGCTCAGGTTTACTCCTGGAGGTTCTTCAGTCATGCCGGTGTGTTCAGGGCCCAGCCAGAGGGAGGCACCACTAAGGTTAATTTCCTTTATAAGTAAAAGGACTGCAGCAAAGCAGTGGATAGAGCATTCCCATCTATACAACATCATTGTGGGAAAACTCGGGATCTCCTTTACTGTCAACATTAGGCATTTAAGTACACAAGAAGGCTGGTCCTGAGGAACCCAGAAAGGAAAGGGTAAGAGAGAAGTTACACATAATTATATGAAACTTCCATAGGGTGTTTAGTTTAATATGCAAAAGACAATGTTACTGATGTGTTGCTTCACCTTTTGGATCACCTGCCTCTCCCCAAAAGGATGTTTTCCAAAATATTGGATAACATTGTGTTTCCCCGGGGCAAAAAAGGGTTAATCTCTGTTCTAAAACAACCTGCTCATCAGAACAGGACAAGGTGCACAAAGCATCCATCCCATTGTTCCAGAACACAATTTGGGCAATTTGGATTTGTCTACACTACCAGGAGCCCATTCAGTCAATATTACTCCTCTATGAGATATCAGTCTCTACAGAAGCTTGTCTTCATCAAAGGACAGGGTTCAGAAATCTTTGGCCATAAGACAGCATGTCATTCATTTCTCAGTCACATCTATAAAGGCTCTGATGTCTCAGAACGGTTCTCTTGCACCAGATCTCTGTTTTGAGTGATGTTCCACTTCTGTCCTCTACAGAAATTTCTTAATTTCTTTCCAGAAGTTTATTATTTTCTAGGACACATCATCTTGGCTCTCCTTCATCCCATTGTCAAGGGGCATTCAGAGGCTCATAGCATGTCAGAATCAAATAAGCTTAATAGGGTTTGGGAGAAATGTATGCTAGGTCCAAAAAGAAGCTCATTTGGGGAACAATTTCATCTGAAGTTAATGGAAGAATGGGCCTCCTACATAGTATCAACTGAATCAAGCTCAGAGCAATCAGATGTGTTCTAAGAACTATGACACCAACCCAGATCAGCCAAGATCTATGTTTTGCAACACGTTGGAAGTGACTTTTATCAACAAGGAAGAAGGTACCAGCATCCGGGATCCAACAAAGGTACTGAATTTTCATTCCAGATGAGAAGATGGGACCATAGCCATGATCAAGCACCAAAAGCGTAACTGACTATTTTCTGTTCACAAAAATAAAAAAATAAAACCAAACTTGTAGAAGAGAATCAGATGGCCCCATATTGTCTAAGTTGGTTTTCATATCCAATTCTGGTGGCAAACATCAATCAGTTGTACCTTATTCACAATAAGGATTTGCTGTCAGGGACTAAAATTCTTTACACAGGACCAGAAAATTCAACCCTGATGCATAATATTTGAGAGGTACCAAGTAAATCAGATATTCAGATGTTAACCCTGAAAAAGTTTTCCACAAATAGCTCCCTCAGAGGTCAGGGCTATGGATATGGCATAGTGTTAAGTTACTAGTATAGATGGATCCAATCAATGCATGAGTAAAGCTTTCTGAGTTTCTACAGTAAAATATGGTGCTAAAATCTCAGGGGAGGTGACAGCATGTGTGCCCAAAGGCAGAAATTTAGGTGCCTAGGGAGCTTGTACTGCAAAATTTGGGTGCTGAGTTTAGGCAGCTACAGGTGTCAGTGGCAGCTGAGAAGTTTTATGAATCACAGTGATGCCTAAAAAAGGGGACTTAGGTCCTGAAGTACCTTTGTACATACTGCTCGTGGTGCCTAGACAAATAGAGGCGTAGCAGGATATTCAAAAGCATCTAAACAGGTTAGCCCTCTAACTGCCATTAGCCCAAAATTCATATGTGGTGCTGGGACTTTCTGGGTGCGCAACGTGATACACCTGAGGCAAGAGTTGCAGAATGCCTGAGTATTCACAAGTGCCACTGAAGTCAATGTTACCTACATAGAAAAATCAGGTCTTGGGCCTCACAAATTAAGCACCAAAATTAATGGGCACTTTTGACACCTTTTCTTTAATCTCTCCATGCCTCCATTCCCAAGCTGCAAATAGTAATAATACCACCACCTCCCACTGGGGTGGTTTGGGAAGATAAATTCATTTAAGTCTGAAGCACACAGATACTGGTGTGAGGGCACCACAAGAGGAAATGATCAAGTCTGTGTTTAGTGCAGGTTTTGAATGGTGTACATTAAGTAAAGCCTGGGACCACACATGGAACGAGGAGGATATAAACAAACATTCATTGAATGAGGCTAGCTTCCTATGGAGATGGAATGATATAATTAAAGACTCTACCATAATGTGTATGCACAAAGGAAGTGAATGGACAGTAGTGCAGAGCAGTGCTGCATCCATGCCAGCTGGGCACACCCACAACATACCCTCTGTGAAGGCTAGTAGAATGTGGTGTAAATCCAGCTCTGGGTGTGAATCCCCAATTGCTCAATTAAGGCAGCTTTATGGCCTCTTTGTGCTGCCATAGTGCAACAAAGTGGCTCTATCAGGGCTAAGGACATCATTTGCACAGCACTTTATGATCTCTTGGAATGAAAGGTGCTAGTCATGTCAAATGTGATTACCATGGCCAGGTCTGCACTAGAGTTTTGTTAGCATAGCTATGAAATGTGTGTGAAAAAAAACACACCCAGCAGATATAACTACACCAGCGAAAGCACCAGTGTAGAGGCAGCCCTGTCAATATGAGACTGCTTCTGTTGGTATAGCTAACATTACTCACGGAAGTGGTATTACTGCACTGAGAGAAACTGTCAGCATATGCTGCGTATGGACTAGGAGGCTCTGCCACTACAGCTATATTGGCAGAGCCTGCATAGTGGAGACTAGCCCCACCACAATATTTATGCACTTTCTTTCAAGGTGCAGCACAAGGAAGCATGCAGCTTGCAATTAGGCTGCCTCAGGCTTAAAGGTCTGCCATTTTCCAGTATTCAGTAGGATAAATGTTGATCTGAAAATTATGTTTAAACAAAGAAGAAAAAAAATATAACAAGTGGTCTGAACATTGAAAATGTACATTTGTTCCTCTTTGGATTATATGTTGAATAGGTGCTCCAGTGACTGCAATTAATAAACTTTTATTTTCAATGCATTTTGTTGCAGGCTGAATACTTTTATGAGTTCCTGTCCTTGCGCTCACTGGATAAAGGCATAATGGCTGATCCAACTATAAATATCCCACTGCTTGGAACAGTTCCCCACAAAGCATCAGGTTTGTATTGTTCATGTTATAAATATAAAGTTTCTGGAAAAATACATTCTAAAGCAAGTAGTTAAAAGGGTAAATGCCGTATTATAAATTGTACTGTAAATTTTAGCATCAAGGAAATGTTTGTTATAATGATGAACACTTGTTCCATGTAAATAATATGAAATCATTTTAGTGTATTTCATTACTAAAAATCTAATGAACAGCGTTTTAAAGTTATTTTTCTTCTTTGAGCCAAATCTTGTTACTCTTATTCATGGAAATAGGCCAGCAGGAGTTGGTCCAAAGTTTGATGCATAAAATTCATTTATATGAAGCATTACTGTGGTTCAAAATTTTTACAAAGGCATTATTATTTTATTTTAGTTGATAACATCTGTGTAATAGTAGTAGTAGTTAAATAATAGTCAATAGTTATAGTATTGTGGACATTACATATACATAAGGGAACTAATTTTCACTTCATATAGTCATTTAGATCTGTGCAAAGCCAGTGTAAAGTAAGCAAATCATATTCAGATAGTCTGACTTTGTTTTTCAAAAATTTTCATTATCAAAAATGATTTTTAATTTTGGTTTTGTTTAAACTAAGGGCATGTCTATACTATAAAATTATTTCAAAATAACTGAATTCGGCTTAATAACCTCTGATTTTACAAAATCAAAATAGCACGTCTCCACTACAGGGAAGCCTCAAAATTAGTCCGAGGCAAACTCTGTTAATGTGGACACACAACCTCGACTTAGAGCTCCAGGAAGCACTGGGGAATAATTAATTTGAATTACTCTGGTAATTCAATAGTTATTTTAAAATAGCAGCACCGAAGCATCCACACTAATGCAATTTTGAAATAACTATTTTGAAATTAGCATTATTCCCCAAGGAAAGCAGAAGTACAGGTTTCGAAATAAGCAGCCCATTTTTTCCGAAATAACTGGCTTAGTAGTGTGGACGCTTTGCTTATAAATTCAACCTAAGGCGTTATTTCAAAATAACGCCTTAGTGTAGACCGGGGCTTAATGACTAAGACGACTCATTAAAAATTATACAGTAGCAAAAGCAAAAACAAAAAAATGGGAAATGGGAAAGTGGAGGGGGAAAAACTGATTTCCCTTTTCAATTTACTGTAGTCACATTGTAGAATTTTTATAAAAGAAAAAAATGGTAATGAAATGGTGTAATGTACCTATTTTGAAAGTTAAAGACTATAAAGGAAGCATTTTGATGGCAGTATCAATTCAATATTAATAAAAATAAATTAAAAATTACTAGGGGGCTGCGCCCCGTGCTCACTGCACTTTCCAACTCCTCAAGCCTGTTAATCTTGCACTGATTATATAGAAAAGTGAACAAACAAAGCTGTATAGAAAAAAACTGTTAATTGATCTATTGCTCATGTACTACATGTTACAGATGGCTCTATGGATAGATCTCAGTTTCACAGTTGCTTCTGGTAGAAGCACAAATAAGCGAGATGCTGAGATTCCACTTTCAAGTAGGCTGATGATGTCATTCTGTTGCATGGCAGAAAAATATTTTTTATATATATAGAGAGAAAGAAAAATTAAATTAAATATCAAGATTGGAAAAGAGCATTTTTTAATAAATTCTTTTAGATTGAAAATATTCACCAGCTTAGTGGTAAATCAGACTCATTGTGTCTGTGCAGAAGTACTGGAACAAAAATGTTATTCCAAAGTTCTTGTACGATGAGGTGCATCTGAAAACTCCAGCAAAACTGGGAGAGCCTTCTAATACATGGGCAATTTGATTGAGATGAGTCAGTTTATCATTCAATAGTTGATTTACTTGTGTGCTGCAGTGCTGTTAAAAAAGTTATTTATTCACTAACCCCAATCTAATGTCACATCTTTTTCTAATCTACAAACCCAAGGGTTTATGCCCCTTGCTTCCTACCCCCAGCAAGTATATGCTAGACTTTAACACCTAGGCTTAGACTGTGATATCCTTACTCACACTGAATAGTACCTCACCTGATGATAGTATCACTGAAATAGGAATACTTGTGGAATAAGGTACTCCTTACACCTTGTGTTCACTGCAAAAAATAATTGTTTTCAAATTGAGATTGCTATCCTGAGGTTAGCTATCTCAAAGTAAAATCCTAGTGGAGACAAAGCACAAAAAGGTTTTACATTGACACAGTTAGTTCCATCCACCTAGAGTATACATCATCACAGTTTTTCTATACAAAAAAGTGTGCAGCTTTAATTATACCAGTAACTATACAGTTATACTTCAAGCACTACATTCCTCTCAATGTGGACATAGTTTTGGAGATTTGGTTAATTCAGGCTAAACTGATATGAGCACCTTCATACTGGTATAATTGCATTCACATTATAGGTTTCACTAGTACAACTATTTCAGTAAAAATAAATCTCAACTCTCACCAACATAGCTATACTTGTACAAAAACTATGGCTAAACCATGCCACAATCTTGCCTACAATGATCTCCTTTACAACCCTTTACATTGAAGCTACTATCAGATAACTCACATAACTGGACCATGTTCAGGGACCTCTGAATGCTCTGAAAGATTGTCCCAAACACTATTTTTGAATGGATGGAAAATACAGAGCCTGAAGAAACAAAAATGGGGAATGCATAAAGCAGTGATTTAGGGTAAACTCATTCATTTCTAAGGAAAGAGAGAGAGAGAGAGAGAGAGAGAGAGAAACTAAACAAAATAGTTAACACACTTTTTTTAAAAAAATATTTCTAAAATTGACAACACTTGTGGGGTAATTTAAGATTTTACTTCTGAATGAAAGAGAGTTTTTTCTTGGTTTAAACAACATTATTATGATTGGGATAATAAAATCCCAAAATTGAAATTGTGATACTAGTTGAATGAGAAAAGGCCCATATACATAGTAAGGTATGGTAAAACAGTCTTAACTAAAAGAGAAAAGAATTGTGCATCATGAGATAGAAGTTTATATACGTATATGTAAAAGCTTTTCTCATATATAATAAAGGAAAAATTAGATGAAATTAAATTGCAAGTGTTAATTTGCATACTCTTTACTAAAGACCAGGAGGAAAGTATAACTAGATATATGATGTAGAAGGGACCCCTGTAAGTAAGTCTCCATCACCAGGCCCTGATGAAGTTTCACCTGAATAACGTAACACTTTAGTAAAAGATTGGTGTCCAAGCCTGGCTTTGTATTTTAAGTTCTCTAGAATTTTTGTGCAGAGTCCAGATTCTGCAGGAGGAGCCCACATTTTATTGATTTTCAAGCCCAACAGAGAAAAAATTGACTGTGCCTCTTATATACCTATTTTTCTATTAACCACTGGTGTTAAAGTCTTCACCAAAGTACTTGCTAATAAGCTAGATTCTCTGGTGCCACGACTGAGACTAGACAAAGTTTAACTGAGGCCAGTAACTAACAAACAGACTGTGTTGTGGGTGTGATCCGTTTGGCTCAGGTCTTGATGCATAAAAGGCCTTTAATCGAGTAGAGCTGAACTGCTTTAAGAAGAGTGACGACTAGAGTATGGATGCTCTTCAGCTGGCCATTCCTTCCCGTCCTCCCTCCCTGGCAGAGGCTGAACTCTTATTCTCCAAACAGTTTAGAAGCAGGAATTGTCCCTCCCAACTCCTTCTTGGTTTAAGAGCTAAGGCCCAGATCCTCAAATGTCTTTAAGCCTTAATTCCATTGAAGGGAGATAGTTCTAGATTTTCAAAGGTATTTAGGGCCTAAGTGGCTGCCTGTTTAAAGGAGCAGAACTTTGACATATCCCATCAGCACAGAGAGCCAAATGAGCAGAGGAAGGGAGAGAGGGATTGGGGAAGAGGGAGACAGATCTCAGAAAAAGGAAGGAAAAAAAATGAGGAAAGTGGAAAGGGAGGGCCACGGCCACATCATGGCAGGAGTATAGTAAGAAATGGAGCCATAGAGGATGAGAGAGAATGGCCTGAGGCTTTGTGGCAGGACATAAGGCACACACTGAGGTTTTCATAGGGCAGCAAAATGCCTTTGACTGGTTCTGGCTATTTTTTGTACAGGTTGTACCTCCGTAAACCGGGACTTTCTGGTTCAGCAAGACCATGGATGTTCCTGGACCAGAGAGCCCAGGAACAGCGAGGTCTTGCGGTGGGGCCGGAATGTGGCAACTCAGTTGGGAGCGTGGGTGAGTGGCGCAGTGATGAGTTCTGGCCCCAGCGGCTGGGCGGTAGCGGGGCCAACACCAGCCATGGAGCTCCAGCCCTGGCTGCAGCCAGAGAACTTTGGCCCCGGTGGCAGTCAGAGAGCTCCGGCTGCAAAGCTCTGGCCCTGGCTGCGGCACTCCGGCTGCGGCGCTCCGACAGGGCAGCACAAGCTATGAGTGGGAGGACCTCCCCTGGTCCATCAAATCCTCTTGTTCAAGACTGGTTAGATCCCAAGAGTGCCAGAACAGCGAGGTCCAACCTGTGGAATACATTTAGAATAGTTGAGGCTGAAATAATCAGTTTACAGTATTTTAAAAATGATAGCATTGAAGTGATGTCATGTTGGCAGCAATGTGACCTTTCCCTGGAATCTGGAATTTAACATAAAGAACTCATATGTGTTCTGTATTGAGTGAGCTACATTGAAAAGTATATTTTCATGAACACCATAGTGTCGTATAAGGTTACCAGGTGTCCAGTTTTGAACCGGACAGTCCAGTATTTGAGCTTTCTGTTCGGGAAACATTGAGAAAATATAAATGAGAAAATATAAATGTCTGGTATTTTCTAAATAAGATGTAATGTAGATTGTGATGTAATGTCAAGTGTGTCCGGTATTTTTGTTGAAACCATCTGGCAACCCTAGTGTTGTAATCTAGTGTGCCATAATTACTGCAGTATAATCACTTGTGAAACAAAGAGATTACAGAAGAGTTTAGCACATATGTAAGTCAAGAAGCTGATATAAAAAGCAGCAAAGTAAGTGCTGTCATTCTTATGAAACATTAATGTATTTTTTTTATTTGTGTCTGTGACATGCATTTTGTGCTGTCTTATCCTGAGTTCCTTTGTATCATCTTAGCAAATGATCCGATAATAGAAAAGTTCCTGATTGTCAACAGTTATTAAAATGTTTGTCTTCTGTTGTCTCAAAAGTACAAATAAGGTGTAAACTGTGGGGCTCTTTCTGTAAAATGACAGTGTAACAGTTTTATATAAAAATCAGGAGAGAGATGCAGAAGGCTCTGCAAGTCTGCATCATTGATACATACATTGTGTTGCTTCACTGGTTTTTAAACATTTCAAAAGTCTGAATAAAATGATCAGCTCTAACTATCTTTATGAAGAAGTGGTGCACTCTTGCAAGATTCCCAGGGATGAGCTTCATAGTTCAGTAAGGAGCACTGGTAACTGTCATGACAGGAGGTCTGGCTAATTTTTAACCTCTTCGTAGTTTGGGTGAGTTCCAAGACTAAGTAAGTCCTGTACACGTTTGTATATGATGAGCATCTTAGTGTATGCAATGTATAGTCAGCCCTAATTAAATCATGCTTGGTGTTACAATGCATGTGATATTTAACAGTGATTAGTAATCAGTTTGACAGCGTGCATAGTAGTTAACAGGTAGTTGCTAGTATAAAGGGCTTTTTTTTAAACTAAGTCTGCAAGCAGATCTAAATTAACTGAGCATGGCTAAATAAACACATCCTATAAAGTAATGTTTAGTTGTTTGCACTTAATTTGCTCATTTGTGTGTCTGTTGTGTGCCATGTGAATTAGTTCTACAACAATGATCTAAAGTAGGCAAATCAGGCACCAGTGAATTTGTTTCCTATAGATGTGTATGACAACAAAAATGAAAATATTTATTATTACAATCCATGGTTTAATAATATTTTTAAAGTAAATACTTTGCAATAGTTCAGTCAAAATAGATTGTAGTAGAATACATTAAAGGGGAGGAAGAGAAAGGCTGACCTCTCTAGTTCCTCTCAATCTTATTAGGCACAAGAGAGGGGGGAAGAGCAGAGAGAAGTAGAGCAGAGGGAGGGAGGTGAGAAAGGAATAGGATAGGTGAAGATTAGCTGATTCTTCAGCCAAACAGGGTAGAGGTTTAGCAAGATGATTCTGATTGAAATCAATCTAGGCCAAGATTTCCAAAGGAGTGTAAGCAAGTTAGCTGCACAAATCTCATTGAAATTCAAAAGAGTTGGGGCCCTAACTTCCTTAGGCTGTTTTGGAAATCTCAACCCAAAATCTCATGGCTATTACACATTCAACTCCTAGGCTATGTCTAGACTGCCCCCTCTTGCGCAAGATAATATGCAAATGAGGCAAAGCAGTGAATATCGCCAGGCCTCATTTGCATACTTAATGAGCCACCATTTTGTGCAAGGGCCTTTTGCACAAAAATGGCAGCTCATTAAGTATGCAAATGAGGCACGGCGATATTCACCACTTTGCCTCATTTGCATATTCTCTTGCGCAAGAGGGGGCAGTCTAGATGTAGCCCTAGAGTATTAGCACCATTGCACACAATCTCCCATTAGAAATAAAATGATTCAAGGGTTGGGGAGACTTAAAAAGATCCATTTCTTTAATTAATCAGCAAAAAGGTTGAGAGGTGACCTAGGTAGTAAAGGGCTTTTCAAAGTAGTAGAAAAAGTTATAACAAGAACTAATGTCTGCAAGCTGAATCCAGACACATTCAAAGTAGGAACTAGGGATACATTTTTAAGAGTGAGGTTGGTTAACCATAGGAACAACCTATCAAGGGAAGTGGTGTATTCTCCATATCTTGGTACCTTCATGTAAAATGAGCTTTCCTGGGAGATATGCTTTAGCCAAAAACAAATTGTGCTTTAATCAAATAATAGGCAGCAACTAAGTTAAAGTTAATGTGCTGTGATAAACAGGAAGTCAGACTAGATAGTTCAATGGTCTCTTCTGGCCTTAAATTCTGTGAATCTATTTATTTAAATCCACAGACTGAAGTAATTTAAGATCAAATCTTGATCCCATTAAACACAATAGGAGATTTGTCATTAATAATGGATTCCATCTTTTGCCTTATTACTTAAGACAAAATACTAAATGACATTTTTCCTAATACCATTGCTTCTTTCAGTGTAAAGTGTAGTAAAAAAAAAAAAAGCACTGCATTATTTACTCTACTTTGCACTGAAAGAGGCAACTGTTCACTAAAATTTAAATTATTCACCGCATTTTAACTATAAATGTAAAACTAAAGATTTCGACCTCAAATGTAAAAGTAAAAGCAGATTTTATAATGAAAATGTCAACAGTCCCTTGGCTGTGGTGGATTTGTCAGATGCAGTATGAGTTTTAGTAAAAAAAGTGTTGTATTTTTATATTAGATACACAACTTGCATTTGAGACTCTTTATGGTATATAAAAGTAACAACAAATAAACAAAAATTGCCCATCTATTACTTGCAAAAAATGTTCATGGCAGCCAATTTAAAACAAACAAAATACAAAGCTCTTAGCTCAGTATTTTGCTCTGAAGTCTCAGACCAAATTTAGGGGAAACGAGTGAATAATCAAAGATAGCTGGATCCAATTTATAAGGGAGCAAGGAGGAGCCAGTCATGAAGAGAGGAGATAATTGTTTCATCTGAAGATTATTTAAGATCAGTTGTGACAATCACAGAACTGCATTCCAAGGCTCTGGGGCACCAGGCCTTCCTCCTCATTAAAATACTCCAGATTTACGGCCTTTAATTACTCACTAAGACTCTTTGTAGTTCCAAAATATTAGCTCTCCAAGAAAAGTGTGCAAATCTCCAGCTGTCTGTCACATTTAGGACTCTCCAGTTCTGTCAAAGTGGTGTCTCTATTCTTTAGAATATTTTTGTCAATTATCTTATTTACTAACTGTGCTATCCTCCCATCACTTCATATAACAAGCTTTTAGTAAAGAAGTTATTTAAATATTATTTATTTAAATATCAATGGCAGAGTCCATAAGAACAGACTCTATCTAGGGTAAAATTTTCAAAAGGGAAGAAGTCCCATTTGAAAAAAGTAATTCAGGGTACATCTACATTGCAGCTGAGAGTGAGCCTCACAGTTCAGGGAGACAGACTCACACCAGTGGAACTAGAACTAATGCACTAAAAATAGTAGTCTGGAGGTTGTAGCTTGTTCACTAGTTCAGGTTCTCAAGCCCCCTTACCCACCTGACTGAGCTCAGGGGCCTAGAGTTGTGGTGTTCACACTTCTACTTTTAGTGCACTACTTCAAGGCCTGCAAGTGCGAGCCTGTCTACCTGGAATGGGAGACTTGCTTGCAGCTTCAGTATTGACCTAGCCATAGGTATGTAGGCACTTAGCTCCCATTTAAATCAATGGGAATTAGGCACCTAAATACTTTTGAGGATCTGTACCTACGTCACTTCTGAAAAATGAGTGAGTCAGGCACAAAGGTCAGTTGAGTACTGTTGAAAATGTTACCCCTCATCTGCATTTACAAGACTTTAACTACTTTGGGGGGACAAGTAGAAGTGGTTTTGCCTGAGTGTTAACACCACAGTTTACAACTTCTATTTCTGTCCAGTTTTCACAAACAACAGCTGTCAGAGATGAAATGTATTACACTCAGAGACTTAAGGCCACAGGGGGAACCATCGTGATCATCTAACCTGCCTTTCTATACTTTGAAGGCCACAGAACCTCACCCACCCCTGTAATAGACCTTTACCCTCTGGCTGAGTTACTGACATCCTCAAATCATGGTTTTAAAAGACTTGAGTTAGGTTACAGTATTTTAAGGTTTAAATATTTATATAAATTTTTCTTTTTAGTTGTTCAGGTTGGATTTCCTTGCCTGGGAAAACAAGATGGAGTAGCGGCATTTGAAGTTACTGTGATCATAATGAATTCAGAAGGCAATATAATTCTCCAAACCCCCCAAAATGCCATCTTCTTTAAAACATGTCAGCAAGGTAAGCCATGGGAACCTGATATCATTAGCTTGTGTTGGTTAAATTGCTCAAGTCTCATTTCCAATAGAGACAAACAAAACAGCATTATTGGAATTATACAGATTGAAGTGAGAGTCACCCCATTCATAAGTTGTTGTTCTGGCTCTTCCACAGATTTGTTGGCAATTTAGGCTAAGAGTTCCTGAACTTTTTCCATAGTTTGAACTATATCTCACTAGAAAAATCGTCTTAATGACACATTTCTTCCCGTTCATAATCACACAGCATCTCTGTGTGACTGCAGAAAAGGCTCCCATGGGAAACAAATATTAGCAGAGATTTAAGTTTCTCATTAATGTGATTAAGCAGGTGGAAACAAGGAGAATTAGCATCATGTGACCAGCCTGCTCTCCACAGATCACTGATACAAGCTAATGTTTTCAAAAGTGACTGCTAAGTTGGAGGTCCCTCAATTTTTGGCCTCCAACTTGAGGTTTGGCCTTATTTTCAGAAGTGCTGAGTACCTTCACCTCTGTTTGAAGTCAGGGAGAGCTGCAGTTGATTAGAACCACTAGAAATCCCGAACTGGGCATCCAAAGACTGACATAACCAAAGTCAGTGACCACTTTCAAAAATGCTGTCTATCACCTCTCTGTTTCTCAATATAGCCTTTTATAAAATGGATATGACTCAACTCACCTACATCACTGTGGTGCCATAAGACTTAATTAATATTTTTAAATTACACAAAGTTATTTGAATGAACATCATTAAAGTTTAAATTCTCCCACCCTAATTCACATTGAGTAGTACCTTATTATGCAGGTCATTCATTTTATTTCAGTAGGGTCATTTGCATAGTAAAATACTATTTTGTGAGTAAGGATAGCAGAATTGAGCCATTTATGAGTCCAAGGCTTATGCTTAACAGCCAGTATATGCACAATTGAGCTATACTGACAAAAATGTAATAAAAAATGTTGCTGGTTGACAACAGTGTACCCAGGGGTGTGTTATCACCCTTAGAAATGGTTACTTGGGGAAAAAGCAATTTAAATACACTTATAAAACATGAATTCAGTGTTAATATTTTGAGAGTGTTTTTGACACAACTGTTGTAATTATAGTTGCAAATTTTGAGGCTACAGAAAGTGTTTAAAAATTGGCTTCCAAGATTATGCAGTTATTACATATTGTCTGATGTTGTATCAAATTAACACACAACACAGTTTGTATACAGCGGGTTATTAATTCCCTTAAGTCTTCTTTCCTTGTCTCCCATTTACTTCCCTTTTCTCCTAACTAATTGGCAGTGGCAGGGCTTCAGAGAACAAGCAGCAGGAGCAAAAGCTGTTTATTCTTTGAAACTCCACTATTGCTTAACAGCTTCTCTTTTGAAGTCTCACTTCTGCCAATTAGATGAGAGAAAATGGGGGTGAGGACAGGCAAGAAGTAGGCAGAGAGGAAGATGGGAAGCTTAATGGGATTTAAAAATGCAAATCTTATACACATGGAGGTGTGTGTGTTTGAGGTAAATAAAACAGTGTTTAAAGCATTTTAGAACTTTTAATTTTTAATTCAATTTAAAGCTGTTAAGTTTAATAAAGTTTGGATGAAGTGTAGTGGTGACTAGGGATGTTAGATATTGGGTAATGGAATAGTCATGTAACCACGTGAAATCTTATAAGTTACCTGACTATTCGATAGTCCCAGGGGCAGGGCCAGCAGCCAGTGCGCTCTAGCCCCACTCCCGGGGAGCCCCCTGCCACTCTATGCTGCTCCCTCTGTATCAGAAGCAGCAGCGGTCCACAAGGGGAGCCAGTTTAAAACCAGCTCCCCACACAGACCAGCTGTCTGCTGCCCTGATACAGAGGCAGAAGCATGGGGTGGCAGCAGCCCCTGTCCACAGAGGGTCCCAGCTTCCTGTGGACAGAGGCTGCTCAGCTTCCCTGGAGGCAGCCTCTGTCTGCAGCGAGCCTGGGCCTCTTGCAGACAGAGGCTGGTTCCCAGAAGTAGCCCCCTCCCCCAGGAGGCAGAGCAGCCTCTGTCCACGGGGAGCTGGGACCCCCTGTGGACAGGGCCTGCTGCTGGGGACCAGCTTCTGTCTGCAGCAGGCCCAGGCTCGCCGTGGACAGAGGCTCTCCTGTCCCCTGCCCGCCGCCCCCGCCTCTGGTAGAGACAGCAGCATGGGTGGGGACAGGCAGCACCGCAGAGCTGGGGAACTGACTTTTAAGCTGGCTCACGCTGGCACTGGCTCCTGCCCTGCCTTGCTGCCTCTGATACAGAGGCAGCCGTGTGTGGGTGTGTGTGGAAATGCATGTACTGGATAAGATTAAACAATAAGCTTAGGCTTATTCGTTAATCGTATAGTTGACTACATGTTGACATCCCTAGTGGCGACCTGGTTTACGCAGACTTTAAGGCTCCAACCTATATGTGTTATATGGAAATACTTCTTTCTATGAGTTTGGAACTCTCTCTAGTCCATCCAGCTTTCATCCAAGCCATATTTTATGTGCTATCATTTACTATTATCATCATCAATTTGCTGAGATGCAGTTTTAGCTTTAGGTTGGCCTAGTAGACTGAGGTTGAACGGTCATTTTGGTCCTTAACTCACTGAGCCTATGAGAGAAGGGCACATTACAGAGCCAAGTCTTCCAACACAAGGGACATGCAAGAAAAATTATATCGTGCCAATATCTTTCAGCTCAGATTCAGTTATCTGAGGGTGAGCCTCTCATTTTTGTGCTTAATTTAGGGACATAGACACAACAGCATTTTATGCTGGCTATAGGGAGAGATGGGGTGTTTCTCTGGTAGGTTGGTTGGTAGAACTTTTTGTTTTCATTTTTAAAGTCCTCCAAGGAAAAAAGAGAGGAAACAAGGAAGCTTGTTATATAGCCATGAGGCTCATTTCTCTGTTGCCTGGCCCTCAATCTTGGTTTCCAGCTATTGTTGGCCAGCCAGGAAGGGTCCCTGCTAGAGCAAGAATGGAAAGCCAGGGAGAAATTTTGTGGAAAAGGGAAGCTTTGTAGTGTCTAAGAGGTGGCCACACAAAAAATAATATTTTCCCATTTTTTCTATTTGAAACGGCATTTATTTAAGCATGCGTTTTCTGTAATGAATAGCAGCTCTGCATTTGGGCACAAAAGGAAGAACATTTCCAGAAAGGATCCTAGAGTGCAGCACTGGAACAAAATAAAAGAAAATTCCTCTATGCTTATTACTACCGTATCAGATAGCTTTACTTTTAAAGTAATACATTTTGCTTCCTAGTTCTACACCTTATATGTAGTGACTCTCAATCTTCACCTTTTCTTGATCTCCAGTTCCAGTTCACTCACTTTTTTGTGGTAGTCTAGAGCTTCACTTCTGCACAACATACAGAGCTTTTTAAAGCAGAATTTGTTCCATTATCTCTAGTCTCAGGTTCACCCATAGTACCCTATTGACTTCAAAGAGGTGTCGAGATGTAACCCCGGGCAGCTTGCCATATTTGCCTGTAGTTCTGTTTACCCAATCTCTTATGGTTTCCATAGGGAAATTTGTTTAAGGGATAATGTGTACTTTCATCTGATTACACATACCAGCTGACTAAAATTGTTGGTGTTAGAATTAGTATGAATTTACAGTTCTTAGTATCTGTGGGCTGCAGAAGTGTCCCATGTAAGTCGGTGCATCTAAATTTACAAACATTCTACAGTTTGCAGCAAAAATAAAATATCTGCAAATTCTTAAAACGTTTAAACTTTGGACTCAATTTCCTTTCAAAAATTGGATTGCATCAGTGGTTGTTGGTACCTCTTTCCAACATCAGCTTGATGGTAAAGACAGAAATAGAGAAGAATTGAGGCCATTGCTGATGACATTGTCAATTAAGGAAGCTGTTTTATGATCACACACAAACAATTCACTCAGTGCTAACAATCTAGCTAGTTACTGTCAAGCAGCTCAACTTCTAATTTTGATTCAAAGTATTGAGGAGGTTATAGGAAGGCAATTCTCAGATTATCTGTCTACTTCAGAGCTCTTTGAACTTTGTCATTTTGGTTACAGAGCAAGGTTGGGCAAAGAGTTTGGGAGATAATTCCCTCCTAGTGATGGATAAATATCAGATGACTATGCTGATACTGTTAGAGCTCTGTAACTCCTTTTGGAATCACTGATCATGAGGTGCTATTGGCTTGCTCCAATAGAAATAGACATGGCTGGATATTTTAGACCAGTTGCATTTTACCCTAGGGGCTCATTTTGGGGAAGAGAGAGTGTTCCATAAAGTCCCACCTCTTTTCAGTGTGGATATGGAGCAGTTAATAGTCAACGAGTGTGGGTTATGGTGTTTTTAGAATGCTGATGATGCCCAAACGTATTTGTCTTCCTCATATTATCCAGCCACTGCTGTCAAATGCTGTTGGGTAGCGATTTGGGATATGACTAATGGCTGAATAATAATGTGGGATCATTGGGCAGGAAAACTTCTCCTCTTCCCTCCCCCCCCCCCATCTTCACTCAGCATGGAGATTGAGTTTTTAATTTGGATACAGATCCAACCCTAGAGTAATGTAATGCACTGTACCTCCAGTCATGTCTTAAATCAAACCAAAAAATTGAAGTCAAGCCTGCTAAGTAAGCAGTATATCTAACTAGGAACATGGCACCAGTGCTTCAGGATATGTATTGGCTACCTATTGCAGCTGTTCTCAAACTGTGGAATCAGACTTAGGCTTTCTGAGGCCCAGGGCTGAAGCCTAAGTCCAACCACCCAGGGCAGAAGCAGAAGTCTGTGGGCTCTCAGGTTACAGGCCACCTGCCTGAGGCTGCAGCCCTTGGGCTTTGGCCCTGCACCCAGGGCAGAGGGGCTTTGATGGGCTCATGATTCAGTCTGACTCAGAGGTGGAAGTGGGCTGGTACAGGGTACTGGTAAGAAGTGGCTGCTGGTATGCCTGTACGCAGCTTTAACAGCGCTGCCTCCTCCAGGACTGTGGGGGGACAAAAGAGGCAGCTGCCCTGGGGCCTGATAATTTAAAAGGGCCTGGCAAGCTTCCAGCTGCCACCATTGCTATGACCATAGCTGTGGCCAGAGCCATGGGCAGCAGGTGCCATGCAGCACTGAAGGGCTGGCTGGGGGATGCCAGCCCGCAGGCCCGCTCCTACCCAAGGCCCTGCCTCTACCCAAGGCCCCAGTACCCAGAAGATTTTTAAATTACTTTCATCCCTGGTCCTCCCTCCTGGGGTTATGTACGAATTATTTAATTAATTTAATTTATTTATTTATTTATTATTATTATTGGCAGAAGGGCATCGCAGTGCAATGAAGTCTGAGAACTGCTGGCTAATTGACTAGCACAGATACTTTCAAGAGTGCAATTGATCATATGGTGAAACCTGTATTTGTAGATTAACGAAGAGATTGATTTTTAGCTGAGCTTCCGTCTCAGTCAGCAGTCATGGCACTGGTCAATAAATCTCAATATTCACTTCGACAAAGATTGAAATCCAGTTATTTTTGCCCTTCTGGCAATAGACTGTATTGACGCTGTTGAAAATGGAGTGATAACTGAAATACATAATGTCTGATTAACAATGTTCTTATTTTCATGAAGCTGAATGCCCAGGAGGGTGCAGAAATGGCGGTTTCTGCAATGAAAGGCATGTCTGTGAATGTCTGGATGGATTTTATGGGCCTCATTGTGAGAAAGGTAACTTTAAAAATTCCTTCAATTGTTTTTTGTTACTATCATCCTACTGAAAAAGAGCTGTCAGTACACTGAAATATCTCTCTCTCAACAGCGCAAGTGGCCTTTCCTGGAGGCTCTCTCATGTCGCTAGATAGTTGTAAATATTAAATCTAAACATAGGAAAATTATTGTTATGACCCCAGAGCTAATGAAAACATCAGTTGCTTAATGAAAATGCCATCTTGTAAAGAAAAATAACTGCTCTCTAAAGGATATATTAAACATGAAATTAACCAACAATTAAGAGATCCTTAATCACAAACAATCCATCTGGCAAGAGATTAAATGGAATTCTTCTGCTAATGAAGACTAGCTGGAAAATCCAGTATAGCATTCTTGTTGCTTTGCATTGGTTATATGAAGATAAATATCTAATTTTGGATGCCATAACTGTGTCTCAAGCAGAATGACAATGAAGAGAAAATGTTTCGGGTCGATTCTCCCTTTTCTTTCCATAAGTGAAGGAGAGCTAATAACAACACATTGGGGCTGTGAGAGGGATGAGATTGTAGATTAGATGACGAGTACACTAGCTTTTGTACATGCTTCCTCCTTCTTCCCAACCCTGGGGAAGGCCCTTGCAAAGGGGCTCAGAAGCCAGTCACAAGACCTCTCTCACTCAGCCTGCTGGCATCCTTGGGTAAGTTAATACTGGCCAACCATGAAGTAAAATTCTGCTCCTGCCGTTCCTCCTCAAGGGCTGGGTTGGGTAGCAACCATAGCTGGGGAGGCTGTAAGAGAAAACAGCACCTGAAAAAGTCATGCTGCTGTGGGAGCTTTGAGGCAATTTGAAGGGCCAGGACTACTGCACCGATGGCCCTGAGTTTGACAGATATTCCAAGATCCACAGGTGCAAAGGACTGAACCCTTGACCAATTCCATGCCCACACCATTGAAACATTTCAGCGAAATGCCAGACTGGCTCCTTTCAGTTCTCCGATTGGGAGTAACCTGTGGAAAGGACAATGTTTGCCCTCAGTGTTGACCGATTAAGTAGGACTAGCACTGAAGCCAATCTTCAGTTTCTTACAGTGTTATTTCAATCACTATAATCAATAAGCAGAATTATGAAACACCCAGGCCCGCTGATGGGGAGGGCAAATGGGGTCGATGCCCTGGGGCCCACCAATTCAAAGGGGCCCAGAGCTCCCGGCCGCCATGGCTGCTACTACAGCAGCTGCCGGAGCCCCGGGCCCTTTAAATCACCTTCAGAGCACTGCTCAGTGCAGCTCTGAAGGCTGGGGGGCGAAGGGGGACAGCACCACAGTCTGGGTGGTGCTGAGGGCTGGCTGCCCCAGCCCCACCCCTTCCACTCGAGGCCCTGCCCCTTTCAGGGGCACGGAGCCACCCCCCACATACACCTTGCCCAGGGACCTGTGGAAGCTGTTTGCTCCCCTGGAAACATCTTTCTGCATTAAGCTATTTTATATTACACAGCTGACTTCTTATACTCCGCAGAGGAGAAAAAGTGTAATCTGAAAATGATTATTTGTGCTCGTTACTGATTTTTTTTTTAAAGTTTGTGATTTAAAATCCTGTCGCAAATTTTGGCATGTTCAACTCTCCCTCATACCAGCATTTTGTTCTCTTTCACTCTTGGCAAATTAGCTCTGTGTGCATCCCGCTGCATGAATGGTGGGCTCTGTGTCACACCTGGGCTGTGCATCTGCCCTCCTGGATTCTATGGCATCAACTGTGATAAAGGTAACTGTATAGAATAAAAAACATTTAAGTTATAAACTTATAATCCACCAGCTACAGCTATTTTTGTGTTCCCTGTTCTACCTTCTTGCATGCTGTTTTCCTCACAGTGGTGGCAGTGGGTTGTAATGTGTTCTTGACTGCATGGTACAGCGCTGCTGGGAGCCTGACAAGAGAACTATATTTGATAGTATCCCTTCAGATATTGTTTCGTTGTTTAGCCTTATATGTACACCTGTGATACTTTCTGTGTCTATGCACACCAGGAGTGGGCAATAATTTTTAATGGGGGGGCCACTCCAAGATATTGGAAAGTGGTCAAGGGCCACACTCTTCCATATTAATGGAGGAGGTGTGGGGTCTAGGATGGAGGTTGGGTGCAGAAGGGAGCTTGCAGTAAGGGACGGGGGTGCAGGAGAGGGTGTGGAGCATGGGAGGGAGCGTGGTTGAAGGAGGCAGTTGTGACCTGGGTTAGGGTTCTAGTGTGCAGGGATTTGGGTTGTGACCTTGGGCAAGAGGAGGTTGTGACCTGGAAAAGGGGACTAGGGTGCAGGAAGGGGTGGAGGGGTTTGGGCTGTGACCTAGAGTAGTAGGGGGTTGTGAGTTGGTGCAAGAGACTGGAGTGCAGGAGGGAGTGCAGGGGTTTGGGCTATGACCTGGGGTAGGGGTTTGGGGTGCAGGATCTGGGAGTGGATATGGGTGCAAGGGGGGCAGAGGGTTTGGGTTATGTGGGGTAGGGGGGCAAAGGGTTGGGGTGCCAGAGGCAGGCTCTGGCTGAGACTTACCTGCTTTGACTCCCAGCCAGCAGCCTTCTCAAGCAGACTCCTTCCCTGCCCCACCTCTGCACTGGCTGCGGGGATGTGGTTTTTGAACATCTACAAGCCTGAAGGGAGGGTTAGGTTGCTTTGCAAGTTGTCTGTTGACAACAGGCACCCCATTGGCTGGAAATCAGCCAGTGGGATTGTGCTGGGGGCGGGAGCAGCACATGAAGCCTTTCCCCCTCTCCCAGGTTCACAGCTGGTGAAACAGAGGCCCAAAAGGCCACAAATGGCCACTTTTTCTCAGCAGCATGCAGGGAGCAGGCAGGGAGTGTGCCTGAGGCTCTCTGCTACAGCCGCAGGCCGGATCTGGTGGCTTCATGAGCCACAGCCAGCCCACAGAGGATATTTTGCCTTAGCCTGATCTACACCCTCCATATCACAACATTAACAGAATGTTATGACCATGTCACTTTATCTCTGCTACTCCATTCATGGGCCTTTTCAAAGGCTCGCACATATGTTAAAATGTGAATAAATATGGCCAAAACTCAGAGGTGACTTTCATTGTAGTGTAAATTACATGTGTATAAGACAGCAGAAGGTAGGTGCAACTTACACTCACTTTTGAACACTAGTGTACACCAATATAATAATATATAATGTACACAACCATTATTTCCTTCCTTGGCTTGCTAAAGGACTATGGGACTGGCTAGAAAATTCATTTCCATTTGTGGCTAATTGGAAGAATAAGGATTTGGATCTTGAATTCCTTACATGAAAGGCTGGTGCACTAACTTGCTGCATCTGGACAGATTAAAAAACACGTAACTTACTCCATTTAATATTTTTGTTATAATGACCTTACACAGTGAATCAATAAAAAAAGAGTAACATCATCTGCCTGATAAGGGATTTCAACAGGGGTTTCCAGCCACCCAGGTGAGTGCCTAATCGGAAAAAAGTTGTTAGAGTAGAAATAATTTTATATTAAACATATAATTTTAATTTTTTGTTTCATGTCCTTCAGCTAACTGCACAACAACCTGTTTCAATGGAGGAACCTGCTTCTATCTAGGAAAATGCATTTGTCCTTCAGGATTCGAGGGAGACCATTGTGAAATCAGTGAGTCTCAGCTATACATTGTTTCACTTAAACTGAGGTTATTCTGGTTACAGTAGGTAGAAGATCAAGTGACACATTTCTGTGCTGACTGACAGCTGGGATTCTCAAACAGCAGGCTGGGACCCTCTGGGTGTGAGCCAGGCCAGTGTTTGTGATCTTCACCACTGATGCGTGTCAATTCATTGTTTGATCATCTTACTGTCTGGTTTTTTTAAACAAATCCATGGGTTTAGTAGCAACCATCCCTGCATGAGCACTCAGTCAACACCATATGCATGTGCCACGTCTGCAGTAACTTACACTACTGCATGTGAGATTAAAACAGCCTTTTAGATTCTAAAAGTAGAGTGCAGAGCTTGAAATATTAATTGGTACTAGGGGAAAGGGGCAAAGAACTGTAATCATTGAGCTTCAGCTGAAAGTATTAAGTTACATTGACATGGCAGCTTGAAAACTTCTGGTCACAAACATCAATAGACTTGCTGTTTTCAGATGTTTAGCATCAAAGACATTCAAGGTATTTCAGTCTATAATCAATCTAACTGTTCTGCATAAAGGTGCAGGTAGAGAGCAGCTAACCTGGGACAAAACTGGGAGGCCAACTGCCAAACATTAGCTCAGCCCACAAGAAGAGTTTTCTCATAGGTCTTTTAATTAGATTAATTTAATAGCCTCACAGGCTGGGATAGAGAGCCAGTGTTTTGGTTTTGAAAATATACACACAGCCTATATTTCTTGCATTGTATACCTCTATATCAGCGTTCAGTCCTGAATCTTTCTTGCCTTACACAGGTAATCTCAGTGACTTCATTGGAATTATGCACATTAGTTAGGCAAACAGAGTTTGGCCTTATATTTGTAAGATAATTTTTGAATGGACAGACAAGGAAATTAATGTATCTCCCACAGACATGAAACAATTCATCATCCAGCAAATATTTCAGCAACAGAAGATGGTAATAAGTCAATTATTATGCAAAGAAAAAAGAATCAAAATGTGTTAAGTCTTAAATTTGGCACAATATTCATATGTAGATAGGCAGGGGTAATTAATCTGCAAAACATTCTTCTATCTTTATATGTTGTACAGATTGTTTTCTAGCAGCTTTTTATCATTAAAAATCAAAGTCAGTGGGAAGCATCAAGGTTTTATTATTGTTAAGCAAATGAACAAGTGTTCTTTCAACACTGTTATGGTATTAGTGTCTTTTCTCTCATTCTAATTCTTTGAGCCAAATCAAATCTGTGTAAGCAAATATAACTCCATTGATTTCCACTGCATTTGCATCTACTTAAATCAAGTCTGACTGTGACATCTTAGCACTCGCTCATTTCTTTCCTCCTTTAAGAAAAGATTGACATTGATGGAACTTATCACATGAATATGATCAGAGTTTGACCCAAAATGCAAGGAGTTTGTACTTTTTGTCAGTGGTTGATGTATTTTTTTAATCATATACTGAGCTATATTGTAGAACATGTAAATAAGGCTATTCCATTTAAACCAACACTAACATGGGTATAAGACCTTAAACTCCTTTGTATTTTGAAACCTCCTACTTGTAGGCTGAAAACCAAATCTCATGTGATCTGCCATTGCTGTGGCAACCTCTTAAAAAGATATCTTTCTAAAAGTATAGTATTCAGTTATATAGCAATGTGAACAGCCAAATCTTGGTCCACTTCAATCACGAATCACAACTAGGACATTCCTCCATCTTAATTCCTGTTTTGTTTTAAGAGTGTATCTTGCTTGCTCCTCTAAGATTATGACAAAACTAGCAGTTCCCTTAATCGCCTTCTGGTGGACAGTCACTAGTGCATCCAGATCACTGGTAACACTAGCAGCAGCAACTCTATACTAGAATGGCTATACCAGCCTCTGGCACTTTGGACCATAGTGTCATTTAACCTTACCCAGGACTGATGTAGGTGACACGGACCCTACTCATGTTGATACTTAGGTACACATGCAGGTTACTCACAGGAGTGGTTCTGTTGACTTAGAAGGAAATTCAGGTGGTAAATCAATTCCTATGTAAAGAATGAAGGTTCAAAACATGCATGGGTGTCTGATATAATAGGCGGGGGAAGGCACAGCCTTCCCAAACTGCCAGCCTGGCCCCGCCCACACTCTGCCCCCAGAATGCCTCCTGTGCACTGGGGAGACTGGGGCCATGTGTGCTACCTGCCTTCCCCATGCTCCAGGGCTGGGGAGACTGGGGCACATGTGCATGTTCACCCACCCTCCTCTCCTCCCATCCTCATGGGGGGGAAGAGGCAGCTTGGCTCCCGTGGGGAGTGAGCCCTCAGAGGAAGGAGCCGGGCTTGCCTCCCCCTGCCCTATTTTCACCAACTGCCCATGAAAATGTGTTAAGAAATAATTTGAAAATTGATTGACTTCAGTAGGAGCAAGTAGAGTTATGCACATGCCTAGGTCTTTCTGGGATCATGGCCATGGTTGTTGAAATGCTGGTGGCAGCTGCCAGCCTGGCCACAGTGAACAACAGTGGGAGACTACAAAAATGCTAGACAAGGCTTATAACATCAGAAGAGAAACAAATCTCTTTCCATTTCCTTAGATCCAGAGCCAGCTACATTCAGTCCTGGAGGTTTCAGAATAAACAGGGGAAGAAAACCTTTGCTTTAGGCAGAAAGCCATCTTCAGAGAATTGCAGAGAGACCTTCCCCCCCACCAAATCTTTATATTGTTTGAACATTTTGAGAGAGCCTTTAAAAGTGAACTCCCTCTCTAAAACTCCTGGGAAATGTACTTACCTTAATTCACAATACTAACAAGTATTCTCCAAGTCCTCCAGGTTTCTTCTTGCTGTGGTTATACATTGTCTCTAATTACTGCTTCAGTTTGAGACTGGCATGTAGTATTTTTCTTTATTCCTTCTATTCCTTGCACCAGCTGAGCTGTTCCTTTTTTCTATTGCCCAATCTTAGTTTCACTAACAAACTATTCACTAATAAACATGTGCATAGCCCACAATTAATCTGCAGCTATGTCTACACTGCAAAAAAATGGTGTGTTCTTAAATTGGCTTATCTAACCCATGTTTGCCAGCTAGGGTTAAAATAGCAATGAAGACATGGCAACTCACTTTTTTTAACTTGGCTCAGCAGCACAAGTGCAAGCTAGGCTGCGAGACGGGCTTTAACTCAAGTTGCTAACACAAGTTAAAAGCTAGAGTGGCCTGTCTTCATGGGCTATTTTAATTCAAGTTTCAGGCTATCTGCAGAAGTCAGGTAGACGTTACTGCATTGGTTATATTCAGGTCACATTTTCAAGCTTTTTTCCACAACCATGAAAACCAGAAACAGGTTTTTAAATGATAACTTAGTTTCCAGAGCAGTAAATTGCAGCATGGAATGGAGGAGCCTACAGCAAATTCTACAAAGTGAACAGAGCACACTGGGCTCTGATTGCAAATTGACAAGCTCAGGTTGCCTGTTTATTACTTAATTACATTTATTCAAGTCTTGAGCTCCCCAGCTTCTTCTGTTTGTGCCAGGTAGCCATTTGGACTCTGTGCTCATATGACTTGCAGTTAACGGCACAATGACACAGTGACAATGTGCAGCAGTTGGCCTAGGAGGGTACAGAGAAGTAGGCAGGACTCATAGAAGGCACACTGAATGCCCTCTTCCAAACCCCAGTGCTAGAAGTGCAGGCAAAGTCTGTGTGAACACACAGAGGCCATGGCCAGTTCTAGCCTAATTTTCAAGCTGTCTAAGCGTGCATATAAAACTTGGAAATATAAACTTTGTCTGCCTATAAGAGAATGCACCCCTACGATATTTACTGCTTACCCATAAGACTCTTTAACAATGTAATCCAGAGAGTGTTTCAAACACAAAACAGTTATCTTCCTCCCACTCCCTGTAATTATTTTTGTAGAAGTGGAGCACTAAGGCTATTGTTTTCATGTTTTCTATTTCTAGGCAAATGCCAACAACCCTGTAGAAATGGAGGTAAATGTACTGGTAAAAATAAATGCAAGTGCTCCAAAGGTTACCAGGGAGATCTTTGTTCAAAGCGTAAGTAGTAATTCCATTCAATCAATCCTTGTTATAAGATCATTGTGATGGCAATACAATATCTTGTTGCTCAACACCGGCACTAAGTGTGTGTTGCCAGAGAAGCAGGCTAATTTATTTTGTGGACATGCTTCATTTATTAAAGTGAAGGAGGTTGTTTGAAATAAAGAAACTTGTAAAAAACAACAATTACCAAACCTTTTAATAGCATGAGTTTCTTTAAAGCAGTAACATGTCAGTACACTAAGTAAGTGTTTCTGGATAGTAATATTTCAATACCTTTGTATTTCAGAATAGCCCTGGAAATCTACCTTTTCATGAATGTAAATAGCATGGACCTGATTTTCCTTTCATATACTGACTTCATTGACTTCAGTAGAATTACTCCTGATTTGTACCAGTGCAAGGGAGTTAAATAAGGTCTGATTTCAGTAGTAGGGCAAGTTAATGTCAGAATTCTGCACACAGTCAGTTGAAAATTATAGATTTACTGCTAGTGCCTGGCCTGTGCCAAAACTAACATTCTAAAGAATAGCAGGGAAAGCATCTATGTCACTTTATCTATTTATCTGAATGAAATGTCAAGAAGTTGAATTCGTGTTCTCACTTAATTACAGCTGTATGTGAACCTGGTTGTGGATCATATGGAACTTGTGTGGAACCTAACAAATGTCAGTGCAAAGAAGGCTGGCATGGAAGACATTGCAACAAAAGTAAGTGAGAACAGAGCTCTGAGAATCCATACAGTAGCTTTTACAGATCATCTTCCGTCTGTAAATGGCTGGCTCAAAACTACTATATAATCACTAGAAACAAAACCCACCCCTTATATAATGAGCCTTTCATTTTTTTAAATGTAGGCATACCAATAATTATCCCAAACATTTGCAATACTTACTTTTTGTTGAACTGTATGTTAATTACAAAAAAAAAAAAAAAAAAAAAGGAATAAAACAATCAAAGCAACTTTATAGTGATTAACCTCACTTTTATGCCCTACTGAAGTCAATGAGAATCATGGAAAGTATGCCCTATTGCTGTGGTCACAATATAGTGGCTACTGCTTCAGAAATTATTGGACACCATGGTCCTATTGTATCTGCTGCACACATACTATACTCTTTAACAACATAATTCCCATTGAGTTCAGTGTTGCTTTTGACGTGGCTTTTAGAACATTGGATAGACATTTCTATAAATAAAAAGGGTAGTAGAGGTTGAACCTCTCTAGTCCAGCATCCTCAGGATCTGACTGGTGCCAAACCAGATAATTTGCAGGACTATCAGAGGTCAATATTATCTAACAGCATTCCCAACACTTCCACTGCTTATTGGGCTCATAGAAGACATTTAGGGGTAAATTACAGCTAAATAACAGCACAGAACATTGAGAGCCAGGACTGGTGGCTGTAAATAAACTTTATGGGACAGTGGGAAACTTGGCCACATGCATGGTAAGTAGACATCGGGCTATTTAAAATGTTGCTGGACCAGAGAGCGCTGGACTAGAGAACCTGTACATAGGATTTTAGAGCTTATTGGATATTTCAAAAAATTAGAATTTTTGCAAAATCTTCCCTCAAATTTTTAACCACTTTAAAGCAAGTTAAAATTTAGGAGTATATGTATGTTAATTGACCTTTTTTAAAACCAGATTTAAATGTTCCAAAATGTATTGATTTCAATGTTACATTTATTTAAATGATAATTTGAATAATCTGCTTACTGATCCATTTGACACCTAATGCAATGTGTAGGAAACTGATAACTTCAGTGTAGTTAAACCAGGGATGTGGAGATCCTTAAGATCTCCATATTTAATATACATTCTATTTCCAATAACAAGAAGCTATAAAATGACTTGAACTACCAAATTAGATCAAGGTGACAAATATTAATTCAGCCTTACTGAAAAATATAAATACAACAAATCAAAGTATTGAGAGCTTTTTGATATAACCATTCAGAAGATAAATGTTTGCTGCAAACATTATTAGTTTGCTATCAATAGTTAATATGAAAAGTAGCAGTGGAAAAAATAGCATATTAGTTACCAGTATAAACTGCTCCAGTTTATTATATAGCGAAAAAGAAAATTCAGAGCAATATATTTTAAATGCTACATGCTTAATAAATCCATGAGACATGAACCTGCATAATAGTATATAAACTGAACTGAGATCATTTTAAATCATGTTAATGTCTCTGGTCTATTGGATATAGAAAGGTGAGCATGTTAACATTTATCAGAGAATAAATATGGATGTTTTTTATAAAGCAAACACATACTCTCTGACAGGAATGGGTTATGATTTAAAATTAAGGTTTTGGGACTCAGTTGAGAAGAGACTGGATTGTATATGTCTTTGCCTAACTGCCATCCAGTGATGAAAGAACAAATCCTTTAAGATAGGCAGCAGATACAGAAAAGCTAAAAATCAAGTATCTGGAAATCAGTATCAATTTTAATGCCATCTTTTTGTGATATCTGTAAAGTTAAGCAAGCAGCTAGAAAATAATATTGTTTCATTGTGAGTACGTGTACATTTTACTGTCCCCAGAGAAGCACAAAATTTGTAGCATGCATGCAACGGTACAAGGATTCTGTATTTGCATGTTAGTATCTGCTCCAAGGGCTTTGAAGCCCTTATTAATAAATATCCTAGTCTAAAGATTGGCTATAGTCCTATAGTTCTTAGTTAGGGTATGTCTACATTTGCACCCTAGTTCGAACTAGGGATGCAAATGTAGGCATTCAAAAATAGTCAATGAAGCGGGGATTTAAATATCCCGCGCTTCATTAGCATGAGCTCGCCGGCAAGTTACTCCGATCAACAGCTGTTTCGAAAGTGAAAGTGCGCGCCGGGACGCGTTAGTTCGAACCAAACCCTTTGGTTTGAGCTAATGTTACTCCTCAAAAAATGAGGCAAAACACCTTTTGCAATAACAGAGTCAGGCTCCTTGGCTAAAAATTCACCTTTTTATTAGCACCTAAGTAGAACTTGCTGAAGTTGTGCATCAGGCCCTTTGTACTAGAGTTCGTTTTACTCTGTAGATAAAACCAATTATCGCTCAGTCGGACCCGCGTTTAATTTAAAAAAATGTAGCTACTTTAGGGACAACTTAATTGGCTATGAAACTCAATGGCTATAAAACAAGGACTAAACTAATCCCCATATCTTAAAACAGTGGTCCCCAAGATGTGAGGCACACCCCTGAGGAGGCAAGGAGGAATATTTGGGGTGGTGCATGACAGGGCCCCGGCCAGCCCCCATGCAGGGCAGAAAGAGAGAGCAATACCCAGCCTCTTTCTGCCTCCAACCCAGCTCTTCCCCCAGCCCAGCTCACCCCTTATTCCCACTCTGCCCCCGGGCCCAGCTCCACCTCTAGCTCCACTTCCTCCCTCCTTCCCAGTTCAGCACCCAGCTATACCTTCAGCCCAGGATCTTCTGCAGAACCAATTGTGCTATAATGGAGAGTAGGGACCTGGACAGATGACATTACTGGTAAGAGAGGGCAGGGTCAGGACTAGGGATGTTAGATAACGTGTAACTGAATAGTCATGTAACCACATGCAATTTTAGCAGTTACACAACTATTCCATGGTCCCTGGAGGCAGGGCCAGCAGCCAGTGAGCTCCCGGCCCCACTCCCAGGGAGCCCCCTGCCACCTCATGGTGCTGCCTGTCTATCAGAGGCAGCAGCACAGGATGGCAGGCGGGAGCCGGTCCACAACGGGAGCCAGTTTTAAAAATCAGCTCCCCACACAGGCCAGTTCCACCTGCCACCCTGCGCTGGTGCCTCTGATGTAGAGGCAGCAGTGCAGGATTGCAGCAGCCTCTGTCTGCAGTGAGCCTGGGCCCGATGCAGACAGAGGCTGCTCCACAGCAGCAGCCCCTATCCATGGGGGGAGTCCAAGCTCTGACACGGACAGAGGCTGCTCTGTGGCAGTAGCCCCTGTCTGCGGGGAGATTGGACCCCCCACAGACAGGGGCTGTTGCCATGGAGCAGCCTCTCTCTCTGGCGGACCAAGCTCGTCACAGACAGAGGCTGCTCTGTGAGATGCCAGGGCAGTGTCTTTCTTCAGGGAGCTCAGACACCCACCCCTCCACCCATGGACAGGAGCTGTTGCTGTGGAGCAGTTTCTGTCCTCATGGAGCCTAGTCCACCGTGAACATGCTTCCCCCTCCATCCCCACGCACGCTGCTGCCTCTGATAGAAGCAGTAGCATGGGGCGGGGGGGGGCCTGCCTCTGATACAGAGGCAGCAAGGGCGGGGAAGGTGTGTGCGGTCGACAAGATTAACCGATAAGCCCAGGCTTATCAGTTAATCATGTAGTTGTCTACACGTTGACATCCCTAGTCAGGACAGGAAAATTTTGGTACAACTGATTTAAAAGTTACATGCTCAGCTGGAATGAATTGCTTCTCAGTATTCTTAAAGAGAAATGGTAAAAAATTAAGCAACCCTGAAATGTAGTTTCTAAGTTCCCTTGAGGTTTTGTAAGTAGGTTTGTAAATGAAAATGTAACCGAATAGTTACAACACTGATACTTTTCATCCCATTTTCAGTTTCAGTAACAAAGTATCTCAGATCTTTAATTTATTTTTCTGAGTGTTTGCTGTTGCTCTTCTTGTTTTATTGTATTTGACTTTAAAAGAAAACAAAGTGCACATAATTAACACACATTTTCCAGCAGTACTTTTATACCGAGCAAACCAATAATACCATTTTGAAGCCCATCTCCAAGGGCTGCCTTTGACTCTGTCCATCAAACATGAGTTGTACATGTGTGACTCCAGGGCAGAATTATAGCCTTGAGTATCTGTGTAATGGAGTGCTTCTGTGGTATGGCAGCCTTATTGTAAAAGCCAGAGAGACGGCATCCTTTCATGATTAACTTTGTCTTATGGCACCCATTTTTTCATGTGGGGACCTGTGATGGGTATTAAAATTCCCCGCATTCCCATGGGAAAAACTGTTTCAATTTGAAATGTTAACAATGAACCAGGAGTCTGCTTTTGTAGTTTCTTTCTCAATTTTTCAGGGTATGGAGCCAGCATTATGAGTGCCTTGAGGCCACCAGGCCCCAAGCACAGACAGCACACGCCTTCACCTAAAAAGGCTGAAGAGAGGCATGTTCCACCCGAATCCAATTATATCTGGTGAACTCAGACATCTGAAACGTTTTATGTTACACAAAGTTCATAGCCTTCATTAACCTTTCATGTGTTGAATGTTAAAATGCTGTTCATTACAGTTAAGATTACTGGCCTGAATTTTATTAGCTTCATTATAAACCACTGAGCTAATATTTACTATTCCTTTTAAGTTTTATAAATCCTTCTTTAGCACAATTATATAGGCTTCTTGTTTCAATGCTTTGGACAGTGTTTTGTACTATATTTCAGTAATGTTTAAACTTTCCTTTTTGATTATGTAGCTGCAAATATTTTCCAAAAATGAAACAATATCCAAATGAAACATTTTGTAGAAGCTGCTCTGGATGGATCTTGTGATTAGAGTGGAGTGCTTCTGTGGTATGGCAGCCTTATTGTAAAAGCCAGAGAGACGGCATTGTTACTATCATGTACTTAGAAGTATCACAAAAAAGTTTCTTAATTAAAAAAAAATCAATCGAACAATATTGTTGGTCATAAGAATTTTGCAGTGCTCCATATTAAATATACACTGTCATTTGAACAATATAATATATTGTAAACAAAGTAGAACTATAATGTATGAATTTTTTGCATTGGCTTGAAGCAATATAATATATTGTAAACAAAACAGCTCTTATGTAATAAACTTTTTATACTGATTGTTATGTATAAAATAAAGATGCTGCTTTAGTTTTTTTGAGAGCTGAGGTGTGTGGTCTGTTATAATTTCATTAGTCACTTGTTGAAGGGATGTGAACTCTAAGGCAGTTGGATCCCACTTCTTACAAAACAGGGAAATTACTCCCAACTCTCCTAATTTCTCAGATTTCCCCCTCTTCAGATATTGGTGCATCGTCCCTGACCAATAGTATTTAACCCTGAAGCTTATAGCACATTTTTGCCTGTGGAAAGCAGATGGCAACGTATGGCAGATTCCACAAGAATTTCTCAGGATCTCTTAAGAGAATGTTCACCTTATCCCCCTGCACTTCAAACTGCATGCTGAATGGTAGTCTGTGCTATTACTGTACTCCATGGATTTTCAGGAACTAAGTATAAACACTGCTCACCAAAGTGGGCTTAAGATCACTCTGTTTGCCATTTGCCTCTCTCCTTGTTGATGGTAATGGGACTGTGTTTTTGTTTGAAACTCAAAACAAATGAACAGATACTGATTCTCTCCCTTCCTGTCTACACAGGCATGCATAGTACACAGAGCTTAATGCATAGGCCGAGATCCTATCCCAAAGATCCATGCATTAATAAAAACAATAGCACCTGAATCGCATTAATGTTAAGCCCCTTTTGCACCTTTTTGGCAGTATAAATGGGTGTTGGTGTAAAGGAATATCTGGCCTACTAGAAAAGAAATACAAATACAGTTTTAGCTTTTTGATATAATAATTAGTGCTTTAACTTGCAAGCATAGGGTCTGAATACAAACACTTGGGTAGCTTTTATTTGCACCTCCGTTTTTCCTTTAGAAAAGGCAACTATGAGTAAATGGTCCATCCTGGATGACATCTCTTTGTTAAGAGAATATACCTATGTAATCTGTTGTGCTCATAAAGTGAGGAAGACATGGGTGCTTCGTTATGTGCCCCTTGCTCATCAGAGATTCTGTAATGTGAGATAGTTACAAAATGATGCCATTTGGGGCTGTCTATATACAGAATCATGAAACATAGGCCCAGTCCTTCAGTGGACTACCCTGATTCTGTGCACGTGAATATCTGAAAAAGATATTGGTACACAGGGGAGCTGACAATCACGCCCGCTCCACACTCCCCGAAAGGGGATAGCCTCAGGCTGAAGAGGAAGCCAGCCCTCAGCACCAACCTGACCGTAGTGCCCCCCTCATCCCATGCTGCTTGGAGTGCACCATGCAGCACTCCCGCCTCCGTAGGCAACCCTAAGAGCTGCTCGGAGCATGCTGCTCCAGTGACAATTTTAAAGGGCTTGGGATTCTGGGTACCACAGCAGCAGCCGGAGCCCCAGGGGCCTTTAAATAACTGGATCCTGGGGCAGTTGCCTGCTTAGCCCCCCCTTCCCCTCCCCATTGGTTGGCCTGCTGGTACATTACAGGCTAAGATTAACAGACAGGAGGGGTTGTTTCATGATGGAAAAACTATAGCAAAGGACCCTGATCCTGCAGCTCTGACTGGCAACACTCCCATAGGACATTTATTGATGGTCTTCATGAGTTAATGCAGGGGTGGGCAATAATTTTTGATGGGGGGCCACTTCAGAAATGTTTGAAGTGGCTCCATGCCACCCCAAAAGGGGTGGGGCCTCAGGTGGAAGGGGCAGGGCCAGGACACTTCCGTGCTTCCCCACTCATAGTCCCTGATTGGTCTGGGGGTGTGGGAGCACACAGTCTCTCCCCTCCGCCCCCCAGAGAACTGCCCGCTGTTCTGAATAGCTGGCATTTCCCTCTAGGCGCGCGTGTCCCTGGCAGTGGGAGGAGACTGCATGTGCTGCTGCCCCATGTTGTGCCCAGGTCAATCAAGGCCTGGGAAGGGGGCGCACATGAAGTCTCTCGCTCTCTGCCCCCCACCCTGCAAGGAAGTGTGCTTAAAGTGAACTGCCAGCTGACCAGCAGCTGGTGGTTCACTATAACTGCTGAGCCCCTTGCAGGGCGGGAGGAGACAGCATGGTCTCCCGGCCCCCAAACCATGATTGGCCTGGGGGTGGAGGGAGCATGTGAAGACTCCTCCCACCCTGCCAGGAGCACACAGTGCTTCTAAGCGCCGTGCACTCCTTGCAAGGCAGGAGGAGACTTTGTGCACTTCCCCTGCCCCCCAGGCCCTGATTAGCCTGGGGGGTGGGAGGAGCAGCAGGGCCTCCACGGGCCAGATCAACTTGCTTGGAGGGCCAGATCGGGCCTGTGGAAGTCCTTTTGTCCACCCCGAGTTAATGCCTCCTGCCCAGTAATATATCGGGCACCAAAAATCAGTTTCATGCCTCTTGACACAGAGTGTAGCCATCTGGAGACAAGGAACAGAGAAAACATACACAGTTACCAGTGGGAAAGAGCAACAAAAATAATTAAGGGTATAAACAACATCCCTATGAGCAGAGATTAAAAAGACTGGGACTGTCCCCATTAGAAAAGAGATGATTAAGGGGGGATACGACAGTGGTGTATGAAATCATGACTGGTGTGGGGAAAGTGATTAAGGAAGTTTGATTTCACCTTCACATAACACAAGAACCAGGGGTCATCCAACGATATAATCAGGCATCAGTCTTAACAAACATAAGTATGTACTGCTTCACACAACACACAGTCAACCTGTGGAACTCATTGCCAGGGGATGTTGCAAAGGCCAAAAGTGTAACTGGGTTAAAAAAGTAATTATATAGGTTCATGCAGGCCAGATCTACCAATGGCTGTTAGCCAAGATGTTCAGGGAAGCAACCCTGTGCTTTGGGTATCCCTAAACCTCTCCTTAGTAGAAGCCGGAACTGGACAACAAGGGCTGGATCACACTAATTGCCCTGTTCTATTCATTCTGGTGTCATTCAGATGATACAAACTGGGAGAGGTTGCAACTGCTTTGGAGGGTACGGTCATAATTCAAAATGATCTGGATAAACTAGAGAAGTGGTCTGCGGCGGTAAATAGGATGAAGTTTAATAAGGATAAATGCAAAGTACTCCACTTAGCAAGGAACAATCCGTTTCACACAGGGTGCGCCTAGACTGGCAAGATTTTGCGCAAAAGCGGCCGCTTTTGCGCAAAAACTTGCCGCCTGTCTACACTGGCCGCGCGACTTTGCGCAAGAGCACTGACGTTCTACTGTCCGAAATCAGTGCTTCTTGCGCAAATACTCTGACGCTCTCACTCAGGAATAAGCCCTCTTGCGCAAATGTTTTTGCGCAAGAGGCCACTGTAGACAGGCAGCTAAGATGTTTTGTGCAAAAGCAGGCTAAACGGAAAAAAGCCCTAGTGGCCTTTTGGAGGCTCTGTAGCTGCAGGCAGCTCCCAGACTTCCTGGTAACCCGAGCCCCCCTTAAAGGCAGATGCAGGCTGCAGAGGCCACAAGGCAGAAGCAGCTTTGCCACGCTCTGCAGAGAGCTCTGCCACGTGGCCCCTGCCGTCCCCAACGCCACCCAGAGCAGGATGGCAGCTACAGGGGGGGGATCAACCACCCGCACCCCCAGCACAGGAGGCCCCAAGGGGCAGACAAAGAAGGGCCCCATCCTGGTCCCCGGGGGAGCTGGAGGCCCTCCTGGACCTCTGGCAGGAGGAGGAGACCCTGCACAGCACCCACTCCTGGCGCCGCAACACAGACATTTTTCACCGCATGGCCCAGGCGCTCGCCCAGCAGGGACATCCAGCCCGGACCCTGGAGCAAGTCCAGGCTAAAGTAAAAGAACTGCGCCTGGGCTATGTCCGGGCCAGCGAGGGCCAGGGGGCAGGAACAGACACCTGCCCCCACTACCAACAGCTCCACCGCATCCTGGGCCAGCCAGCACCGCAGGAACTGGCCGTCCCTGTGGACACCAGCGTGCGCCCCCCCGTCACCAGGACCAGCGAGGCGGGGGAAGGAGACACCACCAGCAGGTCGGAGGATGAGGCCAGCACTGTCACCGTGCAGGCCCCCTCCGGCAGCCCCGACGTCTCCCGTGCGTCCTCGGAGGCCGGGGAAGGATCCACCAGTGAGTGTTGCACTTTGCACTCACAAGGGCGGGGGGGGGAGCCAGGCGCCTGGAGGGGGAAGGGGGAGAGCACATCACTCAGGCCACGTGAGCTGCATGGGCTGTGTAGCATTAGGCAGTATGCAGCACATGCAACCACGTGCAGCCTGGTGACCGAGTGGCATGTGGCCACGGCAGGCAGCTCCAGGGCACGCCTGGGACCGTGCTGCTCACACACATCACGGCGGGACCAGGGGGGAAGGGTGGATGCCGGCTGGAACCAGCCAGGGCCCCAGGGGCTCAGGCCAGAGCCCACACCTCCGCAAGGGTGCAGCACACAGAACGGCACACTGTCCCACGCCTGGCTGTGAGGCACAGCCAGCTGCTCCTGGGAGAACCACACCGTCGCAGCCTGTGAGCGTGGCCCCCACTGAGCCCCTCGCCTTGGCTGGCCCGAGGGAAGTCCCCACTGCGGTCACACATGTCCCTGGGCTACTGTGTGTGAGGGCTAGCGGGAGGGGGAGGAGGGAAGCGCTCGGGCCGGCCCTAGGGCCGCCTGAGTTTTGCTGCAAGGCTGGTACACTCCCCAGTCACTCTCCTGGTTCCGTCCAGGAGACATCCCACGTGATGCGGCTCTGAAAGCCCAGACCATGTCTGCCATATGTGCTCCCAGGCACTGTGTAGGGATTCATCTCGCTCCCTGTCAAACACCATTGATTAGCCCAAAGCATCACAGCCTCCACCGGCAGGGAGTTCCACAGGTTAACACAACACAAGCGCCCTCCCACCCTCCAAGGAGCCAGGACACAGACTGGTGGTTACAATACATGGCGGAGGACCCTACTCCAGGGGCGGTCCTGTATGCAAACATACAACACGGGGGTGAGGGGGGTAACTGAGTGGGCCCAAGCCACACTACTGTGGTGTCACCTGGGCTCAGGGATGAAGGGCATGGGGTGTGGGGACAGTGGCAGGGCTGCCTGACTGACCCATCCTTTCTTCTGTTCCCTGCAGCGGACCAAGCACAAGCTGGGGACCCTCCAGCCCTGCGGCAGCGGCAGCAGCAGCAACCGCAGCCGCACAACCACCAAGGCGGCGGGTCCGGCACCGGGACCACCTGCTTCAGCGGCATGTTGAGGCCATCGAAAGAATTGAGGCATCCATCGCCCAGTGGGTGGCCATGCCCTGCGCACCACGGCATGGCCATGCCCCATCCACCCGCAATCCTCCCCCGCAGCACTGCCACTGCCTGCCCCTTCCTGCAATGGCCCCTCCTGCTCCTGTCCCTGTCCCTCCTGCAATGGCCCCTCCTGCTCCTGTCCCCGTCCCTCCTGCTCCTGCCCCTCCTGCAATGGCCCCTCCTGCTCCTGTCCCTGCCCCTCCTGCAATGGCCCCTCCTGCTCCTGTCCCTGTCCCTCCTGCTCCTGCCCCTCCTGCAATGGCCCCCTCCTGCCCACCTCCCCATGCTGCCTGCCCCGATGCGGCCTGACCCCCATGTGCAGGTCCGCCCCCTCAGAAGCAGTCGCAGGGGCCACCCCTCCCAGCAGTAGCTCCTCCCCCTCCCAGTTCAGAGCCCCTTCCCCCTCCCAGTTCAAAGTCTCTTCCCCCTCCCAGTTCAGAGCCCCCTCCCCCTTGTAAATAAAAAGTTGACTTTTGTTTTCCAAAAAAACTGTGTTGGTTGTTTATTGGGAGGTATGGGGAGGAGAGGAGGGAAGGGTTGGGGATGGGAGGGAGATGTCGAGGGAGACTGAGGCGACCCTACTCTGGGGCCTGGGAGAACAGCTCCGTGAGGGCCTCCTGGATGCGCACCCCATCGTGGTGCGCCTGGCGGATGGCAGCTGTGCGGGGCTGCTCAAAGGCCTGGCCCTCGCTTGCCATCCATGCTGGAAGGAAGGCCTACCCCCTCCGCTCCACGAGGTTGTGGAGCACACAGCACGCGGCCACTACCTCCGGGACATTCTGCTCACCCATCTCGAGACGGGTGAGCAAACAATGGAACCGGGCTTTCAACCACCCGAAGGCACACTCGACTTGGTTGCGGGCCCAGTTGAGGCGGTCGTTGAACCGGGCCCAGTTGTGGTCCAGCCGCCCCGTGTAGGGCCGCATTAGCCAGGGCAGCAGGGGGTAGGCTGCATCCCCCACGACACAGATGGGCATGGGCACATCCCCGACAGTAAATTCCCGCCGGGGGAAGTAAGTGCCCGCCTCCAGCCTGCAAAACAGGCCGGAGTTGCATAGGATGCGGGAGTCGTGTGCACTGCCGGACCAGCCCGCATAAATGTCCAGGAAGCGGCCACAGTGGTCCATGAGGGCCTGGAGTACAATAGAGAAGTACCCCTTTCTGTTCATAAAATGGGCCACTCGATGCCCGGGCACGGACGGGATGTGGGTTGCATCCAGGGCTCCCGCAGTTGGGGAACCCGAGGGCAGCGGCCGGCGACGGTAGCGTCCACGTCGCGCAGGCGGATGACTCTCGGGAGCAGGACGTCGTTGATGGCGTGGATGACCTGTGGAAGGGTGCAGAGAAACACAGGGGAACACATCACATAAGGCAGGGTTAGTGTGCGCTCCCTTGGGGGCCCCCGTGATGCCCTCTGTGCTCACGCATACACACACACCAGGGCCCCCTCACCCCACGGCTCCCCCCCACCAGCAGGCCTGTGCAAGGGAGGGATGGCCCAAACCCCTGGGTGACCCAGCCTGGAGTCTTGGCTGCCCCTGGCCATGTAGTGCAGCACCCTCCCCCCACCCCACTCCCCACTACCCCTGGGACTTACCTCCATCACGACGGCACCGAGGGTCGATCTGCCCACCCCGAACTGGTGTGCCACCCATCGGTAGCTGTCCGGGGTGGCCAGCTTCCAGACTGCGATGGCGACCCTCTTGTTGACAGGGATGGGTGCCCGCAGCCAGGTGGTGGTTCTCTGGAGCGCAGGGGCAAGCCAGGCACATAGCTCCAGGAACGTCCGCTTTCGCATGTGAAAGTTCTGGAGCCATTGCTGGTCATCCCATTGCCCCAGGACCAGCCGGTCCCACCAGTTGGTACTGGTGTCCAGTCTCCACAGTGGCCTCTCCACGGTGGGGTGGGGATGCCACAGGGATGCCATGGCCTCCCTGGTGAGGGAGTCCAGAGTGATCTACGCCTCCAGGTCCTGGAGGAGGAGTGCAGCAGCCTGGAGCACCAGCTGCAGGCACTCCAAAATGGCTGGAAGGGGCCAGAGCAGGCACATGGCCACCCCTGGCTCCATGGCACAAAAAACAAGGCAGATGAAAAAAAAACAGGCAAAGGCACTAAAAGGCAGAAGGCAGTGGTGTCCAAAAAGGCAGAGGGCAACCACAAAAACTGCTACGGCTATCAGTCCCTGCAAGAGGTCCTATAGCACGCAGCAGGAGAGAAACAGCTGTCCAGGGAGATCCCTTTAAGCACGTGTCTCAAAGGAGCTCCAGCCCCTGCCCCCGGAAAGGGCTGGTGCCCTTTTGCCCTCTTCAGAATGGTTCCAGGCTTCTGCTTTTGCGTAAAAGCGCGTCTACATTGGTGGGACACTTTTGCGCAAAAGCGCATGGTTCTAACGATAACTCCAGGACCAATCTAGACGCTCTTTTGCGCAAATACTTTTAACGGAAAAACTTTTCCGTTAAAAGTATTTGCGCTAAATCATGCCAGTCTAGACGCAGCCATACAGAATGGGAAGCGAATGTCTAGGAATGAGTACGGCAGAAAGGGATCTAGGGGTCACAGTGGACCACAAGCTAACTATGAGTCAACAGTGTGACACTGTTGCAAAAAAAGCAAACATGATTCTGGGATGCATCAACAGGAGTGTTGTGACCAAGACATGAGAAGTCATTCTTCCACTCTACTCTGTGCTGATTAGTCCTCAGTTGGAGTATTGTGGCCAGTTCTCGGCACCACATTTCAAGAAAGATGTGGAGAAATTGGAGAAGGTCCAGAGAAGAGTAACAAGAATGATTAAAGGTCTAGAAAACATGAGCTATGAGGGAAGACTGAAAGAAATGGACTGGTTTAGTTTAGAAAAGAGAAGACTGAGAGGGGACACGATAGCGGTTTTCAAGTATCTAAAAGGGTGTCACAAAGAGGAAGGGAAAAAATTGTTCTTGTTGGCCTCTGACAATAGGACAATAAGCAATGGGCTTAAATTGCAGCAAGGGAGGTTTAGGTTGGACATTAGGAAAAATTTCCTAACTGCCAGGGTGGTTAAACACTGGAATAAATTGCCTGGGAGGTTGTAGAATCTCCATCCCTGGAGATATTTAAGAGCAGGTTAGATAGACATCTATCAGGGATGGTCTAGACCATGGGTTCCCAAACTGGGGTGTGTGCCCCTCTGGGGGGTGTGTGAAGAAATTCCAGGGGGGGCATGAGGCGACCCAGCCTCCCCCCCCCCATCAAGTTTTGCTGTCCTATTCAGTTCCTTTTTTTTTTTTTTTTGGCTCAACAAATTTTGCTGCTATTTGGGAGGGGGGGCATGAGGGTTTTTCAAAAATCAAAAAGGGGGTCGTGATGCCAAAAAGTTTGGGAACCACTGTGACGGTGCTTGGTCCTGTGTGAGAGCAGGGGAGTGGACTCGATGACCTCTCAAGGTCCCTTCCAGTTCTAGTGTTCTATGATTCTATGATGACTACAGAAGCACTGGGCACTATCAGAAGACAGGATGCTTGGCTAGATGGATGTTTGGTCTGACCCAGGAGGCCATTTTTATATGCTTAAAGGAAGAGAGCAGAGCAGCTAGGCACAGGAAAAGATGCAGTACTCCAGCTCCCACTGCAGAAGCACTTCCCCACATGCTGCTGTGATGCCAACAGCAAGCCTCTAAACGCCCAAGGGCATGCGTGCACACCTCAACCCACCTTCTAGCTGCAGCAGTGCAGATGGAATCCCTTGCTGTCTGAGCACCTAAACTGCAATCTTGCTAGGAACAGGAATGTATCTGTAAACTCTGCTGCAAGGCAAAGTCTCCCTATGGCCTCTACAGCCTCAGCTCTGGAATAGCTGGAAGACCTGTCCCCTTCCTGGAGGCTGCTGATTTTCATGAACTAAATGTTCCTTTAAGCTGTCCACTGTACAGAAGAGGTACAGACAATACATAATCTCCCTCTTGCCCTGCCAGTCTGCGTTAGCCTCTGGCCAGGTCTACGCTACACGAGAAAGTCAAACTAAGATACGCAACTCTAGCTATGAGAATAGCGTAGCTAGAGTTGATGTATCTTAAGTCAAATTTCTGCAGCAGCCCCACAGAACTCACCCACAGGCAAATATGTAACCATAACCTTTGATAATAACATTAACACAAAGCTGGCCTCTGACATATTCTATTTCATACAGCCTATAACAATCTTCCAAGGCAATAGCTTAAAGTTAAGACCTGAGGCCAGGGCCGGCCCACAACCTTTTTGGCACCTGAGGCGGGAGCTCAAATGATGCCCCATATGTATATATGCACCAGCAGCAGACACCATTTTCTAAACTCTGGATCCTAATGCCCCCCCCCACACACACACACACGCACACACAGTCTGACACCTGAGGCGGCCGCCTCAGTTCGCCTCATGGTAAGGCCAGCCCTGCCTGAAGCTACAATGTACTTTTAGAAGGATTTCTTTGGTGCATATCCATATACATTTCCGTTTATCAAAATTGTGAGATTTTGGGAACTCAAAGGAATATTAAAGATAGCTGAATTTAGCATCTGGCACTTTGCAGCTTATCTGCTTGTCTATCACCAGTAGTTCTACTGAATCACCTGGAATCCCCATAGAAGAATTTTAGTGGGACGATTAAAAGAATTTTACCTTTAGAAAACTAATTATTAAAAATCTCTTCTATTATCTGGGGGGTGGGGGTGGAGGGTAGAAACCATGTGCATGAGAAATCAGTTAAAAAAAACCCTGAAGAACTGGATTAATTAAGGCATAAATTCAAAAAAAGGGACCGATATTTTAGTAACATTTGGGAAAGGTTTGTAGTTGGGTAGCATTGCCAAAATATGCAACTCAGTGCACTTATAACAATGATATTGGATTCAAGCTACTCATTTCTTGGAACTTTACACCTTTATGTCTCCACTCCAAAATCTTGGAATGCAATACAGTCTAGGAAATTGAAAAATGGGAGATATTCACTACAAGGTGCCACCAGTAAATTGCTTCATATTTAGGACATCTGTATTTTCATCCCACTATGTCCTGCTATTCATCAAGAGTCTGATCTTCTCTATCCAAGAACATATTGAGCTAGGAGACAGACATGTCCATTTGGCCAGAGATGGCCACTGGACTAGACAAACACTTTGGTCCTTAAGGGTACAGAGCCTTTTGGCACTGTTGCCTTCCAGGACACTCTATACAAACTAATTGTAAATTAACCATATAGAACCAGATGAGGCTCTTACTTCAGTACAGTTATTTACATTTAAAATCAGCCTGGAGCATGCCCAACCATGAATAATTATTACCTCTCAGAGACACACACCTAATTATTTCAGGAGTTTGTGACCCAGCTGCCATATCCCTCACCTTCAAACTATGAAAGAGAAATTATTCAAGTTCAATAAATATTTAAACTGGATGGATAGAACATTAACAAAAATGAAAAGCAATGGCAATGCTTTTCAAAACTTCACAAGGTATTTGGATACCAACTGCCATTAAAATCAACACCAGTGAGGTATCCAAACAGCATCAGCTTTACAAATCTTAGACAGCCTCTTGGTCAGACTAAGGCTATGTCTACGCTGCAGGGGGTTTTTTGGAAAAAGATACACAAATTGTGAACTGCATTTTGCGTATCTTTTTCCGCTTTTTTTTTCAGAAGAGGCTTTTCCAAAATTTTGCCCGTCTACATGGGGCCAAATTTTGGAAAAAATTCCTCTTTCGGAACATCCCTTATTCCTCTCACCAAGAGGAATACAGGGATGCCAAAAGAATGCGCCCGCTTTTTCGGAAACTGTTCCGAAAAAGCAGATGCTTTCCCTGGACGTGGCAGAGTTTTTCCGGGATAACTGCAGTCTCGACATACCCTAAGAAATCTTATTTCTTAAAGAACAGGCAAGGTGTAGGGTGGGCTCAGCTACTGCAGGGAACTGAATACTCTCATCCATTTAGGTTTCAAATTGATAGCTCCACACAAGGAAGTTTAAAGCAGCATTCATGGATCTTGACTATTTTCAAAGCAAAAGTTCTGGGATAAGAAGTAACAGAGGTTGGTCTTGGGATGCTAGGCCTCCATAGGTATCTGTATCACAACACCCAGAAGATGGCATGGGTGAAATGAGGCTACCCCAGAGTCTTCATACTTTCCAAAAAGGGTAAGATGGGGATATTTGCTCATCTACTTTCAGTGGACCGAAAGTAGCACCAATGCATCAAAGATGCTGAATGTGAACTCTCTTTCTACCTAGGATGAAGTGATGTCCGATTGGAAAAAAAGCGGAAAAATGGCTCTTGCGCAAGAGGGTTTTTTTGCGTAAGAAGGAACAGTGTAGATGGCTCCTTATTGCACAAAAGCCTCTTGGGCAAAAAGTGGCCGCTCATTAATTATGCAAATGAGGCTCAGCGATATTCCACGCTTAGCCTCATTTGCATATTTCTTGTGCAAAACCAGCGCAGTGTAGACATAGCCAAAGAGAGCAGGCAAGGTATCTATATACAATTCAAATTTCAGCACTGTATCCCATTGGTTCTTCTGGCCCCCTGCTAACACCCTTAGCTACCTGAGTTTAACCCTTTAGTCATTGGCCAGCACTCCTTCTATCCATCACATAGCATCATGTACATTAATTTTTTCAAATTCAGATACACCCATGTGTTTCCTAGGCCACTTTATTGTCACAAAGAATCATAAGAACATAAGAACAGCCATACTGGGTCAGACCAAAGGGCCATCTAGCCCAATATCCTGTCTGCTAACAGTGGCCAATACCAGATGCCCTAGAGGGAGGGATCACAATAGGTAATCCTCACGTGATCCCTCCCGTCCCCCATCTCCAGAGAAACAGAGACTAGGGATACCATTTCTACCCATCCTGGCTAATAGCCATTGATGACCCTAACCTCCATGAATCTATCTAGCTCTTTTCTGAACCCTGTTAAAGTGCTAGCCTTCACCGCATCCTCTGGCAAGGAGTTCCACAGGTTGACTGTGCTCTGAGTGAAGAAAAACCTCCTTTTGTTCATTTTAAACCTGCTGCCTATTAATTTCATTTGGTGACATTCTAGTTCTTTTATTGTGGGAATAAGTAAATAACTTTTCCTTATTCACTTTTTCCATACCAGTCATGATCGTATCCCCCCTTAGTCTCCTCTTTTCTAAGATGAAAAGTCCAAGTCCTTTTAATCTCTCTTCATATGGGACCCGTTCCAAACCCCTAATAATTTTTGTAGCCCTTTTCTGTACCCTTTCCAATGCCATTATATCTTTTTTGAGATGAGGCTACCACATCTGTACACAATATTCAAGATGTGGGCATACATGGTTTTCTATAGAGGCAATGAGATATTTTCTGTCTTATTCTCTATCCTTTTTTTAATGACTCCTAACATTCTATTTGCTTTTTTGACTGCTGCTGCACACTGAGTGGATGTTTTCAGAGAACTATCCACAATGACTCCAAGATCTTTCTTTTGAGTAGTTGGTAGCCAAATTAGTCCCCATCTTATTGTATATATAGTTGAGATTATTTTTTCCAACGTGCATTTCTTTACATTTATCAACATTAAATTTCATTTGCCATTTTGTTGCCCAATCACTTAGTTTGGTGAGATCTTTTTGAAGCTCTTCACAGTCTGCTTTGGTCTTAACTATCTTGAGCAGTTTGGTACCATCTGCAAATTTTGCCACCTCACTATTTACCCCTTTCTCTAGAGCATTTATAAATAAGTTGAATAGGATGGGTCCCGGGACAGACCCTTGGCGGACCCCACTAGTTACCTCTCTCCACTCGGAAAACTTACCATTTATTCCTACCCTTTGTTTCCTGTCTTTTAACCAGTTATCAATCCACGAAAGGACCTTCCCTCTTATCCCGTAACAACTTACTTTACTTAAGAGCCTTTGGTGAGGGACCCTGTCAAAGGCTTTCTGGAAATCTAAGTATACTACATCCACTGGATCCCCCTTGTCCACATGTTTGTTGACCCCCCTCAAAGAACTCTAGCAGATTAGTAAGGCATGATTTCCCTTTACAGAAACCATGTTGACTTTCTCCCAACAAATTATATTTATCCATGTCTGACAATTTTATTCTTTACTATAGTTTCAACTAATTTGCCAGGTACTGACGTTAGACTTACTGGTCTATAATTGCCAGGATCACCTCTAGAGCCCTTTTTAAATATTGGCGTCATGTTAGCTATCTTCCAATCATTAGGTACAGAAGCTGATTTAAAGGATAGGTTACAAACCAGAGTTAATAGTTCCACAATTTCCCATTTGAGTTCTTTCAGAACTCTTGGGTGAAAGCCATCTGGGTTCAGTTTTTATACTTCCTGCCTCACCCCTAGGCCTCTGTGGGCTTAAAGGGGCAGGCTCTGTCTCAGCCCACATGGGCTTAGAGAGGGGTTTTTCTTCCTCGGGGTCAGTGAGTGGTCACCCCTGCTCACTACACAACCCAAAGAAAGAATTGGAAAATTAACAGTCATGATTTGAAACAAGTCATCTCAGCCACATGTGTCTGATTAGTCATAAATCAGGATACAGTCCCATTTGATTCCAAAACTTGGTGCAAGGAGCCGTCAGGTTTACCAGAAGTTGTGAGTGTTCACCTCTTCCCCAACAATTACAGTTTTCCGATCCAAAGTACAGTCACCAGTTTCTGATGGATCTGAATCTTTTCTTGAGGATATTGTTGACCCTCCCTCATTGTACTCCAGAAGCCTTGGTGTTGGTGGAAACTGGGGAGCTCATAATGACAAAGAAATTAGTGATAGCAAGATTGTGTTTCTGGTAGAGAATGAACAGTACAAGGCACATCTGTCTGAGACTGTCGGTTCCCAGTGCTGTCATACATCACTTTCACAATACCCTGTGAGCAGGGAGGTGTGACAGAATTCCCGGGGTGCAACTTGGAACTGGGGTACTGCTAAGCCCTCTGGAACACCAGCCTGGGCTCTCAAACTCATTGTGATGCTATGGCAAGCTGCAGTCATCTCCAGGACTTGCACTTACACAACATTTCACAAATAGGGACACACCAGCTGCAGTTACATGAATGTTTTCACTAGCTACTCATAAGCTAGATAGGATTTGAATCAAGCAGTGTCTCACCCTGATGGTACAAGCAGGCTACTACTTTTCCTACACAGCCTGGGATTCCTTCTTTCCCACCTAGGCCCCCCTTTCCCAGTTCAGTCTTTGTTCCCAATGTATTTCCAAGTGTTGTGTTGTAGAGGGAGAGAGGCCCAGTGATGGTATCACTTGCCCCTTTTATAGCTTTCATGTGGCACGAACTTCATTGTTTCAAACAAAGTCCCCAGCAGAGTTTGTGGGAAAACACAGGCACAAGATGGAGTCCAGTATCACATGACCTAGTTACATGCTCTTCCATGCTTCACTGGGTCAAAGCAGCCATTATTCATATACTGGCTGCAGAGTCCACAGGAAAGCTCATCAGACAAGGCTAATCTTCTTCTATGATCTATTATATTTCTTAATGGGCCATTACTTTGAACGGCTCCTCCACAATATGCTGACTAGATTGGAGGTATAACTGTCGTATGAGTGTTGCATTTGAAATATTGGCACAATAATCATAATTTCAGCTCCAATGACTGCACATATAGTCCAAAAGGATATTAATGTTAAAATGATTGAAACTTTTAGAATGATACCTTACAAGGCATATGTTGCACAAAGCATACCATAATCATATAACCTTAGCAAATATGGGCATGCCAGGGTATTGTTTTGGGGCACAGACTAACACAAGGAGGAAGTACTTCTAGCCCTATTTATAGATAGAGAATTAAGGCCCAGAAAAACTAAAGTAATACAGAAAGTTTGTGGCAAAGTGGAGAATCAAACTCAGGTCTCCAGCCAACACCTACTCATAGGGCCACCCTTCCTCTCAATACAGTCGAATCGGCTGCTCTGAGTTTGAAACAGAACGGAAACAAGATATTTGGGAGGAGATTGAAGGGTTTCCAAAACACCCAGAGCTTTCTGTCTTTGTGGCATGAGTTTCATGGAGCAGATTTTAGCGATGTTAAAATGTGTTTAATTAAGTAATGAAAATTTACACAATTAAATGCAGGGCAGCAGTCAGCTCCCTGGGAGCCAGTGCATGCAGGGAGCTGGCTTTTTGTAACAGTTCCTGCCTGCCCCCTCTCTCCCATGCTACTGCCTCTGCTACCAGGAGCCTGCATGTAACTGTGAAAGTTAACCAATGAGCCCAGGCTCATCGGTTAATCATGTACACAGTTACACTTTCACATCTTTAGCAGACACAGAACAGTACTTTGTTAAACATAAACTACTAGAAAATATAGGGAATTTTTTGAAAATGATAAAGTAAGGAAACTGTATCTGTGCTTGTTTCAGCTAAATTAAGATGATTAAAAGCAACATTTCTCTTCTACATAGTAAAATTTTTTGAGGAGTAATGTTAGTTCAAACCAAGGGGTTTGTTTCGAACTAACATGTCCCGGCATTAAATCCCTGCTTCATTAGCAATTTTGGTCGCCTACATTTGCATCCCTAGTTCGAACTAGGGAGCAAGTGTAGATGTATGCGTATAGAACACAAGCTTCTAGCTTCCCGCCAAAAGTCAGCATTGCACACGGCCCTTATCTGTGCACCCCCCTCAAAACATTGTGCACTTGGCACTATGATGTTGCACTCATCCCTCCAGATTGCACACTCCCCGCTGAATAGCTGCACACGACCCTGATTTAATGCACCCAGCATGCAAGTCCCTTTTCCCGCCTAAGAGCCTATAGAAGCTCCAGTTTGAGGAGGCTCTGGTTCTTCGGCTCTCCTCCTTTTCTTTTCCTGGGTTCTATTGGATTTGTTAACATCTATGGTCATTGTAGTATATATGGATCCTGTTGTGTGATTAACTTACGTGCTACCTGCGTGTGGAAATATCCTGCGTGAGGGGAGTAGGCCGGAGTTAACAGCAGCTGGACTCTTATCACCTTTCCACAATCCTTCCGGACCGGATGACCTTACTGAAGGCTTAGTCACCGCCGTATCCAGAGAAGAGCTACTGTCCATACGGTTGAGGATCACTTGACAGCCCTACGTCAAAAGACTGGGACTACTGCTTCAAGAGATCTCCTTGCAGGTCCTGCTCTGAGGCTTCAAAAATAGCCAAGGAGTTGTAGGTCGCGAGCTCCAATGCCGAGATTGTAATGTATATCCTATTTATCTAAGGGTCTTTTCTATCTTCTTCTATATCTAGGGATAGGGTGGATTAAGTTTTTCCTGTGTTTGCAATTCCAAATTCTTTTAAATATATGGTTTGGCCCTAAACTTTGTGTTTGCCTGTTATTGGATCGATAGATCACCGGTGATTGAGATACGGGATCTGCCAGGCGAACCTCGCTTCTTGATTCAAGGACAATTATATCTTTAGTCAGAGCGAGCCTTATTACATTCAAATTCATTTTCATAACCGTTACAGCGTTCCCTGTGTAACAAGAGTTACAACCAACCTCCAATCCCGAAGTGTTTGCCAAACAAAATAACTATTGTTGCACCTCAGAGTTACAATTTCAAACCTCTGTTAATGGTCTCATCTTTTTCTTGCCCCTCTGGTCTACTTTAAATGCATTGGCCTGAATTCATTCTAGTATGACTCCATTGAAGCCAGTGGAGTTAAACCAAGGATAAACTGGGCCTTCTCTCACTCTCAGAATATTTATGACAGAAAAGTGAATTATCGCTATAATGTAATTGCCTCTCAACCAAACTTCTTAAGCTTTCAATCATAGTCTGCACCTCAATCTGCCACAGGTGTTGCCCAATCTGTTTCTGGTATTAGGAGACAGTCTTCCAGAACCTGGTACATTTTGTGCATATTGTGTGAATGTGTCTTCTCATTGTTTTCTTTCCAGCCTCGGCTGCGCTTCAAGAAATAAAGGATTCTGAGCTATGAAGAAGGTAATAAAATCTCTAAAACTGTTCCAGCTGATCCTGCGCCTGCAGGGGTTTAAGCTGAAATGTGACTTCAGCTATTCTTATTTATTCATTTGCTGCTGCTTTCTCTCTCATGCATTGATTTGTTATCTTCTCCCATTCCTTTCACCTCTCCAGCTACTGTAGTCTTATGTATTTGTCCAGTATGGAAGAAAATCTTACCTACACGGGCTCCATTTATAAAGGCAGGATCACATGAATTGTTGATGTAATTCCTTTATCTTTAAAGGAGCTACAGCAGAGATAAATTTTACATCCCAGGTCAATGTGTCATTTATTTCCAAGGCTCTGCTTGGATTGACTGCCTTGTCTCAGATTTTACTCTTCACAACTCTTGCAAAAATTCAACCCCGCTCCATCAGTAAGAAAAGCTTTGATCTGTGCTATGAGTTAACTCCCCAAGGTGTTATGCTTCTAGTATAATTTCATATTTGGCTAGGCAAGAGACACAAAAGGCAATGTGTCATGCTGTGCTGGACTAATGCCAAACCTTAAGAGCATTTTAAAGACTTAAAAAACAACAATGTAGCACCTAAGTTATTTTAGTTACAGACTAACACGGCTACCCCTCTGAGACTTAAGAGTATTGTTAGAACATCAACAACCTCTTAAGCCAGGCGAGGGGGCAATAATATTTGCAGGGGGGCGGCACGCCAAGATTTTTATAAGTGGTCAAGGGCTGCACTTCTATGGAGAGAGTGAGGGGTCTGGGATGGAGGTTGGGTGCAGAAGGGAGCTTGGGATAGGGGGTTGGGATGCAGGAAAGGGTGTGGGGTCTGAAAGGGAGTTAGGGTGAAGGAGGCGGTTGCAATATGGGTCAGTAGCTTGGGGTGCAGGGTCTGCCAGGGGATATGGGTGAAGGAGAGGAGTCTTGCCTGGGGGTAGGGTTGCCAGGTATCCGGTATTATGTTTGATTTTTTTTTTTCTCAACAAAATTTTCCAGGCGCTTTCTTTTTTTCTGGTTCCGGTATTTTTGCTGAAACTATCTGGCAACCCTTCCTGGGGGAGGGATGCAGATGGTTTGGGTTATGACCTGGGGCATTAAATTGGGGTACAGGAGGAAGTGCAGTGTCCAGGAGGGGGTATGGGAATGGGACAGGAGATTTCGTGCACTGCCCCAGCTCCCAGCACAATCATTATAGCTCCCTTAGGATAGTTTTCCAGCAAGAGGCACACAGTGCCTAGGGGCACACGGCCCCAGCAGCTGACCGCTTTGAGCAGCCTGGGGCTATGACAGGAATGGAGTCTGCCTGAGGGTCCCGCCGGGCTGTGGGCTGGATCCAAAGGCTTGGCTGGCCAGATGCGGCCCACAGGCCATATTTTGCCCACCCCTGTCTTAAACAATGAAATTGTCCTGGCAAGATATTTTTTAAAAGATATATTGTGAATATGAAAGGGCAGCTTGTTAAAAAAACAAGTTTTAAAATGAAATGAGTCAGAGGGCTTTTTAATTTTTTAATGCAGCTTTTGCTGTTAGAGTGGCTGCTGACTTATCTGCTCAGAGAGCTGAATGTGGCTTTCAGCAGTAAGTTTTTGTTCAAGCACTACTAATCGCACATTCCTTATTGTCTGGGGGTAGGCCTCAGTGCCTGACACCTTTATGCAAACTTTAGAACACTAGCAAAACATTCAGGCAGAAACAGAAATGAAATCCTAATGGAATTTTTTCACAATGCCGTACCCATCCTTATTACTGTATCATCGGATACAAGAAGGTGTAAAAAAGCCACGAGCTGCTGAATTTGTGCGCAGAGAGAATGCCTGCAGTGCTTTAGAACTATTTTCTTATGCAAAGTCAAGTTATGCATAGGACAAACGGGTATCAAGGGTTTTCAAAAGGCACTTGAGTGCAGTTCTGAGCAGATTTATTACTTACCTTTGTGTCTTTCCAAAGTTCAGAAAGCCCAGGCCATACTTTTTTAAATAAAACATCACAATCTCAAGTTTAAAAAAGGACTGTACATTTTTGGCTTGGATCAGCATTTACAGGGTATATAAATAATAGATATAAAAGAGCATGCTTTAATCCCTCTCCAGATATGTCTTCAAAGGCTAGGAACATGGCATAGTCACACAAATCCTTCTCTGGGGATTTGATTTTTCAGCAGTTTCTAGCATACATACCCAGGTACACACATTCCTGCACAGTGCCTAAGATGCTGTGTTTATGTCTGCACTAGATTGTTAGTTCCATGAGGCAGACACTGTGTCTTATGTGTCTGGGCAACACTGAGCACAAACCGGCACTTGAATTGTAATAAGACAGATCCACATGTACAGCTTAGAGACTGAACAGAGTCATGAAATTCAGAGCTGGAATCAGATTTGACTTTGCTTCACAAGGAGGCATTTGGATGCAATGCAGCCCATGAGCACAAAAGAGAGGGCCCACAAGAACACATCAGGCGTATACCAGGCTTAGCAAAGCTTCCTGATTTCACACAGTGATTCAGCAATGCAACAGAGTTTTAGCTGCTGCAATTGTTCTTTCAGCTCTAAAAGCCACCCAGTCTCTGCTGCCACAGCTCATGGAGACTGACAGGGGCCTGCAGCAGCAGGTTTTCTTCCACTAGATTAGTGGTTCTCAACCTTTCCCAACTACTGTACCTTGCAAGAGTCTGAAGCCCAAGTCCCGGTTTCCCAAAGCTCAAGCCTGAGCCCCGCCACCTGGGTCTGATATGGTGGATTAAGTTTTTCCTGTGTTTGCAATTCCAAATTCTTTTAAATATATGGTTTGGCCCTAAACTTTGTGTTTGCCTGTTATTGGATCGATAGATCCAATAACACTTTGATTCATGGCACTCCTCTGGGGGGTGGGAGAGGCATAGGTGCTGATTCCATGGGTGCTCTGGGGCTGGATCGCCCAGAAAAAAAATAGTGAGTGCTCAGCACCCACACGCCAGCTGTTGTGTGGTGCTGCCAATCAGCTGTTTGGCAGCTGAGGGAGGTGCTTGGGGAAGGGTGAGAGGCTCTCGGGGAAGGTTGGGGACTTTAGGAGAGGGGGCAGAGTGGGGGTGGGAAGAGGCAGAGTGAGGGAGGGGCCTCAGGAGAAGGGGTAGAGTAGGGGTGAGACTCAGGGCACAGCAGGGGTTGATCACCCCTGAAGAAAAATAAGTCAGTGCCTATGAGTGTGGTGTCCCTACAACTGCCTTGCTTACCACCCCTAATGCTGTCCCTGCTCTTGCAACCCCTCCAAACCCGTCCCGTGACACACGCACACACCCCAGAGATCACAACCCTCTGTTGAGAAACAATTATCTAGACAAGTTGAATACCCTTGGAAGACCTCTGCATACCCGCATGGGTACACACACCCCTGGTGGAGAACCACTTCTGATGAATCTACACAGCACCCTAAACTTGAAATAAGATAATTTGTGCTACACAAATTGCATATCTTATTTCTATTCTATTTAGAAATAGCTTATTTTGAAATTTGGCGCATCTACATGGTTTCAAATTTTGAAATAACACACTATTTTGAGACATCCCTTAACCTTTGTGGAACCAGGGTTTCAGGGATGCTGAAATAGCACACCCATTATTTCGAAAAATATTTCGAAATAACGGGCGGTTTTGTTAAGATGAGGGGTAGATGTACACTTAAAGAACAAGATTGTTGTAAGGTTAAACATTGCAGCTTGGTGCTTCTTCCAGCATATGTTCTTACAAGAGTTAAATTGGGTACAATTCTACACACAACCCCATCTCCAACCGGTGTTGTATCCAGGCATTGGGACATCTAGCCTGAAAGTCCTGGCACAGATTCTTTGGGCAAGTGCACAACATAGGAGCAAGTGACTACAAAACAGTGTACTCCAGCCATGATAACCTGTAGAATTGTATCTAGTTGTGTCTCCCTCAACTTTATATAATATATTAAGGACCCTACCAAATTCACCATCAATTTTGGTCAATTTCATAGTCAAATAATTTTTAAAATGGTAAATTTCATTATTTCAGCTATTTAAATATGAAATTTCCTGGTGGTGTAATTGTAGGAGTCCTGACTCAAAAAGGCATGGGGAGGGGGTTGCAAAATTATTGTAGAAGAGGGTTTGCATTCCTGCTACCCTTCCTGCTGCTGGCAGTGATGCTGCCTTCAGAGCTGGGCATCAGCGGCTGCTGGCTGGGAGCCAAGCTCTAAAGGCAGAGCCCTGCCACCAGCAGCACAGATGTGAGGACAACATGGTATGGTATTGCCACCTTTACTTCTGTACTACTGCCTGCACAGCTGAGTCCTTAGTCAGCAGCCACCACTCTGGTCACCAAGCTCTGAAACTGTTATGGGTATTATGCTTTTATTTTAACAAAAATTGTAGACATAGAATAGTGCAATATAGTTTGTAGGTAAGCAATATTTGGCAGCTACAACTTCATCAGGGCACCTTGTTCTTATGACAATAAAGTATAAAGATATTGGAAGACCTTTCAGACATATTATATAAATCCCAGTAGTAACACAACCAGATTGCACCAAAAGCACTCTGGAAAGCTGCCTCACCATAGCTGAGCTATATAGAACAGTGCACACTAAACCAGCCTCTCCAGAACTGAAGTCCAACAGAGAGTGAAGTCTCAAAAGTTCAGAATGTGGATGCTTCATTTGCATTTCAAAATCTAAAAAAATTTTAACCAGCTCTTAACTGAAACTATGGAGGAGCCTCCCAGGCCATGTTCCCAAACAACCTTCTAGCAGTCTTCCCACCTACAAGTAGGGCTGCTGCTGAAAGGTCTTCCAAGAGACAGAAACCAGCTCTCCACTTCCTCCACTGCTTCCCCTTCCTTCAGTTAATAAAATAAAACATGGCTTCCACTATCTCACCTGACCATATGGGGCTGACTAAACCAAGTTAGAAACTACACTCCATACCAGGTAACCAATATCAGCCAATCAACCTGGCTCAAAATACCAATACAAGGGCAAGAACTTTTTCACACCATTTTTTGTGTGAAATTTCTAACTTTTAAGCAATTTGTGTCCAATCACAAAAACAAGATGTTTTGGTTAAAAATTACTTATTATGAATATATTATTCTGCTCCATTTATAGACTGCACCTATCCTACTCTCTGCATGGAATCATGTCAATCATTTAAAAACACACATAGAAAATTCATTGTGACACCATGTCAACTTTAAAAACACTCCATAACATACAGACTAAAAACTAGCCCTCATTTCCCCCCTAGAATAAGCCTAAAAAAATAGGCAGAGTGTCTTGAAGATCAACAGACCCCTGCTCTGTTAAAGCCACTAACCTACTTAGTGATTTTGGTCAAGTCACCACCCCCCTTTTGCCTCAGTTTCCCCATTAATACTGCCCTCCTTTGTAAGGTGCTTTGAGATCTACTGATAAAAAAGGCTATGGAAGAGATAGGTATATTTATTACAGCAAGAGCAGAGGAACAAATTGCAGAATCAAAAGTTCTCTACTGAAAATGTCTTTTCCCAACTCCCACAAGGAAACACTGAGATATGGTAACTGTGAGCCTCCCAGCGGATCTCTACATAGATAAAACACAAGGAGAAACAGTTTCTAAAATACCCAAAAGTCAAACTACAAAGGGCTTTATTGATGAACTAAACTCAAAGTAAAAAGCAGTGTAACTTCTGGAGAATAGACGCAATGTATTGTCTTTAGAAAGCACCATAAGGTGACTGGTGATAACAATGTGCACAAGCTGAATTTTCCAGGCAGTCTCCAAAGATAGCCTCAAGCAGTAGACCAAGCTGATGGTGAAAGAGGCATCAATATCCATGGTAAAATGGATGAAAGGACCAATTTCAAAAGTCCAGGGTTCTACTATTTACCTGCTTGGCATGGAATAAAGAACACCTGAGCTTTCAGGGAAATTTCATAACAGGTTTAAAACAAACAAAAATAAGTTTTTTTCTTCACTCAGCGCACAGTCAACCTGTGGAACTCCTTGCCAGAGGCTGTGGCGAAGACTAGGACTTTAACAGGATTAAAAAAAAGAGCTTGATAGATTCATGGTTGATAAATGGATGGGTAGGAATAGTGTCCCTAGCTTCTGTTTGTCTGGAAATGGGTGACAAGAGAGGGATCATGTGAGGATTACCTGTTATGTTCCCTCCCTCTGGAGCATCTGGCATTGGCCACTGTTGGAAGACAGGACATGACCCAATATGACCATCCTTATGTTCTTATGTTCATATTTGGAGGGACTCACACAGCTCAATAAGTAGTTGTGCAAACTGACATGCTTGGTGCCAAATATTGCAGATACAGCCCCACCAGAAAGGAGATCGCCACATGAGATGTGGATTTCATCTCCAGATCCTGAAAAGTGTTAAATGTTAACCTCAGCTTAGATGGTATTTATTGGGGTCTGGGCAAATGGTTAAAAAGGTCTTTAAACCAGTCCACTTAGTCTGCAACCTGACATTGTAGGTATGAACAATTAAGTGCACACATACAAAATGGGAAATGACTTCCTTGGAAGGAGTACAATGGAAAGGGATCTCGGAGTCATAGTGGACCACAAGCTAAATATGAATCAACAGTGTAACACTCTTGCAAAAATAGCAAACTTCATTCTGGGATGTATCAGTAGGAGTGTTTTAAGCAAGATACAAGAAGTAATTCTTCCGCTCTATTCCATGTTGATAAGGCCTCAGCAGGCGTTTTGTGTCCAGTTCTGAGTGCCACATTTCAGGACAGAGATGGGCAAATTGGAGAAAGTCCAGAGAAAAAAACAACAAATATGGTTAAAAGTCTAGAAAACATGACCTATGAGGGAAGACTGAAAAAAAAATGGGTTTGCTTAGTCTGGAGAAAAGAAGTGTGGGGAGGCAACATGACAGTAGTTTTCAAGTATGTAAAATGTTTCAAGGAGGAGGGTGAAAACTGTTCTCCTTAACCTCTGAGGATAGGACAAACAAAGGGCTTAAATTGCAGCAAACATGGTTTAGGTTGGACACGGGAAAACTTTGCAACTGTCAGGGTGATAAAGCAGTGGAACAAACTGCCTATGGATGTTGTGGAACCTCTGTCATCAGAAGTTTTTAAGAGCAGGTTAGACAAACACCTGTCAGGAATGGTCTAGTGATTACTCAGTCCTGCCTTGAGTGCAGGAGACTGGACTTTGTGACCCATTCCAACACTTCAAATTTATGATTCTATAAATTTTTCCAAATGTAAGCATCATGGTGTGCTGATGTTTGCTTTATTGCACCACCCTAGAATGGACCAGAGCCCTGGAATTTGTCCCTGGAATATGGCCAGGAGAAAACTGGCCCCTCGTTTCCCACTACCTGCACTCTGGTAGTAGAACTTATTCTCTACACTCATGGCACTACTGGGCTAGCATCATGGTGCAGAGGTGTTTACACTCTGAAGTAAACATTATTAGATCAAATTCACCCAATGCTGAAGTTAAAAATGGCACTCTTTGTTCCTGCTAAATTTCTATCCACAAAGACCATTGAATTTATTTCTGACACTCTGTGCTCTCCATTTCATTTATATTCCTGCCAGCTCTTCCCACCAGCAATTCCAATAAGTCCAAAAAGCGTTCATCATGCATTAAATATTTGGTCCATTATTACCAGGCCCATCATGTGTGGCTGTACCCTATTTAGCTTTCACATTCCATTTCTAGTACTGAATGCCAGTCCAGTGAAGCAAACAATCACCACACGCAGCTGTTGCCACTGTGGTTCCATTAATCCACCAGCAAGGGGCATTCTGAAAGGCAGCTTCCTGTTGCTTACGCCTAGTACACTCTCACACGCGGTACGCTCTTAGTGTTTTTCATCATCCACAGGAGCCAGGAAATTTGCCCAAGTCTTGTTCTCAAAATGAACTCTCCCACATGGCATCGACGAAGCACTGGACTGGCATTTCCTACAGTTCTCGTACAACGGATTACCAAATATTACAGGACAAACTTGGCTGCTGCATGGATGCCTTCTATCCTATGCTCTGGATTGTTCTGCCAGGCTTCTCCATCTGCTCCATTTCTGTTTATCTGTCTTCTTCCCATTTGTAACTGATGATCTGCCAAGTTCAGTCTTCAGCCAGGGGAACTCAGAGATAACAAATGGCAAATACTTCATTGTTATGGCTTCAAACATTAAAGCTAATACGAAATATATTTATGGCTCTGGATGTATTCAGCCTCCATTTCTTAATTCCATTTCAAAACTGCAAAATCCAGCCGCTGTTTGATTGTAAGGTGTTAGTTACCATCAGTATTGCAGAGAGTTATTTCTTTCTGGTTCTCCTAACCTACCTTGAGAAAGGGGCCTTAGCCATTTCCTCCTCAAAAAGATGCCAATTTTAAAACCAGTCATATGAAAGCTCCTCATGATTCTGCCCAATTCTGATTGTCGTTTTCACCAGCCTAGTATGCAAAAGAGCAACATTCTTTCTTTCTTTTTTTTTATTTACATGTTTAAGATGAGAATTTTCTGGACCAAGATTTTACTACCAGGTCAGCCAATTGCTTTGTTTTTTATTTGACATGTTTACTGTGGTGTGTCTCACGGCTGATCAAGCCCCACTGCTTAAAACTATTCTTCAAAGGAATTACTTGGATTTGAAATGCAGCTGAAATGTTGACCTATTTAGGCCTAAAAATTACCAGACCTCTACTATGTTTCAGCTTTCACAGGCTGCTACATCAGTGCTATTCTCTGTCAATTCAGTCTTTCTTGCCTCTGACATCAGTAGAAGCAGGGTCAAGTTCAGTAACTCATCTGCAAAAATACCCAGGCCAGCCCCATGGACAGTGCTATGACAATGGTGGATTCTGGGAAGGGCTGGTATGATGACTCTTGATAGTATCTTCCAAAATTCACTGGCTAACTTACATTCAATTTTAGTTGTGCACATAGAGAAATAGTTTGATTTGCAAGACTGTGGGTGGGCCTAAGTTAGAGGCAGGGTTGAAATAATGCTTATGAGAGAGTTTCCAATGGGCTCTGTAATTATGGAGTCACTACTGAGACTCCAAAATCTAGACTTACAGGTTACACCTTAGAAAACATTTATTGGTGGTTACTACAAGGGTTAATAAATTATTTAAAATGATTACTCACCTTTTTGTAACTGTTATTCTTCAAAATGCATTGCTCATATCCATTCCATTGTAGGTGTGTACGCACCCATGTGCAGAGTCATCAGAGACTTTTGCCTAAGCAGGACCTGTAGGGCCAGATGTGGCACCCCGGTCCTCCGGAGTGCTGTGCTCATGGTACAGTATATCAGGCATAGTCAGCCCTGCGCCATCTCAGTTCTTTCTTACTGACCACTCTGACAGAGGGGCAGGAGGACGGATAATGAAATAGACATGAGCACTACTTCTCAAAGAACAGTTACAAAAAAGTGAGTAACTGTGTTTTTCTTCTGCGAGTGCTTGCTCATGTCCATTCCATTGTAGGTGACTCACAAGCAGAATACCAGGAGATGAGCTCAGAATTGCAGATTGTAGAATTGCTCTACTGAAGCCAGCACCAGCCTGAGCCTGCTGGATCAGCACATAGTGTGAGGCAAACGTGTGGACAAACAACTAGATCATGGCATGCCTAGTGAAGTGGATCATCACAATCACTGTTGGGAGCACCTTTGGCAGCTCATGGCAGCAGTGGATGCAAGCTGGGATTCAGGACGAGTTTGGGTACAGCAGATTCCTGTGGTTCTGAGACAGTAGGACCAGCCAAAGAGGCAGTTGTAATGGGGTGGCCTCCAAAAGGCTCAGGAGCATGGCGCACCGGTGCTAATGAGGCCACACCAAATCTAAAAGGATGACTGAAGCTTTGTCTCACTTCACCCTGTGGATCAGTGGCACCAGCGGGAAGCTTTACATGAGCACCACTGGCCCTAGGATAAAGAAGGACTTACCACATCCCTGTCTAACAGAGAACAGGACACTGGACACTTCCTGCTCTGCCTGGATGCAAATAGGTCTATCTGGGGAGTCCCCCACCTATAGAAGACTAGGCTGACCACCTCTGGGTGAAGCCACCATTCATGGCAAGACAAGAAGGTTGAGGTTATCTGCTAGGATGTTCTTTGTTTCAGGCAGGTGGGTGGTCACCAAAGAATGGCAGGCTGCACACGAAAGTCCCAAAGGCTGAGCAATTTGCGACAGAGGGCCAAAGACCTAGCAGTACCCTGCCTGTTTATGAAGCACATTGTGGCAGTATTGTCCTCTAAGACCTGCACCACCTTGGCTTCCAGGCAGGGCAGGAAAGCTTGGCATGGCAGATGAATCGCTCTGAGCTCTCTGACATAGAGATGAAGGCCTAGGTCAAATTGCAGCCAACAGCCCTGGATGCTGAGGTCACCCAGATGGGCCACCCAGGCCAGGTGCGATGTGTTTAAAACCAAGGTGAGTGATGGTGACAGGGTTGCAAAAGGCACTCCCTGCAGCAGAAAGTTGGGATCCCAGCAACAGTGAGGCGATGAGAGGGCATAGCTCGGAACTGTGACTACTCGGCCCAGGGGGTGGCTGCTGGGAATTTAGATTGATGCCAGCCACATTTGTAAGGGCCTCAGATGAAGCCAAAAGTGACTTACCATGTGGAGGTGCATGAGGCCATGACCCATCAGTCACAGGTACATGCAGGCCATGGTGAGCAGTTGGCCCTGTATGTGCGTGATGGAGTCCAACATGGCTTGAAAATGCACAGAACCTGCTCCAGAGACCTACCCATTGACAAGATATGCAAAGATCTAGGCCCCTCGATGCCTCAGATAAGCTGTCACTGGTACCATCACCCTTTGTGAACACCCTGGGGACCAAAGATAGGCCAAAAGGCAGTGCCATAAACTGAATGTGGCGCCTTGCCACCATAGAAAGCCAGTGCCCTGGGAATAAGCACACATGGGAGAAAGCATCCTTGAAGTCAAGGACTTGAACCCCAGGTCCAGGGAGGGGATGATGGAGGCCAGGGATGCCAGGGAGAACCTCGGAGAGACTTGTTGAGGCCCAGGGTAGATCTGAGCCCGACTTTTGCCTTTGGGATTAGGAAGTAGCATGAGTAGACTCCTTTTCCCTGCATATCCCCAGGGACCTCCTCCATGGCCCCCAGGTGAAGGAATCTCTGGTGAAGGAATCTCCTGAATGAGGAGTTGCTTGTGAGATGGGTCCCCAAAGAGGGACAGGGGGTGGGTGTGAAAATGAGGGGCAGCCAAAAATTGCAAGTCACTATATCCGGGACCCAAGGTAACACATGACCAGGCCGAGGGGAAAGAGAAAAGGTGGTCAAGAAAAGGGCAGGAAAGATCTGGGTAATTGACTGGTGCATCACTCCAAGTGCACCTTCAAAATGAACACTTCTGGCCCCCTCGGTATCTCACCAGGCTAGGCTGGTACACAGAAGACCGGGATGACAAATGGTAACAATAGCTAAACCTCATGTCCCTTTACCTGGTAAGCCCTTGCTGATGCTGCCACTGCATAGGAGCAGAGGGAGACTGGAATGGCTGCCTGGACCTCTGATGTGTGTGCATCCCCAGGGAGCAGAGGGTTGCCTTTGTGTCCTTTAGGGTGCACAGCTACATATTCATTTGATCAGAAAACAGGCTGACATGTGGGCCCTTCCTCCACCAGAGTGTGAATTCCTGGGATGCTTCCTGGGACATGGAGTCTCTGAATTTGAGGCACGAGCCCCACAAGTTAAAATTATAGCTGCCCAAAAGGGCCTACTGATTTGCCACCTGAAACTGGAGGCTAGCGGTAAACTAAATCTTTTGGCCAAAGTCCAGTCTCTTTATTCTTACTGGTAGAAATGGTGGGCTCCTTTTGTTCCATTCATTGACCGCCAATACAACTAACAAACTCGATGCTGGATGAGTATATAAGCACTCAAACCCCTTTGCAGGGACAAAGTAGGGTGGGTAGGAGGGAAGACAGGGTCTGCTAGATAGCCTTGGCAATACTTAGGACCTTTTCGTGAATCAGAAGCACAGTCTGGGCTCGGGAGGATGTGTATAGCATGTTAAAAAGAGTGTCCCTGTGCGTCTCCATCTCCCCCACTTTGAGGAGTTGCCACCCTGGAGAGCAGAGCCTGATGCTCACAGAAATTGTCTGGTGGCCTAGCTCTGGATGGACCAACTGCCGCCTCATCCAGGAAAGAGGAAGACGACTGGAAAAGTGGGGGGAGCACCCAGGTAATGTCTCCACCCACTGGGGAGAGCAGCCCTGGGGTGGGTACTGGCTCCTCACCCAAGCAGGTTGCCAAGATGTCCTGCACCAAGACCAGTTCCACAGGTAGTGTGGTATGGTTTGCGTATAGTCGCTCTAATGATGTGATGACTGACAGCTGGCAGAAGTGGGGCACCAGCATGAAGGAAACCTCCCCCCTCCCCCGTGTTCAATTATGGCCAATGGGTCAACCACAGTCTTTGGTGCCAGGTTAGCACCGATGCTGCTGGTGTGTCCTCCAGAGCTGTCTGGGCAAGGGAGTGAATTGCACCTCCAAGCATGAGAAGTTGTCCCCCTCCAGGGACCAGGGTATGGCTGTGGAGGCTTGAGTCTGATGGCTCATGGTCATAGCCAGAGACCAGAGCTGGTGCCAGGGGTAGAAGGATCAACATTGCATCAGGGAGCGCCCTCACTGTCTCAGCAATGGCGGGACAAGGACTGGTACTGGACTGATTGATGATGCCTGGGCAAACTTTAGCACAATTTGTAGCAGCGAGCTGGAGACCCAGGCCAATGTGAATACCAAGAACATGGTGACTTCAGGTTCTGTCTTGCGGATAAGGGAGAAGCGGTATACCTAGACTTTAGTAAGCCATTTGATATGGTATTGCATGATCTTCTTATCAATAAACTAGGCAAATACAACTTAGATGGGGCTACTATAAGGTGGGTGCATAACTGTCTGGATAACCATTCTCAGAGAGTAGTTATTAATGGTTCACAATCCTGCTGGAAGGGCATAACAAGTGGGGTTCCACACGGGTCTGTTTTGGGATCGATTCTGTTCAATATCTTCATTAACGATTTAGATATTGATATAGAGAGTATGATTAAGTTTGCAGATGATATCAAGCTGCAAGGAGTTGCAACTGCTTTGGATGATAAGGTCATAATTCAAAATGATATGGACAAACTGGAGAAATGGTCAGAGGTAAATAGGATGAAGTACTCCTCTTAGGAAGGAACAATCAATCAGTTTCACACATACAGAATGGGAAGCGACTGTCTAGAAAGGAGTACAGCAGAAAGTGAGCTACGGGTCAGAGTGGATCACAAGCTAAATATGAGTCAGCAGTGTGATGCTATTGCAAAAAAAGCAAACATGATTCTAGGATGCATTAACAGGAGTGTTGTGGGCAAGACACGAGAAGTCATTCTTCCTCTCTACTCCGCGCTGATTAGGCCTCAGTTGGAGTATTGTGTCCAGTTCTCAGCACCACATTTCAAGAAAGATGTGGAGAAATTGGAGAAGGTCCAGAGAAGAGCAACAAAAATGATTAAAGGTCTAAAGAACATGAGCTCCTGAAGGAAGACTGAAAGAATTGGGCTTGTTTAGTTTGGAAAGGAGAAGACTGAGAGGGGACATGATAGCAGTTTTCAGGTATCTAAGAGTGTCACAAAGAGGAGGGAGAAAAATTGTTCTCCTTGGCCTGTGAGGATAGAACAAGAAGCAATGGGCTTAAACTGCAGCAAGGGAGGTTTTCGTTAGACATTAGGAAAAACTTCCTAACTGTCAGGGTGGTTAAACACTGGAATAAGTTGCCTAGGGAGGTTGTGGAATCTCCATCTCTGGAGATATTTAAGAGTAGGTTAGATAGACATCTATCAGGGATGGTCTAGACAGTACTGGGTCCTGCCATGAGGGCAGGGGACGGGTCTCATGACCTCTCGAGGTCCCTTCCAGTTCTAGTGTTCTATGATTCTATCTTGGCTCCGGAGATTGGTGGCACTCACCTGATTTGCACAAGGCTTTTCCACCAGACCTGCCCATACTTAACAGAGCCAGTTGCCCCATTAGCTTAGGCCCTTTGCTAGTCCCCAGAGTTGGTGGTGGGTCTTTCTGGGGAAGGAACTACCTGTGGCTAAACCCTTCAACAACTCCAGAGTGCGTGTAAGGCCCAAACAGGGTCCTATGTTTGGCCTGTGCCATCTTCTTAGGCTTTTTCCTTGGCACTGATGATGGGAACAGTGCTGGGAAGACGCTGGTCCAAGAAGTGCACTACGTACCGAAGTTGCGAGCTGGGAGCTGGTTTGGGCTGCAAAGTTTCCAAAATAGAATGCAGATCTGTCTGCTTCAGGTGGGCCATGAGGCAGATGTTGCACTTCCTCTGAGTGCATGGACAAAAGTCCTGAGAGATACAACAGCGCACCTTTATATGGGTTTTACTGAGGCACTGTACGACAACTCTTATGCAGGTCACTAACAGCCTTTGAAAGGGATGCTAATGAGACCAAGTCGCAATTGCAAATGGGGGATTTAAATATCCCCAGCGGTATTTAGATTACATAACTGCCGCTGGCTCGGGGCTTTGCCGGAAAAAGCGCCAGTAGACGGGGATCTTGCGGAAAATAAACCCTTTTCCGCAAGATCTCTTATTCCTACTTGCAAGTAGGCATAAGAGATCTTGCGGAAAAGGATTTATTTTCCGCAAGATCCTCGTTTAGACTGGCGCTTTTTCCACAAAGCCCCGAGCCGAAAAAAGCGGCAGTTATGTAAATGAAATACCGCGGGGATATTTAAATCCCCCGCGGATTTGCAATTGCGACTGGTCTCATTAGCATCCCTTCTTCGAAAAAGGGTGCCAATGTAGACACAGCCAATGAGTAGGACTTGAAACCTGGAGATCCGGGCATGCCTTGCCAAGGCCGAAGGATTTGCGCTGCAGAATGTATTATTTTGCTCTGCACTTTCTCCAAAGAGGTGGATTAATTGGAGTACAGTGAGTGCACCTGCACTTTCTATACAGCCAGGCAAGCATGGGGGTGAGGGATGGTGATAAAGCTGGAGTCAGGGAGTGAGCGGAGTCGGAAGTGCAGGCTGGGCAGGCAAGCTGGCTAATGAATAACATAGCAGCCAAGACCTGTTGAGCTGAGAAAATGAACCCCTGAAACTGACTACAAGCTTTCCTCTTCCCTGGCACACATAATGAGGCAAGGGAAAGAGACTCTGAGCTGGACCACCCACATTTCCTTATAGCTGCTACAGCCCATAGAGCTGGATTGTTTGTGAATACAGCAAAAACATCCATCATAAAAAATAATCACCGCTAGTATGGGTAGTAGGAGCACAGCCGGCCTGGGGAGGCAAGCCCATGCCCCGCCTCTTCTGCCCATAGCCCCACCCCTTCCACGCCCACCGAAGCTTAGCTCATTGTGGCCACTGTCCACTGCCCTGCACCCCCAGGCTCCCACATTATGGCAGCTAGCACCGCCCACGCAACAGGGCCAGGCAGCTGCACAGCCCCGGTTCCCTCTCCTGCCATAGCTCCAGCTCCCCTCCAGGGCCAGAAAACTGTGCAGCCCTAGCTCAACCTTCCCCCCCACCTCCGATTATCCAGGCAGCCATGCAATCCCAGCTTCATCTCCTCCCCCGGCCTCATTCCAGCCCCCAGAGCAGCTGGGCAACTGCAACCCCAGCCCCAGCCCACAGAACAGCCAGGCAGTCACAGCTCTGCTCTGGCCTAGGCCCTGGCCTCCAGAGCAGCTGGGAAGTCACATCCAGCTCCGGCCTTAGCCCCCAGAACAGCCGCGCAGCCATGGCCCTAGCCCTTGGAGTAGTTAGTTTAAAAAAAAAAAATCACACAAAAATCCATTATGTGCATGAATGAAAACTACTTAAGTCCAAATTCCCCATTGATAATATATTATGGAAACCTTTCCAGACAGGAGTAACACAGTACATAGCTCTGTGTTTCCCCCTGGTGGTGCGCAGCATCCCAACTGGTTTGGAAGACCACACACAAACAGCAAGAGCAGCAAGTATATCTTGAAAATGATGTTTCCTTAGGGATTTTTAGATACAGTAAGAAAACAATTTGTTGGTTTGTATTTTGACTGAAATAGCTTTTGATCACTCACATGGCTCTGTTCTGCTTGACAGGAAGCAATCTCCTTTGTGGCAAATGAACAAGACAAACAGCCAAATCAAAGGCAGTTATCCATTAAGTGCAGAAAATACCTGAAAAAAGCATATGGTTAATTAAATGTTTAGACACGTGTTCACTTTGTAAGTGGATTTACAACAGCTGAATTTAACATGTGGAAGTTCAGTGTATAATAGTACTTGGATACTCATTGCCAATGTTTCATAATAGAAAAGTTTAAAAATAGGGAAAAAAAGATAATGCTAGATGCATTGTCTTCACTGAGACCAACCGTAACCTTTCATCACAACATTTGTTTTTAAATGTGCTTGCTTTCATAATGAATGTTATTTCTTCTTCCTGTGGCCTCTTGGGTTCTTTAATTAGAGAAGGCAGATGTAAGTAATTAAAAGCAAAGAGCCTGGATGTAATCAAAAAATGTGTTTACTTTGCCTCACTCACTCAGTGCAAGATTCTGGGCAAGCCAGGTAGCTAGGATTATGTTCTGCAACTAGAGCCAACCAATATCCCATTGAATGCATGGAGATAGCAGGTAAAGAGGGATTCACTCACTATTAAAAGTCTTGCAAGGTATCCTCAGTATGTATTGTCTCCATCAACCTCGTTATGCCACCTCCTCATCCCTTATTAAACTTTCCCTTCAGACTTCTTCTCTCTATTCAGCATAATAATAGGTAATTACTATTTCAGATCTATAAAGTTATTTCTAAACTAATACTTAAGTGCATAGTAGTGAAAAGTGCGGTGGAGCATCGCAGGTTACATTAACTGCAGCTATAGAGCTATGGTTCCACTGCTCCAAACAAGCCCAAGCAACTCTCCTTTACAAGACATTTTTTGAAGACTGGAAGGGATCTCTGAGCAAAATCGTCTTAATTCAAACTGTGTGCTGCTTTCAAACTTCTAGTCACACCCTAGAATTGAGCTGTGATCCCGCCAGATCTCACCAGTTTTATAGCTGATACACTTGGGGTATGTCGATACTTTGGGGAATGATTTCCAGCTTGAGGAGACATACCTGGGCTAGTTATCATTGAACTAGTGAGACCTGCTCTCATGCTGCCGCTGCTACATTCTATTTTTAGTGTGTAATCTGAGGAGAGCTAGCATGGGTACGTCTCCTCTCGCTGGGACTCCCGCCACTCCCCTTCCCCCGCAGCTCTGAGTGTAGACATACCCTTAGTGGCTACAAGAAGCAATGGTGGTGATGATTCAATAGCTTTTCAGTTGGCACAGAGAGTCACCCCTCCCCCCAAGTATGGTGCTGAAGATGACATTGTGATGACATAGACAGTTTTTCTGATGGCTTCCCAAATACAGATCCCAAGTACAAGTCGTTGTTAAAGATGCATAGCACCATTTCCAGGAAGATGTCCAATTCTGCTGTTGAAGGTTGGAGGTTAAAAAAAAAATCAGAAAGGGTTCAGAAAAAAGTAGCAAGAACAAAGTAAAGTTTGGAAAACCCGAAGAACATTGAGAAACTGTTTATTTCCTTTATGTAAGATAAGTCTACACAGTTGGCTTGATCATGTTTTTCCAGTACCTACATAGGAAAGAGATTTCTGATAGTAGATTGATGGCTCACTAGAAAAAAAGGCATAAGAGAGCCAATGGTTAGAAACTCAATCAAGACAAATTCTGACTAGAATTAAGTCATATGTTGAGGGTAATTAGCCATTAGTACAACATACTTAGGGATGTGGTCACTTAAGGCTTTATATCAAGACTGCATGTCTTTCTAAAAGACATTCTATAGCCCAAATAGAAGCTAGGTTGATGCAGACGTTACGGGGGAGGTTCTACAGCCTGTGTACAAAGGTCAGACTAGATGACAGTGGTTCTTCCTGGCCTTTAAAAAAAATGTGTGAATAGCTCCAGTACCTTTGTCCAAATTCCAACCACCCCCTCATTTTTTGGTTCCACCCCAGAGCCTAGCGACCCCACAAAATCTAATAGCCCTGAGCCTCCAGAAGAGTTAATCCAGTCTTGAAAGTACCGAGAAAGAAGAATTACAATGGTACATGGGGAAAAGAGACATTAAAGAAAGAACAGGCAGTGAAACAAGAGTTAAAATAACTAAAGAAGCTCTAAGCACTGTAAGAAATTAGTAGAAAAACATTCTTAGAAAACTATGAGAAAAGTAAATCAAGTGAAATGTTAAGGAAATAAGTTTTAATAAAAGAAACTGTAAATACGAAGAAACAGACTTAAGAAATAAGGAGAAAGTGAGCTGTAGCAAAAGTGAGGCAGCACCTTGAGGTATCCAAAGTGAACAGCAATAGACAAGAGCAAAGGGACTGTAAGCCAGAAAGGAACACAGGATAACTGTTCAGTCAAGAAACCAAACACATCCCACCAAGGAATACATGGCTTTATTTAAGATGGAACTCAAAACTGTAAACAAAGATTACGCAAGTGCATTGCTTAAGATATAACCTAAACAACCTTTTCCTTCACCCTCTGGGTTAACAGAGGCTGAAAACAGAGAAATTGAAAAGGGAATGCGTAACAGTGGAATTTATGTTCTATTGCACTGTATTATCTAATACCAGATACTGTTATTTTATAAATATAAATTGTTACCTATAAAGAGTTTAATTAAGATATAGTAGCAAGTGGATAGTCAAGATCAGTAACAGTCTACAGTAGTTTCTGGTGCAAATCTATGTAGTGGTGCCTGCTAAAAACAACCAATTCTGATTTATGTGTTACTATTCCCAATTTAATTGATTTCTAGTCTAGCCCAAGTGACAAGATAAAATTTAATTTACCCTTTAGATTGCCCCAGCCTCTCCTTATTGCTGTGATTTAGAACACCCTCCAGCAGGCTTATTGGAGAATGAATGGCTGTATTGTGCTAAGCGAAATATGTTTGCAGGTATGAAAATTACAAACATGTTGCCTTCATACTTCTGGGCACCAAGGATGGGCCAAAAGGGGTTACATGATTGTGCCTGTGTATTTTGGCAAACTGGATATCTCAGTCCTAGCTGAACTTTACTCTAGACTAGCACTGTCTCTATTTTTTGGCAGATTGTTCAGGAGCTCTCTTTCTTCCACGTGGCAGCGGAAAGGCATTAAACGATACATAATTCATTTCACTGGAGCCTGGAAAGTGTGAGTGTTGAACCACAAACTCTGGCAGAAGAGCAGCAGAATTAATGCACTGTTTTGAACAATTTTAACATTAATGAGTCCCGTTTAACCACATGTAATGTACAAGATCTTAAACTGGATATTGTGTAACTCTGGTGGTTTTGTGTAATTCACGTTTGGGCTTTGTCTTTTAAAAGTGAACTGTTTTCTCTTGCAAGATGCCAAATGCTAGCTCTGGAGACTGATGTCTTCTTTCCACACAGCAGCGTTCATTACAAGCAGGAGCAATGCAAGCTGTCTCATCTTCCTCTACACTCAAACTTACTCCTGCTCTAGTAGCACTAAGGATGGGGCCGGCGTAGATCTGCTTGTGTCTGGGAAGGCTTTGGATTCTCTGGCACTGGTGCCAGCAATAGTGGTTGTGCCTGAAAGTGGATTAGTTCTGAATTTAATTAACAACCAAGAGCTCATAGAAAGGCTTGATGTTCTATTACCAATCCCATGAGCTGAGTTTTTCCATGACTACTGGATGTGTGTCTCATGATAGTGAAGCCTGTTTGTGCTGACCATCTACGGAACCAGGAAAAATTTATCACCTAATAGAGGGGATCTTTAACCAAAAGTCAATTACAATTGCAATGGAAAGCACAAGGAAAAACTTTAACTTAGCTGTCCAAGACAAGAAGCTGCCTATTAGCAATAGTCCTTAGTGCAAATGTCATCACATACAGAAGCAAAGAATGCCATCTTAATATCATTTATTAACCCAAGTCCTAAGATCCCAAATGATGATGCAAGGAGAGAGTGCAGACAGCATTCCCCTCACACCTGATGCATGCCTAGGGGGTGGGATGGGGGAAGGTACAGTTACACTCTCTCAAGCTCTCCTAGCAATGGTCTATGATAGCTGTCCCAACCAGAGGGCTGGGACGTGGAACTGACCTCAGGTGGAGGGGGTGAGAGCCGAGGAGCACACTCGCAATCTGTTCAAGGAAGAAAGCATAATGTCTTCAAACCCTTCCTCTCCTGGAAGAGTTCTAGCAGGTCTTGCTTAGGCAGCACCCCATTGACATTGCTTTAAGCCACAACTAAGCCCTCAGCCAGGGGTCAGCAACCTGTGGCTCAGTATGGAACCAAATATGGCTCTTTTGTCATTCCCTAAATACACGCAACTTTTTTAATTAAAATGAAAAATTAATTCAAAATTTTAAAAACGCATAATTACTCATGTCAGAATGGTCTTTTTTTTTTATCTATTTCACCTTAAACCAGCGATGAAAGTAAAGCCTGGTAAGTACCGACTGCACTCCGGCAAGAGCCAGCCAGGGGACACTGTTCATTTAAAGGGCCAGCTGAGGACGTGCTGTAGGGGACACGAGCGTGCTCCAAGCTGGGATCGTGAGAGAGGCTAGCAGTGGCAGATGCCTCCATCTGGCCACAGTGGCCTGGCTCCAGCCCCATCTGATGGCTGCGGTCTGTCCCCAGCTGCCGTACTCCTAGGACAGACCCCGCAGCTCTGCCCCGGCAGCCCCGCGACTGCTGCAACAGACTGTCTGCGGTGGCCCAGCTTGGGCTCTGGCTGTGGCAGCTTGGCCAACAAGACCCCCTCTGGCCACAACATCCTGGCCCTGGCCCTGATCCTGAGGCAGGCCTGCCACCTGGCACCTATCTGGCTGCAGGAAGGGCTAGCAGCGGTCCCCCTCCTGCTGCAGCCTGGGTAGGAGGGGAGGCCATCATCCAGCTGCGGTGATCCTGGCCTGGCCCCTCATCCAGCCACTGCTGCCTAGGTGTAGCAGCCCAGCCTTGGCCAAGTAAGAATCTGGCGCCAGAGCCCCCTCACATACTCTATTTCCCATTCCTAGTACCCTGCCCTGCCTCCAGCACCTCCCACACACCCCCTGCCCTGAGCCCGTCATACTGTGCAACCGGTCTCCTGCACCCCTACATCCACAAACTGCACCCCCTGCAGCAGCAGAAGTCCCATTAAATGAAGTCTATGAATACAGTGTTTCATTTTATGCTATTATTAATCATCATGTCAATTATCAATAATATTAAGTTGTATATTTTCAGTCATGCAAATGGGCATTCTTATACGGCTCTTTGTTGACCACTTGTTCTGAATTTTGATGTAGTTTGGCTCTTTGGTTTGAAAAGTTTGCTGAGCCCTGCCCTAAGCCCTGAGGCTCTGTATCAGTGTAAAAAGCCAGGAAACTTACAGAACCAATCTTGTCCTGCTAGACATCTACATAGCATTAACTAAATCTTCAATAGAGTCATGCCAGAATATTAGAGTAGTATGTACAGTGCTAAAAAGCAACGAGGCCCAGATGGAGATCTGGAATATGCACACACCACAAAACAGATCAGTGGTAAATGCATTAACGAGGATAAAATGAAACCATTCAGAAAAATACAGGACAGATCAGCGCAGTATGAAATCTGCCTGAAAGACCATCATTCTTCGTTCCTGGGCTGCATGAACTGAAATGAGTTTTAGTGTCCTAAAAAAAAAATCACATGTAAACTGGTCTAAAGCTACCTCAGACATTAATCCCATTGAAAAGACTGCCAATTCCAACAGCAGCTCTGCACTTCATCTCTAAGAAAAGGCAAGGGGTTTTGGAGAGCTGTGGGAAAGATACTGTCTATACCATAAATGCAAATGGGATAAGAATTGGCATGCAATGCCTCAAAGGATAGGGAAAATTAGTGGTTAAACAGATTTATGATTGGAAAGTGTATTGTAAGGAGACTTATTACTGGGTGCTTTCCTTCCACCCCAGCTGAGCTGGATAGAAACAAGCAGTTACCCAGCTCCACAGCCAGACAGTAAAGGGCACGTAAGGAATTACCAATGTACAGGGAATGGAAATGGTATCTTGAGGTCAGAGAGGTCCAGCCTCTGGAAAGAGCCAGAGCCTGCCAGAAAGCAAGTGCAACAGGCTAGAGGCAGCAGTCTGGTAGCTGGGACAGGGAGGTTGGGCAGGAAGCATCCAGGGAGCTGGAACTGGAAATCTGAGAGCACATGACATTGCCCTCAGAGGCCAGCTGTAGTTGCAGCTGGATTCAGGAGGGCCATGGTATGTAGAGCTGACATTTTCACTCTGCACTGGACTGCCCCTGGGGGCTGTGTGAGGAACTGCTAAGTTAATCTTTTGTTGTCTCCATGCAAGGCATTGTGCTGAAAGTAATCTCACCTCTGAACTTCTGGCAGCCTTAGTAAAGGGATTCCCCCATTCCTCAGAATGCACTATGGCAATGCATTATGCATTACACCCCATAGAGCTCAGTGCATGGGCACCTAAGGGCCTGCCCCGAGGCTATGGGTCACAGAGCAAGCAGCCAGCTATCTACAGGAGAATGTCACAAAGACACCCTGCAGCCCAGCTGATCCCAGTGTTCATGCCCCAGCTAGAGCTGCTAGGATGATGATGAAAAAGTTCCTGAATGTCTCCCCTCCTCAGGCAATTCATCTGGTGAAGTGGGTTTTACCCACAAGAGCTTATGCCCTAGTAAATCTGTTACTCTCTAAGGTGCCACAAGACTCCTTGTTGTCTCTTCAGGCAGACAGTGTAAGGTAAGCAGCACCATCTTTCAGCTTTCTCAGTGCCTGGCTGCAATCCGCACCTGGATGAAACAGACCCAGGAAGAATGGAGGCCCCCGTTTCCTATAAAAACTCCAGCTAGTATGAAACACAAAGGCCTGTTTGCTAAGCAACTGCAATGGCCATGCACAAGTCGTCACCTCTCGAGTCCAGAGCGCAGTTCAAGGCCTCTATCCTGGTATTCAAAGTCTTCCGTAGGCGGGGGGCCCAGCTACTTGAGAATCCAACGTTCTCTCTGAAACCATGCCCGCCCCACAATAACAGCACTCCACTGAACAGAAAGACTTCTGAGTACAGCAGACAGAGCCTAGACTCTGGAACTCACTACCATGCAGCCATTATTAAGCCTGCTTTTCCAGATGAGTTAATTAACAGCATAGGATGGACAGCAGTCCTGATTCTATTGGCCCTGCTAGTACTGTAATCATATGTGCACCATGAGGGGACCATAGTTCATGACTAGGGATGTGAATGGTTAACCGATTAACCAGTTAACTGGTGGGCTGGAGCAGCCCCCTGCCTGACATGGGCAGGGGGCTGCTCTACCCAGCGGGGCCCACAGCACTCCAGTCCAGCCAGAGCAGCCACCATTTGTGGCAGGCCCAGACTGGCTGAAGCAGCATACCATGGGCTCTGCCCCTGGCGGGGGGCCGCTTCAGCCTTGCCGCGGCAGTCTTGGGGGAGAGGGCTGTTTCAGCCCATCTGGGATGGAGTGGCCCTCCAACCCCCATTTAAGTGGTTAACTGGTTAAACATAATGTTTAACCAGTTAACTGATTAAACAGGATTTTACATCCCTATACATAACCCTGTTATACTAGTCCTCGCTGAGATATGAACAGTCATGTAGCAATCCTAATATTTGCTAAAAGTCTCAGAGGGGTAGCCATGTTAGTCAGTAAATTTGAAAACAAGTAGTCCTGTGGCTCCTTAGAGACTAACAAATTATATACACACACATATATATATATAACCATGAACTTGTGTTGGCAAAACCCACTTTGTCAGATGAGATAAGCTCGACGACATGGGTTTTGCCCACAAAAGCTCATGATACTATATATATTTTTAGTTAGTCTTTAAGGTGCCACAGGACTACTTGTTGTTTTTAAAGTTACAGACTAACACGGCTACCCGTCTGAGACTTTTAAACATGCATTCAGCCGTATGGAGTGGAAATCGTAGCACTTGCTGGACTGTGAAAATAAATACTGCCATAGGAAAATCTTGAGTACTCTGACATAACTACGTTAGTTCCTTCCATAATTCAGAAGTCTTGTAGTTTTCCTGTGCATATTTTTTACAGAGTTCCTGTTCTTATTCTTTTCCTTTTGGCACGGCAATAGCATACGTTGATCAGAAGTTCTCTCTTGCTCGTTTGAAGATTTACAAAAGATCTAAGAAGGATTCTTCTAACCTGCAGTTTTGTCCCAGTTCTACAAATGATCATCTGGCTGCACTGTCACTACTCTGGCCATGAAAGTGGAATCTCAGCCATTTTGACTTTAAGCAGTTTGGATGGCTCTTGTGTTTGAAGTTGCTGGAACTACATCAAACAGCTGAGTAAAGAATGCTGTGAAAGGATTTAGTCTGCCTGAATATGTTAGTGAGGAGAGAAAAAGCTTTTTCTAGCACCCATTGTGATCTACCCTTTTAAAAGTTTCACTTTACTATCACAGCTATTAAGCTGATTATTTTACTCCAGACCAAATTCAGTTTTGAACTGCTCAAGTTACACAAACACCCCCACTTATTCTACCACAAAAGAAACCATTCACAATAAGAAAACATTTTCAATTGACCAGTAAGATACCCTGAGAGACACTACGTGAGATCACACTGAAAAAAAAACTTGCCACATATCAAAACTCCTTGGTTTGGAAATTTAAATTTGAAAATTTATGTTCCAAAATATAAACAAATTACAGCACCATTTAATTAGGTCAAATTAATTAGACACACATTGTTGCAGTAAGCTATCCATCAGGATGTATTAAAAGATTAATGCATGAGAATTTATTTATGTTTAGAGAAAAAATCAGTTTAATCAAACAGCATTTTACAACTGAAAACTGTGTTGACAAAAGCTTTCTGATTGGCACTTGTCAATTTAAATTCGATATCAATTTAGCTTGAGTTAACAAATTTACCAACCAATTTAGCTCCCAATGTAAGTTAAAATAATATATATCAAGTTTAAACCAAATATAAGTGCATCCACACACATTTTTACACCTGTTTAAAAATACAGCCTTCATGAAACAAGTGTATATTTATGTGTACATCAGGCCCAAGGCTACACATTTTTCTTCACTCGATTTCGAAACTCATTGTAATGTGGATCCTCTATAGCAGAGCTATTCAACTTTGGAAGCCCTGGTTATATGCAAAATGTCAAAATGTGGGCATGACCTATCAAGTTTTACACTGATCACTGTCATACTCATGTAATCTAATTCCACGTTCACAGATGTGTCCAAACACAGGCATGTTGTGTGATGTAGGCGGGTCCTTGGACACTTAGGGTATGTCTACACAGCAAAGTTACTTTGGGATACCAGAGGTATCCCGAAATAGCTACCCTTCATCTTTTGAATGCGTTTGCTGTTTTGAAATATAGCAGATGCACTATTTTGCCATCCCTGTAATCCTCATTCTACAAAGAGTAAGGGATGGCTCAAAATAGCACTTTATTTCGGAATTTGGCGCTGTGTAGACAGCGCCAAATGATGAAATGATGAAATAAGCTATTTTGACTATGACTCTCACTGATGTCAGCTGTATGCAGTGGTGTGGGAACATTTTTAAGAGTGATGCTGACACCTCTCTTAGCCCTGTCCTCCCCTGGCCAGCAGCTAGAAGCACAGGCATGGGACTGGCAGCAGAGCCCCCAGTGCATGGGGCTTAAGCAGAACCCCCAGTGCTCAGGGGTGGCAGCTGGGACCCCAAGCTCAGAGCCAGCAGCAGAGACCCCCAGCACCCAGGGCCAGCAGCACAGCCATGGGCATGCAGGGCAGCAGCCGGTACCCCTGGACTATGACTTCCTGACCTGCACTGCTAGTTCCCACATATATGGCTGGATGCCCAGGAAAAGGTTGCTGGAAATCTCAGTAAGAACAGCTGCAACAAGTGAAAAGGGAGGAAACCAGATGGGAGGGGATCCAACCTGAAATTGCAGAACTGGAACTGAAGGCAACTGTTGTACATGGCACATTCAATTTCTCTGGAGATGAAGGATGGCAGTGAGATGAGGCAGGCAGGTTGGGTCAAGGTGCTTTTGTTGAGGGGGACCCAATCTTGGTTGGAGAAAAGGCATCTGAGGACAGCCAGGACATTCACAATAAAAGCGAATATCCCATCTTTCACTCAGACTATTGGATGTTGTTGCCTCTTGTGTCTCCCCCAAAGTAGACAAAACAGAGAGTATCAGCCTTTGAACGGCCTCTCTTTGCCTAGTGCGAACCACAGCCTTAACCTAAATAACTTAGTATGTTGTGTTCACTTAGAACTACATTCTTTTTCTGTTGTAAAAAGTGTTGTCCAAACATAGTAACTGCTACTGAAGGAGGAAATATAATGCAGCTACCTCACTTTTGGCTGTCGTTTCACTCCATCTTACAAATGAGCTATTGTCTTCTAAAATTACATTGCTAATTAAAGCTAATACAGCCAAGCCCTAATGAATGCAACTTTGATGTATGTAGGGCCTTTGCGCAATCCCTCTGGCATGCAAACTGCAGTTATACAACAAGGCTCAACTGCTTCTTGAAAGCAAAGGATGTAGGGCCCAGTTTGCTTAGTGCTCTAGACTAAACAAAGTGCTTATTTCAGTGCCAGCTTATGAGTTACTGAGATTTACTCACAAACGATTCCAGTTAAGACTATGGCCCACTACAATGATTAGGCCAGCCATTTTAAAACAAGCCCCATCTTTAGCTGATGTCACGGCCCTGAGAGGGCTACCTGGAAATGGGGGATTTGCTGCTGGGTTCATCACCCTCTTCCCTTCAGAAAAGCAGGAAAAAGATACGGATTAAAAGGGAACAGCCTGTGTTTTTCGAATGCTTAGAATTGACTCATTAGCCTTGGGCAGACAGAGTCACCTGCTTTCACTGTGGACTATTTAAGCCAGTTTTCAGGAAGCTTTCAACTATTACAGTTTCAGCTGATCAGGCCCATGAAATCCAGGTTGGCACGCTGTGAAATACACAGGACAGCAACAGACAATGGAGCTCAGCTCAAGAACAATGAACTCCTGAACTTAACACAAACAGATGGATTTCATGAGACATCGACTCACTGATACCCAGAAGCATATGCACAAACTGAAAGAAGCTGCTAACAAGATGCGAGAGAAGACCTATATTTAACACTACTCAGTTACAGAACTGTATGGCGATGTACAAAATCACCTGGAGTGGATTTACCATTAAACACACTGCGGTAGCACAGAGCCCACAATAAAGGAGGGGCCCCCAAAATGTGGCAAATGCAGGCTACCTGCATACCGTTGCTGGTGGATGCACACCACTCCAAGAAGTGGCTGGCTGCTGGCACATCTCTGCATGGCCCTGGTGAGAAGGAGGCAGCTCCACTTGTGCAGCTCCTACCCTGGGCAGCGCATGGAGACTTGTTGCCCCCCGCCCCTGAAAGGGAACACAGAGACATGCCAACAGTCTCCTTGCCTGCTCTGCCCCTCTCTCTCCCTCTGTGCTGTGCCACTCCTAGCAGTAGCCAGCCTGTCTCTTCTCAGCAGATTGCCCCCACTCTGAGCACCAAATCCACAGTTCCCATTGGCCAGGAATTGCAACCAATGAGAACTGCGGGAGTGTTGTCTATGGACAGGGAAGTGCAGAGAACCCTCCCCCCACCTAGAAGCTATTGCCAATAGAGTATGCAGGGCACTTAGGGAGCTGCACCACCCAAGGCAACTGCTGCTCCCTTGATCTCCTCCCACACCTCAAACCTCCCCTCCACCCCAGCCAAGAGCCCATGCCTAGCACCCAAACTCCATCCCAGAGCCCAGCCTCCACACTCTCTGCCCTAATCAAGGTACCCCACTTTATTTTCATTTACTTCCTACTACTTATAATATAGGAGGCAAAGTAATTAAAAATAATGAAAATGGGGATAGGGGAGACAAAATCGAATGCTCTTTTTCTTGGCTGGGCCCTGAGGAGAGGCCCCAAAAATGAAGCTGCACACAGAGCCCCACTAACTCCAAATCCACCACTGCTTGTAGCAGAACTGCACAATAGTCATATAACATTTGATAAACTGGTAGGAGACATGGAAAGTAAATAATAATTCCTCCAGTCTAGTGGGAAAGTGTAGACAAAACAAATCTAAACAGAGACAGCAGATCTTTTCTGCACCTAACCAAGCAAAGTTAGAATTTGGCAAGGTGCTCTACGGCCAGAGCAAACTATCACCTTGTCCATAGTGATCAGAAAAGGCAGACAGTTTTTTAAAAGAAATCACAAATACTTTCTCAAGATGCACAAGATGCACATGGAGGATACAGGAAAGCCATCCGTTCACAATGAAGCAAATGAAAATAATCCTGACAACGTTTATAAACTGATCCCTCTACTCACTAGGAGGGAGATCAAAAAGTCTATTAAATGACATGAACATGTCACAACATGTTTCTTGACAGTACATGAGGAAGAGAGAAGTGCCCTAAGAGACAGTTAGATTTATTCTATAATGACATGGTTTTGACAAGCAGCTGCCGTATTTGTTAGATTAATTTGTTAGGTTTTTTATTCTGGTTTTATTTCAATAATTTATTTTACATCAACAGTGAAACATAGTGACCTAAAATACAATATACAAATCACTATAGATGGTGATTAAAAAATTCAATCTTACACGGGGTTAAGAAAAATAATTCAAAAGTTTTTAAGCATGCAAAAATTGCACTTTATAATAAGGGTAATCATACAGATGACATAAAATACAGCCGGTCCCCAAGTTATGAACGCATCAACTTACGACCGTTCGCATTTACGACCAACCTCCTATACAGCCGGTCCCCGAGTTACGAACGAAATCTGCACTTACAAACAGCACGGCCGTACATAAGTGAATGTAATCCGACTTACGAACAGATTGAGTTACGACCTAGTGTTTGGTACGAAACTTGTTTTTAAATTGGGGACTGGCTGTAGTGAATTACAGGAAGAATAGAATTTAAAAGCAAGTCCTTTGTGGGATCAAAATGAACCCTTTAACAGAGTAGAAGATTCAGATTCTGAACTCTAATTGTAAATTAGATCAACCTAGCTACATTGCTGAGGGCTATGAAAAATGTTATGCCCCAAGAGCTGTAGTTAGGTTGCCTTAACCCGTGGTGTAGACACAGCTAGGTTGGTGGAAGAATTATTTCCTCAAACTAGCTACTGCTTCTCGAGAAGTGGGTTAACTCCATCAACAGAAAAACTCCTTCCATCATGTAAGTGTCTACACTATGATGCTACAGCAGTGTATCAGCAATGCCATATCTGTGTGTCTGTTACATAGACATGGCCTAAAATTGCCTCTGAATGTCTGCTGAGTCACGCTCAGTTCATTGACTAGAATTATGCATAAAAATTGAAGACAATTACTTATTGCTAGTGTTGGCATGTGGGCCCAATTTATTCCAATGCATTTCAAAAGTCAGTGATAGCTTTCTGAGCCAGAGATCTTGGAAAGAAGCCCCAGGGCAGGGGTGGAGAACTTCTGGCTTGCCTGGATCCAGCCCCCAAGGCTCAGAGCTCCCCCCCACAGTACTGGGGAGCCCGTGATGGTGCTCCAGCCCTCATGGGGCTGGAGCACACAAAATCTACTTGTCTGCCCCTCCACCCCCAAGGCTGCTGTATGAGGAGAATGTGGGGTGTGTCTTTCTCCTTCTCAGTTGGGGACCACATAGTAAGGGCTTGTTTGGGGGTTTTTTCTTTTTTTTTTTTTGCTTCTCACTTGTGTGCGGCCCTTGACTGATTTTTCTGTGGGTCAGCAGCCCCGCAACCTAAAAAAGGTTCCCCATCCATGCCCTAGGGGAAGCTTCTTAGGCTGACATGTATGTTGTGTTATTGGTTTTAAGATATAACAATAGATGCAGACCCCAGGAAGAGACCCCCATCTATACAGTAACTTAGAGTCTGTACAGCATGAAACATCAGCGGGGCTACGTCTACACTGCGCATTCTTGTGCAAGAAGATATGCAAATGAGGTGCCATTTTGCAGAAAGGGCTTTTGCGCAAGAAGGAGCTGTCTACACTGCTCCTTCTTGCGCAAAAAAACCCTCTTGTGCAGGAGCCACTCTTCCTGAAAATAAGCCGCAGAACGGCTCCTGCACAAGAGGGAGGTTTTGCCCAAGAAGGAGCAGTGTAGACAGCTCCTTCTTGTGCAAAAGCCCCTTCTGCAAAAATGGTGGCTCATTAGGTATGCAAATGGGGCGCAGCGATATTCATCACCGTGCCTCATTTGCATATCTTCTTGCGCAAGAATGCGCAGTGTAGACGTAGCCAATGAGTACCTGAATATTGAAACACATTAACTTTTGTTTATAAAGTCAAAGGTTTCCTTTTATGGCTTTGTGGACACTTTGCAAGAGCAGAGAAGTTGTATAGTTTTAAAAACCATACTATTTAAGGCCTCCTTGATATCTTTAAGTTGCAATCTAACTAAGATTTATGTGTATGCTTAAGTTTGTGCACTGGAAATAGTCTGGTTGGCTTCAGTGAGGCTAAAATATAGTGTGCAAAATTAAGTTAGCACGATTGGAATATCAGGTTGTAACTTGGTGACTCTTTCCTTATCAATGGGAAATCGCAAACCCCCAACACGTTAGTATTCTAAAATGCTTAATAACAAAGTGGCACAAACTTCTGACTTGCCATTTCCCTCAAAGAAAAATCATCATATGAGTTAAGACATTAGGTTTCCTTATGGCACTACAAGAAAATACCTAAGGCAACTTTACTACCAAACATAAGTGTTACATGAACATGAAAAGTAGGAACCACAAAAATCTTGCCAGTGGTTGGCTTAATAGTACATTTAATCTGCACAGAGAATTGGAAGAAACTATAAAAGAGAAAGTGTGCTATATTCTTCAGGAAATTAAATGCTGCCACAGTCCTTGCTGGAGAAGGAGACCGGACTTTGTGGTTAAGGCACTGGACTCAAGAATGCTCAATGCAATTCCTGGCTCTGCCATAGCTTTCTCATGTGACCCTGGGCAAGGCACTTAATCTGTAGTTCTCTGTCCATAAAATGAGGTAATCCTACTTCTTTTCTCACATTTTCTGACTTACCTATTTAAGCTCTGACACTGCAAAAACTGACAGACATGTAACTTCACACTTACGAGGAATCCTTTTTTGCTTGCAGGGTCAGGGCTTTAGATCATAAATTATCTGGAGGCAGGGACTCTTTTAACATACACATGTGTGTTGCCTGGGGAAATGATAGATATAGGTTGCCACAGACTTTCTATGGACCAGGTCTGAATGCTCCTGAGACTGTAATGCAGTTAGGCAAGATGCTAAAGTCAGTGATTTTTTTTGCTTTCTTTTAAGTGATTTGGGACCTGTGGAGCATTAATAGCAGAGAATGGGGTTCCTTGACATTCTTTTCTTGGATGTTTAGAAGTCCTAAGGTTATGGTTCCCAGAAGAGAAATGTTAGGACTCTGAGCTCCAGTTCTTCCCTTCTCCAAGTCAATGGTGATTTCTAATTAATTTTTTTAGCTCCTTCAGCATGGTGGGAAACGTTTCTTTCATGGTGCACATGTGCATGTGAGCAACATATGGCTGGGGGAGGGAAAGTAGTTAGCACCCCTTTGTCCTAAATCCCTGTCTAGCCAACTTTTCCCTAGAAGAAAGAGGAGGTTATTTTTATTTCCTACATACAACTGCAAGTTGGATAGTTAAATGTCATATGGCTGTAGCATAGCTGAAGTTTAGGAAAGCAGATTATTTGGCATTCGCCTTTAGAAGGAAAAACCCAAAGTGTAGCATGCTTTTTCCTTTCTTTCTCTCAACAAACGATAATGATCAGTGCATAGAATGAGTCAAAGCCAAAGCTCTTACCTGATTGTAAATACCAGCCTGACACATGCACTGTCAGCTGCTTCCTAACAATTGTCTTCCATAAAGCCCAGCCAGTCCAGACGTGGCTGATTTAAGAAGTAATAATCAATCGGCAGAACTTATTTGTCAGGTCTTCATTCATGTTTCTGAATAATAGGCAGAGCAGGACCATATTCCAAGATGGCAGGCTCTTTTGGCATAATGCAACAATTAAAAACCCAGGAGCTAAAGTGAGTCAAGTTCTGTTGAACAGAGAGAAGCCAGGAGAAAATGTGTTCCCTGGAACCTGACTGTACTTTCCATGAGAGCACTTGTCCATTTTTGCACATTCTTCCTTTGCTCTCACTGACCTTGCCTATCAGCCAACCAGTAAAAGGTGCTCTTCAGTATAAACACAGTCAAGTTTAGTATGAAGTTATGATATTGCCCAAGTGGCCTCATTCTGAAAATGAGACAGCAGGAACCACAGAGTGCGTTCCTCACGTCGTCGTTGCCAGGTGTCCAGTTTTTGACCAAAATGCCCGCTTGAAAAGGGACTCTGACTGCTCTGGACAGCATGTTGACCAGGCCATTAAAAGTCCGTCAGCAGTGCAGAGGGGAAGCAGGGCTAAGATAGGCTCTTTACCTGTCCTGGCTCCATGTGGCTCTTGGAAGTAGCAGCCAGGTCCCTGTGGCCTCTAGGCTGGTCTGGTAGGAGCAGCAGCAAGCAGGGCTGGATTAAGGCATGGGCTAGCCGGGCAGCTGCCCGGGGGCACCAACCTATGGGGGGTGCCTGATGGCAGCTGTAAGGGGCGCTGCAGCTGCCATCAGGCGCTGTGTGCCCAGCTCCCAGATCGCGGGCTGCAGCAGCTCCCAGCAGCCACCCTGCAGCGGCCGCCTGGGGCGGGGGCCGCATTAACCCCCGCAGCGCTGGCCAGCAGCGCCCTTTCCCCCACAGCCGCGGGGGCCCTGCATGACCAGGCTCAGCCCACCCCGGGTGGCCCTGGGCTGTGCGCCAGCGGCAGTAGCCGGGCTGGGCCGGCCCGGGCACGTGCGTCCTGCTGCCGCCAGCTCTGCGTGCTCTCCCCCACGCGCTGGGCGGGGCGGAGCCGCGCATGCGCCTTCCCCCAACCCAGGGTGCAATTAAACTGTCTGCCCGGGGCGCCGGAGTGACTCGGTCCGGCCCTGGCAGCAAGGGTGGGTGCAGAGGAGCAGAGAGCCTCCTGTAGAAGCCATGTGGGGAGTGGGTGGGTCAGGCTGTGCTGGAAGAGGCTCAGGGTGGGTGGCTGAGTTGTGTGTGGCTGAGGTTTGGAGCAGCCCTGCTATGCTGTTAGTGTAGAAGAGGTCTGTGTCCACCCCTCCTTTTCTTCTCCTTGCCCCCACTTGTCCAGGAAAGAACTCATTCTTCCCCGGCTCTGCCTGCAGGACTGGGGCACTGTGCACACATTTAGCTCTGCAAAGTGAGCACCAGACTAACCCAGGGCCACTGCTTTAGCCCACCTGCTCCCATCCCATCCCTTCCCTGCAAAGAGGTGACAAATGGGAGGGGGCACGCGCTATACTGGGTCACATCCCCCCATCCAGTTTTCTGCCAGGGTCTGCCTGCCCAGCACCCTCCATCTCCCTCCCCTGCCTGCTGGAGGCAGCCTGGGACCAGGACAGGAGAGGTTAAAAAAAAAAGCACCTGCACCAAACAGCTGGGAGTAGGGAGGAGGAAAGGGCTACTGCTTCTTCAGCTTTGCAGGGAGAGGTTAGGTAGGGGAGGAAGGAACAGCTGCTTTCCCTAGGGGAACTGAGGGCAAGGGGGAGGTCTGGGCTACCAGCTGAGTGTGTGAGGGTGGGAAATGACACTTGAGTACTTTCTTGGGGTGACCTTTAAATTGTGCCTCCCCCCATCAGCAGCTGAAGGGCCTGTCCTCCCTGCTCCCCTGGATCAGAAGATTCACTCATTTTTGCTGGGGGGCTCCTGCTGCTTCCCCAATGTGAGACAGGTGGGTGGGTGCATGTAAAAGAGTGTTACTGAGCTCAGCTCTCCCATGTGCCTCCTCCCAATAGGAGTGGGAAATGGGGTCACAGCAGGTGGTGTCTGCCAGGCTGGCTGACACACATTTACCTTTAATTCAACTCCTGATTACTGATCCACACCCTAAGGGTTAAACTGTTTCTGTTTTCAATACAAGTTAACAGGATGCTGAAATTCCTCAGGGCAGGGGGCCTTGTAACACTTCTATTCTGCATCAAGATTAATGAAATTGTCTTTGCTCCCATCTTAATCCCTTAACCTACAAACCTTTTTCATGCTCTGGAAGTCACTGGGGTTCCTACTGTTAGTGTGAGGAGGAACTGAGAATAATGTGTGATTGAAACTAAGTGATTGAAACAACAATCAGGCCCTTAAACTGAGTGCCTTCCCTGAAATGCTTCATGCCTGCTGCTTTGGTGTATAAATAGGCTTGGTAGAATGCACTTTTTTTATGACTTTGTGTAATGTGTATTTAAGCTTTTTGGCTACGTCTACACTGGCGTGATCTTGTGCAAAACCTCTTTAGCACAAGAGTTCTTGCGTTAAAGTAGTTGCGCAAGAGAGCGTCTACACTGGCATGTGCTTTTGCGCAAGAGATGTGCTTTTGCGCAACCTTGCCAATGTAGACGCTCTCTTGCTCAAGAAAGCTCTGATGGCCATTTTAACCATAGGGCTTTCTTGTGCAAGAAATTCATGTTGCCTGTCTACACTGGCCTCTTGCGCAATAACATTGCGCAAAAGGGCTTATTCCTGAGCGGGAACGCAGAGTTCTGGCGCAAGAAGCCCTGATTTCATACATTAGAACGTCAGTTTACTTGCGCAAGAACACGCGGCCAGTGTAGACAGGCAGCGATTTGCGCAAGAGCGGCTGCTTTTGTGCAAGATCGCGCCAGTGTAGACACAGCCTTTGAGTTTTGATAAATTTCACAGTTGTGGGAAATTATGGGGGGAGGTCAGATAATGTGGTAATGACAGTAGAAGTTGAGATTCAAAGAGTTCAAGCTTTAAAGCTGCTAAAACACAAGACAGAGGTGCAAGGTGGGTGAGGTAATATCTTTTTGTTTGGGACCAACTGTGGTTGGTGAAAGAGGTCAGCCTTTTTGAGCTTCACAGACCCGAAGAAGAGCTTTGTGGAGCTCCAAAAGTTGCTCTTTCTTTCAGCAACCATATTTGGTCCAACGAAAGATATTACCTGACTCACCTTGTGGCCCTCATCCTAGTACCAACATGACTACAACAAAACACTAAGGCTGCGTCTAGACTGGCAAGTTTTTCCGCAAAAGCAACTGCTTTTGCGGAAAAACTTGCCAGCTGTCTACACTGGCTGCTTGAATTTGCGCAAGAACACTGACGATCTGATGTAAGATTGTCAGTGTTCTTGCGCAAATACTATGCTGCTCCTGCTCGGGAAAAAGCTCTCTGCGCAAATGTATTTGGCGCAAGAGGGCCAGTGTAGACAGCTCAAGACTGTTTTGAAAAAGCCCCGATGGCGAAAATGGCGATCGGGCTTTCTTGTAAAACCGTTTAGACTGGCACGGACGCTTTTCCACAAAAAGTGCTTTTGGCGCAAAGTGTCCGTGCCAATCTAGACGTTTTTCAAAATGCTTTTAACGGAAAAACTTTTCCGTTAAAAGCATTTGCGGAAAATCATGCCAGTCTAGACGTAGCCTAAGTGTCAATGTCACATGTCAAGATATAAAAAAATAAACATCCTAAAACCAGATATGATTTGTTAACTATTCAATCAGTGGTCCATTTGTAACAAGCCCAGATGTTTATATCACTGAAGTTTGACTAACAAGTTCTCAAGTATCATTTTTTGTGCTTTTCCTATCTGTAAATAGTGTAATTATTACTGATAGAAATATTTCAGGATATGTGTGTACTGTGAAATCAACAGCTAAATTCTAAGTTATAAGCAAAAGAAAAAAAAAGAAATCTGCTGTTTTCAGGTGCCTAGTATCCTCTGGAATCACAGTTAAAGTTGCCTCCCCCACATCCCCACCAAAATCTGAAACAACATCCCTGATGAATCAGGAGTGGCCAGAAGGCTGCAGAAGGGCCGTGGGCTCAGACAAGATGCAGCCCCCATCTGACAACATGGGATCACACTAAACGGTAAGATCTGCATCTTAATTTATTTGTTAATTAAGTTGCTGTAAGTAGGACTATTGTTATTTAAAATGTATCACCCACACTCGGACCCATACATGCAGGTGAATAAGGTAAATCTCGGCACACCACTTCTGAAAGGTTGCTGACCCTGCTCTAATTTACCCCTAAATGTCTTCTAAGAGCCCAGTGAGCAGTGGAAGTGTTGGTCATGCTGCTAGACAATACTGACCTCCCGTGGTTCAGCAAATTCTCTGGTTCGGCACCGGTCAAGTCCTGAGGTGCTGGACTAAAGAGGTTCAACCTGTAATACTGATGTAATCCTGAACAATGGTTTAAAGACAAATGCGGTTAATGCAAGCGATTACTTTCTACCAGAAGTAATTGGACTTTCACACTGCAGAGTGGGGCAGGAATTAGCTTCTGGTTTGCAGTTTTGAATCAGTGTTGCATTCTTTTCCCTCTCCCTTTTAATATATGTTTTCTTTTGTTATGTACAGACCCAGTGCTTGTCAGTGGGGAATCACTGCCTCTTAGAGGTGTGCGGGTAGTGTTTCATTTTCCTGGCCTTTTAGGTGGTTCTTTTTTGTAATGTTAAGAGGAACACAGATATTGAACCCAGCCCTTGTTGCAGCCGACACCACCTGGCAGAAGGTTACATAAATTCCATGTGTATGTATTTTTATGGGGGCTGCACAGCAAATTTCAGATTGTTTTAATACTAATAATGTACCTCAGAACATAGAGGCCACCCACAGCAAAGATAAATAAAACTCCATTTCCGTGTTCACATGTCAAAAGCCTGTTATTTAAACCATACCAAATTCCATGTAACTTTTGGACTACTGTCTACTGTGGAAAAATGACATTCAGCAGACATTCGCTTTTGCCTGTCAAATTGAAAATTCACTTTCAAACCTGATGAACCACTTTGGACTGAACAATGATTTTTAAAAATTGGTTGCAGCCAATACAACCCCCTCTCTTTTTAACCAATTGCTGCCCCGGCCCCCTTCCTACATAATAACCAGAAGAGGCTGTGCAGCAGGAGTATTGCAATGGGTAAAAGGTTGAAAGAATAAACATCCATATTTCCTAATGTTCTTTGTGTCTCACCTAAGGGCCATGGGCCCAACATGCAACTCATAGTCCTGTGATTAGTTCCACTGAATCCTGGGTAGGGTTGCCAGGTGTCCGGTATTGACCCAGACAGTCCGGTATTTTTGCCTCCTGTCCAGTAAAAATTTCAGAAAATACCAGACACCTAAAATGTCTGGTATTTTCTGATTTTTTTTTCCCGGCCAGGAGGCGAAAATACCAGACACCTGGCAACCCTACGACACACTCGGCAACTGGGCCCAGCCCCCGACTCCCCAACCCCTGACACCCCAACCCTGCCCCCGGACCCCTTGCTTACCTGGTTCTGCAGGGAAGCTGCGTTTTGGCTTGATCACGAAACAAAATGGCCACCGGCAAAAAGCCTAAAGACCAAGGGGAAGCAATGCCTTCCCTGGGTCTTAGTGCTGAACCGCTTCCCTGTTCCTATCCCTGTTCTGACTCTGCAGGCACTCTGAAAGGGGCCATGCTGTTTTAATGCTGTTTTATTATTTAATTTTTTGTTGTTGTTGTTTTTTGCTTAATAACTCTCGGAGTCCTTTTTTTTCTCAACAACTTTGGTCTCCCCCCCACTTCTTTTCCCTCGACAGAATTTTTCCCCCGGTGTTTTTTTTTGGGGGGAGGGGTGTTCGGTATTTTTGGTTAAACCATCTGGCAACCCTAATCCTGGGAGATGGATCAAAAGCCAAGTATCTGGGCTTTATTTTGGGTGCAAATGTTATTCGGCTGAGGGACTGCAAAATTTTTTGGTTTGGGACAAGTTGTGTAATTGTGGCATAAGCACAGCTTAACCCACCCCCCTCCAGGACCTTTTGGCAAAATCAGTCATCAGAAATATTTTCCAACTACATTCAGCCTGTGTTGGTGGAGTAGTGCTCATACTGTGCTGTCAGGGAGGAAACCTGCACTCAATTCCCAATACCAGTCTGCCAATTCTCTGAATCAGCCAGAGCTGGGACCATTTCAAAACCAACATGGTCAGTTTAGGGATGTGAATGGTTAACCAGCAATAAGGTGACCAGACATCCTCCTTTGAGGAGGACAGTCCTCCTTTTGAGGGGCTTGTCCTCCCCAATAATTATGTTTTGTCCTCCTTTGAAAAAAATTGTCCTTCTTGTCCTACTTTGCCAAAAAAAATCCTGCGTTCTTTTTTTTTTTTTTTTTTTGCTCGACCAAAAAATACCAGCTGTCTGGTATTTTTTGGGAGACCATCTGGCAACCCTAATATACAAGTATGGTTTTTTTTGTCAACTCAGTGTCCTCCTCGCACATTTTCAAATTCTGGTCACCTTACCAGTAAGCCTCTTCCTTAAAGGGTGAGGTGTTACAGTTAGCCAGTGGGGGCTGGGAGCAGCTCACTGTGGGCCCGGTGCTGCTCCAGCCCCACAGGGCCCACTGTGGGCAGAGGGTGCTTCAGCCCCCCACCATGCCCTGTTTAATCAGTTAACCAGTAAACCAAGTGTAACCAGTTAAACAGGGTTTTACAACCCTAATCTGTCCTCATGGGAAGAGGAAGTGCCTCACATTACAGAACAGTGATTTGAGTGGCTGATTAAAGAGCTGCTGAGAAGCAACCCTCCTTAGCCACAGGAATTGTTTCAAGCAGCTCCCTCGGAATCTGGATCCTGTGAGTCAAAAGGCGCTTGACCTCAGCACTAAGTCAGAATAAGGAAGAAGTGAGGCCTGCTCTGGCTTGTCTCCACAGAGAGAGCACAGTGCGAGCGCCGGTTTGTCAAGGGGTAGGAATGCTCTGGGAGAACAGATCAGGGAATGTGCTGTGATGAACCTGCTAAGCAAAAGACTACGAGTCTTATGAAACCCTTCCCCACTGCACATCCAGTTCCTCCTGACCGGATGAGAAAGAATCTAAGCAGGAAATAGCTGGGCACTACATTTCCCATCAGCCCCCTTCTCCACTGCACTACTTAGGTTAGAGGAAGGACCTGGAATCAGGAGAGAGGAGGTAGTTTGAGGAAGCAGCCAGAGCTAACCATGAGCCCCAGAAAACCCAGGTGCAGAAAGAAGCCCCAAAACCATAGGCAGAGCCACATGTGGAACAGGCTATAACTGTCAGACATCACAGCCTGATCAGGTTACCTATTTTGACTGGACATATTCCAGGAGGTTTCATCACATGCCATAAGCACTGTATCTTTATTAAAGATACAACTCTTCAGGAATAAAAGATGGCAACCTTGCAGCCAGATGCAGAGGGTGTGTATGACATATGAGGGAGCAGCAGTAACAGGGTAAGTTGCCTGTACAGCAGGATCCTAAGGACTCGGAGACACACCATGTTCCTGGGGTGCCTTTTACGGGGATTGTAGGAGCTGTAGCCCCCCCACATTAAGGTTGTGTCTAGACTACATGGCTCCGTTGATGGAGCCATGTAGATGAGTTTACTAGACATAGCAAAATGAAGCAGCGATTTAAATAATCGCTGCTTCATTTACATCAAAATGGCCGCCGCGCTGTGCCGACGATCAGCTGATCCGGCACAGCGGGGCAGTCTAGATGCGCCGCGGTCGACAAGGGAAGCCTTTGTCGACCGCTCCGGTATGCCTCGTGAAAGCGGTGCCAGAGGAAAGGGGTGGCTGCCAGAGCTGGTGCTGATGCATATGAAGCTGCCTAGAGCACCATGAAATTGGAGAAATTTGGTGCCCCAAATTTTGTAGTGCCCTTCGTGCCTGCGTATTTTGGTAAGAATGGTCTGGGGTTCCAAGTGGTTATTGGGCACCACCTATCAGGCCTATCTGCAGAAGCACCTGCAGTGCTTGTCTTCAAGTCGTGGTACAGCAAGCATGCTACTGGCACCTTAATGGTTGGGAAAGCACCAGCAATGGACATACTTCATAACAGCAGAGTCAAGGAAGAAGGAGTGAGTGAAAGGTCAGAGAGTTCCAACAACTCAGGTGGGAGTGTTTTTCCAGAAGGTATGAATAACGTGGTCAGGGAGGGACCAAAGATTTCTGGCAGAGAACCTGTAGGTTCTCTCTCCTCCCCCAGCTCTGTCCCCAAAAGGCATTATTCAACAGCAGAGATTCTCACACTAGTGTTCGTGGCAGTGCAAGCTAAGAAAAGACGAGGTGTGGGGTGTGGCTAATTGAGGATATAGGGTGCTGTTGGGTGAGGGCTCAGAATGGAGGGGGGCTCCTTATCCTTACCTATACCACATTCTGCTGCAGGAAGAGGACTTCCAATAAATAAATAAATACAGCAGGGAGAGGGCTGCAATCAAAGCAGCTGACTAGAGAGGGAAGTGTTATAATAACTGGGATTACACATTTACCCTAATTCTAAGCACAACTGTAAAAAGTATACAGTACTGAAGTTCATCAGATGTTATAATAACCTATACTGACAAATGCTGATGGAAAGTAGGTCAAGTTATTTTCAATAATGAATGTTATAAACTAGTGCAAGAGAACCCGGCAGACGTTCTGAATTAGTTCAAACATAAAAGGCCGCGTTGATATAACTCAAGCACTATGTTGAAATCATGCTTGGTAAAAAACAGAAGATGTGGAACCTGAAGTTAATGAACTAAAATTGATGCGTCAGATCTTAGACCTAATTGGTGGACAAAACAAGAAGGGGATGGACTATACCATCCATCACTCCCATAAAGAAAGATACTGTTTAATTACTATTGTATAGTTTTACTGCCACCAGCACATCCTCTTGGAAAAAGGAGGATAAAACAGTTTCCCAGTGTTAAATCTACTATATATTTGAGAGTCTGTCTGTCTGCCCATCCAAAAACCCCTCCTAAACAGTAAGCACTAGGGCCACCAAATTCAGGAGGCAGCTTCCTCTTACCACAACTTAAAGCAAGGTCAGGCGGTTGATTGTGCTAGGAAAATAGGATGTGTCTGGAATGGGATTGCTTCTCAGAAAACCATACAGAAGAAACAATCACCAGGGTGCGTAAGGGGTTGGCTGGGGGTGCACTCACTTCCATCTGGAACTACCCCAGTCCTAAGCCTCCTAGATGCCCTTTTGGGAGGGTGGGTGACTGAAGCTGCTTTCCCCCAATTTGTATGGGAAAATTGCTTGTTGTTCCCCTTCATCAGAGATTAAGGGGGAAAGTGCACAGCTTGCTGCATTCCTCGCTCTGGCTGGGGAGGGCAGGGGGTAAATGAACCTGGACCTGCCCCAGCCGGGGACATGCAACTCTCCCCTGGCTGTGCCTGCTGGAGCTGCAGTGGCCATGGAGAGGTGCTTTCCCCGCAGCAGCTTGAGGCCAGGTGAGGAGAGGGCTGGGGTAGTCCCCTCTTCCCAGGCCAGCCTGTATACTGAACCCTTCATCCCCACCCCCACTTCAGAGCAATGACTTAAATGAAGCATGTACATTTTCATTTTATTTTCCAAAAACACGATTTAATTGAGATTAAAGACCCAAGCAATGGCAGGTAAATCTTTTAGTAAATAAATAAGCCCCTTGGTTCTTTGAGCAACACATAGTCTATTCGAAGGCAGAGCCTTTCATCAGGAGTTGTTCTGTGTTTGTTCCCAAACAAATAAAAATCTGAATTTGTTTTCAGAATATTCCCCCTCACATAAAATGTTTCACTTGTATTAATAGCTTCCATTCTAGCCCCTCACCACATCAAAAGAGTATCAGATTCAGGGTAACATGAGGAAAACACAGGCAGCTCTGAAAACATTTGTCTTATTCCCCCTGGATATTCCTGCTAATTTCTCCATCCTAGAGGCTATTCATTGCCAGTTCAGATCAGTTTTTCAGGCAGTGCTCTTCTCAAAGGTAAAACACAGCTGATCTCCAGCAAGTTCACCAGTTCCCATTCTGATTTTTCTGAGGTGCAGAGTATCCACAATTCCCATCAAAGTCAATAGCAGCTGTGGGTGCCCAGTGCCTTTGAAAATCCAGCCGCAAGTTTCACTAACACATAGAGGGACTATGGTATAGAAAGAAGTCTTAAATGTTATCAAATAGACTGCATTGCTGAAATCTAAGGCAAATGTTTATGGTATGCCTTCTGGGGGAATTTTTGTCCCCCTTTGTCATTACAGCCTTGTTAACAGTTTCCAGATGTGCCTAATAAGCCTTCTAAAAATGTCTTGCTAGCCACGCACCATACAACTCAGCAAAAATAAATTGGAAAAACTGGTAAGAAACAAAAATAAGCACATTATTAAATGGAATCAGTACAAATATTGTAGAAGTACCATAGATTTAAGCAAAGGACATTCAATGGGGAACACAGAGCATGGCTATGGCATCCTTAGCCACTGGCATGGCCCAAGGGTCATTGGCAGCTGAGTGTGTAACTCTTCTGCCAGGTGGAGTTGGTAGCAGCCAAGGCTGGGTTCAATAGCTCTGGGTTCCTTTTGACAATCCAATACAGAACTGGCTCATGGTCAGACCCAGTAACCTGGGAAAGTGACACATCACTCCCAGGGTGCCTCTAAGAGGCAATAGTGCCCCTCTCACAAGCACAGAGGCTGAGTGTAGAAAAGAAAAGTTTACTTTCCTCCTTTTTAGTAATCAGGCATTAGCTTGGGAAAACACCACAAGCAGGATTCATGAGCATAAAACTATGAGCAAAATACCCACCCTAGAGTACACTGGGCTGTGTCTTTTGCTTCAGGTTCTTATTAGGCATGTTAGAGCGTGTAATAGAATACAGCCGCTCCCTGAGTTACGAACACGTTACGGACCAACAGTTGGTCCGTAACTCGAAGAGTTCGTATCTCGGATCCCATAGTTACATGGCGACCACGCTGTTCGTAAGCATGGCTCGCCGTTCGTAACTCGGATCCGCATTTACGACCGCTTTGGTTGTAAGTGCGGATGGTCGTAAGTGGAGGTGGTTGTAACTCGGGGAGCGGCTGTAGTCATAACTGCATGAAGTTGTAGCTGTTACATGACTATTCAAAAGTCCCTGGGGTGGGGGGACCAAGCCAGTGTGCTCCCAACCCCACTCCTAGGGAGCCCGTGCCATCCCACAGTGCTATCTCTCTATCAGAGACATCAGCGCAGGGTGGCAGGCAGGAGCCAGTCCACGAGGGGAACCAGTTTAAAAACTGCCTTCCCACACAGACCGTCTCCTGCTTGCTGCCTCGTGCTGCTGCCGTTGATACAGAGGCAGCAGAGCAGGCTGGCGGCAGCCCCGTTTGTGGGAGAGTCCAAGCTCCCTGTGGACAGAGGCTGCTCCACATCCCATGGAGCAGCCTCCCCTGCCCCTTCCCCCGCACTGCTGCCTCTGATAGAGGCAGCTGTGTCGGGGGAGGGGAAGGTGGCACCATGGATCTGGTGCTGGGAGTAACCGGCTTTTAAGTCAGCTCCCCACCCCACTGGCTCCTGCCTGTCCCCCCCACCTCTGTAGGAGGCAGGTGGGTCCACAGAGCTGGCACATACAGGGAGTCTGCTTGAAAGCTGGCTCCCCACGAGTATTGGCTCCCACCTGCCCCCCTCTATCAAAGGCAGCAAAGCGGGATGGGTGGGGCGGGCAGGCGGATCCAGTGCTTGCGAAGAGCTGACTTTTAAGCCAGCTCCTCATGGGCACTGGCTTCTGCTCCCTCCTCCCCCACTCACTCTGCCTCTGATAGAGAGGCAGCAAGGAGGCAGATGCGTGTAGTCAACAAGATTAACTGATAAGCCTGGGTTTATTGGTTAATCATGCAGTCTACACATTGACATCCCTCGTTCTTCTGTCACATAACCTAAAGTTCCTTTAACATGCCCCTCTCTTCTCCCTCCACCACTCCCCACTCACAGTTGTCCTTGGTCAGTGAAGACCCAGAGTTCAGAAGTTCATCTGCACAAGTTCACCTCCTACCCTGGGGCATGGATAAGGCACCTTGCTCACTCTGCTGTCCAGGTGCTTGCTGTGGGGTCAGCTTCTCTGCTGGCCACTCACTACTCTGCATCCTCTGAGATGTCTTGAGGTCCCACCACCTAACACAGCTATCCATGATTTCAGCTCTTAATGGGGGAACAGCCTCACTATGAGAGCAGGCTGGGCAGATTCTTTCATGCTTAGATCCGGTGAGCGGCGATTTCATCTCTGTTGATCTGCAACAAGAGACTCTCAATCAACTCTTAATCAGCTGCTCATCGAAGCCAAGTGGGCATGTTTGTACAAACAATGTCCATTCCTGAAGTCTTCTTCCCCAGCTCATCACTAGATGTCAGGGGAGATTTCATGCAGACCCCACTTAAAAGTGTAAATTAGAGCAGACTTCAGACTTCTTTTTGTTATGCTGTGGACTGCGCTGGCCCCTGGCTTGGCTCAAGATCATAGGAATGAAGGAATTCTGAAAAATCAGTGGCAAGCTGGGCGGAAAGAATTTGAGGAGCATACAATTAGTAGCCATTTCTGAAAACCTACATCTAAGTGATTTTTAACACCACATAGGAAGTATGGGGCACGCCCAGGATAGAATTCAGTTTTCCTGGCTGTCATTCCCTTAACCACATTTCCACTTTTTTCTACTTGCATTCCCCTCACTAAATATATTCCAACTTCTACAGTGAATGAGGGATAGTCCCTATAGATATTATTCACTGGGACCTGTAGGTAAAAAAAAAACATGTGATTGTGAAATTATTATTATAATACATGGTGAGTCAATCCCTGTTGCCAAGAAACAGTTTTCTTCACTCATCTTTGGTTTCTGTCCCTCTGCTTTTTCAGAAAACTATCTCTGCCTCCTTCCTGCTTTGTGCTCAGAAAATCCTTAAACCAAAGTCGCTAGCTTTTCACCATGTGGACCTCATGTTCTCATTCCCACTGCAAGGCACATACTGGTTCACCCTCTTTTTCTGCAGTTGCTCTGCAACATGAGCAGGTTTGACTATACCAAGGTCTACCACAGCTGGCTCCTCTGCATAGTCCGCATTCAGTCGTCACCATTGGGACTGGTAAGATTTAGGTTCATTTCTACCACAGACTTCCTCTGTGAGTTAGTCAGATAGATGCTGTGGGCACATCTTCACAACAATAAAAACCCCATGGCACTGAGCCTCAGAGCCTGTTTGTTTGGTCTGTCTGTTGCTAAGTATACTGAGGTTTTTACATAATAAATCACAGAATAAAATTCCACTTTGCTTAACTTGTACATAAATCTTAACTATTTTAGTTATGACTTCCTGAACATAAATTTTCCATAGCCCACTTGTGCTCCATGGCATAGTTAGTACGTCCACCCACTTATTCTCCCCATCAAACAAACAAACAACAGGTGAAACAAGAAAAAAATGTAAATGAGATAAAAAGTTATGTTTAAAAGGACACATTATACCATCTGGAATTCCTCAGATCTGTCAATCAAAAATACAATAGACACTGGAATTTTAAGTAGAATTTGTTTCCCTTTCTTTTCAAGTTGGAAGAAATTCAGATGAACACTTGGCACTTTCTTTAAGAGAAGATTCATTGTTCAGAAGGGCTAAGTCAGATGCTGAGATTTCAAGGAAGCCCAGATACAAACACTAAAAGCTGCAACTTTTGTTTAGGAAACTCTTGAGTAAATTACTGCCTATTTTCCCCTTGTTTCTGAATGTACTTCAACTTGTGCTACATCTTACTTTAAGTGAATCAGAACAAATGTAGGAGAATCTAAAATTGGTGATAAATTTTTTCAACTTTTTCTTAGTTTTTTTAAAGAGGCTTTTACTTTGATTAAAAAAAAAGATTGACATGGTTAAGTAATAAGGAAAGGAAATTATTAACTAGTTTGCCATTGGAGCTCTAGTCATGTTTCCAACTCCATGATGACAGGATTGGAAATGGAAAGAAAACACATACATATTCAGCAGTAGATGTCAGAATTGCAAGTAGAGTATTTGAGGAGTTCAATACACTGACAAGGAATGCTGTACTCCAGTACGATTGCTTCCCCCTTCCCCCCCCACTAGTCAACATATTAAAACAAAGTTGACAAGAAAAACCACAGGACCCTTTGCATAACAAATATACTTAGCATGTTCAGACAATTGTTTTGTTCTATCCGTATGCTCAACTGATGTTTACCAACATTCATTTCTGAAATCCATTCCTCTGGAAACATACATTTATGGAAGCAGCTAGTATTCTAGGAATAACCTATGCAAAAAGGGTAAGGTTTCTGGGTGGTGGAAGGGCAAGGTAGTGATATTTTGCAGACTTTTGAGATAGGTAGGGGAGTTTGAGTATTTTTTGAATATTAGCTAAGAAAGGCCACTGTTTTCTTACTGCTGTCACTGTTTGACTTTGACGGTACTTATAATTATCTAGTAGGGGGATAGGAGATCTCTTTATGGCAACATGCTGAACTCAAAATAAATACAATTAAAAGCTGGTGTTTGCGCATGATATTAGAAAATATTTCCCTGTGATGTGGTGTCTGAGTAGCAACCAAACTTGGGAACTGATGAAAAAAGCTTGAAGGCGCCGGGAATTTGGAAATCCTTTCCTTTAATTTCAACAGCTCTGCAAATGTTCATTTCTCTAAAACAGAATTCAGCACATACTTCTATCATAAATAAAACCGTAGTAGCCTACGCGAGCTCAGCAGTATCTCTCAGCATAGGAAGTAATTTCAGTTATGCAAACCCTGAAAGTCTGTATCAGTCACACAAGTCCCTAAAACCTCTTTAAAGTACATCCTCTAAACCTAGACAGACTTTTCACTAGAAGACACACACTTACTTCTTTTAAAAAGTGAGAAGTGCACTCATACACGTCTTGTAGCCTTAAAATCCCATCTGCCGTATAACATTATTATTGTTACATTTTAACAGAAATTCTATGTTAACCAGTGGAATTCGCCCAGCAGATCAAAATTGCCCTGCATGATCAGGCATTTCCTTTTAATTAATGCATAAAAACTAATTAGAAACAAATACTAAGGTATTCTACCCTGAATAGGTTCTTTAACAGATTCCCCCTTTCCTACTACTGTACTAGGAGTTGTATGGGTATACAAACATTCCCATAAAAATTATGAAATAATAAAATCTAGAGTTAAGGTGAAATTGGAGAATGTTTGGGGTAGCAGAGGAACCCCTAATGTAAAAAATAAACCCCCTGATCCTTCAATAAGCAGTGTGCAGACAGAGCCTTGAGTTTGTCCAAAGCATACTGAGGTCAGCAGAGCTCTGTGCAGAGGTTTCATACAGATCACAAGGCCTTAACTATAGAAGCAATAAATTAATGGGTTGCTACAGAATGTACTATATTTGTGGCAGGCACTCTCAGGTATGTAAAAGTAGGAAAAATACAAGAATAAGAGTATAGAGTAAAAGATCCCTAACAATCCTCCGGATGAACACCTAATTTGCATAGAACTATTACAGAATTTAATTACAATTAGTTTGTTGCCAGCTGTTTCACATATAAAGCAAAGAGAGCACAAACTAGTTTTATGTGGTATGGTCCTTTCCCCCAGTTTCATCCATTTCATCTTTATATTTTTAAATCAGACACCACTTGGGTCAAGGACTTTGGACCGGATTCCTCATTCCAATTCAGTCCCTTGCTGCTGCTCTGCTGGCAAATTCAATCCCTGAATGAATGATCAGGAGATGAATGAGTAGGGGAAAAGAGGTGATTTTACTACCGTATATGGCATTGGTGAGACTGAGATTAGACTGCTTTGTACAGCTGTGATGTTCATGATGAAAAGGATGTTGAGAAATTGGAGAGGGTGCAGCAAAGAACCGCAAAAATCACTGGAGGGCTGGAGAAAAACACTTTTTAGTGAGAGACTTGGGCCACATCTCTACTTACTATGCCGGAGATCCATCTTCTGGCATTCGATTTAGCAGGTCTAGTAAGGACCCACTAAGCCAAATGCTAAGGGTATTCCGTGGGCGCTGGTACTCTTGATAGTCGTGAAGAGTAAGGGAAACCAACAAGGGTATTTGCTCCCATCGACCTCCCACTGTGAAGACAGAACCAAGCTGGGCTTAAGAAATATTGACTCTAGCTACATTATTTACGTAGCTGGAGTTGTGTACCTTAAGTCGGCACACAGCTTATCTCGGGAGGGGAGGGCAGGGAGCGGGCGCATGGTTCAGCTGGCCTGTGGAGGGGGCTGGGAGCTGGCAGGCAGCTCAGCTGGGCTGTGGGAAAGAGGGGCAGGAAGCTGGTGGAAGGGTCAGCTGGGGAGATGGCAGCAGGGGGCCTAAAATAACCTCCCCTGGTCTGGACAAATCCCTCACTGGGGACTAGTCAGGTTCCAAGGAGCCGGACCAAGGAGATCCAACCTGTAAATGCAATGTAATGCATATGGAGAGAGGGGGTTGCTGTGTAACTTTGGATGTGTGTTATACCCCATACACACACTTTACACTTGAGCTTGATCAATTCTGTGAGGCTTTACTGGGTGCCAAATAAAGCAGCCTGAGCGATGAGACTGGAGTCGGACGGAATTCTTGAGGCACTGAGTGGTTGAGGTCTTATGGGGAACCCCAACACATGGGTTCTGTATTAAGATTGTGGCTGGGGTATGCTGCAGCAGGCTCTATAGACTAGAACATGCAAAAATAATAATTGAAAATTCTGTAAATGCAATGTGGGAAAATTGCTAAAAGTCATGGTTGCAATTCTTCACTTTCTAGAGTCTGGAATTTTATTTATGCAATTTTAAAAGTTTACAGTAATCTTGCGCTTTGCCTTTTGTCGTAGGCTGAGCCACACCTGTGCCAGACCTAATTCCCCTCCCTGAGGTGGATGGGTTGTTGAAGAGTCACATGACTAAATCAGGTAGTTGTCGAAGGAGCAGCAGGTGTTCATAAAAGCCACAAGGAGCTCAATGGAGTGGGAGAACTGGAGACCAATGGAAACCCCTTGGTTAGGAGAGATGGTGCCAATTGAGAACAGGGAAAGTTGCTTTGCAAGACAATACTCTATGAAGGAATGGAAAATATGGAGTAAAACCCAGGAAGGGCTGAAGGATAGAAGATTTCTTTTTTGGTTTTGTGTTTGCTCCATCTTCAGTAGCCAGGAAGCATGTCAGCTAGAGGGCTAATTAACCTCAGCAATTCAAATGTGCAGAAAGCTATGCAGATTACTGAAAAAACAGGAGAGAAGCTAAGGCAGTAGCATAAGAATGGCCATACTGGGTCAGACCAAAGGTCCATCTAGCCAAGTATCCTGTCTTCCAGCAATGGCTAATGCCAGGTGCCCCAGAGGGAATGAACAGAACAGGTAATCATCAAGTGATTGACTCCCTGTCAGCCATTCCCAGCTTCTGGCAGACAGAGGCCAGGAACACCATCCCTGACCACCCTGGAGAATAGCCATTGATGGACCTATCCTCCATTAACTTATCTACTTTTTGAATCCTGTTATAATCTTGGCCTTCACAACATCCTCTAGAATGGAGTTCCACAGGTTGACTGAGTTGTGTGAAAAAAATGCTTCCTTTGTTTTAAACCTGCTGCCTAATAAGCAGGTTTATGGCATGCCATGCTGTGCAGTGTTATCCCAGCCTGCAGCCTGCTGTGAACTTATATAGCACCTTTCACCCAAGAGTCTGCAATCCCTTGCAAATATGAATGACTTAGTGTTTAGAATTTTCACCAAGGGAAAATATAAAACAAAACACCTCTCTTAAATACTCAAAGGCCGTGATTCTTGGAATGAAAATTGAAACTTATTTTTAGAAATAATTGTCTGCAGTGTTTAGAACAGGGGTAGGGAACCTTTTTGGGGGTTGGGGCTACGGACCAACAGAAAAACCAATTGGGCAAAAAAACCCCAACCCCCTCAGTGACATGGCTCCTGACTGGGAAGGAGAAAGATACTCTCCACATTCCCCTTGCACACCAGAGCTGGGGGGGGGGGTGGGGAGAGGGCAGGCAGGTTAGTAGATTGTGTGCCTCAGCCCCACAGTAGGGCATTGCGGGGAGCTTGAGCACCAGTGCAGACTCGCCACTAGTACTGGGGGGGGCAGATCCCTGAAACTCAGGGCTGTATCCAGACAAAGCCAGGGCTGCATCAAGCCCCCGAGCCTCATGCTCCCCACCCCAGTTTAGAACATGCTTTTTCAGCACTCAGCTAAGCACAAATACCCAAATAAGAGTCTAACCATAAGTCGCATTGTGATAGAGATGCAGCCGTGTTATTCTGGTCTAGCTGAAACAAAAGACAGAACTATGCAGCACTTTAAAGACTAACAAGATGGTTTATTAGGTGATGAGCTTTCGTGGGCCAGACCCACTTCCTCAGATCAATTTGTGGAAGAAAATTGGCACGACCATAGATACCAAAGTGATACAATCAGACACTTCGCCAAAGAATCAATGCACATAAAACAGACATCAGGCTCTTTCACAGAGAGAAAACTGTTGCTTGCCATTTTAACCAGACTGACCATTCTCTCAATGACCTTAAAACATGCATATTGCTTCAAAGAGATTTTAACTCCAGACTTCAAAGAGAAGCCTCATAACTGTCATTCATGCTTAAATTTGACACTTTACATGTGGGCCTTAACAAAGATGCTAATTATCTCACCCATTACAAAGATAGCTTCCCCAATTATCACCCCTAATATCATTACCTCACAGACACTACCTTCTCCCCTCATCCCCCCTCTGTTCTAAAATCTGATTTGTCAATTTTATATGTGTTCACTTTTTTTTGATTGAATCCTTTTGGTATATATGGTCACGCCAATTTTCTTCCACAAATTGATCTGAGGAAGTGGGTCTGGCCCATGAAAGCTCATCACCTAATAAACCATCTTGTTAGTCTTTAAAGTGCTGCATAGTCCTGTCTTTTGTTTCATAAGTGGCATTGTGATTGTCCCAATAACCTCCTAGGATAGTTTCAGCCATTTGGGAAGCCTAGAGACTGAAGCTCTAGCATGTGACTTCTGCATACAATGTCACCCCACATGTACCAATCCAAAGAGCTAAAAATCATGCCATGTCCCCTGCAGTGAAAAACCTCATTTCCTGTTTCAATAAAAGGCTGAGGGGTCCCAGAAAGCTTGGTCTGAAACCCAGCTAGTTTTATTTCTGTGGCAAAAGCAGTTTTTTATGACTTAGGGTTTCATCGCTAATGTTCTAATACCTGTCATCCAAGGAACTCATAAAATCTCTTCGATGTTTATATCAGACTTTAATAGAACCTCTGGGTTCAGTATAATTCAGATCAAATCAGAAGCATTACAAGTCCTCCTTCGTATACTGACAGAAACTGCCCCTGCTATAGTAAAATGCTGTCCATTATTTAAAGCTTTGAATTTGGAAATGGGTAGATAAAGAAATTACTTTGGTTTTAAATTAAACTGCAGATAAATGGGCCAGAGCTATACCAAACATTTTGGACAATTTAAAGAACTAGATAACTGAAGGTTCAATATGTAAGGAAGGGTAAACGTCATGAAGTTGCTATCTGTCTGCTATTCAGCCCCTTTTGAGGCTGCATTTGTAAATCCCCAAATGATTAAATAAAGCATTTTTAGAATTCTTATGGACTAGGGGGAAAATAAGCAAGTTATTTATTCCTCTGTAAGAGCAAAAGGGTTAAAAAGTACCAAACCTAGACTAAATATACAAATAAACCTTTGTTGGCAAATATCCTTCCTATGATTTTCAGATATAACCCAAACAAAATAATCCCAGAAGGTGATAAGCATAATCCCAATGATAGAGTAATTCCATGGAAAATATTATCTGTTCACCATGCTTAATGGAGAATATACCCAGAGAAACATATGAGTGGAAATATTTGGAGAAATATATACTGTGCTTTTGCAAATAAGGTAACTTTTTAATGGACCTGATCCTGCATTCCTGGTACATGCACAATTCCATCTGACTTCAGTAGAAGTTGTATGTACTCCAAGAATGCAGGACCAGTTTGTATTTTGTAACAACTAGGGATAAAAGTGACAAAACCATTGCTAAAGTAACCCACATAATTCAATCATATGTTTCTGTTTCAGTAACACAGACTGTATGGAATAGAATTTTCATGGCTATAATTGCACATTAGTACATAATCAGAGGGAATTGATTTCTCAGACAGGTAGTCCTAGCTGCAGTAAAAAGACAGTAAAAGACAGCAAAAACAAAGAGCAAAATTTTCTCCTCAGATTCACATGGTGACTCTAGTACTCAGCTTTCCTGATATGCATATTACTCCCCCTGGACATCAGTAGGAAATACATGCATTTGGTAGAATAAAATATCAGAGCTGGGGTCTGTCAAAACTCAGAAGGGAGAATTTTGCCCTAAAGTAAATCAAATATCCTTTTCTTCTAGTTTTATGGTCAGCAAGGATCTTCATTTAAAATAAAAACTGGAAACATACTACAGAAAAGAAATATGGCAATGAGAAATAGTCTCGATGGAAATGATATATAAAGCTATAAGCAGTAAATCTAAACCTATTCCATTTTTTAAATGCAGAGCAGAATATTTTGAGCAGCACTTACATTACAAAGAGCAGGGAATAGACCAACAGATTTATGATGAATCTGTGCACAGGATAAATGAGTTTATTGGCATGTGATATAGGACTGTCCAGATATTATAAAATAGTGGAAGACAAAGAAATGCCAGAAACCATGACTGAATGCAAGGGTCTCAGAAACCCAGCATTGTGTTTAAGTGATGTGCTATCTTTTAAATCAGGAGTGGAAGCCTTTTTTGGGTCAGGGCCATTGACCCACAGAAAAAAAAAATCAGTCAGGGGCTTCACACAAGTGAGAAAAAAACAACAACACACACACACAAAAAAACCCTCACCAGCATTGGCTCCCCAATGATAGGGGGAGCCCTGAGGCTCAGGGGCTGGATCCAGGAAAGCTGGAGGGGGGGGCTACATCCAGCCCCCAGACCTTAGGTTCCACACCCCTGTTTTAAATTACCCAAATATGCAAAAAATGGCAATTTTAGCATCAGTAGTTGCAAAAATGTTATGGATAGCATGGCCCCTGTTAGCAGGGCCATGAGGGCTAATAGCCAAAGTCAGTGTATTCACAGCTATTAGCAGGGCAGGGCAGGGCAGGGCAGCCCAATGGCCAGAGTCGATAGATTCACTCAGTCAGCAGAGCCTAGTAGCCAAAGTCCATAGGTTCATCCCTCTTAGCAGATCAGTAAGGCCTAGCAGCCAAGTAGTCTCAGTCAGGGAAGAGGTCCACCGCACAACAATGGGGGGAGGTGGAGGTTGTGGCAATCCTGGGGAGCAGTCACAGCCCCTCCATCTCCACTAGGCCCCAGCCCATGGCCCTGATAATGGCTAGAGTGCATGCCACTGCATCAGCAGGGGTGGGAGGTGGGGGAGTCCAGCCAAAACTCACTGACTCAAATTCCAGTTCACTAATTAGATGCCCCCACTTCCTACTGTGGTTCCCATTGCTGCAGCCTGGGCATCTCTGCTGTCTCTAGGTTCCCTGGTATGCACTGTCCCCAGCAACTGCAGACCCTGCAGCGCCTTTGTGGGTACCCTAGTATCTGCCTGGGTTGGGGCACCTTCAGCTCTCATAGCCTTGAGCTTCAGCTGAGCCTACAGTGATCATTCATCCTATCCAGCAGTCAGGCTGACCAGAGCAGATTACTTTTATACGAATACATTTGGAGCATGCCCAGTAGAGTTGAGGGGTAGGGCCTCCTCAGCTCACAGTGCATGGTTAACCCTTCACCGTCCATTGCAGGCCAATTGCACCCTATCACACTGGATAATATCCAAGAGCGATGTTTTGTTTTCAGTTGGTGTGTTTAAAACAAAGAAATATTGAAATAAAATTGTATGTACATGTTGGAATGAGAAAGCCAGGGTTCTGTTCCTAACTGCCAATATTACCCATTGTGTGAGTCTGAGCAAGTCAATGAACTTCTTTGCATGTAAGTCTCCGCAAAGTATACGCAAGACCTTTGTGATCTGCAGACTACACTGGAAATTGTGTCTGCAGTTTTTAAATGTGTGTATGAGCTTAGCACAGTATCATTTTAACTTTGCTGAGGTCTCCAGGTGCTACCATAATATACATCAATAATAAAGTGCAGGGCCTCATTAATTCTGCACCTGTGGAATTTGCTGCAAAACTCACCTTCTTGTTGAAATGTGCTCCAGAATCTCAGCTTTAATTTAAAAATAACAAAGTGTTTCTAGCCCTTATAAGGGTGGAGGTCACCTTGAAAATGTGACTCGTGTAATAATGCAGTGATGATTTTCCTCAGTCTGCACAAAGCCTAACCACCACCTCCAAGAAAAGCACCATCTGTATCCATGAGGGCTCTGTCACTCTGCAGACCTGGCATTTTGGAATTTGAGATTTTTCCACAATGTCTCAGATTTTAGTACCAGAGAGGTAGCCATGTTAGTCTGATCTTGGTAAAACAAACAAACAAAAAAGCAGTCATGTAGCACTTTAAAGACTAACAAGATCATTTATTAGGTGATGAGCTTTTGTGGGGCAGACCCACTTCTGCGCTGCTTTTTCAGATCCACTACATGACTGCTTTTTCAGATGTTAGTGTTTTTGCTGTGAATTCCCCAGTCCCACTCTCCCTGGAATTTTCACATACACTCTTCTGGCCAGATTTGAAATATTCACTGATGTAAAATTTGTCAATAATTGTTTTCAATTAAGGTTCCCCCTTCCTCCCCGCCCATGAACTGTGGTCTCCAAGCAACTCAACTTCAGGGCCTCAAACTCCTGCCATGCGTCCAAGTGGCCCAGCTCCCAATCTCTTTCCATGTGTGGCCAGCAAGGGAGAAGCTTGTAACCAATCTCAGCAGCTTATTTCCCTGGCTCTTTGGGCCTTAGCTGCTATACAGTTCCCCAGGCAGCCCAGCTGGCCAGTCTATGCATCCAAGCTCCCCTCACTCCCTGGCTCCAAGCTGCAATCCAGTGCTGGCTCCTTGGCACCCTGTGACTGGGAGAACAGAATAAAGTAGGGGCTTTTGCCACAGAATCTGCTCCCATTGAATCGTGGGGTATAAGGGGCACTGACAAATGATAGTGAATAAATGAAGGGTATTATATTAGCTCCTACCTCACTTGGAACAGTGCAGGGAGCATGTGCTGTAAGCCAATTAACAGCCCTTTGTGTTGAAAACAGGAGAGCAAAGGGCAGCTGCCAATGGTGGGGAGGAGAGGAATGGTCCTAGCAGGGCAGGAAGACAAAACAAAATCTCAGGCATTTGGTTACTGCAAAATATGGAGTGTTTTGGGGACACAGAATAAATTAGGGACTTTCGCCACAGAATCTGGCCCCACTGAGCCTTGGAGTATGCAGTACCCTGAAACAATATTGCATAAGTGTGAATACATTTGCTCTTAGACAAGGGTTAAAAATATAAACCAGCCCAATGACTTTATGTTAGAAAGATTTTAAGTCAGAGATATGTCCCAACCCTTTCTGTACTCCCTCCACCAAATATTGGGTTTAATTTCACAAACTATGATTCCCACAGGAAGTTCTAAGACATTAGAAAATTGCTGCACCTGTCAACCTTTTATCACTCCAATGTGCAACAGTGGCACTTAAACAACGTGGAACACATCAGGAATTCATTTCCAGTATGTAGAAAATGTCTACCGTTAGATCTACTGTTCCATATCAGGTTCTTCCGCATATGAAACAGGACCTCTTTTGATGTGGTGCAGAAGGAGCCTGTCGTGTCCTAAGAGATTAATCTAACAGAAAACATATGATTATTACTTTGCTCACTGGTTAATATGCTGATATTCTTTCCTGAGAGGCCTGGAAATCCTTCCTGGTATTCAAGTCTCTCACATACAGGGGATGTGGATTTCAGACTGATTGAAAAAGTCCCTGGTTGAGTGTTCTTCAAAAAGACATCTCCTGGGCCATTTTCGGTGACCGAGGCCAGTTGCATCATATGGCATCTCCACCTGCATCCCAGATGCAGTCCTGCCAGAGGTTACGTGGATTTCACCGTAGCTGCAGAAAAGGCAAGACCTTTTCAAAAAAGCAGCCTACAGCTAAGTTCTTTAAAGGACCAAGGCCTCGCTCATTCTTTGTGACCAGGATACTGTTGTTGTACATTAGCTATAAATAGAAAATCCAGGTCCTTTGCATTCATAGAAAAAGGATGCAAAGGAGAGGACTGAAGAGAGAGCACTCTGGAGTCTGCTGATGCAGTGAATTTGACACCTGGAAGGTTTTTACTCAATGTGATTGTGCAAAAGTTCATAGAACTTGTACACAAGGAGGGGTCAACATCATGTGGCCTGCCCGACCTCCATGAACCACAAGTTGTCCATGGGCTACAGTTTGGGAACTGCTGATCTAGCCTGTCCTTCAGCCTTTGCTACGATTGTTGTTGCCCTTACAGGCTACTTCCTGAAACATTTATTTTAAATAATGGGGCTCCCAACTCATTTCTTGGGAAAGCTATTCCACAGTGGAATGGATCTGTTATATTGTAGCAGTACAGAGCAGCTCCACTGTGCCAGGGGCTGTACAAGTAACAAAGAAGATAGTCCCTGCCCCAGGCAGTTTACAGTATAGGGCCTGATCTACCCTGTCACTTAATTAGATGTTAGTTATGTCACTGGGGGGAGGGCAGAGGAGGAAGGGAGGGATCAGCCCCCTGAGCAGCATAGCTTATATTGACCTAACATGAGGTCTACTGCCTACTTCTGCCTCTTGGGAAGGTAGAGTTCTGAAGTCAATTGGCGAGAGTTCTCCCATTGACTTACTGAGTTTTCTACAGGCCCATTAACTCTACACTGCTGCATCAATCACAGTAGTGCTGGTTTAGCAGGCCACAGGATACAGCAATTGAACAAAACTAATGGGGGCAGTTTGGGAGGGGAAGAAGATTTCAGTAACTTTTTCATGTTATTTTCCTGATATTTATGCTAAGTTTTCCTTTGATCCCAGTACTCCATGCAACCTCCACTGATACAAATTTCCTCCAGCTCTCTTACCCTTCATCCAGGTCTTGCAATAACTTTTCTGCTCTCATTTAAATACAGTCACTGGCTGTATTAAGTAATTAAGCAGAATCACTGGGATGATGAGTTTCCCCTTTGCTGCCCTTGTAAAACATTAAATCATATCAAGAATTTGCAGTGAACTGCACATATACCTGGATGTGTCAGAAAATAATCTATTGACTACCAGAAGCCTACAAGGAAGGAAACAGATTGCTTTGTGTGGAAGTCATGGCAGTTGACAGAAGAGGTTTCTTTCACAACAGCTTACTAGGGAAAGAGCTTGTTCTTATACACAGAGACTAAAAACACCTCTGGCCCTTGAAAAAGCTTCCTACCCTCCCCCACAACACACACCTGTTTCCTTACTTGCATTATATGAGTCTTATATATGTATCTCCAAAGGTCCTAGCCCACCAAATTACAACAGTATTCTACTGTATGGCCTACAACGTGCTACAGCTTTCAGCAGTGTTAGTGTAGAGGTTTGAATCTGCACTGCAGCATTCTGCATTCTTAAATGTTTTATAACAAATGTCACCTTGACTTTGTGTTTATCTCTTGTTTCTAGCTAAACATGCCTTATTGTCCAGCCTTCTTCTCCCCAGTTTTAGTCCCATGTGACTCAAAGAAAGCTCATGATCAAGTGCCGTAGGAGAGGAACACCAAGAGAGCAACAACAGTATTTATTTATATCCTTATTGTGGCAGTACTTAAGAGCCCTTGTCCTTGAGAAAAGTTAGCTGTTTCATTCTGTTCCATGGTGTTGCAGGGTGGTATATCCATTCCCCACCCCCAGCTGTCCAGCCCCTGGGTCTCTTGAAATCATACCTCAACTCCACATGTACAGTAATTAAGCTGCTGTCCTAAACATACAGCCCTCACTACAGTATTCTAACCTAGCCACCAGAGTCTGTAGAAGCAGCCACAGGTCAGGGACTGAGGAGGGGGTGAAGACCCAGTCCCTCACTACTCCACCCAGTCCAAGACCCTAACAATGGTGGTGTGGGCCACCACTAACTTGGCAGGGAATCTTTCCATAACACACCAAGCTCCTCAGGATCCAATCTCTTACCCTAAGCTACTTCCTAATCATCTCCACCTGGATCCCTCCTCCAGATCCTTCACAGTGTCTCCCTATCTGGCCTCCTGGGTCAGTTCCACTCCAAAAGCCCTGGCTAGAGCTCCTTCCACCTTGGCAGCCAGCCTAGATTGAGGCCTCTCTCCAGGCATTTATACCTGGGCTGCAGTCTGAGCATGCCCAGCAGGGCTGCAGGGGTGGGCCTTCTTTAGCCAGGTGATCCTGTTTAAGCCTTAATTCCCCAGTGCAGGGTCCTGGTATAGCCCACCACACATGACTAGAGGTGAACTAATCCCTTTTTGTCAGCTGGCTAAGTAGCTGAATAACCTACTCATTTGGGTTATTTTGGACCAATGAAAAGATTGAATGTGTTTCTTTTTGGGTGAGTCTTTTTCCCTCCTGTATCTTTGCCCTCAGGCTACGTCTACACTGGCAGCTTTTTGCAGAAAAACAGTTGTTCTTCCACAAAAACTTGCCGGCTGTCTACACTGCACGAGCGTTCTTTCAGAAGTAAATTTACAGTACAGCGTTGTAAAACAGGGCTTCTTTCAGAAGGGTTATTGCTCTCCCCATGAGGAATAAGCCCTCTTGCGCAAGAGCTCTTCCACAAGAGGGCAGTGGAGACAGGCAACATGAATTTCTTGCGCAAGAAGCCCCTATGGTTAAAATGGCCATCAGAGCTTTCTTGCGCAAGAGAGCATCTACACTGCCATGGATGCTCTTGTGCAAAAGCACATGCCAGTGTAGACGCTCTCTTGTGAAAGAGTTTTTGCACAAGAACTCTTCCGCAAAAGAGTTCTTGTGCAAGAAGCTGCCAGTGTAGACGTAGCCTCAGTTATAACTTGTGAACAAACATCAAAACCAAATTAAGGCCATTTTTTAAAAGAATGAAGGAGGATGAGGAATCTTACCACACTGGCACATTTCCTGGGCTCCCTATTAGGATGGTGGTTCCCTTTCTTATTCTGCTTGGCCACTAAATGTCTCTGTGCTGCAGGGAAGGTTCTGAGAGGACGGAAGGAGTGTTACATCTGATTTAAAGCCACTAAACAAAGAAGTTGTAAGATTAGAAATCCCGCTGAGCCTCCCTCCTCACATTGTGCCATTTTTGTTTTTAATGTAACTTCAGTGTTCCAGAGTACATGATCTGTGACCCACTGTGGTCCATCATTGTCTGTGTGTAATTTATATTTAGCAAGTCATCACCAAGGATATATTTCCCTCAAAACTATCTGCATATGTGTATGGCACAGAATTGAAACTGTAGGCATGTGTGCTGCGTGAGTTCTGCTCAATGGCAGCAAGGAATTACTTATTATTTGGTAATACTACGTGAAGTCTAAAAGCTGGTTAAGAATCAAGATCAGGAACACGTGCGGGTGACAATCAGTTCTTACAAACTGCTAGAAAATGAGAAGATGAAAGGAGGGCTATTTATCCTGTAAATCCACATGGTGGCAATTTCCATCATCTTAAATGTACTCAAGGAACCATGCAATTTTAATTACCACAGCTTTCAGTGGATTTTTCATCAGGATCTGAGAATTACAGATATTTCCCTGAAAAATCTGTGTTTGCATTTCTTTCTCATTTTACTATTCATCTCGTTAATCTTTATTGCATTAAATTCACAACACCAGGTCACCTCTATTCCATGGCAAACCTTACGCACTATATGGTGAAATAGACCTAAATTATGTGACAACTGCTCTCGCCCGATTTAAAAGGCAAAACTGCAGTGAATTCCACAGCAACATTAACTGATTACAAATTCATTCAATAGTCTCTGATTTTATTAAAATAATGTTTAAAATATACCAGAATGTGAAAATGTAGATCCATCCATATTGTTCAGTTGCATTCTCACAGAGAAATACAGGGCACTGGTTGCTGCATGGAAGGGGAAGGCACCAATTACACAGCTACTAGCATTTGCAAAAGTAGAGCTTTATTCCTGTATACTGGGGAACTTTGTCACTTTCTGCATCATATGCCTCAGTGAGGCTGATTATTTCCTTGCTGCCTTGAATTAGAAATGATCTCCACCTCCAACCTTTGAAGGATCTGCTTTGAGTGTGATGTGAAGTAAGTAGCTTTAGACAAATTGTTCAAATAGCTGATTGAGAAGTTGGTGTCACTGAGGAAGATGGCTAAACACAAGAAATAGGACATACAAGACTGAAAACAATCAAAATAAACAGTGGTCACTTTTGGATGGGCAAAGAAACCATCTTTCAGGTCTAGTTCATCACTGTATGTCCTATTGCCTTCTGGATAACTCTTTATACTAACATTCCACTTACAAATAGTCAGTAAATGGTTAGCAGCTGTTGTAAGCATGTTACACACATGAGTTGTGTACGTTATAGATAGGGCCTTTCCAAATTCACAGCCATGAAAAATGAGTCATGGACCGTGAAATCTGGTCTCTCCCCCCTCCTTGCGGTGACATACAGTCTTTTATGTGTTTTATCCTATACCATACAGATTTCACAGGGAAGACCAGAGTTTCTCAAATTGGGGGTCCTAACCCTACAGGGAGAAGTGGGAAAAGCAGTGTCACAAGGTTATTTTAAGGAGTTGTAGTATTTTTCCCCTTATTTCTGTGTTGCCTTTAGATCTGGGCAGCCAGAGAGTGGCAGTTATTTGCCGGGCACCATTAGCAGCAAAGTGGCATGCCACCATACCATACCACACCACTCATGTCTGCGCTGCTGCCTTCACAACTGGGCAGTCAGAGAGTTGCAGCTGCTGACTCAGGGCCCTCACTGTAGGCAGCAGTGCAGAAGTAAGAGTGGCAATACCACACTGTGCCATCCTTACTTCTGTGTGCTGGTAGTGGCTCTAACTTCAGAGCGGGGCTCCTGCTCAGCAGCTGCTGCTCTCCAGCTGCCAGGCTCTGAGGGCAGTGTCAATGCCAGCAGCAGTACAGAAGTGAGGGTATCAGTAAAACAAATAACCTCCCTTTATGGGTCAGGAACCCTACAAATGCAATAATATGAAATTTCACATTTAAATAGCTGACGTCATTACATTTATGATTTTTAACATCTTATGACTGTGAAATTGACCGAACTGGACCTAGAATTTAGTAGGGCTTTAATAATAGATCGTTATAAACACATCAGTAGAATGTAGTCATATATTGATCATGATAAGCCATGGTTATATGCAATGAATCTACAATTTTTGAAAATATCTATTAATCATCTCTTAACTCTCTATAAATAACAAAGCCTGAGGGGTGAAGGTTTTCTGTGTGTGATTTTGAGGGCAAGAGTACAAAGTGTATGATATGCCTGCAAACCCAGCATGAGAAAAAACAAAAATGTTAGCAATATTATTTGCAGAGCAAAAATCTATAGATGTTGAGAGGGAAAAAGGATTGATATCCACAGTGTATAGAATATATGCCTATGGATTCAGAGATTAGTCACCTTCATTTTTTCCTTTCTCATAATTTTTCAATCATGTAACATAAAAGAGTGTACATTCTTGTTCTCAGACTTCACAGAAGACAATAACACACACAGCAGGGAAGTATAGTCACATGTGTTAAAAATTAAAATAATAGTAGTTTTCAGTTATGTTTGTGTGGGGTGGGGCAGATGACCAGTCACCTCTTATCCTGGGGTGTGTCTAAACTACATGGCTCCATCGATGGAGCCATGTAGATTAGGCTGATCGGCAAAGGGAAATGAAGCGCGATTTAAATAATCGCGCTTCATTTAAATTAAATGGCTGCCGCTGAGCCGACAAACAGCTGATCAGCTGTTTGTCGGCTCAGCTCGCAGCCATTTAATTAAATGAAGCCGCGATTATTTAAATCGCGCTTCATTTCCCTTTGCCGAACAAACAAATCTACATGGCTCCGTCGATGGAGCCATGTAGTTTAGACGTACCCTTAGTGTGTGTGAGAGAGTGAGCTGAACATTATATTTTATTTGATGAAGTATCAGAGCAATGAGTAAGATATTCTGTTTTTTGTCAGTTTTGATATACGCCAAGAAGAACGTGGTTGCAAAGGCTTCCATTTCAGGATAGATCATTGAAAGATATCATGGGGAAACTGCAAAAACAAGTAGACTTAGAAATAGCACTGCTTAACTTTCATCGTTTATATTTTTTGAATTGCCACTAAGAGTATGACTCAGTGCGACTCAGCACACAAAACCTAACTTCATAACAAATTATATTTAGGACCTGCAACATTCCACTAGTGGGCTCCAACCACTTGCACAGTTCCCAGCCAACCCCCAGCAGAGCACTGCATTTTCTCATGTAGCTTTTCTTTCAGTAGGTAACAGCTCTATCGTATTTCTTACTAAGAAGCTAGCTTAGCTAGTACTTTTAACTATTATTTTTTAACACAGTGTAGTATTTAGCCTCCACTGCCGCTCTTGACAAGGGGTTCTGCAATTTACCATTAACTTTAAATTCACATTTTCTTTGCGGCTAATTTACCTTTAGATTTTGTCCACTAAGTCCAACATTAGATCCAAAATCTTACTTTGTATGTATGAAATTCACCCATCTCCAGAGAACCCTTTTGAAATTCTATTCTGAACAGAACTGACCTGAGGATAGCAATTCTGTTTTGTGGTAACCTCAAGGAACCACGTAGAAACCAAAACAAAACATTTCCAACTTACTTTCTCTCTCTCACTCCTCACCACCCAAACAAAACAAGCTTTTTCAACAAAGTCTTAGTTGAAACCAAAATGTCTCTGCAAAATAAACAGTCTATGCCACCAACATTTCATTTAGTTGGTCAAAAATGTCCTGACTAGCTCATAGGCTCCAGGTTTGTATAATTTTTGGTGGTGCACAGAACAGGTCAACTCTCACCCTCACACACACACCTGCCTTGTAAGTGGACATATATATTTTTAAATAATATAAAACTAGACGGGAAACAGCAAGCATTAACAGTTTCCCTATATTGCACAATGAGGAAGGTGAGCAGGATCTGGGGTGGAGCTTGGGATGTAAGATTTGGGGTGCGGAAAGGAGCTCAGGGCTAGATCAGAGGATTAGGGTGTAGACAGATGAGGGCTCTGGCTGGGAGTGTGGCTCTGGGGTGGGACTGGGGAAGAGGAGTTTGGGGTTCAGTCAGACTGCCCTGGAACTGGGGCCAGAGGAGGAGTCCCCCCTTTCCCAGCCCTCTCTCTGCCAGCAGCAGCAAATTCTGGAGGCAGGGCCCCTTCTCCTCTCTGGCCAGGCCTGCCAACAGGGGGAGGGCAAAGAGGGCAATTGCCCAGGGGTCTGGGTGATTGAAAAGGGTCTGTGGGGACTCAGTTTCTGCTGTGGTAGGTCTGCCTGCCCTGGGGAAAAGCGACTCAAGATTCAAAGATGCTTTTGATATTCCCTATACAGATTCCGGAGCAGCTGAGGCAGCAGAGTATAAAATACTGCTGCCTCAGCCACCCTGGAACATGCATGGGACATATAAAAAGCTTCTTTGAATCAAGAGACACTGAGGCTTTGTCCCAGAGCAGGATGGACCAGCACCATGCAGCTGCCCTGGGGCTCCTCTGGGAGGTGGGGAGGGTGCTTGTGGCTTCTCCAGGTGGGGTGGCTTTTGCCCTGGCCAAAGGAGGGGGATAGAGATGGCAGCCAGCTGCTGCCCAGGGAGCATGGACACGCTGGGGAAGGTGGATGGGGCTGAGTGAGAGACCCAGACCCAAACATTGGTGAAACTGGGCCACCATGTTCTGAATATTCCTGGAGTACAGGCACTACGGGACCATGTAGCTCACCACCTATAGACTGGCTGTAATACTGAGAGCACAAGGGTGGTGTGCTAAGGGAGCATAAGGCATATTTGAGGGCTTAAGTGGAACCAAAGAGGCACATAGGTAAACTATCCCTTACTTGATTTTTCTCAAGGAAAACAAGGGCTAAGAAACTTGATACATTTTCTTGGCTGCAGTTCTGTCATGAGTATAAGCACCACTTTCCATGAGCACCGAAACAAAACAAGCACTGTGCACTTCAGAGCTGCCCTTTTACCATTCTTTTGTAAGAACTATTGAAATTATTTGCTTCCAATATTCAGCAAAAATGGAACTCGTACGTGAGGGGAGCAGCTGTCCTTGGCCCACAAAGATGAAGGGATGTGGCTTCAGAAACAAAATAGCATCTTCCATTTTGGAAGGCAGGATTCTGGACTGCAAGTTGCAGACCAAACTAGCAGACAGCAGCTTGTTACAAGTTTTCATTGTGTGTTTTGTGCAATGTCTAAATCAAAATAATGTAATGGTTGAACACAGACTTTCATTATAAGGTAAAGAACAATGCATGTAGTACAGATCAACAATACTTACTTTAAGATAATGAATATAACAGTTAAATGCCATATATATTAAGTTCTTGAAGGAAAATGGCACCATTACAAAAGTCTGTATATTCAAAACATAGATTAGAACAGAAATTTCCTGTCTTCTTCACCCTGCAATTAACTCTAGCAAACCTCACACCACAGGCAGCAACCCCAAAACAAAACAACAAATTCAATCTTTTCCTTGGCCCAAAATAACCCAAACCTCTTGTCTTTCAGACACTGGTACAAGGATCACCTTTTTCTCCTGAGATAGCTGAGACTGGGGTGGAGGACAGAATTGTTCATTGCACAGTGGGAGGGAGGGAGATTTTTCCCTTATTCCAGAGGGAGGGCTATTTTTCGATTGTGGATTGCTTTAAATTGGTGACACTGAAGGTGTAAGTTTTAGGGCATATGTACACAAAGAGCTAGCATGTGGCAAGCTGAGGTGCAAATCTACAGCACTCTAGCATGCTGCACACTAACTGGCTATATGAGCTACTACACAGTAAAATTCTGTGGCATGCTTTGACCTACTGCTGTCACACTATTGAGCTTTTAGTGTGCAGAAGAAGAGACTGCATGTAACTTAATGTGCTGCAGGCTACGGAGCTGTAATTTATATCCCAACTTGCCATGCACTAACTCTCCATATAGGCAGGCCCTATCAGGGAGTTGGGGGGCGGGAGGGCCAGGAGGGCCATTTGGCCCAGGCCTCAAATGTGGACATTTTTCTACCAAGTCATTTCCATTTATTATGCACCTTGCAATTATAACAGAGACAACAAAAGAAGCTATACAGACCTGCAAAAAATTGATTTAAACCATTGTAGGACCTTAGGCCTTTGCCAATTTTTCGGTCACATCCAAGTTTTCATCTACGTGACTGGAGACTGGAGTAGCTTCTGTGATTAGTGATTCTATGTTATGAAATGCTGTTTACAGTCTTTGCATAGTTTGGAGGTTTTCAAAGTCATGATTAATTCTGTTACTGCAAAGTGATTTTGCGTGGTCTGAGGGTAGGGTTGCCAGGTGTCCGGTATTGACCCGGACAGTCCGGTATTTTCACCTCCTGTCCGGCAAAAAAATCCAGAAAATACCGGACACCTAAAATGTCTGGTATTTTCTGTTTTTTTCCCCCTGCCAGGAGGCAAAAATACCGGACACCTGACAACCCTACGACACTCAGCAACCGGGCCCAGCTCCCGGACCCTCCGCTGGGCCCCCCAGATGCCCACCCCTGCCTACCTGGGGCTTGTCTTGCGGCTGGAACAGAAAAACAAAATGGCCACCAGCAAAAAAGCCTCTTCTTAAAGGGGAAATGCTGATTTTTATTTTTAAATTTTTAAATTTTTTTGCTTAATAACTGCTGTCAAGGTCCTTTTTTTTTTTTTTTTTGCTCATCAACTTTGGTCTCCCCCTTTTTTTTTCCTCAACAGAATTTTTCCCAGTGTGTTTCTTTTGGGGGGGAGGGGCCTGCGTATCTTTGGTTAAACCATCTGGCAACCCTATCTAAGGGTGAGTTTAACCTTTAAATTAGATGTTTATCTCGGTATAGGAGACTTTTGTATTTCTGTTTTTTCTTATGTGTCTTCATATACAATAACCATATCAGGCTCAGCTCTAAGCTACCTCTTCATCCAGTTTTAGATTCACCCTTAAAGGCTTTTTTGTGATGATAAACTTAATTCTAGTTATTTAATAAACTTTATATTTAATCTGACAATCGCCCTATGTTCATATTCATAATAACGCACCAGTTATTAGAGGAATTGAATAATGGGAACATGTTAGCAGACGAAATTTCAAGACTTTGGGGGTATAAGACGATAAGGGCCGTAGTAAATAACACCCCCAAACCATTATTATATAATATTCTTGCAAAGTATATACAATTACATTTTTGTATAACCAATACCCTTTAGCGAATTAATTTATTGTGTGTTACTGTGTTTTAAAAGAAGCCCTTTATAAAATCAAGTGAAGATTTGAAAGTGGTGCAAGTAAGAGACAGCAAAAGCAACAGAGTGAAGCTGCAGTTAAGAGTTTAAAGCCAATAACATAATTTCTCGTAGAAAACACGCCTCAGCCATACTGACTGTGATACTTCCAGTCCTGATGATGAAGACTTTGTACCCACAAATGATATTTCAATGCCACTGCCTCAAAATGAGAAGGTCATTCATTAATCAAGACACAGAAATGCCAAAAGTAGCAATAGATGCAGAATTTATGCTCAATTTAGAGACTGTGCAGGCAGAAAATGAGGACCTTAGGGATGCTGCGCAGCAAGAGCAAGAATTTATGACTAGCACAGGACACAGTGGGTGTGTCTAGACTGCATCCCCTCTGTCGACAGAGGGATGCAGATTAGGCAGGTCGACATTGCAAATGAAGTGGGGATTTAAATATCCCGTGCTTAATTTGCATAAAATAGCCACTGTTTTTGCCGACTCAGCACTTTGTCGGCAAAAAGCGGCAGTCTAGAGGGGGATCTGTCGAGAAAGAAAGCCTTTTTCGACAGATCCTGTAAAGCTCCTTCCAGGAGGCATAAGGGATCTGTTGAAAAAGGCTTTCTTTCTCAACAGATTCCCCCTCTAGACTGCTGCTTTTTGCCAACAAAGTGCTGAGTCAGCAAAAATGGCAGCCATTTTTATGCAAATTAAGCACGGGATATTTAAATCCCCGCTTCATTTGCAATGTCGACCTGCCCTAATCTGCATCCCTCTGCCGACAGAGGGATGCAGTCTAGACATACCCAGTGTAACAACAGTGGCATCAGAACCTGATATTGGACTTCTTGATAAGAAAATGCTGCTGAAATGAAGTCATTTCTCAGTTCCTATTTGAGACCATGGGAGGGGAGGGCGGGCACAGCCCGCCCACTACTCAAAGCCCCTCCCTCAGCCTTGTGGGAGGGATGACTAGACCCAGGCTCAACTGGTCACAGGGGACAAATAATGACTAATGGGTCAGGGGGTGTGGGTCACAGGTTCAAAATGAGGGAACCAGACGGGGACAACGAGCAGAGAACCCTGGACAGCACCCATTGCTCCTCAAAGCTGTCGATGGAGCCAGTGGATGCCGCCCAGAGGAACTCTGCCCAGATACGTGACACAAGGGAGGAACGGAAGTAGGCCCCATAGTCACAGAGAACCCCCTCGTCCAGCATCCTCCTCCTGGTATTATATATGGCGGCTTTAGCCAGGGCCAGGAGGAGGTTGACAAGGAGGTCTCGTGACTTTGTGGGGCCACGGATAGGGTGTGCGTAAATGAAGAGGTGTGGGGAGAAGTGCAGCCAGAATAGGGGCTGCAACCTGGCGCATTCCAGATACACGTGCGCCAGGTTTTCCCTCTTGCTGCGAAAAAGGCAGGTGTCTGGGATGGGGGTGAACCACGCCAGGTACACGCCTGTGCTCACGGCTCTGTGAAGGAGCCGCCAACTAATGTCCCCGATGGGCCGCGGAACTAGGATGGAATACTCGCTGGCCCATCGGGGTTCCCCACCCTCTATGGGTCTTAAATAGTCCCGCCACTTGGTATCGGGCAGGACGCGAAGGTGAGGAAGTGAATCATATGGAGCACGAGCGTGTACAGATGTTCTCTAGGTGAGGTTCAAAAGCAGACCAGCTGCAGATTTTGCAGCCGGCTGGGGGTCCAAGTATGGGGAGGCCGGGGGGCCTGCAGAACAGGGACCCAATAACAAAGGACAGAGGTTTTGCAGGAAGGGAGGGGCGGGGTTCATTTTTCAGTTAGTTGTTTTTAGATTCCAAGTAATATACCAAAAGATGTTGAAAATAAATAATCTCCAACCTGAAGTTATCCCTCACAAAAGCTCAATGTCCCTCTCAGGATCTTCCAGTACCCTGCCTTGTCAGACTTAACACCAGATGGAAGGAGGGAAAACTAAATGCTATGGACTCCATTTTGATTAATCAAGCACATGACATTTCAGAGAAGACCATATGAACATGCAAGCATTTTGCCCCTGACATTCCCCCCTCAGTTTTAATGCTCATAATAGAGACTTAGTACCCTAGAGTCAGACAAGCTGTAAGCCAACACTGTGTGTAGCTATGTACCTGTCAGTACCCCTGAATTGTCTCATCTCCTGCCATGTACCAGCTATTCCATAGCTGATTCCCTCATAAGTAAAAGACAACTTAAGTATCCACTGGGCATGTGGTTGAATCTGCCAAGCTTGTTTCATTTGTGGGTCATGACGTAAATCAGCAAGCTAATGCTCCAAAAAAGCTGCTTTTGGTCCTCCATCTTTTGGGCATCTGGTTATCCTTCTACCTCGTATACAACTGAAAGTGCTTTTCTTAAGTGCTGAAAACACCCTTTCTTTCTTTGGTATGTGAACTGTTGAACTGTCTTCTTTTTTATCCCCAAAACGCTCAGGTTTAGTGGCCCTTTTCAATAGCAAGAGTCACATAAACCTCAGAGGCTGACACTCGAAAAGAAGAGAGAATGATTGCTTTGAAAGCTAGTCCCTGCAGAGTTGAGAATCTAGGGATAAGTATCCCAACCACCAGTGTTATTTCCCTACTTTCTTCCCTTAGAATCACAGTATTATTCTTGGGTAGAACGGCTACTTCAGCCATTTTTGTGCAGAGCAACAGTGGCATCTAGTGATCAGGAAGGAAAATCACTATTATTTACAATAAAAGAAATAAAAGGAGTCAGTCCTGTGGCACCTTAAAGACTAACCAATTTATTTGGGCATAAGCTTTTGTGGGCTCCAGCAAGGTGCCACAGGACACCTCATTGTTTTTGCTAAATCAGACTAACACGGCTCCCCTTCTGAAATAAAATAAACTGTTACTAAACTTTCTACAACTGTTGTTTTTCAAGACGTGTTAAACATGTCCATTACCAGGGCTCGACAAATAATGCAATCTACTCTCCTGTGGCGAGTAGATTACAATCCGGAAGAGCCGGGTTCGGGCGATCTATGCATGCGCAGATCGCTGGACAGCGTGGCTGGCGAGCGGGGCTCACCGCAGTTTGGCGAGCCCTGTCCATTACAAATTGGGTATGCACATGCAGCAGGCACAGTCACTGGAGATTTTTTTTCCCCTCAATGCTGTCTGTTGGGCTGGCCCTATGCTTCTGGTGCCAGGCACTCATGTTCCAATATAAGGGGCCCAGCTGTCCCCACACCTTCTCAATTCCTTCTTACTGGCTAACTCCTATAGAAGGGCCAGAAGATGGGACATGGAATGGACATGAACAACACATCTCAAAGAACATCAGTTACAGAAAGGCTAGTAGTTGTTATTTTCCTTCTTTGATTGCTTGTCATGTCCATTCCACATTACGTAACTTAAGTACCCCAGGAGATTGGCTAGAGGTCATGAACATGTGGATTGCAATACTGATCTTCCAAACCTTGCATTATCTCAAGCCTGCTGAGAGAGAAGAAAGTACAAACCGACCACCAGGTTGCTGCTCTACAGCTGTGTTGGATCAGGGTCTGGACTGGAAATGCTTCTGATGAAGCCTGAGTCTCACTGTCCATGGCCAGAATTGCTCCACCTAGACTCCTGTTGTGTAGTGTATTGAGCGCTTTGTTGCACAAGATGCTTTCCTGTCTCCTACCATATGAGATGCAACCTCTCCCTTCTTCCCCGGAAGGCACTATTTATACATAGCTCTCCCTTCTGCCTTTATATTACACCTTATCTCTAGTCTTCTCTTACTCCCCAGCTTTTGGCCTGCTTTGCTCTCCTGAGGTTCTATCCAACTCTTAATTTTTTCACTAATTTTAATGAAGTCAAAGTGGACTCCTAGTCTTCTCCTACAAGCAATTCCAAATGTTGTTCACATTGCCCTCTCTCACCAGAGTAACTTCCTTGACATTTTATACTATCCTCTAGAGTCACAGTGCTGGTGATCAGCATTCCCATCTTTGGCTTCCACTTTTGCAATCTTTGTTTGATTTTGTTCCCTTGATCCTAAATCTATTATAACAACTCTACTGACTATATTTTCCCTGTTTACATAGTGCATTGGTATTTAAGAACAAAACAGGAACTAATCAGATGTTTGTGTGATATACACAAAACATCTTAGTGTTGTAACTTACAACCTCTCTTGTATCACCGAAATGCTTTGGATGTTACCATCCTTTGCTGTATTATGTCCGAATCAGAGTGCAAGCTACACCTGGCAGGGTCCTGTCCTGGAAGGCAACATTGCTGATACTTTACTAATAATTCATAATAGTGAGAGCAAATTAAGACCATTGAGTTGCCCTTATATTAGAGTTGAAAACTTAAAAGGAGAGAAGACAGTGGAGATTTAGGACCAACCTGATTGCCTTCTGTGATGAGGTAACTGGCTCTGTGGATATGGGGAAGCAATAGACATGATATACCTTGACTTTAGCAAAGCTTTTGATACGGGCTGCCACAATATTCTTGCCAGCAAGTTAATGAGGTATGGCTTAGAAGAATGGACTCTAAGGTAGATAGAAAGCGAGATTGCTGGGCTCAGTTGGTAGTGGTCAATGGCTTGATGTCTAGCTGGTAGCCAGTATCAAGTGGAGGGTTTGGTTCTGGAGCTGGTTTTATTAAACCTCTTCATTAATGATCTGAATGAGGGGATGGATTGCACCCATAGCAAACTCACAGATGACACTAACCTGGGGGAAAGGTAGACATGCTGGAGGGTAAGAATAGGATCCAGAGTGACGTAGACAAAGTGGAGGATTGGGCCAAAAGAAATCTGAGGTTCAACAAGGACAAGAGCAGAGCCCTGCTCTTAGGACAGAAGAATCCCATGCACTACTGTAGGACAGAGGACAGACTGGCTAAGCAACAGTTCTACAGAAAAGAACCTAGGGATTATAGTACAGGTTGAACCTCTCTAGCCTAGCACTTTCTGATCCAGAAACATCCATGGTCCGGCATGATTTCAGATAGCTGGATGACCGCTAATCAGAGCTGTGGCCAAGTTTCCTGTGGTCCCATAAAATTTGTTTATAGTCACCAGTCCTGGCTCTCAGTGTTCTGTGGTGTTATTTAGCTCTAATTTTCTCCTAAATGTCTTTGAAGAGCCCAGTAAGCAGTGGAAGTGTTGGTAATGCTGCTAGACAATATTGACACACCATGGTTCAGCAAATTCTGTGGTTCAGCGGAGTCAGGTCTCAAGGGTGCCAGACTAGACAGGTTCAACCTGTAGATGAGAAGTTGGATACGAGTCAACAGTGTGCCTTTGCTGTCAAGAAGGCTAACAGCATATTGGGATGCATTAGTAGGAGCATTGCCTGCAGATTGAGAGAAGTAATTATTCTATTTGGCACTAATGAGGCCAAATCAGGAGTAATGCATTCAGTTTTGGGCTTCCCTCCTACAGACAGTATAAGGACAAATTGAAAAAAATCCAGGGGAGTGCAATGAAAATAATTAAGGGACTGCGGTGCTGCTCCAGGGGTTGCTAGGGCTTCTCCTCTACAGGTAGCTGAGGGAAAATCTTCAGGCACTGGTGCACGTGGTGAGCTCACACAGCTAGGGTATGTCTAGATTACATGCCTCTGCCGAGAGAGGCATGTAAAATAGGCTACCCGATATAGTCAATGAAGCGGGGATTTAAATATCCCCGGCTTCGTTAAAATAAAAAAGGCCGCCGCGCTGTGCCAGCTCAGCTGATCGTCGGCACAGCGCGTGAGTCAAGATGCGGATCGGTTGACAAGGGAAACCTTTGTCGACTGCTCCCTTATGCCTCGTGAAACGAGGTTTACAGGAGCGGTCAACAAAGGCTTCCCTTGTCAACCGATCCACGTCTTGACTCGCGCGCTGTGCCAACGATCAGCTGAGCTGGCACAGCGCGGTGGCCATTTTTATTTTAATGAAGCCGGGGATATTTAAATCCTTGCTTCATTGACTATGTCGGGTAGCCTATTTTACATGCCTCTGTCGGCAGAGGCATGTAATCTAGACGTACCCCTAGGCTACTTCTACAGTGTTTTTTGTCATTTGCAAATCTTGTGCTCTCATTTGCATATTCTCTTCTGATCCTTTTTGTGGAAAAGGTTTTTGCAAAAAAAACCACAGTGTAGATGGGGCCATTTTTCGGAAAAAAACCCTTTTGCGCACGATCCCTTATTCCTCAAAAAATGAGGTTTGCAAGATCTTGCGCAAAAGGGTTTTCTTCCCGAAAAATGGCCCTATCTACACTGCGGTTTTTTTTTCACAAAAACCTCTTCCGCAAAAAGGATCAAAAGAGAACATGCAAATGAGAGTGTGAGATTTGCAAATGAGCGCTTCATTTGCATTTCCTCTTCCGCAAAAAACAAACAGTGTAGACGTAGCCCTATTGTGAAATGGACATGAGCAAGCAATGGAAAAAGAAACAGGGGTTATGCAGCAAAGCCAGTCCCAGGCTAGGCTTTTGAGTCAGATATAGTGTGAACTTTACTCTCTACTGAAAATTGGCTTAGAGTGCACCTCTGGTGGCATTAGCTGAAGCTGAAATAGCATCTCTCTGATAAAGATGCTTGGGAAGAGCGAAAATATCATTCTCACTCATGTTGCAAACTCTGCAGTCAAGTAGTCACAGTTATAACATTTTAACATTTGTAAAAATGTTTCATGAAAAACAATTCACTTTTCATTGAGAACACCTCTTTAGAAGAAAGCATTTTGAGTTAACAGAGGCTTTTTTGTACAGATTGCTTGGGAATTTATTTGCCACAGAAGACTGAAAATAGCAATTTTCAAACCAACTAGGAAGGCAAAGCTTTGTATGATCAAAACACAATTCCACAGCCTTAAAACTTGGATTTGTAAGAATTCACAGCAAGCAACTGTGCAGGACAAACAATTGGTTGATTACTACATGAAGTGTACCTAATACCATTACTCAGAAGGGGAAAGAAAATAATGGTGGGGAAAGTCTCACTAATTCCATGGCATCAGGTAAAATAAGAGTGACTGTCACAGAACGACAAAGATCATGAGACTCTGCAGGCTCCTTGAATTACAAGAATAAATAGCGGTGGGGGTGGGAGGGATAACATAATCCACTAGTCCCTCCCCTGTTGATCCAAAACTGTTTTCTACTTCAATAGTTGCACAGAACATTCAACAGCTTGATAAAATGCCCAGTCAAAATGTCTTCCAGATACTCAGCCTAATCTTCCATTATATTACTTTCCTGCCATTAATCCTCTTTATATGTATGACATGAAAGAGGCATTATGGGTCTCTTCAGGTGTCAATGGTACTCTGAGGGCACGTCTACACAGCAGGGCTAAAGCTGAAATAAGCTCCGCAACTTGAGCTATGTCAATTGAATAACTGAAGTCGAAATAGCTTATTTCAGCTTTTGGCACTGCCTACACAGCAGGAATTCCAAGAAAGGGCATTCTTCCTCTGACTTCCCTTACTCCTCGTGAAATGAGGGTTACAGAAGTTGAAGTAAGAAGTCCTCCAGCTCAACATTTTGACATTATGTCAAAATAACTGCTTGCTGTGTAGACGCGCACTATGTTATTTCAGAATAACATCAGTTATTCTGAAATAACACTGCTGTGTAGATGTACCCTGAGAAATTTACAAGGCTTCTCCCTTGTAAATGGATGGTAATGCCAGGCATCTTTATGTTAGACTCCAAACTGTTTCCAGACAAGAAGCCCTCTATGAAGGTGGAGTATACAGTGGTTCTGATTGGAGCTGGCCTGAAATCCACATCAAAGATAATGCCAGAGTGCATCCTTCCCACTGTCCCCCTCCCACATTGTTCACCGGACATCCCTCAACATCCATGACATTTGCACACTTGGTAATGTCCTCTCCTAAATAATCTGGGCTCCATCCATCCTACTTCTCTGTCCCTGCACTTGGGTAAGATATTATAGCCTTATCTCAGTCCATTTGATATATTATCAGGGTACATATGAAAAGCAGCAGCAGCTCTGTCTTGTTTTGTACAATATTTGAGCATGAGTATGGGACAAAGCATTTATTAGTGCACCCACTGAATGCCCCTTGGCTGGAACTACTGTAATTCTCACTAAAGCTGGTGGCTTCAACACTGCAGGGCGGCATCACACATGTTCAGTCCAACACTAGGTGAGAGGCACCAGACCAGAACAGTACAGAATACTAACACTTGTTAGGTAACAATTTTGATTGAAATACAGATTTAGTGGTTGTGTTTGCACTGTAAGTATGGACCAATCAGAGATGGCTTAAAGGTGATTGGAAGATAAAATATGCTAATGTCAGGATTGGGAAATAAGCCAATCTGAAAGGGGATAGTGGCCAGAAAAACTGAATTAATGACAGGCAATCAACAGGCAAAAGTCAGTCAAGACTGGGTGTAGAAGACTATCACATTAGAAGAAAGACACTTACAAGAGCAAAGAACAACAAAGATGATGACCTGAAAGAAGCAGCAGCAGCAACCACACAAACAGCTGCGGTGATGGAACAGAAGGAGACTTACACAGAGAGAGAGAGGCTTACAGAGAGAAAGCTATAGTAAAATACAGATAGAAATAGGATTGATGAATATGTGTCTGTAGATTTGGATAATAAAGATGTATGTTAGATTGCAAATGCTAACTATTATTCCTATGAAACAATGTAAGATTGCTATCAGCAGCTGCAGGCAACTGATCACTGGATACAGAATGCAGCCATTTAGTATTGCTCTGTTTATATGTTTATGGTTCAGATACTTTTAACCTGTACTCAAGAATTGTTAAGGGATTTACATTTGCTTTGATTTATGGTTAGATTAATTCTATCAGGGAAGATTACGCTACGTAACACTAAGTCAGGGGTGGGGAACCCAAGGCCCAGGGCCCACACGTGGTCCCTGGCTTGCCTGGATCCAGCCACCGAGGTTCAGGGCTTCCCCCCAGCATTAGGTAGCCTATAATGATGCTCCAGCCCTGACCTCATCTCCCTGTGGGGCTGGAGCACACAAAATCTACTAACCCCCTTCCCCCCCAGGCTCTGGTGTGTGAGTGAGGGGAATGTGGGGAGTGTCTTTCTCCTTCTCAGTCAGAGGCCATGTCAGTGAGGAGGGTTTTTTTTTTAATTTATTTTTATTTGCTTCTCATTTGTGTGAGGCACCCAACTGATTTTTCTGTGAGTTAGCGGCCCCTGACTCCAAAAAGGGTCCCCACCCCTACACTAAGTAAACACTTTGTTTTTAGAAGAATAGTGCCAGGGTGTCAATCTATTATACTGGAAATGGTATTTGTGTACTTAACGGTAGCAGGTCGTAGCAATTCTGGGAAGTTTTTCAAAAAAACCTTTTCCTGCGAAACTCTGGCAATTTCTTGAGGGCAGGCCCCCTTTCACCTAACAAAAGCAAATATGTAAGGCAACTAAAGTGAACCTATGGTAAAAACTCAGAAAGGGGCAATAAATGAGTTCTTCTAGAGATATCCTGGATCTATCAGGGAAGGTAACATCATTAACTCCATTCTCAGTGTTAGGTCCCTGTTCACTTCCAGGTCCATTTTGAAGACTTACAGTCACTCTATGGGTACACCTACACAGCAATATTATTTCAAAATAGCTTAGCCTGGCAAATACACAGCAGCCATTTATTTTGAAATAATGTTGAAATAGTGTCAAGCTGGAGGACTTCTTACTCCGACTCCTGTAACCCTCATTGTACGAGGATAAATTTAAAAAACAACAAAGTCTGGTAGCACTTTACAGACTAACAAAACATGTAGATGGTATCATGAGCTTTCGTGGGCACAGCCCACTTCTTCAGGTGTACGAGGAGTAAGGGAAGTCGGAGGAAGAGTGCTCTATTTCAAAATAAGTGCTGTGTAGACACTCCCAATTTCAAAATAAGCTACGCAATTGACATAGCTCAATTTGCATAGCTTATTTCAAATTAAGCCCTGCTGTGTAGATGCACCCTATGAGGCCTTCAGCAGTTGGAAGCAGGCTGTCTTAGTAGCTGCCTTTTCCATTCATGGCCCAACAAGAAAGCTAGAGCATGCTGAGAAAGAAACCAGAGGGGAGGCAGAGGCAGAGTATTTACAGTGGTGTGAGCTAGGCTGGGAGATCAGAAAGAGCACAAACCATCATACGCAGCGCAAGACCCACCTCATTGCATAAACCTCCCCTACAACAAGAAATGTGTGAAGAAGAAAAACGAGTCAAGGATCGGCAGGAGCAGGATGCTTTTCGGGATGAGTTTTAATACTGAGTGGTACACTAACAGCATTATATTAAGTCCCTGGTGCTAATTATTATTATGACCACATGGCACCATATGCAGTGATTTATTTTTGCTAGGCCATCAGCTACTGAAGATCTGTAGGAGCACATTCATCAGTGCATTAATGCCATTTAAGTCAATGAAGTCATACCCAGGAGGAGTTTGGCCTCTTACAATTAAACCAGGTGATTGTTATCCCTAAAAGAGCATGAGAATTCACTACAATAATATACTTCAAGTAATTCAGCATTTTGCTGAAAGCATTGAATTCTCACCATTAAACTTACTTCACTTTTTTATTACTAATAAGAGTGCAATAAGGATATATTTATATTGAAATTTTCACTTTAAAATTGCTTTTAAGAACATGTTTTATTATTTGAAATATTTATTATTATATATTATTTATTAATTATTTTTAGTATTTGAAAAGAAAATAGTTCCATTTATTACAGGGAGCTGTATTTCCCGCCCCCCGGGCATGTTTCTGCTACTCATGTACCAGACATCAGGAAATAAGTCAGTTCATTGCCATTCAAATTCATTATTTTGAATGCATTTTATAGTATTTGTTGATGATATAAAATTCTATTTTCTAATTGTTCGAGGACAAAAATCAATTGCTTCCAGCAATCATGAAAATAGATTTCGCTCCATCAACAGAGGACGGAGCTCTTTTGCATGATTAACATCTCCTAGTGAAAATGAGTGGACACTGCATCTCCTCAAATTTAATCCACATTCCATCTCTGGAAGGCATCTATTTAGTAAATTCCAAGTCTCTTGCTCTTTTAAAAGTAATCATAATAGTAAAGATTAATCTGACATTAATGACATATTGGGTATGTTTTATTTAAAAATACCCAAGATCTGGAAAAAAATTATCATCTAATTGTCTACTGGAAAAAAAGCATTAGTTAGAAGAAGCCTGATTGAATGTAAAGTGCATAGCATTTTATCAGTATTTGCAATTCCTATGTACAGAGCATGGCCAGAAATGAACCTGTAGAGATGCTGGTGTTCCGTGCAGTGCACCCTGGAATGAACAGTTAAGAGTTATCTCTACCCTGGTCTTCTTTGTGGCTGTTACTGCACAAACACAGCCAAACCCTGAAAATAGCACATCTCCTGCAAATACCAAGCTGCCAGGGCTCTTGTGGGACCAGTGAAAACACAGCAGTCTGCATGGACATTGTAACTACCAAGATCCACTGCTATAAGGCCTCATTTCCAAATGCTGCAGGACTCCACAGTAGTCCTCTACTTGAAAGGATGCTATATTGGAAACCCCAGGACAGACATCTTCTCTCTCTGCTTCTCTGGTTCTCTTCTGGGCACTTCTCCTCAGGACAGAATGGTACTTCAATTTGTAGCACTAATTTGTAGCAACTTGTAGCCACTAATGTAGCATTCAGGAAATTGAATTTAGGGTTTCAATGCCGAAGGTGCCAAATCTGCTGAGATGCTAATAATGGTTCAGAAAGGTGGTAGAAGTCATTAGCACGAAGTGAGGAATCTATGTCAATCATGGATAGAATGTTTCAGGCTGCAGCAGAACTTTAAATGTGTTTAGTTAATTTGACTAGTCAAAATCTTCATACAAAAAGTGTGGCATTATTAAAGGAACAGGTGCCCCAATTGTGCTTTATCAAATACTGGCTGCATATGACACTCTGGCATTAATTTTCTTTTATGGCATTTCTTACGCTTACTGCCATCCAAGTACAGCTGATCATCTGTTAAGCATATTAAAGTCATATTATGTGCTGATAATGCACACAATTGACATTTTATCATTTGGTTTAGAATGTCAGCCTTTTTTACAGGGTTAACAGATATGTATATATGTAAATACACTAATACTGGAAATCTGATTCACAGTAACAAACGGGAGTTTGATTCACTGGGAGTTTGATTCACAGTATGGTTTCCTCCTTACTTTCCACATCTTTGAAAAAACTTCCAAGTAAAGTCTCTGATCAATGATTAAATGCTACATTTTAAAAAATGTATTCAACTTCACAGGTAGTCACTGGTAAATATCCTACATAGCTCTGAAAATGAGGCAATGGGCAAGGTCTGATCTCCATCGCTTTAAAGTTTATAATATACATATTTTTATATTTATATTACACCAAAACACGTCTAAAAAATTCAAAAACAAGATAAAATTGCCCTTACAATAACAAACAGGGCACACTGTACAGCCTATAAAAAATTATGGGATACATAAATATCTGTAGCACATCCTATGTATTTTATGGGATACAAGAATAAACAATGATACATTAAAGTTCACATTTAAATAATATAGGAAGAGACAAATACTACATTCAGTGGAGCTGATTCATTGCTGCATTACTTCAGTTTCATGCCAGTGCAACTCTGAAGCAATATAGTGGGAAACCAGAGCCAATATATTCATAATGGTAGAGTCAACAGCAGAAGAGCAATCAGAGTTCTTTTTGGAACTTGAGTTTTCAACCTTGAAGTTGAATTATCCCTGGTGTTTTACATTCAGGTTCCCTGTTTGACTGTTTGAATATGTATGGAAAGAAAACCAGAGTTATTTGGCTTAAGGAAATTACAAGCTTCAAAAATTTCACAGTTGCATAAGAGGGGCACAACATTCTGGATATTTAAGAAAAAATTATGAGCCACTAGCAAAAGAAATTAATTGAATTAACGTTAATCTTACATACCCGATACACAGGCCTGTTTCTGAATCCATTTTAGAAACTGGAGTGGGTCTGATTGTTTAAGTGGATGTTGAGTTGAATGCCAATGAAACCTAGGTTCCTAAATCACTTTTGCAAGGGAGGCTTAAGTTCCTAAGTCACTTAAATGGTTTTGTAAATTCTGCCCACTGTCAATCAACAGTTAATGTTAAATTTGACTTATCTTAAAATGGAAAGAAACTGCAGATTTTATTTTTAACATACTGTCGTCAAGAGGTTTACCAATAAATCCACAACTCTATGTATCCTTAATCATACTACTCAGTGATTCTTCAGTTCTTCTTTAGTAGCAATCTGTAATGTTGTGAAAAGAGGGCATGTTTTTCTCCTTATTGTAGCTTAGCTGATCAACTTCAAACTGAAAAGCAGTAACACCAGTAGCCAAGACCTGCTGCTGAAGAGTTTTTGAATTCCCAGCCAGCTGCTCCCATATATTAGAGGTAATTTTCAGCACTGCAAGACATGCTTTTGATTTCTATACCTGCCTGATATTGTGTTGTTTAATTGCAGCTCCTCTAGCTAGTTAGGGAGCTACACTGAGATCTAAAGGCAGTTCTACTTAATCACAAGGCAGATAGTCATACACAATACTTTGTCATACAGAAAGCTTTGTAGATAGGTATAGGTGAATAAGACAGAAAAGTTATCTTGATAGCTCTGAGAGGGTCATGGAGCACCCTTGGAAGGGGGGAAGGAGGCAGCCCTACAGTTTCTCCTACAGATTATATTTAAAAAGTACAGGCATACTCCACATGGCAAATCAATATTTATTTTACTACAATATCACAGTGCATTTTCCCTAATCTATCCTTACGTTACAAGAGCACAATTTTCAAGGATACATATTTGTACATCTGTTAATCACTTTTGCTCCATTACTTCATTTAAAGAATTAAACTATTTAGAAACTTTGTTGGACACACATACACACACAAAAAATCAATACCTTTTTTTTCAGAAATATAAAGTGCTGAAGGTACATCATCGTTTTTTAGTCCCACTGTTGCCATTGGTGGACTTGTTGAAACCTCTGCTCATCTGCGGAAAGTGCACCGTTGGCGTTCTTTCAGTCGGGCCATACAAACCTAAATTTCGGGCTGCAGCTGATTTTCGAAGAGGTTTGACACTGGGGAAAGGGCTAAACACTTGTGATTTAGGATTGCTGGCTTGGGGAGATTTAGCCAATGTTCCACTGTCACTGGACAAACTAGATGATTCGGACAAGTGTGCTGGGCAGGGCTGATTAGACACTGGCTCAGCATCAGATTTGTTATTTTGGGTGAGTTCCAATGCTTCTAATTTCATCTGAACCACTGACATATTTGCATTAGTGTCCTTGTGAAGAGGCTCAGCTGACTGTCCATCCGCTTTCCTAACAGTCCTGTTATCCAGGCCACTTCCCTCTCTTTCTCCCAAATCAGAAATGCTTGGAGGGCCCTCCTCTGCACTGCAGCTATTTGGTTTGCAGCCTTCACTCTGCTCTTCTATAAGTCCTATGGTATCCCCATAGCTCAGTTGGCCTTTGGCTCTAGCTATGTTCTTGCGATGTACTCGGATGTGAGTGCGCCAGGGAGAGTTGAGTTTTGTTTTAAGATCCTCATAGGGAATGGGTGACATTTTGCCCCCTGCATGACCTGGGATATGAATGACCGCATTCTTGGCAGCTCTATTGGTTGTCCTCATCTTCTTTCCTAAAAGAAGGTGGTTTATCACTGGAGAATGGTTTACCTGAGAGGGGAGAAGACTGGTAACTGGCCCTTTGTCTGAAAGAAAAGGTTAAAAAAGTTACACAGTTTTAAATAACAAAAACAAATCATTACACCAGGGATCACCCACCAATCAGTCTTCATGCTGCTTCTTGTGATTAGGTGACGGTTTGTAGGACTGACCCTAGTGGAAACTGAATTCCTCTAATACTGTAGTCAAAAACAGAGCAAGAAAGTATGGTAAAGGCTTTGCCTCGTCCCACCTGCTTTCTTACTGTTAATACCTAAATCAGTAACTACGGATAAAATAACAGCTATCTAGAAACTGGTTATATCATTTTACAAATTGCAGAAGGGAGCATGACAGGAGGTAGGACACCGAAATGTGGAAAGTATTGCCAATATGATTTTGCTTTGTATTTCTTTAGAGCGGAGCATAGCCCCGCACAGGGCTTTTTATTCTTATTGAGTACACATGCCTGTTACCATAGAAAGGTTAACATTAACCTGGGCCTTAGCGAGTTCCCTGTCTTTTACGCTCCTCCTTCAACAGCGAGAGGCAATACAGTCTCTACACTAGGTCAGTCACACAGGCCACTCCTTGAGCAGAGAGCTGGAAAGATTCACCAATTTATTTTTAACAGACATCTGTCCATGCTGAACTGAAATCAGGACAAACTAGCTTATTTCTATCAGGACTTCCCATTTTACCACAGTGATAGACTCAGAATTAGTGTGTTAAATATAAAGTAGTCCATTAATCATGGTTAGCGAAATCAGAAAGGGTTTGGCAATCATTGGAAATGAGTATCTTACTATTGCATTGTTTCAGTTTGGCCAGCACTTCCGTTTGCACTAGATGCATTGTCAGTATTTTAAAATATCTTTTTTTCCCCGTCTTTTATTTGAATTTTACAGTCATGAAACACACTGGACAGTCTGTTCTGGAGACTAAAACCCTCCATATACAAAACAGGCATAGCACAAATGGAACAAACTTTCCTACAATGGCCCATCAACATGTTTCAGCTGTGACTTGGAGGGACCACCTCGAGCAGTGAGATGGGAGCTCCGTCTCCACCTATTAAAATCTTCAGCCTCTTTGCTGATGCTGCCTTCAGAGTTGCCAATCAGTGCCAATTGTGGTATTCATTATCATGTGGATCTCTCTCCGTGACGAAATGGTCTGGGAACAAACTCATATCCCACATACTCGCTACCATCCTGGATTGGACCTGAACTGTCAGTCTTGGAGCTGCAAATGACTATTTGACGTGCAGCTCCCTTGACTTCAATAGACTGATTTAAATGGAGCTATAGCAATTTATACCAGCTGAAGATCTACTCCTTGCTTCCTAAAGTATATTATTGTCGTTTCTTTAACAATGTATAAGTATTATCAAGTCCAAGGATGCCACAGATTTTAACACTTTCATCAGTAAAACCAATGTGATATACCCAGAGAGCAAAGACATTTTTAGATACCATTATTCAGCTGGTCCCTGGGACCTAACAAGATCCCAGGGTCGTCATCTTCAGACCCTGATAAAAGAAAAACAAAGAGACATCATCTTATATATGGTTTGCTTGAATGAAATTGCTTCTGCCATATCATTAATGTATTGCAAGTTCATTCATTCTCTTTTGTCCTCTCTCTCTCTACGTATTGATTATTTAAAGAGGCAAAATATTTTTTGCCTCTCTTTTCAGATAGTGAAGTTGTCTTAGAAAGGGAAAGGGCATGTTCTGATACATTACCTGATCTGATATACACCTGGTGAACCTGCTGTTGCTGCTTTTTCTTTATTCGGGGAATACTGCCTTTTCAAAGCATTAATGTCAGTGGTCATACGCTCCATCATCATACTGTTAAAAGCAGCATGGTATTCACTTCTACTGGAGTCTATTGCCCCTGGACTTAGTTCCGCAATGTTACTAGAGCCCAAACTCTGTTCTTCATTCTGATCTGTACACAGTGGGGAAAAAGTGAGGGGGAAGAATACATCAGAATTCTCTGTGCTCACCTAATCATTAACCAAGGAAATACAAGAGGAAAATACATGCCCAACTCATGTTATTTTCACTGCACTGTGAAATAAAAACAGCTATTATAACTATATTCTTATATAAAACTCTAAATATTTAATTTGGTATAATATATTAAACCTCGCAATAGACCTTAAACATATAAAACTGAATTTATTGTTTGCATAAAAACATACAGCACAGTCAACTAAAGTGGGTATTTCACATTACCAAGAAGTAAACAAAGTTTCTCAATTACAAAGTTATTAGAAGTTGAGACTACCACTGCATGAACTGATATATAACTCTGTTTCAGTCAAACTAGTCATTTGGTCAAATGACTGACTATCTGATAGTGATCAGCAACCAGGAAGGGAGCAGCAGAATCAGCAGGTGTGGGTGAAGAGGGAGAGGCAGACTGCTAGAGAGTTTGTATGATCAAAGACCGGCAGAGCAACAAGAGCAGTGCAACTTATTTTCTCAGCTGTTTCTGATGTGACGCTAAAATGGCACATTGGGGTCAAAGGGATAACTTATTTCATGGGATGTTTGTTTGGATTAGGCCTACCAATAATGATTTAACATTCTGAGTAAGTGTCAGTCTGAGGCAGCAGCTGCAGACTTCAAGTCCTCCAAGAAAAGAAAGAAAACAACACCTAATGGAGAGCTCTAGCGTACAGATTTCAGCAAACACAATCAGAAGGAATAGTGAAATTAAATCCAACAGAAATAGTTGCTGGTAAAGAAACAGACAGAACAACTGTAACCATTCCACTTATACAATGATAAAAATGAACAATGTTAATGGCTGCCAATCAGGGACACCAAGAAGTTTTTTCGTGTAACCACTCCTGTGCATCTTAAGAACTACTGAAAGAAAATGACAGAGAACCTGAGAAAATTGCATCTTTGAGAGAAAAAGTTCACAAAAATCAGATTCTATAGCCATTTTATTATATATAGGAAAGTCTGGGCCACGCCACTTCCCACAGCTCCCCTTGGCTGGAACAGCAAACCACAGCCAGTCGGAGCTGCCAGGCTCCGTGGCTACAGGCAGTTTAGATGAACAAAGTGGCATGGGCCCGCCTGCAGCTTAGTTGGCGGGGCCACAGTCCACTTTGAGAAACACTGCTATAAGCCCATACTGTGATTGGTCCTAGAATGACATGTGACTATGCTACCTGGTACTGGAATCCATCTTGAATCTGGTATTTTTCCATGGGGCTGAGGAAACTAAACAAAGTGTTCCTGACCTGGGGAAGTCTATTTAAGGAATAGAAAACAGTCAGGCTTTTGTTTTCAGCTGGTCTTTAAAACTGCCCTCCCACCTAAAGAGGATACAAAAGAAGCTGATAGACCCAGGCCAGGAAAAAGGATCAATTCTGGCCTGTGAAAAATTGCATCGGAGATAAGAACTAGAGTGAAGAATATGTTTTGTTACCATTTCTCTTAGTGTGTGTCTACACTACAGAGAAGATTGAAGCTGCCACTGTCAAACTTTCAGGGTTTGAATTAGCGGGTCTAGTGAAGACATGATAACTTGAACTGAGAGGGGCACTCTGGTCGATGCCGGTAGTCCTGCTTCCATGAGGAGTAAGGGATGTCGAAGGGAGAATGTTCTCCCTTCGACTTCCTGCAGTGTGGACAGCACCAAAAGTTGAGTTAAGGTAATTCAACTTCAGCTACACAATTAACGTTGCTGAAGTTGTATGTGTAACTTAATTCGACTTTATCCCGTAGTGTAGACATACCCTTAGGCTATGTCTACACTGCCCCCGTCTTGCACAAAAAATATGCAAATGAAGCAAAGCGTGGACTATCATGTGCCTCATTTGCATAATTAATGAAGTTCTGTTTTTGCGCAAGAGGCTTTTGCGCAGGAGCCATTCTTCCGCATGGAAGAATTTTTCTTTATTATCAAGACCAGTGTAAATAATTGCTACCGGGGGCGAGGGGGGGGGGGGAGGGAGAGAAGGGGGACGGAGCAACCACTGTGGATATCTCTCTTCCATTGGTAAAAGGGGCTAACCTTATTAGTTTTCTCAGTGTAAAATTTTTATACAGAGTAAGATGGATTTATTTGGGGTTTAGATCCTCTTTGGAGATGTGCTGTAAATGGCCTTATAGCTGAGCCCTCCCAGAACTGAGTGGGTTCAGCGTCTATATTGCTCTCCTGAGGGGCTGTTACCTTAGGGTAATAGCCTGTGTCTTGGCTAAGGGAGACCAGAGCTTCTAACCCAGCAGGATGTTGTGGTGGGGCGTCCCAGAGGGTAGACAGGTGGGCTCAGTGGCGTGACTGGCACACTGTGCAACAACTCCAAGGGAACTTCTGTTATCGAACACGTCACATAAGAGTGGGGTGGAGATGACCTGCATAACTCGCTCATGGATTCTGGTGCTATATAAACACATGGTAACCAAAACCAGGATCTTTTTAAGGGTTAGGCTTATAAGGCCCTATTCAATTATCTTTGGGATTCTCAAAAATGCTAAGCTCCCAACAGCTCTATTCAGCTTAGTTTTAGGACTATTGGAATTTTTTGGGTAATAATCATGGCAAAAATTTTTATTCCAAACCATCACCTATCATACACCACACAAGTGGTTTAATTTAGTAGGCCAAGTATCCAAAGACTGTACAGCAAGTTACAGAATATTCCTAATGGTCTCTGCATACAATTCCAACCACAAATTTCATCGTTAACCTGCAGGCGAATCAAGCTCACACCAATATATCTGTATAGTTCAGAATGAACTGAAATTGTGCCTACCTTTGATTTGTTTTTGGTACTTCTGTAGCTCTGGTGCCAAGAGCCCACTCAATGGTCCAAGGCAGCCAACTGCATTGACAATCGAATCATCGTCATCCAGGTCATTCTCCTCATCACTATCTCTATTTCTGCCTAGTCTGCTGCTGAATGAAAACCAATGGAAAAGAAAGCAGGTCTTAGACACATCAGTGCATCGATGCTAACCAATCATTACTAAATGTCTTCATCTATTTTAGATGTGCAATGGGAAAAGCAACTATATTAGCCTCTCTGCTACAGTAGTTTTATAAGATCAATATATAGACAAATGCAGACTAACAGAGGCTATATTAGAGTACAGACGGTTAGATTTTTCTGGATATACTACAGACTTACCCTGAAAGTGAAGTTGATTTTACAGTTGCAGGGAATGGAGTAATGTTGTATGTATATTTCTCCCTCAATTCTGCCAGTTGTGGAAAAGGAAACTGTGCCATGGAATAAACTGTCTAGAAAAAAAAAATGCACCTTTTACAATTGTGCTGGTAACAACAGCCCCACTAAAACTACAGTACTGCACAGATTTCATAGGTCTGTAAACACTGGAAACATAAGGAAACATAAAAGCTCTGATTTTATGATGTAAAGAGAAGTTACTCACTTCCTGCAGCAACGATTGTTCTTCAAGATGTGTGTCCCCGTGGGTGCTCCATTGTTGGTGTCGGGCTCATCCCAGCGCCATGGATCGGAGACTTTCAAGCAGTCATCAGGCGGGCTGCGCGTGTGCAAGCGGAGAGCGGCATTCCTGCCTTTGAAGTAGCATGCACAGCTGGCTTTTACCTCTGTTTCTTCTTTGACGCCCTCGTGGGCTGCTATTATTGCCCGAAGAAGTGGGGATGAGGGCAGGTCGTGGAACACCCATGGAGACACACGCATCTCGAAGAACAATTGTTACTACATGAAGTGAGTAACTTCTCTTTCTTCTTCAACTGACGTCCCTGTGGGTGCTCCACTGTTGGCGACTATGTAGCAGTGCCCATGAGATGGATGGTGGGCTTCGATTAATTGCTACAAATTGTGGAGAGGACTACGGTGGCTACTGCAGTGTTGTGGAGCATGGTGGAATAGCATAGTGCTTCATGAATGTGTAATTTGACGACCATGTCGCTGCTCTGCGTATTTCCTGGAGTGAGACCCCCTTTAGGAAAGCCACTGATGTTGCCATCGCTCTGGTAGAATGGGCCCTTGGAGTGGTCATCGGTAATGACCTGTTCTAGAGCGAGTAACAGGTAGTAATGCATGATGTTATCAGCTTTGAAATGCAGCTGAGAAGACAGTGGTAGTCCCTTGGACCTTTCAGCCAGGGATATCAGCAATCTCTGGGATAACCGAAAGGATTGAGTCCTATCAAGATAGAAGGCAATTGCCCTTCTAATATTCAGAATGTGTAATGTGGTCTCTTCTCTGGAGCAGTGCCATTTTGGACAGAAGGTGGGAAGGACTATTGGTTCATTGATATGGAATTCCGACCCAACTTTGGGTAAAAAGGACGGATGAGGCCGCAGAATAATCTTGTGCTTGTGAAAGGTCATGTACAGAGGCGAAGCCACGAGCACTACAAGTTTGCTAACCCACCCTGTGGATGTGATTCCAAGGAGGAACAGCGTCTTCATGGTGAGGAAGGTAAGTGATAAAGTTGCCATTGGTTCAAAATGTGGGTTTGTGAGTGAGTGGAGGACCAATCCTAAGTCCCACATGGGAGGTATGGGTGTAAACTGTGGGTGAAGGTTTTGTAGACCCTTCCAGAATCTCTTAGAGGTGGGATAGGAAAATATGGAGAACCCATCAATGGGGGGGATGGAAGGCCGTAATGGCCATTATGTGCACTTGGAGTGATGAGAGTGGTAAATTTTGTTGTTTCAGGTGCATAATGTATTCCAGTATTCCAGCAGCGCCCCAGAGGGTTGGATTCCTCTGTGTGTGCACCACTGTGTAAAGTGATGCCATCTGTACAGGTAAGGCTTGTGTGTTGTTTGCCTCCTGCTGTGCAGCAGTATGTTTCTCACTTGCTGGGAACACTGCTGCTCCGCTTCTGAGAACCAGATAGGTACCAAGCCATCAAGCGTAGAGTTCATGGTTGGGGATGTAGTATTGAGCCCTTGTTCTGAGAGAGAAAGTCCGGGCGGTTCAGAAGTGGGCAGGGAGGTCATAGAAACAGTTGATAAAGACATGGGAATCATGTCTGTCAAGACCACGATGGGGCTATTAGAATCACTTGGGCCCCATCTTCCTGTATCTTTCGGAGGACTCTAGGAATGAAGGGGATGGGAGGAAAGGTGTATAGTAAATGGGTCTCCCAAGAAAGGAGCATTGCATCTCCCAGGGAGCCATATCCTATGCCCGCTCTTGAACAGTACTGGGGACATTTGGACTTCTGTCTGGTCACAAAGAGGTCTATCTGCGGTACACCCCAACGTTGGAAGAGCTCGTGGATGATGTGATCTTGCAGCTCCCACTCGTGCTCTTTGAGGAAGTTGCGGCTGAGGGTGTCTGCCATAATATTCTTGTTCCCAGGTAAGTATGCTGCCATAATAGTTATGTTGTGGTGGATACACCAATTCCACAGCTTGATTGCCTCTGCAAATAACGACTGGGATCTCGTACTGTCTTGGCGATTGATGTAGAACATAGTAGTCATGTTGTCGGTGCGGATATGCACTGAAAAGCCCTGGATGTGTGGGAGGAAGTGCTTGCACAGGTTGTGAACTGCTCGAAGCTCGAGCAAGTTTATGTGGAGTTTGGACTCGTTTTTGGACCCATTCCCTTGCACAATCTGTTGTTGGAAGTGTGCACCCCACCTCATCAGTGAGGCATCCATAGTAATCTGTTGGACGGCTGCTTTTGGTGGAAAGGCACCCTTTACATAAGTTCTGTGCCCGGGTCCACCATCGGAGGGAAGTAAGGACCCGTGGAGGAGGCGTTACGTGGCTGTGGACATGGTGACTGGCTGGCGTGTACTATGAAGAAATCCAGTGCTGAAAACATCGAAAGCATGTGGAACTACGTATGTGGTGGCTGCCATGTGTCCCAGAAGCTTGAGGCAAGTTAGGATGGGTATGGTTGGGCTAGTGGTAACGATAGTGACGAGGCTTTTTATATTGTTGAAACAGTGATTGGGGAGATAGACTTGTGCTGTTATGGAATCTATGTGAGCCCCTATGAACTCCAGGGATTGCACAGGCCATAGTGTGGATCTCTACTCATTGATAATGAAGCCTAGCGACGGAAGAAAGGCCTTTGTAAACCTGATCATGCCTCTCGTGGCATGTTGCGACAGGCTCTTGATAAGGCAGTCATCCAGATAGGGGAATATTGTAATGCCGTTGCATCTGAGATGTGTTGCTGCCACTGTGAGGGTCTTGGAAAAGACTCCGGGGGCAGAGGAGAGTCCAAATGGGAGGACTTTCTACTGGAAATTATGTGAAGCTATCATGAATCATAGGAAGCGCCTGTGTGCAGGATGTATTGTGATGTGAAAATATGCATCTTGAAGGTCGAGGACTGCAAACCAGTCCACTCTGTCCAGTGCTGGAATTATAATGGCGACAATGATCATTCTGAATCGCTGCTTGCAGAGGTACTCGTTTAATTGCTGCAGGTCCAAGATGGGCATCCAACCCCTTGACCTCTTCTCGATGAGAAAGTTGTTCGAATAAAAACCTCTCCCTTCGAATCTTTTTGGGACTCATTCTACGGTTCCTATATTGAGGAGATGTTGCACCTCTTGGCGGAGCGGTGTGTCATGAGAGGGGTCCCTGAAGAAAGAGGGAGAAGGTGGGAAGGTTGGGGGGATTGCTTTGAAGGGGATAGAATATTCACAGTTGATGATTTCTAGTACCCACCGATCTGTGGTGATTGCTGCCCACTGATTGTAATAAGGGCGCAAGCAGTGGTGAAATATATTGGACTCGCCAGGTACTGGAGCGGAAGGGAGGTCGGCCAGACCCTCGACCAAATTCTCAAACTTGCTGCCTAGAGGCATGAGTCGTGGAAGAGCAGTTGTTAGGGGCTCTTCTACGGTGGTTTCGAGGTCGGAAGCGATTCTGTTCAAAAGGCCAGTACTGCTGTTGTCTAGTAAAGGCTGTGTGCCTGTGTCTCTGGTAAGGTGTGTAGCGCTTCCTCCAGTAGGGTGGAGTGTACATCCCCAATGCGTGCAAAGTAGTGTGCGAATCTTTGCTAGAGTACAAGGCCTCATCAGTACCTGTAGCAAATAATTTGGTCTTATCAAATGGCAGGTCTACTTTGGCCTGGAGGTCCTTAGAGACTCCTGCTGCTTGCAGCCAAGATGCACGTCTCATTACCACAGACGTCACAGTAGACCTAGCTGCAGTATCTGCAGCATCAAGGGCCATTTGTAGCACTGTCCGGGATATAGTGTATCCCTCTTCAATGATTGCCTTAAGGATAGGTCTTTTGTCCTCTACAATATTGTACATAAGCTCTGTTAGTTTTGCGTAATTGTCGAAATCATGATTTGCAAGCAACGCTGTATAGTTGGCTATGTGAAGCTGCAGAGTTGAGGAGGAGTACATCTTCCTCCCAAACACATGGAGGTGTTTGTGGTCTTTGTCCTGTGTCTGAGCCTTGTGCTGTGGGTTTTTGGGCCTTTGGTTTGCAGCATCAATCACCAAGGAGTTAGGCTGAGGGTGTAACTACAGGAATTTCATGCCCTTTGTTTGGACAAAATGCTTTCTATTGGCTCTTTTGTTGGTTGGAGGCCCATGGCTGGGGTTTGCCATACTTTGTCTGCTGCCTCAAGAATAGCTTCGTATAGAGGCAGGACAATTTTGGATTTTGCAGTGGGCTGCAGGTTCTTTAAGAGCTTGTGGTGTTTTTCAGGCACCTCTGATAAGACTACCTCCTGACTGATAGCTACTCTCTTAAATAGCGCCTGGAACTGTTTAAGGTCATACCTAGGTGCTGGATCATTCAGGATAACTGCTTCATCAGGAGCGGAGTAGGAGTTATCATTGGGTGGTATGTCTGATTGCTAGACCATTGGTTCATCCTCAATTTACCCTTCCTCTAGGTCCGTGCCCTCGGATGGGGAACGCAATGGGTCTGAACATATAGAGGTCACAGACCTCTCTGTGCAGATGTAGGAGGGGAAGTGGAGGTATGACATGGTGCCCCGTAGCGATAGGGGGACCATCGGGTATGTTGTCTGTCATAATAATGCCATTCCAGATGCCAGGGAGAATATTGATAATGAGGTAAGATGTATGCCCTGTAAGGTGCATACGCTCTCTCTGGGGACAGTGTTGAGAGGAGAACCTACTCCTTGAATCCCCTTGGTAGACACTGATTTGAGACAAGGTGGGTGAACATGGCGAACCCCTTATTGGTAATGGGGAGCGAGAGCAGTGCTGTGTCGAAGGCCATGTGGGGGGCCCAGTTCTGGCCTTCCTGTCCAGTCTCGGTGGTGCAGGTTTTGCACATTGGGGAACAGCAGTGGGATGATGTCCTCCAGTACATTAGGTTGTGGCATGGGAGCGGTCGCGACCCCAGGGGATGTGGGGTTAGCATGAGATACTGGAGGGCAGCTGGGACTAGCCCTGTCACCTCCGGGTGCCTGTAGTGAAGACTGCAGAGGGGGTTCATGTTGTACCGGGGATACTGAGTGTGCTTGAGGCACCCCGGGTGTCCTTGATGCCATTGGTGCCTCTTTTACATCAGGGCCCAGGCAGGTGGTTTGACCGCCTGTTTAGAGTGCACTCTTGAGCCTGTCATGGAGGAGGCTCAAGATTTCCCCATGCCCGAGGCGCACGGTTCATCCCCTTCACTGATTCTTGGGGGAAGAGAGCGGGCTAGTGAGGGTCTGGTTTCTGCCGGTGCCTTCTGAGGTAAAGGGCAAGAGGGATTGCCCTGAGGGGATTTTGCACTCAAGCCCTTATTGCCCTCTTTATAGCTATGGGGGTCAAGGGCTTTGTCAATCAACAGCGTGCGGGCTGTGATTTCTCTTTCCTTGCAAACCCTCGCTGTCAGGCTGCGGCAGTGGACACATTTTTGTTGTACATGTGTGTGTCCCAAACAGCGTATGCACTTGCTGTGGGTATCAGAGGCTAGCATAGGCTCCCAGTATCTTCCACATTTCTTATCCTTAGGCAGGGCTGGCATGTCTCCCCAAGGCTGAGTATACCACCCAAGTTGTGTAAACCAAGCTGCCTGCTTGGGTTATTAGTTGGTTTATTCGTTAGGTTTTTTAATTTAGTTCAGTTTGACTCCGCTGCTGCGGCTTGTCCCTGTGCCGCAGTGAGAGCTGCTGGCAGCTTTTTTGTTTGTTTGTATTTATTTGTTTGAATAAAGAAAGGACTCTATCTAAAGTACTCAATTGTTTCTCTCTGACTATCTAAAGCACTCAATTAGTTGTCAATTGCTTCTCTTCCATATGCAGAGCATGCTGAAGAGAGGGTTGAGCTCTGTCCATAGCCAAGGGCGGCGAAGAAGGAAATGAGGGAAAAGCGGGGCTGCCGGCGCTACTTCAAAGGCGGGAATGCCACTCTCCGCTTCCCCATGCGCAGCCTGCCTGATGACTGCTTGACAGTCTCCAGTCCGTGGCGCTGGGACGAGCCCGATACCAACAGTGGAGCACCCATGGGGACATGACTCAAAGAAGAATCAACATTTCCTCTAGGAAAAAACAAAGAATGACTCACTAGAAAAATTCATAGTCCAAAGAAGAAACATATACTACTGGTAAAATGAGAGCTAGTGTATGTATGAGCACATGCCTGTACAATGGTTTGTGTGTCTCAAAGAAATACCTCTTTGGTATAATAGGATATTTTGAAAAAAGCAGTTAATGAAAATGTGGTTTGACATGATTAGTCACTTGCCTTAATACAAGAAGGTCAGGCCCTTCCAACTACTGAGTTTATTTAGCATCAGTTCCAATCCACTCACTGTCAGCAACTTACAAAAACCTCAAATACTGATTTACATTAGAAATTACCCCAAAAATCATTAAAACAAAAACCAAACAAAACATACTGCAGGTCACACACTTAGCAAGAGCCTCTAGGATTATTGCAGACTTTACAGATGTTTGTGGACGCAGTAGAGAATAAATACAATGGAATTAATGGTACTACAGTAAAAGATTAGAAAACAAAAACTTAAGGAAAGTTACCAACAGCAGCAATTCTGCTTGTAAAAGCGTAAAATTCATTATCTATATTGAGGCTAAGGCACTGAATAGCTAATTCGTTTTCAGTGCTCCTCTTTAACTTGTGTTTTCCTCACCTGCCTAGATCATTCCAGTTTCTCAATCCCTAAGTATGAAATTCTGTCAATATGATTTTTGCCGTTGACTTCAACGGACCGAGATTCTGCCCTTATTTATTATTCATGGATTCCCAAAGGGGGCATGGATTGCATTCATGTCATGATCCCCATCAGAACCCGGCTTGGGACAGGGAAGTAATGATTTAACCAGTGGTGGATGAATCTTGTTCATGTGCCGCTTGAGGCATGTTGTGCTTATGCCAAGAAGAATGCACTCCAATCACTGCTGATGGAAGTGCTTTTCAGGTTTTCCTGCTCTTCCTTTACTTCTCTGATCTAATGACAAACAAGGGCTGACTCCATCACAAGCTAAGGTTGCCAACCATGCAGGATTGTCTTAGAGCAGGAGTGGGCAAGATCCGGCCCGCAGGCTGAATCCGGGCCCGCCAAGCAATTTGATCCAGCCCGCAGCCCACCCTACAGAGTCTCTGAGCAGGGCCGGATTAAGGGGGCTAGCCAGGCAGCTGCCCGGGGCGCCAACCTATGGGGGGCACCTGATTGAAGTGGTAAGGGGCGCCGTGCGCCCAGGTGTGCAGCGCCCCTTACCACTTCAATCAGGCGCCCCCCATAGGTTGGCGCCCGGGGGCACGGCCGCACGTGCCGCTCGCCCAGAGACGCGGCGCCCCTTACCATGTCAATCAGGCGCCGCGTGCCCGGGGGCGGGGCCGCGCATGCACTGCGCCTGCACCGCGCGCCCGCTCCCCTGGGGCGCAAGTATGGCTCGGTCCGGCACTGTCTCTGAGGATGCTTAAAAGGGCTGGTGGCTCCCCACAGCCAGGGCTCTCAGTGCCGAGAGCAGGAGTAGGCAAATTCTGGCCCACAGGCCGAATCCGGTCCACAGGGTTAGTCCTTGGCGGGCCCCCACCTCCGTGGTGGTTTACTTGCACTTCCGCAGGTATCAGACGGTCGCAGCTCTGGTTGGCCGCGAATTGCCGTTTGTGGCCAACGTGAGTGGTAGGAAGCGGCGTCCCAGTCCACGGTGCTTCCTGCTGCTCACATTGGCTGTGACAAACTCTGACCTTCTAGCATATCTCAGCAAAAAACTTCGCAGTATTAAGTGAAGGTTGGCAAAGTTCACATAGTGAACTACATAGTGACCAGGGGGGGCTGAAAAAGCATAGATTTTTAAAGTAGACAAGGAGTCACATTAGTAGGAATTCTACTTTGAATAGAGACTGCTTCTCAAGGGTGAGAAAAGAATATGTTTGCAGTGTGGACTGACTACAAATTGGCAGCTATTAAATTATCTTTGATGGTAATTAAAGACCTGATCCAAAACCCACTTAAAAAAATGAAAATTTTTCCAGTGACTTCAAAGTATTTTGGATCAGGCCCTACATGCCTCAATCTGCAGGATATTGAAAAATTCCTGGAAACTGCTGAACATTCTTTGCAAAAGGTCTTATTAATAGTAATGTTGGATCTGAAAGTTTGCCTGGCATGCATAGCAGATACTGAAAAAATGGTACTGCACTTTGATATAGATTTGAAATAGAGGTTATTTGGCAAACTAGCATTACTCTGTGAATTACCAAAGCAATAAAAATGTTTCCACAATTTTAAAAAATTCAGTAAATACAAGATTTTAATAAAACCAGTAATCCCCTTATATATCTGACATCCAAACAGAGCAGTCCTTAAGATTTGAAATAAAGGGGATGTGATGGGGTGTCTGCTCCGCGCTGGTTATTTAAGGGTAAAACTCAGCCCTGGGTGAGAGCTGGGGCTGTGGAGCACACAGCTGAGGCAGATACAGTTAATTAGAGCCCAGCTGGGGCTGTATAAATAAGGGCTCCTGGTGGGAAGGAGAACAGATTCACTCTTGTTCTAGCTGAGGAGCAGGAGGGACTGCTAGGGAAGCTGGAGACTTCCTGAGACAGGGCAGTGCTGGCCTGACCTCACTCTCAGGCTCCAGGGCCAGAGACTAGGCCTGAGAATACTAGGGCTGTAGATAGAGCAGTGCTGGGGAAAGGCAGGCAGAGCTGGGGAGCCCTGGCCTGACCTCACTCCCAGGCTTCAGGGTCTGAGGCAAGGCCTAAGTGTACTAAGGCTGCAGGGGGGCAGCCAGGCTAGGCAAGGAAGCACGTCCACACCCTCTTGCCAATTATGAGTGGCCATTTCAGACTGCAATTTGCCCCTGAGGCAAGGGGCTAGATGACGACTGGCAGTAGGTCACTGAGGCAAGGTTGGTATAGGGGGACTGGAGATTCCCTGGGAGGGGAGGACTCTAGAGTGCAGGTGCCCTGACCTAGGACGGTATCAGAAGGCATGACACCAGCTGAAAGGGACACCAGCCCCAGTGCTGAAGAGCTAATTCCTAAAGTGACCAGCAGGAGGCACCCTGTGACTATAAATAAAAATTAAATGGATTTTATTGATTTTGTTGCCCCAGTGGAGATAAATGCAAGTAAACAAAACACAATGACAAGTGCACCGAATTTTAAGTCTTTCACTTTTAATAATTTTCTGATTAATTATTTGTGGCAGACACATTGGCTATGTCTACACTGGCAGGTTCTTGCGCAAGAATGGCCGTTCTTCCGCAGAGCGTCCACACTGCTCGCCCGCTCTTGCGCAAGAAGATTTACAGTAAAGCGTGGTAAGAGAGGGATTTTTGCGCAAGAGCAACACTCTTTTCTAACAAGTATAAGCCCTCTTGTGCAAGAGAGCAGTGTGGATGTGCGGCAGGGGTTTCTTGCGCAAAAAAGCCCTATGGCTAAAATGGCCATCAGAGCTTTCTTGTGCAAGAGAGCATCCACACTGCCATGGACGCTCTTGCGCAAAAGCACATGGCAGTGTGGACGTGTTCTTGTGCAAGAGTTCTAGCACAAGATGTTCTTGCACAAGAACCCACCAGTATAGACATAGCCATTGTGTAGCAGCATCTGTCACATTTTGGGGTAACCTGAGTTGTCACCACATGCCCTACCACCTTGGGCAGCTCACAATGCTTTGTTCTTGTAGCTCCCCACTCACAAAGAGGCAAAGAGCATGCAAGTCACACCCTGAATGTCTGTAGGGATGTAAAATCCAGTTTAACTGATTAAAGGCGGGTGAGCGAGGGGGCCACTCCAGTATGGCTGGAGTGACCCCCATCCCTTGGGGTCAGGCTAGAATGGCCCCTACCACGGGCTGCTCCCCACCGCACTCCCTGTAAGAGCTTCCATTGCCAGGTAAGGGTGATGCTTACCAGGTAACTTGCCAGCTGTCTACACTGTCTACACTGGCCGCTTGAATTTGCGCAAGAACACTGACGATCTGATGTAAGATTGTCAGTGTTCTTGCGCAAATACTATGCTGCTCCCGTTCGGGAAAAAGCCCTCTTGCGCAAATGTATTTGCGCAAGAGGGCCAGTGTAGACAGCTCAGGACTGTTTTGTGCAAAAGAGCCCCGATGGCGAAAATGGCGATCGGGGCTTTCTGGCGCAAAACCGCGTCTAGACAGGCACGGACGCTTTTCCGCAAAAAGTGCTTTTGCGCAAAAGCATCCGTGCCAATCTAGACGCTCTTTTCCTCAAATGCTTTTAATGGAAAAACTTTTCCATTAAAAGCATTTGCGGAAAATCATGCCAGTCTAGACATAGCCTCGGTGTATAGCTGCAGTCCTGGTCTAGCAACAATGACTCCAGCAGTCTGTCAACAACACATAAGTCACACTCTGACTTCCACCAGCCTTGGTTACTACCTGCAGGATGACCCCAACATACTCCTAGTTCCAAATTTCCCCCAAAACATGTGTTCTTCGCTGTTAAACAGTTTAGATATTAGTGGTTCATTGCCCTTTTACTCTCCAACCACCAGCTACTTTGAATGGAGATACCGAAGTATCGGTTTAAATATAACAATGGATTAGGTTAGATTAAAAAATAAAAATTTTATTTAACTACAAAGTCAGTAATGCTTATAAGAGAAAGAAAGATAAAACACTGTGACCAAATGCACCTCTTTATTCACACCCTTTGCATTATTGTAATAATCTTTGTAGAAAATATGCCTTATGAGATATCATTTGAAAACTACCACCACACTGGTCAACTATCTCATGGTGATGTGCATGTACAAAAAGCCTATTAAGAGTTATGAAATTATGACTCAATGTTTGGGGAGTGATAAGTTTGGGGAGTGAGTAAATCCACTGTCTCAAAGACAGAGGACAAGCTGACACCTCCAGTTAAATGTCATCCAAGCTGATGGGCAATCACTTGTCAAGCAGCCATTCTTTGGCAATGAAGAGGGACAGAAACAAATAAATACGCATTTTAGCAAGCAACCACATGGAACCTCTTTCAGCACAAGACTTTGTCTTTATTCTGACAGCAGGAAGGAACTTTAGGGCAGTGTTTTTCAACCTTCATGCATTTGCGGACTGCTAAAAAAATTCAGATAGAGGTATGAACCCCTTTGGAAATCTTGAATATAATCTGAAGACCCTAGATTGAAAACTGTTGTTCTGTGGTAATGACAACCTTTCACAGCCCCCTCAGACATGCACCCCAAGGGGTCATTGGAGCATAGGACAAAACCCACTGATCTCGGGGTAATCCTCAGGACAATGCATTTCAAAGGGTGACTGAGTTATAAAAGTGAAAGGCAGACACCCCAGGGTCTCTCTTTCTATCTCTCCCTCTATTTCAGGTTTCCCAACCTATGGATCGGGACCCAAATATGGGTCGCCATTACATTTCAAAAGGGTCGCCAAGTGTCTCCCCAGGTGGCTCTGCCCTCCCTCCTCCCCGTTTTTGAATTGCCTTGGGTCACCAAGTCTTCCTGAATTATCAAAATGGGTCCCCATCTGGAAAACGTTGGAAACTGCTGCTCTATTTCATCTAAGACAAAGGAATCAGCCCTTTGACTTGGGAGGCAGGGTTAGGGGAAGGTCCTGATATGAGAATTTGGTCAGTAGTGTTGCTGGGAATACGTGGTAAGCATTTCACCTTGAACCAAGTCTAGCCTATTAAGTTTATCACATTTCACGGTATTGCCAATCAACTGTGATGATAACCAGCTACAGGTGTTATCCTTAGTCGTCCTTCAGAAACTAGTTTGCATCCTCTTGCTGGCCTGAGGATCCTGTTTTCTACTTGTACATAAACTGAGGTAAACATACATTCCTTTGTTCAAGATAAACCTGTTTAAACATTTGCCTGGTCAGGGCTACCTGGATTTGACCACGTGCTACCGAATTCAAACTTTACATTTAATATTGCTACATACATTCCACAACGATATTATTGACCAGTGAGTCATAAGTTTTTAAATAATACCTCACAAGGCATATTTTGTATAAAGATTATTACAACAGTGTGGAGAGTGTGAACACAGAAATGCATTCAGTCACAGCATCAATACATCATCCTTTGCAATGCTATTGCTTAGCTTGTAACTATTTAATTCAGCAGCTGATAAAGATTTTCTATTTTTATGTGTACAAATATTCAGCACTTCCATACTCCATTAAAAACTTGTATTAAGAATAACAGACTCTAAATGAAACATTGTTTCAAAACATTTTTAAAAGAATGACTTTTACTCATTTTGAAAATAAGTGGCTTCTCAAAGCCAGGAATTTTGAAATTTCTTATTAGCATTGGGAGAAACTCTTGGTTTGTGTTTTTCCAGTGACATTTTAATCTGAAGGCAAAATGGTCTTAAGATAAATGTAAATTCTGAAAATGGTTCTAAATAATCAGTTCATGGCTCTGTGCTTAATGCACAAAGAATGACACAAAAATTGATTGAATGCCAAGTCTTCCTGACAGAAGAGAAAAAAATATATTTGCTCAGATGCAGCGATGCAAGCAATTAGAAGCAGGAGTTGGAACACTCATGGCTGGGTTAGAAAAAGAGGACAAATTGTGCAGTTGAATGGGTTTTGGCATTAAGAGACTTTTATACTTTGAGGTATGTGCTGTGCATATACCCTAGGTCAGAAGAATGCCCCCCAAAATCCCACAGCATGAAATGAAGCTTCCCCACTAGATGAAACTACAGAACCTTCCTGCAATTGAGAAGGAGAAATGTTTTCTGTGCTTCAAACAGTGATACTGCTCAAATCTACCAGAAAAGAAATGTTTTGGTTGAGGGGTAATGGGGAAAACCACCTCAGCCCAACATACCTACCCATTTTTGTTTGATCACCAACCCACCTTTCTGCTTTTTTATCATATCCCTTAATTCCTTTCCCATGGAGAAAGAACTCTAGGTTTGTAAGGAATTCATTTCTGTTCTTCAGCAGCCTAAGTAACTGATTCCATATGTTTGTTATTCTTTATGTAAAACAGTTCTGTTCATCTCCTCCATTTGCTCCTAGTTGCCAAAGTCTTATATTACGCCCATGATACACACTCACTAATCCCTCTCCCCTTTTTCTATTATCTCCCCATTTCCTTCCTGAATAACACACTTTAAAAATACCCCAGACTCTTATATGAATGTCACTACTTTCAAGAAGCAAGTGTTGTTATAAAGGCATCAAGGCTACGTCTAGACTTCAGGCTTCTTCCGGAAGAAGCTTTTCCGGAAGAGATCTTCCGAAAAAACTTCTTCCGAAAGAGCGCATCCACACTGCCGAAGCGCATCAAAAAAGTGATCTGTTTTTTCAAAAGATAGCATCCACGCTGAATGGACGCTATCTTGCATTTAAACTGTGATTACTATGGACAGAGTGGCCACCAGGGCACCTGTGCTTTTTCCTCTTCTTCTGAAAGAACTCTCTCTTCCCCGTCCACACATGCCTATTTCCGAAAGAGCTCTTTCAGAAAAAGGCTTCTTCCTTGTAGAAAGAGGATTACCAATGCTGGAAAACCCCATCTGTTCTTTCGATTTTCTTTTGCAAGAACATGATTGCAGTTTGACGTAATTCAAGTTTTTTTGGAAAAATGCCCATTTTTCTGGAAAAAAAACACCTGTGTAGTGTAGACATCCCCTAAGACATAACTTACTAAGCTAACACAAATTGTTGCAGACACTTGGCATATAGCATTGTGCCAGACCTCAGAACTAAGGTGTTTATTTGCAAACCAATGAAATTGCATGCCTTAATATTGTATTTGTTTAGCTTCTAGTCCTAAAAATGCTTTTTTTTGGTCTATTATTTAAAACATGTGGAACCAATGCTTACTTTCTTAAATTGTTTAATCTGAAAAATGGGTTAACTCTGGGACTTGTTTGCTCCTCCAGCCTGGCTCCTTCTGGCACCTCAAGACTAAAACCTCATAACTGAAGAGTCAAATTTTCAAAGGCTTGCTTATGTACTGAGCCCTGTGTGTATGAATAATCTCCATGCAAGAAAAATATTTTAAAAAAGGAGTGTACACAGAATATGAGCACGTGAGAACAGGTGGAATAGTGCAGTGGTTCTCAACTAAAGGTATGCATGCCCCTGTGAGTATGCAGAGGTCTCCTAGGGAGTATATCAACTGATCTAGAATCATATCTGCCTAGTGAAGTGCACTAATGAAGCCAGTACAAACTAAAATTTCACACAATGACTTGTTTATACTGCGCTATATACTATACACTGAAATGTAAGTACAATATTTATATTACAATTGATTTATTTTATAAATATATGCTAAAAATGAGAAAGAGAGCAATTTTTAAGGACTGGTGTACCCTGACACTTGTATTTTTGTGTCTCATTTTGTAAGCAAGTCCTTTGTAAGCAGCTCCTGCACCAGGGGCTCCACCTTTGCCTCTGGGACCCTGCTTCGATTTCCAAGTAAAACTTGGGGGCATGCAAGACAAATCAGACTCCTGAAATGAGTATAGTAGTCTGAAAAGATTGAGAGTTACTTGAATAGTGGGGCCAGAGACTGTCTTTACTGAAATGATTGGAAAAACCAAATGGATTACACTACTATAGCCCAACCCTTCCCTTCTCTCCCCATAAAAAACAAAACAAAACAAACAAAACCCTGAACATTTGTTAGATAAATGATCCCTGTATTTCCAATTTGGTAAAATACCTTTCAAGAACATAAGAGCATCACCCTCCCAACACATTTCTGGCTCACTCCCCTGTAGATGCTGAAAACAATATGCCACACCGATTCTAGTAAAAATCATTGTTCTTTGAATAAAGTGGTTCAGGAATGCTTGCAAATATTTTTTCCACAGGGAATGACCCAGGACTCCCACCACTTTTCTCCTTGTGGGCTCTCCCTTGTGGGCATATGCCACATTTCTTGAAACTGTCACACAGCAAACCCTGTAAAAGATTAGCTAGTGGAAGTGGAGTCAGGCTGGAAGTCGGGTCAAATTAGGCAGATCACAGAGGCAAAGGCAAGAGCCCCTGCTGCAGGAACTGGCCCCATAACAATGTCAAGGAGGAGCAGCACTGGCCACTCTACTGTCCACTCAGATTTGGCCCTGCAGACCTCTGTCCAAACCTGAGCAACACCACAACCCCCTTGCAACTGAGCTGCAGTGCCACTCAGTTTTAGTACTGTAAGTCCCAAACTTGTCCTGATGGAAGAGCCCTGGGGCAAACCTGAGTGGTGCTGCAACCCCCTGTATCTTGTCACACCATCACTCACTCAGTTTTGGTTCCATGGTCCCCCTGTTGTGACAGAAGAGCCACAGGGTCAAACCAGAGCAAGCAGTGAGGCAGCCAGCACTGCTCTTACTCATAGCTGTTGTGGGAGGGGCCCAATTCTGATGATTTGGCACCCCTGATAAGTATATGCACCTTACAGGTGTTCATGTACTGACTTACAATTGTTTTCAATTTTTTTGTTCTGTTTAGTGAAAAATTAGTTCAGGAAGTGCATTAAGACATAAGACCAGGCAAACTTTCTTAATAGAGAGAACATGGAAAAATTAAACATTCTATTTAAACTTCTGAAGGGAAAGTATCAGAGCCTTGTGGGACCCCCATATCAGCTATAATACTAGCCAGTCCTAAAGGTTATTATCAGAGGTACATAACAGGCAAACACTTTGGACTGTTTATCACTTTGGCTGAGGTGAGAAGAAATTATTAAGTTAAATATAAAGGGAGGGTACCATTAATAATTACAACAGTTAGACTCTTCCCTCCCTGCCCTTCTCTTAGGCCTGCAGTTTACCTGTTGTTTGTCTTCTAATTATAATAAGGTGATAGGTAACACCCAATATGGATTTCTAAAGAACAAATCATGTGAAACCAATCTGATAGCTTTCTTGGATAGGATAACAAGCCTTGTGGATTAGAGAGAAACAGTGGCTGTGGTATACTTAGACTTTAGTAAAGCATTTGATATGGTCTCACATGACCTTATCAATAAACTAATGAAATACAACCTAGATGGGGCTACAATAAGGTGGGTGCATAACTGACAGGATAACTGTTCTCAGAGAGTAGTTATGCCAGCAGGACTGTGAACCATTAATAACAAGTGGGGTTCCGCAGGGGTCTGTTTTGGGACTGGTTCTGTTCAACTTTTTCATCAGCGATTTAGATATTGGCATAGAGTACACTTATTAAGTTTGCAGATGATACCAAGCTGGGAGGGGTTGCAAGTGCTTTGGAGAATAAGATCATAATTCAAAATGATCTGGACAAACTGGAGAAATGGTCTGAGGTAATCAGGATGAAGTTTAATAAGGACAAATGCAAAGTACTCCACTTAAAAAGGAACAATAAATTTCACACATACAGAATGAGAAGTGACTGTCTAGGAAGGAGTACTGCAGAAAGGGATTTAGGGGTCATAATGCATACAAGCTAAATATGAATGAACAGTGTGACACAGCTGCAAAAAAAGCAAACATGATTCTGGGATGCATTAACAGGAGTGTTGTGAGTAAGACTCGAGAAGTCATTCTTCCACTCTACTCTGCGCTGATTAGGCCTCAACTGGAGTACTGTGTCCAATTCTGGGTACCACATTTCATGAAAGATTTGGAGAAACTGGAGAAGGTCCAGAGAAGAGCAACAAAAATGATTAAAGGTCTAGAAAACATAATCTATGAGGGGAGACTGAAATAATTTGTTAAATTTAGAAAAGAGAAGACTGAGAGGGGACATTATAGCAGTTTTCAAGTACCTAAAAGGGTATTACAAGGAGGAGGGAGAAAAATTGTTCTCTTTGGCTTCTGATGACAGGACAAGAGGCAATGTGATTAAATTGCAGAAAGAGAGGTTTGGGTTGGACATCAGGAAAAACTTCCTAACTGTCAGGGTGGTTAAACACTGGAATAAGTTGCCTCGGGAGGTTGTGGAACCTCCATCATTGGAGATATTTAAGAGCAGGTTAGATAAACAGCTATCAGGAATTATCTAGATGGTACTTGGTCCTGCTGTGAGGGCAGGGGACTGGACTTGATGATCTCTCAAGATCCCTTCCAGTTCTAGTATTCTATGATTATGCACAAACAGAAAGGAAAAGAAAAATCTGTTGTTGTGAAACACTTTACCCACTTCAGGCCCACCAATGTTATTTTTACGACACATGCCACATCTCGATTTTCTACTACCCATCAAGCCAGGAATTGAGATAATTAATACAAAAATGGCAACAGCTTGAATTGGCATTCCTCACTTCCTCTTCAGTATTTGATTTTTGTTGAGAGGAACTATAAAAATCTATTTAGAAATGTATGTGGGCAATTCAGATAGTAAATTGTCATTTTTTAAAAAGGAAACTAAAGCCAAATTACTAACCACCTCTCATCCATAACACTCTTTAACAAGGAAAAAAGAATGGCAAATTGTCCAAGATTACATATTGTTTCAGTGATTCTCTGCTTCAACACTAAATTGGAGTTTGGAAGGCAGTTCTAGTGATTAGTCAGTAAGAACTCTCAGAATAAGTGCACGGGTTAGAGAGTGAAAAAAACCTACCATAGGTTTCTTATTTTGAGATAATCTAATTAAAGATATTTAAACCAGAACATTTTATTTAAGCCTCAACATAGTCTCCAATACTATGGCTGTTATTCAGTCCCATAACGGCACCCATTTAGTCACTGAGGCCCTAATTCAGTACCATGAAAGTCAATGGGAGCTTTGCCAATGAGCTAAATGAGCATAGGATCAAGCCCCTAGCTCTCAGACTTATGGATGCACACAGATACTTAGACTTCTGAATGGGTGCAACAGCAGAGCAAGAAAAAAATGTGTCTGTAATTTAGTACTTGAACTGCCGGTAGAAAACTCCATCTGCAATACCGAAGGCCTTTTTCATTATTATTCAATGACTTGGGATTTAAGAAGGCAACCAGAACAAGCAAACACGTTTTGTTTATAATTCGCAACTAACAGTTCAGTGGATTTTATTTCTTTTAAACAAAGGGGTTGGGTTTTTTTACAGTTGATGAGCTAGTCAGTCACCCATAAAGTGTACTGAATGTGAAGATCACATGATAATAAATATAATTGAAGGCAAAAAATTAGAAATGAGACATTGCATTATATAGCTGAAAATCTCATTGAGTGTAACACAAAAGCAATTGACTGGCAACTCCTTGTCAAAGGAGAGCTAATTGTTCTTATAAACAAAGATTTTATTTTTTATCTATTGTGGGGTATTTTAGCTTTGACCGCTGATAATGTATCTGCTCCATTGATAGATTAGTTGACAGGAGATTGTCATCTTAAGGTTTCTTGAAACAACATTTTAACAAAAATCTCATCCTTCACACACAGAAAACTGAAGATTTTTTACAATACAAATAAATAACAAGAATTATACCATTAACCACTGCTTACTAACCTGCATGAGTTCATTGCTGTCTATCAGATGGTCTTCCAGCATCTCCTGCGTCAGTTTACCCATGGTACTGTAGAATTCATCTGCAGTTTCACAGCATTCAATCTGCCTGTATCACAACACAAATTTTTCTTCTGATCTAATTATACATTTCAAAAGTGAACAGGACAATTATACAAAACATCCTCTATATTACTGACTTAAAGCCTTTGGATTACTGCAAAGAAAACTACCATTATAAAAAAAACAGCAGATCACAGGAAGTCTTCTATGGTTCACTGCACTGAGGGAGTGCTCACACTGTGTTAGCGCACGTCAGAAATTCATGAACACATGTGAGATGCTAGGAATGGCTGCCATAGTCTAGTAGTAGCAGAGCAGGGAGAGCGGGTATTTTTGGTAGGGAGAGTAATATTGTCTGAACACGGTGGACAGTATGGAGTGGAAAAGAAAAACCTGTAATGCTGTGTTATTCACACTTAGGGGCCTACCCAATTCACAGTCCATTCTGGTCAGTTTCAGTCATAGGATTTTTAAAATAACAAATTTCATGATTTCACGGTGTTATAATTATAGGGGTCCTGACCCAAAATGAAGTGGGGGGCCGGGGGTTGCAAGGTTATTCTAGGGACGGTTGTGGTACTGGCTACCCATACTTCTATGCTGCTGTTAGTGGCAGTGCTGCCTTCAGAGCTGGGCAGCTGGAAAGCAATGACTGCTGGCTGGGAGCCTAGCTCTGAAGGCAGAGCCACCATCAGCAGCAACACAGAAGCAAGGATGGCAATGGTATGGTACTGCTACCCTTACTTCTGTGCTGCTGTCTGCAGAGCTGGGGCCTCAGTCAGCAGCTACCACTCTCCAGCCACCCAGACCTGAACGCAGAAGTCAGAGTAGCATAATACAGTATTGACATCATTACTACTACGGGAAGGGGAGAGGCACTGCCTTTACAGTTGCTGCCACACTCCAGCCATCCAACTCTGAAGGCAGCGCAGAAGTGACACTGGTAATACTGTGACCCCCTCCTAAAATAACCTTGTGACCCTTCTGCAACTCCCTTTTGAGTCGGGGCCCCAATTTGAGAAACATGGTCTCCCCTGTGAAATCTGTATAGAATAGGGTAAAAGCACATGAAAGACCAGATTTCACAATGGGAAACCAGATTTCATGGTCTGTGATGCATTTTTCATGGATGTGAATTTGCTAAGGCCCTACTCATGCTACATGTAAAGTTGTTAAATGTTGCAGCTGTGAAGGCTATAAGGATTACATTTTTAGTTTTCAAATTTCCAGAGAATTGTACTTGGTCAGCACAGCAGCACATCTTGTATAGAAAGCTTTATTTTTTAAATAAACAGCATATGATGAGTCAGGCCTGTGACTAGCCCAAGTCTTACTGTCATTACTGGAGTAGAAGCTAAAGGTGCCAGGGAGCAGATTTTCAGGCTCCTTTAGTATATGCAGTCAGGAGCAAATCACCTTAATCAATCACAGAATCATAGAATACTAGGACTGGAAGGGACCTTGAGAGGTCATCGAGTCCAGTCCCCTGCCCCCATGGATTAAGCAGGGAAAGTCCCCCACAGGGCTTTCCTGAGCATTATATACCTGTTGTGTAAATGGGAGAGGTATTCTTCCTGTGCGAAAGAAATTACATGAAAAGAAAGATGGAAATACACTTCACAGAAAGATGTGAAGAGAACAAAAAATGAATATGTGCATTAAAGTCACCAAGACATCAGAGAAAAAGTTACAGGCAAATATTTACACAACTAACTAGTGATTTTGGGCTCCCACCTGAAGACACCTTGAAAGACCCTGATTTTGTAAGGCGCACAACACTTTCTGGAACGCAGGGTGTCTCAAATTGGACACCCCAAATCATTAGTCGCTTCTGAAAATCTTAACCACTGTTTCTACTAAGTACACTTTATTATGTTACCTTTAACCAGAAAACCAAAGCTTGATAAGCAATGACTGCAGATGAAGCCTAGTGAGGGGGGAGAGCGAGGACAGCAGTATACAACCAGGAAGAGAAAGCAAGAAGAGGCAGAAGGGAAGAGCTCTGCAGCCATTACCTAGAGAGAAAGGGAACTGGCCAGGGACAATGAAGAGATCCAGAGGGAGAGTAAACCTTGGGCTCCTGCCCCAGACTAGGGAATCTGACAACCAGCTGAGAGGGGCAACACAGCCACATGGTGCAGACCTCCCATCATAAACCCAGAAATAGGGTAGAAAGGAGCCCAAGGAAACAAAAAGGTCTAAGACTGAGCAGACTTAGGTTGCTAGTCAAAGGATCCTGGGGCTAAAACACAGAGTAGCAAGGGGGCCTGAGTTCTCCACAAGCCACTGGCAAGGTAGCACAGGACCTCTGTTAGAACAGAAGACTGCCTAAGATGGTATGCAATTTGTTACTCTGTAAGGGGGGATTCTATACTGACCTGGCTAGAGGACTGAGTCACAAAGAGGAAGCAGCTTGAAGCCTGGAGGGACAGAGCAATGGATGAAAGCTACTTCTCAGACCCAGCAACAAGAAGGTACACTTATGATGGGTGAAAATCCCTTTACAGGAGGGAAGGGAGGAATGAACTACATAGAGACTGCTTCTCCATGAGAAAGTGATTAGAACTCATCTACCTGTCAGGCTTTTTTCTCCACAATGTAGAACAGAACAAAAGTTGCACATGATGGTTCAAAGGAAAAGGAACTTGAGGAAGGATCCATCTGGATAACATGCTACTGAACATCAGCTGATGTAGCTCCAATTTGTCAGTGACAGACTTCCTACTGAGCCAGTCTCTCTAGGAATTCAGTTCACTGATAATAGATCCAGCTTTGAATGACTCCTTTTGATCTTCTGCCTCCTAGATCAGCAAAGAACTCCAGGTGTCACCTTATTTGTTTACATAGGATTTGTACAAAAAGCAGCTTCTGATATAAAGGAGAATCTTCACTGCCTTGACCGTCACAATTTTTTCTCTTCCTTGTTAAGCAGGCAGGAAATAATCAATTATGGAGTGGTAGTATTCCTTGAATTACAACAAATTAATCTTTCCAGATGACCTGTGATTTCCAGCATCCATTGTAAACATTATAGCCTGCTATTATAGCCTCCTATGACGGAGAAGGGTTGTTCAGAACAATTATAGAAGGAAAACTTGAGTCACCTTCTGTGGGTGTCTAAGTATGGTAGTTGTCATAGGAATCTGGAGCTGTTACTTCTAACTGAAACGTCAGGACACTTCAGCTGAAAGGAAGGCCAATCAGTGCAAAAGAATAAAGATAGAAAGTGTGTTCATATGGTGTTTATAACTTTATGTTTATTACATGAGTGTGATATTACAGCACGGCTTAACTGCTACTTTGGTTTCCAAATATATGATTCTTGTCTATCTCTGTACAAAATCAGAGGCCAGAAAAGCAGCATTCCACTTCTTTAAAACATCATCTCCATGAGCTCCCGAAGACTTGAATGCAAAAGGCTGACATTACTCCACTTTTATTTCCAGGTGTTTCTTTTGCTATTGCTACTATCAGAGAGTGAACAATTCTCAAAGAGAAAAGAGACAGTCATTTCCTCCCCTTCACCTCTAGATTCACTGAATGTGCCATATATAATTGTTGCCTTGTGTTTCTCTCCCACAGCTCCATCTTAGATCCCTTATAATCCAATTTCTTCTGCCACTAAAAATCCCTCCACAGTCAAATCTCAGGACTTCACTCTTTTTCATCTGTTGGCTGCCTTTGATATGGTTGCTCCTTGAAATCTGGCCATTTCGCTTCTGTGATTCTGTCCCTCCCTGCTTCTCCTTTTACATCTCTAGTCACTTTGATATTTCTTTCTGTGGCAGCCCCACAGAATTCTGTCCTTTGCCCAGTCCTTTTCTCCCTCTATGAAACTTCACATTCTCAAGCAGCTTCTCTACCACATCTGTGCTGATGATTCTCAGATCAGCCTTTCAACAACCTGACTTTCAGTACTCCATTTCAGCCTGCCATTCTGACATGCCCTCATGGCTGGCAACTGAGACAATATCCAGGCCATGCCAAAATTTTGCTGTTTGTTCCTCCCTCTGTCTGTCTACCGAACGAGAACTCAACCACACCCTCATCTCCTATCTCAATTACGGCATATTCCCCTCATTGGGTATTCACGACACCCACTTCATTCTCCTTATCTCTGTTCTACATTAGGGATGTTAAGGACTAGTCAACAAGTCGATTCCCCACCTCTTGCTGCCTCTATGAGAGGCAGCAAGGGGTGGGGAAGAGGGAGTACTTCAAAGCGGCAGTGCCACATAGCTGAGCCCTGGATCAACTGTGCGGTGTTGCCTCTTTGAAAGGGGCAGCGCCGCACAGCTGATCCCTGGCTCAGCTGTGTGGCGCTGCCATCATGCGTGGAGCCCGGAGTCAGCTGGGGAGTCCTCCGCTGACCCTGGGCTCCATGCAGGCACTTCCATTTTGAAATGCACAAGAACCCCCGCTGGGGACTCTTGTATATTTCAAAGCTGGCACTTGCTTGCAACCTGGAGTCAGTGGGACTTCCCTCTGGCCTCGAGCTGCACCTGGAGTTCCGCTTTCCTCCTTTGAAATGTACAAGAGCTCCAGAGGGAGGGATGCAGAAATGCCTATCGACTAGTAAATTAATCATTAATTAACACCCCCTAGTCTTAGCTAACTAGTCACCATTTGCTAGTTATAAAAGAAAAATAATTATTTTTCAGATTAAACACGCAAGATACAAAAGCAAATATAATGTAAAAGCAATTGCCTGTGGTTCTGAAGTTTTAAGTGGTAATTTATTTTGCAAATTTAGAAATCCTCTGGGGATATTTTCATCTTAAATTAATGAGAATGGTTAGTTGTTAGGAAGACAGGTTCCTGGGTATCTAAGGAAAAAACTGGATGCAGCTGCTTGCTGACTCCAGTAGAGAGTTTTCCAGCTGACATTATTAGATAGTTGGCCTGTTCTTGCTAACATTTCCTAATTAAGTCAGTGGCAAAACTCTCATTAATGCCAAGGAGACTTGGCCCTCTGTTTGTAATGTAAATATCTATAGTGAAAATAAAATATGTATTTAATAATTGTTCCCTTACAAATTGAGACAGGTTGCAGATTTCTCACCATCTATAAATTATCCTTAATAAAATCTTGATTAAAAATGTTCTTCAAAGCAATTACTTCCTCAGATTGTTTCCAGAAAATTTGTCGGTTAATACCCATTCACCAGACAATTGCACTAGATAGGGCAGGATAGGCAATAATTTTTATTGCCCCCCGGAAGGGGTGGGGTCTCAGGTGGAAGGGGCGGGGCCAGGAGACTTCTTGTGTTTTCCCACCTCACCCTGATTGTCCTGGAGTAAGGGAGCATGGGAAGTTTTCGCCCTACTTCCTCCACCCTGACCCCTAGAGAGAAACCCAGCTGTTTTAAAACAGCTGACAGTTCCCTCTAGGTGCCCAGCAGAAGGAGACCTCACACGTTCTCCCTGGCCACAGGCCAATCAGTGCTTGGGAGTAGGTGAGCATGTGAAGTCTCCTGGTTCCTGCAAGAGCGGGCGGCAGCTAGAGAGACACGCCAGCTGTTTTAAAACAGATGACGTGTCTCTCTAGCTCAGGAGTGGGCAAAGGGCCCACGGAGGGCCGGATTCAGCCTGTCAAGCTAGTGGATCCAGCCCACAACCACCCTGCCGCTCCCCAACCCCCAGGCCAATCAGTTTTAAAACCGCCGGCGTGTGTCTAGCTGCTGCGTGCCCCTGGCAGGGTGGGGACAGGTCGCAAGAGACTTTGCATGTTCCCCACCCCCAAGTCCTGATTGGCCTGGGGACGGGAAGCGCGCAAAGCTTCCCGCCCCCCAAGGGCATGCAGCAGCTAGAGATAAACGTGGCTGTTTTAAAACAGCTGGCGTGTCTCTCTAGCCACCGCATGCTCTTCCGGGGGCCAAGAGACTTTGTGCACTCCCCTACCCCGAGTCCCTAATTGGCCTGGGGTTGGGGGAGTGGCAGGGCTTAGCCTTTTAAAGAGCTGAACACTGCTGTAACTACACTTTAGCAACATATGTTTCTTCCTGAAAATAAGCACAAATTTTAACAGTGAGGATAACTAACCACTGGAACAATTTACCAAGACTGCAGTAGAGTCTCTAACACTTGTAATTTTAAAATCAAGATTGGATTTTTTTCCCCTAAAAGATATGCTCTAGCTAAACAAGAATTAATTCAGAGAAGTCCTATGGCCTATGAATCTAACGTTTCTTTCAAGTAGTACAGATAAGGAACCTTTATGCCCAGAAATGCAGTTGATTTAATCTAGAGTACTCTGTAATTAATTATAGAAATTTTACAGGGTAAAGACCAATAAGGTCATCCCACCACTCCTCCTGCCACTGCCAGATCACTCCCTAGAGTACATTTTATACTTAGAAAGCTATATTGCCACTTTGTACATCTATTTTAAAAGTAAGTTTCCTGCAAGGCCATATCATGTTTACATTTGTAATCTGTACTTCAAAAAATGACACACATTAAAACCATATATGTTGCATGCATTGCACAAAAAGGAAGAAAGAAAGAAAAATGACTTACTCGCCTAGCTTTGCCCAGATAGCCAGTGCTACTCTCAGTATAACTTCAGAACCTTCAAAGAATACTGAATCCCAGATCTTTAAAACTGTGTGATTAGGAAGACATGTAGCAAAGAGGGTCAGGAACCACTGCATTGTGAAGACATTTGTAAGTGGGGGTTCATAGCCTCCTAAAAATGGAAAAATTAATATGGCAAGTCATTCACAGTTCATTATTCCCCAACGTTACTTTATAATGTGTGTACTGATGCAGTGTTCCATTCTGAAGATTGACAGTAGTTCCAGGGCCATTGCTGCTGCTCAAAGATCTCTCAGTCTACAACTGTCCACAGGCTTCTGAATAACAGCAGTGAACAATAACATGGCGAGTCAGTCTAACGTAGGAAAACTGAGGCTGTGTTTACACTACAGACCTTACAGTCGATACAGTGGCACTGCTGTACCGACACAGCTGCACTGCCCTAAGATCTCCTGTTTAGCTACTTTATGCTGACAGGAGAGAGCTCTACCACTGTTAGAATTCAACCACCTCCAATAAGCAGCAGTAGTTATGATGGTAAGAGAAGCTTTAGCATTGACATAGCACTGTGTACCAGGGATGTAAGTGACTAGCCGAGTCAACTACTCGCATTCTCCCCACCCTGCTGCCACTGTATCAGAGGCAGCAAAGGTGGGGGGGAAGCAGGAGATGGTGCTGAGGGGGAGCCAGCTATCAGAGGCAGCAGCACAGAAGGGAGGCTGCCACGAAGCAGCATCTGCCCGCAGCGGGTCCAGCGGGAAGCCACTGAAGCAGCAGCCCCTGTCTGCCAGGAAAGAAGCAGCCCCTGTCCAGCTGGGACCTCCGGCGGACAGGAGCTGCTGGACCTGGCACAAGCCAGGACTGAGCAAGCCCAGCTCAGTCCCGGCTCGCACCGAATCTGGGAGCGACCCCCACTGCAGCACTGCATTTTAAATGTAGTAATAGCCGGGTGGTTCTTACTACATTTAAGATGCAGAGCCATAGCAGTCCTGGACCCTGCACGAGCTGGGACCAAGCTGAGCTTGCTCAGTTGTTGCTCGTGCCGGGTCTGGGACCTACCCCCATTGTGGCTTTGCCGTTTAAATGTAGTAGGAGCCAGGCTACCTATGCGCCTGGCTCCTACTACATTTAAACGGCAGAGCTGCAGCTGGGGTAGCTCCTTGATCCCACAGGAGCCAGGACAGAGCGCCTTCCCTTATCAACTAAACATATAGTCAATACAATCTGTATCGACTACACGATTGGCCAATTACTCACCTCTTAACATCCTTACAGTGTACACTGTCACTTATGCCATCAATGTTTATGTTACTAACGGGTGTGTTTTTTCACACCCTTGAGTGACATAAGTTTTGCCAATATATATAGTAGTGTAAACATGATCTGAGCAGCAGTAGAGATGCTGGTGATGACTGCAGATTCCAGAAGACAGCACCATATAGTTAATACTCATTCATATTTGGAAGAGATTTTTTTTTTTCTCCTGCAATCACAATAGCTAGATTTTTTTTTTAATAACACTTAAATTCTGCAGAAGCTGATGACTATTGTAACTGTCCTACTTGCCCTATGGAGAGTGGTTCTTTTAAATCCTGTCTGTTGTATTAAAATCCTAATGTCCTGCCTTTGCCTTTGTAATGTATTTGGAGTTCCTTTTTGTTAGCAGTTTCATGAAAGATCTACTCCGTCAGTTTAGAATTCTGAAGTTCTTGTGCTTGGAGCATGTTTCATATGAATTTTGGAGATAGGGATTGATTTATAGAAGGTCAGTGATGCTCCCCATCACCCTTCAAAATTATTTTATAACCATGCCAGGAAACATGAACTAAAGGCTTTTTGTTTATCTGTTTTTATACTATCAGGCGGCCTATCACAAGATTATCTCCTAGAAGACTCATTTTTTACAAAGGCCTTCAAAATTTTCAGGTTTAGAACTCAAAAGGCACTTGAATGTAAAATAACAAAAAACTTGGTCTTGTTTAGGAAAGAATGTTCGGATAAGTGTTATGCCTCAGAGCGCAGAGCTGTTTTCAGACAACAAAGATCATTTCTCAGATTCAAGGACATTTTATGGTCTGTGTCACTAGGCATCTAGCCAGAAGAACAATAACCAGCCATAACCCACTGCCATGAAATTAGTCTTCACATAATAACAATATAATTCAAATACAGATTCCACCAAGAAACTGAAGAAGACATCAAAGGCCATCCAATTATTCAGATAACTTTTCAGGACATCCTCTGTACAATGCTATGTGATTTAGTATTGCCAAATACACAATTTATGGCATTGTCAACCCAATTATGTCCACAACTACTTATGGTACTACAGTAATCTCTGATTTGCTTCACCTGAAAGAGCTGTTGGTTCAAGATTCACCAGTGTAAGAACCTTTTCCTGCCATGTTAACTATGTTAGTCAATTAGTGAAAGTTCAACTGTATCCTTATGCATTTTTTAAAATGTTGTTCTCAAAGTTTGAATATATACATATATATTTAAGCCATTGTTGTTTTTAAAATGGATGCTCAATGAGTCAAATGTGAAAAACAGCTCAATGCCATTTTTGTTCAACCCACCTTTACTTTCCCTGTTAGCAGCTCTTTGAAGCATGTCCAAGTGCTGGGACAGTTCAGGAAGTTTCATTCTCAAAAGATCTCGGAAAACAGCCATATCCACTGACAATGCACGAAGATTATTGACAAAATAGCTATCAGGCAGTACTTTATCAATCAGGTAAATCATGATCTGTGAGAAAAAGATCAAGTAGTCATTTAGGGTTGATGAGGAGAGCAAATGATCTTCCAAGAATAGCAAAAACTTCTAAAATAAATATAAAATGCACAAATATGTTCTATTCCACTGAGCTATAATTTAGATACCATGGCAAGATGTGCTTTAGGTGTCTGATGTTTAATTCAGTATTTTATAATGAAAGACGGCAATATCACTTTAAACATCCATAGACATTCCAGGTGCAGAGCACCAGCAGGATTGGATCCTAAGTGTCAACTCTTCAACAACAGCTTGCACTGCTAATGGAGGAGTCTGGATAACTTCAAAAAATAACAGGATATAAAGGATCAAAATCTTATAGAAGCCAAATCACACCAGAATGGAAGTATTATTTTGTTAATCAAAGCTAATTTTCGATACTTCTGTTGTTGTATGTGCTCATGAGATGCTCTGAATTATGTAGGAAATTCTCCAATCCAGTCTGTGCTGTTTACAGGTCACAAATGGAAGACTTGCTATCCAATTCAGCATCTAAATTACTGGCAAAATATGTGGCAACACTGCTCTTTAAATAGCACCATTCTTGCATTTTACCTGGCATGATATGTTATTGTACAGTGCACTTCATCTTGCACTTCATCAAGGTAGTAAACTTGAGCAGTATAATAAGACATTTGTATACGCCATTTATTACTTTGATTTTAAAGAATGAATACATGAAAACATACTAAATTGAGCTTCATCTTGCTTTTCCCACAGAAGGAGACAGTCAGGCTGGGGGCTGTGTCAGGGGAAAATGGCAGGGAGTGAGTGCTCCCAGGGCTGGCTAGGAGCTGTGCCGGGGGAAAGTGGCGTGAGTGCTCCAGGGCTGGCAGGGGGCTGTACCGGGGGAAAGCGGCACGGCACGAGTGCTCCCAAAAAAAGGTGCTGGTATGCTGTACCGGTGCGTATCGTCACAAAAAAAAATCACTGAGTATAACAATATACAACTTAACAAATATGTTTAATTATACAAAGAAGATATCTATATTGACAATAATTCATCAACTGATTATGGTAAAATATTTAAGATTGTAAAATGAGACAAATATAATTGCATCTCAATGGACACTGCTATATGCGAGTATTTAAAAGGACTGATTTATCACCACCTGCACCTGAAATATAACATACAAGAAGTTTTTTGCTCTGAATGACTGTCTTCCCCACCTGTGACTTTTAAAGCATTTATTAGAACTTTTTACACTTCTACGGATTTCAAAGAATGAACAGAAAAAAGTGTTATATGCAAATAAGCATGACTCATTTATTTTGCAGTAATGCATTATTTTTGTCTTCATAATTCTCAGAATTATCTCTGTTCTTTCTCTGCAATGTAATTAAGATTATTGTATTTTGAGAAATATATTTATTAATCTTCTGTTTGCATTATGATTTTTTCTCCCTTCTGAAAAAAACTATTTTATTTCTTTAGCCTGTTCCCAAACCTTTAGAACAAGTAATTTAATAATAGTAATTAGAACTACAAGAAATACATTTGCAATTATGCTAATTTCTTATTACTTCAGTCATAAAGCACTATATTTAACATAGCCACATGCACAATGAGTTCTATTTCTATAAGATATTGCTTCTACTACTCTGGACATGAAAGAGACAGCTAGAAAGACAACAAAGCTTTTGGTAAGTCTTAAATATTCACTTCTGCCTACTTCATTGATATCTAAAGTGTTTAGGGGAGAGTTGTTTTTTAAAGCAGTGATATACTTTATTAGCATATAGTAGACTCTGTGGTAGATTTTCAAACAATTGGGATATTTCTCAACAGTGTACAATTTTGTAATTTTTTCCTCTTCCCAACAATGTTGTTTAATCTGTTTTTATAAAATCTCTTTAGTATTTTTAAAGTAGATGAATCACATGAGTGTTGGATTGAGGTCCCCCCCCCCCAGCCTATGGCACTTATCTATCATATCCTTTTAGTTAGGTTAATTTCATTTACTTTATTTATAAGCAGTTTGGTTCTGTATTTTAACCAGAGAGTTAACATTAACATGCTTATTTAAACTAGTGAAGTGTTTTAGGAGCTGCTCCCTTAATAAACTGGAGAACATATGGTTGTCATAAAATAAAGGAGATTATAGTTGTAAATTACTGATGAAATAATTTAAGGGGTGAAAATTATACAAGGCAAATTTTACTCCATGATGTATTTTCCCATTGTTACAATGCCCTCCCTATAATAATTGGATATCTATCTAGAAATGTATACTTGCTGGATTCTAACAGCTGTTATTTTTGCCCATAGTTTCTACATCTTACATAATATCTACAGCCAGCTAAACACGTTAGTATCTGTGAGAAAGTCATGATCTCCTTTAACAATTCAATCCCCATAATAAACTCCTCATGTAGATGAACAAGCTGTACTTTAGGAAGGCCATGCATAACACTGGCAAATCTTGGTCCTGGTGCCCTGTAGCAAGACAGGCCTCAGTTCTGTGGTTTGGTCCCTGGATTCTATGGCATTCTGGAAATATTGCACGGGGGAGCTTTAAATTAAAACAAGAGGGTTCTAAACAATTTAACATGAAAAATGAATAACATACTCAGTACAGCAGCCCCCAGGCTGATTATTTTGATATTCAATCACACTTACTTCATGCTGATTTCATACTCTGTTTCAAAATGCTGCAGATTTTTGGACTGACAGCACACAAATTCCTCATGGAAACTGTCAAGGAAAGTTGGAGGTTTGGACTGCTTGGGAAGAGGGAAAGTTGGGACTTTGGAGCCAGATCTGGATTCTGGTTCCACTGAAGTCAATGGGAATTTTGCCACTGGCTTAATTGGGGTCAGGATTTTACCCATTACCTGGGTATTTTTGCAAAAATGGTCATCAGTGGGCATTAACAGGGGTGACATTTAAACTGTCATCTTTGAGTTAAAATAAAGTATGACCCACTGAAACGGATCTTTTTTCTGTGAGCTGTTTTAGGCTGTCTGCAAACTTATGCCCTGTTTACATTAAGTTCACTTTTCAATGTAATCCTTACTATCATAAGAGTTAGAAATATGGCACACAGTTTTACTCACTTTCAGGGCATCCCCTTCATTGCCTTCCATTACTTCTAAGATGAGTGCAGCTAGTATATTAAAGCCTTGGCAATATCCAACTGATTTGTTCCATCTAGCATAAGCCAGCAGAACTCGTTTCAATACGACTCGGTCCTGCTCTGCCTCCTGACCACAGTAAGAACTGCAGCCTGTTCGGTGAAGATCCTAAAATAGGAAAGATATTTGAGATGTTTTTGTATTTCACTCCCTTACTTCATGTCTCCCCCAACCTGCACACACACAATTATGTTCCTACTGTTTGAAGAGACTTTTATTTTAAAATGTTAGCTTTTGAAAGAATGCCATCGTTTGAATGAAGGGCTGGAATCCAGGAAAGCCCCAAGTTCGGGCAAGAGATGAGCCATCTGTTCACTTGACTTCCTTGTTCCCAACAAACAGAGCAGGAAAATGGAGTATAAAAAAAGACTATTCTATAATCCAGATGGTGCAGATGAAACTGTCATAGATAAATAAATTACCAAAAGAGAGATTAGTATATGATTGTTCAAAAATAATGTTGCAGCTATTTATGTTTTTAACTCTTTGATCATAGCTTGTAACCTATTGATATTTCAGGAACATTCTCATTTGTAAAGTACTGTTTATTTCTGAAAAATTATCACGCCCAGAAAAAAGCTGTGCCCATACCTTAACCAGAAACCTAAAAGAGAAATGTTACATCTCTCTCTTTTTTCAAACACTTCTTGGCACAGAGAAAGAATTACAATGTGAATTTTAGTCAATGGAATATCACGATTTGTTGCCACTATAAAGTATGAACAAGGCACCAGAGTGAGTGGTTACAGGCGACTAACATTAAAATTAGCAGCTGCAATTTCAAATTCTGTTCTATAGCTGAATATAAATGTTATGCTGTTATACATACTATTTTCTAAAGACTTTTTTAACATGTGCTTGAGCGAACCATTAGTCCTTTAAACATTAACAGTTCATTCTTTGGAATTGCACTTTGTGTTAGTAAATTAATAAAGCCAACGCCCTTTTTGACGTGCAAAGAGAAAATAAGAATCTTGTGTATCAGGTTGCAAAAATATTCCCAGACTCATTTTTTATGCCTGCAAAAAGGGCATTGTTCTAGAGGTTGTAACTCATTTGTGAGTGAAAGGTACAAACATGTACAGCACTTTTAATTTTTAATAAGGCACTGTACAGGCAATATCTATAATTTAGAGTTACCAACCCTGGGTACCGTTTTTCAAGCAAATATTCAGAAATATAAGCATTATCACTTATGTAAACTGGTGCTACAGCAAAAATGGAATTTAGAAAATATTCTTTTCATGAAACGATCAACGTAAAATAGAGTAAGCTGAAGACACTAGAGCTGGGGTGGGGAATTTCATGCCTGGGGGGCAGATGCAGTCCCCAGCTTGCCTGGATCAGGCCCCCGAGGCTCATGGCCCCCAGCACTGGGGAGCCTGCACTGGCATTCCAGCCTCCCCGCTGCTCCACCGTAGGGCTGGAGCACACAAAATCTACTAGCCTGGGCCTTCCTAGGCTCTGGTGTGTGAGGGGAATGTCTTTCTTCTCAGTCAGGGACCACAGCTTCTCACAACTGATTTTGATGTGGGTCAACATGGCTCCCAACCAAAAAGGTTTCCCACCCCCGCACTAGAGCTATGTAAACCATAATTTGAACTATGCTGTTCTCTTCCTAAAACTGGTTCCTATTTTTAAAGGAAATGACATAACTGAAACACATACAGAGTGTAGGAAACAGTATTTCACTACCGTAGGCTAAGTGTCAAGATGATCCTATCTCATAGAGCTGGAAGGGACCTTGAGAGGTCATTGAGTCAAGTCCCCTGCCCTCATGGCAGGACCAAGTACCATCCCTGACAGATTTGCCCCAGATCCCTAAATGGCTCCCTAAAGGACTGAATTCACAACGCTGGGTTTAGCAGGCCAGTGCTCAAACCACTGAGCCATCTCTCCCCACCAATCAACTTATTACATCACAGTATGGTTGTGTACCAGAAAATAGTTTCTTTATAGAATACAAGTCCATCAAATCCTTAATCAGAAATTTGCTAGACCATTATTAATTCAGCAAGTATGATCCTCAAGCAAGAAAACATCTCTTTACATACCATACCATTACATCAACTCTAGGAGGTCTAGAAAGTTTATTTACAAACATAACTACAACAACTCTGGGCTATAAACGTTGCATGACTGAAAATACAGTGTAAAATTGAGAGAATGCAAATAAATGCAGTTTATTGAAGGAACAGATGAATTACCCTATGACAACTGTTGTCTCTCTGCTAGTTGAAGCTAACAAAAGTATTTTGCAAAAAATATTTCTCCAATGTTGGCTCGTATTGTGCTCCCAACATCTGTGCACAGAGTGTGCCCTCTATGCACAGATCTCCCCCCTCTTCCAAATGAAAGAGAGGACTCAGTTTCCTCCCCAGAACCACCCCCTCAGGTTTCTTCATTGAGCCAGGTATATGAATTGGGGAAAGACTGGAAATTAGATAGGCCACTGGGGCTGTTTCCCAACCAGCTCCACAGATTTTGAATAAATGTAATACCCAGCCCCAGGGTATACTGTCTTTTCCATACAGCCCTCCCAACTGCTACTAGAGTAGCACAGGACCAGAAACAGGGGATTTTTAAAGGACTGAGTTGTAAAGGTGCAGAATTTCTACATGGATGTGCCTGGAGAGCTGCAAGGTTTAGAGGCAGGTTGATGTGACCATTTCTGCAACATGGATGAAGCAGCAAATGGATTCTCCAAATAGGACTATGTGTGAGGATCTCCAGGCGCAACTTTGTATGTTGGGAGGCAATGAACTAAGCAGAAGGCATCACTAGTCAAACAAGAATGAAATGTGCCTTTCATTAACCTTTTTCTCCATTACTTCTCTACGAAAAACAGGCATGGTAGAGGTGGAAATCAGGCAAAAAGTATTGTATACCAATAGCAACAGCACTGAAACAAATAATTTTTGTGAATTTTAACCAAATTAATATGCAAGAATGCCCACAGGAACTGTTAATACTTGGCTAAAAGACCACAGAGAAGTATCTTTCAGGAATGCAGTAGAGAAAAACAAATTCAATATCTCCCAAAAACACAATTATTTCTTTTCCAGGGAAAATTTAAAAAATTAAATTGTAGGCACACAAATATATTAGCGAAAATGCTAATTACCTTTACAATCTGAATACCCATGGAGTCATCATCAGGATTACTTTGGTCATTGAAAGTGAAGCGCATAGTTTTATCCCAGTCAATTGCTATACTATGTAAGTAGTGATCTGCTAGGGTCAGCCAAACCTAAAAATAGATACAACATGATAATAAGATGCATTATTCCATTCCTATTTTAAAATAAAAGCCGTTTATACATGCTGGTATGTAATGCTATGATCTCACCAATGCTAGCCAGATGTGATTTTCCTTTAGATACAACAAACGCGGAAGGAGGAAAAAAAGGATGCAAGTCTTTTCTGTGTTAAAACAATTTATATAGAATAAAAGCAGTACACCTGATTTCTAAACTGCAAATAGAGGGCCCATTCCTGAAGCTGTTACTCAGGTATAATTCCTACTGACTTCCAGGGGAATTCTGTGCAAGTAAAAGCCAAGGTCTCTGTCATTTCCTGCAGATTCTCCATATGACTGTCCTCCATTCATAAAAAGAACTGGGGGTGCTTGTTAATTTTACAGCACTATCCCCCACAGACAAAGGAGTCAGCAATACAAATATAAGGGAGTATCCGAGCAGCAAAACATGTAAATATAGGGCCAGGTGTACTGCATGCATCATCCCTTTCACCACATGGTAATCAACAGGGAATCAGTTGAAAAGATAACACAACCCCAAACTGCCCATACCACATACTTCATGATGGAATGATCTATTGGAAAACCTGCAAGAGAAACCTTGTAGAATTTCTCTTTCTGTTGGCTCTCTTTGGGGTGGTTTCATGAACTGCTGGCATCCAGATGTATTCTTGAAACATTAGCATAGTTCAAACACAGGGATGACATACATACCATGCTCTGAAGTGCATCTGTGACTATAAGCTAAGACACAACCTATGAAGTTAGGCAGAAAATATTGTATTTTGTAAAGAAACGCTCAACTTCAAACAAAGATACAAGGAATCTTAGAGATAGGAATATCATAGGACATGTTACTTCCTCTAAATCAGGGGTGAGCAATCATTTTTGAAGGAGGGGGCTGCTTCAAAAATTTCCAAAGTGGTCACAGGCCTCAGGTGAAAGGGGCAGGGCCTTTAAATAACAGGAGTTGAAAGAGCTTGTGCCTCCCTTGTGGCTCCCAGGCAACTCATTAGCAGCAGGGCCAGGAACTGTGAGCTCTTTCAACTCCTGCTATTTAAAGGGCTCGTGCCTTAGCAGCCTCCCAGAAGGTGCAAGCCCTTTCAATAGAAGCATAAGAACATAAGAATGGCTGTACTGGGTCAGACCAAAGGTCCATCTAGCCCAGTAGCCTGTCTGCCGACAGTGGCCAGGTGCCCTGGAGGGGGTGGACCAAAGACAATGATCAAGCAATTTGTCTCGTGCCATCCGTCTCTAGGGACACCATTCCTACCCCCTGGCTAATAGCCTTTTATGGACCTAACCTCCATGAAATTATCTAGCTTCTCTTTAAACTCTGTTATAGTCCTAGCCTTCACAGCCTCCTCTGGCAAGGAGTTCCACAGGTTGACTACACACTGTGTGAAGAAGAACTTTCTTTTATTAGTTTTAAACCGGCTACCCATTAATTTCATTTGGTGTCCTCTAGTTCTTCTATTATGGGAACTAATAAATAACTTTTCTTTATTCGCCCTCTCCACACCACTCATGATTTTATATACCTCTATCATATCCCCCCTCAGTCTCCTCTTTTCTAAACTGAAAAGTCCCAGTCGTTTTAACCTCTCTTCATTTGGGACCCATTCCAAACCCCTAATCATTTTAGTTGCCCTTTTCTGAACCCTTTCCAAGGCCAAAATATCTTTTTTGAGGTGAGGAGACCACATCTGTACACAGTACTAAAGAAGTGGGCGTACCATAGTTTTATACAGGGGCAGTAAGATATTCTGGGTCTTATTTTCTATCCCTTTCTTAATAATTCCTAACATCCTATTTTCCTTTTTGACCGCTGCAGCACACTGTGTGGACGTTTTCAGAGAACTATCCACAATAACTCCAAGATCTCTTTCCTGATTTGTCGTAGCCTAATTAGCCCCCATCATATTATATGTATAGTTGGGGTTATTTTTTCCAATGGGCATTACTTTACACTTATCCACATTAAACTTAATTTGCCATTTTGTTGCCCAATCACTCAGTTTGGTGAGATCTTTTTGAAGTTCTTCATCGTCTGCTTCTGTCTTGACTAACTTAAACAGTTTAGTATCATCCACAAACTTTACTACCTCACTGCTTGCCCCTTTCTCTACATCATTTATGAAAAAGTTGAATAGGATTGGTCCTAAGACTGACCCTTGGGGGACACCACTAGTTACCCCTCTCCATTCTGAAAATTTACCATTTATTCCTACCCTTTGTTTCCTGTCTTTTAACCAGTTCTCAATCCATGGAAGGACCTTCCCTCTTATCCAATGACAATGTAATTTACACAAGAGCCTTTGGTGAGGGACTTTGTCAAAGGCTTTCTGAAAATCTAAGTATACTATATCTACTGGATCCCCCCTTGTCTGCATGTTTGTTAACCCCTTCAAAGAACTCTAATAGATTAGTAAGACATGATTTCCCTTTACAGAAACAATGTTGACTTTTGCCCAACAAATTATGTTCGTCTACGTGCCTCACAATTTTATTCTCAACTACTGTTTCGACTAATTTGCCCGGTACCAACGTTAGACTTACCGGTCTGTAATTGCCGGGATCACCTCTAGAGCCCTTTTTTAAATATTGGTGTCACGTTAGCTATCTTCCAGTCAGTAGGTACGGAAGCCGATTTAAGGGATAGATTACAAACCACAGTTAACAGTTCTGCAATTTCCCATTTGAGTTCTTTTAGAACCCTTGGGTGAATGCCATCTGGCCCTGGTGACTTGTTCACATTAAGTTCTTCTATTTGTTCCAAAACCTCCTCTAATGACACTTCAATCCAGGACAGTTCCTCAGATTCAAGCAGTTGAAAGGGCTCAAAGCTCCTGGCCCCTCCACTAACGCACTGCCTGGGAGCCACCAGGAGGCACGAGCCCTTTAAACAGCAGGAGCTAAAAGGGCTCACACCTCCCCAGCGGCTCCGAGGCAATGCATTAGGGGACAGGGCCAGGAGCTGCTGTGGGCTGGATGAAAGGGCTAGGTGGGCCAGATTCGGCCCACTGACAGCCTCTTGCCCAGCCCTGCTCTAAATGATAACAGAATGAACGCATCTTGAAAGGGGGAGATTTCTGCATCCACATTAGGTAAATAATAACAGTGCTTAAAATGGTAATACATATCAGTATAGCTGATAGGTACAATGCAGATTCAGAACCTCTTTGCTGAGTAAGTTCTAAACTCCCAGTCTGAATAGAGTTTTTGCCAATTATTAACAGACTAATAGATCCCAATTTAGTAAAGAGCATTGGTATATTATATTACTCATATTCAAGGTAGGCCATTGCATAATAATGGTTAATAATGACAGATGATTGCTTTGTAGGAAGGTGGAAGAAATGGTAAAATGGAAGGGGAGTTGATCTAAGTGAGAAAAGCCATCCCTGCACTTTCTACTGTACTAAACACTTAAATATTCAGCTACAAGAGGGATTTAAATCCAGCTTGCAGAATCACAAATTTCGTGCATTTCCCATCTCCCACATACACATACCTACAATCTCTTGTGCAAGGGAATGTACTTGTGCTGCTGCTGCACCTCCACACAATATTTGCTAGTAGCGAGAGCAGTAAAATGCAACTCCAGAGATGTTCTCTGGTTTCATAATTCATTTCTCCTGGGCCAAGAGGAAAAATGTCCCATACAAAAGGAGTGGCCTGGACACTGTACTCCACCTCTGCTGGAGGCAGTTTAACATTTACCCTGCCCATCCCTACCATGTGAGGAGGATCTCTCACTGGGCTGCTGCAGGGTAGAATGCTTCCTCCTAGATCAGCAGAAACGTGAAAGAATGTGGGGGAGGCGATGGCAGTGTCACGCTGCTGATCCTCTGGCTAGCAAAACAATGAGCAAAAGCATAAATATGGTCTTGGTGAAGGGGAAGAAAAAGAGTCTGTAACTTGTTCTGTGAAGCTCTGCAAAGAGTAACACAAGTAACAAATGCAATAGCAAACAGGTCATTAGAGGGAAGAAGGGAGAAAGACTTCATTATAGGGAAGAAAATCATAGAATCATAGAATACTAGGACTGGAAGGGACCTCAAGAGGTCATCGAGTCCAGTCCCCGGCCCCCATGGCAGGACCAAATACTGTCTAGACCATCCCTGATAGACATTTATCTAACCTACTCTTAAATATCTCCAGAGATGGGGATTCCACAACCTCCCTGGGCAATTTATTCCAGTGTTTGACTACCCTGACAGTTAGGAACTTTTTCCTAATGTTCAACCTAAACCTCCTTGCTGCAGTTTAAGCCCATTGCTTCTTGTTCTATCCTCAGAGGCCAAGATGAACAAGTTTTCTCCTCCTCCTTACGACACCCTTTTAGATACCTGAAAACGGCTATCATGTCCCCCCTCAGTCTTCTCTTTCTAAACTAAACAAACCCAATTCTTTCAGCCTTCCGTCATATGTCATGTTCTCTAGACCTTTAATCATTCTTGTTGCTCTTCTCTGGACCCTCTCCAATTTCTCCACATCTTTCTTGAAATGCGGTGCCCAGAACTGGACACAATATTCCAACTGAGGCCTAACTAGTGCAGAGTAGAGCGGAAGAATGACTTCTCGTGTCTTGCTCACAACACACCTGTTAATGCATCCTAGAATCATGTTTGCTTTTTTTGCAACAGCATCACACTGCTGACTCATTCAGCTTGTGGTCCACGATAACCCCTAGAAACCTTTCTGCCATACTCCTTCCTAGACAGTTGCTTCCCATTCTGTATGTGTGAAACTGATTGTTCCTTCCTAAGTGGAGCACTTTACATTTGTCTTTATTAAACTTCATCCTGTTTACCTCAGATCATTTCTCCAATTTGTCCAGATCATTTTGAATTATGACCCTATCCTCCAGAGCAGTCGCAACCCCTCCCAGCTTGGTATCATCTGCAAACTTAATAAGCGCACTTTCTATGCCAATATCTAAATCGTTGATGAAGATATTGAACAGAGCCGGTCCCAAAACAGACCCCTGCGGAACCCCACTTGTTATACCTTTCCAGCAGGATTGAGAACCATTAATAACTACTCTCTGAGTATGGTTATCCAGCCAGTTATGCACCCACCTTATAGTAGCCCCATCTAAGTTGTATTTGCCTAGTTTATTGATAAGAATATCATGCGAGACCGTATCAAACGTCTTACTAAGTCTAGGTATACCACATCCACCGCTTCTCCCTTATCCACAAGACTCATTATCCTATCAAAGAAAGCGATCAGATTGGTTTGACACGATTTATTCTTTACAAATCCATGCTGGCTGTTCCCTATCACCTTGCCACCTTCCAAATGTTTACAGACGATTTCCTTAAGTACTTGCTCCATTATCTTCCCTGGCACAGAAGTTAAACTAACTGGTCTGTAGTTTCCTGGGTTGTTCTTATTTCCCTTTTATAAATGGGCACTATATTTGCCCTTTCCAGTCTTCTGAATCTCTCCTGTCTCCCATGATTTTCCAAAGATGATAGCTAGAGGCTCAGATACCTCCTCTATCAGCTCCTTGAGTATTCTAGGATGCATTTCATCAGGTCCTGGTGACTTGCAGGCATCTAACTTTTCTAGGTGATTTTTAACTTGTTCTTTTTTTATTTTATCTTCTAAACCTCCCCCCTTCCCACTAGCATTCACTATGTTAGTCATTCCTTCAGACTTCTCGGTGAAGACCGAAATAAAGAAGTCATTAAGCATCTCTGCCATTTCCAAGTTTCCTGTTACTGATTTTCCCTCCTCACTGACCAGTGGGCCTACCCTGTCCTTGGTCTTCCGCTTGCTTCTAATGTATTTATAAAAAGTCTTCTTGTTTCCCTTTATTCCCGTAGCTAGTTTGAGCTCATTTTGTGCCTTTGCCTTTCTAATCTTGCCCCTGCATTCCTGTGTTGTTTGCCTATATTCATCCTTTGTAATTTATAAATTACAGCAGCAGAAAAATAAAAATAAAATAGCAGCAGAAAGGCTCCAATGTGATGCAAATGGTTTGCTTACTAAAACAAATAGGGGGAAAAGATACTCCTATGACTGTTTATTTTATTCTCTGTCTGAAAGAGAAAATGGTTTGGGTTGAGAGACAGGGAATGTGGGACTATAGGACCATATTAGAGCTAGATGAACTATGGTTTTAAACCGAGTTACGATATTAAAATGAAAAATAAGCCCAAATCTATGTTCAGAAAGAATGAGATCATGAGAAAGAAGAGTTGTGCTAAGCTTGTAGTGACCCTTTGATTATCAGTCTTGTCTTATTTAAGGTTTGGGCTCAAATAATATAAATAATACACAGTTACATGGGCATCATATGAGTAAATAATTGACTGTATGAGGAACTACTTCATATGGCCTTAGCTAAAATGGTATAGTTCAGTGTTTCTTAACCAGTGGTACGAGTACCCTTAGAAGTACTTGAGAGAAGTCTGGGGAGTATGTCAACACAACTGAAATTTGGAGAAAACTGAATTTTTGTTTTAAGTTTTACAGAGCTTTATTATTTTTGTACTTTTTACACCCAAAAATTTCATCACCCACCCAGCTACGATTAAGTTGTTTAAACAAATCTGTTGCAATAGTAGAAAAAAATTGTGTATATCTGAAAACTGTAGGTACTGGGGGTACTTAATTTTTTTAAAAGGGGTACTTTATAAAAAAAGAGTGAGAAACACCGCTATAGTTGGCAATGATATCAAGTGATTGTTATAGGATATTAAAAAAGTAATCTCTTAAAGCAGGGCTACTCAACTCTGAAAGCCCTGGGGGCCACAATGATGCTCACAGCACATGCCAAGGGCCGCAACTTTAGTGTGGTTGCATATACTTGCAAATATATTCAAAAAGCTTATTTCACACTCATGGGCATGAATACAAAGATTAAGGCAAGACTACACAACATGCAGGCCCCGTTTAAGTCAGTTCTGCTGATATTAATAAAACGCAATATTTACCCGATTTCCACCCACGACAGCACTTTTAATGGGCAATGACAGTCCAGGAATTTAACTACTAAAAAGCATATCAACAGAAGCCCATTATATTGACTAGCCATTATGGAGCGTGTTTCCAGTGAAGGCCCTGTTCAAAGGAACCCACCCATGGGCCACGTGTTGAGCCTTACATAAACACAAACAGCACCGCGGGCTGCAAACAAACAGGCCATGGGCCACATGCGGCCATGGGCCGCGTGTTATGTAGCCCTGTCTTAAAGGTTCATAGCCAATATCTGCAGGACTACATTTGGAACCAACCAATATAGGTCTAAACATCCTTTACCAAGTATCTTGATAAAATGCCTATAAATATATTGTTACTGTTTGACTGTAGTAAATTGCTATTATGTAGGCTTATGTAGACATGTTTAGAGTAATACCATTTGGCCTTTGGATTTAACATAGAAATTTATGGTTAAATTAATATCATGGAAATACCCTGCATACATAATATTCCAAAAGGGTGTAAGAAAGGAAAAGGAGAAAGATCCCAATACACAAAAATTATATTAAACCATGTATATATCTTATGTATGTTTTAATCCTTCTGTAATGGTGCTTGAATGAAACTGAAGCCAGAATGTCCCCTACATTTAGTCTGTGCAAAAGACTAATGCACAAGGTTTTAACTTTTGGGAATATGGCTTCAAATCTTAGTTAAGGATGCAGTAAAGTAGATTTTTCAATCTCAATGTAATTCCCAGTGGATACATTTTTACAGCACTAACTCAGCTGTTTCATATTAATGAGAGTCTCTAATGCACATCATTCTTAGCCTTAGCTCCCCTATTATTCTAGCATGCTGCTTTTCTCTGACCAAATGTTCATGTGGGAATTCTTATCAGCACTATGCCTTGTTGAAAGCAGTTATCAACTTCAGCTTCATAAGTTTAAAGGCCTGTCTGCTCAGGAGATTTGCCCTGATTTCCAGGCATTGACAATCAGCTATCAGGAAAGATTTGTAAGTGGAAACCCTTAATGTAGGCAGAGTAAAGTGGTAAAAGCCAAAACCTGCACTGCTACAATTTTCCTGAATTTCAAGAATGATCAACAGCACGAGTGTAAATAGCACCTTGCTTATCTATGCAACAGTGCAGGTGGCTGGTCCTGGATAGCTCTGAACAAGGAAAAATCCCCAGTGCATACGAAGCAAAAGACTCTCAAATTTATACCATTTCCAAACCATATGTGACTGCCATTATCTCATGAATTGTGAAGATTTACCTACCTTCCTCCTCCACTCCTTTGGTATTCCTGTTGGCAGTCTGGCCACTGCTTTGAGAGCATCATACCACTAAAAGCAAAAACATCCAGCACACGAAACATGGGATTAGTTTAATTCAGAAATGTATGCAATACTGTAGGTAAGAAACATTATTTAATTTCTTAAACATGGGAAATAAAATGACTGAGCCATAAGATGGACTGGTTTCTAGAGTTAATACAGAAACACTAATTCAAGGCAAAATATAAATCTTATTTATATAACAGAAAATATAAGACTCTGACATTATGTGGATTCAAAGAAGTCAGAGAAAACAAAAAAACTGTATTACAATTTCCAAAATGCTAGTTAAAACAAACCTATATAGTGGCAATTAATATACCCATATTAAGATAAAAAACAAAACAATGCACCTTTACAGTAATAAGTACATGGAAAAGAAAACTTCAGTTTTTTAAAAACAAGTGAAAACAAATGAAGTTACCTGCTGAAAACCATTTTGACCTAAAGATGGTTCAAGAGTAAACTTCAACTTTGTATCAACCCCTAGAGACAACAGTAAAACAAAAAGGAAAATAAGACAAACCAAAATAATGACCACTATTTAGAAAAAGAAAAAAATTAATCAAGTAAAGAGAAAATAAAGAACTCTACATTGAACTATGTATTTTTGAATGACTGCATTCTATTACCATTCCTGTTTTCAAAGCAAACTGAAGGTGTATGTTAAAAAGTATAAATAATGCTTTAAAAATGGAATAATCTCCTGCTCAGTATTTTACTGTGGTTCGGCATAACATGTTTTGCTAAGATCACTCCATGCTGAGGGATCTCCACATGGACATGCAAGTCAGAGCTCTTTACTTTCCCTCTCTTCTCCAATGGACTTTTCCATTACTACAGTTTTATATATAATAAATAACCCGTTGTAATGGAATGTTATATACATAAAATAAAAACTTGTTGCAATGGAAAAGTCCACTGAAGAAAAGAAGGAAGGCAAAGAGCTCTGACTTTTTCATAATGTGTGCATAATATACAATGTCCATAGGATTCCTCAGTATGCAGTGAGCATGCATGACTCCCAAAAAAGTATGTTATGCTAAACCACAGTAGTGTACTGAATAGGAAATCATTCCATCCTTAAAGCATGATATCTATACATAAAAATATAAAAAAGCCTTTATTTCGATATGCTTCTGATTCTGGATATTAAAACAGAGACATTTACCTTTATTTTATTACATTAATTAGTATATTGCTTAATATGTTATATTTAATATGCTATCATTTCTCTATATGCTGTTTAAATTTGGTTAGTACTCATTTAAATGTAAGAGTTTCTTCTGCCTATAAAAAGCAATTAAAGTTAATTAATATTTTTAATATAGATGACATTTTTGAAATGCAAACTCAGACATGAGACTAGGATCTCAGGTTTGGCTTGTAATAGTTTCTGATTATAGCATCTGGACACACCATAATCTAATATATAAAGGAGAATGTTTGTGCGCTAATAACTTGGGCACTATAAGAGCTACCACAACCAAACTTTGCATGGAGTAACCTTTCCTCCAGGAGAAGGTTTTAAGGTTCTTTTGGCAGCGCGGGGAGAAGCGGCTTCCCGCGGGGGAAGTGGCGGGGACAGTCACTCACTAAGGTCGGTGGTGGAGGCGCGAGGGGAGGGGCGGCTCTCTGAGCGGCAGCTGCCCCACTCGCCTCTACCAGGCCGTTCCACTGCGCAGATGCAGCCGTGGCAGGGGAGCGCCCTCCTCCTTCCCACCCGTGATGTCACTCGGCCCGGGCCCCTCCCCTCCAGCGGCGGCCACGGGTTGCCGAGCAGCGGGCTGGAGCTCGCGGCCACCACTAGGGAGCAGTTGCGGGTGCAGCAGGGCAAGCACAGCGGGGAGGCGGTGGTGGTGGTGGTGCTGGGAGTGGCTCGGGGTCTGGTGCAGCTTTCTGGTAGCGTGGCGGGGAGCCCAGCACCTGCTCGCTGCAGCCCGCGGGAGAAGGGAGCCCCTGGCGCAGCCCCATGGTGCGGCAGGTAGCGAGGCAAAAATTTCAGGGCGGTGGTGGGGTCGTTGCCCCCCGCGGCACCTGCAGCCCCGGGCACGAGCTGGGCCGCCCCATCCACCCTAGGTCCCGTGCTCTCCCCCTACTACACTTCACACAGGGCATCCCCGGCAGGACCCCACCGCCCACCCCAAGCAATGCCAAGTAACTCTAGCTAGTATATATAATAATACATAAATCCAATGTATATCATGCATGTTAGATTAAATTAGTCCTCAATCATTCAGAATGTCGCTGTCCAAAACTGAGGTGCTGAACAGTCCGAAATTTAATTCTTCACTCACATTCTCTTTGCACTAACTGGTATCAAAAGAATGTATACAAAAGGACAAAGCCCTTCTAAAGACATTTTTCCTATGACACCTAATTAATGGCACCATGTGTGCTTTGTATTTAAAATCTTTCCATATGAAGATGGTCTTTCACACACACACCCATCCATGTAAAGATCTCTGTGCTTCAAGTAAGGCAATTCAACAGAAAGGCAATTCAACAGAAACACTCCTCACTTCGCTGAATTAGGCCTTGTATGTTTGGGGGAAAACCGTAGTGGCATTTGCTAGTGCTGAGCGATTAAGTTTTGACAGTATTTCCATATGAAACTGCTGATGAGATGTTTAGAACTTGACTAGAAGAGGTGGTATACAAAGGTTTAGACTGAAAGCAAAGTCTTCCACATACATGTTGGAAAAAATCCAGCAAACAAAACCCTACCCTAGATTTGGCCATTTTAAAATTGTATCAGGGAATTTACCATCTGAATGCTTTTATCTGCACTTAAGGTAAAAACAGCCTTAATGGGTTTGGGGAGATTCAAGGATTTGTCTTCTATATTAATATTTTCAATGCATTGAAAAGGATATGTTTTTGGACATTTTGGTGCTTACACCTGGCAGTAAGTACTACTTAGGATTCAGCTCCTGCCCCATGGCACTCAAAAGGAGCTAGATCACATTTGCTGCAAACACGTATCAGTACAACAAAACCAGATCTCATCCCTGAACAGTCTATTTCTAAACACAAAAAATAATAAAGATATACAGCAATTTATTTAAATTCAGGCCAATAGCTAGCTGCACCCTTTCTTAAAGTATAATTGCAGAGGGCTCTTTAAGGTAACATTTTCTGCTATCAGTGAATAGTAGACAGAAGCAATAACCCTCCTGAATAGTCATGCACTTACCCCCAACTCAGTACTCAAATACAGAGAGCATTCCAGCTTTCCATGGCTTACAGACCCATCTAATACCAAGGCCTCTGTAGTCCTGCAGTTTACACAAGGAAAACACCACTAGCAAAGCCAGCCAGGAATAGAGAAGGGTGTGGCTGGACAAATATAATCTTGAAAATAGGCAGAATGTTATACATCTAATCGAAGACCCCAGACATGGCAAGGAATGCAGTGGAGACTTGTTCTGCGTAAATGAGACCAAAGGGCTCCCAAATCTCAACTCACAAATGTTTTCCAGATGATGACACTGATTTAATAAAGGGATGATGTCACTAAGCAGAAAAGAGAGACTCCTGTCAGCAAGGCGCCTAAGGAGATACATTGTCACCCTGAGTTAGACTCATTGGCTAGTAATCTCTCTAAGATGAATTAACAACTCCTTGCCATGTTGTTTAACCTCATATAAAAGAGCCATAGATCAGAATGCGGAAGCATAGAGGAGTCATCTCCAAGTGAGTGCCAAAATGATGCCTGCCCAGAGAACCCTGGCAATCAGCTCACTAATTCACAGCACACCAAAAATTGCTGTAGAGAAGCCATTTGACAAATTAGTCTACCACAGGAAAGCTCCTGTCATATGTCCTAACTGTGGAAAATTACTGGATTGATATCCATCTTTACAGGAGTCCAAAATCTAACACTACCCTTCATTTTCTATGCCATGAGGATGGTACCCGGATTAGAGTAATCAACTATATGAGCACAGAAAGATATGGTAGCCAAATAAGAAGTCTTGCTGGAATAATCAAAACCCCATTTCTCAAGTACAGCAATGAACTGCTCCTTGGGGCAAGGTATCAGACCAAAAGTCTGGGAATCCTTCAGTTGCCCCAAGAAAGGGCACACAGGAAGGGGGTGTGTTATGACCCCAGTATTCTTGGGCCCATGGACTAGTCAATTAGCCCTAAAGCACTCAAATATTTGCAATCCAATCACCACAAGCTCTGACTGTACCTTCAGAGCAGCTGCTGAAACCTCTTCCATTGACAGTGACCAAAAGTGAGCAATGATAGTATCAAATACACAGAAGGTACCTGACCAGAAACTGACACTACATCCTAAACCAGTGGTTCCCAACCTTTTCCAGATGGGGACCCATTTTGACAATTCAGGAAGACTTGGTGACCCAAGGCAATTCAAAAATGGGGGGAAGCGGGGGGGGGGCAGAGCCACCTGAGGGGACACTTGGCGACCCTTTTGAAATGTAATGGCAACCCATATTTGATTCCCGACCCATAGGTTGGGAAATCCTGTCCTACACAAAGGAGGAAAAGCCTTACAACAGCTGGGCTCTCAAAATTTAGTGATGCAAAGTACAGTCTGACGGTTGGTTCAAAAACAAAAACAAAAAAGCCACCTCAGTTCTGTTTTACTACAGGGTTATGTCCACTCACATAGGCTATGGCTACATTGGCATGATCTTGCGCAAATACTCTTTAACGCAAGAGTTCTTGCATTAAAGTATTTGCGCAAGAGAGCATCTACACTGGCATGTGCCTTTGCGTAAGAGATGTGCTTTTGCGCAAGAGCATCCGTGCCAGTGTAGACGCTCTCTTGCGCAAGAAAGCTCTGATGGCCATTTTAACCATAGGGCTTTCTTGCGCAAGAAATTCATGTTGCCTGTCTACACTGGCCTCTTGTGCAAGAACAGTTGTGCAAGAGGGCTTATTCCTGAGCGGGAGCATCATAGTTCTTGCGCAAGAAGCACTGATTTCACACATTAGAACATCAGTGTTCTTGCACAAGAACTTGCGGCCAGTGTAGACAGGCAGCAAGTTTTGGCGCAAAAGCAGCTGCTTTTGCGCAAGATCGCACCAATGTAGACACAGCCATAAGGTATGTCTACACTTGCCCCCTAGTTCGAACTAGGGAGGCAAATGAAGCATACCGAAGTTGCTAATGAAGCACGGGATTTAAATATCCCACGCTTGATTAGCATATTCGCAGACAGTCACCATTTTAAAAAGCCGGTAGCCCGAATTAACTCGCCGCGTGTAGACCGATCCAAAACCCTTCCCTTGAATTAACTGTTACTCCTTGTGCAAGGATATTTAAATCCCGCGCTTCATTAGCAACTTCGGTATGCTTCATTTTCTTCCCTAGTTTGAACTAGGGGGCAAGTGTAGACATACCCATAAGGAATAGTGAAAGCAGTGTATAGAGTGATCCTCTGTGTAATCCATAACCCTAGCAACCCTGGGATGCACCCGGACATAATGAAGCATACTATGAAACTGGCTTCCAGAGGCTTCTGGATCTCAGCAGATACATACCACTGAGAAAGTCATAGTAAGACCTCATTAAGTGCATTCAACAATGAGGAACAAAATGTTAACATCTTCTCTGATCTCTATGATGATGGCAACATGTAACCTCAGATATGACAACACTTTTTGCTTCTTACTTTGGGACCACAGCAAACCCACACTGCTAAAGGTGAGACTGTGATGTGCTTCTAGTATCAGCTCCTCTATCCTGTCCTGAGGATGAAGGATGGGTGTCAGAGCTGCAGACAGGAATCACTGTGCTATTTAATCTATCAAGCTTTCCAGAATAATGGGAGTGTCTCCAATATTAGGAGGCTGTTGCATTAGCTGGAATCAGCTGTGGACAGTTGGGATCCTGAGATATATTCAAAAAAATTTGGTAAAGTCTGTGTTAAAGAAACCTGTTTTTGGTTACTAGCAGCCCTATGAAATAGGTTATCCCCAAGAACTTTATCATGTAAATATATTAAGCAATCACTTTTCCAAGATAACCAAGACCACCCAAAACTGGTCTCAAATACAGCTTACTCACTTTGCACTTCAGTGCTCATGAAACACATTGTATATTCAAATGTAGTGCAACGGGAACTCTGCACTTTGCAGAGTGTTGTGCATAGCTTTAAGTTCTAATACTCATTCAAAAAAAGTTAGTTAAAATATAATTACGTCAGTTTTACTTTATGTTCATGATAACCCACAGACAGAATAATGCATCAGCTACAAGTGATTGTTTATACATTAGATATCTATGTTTAAGTATTTGCATTTCTAGTACTCTAAAAAGATAAAATGATTCAATTTTTGCATTGTTAGAGTTTTGTGAACAAAAAACAAAATTTTGGAATCAAATAACTGAGTCCCCTTGGCTTTCTAGTAAACTACAGATCCACCTTTGTTAAAGGCTACCTTCCTTAAGAGACATCATTTTGCTAGTCCCAAAATGGACACTTAATAAAGGTTTAATTCTGTTTGAAACAGAAGTCGTTTCTAGGAAAAAATAGATTCAAAATTAATGCCCATCTCTTTAAGAAAACAGTTGGATTTAGACTACATTCAAAGGGCCCTTAGGGGAAGGGAATTTCCCAGGGCAGCACTCCCAAGGGTGGTGGAGAAACATGGACAGTAAAGCCCCAAAAGCATGGCAGAGTGATGCAGAAAGTGGAGTGGAGGTGAAAAAGATTGTACACATGCAGGGAGATGTACATGAGTGATGCAGAAGACCCAGCCATATAATGTGAATGGAGGGCATCCACAAAGAGGGATGGGGACAACAAAGCAGTGCAACACAAAGAAGAAAAAAAGACTAGGGAGAGCAGGCATAAGCTAGATGGGAGAAGAGCAAGAGCAGACCAGCTATAAAGGCCACGCACCAGTCCCAAAGAAGGTCAGGAACTGAACAAGCAGAACTGCAGGTAGCATGGCCCATTGGGACGCAGAGGAGGGGCAGGCTTCCAGACAGGGTGTACTCCATTGCTGCTGGAGCACAAAGCCGCTGCTTCACCCATCCACTCCCCAGGGAGGAGAGGCAATTTTCCCAAGTGGAAAGACAGCTAAGGGGTGAGGCCAGTCTTCAGGTACCACCCCAGCGGCCCTGGTCCATGCCCCTAAGTCCAACAACGGGTCCCAAGCGCCTCCCAGAGCCACGCTGGCGCGCAGTTTTTCTCCCTGGGCCGGGCAGACGGGGCAGGCAAAGCGCCGTCAGCCATTCCGCACAGAGATGCCTGCCATGTAAGCGGCAGCGCGGCCAGCACCCGCTCTGCGCTCATCATCCCCGCCCGCCACGCGCGGCAGGCCCCGAAATTGGCGGCCGGGACCGAGCCTGCAGCAAGGGCAGCAGCGGCGTGTCCCCGCCCAAAGCCGCTGCGGGGCCAGGGCGGGGAAGGGCCAGGCGGCGCGAGGAGGGTCCATGCAGGCTGACATGCAGCGGTTGCGGCCGCGCCTCTCTCCAGGCGCAGCCCCGCAGCACGGCGCTGGAGAGGCTGCGGCTGGCAGGGAGCGGCCATTTGCCATGGGCACGGAATGACAGACACGCCCGAGGCACCCCCGCTCCCACATCCCCCCGGCGCGCGGCGCCTACCCGGGGATCTCATCTCCGTCCTGCTCCCCGCCCGGGAGAAGCGCTGGTCCCTGACTGGCAGCAGCCGCCCGCGGTCCTCTCCGACGCCCAGCGCACGCTTGCCCGGCTGCGGCTCCGGGTCAGCTGCCTGCCCCTTCCCGCCCGCCCGGCTAAGCCTGGCTAAGAGCATTAGGGAAGCCGCCACCGACAGCAGCGCCACTTTCAAACCCCAGCCGGGCCAGCGCTGAGGCCTGGGGAGCAAAGCCCGCCGCGGTCCTTCGCTCGCCTTCGGCCGCGCACACGCTACCTGGCTCCAAGGTGCAGAGCAGGCGAGGAGCCGTCCTGGAAATGCAGCTCCGCTTCTTCAACACATTGCTCAGGATGGTGCCCACGCCGCCGCCTGTGTTTTGCCTTTTCAAACATCTTCCTCCGCGCCTCAGGGAGCCCGTCAGCTTGTCCTGCCTCATGGGTGCCCACGGGGCTCCGACAAACCATCCACGCTGGGCTTCGCCCCAGCAGGTGGTGCCCAGCGGCCCCCGTGACGCAAATTCAGACGACGCTCTGCTTTATTTACAGCTGTGCAAGGCTTTCCTTAGCGACCGAAATCTCTCCTGACCCAGGCATTAGAGCAGCAGGAGGGCCGGTCTGGGAGGCGCTACAGGGAGAGAGGGCGCAGGAGTGTGCTGCAGAAGCTCTCTTTGCTGGAGGACATCTGCAGTGCAGAGAGAGCAAAGTCGAGGTGCAGAAGAGAAGGGGGAGCGGATCCCGCCCACAATCCCTCCCAGCATCACTGACTGAAAGCCCAGCAGAGTTCCCTCCCCTCCTCCAGCACCACCTGGGAGCAAGCAGGCGTGAAGCTAAAGGAAGTAGCAGCCTGGTTTAAAAATAAAATGAATCTCAACAGCAACTGGATGGCAGCATCTATCAAGGAGCTTGTCACAGCCACATAAAAGGGACTCTAGCTGTGGAGGAGCATCAGCACTTGGGTACATTCAGTGGACTATGCATACAACCCTTCAATAGTGCTGGAAAGCAGCTGCTTCTGACTGCTTTGTAAACAGAGACGCTGATACAAGCTATAAGGACATGTCTGAGTACATGGCTGTGTGCCTCTTATTTTTCAACAATGGTCAAGGCTGATATTTTTGCAAAGGATTAATAGCAAATCCTTATAAGCCCAAATTAGAATGTGTTTTAAAATCACTCCCAGCATTAAACTCCAACCTAAATGCATAGAAACACATATGTACAGTACCCACTACTGACAACCCTCCTGAGAAAGAGGTCCATATATGCTGCAGTACCCTAAAGCAATGAGAGGATGAAGGATGCTACCAAGATTCCTTTCAGTAGGATAGCCTGACACCAAACACTGCAGTCCAATGTAGGGAACAGGCTTGAAAAGGTCCAGCTCCATTTTTTGCCTTTGTATATATAATACAGATATTTTGTTTCAGGGAGAAGATTATCTTTCTAACAGCTTCCTCTATATATCTGAATTGGAACAAATTTTACTTCTATGGTAGTACATCAAATGCTAAATTCAAAAACCAACCTATACCCAGTAAGAGTAATTAGTTAAATTTTCAAATTTAAATTGTATTTTCAACAACATTTTAAGAGGAGGGCTTGTGACAGAAATAAGAAGTCATTGTACAGAATTTCACTTTCAAACCAATAAAATTTTGATTGACAGTTAAAGGAAAAGGACATCAAGAAGGCTAGTTTTTACAATTCTTGCAGTTCTATTATTCAGTGAAAGATGAACAGACTTATTCCAATTTAACTGAGTCACTCAAAAATTGAGTTACAAATAGTTTCAGGCACTAACACCTGCTCTGATTCTACCTGGCAATTTTGGTAGTTTAAAACTTCAGTTTGGTATCTTTTAAAAATACATCATCTCCTCCTTGGTTACTTTGAGAAACATACAAACAGGGAAACTGACTACAGTTAAAAAGACAAGGGGGTAAGGTAATATCTTGTATTGGACCAAATTCTGTTGGTGAGAGGGGACAAGCTTTGGAGCACACACAGAGGTCTTCTTCAGTTCTTTCTAGTTATTAGTCAACAAATATATGCAGCCATGTGCTTAGTGTTACATCGTAGGTGACTGAAAAGCAAGTGAGGGCTGGGAATCAAACTCAATTTATTTGGTTACTGGCCATCTCCAGAGGTCTGTAGCAGGAATGTAAGCAATTAGTTGACTACCCAATAAGGCTTATCAGATAGTCGAGTCACTACTCAATTAGTCGCCCTCCCCCCCTTGCTACCTCTGTATCAGAGGCAGCAAGGGAGGGAGCAGGAACAAGTGCTGGGGGGAGCCAACTTAAAAGCCAGTTCCCCCCAGCACCATCTCTGTGGGGGGGGGCAGGGGGAGGCAGAGGCGCAGCAGGGGAAACCAGGAACGCGGGGTCTGAAACATTTAAAAGGCAGAGGCACAGTAGTTGGGATGTGGTGTGAACGGAAACTGCTTCAGTCCCCACTCACCCCAGGTTCCCACTGTGCCTCTGCCTTTTAAATGCAGTAACAGCCACCCGTGGCTCTTACTACATTTAAAAGGCAGAGGCACACCGGTGATAGTGAGTGCCCTCACTTATCGACTAATCAAGTAGTGGATGGAAATTCCATTGACTACTCAATTAGCTGATTAATCAAAATTTAACACCCCTAGTCTGTAGCAAACAGTTCATGGAGAACATTCTGATAGGAAATGTTTTCAGTCCAAAAAATTTAGACCAGTTCTAATCACTAAAGCTCCATAAGCATTTACAACACTCTTGCAATGTTAAAACTTTTACCTGTGTTCACAGAGAATAGAAACAAATCACAAAGCAGGCAGATTGCTACATTCTGATCTGCCTACATTACCTCAGAAACTTGCTGAAGCCCTGCCCTTCCACCTCAAGCATGCTGCAAAAGCGAGCAAGAAGGACAGAGTGTGTGCGTCTCTCCTACACACAACTGCATAGCACCCTCCCTCGAGTGGTGATTTATCTTTCTGCTGGCAACTCCAGGTGCATGAACCAACCTGCCTGCACTGCTGGGGAGGGGTGCATGGCTGCTCTTGTGTCTTCCATTTGTTTCCCCCTCCAAATTCTTTTTTCTGGGGGAAAGCAAAGAAATCTGGGGGACATGAATTCTGCGTACGTGCAGTGACTCAGAATTCCCTCAGGAGTAAGTATCCGAGTCCAAACATAGGTATAACACTACTGCACACCACAATGTAGTTAAAAAGTGAAGCCAATTATACATAAACTGCTGTCAAAGCAAACAAACTAAAAATAACGGGATATTTATCTAAATTTTCAGTGCAGTCATTTTTAACTGTTACTATTAAAATTGCAGATAAGTGATTTTTTCATAGTATTTCTTTAAAATGGTTTGGTTCTGTATTTAAAAAACTGCTACATCTGCACTGCAAGATTATACACTAAACAGGTAATTAAATCTATGTGTTGGTGGTTCTTTTTGAAAGGCGACACTTGCCTACTGACATAATGGATGACTCAGAGTTGCTTTTTATTTCAATGCCAGCCAGAGGAGATGCTTTATTGATCAAAGCAGCAAGTCTGAAATCTATCACTAACTAGAAGCTTAGATGTGACAGAGATGATACCTCTAAGCAGGGTCTCAAAAGTGTTTAATATAGAAATAACTAAAAATCTCTCTTGCTTCTTTTCCTCCTACTATTCCTGGAACCACCAGTTCAAATCACATCAGGGTCAGTCTTTCATACTTCCAAAGTAGGTAAATATGTGTCATTTTACTAGGGCATCTTTAGCCAAAATGTATGGGACTGGGCTTGGGCAGATAACCTTGGCTGATCTGTAGGGAGAATTAGTCATCCTATGAAACAGAAAACATATTTATGTAACATTCATTTTTCAAACAATTATAAACTCTTTCCTCTTGGCCACTGTCGGCAGACAGGATACTGGGCTAGATGGACCTTTGGTCTGACCTAGTATAGCCGTTCTTATGTTCTCTAAAGGTGTCAATATTTAATTTTTAATTTTTCCAGATCAATCAACAGTTTTCCCAGCTAACCCAGACAGTGTCATTTTAACTCATATTTATTCTCTGTGTTTGTCACTAACAACTGCAGGCAGCGGGGACTAGAAACAGGGCATTTATTCTGTGGCTCAGGACTTGGCCACTTTCAAGGACATGGAGCCATTCCACTAATGTCTACCAGCCCACTTCTCTTTCCTTTTTCCTAGAGAAAGACCTTAGCCCTAAGCAGCAGACACCTAAGATGAAGAATAGTCATACTTACCGGGTCTGATGACTCAGTGGATCAGTAAACAACGTGGATTATAGTCATTCAGATAAGCCTCTCACCAAGCATATAATTTATTTTAAATTAATGTTAGATTCCACAGGAGTGGATGGTTCTGGTCCCTTCCCACACACCAGGCAAAACTTACTTCCCCAGTGGAAAGATCTGCTCTTTACTGTTCAATGATCAGGATAAGGCTGTGATATTCTCACAGAGGTCACGAAAGTCACCAATTCCATGACTTTCCGTGACCTCAATGACTTCCATAGCAGCTGGTGCAGTGCCCTCCTCCCCTCTCTTCCCGAGAGTCAGGGGGTCCCCAGAGCAGTGGAGCCTCAGAAGTAGAGATTTAGTCAAGATTGTGGGTTGGGGTTTTTGGGGGTTTGGTTTTGTTTGTTTGGTTTTTTTTAACAGTCAGGGACAGGTCAGGGGGCTGTGAATTTGAATTTATTGCCAGTGACCTGTCAATGATTGGACAGCTTTCTAAAAGATGTACAAACAGGTATTTGGCTTATAGCATTCAATTACACAATAAGGAAAAATAAAATTAATATTATTTATATTCTAGTAGCATCTAAAAGCCCCAACCAAGATCAGGCCCCATTGTGCTAGGTACTGTTCAAAAATGAAGACTAAAAGAAATGCCTTTGTCTGAAGGCCAGCCTATATGCTCTCAAAGGGCAGTGTGGTTTGGGGAGAGACCTTTTAGATAATGACACATTCTCCACTATCTTGTTTAGCTTCTCTCCAAAAAGCAGGGCTTGTAAATTTGGCAGAGCATAGCACCTATTTTAAATGACAATCCACCATCCAGGGACAGAGCCATAAGTGGTGTCTAATCGCAACTGGAGCACGTTGCTTTATCTGAGAGTCTCATCTTGTCCATTTAGGCATCAGCAACAAATGCTGTTGCTAGGGAAACTTTCTTGAAAATAGAGCTAAAGTTAGCATGATCTCTAGCCTTGAAGGCTCCAAGATCTTCCAGCAAGGAGAGTGATAACCTAGCAAAGCATGTAGCTGCTAGGGGTGTCCCGAAGGGAGGCTGAGAAAGCCCCAGAGTCTTCTTCGAAAGTGGCCTCAATTTTTCTCTGGGATCCTTAGGATAGAACTCCAGGAGCCCATTTGTCTTACCCTCTGAGTCAGATAAATAGGATCTTCTTGATGTTTGCTGACTTTCCCTCCCCTGCCCAGAGATTCCTGGTCCACATTTACCATGTCAGAGTCACACTTGAAGAGGGGCTGAGGGAAATCATTGCTAAGTACTGCCCCAATTTTTAACAAAAATGCCCACCCAGAGAAGATGTAAAGGTGGAGCTGTAAAAAACCACCATCTGCACATTGTCATAAATGCAGAGAAACTGGAAGGAAGCAGAAGCTGAGGGTGCGAGGCCAGTGCACGTGGCTTCAAAACACTGATGTGCCTCCAAGGAGCTGCAAATAGAGGAGAGCAGCCCAGATGTCAAGAACTGTGGGAGATACTGGGCTGCAGAATGGAAATGCATTTTGCAGGGGGACCATTAAAGAAGAGAAATCCTGAAAGAGGCCCTGTATGCATTAAACATTTTACTCAAAATCATAAGCATGATTATTAAGACACACCCCTTTTATCTTGATAAATTAGTTGTTTTGACCAATGTTCAGGTCACAGAACACTTCTTTAATATCATACAGTATTTATTAAAAATAAATCACCACATTAACAGAATAAGGAGCACCACATATGCAAAAAAATCCACAAACTACTATTCTGACAGTTCCAATTTATAATTAAATTTAAAAAGATATTTGCACTAGAAAGCTGGTCACATGATATGTTATAGACCTCCCCACCCCAGCTCTAAAACAGAACTCTTCTTCCATCCCTTGAATTTGATTATTTGCTTAGCAGCTGGTATAGAAATTTAATTTTACAGCTAACTTAATTGGTCTGGACTACTATCTCAGAAACAGTGAGGATTTAATACCCAAACATAACAAATAAAAGCAAAGCCAAACCATGTTCCCAAAAGCATATTACTAGATCTCTCCACAACTTCAATAGTCAGCTATGAGTACATTTTAGACTTCTGATTTAAAAATAACAGCCAAAACAATAGGAATTATAAACCTTAGAATGCTTTTGCACTGAGTCGGGAAATAAGTTGAGGAACTTTGTTTAACATGCAAGTTTTCAGATGTTATTTACTATTTGTATAGAAATAGCTCCAGGGACACCAATCACCAAGGTCAGCAGCAGATTAAGTTAGGCACCATTCAGATACACATTTAAGAGACAACTCCTGATCAAAAGAACCCAGTTTCTAAGGTGGGGTCAGATCATCCCTTTCCACAGTAAAAAACCCCTGTGGAGAAAACCAGGAGGAGGGAGGGAGCAGTAAGGAAAATTCTGCTAGAGTCCTTTGGTGCAGTTTTTTTAACTTACCTACCATTTCAGAGAAGGGTGCATCCCAGTGGAAAAGACTGGAGGATCCACCTATAAGCCCCACAGATTCCCAAGAGAAATCCTGTGTGTGAGTGTGAGGGTGGGGGAGGGAGAAATCTGCATTTCCTCTATACTACCCCAAAGCTCCAGACACACTGGTCCCAGCAGAACTCCTCTGTCTATGGCTCAACTAGGACCCCCTGAAAAGAGAAATCCTATCGAGAAGGGGGCTCAGTGGAAAAGCAAATATAGCCCCAGCTTCTCTCAGCCACTGACACATCCCCACATAGAACACAGACATACAAAGCACATTCTTTAGTGTTTAGAAGAGCAAGTGACTGGTATAGACAAAGCTGAGCATCTCCCCCCTCTCCCACACACACACCTTTGCAAGGAGAGAGATCCATGGCTGGTTTTAGGGAGCAAAATTAACCATCCCCTAACAATTTCACTAAACAGTTTGGATGGAGCCAGAAACAGGTTAGTACCAGCCATGTTGAGTGGGGGACACTATGTTAAACTGGGTTAAAATAAACAGTTTTAATTTGGTTCTTTGCCAATGTGGAGAAGATCTTACATCTGGGTTCTGCTGAAAGCCCCAGCTACAAAGGAAACAGACACATTACTGCAGCAGTGGGCAACCTAGCCTAGGGAGTGGGCCACATAAGTGGTCCTCCTCACTTATCTCAGTGGGCCGCACGACTGTTGTAACCAAGACAAGTCTTCCGGGACAGGATAGTTTTGCTAATTGCACTTGCGTACTTAGAATTTGCAGGGGGTACTGACTGAACTGTAGCAGCATTTCAATTGGATGTAAAGAGAGCACGTGGCTCTCACAATCAACACTGTGTGCAATTCGCACTAGGGTTGCCAGGTGTCCGGTATTGACCCGGACAGTCCAGTATTTTCGCCTCCTGTCCGGTAAAAAAAAAATCAGAAAATACCGGACACCTAAAATGTCTGGTATTTTCTGTTTCTTCCCCCTGCCAGGAGGCAAAAATACCGGACATGTAGCAACCCTACGACACACTCAGCAACTGGGCCCAGCCCCCGGACTCCCGCCCCCGGATCCCCTGCTTACCTAGTTCTGCAGGAAAGCTCCCTTCTGGTTCGACCAAGAAAACAAGATGGCCGCCAGCAAAAAACAAAAGACCTGAGCAAGGGGAAGCAATGCCTTCCCTGCGTCTTAGTGCTCAACCTCTTCTCTCCCTATCCCTGTTCTGACTCTGCATGCAATTAAAGGGGCCATGCTGTTTTAATGATGTCTTATTGTATTATTTTTGTTTGTTTAATAAATGGTAGGGTCCTTTATTTTTTTGCTCAACAACTTCCCCCCCTCTCTCCCAACAGAATTTTTTCCCCGGTGGTTTTTTTGGGGGGGCGGGAGGGTGTTCGGTATTTTTGTTGAAACCATCTGGCAACCCTAATTCGCCACACCGCACTTCATGTGCCCTTTTTCTATGTGCATGTCACTTTAGCAATACTGGTGGGGACAAAAACTATGTGGATGGAAGCCAGCCGAATGTGGCAACTCTGTACATAGGCAATGGTTTAAAAAAAAAAAAAAAAAAAAAATGGTCTCATGGGCCACACATAGAATCCCATGGCCACATGCTGCCCACCACTGCATTACTAGCTGGTAGGGACAAGGGAGCTCACAGCCTCTGTGGGCTCCTGGGCAAGGTGAAGGGGGCCCAGCTCCATGCTGGTAGAAGGGACAGAGCCAGGGCAGCCAGTCCTCCCTGCTCCCCTGAACACAGCTTGCCCCCCTAACCCTCAGAGCAGTAGGGCGCACTGTGCGGCGCTCCACTGATGATTTAAAAGGCCTGGGGCTCTGGCCACTGCCTCTGCTGCAGTAGCAGTGGCAGCAGCTAGGAGCTCCAGGTCCCTTTGAATCGCTGGCCCCGGGGCAACTGCTCCCTTTGTCCCCCCGTCAGTGGGCCTGGGTGGGGGAATAAACTTACAATCTGACTCAAAGTCACTCTGGTTTGCTTTAGGGTGACTCTCTGACATGAAAAGTAGTAAAGTGATAACCCAAGGTCCACACTGAGAACTTCCACTGAAGTAGTTACAGCAGTCACACACGTAGAACACACTCGTGGAACATTAGATTATAAATGAGTTTTACAACATTACGGGGCAGACCCATTTGTACACATTAAAGTTGTGGTGGTTCTTATACGGTGGCTTTCTTAGCCTTTTGGTTTGGTAACTGAAAGAAATTCCAATGCAATCCCTTTACCTCTCCATCCCTGCTATTCATTTCTATCACTTGCCACTATATATAAACAGGGTCACTGACAGGTGGGGCAGGGGGAAGGAAGGGCAAAGGGGGCAGTTGCCCTGGGGCCTGGTGATTCAAAGGGGCCCAGGGCTCTGGCCCCTGCCCCAAGCTCTTTACATCACTGCCAGAGTGCCACACAGCCACTCCATGTGGCTCTTAGGGCTGCCTGCAGAGACAAGGCACTGTGCGGTGTGCTCCAGGCAGTGCTGAGGGTGGGCTACTCTCAGCTCCGCCCCTACTGCCTGAGGACCCGCCCCTTCCAGGATAATAGAGCTGCACCCTCCCATGCCCCGGGGCTTGCCGTGGCTGTCGGCTCCCCTGTATATAATGCCCCTCTCTCACTCTTAGGTCAGATTCCACAATTTAGTGGAATACCAGAATAAAAGAAAAATGGTAGCTTGCCTCTCCTCTAGGTTACTATGTAGTAAAATAATTTATTTGCTCAATTTTACCTAAAAACATTCACGATACTACAGGATAAAGAGTGAATCAATGTATCTGACTTTGGAGGATAGTAGTCTGTCTGACAATGAAAATGAAATGAAAATATGTGAAAGGTTTCCCAATCTTTTTTAAAAACAGAAGCTGCCAATTCATACAAACATTTCCTCCTCCAATATAAGAATCTTACAGGTCAGCAGTGAAATTCTGCAGGATTAAGTTGGACTTGTAGCACATATTGACAGCTATTTCTCTTCTGCAAAATACATCCAGCAATTATTTGGCATTGATATGATAAAGGCTTTTGTGTGGTCTTAGATATGCAGTTTGGAGAACCTGAATTCATAAGAATAGACTTCTATATATCTAAATGTCAACTCATTATCATGTTAAAGAAGATCTATTTTAGATTAGCTCAATACATGTCTAATGTGAAAGAGAATTAGATATTTTCACCTTGGCTAACAGTAAGTATGTACCCAATATCTAATGAAAACTATCAGTGCAATAAATTTATTAACCACCTGGAAATGCAAATTGGACCCATAGAGAGATTCTTGGTCTATGTGTAAAAATAGCAGAGGATAATAGGTTATCATGATTACTCTTTTTATTTTGACTTTATTCTTGGGCATATGAAACAACACTTTGGAATTATGCTCTTTTATAAAGGTAAATTTATTGATGTAACTATTCTGATATCCAAATGTTGAAAATTAAATAGTTATTTAATTTATGATTGCTCAAAAGCTAATCAGCTTCAGATTGTATCGTATTCAACCCACTGGGGTTGTCCGTACAGTAATTCGGACATATACAATAATATATAAAGTGCTAAGAATTATTATACCCTTCTACCAGGTTTTCAGTATAAGAAAGAATGTCTCCCACAACCAGCCACCTTGAATTACTGGTACAGCAAAACAGAGGATTTGCAGATAATTTATCTCTTCTTGCTTCCAGAAAAGGGAGAGAGGGGAGATATTTCACAATAAGAAAGACACAAAGTCAATATTGCAATTTTACTAAAAGCTACTGTTCTTTAAAGAAATCTGTCATCAGTTTTCAGCAAAGGGACAGTGAAAAAGCTTTAGCCTTGACAAGATATATTGTTTACATCTGCCTATGGAATTTGATATATAAATCAGAAAAGTGCTCACAGACTCCTACTTTCATCATCATAAAGAGGAAACAAAGCTCTTTAGCTACACTGGTTTTGATTGCTGGGAAACCCAACATGCAGTCTCTAGCCTCACACAAAGAAAGATACAAATAAATAAAATATTGGGCTTGTATGGATTTTTGTTTGTAAATAAGTATTCCAACAATGTATATGCAAATTAATGTGGCCTTCATATTCTTACCAAGTTGTGAATGCAATCCCTGGCACTATGAGGTTCAGGCACATACACACTCTATATGTCCACAGAAGACTCAGTTAAAATGACCAATCTCACAGTCATAATACAGTACAACTACAGTGAGCACAATATTTTAAAAATCTTATGGTCACATTTTAAATCATCTCCAGAGCTTTAATAGACTTTTTTAAAAGAAACAGATCTGAGTGGAGTAAATTTGATATACAGTTTTCTATCGCCTTGTTTTTAAAGTCAAATCTCTCTTGCAAAGCTGCAGTTCAATAGCTGCTAGCACTTTCTGACGCTCCATAAATTAGTCTATTCCTAGTGCTAATTATCCCAATGTCTGTTCCCTCCATTTGATCTTCAATATCCAGGAAATCTCTCTTTTCACAGAATAACTCAAGCAAGCAATTTATAGAAAAAACAGTTGCTAACCTTTCTGTAACTATTGTTCTTTGAGATGTGCTGCACATGCCCATTCCAATGCAGGTGTGTGTGTGCGCCTTAAGCACAGTTGCTAGAATTTTTTCTCCTAGTGGTATCCCTCGGGTCAGCTTCAGCACCCTCTGGCGCCATGCTCTCATAGCACCAGTATAAAGAGACTTGCAGATCTTGCATCCCTTCAGTTTCTTATGAGGAGGTGACTCCAATAAGAGCGTAAGGAGGGTGAGTTTTGGAATGGATATGTGCACTACATCTCGAAGAACTGTTACAGAAAGGTTAATTATCATTTTTCTTCTTTGAGTGCTTGCACGTGTTCATTCCAATGAAGGTGACTCCCAAGCAATTGCACTGGAGGTAAGCTCAGAGCTCAAGAACAAGCTGACTGCAGGATTGCATGGCTGAAGTTGGCATTGTCTCTGACCTGCTGGCTGAAGGCATAGTGAATTGAGACTGTGTGCACTAAGGACCAGGTTACTGCCCTCCAGATGTCATGAATAGAGACCTGCACAAGGGAAGCAGCTAAGGAGGCTTGTGATCTTGTAAAAGGAGCAGTCTGGTTAACCGGAGGCAAAGTGTCAGCAAGCCTGTAACACGCATAAATGCATGATGTAATCCAGGATGAAATCCTGTGGTGGAGATAGCAGCAGATGGCCCTTCACCCTCTCTGTTATCACTATGGACAGCTGGGGTGATCTCCAAAATGGTTTGGTTCCTTGTATACAGAACTCCAAGACATGTCTAAAATTCAGGGAGGTCTCCCCTGTTCGCACGCAGCTTTAGGAAGAACAGTGGTAGGATGATTGCTTGATGAACTGCGAAACCTCTTTCAGGAGGAATGCTGGATGAGGACCCACTGAGCCTTATCCCTGAAGATCATACATGGGGCTCCAATATGAGGGCACAGATTTTCAAAACCCTTCTGGCTGAGAAGATGGCCTCTAAGAAGGCCACTTTCCTAGAGAGGTGAAGCATCAAGTATATCCCCAGTAGTTTGAACAGGTGACTCATAAGTTTTGAAAGAACAAGGTTTAGGTCACAGGAGGAATAGGCTCTCTTACCCGGGGGCATAATCTCTCCAGGTCTTTGATAAAACAAATAACCATCTCATGTGAAAAGACAGACCAGTTGTTGATCCAAGGATGGGAGGTTAATATCACTGCTAGGTGGACCCTGACTGAAAGTAAGAATGTCAGGCCTTATCGTTTCAGATGCAATAGGTACACCAATATGAGTTGCCACAAAGATTACATAAGCAGATTGCCACATTGGGAGGATGAGGTGGAGAATCGCTTCCATTTTGCAAGGTAAGTGGCTCTGGTGGAGTTTTCTACTGCCTCGGAGGATAAAATGTATTTGCTCTGATGCATCCAAGACCGAGACACTGATATATGGGGCTTCAAAAAGGGCACTCCCTCACCACTGATCATGCAGTGGTTCAGCTACCAAGCCAGTGAACTGAGGACTTGAACAGGAATGGTGAGCACTGAATCCACATGCTACAGGGTAGGTGAACACACTGGCCAGCCACACTTGGAGAGGTCTAAGACACAGCCTACCATGTTGCACTATATAAAGTGCATGACACCATGTGATCCAGAAGACTCAAACATTTTGTGCTGTTGTGACCCGGTGGGTCTGGAAGGACCTTACCAAGATCATGATTGCTCAAAACCAATTTTCCAGGAGCAAAGCTCTTGCCTGAATGGAGTCAAGGACTGAACCAATTAACTATCCTCAGCACTGGGGCAAGAGTGGATTTCTGTGTGTTTAGCAGTAGGCCTAGGACCTAGAAAGTTAACTGGATGAGATGGATGTTGGATTCCACTTGAGCTCGGGACCAGCCTTTTTCTAGCCAATCTTCAAGGTACAGGAAGACATGCAACCCCCATTTCCTGAGAAAAGCCACCACCACAGGGGAGTGGGCAGGGACTGCAAGAGTCAGAGCAGGGGGTGATGCTAGCCAGCAACTGCTCCCTGGGGGTAGCCGGGGGTGCTGGATGCCACACTGACCAGCTCACTGCCAGTGTTGCTCCCCATGGCCACCCGGGGTGGTGAGGACTGCACTAGCCAGCCTGCCACCAGCATTGGTCCCCAGGGCAATCCCAGAGCAATGGGGGTCACACTGTCTAGCCAGTGGTTGCTCCGCAGGGCTGTCAGGACAGTGGGGGCATGCTAGCTTGCCGTCCCCCCGGTGGTCATTTTGGAATATAACAGTCCTTGCTATCACAGCTCTCCCTTTCCTTTTGATGATAAAATTTCATTCCATGCACATCCCAACGTCATGGCACAACCAAATCCTGACCTTGCTTTTAAGTTATAAGAGGAAGGTACATACCAAATTTGATAGCCCTAGCTTACTGGTTAGGAGTTCTTGAGCAAACACAGTCACAGACGAATTGATGGGTAGACAGAGAAGCACAGACTCTCTCAAATACATAGTAGATGTAGATCTATCAATTTCATATCAATAACTTTCCCTTGATGGTGCCCATGTGGTGCTGCAGGCAGAGAAGCTTGAGCAGTAACATTGTGAAAAAGAGTTTCAGGGGGGTAGTCTGTTACAGAAAAAAAAACAACAAATGGTCTGGTAGCACTTTATAGACTAACAAAACATGTAGATGGTATCATGAGCTTTCGTGGGCACAGCCCACTTCTTCAGATGACCGGAGTTATGAGTTTAGGATGTACACACCCAAAATAAATAGGAGGCGAAGGGGAGGGGAGAGGGAAGAAAAAGGAAGAGGGTGGGAGACAGAGAGCAGAGGGAATTGGTAAGTATCTGAAGATTGGGTAGTTAAAACGAAGCAGATAAGAATCAAAGTCAATGGATAGTATCCATGGGAGTCCACACAAAGAGCTATTTGCACCTTCAATGGCTGTTAAATTAGTACTGTTCCAACCAACTTTCATCATGATTGAGTCCATTAGCATGTGAATTGAATTTGCAGATGAACTCTAATTGCAATGCTTCCCTGTGGATCTGGCTTGTAGAACTGGTTTGTGACAAGACAGCTACCTGGAGATCTTTTAAAGAGTGATTCAGAAGATTGAAGTGTTCCCCAATATGTTACTGTATGTTTCCTTTACATATATCTGATTTGTATCATGTCTTCCTCGGCTCCTGAGAGACAACCAACATCTGATTTGTGTCCACTGATTCTTTCCCACAGAGACTGACCAGTTTGTCCAATATATATAGCAGTGGGGCACTGTTGGCATTTGATGGCATAGATCAAATTACTGGATGTGCAGTCAAATGACCTTTTGATTTGGTAGCTTATGTTGTTGGCTCCAGTGATGAATTCGCCAGTATAGATATGTGGGCAGAGTTGGCATCGTTTTTGGTTGCAGGGCTGGGTTCCTGGAGGCTTATAATGTGGTTGTGTGGCATGGTTACCAGAAAGAATTTGTTTCAGGTTGGGGGTTGTCTGCAAGCAAGAATAGGCTTTTCTCCCAAGGCCCCTAAGAGTGAGGGATCATTTTCCAAGATGTGTTGTAGATTGTGTATAATGCATTGGAGAGGTCTGAGTTGTGGACTATAGGTAATAACAAGAGGAGTTCTGTTATTTTCTCTTTTGGGTCTGTCTTGAAGTAGTTCATGTTTGGGTACTTTTTTGGCTCTGTCAATTTGTTTTTTCACTTCTTCAGGTGGGTATTTCAGTTTTAGGAATGCTCTGTAAAGATCCTGTAGGTGATTGTCTCTGTCTATGGGGTCAGAGCAAATCCGGTTGTATCTTAGGGCTTGGCTGTATACAATAGACTCAGAAATGTGTCTGGGATGGAAGCTGGAGGCATGAAGATAAGTGTAGTGGTCGGTGGGTTTCCGATATAGGGTGGTGGAAATTTGTCCATTATTTAACTGTATTGGAGTGTCCAGGAAGTAGATTTCTCGTGTGGACTGGTCCAGGCTGAGGTTGATGGTGGGGTGGAAGTTGTTGAAATCCTTGTGGAATTCTTCAAGAGTCTCTTTTCCATGGGTCCATATGATGAAGATGTCATCGATATAGCATAAGTAAAGTAGGATGTTAGGGGCCGAGAGCTGAGGAAATCTTGTTCAAGGTCAACCATAAAGATGTTGGCATATTGTGGTGCCATGCGAGTGCCCATGGCTGTGCTGCTGACTTGGAGATAGAAATTGTCTCCGAATTGGAAGTAGTTGTGGGTGAGGACAAAGTTGCAGAGCCCTGTAATCAGGTGTTCAGTGTTGTTATCAGGAATGGTGTTCTTGATGGCCGTCTTCATGTGGAATGTTGGTTTAAAGGGCTTCTACAACCATGGTGGCCAGGATGGTATTTTCAGGAAGATTACTGATGTTCTGAAGTTTCCTCAGGAAGTCAGTGGTATCGCGGAGGTAGCTAGGAGTACTGGTAGCATAGGGTCTGAGGAGGGAATCGATATAGCCAGATAAACCTGTGGTGAGTGTGCCAATGCTTGAGATGATGGGCCATCCAGGATTACCAGGTTTGTGTATTTTGGGTAGAAAGTTCCTGGTCGGGTATTGGGGGGGGTGTTAGTGTAAATCTGTTCCTGAGCAGTATCAGGGAGTTTCATGAGCAGTTTTTTCATGTTTTTTTGGTATTCCTTAGTGGGGTCACAGGAGAGAGGTCTGTAGAATCTGGTATTGGTGAGTTGTCTGTTCGCCTCCTGTTCATAATCTGTCCTGTTCATGATGACTACAGCGCTTCCTTTGTCGGCCCCTTTGATTATGGTGTTAGGATTGGTTTTGAAGTTGTGAATAGCATTGCGTTCTGCATGACTGAGGTTGCGTTATATATTGTTGTTTGCTGATAATGTCAGCTTGAGCGCGTTTGCGGAAGCAGTCGATGTAGAAATCAAGACTTTCGTTACGTCCATTGGTGGGGGTCCACATAGAAGCCTTCCTCTTGTGGGATTGGCGGTGGGGAGCAGTGAGGTCAGTATGTTGTATATCGGTGTGTTGGAAATATTCCTTCAGGTGGAGGCGGCGAAAATAGTATTCCAGATCCCCACAGAACTAAATCATATTTGTGGGTGTGGTGGGGCAGAAGGAGAGTCCACGGGATCCACAGGGAAGCATTGGAATTAGAGTTCATCTGCAAATTCAATTCACATGCTAATGGACTCAATTGTGATGAAAGTTGTTTGGAACACTAACAATTTAACAGCCATTGAAGGTGCAAATAGCTCGTTGTGTGGACTCCCATGGATACTTTGATTCTTATCTGCTTCATTTTAACAACCCAATCTTCAGATACTTACCAATTCCCTCTGCTCTCTATCTCCCATCCAAAATAAATAGGAGAGGAGAAGGGGAGAGGGGAGGGAAGAAAAAGGAAGGGGGTGTGCACATCCTAAACTCATAACTTCGGTCATCTGAAGAAGTGGGCTGTGCCCACGAAAGCTCATGGTACCATCTACATGTTTTGTTAGTCTATAAAGTGCTACCAGACCATTTGTTGGTTTTTTTATTGTGACAAAGGTAAATCAACCAGTCATGACTACCTCCCTCCAGTAACCTTAAACCCTAACCCTAACTCTACTGCCTATCTTGGTCATCTCTCTCCTTCAGTGCGTCATTTGGTACTGCAAGCAGAGGAATCTCTGGGCCCGCTGCACCAAATGATGAATCATAATTGTCTGATATGGGCCATCAAGTTGAGTGTTAGGCCTCACTACATCTGGCTAACCAACAAATAGGCACAAGGAGTACTTAGGCCATATTCTGGTAGTAGTCTGCCACCTTAAATATATCATAAAACAAGCACTATGCTCAATATATCAATTTATTAAGACATATTTGCGTATACATTTCACAGAAAATATATCAAAAATATGAAGTGAGGCACCAGCTTGTACCAGTGCCCAATAATAAGTTCAGATGGAGGAATCCGGAACAAAAGGTAAGCAGTCAAACCACGAGTAGTAATTCCACAAAGGGATATCTAAGATAGAAGGTGAATAAATAAAATAGAATTGAATCTACCATTTCAGTGTAACCATGGTAGCTAACATACTGTCAAAAAAAATAATATTCGTGACAGCCAGTCCTGAAAGGTCAAGGAGATAAAATTGACAGAAATCCAGGAATTCTAATCTTACATATGCTTAATGGCCTGAGTATTCTGTAACACATTGAACCTAGACTCTGCAACAAAAATCATACCAGATTCTGGAGGGTTTTATTAAATTAAATATTTAAATACACTGTAAGTACTCTAGCCTTTTATTTATTTTGTTTTAAATACCATTTATTTTACACTTCTGATAGCCAACTTTTGTATAATGCATAAAAGCACTGCAGATGTTTTCAGGGAGAACTGGAAATTGTGACAGCTGGGTAGGGGATAGCTAATGTTTTAGCACCTCAGGAGATGGAGGCAGTTTGAGATTGTGAAATAAGCACTGTTGGATGTTTCTGGTAAAGCGATCACCACTGGAATGTTAAATTGAAAAATCATCTCTTAGATATAGGGTTAACAACCCACTGACATGTCATGAATAGAGTAATTTGCACTTCCCAGAGCTATTGTTTTGGGCAGTTTGAAGACTCAAGGAGACAGTTTGGCAATAACTTAGGCCTAGCGTACACCATGCCCTGCCGTTGACCTAAGATATGCAACTTCAGCTATGTGAATAGTGTAGCTGAAATCTACATACTTATCGCGGTGGTAAAGTCGGTGAGAGGCTGCTCTCTTGTCAACTCTGCCTACTCTTCTCAACCTGGTTGATTTATCGCATCTATGAAGCCATAATAAGTTGACCGCTGATGGACTGATCACTGCACAGTGTTGTAACTGTACTGTGTTGTAACTTTATCGCTCAGGAGTGTGAAAAAAAAATCACACACCCCCTGACCACAGCAAGTTACAGCGCTGTAAAAAGCCAGTGTAAACAGGGTCCCAAATACTGTTAGCTACTCCTCTTGTGGAGGTGATTTATGTATAAGAGTGAACAGAGGACGGAACCTTGGTGTGGGGGCAAAGAGGCAGGTCTGGGGAGGTTCCGGCACACCTATTGGAATACCCAGCTTTCAAATATTACAAAAGTTGGGAGCCCTAACTATGGCACTTGCTGCCACTTTTTCTTGTTTGGTTGGTTAGGTTTGTTCCCCCCATACCGCCAAGAGTGGACATACCCAAAGACAGGAGTTGGCAGCCCCTGTCACGTGCCACAAGCTGATTTTCCTTGACACGTGAGGCGGGAGCTCAGCTCCGCCCCTCCTCCCTTGGCAGCCGGAAGCCTGTGCCACTGTTCTTTTAAAGCGTACACCTACGCCACAACGCTCAAAAAATCTAAACCCACCCACCTCCACAGCAGCTCTCACTTTCCTCCTGCTCCTGGAAGGTGAGTATCATGGCTGCTACTGCTGACAGGGACGGGGAAGGCCTGGGGCTGCGTTGGGGAGGGCGGGGGGCAGGTGGGTTGAGGACCAGAGGAGGGTGTTGAAGCTGCAGGAAGCCTGGGGACCAGAAGGGAGGGGGGTGTTGAAGCCACAAGCGGCCTGGGGACCGGAGGGGGGGGGGCGTTGAAGCCACAGGCAGCTTGGAGACTGGAGGAGGAGGGGAGCGTTGAAGCTTCAGTGGATGAGTTGCTGCCATCGGGGCTGAAGCCAGGGGTTGAAGCCAGGTAAATCAACCAGTTTGTACATGTATTGAATATCCTGAAAAAACTACTGCTCTTTGCATGCTGTTTGTGCTCTATGTTGTAAGAGCGTTGTTTGCGGCACATCAAATGTCCAACAACATTTTCAGACAAAGCATGAGAAACACTTCAAGGATGAAGCGGACAAGGCTGAGTCAAACGGGTCATCATGAGGTACGAAAAGCAAAGCAGTATCTTCACTAATTTCTCTGTCATTAAAAAAATCAAGCCACAGAAGGAAGTTACAAAATCGCACATTGTGTTGCAAAACATGGAAAGCCATTTACAGAGAGAGATTATATAAAAGAGGCTTTTCCCAGTTGTTCAGATGCCTTGCCCAATAAAGAAACAATCATCTCCAGAATAAAAGACTTGCCTTTGTCTGCCAGTTCAGTGGTGAAGTGCATAGGTGAAATGGCAGAAAACATTAACAAACAACAGAGGGTGGCATTAAAAGATGCAGTGGTATTTAGAGTTGCACTTGATGAGTGTGTGGACATAAACGATGTACCACGGTTAGCAGTTTTGGAGAGATACTGTGCCTTCAGACAAAGTTCGAGAAGAGCTATGCTGCCTAAAGCCCATGCATGGCACAACAACAGGGGAAGATATAGCGAAGATGTTTGTTATTCTTTTTGAGGAAAGGGGAATTGACATCACAAAAATACTTTCTGTGACAACTAACGGTGCCCCTGCTATGGTCAGAAAACAGAAGGGATTTGTAAAGCTCATTGAGGCTCACATTGGCCACCCTGACAGTAAATTTTCATTGTATTATTCACCGAAAAAATCTGTGCGCCAAGATTTCTAACTCTGAACTTAATAATGTGATGACTACAATGGTGAAGATTGTGAATTTTCTTGTTGCTCGATCTGCCTTGACACATCAGCAGTTTCAAGCCCTGCCTGAGGAAATAGACAGTGAATACAAGGTCATTCCACTTCATAGCAATGTTCATTGGTTTAGGTGTGGGAAGTTTTTGACACTCTTTGTGGACTGTCTTGATACAATCAAGATCTTTTTATCAGAAAAAGGTCAAAACTACCCCAAACTGGATGATGACAAATAGCTCACGCAACTAATGTTTCTAACTGACATCACTGCACATCTAAACAAACTCAGCCTCCGTCTGCAGAGTGCAGGCCAAACTGTTATAGGTCTTTTTGAAACATGGAAGACATTTGTTGTGAAACTTGCCATTTTTTCTTGGGACATTGACACTTCAACTTTCCGCTATTTCCAACATCTCAAAGAACTACTGAAACATCGCACCATCAGTGTTGCTGAGATTAAAATGTACATGCAAAAAGTCACATCAGAATTTTCTGTCAGATTTCAAGATTTCCAATGTTTTGGCCTGAAGTTTTCCTTTCTAATCAAACCAGACAACTTCGCTGCCAGCGACATGGATTCAATAGTGTTTCTGTGGATGGGTGTTGAGGATTTTGAAATGCAGCTCATTGAATTGCAAAGCTCAGACTTATGGGCCTCGAAGTTTAGGAATCTGTGTCACACATTTGAGGCTACTGAGACAGATCATGGGGGTCTCTATCATGGCCTGTTGGAATTCCCTGCCTGTGAAATTTGACTGCTTGAAGAAAATGGTATTAAAAAGTCAAAATTAGAACAAAATATTTCAAATTTTATCAAAATAAAAATGTTTCACTTCACCCAAGCCAGATTTTTTCAGAATTTTTGGTTTGCAAGCAACTTCTAAAAATGGTCTTGCTCTGTTCCAGAATGGAAGAAATTTTGAAATTGCAAACCTTCCCTCACCCCCCAAAAATAAAAAATGGATGCCTTCACAGCTCTAGTCACTCATTTCTTACACCTTTTGGCTATGTCTACACTCGCGGCTTCTTGCACGAGAAATATGCAAATGAGGCTAAGCGTGGAATATCGCCGAGCCTCATTTGCATACCTAATGAGCCGCCATTTTTGCAGAAGAGGCTCTTGTGCCAGAAGGAGCAGGCTACACTGCCCCTTCTTGCGCAAGAAAAACCCTCTTTTGCAATGCCGTTACGCCGATTATTTGCAGGAATAATGGCATTGAGCAAGAGGGTTTTTCTTGCACAAGAAGGGGCAGTATAGACAGCTCCTTCTGGCGCAAGAGCCTCTTCTGCAAAAATGGCGGCTCATTAGGTATGCAAATGAGGCTCGCTGATGTGCCTCGCTTAGCCTCATTTGCATATTTCTAACGCGCGAGTGTAGACATAGCCTTTGTGTTTAGCATTGCCTTAGCAAGTTCCAAGACCAGAGGAAATGTTTTAGCTCTCATTTGAAGAACCCAGGTATAGCACACATTTATGCTTTTTCCTTTTTGTCTAGACAGAGGGGAAAAGTAAAATATGTAGTTCCAGAGGAACAAAGACCTTTTCTTCATCTTGATAGTTAAGAAATGAAAATTAGATGCAGAGCCTAAAGTGATCTCAGAAGACTTCCACGTCTACCATTGCCCAACAACAGAATCCTATTTGCTTGTAACTAAGTGTGAGAGGCTAGACAGACAGTCAAATTAAATTTCTATTGATATTGCTTCCTTTAAAAGTAAAATATTAGACAGTAGAAGAATGTATAGCCAGTGGATGTTCTGAATTACCAGCCACAGTGTGTTATACAACTACATTAGCCTGCTCAAGAGCAACAAGTAGGCTCAAAGAGGTAGCACAGGGGAATCAGATATGGTGCTTGCTTTCCTTGAATTAGTAAAACTGCCTTTTGCCAGAGGACTGAAAATCAAAACCAAATAAACCATAAGATTCATTGCCAACCTGAACTACACACAAAGTACATACTCAGGGCACATGCCCCAGGGAAAGTGCACACATTAAAGCACCTTTGATGGTAATGTCGCGTCCTGAAACAAAGGCAGGAAATCCTTACAGGAAAACTTCCCAGAAGAGGTGACTGTGATTCATTATATTTGCCAGTCAGGGAGTTGTACTTGAAACTGTTAAATAATTGCCTCATAGGCAATGGATACACCTCAGTTCTCAGAGTCCTACCTGTACTAACTGTTCACATGAAAGATCCCAGGGCTAATAAAAATAGGAAATCACCTTTGCATCCATTGCCTAAATATTCCCCTATGTTGTTCTGCATGTTGGTTGGACACCACCACTGAGCACAGAAGTGGCTGTATTTCAGTGGGGTACTGCGCACAGAAATTGTAAAATATTTTAGTACTCTCTAAAGCATTATTATAATTAGGAATGTATAAATTCAAAAAAAAATCTACTAACCATGTAACCGATTGAATTTCAGTTACATGGTTAAACACCCCGTTGGACCCATGGGTTCCTGGACCCGCAAGAGGCTCGCATACCGGACCTGCAGCCGGACCAATGGGTTGCTGGAGGTGGGCAGGAGTTTAACCAGTAAACTAATACTTATCGGTTAACCATTTAATTGGTTAACTGTAACATCCCTAATTCTAATATACTCATCTGTCAGCATTTGTAGACAAAATGAGGGTTATGAACAAAACTCTTCATGACCAACAATTTTTATATTTTAAGGTTCCTGCAAGTGATCATCAGTATACTATACATTTCTTCTAGTCTTTTATGTTGCTTTATAGTATTCACTCTTCTTTTTTCTCCCCTTGCCCACTAAACAGAGTTATCTAGCATTCTCAACATAATTTACATTGTCAAGTGTTATAAATATAACAAACAGCTGTTCACTGCAACACTTCCTCATGAACAGCTGCACAGGGAGTAATGGTGTAAGAGTGCTTGTTCTTCACAGCCCCAGAGGCCACAGAGTCACCATAACACCTATTTTGTGTTTCAATTACCTCCTGCATGGTGTCAAGGAATATAATTATACAAAGCTCACTTCTAATCTCTAGAACCCAAGCTCTAATCACAATAGAACTGGTTAACAAAACATGCTTTCAAATTCCCTGAAGTCTATAGATCCATGGTGTCTGAGGAAGTGGGTCTGGCCCACGAAAGCTCATCACCTAATAAACCATTTTGTTAGTCTTTAAAGTGCTACATAGTCCTGTTTTTTGTTTCAGCTAGACCAGACTAACACGGCTACATTTCTATTACTATCCACACTCAATGTGCCAAATAGCCACATTTGGCTAGTATATTGGACACCACGGCTATAGCTACTGCTTAAGGAAATGTAATACTCCCAAGGCATTTTATTTTACAATACTGTGTTTGTTATAGTAGTTGTCTTTTTCAAATGTTTTTCCCTTTGTAATTTTAACAATTCAACAGTCTAGTATTAGCTCCCATGCTAGATAACACTGGATGTTATTAAATATTTTGTACATACAAAGTTACATTCACTTTACCCACATACACTTTGAGTAACTGGATGCAAATACAGAGCTTGGGTCCGAAGCTAAGTCTACAATCCACAACTCAGGGAGCAGAATTATAGCCTTTAGGCCAGTACTTAGAGTTGCCAAGTACTGTATGGTTGAGGTCACTAGATCTGCTTAAATATAAATTTCCATGATCCCACTTTCTCTGTCTGCCCCAGCACTCCACTCCTTACCAACCCACATGGGGATATAGAAACTCTTTCCATAGCATTCAGGGGATACAGAAATCCAGTAGTGGCCATAGATGCGCTGCTCAAAGCCCTCCAGCTCACCCTCAAGTAGCCCCAATGCAAGAGTGCTGAGTACCTTGACCATTTCTCTGTACCAAGGTTAACTTCACCCCATGGAGAATAACCGACTGTTTGCTACTGAGGGAGACTAATTCAGATCATAGGTGTGTAACATCACTGCATTTTCATTTTTTACTAGAAACAGGCAACTGATCCTGAAATCCAAAGAGTGGGGGGAAAGAGAGAAAGATCAGACAGCAATCATGATAGCTTGGGAATGGGGCAGACTCCCCTCAGGCTCTGAGCTCACTGCCAGTAGCACATCAGCTGATCAGACTCTGGGCATGGAGCTCCCCACTGGGAAAATCCATGCTCCCAGTAGGGAGCAAAGAGCCAAGAGATTTCCCATTCGCAGCTTCCCCATTCTCCCAAGGAAGCAGAGAGCCCTGAGGGTCAGCCATGCTCCTAGAAGGGAGAACCACACCCAGAGTCCTGTTGACTGCCATGTTCCCAGTGGGGAGCAGGGAGCAGTGAGTGCAGGCAGCAACCCAGCTGGGACAGCAAAGCCCAAGTCCAACCCTCTGGGCAGAGGGACCAAAGCTGAAGCTCAAGGGCTTCAGGCCCAGGGGGCCTGCAACCTGAGCCTTGCTGCCCAGGGCTGAAACCCATGGCAACGGGGCTTGGGCTTCAACCCCAAGCCTCAGCAAGTCTAAGCCAGCTCCAGTGACCCCATTCCAAGTAGAGTGGGGGTTGGGTGACAGGGTCCCAACAGTTTGAGAATCTCTGGCATATAGAATTGTCCTTTTTAAGCAGAGAACATACCTTTTGAAAACCAAAATCAATATTTGTCATGCAACTTACAATCCAATCCTGCAAGGCATCAAGTGTTTCAAACTCCCAGGGATTTCAGTGGAAGCCAAAGGTGCTTTTATTGTCACCCAGCCAGACATTTATGCAGTTACAGCCTACAGTGGGACTTTCACAGTTTTCTTAGAAGTCCTCAGGGCCCTAGTAGGGTACAGTAGGGAGGGCTTCATATCTGTTTCAGTCAAACACAGAGATTACTAATACCGCAAGTCAGCTGGTGGAGAAACCATTGTGTATCCATATAGTATGAGATGCTTGGACTTCTGAATACATCAGCAGCTGCGCAGGACTTGCACAATCCAGTCAGCACTAGAAACAGTGGGGAATGGAGCACGCTCCATGAGAATGGACTTTTTGAAGATTTTTCGCTGCTAAACCCTAAGAAGTCTCTACTAAGCTAAGAATGTTAAGTATCAAGTAAATGACTAATCGTATTTGATACAATTTGTATTGAGTACATAAGCCAGATGTGCAGGAGGCCCAGCTCCTACTACATTTAAACTGCAGAGCCACAGCGGAGTGGGTCCAGGTCCCGCGCTGCACCTCTGCCTTTTAAAGGTAGTAAGCGCTGTGCAGCTCTTACTACATTTAAAAGGCAGAGCCTCAGTGTCGCTGTGCCTCTGCCTCCCCTCTGCCCCCCTCCCACACCAGAGACGGTGCGGGGGGGAACCAGCTTTTAGGCTGGCTCCCCCCAGCACTGGCTCCTGCTTCCCCTGCTTGCTGCCTCTGATATAAGGCGGCAAGGGGGGGAGAAATGCGAGTTGTCAACTCGACTATCCGATAAGCCTAGGCTTTATTGGGTAGTCGACTATTCGAATACTCTTTTACATCCCTATACTAAGTAGGTGCAAACACATTTTTCCCCCACCCTGAAAGGCTTCTAACTCAGCATGCTCCAAGCCAGGACTGTAGGGTGAAGCCAGACATTCCCAGGACAAGGTGATGCCAGACACCAGAACTGAGGGCAGGAAGCCTGTCTGTCCAGTGCTCTCTATGACCTCTGTACAGATACACAGACAGTATGGAGGGAAACTCTCCATTAATCAGAAAGATAAGACATGAGCCAAAACAGAGAGAATGGGAAAGGAGTAGACCTGGACCTGCAGTTTGGTAAAATTGTAAGAGGTGATAAAGAAACTCTGATTGGGAGTTAGAAGGTGAAGACTGGGACTGACAGGGCAGGAAGACTAGGACAGGGAGCTGGAGTGTGATGGGGAAAGCAGACAGGGAGCACTGGGACTGAGAAAAAGTGGGGGTGGAAGAATGTGTATGTGAATTCACCAGTGTCCACTATAAATTTAAGAGACACGTTTTTTATTTTATTCCTATGTTATACCTTATACCAAGAGCAGAATACACTCTTCATGAATACAATTTAAAAATATCAATCTGTGCCTAATTCTTATCAATGAGGTTCTTGTCTGATCATGTAGTTGAGACCAATGTATGAAAATACCATATTTCAAGTCATTTCTAAATCCTTTAAAAAGAACAAAAAACAACTGAGAGAAACAGAATGGAGGGACAATATAGCCACCATTGCAAAAGGGGAAAAAAAACAAAATAAAAAACCAACACCCATCTTAAGTCTCCATTTCTTCAGGAAATGGAATATTATAGCTCCCTCTGCTGGCTCAGCAGTTCGATACCGTCACTTGACAGAGGCTAGAATAGGAAGGCAGGAGAAGAGGGGAAAACACACCTGAAAAATTAACACTTATTGGGTCTCTAATGGAACTCTGCAGGAAAACAATATTTGCAACATTGCTAAACAGTTTATTCCTAAGTATCTAAAAAGGCATTACAATACAAAATATTTAATATTTTTGAAACATAAAGATAAGTTATCAAAAATGACTTTGACCAACCAACCAATGGAGGTGCTAATTGTTCTTATCAGCCTCTTGTAACTACTTGAACCATCTACTCACTGTCTCTTTCACTTTTTTCTCCCCCCTCCTTTTTTCTCTCTTCCACCTTCCCCCCCTTCCCTTATTTATACTTGGATCTGGACTTCTAATACTCCAGTCATCTGAAGAAGTGGGTTGTGCCCACGAACGCTCATGATACCATCTACATGTTTTGTTAGTCTTTAAGGTGCTACTAGACTATTTGTTGTTTTTAAATTTTTTCCTGTTACAGATTAACTCGGCTACCCCTCTAAAGATAAATTTGTAACTACATGAATATTTTTAAGTCTCATAAAAATATTCACAGAGAGGAAATTTAATTCACCTAGTTCTGCTAAAAACTAACTGATGGATGACTAACCTTTTATTTACAAGTTAAATGGAAATAAAATTAAGTCACTCTAACATCTTTTAAAAAAGAATATGGGGTAAAAATGTGTGGTTTCAAGAAACTCTACTTTACACTTTGGTCACTCTGAAAGGAAATGTAATAGATGACAAGCATAGTGTCAAGAAATCAACCAAAAAGTTTGTGTAATCTCATTCAAGAAAATAAGGTATTGCCTTTACATATCCACTGAATGAAAATAGCCAACATAATATTAGGCAATTTTCTGATATGTGATACAGACACATGTCCCTTCATTTATTCTTTACTGAATTCTATTCCACAATCCCTGATAGATATAAATACAGCGTTCCTTCTGCATTAAGCAAGCACTCTGTTTATGGCAGTTTTGTGCACACACCAAACGTGGACCTGAAGTAGTTTATCCTTAATAGATATCTATAAATGCATCATCATTCTTACTATACCAAATAAATAAGATAGTTACTAAATTATAGAGAGTGTCTGCTTGGGAAAAAAATATCTGGCATCAAAAGACCACTATGACATTCTATTCCACTGACTTACCACTTAACATTTTTTTATTTTTATTTTTTTCAAATAGGTTCCATTGAAATAAAGGTAGTCTTATTATTTCAAATTAAAATTCCAAGATGGTTTACTATACTTAGCACCTATCCACTGTGCAACAGAACCCTAGCAGTGTATACTTCTAATCAAAATGCATTTAATTCCGCAATGCATTTTATCTTCTATAGCAATGTCTAGTTGAGACCATCATGCATTTCATTCTACAAATGCACATGTTTATATCAACATACAAAACATCTAATTATATGAAGTGCTCTATGTGGGTATGTTTACACAACAGGTTTTTTCAGAAAAACAGCCGTTTTTCTGAAAAAAACTTCAATTACGTCCACACTGCAATCGCATTCTTCCAAAAGAAAATCGAAAGAACAGAGGGGATTTTCTGACATTGGTAATCCTCATTCTATGAGGAAAAAGCCTTTTTCCGAAAGAGCTCTTTTGGAAAAAGGCACATGTGGCCGGGAAACAGGGAGTTCTTTCAAAAGAAGAGGAAAGAGGACAAAGCACAGGTGCTCTGGTGGCCATTCTGTCCATAGTAATCACAGCTTACATGAGAGATAGCATCCATTCAGTGTGTACACTATCTTTCGAAAAAGCAGATCGTTTTTTCGATGCGCTTTTGCAGTGTGGATGCTCTCTTTCAGAAGAAGTTTTTTCGGAAGATCTCTTCCGGAAAAGCTTCTTCTGAAAGAAGCCTGCAGTCTAGGCATAGCCTAGATAACTACTGATAACTACTGATAGTTATCTACATGGTATAATAAAAGTTTTAAATTTTAAACTCTCATGTTATCACTTAGAGCACGTCTGCACTGCAGGGCAAAAGTAAAATTAAGATACACAACTTCAGCTACGTCAATTGCATAGCTTAAATCAAAATAGCTTAATTCGGCTTTTGGCGCTGTCTACACAGCTGGAAGTCAAAGGAAGATAATTCTTCCTTTAACTTCCCTTACTCCTTGTGAAATGAGGGTTACAGAAATCAGAGTCAGAAGTTCTCCAGCTCAACATTATTTTGAAATAACACTGCAGTGTAGACATGCCCTTAGAATTTAAATTATCAGTGTAAAGGTTTTGACAGTTTATTCGCTGCAGAGGAATAGACAAGGGTACAATATTGTTAGCCACAAAATAATGGTCCAAATATATCCCTGTCATATAGCTCCATTGATTAAGTGAAGTTGCATAAGGGATTAATTTGATTTACCATGTTCAGTTAAGGGTCTGAAATATATCATATAAATAAAGCACAGAGTTGAGGCAGAATCATTCCATTAACTATTTAACCAAAGTACTTGTTTATATTTGATCTGTTATTATAGGTGAGGGGGCTATTGTAACAACTGAACATCACAGGCAAGTTAAACTGGATTCTTAGCTTTAGATGCAAATTTCAGTGCTGTGCGCTTTGTTTTTTTATATACAACATAAACATACCATCAAACTTTGTACATCTGCCACAGAGCCATTATGTAAATATGTAGGTTTTTAGGCAATGTTTAATATGTCTTAACTTCTGTGTCTGAGCAATTTTTTAGCCTGTCACTAAGAAAAATTTTAGACATTTTTGGGGCGGGAGGAGGAGGAGGATGGTCTCAAATATTCCTTAATGGGCTCTTAACACAAACATTCGTTAGTAATACAAGATGCTGCCTTACTAATATGAAGCAGCATATTAGAAAGCTGTACTTCTCATAACAAAAACATTGTAAGAATACTTTCATTTTTCTGATGCTTATCAACATTTTTCTTTAAGTACTTTTCAAATAATGGCTCACCTATCAGAAACTGCATATTTAAAAACTTAGTTGAAAAAAAAAAATTCAGTACCCACTAGAAACAACATTTATATTTGAAAGACAAGTGGACAGGAAATTCAATTACCTTTGATGAGTTTCAAAAAGAGGTTTAAAATAAGTTATGCTTCTAGTACAATAATGTACAACATCCAATGATTTTTACTAATATTAAACAAGTACTGAGGCATGTAGACAAGATATAAATTCAGTTAAATGTTGGTTATTTCATATTATGCATTTATTTCAATGTTATCACAATAATTATTCATTCTAAGTCTTCTTAAAAATTGAAGACAAGCAGAAAAATCTGTTATTGCCATAACATTTCTAAGATTTTAGATGCATAAATATCAGAATGTTCAAAATTATACTCTCACAGCAAATGTAATTCTGACACTGTACATATACAGTATTAGTATTTTTACATTAAGGCATAAAAATGAACACTGTGTGGGCCTGATCAATAACCCATGAAAGCCAACAGGAATCTTTCCACTGACTTTAGTGAGGTTTGGATTACATCCTAAATGTTCAAGATGTCTAAGTTACAGCTGTTTTGGGATACATTTGAACTTCCTGATTTGTGTTTGTCTTAGGGATGTTAAATATTGGTTAATTGAATAATCGAGTAACCTTATAAATTCGTATTGGTTACTCGACTATTCTATAGTCCCCACGGCGGGGCCAGCAGCCAGTGAAATCCAGCCCCACTCCCGAGGAGCCCCCTGCCACTCCGCACTACTGCCTCTGTATCAGAGGCAGCAGCACAGGATGCCAGATGGGAGCTGGTCTGCAAGGGAAGCCAATTTAAAAACCAGCCTCCCTCGCAAACCAGCTGCCTGTCACCCAATGCTGCTGCCTCTGATGCAGGGGTGGCAGCAACCCCTGTCCAGGAAGAGGGGGGGTCTGAGCTCCTGGACCTGGTGTGAACTGGAACTGAGCCAGGCTGCCTGTCCACCTACCTCCTAATATACTTTAAATGCAGAGCCGCAGCGGGGGTAGGTCCTGGACCTGTTGCAAGCCAGAACTGAGACAGGTTGCTGGCCAGCCTGGTTAAAAATTTACTGGCCGGAGGGGGGGATTCATGTAGTCTGTAGCATTAAACTATCAGCTTTTGCTTATCGGTTAATCAGTTAATCTATTTACATCCCTAGTGTGTCTACATATCTATCACAATGTTAAAACAAGTTTACTAAATACAAAAGCATTTAAATATACTTCACGCCAGTAACTAGGCTTCAAACATACACACATACAGCTGTTAAACAATAATTGCACATTTCTAAACTGAAATTGTTTTTTCCGGGGTAGCTAGTTGGTTCTCTTTCAAACTAAAGTGCCACTTTCCAATAGCATGAACTGAAAAAAACCCACCTAAAATTCAGATTCACCATTCTTTACACTCAGGGTGAAAAATCCTGAATCCAGTAAAAATCAATGGGAGGTTTGCCATTGATTTTGCTGTTGCCAGGATTTCACTGTCATTGTTTAGGGCCCAATTTTGGGACTACTCACAAAATTAAAGGTAATCTTGTTTGTTTGTGCATAAGCATTTGCAGAATTGGGGCCTTAAAAATTTTTCTGGGGAAAAAAGGAGAGATTAGAGGAAGAACATGCATTATAAGTAGTATATGTCAACTGAGAACTCATTTGCTAAATTTCACGCAGAGCACATAACCATTTGTAAATGTTCAAAGACTTCGTTTTACAATAGAAACAAACCCCTAACTACACCTCATTAGCATATGCCACTAAAGTAAGTTTATAAAATAAACCTTTTACATGCACCTCAAAGCTGTTGCAGGCATTTTTGTAAGTGGTCATGCTTATATTTACTTTACCTGAACATTTACTGTACCTGTCACGCTGCGTGTTAATAAAAAAATAAGACGGAATGTTAGGTAATTTTCATATATCCTTTCTAAAACTACGATAAGATTTTAGATATGATATTTTACAGTTTCACTGTACAACAACTTATTGAAAGCAGTTTAGTTTTTTTGACAATGATAAAAAATCAAATATAAAAATATTCTGTTTAGTTGGAGAAAAAAAAACTAACACTCAGAAAGCAACATTTTTCTTCTTCCCTACAGTTCCTATTTTGAAACACTAGCACAAGTGATAGATTTTGATATACAAGCTTCCTAACAATATCTATAGTTCTGAATCCACTTAGCAAAGAAATGGCATACTACTAATATTACTCTGGAATTAAAACACACATACAATATACAGTTAATAATGAAGAAAAAATGATAGCACTTACCATCTCCCCAAGCCATACAAAAGTTTACAATTAAACACAGCAAGCAGAAACAAAAAGACGTTTGTTCTGTGCTAAAGTTGAAAAAGCATAAGAGTACTCTGCGAGAGAGACAATTTCTTCGATGCATACACCTTCAATTATTATCGCATATATTATTATTTACTTATTTGGACCAATTATTTTTAACTTATTCATATGCAACTCCCATTGACTTTAATGGGAGCTAGTTATATGCATCTAACAGTATAAGCAGTATATGCATCTAATAGAATTTGTTTAGAAATCTCATACTATGAAATTCAAGGGTTTAATTGAAATATTGCAAATTATTTAATTAAATAAACTAATCTCAATAAATATACACGTACGCAAAACAGTACTTACGTCGTTTCTGGGAAACGGCCTGCAAACATGCTGTGACAATATCACAGTTTTTCTGCACTTTATGTAAAAGCCTATCTTTCTGCTTCAGATGACGAAGCAGCTTTGCTGACTGTACACAAATTCTGTAATTCAGTTCTCGTACTATAGTTGCCAATTCATCAGCATCTGTCAATAAGCAGAACACAAAATTATTACAAGTCAGCCTAAAACACACAACCTGAGTTCCCTGTAGCACCTATGGCAGGGTTTGGCAATCATTTTTGATGGGGGACCACTCCAAGATTTTGGTAAGTGGTCAAGGGCCGCACTTTTCTATGGAGGAGTCGTGGGGTCTGGGATGGAAGTTAGGTGCTGAAGGGAACTCAGGGACTGGGGTGCAGGAGAGGGTGTGGGGTCTGAGAGGCAGTTTAGGTGAATGAGGGGGTTCAGAGTGTGCAAAGCTTTCCCCACTTCCCCCCGGCACAGAGGGGCAGATGGAACAGCCAGCCACTCTGAGACCCAGATCTGCTCCCTGCCTCTGGGTCTAGTGGGGTATGCCACAGGTTAGCCTAAAAGGCTTGGAGGGCCAGATCTGGCCCCCAGGCCATATTTTGCCTGCACCTGACTTATGGTAATAACTGCAATAGCAGTCACTCAAAGGACCCAGTCCTGCAAACATTTACACATGTCGCTTTTCTAACTATAGAAGCTTTACTGGATGGGTCTACTCATATGCATAAGTGTTTTGAGGAGCAAAGCCAAAGTCAATAACTAACTTACGCACACTGTAAAAGGGCAGAATTTTAATTTTTCTAATTTATAAATTTGTGCTTATTGTGACAGATATAGTTAAAATACTTACTAGCTATGCTGTTACATATATACCTTAAAATATGGTTCTCTCTGGAAACCATATATGGAACACTTTTATTTGTAGATTCTGAATACCTACAGGAATCAGATCATCTTCATGGACTTAGGAGTAAGAATTAATTTTTTACTCTGGTTAGCAGGTAGAATCAACAGAGGGAGTGAGCTGGATTTTATTCTTTCCTGTGTATCAGAGCCATTCACTAATATACAGTTATACTCATGCAAACCCTCACAAGTTTTGATTCATTCTAGACTAAACTAAACATGAGTTGAAACTGCAAGTTTCCACTAGAGACTGAGGAAGACTGTGGTTTCCCTCAATAACATCAGACAGAGTAATATCACCTTAAGAGGCCAGATACAGATGTAGAAAGCTATTTGCACAGAACTGAAGAAATTGGCAGGTTTCACTTCCTGGTTTTTTCCCCATCAACAAGAATGATTTAGTACCAGGACACAAGAGGCCTTTGTATAGTCCTCCTTTGCTTAATATCTAGCATCACAGTTGCTTAGTTTTCATGAACATTCTTGGATAGATTTATTTTGCTTTTGACTGAGTTCAAGTTTTCCAAAGTGTAAGACAAATGATGTAAAAGCTTTGTTTACCTTTTCCCCTCAGACTCTATTTCCAAACAAACAAGCTAACATGTCAAAAAGTTCATCAGAAAAAAAAGTGACCCAAATGCTACCTTTAATAACAAAGAAACCGTAATGCATGGCCAAGTTTACAGAGTTGTTAAGCTTCACTAGTTTAATACTATAGAAATTGTGCATAAGGTCGCACAGAGCTAAATAAATTCACAAAACCTGTTTCTTGAAGGCACTATCTGGCAATGTTAAGGTCAACAAATCTTTCAGGAATAAGTGACAGCTGGGCACTATTTGAGATTTATGTAATTTCATATAAAAAAAATCAGGAACCCATGTCTTGTGTGACAGATTCAGAAAAATATGAACATGGTCCAATATTTTCAGTTACGCATTTCAATCGTGCTGCACCTGACATTATCACCATTCAAGTACTGAATATTTTGATGAAATTCTGGTTATCCTTCTTTCTTTTGTGCAGGTGATAGAATGAACAGTTTATGGGAGAGGAGAAACAGCTGTGTCATTGGGAAGAATGCAATACATAGTAGCAGAACCAGCTCCTGTTTGTTTTGGAAAGAGAGGTAAGAAAGTAACTTTTGTGGAAATGAAGGAAAAGGTAACACTTGCATGGGCAGAGAAAGTGAAGTGGTGGGTGGAGAAGTAACTCCAGGATAATAGAGAGGAGGTGGGAGTGCAGAGAAAGGAGGCAAAATAAAAGATGTTGTGAAGGATTTGAGTGATGCAATCACTGTTCCTCTGGTACAAAGAAGAGTTGTACAGATGAGGGAAAGGGTCACAATGGCCAGAACCCCTGTGCAGTTGTGGATAATTCTGGAAGAATGTAACTCCTGTGTTGGTGGAGTGGCTGGCCAGGGGTGAGTGTAGGATGCCAATCAGGCCGCACCCAGTGCCAGTGGAGTGGCTACACAGGGATAGACTTTTAAGGCCAGAAGTAATTATCATGACTATCTAATCCGACCTCTTACACACTGCAGGCTGCTGAACCTCATCCACCCACCCACCCACCCAGGTTACTGCTGATGGGGTGGTGGAGTATGAATGTTTGGGCTGAGGGACAGGATGCTTCCAGTGCTGGCGGGGTGGCCAGGCAGGGCTGGGTTTGGAATTCAGGACAAGAGATTTCTATTGCTATGGGGTGGCCAGGCAACATGAGGTGGAGATGTACAGCAGGGTACTTGGTTCCAAAGGATGGCTGGGCAGGAAATATTCACTTCCATGGAGTTGCTGGGCAAGGTGGAGATAGGGGCATGGGATGAAAAACACCCACTTCCAATCGGATATCCGGGCATGACAGAGGAGGGAGAGCAGGGCAGAATACACCCAGTGCCAATGGAGTGGCTAGGCAGGAATGAGGTAGAGGTGTGGTGTAGGACAACTCTGCTGCTGATCAGGGTGTTGTGGACAGGCAGCACGAGGCCACGCTCAAATCAGAGTATTGCCTGTGTCGGTGAAGTGGCTGAGTAGGGATAAGGTCATTGGGTTGAGAGACAAAAAGCTCCCAAAGCTGGTAGAGTGACGAGGCCAAGCTGAGGTTGCACTGCAAGTCAGGAGACCCTGGCTGCGTTGGGGGTGGCCAGGCCATCAGAGAGAGGGGGCCGGGAGTGGGAGACTCCCTGTGCCAGTCGGGTGGATAGTTAGGGTGGAGGCGGGTCAGGCACAGGCAGCCCGTCGTGCCTTTACCTTTCTGACCCAGATACTCGATCTGGTGCCGCTGGCTCGGCCGCTGCTGCAGCTCGTGGAGGAAGCGGGACTCAGCGCTGCTGCCTCTGCCCCCGGGGAAGACATCGGAGCCGGCGGACGCCTCGGTGGAGCTGTCCACGCTGTCCCGGTGCCGGGCGCGGCCCCCACAGCTGTACAGCTCGGTCAGCAGGCCGCTCACCAGGGCCGAGGTGCGGGGGAACCTGCCTGCGGGAGCCTCCTCTTCCTCCTCCTCCTCGGCCAGGCTGTCCGCGCTGCTGCCGCCCCTGCCCCGAGCGCCCTGGCGCTGCGGCCCGGGACTCCCGGTTCCTGCCGCGGGTTCCCAAGAGCTCCCGCCCTCCAGGTCTATCTCCAGCAGCTCCATCCCCGGGGCCGCCGCCGCCGCTGCTCGCTCCCTCAGCCCGGGCCAGGCGCAGCCGCGCCCCGCGCCCCAGCTGCCACCTGGCCATGCAGCGCGGCTCGCGGCTCCGGCTCCAATCCCTGCCTGCGGCCGTCGGCCCAGTTCCGGGTTGGGCCTATTCTCCGCTGGACAGCGGGGGGAGACTGTCCCTGACACGAGTTCCTCTACCAGCAGGAGCAGCAGTCCCGATTCAACCCCCCCGCCCATCCCCGCGGCGTGGTACGCGCCACTCTGGCACAGGATCTGGACATTGCACCTGCTGGGAAGGACCTCGTCCGGGGACACCGCACAGGAGTGGGGACCAGCACCCTCTCCCAGAGTGCTGCATCTCTGTGAGGGGGCTGGAGAACTTTCCCAGGGCCTGGTCCAAGGGAGGGGATTGGCCACAGAGCCGCAAGCCCATCACCTGTCAGAAAAAAGCATGCAGACTAAATTATGGATATTTGACTTTGTTTAAATGTTATTTATATAAACCTGATGAGAGTAGGTTTGTACCTATGTATCTACCTGTGTGAAATAGGTGGAGATTGTGCTAAGAATTTGTCCTGGGACCAGTGAAATGTTATTTGGACCTGGTGGGGAAACTCAGCATTGAAGAATTTGGGAAAAAACCCAAAACCAACACTAACTTTCAGTACTAGCTCTGCAGCTAAATTTTCCCAGACATGAATGACCTGGCTGGAAAGAAACTGCAGAGTAAGTAGTGTTAGGGGGTACACTGTTTTCTTTATTCCAATACAGTTTTTTGTTAAATATTAAAAGGAAAACATTGTTTCTGTGATCATTCTACCATTAAAACATGGCATGACATCACAGCACTTGATTCCCTTTCTTTTTTGAACAATCTGGCTGGTATATACGTTTGTGCTACTGTACATGAACCACCTCTGAGGGAGCAGCAAGCCTTGTGTATTATGTAGTGTATTTCTTGGCTAGGCTCCTGTATAATTTTCTCAGTTGACAATCTGCAGACTCACGAGGTTGCACCTGAATTTTTTCCAGTCCTCAACTCAGCCTAGTCATCCATACAGGATACTGTTTTTCAGTTACCACAGCAATATTATTTTCAAAAGAAAACAAAAATTGCTGAAGATGACCCGTTCTACTGTACAGTTGTCCCCTGAAGGAAGCCATTTTAATAGCAACCTGTTTCAAGCCTAATAGAAAACAATGCAAGAAACGTGTCTATTATGACTAGAGATCATTCACAGTGCATTTTCCTCAGCTGTTTACAACAGCATCCACTTGGTACAACATTTTTTAACTGTTTTTTATGTTCTGGTTAAAATATTAATTACAACATACCGTGCAGTAAGCAACCCAACATATCCTAAGTTGCATGTCACAGACATTATTTGTGAGTTCTGTGTCTGTCTATATCAAAAAGTTTTTGGAAAAGCAGATGCACTCTTACACCATCCCTGTAAACCTCATTCTAGGAGGCATAATGGATGTGTTGAAAGAGAAGTTTTTTCTGAAATTTGGCACCATGTAGATGTGCCAAATTTCGGAAAAGACTCTTTTGAAAGAACATCAGAAAAAGATACCCAATTTGCATTCCTCAAATTGCGTATCTTTTTCCGATTTAACTCTGCAGTCTACATGTAGTCCAAGTTTCTATGATGCCTATTATATCAATAGCCTCATTCAATATAGGGCACTTTAGGAGCATGTCTACACTGCAGGGCTTAACTCGAAATAAGCTGCGCAATTTGAGCTACATCAATTGCGTAGCTTATTTCAAAATACTTATTTCGAGTTTTGGTGTTGGCTACACAGCACTTATTTCAAAATAGAGCACTCTTCCTCCAACTTCTCTTACTCCTCATAAAACGAGGGTTACAGGAGTAGGAACAAGAAGTCCTCCATCTTGACAGTATTTCTACGTTATGTCAAAATAACTGCCAGCTGTGTAGACGCAGGCTGTTATTTCAGAATAACATTAGTTATTTCAAAATAATGTTGCTGTGTAGACATAGCCTAGTTCATCCATATTATTATTTAGACTTCTAGCATTTGTATATAAGCACTTAAAAATGTATCACTTTGACCTTGACTTGTAGCTACATTTGACTTCCAGGGCCTCTCTCTTCTCCTTCTCTATGTCATTGGTGCCTATATGCACCATGACCACTGGCTCCTCCCTAGCACTATACATAAGTCTATCTAGATATCTCAAGAGATCTGCAACCCTCACCCCAGGCATTTAAGTTACCATCCGGTTCTCCAGGTCATTGCAAACCCAGCTGTCTGTTTCTAATTATTGAATCCCTGATTACTAACACCTATCTTTTCCTAATAATTGGAGTACCCTTCCCTGGAGAGATATCCTCAGTATGAAAGGATACCATGACATCATCTGGAAGGAAGATTCCAACTGTGGGATAATTTCCCTCTGTTCCAGTTGCTTGTTCTTCTTTCCTGAAACTTTCACTCTCCTCAGTAGCACAGAGACTGTCTCACCAGAGGTGGGACCACTGTACAGTGTCCCAAAAAGTCTCATCTATGTACCTCTCTGCCTCCCTCAGTTCTTTCAGCTCTGCCACCCTGGTCTCCAAAGCTTGTATACAGTCCCCATAAGGTACGTTGCTACATTTATTGCTACATTGGGTGCAATAAATAGGATAACCCCCACTCCGGTGATGGTTTCTGCCTGCATTCTCTTTTTTTCTCTTAGGGTGTATCTACACTGCACCCATAGCTCAAAATAAGCTATGCAATTTTAGCTATGCAAATTGTGTAACTTATTTCAAGTCAATTTCAAAATAACCCACTATTCTGAAATGTCCCTTACTCCTCATGGAATGAGGTTTACAGGGACGTCAAAATAGCAAGCCCCGTGCCTTATATTTTGAAATAAAGGGCTTGCTGCTAAGACGCTGCAGTGTAGATGTAGCCTTAGAGTTTATCCTTTCTTTGTTTATTTTTAAAATTCAGGTGGTTTGGATTTTAGTTTAAAGAAGTTTAAAGAATGTTAAGTGTTCAGTGTATCCAGACCTTCTCAAACTCTGCCTCTAAACTCCCTAGCAAAACTCCAGTTATTTCACCTTTTGTTTCTTGTCTTTTGACTAGGGTGCTTTTGGGATCTAAGGATGTTAAATATAGGTTAATTTACTAGTCGAGTAGTTGATGGAATTTTCATCAACTACTCGACTAGATGATAGGCAATTCCGCATTCCTCCTTTGAAATGTACAAAAGCCCCAATGGGGGCTCTTGTACATTTCAAAGGAGGAATGCGGAAGTCCACGTGCAGCCCAGGGCCAGCGAGAAGTCCCACTGATTCCAGGCTGCAAGCGGGCGTGCCAGCTTTGAAATGTACAAGAGTCCTCAGCGGGGGCTCTTGTGCATTTCAAAGTGGAAGCACCCTCATGGAGCCTGGAGTCAGCGGGGGACTAAGAGCTGGGCTCCATGTTGTGCTGCCAATTTGAAATGCCAAGCAGAGCCCGGGATCAGCTGGGGACTCCCCAGCTGACTGCAGGTTCCGCGCGGCATTTCCCCAGAACCTGGGGTCAGCTGAGGACTCCCCAGTTGATCCTGGGTTCTTCAAAAATGCTGCGTGGAGCCCGGGATCAGCTGGGGAGTCCAGCTGACCCCGGGCTCCATGCAGCAGCTGCCGCTTTGAAACACTGCCTCATTACCCCGCTTTGAAATGCCAGGGATCAGCTGTGCGGCGCTGCCTCTTTGAACACCGTCTTGGCGTTTCAAAGGGGCAGTGCTGCGCAGCTGAGCTGGGGATCAGCTGTCTGGTGCTGCCGCTTTGAAGTATGCCCTTTTCCCCCCTCCCCTCCTTTGCTGCTTTTATCTGATAGAGGAAGTAAGGGGGGTGGAATCGACTAGTCGACTAGTCCTTAACATCCTTATTGGGATCAGCAATGAACCATTGTTCTCTTTTCAGAGAGGTAGCTGTGTTAGTCTGTTTCAGCAAAACAGTGTCCAGTGGTATTTTAAAATTAACAAATGTATTAGGGTATTAGAGAATAAGCTTTTGTGAACTATAGCTCACTTCTATCCTGTGATTTCCATGAGCTCCATGACATAATCTTAGCCTTAGTTATGGTTATTCTGAAATAAGGGTGTCTGCAAGAATTATACTGGTATATCTGTAATGGTATAATTATCCTGATATACCAGGGTACCAGTACAATTATGCTGTTAGATTTCTGCATGTAGACATGCCCTTTTTCTTTAAACCCATGCCAGCTCCCATTGAAAACAGTAGGATTTTTTGCCAATGTCTTCCTTTAATTAGTTGTTTGTAGTGTTTTTGTAGCAGTGTTGGTCCCAGAATATTAGAGAGACAAGGTGGGTGGGTAATATTATTTGACCAATTTCAGTTGGTGAAAGAGACAAGTTCACAAGCTACATAGAGGTTGTCTCTTTTACCAGCAGCAGTTGGTCCAATGAAAGATGTTACATCTTCCACATTATCTCTTCCTTCAGTTGGGGCAGAATTAGGAGTTATACACATCCACTTTTCCTTCACTAAAAACACTATCACTAGATATCACAGTCCTTTCAACTCACTTGCATTTAGTGGGATCTCAAATAGAAAATGGCATCCTCCCACTCAAACAATACGTATAATCACAAGAGCTAATTCTACCTGCAGGAATCTCACATAGCATCCTACTTAGAATTCCTCAGAGAAGATAAGCAATTGATGACACGTCACACCTTCTGGATCATCTTTGAAAGGAAGGTTGTTAGCATTACCTATTACCAAAATGAATTTTGCAGCAGCATGTACACCTTAAAATAAAAGAGCTACCAAGACAAAACACTAGATTATGTATCATGTGACAGATGTTGTTTACATTGCTTAATGCACTAGTAGAAAGTGTTCAGACACTTTTGTGATGAGAGCAAAATAAAAACCAGAGTAAAACAGAATAGCAAGCAGCAAACTCATAATTATGATAGAAGTTATTTAATTATCAAAGGACACGTTTAGGTATTATAACAAAATTTAAAACAACAAGCAAACAAGACCAAAATTGAGAAACAAAAATCAATTAACCCAAAAAATAAAAATAATAATCTGCCATGAACAATTTTTTTTACCCTCAAAAGAGAAGTCAGAGGTTCCATGACATCCATTAGGGACTTTGCTATTTTTATTGTTTTAAATGTAATGTGTCAGATACTGCACTGGGGGTAGCATTATAAAACCCTGAACCAGGCAGAAAAATTAGAGATGAACTCTCACAGCTGCTATTTTACTTGAATTGGAACTGTTGGAACTCAACATATCAGACAGTAAGTCCCTAGGTGAATACCTGGGGACAAGGAGAGAAATCCCAGCATCCCAGGCCAGTGTATGGTGTTATCCTTGTGAAAAAGTTCCACTGGCTCAGTACAGGCCAACTGCTAGCTTTACCTAGTATGCACAAATGGCTGTGTGGCCCTGAAGCATGGAGCGCCAACAGTGCAAAGTATAGTGATGCTGTAGAGGCAATTACTGGCTCAGTGGTGGATGTGCTGGACCTACATCCTTTTTTGATCACCTCCCAGCAGGGTGACACCAAATGTGGGGGCATAAGATAGGGCTGCCTAAACAGAGTCCCAAGCTCTGAATAGGGTGATGAGATAGCAAGTGTGCAAAATCAGGACAGTGGTGGGGATAATAAGCACATGCATAAATCAAAGGCCCAAATATCGGGTCTGTCCCTATAAAATCAGAACACTTGGTCACCCTATGTCTGAAGGAGTATATGTCAGGAACCCAGGCCAAAGCTGCCCCATCCATACGACTGTTTGGGACGGCTGTTCTAGGTCCTGCACTTTGAGTAATCCCAGGGCTACATGTTGCATCTGGAAGCCATCTATGAGGAGAGCAGTGGTGGTGGGTGGGATAGTTTGGGGACAGGAGTATAGCAGGTGAATGAGTAGACTGCACCTGGGCTGCCAGGTTGATTGGCTGGGTGTGATGTGAGGTCAGGCAGGGTGGGAGAGGACTAGGGCTGAATGTAGAGGCAGAGACTAGCTGAGGGGATGGAGTGAGACTTGGGGCGGGGCTGGCTGAGGAGGCAGGGGCTGGCTGAGGGGAATAGAGTGAGGCTGCGGGCGGGGCTGGTTGAGAAGGCAAGGGCTGGTTGAGGGGATAGGAGGGAGGCTAAGGCGGAGCTGGCTGATGGGTGAGACGCTGGGGGCGGGGCCAGCTGAGGAAGCAGGGACTGGCTGAGGTGATGGAAAGCTTCAGAGGGGTAGCCGAGTTAGTCTGTAAATGGAAAAACTTAAAAAACAACAAATAGTCTAGCAACACCGTAAAGACTAACAAAACATGTAGATGGTATCATGAGCCTTCATGGGCACAACCCACTTCTTCAGATGAATAGAGTTATTAAAGGTCCAGTTCCAAAATAAAGAGGGGAAGGGGGGAGAGGAGGAAGGGAAAAGGGGGGGAAAAGTCAATTAGAGTATTCATGTTACATGAAGCTGATAGAGAGTGTGCGTCAACACTGTGACGCTGTTGAAAAACGAGCAAACATGATTCTGGGATGCATTAACAGGAGTGTTGTGAGCAAGACAGGAGAAGTCATTCTTCCACTCTGCTCTCCTGATTAGGCCTCAATTGGAGTATTGTGTCCAGTTCTTGGCACATTTCAGGAAAGATGTGGAGAACTTGGAGAAGATCCAGAGAAGAGCAACAAGAATGATTAAGGGTCTAGACATGAGCTATGAAGGAAGACTGAAAGAATTGGGCTTGTTTAGCTTGGAAAGGAGAAGACTGAGAGGGGACATGATAACAGTTTTCAGGTATCTAAAAGGGTGTCACAAGGAGGAGGGAGAAAAATTGTTCTCCTTGGCCTCTGAGGATAGGACAAGCAGCAATGGGCTTAAATTGCAGCAAGGGAGGTTTAGGTTGGACATTAGGAAAAACTTACTGTCCGGGTGGTTAAACACGGGAATAAGTTGTGTAGGGAGGTTGTAGAATCTCCATCTCTGGAGATATTTAAGAGCCAGTTAGATAGACATCTGTCAGGGATGGTCTAGACCAGTGTTTCCCAAATAGTGCTCCACGGAACCCCGGGGTTCCGCGAGGTGAAAGTAAGGGTTCTGTGAGAACCTGATCGCTCCCTCCCGGCCCCCAGAGCCGCCCAGGGCCGCCATTTTCAAGCAGCCACCGCGGTCTTAGGGGCAGGCTGGCTTTTTTTTTTTTTTTGGTCAACCAGTTTCCCCCCACGGTTTTATTTTTTAAAGGGTTCCGTGGCCAAATAAAATTGGGAAACATTGGTCTAGACAGTACTGGGTCCTGCCATGAGGGCAGGGGACTGGACTCGATGACCTCTCAAGGTCCCTTCCAGTTCTAGTATTCTATGACTCTATGATTCTATGAAATTGTTCTTACGTACCCATTTTTTTTTTTTAAGTCATTAGGATGTAGAAGGTAGTCTTCTAGACAGGTAATGTCTTTATTCATACCTTTGTGATGGGACCCATACCTGTAAATGAAGTTAAGTTCTAAGGATTCCCTGTGTATTTGGCTTGTGGAATTGGCCTGAAACAACGCGGTGACTTAGAGATCCATTAATGAGTGCCCAGGCAGGTTAAAATGTTCTCCAACAGGTTTCTGGGTGTTGCCTTTTCAGATATCTGATTTGTATCTATTAATTCTTTCCCATAGAGACTGTCCAGTTTGGCCAATATACATGGCAGAGGGGCATTGCTGGCATTTGATGGCATAGATCACATTAGTGGATGTGCAGTTAAATGAGCCTCTGAGCTGGTGGCTGATGTGGTTGGGTCTAGTGATGAAATTGCTGGGGTAGCTGCGTGGACAGAGTTGGCACTGTGGCTGATTGCAGGGGTGGGTTCCTGGAAGATTAAGATGGAGATGTGTGGCATGGTTATTGGAAAGAATTTGTTTGAGGTTAGGGTGTTGTCTGTAGGCGAGGATTGGCCTTTCCCCCAAGGCCTGTGAGAGTGAGGGGTCATTTTCCAGGATAGGTTTTGTTGATAATGTTGATAATTGTTGATAATGCTTTGGAGGGGTTTAAGCTGTAGGCTGTAGGTGATGACAAGTGGTATTCTGTTGTTTTCCCTCCTTGGCCTGTCTTGGAATAGTTCATGTCTGGGTACTCTTCTGGCTCTGTTGATCTGTTTTTTCACTTCTCTGGGTGGGTATTTCAATTTTAAGAATGTTCTATATAGATCGTGTAGGTGTTCGTCTCTGTCTGTGGGATTGGAGCAAATCCGGTTGTATCTTAGGGGTTGGCTATAAACAATAGATTAAGAAATGCATCTTGGATGGAAGTTAAAGGCATGAAGGTAAGTGTAGCAGTCAGTAGGCTTCAGGTATAAGGTGGTGGAAATGTGTCCGTCATGTAATTGTACTGTAGTGTCAAGGATGTGGAGCTCTCGTGTGGATTGATCAAGGCTGAGGTTGATGGTAGGGTAGAAGTTGTTGAAATCCCTGTGAAACTCTTCAAGGGTCTCTTTCCCATGTGTCCATATGATGAAGATGTCATCAATGTAGCATAAGTAAAGGTGCTAGAGGGTGAGAGCTGAGGAAACGTTGTTTAAGGTCAGCCATAAAGACGTTGGCATATTGTGGGGCCATGCGATGCCCATGACTGTGCCGCTGACTTGAAGATATAAATTGTCTATGAATCAGAAATAGTGGTGAGTGAGGACAAAGTCGCAGAGCTCTGTGACCAGGGCTGCAGTGATGTCATCAGGGATGGTGTTCCTGGTAGCCTGTAATCCAGTGGTCTCCAACCTTTTTAAGCACAAAATCACTTTTTGAATTTAACACAGTCCAGGATCTACCTCAAACCCAAATACCCGTGCTCTGCCACTTCTCTGAGGCCTTGTCCCTGCCCCACTCCTTCGCCAAGGCCCTGCCCTCCTCACTATGTGAAGATGGGGTACAGGGGGAGGGAGACAGAGTGATATCAGCACCCTCTTGCCTCTATCTCCCCCACCCTGTGCAAAAAGCAGGGCCAGCACTTGATAGCATCCCAGCCAAACTAGTCAGGATCACCTGTCAGCAGCTCCAAGATCTACCAGTAGATCCTGATATACTGGTTGGTGACCACTGCTTTAGGCAGAGGTGGCAAAAATAGGCTTCCAGATCTCCACAGAACTGAATCATATGGGGGGGGGGGGGGGGAGGGAGCAGAAGGAGAGTCCTTGAGACTGGACAGATTCCTCTGCCAGGCTAAGAGTGTGTTTGGAAAGGTTGATAATGTTGCTAGATGAGTTGAAAGTATTGGGAATGAGAGATCTTGAGGCGTGTAGGAGTTTGCATAGTTATTTTTCCTTTTTCTTCTGAAGGGTGATGAAGTAATCCTTGTAGGTGCCTTGTTGGGGTTTAATAAAGTCTGGCCAAGAGGAAGTGTGTGTGGAAGCCTGGTTTACTATCAGAGTTTCTAATGTTGAGAGCGCTTCCTTGATTTTCTTCGGTTTGCTGTATGGTATGCTGATTAGGTGGTTCTGAGTTTCTTTGAGAGAGGGTGGCATAATCTCTGGCTGTAGTCTGTGGGGTAGGTAGAGTGTAGTGGGTTATTCACCCTCAGTCCATTAGGTATGACCTTTATCTGTTTGCACTTGGATAAGATGACGTCTCTTTGGATCTTTGCAAGTTTCTTTGTGTAGCTGATGGATTTCCACTCCAGATGCGGAAGGCAGCACCTCGCCTGTTCAAAAGGGGACCGAAGTGAGGCTGGCGGTGGGGCTGGGCTGAGTGGTTGGGAGGGAGGCTGGGGCGGAGCTGGCTGAGGAGGGTGGAAGCGAGGCTGGGGGCGGGGCAATCTGCTCCCCTCGCGGCCAAGGCCGCAGCTGAAGCCTTCGCGCTCACGTGACAGCGCCTGCTGCGCTGCCTGGTCATATGCCGGGGGCGGGGCGCCGCTCCAGTCGGTTTCGCTCTGCGCTTGTCTGGGGCAGCCGCGGGACGGAATCCGCCGCGCTCGGCTCCTGCGCGATGTCTCCCACTGCCGCGCTGCGGGGGCTGGCGCTGGCCGCGCTGCTGGTGCTGAGCCGCGCGCAGGCGGCCGGGGCCAGCGGGGCGCAGAAGCCCAACGTGGTGCTGATCCTCACCGATGACCAGGATGTCTGCCTGGGCGGCATGGTAACCGGCTTCCCTGCCGCCGGGACGCAGCGCGCCTTGGGGCCCGGCCCACGCCTGGGCCTGGGGTTCGGGGGCGGGGGGTGCTGCCCCGGCTGTGTCACGGGCGGGTGAGGCAGCCCCGCTGGGCGCGGCAGCGTGTGCTCCTGGCCTGACCCGGGGTGAGGGGCGCTGTGCGGGGCTCCGCGGGGCAGACGCCCCTTCGGGTGTAGGGGCGGGGAAGGATCTCTACGGTACCCAGGGCCGCTTTGGCCGCGGGGCTCCTGCATCTCGGGAGAGCGAAAAGCGTCTTCATCCCAGGCCCTCGTGAGGGTATGTCGCTGCAAAACAGGTGTTTGGAAGCGGTGCCACTTCCTCCGCTCCCTCGGGTGCGAGTCTGGGGGCGGGATGTCGCCTTTCACGTAAGGAAAAGGGCCGCGGCAGCGTCCCTGACCGATAGAGTGGTATTGGGCGTGGGCGCTGCTTTATGAGACAGGCTGAGTGTCAGCTCTTCTCTAGACAGTCTGTCGGGTCAGCCAGGTTGGTGTGTAAGTGGCTCTTAGTTCTGCCAATGCCTTCATGAAGCCGTGCTTCATTGGGTTATTGCAAGCGTGACTTAGGTATGGTTCATTCAGCCCTATCATGAAGGGTTAATTGTACAGCAGATGTTGAGAAAGTTATCAGAAAGGCAACATATTTCATTTTGGTGTGCAGGTTCCCACTGTTCCCAAGAAAAAAATGACGTAAAATGTATATTGTACTTTTCTGCAAGAGAATTGGGGCATTTGGAACTTTTACACTTAATTATCCATGTTAAAGAGATTGATTGTGAAGGAATTCTTGTTCACAAGTATTTTGGATTAAACCCTTGAAAAAATCCTTGACTCTTCATAATTTTTCCTAGCTTCCCCCCTTCCCCCGCCACTAGTCGAGCAATGAAGAAAATCGTTTCCCTCTCCCTAGTTCGCAGTGCTAAATGTTAACAATAGAAGTAATTTGAATTTCCCCTCCTTATTGGGCTGAGAGTGAATTTATGACCAGGAGTGATCGTGTTCTTTAAACATTGCCCTGGTATGAGACAAGCATGGATTCATTAGTTTTAACTTTCTCTTTCTGTAGTAAACATGTAATTGATTGTCTTAAACTGACCAGCACCAACACACATGTGATTTTGCTATGTATTTAGTGTTTAGCATGCAGGGTCACTTACCCTATCTGTATGTAATTTTTCACTTGGGATGTTGAGTGCTTCACAATGTCCATTGAAGGGATCTTTATTAAAGCAGAAATAAGTCCCCTGACTTATCAATTTCCACAACTTAAACAATAAATGTTAGTTACTTAGAGCACATTTATTTCAAAGATTCCCAAAACTCATTTTATTCTACTCTTTAAATTCTACTTGCTCCAGTTTGAGTACCTATTTTTGATAGAGTAAAATATTAGGATTTTCTTTCTGGGGGGGTGGGAAAGTAAATCTTACGCCTGGGCTAGTTGGTTTTAATGAGTCTTGACCATCTTGAAAGACTGCTTCATTAATTTCATATGAGGAATCAATTCACACTGAGATTGTAGCAGTCTGGTTCCAGGATGAAAAGGGGCATTTTTAAAACAAAGATCACAATTCTTCCTAAAAAATTATGTCTAGTCAATTCATTTCAATGAGGAAACATTAAATAGAATATCTTACTCTCTCTCTATATATATAAAAAGTTTTTCCTGCCAGGCGATAGACATCATCACACTCTCATGCTCTCTGACCGCAAAAGCTACAGAGAGAGGAGTTGGCAAGCATAGTAAGCACTGGACACAGCCCACTAGTAATTATTTAATAGGAGAATTCTGTCAAAATTTGCAAAAAGTAAACCAAGAATTTTGATAACTTTAGCTTTGCAGTTTAGATGTAGTATTGAAGTTTCACTGTAAAGAAATGGAGGCATTGGTTTTTATCTTGACAGTGCCTAAATACTGTGCTGCTCAGTACTCTGTAAACAACTCAAATGAAAATCAACTTGCAGTTGCCTGTATAGATAGCACATCAGCGTCTCAGTATCCAGATGTTGTTAGCTCATTGTACTATGTACTCCCTCTGTTACAGACACCACTAAAGAAGACCAGTGCCCTCATTGCAGAGATGGGGATAAGCTTCTCAAATGCAGTAAGTGTTGACATTGCCTCTGAAAGTTACAGAAGTCATGTATTTATTGAAGCTATTGTAATTTAAATACCTGAGGTTATAATGATATTAAAAAAAAAACCCTCTAACTTGGCTCTGAAGTAGGTTTAGTTTCAACTTTTTTTAAATATGGTGAATACAAGGGACCAGGTTCATTCCTGTTGTAAGGGATGAATAGGACCCAACATCAATTAACCCATTTCAATTTTTTAGCCTGAGATGGAATATTTTGCTTCCTAAAAATATTTATTGCAAGTTACCAATGCAACAAAACAAAATTAAAAATACGTTTGGAAAGATTTATCAATAAGCTAATAAAGAAATCTGTCAGATTTGCCTCTTTACAGGTTTGAAAATTGACTAACAGTTCCCCATTTTTGTTTATTGGAATTGTTACAATAAGTAATAATTAAACAAATGTTCATTCTCAAATAACTGATGCTTCCTGGTGTATAACATACATTTTCCAAATTGCAAATGCAACAGAAAATATAAACCTAATCCCCTATGCAATCTCTAATATTAAAGAAATATTTGTGTTGTACTTCAGTATGCCTAAATAGATTGCTTTCAATTATGTGATGTGAGTGACTTATCTGCATAACTTTTAATGTCTTTTGCTATTGTCTAAAAACTAGATTTTTTTTTTTCAAAGATTCAATTTACAACTTACTTTCTTCCATTCTGTGTTCCAGTATGTGCCCAGTGCATTGTGCTGTCCCAGCAGAGCTAGCATCTTAACAGGAAAGTACCCACATAATCATCATGTTGTCAATAACACTCTGGAGGGAAACTGCAGTAGCAAATCATGGCAGAAGATACAGGAACCATATACCTTCCCAGCTCTCCTCAAGTCCATGTGTGGCTATCAAACATTTTATGCTGGGAAGTATTTGAATGAGGTATACCTTACTTATATTGGATGTGACACTGCTGAATTGCCTATACTGAAGATAACTTTGTGAAATAAAGTCTTAGTCCTTATTTTTGTAGTTAAAAAAACCCATAATATTTAAAAATCTTGTATTTTTTAATGAAAAAAATTCTCAGAATTGTTAAGGGAATGGAGGAAATAAGACATGCAACCTAACTTTTCTCAGCCTAATTTGGCCAAAATATCAATTCATTGAACAGGTAGTCTTGAGAAAACCAATAGTTTTAAGAGTTTAGTACTCTACTTCAGGGGTACTAGGATTTAAGGATTATATTTGGGATGTGGGAGAGCTGGGCTTCTGTAATTAGGGTTTTCCTCATCCATAGCATTACATGGACATGAGTTCCTTCTTCTGGAAAGGATGAGAAGAAAAGGAGAGCCATGCAGAATTCCCCACCATTTAGATTCCACTACATGCATATTGTGGTTGGAGGGAGCTGTTAAATTGCATACAACTAACTTTTCCCTTTTAATTAAAACTTAGAAACTACTTAACTAAAAGAACATTTTGCAAAGTCGAGCATTCAAAAGTTAGGCAATAACAGAGTTAAGGTTACTATACTATGTATGTGCATTTGATTATGCAAAGTCTTTAACATGAACATAATATTGGTATTTTCTGCAAGACCTCTGTATAGTTCATTGCACAGTTTGGATGTAGAAGGGGATAAAATTAATAAATCTGGTATTGCTTGACTTTGCAACCTTTTAATGTAGGAGGATTTGTGTGTCGAGCAAGTCTGTGTGTGTTTGTGATTAGAACTGGGTCTTTGTTTTCTTCCGCAGCAGCCAGAAATGCACTTAAACCTCCACTAAATATAGCTTCTATTTCAGTCACATCTGACGCTCTAATGGGTCACTTTCTTTTTCTTTTCAGTACGGAGCAGAAGATGCAGGGGGAATAGGCCACGTTCCTCCTGGATGGAGTTTTTGGTATGCTTTGGTATGTGGTAGCTCCTATTAAATAGTTAGTTGTAGATACTTTACAAAAATAAATCTAGCTTAATTGTGCTGAATAGAAGAACTGGTCTGGTTTTTGCATGCTCCTGTTTAAAAAAAGAGGACATTCCTTCCTTCTTAATGTTTCATTTTCTCAGCTTTGTATGGAAGCTGCTAATGTTAATGATGAGTTGTTTTAAATGAAGAGAAGCATCTGAAAACCAGATTTCAGTAAAGAAAAGCTTGCATTATTATAGTGTAAAAGCACTTTGGTTTTATGAAAGACAAAACCTGTAAGCTTTTTGCAGTGCACATACTGCAGATACTTAAATAGGACACGTTGCTTGATGATAAAAGCATGTTTGACAAATGTTTGCAGACAACTTGGTTTATGTAAAGTGATCAGTGAAACAGATTTTTGTCTTTCGATATAAGTGATATCTCTTTCCCTCTTTCATAGGAAAAAAATTCAAAGTACTATAATTACACTCTTTCAGTAAATGGAAAAGCACGAAGGCATGGTGAGAACTACAGTGTAGATTACCTCACAGATGTACTGGTAAGAAATATCAGAACAGCTGCACTAACTGTTCCATTTGTGACCAAACACTACCTTATGCCTGGTTGTATTTCTGAATGGATATTGCCTGATGTTGGTGTTTTATTACTTTGTGCATAACCAGTGAAACAAGATTCCAGCTTTTGTTTAAAGAAGGCAAGCTTGTATATGCAAATATAGGAAGATGAAATTAGGTTAAATACCTGCTAGCCAATGGCCAGATCTGGTGGTGAACACTGACTTCAGTGGTAGTTCAGGGTTCTTGGCCAAAATACTGGTGATTGGTAGGTCACTGACTTCCATTTAGAACAAGTACTTCAGGCTACCAACCTGTGAAATGGCAATTTGGCTTAAGATCTATGAGAATATGCGGCATTTGAGCAAACAGTTGTAACTGAGTTTTTACTTAGCTCTCATTTGTTTTTTGTATGTTACAGTATACCTAGATATGTGGTTTCAAGAAACAGCTGTTTAACAAAAGAACTTAAGAATGGTCATCCTTGTGAAACCAATGGTCCAATTAGCCCATTATCCTGTCTTCAGACAGAGGCCAATTCCAGATATTTCAAAGGGAATGAACAGAGCAGGGCAACTCAAGTGATCCATCCCCTGTCATACCAGTCCTAGCATCTGGCAGTCAAAGGCTTTGATACACCCTGACCATCTTGGCTAATAGCCATTGATGAACCTGTTCTCCTGAACTTATCTACTTTTTTTTACCAGAGTAATACTTCTGGCCTTCACAACATCTCTTGGCAACAAGTTCCACAGTGGACTGTGCCTTCTGTGAAGAAGTGCTTCCTTTTGTTTGTTTTGTGCCTTTTGCCTATTAATTTCATTGGGTGATTTCTGTTTCTTGTATTATGAGGGAGCAAGCAACATTTCCTTACTCGTTTTCTTTGCGCCATTTACAATTTTCTAGACCTCTATCATGTTCTCCCTTTGTCATCTCTTTTCCAAGTTGAACAGTCCCAGTCATTTTAATCTCTTCTCATATAGAAGCTGTCCCATACCCTAATAATTTTTGCTGCACTTCTCTGAAGCTTTTCCATTTTATGTATATGTATATGATGCTGTATACGTATTAATTGCTTAGCTGGTTAACTGATTAAACAGGGAATGGGAGGGGGACAGCTCCAGCCCAGCTGAACTGGAGCGGCAGCATCCCCTGCCCATGCCTGGCTCCATGGACCTGGAGCAGCCCAGGAACCGCTCCAGCCCCCATCAATTAACCATTCATATCTCATAAATATAAATATATTTTTATGGGGTGATCAGAAGTGCAAAGAGTATTCAAAGTGTGGGTGGTAGGGATGTTGGCGTATAGTTGTGTAAATGGTTAACCGATAAGCCTGGGTTTATCCGTTAATCCTAATGACTACATACGCTTCCCCTTCCCCCGCCCCTGCTTCTGATGCAGAGGCAGCAGCGTGGACGGAGGCAGATGGGATGCTGGAGCAGCCCTGTGTCTGAGGAGCTTGGGCCCCCTACAGACGAAAGCTGTTGCCGCTCCGCACTGCTGCCTCTGATACAGAGGCAGGAGCCCGTCTGCGCAGGGAGGGGCCCCTGGACCATCGAATAATCATGTAACCTCAAAGATTTTGTGCGGTTACACAGTTATTAAATTAACTTATATCTAACATCCCTAGTGGGTGTCCCAGGGATTTATATAGAGGTATTGTGATGTTTACTATCTTATCCCCTTCCTGATGCATCCTGACATTGTGTTTAGGTTTTTTGACTGCTGCTGCATACTAAGCAGATGTTCTCAGAGAATTAGCCACATTGACTCCAAGATCTTACTTGAGTGATTTTATATGTGTATCTGGGATTGTTTTTCAATATGCAAGTACTTCTCACTTACCAATATTGAATTTGGTCTGCCATTTTGTTGCCCAGACACCCAGTTTTGTGAAATCTCTAACTCTTTGCAATCTGTTTTGGACTTTACTATCTTAAGTAACTTTTGTATCATCTGCAATCTTTGCCACTTTATTGTTTACCCCTTTTTCCAGCTCATTTACTAATATGTTGAATAGCATTGGCCCCCCGTAAAGATCTCCGGGAGACACTGTTATTTACCCCTCTCCATTCTCCCTCAAAAAATTTTAAGAGACTGAGGCATGCTTTTCCTTTCCAAAAGTAGTGTTGACTCTTTCCCAACAACTTGTGTTCATCTGTGTCTGATAATTCTGTTCTTTTTGGTAGCTTCATCTATTTGTCTGGTACTGAAATTAGGCTTTCCAGCCTGAGGTTGCAGGATCTCCTATGGAGTCTTAAAAAAAAAATTGGTGCCACATTAGCCATCCTCCAGTCATCTGGCACAAAGACTGATTTAAGTGAGAAGTTACATACCACCTGCTGACCTCATGTCAACTGGACTATCTGTGAAGATTAGAAGTGCTTGTTTATAGAGCTTTCCAGTTGGTTCAGTGCAGGATAATGTAGCTTTTATTGTATTGTGGTTGCTATTACTGAGTAGTTCTGTTATATTCACCACTGAATCTGGTCAAAGAGTTAGAACTAAGTAAGATCTGCCTCTCTCTTGTGGGTTCCAGGACTAGCTGCTCCAAGAAGCAGTCATTAATGGGATCCAGAAACGTTATCTCTGCATTCTGTCTTGGTGACCTACCTAATTAATATGGGGATAGCTGAAATCATGCATTATTATTTAATTTTATATATTTATAGTCTGTCTAATCTCTCTGAGACTTTCACAATGACCATAATCATCCTGGTCAGGTGACCAGTAGTATATTCCTTCTACTAGACTCTTATTAGTCAAGAATGGAACTTTTTTCCATGGAGATTCTGAGAGCGTGTGATTTACTTAAGATTTTTATTATATTTGACTCATAGTGCCACTCCCCCACCAACACAATCTACTCTTCCATTTTTTTGCCATGTCCCACTGATTTTTGTCATTCCACCAAATTTCTGTGATGCCTTTTATATCAATATCTTCATTTAATACCAGGCATTCAGGGTCACCCATCTTGGTGTTCAGACTTTTAGCATTTGTATTCAACCTGCCTTCACGTGGTGTAACTGAATGAAAGGTTTTCATTTGACTTGTACTTCAGTTCCTACCTATTAGGGATGTTACAATGTGTTTTTGTAAACGTGTAACTGCTGAAATTTTCACGTTTACACACAGAGGTCCAGGAGGGGGGTGGTGCTAACAGGGAGACGGCTTTTCTACAGGGTCCTGCCTCCCCCACTTCCCCTGTGCTGCTGTCTCTTGGGGAGGTGGTGGGAGAGGCAGCTCTGTGGGAACTGGTTTAAAAGCCAGCTCCCTGTGTATACCAGCCCCTGCCTGACCCCATTCCACAGGCTGCTGCCTCTGTGTGAGAGGCAGTAGCAGTGTGTGGGAGGAGGGGAGCAGGCTGCTCTGCGGGAGCTGGTACTGTGTGGTTAACCCTGACAGTGACAATGAGCCCAGGCTCATCAGTTAAATGTGTACACGGGTACACGTTCGCATCATTTCTATCTATACTTCATTCACCAAAGTGATAAGCAGTTTAGAAATACCAAAGATACTAAATATGTATATAGTATTTTACCACAGTATCAATAGAGAACTGTCCTGAGAATGTTTAGCAGGTCAGGAAAGCTCTCTTCTATAGATAGCTAGTGATTTAATATTAAATATTTCAAATTAACCTTGTCTCTGTTAGCGATTCTGAAAAAGGCTTAAATGTTGGTGCTTGCTGTTTGGCCATTAAACAATGGGGACTCTGGACTTACAAACGGGCACTTGACTACACAGATATCAGAGGATTTAGAAATGTCCTGAACTGCATAGAAGACAGTTTATTAACATGGTCACCTGTAGCACCAAACTGCCAAACACCAGTCTTCTGTCAATAGCTTCAGTATTTGCCTGTTTGACCGAAGCTAATATGGCAGGCAGTATAGAGGCAAAATGAAGCACTTGTTTATGTATAACGACTGTCTCTTTCATTGGTCCTATAGGCTGCTAATTGAACAGCAAGCAGCTTGAAAAAGATAAGGCTCTGTGTGGGAGGCAGGTGATATAGGTTTATTACCAGTGAGACACAAAATCTATAATTGATTGTAATTGCCTATTGTCCATTTTAGAAAAGCTATCTATTTATATAGCTTTCTTAAGAGTCCGTTGCTTCAGAGGCAGAATAGAGAGCACTTCAGAGTAGGGATGTTAGCAAGTAGTCAACTACCTGATGAACATAACTACCTGATAAGCTTGACTGGCGTATTAAGAGGCAGCTAGTGGGGGTTAGGGGAGGCTGCTGCAAGAGGCTTGTCGTGGGCAGAGGCTGCTGCAGCAGCAGCCCTTGTCCACAGAGGTCCCAGCAGGAAACTGGGCCCCTCGGCAGACAGGGGCTGCTGCAGCCAAGCAGCACATATTCATGGCAGCCTGGGCTGGCTGTGCAGAAGGGCTGTACCAGCAGCAGCCCCTGGCCACGGCCACCCCTGGCCATCGCAAACGGGCTGGTGCTGGATCAGCTCCCAGAGCCAGCACAAGCTTGAACTACTCTGTCCTGGCTCAAGCTGGCTCCTGGATCTAACCTGGCTGCATCTCTGCAGAGCAGTCCTTAACAAATTGAATCAACTACTGTCCACTATTAGTCAGATAACCGCAATGTAACATCCCTGCTCCAGACCAGGATAATTAATCAGGCAGAAGGGGAAAACATGAGACTAGAATAGGGAAGAACTGAGATATGTGGTAACTGTGCACGTACACAGATTAGTTCTAATGATTGGCAAAGGGAAGGCTACAGTAATGGGCTGAAAGGAATAGTGAGACTTGCTGTCCTGTGTAGGCTAAGGTGAACAAGCAGTATTCCAATGAGTGGCTAGGTGATGGACATCAAATGGAGCAGCACAAGTGAAAGAAGCTTAAAGCTATACCCTGTTGCTTTATGCGGTTGGCCATAACAATTAAGTTGGCAGCAGTAGAGCAGGGATTGAAACCTTGACCAGCAGAAAGTTCTCAGAAGGCAGTCAAACTGCTAGATTCCTATTTGACATTCAAGGTCTGCATCCTACATCCCCTGAAATGTAGAAAGATTTAGGAAGGGTATGAAATGGAATTGTACTTGAAAATATGAATAAAAATGTCAGCGAAAGCAGGGTTTGAAAGTGAGCTCTGTCAATATGACAACAGAACAAGATGATACATCTGAGTTATTCTTTACATCAAGCTCTCCAGGTCTGAATGACATGGAGGTCTGAGGCATACTGGCAATTAGAGGTGTGAGGGACAAAAAGACATCTTATGTTGAAATGGGTTTGATTTACCGTAAGTTGCTACTTCAAATACTTGTAGAAGTACAATTGAGATTGTAAAATAGGGTGCAAGTACTACTTGTATTCATACACTTCTAGTCTTAACTTTTTGGACCGTTTTTGCAGTTTAACATTAGAATTTATTAAGACGTGTTGGAGAGTTGTTAAACTACTAACTTTGTGTATGCAGGCTAACATGTCCTTGGATTTCTTGGAATATAAATCTAACTTTGACCCTTTCTTCATGATGATCTCCACTCCAGCACCACACTCTCCCTGGATACCTGCTCCTCAATATAAAAAGAGCTTCCAAAATGTCAGTGCACCTAGAAACAGCAATTTTAACATTCACGGAAAGGTAAGATTATTTACAAGAATCCAAATCAATTACTACATTAATTGGGGACAATAATTAGACAGCAGTCTGACTTGCATGTATAACATTGAAGTAGAAGTTGTGAGAAGAATGGATTAATGTTATGCTGTTGCTCATCTATTTTCAGCATCCATTTTTTAAAGGATTGTGATCTAATCTTTCAATTCTTATGTGAAAAAAATCTGATGGGGGGGGCATCTGAGATCAAGATCACAATCATTTTAAAAACTTGATTTTTCTAACCTTATTGGTGATAGGAAACTGGCTATATTAACCTTCAAAAATAAACACCCATCTCTACACACTTTTGTATTACAATTTTTGAGTGAATTTATGCAATAGAATAGAAATTATGATTGTTACTAAGTTTACTGAAATTTCACCTTCAGCTTCCAAACCATTAAGAACTTTATTCTACTAGAATGTCTTGCACTCACGTATAAGCTCTTATGATGTGCTTCCACAGCCTGCCAGCTTGTTCAGTTAGAGTGGCACCTTAAATAGGTTTCACATAGAGGAAATGCCTTAAGTTGCTCTGTCAAGTGCCCACTCGAGGTGGATATTGATGAGCCCTGCTATCTCTAACAAAGAAACTCAGATTGCTCCCTTTTTAATGGAAAACTGTCACTAGTCCTCAATTTTATCAAGCTAGTTAGAAGACCTCTTGGTTAAGTCACGAATCACGGGTCCCAATGCCACTAAATGCTGTTGACGTCAAGTTTTATCATCCCTTCAGCACATAAGCAGACATAGTGGCACCATCCGGGTGTCACAGCACATGAAGTTAATGTAAGTGAGAAACAGTTATTTCGGTAGGAGTCAAACCAGAGGTAAGACGAAAACAGTTGAAGAAAGTGAGCAATCACCTGACCTCCTTGAATATTTGCCTTTCAGTTATCAAGGTAGTTTGCAGTTTTGGTCAGACTCACTGAATTAGTATTTGTTATAAAACATATGGATAATGAGTGGGACAAATTATTTTCACTTTAGCTAAGAGATTGTAGTATTCTTATCTGAAAAGCTAGCCAAAGTAATTCACATGGTCAGCTCCATACCAGATGTTCACAGCTTATTCTACCTGTGGCTTAAGGAAGAGGTCACATAAATTGCAGCTAATAAGACATCTTGATGCCTTCTTGAGGCTTTATTTGGCCAAGATACGCTTTCGATTCTGATTTGGTTCGAGACCAAGATCTTGAACCAAATCAGAAGATGGTTAGGAGACTAGATGGAATCTCAGACTGCCTTGCTGTTTGCAACCCAGTGACATCTGTGTGCACTGGGGCTATTGTGACTGATGGAGACCAGGGCAAACGAATAACAGGCTGTAGATCATGGAACTCTTTTCTTGAAGAGATTAGAAAGTTAAGTTTGCAGTCAGTTGAAAGCATGATATACAACTCAGTTTTTTGCAAGTCCTATGATGGTGGGGGCATGAATAGAAAAGGAAGACAATGATTTATTCTAAATTAAGTATCTAAACCAGGAAGCAGAATCTTTTTTTTCTCTCTCCCCTCCCCTCACAAAAGGATCCTTAGTTGTATCTGAAATTTAGGTACTGCAGTAGTTAGGTGTTTTAAAAATAATAACATAGAAGTCATTATCTGGTCAGTGATCAGCTTAAAAATACAGCCAAAATGATTGGCTAATAGTGTGGGAGTTGACCACTTACGCAGAGCAAAGGCAAAAGTGTCTGCACTTGACTGCATAGCAGCGTAATGCACAAGAAAAAACAGAGATATGTTTAATACTTGATGCTTACAGTACTTCCGATTGTAAGTATTGAGGATTACCCATCTGGGGAGGAAGGAAATGTTAGGCCATGGCTATACTTGCAGTGCTGTAGTGGTACAGTTGTCAATACAGCTGATAAGCTGCTGTATATCTGATGAAGACGCTCTATGCTGATGAGGGAGAACTCTCCTTTTGCCATAAAAAGCCCACTGCTGCAAGCTCATTGACCTAGCATTGTGCCCATCAATGCTTATGCCAATGTAACTTACGTCGCTTGTAGGGGTGGAACATTCAAGCCCCTGAGTGACAAAAGTTTTGCCAGCATAGGCTGTAGTGTAGACATAGCCTAGTCTCAGTTACAGACTGAAATGAGACAGCTACATGTGGTCCTCAACAGTCATGCTTGTTGGCAGAACCATAATAGTCTATTCCTTTAATTTGCAGTAAGGTGTTATGAGGCCTCACTATTGGCTAATTGAAGCGCAGTTAAATTCAGTAAATCTTGTAAATGTGGCCTAAATTCATAACTAGTTTGGAGAGAGAAGACTAGAAAGAACAGCGTATTGCAGGACAAAACTACTTCCAGCTCCTTAATAAATTGTTAATTCTCTTGGGTCAACTATAATTGCAGGCTGGGTATTTGGTGTTATCCCAAGTCATCTTTCTTGCTTGAGTAAATCTCAAGCATGTAGGTGCTTAATTTAAATTAATAGACAGAACAATTGACAAAGGCAGATGAGTGCTACACACAATTGAACTCAGTGACAAATTGGATTAATTAGTTCTACCCAGCACCAAACCCTCCCCAGTCTGCGTGGAAGAAATGGGGAAGCTAAATAGTCATACTTACATGACTCATGCAAAGAATGTAGGTTGTCTAAGCCTGAGATTAAGGAAGTGAATTGCAAAGGCCAAGTTCCACCACTGAGAAGACCGGGCTCAAGCCAAATTCAGGCTTGCATTTGGGATAACCAAGATCAGCAGAGTTGATTACTTGTTGTTTTACACCTTAAAATTGAAAGTGTAAATGTACATGACTTTTATACACTTGATGGTTTTGTTTTTGGTCCCCCTTCACTTAGGAAGTTTTGGGGGGTTAATTTTCTTCCTATGTTTATATAGCTACTAGACAGTTCTGATTGGAGTTTCTGACTGCTTGAACGTGTGACTTGCCTGTCCCAGTCAGATGTATGATTGCTGCCTCAATTTCTCTCCTCTGAAAAATGGTCTAGCTGGAAGGATGGTTTGACCTTTTGGTCAGAGCAGGAGGCCTTCCCCTTCTGGGCTGTTAAGTCCAAGTGAAAAGCTATAAAAATCCTTTTACCCTTTGGAAGGGCATTGATGGCCTCCTGCTGAAAGTGCCTGTCTTCGCCTTTTTTGCCTTGTACCAGGGTCTACCCGCTGTTCTGATTGCAGGGGCTGTTGTCATTTGTTTTGGGTTTTTTTCTTCAGTGCAGGGGGTTTGGGCATCACCTTTAATAGGTCGTGTCAAAAAACCTTTTAAGCCCCAAAATACTCTGCTCCACTATCCTAGGCTGTTTCTTATTGTGGTGTTGATCTTAGGCCTCTTCTAGCATTTCTCCACTACTCCCCTGCAGTACTATTTCCTGGCTTACCAACAGGTAGAGAGAGATTCATCATCGGTCTCAGTCCAGAGAGTCTTCCCCAGACAACAGCTATCCTTCCCAGATCTTACCAGGCAGAGCTCCTTTAACAGTTATCTTTCCTAGTCCATTAAAGTGATTCCCAGGCACTTCTACCCCCTGCGGGTATGTCTGTGCTGCAGCTGGTAGTGATTCTCAGCCTTGTACTGCTGTTAAAAATAACAGATACTTCCACAGACATCTGGTAGCAGGACTTTCAATGTCTGCATGTTAGTGCTAGTCCTGCTAACAGAAGTCTGTGGACCCAAACTGGGAGGCTTGCTCCTAGATACCATATAAATATATCTGATGGAGTCCCTCTCAAACTGAGCAGACATTTACACAGTCCTGCAGTCATAGTTCTCAAGTCACAGCTTGAAGAAGAAGATTGGGTCTAACTCCCACCTGACCTGTTATTAAAATAACAAGTTACTCTGATATTCTAATACTAATACTTCAGTCATAAATTATTGCTGTTGCAATTAATAATTCTGTAAAGGTTTAACACTTTACAACTCACTTTTATGTTTCTGTGCTAATCTTCACGTGTTCTCTTTCAGAACAAGCATTGGCTAATAAGACAAGCAAAGACTCCAATGACTAATTCTTCAATACAGTTTCTAGATGATGCTTTTAGAAAAAGGTAGGAACTGCTGCTTGAGAACATTTAATAAGATTGCTGACAAGTCTAAGTGCCAGGGGCTAATAAATGAGGCTATTTGAAGTGTGTAATAGGTTTAACCATAAGAGCTAAATTACTTATAGCAGTTCTTTGGATGCTGCCTGTAGAGTCATGCCCCATACCTTTTTCGCTAGGCAGACTCATATGTGTTAGACCAGAGAAATTTCTTGTATCTACCTGTTACTCTCATTCAACATACAGAGGTATAGGAAGTCTTGCTCATTCTTTTACTGTTTCTAGTGTGTGTGACTGTAAAATCTATTCACACACTCAAAATGAACAGATTAGATCATATTCTATCAATCTAGTGGTGTTGTTGGGTTTTTTTTAAGACATTGAGAGAATGTATTCCTACTATGACTTTCATATGAAATATGTTTCGTAACAAATTAGAAAATACCTTACCGTCTAGATCCTCTAGCCAGCTATCCTTGGATCTGAGTCTGTTCTCTCCTCTTTGTACATTGTTGTCAATAATAAAGGTTCTTTTCCCTGGAGCAGTCCCATTGAATTCAGATAGGATGGAGGTTTTTTTGTTTGTCTAAAAAAACAAGTATAAATAATTGAAACTTAGGAACTAGGGTTCTTTTAGCTGCACTTGCTCTATAATGCAAATTAAAGTAAAAAATAAACAAGTAGAAGAACTTGTTACTAGAGGTGGTGGAAGAAAGAGTATCTAAAACATTACAGAGCTGTCCCTGGGCATATATGTCGTCTTCAAAGGTAGCTCAAGTTGTCATCTAGGTATTGTTCCCATACTCAGGCACGCCTCTCACCCCAGTTTAATAGTGCTTTCAGCTGGGGCTACCTGGCATAACTGGAACTGTGAGTTAGAGCCCAGGTTCTCCTTTTTCTTAGGCTGATAAGTGGAACACTTTGCAATGATGATGAAGGCTAAATGCTGATGGTCCTCCAGTGCCTTTCCACGGTTCCCCCTCTGTCTCAGAAGGATAGCTCAGTTCTTCCACAGTTCACTGTCAAAGAATCTGAGTACAACCTTACTTTAAGTTCACTCGTCATGAAGATAGCTACATACCTGTTTTCAGAGCTGATCTGTATAGTGGTTATCCTTATAGGATTTTTGGACAGCCTCTCTGTAGAAGGAGATTTTAGGGCACTTTTCAGTTACTAGTTCCTGATGCATTACAAATGGCAACAGCAGCTAATGCTGTTCTCTAACAATATGAAGACATAGCTAATGTGTACATTAAGTAAGCTTTTTAGTGTCTTTTTATACCAAAGACTGAAAATAAAGCTAAATTCTAATAATAAGTTACAAAACAAGTGCTAACAAAACTTTAAACAATAGGACTATTTTGGACATGTTGACAGGGTAAAGTTTGCTATCTTGCAGAAGAGAGACTCAGAGCTAGTTTTACAGTCATTACTGGCATGCAGGTAAAATTATGCAGTTAAATCTTAAATCAAATGCTGAATGAATGTTGGGAGACCTCAGAACCCAAGAAGAAAATCTGACTGGTTAACCTGAATCTAAGCACTTTGTGAAGATGTACTAATCTTGTAATTAAACATATCACTGTTTCTATCATGAGATCTGCTTGCTGAGAAGATGGCCAGTAGCTTGAGAGGCTTTGCAGGCTTCAAAATTAATGGATCATGGAACTGTGGGAGGAATATAAAGAAGTGGATATACCTTGCTACTCTACTTTGTTCAGTTTCTTATAGAAACTGTTTAAAACATGTTTAATAAAGGTAGCCATGTTAGTTTGTTTCAGCAAAAACAACAAGGAGTCCAGTGGCACTTTAAAGACTAATACATTTATTAGGGTTTTGGAGTATAAGCTTTTGTGAGCTACAAGTCACTTCTCAGATGCTGAAGAGAAAAAGGCAGAAAGAGGGAGAAGAAAAAAGGGGAGTATGACAACAATATAAATTAAATCAGCATGACCATACTTTTTAGGAACACTTTAGTTCTGCTTTTATAAAATTGTGACCTTGCAGAAGAACACTCTGATACTAACATGCTAGTTTGCATTACTTTAGAAATGGTCTGTGGCTACTTCTAGATAAGATTAAATGCAATCTGCATTTTGACCTTTCAGGCACTACAGAGTAAAAGCAGAATAAGACTAAACAGAAGGCTGTGTCTCTTTTAAAATGACTACAGCTCAGACAGTAAAATGGAACTTGCCATATATTTGGTTTGTTTTCAGAGTAGATGGTGATAGATGTGAGATGCCTACGTGCATAACAGAAGTCCCAATTGATTTGTAGTTTAATATAAATGCCCATTCACAATTAATACTAAACACTTTATTTGGAACAATTTTTGCTCCTTTATAGATGGCAAACACTACTGTCAGTAGATGATCTGATAGAGAAACTGGTGAAGAAACTGGAATTGCTCAGAGAGCTAGATAATACTTATATTTTTTATACCTCAGACAATGGCTTCCATACAGGTAAATATACTTAGCCTTTGTTGTTCTGCTACAAACTGTTGATGAAATCTTAGTTCCTTGGTTTCTATCCCTGTTTACATCTGTGAAATGAAGACAATACCAGTATTTCTCACTGCTATGAAGCTAAATGAATTGATTGCAATCCAACAGTGCCATCCCCCATCTACAGAGTTTATAATGTGATGTTCTGAGCCTAAAATGTAATGATAGACTTTTATGTAATGTGTATAGACTTTTCCTCCATTCCTGCTCTGAATTACCAAGGTATTTTTACAGTGAATTTCATTATAGCACCTCTTTCCTTTCTCAATGTTAGAGTTGCCCTCTGTTTGGTAGGTAGGTTTGAAGTTTTACAAATAGCCTAATTTGTTCAGTCAGTCTGTTACTGTAGTAACATTCTGACATAAAGGAAATCTGTGGGTGAATATGGACTGAGGGTCTGAACATGTAATATCAAGATAAAGGACCTGTTTAAACAAGTCACTGTTCATCAAAGCCAGATCCTAAGCGATATGAGATGCAGTTTTTAAAAACTAAGCCATAATTAAATGGGGTCTCATTCTTCTCTTCATAATGTTTTCTAGGACAATTTTCATTGCCAATAGACAAACGGCAGCTCTATGAGTTTGACATTAAAGTTCCATTGCTAGTTCGAGGACCAGGGATCAAACCAAACCAGACAAACAAGGTAGGATTATAACTGAAGATGCAATAATATAGGTCTTCAAATTCTTTCATAGTTATCAGACAGTGCCTGGCATATATGTTGAAAAAGGGTCCAGCAACACCCTAGTGTTCTGTTCTGTAGAGGGACCTGAATTTCTTGTTGTTAAACTGTCAATGTTTAGTCTCAATCTGAACATAAATCTTTTTGAGTGTCAGTAATACTTTGTCCTACCACTTTGCAGATGCTTGTTGCAAACATTGATTTGGGTCCCACTATTTTGGATATCGCAGGGTTTGACTTAAACAAGACCCAGATGGATGGGATGTCACTATTGCCATTACTGGTAAGAGTTTACTCAGGATTCACAATTGAGCAATTTTACAGATTACTCTGACACAGATTATTCTTCAGGGTTAGGAAGATGTGCATTCAGAATCTCCTCTCCCTCATTTTCACACAGAACCCTTCTAGCTTAATGAATGTAGTCATGTGATTCCAAGTATAGCATTTCAGTGCTGATACATTCCAGTAAACTTGGAAAATCCCTCCTAAAGGGAGGATAAACTAACTTTTTCTTTGACTAGTTGCACTGCTGTTAATAATGACTCCTGTTTTGAGGGTTGTACTGTTTGGCTTTTAAATTCTGAAATGCTCTAAGACAGGGGTGAGCCTGCCTTAGTCTCCTGGCACCACCACCCACAGCTTCTACTAGTTGTGGTTCCCCATTACTGATCAATGAGAGCTGCAGAAGAGGTGTCTGCTGGCAAGGACAGCATGTAGAGACCCCTTGCTCTGCCTTTCTCAGGGGCTACAGGGAGGTGCCAGCCATGTCCAAGAGCAGCAATTACCACAGGGATAATTACTCCAGCCACGACAGGTTAGGCATTTTAGAACTCACTACCCAAAAAATTAAATTTAAGCATGAGAGAAATGAAAATTATGAAATGCACAGACCAGTCAAAAACCAAAAATACCACACTTTGCAAGCAGTAAAAAGTGACCACAACCTCCCCCCACCCCACACACACACCCTCTTTTCTCTGTGAAGATAGGGTAGATAGGGTACAGAAATGGGGGGAGGAGGGACACCCTGACCTCCCCTCTTCTCCCTCCCACATCCTGAACAGCAACTGAACTGCCAGCGCTTGATAGCTTCCTGGCCAAACCAGTCAGGATCCACCAGTCTGAGGCTCCAAGATCTACTGGTAGATCCTGATCTACTGGTTGGTGACCACTGCCCTAAAGCAAAAGGCTATATAAAAACCTTTTCTGGTGACTTTGGATTATAATTTGGTGGTATTTGGCAATATAGCTTGTTCTGTGGTGTTCATAATCTTTCAGTTAGTGTTACTTTTTATATGAACTGTTATCACTTCAAATTAAACAAAATACCCATTTCCTAAACCAACTGATCAGTTTTTGGGTCTTGATCCATAGTGTGGCTTCCAGTTCATACATGCATGATTTTTACTTTTAGCATTGTCAGAAGAGCTAACACAGTAAAGTTTACTACTTTATTTCTGTTTTAGAGAGGAGACAAAAATGTGACCTGGAGATCAGATGTCTTGATTGAGTATCAAGGAGAAGGTCATAACAGCAGCGATCCTATGTGCCCCGCACTGGGACCTGGTGTTACTGTAAGCAAAGCTGAATCCACGTGAATTATTTGTAAATGTTTTCTGAAATTACTGAAACTAAAACCTCAGTTAGTAGCATAGAAGTGGTGTTTTCCAGTGATGTGGGAGATCTGGATTTTGATTTTTGCAAACACCAGTCTTACAACAACCAGTTTTGCAAGCCAGTTTTCCTTGATACCTCTTAAAATTCTAATGCCTTCAGAACATTGGAAATTGCTTTGCCATGGCTTGAAGGACAAGAAGGCAATGTAGTATGCTCTACCTCAACTTATGCACAGTATCTATTGTTACTTCAAGATTAATTTTTATGAAATTTTTGGTTTTATGAACTCCTCAATAAACAATGCCAAAATAGGTGTTTTACTATTTGTTTGATCTGCAGGATAGCAGGAACTAGGCCTCTTCTGAATACAACATGTCCAGTTCAGGGTAGAATATTTTTTGAATTGCTGAACATCTGCCTTTTTTTTTTTTTTTTTTTTTTTTAAATAACTAGTGCCTCCGAATCCCATTGAAAAGGTGGTGGCCACATGACACAATCAGATGTTGATTTGAAGCTAATAAATAGGTAGCCACGTTCTGCAGTACGCTATTTTCTGTAATTCTGTCAAACTAATGCTTACTGTAAGTAGACCCGACTGTAATGTTCCATTTTATGGTTATATTCCCACTGTCTGAGTAGCCTGTTTGGGATATTGAGCATTGTTTTCATTTCCTGGGCTAGTGTATTAATTCACAAGACAGCTTCTTGGTATTTATCTCCCATTTTAAAAATTTCCCTGAGATAGTGACCTTGTCTAATTTTAGAAAAATGCGTATTTTTGTCCTATAAATCTCTGCCTGGGATTTTTAACATTGAATATTCAGCTTTTTGTCTAGTGTCCATGAACTACTTACACCTGACTTTAGCAAGTATCAGTTCTGGCAAGAGAACTGTTGCTTCCAGTTTCACCATGAGCATGAACATTCTTTCTTACTTCCTTTTTTGTTTAATCTCTGTTGCTTTGCAGCATTGTTTTCCAGACTGTGTGTGTGAAGATTCATATAACAACACTTACGCTTGTGTGAGGACACTGTCAGCTTTATGGGATTTGCAGTACTGTGAATTTGATGACCGGGAGGTAATACTTTCTGTCATTTATTTTAATGATGCAGTGTGTTAAATATTCAGTTTTCTTGCAGTTCTCACTGTTTGAGATTAATTAACATCTGTTATAGTGTAACTCCATTGATGTCTGTCTGCAAAGTTTATCTACTCTCAAGGTTGGCGTAAACTAGTCTGAAAATGAGACTGTAGCTTCACTTGTAGGCTAAATAGTCAGTTGTTTTAACTGTTGGTGGAAATAGTTAACCAAAACATGCTGCATGATAGTTAACCAAAACATACTGCATGATCACGATGGGGGAATGGGTTAAATTATCTAGGGCCAAATTCTCCTTTGATGTAAGTGGGAGATGCAGCAGAGCTGAATTTGATCTTCCATATCTAAATGATAGAGACAACTTTATTGTATATCATAGACTAAACTAGTGGCTAGCCCTGTATGTCACAGCTTACTGCACATTACTAGCAAGTTCTCACACAGTGCAAGTGTGTGGTGTTGTCAGCAAAAAAGCATTTGCAACCTTAGTACATTTTAATTTTTGCCTGTGAATGTATAAAGTGCAGATGAAAAATGAATAACCTTCATTCTGACCCATTGCAACAAAACACTCATTTAGTATTAGAGTGCAACTTCAGCCAATACCTCACTGACAGGGAAGTTAAGGGGGGATGAGGGCTTGAATTCTGCTAGGAAAAGGGTACCATATAAAATCTGTTTGAGCACTTTCAGATTGTTTAAAGCCCATTGTTGGGGAGATCACATTTCTACAGCTAACTTAGGCCATGCCCATGACCATAAGTTGCATTCTAATAGGTTAATCACTGTTAACATTGGAGGAATGCAGCTGTCTGGTCTGAAAACACAGGGCCAGCTCTACAGAAAGATTTAGAACAGTTGGCTTAAGAGGATCTGTGTCATTAGGACACAAACTTTTCCTCCATTTAGAAGCAAAATTCAAATCTCATTAGTAGGATGTTAGCTTCATGAACAGTTCCAGCTCTTCTCTTAAATCCTCTCCCTGTTTTCACTCCCTAACAACCATGATCAATTCTTGGTTATGTGCATTGTCTTAGTGAAAAGATGTGCTCTTTGGGGAATTTCCTTAACCAGGGCTATCTATAAACATGGAGTTGTCATTACCTACATATGCTTATCTTAGAATTCTTTCATGAGATGACAAACCTAACATTTGATGTGCAGATAATTTACTTATGAATATTCACTTTATTGCCACTGCTCCCTCAAGTCTGTCCTGAAATTGTGAACTCCTTTAGGGAAGGATCCAGTTCATGGGTGTCCGATAAGCGTTTGGTGGGTACTACAGGCTAACTGAAGATATAATTTAAAACTATAGCAGTAGAAAATAAGTTGTTACACTACCAGCATATGTTTCCCCACAGATAGTGTAGCCCGTATGCTATTTATAATACCTGACATTTTAATACAAAAAGTGCAACTATTTTTCCCACTTAACCAGGTATTTGTGGAAGTCTACAACTTGACTGCAGACCCACACCAGCTTACTAACATTGCTAAAACAATAGACCAGGAAATTTTAGAGAAGATGAACTATCGACTAATGATGTTACAGTCCTGCTCAGGAGCAACTTGTCGCACGCCAGGCGTCTTTGACCCAGGGTAACCTTTTTTGACTATTTTTTTTTTTTTTTTTTTTTAAGCTCTTGTAATCATTCACAGTTGGGTAGCCTTTTAGGAATATTTCTTATAAAATCAATTCCCTTGACATGAGATTCAAAAGTTGTTTTACTACTTTCCCTTTAGTTGGAAGAAGGGTTTCCCTTTTCTGTAAAAGTTAGTAGCTGGATGGTGCCATAAATGCTTTTACATTTAATTCCTGGAAATTGTCAGTATCTATAGGCACTTGATCTGAGGAAGAGAAGATTATATTAATGGAAAGGAAAGTAGACAGAGTAAATTCTAAAGCTGAAAGATTTGTCGGAGACCTAGTATTGCATCTTTCATCCGGGAAACTCCATATAATTGCCACTAAATTAGACGTCTAACTTAAAATGTAAACTTGGGACTATAACAGCTAAATTTTTCTAAATTAACTTTACCTGGTGGCTGTAAGATGTGAAAAGTTATGGAAAATAAATTTAATATATAATTAATGGTGTCATTATACATCCCCTTCCAGGTAACTTTATCAATCACTATTGATTTGAAAAGAATGCTGCCTGCATAGCTCTTTGGCTGACTAATCAAGGAACAATAAGGAAATAATCACTTACAGATTATTAAAAGTTTTAAGTGTATTGCTCCATGCAGGAACTTTCAACTTAAGTATTTGCTAGCCTTTATCTCACCTCTGCCTTGGATTTAAGTATTGAATATTCAAAATGTATGAATACTGTCAAACTACCAGGAAAAGGGCTTGTATGTGCAGCAAAACTTGTGTGAGTTAATCATACCTTCCTTCTCTTGAGTTAAAAAGCTACTGCTTTTTTTAGCTGAGAAACCATTCTTCTAGAATTTTTGATTGCATTTAAAAGGCTGTTAGAATTTAAATGATAGTCTATAATAGACTAACCTGCCATGACATTTTGTTGCTATAAATACTGCAGAATATTGATAATGCAGCTCCTAAGCACTCTTTTTTTTCCTTTAGTCATACATACATACCTTAGCATTTGTATTTAGATGCAGCATCTACACTGTTAACTAGAAGAGCCACTACATTAATTTTGGCAACGCCTGTAGTACTGGATTGTGACTAAACTGAAATGTTGTAGCATTGTCCTGGTAGAGGAAAGCTAGTTCTTCTTCGAGTGATTGCTCATATCCATTCCATGTAGGTGTGCGTGCGTGGCATGCACATGTCGTCGGAGATTTTTCCCTCAGCAATACACGTCGGGCCAGCAGGAAGCCCCCTGGAATGGCACTGGTATACCGGCCGATATATATCCTGCTGGCCCCCCCACCCTCTCAGTTCCTTCTTACCGTGGCTGCGGTCCTTGGAACGCCCCTTAGCTCTTGCTTAAGCAAACGCTGCTAGTACTTAAGTAGTTCTTTGTTACCTGTTATCAGTTAATTATCTGTTAAAAGTTGTAAATTAAAAAGTTAGAGTAGTATCTGTGTTTGTTTGACGCTGCTGCACATGCCGGACTGCAAGGATTCAAACCTTGCAAAAAGTGCCACCAGCCCATGCCCAGTGGCACTCCACATTCATCTTGCCTGAAGTGCATGGGAGAGGCTCACCTTTCAGAGGCCTGCAAGATTTGTAAAGCTTTCAAGCCCCGCATGAAGCGGGAGAATGATCTTGAAGCGTGATTTTCTCATGGAGGCAGCTCTAAGACTGGCACCGGCATCAGACCCGGTACAGGCATCGCAGAGCGCACCAGCGTGGTGCAGGAGGTTTCGGCACACTCTCGCGCCTCCCCAGCACCTCAGAAGCCTTGGCACCGGTCGCAGTCCCCGGTGCCGCAGAAGAAGAAGAGGCCTAACAGAGGTAGATCGCGTCCAAGGCATGTACCCTCTGTGTGCCCTTCAGTGGGCACGTGGCACCATCAAGCGCCGAACCCGGACCATCTCGGTTGGGCAGACGTTTATCCCCATACCGAGAGCCCAGCCCACTGGGAGACTTCCTAGAACCCTCCACTCCAGAGGCTTTTGAGGCGGCCAGAGACTTGATTGAGTCGTCCCCCTCGCCTCCCCCAGCACCGACCCCTACCAGAGGTCATGGGAAGGGCAGGCACCAACCGACGTCGAGGGTGTCCGATGACGTAGTCCAGGATGCCAGAAAACACCAGTCGGTGCAGCCCACAACTCCGGCACCAGTGACCAACTCGACCCCGGTACCGGACAGGACACTGTACCGGGCCCGGCACCAACACAATACCACCATGTGGTACTGTCCACAGCATCCAGCTCCGCGACTCCTACCTCCACCCAGAGCTTACTGGCCCTGGGCCCAGCTATGCCACCCCCACTTCCCTGGCACTGCAGCAAACCTGAGTCGATGGCCAGACACACTCCAGCGTCGGCAACCTTGGCAGAACCCCTGACGGCCCCGCTCTGGTCTGCTTCAGAGTACTCGACCAGCTCAGAGGCAGAGTCAACTTGGTTGTCAAGAGGCTCCAGATCCCGCTGTCAGCACCGGTTCCACTCGCAGAACCACAGCTCCTCTGCTCGGCAGCATTGGGCACAGCCGGTGCCGGTGATGCAACAAACCTGGCCCCCGCAACCTCAGAGTCAGTGGCCATTCTGGACCCCCAGGTCCTACCACCAGAGCCAGGGTGCAGATCCTTCAAGGGCAGGGTCAGTCATCTTGGGGGGGCCTCCCCATCGGCGACTCCCCTGGCTCGATCTCTGACACCGGCGCAGTCACTACCTCTTGGTCAGGCATCCCCAAGACCATCGGTAAGCGGGGCTCCACCGAGCCAGCCACAACCACAATCTCGCAAATGGTGGCTCACAGAGGTGGCCCAAAAGGGGTCATTGTCATCCTCCTGGTACGAGGCCCTAAGGGACATCTTTCCATCCATGCCCTCAATGGACACCAAGACCTCCTTTGCCAACTGGCACAGAGCCTGGGGGTCCAAGCCAAGAAAGTGTGTGAGGATTCTGACCCCATAGTCAATATCCTCCAGTCCGACTTCCCCACCAGAGTGGCCCTACCGATTAATAAAATGGTGACCAAGATCTCCAAGGCCCTCTGGCAAACCCTGGCCTCCATACCGCCAACAAAGCGCCGAGTGGTGATATTTCATGCCTCAGGAGGGCAACGAGTACCTGTTCTCCCACCCGCCCCCAGGATCACTGGTGGTGCAGGCTCTCAACCAGAGGGAGAGACGGGCAACTGGCTGCCACCCCCAAGAACAGGGATGCCAAAAAGACAGACCTTCTGGGCAGGAAGGCCTACACGTCCGGGGACATCCAGCTCCATATTGCCAACCAGCAGGTCCTGCTGTCACGGTACGTGTGCAACACTTGGGCCTCCATGGACAAGTTCACAGACCTGCTCCCAAGAGACTCCCGTCCGGAGTTCAGGGCCCTCCATGAGGAGGGAAGGGCAATCTCCAGGGCAGCACTCCAGGCAGCCCTCGATGCGGCTGATGCTGCTGCCCGTGCCATGGCCACAGAAGTAGTCCTGCGCCGCAGCTCCTGGCTGCAAGGGTCCGGGGTGCCCTTGGAGCTCCAAAACACTATCCAGGACCTTCCTTTTGAGGGCCCCTCGCTGTTCTCTGAACAGACGGGCCAGCGCCTCCACGGCCCCAAGGACACCCTTTCCACACTTAAGTCCTTGGGCATGCACACACCGGCTACCCAGAGGCATTAGTTCTCGGACAGGAACACCCTCGGACTGCCCCAACAGGTCCCACTTTCCTGACTTCCCCCGCCACAGGAGCAGGAATGGCAACTGGAGGAACTGCAGGCGCTGGCCCCGACCTTCTCAGGGCCAGGGACCACCTAATAAACCCTCTGGGCCTCGCCAAGGATTTTGAGGGGACGCCCGAAGGCAACATACCAGTCTCCCCACTTACCTTCCGGGAATGTTTATTCCCTTTCCACCAGGCCAGACTCTCCATTACATTGGACCAGTGGGTCCTGGAAATAGTGGAAGGGGGACACGCCATCCCGTTCCATTCGGCCCCCCCCTTCCCACCCTCCAACCCTGTCCCCTTAGAGTTCGTAGGTGCCAACCTGGACTCGACATTGGCAAAGGCTTCCCTCCCCAGGACTTGCTTTCTGGCGATATAGTCCGCCATCCAGGGACTGCAAAAATTTCCCAGTGACCACAGCCAGGGCCTGTATGCTTTTCCTAGGTCTAATGGCCGCGTGCACATATGTCATGCAACACACCAGACTTCGCATGCGCCCACTGCAAATGTGGTTGGCATGAGTCCACAACCCAGCTTTCCACCCATGGGACAGGGTAGTGATGGTTCCCGATACTGTCCTCCACTTGCTGAACTGGTGGACTCATCAGGAGGAGGTCTGTGCAGGAGTCCCCTTCTCCAGACCTGTACCAACCATCCGACTCGTGACAGATGCGTCGGACATCGGTTGGGGAGCGCATCTGGGGGACATGCGGACACAAGGTATGTGGTTCCAGGACGATCTCTCCCTGCACATCTATGTCAGGGAACTCTGAGCAGTCCGCCTGGCCTGTGTGGCTTTCCTTTCCCACCTCAGGGGCAAGTCAGTCCTTATCTTATCAGACAACACGATGGTGGTGTCGTATATAAACAGATAGGGTGGGGCTCGCTCTCCCCACCTGTGTCAGGAGGCAATCCGCCTGTGGGACCTCTGCATCGGGGTGGATATCCACCCGATGGCCTCTTACCTCCTGGGTTCCCAGAATGTCCTAGCAGACAAGTTAAGCAGGGCCTTTTGGGTGTGTCTAGACTACAGGGATTTTTGGAAAAAAGTGGCCTTTTTTTCAAAAATCTTTACCTGTGTCTAGACTGCTGTCGCATTCTTTCGAAAGTAAATCGAAAGAATGTGGCAGTTTTTTCGACCGTGGAAAAGCTTGTTTTACGAGGAATAACTACTTTTTCCGAAAGTACTCTTTCTAAAAAAGGCGCTATATAATGCAAACTGCTTTTTCGAAAGAGAGCATCCAGACTGCCTGGGTGCTCTCTTTCGAAAAAGAGGCTTGATTTTTTCAAAAGTACTGGTTGTAGTCTAGACTACATTTTCGAAAGAGGCTTGCAGTCTAAACGTAGCCTTTCTGGCCACGAGTGGTCCCTCAGGAAGGAAGTGGCCCGCTCCATCTTCTGCAAGTGGGGGTTTCCCCAACTAGACCTGTTCACTACCAGGCAGAACAAGAAGTGCCCTAGGTTCTGCTCCCTCATGGGATTGGGAAGGGGCTCCCTAGGAGACGCACTTCTCCACCCGGCCCAGGGGCTTACTGTACGGCTTCCCACCGTTCCCACTAGTCCACAGGGTTCTCCTGCGAGTGCAGCAGTTCAAGGCGTCTGTAATTCTCATCGCCCCAGCATGGCCCAGACAGCATTGGTTCTCAACCCTTCTCAGCCTGTCATGCAAGAGGTCCGTACCCCTTCCATTGCTCCCGGACCTGATCACCCAGGACTCTGGCAGGCTTCACCACCCGGACCTGCACTCCCTGCACCTGACGGTGTGGAAGCTCCGTGGCTGACAGCGGCAGAGCTCCAATGTTGGCTCGGGATCAGGAAGTTCTGTTAGGCAGTAGGAAACCTTCCACTAGGGCTACATACCTGGCTAAGTGGAAGCAGTTCTACATCTGGGCTTCCCACAAAGGGGTTTCCCCAAGGGAGGCCCCAATTCCCCTGATCCTGTACTACTTCTTAGATCTCAGGCTTCAGGGACTCTCCTCTTCCTCGATTAAGGTCCACTTGGCAGCTATCTCTGCCTTCCACCCCGGAGACAGGGGAAAGACTCTCTTTGCTGATCCAATGGTAAACAGGTTCCTGAAGGGGCTAGATAGACTTTACCCGCTTGTATGACAGCCCATCACTCAATGGGATCTCAGTCTGGTCCTTTCCAAACTCATGGGGCCCCCGTTTGAGCCCCTGGCAAAGTGTTCGCTAATACACCTGTCCTACAAGGTATCCCTCCTGGTAGCGATAATGTCAGCTAGGCGGGTGTCCGAACTGCAAGCGCTTACTTCGGATCCCCCTATACAGTTTTCTTTAAGGATAAAGTCAGACTACAACCCCACCCTGCCTTCTTGCCTAAGGTGGTGGTGTCCTTTTATGTGTCTCAGGACATATTCCTGCCAGTGTTTTACCACAAACCTCACACGTCCGGGAAAGAGCAGGCACTGCACACCCTAGACATCAGGAGGGCCTTAGCCCTTCCGTAAATCACCACAACTTTTTGTGGCCATTGCAGAACGCTCAAGAGAACAGCTGGTCTCCACACAAAGGATATCCTCATGGATCACTGCATGCATCAGAGTGCTACGCTCTAGCAGGGGTCCCAGCCCCCCCACACACACACACACACACACACACAGCGCTCTCTACGAGGGCAATGGCTTCCTCCACAGCCTTCATGGCACAGGTCCCATCCTGGACAGCTGCAGGGCTGCCACTTGGTCCCCCGTACACACCTTCGCCAACTACTACGCACTGTCACATCAGGCCACAGAGGATGCCGCCCTGGGCAGGGCAGTCCTCCATTCTGTAGAAGGTTAAAACTCCGACCCCTCCTCCTCAGGTTCCACTTTGGAGTCACCTACATGGAATGGTCATGAGCAGTCACTCGAAGAAAGAACGGTTACTTACCTCATAACTGTTGTTCTTCGAGATGTGTTGCTCATGTCCATTCCAAATCTCCCCCGCCTCCCCTTCTTCGGAGTATTCCAGTATGAAGGAACTGAGAGGATGGGGGGGCCAGCAGGGGTATGTATCGGCTGGTATACCAGCGCCACTCCAGGGGGCTCCCTGCTGGCCCAACGGGTACTGCTAAGGGAAAAACCTGCGACGTGTGCATGCTGCGCGCACACACCTACATGGAATGGACATGAGCAACACATCTCGAAGAGCAACAGTTACAAGGTAAGTAACCATTCTTTTCCTATTGTACAATACTGAAGGAGGTAAACATTCTAATGAACTCTGGTTTAGTGCTACATGTTAAATTTATTAAATTGCTGGTAATCCTTGATCTAAATGTAGCTCATGTAGACCTTCTCCCACTCTCAGGTACAGATTTGACCCACGCCTAATGTTCAATCATGGTATTTGGGCTCACAGACTTTCCACGCGGTCTCTGTAACAGCATTAATCAGCCGGCTTCCTGTACTCATTTCTTCAGAGGGACTCCAGCAGGTCTGCCTGCATCTAACCTACAATAATTACATCTGGAAGACTCAGTCAACTGGCTTTGTTAAAAATTTGTCTGAGGGGGGCAGAATCAGTTGTCTTTAGAGGTTTGCCTTTTGCCCTGTGTATATTCTACAACTGAACTGTAATTCTTAACAATCAAACTTGGCTAATCTGTCTCATATCTAGTCTTTTTCATATCAGAGGTATGGTGCTGACCTGTGACCTACAGGTCTAACTTGGATTTATTATGTTTTGTATGAAGAAAGACCAAGTTTATAAACTGAATCAGATTAACCCAGGGCAGGCCATATTACACAGAAATCATCACCTATCTTCATTCACTCCTGTACAGACTTTTCTAAAAGCTAAGTGTTAATTACAGGTGTTCAACGTTGCTCTTAAAGTTAACCTGGGGCAAACTACCATAGTATGGCACAGAAGAATATAAGGCAGAGAGCTATAGGATCTGACTAGACACTATCCATCTTGCAGACTTTAAAGTACTGTATTAATAATCTCTACTATGACTATTTCAAACTAGACTAATAAAATACTCATCTCACAGGCCTGTGTTTAAGCAGCTTTCAGACACAAGGATACTCTTTCTGACTGTTTCCAATTCAGAACATTTGTAACAGGTTCTTAGAGGTAACTACTTTTATGTTTTAATGTAACCTATTTTAAAATAGGCTTTTTTAATATGCTAAAACTAATATGAAGTGTTGGAATAAAACTGAGTGCCTGTATGTTGGTCATGATGAACTAGCTCTGCTTTAGTAATCTGAATTGTAGTAATCCTCAGGAAATACAGAAATGAGCATCACAGTAGTCATGTGCATGTCATCTCCAGTCTTCTCAAGTATCTTGTTAATCTGAAATGTTTAGTTATTCACATGATGCATCAAGTTAAATGGGCTTTGCCTCCTGAGAAATAAAAACAACAAATCCTCACTTAGCAGAAATCATGGTAAGAAGACTACTTTGGTCAGTTTGAGTGCTTCTGCCAAAGAGCTGCTTCTGGGCTGAAAACTACCTCCATTCCGCCCTTCATGCTAAAGGATTCTGGTATGTTACTGCTTTGGTATTTGGATGGAGAGTCAGTTGTCTGTCTGCCACCTATTGATGACACTGTTCACTCTTTTAAAAAAAAAAAAAATACTGTCATGGATTTAATGTGATATTTGTGTGTTCAGAATACTGACTGCCTTTTCAAATTTAGAAAATCACCTAAGTTCAAGAACCAGCAAGCTTACTAAATGATTCTCTATAAAAATACATTACCAAGCCAACTACTAAAAACCTCCTGAATTACTCTCTTGATCAAGAAAATTATTCTGCTTGAAGGCAGTTGAATTGTAGCTTAAGGAGAAAACTTATATTTTTTTCATTGTCAGATTATGCTATGGTAAAGCTCTCCTCATTTTAAACTGTTGCTAGTTACCTATTCTGTTTTAATATATCTACTCATCAATTTAGAAAACAACATATTTAAGTCAAAGAACTAGTATTTCCTGCATTGGTGCTTTATCAAGTAGATGAAACAATATACCAAGGGTTTTTTTTTCTTCTTCAGATAGCTAACACAAAAGATAATCTCTAATCTCAGAAGTCAAAAAGTACACCCCTTTTTACAGCTCCTTGAAGCTGGTAAAAGCAACATTTATGAAGATTGTATTGACTAAATTTAACTTGAGTATTGACAGACTCATCCACCCTTTCTTTTGTGACCTTCCAGGAGGAGGTAGTTGTTTCCATCCATAATCAGATGGTGAACAGATTTAAATTTGCCTCACAAATCAGAACATGTATGTTGTCCAGCCAGGGGCATTAGAGATGCCTGGGAAAAACAAACAGCTGTTGAAAAGAACCCTAAAAACTAAGGGAACATACTGAGAGTGTTTCTCTGCATATTGCAACATCATATGAGTTCATCTCTTCCCATTAAATTACTTGGAAATATTTTATTTTCTTTACCATAATTTTGATTTTTCAAATTTTCCCCTCCATTCACCAAAACCTCTTATCTCACTACACTGTCCTTGAACCTGTGGCATATTCTACAAATACCTTTCCTTCTTAATCAGTATGTACCAAGCATACTATCTTTTTCCTTAACCATCTGTTAGGTCCTGTAACAAGTTTACGTTCCAATTCTTTGGTCAAGCCAAAAATTATCTTAACACTCATTTAACAATATATTTGGCAGACATTTCTACACTAGATTTGTGTTTGTCTTTTTAGTTAAACTTGCTGGTGGCTGTACTTAATTGTACAATGTAATGGATTTAGTGAGGAAAGTCTTCAGTGACGTAGGCATGTAAACTTGGAGCATTACTGTCTAAAATGTTCTAGCTGGTCATACACCTGACGCTCCGGTTAGTATGTTTACTAAGTGTCAGCAATGCAATGGTTATCATTGTCTGCCATGTTGGTGTGTTTCAAAGTAGACCTTTCCCTTGTGTAAAAAAAGCTACTAGATAGCCATGACCAAAAGTAACTTGATATACCACTTTTCCTGATATGGCATGGTTGGTTAGCAGGAAGAATTTTATTCTTTAATGACAACTGTATATCCTGCATATTGTACCTTCTTTAGTTAATTGAGATGAAAATTGATTGTATAGAACTGATGTAGACTATCCAGTAAGGCTGATCAGAGGAGAGAATTTTACTTTAATTATACATGCTGTTAGTATTTTTTTTTTATGTGGAAACCATACTGGTCAGTCATTTCAATTGTCACCAGACTTGTTTCCTTACATTCTCTTTCTCAACTGACCCCGACTCTACCACACCCACATTTGTATTTAAGTAGTAGTGTAATTTACCATAGAAAATCTTGACATTGTATTCATCAGTCTTGTGACTTTGCAAAAAGCCAAACGCTTCTGATGAAACCTGCATTGTAAGGCTATCTTAAGCTGAGTTGGATATCAGAGGCACATAGCTGAAGGAAGAACAGTAACAATCAATTGCTGCCCTGTTTGTTTGTTTGTTCTGATTCAACTGTTCAGTGTGGTTCTCTCCCCCCCCGAGGATGCAATTAATCCTATGGATATTTTCATACTCCTTGAATGACCAATATTCACTTTAACTGAAATAACATATTAGGAAGGAACTTTAACCTACAGCTAAACCAAATTCCCAAACACAACTGGCTCAAAAATTGAGTCTTCCTCTGTTCCCCTTTTAATAACTGTTTGAACATGGCATTGTCTACTTGCACCTTATTACTTGAGCCATTTAACTGTTGAAAATGAATAGAGGCCTTACTAAATACTAGTCTCTTTCATATAAAATGTGATTCTAGCTCATTTTTTAAATATAAATGCTCTTGTTTCTCATAATCTAATCTGATAAAGCAGATACTGTATTCTGCAAAACATAGCAACACAAATGTATTGCAGCAGAAGCAAAAGTATTGAATCTATTAACACATCTTAATCACTTAATTGAAAGTATTGTCACTGTAGCATGAGTGAGGGTACCTGATATCTGCTTACATGGCCAGGAAATTGACTTCTTGCCTGTCAGGGGAGTGAATGTTGCTTTCACGAATTGTTGTCTCCTAGAGTGCTTCTCTTAAATCATCTGTAGTAAGGGTAGTAGTCTTAAAATAACTCTGTAAAGTCTAAATATGTTTAAATTGATCCACTATACAAGCCAAATGCAAGCATGTGGTTGTAATTCTACTGAACCAGTGAAAATGGCTGTTAAATTATTTTTAATGTACAACTTTATATGTATTCCTAACTTCCTTTTATGCAGTATAACTGTACATCACTGTGGATTTATTAATTTCTGCTCTATTCTACCACAACTGTTTTGTTTAGAAAGTGCCCTTCAAAGGACCCTGTTCACTGCTGCACCTTTTTGAAAATAAAAATTTGTCTATTATGAACTTCTCTAATACCTTTTATGGTAAACTTAAACTGTGGAAATCTTCAAGGGAGGCAGGTTTGTGTCAGGTTTTATAAACAGGGCATCAGGCTTGTAACAGTCCAGTGCAGTGGTCTCCAACCTTTTTAACCACAAGATCACTTTTTCAATTTAAGTGCAATGTAAGATCTACCTCAAACCAACACCCTGCCCCACTTCCTTCCCAACCCTTCTTTGAGGCCCTGCTCCATGCCTTCCCTGAGGCCTCACCCTACTCCATCCCCCCTTCTTCCTCATCCTCACTCACTTTAGCTTGGCTAGGCTGGGGTGGGGCGGGAGGTGTAGGCTCTGGTCTTGGGCCAAGGGGTTTGGAGTGGGGCTCCTGGCTTATCCCAGATTGGGGTCCAGGAGGGGTTTCAGGGTGCAAGCTCTGGGAAGGAGTTTGGAGGCAGTAGGACTCACGTCTGATGCAGGAGGTTGGGGGCAAGAGGAGGTTCAGGACTGGCACAGGGATTCAGGAAGCAGGCTCCGGGTGGGTACCATTTAACTGAGATGGCTTCCTAGGGGTGGACCAGCAGGATTAAGGCAGGTTTACTCCTACCCTGGCCCTGCCCCACTCCTGAAAGCAGCTGGCATGTACAGCAATACATGGCACTATGTGCTGCCCCTCATCTACAGGCACTGCGCCCACAGCTTCTACTGGCTATGGTTTCCCAATACTGATCAATGTGAGCTTGCAGGAATGGTTTCTGCAGGCAAGGACAGTAGGTGGAGAGCTCCTACTTTGCTCTCACAGGGGAAGCAGGGACAGGCCAGCCCCTTCCAGGAGCAGCAATTACCACAAAGATAATGACTCCAGCCACAACAGGTTAGGCATTTTACAACTCACTCCTCAAAGAATTGCATTTAAGCATGAGAGAGAAATTAAAATTATAAAATGCACAGACCAGTCAACCCCAAAATAACACAGCAGTGAAAGGAGTAACAGCAACCCACCTATGTGTTTGGGTTGGGAGATGAGAGTGAAGGACAGTATGGCTACGTCTACACTGGCGTGATCTTGCGCAGAAACTCTTGCGGAAGAGTTCTTGTGCAAAAACTCTTCCAGAAGAGAGCGTCTACACTGGCATGTGCTTTTGCGCAAGAGATGTGCTTTTGCACAAGAGCATCCATGCCAGTGTAGACGCTCTTTTGCGCAAGAAAGCGCTGATGGCCATTTTAACCATAGGGCTTTCTTGCGCAAGAAATTCATGTTGCCTGTCTACACTGGCCTCTTGCGCAAGAACTTGCCAGTGTTCCTGAGCGGGAGCGTCAGAGTTCTTGCGCAAGAAGCACACGTAAACTGACGTTCTAATGTATGAAATCAGGGCAAGAACACGCGGCCAGTGTAGACAGGCAGCAAGTTTTTGCGCAAGAGCAGCCGCTTTTGCACGAGATCACGCCAGTGTAGACACAGCCTCTGTTTCTGAGAATGACAGAGATGCACAGTGTGTGTGTGTGTGTGTGACAGATTTGCATTGCTAAGCTCCCTCCATCCCCTTCTCTCTGGGTTGGGGATAGGGTACAGGAGTGGGGGAAGGAGGGACACCTTGACATCAGTGCCCCCCCTCTTCTCCCTCCCATATCCTGCACAGCACACAGGAGGCTCCCAGGGGCGCAATGGAAGAGGCAGAGGGCAGGAGCAGCATGACAGTGGGTGCAGGGGCAACGGAAGTGCCAGAGTTTGATAGCGTTCCGGCCAAACCAGTCAAGAGCACCTGTCAGAGTCTCTAAAATCTACCAGTGGATCCCGATCTACTGGTTGGTGACCACTGGTCTAGTGCCATGGTATCCAAAACTGTGCTGAAGCAGTAGCCAATATAGTTGGGACAGCAAACTAGGTATACTCTGTACTATAGCAAACTAGCCACATGTAGCTAGTGGCTAAAAGTTGGACACCATGGCTATGTCTACACTGGCATGATTTTCCGCAAATGCTTTTAATGGAAAAGTTTTCCGTTAAAAGCATTTGTGGAAAAGAGCGTCTAGATTGGCACGGACGCTTTTCCGCAAAAGCACTTTCTGCAGAAAAGCGGCCGTGCCACTCTAGACGCGGTTTTGCGCAAGAAAGCCCCAATCGCCATTTTCGCGATCAGGGCTTTTTTGCGCAAAACAATACCGCGTTGTCTACACTGGCCCTCTTGCGCAAAAGCATTTGCGCAAGAGGGCTTTTGCCCGAATGGGAGCAGCATAGTATTTCCACAAGAACACTGACAATCTTACATGAGATCGTCAGTGTTCTTATGAAATTCAAGCAGCCAGTGTAGACAGCTGGCAGTTTTTCAAAAGCAGCCGCTTATGAAAAACTGCCAGTCTAGACACAGCCCATGGGGCTAGTGCTTAGTGTTCTAGTATCTGGCCACTTGATAAAGTGAGACATTAACGATTTCATAAAGACTAAAACAATAGTTTTAAGTAGTATTTAATCACAGGGGAAGACCCAAGAAGAAAGATATACCTTGCTGCGCCTAATAGAAGCAGCGCATGAACCCTGGTTGTCAGCTGGCTGGAGGTCACCCTAAGGACAAGCCAGGACCAGCCCTAGACGGAGCAGGAGCCGGGGACCGTCACCCTGTCCCTGGAGCCGGTGAGTGCCAGCCAGGATGTTTCCCAGGCCTCCTCAGATTCCTGGGCGGGATCTTCGGGTGAGCTGTCTCTCTCGCTCTCTCTCGCACACACACACAGGGTGGGTGCACAGGGAGCCAAGGGGGAGGGGAGTGTTGCTCAGGCTGCACACAATGCTGCAGTCCATGCACGTGCAACCACGTGCAGCAGCAGGGTGCGGCACATGGACACAGCAGGCAGCCCCTGAACACACCCAGGCTTCTGTTGCCAGGCTAAGGCCCACACATCCTGCCACCCAGGATGGGGGAGGGCCGGGGGGCCCATCCAGCTGGAAGCAGGCTAACCACAAGGGCGCAGGCACGACCCCAGACATACCCAGCAGCACTGCACACAACACACAGGCATGCCTGCACATGCGAGGCAGCAGCCACTCTCACAGACAGCACAGCGAGCTGCAGCTGTGTGTGCAGACCCCAGGCTGCTCCCGGCTCCTCTGCTGCTGGATCCCCACTGTGGCCAGACACTTCCTGTGCCTGCCTGTCTGTCCTTTCGGGGGGAGGGGATGACAGCATGGTCCTCTGGGCATAGTGTGGCCCCTGAGAGACAGGCCGTGCTGTGCAAGCCACACATGGCCGTGCACCCAGGACATGCCCCCCTCCTGTGGGGGCACAGACTGCTGTGGTCTCTGCTCACAGAGGTGGGCACGGCCTCAGGCAATGTGTGTGCAGGGATGACTGATGGTCTCTTCCTCTTGTGTGTTCTCCACAGCCGGAGCAGCCAGGACAGAGGGCCAAGCCACACCACTGTTGCAGCCGCCTGCCAGAGTTCAGAGGACCTGCAGACGAGCCAGGGGGAAGGAGGACCTGATGCACCAGCATATTGGTGTTCTCCAGGACATCCAGCAGACCCTGGTGTGCAGGGTTGATGCTGACCTGCAGTGTCGAGAGCATGCCTGGGACCAACTCATGTCACACTGTGACACCATGTGCTGCATGGCAGCACACCCACCTGATGCTGCTGCTCCTGGGTTCCACCCTCTTGCCTCCTGTGGCCATTGCCCATCTGCCAGTCCCCCCCCCTTAGTAATTGCACATGCCCCCTCCCCAAGTGATGCCAGTGGCCCCTCTTCCTGCCTCCCCACCAACCCTGACTGCTCTAGCCCCTCTCCTGCCCAGCCCTTTGTGGCCCCCAGACCCACACAACCCCAACAAGGTCCCTGCACCTGAGATGGGACTTCGAGCCGCCCCACTCCTCCTCCCAGTCCTGAGTCCCCCTCCCAGTTCAGAGTTTCCCCCTTCCCCCGTCCACCTTTGCTGAATGTTGAATAAAAAAAGACTCGTTTTGTTCTGAAACCAAACCGGTGTGTTTATTGGGAGGTCAGGGAAAGGGCAAGGGGAGGGGCCAACTTGCAGCTCACAAGCCACATGCGGCTTTTCAACACTGAAAGGCTGTGTCTAGACTGGCCAGTTTTTCCGGAAAATCAGCCGCTTTTCCAGAAAAACTTGCCAGCTGTCTACACTGGCCGCTTGAATTTGAGCAAAAGCACTGACGTTCTAATGTAAGAAATCAGTGCTTTTTGTGGAAATACTATGCTGCTCCCGTTCGGGCAAAAGTCACTTTTGCGCAAAACTTTTGCGCAAAAGGGCCAGTGTAGACAGCTGAGATTTGTTTTCCGCAAAGCCCGATCGTGAAAATGGCGATCGGGCTTTTTATGAAAGCGTCTAGATTGGCCATGGACGCTTTTCTGCAAAAAGTGCTTTTGCGGAAAAGCGTCCGTGCCAATCTAGACGCTCTGTTCCGAAAATGCTTTTAACGGAAAACTTTTCTGTTAAAAGCATTTCCGGAAAATCACGCCAGTCTAGACACAGCCAAAGTGTGGCTCGTGAAGCTGCCCCCGCTGCCCTTGTGCTTATCAGGGGCAGGGGAGCCATCCAGTGTTGTAAAATGGCATCAGCCGGCTGGTGGGGAGCTTTTTTTTTTTTTTTTTTTTTTTGGCGCTCAACAATTCTGGTGAGGCTCTTCTCGTTTTTTCCACGCCGCTGTTTTGGCTCTGGGTTGGCCACCTCTGGGATAGAGCAACAAAGTAGAGGCCCCTGTTGGGGAGGCCCTGGGGAAGAGTTACTGGGGTGCTTCAGAAAACCTCTCCCTCAGAGCCTCCTGAACACACCCCCCCAACTGATGGGTCTGGCAGGTGGCAGCTGTCCAGGGCTGCTCAAACGCATGGCCCTCGCGGCCGGTGTCTGCCCCCCACCCTGGGAGGAAGGCCTTCCTCTTGCGCTCCACAATATTGTGGAGCACACAGCATGCCACCACCACCTTGGGGATATTCTGCTCCCCTACATCCAGGCAGGTGAGGAGGCACCAGAAGCGTGCCTTGAGGTGCCCAAAGGCACACTCTACCTGCATTGAAAAGGTCTCTGCTTCATTGGCCAGGACATGAGTGGGTATGCTGCATCCCCCACTATGCATAGTGGCATATAGACATTGCCCACCGCAACGTCCCGGTGTGGGAAAAAGGTGCCCACTTCCAGCTTTTGGTAGAGGCTCGAGTTTCTAAAGACTTAGGGATTGTGTGCCCTGCCCGACCACCCTACAAAAATGTCAGTGAATTGGCCCCCCGTGGTCCATCAGGGCCTGCAGGACAATGGAAAAGTAGCCCTTTCTATTGATAAACTGGGCCGCTTGAGGGTCCAGCACTCTGATTGGGATGTGCATCCTGTCGATGGCTCCACCCGCAGTTAGGGAACCCCAGGGCAGCAAATCTGGCCACAGTCACGTCCAGGTCCCCCATACGGATGACTCTCCGCAGCATCAGGGAGTTGATGGCCCTTACCACCTGCAGAAGGAGACACAAACACACAAAACAGAGAATGCGAGGTGGTGACTGAGCCCATGGGAGGTACCCATACCCCTCCCCTCCTGTGGCCCCCCCTAAAATCCCTCAGGATCCCCTCTATGAGCTCACTTCCCACCCCACCCCAGCAGCAGCAGGGCTGTGTGAGGGCAGGACAGCACAAGCCCCCTGGGGACAGGGCTTTCTCCCCACCCCCACTCCATCCCCGACAGTTCCCAGCCCCACTCTCCCAAGGGTCCCCCTTAGGCAACACTCTCCCCTCCTCTCCACGCAGGGACTGCAGTCCGAGAGCTCCTTACCTCCATCAGGAGGGCCCTGACGGTGGACTTCCCCACCCCAAATTGCCCACCGACCGGTAGCTGTCTAGGGTGGCGAGCTTCCAGAGGACGATTGCAACCCACTTCTGCAGGGGGATAGCGGGCTGCAGGTGGGTGTCGCGTCGTTGGAGGGCAGGTGTGAGCCAGGCACATTATAAAGTTCTGCACCCATTGCTGGTTGTCCCACTGCTCCATGACCAGCCCGTCCCACCACTCTGAGCTGGTCTCCAGCCTCCAGGACCTTCTGTGTCTAGTGGGGTACGGTTGCCAGAGTGGAGCAGCCACAGCCCCTGAGAGGGTCCCCAGAAGGAGCTCAGGGTCCAGGTCCAGGCCATCCAGGAATAGGAAGGCAGCTGGCAGCAAAAACTGCAACATGGCCGTGTGGGGTCATAGCCTGCCCAGGGGCAGCTCCGGCTCCATGGCACACACAGGAAAAAAGCTGTGATGTCCCAAAAAAGAAGAGGGCAACCACAGCAGACACTGCTGAAGCTTTGCTGTCCCTCAAAAGAGATTCGCAAGCAGGCAGCAGAAACCGAGAAATGGCTGTCCAAGGGGGTCCCCTTAAGAGTGTCTCCCCGCAGGGCTCCAGCAACAGCACTTGAGAGCAACTGGTGACCTAAAGCCCAGCTTGAACTGGTTCTGGGTGGTTTTATATGCAGAGCGCATCCTTGGAGTCTGGATGCTCTCTTGTGCAAAAGCGTATAGCTTTTCTGATGAGCTTTTGCATTGTGAACGTGCTCTTGCACAAGACGTTTTTGCAGAAGATCTCTTCCAAAAAGCTTCTTGTGCAAGAAGCCTTCAGTCTAGACATAGCCTGAAAGTGATAGTTTTGCACCTGCAGGGAATGTTGGCATTCAATCATATCTCCTTAAACTGTTCAATTGGTGAAAAACTGTTGGGTTGACACACAAACTGGTCCAAGTGCCTTATTGATATTAATATGTAGAGAACTAATCTGTTAACAGTCTTGTTAGAGTTCCTTAGTCGATTTAGAGTTGAGGTACATATTGCTACTACTGCCAACTCTTCAGAAAGTGCCGGAGCTCATCACCTGATAAGAAAATTCAACCACCTCGCAACATTGACTCTTGCTTGAAGTGGAGTCTCACCCATCTGCTTGCCATTCTCATAGCAGCTCCAATCCTGCCACCCCTCAGACAGGATTGGAACATCTGGGCCTCCCAGCAGCTCCCAGGCCCAACGGGTGGGGGTGTGTGAAGAATCCCAGTTGTTGCAGAGGTGAGGATTGGGGGAAAGAGAGATTTGGAGATAGGTTTAATTGCTGGGGAAGAAGAGGGGGAGCTTCAGCAGCCAGGGCTAGCATCACTACCCAATTATGTCAGGAGATATCAAAAATCAAGACAGACCAAAACAATTATTTAAAATAAACCTTTTGAGCTCTTGAGGTCAGCAATACAGTACTTACTTTTCAGTATCTGGAAAGGGACATGAAAGTACTGAAATGCTATAGCACATTGAAGGCAGCAAAGAATGTAGGAGATTTTTTTCCATTTAACTTATTACCATGTTTTTTCAGGTTTTGGGTGGCTGTGGTGTCTTTATAAATCCTGTCACCAAATTAAGATACTGATTTATCTTAAGTAAATTCAAGACAAGTGACCACAAGCAGGGATATGCTCACTTTAACTATAACTATTTTTAAACTGCTTCAGGTCAACTAAGTATAAATGCACAAATAAACCTATGTTTGTTTAGATAAGGACCTAGCAAAGGTATCTAGAGCATAGAGTCAGCTTTGCTGTCAAAATAGTTCATACGCCCAAGGTTGCCAGTTATGGAAGATTCTTTGTTGCCTATTTATTAATCAAAGGTCTTAGCTGCAAGACACTGGGGGAGGAGGTGTAACAAGCTGGGGTGAAAATCTACACCTTGCTAGACTGATTTGACATTGGTATCCATGTGGACCTTGCTGTGTCACACTGAAGTTTCTTGCATGCTTTGATCTACCCTGCTTTGAAATGGAAGCATGTCAAAGTGCATTAGGGAACTTCCAGTGTGTGGCAGGCTACCTTGAGGTAGAGTAACACCCCAGCTCACCGTGAGTGTAAGTAACATAGTTCTAATCAGTGCTGAGTGATGGCTGAGATCAAACTATTTGGAATGCTTTAGAAAAAATGAAGTATAGTTACATTCTAAGAGCATGAGTATTACAGCCCTTAGTAGGTAATAGTTTTCACTTTCCCCATGCTCTGAGAAAGCAAATGAGCACCCTGCTACTTCCAAAAATGTAACTGGCTGGTTTGAAGAACATGTCTACAAAAGGACATGAAGGCTGTGTCTAGACTGGCAAGTTTTTGCGCAAAAGCTTGCCAGCTGTCTACACGGGCCGCTTGAATTTGCGCAAGAACACTGACGATCTAATATATGATCGTCAGTGTTCTTCGCAAATACAATGACTCTCCCGCTGAAAGCCCTCTTGCGCAAATGCTTTTGCGCAAGAGGGCCAGTGTAGACAACTCAGAATTGTTTTGCGCAAAACCGCCCCGATGGCGAAAATGGTGATTGGGGCTTTTTTGCGCAAAACCGCGTCTAGATTGGCACCGGATGCTTTTGCGCAAAAGCATCCATGCCAATCTAGACGCTCTTTTCCGCAAATGCTTTTTGCGCAAATTCAAGCGGCCAGTGTAGACAGCTGGCAAGTTTTTGCGCAAAAGCAACTGCTTTTGCGCAAAAACTTGCCAGTCTAGACACAGCCCAAGTGTTTTTGGATGCGGACTGTGTATAGCAACTAGTACAATGGAGTCATTTGTGGTGCACGGTGTCTTGTCTAATGGGCTTTATGTTATAGTTATACTGACACAGCTGTAATGGCACACCTTCCTAGGGTAGCGACAGCTTTTACAAGCAAGAGAGTTTTTGCCAGCACTGCTTATATCAGGTCTCTGGCTTTAAAAAAAAAAAAATAATATTGCCAACATCACTTCTTTCTGGTGTGTTGCTCTAGGCAGGGAAAAGCACTTGCAGTACTCAACACATTCTTTATGAAATGAGGACTCTGCTCTATCATGTTAAAATTAGCTCTGATGTTGTGTGAGATTATCAGAATTCAGGAGTAGAAATCCATGTACTAAGATATCCTTTTAAATTCCCACAAGGAAAAACTAGGGACGTGAGCTATCAGGTAATTGAATAGTCATGTAACTGCAGGAATTCTTATCAATTACACAACTATTCAATAGACCCTGGGGGTGGGGCCAGCAGCCAGTGCACTCCAGCCCCACTCCTGGGGAGTCCCCTGCCATCCCGTGCTGCTGCCTCTATCAGAGGGGTGCCAGGTGGGAGCTGGTCTGTGAGTGGACCCAGTTTAAAAACCAGCTCCCCGCGTAGACTGGCTGCCTCCCACCCTGCGCTGCTGCCTCTGATACAGAGGCAGCAGCAGGGGTGGCAGCAGCCCCTGTCCACAGGGGTCCAAGCACCCTGCAGAGGCTGCTCTGCTGAATATCCTCTGTTCATGGTGCGCCTGTGCTCACCCTGGACGGAGGCTGGACCCCCCCGCAGATAGGGGCTGCTGGACCAGCCTCTGTCCACGGCAGGCCCAGGCTTGTCATGGACTCCCCGCAGACAGGGGCTGGCGGCACCACGGAACCAGTGCTGGGGGGGGAACAGTCTTTAAGCTGGCTCCTCCCAGCACTGGCTCCAGCTTCCCCTCCCCCTCATACAGAGGCAGCAAGGGGAGGGAGGAAATGTGATTAGTCGACAAGATTAACGGATAAGCCTAGGCTTATTGGTTAAACGTATAGTTGACTAAATGTTGACATCCCTAGGTAACATTTTTAAAGAAATAGGAAACCCTGGTGAAATGTATCTTAATTTGAAGAATGGGGTGTTTTGGCTAATAATGCCAAATCACACCAATGTTCCCACTTTCTGAAGGGAGCTTTAGGAAGTCCAAAGATACAAATGTAATAAGGAAGGATAATTTAAGGAGGAGAATTGCAATAAGGATTGATGAAATTAGGACCAACGTACAATAGCTTGAAACAAGCAAGTATCTACAAAAACAACTTTATACTAGGTGGATTGACTTTCCATCCCCACTTAAAACGTACTTCCATTTAAAAAATTAACTAAACCTCAAGCATGGGCCTTCAATAAAGTTAATTTTAAACAACATTTCCAATACGATCATTGTTTTAAATGGACAGCTTCAGGTAAAGAATTTTCAAATTATGCTTGTGACTAGAACCTGAATCAACAAACCACTAGCCCAATCTGATTTGCAATGTTTTAATTCCCTGGGAAGGAGGGAGCGATTGAAATTTTACTGTATGTCTACTTGTGCTAGTTGCTGTGATTAACATGTCGTCTTCATCAAGGGGAAAATACATTTGCCATGTACAGGCCACTGAGGAGAAATCTGATGGTGGTTGTTTCTGATCATAGGCCAGCAGGCATTCAAGAGGGTTATTTTCTATTACCTTACTTAAAACAACTTAATAAAAATGAAATTACTTAGGTGGACGTTTTAAAAGAAATCGGGATTCAATTACTAACAGAAAATAGGCAGCAGTTGTTTTAACAGTCAAGTTAAAAGCAGATCTATAGTACCACACCATCTTAATATAAAAACAAGTTTGATTCACTGCGAAGGAGCAGACAGCTCTGTTCACTTTTTTTTTTCCCCAAGTGAATCCCTGGGGTTGTCCACCCGACTGCTCACAACCCTCTCTGCTTCCTCTAAAAGACAGAGGAAAAAGATTGGCAGCAAAGTCTGAAATCAGAACCTATTCTTAGGCATTTCCTGCTTTGCCATGCTGTTTGGAGTCTCTCCCTCAAGCCAGTCAAATCAGAAAACAGCATCATATCTGCTTGTTAAGGCAAGTAACTATTTGATGTTTCATTTCAAAATACCCCAGATAATTTAAGCAAGCTTCCTTTTAGATGACACATGACACATTCAGATTGTTATAACTATAAGCTCCACAAGGTAGGAGCTGATTTTATGTTTACTTTTTGTGTGCTACCAAGTGTTTGGCTTTGTCTACACCAGTGTTTCTCAACCAGTGGTACGAGTACCCTTAGAGGTATACGAGAGAAGTCGGGGGGGGAGGGCATGTCAACAGCTGAAATCTGGAGAAAACTGAATTTTTGTTTTAAGTTTTACAGCGTTTTATTATTTTTGTGCTTTTTACACCCAAAAATTTCATCACCTGCCCGGCTACGATTAAGTTATTTAAACAAACATGTTGCAACGGTAGAAAAAAAAAATGTGTCTGAAAATTGTAGGTACTGGGGGTATTTAACCTTTTTTTTTAATAAAGTACCCCTTTAAAAAAAATTATGAGAAACACTGGTCTACACTACCAAGTTTTGTCACCAAAAACTGCCTGTTGGTGACAAAATGGTGAGAGCATACACACTGCAATGCAACTTTTGTCAGCAAAACAGCCAGGATCCTAGTATATGCCAGTAATTAGTCCAAAATAACCCTAAAATGGGAGAACAACACAGACAAAGGGAAAAGAACAACCCTAACCTAACTAGAACTAAGCAAGCCCCAGTAGCGTGGGCATGCTCTACGCTCCATCTCAAGCCAAAGGCTCCTGAGAAGGGAATGAGGGTAGTTCATCAAAACAGCCTTATAAATTCTCAGTACAGAGCATGAGGATATGTGGGGCACATTCACAGAGGCACATGTGATGAGCCTAGGAGGACACTATTCAAAGAGGATACATGTTTTTTAAGTTGTATTTATTTTATTTACGGTCAGAACAAAAAACACAAGAGCATTCCAAGTGCAGGAGAGGGAAAGATCTCTCTCTCTTTACTGGCTGAATAATTTATAATTTCTTTGTTCTTAAAAAATAAAAGAATGAGCAAAAAATTTCATATTACAAGTTGTCAGGGTTGCCAAAAAAGGGTAGGGGAGGGGACCAAAGGGGACAGGTGCCCCTGGACCCAGTAATTTAAAAGGGCCCAGGGCTCTAGGCTACCACTGTTGCTACCATGGCTTGTGGTTTTGTTCTGGAGCCCCAGACCCTTTAAATTGCTCTCAGAGCCCCATGCAGTGCTATCCTGGTGGGAGGGTTGTCAGGTGTCCGGTTTTGAACCAGACAGTCCAGTATTTGAGCTTTCTGTTCAGGAAACAAATTGAGAAAATATAAATGAGAAAATATAGATGTCTGGTATTTTCTAAATAAGATGTAATGTAGACTGTGAGGTAATGTCAAGTGTGTCCGGTATTTGTGTTGAAACCATCTGGCAACCCTACCTGGTGGTGCTGAGGACTGGGTGGGGGAGGTACAGCATGGCCAAATGGCGCTGAGGGCTGACTGGCCTAGCCTCGCCCTAAATAGGGGTCAACAGTGTAACACTTTTGCAAAAAAAGCAAACAAAATTCTGGGATGCATTAACAGTAGTGTTGTGAGCAAGACACGAGAAGTCATTCTTCCGTTCTGCTCTGGGCTGGTTGGGCCTCAGCTGGAGTACTGTGTCCAGTTCTGGGCATCACACTTCAGAAAAGATGTGGACAAATTGGGGAAAGTTCAGAGAAGAGCTATGAAAATGATTAAAGGTCTAGAAAACATGACTTACAAAGGAAGACTGAAATAATTAGTTTTATTTAGTCTGGAAAAGAAAAGGCAGAGGGACATGACAACAGTTTTCAAGTATCTTAAAGGTTACAAAGAGGAGGGAGGAAAAATATTCTCCTTAAGCTCTGAGGATAGGACAAGAATCAGTAGGCTTAAATTGCAACAAGGAAGGTTAGGTTGGACATTAGGGACAACTTTCTGTCAGCGTTGTTAAGTGCTGGAATAAATTGCCTAGGGAGGTTGTGGAATCCCCATCACAAGATTTTTAAGAGCAAGTTAGATAAATATCCGTCAGGGATGGTCCAGATGGTGCTTGTTCCTGCCGTGAGTACAGGGAATAGATCTGATGACCTCTCGAGGTGTATGATTCTATGAATTAGAAATATTCCTAGCACCTACTCATCCCAGGACTGTAAAATGTCAGCTGATGGATGGTTTGTCAAGATACCAGCTCTGAAATCTGGATTTAAAAGTTTAAGAGAATTATCTAGAATTACCAGCATACCGGAAGCATCTGTTTGCCCAAAGTTATTGAGATACCTTGCTGAACTAATTAATTTATCTTGGGAAAGGCAGGGTGAACTTTGCTCCTCTCAAATATACAGGCAGGCAGTCAGCTGCCCCATTCCAGGCATGCTGGAAGTAGCTAGAATAGATAGTGCTTTGCATACCAGAGTTTAGGTCTCCAAAGAGAAATATTAACACTTGCAGTGTGATTTCCTGTCACCCTGTGTATTATGCTGAGTTGCTTCATTTCAGTTAATACAGAGACTGTAAGTCTATTTGTTGTTGGACTGTTCTGAAACAGTAAGTTTTGTTGTTTACAATTTACTACAAATTAGGTTTATCACCATAATATCTGGGTCCAGTGTCAGTTAAAACCATGGCTCTCTACATCAGGGAATGTACCAAGTTTTATTCCAACCTTCATCATCCTCTATCAACTCGACATTTTGCACCCTCTTCCTGGCCCCATAATACCCCCGCTATGCAAAAAACAAAACAAAACAAAACCAAAAAGAGCCAAAATAGGAGAATACCAACTAAGATAGACCCACGATAAAGGAGTGTGAACAACCACAATCAGGGAAAATCTGACCAAAGAGGCACGTCATAATGCACCACAAAAGAAGCAACACTCAGCAAAAACATACCATTGAAGGGAATGAATTCCAAAGCTGCAGTCCTATTGAGAATGTGCCTAAGTGTTGCATTTCACCCAGGGCACTGACAAGCAGGAGTTCTTCTGCTGATTGACAATTCCCACAATGGGACATAGTAAGAGAGGAAATCTTGGAGATAAAAGAACCTAGGCAATTCAGGGCTTAATGGAAAAATAGTCAAAAATTAATTGTTGCAGAAATGAACTGTCAGAACAAACACAGAGTACTGATGTAATGTGCTCTCATCATTCTACTTTATCTAAAAGGAAAGCAGCCACATAATGCCACATTTGAAGTTTCTGGGGGTTGTCAAAAATAGTCCCTTGCAGAGCACAGTGCAGTAGCCTACTTAACCCTGCTTCAACGACTCTTCATAGTTCTGGGATCAGGAAGGTACAAGCCACCCATTCCTCATCCCTGTCCCATAAATTCCTCAAGTCCCTCTTTTGATCAGCTAAACAAGATTAAACACATGAGAAATCCAGAAACACAGATAAATCCAGCAAGACCCCAAAATTGTGAGCAACAATTTTGACAGACAGCAAAAATATGCCCTCAATATAAGAGGAGGAAGCTAGAACAGCAATGAGCAACCTAGGCTAGTGAGTGGGCCGCATGAATGACCCTCCTTCCTCTCAATGGGCGGTAAGACTGTTTAACCTTGCAGGGGTTGGGGGCAGGGTTGGAGCACCAGTGCAGGCTCCCTGCTGTGGGGAGGGTGAGCCCCTAGACTGCGGCCCACCTGCAAGACAGTTGCAGACCACTAGTGGTTCATGGACCACACTTTGAGAACCACTGCTGTAGAGTATGCAGGACCCTGATTAAAAGATAACTGCATGCAGCTATTTGGGGCCTTCTCCTGAAGTATTTGTGTGGGCAAAATTTACATTGGCTTTAATGGGAGTTTTATGCAAGTAAGGAGTCCAGGATCAGGTCCTAAGTCATTAGCCTCTGTCATCAGCTGGGGTGGTGCCTGAGGACGGGCCAGCATGCAGAGCTGCCTGGCTATGCCTCTACGTAGAAGCTGGAGGTGGGGGTTGGGGGGAGAACATGCTGCTGCTTCTGTTAAGTGCAATCTGGAGGTTGCACCCTGACCCTCTCTCGAGCCCCAGTCCAAACCCTCCTCCTGCACCCAATCCCTCATCCCTGGCCCCACCTCAGAGTCCACACCCACAGCTGAGCCCTCAGCTTCCCTGCATGCAGCTCCCTCCCACACCCTAAACCCCCCTCATTTCTAGACCCTCGCCCCCTTCTATACCCCAGCCTCCTGAGCCAACCCAGTGAAAAATCAGCGAGTGAGGGTGGAGAAGAGCAAGTGATTGATGGGGACAGAGTGGGGACGGGGCCTTGGAGGAGGGGCAGGGCACAGGTGTTTGGTTTTGAGCAAATAGAAAGTTGGTAAACCTAGCTCTGGGATGGAGGGGCTCTGGGTGCCTGGCCTCTCAGGCTATGTCTGGACTACCAGATTATATCTAAATAAATTATTTAGAAATAATAACTCCTGAAATAATTATATCACGTCACATGCAGAAGTTATTATATGGAAATAACAAGCTCCTTATTTTGAAACAGGCTTGGTAGTGTGGACGCTCGCCTTGTTATTTCAAAATAACTCCCCCGTGTAGACATGCCTTCCCATGGGCTCTGGTGGGAGGAGGGAGCAGAGAAACAGGAAATAGGTGTAGGATTTCTTTAATTCTCTATTCCTTGGGGGAATTTTTTTGTACTGTTATAGACATATTTGCTGACAGATATTTTGAAATAAATTACCAAATAATTGGAACTGGTGTGATTATGTAGTGGTATTTTGACAAATACAATTAGCAAATTATGCAACATTTTTATTTTTTGGCACAGAATTCTTAATTTTTTGGTGCAAAATTCCCCCAGGAGTAAGTGTTAATTTGTGCTCAAAAAGAGCCTGTCGCTTGCTAAGTAGCTTCCTGATAAAGAGGTCTTATTTAGCATTAAATGACCACAACATGAATTTCAGGTAATACAATATTAGCAAGGTAAATAAACACAACTGAAATGACAAAGTACTGCCAACTTCAACTTTAATAATGGAACTATCACTTGCCATTATAACAACAACATTAAGGGGAAAAAAAACTTCCCTATAAAAATAAAATTAAACTTGTCAAAATTATAAATAGTATAGCTTTTTCAAAAGACATACATTTTAAACATCTCCCTGCCTTGCCCCCAGGTCATTTAATTGTAAATCTGGTACCATCAAATAATGAATACAAGACAATTTTGCAACAAAGGTTTGACAGTTTGATATCTGATAATAAATTTTTAAAAATGGGCCAAATTTGACCAATTAATTTTAAATAAAAGCTGTTGTAATAACCAGTGTGTAAAAAAATAAAACAGTCTTAACAACAATTAACTGTGGACTAAGACAAAATTAAAATACAGTAAGTTTGTTTTTTTCCAAATTAAAATGTGGAGTGCATAAGACACTGATTGAGGTTTTGGCAAAAGTAACTGAAGATGTCCACCTTAAAGACAGATAATTTAGTTCAAGTAAAAAAAAAAATTCACATATCTATGAACTACCACTTTTAGATTCAAACAGTGTTGAAATCTGAAAAACGAATGCTTCAACTTAATTATTATCTAATGATTACATAGTTTTGGGTAACACAACAAATTAAAGTAGATGTTAACAGAATACCCACGAACATGCTGTAGTATGAATAGAAAAACAATTTTAACAAAAGGTAAAAGTACTCCCTGAACCACTGTGGTAAAGTGTCTCACTTTGATGATAAACGACCCACATGCACTACAATGTTACATGTGAAATAAAATAAAAACAAACAAGATATGCCATATATATTTTTATAGTTAGTCCTACTTTAAGATCTCTTAACACTTTAAAACATATGATTGTCTCAATATATCTGCAAAAAAATATTTTGCCCAAAGAAAAGAGCTGTCCATTACTAAAGAAAGGAAACAAAGGCACAATTATGTCACATTAGAATAAAGAACAGAAACATCTTGGAGTTTCACAGAGCATCCACTAGGTGTCACCAAAGTGTCAGCTATTCCTTGGGAATTTATAATAAACAACTTTATAGCAAGAGAAACAATTGATGTTCTTGAATCATCAGCATTATTTATCCATTTCTTTACTAGCACAAATCCTGACTTTTCCCCACCATGTGGTTATGACTAAAACTTGTTAATTATTCAAACCATCTTTATGCTTTTATTGCACATCCATTTCTTTGGTTTCTTTGAACATGCTTCTTTAGATAAATACTTCTGAAAGAATAACAATTACATTTACAGTAAAGTACAAGCATTTCTTTTGCTACATTTTTCCTATTCTTAATCAAGTAAATCAGCAGTATACAGAATTTGGTATTTAGCTATTGGACCATTACTTTTAAAAAAATATAAATATTAGAAAAAAATCATATTGCCAAAACTGGAGTTATTAACCCCATTCATCAACAACATGACCAATGTATTCTAATTCTCTGCTTCCTTGGAATTACAAACAAGAAATTCTTCTCTTTGCCTCATGCCTTTATAAGATAGGACATTTTCAAATTATCCATTCTAAAAAAATGCTCTTTGACCTCAGCTGAAAGATCTGATTTTAGTTAAACCAATGTACCTCCATCTATATTTCTAACCTAGACATTCAGTGACCAATTAGGTGGGTTTTCCTTATAAAAGTTACATGAGATATACTCACTACTCACATTTCAAAATCCAACAGACTGAGTTTGCTGCACATCTCAAACCACACCTGCTTTCACGTTTAGAAACTAGCTTCTCCGATATAGGTAGTTCAATTTCCACTAATATTTAGCTTCCTTGCTGCCTTTCCTCTCAGTACTTTCATTAATTATCCTTTCTCTTCTGGTGAGACTTTACACAATTCTAAAAACTTATTCACAATATCAAAACTTCCTAAAACTTGTTTTTTTTTTACAACTAGTCACTAGCAAAACTAAATTTCCATTTTTTCTATCATATTTGTATTTCCACTCTACTTCAATCTCCCATCAGCTACTACAGCCACTTCCTTACCTCTTCTCTTCTTTTCAACTTGCTCTTTACTTTCTCTACTAAGTCTGCTTTATATTCTCCACAATTTCACAGAACCTCAAAGTTTTACGTCCCTTCCACCTATAACAGTTTCCTCACAGAGTACACAGTAAATATTTGAAAATCGAAAGGTAGTGCAAATCTATTTAATCTCAAATGTAGTGCTCCAATCTGATTCTCGTTCAAATGGCTAAGCTGTTTTATTAATTTTTTAAATAATCAATTTGCACTTCCTTACTTTGAAAGCTATCATTAATATTAAAGCAAATAATAAAAAGTGGTAACTAATTTTTATCATCATACTAGAAAACAATCAGAGCTTACACAAAGGTAACCTGGAAAGCTTCTAAGGCACATTAGGGGGCTGCAAGTTGATGCAGAATTCCTTATAGGTGTAAGACTCTAAGTGACCTGATTTATGGATCTAAATCTATAGAAAAGTACAGGTAACCCTAGCTTCACAAACCAGTTTTCTAAATAAAGAAAACTATTTTCTTTGCTGCTGTTCTGTACGTTTGGGTTTGGCATGCTCCGTGGCATATTTCCTGAGTGTTCTTTGGCCCACTTTAACCTGGTTTCCACACTCCACCCAGGGCTTCTTCAAGTTTGTCTTTGTAGGCTGTATAACGCCTCTTTAAGATCTGTAGTTGCTCATCTTCCTCTTTGTCCAGTATACGCAAAAAGTTCTGCAGTTCAGGAAGGCTGAAGGCTTCCCACTAGGAAAAAAGAATTGGAAAGACTGATGTAGTGAACAGGAAATACACAAATTACTCATGTTGTATTTTTAAAGGGATACTGTCAACTCAAAATGTCAACATAGAGAAAGGAGATAAAAAATAGTTTCTTGTACTAGTGAAGGTCCTCCTGCCCATTTCTGTGGGTTTGCAAACTTTTTGTTCTTTTTAAAAACGTTTCTCTCCTCTGTTCTGAGAGAAACAATGGGGACTCTAACTACACATGAATTATTACAAATAGGTATGTAAGCGACTAGTTGAGTAGTCAACTACCCGATAAGCCCAGGCTCGACTACTCGCTCCCCCTCTCGTATCAGAGACAGCAAGGATGGGTGAGCAGGAGAAGATGCTCAGGGGAACGGACTTAGGTTCCCTCTAGCACTGTCTCTGGGGGTGGGAGTGCAGGGGAGGCAGAGGTGCAGCAGGGGACTCAGTGTGAGCCAGGACCAGGTCCCCTGCTGTGGCTCTGCCTTTTAAATGTAGTAAGAGCCAGGTGGCTCTTATTACATTTAAAAAGCAGAGGCGCAGCAATCTCAGAGCCAGTGTAAACCAGGACTGCTCAGTCCCTGCTCGCATCACCCGGTGAGCTATCCCTGCTGCAGCTCTGCAGTTGAAATGTAGTAGGAACCAGCTACCTGCATGTCTGGCTTCTACTATATTTAAACTGCAGAGCCATAGCAGGGGTAGCGAGCATCTTCTCCCCCCCCCGGCATTATCGGCTAACCGACTAGTTGATGGAAATTCCATCGACTACTCGATTAGCTAATTAAATGCTACTTATCATCCCTATTTGTAAATCCACAAATAAACACAAAGGACAAAAACCAAAATCATTTCTCTATTGTTGTACATCATTGTACTAGGTGTTACCTGGTACAATACTACATTTCCAGACATAAGACAGTTTAATTTGATGATTGACTTTGTTAGGATTAAGAGGCTATCAATGAAAGTTAGAACTAAGTAATTTCATTTACATGCTAATAATAGTGTCACTATACAGCAGGGGTAATCAATAGGCAGACTATGGGCCAAATCCAGACTATCAGCCACTACTGAATTGACTCCAGAATCTTTTTTATTTACTACTTACTATCATCATTATTGTTAGTTTTTAAATAATGTTTTCTGGAGTCTGGACCTTGACAAAGAAATATGGATCTTCACAAAAAAAAAGAAAAAAAAAAAAAGGACTTCTGTTATACGGTGGGCAAAAGTCAAGTTAACACAACTGATTTGCATAGTTAAAATAAAAAGGAAATATAAAATTAAGTTTTCTACAGAAACATCAACTTGGCCACATTACACAGATGTATCAATTTCTATCCCTGTTTTTTGGGGGTTTTTTGCACCACTGATTTTGACAAATGGTAATATGCTATACATTATACAGAATGCATAGTGTAGCTGTAGTGACATTAATTTTCACTGTTTCTATTTTAATTTACAACTTGTAGCTTTAAAAATGTTGCACAAACCTAATTTTTGCATTTCGGTTTTTTTTTTTATTATTTAAATGATCTGATGCTTAATATTATTAGTATTTGGTCCCAATGTGAACTTCGCATCTGGCTGAGGTTCAAGGATGGGGAAGGAAGAATTCCAACCTTTGGACTTGCTGCAGCTGTCTGGTTAACAAGGCAGCAGCACATTGGTTTGCACCGTGTTTACTACAGCTTGATAATGACCCCACTCCCTAAAGATAAACACAGGGCTCAGTCCTCTGCAACTACACTCCTTTGTGCAGTTCTGCTAACTGACTAGAAATACATTCATCTCTAGTCCGGGAACATTTCGAGTTGATTCCCAATGGGATTTGCTTTGAGGGAGAAGGTGGAGGTGATTTTGTTTTAATGAAATATTTGCAAATCACTGATGCAAACCATTCCCGTAGCAGCCTAAGAGCACCAGCCAACCCGGGGCTATGTTAGTCAGGGAAAACGTACATTGTGATGCTGTTAAAAATGATACCTGAGTATGCTCACAAGTGATTTTCAATGATTTCCACTCTAACTTCCATACTCAATCATCAATTATCTAGCCAGTCATTTAAAAATTGACTGTGGATGTACTGTACTTTGAGGGCTATTTAATTTAAAATTTCAGTCACTTTTTAGTATTAGGAAAGGGGCGTGTTTGTTTTAAAAATGGGAAGTTTTTCTCATCATTGCAGAACTCAAAATGTTAAGAGATGTTGCTTAGCCATTCCCCCTGCTCCCTCCTAAAGTACATATTCAGCCTTGAACTGAGCCCATCAACAGAAAAATTCTGCCCAAGGTGAACTGTTTAGAAAGGTGTATCCATGTGAAAGGTGGAAATTAAAACTAATGCTTTTTCTAGCTCCGCTGTAGTACTCACTGCTTTAATATTCCATGCTTGAAATAACCTGCATAGCTACTTTTGTTCACAGCCCCTCACAATTTTGTGTACAGTTCTATAGACACTGAAATGATCATCATGAAAAGACACTCTGAACAGAGAGAATGAGAGTATTTAACAGATCAGTGAAGCTAAACAAAAAAAAGACAGCTGTAACTTACCATACCCTCTCCAGTTTCATGCTCATGCAGAACAAAACTGAGTGTTTCTGTGCTGGGGCCTGCTACCAAACGCAGATAGAGAGGGTTTTCTCTGTCTGAGAGCTTGCATGTGTACACTGCAAAAGGCAAAGTTAAAATTGTTACTCAGTTTTAAAAATAAAAGTTTTCAACTATTTATCGAAAGTGTGCCAGGGATCACAATCTTTAAAAAGGAAACAATCCCACCTCTGCCCCCCAAAACATACACTTGTAGCTACAAAACCTTTGTACAAAAATATCTCCAGCACTACAAACAGCTGTTGCTGGGAAGGCTGAACAGAATGTATTGCGCATAACTAAGTGTAATAACTGACACTCAGAACTAAATGAAATGGTTCTTAGCCAACATTAACATTTAATTTTAATGCTATTCAAAAGAAACAAGAAAACAGTAAAAAACAAAAACAAACCAACCCAACAGCAGCAGCATCACAAGTAACATGAAGAAATGAAAGTTTTAAACCTGGAAAATTAGATGGTAATTTGCAGATTTCCTTCCATATCACCATTCTATGCAGGATGTCCAAAGGCACAATGTGGCTACAGGTATTTCCCACCCCCACATCCCAAGGATCCTTCAGAGACAAGATGACAAACACATGACTTAAATCCTGGGGGGTGGGGGGGGAGAGGAGAAAGCAGGAGCCTTCTCTCCACTTCCTTATATGTATGATGTGGGGGCCCTATTTACAAACTATAGGAGTGGAGCTTCTGACATTTTGTATTTTAGGTCCAATTCTTGGTGCGGCAGGCTACAGTCATTAGGATTTTTAAAGTAAGGGCTTCAATGAATGTTGCCCCCCCCCCCACTCCTTACACACCCAGGCTATGTCTAGACTGCATCCCTCTGTCAGAGGGATGCAAATCAAGCACATCGAAATTGCTAATGAAGCAGGGATTTAAATATCCCATGCTTCATTAGCATAAACATGGCCGCCACTTTTTTCCAAAACAGAGCTTTTTTGGAAAAAAACCCCAGCAGTCTAGATGCAATTCTGTCAAAAATAAACCCTTTTTCGACAGATCCTGTATTCCTCAAAAAAAGAGGTTTACAGGATCTGTTGAAAAAGGGTTTATTTTTGACAGATCCGCGTCTAGACTGCCATTTTTTTTTCCAAAAAAGCTCCGTTTAGGAAAAAAAGCGGCGGCCATGTTTACGCTAATGAAGCGTGGGATATTTAAATCCCTGCTTCATTAGCAATTTCGATGTGCTTAATCTGCATCTCTCTGCTGACAGAGAGGTGTAGTCTAAAGCCCCAGTGTCTACAAGACAACACTGCTTGTTTAGATGGAATGGCTGCTGGCCAGAAGTATCCTTTCAGCTAGCTGCTGTCATTGTCCGTTCAAGTAGCTGGATTTTAAGTGAGAGAGCAAGAAACTGATAGAATGAAAATGCCCCTTGAGTATCTATTTTTGCTGTTCTTTGGCACTTCCTGATTATACATGCATTCCTAGCTTTTAACAGCATTTAGTACAAGGAGAGATTTCTCTGTGTACAGATAAACTAACCCAGGAGAGAGTCATATCAAGCACATTAACAGACTTAAACAAACAACTAATTCTGTTACATTCCAGGTAAATGTTACCATTGAAACTTTATTGCTCTAGGATCCATTTTCCAATAAGTCTAAAGATAAGTTAAAAACATAAGAAATTAATATTTACTATCTTACACTGAGCCACAATGTAGACTGTAGGTGACAGTATCTAGATGCCTATTCATTTTTGGCTATTTTATTATTTTTAAAAGAATAAGTTCATATAACTATCCAATTTTTCTGCTTGCTTCCTCAGATTTACTAAACATTGTCTCAGTCTTATCATAAATCTCATCCAAGTCCCGATTTCTGGCAGATATTGGGTCAATCCATTCCATCATTATTGAAATCCACAACTGCCTACATATAGCAGGCACCATAACTCACAGAAGTTTCTTCTTTCTTGGTGTTCACACCTCCACATCAGCTGCTAGAAGCAGGCCACTTCCTCCCTGACTGAATTGACCTCGTTATCTATGGCCTTCCTCTTGATTGGTATTCCTTTCTTTTCACGTGCCTGTATATTTATACCTGCCTCTGGAATTTCTACTACATGCATCTGTCGAAGTGGGTCTTTGCCCACGAAAGCTCATGCTCCAATAAATCTGTTAGTCTATAAGATGCCACAGGACTTCTCATTGTTTAACCATAACTCATGTCTCTCCTACCCGCCCTAGCAACTAACCCCATGATCACAATGAAAAGAACCTTCAAAAGGACTGGTAGTCACCCAAAAAAAAATAACTGAAAATTGCTTTCTGGATCCTCAGAGTGGATCCCCATTCCCTTCTATGAGGGATTACAGACCTCCCAGACAAACTGCCAAGTCCCACATATCATCTGCCCAGGAGACTTGCAATCTCCATCATGTTATTACCCATTTCAGCAAATCCTCATCCCTGTAAGAATAATGATAAAAAAATACAAATCTCTTTCTATTCAGATATTCTTATTCACTATATGTCCTTATTCCCAACACATCTTACCATACATTACCTAAACCACGATGTCTCCACAAAAGAACAAACCCTGGGGACCTCCCTCCTCAAATAATAATGCTGTCTCATCTTGCCCTACAAATACCTGAAAAATATCCCATCTGACCACAAGGCGCTCCTGCACACATACACACCCATAGAGCACAAGGCAAGAACTTGGAACATAAATTTATGGAAATCAAAGAATCATCACATCTTCCATCCTGCTCATCTCAAACATAGCTATAGTACACCTCCCAACCCAGACACTTTGCCCATTCCAACCTCAAAAGGCAACACATCCAAATTATACCTTGATCTTCCTTGTGACAGCGTTTATAAAGTGCAAACTTGGCAGGGTTGTCAGATACTAAAAATTTTTTTGAGCAAGGCCTCAATAACGTCACGAACACTGTTAGCGCTGCTTATATGAAGCGTATTCGTAGCCTGCAGGCAAGTGAAATGCAGTCTCATTGTTATTGTGAGTGTGCTCTCCTGGATTCACAGCAGTCTGTACAGTAATAGGCCTGCATAGTTCCATATGAACTTTGATGAAGCCAGTGTAAGTCCCATTTGAGTTCTGCGGCAGGAAGAAAAGCAAAACATAGTATAAAAATTAGTATTGATCTATTTATTATGACAGCATCAATAACAATAAAGGACAGATTGCAACAGACTCATTAAAATAGGTTGTCATAATACATGAAGCAAATAATTTTTGTATAAGTCAGTGTTTTACATGGTCAGACACATTCCTCTATCCCTTTGTGGCTGCCACAGAATTCACATTAGTATTTGGAATTACAGAGATATAGACAGGCATCAAGCAAAAGATCCTATGGAAACTAATGGTAAATTTCCAGTCTTGGTAGAAAAATTATGAAGCAACCTCATAGTGGAAACAGGGAAACACTACAAATAGAGAACTGGTATTCCCAACAAGCTGCCAGAGCTCTGCTTTAGCAGGATGCAAAGTGTAGATCCCACTACTGTGTAAAAGCAATTAATCCATGTTTTGTTTTGAGATCACACTGTAGGTAGTTGGGGAAAAGAGTGGAGATAAGTTTGCAAGATACAGGTTTGTTATTTTACATTATAAATTTATTATTCACAGTTAGTCAGGAAACACGTGAGACCCTGTAATTCAAACGGTGACATCACAAAATAATCCAGTCTAATATCGGTTATGAATTATAAATTTACAAAATTGTAAAAATGAAAATTTGTTTGACGGTTTCCTTATACTTTAAAAATACATTTTTTTTTAAAAGGACAAAGGAAAAAAAATGATCAGGCTTGAGAAAAATGCCACTGAAATAATCTATATGTAAGAAGAATAAAACCAAAACACATGTTTGAATCTAGAAATTTAAGACGGTCATGAACTTGTCCACAAACACATTCAAATACTTAAATGGGCAGAGTTGGTAGCAATACCGAATATTAGGGTTGCACATTTCCCATTACAAGGCTTCATTTTCAGTTGCTTAGAACTTTGCCAAACCCATTAGGAAAGGGAAGTATCCATTCTCCCTGCTCTGCATACTGCTCCATAGAGGATAACATCCTACTACTGTGATCAGTTAATCCAGTAGCTGGTGTGTGTGCGTATGTATCTAACAGGTTATTAGCAGTGTTGGAACTCTCTCAACATGATGGAATTAATTTTTTCTGTTTGATTAAAAGAAAAAACCCTAAGAAAACACAGAGTGGTAAAAGAACATTATTAAGGGAGCAAAGTCAAGCACTCAAAAACAGAAATGCCAGAAGTTGCTGTACATTCTTGATTTGGCCTCCTTATGCATATGCATTGTGTTATGGTCTTTAATTACCTTGTCATATACTGTTTTTTTTCCATGGACCCCTGACACTCTGGTGGTGGGAATAAATTCAGGATGTGCGCTAAAGAAAGCTGTTATCTAAAGGTTCCCTATCTTATTTGTTGCAGAAGCTGGAAAGTGTGTAGTAAATCAAGCAAGGGTTATGGGAGCACTGAATTCTATTCCTGCTTCTGCTGTAGAGTTCCTATGGGATGCTAGCCACCGCATGTAAGCCAAAAACTTTTCACACAGGTGGTCACTAATTGCGTGTTCTTTGTTTTCTAAGGGCCTGACTTGAGAGCCTGGTGTCTGATCTGCAGCAGCACTGAGCTCTCACAGCTGTAGTGGAAGTCAGTGGGAGCTGTGCTCTGAATATTGTGAAGTGGTATATCAGCCAAGTATCCTGAAAAGTGTTTCAAATGGGGCATCCAAAATTAGTAGGTATTTGTCATCTCTCTGTGTCTCAGTTCCTCATTTATACTAGCCTCTCACCTCATGGGGGACTTATATTATTAGTATTTGTGAAACAGATACTATAAGTGCTGCAGAAAAGTCTGTGAGGAAATTAATATTCAGAGCAGGGTTTGAATAATATGTGGTGAATAAGGCTTGGGGCCAAACACTGAAAAATGAGGATGACAAAATACTGAATACCTGCTCATTGAAGACTACATAATACATATGCACAAGAAAGCTGAAATTCTGCCATTTCCTAGCTTTTGAGCACTTGATTTTGCAACCCGACTGAATTTTTAACAGTTTCTGTGTTTGTAATATTATATAGGTGTAGATACATTTGCATGCACTTTATATGTAAAGCGCACACTACAATATAACTGTGTACAAATACAAAATATGTTATACACAATTGTGCAATGCTTAAAGCTGTGATTGTCAAAGGGAGTTAGGTGTGCAAATTCTGTTGCAATTTAATGGGAATTGGGTGCTTAATAAACATAGGCTCCTTTGAATAGCTCAGATTTAACTTTATACAAACTTAACCAACATGGAAAGTTTCTTACTGTAATTAGTGGTCAAAATAAATGATTAGTCAAATGCTACTGAGCTACAGGACTTTTGGCAACATGCTTTTACAAGTATTAGTTCCAAATTATATGAAAATACATAACAAAAGTCAGGTTAGTAGATACAGCTTGCATATATATTATAAACTAGTTAAGAATGTAACATAACTTCTAAGTTTGGATGGGCAGTATATCTAATAGAACATAAAAAGATCTGATAATTTATATATAGATTGAGTTATAATGTTCTAGCCAGGTAAATATGGATTTTTATTAATAGACAGAATCCTAGAACTACTACAGAAGATTTATTATTATATAAAAATATTATTTATACTCGGATCACATTTAAAAACTACTTTAAAAATTATTTTTGCTTGATTTAACATATTTGGATGCCATGGTAATATAGTTTTATAAGAGACATAGACAGTCTTATAAAAATAAATAGTCATATTCTCCCTGTGCTGGTTGTACTGGTACAACTGAGAATTTTTGACAGAAGGAATCCACTTTCATATGACAGCCGAGAGTTCATGTTAACATCTCAACACTATGTACAAGTTTGTGGTTTCTACCCTTATCCCTTTCACCCCAAATAAATGAAAGGTGAAAGTGGTTTAATAACATTTCATGACTAAGAAATTACCCTTTTTCTATAGTACATTACAAAGTCATTAAGCCAGAGATTCACATGAAAAATGCTATAGACAAAATAACAAATAATTCACTCTATGGAATTACATTCAGCTGCTCAATTATAAACTGCTGTGGCTCTATGTGAATCTTACCAAGGTCATCTTTAATTTGTCAGTAACAGATGAATTGTAGTTTTGAATCTTTTCTTTAACTTCTTCTTTACTGAGATATGTGTGTGTTTCTCTCTCTTTCTGACCATCCTAGAACAAAACAAACACTGGACATCTTAGAAAATGAAGAAAAACTACAGTTCATTTACATTCTAGGCTATGGGAAAAATACATACAATCAATCATTACCTCATACAGGCTCCATATACAACAGTTATCCATGTAGAATTACAAAGATCTAGCAAATGAGGTGTGTCAAAAAAAGCTGCTGTGCTGATCATAAACAGTTAAACTGACACACCCACAACACGTGTGTCATTTTTGGTCAACTATTTTTGTTCAAATATTTATTAGCAGTATGCAAAGAAGCTCAGCTCCTTTCATGACTGGATTTTTTCATTTCAATGCTATGTAATATTCTCCGATCACAACACTTGTACAGCATTACTGTACACTTAAGGCATACGTAATTAAAAGAGGATAGAGCTATCACTACACAAAGCAGAAAAATATATACAAAATTCCTGTCCTGACGTGATAAGTAAGTAAAATCAAGAATTTCTAAGTACTGGAATAAGGGCATCTCAGCATTCCAAAGGTGACAGCATTTATCAACTTGTAACAGTCTACTATCATCCTGCTCACAAGTATGCAAAATGTTTCTCCAAATTCAAGCTGTTTTTTAAACCAGTCACTATCAGTTTTTCAAATGTCTTTACAAGCTGCATACTGATTTTACATGCCACTGTAAAACCAATCCGAAGCATTGGCTATTATCCAAAAAAGCATTTGTTCCCAATCCACATTACTGCAGCAAACCAGTGTTATAAATACACTCAGATTTCTATCACTTGCACAAACACCATATATAGTATGAAACTGATTCAGCTCTCAACTTTAATGATTGAAGACCTCTCTTAGAAAAGAAATACATTGGCTTGGAACCATCTGGGTACCTCTGAACACAGAAACACTCATGCACCACTTGCACACTGGTCAAAAGGTCAGTATTTCATACTACCCATCCAAATGGACCCTGGAGGAGTTTGGCCTAAGAAAAGGATTTTCCTGACCTCAAAAGCCACTCCTATAAACATAATATCTCTGAGTCTTCCCAGGGCAGCTGGCAGACATTTCAGTTTGCCAGGAATTAACCCTATGACAACACTGTATCTGATGCAGAGCTGTACACTTTTGCTTGCCAGAAAGTCTATACAAAGCTCAGTTTTAGATTATTTGATTTTTCACTATTTACACATGCCTCTGCCATCCTCCCTACAGCTTTAAAAAAAAAAAAAAAAAAAAAAAAAAAAGAAGAAGAAGAAGATGTGGTCTGAGCAAAGGTTTGAAGACAAGCAACTCCCAAACTCTAATCCCGGCTCAAATACTAATTTATTTTGGGGGCTTGGATAAGACACTTCTGCTTCAGTTTCCCCACGTATAAAATAAGGATATTACCTATCTTAGCATTTTTATAATAAAAGTGGTAATTTCATATCTATGAGTTCCTTAATTACAGCATTTTTATCCTGAAGTTAAATATTGTGGCATAATGATCAACTCCACTACAAGTAGGACCAAATCACGTTGAAGTTTTCAGAATCAAGACTCCCCCCTTTCACACAAATGAAGAATATTTATCATCCTTTTACTTTTTTCCCCTCCTTTAACCTGTTCCCAGAGAGCAGCAAGTAGAGTAATACTTAGCACTTTAATATAATGCTTTTTATTTTCTTAGTCCTTTAGAAGCCCCTAAAGGGTTCCCCCCTTTGCACTAAAATAAATAATAAAATAATTTGTCTTTAAAATTAGAATAAATTAGTTTGAGCAACTTTAATGTTTAGAAAGACTAGACAGATATTATATATGTAGCAAATAATAAGGCTCTGACAACATCAGCACTCTAAACATTACAGTTTTTGTTTTAAATTTACAAAAAAATACGTTCAAGCAACAACTGCACCCTCAATTTTTATCCCACTGCAAAAGATATGTTACGAGTAGGAAACACAGTGTGTTCTGCAATTATTTGGACACAGAATTGTACTCAAGAATCCAAACTTTAAAGTTACTACTCCTTATAATTGTGAAACAGTTCTATCAAATGGGCACTGATTCAGACCTATCTTCATGAAGGGAAGACAGGCTGAAACATTAGCTTTCAGAGGTGTGACCTGCCCTATTAATCTCAACAGCATTAATTATAAACCCTAATAACAACATCTGAAAAATCAAAATGTATAATTATTTCACTGCTCACTGTTTAGAAGACATTTCTAGTAAATGTGTTTGCCCCTTTTTGTTGGATGCAGTTATGAATGGGGAAGGAGAGAGTTGACCACGGTCAAGGACTGACACAGTGAGGAAGCTTGTATCAACTACTGTCCAGAGAGAAAACAACAGGGAATAGGAGGGACAGAAGACATTCATCTGCCCTTTCCCAGTGTCAAAAGTCTCAACCCATTTATTTGGTTCCAAAACTAGCTTCCTGTTTCCTTGACAGGGCTACACAGTGCTATTAATGGAGATGATAAAACGAATCCAACCTGCTTTTAACAGCAAAGGTTCAGTCTGCAGGGCTGACAACTAGAAAAAAAATTGTCTACTTGCAACCTGGGCAAATTTGGTATGGAAATCAATGAGACAATGAATAGGACAGTCCATTTTAGGTAGGTGCTTTTAAGGAAAGAACAGGACTTTCATATGAATATAGCAATAAATAGTGTAGTAATTAAACTACACCTGAACCTCTAATTCAGCAACCCTGGGAAACAGGGCATGCTGGATTAAAGATCTGGCTAGGCCAGGGAGGTCACTGTGGAATCTGGGCATGAGGGGGTAGGACTGGGGTGCTTAGCTGCTGCATTCAGGCACCGCCCCTGCTGCTATGAGGAGAGGGGGGGGAGCCTTAGAAGTAACTCTGTGCACTGCCATTCCTCCAGCAGGGGGGTGGGAGGGAGAGCAGCAATGTACAGAGCTGCTTCCTCCTTCAAGCCACAGGTGTTCCTGATTAGGGACACTTTGAGTACAGAGGTTCAAATGTACTCACTCAGCTTTCATTCAATAAGACTCTATTTGAACATGCCTCCAAATTTCCAGTTTCCTTCTCCAAAGTGTCTCAGAAAACCAGGGAGCCTTGCCACAAATTTTAGTCCAGCTTGCTGGAGAGTTCTCAGGACCTTTCTTGCGAAAAGGTCTAAGATGCCTCATTACGTGAGGGTGACAAACAAAGTAATCATTGATTTTGCCACATGTACCTCTAAACTGTTAATGTAGCAGCTAAACCAGTGTTTCTTAAACTGTGTTCTACAGCACACCGGTGTGTCCTGAGGCAGTCAGAGATGTGCTGCAGAGAACAACAGAATTCGAAATGGCCACCCTTAAAGGGCAGGCGACTTTTTTTTTTTTTTTGCTCAATAACTCCCTCCCCCCAACCTTTTTTTTCCCCTCAACAAAAAAATCCTTGGCGTTCCTCATCAAAAAAAAAAATATTGTTTGGTGTTCCTCGGTCTTAAAAAGTTTAAGAAACACTGATCTAAACAAAACTATATAGAGGAAAAGAGGTGGTGGGAAGAAAACAGCAAAGCGATAAGGATTTGAATTATGATACCTATATGGGCCTGATCCAATTCACTTAAATTAACATAAGAATGACCATACTGGGTCAGACCAAAGGTCCATATAGCCCAGTATCCTGTCTTCTGGACAGTGGCCAATGCCCCCAGAGGGAGTGAATAGAACAGATAATCAAGTGATCCCTCTCCTCTCCTCCATATCCAGCCTCTGACACACAGAGGCTAGGGACACCATTCCTACCCATCCTGACTAGTAAGTATTGATGGACCTAACCTCATCTAGTTCTTTTCTGAACACTGTTAGAAGTCCTGGTCTTCACAACCTCTTCTGGCAAGGAGTTCCACAGGTTGACTGTGCACTGTGTAACGAAAAAAAATCCTTTTGTTTGTTTTAATCTGCTGCCTATTAATTTAATTTGGTCACCCCTAGTTCTTGTTACAGGAACAATTAAGTAACTTTTCCTTATTCACCTTCTCCATGTCTATCAATTTTATAAATCTCTAAAGTTAAGGGCTCAAAAACAAGCTATTCCGCTGCGTAGGAAAGATAGAAAATATGGCAAAAGACCGCCGCCTTGGATCAACCAGGAGATCCTGCATGATCTAAAAATAAAAAAGGAGTCATATAAAAAAATGGAAACTAGGACAAATTACAAAGGATGAATATAGGCAAACAATACAGGAATGCAGGGGCAAGATTAGAAAGGCAAAGGCACAAAACAAGCTCAAACTAGCTACAGGCATAAAGGGAAACAAGAAGACATTCTATAAATATATTAGAAGCAAGAGGAAGACCAAGGAGAGAGTAGGCCTACTGGTCAGTGAGGCGGGGGAAACAGTAACAGGGAACTTGGAAATGGCAGAGATGCTTAAATGACTTGTTTCGGTCTTCACCGAGAAGTCTGATGAAGGAATGCCTGACATAATGAATGCTAGTGGGAAGGGGGTAGGTTTAGAAGATAAAATAAAAAAAGAACAAGTTAAAAATCACTTAGAAGAGTTAGGTGTCTGCAAGTCACCAGGGCCTGATGAAATGCATCCTAGAATACTTAAGGAGCTGATAGAGGAGGTATCTGAGCCTCTAGCTATCATCTTTGGAAAAGCATGGAAGACAGGAGAGATTCCAGAAGATTAGGAAAGGGGAAATATAGTGCCCATCTATAAAAATGGGAAATAAAAACAACCAGGAAACTACAGGCCAGTCAGTTTAACTTCTGTGCCAGGAAAGATAATGGAGCAAGTAATCAAGGAAATCATCTGCAAACACTTGGAAGATAATAAGGTGATAGGGAACAGCCAGCACGGATTTGTAAAGCACAAATCATGTCAAACCATTCTGATAGCTTTCTTTGATAGTATAACGAGTCTTGTGGATAAGGGGTGGACGTGGTATACCTAGACTTTAGTAAGGCATTTGATATGGTCTTGCATGATATTCTTATCAATAAAGTAGGCAAATACAACTTAGATGGGGCTACTATAAGGTGGGTGCATAACTGGCTGGATAACCGTTCCCAGAGAGTAGTTATTAACGGTTCACAATCCTGCTGGAAAGGAGTAACAAGTGGGGTTCCGCAGGGGTCTGTTTTGGGACCAGTTCTGTTCAATATCTTCATCAACGATTTAGATATCGGTATACAGAGTACACTTATTAAGTTTGCAGATGATACCAAGCTGGGAGGGGTTGCAACTGCTTTGGAGGATAGGATCATAATTCAAAATGATCTGGACAAATTGGAGAAATGGTCTGAGGTAAACAGGATGAAGTTTAATAAGGACAAATGCAAAGTGCTCCACTTAGGAACGAACAATCAGTTTCACACATACAGAATGGGAAGCGACTGTCTAGGAAGGAGTACGGCAGAAAGGGATCTAGGGGTTATAGTGGACCACAAGCTAAATTTGAGTCAACTGTGTGACGCTGTTGCAAAAAAGGCCAACATGATTCTAGGATGCATTAACAGGTGTGCTGTGAGCAAGACACGAGAAGTCATTCTTCTGCTCTACTCTGCGCTGGTTAGGCCTCAGTTGGAGTACAGTAATTCCCCATTTAACATGGTAGATACGTTTCAGAAAATGATCGTGCTAAGTGAAAACGTGTTATGCGGGGTCAATTTTCCCATTGAAAATAATGGAAAAGGTGGGGGTTGCGTTTCAAGTGCGCGTGCGTTCGCAGCTCCAGCCTGCACTTGTTAGCAGCTAGGACCGGGACATAAGGTTGGGGGAGAAAGGGGACTGGGTTATAGCAGGGAAGGGAGGTGTTTGGCTCTGGAGAAGGGAAGGGAAGGATAGGGGAGGGGGCTTGCAGCTGGCGGCTGGGTTTCCCCAGCTGGCCGCTCACCAGCAGCTGCGCGGGGCTTCCTCTGCCTCCTTAAAAAGTGGCGGAGGTTTGCCGCTCACCACGCAGTTCCCCAGTGACCCCTCTGTCCGGCCAGAGGGGGTCACCGGGAACTGCATGGCGGCAAACCTCCGCCGCTTTAAGGAGGCAGAGGAAGCCTGAGCAGCTGCGCAGCTCCTGCCTCCTGCAAGCGGCGGAAGTTTGCCACTGCCGCGCGCAGTTCCCCAGTGACCTCCCTCTGGCCAGATGCCTTGCGTCCAGCCAGAGGGGGTCACTGGGGAATGGCGCGGCGAGCAGCAAACCTCTGACGCTTTGCAGGGAGGCAGGGGAAGCCTCGCGCAGCTGTGGCCCTAGGGGAAATCGTGTTATTGCGGGGACGGGGTCGTGTTTGAAAAATGTTCTCTAAAAAAAAAATTGTGCTATCGCGGAAACGTGTTAAGCGGGCACGTGTTAAGTGAGGAATTACTGTATTGCATCCAGTTCTGGGCACCACATTTCAAGAAAGATTTGGAGAAATTGGAGAAGGTCCAGAGAAGAGCAACAAGAATGATTAAAGGTCTAGAGAACATGACCTATGAAGGAAGGCTGAAAGAACTGGGTTTGTTTATTTTGGAAAAGAGAAGACTGAGAGGGGACATGATAGCGGTTTTCAGGTATCTAAAAGGGTGTCACAAGGAGGAGGGAGAAAACTTGTTCTTCTTGGCCTCTGAAGATAGAACAAGAAGCAATGGGCTTAAACTGCAGCAAGGGAGGTTTAGGTTGGACATTAGGAAAAAGTTCCTAACTGTCAGGGTGGTTAAACACTGGAATAAATTGCCCAGGGAAGTTGTGGAATCTCCATCTCTGGAGATATTTAAGAGTAGGTTAGATAAATGTCTATCAGGGATGGTCTAGACCAGTGATTCCCAACCTTTTTCCCATAGAGGAACCCCTAAAATAGTTTTTCATATCCCGAGGAACCCCTACCTATGAAAACATTTGCTTGTCCAGAAAAAGTTGACAGCGGGGGAGTGCAATTCAATTACTGCTACATTTTTTCAAGAAAATTTATTTGTAAAGAGCTGTGTGTGTATGTGCGCGCCCGCGCGCTTACATTGTAAGAAAAAAAATTGGAGTATTTTTCCTGTCTTTTTTTGTATTGTCTAATCTTTTTTTTCCCAAATATCAAATACCCTCCTCCTCCTGCCTCTCTCTCTCTCTCCTCCTGTCTCTCTCTCTGTCTCTCTCTCTCTCCTCCTCCTCCTCCCTCACTCTCTCTTTCTCTTCTCCTCCCCCTCCTGCCTCTCACTCGCGGAGCCCAAATGGCCGCTTGCTCCCATGCGGCGGCCCGGCTGAGCGGCGCAGAAGTCAGCTGAGCGCCAGGGTGAGAGGCGAAGGACGTGACAGACGCTCCAGGTCCCGCCCAGCGTTATTTATTCCATGTTATTTATTCCCTCTGGGCGGGGCCTGGAGCATCTGTCACGCCCTTCGCCTCCCGCTCTGGCGCTTGGCTGACTTCTGCGCTGCTCAGCCGGGCTGCCGCGCGGGAGCAAGCAGCGTAAGCGGAACCCCTGATGATAGTCCGCGGAACCCAGCCCCGGTTGGGGAAACACTAGTCTAGAAAGTATTGGGTCCTGCCATGAGGGCAGGGGACTGGGCTCGATGACCTCTCGAGGTCCCTTCCAGTCCTAGTATTCTATGATTCTATCATATCCCCCCCCTTTAGTCTCCTCTTTTCTAAGATGAAAAGTCCTAGTCTTTTTAAAAAGTCCTAGTCTTTTTAAATTCAGTGGAAAGACTCCCAGTTTACTCCAATCAATGCTCTGCATCCTATGTTAATTTCAGGTCAGTTAACAGCAAGGAAGAAACAGTGGAAAATATTTTATTTTCAGCCCCAAAAAGGTTATGCCTCCACTTCAAGTCCATTTTTGCAAGGAACCCAGGTCTAGGAACTAGACGCACACAAAGCATTAGATTCAAATAATAATAAAAGCTAAAACACTGCAACTATTTGTGAATTGAAGGATGCACTTCAAACCAACAAAAAGATTCCTTCACAAGCACTCATATAGCACAAACTGTCTAGTCAGCAAAGGTTATACAACAATTACACAGTCTGGAGCGAGGGAAAAATCCTGTAAAACTGCAACTGAGAGCACCAATAAATGAAGAAACACCAGATAAAAGTTGTAATGAATCCTAGCGCAAATCAAGTCTACTGCGATCTAAGAGTTAGTCATTCTGATTAGGTATCGCCAGCTAAATGTTAACACATCTGTCAACTGTTGGATATCCATATCATCCGTGGATTTTGATCAGTAGTTATATTTAATTCAAGAGCCAAAACTTGCTGGCAAGATGCCATGTCACATTTTTCTCACTACCCACAGAGCCAAATCACCCACAGTATATCATTAATCTTTATCATGGTCTCTGATCTAAACCTTGGCTAGACAAAGCAATAGTGGTAAATGTAAACCTCTTTTGGCCAGTGTGCCCAAGCTAAGATCAAGGAAAAGGAGGATTTGGGAAGAACTGTTAAATGTTTTCTTCAGCTTCCCACAATCTTCTCTTTGCCTCCTCTTGTATTCTTTACCTCAGTGGTTCTTAACCTTATTGGGCTCAGGATCCATCCATAAACCCTAATGCCCTGTTGCAACCCAGAGACTTCCTGAGATGCCCCAGAGCTGACTCTCACCCATCTCCTGCATGGGTCCATCAGTGGGGAGGGGTTGGGAGCTAAGATGCCAGACACTCCAGGAAGATGTGAAAAGCTAGAACTTCCACTGCGAGCAACTGGGGGAAACAGAAGCAACCCAAGACACCTCACAAAAACACAAGCTCCTTCACAGTCCCTAGGGAGTAAAGGGTAGAGATCTTGACACCTGAAGTGTGAATGGGGAGATCAGAGGGAGTGGGGGTATAGTGAGAAAGGAGTTGGGGGTCACAGAGGGATGGAGGGAAAGACATAGAAGCAGAGGGATCCAGGGGAGGGGTGGTGAATCAGCAGTTCTCCCAAAATCACACAACCTCCACACACAGTCTATAGGGGACAGAGGGTAAAGGGAAGGATTTGGGGTCCTGGATGTGAAGGCAGGGACTGGGGCGAGGAGGAGGCTGGGAAGAGTAGTATAACACAGGAAGGATTTATCCACCTTGGCGAAGGAGTATATAGAGGGTGGCCTGTGCACCGCTTGGCTGCAGAGTATGATACACACTGTGGACCAGTATTTACTGGAAACATGACACCCTTCCATCTCCTTACTCCTGTCCCATGGAATTGGCTGGGCTTGGCTCCCTGCTCTGGGCATTGCAGTCTATGGGGTTGCAACACTGGTTACTGACGTTTGGCTCAGAGATCCCCTCTTCCCACATGATCTTGATGGAACAGCAAATCGGCCAAACTTGGAGCTGTGCTATGACCCATGCACCAGGTCACAATGCCCAGACAAGGAGCTGACTCCAGCCAGCCCCACAACCCTCTGATGCACGTTTAAGTCACAACCCACAGATAGTGAATCCTGCTTAGCTTACAGGTAGACCCTGCCTGGATACAAAGTGTGTATCTGCATCCAGATCTGCAAAAATGAGCCGTGGATATTCGCAGATTTGCAGGGCTCTACTTACAGAAACTGTCTTGTGCTAATTAAACTTTGATTTAGTACAAGTATGGTTTCAATTACATCAGTACGGAAATACACATCCACTAGAGTTTGGAAAACCTGCATGCATCCAACAAAGCATGTACAGGAAACGAACAGTGGCAGCAATTAAGTTCCATGCTGTTCAAATGGATTATGGGGGTTGATCAAGAGACCAGCATATTCTACTCTACGATGGCTATGTGGGTGATACTATCTACAAGCTTTTTTTTCCCCCTGAGATTGGGAATTCTGGCAAGGAACTCATTCATCTGCTATTGCTTAGCTACACTGAGTAGAGGGAAAAGCTATTGCAGATTACATGTTACAGTTAAGCAGGCCTCACTCCATTTGCCTCTCTGGTCAGTGGAAAGGACAAACCAGTTTGTGTAATCCCCAAATAGATGAGTGCTACCCCCAGTTGTACCTGTGGGCCTGAGCACCTGTTCTGTAAGTCCTGGCACTTGGGGCAGGTGCACTGCAAGTATACAAATGATAGTCAATGCATAACACGTAATGCATTTCATATACTAAATTGTACAGCTGATATATCCATACTGTGCATTAAAAACAGCATCCATCACTGAAACAGATAAATTTATAGATCTATCTAAAAAAAAAAAAAAAAGCCGGGGCCGAAATGCAGTTTCAGGCTTTTAATTGCCGCGTGTCCCAAACTAACGTCTGGTGCAGCACTAGTGCTCCCAGTACCAGCTGGGGACTGCGCCGAGGGAAAGCGTCAAGTGCTCCCTCCCCCCCCAAAAAAAGGTAACAGTACCCAAAAAAGCACTGGATATCTATATATCCATAATCTCCACTGTTCATTGCTTCTAATGGTCTGTCCTACTCACAGTATGAGTCAGGAAGGCAGAAGTGAAACACAGCCACATCAAGCCAGCCTGGCAGAGGTTCAAGACCTCAAGCCAGATTTACTCTTCCAGGGTTTCAGGATTAGTGGATTTTGTGGGCCCCTCTAGACTCTGAGGTGGGGCCAAAAATGAGGGGTTAAGTGTGCAGGACAAGGCTGCCAGTGAATGGGATAGGGATGGGGGTGCAAGATCTCAGTGGGAGGTGGGGAATAAGACGGGGTGAGGGTGCGAGGTCTGGGTTGGAAGCAGGATGCAGGAGCGGGGCTGGAGGCAGGGTGTCTGGCCAGGGGGCTGGGGACAGGAGCAGGCTGGGGGCAGGGTGTCTGGCTGGGGTGGGGGTGGGGGTGGGAGGGGTGAGGAAAGGGGTCTGGGCAAGAGGGGACACTTACTCGCGGCACAAAAGCAAACAACACGGCCTCCTACTGCTCCCATTCACCAGGCAGGATTTGCTGGTGAAGCCTGCAGGAAGTGTTTCCCGGGAGAAAGAAAATGACAGCGTGCATGGATCAATTTTTGGTTCCTGGTTCCCCACACCTCGGGAAAGGAAAAGGGCAGAACATGGAGCCATTTTGTTCCCCACATACTGGAACTGGCGAGGAGGCTCAGGGCTTTTCTCTACCCCCACAGGAAGTTGGCGCTGGCATTCCAATCTTGCAGGGGGCCATAAGGCTGTAGTACCAGCACTAGCTCCCTGCTGCAGGGAAAACTGGGGGGGAATGAGTCGGGGATCTAGAAGAACCATATCTGACTTCCTAGTGAGCCATAGATTGCCGGCCCTTACTCTAGATGTTAAATGTGATACAAGTGCACCTGAACAGTGTTAATATCACTCATGTAATTATTCTGGTAAGCTGCAAAACAACCTGTAGTTCTCCATCTCCATTTGTGTCACGTGAAGTCCATGCTCTGGTCTTTAGTGAGCATCTTGTTGCTATACCCAGACAGACATCTTCATACAATATTTGGAAATAAAACTACAACAATACGTGACTTGATCTAAAGAGTTTTAGATCACATTCCAAAGAGAATTCAACTTTCCTACTTGCATCCATAAGAGAAACCAACTTTTCCCGTGAAACAGTGACTTTAAGTGACAGCTCCAGTATAGCAAAAGCAAGCTCCACTAGACAGAACACATCACAAAGGCTTGATAGAAGAAGGATGATGCAATGGAGGATAAGTGTACTTGAGCCAAAAAAGGGAATCAAGTATTTTCTTAAGAAATGCAAAGAACCAAATAGACTAGAGAGCTAAAGCCAACTTTTAAACAATGTCAGCACTCTGCCCCCTGCTGTCCTCAGACTCCCGCTCACCCCAAATACAAAGCAACACTTGATCCTGTCGTATTACTGCAGACTTCATGCTCTTGGATTACACTATAACTCAGGGGTGGGCAATACCAATTTTTTTTGAGTGGCCTCTCATAAAACCGTAAGCGGTCAAGGGCTACACTTTTCCACAATATTAATGGAGGAGAAATGGGGTCTATAGTAGAGATTAGGTGCAGAAGGGAGCTTAGGGTAAGGGATTGGGGTGCAGGAGAGGATCCGGGATGGAGTCTGGGCAAAGGAAGGGGTTGTGATCTAGGGCAGGAGACTGGGGTGCAGGATCTGGGAGGGGGTATAGATGCAGGAGAGGATTCTGACATGGGGGTGCAGGAGAGAATGCAGGGATCTGGGTTGTGCCTGGGGGTAGGAGTGCAAGCTCTGGGGAAGGTGCTGTGACCTGAAGAAGGGTGTAGGAAGGGGTAGGGATAGGGGTGCAGGAGGGAGGCAACAGGTTGAGAGGAGGCAGGGGCTGGCATGCCAGAGGCAGATTCTGGCCAGGAGACACTTACGTGGGCTGCTCCTGGCCAGCAGCCCAACAGGTTCCTCAGCCAGGATCCCTGCCTTCCATGCCCCTGCACTGGCCATGGGGGCCATGTGTGGCTGTGAATGTTGTGCGTCCAGAGAGAAGGGGTAGTTCACTCACTACTTGTCCTGCAAACAGGCAGCTCGCATTGGCTGGAAACTGGCCAATGGGAACTGCAAGATTGTGTTGGGAGTGGGGGCAGTGCGCGAAGCCACTCTCCTCCTCCCCCTGTGCTCACAGTGTTTAGAGAGCTACTCTGAGCAGCATACGGGGGCAGGGCAGCCAAGGAGCCTGGCTGAGGCTCCCACAGGCCAGATCAGGACTTTGGGCTGTATTTTGCCTGCCCTTGCTACTATAACTAATCACCTTGAGCACATGATTCAAGATAGAGAGGTTAAAGTTTGACCTAAGAGTATGAAGTCTACCCGCTTTTCCACACCAGAGAACAAAACATGTTTAGCTGTAAAAAATACAATGAAAAATGAACCAACTTAATACTTGTTAACTACCTCACAACATCTCCATTAGAAAACAGACTTTAATACCAGCATGAACATGGAAAAGTCCAAGTTTGTTGGCACTTTTTTTCCTGTGGCAGGGCAAAGAGAGGAAGAAGAAGAAGGGAGAAAACATATCTTGATGTCTTATGCATTGACCTCAATAAAGTGAATTGCCAGCTGACCTAAAATGAATGGAACATTCTCCCACCAAAGAGAGATGCATAAAATTTAAAAATCACAGACTTGAATTACTTTTGATGTAAATTTGTTGTTTTCTCCATACACTGATGGTCCTAGGAAACAAAGGAGCACCACCACCTTCCCCCATCCAAGAAATGCCATGCTATCTTCAGAAAATGCCCTCACACTTAATTTAGCAACCTATCTGTGGATCACCAACTGGAGAGACTGGCTGCATCTATCTACCTCCAAACCAAAAAGAGGCAGTGAGGAGACAGACGAGACTAGAGCGGTTAGCTGAGGAGTTGTGAGAAAAGCAGCTCCAAGCTATTCTCCTACCCAAATCAATTATCTGTAATCCACAGAGGGTGCTTTCTGGATTTTGGAAGGAAAAAGATGATGGGGTCAAAGTAACCAACTCTACCAACGGATTTTCTTTTTCCAGTCAGTGCTGCTTGTGGTCTCTGCCTCCTATTCCAAGGCCCATCATTTTTCTGGGCAGAGATGCTTCCTCTTACTGAATAGCAGTTTTAGAAAACAAATTTACTTCAAAAGCATTCTACACCACAGCCTGTTAACAATGCTTCAGGTCTATGTGCTGGTGGCCACTATAAAAGGATTCTGAAAAAAGATGAGACACACATGTCATAAAATACTCAAACACAAAAATCTGTGGGATAATATCGCTAATCCGAGGTGTAACTTTTTCGGCAGAAATGCTTTAAAAATGTATAGAAATTCTAGAGTGTACTCGTTACTTTACATTGTTTAGGAGAAAAAGATAAACACAGTTTGTGTGTTTTCCCTATGAAAGGGCTTTGACAGTACTCTGGTAGACTAAGACATAACCTGAACGATAACAACCTGCTAGAAGAACTCTAGAACTTAAGACCCTAAAATGTTTACATTAGATGAATATTTTAAGAAGCACAGAAACAAGCCAAAAGCCCTTACAGTTTACCCTTTTAAATATTCCTCTCCACAAACCAGAGGCAATATAAATACAGTATTCATTTCACTGTATGAGCGTGTTTGGTAGAAAGATTAATTGTATTTGCTAGTGACATTAAAGCAGCAGTTCAAATTTCATTTAATATCATGACCTCACTCTGAAAAACCTTTAGCACAAATTCTGTCATACCCTATATGGCTGTACTTCAAAACTGGGTTGCCTGCCAATAATTAAACAGCAGTCATTTGTTTAGAGTGCGAAACTAAAGTGTATGAAGAATAGCATTTGAAGCCATGGCCCTAGATTTGCTATCAAAAGGCAGAGCAGGTTGTAGGCCATTCTGACACATTTCTAAAGTAATACACTGAATGGTTTTTGAATTAATATATCACAACTATGTAGGTCTTGCACAGATTTATGAACCAACAAGAACAGAAAATAATCAGCCACTATCAAATACCGACGCTTTGTGGCTTAACGAGTGAAATGGATTAGCACTGTCTCCTAACTCTAGTCTTTGGGGCTGGATTTTAATTGATAAAGTTATATTGTGTAACAGTACTTAAACAAGCTTATATGAGTCACAGTGTAAATCTTGGAAAGAAGATTAAGCACTGCCAAAACTGAACTATATGGTTACAAAGAACATTTAAATAATGTCAGGGGCTCAGTTTATATCCATAAGCACAACAGACAGGGAGGGGAACTAGGAGGGGACTAAAAATCCAGTACAACCCTGGTAGCCTAAAACTGCTGAAGGAAGGTGCCACTAGCAGTTTTGGTATTAGAATTGGGGAGAGTTAACATGGGGAAAAAAAAAAAAAAAGTTCCACCAGCCAAACTTTTTTTTAGTTACTTAATGAAACTTGTTTTAAAGCAAATTTAAAATCATACAGTAAAAATGTTTCTGGTGTATGGAGCCTTGTCTAACACTACAACTCCCATGAAATAGGGTTAGACTCAGTGGGTAGTTTCCCCAGTGCAAGCAGACCATAACTTTAATATAAAACAGTAGCATTTCAAAGATACACAGTCCTCTGAAGCAATTACAAGTCCAAAGGTAAGTTCCTCATGACTAGAATTTAGCTCTCAAAATACCTTAGAGAAGTTATGGGATCTCTTTTGATTAATGTGTGTATAACTCATGTAGGCTACATTCATGTGCTGAAAATATTTATGAAGTCATAACTAAAATAAAAAAGCCCCCATTTCTCCCGAACAAGTGCAATCAACCACCTGTTTTAAAAAATAAGGCTTCATTTTGTTTTTGTTATTTTATAAAGCCCAAGCAGTTTACATTATCAAATGATCACTCCTAGAGCATTAAATAATTCGTTTTTACAATGATGGCAGTCTTAAATAAGTACACTTGTTTTTATCCCCACAAAATCTTTTCCTTCATATTTTTAATCTGACAATAGCAGACAGGCATGTCTAGCTTCAGCTTGGAATAAGTTTACAGCCAATTTTACATACCTTCTCAGATGACTTTTTAAGGCAGTAAAATTAAGAACTAATCTAAACTTCTAGCTTCTTTCCTTTCCAAAGCTGTTTCTCTTTTGCAGCTATTTTTAACAAGAATGACGGTCTTTTTCAGAAAACAGAGTCTTCACAAAGTACTTTTACAGCAATGCTAACTGTCTGAATGGGCCCTGTACTATAAATGATCTACTGAACTGCATCAGAAATACTTAAAAAACTTGGATCCTGCAATGGTCGCCCTCACTCTCTTGCGCATTTAAGTCAGAAGCTGAATGCAGCAGAAACAAGAGAGAAGCCTTTTCAGTTCAGAATGTGTCTAGGACTTGCATTTGTTTTTACGCTAGGTAATTCAAAACATTTTACACCTCCCTTAGCTCAATGTTGGTAGTGGGCGGTGTAAGCAAGCAATATAAATTCTTCACTCACGCTCTCATATATAGTATAGGTTGAACGTCTCTAGTCCAGCACTCTCTGATCCGCCAACATCCATGGTCTGGCACGATATTAGTTAGCCGATGTCCACTTATGGGTGTGGCCAAGTTTCCTGCAGTCCCATAAAGTTTGTTTACAGACACCAGCGGTGGCTCTGTGTTCTGTGCTGTTATTAAGCTCTAATTTACCCTTAAACGTCTTCTCTGAGCCCAGTAAGAAGTGAAAGTGTTGGTAATGCTGCTAGACAATACTGACCACCTGTGGTCCAGCAAATTCTCTGGTTTCACACCAGTCAGTTCCCAACGGTGCCAGAGTAGAGAGGTTCAACATGTATTAAACATCAGAACCATAGGCGTGCACAGCACATTTCATTAGGGTGTGTACCCAGGTAATTTTATTTTTTAAAAGGCGAATATTTATTGAATACTCAATCATAAAGGACATGCTGCGCGCGAACGCGGGCTTTCTATACATTTCTACATTCAGCGCTTATTGCATAATACAGCGATCCATACTTTAAAATTAAAGAGCGTATCATGAGATTAAATTAAAACGCAAAGCCACTTTTTTTTTTTGAGACATTAGGATGTGCCTGGGCACACCCGGCACACCCCCTGCGCACGCCTATGATCAGAACCTACTTTATTAAGAAGATTGATATTTGTGCAATTACCAATATCAGAAAGATGCCTTAGAAGCATTACATTCACCTATAACCTGAGATGAGCAGAAGAAGTTTCAGTTTAATATTTCATTTAAAACAGCGGTGGGGAACTGTTTTTGTGTGGGAGGCCTCTGACGCACAGAAAAATCAGTCGAGGCCACACACAAGTAAGAAGGAAAAGTGAGAAGCCCTGACTGAAGGAAAAATGCACTCCTCACATTCCCCTCGCACACCAGAGCCTAGGGGGGCCCAGGCTAGGAGATTGTGTACTCCAGCCCTTTGGGTAGGTGTCAGGGGCACTCCGGACTCCCCAATGTGAGGGATCCCTGAGCGTTGGGGGCTGGATCCAGGCAAGCCCTGCATCCGGTCCCTGGGCCTGAGGTTACCCACCCTTGATTTAAAAGGACAGCACCTAAACCTTGCATACTTTTGCCCCATGTTACTGCATACTGTAACTCCCAGTGGGTAGCAACTTTACAGGATCTGTGTCCTGAGGAATTCAAAGACTTTACCCCCAAATCATTTGACATAGGGGAGAATGTGTTACCAAGTGAACGATAATGACAGCAGCTACAGAAGTATTAAGTTACATGATGAAATCTGCCTTTTGGGGCTTTTAAATCCCTTATTTTTGCTATAGATTAATGATGTTAAAATGTGATTATTTTGGTAAAAGTGTAACTGCTGAAATTTTCAGTGGTTACACGTTCACATGTGGGGGGGAGGCAGCTCCGCAGATGCTGGTGCACATGGGAAGCCAAAAGCGTGCTCCCCATGTACCCCTACCTCAGTATCAGAGACAGCCAGGGTGGGGAACAGGTGGGAACCAATAGGTGCAGGGAGCTGGCTTTTAAGCCAGTTGGCTCCCATGGAGCTGCCACGCTGCTGTCTCATATTGGGGCAGGAGGGAAGTAGGCAGCTCCCTGAGAGTCGGTGCTTAAAAACTGGCTCCCACCTGCCCCTCCCACCTCCACTGGGGGGGGGAAGCTGTGTGTAATCATTAAGGTTAACCAATGAGCCCAGTGGGTCAGGAACACAGCCAGTGCTGCCCAGCTGGGCTATGGTGGGGACGCTGGTGCTGCCAGAGGGGCATGAGCTGCTAGATAAGCAGCAGCACAGCATGGCAAGCATATACTAGACAGCCTGCTACCCAGCCCCAGGCCACTGGCCCTGAGAACACTGCACAATTTGGGTTTCCTGAGCCAGATGCTGTGGGCCAGGTGCCACTGCTGAGTAGAGCCCAGCGCATGTGTATCTGCATTTGATCCAGTATCCACAAAAATGGTCTGCAGATTTGCAAAGCTCTAAACATAGTCATTCATCTGACACACAGACTAGCTACTCATTTGCAAACCTCAACACATTTTTTTATTGTAACAGAATTAATGAACTTCCAACTGGGTTACAGAATAGCAACAGATTTACCTAAAAGGTAGACGGAGACAAGGAGTACCCCCCCCCCCCCAAAAAAAAAATCTAGAAAAGAAAATGTTTTAATTCAAATAGACTTCTTCTATAGAAAAAGATGTTCATAAACTAGTTTTAGTCTAGTAAATGTCTAATTAGGTTTGCAGTGTTGATTTTCAAAACAAATATGAGCAGAAACAAAAATCAATGCAAAGCCAAAGCATAATACACTTACCTCTCCCAGTTTGCAACCCTCCTTTATACAGTTGCTATTTTGTATGCTAATGCATACTCATGATAAATTGTAATCATACAAGCAGTGAGTTCTTTTGCAATTGAAAAATATGTGTATTACAACAGAGATGTCCTATTTGGAATCAGTAAGGCTATGATTTTTTACACAGCCATTTTTATTAAGTCACAGACAGGATGCAGGCAACAATAAATCACAGAAAAGTACACAGGGTTGGGTGTTAGGGGGTAGCAAGTAGGGCAATTTGCCTGGGATTCATGTCATAGTTGGTCCCACAAAGCTAAGTTACAGATGTCAAGGCTTGGGCTCGAGCCCCTGGTTAGTGGTAGATTTGCTGGGTTCGGGGCTGAAACTAGGAGTGGGTTCTTCCCACCACATCTCCTATTATCCAGGGCTGAAGCTGAAGCCTGAGCTCCTTCACCTGGGGTTTAGCTTTGCTGGGTCCCCTGTGGGGTGGAGCCCTAGCAACTGCCCTGCTTGCAATTGTCCTAATGCCACACCTGGAAACAACGGTGCACAAAATGGTTTTTTTCGTGGACATCTCTTTTTTTTTTTTTAAATCACAGAATCTGAGACTCTGATAGAATCGCATAAGTAAGTAAATGTTGTTGACATGGAGCGAGGCCAATGACACTTAGGTCAGCATGAGCAGGACACTTTGGAGGAAATAGGAAGGAAACAGAAGTCATATTGGTAACTTGATTGGTAAATTGGTATGTTTTAAGAAAGATGAGAGCGGGAGGAGATCATAAAATATGGTAATGATAAGCAAGAGACATTTCATAGCAAAATATGGTTAATATAATGTTTTTCTCCTTGATAAAGCAAGGCCAAGAAACTGCTGCTAAAATTGCAGAGGGCAAAAAGAGTAGCTTACTCACAACCTGATTCATTGGCTGGAGTCCAAAAGCAATTTATTCTGCTGTGCTGGAGAAAGGCCACCAGGAAACAAAAAGTTAGGTGCTTTGTTCTCAAGCTGGCACAGGGAAGAACGTGTTGATTTTATAACTGAAAGATCAAAAAAGTTATTCTCTCTTCATTCCAAACAGCAATTTCCCCATTTATATGCACAGGAAACTAAAGTCACAAGGAAGTGCTGCTGCTACTCCACCTTTCCTTAAGCCCTACTTATGTTGAAGGTAATTCAATTATGAAGCTAATTAAGACACGAGAAACTCACCATGGCTCATACAATTTGGGTGTGAAGAGAAGTGAGTCTATACAAAATGCAAATTCTTTCACATTTTGAAAATGAGTCGACCTTAGGACCAATATTACAGAGGTAAGGTAGTGCAATCTAGAACGTGATTCTAGCCTAGGCTTATGATAGGCAATCACAGACATTATAATACATATGACAACACACTACTAAAGGCTGTGTAGGTTCCAGTGGCTGTTGTCATGATTATGAGGGTTAGCCAGCAGCCTGGGGATTAAGGCGTTAACTACACCTAGCCAGGTGGAGTGACCAGTAGGAATGTAGGTGGGACTTTCAAACTGGGACAAAGGAATTTGGGTTTTTTCCTTTCTCCTTTTGTCTCTGTGAGTGAGTCCTCTGCAGCTACAGGGAGGGACAAGCATGTCTCTCTCTCTCCAAGAAACAATTCTTCACTTTCTGTAAGTAGGGTAAAGTTTAGGTAGTTTCATTAGGCTTTATTGTTTTAAGGGTTGGGTATGGGATCTGATATCTGGCACTGCTTAAGAGATGTTTGGCTTTTCTTTTTAACTAAGTTCTAGCCCATGGTGTAATTCCTCCATGAGTATATTTTGTTACCTTTCCATCTGATCCTTATGCTTGCAACAGGAATATTGTTGTAATAATAAAAGTTTTCTCCTTTCTTTTAACCTGGCATTGGTTAGTGTGTCCTGATTTTTATAACAGGGGTGAGATTTCCCAAATGATCTTTCCCCTAATCTCGTTATTAATATTTGGGTGGTGGCAGCAGAAGTTTTATTCCCAAAAATCTAGGTTTTTAAGATTTTGGGGGAAATTTTATACCAAAGCCTGGTAGATAAGGCTTTGGGGTACACTTGCTGGCCCCCACTTCTGCATTTATCATGCCAGAGTGGGGAAGGAGCCATGACAGCTGTGACTAGCATGGGAATGACCCAATAGTAATAGCATCTTTAAAAAGCTCAAAGACTACAACTTGACAAAAAAAGCAGAAACAGTTACTTTTAAAAGCCGAAGAAGCATTTTGATATTGAGCTAACATACTTAAAAGGCAAAGAAAAGGAAAGTGGCTTGATACAAACGGCTACCTTATATCAATACAAAAGCAATTATTTTATAGACACAATAAAATTGCCATAAGAACATAAGAATGGCCGTACTGGGTCAGACCAAAGGTTCATCTAGCCCAGTAGCCTGTCCGCCGACAGTGGCCCCAGAGGGGGTGGACTGAAGACAATGATCAAGTGATGACACACGTACCTCAGTCTCACCCCTAAGTGAAAGCATTCTGTTTACTTCTTTAAAAAAAAAAAAAAAAAAAAAGTAGCTTCCTGAACCCCCCGCCAATGCTTTATAAAGTCCTCAGTAAAATAATAACCCCCACATCCACAAATACCATTATAATTTACAGGGGGGAAAAGGAACCTACCTTAAAGAGCTAGAGAGAAGATGGAAGAGTTAAGATTTCTAAACCACTGAACTCCTGTAACTCAAGATGTGTGTTTGGTTTTGTGCACAAAACACTGTCTGGTCTATTTACAGAACTAGAATTTATTTGCATGTAATGTTCCGGATAGAAGAAGAGGAGATTTTTCAAGATGTGTGGTCCCTGTCTGTATTCCACACGTGGGTGCATATGTGCGCCTTACATCTGGAGGGGTTTTCTAGCATTGTCTGTTTACCTGCACATGTGTAGTGTATCTCCTCATGCTCCTGGCCAAGGATAAGGGGCAGTGTGGGTTGACACTACTCCAATTTCCTCTCTTATCATTGCAGAACAGAATCTGAACAGAAGGGGAAGGTGGGCAAGTAGTGGAATACAGAGAGGGACCACACATCCCCAAGAACTTCCAGTTATAGGGGAGTAGCCTCCTTGTCTTCTTCAAGTGATGGTCTCTATGGAGGTGTGTATTCCATGGGTGGATGACTCAGGAGTAGTAAGCAGTCAAGAGGTGGAGTGAGGATGCTAATGGACACAGTCGCCTAATTACTGCATGGTCCACATCCAAGTCCACTGCTGCTGCTTGAATTATGGTGTAGGGCACCATAAACGTGTGGACAGAGTGCAATATCATTGCCTTGCAGAGGTCTTGCAATGGGATATCAGCAAGAGAGGCTGAGATGGCAGCTTGCACTTTTGTAGGAAGTGCTGTCAGTTTCTGGGGAGGAGGTCGGTTGGAGCGTTTATAGCATTCCAGCATGCACCCTGAGCCCCATTTAGACATCCTTTGGGGGAGAGAGGGCTTGTCCATTTGATCTCTCTGCAATGGCAATGAAAAGTCTCAGTGATTTCCCAGAGGGTCTAGTTCTGTACAAGGTTAACAGCAGGGTGAGGTGAATGTCAAGGGAGTGCAGAGCTCTGTCAGTGGGGGAGGCATGTGGCTTCTGATGGACCACAGGTAAGTGGATGGATTGAGGTAGAATTCGTACACCACTTTAGGAAAGAATTTGGGGTGTAGTCATAAGGAGACCTCGCCCTTGTGAAATAGCATGCAGGGAGGATCTGCCTGGATAGTAATGAGCTTACTGACCCATCTGGCTGAGGTGATAGCAACCAGGAATGCCATTTCCAGAAAGAGATGGATCATAAAGCATGTTACTATGGGCTCCAAGGGCAATCCTATGAGGGTGGAGCGAATGAGGTTAAGGATCCATGGAGGTGTGGGCTGGTGTGGTAAAAAAGTAAAAAGCAGGTTCTTCATGAAATCATAGGGTGTGCAAAGACAGAGGAGCCCTACGCTGGTAGGAGGAAGTCACTGGGTGCCCTTGACAGCATCTAGACAGAATTGAGAGCTAAACACGATGTACTGAGAGTGAGGAGGTAGTCCAGGAGAACGGAGATGGTCACCGTGTCCACAGAGTGGTAGTCCCCAATCAAGGAGGAGCCACCACATTCTGGGGGCTGATCCACAGTGGAGCATGCATGGTCTAGCACCCACATCATGTTTCCCATAATTTGTTTCATTATTCAGCATGTAATTGCATTACAGTTAGAAATATAAACATCTTTGATTTAAACCCAAACTCATTCTCTCCTTATTGTGTACAAATCTAAGAGATGCTCTTAGAAGATGGCAGAAATCAGTCCTTCACTTATGTTTAGTTCCCTTGAAATCAATAGAAATATTCATGTGGTAAAGGGACAAATCAATGTAAGGGTGGCAGAATCTGACTCTCAGTCAAGTACAGAAAAAGGTCATCATTTTTAACAGAAAGATTGCACCGATGTGCAAATATAGTGGGATTTAAAGGAGTTCCTCACTAGTTGCATGTTTTCTAATAAAATGTATGTTATGGTGTGAAGCTGGTAACAAGCTGGCTATGATATCTAATCATCATATTCAGAAGCACAAAGCTACTCTAAGTCATCTTAAAAAAAGATCTTGCTGTAGATCAGGGGTGGGCAAAAGGGCCTCCATGGGCTGAATTCGGCCCACCAAGTGGGTTGATCCGGACCGCGGAGGCCCTGCCGTTTCCCCACCTCCAGGCCAATTAGGGCCTGGGGTTGGGGGAGCATGCGAAGCTCCTTCCTGCCCTGCCAGGGGCATGGGTGCCTATTGGGAAGGGGGGGGAAAAAGGGGCTTCCCCCACCCCCAGACCAATCATGGTCTGTGGGTGGGGAAGCCCAGAAGCATCCTGGCCCCGCCCCTTCCATGTCGGCCCTGGCCAAAAATTATTGCCCACCCTGCTGTAGATAATTTTTTTTTTTTAAAGATGCAAACTATGCCAGTTTTTGCTTCAGTAAAATATTGCTTATATTGCTCACACTCAAGCAAATACATTTTACTAACAACTCACTAATTATATTTTGCATGACAATTAACAAGTCTAAAGGCAACCAAATAGTACTTTTCTAGCCGATCATACCTATAGCATCAGCTAGACTGGAAAATATGATAGTACTAGCGAGCTGAAGGAAGATTCATAGTGTCCAGTCAAAATTTACTAGTCAAAGAGAGCCACATTTTGAGATCAGAACCAACATGAGGAGCTAAAGATTATTTTTTTCTTGCGTATCTTCATACTACTTGCCTACCGGTTTTATTGGACATGAAGTGAGTCAGTTATTTTTCTAACCACAGATGCAATCTTGTTAAGAGTTTCAAGTGTATTCCCACTTTCCCACTTTACTAATCATCCCCGAGTTCCCTTGTTTGATGTTGAGGTTGAGTGTGATTAGTTATCACTGTTTGTTCTTTTCCAATGCTGTCCACTCAAACTCTTTGTATCTGATTTTGTTTTAGAAGTCTGCTTGAAATATCTTTCCTAAAACTTCATCTTTGCATACAAATAGGTAGATGCACTACTGTCTAAAGACTCTACTACAGTTTGAATTAGTTCAAGTTTCCTAGGATAACTGTCATTGAGTTTGCTAACGACTGTGATGGTAAAAAGGGAGAAAGAGCAGATTCAGCAACAGTGCAAAGTTTTACAGAGCAATTGTAACCAGGAGCGGCCCGAGGCTGGCTGCGGCAGCTGGTGCCCCAGGCGGAAGGCGCGATCGGCGCCCCCGCCTGCATGGCCATCAATGGCCGTGACGTAATCATGGGGTGCCCCTGATTGTAACAGTAGTCATCTTATAGTGAATACAGGTTAAACCTCTCTAGTCTGGCACGTTCTGGTCCATCTGGCAGTATCTGTTGCATGGCATGATTTTAGTTAGCCGGATGTCCACTTATCATGGGTGTGGCCAAATTTCCCACGGTACCATAAAGTTTGTTTACAGCCACAAGTCCTGGCTCTCAATGTTCTGTTTTGTTATTTAGCTCTAATTTACCCCAAATGTCTTCTAAGAGCCCAGCAAGCTGTGGAAGTGTTGGTAATGCTGATAGATAATATTGACTTCACGGTCTGACAAATTCTCTGATTCAGCACAGGTCAGGTCCCTAAGGTGCCAGACTAGACAGGTTCAATCTGTACAAGATATACTTATTCCAGAAACAACAAGCAGTCCTGTGGCACCTTAGAGACTAACAAATATATTACAAGTTTTCATGGGTAAAATCCACTTCAACAAATAAGCCAGAGTAGAAATTACAGGATACAGAGTAAAACCTGTCAATTGTAGGAACAGTGTTAATGAAACTAATTGAGTCAGACTGAATGTGACCCACTCATAGGGTTTGGCAGGGTTTTGGGAGGTGAAAATGTGTCTATCAAAGGCTGGGAAAACTGCCTTTGTAGTGCATTAACTAATTAATATCTTTATGACCAAGTTGATAGTGTCAAATTTGTAAATGAATTCCAGTTCAGCAGTTTCCCTCTTACTGAGTGATAAAATTCCTTTGCAGAAGAATGACTACTTTTAAATCCATTATTGAATGTCCAGGGAGGTTAAAATATTCCCCTACAGGATTATTTGTGTTACCATCCCTCATGTCTGATTTGTGTCTATTTATCCTATGTCACAAAGACTGCCCAGTTTGGCCAATATGCATGGCAGAGGGGCATTGCTTGCACTTGATGACAGATATCACAGAGGATGTTCATGTGTATGAGCCTCTCATGTTGTTGCTTACATGTTCAGGTACTGTGATGTATAGATGTGGGGACAGAGCTGGCAATGAGGTTTGTTGCCAGGACAGGTTCCTGGGTGAGGGTATCCGTGGTGTGATGTGTGGCTGTTGAAAAGTATTTGCTTCAGGCTGGGGGCTGTCTGTAAGCGAGGACTGGCCTGTGTCCCAAAGTCTGTGAGAGTGATGGATCATTTTCCAGGTTAGGTTGTAGATTATCAATGATGCGCTGGAGGGGTTTAAGCTGGGGGCTGTAGGCAGTGTTCTGTTATTTTCCTTGTTGGGCCTGTCTTGAAGTAGGTGACGTCTGGGTCCTTGTCTGGCTCTGTCAATCTGTTTCGTCACTTTCCCAGGTGGGTATTTATGTTTTAAGAATGCATGATAAAGTTCTTTTAAGTGCTTGTCTCTGTCTCAGGGTTTGGAGCAGATATATTCATATCTTAGGGCTTGGCTGTAGACAATGGATGGTGCGATGTGTCCTGGATGGAAGCTAGAGGGCTGTAGGTAAGAATAGGCGTTAGGAGGTTTCCGGGACAGGGTGGTGTTTATGTGACCATCATTAATTTGTACTGTAGTGTCAAGGAAGTGGATCTCTTGTGTGAACTCGTGCAGGACAAGGTTGACAGTGGGGTGGAAATTGTTGAAACCCTTGTGGAATTCTTCAAGGTTCTTCTTGCCCACACTATCAACTTGGGCTTGAATAAAGATATGAACTGGTAAATGATTTACAAAGGCAATTTCCCCAGCCTTTGATATTTGCATTTACAAATCAAAAGCTATGGATGGGACACATCCAGCCTGACTCAATTAGCTTCATCAACACTGGTCCTGTAATTGACAGCTAATTGCTTTTGCTCTTATATATACCCGGGATCCTATAATTTCTACTCCAATTTATCTGATGAAGTGGGTTTAACCCACAAAAACTCATATTTGTTAGTCTCTAAGGTGCCACAGGACTGCTCGTTGTATTTAAAGTTACAGACTAACACGGCTACCCCTTGGAGACATTGTTCCAGAAAGGCAGAGGCGTTTTAGACATCAGCGGTGTCATTAGCCCATATGCTGTGATTATAAAATGCGTTTCTTATAGCCAGTGGTTGTTTATATAGGGGATTCCTATTCCTTCAGGAATTAGAAACACCCTTGCAAACTACTCCTGAAGGTTACTGGGAATATTTTGAAAATCCACTGGCCCCTCTAAACTTGACAAGCCCTTTAAAAATTAAACACACAACTTAGCTGCATTCTCTCTAACCCATAAGGTCTCAAGAACTTGTTCTGTTTTGAAATGTAAGACTTGCTTAAGAGCTTACATTGGTCTGCTTAAGAAAATGTTGCTGAACAAGATTATCAGAACCACAATAATTAGCACTGTAACTCACCTTTTTCAGAACACTAGTTAGGACCACTAATGTTTACAGCTTAACTAGATATAGCTGTTTTTGCCTCTGGAATATAAAAATGTCAGACAGATTCAGTCTCACAAGATAACTAATAACTGATGGAAGGGGGGCAGCCATCCTTGTTTACATTTAGGAGTAACACAGAGCTACCTCTGAATCCAAACAAACCTTTAAAGTCTAAACACCAAGCCTCCTTCTTAAAAACAAGAACAATCTAATGGCTTAGGAGACATCTGAAGTTCCTCCTCTCAGGCCTCCCTTTTTCTCTCTTTTCAGCTAGATAGGCTCCAGGTTTCGTTTCCCCATTTTAGTCAAGAATAAAATCCCATTAGGATTCTATTATGAATATACTTGTGAGCTAAAAGAACCAGGATTGTAATCTAGCAATTACTGATTAAACATTTTAGGAGGGTGGCAATGAGATGGTGTTTGGGGTAGCGTGAGTTATACTAAGGCACAACTTTCCACACTGCTTAAATTAGTGGCAATCGTTTAACTGGAAATGAGCATGTGGGGAGACAACTGTTGGTTAAGCATATTCCTAGAGAAAAGAATAGCATATGCCAAAGTCTGAAGTTTACTTACAAAATTCGAAAGTAGAAACCGAAACAGGAAATTGAAAACAGGCTATTTAGGAATAACATAAATTTAGCTCTTTTTTTCTATTCCTCTTCCCTCGTTCATTGTCAGATACATGTGCCTGAAAATCCAATCTGTCTCTTAAGAGCTCACCCACTTTTGTGTTTATTGGCTTTACTGTGTGACAGCACAATGGAGTCTTTGTTATGTTCTCAGCCAGGAATTGTGCTTAAAAAGTTCAGGTATGCATTTGATACCAGTATGACTTACCCAAGGACTGTTATTTCACCATGTGTGGGGGAAAAGGCAGCCCCGCCAAAATAAAAAAACAGAATAGCTGTACTATCTAAAATTATTCCAAACTTTGACTATGCACACAGATGTTTCCTTATTAACTACATAAAATACAATTATTAAATTCTGTACAGAACAAGGCTCATGCTCAATAAAAACCAGCCCTATGCATTGATGATAGGAATGTTAGCCTGGAGAGAGCATGCTGTTTCAAGGATGGTAGGCAGGAAAAGAAAAGCAGGCCACTAGTGCCTACTCACTCACTCTTTGGTGCTTTTGAGGTCACCATTATCCCATTAACCTTACAACATTTCAGTGGACAAAGTATAAGAGAAAAAAATATAAGAAACCACACAGCCAGTTGCTTTGCCTCTTAATCACCAGAAATGGATGAGAGAGAGAAAAACCATGCAGTGGGGGCCTAATCCTGCAAACACTTAAGTATGTGAGTATTATCTATGGGGCTATTACTAAGGTTGCCTGACACAGCCCTACAAAAGATCCTATTTTAAGTTGCATATTACGTTGCCAAAAACCTTAACCATTTGGGCTGATGCTCTCAAAACCATGCATCTGTCTCAGGCAGAGTTGTTTTGGGGGAAAAAATTCAGCCAAAATGGTTCATCTGTTTCCAAGAATCAGGGTAGGGAAAAATATTTTGTTGTGCCCAAGTTAAAAAATTTGGGTGACCATTTTTTTTAATGTCTCTAGCGCACCCATCCTTTGGAGCAAGGACTTGAAATTTATGGGAGAGCAGCTTTTGTCAGGGATGTGCCTTTTGCCATTCTCACAAAAAAATCTATCCAAACGTGGCCAAGATATAACCCTTTGAAAAGGCTGCAGTTTGCACCTGCTCAATGTTGACTACTTAGAGTTTAAAAAACAACAAATAGTTCTGTAGCACCTTATAGAGACTAACAAAAATGTACATGGTATCATGAGCTTTCATGGGCACAACCCATTTCTTCAGATGAATGGAGTAAGGGGTCTAAGGTACAAATAAATAGAGAAAGAAAGGGGATGGAGAAGGAAAGAGAAGGAAAAAAAATAGGAAAAAATATTGTCAATTAAGAGTGTCCATGCTAACTGAGATTAGAGTGGGCTGTAAGTACCCAGTGCTTAGCTTTTTAAGTCATTAGGGTGTGGAATGTAGCAGCCCATCCAAGTCTGGTCTTTGTTCAAACCTTGATTACAGGTGTCAAACCTGTAAATGAAACCAAGTTCTGCAGCTTCTCTCTCCTAGTGGTTTTTGAAATTGCTTTGTAATGATAGTCACTTTTAGATCCATTAGTGAGTGTGCAGGCAAGTTAAAATGTTCCCTGACAGGTTTCGCTGCGTTACCATTTTGAATATCTGATTTGTGTCCAATAATCCTTTGTCATAGAGACAGTCCAGTCTGGCCAATATACATGGCAGAGGAGCATTGCTGGCACTTTATGGCACAGATCACATTTGTGGCTGTACAGCTGTATGAGCCTCTGATGTAGTGGCTTATATGGTTAGGTCCTGTGATGATGTCCTTTGTATAGATGTGTGGACAGAGTTGGCACGGGAATTGATTACTGGGGTGGGTTCTTGGGTGAGTATGATGGAGGTGTGATGCATGTCTGACAACACCCTAACCTGAAACAAATTCTATCCAGCAACCATGCAGCACATCATACAGTATCTGCCAAAAATACAGTATCTGCTTAAACTATTGTAGTACAATTACTAGGGCCAAGAATTTTAAAGCTAAGCTTTGAAGATTGTTCTTAACATTTAAAATCAGAGTGCTTGTGAAAGGGTGCCCACAAAATTGAAAACAAAGCATCAACCTTGTTTAGACCTTTATTAAAGCTTTAACATTACACTCTGTCATGCTGCATTGTAAGTCTATGGTCTTTTCATGCAGTTGATCAGCTTTGTTAATAAAACTATATTCCCAATATAAAAGGAAGACTGGAGTTTTATGGGTGTGAAAAAGGAAACAGAAATTTAGTTAGACTGGAGATTTTCCTACTCTTTTATTTAAATACTACTTTGCTGCTTTTATTGGTATATTAACTACAAAAAAATTTTAAAAAATACTTCTCTTCATAGCTCCTTGGTTGTTGAGTTTCTCATGGGAAGAGTAAATGAAAGCAATTCTCAAGTACGTATTAAACGTGTGACATTCTTATAATCAATCTGATATAAGGAACATATGAAGTGTCATGTGCACGGTCAGTTTCAGATCTAAAATCGTTGTTTTGCAATGGGTTGCAGGCTATCCAGCAGTTAAAGGATTCCCAGGTGCACCGTGTTCATGCTGAAAGAGGTATAAGTAGCACGGGAAGTAAGAAATATCAGTACCCAGAGCAGAGTGATGATAAGTAGTCACTGCCACGTGACTTCTGTCCAGGACTCAGAAATCCACTTTTAGATAATTTTTCTTGATATTTCTGGGACACACCAGATTGCACCAAAAAGCAGGTTTTCATGTTAGTTGCATTTTTAAAAGGGTTCTCACAAATGCTATCCTAGGCCCCTACAAAGACTTCATCCCTTCTCAAGTCAAATCTATTTTCATAACAAAAAAACACAAACTGTCTTTCACATAGAAGTACCTTGCGCCTAGTGAAGAGCCCTCTAGATTCCCACCAGAAAAGGTTACTCACCTCAATAGTAACTGAAGTTTTTTGAGATGGGTGTCCCCAGGGGTGCTCCATATTAGGTCGGTGTGCTGCCGCCGAACCGCAGAGCGGAGATTTCATAGCAGTGTCCCTGGGGCCACGCAGGAAAGCACCAGCAGCTGTGCACTGTTAGGCTGCAGGTATCGCACATGCGCGAGCCCCCCTCCTCTCACTCCTCAGTTCCTTCTCTACCCCAAAACCATGGCTTGGGAAGGCCAGGATCCCAAAGTAGAGGGGAAGAAGGGAAAGTTGTGGAGCACCCACGTGGACACTCATATCGAAGAACGTCAGTTACTATCGAGGTGAGTAACCTCCTCTTCTTCTAGAGAGATGTCCCCGTGGGTGCTCCACATTAGGGAACTACAAAGCAATTTCCCTTTAGGGAGGAAGGGACTTTGGATCTGGCAAAAAAGTAGTGGAAAGAACTGTCTTAGCTAGTTTCAAGTTGGAAAGAGGTCCCTGCGTAAGTGCATAGTGTTTTGCAAATGTATGGTCGGAGGACCACATGGCAGCTTTGCGGATGTCTCTTATGGGTACTTTACAGAGGAAAACTATCGAGGTAGCCATGGCTCTGGTTGAGTGTGCCCTTATGCTCTCTGGAGAGAGCACATCTGACTGTGCGTAGCAAAGCTTGATGCAATCCGAGATCCAGTGGGAGAGTCTCTGTGATGAGACAGCCTGGCCCTTATTGTGGTTTGCTATTGAAACAAATAGTCTGGGAGACGCCCTGAACGGTCTCGTTCGCTGCAGGTAAAAAGAGAGCGCTCTGCGCAGGTCAAAAGTATGCATTTTCATCTCGAAAGAGTTGGTGTGTGGTTTGGGGAAAAAGGTGGGAAGATGTATTGTCTTGTTGATATGGAAGGATGAGTGTACTTTGGGAAGGAATTTGGGATAGGTATGTAAAGTGACTTTGTTTTTAAAAAAAGGTGGTATATGGAGGATCTGCCATTAGGGCCGCAATCTCTCCTATCTGTCTGGCCGAGGTAATAGCTACCAGGAAAACAGTTTTCATGGACAGCTGTAATAATGAGGTGGTCACCACTGGTTCGAAGGGCCGCAAGGTGAACTTTAATGGAGCTTATTGTGAGGCCCGCTTGTTTAAGGTGCAAAAGCTAGTCAAGGATGCTAGGTAAGGAGGATGTTGAAGGAACCAACTGGTGACGAGCACACCACATCAAGAATCTTTTGCATTTCTGAAGGTAAGTCACGCGGGTGCTCTGCGCACTACTGTGTAGAAGAACCATTTGTACTTGCTGTGAGCAGGTCAACTCTAGGACAGAGAACCATCAGGAGCTATGCCTTCAGGTGTAGTGAATGGAGGTTCGGATGGGCGGCATGGGAGCCCAAGTGAAGGAGGAGATCCCTGATGCAAGGTAAGTGGATCGGTGGGGCACAGGACATCGTCGCTAGGAAGGGAAACCATGGCTGGCGTGGCCATGTGCTATCAGTATGAGACAGGCCCTGTCCCTCCTTATCTTGTAAACTACCCTGTTCAATAGGGGAATTGGAGGAAACGCGTAGAATAGATGAGATATCCATGCGATGAGAAAGGCATCCCCCACTGATCCCTTGCTTATTCCTGCCCTGGAACAGAATAGCGGGCATTGACTGTTGAACTGTGTGGCAAACAGATATATGGTAGGGTGACCCCATCGGTGGAAGATGTCCGCCAACATGTGCAGGTTCACTTGACACTGGTGCTCAACTGGAAGGGCTCTGCTGAGTGCATCTGCCATTGTATTTAGGGCGCCTGGAAGATGCACTGCAGTGGTATTTCAGGCACAGTTCCAAAGTGCTATGGCCTCTGTGCAGAGTGCTCGAGATTGGGCTCCACCCTGATGATTTCTGTAAAACATTGCTGAAACATTGTCTATGTTCAGTCTGACATGTCTGCTGGCGATGAATGGGAGGAATTTGATGCATGCATTCCTGACTGCCCACAGTTCTAGGATATTTATGTTCAAATTCTGGTTGGTGCTGGACCACAGGCCCTGGCAGGTACGATGACACAGATGGGTGCCCCATCCTGTATGACATGCATCTGTCATCATGGAGATGGATGGTTCTGGAGGGTGGAAGGAGACTCTGGAACACAAGTTCTATGGGTTCAGCCACCACTGTAAGGATTCTTTTACTATCCCTGGAAGAGCAAGGGCTTTGGATAGCGGATGGACATTGGTTTCTACACCTGTCCCAGCCGGCTCTGTAAGCATCTCATGTGCAGACGGGTGTTGCCGACTACAAAGTTGCACGCTGCCATATGCTCCAACAGCTGAAGGCTGTTTGAGTGCTGTTGTGCAGGGGTTGGATCGTAAGGTATTTACCGAGGCCACAATTTTTTGAAAACGGTCTGTAGGTAGGGATGTGGTGGCCATTGTCGAATTGAGGCCTGCTCATATAAACTGTATCTTTTGTGTAGGATAGACCATTGATTTGGCTTCGTTCATCTGAAGGCCCAGGTGTCGGAATAGGTTTCTTGTGACCGACAGAGTGGCAGGAATCATTGTGTGAGTGCAACTTGAGGAAGCAGTCATCTAGGTAAGGAAATATGATAACACTTTGTTTCCTCAGGTATGCTGTGACAACCGCCAGCACCTTTGAGAAGACCCTTGGGGCTGTAGAGAGTCTTAAAGGAAGCATTTTGTATTGGTAGTGTTGAGAATCTACAACAAAACGAAGAAAACACCTGTGAACAGGGTGGATGGCAATGTGAAAGTATGCATCTAGCAAGTCGAGGGACGAGAACCAGTCATTCTTTTCCAATGCCAATAATATGGTACTAAGTGTTACCATCTTGAATTTTTGTTTCTGTATGAATTTGAGTGCTTGAAGGTCTAGGATGTGCCTCCAACCCCCCAATCTTTTTTCTGTCAAGAAGTAATGGGAGTAGAATCCCTTGCCTCTAAAATGTGTGGGGACTGGTTCAATCGCCCCAATGTGTAAGAGGTGCTCTACTTCTTGTTGAAAGAGGATCTTGTGAGAGTGGTCCCTGAAGAGGGACAGGGAAAGGAGGTGGAAAGGGGGTATGGACACAAAGGGAATAAGGTAGCCTTTTTTGATTATCTGAAGGACCCATCTATCAGAGGTTATATGTTGCCAGTTATTGAAGAAAGGCAACAATCGGTGATGGAAGAGATTTGCTTGCATTGATGGTGTTGGAATAGGTGAGAGGCTCTCCAGACCCTCGAACTGATGATCAAATTTGCATGTTGGACTGCTGAAACTGTTGAGAATTGGTAGAGAAAGGGCGACGGCGTTGGTTTCTGCCTCTGTTCTGCTGCTGGTGTTCTTGTCTGTTGTAGTGTTGTGTACATGGATGGTATCAAGGTCTCAGATAGGCTGATACCTATATTGCTTTCTTCTAGGTGCTTGGTTGTGGATCCCTAGAGATTGCAGCATTACCGTGGAGTCCTTTATGGAGTGGAGAATTTCGTTGGTGTTAGCTGCAAACAGCTTCTGGCCATTGAAGGGCAGATCTTCTACTGTAGATTGAATCTCCCTGGGGAATGGAGTGGAGCTAAACCACAATGCCTGTCTCATTACTACCAAGGTTGCTGTAGAACATGCAGCCGTGTCAGCAGCATCTAAGGCGGCCTGTAATGCTGTTCTTGAAATCGCGTGGCCTTCGGATATCAATGCTATGTATTGTTGCCTCTCAGCCTCAGGAATGTCTGAAACAAAGTCATTCAGTTTGGTGTAATTTCTGTAAACGTATTTGCTCAATAAAGCTGCGTAATTTGAAATGCGAAATTGTAAAGTAGAAGACATATATATTTTGCGCGCCCAAATGCATCGAGCCTTTTGCTATCGCGGTCCGATGGGGTAGACTGGTATTGTTGCTGCGTGGATTTTTGTTGTGCAGCCTCCACCACAAGAGAATTAGGTGCTGGGTGGGGGAGGGGGGGAAAAAAAAAAAAAAAAAAAAGGAATTCTGAACCCTTTGGTGGGACATAATATTTCTTATCAGTTCTCTTAGCCATAGAAGAGATTGACACCAGAGTTTGCCACAGCATTCTTGCCGGTTCCATGATTGCTGGATTAACTGGCAATGCTACCTTTGATGTTACTGAGTGCAGTATGTCTGTTAAGTTGATTTTCCACAACCTTCTGGAGAAGAATGTTTAATTCTGCAGCTACACATTTAAAAAGGTCTTGGAAATGGGTAGTGTTGTCTGAAGTCGTTGAAGCTGGGGCCGGAGACCCTCTCTCCACTGGAGAGGGGTCCTTTGGGTCAGGAGGAGTCACTGCCTCCTGTGAAAGTGGGTCCCCTTCCGGTATTTGTTTGGAAGGATCCAGTAGATATAGTATACTTAGATTTCCAGAAAGCCTTTGACAAGGTCCCTCACCAAAGGCTCTTGTGTAAATGAGGTTGTCATGGGATAAGAGGGAAGATCCTTTCATAGACTGAGAACTGGTTGAAAGACCGGAAACAAAGGGTAGGAATAAATGGTAAATTTTCAGAATGGAGAGGGGTAACTAGTGGTGTTCCCCAAGTGTCAGTCCTAGGAACAATCCTATTCAACTTATTAATAAACGGTCTAGAGAAAGGAGTAAGCAGTGAGGTGGCAAAGTTTGTGGACGATACTAAACTGTTCAAGATAGTCAAAACCAAAGCAGACTGTAAAGAACTTCAAAAAGATCTCACCAAACTGAGTGATTGGGCAAAAAAATGGCAAATGAAATTTAATGTGGATAAGTGTAATGCACATTGGAAAAAATAACCCCAACTATACATACAATATGATTAGTTTAGCTACAACTAATCAGGAAAGAGATCTTGGAGTTATCGTGGATAGTTCTCTGAAAACATCCACGCAGTGTGCAGCTGCAGTTAAAAAAGCAAATAGGATGCTAGGAATTATTAAGAAAGGGATAGAAAATAAGATGAAGAATATCTTACTGCCCCTATATAAAACTATAGTATGCCCACATCTTAAATACTGCATACAGATGTTGTCTCCTCACCACTAAAAAGATATTTTGGCATTAGAAAAATTTCAGAAAAGGGCAAATAAAATGATTAGGGGTTTGGAACGGGTCCCATACGAGGAGAGGCTAAAGAGACTGGGACTTTTCAGTTTAGAAAAGAGGAGACTGAGGGGGGGAAAAAGGATAGAGGTATATAAAGTCATGAGCGGTGTGGAGAGGGTGAATAAAGCAAAGTTATTTACTTGTTTCCATAATATAAGAACTCGAGGACACCAAATGAAATTAATGGGTAGCAGGTTTTAAACTAATAAAAGAAAGTTCTTCACACAGCGCACAGTCAATCCTCCTTGCCAGAGGAGGCTGTGAAGGCTAGGACTATAACAGAGTTTTAAAAAGAGCTAGATAAATTCATGGAGGTTAGGTCCATAAATGGCTATTAGCCAGGGGGTAGGAATGGTGTCCCTGGCCTTTGTTTATCAAAGGCTGGAGAAGGATGGAAGGAGACAAATCGCTTGATCATTGTCTTCAGTCCACCCCCTCTGGGGCACCTGGTGCTGGCCACTGTCAGCAGACAGGATACTGGGCTAGAAGGACCTTTGGTCTGACCCAGTACGGCCATTCTTATGTTCTTATGAGGGGGAGTACTGCACTCCCGGCCCTCCTGGTGTTTCTAGTAAGATTGCCATTTGTCCCAATATTGCCATTATGGGTAAGGCTCAGGTGGAGGTACCCAGGGATTGCCAAAATATGGAGGCATATTCCCAAATCTGGGAGAGTAAATACTCTGAGCTGTGTAAGGAGACTTCTCTGGTGAAAAACCCCTAGAGAAGTCATTGTCAGATTCAGATGAAAATCTTTCCTGAGAGAGTGATCTCTGTGATGTTAACATAGGGGGAGAGCACTCAGGTTGTAAAAATGGTGAGTTAAAAGTGTATGAGACTAATATGTCTCTGTATTGAGTGTAGTGCCCAACAGGTGTTGCTGGTGCTGTAGTGGGGGGCATGGAGGCTGAGGAGCTGAATCATGCCTTGGTGCCGAGGGCAGTTGTGCCTCATCGGGCGCCTCTGTGGTGGAAGCTGAGGCGCCAGTGAACACAGTTGGCTCTGTGCTCTTGTGCTGCGTCGGCAAGATCGTATCATTACCAGATGGTGCTGTAGCCAATGAGGCAGGCAACTTGAAGCCTGTCGCCTCAGAGCGCAATTTAGTGCATGTTTGTGTCCGCTGAGGGCTCCAGAGACACAAGCATCATCATACGTGCTGAGGTGCAGTGCTGCTGCTGCTCTCAGCACTGGCCATAACAGGGATGGCTGTTTCGGTGCCGTAGCCCTCTGAGGTGCTAAGGAGGCTCACTTTTTGGATCCCTGCTGCTTGAGTTCCTCAGGCTGTTGGCCCGGATCGGAGGCTGGTCTAAGCAAGTTTTCTAATAAAAATAATTTGAGTCAAATATCTCTGTCTTTCTGCGCCTGCGATTTTAGCTTTGCACAGTGAGGGCATTTCTGAGAGATATACAGCTCTCCAAGACAGCGGATGCATTGTGAGTGACCATCCGAAAGCGGAATATGCTCTTTATATGAGGTGCAGCATTTAAAGCCAGGTGATCCAGGCATGGCTGGGTAAGCAGTCAGAGACAGCAGGGAGAGATTAACTGGGAGAAAAAGAAAACTCCTTATACTAATTAAGATTTCTTTCCTTTTCTTTTTTAAACTAACAAAGTAATTAACTATTTAAAACTCACTAATTAACTATTATAATGAATTTAACTGGTTTTAAAAAGTATAATCATGTAGACGTGAAGAAGCTAGGGAGCACTGCTGAGTCCGTCTATAGCCGGAGGCGGTAGAGAAGGAACTAAGCAATGGGGGGAGGGGAGGCTCGTGCATGCACGATGCCTGCAGCCTAACAGCGCGTGACAGCTGGTGCATACCTGCGCGGCCACAGGGACACTGCTATGACATCTCCACTCGCACTGACCTAATGAGGAGTGAGATGGGTGTCCCCGTGGGTGAAGAAGTAGTTCCATTTCCCCCCCCAAACCACCAGAATCGAACAAACCTAGTGTTATTCTCAATTTAATATTAAATGTCTATAACTTTTGAAGCTGTTCCAGAAAATGTGCTAGAAACTGGCCATACTGTTTGCACCTGGGAGCCTTTACTAATAAGAACATAAGAACATAAGAACATAAGAACGGCCGTACTGGGTCAGACCAAAGGTCCATCTAGCCCAGTATCCTGTCTGCCGACAGTGGCCAGCACCAGGTGCCCCAGAGGGGGTGGACCGAAGACAATGATCAAGCGATTTGTCTCCTGCCATCCCTTTCCAGCCTCTGTCAAACAGAGGCCAAGGACACCATTTTATCCCCTGGCTAATAGCCTTTATGGACCTAACCTCCATGAAATTATCTAGCTTCTCTTTAAACTCTGTTATATTCCTAGCCTTCACAGCCTCCTCTGGCAAGGAGTTCCACATGCTGACTACACGCTGTGTGAAGAAGAACTTTCTTTTATTAGTTTTAAACCTGCTACCCATTAATTTCATTTGGTGTCCTCTAGTTCTTCTATTTAGGAACTAATAAATAACTTTTCTTTATCCGTCCTCTCCACACCACTCATGATTTTATACACCTCTATCATATCCCCTCAGTCTCCTCTTTTCTAGACTGAAAAGTCCCAGTCGCTTTAACCTCTCCTCATATGGGACCCGTTCCAAACCCCTAATCATTTTAGTTGCCCTTTTCTGAACCCTTTCCAAGGCCAAAATATCTTTTTTGAGGTGAGGAGACCACATCTGTACACAGTATTCAAGATGCGGGCGTACCATAGTTTTATACAGGGGTAGTAAGATATTCTGGGTCTTACTTTCTATCCCTTTCTTAATAATACCTAGCATCCTATTTGCCTTTTTGACCGCCGCTGCACACTGTGTGGAAGTTTTCAGAGAACTGTCCACGATAACTCCAAGATCTCTTTCCTGATTTGTCGTAGCCAAATTAGCCCCCATCATACTGTACGTATAGTTGGGGTTATTTTTCCCGATGTGCATTACTTTACACTTATCCACATTAAATTTCATTTGCCATTTTGTTGCCCAATCACTCAGTTTGGTGAGATCTTCTTGGAGTCCCTTACAGTCTGCTGTTACTGTGCCCTTCAGGAAGCATCTCCAATGTTGTACAAAACGATTATCATGGGGAGTGGGGGTTGGGGGTGGGGGAGAAGGAAGAGAGAAGACATAGCACTATGCTGAGATGTGGGGGCAGTCAGTTCCAGGAGAGGGAAGACAAGCTTAATATTGGGATGCCTGCTTTTAAATGAAAGTTATATCCTTTGGAGTTTGTAATTCTTAAGGGAATAAATGTGCACTGTGTCTTCCTTCCCCTTTGCTTCACTAACTAATCCTTCCCATGGTAGGACATTCTGAATGCTGTCCATCTGGTCAGTCTTTGGGTGAAGAAGAATGTTTCTTACACCAAAGCCTAAAAAGGCTCAACTGAAGCCTTCTGACCAAATAAAGAGCAGAGCTTAACTGGGAGTCCTGCACAGTCTCTGTCTGGAAAAAGCAGATATTGAAATGCAAGATCTTTTTAAGGGGGAAGGAAGGCCAAGTATTTGGCACTGGAAGGTGATCCTCTGCACTCCAATAAACTTACGGAATTTTAGGGAGGATGGGGAATAGTCAGACCATTTCTCATTTGTCAAAGACATTCACATCACATTTTTATGAGTGCTCAAGTGGAATGACTGCTCCTAATGAGAATAAAATAATTGAAAAAGCTATTATTGTAGACAGACCTAAGACCTGAAAATACAGCAGTTTACTGTGAGAGTATTCAAAACAAGCTTGCAGACTCTCAGTCCCAGTGAGAGTGTACTGATATAGGATAGTCTATGTCCTAAAGACCTGATGTAATAGTGTAGTCAATTAACTGATAAGCAAAAGCTTATAGGTTAATGCTACAGACTACACACATTTCCCTCCCCCCCCACCCTTGCCAGTAAATTTTTTGCAGACTGGCCAGCAGCCTGGCTCAGTTCTGGCTCCCACCGGGTCCAGAACCTACCCCTGCTGCAGATCTACACTTAAAGTGTATTAGGAGCCAGGTGGGCAGGCCACGTGGCTCACTTCTGGCTCACACCAGGTCCAGGAGCTTAGACCCCCCCCTCCCCTCCGTTAGACAGGGGCTGCTGCCACCCCCCATGCTGCTGCCTCTTTATCAGAGGCAGCAGCACTAGGAGACAGACAGCTAGTCCAGAAGGGGAACTGGTTTTTAAATGGGCTTCCCTCTTGGACCAGCTTCTGCCTGGCACCCGGCACTGCTGCCTCTGATACAGTGGCTGCTGGCCCGGCCCCTGGAGACTATAGAATAGTCAACAAACCGATCAAATTCACGAGGTTACTTGACAATTAAATTAACCGATATTTAACATCCCTAATTTGTATTCCACAGAGTAACAAGCTTTAGAGAGCTTGGGACTTTCAAGATCACATTTTTTAAACATTTAATTGACTGTATTTAGTAAAGATCATGTTTTTTCTTGATATTATTTTACTAAAATAAAAATGTGAAGTCTAATTCCCCAAGTGCAGAGCAAAACACAATAGCAGTTCCTTTTGCTCATTGGCTTCATTATTTTTTTCCTCCAGAGAAAACAAAATATAAAAGAGGACAGAGTTCACCTGAATGGGAAGTAAAGCAGTAACATATAACACCACTACCTGAAAAAACAACAACAACTCAGAAAGATTCTCCACAAAAGGAAAAAAAAGCAAAACCAAAGGCTTCCATCAGAAGAAAAAGCAAGGAGAACTGTAACTGCATACCCTCTGTAAGAGAGATTACTTGGACACACAGCTGTGATAGTGTGGGCATTTGCTAAATAGATCGGTGTATTCTGTTGGACAGAATAAAAGTCTCAGGCGATAAGCACTTCAGACTGCGTAAAAGACTTGGACACATTCCCAGAATTTAGAAGGTCATAAACAGAGAATCTAAAAAAACTACAGTGGGGGGAGTCAGAATGGACCAGCTTCTACTCAGTGGTGCAACATTGCTTGCCTGGCCCAAAATAAAATCATCCAACTTTTCTACATCAACCCAGCAGCAAAGAAAAAGTGCACGTGTTAAAAATAGCAATATTTCAGAGCTCAATCACCCACTCACTCCCACACAATTTCAATATACGTAGACATGAGTTGTAAACATTGTTCCATTTAAGGTATTCTGATATCCCTTTCCCTCCCCCATCCTAATTTTTATATATCTGGTCTCAAACCATATATTTGTTGGACTACAGCCTGAGCATGGTGAAGACCTGCTGGAGAAAGATCAGCTTCAACCAACCACTTTCCTGATAAAAGGAGCTTCAAGTTCAGCCCCACACCATTTATGCACCGTAAGAAATATCCTGTCATTCTATGTAGAAAGTTAGGAAACAAATTCTGAACCAAAGTTAATAGTGAGCATTTTACCAGCACAGTACAAGGTTTTGTTTCTTCCTTTCCCAGGCACTGCCACTTCCATTCAAGAATGACAACATTCACCCTAGCATTACTCCAAAAGCATAGCAAATAATGACTCATAGCCATCCCTTTTGAGATTAAAATGGTAACTATAATTAACAATTACTCACATACTCATGTTTACCAATACAAGTACTAAACAAAGGTCTGCTGTAAAGTGAAATGAATGTTTTCTATAAAGCAATTACACTGTAATGTTTTATGATCTCAAGGAAGCACAGCCATAAAAGAGGTATAAAATGACATGCACAAATATCTAAGGAGGAAGTGATGGCACCACCTTCAAAGCCAGGCCAATAGATATCTCATCAAGTACAACCATTCGCACACAAAACCTGTGCAGGGAAAAGATGACCAAAAATACATTAAACTGATATTCTCTGTCTTGTCCGCACAGCACAGAGCCAAAGCCATCTCTCAGCAAGGAGTAGACGCAAGGCTTAAGCATTCAAATAAGCATAACCACACTGCACTTTTCAAAAATCAAGACATTTAAGCCCATTTCACAGGTCCTCCTCCTCTGCACAGCAACACCTTACTGGGGATAAATAAGTTAACAACAAATCTCATCCTGCAAGTTGTTGAGATGATTTATGTCGGTATAAACGTATGTTGGTTTAACTACGCTAGATTTCCCACATCCTGAGCAACATCATTGAACCAACCTGACCCCTGGTATAGACAGGAGGGCTTCTCCAGTTGATACAGCTCCTGCTTTTTGGGGAAGGAGAGTACATATGTCTTCACCAGGTGCTACAGTGGTGCAGCTGCAGTGCTGCAAGAGTAGGCAGGCCCTTTGTGAAGTCAGTTAAGAGATGAAGACTCTAAGCGTCTCATCATTATCGGGTTCCTTGTTACCAGCTGGCAGGTTTGGGGTATTTTTTACACAGAACTATTAGAGTCAACTTCAGAGACTTGTCAGAACAAAAAGGGGGAGTAAGAGAGGGAGACAGAAACACAAAACACTTTTATCCTCTGCAGTTACTGTTTAAATGTTATCAAGATAGACCAGCAGTTCCCAACCTTTTCCCGATGTGGAACCATTTTGACAATTCAGGAAGACTTGGTGCCCCAGGTCAATTAAAAAAAAAAAAAAAAAAGTGTGAATGGCTCCTTAATAGCCACCTGGGGAGACACCTGGAGACCCTTTTGAAATGTAATGGCGACCCATATTTGGGTCCCGACCCATAGGTTGGGAACCCTGGGATAGACACTAGCTTTAATCATCGTACAAGCACAGATCATTTTATACTTTATAAAATTAAGCTCTTCCAGATAATTACAGTATTAGTTCAAACTAAATCATTCTAAAAGATCCTGGTTATGAGCAGTGCCTTACTTAATTTTTATCTTCTCCCTTTCAAGAGAAGGGATGATGTTATTTAATAGTTCTTACCCAGGTAAAAATAGGTAAAAAAAATTTCATCAGTATTTTCCTGAAAAAATTCTGGGCAAAACAAAAAAGTTGTTTCACTCGAAAAAAATCTCTGTAATTTTTTATTTTACAACAAAACAAATAATAATGTTCAATGCAAAGCAAAATTAAAATGTTTTGGTTTGATTTTCTCCAACCTTTGCTTCCCTGGTCCAATGGGGAAAAAACAGGAAAGAGATGAGGGGGCAAGGGAAGAGACCTCAAACAACTTTCCTTTTCCCCACTATTTAGTTGAAATTAGGAATGTAAAATCCAATTTAATTGGTTTTAATGGTTAAACTCAGAGGAAGGGGGCCTGCTCCAGCAGGGATGAGCGCCCCCCCCCGGGTTAGGCTAGACTAGTAGCCCTCACCGCAGGCAGGGAGCATTCCAGCCCAGCTGCTCCTGGTCCCGTATGTGGGCTGCTGCCACGGCTCCCAGTCCTCCACACGGGCTGGGAGCCAGCAGCCACGCGCAGGGGGCTAAACAGGGCTGGAGCAGCTTACTGGGTAACTATTTAACCCGTTACTAATTAACATCCCTAGTTGAAACCTTTAAAAAAAAAAAGTCTGTGACTGTAGTAACCTCTCCATCAGCCTATTAGCAACTAATGTACCAATTAATCCAATACTCCCTAACCAACACCAGTGAGGATTAAGCCTACTGGCTCTATATAGAGCAGACAGCAGAGTGAAACTGAACTGAGAATTTTGTCAGTTTCACCGTTGCCCACGGAATTCTAAACAACATAGTAGTAAACATTGAGACCAGTTAGGTCTGTTGTCTCTGCAATAGTATCAGTGGCACTAAAGTGGTCTTCCCAAGAGTGAGGATGGACAACACTCTTTAAGCCTTACTTTATCATTTTAGAACTTGACTAAAGCACAAATCTACGAATGCAAAAATAATGACAGATGGCTTTAGCGTTAACATTTTGTTATGTAAAACTAAAATGATGTAGTATGTAGTCCTTTCAACAAGTATGCAAAATACTTCCTCTATCCTTTACCCATTTCACTTATGCCCCCTCCTCAACAAAAACAAACACCCACTTGCAGGGTTTAAAAAATAAATCCAAGATTTTTGCACTAAATGTTTATTAGCAAATACATTATTCCAATGTAAATGCTGAATTATGTTTGAACAACTATAGCATCCAAGTCAGGTGAAGAGTGCAAGATGTAGCTTGTGATTTGGTAGGGCTTTGTGAAAAAGAGTGTTACTAAAAGTGAAGTTGAAACCACTCTTTCATTTCATTCCATAAATGAAAAGCCAAAATGGCTTCTAAAAATCTCACATTAACATTTAAGGCCTAAAATTAGATTATAAAAGATAAACTAACGCATTTCTTTTATATCATGAAGTGGAAATTACAAGTTAGATTTTGGTTATGATACTGCTCAGCATATAACTAGTATTTTTCTTGTATTATATGTGTATGATTTTTTTCCAATTTAGTTAATTCTAATGTTTAATCAATGAAATACAGGAAAAAGAACAAAAATAAATTAATAAATATTCATGGAACAAGTGATAACACTACCTTATGGCTATTTGTACCATTACTGCAAAACATTAAGCAAAGAAGCTTGTCTAAGTGGTCTAACGGTATGTCTTTGACCGCAGAGTTTACTGGAGTTATCTACACTCAAGTTACTCTTCTCAAATTAGCCAAGTTTTGAATAAGAGCAGTCACACTGCAAAACACAGTATCTGGTGGCAACCCCAAAGCTCTGTCCTGATTCCTTCCCCCTTTTGGGTGTGTCTAGACTACATGGCTCCGTCGACGGAGCCATGTAAATAAGTTTATTCGATTTAGTCAAAGAAGCGGGGATTTAAATAATCCCCGCTTCATTAAAATAAACATGGCCGCCACGCTGTGCCCACGATCAGCTGATCGTCAGCACTGCGCGGCAGTGTAGACGCGGCGCGCGTCGACAAAGAAAGCCTTTGTCGACCGCTCCGGTAAACCTCATTTCACGAGGCATACCGGAGTGGTCAACAAAGGCTTCCCTTGTCGACCGTGCGACGTCTAGACTGCCCTGCTGTGCCGGATCAGCTGATCATGGGCACAGCGTGGCGGCCATGTTTATTTTAATGAAGCGGGGATTATTTAAATCCCCGCTTCTTTGACTAAATCGAATAAACTAATTTACATGGCTCCGTCGACGGAGCCATGTAGTCTAGACACACCCTTTCAGTCTTTCTTTGGACTATGTAAATCACACACAGCTCCAGCTATTATCTCCATCCACCTGCCGTATGGTTTTAGATTGTCAGCTAAGTTGGGAGAGAGACCATTTCTCTGTTTAGAAAATGTCCAGCACATAATCATCTAGTATTTGTGGGCTCAACCAGAAATACATCTTTGTCTTGTCTTTTGGTTGCTTCACACAACTCAACATTCCATTACTTGGCCAATCGTGAGAAAAGACTACAACTTCTATTCCATTTTGTGATAGTGCTTTGATGTTGATAATGGAGACAAGGCTAAAGCTAAACTCATTATACTAGAACCCCCAATTTAAATTTGAAATGAAGGGTAGAGTATGAGCACATTAAACATTTGCTGAACCTAGCCCCTATTGAGCTATTTTGAGCTGTAATTACAAAGAGAAGTCTTTGCAGGTCTCCCATCAATCTTGCTTAAGGAAAATCACTAGACTCTTTATTGCACTACTGGTAACTAAATACCATGCTATTTTCATGGAACTTATTTTATCATCTTATTTTTGAGTCATGCACCTGTCTAGCTGTGGCTCTATAATTTTCATAATTCAAAAGCTAGGTCTTCATATTCCAGCGGCAACTAAAACTTTATGGCTCAGCATAACTTTATTAAAAACAGATATGCTTTGAAGAATTTTTTAGTCAGTTGTGGTAAGTCCAGAACTTGATACTACGTTTGGAAACAACTTTAATGTTTCACTTCATACAATAATCAGCCTTTTTAATAAACAGTACAATCAATCAAGTTTCCTCATCTTGACATAAGACATATAATGTGAGCTTGTAACAGCATCAAAAACAGCTGCCAACTTAGGCAGAATATATCAGCCCTACATTCGACACAAAACACAAACCACCAAATTCCTCTGGTTTCCCTATTGTAAAAGATGCTGAATTCCACGGACAGATAGATGTGCACTGAAAACGGAAGGAGCTACTAAAAAGATGCCCACAAAGGCATTTCATAATCTTCATTCCACTAAAATACTTTGTATCATAGTTAATCCTCTTAATGTTTATTTTAAGACAAGGCATGCTTCTTTCTAATCCTGTGAGCATCAATGGAACAACAACAATTGAAACATCTGACGAACTAAAACTTGTGTTCCAAAAATTTAATTAAAGCTCTTAGATAAACCTGTCACATAGTTGTAAAAGTGGCAGAACAATTTGCAAGATGGCACACAAAAAGAGGATGTAAATCCTTTCATAGAACTCAACAGATGCTGAAATGTTGAACAGGAGAATTTTGTGCTCACTCTCTGCAATTACGTAATGCAGTAACAGAAGTAAAGACAAATCCAAATGTTTTCCCACAGGACCGAGCCAGCAGAAAGCACTGCTAACTGATTTCACTGCTATTGAACTTTATTGTAACAGCTCACAAATTTACCTATTGATTTTGGAGAAAGCGATGCAGGAAGTATTGTGACAAAACACAGGACTAACATGATTCTTATGTGTTTTTGGAATTAAAGTGTTCTCAGGCAGTGTCAGATCTGCCATGTATGACAGACATGTGGTCAATTAGATTTCTGACAGCTGGGCTATACTGGCATTTTCAAACAGTAAAGTTTCAGTGTCAAGCTCTTTCTAGCTCACATTCTGAAGAGGCTGAAAACCAACAATTCTTTCTCTCAGTATTTATAATATGTCCATGATATCATCCACATAGCCAAGATAAAATATGCATTAACAGCTATTAAGCTATAGGGAAATTCCTTGTACAATATGCTGCATTAGCAGCTACCTGTGTCACATCACATATGAATACTAGCTGCATACAAGTATTATTTTCCCCAAAATATTTGATCATTTGTCCAGATGATCTCTTGTACCTTGTGACCAAACTTAAGAGTGTGCTAGCCCAGCCTGGGAGCCAGTTTGTCTGGATTTAAAATGCCATTGAACAACCATAACATTAAATAAAAAATAACTTTAAATATATTAGCTGCCTGTCACAAAAGCCAGAAAATTCAGAATTAAGACAAGTAAGTCCAGGCTGAGGTCCTATGCCCCCAAATCCAACTCATGCCACCATAGCAAAATCAAAATAAACAATACTATGAATTTGCAAGGGAGCAGTCACACTGATTTCACCTTTGATAATATTCTTCACTGAGATTTGTCTTTAGAACAATGCTGTATTACAGCACACAACACAAAAATACTGTAAACATGAACTATTTTCCAGTTCCTTTACTTCGTTTTATTTAAATTGGGGCCTGTTAGATTGTTTTAAGTCCCACAAACTATTTTTAAATGGTAAAATACCTCTTACACAATACAGGTTGAAAGAATGTTCAGCCAATCAGATCACACGACTGGCTGAACACCCTAATACCTTTTTTCAAATTTTATAAAAACAAATTTCCTAGGCTGTGAACATGTAAGACACAGTAAAGCCCAGAGCACATCTTTCCAGCAGAGACAGAGAATTTCAAAAGGTGTTTATAATAGAATTGCTGACAAAACTGACTTACAGCTGTGCAAATTGGGCTCCGCTTGAAACCAGGAGTGAACAATGATTTTGTTCCCACAACTTAATGAGCATATCAGAAGTTCTCCATACTGCATCTTGAAAATAGAGGCTTTGAGGATGGGGCAGACATTAAAGAGAAACAGCATACTGCCTTGTGTCCATTGAAGAGCCTCTATTGGGCACTGATATGAGAGAAACACACCATAAAGGGGGGGGGAGGAGAATAGCAGCAACATTAAAACAAATGGAGTTTAAACTGGGACAACAGAGTAACACAGTCAAAATATATTCTATTTAACTCAAAGATAGTCAGACTGTTGTCCTTCAAACATTTATTGTTAGTCCTTTAAGAGCTGGCTACACACATGGTACAAGCTCTCCATGGTTCTGGCTACTAAATTGCACTGAAAGAGCTAAAAATACATTAAATTCAGCAAATCTTTCCTAATTTTATTTTTCCATCTAAGCAACTGCCATACATGCAAATTCAATTATGAATGGGTGGAGTGCCCAAGGATACATAGGAAGGACAAGTTACAACTAAGTAGATAATCTTTCATTAAAAAAACCCCACAAAAAAACAAAAAAACCTGAAGTTCACAAATCATGTGGCAAAAGGACAAATGCTGTGCAGTACCGTACATTAGGGATCTAAGCGAGTAATTGACTACCCAATAAGCCTAGGCTTATCTGGTAGTTGAGCTGACTACTCGCTCTCCCGCCCCTTTGCTGCCTCTGTCTGTGGGGAGTCCCAGTGGGGAGTTGGAACCGCTGCAAACAGGGGCTGCTGGACCTGGCGTGAGCTAGGAGTGAGCAAGCCTGGCTCAGTCCTGGCTTGTGCCAGGTCTGGAAGGTACCCCTGCTGCGGCTCTGCATTTTAAATGTAGCAAGAGCCAGGCTACCCGTGCATCTGGATCTTACTACATTTAAACTGCAGAGCCTCAGCGGGAATAGCACCTGGACCTGGCACAAGCTGGGACTGAGCAAGCCTTCCCTTATCGACTAATCATGTAGTTGATACAAAATTACTTGTACTGATAACACTCCGTCTGACTGAACTCCTGGAATATTTCCAATGCCAATGACTGTGTAGAGGGACTAGATGCTGTAGCAGCTTCAAGTGTAGAACTCTCCTCCTTTTGTACATCTAGGCTCATAGGCACTACAGTAACACAAATAATTACTACTAGCAGATTTACTGATGTTATTTGGTTGTCTAAAGGACATGCTCAGGCCCCCGTGAGTGTGCTGGGGGGGGGGGAGAGAATCCCCATACTCTGGGTGAAGTGGCGAGGGGGCAGGAGAGGGAATTCCCAGGCCCCAAGAGAAGCAGCACAGGAAGGGGGAGAGGAAGAGAACATTGCCAAGCCCCATTAGGAGCTACAAGGGGGAGGGAATCCCCAAACCCCAAGAAGAGCAGCACAGAGGGGAGGAGCTGAAAGAATGTTAAGAGGCAGGTAACTGACTAATTGTGTAATCAACTACACAATTAGTCAATACAAATTGTATTGACTAATTGTGTAGTCGATAAAGGAAGGCTTGCTCAGTCCTGGCTTGTGCTGGGTCCAGGAGCTACCTCCGCTGTGGCTCTGCAATTTAAATGTAGTAGGAGCTGGGTGCGCAAGCAGCCAAGATTCTACTACATTTAAACTGCAGAGCTGCAGTGGGGGTAGGTCCTGGAACAACAACCACCAGGACAGAGCTGGGACCGTTGCGGCTCTGCATTTTGAATGTAGTAAGAGCTGCCCGGCTCCTACTACATATAAAATGCAGAGCCTCAGCGGGGGTAGCTCACAGATCCAGTGAGAGTTGGGCCTGACGAGTCCTGGCTCATGCCAGGTCCGGGACCACTGCGAGTCTGCATTTTAAATGCTGCCGGAGCAGCTTCTGCCTGCAGCCAGCCTTTGGTACCAAGGATGGGGCTGCTGCCGGAGCAGCCTCTGCTTGCAGCGAGCCTTGGCCTGCAACAGTACATAGAGACTATTTTTTGGCAGCCTTCTCTGGCCTCTCCCATGCTGCTGCCTCAGAGGCAGCAGCACGGGGGGTGGGGAACAAGCGCCACTGCAGAGATTACAGCATCAGTGTTCCCTTTAAGCTGTGCTGTAACAAAACTTCACAGGTGATTAATCAGCCCCGCCCAGTTAGGGGTGCAGCTTAGAGGGTACACGGTGCAGCACCACGTCCTGTTTCCGCCCCCTTACTGCTTCTCATACAGAGGCAGCAAGGGGGGAGGAAAGCGAGTAGCCGAGAAACTTACTGCGTAGTTGGGTACTCAACTACTTGCTTACATCCCTAGCTGAAGGGTAAAGTGGCAAAGGGGAAGGGGAAATTGCTTAGACCCATAGGAGCCTTTCCTGCCTTCTTTAAGTCTGTCTTTCTTAAGGTAGTGAAGAAACTTCAATATCAAATTCCCTCCCAGTCCCCTGACCCTTAGTGGACCCCTTATGCAACACTGCCATTTTCATAGAATACTAGGACTGCAAGGGACCTCGAGAGGTCATCGAGTCCAGTCCCCTGCCCTCATGGCAGGATCTAGTACTGTCTAGACCATCCCTGATAGACATTTATCTAACCTACTCTTAAATATCTCCACAGATGGAGATTCCACAACCTCCCTAGGCAATTTATTCCAGTGTTTAACCACTCTGACAGTTAGGAACTTTTTCCTAACGTCCAACCTAAACCTCCCTTGCTGCAGTTTAAGCCCATTGCTTCTTATTCTATCCTCAGAGGCCAAGATGAACAAGTTTTCTCCCTCCTCCTTATGACACCCTTTTAGATACCGGAAAACTATCATCACGTCCCCCCTCAATCTTCCCTTTTCCAAACTAAACAAACCCAATTATTTCAGTCTTCCTTCATAGGTCGTGTTCTCTAGACCTTTAATCATTCTTGTTGCTCTTCTCTGGACCCTCTCCAATTTTTCCACATCTTTCTTGAAATGCGGTGCCCAGAACTGGACACAATACTCCAACTGAGGCCTAACCAGCACAGAGTAGAGGGGAAGAAGGACTTCTCGTGTCTAGCTCACAACACACCTGTTAATGCATCCCAGAATCATGCTTGGTTTTTTTGCAACAGCATCACACTGACGACTCATATTTAGCTTGTGGTCCACGATAAACCCTAGATCCCTTTCTGCCGTACTCCTTCCTAGACAGTCACTTCCCATTCTGTATGTGTGAAACTGATTGTTCCTTCCTAAGTGAAGCACTTTGCACTTATCTTTATTAAACTTCATCCTGTTTACCTCTGACCATTTCTCCAATTTGTCCAGATCATTTTGAATTATGACCCTATCCTCCAAAGCAGTTGCAACCCCTCCAAGCTTGGTATCATCTGCAAACTTAATAAGTGTACTCTGTATGCCAATATCTAAATCGTTGATGAAGATATTGAACAGAGTCGGTCCCAAAACAGACCCCTGTGGAACCCCACTTGTTGCACCTTTCCAGCAGGATTAAGAACCATTAATAACTACTCTCTGAGTACGGTTATCCAGCCAATTATGCACCGACCTTATAGTAGCCCCATCTAAGTTGTGTTTGCCTAGTTTATTGATAAGAATATCATGCGAGACCGTATAAAATGCCTTACTAAAGTCTAGGTATACCACATCCACCGCTTCTCCTTTATCCACAAGACTCGTTATCCTATCGAAGAAAGCTATCAGATATTTTGTTCGCAAGGGCTGGCACAAGAGCCTATGGGCCACTTTGCAACAAGGATTCTCTGTTAAAGAATATATCCTCATCCTCACATTCCACAAACTATTGTAATTATATTTATTCAAGGTATTCCTTGTGAGACATCATTTAATACTCAACTTGCTGATCAATAATGCAATGGGAAAATGCACATAGCATCATATATGTAAAGTTATGAAGAGAAGCTGAAATCATGACTGAAATATGCAACCCAAATAAATATGGGGAGTGGCTAAACTAGCTCCTCAGAGACAAAGAGTGAACTAATGCCTCTGCCAGGTGTCAACAAGGCTGATGCACCACTACGTGACATTCTTTGGCAAAGTGAACAGGGACAAAAATCTACTTCTGAGCAAAGATAAATATGGAGCTTCATTTCTTCACCAGACTTCCTGTTACCTTGCTGCCAGCTGGAAATACTTCTCAAAAAGGGACTGTAAAAAGAAGAAGCAGACAACCTAAGACATCTTTCTTTCTCCCCATCTGTATCTGGCAATACATCTAAAATGACACAGGAAAACAGCCACTGGACTCAGGGAATGGAGTGAAGGAGGTGGTCCTGACCTGAATCTGCTGTGTAATCTGCTTGAGCATGTGGTGAAAAACTTAGTTGGAATCTATTTTGTTAAGTTAGGCACTTGTAAATGTCTTATCTTTATTTTTCTTGTAATCATTACCAATTTGGATGCCTCACTAATTATACTCACTTAAAATCCCTTTTAGTTAACTTCTTTTACTATTTTATCTAATCCAGCGCATTCAAGTTGAAATGTCTGGGTTTAAAATAATAAACTGGCATATTCTCCTCTTTAAGGAATCACGGACTTAATGTATTTATACTGTCCTAGGCAGTACAGAACATAATTTTTTGGGAGAAGATCCAGGAGTGGTAGTGTATTGGGGTCACTGCACAGTATAACCAAGGCAGGTAAAAGCTGAAGTGTGGCTGACGGCACGTAAGCATTTAAGCCACAGCACCTTTAACTTGATTTGCTGAGTATAACAGCAGAGGCTACATGTTTCAGTAACTCAGACTGCCTTAGGGACATCACATCACTGGCAGGCACAATATTTAGGACACAAGTTTGGAACTTCAACATCATTTTTGGAATGCAGGTATTGGTACGAAGCCCCAAAAATACAACTCCATGAATATCAAACCCCAAACTGTGATCATGCAACTTATAGTAAGCCACTAGCAATAATTCTGCTATGTACAAAAAACCACCACCTAAATGTAGATGTTAAGACATTTTGATTTAAGAGTACTCTGTAGGCTTCTGAGATTACTACAAGTGTATGAATGGGTAAGGATTTAATGCTAAAGCACATCAACCTTGCTCTGAGGCAAGCAACCTGCACCTAAACTCCATCAGTCCATCCAATGGCAGTAACAAAACAAGATACAAACATGAACCTCAAAGTTTGCTGGGTTGGTCCATTATTGATGTTGGCAGATAGTGTCAATGTTCACCTACGTATAAAAACAAAAAAAAAAACACTCAAACCTTTCAACATCCCTTTCTCCAGCATGGGCTAAAGGGGTAAGGAGAGAAAATGAGTGGAAGGAGTGCACTGCCTCCTGTTGGATAAAATAAGACCAGTATGGACAGCAACTGATTTTTAAAATCTAGGATTTTATACTGTGTTCATTATAGGGTTAAAAGGTCTCTCGACTTTAAATAATTTTTTTTTTTTTTTGCTGTAAGAATGTTTATAGCATATCATCCACTGACTGCAAAAGGGATTATAAAGAATAACCAGGACACTGGATATTTTTAGTTTTACTTTTAATAAACTTCATGACTGCTTGTCAAACAAGCCTAACCCTCCTGGGTCAAAAGAAAAATCTAAAAATAGAATCTTCATTCGTTCAGATAATCAGGGGAGATGTTTTCTCCAGTGAATGTTACTGAGAGGAAACTCCACTTGAATCTATAGAAAGGGTCACAATGGCCAACTGTGTGAAACTCAGACTAATTGTGGACATTAAGACATGAATCTGATGCTGGCTTAATAACGTAAATAATGCAGAGGACAAAGCCACAACCTGACTCTTGGGATGGGCTCGAGAGACCATGAAGGCCCTGCACCTGTAAGAGGAAAAGGGCCGGGAGGACCATGATCTAGAATGGGGAAGTGGGACAAGAAAAACTAAGACAGGAAGTAGGGAATGAGGATTTTTTTTTGCAGGGGGGAGGGGAGGGAAGGGAGAGTAACATCTGCAACAGATGGAAAGAAATCAAATAGAAAACACCCGTATGCACACTCACAAGACCTGTGAAGTGGGTAACGAGTACAATGAAAAATGCAGTGGGAGTGGTACATAGGTGCATGTGTGTTTGTGCTAAACTGTGATTCTCAACAAGAGAGATGACAAACCTCACTTCTGTCACTGTGTTTATCCTTTTCTTCCCTCTATTTTATACCCTAAGAGCTTGTAGTCCTATGGTATGTCTAGACTGCATCCCTCTGTCGGCAGAGGGATACAGATTAGGCAGGTCGACCTTGCAAATGAGGCAGGGATTTAAATATCCTGTGCCTAATTTGCATAAAAATGGCCACCACATTTTGCTGACTCAGCACTTTGTCAGCAAAAAGCAGCAGTCTAGAGGGGGCTCTGTTGAGAAAGAAAGCCTTTTTCGACAGATCCTGTAAACCTCCTTGCAGGAGGCATAAGGGATCTGTCGAAAAAGGCTTTCTTTCTCAACAGATCCCCCCAGACTGCCACTTTTTGCCGACAAAGTGCTGAGTTGGCAAAACGCGGCAGCCCTTTTTATGCAAATTAGGCACGGGATATTTAAATCCCTGCCTCATTTGCAATGTCGACCTGCCTAATCTGTATCCCTCTGCTGACAGAGGGATGCAGTCTAGACATAGACATAGATCTGCCTTCCTCTGTCTAAGGGTGTGAGGAGGCACCTAGCACTTTGTGCACTGGATAATTAATAACTATGTCCAAGTTTACCTTCTCCTAATTGCTAGGAACCCATAATCTCCAAGCAATCTCCAGTCTCTGTAAGAATGTCCCCCAATGTATGGGCTGCATGCCCAATGCTAGGGACATTATTCCTAAATTTGGAATTTCTGCCCCGTACCTTGAATGCAGGAGTTAGCATTAAATAAGTCCCAAAAATACAACCCCATGAATAACAGATTCCCCACTAGCAATAACTTAGTTGTTCTTCAGTCTCATCTTTCACTGTGAGAAAGAAAGCAAGTCACTAGCTGTTTCAGTTCCAGGGAAAACCTTCAAAATGTCTAGCATGTATAACCAAATGCAGGGCTGTCTGCAAGTGTGTGGAGAGAGCCTGAAACAATAGCTCAGAGGTATGAACTGTCCTAGGCATTTCAATGAGTACTAAATTAGATTCCAGAGATGATACTTTAAATGCCAACACTGTTAACTCTTTCACTGGTCATCAAAGCCTGTAAGAAAAAACGAGGAAGTATGATGAAGATCTACATCAGCATTGTCCAAAATGGGGAAATGTAGAGGACTAGCTAGGGAAGAGGAGGGTATGTAGAAGATGTATCAATGAAGTTCTGTAGGCCTCTAATAATACACGACAGGTTTGCAGACATGACTGTTTTCCTAGGAAGGGGGCTCAGCTTTCAAAAGTTTAAGAACATTGCACAGGGAATGAAAGAGCTACATAGACAAGATCACATAAAGCTACAGGCTCTGATATTGCAAAGACTTACACACCTGAATAACTTCTCTGGTCTAGTCTCAATGGCCAGACCAACTTCCTACAGTTCTTCCTATTTCATTTAGAAAACATACAACAGTGATACAAGGAGCTATTAAGCCAGGCCCTCCGAGCCACTTACGGAGGCTAGTCCCTACGGTTCCTCCTGTCTCTGTGTTACTGATACCATAGAATGAACTAGAAAGCACAGAAGAAAGTAAAATCCTTCTCCATGGACCACGTGACTTAAAACAAGCTGCATTTTGAGAACCCTGCCTGAACCATGAAAATATATTTTCTCCGCAGCTTAATTTCACTTTTGATAAGATGACTGATTTTTAAAAGTTTGACCATTAAATACTTTAATTTATTTAGAAATCTTGTTGAAGCTACTGTGCGGTTTGCATAACAGCCCCTTGGAAGTTTAATAGTGATTTAATTTTACCTTATATCAAAACTGAGTACTCTTCCCGCTTAGCATGACCTAAAGATCCACCGTACAGTTTTATAGCTGGTGGGCTGATGGAATTCAGAAAATATATTTATTTTAAAGGAAAACCATTAAAGCATTTGTTTGGAAAGGAAAAAAAAAGTCACACATTTGAAGAATGATAAAGACATGACATTCAAATTGGGATCTACACCTCCAAGAGTGCCCTTTAACTGCATCAGATCAAAAGAGACCATTAAATTGCAATCTGTATTGCAAGAAAGGAAAAATGCTTTTTATTTATAGAGCACCAATAACACTTAAGAGACAGGTATGAAGACAATAACCCTATCCTGAAGAGACAGTGCTCAAACTCAGTGACACCAAAAGTGTTTCATCTCATTTTAGTTTTCATACTGCCATTTAGATTTTTTAAGGTGGAAAAAGGAAAAAAAGGACAGACATAAAAACCTGTTATCTTGTTTTTAAAAAACTTCACTGACATTACACTTTGTAAAGCTATAACGAGAAGCAATTGTGAGATTTTTAAACTGCTAACTCAGAAATGGTTTCATTTAATTTCTCTTTTTATGCAATTCAATTACTGTTATTATGATGGGCAGTCCCCACTAGCTACAGGAGGGAAATCCAATAGTCCACTAATTATACAGATGTAATTGATCTTTGCTTCCAATTCCTATCTCTCTGCCCCCTTAGCAACTTAAACATGACCTAAAGATCCAACATGAGTACTTATTTCTTTAGACAAAGGAAGCCTGAAAGACAGTACAGTATGTTTCTCTGCATCCAAAGCTGTAAAGCTAACATTTTCACTCTCTCTCTTGTATATGGAAAGGTATGGAGGTACAAAACAAAGTTAAGATGGAGTAGTTAAATTGGTTGCATTTAAATAAGAGTACCACCGGTTAGTATTATGCCACATGGAGGAAAAGAAGCCACTGCAAAATTACAGTGTGAATTTGAAAAGAGACACAGGAACAGCAACTTGTAGATGCCCTCTAACCAGGGTGGGTAGGGGGAATTTACCATGCATTTTTGACTAAGCCTCAAACCCAAACCAAATTAACATCCTCATATATACAAAGAGCCTTGCTATGACAATTTCCCTTCCAGCTAAAAGAATCTTTCAGTCATCACAAGACCATTGAAATCTATGTTCTGTTTAAATAAAAAAGGAGCTCTAATAACACTGATAAGTATAAGCTTTGTGACTAGACATATTTAGCTGAGTATTTCTAAGGCTCCAGAGTCACTGATATAGCTGAATTCTATTTCAGGCTGCCCAATTTCAAAGTCTCAGTGTTTGCACTCTGTGACAACAAGCTGTTGCACTATCGAACTTCATTACTATGATTAGACACTAGAAGTGCTCCTAGATGAAAGGTTTGTTGCTGGTAAGAGCTTTTAATATACACAAGGGAAAACACTGTTTAGGCCTACTCACATGAACAGTCAATCAGTCAAGACCTAGAACTGCTAACAACATAGGAGAGGAAGATGAACAAGTGACAAGAAGGAGTAGTAGGAAAGTGCAAAGGAATAATATAAGGGAATGTCTACACTACAAAAATAGATGGACCTAAGTTACACTGACATACAGCCAGTGCCGTAATGAAATCACTTCTGCATGTCCACACTTCGCACCTTGCATGTTCCAATCAGGAGCACCTCCACTGATTTTATTGTTTGTGTGGGGCATTGTGGGATGGCTCTGGAAAAGCCACAACAGTTTATGTAAGCAACACAGTATCTACACTCACACTGCATCAATTTAACTTCATCAACGTAAGTGCTATGTCTCTTGAGAAACTAGAGTTATTATGTTGGTGTAGTGGGTAAATTATTATCGGTGAGCGCTATATTTTAGTGCAGACACCTAAAGAGTTAGGTTGACACAAGCTGTCGCATGTCAACCTATCTTTATAGTGTAGACCAGGTCAAAAAGGAAGCGTTAAAAAAAAAAAACCCTTAAAAAAAATGGATCTGATCTAAACACAGCTACTGCTAAAATACACACACACAAAAAGACACTACAAGAAACAGCAGCTTGTCAGTTTTCAAAGACACAAAGAATCATCTTTTGAAAGCTAACTCAGGCTTCCAAAAGCAAAAAGACAGATGGGGTATGTGTGTAAATCTCCTGATTCAAGACAATTAAAAAAAAAAGGGAGGTACAAAAGTTTACTATAGAATGTTTGATCCCTATTTTGCATCTTTGATGGGCCACTGCTCCACATTTTTAAGTGAATCCTGGTACTGGTAGAGGTGGGTTGGTTTTGCTTCATTTTCAAACCTCCAAACTTTCAGTATTTTGGACTCATAAGACTAGAATGCACCTAGTTACTGAAATAGCTATTTGACAACACTGCAGTACTGATCCTTTAATAGAGCTTTTTTTTTTTTTAATTAAAATGCATTTCCATCTGGAGTCTCTCTTGTATAGACACTACATATCTGACATCCTCCCTCCCAGTCAAAAGGCTGAAATGGCCCTCACCTCAATTTAACTCATGTTTGCTGGGCTCAAAGCAAAACACACTACAACTAAATGGAAAGCTGAGAGCATGATTACTCACTAGGAAGAACATGTCATTTTTATCAACACCTAAGCTCCAGAGCTTTGCTTTCGCACCAAAGAACTTTAAATTCATCAAAATTTTTATAAGGCTGTCCATTACCATGAAGTCTGGGTGCCTGCCACAAAAAGTAGCCTTTAAAAAAACCCTCCTAATTAAAAGCTTCAGAGGGATAGCCAAGTTAGTCTGTAACAGGAAAAATGTAAGTGGGTTGTGCCCATGAAAGCTCATGATACCATCTATATGTTTTGTTAGTCTTTAAGGTGCTACTAGACTATTTGTTGTTTAAGTTTTTCCTCCTAATTAAGATATTTTTACATTAAGTTAACTATCAATCTTTGTAGCATTTCTGCTTCTAAACCAGACCAGAGAGCTCAAGTCCCTCTTTTAATAAACATATCCATCATCATACCTGTTGAGCACTATTAAAATTGGTGCCCCTTCCCTATATGCATTGGATATTAACAATTCCTACACATTTCCCCAAGTGGAGTAAGGAAGTAAGCCCAGTGGATTTGATCAACATTTCCTCTCTCAGTAAGTATTTTTTCATATCCAGATGATGAACTACTGTTCAGTACTTCACAGATGCCACATTGCTTTCGCAGTATCAGTATCTTTAGCATCTGTATTGCACTTTGAGATAGCTAAAGCACGGAAGCCAGGAAATAAAATCTAATTTTATTTCATTCCAATCCAACATGTAGACAAGGAAAATCTGCCATACTGCCATTCATAGAACATGCTTTGAGCGCTAACACTAAAGAAAACAAGTTGTCAAGTCACACCTTAGTCTAACAGATCTGATTAAATGGTGAACTGCAACACATTTTAAAAAAATAACTGTTGAAATTCCAAACTACATGTACACGCTGTTTTAAATTTCTGATAAAGCATATCTATAAGAGAGTATTTGAAAACCTTCATTTCAGTATTTTATAGCCATCTTAATGCAGAGGGTTTCTTGGGTAAAGAGGGAACTGGGTTTGGAAGCTGCAGAGCAGGTGTCAGTGTTACCTCAAAAGATGAAGATGCCTCATTACCATCTAAGGCAGAATAAGAAGACAGATGCTCCTGACTTCGGTGCCTGGAATATGTCACCCACTCTTGAGGGCTCTCACGAAACCCTGAAGCTGGGTTGACGCCTGTTCATCTGCAGTGACTGTTCCACTGCACTCATGGCATGCAAGAGCATAAGTCGACTCCGGCGATCCGGTTCAGGCGGTGCATGCGCTACCGTAGCCTCTACATGGGGGGGTTATTTCTCAGCCCACCCCCTCCAGAATTTTCTAAGTCAGGGGGTCCCTGGGAGGACTGAGGGAAAATATTCCCAGCCCCCAAAGGAGAGAAGGAGCTTTACTGGGGTGGGGAAAAAAAAAAAAAAACTTCGGAAACTTTCGCGGCTGCCTCACAGCGGGGCAGGGACACGTGGAGGCCTGAAATCAGGCAGCCCGGGGAGGGGAGGGGGCGGGGGAATGTGCATGTGCCCGGCGAGCGGCTACCGGCCAGAGGGGTAGGCGGGCTGGCGCGGGACGAGCCAGGGCACAGCCCGAGGATCGGGTCCGGGAGCGGAGGCGGAGGCTGCCCCGACCCGGGGACGTTACACTCACTTGCTGCTCGGGCCTGGCTTTGGCCGGGGGCCTCCCGAAGAAGGAGGTGCGGGCGGTGAAGAACTCCTCGGACTCCTCCTCCTCCAGGCTGCTGTAGCCGCTGCTCATGCTGCTGGCCCGGCGTCAGCGGCCGCCGCTGCTCTTGCAGGGGCCCGGGCCCGCGGGCGGCGACCCCCTTCTTTCCCGCCGCCGCATGGGGGGCCGCTGCGCGCTCTCCCCTCGCAAGGCCGCGGGAGCAACAGCTGATACGGCAGCCGGCTCCCCCCGCCCAGCCTCCCTGCAGCACAAGTTCACACCGGGAAGCGCAGCCAAAGGGGAACTCCGGCTACAGCGCCGCCCTCGCCCCTGCCTCCTCCCCCGGCAGCAGGGACTGGCCTGACGCCCGGCAGCACCTCAGCCCCGCCTCGCAGGAGGGGCGGCGCGGTGCAATGCAAACAGCCCCCAGCGCCTCCCTCTCTGCCTGCTCACCTTGGGCTGGACGGACTTTAGTCCCGAACAGCAGGTGAGCTGGGCGAAGGCACAGTCTCCTGCAGAGCCAGCCCCGAGCAGTTCGCTTCTATGCACCTAACTGCGCATCCAGCGCTCCAGCTTCGTTATGGACGCCTGGGGTAGCAGTGGGGAAGGAAGAGGCCAGGATTTTTTATTGGCTCAAAAAAAAAAAACCCCCACCCCAACCACCGAGCGCTTATAACATTGTGCCACTAAGATGCCACCCACTTCAACAGGAAGAGGGAAGGCAAAGACTCCCCGCCCTCTCTAACAGGTTGTTTGGTCTTAAACTAGCTCTAGAGAAACAAAACCTATTTTAATTCCTACAATTTATTTCAGGCAAAGTCAGGGTGTACAGTACACACACACACTTCTTGGGGAAAGGGATTTCTGTTTCTCTCTCCTTTTTATCCCAGGACCAACAAGGTTACAACAATATTGAAAACTCATAGTTCCTGACTGCCAGATGCTGGGATTGGATGCCTCCATATTTGCTAGGGATGTAATAGTGTAGTCGACTAACCGATAAGCAAAAGTTGATAGGTTAACGCTATAGAGTACACACATTTCCCCTCTCCCCCTTGCCAGTAAATTTTTTATCAGGCTCGCCAGCAGCCCGTCTCAGTCCTGGCTCAGGCTGGGTCCAGGATCTACCACTGCTGCAGCTCTGCATTTAAAATATATTAAGGGCCAGGTGGACAGGCAGCCCAGCTCACTTCCAGGGTCCAGGAGTTCAGCCCTTCCCCTAGACATGGGCTGCTGGCACCCTGCACTGCTGCCTCTATATCCGAGGCAGCAGCGCAGGGCAACAGACAGCCAGTCCGCGAGGGGAGCCGGTTTTTTAACTGGCTTCCCTTGCGGACCAGTGCAGAGTGGGGCCAGACTGCATTGGCTGCCACCCTCGCCCCCTCCCCGTCCCCGGGGACTATAGAATAGTCGACTAACCGATAATTCATGAGGTTAATCGACTATTCAATTAACCGATATTTAACATCCCTAATATTTGCCCCATTCTGTTTATTCTCTTTGACGCACCAGGCATAGGCCACTGTCTGAAAACAGCACAATCGCCTATGCCAGGTGCTTCAAAAGGCTGGCTGTTCTTATGTAACTTGTCAGTTTTATTTCAATTTAGTTTAAATCAAACTGTTATTCCCCAAGAAGAATTTCCACACCCAGACTGGCATTGTAGTAACAAAAGGTGTGAATTTAAACTGATTTAGCTATTTTGGTGCAAGTCTGTGCATACACAAACTCTTTGATTGAGGGTGGGGTGTCTGTCAGTGTCTGGCTTGCTATTAGCACAACATAACTATCAATTAAAAGAGGCCAGGTCTACAGTGGCCAAGAAAATCAATACAAGATATGCAACTCTAACCACATGAATTGTGTAGCTGGAGTCAAAGTACTTTGCATTCTTTTTCGGGGGGGAGGGAGCCCACAGTGGGATGATCACAGGGGAAACTCTCCCTTCGACTTCTCTAACTCTTCGGGACAGCAAGGAGTTCCGCAGTCGATAGGGGCACCCTCAGCGTTTGATTTAGCATGTCTTTACTAGACCTGCTAAATCGAATCCCGGAAAATTGATCACTGGAACATCGATTCTCTGGGAAGTGGAGATGTGGCCTTAGAACTTTGGGATCCTTGCGTAACCCACACACCTTCTGGGTGCGTTATATTGTCTGCTCTACAGCCTTAGCTCATAGTCAGCTAGCTTTTTAGCTTATACATTAAGCTCCAGAGGTCCCAGGTTCAATTCTGCCTGCCGACGACTGGGGTCTGCCGACTTTCCTCTTGCACCAACAAACTCTCCCTCCACGCACATTGGTGGCTCCCCATTCTTGACTAGCCATAGATTATTCTATTCCAGGATAAACCAGTCCAAAACCAAGATGCACTTAAATCAGTGGTCCCCAGTGCGGTGCCCGCGGGCGCCATGGCGCCCGCCGGGCCATTTATGTGCACCTGCCGAACAATCTGGGCCGGCCCGGCCCTCAGGCACGTGGCACATGGGCGGTGCCGGCCCTGGGCCCGCAGCACAAGTGCGGTGCCGGCCCCTGGCGCATGGGTGGCCCCGGCCCCGGGCGCGCGGCACAAGCACAGTGCCAGCCCCTGGCACATGGGCGGCCCCTCCCCCGGGGTCGCGGCACATGCTGGTGCCGGCCCCTGGCACATGGGCGGCCCCTACCCCAGGGTCTGGGCACATGCTGGTGCCGGCCCTGGGCGCATGGGCGGCCCCTGCCCTGGGGTTGCAGCACATGCTGGTGCTGGCCCCGGGTGCCTGGCACATGGGCAGCCCCTGCCCTGGGGTCGCGGCACATGCCGGTGCTGGCCCCGGGCACGTGGCGCATGTGCTGGCCCTGCCCCGGGCGCGTGGCACATGAGCGGTCCCACCCCCGGACACACGGTGTGTGAGCGGTCCCGCCCCCGGGTGCCCGGCAGCCCCAAAAGGTTGGGGACTACTGACTTAAATAATAGATCAGAGGGGTAACAGAGTCTGTAACTGGAAAAACTTAAAAAACAACAAATAGTCTAGTAGCACCTTAAAGACCAACAAAACATGCAGATGGTATCATGAGTTTTTGTGGGCACAACCCACTTCTTCAGATGAGGGAAGGGGGGAGTGGAGGAAAAAAGGAGGGGAGGGGGAAAAAAGAGAGATCAACTAACAAAGCAATTAGGCATGAGAATCAGCAACTTTTGTTTAGTTGTTTTTTAAAAGTTCTCTCCAGGAAGGGATGACCAGGAGGTACTGACTTTCGAAGGAGAGGTATTTAAAGTGACATTTGTTAAAGCAGAAGATCAAGAGGTGGCAATCAAGCTGGGAATTTCAACTACAGCATTGGCAAAGGTATGGAGGCAGATGTGGGAGGCCCAAAGGATGGCAGTTATTTGTATGGCTTAGTTGGGGCAACAATGAAAAGTAGTAAGTGCAGAGGAGTAAGTAGGCTGAGGGTTTCAGGCTTTTTAAAATTTTCTTTTTCCATCATCTCCACTGTCTTTGCAATGGTCTCAACCATTTCATGTAGCTCTCAATTTCCCCCTAAGTAGGAGAGTCAACAGCATCTGTGCGCCCCTGGGCAAGGTGGAGGGGACATGGCTCTGCACTCCAGAAGGTGATGGGGCCTTAGACAGTGCAGGAACAGACAGCTGTCTGTGCCACTTGGAGCGCAATGTGCCCTCCCCACCCCGCCAGCCTTCACAGCCACATGGAGTGTGCAGTGCGCCAGCAGTTTTAAAGGGCTTGGGCTGCTGCTACTGCAGTGCCAGTGGATCGCTGGGACCTGTGGCATCTGTTTCCTTTGCCCCCACCTCGGTGGCCAAGGATTTAAGAGGAAGTACTCTCCAGAAAACGCCACAAAAGAAACAAGAAATTCCTCATTTTCCTCTAACTATATATTTTATCTTTTTGTTAAAAGAAAAATGTTTTGAAGGCATATAAACCTCCTAATTCAGCGCAGTAGACTACCTCTAACTCTTGGAAGGAAACTTCTATGGGAGCAGGTTGTTCCTACGAGCTGCAAAGTTTCCTCACACCTTCTTCTGAAGCATCGGGTATGGGCCATTCTCAGATATAGATAATGAACTATAGATCACTATTCTGATTTAGTGTACAGCCAGTCCCGGACTTACGACCACCTCCACTTACGACTATCGGCACTTACGACCAAAGCAGTCGTAAATGCAGTCCCCGAGTTACGAATGCGATCCGCGCTTACGAACAGCGCAGTCGCCACGTAACTCAATGGGATCCAAATTACGAACACTTCGAGTTACGGCCAAGTGTTTGGTCCGTAACTCGTTCGTAACTCGGGGACCGGCTGTATAGCAACTCCTTTGTTCCTAATGTTAGTACTGATGTGACTTGTGAACATAAGAACGGCCATCCTGGGTCAGACCAAAGGTCCATCTAGCTTAGTAGCCTGTCTTCTGACCAATGCCAGATGCCCCAGAGGGAGTGAACAGAACAGGTAATCATCAAGCAATCCCCAACACCCATTCTCAACATCTATCAGAGACTAGGGTCACCATTCCTACGCATCCTGGCTAATAGCCATTTATGGACTTCACCTTCATGAATTTATCTAGTTCTTTCTTGAACCCTGTTAAAGTCCTGGTCTTCACAACCTCCTCTGGCATGGAGTTCCACAGACTGACCGTGTGAACGATATCCCCACTCTAAGGCAGATGTCTACACTAAGGGGAAAAGTCAATCTAAGCTATGCAATTTGAGTTACTTTAATATGTAAGTCAAGTTGACATATCTTAGATTTACTTACTACAAGGTCCACACTGTGCTGGGTTGACTCCCCTTGTTCGGAGTACTGGTGTCAACATCTGAGCCATTAGTAGTCAATGTAGTGGGTGACCTCTCCCCCCATAAGATCAATCATTGCAAAACTGATCATGGATATAGTGGAGACAAGCCCTTACTATAGTATTTATAATATCTAATTTAAATATTGAAAAGGCACTTATAACTTTAAACAATAGTGCATCTCACACCAAATTTTAAGGAGCAGCAAATTTCTGAAAATCTTTTCTGAAAGAATGTATGATCCTTGTTCTATATGAGTCTTGTACCAAAATTAAAGCAGATGCACTTCAGACATTAGGAACAACTTATGACGCTTGAAAATGCAGGACTAATGTAGGTGAAATGCTTTGGATCTCATGCCTACTTATCGGTCGTATAGTTTCATTGTATTCAAGAGAACTGTAAACTGAATGTCGAGTAAGTGGGGAAAAAGAGAATTACAATAATTGCTCTAGACAAGTGGTCACACAGACTGTCCCCAACCCAGGAGGCCTGCAAAAATACTGATAGTGGACCCACTCTCTTCATCAGCTGAAGTTGATGGAAAACTGCCAATGACATCAAGACCATAGTCAGAGCAGGTACAATTTATAAGAATGTTTAAGTCAGTTAGTCAAAAACCCAATAAAAGTGGACCTGAGTCAATGGGACAGTCACTTTTCCTCCAAGTCCTTCTGCCCCTTCTGAATTGATTTCCTTGCTCCACCCAGACAAAGTTTACCAATTAGTTAACCAAAAAAAGAAATAGTGTGTGCATACTGAAATCAAGACCCACAGTTTGAAGATATACTTACTGATAACTTGACCGAAGGCAGGTTTATTTTTGTACAGAATTCATTGTTATCTGAACATAATGATGTTTGAAGTCAAGGAACATGGCAAAGATTTAAACAACACTTACAAGCACTATGCAACTTGAAAGTGTTTGTGAAACAGTGGTATAGAGCTATATAAATGCTGCAGTAACTGGAAAAGTAAAGAGGTAGAGGGAGTGATTGTCTATCTAGGAAAGCTCACTTCAAACATTACACAGCATATTTTTCTATGCCAGAAATGCTAGATGGTCAAGTAATTCCCAAGGTCATATGGGACAAGTGTCACAGCCTGTGTAATCAACTGAAACTCCTTCTGGTTTCTAACTGTTTGCTGTAATGAACTATCTTTACTAACCACGTATGTTCTCTTGAACAACAATAGCAAATCATAATGTAAATGTAAATTATTGGATCATATTTTAGAGTGTATTGGCTGTAAATCAGTCATACAGAGGAAAAAAAGTTAAATCTGCTGAGAAGTCTTGCAATCCATTGTTGTGAACATTTGTGCAACTGGCAAGACTACAATAGATAATGGAGAACACATTTTTAAAAATTAAACAGAATTTAATCCAAATAATATAGATTCCATGTAAAAAGACTAGAGAACAATACTATTAAAAGGAAGCACAGTATCTATAGAAATCTAATTTTAAAATAGGTTTTTAAATTACCATCCTTTTAAGGTCAAAATAAGTTAAAAAGTTTGTGAACCAAATAATAGATTTGTGACCAGAAATAGTAACAGACATACAATGTTCTAAAACACTATTCTCATGAACAATCATTAATATAAAGCAATTACAGGAAAAGATGAACTTTGTAATGTATAATACAGCTGCATTCATATTATTACATAAATAATAAGATTATTTTCCATTATATGACTCTGAATTGTCAAACATCATTTCATGAAGCCAGATATCGAATTTAATAAAGATGGACTGTTCTTCAGAGTTTAGTTACTTCATTAAGTCAAATTTTTTTTGCTTGCATTAAAGTATTAGTTTATTCATCACTGATTTTAAAAACCCCTCTATATATCAGTTTCAGCAATAACTGTGTTGTTTGCTTGCTCTTACTTTCTATGTTAGATTATTTAGGTGTGTAATCTCATCAAAAGGGACATGTACCAGACTATTACTAGCCATCTAGGGTGGGCTAGTGATGGTTCTTTGTACCATGGGGCAGAAGACCCAGCTCCATAAATCAGTCCCAGTCTTTTCTCTAGGTCACGAGGCTAGAGTATGGAAAAGTGACTGGGCCCTGGGAAGCAGGGAAGTAAAAGATGGGGTAATGAATGGACTTATAGGGTCCTACGTTGTTTAAGAATGAGCCTCTCGCTAAACAAAAAAACCCAAAAGGACAGAAAAATTTTAAGCATGTACATGATTTTGACAATGAAAATAATAGGTCTGATCCTGTGCTGCATCCTTACACATTGGGCTGCTCAAAGGTCTAAAATATCCTGGGACCAGTAACCTCCCAACAGCTATGTCACAGCCCATATTCTCCATACTGCAATGCCTTAGGTCCACTGCTTCCCCAACTCTCCTGTACAATATATGCCAGCGCATCTGAGAGGGACTGTGTCAGTGGAATCCTTCCTCAGTTCTTTCTAGTGCCTGCTCTGTTCTCTGCTCAAGTGACATCCAGGGGCCAAAGTGGGGGACAAAGCATGTCCCTAAGGACTACTCCTGTGCATAAAGTTATGCTTGTGCTAAAGTCTTTGAAGGATCAAATCAATGCTTTCTAAAAGATGTATAGCAAGTGTCAACGGAGAGAACCCAAGGGCACTGAAAGAATTCCCAAAAGGAGGCTTTCCACTACACCCATAAAACATCTACAAAATTCTGACATTTAGAAAGCTAAAAATACACAGATTATTGACAGAAAAATCCAGCTGTATTTTATAAGCACACATTCAGCAAGTATCACTGAGCTAAGGAAAGAGAAAGAATTTCTGAACTGCAAAAAGCAGAGGCAACCAAAGTAAATTCATCTCAAAAATTGAAGGGAGCTCTATGATGTGTCACTGATTGCATTATAAACGGGCTGGGAAAAGAGGAATTGATTAGTTTCCTGCAATGTTGATTATAAATACAGTATTTGTGATTCGTACACACATTTCTAAAACATGGTTTTATAATGATGCTAGTAATTTCAATAGGATAGAATTCCAAAAGCTAATTTTTATTGTAAGTAGTATTACAACTAATCTGCAATCAGCATTCCAAACTACTGATAAGAATTGTAAATTAGAAGGCTGCTAATAAAAAAGGAAAGCTTTGAACAGAGAGTTAAAACACAGAAATACTATCATTCTTTAATCTTTCCTGCCAAATTTTCAAATGAAAAAGGTTCAGGTTCTATTAATCATGTATTTGACAGACATTCAACTGGCAACAGAGTACTGATAAACTGTTAAAAGGCTGTTGGGTAGCCTGATTTTTCCTCAAAACTTAAAAAACCCCTCAAATATTATTGTCCTCTAAATTCTCTATCACAAAGTGTTTTCTCGAAAGAAAATAGTTTTCTGTGTTAAGAAATCCCATATAGTACTAATTAGTAAGGGAGACTGATTTAATGCTTGGGTCTCTGTCTTGTAACTTTAAGGAGTGTTTACTATATTGTGTGCATCCAGATAGGATGGTAGTTAGAAAAACTCTCTTTGCACAAAGCTGTTGAATGCTGCTCAGCCCCTCTGATCAGTTTTAATTCAACAGTCTTTGTTCAGTGCTGATACCACTGAAACACCATCTATATTTTGCAGGCTTGGCATTTTGTTGTTGTTTTTTTATAAAAATATTTGAAAGGGCTAGGTTAATCACCCTAGGCCAAATCCTCAGTAGTTATGATTAGTGAAGTCAATAAGAGCTTTGTATGCTTGTTGCTGCTCATGAGTTAAGTTGGCTGGTTGCTTTTAAAATATTTGTATTATCACAGATGTTTTCCTATCCCAAACAAATAGACTTATCCTGCTTTGCCTCCATAATGTACATGATGCAAATGATACTCTCATAGTCAAGACAACCTGAAGTGGTTTTCCAAGGAGCAAATTGCAAGGTGTCTGGAAAAAAATAAGGCCTGAAACAAAATATTCATTTTAACCGAGGATATAAAACTTAGAAATAAAGTATGTTTTAACTTTTTCTAAATAACAGTTGAAGACAATGTCTATTTAATGATCAGCAAACCAATAAACTGAAAGAAATACAACCAAAACAGAGCATTTACTTAGGGTTGTAGTTTCTTTAGTCCATTAAACTTTCTGTTTATACATTTCCTCCATATGTCCTGCATTAGTAGCTCAGGTCTGTTTAGTACCACAGGCAGCAATGACAATTTTACTTTGATTCAGAGTGTGTAATGTGCTAATTCAAACAAGATCATTCTGCCACAGAGACGTGGGTGTGTAGCATGAAAACAAAAGGAGCTGGCTGAATAACCTCTCAGTTTCCTTGAGAGAGAGTGTTAGTGGCTTTATGGGGAAACAACACATTCTCTATCTACAAAGGCTATATTCTGAGACAAAATTATTGAGACATTAGGAATCTTTCTGGGACTCTCTTAAAACTTCTTGATTCTGTACATTCATAAAGTTCACTGAATGATCCTCTTTGACATCCCACCAATAAATAGGCTTTCTTAAAGTTAAAACAAAAACACTGTATAATTTCTCACACACACACAAACCCTGAATTGTACATTCACATTACAGACTTGATTCAGCCCACTCTCTGAAATCAGGAGTTAATTCCATGGCATGCTTACCCCCCTTGCTTACAGAAGGCGGTTTTTAGTTACTTTAAACAGACAGAAAAGGGTGTGGGAGATCGTGCTAGTGCCTTTTCTTCTTTATGATATATAAAAGTGGCCTGATGGGTTTTACTACTTTAAAAAAAGCCCAAGTTTTATTTTTTAATTGACCCCTCCCCCCAGATCTTTTCTATTCTTTTTCCCTAGAAGACCCTATGGCTTCGTCTGCATTAAAGGGGAAAGTCAACTTAAGATCTGCAACTCCAGCTACGTTAATTATGTAACGGTAGTCAAAGTATCTTAAATTGTGTTTTGGCATTGTCCACACAGTAGGAAGTCAACGGGAGCATGTGCTCCTGTTAACTTCCTTTCCTCCTTGTGAGGGCAGGACTACCGGTGAAAACGGGATGCCCTCTCAATTCATTGCGTGTCTTCCCTAGATCTGCTCATTCGAGCCCCGGAAGATCGATGGCAGCAGCTTCAATCTTCTCTGTAGTGTAGACAAGCCCTGAATGACTGGAGAAAAATAGGTGTATTCCCTAATCAGTATTAAGGAACAGAAACCTGATCAATGGGGAGAAGAAGTGATTTGTATTTTATAGTTTTAAAAAATATTAACTCAAATGCTCGAAAAAAACAGCTGTTTGAAAGTGAGAAGACTGCTTTGTTAAAGGTAATCCCCTTTAATTCTCCAGAGATTCCCTTCAAAACAGGGAAGACAAGCCTTTGCATTCCTTATCTTTCAAAATTAAAACCCCCCCACTAAACATAAGTGTTATATGTCTAGGTTCTTAGTAGTGAGTGTCAACATAAAATTCTAAATAAATATTTACTAACAATGTTTTATGTTTCTGCACAGTGTATGTAAGTGTAATATATCCACATAACTTTAGAATCAAATTATGTTAAGGCAGTGCTCGAAAAATAACACTACTGAAAAACTATACAAATTTGTTCATAAATTGTTTGTAGTGCTCATAAAACCTGTCAGTGACAGCCCTGGAGAACAAAGTTCTCTGTTTATCCACACAACATGTACACCACAGGCAATGGCAGTGCACTCAGCCTTTATCCTGTCCTGAATGACTAGGTTGGAGTCAACAGTAGTACAGTCTCCATGCCAATTCTATCACTGGCCTCTCATTAGCAACTGCCAATAGGGGTGCCAAATGTAGTGGTAGCTTTTGTGATGTGGGCAACTATCAGATTAGTTCCTATCTCTTGGACAACATGAAATTTATTTCACATAAGTCACTGAACAGCTATCAGATGGTAACAACCTTTGATCACTATTGATTTAAGCCCCAATACTGCAAGCATGTGTCAAACTTTAAGCCTGTGGGTAGATCCACTAAAGTTAGCGAGGATACTCATTCATATGCTTATAGTTAAATGTGTGTAGTTTATAGGATTGTGGCCTTAATACAGATTCTAATCCAAACCCAGAGAGATGACACTGTACCCCTCCAGCTCTGCTATTGAAGTTAGAATCAGCGTTTGACAGCTTACCATAGTATTAAAGAAACAAATATTCTTAGCTTTAAAATATTTCGGTGTCTCCACATCCAGCTTCACAGTTGGTGAGGAAGTAGGGTTGGCAACTGTGAAGCTCCAATTTTAGCCTCTAATTGCAGACCATTTCTACAGTTTAAAGGCACTGCCTCAGAGTTTGTTTTCGTTCTGTGGAAAGAGCAGCATCCTTCCAAGACAACATGCCCATGTAAGAGCTCATCCAAAGCCACTACAGAGAATGGAAATATTCCTTTGTCTTCCACTGGCTTTTAGTCAAGCCCATTATGTAGTATCCTGCAGATCTGTTCATCTTCTGAATTCTACCCATCTTCTGCTTTTATACTTGCTTGAAGAATGTCCCTTTCATTATTCCAACACATGCAGTATTCCCAAACATAAAAAGGAATTTTGTAATATCCCTTCTGTCTGTCCTGTTGATTATAATCAGAATTTTATAAACCCTAATACAGGGGTGGGGAACCTAAGGAACAGGGACTAGATGTGGCCCCCAGCTTGCCTGGATCTGTCTCCCAAGGGCTCCCCCTCAGCATTGGGGAACCTATGCTGGTACTCCCGGCGCCCTCCTCTCCCCCCTGTTGTCTCCTCGTGGAGTTGGAGCACATAAAATCTACTAGCTTGGGCCCCACTAGGCTCTGGTGTGTGAGGGGAATGTGGGAAGTGTCTTTCTCCTTCTCAATCAGGGGCCAAGCCAGTGAGGATTTGTTTTTTTCTTTTGCTTCTCACTTGTGTGTAGCCCTCAACTGATTTTTTTGAGGGTCAACAGGCCCTAACCTGAAAAAGGTTCCTCACCCTTGGCCTAAGATCTCTTTTATAAGAATAACTAGCAGACTCACCTGGCATAGCCTGAGTCTGGCCCAGGGTGAGGGACTGTGCAGGCCTAGGTATTACCCTTCCCTAGGGTTATCAGGTGGCTTCCAAAAAAATACCGGACACACTTGATCTCAGATGGTGGGGGGGACACCGGTTGGGGGGGAGTGGGGCTGGCCGGGAGGATATGTGTGTATGTGGGAAACTGGCTGGCGGGAAGCAGGGCAGGCGGGGTGGGGTTTGAGGCAGCGGAGCTGGCTGGGGAAGATCACGGGGTGGGGAACCGGCCGGCGGGAAGCAGTGCTGGTTGAGGGGAGTGGGGCTGGCTGGGGGAGATGGGGCGGGGGGACTGGCCGGCAGGAAGTGGGGTTGGCCGGGAGGGGGTCAGAGGGAGCGGGGCTGGCTCGGGGAGAGAGCAGGGAGAGAATCGGCCGGCGGGGAGTGGGACTGTCCTGGGCGCACGCAGATCCTAGGGTGCTGCCCGTCCCACGCACAATCCCAGCGAAGCACGGGCGAGTCAGGCCGCAGGGATTCCCTCCTGCCCCAGCCCCAGCCCCGCCGCATAGTTATGTACTACCTGGCTGGTAGACACACTCATGTAGCGTGAGCGTGTCTACCAGCCAGGGAGTTCGCAACTAGGTACTGATACTCCTAATAATAATAAAACTTACCTAATTAGAAAATACCAGACATTTTATATGTCCAGTATTTTTTAATTTTTTCTGGACAGAACCCTCAAATACCAGACTGTATGGTTCAAAACTGGACACCTGGCAACCCTACCCTTTCCCCGCTGTGTGGAGATTACCTCCTCTACCTACCCCCCACTGTGAGGCTCCTACAGGGCCTAGCAATTTCCTCCTCTCCCCCCCGCCACTTCACCTGGAGCATGGAGATTCCCTCTCCTCCCCACGCCTCCTCATGGGGCCTGGGGTTTCCCTCCCACCCTCTCTCCTCCCTGTGCGGATTCACCCAGGGCCTGGGGATTCCCTCCACCCCCCATGGCTCCTCATGGGATCTAGGGATGCCATCCTTTCCCTCCCCCACACCACTCCTCTCAGGGACTGGGGGGTTCCCTCCTCCCCTCCCCCGCATAGCTCCTCCTTTGATTTCCCAATAAAACCCAACCAACCATTTTTTGAGTTACACACCCGAGCAATGCTGGCTAAATCCACTAGTTTGTTCTATAATAACATGTACTTAAAATAGAAACAAAAATTCATCTGATTTTTACACTTTTCCTAATTGCTAACAGTAGGCAAAAGTCTTGGAGCAATAAAAATGAACCAGACCTTCTATTTCAAGTATAGATACCACAGCTATGGAAACTTGCATGCTTATGAATACCAGGAAAATGCCTGTCCTGATACATTAAAACTGCAATTTGATTCCCAGCATCTGTCCTGAAGCCAGTAAATCAATGAGAGGTGGGGCCCTCCAGTCAGACAATCAAGTCAGCTGTGTAATTTCTAAGGCAAAGAAAAAATAGACATCCTCTTGTTAAACTGTAGGCGTGTCATTTTTTTCTGTTTAATTACAAACTTTCTTAGAGGTGCAGTGAAAACTTTCTAGGGATCATCCATGCTGCAGATTGGAACTTAGAGAATTAGTTTAATAAACAGTACTGGAAACCGTTGATTAACACAGTGACAAGAAAAGAGGGTATAATTTTTGATTAGTTCTAACTTTTAAAAGCCAGTTGCTTAAAGCCATTGTGTAGACCATCTCTCTCTCCCTCAGCCATCATCTTTAAAAAATTATGTCATCTTATCAATTCATGAAATTGAATGACGTCAGAAGAAAATGATATTGCCATCAACGATGCACTATCTCTGTGATGTGCTGAAAGTCATCCTGTGGAGGTCCCTCATGATAACCCTCTACTGTGAATATCTTCTGTCCTTAGGTAGAGTAGGACATTCCATATGATGCACTGTTTGTCCATTTACAAAATTCAGTTGCTAACACAAATTAATGATAGCCATCTGTAGGTCTATAGCACAGCTGTAAGGGCAAAATTTCATCCTAATTCTAATTTTGCTTTAACTATGGCTGACCAACTCGTGCCATATTTGGAAGCCAACATCTACAACTATATTCCATCTTCTGTTCACTATCGAAAAATGTTCTTATCTTCCACGTTTGGATGGTGAGTCCTACACTGTCTCTATGTCAAAGGGATGAGGGTAGAAGTAGAAAGGACTAAGGAGCATTGAAATGGGATAAATACAGTGAATGACAGACAGATACATAAAAAGGACATACTAGACCAAAGACAAACCAAAGCAGATAGATAACATGTTAAAGAGAACATTTTAGGAAGAAAGAGAAAGTACTCACAAAAGATGTATCAAGACACATAGAAGGAAACATGGAGATAGGAAAAAGCAAAAAAAGAAAAAGGAAATATATTATTAAAATACATTTAAAAAGTGATGCATACAGTGTCTAGAACCCACATTTTAATGGATTTTAAATAAAATATCCTGGCTTTGAACTGGGGGCAGGAGGACACCCAAATCTATAGTTTTGACTTACTCATATGTTACAGATGATGTTCATCTTTTGAAAAAGCTGACAGGAAAGTCTGTGATTTCTGTAAGAGTTCCCTTGTAATAAATTACCTGTTCACTCCCAAGTCTTGTCTACATTATCAATTGGTGGAACTGCATTGGGGAATTCTAACTTTCTTAGCCTAGAGTCATCCTTAGACAGCAGACAAGAGCAGGGAAGAAAGGAAGAAAATGTCTTTACATTAATGAGCTGTCCAGCAGAGCTAAAGCCATTACACTGGTCAGGCACTAATGTGAGGAAGCTTCCTGCTTTTGTACAGCTCTGATTCTACTCTACTTTCCATCATCCAGCACTAGCAATAGGCACTGAAGCAAGAACAGACAAGAAGAAGAAAACCAACAGCTGTTCCAACCACCACCAGTTAACGGTTAACAGGAACAGATAAGCATCACCCGTTAAGGGTGGTGGTTAACCTTTCACATCCCTACATCAAATGCTATGAATGGGACACATACAGCCTGACTTAATTAGCTTCATTAACACTGATCCTACAACTGACAGGGAACCATTTTTGCTGTTATATATACACTCAGGTTTCTATAATTTCCATTCCAGCTCATCTGATGAAGTGAGTTTTACCCACAAAAGCTCATGACCTAATATATTTGTTAGTCTGTAAGGTGTCACAGGACTGCTTGTTGCCTGTACAGACAGACCATATGGTTTGAGCATGTTATTTTTCACTGGGATAGAATAGCCATCTCCTTCTGCTGACTACTATGCTGCAGCTGAACTGAAGTTTCAGAGTTCAAATCCTACTGATTATGCAACAGAATTCACCTTTCCCTAAAAAGGTGCACCTCCCCTAACCCAAAAGTTATGTACAAAAACCTACATCAAGAAAGTATTTAAGAATGCAACAACAAGCAAGCCAAAACTAGGAAATGCTAGATTTCCAGTTCCTCGTGTATCTTTAATTCAGCCCCATTGGATTTAGTCTTTTATTACACTATCACATGCTATTTTCCACAGAGCCCCTGTCTCATTAAGTCTACAGGGACAACAAAGGGCCCAAATTAAGGTTGCACCAGCACCTATAAATGTGGCATTTCCTAATTTTTGACTGTGTGGTCTTTGAAACCTGAACAACTTCATTTTCACATAAGCTTTTAAAATTTAGTAACTAATAGTTTTGTTAACTCTTTAGTGTTTGATTTATAAGATGTGAAACATAGATGAGTTAGGAGCCTTATATAGCATATTTCCTGCCTATAATTTTAAAATTGAAAAAAAATCTTAAAGTTGTATTTGTTTCATATTTATTTTTGTGTATTAAAACAGAACATGGTCCATGCTTATTAATGTTAGTATTTAAATGACCCCATCTTTATTATGCTTTGAAGGTCACACCTCATTGATGGGAATGGGTTAGAATACTGAGAATGTACAACTTTACTCTGGCTATAATTTGTCTGGAGAGAGTTTTCTGGAAGGCACGGATAACAGAACAGTACCACATATGTTCACATTGTGATACATGTACTTTGTCAATTAAGAGAAACAGCTCTTTAAAGTAAAAGGTTAGAATTTGCAGAATACAGGAAGATATGTGGAGAGGCCCTAATATTTTCACAACACAAGAGTCCTCAATGTACAGACAATGGGCTTTTTTTGTTTGATTGTTTTTAGACATCTCATTGAAACAATTTCAGGAGCAGCCTGGAAGCAGTTGGTGAGAACGTGAGAATGTGCATTGGATATCTCAAAGGAGGTAAGGACTTATTAGGATCTGCTAAAATATAGAAACCTTAGTTGCAAACTGAGTATGCTCAGAAAGAAATTTTCAAATCACTTGTAAGAATCTTTATCCAAATGTGATCTCGGACTCCAAAAGAAGTACTATTTACATTCCAGTGTTTCAGAATTCAGATGTTTTTGAGTTCTGTCAAAAACAAAAAACAAAAAACAAAAAAAGGGGGGGGAGGGGGATTTTTCTCTTTTAAACATACAATAGACACAGTATATATTTCATCACTGCATTTCCAAAATGGATTGACACATTTTCCTCAAACTTTTCTTAAATATTCACTTTTCAGTTATGATCACGCATAGAAAATATTATAACCAAAAGGACAATTTTCTGGAAGTCTATGAATGACTGAGAGCAGATGCTTCTAACTCAAATTGTTTTGAAGCCATATAAACTATAGCATTTGCTTTATACTAAAATGTTATGTTTTCTAGTTCAAAGTCAACAGCCACTTTAAATGAGAATTGTTGTGAGTGAATTGCACTATAAAATTAAACAGGCACAAAGGTCTGCACTAACTGGCTGTTTACCTCTGTTTTACTACAGCACATAAGTCATAATCAGAGGAAGGAAACTTGTAGGAGGTCTGAAGGTTTTTAATTGTTCTAGAGTGCAGATGGTTTGAATCACAGTGAATCGACATAGCTCAAGGTCAAAATATAGAGTGGCAATAACTGCTTGAGTAAGTGATTTTAGCTTGTTTACACCTCCTCTGAGAAAAAATGGTTGGAAAAGCTCTAATTGTTTTATTAGTTACTTTTGAAGAAGAGCTCTGCATAGCTTGAAAGCTTATCTTTTTCACCAACAGCAGCTGGTCCAATAAGAGAGATGACCTCACCCACCTTGTCACTTTGAAAACAATTGTAGAGTTGACAGACATGACAATAGCAGAAATTGAAATGTAATGAGCAAAGATACTAAAGACATTTTCTTTACTATTTGTAGCACTGCAGTAACAAGATTTGCAGTGGTAAATCTTGCTGCTACATTTTCACATTGTTTGTTTTACTTTCTTCCCCATTCCCTGGCACTCTCATTGCCAATATAAAAATCAGGCTTTCTGCTGATATCTCTGTGCAGTATTATGAATTCCAAACATTCAAATATCACGAGTCAGCCCTCAAACCCCTTCCCCCCAATGATTTTGGCTTAATGTGTTTTCCTCTCTTGTGGTGGGACTTAAATCCCAACTCTCCTAAAATATTACTGGGTTAAGTTGTATGTCCAGGACTATTAAGCAAGCAATAAATGATTACAACGTGCGTGTCAATTTGAGACCTTCAGAGTATTTCATAAAACATTAATTTGGCCTTGCAACCACTGCTGTGAACTAGCTAAAGAAAAAATAATACTGCATGCTCAGCTTTTTGCAAAAAGTCATCTTGCTTGTGTTTGGACTTAAGGGTCCTTAAAATCTTTGTCACCCCTCAAAAGCTCAGTTTTTACATGAAAACTGAACTTCTTAGCAAAACCATGCACAACTTTTAATGAAAATATTTAGGCCTTGTTGCAGCTTTAACAGGGCTGTCAGAGTTCAGACACTGAGGCATACCCCTGCTGTAGGTCTTACACGAGTCTTACTTCTATCTTCATCTTAAAGTGTCCCTCTGTGTGCATTAAATTATGGACAAGTACCTGATGTGGCCTTCTCTCTTGCCCCAGTACCTATTCTTAGGGCAGCCTCTGGCTTACAACATGGTTGAGAAGAACTTCCTTCACATGAATGAAGTCCTGATGAATTGCATCCATGTCCCAACAGCTGGAGGGAGCTTCCTCACTTAGGTATGGACCCAGTTGCTGAAGCCATCAAACAGCTTTTTGAAGGTTACCAGAAAAGTCTCCAGCTCATTCTCGGGCCCTGTTTTCTTCAGTGGTCCTATCACTAAAGATGATCATAAGCCTGCATTAGCTAATCACTTCATAGGTCTGCTTCTTCAAAGATGCCCAGGTGACAGCTCCTCCTCTCCAAATCCAAATCCAGCATATATGCAGAAGGTACTTTTCCATCCTTCTTGGGAAATTTACTCACTCCATCTTCTTGTTGGGGGTATGGTACATTTACAGCATCATCTGCCTAAATACTATCTTTATAGGGATGTTTAAAATAGCTTCAGGAGCCACCCATGGCTGTGTATTTATTGGTTCTAATTCTTCATGTGTAGTATTCTAAGAGCCATCCTCTTGCAAATGTTACATTGACAAAATACTGCATATATCTGAGCCACCAGGTATCAGACGCCATGGAAGTGAAAAAGACAGATGGAAGTGGAACAAAATACTCAACTGTCTATAGTATCCTTGCCAGCAGATTTTGAAAAACACTTATCAAAATTTATTCTCAGCACATTTTGGATGCATCCATCTTCAAATGACCATGTTGAAAATGTGGGAGAGTGGAGGAGGGAAATGCTTTTGAAAAGAATCCATTTCCTAATCAAAACAAGAAAGAAGGAGGGTTTTCCCAAATCTGGCACTGATATATCTGCAACAGAGAGATAATTCCTGGAAGTAACTAGAGAGAAACTGCCAAAGCTAGAAGGGAGTTGGCAAAACTTAGGGTTTTTTTCTCTTTTCTTATTGTAGCCAAAAAACACAGGTGCCTTAAAAGAAATGAAAGTGTACGGAAGAGTGTAGAATGACCAGGAAATATTACTCTTGTAGTTTTTACTAAAATACAGCCTACGGACCTCTGTGAAATGCTGCTGTAGCACATTGTGTAATGGATATATGCCAGTTATTCTTAAAGTTACAAAAGTTCTGGGATGAGTGGGGTACAGGCTTACTAATTTTCCCTTCTGGCTGAGATAAGAGGAGACAGGTCTTTCCCTCCAGCCCATGAACATTCTGAAACTAAAGTATGGTAAGCTGCATCAGGCAAGCACAGTTTAAAGAGGTAATGGAGTAATTAACAGAGGATGATTAAAAGTCAAATTATAATTAATAAATGTGTACGGTCTCTAGGCCCATTGACGTCAATGGGAGTTTTGCCATCTGCATCAATGGAGCCAGGATTTCAGTCTCACTTATTGACATGTGCAAAGTGTAGTATAACTATACAGTTTAAAGCTTGAGTTTCAGGTGCTTCTAAATCACATTTGTATTTTCCAAAAAAACTATGGAATATTTCTGTTAATTACTTCTGCTAATCCTAAACACATTTAATTAGCTATTGCTATATCACCACTCACAAAGGAGGGAAACTGGCTTTTAAGCGGTTCTCCTCAGCATTGGTCTTGCTCCCCCCCATCCTTGCTGCCTCTCTCTGATAGTGGCAGCAAGGCAGGGGGAAAACAACTATTTGAGTCACCACTTGACTACCCACACTGAGAACAAGCTCCCAGCACGCAATTTCCCCCTTTTGTTCTGGTGGCCTATGCCTGAATTAATTTTCTGGTCAGTATATCAAACAAGATGTAGATACAGTGACGTAATAAATAAAAGTGCCACTGTAAAAAGGCATTTATACCTGGAATGCTCTTCTGGGATGAAAGATCTGATTAAAAATATCTCAGCCATAGTATGAATATGTAGATCATGAAGACGTTTAGGTGCATGTGCTGGATATTGTTTTATGGAATGGATATTTCATCCACATAACAAATGAAAACTAGAGAAGAAGAGTAATGGCATATGTGCATCAGCATTCGTTTTTAAATACTAGCAGTCATTAAAAACAAAAAAAAATCATTACAGCAATGGTTGCAGAAGGATTTCCTTAGCATTACTGTCACACTGCTTTTGAAAGCAATTGCCTCTTGTCTAATGACAGCTTCTGTAGCCCCAAGTGCTGTGACAATCCTGCAGGGCAGTAGAAGAGAATAGTCACAACAATTAAGAGACAAAAAGTCCCCACTTGAACCTGATGCACTGAATTAGCACAACTGCCAGTTGCCTGCCCCAACAAATTCTCCATCATTTTTGAGCAGCATTGGCTCTCCTGCCTGTATGTGCATATTTGGAGTCTCATTATTTACCTTCACATCAGTGAAACACTTAATTGTTTGGTACCTATCCCCAAACAACTGAGTGTCTGGCACATATAAGAAGACATTCATTCATATAACAACAAAATACCAGCCTTCCAGCTTTCAACACAACTCTGTTTCCAGGCAACCAAAACTCACTTGTCTGAACACATCCCAACAAAAAACTGTCTTTGATGCTGCTCCAAGGACTGCTGTCCTTGTTTACATTTTGAAAACCCATATTAAAGACAAGAAATAACAATAAAACTGCAATCTAATCCACATCATCCAAATTACATAATGTCATCTCTTAGCACCCTAGCAAGTTGTTGGTGTTCCCCTTCTTTGGGCAAAGTATGGCTACTCCTGGTTATGGGCACATGTATAATATTATATAATTTGCACAAACCTATAAAGCCACTTTTTAAAAAAATCATTCCTGCTTAAATCTTTTCACTACAGCAAGTCCAGGCAACAGTTTTTTCAAATTACAAGACACCACATCCCACTTACAGAATTTCACAAACCTATATTGATTGCATAAGAAGTGTTGAAATATGATATAGGCACTCTGAGCTCTACAGTTGCATTTTGCAGACAAATTAACACTTTTTGAGTTAGAAAAAAAACTTATTCCACAGAAAAGCACAGATGGTATTTTGCATTGAATATATACTGTGTTCAGAGTAGGCTATGTAATTGCTTTAAGAAGAGAAAATGCAGGTGTCACTTCAAGAAAGTTCAAGGGGAATTTTGTCAGCATGTAGAACATATTATAGTCTGCAAAGTTGGGCATGGTAGGAAAGGAAGGAGGGAGTGGAAAATGTAATGAAGATATTATAGATCTATGATATATGTCAGGGGGAGCAGCAAACCAACGTGGGGGGGGGGGAAGGAAGAAATCCTCCTCCCCCTCCCAATCCCAACTCCACAGCAAATCATGTCCCTAATGAAGAGCTGCAGATAATTAAAGTTGTGCTGGAGGTATTTCGAATTTCTATAAAACCTCAAATACGGGTCTCAGTGGAGTGAGGCTACAGACTTGTAACCAAAGTGAGATTTCAGACCTCATTAAAAGTATTATATTCACCAGCATAATAACAAGTAGGAATTACATTCTTCAAGTTCTGCTGGCATGATGCTGACTGGGCTTATTTATGGCAGAGCTCAGGATTTATGCCAACTCCAAAATGGTTAAAAACTTGCTTTTAATTCACTCATACTATCATTAGTGAACTGGAAATCACACTTTATTACTTAACCTTAACTCTGACCTGTTGCTTTATTTTGCTGAGCCATGTGCTATGCTTATAAATACAAACTGCATCTAGATGTAAATGTTAACAATGCTGTAAAGGGCTACGTCTACACTGCAGGCTTCTTGCACAAGAACTGTTTTTCGCAAGAGTTCTTGTGCAAAAGATCTTCCACAAGAGCGCGTCCACACTGCCATGTGCTTTTGCGCAAGGATGTGCTTTTGCGCAAGAGCGTCCATGGCAGTGTGGATGCTCTCTTGCGCGCAAGAAAGCTCTGATGGCCATTTTAACCATAGGGCTTTCTTGCGCAAGAAATTCATGTTGCCTGTCTAAACTGCCTTCTTGTGGAAGAGCTCTTGCGCAAGAGAGCTTATTCCTCATGGGGAGAGGAATAACTCTTCTGGAAAAAGCCCTGTTTTCCGACGCTGTACTGTAAATTTACTTGCACAAGAATGCACGTGCAGTGTAGACGCTCTGCATGTTTTTGCGCAAGAACACGCGCGTTCTTGCGCAAAAAGCCTACAGTGTAGATGTAGCCAAGAATTATATAGGAGAGCTGTGTACTAATTGATAAAAGAGGCTGACATTTCAATAAGATAAGAACTGATGACCATATCATAAACTTGTATTCTGTCTGGCATACGGCAAGCGAAGGGGCTAAGACTGAATTTTAAATATTACAATTGTTATTATTTAATAATATAGTTCTGAAAACTGAGAAGTAAGGTGGAGTGTTGCAATGTGATTTTCAGCTCTTTAATAGAGGTATATATTTAGGATAATAGTATTGTGCAATTGAAAGTGAGGATGTATAAGGAAGGCACAAATAAGCTGATGTCATTAAGTGTCACGGTAGCAGTGAGAGATTGGTTTAGTGTTGGGTGTGCATGTTGCCTGAGTGACTATTGTATGTGCCACTATAATGCCACATTTTTTGATATGTGTAATATATGTATTATTTGTGCTCCTTAGCAATAATTTTCCTCTTTTAATGTAATGTTTTTGAAGGAACTGTTCTTAACATTGCCTACTTCCTTTTATGCAAAATTTCTCTCACTTGTTCTATACAGTTATAGATAATTTAAGAAAGGAAATAAAACAAGTGTCCATATCCTTGGAATAACGAATTAACTAAGCAATTTCACTTTTAACTATTAGAAGAACTTTTAACTGTTAGCTCAAGAGAGACCTGTAGGGTTTCCAGATGGTTTAGCCAAAAATACCAAACACCCCCCCACCCCCCCAAAAAAAAGCCACCGGGGAAAAAATTCTGTTGAGGGGGAAAAAAAAAGGGGGGGGGGAGACCAAAGTTGTTGAGCAAAAAAAAAAATTTAATTAAATAACAAAACAGCATTAAAACAGCATGGCCCCTTTCAGAGTGCCTTCAAAGTCAGAACAGGGATAGGAACAGGGGAGCAGTTGAGCACTAAGACCCAGGGAAGGCATTGCTTCCCCTTGGTCTTTAGGCTTTTTGCCGGCAGCCATTTTGTTTTATTGATCAAGCCAAAACACAGCTTCCCTGCGGAACCAGGTAAGCAGGGGGTCCAGGGATATCGGGGCCCTGGGGGGGAGGGAGGCCGGTGACTGGGTCCTAGGGTTGCCAGGTGTCTGGTATTTTCTGATTTTTTTTTACTGGACAGGAGGCAAAAATACCAGACTGTCCAGGTCAATACCGGACATCTGGCAACCCTAGAGACCTGTGTAACTGCCTGCAGGTGGATTCAAATTCAGCGGCACATGGGGCAGGAGCTCAGCCCTGTTCCTGACCCGACCACGCAACAGGGAGCCCATGCTGAGGCTCAAGCCTCAGGATTGCCACTCAGCTGCAGGCTGAAGCACCAGCTCTGGCTTCCTGCTGGGAGGGACAGCAGGAGAGGCGCATGTGCACCATGGTGTAGGACAGGAGTGGGCAAAAGGGCTTCTGCAGGCCGGATCCGGCTCGCCAAGAGAGTGGATCTGGCCCATGGAGGCCCTGCTGCTCCCCGCCCCAAGGCCAATTAAGGCCTGGGGGCAGGGGAACACCCGAAACCTTCTCCGCTCTGCCCCTGCCCTGTGAGCAGCACATGGCGCTTCAAAGCGTCGGACACTGCTCACAGGGTGGGGGCAGAGTGGAGAAGGTTTCGTGCATTCCTCCTGCCCTGCCAGGAGCACATGGCACTTTGAAGCACCGCGCACTGCTCACAGAGCAGGGGGGGAGGGGGAGAGCGGAGGAGGCTTTGCACGCTCCCCGGCCCCCAGGCCAATCAGGGCCTGGGGGCAGGGGAGCTGCATGAACCTTCCTTCACCCTGCCCTGCGAGGAGCCCAGCAGCACTTCAAAGTGCCACGTGCTCCTCACAGGGCGGGGAGGAGGCTTCCTGCGCTCCTCCACTCCCAGGTGCTAATTGGCCTGGGGGGGGGAGCATGCCAAGCCTCTTTCAGGGCATGGGTGCCTAGTGGGAAGGGGGGGGAAAAGGGGCTCCCCAACCCCCAGACCAATTATGGTCTGGGGGTGGAGCAGCCCTGCCCCTTCCCGTTTAGTCCCCGCTCCTTCCTGTTTAGGCTCCGCCCCTTCCAGGGTGGCCCGGGGCTACTTCAAAAATTTTTGATGTGGCCCCTGGGAAAAAATTATTGCCCACCCCTGGTGTAGGAGCTGGGACAGCCTGGCAAGATTCTGCGTTGAGCTCCGCGTCTCTGGGGCTGCCCCTGTCTGGCCTGGGCATGCAGTTCCCAGGAACTAAAGGGTTAACACTGCACCTCCCATGCTACAAACTCTGCCTCCTGCTCTGGAAGGGGGAGGAGCTAGAGCTGCTCTGCAGATCAGGGCTAGGTGGCTGGTCACACTTGAGGTGCCGCTGGGGCCCAAGGTGCACTACGCTGCTCCCCACGAGGTGTCTGCAGTGACAGGGAGCCCATTCCCCAGCACCCCACTGCACCCAACCAGGCTGGAACCAGCCACAGAGCTGCAGGCTGCGGGTGAGGAGTGAGCCCCGGGCTAAGGGCTTGGCCAGGCAGGGAAGTGACTCTGTTCCCCCCCACCCCTCCTCACCCCAGCACTGCTCCTGGAGGTGGGGGGGGGGGGAAATAAGAGTCCCAGCGCTGCTGCCCTGCCAGTCTGTGTGCTGAGAGGAACAGGGATGTGGGGGCAGGAGAGGAGTGAATGAGGATGTGGAGGAAGGCTCGGAGGCAGGGATTGCACTGTGGGGGGATGGGGAATGCAGGGGAATCGAGACTGGAGCAGAGGGAAGATGTGAGGGAGGGATACAAGTTCCCTTTGCAGAAGCTGCACTTTCCTTTACTCCCCACTCTTTTGCCTCCCTTCCCCCATCACAGCACGGTCATCTTTAAAATAAAAAAAAATAAATGGAGATATACCTATCATAGAACTGGAAGGGACCTTGAGGGGTCATTAGGTCCAGTCCCCTGCCCTCATGGCAGGACCAAGTGCCATCCCTGACAGATTTGCCCCAGTTTGCTAAATAGCCCCCTAAAGGATTGAACTCATAGCACTGGATTTAGCAGGCCAATGCTCAAGCCACTGAGCTATCCTGCCCCCCACCTAGCTTTGCACCTTATCATTCTGTGTGTGTGACAATTTCAGCCCATTTGTACAGGCGCTGCTGGAAAGCTGGCAGGTCTGTACATTGTTCAATATCTGTAGCTCCCTTGGCATTAGACCAGGGACATTTGCTCCCCTCCAGGTCTCTAGCAGAGTAGCTGCTTTTAATGCCAGTGCATATTTCTGCTGGCAGCTCAGACCCTCAGTCGTTATTTCCCTCAGCGCTCTGAGCTGTGTCTGTCTGGGGCTTGTTGCTTTTCCATTGATCAATCTCCTCCAGCCCCTGTTCTGACCCCTCAATTACTGACACTACCTCACTGGGATTGCCAGAAAACAAGCCGACGCTGAGGGAGACCTCTCCCCTGCTTGATATTGAATACTTGTTGGCTTAGGATTTTTAAACTAAATAGCTGCTTCAGCAACTACATATAAAAGTGAACCAATGTTCTTTTACTTAGTTTCAGAGCCATATAATTGCCATAGGAACCACAAATCTCCCATCATAACCCAGAAAGGCACCAGTGTTCGTTCCCCTTCCACAGATGGGAGCACAATAGTCAGCCAGCCACAAGGGTTTTGATGTCCAGCTATTTGGCTGCATTCAAACCTTTTCAGCTATTCCCCAACTCCCTCCTGCCCCCAAACTCCTTCTTGTACCCCCATCCCATATACTCTCCTGCCGCCAAACTTCCTTCCAGACCCTGCCCTCCTCACCCCATCCTGCACCCCACCTCCCACCCAGATCCTGAACCCCAATCTCTATCCCACTCACTGGCAGCCCTGTCCCACACATCAACCCCGCATATTTTTGTTCCCACCCCAGAGCCTAAGGGGGTCCCCAAAATCCACTAACAGAAAAGTAAATCTGGCCTATGAGAAGCTCTGAACCTCAGTCCTCTCTGTCCCTTCCCCTCGCCCCATGGGGTTGGAGCACCAGAAGAGTGAGGTGTGTCAGTTGGGAGCCACATCAGTGAGGTTTGGGGATTTTTTGGAGGAGGGGTTTTTTTTTTTTTTGCTTCTCACTTGTGTGGTTCCCAACTGATTTTTCTGAGGGTCAGTGGCTCCTGACCCAAAAAAGGTTCCCCAACCCTGCCATAAATAAAGAAAACATGGGAACCTTTTGTGTTGAACATAAATTAATATTTTCTTTATTTAAAAATGAAGTTTGATAAACTAACATGAGAAACTTAAAATGCTTAATCTGTTTAATAATTTAAATTAAACCATTCTTCCTAGTTGCAGCACTAGCAAAATGGCTCAGGTGTAATTATGTTATTAACGGTGAGTGTCCATTAGCAACTGGTGGAAAGGTTTGCATTGAGCCAGGTGGTCCACGGGCCAAAACGTTTGAGAAGCACTGCACTAAATAGAGCTTCTCAATGCTTGAAACAGAGCAGCTCACAGAGCAGGTAATATAAAGCAAGTTAAGTGGCTAGGTAGGGGAGGAGGAGGTGAGTGGGTAATTGGGTGGGGATGTCAGGGGGGAGGGGAATTTGGAGAATCCCTTGTCCACAGGAGAGAGGGGCAGAAACGCAGCACTCTCAAGTCCCCTGGAAAGGGGGAGGTAAGGGACTGACTGTGTGGGGTAGGTGGGGGCAAGAGGGGGTGGGTGCTGGCATTGGGGTGAGGTGGAGGCAGGGAGGTAGTTTGTATGTGCTGTGAGGTGGGGGAGGAGTGAATAATTTGTTTGTGCTTTAGCTGGGAGTTAGGACAGGATAGACTGCTGGTGCCTGCTCCTTTGAGAAGCAGGATTTTATCCCAGCCCCTGCCTGGCTGGGGGTGGAGGGAAGCAGATTGCACACGGGTAGGTGGGGGAAAGAGGGGATGGGTGCGTGTTGGCATCTATACAGTGAGGTGAAGCAGGGGACAGTTTATTTGGGGTGTCTAACTCATTTGTTGCAATCGAGATTGCAGTCCTCTCTGTCTGGGTTGGAGCACGGGAGGAAAGCAGGCTGCATGGGGTGGGGGCTGTGCTAGAACATTTGCATGATTACATTTCAAACAAAGTTTACATAGGTGTTAATGGCTTCAGGTAAGAACGAAAAACGATTCTTTTAACAATTTTTTGGAGTGTTGTGGATATCTAAAACTCTGATCTTAATGATTTTTTAAAATCCTGTGTTACTAAAACGGTAAGATCTGCATCTTTATTTTTTAATGAAGCTGCTGTAAATAGGACTATTATTGACTTTAAAAAGTATCAATGGCACGCAGACCCATAAACAGAAGTGAATAAGTAATATCACAGCACGACTCTTCTCAAAGGTTGCTGACCCCTGCTATAGAGTAAGAATGACAATGAGTGTGTGATAGGATGTAGTAAAGTGTATTTGTCAAAGGTTGTAAACTTCTTGGTTTTTCAGGTGAGGAGCAAAACCCTCTGTTTGTACTGTTTTGAAGTGCACCAAATAAGTAGAAAGAAAAACACCAGTGTGAGGCCCTACTCGGGGTGGAAAGCAAGCATTAACATAACATAATAGTTAAGAAAAAGAAAGGAAAAAGCACACAATATATACGTTGTGATCAAACCAACAACAGTCAGGAGAATCTATGTAAGCAAATATGAAATTACCCAAATTAGAATCTGATCACAACAGAAGGATTAAAACTCTTATTCTCTTGCAACCGAACTTGAGTAAGCTCTTTATCACAAATGACCAAGCCCTTGCCCTTATTTATATTCAAAATAGAATACCTCCAGCAGCACAGGATTTCTGGTACATTTATTCTGTATAGACTTAGCAGAAAAGAGTCAGCTACTGAATTGTCAATAGAAGTTCATTTTGATCTTGAATAGATGGGTGGAATAGGAATAAGGTTCTGTAAATATAACTGATAATTGGAAAGTAGCAATTCTGCAAATGCATTTACCTGACTGTTGTTGGTTTGATCTGACTTGTCATATACGGAGATGCATTCCATTAATTTTCCATTCTGCTGACAGTCCAGATGCACCAGATCTCGGCAGTGAGTGTGGCATGTATATCTGCAATCTGAAACACATATATAAAGAAAAGATATTTAGGGAACAATTCACTGTTGCTTTGAGTATAACATAAATCATTTTATGAAAATTAGAGTCCAAATGCAAATAGATCTCTTTCAAAAATGGCATGTTTTACTGTAATATATGCTATAATTTTAAAAAAATCCCTCCCACAAAGCAAGCTGCAAAGTGAAATTCATAAGCTGTTCAAACAGTTTATGTTTAGACAATTTATGAATTTCAGGAACTATCTAGTATACATGTGAGAAGCAGTGTGGTTCTGTGGATAGAAGAAGATAACCCACGTCTTAGAATCAGCAATAGAAACCAGATCTCGACACTCATTTCCTGTCTGACATCAGGCAAATTAGAATAATAGAATATTAAAACTGGAAGGGACCTCTAGAGATCAAGTCCAATCCCCTGCCCTCACGGCAGGACCAAGTACAGTCTATATCATCCCTGATACATGTCTGTCTAACCTGCTCTTCAATATCTCCAGTGATAGAGATTCTACAATCTCCCTACGCAATTTATTCCAGTGTTTAACCACTATTACTTAATTTAAGTTTCAGTTTCCTCATCTGTAAAATGTGGCTAATAAAGTAATTCGCCTTTCTAAAGAGAATTGGTCTGCAAATGATATGTGCTGGGTATTATGAACTATTGTCATTTAAATTCCAGAGAGGATATATTGTCCAAAGCAGAACAGGGGATTTTGTCAAGTTTCCTGCATTCTTTCCCTGGTATTGCCACTGACTTGCTGTATGATCTTGGGCAAGTCATTTAAATTCAGTTTACTAGTCTGTTAAATGGACATAACAACACTTAGGATTTTTCAGATAAAAGTTCAGATAAAAGATTTTTAGATGACCCCAGCTTTAGTGCCCTTTAGGAATAAATTAATTAACTCTGACAGCTTGATAACACACATCAAGTCACAGATACTCTATGTGGTAAAGTATTACTGCATCTAAAACCTGCATTTGGGAGTAATGCATAAAACTCACTTCCTGGCTCACAACGATCAGCTGTGATTACTATTGGATATTTAGATTAATAGCAATAGGTATGTAGAACATAATTCTATTTTGATAAAAAACTCACTGATTTTTCAGTTTTCTGCATTCAAATCTATATTTACTTTTACATAATTTGCAAAACACCCAGAAACATTACTGGATTAGCTGTTCTCATATCTATCAAAAAACTGGCAAAGCTGGTAGTGCCAACTATAGTAAAAGTTTTCATGACACTTTCCATTTTAAGTTGCTTATAATCAGGGCTCGACAAATTATGGAAAACCGTACTCGCCAGACAAAAAAGGGACTCGCCACCCTCCCCCCCAAAAAGTGTTTTTTTAATGGCATAAATTCCTAATAAGAACAGTAATTACTAATAAGTTATTAATAAATATCACCCAAGTTATTAATAAATATCTTATAAACCTCTACCTTTTCCTCTGCTGCCATGTCTCCTCCCTTGCTCCATCAGCTCCCTGGTGCCTGCTGCCCCCCAACCCCTCACCCTCCTCTGCTGTCCTGACTCCTGCCCTTCTCACTGCCCTCAGCCTTCCTGAGACCTGCCCCCCTCCACCAGCCCTTCTCTCCCTCCTGTGCCCACTCCTCCAGTAGCCCCACTCTGCTCATGTGAGCTACCCCTCCTCATCCCCACTCCTAACACCTCCTTTTACACACCTGCCCTGCCTCTCTCCTCTGGTGCTGGTCCCTCCCCTGCAGGTGTCTGCCCTTCTGCTTCACCCCCAGAATCCCTGGCACCTGCACCCTCCTGGTGCCTCCCCTTTCCTCACTGCCCTTGCCCCCTTTGCCCTTTTTCCTGATACCCACCCCCTCACCACCCTCTGCCCCGTTCCCCTCATGCCCCTGTGCCCTTACACATGCCTTGCTCCATCCCGCCTTCCTCATGCCCACCCCTTCTTTCAAGCCTTCTCCAAGCACCTTCCCCTCCCCTCTAGCCCCAGTACCCTTACCCTCTCCTCTCCCAGCATCACCTGTTCCCCCTCCCACTGACACCTCCCCTCCTGCCCTTTTCCTCATTGTCTGCACTTGGCCCCTGGGATTTGTCTCTCCTGCACCCCTGTCCCTTGGTGCCTTCCCCTCTTCTTCTTCTTCTCCTGACTTCCTCCTCCCCTCCCCTCCCCTCAGCACAAGCCCCTTCCCCATATTTTTCCCCTCTCCTTCCCTCCGCCCAGCCCAGCCCAGCCCAGCCCCTTCCCCTCCCCCAGGGCCAGCTCTAGGTTTTTTGCTGCCCCAAGCAAAACATTTTTTGGCCGCTCCGCCCTCTTTTTGTCTTTTACACGTTTGCATTTTGCAATGGGGGTTTTTTTTGTTTGTTTTCGTTTTTGTCCCGGCATTTTAGCCCTATAAATAGCAAATAGCATATTCATTCGTTTTTTTCCATAAAGGCAAAGGCGCTTCAAGTGAACTCCCCCTTTCACTGCTGCTGGGTCACAGCAGCCTTTTCCCTGCCCTGTCCAGCCCCTCCCTATGGACAAGCACCCCTCACTCCTGACCCACAGGGGGAGCAGGGTGAAGGGACAGCACAGAGCCAGAGGGGTGCAGGGAATAGTGGGGGTGTACAGGGGTGGCACGGGGAACGGGAGGCACAGAAGGACGAGGATCGCGGGAGCAGGTGCGGGGTGCAGGAGGCACGGGAATGACGGACGGGGCAGAGGGATCGCGGTCTAGGGGCAGTGCAGGGAACGGGCAGCACAGAGCTGGGGGGGGCAGGGATCGGGGGAGCAGGATGAGGTGGAGGCACGGGGAATGGGACACAGGGAACGGGAGGGGCAGAGGGATCGGGGTCTAGGGGCAGTGCAAGGAACGGGCAGCACAGAGCTGGGGGATCTGGGGGAGCAGGGTGCGGGGTGCAAGGGCGGTGCAGAGCCAGAGAGTCGCAGGGAAGAGGGAGAGCAGGGGGTCCGGGGTGCAGGGGAGGCATGGGGAATGGCGGCGCGAAGACAAAGGGGCGCAGGGCGGGCGCAGTGAGCCGGGCGGTGAACAGGGAGCGGTCTCTCGCCGGCGAGGGGGCTGGGGCCGTGGCAGGACTGGAGCCGGCGGGGCGGGTGGGGCCTGGCTGCTCTGCGCGCCGCAGCCAGCTCCCAGGGACACGCGGCCAGAGCCGAGCTGCTGCGGCCCTTTAAAATCAGAGGGGCCATGTCCTGCCGGCGTCCCGCCCTCTGGCTCGCGCCCCGCCTCCTCGCGCCGGAGCTAACACAGGCACCCCGGTAGCAAGAATCGCCGCACTTCCCCCTCCCCAGCGGCGCTCTGCTCCTCCGCCGGCTGGAGGATCGGATGGGGCCGTGCCGCCCGTAGTGCGGGCTTCAGCCAGCCCATCACATCACAACGGCCCACCGGGCCAGTCCGCCCCTGCACTCGCCAGCTGGTAAAATCTACTCGCCACGGGCAAGCGGGCGAGTGTATTTGTCGAGCCCTGCTTATAATTTTGCCAGACTTGAACCAAGCTGGGAGGGGTTGCAAATGCTTTGGAGGACAGGGTCATAATTCAAAATGATCTGGACAACCTGGAGAAATGGTCAGAGGTAAATAGGATGAAGTTTAATAAGGACAAATGCAAAGTACTCCACTTAGGAAGGAACAATCAGTTTCACATATACAGAATGGGAAGCAACAGTACTGCAGAAAGGGATCTAGGGGTCACAGTGGACCACAAGCTAACTATGAGCCAACAGTGTGACGCTGTTGCAAAAAAAGCAAACATGATTCTGGGATGCATTAACAGGTGTGTTGTGAGCAAGACACGAGAAGTCATTCTTCCACTCTACTCTGCGCTGATTAGGCCTCAGTTGGAGTATTGTGTCCAGTTCTGGGCATCGCATTTCAAGAAAGATGTGGAGAAATTGGAAAAGGTCCAGAGAAGAGCAACAAGAATGATTAAAGGTCTAGAGAACATGAACTATGAAGGAAGACTGAAAGAACTGGGCTTGTTTAGTTTGGAAAGGACAAGGGTGAGAGGGGACACTATAGCGGTTTTCAGGTATCTAAAAGGGTATCACAAGGAGGAGGGAGAAAAATGGTTCTCCTTGGCCTCTGAGGATAGGACAAGAAGCAATGGGCTTAAACTGAAGAAAGGGATGTTTAGGTTGGACATTAGGAAAAACTTCCTAACTGTCAGGGTGGTTAAACTTTGGAATAAATTGTGTAGGGAGGTTGTGGAATCTCCATCTCTGGAGAAATTTAAGAGCAGGTTAGATAGACATCTATCAGGGATGGTCTAGACCAGTGTTTCTTAAACTTTTTAAGACCAAGGAACACCAATTTTTTTTTTTTACGGGGAACACCAAGGATTTTTTTCTTGAGGGGAAAAAAAAGCCCCCAGGGAAAAGTTGTTGCGAAAAAAAAAGGAGGCTTGTCCCTTTAAGGATGGCCATTTTGATTCTGTTCTCTCCGCTGCACACCTCCGACTGTGCCATAGAACACACTTTAAGAAACTCTGGTCTAGACGGTACTGCATCCTGCCATGAGGGCAGAGGACTGAACTTGACTTCTCAAGGTCCCTTTCAATTCTAGTGTTCTATGATTCTATGATTCAGACTAAAATTTTCCATGCTGGGTTATCTGCTTCAAATTGAGAGGGTTTTTTTCCAAAAAAGTTTCAGCTAAAATGGGTCAGCCATTTCTGAGCATGAGGTTGGGAATGTTTAAAAAAAACAAAAAACCTTATAGCATTTAGTTGAAAATTTTAGTTCCTTTATTTTTAGAGGAAGAGTTTTAAAGCTGATAGGGGTTGTCTTTTCCTGTTCCTGTGGGGGGAAAAATCCACATCTGGCAGAGTCATAAGCCTCTGAAAAATCTCAGTTTACAAATTTAGTAAAAAAATTGTTAGGGTTTGGCAGCTAAATTCTCCAGAGTCCATCTGCAAGGAACATGATCCAGCCCAGGACTGTAGAAGCCAAGCAGTCTTTCCCTGAAATTGTCCCATTTGTTGTGAGCCATATCATCATTAAATAGGGAATTAGGCGGAGGGACGGACAAACTGGGACCAGCTTAGCAAGGAGAATGGGACAGAGAGCCTTGGGGTAGGGAAGACTGGAATGAGAAGTCTAAGCAAGAAGGTTGGAACTGGGACTAGGTGGTTTTTTGGGAGGTGGGGGGTGGGAGGAGGATGGAGAGATTTAGATGATAATCTAGTGAGGAGATAGTAGGTCAAAGAGTCTGAGGGTAAGCCTGGGAGGCAAGATGGTGGTGATTGAAGACTAGCTAGGAAAAGAGACTGTGATCAGGGAAGGACATTCCTGTGTCTCCCCATTCCTCAGCTGTCATTAAATATCTGTGAAGCCTTGGCAAAGTATATCCGGCAAAATGTTTGTGTTTTATCTCTTTCTACTGCTATCAGTTACTCCATTAGCTCAGCTGGCAAGAAGTCTATATGATGAATCTAAAATAGGGCTATCAATTAGTGGGCATTAATGCCTGCGATTAACGCAGGGCAGAATTAACGCCTTAAAAAAATTAACTCGCATTAACTGCAGAAGCTTCAGGGGGGTAGCCGAGTTAGTCTGTTACAGGAAAAAAACAACAAATGGTCTGGTAGCACTTTATAGACTAACAAAATGTGTAGATGGTATCATGAGCTTTCGTGGGCACAGCCCACTTCTTCAAATGACTGGAGTTATGACTTTGGGATGTGTACTCTTGAAATAAATAGGAGAGGGGAAGGGGAGGGGGGAGAAAAAGAAAAGAGAAGGGGGTGGGAGACAGCATCGGTAAGTATCTGGAGAATGGGTACTTAAACTGAAGCAGATAAAAATCAAAGTCAATAGATAGAGTCCCATGTCAGGAAGGATGCTACACAGAGAGTTGTTAGCACATACCATCAAATGCCAGCAGTGCCCCACTGCTATATATACTGGACAAACTGGACAGTCTCTATGGGAAAGAATCAATGGACACAAATCAGATATACGTAAAGGAAATGTACAGAAACCTATTGGGGAACATTTCAACCTTCTAAATCACACTCTGACAGATCTCCAAGTAGCTGTCTTGTCACAAACCAGCTCTACAAGTCAGATCCACTGAGAAACATTGGAATTACAGGTCATCTGCAAATTCAATTCACATGCTAATGTACTCAATCATGATGAAAGTTGGTTGGGACACTACCAATTTAACAACCATTGAAGGTGCTAACAGCTCTCTGTGTAGTATCCTTCCTGACATGGGAATCTATCTATTGACTTTGATTTTTATCTGCTTCAGTTTAAGTACCCATTCTCCAGATACTAACTGATGCTCTGTCTCTTGCCCCCTTTTTTCCCCCCCCCTCCCCTTCCCCTCTCCTATTTATTTCGAGTGTTCACATCTCAAACTCATAACTCCAGTCATCTGAAGAAGTGGGCTGTGCCCACGAAAGCTCATGATACCATCTACATGTTTTGTTAGTCTATAAAGTGCTACCAGACCATTTGTTCTTAATTGCAGAGGTCAGCAAACCAGCATGAGCTGCTTCAAAGATCATCTCTGGTAAGGCGCAGTAATGCAAACAGCCACCAGAGGGCGTATGGAAAAACAAAGCAGCCAGAAAGGAGGAAAAAACCCTGAAGATGTGGTTCCAGCTCCAGCGGAGAAGAAAACCAGAAAAGTAAAGACCCTGACACCTGTCCCTCTCCCCTCCCAGATGATCATATTTTTAAAAATAAAACAGCCTGGGGAAGGGGAACTTGCCCAAACGGTCCCTCCCCCGCCCCAGCAGGGCTCACGCAAGCCACCCTCTGTTTGCCTCCTGGGGCTGGGACTGACCCTCCCCTGAACTCTGCACTGCCCATGGTGGGGTCTGCCTCCCTCCCAGGCCTGGGGCTGACCCCTCCCCTGAGCTTGGGGCTGAACCCCAATCCTGAGCCCTATGCCACCTGCAGTTGGGGGCTGAGCCCCCCTGAACTCTGCACTGCCCACAGCAGAGTCTACCCTACGCTGGCCCTGAGCTGCCCGCAGCTGCGACTGACCGAAAAAAGGACTCATTTGAATAGGACACAAACATATTGATTATATAGAAGAATTTAAGTTCAGCTTTCACGATAGAATTTCCATTACAATACTTCAGTGAGGTGAACTGAAGTTTTTTTTTTTACAGTGGAAATGTTTTGTAATAAAAAATAAATATAAAGTGAGCACTATATACTTTGTATTCTGTGTTGTACTTGAAATCAATATATTAGAAGATGTATATAGAGCATGTTCCCATTATATATACAATCATTTTGACAAATCATATTAGGACACAGTGTGTTGGTTAAATAGTATTCTAAGGCAGGGTTAACTAATGAAATTAGGAAACATTCTCTTTCAATACTATTTTGTTTCTTATTTATAATTCATTTTAATCTGTGTGTCTTTAATATCATTTATATGACAGGCCCATAACTTCCTCTCTGACTCTTAGAGACATAATTGCAGAAAACATAAAAGCTTCATCTCTGTAAATCCAATTAAAGCTTTCTCTCATAAGATAGACTTTAACAGACTGAATGTAAGTTTAATGAGTGAGACTGGAAAAGATTACCTCTACCATAACAACAACAACACCACAATTAGAACATTTTACCCATGCAGTTCAGTTTAAAAAACCTCCAAACTATTCCACAATGTAAAAGAGAAGCACAAGTACTGTCAAACTAAAAGGAATATACTTATTAAATGACCCTTTTCTGAAACAGTCACTACTCCCACTCCCAAGATATCTGAACTTCAAAAAAATTATCTGTATTTCCAAGATTAATATTTTGCTAGATTAGTAATGGACTTCTGCTTGGAAATTTATCAGAATCTTATATTTTTCACTTTTTTTTTTAACTAACTGCTCAAATTAATCAGAAAGGAATATTAAGTCTGTCTTCTGCAATAAAAACTATTATAAAAGTGAGATATATATACTGAAAACTGTTATAGTTATTTCACTGGTGTTATACATTAAAATGCAAAAGAGAATGTGTAAATATTTATTAAATACACAATTACTGTCTTTTGAAATTTGAGTTGTCAGTTGCTGAGGAAAAAAAATCTATCATTCTATGTTACTTAGAATTTCACTACAGCATTAGATTCAAGTTGCTTTATTCAACAGCCTAAAGTTAAAGGAAAAAAGCAATTTAACAAATTCTAAAATTATGTGAAATTGAGACCACTTGTATTTTGCTTTTGTGGTAAACTATGAGAGTGCAAACCATTCATTTAGGTGAATAGTCCCTACCTGATGTTTGTGTTTTCTTCACTTGAAACTTGATTTTGCTTGATAGCTTGTAAATAGCAATTCCCATAACTGATTCTCTGCAGTGTTATGCAGAAATGGACAAGCAACTGAACAGGCAGGCAGCAAAGCAGATGCTACAATAAACAGACCTTGGTAATTGAGCTTCAGATAGGAGCAAGGAAAAAAGATGGTGCTCAAGAGCACAAGTCCCCACATTCTGATGTGTTCTTTTTTCTGGCCCTTGTAAATTAGAACACTAATTCCAATGATGCCCTGAACAAATTTGACTTTCAAATTCATATGCATATTGACTGTGCAACCAAAACAAAGAGTACAGAGAAAATAGACTTATGCTTGTCTTTTATAACTGAAATAAATCCTTCAGAACAAGTCTTTATTTCTAGCTCTGAGGAAGCTATTTTGTGTAATTCTACTTCTCCATAGACTGGAAAGTTAGCCAGTACAACCTATATTACTGGATTGTGGTTTGCTTCCCAACGTCACAAGAAAAATGATTACTATAGTTGCTGCAATAGAAATGTACTTTAAGAACTTCCTGGAAAGTGCTTCATATTTTGATTAAAAACCTATTTTCAAGCTACAGATCAGAGAAGGAAGGAGAAACCAATCTAATTTCTGTGTGTCAATGATCCTTTTGATTTACACTGCATTCATATAGTGCCTTTTCTATTAATGGCCTACATTTGAATTTGTACATAACTTACGTGTTTGGACTTGTTTGGGTTATTTTTACACTACTGAACAAGTCTCAGATACCTACATTCCACTTTTCCATTTTTCTTTTCAAACTGGGCCTGGTGCCATGGTATTTTCACTAGGTTCATTAGAAGTCATGAGAAAATTAGAGAACAAATTGGATTACCTGAGTTTCAAGTAATTGCTAAATACAGGTTGTTTGTGGCTCAATTCTGCTCTTATGCTGGTTTTATCTATCTGTAACTCCTTTTGCTAAATGGATTTATTCTTGATTTGCAGTATCTTTATGCTCCCCCAACCAATGTTTCCTCTAATCTTTTTCCATTCATGTGCAGACTTTTCCATCCATGTAAGGAATAAATTTTATGTCCACCAAGGCATGTGTGGATATGCACCACCAGCAGAAACAAAAAACCTAGCTGTGCCTGCTCTGCTAATCAGCTGAGTGGCATTTGAATCTCTCCTGAAAGGCCACACAAATGTACAGCTTATAAGGAACATTGCCCCCAACTGTGGTGTGGGCCCAGAGCTAGCTCCATCTGTAGTAGAACATATTCACCTGACTGCTGTAAATTGTGCCCATCTGCAATATCCCTCAAAGGTAATACTACCACCAGATCAAGACTGTTTGCAGTAATATGGCCACTCCTGCTTCAGGCTCACTTCAAAGGCCAGAAGGCCTACATCATCTGGAGACAGTCTCCTGTAGAGAGATCCTCATATCTAGGGCCCTACCAATTTCATGGTCCATTTTGGTCAATTTTGTGGTAGAATTTTAAAATAGCAAATTTAATTACGTCAGCTATTTATATCTGAAATTTTGTGGTGTTGTAATTGTAGGTTCCTGACCCAAAAGGAGTGGGGGGGGTGCCCTCACATGATGATTGTAGGGGAGGTTGTAGTACTGCTACCCTTATTTCTGTGCTGCTGCTGGTGGCAGCACTGCCTTCAGAGCTGGGCAGCTGGCGTGTGCCAGCTGCTGGCCAGGAGCCCAGCTCTGAAAACTGGACTGCCGCTGGCAGCAACACTGAAGTAAGGATAGCATGCTATGGTACTGCCACCTTTCCTTCTGTGCTGCAGCTGGTGGGGTGCTACTTTCACAGCTGTTGGACTAGCTGCCAGCTGTTGCTCTGTAGCCACCCAGTTCTGAAGAAACGAGGAGTCCTGTGGCACCTTATAGATTAACAGATTCATTGAGCATAAGCTTTCGTGGGCAAAGAGCCACTTGAATCTGACGAAGTGGGTCTTTGCCCACGAAAGCTTATACTCCAATAAATCTGTTAGTCTATAAGGTGCCACAGGACTTCTCATCGCTTTTGCAGATTTGGACTAACACGGCTACCCCTTTGATACTTGACAGCAGTTCTGAAGCCATCACAGAAGTAAGGGTGGCAATACTGAAACCCCTATGCAGTTCCCTTTTGGGTCAGACCCCCAATTTGAGAAACACTGATTTCCCCAGTGAAATTAGTGTAGAACAAAAGCACACGAAAGATCAGGTTTCATGGTTTTTCATGGCCATGAATTTGGTACGGCCATACCCACAGCCATTCCATAGGCATAAAGGGACTATCAAGATGGCTTAACTAGCTTCCTAGGGAAACTTGCCAGGAAACCAACTAAATCAACTGGAATAATCTCCAAGAAGGCTGCTAAACCAGCTTCACAGCACCTCTGTGCCACTGGAATGGCATAAACGGGATGTATACGGTCAGAGGATCTGACAGTGACAGTATGTCTACATTTCAGTAAAAAAACTCATGGCTGGTCTACGCTAGCTGACTCAGGCTTGCTCAGCTCAGCCTAAGAGGCTATTCAATTGCAGTGCAGATGTTTGGTCTTGGCTTGGAGCCTAGGTTCTGGGACTCTGTGAGCAGGCCTGCTGACAGGAAGGGGTAGGGTTGCCAGATGGTCTCCCAAAAAATACAGGACACCTGGTATTTTTTTGGTCGAGCAGAGCAAAAAAAAAAAAAAAGGAACACGGGATAAGCAGCAATCGCAACCCCCCTCCCAGCTGGGACTCCCAGTCTGGGAGGCGGGGCCACAATCGGCGCTGGGAGCCTGTGATTGCGCAGAAGCCTTGCGGGGGCAGACTCACAGCCACTCTCCCCACCCCCACCAGGCTTCTGCGCAGTCACAGGCTCCCAACGCCAATGGCGGCCCTGCCTCCCAGCCTGGGAGTCCCAGCTGGGAGGCGGGGCTGTGATCACCGCTCTGGGCGCTTCAGAAGCCTAGCCAGGGTGGGGGGAGTGTCTGGGACTCCCCACCTGGTAGTGCTCTGGGCACTTCAGAAGCCTTGCGGGGCCGGGGGGAGTGGCTGGGACTCCCAGCCACTCCTCCCGCCCCGGCTAGGCTTCTGAAGCACCCAGAGCGGCGAGCTCAGCCCCACCGCCCAGCTGGGACTCCCAGGCTGGGAGGCGGGGCCGCCATCGGCGCTGGGAGCCTGTGATGGCACAGAAGCCTGGCTGGGAGTCCTAGCCACTCCGCCCGCCCCCGCCAGGCTTCTGTGCAATCACAGGCTCCTAGCGCCGATCATGGCCCCGCCTTCCATCCGCTACCCCCGCCCACACCAGGCTTCCGTCCAGTGCGCAGCCGGAAAAATCAGAGAATACCGGATGTTGCACATGTCCAGTATTCTCTGATTTTTTTTACCGGACAAAGAGCGCAAATACCGGACTGTCCAGTAAAATACTGGACACCTGGCAACCCTAGGAAGGGGAAAAGGGGGCAACTACACTGGGGCCTAGTGATTCAAAAGGGTCCAGAGCCCTGGGCCCTTTAAATCGCTGCCAGAGCTCTAAGGGTTGGGGGGAAGTGGCATGGTGCACTCCAGGTGGCAAAACTCTATCCATTCCACCAAGGCCCCACTCCTTCCATTGCATGGAGCCAAGGGCCCACTACCTTTCCCAGGTGCCCGGTATGGCTGTTGGCTCCCCTGCCTGTGAGGTGAGAGGGTCCTAGAAACATAGAAATGGACAGGTTTTAAGAGGCGTTGAATATTCAGAATCCATATTCACTGGCTGTTCAGAACCTCTGAGAAAGCAAGTGATTATTTAGATGCCTAGGTTTGAAAACTTTGGGTAACATGCCAGGCATATCATCTGCTTTTCCTTATCTGCAATGCAGATCAGAACATGGGATGCTACACAACCGACCTTCATCTCGCTCCTGTCTGGCATGCCAATAAATAAGCACCAATAACCAAAAAAAAAGGGTGCAATAATCTTATTCATTATTTCTTTGTAAAATAAGAATGGAATAGCTCATCAACTGTATTTCAAAAACAGATCCTTAGTTTGCTCTGTAGCAGATAAAAAATGTTGATCAAGAAAGTATGCTATGATATAGATTTCATAACAGCACAATGTGGTTAATGAGGAATAAGAAAATACCTAGAAATCCACTAGTGAAGTGAAGGATGCAAATGAAAAAACAGCTATTTGATCGTACATATTAGTAGTATAAACGGACAAAGTGCAGTTTTTAAATCATTTTTTGAGCAAGTAATCTCTCTCTTGTATGCAGCTGCCAAATATAATTTAGATCGTTGCAACACTAATCCATCATTATGCCAGTCAACTACAAAAACTTTACAGGTTGCACTGCTGACAAGTGTATTTGCTGTATAAAACTGAAACAGGAGCTCAAATATCAAAGGGGTACAATTGCAGATAAATGGTTTAGCAAGAAGAGCTAAACTATAACCTGTAACTTTAAAAAGTTGTAACCTTGTTGACGCTCATAGGAGTCAGGATGCAACATGTTACACCTACACATCACAGTGAATATTGACTGGCTTCTCAAAGATGGGCCAGTACTGAAAAACTACAGTGAGCCTAATTATCCATTCTAACACTGTTGTCTATTTTAAAAATGGGGGAATAGGATTATGTTAATGTGTATGCATTTGAAAATAATTTGAATATAGACATGTGAAGTTTAAGAAGATTTGTCTTAATCTGTACTTCTGAGGCAAAGGGATATATAGAAAAATAATTTATTCCTTCATATATTTTTCTCCTTAATAGAAATTTAAAAATAAGTACTTTTCTATAAATGAAGGATTTACACCTGGTAATTTTACACTTGTTCTTTTCCTATTTTAGGCTCTTATCCTACCTCATTTTCATTGGCATTCACTATGTTAGATATCAAATGACTATTAAACATCTATGCTTTGTTCTTGTTCAGAGGAGGTTTTCGTAATGTAGGAGCATTTGCCTTCTGTACACAGATGGAACACATAGGAATGCAGTGATATTTTAAAGAATCTGTACAGCAAAATATCCTGTATAGCCACTGTACTAATAATTGGTTTTGCCTACACATTGGCTGGTACCTGTAGTTGCATCACTACTATTTTAGCTGGAATGACAGATTGGCTCAAGCTTGTGGCCATCTTGTGGTAGCAAGACTAAGGGTACGTCTACACTAGCTCGTTAGTTCGAGCTAGGTAGGGTAATGAGGGCAAGCGGAGTTGCAAATGAAGCCCGGGATTTAAATATCCTGGGCTTTATTTGCATGTTCCCAGGTGCCGCCATTTTTAAATCCCCCTTGGTCTGAACTCCGTGCCCGCGGCTACACGCGGCACGGAGTAGGTAGTTCGAATTAAAGATCCTAATTCGAACTACTGTTACTCCTCATTCCACGAGGAGTAACGGTAGTTCAAATTAGGATCTTTAATTCGAACTACCTACTTTGTGCCAGCGTGTGGCGCGGGCACGGAGTTCGACTAAGGGGATTTAAAATGGCGGCGCTCGCATGCTAATGAAGCCCGGGATATTTAAATCCCGGGCTTCATTTGCAACTCCGCTTGCCCTCATTACCCTACCTAGCTCGAACTAACGAGCTAGTGTAGATGTACCCTAAGATTTTACATAAGAGCTGCTACAATTGGAGTTCAATTGGCAAAAGGCTATAGTTCTGAAATAAGAAATTGTAAGCTTACAAGTGGAGCAGAGGTCCACCACAAAAGAACCCAAATAACAGACCTAAAGTCAGACTATTACACTTAATGTCACCTGAATAATAGTTTCTAGGAGTTTGTTTTATCATCTGATTTGCAATAAGTAATATCTCTTTCTTATGCTCATTTATTTGTATAGGAATCTAGTAATTGTTAGGCAAATATAAACACTGCTATGTTGTACTGTAACTAAATAAACTGAAAATGCAGTCCAGCTATCAGACAAACTTGTTGCACAATGGGAATTGTACGTGCCTGAGTAAGGACTGAGCCCTGATTCAGAAAGTTATTTAAATATACGTGTATTTAAGCATGTGGGTCTACTCATGAACTTAAAGTTGTGCATGGATTTAAGTACCTTGCTGAACTCAGGCCAGAAAGATTTGGCCCTGTGTAGTAAGTAGGAAGAGGGCCTAAAACGTAAGCTCCTGTTTCACGGGCCTGGTGTGAGGAATGAGATAGTGATCAAAGCTTTGCTGATATATACTAAAGTCAAGCTGTGAGCAAAAGGAAGGTCCTGCTCACAGAATGTGGCAAGAACAGGGCTGATATTGCAAGATCACACATTCCTAAAATGAGCTAGGCACAGAGCATTTGCACACATTTCAGAAGGATGGTACCAGAATACCTTGATACCAACATATTCCCAAAAGACAACTGGTACACAATGACCCCTCCTAAAGATAAGGTTAGGCTGACAGCATGATGGACAAAGATGTATAAGATGGTGAGTAATGACCGGCTACATAAGAGAATGTCAGCTCTGTCAGAGGGGCAATATATAACTGGTTTGTACTGATGTATAAAATGGTATCTCAGAGGGAGAGTATTTGGCTGGCCTAGGGATTAATGGAAAGTCCCACCATTAGCTGAACTAGTCCATCGCAACAGGCATACATGGTTTAGTGTACCCATAACCACTGAGCCATGGCATTAGGCTCATGCTTTGTTGACAATAAACCTGACAAGTGCCTTCGCTACTCACCAAGTCTGTGGATTTATTGGGCAATTTGAACAGAGCCCGCAGAACAGGCCTTCTGGCTGGAGTTGGCGCGCGCGCGCGCGCACACACACACACACACAAAATTGCTTTCCCTTTCAAGAACACACATTGTGCATAATTGTAAGAACCCTTATTATCCATTGATTATTAAAATTCCTAAAGTTTAACACAACCCCCAATGTCTCTGGTGATATACACCTCAACTTTAAAAAACTGACACATGCATATATGCAATATATATATATATATTTTTTAAAAGCACTGTGATAAGTCAGGGCATCTCCCCAGATGACACTCTGCCGTGCGCACAGTTTTTAAGGCAGCTCTATTGTCCAGTTTAACAAAACAGGTCCTCAGCTCACACATCTTCATATCTGGAGCTTTCCCTGCCTCCCCTCGCAGAGGACTTTGGCAGTCCTGATTCCAGCAGCTTCCTGCCTCACTCTCCTTCTCACAGCTAGTTCTTTTCCCTTTCAGCTCTCAAACTCCCTCAGATCCTTTATAGACCAGGTGCAGCCAGATTACAAGCACCTGATCTGGCACAGGGGACCTACTTCAGTTGCAGTGGCTAGCCACCCTATGACAAGCATTTCTATTTTCACACTGTTTATGAAGTATTGCTAGGGTTGGGCATTTTTAGCAGCTAGTGAATGGCTGAGTTACAATCCCAAAATAAAACTCAAGGGTCCACAACTCCACCCAATCTGATCATTAACTGCCAGGAAATGCTTGACCTTGAGGTTATTGTTGCTAAAATTTGCATACTCCTGCTGCTTGATTCAGGAAAAGCATAACTCTTCATAAATATAATTTAAGATATGGGATATCCAGACAGTGGGAAAACTCATGGCCATGTATGACCATTACACAAATTATTATAATACATGGACTTGTTTTAGTGGAAACTGGATGACAACAAAGTCAGCATCTCTAATCTTTTTTTCTAAACTAGTAATTATTTGTGGTGATGATACAATAGACTACATGTATTTTATCTTAGACTTCCATATTGCTAACCCTAAGAATTCAAAAATCAAGAGTCAAGCCTCAAAGTATCATGAAACTGGTTTAAAAATCATAAGACTAAAACCAAATAAAGTTCATTTTATTTGTCTTCTGATCCTTTAAGGTGCACTTGGGTCAAGTTTTCAAGCAACCAAAAAGGCTCTCAACTTACTTAAAAAAAAACCAACCCTGAATTTCTCATATCTGCACTTGACTCTAGGAGCTGGGCCTTTGAGAGAAACATTAATGATCACAAGTTTTGCAATTAAACACTGGTGACAACTAGGGATATAAGCAACTAGTCCAGTAGTCGATTACCCGATAAGCCTAGGCTGCGCCTCTGCTTTTTAAATGTAGTAAGAGCTTAATGGCTCTTACTACGTTTAAAAGGCAGAGGCTCGGTGGGGGACTGGGCATGAGCTGGGACAGCTGAGTCCCAGCTCACACCCAGTCCCCACTGCACCTCTGCTTTTTAAATGTAGTAAGAGCCTGGCAGCTCTTACTACATTTAAAAAGCAGAGGTGCAGAATCTGGGAATTGGTGCAAGCTGGGACAGCGGAGCCGGGCTGCTCTTACTGCATTTAAAAGGCAGAAGCACAGTGGGGTTAGTAGGGCCAGGAGCTAACCCCTCTGTGGCTCTGCAGTTTTCCCCCTTATCAACTAATCAAGCAGTCGATGGAAATTCCATCAACTACTCGATTAGCTGATTAAATGCAATTTAATATCCTTAGTAACACTAATATCCTTAGTAACACTAATTAATTCTGTTAGAAATGAATTAATAATTCATAACAATTGATTACGCAAATTTCATTTTTTGTAATACCTCTGTCAACAGATCATGGTTTTCTCAAATTTATTTATTTTTTAAAATTACTTGGTGAAATCCTTTATAGAAGTAATTTATTTTATAACTTCCTTTAAAAAAATCAATCTATGTTCTTAGCTGTGATGGGCTCCTTAAGTCCTATGGTATTTTTCTTGTTTTCTTATTGGATAAGTTTTATACTTGGAGCAAGGGTATTTTTTGTGAGTACTTTCAAAGGACACATTTAAAATTTACCTTTTGGGAGTAGTGAAGTCAACATTCACTTCCAGCAAACATCTATGTTAATCAAACATAGTTGAATACATTTCTGTGGAGAGGTGAACACAATATATGATGGAAGGTAGCTGAAGTAAATTTCATTTTTAAAAATAAAAAATATATAGAAAATAGTTTGCAATATTTATCCAGATTGATTTTCTCTGGAATGTCGTGTGCACTCTTTTTCTCTTTCTTACATTAAAAACCTAGTAAGGAGGAAAAAATTGAAACATGCATTCTAAAAAAATTTCTTCCAGCAGTTAATTGTTGGATGTGAACATTAAAGCAGTGCAAATTAAACTGGTTTCAAAAAGTATTTACTCTAGTGCCCTCTAGTGCTGAACACAAAAAATAGACGGCATAAATTAGTACAAGTTTGTACTCTTCCTTCATTTATTTTTCAATTTAAAAATGAAATTACATGAATGGGACAGCTTAGTTGTAACTATTTGTAATGCAAAGGAAACTTGAGCTAATTCCCAATGAAGTTATTTCTCACTTGAACTAATTACATTGCAGAGGCATCATTTTCTGTTCACTGACACTATTATGCCCTTTCTAGATGATTCACAGAACAGTGCTCAACAGAGCTTCAAAGGGAACTCTGATACAGCTATCCTGGCCAGAAAATTCAGTTGGGACATACAAAAAGAATAGTTTCTACTGGGGGAACAATGAATAACTCTTAAGGCAGGGTGGACAAACTACAGCCCATGGGCCATATCTGACCTGTCAGCCATTTTAACCTGACCCTCAAGCAGTTCCCACTGGGAAGCAGGGACAGGAGCTTGCTCTACTTCATGTGCACCAGGGCTCCATGTGGCTTCCAGAAACAGTGGTGTAACCTACACACCTATATGTCTACACTAGCGGCTTCTTGCGCAATAACATCTTGCGCAAGAAAACGTCCACACTGCCATGTGCCAGCTGTGCTTTTGCGCTAGAGCATCCATGGCAGTGTGGACGCTCTCTTGCGCAAGAAAGCTCTGATGGCCATTTTAGCCATAGGGCTTTCTTGCACAAGAAACCCCGGCCGAGCGTCCACACTGCCCTCTTGCGAAAGAGCTCCTGCGCAAGAGGGCTTACACCTGTTAAAAAAGAGCGTAGCTCTTGCGCAAGAAGCCCTCTCTTACCACGCCGTACTGTAAATTTCCTTGTGCAAGAAGCCATGAGTGTAGATATAGCCCTAGTGAGTGTGGTTCACTGTCCCATGCAGTGGCACTTAGACCACTTACAGCAAACAATAAGAACAAGGGAGCCCTACAGCCTAAGCTATGAGGTAGCTAGCTTTATAGCTCATGTGGTAAAGGCTCCTATTCTAAGCTCCAGAAGCCCCAAGTTCAAATCTGCCTAGTTACAAGTGGGCTCAACTGGGTCTCTGAAGCTCTACACATGCCCTCTCAGGTAAGGGAAGTATGTAACCCACAGACCAACTGGATGGTTTTGAGCCTGGGACCTCTGGAGCTCAATGTAGGAGCCTCTATGCTTGAGCTAAAAGCCAGCTCTCTCTCAGCTTAGGCTGTAGAGCTCCCTTGTTCTTATCACTTGCTGTAAGTGGTCTTATTGCCACTACATGGGACAGTGAGCCACACCCATTAGGTGTGTGGGTTACAGTGGCATGTCTCCCTTCCAGCTGGCTTTTATGTGTAGGGGCAGCCAGAGGGCTTCCTATGCTGCTCCCAACACAAGCAATGTCCCCTGAAGCTCACAATGGCTGGGAACAGCAGCAGCAGCAACTGTGCATGGGGATGGTCAGCGCACAGAACTGCCTGGCAATGCCTCCATGCCAAGACTGGTTGGAGGGTGGGGAACATGCTGTTGCTTCCAGGAGCTACTTGAGGAGGTAAGCACTGGCCGGAGCCTACACTCCTTTCACAACCTCTCCCTTCGTATGTCCCAACTATCTGCCCCACCTGTGATCCCCCTCCCACCCTCTGGTCCCAACCCAGAACACCCTCCTGCACCCCAAACACCTCACTCCCAACCGCACCCCAGTACCCCCAACCTGGGTCCTCACCTGTCCCCACACTCAAACCCGCTGTCCCACCCTGAAGCACACTCCTGCACCATAAACCTTTCATGCTCGGTCTCACCTCAGAGCCGGCACCCCCAGCCAGAGCCCATATATCTCCCCCGCCCATAACTCCTTGCTCCAGCCCAGAGCTCCTCCCCTTCCCTGAACCTCTGGGTTCTAGCCTAGAGTCCCCTCCCGAACCCAAACCCCTCAGCCCCGGTGCCACCCCAACCAGAGCCCTCACCCCCAAAACCAATTTTGTGAGCATTCATGGTCCTCCATACAATTTTCATATTGGAGACAGCCCTCGAGCCAAAAAGTTTGCCCACCCTTGCCTTAAGGTAATGGATTTAAATGCTAAAACATTACTTATATTTGAATAAGTGCAGAATAAACCACTTAACTGGAAAACTAGTCTTCTTAAAGGCTAAATTATGGTATTTCCCTGCTAAATAAATCCTACATACCGTTTCCTTTTAGGGTTCAAATGTGGGGGGACAAGAGTGGAGTCAAGTCAAAGGAGAAGCACCAAAAGATCCACATGGGGAAGTAAATATACACAAAAATGAGATTATGAAACTTGTATGTTACATTTACAATGTGATGGTAAAGGGGCTTGAAGTGCATCTCCCATTAGTGATCACTCACTAGTAATGCACTGGGAATCTGATCAGACCAGGCTCCTTATTAGAATATATTTGCATTGCAATTAGACACCCATGCCTGGCCCATGCCAGCTGACTCGTGATTGCAGGGCTTGAGCTAAGAGGCTGTTTAATTATAGTGTAGACATTTTGGGCTTGGGCTGTAGTTCCAGCTTTGGGATTCTCCCACCCACCAGGTCCTCCTCCCCAAACCCAAAAGTCTATACCACATTTTAAACAACCCCATAGCACAAGCTTCTTAGCCCGAGTTAGCTAGTATGGGCCAACTGTGGGTTTTAATTGCACTGTAGACATACCCTAAAATTTCATTGTGAACTTCCACTATGCAATGTCTTTAGTCACTCAAGGCTCTAGTTTCTCAGGCGAGAGGGTGCAGCACTTTGTATTAATTGCATAAGGACATAGCTCAGGATGAGTCTGCATTGACACTGGGCCTGGAGGCTTAACTTATTTATCAGTATAAATATTCTCACACTAACACTAAGTTACTTTTCTTTGGGAAGTCATGGCTCTATAGTAAACTAACAACTGATCATTTGCATACATCCCTAGTCCACACCTTCCTCTTCAGATAAAGCTGGTGATGGTCACTTCTCATTTTGCACCTTGAAGCACATGGCCAAAGTGAGGAATGTTAGTGAGAAATCTACTTTGCTTAGTATTATAGCTCAGGGGTGAGGAACTTAACGCCCATCCTCCACGGGGTAGCTGGAGCACGCTAGCCTGGGCTCTCCAAGCTGTGGTGTGCAAGGGGATTGTGGGGAATGTCTTTCTTCTTCCCAGTTGACCCACAGAAAAATCAGTCAGGGGCCACATCACTGAGGGGTTTTTTTATTGCTTCTCACTTGTGTGCAGCCCCTGACTGATTTTTCTGTGGGTCAATAGTCCCCCGACCTAAAAAAAGGTTCCCTACCCCACTATAGCTGTACCTTTCTTCCTTCCTATTCCATCCAAATTGTTACAAGACACATAAAGAATAAATCTTGCCCAACAAATTTGGAGTTTTTTATTTAGTGCAAAAGAGGAAAAGGTATCTACAAGTCTATCACATGGCCTGGTGTTGTCTAATCTTCATAAACACCTTGACTGAAATTATCTGAAAGCAGGAGTAAAAAAACAAATTAATTTACAGATTATATTAAATTGGGAGGAGTTATGAGTAATAATCAGTACAAAGAAATGATGCAAAGTAATTTAGAAATATTAGAATTGTGGGCACAAACCAAAATATCCCCTAGAAAATATAGCTAGAGAAAACTAATCCAGTAAACAGATAGCGAAGGGAAGATTAAATAAACAGAAAACAGTAACACTGAAAGAGGATTGTATTTCTCTGTCCCCTCTGATATTGCAAAGAGTCTTAAAATGGTATATTTTCACTAACAAACTAAGTATATTTGGCTGAACATTAGATATAGAAGTTACTCAATGAACATTAAAAGCATCCAGATCTGTAAGGCTGAATTTTCTAAATCAGACACATAAGTGTACCAGTAAAGATTGCACATTGACATATTTCATGTGCAAAACATATATTTGCAATAAGATTGTAAATTAGTTAAAGAACAGCCACTGGTTTTGTCTTGTCTATAATCTGCTGAAGTACCACTTACTTCTATAGCTCTGCATAATAATTAATAGTCTATATTTTACACTGCATCTGTCTGTCTGTAATATCTGTCTGCACATCCCCAGTGGACACACTGCAGGATAGCTCTCCCTATGCACTCACTGTCCCCAGTGGCAACACTCGTACTATGGGCAGCGAGACCACGGGGGAGAGCTAGAGTGCAGAGGGTACACTGGGGACAGCCATACCACCAAGGGAGCGGCTAGCAGGGTTGGGGCTCTGCTATCTTGCCTATGAGCACATCAGGTAAGTAGCCCCCTGCCCCTAACCCTTTTCCCCCCTCTCGGCCTATGGCCGCAGCGCTGGGGAGGAGGGAAAGAACAAGTTTCTGGCGAGCTGGGGGGGGAAATGGAGGGCAGAAAGAACAAATGCATTGACGAGCTTAGGGGGGAGAGAACAGGCCCCTGGCAGGATGGGGGAAAACCTGGGGTGGGGGGGAGGAAGAGGGGGAAAACACACCCCTGGTGGGCAGGGAGGCCCCCAACCCTGAGCCCCTCCTCAGCCCCCCCCAACCCTCACTCTCGCACTCTTCCCTCCCCCAGCCTCTTGCACACACACCCCACATCCCCAAGTCCCTGCCATGAAGGACCCAGGCAATGCCGGGTAAGTCTGCTTGTAATGAATAGATAATAAGTACTACACCACCACAATGGAAATTGTATATGCATTTCAATACTAGGTAAGAGAAATAAGTGTACCATAGCCTATAACTTTTTAAAATTATTCACTATACAAAGAAACTAGAGTAGAACCTCAGCATTATGAGCAGCAAAGTTATGAACTGACTGGTCAACCACACCACTCATTTGGAACAGGACATATGTAATAAGGGCAGCAGCAGACACCACTTTTTTTTTTTTAAAAGAGCGCACATTTTGATATTCAAAAGAAATAAATCTGATAATGACGCATGTAAAAAGATACATCAGGGCATAATTCGGCATCTCCTCCTGATTCAGAGGCCCTGTAGCTCATCCTGCCCCAAGCTGCTGAGAGAAAGGGAGAAGAGTACTATATGAAGTTATTTTGTTTAAAAAAATCAACTGTAAAAACATTTTGGATGCTTCAAATCTGCTGTCTGTTGATGAGTGAAATTTCTCTATAGCTATCATATTAATTTTTGCTTGGATGTTGGAGAAATCTGAACTGATAGTTTTACTTTCAATGTTTTTTCAACCTCAGGTGTGTTAAAATGTGCCTGGGTCCTACAAAACAGATAATCAGAGAATACTGTTTATAAAAACATTGTGTTGATTTTAGGGTTTATTCTTTTTGTTTGGGTACAACATTCTTTAATATTTCTTCATGAACTATCTTTCTAGTGACACCACAAGCAGCAGATGCAGAATAATATATACAGCATTTCTGACAGCATATATACCTTTAATACAAAAGCAGTAACATATATATAAAATTAATGCAGAAAACTAAGTCTTATTCCAATAAAACTATTGAATGTAGTGGGTGGCGAGAGAGAAAATACATTAAAGTTGATTGTTTTGTATGCCTGGACCTCAGAATCCTCCTCCATCCTCCTCACAAATCATAGACAATGTTACATTTCAGTGGCACTGAGAAAGAGAGAACTGCATAATTATTTTTACATATAAATGACCTGACTAAACTAAAACTTTCAGTAATGTGTATATTGTTACCTTCTTAATAGGTTTGTGCTTGTACACAAAAAGTATTATTTAACACAAAAAGCAGCATGTGTAAAGCTTAAACTTATCTTCTGAGAGTGCTGTTTGGACACTATTATTCTTTAGTACTTACTGTACACTTCAATAGGAAAGGAATACTAGAGTTGAAATTCTGGCCTCAATGCAGTCATTGGTAATTTTGGTGTTAACTTTAATAGAGACTGGATTTCACCCTGGATGTTTAAGTGGTGTGGATTCTTTCACAGAGAAGGAAGCCAATGTACATTTAGTCACGTTGCTTGCATAACAGTATTTCCCTGGTAAATCTCAGATGGACCAGATTCACAAATACATCACTTGAATTAAAACACTGCATTTTTCAACTATAATGGTGAGCAAAGAGACCATCCCATACAAGTTTAAATTTAGTTTTCAGGCTGAAAGACCTTCAACACTGAACTGTCTCACCATTTCATGTCAACTTAATGCTTAGCAAAAGTACTAGTGGTTTGTAGAATGAACTCTAACATGAACAGAACAAGTGCAGCAGCTTAAGCAACAAAAGTGTCTGCTGCGCCTTTGCAAACTGCCCAACCAAACACACCTTGACCATGACCTTAGGGGACCACCTCTATGGGTCAGGGCAGCCCTTGGCCTTTAAAGCTAAAAATTCTATTTATTGTTGAATGGGGTGTTCGTTTGAGACACATGGATTCTTTTCCACTAGTAACTGGATTGAGACCACTCATTTATTTGACATAAAGTACTACAGAGTCTTCAGATGAAATGACGTTCACTCACTGTTGAGCTGGGCTGGATTTCAAGTGGTACCCAGAAATTGAAGACTGTATCTCATTACAAAACCGAAGTCCTCTTCTAACTTGCTTTCCATTTTATAAGATGGGCTAGTTTGACATAGTGGGTCATAGTCCTAAAAAATTTTCTCTTCACCTAGCATTCCAACATTTTAGTACTAAATGAATGGATGTTAGAATTTAAAAGAACTGATTGATCTTTGATTCAGAAGTTCCCGACTAGGTGCATAAGTATGCATATGTAAGAGAGACAAAGAATTATCCCTAGCTGCATAAAAAGGAAAAGCACAAATTATAAAAATGAAATTAATAAAATTTAATTATAAAGGGGTAATAATATCCTGCAACTAAGCAATCCACCAATACACTACATGTACCCCCAAATAATTTTTACGGTTGTGTCCATATGGACTTTGCACAGGATGCCAAAAAGCAAAGAATACTATACAGGAAAAGTTCTCTCAATAAAATAAACATTCCTTCATCTTTAGTTTCTCTTCTTAGCACAGAAAAAATAAATTGTCAAACAGCAGCAGACTTACCAGCAGACTTCCAGAGAAGCTTGAATTTCCTTCTTCTTGAGCTGCTCAGTGATTTTGGGAACCAATAAAAAAGACATGCTATCCTTCTGATGGTTTTGCTAAAATCATTTCGTATTGCCATAGCTAAAAGTATTCTGTAGTTATATCACTAACAAGAGAATTATGCACACAGGATGGGAAAGAAAAGACCATGAATACCCACACATAGTATATTAGAAGTTAACTGAGACTCAGCCAGTATGTCTCGAACCACCTGTCAGTCCTAAATCCCCTCCCTCTCAGTCATTCAGTTGGATGTCCTTTAGACCTCCCTCTTTAGAACAAGAAGCAGCTATATTAATAGATGCTTTCGCTAAAAAAAGATGAATGCCTCATAGCTGATGAAGAATTTTAACTTAGTGCTGTCTTTTCAATAATTTAAAAAAAAATGTATTTCATAGAAAGGCTTTTTAAAATCCCTTGTTACCCTCTAGCTGCCTTTTCTATCTCACAAACTGAAACTAATGTCAAACAACTGTATGATAATTGTCCTTGCAAGAGCTTTTTGAGACAAAAGGATTTTCCTCTAAACAGTGCCATAGGGAGGGTTTCTTGTAAAATTATTTTATGAAGCTTCTCTGTATTAAAAAAAGAGCAATTTCTATATATGAACAATAGTTTTTTAAAACTTCAACAGTATAAAGACACTAAAAGGAAGTGTCAAAGTAATATGAGTGTCCATTTGTTTACTACTGTGTAATTTTCTGAAGTTTGTATGTGGCATCTCATTACTATGTGCTTTCAAACAAGACATTAATTTAAATATACTAATATATTCATCCATGCACTAATATACTAAACAGCATGTGTTCTTGCATGTATTTTTAAACTGTATGAACGTTTAACATTTCCAAACTTTGATATGTTTCCATCCAATTATGTTACATCTTCCAATTTGGCTCCTTGTATCCTATTTGACTTTCTTCTGCTAAGCACAAATGTTACATCATATTGTAAATCAACACTAACTAAATTATTGAGCACAGATCCTTTCAGATGAAATTTTAAAATGCATTAAGCAAGAGATTTATAAACACAAGTTAAGTTCACAAAACTTCAGTAAACAGAGCTCATGTTGTACTCCTATAAACTAAAATATGTAAAGTATTTAACCCCATTTTATACAGCGAGCATTTTTAACATACTGCCCTTTCTGAGACACAGGCTAGATAGACTGCATTTCCTTTGGTCAATATGACACTGAAAAAAAAATAAACATTACCATTTATACCAGATCTGTCACAATTCTCCAGTCAGTGTCAATTAAAGAGTAGGAGCAAGAATTCCAGCTGAAAGAGCTGTCTATTGTTCTAGTTACACACATGTATGCCAGCAGGCATCTAGTAACAAAGTGACAGGTTTAGCACAAATGGGCCACCAATTCAGAAAATGCAAGTACCAGAGTTGGAGACCCATTAGATAACTTGTTTCTCCCATCAGATAAAATTACAGGCCAGCCACAGATGTCTAGTTGCTATACAGAGACATCCATAGAGCTAGCTTGTTACAGAGGCTTCTATTTATTACCTTTTGAAATTTAAAATTCTATTACCTTTTGTAACTCATTTGTGTGTATATGTTGACCTGCTTTAACCTTATAAAGAACTGACATATCTTTTTCTAGTTAATAGATCTTTAGATGGTTTATTATACGATTGGCTACCAGCGTTGTAGCTATCTACCAAAACAGCAAGCTTGCCTAGGTGACAAGATAGGTTGGAATATCAAAGGGAACTTTCTGTGGCACTATGGTTAAGTTGTTATAGTGCCTGAGGAGTTTACACTTGATACTTGGTTGGTGAAATCTAAGTATAAAACTCACAGCCAATTTGGGGTGTGTGCCCTGCTTCTTCATAGTCTGTCCTGACAAGCCTCCCATCAGAAAACCCCAAGTGCTGTACCTACTGAGCCACAGCACTCTTCTCAGAGGCAGAAAACCCAAATTCTCTGGGAGAGGGCAGAATTGAACCTGTGCCCCACACACGCTAAGTGAGTGTTCTAACTGCTTTGCTAGGAGTTACAAAATGGGTGCCACCTCCTTCTCCTACAGTTGGGTTTTGAATAGGGCCTGATCTGATATGTACATTCAGAAGGTTGCTGCTGGGTTGGACCCACTGGATAAATTATGTGGCTGATTGCCTGTCTTTCCCTGGTTTGAGAATCATTCTGGGGTTTACGCTGGAGACAGGCATCCAGACACTTAGAATGAGGTGGCAGTGTATGTGCCAAGAGGCAGCAACTTAAGTGCCTAGGGATTTCTACTTGGACAAACTTAAGAGCCAAGTGAGTTTATGTGCCTACAAAGTAGCTTTGTGGATTACATGGGGGGAGGCGGGGATTTAGGACTCTAAGGGTATGTCTAGACTACACGGCTCCGTCGACGGAGCCATGTAAACTAGTTTACCCGGCATAGGCAAAGAAGCGGGGATTTAAATAATCCCCGCTTCATTAAAATAAACATGGCCGCTGCGCTGTGCCGACGATCAGCTGATCCGGCCCAGCATGGCAGTCTAGACATGGATCTGTCAGCTGGGGAAGCCTTTGCAGACCGATCCCTTATGCCTCGTGAAATGGGTTTAGATGCCTATGAAGAGGCATTCTCAAGTTGCACTGAGGTTAATCAACAAGGCTAATGCAATTTTATATGAGCCTGCTAAGAGCTGCGTTCCTTAAATCAAAATATTCTCTGACAGTAATGATAACTTTGTATTAAAGGAGCACATATTAAGGCTAGATTTAAACCTTTCAGTCTGTCTAGACTAAACATCACCACCACATGTTTTATGATTTCCTAAGAAGATACCAGGGACTGAATTGTGATTCAAAGTCACAGTGTGGTCCCAGGTTCCCCATGTTCTGTGGGGAAGTAGTCTGTGCAAATTCTTATCTTGGCACAGATTCCTAGCTCAGTCACGCAGGCTTGTTCGAGGGGGTGGAGCCCAATTGCTCTGGCCACTTCCCACTGCCTCTATGGGAAGGAAAGCAGCAGCCTATCCTCAGCTGCTCTTCCCTCTGCAATGAATGTGACCTTCAGTGTGGGTAATCTGTGACCCCTTATTTCCCTGCACTAGTGAAAGGGCACAACCAACCCCTAGGAAAGTGTTTGAGAATTTAGCATAAATCAATGTAAGGAAAGGAAATCTTTTGGATTTAAAAACTGAAGCAATCATGGTTGCATAATAAAGAAAAATATTGTATTGAGTGACTCAAGAACATAGTCAACCCATAATAGTGTGTAGTAGGGATGTAAGGGAGTAGTCAACTAGCTGACTACTCACATTCCACCCACCTCACCTTCTTGCTGCTTCACAGGCAGCAAGAGGGGGGGAAGCAGGAGCCCGTGCTGGGAGGGACCAGCTTAAAAGCCGGTTTCCCCCCAGCACCATAGTGCCGCCTGCTCCCCCTCGCTTTCGGAGGCAGCTGGAGGGAGGGGGCAGGGGCTGCTGCAGTGAAGCAGCCCCTGTCTGCCAGGGGTCCCAATTCCCCACCGGTATCCCCTGTGGACAGGGGCTGCTGCTGGCTGGGAACGCAGCCCACCTCAGTACCATCTTGCACTGGGTGCAGGACCAAACACTGCTGCAGCTCTGTAATTTAAAATGCAGTAGGAGCTGGGAAGCAGGCTGCCCGGCTCTTACTGCCTTTTAAATGGCAGAGCCACATTGGGTTTAGTCCTGCACACGATGTGAGCCAGGATTGAGCCGGGCTGCCTATCAACTAATCGAGTAGTAAATAAAAATTCTATCACTACTTGATTTGTTAAATATCTGCTTCCTAGCATCCCTAATGTATAGTAGGGATGTAAATGGTTAACATCACCCTTACTGGGTGATGCTGACCAGTTACCGTTAACCAGTGGGTTGCTCCAGCCCTGCAGGGCTTGCCCCGGGTAGGAGGCCCTCCAGCGCAACCGGAGCAGCTCCCACCCATGGTTGACACAGCCCAGTGCACCACGGGCAGAGGCGCTCCAGCCCAGCTGGAGCAGCCCCTGCCCATGGCAGGTGGGCCACTCTAGCCCAGCTGCGGCCCTCCCCCTGCTCCTGTTTAATCAGTTAAACAGTCACATGTAACTTTCAACCAGTTAACTAATTAACTGGGATTTTACATCCCTAGTGTAGAGACCCCTGGGCAATTCGATCATCACCAGATCAGAGGAAGGAGGATTATTTTTATAATCTCCTCTGGCAGATTGACAATGCCAGCTGAAGACAGACTACATCAGACTTTCCTTTCTCAAAGCATCCCGCCATCATTAACACCGGTGGTAGCAAAAGTGGGAGAACTAGTGTGGAGGTACTGCCAGTGTCCTACAACATTTTAACCACTTAGACTAGCTCTAAGCAAGGTAGACAACATGATGGTCAAAGCATCAATGGCAAGTTTACACTATCACGTCCACAGACGAGAACACTTATGGAGCTGCACCAGTGGTGGCAAAAGAGGGACATATGCAGGGTAGAATATAACAGGGGTGGTCAAAACGTGGCCTGCAAGTCACATGTGGCTCTTTTACCATTAAAGTGTGGCTCACAGAACTCATGACATCCTCCTCATTTTCCACTTACCAGTCTGGAGGCGGGGTTCGGGACCTCTGCTGGGAGGTAGGGTAAGGGATTCTTCCCAGCAGGGCAGGAGAGTCTCAGGGCTTCAGCTCCATTAGGCACATTTGCTTGGGCCTGAGGCTTCATCAGGAGTGGGGCTGAAGCCCTGAATCCTGGCAGGTGTTCTCCAACTCAGACTTCTGAAGATTGTTGTTAGTGGCTCGTCGGGTCAAAAAGTGTGGCCACCCCTAGTATATATATACACAGACCTTGGGACTCAGTGCTGATGAAGGCACACCAAAGCATGGGTGCTGAGAGTTACCAAAAAGGAATGTCTAGAATCAATGCTTGTTATTTGACTTACTGAAGATATTTTGCTGGGGGCATAGGTGATGCATAGGGGAAGGACATGAGGGGCATGTGCTCCCCCATACACCATGTGCAGGAGGAGCAAGGGGCCAGTCAGCAGCCAGCTGGGACACTAACAGCGGGGGGAATGTCCTCCCCTCTTCTCCTCCCCCCCTCCCGCACTCACCAGCGGCAGTGGGGAAAGTGGAGCAAGGAGGCCCCAGCCTGCTGTACTCCTCCAGCCACGTTGTCTGGGGGAGGGACGGGACTGGAAGAAAGTGGAGTGAGGCAGTTCCGGGAGCAAAGCCCCTTTCACAGCATGCATGTGCCTGGTGCTTCCAGCCAGCACAGCATAGGCTGTAGAAGAGGCTGGAAATACTAGCAAGAGCCAGCAGGAGCATCCCTGCCAGCCTCTTTCTTACTGGTGCAGTACACCAGGGTGCACGGACGTACTTTCACCTTTGCCTATGCCTTGTCAAGCCTGTGCATGTGCTATGAGATCACAATAATAGGCATGATATAAAACAAATACTCAAATAAAGTCAGTAAAAACTAAAAATTCCTGCATATGTGCTCAGCTCAGCAAATTCCACCACGGCTGGTTCAGATTTCTACCTCAACTGTTCACCCAATCCCAACTAGGGATGTAAGCAGCTAGTCGAATAACCGATAAACAGGAACTTATTGGTTAGCACTACTGACTAGTTGCATCCCCTCCTCGGCTGTGGCTCTGCAATGTTAAGGGTCAGGAGATCTGGGATGTCTTCACGCACTGGCTCCCCTGTCCCTTACAATGCAGAGCGGCAGCGGGGAAAGTTATGCTGGGACCCAGCGTGAGTCAGACTGAGCACTGTAACTGCCTACCCTTATTGAATAATCGAGTAGTTGATTTAAAAAAAACAATCTATTGACTACTCAGTTAGGAAAGTAACCGCATTTTAACATCCTTACTCCCAGCAGAAACCCTCTTCCAGCAAGTTGCTACGTTTTTTTAAAAAAAAGGAAAAAGACATTTTCCCAGCAGCTACACACACACACACACACACACACACAAAGAAAAAGGGATTAAAAATTAACCAGCAATCAGTAATCCATAACTCCCAGAATCTTGCTTTCATGTAAATGACTTTACAAATAGAAAACTACTGCATCTTCCTGCCTCTCAGTAATGCAAAGCAAATTGTCATAAAATATAACAATTTATGCCTTTGTGACTAAATTAGCATAGCTCCAATAGTGGGTATTTTTGTTTGTTTGAATTGTTTTATTTTTGTACTTTTACATAGGTGTGAGATTAAAGACCTTTCTCGTGTATTTTTACCATTGAAATACTGAGATCTCTCATTAGTTATATACCAGAAATATAAATGTTATGTTGAAACAAAGAAAACAAGGACTAAGAAGAGAAAGGAGAAAAATGGCAGAATATTTACATGAATTATAGTTATAAGTGAAAGACATAAACATACGCTAAAACCAACTATATTAACATTGCACCTGACAATCATCCTGGTGTACTGAGATGCATTACTTGGTGTATCTAAATCACTGAACACTGAGTACCCTGTAGCTGTTCCATAGAATACAGAACACTACTGACTTCAGTTGGTATTATACAAGTAATAGAGCTTTTGGAATTAGGATGAAATCTATTGATAACAGATAAAATATTGCCTTTTTGGGGGTTCAAAACTGGACAGAAAGCATGTAACAGAAAAGAAGGGCTTAAGCAGCTTTGATCCCTTTTATGAACCTACGGAACCGTCTCCATGCACTACCTCTCTTTTAACCCGTGGAAATTCTAAAATACCTTACAATGTCAGCTACCACAGTGCCACACAAATGCCTGTTCTTTCAGCTGATGTTGTAAACAAGAAGCGGAAAGCATTATCTCCCACAAATGTAAATAAACTTGTTTATCTTAGTGATTGGCTGAGCAAGGACAGCATGGACTTGTAGGCTTTAAATTGTTTTACTGTTGAGTGCAGTTAATTTTTTGGATGCAATTCTACAATTGTAAGTTCAACTTTCCTGATAAAGAGATTGCACTAGTTTTGTATTATATTAATTAAAATACTATTTCTTTTTTCCCTTTTTACACTGCAAATAATTGTAATAAAACAATATAAAGTGAGCACTGTACTCTTTGTATTCTGTATTGTAATTGGAATCAATAGATTTGAAAATGTAGAAAACACCAAATAAATGGTATTCTATTATTGGTTAACAGTGTAATTAATCACAATTTTAAATCAAGTGATTAATCATGATTAATTTTTATTAATATTTGAATCTCGTCAGCCCTGTTTATTTTATATTCTTTGCTGTTTGGAATGTGCAGATGTCAAGACAGAAGAGTGATAATGCTAAAATGAAAATTAGAGATGGTATGTGTACATTGATGTGATTAAGTATCATGATGGTAATGGGCTAATTTTTTGGAAATGGCGTTGTCTTCACATTGCAACCTTAACATTCTTTAAGATAATTTGTTGTAGATGTATTGTGCATATATGTGTAAGTAAAAATTAAATATTAACTAAACATGAAAAGCTGTTAATAGATTAAAAGAGAGGTTTATAATGGAAAGAATAAATTAATCTTAATTGTAGTCAGCTATGAGGTACTGTTGTCATAGTAATAATAATTCATAACAAGTGACTGGTCTTTGATTTACTAGTCAGCAAGAAAGGTCACTCTTGTAAGCAGTTCTGTTCCAGAACACAGATAAAAATAAATATAAAGGCTAGGACTGGAAAAGGGGCATTGAGTAATCTTACAATATGATTTGACACATAGTATTGGATTCAGTGTATGATAGATCACTTTGCCTGCAGGCTTTAGTTTACTAGGTGTCAAAATGAGTAGATTTCTGTTTGGGAGCTTGGATAGAACTACGTACAAAGGAAACGGAGTAGAGCAGGGGTGGGCAAAAGGGCCTCTGTGTGCCGGATCCAGCCTGCCAAGTGGGTGGATCCAGGCCACAGAGGCCCTGCTGCTCCCCTGCCCCCAGGCCAATTAGGGTCTGGGGCCGGGGGAGCGCCCGAAGCCTTCTCTGTTCTGCCCCCGCCCTGTGAGCAGCACATGGCGCTTTCCTCCGCCCCCAGGCCCTAATTGCCCTGAGGGTGGGGGAGCGTGCGAAGCCTCCTCCCGTCCTGCCAGGAGCACGTGGCGCTTTCAAGCGCCGTGCACGGCTCGCAGGGCAGTGGGGAGAACAGAGGAGGCTTCACGCGCTCCCCCGCCCCCAGGCCAATCAGGGCCTGAGGGTGGGGAAGCTGCGTGAAGCTTCCTTCGCCCTACCCTGGCCCTGCGAGGAGCCCGCGGCATTTCAAAGTGTGATGTGCTCCTCGCAGGGCGGGAGGAGGCTTCCCATACTCCCTCAGCCCCAGGCCCTGATTGGCCTGGGGATGGGAGAGTGTGCCAAGCCTCTTCCAGGTCATGGGTGCCTAGTAGGATGGGGGCAAAAGGGCTCCCCAACCCCCAGACCAATCATGGTCTGGAGGGTGGGTAGCCCCGCCCCATCCTGTTTAGGCCCGCCCCTTCTGGGATGGCCCGGGGCTGCTTCAAAATTTTTTGATGTGGCCTCCGGGCAAAAATTATTGCCCACCCCTGGGGTAGAAACAGAAAACAAAATATGGTGTTAACCATGAAGCTAGGGTTGCCCAGTATTCAATCGGATAGTCTGGTTTTTGGGCCTTCTGTCCGGTAAAAAAATTCAGAAAATACCGGACATGTGTAATGTCCGGTATTTTCTGGTTTTCCAGCTGGGTGCCAGACGGAAGCCTGGTGGAGGCGGGGGAGTGGCTGGGAGACGGGGCGCAATTGGAGCTAGGAGCCTCCGGTTGCGTCTGTCGTAGGAGTGACACCTTGGTGAGGGGCGGCGCTGCGGGACCATCCCGGCAGCACACCAGCTGCTCTGCCCCGGCTTCCCCAAGTCCGCCGCTGGTCAGTTTCAGCAGTGCCGGACTTGGGGAAGCCTGGGGCAGAGCAGCTCCAATTGTCCGGCTGGCCAGAGCACTTCCGGGTTCCAGTTGGTACCGGACTATCGGGAGTGCCGGGCCACTGGACACCGAACAACTGGAGTTTTACTGTACTTAATAGAAATCCTATTAGGGCTTCAGGAACCACAGTAGGTTGTGTTTTCTTTTTCAGATTGTTGTGTGTTGTGAAAGCAGGACTTGAAAGTAAAAAGTAATCAGAACTCTGGCAAATGTTATTGTGTCTCTTTTAAAGACACAGCTCCTGCTTGCTTTAAATCTAAAAGAAAGCCAGAAAGTGTCTATGAATGCAAATGACCTAGCTGGCAGCACAAAGTAACTGCCCATAATGAATATAACTGGCCAGCAAACAAAATAGCTAGGCTCAAATTATAACTCTAAAAACAAAAAAGGTATGAAAAAGTCAAATCTGAGAAGAAGAAAATATATAAATACCCAACTGTGAAAGATTTGATGCTGATGTTACTGTTTAACATTTGGCTAAATTTAAAGTGTATAAGTAACCTTGTAATGCTGTATAATTTACATGATTTTGTTTTGGAAAAAGAAAAACCTTTAAGAACGCTAAAATGGTAATTGGAAATACACCTCATGCTAAAAAAAACCCCAAAGCATTATAGTAATATATAATATATATAATGTTTCTTGGCTATTCTCTGTAAATAAACTTAAAGCTTAGCACAGCAGAGAAACTTACTAACCTAGTCTGCTGTATAAAAAAAGAGGGAAACTGTACACCACCACATAAATTTGATAGTTGGACAGTGGGATAATTTACCCTAAACCTTTGAAGGGCAGAAGCCATTGAAAACCCTGCCTGCTTACAGAACAAAAACATAGGTAAGCATGGGGCTATCTGCAGGCAAAACAGAGAAATCAAAAAAATATTTGTAAAAGAAAGAAAGGAGGATTTTAAGCAATAATCTGCCATCCCCCAAAGGGTAGAAAATGTTCTTTTGTCTTTCAGAAAATCAGAAGAAGTTGATACAAGGTGAAGAACAACCTAAAATACCATGGAACTACTGTCGCAACAAAGATTGTGTTTTCTGTTTGTGTTTGTCTTGTGGTGCTTTGTCTTATGGCTAGCATTGCTGTGTATTGTGTCTAAAAAAAGGATATGTAAAAATATTGGTTTATTTTATAAAAGTGTTAATTACAATGTGTTAACCTCCAGCCTGCAAGTCCAGCTGAATGCACCTGGATGTTTTATAAAATTAAAAGTTTTTTGTAAAGGCCATTAACACCTTCTCTAAATACTGTAAGGGGCAGTACAGTAATGGCCCTGTAAAAATATAGTTACCCTAACACTGTTTTCATGTGAACTACAGAGCTGCCTGTCACCCTTTTGCTGCCTCCCACAGAGGCAGCAGCGCGGGGTTGGCGGGGAGGAGGGAGCTGGTACTCTGACAGAGCCGGCTTTTAAGCTGGCTCCCCCTGAGCACCAGATCCTGCTGAGCTGCCAGCCCTCCTTGCTGCTGCCTCCGATAGGCAGCAGCATGGAGGGTGGGAAGGCAGGTGGTACATGCAGGAAACCAGCTCCTGACACACTCTGGCTCCTCTGGGGGGAGACAGGCAGGAGCTGATGCTCATGGGGAGCCAGCTTAAAAGTATCAAAGTATCTGTATCACGAGGCAGCAGTGCAGGGAAGTGGGAGAGGGGCTACTCCCCGGGATCTGGTGTGTGCAGAGAATTGGTTCTGTTTTGCTGCCTCTGTATCCAAGGCAGCAGTGCTGGAGGGCAGGCAGGAGCCATTGCACACAGGGAGCCAGCTTTTAAGCTAGCTCCCTGGGGAGCTACCTGCCCCTCCCCTCATGTAACTGCTGAAATTTTCAGCAGTTACACTTTTACTTGATTAAACACATTTTAACATCTTTAGTATGTATAGTTGTGCATAGTTATTTGGATCCCACTGTGCCCATGTGGTTCCTTCATATTAGTTTTTTTTTATAAACAGCACATCAGTACCTCTCTGAATAAATCTGAACCAGTGTCCTATCACATCTCAACTCCTAATTTTAATATACTTTAACAAAAAAGGCAGTTTCAGTGTTAACATTGGATTACAAATAGGGTCCTAAAATGACAGAAACTAGCAGGAGGCTGGAGGGGTCAGTGAAGTATTGGAAGCTACTTTTAACTCATTTTGTAAAATTGAGTAGGCTTCAGACTGATGGTATCTCTTCAATGAACTTAAGATACTTAGTGTTAAAAAACTGGATTGAGGAGGTATTATAAAACTGTCCACAGTGTCAAGACCCAGTAACTGAAAGACACACAGTTGTCTGGACTGAATCTGAGGACTGCTTTGGGAAAGATGAGTTAGGTCCATACTACATACATCTCCATCAATTACATCACAAATCTCTTGTATCTAAGATGGTGTTCTTTGGTGGGTTGCAAAATGGGCTTTACTGAGCAAGATAAAACTATTTTCAGAGCACCAGATTAAAAACCATCTCAAGTTTCCTTCCAGTGTTAACACACAAAAGCAGACTCACAAAGCATAGCTATTGTTTTCTTTCTAGCAGTTTTGTTACATGTACAAGCTTTTGAAAACACCTATACAAATATGTATAGGTATGTTACTGGAGCAATGGCAACATAAAAATGAGACTGAAAATTATGGAGATGTAACTAGAACTAGTTGACTCATCTGAGGAAGTGGGTTTTGCCCACGAAAGCTCATGATCCTGTAACATATTTGTTAGTCTCTAAGTTTTTTATTTAAGTTACAGACTAGCACGGCTACCCCTCTGAGACTTTAAAACTAGTTAAGATCTCAAGAAAATGGTATTTAAAACCCAGAAGTAGTCTTTCCTCTTCCCCAAATAAAAAATAAAACCCTGCTACTGGAAAACATGCTCAGAGGGCAATGCTGTGTGTTGGTAGAGAGATGGATTAGATGACCTAATACATTTCCCTTCTCTAACATCTAGAATATGAAAATTATATCATAATTACCATGATTCTACCCACAATAGTTCTGGGTAATATAAAAGCCAGAGCTGGCCAAGATCTAGAAAATCATAATCCATTCCTCTGCCAATGTAAGATTGTTCCCTACTGTATGTTTTCAGTTTTTTGTCTAATATAGTTTTGTTCCAAGTCATGAAGCTTCCTCCACGCCTCTTAGATAACTATTCCACAGGAACAGATCTCAGCATTAGCCAGTTTTTCCTGACCTACAACCTAAATGCTTCTGTTAAATTCCAGCCCATTATTCAGTCACCCTGTATTTCCCTGTAACCACCCCGAGCAGCTTCCCGCCCTGGCAGGTGTTTACATCAGCAAATGCTTGTAGATATTTCTCATGTCATTAGGCGCCTCACAATCCTATTTGATAACTAGGTACCTGGCTTACTCATGACGGTCACCAAACTAGGTTCCTAGGCAGCTTTAGGTGGCTAGTGTCAGGTGCCCAATCACGTCCCAAGGCCCTGTGCAAGGCGAGGCACAGACCTAGACCACAGAGTTTTGTTTGAACGTGGCTCTAGCCAGCTCTGTTCCGCTGGGGGAAGGAGGGGAACAGCAGAGAGGAGAAGGAGAAAGGCTTGAGGGGGGCGGGGGGATTAATGAGACCACGGGAGAAGAGGGAAGAGAGAAGGGGAGGAGGAGACAGGCCCTGCGGGAGGGAGGCGATGCCGAGGGCAGGGGAGAGGGAGGCCACCAGCGCTGGGCAGCAGGGGGGCTCTGCCTGACTCACCCGCGCACCGCAGGCTCTGGGAGAAGATGAAGTGGCAGCAGAGGTCGCACCAGGTCCTCAGCGCCTCCTGCAGCCTGAAGCGGTGCCGCCGCCCGCGCTGGCCTTCGGGCTCGGGCTCGAAGATGGTCCGGACGTGGCGGGGGCGCTGCGGCCCGGGCCGCCGGCGGCCGCACACCGCGCCCGGGGCTCCGGTTCTGCCCGCGCGGAGCGGCGGCGGCTGCTCCCCCAGCGGGGCGAAGAGCTCGCGGGCCGGCAGCGCGGGGGACCGGGGCGCTCGGGGCGCCCTCACCACCGGCACCCGCGGCAGCCGCCTCTTGTCCCGCGGGCTGGGGGCCCCGCCGGGCCCGGGGGCCGCCGCCATGCGCAGCCCGCAGCCTCGGGACGCGCCGCCCGGCAGGCAGCACCGCGCAGCCTGCGGCGGCACCTGCCCTGGGCGGGCGCTGAGTAGAGCGGGGCCGGGCCCCGTCCATCCTCTGCCTGTGCTGGGAGGCGGGGCCGGGGCGCAGCCCGCTGCCAGTGCCCCCAGGTGTGGGGGTGTGGGAATCGGGTGCCCCTCGGCGCGGGGAATCGCGTGTCACCGGCGCTGGGAGACGGCGGCTCCGGTGTCACGGCCCCGCCAGGGCCCCGCGGCTGCTCGCTGCGGGGGAGCCGTCGCTCAAGGATCAGGTTCGCTTGTGGTACAGTGACTGCGGTGGGCTGATGAGCCTACCACGGGGAATCAGTAGGTGGTCCGAGGTATAGCGGGTCTGAGAGGAGGTAGCAATATTGTACCAGGAGAAGGGCACGTGGTCATGTAATTAAAGAGCATCGTAAAGCAGAGAGACAAGGAAGCAGAGTTAAAAGTTGCAATATTCATTGGAACCGGCTTCTTGACTTAGAAGTGCTTAACTCTGCTTTAAAGTGCCTTCTTAGGAGACGCGCAAAATACGGTGTTTCCACTAATTCCTGCTCCGCCAGCTTGCCAAAGATTAAACACAGAGCTCATAAATAAAATACATTTCCTAAAAAAAAAAACAAAACCCCACTCAACTTTGTGCAGTGTTCTGCAGATGATGAACCCAACCTTGACCAAAGCTTCCAGAATCTAACTGTACTTGACCAATATACTTAAATAGCAGGTTTGTCCTCTAGTTGGCCAAGTCTTTTTTAAAACGTAAAGAAGTAATACTTGAATAGTGCAGAAGAAGAAAGAAACACATGAAGCAATTTACAGAAGATGCAAGCTGATCTAGGAGAGAAATCATGGATTTGGCACAACAGAAATATGGGATTTGTTTCGAGCTCTGTTACTAAATATCAGTATGAAACTCGGAAGTCCTTTACTTTCCCTGAGGTCCAAAGAAGTTATTTGTAAAAAAGGGTAATATTTGACTACCACCAGATTGCCCAGCAGTTTCTGGGAAGCACAGAAAATTAAGAGCAGGAATGCAAGTAATAAGGCTAGAATTCAGAAACTCTTGGTTCTTTTCAGTGTTAGCAAACAAAACGTTTTAGTGACAGGGTTGCATCATAACTAGGGCTGTTGATGGCTGTTAACACATGCAATTAACTCAAATTAATCATGGTTTAAAAATTGTAATTAAATACACTTAATAGAATAACAATTGAAATTTATTAAATATTTTGGATGTTTTTCTACATTTTCAAATATTAATTACTATTACAACACAGAATACAAAGTGTACAGTGCTCACTTTATCATTTTATTACAAATATTTACACTGTAAAAACAATAAACAAAAATAGTTTCAGAGAGGTAGCCCTGTCAGAGTGTTTGAGCAAAAACAATGAGGAGTTCTGTGGCACCTTAAGGACTAACATTTATTTGGGCATGAGCTTTTGTGGTCTGGAAACCACTTCAGCAAATGCATGTTATGAAGTAGGTTCCTGCCACCAGTAGTTTATGCCGAAATAAATTTCTTAGTCTTTAAGGTGCCACAGGACTCCTCAATTTTTTTTTAAGAAAAAGTATTTTTCAATTCACCTCTTACAAGTACTGTAGTACAATCTCTTTATTGTGAAAGTGTAACTTACAAATATAGGGTTTTTTTGCTACATAACTGCACTCAAAACCAAAACAATGTAAAAGTTTGGAACCTATAAGTCCACACAGTCCTGGGTCTTGTTCTACCAATAGCTAAGATGAATGAGTTTGGTTATAATTTGCAGGAGATAATGTTGCCTGCTTTTTGTTTACGTCACCTGAAAGTAAGAACAGGCATTCACGTAGCACTTTTGTAGTCAGTTTTGCAAGGCATTTACGTGCTAGATATGTTAAACATTTGTGAGTTCCTTCATGCTTTGGCCATTATTCCAGAGGACATGCTTCCATGCTGATGTTGCTTGTTAAAAAATTGTGTTAATCAAATTTGTAATGAACCTCTGTAAGAAGAATAGTATGTCTCCACTTCTGTTTTACCTGCATTCTGCCATATATTTTATGTTATAGCAGTCTGATGATGACCAGCACATGTTCATTTTAAGAACACTTGTGACGGCACGTTGGGGTTTCCCCATCTCCTGCACCCCCATAGTGGCACGAACAGACTCCACCAGCCAGTAGAATAGAGGGAGTTTATTGCTTCTCCAGGATACAGCACAGCATAGATGTAATCTGGTTACAGGGCAGGCCTAGGATGCCTCAGCCCCCCTTGAGCTGGGGGAGACTGGGCCCCTAAATCCCAGCCCATTGCTTAGGCTGCTTCCTCCATCATACCAGACAGAAACTCAAACTCTCTCCCAGCCCTGCCCCCCAGCCAGGGGCTGCACTCCGCCTCCCTTCCTTTGTTCCTCTCACTGGGAGGCTGAGCCTGGGTGTCTGGGTTAATACACATTTGGGAGAGTCAGTGAGAATCTCCCATCACAGCGCAGGGGAACCCCGGGTCACCGAGCAGACAGCACCCCCACTACGCCACAACACTTTCACAGCAGATTGACAATATGCAAATAAGGTACCAAAGGTTTAAGAATCTGAAGTGCTATCTAAATCTGAGAGGGATGAGAGGTGGAGAGCATGGTTTCAAAAACCTTAAAAGAGCAGTGCTCCATGTGGAAACTATGAATCTGAATGACCAAAAAATAAAATCAACCTTCTGCTGGTGGCATCTGACTCAGATGATGAAAACAAACATGCATAGATCCACTTTGCTTTGGATTGTTATGAAGCATGACCCATCATCAGTGTGGATGCATGTCCTCTGGAATGATGGTTGAAGCATGAAGGGACACATGAATCTTTAGTGCATCTGGTACATATCTTGTGACACCAACTAGAACAGTGCCACATGAACGTCAGTTCTCACTTTGAGGTGACATTATAAAGAAAAAGTAGCATTATCTCCTGCAAACTGTAACTAAATTTGTTTGAGTGATTGGCTGACACGAAGTAAAACTGAGTCAGCTTGTTGGCTCTAAAGTTTGACATTGTTTTGTTTTTGAATCCAGTTATTTTTTGTACATAATTCTATATTTGTAAGTTCAACTTTCATGATGAAGAAATTGCACTACAGTACTCGTATTAGGTGTATTGAAAAATACTGTTTTTGGTTTTTTACAGTGCAAATATTTGCAATTTAAATAAATATAAAGTGAGCACTATGTACTTTGCATTCTGTGTTATAATGGATATCACTATATTTGAAAACAGAAAACATCAAAATAGTTAAATAAATGGTGTTCAATTATTAACAGCACAATCGCGATTAATTGAAATTAATTTTTAATTGAGAGGTTAATCACAATTAATTTTTAATCACTTGACAGTCCTAATCATAAAACAGCTTTGCCAGACGTGGACATTAATGCAAAACCTTAACAGTGACTTTATATGCTTTTATATACATTATACGACAGATTAACATATCTGACTGTCTCACATTCCAAGCATTTGGGAAGTTATTCTGATTTAACACTGCTGAAGTCACTGTGAAGGTTTTGGATTAGTCTGCAACTTTGATGGACTTAGGATATGAATTGTTTATGGGGTATTTGTTGGAGATGGAAGTGAAAGCCTTAAGGGCCTTTGGAATAGGTTATCAACAGTGATGAAGCAGTATGCAAGTGGAAAGAAATGCATTCATTCCTTATCCCATCTCTACACTATGAGATAAGATTGAACCTTTTATGGTTGATTTCTAGTCACCCAATTTTGTAAAGTCAAAGGTCCATGTTCTCACTGCGGGGAAGAATCCATTATAGTCCAAAGTAGCACATCCCCATTAGGGAGCCTTCCGTTGACACAGAGCGCGATGCACTGTGGGTAGCTATCCCTCAGTGCCTGTGCCGCTTTGCATTCTGAGTTATGCTAATAGTGAACACTGGGACCAAAACTGTGCAGTGGGTGGTTATGGATTCATGTTGTCAACGTCCCATAATGCATTTGTCTAGTCCCTCCCCTTTGCTTGAGATCAATGGGAAGCAAGTCTTTTCATGTCCTGTTTTGCCCTGGTTGCCCATGCAGATGCCATAGCAGCGTGAGCATGGATCCTGTTTTGCATTAAATCATTGTGATGCTGATGTCTGCTTTGGTGCGTCTAGTGGTGCAGTACTTCGAGATCACACACATGTTGCTCTGCCAGGACAAGGACGAGGACAAATCTCAGTTTGGTATGTAGTTGCTACTCATGCAAGCCCTTGCGCTGATGCCAGCACAGCCTCCTGTCAATTCTGTGGACACAGTGGTAAGCTGGTCCTGGTGCTGTGAGACAAGCACAGACTGGTGGGACCACATTGTGATGCAGAGAATCATAGAATCATAGAGCTGGAAGAGACCTCAGGAGGTCATCAAGTCCAGCCCCTTGCCCAAGGCAGGACCAATCCCAACTAAGTCAACCCAGCCAGGGCTTTGTCAAGCTGAGACTTAAACACCTCTAGGGATGGAGATTCCACCACCTCCCTAGGTAACCCATTCCAGTGCTTCACCACTCTCCTAGTGAAATAGTTTTTCCTAATATCCAACCTAGACCTCTCCCACTGTAACTTGAGACCATTGCTCCTTGTTCTGCCATCCGTCACTACTGTGAACAGCCTGTCTCCATCCTTTTTGGAACCTCCCTTCAGGAAGTTGAAGGCTGCTATCAAATCCCCGCTCACTCTTCTCTTCTGCAGACTAAACAAACCCAAATCCCTCAGTCTCTCCTCGTAGGTCATGCGCTCCAGCCCCCTAATCATTTTGGTTGCCCTCCTCTGGACCCTCTCCAATGCGTCCACATCCTTTCTATAGTGGGGGGCCCAGAACTGTACACAATATTCCAGATGTGGTCTCACCAGAGCTGAATAAAGGGGAATAATCACTTCTCTGGATCTGCTGGCAATGCTCCTCCTCATGCAGCCTAATATGCCATTAGCCTTCTTGGCTACAAGGGCACACTGTTGACTCATATCCAGCTTCTCATCCACTGTAATCCCCAGGTCCTTTTCTGCAGAACTGCTACTTAGCCATTCAGTCCCCAGCCTGTAACAATGCTTGGGATTCTTCCGTCCCAAGTACAGGACTCTACACTTGTCCTTGTTGAACCTCATCAGATTTCTTTTGGCCCAATCCTTTAATCTGTCCAGGTCACTCTGGATCCTATCCCTGCCCTCCAGCATATCTACCTCTCCCCCTAGTTTAGTGTCATCTGCAAACTTGCTGAGGGTGCAATCCATCTCCTCATCCAGGTCATTAATAAAGATATTGAACAAAACTGGTTTAAGAACAGATTCTTGGGGCACTCCGCTAGAAACCGACCGCCAACCTGACATTGAGCCGTTGATCACTACCTGTTGGGCCCGACAGTCTAGCCAGCTTTCTATCCATCTTACAGTCCATTTATCCAATCCATACTCCCTTAACTTGCTGGCAAGAATATTGTGGAAGACGGTATCAAAAGCTTTGCTAAAGTCAAGGTATATCACATCCACTGACTTTCCCATATCCACAGAGCCAGTTACCTCATCATAGAAGCTATTCAGATTGGTCAGGCACAACTTGCCCTTCATGAATTCATGTTGACTATTCCTGATCACCTTCCCCTCTTCCAAGTCCTTCAAAATCGATTCCTTGAGGATCCCCTCCATGATTTTTCCGGGGACTGAGGTAAGGCTGACTGGTCTGTAGTTCCCTGGATTGTCCTTCTTCCCCTTTTTAAAGATGGGCACTACATTTGCCTTTTTCCAATCATCCAGGATCTCTCCCGATCTCCATGAGTTTTCAAAGATAATGGCCAAAGGCTCCGCAATGACATTTGCTAACTCCCTGAGTACCCCCAGATACACAAATCCATGGGCCTGGATTTAATGCATGTTTAGCTTTTCTAAATGGTTACTAACTTGTTTTTTCCCGACCAAGGGCTGTCCACCTCCTTCCCATACTGCGTTGCCTAGTGCATTTGTCTGGGAGCTGACCTTTTCCCTGAAGACAGAGGCAAAGAAAGCATGGAGTACTTCAGCTTTTCCCACATCATCTGTCACTAGGTTACCTCCCTCATCCAGTAAGGGCCCTACACCCTCTCTGATCACACTCTTATTGCTAACATGCCTGTAGAAACCTTTCTTGTTGCCCTTCACACCCCTTGCCAGCTGCAATTCCAATTGTACTTTCACCGTCCTGATAACTCCCCTGCATTCTCGAGCAATATATTTATACTCCTCCCTAGTCATCTGTCCAAGTTTCCACTTCTTGTAAGCTTCCTTTTTGTGTTTAAGCCCACCATGGATGTCCCCGGTAAGCCAATCTGGTCGCCTACCATATTTGCTTTTCTTGCTGCGCATCGAGATGGTTTCTTCCTGTCCCTTTAATAAGGCTTCTTTAAAATACTGCTAGCTCTCCTGGACTCCTTTCCCCTTCATGTAAGCATCCCAGGGAATCCTGCCCATCAGTTCTCTGAGGGAGTCAAAGTCCGCTCTTCTGAAGTCCAGGGTGTATATTTTGCTACTCTCCTTTCTTCCTTTGGTCAGCATCCTGAAATCTACCATCTCATGATCACTGCTTCTCAGGTTGTCACCCACCTCTACTTCCCTTACTAGTTCCTCCCTGTTTGTGAGCAACAGGTCAAGATGCGCATGGCCCCTGGTCGATTCCTTCAGCACTTGTACCAAGAAGTTACCCCAACTTTCTCCAAACACTTCCTGGATTGTCTGTGTACTGCTTTATTGGTCTCCCAACAGATGTCAGGGTGATTAAAGTCGCCCATGAGAACCAGGGCCTGTGATCTAGAAGCTTCTCTCAGTTGTCCAAAGAAAGCTTTGTCTACCTCATCCACCTGATCCGGCAGTCTATAGCAGACACCAACCACAATATCACCCCTGTTGCTTCCACCTCTAAATTTAACCCATAGACTCTCAACAGTCTTTTCTCCCTCTAAATACTGGAGCTCCGAGCAATCATACTGCTATCTTACATACAATGCAACTCCTCTTCCTTTTCTCCCCCACCTGTTCTTCCTGAACAGTTTATACCCTTCCATGACAGTGCTCCAGTCATACGAGTCATCAAACCAAGTCTCTGTTATTCCAATCAAATCATAGTTCTTCAACTGGGCCAGGGCTTCTAATTCTTCCTGTTTGTTTCCCAGGCTTCTCACATTGGTGTACAAACACCTTAGATAACCAGTTGATCGCCCTGCCTTCTCCATCCGAATCAGGGGTCCTCCTTTGTTGCTCGTTCCTCCTTGTGATTCTTCCCGGTGTCCGACTTCCTCACTTACCTCAGAGCTTTGGTCACCATCCCCCAACAAACCTAGTTGAAAGCCCTCCTAACTAGGTTTGCAAGCCTGCTTGTGAAGATGCTCTTTCCTCTCTTGGTTAAATGGGATGATTAGCAGTGGCTGCAAAACTTCCGAATGCACAAGGCCACTTTTTTGGAACTTTGTAAATGGCTTTCCCCTGCCCTGAATTGCAAGGACACCCAATTGAGACCCAGTCTAGTAACCGGGACTAGAATACTGCCCAGCACATTATGCAATTGCACATTCGATTTTATGAAAAAGAAGCAGAAGACAAGCAAGCAAGCTGATATTAGGGATGTATTCAAAAAAGCAGCTTCCAGGATATCATAGGGTCATTATAGATTCCTTCTATGTCTACAAGGGATAATTGATGTTGATGATGATGATCCCAAGGCACTGCAAGATCTTGAAATACCTTCTTAATCATCAAAGAAAGATTAAATGATGTTCAGTGTGGTTTTAGCATTAAGTGCATTTTTAGTAATTTGGGTGTATGCCCGTAGTGATATGTAGTGTCATAAGATAACCTACTGTATAGAAAACTTTACCTGTATACACCTAAGTGCTTCAAGAAACCAACAACTCTGTAGTGCAGTACTACTACTGGATTAGTGAGTACCTGTATAGTATTTTATTGTATTCTAATTCTTTGAAAATTGGTATTCCATTGGTAAAGTATAAGTCTCAGTTAACCAGAATATTTAATTAAGCAGCACCCCTGCATCCCCTAACTGCCAGATAAAAGAGCTTTTACTGTATTTCAGTTAATACATCCACCAAAAACAAAAATCAGAAAGTGACAGGTCGGAAACATGCATGAAAGTTGTGTGTTGTAATACTTAGCAGCCAAACTTAAACGAAAGAGTGAGCAGTTTCAGAATTGGCTAGCGACTGGCTCTGATTTTACCCAAACCGGTTTGTCTAGCTTGTTTGCATTTCACCTTTGCTCTTTCAAGGCTTGTTCAACTTTTTAAAATGTTTATGATTGAAGTGTCTCCTGCTGCCTTTTGTAATCCATGCCATCGCATTATACCCTTTAGATAGTTTATGAAGTCTTTCTTACTGTGTCTACACACTGACCTTTTTCTTAAAACTTCTGCTATTGTATTAGCATTGATTCAGCTCCATCAGTGGGAGTTCCTGTACAGAAAAAATGTCAGGTATGACAGGTGCTTACAGGACATTATATGTGCACACCCACAGTAGGGATGTAAAAGAGTAGTGGAGTCGACTATTCGCTTTTCCCCCCTCCGTTGCCTCTATATCAAAGTTAGCAAGGGGAGGGGGGGAGCAGAAGCTGGTGCTGGGGGGAGCTGGCTTAAAAGCCAGTTCCCTTCAGAAGCATCTCCGGGGTGTGGGGCAGGAGAGACAGATGCAGCGCGGGACTTGGCATGAGCCGGAACTGCTCGCGACGGGTCCAGACTGGTCTGAAGCAGTTCCAGCTCATGCCAAGTCCTTCACTGCACCTCGGCCTTTAAAATGTAGTTAATGCTGCTTGGCTCTTAATACATTTAAAAGGCAGAGCTGCAGCGGGGGTAGCAAGAGCCCTCCCTTATCAACTGATCGAGTAGTTGATGGAAATTCCATTGACTACTCGATTAGCTGATTATCTGCAGTTTAACATCCCTAACCCACAGTGCTCAGAACAAATCTAGGCAATACTGTGCTATAAAAGTTAGTTGCTGCTGGCACCTAGTCAATGGGACAGAGACTCTCTATTCTCTATGGGTATGTCTACACTGCATTCCTCTTTCGAGAGAGGAATGCAAATACAAACGAACAAAATTGCAAATGAAGCACGGATTTGAATTTCCCGTGCTTCATTTGCATAATCGTGTCCAGGAGCCATTTTGAAATATCCTATTTCGAAGAAAAAAGAAACGCTGTGTAGATGCGGTTATTTCGAAAGAAAACCTCTCTTTCGAAATAACCCTTACTCCTTATAAAATGAGGCTTAAGGGTTATTTCGAAAGAAGGGTTTTTTTTCGAAATAACTGCGTCTACACAGAGTTTCTTTTTTCGAAATAGGGTATTTCAAAATAGCGCCCGGATGCGATTATGCAAATGAAGCACAGGAAATTCAAATCCGCGCTTCATTTGCAATTTCGTTCGTCTGCATTTGCATTCCTCTCTTGAAAGAGGAATGCAGTGTAGACATACCCTATGGCTGTGTCTACACTGGGCCACTTATTCCGGAAAAGCAGCCGCTTTTCCGGAATAAGCTGTGAGCTGTCTACACTGGCCCCTTGAATTTCCGGAAAAGCACTGACGATCTACTGTAAGAAATCAGCTGCTTTTCCGGAAAAACTATGCTGCTCCCGCTCGGGCAAAAGTCCTTTTTCCAGAAAAGCTTTTCCAGAAAAGGGCCAGTGTAGACAGCTTTTCCGGAAAAGCAGAAGAAACGGAAAAAAAGCGCTTTGGACAGCGCGAGACCCCGTAGGAGCCCTGGACTTCCTGGTAGGGAGGCTGCTGGGCGCACGTGGCAGGACCGTGCCGCAGACCCTGCTGCCTGAGCTCTGCCACGTGCCCCTGTGCTGCCCAGCCACCCATCTCACTGCACCATGGCAGCTCCAGCCAGTGAGCCCCCTGCACCGCCAGCGGAGGAAGCCCCCAGGGGCCGCAAAAGGCGGGCTCCCTCCTGGACCCCCAGGGAGCTGGAGACCCTCCTGGACCTATGGCAGGAGGAGGAGGGTCTCCATGATACCAGGTCCCGGCGCCGCAATGCGGACATTTTCAGCCGCATGGCCGAGGCTCTGGCCCACCAGGGACACCCTGCCCGGAACACTGACCAAGTCCGGGCAAAGGTGAAGGAGCTCCGGCTGGGGTACATGCGTGCCAGCGAGGGCAGGGGGGCAGGACCAGACACCTGCCCCCACTACGACCAGCTGCATGCAATCCTTGGGCAGCCAGCCCCGCAAGCCCCGGGTGTCCCTGTGGACACGTGCCAGCGCCCCCCCATCATCCGACCCACTGAGCCGGGGGAGGGAGAGGACAGCGGCAGCGCATCCGGTGGAGAGGAGGCCAGCGTTGCCACCACCCAGCAGGCCCCCTCCAGCAGCTCCTCCGAGGCCGAGGCCGGGGAGGAACCCACTGGTGAGTCTTTGCAGTTTGCACTCCCAGGGCGGGGCGGAGGGCGGGAGCCAGGTGCCCAGAGGAGGAGGGGAGAGCATGTCACTCAGGCCACGTGAGCTGCACGCGTTGCATGAGGCAGCAAGCAGCACGTGCAACCTCGTGCAGCCTGGTGACCGAGCGGCACGTGGCCGCGGCAGGCAGCTGCAGGGCATGCCTGGGACCGTGCTGCTCACACACATTCGGCGGGACCAGGGGGAAGGGTGGATGCCGGCTGGAACCGGCCAGGGCCCCAGGGACTCAGCCCAGAGCCCGCACCTCCGCCAAGGGTGCAGCACGGAGAACGGCACACTGTCCCATGCCTGGCTGTGAGGCACAGCCAGCTGCTCCTGGGAAAACCGCAGCGTCACAGTCCTGTGACCGTGGCCCCCTACCGAGCCCCTCGCCTGCTCCCAGTGCCTTGGCTGGTTCCCCGAGGAAGTCCCCACTGTGGCCACACATGTCCCTGGGCTACCGGCCTTGCGGGAAGGGATAGTGGGAGGACAAGGGCCCTGAGTTTTGCTGCAAGGATGGGACACCCCCACCCAGTCACTCTTCTGGTTCCGTCCAGGAGATATCCCACAAGGGGATCTGAGAGCCCAGACCGCCTCTGCCAGATGTGCTCCCAGGCACTGTGTGGGGATGCATCTCGCTCCCTGTCAAACACCAGTGATTAGCCCAAAGCTTTTCACAGTCTCCACCGGCAGGGAGTTCCACAGGTGACGCAGCACAAGCACCCTCCCGCCCTCCACGGGGCCAGGATACAGACCGGTGCTTACAATACTGGAGGAGGACCCTACTCCAGGGGCGGTCCTCCTTGCCAACATACAACACGGGGCAGGAGGAACCGAGTGGGCCCAAGCCACAACTGTGGGGTCACCTGGGCTCAGGGGTGGAGGGCATGAGGTGTGGGGACAGTGGACGGCCTGCCTGACTGACCCATCCTTTCTTCTCTTCCTGCAGCGGGACCCAGCACCAGACCCTCCACTGCGGCAGCAGCGGCACCCCAGCTGGCCAACCCCGAGGCACAGGCTGCGCCAGAGGGACCAGCTTCTGCACCGCCATGTGAATGCCATGGAGGCCATCCAGGCCTCCATTGCTGAGCGGGTGCAGAGGACCTGCAGTGGCGGCAGGAGGGCTGGGCTGCCTTCCTAAGAGAGTGCAGAGGGATGCGCACCTCTATGGACATGCTCACGGCACATTTAGTGCACGCCATACATTATGGCATGGCCGGACCCCATGCCCCCGCCATCCCTCCCGGAGCACAGCCCATGCCCCCTCCTATCCCAGCTCCTATCCCAGCTCCTGCCCCTGTTCCTGCCCCTGCTCCTATCCCAGCTCCTGCTCCTGCTCCTGCCCCAGCTCCTGCTCCTGCCCCAGCTCCTGCTCCTGCTCCTGCTCCTGCTCCTGCCCCTGCCCACCTCCCCGTGCAGCCTGCCCGGACGCGGTCTGCCCAGCGTGTGCAGGTCCAGCGCCGGAGGAGTGCTCGCAGGGGCCGCCCGTTGCAGTAACTGCCCCCCCTCCCTGTCCCAGTTGAAGGTCCCCCCCCTCCCTGTCCCAGTTGAAGGTCTCCCCCCCCCCTTAAATAAAAAGTTTTCTATTTTTCTGTTCATTCTTGTGTTGGTTATTGTGTTACTGTAGTAACTGTAAGAAATGATTTGAGATGCCAATTAGCCACTTAAATTTAACAGGGTTACAAACTGTGGACAACAAATTCTTTACTCTATCACCGGGGGGGCCCTTTGTAAGTGGTCATTGGTTTGTGGCGCATAAAGAAATACTGAGACTTTTCAGTAAAATGTAAACCACAAACTATATTTACATAGCTAACAAACAAGCAAGAACGGTTAGAAGATGCACACTACAGATTATTAAACATAGTCTAGGCTCAGGGAGGACAATTGGGTAGTGTTGCTGGCCACCTCAATCCTTTGGTCCTTCCGGGCCTCGGAGAGGAACAGCCAGGAGATCCTCAAGACGACTGGAACTCAGTACGCTGACTTCCTCCCACGACTCCTAATCCTCTTCGCTGTTCTTCGGGACAGGCGATGGTGGCCTAAACCCTAGCCTAAACTAAAAGAAAAACCCTAACTATGCCCAATGCACCCGACGAACAGTCACAATGACGGCCGATGTGCTTTGACCCGACGCTTTACAATTGGGGGGGAGGCAAGGGGAGGGGGTGGGGAAGGGTAGGGGATGGGAGGGAGTAGTCTGGGGAGACCCAGGCGACCCTACTACGGGGCTTGGGCAAACATGTCCACCAGGGCCTCTCTGATGCGCACCGCATCCTGGCGCGCCTGGCGGACGGCAGCTGTGTCGGGCTGTTCCCAAGTCTGTGCCTCGGCTGCCATCCATGCAGGGAGGAAGGCCTCCCCACTGCGCTCCACAATGTTGTGGAGCACGCAGCACGCTGCCAGTATCTCCGTTGCATTCTGCTCACCCATCTCGAGGCGGGTGAGCAAACAACGAAGCGGGCTTTTAAACGCCCAAAGGCGAGCTCCACTGGGTTTCGGGCCCGGTTGAGGCGGTCGTTGAACCGGGCCCGGTTCTGGTCCGGCTGCCCGTGTAAGGCCACATTAGCCAGGGCATCAGGGGTAGGCCGCGCGTCCCGACACGCAGATGGGCATAGGCACATCCCCGACAGTCAAGTCCCGCCGGGGGAAGTAGGTGCCCGCCTCCAACCTGCGAAACAGTCCAGAGTTGCGGAGGATGCGGGCGTCGTGTGCCCGGCCGGACCAGCCCCCGTAAATGTCCAGGAAGCGGCCCCGGTGGTCCACGAGGGCCTGCAGAACAATGGAGCAGTACCCCTTGCGGTTCATGAAATGGGCCGCTCGATGCTCCGGGGCCCGGATGGGGATGTGGGTGGCGTCCAGGGCTCCCCCGCAGTTGGGGAACCCGAGGGCAGCGAAGCCGGCCATGGTATCATCCACGTCGCGCAGGCGGATGACTCTCGGGAGCAGGACGTCGTTGATGGCGTGGACGACCTGCAGAAGGGTGCAGAGAAACACAAGGAACACATCACATACGGCAGGGGTGAGTGTGCGCTCCTTGGGCCCCCTTGATTCCCTCTGTCCTCACGCCACACACACACACACACACACACACACCAGGGCCCCCTACGGCCCCCACCACCACCGGGCCTGTGCAAGGGAGGGACGGCTCAAACCCCTGGGCAACCCAGCCTGGAGTCTTGGCTGTCCCTGGGCCTGGAGTGCAGCACCCTCCCCCCATCCCACTCCCCCTGGGACTTACCTCCACGACGATCACTCCGACGGTTGATCTTCCCACCCCGAACTGCTGTGCCACCGAGCGGTAGCTGTCCGGTGTGGCCAGCTTCCACAGCGATGGCGACCCTCTTCTTGATGGGGATGGGTGCCGCAGCCGGGTGGTGGCTCTCTGCAGCGCGGGGGTGAGCCAGGTGCACAGCTGCAGGAAGATCCGCTTTCTCATCCGGAAATTCCTGATCCATTGCTGGTCGTCCCATAGTCCGAGGACCAGCCGCTCCCACCAGTCGGTGCTGCTCTCGAAAGTCCAGACGGGCCTCACCACGGTGGGGTGCTGATGACACAGGGTTGCCAGGGCCTCCCTGGTGAGGGAGTCCAATGAGATCTCTGCCTCCTGGTCCATGAACAGCAGGGCACCGGCCTGCAGCACGAGCTGCAGGCACTTGCAGCTGCAACAGGGGCCCGAGCAGGCACATGGCCACCCACAGCTCCATGGCAGACAGAGCAGGGCAGAAAAACAAAACTCAGGGAAAAGCAGTTGGGGCCAAAGGGTGGTGTCCCCAAAACTCAGAGGGCAACCACCAAACCTGCTAAGGGTGCCAGTCCCTGGCAGAGGTCCCAAGGCACGGGAGCAGGAGACCAACGGCTGTCGGAGAGACCCCTTTAAGCACGTGTCTGAATGGCGCTCTGGCCCGCCCGGAAAGGTCTGGTGGCCTTTGCCCTCTTCAAAATGGCTCCGGGCTTCTGCTTTTCCGGAAAAGTGCGCCAATGTAGACGCGCTTTTCGGAAAAGCGCATCGTTATAACGGTAACTCCGGGACCAATGTAGACGCTCCTTTTCCGGAAATACTTAAAACGGAAAACTGTTCCGTTTTAAGCATTTCCGGAAAATCATGCCAGTGTAGACACAGCCTATTAGAATAGCACAGAACACACTTTCACTACTCCTGCAATCCAAACAATGATTTGACAGTTGTAATTTTATTTCTTATATTTCAGTTGGGTCTAAGGGGGAAATAGTGGTATATCATGAAAATTAAATGCCAATTTTTACAAACAAAATGAAAATAAATGAGTAGGAGGCTGCTTCCCCTGCTTGTTGGGCTCGCCAACTCCCCTGTCAAAGGGGGTAGGCAACCCCAGCTCTCCCCCCGGCCACTGGGGAGGGCCAGGCTGCGGCCACGCCAGCCAGGGTTCCGTTCCCCTCCCCCACTCTGCCAGCCAGGGGCCTTTTCCCCAGCCTGGGCCCCTTCTTCTTCTCCCCCTCCCTCCAGACAGGGCTCCTCCTCTCCCACTCCTGCCAGCCCTGGTCCATTCTCCCTCCCCACCTCCCACCATGTGGGTCCCGTCGCCAGTGCCCCAGAGCAGCTGCTTTTTAAACACTGGCAGTCGAAACCATGTGGTGACTGCCAGAGATTCAGCCAGCCACTGAGCAGCAGCTTAGGAGGCTGGGGTGCACCCCAGTCTCGACACCCTCCCTCCATGCGGATCCTGCCACGCTCCCACTTAGGGTTGCCAGGTGTCCAGTTTTCACCCGGACAGTCCGGTATCCGTGGCCCCTGTCCGGTAAAAACAACAGAAAATACGGGACATGTATTTTCTGGGACGGAAGGCAGGCGGGGACATTTTCCTGCTGCCGCATCTGGCATGGTGGGCGGGAGGAGATGGGAGCGCAGGGATTTAAAGGTGCAGTGACTTTTTTTGTTTTGCTCAGCATCTTCGTTCCCCTCCCCCCTTTTTTGTTTTTTTCCTCAACAAGTTTGGTCTGTCTTTTTCCCTGTCATGTTTGGGATTTTTTGTGAAAGTATCTGGCAACCCTAGTCCCATTGCCGGTGCCCCATCAGCTGTTTTTAAAATAGCAGCTGCCCTCCACTTGGCAGCTGCCAGACCTTCAGCCAGCTGCTGTGCAGTGGCTCAGAGGGGCTGGGAGTGCAGGTCTGGGCATGAGGGGGTGAGGGGCACTTACTTCCTTTGGGCCTCCTGCTGCTCCCATTAGGCAGAATCTGGCCAGTGGCGCAGGAAAGTCTCCAGACAGCGTGATCACCCCAGCCCAGGAGGGGGAGCACTTCTTCCCCACTCAACAAGACTTGGGGCTTTCTCTCCCTTGCTCCCTGCCCCTCACAGCGGTTTCTCAGGACTCCGGTGCATGGAGATGGCAGCAGCTGGTTGCTAGAGGAGGGCTGGGGCTGAGCGGGGGCAGTGGCAGTGGCTCCTTGCTGTGCTTGCAGCCCTGATGCTCCAGGACCCAGTGAGGAGCCACCGCCTCCAGCTGCTCAGGCCAGGAGCGCTTGGGCCACCACCTGCCAGTGCTCCAGCCTCAAACCCTGTCCCCACCTTCAAGAGTAGTGCACCAGCAGCGGCTTCCTGTGGGGGAGGGGAGGAGGAAACCCTGAGGCTCCATGGTGGCCACACCTGGAAGCAGATGTTCAGGTTGCAAGCCGCCTCTGGCAGGAGCAAGCGGGAGAGGGGCAGGCCCTGTGCTGCCTTGGTGCTATAGCGTGCCACCTTGGCCTGGCCCCAGGACAGCTGCTTGCTGGCCTGGAGCCACTCACCCTGGACAGGTCCCAGCTGTGAGGTGGGAGTGGGAAGGCGGCTGATGGTGGAGGGGTGGGCAGGACGAAAACTTTTCCTGCAGGATACAGAGTGACGCATGACGTCACTTCTATCGTCCCACAGGAAAAATGTTCTTTAATATATAGTAAGGAAAACTCTGGAAATTAAAGACACATCTTAGAATAAGTAATTGAGTTTGTATTTATGTAAATAAGTCATTCACTCATGCAATTTCACAGTTAAGATGTAGACAGGCTTGATAAAGTAAATGATCAAAGTAATACATAACACTATAACCTAAAAGTAGTAATCCAGTTTCGGAGGGGAACCCTCTCCCTCAATAATACCATCAATTGTCTTTCTTGGCAAACCTATTACTTTCCATATCAAGGACTCATGGTACACTACACACCACATATCAAGGACTAAAGTCAATAATAGATGTTTCATAAGAAAGTAATCAGTAATATGTTTAATTGATTACTTCAAGTCCTTACACAGTTTGTAACAAATTACTTTTTCAAAGCAATTTTTACAAACCTATACACTTTATAGTGGTGGACTTACAGACTAAAACCAGCAGTGTTTAAAATGAACGTGTTACAAAGCAACACGATAGAAAAAAACCAAACATTTTCATCCTTGTGAAAGTAGTAAACAACTGTATGTTATGGTATGCAAATTCTGTGTTTACAACTAACTTCAGACTGCTTCAGTGTAAGAGATATGTCTCCTCCATTCCTCTTACATTTCTTTTCTCTGCAATTTAGATCTTTCAACCAACAAATATATTTTGTTTTGCAAAGTTAAAATTCCTTAAAATAACCAACAAAATAACATTGGCATAGAAATAATCTCAGTGAATCTAATATACATTTATGTACAATTTATGGACCTGATCCTTCAACTGTCTATCCACATAAAATTTAGTAACATTCTACAGGATTACTGACATGGAGTCATTCATGTGTGTGCTTGCACAACCAGACTCTAAAATACGCCCATAATTTAAACACTTCAAAGTAAACACTTTTAAATGACATGGCTAACCCAGAAAAAATAGACTGCTTTTTCCCCCCTCCTTTTTTGGGCAACAGAATTACAATACCATTCATAGAAGCAAATGATATTTGAAAAGTTTAATTAATATTCTGATTTGAACTGTCTTTTGACACTGAGTTCTTACCAAAAAGAACAGGCCAGGATAGGAAAGGACCCAATATTAAAGATTAAAGCCATGTATGTCCTGCCTAAATATTGGAGTCATCCAAAAACATCAACTTCTTAACTTCTATTTGAAGTATAAATACATTTTAATGTTTCAATATTTTTATTCCTATACTGTGATGGTACAGGTAGCAGGAAGAGAGTAATAAACATAACAAAACTGAGTATTACACAGATGTACCTGGTACTGGCTACTTTTTATTTGGTTACATGCTTCATGGTTTACTGTTGTTATAGAAAGTCCAAAATAATCTAGACTAATCTACCTGGGGGACTACATGTTACACTGCATGACTTATTGCAGATAGGAATGGCAAGGATAGAGATGTTGAACCATCCATGGATTGTCTCAAAAGGGAAAGGATGGGGCCTTTGTTCCAGAAGGTCCAAGATTCTTGAATCCTCTTCCTCAACAATATACAGCAGACTATATAGGTGGCAAGACAAGGGATATTTACTTCCTTTTTTATTGCATAGGTTTTAGAGCAGACAGTTTTGTTCTCCATATTTTGGTCTGAGTTGTGCAGTGTTGGAAGAGCAAGGTGTAGTATTAACTTTGTATTCAGGGTTGGGCAGGGTTCAGTAATTTGGATTTTGAATGTGCTAGCTTTTCTATTTAGTAGCTGCTTTTGGTTTCAAATAATTTTTGTTAGATGCCAGAAGCCTTCATTGTGGGGTGCCATAGACAAAAAAGTATTACTATACTTTCCCTCCCAAGCTTAACATCTTATTAGTCACAAGCTGTGACCCTGTACTTTTTTGATTTTGGTTACTTTCTAACAATTTCCTTTTTAAAAAAGTTACTTTGCTGATGTTAAACTAGAATTGAAGCAAGACAGAAAGTGGTTTATGGACTCCAACACTAAATTCCCATAATACTAAGAGTCATGTTTGCTCATCTGTTTTTAAAATCTTTCTATTTATAAGTGGAAGGCTGATAAATGGTGTTTTAGTAAAAGCTTACATTTAGATCATGGTAAGAAGGAAATTTCAAGATCTGTTCTGAGGACAGCAAGCTTTACTGATTTACTGAATAAAGGATTCAGATTTTTCTTTATTTAAAATTTTGAACTTAGATCTATGATTTAATACACTGGAAGTCTGAACTCTTACACACATGTGAGCTGAATGTATATACTTAGCCAAATGATTATTGTAGAGAACATGGTGTTCAACATGAACAAGACTAAACACTTGTGTGTGAGAAAATACATTCACAAGGTTAACTATTAATTTGGTAGACAAAGGGGAAGAAACGCATCTCCTCTTTCTGTCCTTAGTTCATGCTGTTCACATTGAATTACAGAAGCAGAGACAAGATAAAATGTTCTTCATTCAAGTACTGTAGCGGATGATGCATTACTAACTAGGTTTGAAATAATACTCTGGTGATTAAGGAGAGCCCAAATGCCCTTTAAAGCAGGGGTGCTCAGACTTTTCCTGTCCTGACTCTCCCCATAACCAGTAATGGAATCTGTCTGTTTCCCTCCCCCCTGCCTCTGAATTACTGCATAGCTGAGTGGTGCTCCTACCTCATACCCCTGGGGAACTGACCTGGGCCCTGATGTGCACCTCCCCAAACATTCCTCCACACGTTCAAGAGTTTGGGGAACACTGCTTTAAACACTTCATAACTTTTCTGAATGCAGGCTAGTTTAAGCTACAAGTTCACTTTCAAGAAACAAAAGTAAATCACGACCTAAAAACTGACATTCAAGGGAAATGAATGTCAATTTAGCAATATGCTTGCCATACTCCTTTGCCAGAGTTCCTTAAAGGGATAAAATTTATAATCAACTTAGAAAACTTAAGAATAATTCTATTTTAACATTAACAAAAGAGACTGGTATAATTGTTATATTTACAGTATATACATATTTACATACTTTTGTTAAATACTAGAGCTGCAGAAAAAAATGGGTATAGAATAACATTTCTGCATTTAAATGCCCCTTGCAGCATTTTTTTTCTGTGAAACACAAACAGTCCTTTCAGGCTCCTCTGTTGACTAGATACAGTCTACATTCCGTAGGCCACCATCCACAGTCAGAGCACCAAATCTAAAGTCAAAGAAACATTTTATTGTTAGTTGATTAAAATGGATTTTAATACACAATAAATTAACCCTTGCTCTAGAATAAAATTAAAATGTTGTATATTCTGAGTTCATTTAACTATAACTTCATTATGTTCTTTCCTCCTCCTGCCATGCCCCAAAAGAACATTTATTTTTTTTAATGGCACTATTGGAGACACGTGAACAGTGTATATTCAACAGGACACTGCATGATTTAAGGACAGGACTGAGAACCATAAACAAGTGTGAATTCTTAGCCCAGCACTATCACTGACTCACTAGTTCATTAGGAGGCCTTAGGCAGATCATAACACTTCTGTAGAACTACAATAAGAAGGGGACCCATTACTAACAATCTGCCATCTGCAGTGGATCTCCCTGAACCACTGAATGAAAATGATTTGACTGCTAGTATAGACAGAACAAAATCATTTTCAGTGCCATTAAAGAAAATATTGTTTTAGCATGATTATAAAAAGTATGACTAAGTTTCTTGTAACTGCAATAAAAAAATAAAGTAAGTAAGTAACAAGATTAGGGATGTAAAAGAGTAGTTGAATAGTCAACTACGCAGTAAGCCTACGCTTAATGAGTAGTCAGGTTAACTACTTGCATTCCCGCCCCCCTTTGCTGCCTCTATATCAGAGGCAGCAAGAGGGGGAAGCAGGAGCCGGTGCTGGGGGAAGCCGGCTTAAAAGGCATTCCCCCCTAGCACCATCTCAGTGGTGGTAGGGGAGGCAGAGGCGCAGCAGCTCTGCCTTTTAAATGTAGTAAGAGCCATCTAGTTCTTACTACATTTAAAAAGCAGAGGCACAACATGGGACCCAGTGCGAGCCGGGACTGCTTCAGTCCCAGCTTGCGATGGGTCCAGACTGCTGCACCTCTGCCTTTTAAAAAGCCGCCTGAGTCCCGCACTGCGCTAGGAGGCTATTATTACATTTATAAAGCAGAGCCTCAGTGGGGTTAGCTCCCAGGGGTAGGGTTGCCACGTGTCCGGTATTGAGCCGGACAGTCCGGTATTTTCGGCTCCTGTCCGGTAAAAAAATTCAGAAAATACCAGACACGCAAAATGTCAGGTATTTTCTGATTTTTTCCCGGTGAGGAGGCCAAAAATACCAGACTGTCCGGGTCAATACTGGACACCTGGCAACCCTACACACAGCCAGCAATCGGGTCCAGCCCCCCCACGCCACTTACCTGGTTCTGCAGGGGAGCTGTCTGGCCTGGAGCAGGGAGGGAGGCAAGATGGCCACCAGCTGCTGGCAGCCTGTTAGGAGAGGCAGAGCCCAGCCCCTCCTGTTCTAAAAGGGGCCATGCTGGTTTTTTTATTTATTTTTTTTTGCTTAATTACTCTCTGGGTCTTTTTTTTTTTTTTTTGGTTCAACAACTTTGGTCTCCCCGCGTTTTTTTCAACAAAAAATTTTCCCTGTTTTTTTTTTGGGGAGGGGGAGGAGGCGGGGAGGGTTCAGTATTTTTGGTTAAACCATCTGGCAACCCTACCTAGGGGCAGCGTGAGCTGGGACTGTTTAGTCCCAGCTCATGCTGCCCCTGGGAGCTAACCCCGCTGCAGCTCTGCTGTTTAAATGTAGTACATTTAAACTGCAGAGCCGCAGCAGGGGTAGCAAGCACCCCTCCAGTCGAATAATCGAGTAGTCGATGGAAATTCCATCGACTACTCAATTAGCTGATTATCCACAATTTAACATCCCTAAACAATATCACAGACTAACAGTCTTATTTCATTACAACTAATGCTGAAACTGCAAAAGGACTAATACAGATTGGTTTCCTTGCATAATTATTAAACTTAGAAAAGTGATATCTGAAAATTTTAAAAGTTTAGATGACAGCTTGTGGATCACTGCAAGAAATACTGTGTAAATCAAGGGTGGGCAAGAGCCTGTCAGCAGGCCCAATTCGGCCTCCCTAGCTCTTTTATCCAGCCTATGCAGCAGTTCCTGGTCTTGCCCCCTAACGTGTTGCCTGGGAGCCGGAACGTGCGAGCCCTTTCAACTGCTTCTATTTAAAGGGCTTGTGCCTTCCCCACAGCTGCCATAAATAGAAGCAGTTGAAAGGGCTTGCCTGTCCCCTGCTCCCTGCTAGAGGTACAGGAGCTGCGAGTCCTTTCAACTGTTTCTATTTAAAGGGCTCGCAGCTCCTGCGCCTCTAGCATGTTGCCTGGGAACCAGGTCGTGTGAGCCCTTTCAAATGCTTCTATTTAAAGGGTTCACGCCTTCCCCATGGCTGAGCCCTTTAAATACAAGCAGTTGAAAGGGCTTGCTTGTCTCTGGCTCCCAGGCAACACGCTAGCAGCAAGGTCGAAGTAATGAGCCCTTTAATTAGCAGGAGCTGAAAGGGCTCACAGCTCCAGCCTCTCCACCACCCCTGCTAATGTGATGCCTGGGAGCTGCAGGGGAGGCATGAGCTCTTTCAATTCCTGCTATTTAAAGGCCTTCTGGGGCAACCCACCACCACTTAAAAAATTGGCCCCCCTTTAAAAATTACCCCATCCCTGATGTAAATCCATCATTTATCACTCATAGCAGTTATTTCCATTAGGTGGTCTTGGGTCATTTCAGCTCTCTTGCTGCTTTTACATGCAACACAAATCGACTTCCACAGAAACATAACAAATAGCATAGTTTTCAAATAAACACATCAAGTGTGGCTAAATCATCTTGAAGCATGTCTCAGAGCAGCAATTTGGAAACAGGTATCTATACTGCAGCTGTCCAAGAGATAACATTTTCCATTTCCTTGTTCACTGACTCCATTAACTTCCATACCAAATTATAATACCCCCCACCAAAAAGTAAAAATTACTATTTGCCTTTCTAAAATGTGGTTATTCTCAGCTAGTTCTTTAACAACACCTTCCATTTCCTCCTTCAGTTTCTTCATGCTACATAACAAAAAGCAAGAAAGAGGTTGTTAGTGATTATATACAGTTTTATGCATTGCATGCCAGTTTTAATATTACATTATGAAATAAATGTGTCAAAATGTTATAAAAGAAGCAGTTTCTCTAATTAAAAAAATGGAAGAAAAAATATTCTGAAGATACCCAAGCATTAGTGACTCATCACAATAAAGTTCCCAGTAATTGCAATCATGTGCAAAATAAAAGAGGAGCATATTAGGTTGGCAAAATCTGACAAAAGTGATAAATGGAAACAGAGAATGGTATGATTTCCTCCATGTCCATAAATACATTAGCATTCAGAAATATCAGTTTGTTTTTTGTAACTGACAGAAAATGCCCCACCTTTATGCAGTAGCCACTTAACTGTTTTAAAAATGAACAGTCAAGTTCAGTTAACAATATAAACACAAATTTTCTCTAATTCCTCCATAGAGGAGTGAAAAAGCATGTGAAAGGATTACAATTATCCACCTAATTCTTACCCAAGAGTCATTTCCACTAAAGTGTTTGAACTTGGATAGACTGGATTCACTGTATGTTTGATCCCAGTGGAAGCTGCAAATGTTTTCTGTCGAAGGGTTTCTTGTAACTGCAATAAATAAATAAATGAATGAATGAATAAATAAAGCAATCTAAGTAAGTAACAAGATCGGACTAACAACCTGCCATGTGCATTTCCATGCCCACCTTCAAATCTCTCTTAGAAACATTCCTCTGCCATGATACCTACAGTTAGGCAGCTGGGGTGCTGCCTGTCATGTTGAGTAGTATTGACTCATTGCATTCTCTCCTCTCTGTCTGTTGCATTCTCTTATCTTACACTTTGTAAACTTTGTGGAATAGAGACTATCTCCCTGTTATCTGTTTGTATAGTGCCTAGCATAAAAGGGGTCTGATGCATGTCTGATGCATGATGCATTTGTTGCCTGGGTATGGACAAAATGGAGTCAAGGAGGTTCCTCACCCTTTTCCCGCCAAATTACAGCAAGAAGAAGGTTGTGCACTCAGCTCTACCTTGTGCACTCCGCACTAATTTGTGCACACAGCCCTAATTGTTTGCGTGCGCATTCAACCTTTGCACCAGACACTTAGAGGTTATGCACTCAGCCCTCAAGGTTTGCACCCTTCCCTCTCTTAAAGTTTCCCGCTAAAAGGGTTTATAAACTCCTGTCAAGGAGCATTCGTGTTCCTTGTTCTTCCTCACGTCCTTGTCTATGCGTCGTCTCTGAGTCAACTTCCTGTCCATCGCCTTCATCTGTCCCGAGGAGAACAGGTTCCAGCCTGCGCCCTGACGAGACTGCCCAGAGTCCAGTGCCATTAAGGAATGAGGGAAGCCTTTTCCTGTCACCACTGAAAGACTATGGGATTATGAACTGTCTTGCTTAAATAATACTCGGACACGATCCGGTATTTCCTAGAGGCGCCATCTCGCAGGAGGCGAGGTCCGACATCGAGGACCGCTCCGTTGTCCTCCCTCAAGGCTTTCCACTAGCCACGAGGTAGAAGGTCACGGACATCAACCCCAATCGCCAAAGTCTATGTAATGTATTTCCTCGTGTGTATGGGATCTGTCTATCTTCTTCTTTCTAGGGATAGGGTGGACGTTGCTGTTTGGGTACTGTTTGCTGATATTTGCTCTTTATTTCTAAAATATATGGTTTGGCCCTAAATTCTTGTCGTTTAGTATTTTTCAAAGCGTTTCCTGGTGATAGATACAGGATACCAGGCCGAATCTGGCTTCTGTGGAGGGCACCTTAGGCTTTAATTAAATTGCCCAGCACAGCAATTGATTACCTCTGCTCTCCGGGTAACAGTTTGGCGACGGCAGGACCTGGTGAGAAACGGTTTTGATTTCCGCCAGGCCCTAAGTCCACTCCCATTTATAGGAGTGGCATTATAGACAAATATCAGCAACAGGAAATTTCAGGCTACGGTCCAGTGACTCAGGGTGGGTGTTTCCTCGGGCCCCTATCTCTTGTGCCAGCTCTCGTGAGTGAGAGCCTATTAGTGGCAGCAGGCTCCCAACCTGGCTGGCCACAGACTAGGCCCAATCCCGCGTAGTTAAATTGATTAGAGTAAGTCGCGAACTTACTTCCGGGTTTTAAACCCCTTTTGCCGCTTGCCGCTACGGGCTAAGCAATACGACTGCGCTGTCTCATCGTAGTGTTATTTGTTGCGTATCGGTTTTCTAGCAAGACACCTCCGCAGGCTTTGAAACATCAAGCCTAGCTTTAATAAGGTGCCTTGGATTTCTTTAGTGGAAGCTGGGTAAGCAGCTTTAGCAGCAATGGCAACAACTCGGCTTTTCGGCACGGAAGGATGGAAACCGGTGTACAATAAAATGTCTGTTGAATATGCTGTAAATAGTTTTGGAAAAGGGACTAACCCTTGGGTTAATGGGTCATTTGATGGGGAAGAGTCGTTAGAAAAGTTTGCTGTGTTATGGGAGAAATATATGGGAACGAAGCCTCTGCCCAAACGAAAGCATCAAAAGCGGGCACTGCTATATGGGTTAGCAATGACGAGCAAAGAGCTTGCCTCCCAGCTTAAAGAGCTAAAAGCTAAGTATAAGGAGAAAGAAAACCAACTAATAGAAATAGAAAATCTATTGGTGAAAAGACATCAGAGCTAGAGGCTAAAGAATCCCAAGTTCAAAGTTTATTGGTTAAAGGTTCTAGTTTAGAAAATAAGTTAACAGAATTGGAGGAAAAGAAAAGCAAATTAGAGGAAAGTATATTAGAACAGAATGAACAAATTGCTGATAATCAGGCTGTCATCAGGCAACTCCTTAAGGAGGCTAGCACTTCTAAAGCTACTGGAGATCATTCAGTGTGTCAAATGGAAGTTGCCAAATTAAAACAGCAACTAGGAATGGCAAAGGGAGTGGTAGCAGCAATCCAACCCAAGTACCAACAGGTGGATTGGCTAGGGGATGATAATATGGAACCCTGCTGTCCTACTGCTCCTCTCTCTCCACATCCAGGAGGGGAGGGTGATAGTACTGAGATAGCTATTATGGCACCTATCACCACCACGAGAGTTCAGTATCCTGGACAACCAGGTCCAGTTATAAAATTAGAGCAGCGGTGTTAACACCAGAGCAAGCTCGAGCTCTAGGGAAAAATATAGGAGTGTGTAATAGAGAAACTGTAATTGACTGGATTGCCAGAGTGTGTGCCACTCCAAACTTAAGTTCAGAGGACGTTGCCATTCTATTAAAGGAGTGCATGCCTGTAGAGGATTACTTAGCCTTGCCATACACAGTAATTAATAATTCGGCTATAGACCCTAAGGAGCTCTATACCGCAGTATATAAAGTTTATTATCCACAAGAAGATTTAGTAGGGAAAGCTCATTCAGATAAGCAAAAACTTGGTGAAAAACCCGATTCTTATCTTATAAGAAAGAAGACTTTATTTTGGCTGTCTGATCCACAGAGTGCTCAGAGGGGAAGTACAGTCTGGTGTGACACTCCCAGTTTCGCGAATGTGTTACCAGGGTCTACTCCCTAGTTTGAAGTTAGCGTTAGGAGCATATGATCACACTCGAATCCCACTTGCTTTGTTAGAAGACCAGATAAGGGAAATCTATAATTTGCAGCAGTTAGCAGGAACAGAGGTTAAGAAAGTATCTGCTTTGCAAGGAGGGGTTCCTACTGGAAAACAAGAAAAGAAATTTGAAAAGCCTTCTCGTGTATTGTGGGGAAAAAGAGACGAGATTTTTGTGACTAGGAAAGTGCTGGCACAAAGACTCTCAAAATATCTGCCATGGGACAAGATAAAAGCTTTAAATACTGACTCCATTTTTAATGAGTTAATATATTGGGAAGGAAAACAAGAACAGATGCTAAAGATAAAGAGGAGACGCCATCTTGTGCAGCTATTGTTGAAAGTGTTACGCCATCTTGCTGTACGGAACCGCCATCTTGGAATGTACAAGGAAGCCGCCATTTTGAAGACCGTGGGAACCAAGACCGTGGGAACCCAGACCGTGGGAACCAAGAGGTGCAATACTGAGGATGCCAAGCTTCCCAGCCCCATGGAAAAGGACAATGCATTCCAATTACATTTGATTTATACGGAAGACCAACAGTGGATGTCATTTACAAAGGGAAGTTTGGAACTCTTCTACAACGAGCACTAGTGGACACCGGGGCCTCCACCAGTCTCATTTGCAGTAAGCAATCAACACAGATTAAGAATGCACCTGCAGAATATATGAGATCTCTACAATCTTATAATGGGAAGACTTCTTTAATACCATTTATGACTGGAGTTATCTGCCAACTTGGATCGTTATGTACCACAACGGCCATTGGAATACAAGAACTAGATGGTACTGGAATCATGGGTATAGACTTGATTAAGAAATTTGGATTAATTGTAGATCTACCAAATCGATGCCTGTATAGAACCAGCCAATGCGAGGATGTGGGAACGACGGTACCTCCTACACATCAACTAGGATCTATAAAGCCTGTCACAGCTTTCCAACACGTCATTGGGAGCCATCCATACAAGATGTCATCAATCAACATCAAGAAGTATTTGCACCTCACAAGTTAAGTTGTGGAAAGGTAAAAACATTGATTAAAGTAACAGGACCAGACCCTAAACCAGTGCGCCAATATAGGTTCCCAAGAGAAGCCAATGAGGGGATAAGAGATACCATACAAGCCTTGCTAACACAAGGAATTATAGTGAAATGTGATAGTCCTTGCAACTCCCCAATTTGGCCGGTACGGAAGACGGATGGAACCTCTTGGAGACTTACTGTCGATTATAGGGAATTGAACAAAGTAACACCCAGATTAACTCCTGTAGTAGCAAAATACCCCCGAAATAATAGCGCAAGTTGCAAGCGGGGGCAAGATGGTTTTCAGTGATTGATATTTCTAACGCCTTCTTTTCGATCCCGATGACTCCTGAATCATGGTACAAATTTGCTTTCACCTATCAAGACCAACAGTATGCTTTTACGAGAGTGCCACAAGGGTTTCACAATGCGCCCACCATTTGTCATAAGATTGTATCCAACCTATGGAAAAATAGTCAATTTGCAGAACATATTGTTAGTTATGTAGATGATATCCTGATTACGACCACCGATCGGAAGAAACACCTAGAAGTATTAGAAGAGGTTCTGAGATTATTGAAAGAAGCTGGCTTTTAATAAATCCTTCCAAGGCCCAATTGGTACAGAGAAAAGTTATATATCTAGGAGTGGAACTAGGAGAAAATGGAAGAAAACCAGACCATGAGAGGGTCCAAGTAATAGCTGGTCTTCCCGCACCTACTGATGCCCATTCATTACGGATGTTCTTAGGACTCCTCGGATTTAGTAGAGATTTTATAGAAAATTTTGGAACTAAAGCAAGACCCTTGTACACCTTACTCAAGAAAAATCAACCATGGCAATGGACCTCAGTTCATCAAGAAGCGTTTAAACAACTAAAACAAGCATTAATGGAAGCTCCAGCTCTAATCTATCCAGATTCCTCAAAAGAATTCTATATGCAGTTATCCACCGTAAAGATGGAATAGGAGCAATACTCATGCAAAAGCAAGGAACTTCTGTTAGGCCAGTAGCTTACGGTTCCAGAACATTATCAGAAACAGAACAGCGATTCTCAAATTGTGAAAAGGAAGTGCTTGCATTAGTCTGGTCCCTTAACCACTGGGAATATCTTATAGGGATGGCACCTATTATTTTGAAGACATCTCATTCGCCAGTTAGATATGTTATTTCTGGACGCGTAATAATGGTCGAGTAAGTCACCCCGACTCGCCCAATGGACATTAACATTAATGAACCACCCAATTACAGTGGAGCATACTAATACACCCAATATTATTCCTGCAATATTGTGTCAACCAATTAATGATGGAGAATCAAAAGAACATGAATGTCCGATTCCAGATATTCATCCTCCAGAGATGACATCCCCTTTTGAATTAATAGAAAATTATGATTTGGTACGAAGGAATACCCCCGAACACGTATGGGTAGTGGATGGGAGTTGCTACCGGGAAAGAGGGAAGATTAGTAACCGGCTCAGCTGCCTTGCATGTACAATCCAAGAAAGAAATCTTGAAACCCATAAGAACGATGTCGGCACAAGCTGCAGAGATAATTGCCGTAATATTAGCACTGGAAAACAGTGCTCCTGATGCAAGCATCACTGTGTGTACCGATTCAGAATGGGTCCTTAGAGCGTTGATAGACTGGATGGTCATTTGGAGAGAAAGAGGAATGTGTACTATGAATGGCAAGCCAGTAGCCCACGCTTCCCTACTAAACTACGCATGGAATCTTGCCAAAGAGCGTACAGGGAAAACTTATTTGTTTAAAGTAAAAGCGCATCGTAAGAATCAAGCTGAAATATCAAGACTAAATAATGAAGTAGATCAATTGGCAAAAGCTGCAGCCTCGCTACCGATAGACCAAGCATGGGAATTAGCAGAGGAAATGATTCATGAAAATAAGCCATCCAAAGAATGCCAAGAAATGCAAGTCACTATGGATTTGGTAAAGATGCAGACTATGGATCGAGAAGTAACAGCTCTTATTAAAGAAGGAAAATATAAAGATAGACAAGTGTTCATTCATCCAGGAGGGGTGATCATGGCACGGAAGCAAGAATCTGATGATATCCCGGTAGTAGTGTTACCAACTGTTCTGCGACAGGAGTTACTCTCTCTTCTCATGGCCAAGGACATTTTGGATGCGAAAAGACTATAGACCGACTGTCCACGGTGGCGTGGCCAAATATACAATCTGATGTTGAGCACTTCATTCAAAATTGCTTAACTTGCGCAAAGAATAACCCTAAATTAGATAGACATAATAAGCAACTTCGTCACCAACCAATCCATGGACCATGGTACCGACTACAAATTGACTTTATTGGCCCGCTTCCCAAAACGGCGAAGGGTAATTTATATTGTTTAGTAGTTGTAGACCCATTTACAAAATGGATTGAAGCGATACCCACTGGAATTGTACGGCAAGGACCACCGCCAGAGTACTGTTAAACGAGGTATTCGCAAGATTCGGATTGCCACGTGAATTGATAGTGATCAAGGAACTCATTTTACGGGAGATGTGGTAAAACAACTATGTATAGCTCTAGGAATTAAACAAAGATTCCATGTGGCCGACACCTCAATCCTCCGGGTTAGTTGAAAGATCCAATCGAACCTTAAAACCGCACTGAGGAAAGTGATCGACTCTCAGGAAAGAAATGGGATGAACAAATACCGTTAATACTTATGGCAATTCGATCAACGATCAGCGCCAGCGGATATTCGCCCACTAAGCATTGTTAGGAAGACCCATGCGAACGCCAGAATTATGGTGGGTTCAAGGAGGGTGCCCCAGATGAGTTTAGACCCAAAATGATGACCGATGAATACATCCAGAAAATTCTGTCAACAATATCATCAATCCAATACAACGTAGCACTGAATTTGAAGAAGAACATGAAAAAGATGGATCAGAAGCTAGCGAACCATCTATGTAGAGAAGAATGGGAAATAGGGGATCAGGTGTTATACCGGTACATCAGTGAGAAGCAACATCCTCTTAGCCCAAGATGGATGGGACCTTGTTTCGTTATTGGTAAAGCAGGAGCAACAATATATCAAATAGAAATAACAATAGGAAAACGAAAAATAAAGAAGTGGTTTCACAGTTCGCAATTAAAAAGGTGGAAACCTAGATGTCAGCAAGATCCTCTGAAGGCCAATAACTAACGTTGTCTTTCTTTCTTTCCTTGCAGAACAACATGAATCTGGAAATCCTTCTAATTCTCAACATCCATATGACTTGGAGTGTATTATTTTTAGAAAACGATTATTGGAGATGCACCGCCATTGATAGACCAATAAGCGAGTGGAATATTCCAAAAACTTCCTCGGTGATCGTCAGGAAATCTAAAAGGGTATCGTTGGAAAGGTTCAAATCACAAGATTTAATCATGTATGCATTTGAAGCAGAAGGAAAATGTTACTTTAAGGTAGTAGATGAAAGATCAGGTGATCCAGAATTGACCTTTGCAGCGACCAAACAATCCAAAAAGTCATTTTTGCACAGACAATTGGTTTGATATGGGCCTTAACCCCCATGGAAAGTGCGACTGGGGAATAGATATAGAACAGGTCGGATGCACGGAAAACGCCCATAAGATGCATCACAATTGTATGCCACTAATTAGTAAATGGGACCAGACGAAATGTGTATTTATGGACATCTTAAGCCCTACCATCGTGAAGCCTGGGCTCATGAACATTTCCATCCAGATAGTTCATATGGCAGAAGGCATAAAGGAAGTACCTGTAGTCATCTATAACCCTCAAGGTCACAAACTATCCCACCAAATACATTGTGGATTATATGGACAATCCGCTCAATCGACCACCCACCACGAATCCATATACTGTGTATGGGAAAAGAGAAGAAATATGGTTGGATATGGATGTCATGGTGATGTAGAAGTAAAAGCAGAAAGGTCAGGCACTTGGGTTGTCAGAGGACCATATGAAGTAGTATATCCATTGAAAATCACTGTAGCACAACAACCTACCGTCACAAACATCGGACCTTACGTGATCAAAAGGATATTGCCAAGGTAATGATGGTAGAACCAAAATACTCAGTGAAAATAGTAACTGTACCACTGCAAATTTCTACTAGTAAGATAAATCCAGACTGTCAGTCATATGTCGTCCCTATGCTAAATGGGTGGAACAGATGGTTAAAGATTTTGGAGCCAGACAACGTTAATAAAAGACCCAAAAGAGACCTCGTTGCAAAGTTGATAGGAGGAGCAGGAGCAGGTGTAGGAGTGTTAACCGCCCTAGGTCAAATTCGTATGGCCCAACAGCTAGCTGCCCTAACTAACAATTTCGTGGATCTAACACATCCAATACAAGACGCCTTAGTAGCCATAGACAAACTGCAATTAGATGTGACCAAGATACTACCCTTGTGGATTGCTACTCAAGAAACTGACAACTTACTCTTGCTACAGATTATGGAAAATATACAGAACAATATATCACTAGCTTTAACCTGTATCCAAGCTCAGGCAATATTACTAGATATTGCTAAGGATATTTTACGGGACAGTGTTAGTGGAAAAGTGCAGGTAGAAATAGCGAAATTAATTCAACCTTATTTGAATGAATTCGAACAAAATAATCCAGAATGGTGGACGGTGATACACTCTAAGTACAACGTGAAAGAAGAACAACTTCAAATATCGATACTCATGATGCGAGAAGCACTCAAAGAATATATATATCCAATAATACCCATCGGAATGTTTATAAACCATTCATTATTACTTCCGTTACCAGATAGAATGTGGGCACATATAAAAGAGGAAGACTCAACGGTTAGAACTGTAAATCTTCAAGCATGTACAGAGCAAGTCGGTCTTGGGTATACTTGTACCACGGTATTTGGGAATACGACCATATCTGTTTCAACCCCGATTCTGGAAAGTGTCACTATGATTTACATCCTCTGATAGCAATAATAATCATTCTGTTGTAGTTCAGACAGCTAATGGGTGTATATGTATTCGGAGTTTATGTCCTCAGTTTATGGTTAATGTGTATTATGAGATAACAAACCCAGGCACCTTGAATTTATGTTTGTGTAAAGTATTCCACATACAAGGCTGTGATGTAGCCCTCACATTATCAGAACCATCAGAAGAGCATTATACAGTTAATCTACATCTGTTGAAGAACATCGAGCCAATTACTATTGGTCCGAATTTAAAAGCTATGAAGTCATTATTCCACCACACGCAGCTAATAGGTTTAATGAAAGAGATAAGTGAAATAGGGAATAAAACTGGAATAATTATGCATCATGCTGTAGAAAGAATTAATGAAATTAGGAAAAATGTAATGACGAATGTAAAAACAAATACAGATGTGATTGTACCTGTATATCATTGGTGGAATATATTTTCCTCTCTAACCGAAATGTCATACCCTATGATCATCAGTTTCTTGTTACATCTCTGTATCATAATCTATGTAATTGCATTGACTATAATGATATGTAAACCAACTAGGTATGAGAATTATAAAGTCAAAAATGCTTTTGTACTAGAGGAAAATGAGCAGCCTGATACAATTGTTACTTGTTGCAGTTAGATATCCATTTGTATTATATGTTGAAACTTTGTAGCTAAAGTTTAAGAGTGACGGTGTAACATGTTCCTTACATCTCACATATAACACCGTCAAGGAGGAACTGTTGCCTGGGTATGGACAAAATGGAGTCAAGGAGGTTCCTCACCCTTTTCCCGCCAAATTACAGCAAGAAGAAGGTTGTGCACTCAGCTCTACCTTGTGCACTCCGCACTAATTTGTGCACACAGCCCTAATTGTTTGCGCATGCATTCAACCTTTGCACCAGACACTTAGAGGTTATGCACTCAGCCCTCAAGGTTTGCACCCTCCTCTCTTAAAGTTTCCCGCTAAAAGGGTTTATAAACTCCTGTCAAGGAGCATTCGTGTTCCTTGTTCTTCCTCACGCCTTGTCTATGCTGCCTCTGAGTCAACTTCCTGTCCATCGCCTTCATCTGTCCCGAGGAGAACAGGTTCCAGCCTGCGCCCTGACGAGACTGCCCAGAGTCCAGTGCCATTAAGGAATGAGGGAAGCCTTTTCCTGTCACCACTGAAAGACTATGGGATTATGAACTGTCTTGCTTAAATAATACTCGGACACGATCCGGTATTTCCTAGAGGCGTCATCTCGCAGGAGGCGAGGTCCGACATCGAGGGACCGCTCCGTTGTCCTCCTCAAGGCTTTCCACTAGCCACGAGGTAGAAGGTCACGGACATCAACCCCAATCGCCAAAGTCTATGTAATGTATTTCCTCGTGTGTATGGGATCTGTCTATCTTCTTCTTTTCTAGGGATAGGGTGGGACGTTGCTGTTTGGGTACTGTTTGCTGATATTTGCTCTTTATTTCTAAAATATATGGTTTGGCCCTAAATTCTTGTCGCTTAGTATTTTTCAAAGCGTTTCCCTGGTGATAGATACAGGATACCAGGCCGAATCTGGCTTCTGTGGGAGGGCACCTTAGGCTTTAATTAAATTGCCCAGCACAGCAATTGATTACCTCTGCTCTCCGGGTAACACATTATAAACAGCTCTGCAATTTATAATGCAGTAGGAGTCGGGGTGCAGGCTACCCAACTCCTACTGCCTTTTAAATTGCAGAGCCGCAGCGAGGTTTGGACCCAGCACAAGCTGGGACTGAGCCAGGCTGCCTGCCCAGCTGGCAATAACCCCTGTCCGTGGGGGTCCCAGTGGGGCGCTGGGACCCCCGTGGACACGGGCTACTGCCAGAGCAGCCTCCCCTGACCCCACCACTCTATTGCCTCTGTTCCTTCCCCCTCCTGCATGCTGATGCAAATGGCACCGTAGGGAACGGTGCTGTGGGGAACTGGCTTTTAAGATATAGAGGCAGCGGGGCGGGGGGGAGAATACGAGTAGCCTAGGCTTATTGGGTAGTCAACTAATCGACTACTCTTTTACATCCCTAGTCTGGACTCTGAGGCAGGTAGAGTTCTATCCAGCTCACATATCACCAACTTTAGTTTCGACAAGCCAAACTATTACATGTATGCAGCCTTATTCCTTTCAATAGGTTTGCACAGGTGTAAGTGGAACTTGGTAAACTATTCTGTTGTTGATGACAAGAAAAATGGAATAAAATCCTTTGCTCATTCATTCTAAAAACTGCATATAATTAAGAACCAGTATACCTCATTTATATAGTCCTGATATTTGGATACCTCTTCTTCAATATCAAAACACTGGCTGGTGACCGTCAGCAACTGTTTCCTTAAAAGTAGCATCTTTCTGGAATTAAGTAAGTAAGTAAATAAATAGGCAATTGACAAAATCATGGTGCTGTCACAATGCTGAACTCTAATGAATCAATCTCTTGCCTCATCCAGTCCTCTGCCTTGTACAAAAATGTCTCATACTTGCTGAGACATTCATCTTTGAACAGAGATATGGCTTTTGTGGCATGTAAATTCAGCTTCTGCCTGCAATACAGAAAGAATCAACAGAATGTTATGGTATCACTTGCAATACTTCATTCCCCAAGTCACGTGCTTAAAGCTCTGAGCCCCATATATAAATCTTAATATATGAAGATTTTAAATGTCTATAAAACCTTTATTCAACTTATTCTGTTTGTTACAATAATGTGTTTACACTGGATGAACTGCCAGATTATATTTAAAAAATATTTTTCAAGATGTTACAATTTCAAAGGTCCCATTTGAGGCAAATATTTGGCTAGTTTTAACTATTTTTATGAACTATGCACTCACACTACTTTTTTGCATTTGAAATTTAAAATCTTGGTTATATTTAAGGAAAGGAAATGATGGATAGAAAGGAGAAAAAAAACTTCTTATAATAATTATTTGAATTACCACAGTATCTAGAAGCATCAGTCAGGAACACGGACTCCACTATGCTAGGCACTACATCAGTGTTTCTTAAACTTTTTAAGACCGATGAACACCAAACAATAATTTTTTTTTATGAGGAACACCAAGGATTTTTGTTGAGAGAGGAAAAAAAAAGGTCGGGGGGAAAGTTACTGAGGGGAAAAAAAAGGTCGTCTACCCCTTTAAGGGCAGCCATTTTGAATTCTGTTGTTCTCCTCGGCACACCTCTGACTGCCTTGCAGCACACCAGTGTACCGTGGAACACAGTTTAAGAAACACTGCACTGCACTAACAAAACAAAAACACAGACCCATACCCCAATAAGCTTGCAGCCTAAGCATAAGACAAGAGGTGGATACAGATGGGAGAAGAAGGAGGACATTCAGACAATATTGGTCAGCTGCATAGGCAGTGCTGTTAGCACACCACAAGCCTAAACATCTTTGTATGTGTGAACTTGTAAGTGGAATCATGGGATGTGAAATTCTGAAAGACTGCAATTCCATGTAGGGTTTTCTAGAATAAAATCTTGACTGATAGTTAGTTGGTAATCACCTTTATGGCTTATATATGGACGAAGTACCTGTTTTTTCATTAATCTCACACAACTGTCATCAAACCATAATGAATCCCAGGAAGCAGCTGAAATGAACACTGCCCACTTGCCTATCAAGTGATAAAATGCTACATTAAGACTAGGGATGCTAAAATTAGGTTATTTTAGTAATTGAGTAGTCGATAGAATTTTTATCGACTACTTGATTACTCTATGGGGGAAGGCAGCCAACTCAGTCCTGGCTTGTACCAGGACCAAACTCCACTGCAGCTCTGAAATTTAAAAGGCAGTAGGAGCCAGGCAGCTTGCCCCCTGGCTCCTACTGCATTTTAACTGCAGAGCTGCAGTGGGGTTTGGTCCCTGACCTGGCACAAACTGGGACTGAGCAGGGTTGCCTGCTCAGCCGGTAGCAGCCCCGGTCCGTGGGGGATCCCAACTTCCCTCTGGGACTCCCCAGACAGGAGCTGCTGCCAGAGCAGTCTTCCCTGCCCACCCCATGCTGCTGCCTCTGATAGAGGCATCAGCGGGGGTCAGGAGGGGGGACAGAGACAGTGCTGGAGGGAACTGGCTTTTAAGCTGACTCCCCTCCAGAACCAGCTCCTGCTTCTCCCCCTTGCTGCCTCTGATATAGAGGCAGCAAGAGGAGGAAGGGAAATGTGAGTAGTTGACTCAACTACTCTCTTAGGGCTTAACTTGAAATAAGTTACGCAAATTGAGCTATGTCAATTGCGTAGCTTATTTCGAAATAGTTTATTTCGAGTTTTGGTGCTGTCTACACAGCACTTATTTCGAAATAAAGCACTCTTCCTCCATCTTCCCTTACTCCTCATAAAATGAGGGTTACAGGAGTCGGAGTAAGAAGTCCTCCAGCTTGGCAATATTTCAATATTATGTCGAAATAACTGCCGGCTGTGTAGATGCGGACTTTGTTATTTGGAAAGAATGCTAGTTATTTTGAAATAATGTTGCTGGGTAGCCATAGCTTTACATCCCTAATTAAGAATGATCCAAGATTTAGGAGATGAGTTCTCAGACCACCAACACTGAAATCATTGCAGTCACAGAACAGAAAGCAATACGTCATTCCTTGGTTGGAACTCTAATGGCCTATACGCATTAGTATTCTACCATTAATACCATCAGAGGAATTGCACTGGTAATACCAAAAGCACAACACTTTAGGGAAAGACATCTACTGTAGACATTCCTTAAACGTAGAAAATTGGATAGGAGTCAGGAATTTAAAGTGTCTACTGCACACAAGGTATTTTACATACACATGCACTTAGATACACTATGCCCTCAGACAAAGACCAAATAGTTAACATCCACATTTCAAGGTATACTGGGAAGCAGATAATTATTAATAAATATGTATAAAATCTCTCTTCATAGTGCTTGACAGAGAGAAAGAAAGTTGCTGTTTGTTGATGAATCATCAGAAAAAATAATTGCCAAAGATTTTAAATGTAATTTTAACACTTACTTGTCAAACTTGTGGATTTGTTCCTCATTATAAGGAAGTCCTAGTATCAAAGAAAATCAGAGATATTACAGATTTAATTTTTTAAATTTAGTCATTATCCATACTACAGATTTATTTTTTCCTGTCTGGGTATGTGTTAGGTAGAAAGTGTGGGCATTTAGTTTTTTCAATTCAGAGGTTTAAATTTCTAAAACCAAAGTTGTGGTTCACTTATTCCCTCTGATTCTTTTCCTGAATGTTGTCCTACACAACACTGAAGACATATTCACTGTTGTTAGTCATCTCTCTCCCTTACAACTAAAACTAGCTGAACAGATTTAAGGCTGACTTGTCCTTTATATTTTTAATTATTTTAATGTATACTATATATAAGATTTACTTACTACGTTCTGCTTTGTCTTTCTTGAACTGATAATAAATATCCGTGATAGAACTCAGCAATACTTGTAGTTTTTCTGGGCTAGAAGGTGGTAGGTGGAAACAAAAGGTTAATGTTAATGAACATAGGTCAGCCCAGAAACCAGAATATGTTCAACCAATGAATATGAAGTTGTCACTTACTTTCTGTCTCTGGGATGTGTGCCTTCTTGATTTGCCCAGGTATCACTCAGTAATCCACCAGGAGACAGTTTATCTTCAATGTCCTGAAGACTGGTCTCTATTGTTCCCCGAGAGCTAGAAAGCTGCTTAAGAAAAATAGTTTCACCAACACCATTGCCAAAAATCACAAGTGATCGATCTTGTATTTGGTATGGGATACAGTGCATTATCACTTTATTATAATTATAATAAATAATAATACCACCATCACCTAGTCCTCACTTGACTGTCTCCAAGTACAGAAATATGCCCAGACAACTTATGAAGCATTTAGCAGGTCAAATGTTCACTTTAAGAACATACAAAACACGGCTTTATTAGGAAAAATATTTTTTTTGGAGTTAATATTTCTGCTAATTAACACTTATTCTCTCAATAAGTTAAAAATATCTTTTCTTCATCTCTCTTTTTCACCTCTCATTTTTTTTCTCCAATGCTGCCCAATCCTGGAATTTCCTCTCTACTTCAGTACATAAACTCTTTCTCCATGAAGCTTCTAGATCTCCCAAGTCTCCTCTAGATCTCCCAATGCATTTTGTTGTGTTTAGTCACAGTAAGATACCAAGATGACTTTTGTTTTGGCTTGAATATAAAAAAAACTATTAACTGAATTCTTATTAATGACCTTTATTTTGTTAAGGTGCATTCCAGAGTGAACTCAGACTGACTTTCACACAATGCCATACAAAATAACTTTCTAACCATAAGACCTACTTAAAAAAACTTTCCATGGCATATACTAGGGATGTTAAATTGCAAATAATCAGCTAATCGAGTAGTCAATGGAATTTCCATCAACTACTCAATTAGTTGATGGGGGGGCAGGCACTTGCTACTCCCACTGTGGCTCTGCAGTTTAAATGTACTAGGAGTCAGGTAGCAGCTAGGCTCCTACCACATTTAAACTGCAGAGCAGCAGTGGGGATATCTCCCAGGAACAAACCCTGTTGCACCTCTGCCTTTTAAATGTAGTAAGAGCCACCTGACTCTTATCACACTTAAAAGGCAGAGATGCAGCGCAGCACTCGGCGTGAGCCAGGATTGCTTCAGTGCCAGCTTGCACCGGGTCCATACCACTGTGGCTCTGCCTTTTAAATACAGTAAGAGCCGCTGCACCTCTGCTTCCCCTGCTCTTCCATGCATTTAGATTTTTTTAAAGCTTGGTACTAACGTTTTTCTGAGTGTTTGATAACTGGGATGACTACTTCATTGGTACATTGCACTTTCTACCAGAATGTGCTAATTTTAAGGGTTCTACTATATTTATCTTTGGAAAATAACCACACTACGATGTTCACATGCTAAGAAACTCTCAGTAGAAGAGGAAATCTTCTAAAAATATGTAGAGGTTTTTCTTTGCATCTTTCAAAACTACACCTTTGGACTTTTATGCAGGTATACTCCATGTTTAGAGAACTTTTTATTACAATATTAGACACTTACACGCAATAATTTAGTGTGTATATCTGAAATTTCATCCATTTCTGTATCCATGTTGATCTGCATCAGATTCTCGTATCTGTCCATAAAAATTTAATTTAATTAAAAACATAACTGCTGTTCATGCCTTTGTAGTTAACAAACAATATGTTTTGGGAATCATTTGTTTCTAGAACTGAAAACAGGAAGTTAGTACAAACTCTAACCTAACAAGAGATAGTTTAAAAAAATCCACCAAAATCATGTTTAACTTTTAGAAACAATAGATTTGAAAGCTTTCCTAAACAATTAACAAAAACAATAGTTCAGTAACAGACTGAACTAATTCCTTCATTCCATATTTTCACTGAACTGTAAAAAACTGTAAACTACTTGCATTCCTAGCATTCCTGCGTTTCACTCATTACTTGTATTCTATAGACAGCTGAAACGTTAGATGTATTCACCTCAATCTATTTTTGAAATGCATTCCTCAAAAATAAACTTGTACAGACTAACTCGGCTACCCCTCTGAAGCACCTCAAAAATAGTCAAACACATCAAGCACCAGTTCTCCAACAACTATGGAAACATCTTGGAAAACCTGGGTTATAACCAAATATTATACATAGGACTACTAGCACTGCCTATTAAGGTTACCCAACTACTTCCCATTATAAGACCCTGTTTTCAATTGATAATAACTTTGTTAAACTTTAACCCTTTGGGTTGAAGTCTTCAATAGCAAGCAGGTGACTGCCTCAAGACTGATTTTTTTTCAGAAAAGTTCAGCCAAAATGATTCTGCTATTTCCAAGAATGAGACTGGGAAAAAACACACTGTTTGCTTGTGTTAAAAAATTCTGGTGACTTTTTTTAAAAGCGCTAACATTACCATGCTTTAAAGGAATGATCTGAAATTTGGCACTGGAGGAGGCCTTAATGTCAGAGATGTGCTTTTTGCTGACACTCTAAAAATCTGCTCAAATTTGACCAATTTACAAGCCTTTGAAAATCTGCAGTTTTCATATGCTCAGTAAGGGTGTGTCTACACAGCAAAATTATTTTGGAATAACGGCCATTATTCCAAAATAACTATGCCAACGTCTACACAGCAATTCTGTTATTTCAAAATAATTTTGAAATAACGGACAGCTTATTCCGACCTCTGTAAACCTCATTCTACGAAGAATAACGAACGCCTATTCCGAAATAGCTATTTCGAAATAAGGTGTGTGTAGACGCTCCACTTCTGCTATTTCAAAATAGCCCCCCTCACCAGGGCCATTCTAAGTTATTCTGCCTGGGACTTTAAATTGAGATAGAATGTCTACATTAGAGAAGCCTGCCTCTGACTCATTTTGAGGCTTCCTTGCAGTGTAGACATGCTATTCCTAAATAAAATATTTCAGAATAACTATTCTGGAATAGCTTATTCCGAAATAACTGTGCAGTATAGATGTAGCCTAAAGCTGCAAATGTGATTGAGTGCTTATGTAGTCATATATTCCCACACTACCTGTGCACTAAGCTAGCTTGAGAAAAATAAAACTGAGGATGCCATGGTGCAAGCTTCAGTGTAGGCTGCACGAGCCTTGCCAACCGCACTAGATAGATACTTGTTTGTGCAGCTCTGTGGTGGCATCTGCACTACTATTTCTAGTGGACTAGCTAGAGTACAGCAGGGTCTGTCTACATTAATTGCAAATCACACCTGCAGCTGCAGTGTAGACAAACCTTTGGGCTATGTCTAGACTGCCCCCTTTTGCTGCGCAAAAAAATATGCAAATGAGGCAAAATGTGGAATATTGCTGTGTCTCATTTGCATAATTAATGAGCGCCTGCTTTTTGCACAACAGGCTTTTGCACAAAAAGGAGCTGTCTACAGGGCTCCTTTTTGCACAAAATCCCCTCTTGCGCAAGAGCCATTCTTCCACTTTTTTTCAGGAAGAATGGCTCTCGTGCAAGAGGGGTTTTTTTGGGCAAAAAGGAGCCATGTAGACAGCTCCTTTTGGCGCAAAAGCCTGTTGTGCAAAAAGCAGCCGCTCATTAATGATGCAAATGAGGTGTGGCGATATTCCATGCTTTGCCTCATTTGCATATTTATTGCGCAAAACAGCACAGTACAGACGTAGCCTTGGAGTTTAACAACTAAAATCTACAAAGGTTCTGTCCATGCTGAGCACTGCTTTTACCACAATTACAGCTCTGGTTGCTGTGCTCCATGGAGGGCCAGGCACTAGACATAAAAACAGGAAGATTAACTTCCCCTATTCTCAAAATGCACCCCCTACTAAATCCAATCAGTACGGTAATGGAAGCTGCCTGATATGAACACAGAGAGTAATAAAGGCAGCCCAGCAATGGAAGTAAAGAGTGGGACAAGGAATCTGAAGATGAAGATTGGGACTGTATGCTGATGGGAGGGGGGTTGGAGGAAAACTGGGACTACAAATTGGGGGAAGTGACTGGGACAGGTTGGGCACAGAGACTGGGAACCAGGGGGGCTGGGGGCAAAGAAGGTGGAGGCAGGAAAGACAGATATAAGAGGCCAGGATATAGAGGTAAAACTGGGACCAGCTGGGCAAACAGACTGGGATATGGAGCTGGAATATGTAGGGACATGGATAGAGCGCTCTGCAAATCTACGGATATTCATGGGTATCTGCACCTGCAGATGTGGATGAGGATTACTGCAGCTCATTTTTGTGGCTGTGAATACAAATTTTGTATCTAGAACCCTGACAATTTGCAGATATCCACTTTATATCTTCAGGTATCTTCAGCTGCAAATGTGGCAGATATCTGCAACTCATTTTTACAGATATGGATACAGACACCAATTTTGTATCTGTGCAGAGCTCTAGATGTTGAGATTAGTACACTCACCAAATGTGTGGGAGACCCACCATCCAGCTTCCCTGCTCCAATGACTAATGATTTATCCAGGGCACAATAGCTTCAACAGGAGAGTATGAGGGAGCCCCACATGAAAATATCCCATCACTCAAAGTTTAGAGCACTCACTTGAAAAGTGGGAGATCCCTGATCTAGTTTTTCTCACCCTCTGGCAGAGAGGGATCAACTGAACCTGGGTCTCCCACATCCCAGGTGAATGCCCTAACTATTGATCTAAACGTTAGAAGGTGGGCACCACAACCAGCAACATCTTCTTGCTAACACAGCATAAGGCATCTAATTCTAAAGGGGGTTCCTGACTTCAGAATTGCAAGAAAGCATCTATTTCAATGAGAGGAGCAGGGCTTAGCACATGCCCCTCTTGTCAGCATCTCTCACTGGCTAGCTTAAGCACCTCACGCCTTGTGTGGTGGCTTTTGTAAACTTCACTCTAAGGTAGAGCTCTGCAGCAGAACTTGGATCCCACAGGTCTTGAAGGACCCACTGCTATAACAGTGGGAATGAGTGAAATGTAGTTTGTTGGTGGTGGGATTGGATGGGAAAAAAAGAGACCATGGTAATTTGTGGCAAAATACTAAATCTCTCAATTAGCTTACCATAAACAGAATTTCAGCAATGTAAGCAAGCTTTTCTTTATTTTAAAAAATAAAGGTTTTTATATTGAAATGTAAGTGAGGCATAGGAAAAAATTTAATGACTATTACAATAGTCAAAGTGTTCTTAAATGGTTTAAGCAAGATATCTTTTATTGTTTTAGTGGCAAAAATTGTGCCTGAATTCTGTGGTTTATCTATTATATATTTGAGAGAGTCTGTGCATGTGCCTATCTGTCTGTCTATCTGCAAGACTGCTCACGAACTCCTCCTAAATGGTAAGAGCTAGTGCCACCAACTTTGGCATGCAGCTTCCTCTTAGCATAACTGAAAGCAAGGTAAAGGTTTGGTTGTGTCAGGACAATGGGATAGTGCCTGGAATTTGATTGTTTCTCATAAAATGGAAAGGGAAAGGTCTGGCAGGAGGAACAGTTATACTGTGGAATGAGCACAGGTGGAAGCAAGCACAGGGGAACTCTAGCCCCAGTCCCAGTGGCAGCCAGGGAGCTCTAGCCCAGGCTGCAGAGCATTGGCCCCATCCCTCCGCCCCGGCTGCAGAGCTCCAGTCCCAGCTGTGGAGCCAGGCAGTTGCGGGGCTCTGCCCTAGCTGCGGAGCTCTGGCTGTGGCGCTCCGGCCCGGCAGCAGCAGAGCTGGGGAGAGCCCTGGGGGGCTAAGGCAGCAGCAGGGGTAGTCTAGAGCCCTAGCCTGGTGGTAGCATGGCCACGACGGGAGGGACCTTCCCTGGTCTGGCAAATCCCCTGGTTTGGGACCAGTCAGGTCCTGAGGGTGCTGGACCAGCGAGGTTCAACCTGTATTTACTTTCAAAGAGCACTGCACCAAAGAATTCAGTGATTCTACTCACATTTTCCCAGCTAACTCAATGTTCCTTTTGCAGAAATCCAGCTTGATGACAACCTCTGTCTTTTTGTGCACCGTTTCTTTGTAGTCCTGCTTGATTATTTCACTGGAAAGTATAACATCAGTCTATTAAGAAAAAGTTTCATTTCCTTCTTATCACATATCTTTGCCTCCAGTAATATTCACTGGTAGTGGAGACTAACATTTTCCTACTATTGTCATATAAAGTTTGATTACAATGTTCTGGCACACATTACTTCAGTAATACAGTATATACTTCAATAGCTAGAGAGATTTTCATAACCCTATTAACAAACAACATGAACTACCAAAATCATTATTTAAAAATGTGATATTCACTAATTAATTATCCTTGCTGGATCTCATGTTCCAACACAATACTAAAGTTAAAATTATCCAAACTGCTGTAGGAGCAGATTAAATAACATGGATACATAGGATCTAGCATAGGGGCAGAAAGTAGGTCTTCAGAGTTTCTCTTGATAAGGGGAGGATGAGGAAACATTTCAGAGACTATAAAAATCTACTCATGCTCATGTTCAAGGGAAAGGAAGGAAGTTTCAGAAGTCACAGTAAGCTCACAAAAATGAAAGGCGTGAATGACCAGAACAAGGTTTGGTAAAGAAACCATGCTTAGCAAAATTAAAATCACTTACATTAACCATCGTATTCCTTTTCGCATCAATTCCTGGTAAAGCAGCAAAGCACCGGCAACTCTACAGGCATGACATACAACACCTGTTACTGACTGACGAAGAGAAATAAACAAATGTCAGTACTATTTCTGTGCTCACAAAGTTGTAGTTTGTTTCAAGTCAATGGATCACAATAAAGCAACATTAATATTAGAAGTAATTAGAATATGAAGATTGTAACACAAATTGTCCATAAATTAGCGTATATGGGGGGAATCCACATACTTACTATGGCAGCATAGTTAAAGCAAAAATGAGTTTTCCATTACACTGAAGTTCCACTGTCTTCATTAGTCATGAAAATAAATCTGTCATTATCAAGGTTATACCCACATACTCTTAGAGTGCAGATTTAATTTTATGAAAAGTTACATGTAAATGTGTTCAGTAGTTTAGGAATTTAAATTAAAAAAAAAAAAACACACTACATTTTCAAAATTGTAGGGCTGCAGTCCAATTTTTTGGTCTCCACCCAATTCTGCTTACATAGTTTATTTTAACACTTGTAATTCTAGGCAGATGTACATCTAAACACAGTCTCAAGCAGAAGCTAGTTTAATCATATCAATAACTCTGACTTAACATTTAATTATAGGTTATTAATTATGTTATGGACTATGATGAATACATTTTCAAATATCAGTAATTTGAAAGATGTTAGGAAGCCTACAGGAAGAAATACATATGGAGTTCCCCTTTTTGCACACTTTGGATATACACATGAACAGAGATCTTCAAAGGAGCACAACAGGAGTTACTTGAACAAAACAGATACAAAATAAGGCCTGAAAGTGGAGTATCTGCTACTTTTCTCCTATGGAGCTTTGTCAGGCAGGGGAGGTTGGGAAATGCTAAAGGAAAGAAACATTAGAGATTTTACTCTTCTGCAGATTTTACTCTTCTTAAGTATACCAAAATAGCTATTCCACATCTTTAAAGCAGCCTTTTATTTCGAAAAAGATTTGGAAATAACGGGGGCACTATTCCGGCGTCCCTGTAAACCTTGTTCCACAAGGGTTAAGGGACGTTTTGAATACCGCTTTATTTTGAGGTAAGGGTGCAGTCTAGATTCACCCTAAGACTCTTCTCTGCTGCAGAGTTCAGGAAAGACGCTCCTTATTTCTCTCCTGCTTAGCATCACAGGGGAAGATAGTTTCAGAGCTGCTTCTTCTCTTCAGCTAATCTTAGGTCTCCTGTGCACATTAACTCAATATGAAATATTATGCACAATTATTTATGAAGTTAACTTTGTTGTTAATATTAAATCTTTAAATAAAAATCAGAACTTTTCAAATTAAAAACTTGTATAACTGAAAGTTATCTAAACTGTAGTGTTTAAAATTCTTTTTGTATAAAGCTAGAAGATTTTCTGCAATAACCTTAAATTTTAGTTATTTTTATTTTAACTGGGATAACAGTTCATGAAAACCACCAGTTAACAGATTTTGTACTGCTTAATATTTATTTAAACCTGCTATTGACTGTGTCCTGCATTGCATATTATAGCAAATGTTTCTTTAAAACTGAAGGGGGAAGATAGGAAAACATTTTCTTTCATGGTAAACTAACACAACTTGTATAACAATGGTTTTCAACCTGGGATCCACAGACTGTGGCCTCGTCTATACTTACCCTCTGTCGTCGATCTAATCTATGTGACTTCAGCTATGCAAATAGCATAGCTCAACTCCTCAAAAATAAGGAGTGAGCCACATGAGAGGCCCTCCTTCACCTCAGTGGGCTGCAGCAACCTGCGGTCCATTGAGGTTCCACCTGTCTGTTCCTCTCCCCTGCACGCTTCTCATGCACTGGGCATAGAAGCCCCACACTTCCTACACCTCCCCCTTCCCTTCCACCATTTTCAGAGCATGCAAATCACTTGATTCACTCTCCATCCTTGCTCCTCCCTCTCCCTTCTAGAACCAGAATGCCTTCAAAGCATTTTATTATCACTAACCATTTAAGACTGAGAAAGCGCTCATATAGAGTTGTCATTTGATACTGCTAAACCCATGTATTTATAAAAGCAATTCCCATTAAAAACAAACAAACAAACAAACAAACAAGATGGCTGGCATTATTTAATTCAACATTAGGTAGCTTTATTTTATTTGAGATAGCAATTTAATTCTAGTCTAATTAAGTAAATACTCACTTTAGCGATACTGGCATCATTATCCAAGTCATACCGCTGATGTACTTTAGGAAGTGAAACTGAAATATAAGAGATGGATTTTTATTTGATATGTCATATGTCATAAGTCTTTAATACATTAGTGAATACGCAATATACATTTTGGATTAGAAATATTTATTTTGTGTGTTCAGTGAAACATCTTAAATATAAGAAGAACTGCTGCTGTTAACAGACTAAGAAGATTAATCAGATTGAAAAACACTTGAATTTCCAGTTATTACTGGAAAATAGAGTAAGATTAGTTAGGAATATTATTTTATAAAATTGTGGTTCACAAAAAGATTTTACAAAAAGATTTTAGAATTCTATGCTCATTACTAAATCCTACCTATATTAATGTGCAGGGACCGGGACTTTTTAAAAAATGGTTTAAAATTAATTTTTTAAATCCATAGTTAGGCATCAGAATAAATGGCCTGATATTTTAGAGTACTGGGCACCCATCAGCATCTATTGATGTCCATGGGAGGTAAAGGATACTCAGCACTTAGGAAAATCAGGACTCTTCAGGGTGCCTACATATGGACAAACATTTGATTCAAGATTTTTATACATTTATCAAAGGTCAAAAATATTCAGTAACCAAAGCTATTTTCAAAGAACATTTATGCCTAATCTTGTTTATTTAAGAACAGATGGAAAAGACTAACATACTTTCTTCGTAGATTAATCCTATGATGTTCATAGCCTCTCTGCTTACTATAATTATAGGATTTTCTTCAGTGGTTTTGGGAAAATGTTGCGCCAGTCTTCCAGGCTCTAGTACTAAATGGCGACCTTCATATATCAATTCTTGGTTCTGAGAAGTTATTTTTGTCTGTTTGTAGACTAATTCATGAAATATGGCAGCTCTGTAAAAAAAAAAAAAAATTATACTTAGCAAACAATTACAAATTCACTAAAATGCAACAGGACGCAAACAAGTTATAGATTTTTTTAAATATACCTTTTATATTTAGTAAATTAAGTTTTTTTTTCCTATCTAAATTATTAGATGTATACAAATAATAAATGGTACACAGTCTAGCTAAGGCACTGGGTACATTTGCATAAATTACAAAATAAAATTAGATTGCTTGCAGAACACCAAACTCCCCTCCACACATCTGATTTGTATCAAAAGCCAATCTCTGCAACAGTTTTCAGACATAAAAATACAATCTTCCAAAGGTATCTTGCTTTCATCTGTACTATGCTTAAGTTCCATTGTTTTCCATTTAAACAGATTTTTTATTTTTAAAAAGCCCAGATTTTACAAAAAGAAAATGTGCTTGTAGACAGGCCTAAGAAAATTAAGTCAGCAACTGGTCATTCAAATAACCTGGAAAGGTATGCAAGGAAATTTGCCTTTGGAAATAAGAAAACTGTTGTGGGAAAATGTTACAGAAAGAGACAGACAATTAATAACATGATGGAAATTGGTAAATTTTACCCTAAACAAAGATGAAATGGTTCTACAAGCTTATGTAGTAACTGTACACCCTAGCCTAACTACTGATATCTATCCAGTGGTGCCTATGTATTCCACTGATTAACATTTCTGGGCATATAAAGAAAACCAACAATGGAAAACGAATGACATATTTCAGTGTGTGGCCCATGAAAATTTGGGATCAGCATTTACAAGAAAAGGATGAACATTTCTAAGTAAAAGACAAAGGAACCCAAAGATATGTTTGATATATTCGCTGAACAAAAGTCAGCTGTTGTATATGCAGAAAGGGGATGTGTTTGTGAGAAGTCATTGTCCAGTTGTAGTAGTAGATGATAAGGAACTGTATTTTATGACTCATTTAGTTAATAGACATTTTTGCAACATTACAAAGATTAAGAGTTGTGATTTTGAATACTGTGTACCTATATGGACTGTAAACTACTTGAAGTTTAAACCACAATTATATCACAATGTAATGCCTGTAACCTTAGGCATGAATATGGCTATGATAAGAAAACTGTTAAACCATCCTATTTTACATTCCCATTTACAGTATATTGCACAGGCAGGAGAACAAATACATGTTGAAATGCAATGTGATAATGCGGAAATCACTCATGTACTAAAAACTATTGCAGATGCAGGACAACACTCCTGGTGAGTAACATTATTAGGGTGGTCGCCTTCTGCAACAGGTGTGCTAAATATAATGGTTCACCCCATTCTAGTGATCAATGAATCCAATTGGCTATATTAGTGAGTATAATTGCTTTGCCTTGCTGGATAAAGAGAACTATTCGAAGGATACAGGAAGCTGGCATGGAAAGCCAAATAAGGACCTTGTTAATAATACCCAGGAGACAAGACCAAACTCAGCAAGTCTGAGTGTTGGACTCTTGCAATGACAATGACAGCTTTAGTAAAAGCATCATTAAGGAGGGGAGTGTAACAATATGGTTTTTCTGTACTCATAATGGAAGGCCTAAAGCCTTCCTCAGTAGCCAGATTGAAGAGCAGCAGCCAATAGCTGTAAATCTTGAAGTCACATACTCAGATTCTACCTAAATTGCATTAAAATAGTGTCACACCAGGCTGTTAAGAAGGAGTCCCTATCCTAATGGCACCCATTGTCACCAGATAAAGAACCAGATTTCAAGATGAGTAACTTAGTTAACAGCATTTTGTCAGGCAAGAAACTGTTTATCAGTAGTTGAGGTTGTGGAATTTTCATTCTATAATTATGGTCCTCTCTTTCCTATTGTTTGTCTGTATGGTCTCTGTCTGGTTTTTAATTTTTTCGGTCTGCTGTATAATTAATTTTGCTAGGTGTAAATCAGCTAAGGTGGTGGGGTATGATTAGTTACGTAATTCTGTTACTGCAGGTTATGACTGGTTAGTAAAATTATACTAAAATAATTAGTTAAGGTATAGCTAAGCAGGACTCAGGCTTCATTATATAACCTGGGGTCCAAACGGAAGTTCTTTGGGAACCAACTCAAGGACACAGCTCCAAGCTCAGAGCTGCCAGACCTCAACCCTGTGCCAATGACACCGTGCTGAAACTGGAGTCCTCCAGATGGATCTGATCCTGACTGGCCATCAAGACAAGTTCATCTGTCTTATTGGGAGTGGTGAGCACTCTATGCCTGGTGTGTGCATCTGTTTTTGATGACTGTTAATACATAGAGATTAAGTAGGATATTACTGTGTAAGGCTCTTTCACTTGTAAAAGACCCCACAAACCCACAAAGTGTAAGGTTATGCCTAACCATGCAGAAGGGTAAGGGTGAGTGCCCCTAGAAAGTATGCCAATTTTTCTGCAGGTAACACAGGGGCCAGATGTGGCCCTCAGCTTGCCTGGATCTTCCCCCTGAGGCTCAGTGCTCTCCCACCCCCAGCATTAGGGAGCCTGCACAGGTGCTCCATCCCCCTGCCTGCGGGGCTGGAGCACACAAAATCTACTAGCCTGGGCCCCACTGAGTTCTGATGTGCAAGCGGAGTGTGGGGAGGGTCTTCCTTCTTTCTCAGTTGGCAGATTTTTTGCTTCTGACTTATTTTTTTGTGGGTTAGTGGCCCCCGCCCCCAAAAAAGGGCTGTTATATCAAACCCAGGTCTGCCAACAGGGGGGAGAGAAGGAGGCAGTTGCTCTGAGACCCGCTGATTCACAAGGGGCCCTACTGCAGTGGCCGAAGCCCTGGGCCTTTTAAATCATTGCTGGAGTGCTGCACCATGTTCCAGGTGGCTCTAAGGACTGCTGGGGGAGGGAGGCCACAGTGCGGTGCACTCCGGGCAGTGCAGGGACATGGATTTGGGTCCTCTCCTCCTTGGCCAGGGGCCTAGGAAGTCTTAAAAATATCTGAAATTGAAAAAAGTCCCTATCCTGAAGAGTTTACATTTTGTCTCTTGTACATCATCAGTATGTTTTGACAATAAGGCCTATACTGACAAAAATAGGAATACAAATCAGAAAAGCAATCTAAGAAATGGCAAGACTGATCAAGGAGAAACATTACAAAAGATTCCTGTGACAGAGTCAGGCCCGCCAACAGGGAAGGGAAAAGGGGCAATTGCCCTGGGGCCTGGAGATTCTAAGGGTCTCGGGGCTCCCGGCTGCTACTGTGGCAGCGACCTAACCCAAGGTCCTTTATAATTGTTGCCAGAGAACCAGGTAGCTCCCCTGGACAGAGTTCTGTGAATAAAACAGCTGAGCCACCAGTCTGAGCACTTAAATATCAGTTACTTTCCTCTGGATGGACCTGACCATGTTTTATGAGTGGATTAAAATGAACTTGGAGTGGACTAATGACTAAGAAGGATCTCTGGGTGGAGATATGTCTCCACAACAGAGGGATAATGTATGTGTAATATGATGTATAGATCACTAAGGGTGTATGGATCACCAAGGGTGATGAGAAAAGCAATGTAAATAAACTATATGATGCTGAATAACAACTGAAGGTCTCCAAATAGTCTGTGTAGACACTGCAGAAGACGAGAGTGGGATCCTTCCCTATCACAATTGCTTTGCTAACATAGTATTTGGGCTCTCTTGGCTAAAGATGAATCACAGAGAAAAAAAAGGGACAAATCAGTAAGAGGCTAGAACAAAAAGTTAACATATACCTATTCACATCATATATAACATAGTGCTTGGCATAGAAGACCCTTAACAACTTACAGCAACAACATCATTGTACATTTCTCTTGCCACCCACCAGATAACTATCAAGGACAGGCTACTGAATCTGTCATACTGATGTGATCCTAGGTTGCAGCATTATTTACCTGGATATGACAGAAATAGTGAAAGAATGGACAGAATGCTTACGTATTATAGCTGTGAATATAAACTTTGTGTGAGGTCATTTGCTGTAGTGAAAAGACATGAATTATTTTTCGGTGAAGTATGTCACTGGTCTCTGCAAAAAACTGGTCAAATCCCCAGCATTTCTCCTGATCTGCTTCAAGAATGTTTGCAAGAACAGGAGTGAGCAGTACTTGCAGGCCTCTGTGGAGACAAAAAAGAGAAAACAAGTTGGAATGTTTCTCATTCTGACATTATATAATATCTCCCTAGTATACAGATCACAAGTAAGACATTTTTTACTTCTGGGGGAATTCTGCTCCAAAAAAATAAAATTCTGCACAAAAATTTAAAATTCTGCATACAATATTTAAAAATCGTGCTACATTCAGCATATTTCATACGTCAAAATAGCAATATAATCACAAAAGTTTCAATTATTTTGATAATTTATTTCAAAATACTTGTGAGCATGTATTTCTGTAACAATACAGACAACAAAAAAGATTCAGGAAATGTTAATAAGCATATTAATATAGAACTCTGAGTAATAATTCATTTAAACTACAATATACAACCATATTTTCCATACCCCTAAAGAGCAGAGCAAAGGCTTGGGGGAGTCAGGGATAATAAAGGAGCTGTGGAAGAGGGAAGTAATTGCTGGGAAGGAGCATGGACTTGAACTTGAAGAGTTGCTGAGTATGGATGGGAAAAGTATGGAACTAGTTTTTTTTTGGGGGAGCAGAGAAGAATTGTTAGGGAGCTTCCCCCCTGTAGACTCTGGCTGACCTCTAGCCTCTCCCTTTCAGTGAAGAAAATCTAGCCCTGTCCCACGTATCTCTGTGCCCTCAATCGGCCACCCTGTAAATCTGCACCCTCTGTCCACGTGTACTTGCACCCCTCAGCCAGCCCCTTCCCTTCATCTCCATGTGTTCCTGAACCTCCTATCCGCATCTGTCTCTGTGTTCCCACTCAGCCATCCCTTTTCCCCCTGTAGCTCTGCAACCCTCCCCCTCTGCTCACATGGCTCTGCACCTTTCTCCTCACTGTGGCCCTGCACCGCCATTCCCACTGAGTCCCTTCCATAGCCTGTCTTCTCCCACCAGCCTTTCTATGCCCATCTGACCCCCCAGCAGCCTCATGCTGTCTGTCTCCCCATAACCCCTGTGTTCTGACCTGGCCTGACAGGTGCTATAAAGAAATGTTACCAACTTTCACACTGTCTAAGCACGCCGGCTTCCACAATAAGCCAATAAACAAGCTAGTTTCATTTCAGAGCAAGACCAAAACAAGACAATTCCTGAAAGAACCCCAACACTCTTTATGACTGGATCTCCAGTGTGCAGTTTAGGACTCTTGGCCCTAACCCTAACCCTTCAACTTCTTGCCCATCCTTGCCCCCCTCTTTGACCCCTCCTTGCTCACTGCTCACTTTTCACTTGCAGCTCTCCCTGCCCCCTTTCTCCCTCCCACTCCTGCCCCTCCTCATCCTCCTGACAAGCTGTTCTGCAACCCGTGGGCAGGCAGACACTGGGATGGGAGCCAGCCAGGAACCAGGAACTTGAACAGGCAGAAAGTAGGAATTCGCGCAGGGAGGTGATGCCCAATTGGAGCCAAATGCCAATCATCAGTTGAGCATTCTGACTATCCTGGGCTGAGCACTGGCAGGGGCCAGGAGACAATCAACAACAAAAAAGCAACAATCTCCCAGCTACTTTAAAAGTTCTGAACAAGCAAAAAAGTAGCTAACATACATCGTAAGCCAAGCGACCTTAATTAGCCAAATTTCTGCTTGTTTTCCATAGATTTGGCAACAACTGCAGTTGCTGTGTTCCTGTGCCAGTGTGCCTTCTGGCAGGAAAAAGGTAAAACTGCATCAACTTTTCAGCAGAAGCTATTTTTTTGCCAAAAATTAAAAATATGCATGGTACATGAATTCCCACAGGAGTAAAAAAATGTTGTGCATTGAGAAATTCTACAACATTCCTTTCTTTGCTGTTTGACAGCTTCTGTTCAACAATCTTGTCTCCTGTTTTTCCTGAACAGGGACAATATATAACATATCCACTTTTATGAGATTTGATTACCAAATACCTTTTGAATTTTCAAATACTGAATCCTAATTTAATCATGAAAGCAGGGATAGGGGCAAGAAGCACTCAAAGAAATGGTCTGAATTAAAAAGGATGAAATTCAATAAGGACAAATGAAAAGTACTCTACTTAGGAAAGAACAATCAGTTACACCCATACAAAATGGGAAATTATTGCCTATGAAGGAAAGGGATCTCAGGGTCACAGTGGACCACTAGCTAATTATGAGTCAACATGCACTGTTGCAAATAAGGAAACAATCTGGGATATATCAGCAGGAGGTTTGTAAGCAAGACGCAAGAAGAAATTCTTCTGCTCTACTTCATACTGCTTAGGCTTCAACTGGAATACTCTGTCCAGTACTGGGTGCATCATTTCAGGAAAAATGCTGGACTTTTTCTAATCTGTCCTCAAAGAGCAACAAAAATTATTAAAGGTCTAGAGAACATTACCTCTGAGGGAAAATTGGGAAAAACAACAACCTGGGTTTGTTTAGTCTGGAGAAGAAAAGACAGAGAGGGTGAATATGGTAACAGCTTTCAAGTACATAAAAGGTTGTTACAAGGAGGAAGGAGAGAAACTGTTCTTAACCTCGAAGAATAGTACAAGAAGCAAAACGCTTAAGGTGCAGCAAAGGCGGTTTAGGTTGGACATTAGGAAAAACTTCCTATCAGGGTAGTTAAGTACTGGAATAAATTGCCTAGAAGATTATGGAATCTTCATCACTGGAGATTTTTAAGAGCAGGTTAGACAAATACCTGTCAGGGATGGTTAGACAATATTTATCCCCGCAATGTGTCAGAAAAGAGGACTACGAGACCTCTCGAGCAAGGTTTCCTCTAAGCTGTGCAGTAGCACAACCCCGCAGCTGCGTAATCAGCCCTGCCTAGTCAGGGGCTCAGTGCTCCACGCACAGAGCTTCCTGGCTGGGTGGGGCTGATTAAGCAGCTGTGGAGCTGTGCAGCCATGCAGCTTAGAGGGAACCTTGCTCTCGAGGTCTCTTTCAGTCCTAGGACTATGATGCCATGAAAGTTTAAAGTGGGGAAGCAGTCATCTTAAGTATCTTGTATTTGTACCTCTTCTTCATTACAGGCTAATGCAGAGGTGAATACTATTATCATGCTGGTATGCATATACAAATAAAATCTGGATCCAGCAGGCCTCACTGGTGGAATTTTTAAGAGTGCCTAAGTGACGCAGAAGCACAAATCCTGTTTAAAGTAAACAGATACTGTGGTCTTAAGTCACCTGGAAAATCCCACCCTACATACCTATATTTTTCTAATAGATGGCATAGTCTCCCTCTCCCTGCCCAGGCTGGTTCTTGTCCATATTGCTCTGTCTTGCCAGTGAGTGCTCTTGGGTAAATGAATAGTTACAGAGGCACTTGGCTGGAATGGACAGAGAAGCATTTCATAGCCTATAACATAATATAGGGCTGCTGTAAAAATTCAAAGTCAGAGACAGCCAGAGTCCCAAACATCTTATACAGAGCAAATAATGAGAAAAACCTTACTCAAGTAGCATTGTGATATTTGGTAAAAAATTCAAATAAGCTTACTTAGAAAGACTACATGAAATAGGCATATCTCGACTCCACTCAATTGGTCCATTTTCTGCTTTCTGTACTCCAGATATAGCACCAGAAGGCTTTCCAGTGATTATTTTATACCTATGAGGCATTAAAAATAATTATACAAAATAAATATGCAATCCTTAATTACTATTTCTTCAAGTACGAGTCTAATAAGTGGATCCTTTAATAGGACCATGTCATGTAAATAAAAATTCTAAATCTAGTGCAACAAGTTAGACCAATCTGCTGCTCAGTAGGAATGCAAAGTTCAGGGCTTCATCTCCAGACTGACAGAGGACACTGAAACAACACTTAAGACATGTCTACACTACGGAGATCAACCCTCGGGAGGTTGATCTTCTAGCATTTGATTTAGCAGGTCTAGCACAGACCCACCCCCAAATCGAATGCTGAGGGCAGCCCCCACCAGCATCCTGTACTCCTCATTCTGCTAGGAGTAAGGGAAGCCGATGGGATCATGTGCTCCTGTCGGTGTCTTGCAGTGGAAATGCTGCGGCAGCTCGGCTTAAGGTAAGCTGAATCCAGCTATGCATTTTGCATAGCTGGATGGCATACCTTAAGCCAACCTGCCTGTTCTAGTGTAGATCTAGGCTTAGGCTAGGTCTACACTGCAAAGAAAAGTCAGAAAAAGATAAGCAAATTTAGATCCGCAATTTCTGTATCTTTTTCCGTTTTCCTTTCGAAAGAGGCTTTTCCAAAATTTGGCCCATCTACATGGCACCAAATTTCAGAAAAACCTCCTCTTTCGGCACATCCCTTCTTCCTCATAGAATGAGGATTACAGGGATAGCGAAAGAACGCATCTACTTTTTTGGAAATTGTTCTGAAAAGTGGAAGCGTTCCTTGAACGCAGCATAGTTTTTCCAGGATACTTCCGATATCATGGAAAAGCTCTGCAGTCTAGATATCTTCGACAGAGGGATTCGAAATAGCAAATGAAGTGGGGATTTAAATATCCTGCACTTTATTTGCATAATCACATCATGGCGCTCTTTTGAAAAAGCGTCATTTCGAAAGTAAAACCATGGTCTAAACGCAGTTCTTTCGAAAACAGCAGGCTTTTTCGAAAGATCCTGTACTCCTCAAAAAATAAGGTTTACAAGATCTTTCGAAAAAGCCAGCCATTTTCGAAAGAACCGTGTCTAGACCGCGGTTTTACTTTCGAAATGGCGCTTTTTTGAAAGAGCGCCATGACACGATTATGCAAATAAAGTGCGGGATATTTAAATCTCCGCTTCATTTGTACTGATGTAAAAATTTACATCCTCTGTTGAAAGAGGGATGTAGTCTAGACACAGCCTTAGTGTTTAATGAAAAGAAACACCTTATGTTGAACTGAAAAAGGCCCTCTGGATGACATAGGATTGAGACATATTACAAAGAGGTTCCTGGAACTCTCCAGAAAAAATAAAAATGTCGAATTCAGATTTTTATGTCTGTATAGTACAGGCATTTACTGGCTTGAACATGCAATGTTCCAGGGCAATGGACAGCATAATATGACCAAAAATATTAATTTGGGAGAAAAGGAATACAGCTTGGCCTCTGCAAAGACTACATGAATGTTAAAATAGCCACCAATTTTGGCACAATATTGTACATTCACAATTTTTTTTCCAAATCTTGAACAGAAAATTCAGGAATAAGTGTGAAAGGAGAGAACTCTGAATTAAACTGTATTTAGCTCTAAGAAAGACATGGGAGTTTCAAACAGCTAATGGACATCAGAGGCAACTGCTTTTATGCTTCATAGGTTGTCTAAAACATTAAATGTATAATGTATGATCGTAAAGCCCTGTATATGATTCAGCTCCATAAACTGTTGGAGAATAGCTGATTTTTAAATTGCTGTGTAATTACACTCCAGAATCTAAACTTTAATTTAAAAAGCTTATGCCAAATCTGTCCATAAAAGGAGAAGGAAAGAGAAGACACATTGCCTCCTTAGCATCAACAGCCTACTGGATACCAAAAACAGCACTCATACTTTCCTTAGTGCCAGGAATCCCAATTGTCCTCCACCCAATGGCCAAATTTTGGGCTGTCATTTGACAACACCTAAATGGCAGCTACTTGTGGAAACACAAGTTTCTAATGAGATGCACAAGGTACTAGTCTTGTTATGAAATCTTTCCAGGACACTAGCCTGCTAAACATGAAACTTGCCCAACTTTTGCATTATTTTTACAGTGTTTGCTATGGGCATGTGCACAGAACTCTTGCTATGGATATTTTTATTGGTTGAATTAATTTATGGACAGAACTCTCTCTCTAAATTACTCACATCACTTCCTTATTCCTGCGAGGCCCTTCGAAAGGTCGGAATGGTAAACTTCCTGTAGCTGCATGGTAAAATGTCACCCCTATGCTCCACAGATCAACTGTTGCTCCATACTTCTTCTGATGCTCCTTTCTCAACACTGCTCGCTCATACATATCAGGATGCTTAAGGGGAAAAACAGGGAAAACAATTTAGAACTACTTGCCTGATTATAAAGCACCAAAACTCAAGCAAGCAACTACACCAGGATATGCCAACTTTCTAAGCACTTCTTTCATCAAAAAGGGAAGTTAGTGTGTGCTGTAGATTTGCATAAGATTTTCACACTACATGTACTTCAAGAACATACTGCATAACTGTTCAGAAGGCGCCAGTAGCTGCTTTATAGTCACCTTTGTTACAATAAAGTTCAAAATCTAGTAAAGGAAATTTAGTGAAGAAAATGCAGATGAAATTACCACTTAGATGAGAAAAGCCACACAAAAGGAGAGGAAAAGAAACACTACAAAAACTACTATTTCAGAAAATGTATTAAGAAGAGGAGCATAGAGAAAAAGCATTGAGAACATTTATTAGCACATTAGCATGAGAGGCATGTAAACAAAAGCAGAGGGAACAACTGTTTTCTTTCTGCTTTTCCACAAAAAAAATCCTTATTTTCAAATTCAATGCAAGTATTTTAGCTATACTGGCTCCTTTACCTGTCTCTTTTTGGAAATAAAGAACTCAGACTGTACATGAGAAATTCCCAAGTTACAGTGCCCTTGCACACTGGTGAATACAAATATCAAAAAGTGGATCTGAGCAATACCCAGAATCATCCAAACAGTTCACAAGAAAATATCCACAGAGGAAGAGGCAAGGGAGCTCTAATAAATCTATGCTGCAATTCTTTATATAACCCAATGAAACATGGAGAATCTGGGTCAGGAAATGACGTCAGTATGCTTGGTCCCCAGATCAGAAGAGGCCTGGCATGACAAACAATGCCAAAAATGTGTCTCAGCTATTCAGTTTTCACTAAGAAATACCCCATGCTTCAGTAAGTCCATCAATCAGAAATTAAAAGATTTACCAAATATTCTTCTGTACCATAGAGAGAAACAAATTGTTCATCATCTTCCAACTCTCTAGCAGCTCCAAAATCGGTCAGTTTGTAAACAGACTGACCATCTTCACCTATAACACGCATTATATTGCCTGGTTTGATGTCACGGTGCACTATTCCATTTTCTCGCAGATGATTCATCCCAGCCACTTAAATAACAGAGTACAGAATTTAGTACACATATATCAACACAGACAGGATACATTTTAAATACCAAAAAAGCATATATACTTCCATAGATTATTGTTTTTCAGTGGGTGCACAGGAGAAAGTCAAGGACCACTGCTGCTACTACGATTAGAATATCCTATTGTCTTTATACCAAGAGAGCCAACAGCCTCTGCAGGCCCTTGGGCAGTGTGTATGGAGGGCTGGTTCTGTGCTCTCAGAAGGGATAGAGCCTAGGTGGAAAGAGTGCGGCACCCTCCCCCCACCACCCCCGCCACTCAGAGCGGCATGGAGCGTGTGGCGCAGTGATTTAAAAGAGCCCAGGGCTCCAGATGCCGCTGCTGCTACTGGACCTTTGAATTGCTGGGCCTTGGGGCAACTGCCCCCGTTGTCCCTCCTCCCCCCTGCCAGCAGACCTGCTCTATACTAATCAGATTTGCCTTTCCTTCTTCAAACAGCAAATAATGGTATCTCTTGTTCTCAAAAATGCCTCTTTCAGTAAGAGTTTATAATCCTTAGTGATGTTATTCTCGTCTCAAAGGAATCTCTACAATGTAGGAAAAAAAGAGCTGGCAATGGGTTTTGCCATAACCCTTTGAACACTGAGCAGATAAAGTGGACATATTTTAATTGCCAGATTTCCTGCAGTGATAAGCGCCAGGTATTCTGGGATGCTCTATCACAAGAAAGCATTATAATGTGAGACAAAAAACAAACTTTGCATTTAAAAAATCAATTTTTTTAAAATTATAAATAGTTTCATAGTGTAACTACATTTGTTGATATAATAGTTTAAAAGTAATACTATGATCCAACTATATTGTCCAACTGACTCGAAACTAGGAATTTTAATACTCCAATTCCAAACTAAACCAAACAACACGACAAATTAGACAGTTCAAAAAAATAAATTCTACATACCCACATCTCTCAGCACAATTAAGAACTCAGATTCTGGCAACCCATAGGCATTAGATGGTTCTTCTAAAACAGTGTATAAACTTCCACATGGACAAAATTCCATAACAAGAACTTTGTGTCTAGTGGTTGTCTGAAAGATTAAAAAAATATAAAGCTTTGGTAATGAGTTGAAGACTATTAATAATGCAACAGGTTATGTCAAGTTATACTCTCCTATTTGTAAAGCTTTGTAATCTGATAGTACTTCATATACAAGTCTCACTCTGGTGACTTTAAAAGAATGAAAAGAAAGAAAAAAATGGATTCCATTTTGAAATTTGTCTTGAGTTTGGAAAAAACAAGAGCCCATAAGATTAGGGTGCTGGCCCTTCTTTATCTTTCAAATGTCACTCTCAGAGTAGCCGGTAGCATAGGCAAATGAAAAAGGAACTACAGTGGGAGAAGACCATGTAGCAGCACGTTCACTTCTCTCTCCTTCGATTACTCTCCTTCCCCCAAGTCTTTACTGAACTCTGCATTTTGGCTATCTCCTGGCCAACCTCACTTTGAGAAGTGCTACTTCAATTTACCTCTGGATGCAGTTCTACAACTGCTCTATCATTATTTGAACTGGTTGTACAGCAAGATGCCTATCTTCTGATCGTCTTATGGAAAACCTGAAATCTTATTTATATTTTTTAAATGTGAGGGATTATGAGTAAGCTGCAAAATTTTTCAAGCAAGGGAAAATCAGACAGTAGCATGCATTTCATAGTCATATAAAAAGTATACAATACTGTAACTAAAATCTATTATATGAAATAATTTCAATTTAAGATTTTATAAATTAGGACAGTATATGTATAATATGAACATATAGATACTGTGGATTAAATTTGGCACTAGCTGCACTGAACCTGACTGCATGCTCAACTGTTAGGAGTCAGTTAGGTACTCTAGTGGCAATATCACTACTCATCCTCTGCTATCTTTCAATCTGTGGCTCCAGAACAGATCAGATTCTCAGCAAAAGGCGAGGAGCCAGTAGGAAAAGGCTGCTATATATTTCTTAATAAAAATACAGGTTGAACCTTTCTGGTCTGGCAACATCCATGGCATGGAAGGACCACAGATATTGCTGGACCAGAGAGCCCCAGTGGCTGGAAGTGGGGGCCAGCTGAGAGTCCAGCAGCAGAAGGGCCAGGAGTGGAGCCAATCCAGCAGCCAGGAGAATGGCGGCCAGGAGCAGAGCCAGGCCAGTGGCTGAGGGCCAGTGGCTTGGAGCTCAGCAAGGGCCAGGAGTGGAGCCGGTCGGTTGGGCATTGACAGGAGCGGAGCCAGTCTGGTGACCAGGAGTGGAGCCAGGCTGGGGGGCCAGTCGGCAGCCTGGGGACTGGTGGCTAGGAGCAGAGCCAGGATCAGTAGCGGGGTTGGCCGCCAGGAGGCTGGCTACCCCCTGGAAGAGCCCAGAGACTAGCAGCAGAGGGGCCAGAATTGACCTCCCCTGGTCCAGTAAACTCTCTTATTTGGGACCAGTCAGGTTCCAAGGGTGCTGGACCAGGGAAAGCCAACCTATACAACCTCATCCCATAAAGGTGAGTTTATAAGAAATGCGTATGCAGGGATCATGGATGGTATTACTACAAACCACATCAACTAGTTACCTCTTCTTCAATAGCAAACAATTTGACAATGTTCTTGTGATTCAGTTTCTTTAATACTTCAAATTCTCTCATCTGAACATCCACCGGACGAAGGAAGCTTATGTTGTTGAATACTTTGACAGCATATAAATCCCCAGTTTTCTATCAGAAAAATATTCAGATTATTTTTAAAAATCTAAGTACAAAAAAAGCCTTATAATTAAGATGTATATAGTATCAGTCATCCTGAAGGAGCCCGATCATATTTTCAACTTATATACAACTCTGGTATAATTGGAGTTGCTCTGTAATAATTTATATGAATATTGAATGTTCATTGCATTATTGGATTGTTTACAATACGAATATATTGTTCAGTTTAATAGGGGGCTGTAAGCAAAAATAAGCAGCAAGTCAAAAATGGCTCAAGATGAGCTACCTCTTTACAAACATTTGAGGGTTGTTAAGAGACAATGCCAGGACACACAAAGAACTGTAATCTCAAGACAATTTGATAGACAGAGACAAAATATATAATCTAATGACAAAGAACAGCCTCAACTCCAATCTAAATTCAGGTAATAAACACCAATTAGGGAATAATTTTTCACAAAGATGGAAGATGGAGAAATCTGGGGGGTAACTTTAGATGTCAGTTTCTGTACAAAGACTAATTGAAAATCTTCTGTAGGTTGAATCTCTGTAGTCCGGCACTCTCTGGTGCGGCAATATCCATGACCCATAAGATTTTAATTAGCCAGATGTCCACTTATGGGTATCACCAAGTTTCCCACAGTCCCATAAAGTTTGTTTATAGCCATTAGTGCTGTCTCTCAGTGTTCTGTGTTGTTATTTAGCTGTAATTTACCCCTAAATGCCTTCCAATAGTCCAGTAGAAGTGTTGGTAATGCTGCTAGACAATATTAACCTCCCATGGTTCAGCACCTGTCAGTTCCTAAGGGTATCGGAATAGAGAGGTTTAACCTGTAGAAAATTTTTGTAAGACCACCAAATCCATAGCCATAGCATTAAAAATGACAAATAATACAGTTTAGAACAACACACTGTTCCTGCTTTATGGCCAAATCTTGGAAACAGTCACTCACATGGATTTAGTGGGGTTGCTCATGTAAAAGTGTGTGCAGGATTGGGGCCTTATATATCTGCTGACCTGAATCCTAGGATTTAGCATTATTCCTACATCACTGGATAGCCATTACATCTCAAACAGCAGTGATACTTCATATGCTATTACAGATCTATGATATTCTGAACTACTTCAGAAGGGAAAAAAAAAGTGCCCCTCCAAAAAACCCTTACCTTGACAGATAAAAACCCACTCAGTTTTCCTTTAAAATTATTAAATAATTGTCAATATTATCTATAATTAAGACTTAAGTAAAGGTATTAACAGCAGACTTTTTCTCCCCTGTTTTTATATAAGTTAGTAAAGCAGTTAAAAGAAATTAAGACACAATTAAGCAGTCTGGATAACATTAAAATAAATTTACACCTAGAAACACAAGCACAATGAGAGAGGGATCGTGTTTTACTTTGTATTCACATAGCACTTAGCACGATGGTTACCTGGAACCTGACCGTGGCCTTGGGGTACTATCATAATAAATAATTTTCAGATATTAGAAAATAAATTCTAAGTAAACAGATCCCAAGCAGAATATTTATCTGGAATGAAGATACCACCACCTCATTCAGCCTTTCCCATAAAATGAATTCATAAATAACAGTTCATTTAAAAAGATATGGATATATTTATTTATTTCTAATTTAAAAGGGACATGTACATTTAGTAACTGAGGCCCCATAAGAGTCTTATAAAAGCTGTGTTGTTTACTTACACAGACATATCCAACTTTTTAAAAAATCAAAACTTTTCCATAAAAGGCTGATGAACAGATTTCTATGGCTTTCACATTACAGATGCCAGGCATAATGATAGTTTTCTTACTGAATTCAGCCTGTGTATTTAATATATAAGCAGTATTCACTGAAGAGCCAATTATTCTTTCATAAATTAAAAGAAAAACAAATTCTAAGCATTAACAAAGGAAACAAGATGGGAAGACTATTTAAGAATTAATACAAGGATCCCTGTTCTTGAAAAAATATTTATTAATTGTAATTAGTTTGTTTATTCCACACAAACCTTATGTCGCCCACGAAAAACATTTGCAGTGGCTCCTTGTCCTAAAATGTCAGATAAGAGCCATAGGTAATTGGAAGTGCTCTGCATGTTTCCTCTTGACTAGATGATTCTACTTTCAAGCTAAAAATTAAAAAATATATATTACTCAGCACACTGCACTCAACAAAATTAAAGGAAAATCAATGCATCCTTCATGAAACAGAAAAACACTATTACAGAGATTTAAAGAATTAAGAGAGAAATTAAAAATCCACCAATTAGAGAAATGGGGAGGCAGGGAGAAAGGAAACAGAGACAAGCTAAATGCTACCAGAAATGAAAATTAACATCTCAGATATAAAATCTGTCACAGAGTTTAAAGTCTTCTTTTTCCCTTCCTCTAGTAGAAAGAGTCAACTAAATATCAAATGAAGGTCCCAATGACCATTTTTGTCAGTTTCTAAATGTGGCACAAAGAGACCATAAAAGATAGAAGAAAATAATTCCAAAAAAGGTGGGAATTGTTTCTTTCCTTTAAGAGAAACACATTTCTATACATTTCTATACATTTTATGGCACAGAAGGATGTATGAGGTTTAACAGGCATCATTTGGGTCAGGTACATTAACCAAATTATTATTGGCATGTAAGATTTTGCTGACAGCACGTAGCTTATGTAGAAATGTATATACGGATAGTATTTAAGACATTAGGTATCTATACTGAAAATTATGATCTTAAAGGTAAAGTTGGGTCACCAGGATGTGACAGTCTGTGGAGTGATTCTGTTTAGGCATAGGGATAGGAGTCACCCTATCTTTCTCTGTCTGGTGAGGTGTATAGTGTACATTGTATGTTTCACAATCAAAATCTATTTGCATTATGGAGCCACCAACTAATCAGTAACAGATTGTGAGAGGTATAGAAAGGTCCACACAGCAGGAGGTGATACATGTGGCATTGCAAGGAAAGAGACCATATCCTTCCACTGAGGAGGCAAGAGGGCAGCGTGATTTTTCTCGTGAATGGAAGATCACCAAGCCTGGCTGTAATATGCTGTGATGAGGTGTCTACTCCACACCCCATTGTAAAGATTTAAGATGGCCAATTAACTCCATAGGCTGCATCTGGAGGACTAGCCAGGGAACAGAGGACTCATTGGGAACAGGCTCTGCTAGGCAGGATCAGACAAGACTTCTAAAGCCAGGGAGCAGAGAGAAGCTGCAGGAAATGAGGCTGCAGCCACTCCCTGAGAGAAGAGAGGCACATTGGGACCAAACGATAGTCCATAGTTATTTCTAGAAATGAGAGAGGATGGTGAACCCAGAGAATGGGAAAACCAGGAAGGTAAGAAAAGACTCAGGGGAAAGCAGCAAGGTAGGACGGTGCAGGCCGTGGCTACTGACTGAAGGGTTTCTGAACTGTATCCCAAAAGAGAGAACAGGCTCAGATTCCACATCAACCTTTGGAAGTGTGCCACAGGTCAGGAAGCAGACAGAGTGCGAGGGATGGTTTGTCCAGGAAACACTTTGTCACACTGCACCCAGTAGTGGAATATGGTGACCCAGCTGGAGGGCCAAGTCTTGAAGATGAGGCTGTGATTCCTGGAGCAAGAGGGCTGCAGGGCAGCACAAGATGGGTGAAGACATTGCCAGAGATGGGAGCCATGTCTGGTAGCACTAATCTGCAGGATGGCCAGGAGGAGGAGGCTAGTGTTGAGCAGGCCCTGTCACAAATGCTGGGAGGATATTGGGTAAGCTTTTGTTTTAAAATTAAATCATGATTGCAATTTATAACAGACAGATCAAAGTAAGTTACTAAGCAAAAAATAAAACAAAACATGCCATCTAAGCCTAATACACTAAGAAATCTGTTATATGCAAATTGTTACCCTAACAGTAGTTCTAATTATCTTTTTCACAAGACAGGCAGCCTCCTAGCTTGGGCTCAATCTTTCCCCCTGTTCAGTCTTATGTTTCCAGCAGGCATCTTGAGTACTAAGTGAGGGTCTCTTGGCATCTGGCCACTGCCCTATTTTTTTGTTCCCCCCTTTATGTCACCTTTGCCCAAGGAGGAATTCTTTGTGTTCAGTTCAAACTTTTCTCACCTTGAATGGAAAAGTACAAGATCCAAAATGGGTTCCAGCATCAGGTAGCCTGGCCATATGTCTGGAAGAACCACAATCCAGGCTTACAGGAAAAACAGACTATTCACAGGTTGTTGGTTTGGGTATCAAGCCATTATGATTCCAGACTACCACTAATGGCCCTCATTAGCGCATCTAGAGTCACACTTCATATTTCTAACTTCATGTACAAGAGTGATACATGAACAGAAATATATACATTCAGCAGATTATAACTTTAAAAATTATGTCACATTGTGCATCTTGCATAAAGCACCTCTGAATTAGGCATATTCATAAGCCAATTTGCATAACGCATGGGAGTGGTGTGACACTGCTGTCCCAGGATAGGAAGCCAAAGTCCAAGGGTTTCAGCCCAAAGCAAGGGCCTGTAAGCCAAACTAGGGATGTTAAAAATTGTTTATTTGTGTAAATGTGCAACTGCTGAAATTTTTAGAGGTTCCCCATTTACACGTAGGGGGGAAGGCAGGAGCCAGTGCTTGTGGGGAGCCGGCTTTTAAGCTGGCTCCCCTGAGCACCAGCTCCCACCTGCCCTGCCCCCATGTGTACCAGCTCCCTCCTGCTCTCCCCCATCACCTGCACTGCTGCCTCTCTATCTTTTAAGCCAGCTTCCCCCCCAAGTACCAGCTTGCGCCTGTCCTCCCCCTCCACCCTGCTGCCTCTGTAGGAGGCAATGGGTGGAGGTCAGGCAGCTCCGCAGGAGCTGGCTCCCCACAGGCACCAACTCCCACCTCCCACCTTGCTGTGATACAGAGGCAGCAAGGGGGAGAGGTTCCGTGTAACTGTTAGGATAAACTGATGTGCCCAGGCTTATTGGTTAATTGTGTACACAGATACACACTGACATCCCTAACCTGAACTCTGCCACCTAAAGCAGCCCTCAGGCTTCAGCTTCAGCCCTGAGCCCCAGAAAGTCTAATGCCAGTCCTGGTGACCACATTAAAATACGGTCCTGACCCACAGTTTGAGAACGACTGCTCTATAGCATATGACAGTAACTAAAATTAAGTCTAGATTCTAGACCATGTGTTATGTTTTTATTTTATATCAATCCATTTGTTTCCAATATTTGTATTGGTTGTTCTCAGATCTCTACATTTTATTAAATAATTTTTTACTCGTTTTCTCTGTAAACACTGTAAACAGACAAGAGCTGTGCTCTACGATGTAACTGGTGAGCTGGGAGTACTGTTGTTTTGGGAGTTGTGAATCTGTGAATTCTGTGAGCACCAGTGGACTAGAGCTGGACATTTCAGGGGTTCCCTCAAAGGGCTCAAAGAGTGGAATATGCCTAACACTAACCTGCAGGGGAAGAGCAGACCTGTGTAGGCTGAGGGAGAAGGACTTGGGTTGCCTGTGGTTGGTAGAGTTGGGATTCTGACCCCCGGGAAGGCTCAGACAAGGCTTCTTCATGCTAAGGGCAGGTGATAGCAAGGTGCCTCACAACTCTAGGTAACCCGAGGAAGCATGATAGGATTACTGAAAGATATGGCCTTACCTCAGTGTAAGCATGGATGCTCCAGATTGTAAGTTTCTAAGAGGTGTAACAGTTAACTCAAACTAAGGACTTAGTTCGAGTTAACGTTTGACTGCCACGCGTAGCCGCGGGCAGTTAGTTCGGACTAGGGGGATTTAAAAATGGCACCCGGACAGGAAGATGCAAATAAAGCCCGGGATATTTAAATCCTGGGCTTCTTTTGCAACTTCGAATGTCTACATTAGCCTCCCTAGTTCGAACTAGGGGGCTAGTGTAGACATACCCTTACAGAAAAAAACCAACAAATGGTCTGGTAGCACTTCATAGACTAACAAACATGTAGATGGTATCATCTACATGTTTTGATAGTCTATGAAGTGCTACCAGACCATTTGTTGTTGTTTTTTAGCCAACTGTTTAGTTGGTTAAGTCGTTAGGATGTGGAAGGCAATGTGCTAGCCAGCCAACACTAATTTTTTTCTCCCTTCCCTTATTTATTCTTGGATCTGGACTTGTAATGTTCCATTCATCTGAAGAAGTGGGTTGTTCCCACAAAAGCTCATGATACCATTTACATGTTTTGTTAGTCTTTAAGGTGCTGCTAGACTATTTGTTGCTTTTTACTGTGTAGACAACCAACAGAAGATGCCAGAGTGGTAAGGAAATCTTGTTACACAGCATAGTACCACAGCACACTATCACTGAAAAATTGCTCTCTCACTTTTCCATATACAGCAGAGTCGGGATTATCTGACCTTCGGTAATCCGACATTCCGCTTTATCCGACTTCGTCCCCGGGAGCTGCAGGGCCGGATAAAGCGCGGGCAGGGAGAATGGCCCCGCTTGCTGCCCCATCGCTCTCCTGGAGCCGCTGATGCCTGCAGCTCCCGGGGACGAAGCGGCGCCGGCAGGAGCGGCATCAGCGGCTTCAAGAGAGCGACGGGGCAGCGAGAGGGACATTCTCCCAGCCCGCGCCCTGGAGCCGCTCCTGCTGGCGCCGCTTTGTCCCCGGGAGCTGCAGGCATCAGCAGCTCCAGGAGAGCGACGGGGCAGCGAGTGGGGCCGGGCGCCCGGGAGCTGCAGGAAGGGAAGGGGCCAGGGCCAGGCAGGGATGGGGACCAAGCGGCCCCGTCTACAGTAGAGTCCCTATCATCCGACATTTTTGGTAATCCGACCAACCTGTTGGTCCCGTTTAGGTCAGATGATAGGGACTCTATTGTAATTATAACAAACACCTAATCATAGCCAAAAGGTCATATGCACAACGGTACAAACAAGTCATTGCCTCTATGAAATTTTAGTTTGTACTGACTTTGCTAGTGCTTTCTTACACAGTCTGTTGTAAAACCAGGCAAGTATCTAGATGCGTTGATGTACTCCCTGGAAGACCTCTGCATATCCCCAGCAGTATGTGTGCCCCTGGTTGAGAACCACTGAGCTATTCTGCCCATCATTTCAAAAAGAAACTGGGGGTGGAGGAGAAGTTTGCTATAGTGAATGCAGGGTGTCTAAAAGACAAGATAAGGGGAAAACTTCACCATCACGGCTGCTATTCCCACCATCTGAGACCCCAGACCTTCTTTGTCCTAATTCTGAGAAATGTATGCTCAAGACATCAGTTCCAAAGAGAGTGAACCAGATGACATCACCACTAGCATTTAATGTGGTTGAATCCTAAATACCAGCTGAGATGAGACTTTGTTGTCACCCCTCCTTATGTGTGTTCTTTTCATTCGCCACTTTATTTCTTTTCTTATCTCTCTTTTTCCTTCTGTCTCATATATAAATTGTGAGTGGCCAAGAAGATACTTCTTTTGCAACATTCTATAAACCTGTGACTAGAAGGCAGCTAAAAAGAATGCCTTGAACAGCCTGATGCTGTACAGGTATGTCAGGTCTCAGAGCAGCTGAAAACACTGTGCCACACATGTGGGCTTTTTTTCCAGCAGCGAGATTGTGTGAATCAACACCAAAGCAGATGCTGCATTTTCTATCTTTGCTGTTCTTTTCTTTCCTCTTCTGTGCATCTTGTTTTCCTAGAATTGGACATTACTAACAATTCCAGCCCCAGCCTATGACATGGCATTCCATATGCTCAATGAAAATATGCCTATGACATAACAAATGTTTTATGCAAGAAAATTCATGTAACGTACCATTGGAAATGTTATTTACTGAATGATTATTCTGTTTATATGCATGTATCATTTTTGTATTTGAAGCTAGGAATATTGACTGGTGTATCTGTATTTCATATTTGCAGCTCTGGGGCATTCTAAATGCAGAGACTACAATGAAAAAGCCAGACAGGGGTTGATGGCCCATCAACTAGTATAATAGACTGCAAAAAGGTTTGGCCTTTCTGTGGATGTTCCATAAAACTACTGATGCATGAACAATGGAGTCAGGCGACCTGGTCATCCTGATACTAACCTGCATCTTGGACTGAGGAACTGTTCCATGGGGGATGGGAAGAATCAAAGTTTTCCCACCTTATGGAAATTCTATATAAGGTGGGGGAGGAAAACGATGGTCTTCAGCTTGCCTTACCTCTGCATCCCGACCCCAAAAGTAGTTGAAAACACCTGGAAACAAAGATTGTAACTGAGGGGAGAGAAGAACTGCTGGAACCAGGCTAACTAGTTACTTGGCCTGTGAAAGGCTCCATATGAGAAATTATTAGTTGTAACCAGTTTCTTTAGTGAATCTGGCTTAGATGGCGTGCTTTGTATTTTCTTAGTGATCGCTCTTGTTCTGTTTGCTACTTTAACCACTTAATAGTTAATACACTTATTTCTGATTTATAATATAACCCAGTTTATATAATTTCTAATGTGGGGGGAGGTCTGGTAATACCTTCCTTCACATTGAGGAAGGGGGTGAATTTCATATAATTTTAGGTTTGTACCCCAGTGGGGGAGGTGAACATCTGGGTGTGTAGAGTACTACAGAACCCAAAGCTGAGACCCTTAAGCTGAGTCTTCCCAGAGTTGTTCTTAGTATCTGTATATCTGCAGCTGGGGGTTGCCTTGCTTGTGAGCTTTGCTGGAGGAGGCCTTATTGACTGGTTCTGTAAGACAGGGTTGGGGGGGAGGCAGCAGACTGGCAGAATAGGCTGATTCAGAGGCATCTCAGCACTTCAGGGTATGTCTACACAGTCATATGTAGCTTGAAATAAGCTACGCAATTTGAGCTACGCAAATTGCATAGGTTTTTGAGATGGCCTATTTTGAAATTTAGCACGGTCTACACAGCACCAAATTTTGAAATAGAGTGCTATTCTGGCATCTTCCTTATTCTTCATGCATGAGGTTTACAGGAAGCCAGAATAAGACACCTGTTATTTCGAATTTATTTTGAAATAACAGGAGTGCTGTTAAGACACACACAATGCTATTTCGGGATAACGGATGTTTTCCCAAAACAGCGCCGCTGTGTAGAGGGACCCTCAGTTGGTATTCCAGGCCCAACCTGTCACACAGCCTATCTCAGCTGACTTTTCCCAAAAATGACAGTAATTGCTATCTTCAATACCATTTAAAAGACTGTCTCTTCTTGTTCTAGTCTTTTAATCTTACAAAGACTCTCCACAGCTCAAGGAAATAAGAAATATTTTAAAAATTAAAGCCTTATTTAATACATTTCCAATGCTCTTCTCCACCTCCCCTATATCTGTAATAAAGGGTTAATATTTAATAACTAATTTATCATAGTATTAAGTGGACTCAGGTCTGTATACCAAACCCTGAACCTCATTTAAACTTTTTAATGCTGAACAGTTACAGGGTCATATTTACACCTTTGTTCATTGGGCTCATATATTCCTTCCTAATTAATATAACACCATTGCAACTTACTCTGGGTTCACCTTAGCCAAGGTGAAAAATAACCACTGCCAACAAGACAACCTACAATTTAAAGGAATAAGTTATATTCTAATCTGCTTTTAGCAATCTTCAATCAGCTTTCTATTTTACTTCTAAAAATATGACTTCCTTCTTCCTTGCTTTTGCCTTGTTTCCTTTTCTATTCTGGCTCCACTCCACCTTTATTTTTTCCTTAATAGTTCAAAATGCATCTTTTTCTGTGTATGCAGCATCTATTACTTTTACTTTTCGCTCTACCACCTCCTCCTATTCTCTCCTTCCCCTCCCCTAAAAACTACTCTTCTCTCCTAAGAGATTTACAATTAGGATGATACTGTTACTAACATGGAGACACCGAGAAAGAGTGCATTTAAAACTTTGGGGAGAAGTGGACAAAACAGAAGATACAGCACACAATTAGGGCAGAGAGGGTCAGAAAAGTATCCAAGACAGAAACTGAAGGGGAATAAAAGAAACAGATAGTAAAGGTGCTGGAAAGGATACACAATGCGGTCGCTGTAGTCTCTCTCTCTTTATTCCCCCATAGCTAGTGAGTGGATTTTGAACAAAAACTTTCATTTTCTCAAACTGATAGGAATAATTTCTCACACTTGTCTTCATACCTTGGATATCTGATTAGAATGTCTCCCTGTCTCAACGTCTCCACTGCACCTTTCTGAGCTAACTCTAAACTTTGTTTCATTTTCACTTCTAGCTTTCTGGCACATCGTGCCACTCCCCCACCAGTTCAAACTACACCATTCCTGTATATGTTGTACATTCATGATGGTGCCCCATCAATCATCATTCCACCTAGTTTCTGTGATGGTTATTATAGCAACATCCTCATTTAATACCAAACACTAAGTTCACATATCTTAAATAAGACTTTCTGCATCTGTATACAAGCAGTTATAAAATGTTTCAATACATTTACCTTCAAGTGATGTAATTGAATGGGCCTTTTAAAAAAATTCTTACCTGTACTTTTTTTTCAATTCTTACCCATACTTTAACTTCTTCTATTCTCTCCTCTTTAGTAGGATACAGAGTATCCCCGTTAATAAATCCTACTTTAAGGGCTGTCTCTGTCCAAACCACATGCTCTTCTGCCACACCTGTGAGGTTTCCTGAGCCTTTTTTTTTTTAATTAAAAACTCCTCTATAACCTTTTTTCATCTTACATGACAAAATCTGATTCTATTTTGGGTTATGTGGAGCCCATCCTTCCTGTCTGACTTCTGTATAAGCTCTCCTATCTATGTCTACACTACAGAGACAAGTTTTTTTTCCAAAAAACTTCACCTACATCCACACTGCAATCGCATTCTTTCGAAAGACAATCAAAAGAACAGAGGGGTTTTTCCGACACTGGTAAACCTTTTTCTACGAGGAAGATGCCTTTTTCCAAAAGAGCTCTTTTGGAAAAAGGCGTGTGTGGATGGAGAAGAGGGAGTTCTTTTGAAAGAAGAGGAAAGAGGAAAAAGCACAGGTGTCCTGGTGGCCACTCCATCCATAGTAATCACAGCTTAAATGCGAGATTTAAGTGTGTCCATTCAGCGTGGACGCTATCTTTTGATTTTTCGATGCGCTTTTGCAGTGTGGATGCTCTCTTTTGGAAGAAGTTTTTTCAGAAGATCTCTTCTGGAAAAGCTCCTTCCGAAAGAAGCCTGCAGTCTAGGCGTAGCCCTAGTTTATAGGTCCTCAGTTCTTAATAAACCCAAATCCCTCCTCCAAACTCCATCAATACAAACAGAGAGAACAGCTCCTAAACTAGCTTGCAGTACGTGTTCATAGCTTTTCCTATGTGCAGTAAAATGAAATTGACCTTCATAATGAAATAAAAATGGCCTTACTGGGTCAGACCAAGGATCAATCCAGCCTTGTACAGGTTGAGACTCCATAATACAGAATTCCCTAGTCTAGCAACACCCCTGGTCGATGGGAGCACCCAGGTGGGGCAGAAGCATAAGTCGGTGGGGCAGAAGCATTTCCAGACTAAGGGGCCTAAAGAGCAGAGTCCCAGTCACTGGGAGTAGGTTGGCAGCCATCAGAGCAGCCAGGCAGAGCGTGGAGGCCCGGGTGGTAGCAGGGCCCCCAGGGCAGTACTGGAGCTGCTGAGCAAAACACAGAGGCTTGGGCAACAGTAGGGCCCCTGGGCAACAGTGCAGAAGCCGCTAGGGAGAGTCCTGAACTCCAGGTGAGAGCCCCCCCAGGCAGAAAAGTGGAGCCACCCACCTGTGGAGAGAGCACGGAGCCCCAAGTGACAGCAAAGCCTGGGAGTGGGGGGGGGAAAGAAAGCAGAATCTCCCCCTCCCCCCATTTTGAGGAGAGCAGAGGGGCTGCACCAGAGGAAAAGCAGGGGACCCTGCACATTGACCTCCCGTAGCTCAGCACATTCCCTGGTTTGGGACCTGTCAGGTCCCGGGTGTGCCAGACCCCAGGGAGGTTCAACCTGTATCTTGTCTTCTGACAGTGACCTATGCCAGGTGATTCAGAGAGAATGAACAGAACAGCTAATCAGCAAGTGATCAGTCTCCTGTCCCAGCTTTTGGCAAACAGAGGCTAGGTCCATCCCTGCCCATCCTGGCTAACTACCTTCTATGAACTTATCTAATTATTTTTTGCAATCTGCTAGTCTTGGCCTTCACAACATTTTCTTCTTACATGAAAGTTTGGAAGCTTGTATTCTACAGAATGTTTCTCTCTCTTTGCTATAGGTGCCTAGGTGAACAAAGCACAAGCTTTAAAAACACAAAATAATTGTGTGAACTGTGTTCCAGTTTTGGCATGGTCATTAAGGCTCATATACATCCATGAACAAATCAGGATATTGTTGCAGGAGTCAGAAACCATGCCACCCCAGGCATCACCCCAGTGCTCTCCCAACGCTGAATATCCCTGCTGGGAGACTCCCTCCTCCATCCGGCCAGTCTTTAAAAGCAGTTTGTAAAATCTCTCCGTGGCTCCAGTACCAAAGGATTTTGTTGTGCCTGAGATTTTCAAAGTCTTAAACATTAAGCACGAGACGCTGTCACTCAAGGCGAGCCCGGGAAGCCCCAGGCCCACAGGGGCTGCCCTGGGACTAGAACCAGGCCTGTACGCAGGAATTTCTGTGGAGGGGGTGTGCGCTGTTTTTGGTAAATGTGGACTGTAGCAAGGGGGAGTGCACCCCCACTGCCCCCCAAGCAAGCGAGGAAATCTGCCGCAGCCCTCCCCCGGCCGGCCAGAGCACGCTTACTTGGGGGCCCCTAGGAGGTGCTTGCGCGACACCCCTGGGCACGGGCCTGAGAGCCCAGCGCGGGGCACCGAGGGTACCTCAGTAATTTGCCCCGCTCCCGGCACCAAGGGCAGGAGACACGGGGCCTGGTCAGGTCCTCGGGCTGCAGGGGGAGGGGCGCGAGCGGAGCCGCCGGGATAGCTCCTCTCTCGGCACGTCCCGGGCGGGCCCGATCTCCGCCCCCCGTGGCCCCGGACTGTCACGGCCCCGCCGGCGGCAGCGGCCTTAGCCCCAGCGCGCACCACAGCGCCGCCCCGCGTAACCTCCCCACGGGCCTGAGTCCGGGCGGGACTGGCCTGGCCCTACCTGCCGGCAGGCTCCGGTCCGCGCAGCGCGACCCGCGTCCCCCTCCGGCCCTGCCAAGCTGCAGCTTCTTCCCGCCGCTTCCGGCTTCCTGCAACGGCGGCGCGGGCCGGAGGGCGGTGCCATGGCGTGTCAGGCCGCGCCTCCCCGCCCGGGGATGGCCCAGAGCCCGGGGCAGCAGGGGAAGCATCCCCGAGCGCGGGAGCAGACCCCAGCGCGCCGGGATCTAGCTGCACCAACGTCCCCCCCCCCCCCCAGTCCGCACGCCCCGGCTGTGCTCTCAGCACCCCAACCTGTCTCCTCGCAGCCCCCTACTCCCCGTCCATCCCCTCGTCTTCCCACCACCCCCTTGCACTCCATCTTCTACCCCCACTATGCACCCACAGCCCTGCTTGTAGTTCGCCTCTGCCCTTGCCCCATCAGGTGTGTCCAGTAGGTTGTCCCCGCTCTTTGCCAAGAGCCAAAGAATGCTGAGATGTGAGCCATCTGTGTTCAAGTTCCAGAGTGTTTTCCAGTGGTTAGATTTATGTTTCTATCTCCCCATCCTGGCTCCTGTGATCCATGGGGCTGGCGGCCCTGCTCTTCCCCCTTAACCTGATGCCAGCTCCTTTCAATTTACAATCCCAGCCCCCTTTGTTTGTATTCTTACTATTTCCAGGTCCCTCCCCTACATTCCAGGCAAAATATGTTCTTCCACTGTGCTCCTGCTAGCTGGCCCTAACAGGAGCACACAAAGTGAGAATGTCCTTGGTCTCACTGCACCTGGACCTGCACATAGAACTGGAAGCATTTAAGTGGCACTGTCTTTTGGCAGCCAGGAAAAGCCTGAGCAGAGGAAGCTCTGTTCTGTTTCTGCCAGGCTAGGTCAGAGCACTCCTTAGAGAGGGAGGGAATCTTTGAAGATGTAGCTGTGTCACTGACACACATCTGATTTTTTTTTTTTTAAAGGCTTAGGCCTAGGCTAAAGGTAGGTGAATTTTCTAAGGATAAGGCATAGTCATGACACTAGAGCAGTGGTTCTCAAACATCTTGGCCCACGCCCCACCTAGCTCAATGCAAACCTTTCCATGGACCAAGAATACTTGCCATTACTTATATAATTAGGGCTAAGTAGTTTTGCTAGTGCTGCAACAACGAGAACAGTTACCTTTCTTATGGTTAAATGCATTAATTAAAATATTAAACAGATAAACATGAGAACATAATTTTAAATAATTTGGTAAAATATTAATTTATGTTCAACACCAAAGGTTTGAACATTGTCTATGACAGGAGTGGGGAACTTTTTTGGGGGGGCAGGGGCCACTGACTCAAATCAGGCAGGAATGACACAAGCAAAGCAAAAAAAACCCCTCCAAAATCCCCCAACCCTCACTGCTGTGGACCCCAACTGTGACAACTCTCTCCCCTGGTGCTCCAGGCCCATATGGGGGGGGGGGGAAGAGAGGAGAGGCAAGGAGAATTGAGGTTCAGGGCTTCCCATAGGCCAGATTAACCCTGGAACTCCAGGGTTAGTGGACTTTTATGACTCCGGGAGGCTGTGGGATAGGGCCAAAAATGAGAGGTTCAGAGTGCAGGACAGGGCTGCCAGCAAGTGGGATAGGGATACAGGTATAGAATCTGGGCAGGAGGTGGGGGGCAGGAGCAGGCTAGGGGCAGGGTGTGTGGGCAGGGGAAGGGTGCAGGAGCAGGCTAGGGAGGCAGGGTGGAGGTGCAAGGTCCAGGCAGGGAAGGCAGCAGCGTTTACCTGCCTTCATACCCACTCCGCTCCCAAGCACGGTCTCGCTGGAATCCAGCCAATGGGAGCAGTAGGGAAAGCCTCCAGGCAGCCCAGTGGTGTACTGCTGTTCCCCAAGCCAGGGAAGGGGAGCAGCTTCTGGCTCTGTTTCTTCCCTGCGAGGCAGAGCTGGCAGGGAAACTTGGGCTTTCTTCCCCTTCCCCCCACAGCAGGAAGCACTCCATCCTCATGGGGGACGATAGGAGGCTGCAGCAGCAACATGAGTTCCCCACTGCGGGAGGAGGGGTCTGACCTAGAGCCAGCTGCTGGGGGTCTACAGGTTTTGAGAATCACTGCCTTCGGGTAGAGTCTATATTAATAGAGATTCTCTATATCCTCATAAAGAGGAGAGGATGGAAGATAAGATATGGGTAAGATCAGATGAGATGTAATCAAATGAAAAAGTCCCTTTAATCACATCAGGTAACGACAAACAGCTAAATAGTGAGACATTTGTAAAGTGCTTACATAGAAACACCAGAAGTTTAAATAAGATGAATGAACTAGAGGGCCTCATATTGAATGAGGATATTGATATAATAGGCACCATAGAATGAGGCAGAATGAGGATAATCAATGGGGCACATAATACCACTGTACAAAATATATCTGAAGGACAGAACAGGTCATGCTGGTCAGGGATTGTCAATATGTGCAAGAAAGTGTAGAAGCCAGTAAAGTAATCTTAAAAGAACCAAATTGTTCCATAGAATCTTTACGGAGAGTAATTCCATGCTCTAATGAGTATAGCACTAGGGATATATTACTATCCTGGTCAGGTGGTGAGTAATGACGACTTAAATGCCAGGGGACATTTAAAAAAAACCTTAATAATGGGGGATTTCAACTATCCCATATTGCTCAAATTTCACGTCACCTCAGGATGGGATGCAGAGATAGTTTCTTGACACCTTAAATGACTGCTTGCCTTAAATGAAGCAACTCTTGATTTAGTCCTAATTGGAGCACAGGATCTAGTCCAAGAGGTGACTATAGCTGGACCACTTGGAAAGAGTCACCATAATTAAATCCCTATGGTAGGCAACACCAAAGCAGCCCAACACTGTGGCATTTAATTTTAGAAAGGAGAACTACACAAATGAGGTTAAACAGAAATTAAAAACTAGTGTCAAAAGTAATATCTCTGTAAACTGCATGGAAACACCATAGAGGTTTGACTTAAATGTATACCCCAAATTAAAAGAACAACAACACTGTAAGAGAACCAAAAAAGAAGTGCCACTGTGCTAAACAACCAAGTAAAACAACAGAGAGATTAAAAAAGGCATTGGTTAAAAAGTGTAAGTTAAATCCTAGTGAGGGAATGAGAAAGGAGAATAAACTGCCAACTGAAGTATAAAATTATAATTAGGAAAGCCAAAAAGGAATTTGAAGAAGAGCTAGCCAAAATTTAAAGTAATAGCAAAACAATTTTAATTACCTCAATCAGGAAGCCTGCTAAAAAACCAGTGGAGCCAACGGACAATAGACATGCTAAAGGAGCACTCACAAGACGATAAAGTCGTCAAGGAGAAACTAAATGAATTCTTTGCATTAGTCTTCACAGATGTTAGGAAGATTCCTAAACCTGAGCCAAATCTGAGGAAATGTCCCAGATTGAGGTGTCAGAAGAGGGTCTGAAACAAATTGATAAACTAAACGGTAACAAGTCACCAGGACCACATGGCATTCATGCAAGAGTTCTAAAAACTCAAATGTGAAATTGCAAAGCTACTAACTGTGGTTTGTAATTTATCCTTTAAATCACCTTCTGTACCTAATGACTAGAAGATTGTTAATGTGATGCCCATTTTTGAAAAGGGCTCTTGAGGCGATCCCAGCAATTACAGGCCAGTAAGTTTAACTTCAGTACCGGGCAAATTGGTTGAAACTATAGTAAAAGAACAGAATTTTCAGACACAGATGAATATAATTTGTTGGGGAAAAGTCAACATGGAAATGGAAATCATGCCTCACCAAATTTTCTGATAGTAGCCTGTATATGACATCATTAGGTGGGGAACCACAGAGGCACTGACAAAAACTCAGGAAAAAGAAATGGTGATCATCAATGGATCCTTGTTGGGGCCAAAGGTGCATATATAAGAACACCACAATGTACAGGCGGTCCCAGATTTGCGACACAATTGGTTCCCGGGGGAAGCGTTACAAGTTGGGGGCGTCATAACTCGAACCCTTATTTACGATAGGCGCTGTGCGCCATCGTAAATGCGGAGCCGAGGATGTAAGTTGGGGTTTTTTGGCCCCTTCTGCACTTACAACCATTTTTGTAAGTGTGGGGGGGTCGTAACTCGAGTGGCTGGAAGTCGGGGGGTTTCCTGTAACATTTGGCAGGCAGAGACCACAATATGCACAAGGCATTGGTATGAATGAAATATATTGTAATGCAATTTTTGCTTAATTCATCCATACTGAAGACAGTAAACATTCAAAAGTCCAAATATTGATCATATCACTGTATCAAAGTCCCAATAGAATTGCCATTTTTGGTCAAAACTAATACAATCGGTAAGCTACAAAACATTGTAACACCTAAAAGATTCAACACAATGAGTCAGAGACGTGTACTTTTCGCTACATAAAATTTATTTATTTTTTTTATAAAAAAGTAGAACCAGTTCCTGTGTTTAATCATATAATTTATTAAACCAATCTGTGTTTGGTAGAATATATTTTAGCATTAAGACAACTTCAATGAAATGACTGTCTACAAAAATGAGTTTGATTGTTTTATTTTTCATGTCACCATACATGAACAAATGAAATTTCATGTCTCATGAAAACATTTTTTACTCAGTATCTTTAAAAATGTACAGAGTTTAATAACCACTGCTATGGTCTTAGATTTTTTTTAAATTTCAAAAATAAAATTCAGGTATTTTACTGCTGCATTTGTGACAGCATAAATGTACACCATCCTACAGAAAGTAAAATGTTGGAATAGGCATGCAGGCAACTTATGTTGTCACATACCTTACATGTAACTAGTGAGACACAGCAATGCATATCATTTGCATTTTTCCAAAGACTAAAATATTTATTGATGTAAGCAGAAAGCGACATCTTTAAAAAACAAAACCCATTCAGTTGGCACAAAAAGATAGCATTTGTATAAATAACTGAAGTTCCTGATTATGGAAACAGGTACAGAGGATTCCAGTATTTTTCTTAGGGCTTTGCTCTTTGAAAGAATACCTGTGTAAAAAAAACAGTATTTATATACAAGCCTCGGTACAGTTTGAGGAAATGCAGATTATACACATTCATAGTATGATTAGGGTTAATGTCTTTAATATGTACACATTAATTTGACGGGACTGATTGTCTCCCTGAAGCTCAACAAAGCAGTGTTTTCATCTTGAGAAACATTATTGTTGGTGGTACTTAAGCTTTTTTGCAGTAGAGAATACCTATGAAAGGAAGGATCATACATATTTTAGAACTGTACCACTTTATGCTCTGTTCAAGTTATCACTTTGATTATGTAGGCCACATGGATACCATCTCATTGGATACATTATCAAAATTCAAATGACAATTTAATAGTATTTCAGTTGTTTGAATGGAAGGAACAAGAGGGGTGAAAAAAGTGACCATTTTCAACTCTGCTAGTTACTTGCAGGTTTACAGTATACAAAATCTGTAGAATCATTCTGTTAAGTTAGAGTACTAGAATTATGTTCTCGTTTGCCTTCAAATCATTACCATAACTCAGTGAAATACGTACATTGTAAAAATGACACCACACTGTATTTAAACTTACCTTTAAGTAATTTTTAAAAACTTTAGCATCAGGCTGCTGAAGAGCTTGACAAAACTCCTGTCAATGACCAATGAGAAATAATATTTAGATACATTGTAGCTAGATGGATACACAAAACAAATGCTTGAGATGCACTGAGTAACAAAAGTTTATACTTCAACCACAGAATTGATGTTCATATTTTTCCCACTGTGTTTTGTTTTAAAAGAGAAAATACGAATTTTACTTTGGATCCAAGCTGGATATGTAAGAAGCCTTAATTTATACTAAATACATAGAATTATTATTACGTCTTATTTATGACAAGTGAACTTATTTCCCAATTTAAGTCACACTACAACAGTAAATACCATCTTCCAAAGAAGCAGGTCTGACCACTTCAACCACCAAATTCACACTCACTGGTCAGAATTGAAATCCTCTTCTTTGCACTTAACTAATCAAACTAGTTCATCCAAGTAACATTTAACATATCTTTTAAAATACCCTAATCGTTAACTGTTGAACAATCAATCTTGACCAAAAAAACCCCCCAAAAAAACCCCCCAAAAACAAAAAAACACTTTCATTGCTTAAAACACTCTCTCTTGTCCATTTGTAAGTGCAAGAATTATTGTAATGCACAAGAACTTCGTATAATAGACCACAACACTGCAGAAAAATTGATATTAAGTGAATATGCTCTTAATGTAAAATATTTCTGTACTTAATTTAATAAAAATACCTTATACTTTAATGTCTCAGATAGAAGTCTCATGAGAAAAGAAATTAAGGCTATGATTTTTTTTTTTTAATACTACCAATAGGGCAGTGACTTAAAATTAAACTAACACTTGTAATAAGATCTATAGATCTATATAGTCTTTACACCAGAGATTTAGATTGTGAGAACATTCACAAACATGCTACAAAAATAATACTTAGGGAGCACAAGTGAGTATACATCAGAATCTCTCAGGGCAGAACTATACAAAGCATACTAAGGTGATACCTGGGCAAATGTGATGGGGCTAAAATATTTTTTTCAGTTGCTGATTTCTGGGCAAATATCTTCATACAAATGTTAACATCTTGCGGGTCTCAAAATACTTGATTACTGGCTTCAAATGTATCTCTTCCTTCAGTCCTCTATCTACATAGGTTCCCCTCAGATTCTTTTGGGCAGCTGACTGCACCACTTTCATTCATCTTTTGCACTGGGCTGAGGATCTAATGATGGATGTTTACTTTAAGGTAAGGCTTTATATCACTGAGTGGAATGGTACTGAGTCGGTGTTTGTCCTGCCTACTTGTGGTTGGTTTTCCTGCAGGCAGTATTTGAATGTTATTGTTTTTGTCACGTTGGATTAGCAAAGCAAAACATTTTTAGTACTACACAACAACTGTGTTTTACTGAAGTGCAACAGGAGAAAGTAGGTTTACCACCACCAATTTTGGTAATGTCTTCAGTTTTCACTTTTAATTATTTGGAATACCAACTAGAAAAGGTTCCTACCTGGATTATTTCAGGAGCTACCTGCAGTGAAGGAAGATATTCTTGCTGAAGATAGTGAATGCATTCAGGGCCCTGGAAAAGATATCAACCCAGTTTTGCTTGAGACAAATGTAGCCTTATATAAATTAATAATAAAAGCCACTGAAGATGTTTTAGGGTATATACAGTAGTTTTAAAAAGAGTCTAGCCTCCCCATCTTTCTTGGAACAAGCTATGAATTCCTTCTAGATCATAAAAATAGCCATACTGGGTCACACCAAAAGTATGCTCTGTATCCTGTTTTCTGACACTGGCCAATGCCAGGTGCCCCAGAGGGAATGATCAGAAGTTATCCGTCCCCTCTCACCCATTCCCAGCTATTGACAAAGAGAGGGTAGGGACACCATTCCTAGCCATCCTGGCTGATGGCCGTCAATAGAACTATCCTCCATGAATTTATCTACTTTTTTGAACCCTGTTCAAGTCCTCTGGCAAGGAGTTCCACAGGTTGACTATGTTATTTGAAGAAATACTCCTTTTTTTTTTTAAATTAGGGATTTTAAGAAATGGGTCATCAGCTAATCATGTAGTCTATAGAAATTATATCGACTACACCAGGAATGGCCAACCAGTTACAGACAAAGAGCCAAAATAGTGGTGGATAGAGTGCGAAGAGCCACATATAATATATTTATTTTTATATATCTATATATAGATATAGTACACAAAATGTAGTGATAAAAAACAACATTACAGGACATTTCAGACAAAAAACAATAAAAAGTCTCTAGTCACTTAAATTCATGGCCAGTCCATAGATCTTCAGAGAACTTGACAAGGAACAAACATCAAATTAAAAAAACAAAACAAAAAAAACACACCTTTAAAAATATAGTAATATTCTCTCTCTCTCACGCACACACACACAAAAAAGCATCCCCACCATGTATTTTAAACTTAACACTATTGCCCTATTATGTCCTGTGAGTTTTACTTCTCAGTTCAGATTAATTTTAAAAATTAGCACAATTTGAGGTGCCTGTTTCACTCCAGCTTGTTGATCTCTGGTATGGTATCCTCATTTTTTTTTTTTTTAAACTCATTAAGATTATGGCTTTTTTATGGTTCTAAAAATTCAGGTCTGTCCCAGACTGCAAATATTAGAGGTTCAAAAAACCATAAGGAGAGACTCATCTTAGAATAATTGCTTCAGCCTGGCAAACAATAGTCTTTGAATTTTCTTTAAAGAGAAACAGTGTAAACCAGGTACATGCCGATTCTTTTTTTGCTGTGGAATTTAAATATGACATCTATGTTGGCTGCCTTATTCTGCATCCACGAAGACTTTGGCTGTGTCTAGACTGGCAAGTTTTTCCGCAAAAGCAGCCGCTTTTGCGGAAAAACTTGCCAGCTGTCTACACTGTCCGCTTGAATTTGCGCAAGAACACCGACGATCTGATGTAAGATTGTCAGTGTACTTGCGCAAATACTATGCTGCTCCCGTTCGGGAAAAAGCCCTCTTGCGCAAATGTATTTGCGCAAGAGGGCCAGTGTAGACAGCTCAGGACTGTTTTGCGCAAAAAAGCCCCGATGGCAAAAATGGCGATAGGGGCTTTCTTGCGTAAAACGCTGTCTAGACTGGCACGGATGCTTTTCATAAAAAGTGCTTTTGCGCAAAAGTGTCCATGCCAATCTAGACGCTCTTTTCCTCAAATGCTTTTAACGGAAAAACTTTTCCATTAAAAGCATTTGCGGAAAATCATGCCAGTCTAGACGCAGCCTTTGAGTTTAAGGTGCTTCAGGCCCTCCTCCCCCGCCTCTTCTGTTCTAACCCAATCCCCCTTCTTTCCCCAGAGCCAGGCACCCCCAGCTTTCTGCTCTAACCCAATGCACCCACACCTCCTCCAGAGCCAGGCATTCCCAGCTCCCGAGCTCTAACCCAATGGCCCCCCCAGCTCTAACCTAATACCTGAGTCCCGGAGCTGCCACTGCCACCACGCACTTCTCCCTCTAGGCACTGGGCACATGCGCAGAGCAGCTGGCCATGAGCAGGTACTGGGACGCTGCATGCAGAGTGGCCAGCCGTGAGCAGTCTGGGCGCGCCACTCAGAAGCAGCAGGAGACACATTTCTTTAATCAAAGAACTGCATGCGGCTCGAGAGCCACGGATTGGCCACCCCTGGACTACATGATTAGCCATAGCCTCTGGGAGCTCACCTCTGCTGCAACTCTGCAGTTTAAATGTACTAAGAGCCAGGCATGCAGGCAGCCTGGCTCCTACTACATTTAAACTGCAGAGCCACAGTGGGGGTAGCTCCTGGACCTGGCGTGACGGTCCTGAGTCAGGCTTTGGTCCTCGGCTCCTGGTCCAGCGCCAGGCAGCCCCAGCCCCTTCCCTGCCTGCTGGGTGTGAGCGGGGCCAGCCCGGTGCGTGAGACAGGCAAAGAGCAGAGCCGCAGCTGAGCCACCCCCAGAGCAGCTGGCTCATCCCAAGTCCTTGCGGGGGCCAAGGGGTGTGCAAATAGGGTAGTCAAATACTTGACTACTCTCTTGCATCCCTATTTTAAATCCGCTACCTATTAATTTTATGTGGTGACCCCTAGTTCTTGTGTTATGGGAGCAAATAAATAATTTTTCCTTATCTACTTTCTCTACACCAGTCATGATTTATAGACCTCTATTATATCCCCCCCTTATTCTCCTCTTTTCTAAGGTGAAAAGTCCTAGTCTTATTAATCTCTCCTCATATGGTAGCTGTTCCAAACCCCTGATCATTTTTGTTCCCCTTTTCTGAAACTTTTTCCCATGCCAAGATATCTTTTTTGAGAGGAGATGACTACATCTGCATGCAATATTCAAGACGCGGGCATACAATGGATTTATATAGAGGCAACAAGATATTCTCGGTCTTATTGTCTATCCCTTTTTTAATTATTCCTACATTATTTGCTTTTTTGACTGCTGCTGCATATTGAGTGGATGATTTCAGAGAACTATCCACAATGATTTCAAGATCTCTCTCGCTCTCTCTCTTGAGAGGCAATAGCTAACTTAGTTCCCATTATTTTGTATGTAAATTTGGGATTATGTTTTCCAATATACATTACTTTGCATTTATCAACATGAAAATTAATTTTGCCTTTTTTTTTTTTTTTTTGCCCAGGCACTTAGTTTTGTGAGATTCTTTTGAAGTTTTTCACAATCTGTTTTTGACTCACTATCTTGAACAGTTTAGTATCTGCAAATTTTGCCACATTGCTATTTACCCCTTTCTCCAGATCATTTATGAATATATTGACTAGGACTGGTCCCAGTAGGAACCACTGCCGGACACCACTAATTACCTCTCTCCATTTTGAAAATGGAATGGACAGCACCATCACATGTGAGCCTCTTGCACACACTTCAGACAATTGGATTATGGGTCACACACCAGCTTAAGTTTGCCACAGGAGGCACAAGGTTTGAAGCCTAAGAACTGGGGCATGTTTGGCCCCAGGAGCAAAGACAGCCCCTCTATGCTAAGAGAGGGGACTAACTAGCTATACTATTTATGCTAATTCTAAACAGACTAATAAAACTAAGATCAAGAGAAAGCCACTGAATAAATGCCTTGCTAAAGCAAGAGGAGCTGTTCCAGTGACTATAAACAGATAATCAGAAGGAACAGAGGGTGCAGAGCCAGCAATGCCCCTCATACCAATGCATAAGTGCACAGTCCAGAGGACACTAGAGTTGGCCTGACAGATATCACTGAGGGAAAAATCTCTGGCATCAATGGTGCACACAACATGTGCACACCTAACATGGAATGAACATGGGCAAACAGAAGAATATGCCATTTTAGTGACTTTACCACATGAAACTACTTTAAGTGAAGAGATCCAGAAATGGGCTGAGAAAGAATATAACTCTTTCAAAGAGACAGATCTCTTGCACATGATGTAGTAGTTGTACCAAGTAATTAACCACTGGGTTAATACTGATTTAAATAATAATTTTTGAACACAATTGTATTTGTATTTTGTGGCAACTTCAAAAGTTTTGCAATAGCAATACTAACTACAGAGGAAAAAAAACTGTTGAGTTAACACAACATCCATTCCAGTTAGCAATGTCTATCAATTCCCCAGGAATTAATCATTCACATCACATAAACACACTTACTAGGTTCTAGAGATTACTTTTACTCTGGGAACAACCCTTTAAGAGACTCAGTTTTATGTAAAGTTTTACAAGCCTTACCCTTTTGAGATGAACTGTTTTTAATGTCACTGCACATTCTGATAAAGCCTGCAAAAAAACCCAAACAAAGAAGTGCTGAGATTTCAAAACAAACTTGTCAGTAGCTAGTACTGAGTGTTAACTTTTGTTAACACCATACATTTATATTAGTGACTCAGTCCTTCAACTGTTCACATGCAGATCTTTCATTAAAATCAACTTGAGTTGTAAGTGCAGGACAACCTGCAGAATTAGCACTCTCAAAAGAACGATCTACTTGTTTTACATACATTATGGAGATGTATTACCAGTCAAATCAATTCTTTGTTGTATACATATTTCAGCTCCTAAAAGTTGTCATGTATGTTAAAGTAAATATTTCACAATACATACCAATACTGTCTGTGCATCAGCCAAGTCAAAAGTTTGTTTTAAAGGCGCTAAGAAACATGCGGGAACAATGTGCTTGTAGACAAAGTCTGCAAAACCTACTGGTCCATCTTTGCCCCCTGGGAGGAAAAAAGAAGTGTTCAGATGTATCCTTCTAAACAATTATTGACAAAGTTTTCAGAGTATGAATGCAAACTTACCCCAAAGCTCCACCAGCTTAGAAAGAATAATAAAGCATGTTTTCTGTGCAATAGGGTCTGGATAGTCCACTGCTCCTTGGATTATTGTGAACAACACACGTTCCACATTCTCTGCATCTACCATAGATTACAGTAAACTACATTTTTAGTATTAAAGACAAAACTAGACTTCTCCAGCATGAACAGAGAAGACCTAATTTTTTAAGCTTTTGAGACCTTTATGTATCACAAAGGGCAGAACAGTTTGTTATGTAATTCTTATTTAAAGAGGAAGAGATTTCAAAAGTGATTTTCAATTTATAAAACGTTATGACAGTATATAGACAATTTGGAAATAATCTACAAACTTAAAATGACTTACAGGTTTTTATGAAATAATTTATAAGATAGCTATATACATTTTCTAGAAACATCTTGGTTCATTATGTTTCTATCAATAATAGTTTGTTTATATAAATGCAATTATAAACAGCTAAGATAGCCACAGATTAAATTCTCCTTCACTTTTGAAAAAAAAACTAATTCATTCACTATCACTGGCAAACTAATATACAAAATAAAAGCTTTGATTTTGATAAAAGAACTGTTGTGACAAATATCATGCATTAAAACTACCAGCTGCTTACCAGTTCAGAAGTATCTATGTGAAATAGGCCACTGCTCTAAAGTGAACCAATGTCAAGGAAATTGAATAATGGTAAGTTGCATGTACCCAAGATGTCATTTCTCACAATAGGTATGAAAACTGACACCTGCCCCTAAGAGCTAGCAAGTCCTTTCTATTTGACATCTGGACATTGGGGAAAGAGGACAGACAATTTATGAAAGCTGATGTTGGGAAAATTCACTAACATGTCTGAAGAAAAGGTCTTTTAACAGCATATGCTATGAGAAGCATCTTTCATTTACACTTAACACAAAAATTGTGCCAGTGATGTACATAGTCCAGTATCCGGTCTCTGATAGTGTTCTTATAGTAACAATTATGGAATACCCAATTCACAGAAGTTTTTTCCTAAACCTCTGGGTGTTGCTGGCTTACACATATCAGAACTTAAGGATTTGATAATCTAACAATTGTAGATATTCTCATCTATGTATTTCCTGGTCTAGTGTAGACCAGGCATGTCAGCTTAAGGTATGCAAGTCCAGCTACACAAAATGCATAGCAGGAGTTGGCTTACTTTAAGGCGAATCTTGGTGGCGTCCACGCTGCGGAAGGTTGATGGGAGCAAACGCTCCCGTCGGTTTCCCTTATTCCTCACAAGAAGAGGAGTACTGAATGCCAGTGGGAGCTGCCCTCAGCATCTGATTTAGGGGTCTATACTAGACCCACTAAACCAAATGCCAGAAGATAGACCTCCAGAGTGTTGATCTTCCAGTAAGTATTAGACATGCCCTAAGTGTCTTACTACTACTTTTACCCAACTCTTGGCTGCAATAATCTGGTAGCTAGGAGTTCCTCAGTTTAATCAGGCACTGTGTAAGTAGTACTACCTTCCACTGGGTTTTGGTTTGTTGCCTTTCAATGTTATATATGTTTCCCTGTTTCTGTATTTTGAGACAGGTAAAGCCAAGCACACAAAGATTTACATTCTCTATTCCATTTGTTATTTTATATCAGTTGAACAGGTTTAGTCTTTTCAGTTACTTTGTATGGAAGTCCTTCCGAGTCTCATTTTGTATACTGTATTTATAAATGGATTACAAAATAGAATTCTCCTTTAGATAGCCAAAATGAAGTACAGCCACTCCGAGTTACGAAAAAAGTTACGGACCAACGCTTGGTCCGTAACTCGAAGTGTTCATAACTCGGATCCCATAGAATTACATGGGAACCGCGCTGTTCGTATGCGCACATTGCCGTTCGTAACTCAGATCCGCATTTACGACCGTTTTGGTCATAAGGGAGGTGGTCGTATGTATAATCCATTTAAGACTAGCTTTAAATACTTAATAGTGCTTAGTAGGAATTGTGCTAATGATTCTGGCAAACAAAACTGTTTGTTGTATTGCATAAAATGATTCATAGAGTAACCCCGTGAGTGACTGCTCACCCTGATTAGCTATGACTTCACTCATTCCGCTGCCAGTGACAGTCTGCAGGAAGGCAAAATAACTTCTCCGTAACATTTGCTTTTCTAAAGCAGCAGATTGGTCATTTTCTTCTGCTGGACGGAGCAACACTTCAAAAATAGCATGAAGCAGCGGCATAAACATTTGTTGCAGAAATGGAGAAACCTGTGTCTGTAGATGGGGAGGAGAAACAGTGTTAGCTGACAGCTCATTACAGAAACTAGTGCCTATAAATTTAAATATAGCACAGAAAAGATTCATTTTTAATCAACTTTTGTTGTCACTTCCAATATTTTAATCATAATGAAATTAAAAACAAGCACCAGCCAAGTGTAGATATATGAATACATAGAAGCGATAGCCATAATAAGGCATTCTTCTTGCACCGCTGCCCATTAATCCACCCACCTCAAGAACTATTCTAATATTTCAAATCTGAGCCATTTCAGACAGCTACCTCTATTTAAAAAAGACTTAAGAGAAATGGCTCTCTCCCCCATCCCTCATGTGAGATTCTCCAACCAACAGATGTATCATCCAATCTCAGCCCTGCAAATTGTGAAGTGGGAATTTTACTCTTCTTTCCAATCATATAAACAGTGCTTGCTTCAAAATCCCGGAAAGCCTCAAGAGGTTGGATTGCAAAATGACATTTAAATTATAGAAAATTTTAGGTTAATTCTAAAGAGATTTCAAGATCTAGAAGTTGACAGCAGTCTACTCTGTTCTTGTGTCACCAGCTGTGATACTCTTAACCAAGAAAACTGTTGAAGTTAAAGCCTGAAAATAGTAAGAGGTCATCAGATTAACTTCATTTCCTCCAATCTGAATCTTCATACTAGGGTTGTTAAAATGCATGTAATTAAGTAAACATGTGACCGCTGAAAGTTTCAGTGGTTACACACTTACATGCAGTGTGGCAATCTGCTCCCTGAGAGCCAGTATACACAGGGAGCCAGCTAAAACACCGGCTCCCCAGGAGCCAGTGTTTAATACAGAGGCAGCAATGCTGAGTGGCGGGTGAGTGCTGGCTTAGAGGGAACAGCATGGGGCAGCAGGCAGCTCTCCATGCCTACCAGCAGCCTGTGTGTAATTGGGAATGTTAACCCATGAGCCCATTTACACTTTCACATCCCTACTTTAAACAGACATGACCAGTGTTCCCTGCAAAATGAGGACGGCCACCCAGGAGAGATTCAAATTCTGCCCAGCTGATTAACAGAGTACCCAGAGCCAGCAGCATATTACTACTGGTAGTGCACATCCACACATGCCTCTGTGCGCAACAAAAATGTATGTAGAGGGAACACTGAACATGAAAGTCTGGCAGAATAGAATTTTTAAAAAATTGTTAGATAACATTTTGGTGACATGAGATAAGTGTCAAATTTGTTGTTCTTGCAGTCAGCAGCAGTCCATAAACAGGTGTATAAGATTGTAGCTCAAGAGCACTCAAATGCTGAACTCTAGTGAAGACTTCAAGACTTTGCGACTACATGCATCCATTCAAACCTCAGGTCTATTATATACATATCAAGCCAGACAATATCATATATTCTCAAATATGCACACCATCAGAAGGGTAGAGAGATGATACATTGTCTCTTGCCTGTTAAACCTGAAGTCATTGTCATTAGCAGTATGTTTTCAAAACATTAGGCAGCTTTTATGAATATACAGATATCAGCTGTTTATGAAGATTTAAGTCATTCATGAGAAAAAGGATTAATCAAACTTAAAAAGTCAGGATGAGAAAAAGCTACGTGTAATTAGGCTCATCATCATCAACACTAAAGTTATACTTAGAATTGCCCAGTTTATTTTTCTTGTCACTATTATGTGCTTCCCCATTATGCCTGACCGCCTAACATTTCATTCCTCTTTTCCTCAATTCACTATAGCCTGATGACCCCAGTAAAGGCCTCTCTCTACTTATTTCACCCATATAGTTACTTAATTCCTTACTTAGTTTTTCAGATGACATTGAAGACAGTTCAAGATTAACAGGATACAACGCCAGCGTGAAAACTGTCTTTCCCTAACCTCCCAAAATTTGCCATAATCTTCATATCCCATCACGAGGGCTCGACAAACAATACAGTCTACTCACCCGTGACTAGTAGATTTCAGCCGCGGTACCCCGTTCATTCACGGCGCATGCATGCGCATTGTGGCTCTTGCGCATGCGCAGTACGGGGCTGGCGAGCGGTTTTCGCCGCCGTTCGTCAAGCCCTGCCCATCACCATTGCTCCATAGAGTTCAAGCGTGAAACTCCCAACAATGCTCCAGAGCCTAAATTCCTCATGTTATAGTATACATTTCTGCCATATCACCGTGATATGGCAGAAATGTATATTATACATTAACTCTTCCTCTTCATCTTTATTATTTTCATTTTCACACCAAACTTTGACTTGTAGTATATTTAAAAAGAAACCTGAAAAAATAGGTTTAAAAGATTCTATTTCCCCAGGTTTCTCAAGCTTTTTCATACTGGGGCCAAATTTTGTATGTAGATGGTCCATGAGACATTCTTGTAGCAACCACAAAAATTGCTGACATTACTGTACAAGTATTTTTAATGTAATGGATTTTTAGTTCATTCAATACAATTTAACAATTTGAAATGAGGAGCCAGCACAGCGCGATCAGCTACTGTTTGAGAAACTTTCCAATTCAATAGTGAAAGTTCTGACAATCACATTTACATACCAAATGCCTTTGCACACAGTCCTAGACATTAGTTCTGCTCTAAAAACCCATGTTGCTATCTGCGTGTAAGAGCTCCACAGTATTTATGGACATAGCTTATATAGCAGTGCACTAAATACCAGTGTATATTTGTTATATAACAATAATGCACCAAATTCCTGCACACCAGTGTTTTCCACTAAATAAGCACACACCATATCTAAAGCATGCATACCTACCTACATTTTTTATATATCTGCATCTGTGTACATACCTGTAAATCTTGCTAAAACAAGAAAGGGAACAGAGTGCACTTCAGATTTCATTACTGTTGAATGAGTTTCAAAATTAAATTTAGCACCATAGTATTTGCCTATTCAATTCTAACTTTATCACAGAAAAGTAGTATCATGTTGCCTTGTCAATATAAAAAGTGGTTTTAAGCAGTGAAATATCAAAATCCTGAAGCTGTATCTTAAAAATAATAATAAAAAAAATCTGATAATTTTGGGGATAATTACAGTTCAAGGAGAAACTCCCATTTAGTTCTTGGGAATTTATCAAAAGATATGTTCTTTTCCTCCTCCTCAAGCAGGTATTTATTAATAAAAAGAATGTATAGCCACAAAATAAAGCTTGAAGTACAATTCCGGAAAGTTCAGGTTCCTCCACGTTCACTAACCCTTTTTCTAAGGTCAGAAAGCAGGTGTAGGGAACTCTCTTATCGCATAAGCTGACAGATTCATACCTTGAACTTAGCTGTGATTTGATTTATGAGAGGAATGAATTCTTGTAGGTCTTTTGCTTCACAATCTTTCAGCATGTGTTCAGAGGCAGAAGGGATGAAAGGAAGAACTTCTTCCTCTAGGCAAATAATCATGCGGTGAAGGAACGTGCGGACACCACTTCTGATAACTTCCTTTTGTAAGGGGCAGCTGAGAGCTGGCAAAAATGTCTGTAAGCAGTCCAGGTATACTTCAGAACAGCCACACTGCTTTACCGTCTGCTTGTTGCTGAAAGCTTTGCTGGTTCGGCTGTGCAAGCAAATGAATACACAAAGTTCTCTAGTAACTCACATTTCAATGGAAATGAAAAGCAACAATGCAGATCTAGAAGACTACTTACTTTAGATATTTAAAAACTCAAATGTACTCTTCAAACGTTAAACATTTCCTAAAATGGGGAGCCAAAAAACTTAGGGCATCAACTTTTTAAATCATTTACCAAATGCAATTCACTTCGCACTTAAAAAACACACAGCATTTTGAGGGACTTTACAATTCACAAATGCTGCCAAAATGAACTACACTAGATTATTCTCTTTATTTTAAGAGAAGTTCTTCATAAGATGTTTCATGAGCCATTTCATGGTAAAGTCTTTGGTTTGCAATAAATTCAATAATATTGATTTTGAAGACCCTCTATATTTAAATTCTCCATCAACACCAGTGATCCCTGTAAGCTGAGCACTTGGGCAGTCACTAAGAGAGTTTCAAATGCCACGCAACTAATTAGCAGAGTGCCCACAGCATGTGTTTCTACTGGTGGTGCATATCCACACATTTTGGTGAACATAAAATTTATTCTGCACATGGAAAAAATTACAGGGAATGTTGATTGACACCCTTTCATAAAAAAGTACCTTCCTGGATTTTCTGGGTTGTTTGGAGTGCACCAACCAAAACATATTTGGGGGCATAGAAACTCAATGTTGGCATAGAAACTCAACAAAAGTAATGTAAAGCCTGATTCTAAACACATCTCCTAAAAATGAAATAAAAGTACCAATGTAATCCTGTCAAGTAAATTTTAATGTACCCACCTAGCAAAGCCAACAGCATGATTGAGGCAGTCGGCCAATGCCATCTGTCTGTCCTCATCTTGTGCCATCATCAGTTTTTCAAGCAGCACTTTAAACTTCTCCATTAATGGAGTTAACAGATTCCTCATTAGAACCTGTTTCCTTTCTGCTGAGTATTCACTGTTAACTATCAGCACGCCAGCTGTCTCATAAATGAACAATTGATCATCACTGCTTAATAAAGCCTGGTAACCATTTTCCTAGAACCAAAGACAGAAAATATATACAAGTCAATTCCTGAAATTTTATTCTATTAAATTTATAAAAAATTCCAAAGAGAATTATCCAAGGACAATGAGTAAAGAGAAATCTCTATAGAAAAAGTTTTCACAAAAATTAATATAAAGTTTTAAGTTAAGCGTTTTATTTATAAATTTAAGTATAAATTAGAAGTGTGTGAAATAGAGGCTGCTGGAAGAGGTCTTGGAGGGAATCCCACTTTGCTTATCCAGAACACCATATCCTGTGCTGTTTCATCCAGTTTTCTGAGATTAAAAAAAGCCTCAGCTAGACCCCAGATTGTGTCACTCAGGTTTCCTTTATTTGGTATGCAGCAAAGCTACGCTGAGATAACACTCAAGCATAGAGGGTGGGTATAGGACATGCCAAAATAGCATAGAAAACCTCTTCCTTCATATATATTTACATATCTAGTAGATACTACACCACATATTTCTTGATTGGCTTAAGTTACTTCGCAGGAACCAATCCCTATGTAGTAAATCCTGTCGATGCTCGACCTACACTACTACTTCTCTACAGTCTTAAACTTATCTTGTCCATTGTTAGTAAAGGATTGCATTTGTGTTCTCCCTCTTTTTGTAGCTTGCTCAGGCATTATGGCTTTTTAGCCTACTGACCGATTTACTTATTGTATTGAGCATAAACATTCTGTTTTCAGCCTAATAATCTCTCTAACCTTATTAAGTCTATTGTCTAAGAAATGAGCCCCCTCTACCGCATGTGTAAATTTCTCACACCAGGGCAGGCCTCAGCTATTTAGGACCACTACAATGTACCTCTCCAGTGCTCGTGACAAATAAGAAGATTTTAAACAGAAGCAACTCCTATTTATACAATTGTTTGCAGACCTACCAGCTTCAAATATTTGCAAAGAGTCAACAGGTAGAAATCTCATCTACACAGGTATTTCTAAAATGCATGACTCCTAGGACCCTATTCAACAAGATACTTAAGCATGTGCCTAACTAATCACATGAGTAGTCTCAGGAATTCAGTAGGACTACTCACGTAGAAAATCATAAATGTACTGAAGTATTTACTGATTAGAGTCTTAGTATCTCAACACCAAATGAACATAAAAATTCACACACTTCATCTGTAAGATCTTATAGCAAATAAGTACTTACAGGTGGAGAAAGTTCTAGCAGATCTTGTATTCTATTCAGAACATCTTCAATAAAGGGGTTCATCTGTTTACTGAAGTAAAATATTTAACTAGTATTACATATTTCTGTAAGTTACCAGTTGCAAAAATTTTAGCAGCACTGCAAGAGAATCAGTTGGAGAGACTAAAGTTTCGGTTGGATCAGCAAAATGACCTGCCACCTCTCATATTCCTGTGTTCTCCAGAATAACAGGTTTTTTTAATATGAAAAGTCCCTGGTTAGCACTGAGGAAAACCTCAAAAATGCAAATGTAATAATAAAAAGATGTCTGCATGAGTCTGCTGAGAGCCTAGAAAAATAGCTGAGAAGTGGGAACAACCCTGTTTATTTCAGTTTCAGCTTACAAGGCTGCAGCGGTGCATATGCTATAGCACCAAGGGTATGTCTGCGCAGCACAGTTATTTCGAAATAACGGCCATTATTTCAAAATAATGCGAGCGTCTACACTGCAATTCCGTTATTTCAAAATCATTTTGAAATAACGGATGGCTTCTTTCGAAATCTGTAAACCTCATTCCACAAGGAATAACGCTTACTCCGAAATAGCTATTTTGGAATAGCAGTAGTTTGGACACTCTACTGCTGCTATGTTGAAATGACTCCTCCCCAGGGCCACAGTAATTACTCCCAGTGCCTCCTGGGGCTCTAAATTGAGGTAGCACATTCACATTAGGGAAGCCTGCCTCGGACTAATTTTGAGGCTTCCCTGCAGTGTAAATGTGCGATTTTGAAATAAGCTATTTTGGAAAAAAAAATCCAAAATAGCTTATTTTGGAATAAACGTGCTGTGTAGACCTACCCTTACTGAAGATGTTACCTACACAATGGCTTCTTCCATGAACATAGGTATTCCCGCTCATCAAGAGGCGGCTGCTATGTCGACAGGAGAAGCCTGTCCAGTGACATAGCACTGATTACCGAAAGGGTAGGTTTGGTATAGCTCTGTTGCTCAGAGATTAATTTTCCACAATCCTGAACACTGGTGTGTAGTATAGGCTATGGTTCATTTAAGTGTTTTCAACAGTTAATGAGAAAGTGTCAGGTTTCAATATCTGATGTAGGTCGGTGAAATATCTGTGCTTAAGTAGGACCAGTGTGATTTCCTGTAACTAACCCTACCACAGATTGAAGAGTTTTAACTGAATTAAATAACTCCCACACAGAACATGGTTTTGCCTAATAGACTAAAAAGAACAAATGCATATTCAAAAATTTGTTAACTCTTCTGCAAACTGTTTTCAGGATATCACATTGAGGAATGATAGTAATACTGGACCTCCGTCCATGGTCTGCTCACAAGTGCTGCATGGTATCTTTAAGGTGATTAGCAGAGAAAATAGATAGGTATATCACCATCATTAGAGTTCATTGTTAATACCAAAGTGAGGTGAATTGGGATAGTGCACACCCGTTTTTCTCCTTCAACATTTTAAGAGTGTCTGTAGTACTGTCTGACCACAAACCTAATGCATCTACCAGAAAAGTATTTTTATGGTGTACCACTTCATGCTTGCTCATTTCAATCCCTGCTGCTTTGTTCAAATAGCCAAAGCGCTCTCTCATCAGCGTAAATTCTTTTATACAACCTGGATACACCATTTGAAACAACTTTCACTTACTTAAGAGATTTTACAAATCTGGAAAAGAGGTAAGCTGTTCTGCTTCGCACTTTTGGATTAGTATGGCGAAGACCTCTGTGATCTAAGAATGCCATCTGCAATTAAAACAAACATTTCAGCTTGTATTTCATTGTCGATTAGCAGAAAATTGAACTAACCAAAATTTCCATCATCTTTATCTTTTTCAGAAAATAGATGAAATTCTCCAAAAATACAAAAAAAACATCCCAAGCATTTACTTTGTGTGTCTGGAGAAAATAAGGAAAGAAGTTTTGTATGATCAAACTTACCAAAACATTTGGAATGTGCTGAGGTTCAACAGTGAAAAATTTTTCATATCTAACTACCGTTTCAAAGAATTCCAAAGTCACTGAGGTATGTTGATAAGCACTAACACCAGATGTCACCAGCTGTACAGAAAATGCATTAATAATTTAGGATTAATCATTTACGATGACAGTTTACTAGATATTGATAATCGTGATGAGTCTTTCATGTTAAAGAAAAAAAAACTGCTAGTAAAGAGTGAAACATTTAAGTGGCATACGCCTGAAATACTTACAGTTCGCATCATATCCTGCAAAGCACTTGCTTTTGAAACATCTCCTGAGAAATGAGCACCATGAGATACAGGGAGAGCCTCAGCCAACATATACAGGAGCCTTATTGCTACTTCTACTTCCATAAATCGTGTAGCCTGCCAATTCCTAACAAAAGATACAAGATTATGCCTTAATAAAAGTCACATTACTCCCTTGAGCTTCATGAAATACTTAAGCTATCAATATTTTTTATAACAGAGCTATCAAAAGATTAAAAATTAATTATGAATTTTAAATATATGATTAATTGCACAATTAATCACATTGTGCAACCATAGACCAGGGTGGGCAATATGCAGTCCGCGAGCTGGATCTAAGCTGCCAAGCAGCCGGATTCAGCCCATGGCCACCTCACTGGGACCCTTAGGCACAGAGCAGCTCATGCTGCTTTCAACGGCTGGGTGCTCTGGATGCTGGGGAGAGGGGAGGGAGCTTCGCCTGCTGTTCCCACCCCCCCATCAAAATCTATCAGCTCCCATTAGACAACTTCTAGCCAATAGAAACTTAGAAATTTTGCTGGGGGCAGGGACAGCATGTGAAGCCTCCTCTCTCACTCACTCTCCCCTCCTCATGCTGGAGAAGAACCACATGAGGCTGCAGTCCCAGGCTGCTCGTCTCAGGTTCGTGCAGGACTGCTGGCTGGGAGCAACTTAGATAAGCACCTCACAGCCAGAGCCCACCTCTGGCACCTCACCCCCTCTCTCCCTCCAACTACCTGCTCCAGGCTACCACCCAACTCTCTGTCTTCCCTATCCTCACCTCATCCAAGCCACAACTCCCTCCCAGACCCTGCACCGCATCCGACACACCTCCCCCAGGCCAGAATCCTCTCCTGCACCCATACTCCCTTTTGTACTCTGCCCCCCAAGTTCCTGCCCCAAATCACAACCCCCTCCCCTCCTTTACCCAGACTCCCTCTCATACCCTATACCCTCTCCTGTACCCCAGTACTCTACCCCAAGATCCCTTCTGCACCCTAACCTCCATCCCAGATCCTGAGCCCCCTCCACACAAGTGCAGCCCTTGGCTACTTAACAAAATCTTTGAGTGGTTCCCCATTAAAAATTATTGCCCATCCCTGCCAGACTACTACTAAAATATTTCTGGATGTTTTCTACATTTTCAAATATATTTATTTCAATTACCACACAATACAAAGTGTACACTACTACATTTTTATTATACAAGTATTTGCAATGTAAAAAAAACAAATGAAATAGTATTTTTCAATTCACCTAATACAGGTTGGACCTCCCAGGTCCAGCACCCTCAGGACCTGACCAGTCCCGGATGAGGGAATGTACCAGACAAGGGGAGGTCCCCTGACATCAGCCCTTCAGCCCATCCCCCTCCCTGCTGCTGGCTCCTTGGACTTGCCAGGCTGCCTGCTGGCCAGCCCCAGCCCCGCTCTTACTGGGTGTCACATGGCCCCAGCCAGGCTTACCCTCCTGGGCTTCTGCGGCTGCAGCCCCAGTCCCGCTGCCAGGTGGCACATGGCCCCAGCTGCGCTGATTCTGCCATGGCCTCGGCTCTGTTTTCCCTCTTGGGTTGGTACAGGCCTGGCCAGAGTCTCCCTGACATGTGGCAATAGCGCTCCGCCACTGCCTGGCTGCCCCAGCTGCTGGACCTCCTGCTCTGGGTTCTCATCCAGGAATATCCGTGGTCAGACCAGACCACAGATGTTGCCAGATGAGAGAGTCCCCATTAAGGGAGGTACAACCTGCACAAGTACTGTAGTATAATCTCTATCATGAAAGTTGAACTTACAAATGGAGAATTACATACAAAAAGTAAGAGAATTTAAAAATAAAACAATGTAAAATTTTACAGCCTATGAAGCCACTCAGTCCTATCTTCAGCCAATCACTCACACAAACAAGTCTGGTTACATTTGCAAAAGATAAGATGCCGGCTTCTAATAAATGACATCTGAAAATGAGAACAGGCATTTGCATGGCACTGTTATAGCAGGCATCACAAGATATTTACATGCCAGATATGCTAAAGGTTCTTATGTCCTTTCATGCTTCAGCCACCATTCCAGAAGACATGAGTCCACGTGAACAGGTTTTGCTCAACAGCGATCCAAAGAAATGTGGACCTATACATGTTCATTTTTGTCATCGGAGTCAGATGCCACCAGGAGAAGGTTGATTTTCTTTTTTGGTGATTTAAGGTGCTATAATTTCTCAGAATGTTGCTCTTAAGATTTTTTTAAAGCATGTGCCACACTTTATCCCTCTCAGATTCTGAATGGTACTTTAGATTCTTAAACCTTAGGTAGAGGCACTATAGCTATCGTTAGAAATCTCACATTGGTACCTACTTTGTGTTTTTTTCATATTTGAGAGGGTGCTGGTCATCATATAAGACTGCTAAAACATGAAATATGGCAATGTGGGTAAAAAAAAAACCAAACAGAAGATGTACAATTCTAGCCCAAGGCATATACAAATTTAATTAACATATTTTTGTGTTTGTTTTTTAAAACAAATAATCAGCATAGGAGTATGTCCTCTGGAATGCTTGGTGAAGCAGTAAGGGGTATATGAATGTTTAGCAAGATATTTTCGTTTTAGATATGCAACGTCATCTACAAAAGAGTGCCACACAAATGCCTGTTCTCACTATCAGGCGAACTGTAAATAAGAAGCAAGCAGCATTATTTCCTGTAAATGTAAACAAACCTGTTTGTCTTGTGTGCAGTGAACTGAAAAATACTAGTTTTATCATGTTTACAGCACAAATATTTGTAATAAAGTGAGCAATGTACACTTCGTATTCTGTGTTTTAACTGAAATCAATGCATTTGAAAGTGTAAAAAAAAGGTAAAAAATATTTAATAATTTTCAACCAGTATGGTTTACTGATGTGTGTAAAAAACTGATCTCCAGTATCTTCTTATGAAGCACCTTGAACTACATGGCATGGAGGAGATTACGGAAGTGCAGTGTTCATTAAACATAAGCGCCAATCAGTTATTACTTTAACTAGGCAAACCAAAACACTGGCATCTTGAAATACTGACCTTTAGAGAGCATTATTTTTAACATACACAGATACGTAAGCATTCTCTTTTCATTATTATAGCAGTACTGTTGAAGCCATACTCAACATTGGTGGTGCCATGGCGCACTCAACACAAGTACTGTAACTGTCTCATGATTACTATTTGGGATTGAGAGGAAGACAAATTTGGTATGGTATGAGTGTTTTAAGTTTAAGGGAACACTTGATTGTTGTTTCCGCCCTATATTATTTATTCTTACTGTGCCTTGATAATAGCAATATTTGATGCAATTCCCTCTTCCACTAGCATAATGAAAAGATAAGGAAAAATGATACAGTTGCTAGATAATGGTGATCCCTGAAGTGAAGGAATGGTGATAAAAAGAGACCATTTTAATATTACAGACAGAGTAAGAGGTTTTCTAGAAATCTGAGCCTAAAAGAATTAAAGGTTTTACTACAGAACACACTACAAAATGAAACAGATCACTAAATTAAACATAGAATGGTTTACCTGAGAGCTCTGCAACACTTGCATGAAAAGTGTGTCATCTATTATTGCATCAAGCCTGTACTCAGCACAAGCCTGAAAGAGCAATCTTTCTTAAAAAGCCAACTAGAATAAATATAACTTACTGCAATGTAGTGTTAAAAACTCTGCGGACTGAAGCCAACAGTAACTCGGGTGAGACCTGAGCTAATCGGTCCAACAATAGTTTCAGCTGTTTCCTGTATTCCACAAACATTGCTTCATCTTCACCCTGCAACACATTCATTCTTCATGTAATCCACATGTATGTGTTTGTCCTAAACATCTGAAAATTACATCTTTGGATAATTATGTTATGATTAATCAGGATAAAATAGATTATGAAAAACTGTGTGGATATGTACCATTCCTATTATTTGCTTGTGTCTTAATGGCATGCATTTTCATTATTTTCTGTAGTACAGTGACACCTACAGGCCCCAACTGAGAACAGAGCATAGGATACAGAGTATCAGGTCTACGCTACAGGGCAAGGTCGAATTAAAATATGCAACTCCAGCTATGTTAATTACGTTGCTGGAGTCAACGTACCTTAATTCAAGTTTCTGTGCAGTCACTAGCTACAGTGGGAGGTTGACAGGAGCAAATGCCTCCATCAACTTCCCTTACTCCTCATAAAAGCGGAGAAGGAGGGGAGTCCTCTGAGTTTGATTTAGTGGTAGACCCGCTATATCAAACTCTGGAAGATTGAGAGTGGCAGCATCCATCTTCCACATAGCGAAGATGTGGCCTAAGTCAGTCCTGCCCACAATCATACATCCTAAATAGCCAAGACAAAGTGAAAAAGGAAAAGGGCTTCCAGCCTACTCTCTTTCTACCCATTTGTTCCATCCAAAAACAAAATTCTCTTTCAACTTAATTTTAAAGTCATAGTTTCAGAATGAGTAAGTGTTGATTGTGGCAACTGCCGCAAGTAGGCAAAGCCAACTTTTAGGTACAGTCGTATAAAGTAACAGAGGAAGCTGTGTTAGTCTGATCTTGGTAAAAACAAAAAAAGCAGTCACTCCCACACTACCATCTGAAGAGGCAAAGGAAGATTGGAAGTTGTAAAGATAGACCACTTTTTCCTTTCTACTTTTTCCATTCTACCCCTCTGGACTGCTGAGGTTCAACTAAAGTACTGCATTCAGTTTTGAGCATCACACTAAGATATCAGCAGGTTGCAAGTCTAGGAGAGCAACAATTGAAATAAGATTGTAAAAGTCTGGCTGATGGGGAAAGGTTAAAAAAGGGTACTGTTAGCCTCGAGAAAAAACTGAGGGGGAACATTCTTCAGCTATATTAAGAGCTACTATAAAGAAGATGATCATCAATAGTTCTCCACATGCACTGAAGTTAGGCAGGCTTAAAGTCCAGCAAAGAAGAGATTTAGGTCGGATATCAAAAAGATTCTCTTACTATAAGGATAATTAGGCATTGGAACAGGTTGCCAAGGGAAACTGGTGGAATTCTCATACTTGGATGTGTTGTTAAGAATGTTAGATTAACAACCCTCTAGGGATGTGAATGACTAGTCGACTGATAGGCTAGTCGGCTAGTCGCTTCCTCCCCCCCTTGCTGCCTCTATCAGAAAGAGCAATGGTGGGGGGGACTGGCGGGGGTGCTTCAAAGCAGCAGCGCTGCGTGGAGCCTGGGGCCAGACCCCAAGCTTCACGTAGCGCTGCCACTTTGAAACACTGCATGCAGCCCGGGGCCAGCTGAGGTGTCCCCAGGCTGCACACAGCATTCGAAAGCAGCAATGCCGTGTGGAGCCCGGGATCAGTGGGGGACCGCTTGAGTTCTCCCCTCTGGCCCTGTGCTCCCTGCAGCGCTTTTGCCTTTCAAAAATGGAGGCACCCTATCAACTAATTGAATGGTTGATGCAAATTGCATTGACTATTCGATTAGTCAATTAATCAAAATTTAACATCCCTACAACCATCAGGAATGGTCTAGACATACTTGGCCCTGCCTCAGCACACAGGGAATATTCTCTCAAAGTCTCTTCCATTCTTTTGATTCTTTCCTCATCAGCTCCCCAGTCCCTCTTCACTAACAATATATAAATCCCTTAAAACCACCTTCCTTCTTTAGCCTTCCTACTTAATCATCCACCTTCCTACTTAATCATACAGAAATTGGTCCTCCTACTTCACACCTTCTAGAGGAAGCCAAGCGGTAACCCCACTTAATTCCATTGCAGAAATCACTACTCGGAGGCCACCAAAAATATTTTCCCCATTCAGCACAGATCCGCTATCCTTGACTTCCAGCCATAGATTAAATCAATTGTCTAATTTTATAGGTTAGCTAGTGGCTCAAGAAACTAGCAATGTAACAGAGACAAAGTAAAAGAGCAGCTGGTCGTTGGAAGTATTTTAATATTTGGAAAAAAAACCCCAACATTTATGGGTTTGAGATCCTCTTGCACTATCATTTGGTTTCTTGCTACAAGTCTGGATCTGATCCAAATGCAGTTCACTTACAGCCATTTAAATTAATACCAAGCAATTTCAGAGATCTTTGACCTGTATCAAAACGGTATGCCTTTATACAAGTTAGATACTTTGTTTTCTTTGTTCTGCGCTTGGAAAAATCAGTATTAATTTCAACCATTCATGTGGATACCCCAATCATCTAGTGTATGATGCCATAAGAAACAGCATGCATGACTGTGTCAGTTTGTGAGCTCAGTTCAATGCACTAATTTGAATTATAGTTCATTTCAGACAGATTATTAAAAAAAATGTGTCAGCTGTCACACAAACAATTTTTAAGAGTATTTCTTTTTGATACACAGCTCCAACAGAATATACACTTGCACTGAGAATAGGTTTCAAATCTTATCCTAGACTTAAAAACTAATATAGTGATTGGTATTTGCAAATTTTAAACAGCATTATCTATATGAATTTTAAGATTACTCATTTAAACCAAACAACCTGCAATTTAAACTGAGATTTTACATTTACAAAATCAAATCTACCTAGGTATGACATCTTACCTCATGTTCAAAATTATATTCTTCATCATAGGTCAGCTTCTTCATAACAGCCAACATAATTGCCTATAAGTAAAGAAAAGCTGATAAAACTAGTCTACTGCAGTTCAACAAGTAATACAAAGCAATCGATATAAAATTCTAGTGCTGTACTGCAAAAATATAGTAATCTGGGAAATTTTAAACGTTGTAGCTGAAGTTAATATAATTAAAAATTAATCCACACTTTGAATGTTCAGAGACTTAATAGAAGCGATGTTCCAAGGATTTGTGAAACAGACCCAGTATGTGACCAAATGTTCAGCTATAATCCAGTTTTTAAAGCCTGATTTTGTATAACGGACAGTGCTCAATTTCTAGCAATATTTTCCAGCTTCCTAGTTCCCCACATATAACCCATATGGTTCAATCCCAAAGTTTAAATTCCTATCACATATAGCTCCAGAATAATATTAAATGTTTCAAGGGCGGGAAAAACCTGCTGGGTTTTTCAGGATTTTATGTTGGACTTCCCACTCTCTTTTTTTTTTTAAGCTTTGAATACCTCAGAGTAACAATTGAAGGGGGAAAAAAGGAAGTGTGGGTCTCTAATTTCTTTCTGTGAATTAAAAGCTATTCTAAAAAAGTTACAAAGGAAGTTACACAAACATAAGGTTATTATGTCTATTAAAAAGTCATCAAAACATCTACAGAGCTGCCCTATAAGCAAGCCTATAAAGAAATACGCAAAATAAACTGCCACTGGATATTGAAGAGGGGAAGCAGTGAAGTTGTGAATTAGAGGAACAGATCTGATATAATTAAGCAGCAGATTTTGTGCCCTGTGCCAAAGTCCCAGCCACTGCCAGGTCCAGCAGCTCCGTAGCCACTCGCAGTGGCTAAAATTGTTCAACACCAACTAAATTGTTCAACTAAAATTAGCACCCGCACCCTAAAAATTGTTCAACACCACTGACTAGACAAGATCAAAACTGAAAGAACCTTTAGCTTTTTAATTTGGACACTGTATACTAATATTTGAGGAATACATTTCAAAAGTGAACATACTATGATGTATTGCGGGCTTCATTTCATAAGATGCTCCTTCCAAACCCTTACTACAAACCTCTCCACTCCAGGTTCTCTTAGAGTTGGGATAATTAAAGCAATGTAAAGAAAATATGAAGTTCAGTTTGGAAAAACATCTCAACTTGCCTATGGATACAAAAAGATGGCAACACTATACTACAAAGTCCCAGAATTATGAAAAAAATGGGCTTGAGTTACTAGAGATGATGCGAAGAGGAGAACTGGAAAATCTGTACTAAAACAATTTATATCTTTATATGCACAATTCAAAATGAATTGTTAAAATTTACAATCTTTTATTTGGTTAAATAAGGGCACTGTTCCTAATGACAAGTCACAACAGCTTTACTGATGCACATTTTGAGACTAACAATATGAAATAGACTTAATAAAAGGGGAAATGTTCATATTTCTGGAGACTATCAGGAGATCACATTTACCAAAATGATACTTATCAAATTAGAACTCTGCTAAGAAACAACTCCTCTTACCTCTACATTAGCTTTTTGCTGGTCCGAAAGCAGAGAGAGCTGTAATGAGACGTTTCATGTTATTTTTCATCAAAAGTGATATTGCACAGTCCAATAGCTATAGCAATAGTTATGTTTTTCTTATAACACTGATACTGCTTGCAAACATTTTTCAGAGAACGCAACATTTCCATCCAATCTCATTTCTCCAAAATTATACAAACTAATAAACCCATACATACTGTGTTAAACTAGGAATTATTTTTATAAAAAGTTAACTCCTTAAGAAACCTAACATGCAAAGTAACTGTTTTAAGTAGTTAGGGAGAACATTAAGGTGCCACAGAGTGCAACAGCTAATTCATAAATTACCTGCTTCAAGATGTGAAGGTAATCATAACAAAACCCAACAATATTGGATGAAATATCATCATCTTCGTGAATTAGCAACTGCAACATTAGGGCCACTTTTGCTTCAATAGCTTGCAGGGTGTCTTGAGCACTCTTCATATCCCCACTCTTTACTAGTTTAGTCCAGCTAGTTATCAATGCTTGCCCCATTCCATTGACTAGCTTAGAAAATCTGGCTAGAAAATCTACATCATCTTCCTATAGAAGGAACAGAAATAATCTGATTAAAATAGTAGCAAAGACTCAAAGCTCCAGCTCCACAAAGTGGTATCAATTCATAGACAGTGCTATGCATGGTCTTCAACAGGTTATGAGAGGAAGCAGCATGTGTCTCCTCAATTGGCACAGTGGTTGCCTGCTTTGTTCTTTCCCTTAATGTAGTAGGGGGAAGAAGAAGAAAATCCAAATTTAAGAGCAGAGCGGAGCTAGGAAAGAGGAAAAAAGCAGAACAAAAGCACAAAGATGCTTTAAATTAAAAAATCAAGTTGATTAATATGTTGCAACTAAACACAGTAAGTACATGGGAAGTAGTAATTTATATTCCATGGGTATGACTGCACAGGCAATTTCTCATATCCCCATTTTGAGGCAATTAGATCTCAGGTAAAATTTGTATGACTTACTCATCTCCAAAATATCAGTTTACTAACCTGATCAATACTGAAGAGACCAGCAGACTGTAACACTTGACACAAAGATTCTACCAGTTTTGTTTTATCAATTGGATCCATTCCCTTATTTACAATTTCAAACAAACAGTCACATGCTTCCTCCCGAAGAACTTCTACAGACATATGACCTAGCAGCATATTTATAAACCTAGAAAGGTGAAAACAATATATAGACACACTATCACCACATGCATAAGTGAAATCACATTGTAAATAGGAAAACATACAAATCCTATGGGTTCATTTTTAATTAAATTAATTTACATCTGTAAAATGCACAGGGTTTATAGACCTATATAATAATGGCTGTGATTTGTGGACGAAGTCTCATCTAACACTGACTTACATTACTCAGTGCAATATCTCTTCACTGCTGAGAAATCAGCAAGTTTTAAAAAGTTACTTAGAACAGGAAGTTTGAGGTGCACTTTTTTTGTATTTCTAGAACAGATTTTTGACATCAGCTATTCTAAGAATCATGATGCTAATAGGAGAGCAAAAATGCTTTCAGAAGGGCGAAAATTTCTAATTAAAAAGAAAACTTACCTTTCATTGGCTATCAGGCTCAAATCTATCCAGGAAACATAAGCTCCAACTACTTCAAGGCACTGGCATGTCAACTCTGCATTAGTATATTGATAATTTTGTAAGATTTGGTACCACGACTCCACCAGGTTTGGAATGCATTGTTCCCTCATTGTGTCTTTTAATAAGGTGTTTCTACGAGCCTCCTATAAGTACAGCAGAGCACATTTAAAAAAAAAAAAAAACCACACACAGATTAATGGCTTCTGCATATTCACTATCAATTATAAACACTTGAACAATTTTTGCCCTTGAAAGATGTAAATGCTCATAATCCACATTTACGTTTTCCTTATTTTTTTTCCCAGTGGTTAGCAACTTTAAAAGCTCACTCAAATGTTAGTAATCCTAAAATTATACCTGCTTTTCCTCCATCTGCTCACAAAACCAATACATTGTGTATTATTTCCTTTCCCCATCCCTCCATACAATAATTCATGCAATATCCAATCAGCAGTTTGCTTTTCAGAAAAGCAATTTATAAATGCCAAAAAGGGAAACAGAAAGACTTCCAACCTCCTCCGCTCTTTTTAAACATATACATATCATCATAATATGCTCAAAAATGAGTGATCCCTCATGAGAAACTAGAACATTTTAAAAATTGACCAATTTTTAAAACATCAAGTGGATAACAGTCCATTAGACTTCCCCACAGTACTTCTCATTCACAAGCAAAATGCTTCTGTTCAGGGGTCACAAACACTAAATAGTTTGTTAAAAGTCAAACAAAATTTGTTTTAATTGAAATTTAAGAACTCATAAAAAAGGCTTTTTATAAAGTGTTATAAACACACAAACAGTTGAATATAAACTACCCTGTGATTCTTTTAAGGCAGAATCATCCTGGTGAAAAACAGAATCATGTTTTTTTCTTCAGCAAATCAGATGAACAATCCTTAACCCCCAAACAATATTAATATGACACACAACATAAAAACATGACTTAACTTGCCTCTGATGTATGAACTACATCCCGGTCTACCAGTTCAGCATCAACAGCCATAAGGATTCTGAGGTACAGATCTATTCCTTGAGGGTTAAGGTCTACTACTGACAGAATATCAAAAAAAAACTTGGGCCATTTTGAGAGATATTCAGTGACGAATAGCAATGCAAAGACTTGAGCTGCTTTGTTCCGAATAAAGGTCTTTTCTGGTTGGGGATTCAGCATCTGAGAGAAATAGAATATTTTCTTTATACATTAAAAATAATTGACTGATTTGGTTGTCCGCTGTACTTTGTCATCAACACAAACACCGCCTTCCATTTCACTATCATGCATGTGTTATGTGAAATACAACAAGCTTGCAAAAAATTAACCCCCTTTTATAAAGGTACTCTGTGCAGGGTTGAAAAGGAAATCATGTAATTTTTGACAGCAAAGGCTAAAGGCTCTCTCAATAGTTTGGAAAAAGAGCTTTATAATTACAAAAAACACTATTGGTCCTCAAGTTGTGCTTTTGTTACCCCAACTGGCTGCTGTTTTTCATAGAATCATAGAATACTAGGACTGGAAGGGACCTCGAGAGGTCATCGAGTCCAGTCCCCTGCCCTCATGGCAGGACCAAATACTGTCTAGACCATCCCTGATAGACATTTATCTAACCTACTCTTAAATATCTCCAGAGATGGAGATTCCACAACTTCCCTGGGCAATTTATTCCAGTATCTGACTACCATGACAGTTAGGAACTTTTTCCTAATGTCCAACCTAAACCTCCCTTGCTGCAGTTTAAGCCCATTGCCTCTTGTTCTATCCTCAGAGGCCAAGATGAACAAGTTTTCTCCCTCCTCCTTATGACACCCTTTTAGATATCTGAAAACTGCTGTCATGTCCCCCCTCAATCTTCTCTTTTCTAAACTAAACAAACCCAATTCCTTCCGTCTTCCCTCATAGGTCATGTTCTCTAGACCTTTAATCATTCTCATTGCTCTTCTCTGGATCCTCTCCAATTTCTCCACATCTTTCTTGAAATGCGGTGTCCAGAACTGGACACAATACTCCAACTGAGGCCTAACCAGCGCAGAGTAGAGTGGAAGAATGACTTCTCGTGTCTTGCTCACAACACACCTGTTAATGCATCCCAGAATCATGTTTGCTTTCTCACTGCTGACTCATTCAACTTGTGGTCCACTATAACCCCTAGATCCCTTTCTGCCATACTCCTTCCCAGACAGTCACTTCCCATTCTGTATGTATGAAACTGATTGTTCCTTCCTAAGTGGAGCACTTTGCATTTGTCTTTATTAAACTTCATCCTATTTACCTTAGACCATTTCTCCAATTTGTCCAGGTCATTTTGAATTATTACCCTATCCTCCAGATTAGTCGCAACCCCTCCCAGCTTGGTATCATCTGCAAACTTAATAAGCGTACTTTCTATACCAATATCTAAATCGTTGATGAAGGTATTGAACAGAGCCGGTCCCAAAACAGACCCCTGCGGAACCCCACTTGTTATGCCTTTCCAGTAGGATTGTGAACCATTAATAACTACCCTCTGAATAACTACACTCATCTTTTGAAGATGAGAAGCTGTTCCCAATTCTTCTTTATTCAGAGAATGAACTGGGAAGGTACCCAACTTCCCCTTCCTTCTGTCACTATACATTTTTCTCCTCCTCAACTCCCTATACAAAGGGGAACTAAAAGCTAACTAACTAGGTGCAATGGCCCATATTAGACTTCAAACAAGTAGTGACCAGTATTTTGTTATCACTCTCTAAAATCAGCAAGAGATGAGCAAAATAAAAAACTAACTGCTAAAAGTGTATCAACTGCTGAAGATGGAAGTGTGCCCCAGTGCCCAGTCTATTATGAAGACAATGTAAAATCAGAAAGGTGGAATCTCTCTTCAAAAGAGGAAAGAAGAGTGAGCCTACCATTTAGCCCACAAATCTAACTTCAATCTCTAATAAAACAACAATAGTGTAATCCACCATGATGCAACTGCACCTTCTTTCAGGAGTTCAGTGAAGAGCTGCAAAAGTGGAACAATTTAATTAAGACTTTAGAGTTTGGCTAAGTGATGATTAAGATCTATGTAGGAATTTATATCATGCCTATCACTGTAATATTAGATAATAGTTTACAAAGAAGAGAGAAATAATTGAGTGTGGAACCAAAGGAACATAACCAGGAGTGCAATTAAGGGAATATTTAAAGTTTTGTAGTCAGTGATCTATTTGATCGTGGCAGAGTATCCCTAGGAAGACTCTGAAAACTGTATGGCTTGACATTTAAAGCTATATTGGACAAAATGATACTCAATATACCAGAGACATATTGTGCATTGTCAAACAGATAGACTAAAATATTTTCTATGTCTCTATGGCTTTTTCCCACCCTCTCAGGACCCAGGAATTAAATTTGATGGACGGGAGGTTCCAGAAGATGAAGAAGGATGCTCCCACTTCAGGCAATGAAAGAAGAGAAGTTGAGGTGTTTCCTTTTTAGGGGTATCTTTTATGCTCCAGAAGTATTGGCACAATTGATTCCTCCACAAAGGTGTGGGATAGGAATAAGAAAATAGAGATAACAAGAACTTAAGTTTTTTTAATAAAATGTGCTTAAAATAATGTTTGTTTTCAATTAGGATAGTTTAAAAAAATACAAAAACTTAAGACTATAATGTCAATCATATGTCTGAATACATTTTTTAAAGTAGCTTATCTTTTTCAGAAGCACATAGAAAGTAAACTTTAATTCTAATTTCAAACCTTCACTCTGGTACTAGTTAGTATCCCTGCTGTGTACTATTAATTATAAAAGAAAAACATTTACCTGAGCTTGTAGCCATGTTATGAGCGTTTCCCTGATTAGCTGCTGTTGGACTTCAGAAAGTTCAGAATATCTGAAACACATCATTCACATCAAAACAACCTTAAAACTTCGTTTGCTTACTTCTGGTTCCAAAGATGAAAAAAGACAAAAGCTAAATTACTTAGCTATCTGTATTGCCTTTGCACAGTATAGTCTGCATACAATCTACGCAAAATCTTACCACAGAAGGAATTCTCGTAACTGTTTGCATATGCATTCTAAGTCAAGTTAAATACGTTAATAATTTATTTAATGAAAACCATTCTGCTCCCTATGTGAATAATGTTACTTGTTTGTGTCAGATTCCCATAGTTTTTCTAGCATACCATAACCCTTCCTCCCAGTCTTCTTATATCATCTTTAAGATGTATATATATGTTTAAAAAAAAAAAGGGATTGTCTATGCTAACGGGGATTAATATTTAATTAAAATTAAGATTAAAATTACAATTAAATTGCTATAGACATTAAAAATATTCAGTCTTATTTGGGGTTATTCATTAACCATGAGTAGTTATTACAATATTGTATTTACATCAAAGCCATTAGTTATCCCATTTGAAACTGCAGACCCAAGGTAGTTTCAACTACCACTCTCATTGTTCTCAGTTACTAAAATTCAGTTTTGTCCTGATTAAATTCCCTATCTTAAGGCAAGTTTTATAAAGATTACTACTTTAAAGTTGCAGTGTCAGAACCAGGCAAGATGAAAGATTTTAAAAAGTCAATCCCCCATAATATAATTTATTAAGAATAGCCAGTTCCTTTACTCTGGCTGCCGAGTTCTGTAAAGAGAGACTCAACACTATGGTCAGCACATGTAACAATGCCTATAGTTAAGGTTGCCTTGCCATTAGAAAACACTGTTTACAGTCGCTTATAACCTTGTACAACTAATGTTCAAGCTAAAAAGTTTCCCATTCCAGATGTCTGCTTCAGGCTGTTATTTATAAAGCTTCAAAAAATGTTTTCACTGTTTCTGGGAACAACAGTAAGGAAAAATGTTATTTTGCCCCTGTTAATGAATTATTCATAAGTATTTTGAAGAAGCTGCTCTAGGGCCCTCATCCTTTCAGACAGACTTGAAATTTGGCAGGGATGTCACCTGCTTGAATTTGTCTGAGCTATGAGAATTTGAAAAAAAATACTGTTGTTTGCATATACTCATCAATACCCATTAGAGTTTGATTACTAAGGTCTTCAAATACTCTGTACTGAGCATGCTCAAACACCCTGCATCTCCTACATGCGACTGGACTGCTCATATGCCATTTTCATAAATGACTGAGGATGCACCATATTGGGGCTGCAAAGTGTTGAGCAAGACATTCCCAGCTAGTGCTGCTTCAGGCCACTATAGCAGTAGGCACCAGAACTAGTTACAGGGAAACAGTCGCTTGGGCTCTCAATATTCCCAAACAGTCTCTTGGGCACACACAGCAAAGTGAAAGACACAGCATGACTTCAAATGCAGAGGGTGAGCAATGGAGACAGACGTGAAAGAACACAAGAATTTGGAGGAGATGTTGCAGGACCAGGAAGCAGAAAGAATGAGGATAGTTAGTGGAAGATGGGAATCCGGAGGGGCAGCAGATCGGCAGAGGGACAGAGACAGGGGAGTCTACAATACAAGTTTCATTTTCCCCTTTCCTCACCACCAAAACCTGGAATTAAACCCAGGAGTTCCGAGTCTTTCACATTCCTCAGTTAATATCCAATAGCTGTAAACTCCATTGGGAAAGTGACGCATCTTCCATTAGTGCCTGATCCATATACTGAGTCTAACTCAGCTACTAATTCCTCCATTAGCTCAAGTGCTGGAGGTCTTTGCTATAGCTCTAGAGGTCCAAAACCCTGATGGCAGCCCAAACTGAGTGATCAGTTCTATGAGATGGAATTTGTTTTTTTTCCAGGGTTTGTTAAAACAATCAAAAGCAACTTTCCCACCAGACCCCTTCGTCTTACACTCAGAATGGTGTACAGAATGGGACTTTTGTCTATAACCCCCATTTTATTTGTTGCAGAAACCAGGAGGTATGTCGTGAAGGAGGCAGGGTACTGCAATAAAATGTTAATTTCAGAAAAAAATCTGAAACTATTCTATGCCTGCCTCTACCAGAGTTCCTATGTGGTGCCCAGCAGTCATTGAAATGAAGATTTTCACAGTTGGCTACTAAATTTGTTCCTCGTTTTCTGGGTGCATAAATTCACCTAAGTGCTGAATGCTCACAACTGTAACTAAAGCGAACTGGAACTATGCTTTGGGCATATGTGCTATAAAAATGATAACGAGGCTAGAAAAACATGGCAGTAGTTAGACATTTAACATTAATGGGCACCTTTGGCTTTAAGCAATCTCTGCCTCACTCATTTATTAAATGGGGATAATACTACCAGCTATTTCCTGAGGAGCACTGTGAAGGTAATACTGGATACTTCATAGCTGTTTATTAATTTCTAGAGCATGCACCACAGAAACATCCAAGAAGCCATAATTTTGCTTTCAGGACAGGATTTGAATGGTGTGTTGTAAATAAAAACTGGCACTACACACAGAATGAAGATAAACATGCTTATTGAATTTATGTAATGAAGCAGGAGTCCTTTTGAAAAAATGTGATCACATAATAAAAGCTTGTATCACACTGCATATACACAATGGGGTCAGATTAAGACTGCATAAGAAAGCGTAATCTTCCATTTCCTAACTTCTGAGTGCTTCACTTTACAGCCTTACTGTTTTTCTTTTTAATTATACACACACACACACACACACCCCTAAAAAGTCTTACTTTGAAGCAAAACACCTTCATAAATAAATACATTTCCCCACTATTTAAGAATTTTACATTTTGAAAAGAAACCTACAGTATCTCCAACAAAAACAGTAACTTCAAAAAGATGAAAAAACCTGTAGTAAATATAACATACATGTAGAGAAGTTAATTTATTTAAGTTGTAAAGGGAAAAAGTAGAATTTATATGGCCAAAATCTGAACTTAATGCAATTTATACACATTGTAGTAAAAAGCCAAAATGACTAACTGAAAAATGGGCTAAAAGTTTGAATAACCAAGTTTTCACCATCTTATTTTTTTAAGTAAAAATATTTTGAAATGTTACAGAAAAAGCTGTTTCATTCTGTGCACAGAATGAGAGTGGGAAATAATTTGTTGTATAAAACTATTACTATAAGAAGAAAAACATTTCTCACTTGAATTTAATTTGATGTTCTATAACTTGAAAGCAGAAGAACTTGATGTGATCATCACTAGAATTAGAAGAGAAAAAAGCACAATCAACACAATGGAAATAATGCAACTCATTTATCCAGGAAGAACACACTCCTTCACCTGCGCAATCAGTTATCAATTCCTGGGATGAAGAACTGTTCTGATAGAGGAGAAAACCAGCAATTATAACTGCTGCAAAAATTTCAGAGTACTTGACCAGTCACGAAAATGGGCACATTAATAAATATACAACCAGTTTTGATTTGTTTTCCTTTTTCATAACTCATGTTATGATCATTAGTTTATTCAATTGTAATATTTTACAATACCACCCAGTCAAGGGGCACTTTACAGAATTTGATACATAGATAAGTTTGTTTCGTATTACGATGCAAAAGAGTTTCTAATTCCAGTTCTTTACAGAAAAAAATTTAAACCCATCATGATGGCATACACTTGAGGCTTAAGCTGAGGCACTATTGAAATAAATGGTTCCCGATGGTTTATAAATAGCAACCACTTGCTTGGCATCAGCTTCCAATTGTACTTCTCCTACTGCTTAATTTCCACTTATTATAAAGTGATTGAGGGGTGGAAACCAACTCAACTACTGTATTTTGTAGGCATGTTCTGAAAATACTTGAGTACCATTACCATAAGTGAAGCATAAAGGGAAAGTTCTAGTTTACCCTTACAACTAGAGAAGGGCTGTAATGGCAGTCAAGACAATTTCAAAACAAGCTCATGATAGTTCTAACTTCCAATTATTTAGATGGTATCATGAGCTTTTGTGGGCACAGCCCACTTCTTCAGATGACCAGAGTTCTGAGTTTAGGATGTGCAGACCCAAAATAAATAGGGGGGGGGGAGGCGGAAGGAAAAAAGAGGGGGGTGGGAGACAGGGAGCAGAGGGTATAGAAAATAGGGGGATTCCCTATTTATTTTTGGGTCTGCACATCCTAAACTCAGAACTCCGGTCATCTGAAGAAGTGGGCTGTGCCCGTGAAAGCTCATGATGCCATCTAAATAATTGGAAGGTAGAACTATCATCCCGAGTTCAGTGATGATTTATCTCATACCAACATAACCTAATGTTCTTGACCCCCCCCCCCCAAAAAAAAAAAAAAAAAGAGAGACAACAGCAGCATTTAATTTAGCTTTAACTTTAAAAAAAAAAAAAAAAAGTGTGGTTTTCTAATCTCAGTAAGTTTTCCGGGGGATAGTACTAAACTGTTCCACCTTAGGCAACAAAAGTGTCTCATGACACACTATATACTAGAGCAGGGGTGGGCAATAATTATTTTTGAATTGGTCTCAGACTGCCCCAAAAGGGGCAGGTCCTCAGAGGGAAGGGGTGGAACCTTTAAATAGCAGGAGTTGAAAGGGCTCACGCCTCCCCTGCGGCTCCCAGGCATCACATTAGCTGGAGACTGGAGCTGCAAGACCTTTCAATTCCTGCTATTTCAAGGTCTCACTGCTCCCAGCCCCTCTGCTAGCCCATTCCCTGGGTCACATGAGCCCTTTCAACAGCTCCTGTCTTCCCTGGGGCTGTTGTCTGCCAGCCACAGGGAAGGCAAATGCCCTTTAAATAGAAGCAGCTGAAAGGGCTTGCGTGTCCCTGGCTCTCTGGTAATGGGCTAGCATGGGGCCGGAGCTGCGAGCCCTTTCAACTGCTTCATTTTAAAGGGCTTGCACCTGCCAGGTGGCTGCCAGCAAGCCCCTTACATAGAAACAGTTAAAAGGGCCCGCAGCTCTAACCACTAGCACGTTGCCTGGGAGCCAAAGATGTGTGAGCCCTTTCAACTGCTTCTATTTAAAGGCCTCAGACATGGGGAAGGTGCGAGCCCTTTAACAGAAGCAGTTGAAAGGGCCCGCAGCTCCAGCACCGCTAACATGTTGCATGGGAGCCAGAACCCTTTCAACTACTTCTGTTTAAAGGGCTTGTGCCTTCCCCATGGCTGGCAGGTAACAGCCCCAGGGAAGGCACAAGCCCTTTAAATAGAAGCAGTTAAAAGGGCTTGCACGGCTCCAGCTCCCAGGCAATGCGCTAGGGGACAGGGCCTAGGACAGCTGTGCAGGCTGGAGCAGAATGGCTTTTGCCCACCTCTGTATTGAAGGCAGAGCAAACACTATTTCCTCTCAAGGTTCTTTCTTGAGTTACTACATTTCATGTAATTTACACTAAGAAATATTCTCCCAAATGGCAAATACCAGGAAAAAGATTTAATTAAAGTTTCAAAACTTGGATTCACACAAGAAATTAAAAACTGCTAAATTAGAACCCAAGCAAGCCAAGTCATCAGCAGAACTGCTGCTGCAAAAGAGACCAGTCTATTTCTAGAAGTGCTTTTTCTCTCAAGAAGGTAAGGAATAGGAGTGCTGCAGAAGCAGATAAAAAGTGATGAAGTATTTTGCTTCTTCTTATTGCAGACATTAACTATTCAACATTTTGTGCGGTAGGATAAAAGTTACTTTTAGAAGTCAATAATCACAAAATAATGTTAGCGTTTAAAAAAATGGTGTAGGGCATTTCAAAGTTAAAGAACTGGCAATTACAAATGCAAGCAAATTTAAAGATATGATTAACATCCAAAATAGCCAATCCAAGGACATATAATACTTCTGAAAGCAAATTTTTTTCTACTTTTTCCCCTTCCTCCCCTTCCCTTATTTATTCTTGGTTCTGGACTTCCAACACTCTGGTCATCTGAAGAAGTGGGCTGTGCCCATGAAAGCTCAGGATACCATCTACATGTTTTGTTCTACCAGACAATTTGTTGTTTAAGTTTAATAAAAAAGTCTGCTGCTTGGTAAAAATCTTAAAGTATGCAAAGCTTTCACCATGTAGACAGTTTACAAATCAATGACAGAAGGGGTCAGTTACAAAAACACTGTAGACAAGTGGTTATGTGCACAAATTAAATCAGATTTATTATCAAATTTATGTAATTTGATTAGTAACAAATTATAATTAAACAGCTTTGAGTATACTTTTGAAAATATTCTGATGTGTTTATAGTTATTACCTGTATATCCTTTGAGCTAATGCTTCTGCACAGACCTGCCAAGCATCTTGGGAAATTTTCAGCTGTTCAAAATAGGCTAATGCCTGCAATTATCCCAAAAAAATTCATTTAGAATTGCCTACAACTTGGAATAGCATATTTTTTTCCTAGTTAGTTAATAAAAGGTGTCCTTTATCATTCTGCAGCTTCTTATGAATCAAATACCCATGTCACACGGAAATGTCTGGGGGGAGGGAGATGTGCTGCTGATTCTCACTTCCAGTTGATGGAAGTTTTGATAATTCTGAGTTGTCAAAGGTTATGTCTACACTGCGAATTTTTTTCAAGATAAATTATTTCAAATAATTATTTCAAAATAGCATGTCCACACTATAAGGCACCATCAAAATAGCGCAGAATTATTTCTAAATAGCACATCCACACTGTATCGCATTTAAAGCACTCCAGGGAGGACATCAGGAGAGCCATCACTTCCTGAGACTAGCTGAGTCTCATACTTACAGGGGCTCCTCTCTACAGCCACATCTCTCACTCCTTTTCTCCACTGACTATGCCCTCAAGGGACACCAAACTCACGCCAAACTGCACAACTTCATTTTACTTACATACTGTTTGATTAAATGTGTTAAATATTGGTTAATTGAATAGTAAATTAACCTCATGAATACTTGTCAGTTACTCGACTATTCTGTAGTCCGCAGGGGTGGAGCCAGTAGCTACTGCGCTCTGGCCCCACTCCCGGGGAGCCCCCCTACCACTCTGCACTGCTGCCTCTGTATCAGAGGCAGCAGCGTGGGATGCCGGGCGGGATCTGGTCTGTGAGGCGAGCCAGTTTAAAAACCAGAGGCAGCAGTGTGGGGTGGCAGCAGCCCCTGTCCCAGGAGTAGGGGGTCTGAGCTCCTGGACCTGGCGTGAGCCAGAACTGAGCCAGGCTGCTGGCCAGCCTGCTAAAAAATTTACTGGCAAAGGGGGGGCAGGGGGAGGAAGGGAGATGAGTGTAGTCTATAGCATTAACTGATAAGCTTTTGTTAATCGGTTAATTGACTATACTATTACATCCACATTTGATTGTGTACGTATATACTGCCATGCATAGCACTTACTTTCCCATCAAGGGATAACAATTCTGAAGCCAAAAACCCCATTTTCAATTAAGCAGAATTTAAATCTATAGTAGAGCCTTCTGCTTTCACTAACCTTGATCTCACTTGGTTACTGTATAAAAGTGGAATGCACTCCAGAGGAGAAAAGTCACCAAGAGCAGCTTTAGCTGAAGAGACAGAAGACGAACCCTCAAATGATCCCGACACACCAATATTTCAGGAGAAAGGTGTATTCCAAGATGTCCAACCTTTAACTTGCCACTACACAGGATGCCAGAGTGCATGACCTGTGTATGCGCCTCCTGCCAATCATATTTGCTAGCCCCACTGAGTCCCTCCATTCAGTTAATATTCCTTATACACCTTCAATACATGGACAAATACATCTGCAGAACTGAATCAAAACGTGTTGTGTGACACCAGACATGGATCATTACAGGCCTGCTCAATGGTTACTAGTGTCCCATAATGATCTCTGAAGTGTGGATTCTATGTCCTGGCAAACTGTACACTTTTTTTTCAGATGCATCCAATTGACACCTTCATTGATGACACTGGTATTCTTGAGATCGGGGGGGGGATTTTGTATAGCAACAATACGGTGAACCAAATTCTTGTAGGGAGAAAGCACAAATGCTATTGAAGCATACGATGTTCAAAAAGTGCTGCCTAGAGGTCTTCTTGAAAGGCATACTGATATGAGAAGTCACTTCCCAAAGGGCACAGACTTGCAAGATCAGTTCCACACACTCAGTGTACGCTCTCAATGACTTCGCAGTGTAGCAATGAGAGAGGATATGGCTAAGGAACAGGCTCTCAACAAACCAGATTAACACCTACCAAGATTTCGCCAAACATTGCATTAGGAAGCTGTAGAGAAAATATTAGACTGATGAAGAAGTCAACCTTACATATGCAGAAAAATCTATTCAAACTATATCAGAAAGAAGAGACTTCATGGTATTGCACCTGTCCAATACAAAATAACTACTCCATAAACATGGTCTATGTCACAATGAAGAAGCTCCTGTCTTGTACTCCAAGAAGGAGATGTAACTGCACACCTTATAAGAAAAACATGACAGCATGTGAACAATTGCTCAAACAATCTCACTGTGGCATAGTGTAATGAAGCTGATGCCTCACACAGTTCAGTGGAGTTTCTTTGTAGTTCTTATGAAAAGGGAGACACTAGATTTTATTCTGCCTGCCATCAATGCCAGAGAAAGGTATTACTTAATAGGGATGCTAAAATACACATTTATTTGAATAAATGTAACTGCTGAAAAGTTCAGCCTTTTAAGCCAGCTCTCCATGAGCACCAGCACCAGTTTTCCCCCCTCCTGTCACCACTGCTGCGCAGAGGCAGCAGCACAGGGGGTGGTGTAGGCGGGGGCGGCTATGTGCAGGGAGCTTGTTTTTAAGCCAGCTCTCCACACGTGCTGTCTCCGGCAGAGCCACCTTCCCCCCTGCGCTGCTGCCTCTGATAGAGGCAGGAGTGGGGAGGAGAGAGAAACTGGAGCTGGTGCTTAAAAGCTGGCTCCTGCCACCACCCTCCGCTGTGTGTAAACATGCAACTGCTGAAAATAAACATATTTTAACATCCCTAATTTAACTTCTGATTAATATTGAACCATAGTCTTCAAGTCCTCTTATGTAACTAGTTTAAACTATACACTAATAGTACATAAGCCACAAGCTTATAAATGTTCAATGGAAAAAATGAATGTTAAGTGTAATCTTGCTCAACTACTGAATGAAAAGATTTAACAAGGATGAATTACAGTGAGTAAAGCCATGCATAGCATGTGTGTACACAATCAAATAGTATATATGTAAAATGAAGTTGTGCAGTTTGCTTACAGAATTACAGTACAATTATGCATCCCCATGATGTTCCCTTTACTTCAGTTATCCATATAATCAGACAAAATCAAAAGGATATTAGACTGTTGCATAGAAACCGGCTGCCATACCTATTATGGAAGAAAGCAAACTGACACAAAAACTTACCCTTTGCCTGAAGTCTGCATCGGCATTTGGATTTAGCCCTAGAAGGGCTTGTTCATCCATATTTGTTACTATACTTTTTGTTTCCTATTAATTGGTTTGCCCCCTTCTCTTACTGTAACAACTACAAACATCTGCAAATAGAAAAAAAGCAAAGTTGGAAGAAACTATATTTGCTAAACATATTAGCAAACTCTCAGCATAATCACAGCAGAAGTATCACCATTGCCAGCCTGAGTGTAAACTTTTAAAACGCACATGAACAATTTGCCCATTTTCCTGGCACAACTAAACCCTTACCTTGCTTTATGGTATAAGAGGGAGCTGTGTAACAAGTTTGGTTGTTCTGGCTCTTCCTGTTTAGAAGGAGTTCTTGAACAGAGACAGACAGGACTTTGCCAAGTCTTTTACTATATATTTGATGATTTAATCCGGGGTGGCCAATCCGCGACTCTTCCAAGGAAAAATTGTGGCTCCTGCACCCACGGCTCCCACACCTGTGACTGTTCTGCGTTCCCCTGCTCTGACATTTTTCCTTGTCTGGTCAGGGCGCCTCTTGGGGCGTGATATCTGACGCCGCGGCCGACGGAAGCCTGCTTGGGCCATAAGCTGCTGTTAAAGGGGCAGCCTTTTTTTTTTCCGCAACAACTTCTTTCCCTTGGCTCTTTGTGCTGTATCTAATCATAGGTAATATTATGACCCTATGTCGGGTGGGGGGAAGATAGGGGATAGACTGCAGTATTTGCGAAGTGGTATGTAGCCTAAAAAGTTTGAAAGCCTCTTTCTTAGAGTGATGCCAATTTCTGGAGTTCAGATTATTCAATCTGAACATTTTTAAAAACTATGAATCCTGCAAACCAAAATATAGAATTTTTTTTAAAAATACACAATTATTGTCAGAATGCATGCAGAATGAACATACAGGTTGTTCTGTAAAGCTCAGATTTCACTTGAAACCCTACCAAATGGACAAAACAAAGGGCTTGCCCAAAATCTCCAGATGCCATTGAAGAAGCAGGAGAGATTACAAAATTTTTATGTACCAAAAGGAAGCTCTCAGTCTGTTCTGATATAAACAATTTGATATATGATGTTCAGATGTGTGATATAATCAATCTACTGCAGGCCTGACAGTTTGCAAGAGGTGGGGGGAAAGGAAGGAAGACAATATAGAGATTAGGGTTTCAGGCAATTTTTAACTATGGTCTCCTGTAGCAAAGTCTCCCATCTCTTGGTATTTATGCATTTTCCTGTTTGGGCTCCATTACTGGAGTAAACCATAGGGCTAAATGGAAGGACCCAGGAAGAGGGAAGCCTTGAAATTAAAACAAAAATACATTTCAACTCAGCACCTGATATTGAGACTTATAAACTGGTGTTCTAGAGGGCAGCTGGATGGCTTCTAATAAAACTGAATGCATGCACAAAGGTGTGTAATGTGCTACCTACATATAACAGGTACAACTTTCCTTAAGGGAATTAAGGTTCTGACAGAAATGGAAGCAGAAATCCTCTCCTCTCCCTCAAAATAGGAATGAGGTGTAGGACAACACAAGCAACTTCCCACATTGCCCCACATTATACATTCATCCTATGTTGGAAAGGCATTGGACTGTTTTTTAACTTTTTGTTAAAAATAGCTCCCAAAACAAATGAAAGATTAGCTCTAATCCCCCCCATTTTATTGCGACAGACTTTTACAATGCTTTTATAAAAAAAAAAATGTATAAATCATCTTTTAGCTGCTTCACGGGAGCCTCCCCTACCGCCTCAGATAGAGGCAGCAGCAGGGGGGGTAGACAGAGGGGAGGGAGGAGGAACAACAAGCTATTAAGCCATCTCCCCCCAGCACCAGCTCCTGTTCTCCCCCCACCCCTTGCTGCCTCTCATACAGAGGCAACAAGCAAGGGGGAAGCGAGTAGTCAAGTACTCGACTACTCAATAAGCTTAGCCTTACTGGGTAGTAGAGTACTCGACTACTCGCTCATATCCCTACTTAAAATGTGGCATAATTGGTGACAGGGGATGTACCACTTCAACTATCTCAGTAAAACTTGCGTATAGGCAAGCCCTAACAATACAAATGCTTACAGACCCCTGACTAGAAGTTTAGTGATTAGAATAATTAGTGATGAGGAAATACACTAGCCAGTGCACTTTAACCTAACTGCACAAAATATGTTTGATTAACAGGAACGGAGACAAGCCGGACCAGCCATATACTCACCTAAATAAATTTTCTCATTAGTCAATGGTTCTAGAACAGAAGTTCTCAAATTTTATTGCACCATGCCCCACTGATCCAAAGCCCAATCCCCATTGTCCCAGGTTCAAGATGGGGGCGGGTGGCAAAGCCTAATCCCCATTACCCCCCCAGGAAGGAAAGCCAAAGCCCAAGCACTTCAGCCCCAGCAGGAGTCTTGGGCTTCAGCTTTGGCCCCCTGAACAGTGAGGCTCAGACTTTGGCTCTGGCCTGTGGCCCATGCACGTGTAAGCCAGTCTTGGAGACCCCATTAAAATGGGGTCACAGCCCACCTGAGATCCCAACCCACAGGTTGAGAACTGCTGTTCTAGAACTTCTAGCTCATCTCCCTTCAAATATACCAAAAAGGATTTCTCTCTAGCATTCTTGTCAAATCTCTAACATGATACAAACTTTGCAGCAAACAACATAGGATTTGAAGCCAATTGCTACCTCAGTGCTTTAGAAGCATATATCCACAATGGATCCAAAAAAAAAAAAAAAAAAATTAAATCAACATCCTACAGTCTAGGATTGTTCTTAGAAACGTAAAGTAGCCAAATTAGAAAGTACTTCCACAGTAGACATGTTTAAATATCCAATCTACCCATTGAACACAAGACATTTAAACTAAGCATTGCCTGGGTCCTTCAGGGCAGGGGGCTGGCAGTGTGTGGGGGTGCAAGTGTCAGGGCAGGGCCTTGGAAATGGGGGGGGAGGGAAGGAGGAGACTGCAGATGTTGGGAGAATGTGCGAGAATGAGGGCGGGGTGAAGAGGGGTTCAGGATAGGGAGCCCCATCTGGCAGGGCCTTCTGTGTCCCTTCTATCCCTGCTCTCCCGGTGCTGTGGCCCAGGGCCGAGCAGGAGAGGGAGGATTTGGGGCAGGGGGGTTACTTACCCAGTCTGGTGGCAGATATGATGGGGGAATTCCAGCCCTGCTGGCCACTCTTGGTGGTGCAGTTGACCCCAGTTGTCTCTCTGAATGTAGCTCTTTCCTGTGCTCACTTCCCCCAATGGCCATTCTCAGTATCACATCCCTCCTTTCTGCCCCCTCACATTTCATGTTATGGAACACAGTCCCATTCCCGGCACTTCCCATTCTCTTGGCACAACCAAACCCTGACTTTGCTGTGAGTTAGAATAAGAGGAAGCTACATACCAAATTTGGTGGTCCTAGCTCTTACCATATAGGAGGAGCTGTTAAACGGACTCACAGACAGACAGACAGACATTTCTAAAATATACAGATAGATTAAAGTCAGTTTGATTCACAAGAGAAACTTTTAGGCAAGTTTCAAACTAGTCAATACATTTGAGGTCAGAATAATTAACAAATAGTCAAAAAAGCCTAGAAGAAAACAACTTCAGAGTCAATTCCAGCAAGCACAGAATTTGTCTGCCTTAATTTCAGTCCATTCCCTCCCCACGAATGGCTTCACCAAAGCAGATAACTGATACTCCAGTTTTATAGGTGGAATTGTGTCTTTCTAAAGCTAAAGGAATAAAATTCTCAAACCTCATTTCTGTTAATATTTAAGACTTACTCAGGGAACGTTTACACCACAGAGCCTACTCCAGCATAGCTGAGTCACATACTCCACTGAAGTAGTCTCAAGACTAGCAGCAGTTTTTCCTGTCAGTCTAGGAACCCTACATCCTCAAATGATATTAGCCATGTCATCAGTAGCCCTTTTCCACTGACACAGCCATCTATAATGGGTGTTTTGTCAGTATAGTTATGCTACTCAGGGTTTTGCGTTTTTCATATCCCTTAGCCAAGAGCTATGCTGATATTCTTATATATAGGCCAAGCGTTAGAAGGAATCAAATCTAAGTGGGTATATTCCCAAAAAGACTAATCCAAAGATAGCCCACTTTCAAGAAAGCTTATATGAACTAGCCAGTCTTGCATCAAATGCTGGAAGTGGCAAATGTAGGCTGTTTCACACAGAAGCAGTATTCCCTGTAAGCTGTGCACTCATTCGGCCATTCAGGAGAGATTCAAATTCCTCCCAGCTGATTGCAGAGTGCTCACAGATAGGTTATTTGTTTCTACTAGTGGCGCACATTTGCACAGGCCTCAGTGCACATAAAATGTATTCTGCCCATGGATGGAAAAAATCTGCACATTGATGGAAAAGATTAGAGGGAACATTGTCTACGGGTGTTCACCAGTAGAGGTTGAACCTTTCTAGTTCAGCACCCTCAGGACCTGACCGCTGCTCAACCAGAGAATTTGCCACACCATGGGAGGTCAACATTGTTTAGCAGCATTACCAACACTTCTACTGCTTCCTGGGGTCTTAGAAGACACTTAGTGATAAATTAGAACTAAATAACTGCACAGAACACTGAGAGCCAGGACTGGTGGCTGTAAAACTTTATGGGACCACAGGAAAATTGGCCACACCTATGATAAATGGACATCTGGCTAACTAAAACCATGCCAGATCATGGATGTTGCTGGACTAGAGAGGTTCAACCTGAATAACTATGCTGGAAAAAACTTTAGGCCAGGTCTACACTAAAATGTTAGGTTGACCCAACTATATCACTCAGAAGTGAAAAATTCACACCCCGGAGTGACACAATTAAGCTGATATAACCCTGAGGTAGACAATGCTCAGTTGATGAAAGACTTCTTCCACAGCCTCTGAAAGCAGTGTCTAGAACAAAGCACTACGACAGTGCAGCTTTAATATTTCTAATGAAGACATACCACTAGTGCTGACAAGGCAGCTCTATACTAAAGAATTACTTTGACATAACTACTTCACTCAGGTCTGAACAGTCCACGCCTCTGACCAAGAGTTATATTAGCCCGAGTGCTGGTGTAAACAGCACTATGTTGGAGGAAGAATTTCTCCCTCTGATATAACTATCCTTCCTTACAAAGGTGAATTAACTATGCCAACAGAAGAGCTCTCTCCCATCATATTAGAGCATCTTAATTAAAGCCCAATAGCATAGAATCATAGAGCCGGAAGAGAGACCTCAGGAGGTCATCAAATCCAGTCTCCTGCCCAAGGCAGGATCAATCCCAACTAAATCAACCCAACCAGGGCTTTGACAAGCTGAGACTTAAAAACCTCTAGGGATAGAGATTCCACCACCTCCCTAGATAACCCATTCCAGTGCTACACCACCCCGCTAGTGAAATAGTTTTCCCTAATAGCAACCTAGACCTCTCCCACTGCAACTTGAGACCATTGCTCCTCATTCTGCCATCCGTCACTACTGTGAACAGCCCTTCTCCATCCTCTTTGGAACCTCCCTTCAGGAAGTTGAAGGCTGCTATCAAATCCCCCCTCACTCTTCTCTTCTGAAGACTAAACAAACCCAAATCCCTCAGTCTCTCCTCATAGGTCATGCACTCCAGCCCCCTAATCATTTTCGTCGCCCTCCGCTGGACCCTCTCCAATGCGTCCACATCCTTTCTATAGTGGGGGGCCCAGAACTGGACACAATACTCCAGATGTGGCCTCAGAGCCAAATAAAGGGGAATAATCACTTTTCTAGATCTGCTAGCAATGCTCATCCTAATGCACCCTAATATGCCATTCGCCTTCTTGGCTACAAGGGCACACTGTTGACTCATATCCTTTTCTTATCCACTGTAATCCCCAGGTCCTTTTCTGCACTGCAGCTACTCCAATGCAACATTTCATGAACAGAGTAGACCTGCCCTCAGTCTGATCTTTGATGATGGTTAATTTTACAGGAAACCTCTCCCATAAGCATCTTGGCTGCCACTAATATAGTGGTGGGTAACCTGTAGTCCATCAGGAGCTCTATGCATGGCCTGTGAGACATTTTGTTTACTGTTGGCTACATGCAGGGTTGCCAGATTCCACTGGTTTCCATTCACAGTTTTTTCCTGCCAGCATTACTAAAATGACATGCACATAAAGCAAGGGCATGTGAATTAAGGTTCATGCTGATTGCACACAACTCTGACTGTGAGAGCCATGTGCTCCCTCTGCATCCAATCAAAGCACTGCTATGGTTCAGTTGCCATACCTTGTAAATTCTAGGTATGCAAGCACAGTTAGCAAAGCTACCTATCCCAGTAAATCATCTCTCTAGCCTGGGTTGCCCATCACTGTGCTAGAAAACTGAACTTCTATTTCCTCAGTCTTGCTGGTGGATTCCCTAGGGCTGATGCCAGAGTCCCACTATCTCAGGAAAAATAGGGATGCAAGAGTTTAACCAAATAACCAGTAAGCTGATGCTTATCGGTTAATATTACCGGTTAAACTCTGCATGGGGTTAACGGCAGCCCTGCAAGCCCAAGAGCCCTTGCAGCAGCTTACCATGTAACTGATAGAATTTGTACTGGTTACCTGTTACACAGTTAATATTTTTATTCATTTTTACAGCCCTAAGGGAAAATGCGTTAGGAACTCAACAGCTACCTACATAATTCCAGGCTCCTCTAGTGCTATACATTCTGCTTCGCACATCCCTAGAGCAAGGTTTTCCAAAGTGTGCTCCGTGGAGCTTTGGAGCACCATGCAATGGGTCCAGTGGCTCCATGAGAAAATATTAACAGCAGTTGCATGACCCTGTTATTTTGTTACTAATTTTCTGACTTCCTCCCCCCCTCCGACAACTGAATTTATAAGAAATATGCAAGAAATGAAAACAGAATTCCCAAACTGTCTGTTTATTTGGGTACCTATTAAAATATTGTGATTTAAAATAAAAAATAAAAAATTAAGGGTTCTGCCAGATTTTCAGGATACCCGTAGTAGTTCCACAGCCAAAAAAGTTTGGGAAACCCTGCTCTAGAGGCATTACCCAGGGCCCTTGAGGAGGCCGTGTGGTGCAGGATACCAATCCTTGCTGTTTGCTGGTGCTGCCAACAAGGTGGAACATCCAAGAGCAACAGCTGGATGCCGCAAGGAGGAGCCACTACTTCCCCACCCCTGCAATCTCTGCCCACGAGATTGCCATGGTCAAAAAGCTGCATTTGAGAAATGCTGAACTAACAGACCATTCTCTAGAATAGGGGTGGGTAAACATTTTGGTCTGAAAGCCACATAAGCATATGGCAATTATATGGTGGGCCACGAATGCTCACAAAATTGTGGTTAGGATGTAGGGGGAAGTGTCTTCGCTGGGTTGTGCTCTGGAGCGGGGCCAGAAATGAAATGTTCAGGGTAGAGATGTAAGCGACCAGTGAAGTCACTACTCATTACTTGCTCCCCCCCTTTGCTGCCTCTGTATCAGGGGAGCCAGCTTAAAAGCACCATATCTGCAGTGCACCTAGCTCCTAAAACATTTAAACTGCAAAGCCGCAGCGAGGTCCCTTATCGACTAATTGTGTACTCGATACAAACTGTATCGAGTACACGATTAGTTAATTACCCGCTTAATATCCTTTGTTGTGTACTACTTATGATGAAAGTTTTCAAGCTCGTCAGTGGGTGCACTAATATTGCTTCCTCTCAAAGACCCCAGATGGTATCGAGTACACAATTAGTCAATTATCACTTAACATCCTTAGTTCAGAGCAGAGGAGGGGGCTCCTTGCTGGGTCAGGGGGTTGGAGTGAGGGGTGTGTGTGAAGGCTCTAGATGGGGCCAGGGTGAGGGATTTGGGGTGCAGGAGTGGACTCCAAGCTGGGACCGAGGAATCTGGAGAGCAGGAGGGCATTCAGGGTTGGTGCGTGCCGGGGCGATGTTGACTCTGGGCTGTGCTTCCCTCAAGCAGCTCTCAGAAGCAGCAGCAGCAACATGTCACCCTTCTGGCCTACACGGAGGCACGGACAGGTTGTTCTGTGCACTGTCTCTACAGTTCCTATTGGCCACCATTCCCAGCCAATAGGAGCTGCAGGGGCAGTGGTTGGATCAAGGGCCACGCACAGAGCCACCTAGCTGCACTACAAGTAGGAGCTGGATAGAAGGGGAACATGCTACTGCTTCCAAGAATAATGTGCAGCAGGGCAAGCCCCAGACCCTGCTTGCAGGTCTGATTAAATCAGCTGATGAGCCATAACTTGCTCCCCCCCCTCTGCTCTAGAAGGGACATTTTCTCAATGTACTTATGTTGCAATTTTGAACAGGTCAGTTATTTTCCTTAGAACAACTTGCTTTAACTCTTCATATATATTGTGTAATATAGATTTGTTGTAATATCCCATGTGTAATACTATAATTCTTTAGTGACACTACTTAATGTAAGAGTTGTACTTTTGCCTGGTGCTCTTGCTAGCAATCCCCAGCAAAATATAAATTTATCGTGTAAGACAACATTTTAAAGCTCTAGGCAAATTAGAAGTTATTACAATTCAGTGAAAAATGCACAAAATGTTTCTGGAGCTCATCATAAGGGCTTCCAAACCAGAATTAGCCTCCAAAACACAAGTTACGTTAGAATGAAAGAAAATTAACAGATTAAGTCTGAAGTTATTAACTTCTTATGATGAAAGAGAGTTCTCAACCTCCACAGTGGGTGCACTAATATTGCTTTGCCTCAAAGACCCCTTCCCTTTAGAGGCCATTAACATCATTACTTAGTAACGCAAAGGACTGCTGGTGAAAGAAGTGAGGTATTCCCATCCCATTATCCTAGCTCAGAAGCGAGTCAGTTAGTGTTCTGTTTCCCATTCTATTGGTTACTGGCATCAGTGAGACAGTATTCTCTTCTTACAGCATAAAGCCTCTGCAGTGTTTGGCAAAAGAGCAGGGCAAATAATCATCACCCATCTAGCAATACATACTGTGCTAGAAGGAATAATCTAGTGCAGGGATGGGGAAAGGTGCACTGACCCACAGAAAAGTTAGTTGGGGGGCCGCACACAAGTGAGAAGCAAAAATAAAATAAAATCTCTCACTGATGAGCCCCCAACTTAGAAGAAAGACACTCCCCATATTCTCCGCGCACACTAGAGCCTAGCAGATTTTGTGTACTCCAACCCCATGGTAGGGCAGCGGAGGGGCTGGAACACCACTGCAGGTTCCCCAGTGATGAGGGGGCCCTTTAGCCACTGGAGTCAGATCCAGGCAAGCCAGGGGCTGCATTTGGCCCCTGGGCCTTAGGTATTTCACCCCTCATCTAGTGCCTACCAAACAGCATGGGTCATTTAAATGATTACTCAGTTCTCTTACTCATGCTAGTCTCTGAAGAATGGTCAATTTCACTCTGTATAAAGACCTGAGAATAGGAGACTTACTTCCTTGGCTCATATGTTAAAGGTATGTTCGAAATCGTAACCACTAGAGATTTATTTCCATTTACATCAGAAACTCTACAGAAATTGACGCTTTTGGAGAAGACAGGTGTTCACAACACACAGCACGACAGGCTACTTTTCAAGATTAAAGAAAGCCCACTCCCAATCCATTGCCCAGAGACTTTGAGGGCCCAGCATCTGTTCGGGATGGCTCTGGGGCTGGACGGACAAGTCAAACGCCCCTGAGACTACCAGGCGGAGGAGCAGCCCCACTGCAAGGCACCCAGCACCGCACGGGCGGAGGAGCCAGCCTGCCACAGCAAAGGCGCTGAGTTTGCGCCCTGCCCGACGTCAATGCTACCGAGAGGCCGGGCCGGCGTGTGCATCGGGCCGGCGTGGTGCAAGCCAGCCAGGCAGCCGGCGAGGGATCCCCGCGGCCCGCAGCGCTTGCTGCTGGGACACGCTCCCCGACCCAGCCGCGAACACGCGGCGGCCCACGCCGGCTGCCGCGGGCACTGCGCGCCCCTCCCTCCGCAGGAGCCGGGGGCTGGGCTGAGTCAGCGCAGCGTGAGTCCCCCGCGCCCGGCCTGGTACCTTCCCGGTCACTCCATCCCGGCACCGCCGCGTTTCCCACCGCTCCGAGGCCGCCGCAAGCCTAGAGAGCCGGCCGCGCCGCCTCCGCCGGCGGCAGAGGTGGGGGGACGCCGCCACTGGAGCGCGGCTCAGGCTGGCTGCGTGTCCGGGGCGGGCGGCGCCGTGCGGTGTCGCGCCTGTTCCCGCCCCCTCAGCCACAGCAAGGGACTACAATTCCCACCGTGCTCTGCGGCAACTCTCGCGGACGCGCCAATCTAGCGCTGGATGGGCGCAAACGGCATTTCCGGTTCCTAGCGTTCACCTTCTTCCTCTCTCATAAACCAGAGCGCCGCCTTGCATGCTGGGATATATAGTCTTCTCAGGACACATGGCAGGTTGGCACATGTAGTCGCCACAATTCGCATGGCATGCTGGGATATGTATACGCCTCGGGACGCATGGCATGCTGGGATATGTAGTCTCCACAAGGCTCACCTATTCAAAGCTTGCGTTGCGTGACCCATTGTATGAATCCGGGTGCTATTAGCGCGCGGCAGGCAGCCCTTTTGGCTTCCGTTGCCCCTGCCAGCTGACAAGGCCTTCGTTGTAAGTGCTGATGAGGCAAGCTGAATGGGGGAAGGGCGGCCTCTGCATAGAAACTGAACCCCTGGACTGGGGGAGTGCACAGAGCCGCCCCTCCTGGTTAGCTGCAGCCTACTCTTGGGAGCTTATTCAAGGTTGATTTAAGGATACCTACTTGGTATATCCTGGCGTGAAGCTGACAATTGGTGTTTTAATGGTTATAATGCTTTAACTTTTTTGAAGTTCCATGACTGTCGTTAAAAATTAGTCTGTCCTGCTCCCATTCTCTGCTTGCCCTACAACTATTAACATTTAAATCAACACAAATTGAAAAAAAATGCTTAAAATAAACATCAGTAATATCTGTAAACATTATAAAAACAAATAACTCTGGTTGAGAGAAGTCGGTTTTAATGTTCTCAACCTCTTTTCTGCTGAGGCTGCCCCTCAACATGCTATAAAACAGGAGAGGCCAACCAGTTAGAGATGAAGAGCCAAAATAGCAGTGCCCCAGGGATCTGCAGCTCCAGAGTTGGGTCACCAATCCAGGCTGCTCTTACTATGTGAGCAAAGGGGGATGAGAGCTGAGGAGCAGCTGCAACCCCAGACACCTGCAGCAGACTGCAGAATACCACAACTGCCCACTCCATGGCTCCACCAGTGAAAGGAGTCAACCTACATTACTTGACTCTGGCTTCTCATGTACAGCTTTGTCAGGGGCAGAGCCTGAGATGGCTTGGGAAAGGCAGGGGGACTGGAGTAGCTCCCAGGACTGCCCCACCCTGGGTAAGGCCTCTCCCAGCAACCCCTCAAGTCTGCCCGTGACGGGCTCAGGGCTTTGGAATTTGTCTGGACTTCAGCTACACTACTCCTTCAACTTGACGGAGATGGGCAGGAAGAACTCTGGATTTCAGCCTCCCTGCTCCCAGATCCGATGGCAGGATTGAGGGAAAGAGTCAATCACGCTCATTTACTAAATCATATAGTTAAATCAACAAAGGATGCACAAACACAATGGCTGTTAAAAATTTTACTTCTTTTTATGCAAACACACAAACAAAATGATGGAAACTTCTACCAGTTACTGTTTCTGGGACGGTTAGTAAAGCATGTTCAGGTATAACATTGGCAAGCTTTGTATATGTATGATTTAAAAATGTAATATACATACCAAAATACAACCTGATTATTAAAATTTCCACTTTGTAAAAAGTTTATTGGAAAACAGAAAAGTAAGAGTAGTTATTCATATGCACCTATAAAATGTGGTAATACTAAAAAATACTACTATAAATATGACTGTGCTCTGATGCACAAAAAACTCAATTTGAATCAGAAAATTAAGTTGTGTTCATCCAGCTTCATGCAACACCAATAGTAAAAGTTTTTGTTTTAGAATTTAGTTGGTAATCATGTTAATTACATGTCAGACAGGTTAAAAAAACCTTATTTTTCCACCATGGCATTGGCTTTGTAGTTCTGACTAGAAAAACGTGATGAGTAAATGACTTAGGTCTACATTAGGGATGTTAGATATTGGGTAACTGAAGAGCTGTGTAACCGATGCAGTTACATGACTTTTCGATAGTCCCTGGGGGCGGAGCCAGCACCCAGTGCGCTTCTGGCCCCACTCCTGGGGAGCCCCCTGCCACCTTGCACTGCTGCCTGTGTCAATTTAAAAATCAGCTCCCCACAAAGGCAGCAGCGTGGGGGTTCCAGCAGCCTCTGTCTGCAGGGGTCTGAGCTCCCCGCAGAAGCTGTGGGAGGAGAGGGGGCAGAGGAGGCTGCCACCAAGCCATGGGATGGGGAGCAGCCTCTATCTGTGGGGCACTTGAGCCCACCATGGACAGAGGCTGCTTCATGGCAGCCTCCCCTGCCCGCCCCACGGCTCCCCCCAGCACCGGCTCCTGCTCCCCCCCTTGCTGCCACTGGTTATCGTATAGTTAACTACACGTTGTCATCCCTAGTCTATATCCTACAAAATATTTGTGTACAATGCTTAACTTTAAGCTTGTGAATAGACACATTGACTTCAGTGACTATCAATGCTCAAAATTGTTCTACTAACATAGACTTTCAATGGAATTATTAACTTAATTAAACATATGCATTTTGCAGGCTAAAAAACTTTGAACACAGAGAAAGTAAATAAGGGCAGTAGGAAAATACAAATATTTACAGAAAATTTGTCTGACCATAGCTAAATTGATTTCTTACGTTTATCCAGTGCCTTTCATGCTGAAGAGATATGCAGATTATGGCTGAAATCCTGCAATGAGCTCCACATGGGCACAACAATTTACAGAAGCAGCGTTTATACAACATTTAAGGAGGGCTTTTCACCCATGAATGAAATACAGCCATAGGCAGGAAAAAACAGGTTAGTACAAGCATGAAGAATAAACTGACATCACAGGGGAATTTAGAGTTGCAATATCTAAAAATGTTTAATGAGCACAATTGATTAAGAATCCTGATACATTTCCAGTGGCCCAGTGAACTCTCAAACTGGTACTTACTCGAACAGAAGGAAGCCACTTACTGAATCACTAGGGGTGGCACCTGTTGTAGAGCCCTGCACAGATGCAAACTTGTTATCCATATCTGCATAAATGAGCTAGAGATGTAGATGCTTGCAGATATAAAACAGATATTCTGTGGATTTGCAGGGCTCTACCTGTGTAGTGGAGGTATGTGGCCACAGTGGCTGCATTTCAGAAATGCTGGACTAATAGACCATTCTGTAAGCATAACGTTTTCTCAATGGACTTATATTGCAATTTTGCACAGGTCAATTATTTCCCTTAGATTAGAATAACAACTTCTCTAACTATTTTTATAGACTGTGCAATCCAAACTTGTTGTAATATGCACTAATTCTTCAGTGACACACTACTTAATGTAAGAGGTATACCTTTGCCTGCTAGTCCTGCTAGCAAGCCCAGTATAATACAAAGTTCACACAGAATCATAGGGCTGGAAGAGACCTCAGGAGGTCATCGTGTCCATCCTCCGGCACAAAGCAGGACCAATCCCAACATGCAAGACAACATTGTGAAACTCTAGGCAACATTATCGCCACGCTTAAGTGGAAGTTATTACACCCCAGTGTAAAATGTACTGCAGCTCACCGTGAGGGCGCCCAAACCAGAACCAGCCACTGAAGGCGCGTGCATTGGGCGAGCTTTGATTGACTGACGCCATATCCAGTAGGAGTCTTCTTGGAACCAATAAGCGTTCAGAGTTGTTATGGGCGTTACTTCCTGCGGAGGGGGTGACGTGCGGCTAGGGCGCGGGGGACACTTCCTTTTCTGGGTGGCAGCGAGCGAGGCAGCATTATGAAGGCGTCGGGCACCGTAAGCGGGGCCTTCGAGAGCTGGGGGGTGCGGGCGGGCGGGCGGTCCTGGCCCGGTCTGGGGGCTTAGGGAGCTTAGTGGCTGGGCCGCGGGCCGCGTTGACGGGTCCCGCCCGCCTGATCCGCCCCATCTTTTCCTCAGGCCGCGAGCGGCCAACATGGCGGCCCTTAGGAGCATGAGGCTGGGGGAGGGCCCGCAGAGCGCCGCAGCCGCCATCAGGCGCCTGCTTGGGGAGGCGGCCGCGGGCCGGGGCAGCCCGCGTGGGCTCCTGACACCCTTCCTGGCAGCACAGACCGCGGCCTAGCCCCGAGCCGCTCGCCCAGTCAAGGCAGGGGCGCACAGCCTGGCCGGGCCAGGAGCCGGGACTCGGTGCCCCCAGAGTCCGCTCTCTGCCCCCTTGCACAGCGCAATCAGAGGGGCCGCACCGCTTTCTAGGAGCCAAAGCGCTCCTGGAAGCGAAGGGCCCGAAGAGCTCCCGAGAGCTGGCCCCGGCGGTACCGCCTGTGACCCATGGGATTCTCAGCTGTAAGCTGCGTCCCCGAATGCTGCCTGTAGTACCCGCGGGCTTCCTATAGCATTGCTCGTGTTATCACCCGCTTCGCTGTACGGCTACCACTGTCTTGCTTTCGCCTCTAACCATTGGAGGTTTTTTCCCCTCCCCCCCATTATCTTTCTCTTTTTTGCAGCTGAGGGAGTACAAAGTTGTTGGACGATGCCTTCCTACACCTAAATGTCCAACGCCACCCCTTTATCGGATGCGTATCTTCGCTCCTAATCATGTTGTTGCCAAGTCCCGTTTCTGGTACTTTGTTTCTCAGCTGAAGAAGATGAAGAAGTCTTCTGGGGAAATTGTGTATTGTGGACAGGTATGTTCTTTAGGGGGGGAAAAACTGAAATTCCAAAAATTTAGAAGGCTATGTTTTATATGTTGAAGTTGAGCTCTTTAAGAAAGAGCTTAGCTGAAAAGATTACTTTTGCCTAGATATGTCACATTTTGTGTACCTACATTCCAAATTCATACCTCAAGGTTTAGAGGCCATGAATAATTTAAAAATGCATGAGTTCAACTTTGCAAAATCATGACACACGAACTACCTTCAAAACACAGTAACAGATATTTAATTTGCTGCTTAGAAAATATTTGCTCCAAGTTCTATTTTTAAGTTTGATTTAGTTTGTAAGTAGGCAACACCATAATTTTAAAGCAGTACTTTGGTATATATCAGTTGAGCCACATCAAGGCCTTTTTAATTATAGTGTGTGGCAGAATAACACTAGGAATATATTACAGACCACCTGACCAGGATTTTGATTATGACTGAAATGCTCAGGGAGATGAGAAGCTATAAAAATAACAAACCTTAATAATGGGGGTTTCAGTATCCTCACATTGAATGGGTACATGTTACTTCAGGACAGAATGGAGAGAAAAAGTTCCTTGGCATCTTAAATGACTGCTTCTTGCACCTAGTCCTGGAACCCACAAGAGAGGCAGTTCTTGATTTAGTCCTAATTGGAGTACAGATCAGGTCCAAGAGGTGACTCTACCTGGATTGCTTGGTAATAGTGACCATAATACAATTAAACATTCCTGTTGTGGATAAATTAATAAAGCTGGGACTTTTCAGTTTGGAAAAGAAATGATTGAGAAGGGTATATGATAGACGTGTGGAGAAAGTAGATTAGGTAGAGCTATTTACTCCCTCATAATACAAATACTAGGGGTCACCAGAATAAATGGTCAGCAGAAGCAGTTTTTTTTCCCCACAGAGTACAGTCAGTCTGTGGAACTCCTTGCCCGAGGATATTGTGAAGGCCAAAAACAGTTTAAAAAAAGAACTAGATAAGTTCATGGAGGATAGGTCCATCAATGGTTAATAGATGGATGAGCAGGTGTCCCTACTCTCTGTTTGCAAGAAGCTGTGACTGCATGACATGGATGGATCACTTGCTGATTACCTGTTCTCTTAATTTCTTCTGGGGTACCTGGTGTTGGCTATTGTCAGAAGATCGGATACTGGGCTAGATGGATCTTTGTCCTGACCCAATATGATTGTTTTTATTTTGCTAATTCTATACCATTCTTGTTGCAAGTATAGTACTGGTTAAATTGGATAGTCCATGGTATTAAAATGAAGTTTTCCAAGAAATTGTAAAACACATTTTCTCCCTTGGCACATTCTCTCACTCCTCTTCCCTCAATTGGAATTGTAAGAAATAATGGTAACAATTAGATTTGAAGTTGATTTTTTTTTTTTTTAAACAAAATCTCAGTTTTGGGGCTAAACTGACAGGTTAAGTTTTCAGATGTGCATATGTGACTACGGAGCACAAATCCTGTTGCAAGTAACTCGAATTTATACTCCTTAAATCCCTGCTTTTCTGAAAAATCTGGCCTTATCTTTTTGGAAAGCTGCTTACTTATCTGGGTAGCAAATCTATTCAGTGACCCTTTACAGTGATTGATGACAACCGCCCTTTCCTTCCCCCCCACCCCCGCCAAAAATAGAAAAAACTTATTTAAACATGGGGAGTGGAGGGGAACGCTTCCAAGTGACAGAATTCTGCAGAATGCTTCAACTAGAACTTTACAATGTTACTCCTCTAAACTGTTTTTATTTTAACTACACAGTTTATCAACAAGGTAGTGTCTTTATCTCTGGTTCTTTCTTTATTTTTGTAACCCAAGGTATTTGAAAAGTCCCCTTTGCGGGTGAAAAATTTTGGTATCTGGCTACGCTATGATTCTCGTAGTGGAACCCACAACATGTACAGGGAATACAGGGACTTGACAACTGCTGGTGCTGTTACACAGTGCTGTAAGTAAATATTTCTTGACAAACAGTAATTTTTTTAGCAGTGGTATGTAAAAGACCATGAAGAGCAGTTGTGAAATATATGTGTAAGAAAATGTAGGTGAAGATGGTGATTGCATTCAAGTGACAGTAAAACTAAGTGGCTTTTTTTTTTTTTTTTTGGGGTGGAAAGCAAATGAAAGTGATTGGAACAACTGAGTAGCACTGATTTCTGGATACTCTTTCTAATTAGTATTTTATTTCCTTGATTTTTTTTTTTTTTTTTTTTTGAAGATACCCTTTTAAATTCAACTGGGTTTTAGTAAAATATTAAAAAGCAGTTTCAGTTATACAATTGAGTAAAGTTCTAGTTTAATGATCTTCTAGTTCAAGTTATTTCTTGCATCATGCTTGATGCAAAAAAATTAGAAATAATTATTGGTTCTTCAGAAAATGTTGGCTTTAAATACAGACATTTTCAAAGAATCATTACGGATACAATCTACTGCAATAAATTAGTATTTTGGAGTTGATTACCTATTTGTTTAAATCTTACAAGCACAAAACTAAGGAAACTAAAATATTTCATTTGGCCATATAGATCAGATTAAGATTTTAGTATCCATGCCATGTGGAAAATTTCTTTTTTTCTTTGGAGCACAGTGAATTTTTGTGGGAACTGAATTTCTTAAATTTTTTGGCCAATATACACATAGTTTTCTATACAAAAGAGCTCATGCTTAAAGTTTACAAAAGCAGACCTTAATATATGACTGATTAATGATCTGTTGTGTTGCGTTATCTTGGGCTACCTTTTGATTCAGATTTCTTGTGCAATTACTAAAATGGTTGATATGAATTAAAATGCCCTAGTATTTTTTCATTCTAACAATAAGTGCTTAAAACACTTTAAAAATTGCACACAAAAACCCAAAGAATATTATTTTTAGTAATAGTGTTCTTGTCATGTGTGCAAATATTATATGTACCTTGTCGCCTTTCAAGAGCTGAAGTGCTTTTGAAAGTGAAACTGAAGGTCCAACATAAAACTTCCTGTGTATTCTGTTAGATGAACTCAGTTTATCAAATTAAGTTTTAAACACATCAAGTTTACTACTGTTTTTGATAGTTAATCTGGTTCAGGCAGTATTGTTGAGAGCTTGTTACAGATTCCTTGTACACCCATCTTGCATCTTAGTTTAAGCTCCTGAAAGCTGAGGATGTATATGGAAATAGTGTGCCCTGCTTTTATAGGAGTATTGTAGTAGGCACAATAATATTGTAAAATAGCAATCTCTTTCGAAACTGATAATGAACACTTGAAATCCTGGTATCCATTGAATTACTGGATACAAAGGTAAACTACTTAATGGTTATGTGTGTGGCTCATGTATGATGAGCACCAAAATTGGAGCTAATGCTTTTGAGGTGTGAAGATGGCCTTGGATTTCTTTGAGAATATGCAGGAATGATGAGTTTCATTATAAGGACCTCTACTTAAGAAAACATGCTACATGTAAACATTTCAAACTGCAAATAGGAGGTGAAAAAATGTAAAAAGTGAACCTTATTCTTTAAACTAAACGAGAGATAATATTGGCATCACTCTGTTACAGACCGTGATATGGGTGCTCGCCATCGTGCCCGTGCTCATTCTATTCAGATCATGAAGGTTGAGGAGATTGCTGCTAGCAAGTGCCGTAGACCTGCAGTCAAGCAGTTCCATGTAAGTGAAACAAAGTAAAACAGGCGGTTGGTGTTTGTATACGCAATATGGGACAATACTTCTTTTACCTAGAAGTTTGCACTAAGTTTACTGGATGTACTATGCTGAGGAAAAATGCAAGTGATTCCACTGCAGGCAAATAATAATTTTATATACCAAAGCTGTATTGAGTAAATCTTCAGTGTATGCTGTTGAAGCTTGGAATCGTGCATCCATTAGTGCTAGAACTAGTTGAGTGAAACTACTTATCAAAATGTTTTGATTTTTCAGTACTCACATGCTTTGAGTATTCTGTCTTAAAGATAAAATGACATAGATTTCTTTCAATCTTAACTTGCAGAGATAGAAAGGTGTTAGTAGCTATGTCTGTTGTTATATTTGTATTACCCAGAACCTATAGGAGCCCTTTTAATCAAGGAGCAGGACTTCATTGTGTGAGGTGCTATAGAATCAGAAAACAAAGACAGTACTTTTCCCAAAGAGCTTAGAAATAGAAGGCTCCTGTTTTTAGCTTCTTCTAACCCTGACTCATGGAATTACTTGTTGCTTTGGTATGTAATGCAGATTAGATAAGATCATTAATTTAATTTCTAATTAACTTGTGATGGCTTAATTTCCATAGTGTATATATTTGCGATTATAAAAACACTTCTCTCTCACAGGATTCGAAAATCAAGTTCCCTCTGCCACACAGAGTTCTGCGCCGCCAGCACAAACCACGTTTCACCACCAAGAGACCAAATACATTCTTTTAAATGCAAAAAAGATTCTATTTGCTCTGTTACAATAAAATTCTTATTGAAAAACTTCTTGACTCTTCAATTTTCAAGATCTAGTTTTGGAGGAAGTATTGCTGAGAACATTTGAGTACTGCATGGACCACCACTGGAGGAAAGAAGGTTAAATGACAACTCAAAGGCTTGTTGCTATATTTCTGTAACTTGCATTTTAATTTTTCTTAAATGTGAAAACTGCATAACTATGAATGTGAACGCATGTGTAGTTCAGTTAAGATTGCTTTGAGCTTTTCAGTCTAAGGGTCTTTAACCCTGCTTTATTGTGCACTTGCAATGTACTGTGTCTACACTTGCAGTATTTATTAGCAACTACATTAAGCCAGCCCAGTCTGCTTCTAACAATCTGTATAATCAATGTTTACTCCCACCCCATGAATACATTATATTGAAATTTATAGACACCGCATTCCTTCTGGCTACGTCTACACTGCAGTTCCTATGCAAATGAAGTGCTGATTGGCATATCACTGCTTCATTTGCATAATTTCACGCTGTTTTGTGCAAAAACAAGCAGTGTGTACTCTTTTGTGCAAAAAACCCCTGCCCCCACTATTTGTTTTTGTGCAAAAACAGCTTGAATAAGTTATACAAATGAAGCATGATATGCTAATCTGCACTTCATTTGCATAGGTACTGCCAGCAAATGCTGCAGTGTAGACAAAGCCTCTGGCTGCAGTCACTTTTGCGCAAAATCTTGCCACCTATCTACACTGGCCACTAGTATTTGCACAAGAACACTGACTTTGTAATGTACAAAATCAGTGGTTCTTGCGCAAATACTTTGACGCTCCTGCTCAGGGATAAGCCCTCTTGCGCAAGTATTAAGGGACAGCCACCTTAATTTCTTGCGCAAGAAAGCCCGATGGCTAAAATGGCCATCAGAGCTTTCTTGCACAAGAGCGTCTATACTGGGCACGGATGCTTTTGCGCAAAGCACATGCCAGTATAGACACTCTCTTGCGCAAATACTTTTCACAGAAAAACTTTTCTGTGAAAAGTATTTGCGCAAAATCATGCCAATCTAGACGCAGCCTCTGTGTCTATGGTGAGAAAGTACTCCAGTAAGTCTCTACTGTCCACAAATTTGGACTCAGTGGGGAAGGAAGGCTTAGGAGTTGAAAAACCCTCCAAGAGAACACAACTTGCTGTTCTAGAAATCAAGCACTAACACCTGTATTGATTCTATGTACAGAAAGAAAAGGATAAACTCTCATGACCTAAACGAAACTTGGACCTTCTAAAGATAAAAGCTAACACTGATGTTACAGACTGCTGAATTCTGGACTACAGCACATGAATGGTCTTCAATAAAATGCAGTAGCCTAATGCAGTGGTGACACAGGTAGAAAGGGCATCAAAGCTTGTAGCTAAACTAAAATCACACTTGCTATTGTGACAGAGCAGGTTAAAGGACTTGGTGGAAGGGGAGAGAGGCTGCCCTGGCAGAGGGAACAGCAGCAATCCTGGCTAATTAGGGGCAGCTGAGACAGGGTAGCTGCTCAATTAAGGGCCAGGTGAAGTTGATTGGGGCTGCCATGGGGCCTCTTTAAAAACCCTCCCTGTGGGGAGAGAGAGAGAAGGAGCATGAAGAGGAGAAAACAACCCCGTGTTAAGGAGACTGAGTGCAGGAGCAGGAGGAACCACCAGCCCTGCTAAAGGCTACAGGGGGAGGTGAGGAGTTGAGCAGGAAGTGTTAGAGGGCTCCCTTACCCCCATCCCCCCAGGGCAAGAAGAGGGCTTCCTGGTCAGCCATGACTGGCCCAGGGCTTCAGCCTAATACACCCTCCTTTATGCTAAGGGCTGGGAAGGCCCAGGGCCAAAAACTCTGCAGGTGAGGGCCCTGCTGCAGCCCTCAAAGGGTGGGACAGTGAACAGAACAGTGGTCAGGGTCTCAGGAGGGAGCTTGACCCTGCCACACTATGCACAAAGCTGGGAGGGGGGAAGCTGTTAATGACAACCCAGGCTCTAAGTCTCATTTCTGCTGTGATCTGCCTGTTATTTGAGGATATAAGCATGACGATAAGCTTTTATATAAAACATTAAAAAACAAAACAACCTGCTAATTGACAAATTGGAGCTAGCACCTGGGTGATAGTTTATAAATTTCAAGCTCAATATGGGATATGCTACTACAGCATCCTGTCTCATGGCAATACTTTGCATTATGTACTATGTAAGTATACAACACCCCCAATCTTTCTAAGCAGAAGCTCAAATTAGAAAACATTACCTTTAGCACTTCCTTTAATATGGTACCTTCTTGTTAGCAGTAGGGTGTATCTGCTGTATTTCTTCAAACACAGCAGTAGTTATGCATGTTTTTATTAAACATGTAAAATCATAATTTTGAAAATTAACATCTTGTATTAAACTCCCTGAAAACAACAGTATGCCATTCTCCTCCATTATGAGTAAAATATGTTAATAACTTGTGCTTAAACTATACAACATCAGTCTGTTTCCCAAAAGAGGATGGCTAAATACAGTAAAACTCCATTCGTCCGGCATCTGATGGTCCGGCACTCCTGATGGTCCGGCGCCATCAGGAACCCGGAAGTGCTCCGGGCAGTCAGACCATTGGAGCTGCTCTGCCTCTGGCTTCCCCGATTCAGCCGCTGCTGAAACTGACCAGCAGCTGAATCGGGGAAGCTGGGGGCAGAGCAGCTGGAGTGCTGCCGGTAGGTCCCGTAGCACTGCCCCTCGGTGCTGCAGGACCAACCCGGCAGCACCCCAGCTGTCCCCAAGTCAGCCGCAGCTGAAACTGACCAGCGGCTGACTCCGGGAAGCCCGAGGCAGAGCTGCTCTGCCCGGGGCTTCCCAGAGTCAGCCCCTGGTCAATTTCAGCGGCGGCTGACTTGGGGATGCCTGAGCAGAGCAGCTGGGGTGCTGCCGGGTTGGTCCAGTAGCACTGCTCCTCGGCGCTACCGGACCAACCCGGCAGCACCCCAGCTGCTCTGCCCCAGGCATCCCCAAGAGCAACTGGGGTGCTGCCGGGTTGGTCTCGCAGCGCCAAGGGGCGGCGCTACCGGACCAACCCGGCAGCACCCCAGCTGCTCTGCCGCAGGTGTCCCGATTCAGCTGCTGCTGAAACTGACCAGCAGCGGCTGAATCAGGGATGCCTGGGGCAGAGCCGGACAATTGGAAGGGGGGGCTATGAGGGATCTGGGGTGGCATCCCCCCACACCACCCTAGATCCCTCATAGCCCCCCCTTCTGATAGTCCGACATATCTGATAATCCGGCACCCCCTGGGTCCTAAAGGTGCCGGATTATCAGAAGTTTACTGTACATCTTCCCCATGGATCTAGTTAAGTTTGTAGTGTCAATATACCTACATGCAGCTTTACCAATCTAACTCTTGGTTGTCGATAGTGCTGTGTTGATAGGAGTGTTTCTCTTAACATGGCTACTCCCTGTTGGGGAGGTGGAGTACTTGTGCCACTGGGGCAAGCTCTTCCATTGGTATAGGTAACATCTTGACTAAGTGCAGCTGCAGCACTGTGGCAAGCCTTTTGTACCACAATGTCCTTTCTTCCCTGCTCCTTCTAGAGGTGGGTTTTTCATTCCAAAGTTTCTGGACTGTGTGTATTGTATTTTTTAACATTGTAGGTAGGTCCACACTGATCAGTCATACATAGAAAGCTAAACTGTCCCATTTCTGACAACATTTAGGACATCCCCAAGTTTAGATTGGTGAGTGAGCAGATTTTCAGAAGTGCTGCTAAGCACTCTGGAGTTGCAAGTGACTAGAACTTCTGAAAATCATGTTCTAAAGTTACTTCAGCTTGGAGTTCTTGCAACCTATAATAGTGCATGGTAACTGTACTGCCAATTGCTTAAATATGTTGCAACAGGAGAAAACACAGAAATAAATACAATTTTAAGTACAGTAGACTTCCGATAATCCGGGACCTAGGTGGTGCTGGACTATCAGGAGGTACTATAAAATGGTTATATATATATACTGTATACATTATATACTGTATATAAAGTGTTCTTAACCCTTTTTATTGTACATACTGTATACAGTATACTGTAATGTTTTAGGTTTTTAAGCCTTTTTACCCTTTTGCTCAGTTCAGCTGCTGCCGCTGTTACCTTGTGACTCATTTTTTGCCGAAGCTCACTCACTAGGCTCTTGCCATTTTGATGCCGGACTATCAGGAGTGCCGGACTATTGGATGCCGGACTATTGGAGTTTTACTGTAGCAGGCTCTAATATGCTCCTCTTAGGAATCCTATGTAACACAACTTCATTGTGGGTATTTGAACTCCCTCTCTACAGCAATTTCATTTTACTCAAGAAAAATGACCCATATGGAACTACTGACTTGAAAGGTTCAGAATAACCTCATCTCTTATAGTAAATGCAAAGACAGGTTAAAAAATGCTTATAAATAGGAAAAGGGAATTTTTTTATCACCATTTTCGAACTTGGACTTTCAACTAGAGACAGGCTACATGCTCATATTGTGATAAGAATGAATTGAACAGCTGCAGGAACCACATTTAATCAGAACAAGAAGTTAAAAGGGTCTTATAATTGATTTACATAATGTTGCAGGTCTGGATCACTACACAATGAGACTAGAAAATGCAATTTCCATTAAGAATTCAAATTCCACTGGTTTAATTATAGTTAAATAGATGTCAGGACTATCAAAAATACATATGTGAAGCATCTATTTCATGTCACTACAACAATCTCATCTCATTCTTCAAGAAGAAAAGACAAGAATGTGGTAAAATAATAATTGATTCTATTTGCATTGTCCATCTATGCTCCTTTAGTTACCCATAGTCCCATGCTGGATCTGGGATGATAGAAGCTCCAGCTGGTGCTATTCTTCATCATAAAGTTTTGAGGAATAGCAAGATACCTACTTTGACTTAGTGATCCCTTCATACCAGTTGACAGAGGGCACAGTGGATGCATAGAGTTTTACAGGGATCCCCTAGGTTAGATATCTACATAATAGTTTAGAAAAGCATAGCATGTGAGGTCTCTACCAAGAGCCAGTAGTCCTCTGATTGTCATAATCATTCCAAAATGTACATAAAGCTCATATTTAAGAAGTTATTAATGTATACTAAAATATGCTCTTAAGGTCTTCGAGTTAATGCTGGTCACTAGGAGATGACTGTGACCTAGGCACGTCTACACTACTTGGAAGATCGACGCTTCCAGGGTTTGATTTAGAGGGTCTACTATAGACCCCCATCAGTGCTGGTACTCCTGTTCCTCCTAAGGAGTAAGGGAAACTGATGGGAGTGTTTTCTCTCTGTGATGGTCTCCCCCCCCCCACCCCGGGCTTTACAAAATGGACTTATGAACACAAATATGCATAACTCAAAGATGCTTTGGACAAAATACCTCATGTAAAATATCAATTTTAATGTTATCTGCTGGATCTGTATATCTTATTTTGGTGTATGTATCATTATTGTATGTAGAGTTAGGAATATGAAGTATGGAATGGTTTATGGTTTTAGATGTGCAAATGAAAGCCATCAAAGGTGTTTCCCTCAGTGTCTGGGTGATCACCTCTAAACAGCCCCTTGTGTCCTTTAAGTCTTAGCAGTAGTTGTTCTTAGGAAGTCATCTGGCCTCCCTAACTAGTAGGGGCTGACCAGGTAATTTTCCATGGAAGAGGAGAATGTAAAACAGAGAATTCCCACCTGTCAGGGAGGCTATTTAAGATGAAAAGTTTTTCAGTTCTTGGTCTTTGGCTGGTATGTCAGTCCCAAGAGAATGAACTATGGACCCAGGGGAAAAAAGATCTTTTGGCTAAAATAAGAACAGGGTGAGTTTGTAATAAGCTTGAGTGTATGTTAGAACTAGCTGTGCATTGTTTTTGTCATTTTAAATTTGAGATTCACTTTGCTCTGCCTGTTTTCACTTGCAACCATTTAAATTCTCCTGCTTGTACTTAATAAAATCACTTTTATTTACCATCAAGGCAAGTGTAAATAATTGCTACCTGGGGGAGCAATCAGTGTGTACATCCCCCTTTCATTGTCAAAGAGGGCTTACCAAAATAATTTATTTGGCGTTCTGATCTCATTTGGGGCAGACCCGGATGCCATCTTGCCTGTGAAGGACCCACTGCTGCCATGGTTGTGTCCCTGCTGCTTTGCTCCCACCTCCCGCGTGTGCCTTGCACTCACGTACATGTGCACACTCACCTGCGAGAGAGCCCCAGGAGGCCACTGGAGTCTGTCATTGGCCTGAGCACCTACGTCCTGGTGTTGGCAGGCTGGTTCCTGTCCAGTCTGGAGTGCTACAGGAAGCACGACTGCTGGCTGGACTCCCTGTGCTGCTGGCAAGGCACAGTCTCCATTCCACACTTGGCCCTTGGCCCGCTAATTTATTTTGTGACCTGTGTGGAGCAGCGACTGGCTGCCATGTGGGAGTGACTTGCATCTATTAAATAAACCCTGTTACAGACACTGAAAAAAAAAAGGAAGTGCCACCCCAGATACTGCACCCTCTGTCTCCTCCTCTCCCCCCCCCCCCAAGACTCTGCACCTCCAGCCTACTCCTGTCCCCTCTCCTCTGGTCAGACACCTACCCCCCACTGTGCTCCTGCCCCCTCTCCCTTAGCCAAACATCCTACTCCCAGCCTGCTCCTGCCTCCCACCCAAACCTCACCCCCTCCTGCACTCTACCTCTTGGCCAGATCCTTCACCTCCATCACTATCCTACTCACTGGCAGCTCTGTCCCACACACTGGATTTTTGGCCCCACCTCAGAGCCTAGGGGAGCAACAAAACCCACTAACCCTGGAACCCCAGAAATATTCATCTGGCCTGAGGCCTTGAACCTAAGTCCTCTCTGTTCCCCTCTACCCCATGGGGCCAGAGTGCCAGGGTAGTGAGGTGTCTCAGTTGGGGGCCACATCAGTGAGGGTTGGGGATTTTTGGAGGGGTTTTTTTTTTGCTTCTCACTTGTGCAGTCCCCAACTGATTTTTCCAGGGGTCAGTGGTCCTGACCCCCAAAAAGATTCTCCACCCCTGCCATAAATAAAGACAATGTTGAAACCTTTTGTGTTGAACATAATTTATTTAAAACTGAAGCTTGGCCAACAAGCCCCAAATTGGGGCCCAGCCCCCATCTGGCTGCAGCATCATAACACTCCTGCACTCCCCACACCCTAGCCCTGAGCCCATCATACACCTGAACCCACCTACCCTGAGCCCCCCCCCATACCACCACATCCCAAGGCTCCTGCACCCCATATCCTCAGTCCATCATAACACTCCTGCACCCCCCACACTGCAACCCTGTGCCCATCATACACCCAACCCAAACTCCTGCACCCCACATCCCAAGCCCCTGCTGTAACACTGCTGCACCCCACACACCCCAGCCTTGTGCTGTGTCCATCATACAACCAACCCCCTGCCCTGAGCCCCTCATACACCCCAACCCAGACTCCTGCACCCCCACCTCCCCAGCCCCGTGCCATAAGATTGACAGAAGACAGCCTGAATGCATGCATGAAGCTGGATTTGACCGGTTATAATGTAAACATCACAGAAATGTGTGAAAAAGTCCCATTACATAGAGCGTGTGAGTACAATGTTCCATTTATGCTCTTATTAACCATCCTGTCAATTACCAATCCTATGAAGCTGCATATTTTCAGGCATGCAACGGGACATTCTTATTAAAGGGCCCCCCCCCCCCCGCCGGTCGGACACCGGCCAAACCTGCCTCTGGTTCTGCCTCCGTCCTGGCACCAACGAGCCGCAGAGCCGGTCGCCCCGGCGCTACCGCTGCCCCGAGCGCATGCGGCCCCTACAGCCCCGCCCCCTTCTCATGCACCCCGCCAAGAAAGGGGCGGCGCTTCGAGGCTGAGCGATCCCCCACAGGCTGCGGCCACTGGGGGGGGGGGGGAGGGAGCATGGGAGGGGACCAGCAGGGCTCAAGGCCGCCCTTTGAAATCAAAGGCTTTCTTCCCCGCTGACGTCATCTGGCCACGCACCTGCGCCCCCCGCACCGCACCGCACGTCACTTGACCAGCGAGGGGCGGAGTCAGCGCGGCACCTCCCCGCCTTGGGCGAGGTAGCACGAGAGAGGAGGGGGCGTGGCGGCCTGGCTCACGTGCCCGGCGGGAGGCCGGAAGCGGCCGGCGCGGCATGGGGGAGTCGATCCCGCTGGGCGCCCCGGTGCCGCTGGAGCAGGCCGTGCTGGAGACGTTCTTCTCCCACCTGGGCATCTTCTCGTACGACAAGGCCAAGGACAATGTGGAGAAGGAGCGGGAGGCCAACAAGGGCGCGGGCGCCAGCTGGCTCTCCCTGCTGGCCGGGCTGGCGCACCTGGCCGCCGCCGAGAAGGCCTATCACAGCATGACCTTCCTGGGCCAGAAGCTAGGTACCCGCCGGGCTCGGGCCGCGCGGCGCTCGGGCAGCCTCCCCCCGAACCCCGCGGGCCGGGCCTTCCTAGGCCCCAGGGGAGCGGTCCTGGTGCGGTGACAGTGCAGGGGGCGGTGCCGCTGCTGAGTGGGAGCCGGGGCCAACGGTCAGCCTCTCGGCCGCGGGGCCTGATGCCCTCGGGGGCAAAGGCTCCTTGCTGGCGCCTGTGGCCATTGGCAGCAGCTCCCCCGGCTACTGTGCTGCGCACAGAGAGCTGCTCAGAGCGTGACTGGCCTCGGGATGCGGGTCTGGGGCTGCCGGGTCAAGTCCTGCAGGATGCTGCTAACTTCTGCGCTGCTGTCGGCGTCGCTGCTTCAAATCCCCGAAGTTTCAGGAGCCTGAGTGCAATGAGTGTGGGGGACTCAGGCTGCTTGTTAGCTGTTTGTCTTAATCGTAGCCATCTTTTACATCCTCTCTTTTAGGCTCTGCATAAAGGCCAAGGATTGACTGACTATTCAAACTGAACAGCTTTGTAAACTGCTAGATCTTGCCCCTTAATGTCAGAGTTGAGCATATTAGCAATGCCTGGGGAAAGCTTGTGCTACCTCTGCCCATCTTTCTTATCTTCTGTAGCTATACTAGGATTTTGACCTTCTGAATTGTAGGTTACAAGCATTTAAATTCATACATGTGTTGTTTGATTATCTGATCTTCTCCCCCCTACTTTATCTACCTATATTAAAAACAAAATAAATGTAGGATGGTACTTAGTATACCTGTAGGGCCACCCTTCAGTGTATGATAGTATGAAGGTAGATGGAAAACTTGTGACTTGAATAGCTACTGTGCTTTATACAGTTGGCAACTTAACAATGTTGGGACTGGGCAAAAAGTGTAAGAATCCACACAATTATTAAGGGATGTAAATGTTTAACCAGTAAGCATTGCCTTGCCAGCATGTTTACAAGGGTAACTGGTGGCTAGCCAGATGGAGCAGCTCAGCCAGGCAGAAGGGGAATGATGTGATGAGCCCTACATAGCTTGGCCGGCCCAGCCTGCTGGAGCAGCCCTCTGCCTATGACCCAATGCAGTAGGCCCTACCTGGCCAGAGCAGTCTCTTCCCCCACTCATCCCCCCGGAATGTGCCATGGGCAGCAGCTGTTCTGTGCACATGGTGTGGCGGTAGGTTATCCGTTTAAACCTATAGTTTAACTTGCTAACATGGGATTTTACATTCCTACAATTAGATACTATGGCCATGGGCCTAGCCACAAGCTGTGCTCATTTCAGTGTCCAGAAAAAGTGGGACAGAGGGTTAATGTTATCTTTGTACTCATCGCCCTAGAGCATGGGTAGTCAATAGGGAAGTTAAGAACTAGTCAACAGGAAAATTGACTAGTTGCTTCCCCCTCTGATAGAGGCAGCAAGGGGGAGGGAGGAAAGAGGGTACTTCAAAGTGGCAGTGCCACTTAAAGCCCGGGATCAGCTGTGGAACTGGGTCCTCCTAGCATTTCAAAGTGGCAGCACCGCTTAGAGCCCAGGATCTGCTGGGGACTCTCAGCTGACCCCAGGCTCTGTGTGATGCTGCCCCTTTGAAACGCTGCCACAGCATTTGAAAGGGGCAGCACCGCTCTATTAACTAATCGAATAGCGCATCGACTATTTAATTAGTCAATTACATGCTGCTTATCCTTAGTAGTCAGTAGGCAGACCGTGGGTCACTAGAAGCTTTTGAACAGACCCTGAAATCTTTATGGACTTAACTTTTTCTTCTCTGACTGTACTCTCCCTGATTTTTTTTCTTTTTTTGGGGGGGGGGGGAAGGGAGAGACAAGGTCCCGATTCTTTGATTACCTCAGACCTAGAGGCTAAAGTTACAGTAGCCTCAGGGCTGCTTTAATTTACACAGGTCACTAACAGCCCACTTAAAAGCTGTTACATAGATGGGAATGGCAGGAACATAAGAAGCTTTAGTCCTAACCCATTCTGTCCGCTCCTTGGTTAATGCTGATTTTTTTATGCTAGCTGGTAATTCTTCTTATACAGGGGCATTCCAGATGTCCTGTTAAAGACAGCTGGTTTTCCTTTTGCATCTGGAAGTGGCATTCAGTACACTGCCCCTTGGAGGCCTTGGAGGCCAGTGATCTGTCCTATAACTCTCTAGGGTGCCTGAAAAAGTTAGTTCAATTTATATTTAAGTAGAGACTTTAAACTCTCCTTTATAATAGGAATGAATTTCCATGCTCCTGTAAAGCTGTTACTTAAAAGCAAATTTAGTGCTTGTGGAAAATATAGAATTAACCAATCTGGAGTCAGCAGCCTTATTTATGCACAAACAAATATTACATGAACAATAGTGAAAGCATCCAGGGTTTGATTTACAGGGTCCCCTTACTGTGAGATTAGAAGACCACTTCTATGGGTAAGAAGGTAGTTAACATTTCATGACTATTCAGTTTTCTATTTCTCTGCTTGAGACTGCCAACAAGAATGCAAATCAGAGCTGCTGCTAGTGATGGCTTTTGACATGGATACCTGCAACTTTTGATTACCTGAGATGGATTTGATATGAACAAGACCTTTTTCAATTACAAATGTTCTAAGTAGTTTAGAGGCAGAATCTGGTTTAGAATTATTTTCCCTAAGTACTGTATTTGAGATATGGGGGATGAGGTAATAGAATTGTGAGTAATTTGAAGATTTTAATACTAAAAATCTAGTATTATTTACTTCAGGAAGCAGGAGCTGGTGATGCGGGGAGCTGGCTTAAAAGCTGGTTTCCCCTTCAGCACGGTTTTTGCATTGCTATCTGCCCGCTCCCCCTGTGCTGCTGCCTCTATCAGGGGGGCAGGGGAAGGCTGCAGGACCTGGCACAAGCTGGGCCTGAACCAGGCCCGGGACCTACCCCTGCTGTGCTTCTGCATTCATGCCTGGCTCTTGCTACATTTCAACTGCAGAAATGCAGTGAGGGGTAGGTCCTGGACCTGATGCGAGCCGGGACTGAGCAAGCCTGCCCTTGTCGGCTAATCATGTAGTTGATAAAAAATTTTATCAACTAAACTATTCATGAATTATCTGCCTCTTAACATCCTTTGTGAGAAGCATTTTAAGAAAACAATTATTTGGATTAGGAATCCAAATAATTCTATTGTCAGAAATGGATCAGTCGTATCATATGCCACAGATTCATTATGTAGGTTGGTAATTTAATATGTAAGTAAGATAACTTACTACCATTCAGGCTATTATGTAGACTGTATTGACTCTGAATAGAGGATCTGGTATCATTTGCTCATATGGCTTGTTGTGGACTTTGGGAGCCACGAGAGAGAGAGTTTTTCATTTTGTTTCTCTGGCACTTGCAAAATTATCTAGTATAAATATGAGCCCTGAGTGAAATTGTTTCAATATCTGCATAAAATCTAGTTTTAATCTAGAAGTAGTTTTAAAAATCTATTTTGTGTTAATTTACATGGATTTTCCTTAACATGTTAGCATATTTTTAACCTAAAAATAAAGAGAATTCCATTTTAAGGCTTACACAGTCTAAACTTAAAATTCCCAACTTCTGTTCCCAAAAATGAATCAGAGATAGAATGAAGGTGCTAGTCTTTCTGTCTATATCATTGGGGTGAACCCTGCATAAAGTCTCATTGAAGTCAGTAAGGTTCCACTTGGCACTGTTTTAGCTCCAGTAGATTTTTCCAGGAAGATGAATATTGAATTCTTTGGCTTTTGTGTTGAGCCTCTTGTTTGCTGAGAGTTTCTGATGTTTCTGTCTGCATCAGTTGAATTGACATGATCACAAACTGCAGATGTAAATGGAAGTAATGCAAATAGTCAGAGTAAGGTTTTTCCAGATTTATGGTTAGAATCTTACCTACAGAAGAGGAGAGAGAGGTTTGCAGTGTCACTGTACATAATGTTACATGACCTGTGGTGGAGTCTGCCTTCATAACATGATGCAGCATCTTAAAAGTAGCTTTTAAAGACTGGTGGATTTTTTAAAGTAAGTATTGCCCTTTTTGCTGCTTAATAGTATATTATGTGCGCAAAAAAAAAAAAAAAAAAAAACCCAAACTAATTTGGAAGAATATTATTTAGATTAAATCAAATCCTCTGAAGTTAGGAAATGAGAGAATTCAGGTTGCTTATACAACCTTACTTGGTCCCCTTGTACTTTGACCGTCTTTAATTAGAAAACCACATACTATATTTTTTTCACAGGGTTTCTGCAGTTCTCTGTTCTTTACTTCTGCTTTGGTGGCAACCTGGGCCCAAGCTTAGAGCTTTCATGTTCACCTTGTTGCTGTGACACATTGCCAAATTCTTGCTGAGAGCTCAAACAACAAAAGAGAAATGACAATTTAAAAATTTTTCTCTCTGCTAACCCTGAATGGAATTTCAAGGGACAAAGAAAAGATATTTCTTTAGCCTTGGGACTTACTGCCTGCCAAATTTCAAAGTCCTGCTGTAAAAGTAATAAGAATCTTTAAAAATGCAGTGTGCTTAGTATCCAAAATATAGCTCAGATTAAATACCATGAGAAGATGATATTGGTGTGGACATATAACTATGTGCAGTAATACAGCGTGAGAGACTTGTGGTTGATAAATAGCTTAGTAGGACAACAGTCTTTTTTGCTCTGTTTCACCCCAAGATATCTCTTGGGTCCCAGCATCCTGTCATCCTTACACAGTGTATTTTCTTTCTGTTCCATTCATGCATGGTAGCAGCCCTTTGCTGCACCATGGATTTGTTGTGAAGCAATGACACCTCTGCAGCAGATCTATTCATATGGCTAGTCATACAGGTAGCTGTTTGTGTTGATTATTAATCAGAGCTAGTGAAATAGTTCCTTTGTGGTCCAGTCCTGTTTAAGTATCTTTACATGTTTTTTGTTGTGGGTTCTTTTAAGTCCCAAGTGATGTCAAACAGCTGGGGGCAGGGAATACAAGCCCAAATTCCCTTCTCAATAATTTAAGATATTATACATGTTTGTGTTTTGTCTTGTTATGGAATAACCTAATGTGTAGTCCTCTGAAGCATATGGGAATTGTTTTCCTCGGGGATTTTTATTTGCAGTTGTTGTTTGGACAATTGAAATCCTTTGATCTACACACATTTGTATGGTTCATATTTAAGTTTTGTCTTACAAATGTTAAATGTTTCATGTTTTAAAGGGTATTGTCACATTAAAAGGTATAGGGATATTAATAATAATGTAGATTATTGAAATTTCATTGTGACTCCTGTGTTTCTAGTTTCTAGAGAAAGAGGTGTTTCCTGGTCACAACTGATAAGTTCTCTCTATTTTTATAGTGACTGTACTGAAAATAGGAGATTGCTGGGAGGCAGGCAGGCAAAGAGGGAAGTCATAAATCAGTCCCTTGTTGAAAAATGAATTGCAACAAGCATAAATTAGGCCAGTTATTGAGCAAAATTACATGAAATGCCTATGTAAATGTTTATTCCTAAAAGACTTATCTGAAAGGTGTTCTTTGAGTGGAAAAAATTCAGTGAAATATTTCAGCATAGATTTTTTTTTTTTTTTTAGGAGCACCTATCTAGCTGAATGGAAGCTTGAATGCTCACCATTTTCCAGTATTGTTGTCTGTCTCTGCCATCCCTGGGTTTTGGTAATACATCCATATTTATCTGAACAGGTGGTCAGTCATTCTTCAGCCGAAAGGACTCCATCCGAACCATCTACACATCTCTGCACAATGAGCTGAAGAAGGTGGTGGCGACGGGTCGCAATGCACTAGGAGGAACAGCTCCTCACTTGGAAGAGCTGCTTTCTCACCTGTCTGAACAGCTGTGTTTTTTTGTTCAGGCGCGGATGGAAATTGCTGACTTCTATGAAAAAATGTTCACCCTCAGCACCCAAAAGTTCATTAACTCTGAGGAACTGGTAAACATTTTGGAATCCATCCTAAAGAAATACAGCTCCAGGTGAGTTCTTGTTTGAGTTAAATACCCTGTTGTGTCATGATGTTTTCTGCAGTTCTGTAAATGAGAATGAGGCCTTTGTACCCACACACAATTGTCTCTCACATTCTAGGGGCACCTACTCTTACCAATTTCTGGGCCTTAGGTATAATCGTTTCCTTTTTGGCACCCACTCTTTCCCATTCCCAGGGCTCAGGCATAAATTCCTGTGGGTTTTCAGGACAATTTACCAGTGAAATTACCTTACACAGTAATAACTTCTATTTATTAACAATCACCACAAACAGAAAATGCGTGCTAAGCATACAATGCTCACCACTCTCAATAAGGCAGATGGAATTCTCTTGATGGCCATTCAGGATCATGTGTATATGGGAGACTGCAGTTTCTGCACAGTGTCATTGGCAGTTTTGAGGTCTGGCAGCTCTGATCTTGGAGCTGTGGTCTGGAGTTGGTTCCCAAAGAACTTCCTTTTGGATCTCAGTGTATATAGTGAAACTTGGGTCCTGCTTAGCTATACCTTAACCAGTTATTTTATTAAAATTTTACTAACCAGTGATAATGTACTGTAGCATAATTGATTAGAGAATTATATCCCACCATCTTAATTGATTTACACCCTAGCAAGATACATTATATAACAGATAAACAATTAAAGAGCCAGAGATCAAACAGGCAAACAATAGGGAAGTGGGGTTTATAATGACAGAACAATAAAGGAATGAAGATTTCACAACCCCGACTGTTAAGTAGTTTGTTGTCGGACAGAATGTTATCAAACTTAAGTTTTCTTTAACCATCATAAGAACTGTGTCTTTATCTGGTGATATTGGGTGCCATTAGGACGGGTTGCCTGAACAGCTTGATATTACACTATTTTAATGCAATTTAAATATCATGTTAGGTTGTGATTTCCTGCTTCTGAGTTCATGGCTGCTGCTCTTTCAATCTGGCTACAGATGAAGGCTGTAAGCATTAGGCCTTAATATAGCTAAGGCCTCTTCTTTACACTCAGAAGCAAGTTCTCTTTAACAGGTATAATAATTTTGCTGTCCTATGCTCCTGTTAAACAGCATAGCCCTCCACCTGAGTGCATGCGTTAAAAAAAGTGACATGACTAACACAGCATTTCACCAATACTCAACATGACCCTTCTTGCGAGGAAAAAATGAGAATACTTTAGTTCATTATGATCACAGAATTGTCTTCTCAGTCATTTCCTGCACTTAGCAAATAGGAAAAATTGTGTTATAGGCAATGAAGGGAGTTTGTAGCAGCAGTATTTCATGTGAAAAAATGCATGTTAAACTCAAAGTGGACTTAAGTTTACATGGGTGAGCATGGAATTAGTGTAGAAATAAGATACAAATACTTGCATCTAAGCATTTTTTTATTTAGATTGGAAAATGTGCCCATCACCTAGTCTCTAGAGCAGTGGTTCCCAACCGCCAGCAGGACACAGACCTCTGGTTGCTGGGCTGCAGTAGCTCTGGAGGCCGGGGCTGGGGTACACTGCTCCCACCATGGCTGTTGGGAGAGGAGTGTCCTGCCCCACCTCTCGGCCAGCCAGCACCATGCAGGGGCGAGGTCTGTTCCCGGACATGGAAGAGTGCTTTGCTGCACGGTGGGAGGGCTGCGCGGAGCCTGGCACTGCAGCCTTAGAGCAGCCATGATCTGGGCAGCAGCACTCAGCGGGTGGCTGGGAGGCAGCGCAGGGCTAGGTGAGGGGGGCAAGCCTAATGCTGGGAGGCTCTGGGGGTTGGGAGATCTAAGAGGTGGGGGGCTGGCACTGGGGCTTTTGGGGTGGGGCTAGTGGGGTTATAGAGGCAGGGGTGGCACTGGGGATCTGTGGATGGGGCTAATATTGAGGACTGGGGAGGTCTCTGGGGTTGGGGTGCAGTGTAGCTCTGGAAACAGGAGGCTGGCACTGGGGGCTGGTGACGGGGCTGGCACTGAGGCTTTTGGGATGGGGGCTGGCATTGAGGGGCTCTGAGGGTGGGAGACTGACACTGGAGGGGGTTGGGTGCAGGTGACTCCGGGGTCAGTGACTGGCGCTGGGGGGTAGTGGAGGGTTGGGGGGCTCTAAGGGTTAGGGCTGCCACTGGGGGTCTCTCAGGGCCAGGGCTTTTGGGGGGACTGGTCACATTTGGATATTTACATATTCATTATTTGCATAGTAAATATGCAGAAATGTGACCAGTCCACCAAAAGTTTAGAATGGGTTTGCCAGTCCCCTGTATAAAAATGGTTGGGAACCACTGCTCTAGAGTCTAGAAGTGTATGTAGAGATTAAAGTAATGTGTTAGTTTATCTGCAGATAAACTAAATCTTACTCCAGGATATATTTCCTTTATGAATACCACCGTTGCCTTTCTAGAAAGACTTTACACCATGCCCTGAAGTCAATCAACTTGAAATATATTGGGCCAATGTGGCAGCAAGTGCCAGAGTTTCTAGGCCTTCTAGCTCCATCCTGTAGACCAGTGGTTATCAACTGGTCAATTCCAATGGATGAATCCTGGGGAGTCCCCCAGTCAATCCTAGTCGGCACTTGGCAGGCTCCCTGTCTGCCGTGGCTCTGTGCCACTGGCCCATTCCCTGGAGTAGTCAGCATGGCTCTGTGCCTTCCTGAGGGAAGGAGTGGGAGGCAGAAGTCTCGACATGTGGTCCTGCTTGGAAGTGTTGCCCCGACAGCTCCCATTGTCTAGGAATGGAAAACTGTGACCAATGGGAGTTGATGTGAGGGGCAGTGCTTGGCAGAGAGAGGCAGTGCGCAGAGCTGTGAGCACCTCCCACCGCTGTCCCTGGGGCCACAGGAATTTATTGGCCCTTCCGGGAGCAGAACATAGAGCACTGCACAGATACAAATGTCTACCTGAGGATCAGCATTGGTATTCATTGATCCGCAGGGCACTGCTCCTGAAGCAGCAGCGGTCAAAGGGGAAGAACACAGTGCCATTGCTCCCGGCCAGTGCCCGTGCTGATGATTCCTCCCGTCCATGTGGATGTACTGCTCTCAGCCCCACCGCCAGCCGTGTCTCCTGTATGGGGTTGTACAGTCACAATGGCAGTATGGCTGAGGGTGGTGCAGCTGCACAGCTCGGAGGAGCTGCAGGTATGAGGCACTAGGTCCTGGGAGTGGCGGCACCACACTCCTCTCCTTTGGCCACAGCATCTCCTGGGACCACAGCCCTGTGGCTCAACGGATACCAATATCTATGGATAGACATTTATATCTGCATAGTGCTGTAGTGTGGGGTCAGGGCAGGTTCTTGTTGCGCTGCCGACTTTGAGCGACGCTCCTGGCTGGGTTCATGGTTTCAGAATGTGAATATTTTTTTATGGTTACAAAGCAAAATTAAATATTATCTTGTAGATAGATATTATAAATCGATTAGTTGGGAAACTAACACAGCAGGGCACAGACTATCCAATAAGTTCTTGGACTGTATTGAAGACAACTTTTTATTTCAGAAGGTTGAAAAAGCTACGGGGGGGAATCTGTTCTAGATTTTATTTTAACAAATAGGGGAGGGACTGGTTGCGAATTTGAAAGTGGAAGGCAGCTTGGTGAAAGTGATCATGAAATCAGAGTTCATGATTCTAAGGAATGATAGAAGGGAGAATAGCAAAATAGAGACAATGGATTTCAGGAAGGCAAATTTTGGTAAGATGATACCTGGTTTGCCAGGATCACATAAGTAGTAACTCCTACCAAGAAATGAAAAAAAAATTCTTCAGATTTATGAACCATCAAACATATTTCAGCTTTCTGTATTTAAAAAATAAAAGTAGATACAGGTTGAACCCCTCTAGTCCAGCATCTTTGGGACCTGACTGGTGCCAAACCAGAGAATTTGCTGAACAATGGGGGAGAGGTGTTAATATTGTTTAGCAGCATTCCCAACACTTCAGCTGCTTTCTGGGCTCTTGAAAGACATTTAGGGGTAAATTAAGTGAAATAACATTACAAAGCACTGAGAGCCAGGACTGGTGGCTGTAAACAAACTTTATGGGACCACGGGAAACTTGGTCACCCCTATGATAAGTGGAAATCCAGGCTAACTAAAATCATGCCAGTCCATGGATGTTCCTGGACTAGTAGCTCTTTTTATCCCCTTTTATTCTTTGTAAACTGCCTTTGCTACAGATTTTCTTTCCATGTTCTAGATGACATTGCTTCTCCAGCTGAACTCTATTCAATTCTAGAGCTGATGTTCAGGCTGGACTATTAATACATATTATTCCTGGGAGGAAAGGAGGAGAATGATTCAAAAAAGTGAATCTTCCTATACGATTAATAAGATGAGTGTGCCTAAATATTTGCAACATTTTTGAGGTGTTAGTTTCCTCTGTAATCAGGATTACATGTAGGTGGAAGGGCAAAACATGCTCCAATCTGAGATAGAAGTGACATTTTTCCAGCATTACAGCTACTGTTTTGGAAACTTGCTAAGAGTTGTGCGACTCTGGTATCTCTCTGGTGTTGAAATCCGTGGTGAAAGTTATAAACTTCCTAACACTCTTGTGTTTGTGATAGCCCACGGGATACAACCTGGACTGTGGGACTGCTGTGTTCCCTTTTTTACTCTCTGAATCAGGATAGCTCTGGTACTGCTATGCTAGTGACAAGCAGCCCCTTCAGGCTTAACTTTCACATAGCTATTAGCACGTAAAGGTTACATGCAGGCTCCCACAGCCTTTCATGAGCTATACGCGACCTTTGTCATCTGAGCAGATTCTCTGTGCACTTTAGACAACCTCACTGGTAAAGATAAAACATTGTTTAACTGCAGAAAGATTAAGTGATAAGTAAGCCTATGATTGTCAGCGGGTTTTTTTAATAAGTCATGGACAGGAAATGTGCGATAAACAAAAATTCATGGCCCGTGATCTGTTCAGGACCTTTACTAATAAATGCAATGACTAAATTATTATCTGGGGCTCCTGGGGGCAGTCCTACCCACCACTGTTTGGGTGGTTCCCATGGCCAGCTGCACTGGCTGTGGCTTGGGTGGTCCCTGCAATGAGCTGTCTGGGGCTGCCCAAGCAGTAGCAGGAAAAAAACTAGTGGTCCTGTAGCACCTTAGAGACTAAAATAAATTACATAATAGTATCATGATCTGGTTCAGCTGGCTCCAGAGCCACCTGTGTAGCTGGTCTTAGATTCAGCTACGTTGGCTGCTGCAGAAGTCTGAGGTCACAAAGTCAGGAAATAAATGATTTCTGCAATCTCACTAGGCATTGTAAGCAGTTCACAGTTCTTAATACATAGACTTTGAAATGGGGGTGTTCAGCCTTCCAAACATTCTTGTTGCCTTTAGGGGGAGGAAAGAAGTGATGTCATTACCTCTCATTGTGTACACTCTTCCTGGTGCTAGAAAGATCCTTGTGGTGTCACAGGTGTTAAACAGTCCCTATCATGTACATGCTCTCTCAAGTCTCTGAGAGGAGTCTGCTGGGAAAGTAATTCTCCATAATGTGCCATCAATATATGGCTGGCTAGTCCTGATGTAAATCTGTCTCAGGCATTAGTTGCTTCTTTGTTGCCACAGAAAAGCTAGCTGTGGGCATTCCCCACCTCTCGTATTTCAATAACTAATAAACTTAGCATACAGTGGTAATACATATAATTGAACAGGACAGTAAAGTTAAACAGATCATGACTTTTCAAATGATGCCTAACAAGGCATACTTAATACAAAACATGTATAACAATGGTAAATGTGGGTATAGGTGGTTGTTTTAAGGTACAGTGTTCTACAGGTAGCACCTCTCAAATCTGGGATTCTCTCATCTGGCAACATCCGTGGTTTAGCACAACCACAGATGTTCCTGGATGAGAGACCCGGGGCAGGGGAACGAGCAGCTGGGAGCCCAGTGCAACCCTGTGAGTCTGCTAGCAGTGGGGCCGCAGCAGCTTGGGCAGAATGTAATCGGGAATGTTGGCTGCCCAGCAAGGGGGCTGGGACCACATCAGCCCTAGAGGGGAAGCCTGGCCGGGCCACATCAGCCAGGGTACTGATGGCTGCGTCAGCATGATTGGGGCTGCCTGCCACCCAGCAGCAGGGCCAGGGCTGTGGTGGCAACAGCCTGGCAGGGGAAGCTGGCTGCTGCGGCCTGGCAGAATCAGTGCAGCTGGGGCCACGTGCTGCCTGGAAGCAGGGCTGGAGCTGTGGCAGCCCGATTGGGCAGCAAGGATGAGGCTGGCACGCAGACAGCCCAATTGGGCTGAAGGAGCCAGCAGCGGGCTGAGGAGCTGGTATCAGGGGACCTCCCGTTGTCCGGCAAATTCCCTCTTCTGGGACCTGTCAGGTGCTGGACAAGAGAGGTCCACCCTGTAGTAGATTATTGTAAAAATCCTATCTCTTTTATGCAATGCTGTACTTTCTCAAGACTCCTCTGGGTTATGAAACTTAATTAAAGCAGATGTTCTTGGCCTATAACTGTCAGTTTATTCTGCAGTTAGCCACAACTAAAAGCTTGAAAATATGCTGATGTGTATGTTAGGATTAAAACCGCTAAACAAGTCTTGCTATGTAGTGACACATGAAGAGATCACTGAGGTATGAAGCAAAATGGGGGCTGGGAACTGCACATCATAATGTTAACCCACAAGATTTGGCAGAACTGCATTTACATGAATATTTTAGCTTTCAGTGATGAGTAACCTTCATGGGTCAATATCACTAATAAGCATGCTCAAATGCTTGATGGTCTAAGTATTAAGGATGTTCAATTGCGGTTATCCAGCTGATGTAGTCAATACAATTTGTATTGACTACATGATTAGTTGATAAGGACCTCTCTGCAGAACTGTAGTGGGAGTAGCTCCCACAGCTGGCTCCAGCTGGAACTGAGTAGTCCTTGCTTGTGCTGGCTCTGAGAGCAACTCGTGCTGTGGCTCTGCATTTTAAATGTAATAAGAGCCCACTGGGCTCTTACTAATTTTAAAATTCGCAGGCACAGTGTCCTGGCTCACGCCGAGTCCAGCAGCCCCTCTTTGCGGCAGCCAGGGTTGGCCATGGCCAAGAGCTGCTGCCAGACCAGCCTCTGTGCACAGCCAGCCCAGGCTGCTGCAAATAGGAGTTGCTTGGTGGCAGCAGTCCCTGTATGGGGGAGCGGCCCAGCTCCCTGCTGGGATCCCCATGGACAGGGGCTGCTGCCAAAGCAGCCTCCCCAGTCCTTTCCCCCTTCCCCCCCCAGTGGTGGAGGGAGAGGCAGCATCACAGAGACGGTGCTGGGGGGAACTGGCTTTTAAGCTGGCTTCCCCAACGCAGTCTCCTGTTCTCCCCTAACCCACTGCTTCTCATACAGAGGCAGTAAGGGGAGGGGGAAAGCGAGTAGTTGAGTACTCCATTTGACTACCTGATGAGCTTATGCTGATCAGGTAATCAATAGTCAACTCCTTTCTAACATCCCTACTAAGTAAAGCACATTTTGGGATTATCTAGAAGAAACGGCTTCAGAATAAATTCCCTTAATAGATAGCATCAAAAAGAATATTGTTCTAACATACAGCAGAAGAAGTGAAAATAAATTTATAATTCTCTGTGGTAGAATATTCTCATTTAATTATTGCACACATTATTAGAGACGTGGTTCCCTACCATCTGAATAAACTTTAAAAAACCTGTTTGGGAATATTTTAACTTGCTTGGGCACTCACTAATGGATCTAAAAGTGACAATATTATTACAAGCCAATTTCAAAAACCAGCTGGAGAGAGAAACTACAGAACTTGGTTTCATTTACAAGTTTGACACCTGCAATAGAGGTTTAAACAAAGACCTTACTGGATGGCCTGCTACATTCCATACCCTAATGACATAAAAAGCCAAGCACCAGGTACTTAGAGTAGGTTCTAAGTACTCAATCAGCCTTATTTACCATGGATGCTCTAATTGACAATATTTTTTTTTCTTTCTCTTTCCCTTCCCATCCCCTCTTTTTCTCCATTTATCTCTCCCCTGGACCCCTTAACTCCATTCATCTGAAGAAGTGCGTTGTACCCACAAAAGCTCCTATCATCTACATTTTTTGTTACTCTAAGGTGCTGCAAGACTGTAAAGGGTGTACTTATGCAACCAGCTACTGATGGCCACTTTAACATTATTATTTATTCTGTCAGACATCTTTTCCTGATTCAGAATGTTAATACTTGTAAAGCCCAGACAGAATAGTAAATATGTATTCGATGCTTATAAAACTAAGGCCTCATGAAAACAATGGGTATGGTTCCCTTTTCTAGACTGTAACAAAACTTGAATCATTCTCAGGCTTTTGTTTCAGACTCTCAATTGTTAATATGCACCAGAGAAATGAGTCATACTGGTTCCTGTTTCCCTTAAAGATACTTGCCAAAAAGGGGGCTGGGAGGATATGCAACATACGCTTTTTTGCTGTTTTAAGATGACTTAAACAAGTCATATCCTGCTTAGATGTCCCTTTCCCCCCATAAGTATAAGGAATACTATGTCGTCTTTTCTGTTTTTGCTTAGTGGCCCATAAAAACTACAATTGGGAGCATCCTCAGCCCTTACCTGAGGGAGTCAGTAAGTTATACCTTGTGCAGGAAACACAGGGTAGACCAGTTCTGAATTAATTGTCAGAAAAAGTAAGAACCCAAGCACTACAGACCTCTACCTATCAAACAAGAGCAAACAAAGGGGACTTGCCAGTTTCCCCTTCACTTATAACAGGGAGAGAGAAATGAGTTCTCCATCATTAGATGGACCTAAATTTATTTATCTTATATAAACCTCTATTCTTCAGGACATAAACTAACCATTTATTTTGAGGAGTTAATGAGAGAACTTTGTGTGATTATTCCCCTTTCCCACTCCCCAAGTAATTGCCCATTAGGGATTTCTTGTAACTTCCTCTAAAATATGTAGTACTGGCCACCAACAGAATATCATACTGGTGAGGCCACTGGTCTGATCCAGTAAAGCAATTTGTGTCCCAGCACAACACATTTTGAGGTATGGTATATTAGATCTTATACACAGTTACCATTTTGATATTGGATTTTTGAATTTTATTACTGTACCAGTGAAGAAAAAGTGGTGTAATCTGCTAGTTCACTTGCTGCCTTAGGACTCCTGCAGCACCATCAGTGGTCATGAAGGCCTGGTAAATCCCACCATAGTCACTTACACATGCCATCTTGGATAGACTCATAAGAAATCTCTTATGGTAATTTGAGATTTATTTTTTAATAGGAAAATTGCTTGCAAATATTTTACCTTTTCAAAATGAGGATTTAATTGCTGAGTTTTTTTTGGGTGGATGGATATCTGCTTAGAAGGAGCAAATCCAATGGTGGCTGGATTCTTTTGCAGTGCCTGCAGGATCAGTCACTGCACATGCTGGCATGATGTTTTTGAAAGGGTAGTCTATGCATGACTATCCACTTCCAGCTCAAGTCCCAAACATACATGTTTGTTACTTGACAGGAAATTGAGTTTCTGTACACATGCAAGAGCATGGAGTTACTCTGCTTCCTCTAAGAGGCATATTACAAAGTGACATTAAACTAAGAAAGGTGAGAGGTTCATTCTCTAATTTCTTGTCCTAGCTCACATGGCAGGAGTCCTCTGGAGCATAAAACACACAGGCTATGCCTACGCTATGTGCTTCTTTGTGCAAAAACTTCTTGCACAAGAGCACGTCCACACCTCAAAGCACATCGCAAAAGCGATGTACTTTTGCTCAAGAGAGCGTCCACGCTGCATGGACGCTCTTGTGCAAGAAAGCTCTGATGGCCATTCACAGAATGGCCATCAGAGCACCTGTGCTTTTTCCCATAGGGGTTTCTTGTGCAATAGCTGTAGTGCAAAAGGGAGTTATGCCTTGTAAAAGGAGGTTTACCTACACCGGCAAAAGCCCTCTCTTCTGCCATTTAACTGTTGATTTATTTGCGCAAAAGCGCATTTGAGGTCTGGACACACCATGGATGTTTGTGGTTTTGCGCAAAAACCTTGCAGTGTAGATGTAGCGACAATGCACATTGCCCATTCCATAAGAGCTTTTTGTTTTTCTTCAGCTTCTGTTGTACAAATGAAGAGATGATCTTGTTCTCAATTTTCTGGTGAGGGATTCAGCCAGAATGGCTACTTCACTGTGATATTGGCCAGGACCTCCATCTTGCCCCTTGTCTGCTGTAATTTAAAGTTTGATAGCAGGTTTGGAAGCAGATGCAGTCAATTGTAGCTTTATTCACCAGTCCACTACTCCCCACTCCTTCATCCTCCTCCTGTTCTCATGTCATTGTGAGGAAACAAGTGACTGAGGAAGCCTAGTTGGACAACAGTCATGCAATTTCAGGTGCATTAGTTGCTTTGACAGGGATGTCTGGTAACTAGTCCTTAACAAACAACAAGTCTCTTGTTGCCTCTAGTTATGTAAAAAAAAACCTGAAAGTTGTTTTAATATTAAGTTCTGTATCCTATTGATTGGAAAGAAAAGTGTCATTGGTGTTGGGGCATATCAAATATGATTCTTCCTACTGAGAGACATTTGTAAAAATCATGTATTAGGTATGAAGACATGCTACATTTTAAATTAAAATATTTATGCAAAAACAATGTTAAAATTAATGCATTTAAAATCAATGTAGAATTCTTCTGCCTACACTTTGATTTTTTCAGGGATGCTTTGCCTGTGATTTGGTGTCCCAGTAAATATGGATGTTGCACATGACAAAAGTGTTATATCACTTCTAAAAATATTTTGTTTTCTAGATTTCACCATCCAATCCTCAGTCCTCTTGAAAGCAGCTTCCAGCTGGAAGTGGATGTGCTTGCACATCTTTTAAAGGCTCAGGCTCAGATCTCAGAGTGGAAGTTCCTCCCATCTCTAGTCAACTTGCACAGTGCTCACGCAAAGCTGCAGACGTGGGGCCAAATATTTGAGAGACAGCGAGAGACTAAGAAACATCTGTTTGGAGGGCAGTCTCAGAAGGCTGTACAACCGCCGCACCTTTTCCTCTGGTTGATGAAACTCAAAAACATTCTCCTTGCCAAGTTTAGCTTTTACTTTCACGAGGCCCTTAGTCGCCAAACAGCTGCATCCGAAATGAAAACACTGACTGCTAAAACTAACCCTGATTATTTTGGGAAAATTTCCAGTTTCATCAGGAAATATGATGCTGTTAATGTTTCTCTTATCTTTGACAACCGTGGGTCAGAGAGCTTCCAGGGACATGGCTACCATCATCCCCACTCTTACAGGGAAGCCCCTAAGGGGGTGGATCAATACCCAGCTGTGGTCTCACTGCCCAGTGACAGGCCTGTAATGCACTGGCCCAATGTAATCATGATTATGACTGACCGAACCTCTGACCTCAACAGTTTGGATAAGGTTGTTCATTTCTATGACGACAAAGTCCAAAGCACATACTTTCTCACACGCCCTGAACCTCATTTTACCATTGTAATTATTTTTGAGGCTAAGAAATCAGAGAGGGACTCACATTTCATTTCTTTTCTCAATGAAATTTCACAGTCCCTCAAGAACTCCAAAGCTTTTGCAAGCCTAAAGCCTGGAGCCAAAGGATAAAATAAATATTGAGTTGTAGATTGCCAAGGCACTACAGTAGACTGGAAAAAACAAATACTATAGCTGTCAAGGAATTGTATTCATTCATGTTTTGCAGAGTTTAATTAAAAACTATTTTAATATTTGTTGTGAATACATTTTAGCTAGTGAAAACACTTGAATAAAAATATAGAAAGCATTTTCTAGGCTGTGCACGTTGGGATGACTTAGCTATGGTGCACAAAAATGGCTGAGGTAATTTTTTTTTGCATGGTGCTCAGTTCACAGTATGAATTAACATTTTTCAGTCCATGACACTTTGTCCTTAACTAATTGGAATGTATGCACTTTATAGAATGCTGGTCACTGACTATAACTTCTACAGAATTTATTGAAAAGTTGGTTAGAATATCTCTTCAGACCACACTGCTGTTACACTGTCAGGAACTATAGTGGAATTTTGTTTCTTAACAGTGATACTCAATGGGAATTAATGGAAATTTGCAGATCTACAAATAACACACTGCAATAAAGTCAAAGCATCATAAAATTTACTTTGGTAACTAATATATCACTGTACAATAACTTTAAAAATAAGTCTTAGCAATAAGACTTTTCTTTCTAAAATTCCTACTATAATAGGGGGAGATTGGTAATTCATAATATTGGCAGATTTACCTGGTGTTGCTTAGGTGCTTGTGGGCGCTCAGGCTAGGGGCGGGGGGTTGCAGGAGTCCAGGCAAGGGTTTGGGAGGAACAGGGGGCCTCAGGGTGGGGTGCTGGAGTTAGAGCAGGGGGTTTGGTGCTCGAGGCAGCTGGGAGGCCAGCCAGGGCTGTGCTGCCCAGCAGGTGGCTGATGTTCAGGCAGGAAGGGGGACAGCAGTGAGGGCTCGCCAGAGGGGGCTGCTGGGGCTAAGGAAAGAATGGTTTGAGCTCTGGCTTTGGGGTTGGGGGACCCTTTACCTGTGGCCAGCAACATGTAGGTCTGCCCTTAGCCAGCCACTGTTACAGGTGCAGCTGTCCCCCTGTGGTCACTCTGCAATATAACTGTTCCCTGCACCTGCTGCCTTCCTGTGGTCAATCTGGAGCATAACTTTCCCTGCTATCAGACTTCTCCCTTTTCTCTGTTATGGAAAAAATCTGATTTCAGGTACTTCCTATTGTCCTGGAGTGTGGCGGCACGTCGGGGTCCCCTGCCTCCTGCATCCCCGTAGTGGCACAAACAGACTCCACCAGCCAGTAGAATAGAGGGAGTTTATTGCTTCTCCAGGATACAGCACAGATGTAATCTGGTTACAGGAACTGGGGTTAGGAAGCCTCAGTGCCCCCCCCTTGAGAGGTGGGGTGGCTGGGCCCTAGAATCCCAGCCCCCTCCCTAGCTCCTTCTCCCCTGCTTCCCAGACCGAAACTAAAAGACCGTCCCTTCCAGCCCTGCCCCCCAGCCAGGGGCGGCATTCCACCTTCCTTTGTTCCTCTCCCTGGGAGGTAACTGGTCGAACAGGTTACCTCCCTGTCCCATCAGCTACTCAGCTGGGCCGTGGTACAGACGGTAACCAGTGGGGTCACCCACAGCCCAAGCCCAGCAACCAGCAAGGTACCAACACTACGTCACACCTGGCACAACCAAATTTGGACCTTTCTTTAAGTTACAAGAGGAAGCTGCATGCAAGTTTGGTGGTCCTAGCTCTTATGGTTGAGGAGGAGTTCTTGAACAGACAGACTCAGATGCACAAAGTTTCTGAAATACATAGTAAGAAGATAAAATGTGCAGGATAGCCATAATTCTACAGCATCTAGAAGGAAAAAAGTCCAAGATGCAGCATACGCCATGGATTGCAATGTTTACTAGTGTATTGTAAGTTGTAAATACGTAATGTCAAAACTATAGGGTGCTTAGACCTTAAATTTCTGCTTCTGGAATGAAATTGAAGATAATAGCTTCAGTTTGTGCTACTAGTAGGTAGTTTGAAACAATCTTGTGAAAAAATAACAAAGTCCTTACATTTCCTTTGTCCATTTGCCTTACTGCCAACGCAGTAGAAAAATGTCCCCTTTAAACAAACAGCAAAAACCCTAAACAAAACTGTCATTTATTTACAATATTATGGTTAAAAGCTGCATTATGGTTGGGTTTCAGAGCTATTTTTTAAAATACAGCTTCAGTTTTGTTTTCTGTTCAGGTATCATTACTAATATTTTTGAATAGCTTTCCTGTTAAAAGCCAAATTTGTTTTGGTACTTGAATCTAAGCCCCTTTTCAACACTTGCAGTGCAGTTATCTAGCTTTACAATGTCCCTTCCAATTTCCTTTTTTTAAATAAAAAAGTGAGTTCCCCTCAACTTTTTAAAGACAGAGAGTACTGTTATTGCACAATATTACCTGTCTACTTTTTTAAATAGTATTTGTGGCCCTTCTATAATGCATGATTCTTCCTCCCTTATCATGATCAGTACCTTACTTGATAAGCAGTTTCACTGGAAATCAAGTGAGACTTATGAGTAAAGTGTGAAGTAAGGCTTAACTTAGTGGATACATGTGATGGCTGGCAAGCAGGTATAATAAGCAGATCATTTGATTTAGCAGATAGGTCATTTAAGCCAGAATTTTGGTTGTCCAGTTCCATTAAGACTTACACAACTCCAAGCACAACTGCATCAAGCATAGTGAAAGCAAGTATAGAGACTCTAATGAGTAAGGAATTGTTACACAAATCCTTTCTGCCGCTTTTCCCTGTGTTAGCAGCTGGTGGTGACTGTAAATACCTTTCCTGCTGGTGTTTGGGTGGCAGGGAGCAGAACTCTGAGCTGTGCTTGCACAGAGGCTATGGACAGGCAAGAGACAGGCCTGCTGTTTATAGGGAGCAGAACAGCAGCTGCCAGCAGAGTTCCTGAGTTTGGCTAGTGAGTGCACCTGTGGAGTAGCAGTGGGACCTGCTGCATTCATCAGCCCACTCTTTCCTGGCCCTGTGGAAGACAAAAGGCTGTCTTGTGTTGTAAAAAGCCTCTTGGAGTCACAGTGCTGCTTTTCCTCTGCATTCAGTGTAGGGGTGTCTTCTCTGCTTGCTTGTTGGGAGGGTGAGCAGTTATAGGAGTTGCATGATGCCCACTGAAAGCCTCAGGTAAAAGCTGCTGCAGACTTATCTGGAACACGAGGTACAGGGTGGAGTTGAGCAGGGCTGGTGCGTGTTGCCTGCTGTGAGGAGTATAGGTGTTTGCTAGAGGAGGAGCAGAGTAAATGTGTGGGCCCTTGCTGAGAAGAGGGAGGAGAATTGGAGGTAGCCTCGGAGTTGAATTTGTGGGGGGCATTGTGTATGTACATTGTGGGAAGGATTAGATGTGACTTGGGAGTGAAAATTGTGTAGAGCTTTGCTTGAGAGAAGTATAGTGTGGTTGTATAAGGGATTAAAATAAAAATATTAGCTGGTGATGTGTCTGGGAGAGGCAGGTTGGCTTGGCTAGAATCCCTGCTGTTTGCATGCAAATGAATTTCTCTCCATGCTGTTGGGGCTACAGTGTTGCTACAATTTATGAGCATACACTTTTTTTTTGTATGTGTGTTTAAGTGTTAAAATGTCCACAACATATTTACTCATTCACAGCAGGTGCTCAGCTCTGAATCCATCCTTCTGTGAGTAACACGTTTCTAGAGCAGTGCATGATGTTGCGCTGTTTGCATATCCTGCTATTCATGTGCATCATAATTCCATTGCATGGACACCTGTATCACACAGGTTACTGAGCTACAGAGTGACAGAAAATACATTTCTTGACTGTTGTAGTAAAGCAGAACAACAATTTTTAATAGAAACACTGGACTAAAATACTGAATGTGAGATATTCCTGCTTGTACAGCTTCTTAAGAGTTATTTGGTTTAATAAAAGTAACCAGTGCTCAGTGGGACAGGCAAATAGAAACTACAGTTAGAGCCCTGCACGGATAAAAATGTCTACCTGTGGATCTGGATGTCTATGGATAGACTTTGGGATCCGTAGCACTTTACTCCCAAGAGACACTGGAGCCGACAGACAGGAGCGTGGTCCTGTCACGTTCATGCTGGCAGCATGGCTGTACCAGTCTTGCCCCCAGCCATGGTGTCTCTTGTCTGGAGTCGTATAGCCCCACCGATAGTGAGGCTGGAGTTGGTAGAGCCACGTGGCCAAGAGGAGCTGCTAACACGAGGCGCTGGTGCAGGGCTGGAATACCCAATAGGCAGACTAAGCACATGCTTAGGGCACCAGCAAAGCAGGGGCACCAAAAAAATGAGATTTTACGGTGTAGTATTGTTTTTATTTTGAATTACGGGAAGGGGCACCATAATCTTTTCAGTGTTTACGGCCTCTGAAGGTCTTAATCTGGCCCTGCGCTGGTGTAACCGCCACCAGACAGATTTGAACCTGGGACTTCTGAAGTGGAGCATAGGAGCCTCTGCCTTCTGAGCTAAAAGCCAGCTGGCTCCCAGCCCATGCTGTAGAGGTCTCTTGGTCTTAACTGTTGCTGTGGTCTAGGTACCACTTGCATTGCTCAGTAACCACACTAGGGCTATGTTTACACTGGCGGGTTGTTGCGCCAGGAATATGCAAATGAGGCTAAGCGTGGAATATCACCAAGCCTCATTTGCATACCTAATGACCTGCCATTTTTGCAGAAGGGACTCTTGCGCCAGAAGGAGCGTCTACACTGCCCCTTCTTGGGCAATGCTGCTACGCTGATTATTTTCAGGAATAACGGCATTGCGCAAGAGGGTTTTTCTTGCGCAAGAAGGGGCAGTGTAGACAGCTCCTTCTGGCACAAGAGCCTCTTCCGCAAAAATGGCAGCTCATTAGGTATGCAAATGAGGCTCGGCGATGTTACACACTTAGCCTCATTTGCATATTTCTGGCGCAAGAACCCGCCAGTGTAGACATAGCCATGGTGTGAGGGTTACACTGGCTCCTGGGTATGATGGCACCACACTCTTCTCCATTGGTCACAGTATCTCTTGGGAGTAGAGAGCCCTGTGCATTCTAATGCCTATCCATAGATATCCACATCTGTGGTAGATATTTGTATCCACACAGGACTCTGATTATAGAATTGGAGTACGTTTCAAATATCTATGAATTACTGATACACTTCCCTCCCCTCCCCCCCCACTTCTAAGAAGAGGCAGGCTTTCTTTTAAAATGATGGCTATTGAACATATTTTCTTCCAAATTAATGCTGAATTCCTAAGCACAAATGTAATTTAATACCCAATACTTTAGTGAAGTCCAGGTCTGAATTTGGTATCTTGCCCTTCCCTGTTTTAATACACAAAACCAGATCCCCAGTTCTGAACTGCCCTGAATTTTGTAGCTCTGAACTTTGCCGTTTTTGGCACATAGTGGTTAATTGTTGGGACATAGATTTTTCAGTGTGCAATGGAAACTTTGGGTCCCAGTTCTGCAAGAAGAACTGCATAGGCAGCACATTGTAGTCTGGGGTAGGGAGTTGAGGAAGGGGGCAGCTTCTGTCTGAAGGGTTCTCCTTGCACATCAAGACCTTACATTAGTAGAATGGGGACAGAAGAGACTTTTTACGTCCCAGTGTTAGGAGATGGCTGGAGATTTTTGCAGACAAGGAGCTGAAGCGGTGGTGTACCAGAGCAACATGGCGGAGCTGATAGCAGGCAGGTATGTAGACCAAAGAATTGCAGGAGAAAAGGTATGTCTAAAAACAATTTGGGTGGGGATGTGTTAAATATTCCAAAACACACTAGGCCCCATATATAAACTAATAATATATATTTCCAGTTTTGAAAAGCTTACGCACTAAATGACACAACAAAGGGTGATAGAATTTGTATGATATGTACTGATAGGATTGCAATAAAAAGCTGCATTATCAAAACAAACTCCCCAAATGGAGTAGGTGGAGTCAGGCAATGGACATAGCCACAAGATTGTGTGGTTACTTGGCAAAATATGCACCTAGTTGACTTTAATATTGAAAATGAGAGAGATTGGGTTGTAAGGATGAGAGGGTGAATGGTCTGATCACATCCTATCTGCTACCTATTCCTTTTGACCTCTCCAAGTTAAGTATATAAGTTTTTAAACTGCATATGTACTTGTAGAAACTATTTCATTACACAGAAAGTGTAAATGTACTTATGGAAACAGAATAAGAGCCAACACTTCTGGCCATATTTAAAAGTTTAAAACAGGTATTGAGGCATTGATCTACTTAGTCCCCACTTAAGTCACTTAGAATAGCAACCTAAAAGCTTTTCACATTCCAGATCTCATACACCAGTCACTTACTAGAGTCAACAAGGATTCTGGTAGAACTGTTAATTTAAAACTGGTTGGCTATGGGGTGGATTTTACTGCAAAAAAGTATTCTCACTTCTTACATATTTAATACTGATGTTGTGTAAGATGTTTTTATATGCAATGTTTTTTCCCCCGCCCTTAAATAAAATATCAGTCCTACTCCTCTCCTTGTATGAAAACAGCAATTTGAGTGAGATGCTTTATGTTGTGCTCTAGGGAGTCTAATATGAGCACAGCATTCCTGCTATTTAAACTTTAATGATGTTAACCAAAAAAAATCTTACCAGAAAGCACTAAAGCTCAAGGTTTACCTAATTCACTGACTTAAAAATTATACAGATCCAACATTATAAATGTAAATAATTTTATGACCGGCTCTCATCCAGTTCCCTATTGCTTTCTCCCACCAGGTACACTTACAGTTCTTCTCTCCGGTTACTTACCATACGCTGGACTCAGGAGACAGGCTCACTTCCCCACCTGCTGTCCCCAAGGCTCAGTTGAGATCAGCTATTTAGGGATCCCTTTTGTGCACATCTACAGTACCTCCTTCTCAATCTGTTGTTTCTTGCTGTCTGCCAGGCTGAGGCAGTGATCCTCTAATCAAGCTTATATATAGGTGCAGCAGCTATATATTTGCAGCTGAGAGTCCTGCAAATGCTGTCAAGGGGGCAGCCGTGTCTCAAAATCAAAAAGCCTGCCTTACCCTCTTATTTCAGAAAGGGGTTTGAGCCAGGAAGAAGATAGAAATATTAGGCTCTAGGGTTCCAATAGTCCTACAGAACAATAAGTATTCTATCCTCTGATTCCCCTTCCCCCACCACCTTTACACCTTATTTAATACAGATGGTAGAAGCTATCTGGCCCACTAGTGGAGACAGCTTTGCTAGTTTAATAGCAGTGGCAGATAGCAAAGATGCATTCCTCTCTCAGGCTCTTGTACTGCTGATGCTGTTTTTCAAAGGAGGTGTTGCAGCAACTGGCACAAAGGTCCCGAGGTCGCAGCGGAGATCTGAATGCAGCTTAGTTCATTTGGCCGAGAGAAGAATCGCAAAGCTGAATCAGAGGAGGCAGGTCACTAGGGGATGTGTTAGGGATAGATAACAGTAGCTTTAGAAAAGAAGCAGGGGGTAGAGAGTAGCTAAAGTAAAAGAACTGCAATGCAGACAGAACTTTAGAGTGGAACTTTCCTTGGCTCTTCTGCATCCTAGCTTGTGACCTGTTGGCCTAATTTTATATTAATCTATATATATCTTAGATACCATAAAATCTACACTATGCTCCAGTTACAGTAAGCACCTGCCTCATACATGACCACTCTGAAGTATCCACAACATTTCTAGAACAATTTTGTTCAATCTTTAAGTAATAACCATCTCTGCTAGATAGCTATTTGCTGATGTACAGATGGTTCCTTAAGGTGAACATCTCTGCATACTATTACTTAAATGGGGGGATATTTTGTTCTAAGTTGGCATTTAAGTTTCAAAAGTAGAATAATATGCACTTTTGTTTTTGCAGCTCACTGCTGATAGGATAAAATATTTAGTGGCATTGAATTTTAGCATTGTGTATATGCATTATTTTCTACAAAAGTACTGGGGTTTTCTTGGCACATGAAAAATAACCACTTACTGGCAAAAGGCTGTTAAGCACTTTGAGACCTATGGAAGAAAAGTGCTGTATGAGAAATAAGTGTTACTATTATTTTTCCTCTTCTTCATGGATATCTACTGAGATGTGAACAATAACAAATTATTTAAAAAATCATAAAAGAACAGATGTTTGTAGCAAATTTCCTTCATTCATTGTCCTACATAATTAGGCAGGTGGTAGGATAAGCAATTTTTACTTAGCCTACTGGTTCTCTCACACTAAACATGTAAATGTTTAAACAATACTTGGTATTTACATAATGTCTTTCAGAGGAGGACCTCAAAGAACTTCACAGTGTCACCCTATATGCAAAGCTTTATCCTATAAACAAAACTCTCTTCCTTCAAAGATGTGGTTTGTCTATCTTAAGTGGTTGCCCACGTGACCATGTTCAATACTTATATGGATCTATTTCCAGCCCCAATTGAACTGCTAACTGTAGCTCACAGCAAAAAGGACGTTAGCTGAATTTCTAACTATGCATTGTTCATTGCTATTAGTTATAAATATAGATGGACTTTGGATCAGACTATTGCAATCTGGAGCTGATCTGAAACCTGGGACCCAAACTCCTCAGGACATACAGGGGTTGTGAAATCTAGATCTGGGTTCTGTATCATGGTCCCGTCTCTAATGATAAATGTTTTGTTACAATAACTGATCCATTAAAATAGGTAAGGAACATTCCAGTTCTTTTGTTTCTGTGTAGAATTTACTTTTGGTTACTGTTTTACATCATATTGGTAATGTGGAAAAAAGTTTAATGTATTATGAGAACTTTTTTTTTTTATTTTAAAAAATAATTATAGCCTTAAAATTTGAATTAGCAGCTTGAGAAAGGTACTGGATCGATGGCCCTGAAAAATGAAGTAATCTGTTCATTCACCCATGAGGTACAGTACTAGTAAGGAAGTCAGAGACTGAGCATCCTTTCCACCCCAGAGAATTGGTCTCCATTAGTTAGGGGTCAGGTCAGTCAGCAAGGGAATTGGCAGAGAACATGAGAACGGCCACACTGGGTCAGACCAAAAGTCTATCTAGCCCAGTATCTTGTCTTCTAAGCCAGTGCCAAGTGCTTTCAAGGGAATGAACAGAACAGATAATTATCAAGTGATCCGCCCCATTGCTCATTCCCAGCTTCTGGAAACAGAGGCTTGGGACACCATTCCTGCCCATCCTGGCTAATAGCCATTGATGGACCTATTCTCCATGAACGTATCTAGTTCTTTTTTTTTTTTTTTTTAACGTGATAGTTTTGGCCTTCACAACATCCTCTGGCAAGACTGCACAAGGTTGTCAGATGAAATTGTGGGTTTTGTGTAAGGCTTTGACTCCTTGTGTTTCAGGGCACAAGTCAAGCATCTAGAAGAAACTTTCTCATAGATAGATTATTCCATAATTGTACATCATGGCATTTTTTTACATCTTTCTCTGAAGCCTCTGCTCCTGTCTACTTTTAGAGTCAGGCTTTAAGACTAGATAAACTATTGACTTGGGATGGTGTGGCAGTTCTTACATTTATTACTGGGAACTGAACTGAGATCAGCAAATTCAATTCAGACGGGTTACAATTACTTTATAACTTTTATACCATTTCGTGCTTCTGAAAATCAATGTTAGCAAACAAGACTGAATTTTCAAATTAATTACCACTAGAGGGCAGTGTTAATACAAAAACATGTTCAAGTTAACATCATAAAAGCTTATAAAAAGGGTTGAATAATATTTTGTTCCTTAGTAGCACTTAGTTTATTATCTTTCATTCAATGTTTTATGCAACTCTGTGTCAGCTTTAATAAACAAGTATTGGCTGTAAAATAAGTAGAATATAGAAACTTAATTTAGCTGATCAGTTTAATCTGAATTTTCACAAAAGTTCCATTTCTTTCTCTTGTGAGTGAAACACTTGAATGATTCACAAATGATTAGTCCATCAAGGAAGCTTTTAACGCTTTTTCTGCTTTAAAGTGCATTCCCACTTTTGACTGCATCAGAAGGATCTGTTTTTTAATTTCTCCAAAGGAAAGGAAAATGTTTCTTTTGAAAAAATTGTTGTGCTCAGCAGAAGGCCCAATGCATTATTTCTAGCTAACCCAAGGCAGTATGCTGTAGAGAGAACTTTGGTTTTTAAAATGTCAAAATTTACTTTGGGAAGTTGGATGATATCCTATGGGAACACCATGCCATCCTGTGGAAGGGTTTTGAAATCTAGTGCAATTGAAGATCATCAAGTTGGATAGAGTCTAACTAAGGTCACATCTTTTAAACTGGTTTTCCACAGCCTTTCAATTCCTTCCCCTTCTCTTCCCCTTTTTTCTTCTCCACCATGATCTATTAGAATGGTGGAAATTAGAGGTGACAGGGTGGAGGATTTGAACATCTGGAGACATCTGATCATAAATCTGTGACCCATAAAGGCTTCTTCCCACCTTGTTCTCTCTTCCTCACTGGTTTGTCTTGATTAAAATTGACTTGATTAAACTTTGTCATAAAACTTTTATTATGGGAGGAAATATAGCAATCGTTAAGGAGGCAGTGTAGCTTGAATGCTACAACAAAGAACAACTGGGTAGCAAAAGCCAGCCTGAGTTATTTACTATTGTTTCAGTTCAGAGTTGTGAAACTCTTTATGACTTGGGCTTAGCTGCCATGGTGGGTATTGTTCTAACAATAATCATACAGTAAACCCAAGCTTTTATGTTGCACATATGTGGAATGTTCTTCAAGTGATACTACAGGGCAGGATGTACAGGCTGTCTTTGCTCTAAGTCCCAGATATGTTCCAAAAAACTTGGACTTATAGCGAAACAACTTAAAGTGGGGAATTTTTTTTCCCCACGGCTGACTTCCATTTGCGCAAATTGTTTGTGTGTGTGTGTGTGTGTGTGTGTGTGTGTGTGTGTGTGTGTGTGTGTGTGTGTGAGAGAGAGAGAGACTTCAGAGCGGGGAATGGGAGGACTTACAATGCATCAGTTCCTACAAGTGTCAATAACTTTAGTGTGGAACGGATGTATACCGGAGTGACTTATAGTGGGGACGCCCTGTTTCTATATTGAGCCATTGTGAAACATAATATTAAGGCCAAGTATGTTTGACCTACACTGTCACTGGTTGACAGGATGCTGCTGAGCTATGTTGGTGGCCAGCAACAGCTTGAAGGTGTTTTAGCTACCTTTCTACACTGCGTGGGCAGGAAAGGGGCAAGTTGTGTCTAGTCATAGGGAAGCAGAGGAAGTGGGAAAAGAGAATCTCTGGAAAAACACAGGCGAGGTCATCAGAGGCCCCATCCGCACCTCTCTTCAGCTGGACGCAGTTCTCATCCCCAACCCCCTAAGACTAACTGCCTTCTTCTGAAGTGAGTTATGGTTTTTGTGTAGTGCTGTTTGTTGGGACAATCTGGTTATCTAGTGTGAGCTGTGGTGATCTGACTGTCCTGTAGAGTTCCCAGGGCTTGAGAGTGCCACAGAAGAATGCCTTTGTTACTTGAACTACTGCCCCTTTGGCCAATTAAAGGCGGTGATATTAGTTTCCCATGAGTAAAGTCCACAATAATTAAAAGGAAACAGTTGTAAGAAAGAGAGCCCCAAGGGTGAGAGTGGGAGGAGAGAAAAGAGGAGGCAAACTATGGGTACAAGGTTGTGGGTTTTGGGGTTTTTTTAAAGGACTGTATTAAGAGCCCCCCTTTCTTGTAAAAGGGAAATAAATTCTATTAAATGCTCCTTTCAAGGTAGTGAGGCAATGGCAATTGTAACCATAGCTCCTCCCTATGTGGAGATATTTTCAATGATGGAGGATAAGCTTTCTCTTCTAAGAGAGCATACTTGATCCGTAGTCTTGTGTGTTGGGTACAGAGCTACAAAACCTAGGTTCTGTTCCTGACACTGCTACAGATTCCATGTGTGACCTTGGCTAAGTCATATCCCCATCCTGTGTTTGTTTCCCCATCTGTAAAACGAAGATATTAATATCTATCCCTCTTTGTAAAGAGCTCCTGTATAAACACTTCTCATTCTTAGATCTCAAAGCAAAGTATAGTGATTAGACTTGCATTATACAATGCAAAAAATTGTTAATTTTATTAGGTAGGTTCCATCTCTTAACTAGTATATTCCTACATGGCAGTGTGGAACTCTGATGGAAAGGCAGCAAACTGGCCCCAACCAGTATTTTAAAAAAAATATGATAAGGGTTCTGCTAATAGACAGCAGATGCACTCTGTTAACAAGACTAAGTTAGCACAACTGTTCTTTGATAATTTGTTTGAACAGGTACAGTGGCTCTTTGTATGTGTGTACATTGTGCACAAAATAAAACATCACAATTTAATAGACTAGCCTTTGAGTGATTCATCAGGAGGTGTAGATTATCATCACATTTCATTTTAGCCTGATAATTAATTGAAAAAATAATAAACTGTGCTGAATAGTGGCCCTAACTGTGAAGGGCATTTTTTTATACTGTAGGGCAGAGGCCAATAAAGAATGAAACTTGTACATTGCCAGTGTCTGGCTTATATTTAGTTAGTGTTTCTGTAACATGGAATGATGTTGAAATTAAACTGCAAGTCATGAGAGAGGATATGGCTGGCTGGCTGTCATGACAGCTTCCTATTCCTGGGATTTTATGAGTGAAGAAGCACCTGCTCCAATACTGATGTATTGAAGACAACCACCTTCTGAAACTGTTGTATAGGAGTTTAAATATTCTGCTTTAGGTCACTGTGCACTGGAGTCGGGAAATGGTTTTTAACTTGAAATTATGAATGCTGATCATCACTTTCAGATGATAGTGGCGACAACGTCCCCTTCATATGTTTGTCACCCAATCACTGTGCTTGTTTTAAAAACTAATGATATTCAGCTGGTTACTATGGCAATGATGTACTAGTAGTTGTCATGGTGATGAAATGGAATTTTTGTCAGTTTCTTTCAAGAGGGCGATGCATATTTTGGTCTCTAAACTTGATCAGATTACCTTATATTTTCTTTAAAACAAACTAAATCCACTACAGATCATGTATGCCTATGCCTTCATAGTTATTTTCTTATCTTTTGAATCCCTGATGCTGAGGTTTTATTTCAAAATTATAAAGTTAAGAGCTTCTCTGCTAAACCAGTAACAGCTATGACTACAATGTTATGTGAGGCATGGGAACCAGATATTCAACTAGTATGACCATTCTCAGATTTTTTCCTTAATCTTGCATGTGCTCTTCTATCTATATGTGCCTACAATACTCATATAGCTAACAGTATATTGGGTATTACAAATTTAGGAAATATTATATTGTGAATGTTGAGCATAAATAAGTAAGTTTGCTTCACATGTTTTTTTCTTAATATACAATGCTGTGTGTTCTGCATTGCAAGTGAATCTCTTATTGCTGCTGTATTAACTGAATTTCCTCTTCTTTCTGATACTCGCCACAAAAAACACATTTTGTTTTTCTCATCTCATGGGCATTGCTTTGGTTTCCCTTAGATTTTTGTGTGTGTGTGTGTGTGTGTGTGTGTGTGCACAATGTAGGTCATCAACAGGAAAAGTACATTGTACATTAATTGTATTGGTTTGAAAAATCTCTTTCCTTAGGAGACCCAAGGTAACTCATTCTCACTGCTTATTTTAACCCCTTGGAAACAAACAGGATAGGTGTCAGCTGCCAGTTCTCAGCTATACAGGAAACTGAATTCTCAGATTAAAAAAGGCATTTTTCAGAATGTACATTTTTATTTAATATAAATAAGTCTAAACTGAACCACACTATATTATAACTGTCCTACAGAAACAATAATGCTTTTCCAGAAATTTTTTTGATGTTCAGATACTGAACTATTAAATGCACTATTTAAAAATATACATTATCAAACCTTTGTCAGAAGTAATTTTGCAAGAGTTAGGAGTGTAGTTCATTTGCAACATGTTTTGTTTTTTAAAGCTAAAAAAGGTACATTCAGCTTTTCTCAGTATAATGATTGGTTTAAAAAAACAAGCTAAACAACTCAGCTAATCAACTATTTTCAAAACCCATAAACTCTTCCTGCTCTTAAGTTTCCCAGTCTAAACCTTTTCAAACTGCACAGTTTTCAGGTGTATGAACTATATGTTAGTTTCATAAGCTATTTTCTATTTGCACACATTAGACCGCTTGGAAACAGAAAATATTTTGAAAAGGAAATGCAAATTAGATATATTAATATAATAAACAACTTATTGTGCTTTGTCCTTGTTTGAATGTGTGAGAATGTTCCCCTCTCATTCTCAGGGCGAATGAATTTGATAAATGTCAAGAGAGAGGACTCTGGTCATGAAATATGCATTCAGAACTCTTTTAAAAAGGTAAACTCTACAGAAAAATCCATGTAAATTGTGAGCAATGATTATGAATAGAGCCATACATTTTTAATAATTCTAGTGCTCTAGGGTAGAAGTTAGAGCTTAAAATAAATTACTTTATCATTCATACTGCAGATACTATATCTAACTGTATCTGAAGTAGACTGAAGTTTTCAAAGACTTTTGATTAAATGAGGTCATTTTGCAAACAGTCACTCAAGAAATTCTATTTATAACATGCCCTTAGGACACTGGGGATGAGAATTCATTTTTCAGTCCCCTTCTGTCATTTTTCTCCATCTGGAGCCCTCCCTGCTTCCCTCCTCCTTACTACTACTACTACTACTACCACCCCCAGAGGAAAAGAGCCCTTCAATTTCCCCAGCCCTTTTTATAGGGACTCTCCTTTCCTTTCCTTTCCTTTGGACCCTCTCCCCCTGTTGACCATCTTGACTTTACCTTCCTTGGCAAGAAAATGCTCTGGCTCCTATACTGGTTCCTCTTCAGTCCTGCTTAACTTCAAGATGTGACCTATCTACAAGGAGCTTGATCCTAGCTTGAGAGGCAAGAAACAACCAGTAGCAAGGAGACCCACATTGTGTTGCAAATGGAGATAGGAGATAGGGTAGGTGGCCTCAATCATTACATAATCCAATGGAATCAGCTGGGATTGGGAAATCTAGTGAAGCGTTAAAATCGTAAAGCCTTGTTATGTTAACTTAATATTTATTACACATTTATCTTAATGGAAAGAGAGCAGGGCTTGCATCTCCCATTGCTCAATTATTTTTTTAATACCCTGGCTTCCACTGTGGTATCTTCTCACTAACAAATTTATTCCTGTCATCTCCCTTTTCACTGAAGTGTGGTGTTTCCCCCTTTAATATGTGCTCATCAGCAATATTCTATTAAATATTTTAGTGTCCTTTAGTTCATCTGTGGAAAGAGGATGAGATTAAAAACTGCATATTCATACCTGTAAGAATCCCTTATAAAATTATATATATCCTTTATGTAAATGCTGCATAATAAAAAATAACATACAAGTCAAAATGAGGACAACCCCACATTAGAACCTTCCCCATGTATCTATCTCCTAGATAACACCTTCTCTCATAAGGCATCCAGACCCCTATATAGTTTTCAGATCATTTGGATCCCTATTTGGGGTTGAAAGCATCAATTATCTAGGAAGCTTTTAAAAAAATCCAGTATAAAACCATGTATTTCTTATTGATGAAACTGTCCAGAGCAGGATTTATTAAAAATCTTTTACAGTATAGAAGGAAAGTAACAGAGAGGTAGCTGTGTTAGTCTGATCTTGGTAAAACAAAAAAAGCAGTCATGTAGCACTTTAAAGACTAACAAGATAGTTTATTAGGTGATGAGCTTTCCTGGGGCAGACCCACTGCTACAGATCATATTCTGAAAGTGAATTGGCTTGTCCATTATATAACGGAGGGATACAATGAAAGAAGTTTGTAATTTGTTTACTTTTTTCATTGTATTCCTTTGTTATATAATGGTCATGTCAATTCCCTTTTGGTATGTCGACACTGCATTCCTCTTTCGAGAGAGGAATGAAAATGCAGCTGAGTGAAATTGCAAATGAAGCACGGATTTGAATTTCCCATGCTTCATTTGCATAATCACGTCCGGCCACTTTTTCAAAATACCCTATTTCGAAAAAAGAAACGCTGCCTAGACGCGATTATTTCGAAAGAAAACCCTTCTTTCAAAATTACCTTTAAACCTCATTTTATAAGGAGTAAGGGTAATTTCAAAAGAAGGGTTTTCTTTCGAAATAACCGCATCTAGACAGCGTTTCTTTTTTCAAAATACGGTATTTGGAAAAAGCAGCTGGATGCAATTATGCAAATGAAGCGTGGGAAATTCGAATCCGTGCTTCATTTGCAATTTCACTCAGCTGCATTTGCATTCCTTTCTTGAAAGAGGAATGCAGTGTAGACATACCCTTTCAGAATATGATCTAAAGAAGTGGGTCTGCCTCACAAAAGCTCATCACTTAATAAACTATCTTGTTAGTCTTTAAAGTGCTACATGACTAGTCTAGAAGGAGATGCTCTTAGGCACAAGTACCAGCTGACCTTGAAGGGGAGTTTGGTGCCTAATTGCTCTTTGTGCCCTTGAACATCTCTCCTTTTGTCTACAGTAGTCACAGATTGTTTTGTGGACCCCTCCTGCCCCCTTCTGCAACTGCACAGATGACCTCTTATGCAGAATTGTGTGTTTTCCCTCCCCTTCCAATAATGATTGCATAACATACCTACCTATTACACCACTGCTTACCTTACAGTGACAAAGGGAAAGTATGTGTATATACTTAGGTGTGCTTAGTGTGATTAACTTTTTTCCAGAAAGAACTACACACTTCAGCACATTGTCTGTTCTGATGCTTCATTTTATCTTCCCCTGCCTATCAATTTGTTTGCTCCCCAACTTCTGCAGATTCTTCTCTGCTGCGCCTCCCCTTCACGTGTTTCCTTGCAGTGCCACAAGGTTCTCATCTGCCCTTGCTCCCCTGCCCATTTATTTTCTGTTGCTGACTGGTAGCTGCAGTCCCTGAGTGCAGCTTCTGTTTTCTATTATGTAGCAGTAACTCCTTGTAGAGGCAAATATACTGTAACACCATAATGGCCTAATCTTTACTGTTTCCCCCCCCCTTGCATTTTCTGTTAGGCAGTCAACATTGCAGCTTCCTTGGGGAAGAGAAAATATAGCCAAAAAGGGCCCTCTATCAGATAGTCCAGACCTATTTCATTCCTTTTCTAAACGAATAAAAATGTCCTCCATTTCTTTGCAAAAAGGCGTATGGTCACTGAAAAATCCAGTTGATTCCATGAAAAAAGTCATTCAACTTCCTCACCTGTCTGAATAATCTTATTGAACCCACGTATTGCCATCAAGTCATTTAATATTGTAAAATTTAGTTGTATCTCGCAAACTATTTTTGGTAGGGATTTTGGTAGCCTCAAATGCCAAAGGAAAAGGCAATGAATAGGAATCACGTGCTTGAGATAATCAGTTCATCATGTACACATTTCCTGTTTCACGCTGCTCAGTGTTCAGTGAGTCATTTCTCAGCATTCCAGGGTTCACATAGTCATGCCCTTCGTTTTATTTTTCCAGATAGGTCACTCCCTGTTCCTTTCCTCCTTGAATTTAACTTGGAGAGTATTTGATGAAGAAGGGGAGAGAGATGGTTTGATCCAAAAATTTGAGTGATAGAGGAGGAAAGAGAAAAGGAGGCCACGAGAGGGAAGAAGTGTGGAAGATTGTAAAAATAAGACGAGGAGAAAAAATGGAGGTCAGGGAGTGGCAACAGTTTGAGGAAACCCCCATGCAGTAGTTTTACTATTTTCCCCATACTCTTTAGCATTAACATTATTTTGGGCCATAGTTCCCTCTACAGGGTGTGGCTGCGCACAAAAGATTCTATGCCCATGCACCCCCTTTGCAGAGCTGTGCAGCAGTGCTCACTTTCCTGCTGGAGGGTGAATGGCGTGGTGGGCTCCAGTTGCGGTGGCAGCCATGTGGCCTCGCTATCAGGGACACATGGTAGGTGGCTGCCCCAGGGCCGTGGTGTGGCTGTCCCTATTGGGGCAGCATCACTGCAGCTCCCGGTTCTAGCTCCAGCAGATGCCATGAGGCCCAGCTGGTGGAGCTGTGTGGTGGGTGGCTGCCCTGTTGCAAGGCTGGTCTTAGGGCTGGGTGAACTGGGCCCATGCCCGAGGCACCCTGGCCAGAGAGTGAGGGGCAACTGGGCATGAGTATTGCTGGGCAAAGGGGGTGGAGGGTACTGGTTATGGGGGCAGTGTGGCAGGACATGCTGGAAGTGCAGGGTGTGGGTTGGGGGCACAGCTGGGAGGAAAGTGCAGGGGTTGGGATGAAGGGGGGAACTGTGCAGAAGTTCAGGGCAAAGGAGGTTCAATGCAGGATTAGTGGTAAAGGGTGCACAGAATGGGAGTGCAAGGGTTGGGGAGCCCATGGGTGCAGGAGCAGTGGGAGCAAGGTGAGTGGAAGTGAGGCTGGGTGGTTTTCAGGGTGTGTGCAGGGTTATGCATCTTGTTAATTATCTCTTGTTTTAGTATTTTTTTTCTTCCATAAGGCTATGTCTACACTGCCCCTGTTTTGTGCAAAAAATATGCAAATGAGGCAAAGCATGGAATATCGCAGTGCCTCATTTGCATAATTAATTAGGCTCTGTTTTTGCACAAGAGGCTTTTGAGTAACAGCCGTTCTTCCTGAAACAAATGTGGAAGAACGGCTCTTGCACAAGAGGTGGTTTTTGCGCAACAGCCTCTTGCGCAAAAATGGAGCCTCGTTAATTATGTAAATGAGGCATGGTGATATTCCACACTTTGCCTCATTTGCTTATTTTTTGCGCAAACCGGGGGCAGTGTAGACATAGCCTAACAGTTTAAATAATATACTTTTTTATTAGTAATTGGTGGGTGCCATGGTGGTGCACATCCAAGCAAGTGCACATGACATCAATATAGATGCACAAGACAAAACTCACTCCGCTCATGGATGGAAAATCTTAGTGGGAACGGTATTTTGGGCAACCACTTCAGAGTGGAACTATTTCCCAGGCCACAAGCACTTCTATTTTCACTTACCCCAGTGAGAATCAGATTAGATCTCTCCCTTTAAACTTCAGTGCCAATGATTAAACCAGCTGTTCTAAAGGAAGTGCACCCCATAATAGAGTTAAATTTACAATGATTGCCAGATTTTTTTAAGAAGTAAAGGATTTGTGAATTGAAGTCTGTAAGGTTTTGACTCTTGTAATATATTTTTTTCCTTATGTGGTAGGCAAGAAAGTTGTCCTGGTAGCAGCAACTCTAAGAAATGTTTGTCAAGGAGAGAGTAACAGTTGTACTGGTGAGATGCAAACCTACTAAAAAGAATTGCATCACAATTAACAATAAGTATTTATCAGGGAGCCAACTACTTGGGTCATCAGTCAAATATATTTGACTGATGACCCAAGTAGTTGGCTGTCTGATAAAAGCTTATTACTTCTTGTCATGCAGATACTGTAGATTCTATTTAATGTTGCAGGGAAAAAGTTCTCTCTAATTTATGAGTTGCACTCTATTCTCATTTACAGCAGTTGTACATCTGCCTAATCATAGCTTGTAGTGGACTTACAGGTGTTTTTCACCACTGAGAAAAGAATCAGACTGATTGTCAAAGTTTGCAGAGTTGTCCTCTCAATTGTCTTCAGAACATTCTTCATTCAAGTCCCAACTATATGCATTAAACATTCATGCTAAGCCCTTATTACAGTGCAGGATGAGGTTGCTATCACTTTTTCCACAGCAGTGCATTGAGACACAGCTGATCAATATGAAGAGTAGTGTTTCCCAGTCATCAAACTTGAATTACAAATAACCTAGGACAGAAGAGCATCGCTTCATAACTGCTGTCAAGATATGAGGCTGAACAAAGCAGACTATTGTTGGAATCAGTTCTCACTACAATATGTAAGCAGTACTAAAATAGAAAAAAATTCCCAGACACAAGCTTAATGACAAAGTATTATGTAGAATCTTTCCCACAATTACAGTCTCATTGCAAGAGGCATTGTGCCTTGCACAAATGTGGTTCTCTGCCTGGTGTTTTTATCTGGCACTGGAATACTTTGCCTTTATGCAATGGGGTTTGACTATTCCTAGCATGTTTGAACAAGCAGATGTCTTGGGTAGATCTGAGCCACCACATCAGATACAGGCCCTTGTCTTCAATAGTTTGTGAACAAAGAAAAGAAAACCTAGGGACATTGCTGAGTATTATTCCTTCATGCAGGGCAGTCTGCCAACTTCCTGGAACATATAACCTGCAAACTACCATGCTGTCTTCAGTCTTGCCTAGAAATGTTGTTACTGAGGACATGGTAGTGGGCTAAGCCAATCTGCTCTTGAATGTTGCCATTATCCTAGGCACTATCAATTAGGATTCAGAGTAGGTTATGGTAGAGAGGTGGATTCAGCTGTCCAGACACTGTCTTGCTGATGGTGGTAAAAGAAAAAGATCTGTGCTACCATGAGACCCATGTCTACGAGACCCGTGCAGGATATATGGAGTTGTGTTGAATCTGCTGTGCTCCTACCCACTGGATATATCCTGAAGAGTGGTATAGAAACTCTATCTTGTAGCCTCCTAGCTTCCTTTTAACATTTCTATTAAACCATTATGGACACTCTGAGGGTTAGCCATGTTAGTTGGTAACTTTAAAAACAAGTAGTCCTGTGGCACCTTAGAAAAATATATAAAATCATGAGCTTTTGTGGATAAAACCCACTTCATCAGATAAATTGACATGGAAATTCATCTGATGAAGTGGGTTTTACCCACGAAAGCTCATGATTCCATATATTTTTTGTTAGTCTCTAAGGTGCCACAGGACGATTCATTATGGACACTGGGATGACGACTTCTACTTCAGTGCCAATGACACGCAGCTTTGTGTGTAGTTTTTCTTGAATGTGGACGTTATTGCTACACCGGCACCCAAATACCCGAGCAAGTTAGATGCCTGGATGCTAGCAGACACTATGTGAAATGTAACAGAGGTAGAAGTTCTAGAACCGAAGTGAAACGGATACCAAACTCTCTGAAGAGTTGCTAGGAAGAGTGACCATTTTCCATTGAGTATCAGAGGGGTAGCTGTGTTAGTCTGAATCTGCAAAAGCGGCGAGGATTCCTGTGGCACCTTATAGACTAACCGAAGTGTTGGAGTATGCTCCAACACTTCGGTTAGTCTATAAGGTGCCACAGGACTCCTTGCCGCTTTTGCATTTTCCATTGATGGTTTCTGCCTTCTGGTTGTCTGGTTCCTCTGGACTCCTTTCTTCAAATAAACCCCCAAGGAACAGTAAAAGTCCAAACCATATTCTTCCATCTTTGTGTACCAGCAGATGTGAGCCCATTCTTCTTAAACAAGGACATAGCAACAGTGGCCTCTGCGTTCATCACCTTCAGGATGATCAATGTGCTTTATCTGGCGCTGAAGATGGGGCCCCTTGGAAACTTCATGTGGCCTCACATCTCAATAAACAGCACAAAAAGAAAAGAGCATCATTGTCCTGGTTTGCACACTGCCTCCTTACAGTGAAAGCCTGGGGCGAAACCCTGGGGAAGTAGGTCCTGGTGTTCTGTTTCAAGCTTCCATTCAAGGACTCCCCCTAGCACTGGAAATGAGAATAAGCCTGATCTTTGCTAGTCTTGGGACACAATGCCAGATCCTCTTGTTTGCCCAAGCCTTCCTGATGTAGTGGCAATGATGGAGTGGTTGGCTGTAAATCCCCAGGGAACAAGCAAGCTGGAGAAGAGCGCGATCACTGGACCCCGTGGCAGTTGCTCCCTTATCCCTCCACCCCCCTCTGTCTGCAGGCATGGTCTCAAATAGCCCCAATCTGTTGATCTTTAGGGCAAGCTGCATATACCTTTTATTCCTCTGGCTTTTTGTGACTGGGAAGAATTTTTATGTGCGAGACATGTGGCGTGAGAGTACGGTGTTAATTTAGAAAAAAACCCCGACCTTTGTTGGCTAAGGGGCATGACGGAGGAAGCGGAACATATTGCCAATGTTTCCTAAAGCCCTAGATAGGTGCTCTTTTGGGGTTTTTTAAAATAAAATATATATTGTATATATGGTTCCTTGGTAGCATGGTGACAGGAATCTTATAAATGTGAAGACATGAGCATAGAATACATTAAGCCAAATCTCATTACAGTAACGCCAACATGACTGGCCGTGTGTAGACATCCGGGCACACAGGTGGCTGAAGGAAAATTGAGTAGAGAGAGCCTGTTCTGAGCAGATCTTTTCCTGAATGCAAAACCTAGGAAACCATTTTAATACATTGCAAGCTCCTGGAGTTAATAGCGGCCCCTTGGCTTGATTTTTGGAATTCATTCCCAGCAGAGTTTCATCAGAGCCAGAGTCTTGCTTCACTTTTGGCTATGTTTGTGTGTGTTCAGGCTCTTTACTATATGTATTGTACTCTCAAGTAACTGGGCCCTCTGACTGGTTATCACCTCGGACTGGTCTTTCAGAAGTGGTATTGCATATTGCCAGGAGAAGGGCATTCTCTCCTGCTTTAGGAAATGTTGTATCTTAACCAGAGCTACACGAACAATTTGCAGCAGATATTTTAGTTAGAAAATTTAGCCCTTGTTACTGGACTGAGTGAATGTTTTGTGCATACAGATGTCAGCCCGTGATAGTTTGAACTGTTTGCTACTAGTAATTTGTATTCACGTTGTGTCGCCTACATCTGAATTGGTATTGGTTCCATTCTGTGATTGGATGACCTAACTTTTTATAAACTGAGCTTGCCCAGAGTAATTTTAATTCAGCCACAAAACACACTTCATTTTGTAAAAAAAAAAATCTTGACTACAGGGCTGGCATTCACTTTCCATGAAGGTCTGTAGGAATGAAACTTTGCTTGAAACAATTTTTAGGCAGAGCAGCTAAATTGCTGAGAACACTATCCAACTGACATTCTGCTTAAAGTCAGAAAATTAGGAATATTCTTTCTGTTCACCTATTCTGTTTTTAACTCTGTTTTATAAAGTCATGCCAGGATACCATGGTAATGGATGCCTTTGAAAACCTTAGACTGCACATTACACTGGCCAATGTATCTGGGAGTCATTGCCTTGTTCAGCATGAGCTATTGTCAGCAGTTATGAAGAAAGTCAGATGCATCTGAAATTTAATCTCGGTGGGTCTGAGGTAACAATGTTAATGCTACTTCATTAATGATCAAAAAGGCACTATTAAAATGGCTGTTCTATGCCATTATAGAGTGGAATGCTGGTCTCAGTGATTTAGCTCTTCTGGAGAACAAGTCATTCAAACAAATGGAAGAGCCTCTTTCTCTGTTTGGTCCCTGTTTATAGACTCTAATGCATAATATAGAAAAAACAAAATACCAATATGCTCCCTGGAAATAAGAATGGACAGTATTTGTTTTTGTTTTCTTTGATCTATGCCACTGTTGTATTTACCTAGTATTGATTGCAACACTGAAAGCATGTGACTAGCTTAGAGTACAATACTCCTTTTTTATATTTAATTGTTGACTTTGATTCAGTTTGCACTTCACATTGTTACTCCATTGCTACAATATTTGGAAAAATCAATACACTGTTAATTAAAAAATAAACAACCCTCAGCTATGTATTGTGACTAGCCTAAGCTGACATTGATTGATAACGTTACTGGGTCAATTTTTAAGTAAGGATGGATTGTCATTGAGCAGAATGTTAGCCCCTAACTAGCTTTACTTCAATGTCAGGTATGCATGGCTTGTGCCAACTGCTTTCTCCCACAACTTAAGTATGTATTGGAAACAATGTGAGGGAAAAATGGACTCTCCAGTGCTGATATGGTTTTGTACCCACTGTTCTCCTATAATATCACAAAGATATTGTGAGCTCACTCTTTCCTGTTTCACAAATTTTGCCTGCCCTATGCCAGCACGTGGTTCTATTACATCACGTGACTGAGCACATGGGTAGGGTTACCATCCGTCCCGTTTTTACCATGACAGTCCCGTATTTAAAGGCTGTTCCCAGTGTCCTGACTTTTATTTTTAAAAACAGGCACATTGTCCTGTATTTCCCCTGTAGCAAGGGGTGGGGAGGAGCTGCTAACACTCAGGGCTTAAGCCACTGAAGCCCCAGAACTGGCGGCTCCTCTCGGCTCCCCACCCTGAATGCTTCCCCCTTGCTGAAGCACTGGTGCCTCCTCCCCACAACCACTTGGGGGCTGGAGCCCCAAGTGCTCGCAGCTCCTTTCCCCCCTGGAGCCCTGAGTGCCACCCCCCTCTGCTGCAGGGCTGAATCCCCAAGCACACTCCCTGCAGAGCTGAAGTCCTGAGTGCCTCCCCCCCTTCAGGCTGAAGCCCCAAGCACCAGCAACCCCCTCCCCACCTTGGCCTTCCGTATTTGGCATGGGGAAATACGGTCACCCTACCATGGGTAAGGAGAGCAGTTTTGGCTTTGGGTGTATATGCTTTTTTTTAAACTAACCCTCCCTATCACTCCTTGGTACCATAGAGCAACTGACCATATTTGATTCTTTTCTCTCTAGTATAGGGGTAATCAATTATTTTTTTTGTCAAGATACAAATTTCTTGGTCAAGTTACAGGTAAGGACCAGAGCCCCACGCTGCTTCCCTCTCCTACCCTGCCCAGCAATTGCCTGCCTGGCCGCTGGCTGGAGAGCAGGGTGACCTTATTTCCCTAAATTGAAAGCAGGATGCACAAGGCTGGCCGGAACCACCTGACAGTGCCACTCACCAGGCCTGCCAATGGGGGTGTGTGCAATGGGGACAACTGCCCTAGGGCCCAACAATTCTTAAGGGCTAAGGGTTTCTGGCTGCCAATGCAGCTACTGTGACCACAGTGGTGCCTGGAGTCCCTGGTCCTTTAAATTGCTGCCAGAGCATTGCGTGGCACACTCCCGGAGGCTCCAAGGGCTGAGGGTGGTCCGGTGCACACCGGGTGGAGCTGAGGACTGGCTTCTCTGGCTCCACCCCTTCTGCCCAAAACCCCACCCCTGCTTTGCTCCCTCCGACCTTGCCCAGGGGCCCACAGTGCCTCTGCCACTTGCCTTCTCCACAAACGTTCCTCTGTGCCCCCCAAGTGAGCCAAGTAGGAGAGATGATCTGGAGTGTGGGGGAGGCGGAGAGGAATGGGTATAGGCTGGGATCAGGCAGCAAAGCAGGGAGAGGGAGGGAGGGAGGGAAGGTGTGTGCGCACTTTTGACTTTGGTATCAGGAGGTGAAGGATCTGGTGGGGGCTAGGATAGCAAAGCAGCAGGAAGGAAGCTCTGGGTAGTGGGAGACCAAGGAGACTCCAGAACTCCGCCTCTGAAAGGTTATGTGGTAGAAGCAGGTGACTGGAGACAACCTGGAGAGGGAGAGAAAGAGACCGGTTGGGGGGCTGGAGAGGGCTTGAGGGATTGGACATGAGGTTAAGGTGGGGAATTTGGGATGGGGGTCCATGCTGTGCTGCTCTGCCCTTGCTCAAGCAGATACTCTGGGACCCTGTCAAGCACTTGGGTTGCCTCATAGGGCCCAGGAGTCACAACTCCATGGCTCAACCAATCTTGCTGTCTCCACTCTCCAGGGAAAGCAGAGAAGAATTTGAATTAGGACGCAGCTGGCACTTCCCTCAGGTTACTGAAGCTAAACCCAAACTGAGTTTCTAATTCTGCTGTCCAGGCTGATCTCTGTGACATGCTGTAGATTTTTTTAGCGTGAATATGGAAGGAAGGTGCATGTATCTGAGGGTAAAGACAGAACGGTGAGGGTGCAGTTTTTTCTTTGCTATATGATCTTGAGAAGGTTCCTGTAAAATGGGTACAGCACCCCCTCAGCTATATTCATGTCAATACAGCGCTGGGAGTTCCTCATGAAAAGCCCTACAATGTACAAACTAGGAATTGGATAATCCATTTTTACCAGGACTGTTCCAAATCCCTTTCTTGATCGTCATACCATTAACAACCACCATTTGTCCCCTCCAGATTTGATGTGTTGATAAATGTGATCCTGTTTTGCATTCAGACAGTAGGGTAGTCACTGACTTAGGTGCCTCTTGGCCGGACAGGAGCTATCCCTATAATTAAAGTCTCAGGCTACGTCTAGACTGGCATGATTTTCTGCAAATGCTTTTAACGGAAAAGTTTTTCCGTTAAAAGCATTTGCGGAAAAGAGCGTCTAGATTGGCACAGACGCTTTTGCGCAAAAGCACTTTTTGCGGAAAAGCATCCGTGCCAGTCTGAAGCGCGGTTTTGCAAGAAAGCCCGATCGCCATTTTCGCCATCGGGCTTTTTTTGCAAAACAGTCCTGATCTGTCTACACTGGCCCTCTTGCGCAAATACATTTGCGCAAGAGGCTTTTTCCCGAACGGGAGCAGCATAGTATTTGCGCCAAGAACACTGACAATCATACATTAGATCGTCAGTGTTCTTGCGCAAATTCAAGCGGCCAGTGTAGATAGCTGGCAAGTTTTTCCGCAAAAGCAGTCGCTTTTGCGGAAAAACTTGCCAGTCTAGACGCAGCCTCAGAGAATGTAGGTTTCCACTAAAGCACCAATCTGTCCTTTGCTGCAGAACTGTGCCATAGCACCCCAGCTTTTAACTAAAATAAGTTTGCTAATGCTTATGGATCCACATATCCTCCCCCCACCCCCCGTCAAACACAGACTGACTGTAAACAGAGACAGCAGTGGCTACTTGAATGGGAAGATAGCTTGGCCCACTAGTTTTCAGTGGTGTGAACTGCCCAATAACAGTGTAATGTTCAGTGTCACCATTAACTAGTTAATGGAAGATCATTTTACTGTTCTGCTAACATGCCTGCCTCAAACAGCACCCCTCACTTTCCCAACTGCCAGAAGCCGCAGTAGGCCCTCACTCACCTGTCAAAGCCTCCTCCCCTGCTCCCTGGCACCATCTAGTCTAGGTAACCATCTTCAATATCTTCAGGGGTAGCTGAGTTAGTCTGTACAGGATAAACTTAAACAACAAATTGTCTGGTAGCACTTTTATAGACTTAACAAAACATGTAGATGGTATCATGAGCTTTCATGGGCACAACCCACTTCTTCAGATGTGCCTCTCCCGGGGAGAGGCATAAGGATCTTGCACAAAAGGTTTTTTTTGGCGCAAACCAGAAGTGGCTACACAGCTTCTTTTTGCGCATGGGGTTTTTGTGCAAAAAGCATTGGCAGAAAATATGCTAATGACATCATGACTCATGCTAATGAGTCTGTCATTAGCATACTCTCTATAGTGAAAACCTTGTAGTGTAGTCAAAGCCTGGATGAGCACTCCCAGGGCTATTACCTGTTGCCATAGCCTGTTAAGGGATTCTCCCCTGCCACATTACAAAGCTTGAGTGCTGCAGTGAGGGAAAAGACACTTCTGGGCCTTTTGACTGCTGCTGACTTTTAACTTTAAGCAGGATTTCAGCTTGGGTGCTCTAATGTGTGTTCTTGCTTCTATAAAGCCCTGGGATAGCTAAGAGGATAAAGTAGGTCAAAGAGCATGGGTGTGGGGCGGGTAACCTCTCCTTCTAGATTAAATATAGACCTTCCTGAGGGATGGCCTGTCTAAGTAGGAGGCCTCTCAACCACAGAGATACTTTGACAGAAAAATCAGAAGCCAATTGTGTGCGTGGTTGGTGGATAAAACATTGACTGTGTTTCTTGTAAACTAATCTGAGTGTAACCACAGCTTCCAAATAAGAGGATATTTCAGCGGTTTTTGCCTGAGCCAGTTATCAAATGAACATATGGCTGTTGGCACAACAGATAGCTTTTGCTCAGGCTCTCCAGGCTAACCCACACTGAGTGCTCTCTTGTGCCTAATAGCCACTTCTATTCCAGTTTGAGGTTTTTAGTCTCCTAGAGGAGGAGAACAAGCTTCCAGAGAGATGACCTGAGAACATTTCAGCCCTTATAGTTATTAATAGGAGAGTAATAAAATTATTCAAACTTTGGGCCAAATTCAACTCTAATGTAAGTGTGTTTGACAACTGTGATGATAATGTGAGTTATGCCGATGTTGGCCAGGTTGGAATATCCTCCTGTGTCTCATTCACAAGAAGCCAGAACAAATAGTCATAAAGCTTATTTTTTTAAAAAGAAAACAAACGTAGATGCGTGACAAGATGCACTGCCACTTGGGGAATGCAGAAGTTTGAATGTGCAGTTTGGCCTTTTGCACAGTGGGAGTTGAAAACATTACGAAGGGATGAGGGCTTTGTGTTGCCCCACTGTATGCCTTTTGGTTGCTTTGAAGTAACCAAATCCAAAGGAGAGCTGTAGCAGTAAGTTTCAGGAAAGGGTAAAATGTAGAGGGATGTTCATGAAAGTAAGGTAGGCCTTTGTGATGGCCCATGAAGGTGATCTTGTCATCTCATCTGAGTAAGATTTCACCTGGAAAGGCCACTTTGAGGGGGTGGAAAATGGAAACTGGGAAGACTAACAGGTTGATAAAACAGGAAACAAGTAGGGTGGGGTGGACCACTCACTCTTCACTTCACATTACCAAGGAAAAAGATCATGTGGGTATACACATGCAAAAAAAAAAAAAAGTACTGAGGATTGTACACCATTAGATTACACAAATGCAGACAGAACTATCTTCTTTATTATAAAGATACACTATGGGGAACAAACCTGAATGAATACTGAAGCCTGTGATGGTACATGCCAAAATGTACAGTACTATACATAAAAAAGTGCATTATCACAACAGAGTAACAGTACATTTTTCTTCCATAACTGTATTTTTAACTTTTTTTTTGTTTGAAAACGGAAGGAATGAGGCTGTACAAGAGCAGGGAAGAATGCAATGAAAATGCGACAGTATACCACCAAGAGCGAACGCAATGGAAATGCAACAGTACAAGAGCAAGGCTAAAGCTCCTCTAAAATTTTTAAAGGCACTTTCACATGTACATACTACAGATGTACATTGACACAATTAGGTAACAGTCAACAAGCAGGAAGCTACCAGTACTGCAATTTATCAAACTGACAGTAAAGGACAATACTGATTAGATTAAGTGTGCAGGAGTTACCCTTTAGTATGGTTGTAGTTGTCAGTCTTTCCTGTTACATATCCACTTACTAAACTTTAAGTATCAATAATAACCATCAAACTACACATTTAACTTGTGTGAATGCTCTTAAGTGGATGCATTCACTAAATGCACTGTTTCTAATATTTTCTTCTGCTACACAATTTCTAATATAAGCATTATGGAGCCCAGTAGAGTTATTTAAACATACAAAATTCCCTATGAAACTTAAGGATACAGGTACTCATCTCAATTATGTCACACTGGTAATAAACATAACTGCATGTAAATTAGAGCTGGAATTCCAGTTTGTTCTATTGATTCTAATAGTTACAAAACTAATTGAAAATAACTTCTGATCCTGGACAGGTGAACATACCAATAGGCTAAAGGTAACCTTTAATGGGGACTGGCTTCAGGTCACTGCTTTTGAGTTTAGGACTATAGGCAGCAGGCAAGAAATATAGAATTACACATAAATTTGACAAATTGTTACCCTGTTTATACAATGGTAGCCTCAGTGGATTAAACTGATTGATACCTAAGAGCCCACTGTGGTAACTAAGAGTTTATATATGAGGCAGCTCCCAGACAGACATACTTATAGATTCCTTGGATGTTTTGCAACCTTCCTTGATCTGCAAATATCAGCAACAATATGAATGGCCCTGACAGTCTTGCTATCAAATACAGATTATGGGATATTTGTCATGCCTAGGGATTGGAGTTCCTTATCAAGTGACTACAATTAGTAAATCATAGTGGGAATAAATTCCCAAATGACAATAGGACATGGCTTCTGTGACTTTATACAGACTATACTACCCTAATCAAAGTTTTGTACAAGATACTAACTCTTCCCTCTCCCCAGTTATGTTTCTGTATAGTGAGTGGTACAATTTACACCATTCCATAGGAAGAATGGTAAGATCCTAATGTAACAAAAAAGACAATTCTTATGTGAAGCCAGTTTTATTCCTATAGATGACCAGCAGCTGACTCTTTTTTCATGGCCATGGTATTTTAGGTAAGATAAACAGGGTATTCTTCATAAATAGCTTGACTGCATGGCTGTGTAATTAAAACCTATTATAAATGATCCTATAGCTTGGGCAAGTAATAGCGGTAATTTATCTCAGAAATAATGTTATGGCTTAGTGTTAATATGCAAAACAGCTGTAAAATTAATTCACATGTAACAAATTTTAATAATGGAGCACTAAGCACAGTTGAGAAAATCTTCACTCACACACAGACAGGAGAAATGTACAGACAATTTAAAAAGAAAATTGGTTCTGGCAAATTTTATTTAGGTTTAATCTAGACAGTAGAAAATGACATTTCTGGGCTAACAACCTCCTGTGTAATTGGGAGAATTTATTCCAGAACTTTGGTGAAGAAAATATCTCAGTTAAGTAAGCAGCCTAGAGAAACCATGCACATTGTTTGCTCTGTGAAGGATCACTAGTGAGGATACAGCAGCTTTGAAACTATAAGTTATCGCAGCTCAAATTGTTTGACTAAGATACTGAGGCATAAGATTCAAGGAATGTTTTGTTTACTTATTGTTCAATTGCTACTTTAAATCTTTTATTACATACAGAAAGACCCACACACCTTTATAACTACAGATACTTGGTTCACTGAATAGTAAACTTTAAATTAATTTAGTGCTTGTAAAAGGTGTCTGACAGTCCAGGTGACTGAAATTCTAGTTTCAAAAGAAAGGTACAGCACCAGTGGCAGCATTAGAAAACTTCTCACCATCCAGGAAATACACTCTTAAGTCTGACCTGGAGTGAAGTCAGAGAGTATTTCTCTCCATTCTTATTCCAGCACTTGACCTTCAATAAAACAACCCAAAAATGCTAAATGTTAGTGCCAATTTTAAAAATATTTTTTAAATGTACATGGACATTTACATTTACACAGACTTCACACAGGCCATTAACAAATCCCTCAGATGCTAACTTTCAGCTCTTACTAACCAGATTGCTAAGGCCTAGTGGTCAAGGGTTCCATATCCACTTACGAATTTATTCAAGTTACTTTGGTACAGGACCCCTTATTAAGCTACAGTAAGACTATGAAGTATTGTACAAAGTGGGAAGCCATTTCTGATCTGTTCCTTTTATTATAAATGGTGCAGCATTAAGTTTTCAAGTAAGTCTGTTTTTGTTTTAAAATGACACACAATTGTCCAGTTATTTTTTTTAAAAATTGAAACAATACAAAATACAAATGCCCATGTTAATGATACTGGTTCAGACATTTTACATTCAAAAAACACCGAAAAACAAAACATCTCCAGTTATAAACATGAACAAACAATGCTATGGAACCCTGACTTCTATGGGTAATCCATGACTGTCTGTAACATGCTCCACTCTCATCTCCAGGGTTACTTAGCTTTTTACATTGTGCAAGATTTGTCTGTTGGACCTTGGGAAGGAGTGGAAGGTCCTATAGTAGGATTTGTTTTTGGAAGAACAATGGGTTTTGGCCTCAGAGCAGGGGGTTTTAGCTGCACTCCCATTCTGGGGGCCACCGTGGGCTTAAAAGTACTCATGGTATCACTGGAAGAACTAGTGCTACGTCGAATCTGAGGCTCAGTGCTCCTTAACACTACGCTATGGAGAGGGCTTAGTGATTCTGTGGAGGTGGCCAATGTGGGTGAGTTTTTCATTTGTTCTAATGTATCCAACACCACATCAGGGGCGTGCTTCGCAGAGCTCTGCCGTTCCAGCTCACGGAGTTCATTCAGAGCTGTGTTCATTGTTTCTTCAATATCCTGGTCAAAAGACAGAGACAGAGCAGCAAGTCATTAAATACTGAATGCAAAGGGTAGTTACAGAGGGAAAAGTGTAAGAATTCAGTTATAAACCATCCATTCATTTCTAACAAATATTATCAAGTGTTAAAATGTCCATTTAGCGCTGAGGAAGAGCTCTGTGTAAGCTCGAAATCTTCTCTTTAACCAACAGAAGTTGGTCCAATAAATGATGATATCTCACTCATCTTGTCGCTCTATTATTGTGGGACCAACACGGTTACAATAACACTCCTTGCCTTTACACTAGGGCTGCTAATAGCAGTTTACTTATGCGCTTAATTAAAAAAAATAAGATTTTAAAATAATTGTGATTAGTTGCAGTTTTAATTGCATTGTTAAAGAGTAGCCTACCATTTGAAATTTATTAAATATTTTGGATGTTTTTCTACATTTTCAAATAGACTGATTTCAACTACAAAACAGACTACAAATTACCCAGGCTCACTTTCTGTTTTTACTACAAATATATACACTGTTAAATGATAAACAAAAGAAACAGTATTTTTCAGTTCTCTACACGCAGGTATTGTAGTGTAATCTCTTTATAGTGGAAATACAATTTACAAATGTAGGGTTTTTTTTTTTTTTTTTAACGTAACTGCATTAAACCCAAAACAATCTAAAACTTTGGAGCCTTCAAGTCCACTCAGTTCTACTTCTTGTTCAGCTAAATGCTAAGAAAAACAAGGTTGTTCGCATTATGGGAGATAATGCTGCCTGCTTCTTATTTACAATGTCACCTGAAAGTGAGAACAGATGCTCGCAGGGCACTTTTATGCACCAGATATGCTGGAGATGCATTAATTAAATTTGTGACTGAACTCCTTGGAGGAGAATTGTGTGTCTCGGGCTCTGTGTCTTACCTGCATTCTGCCATGTAGTTCATGTTCTATGTCATGTCTTGGATGATGACCCAGCACATGTTCTTTATTTTAAGAACACATTCATGGCAGTTTTAAGAAAACGCAAAGAAGGTACCAATGTAAGATTTCTAGAGAGAGATACAGCACTTGACCCAAGGTTTAAGAATCTGAAGTGCCTTCCAAATCTGAGAGGGATGAGGTGTGAAGCATGCTTTCAGAAGCCTGAGAAGAGCAACACTCCAATGTCGAAATTACAGAAACTGAACAAGGGCTGAGAAGGTGCAAGGATCACAGGGAAGTGGCCCAGGGAATATTGAGGGTAGTGAAGGAGGGCAAGTAAGACTGCCACCAGAGGGTCCCTGGGTCAGGACCCAGAGTAGTGGGAAGGTCTGAGTGTCCCTCTTTTCCCTTGCACTGCACCCAGCCACACTGAAGCATGAACTATAAACTGCAGCTTGCCCCTAAGGCAAGAGGCTAGATTTCAGGGCTACCGTTGTCCACAGTGGCAAGTGGAGGACTGGGGGGTGCTGATACCTCTGGAAGGAGAATGGACTCTGCAGTCCAGGGAGCAATGTGGGGCCAAGGAGACACACTGGAGAACAGAATGACGATGGACAAGCTGCTGTCCAGAAGACAGCGCCATGGTGGTGAGTCAACCCTGTTATACACAGGTCAACATTCAGTTAGGCCATTAAAAACACACTCTGCTCCTTGCTGATATATTACTATTAAGAGAACAAATATTTGATGATTGATTTGCAACGTTTAAATAAATGTGAAGCCTAAGAGCCCTTGTGCTATTCCCTCTTATCCCAAAATATTCAGGAACAATACCTCAACACAAGGACTTTCTGTATTGAATGTAAAACTAAAGTTGCAGTAAGCTGAGTTTTTCAAAGCCATCTAAGGCTTTTATTTGGGCCATCCAATCTGGCTTTGAAAATCTGGCCTATAACACTTTCTTAAAAAATAAAGATGCAATTAAAGAGAAGTGGTAAAAAAGCTGTGCCATTGGTAACTTTCAGTTAGAAAGTTAGGCAGAGAGAGAAGCTGGTGCTTAGTACTAAGAATTAAGGACATCTTGAAAGATAATGGCCACCTTTCCACAGAGATACCATTTAAGCTTTTAAAAATGTTTGTGGCAGTGAGCTCTGCTTGCTTATGTCAGTTGCATAGCGACTGCACTTGTATTCCCACTCTAGGCTTTTGCTCCCAACAGCTATCTCACTTGGGTGAGATCTGCACGTCTTGCTCCCTCCTGAGTGTGGGATCTTTAAAATTGCACAATTCCTGCCTATGCTGTGATATCCCTAGCAAACCAGAATGCCTAAAAAGGCCAGTCCTTGCATTTTGCTTTCTCTCTGAGGGTTATGTAATTGCCAGAGTGACAAGCTACCACACAGCTGTTTCTAAGTAAGGATATATATTTTGAAGATAAAAGGATTACAGAGAAAACACATAAAAGATAAAAGTTCCTATAAGCAGGCAAAAAGCCAAGGGCCCTAGCAAATGAGGTCCTTCCAACCTTTCTATAAGGACTGGGGCCCCTGGGACAGAAGGTCCTGTTAATTTGCTGGATCAGGCCCTACACCAGTTTAGTCTCAGGCTATTTATCCAAAAGTCCTTTCTTTGTTAGTCTCTGGATAATCTAGTATATGAGCCTCCCTAGGAATTGGTTCTTCTCTAGGGGGTTATAACTTGACTAAGGCAAATCACCATCCACTGTGTTTAGTTCCTGGAGGACTTGCAGTAGCCCTCCCTGATGAAGAACACAGTCAAACCATTAATTTAAAACAATGAACCCTAACAATACTACATGAAGTTGCAATAGCTGTCACATCCCGCCTCCCTCTGCACTCCCAAGAGGTTACATACAATCCGAGCCCACACGAATATGGAAACTTAATATAATCAGTTCTTTGGATGGTATTGCAGGAAATTGCCAGCTCTGTTATGGCTCATCCATTCAGCACATTATTTCTCAAAGAAGAATGAGACATGGTTAGAAGTTATCGTGCAAAATACTGTTTATTGAGATTATTTATGAAACTACTTCCATGTTTTGCACATTTGGATTTATTCTTAAAATACATCTGCTAAAAGGACATGCCAAGATTGGTTTAGAAGTTAATTTTTCAGTGTTAGTGAAGAACAAATGTGTTAAATAAGAAGCTTATCAGGTGTTTTCTGCTTGCTCACATCAGCATTTATATGGGTTATTCAAAGTTTAAATGTTATCACTGTCAAGTAGTTGGTCTAGAAGTGAACAAATTTAATTAAAGCTATGTATAGCTGCTGGGCAATAAATAAGAGCTCAACTTAATATTTAAAAGGTTAGAAACTGTTAGACATCAATTTTCATTGCTCTTTCAGAGTTATTACAATCACTTAGATTCTCTTTTCCCTCTTCAAGAAGCAGAGACTTTGGAAACAAAAGTTACATGAAATTTTGAAACATCAGTGCAGGGTCATTTTAAATGCTTCTGTAATCAGATGGTAATTTGAGAGTGTTGAGTGTTTACATAATGACCACATTTTAACTAAATGAACTTTGAGTAGGACAGAAGTATTTATTAGCCCAATATATATGTATTACCGAGTGAGCACACTTCAGTAGCACAAAATTAATAACTTGCTTCTTGGTGTTATCTGTCTTTGCTGTTTCATGCCTCTCACCTGTACAGTGCTGAGAAATGATTAGCCAACTTTCCTGCATATACACTGATGGCACCATCCATTACTTATTCAGATTTATTTGCACTTTTACCTAGCATGTTCCATAGGCATAAGCACAAGAATTAAAAATCTCTATATTTATACAAAAAGTATTTTTAAAATCTCTGAAATGCAAATTCTTATGTTCCAAATGACTAAGGACATTAATAGCCAACTGGACACAGATTTGCACACTGTAAGATTTAGAAATCATACAGCAATTATGAATGCAAAACCCACTTCCATCAGAGCACTGGGATTTATATAATTTGAGAAACAGTAACTGTACATTATCCCTACGTGCTGAGCAGCACAGAATTTCATTTCAGTACGACTGAAAATTATTTCACTGAAATGCTGTTGCAACTTTTATTTTCCCTGGCTCTCTTTTCACCTGCAATCCTTTAACTCATCTGTCCTAGGCTTCCATGTTAGAAAGTTAAGTGGGAAATGCTTCTAATACAGCTTTTCAACAAAAAATTAAACTCTCTGTTGTGAAGACAAATGTTCATTTACATCTAATGTGACCATGTTGCTCACCAAGGCAAAGAAAAGAGACTAACCTGAGCTATCGACTCTGGGTCCAGTGGCTTATGGTCATTGAAACTTGGGTATTGACCAGATGATGTAGATCTTCTAATAGGAGGACTATCAATCTTCTTTAGTGAATCATGCCTACTAATGTTGGTGAGGCTGCCATGCCCTGGTCTACGTCGCCTTTCGGGGCTGTCTGTTTTGAGGTTGCGATTTTGCAGAAGGGCTCGAGGACTGCAATGACTTGACATGTTGGGGGAACCTAGCTCCGCTGATGAGTTGGTGAGTGCATGCGGTGTGTGTACTGGGCAATGGCCATCACTGGTCCTGCCTGGGCGCCTTGGAGGAGGTGGTTCTGATCTCTTTCTTTGCCTACACAAATGTAGAAATCATAGGACAAGTTAGCATTGTTAGCAAGGTGTGTGTGAAGCAATCCTGCCACTGCATGCACTCAGAAACAATCTAACAGCTGCAAGGCAACACAGAAATGTTGCTGTTAATCTTACCTTCCTAAATATATGTCAGAATGACGATCAGTTGGGGAGTTCATGTCCTTGGATGAGGACTTGTCCTCAGTTATTGGCCCACTGCTGGCTTCACTGTCTGCCTTTTGGCTCAGTGTATCTGAGAAGTTATCATCCCTGAAAGGAAGATATAGATGGAAAAGTCACTTTCCAGGAAGTGAGATATGTGGGACAGCAGGAATCATATCTTTCTATTTTTATCCTCTTATAGAATTAAAACTAGATAAACAATTGTGTCTCCAGCTGCTGTGCTCTCACTGATGACCTATTTGTTGACTTCACTCATGTCACCACTGAAAATTTAGATTGTGATATTTTGGGAACAGGGACTCTGTTGGCTTTCAAGTGCCAAATGCATCTCAGAGTACCATTAAAAACAAGCTCAGTGGTGTACTTGTCAAGTCTGTTACTCAGAAGTTTATAGTCAGGGATGTAAAATCCTGGTAAAAAGTTAACCAGTTAAACATCGTGATCTCATGGCAGGGGGCTCATCCAGTCCGGCCAGGTAAGCACATCCTGGTAAGGTGTATGTTTACCAGGTAACCAGTTAACTGGTTAACCTTTTACATCCCTATTATTAGTAACAGCTGCTACAACTATGAGAGCACTAACAGAGGTACAACAACATACTATTCTGGGATCACTTTTGTCAATGATGTAGCTGAGTTGGCCTATCAATGTTCAGTAATTCTGTGGTGTTGCTTCATAGGCATTTACTTTAGGGAAATATAACAAATGAAAGATGGTACAGTATGGCTCACTTTGAAGGCAAAATGTCCCAGGTGTTTATGAGCCTTCAAAGTACTCCGACATATGGGAGGTACCCCGATAGATGAACAAGCTTCTTCACAACAAGGAGCTATTACTCTGGTATATTATACAACTAGACATTGCTTACATATCCTGCACCACTATATACTGATGAGGTACTAGGCCATCAATTCCATTATGCCTTCCTTCCCACCAGTCGTCGGATGCTCGATGATACAAAAGCAAGGAGGCTCCTTTTTTGAAGGAGAGTTCTCGTGCGGATCTTCCAATGTAGTCAAACTTGGCTATAGCTTCTATAGGCTCACATTCTAGGGGGAAAAAGAAGCTCTCAGACTCCAGCATAGATTTATCTATTTAAGTTTTGTAAAATGTAACCCCCTCCACACTCATATATAAACAAAGCTGACAAAAGTGAGATATTGAAGCAAAATATACTTTAGGCAGTGCTAACATCTGTGTACCCCAAGTATGAAGCAACTGGGCTGCTTTTAAGACCTCCAGAAAAAGAACATGACAAAGCACAGGACACTCAATGCTAAATGTTTGAAAGTGGGCAGAGCCCTTGCCTCTAAATGCAAAAAGCTACTTTATTTATGTTGTGATTTTTTTTGAGGGGGGAGTAGTTACAGGCAATAAAAAACAAACAAACAAACAAACCTTAGGGAGCCTGATAAACAAGTCAAAGAGATGTGCAACAGTAAACAGGATCTCCTGTACAGGCATCAGTGAAAAAGGAAAGGCTAGATGGGGGTTTCTTCAGCAAGGACAGGCATAAGTAGAGTGTATGGGGCATAGGAGGTTACAGATGGCAATGTCTGTCCCAGGCTATGTCTACACTACATCCCTCTTTCGAAAGAGGGATGTAAATTAGACAGATCAAAATTGCAAATGAAGCAGGGATTTGAATTTCCTGTGCTTCGTTTGCATAATGGCTGCCGCACATTCTTTCGAAAACGGGTATTTCAAAAGTGAAACCGCCATCTAGATGCGGTTCTTTCGAAAAAAAAAAAATCCTGTACTCCTCAAAAAATGAGGTTTACAGGATCTTTCGAAAAAGGGGATTTTCCCCCCCGAAAGAACTGTCTCTAGACGGCAGTTTCACTTTCGAAATACCCGTTTCTGAAAGAATGCGCGGCTGCCATTATGCAAATAAAGCTCGGAAAATTCAAATCCCGGCTTCATTTGCAATTTCAATCTTATTTACATCCCTCTTTCGAAAGAGGGATGTAGTTTAGACATGCCCCTAGTGATCATTGGCTACTGGGATGGATTCTGTGAGCATCCAGGCATAAGTTACAGAAGTTTTGACTGGCCCCTGTAGAAAGTGTGTGTAAAGGTGGCATAAAGCTTCTCCCTTCAAAAGAACGACAAGAATAGATTTAAAAAACCTTATCTTTATAGAGATAATTTTAAGGATGAACATGAGAATGAAATCCTCTTCCCCCATCTCCTGCTATATCAAAGTTCATACTGTAAGTAGATATGCTGCTGCTAACACCAGCGGAGTCCCACTGACATCAGTGGGCCTCTGGAAACCTCAAGAGTCCCTTGGTACCATATCTATTTGCAGAATTTGGGCCAGTGAGAGTAAAGCTTTAACTGATGTCTTTGGAGCTACTACTTTGTCAGCTGGACCTTGATGGAATGGGTATGAATTCATTGTATGATTTTGGCAATGTCTAGTTTGTCCTAAAAGTTATGAAAAACTAATGCCTGCAAAATGTCAGTTTTCAAATTTTTGTTTGCTTTGAGTAGCTCAAAAATAAAGCCATCCAAAATGAAAATATCTTATATAATCAAAACTTAGAAAGAAGTTAAGGGCTACACTGATGACTGTTGTATGAAGATTTAGTTTTGTGTCAATTTAGATTGCTTAGTTGTAATCACCTGAAGAAACTGGTTTATAATGAAGACTCCTACCCCTTTATTATGGCTGGAATGTCTTTTTAAAATTAATTTCCATCTTGCAATGTGGAAATAAAATATTTTTGTCCTATTAAGGTTACAGTTCGTCAGCTATTTCATAATGATTTGTCTAACGTACAGAGGATTGTCCTGTAGTTTGCTATCTTTAGGCAATCAGATTAACAACTTGCAATAGTTCTCATTTATTTAGGTTATCAACACCAGTGAACACTGATGAATTTCAGAGAGGCTTACACACAAGTAGGTGAGGCGAAGGCAGTACAATGTCAGTAAAATTTAGTATTACAATTGCAAAGTAATGCAAGCTGGTAGGAATCCCTTCACAATTGAAAAAATTGGGACTGTATAGTTTTAAGAGGAGACATGATAAAGATATACAAATTAATAATTAGTTATGAGAAAGAAAATCAAGCACTTCTGTTTTTCTGCATCATAATACAATGAGCTAGTCAATGAAACTGAAAGGCAACAATTTAACATAAAAAAGGAGTTATTATTTTTAGACATATCACAAAGTTAGCCTTTGGAACTCACTGTAAAAAGAAATTCCTCAAATCATAAAAATTGTAGGGTTGGACCAATAATGCAGCAGGATTAAGTACAGCTAGACCAGATGTTTGTATGAATAATAAACACATGCTGTTGCATTGCATAATATTGCATAAAGGATGGTGTGAGGTATAAATTCCCATACTTCAGGGCACAAGCTGATGACTGACTGATGGGGGTTAAGAAGAAACTTCACCAGACGCAGGTTATTCCATAATTGCATATTCAGGGTTTCCTTTCAGCTTCCTCTGAAGCATCTGGTATTAGACATTCTGAGGCAGGATACGGAACCATTGAGTTGATCAAATAATGATAGTTCCTCTTTGGGTGAGCCATACTACAATTAAAAGCTCAATGGACTGTTTGATATTAAAGACTAGAGCAGGGCTACTCAACACGCAGCCCATGGGCCACATGCAGCTTGCGGGTGGGAGCTGAAACAAAAAAGTAGTCAATATAATGGTCTTCTGTTGGTATGTGTTTTAGTAGTTAAATCCTGGACTGTCATTGCTCATTAAAAGTGCTGTCATATGGGTGGAAATCGGGTAACTATTGCATTTTATTAATATCAGCATAACTGACTTAAATGGGGCCTGTGTGTTGTATAGTCTTGCCTCAATCTTTGTATTCATGCCCATCAGTGTGAAAAGCTATTTGCATATATATTTGCATGTATATGCAACCACACTTAAGTTGCATCCCTCGGCATGTGCTGAGTGTATCATTGTGGCCCCCAGGGCTTCCAAAGTTGAGTAGCCCTGGACTTGAGTATACAGGATTTGATTCTTCTCACTTACTATCCAGCAAATCAGAACTCCACAAGTATGTAAGCCTCGTGTGAGAAAGACTTATAATGAAGCATGGGAAGAATTCAACATTCCATAACTAACGTGCTTTCTCAAACATCTAAGGAAGTGTTGCTGCACTGGGAATAGGCTGTTTGAACAGTTAATGTATGGACAGTGAGGGTATGTCTACACTATAGGACAAAGTCGAATTAAGATATGCAACTTCAGCTACGTTAATTGCATAGAAGAAGTAGAAGTAGCTTAACTCGACTTTTGGCGCTGTCTACACTGCAGGAAGTCGAAGAAAGATCACTCTCCCTTTGACTTTCCCTTACTCCTCATGAAAGCAGGGTTACCGGCATCAATCGGAGTGCCCCTCTCACTATGAATTAGCTTTCTTCACTAGACCCACTAATTTGAACCCTGGAAGATGGATAGCAGCAGCTTCAATTTTCCTCTAGTGTAGACGTACCCTGAGTGAAACATCTGAGACCTGCTATTTATGTGTTCCTCTATAACATACCCTCTGTCTTCCTCTCAGAACAAGGTAGTGTATAGATGACATAGTTGTTTTTCATGTCATTCTTGTATTAAGCTCATGTGTATTGTTCTTTTATTCCATTAGGAACTTTCATAACTAAAATGTGCCCTTCCCTTGGACAACACATTACTGCAGCAGACAGTTCTCAGGTTTAATTTTTCAAATACTGAATCACCTGTTAACAGGTAGAATGTTGACAATCTCAAAATACCCTGACAGTTCCATCTGGACATAAAAAACCCACAAAAGATTTATACTGTCAAGGTGGAGAGCTGGTGGGAGCAATTTCACAACTAAAGGGAATAGAGCTAATCAACAGTTAAAAATCTATGACTTGTAACTGAAATTATGCATGATACTGAGCCATGAAATATCTAATAGTAAAATTAAGATAGCTCACAAGGAAATATAATTGTACTGCTCTCTTCTATACCTAAAGGCATTTGCTAACTATGGCAAGGAAAACATGACAACATCTGAAATATCACTAGCTATGATCCCTACTGATTCAAAGACAGAGCAGGAGAAAAATAGGACAAACTGAAGAACTGTGGGAAGAGCTCTAGGGATTCTATTCTCAGTTTTGTACTTATGACCTCAAATTTTGCTAATATTATTACTGCCATTCAGTGACACATTATGGTGCCTCACACTTAAAAAATCACTGGTTAGACTGTAAATAGCTCTGTACAGTCCATTAGATGGTAAGGGGAAAGATGTACGAAACATAAGGCTAGTTTCTTAGAGCCCTGCACAGATATAAAATTTTGTATCCATATCTGCACCTGTATCCAGAAAAATGAACTGTGGATATCCACATCCACTGATGCAGATATAAAGCAGATATTCTCAAATTTGCAGGGTTCAAGATAAAAAAGTTGTATCTACAGGGCTCGCCAAGTGGTGACGAGCCCCGCTTGCCAGCCGCACGGTTTGGCACACTGCGCATGCGCAGACCGCACTGCGCATGCGCTTACCATGCTGCGCGGCTGTGCCAGGCGAGTAGATTACACTAAATGTTGAGCCCTGTGTATCTGTATCTGCAAAAATGAGCCACGGATATCTGCATGTACCTCCACAGATGTCTGCAGATATAAAGCGGATATCCACAGATTTGTAGGGCTCTATAGTTGCTATTTCTATACTTGCACTTCAAGAGCCAACTACAACATTAGTCTTACCCTAACAGTGGTGGCTGGGGCTATGCCATCCCACCACACTAGGGTTGCCAACTTTCTAATATTTAAAAACTAGACACTCCAGTAGGAGTGTGGGAAATCCCTCTCCCATTCTGTTTCTTCACTCTCCCAGTCAGGAAGGACTCAACCTGGGAGCTAGAGCTGCAGCCAATTGACATAGTTAGGAGGAGGTCCCAGCTGAGTAGTGGCTAGCCTGGATGATGACCCAGCACATTCCCCACCTACAGCAACTGGTCCCCAGATCTAACTGGACTTGGTCAGGTTCCCTTTTTTACTGAACTTTCTAGTAAAAAACCATGCACCTTGCTACTCTACACCCCACAGCAAGTGGAGTTGAGCCAGCAGAACAAGAATATCCACTGTACCACTGGGTACATCAGAGCAGTCTGTGGTCCCCCCAGATCTCCCATATGCATGATTTCTGTCTTAAGCAAAAGACATCCTGACCCTTATGTCCTCTTCTACACCTTATCAAAGGTCTGTGGCTTTACAGCAACAATCTATGCTCAAGTTCTTTGGCAGTTCTCTGGAAAATAACAAAGGGAAACAAGGCTGTGAATTACTGTTACAGCTGAACTTGGAAAAATTGATCATAGTGTGAATTATTGCAGAATAGTCAAATTTGCAAAGTTGGCTAATCAGAGACAAAGCAGCACCAACTCTCAACCTTATTTGTCCTTTAATGTCCCCATCCATGTGAGAACTACTTTCTAGATTTATAAATGTAAAGCATAAGGTGTCAATGAACAGCATTAAAATGTTAACATTTTTTGTTTGTGATTTACATCTGGAATTGCCCATGTGTCTGAGACTTCCTCAGGAAATTCTCTTATTTCCTTTGGAAACAGATCTAGACTACTTTTTTATAAAGTCACTGTGACTACTCACATGTTCACAGTTAAGGCTGTATGTAACTTTTTTATACTTCATCACTGTCTGCTCCAAACCTCCAAAGGCTGGAGGACAAGCTAATTTTAGCCCTGCATTTTTATATATATTTGCCTTAAAATTAAAAAAAAAAAAATTTAGCTTTGTAATTCCAGAAATGAACTTTACTTTCCCCGACAGTTGCTCAGCCTCGCCATTCTATACAGCTGACTTCTTGTAGGCATGGAGAGACTTGTTTGTAATTTAACCTTTATACAGCATGGATGGAGGTTGGGTGCAGAAGGGGGCTTGGGGTAAGGAATTAGGGTGCAGGAGGGGGTATGGGATCTGGGAGGGAGTTTGGGTGAGGGAGGCGATTGTGAACTGGGGCACTGAACGGGGATGCAGGGGTTTGAGATGTGACCTATGGCACGAGGAGGTTGTGACCTGGGGCAGGAGATTGGGGTGCAGTTTCTGAGAGTGGATATGGGTGCAGGAGGGGAGCAGAGGGTTTGGGTTACGTGGGGTGGGAGGGCAGAGGGTTGCAGAGGGAGAGGCTGGAGTGACAGAGGCAGGCTATGGCCAGGAGACTTACCTGGGTGACTACCAGCCAGCAGCCCAGCACATTTCTGAAGCAGCCTGCCTGCCTGACCTGCCCTGCCCCTGTACAGGTTGTAGGGGACATGTGCATGTGTGAATAACTACGAGCCAGAGGAGAGGGGTGTGCTGCTTTGTGTGCTGCCTGTTTTTCAAACAGGCAGCTCCCGTTGGCCAGAAACCACCCAATGGGATGGTGCTGGGGGTGGGGACAGCTTATGAAGCCTTCCCCTTACCTCCCCACCTCCCCGGGGTCATAGTAGTGAAAGAGAAATGGCCCGGCAGCAGCTTTTCTGAGTGGTGTGCAGATGGGGCGAGGCAAGCAGGGAGCCTGCCTAGGGTTCTCCGCTGTGTCCATGGGCTGGATCCAGTGGGTTGGCAGGCTGGATCTGGCCTGTGGGCTGTATTTTGCCCACAAAATACTCTAATATTGCTCTAATCAATATTGTCTCAATCAGTAACACTATGCTAGAACTTTACCACAGTCATAGCAATCAGGATTGATAGAGGCACAAATGAAGTACTATAAATCTTGACCATGTGAAAGTAGTGCCTGTCCATGCTTTGAAGATCCTATTTAGAATTTTACAATAGTGTACAAAAGGATTAAAACAACTTTTGATTGTTGCATGTCTTCCCCTCACCCACTGCATTCTCACGTGCTGGGGAAAGCTTGCAGAAATGCACATTTATGAATTTACACTTCCATATAGGTCAGAAAAATCAAGTTTCTCTTAAGAGGATTCTCCATCATTAAGTGTTTCACCTCCTGATCTGTAATCCATTTGATCCTGAGCATCTCCTAGGAGTCTGAAATAATTTAGTAGCATGAGAAACTATCTTATAAATTAGTATATATGGGGAGGTGGGAAAAGCTACATACTACCTGTTGTGGCTGGTGGTGAAAATAAATGATGGGTTTGGGGCTGGCAATGGGATCCTTTCCCCAATCCTTGAAATTATTATTTTTGATTCTATACTTGGACATTTCTGATCTCTTAAATTAAATCAACTATACAATTTTGTTCTCCCATCCTCTTCCCCACCTTGTCACCTGAGAAGCTTTTCTACTGTAATTCCTTTCCCTGCTCCTCCTGAATATGTGAAGGTGGCCTTCCTACACTTCGCTGCTTCCCTTACCCACCTGAACAGATCCTCATGCAACCCCTTGGTCTTACTTTTATATTCCCTCGCCAGATGACAGGTTGTATCTACCTTCCCTTTCCTGTTTGGTCCCAGGCCCCTATCTGCTGCTTCATTGTTATCACTGGCTGCTTTATTCACTGAGCTGCCTTAAAGAAGGGAAAGAAGCATCTGCCACTAAGGGCTTGCCTATATGGGGAAATATACTGGCATCGCTATAGTGGAATAATGATGCCATAGTATTTCCCTGTCTAGACAAGGCCTAAGTCTTTATTTGCTGAAAGAAAGAAGAGAACATTTCATAGGTGATGCTTATTCCATTTGCCCCTCACTACCAGCTATGATGCCTAGTCCAGCAAGAATAAGCATGATCCAAAATTATAGTTAATGGCTTTGGCTTAATAGTTTGGGGGGGGAGGGGTGTCCTTAAATCCTTTAGAAAGCATGCTTTTAAATATCCAAATACAATGAATGCAATTATCTAAGCTAATATAGTCAAAGGCATGGGTTAGATCAGTTTGTGCAAAAAAAGGCAAAAGGATACTTAAAAAGGGAACATTACATCAGAAAGAAATTTGTGCTGACTGAAGTAGTTTCCCACTTGCCCTTCCTGTAACTGAGCAAGCCAGGAAAGGTGAAAGGAAACAGCTGGCAAAACACAAATGGATAACAATGAAAAAAAATTAAAGATTAAAAATGGAAGTATAAGCTGTAGAGCAACCTCCCAGAAGTTCTTTAGCTTCGATTGAGGGACAGTGAGGAAAAGAGAGCATCTTCTACATGGAAAAACCTGTAAATGTAGTTTATTTAAAAGAGGATTAAAGATGTAAAATAAATGACATACCATCTTCACTGGTGTGAGGCTCTGTACTGGCATCCTGGTCCACTTCCTCTAGTGTACCATGTTCACTATATGGGCTATCACTGCAGAAATACACAGCAGGTTCAGGCAATTAGCACATGATGTAGTGCTTAATGGATTCTTTATATTTGGCATAAATCTCCCAGGGGTGCCATTTCAGAGTGTGTGTGTGTGTGTGTGTGTGTGTGTGTGTGTGTGTGTGTGTGTGTGTGTGTGTGTGTGTGTAGCCCCCTCTCGCTTACTTGGGGGACAATGGGGATGCGTTCGCACCCTTTGCACCCCTCTTGCATACGAGCCTGGGCTCGGAATGTGAGCCAAGCACCCATGCACCTGTGTGCACCCCCCGGGTGCCAGGCATAGGGGACCCAGGCCACTAAAGTCAGTGCTGTCGGTTGCCTCCTCGCCTGCCTTGCAGAAGCACTGCTTGCTGCTGCAGCCCCGCACGTGGCTGGGTGGGAGGGAGCCAGTCTGGGCTTGGGAGATGGGCTGGATTTGGGTCTTCTCTGAGGCACCCTTAGCAGTTCCCTTGTTTGCTGTGCCCTCAGCAAGCTTGGGGAGGCATGTGACAGAGCTGAGGCGCAACTGGGAGTCTGCCTCTGTTCCCGGCCGAAGCAGTCCCCTGGGCTGGGGGACAGGCCACCCGAAAGGCCGTCTCCAGAGCTGAGTGGGTAGGACCCTTGGGAGGTGGAATCTGCCCAGGTTGGGTTACAAGTGGCTTTGCCAGTCCCCAAACAGTGTCCGGGGCAGGGACCTTGTGCGAGGGCGGAGCCTGTGGATGCTGATGATGTCATTCTGTCGTCCCACAGGAATTTTTTATATATATATATATATATATATATATATATATATATATATAGAGAGAGAGAGAGAGAGAGAGAGAGAGAGAGAGAGAGAGAGAGAGATGTTCTAGTTAAGAAAGGTTGGCAATCATCATGGTCAGGGCTTGGCAAGCAGCGGCGAGCCCTGCTCGCCAGCCATGCGGTTCTGCACCGGCTCTTCCGGGTTGTAATCTACTCGCCACAGGCGAGTAGATTACATTATTTGTCTAGCCCTGATCATGGTTATGTTTGCCCATGTTTCACAGTAACACTTTCCTGTGAATCTTCCATACATCAGTATTTTATTTTCATATTTATCTATCACTCTTCTACCATTGGAGTTATTCATGTAAAATGGAATCCTAGGATTTTGGTATGAACTAAAAAAGATAATATTCTGACTTACCAGTAATCGTCTCCAGCCATACATTTTTCATAAACAGGACCATCTAGCTCTTTAACATCTGGGAAAATAGCCTCATGATGGATGATGATCGTTTTGATTATTTCATTCACATGAGCTTGACATGACACCTGGTCTTGTATGTCTGGAACAGGCATCAGTGTTGGGCCAAAACATATGGCCAAGTTATAAGGATCCATCATGTTCTCATCACTGTATTGAGAGAGGCTTTGAAAGAAGAATCAAGAAAGAGACTTTTTTTCCCTGTGATCTCTTAATTCGAAAAACTACTCCAAAAAACCTTAAACTGCCAGCACAATGCAATGCTCCCCACCCTTCTTGACACTTAGACCTGTACAACACATTAAAATAAATGATTCTGTTCTTCCATTGTCTGGCAATGTGTTCCATTGTCTGGCAACATACAACACTTGGCAGATTTACAATATATAGACTAACAATGGGAAGGGGGGAATTAATTTGAATTAACCATTTTTAGCCATTGAAAATTTACTAAGGGACTACATGTGGCCTACAGCAAAGACACTGTTCTAAGAGCAAAAATTAAAAAATAGTGCTAAGGGCTTTCTGAGGGAAGAAACCTCCTTCCCCCTCACACTTTACTATGAAGCCACGTATATAACAACATTTCCAATATCTGAAACAGCATAGCTGACCACAAGATAGCCACAGAGGAATCCTTTGGTCACTGTTATGCCACTCAACCTCTGAAAACTCTGCCTCTGATGGAAGCAGAGTGATGCTGGCATCTTGCTGAACCTTGGATTCCATGTTATCCTCTTGGGACTACTGCTTGTAAATTATGCTACAGCAGTGGCTCTCAACCTTTCCAGACTACTCTAACCCGCTTTCAGGAAGCAGATTTGTCTTGCGAACCTCACTCAAACTATTGGTTTACAAAATCAGACAAAAATACAAAAGTGTTACAGCATACTATTCATAAAAAATGCTTTCTTTCCCAGTACCATATAATTATAAAATCAATTGGGATATAAATATCGCACTTACATTTCAGTGTATAGTATATAGAGCAGTATAAACAAGTCATTGTACACAATTTTAGTTTGTACTGATTTTGCTGGTGCTTTTTATGTGGCCTGTTGTAAAACTAGGCAAATATCTAGATAAGCTGATGTACCTCTGTGTAACCCCAAGATATGTGTACCTCTGTGTGAGAGCCACTATGTTAGAGGACCAGCCTGGTGTGCTCCTGGCCCAGAACCACAAAGGATACCTTTCCATATACCACCTTTCCCCCTGCAAGTTGAGCTGTGAGCTTTTTAGCAGTAGCTGAAGATCGAGGTTTATAACTCCTCAGATTAATCATTCTTAAGGACTCAGTCCCAACAAGTCTCACATCTCCCACTGATTTGATACTGCTTGGCATCTTACAGGACTGGAGATGCAGCTGGTATGCTTGCCTATCTTTACATGCATCGTCTTAAAAGGCTTTAAACTATACTTGCTAGAGAAAATATTTGCTCCATGGCAACAGTATATTGTGACATCAATGCAAAACAAAAAGAATCAAGAATTCGAAATGACTCCCCTCCAATCCTGCAAAATCTGCTTGTAAAATCAGTCATGCTACCCTTTTATGTGTCATATTTTGTTAATATGCCGTGTGCTACTCTGAGATCATAAATCTTGTTCTACAAATTACAAAGGAGATTAAGTTACTTGATTATTCATGAATTATGCTACATTGGGTAGTTAAAATTTGATGTATGAAATAAGAAAGGCTAGATGCTGTTGCCTCTATGTTCTGCATGACACACGCTTGGTGGAATATAGTAGAAGAGACTATTTTTATTGCAGCAAAGTCTTTTTTTACATGCAGTCCCAATAGATTTACTCAATTATGGAGCAAATACCAGTAAAGGAGGAATATGCCAATTAAGGGTATGATCTCTCATTCCCTAAGGGTTTATCTACACTAGAGCTGGAGGCATAATTTCCAGCTCATATAGACACACCTGCCCTTGCTTTGAGCAAGCTAGTGTGCTAAATATAGTGTAGCCACTGCCATATGGGTGGTGGGAGATGCTAGCCACCCCACATATGTCCCTAGAGTTTCTGGGATTGTACGTGAAATGGCTAGTCCATGCAGATGCGGCCACACTGCCATTTTTATACTAGGTCAGTCTCCCTGAGCTGGAATTTACACTTCCAGCCCCCATGTAGTTGCACCTCAGTAAATATATCATCATCATCTAGTACTGGTAGGAGTTCCATTGCTGCTGGGGCAGGGGAGGTAAAGCAGAGAGTGGGGGATTGCAGTTTTACTAGGGTGAATGTAAAATTAAGTGAGAAGAATGAGACTCCTGAAGAGCAGCAATGCTTGTAGATTAGCAATTGCGGAGGTCAGTGAATACTGACTCTGGCCATATAACATGAATTACCCTCTATAATCTTGACCAGTGTTAGATGATTGAGACTGGGAAATAAAAAGCAGTCTTATATACACTCCTGGTTTCAAGGCCTTATTACAGCCCTTCTCAAGAGGTACAGCTGTTTTTTTTTTCAGGTGTGGAAAAAAAGGCCCAAACAATGTGCCCTGAGCCTCTGATTGGGCGGGACTGATTAATCACCTGTGAAGCTGTGCTGCTCTGCAGCTTAGAGGGAACACTGGGCCCAAATCCTCTCTCTCTCTCTCTCTCTCTCTCTCTGTGTACGGACAAGTACAGTGTGGATTAACATCTACAACTACTCAAAGGGTGAACGTACAATTAAAGCCTAACAACGAAATCTACACACTTAGCATATTAACGTTGTAATAATACATTTTATCATTCACATCCTAAAGGTATAGTAGAAGCTCAATCCAAAACACACATTGCAGTACTGAAGGGAGGGTTTAAGGAGCAGCAGAACAAAATTCCCAGGAGGCAGGCAGTACAGAAACAGAAAAAGTCAATAACAGGGCAGACCACTGATCAAAGAAAGCATATCATATAGTGAAAATACCAGGAGTAGGGGAAAAAAAGCCAGAAAAGGGACAGGTAAAAGTAGTGGCCTCTTCCACTCTACTCTTTCCTGTGGCCCAGTTTTTTCATTCAGAATAGGCCAATTTCTGATGCTCCCATCTGTCCAACATCTGTCTCAGTTTTTCCATTTGAAGCGAAAGTGATGGGGTTGCCAATAGCATATTGTTATTTTGGGCAAAAGCACCAGTGAATTTTCCTAAAGGCACATATGAGAAAATGTGGATGTTGCTCCATCACAGCTTCTAACCACCAGCTACTGAGTGATTTGGCTGTTGCTTTTTTTCAATCAGAAAGACAAGAGTGTAGCTAAAACGTCCACTTCTAAATTATGCAAGTTATTTTTAATATGGATATTTTTTATTTGTTGTTTTGTTTTACAACTCCAGCTCTAGTTGCAGTCTTTGTGCTCAAGGCAACACTTACCAGTCTTACCATGACCTTGTGGTCAGTTAAAATGAAAAGTAGCTTCAATTTGTACAAAAACAGACCTTTTTTCTTCTGTTTTCATTGCCAATTAAAATACCCTCTTCTGTGTTAAATGAAGGTAAAATGTAAATTTTACGTAGATTAAGAAGAAACACAAAAATTTTGACACCAGCAGTAGAAGTGGGACGAAGATGCAGAATTTTGAAAGGAACCTTAAGGTACTTACTGGTTAAGGAAGGCAAACAGGTATCTCATCACTATAAGGACAGACCTGGGTAAAGTCAGGAGGAGTTTGCGGATGTGAAGAGCCCTCTCATAGAGATTATCTATTCCTGTAAGGCAGAAGATGATATGTTCAGCTCCTTTTTAGGATAAAGCCTGTACATTTCAGCTGAATGGTGTTACTCTTATACTAATATGTTACTGCTCAACATTTTTCAAATTTTGAAAAAAAGGGGAACATTTTGAATAAAACATGAAGCCCTTCCCTTTTTGACCAGATGATGCTTTTAAATATGTCCAGAAAGTCTGCTGAAAACTAACTTACTGTCGATTTCTAAGCAAGGTAGCTCATGAAACTACAATAAGAGGATTTTCCCCTCAAGGATAAATAAGTAATATTAGGAGACTAGACGTCTTTGTCATCTGTTTTAAACACGGGCTTATTGTCTGTATTTGAATTTGCATATTGAAAATATCCTTCTGATCACAGCTTTACAACTTAGTTTCTTTGTCAACACTCTCTCTCCAGCTGTAAATCTTTTAAAGTTAATGCCTTTTGGTGTTAATTCAAAAATATAAAGTACAATGATCAGATGGGTTTTCCACAGATAATTTTGTTTAGGTCCATTCAAATATTTCTGAAGTGGGCAAACCAACAGCTGTGTACAGCAGGACTAAGACAGCACAAGAACACTGGTTTCTATTGCCTTATAACAGAAAATCCTCGTCAGCATGTATTATTTTCTTCATTGTTCAGAATGATCATGTAGCTTCAACTGGAAAGCAAAAGATCTTTCGAAGTAGCAAACCTCTACTCTGAATAAGAAATCCTTGAACTCTTCTCTCAAAGATATTTTCAGTGTAAATGGCATTGCTAAAAGCAATTTAACACTTCAATAATGCCCCCTAAGTCAACCAAGAAATAATAGTACAATTCACATAATTTAAATACTGTCCTAGTAGAATATTAGAATAATAGCACCTACTAACCGTGCAATGGAGATTTGGTAACAAGAGAAACTGTGAAATGAGGACTTGGGGGTGAAGCCAACAGCCAAAACCCCTCTGTTATAGAATATGAAATTTTTCACAGAAGACATTTAAAATAATCACTTACATAAAAGGTCAGTGTTAATTATAGGCGAAATTCTCAATGTTTATTTTTGCTCTTTTGATGTGCTTATTTTATACAAATTAGCATTCACTTTCAGTTGTAAACTGTGTGTTGCTAATGTTTAAATATTTGTCCCCAATAGGGAAAAAAATCCAGTTTCTAACAGTTGATATGTTCATAACACCAACTGAGACAAGAGGAGCATCACAGAAGCAGAATTTGTGTTGCTCATACAAAAGAGATGCACCTCAACAACACTTCCTCGAAGATAAATATTTCTGCCTGGAAAATGATGGGGAAAATTCTGCTCCTGCAGCAGCAGCCATGGAAGATTCCCATTATTAACATAACAAACGTGTAGGAGGGTGAGGGGATTTGGGATGGGGTAGCAAACAGGGATTTGACTGCATGTCATTTTGCTCTTAGGAGATCTCCTGCGCACAAGTAGATTCTTCCATCCTCTCTTTTCCCTCTTTTGTAGCAGGGATAAAGTCATAGAATCATAGAGCTGGAAGAGACCTCAGGAGGTCATCAAGTCCAGCCCCCTGCCCAAGGCAGGACCAATCCCAACTAAATCAACCCAACTAGGGCTTTGACAAGCCAAGACTTAAAAACCTCTAGGGATGGAGATTCCACCACCTCCCTCGGTAACCCATTCCAGTGCTTCACCACCCGCCTAGTGAAATAGTTTTTCCTAATATCCAACCTAGACCTCCCCACTGTAACTTGAGACCATTGCTCCTTATTCTGCCATCCATCACTACTGTGAACAGCCTTTCTCCATCCTCTTTGGAACCTCCCTTCAGGAAGTTGAAGGCTGCTATCAAATCCCCCCTCACTCTTCACTTCTGCAGACTAAACAAACCCAAATCCCTCAGTCTCTCCTCATAGGTCATGCGCTCCAGCCCCCTAATCGTTTTGGTCGCCCTCCGCTGGACCCTCTCCAATGCATCCACATCCTTTCTATAGTGGGGGGCCCAGAATTGGACACAATACTCCAGATGTGGCCTCATCAGAGTCGAATAAAAGGGAATAATCACTTCTCTGGATCTGCTGGCAATGCTCCTCCTAATGCAACCTAATATGCCATTAGCCTTCTTGGCTACAAGGGCACATTGTTGACTCATATCCAGCTTCTCATCCACTGTAATCCCCAGGTCCTTTTCTGCAAAACTGCTACTTAGTCATTCAGTTGGCTTGGGACTGTGAAGGCTCCTAGAATAGCAACAGCAGAGAAAGCTTTGTAGCCTGGGGTGAGGTGTATTTCCCTCCTCATGGAAGAGACTAGCGCATAGCCTAGGATTCCAGCTTTGACCTAGATTTGTTGGTTTTTAGAAATGGTGCCCTTATTTGCTTAACAAGCAGCTAATAACTGACTGCCAAGGGCATACGCAGCATAAGCAAAAAGGAAACATTCATAGTATGGGTCCTATCATATTCCAGCAGCATGCTGCCTGTGAAGACACCATGTAAAACAGAGTTTCTGTAGGTCATTACAAACCACACTTTACAGTAATTAGCTGTGTATATATTTAACTCATTCCTAGTAAAACTGTCCCAATGTTCTGACCTCTCACTCATTACTATGGAGAAAGCATTCTCTACTGAAAATCTGAAGCCAGCACAAGTGTGAATTTGGCTGCTTTCCATTGTTTATTTAATAAACACTAATATTCCCCTCACAATGTTTGCTTTCCTTTCAAATTAAAGTTGGAGGAGAATAATTTATCTGCTGTAATCTTTTACCTAAGGATCTCAAACATCAAGGGCTACATTCTGGCTTCTTCTATGGGGGAAAAGGAGTGGATGCAAGAACCCTCTTGCACCCAGATGCATGCATGGCTGTGTTGCTTTCCAGGTGAAGGGGATAGACAGTGTTGCTTTGCCTCTGAAGGTTACTTTTCCAAAAGAGACATGGGGGGGGGGAGGGTGGGGCAGAGAATCTGCGTTGCTGTGTGGCCATAGTAAGGGGCTAGCAGCAGATCATTTACTGCGAAGCAGGATTATGAAGCAGTGCCAAGGAGAGAAGGCCCATTTTACACAAGAGCAGCTCATCTTCTACTTGCACACTGAAGACCTCTTCATCACTTTGACTCTCAGTAACAATAAACTAGTCCTACCTCATCAATTCTAAGACGTGAACGGGTATTTTCCCCACTTTTCTAGTAAGATGGTCCATCTAACCCAATATCCACAGTGGTCAATGGGGATGTGAATGGGTAACTGGTTAATCCAGTGATACTAACTGGGTAATGGTTAAACAGTTCCCCAGGAGTAGCCTGGGCGGAGGGCTGCTCCCGCCCTACCAGATCCCAGTGGCCAGCCCCACATGGGGCTGGGAGCATGAGCCCCACGAGTTGGAGGTTGCTCCTTCTTGGCTGCAGGAGTCTGTGGCCCGGAATCCCACTTAGTCAGTTAAACCTAACGTTTAACCAGTTCACTGATTAATCAGGATTTTACATCCCCAGTGGCCAATGCCAGATGCATCAAAGTGATCATGTAATCATCAAGTGATCCATCCTCTGTCATGGGGTCCCAGCATCTGGCAGACAGACGCTTCGCGACACCCAAACATTCCCTGGCTATGAGTCCTGCAGTTTGACTGTGCATTGCGTGAAGAAGCCTTCCCTTTTGTTTTCAACCTGCTGCCTATTCATTTCATTGGATAACTCTTAGTTCCTGTGTTATGTGAAGGGGTTATTCACTTTCTCCACATCCTTCATGATTTTATAGACCCCTCTCATAGTTCCCCATAGTTGTTTCTTTTCTAACCTCAATAGTTCCAGTCTTTTTTAATATTGCCTCATAGGGAAGTTGTTCTATATCCCTAATAATCTTTGTTGCCCTTCGCTGTACCTTTTCCAATTCTAATACAGGTCAAACCCCTGAAAACCGGTACTCTGGTCCGGCAACATCTGTGGTCTGGCAAGATCATGAATGCTCCTGGGCCAGACAGCCCAGAAGCCCAATGGCAGAAGGGTAGGGTTGCCAGATGGTCTTCCAAAAAATACCAAACATGCGGGCTAAAAATTTGTCGAGCAAAGAAAACAACAAAACAAAACAACACTGCCACAAACTCACATGCTATGTTTAATACTTACCTTTATTATAAACAGTCTTATTATAAACAGTCTTCATCCTACACCATCTCTATGTAAAGAGGCTTAGAAGTAATTGTGCAAATGTGCATGCTATTTTCATTGTTTTCTATTCCTCTAAAGCTAAGGCTATAGAAGAATTTAGAACTCCTTTTTATCCTGCAGCTGAACTGATTGTAGAGAACTCCCAGCGCCGATCACGCCCCACCTCCCAGCCACTCCCCCCGCCCCCACTAGGCTTCTGACACGCCCAGAGCAGCGATTGTGTCCCCGCCTCCCAGGTTAGGAGGCAGGGCTGCAACTGGCGCTGGGAGCCTGTGATTGCGCAGAAGCCTGGCGGGGCCAGGGGGAGTAGCTGGGAGTCCCAGCCACTCCCCTCGCCCCCACTAGGCTTCTGATGCGCCCAGAGCAGCGATCGCGGCCCCGCCTCCCAGCTGGGACTCCCAAGCTGGGAGGTGGGGCTGCGATCGGCGCTGGGAGCCTGTGATTGCGCAGAAGCCTGGCGGGGGCCACTGCCAGGCTTCTGCGCAATCACAGGCTCCCAGCGTCGATTGTGGCCCCGCCTCCCAGCCGCTTCCCCCGCCAGGCTTCCGTCCAGTGCGCAGCCGGAAAAATCAGAAAATACCGGACATTGCACGTGTCCGGTATTTTCTGATTTTTTTACTGGACAGAGAGTGCAAATACCAGACTGTCCAGTAGAATACCGGACACCTGGCAACTCTACAGAAGGGTCAGCAGCATGGCCAGGGGCAGCAGGGTCAGAGCCCCACAGAAGTGCTTGGGCCAGGCCGGAGAACCCCAGGAAGAAGAAGGTTGGCCGCCCATGGCAGCACGGGGACAGAAAACCCCGATAGTGCAGATCCAGGGGCTGGAGAATCCCAGCGGCCCATGGCAGCACGGGGCCAGGGGAAGAAGCAGCTTGGCTGCCTGCAATAGTGTGGAACTGAGGAAATCTGGTTGCCTGCAGCAGCATCATAGAATTATAGAATACTAGGACTGAAAGAGACCTCGAGAGGTCATCGAGTCCAGTCCCCTGCCCTCATGGCAGGACCCAGTACTATCTAGACCATCCCTGATAGACATTTATCTAACCTACTCTTAAATATCTCCAGAGATGGAGATTCCACAACCACCCTCGGAAATTTATTCCAGTGTTTAACCACCCTGACAGTTAGGAAGTTTTTCCTAATGTCCAACCCAAACCTCCCTTGCTGCAGTTTAAGCCCATTGCTTCTTGTTCTATCTTCAAAGGCCAGGAAGAACAAGTTTTCTCCCTCCTCCTTGTGACACTTTTAGATACCTGAAAACCGCTATCATGTCCCCTCTCAATCTTCTCTTTTCCAAACTAAACAAGCCCAATTCTTTCAGTATTCCTTCATAGGTCATGTTCTCTAGACCTTTAATCATTCTTGTTGCTCTTCTCTGGACCTCCTCTAATTTCTCCACATCTTTCTTGAAATGTGGCACCCAGAACTGGACACAGTACTCCAACTGAGGCCTAACCAGTGCAGAGTAGAGTGGAAGAATGACTTCTTGTGTCTTGCTCACAACACACCTGTTAATGCATCCTAGAATCATGCTGGCTTTTTTTGCAACAGCATCACTCTGTTGACTCATATTTAGCTTGTGGTCCACTATAACCCCTAGATCCCTTTCTGCCGTACTCCTTCCTAGACAGTCGCTTCCCATTCTGTATGTGTGAAACTGATTGTTCCTTCCTAAGTGGAGCACTTTGCATTTGTCCTTATTAAACTTCATCCTGTTTACCTCAGACCATTTCTCCAATTTGTCCAGATCATTTTGAATTATGACCCTATCCTCCAAAGCAGTTGCAACCCCTCCAAGCTTGGTATCATCTGCAAACTTAATAAGCAGGGCTTGACAAACCGCGACGAAATCTACTTGCCAGCCCCACACTGCGCATGCGCGCGCCGCCGGTAAATGGGGCGACCGGCTGAAATCTACTTGCCACAGGCAAGTAGATTCACTGATTTGTCGAGCCCTGTTAATAAGCGTACTCTATATGCCAATATCTAAATCGTTGATGAAGATATTGAACAGAACTGGTCCCAAAACAGACCCCTGCGGAACCCCACTTGTTATGCCTTTCCAGCAGGATTGTGAACCGTTACTCTCTGGAAACGGTTATCCAGCCAGTTATGCACCCACCTTATAGTAGCCCCATCTGAGTTGTATTTGCCTAATTTATTGATAAGAATATCATGCGCAACCATATCAAATGCCTTACTAAAGTCTAGGTATACTACATCCACTGCTTCTCCCTTATCCACAAGACTCGTTATCCTATCAAAGAAAGCTATCAGATTGGTTTGACATGATTTGTGCTTTACAAATCCACGTTGGCTGTTCCCTATCACCTTATTGTCTTCCAAGTGTTTGCAAATGATTTCCTTAATTACTTGCGCCATTATCTTTCCTGGCACAGAAGTTAAACTGACTGGTCTGTAGTTTCCTGGGTTGTTCTTATTTCCCTTTTTATAGATGGGCACTATATTTCCCCTTTTCCAATCTTCTGGAATCTCTCCTGTCTTCCATGATTTTCCAAAGATGATAGCTAAAGGCTCAGATACCTCCTCCATCAGCTCCTTAAGTATTCTAGGATGTATTTCATCAGGCCCTGGTGACTTGCAGACATCTAACTTTTCTAAGTGATTTTTAACTTGTTCTTTTTTTATTTTATCTTCTAAACCTACCCCCTTCCCACTAGCATTCACTATGTCAGGCATTCCTTCATCAGACTTCTCGGTGAAGACCGAAACAAAGAAGTCATTAAGCATCTCTGCCATTTCCAAGTTTCCTGTTACTGTTTTCCCCTCCTCACTGATCAATGGGCCTACCCTGTCCTTGGTCTTCCTCTTGCTTCTAATATGTTTATAGAATGTCTTCTAGTTTCCCTTTATGCCTGTAGCTAGTTTGAGCTCGTTTTGTGCCTTCGCCTTTCTAATCTTGCCCTTGCATTCCTGTATTGTTTGCCTATATTCATCCTTGCATGGCACCAGGGAACCGCAGAAGCATGCTGCTGGGGGCTGGAGACCCCAGGATGCCCATGGCAGCCCGGGGCTGGGGGTGCCAGTGGCAGCAGGGCGGACAGCGTGGCTGGGCGGGGGTAGTAGAGGGGCCCAGAGGCAGGTGGCTGACTGGCTCGAGACTGGTGGTAGGGAACACCTCCCCTGGTCTGGAAAATTCTCTCGGTTGGGACCAGTCAGGTCCTGACGTTGCCAGACGAGGGAGGAACAAATTGTAGCTTTTTTGAGATGGAGTGACCAGAACTGTATGCAGTACTCAAAGTGTGGATGTAACACTGATTCATATAGGGCATTGTGATATTACTATCTTCTTACTATCAATCTCTTTCATAAAGGTTCCTAACATTGTTAGCTTTTTTGCTGCTGAGGCACGTTGAGCAGATGCTTTCAGAGAACTTTCCACAATTACCCCAAGATCTCTTTCTTGAGTGGAACAGCTAGTTTAGACCTCCATCATTTTGTATGTATAGCTGGATTATGTTTCCTAACATGCATTACTTTGCATTTTATCAACATTGAATTTCACTTGCCATTTTGTTGCCCAGATACCAATTTTGTGAAATCCCTTTAATTCAGTGTTTCTTAAACTTTTTAAGACCGAGGAACACCAAACAATATATTTTTTTTAAATGAGGAACACTAAGGATTTTTTTGTTGAGAAAGAAAAAAAAAAAAAAGAAAAAGAAAAAGAGGTCGCCTGCCCCTTTAAGGGCAGCCATTTTGAACTCTGTTGTTCTCCGTGGCACACCTCTGACTGCTTCGCAGCACACCGCTGTGCCACAGAACACAGTTTAAGAAACACTGCTTTAACTCTTTGCAGTCAGAATTGGCCTGAACTCTCCTCAGTAACTTTGTATCATTTGCAATCTTTGCCACCCCACTGTTTTCCCTTTTTCTAGATCAATTATAAATATGTCTCTCTCCATTCTGATACGTGACTACTTATTTACTTTTTTTCCCGTCTTAACTAGATACTGATACATGCCCTGTTCTTTCTCTCGTCCCAGGACTGCTTATGGGCCTTTGGTGAGGAACCCTGTCAAAGTCTTTTTGAAAGTCCAAGTACGCTATATCCAACTGGGCGTTGACTACCTCAAAGAATTCTAATAGGTCAGGCATCACGCCCCTTTACAAGAGCTGTGTTGCCTCCTCCCCAACAAATCCTGTTCACCAGTGTCTGACAATTTCATTCTTTACTACAGTTTTAACCAATTTGCCTGGGACTGTAATTGCCAGGATCACCTATAGAGCCTTTTTTAAAAATTGCCGTATTAGCCATCCTCCAATAATCATCAGGTACAGAAGCTAATTTAAATGATAGGTTACATACCACAGTTAGTATATTATATTCAGAGCCCTACAAATCCATGGATATCCACTTTATATCTGCAGATGTAAATGCAGATATGTGCAGCTCATTTTTGCCAATACGGATGCAGATACAAATTTTGTATCTAGAACCTAGCAAATTTGCAGATATCTGCTTTAATATCTGTGGATATGGATGCAGATGCAACATTTTGTATGCGCACAGAGTTCTACCTATGTGACTTGCCCAAATAATGCAGAGTTAGTTGCAAAATTGGGAACAGAACTTGTGGTCTTTGACTTCTGGATCATTGCTCTAATCATAAGACAATGTTCCCACCTTTAAGTACAGGCCATTAGCCTTGCTGTGGCAAATCTAACCTCATTAAGAATTAAATTATGCTCTGAGTGTTGGGAAGGGGGCAAGGAAAGGAGGTACTTAGAGATGAGAAGGAATATTAGTTACAAACGAAACAGCCTCAGTGGAACTGATGTCAAGTGGATGGGTGGATATTTTGCAACAGACAACTAAATTTTAATCAAGCGTGAAATGTACAATGGTGTGGAAGACGTCGTAAGATCTTTTACACCCTGAAAGTCTGGAGTTCAGGGAGAAGGAAATGGTGGCAGCATAGGAGGGCGGATGCTGCACTCATCCAAAGATCTCTGAACCAGCTGCAGATAAGATAGCACTGTGGATGGACCAGGTCAGGGACCATTGTGTTTTTGAGATTGCACTTTCCAGATGCCAGAACACATAAGTGCAGAGAGGTTGGAGCCATTTATGACTGCATACTATAAGCAATGGGGGTAAGGCTGGAGGTGCTGTACTGTACCCTGTCAGTTGTGTCAATTGACTTAGTTCACATATTGTGTAACTGAAGCTCTATTTTTAAATAAAACTGTATTTTGAAAAATCACTAGAACCTGTTCATAATGCAGTGTCATCTGTGTCCATTTTGGAGGCACAGAGAATCTGCGTGCATGTTTGCTTTTCCTTAAGAAGCAGCAGTACATTTTACTCTCCTGTTGAATTATCTTGAGGGTGTTTTTTTTTGGGGGGGCAAACATAATCTAAAGCAAAATGCACGAACAACCTGCATTTAGGGAATAAAGTAGACCAGAAAAGAGGAAAATACCCCCCAAACAAACTAAAAAAATATTAAATTATAAATGAAGACAAGAATATATCCTGTCTAAAGAACATTAAGAAAACATCAAGCAAATTGGGATTATTGCTTAAACATCAAAGTAATGGAGCATTTAAGAGGCAATAAATACTCAAGTATATAAACCACAAACGTTTGCATTTGAACACAGCAGCATTTTGCAATGGAGCACTACTTAGCGGTTAGAACATGGTAAGTGGAGTTGGTCTGGTGGTTATAACTCAATAACTGGGGTTAGCCTCTATTTCCATCTCTCCCACAACCTCCCTGGTTATGTACAGCAAATATTTACCCTTTCTAATCCATATTCTGTGGTGACAAAACAGAGGTGCAAGTTTCATATAAGGAGTACGTTAGCAGGGCTGGCCCAACCATATGGCAAACTAGGCAGTCGCATAGGGCGCCAGGCTTTAAGGGGTACTAAATTAGAAGGAAGTAAAAATTCCCCCCCTCACATATTAATATATCATCTGTTATAAATGAAAGTATCTAATATTGTGCTTGTATAACAGTGAATCATTGCCAGGTCAAAAGTTGAGTTATATTATTTATTGCACATTGTGAAGCACGGCTGTGTATATAAATACAGTTAAAGTGTGTCATGGATTAGCTTCAAAAGCATGCCGGCTGGGTTTGCTGGCTGGAGGCAGGGTCTAGCAGTTCAGTCATTGTTAGTAGCCAAGTGTTGTCCAGTCACATAGTTGAGTCAGTATTGCTTGCTGCTTAGCGAAGGCCAGTCAGCGACCCAGAACAGCTGTTCTGTGTTACAAGCTGTGATGGATGGCCCAGTGTAAAACATTACAACTCAAAACCAGACTTCATTCAGTACCAAGGAATAAAGATTTCCATAGCTTCCCAAAAGTAATTTCCTCTGGAAGGAAGACATTGCCATTTGACCAGAAACACTGTGCACAACTCAAAACAGTTAAAATTTTAAAGTGTCAGCTACTGGGTGGTCTAACTGGGTAATACAGTTGTGTTAGGGTTAATGAAAAGTAGAAAAATAAATAAAAATATGTATTTTTACATTGTTTGTTTCAAATGCCAAGTAAATAAAGGTAAAATTTCATTCTAGACGTCTCATTTTTCTCTATATTGAATGGGGAAAGGGGCATACGCCACAGTCTAAGTTCACTTAAGGCGCCAAAAACCATTGCGTTGGCCATGTATGTTGGTCGTAAATTACGTGTAAGAATGGTAAAACCTGCCAAGAGGAACCACTCAGGGAAGTGGGCTCTTGTAAGTGGTAGTCTTTCTTCAAAAGTCTGCATACCAGGCAGCAAGTGGTGTTCTGTGCCTCAGCAAGGAGTTGCTCATGACAGGTGGTCTCTCCTCAGAAGTGGCCACTCAGGCAGGTTTTACTGTTGGTGCTAAGTGACAAAAGTGATTTAACTTGTGCTGACTTCACAGTTGGTGAGTGTGCAAAATCAGCACAATTTACATAAAAGGGTGCAATGGAGGAGCACTCAGCAGGAAAAGCAACTAACGAAAGTGCACAGATACAGCTGACCATCCTGCTACTTCATCACCAGTGCTTCCAGGGGCCAAATCTGGCCCTGATGTATGATGGAGTCACTCCTATTGCCATCAGTATGATTAGCATCTACTGCAGGGCTGGGCAAGAGGCTGTCAGCGGGCCCGCCTAGCCCTTTCATTTGGCCCGTGGCAGCTCCCGGCACCACCCCCCACGTGCTGCCTGGGAGTTGCCAGGGACACGTGAGCCCTTTCAGCTCCTGCTATTAAAAGGCTCCACCCCTTCCGGGTCAGCCTGCGACCACTTCGGAAATTGTTGAAGTGGCCCCCCTTCAAAAATTATTGCTCACCCCTGATCTATTGAAACAGGCTGAGTTCAATATCCTCAGAATTCCAGGAGTAGTGTCCACCCTCTTTCCCAGGCAGCAGTAACAGCTGAATTATGGCTTTCTAGTACACAGAACCCCATAATGATACAAGCTCTTCGTGCTCTATCACTTGCTACAGACTAACTCTGGAACAACCAGAATATGTCCCTGAGTAGTTGTTATAATTATTCTATGTCTATCTAGGGAACATTGCACAGAAAACACTGAATCTTTTGTAGCACCACTTCCACAGTACTTGCAAAGAAACAGCATTAAATCATAATGTTATTTCATTTGAAAATGTATGCATTAATGCAAAAAAAAAAAAAAAGCCCTCAGTGGCTACATTGAGAAAAGCTTCATTTATGGTAGTATCCTCAAAATATGCTTGACATCCATAGCTAAACACTTTCCTTTTAATATTCTTTCACTAGCAACATTATATTTTCAGATAAAATCTATGACATTTTGCCATTTTATACTTTTAAATGCCAACTTTATGTTTCATTTCTATATTCTTGTGAATCACAGCAATCTTTGTAAATAGAACTCAAATAAATACGCATTAATCTTCACAGGCTGTTTGGAAGGAATTAAGTGCAAACTGATATATTCATATCTATACTGTTACTATCAGAAGCTCTATTTAATAAGAACTGGTGCATCTGCAAGCTTAATTAAAAAATAAAAGCTTTCTAGAAACTACATGTTATATAGCAATCACATAAGGTTATGGCAATTTCTATTCTCATTCAAGGGAAGGGCCTGTACCTGCTCCTTTTAAAAATTATTAGCAAAACTCCCATTGCCTCGAATAACAGTGTCATATATGTATATGGATTATTATTATTTATATATGCGGACTGAGGCCACAGTGTGTTGGGTCGCCACAAACATGGGAAAGAGACTATACCAGTGTTAAAAGACTGGTAGCAGGGTGTTGTACAAACTGTCTGCCCCATTGCAGATAATACAATGTCTAAGGTTCCAAAAAGAAAACAAAAAACAGTAAAAAGTGTGTTTGGGACTGGAATTGGATTTTATAAATATGAAGTATCTATGTTCTACCAGGGCATGCCGGCTATCTAAAAATTCTGGTTATCTGACGGTCCCAGCTGCCCAGCCCAGCTTGGGGCAGGCTGTCAGGCCAGGAGGGAGAGTACAGGAGGGGTCTTGGGACAGGATGTCAGAGCATGCTGGGGACACAGGGTCTTGGCCGGGAGAAGGGATTGAGTGAGGGGGGTTTGGGTGCGGGGTCTGGGCATGAGGGGGGATGCTTACCTGGCTTGGCACCTTGCTGTAGCAGGGAAAGCCTCCAGGCAGCACGCTCTTGTTCCTCAGAAAGGGGGGAGGGGAGGCGCAGTCCCCATGCAGCGGGGAACCCAGTGCAGCTGCAGCACCAGGTCAGGCTTCCCACTAGCAGGGCGTAGAGGGTGTGTGTAGAAACCCCGACCTTCCCCGCCAGACCAAACTCTGCCACTTCCCCAGCAGGCTGGGGAGGGGTATGGGGGAAAGAGAGTGGCAGCGAGCCCGAGTGCGCCCCGAGGGGGAGGGGGGGCAACAGAGCCCGAGCCGAGTTCCGCACAGGTGGCAGTTTAAAAACACAGAGGTCCGAGAGCGGCTACTCAGCGCCTTGGACCCGGCCACCCTTCCCCCCTCCCAGCAGCAGCAGCCACTGTAAAAGCTGTAGCCTGCACACATGAAGGAGGAGGAGGAGGAGGAGGCTGCTTGGCACCGGAGGACCTGTGGGACAGGGGCAGTCCTGTGGGGTGGGGAAGGAGGAGGAGGATGAGGAGGAGGAGGCTGCTTGGCACCGGAGGCCCCGTGGGACGGGGCAGTCCTGCGGGGTGGGGAGGGGGCCACGCTGTGCACGGTGGTGGGGCAGCTGCAGTGGGTGGTGGAGCAGCCAGAGCCATGCGCCGCCAGAAGCCCGCCTCTGCCGGCAAAGCTCCAATGGAAGCTGCCTATGGGCTCTGCAGGAGGCGAGGGGAGTAGAATTTTTTTGCAGAACCCTTGCACCATTTGGGAAACACTGCCCTAGGAAATTTGCCAGTTTCTAAAGTTTTCTGGATAGTTAAGTGCTGGATAGCACAGGTTTTACTGTAAGTGTAGAGACAAAATTAAAACCATGAAGAGGGCCTGGAAACTCACACCAACAAAAGCAATTAAAAATACTATTGCTGAGGTACTCTCAAGACATCTGAGAAGAAACCAAAGTGCAAAGTTCAGTACAACCATTTAAGCCATCCACTGCCTTGTTTGGTGCAACAGTTCTCTGGAGGGCGGAACATCTGCACTGAGCTTTGTCCTATGTTTCTTCTATGATGTCTCTCTAAAATGCAAACAATGCTTTTAATTCCTCATGCTGATTTTAGTTTACATCGATCTTAGGTTAAGCCTTAGAATCTGTTCTAGTTTCCTTTGTTCTCACACCTATTTTTGAGCATACAAACACCAGTATGGGTTGGTGAGGGGCAGGAATCGAAATTGCCTTGTACTAAAAAACAAGGATTTTGCTTGGAAACCAAATAGTATTTCATATGAACTACTATATTCATTTCTACCTTATCACATCAGAAAGTGGAAACATATAAATACGTGCAAATATATAAATATTGTGATGGGCAAACATTTTAATGCAGGTGAAGTCAATGGATCATGAATTTCATACATATCGAATGTTTTGCTGATATTCAATAACCATGTTTAATAACAAACACATGAATATGTGTTTTATAAATATTTTAAGAAATATCAGAATTCTCCGCCTTACATTTTTCTCGGGTAAGGTACAGAGATAGGTTCACTGCTGACTATCACTGCACTGGATCCTAGTGCTGGCTGTAAATGTAAATGCAAGAACCATCCCCTCAACTTGATCAGACCACTTCCAGCTCCAGACAGGAATAAGAACTCTATTTCAAAACAAGAAGAAACCACCATGGTCTACCCAGAACAAACTCTTGGATCCGGACAAAGCTTGCTTACAGAAAGCTCTTTACCCAAGCAACCTATCAAGGAATAGATGAATTAGCCAGGTCCTTCAGTCTTCTAGAACATTGCAAAGTACGTTCTAGTACCAAATCCCCTCTCTCAATCCCCCCCACAGTCATCTCTCTCAGTTTACTTGTGACAGAAATAACAGAAAGTAGCTATGATTGACAGTGGCAAACACAGAATTTCTACAAACCTATCCTACTTCCATAACAAAGGCAAACAGAGCCTACCACTCCTCTGCCACTGAGACAGAACAGTGAAGCCAGAAGTCCAGAACTTTACTGGACTACAAATCATTTGGAAAAACAGATGGGCTCTACTCATAAGAACGGCCATACTGGGTCAGACCAAAGGTCCATCTAGCCCACGATCCTGTCTTCCGACAGTGGCCAATACCAGATGCCCCAGAGGGAGGGATCACAACAGGTAATCCTCACGTGATCCCTCCCCTTCTCCCACTTCCAGAGAAACAGAGGCTAGGGACACCATTCCCACCCATCCTGGCTAATAGCCATTGATGGACCAAACCTCCATGAATCTATTTAGCTTTTTTGTACCCTGTTAAAGTTCTAGCCTTCACTGTATCCTCTGGCAATGAGTTCCACAGGTTGACTGTGCGCTGAGTGAAGAAAAACTTCCTTCCTACTCAACCCTAAGACATACCTATTGTTGCAAGGAACTTTCATAAAGGTGGTCACCTACATCTAAGATGGCCTCATAAGTCATAAGAGCAACTAGCTAAAAGCAGGAGCAGAAGCACAATACACTCTTTCCAAAATAAAATCTAACATCGTTCAGGGTTACCATCTGTGACTTTGATCTCTGCTCTTCCTGGATAGAAAGAGACAATGGGGAACTTCTGGGAAACCTACTACAACAGAGATGGTCATCACTTCCTTTAAGGAAGGTAATTTACTGCCTCCCATCAGACATGCAGTAATCTGACTACAGAAACCATTGCTTGATGCTAGAAGCCCCACAAACTATCACTCAATGCCCAGCCTCACTTATCTCAAATAAGCTCATTTATAAGATAGACATAGGTCAGTCTCCAGTGCCACATGAACCTGCTTGGAAGTCTCAGTGAAGCTGCAGGTCACTCAATAGTGTTGTCGGGAGTTGACCTTTCTATTGCAAAGGACACATATCTATACTCATTCTGCCAGTCCTCTACCATCAGTCATCAAATATATCTGTCCTGCCTCTGAGAGGCTGCAGGACCAAATGGAAATACCTATAAATAGTTTATGTCCATCTTCTTGGAAAGAGGACAACTGGTTGTTTTGGACAACTGTTCTTTCATCTCCAAAGTCCATCCTTGCGCAAAAGGGCTACTGCAGCCCAGCTGGGCAAGGCCCACTGCACTGCACAGTGACTAGGGGCTGCTATGGTAGGGATGGACACCAGTTAACCAGTTACTCTGGCAAGCATGCTGGTAAGACACTGCTTACCAGGCAACCGGTTAACCCTTTACATCCCTATTTAACAATGAGGGCAATTAACCATCTGAACCAAATTTACCAAGGTAAATTTTCCATCATTTGATATCTTGAAATCAACACTGGATGTTTTTCTAAGATGTTATTGGACTCAGCACAGAATTTATTGGGTTGTTGTATGCCCCAAGTCATGAAGGAAGTCAGATGAGATGATCAGAATGGTCCCTCTTCTGACCGTAAAATTTTTGACTGCATGACATTTGCTCTTAGATGAGGAGCAGCTGCGTAAAGCTGAACCCATGCAAGAATGAGGTAACACTAGCAGAAAGAGTGAAATGTTTTATAGAACTTGTCTTTTCTCACATCTTCTGTAGGAGGAATCCGTCTTCAGATTGTTAAATTAGTCTGCAGCTGTGAGGCCCTCAGTGCTGCTGGATACTCAAATAGTCATGGTGGAAAAAATGTACCCACTTCCATCTCAGCAGGAACAGAATATTACATACTCACGTAAATGACAGAGCTATCCACCCATTAATAACCTCTGGGCTAGACAGCGGCAGTTTATGTTATCAAGAAATGAAACCAACACACTGAGCTCCACCTAGTACAAAGCACAACTGTCCATTTGCTGAGCAACACAGGGTACCCGAACCCATCACCCTGGAGTTCTGCATTTTGGGTTGGCTTCCCATTGACTAGATGGTATTAAGGTACCTGACCTAATTAAAATGTTCACATGGGATTCAACGTAGCTACCTACAAGACTGTCTGTCTTTGTAACACTTGCATCCAGCTGAGACAGTCTGCCAATAGAACAAGGTACGGGGGGGGAATGTTTTCCACAAGAGCTGGACCTTAACTATGGAACTCACAAAGCCATGTTTTGTGCCCTGTTGATTCTGGGCTGTCTTGGGGCCATAGAGTATCCCAGTGTAACTCAGCCAGTCATCGAAGGTTGCCTATCTTACAGTAACTTGTCCCTGCTAAGACTTTTTGCAGCATTAGGTGCTGTGGTTCCACCTCCTTCCATTCCATCCCTGTGATTGCATTGAAGGAGTCCTCTGAAGACAGCCTGCAGCTAGCTGTCCAAGTTACTATGTTGAGGGGATTTTTCATCAGCTGGTTCTGAGGCTTTTTGAGCCTTTTTATGCTGCTTTCCCCCCTTTATCTAGTGTATAGCAGTAAGAACTTCACCTGGAATAGAGAATTATTATCCTCCTTCAGGCCCTGATCCTGCAAAGGGCTGAAGTATTTTAACTCCCCCAAAAGCAAATGGGAATTGAGAGCACTAAGCATTGCCCAGGAGGCGCTCAAAATCATACACTGTTGGATCACTAAATAGTTATTCATCACTATTTGCATGAGACGATAGCTCTTTTGGCCCACTTATGGCATCATTCCCTTGTTCTGCCCTAAAGATCACAACAAAACGTCAGTATATGTACATTTAAATATCACACATACAGGCTGAACCTCTTTTAACCGGGACTTCCTGTGCCGGCAACATCCGTGGTCTGGTAGCTAGGCTGGTAGGTACAATGCAGCGAGGCTGCCCAGCAGGGCCAGGAGCCCAGCACACAGGGAGCTGTGCTGCCCAGTGTAGAAGGGAAGGGGGTGAGTGGACCAGCAGTGCAGCAAGGCCGGTGGTACAGGGGGAGCTGGCTAGGAAGCTGGTAGCTTGTCCAAGGCTGGCGGGGGGCAGATATGACCTCCCCTGGTCTGGCAAAATCCCTCATCCAGGACTGGTCAGGTCCCAAGGATGCTGGATCAGAAAGGTCCAATCTGTAGCAAGAAAGACGGTCTTCCTGCTGTGCTGACAACAAAGAGTTGTATACATTGATCCTTCTGGAAAAAAGGAGCAGGCCCAGCTGCAAATAGGACTAATAATTGATGCAGATAGCAAACAAATTGTTTCAGAAAAATCAGTTAAATGAGTGTTTTTTTAGGCAGCTACTGTATTTATGAAAATTTAATTCTACAGAGAATGAAATAGGAATTTTTTTACTTACTGACACAGGAAATAAGATCATTAAATCTTTCCTTAGGAAAGACAGGATTTTCCAGCCCTCGGAAATAGAGCTTCAGTACTCCAGCAACTGAGTTAATGTCATGGTTGCTTTGGTCATCTGCCAAAGGATTTTCACCTTAAAAATATATAGAGAAGCAGTCTTACTTACTAGCATTTCACATAAATGAATAAAGATTTGATTTGACTACATGGGACGTTGCATGGTAGTAAAATCATAAACACTGGTTTAGAAATCTTGCATGATTAAACTGAAAACAAACAATCCCTGCCTGAAATAAATCTTTCTTTAAATTACATAACTCAGTGAACCCATAGATTATGAAGTGGAGAGTGAATATTTTGGGATTCATTAAGATTTGCATTAGTGAAATAAAGAATGTGATCATTCTTAGTAAAACAGGACTTTTAGGACTATTCTTAGGCATCTTATATAGAGCATATAAAACTAAGAGATTTATTTGAGCTGCACATCTCTCTCTGGATTGAAAAAGCATTCAGGGAAACACAAGAAAATGTGCATAATGCAGTTGTATGAGTACAATATATAGAATCAAAACCACTAAAATTCACAACAAAATACTGCATCATTTAAAAGACTAAACTGCACGTCAAAACATTTTTAGCTATAATGATATAATATGACTTCAAGAACATGTCTGTAGCAAAACAATTTCCATTTTAATAAGGTTGACTTTAAAGGTAAACAATAACAATCCATAACTGTCCTCAGATATAAGGATACTGCATCATTTATCATATAAAAATAGTTACTGCATATATCTGCTCAAGTATCAGATCTGATTTTACAGGGTATGGAGTTCATTTTAGAGTGTGAAAATTCAGTCTACTCTTTCTTCTTGCTGTTAGTCACAAGACAGATTTTCCAACAAGGGATTCTCTTATTAAAAGATGATCTCAAAAGGTTATGCTAGAAATAAAAAATGATTTGTAAAATCCCAAAAGAGATGACTTAATTACATGTTTCTAAAAAAAATAAAAATAAAATAAAATAAAATAAAAAAGCAAACACTATGCTTTAACACCATCTGAGAATTGCGAGCTCTTTCAGATTCCAATTCTTCTGCCACAGTGAGCGACATCAGAACAATCACAGACTTAACGTAGGTTGAAAGACAATCACATTTATACCCCTCTGTTCATTCTCTCATAGCTTTCTCAAAAATTATCCTCTAGGATGAAATTTTTTTAGGAATGAAAATAGATGTTAAAATGGAATGACTCTTTCAACAACCTATGTTTGTATTGATTGTGATGTCACTTTGGCAGAGGGACCAGAAAATCGAGCACTCATATCTTGCAAGAGCCAGTAACAATGGTGTCAAATTGTGTTAAATTTATCCAGTTAGTATTTTTGCTTCTTTTAGGACTTTTAAAGATAATAAAAACAGGAAAGAGAAAGAAGTCATGATTTCCAGTTTACCATTGGTAAATAAAACATTTTACAGACAGTATAAGGGTCATAAATCTAGTGCACTTTTATAGAAAAATATAATCTTATGTGCCTAAGGGCAGAATAAAATGAAAATGTTGAAAGTCATTAATATACTGGGCAAGTAAATATGCAGATAGGCAAAACTTGAGGTACAGTGAAAACAGTACATAAAATAGCTTAAATGTCCAATACAATTATTACATTTTAATAGATTTTTTCCCAAGAGCTGGATCTCAGATTGCTCATATGGACGTAAATTCAATTACCTCTCTCAAATGAATTTTTAATATCATTGACTTCCACCTGAGAACCAGACACTCTGAAAATTCCCTGATGCTGAAGACCTAAAGGGTAGGGAAAGAAAAGATGAGCAATGAGATCATATAATTTATTTTTTAAAAAGTAAATGACAAACAAGAGAAGGTAAAATCATTATGCAAAATATACTTTATGCAAAATAGCCAAGATACTAATGAAGTGACATGACGTATTTCAGAGCTTACCATATAAATTGATAAATCTGATGCAGCTTTCCACTATGAGGGGAATAACTTGTCCTGAATCCTGAGGACACAAAAGCAAAAAGAATATAACTGCAAACTAAAAGAAGACAGAAGTTAGATCACATATAAAAATGGATTTTATTGATAACATTACTGTCTCAACCTTGAATTAAGTAAAACAATCCCTTCCAAACAAAAGTGTTCTCCCACTTTTGCCAGAAGACTAAAAAAGTAATATTGAAGTCCTTATGCAAGTCATCAAATCAAAGACATTCACTCGGGGCAATAATTTTTGGTGAGGGGCACTCCAAGATGCACTTTTTGGGGTGTGTGTGTGTGTGTGTGTGTGGGTGTGGGTGTGGGTGGGTGGAGGAGGGGGTTATGACCTGGGGCAGTGTAGGGTCCGAGAGGGTGCTTGTGTGCGAGAGGATTCTGGCCAGGGAAGGGGTATAGCAGGGGGTACAGTGTCTGGGAGGGAGTTGTGACCTGGGGCAAGGGGGTCCAGAGGGTTTGGATGATGACCTGGGGGAGGGAATTGGGGCAAGGGAGGGACAGGGGGTGCCAGAGGCAGTATCTGGCTGGGAGGCACTTACAAAGCATCTCCCGGCCTGCAGCACCCCCAAGGCAGGCTGAGATCCCTGCCTGCTGCAGCCCCAGACTGCCTAAAAATACAGGCTGTTCCCTCCACAAAGCTCTCAGCTCCAGGTGGGGGAACAGGCTTTCGTTACCCCAGCTTTCAGGCAATTCTCTCAGCTCTGATTGGCTGTTTCCAGCTAATCAGAGCTGAGGAATTGGCTGAGGTCAGTTTTTACTGTCCAGTTGTTTCTGGCCAATAGGAGCTGAGGATTGGGCTGGGGGCGAGGAGATCACACGAAGCTTCCCCCCTCCCTGCATAGCAGAGAAACATAGGCTGGACCCGGTGGCTTGGCAGGCTGGATCCAGCCCCTGGGCTGTATTTTGCTCTGCTGTGAATTAACTGATGGCTGAAATTTTATCAACTTATCTCATTGCATGCGGTTAACTTAACATACATGTATCCTCATTTCATGCAGTTATTTTAGACTCTTGAAGCAAAATGAGTTAAGCAATGAATTTCCTTTTAAATATACAATTAAAATTCATTATCACAGTATGAAAATGAAGCTTGTGCATTCTTTTAGTCTATTTTCCCATTAGTAGTTGGAATTAATTTTACATACTGTGGAGCCAAATTGTTGTAGATGCTTGTTCATATGGCCAGGCCTAAAAGGCCAGGAAAAGGATGTTAGTTGCCCCTATTCTGGCTCCTTTGACGTATCAGAAGGGCGGTTCCATAGGCTATCTGCAGTAAGAGCCACCAAATGGCACAGTGTGGAATGCTATGCTGTCTACTTCCTGATCTGGAAATAACTACCACCGGCAGCTACCTGTACAATATATTCCTACACTAAGCAGGACTAAGCTGTTTGAGAAGCTTGTGTACATGTCTGGGTAGGCCTACTAATGGGGTGGGTGAGGGAGTGGGAGAAGGAGAAAGGGCGATTGCCCCAGGGCCTGGTGATTCTAAAGGGCCCGGGACTCCTGGTCACCACTGCTGCTACTGTGGCAGTGGTGGTTCTGGAGCCCTGGGCCCTTTAAATCACCTCCTGAGCACCATGCAGCATGCTCCAGGTGGCTCTGAGGTATGGTAGGTGGGGAAACAGTGTGGTGCATTCTGGGTGGTGTCAAGGACTGGCTGCCTGCTCCGCCCCTTCTGTAAGAGGTCCTACCCCTTCTGAGAGCACAGAGCTGTTACCCCTACCTTGCCCTAGCATGGCTCCCCTGAGCCTGGGTTTCTGTCAGAATACAGGCATACATTAATGCAGCTTTAAACTCACATGCTCTCCTGTATGGGACTCCACTATAGTTGTCTTTGGTGACAATTTGTGATACAGCCAGAAAGGGAGGTTAACAAATTTGGGCCTGATCCCCAAATTCTCTCCAGTGGGATTCTGAATAAGAGTAAGTACCAGTATAGATCTATGTGCAGGATCAGAACCCGTATTTCTAAAACATCTTGCCTTTGGTGCATGGATCACAATCATGGCTTTAGCTAAATATAGAGGGTTTTGGTTTTATATAAAAAATGCCCATTTAAAAATAATCAGTGGAAGGGAACAGGAAGTATTTGATCATACACAGATTCTTGATTTCTGAAGTTTAAATTCCATTAGACTGTTTTTCAAACCACTAAACATCCAAAAGAATTCCTTCTCTGAGGACTTGACATGGCAGGAAGGCATGTGTGTTTCAATGACCTCAAGTGCTTTGCGGACAGTTCTAACTCCTGGTAGGGTCACCCAAACTGGAAATGTGTAAGGGAAGGGACCAAATAAAAAATAATCTATCTATTCTGCACAGGCTCAATCTAGCCTTGTAAACAAGTTGTTATAAAAGCACAAGGAGATAGCCATTCCAGCAAACAGCACAAGAGAGAAAGATGATGGAGCGCTGTTCATGCTCTGCATAACATCTGTTGGCCCTGGTCTACACTAGGGTTTTATTTAAAAATAACCTCCCTTAGGTCAAATTTATAAGCGGAGAGTCCACACTACCAAGTCCATTATTTCTAAATAAGGGGCTGTTTATTTTGAAATATGTACTCCTGCTTTTCTTGGGGAATAACGCTAATTTAGAAATAGTTATTTCAAAATAATGGTAGTATGGATGCTCTGGTACAGCTATTTTGAAATAGCTACTCCTCAGAGTAATTTGAACTAATTACTCCGCAGTGATTCCCGGGGCTCTAAATCGACTTAGTGCGTCCACATTAACTGAGCCTGCCTCGGACTAATTTCGAGGTTTCCCTGTAGTTGGGTCACGCTATTTTGGTTTTGTAAAATCGGGAGTTATTAAGTAAAATTTAGTTATTTTGAAATACTTTTTTAGTGTAGATATGGCCTTGGTGTTAAAAAGATCAGATCCAAGAGAGTGGTTACTGTTTACTGGGTTCTCTATTTTGGCATTACAAAAATGGGATACGATTTACTCAATAGAGATTAAGGACTATGAAGGAGTTATCAAATATGCACTGAGGACATGAACAATATATGGTTAAAATGAATCTCAAATATGAAACGCTCAGAGCATGAACTAATTTATTTCAAAATTTAATATAAAAACTACAAAGAAAACAAATAAAAACCTGTCACTCAAAATATGCAACCTTTCTTTTTCTTATAAACTAGTCCTTTAGTTTCATGTTAAACTAAATTAGAAGTTAAGAGTTAAGACCAGGCAAGATTCTATATGTCAAGCTTCTGCAGTTTGTGTCTAGTTTTTTACTAAAAGATGATATATGTATTCTTGTTTGGGGAAAAAAAACTAGAATGGAATTGCTGAGACAACCTACCTATTGCTTTGATGTACAACATGATAATGTTTTAAATGAGGTTATCATAATTTCAGTAACTATTCTACTTTAAGTAATGTCAATTTTAGAATTTCAAAAAAAAAAAAAAAAAATAAAAAAAAAAGCCAAAGGAAGGGTTGGTTTATTTTAAGTACTTAGCAAAGAGTGGATGGCTAAGAATCAGCAAATCAAGAATCAACAATAATTACACCAACATTTTCATTTCAGGTTGTGGAATGATTCAGTAACAGATAAATTAATTTGCAGAGTTCAGCTGCTAACCTAGGAATCCTACAATAATTAAAAACAACAAATGCTAGGTTGTCTTTGTACTAAGCAGCAAAATATTAGAACACATACATCACACGCATTGCTAGACTACTGATCTATGCAAGGAATGTACAGCAGCTAAAAGGGTACTGTTTGCAGTAAGAAATTACCAGAGTAAACATGACTATTTAATGCATTTTTTAGACTAGACTCACAAAACTAAAACATTGATTTGGTCTTATTTTTCACATTTGCCCAAATTGCTAATAAAAAGTAACGGGCCTTAAGTTTTTGATCCATTAGTGGGGCAAAAAATATTTAAGGAAGGAATCTGTTTTTGATAGATGTCACCAAGACTGGCCCCTTTTAATGTCATTAATTCAGATAAAATATTTGCTATTAACAAGCATATATTTCGTACTGATGAGCACATCTTGTTAATGCAGTTATGTAATAATGAGCCATCCCCCCATTTATGGGGTCAGTCAAAATGACTCATTCTTTCCATACAAAGCTCATCCTTTGACTAAGGTCCCTTCCCCCAAGCTAGCTGCCTTACTGAATGATCTGTCATTAAGCTACCTTTTTCTTAAGACTGGACATGCAGGGGAACAGTCTCTCTCCTTGTGGCTGAGCTCTCACCCAGATTGTCTCGTAGGGTATGTCTAGACTACATGGCTCCATCGACGGAGCCATGTAGATTACGTTTCTAGACATAGGGAAATGAAGTGGCGATTTAAGTAATCGCCGCTTCATTTACATCAAAATGGCTGCCACGCTGTGCCGATCAGCTGTTTGACGGCACAGTGCGGTAGTCTTGTTGACCGCCCCAGTAAACCTCATTCCACAAGGCTTCCCTTGTCGACCGCGGAGTGTCCAGACTACCGCGTTGTGCCGCCAAACAGCTGATCGGCACAGCGCGGCAGCCATTTTGATGTAAATGAAGCGGCGATTATTTAAATCGCCGCTTCATTTCCCTATGTCTAGAAACCTAATCTACATGGCTCCGTCGACAGAGCCATGTAGTCTAGACATACCCATAGTGCCTGTGCAAGATTTGGATTGAGCTGGAGGGCTAAGTTTCATTTTATGTCTATCTTTGCATAGGTCATTGATGCTATGACATTTATGTTTTGACTAGTGCTATGATTTATTATTATGTCTTTCTATCACAAAATTATCTCTGTGAAATGCAATGAGCTTTCATTGCAGTTGCACAGGTGTCACCCAAAACTCCATTGGAAGACAGTGGGGATCACATTTGTGCCACTGAGGCTGAAGTTTGTTCTGCAAAATATTTACTACTACAAGAAGAAAAGCACCCAGCTTGACTCAGATCCCAGGCTAAGTTTCCAGGAGTTGTTGTTTTGATTTTTTAAAATTATCTAAACCTTATTACAGGATTCACCTGAAGTTCTATTCCTCCAACATAGGACACTGTCTACAACAATGGCCCACCTAGAGCTTTGATCTGGCCCGCAAGGCAGTTCCAGGCTCCGCCCCCTAGCGCAAGAGTCGGCAACCTACGGCACACATGCCACTTATGGCACACAAGCCAATTTTCAGCAGCACGCAGGAGGGAGCCTCCCCCCTCCCTGCAGCAGGTCAGGCTGGGACCAGAGGCACCACTGTAATGGTCACGCAGTCTGTGGTCAGCCCTGGAGGCTGGACGCCCCCCACTGTCAGGGCCACACAGTCCAGGGCCGGCCCCGGAGGCGCCGCTATTGTAGCCACGCAGTCGCATGGCCATGGTGGCGGCACCTCCGGCCTCCAGGGCTGGCCCTGGACCACATCCTTAGGTTCTCTGGGGCTGGCCCCAGACAACAGTGGCAGCGGGACCTCTGGGGTGGCCCCAAACTGTGTCAACAGAGGCAGTGGTGCCTCTGGGGTCAGGGCCTAGACCACATGGGCCCTGGCCGCGGGGCCTCCCTCCAGGGTGGGCAGCACAGCGTAGCTGTGGCTGTTGCTGCAAGAGGGCATAAAGCCAGGTATGGTCCCCCCTCATGCCCAGAACCCCTGTACCCAAATCCCCTCATGTCCCTCCTCCCCCAAGACCCAGCACCCCCAGCTTGCTCCAACACCCTCCCTTGTTCCTGCCCCCTCCACCTGGCCAGACACCCTACTCCCAGCCTGCTTCTGCACCCTATACCCCACCCAGACCTTGCAACTTCTCCCCCTTCTGCATCCACATCCCTCCCAGATCCTGCACCCCATCCCTATCCTACTTGCTAGCAGCCCTATCTCGTGCACTGTACCTCTCATTTTTGTCCCTACCACAGAGCCTAAGAAAGTCCATAAAATTCATTAACTCTGGACCCCCAGAAAAGTAAATCTGGTCTATGGGAAGCCCTGAACCTCAGTCTCCCTTTTCCCTTCTCCTCACCCCGTGAGGCTGGGGCACCAGAGGAGTGAGGAGGAGTGTCTCAGTTGGGGCCACATCACAGAGTTGGGGGTTTTTGGAGGAATTTTTTTGCTTCTCACTTGTGTGGTCCCCAACTGATTTTTCTGTGGGTCAGTGACCCCTGACCCAAAAAAGGTTCCCCATGCCTGCCATAAATAAAGACAACATTGAAACTTTTTGTGTTGGACAATATTTTACTTTATTTAAAACAAAATTTGATAAACTAACATGACAAAGTTAAAACGCTTAATCGGTTTCATAATTTAAATTAAACCGTTCTCACTAGCTGCAGCTGGTTCAGAAAACCAAGTCACCGTCCCCAGCCTGTCCTTGCCTCCCCTTCCCCCATCCTTCCCCTGGCACACAAATCCATGAATAAGTTAAATCTCAGTACGCCACTTCTGAAAGGTTGCTGACCCCTGCACTAAAAGGGGTCTTATAAATCTTAATTTATTTATTAGTGAAGCTGCTGTAAGTGGGACTATTATTGACTTTAAAAAGCATCATCGGCACTTGGACCCGTACACAGAGGTGAATAAGTCAAATCTCTGCACTCCACCTCTGAAAGGTTGCTGATCCCTGCCCTAGTGTGTGGCCTGGGAGCCAGAGACATGTGAGCCCTTTCAACTGCTTCTATTTGAAGGGCTCGTGCTTGCTGGACGGCTGCTTTGCCTGGCAGTTACCTGGCAGGCGCAAGCTCTTTAACCAGAAGCAACTGAAAGGGCTCACAGCTCTCAGACCCACTCACCTGTTGCCGGGGAGCTGCCCGGGAGGCACGAGCCCTTTCAGCTGCTTCTATTCAAAGGGCTTGTGCCTGCCAGGTGGCAGCCAGGCAACAGGCTAGCAGTGGGGCCAGCAGCTGCCAGCCATGTTATGTGAATTCTAAGCCTCCACCCCAGACAACTCAACCTGCGGGTAGTTCTCAACCCCGCCCCTTCCACCTGAAGCCCCACCCCTTCCGGGTCAGCCCACGCCCACTTCCAAAATTTGTGAAGTGGCCCCCCTTCAAAAATGATTGCCCACCCGATCTACAAGGTCATAGCTAATTTATGGAGAGCAGCAAGTTCTTGCTTATTAATAAGGTAACATTTGGAAGGACTATGGTAGCCAAAACTGAGTTATGAAACAATCTAATTTCTTAATGCAAACCTCCCCTGTAAGATCAACTAGAGAACTAATTTTAAAGCCAGGTATGAATGCAACTTGGCAGTGAGGAAGAATCAGCTCTCTTTTCACTAGAACTATACCTGGTGTCTGGTGTGAGAATTCCTTCGTCCTCGGCTAGGAGCATTATTAGAAATAAAGAAAGAAAAAGAAAATAATAAATACAGCAAAGACACTGAAGTATGCTTCTCACAATTTTGCACAATATAATGAATTCCTGAAGTCATGGGAAATCAAAACCTGGATTTCAGACCCAGTGTACTATGGGTTCTACATAGGGTTCTGATGCATTTAAAATGATTACAACTACTAGTAGGAAATAATGTCAGATCGTGGAATAGAACATTACACTTTATCTTTTAATTAACTGTAAATTCTTTATGAAAACTAGGCTGTCACTATCATCCATACTCCAATTCAATACATTATAAGGAAGTTCAGTGTGAATATTGTATTCTTCTCTTTCCCTCTGACTTTAGGCATTATTTTATTGATCAGCTGGCAAGAGCCCCAAGACAGATTTGAATATAATGATCTTCCTCAGTTTACATGAGGTCTTCACCATTACAGCAAGAATTGTTGAAATCAGCCACTCAGAGAGCTGGTGTCAGTACCTTGATAAATGACTCCAAATCACCATTAGACAGCTTAGCCTTATATTTGGATTGGGGCCTGGGCTTCTTGTGTTTCTGGGGATTAGTGGGAAGATTTGGAGGCCCAAGGGAAGGGAATATGATTACTGAGCAAGGTAGAAAAAGTCACAGAACAACATAAATATCTGTAAGCTTGTGGCAAAGTAATAAACCATTTTAAGAAGAAAAAAGGAAAACAAAAACAGTACTTGTCAAACAAGGACATTTCACAAGATTTAAATGTAACAAAGGATTAAAGAGAGCAAAAATCCTGCTAAAAATAAATACCTCACTGATAATTCTGACTTTCTTTACAAAGCTGCCATAGAAGAGTCATGTACCAGCTCTCCCTCCCCCACCAAAAAAGGTGCATGATTGCAATGGTCTTATTATTTTGTATTATGCATGAAACGTGCAGCAGGAACAAAAACTCATCCTGCCAACCACAGTACGATACACCAGTATTCTAAGCACCTGTTTTATTAAGCAGAAAAGTTGCCACATGGTGGAGAAAAGTCAAATGAAAATTAAAACTGATCATTGTATTCCTTAGGCACTACATAGATATTTTCCTCTGGAGCCAGTAACTGTTAAACAGATTAGCCTTTCACATTAATACTGACAACTTCTTTTCACAAAAAAGATCACTTACAATTACTTTAAAACGTAGAAAAATGGTGGTGGGACACTGGGATGGTGTAGGACTGGCAACTATTTTTAATTAATCATTAAAGAAATTCTTCTCCCCTAAAACTTCTATTTTCACAGTAGTGCTTTGGCAGCAGAAGAAACTCTACTTGAGAAGAGATATCTTGCAAAACTGACAAGTTGGAACACTGCATTACGACATAAGACTGCAGAAATGTTTATATAATTTAAAAAGATTTCACCCCTATTCACCAGAGCAAAAATTTGCTTTAAATGGAGGTTTCAACTTTATGAGATTTTATGGAGGCTTCTCTTCTGTTCACAGTATTTGACATTGCCCAAACCGTTCACAAAAGTACTTTATAATCAAGAGCGCCATTTTGGAAGAGTATGGGGTGGGGGGGGAGAGAGGGGCAGCAGCCATGCATATTGGGATGCTGCTTGCTTTTCTTCCCGTTCCCGACAATAAGTGAGTGAGGGGACAGTACAGGGATTCCATGCATGCCTCTAACTCCTAATTAGTGAAGGGAGGAGCAGAGCAGTAATTCATGGAATCCAAGTACTTTCCCCTTGCTTCCTGATAGTCAGGAAGAAAAGCAAGCAGCATCCTGATACACATGGCTGCTGCCCACCCTGCTCTCCCGACATGGCGCCCTAGTTTATAATCCCAGAAAAAGATGGACAAGTCAGTTCTTAATCATTTTATAGTTACAGCATTAGCTTAGTTAGATGCTAGAATGTGTGGTGCAAATATGCTTCTGTACATTTATCAATATTTGTATTTCAGATTCCTTACATTCTTCATTATAAGTGATTTCTGAATCTTCATTATGTTTGTAGTTTCCTGTAACAAAAGAGATTAAAAAAATATATCTTACCTTGTGGTCATGTATTCAGCTCTGTGACCTAGAAGAGTTCAATGAACAAGGATTCAGTTGTAGTTGATGGAAATAAAAGCTTTTTTTATGTAGCTATACTTATGTTTGCCAGTTTACTATTCATCTTGAATTATTTTTAACCCAAGTTTATTTCACAAGATTTACAGCTGCACAAAGATTCAGGGCAACGTGTGGTTATCGTCCATCTCCAGAGTTTTAAATAACTGAAAACAATCCACATAAGCTACTTCTCAGACATTTTCTCCTAAAGAACCATTTGGTACTGTAAGTAATGTGATGCAAAATTCTAAATAGACTCCATTGTTTATGCTCATGTATTTTAATGACTAAATCAATATGTAAATAGCGCTTTGCCAGGATTAGATTGCATCTTGACTGTTGCCTAAGCTTGCTCATTGCCAAAAATAGAGAGTTCTTGACTGTAACTGCTTGTTAATAACAATTTTGTTATTCACTTAAGGGTGTGCCAGTGCTGCACATTGAACTGTCCGTAATGATACCCAAGTCATTTTCTTGAGTTCATATAGCTCATTTATAACCATGAGGTATATGAGTAGTTTGATTTTTATCTCCCTAATGTGCATTGTTTTGCATTTATAAATAATTCATTTCATTTACCATTATGTTGCCTATTCACTTAGCTTGGTTAAAGCCCTCTGAAGTTCCTGAGTCTTCTCTGGATTTGACATAATTATTTAGGCTAGTCATCTGCAAATATTTTAACTTCACTGCTCAGCCATTCATCTCCGGGGCAGGGTGGGGATTGGGGTGGAGTCCCACAATGGGCAGAGTTGATGTTGCTGCCATAGGACCAGGGGTGGAAGACTGGCCTGATGTAGATTTTCCCGTTAGCTTTTTCTCAGCTCCAGGGAGTATCTTCTCTTGGCTTTCCTATCTCCCATCTCTTGGGTCCCCACTCACTAATGCTGTTGTGTGGGAAATGGGTTCATTTGTTCGTCTCCCCTCACTTGCTCCCAGTTCTTCAGTGTGCTAGTTCATGACAGTTCCCCAATTCTTCTTTTGAGGGTCTAAATCGGATCACCTGATCCTGCAGTCAGTAGAGTAGAGCCACAGTGGAGCTCTGTGGGGCATGACAGTCTGTGCTAATGGCTTTTGTTACAGGATAGGAGCCTTACAGAATGTTGCCATTTATGTGTTTGCAAAAAAATTCAGGAAGCAAAACAGTACATTATGCACAGCTTTTAATTAAGAGTGTGCCTGGTATTGTATTATTTCTCAAATCAGAACACAGATGTTTCATTCAATAGCTTCATTGCCAAATATAACAATATGGACAAATGAATCTATTTGCAAAATGCAAACTAATACCTACTGAAGAAATAAAACCAATTTATAGCTTTCTCTTGTGCAGGAAAAGGCTCTAACTGCTGCTCTGAATTATGCCTGGTAAAGAAATCAGACTGGGCACTAGGACTCTGAGCTTTGTAATTTTCTACTGCATATGCTTTAAATATTTTAGTGGGTTCATCCTAGAATTGCTTTCCAGTATCTTCTGCATCATTTACCTTCTCCAAGTGTCCTGTGCAGTAAGTCATGTTTTGCTTGCAGTTTTGTGATGAGATTACTCCCTTCCAGGAATTCTCTGAATTTCTGCAGAGATGAAAATCAATTGATCAATTTTATCTTTTACTTAAAACCAAGATCTTTGCAGAATTCTTTCTGAAAACACTTACTACAGGTGTTTGGACAACTTCACAAGGTTGAAGAAGCAACCAACATACCATGAAATAGAACTGCTCAGTCTCCTGCTGGTTAGCTCTTCTTTTTGCAATGCTGGGCTTACTCATGTATGTCTCAGAGACGGTTGACTTCACAGACTCTGTGGAGCGACTGTGCTGGAAACATTCTGATACGTCATAGTCCTCAATGGTGACCATGTCTTGTATTGTCTGCAAAGTAGCTTCTGTTGTTTTCTTAACCTGGTGTGAACAAATGCGATTTATCAATTACAGAAAGGAAGATAAATAAATCCTAGAAGCAGCTTAAAATGGAAACTAATTATTGAAGTGAATTCACTCTTACATGCTCTGTGAATGAACAGTGGGTTATGACAATAGCAAGTGACATGTTTCGCGTTGGTATAGAAATAACAGAATAAAGAGATCACTGGTTCCTAGAACTGTCACTATGCTTTAATATGTTACTAAAACCAAATCTAGGCTAATCTTCTGTTGACTGAGTAACAACCTCAGAATTTGGCCTCTGAACAATAAAGTGGAAAACAAAGTGGTAGTGAATAGAAAGAGGTAAAGAAACTTGTGCTCTAACCTGAACTGTTGGCTCCCCAGATTAAAATATGATTGAGCACATCTGCTGGCATGGCTTGCAGTGCACTGTGTTCTCCCATGAGAAACTCTGGTGCAGCAATAACCTTATGTTGGTAAGGGGATAGATGTTTTAAAGATCATGTCTATAACCCACAGCTACAATATGGGTGAAGAGATTGAAGAACATACAGTTTACACAGCTATCATAGCATCTCCTACTAGCTGCAGAAATGTGTATTAGTATGGCCATTCAGAGTGGACAGATGACTAGAAACACAACAAGAGATGTACTGCATCCTGACAATGAAAAGACAAGTGAGAAGATCCAGTTGGTAGTGTGTGTACCATGAAGCTCTGCAGAATGGAATGTTTGATGAATATGTTTGGGGGCAGAGATGAAAGTGGGCCAGTATGGTGTACTGGTAAGAACCAGCCACCAGTACTGGCCCATTCATGGTGGACATTAAAGTTGCCCCATTTGCTCCTCTCCTGTTGGTGGTCCTGCCAGGAGAGTCTGACTCCGGCAGCCCTGACATGACCCTACCTGCAGGGCCACCAAAACTGGGGGGAGGGGGGGGAGGGGTGTGAAGAGAGGGGAGCAAAAAGGGCAGCTGCCCTGGGGCCCAGTGATTTAAAAGGGCCCAAGGCTCCCCCAGACACTGCTACTGTAGCAGCCACAGTAGTGGCAGCTATGAAGCGCTGGCTAGGGGAATCTGGTCTCAACCCCGCACCTTCCACCCAAGGCCTTACCCCTTCTGGGGATCAGAGAGTTATTCCCCCACCTTGCCAAGGACCCCAGTATTCTGGTAAGTCTTGGCAATTAATTTCACCTCTGTTTGGAGGTGAAGTGGGTGACCTACTCCCTGGCTCCATAAAGTAACTTTTCTACACGCACCTCCTTTGCACAAACACATCTGTCTCTGTGAAGCAATGGTTCCCCATACCTATGCCCTGACCTACTGTCATATGCCTCCTGCTTCTCCCTATGCTTGTGCTCTCATTTGGTGGGCAATCAATAGGCTTTCTTACTGCCTCTATTTTAATCTTGCTTTCACCCATATCTCCTAAATGGGTAATCTGAGTTACTCTGAAATCAAATAGTTTATTATTTAAATAGTCTATTGTATGTCTGATGTTAACATAAGTATTTACATTTTGATTCAGATATTCAAGGTATGAATAGAGTTAGAAGATGTCTTGGCTTTTAGTTTTAGGAACTGCTTTAAAGTGGGCACAAGTACACTTTATGCATGGCCTCCATATGCTGCCAGAGTGCTGTGAAGAGCACTTAGCCTTTTTTTTTTTTTATTCTTTTTAAAGAAAAGAGCAACTTTCTTTTAGTAGGTGAGCCATCATCAGGACAGGCATTCAATATCACCATGTGTAAACAGCTCTAGTTAAGAGCATAACAATGATTCTGCCTCTGCAGCCATAGAACGCAGCCAAAAATTCTTCATCCTTCAGAGCTGCCAATCTGGGGGCTAATCATTTGTTAAATCCGTGGCAGAGAGAGAAGAGGGGAAATTAGATAATTAGACCTCAGTAATTCTGCTAGTGTAACTTCTTAGTTGTCCAAAATTGACAAATTCTATTTTGTAGGAGACAAATATAATATTTTTAATCTGTTATTTTTATATATTTGCCCATATAATGCTTGATAGAAAGATAGAGAGATTAAAACTTTAAAATCCAAAATGTATGGAACATGAATAAATCTAGAATCTGTGTTCTTCTGTATAACAACAGGTCCATGAAGACAGCTGCAATGGGAGGTTCCTTGTAGTGGCTTGCCAATGACCTTAGTTATGAGGTACTGAGAAGGGGGAAATTTACTGTGCTAGTTTCAACAAAGACTCATTGGCTGATATGCATATGTACTGCCAAGAGTTGAAACATGCTGGTTTTTGCTTAAATAAATTAGTTTCAATAAAGGTGGACTGAGCATTTACAAGGAAAGTGCAGTAATTTCAACAAATGTTGCTCATTTAAAACCACCTAAATGAAAATAACTTGATCTACATTTGGTTTAAAAATAAATGCACTGTCTGGAATTCAAGTGTTTCCTTTTAAAAAGCAAAATTAATGACTTACACATATGGGTCAAATAAACAGAAGCATAAGCTGAAACACTGAGGACTATGTTTTTTTAAGTTGAAGAATATCCACATAAATAAGAATATTTTCAATGAATCCTAAATGTACAGGAATCGACAAATACAAGTTCAAACACACACAATGAATTCTCATGGAAAGCAATACACAAACTCAAATGCACACATTTTTAAATTAGTTATAACTGATTCTGACTCATTAACAACTTCATTCCAGGCCTTTCCTAAAATGTTGTACCAAACCATTGAGATGTTTTTGGTCTGATCCATTTCTACAGGTGACTCAATGATCTGTAAGGCTGAATTCTGCACTGGAACACATTCTGTGCAGCTCCTTGTCTCACAGCAATGCATTTGAGATGTAGTAAGGCATAATTTCACTGCTGGGACACAGTTTTTAAACTTTGAAATTTGTATAGATATTTGATATTATGAATGAAAATTGTGTATCTAGATTTAAAACATTTTAGTCTAAACCAGTGGTTCTCAACCCGTTTACTATTTTGGGCTGCATCCAATACTATCTGTACAGCCCTGAGAGTCTCCCAGGGGCTGCAGATCTGTGTTGATTGGGCAGCAGGATGAGAAACACTGGTCTAAATTATGCTTAGTTTTTGACACAATGGAAATCATGGGTGGCAGGTGAACCATGGGCCTAGGGAGGCTAGTCTGTGGCCCCGCTCACCCCTTCTGCCCAAAGTTCCACTGCTAATGGCCCTCTTCCCCCACCAGAGCTCAGAGCAATTCCAACTCCCAGACCTCTTGAATGCCTCCTGCCCCAGTGTCCAGAGGGACCCAACCCAGGTCCCGACCATAGGCCAGCTGCCGTAGCCACAGCCCATTTCCCGAAAGAGGAGTAGCTTGCCTGGGCTGGAGCCAAGGAGAAAGTGTCATGCAGGAGATGGCCTCAGGAAGGAGCCAGAGGGGGCTATTTGGTGAGGCTCAGCTTCCTCCAGCCTACAATATATGCCTCCCATGGTGGAAATCCTCCCTCTCCCAAAATGCTGTTTATCACACTTTGCAAGCAGAGAGAAATCTCACCTCTTCATTTTCAATTTTGAGTGTGGCCAGTCGTGACTGTAGCTGCTGATACCTGAGCATAAGCTCTGCTTGCACCGGTTGCTGGACACTGACCTGACAAACCTAACAAGGAATAAAAAATAGCTATCAGACTCAGAGAAAAATTCAGTTCACCAGTGCTGACTTCTGTCACTCTCTTTAAAACCAGATGAATTGCTGTTAAAGTTAGTAAAAATGTAATTACATTTAGATTGGCATTTTCCAAGTCAATTATTTTAAGTCTATGTACTGTAAGATGTAGAAAAAGCCACAATATATTCTATGAAAATAGATAGAAGCCTTGATGTTCCTCTGCAATATGGCATTTGGCTATTCCAGGGCCACAAAACAGTGCACATCTAAGATTTCCCTTGCGGAAGGAAATCCCCAGATGGTGTAGCATTCTATGCTGCCACCAGATCCTAATGTAGTAGAAATAGGGGCATGGTTGGAGACCACTTTAATTCTGGCAATCTCCGGATATTATGCTTCAAGACCCCTCTAAGTTGCACTAGGAAGCTCCACTGACAGGCAGTGATATAAAGCCATTATTGCTTCTGTTCCTGTGCTGGGCACAATGTGGAAGTTGTAGAAATTGTGAGCCAATGCCACTGTAGTGTAATACAAAACATAGCACCAAAGGATTGTTCTTGCATCAGAATTATTTTGAGGAGCTCTGAATAGTATGTTTCCAGATCTGCCAAAGGTTTTGTTTGCTGATCCATTTGTGTCTGCATAAATAAAACTGGCTTACATTTCACTTTAACTAGATTATTTGTAGAAGTGGATAAAAGCCATATCCTGCAGAAAATAATTCAGAGCAGGGAAGTTTTCTTTTATGCAGAAACAGAAATGGTTTAGCTATTTGTCTCAAAGAAGTTACTAATTACTGACCTCATCCCCCATATGAGACTGAAACTCAAATTTCATCGGTGGACAAAAGGCAGTGGGATACATCTCCATAAACCTCTGCTTGTCACTTCGGGACTCCAAGCTATCAACAGCATTCTCAATGATGTCTAGGCCTTCATGTCTAGAGGTTTCAAGGTTATACTCTGCAGAAAGATATGTTCTTAGGGCTCTGTTCAAACTTGCATGATATCCAAGATCGGAACACTAATAATATAACAAGGAGAAAAGAAAAATTAAAAAGCAGAAACAAATTCCAGTGACAATGACATAAAAAAACATGTATAACAACAAATAGCACGTATAGAATCAGTGGTTTTTTTTCCCCATCTTCAAAGTGCTTTGCAAACCAACTAATTAAATCACACAACAGTCATGTCAAGATGGTAAGTAGCTATTCCCATGTGATAGATGGAGAAATGGAAGTGGAGAGATAAAGGGACAATTCTGAATGGGAGGCCAGAGGTCACTATACAAAAGTGTGTCTATTTCTGGGTATACATGTGCACAATTGCCACAGCAGCACAGAAAAATTCAAGTTTGGACATGCTAATGAGTATTTCAATATATCATCTGTGTATTAACCTAAAACTTTCTGTTTCAAATTTGGCCCTATATAACTTCTCCAAGACAACATAGTAAAGTCAGTGGTGTAGTCAGAATTAAAACTAGAGTTCCTGTTTGTAGTCCTAGGCTTAGATTAACACACAAAACACCCTCCTCCCATTGAGTTTTTTTTTTTTCAATTGGAACTACATCCGCCTCTGAAACAGAGTAGAAGTATTTAGTAAAATGTTTTTAAAAGAGCAAAAATGCCTCTTAAAACATCCTTGATTTGTATTTTTCATAGGGAAACACAATAGTTTTAAGGGAGGTTGGCCTCAGTCAGGGAGGATGCATGACTAGGGCAGTTGGGGGACATGCTAGTTCAGTACACCCCCCCAGTTGACTTCAGTCACCCTTGGAGCTCAGCTGAAGTTTAACACTACCCTCCCTCTGGTGAACCCATAGGTGGGGCGGGAGGCCAAAAAGGCAATTTGCATCCCACCCCATGCCAGCAAGGTGAATCAAGCCTATAACCCATTATATATTTATGCACACATGCCTCTCTCTCAACTATTATAGTATCTTAGGGAAAGTAATATACTTTGATCCCTCTATCTTATCTATAAAGAGAAATTCTAAACTATTTACCATATCTGAATGTAAAAATTCCCTTTAAAGGAAACAAATCTTTTACACCTTGCCATATGTTTAGGAGTCTAATTACTAATCCTAAGTGATTCTGCTTTGAAATCTATGACAATAAGGGTTGTTTCATTCACATTGCTGACCACAAAACTGCCCTGATCAACAACAGCTTTCAGCCTCAGAGGTTACTGCAGGTCATTTCCTGCTGATGGGATAATGGCCACCCAAAACAGTACATGAACAATTTTAAGTCTACAAAAGAAGGATTTCAATCTTAGTTAAGTATATACAATGACATAAATTTCTAGTGTGGAGAGGAATGACTGATACATTTACTAAAACCAAAGTCCCAAACTTTTAAATCCAACAACATCTATATTTTAAAAGATTCCAGTCTAAAAAAATAAGGCTGTAAGCATTTCTTTGTAAAGGAAGTACCTCTCTCTGTTTTTTCCCTTGTTCTGTGTTAAATAAGATCTTTAATTCAACTCACAGTCTTGGATGAAAAGAGAGACATAAAATGATGTTAAAAGAAAGGATAAGGGCAGTTGTTTTTATTTTAAGAATATTCATTCCAGCAAGAACTCATGGGAGATTAAACTGAGAGGAAAAAAATACATATGGCAATGGTTGGTTATATTATAGTGGCCAGTTAGTTACTTGTTTAAAAATTACAGGGAAATACAATCTGAATCTAGGAAAACAGGAACTTTCTGATTTGTATTAACAACATAACTTATTGATTTATAAAGGAAATCACCATTGTAAGCACATGGAATTTTGATGCAGCTTCTCCAAAAAGCCAGAAAATGGGGCTGCAGCTTTCATCCCCTGAAAGTCCCCAAGATGCCAGTGTTCACCCCTCAATGCACTTAGCAACCATCTTCATTTACAAGAATTAAAACCACAATCATCATTTGTTTGGGTAAATAAAGCTTTATGGGACTATCCTGGAAACGTATCAGTGCTGCTTCTTAATCAGCCTGAAGGGTTTCGCCACTGAAGCAGGATATCCTCTTCAGCACTTCACAGCACTCTTATTGACAGCAAGAGAAGTGAGAATGAGACCAGAGACTTCTGCACAATAGATTTGCATACGGAGTTTAATATTTGAATTCCCTCAAAAACTACACTCTATGAAGTTTATGAAGTCTAAGAAGCAAAATCTACGTGTGTATTTTCCAGCAGTGCCCCCAATCCAAAGCACAATTTGTTGTGGATGAATCAGATTTTTGCAGAGGGGATTTCTTACTCTGTGAAAGGTTCCACCAGGCAACATCCCACACAGGCTACTCAGAAAGAAGAGGATGAAAGGTTTAATCTATCATCAGGGTGGACTTACAACCAGAGCTGAAAAGTAGGGGTGGCTGAACCAGCCTGGAAAAGACAGGGTCATCATTTTCAAACCTTCCTCCATTTCTAGAACCCAAACTGTAAGGTCCTGGCACTTTTAGATAAACTGCTATCACTGTCAAATATCTCAAGGTTTTCAGATACTACACTGCTGAGCAAAGACATCTGGAAAGTCTGAATAAGCAACCAAAACATTTTGACATTAATCCAAACTGAACTCAAGTTCCGAACCTAACTGAAAGCAGGAGTCCTTGTGGTTAAAGAGATCCATCGCTAACTAATGGGTAGCCATTGAAGCTGGACAGATGATCTGAACAAGCTCTCCTTCCCTAGCAGACATTGATGAACTGTGCAAGAGACTTCTGGAGTAGGCAGCATTTGCATAGGCACACCTGCTTTGCCTAGATGATCAGTAGACACACCTGCTTTGCAAAGTGAACAATTTTGACTGTTTTGGGTTACAGTTCACTTCAGAGTTGGATGTAGGTATAATAAAGTGTTGTTATGCTTACTGTATGAATAAAGGGCAGCAGAACTGTACTTAATATGCACTGAGAGGGTGCCACCTTAACTCAACCTGTAGTGATGCCAAATCCAAGTGAAAGTCAGAAGGGGTGGGGAATACAATGTAGACTATGCTTACAGGATCTAGATATCATTTGATCTTTCCCCTCGTGTGTTTAAAGACAGAGCTGATTGGAGTTAATTGAGAGCCCTTGTTGCTTCTTAGTGATGTGAGTGGTCTAGGGGCTCACTTTTGATGTGTGTTGTGGTTAGACATCTCGCAAAACAGGCAGTGTTTCCTATCTACCCAGTGAAAACACTGAGCTGGATTATAGGGTGAAAGCTCAGAATACGCCAGCATAGCAAAGAGATGCAGTAGCAGTGAGCAACAAAACCAGTTGAGAGAGGAGCCATAAGCTGAAGCAGAGGTGTCACTAAATCACCTCCCAATTCTACCTAAATGCACCCAGGGACTCTGACACTTTGCTGACCAAAGAGAAACTGTGAGTGGGATGAGATGCAACTGAAGGAAAGGAGGAGTGGCACATTAATGGGACACTTATCTACTGCAATTGCACACTGTAAAGATGAGAAACTGAATCAAAGGATTCCTGCCCATGATAGTGTAGAGCAGAGGTGGCCAACCCATTTAACAAAGAGAGCCAAAACAGTCACGGAAAAAATGCGAAGAGCCACACCAGAATTGTCAAGAAAAAAAAAAAGGAGCTACCCCTTTAAGGAGCAAGCAAGCTTAGGCTTTTTGGCCATATCAGGCTCCTGTCGATGGCCGTCATCTTGGCGCCATTTTGAATCGCTGACCCAGTGAGCACAGGGGAGCTAGGGGGGAGCTCCCAGGAACTGTTGGGCGGGGCGCAGGAGCGGCTTCGTGAACTGCACTTTGGGGGGACGTGGGGGAAGAGCCTCATGCGGCTTGTGAGCCGTGGGTTGGCCATGGCTGGTGTAGAGGCAGGCTCCAGAGGTGAATGCCTAATCCAATAGGCCACTGGGACCCACCCCAGCTCCCTACCTTTAACTGATGCCTGCTCCTCCCTACCTTCAGCTGATGCCAGATCCAGCCACGGGGAAGCTGGTGGTGAACTGTCTGGCTGTTGGTGAAATGTTTTCCCAAATTAATGCTGAGAGTCCTTTCTTTTTTATTCAAGGTTTTCTTTTGTTATGCATAGACTCAGTCCTTGCCAGTAAAGAGGTGAATAGTGGAAGTGCCCAGCGGAGGTGTTTAGTTTTCACATTTTGGGACAATGGGGATGAAGGAGGTTTCCAAGCTGGTTTTCATAGATGCTAAGGTTAGAAGGGACAACTGGGATCCTCTGACATTGTACATAATGCAAGCCATAGAACTTCCCCCAAAGAGTTCCTGGAGCAGATCTTTTAGAAAAACATCCAATTTTGATTTAAAAATTCTCAGTGATGGAGAATCCACTGTGACCCTTGGTAAACTGTTCCAATGGTTAATTACTCTCCCCGTTAAAAAAGTACACCTTTTTTCCAGTCTGAATTTGTTTAGCTTCAACTTCCAGCCACTGGATCATGTTATACCTTTTCTCTACTAGCTTGAAGAGCCTATTATTAAATATTTGCTTCCTATATAGGTACAGACAATGATCAAGTCAGCCCCAAAGTTCTCTCTGATCTATTTCCATCCATGTGCAGATTTTTTCCATTCAAGTGTAGAATTTTTTGTGTGCGTGCGCTGAGGCATGTGCGAATATGCACCAGCAATAGAAACAAAAATAGTGAGCTGAGAGTGTTCTGCTAATCATCTGACCAGCATTTTCGTTCCCACAATCCCTCGAGTGGCAGCACAATTGCACAGCTTACAGGGAACACTGCTCAGCCCCATATCTTCTCTTTGTTAAGCTAAATAGATTGAGCTCCTTCAGTCTATCGCTCTCAGACAAGTTTTTGAGTCCTTTAACTGTTCTCATAGCTTTTATCTGAACACTCTGCAATTTATGAACATCCTTCTTGAATTGTGGGCAGTATTCCAGTGATAGCCCTCCAGTGCCAAATCCAGAGGTAAAATAATCTCCCTACACCTATTTGTGATTCCTGTTTGTTTAATGCTTCCTGGGATTGCATTAGATCTTTTGGACTCAATGTCACTCTGGGAGCTTGAATTCAGTTAACTATGCACTACACTCAAAAAATCTTTTTGGAGTCACTGCTTCCCAGGATATAGTCCCCATCCTAGAAGTATGGCCTACATTCTTTGTCCCTACATGTGTACATTTAACCATATTAAAAACCAATATTGTTTACTTGTGCCCAATTTATCAAGAGACTTAGATCACTCTGATCTGTCCTCTTCGTTATTTACCACTCCCCCAATTTTTATGTAATCTGCAAATTTTAATCAGTGGTTATTTTATGTTTTCTCTCCGGTCACCAATAAAAATGTTTACAAAAAGTAGGCTTAAGAATCAATCTGAATCACACCGGAAACAGACCCGCTTGGTGATGATTCTCTGTTTATAGTTACATTTTGAGATTTTTCAGTTAGCTAGTTTTTAATCCACATAATATGGGACATGTTAATTTTACATCATTCTACATTTTTAATCAAGACATCATGCAGCACCAAATCAAATGCCTTACAGAAATCTATTACCTCATTACTGTTAACATTATCAATAACAGTCATAATCTTGTCAAAAAAGATATCAAGTTAGATCTCATCAGACTATCTTCCATAAACCCATGTTAATTTGCATTAATTACATTACTTTTCTTTAGTTCTTTATTAATATATTCTCATATCAGATGCTCTGTGAATATTTTATTTATTCCAGGACTACAGACGGATTTACTGTTGATGCTATTTTAGTTTGATTGCTATTTCCCCTGCATTTACCTTTAGATTAAGTGGTGCTTGAAATGTCCCAAAAAGGGCCTTCCTATTACAAACAGACAAATCTTGTAATCGGAATGATATGGCAATCTTCAAATAACTGAATGTTGATATGTACCATATGGACAGCTGTTCATACAAACATTCAGATTAGCAGGGGTGTGTATTGTATTGCTGCTAAGAGAGCTCTTGTCTTAAGAAATACCCCCATAAACCAGGCTTGCTCATTCTAGCTGAAAAAGATTTCCTTCCAGCTTTTCCACACGATATATGTCAAATGTACACACTCTTCTACATATGAATTAGATCCACAGTAGAGCCAACAGAGGGGAAATAATCTACTTAAGAGATATCCACATTTCTCTGTTTGACTAAAAAGGAAATAGAAACAACTGTACACAACTAAATAATGTTTATTCTACCACTCCTTTTACCAAGGTTGGCTTCAAAAGTTATTTCGTAAGTTGCTTCCCAAAACACATGTTTAAGACTCAAGGTGCATTTTTATTAGGCTCTTCCTTTCTCATTAACTGCACAGCAGCATTTTAAGAAAGAAGCATTAAACTTTGTTAATGAAATGAATGAATTGAAGAGGTCAAACTGAGTTCAGGATTCAGCTGAAGAGTTACAATTTAGAATCTTCCATATGAATTTGACGAAATCAAGCTGCATTATGAACTTTTTATTGAAAAATTTAACCCCTTTCATTCTGTTGTAGTATTTCCAAAAGAAATAATCTAGTTTGTAGATCTTTTAAATGCACAAATGTGTACCTATGTGTACACACACACACACACACACACACACACACACACACACACACACACACTTTCTCTCTATAGCATGCATTCATTACCAAATAGCTAAGTCATCACTGTAAGATATCGTTCTCCAATGGCTGATCAACATTATGTATCAAAAGCCTTTAAACCCCAACATAGAGCTACTTTCTATATTACTCTGGTCCTTCTATATTACTCAGGTTGTAGCTGGCTCCATCCTGGCCCCAATCCCTCCTCTTTGATCAACACTTCGATGGAGGGGAGAACTGACTTTATAATGTGTACATGTGAGGTAGGCCTGGGAGGGCAGATGGTGACAAGTTAGAGAAGATGGAGAGTGAAGAAGCAACCATAACACTGAATTTCATCACTTTTAAAAAATTTAAATCAGGATTGTAATATTTAATTAATAGTTTTATAGCATGAAATTTCTCTGGTTCATCACAACATGTGCACAGTGGAAAATATGTTTCATATTGTGGTTATGAACTAAAAAGCCTTGTGAGAACTTTTCCAATTACAAACACTGATTCCTTTATCAAAAAGTAAACACTTAATCTATATCAACTTCTTATGTAGAAAATATTCTGATTAGATATGAATATCTGAAAGATATTTCATTTAAATGACTGAAGATTTAGTTGAACATGGTTCTGAGCCAATTTTAAGTTACAGATATTTGTAGCTGAGTCCTGTAAATCAATGGTGTAGAAGGTGTGCAAAAATTAAGCCCTTTATTTATATTTTTTAAGGAATGGTCATATTTAAAGCAATTTTGCCTATTTAAAATTGGTATTGTATATGTTAATCCACAGTTTGAAAATCTCATTCATTATAAATAGATATAACTTTCATGCAAATGCCACCAAATTCTGTTGATTTTAAGTTTTCTTTAAAAAAAAAAGTCTTTATGATTGTGCCAATGGCTTTTCAGATGTGAACCCCCAAGTGTTAGGCAATGTAATCACATCTTTGTAAGTCTGTGGACAAATAGCTTCAGTGCTTCTGCTTCTGTGTAATCCTTCCTCTTGGTCAGTGAAAACTGTTTGGTTTGGTCAGGTCAGTTTTCAGTCCTGCTATTGAAAACTTTGTGGACTTCAGTGAAATTGACAGAATCAGGTCAATTTTCCAATCTGCATCTTGAGAAAGTTCTTTCCAAAAACTGGCACTAGAGTTATTCTCTGGGGAGGACGACTAAAAAACAGAGGCCAAAGAAGGGGATGATTAGCAAAGACATCGCTAAGACACAGAAGCGGTAGTGGTGGAAAAACTGAGAAAATATCTTTCTTCCTTTCAGCAAGCATCTTTCACCCAGACTAGTAGGTGTCATGTAAATTCTTCAAGTCCTGCAATAAACCCATGCTATAAAACACAGAGTCTGGTCCTATAGTACAGACCATCCTGACATCAGTGCATGACATTTGTGAATATAAATGCAATTTAAGGTGTAGTTCTACTCTGAAAAGTGATTATAAACGTGGTGATGCAATGTGGCTTGTCTCAAAAGTTTTCTGTATAGAACACACTAATTATACATTAAAAAAAAAAAAAAAATTCCAGGCCTACAACCTCATCCTGAGTACGGTCAAACTAGGTTCCTTCCATCTCCTGCATACAAATTCTGCAGGCCAAATTTTGATATTAGTTACACCTGTGTAACCCCACTGCCTTTAATGGTTTTGCACAAATGTACCTCACTGAAACTTACTAAACATTTGTGTTAATGATGCACAAGGTGCAATTGATTCAATGTACTCAGCAGTAGCTGTGTATTGGTTATGCAGTGCTGCTAACAGTCCTAAACACCAATAAAAATATTTTTTTAATTAAAATTCAAGTATACATAAGGAACAGCTTTTTTTGGTAAGGTGCCATTTTAATATGATTGCTTTATAGACTAAAACTACAGCTTAAAATTTTTAACTTGGAGCATTAAAATTCTCCATTCTTGTTCCAGAAGGATGGCCCACCATAAGGTGGAAATTTCCAACCATTTATGTATTTAGTGATATTGCTGCCATGTTTTCTCCAGTCACCTAGGAAAAAAATCCTCACTAAATTTTAAAGACATGAACTCTGTTTCCTACAGACATTTGTTTTTTAAAAAAAATATAACATTAAAAGGAAAGACTATTAGTTATACTATGAAATTTTATAGTGATCAATATATGATTAATGACAAAAGTAACTAAACATTGTGCACTTCCTGTTTGAAGATGAAAAGCAGAGTAAAAACACTACATATTATTCCTGAACAGAGTATAAGTATAAACATCAAGTACTTACATCAATTAAATCTGAAAGGTCATGAATATAATACTTGAAAACAGAAGCATTGGTTGCTTCAAGGGTTAGTAGGTACTCATTTCGGGCTTTAATAGATTTGAGCTTGTTTTCAGAGTACTTTGCTTGACGCTGAGAAAGAAATTGTGCATAAATATAGTAAGAAAGTTTGAATACCTCAACTTTATCATGCAGCAAAAAAAGGTAAGTGTGTGTGAATTGTTACTACCAACTAGAAAGAGCCTTCAATTTTTGCTATACATTTTAGAGAAATGATTTCAAAACCTCATCAATAGAAAAGGTAATTTATGAACAAGTCATGCAATAAGGAAATTACTGGGAGTAAAAACACTCACTGTCTGAACTGTAAATTCTCTGTAAGATGCTACTAGTTTATAACATTAATATATCTAATTAGCTATTACTAGTTTATCACAGATTACATTAATCTCATTATATACAATCTTTCTCTAAAACATATAAATCTAAGATACAGCTTCAAAGAAGTCTCAGAACTGCACTGAATTTACTTCAAATTAAGCAGGATAGCAAACTTTTAATGAAATTCTATTTACTTTTTCCTTCATTTTCTCAATCTTCTTCACAGAACTCCGCCTCTGGTGTCTCTCCTCTAGTCGGATATGAAATATAGGGTCTCCTGACCTCCCAATCTGTTTTTCTTCTTGTTTCTCCGCCTCCTTCAGCTTGCTTTCTGCACTGATGCTCTCTGCATGATACATGTGGTATGTTTTCATGACCTGAGGAAGAGGAAGTCAAAGGATAGTTAGGAGATCAGGGATATCAAGGCTCCTCAAAAAAAAAAAAAAAAAAAAAAAAAAAATCACAGGGCCCCAAAACAAGACCATTATCTTATAAAGTCTTGGAGTAGAAGCAGCTTCTATAGCTGAATAGCCAGCAAGGCCTATGAAGCTTCCCCAGGCTGGCAAACATTGAGGCTGACTCCCAACTAGAAAGGATCAATGGTGAACTAGTCTCATCTGAGAATTGAAAGATGGCTGAGCACTGATTCTCAGTCTTTGCCAACATTGTTTGGAGGTTTTATATTGTATTTTTCCTTTCAGCTCCATTTAATTTAATCTCAAAAGCTAACAGCAGGCCTAGCCCATGTGATTTACTTTCATTGTTGACTGTACACGGTGTTAGAATTGCTACTACTCTGTTCGCTATTCATACTGCACTTTGCATCTTCAAATAATTGTTCTAACTACTTTGGATAAAGAGAAACATGATGGAAATTTAGTCCTAATTTAAGCATGTTTGTCTTTCCCGCTCACTTCTATCCTGGACATCTTTTTAAAGAAGCAAGTAACACACGCCTCACAACAAACCTTTTAGCAATGAGGGAAGTGCCATTCCTATCCCCCCACCCCCACCCCCATCCAAGCGCTAGAAAAGGACAGCTAGTGGAAAGTGCATTTCCCAAGCAGTGGGGATGGTAAAGGAATACCACACTGCAGTTGTATTAAGGGAAAAAACACTTCTCCCTGCCCCCTAAGTGAAGGAGGCATGTGCCTGTCTGTTTTTTGGTTTCTATATTGGTTTTGGGGAAGGAATAAAAGATAGAGGAATTCTCAAGCTGACAATCTCCCCTCTACTTTCTGCAGTGACAGAGCTGTCATGCAGGCAGATGTCACCTTAGGGCCAGGCCACGCAGACCATTTTCTCCTAGGATGAGTCAGCCAACAAGAAGTAAATGGGCTGTTTCCGCCTCAGTATACAGGATACTCTGAAGAAATAGACTACCCTGGGGAGTTAGCTCGGAAAGAACTACAACCCTTGGAGTAGAAGCAGCTTCTATAGCTGAATAGCCAGCAAGGCCTACGAAGCTTCCCCAGGCTGGCAAACATTGAGGCTGACTCCCAACTAGAAAGGATCAATGGTGAACTAGTCTCATCTGAGAATTGAAAGATGGTTGAGCGCTGATTCTCAGGAGCTTGCTGTATGCTATTTCAGGTGAATGTAGAACAGGTGTATTTTTAAAGTTTTGTGCAAAAAAAACAAAAAGCTTTTGGAGAACTCAATTGTGCATAATGTATGTATGTGCTAAATTATTTAGCACTTGTCACATAAAAGTCCTATGTGGGTCCTGCAGCTTAGCAGGCTTAGGATGGAAGTTTCCATCCCCGCTGTACCCACCTTAGAGTAGTGTGGGATGCTGCAAGCCCAAACAGCAGATGTGGGCTCTATCACCATTGATCCATGCCCTGAGCTGGGAAACTGCTAAGCAGTAAATAAGTTTGACCTCGGTCTCAGCCCATAAGAGTGATAAGAATGGCATTGAGCCAGGTACACGCACACCCGGTAAACAACTGTAATATAATTAGTGTAGAAAGTCACACCCCTAGCTGAGTCTCAACTGGGGCTCCAACCTCGAGGGCTGACCAGGATTCCCCCCATGCTGGAGCCACGTCCACTGCGGCCGGGTAGGAGGTAACTGGAACAGGAGGTAACCAGGTGGGAGGTAACCTGAAGGGGCGTGAGCATTCCAAGGAGCCTTTTACTCCTTTAACCATTATTCTTTAGTACTTTCGCTTGCTAGAGTGTACCCTGTGAAGTGTAGTAGCAGTGGAGTAGTGAGCTTAATAAAGTACATTATCCCTAATCAGCACTGTGTTGAAGCGAAACTACAACCCTGTTGGGCCCTGGCCCTGTGGAATGACAGCACTTAAGCTGTTGATAGAACTAAGACGTGATCTATATTGAAAATAAAACAACAGACCATTCACTTCCTTCCTTAGGAAAGAAAAATTGGTACAGAATTTCAAAATGAGTGCCTTTTTGAACACATTTGCAAACGTAGGATTAAAGTTTCAATGCCAAAATCTATTACATATTGAGAGAGTTTGTCTATGTATTTGTTCAAGAACTTCTCCTAAACAGTAAGAGCTAGGACTGCCAAATTCGGTATACAACTTCCTCTAGTCATAACTTATCAGAACTTAAAGCAACATAAGGGTTTGGTTGTGCTAGGACAATGAGATGTGCCTGGAAAGGGGGTGGCTTCTCATAAAACTATACAGAAAAGAGACAGAATCACCAGGCAGATGAAAGGGTGACTGGAGGTGCCCTCTTTCCCGTCCAGGACTGCTCCAGCATCGAGCCTCCCACTCCTCAGGCACCCTTTAGGGAAGGCTGGACTCCCCCCGCCCCCCCAGTTCATACAGGAACATTGCTGACTGTTCCCCCTTCATCAGGGAGCAAAGGGAAAAGTGCAGTTTGCTGCATTCCTCTCTCTGGCTGGTGAGTGCAGAGGGCAGACAAGCTGTGCACTTTGCTCTTGCTCTTGGATAGGGACAGTAAGGGGGAAGATCAAGCAACTCTGGTAAGAATTAGGGTACAAATTGGTTTCATAGGTAGGCCACTGCCTTAAGCTGACCTGCCTGGTCTAGTACAGACTTGGGCTTGGAGCACTCCAGTAAGCCCTTACTGGAGTGCCATTCCCTCAAGCCTAATGTGCCTTGAGAGAACTCCGCCTTCATCTCAATCTCTCCTTACACCTAAGAAGTACAAAATCCACAATATCCCACCCAACAAACACTCATTGAAAGCAAATCTTTGCCAACCCCACCATCTCCTGCAGCCCGGTCTTTATTCTGAGGAAGAGAGAGTCCATTTGAAATTCACATTTCCATCTGAAAATGTATTTGCTATTGTTATAAATAAAACATCAGATAACTTGACCTGAAAGAGAATGTTGTAAGTCTATTTTTGTAGTACACTGAGGGCTGGTCTACATATAGTATCAGCAGAGAGCGCGAGCCATATTGGTTTAAAAAGTAATACAGTTAAATTGGTGCAGCACTACTGCAGATGCAGTTAATCAATATCAAGACTGACATTAACATATATAGCTAATTAATCTGCATGAACACATGGAGATTACACGACTAACTAAATCAGTTTCTTACAGATGTCAAATCAGCGCACAAAGTGCATATAGATCAGCCCTCATATTCTGCATTTGACTTGAGTAGTGTTTTGTAGATGGCACTCCCTATCTCATGCATTATTAGGATTGCACCATTCTCAGGCAAGTTTCTTGAGAATTTCACAAACACAGTCCTCCCCAGATTTTGCCAGTGGGTATATAACATTAATAGGAGCAAGCTTGCCTTGCCCATGTCTTCTGCTTAACTGAAAGCAGATGGAAATGAGTCTAAATTCTAAATTCAGAAAACAGACCTCTAAAAAAACCCTAGTTTGTTTTACTTTCTGGTTCTCATGCAGAAGTGCAATGTTGCAATACTTATTTTGAAAATATTGCATATGAATGCTGCCATAAAATCCCTAATGTTTATTTCTTAAAGAGTTATAAAAATGCTACTGATATGAAAATGTAAAAATACCATACATTTTGCAACTAAACTGCCAGTTATTGTCTCATTAAATGAATTATAAGTTCTCAGTGCAATTGTTGCCCATCATAATTTTTTCTGTTTCAATAATTAACTTATCCTACAATTTATTTTAGTAATGTTTTGTTTAGTAAAAGCCTTCCATATAAGATAAACACCTTCATTGCTAAATATTTTTAAACAAACAGTAATTTCAAAAATATATGGATGTTTTATTCTTTTTATGCAAATATACAATATAATTGGAATATTCAAAGTTAAAGCAAAGAGCTCAAGAAGGTTTGAGATGTATTTCCTTCTAATGGTAACATTATAAAATTAAAAACAGAATTTTAAAAATAATCAGTAACACACATTTATTTTGCTCATCAATACTTAGGTATTTCAGTGGCAGTTCTTAGGGTTCAATTTACTCAGAAATCAGTGGGAGATTTTCTTGTACAAAGAGTTCTGAACTAGGTCTTCAATTTATTATTTGGAACAAATATCCTGATGAAATGTACAATGCTCCTCTCAATTGCCTGACAAACTGTTGAATTGATAGGCCATACTGTCAGAGTATCCGTCACTGCAGTGACTTTAATTAGTTCCCAAAGTGGTTATTGATCTGCCATCAAGTTGTTCATAGAAGAGGAAGAGCAAGGTCATAATTTCACAGATGCTAGGGTTGTCATCATGACAGATGTGGTGTGCTCCTGTTCTGTATTTGATAGACTTCTTTAAATGCAATATCAGTCTTCCTATAAATAGAGTCTGATTCTATCAATTTAGCAGGTGGTATAGGTGTATTACACTAGATGAGCTGTTTTAAAATAAGGATTTCTGACACACAACAAAATGAGCCTATGAGTGGCTGGAAAGGACTATGCTGAACCAAATTACAAGTATTCTATTTGTAAAGAAATAAGTTGTGTTCTACCCTTACTTGGCGGGTGGAAGCCTCAGTGTCATTGATAAGAGTTCAGTATGCAGATAGAGAGTAGAATATGGCACTCATGCATCATGGTGAAGAGTGTATTTTAGTTAAACCCACAAGTTAATTATGCAGATCAATCAATAACACAGTAATTTGTATTATGTAAGACAACTGGGCTTTGTGGGGAGATGGAGGGACGATTTCTTGTGAAAAGTCTGTTTTACATTTTCTTTTTCCTATTATGTTATAGGATTGTTCCTATTGCACTGTATTTTTTTTTAATAGTAGTGACTGAAATCTCAAAAATGTAAGCTGTTCTTGAAAATTTCCCATCCCTTAACTATCAGAGTTGTCCAGAGCACCAAGATGTAACACACAAAAAACCAGTTACTCACCTTTGTAACTGTTGTTCTTTGAGATGTACTGCTCATATCTATTCCAAATGAGGTGTCTGGAAAGTTTTTCCCTAGCTGCTATCCATCAGGTCAGCCGTGGAACCCTCTGTAGTGGTGTGTGTGAGAGGCACTATATATGACCCTGACAACCCGAACACTCTTCAGTTCTTTCTTTCTGGCTACTCTGACAGTGGGGAAGGAGGGTGGGTATGGAATACACATGAGCCACATTTCTCAAAAAGCAATAGTTACAAAGGTGAATAACCATTTTTTCTTCTTTGAGTGCTTGCTCGTATGTATTCCAATTGAAGTGACTCACAAGCCTTTCCTTTGGAGGAGGGGTTGGAGTCACAGTTGCACGAATGGAGCCCAGCACCTTCATGCGGTGGGGTCCAGGACCCTTGGTACCCGCCGATGCTGACGGTGTGGGGGCCAGAGTTGCTGACAGCATAGGCTTGGCTGCCTTAGATGACTGTGCCAGGGATGGAGAGTGGTGCCAAGTCAAGGCCTTCAGGGACCTCTGGTGCCAGGAGTCCTTTTTAGGTGCCGGTCCCAGAACTGAAGGCAGCGCTCGGCAGACGGAGGTGCTCAGTGCCAGGTCCTGGTGCTGCGGCCCCAAAGCAGATTCCATAAGGAGCTGCTTCAGTTGATAGTTCCACTCCTTCCTAGTACGAGGTTTGAAGACCTTGCAGATCTTGCGCTTATCGGCCTGGTGAGCTTCCCCTAGTCACCAGAGACACGAGGGTTGCTCGGTGGCATAGGTTTGAGGCAAGAACGGTGCTGCTTGAATCGCAGGGACCTTACCATGCCCCAAATCCCACAAGGGATATGGGGAAGGGGAAGCTGCTACACTCCTGCTGCTATGCCAGTAATTACTGTTAAGGATTAACTGATGTTAAACAAATGAACTAACTAAGCTAGGGATGAATGGCACTCACAATTCAAGAGAGCCAAAGTTCCAGTAGCCATCACTGGTGGTAAGAAGGAACTGAGAGGCAGTCGGGTCGGCAGGGTCATATACAGGGTGTCATACTGGCACCACTCCTGGCAGCTCCACAGCCAACTTGCCGGGTAGCAGCCAGGGAAGAACTTTCCGGCAGCCATGCACACAGCATGCGTACACCTCAGCTGGAATACATGAGCAAACATTCAAAGAGAGTTAACATATGTTAGCATTATCTATTTAGAGAAAGAACAAATCTAATTTTTATGATAAAACTGCACAATTAATAATTTTGTTATAGCCATCATGTTTATAATGAAAATACTATTCATCTGCCTCAATGGTTGGGGGAACTTGATGGGGCCAGTTGTGAAAGAGGGACAGACCCAGTAACAATGGAGAGAGACACTTGTTAGAGGACAATAGGTAGTTCCTCTCCCTTGGATGGGAGCCTCTGTCACCTTTTAGCCAGCTGAGGAAAAAGGGTGCTAATTGGCCAGCATTCTGCTGCTCTCCAGATATAGCCCAGAACAGGAGCTATGTGGAACCTCTTTCAGATCCATTCCAGCACAGAAAGGGTAATTCATCTGCTTCCAGCCGCAGCAGCAGCAGTCCTCAAGATGCAGAGGAAGGCTTGTGAGGATTCTCAGTCCCTTTCTCCAGGTGCAAGAGGGAACTCTATAGGAATGATTCCCTCTGTCCTGCCTGCTCAAGCAGCATGAGGCTGGGAGACACATGGAGGACACACACCAGTGTAGCCCTGGAATCATGTCCAGGATCGACCTTAGATCAAATGGTTCCCCAAGCGAGCAGTGTCTGTGAAACCCTCTCCATTTGTTAAATTTTTGACTATCTTATTTGTTATTGCATTAGTAGTTCATTTCACAATTCTGATGCATGATTTATCCTTATCATACAAGATAATAAATTTGCATGCTAGGATCTGTAAATCTGTATTTTGCTTATGCACACACACAATTTGCAAAAATTAATTTGAAGAATAAATGAAATGTACTAACACCAAGAAATTGAACTGTACATCAACACTGGATGGACTAGAACTAAAGAGTGTTACAGTTAAGTGACAACCTTTGAACGTTAACCCTAGTTTCTTTAGTTCAAAAAGTCACTTGTAATTACTCAATAAGACCAGGTGCACAATATAGCAGCTGGGCCCTCACTTTACTTCACTTTGTTCTTATATTTCACTAACTGGAGATGCCCTGCCCTTTAAACACCTGCAAGGGCCTGGAGGGCAACATCCTAGGAAGTTCATGGTAAATGTAGTTCTCAGAAAGTCTGGAAGGTTTCACAACATTCTACATAGGTCTAAAACATTCTAGGAGGTTAGTGAAAACTTAATCCACATAAAGAATACCTGAAAGATTTTACTTGACTTTGCTAACAACAAAACAGAACCCTGAACCCAACACCTCCCAAGCCTGGCACCCCACACAGTCACCCAGTTGCCTGCCCCTAAATCTGGCCCTGATTGTGTCCTTTCCTCACTTGTGGGGGCAGGGGGAGGTTCATGGTTCAACTATATTGGCTGGGGGTGGGGAGGGTTCCATGACCCAAGGCAACCTTGTAGAGCAGCAGTTGGGCTGCAGGTAGTAGAGGTGCACTCCTGTTGGCATAGAAGAGACCCCTCCTTGTCCTCAGGGAGACATTGGGAGTTGTGGTCTTAGATTCATTTGTACAGCTTTGCTGGGGAATAATTTTACACTCTCAGCAGTTAAACATCCTTTATCTTGCAGTGCATGTCCTGGAAGTGGATAATGGTTAAGACTGAGATTTAGTCACAGGTATTTTTACAGGTCTGGGGCAGTAAACCAAAATTCACAGCCCATGACTTTTACTATGGTACCCCTGATTAAAACTTGGAGGGGAGCTCATGGAGGGGTCTTAGGGATTCTGAAAGTATGGCCCATGGGTGTCGCAGGTGCTCATGGAGGGGGTAGGCCAGGAGTTGCTTTGTGTGCTTGGGAGGGCACCATAGGTGCTGGGGGTGTGTGGTAAAGCTGGGTCAAGCTCTCTACCCAGCTCCTGGGAAGTAACAACCTTTAGCTAGTAGCTCTATGTGCTGCCTCCATTCTGTCCCAATGCAGCCAATGGAAGCTGCAGGCAGAGGCAGTAAATGGAGCTATGAGCTAAGCCCCCCAGGTAAGCATTGCCCCACAACTCAACCCTGATCCCCCCAAACTCCTGCTGGGAATGTGGGGTGGGGGACCGAGACTACCCCAAAGGCTGAATGAGGCTCCTGGGCCAGGCGCACCGGCTGTAGCAGAAGCTATGTGCTGTGACTTCCGTGATAATCACACAGCCTTAACAATGGTGTTGCTACTGCTCTCTTGCTTTCTGGATATCGGATTGTGAGAACAAACCCAGCTGGCCAGCAGCAGGGATTTGCAAGCAATGCCCCAACAACTTTGGGATATGGGCTCATCACATCAGTGGGACTAGGAGGACTTGGTTGCTCCAAGGACTCTGAGGACCTAGAAGGCCAGCTGTTCAGAACTGGTAGAATTTAGGGTGGAGGAAAGGCCTCGTTGTGGAGATCCATGCCCACTTATCAGGTGTCACAACAAAGTGGTACCTCTGACCCACCACAGGTGGGCTCCCTCCATTATCTCTGGTGGGAGAGCCGGCCTGTGCTTCTGGAATAGGTTGGTGGGTTTCCCAAACCCATGTGGGCATTTCATAGCAAGAAACCCTTAGGGGCCAGTAAGGATGAGCACGAGAGGGACAACAGGTTACCCACCCTGTCAAGAATTACCAAAGGCTCTGTTCAGTGCTGCACTTGTGGGAGGGAGGCATTTGTTGTTGCCTCCTTTGGTGCTTTGAGAGTGAGTGAGCTGGTGTCTCAGAGCTGCAGACAGGTCCCAGAGTGCATTAAACAGAACAGAAGTGCAATTCAGTGAGCAGTAGTGTCCCTATGCTTACAGCACTCAAAAATAGACCAAAAGTGAATAGAGGCCTATGTGGTGTTGAAGGAATGTGCAGACAAGCATTCGTTCCCCGTAAAGGCAAAAAAGAAACTCACTAAAATCTAGGGTTTGCGACCAGGCCTGTTGTTTTTATATAGTGATGGCAGCTTCTTAAAAAAGGTACCAATTTCATGTGGTACTGAGAAACACCTTGCATTATTGTGGTCTTTTCTGGAATAAATTTGGTACTTACTCTTTCAGGATTAGGGCAGTGGCATCAGTGGCTGCAGATGGTTTTATGTTTATGTCAGATGCAGGCAAAAGAACACAAGAAATCAAGGGATTTATGTTTGCACCAAAGAAAAGATGGCAGGGAATGGTGAAACATACGTAACCCAATGTGCTTCTTTATTTCAGAAGCTACCCAGAACGTAAGCAAATGTATGGATCTGTGGGAATCCTATATTGCATTGGGACCACAAAATGGCTGCCAGGATAGCAGGCAAATCTCAACTGGGCTTCATGCTGAAGCTGTTCACATGTAGAAGAGGCATGCACTGGGATCAGTTCATAACACTTCTGCACTACTTCTGCACTCACTGGCAGCAAAGATCTAGGAGCAGACCAAGCCGATGTGGGCAAGACTAGAAAGAAAGAAAGTAAGGGGTCACCACGATATTCCTGGAGAAAGTGGGTTCTGTGATACAGCACAGGACACCCATCACAACCAGCCAGAAGTGTTCAGGAATTATGGTGGATCTCCATCAGTCAGAGGTACTGATGCACGGCTACAGCATAGATGGGACAAGTGGTGCAATACTAGGTGATGGGGTTGGCTGGGGGAGTAACCAAGATTGTCATTGGCACCCCCTGTGGCTGGTTTCCAGTTAAGAGAATAAAACAAACAGTTTCTAGTTTAAAAGAGCTGAGTGTTTGGCCTTGGGCTCATGTGATAGGATGAGACCTTGTGGCTTTCATGGGATGAGGTTCTCGCCCTGTGGCAACCTCACTCCCCCTTGTGCAGGTGGCGGAGGGTGCTAGGACTTAGAAAGAGCGGAGTCCTGCAGGTAGGCTGAAGAGAGCTTATCCCACCTTATGGGTTGTATGGTAAGTCTCACACTGGAACCAATTAAAGGTAAAGAAAGTATGGATGATGGGTGGATAGTATCCCTCCCTCATGTTAAAGTTGCAGTCTTCCACTTAATTCCATGCATGTGTCTGTCCTCATTTTGGTGCTCTGTCCACATCAATAGGAATTTAGCAGAACACCAATTTATCATTGCTACAATTACGGTCTTTGATTTATTTAAAAACTGCCTCCAGTAAAGAAGTATTTTTTTTACTGGAAATTGAGTTTGTGTGTGATTCATTAATCTGGCCAACTGGCACTTCCTCTGAGAAATAAAGCAAAATCTTACACCAATTTCCTGTTTTCCTTGGTCTCTCTCATGCTTGTGTTCAGAGAACTGGTGGTAGACTGTGTATTAGATATTTTCCTAATCCTACGTGTTTCCAAACCAATCTCTGATGCAATTCCTGGAAATGTCGCTGACATTTTACTGCCATTGTGGCGTTATTGTCTATCACTGTCTATCAAATCTCTGGTACTCTGAAATAAGTTGGGCATTACAGTAATGTCACACAGAAGTTTTCTGTAGCACTCCTGTGCAGCAGAAGGAAAATTCTGTAGCAACTTTCTTTAAAATTAAACACTGAGATTTTTAATGAATTACATAAAGAAATATAAATATATAAAGAAATGAAATATATATTCAGTACAGCAGCCTATGTTATTTATTTTAATAATAAATTAATTTTATTTTGAACTGTTTCCATATTTTTAGTTTTCAGCATGCCAGAGATTTTTATATTTCTTATACAAATTGCCAGGCAGAAGGTTTTGACAATTGAATAGGGGATTCAAATATGTAATGTTAGGATGTCTCAAAAATTCCCGCTCTTTGATATACACAACAGCTATTGTCTGTCATTAGTATCACTTAACTTCTCCAAAAGGGTTTGCTTACCCTTTAGGGTAGCCTCTCTGAATCTAGTAACACTGTATATATGGCCAAGACTGGATTAAGGCATTCCCAGGCCCTAGGCTTAGTGCCAAGTTCCTAGAGTCCAGTTTCTCAACTGGAGCAGCAAATGCCCATTGAGGTAAGAGAGGCAGTTTATACCTCTTAAAGACTATTGCTTCAGACAGTTTGCAGGCACAGGGAGACATCTCTGCATAGGTTACACTGTGGTAATCTTTCAAGTTTTTATCCCCTACCATAAGGTCTAGAGCAGGGGTGGGGAACCTCAGGCACGGGGGCCGGATGCGGCCCCCCAGCTTGCTTGGATCCGGCCCCTGAGGGTCAGGGCTTTGCCCCAGCATTGGGGAGTCCACTGCCCCACCAAGGGGCTGGAGCACACAAAATCTACTAGCCTGGGCCCCTCTAGGCTCTGGTGTGCGAGAGAAATGTGGGGAGTGTCTTTCTCCTTCTCAGTTAGGGGCCACGCCACGTAAGTGAGGGGGGTTGGATTTTTTTTTGTGCTTCTCACTTGTGTGCGGCCCCTGACTGATTTTTCTGTGGGTCAGCAACCCCGACCCAAAAAAGGTTCCCCAGCCCTGGTCTATCAGCAGGGGTGGCCCGTGGATGCAGGCAACCTTGGCAGTCGCCTAGGGCACCGCATACAACGGGGCGCCCAATGATGACGTCACGTCATTGAGGGCTATGGAGGCGGGGGGCGCCGATCGCGCATTCCGCCTAGGGCGCTAGCTGCCAGCAGCTTACCTCGAGCTGCTCCTGTCTATCAGAACTTACTGTGTTAAAATGAAAGATAATTCTCTGGTGTAGGCAATCTGGTTTAGTTAAGCAACAGTGTTCTTATCAGATGTTCAATGCATCCAGGAAGACCTCCAGGAAGACCTCCAGGAAGTTGAGTCATTTTGATGTTCTCAATGTGTGTCAGGGTTTGTGGTTACCCAAACTGACATATTGTTCTGTCTCTAAAATGCCGTCAAAATTGTACTGCAGCACAAATTTCATGTCTGGTACAAAACCAGTTCAAAAGGCTCTGTTGCCTTTGCAGTAAATCAAACCTGGGCTGACGCTGAGTGGGGGTTCAAGACAAAATAATTATTTGTCACTTACTCTGTGTACAGAGGAGCTCGTGACCAATGTTCTCTCTAAATTTTTCCATCCATACGTGGAATACATTTTGTTATGTGCACTGAGGTACCACCAGTAGAAACACATGCTGCTAGTTGTGTGCACTATGGGCAGGCTGCTAATCAGCTCGGTGGTATCTGAATCTCTCCTGGATGTCTGCCCAAATGCTCAGCTTACAGGGAACACTGCTCACCATGATCCTCTACCACAGGGATTGGCAACCTACGGCTTGTGAGCCAAATACAGTTTGCTAGGGAGCCAGATATGGTTCTTCTGGAGACCCAACTCAGCCCCCCCCCACCAGGTCCCCCTGCAGCACGGAGCCTGCACTGGAGCTACAGCCTTATAGCCCCCCACAAGATTGGAACACCAGTGCTGGCTTCCTGTGGGGAGAGGGGGAGAAAGCCATGAGCCTCCCTGCTGGATCCAGCCTGCGGGGAACAAAATGGCTCCGTGTGCTGCCCTTTTCCTCCCCCGGTCATGTGGGGAACCAGGAACCAAAAATGGCTGTGTGCACACTGCCATTTTCTTTCCTCCAGGGAACACTTTTTGGAGACTTCCCCAGCGAATCCTTCCTGGCGAATGGGAACAGCGGGAGGCCATGTTACATGTGGAGCAAAAGCAAGTAAGTGGCCCCCCCAACCCTCATGCCCAGACCCTGCACTCTCCAAATTCATCCCCCCCCCAGCCAGACAGCCTGCCCCCAATCCAGACACTCTGCCCCCAGCTCACTCCTGCCCCCTAGCCAGACAGCCTGCTCCAAGTCCACTCCTGCACCAGACACCCTGCTCCCAGCCTGCTCCTGTCTCCGGCCTGGTCCTGTCCCCTGGCCAGACCCCCTGTCCTCTGCTCCCAACCCACTCTATTGGACATAATATTTTACTTTATTTAAAAATGAAGCCTGGCCAACAAGCCTTCAATAGAAGCCCAGCCCTCATCTGGCTGCAGCGTGATAACACTCTTGACCCCCTCATCCTGCGCCCACCTGAATCCCTTGCCCTGAGCCCCTCTACCCCCACATCTCCAGACTCTTGCACCCCCACTTTCCCAGACTTTTGCACCCCCCCACACCAAGCCTGAGCCCATCATACACCCGAACCCCCTACTCTGAGTCCCCATACTCCCACATCCCCAAATTCATGCACCCCACGCCCCCAGTCCCCTGCCCTAACACTCCTGCACCCCCCCACACCCCAACCTTGTGCTCTGAGTCCATCATACACCCAAACCCCCAGCCCTGAACCCCTCATACACCCCAACCCAGACTCCTGCACCCCCACATCCCCAGCCTCGTGCCATAAGACTGACAGAAGACAGCCTGAATGTGTGCATGAAGCTGGATTTGGCCAGTTATGATGTAAACTTCAAAGAAATGTGCAAAAAAGTGCAGCAGCAGAAGTCCCGTTAAATAAAGTCTGTGAGTATGTTTCATTTATGCTATTATTAATCATGACATCAATTATCAATAATATTAAGTTGTATATTTTCAGTCATGCAAATGGGCATTCTTATGCAGCTCTTTGTTGACCACTTGTTCTGAATTTTGATGTGGTTTGGCTGTTTGGTTTGAAAAGGTTCCCGACCCCTGCTTTAGGGTATATCTACACTATAAACTTTTGCCAACACAAGTTACATTGGCATTAAACCACCACAATTAGTACATTGTTAGCACCATGTGGCAGTACTCACAAGAGTGCTTGTTTAGATGCACAGTGAGGCAGATCACAGGCATGTATTGCAGTGTACAACTTACTACCGTCCAGCACATTGTCTTTTCGGAACTTCTGGCAATGCATGGTGGCACAGAAACAAGTCATGGAGGGGTGGCTGGGACTGCAGAGTCATGTTTCCATCATGCAACTTTCTCTGCCCCATAATGCATTCTTCACATTTTTCATGCATATTTTTCAAATCTCAGACCCATGGGGGACTTACTGCTGTCCACTCTCTCCGACAGAAGCATGGAGCATCTGCACTGTTGTCATGAAGGTTGCCAGCATAGAGTACACAATCCTCCAGTATTTGCAGAGTCATAAGAAGAGCACAGAGGGACAGGACAATTTCCTGAAGGTCCGGATGCTGTGTTAACATAAGTAATGAAGTGCCTGCATTGCTGCTGTGTCACCCTCAGTACAGCACTATGTTCCAATGCCACTCAAGAAGGTGGTGTCACCATGTCAGCAGAGTAGATAGCTTACATTGGTGGGAGACAACGTTAAGTGTTGACACATGCATAACTAGGATAATGCAAGGTGGCTTATGTTGAACTTGCTTTGAAGCATAACCCAGGACTAACTTAGTTAGGCTCTGTACAAAGTCATGTCTCTCACATAATTTGAGGCTCTCAATGATCTTTTCAACAGAAAACTCACAACTAAAGTTTCTTTTGATATTCAGCATTTCGGTGACAGCTTCACATATGTCAAAAGAGTAACTTTGTATTCTGGAGAATCCAGGCCAGGAGTCTGTTGAGAACAGAAACTTGGCTGGGTCAAACAGAGGGCAGACAAGGTGTAGAGAGGTATCAGACCCAATAAAGCAAAGTGGACTTCTGCTCACAGTCTATTGAGCACAACACCTTGACAAAAGTGTCTTATTTTGGTGAATGTGGGAAGACCAGTGAAATGCATGGTCAGAGTTACAAGTGCACCCCATTATGGATTGTGGGTGCTGGATTGGCTGTAGCCTTTTGATGAAGCATCAGCAGAACTAGTGGAAGATGCCAGATTCCAAGATTTTTTATGCTGTACCCTGCCTGAAAGTGTATTTATTTTTTTAAAGCTCTAGCTTTTCTGTTACAAAGAGGCTCTATAGTATACATTTATATTCTGTTGCCTTATTAACCCAACCTTGCAGAAAGAAAAAGCTAAGGTTGACTTGATTGAAGTTTTGAATCATAACATAAGAATCAATACTGAAACTGGAATTGAGTCCTTATTTTACTGAAGTAAATTAAAATACATAGACCATTTGTCTTCAAATAATATGCTTGTGTATGCACAAATACATTTCTATATCATGTACAAGATACAAGAATATTTCATACAATGGGGCAGATGCTCCTCCCACAGAAGAAGCCACAAAGAGGTATTATGGGAGAGGAAAACTGAAGTTTCCTTCATGGGATTTTCAACAGATCATTCCTCTGGAGAAGCCTTTCTCGCTCCATGGAGGAAAGAAATGGCAGATCAGCACTCAAAATCTATACATCCCTGAAATCAACATGGTTCTTTGGTTTTTTCCACTGAAGTCCAGGAACATCTGTTTCTATTTATTACCTCAACCCTGTTTACAAGGTCATAAAATGTCACAAAGAGGGTGACAATGAAAACAGCAGGAACAGATGAAATCGTGAGCAACAAAAATCCTGTTTTCATAGATGAGTCCATAGTAATGAAAACAAGCAAAGAGAAATAGAAGAAGTATAAATCAGAAGAATGGTTTCTAAAGATTGTTTTCCATAAAGCATGAGGAGGTTTTTTAGCACTTCACAGAGTGCCTGAATTTTGGAGATATTTTATCTCATTTATTTATGTTTTTCAGTTCTAAGCTTTGTCGCACTGAACACAAAGCAACATACCTTTGTAGTCTCTCTCAAAGCACAGAGTTTGAGGTTTCATATAAGTTCATACTTTCAAATTCTTAAAATATCCTTGAGCAAAAAGAGCTATTTTTCAAAACTGTAAGCCTTTTCTGTATTCAATAGATGACAAATATCTTGGATTCTTTTGTAACCTCTCTTCCACTTTTCCTCTTGAACTAGTTTCTTCTTTCTAAATCTTCAGTACTGTCTATTGACTTTATGGGGCTAAGGCAAAGACCATTGAAATATTCCCATTGACTACAGCAGGATTTAGATTAGGCCCTTTTAGGATTAGCCACAAACAGGCTAAAAATTACTTCCCCAGGAAGACATGAAAGAATGGATTTCCAATGAAAGGTTCTGAAACTATCTTTTGTTTCTGGATCCCTCACTAATGCAAAAAGGTTAGAACATCTGGTATAGCACTTATTTCAACAACTACCCCCTGCACCAGCTACTTAGCAATCGGATACATGAGGTAAAGCCTACGTTTTAGAAGGTTTCATTTAAAAATGTATGAACAAAAAATCAGCAGGGATTCCAATAGAGAAGCCCCAGTCAACAGAATGCATTTATCAAAAAGGTCTGAATGTCCCTCAAAACTTTTCGCTAAATGAAGTTATGCTGTATAAAGAGTTTGGGCATTCTGGAAATATGAGCGGCCAGGCTTGCCTGAACCCCTGCTAAAATGGTTGGAGTGGGCGGTACTATATTGAGTTATTCAAAAGCTAGCTTTCCTTTGGATTGAGACTAACAGTTTGCTTTCAGCCAATGATCTTAAAGTAACCACGTAGAGGATTAAAGTTCTCCAGCAGGTAATTTGCAGATAAGCAAATTATTTAAGTTTTGCTAGAATTATTAATGATTATTAAATATTTTTATTATCATAGCACCAAGAAGCACCAGTCACAGGCTAGGGCCCCACTGTGCAAACATAGAACAAGAAGACACTTGTTGCAGAGATTTTATAATCTAAGTGTAAAACAAGAGAAAACAGATGGAAACAGACAGATGGGGGAGTGCAAGAGACAATATTATCTAAACAGACAAAACAGACATGGGGGAGGGAAGGGGAGAAGCCTGGAACACACAAGCATAGTGAGCAATGTGATGGCAGCAAACATCATGTTAGTGCCATTATTTTGATTAATTTTGTTTTGGGTGGGTTTGGTTTTAGAGGGGTCAGCTAAACAGAAGGGAAATGCAGAGGGGCACAGGTGACAGGGGAGGTGGAGCAGGAGTGGAGTGAAGCTAATGTGAGCAGAGGAGACAGAGGAGAGATGGGAAGGTGTGGAGTAAACAGCCAATCACTGAGAGACACAGGAAGATTTTCTAGACTGTCTAAAGGATGAAAAGTCCCTACTTTGGCTGCTTCTGATGCTCCCAGCTGGAGTCTCTGTTAAGGGTTAGAGCCTGCTGATAGACACTTGGGCAGATGCCTGAGGCCACATGGAGCCAAACTGAAATCAATGGGGCGCTATGGTGTCCAACCTGTTCTGAAGCAGTAGCCACTATACTACTACTATTGGGAACTAGCTACAGTCAACTGGCCAAACAGCCACATGTGGTTAGTGGCTATGGTATTGGACACCACGGATTACAGGATATGGTCCTTGCTGAGCAACTCAACCAACAGACATCCTACTAAAACATAATTTATTTGCACTGACCATACCTGTTCCTCAAACAAGCAGTTACTAGGTATTTCAGCTAGTACCTATCTCACTTTTTCTCTTTGAAGATCTTCAAACCATCTTTGAGCACAGCAACTTTTAACCTGGAAAGTCCTTTAATTTTAATAACCCTTTCTTATAAAATAATCAATTATGTTACAGGTTATAAACCCTTCCCCATACATCATTTCAGTAAAGTTTTTAATTCTTTAATCCTACTCCTTATTCAGGGAATTCAAAGGTTCATGTGTCCTTCACCCAGACACTGCAGGCAACTGCTGTGTGGGTCATTGATGGGGACACAGGATGTTTTCAGTGGCCGCAGGGCTTAAACCCAGGAGACTGGCCATGCCCTGAAATGGGGCAAAAGTCCCAGTCAGGACCAACGACTGACTGGCTAACTACACTAAGGGGTCTAACTAACTATAACTCTTTGCAAGAAACTAAAATAAACGATGTGAACAAGCTGGGAAGAGGTTCCAACACTGTCACTGGGGGCAAGAAGGAACTGTGGTGGTGGGGGAAAGCACAGAGCCCTTATACTGTGCCATAGAGGCACCACTCCTGGGATCGCTAGGAGCGCTTCCCTGTAGATACTGTAAGGAAAAAACTTGTGGAACTGGTCCATGTGGTGAGCATGCACACCTACTGTGCAATGGATATGAGCAAGCACTCGAAGAAGGAGTGTTTTCAGGATCAATAGTTAGAAAAATTATGAATGATTGGAAAATGCTTCAATGAGCATGTAAAACAGGACATTTCAGCTGACAACTAAGGTATGAACTGCATTAAGCATATTTACCTAGCTCAGGAAATGTATAAAACTCAGCAAAATATATTGAAAGGCGAAATAACTGATTGGACTTTGCCTAGACAAAACTACTATGTTATTTGTATTGGTGCGAGATAATATCAGGAATGCTGGAACAATTTTTACAGTGGGGGGTGCTGGTGATGGCAACCCTGGAAACCATGTATTTAGTGATTGTTATTACTACTTAGAACCAGGGAGTTCAGCACCAACAATTACCATCTGAAGGGACACTTAAGTGTATAGAAATTGATTTGTACAAATCTTGCAACAGAAGCTAAATAAATGTGCTTACCGTATAAAGCTCATTTAAAACTTTCATTAAATCTTCATGAAGCTGGAATGCAATCTCCTTGCTCTGTAATTAAAAAGAAATTATTACGAAGAGACACTTAAATCTCCACAGAAATTTGCATTCATCATTCATTCATATTTGAAAGCTAGAGCAATAAAGACTGTGAAGATACCATTTTGACAGAATTCCAGTACACTAAAAATTAATCATTAAACGATTTAGACAGACACACAACAGCTGGATAGGAATCTTCCAATAGGTGATCCAGAAGTGATTTAAGAGTGCAATTCCCATGAAGTATCAAGAAATTAGTTGCCAACACAAAGGCTAAAGTTTGGGATTAATGTTATAAGGCTTTTAAAAAAATGTATACTGTTCTACAGCAATGATACAAATATATAATAAACCACCACGAACATAACATTCTAGGATATCCTATCCATTCCTACAACCAGTGTTTCTCAGTACATACAACTATTTCTTTTATCTAAATATTTATTCAAGGGTAATTGTAGTTCCTCTTTGAAACACACAGCCAACTGCCTAATTTTCCACAGAACAGAGAGCTGAAACAGCTTTGTTTAACTTCTTTGCACCACATCTCAGCTTTCATTATGACCCATGAAAAAGAAATACTTGGCACTGGTTAGTAAAAAAAGCAAATATGTCAAAACAGGAGTTTAATTGGAGCCTCATTCAAAGAGATTCATTTGTTATTTGTCCATGTAACAGTTCAGTCAGATGAAAACTGTGGCAACTATGCAAGAGTTGCAGATAATTGTACAGCAGTCTTTGGAAAGCAACTACATAAAAGATTCATAAGCTCTGGCAAAATCTTATCTATATTTTTCCTTTAGTGCTTATCATCATGGCATCTAGCTAAACTGCAGTGTGGGATCTCAACACATTTTTTTTTTGCGAGTAAACTAATAAGTAGCTCTTAGCTTAAAAAAATCAAATGAAAACCAATCTTATAATAGATTGAGATTTTTAGCTGTGAAAAGCACTATCTGCCTATATGTAAGATGAAGGAAAATCTCCTGCAGCATAGCAACTCATGGTCAGAGCTACTAATATATTTAGAAGCAACAATAGGAATAACTGTTCTTGAACACACATTTTCTATACTACACCCAAATTCCCCATAGAGCCACAGAATACATGCCATCAAATATGCTTTCCAAGAAAATGAAACAAGATTTTCAGAACGGACATTTTTCATTTGCTTCCCCTCTCCCTACCATCCCCAGGTTTTAAAGCCACGTCACACCAATACCATCGTTTTTCATTTTTATTAGAAGTCTTACAGGCAAGACGATTTTTGATAATTTTCTGGGAGCCTGAAAGATGGAAAAGGGTAAGCAAGATTCATGTTGCATAACAGCTTGGTAATTATGACAGAACCTAGTTCCACATCAAGATAGCAGTTTTGAAGATCTGTTATAAATTACACCACAAAAATCTTTCCTATTCTTTATGATTTTGGAAATTTGGCATATTTTAATGCTAAATCTCCCCCTAAAGTAGGTTCTGCCATTTGAAAGTCTAGCAAACAAGGTTTATACTTCAACATCTTTGCAAAATCCAGACTAATGCATTTTATGTTATGATAAATGAAGACCATGTACTACTAGTTTATAGTACACCATCTAAAGATACATGATGTATTGCAATATATTGTAAATCACTGGTCTGAAACGTATTAAAAGCTTTCTAAAAAATTTTAAACTACTTTCATTGCTTTATGTGGCACGTTGCCTCTAAAACTTTACAATCTTACTTTGTCATAGCCCAGAGAAATTCTGATGCAGTTTGCTCATCACTTCACAAAACTCATACCTGTTTTTTCTCCAGGTAACTAAATATGATCAGCCTGTGTTAAAACTATTTTTGCAGGCCAAGGTATTCAAACAACATGGTAGTAGCCAGACTATAAACCAGAATTTGAGGTTGAAAACAAATCCATGGAGAAGCCCTGAGGTGAGATCAGTCCCCAATCCCAACTCAATCCATCCATATTTTTCAGTCACCAGTACTGTCTGAATACCAAGCCTGACAAATTGAAACCCAAAGAGAGCAACATTGGCTCTAAAGCAGTGTTTCCTCATGTAGTGGCAAGTGCCCAGACTAGTTTCAGGTGTGTATGAAGGAAGGGGGAGGGGAGGGGAAGGGCAAAGAGAAAGCACCCAATACAAGTGCCTACTGCAAATACTGTTGCCGTAAAGTATCTGGTAATTCTTTGAAAACCATGTGCCTTTCCTCCCTGCTCTTCTGCTGGGCCTTATAGCAACTAGCCATGGGATATGCTACTGTGTCCAGGAAGCAGCTCCTGGTTCAGTCTTCTCTGCTCCTGCAGTCCTCAGCTGAGCCATGCATGCACATACTCAGCTCAGCTCCACAGAACTACCAATGACCACTCCTGGCATGCCCCTCTCTTCTCTCCCACTTAGCTTTTGGATGAATGGGTCTTAAGAGATGAGAAGGAGCTTTAAAAGCAGCGAGCTAAAATTGTAAAATAAAAAGTATAAAAGAGAAACACAACTAAACCACCAAGATGAGCAGGAAAAGAACAGACTGAGGACGGCAGCGAGACAGAATAGCCAGAAGAAAGGACATACAGTAGCAAGTGTGCAGGGTCATGGGGAGAAGAGGACAAGGAACATGGCAACCATTCCACCTGTTCATGAGAAAAGTAATCTCAGCAGACAGAGGTTGGGAACTGCCCAAAGCAGAGAGAGCCTTGTAATGGAGGGAAAATATTTATTTTTGACTTATCCATTAGAATTGTGTATGCATGGAAGGGACAGGAATAGAAATAAATGAAGTGATTTTGTTAACCCACAGCTCCTAGCAGTCCAATGGACTAACTTTCAAGAACTAATGTATTTTGCATTAGTATTTAACATCAGGAAATACTGGCTCAAGGGGCTAGTAACAAGGCTTTTAGTGTGTAATATGTATTGTGTGCGCGCCTCGGATGTGCAGTACATTTCTTTTCTGTTATTAACAGCTCCCTCCTCATTTTCAGTCATGCTACTTATTCTCCTCTCCTGCAGTGCTTCAGTGTGCTTGAAATGTTACTTCCTTTGGGAGTTTATCCTCAGCAAAGCCAAATGACAATATGAAAGATATAGCACACCTTTTCCTGGAGCTAAGTCAGTATCTCTTAGCTGTCTCTCAAGATCCTAAGAACAAGCTTTGAGAAGCCTTGGTCTTCACTCTTGCCTCAAGAAATTTACTGAGATGTAACCCTCATTGTGCTTAAAATTTTCAAAGTTATAATGGATCCAACACCTGTAGAGAAAAGCATAGACCACAGGCCTTAATACAACCTCATAAGAATGGATTAAACAGAAATCTTCTTGTGTTAAATTACTTTACAAACACATCTTTTACTAAACCAATTATAGTACAGTAATTCCTAATCCACTTTCAACGTATACTGAGATTAACACCATTTGAAGACAATGTCACAAAAAATGTAAAAAACCCCCAAACCCTACATATTTATTTTCCTAATTGAATTGGTATAGTAATAATTAAATATCAATGTATCCAGAAAGTGTACAAACTAGTACTCTGCATAAGCATATCAATGGGACTACTCACAGGCATACATGCAAGAGTGGGGCCTTACAGACAGTAAAACCTATTTTGTGCTACTTGACATGAGGGAGGTGGGTTTAACACTTAGGCTATGTCTACACTGGCATGATTTTCCGCAAATGCTTTTAACAGAAAAGTTTTCCGTTAAAAGCATTTGCGGAAAAGAGCGTCTAGATTGGCATGGACGCCTTTCTCGAAAAACACTTTTTGTGGAAAAGCGTCCGTGCCAATCTAGACGCGGTTTTGCGCAAGAAAGTCCCGATCGCCATTTTCGCGATCGGGCTTTTATGCGCAAAAAGCATTTGCGCAAGAGGGCTTTTGCCCGAACGGGAGCAGCATAGTATTTCCGCAAGAACACTGACAATCTTACGTGAGATCGTCAGTGTTCTTGAGGAAATTCAAGTGGCCAGTGTGGACAGCTGGCAAGTTTTTCCGGAGAAGTGGCTGATTTTCCAGAAAAACTGGCCAGTCTAGACACAGCCTTAATGTTTAAAACTGGAAGAGAGAAAAAATGATTATCAACAAATTTTGAAATCCAACCAATATATGTTTCTCTCTCTCTAATGACACTTGCATCCAACACTAAACAGCACTGGGATATATGCATAATGGGAGTATATCAAGATTTCATTAGATCTATTATTTACGTTTCATATATTTAACATTTTACTACACACTAATGGCTTGCTCCCACTGCCTCAATGCAAGTTTTCCTATCCGTTTCAAACGGAGCAACACCGAGCCCAAAATTATTTGACTGGCTTTCACTTCAATTTTATGGTTAATTAAGATGACTTTTTCTTGGAATGCTGTAGCACCTCTGTTTAGAACATGTTATTTTACAGCACTCAATGACACTGTTCCTGGAATATTTATCTTAAATGATTCAGCTTGTTACTCTCAGAAAAGGTCATATATAAGCCTTAAAAAAGGCAGCTTTCAACAGCTGTAGTGACTCTACAAACAGATAGCTAAATCTGGCCAGAGTAAAACTGGCCTAGATCTACCAGTTTGCAGTGATTAATTGCTTATCTAGCCTTTAATTGTTAAATGTAATTCCTTTAAAACTTAATAAGAGAAGAAAATTATGCAGTGGTTCTCTCTATAATCTGTGTTTTTATCATTTTCAACTCAAATTGGCAGGTAGTCATAGTCCTGTTAATTACAAGATTATGGGACTAAAATATTTATTGTGCTTGGCTTTCCTGGGCTTTTTTACTGTAAATATTGGAAATATGTTCATTTCAAGTCATGATGCTTTCTGTCCAAACAAATTAAGTTTTTACAAATTATATATTTTGTGTATCTGTATTAATGTAGTTGCTTATTAACACAGGAGCCAGAATCACACTATAAATATTCTGTGAAATTACTCTTCCCTTCTGCTTCACATTTGTTGGGTTTTATTACTCCTTTATTGTTCAGTTGTCCCTATGAAACATATCCACCCCATCTGCCTAACTAGATCTGCAAGAGCACTGCATTTGAACAGGTTTGAGCTCTGCTATTTGAGGCTTACACTTACGGCAGTGTTCATTTTGCACATAAAATTGCAATCTGTACTGCTTTTTATATGCTGGCAACTAAAAATGTAGAAAAGCTTGTGCGCTAAACGGAAAGCATGCAGATCATGTGGACTGCCCCAGGGCAGCGAACTCTGGGCTTCCAGATTCTATTGCTCTGGGGCAGCCCCACCTGATGAATTATCCTGTCAGACTCCAGTAGCTTGGTGAGTCACCTGACCCAGTAGGCTGGCAGCCCTGGGGGTCTATGGTCCCAGAACAGCCCTCATTGCAGAGCTGGAGCAGCAGCAGATTCCAACAGCTCTGCTGGCTGAAGTTGAGATGATCCGGATCAGTCTCAGTCAGCAGTTATCAGGCTCCAAGAGAACATCCTTCCTTTTGGAAACACCATATCTAAAAGATTTTTTAAAATTTCCGGTTCATGGACATTTTGAAAAATGGGTTGGTTTTGTCCAAATCAGAACTCAAATTTCAACATATTGAAATTTCCTATGGAAAAGAAATCCCAAGTTTCACTGGGCTCTACACTTAAATACCAAATTTTTTTTACAAAATGGTAATACCATTTTGGTTTCTGTCCAAAGAAATTAAGTTTTTATAAATTATGTATTTTGTGTATATGTATTAATGTAGTTGCTTATTAACACAGCAGAAAGTTCAGGGTTCATCCAGCACACCAAACATTAGTGGTGGCTAGCTTTATAAAGGACAGCCTCACTTCCATATGCAGACTGACTGTAGGGAAATGGCAGCCATCTTGTTGGCTTCAGACTTATTCCCCTTTTCAACTCAAGAGGCTAGTCAAATTCTGGGTTCCTTAGGATGTGCCATTTGGAAGTAGAGATTAAGGGTACGTCTAGACTACATGCCTCTGGCGACAGAGGCATGTAGATTAGGCTACCCGGCATAGGAAAATGAAGCGGCGATTTAAATAATCGCCGCTTCATTTACATTTAAATGGCTGCCACGCTGAGCCGATCAGCTGTTTGTCGGCTCAGCACGGTAGTCTGGATGCTCCGTGGTCGACATCAAAGGCATTTGTTGACCTCCCAGGTAAACCTCATCCCAGGAGGCATACCTGGGAGGTCAACAAATGCCTTTGATGTCGACTGCGGAGCGTCCAGACTACCGCGCTGAGCCGACAAACAGCTGATCGGCTCAGCGCAGCAGCCATTTAAATTTAAATGAAGCTGAGATTATTTAAATCGCCGCTTCATTTTCCTATGCCGGGTAGCCTAATCTACATGCCTCTGTCAACAGAGGCATGTAGTCTAGACATACCCTAATAGAGTCTGGAATTCTCTTGTATGAAATCTTGTTTATTTACAAGAATGTACAAAGTCCTGCTTCTCCAAATGTAGGAGATGCCAAGAACAAAAGAAGCCATTTCTTAGCTTACATCCCCAAGCCTGTCCAGCCAATAAAGTCAAACATTCTCCCTCTTTTTTCCATGGTCATACTGTGCTCTAACTGTGCTTGTTTTTGTTCCCCCTATTCATTCTTGCCCTGTCCCGCGTCTGATTTGTCTGTTCCCAGTTTGTGCGTGTTCTCCCACCTCCCTTCCTTCCCACACATGGTCACTCTCCACTCACCTACTGCTAGTTTCTGGGCAAATGCTATTAGGACTTGTTTTAGGTGTGCCACCTCTAAGTATTTTTGTTCAGCTATCTTCAGTGAAGGCCATGTTCACACATTAGCCCTAGGCTGCCTGAACACCCCTAACCTCAAACGATGCGGCCACAGCACCCACAGGCAGGCCTCTAGCCCCAGAGTGCCAGGCAGCATGATCCCAGTGCCCTGAGCACCCCAGCCCCACCCACCCCAAGTGCCACTCAAGCCAGCATGGGCTATGGAAGAACAAGAAGGAACTGCAGGAACTCTAGTAAGAGCTCTGGGTGCAGAGCGTGGGTAAAGCCTTGTACTGCCTCCCCTGGTCTAGGATACCCTCTGCACATGGTAAACAAGGTTTTAATTCAATCCACAACAAGGTTTCACATAGGTCATTACACACATGTTGACAGTAAAAGAAGGTATAGCGTGTCCCCACTATAAGTTGCCCCAATATTCATCTGTTCCGGAATTAAAGTCGTTGACACTTGCAGGAACTGATGTGTTATAAATCCTCCCATTCCCCACTCTTAAGTTGCGCAAAAAAAATTTTTTTTTGCACAAATGGAAGTCAGACACAGGAAAATTTCCCTGCTTTACGTCCAAGTTTTTTGGAACATATCTTGGACTTATAGTGAGGATGGCCTGGAGTGGCCATTTTGAAGACAGGAAAATTCACGAGTTGGCAGCCTTTTGCTATATTTTCACGAGAGGGGTAAATAACCCCAACCCCTCCAAACTGCTAGAATCACGATCAAATACTGAGAACTGGCAATACTGAATTAGATTAAATTGACCTAATTTTGACTCTCAAAACCTATACAGAGAAAAGGAGATCAATTTCATAATCAGGACTTAATACTTTTGGAAGAAGAGACCCTTCCCCCTGCAAATAAAGTCTCCCTGCCATAGAAATGTGCAAATAAGTCTAATGGTGCTAGATCATCCATTGATTTTATGACAAGTATCATTTCCCAAGTTTCCTCTATATATATATTGTTTTTCAGGCATTTTGGGTCTTGAAGCTTTTTAAAGAGGTTCCCTGAACTGTCATTCCCTCTTTCCTCCTGAGAAAGAAATCAGTATAGAAAAATGCTGCTTTTGACCTCACTGTTGAGAAAAAGTGACAGAGAGATAAAAGATGATATCAGACAAAAAGGGGATACGCTAGACTGGAATCAGTTCCTGGAAATAACAGCAGAGAAAAAAATCATGTCAGCATGCCTGGAAGGCACTGCATTTCCCGTAATTTATACTATGACACAATTACTCTAGTACCATTACCATTTCCTCCAAAGGGGAAGCTGCACCAGAATCTTCACTAATAAACTTAGGCTACGTGTATACTTAAAATCCTACAGTGGCGGCACTATGGCACCGTATTTCCAGAAGATAGGGTAAGGTCTGCAAAGTGCAGAAGGTCAGACTAGGTGAACACAATGGGTCCCTTCTGAACTTAAAGACTATGAAAACTTCTGTGTAGGTATTCACTTCAGTAACAGGAGAGGTTCTCCCATTGCTATAGGTCATTCACCTGCCCAAGAGGCATTAGCTAGGTCAACAGAAGAATTCTGTTAATCAAGTGCTGTCTATCCTGGAGATTAAGTTGGCTTAACTATGTCTCTCAAGGCGTGTGGATTTTTTATATTCTTGAAAGACATACATGGGTGGTGGGTGAAGGTAGGGCTGTGGGAGGTAAACCCTCAGCCCCAAGGCCCTGCCCCCTATGGAAGCCAAGCCGCCTCCCACACGGGGAGACTGTGCAGTACGCCACCCCTGCCTCTGTACTCCCCCCAGCACTGGGTAGGCGGGTGGCCCCAGCCTCCCCAGCCCTGGAGCAGGGGGAGGGTGGGCAGTGTGCAGCCCCAGCCTCCCTGGCCCCTGAGCATGGGGAGGGCAGGCACTCGAGGCCAGTAACACTCTGCCCCCAGTATGCCTATATTAAGCATTCGGGGGGAGTGGGGGGAGCGTGGGTGGGGCCAGGCTAGCAGTTTGGGAAGGCAGTGCCTTCCCCTGCCTAGCATACTGGCCGCCCATGAAGACATAGCTATACTGATGTAACTTTTCAGTGTAGACAAGCCCAAAGAGTGTATAAGAAAGGCTTAATTTAAATGTTCTTGTATATTAGATTGGGATATAGGATAAGTAGGGCTTTCTGGGACCAGGTCTTCTAACATTAGAGACCTGAGTTCTTGTCTCTTATGAATGGATTCAGCTAGTATTTACTTGATTTCTGAATTGTTTTTTTTTTTTTTAAGCTTCTCACTTGGGAAGCAAGTCCAGTCCTGGATTTGCGAATGTGGCTGAATAACTTGCAAATTGTTGTTGGGGGGGGAGTTTGAAACATTGGCCTTACAAACTAGTCCTCAAGTGAGCATCGCCTCATAGCACAGAACTCTCCACCTAGGTCTATCCAGTGCAAAGATTTTAATGTCTACCTTGCATGCTCTGAGATTGCCCTTCAATGTGTCTTTATAGCTAAGGATGAGTCCTGGAAATCAGGGGGTTTCCATACCGCCTGGCTTGAAGTGGATTCCACTATAGACAGGTTTATAGTTTGGTTCAATAGCTCTCTGCACTCACACTTTAAAAATTGTTCCAATGCCACTGGAATGGGTCAACCCTTCGAGCAGGTTCCCGTGCTCAGCTAGTTGCATAGCACTGCTTTCAGAATACAGGGAAGCTCCACACAGACCAAATGACCATGTTTTTAATGCCAAGGATCTGGCACCTCTCAAGGACTTCAGTGTGGGGGATTCTAGTCTCCCATTTGATGTTACAAATGGGTCTTAGGCAGTGAAGATGGAACCTCTCCAGCTATTTGCTGTGATGTCAATAAAATGTCCATGTTTTGCAGCCATAGAGGAGTGGGGGAAGTACAAGTGCAGCAGCTGTTTATTTTGATCCTAAGGGACGTTCCCCCTTAGCCTGTGGGTGAACCTGCCAAATGCCAATCTGAATGATGACATCACCCAACATGGCATTGCTGGAAATGATGCTATCTAGCCAACAGAATTTCCTGACTGAGCTGATGGGCATGTTGTCAATTGGAAAGATAGGATCATGCTGCTTGTGACGCTGGAGGCCTGGTGTGGACTGGTACATGACATCCATCTTTTTCAGGCATTCATGGTGTCACAGCCAATGCAAAAGCCACATATTGTGATTCTAAATACACTGAGCCCACCAAGGTGGAGACAAACCTGTTGAGGACAATCCCGTGCAAGAATCTTTATTTACTTTCTCCTCACCAGTAATGATTTTATAGACCTCAATTATATCCCTCTCCCAGTCGTTCCATACCCCTAATAATTTTTGCTGCCCTTTCTGAACCTTTTCCAAAGTACCTTTTTGAGATGGAATGGCCACAGCTGCATGCAGTATTCAAGATGTGGGCATACCATGGATTTATACAGAGGCAAGATGAGATTTTCCATTTTGTTATCTTTCTTAATAATTCCCAACATTCTGTTTGCTTTTTTGACTGTTGCTGCACATTGAGTGGATATTTTTAGAGAAGTATCCACAATGAAGCCATTTCCCTTCCTACTCACCCTGTTCTAAGAGATCCTTTTGAAGCTGTTCACAGTCTGCTTTGGTCTTAACTACCTTGAGTAGTTTTATATCATCTGAAAATTTTGCCATCTCACAGTTTATCCCTTTCTCCAGATAATTTATGAAAATGTTGAATATGACTGGTCCCAGAACAGATCCCTGGGTGATACCACTGTTAACCTCTCTTCATTCTGAAACTGGATCATTTATTCCTATCCTTTGTTTCATAACTTTTAACCAGTCCATGAGAGTACCTTCCTTCTTATCCCATGACAGCTTGCTTAAGAGTGCTTGGTGAGGGACTTCATCATAGGATTCCTGAAAAAAATCAAAGTTCACTATATCCACTGGATCCCTTTTGTCCACATGCTTGTTTACTGCCCTCAAAGAATTCTATTAGATTCGTGAGGCATGATTTCCCTTTATAGAAACCACGTGGACTCTTCACAACAAATTATGTTTATCTAGGTGTCTGACCATTCTGTTCTTTACTATAGTTTCATACAGTTGCCTGGTAATGAATTTAGGTTTACGGGCCTGTAATTTCCAGGATTACCTCTGGCGCGCTTTTTAAAACGTAGCATCACATTAGCTATCCTCCAGTTATTTGGTACAGAAGCTGATTTAAGAGATAGGTTACATGCCACAGTTAGTAGTTCTGCAATTTCACATTTGAGTTCCTTCAGCACTCTTGGGTGAATGCCATCTGGTCCTCGTGACTTGTTACTGTTAAGTTTATCAATTTGTTCCAATATTCCTCTAATGAAACCTTAATCTGGGACAATTCCCCAGACCTGTCACCTACAAAGAATGGCTGAGGTTTGGGAATCTCCCTCACGTCCTCAGCCATGAATACCGATGCAAAACATTCATTTAGTTTCTCCACAATGGCCTTGCTATCCTTCAGTGCTCCTTTAGCATTTCCATCATCCATTGGCCTCACTGGCTGTTTAGCAGGCTTCCAGCTTCTGATGTGTGTACACGTCTATATAGCCTAAGCAATCAAAAAACTATTTCTGGGACACAGCATTCTCTGCAGAAAAAATAGTTCTGCATCTTTTACATGGCCAGTTGTTCCAATTCAAGCATAAGCTGTCTCCATATGATCCTGAATAGCACTCTTTATCATCTCATTATACCAAAACAAATCTGTAACATCATGAGCTATGTACACAATTCAACATTTCCCAACTACATATCTTGTTTAAATCTCCACAAGAATTTTCCATCTTTTACTTCCCTTGATTTATTTATTTCTGTTCTCTAAAACTATCCTTATTTTCCTCCTTACAAAGAAGGTAGGCTCATAGGTCCAAAAACTTCAAGTAATAAGCTCTTGTAACTTTGCACACTAAACACTATAGCATATATCTCTGTAGCATTTAAACGGAAAGATTTTAGCTAATAGGGTAAAAACCTCCTGGAACAGTCTATGATCTAAAAGGACATAACGATCATATAACTGCCTGATACTGCTGAGGAAGAATGAATGTCTGTATATCTAAAGTACTAATTAGACCCTACCTGCATGAGAGGCTCTTAGATAGATGAGACACAGACCAATGGCTACAGCCTAGATAGGAAGAGCTTTGGAATGAAGGAACCAGACCAAGACCCGGATACAGATTTAATTTAATTATTTCAGCTCTCTTTTTTGTGTAGGTTTCTTCTGACATTTGTCAGTGTCAAAGAATTAACTGTTCAACTGTGGTAATATCTTTTATTGGACCAACTTCTGTTTGTGAGAGACACAAGCTTTCAAGCCATATAAATCTCTTCCTCAAGTCCGGGAAAGATAATCTGAGTTAGTCCAATAAAAGATATTACTTTGCCTATCTTTTCTCGCTCCAATATCCTGGGACTGACATGGCTACAACTAGATGACATACTTTTATTGTAAGAAGCGCCTACTATCTAGGGAAGATTTGTGGTTTAAACTGCAGAACAGAAAATCTGTTTCACAGATATTGTTATCAACCATTTAATTTTGAAACTACTATGCCCATCTTTCTGAGTTCATTCTACTAAACATATATACTTTATTTATATAAGTATCAAACTACTAGGGAGGACTAATGACTCATCCAAAAAGAATAAAAAACCCTAAGAATTTCTGAGCAAACAAGAAAAATTTGAATTCGATATGGAGTTTGCATGTGGCTGCAGAGAGAGTGGTTTCTGCTTAAGAGATAGCGAAGAGAGACAGGAAAGTTAGAAAATTATTCTAAATCCCCCTATAATAAAAGGAATAATCAAAGTATCTTTAAAATTAGACTAGAGTTAAATGATTTATGGACCATTCAGAATCCAAAAATACACTGAGTTCAGAGGGGCGTCTCAACAATAAAATAAAATGAATATCTAATACACACTCTCCCTGACATTTTTTGTCATCTTTAAAATTACAACACAGAAGCTGATGATAGGGTGCTTAAATAATCAAGGTGATTGCTACAAGCCAGCAGTAACCTTTTCAGCAAAAATTACTGTTTTAAAGTAGACTTGTTTCACGGGTAGTTAATTTAATTTTTAGACACAGCAAGTAAACACATCTTCAGTCAAATTATTTAGCAACAGAACTTGTCTGTGAATATTTCTGAAAAAGAAAAACATTAAATGATAAAGCACTATAATTTTTGCTCCTATGGTAACATCAGTTAGAGGTGTGATTCTGGCAACATTTCTATGCTCACAAAAGCCCTAATGTAGATGCAATTATATTGGCAGGCATAAGCTGTGTTTGCCCTAGGAAGGTTTTACCAGTATAACTACAATGATAAAAGTTTTTTAAGATAGGTTAGGCCCCAAAGTTAGCTTCAGATTCCAAGACTTACAAAAAGCTCAGAAAAAAACGGTTACATACTTTCGTAATCATTGTTCTTCGAGATGTGTTACTCATGTCCATTCCACATAGATGTGTGTGCAGTAAGGATGTTAAATTGCAGTTAATTGACTAGTTGAGTAGTCAATGGAATGTCCATAGATAGCTGCAGCGGCACAGGAGCCAGCAAACAGAGCTGTAAACAGGGGAGTTTGAGTGGGAGTTCTGTTGGAGGAGAAGTTTGCATTTGGATTTGGATTTGTATTGTTTGTATGTGTAGAGGCTTGTAGGGGCAGTGTGCTGGGAGAGAAGCTGAGCCCTGATTAGGGGGCGGGGCTTCACTGATTAGGGGTCCTATAAAGGTAGCCTTCTAGTCAGGCAGCGGCATAGATAGCTGCAGCGGCACAGGAGCCAGCAAACAGAGCTGTAAACAGGGGAGTTTGAGTGGAGTTTGTAAAGGGAGTTTGGATATTGGGACTTGTTTGGGGTTTGTTTTTGCTGTGGAGGGGGTGTTTTGGTTTGTTTTTGTGTTCACCGGACTAATAGGATTTTGGTGAGAGAGCAGATAAAACACAGAGGCAGTAGTGGCCATGGTAGTAGAGAACACAAGGAGGATGATTGGATGTGGTAGCTGCGGTATGTACATGATTCTGGAGGGGTACCTGAAAGGAGTTTTGTTTGCATGAAGTGCCGCCTGATAGAGCTGATGGAAGAAAAGATCCGAGGACTGGAGATGCAGGTGGAAACTCTGGTCGAGTTTAGAAGGGGTTTGAGCAGATGATGGAGCAAAGGCATGACGTGGCTGAAGGGGAAAGCTTAGATATGCAGATGGAAGCAGGATCAAGGGCCTCAGAGGGGGACTGCTGGGCTAAGAAAATGGACAGTGGAAGCATGTGACTAAGAGAACCAGGCAGAGGAAAAGATGGGTCAGTGAAGGAAAAATAGAGCTCAAGAACAGGTATGTGGAGTTGGAGAATGAAGAAGGGTACAGCAGGTAGATAATGAAGATGGAAGGGTAAGGAAGAAGAGAAGAGTGGCTAGTCCCATAGATAAAGGGGAAGAGTTAATGGAGACAACACCAATAATGAGCATTAGGAGGATACAGGATGGGTTAAAGAGGATTACAAGGGAAAACAGGAATGGCAAGGACTTGCAGCCAGAGGAAGCAAGAGATAGACCAGAGAATCGCACTGTCACCAGGAAAAGGCAGGTCTACGTGATTGGGGACTCCTTATTGAGAAGAATAGATAGGCCTGTAACCAGAGCTGATCCAGAGAATAGAAGGGTGTGCTGTCTGCCAGGTGCTAAGATACGGGATGTGGAACTGAGGTTGAAGAGGATTATTAAGGGAGCAGGAAGGAATCCATTGATCATCCTTCATGTAGGAACAAATGATACGGCTAGATTCTCGCTGGAATGAATTAAGGAGACTATGCTAGGCTGGGGAGGACGCTCCAGGAAATTGAGGCTCAGGTGATCTTTAGTGGATTCTGCCTGTTCCTAGAGAAGGGCAACTAAGATGTGACAGGATTATGATGATCAATAGATGGCTTAGGCAGTGGTGCTATAAGGAGGGCTTTGGGATGTATGGTCACTGGGAGGCATTTATGGACAGAGGACTGTTCTCTCGGGATGGACTTCACCTAAGTAGGGAGGGAAATAGACTTCTAGGATGGAGGCTGGCTCAACTGATTAAGAGAGCTTTAAACTAGGAATTTGGGGAGATGGTTGGGAGATGTCCAGGTAATCTCTACGGGATTTTAACACTGAGAGGGAGGAAAACGAAGTAAGAAAGGATATAGCTGGGGTAGGAGAATGTACATGAGGAAGGGTAGGGTGGATACTAGTCTAATAGGTCATATTGGAGGTACAACGTCTGTGCCAAATTGGGTAAAGAATGTGAGTGAGGCCAAACAGCAAAAATTAAGATGTTTATACACCAATGCGAGGAGCTTAGGTAACAAAATGGAGGAACTAGAGCTATTGGTCCAGGAAGTGAAACCAGATATTATAGGAATAACAGAAACATGGTGGAATACTAGGCATGACTGGAGTACAGGTATTGAAGGGTATGTGCTGTTTAGGAAAGACAGAAATAAGGGTAAAGGTGGTGGAGTCGCATTGTATATCAAAGATGAGGTAGACTGTAAAGAAATAAAAAGTGATGGAATGGAGAAGACAGAGTCTGTTTGGGCAAAAATCACATTGGGGAAGAAAACTATCAGATCCCTCCCTGGGATAGTGCTTGGGGTGTATTATAGACCACCAGGATCCAATTTGGATATGGATAGAGACCTCTTTAATGTTTTTAATAAGTAAATACTCATGGAAACTGCGTAATCATGGGAGATTTCAACTTTCCAGATATAGACTGGAGAATAAGTGCTAGTAATAATAATAGGGCTCAGATTTTCCTAGATGTGATAGCTGATGAATTCCTTCATCAAGTAGTTGCTGAACCAACAAGGGGGGATGCTATTTTAGATTTGGTTTTGGTGAGTAGCGAAGACCTCATAGATGAAATGGTTGTAGGGGACAACCTTGGCTCAAGTGATCATGAGCTAATTCAGTTCAAATTAAATGGAAGGATAAACAAAAATAAATCTGAGACTAGGGTTTTTTATTTCAAAAGGGCTAACTTTAATAAATTAAGGAAATTAGTTAGGGAAGTTGATTGCACTAAAGAAATTATGGATCTTGAGATGGAGGAGGCCTGGGATTATTTTAAGCTAAAGTTGCAGAAGCTGTCAGAAGCCTGTATCCCAAGAAAAGGGAAAAATTTATAGGCAGGTGTGTTAGACCAAGCTGGATGAGCAAGCATCTCAGAGAGGTGATTAAGAAAAAGCAGAAAGCATACAAGGAGTGGAAGATGGGAGGGATCAGTAAAGAAAGCTACCTTATTGAGGTTAGAGCATGTAGGGACAAAGTGAGAGAGGCTAAAAGTCAGGTAGAGCTGGACCTTGCAAAGGGCATTAAAACCAATAGTAAAAGGTTTTATAGCCATATAAATAGGAAAAAAAACAAAAAAAGAAGAAGTAGGACTGCTAATTACTAAGGATGGAGTGGAGGTTAAGGATAATCTAGGAATGGCCCAATATCCAAACAAATACTTTGCTTCAGTCTTTAATGAGGCTAATGAAGAGCTTAGGGATAATGGTAACATAACAAAAGAGACTAAGGATATGGAGGTAGATATTACCATAACCGAGGTAAAAGCCAAACTCGAACAGCTTAATGGGAGTAAATCGGGGGGCCCAGATAATCTTCATCCAAGAATATTAAAGGAACTGGCACATGAAATTGCAAGTCCATTAGCAAAAATTTTTAATAAATCTCTAAACTCAGGGGTTGTACCATTTGATTGGAGAATTGCTAATATAGTTCCTATTTTTAAGAAAGGGAAAAAATGCGACCCGGGTAACTATAGGCCTGTTAGTTTGACATCTGTAGTATGCAAGATCTTGGAAAAATTTTGAGGAGAAAGTAGTTAGAGACATTGAGGCTAATGGCAATTGGGACAAATTACAACATGGTTTTACAAAAGGTAGATCGTGCCAAACCAACATGATCTCCTTTTTTGAGAAAGTAACAGATTTTTTAGATAAAGGAAATGCAGTCGATCTAATCTTGAGAGGTAGATAAGCAACTGGTTAAAGGGGAGACTACAGAGGGTCATACTGAAAGGTGAACTGTCAGGTTGGAAGAAGGTTACTAGCGGAGTTCCTCAGGGATCAGTTTTGGGGCCAATTTTATTTAATCTTTTTATTGCTGACCTTGGCACCAAAAGTGGAAGTGTCCTGATAAAATTTGCAGATGACACAAAGTTGGGAGGTATTGCCAATTCAGAAAAGGATCGGGATATCATACAGGAAGATCTGGATGACCTTGTAAATTGGAGTGATAGCAATAGGATGAAATTTAATAGTGAGAAGTGTAAGGTTATGCATTTAGGGATTAATAACAAGAATTTTAGTTATAAGCTGGGGACACATCAGTTGGAAGTAACGGAGGAGGAGAAGGACCTCGGAGTCCTGGTTGATTATAGGATGACTATGAGCCGCCATTGTGACATGGCCGTGAAAAAGGCTAATACGATCTTGGGATGTATTAGGTGAGGTATTTCCAGTAGGGATAAGGAGGTGTTAGTGCCATTATACAAGGCATTGGTGAGACCCCATTTGGAATACTGTGTGCAGTTCTGGTCTCCCATGTTTAAGAAGGATGAATTCAAATTGGAACAGGTACAAAGAAGTGCCACTAGGATGATCCGAGGAATAGAAAACCTGTCTTATGAAAGGAGACTCAAGGAGCTTGGCTTGTTTACCTTAACCAAAAGAAGGCTGAGGGGGGACATGATTGCTCTCTTTAAATATATTAGAGGATAAATACCAGGAGGGAGAGGAATTATTTAAGCTTAATACCAATGTGGACACAAGAACAAATGGATATAAGCTGGCTAGTAGGAAGTTTAGACTTGAGATTAGACGAAGGTTTCTAACAATTAGAGGAGTGAAGTTCTGGAACAGCCTTCCAAGGGAAGTAGTGGGGCAAAAGATCTATCTGGCTTCAAGATTAAACTAGATGGGTTTATGAAGGGATGGTTTGATGAGATAACATGATCTTGGTAACTAATTGACCTTTCACTATCAGTGGTAAATAGGTCAATGGAGGGATGATAGGAGTTACTATAGAGAACTTTCTGGGTGTCTCGCTGGTGAGTCTTGCCCACATGCTCAGGGTTTAGCTGATCGCCATATTTGGGGTCGGGAAGGAATTTTCCTCCAGGGTAGATTGGCAGAGGCCCTGGAGGTTTTTCGCCTTCCTCTGTAGCATGGGGTACAGATCACAGCTGGAGGATTCTCTGCATCTTGGGGTCTTCAAATATTTGAGGGCTTCAATATCTGAGATATAGGTGAGAGGATTATTCTAGCAGGGGGTGGGTGAGATTCTGTGGCCTGCATTGTGCAGGGGGTCAGACTAGATGATCATAATGGTCCCTTCTGACCTTAAAGTCTATGAGTCTATGAGTCCATCAACTACTTGACTAGTCAATAGGCACTTCGGCATTCCTCCTTTGAAATGCCATCTTCGCATTTCAAAGGGGCAGCCGTGGAACTCGGGGTCAGCTGGGGACTCCCCAGCTGATCCCGGGCTCCATGCAGCATTTCCCCAGAACCCGGGGTCAGCTAGGGAGTCACCAGCTGACTCCTGGCTCTGTGTGGCATGCAGCAGTGCAGCATGGAATCCGGGGTCAGCAGAGGACTCTAAGTCCTTGCCTCTCCCTCTGATTGACTGCCTGGACAACAAATGACCCGGGGCCGGGAAAGAGTAGAGGTGTTAATTCCCCTCATGCGACACAAAGCATCTCTGCTCGGCCTTTTTATTGGTTGGCGGGATGGAGGCTGGGGTCTGTCAGAGGGTCATCACAACCTTTGTTACGGTCTTGTTGATAGGCAAGGCCACAAGGGATATCGGATTGGAGGATGTTGACCTTCAGGCTGACAGAGTATCAGATGATTCAGACCCGGACACCTAGGCTCTGGATAAGGTGATGGAGTAGGTCCTGGTGAGACCTGGAGTCGATAGCCGGCATGGACAGGAGGGCCCCACCCAGGGCCTCATTAGGCAAAGAGGACGACAACTCCTTCATACACACAACCCGCATCAGGCGCCTGCAGTGGGGCCTGAAAAACCACCGTAGGAGGCCGGGTAGCATATGGGGCCCTCTCTGCCAATAGTCCAGGAGAGGCTTGCCCCAGAGGGAGAGGCTTCCCCAACGCTGGGCAGTGGGTTAGTGAAGTCACCAATGGGGGAGTCCTGGGTCCCGAGTAAGCTGACCCTGGCCCAGAAGGACTCGCCCCGACCCTGGTGATGGCTCAGGGAGTTCAAAAGAGCCACTGCACAGGTGCCTGAAACTGAGGGGGCCAGGACTGTGGCACTCCCGGTACTAGAGTGGGCTGCGGCCAAGGCTGAACAGGATGCGCTGATGTACTGCAGAGCCAGGACCAATGGTAGGAGTAGGATCGGTGCTGCAACCTCGATCTGGAACCCTGTGAAGACCAAACTGATTCCACCTCTGAGTCAGTTGAGTACTCCGATGTCAACCAAGGCGATGACGTGGCAGTCGGCAACCCCTGCTGTGGGGCATGCCGGACCATGGATTCAGGCTTCCCCCAGGGCTGAGCGGGAGGTGGAAGCATGGATGAGAGTGGTACCGGACCACTCGGCACTGCATCAGGAGGACGTGACACCTGGGCCGGTGCAGACTCTGGTGCTGGTGCAAGTGCCGGTGCTTGAGTAGAGGTGGGGGGCAGGGGCAGTGCTGTACCCAGTACCAGTGTCGAGGTGGATGGCGGCGCCGGGTGGCAGTGATGCTTTCCTATCTCTTTGGTCCAGCTACACCCATTCCCATTTACAGTTTCCATTTGTCCAATGGAACAGGAATCTTCCACAGTGTGTCAAATGGAAGCTCATTCTGGAACCAGGAATCACGTATCCTGAATACCAGCAAGAAACACCATAATTCAGTCAGTGTTTATTCTATCTTGAATCTTAATTCTTTTGGAACTAATTTTTGTAACATCCAGGATTGACCTCATTCCACAAGGCATAACGAGGCGGTTGACAAGGGCTTCCCTTGTCGACCGCGGAGCGTCCAGACTACCGTGCTGTGCCGCCAAACAGCTGATCGGCACAGCGCGGCGGCCATTTTGATGTAAATGAAGCAGCGATTATTTAAATCGCCGCTTCATTTTCCTATATCTAGAAACCTAATCTACATGGCTCCGTTGACAGAGCCATGTAGTCTAGACATACCCTCAGTGTATGAAGAAACTGCTCTTCCAGAGATGAATGTGGCTTAGAAAAGAACACAGGGAAATATAGCCGCTGGTTCAAATGAAAGTGAGAAACCACTTTAGACAAAAATGTAGAGTGTAGTCCAAGTCAGTTGGGAGGGATCCCTGAGGTGCATCCTGGGACTGTAGGACCACTATGCCCCCTTAACTATACAGTGTGGGCTCGCTCTCATAGTGCTTTGTTAGTGACAGGCAGCAAACCCCTCCAGGTGCTGTTCTCACTCAGCACAACTGCATGTGGCACCCCACATCCAGCTAGATTGCATGACTGCTCCCAAAGCCACTCCTGAATCACACAGAGAAGTACGAGTCAAATTCCCCCAACTCCCAGCCTTGTATCGCAGAAAAGTATTGTATTAAATTTGTTCTTTCTTGAGCAGTGTATTTTACTGAAAATATAGATTTTAAGTGACTATAAGGGATAGGCAAAAAATCATAGTTACCAAAAGAAAAATAAAATATTATCACACAGTCTAAATTCTGAACCCTATTAGACTGGGCAACAGATTAAGCAGTTTTTCTCACCCCACTAGATATTACCATTCATAGTACACAGATGTCACTATCTGTTGGACTGTTCAGGCTTCTATGTATTCTTGTTGCTAGTTATAGCATAGGTGTGGGGAAGCACGTGGTCACTGTGTTCTGTTTCATACCTTTAGTCCATGTGCTTGGAGAACCCAAGTGCAAGCATTTGACAGGCACTGAGGAGTCACTAGGCAAGGTTAAGAAATTCCCCTGATGTGACCTTGTACCAGTGAGTTGTTGCATTATAATTCCCTTGCTGGACAATGGCTGTTGATGGTTGTTCGACACGCACCTGGGCATTGGTTATTTTCCTTGCTGTTGCCTCTAGGGAGCTAGAGACTCATGTGAACTAATGATACATATATTTAGATACAATGACTTTCACCAGATCATAATCTTTCCCCTGATACCTCATATGGCATGCTTTATATGCACTATCATAATTATGTATAATGTATAATGAGGACTGTGGGGATTATACAGTGCTCTCCCAAGGCATAGAATGTCACAGTCACTTTGTCCTTGGAGAGCTGTGTGCAACTAGGCTGTGTCATCAGAGCCTGCAACTCACAGAGACTCTCCTTGAGGCTGTTATTGCTACCAGGAAAACAGTCTTGTGACAAAAAGCAGAAAGGGACTAGATGCCAAAGACTTGAATGGAGATCCAATTAAAGCTACAAGGCTGTGGTAAGGTCACACAAAGGAGCTAGCTGTCAAACCAGAGGATAGAGATAAAGAAGCCCTTTTAAGAGTCTTGTTACCACAGCATTAGAGAAGATTGATATTCCCTGAATGGGGAGTCGAAATGCTGAGGTTGCTGCCATTTATGCTTCAATTAGTTACATATAGACCCAACAACTGAGGATGCAAAAAATATTCCAAGATGTCCTGAACAGAAACCAGCAGCAGTTGAATTCCATGGGCCAAAGACTATAATAAAATGGCTTCCATTTTATCAAACAGTCCATTCTGGTAGATGGCTTTCTACTGTTTAGCGGGACTTGTTGAGCAGCCTCCAAACATTGTACTTTCTCCTCATGCAGCAATGAAGCAGCCACACCATGAGATGCAGAGAGCTGAGCATGGGATGCAAGGTGTGACCGGGCGTCTGTGTGAGTATGTTGAGATGAAGAGGAAAGGATATGGGAAGCTGAACTGACAGCACAAGAAAATCAGAAAAACTGCAACCTTAGACGGACACCCAATTGATAAAGCTGTATTTGGATAGCAGTGCCTTCTGGCTGTCTATCTGCATCTGCAAGGAGGTGGTGTGAATCCTCTTACCCATGAGGTCCATTCATTTAGAGTTCTTATTCTTGGGACTGGACTTAAATCTGTCCTGAAAGGCAGGCTCTATTGTTCATCGCAGTTATGATCAAGGAATTTGGGTCTGGATAGGAGTAAAACCCCTCAAATCCCTGCAGTGAAATGGGGGTATATTCTTCCCCCGGGCTTTGCTTATAGGCAGTACCAAAGCTAGCATATTTCAGAGCATTTTAGCTGGCTGTAAGAGTGCATAATAGAGAGGACACCCTCTTCCAGGGCAGACAGATGCAGGATGTCCAACAACTTTATAGGTGTTCTCCTCCAGGAACTTGGAATACCCAAGATAGCAGACATGTGCCTCAAAAGGTTTTGGTACACTCTGAAATCCTTCAATACTGAAGAAGAAGAAAAGCAGGCTCCATAAAATTGTCCTGGCATGAGAAAGAAGCAGCTAAACTCTGCCAGTGCTGGATCCTGTTTCAGGACAGGCAGACTTGGATGGGATGACTCGAGAAGTTTATCCATGTCTAGGCTTCTGGTAGATTGACAGTCACCATCAGCAGCTGGCCAGTGATCTTACTTTTGAGTCTGACTGAGGAGTGGGACCTCTGCAATGGAGGAACATCTGATAGATTCCACAGAGACCACTACCACGGGTAGGGCATTGGTGGCCAGTAGGTGCAGGCAAGGAACTCCTGTCTCAATAAGAGCCAATCCTGTACCCATGGTGCTCCATGAACAGCCCCTGATGCAGGTCAGGCAATGGAAAGAGAGAGGAGGAAGATGCCAACCTGAACACTGAGGAGTCCCAGGTTTCAATGTATGAAGGAGAAGTCAGCCCTGAGGGTCTGAACAACTGGTCAGACTCCTCCACTACCCAGAATGAAAAGGAAACTGGCAAAGATGGTGAAAATGGCCCTGATGACACTATCATTTCCAGCGCTGGAAGTGGTGTTAACCATGACATCAGCAACAGTGCAGAGATAACAGATGGTCCAAAGTGGAGGGCAGCGACTGCCATCACAGGAACAACAGCAGGGGGGCTGACAAAGTTCCTGGTACTGAAGAGGGCCCTTATGCCAAGCCTGGTGTCAGCCCCACTTCCACTGACTGTATAAAATGGAAACTTTGGGTATAGTGCCAACAGACCCACAGGTTCAGTGACGTTCTCAGCCAACAGGGCTATAAATGTTGCAACACTGGCAAAGTCCTAGGCCAAGAGAGAGGTTGGGACATGAAGGCAGAGGAGGTCAGTGGCTGCCTAATACACCACTGCCAAAGCAACAGCTCAGTGCTGCATCACCCTTGTTCGTATCAGACTCAAATGGAAGCCTCGGAGCTGGAACTGGAATCAATGGTAAGGGGACTCTGTCATCTCTACCTGGTATCCGGGAATGATTGATGGGACCTACTCCATCCCACATGCTGCATTCACACCATGCTCCTTCTGGAGGAGACAGATGAATCTCCATGCAACCTGGAGAGGCCTTGGCACGTGAAATGGGGAAGGATTCCTCCATTTCTTGGGAGAGGCACCAACTCCAGAGCATGAAACGGCAGCATTCTCAGAACCCAAGGGCGACCTCTGATCTGACGAGGAACTCAGTGCTGAAGCAGGCCACATGGCCTCTTCAAGCAGGTGCTGCTTAGACCTGAGTTCATTTGGGGAACAGTCTACAAATTAAACACTGCTCCTTGATGTGGACTTCCCCTAAGCACAGTAAGCACCATGGTGAGGGCATCGTCAGGGAAATACTTAAACTAACACTAACGGGATACCAAAGGCACTAATTAACTATATGCAACTAAAGAAGTCATCAGGAAATAGAGGGACTGTGGGGTGAAAACCACACAGCGCTCCAACTCCAGCCTCTGGTCGCAAGAAGGAAATGAGGGGTGGTGGAGTGGTGCTCTTTCATATAGCCAAGGGAGGAACTATGGCCACAAGACACAAGTGCTACCTCTCTAAGAGTACTGCTATGCAAAATTCTCTGGCTCTGGTGAATTGGACACAGCTGTTAGGTGAGTTGACATACCTAAGTGGAATCCATGGCTGTGTCTCTACATAAAGAACAACTATAGCCATACAGCATTTCTGCAAATAACTCAATACTCTTCTGTCCCTTCTATGCTGAACTGTTTTCTCTTTCCTGCCTGACTACACTACTGAACAAAGAATGGGGCATCTTCCTCAATTCCTGAATTTACAACTACAGTTCTTGAGATCACCATCACATAATATATTCCCCAATACATTTGTAGTGAAAAATGCCATGAAAAAAAATTATTCATGTCTATGTCACTATGCTGCTGACTCTTCCCATAAAATTCTACCTGTTAGACACTTCCCTTTCAATGGTAACTGAAATCCAACATGATATATATTACCTTTTTGAACATTCTGGTAGAATCCTCACTTATCTGCATGAAGCGCATGATAACGTTGTTGAGATAGATATCGCTCAAAGTTGCATGGTCTTTGCTTTCTCTTCTCACTTGGTTTAGGAGTAAGTACCAACAATTCACTGGAGATAAGAGATTCTGGTCTTTCCTAAAGAGTGTATACATATATGTGTTACATAATTAACATATCAGAAATATCTCCCTGCCACACCCATCCTCCATCAGATATACATAAACATGAACCCAACAATTTAAGTTTAAATTAAAGAACAACTGATCTTTATAAAGAAAGAATGCATCTGCCAGGATAAATGTTAGAAGTCAAGCCCTGCTCCTTTTGTCTTTGCAAGTAATCCCATAGAAGCGAACAGAGTTACTCTTCTGAATAAAGCAAATTCAGAATTTGTACCTACACATTGTTTTCTGAATAGTCAGTCATCTATTCCTGGAGTACATCTGGTTAGTCAAGCTTTAGATAGTATTTTAAGGCATATTTTCAAACTCCATGAGGTACAAATAGAAAAAAGTACAAGAATTCGTATCATTACGACCAATCTGCAAATATCAAAAACTTGACCCAAAGTAGGTAGGATAATGCTGGTAGGATAATGCTGTTTTTCAATAGTTCAGCATCTCTGTGATTCCATTTCAGTCCGTTTCTATCCCCGTCCCATTCTGAGTATTTAAATCACATGTAAATTTATCAAACTTTTTATTAAAAACCCAAAATATATCAATTAAGTTAGTTCAGTTATTATTTACTAAATGACCTAAAAACCACATTATTGACATTTCAAGGTTTTGGTTTGTTTATTTTTTTGTGTGTGTATGTGCATTAACATCTAATACAATGTATTGGTTAAAAAAAATCTTGCAGACAGTCTTTTTATAGTGGACTTTGATATCTCCTAAAAGGTTGTTACAAGGAAGAGAGTGAAAAATTATTCTCCTTAACCTTTAATGATAGGACAAGAAGCAATGGGTTTGAATTGTAAAAAGGGAGAGGGTTTAGTTGAACATTGGGAAAAAACTTCCTAACTGTCAGGGTGGTTAAATACTGGAATAAATTGCCTAGGGAGGTTGTGGAACCTCCATCATTGGAGATTTTTAAGAGCAGGTTAACACCTGTTATGGATGACCTAAATGATGCTTAGTCCCACCATGAGTCCAGAAGACTGGACTTGATGACTTCTTGAGGTCCCTTCCAGTTCTATGATTAGATTATCTAGTTTGCAGAAGACACAAAAATGGGTGAGTGATAATTAGCAAAGAGGACAAGTAACTGATTCAGAGCAATCTGGATTTGATGGTAAACTGGGTACAAACAAACAATGCATGTTTTAATATGGCTAAATGCATAGACACTGACTACATGGGTGTTCGGAGGTTAGCGTACCCTCAGCACCCACCAGCCACAGCGAATATGTGGCACCTCCAATCAGCTGTTTGGAAGCTGGGGGAGGGATCTGGAGGAGAACAGAGAGCAGAAGGGAGGTGGTGTTCTTGGGGGAGAGAGAAGAGGTGGAGCAAGGCTCGGGACTTGGGGAAAGGGATGGAGTAGAGGTGGAGTCTCTAGGCAGAATGGGAATGGAGCATCCCAAGAGAAAAATAGAAATCAGAATAAGCCACATTTATAAGTCAGGCACTCTATCCTGGGAAGCAGTGACTTTGAAAAAGATTTTGGAGTAGACAATCAGCTGAACATGAGGACCCAGTGTGAAACAGGGAACTCTTACACAGGAGCAGATAGGTTTACTTCTTTATTTGGCAATAGGGTGATAGCTGCTGGAATACTGTATCCAGTCTGGTGCCCGCAGTTCAAGAATAGTATTAATCAATTGAAGAGGGTTCAGAGATGAGCCATGAGTCTGATTAAAGGATTAGAAAATCTGCCTTAGACGCAAAGCTCATTGACTGTATCTATGTACAGGACGTCCCTGCTATAAGTCACCCTGGTATACATCCATCCTGCACATCGTTGACGCTTGTAGGACCTGGTGGGTTATAAGTCCTCCCATTCCTTGCCCCTAAAGTCATGGAAAAAAAAAAAAGCGCAAATGGAAGTCAGCTGCAGGAAAAACATTCCCCACTTTAAGTTGTTTCGTTGTAAGTCCAAGTTTTTTGGAACATACCTTGGACTTATAGCGAGGATGGACTGTAGTTTAACAAAGAGACAGCTAGGTGTAACTTAATTACAATCTGCAAGTATCTACATGGGGAACAAACATTTAATAATGGGCTCTTCAAATTAGCAGAAAAAGGCGTAACACGATCCAGTGGCTGGAATAGAAATTAGAGAAATTCAGATTAAAAATAAGGGGCACATTTTTAACAGAGATAGTAATTAACCACTGGGATAATTTATCAAGGGCCATAGTAGATTCTCCATCACTGGTAACTGCTAAATCAAGAGGAGATGTTTTTCTAAAGCCAGCCATTAGGCATGCAGGCCTGTTGGGAATATCACAGTATGAACTCAGCCAGGTGTTCTGTGCTTCTGGGCTTGATGCAGGAATTACTACTGCACTGAAATCATACGGCCGGTGTTATGATGGAGCTCTTACTAGATTATCATTGTGGTCCCTAGCCTTAAAACATATGCATGAAATCCTGGCTCCATTCACCTTCAAGGGAAATGTTGCCATTTATTTTGGTGGCATCAGGTTTTCATTTGAATATAGAATATTCAGTCCAGACCATTTGTAGTTAAAGAAAACTTTCCTGACATGAATCAAATTTAACTGATAAAGTGGTTTCTGTGCCAAGTCTGCATACAGTAAAGAATAATAGCTATGAGTGCAATGAACTGCCCTATTCATCTCTGCAGAGTGTTAACTAGGAAACCATAGAGAACAATTTAAAACTCAGGTTGCCATCAAGGGTGCTGGAGGAGGAAATCAGGAATTCAAACACCCCTGAACTTTTAATTTTAGTGATGCCAAACAGCAGAAAGGAATGAAGTTATATCTCCTTCCCTATACAAAAGCCTCAATTAGCACTACCCAGCTGTAAAAACCTGCATTTCCTCCTTGATCATTTACACAACAAAGTTATTTTTGGTACTAAAAAAATTGGTGACACAGTGAAGTTATGGGGACAATGTAAAGTAAATCAATTTATTACAGTATTAACACCAGGACTATCGTACTAATTATATCATTAATTTTCATACATATTCACTTAAAAACACCGGCAGAAGTTGGCATTGCAAAAATCAGAGGCCCTCTGTGAAGGATTTAGGTCTGACTTGCCAAAGAATACACAAAAACCTCTCTTATATTTGACAATGTAGGTGAACTAAATTAAATTCACTTACAAAGATCTTCAAATAGATAGTATAAATATATCCTGCTAATTCATATATTTTGAAGCCAGAAGAAACCACTATCATGCAGAAGGTAAGATTAGATAATAACACAGCTCATAGAACCTTTCCATGTAATTCCTTTGTCAAGATCATAATTTCTGATTGAGCTATAGCACGTCTTTTAGGAAGACATACAATCCTGATTTAAAGACAAAATACCAACCCCCATGAATGGAAAATCACAATCCTGAAAAGGCACGGAACTATTTTGAAACATTTTTAAAAAGATTCTTTTTATTTGCCTTTTGGTGTTAGAGCATTTAGAATAAAGTTTTCTTCTGCAACCATGAGTGCTGGAAATAAAACCTGGGCTACATTGAAAAGTTTTGATGGCATATTTATGTTGGTTAAGAATGTCAAGAAAAAAAAAAATCACATCCCTAGCAGAACATTCCTATGCTGACAAATGTCCTAGTGTGGTAGGGTTGTCACCCATCTAGGTTTTACCCAGTCAGTCGATTTTTGGCTTCTGTGTGCTGGTTTTCGACTGGAAATTCTGGTTGAAAAGGACACCTGGCAACCTTAAATGACATCTGAACCAAAAGTCCAGACATTGCAGGGCAGGGGGTGGCACTGGATTATTGCCAGCTCATGCTCAGCTGGGGCCACCTCCTACCTATAGGGAAACTCTTTGAGACAACCCAGCAACAGAGGCAGAGTGGAGAGGCACATGCAGTGGAGGCAGGGCTTGGGGGGAAGAGGCAGAGTGGGATGGGAGAGGGCAGAGCCTTCAGAAGAAGAATAGCAGGGATGGGGCCTTAGGGGAAGAGATGGGGAAGGACCTTAGGGGTCCAGTTACCAGCCATTAGAAAGGTGGCCTCTGATGGGTGAGTGCCTTATCACATCTTCACCAGTCCTGCTAAACAAACGTTTTTCCATCAATCACAGGGGTTCCAATACAGTTCAGTAGTGAAGACAAGCCCTTCGAAATTCTACCACATCCCTTGACAAGTAGCTTCAGGTCTTGTTTCTAAATGTTAAAAATTTGCTCTAAATTTTAGTCTGAATTGATCTATCTTCTGTGTCCAGCCATTGGCTCTTATGCATTTGTCTGTTAATCATTTAGTGGTATTTGGATTCATTGTGAAATGGTTTGAATGAGCTAATTTTGTTTTATATACATACACCTAAATTAGTCAAATATATTCATGAATTATTCAACTAGCTCTGTAAACTAGGCAAATAGCCTATTTTATTTCAACAAAATTTAAAATATTTTGCAAAATATACTGAATACATTACTTGGTAAATATTATCTGGCCACTTCTGCAGTGCACAAAAAGTTACAATACTCCATGCACATCCATATACAACCATTAGCCATGTATGAAATATATCCTTGTTGTTAAGGATAGCAGCAATCAATTGGCAGCAAAACCCATATGCAACAACATAAGCAACACCGCAAGCTTCCCTCTCCTATTCTCCCTCCCCCTTTTTTTAACCTTTTCCTGGCATCTCTTAGAAGGCTTATCAGCCTTTATTATGGGCTTGTCAAATTCTGAAAAATCCATTGCAACAATCAGCATATATAGCTTTGCATATCCAGAGGTGTGCATCTCTTTCACCTGTGCATTACATTGTTTCCCCAACAATTCCTTTTCACATAATATTACATGTGCAACTTAAATCTGAAAAGACTGAAACTATCTGTCATCATACTCAATGAATAGCCACTAACTTGACAGTACCAAAAGTTAACAGAAACAAAGTGCCAGGGAGAGGACTCATAATAAAGTATTTGAACTTTTGAGAAATTATATAACCTAAACCACTTCCAACACTAGAAAGTCAATTGAGTTTGAGCATGAGAAACTCTCTTACTTGTACTGTTGATGGTCCTTTGTACTTCTTGTTTTTGCCATGAACCTTTCTGCTAATTTTTCTAGATTGCGAGAATATTCCGTCTCTATTTCTGCTTTCTTGCGGAAAAAATCCTGCAGGTCCTGAAGAAGTTGCACCCTCATTTCAGTTTGCTGCTCCAGACATTTCTGCTGCTCTATCAGTTGAGCTCGAATCTCTAAAGGAAACATAAACCACTGAAGTCAATGAAAACAGGAAAGGGGGGGGGGGGGACAAAATAATATTTGCTGCACACTCTGAATAAAACACACAAGTGAGAAGAAAAAATACAAACTTATATACATATATAAGTTATATCATGTAAATAACCTAGCAATAATATCCACACAGTTATCTTCTACTTTCAACACAAGAGTGGTCACCAATAATCACCACACCTGTGAGTTTTCATATCTGTTTGTTATTCTTAATATGGGGGAAATTACTTGTATCACAGGTATGCTAATCTAGCTAGGATGGTAGAACAAACAGGTATTTCTGATAGTCAAAATGCTTCACAGATTAGCATAGATTCTTGAAATCACGATACAGTTAAACAAAATCAAATTAAAAACCAAACACCTCCCTATAATATTTATCCAGAATGGCAATAGAAAGGAGCGGCTTTCCTTTAAGATTTGTAGCCACCATTGGCATATTAAAATAGCATCTGGTAATGTTTATTTAGTGTTTATAATTCTGCAGTGTAAAAATACATTGTTCTTTAATTATGGGAATACCTATTCAAAAACAATCCTTCTGTTTCTTTTGCAAGACATTAATGTAATAGGAAAATCCTAGAGCAGAAATTCTGTTTTCATTCGTAACATTTATATCTTTTTTTGTCAGTGTCACTCAAATCCAAAAATGATCATAGCATAGTGTAAAGAAAAATCATTTTGCAACCATATAGAAATATGTTAACAATGCTGAAAACTATGTATGTAACAAGGTGATCAGCTTGAGTCAACGTCTATTGAAGTTTAAAAAAAAAAAAAAGCAAGAATCTCTTGAATGTTAAAAGGAATTGAACTGTTTCCCTAATTATGTGACCATTTAGTTGATAAACTGACTTTAGAAAATATTAAATGCATTACAGACCCATGTAAAATATTTGTAATAGAAGAGCATCATAAAACCAACATTGTAACTGTGCTATTGGGTGCTATAAAACACTACTAAAATAACAATGTCACAAAGTCTTACAGTATCTATGATTTGCATCCATATTGGTCTTAGAAGACGAGTGAAGGCAGAAATTTAATCTGAAAAAACACTTGATTTAGAAATTAAAAATGTATGCTAAAGTGAGGTGTTATAAATATAAATATAAAATTATTAAGCCAGTAGTTAGTTGAGGAGGGAGATGTCCCAAAGCTCTTTCCAAATCTACTTTGAGCCACAAGCTACTGTGTTAATCATTAATGAGACCAGCTGTTTCTATAGTTTGGGAGGTGAACCAAAAAATCACGTGTTTGGTTTTTATTTCACTTCAACTCAAGTCACTGGAAAAGAATTATGCCTCCAGCAAGGATGAGCTACTATAAGACAATACTATATTAATGGCATACATATGTACTGAGGAGAAAACACACTGGAGCTGGAAGGTTAACAACAAAAATAGAAAAGAAAAACCCAAGAATAGATCCTGGTGCTAATGGCAATGTTCCGAACACAATTTCTTATGCAAACCATAATATGACTCCACTGCTAAACCTGAAATTTTAGTTTTCAGAGAAGTATTTTGATGGACTAAATCCAACTCCTTAGACAGACCCATGTAAATAGTCACTCTAATAGAGATCTCACTAGCAATTTTAAGTAGAACTTGTTTTTAAAATAAATACATCCTAATTATACTGTAGGTCAGTGGATCTCGCCACTCCTTAAGGGGTCTTCTCCCACAGTGACATGGAATAGAAAAACATTTAAGAAATAGGAAAACATGAGTGTAAAATCTACAAAAATGGCAATGATCATTGGGAGTAGAAGCAGTTATCAGAAAATATTTTAACCTAATCTTTTGAAACTGACTAAATTTTTAGTGGAAAGTATTTCCTTAAAGCTTTTAATGATTTTAAAACAGAGAATCATCTTTAAAAGAAGCACAGGCTCAAGGTTGCAGACATGGGTAGGATGCAGATTATTGAAGCTGGCTGCTTGTCTAAGAAGTTGCAAATTCCATTACTTTTTTACTCTGAGGACTGGCTGGGGGAGGAAGCACTCTGGGTGGAGCTGAGGGCTAGCTGCCTCAACCACACCCTTTCTGAGAATATGGAGCCACCCTCTCTCACACTGCCTAGGGGCCCAGCAATTCTGTCAGACCCCTACAAGCAGTTAAGGTTTGGTGATGAGTGAATTTTACCAGGCAGCACTTCTACCTTCCAGTGGCCTGAAGTGTGTCCATGAAGGTTAACCATTAGGCTCAGGCTCACTGATTAACTGTTTGAATACATACACTGTCACATCCCTACTTTGAGGGTTAACGCGTTAATGTAGCCTCACACTCTAGGGCCGTGGTATCCTACTTGCTATCCACTAGTCATGTGGCTATTTGGCCAGTTGATGAACCCACGCTATCCTGCTGGAGCGCACCACTCTCTCCTCCAGATGGTGCATACACAGTTGCATAGTGCCAAGAAGTGTGTATGTGTGTGACAGAGATGCACACACTGTGTGACTGAGAAACAGAGATGCATACACTGTGTGTATTATAGAGAGAGGCAGACAGAGAGATGCAATGCCTCTTTAAGTATGCAGAGCCCCACTTCAAGTACACAGCCCTTAAGTAGACCAGGAAATCCAGACACAAGTCAGTAGCTGTTATATCCTGCTTTGTGGAGATGGGGTTGAGTGGGGAATTCAAAGAGGGAGGGGGAGGTGGGACGTCCTAACATCAACACCCCTTTCCCCCTCCCTCCATGCACACCAAACAACAGGCTCCAGGCAGCAGCTCCAAGGCAGAGGGAAGGAGCAGTTGAGCAGTGGGGGGAGGAGTGGTAGCTGAATTGCTGCCCCAACCACATACATAACTTACAGGGAACTTAGGGGAGCAGATGGGGGGGGGGGGGGCGGGAAGACTGCTCGACCACTCTGGTTCCAAACCCCCCAAAAGGACACACAGCTTTTCCAGAAAATTCTGCAAGTAGTGGATCATAAGTTTATTTCAGGATGATGACTGGAGAGGAGCGGCTGTTGGCAACGCTCCACCAGCGGCAGCACAGAAGTAAGGGCGACAATACATCCTTACATCTGTGCTGCTGCTGGTGGCAGCTGTACCTTCAGAGCTGGGCTCCCAGCCAGCAGCCACCATTCTCCAGCTGCTAGGCTCTTAAGGTTGTGCTGCTATCAGAAGGAAAAACAGCAGTACCACAGTCACCTCCTACAATAACCTTGCAACTCTCCCCCCCCCCCCCCCCACACTCTCCTTTTTGGATTAAGATCCCTATCATTACAATATCATAACATTTCAAATTTAAATAGCTGAAATAATAAAAATTACAATTTTAAAAATTCTATGACCATGACATTGACTTAAATGGACCATGAATTTGGTAGGGTCCTAAATATTTCCCTTTCTTCCATTGCAATTACATTATAATCAGATCTACATTCCAGCAGTTTTATCCTGATCCCTACTGCATTGCATTAAAATGGGTCTTAGCATGGTTTTACCTTACAAAGATTTTCTCCTTCCTTAAGCATAGTTTTTGAGTTGGATCATAGATTTTTCCTAATCTCAGGAAATGCTAGCATGGGAAGACATGAGAAAATACTATTGCTACTCATTTTTCATTACACTTATTTTCACTGGGTGTGTCTACAGTGCCTTGTTATTTTGAGATAACTAGCGTTATTTTGAAATAATGAGAACGTCTACACAGCCATTCTGTTATTTTGAAATAATTTCAAAATAACGGATGGCTTACTCCAAAATCTGTAAACCTCATTCTATGAGGAATAACACTTATTCTGACATAGCTATTTTGAAATAAAGCACATGCAGACTCTCCACTTCTGCTATTTTGAAATAGCTCCTCACCAGGGTCATTCTAAATTATTCTTCCTCAGGGCCTCCTGAGGCTCTAAATCGAGATAGCACATCTACATTAGGGAAGCCTGCCTCGGACTAATTTCACTGGTCTACAATTTTTTAGAAGTCGTCTGCTTCAGAGATAAAATGTGCTATTTATTATGTATTTTGATGTGCTGAATTCAAATATGACAATTAAAACAACTGATTGGCTACTGTTTCCAAGATATTTAAGTTTTTACATTTTACATCCATGTATATTGTGTAGATAGAGTTTTAATCATAAATTGTAAACCTAGGTCTTTTCATGTGTTTATGGTTGCTTTACATGATAATATTTCACCTGTCCTGTTTATGTAACACTTTAAAAATCAGCAAAAGGGTTATATAAATAAAATTTATTATGAAACAAAAGGCAAAAAACTATTATGTACATAGTTTAGTCCTATTCAGTGTCTACTCTTCTTGGCTTGTCTCTTGTATTCATTAAATGGAGCATCTCTTGTCACTGTCCAGCAATAGTCTGCAAGCATTGATGGGCTCCATTTGCCCTGATAGCGTTTCTCCATTGTTGCAATGTCCTGGTGAAATCGCTCGCCGTGCTCATCGCTCACTGCTCCAGTTCGGTGGAAAAAATCTAGATGAGAGTGCAAAAATGTATCTTTAGTGACATGTTGCAACCAAGGCTTTGTATGCCTTGAGGAGGTTTTCCACCAACAACCTGTAGTTGTCTGCCTTGTTGTTTCCGAGAAAATTTATTGCCACTAACTGGAAGGCTTTCCATGCCGTCTTTTCTTTGCCACGCAGTGCATGGTCAAATGCATCATCTCGAAGAAGTTCACGAATCTGAGGACCAACAAAGACACCTTCCTTTATCTTAGCTTCACTTAACCTTGGAAATTTTCCACGGAGGTACTTGAAAGCTGCTTGTGTTTTGTCCATGGCCTTGACAAAGTTCTTCATCAGACCCAGCTTGACGTGTAGGGGTGATAACAAAATCTTCCTTGATTCAACAAGTGGTGGATGCTGAACACTTTTCCTCCCAGGCTCCAATGACTGTCGGAGTGGCCAATCTATCTTGATGTAGTGGGAATCTCTTGCACGACTATCTCATTCGCAGAGAAAACAGCAGTACTTTGTGTATCCAGTCTGCAGACCAAGCAAGAGAGCAACAACCTTCAAATCGCCACAAAGCTGCCACTGATGTTGGTCATAGTTTATGCAACTCCAAAGTTGTTTCATGTTGTCATAGGTTTCCTTCATATGGACTGCATGACCAACTGGAATTGATGGCAAAACATTGCCATTATGCAGCAAAACAGCTTTAAGACTCGTCTTCGATGAATCAATGAACAGTCTCCACTCATCTGGATCGTGAACGATGTTGAGGGCTGCCATCACGCCATCGATGTTGTTGCAGGCTACAAGATCACCTTCCATGAAGAAGAATGGGACAAGATCCTTTTGACGGTCACGGAACATGGAAACCCTAACATCACCTGCCAGGAGATTCCACTGCTGTAGTCTGGAGCAACAGCTCTGCCTTACTCTTGGGTAGTTCCAAATCCTGACAAGGTCATTCAGTTCACCTTGTGTTATGAGGTGTGGTTCAGAGGAGGAGGATGGGAGAAAATGTGGGTCCTGTGACATTGATGGTTCAGGACCAGAAGTTTCATCTTCTTCCTCTTCCTCGTCTGACTGAAGTGAGAATAATTCTGGTGCATCAGGAACCGGCAGTTCTTCTCCGTGGGGTACTGGGCGTATAGCTGATGGAATGTTTGGATAATGCACAGTCCACTTTGTCTTCTTTGACACACCTTTCCCAACTGGAGGCACCATGCAGAAGTAACAATTGCTGGTATGATCTGTTGGCTCTCTCCAAATCACTGGCACTGCAAAAGGCATAGATTTCCTTTTCCTGTTCAACTACTGGCGAAGATTTGTTGCACAAGTGTTGCAGCATATGTGTGGGGCCCACCTCTTGTCCTGATCTCAATTTTGCAGCCAAAATAAAGGTGATAGGCTTTCTTAACCATAGTGGTTATACTGCGCTTTTGTGATGCAAAAGTCACTTCACCACAAACATAGCAGAAGTTATCTGCACTGTTCACACAAGTACGAGGCATCTCTGCTCACTTTGGCTAAACAGAAATGTGTCCCTTTGCAAAATCAAACACTGACAAATAAGAGAGCACGACACTGTATGATTTCTAGAGCTGATATAGGGCAATTTGTTCAGCAGAGTGATGTAAGCTTTGTTATGATTGCATCATCCATGACTTCTAGGAATAACATGATGCAATTCATATCATGTATGACACAATACCAGCTTCAGATTGCATCATTCATTGTTTTGCCTAAAAAGCAAGTACTGTCCAAACCCAGTCATAGATTTATTCATAGATCCAGTCAAAGATGTATTTTAGTCATTTCTGGTTTAAATTGAGATCCCTTCTCTTTATAACTCACTTATCCTCCGCCATTCCCAAGTTAAGGGTCGTATATACTGACCCAATAGCGTATCTTGAAAACTAGAGCCAATCAACAATTTTAAGCATCATTTTCATTCTCAGTGACCCAGAATTAGTAAAGTTTGACTACATTTATTTCAGAAGCATTTTGGCTGTAGAGCAGTGTTTTAAAACTTTCCTGCAGTGTAGACGTGCATACGGAGATAAAGGGCACAGATATAAGGTGAAATGTTGGCCTCCTTGACATCTCTCAGCCATTTCTTTTGACTACTCCTCAGTGTCCTCTGGTTGAATTTTCAGTTTCTACCTCTCACTCATGCCACAGTCTCAATCAGACAATGAATGGGTAAGATATTCAACCACAGCAGGCAAGTAATATTTATAAGTTAAACTTACCCATACCCCATATTTCACTGCCTTATGTAAAAACAGAACAGTAGAAACTGCACTACAGAGGTGACTTGAGCTACTAGTATGACTTGGCATGATTTGTAGTATCTCATAACTACAGAACACCACAGTAATACAAACCATTATACAATGACTCTGTGGTATCGATAGACCTCTGCTTAAAATGTTTGCAGTCTAAAAGCATACACTGCTATGTGATACAGAATGATTAAGATAGCAATACTTCAGTAAGGAATGAAATCTGAGAACCCAAGTTTCACATACACTGGCATTTAAGACCCCATCAGATACCCTCAGAAGGCAATGGAAAGCTCACTTCAACTTCAATGGGTGAAGAACTGGGCACACTTTGCATGTGAAATAACTAAAATTTAAAAAATATAGAATTCTATTATCACCACTCTCTCTGCTAATGAATCTAACTTTTCTATTAGCCCAAAAGTTCTTATATTCTTTGTTGTTTGTTAATTTAGTGCTCATGGTAAGTGCCAAAATGGCAGCAATACTGACTGTTAACCCCCTTTTCCCAAAAAGCAGCTGCAGCAGTGACAGTCCCACATGCAGTCTCAATCCTGTCTGAGAGAGTTACATGTTTAAGTAATAGGTAAAATACTAGATGTATTAATATAATTACACAGTAACTGGGTAAAAATATGACAGGGCTAGGGCACAATCTGGCTAACAATCACACATACAAGTAGCCTAATAGGACTACTTGAGAATTCGGATGGGTGCTCACAGGCATAGGTTTTTGCAGGAGAGAGACAATATTCCCAATTTTTCCATGTGCAGAATAAATGTTATGTGCACCAAGGCATGTGCTGATGTGCACCACCAACAGAAACACATGCTGCCATCTATGGACAGCTGTGTGCCCTCTGCTAATCAGCTGGGTGGCACCTGAATCTCTCCTGGGATGACCCAAGTACACAGCTTACAGGGAACAGTGGACAGTAACATCAGAGAATGGAGTTGCACAACATATCCATCTCAGTTTCACATTATCTCTCCCACAAGAGAAAGCTCAGAAAAACAGATCTATGTGCCTCAACAAAAAATGTCTCTGTGACAGTGCTTGTATTCCAGGAATATTACAATACAGCTCCAACGCGGCTACCATCCCTCCTCAACATTTCCTGAATGTATGGTCTTATTATTGATTTACATTTCAGAGCCTGTTTACCTAGAAAAAGAGTTATTTAATTATTTCAGCCTAGATATTATCTGGTGACTAAAATACATTCATATTTAAAACAGATGACAGAAAATTACTTATCTTGCAATTCTGCTTCTCTGAAGATACAATTTTAAAAAATTCCTAGGTCCTAAGCACAAGACTGGCAATACCCTGAGTTCGCTAAAACCAATGGGCTATTTGGTGCCAGCATTGCCTGCTGTACAGATGCAGCCTCCACTCCTTCGTAAGCTCAGACAGGCAGCTTCATCAATTCAATGTCCTGCATTATCACTAGCAAGGCCAAGCATTACTTCCTCTCATCTCCCGGGGCTTTGCTGTTTCAAAGCGGTACTGAGGATCAGCTCATTAGATGATATAGGGCAGCAGTGGGCAACCTGTAGCTCACAGGCCACATGCAGCCCATCTGGGTTTGTGTGTGGCCCACAAGACATTTTATTTACTGTTGCTCACACACAGAGTTACCAAAAAAAAAAAAAAATAATGTAAATACTCTGCTAGTGCATTCCTCAATGAGAACTTTCTACAATAGATTAGTAAAAATTGTAATCACAAGACAAATTATTCTGAGGAGTCTAAAGCCGGATCCTGAAAAATGTTATGTGATTCAATTTTACTCACAAATAGTCAGTGGGACTTCTCACCAGCTTAAAGTTAATCATATGCCTAAGTTTTTATTGGATAGGGCCTTAGTTGATATACTAGTCCCCTTCATCTGCTTCTCCAAACACTTCCTCACAACATGCCCTTTTACCAACTGAAACTTAGATTCACTTATTTGCCAAAGTGAAATTTCCCCATCTTACATACCATCTCTGCATTTGTCCCATAGGCAATTTTTGAACCAGGCTACATTTCCTTTCTAATTCCTTCACTGTATTTTATTTGGCAGAAACAGCATTTTCTGCCTCTTCAGAAGAAAATGGTTCTTTGCAACTTATTCAATGGTAATTGGCTGGAGTGCAAGGTTTATTTCAGTCCACCTGAAAGACTTGAGCAGCAAGCTAAAAGTCAAGGACACTGAAGCTTCTGTTAAAATCTCTGTGTCTACTTATTTCTTAACACTAAAATACATTTATTCAAACAATTACAAAAGGTGGGGGAGTCCTTGTATGCCCATTAGTAGAAATTTTAGTTTACAAATTACTATAATGACAAAAGTGAGGACTCCTGGATCTTTTAAAAATCAACATCCAGGTCAAAAACAAAGAATTAATAGCTGTTTCTTGTGCAAACTAAAACTATTTCTACACAACCAAAATATATTTTCTTTAGTTTTAATTAAACCAACCAACCAAACTGGATTATCAACAATTCATCCTCTTAACCAAGGAGGGGTCTTGCAACCTCACAATTACAAAGTACATGTAACTGCAGAAGCTGCTGTTGTTGGACAAGAAACCTGCTATTCAGATCCATAGCTGATGGTCACCTGGCTGCCTCCAGTCAGAGCCATCTCAGTGGATGGCATTTTGCCTGCAACTTGATTGGACTGTTCTGCCACAACATCAGTGTCAAGTGGCCATAGTTTGGCAGGCAAGCTGCCTGCATAACATTTTGAGCTCCAACTCTTCTGCAGAAGCTGTTAATCTGTGCCAGCAATTAAGCACTGGCACAACATCTTTCCTTAAACTTGATAACAGCAGACTTTATCCTTTGGTCCCTGCCTGGCAGCACACACTTCTACCCCTGAAAGGCAGGAGGGAGCACTTCCTATTGCTTCAGCTTACCCAGAAGTGCCACAGCTCACAACAGTAAGGAACAGTGTTAAGGATTCCTTGTCCAGAAAGGCCTGTTAGAAAAGTGAGTAGTCCTGCAGCACCTTAGAGACTAACAAAATTTTAGATATCACACACACACACACACACACACACACACACCTAACAAAATTTTAGCTATCACACACACACACACGAGCTTTTGTGAACAAAATACTCTTCATCAGATGGGTAGAGAGAAAGAGAGATAAAAGGGAGATAAAAGGGAGGAACCTCCAAATTTATAAAAGAATAAGAAGGAAGGGGGGAGAGAAAATTCCCGTCAACAGTACATTGAGACAAGGTGGGTTGTTTTTTTTTGGGGGGGGGGGGGCAACTGTGGAATTTCAGCACTCACAGGATATGTAAGTCCCCTGTAAGCTGTGCAGTTGTGCAGCTACCTATTTAGCACTGTGAAGGGCAGGGTCCTGTGGAAGCCAGGGGTGGACTTCCTCATCCCCGCCCTCTACATTTACCAGTACACCCCTAGGAGCCCACAGAGTGATAAGCATTGGGAGCTGGTAAAAGGAAAAAAAAGGAGAACATAGAAACAAGAGCTGGCAGATTCAGTCTCACACCTCTAATGAGGTGATGTATAACCAGCCACTGAACTGTTGGCACAACTTATAAAAACTGACACATCTTGGGGTCATCGTTATGAACTTGCTAGTAAAGTGCAGATGGGCATTTCCATTAGCATAAAGCAGGGGTGGTCAACCAGTTAGACACGAAGAGCCAAAAGAGCTGTGGATAGTAGCGCAAACAGTCACACATCCCTCCCCAGAGCCAGGCACCCCCAGCTACCCCCCCAACCCAATGCCCTCCCCCTCCCCCAGAGCCAGGCACGCCCATGCCCCTCCCATTCTAACCCAATGCCTGGGTTTCACCGGAACTGCCACCACCACAGCCATGCACTTCTCCCTCCAGGAACTGGGGCGTGTGCACAATGCTGGCATGCGGCTCTGAATGAGCTGTAACCCTGAGAGCCGCATTTCTGTGAGAAAAAAGCTGCATGTGGCTCAAGAGCCACAGGTTGGCCACCCCTGGCATAAAGGGTGTCAGTCTTGTCCTGGAAATCCTGTTGTATATTAACACTGTTTTCAGCAGATGCCTAATCACTGCTGGATCATCAATAGAAGCAAGAGCAAGTTTTCAGAGTTGTAAATGGGGAAAACAAAATAAGTCAAAATTTGCAGGTAGTATACTACTTTCCTTTTTTAAAATCACAGTAGATTCCTTTTTTAAGATCACATGTAGAAACCCATCACCTGCTCTAGAATCGTGACTCCTTCTCTGTCAGTCTTTATTATCTAAACACATTCAAGTTGGTTCCTTCTTCTGCATCTGTCCCATTCTCCCTGCACCAGAAGTTATTTTAGTACATCTGTAAATCAATTCTTATAATTTAATGTAAATGGAAACAAAAATCAAATGTGGCTTTAAGATTTTATATGAACCTCTACTACATTTGTAAAGAAATATAGTAGTGCAGATTAGAAAAGAAGATAGAGCCATCCTTTCCTCTCAGTTAACCCTGGTATAAATCTAAATTAACTCCCATTGAGGCAGATACTTCATTTTGTAACTAAGAAAATATACTAGAAATATTTACAATTGACTAGAAATATTAGCAACTGACTAGTCTAATTGTTAAAGATTAAAGGGGTTTAAGGTTGTAATTTTAACAAGAGGAAATGGTTGTCTTCCATATAATAGGATGGTCTTTTGATTTGACTCAAGGCTTCAGATGATCATAATTTTCTGAAGTCTTTTATAGAACAGAAAGTAATATCTGAAATTGAGCTCAGGGAAGGCATAAAAAATCACTGTTAATTCTAAGAAAGTTTTAAATATAAAACATGACCTTAATGGTAAACATGAATACCCACAGTTGTAGTATTTAGTAACAGCAACCTCTATGCATTCTATAATGCTCAGAATATAGTATGAAATACAAGTATGTAGCAGAGGAAAAAAATCAAGTATCAGTTTATCGTAATGAGACCAGTAATGAAAACCTAATGATCTTAATCAGCTTCCTTACTTCTAAAGCTCAGCAAAGATAGAACAAATCTTTGACCCTGTTGCTAGAGCAACTGCACAAGAGGGATGTGACTATGAGGTAGACTCTTGTTTAACATGACAGAACTCACGTGGTCATAGATACTGCATCATTATTGTACCAATGCTTCCTTGAAATTGTATCAATGAATCTCTCTCTCATTCAGCAAAAATCAAAACCATCTTAATATACTGAAGACTACCATTTCCCCCTGCTAAAATTACAACATTAAGTCTAACAATTTGACAATTGCTAATTTTTCTCTATGTACTGCACTGACTGGTGCAAGATATATTTTTTTAGGTACAAAATGAAGCATCTAGCTGCAATGGGAGACTGAAGCAAGGTTGAACTCAATTGTATAGAGATAGCCCAATATCCACTAACAGCAGTGGGAAAGGATAAATCCTTCTCGGTCATGGGGAAGATTCTTTGTTTCAGCGTCCCACTATTTGGAAGTTTAAATTGGACTGAGAACCACATTCAATTAAATTTAGCTTCAGTTGTTACAGAGGAAGGAGGGAAAGGCTCCCCTGAAGTTCCTGCTAATGGTGATTAAAAAAAAAAAACAGAGTGGAAGGGATTGATTGGAGGGAACCCCTACCCATCCATCCAATGCAAGAGGAATGGTGGGTGTCTGCCCACATAATCTTTGCACCAAATCATACACGTTGTCAGTTCTATGAACATAATCAGTTTGCTAGAAATCAAAAGATTTTTTTGAAGGGAAGCAGCATTAGATCCAAACTTAAAACTGCCATTTTGGCATGTTACACTGCAGAATATGCTCACCTGCAGTCTTCCAGCAATAACTCATTAGTTAAAGCCTACACTGAAAACAATCCCTCTCCAAAGAGGCATATAGATGGTTACGATTTCCAGCAGGGCTATAATGACTGCTGTATGGTAGTGAGGACATCAAGAACAGCTGCAGTAAACAGATGTATTCATCTCTGTAAGCTAGCAGGAATGGGGCAATGGAGGAAACCTTCATGTGCTATTTAACTGGAGCTCTCTTCTGGAAAATAATACTATTCTATAAATACAAGTACACTGCTAAAAGTTTAGAAACTTAGGCAGCTAAATCCTTCCTACTGTGATTAAAGAAGTGTGCAATACAAATATTTTGACTAGCAATTAGTACTTCAGCAGATGCTCTTGGCATTTGCAGGTCCTGTTTAGTACGGGAACTACGGTAAGATCCCTCTCACCAATTTGAAGTTAAAATAAAATCTTAAATAAATCAGTCATCAATACAGTAGATAATCAGGAGGAGAGTATAAAGGGAAGATGTACCTACCCTGGGCCTTACTCTGATAAACAACATAAAGATGAGGTAGAATTAGAGACTGAACACTGAAGTGTCCAAACAGGTGCTGAAACAAACTTAAACTAAGGAGCAATAAATTATCAGGACTGGATCACACTATGGCGGAATTGAAGAGCGAAGTGGTTGAATTGCTAACACAAATATGCAATCTCTCACTAAACGCAGCTATTGTCTCAGAAGAATGGAGGCAAGATTGCCTTATCATGCTGCACTCTGCTCCCACCGCAGAAAAAAAAATGTGAAGGGTAAACCTGGAAAGTAGTCTTATTTCAGTGTCATACAAGTAATTTGAAACTATAATTAAAAATACACATGAATAAAACAAGAAACCAGAAGAGCTTCTATAAAAGAATGCTTCTGCAATCTACTAGAATTCTTTAAGCACATAAACAAATCAGTGGATACAGGAAAACCAGTCAACAATTCATTGGGACTTTCAAATTGACTTTGAACATGTCTCTCACAAGAGGATTTTTTTTAAAAAATTAAGTAGTCATGGTGTGAGATGCAAAGTATTGTTATGTCACCATACCATTTTAGGGCTGAATTTTGCATCATGTATTTTATGAGATGCACATAAGCGTTGGGATGTCACCAGCATAGCAACTAGATGGCTCAGTAAATACAGGAGAAGCTCTGTTATCAGGCACTCAATTAACCAGAAAGCTCAATTAGACTGCATTTCTGATATCGCCGAATACAAATCTTTGATCTAGTAACCAGGACTAGAATACTGTCCAGCATGTTATGCAATTACACAATCTGCATTCTACTTTTACTCAAAGAGGAAGACGACAAGTAAGAAAGCTGAAATCAGCGATTTATTCAAAAAACAGCTTTCCAGCGTGTGTCATTGGGTCATTACAGTTTCAGCCCAATCTCCTATACCTTCTACATCTATAGTGAGATAATTGATATTGATAATGATGACCCTGAGGCACTGCAAGACACTGTACTGCCCATAGCGATAAGTAGTGTCATAAGATCATGTTGGCTGTGTCTACACTGGCACCCTTTTTCGGAAAAGGGATGCTAATGAGACACAGCACAATTGCAAATCCGCGGGGGATTTAAATATCCCCCGCGGCATTTGCATGAACATGGCTGCCGCTTTTTTCCGGCTCGGGGTTTTGCCGGAGAAAAGTGCCAGTCTAGACGCGATCTTGCGGAAAATAAACCCTTTTCCGCAAGATCTCTTATTCCTTCTGGACCCTTTGTTCATAGGAAAGATGCTTCTTAAGTGATAAGCTGGAATGAAGATAAAAATGGAGGACCCCATAGGGCTCTTTTTATAATCTTGCCCATGTGGAGGGAATTCCATTGTTCTTGATGTTTGAAGGTACTCCCCAAAATGAACATAAGGATGGCCATACTGGGTCAGACCAAAGGTCCATCCAGCTCAGTATCCTGTCTGCCGACAGTGGCCAATACCAAATGCCCCAGAGGGAGGACACACAACAGGTAATCCTCACGTGATTACTCCCGTCACCCACCTCTAGAGAAACAGAGGCTAGGGACATCATTCCTACGCATTCTGACAAAATGAAATTTGTCATGTGAGCAAGTCACCTGTCCATGTCCTTTTTAGGCAAACAGCCCTAGCGCACCTGTTTGACTGCAAAATGCCTCACATGTATATTGGAAACACTTGAGGTCCACTGTCAGAGAAGTACTGCTATTCACTCAAGTGGCCACGTCCCACCTATTGTCTAAAGGTGAGAGGTGCACAACGCCTGTTGCTATCTCCCAGAAGCAAATACTTGAAATACCAGTACATAGTCAATATTCATAATTTCACATACAAACATCACACTTGAAAGTAGGAATAAGAGATCTTGCGGAAAAGGGTTTATTTTCCGCAAGATCGCGTCTAGACTGGCGCTTTTCTCCGGCAAAACCCCGAGCCGGAAAAAAGCGGCAGCCATGTTCATGCAAATGCCGCGGGGGATTTGCAATTGCGCTGTGTCTCATTAGCATCCCTTTTCCGAAAAAGGGTGCCAGTGTAGACACAGCCCTATTGTATAGAAAACTTTACCTGTATATGCCTAAGTACTTCAAGAAACCAATAACTCTGCAGTGCAGTACTAGTACTGGATTGGTGGGTACCTATATACTATTTTACACTCAATTCATTGTATTGTATTCTCATTCTTTGAAAATTGCTGTTCCATGGGTAAAGCATAAATCTCAGTTAGCCAGAATATTTGTTAACTAGAAATATTAACCCCCCCATTCCTCCAATATGCTAGATAACAGAGCTTTACTATACTGCCCATCTTAATCTCTCAAGTTCAAGACTGAGTTCAGTTTCAAGTTACTTGCAAATCCATATCCTCAAATTACTGCACACCCACCAAATTTAAATTCTATCATTAAACTCTTTAATGAATATGAAAAATAAAAATAACCATCCCATAGAATGTGCAGAGAATTTCATTTCCTGAGATATGCTGTCCTGTGGCTGCATCTTTCTTCCCATACCCTACCCATTGTTTGGGCATCAGTGACAGAGTGGGAGGAAAGGCATTTCACAGTTCCTCCTGCCTCATCTGCTTCAAATTCTCTGTCCAGTAGCAGGCCTTTCTTAAGTAGTTATTCCCCTTTCAGGAACATTTTAGGCAAATAGCCCAACAGCCACATAGACAGTCACTTTGGCCACTACTCCCAAAAGGAGAACAAGGATTATTATATGTTTACACTGTGCTTAGCAAAACCATGAATGATCTGGCTGTGGCTTTTAGGTGGTACTTCAATAAAAATGTGAAATAATAAAAAAATAATACGAAGAAATAAGTAATAAGGAGAAGTAGTATGATGATGTGTCAAGATGGCTGCTCATGAGAAACAGAATCCATTTGTGAACACCAGGTTCAGTAAAGCACAGTCATTAATTAGATTGTCAGCTCCTTGGGGCATGGACTGGCTTTTCTGTTCCTTTTGTTTTTGACCAGCACCCATCACAATCTGGTCCTGGTCCACGATTAGTCCTTCGAGCACTACTGCAAGATAAACAACTCATTACTACTGGAATCTGGAGTTAAATTGTCAGTGGTAAATACTATGTTCTGTACCACATTAATATCATATATATAGTAGCCCAGTGTCTGTGAGTCTGTAATGCTGACGTACATGGCCACGCCCCCTGGCCGCGTACGTCAGCGCCCGGCCCCCTTCTCCTCCCCTGCGGCGGCCCGCTTCACTGTGGGGAGAGACCAACCAGGAAGGGAGCGGTGATGGCCGGGAAGGGGGAGGCAACAGAGCTGGCTGGGGCAGATGGGGGGGCCAACGGGAAGGAGGGCTGGTCGTGGGGTCGGGTGGAATGGGGCTGGCCGTGGGATAGCGGGGGACACCGCCGGCTGGGAGGGGCGGGGCTGGCCAGGAGTAAGGGGGGGCAGGAAGCACAGCTGGGGGATTGGGGACCGCGAGGGTGGCTGGGAGGAAGGGGGTGGGAAGAAGAGCTGGCGGGGCGGGGAGAGGTGTAGCGGCGCTGGCCGGGAGATCAGGAAGAGGAACGGGCCAGCGGGAAGCAGAGCTGGGGCCGGGGGGTGCAGGGGGGCTGGCCGTGGAAGATCAGGAGGGGAAGTGGGGGAGAACCGGCCGGCCGGGAAGCAGGGGGTGAGCAAATTGGCCGGCGGGAAGCGGGACTGACCTGGGCACTTGCTGCCTGTCCCATGCAGGGTCCCGGTGACGCACGAGCGAGGAGGAGGCTTCCCCTCCTCATCACACTCAACCAACTGAGGGCTCCCAGCAGCAATCGCGGCCCCGCCTCCCAGCTGGGACTCCCAGCCACTCCCCCCGCCCACGCCAGGCTTCCGTCCAGTGCGCAGCCGAAAAAATTATAAAATACCGGACATTGCACATGTCCGGTATTTTCTGATTTTTTTTACCGGACAGAGTGCGCAAATACCAGACTGTCCGGTACAATGCCGGACTCCTGGTAACCCTACCCGCCTCTCCTCCCCTGCGGCAGCCCGGCTGAGCGCGCAACACTCAGCCGAGCCGCCACGGAGGGAGGGGAAGGGGGCAGGGCGGTGATGTACACGGCCAGGGGGCGGGGCTGTGTACGTCTCGGCCCCCCCTTCCCTCCTGCTGTGGCGCTCAGCTTAGTGCTGCGCCCCTCAGCCGGGCCACCGCGGGGGAGCCAGCAGCGCAAGGGGCCATTTGGGCTCTCCCGCAGCGGGAGGGGAAGGGGGGGTGGGGTGGGGTGGTGACATACATGGCCCTGCCTCCTGGCCGTGTACGTCACCGCCCGGCCCCCCTCCCTCGCAGTGGCCCGGCTGAGCAGGCAGCACTCAGCCGAGCGCCACAGCAGGAGGGGAGGGGGAGGGGAGGGAGAGGCAGGAGGAGGAGGAGAAGAGAAAGGGAGAGTGAGAGGCAGGAGGGGGAGAAGAGAAAGAAAGAGATGGAGAGAGAGGCAGAAGGCGAGAGAGGCAGGAGGCGGAGGAGAGCTGAGACAGAGAGGGGGAGGCAGTAGGAGGAGAGAGAGAGAGAGAGAGAGAGACAGCGTGAGAGACCAGAGTCTCAGGAGAGAAGACCAAGGTGGAGGAGAGACCTGAAAATCCCGTCTTATGACGGGCTAATTGGCTAGTTTATTTAATAAATACTTAAAATAGTAAAAAAACAATTCTTTATACAAATTTTCTTTCATAAAGATGTTGTGCTTGTGTAATGGGGTAAGGGAAGGAGTATAGGATATTTGGATGCAGTCAAGAAAAGCTGAAGGATCTTAAATTTAGCTAATCTCATATACTGATGACCAGAGGAGAAAAAAGCTTCAGAGGGATAGCCAGGTTAGTCTACAACTGGAAAAACTTAAAAAACAACAAATAGTCTTGCAGCAGCTTAGAGACTAACAAAACATGTAGATGCTATCATGAGAAGTGGGTTGTGCCCACGAAAGCTCATGATACCATCTACATGTTTTTTTAGTCTCTAAGGTGCTGCTAGACTATTCATTGTTTTTAAATTTTTCCAGAGGAAAAAAAGTAACTCTTCCTCTTTTCTACCATGGAAGGAGACTTGCAGAATCGTTAGCCAGTGTATGTGGGTCTGATAGAATCCATATGTTTTACCAGCTTATTACCAGTTTATCATCTTTTTGCAAGTTCCAGGGTCATCTTGCTATTGCCTTAGGTCTGAGCTGCCAGAACACGGGGCGGACCTGATAACTGCAGGAAGGCAAAGCCAATTACTACATCCAGAAGTTCTCAGGTATACAAGCCAATAATCTCATCACCACTCCCTTCCCTATTTTGGCTCCAATTATTGATGGACAGTGAGGCTAGTGAAGCAAAATTCACAAGAGATATAAGTTTAGGGTTAAACCCAATAAAACCAATTATTGTTTTCAAATGAAATTTCAAAATTATGCTTCAACATCGGGGGGGAATAACCAAATGAACCTTGTCAACATTTTCATATGTGGATGCTTAATGTTACATAAGTTGTCTTATTTTTCATAGGTGCTGAGTGGCTTATTAATATGCAGTAAGATGTGTATGCAATTCAGACTCTCTTAAAGATATACTAATTATTTTGGTGCCCATGTATGGCTAACTTTAGACATCCATATTTGAAAAAGTAGCCTGAATTCTTAAAATTTCCCAGTGTGGCTGGCCACATTCTAATCTGGTTTTTTTCCTGAAAATGGGAAAGTGGCAATTCAGAAAGCCAGTAGCTCAAGAACTGGCAGCCAGCTGTTTGTAATTAGAAGGCCTATAAGGATCTACTGCAAACACCAAAGCAGCTGCTTTTGTGCCTGATACTATGTGGGAAAAAACATTTAAGAATTGTGTAGATTCTAAATGAAGCAACCTGTAGGAAGGATCACTGAAAATGTATGTCAATTAGAGATGTAAAATCCTGTTTAATTAGTTAACCAGTTAACTGGTAAGCTTAACCAATAAACTGATTAAACATGTGAGAGAGGGGCGCTCCAGCCCGAATGCTTCCAGCCTTATGCGGGTTGTTGTTCCCAGTCTGCACAGGGCTGGAAGCAACAGCCCTGCGTGGTGCCAGGCTGAAGGCAGGAGGCTGCTTCCCAGGTATCAGTTAAGTGTTACCTGGTAAGCATCACTTGTTAAGGTTAATGCTTACCAGGTAACCAGTTAACTGTTAACATCCCTATTGTCAACTTATTTGAGCTAATGTTTAGCTCTTGAGTAACTCAAGTTCTATATAAAATCACTGTGACAAAAATATTATGTTTTCCATTGGGAAAAATCAAAATGTTTGGTTTTGGTCAGTATTAATCTGTATCTGGCTCAGCTGCAGGAATGCCTAATGGAAGTTGTAGTTCAGATCTCATCGTCCTAGTCTCCATGGGTTAGGCTTCCCAGTCAGACTACATACTAGCTCATCCAATTCCCTGTGTGGAGTCAACCTGAAGGAAGACTGCAGTGCATCATGGGAGATGTAGTTCAGTCAGGGAGATGGGCTCCAAGAAGTGTAGCATTGTGGACAACTCTGGTAAATGCAGTTCTGTGTTAAACTGAGGCACAACAAAAACCATCCGAATTGAGTTCAGCAAGTAAAAACAAAAAAATTAAATTAAAAAACTTCTAAATGTTTAGTTTTCATTGAAAATATTGAAACAAAATGTTTTGATAATCATTTCCAACTTTTTTTTAAAAGGAACTTTCCATTCTTAAGAGCGCTTTGATATTTTGACTTGTTTTCATCCTGAACTGGGATGACAAATGTTGAACACCCACAACAGATTCTGAAACAAAACAGCAAATGGTGAAGAATCTTAAGTGAATCTTTTTGGGCATGAAGAGGGAGAGAAACTGGGTGAAAAAAGTAAGCACTGAAGAAAAGTGCTGATGAAAAAAAAAAAAATCTTTACCATATATTTACATAGCAGTTACTCAGGCTTCTAAAACATACTGAGTTGCACTGCACTCTTCTTTATGTTTACCGGTATGTTTTACTAACACCCGTATGTTCCCTTCTCAGCTCCCATATGTATTCAAAAATGGGGAAAGTGAATCATTTGCTCCATTACAGTTAAAAAAGAAACATTTTGGAGCAACAAGAGATTATTGAAAAATTGGTTAATTAAGCCATTGGATTTCTTTGTCTACTTTCACTATTCTAAGCCTTCAGAAATGATGTAGAAGAGATTAAAATATTAGGGCATTTCCTTCAAATCTGTCGAAGTAAAATACACGAGCAACTGTGTGACACTGTATGATAAATATGACCATTAGATCAGGGTTGGGCAATAATTTTTAAAAGGGGGCCACTTCACAAATTTCTGAAGTGGCCATGGGCCACACTGGAAAGGGAGGAGCCTCGGGCAGAAGGGAAGGGGCCAGGATACTTCTCTGCTCTCCCGTCCACAGACTCTGATTGGCCTGGTGATGGGGAGTGCGTGAAATCCCCCTTCCCACCCACCCCCTAGAGAATCGCCAGCTGTTTTAAAACAGCTGGCGGATCCTTCTATGGTGGTGCAGCAGGAGGAGACCTCGGGCACTCCCCCTGCCCCAGGCCAATCAGGGCCTCGGGGAAGGGGAGCATGCAAAGTCTCTTGCCTCCTGCCCCCGCCATCAGGGATAAGCAGAGGCTAGAGAGAACCACTGGGGATGCCAGATGGTTTCAACAAAAATACCAGACACACTTGACATTACATCACAATCTACATTACATCTTATTTAGAAAATACCGGACATTTATATTTTCTCAGTTTGTTTCCCAAACAGAAAGCTCAAATACTGGACTGTCTGGTTCAAAACCAGACACCTGGCAACCCTACCCACCGGCTGTTTTAGAACAGCTGTCGTTTCTCTTTAGCCGCCACACATGGTTGGTGGGGGGAGGAGACGTCACATGGCCCCCCCGTCCCCAGGTCTTGATTGGCCTGGGGGTGGAGGAGCGGCAGGGCAGCCACGGGCCAGATCCAGTGACTTGGCAAGCCGGATATGGCCTGCTGCGGCCTGCTGCGGCCTCTTTGCCCATCCCGGATTCAGGTCATCAATACTGCCACTATTATACAATTGCAAGAAATCGTGTACAAAGTATGTGATATCAATGGAAAAGTTATGATTTGCTAAGTATGATTACCCTGTTTATATGCATGTATTATTTTTATATGTGAAGTTACCAATACAGCTATGTACTGCCATCATACATATGTGCTGTATTCCTGGTAAAATGTACACTAACAGATAACTATATATTGACAACCCACCAAAGACAGCTAACTCTCACAATGTATCACAGAAGAAACTCATTCCAATCTGACAGCTCTTTCTATGGACACATCAGGCTCCAAGAGACCAATGGATACCCCCTATGAATCATCAAATTATGTAAGGACATGTAATATGCTCATGTGACCCATCTTACGTTATTAGCTTTCCACAAACTGGGCTGTGAGCTTGCTTTGAGACAGTAAATTACCAAGCACATGGGCAAAGGATAAAAAAAAAAAAATCCTGAGATCTCCATTTTGCCTCTTTCCAGCCCTGATTCTCTGGTCTGTGGGTTTACAACAATTTTAAACAATGGACTGAGGGCATTCCAAGCTTTTGGAAGTTTCAGAGAGACTTTTCAAGTTCGTAGCACTTACGGAATAGACAGCTGACTTGCGTATAAGAACCTGCAATTATTTACATGTATATGAGCTACTGACTATTATTCTCTTCTTTTCTTTTTTAATAAACATTTAGATTTTAGTTGCTAAAGGACAGGCATCAGTGTGATTAGTGGGTAAAATGTGAGTTATATATTGACCTAGCTATGTGGCTGATCTGTTGGGATGAGAAGAACCATTTGATTAAATTGATTTTCAGTAACCACTCACCATAGACAGTGTAGTGCTTGGGTGGTGAGACAAAGGCTAAAAAGACTGCATCCTTGACTTCATATTCACCAATGTGGTGAGACAGAAGTTTACTTTTGTTACTGACTTAGTATACTCTAATGATAGAGTGACCACCATGTAGGGGTGAGTCAGCCCTATTTCTCAGCAATTTGGCATCCTCGGCTGTCCACTTTAAGCATAGTGACAAACTATTATTTAAAAATACATGATGTAGAGGTTAGACCAACAACATAACACTACAGCTTTATGCAAATATGTAGTTGTGTATCCTGCATTTGAGAAGTCCATGTTCAGAGTAGGATTCTGAAACCATTTGCCATACATAACAACTACTATATTGAAATACAGAATATTTGCATGTGCCAGCAGATTATGATCTTTGTATGGTCCAATTACCTGGACGGACACGGACACAGACACAACCCTCTCTTTCTTTACATAACTTAACAAACGTAGCATGTAAGAAGATGGTTATGTTTCCTCTCCCATATTATATAACTTGAAGCACCGCACACACAGAGTTTTCAACGGGTTTACGTAGTTGACGAGCCTGAAAGGGAGTAGAGCAGGTACTCAGGGATCTAGGTTTTATTATTCCCAGCTCTGCTACTGATTGTCTTTGTGACCTTGTGCCAGGTAACTTTATCTCTGTTTGTGAATCAGTTCTGAGCGGCCCTGCAACTGCAGATTTTGGCCCAATAATGCTTGTTTTCCATACCACCCCCCATCTCGGAGCAGAATTTTAAAGATGCTTAGAATAAAAGGCATCAGAGAAAAGGGAAAAAATGTTTTATGTAAACTTAATTTTAATATAATGTTTGGAATCTATCAGGAAATCTAAGCCAAAATTTTCCTATCAAATTTTTCTGTAGTTTTTAATTTTTAATATAGAATACAATTTCAATCAGAGGTATATTACTTGATAATAAAATGGTCTAGGCATGTTATTAATACTCAGTAATAGCAAAAATGAAATTTGATGGTATTCTTTTCTGAAATACCTTAGCTCTTGATCACACTAATGAGGCAAAGCAACTTTCTAAAGAGATAACAGAAGTCGGCAATAAGCGGGAGACCATTCTGACAAAGTTTTTAAACAGCTCAAACAACAATCAACCAAAGAAATTCTTTAAGAAGAGGAAGGAAAAGGAAAAGAGTGTAGAGAATCACCTACCAACCATCATATCTACCATGGTTAACAGCAATCTCTGGTTTTCTGATAATATTATGAAATTAAGAAGCATGGAGAACTATAGGGTTTTACAAAATCAGAACTGGTGACTACCTGTGACAGGCTGGATCAGGTCCCAAACTCCTGTGCTGGAGGCTTGTGGTTCTGCCAAAGCAAGTTAGAGTGGCTGCAGGAAGACATGCCAATCTGGGATCAGGAAAGACTATAAGAGGAAGCTGCAGGACCAGAATCACCTCAGTTTCTTTGAAGTCTTGAAGAGGTGTAGACCGTGGCTGGCTGAGGGAGCAGCAACACCATGGAGAGCTCCATGGGGAGAGCTATAGTGCGATTGATGGACTGAGATACAAGTCCTGAGCTAGGTGTGAGGAGCTATCTCCAGGAGCAGAAGTCCTGGAAGCACCACTCTCTCCAAGTGGGAAACAGACTAAGAGGGACACTAACACAGGTCACTGAGATGGGCTCTGTTAAGTGTGCACCCCCAAAGGGGTCATGATTCACAGAGGAATGTGACTCAGCCAGAGGGCTGAGTAGCTAAAAAGGTTTTGGAGTGAGAGTGCAGGCACATGCGCTGAGCCAGACAGGGGCGCTTGCAATAGGTGAGTGCTGCCCCATTACACTGCCACTATTCTCAGCTATTTATTTATTTATTGTTACACAAGACTAGAGCCCTTACTTCTCCTCTGCTGCTTTAAGAGCTGGGCCATCAGTCAACAGCTGCCATTTTTGCTTAGCAAAAGGGAGAGTCTGGTTGTGAATCTGAAAGTGGAAGACAATTTGGGTGAAAGTCAAAATTAAATGATAGATTGTATGATACTAAGTGAGAACAACAGAATAAGGACAATGGAGTTCAAAAAAAGCAGACAAACTCAGAAAACTGACAGATAGGGTCCTACAGGAAGAAAATCTAAAGGATAAAGAAGGTCAGGAGAACTGGCAATTTCTCAAGGAGATGATATGAAAGGCATGACTGCCAGCTATTCTGATGCAAAGGAATGATATGAAGACAAGGAAGAGGGCAATATACACCACCAGGAGTTCTTTAAGGACCTAAAAATCAAAATGAATCCTACAAAGAGTGGAAACAAGGACAGAAACATAGCATAAACTTATAGGGATAAATCAGAAAGGATAAGGCACAAAATGAGTTACACCAAACAAGGGACATAAAAGACAATATGAACAGGTTGTTTAAATATATCAGGAGCAAGACAAAAAATGAATTACCACGTAGCTCCTCCACTTACTGGGGAAAGAGAACTAATAATTGATGACATCAAGAAGTCAAATGTTTAATTGTTAATTTTGCTTCAGTTTGGAAGAAAAAGTTTAATGGTGACCAGATTTTCAACACAATTAATATTAACAGCAAGGGAGAAGGGATGTAAGCTAAGTTAGGGAAAGAACAGGTTAAAGATTTGAATAAGAGTTAACAATGCGATGTGGTTATCATTCTGGGCTGTCTTAACAGAAGTGTAATATGTAAGACCCAAGATGTAACTGTCCCACTGTACTCATAACTGGTAAGCTTTCAGCTGGAGTAATGTATCCAATTCTGGGCCCACATTTTAGGAAAAATGGGTAAAAACTAGGGATGTTAAGGACTAGTCAACTATCCAATAAGCAAATACTTATCGGATAGTCAGTTGACTAGTCGACCCCCCCCCCCCCCTTTGCTGCCTCTATCAGCAAAGCGGGGGAAGAAGAGGTACTTCAAAGGGGCAGCGTTGCACAGACAGCAAAGGGGCAGCACGGCATTTCTGCGGAACCCAGGATCAGCTGGGGAGTCCCCAGCTGACCCTGGGTTCTGGGGAAATGCCGAGCGGAACCACGGTCAGTTGGGGAGTCCCCAGCTGATCCTGGGTACTGCTGAAATGGTGCACGGAGCCCAGCTGGTGAGTCCCCAGCTGACTCCGGCTCTGCTCAGCATGGAACCCGGGGTTCGCAGGGAACAGAGTCCCGCTGGGGACTATTGTACATTTCAAAGTTGGCATACTGCGTGCAGCCCGGAGTCAGCAGAATTTCCCGCTGGCCCTGGGCTGCACGCAAAGTTCTGCATTCCTGGGAGCCCATTTCCAGTAGGGGCTTTTGTACATTTCAAAGGAGGAATGTGGAAATGCCTATCGACTAGCTTAAGTAATCAAAGGAAATTCCATCGACTACTCGACTAGTAAATTAACGGTTACTTAACATCCTTAGTGAAATGGAAGAGAATCAATAAGAGAGCAACAAAGACTATAAAAGGCTCAGTAAACCAAACCTATGAGGAAAGGTTATAAAACTGGACATGTTAAGTCTTCCAAAAATCAGACAGATGAGGGAAGCTGATAAAAGTCTTCATATGTTAAGGAGTGTTATAAAGAGGATAGTGACCAGTTGTCTTCCATATCAGCTGAATGTAGAACAGTAGGAAAATCAGCTTAATGTGCAACAAGGGAGATTTAGGTTGGATATTAGAAGGTGCCTTCCAGCTCTATATTTCTATGATCTTATAGAATACAGTAAAATATACGACAATTTTCCAACGTCTATTTGAATTACTATTACAACAAACTGTAATTAGAGTGGAAATTATTTGGGTGAAAAAGTGATGCAAACTAACATCCTTAATAAACAAACTTCCTTTGACAATGACTAGACAATACATCATCTATTTTCTGTTGACAAATAGATCTCAAATTCTTATAAGGCATTCTGATTGCAAATAGAGAAGGATAGAAAAAAGAACTGCACAAAGGTGCACTGGCACAGGGGCAAGGCTCACCCTAAAGTAATTTATATACTGATTCACATAAAATAAAAAGGAAAGAGAAAAAGGTTTATACATCTTATATGATAATTTTCCACTTTGATCAAGTGTGTCATTGTTTCTCCTTGGGTGCTGTCATATTTCTAAATGGTCCATATGGTAGGCAGTGTGGCATTCATTAAAACGCATTTTTCCACAAACGATATGCCAAGGCCTTGGCAAATGTAGTACATTTCTGCAATCCAAGTAATGCCAATGGCTCACTGTCTTCCAATTCAAATCATATAATGCTGGGATGATTTCCATTACTGTTGGCAGGTAAGGTACAGTGAATGTTATCAAACATTTCAGTTTGTGTAAAATATTGTCAACAAAACACAGCTTTTACTGTGTTATCTGGCACTTTACCAACCACACAGCTCTATAAACCGGCATTTCTGATTTTCATTGAAAGTCCAATTCACAGTCTGGTTGGCACTAGGGATATTATTAAAATATGTTTAAGTAATCATGCAACCTCTGAAAAGGAGCTGCCTGCCCCCTCCCCACTGCTGCCTCTGATATGTTAACTGATAAGCCCAGGCTCATGGGTTAACCGTTTACACTATCACAAATCTAGCTACAACTATGTATGGTTGCCTTGTGTGCTGCCCCCATCACAACCTAGGTACCGGCTCAGCAGCTCCCCTCAGCTGGAAATGGTAGACAGTAGAAGCTGTGAGGATGGTCCCTATGGGCAGAGGTAGGCACAAAGCTGCCTGGCCACATCTCTCCCATGTCGCCACTTTCAGGGGGCCGTACAATGTGAGCGCCACCTGGATCCAGCATCCTGAAACTCCTGTGCTCCGATCACCTGTGTGAGCCCCCTCCCACACCAAAACTTCCTCCAAGTTTACTGGAATTTTTTACTTATCCTCCATCCTCCCAACACGCTGGATAACACAACTTTCACTATCTTACTGGCTATATTAGGGGTCAGCAACCTTCAGCACACAGGGCATCAGGATAATCCGTTGGAGGGCCACAAGATATTTTGTTTAGATTGACAACCCACAGGCATGGCCCATTGCGGCTCCCAGTGGCTGGGAGTTGCAGGCAGCTATGCCTGTGAATGGACAATGTAAACAAAATATCTTGTAGCCTATCAGAGGTTTACTCTGACAGAGGCTACATGTTGGTAAGTATCACTGAATAATTTAGGGAACGGACTGTTTGATATAAAATAAGAGCAAGAAGAGAGGAGGAGCCAAGAATTGCAATCCAAGTCCCCAGGCACTTCTGAAAGTTGCCCTATGCCCATGTGTAAAAACTAGCAGTGTCAGCCAAGAGACAAAGATGAGAAATAAAAGAGGATGTTTTCTTGGAGGAGACAAGGAAGTTCCATGTTGCCATAGGCAACTGACAGGTGCTATCTAGTCTCTATAGCAATATGAATGTGGGAGGAGGAGAGAAGTGGAAAGAAGTTGACCACATATGGGCTCTCCTAATTCCTGATCCTGTTATCTTTAAAGAGAAGAGAAAAGCATGGTACAATGATGCAACCTGGCAGCCATTTGTTTCCCAGCAAATATCTGGGCTATAGCCGTTCCTGGTGGCACGCTAGCTCCTGTCTTATCATGTTTCCTCTGTAAGGATTTCAATTCAGCTTTTCTATGGACAAGACTATAATTCAGAGTGCTTGGTTTACTGGTGGATGTTCCAAAGGTGCACAGAATTTTGGCACCGAGTGCTAGACTGCAGTTTCTAGGATAGAGAACTGTAGTAATGGTTAACTACTACATAAAGGCACATGAAGCCTGTGAGAGAGGCACAAAGCAAAAGGATGGATCTCAGAGAAGCTTAAGGAGGAAATTGTATTTTAGGAGTTTCTCTGTAGGGTGTGTCTTGAGTTTAGGTTAGGGAGGTGAAAAATCTATCTGGATGTTATTCACTTGTGAGGAAAAGGAAATATTTTATCCTCTGGAGCTAATTATTTTCATGAAGGAAAAAAAGCAGCAGCCCAGGACAGGATATGGCTCCCTAGCTCTACAGTATAATTCCTAGCTATTGCTCAAAACTAGTACCATTCAAGTAACACTGGCCACCACTCTCACCTATGCATCAAAAGCACAAAGGAGGCCTTATGTGCCAACTAGGACTTTAGCAAGGTCCCCAACTGCCTAATGCACATATGCTAGACAGATACCTATGGTTCCTTTTCAGAGCAGCAGCAATATGCCCTCTTTCCCCCTGCTCCATTCTACACTGCAGCTCAGTGCTGGATTTAGGGGCAGGTGACCTAGGCAACCATTTCAGTTTTTGTTGCTAGAGACAAAAGAGAAAATAGAATATCTGAAGTAAGATGTTTCGGGTATTCTCTATGTGGATTCATTTTTCACTAATCTCTTAGAAAGTTCTGAACCTTTCTAGAATCTCATAGACTCTTCCAGACTTTGAGAACTACATTTTCCTCAGACCTGCTAGAATGTCTGACAGGCCCTCATGGGTATTAGGGGCAGGGCATCTCCAGTCAATCAGTGAGATATAAGAATGAAATGAAGTGAGAGTCCCGCTGTGAAACTGTCAACCTTGTTTGATTGTGCAAATGTAAAAATGTAATTGCTTTTTAAGACTTGAAGAATGCATGTAGTGACTAATAAAGGACATATTTAATTAAACAAGACATATCTATTGAATGCTTATCTATGCAACCGTATAAACAAAAATACTGTTACTTCTTTTGCCATACTTAAAACATGTTCGATGACCTTCTAAGACTATGGAAGACGGACTTTTTGCTTTCCTTAATACTGTCTGTCACCCCCCACCTTGCACACACACATAAAACATGCCCCTAAGGAAGCCTTCAGGAGCTCAGTATAGGAAGCAAAAAAAAAACTCAGCTGCAATCTAGTTTGCAGCAAGGGTCACATTTTATGGAAAAATATCTGAAACAGAACAATAGACTGGGCTTTAGGCAGCAGCAATTATTCCAGTGCAGAAGAAACTGTGGGGTGGAAATGACTGAAGTCCTATTACTAAGGAATTAATAGATTTACCTGCAGATAAGGAATAGAAATACTGATGGAGAAGTAAAGGAGAGTGATGACAAAGAAGAATGTGGCTCACATGAAAAAGAAAGCAATGACAGAGGAGAATCAGCCTTATATGATGACAGAAACAGCAGAGAGAAAAATTGCATATCACAAATCGATCCATGAGATCCTGATTTCATGCTTATGGCTGGCAATCCTAAATTCTGCCACTGTAGATCAAACAATTTTGAATGTGTTGGGTAAAAAACGAGAACAACATTTCTAGCAACACTTCTCAAAGTCACACTGCAAAAGAGTGTTCAAGAATGGTGAGAAACTGAATCAGTACTGGCTAGCTTACTCAAAATCAACTAACGAAGTGCTTTGGCTTTGTTGCAAAGTATTTGACAAAAATGCCAAATTGTTGCTTGTACTTTTTGAGTACAATTATTTGCATAACTTAGTGGATGTCCTGAAGAAACACAAAAAGTCATCTGACAATCAATCCAGGCTCAAACTGAATAAATACAGAGACATAGAAAAATAGTGAATTATTGATGTAGAAACGCAGCATTGCAGGAATGTGCTCGAGCACTGGATCTCAATTACCCTCTTTCTTGCAAAGAATAATTTGCCTTGCCAGGGCTTGTTGGATAAGTTTTCACCAAACATAATGGTACTTCCCTTGGTTTGGTAGAACTCCTTGGTAAACACAATGATGTCATGTGTCAATGTATGTGAAAGGTGAGTGAAGCAAAACAATTCAGAATGAATTGATTGATCATATGGCAAGGAAGGTGTTTGGTAATATATTAATGCAGCTCAGCAAAGCTAAGTATTGTGCGGTAATAATGGACTGTACTCCTGACATTAGTCATAGTGAAAATATGTCATTTACAGTAAGATTTGTTGATGAGGATGGTGGCTGTACCAAAATAAAGGAACACTTTATCTGCTTCCAGGCTGTGGATGACTCTACTGAAAAAGACTTAACACAAATGTTTGTCTTAACAGACAAGGTTGCAAATTGGACTGTAAAGCCACTAAGTGACAATCAATGGAAAAGCTATATTGACAGCATAAGACCAGTGATGTACCAAGTAACTGAGGTTTACAATGCCTTGAAGGAACTGGCACAGTTAAGAAAAACTAAAGCTGGATTCTGACACAAGGCTCAAAATCTGGTAAACCAGATCACTGACTTTAAATTTCTTGGATCGAATCTGGCACAATATCTGTTCCATGTAAATATAGTAAGCAAGCATTACAAACTCAGTCGATAGACATTGCAACCGCTAATAAAAAGCTGCCTTATTTCATTTGACCTACAGAGACAACAGATTTGAAGATGCCTTCACTGCTGCCAAAGATATGGCAGAAAACCTGGGAGTTGAGCCTGTCCCAAGGAAACTCATATTCACTGAAAGAAGAGATAATTTGATTAAGAGGACAGAGATGAGGTGATGGAAAGCTTGGAAGAAAAATTCACGAGGAAGTTTTTTTGCTTGCTTGTTAACTCTGCTCAAATGTACATTAAAAAAAGGTTTAGACAAATGCAGTAGCATGAAAAGACCTGGGGGTTTGTATGACCTTGGAAAACAATCTTGAACAACATGCAGATACTGAAGCCTGGGCAATGTTTGGACATCAGCAATCAAATATTTAGGAAGATAATATATAATATATGCTGGCTCACCTGAAAAAAAATCATTGAGGCAACAGCTCCTAAAGACTATATACCCATTAGGGACGTAAGCAAGTAGGGACTCAACTAGTCGCTTCCCGCCCCGTCCCCATTGCTGCCTCTTATTAGAGAGGCAGTAAGTGGGGGGAGCACAAGCCGGTGCTGGGGGGAGCCGGCTTAAAAGCTGGTTCCCAACCCCCTCGCCCCCAGCAGCACTGTCTCCATGGGGGGCAGGGGGCAGCGGGGAATCAGCGCGAGCGGGGATTGAGAACAGTCCTGCTCATGCTGGTCCCACTGCTGCTCCTCTCCCTTTGGAATGAACAAGAGCCACCTGCGGCTCTTGTACATTTCAAAGGCAGAGGCACAGAGCGGAACCATGCCAGTGGGGACTGCTTTGCTCCCCCTGGCGTAGGTTCCCCCTGCCTCTCTCCCTTTGAAATATACAAGAGCTGCAGGCAGCTCCTCTACATTTCAGAGGGAGAGAGGCAGAGGGAACCCTCAGGTCTCTCCCTTGGAAATATACAAGAGCCAGGGGTGGCTCATGTACATTTCAGAGTGACAGGAGCAGTGGGATAGCGAGCGCTCCCTTACTGACTAATCGAATAGTTGATGGAAATTCCATCGACTACTCGATTAGCTGATTAATCGAAATTTAACATCCCTAATACCAATCATATACAGTTGATTAGACCAACTGTGCGGTGGTTTTCAGCACAGGTACCAATATAAAGAATGCTCACAAAAAATGAAAGAAAGAAAGAACTCTCAGAAAGACATTGATGAAAAAAAATGTGTGACATGAGAATTTCAAAAACGAACAGCCATTTCTTTGCTCAAAAGAGAGAAACTAAAAAAGCAAATACATCAGAACAAGAAACGCTGTAGCACAAAATATGATTACAGAAAACAAAACAAGGACTTGTCCCAGGAGAAAGGCACTACAAAATATTATAAAAGCCATAAAATTTTCATGTAAATTACTTCCACAAATAGCTAAATACAAAAGAACCCTGCAAAGACATAGATTTGCAATCAATACCTATTGGAGAATCAAAAGCTCCTTCAGTATCTGGAAACACTGCAAACTCTCTTCTTTCTCTCATCATGGTGAAGGCCAACTAAGTTTGATCACTCAGGACCTTAAAGACAATCAACTTGACTTCCAGACTGTCACCAAAAATTATAATGTGCTACACCTGTCCCAGCCAATTTCTGTGACTTTACACTCACATTTTTCTACATAGAAAACCCATTTGTTGATACACGATAGACTTGCAAAAACAAAAACAAGCTATGTGGGAACACAGTAAAATTGATTAGACAAAGCGCTAAGGACAGCACAAGGTAGGCAAACCAGGAGAGATTATTTTTCTCCCTAATCCATTTACCCTTCTTTTCCCTAATACTATTGCTGCCTTAAATTCACTCTAAGCTCTGTGGTCACACAGCTGTCAATTAAGCCCTGTGAAGGCTCAGGGCTGCAGAGGAGAAAGGTGCCTCTGTCCACCAACCTCTGCAAGAAGCTGCCTCAAAGCTATCACAACCAGGGAACAGGCACTCTTTTCCTGGCCTACACCCAGCCTCGCCAGGACCTGCCTTGGATTGTGGACAGGTACCCCTCCCCAAGCCATGTCCACTGGAGATGCCGGGGCAGCAGAGAAGTGCCTCTCAACTGACCCCAAGTTACTGCAGTGAGAAAGTGCTGGGGGAGTCTGCCCCTCAAACCCCTCATTCTTGACCCCGCCCCAGAACTTGTACCTTCAGCTGGAGCCCTCACCCTCTGGTGTCCAAATCCTCTGCCCCAGCCCTGAGCTGCCTCCTGCACCCCAAACTCTCAGCCACACCCCCCTGCAATATGCTGTCCATGCGTGGAATGACTTATTATGTGCACCAATATGGAGATACTGGTGCACATAACAAAAGCCATCCACACATGGACATAAAAAGTGGGAACATTGTTGTCATTCCCTCCACCCCCGGGGGATCACAATTGTTGGTAGTAACAGTTATAAAGTCAATATAGATTGGTTGCTGGTGTTTAAGTCACTGTGCCATCTCACTCTACTCAGGTCTGGACCACATCACAATTTAAGTGCCAAGTGTGACGGCACCTTGTTTGCAGTAGTGTTCTCACTCCCACATTCCTTCCTTGATATATTTCTTTATGTTGTGCCTTCTCCCTTGCATACCTTTTTGGGCTTGCTGTGCACATCCCTCACACCGCTCTTCCCTCTAAAATGCAGTGCTAAAAAATCTCCATTCCTGACAGCAGCAGGTTGCTTTTGTCTCCCAATTCCCTAACATGAGGGAGGGAGGTATGTCTTTCTCTTCTATGAGTTCAAGAAGGAGACAATGGGGAAGCTTTCTCTCATCACAGCATGGGAGAGCAGGACAGGGAGACATACTTTCCCCCCTTCTTCTGCATTCTGAAAGGAGTCTGGAGGTGTTGGGGTAGAGGTGTGCAATAATTTTTGATGGGGAGGGCCACTCCAAGAATTTGGTCAAGGGCCCACTCTCTTCCATTACATTAATGGAGCAGGTGATGGAGGCTGGGTGCACAAGGGAGCTTGAGGTAAGGGACTGGAGCGTAGGACGGGGTGTGGGACATGGGAAGCAGTTTGGGTGAAGGAGGTGGGTTGTGACTTGGGGCAGGGGATCAGGATGCAGAATGGGATGCAGGGTGCAGGAGAGGATTCTGACTTAGAGGAGGAGTGTAGGAGGGGGTGCAGAGTCTGGGAGGGGATGGGGTAGAGGAAGGGGGCAGAAGTTAGGGGAAGGAGGGGGCTGGGGTGCCCACCTCATTTGGAAGATTTTTATTCGTTCACCTAACCCTAACAATGTCAGTTACTAAGGGCTTAGGTAGTATAAAGGTGACTGTGTTAAATTTACTGATGATTCTCTGCAAGATTTCCCCTTCCTGGCTCCAAAAGCCATGCTGTTGCTACTAGTCTTCTCCACTCTCCTGCAAGTTAAAGTTAAGTAAGATGCTATCCCAAGCAACAGAGAAGCGGGTGATACTTGACCAGTAAAGCCGCCAAATTCAGGAAAGCATCCCGTATTCATGAAAGTACTTAACCACAAGTCCCAATGAAGTCAATCATGCCACCTAGCTCTTATATAACACTTTTCATCCAAAAGCTCAAGTGATTTACAAAAAAAGGCAAGTACCACTATCTCCATCATCTACATGGTGAAATGGAGGTTCACATAGGTTAAATGACTAGTCTGAGATCATGCAGTAGGCAATGCTTTTATGAATAGCAATGAGCTTAAGCCCAAGATTAAGGGTTTTTTTGAAATAGGGTCTAATGCAAAAGTAGCAGCAGTAAAAGGACAAACAGAAGTAGTTATGAGTGTAAGGAAAGCCATGTCCTCAAAAGTCACATCCCCAAAGCTATGTGCCCAATAAAATATTTATCACCACCGCCCCAGCAAAAGTAACATAGCCACATGCAAAATACTAGCCATTAGCTTAACTATTTCTTTTACTTTTAAAATAATCTCTCTCAAAAATCTAGGACAGGTTTCCTATAAATTCCTTCTAAGCTGAGTATGGAAAGCATTTTGTTCTAGGTGTTGTGAAGTCTGCATACTGAATTCCAGAAACAGACATCTGCATCTGGGATGAGGGAGGAAATTGTATGTAATGCTCCCTTTGGTCTTCAAAACAAACATCTGCTCAGGTCTCAAGCAGTGTATTGTCTAAATTAAAAATCAGTAGAACTCTACAGCTGTCTACCTCTACTTTCAGCAGCTGTGGCTAACAGCAGAAATAAGAACAAACATGGAGGATACATGGAGAGTTTCTGCCATGAAAGGAAAAAATACTAACATATGAAAACAAAAAGTTAACAAGAGTACAACAATATTTTTGAATGTGAAAAGCTTCTGAACTGACATAGGAAAATGTCACCTAATCTCCATTCACAAAAAGATATGTTCACAGTTTATAACTTTCTCATCTTCGAAGATTCTAAAGAAGAAAGATTTGAATCTTCTGTATATCACTGACTGGGAGTCCAAGATTTGAACTCTAGAATTTTTAACAGTGCTTTTGAATGGCAGGGAGCTGATGGGGGACAGTTGTTTGTTTTTAAATTGTTCTTGCTTGTTTGATAAACACTTTCCAGTGCCACCAAAGGACTGGATGCAAACATGGAAAAGACATGGTTAAACCCAATTTCCTGTATGAATAATGAACTTTATTTGTAAACCGTCATCCTGGAGCCTGATAATCTATTTGAGAAGCACAGTGCAATTACTGTATTTTAATAGAAAACAGTGAAACTACTCTGCAAAAGGCTTTTTAAATGCCGTATTTACACTGGCAGATGGACTGCAGGGAAATGGCTGTTGTGTGTCCACACTGTGCTTCTTGTGATGGTGGTGCGAATCCATATTAGCAGCCCTTGCAATGCCAAAGAAAACAGTGCATTGTGGTAGTTATCCCACTGAGCAACTGGCCGTGGGGTGCTTCAAGATGGGTTTGCGATACCGCATGGGGCAGTCAGCATCACATGATGCATGTTTCCTATTCCCATTGTTTCATAGGCATCCTGCTACACTGACAGCTGCTTTTCAACAGAAGCCCAGCGGGTGGGAGGAGGTAGAGTGTGATAGGGAGTGTGTGTGTATTTGGGGGGAGGGTGACTGTGTTTTGGCAACATCAGAAAGAAAAAAACCTGTCCTGAGGCAGAGGGAACTCAACATCAGCTCTTCCACCCCCTCTTTGCAGAGCGCACGCACACACGCACACACCCACCCCCTGCCTCTATGTTCGACAGCATAAGCATTCCACCTGAATGGTTTGCTCTGCAGATCAGCACAGGATGCAGGGTATGTGCATGTTTCCAGGGCAGTCAGTGGTTTTTAAAACAACACAAGAATGGTCACTGCTGGGATTATGAATCATTTCTGGAGGCCAGTCACAACACAGCAAACAACTGAAGTGTTTATAAATGGCACCCCAGCGCTGTAGCCACTGCACAGAAAGCTCTACACCTCTCCTCTAGGTGGTTTACATAAAGTGCAGTAGGGATATGAATGGGTATCCGATTAACCAGTTACCTGGTAAGCATCACCCAGTAAGGTTACCTGGGAGCAGCCCCCCCACCTGTGGCGTACCATAGGCGAAGGGCTGCTCCAGCCCTGCTGGGCCCCCGCACAGCTGGTGGTGAGGGACCAGTCCCGTATGGGGCTGGGAACAGGAGCCACGTGGGCTTGGGATTGCTCTGGTCAGGCTGAAACAGTGCCCTGCCTGGGATCCTGCTTAGTCGGTTAAGCAGTTAAACGTTAGGTTAACCTAACATGTATCCAGTTAACTGATTAATTGGAATTGTACATTCCTTACATGCAGTGCTAAGTGTCTAGCCACTGTGGACACCTCGGGAGTTACAGCACTGGAAACTGATTTATTGCGCTGTAACTTGCCAGTGTAGGCATGGCCTAAGTTACTATATTATTGTTTTAGAACTCGAGAGGTAAAGGACACAGAATGTAAATCTTTAGAAAAATGCCAACACAACTGCATGCCTCATTATAAATCAAACTCTGCTCCCATACCTTACATCATCTCCATCTTCCTCCCACCACTAACAACCCTTTTTCTTCTGTTCCCTATCACCATGCCTAGATTCCTTTAATTTACATCAGTGCTACTCATGCAAGCCCTTATCCACAAATACACATCCCTTTCCTTTTTGCAACTTTTGATTCTATCTGGTTTATCTCCTCCTACTCCAGGTACTTGCCTTTTGCAAATTATTGTATAATTCCTCCATTAGCAGCACCTGGGTTTTTTGCGGTCAAGCAGGCTATAGGACTCTGCCCAGTGGAATAGAATTCTTAGTTGGTTATAGTCCGAAGAGTGCTTTCAAAAATGGCATTGGGGATTCCATATTTATTGTGTGTCAAACCATTTCCATCTCAAGTGTGTTCAATTTATAAGTAAAATGATGTTTTTCTAATTGCTAGCCCTTCAAATTTAGCCTAGCCTCTGAGAAGCATGTTGGAAACTAAATCATGCATTATTCCTAGTAATACACATTTTTTCAAACCAAATTAGCCCCCGATGTTCATTTCTGCAACCCCATTGCTTTCAAATTAGGCCCTGCATGTCACCTGTGTAATCCCCCATTACCTTCAATTTGTTTGCATAGGTACTACCTGATTGCAAAGGGGTAAATAGTTCTGTTAATGATGCACTGATAGAGTAGCATACACAACTGAGATCCTCATAGCTGCATTAGCTGTGCAGAAGTAAAAGAATGCAATAAAAGCTTCTCTGTGTCCTTAAAGTGAGTTGAAATGAAGAAAAGCAAACAGGCATCAGATCTATTGAGTAAGAATGTGACATTTTAAAAACAATTTTTCAGAAGCGATCCACACTTTAGGGCAGTCACTGGCTAAATCTCCCAACAATGGAACCATAAGTATGACATGGAACTAGAGCTGGTTTAAAGGTTTCTAAAGAATCAGTTTTCCTTCAGAAAACTCAAACAAAATCAAAATGTTTCAAGAAATTCATTTCATCTACATTTTCATGGGAAATTATCAAAATGTTTTGTTTTGCCTTTATTGTTTTGACTTATCTATCTTATCTATTAATGAGTTTATGCATCTATCTGTCCCTGAGTCCATTTGTTCAAGAACTCCTCCTAAACGATAAGAGCTAGGACCACCACATTTGGTATGCAGCTTCCTCTTATCCCAACTTAAAGCAAGGTCAGGGCTTGGTTGTGCCAGGACAATGGGATGTGCCTGGAATAGGATTGTTTTCCATAACACAGAAAGGGTGAGGATCTGAGAGCAGGGACACTTATGCTCTGCAATGGCAACAAGGGCAGTGAGCATGGGGATCAGTTATACTGCAGAGTAACCGAAAGGGGTGGCTGCATCAGGAGGAAAGTGGCAAGTTGGGGTCAGGGCTCTCCATGTAGCCAGCCATGGGTAAGTGGCCTGCTGTCTCAAACCCCTCCCCCTCAGCTGCAGCACCGGATGGAGAGGGGGAGCCCCACCAACTAGTAGCCCCATTGCCATAGCCCTCCCAGGAGCACTGTCTGGGCTGGGCAACATGGCCCCAGGACACCTCCACCCCCACCCATGAAGGAGCTGCACAAATCAGGGCCAGGCAGCACAGCCCCAAGGTGCGTCAGGCAACACAGCCCTGGGCATCCCAGGGAGCGATCTTTGCCAGATTAACCGTAGGTCCTGGAGAGCCACCCCAGACCTCCCAGCCCCGAGTCCCGATTTCTGCACCCCCAACCCTCTGCCCTTGAGCCCACAACAAGGGCCCAAGCAACGCCAGGTAAATCCGCTAGTATGATTGCAAATACTCTGTAATATAACACAAGCTAATGAAACAAAGATCAGCTTTAGCAAAACCAAACTAAATATTTTGGAATGTTTCATTTTGTGAAGAATTCCAAGATTACAACCTTTTGTCCCAAACTGTGGCCAAAATCAAATTTTTGAAAGCTTGAAACTTTCCACTAAATGAAATGTCAACCTGCATTCCATGGAACCTGTTGGGACACCTTGGGACTGAATCTTGTGGTTTTCTTGAAAAATAGCTAGAGGAGCTGCCTTAATATTTACAGGTGCAGATATGGATGGAGAAGAAGCCTGCAGCAGTGAGCCTCAAAAGTTAGGTCAACAGACTCCAACACGTGATACTCACACTATGACACTAAAAATAGCAGTGTACATTTTGCTGCTGCGGCTGGAGCTCAGCCTCTGAACCTTAGAGATAGGGTGGGTTTCAGAGTCTAAACTCTCATCACAATGCCTACACAGCTGTGCCGAAGTGTGAACCTGAGTCTGTTGACACCAGCTCTGAGACTTGCTGCTGCTCACCATGTAGCCGTACCGGAGAAGTTCTCCTTGAAGATACAATTTGGGTCAGTTTCTGATTTCAATTACAGTGGGGTCAAGGTGGATAAATTCTACTGACTTCAGAGCAACCCCAGTTACAGCTGAGCAAGTGAGATCAAAATCTGTCCCAGAAGATATAAATTGGCATCTTGTATGACAGGAATTTAATTCTCCACACATCATAATGAGAATATACACCTTTGTCAATGTCTTGTGCAGGGCCAGGCGAAGCAGTAATAAACTCTGACTATTCCCAAAGGAAGGAAGGATAATCTAATTCCACAACTTTTTTTAGCAAGAAATTTAATTTAGATTTTCACAAGGAGACTAAGCAATGAGATGCACAATTATGAAACCCCCAGAACCCCGATTATCCTATTTCCCTTTTGTAGGAATAGGTGTTTTATCAGTAGCGTCCTGCGCCATATTGCCCTCCTGATTATGCCACGCACTAATCAACTGAAATACTCTACTCCAAAATATAGCAACATTTCAGTGGCACTTTTGTATGCAACACTTGTGAAGTATTTGGGAATCCTCCATTTGGGAAAGCTGTTGTATGATGCTCTTGGTAGTTTTGTGGCTGTGCGTTGTGTACAGGCTAGATAACACAAACTTAAGGTAATCAACAAGTTTTCAAGCTAATGTACTTTTAGACCGACTGGTATCTCACACTGGCACAATCAAGTTAATGTTAGTAAAGTGTTTGGAGTAGTTAGTTAGCAGCATGTAGCACCCACTAAGAGGTTAGTTAGTAGAAAATGTGAGGAGCAATGTTTGAAATTAAGAGGTTACAGAACTTATATAGTTAGCAGTCAACTGGGAAGACTTAAAACAGCCCTCCCCCTTGCATTTAGCCAAGGAATGCTTACTATCATTGTCATCTAGTGCTGAAGTTTCTATTAGCTAGGTATACAAAACAGGCCTGAAAACAAACCCCAAGGAAACAAGGTAATTTTGTTTAGGTTTTCTTTTTCCTCCCTCCTTTGCTTTTCTGTTTTATGATCACCAAACTATTCATAGTAAGTGTTTTCGAGAGGTTTCTTACTACAGTCGATTTCTGATCATCCGGAACCTTTGGGACCTAGGTGATGCAGGATTATCAGATATGCCGGACTGATTATTGGATATCAGGAAGTATTATATATATATATATATATATATATATATATATATACACACACACACACACACACACACACACAGTATATACTGTATATAAAGTGTTTTTAACCCTTTTTATTGTAGCACAAGCACCGTCCAGCGTCACACAATGCCAGTGGCAGACTGACTCGGTCCTGTCCGGTTTCTCTCGGTTCAGCTGCTGCTGCCTTGTGACTCGTTTTTTGCCAAAGCTCACTCACTAGGCTCTTGCCATTTTGATGCTGGACTATCGAGAGTTCCGTACAATTGGATGCTGGACTACTGGAGTTTTACTGTATTATAACACACATTTTGCCTTTCTAAAATGTAAATCTATGTCACTATTTTAAAAATGATAATAAAGTTTCAAAGGTAGCAAAATCACTCAAAGTTGATCCCCATACGCTAGCCCCAGTATGCCCCACTGCCAAGAACCAATTGTATGATTACAGAGATGCTCTGTGATTGGGCTGCAATGGAATGAACCAGTTTCCCTTGGGAAAAAAAAATAGATGGAATGCATCAGACAATAATGAGAACTGGACCCAAGGTTTTAATTAAATGTAGGTCTTTGCATCCCTTGCCATCCACTCACTCACAGAGGTCCTAAGTTCAGGACTCAGCAAAATGTAGAATTAAATTCTAATAGCGTACAGCTGAATTTTCACTAGAGAAAACACTGAGCCTATTTGTCACGTAAAGAAGTAATTAAAAATCTTCTCTTATTCCAGGTGAAAACCTGGTTTTAATAATAATTAGTACTTGCAGACAATGAAAAACAGAAATCACTAAATGCAGACTTGTTTAAAAGCTGTCCACCTGGAAGGTGATTTTTGCTAGAGTATAATTTATGCTTTAAAATGAAACAGCTTAACAAAAAAATGCCACTTTATTTTTATCCCCCTGCTCCTCCTCAAAAAACTGTAGTCACTTTAAAAATACCATGGTCAGTGCTGAAGAGAAATCCAAGCCTCTCAGTGAGGAAGGTTTGTATGCCAAAATTAAAAGGTTATTGAAAATACTACATTATCAAGAATCCATTAAATATTCATATGCATTAATATATTGCATCTGGAAACAACAATCACAGTCCCAATCTAGAGTAAAATTGCATTGTATCCAGTCATATGAAAGTAATGTACAACAATTGCTATGATAACAGGTCTAATCATCTCCTTAGGCTGTCTCCATTCTCCATATGTTGACTGTGCATAATTCATAGATTATGCCATATGCAGTTTGCAGCTAGGACCCCTGTAAGTGTTTTTTGTAATTCTTCAAGGCATGTCATCCTAAATTGCATTATGACATATTTGGCATTAAAAAAAACCCGACAAAACATTTCTACACAACATAATTTGCCTAAAGTTCACATTTAGTGGTTTGATGGACCTGGAAGTATATGACTTACTCACTGAATTACATCAATGTTCAGCGTACTCATCAACACAACACAAGCTTCTCCTCTTGGTATTTTTAAAGGCAAAATAATTTTTTTGGCTCTAATGCTAAGGAGACAATCCTACAACACCCATGTACATGGATAGTCCTCATTGATGTCTTTGGGACTATTAATACAAATAGGAATTATTCACTTGAGGAAAAGCCTGCAGGATCAGGATTTGCAACTGGAGGAAAAATAAAAATTGTGCTTCCTATTTCCTGATGGACCTCAGGACCCCAGTGTCCTCTGTACTGTGACCCCCAGCTGACCTCACAGCAATGTTGATCACATTTTTAAGCAAGTAAAATAAAAAAGATAAGCAGCTGTGTGGCGAAGAGAAGAGTACTGGTCAAAATAACAGGATGACAAATAACAGACTCTCCAGAGAGATCAGTATTGTTTGGAGAGGGGATGCAAATGAGGAAGAATATAAGTTCAGATGGAAAAAAGGAGGAAAAAAAAAGAAGAGGAATGTAAACAAGAATGTTCATTTTCTATGAAAGAAAAAAATATGAAGTGAGAATTTCTGAAAGGCAAATGGGAATTTGATTGGAAAAGCAGGAGATGGAAATAGGGACATGAATAACTTTTGAATATTCCTAAAATCTAAGCCTAGTGATCTTAGATACATTTAAAGCTTGTTTTACTGTTACAGTAAATACACAAGAACCCAGGAAAATAATCATGAAATCAAATTCAGAAGGAAGGCACAGTCACTAAACCACAACACCTATTTCTCATTTTCAGAACATGAGTGTCATTAAAAATCTAGAGCAATTAACCCACACATCTTTTACACTGGGGATTTCACAAGAATAATTAAAATAGTATTATGGATAGGTAACTGAATCAAGGTATGATGGAAGTGAGTATTATCTGCAAGATTATGATGAATGACAGGCATGGAATTTGACCCATTTGGCTTGGCTTTGCTACCTAATGGATGCAGAAAGGTTAAAATGCTTCTCCTGGGTCAAACCAGGAGATAATAGGTTTGTCCCAGAGCTGCCTCGGGGCCTATAAATGCACCACAAAGAACTTGCTGGCATGAACTCACAAAGAAGGACCTAGAAAGACAACAGGAACCCCAATGACTGAAAGATTGACAGGAGGCTCACACTGGCAGAACATGTGAACTCAGTATAGGTTTGCACAGCTGAAGGACAAAGACAGGAAACTGGGGAAAGGACTATGGTCACAGTAAGATGGGGCTCTCATCTAGATCTGACACACAAAAAGAGCCGCAATGGCTTCTAGACCAGTTTGGCTTGGCAGAGCCCTAGCTTTGGCCAATCTGAACTCTGTCTTAACCTCTTCTCCATGCTAACTCAAGGACTTCCTGACATTGTATTCCTGTTGCCTAATAAACCTCACTATATTTTTAAAAGGCTGCCCGGTGTCCCTGCAAATGTTTTGTAAGACCACTGATCCCTGATGGGGTAAAAATCTCGGGAGCCTACCCCAGTCAGACTCTCAGTTCAGTGCTCACAGTGAGAATTAGATGTGCTGGAGCTGGAAGGTTCTACCTTGGAGGCTGTGAGGCTGCATGTTCTACCCTTGTGGAAAAGGGTAACTCTTTGGGGATCTGGCACACTAAAGGAAGCTGTCTAAAGGGCACAGCAGAGCTCTTGTAAACCCATGACAAAAAGACATTGGACACTAAAACTCTAATCCTGCAAAGACTTAAATTATATACTTAACTTAAAGCACTTGACTTCAATATGATTACGCTAGTGCTCAAAGTTATTACTATTTTTTTAAATAAATGGCATACAGCAAATAAACACAAGAATAATTGGGGCAATAAGTTTTACAAGAAAATTTGTCTTTGGTAGAAAGGGTCCTTTCCATGTGTTTCAATTTAGGCAACATGAGATCAATCATGTCGCTCTCAAAGGATTTTCATGCATGCAGATGCATTTCTACATGATCAGTACTGCATTTGTAAGAGAAACCTGAACTACAGCGGACACTAGCATAGCTATCTCTAAAGCACTGTTAGGGAGTCAGTGTCCATGCACAGGAGCATCCATCTCCTTCCCACATTTGAAATGGCTCGTTTCAACAGTATTACAAACTTTGCCTATGTTTTAAAAGGTATCCCACAAATTAATATTATTACATCAAAAATTTCCAAATGCGATTTTTATCCCATTTGAGGTTTAAAGAAACATTATATTCCAAATAGAGGAAAAATAAGCAAATCTGCATTTCCCTCCTATATTTGGAATATGCAACTCATTTGAATAACTTTGGCAGTGAGTGAAAAATATTATTTCCTAGCTGAAATGACAGGTCATTGCAACATGGGAGGAAGGCTAAGAAATAAAGGAAAAGAAGTGGAAAACAGCGGACAGAAACTGTGCTTTTATTTTAGTCAAGTTAGTTTTTATTATGTATGAAGCTCTAAGGTACGGGTGGGGAACCTTTTTTCTATCAAGCTATGTCTAGACTGCAGGCTTCTTTTGGAAGAACCCTTTTTTGGAACAGATCTTCCAAAAAAACTTCTTCCAGAAGAGAGCGTCCACACACAAAAGCACATTGAAAAAGTGATCTGCTTTTTCGAAAGATAGCGTCCACACTGAATGGACGCTATCTCACATTAAGCTGTGATTACTATGGACGGAGTGGTCACCAGGGCACCTGTGCTTTTTCCTCTTCTTTCAAAAGAACTTCCTCTTCCCCGTCCACAAACGCTTTTTTCCCAAAAGAGCTCTTTCCGAAAAAGGCTTCTTCTTCATAGAAAGAGGATTACCAATGTCAGAAAAAACCCTCTATTCTTTCAATTTACTTTTGGAAGAATGTGATTGCAGTGTGAACATAATTCTGGTTGTGTCGTAAAAATGGCCATTTTTCCGACAAAACTCTGTAGTGTAGACATACCCTCAGAGGCCACTGACCCACAGGAAAAAAAAAAAAAAACCACAGCTCTGTGTGGAGATGCTCAGGATTTCCCTCTCCAGGGGGCAAGCTGGCGCTCATGGCTCCAGCCTCACCGGGAGGGGGAGGAGGGGAACATGGAGGTTTGGGGGCAGAAATGAGGGGTTCAGGGAGGGGGAGAAGGTTCCAGATTAGGGGTGAGAGTTGGAATGTGGGAGGGGTGAGGACTCTGGAAGGAAGTACGGACACTGGGGTGGAGCAGGAGATGGAGGGGCTTTGGGTGCAGGGCTTTGGGCTCTGGGCTGAGGCCACGGTATTTGGCACGCAGGAGTGGGCTCAAGGCTGGGATGTGGGGTTAGATATGAGTGCGAGGTCTGGGAAGCAGTTGGGGTGCAAGAGGGTTCCAACCTGGGGTAGGGGTTTTGGGGCAAGGTTGCAGGGTCTGGGAGTTGGGGTGCACAATGGGATTCATATCTGGGGTAGGGGGGTTCAGAGTATGGCTCCCAGCACTTACCTAAGGTGGCTCCCAGTTAGCAACGGAGGTCTAAGACAAGCTCCCTGCATACCCTAGTCCCAGACTGCACCCAGAAACTGCCACTACATCTGGCCCTTAAGCAGAGGGGCTAGCTGGCTCTGCATGGGGTATGTCTCCTGCACGCACAGGCACCACCCCAACAGCTCCCATTTGCTAGGGATCCCAGCCAATGCAAGTTGCAGAGCCAGTACTGGGGCAGCATGCAGAACTTCCCTGATCTTCCCTGTACCTAGGGGCCTCAGAGACATGTCGGGGCTTTTTGCCCACAGTAAGGAGCTATGCCACAGGCAAATGAAATTAAGTGGTGGGCTGTAGGTTTCCCACCCCACTCTATGGTCTATGAAATAGAACACCCAGGCAGTCCATTATTCACTTAAGACCCATTTCTGCATTACTGAAATTAATAAAAGTTTTGCCACTGACTTCAGCGGGAGCACAATCTGGACCCTTTAAACATCATTCTTCACCTATATATTTAAGTTCCCTGTGCATGTGGAATAAGAAATGTAGGGCTATTGACTTGCTTTGATCTTGGGCAAGATATTTCTGTTCCTTAGTTTTCCCCTCTGTAAAACAAATACATAACAGTAATAATTACCTCACAGGAACGTTGTGAGTTTTATTAGGGTTTGTTGAATGCTTTGAGATCTATGGATTAAAAAGTTTGTAATGCTGTTCCAAGTCCCGAGATATTTGACACTTTATCCAAGACAGAATCTGTCTAAAAGAAATGTCCTTGCTTTAATTAAGCTAACATATGGAGCCCAGTTGTTACAAGGGAGGTTAAAATTTAAATTAACCAAAAAGTTAATTAAAAAAAAAACTTGTACAATCAGATATCACCTTGAGCAAGCCTTCTGATGAGCATAATTATCATCTTCAAAGCTTTAATGAAGAACTTTGCTACAGCTTTAAGAACCAGGTTCTGCTTGTGACACCCAATAATAAACTTACTCGGAAAAAAAAGTTTAGTAATGATAAGATTAGAGATATTAAAAACAATAACTGACAGAAAATTAAGTAAAAAAACTGATTTAAAAAAACCACTCATGAATGAGAAGAATATATTGGTTGTGCCTGATGTTTGTGCTGGTATAAAAATCAGGTTTCTCTTCCAGTAGCTGGAAAACACTACTCACTGAGTAGACGATCCCACCATCCAACCACCTCCTGCCAACAATAAAACAAACAAAAACAAACAAAAAATCCCCATCTTGAAAGCAGATTTTGTGGATAAAGGGTCTGAAATGACAGGCTCTCTTTTCTGCTCCATTCCTCATTCTTTGGCTTTCAGCAAAGTATACTCTTAATGACTTAGAGGAAGCTGAATACTCTGAAATCACTTTATTTGGCTTAAAGAAGGAGATGGAGAGTGTGACGGGGCACATCAGCCCTGCACTGGCACTGTGAAGGTTAATCCCACTCTTTAGGCCAAGGAGGACATGGCCCCATAGCTCTGCTGGGCATGCTACAACTGGGAGATATAAAAGGGAGTAATTCAGCTCATTCCAGGTGGACAGCTGGCGAGGAACGATCTGTGAGACAGGCTCCTGTAGAAGAGCTGTTGATACCTTGCCTGGGAAGCCTGTCCTGCCCATGGAGCCCAGAGAGACCTGGAGGTCCTGCTTCATGGAGGCACTCAGTGACCCCAACAGCCCACAGATAGCAGCCTCAAGACACAGATAGGAAATGACCCAGAGAGGGCGAGGGAGTGGCACCTCCCACCTGATTAAGTCAACGTGTTGTGTTTGGATTCCCTGCTGACCCTGTGGCAGGCCACCCCTCCGCTCTTAGGGCACTCAGGTGAAAGCCAGCGGAAGAGGATTGCAGTGATTGACTCTGGCCAATGGGCCACACTGCCCTGAAGACAGACTGCAGAAATGGACTTAGACTATTAGGCTACAGTGTCCCATATGTGAGAGCAGGACCATGGGCAGCATAAATATCCCTCCCCAATCCAAGTGGGATGGGGTGCATCAGCCCCATGACAGAGAGAAAGATTACCTGTGAAATGTGTATGGCTGAATGATTAACTGCTGATAAGATGAGAATGCTGGTATAATCTAAAGTTATACTTTGCATTATTAATTTATATCACAATAACTCCTAGAGCCCCCAATTGAAAATGGGGCCCAGTTGTGCTGGGCACTATACATATACACACTAAGGGTACGTCTACACTGCGGGGGTTTTCCGGGATATCCCGGAAAACCTCTGCCACGTCCAAGGAATGCGCTTGCTCTTCTGCTTTTTTTGTGTGGAAGAGCAAACACGCTCTTTTGGGGAGCCCTGTATACCTCATTCTACAAGGGATAAGGGCTCCACCAAAAGAGGAGGCTTTTCCACCATTTGGCCCTGTCTAGACTGGGTCAAATGGCAGAAAAGCCTCTCCTGGAAAAGTGATCGGAAAAAGCTACGCAAATTGCAGAGTGCAATTTGCGTAGCTTTTTCTGGAAAAAACCACCTATAGTGTAGACCAAGCCTAAGAGGCAATCTCTGCCCCCAAAGAGCTCACAATTAGAGACAGACAAACGAAGTAGTATTGTCTTCACTTTACAGTGCAAAACTGAAAGATTAAATGGCTTGTCCCAGATATTTTGGAAAACTGAGAACAGAACCCCGAGCTTCAGTGACTTTGTCTTGGAACTTAAGTACAAGACTATACCCATCTCCCCCTGTGCTGAAGGCCATAAATACACAGAGTTCTCTGAGTTATCCCCCTAATATACTAAAATCCCATATAAATTTGTCTGATTCCCTTCCTCCATCCCCCCATGTTGCTAGGAAAATACCTTTTCCATTTTATTACTCATTACTTGGGAGTTTTTGTGTATCACCAGTAGTTCAACTCAAATTGGATGACTGCCTCATTAAATTTTTGTCTCATTTCCATTAAAATTTTATATGTTTCATGGGAATTTATCATGTTGCATTCCAGCTCTAAGTGTTTAAGCTTTTGTTCTAAATGGTTTATTTCAGATGTTACTTATATGTGTTTGCTGAAGATGACAGAAACAGTTTGCTCTCAGATGTAGGCCATTAGGGAGTCCCCATGGCTGGAAGATGGATCAATCTTTGGTTTTGGAGGCAATTTGCAAAATGTGTGATACTTTTAACCATAAAAAACACATTTCAAGTGTTGTCAGACTGCTGCAATTCTATATTATTAAAAGCTCCACCATGGGGCTATATTATGCCTCTGGAGGAAGGTTTCAAATGCACCAGCCCATGATCCAAAAGATGAATGATATCAGCCGAGACAGATTATGAATACTGTAGGAGCGTACTATGTAAGCATCTAAGAATATTGATATGTAACCTAGTTGTTGAAACTGTATAATTTATATTGACAAAGGGAAATGTTTTTTAGATGCCATGATGCTTGAATTCAGTAGGGGATGCAGGAAGAACAAATCGGGCAGCAACGCATTGGTTATCCAGATAAGATTATCTAGGGTACGCATTTGAAAGACAATGGGATGAGTTGCTCAATTCAAGGATGCCTGTCTTCCCTGTCTCCAATGAACTGCAAATTTTATTGTGCAACAGCTTGGAGTTAGCAGATCAAAAGAGCTATAAACAGAAAGAAAATGTCAAGGGGACACAGAGGAAGGTTCTGTGAAAGAGTCTATAAGGAATCAGTCCATCCAGGGTCACCATGTGGAAGATGATTAGACACCCGGTAAGCAGACATAAGGACACTCTGTTGTACTGTTTTAAGATGTTTTCTCAAACATTTTTATTTTCAATAATATTTTGCTTTAAGGAGGCTATTTAGTCACTGTATTAACCATCAGTCATTAACTGCAGAAGAAACAGAATTGAAGAGTCTGGACATGCATAGAACTGTGGGGCTGGAAGGAACTTGCAGAAGTTATCTCATCCAGTCATTTCCACTCAGGCAGGACCAAATATACCTAGAACATTCCTGACAGGTATTGATATAACGGTACCTGTTCCTAAAAACCTCCGATGATGGGGATTACACAACCTCCCTCAAAAGCCTATTCCAGAGCTTAAACTTTCTAACTACAGGGTCAGTTGATTTAAGCTAAGTCATCTGTTACATTTATGGATGATTCTATAAAAGTCATATAGTGAACCCCAAAAGGGAGAAAATGTATGTATCAAGATACACGTTCTGCAGAGCTGATGCCAACATTAATATATAATGTACTCCTTGTTCTCTGCTAAATAGTTTGTACCAGTTCTATGGAATAAGTTCTTCTATTTTTTACTCCTCGTTTTAAAGATTAATAGTGAAATACATTTTTATTAGTATCACAAGCATCTGGAATTTTAATTTACTAATAGAACCTCATCAATCTGCAAATCTGATAACTCTTCCAAGAGACTCAGTTGCTACATACATTTCTCAGCAAAGATTTAAAACAGCAGAGTACTATCATGAGATCTGATATCAGAATATAGATGTCAATATTTAAACTAAACCAAACAAACTTCCTTTACCGCCTTTGTTAAAGAGTGAGTCATAACAAAATAGAGGACATCTCATTCAGTTACTTGTCTGTCTTGGCAATATGTGTTAAAAACCTGGGTGAAAATCCAAAACAGAATTGTATGTAAACATTTCAGATACTTCTAAAAAGTGAAATATCAGGCTACATTATCTCATTTTGGTTCATCTATATACTAACCAAAATACTGATCATACATAATATCAGTGACAGAATTCAACAATCATCATACAGATTTGTTATGCAGCACAGCCTGTTTATTGCCTTTTCAATTTGAAAAGCAGCAATAAACAGGCCACAAAGAAAAAAATTCCAAAATTAGTCTCCCAGCAGTCAAAGCCTCTTTTTAACTACACAGCACAGGCTGCATCAGTACAAGTTTTCCCATATAATACTTGTAAAATTAGCTAAAGTTATATATTTTCAAATTTCATACCAATAAAGCACATTAGATGGTATTGTAACATGATACGTGGACTCAGGTGTTAAACATACTAAAATATATTTTAAAAGAACCAAGCAACTAATAGATTTGATGAAGCAGTAGGCACAGCTGCTGTGATCCAAGTCATTAAAGCAATACGCAAAACAACTATGATGTTGTTACAGCAGTTCTGCCAGAACAGTAGGCAAAACCAGTTTAAAAGCACTAACTTCAAGAGCTTTAGGCAGCAATAGAGTTGGGAAGCAGCAGCAGCGGCAATTATCTGCTGGAGCCTTGGAAAATGAGTTCAGAATTTGCAATTGCCTATTTATTTTCTGTTTGCATACGTGTGCTGGTCAAGTGACGAAATAGTTCTATCAGGCAGGTTAAGAACACAACAGAACAAAAACAAAATAGAAATACTTAATATTCTAAAGCATGATATTCTAGTATATAGTACTATGACACCTCAAACATAAGTCATGCAGGATGTAGATAATTAACATTACAAAATACACACAGTAATGTTTTTGTCAACAGCAATCTCCATCATAACCATGTATCAAAGCCATTTATTATCCTGATATCTTGCTGGAATTGTGGCACTTCTGACATCATTAGAACAGTAACTTCATTCAAACCTTAGATACCATGTATGTTTGTACAATTTCTATTTTAGTTTTTCTCAAATATATTTCTAGTCTCTGTTCTGAGGCAATCACTGGTCCCTGGACAAAACAGTAGTATTATATATTTTAGCCATATAATGAACGGAGAGGGAGATTGATAGGTCCAGAAGCTGTTAATCAAGATGGATTTTGTGTGTTCATGTCTGACCTTAGCATTTTTCAGAATCTCCGTGGTCTCCCTGGTGATAGTTGCTATGATTGTTTTCAATGTTTGTCAGTAGAAATGCTCAAAAATGTGACTTTGCTGCCTTTACACAGTCTTTTCAACCTCAGTTAATTTTTGTCACTTGCTTTGTCTATAAAATAAATGGTAGTGCTGCACATATTCATTAGAGATTTCCTCTGGAAGTTGAATGTATACATCTATTTTGTTTGAACTGGTTTTCTTAGCTTGCCACCAGGTTGTCTCCATGTGCTATGTAAAAACATTGTGCATTAGAAAGACCCTTTAGAATATGACCAGCAGCGCTGAGTATCAGAAACATCCAATGCCTTCAACTTTCTCTATGTTGGAATTGAAGGCACCTAGTGCATCTCAGATGCTCAAAATATTGCAGCATTAGGCTCCATTTAGTTTGGGTCAGGCATTTAAGAACATAAGAACGGCCATACTGTGTCAGACTAATGGCACTTCTACTCCAGTATCCTGTCTTCCAACAGTGGCAAGTTCCTGAAGTTTCAGAGGACATAAATAGAACAGGGCAATTATTGAATAATCCATCCCCTATCATCCAGTTCCAGCTTCTGGCAACCAAAGGCTTAGGGATTGCCAGAGCATGGAGTTGCATCCCTGACCATCTTGCCCAACAGTCATTGATGGATCTGTCTTCTATGAACTTAACTGATTATTTTTTTAACTCGGGTATTCTTTTGGCCTTTACAACATCACCAGTAAAAAGTTCCACAGGGTGACTAAATGTAGTTTAAAGAGGTACTTCCTTATATTTGTATTAAACTTATTGCCTATTCATTTCACTTGGTGACCCCTTGTTCTTGTGTTACTTGAAAGAGTAACGCACACTTCCTTAGTCACTTTCTCCCCACCACTCATCATTTTAGTCATCTTCTTTCCAAGGTGAACAGTTCAAGTCTTTCTAATCTGTCCTCAGATTGATGTTTTCTGCACCGAGTCAATTTTGTTGGTCTTCTCTGTACAATTTCCAATTCTAATACATCTTTTTTAGATGAAATGACCAGAACGTTGAACACAGTACTCAAGGTGTGGGCATACCATGGATTTATATAGGGCATTATGATATTTATTGTTTTATCAATCTCTTTCATAAGGACTCCTAACATTGTTAGCTTTTCTGAATGACGCAGCACATTGAGCAGTTGTTTTCACAGAACTATCCATGATGACTTCCTTGAGTTGTAACACTAATTGAAACCCTATCATGCTGTACATACGGTTGGGATGCTTTCCACCATGCATTACTTTCCATTTCTCAACACTTAATTTCATCTGCCATTTTCCTGCCCACTCACCCAAGTCTGTAAGATTCCTTTGTAACTCTTCAGAGTCAGCATAGTTATCTTGAGTACGACTTTGTATCATTGCAATCTTTTCTACCATCTTTTACTCCCTTTTCTAGATCATTTATGAATATGCTGACCAGCACCAGCCCACACAAATCCTTGGAGGACTCCACTGTTAATCTCTATCCATTGTGATAAATGGACCATTTATTTCTGGTCTTTGTTTCACATATCTGAACAGTTATTGATTCAGGAGAGGGCCTTCCTTCTTACCCCATGATTGCTTAATTTGCTTAAGAGCTTTTTGTAGAGGGGAATTTTGTCGAAGGCTTTCTGAAAGTCCAAGTACACTACGCTACATACACTGGATCACCCTTGCCCTTGAGTTTGCTGACACGCTCAAAAGAATTCTAAGAGACTGATGAGTCATGATTTCCCCTTATAAAATTTGTGTTTCCTTTGCAACACAAATGTCCAACAGTTCTGTTCTTTACTATAGTTACAACCAGTGAGCCTGCTACTGCATTTAGATTTACTGTGTTGGAATTGCCAGGATTGCCTTTGGAGGCTTTTTAAAAATCTGCATTACATTGGCTATTGTCAAGTCATCGGTTAAAGGCTGATTTATGCAATAAAATACATACAATAGTTAATAATCTAAGTTTCTAATTTAAATGCCTTCAGAACTGTTCGAGTACCACCTGGTCCTTTTGATTTATTACTGTTGAATGTATCAATTTATTACAAAAATCTCACCTATTGACAATTCAGTATAGGACAGTTCCTAATATTTGTCACCTAAAAAGAATGGTTCAGATGTGGGAATCTCCCTAATCTTCTGCAGTGAAGGCTGATACAAAGAAATCTTTAGCTTTTTCACAAATGGCCTCGTCTCCCTTGGATGATTCTTTAGCACTTTGATTGTCCAATGGCTCCACTGATTGGCATGCTTCCTACTTCTGTTTACTTAAAAAGTTTTGTTACTGTTTTTGTGTGTTTTGGTAATTTCTTTTCAACTTATTTTTGCCTAGCCAATTATAACTACACACTTACCAGAGTTTATGTTCCTTTTTATTTTCCTCAGCAGGACTTGACTTCTAATTTTTAAAAGATATGTTTTGCCTCTAACCACCTCTCTATTGCTGAGCCATAGGGCATTTCTGGACCACTTTTTTGGGGGGGAGGGCAGGAGGTATACATTTAGTTTGAGCTTCCATTATTGTGTTAAGAAGTTTCCATATAGATTTCACAAATTTCACCCTTGTTACAGTTCCTTTTTAAGTTTTCATTTAACTAACTTATTTTTGTATAGGGATTCTCCTTTTTGAAGTCAAATGCTACTATGTGGTATTTTCCACCCTTACAAAGATAGTAAATTTTATTATATTATAATCACTATTATTGAATGGTTCAGTAACATACACCTCTTCAACCAAATCCCATGCTCTACTTACAACTCAATCAAAAATTCTCTCTCTTCCCTTGTGGGTTCCACTTGAAATCCATAGGAGTATTTAATTGACTAACGGGCTATTGCAGGTATTAAGTGCCCCTCTTCTGTTACTGCATGTTTGACTTGATGCCTCTAAGAAGGGTGATCTATATTATTCAAGGGGTATAAAAAGTGACTCGTGATTCAATCTTTGTCTATTCCTTTCTACATTTTTGAACAATGAAATACAAATTTTGTATTCAATAAAATACACAAAATGTAGATGATTGGAAACTGAAGATGTTTCCCCATGCACTGTAGTAGATGACATATGTCAGACAAGACATTTTTGTTTTCTTGGTCCCATCTATAACTAGTACGCACTGTAGCACTATAGTGAAAATAGCATATGTATAAATATTTTATGTTTTTAGCAAATGAATCTACTTCAATTAATGTCTGAGCACTCTTGATACTATAGCTCAGTTTCTAGAAGTCTATTTAAACAGCAGTGGACCTCTTCAAGATTAAGTGTCTTGTTTCCAAATATATCATATCAGTCTACTAAATGACATGCTGTAATTTCCTACCAGTCCAAATGATTGTAAGAAATTTTTTAAAATATGGTGTAAGGCTCCAGATCCATCCTTTTGAATGGTTTGGCTAGTCTAGAACAAGTCCACATTTTGCAATGAGTGCATGCTAGTTAGACAACCTTAAAAATAATCACCATCACTTAACTATACATTTGCTTTCTGCTTCTCAAACCAGGAAGAAACAAAACTGAGTTCATCACCATGGAAACAGACCACAATGCAAACCAATCAAAATATAAGCAGGATCTGAATGAGCTCTCCTTTGACATCTAGTAAAGAACTGGTGGAAAAGCCTGCAGGAGCCGACTGTAATTGCACAGACATGCCTACTCTACTAAGGGGATCAGAAGAGAGATCGGTTACCAAACTGATCAGTTTTGGCCGTTTGGTATTAACGTCAATTTAAACTCAAAACATGGGGTTAATGAAATGTTGTTATCCTTATTGTATGCGTAAAGGGCAGCAGGACTGAATTTAGCATGCTCTAATTGAGAGTGGTCACCCTACTTTAACCTCATTTGCTACGCAGGGGTTAGTGATGCCAAATCCAAGGAAGGAGTTGCCACCTGATGGAGTGGACTTGTTTAATGGGTCCCAGGAGCCATTGGACTCAGTCTCTGCAGTGTTTAATGACAGAGCTGACTAGATTCATTTGAGTATCCTGGTTCTCTCCCTGATCACTAGAGCTAACCCTCACTGATTAGTTGATCCACATGGGATTAACCTTAGATGTGGTAATAGAGACAGTGTTGCAGTGAAAAAGACAACACAAAAGAGGCAACAGCAAAGAAGCTGCTGACTACGTAGTGAAATGACTACAGAGCTGAAAATCACTGAGAACTAGTCTTAGTGGTGGAATCTCAGAAGACAGCACTGCAGTAAAAGATGGCAGTGACAGAGCAACAAACAATGGCAGAAACTGCACAGACATGGAGGAGCAGAGGGGGAGGTATCAATACCACACTTAAGGTTGAGAGGCAAACCTACCTAAATGCATCTGTGGTCTCCAAGCTGTAAACATCAGAATGGCCATATGGAGTCAGATCAAAGGTCCATCTAGACCAGTATCCTGTCGTCTGACAGTAGTCAGTGCCAGGTGCCCCAGAGGGAAGGAGCAGAACAGGTAATCATCAAGTGATCCATCCCCTGTTGTTCATTCCCAGCTTCTGGAAAACATGGTAGGGACACCACTCTTGCCCATCCTGGCTAACAGGTCCATCAATGGCTATCTAGCGCTATCTGTGAGGGGGTTCAGAATAGGAACAAGAACTATCACAGCACAATATGGAAAACTAAGGTTTTATCTACACAACGGAGTTTTTAGTGAAATGGCTATGTCAGCATAGCCATGCTGCTAAAATTTGGGCAGCGTAGCCACTGTTTGTTGGCTCTTTTCCCAACAAAATACTTCTACCCCCATTGTGGAGGGTCGGCTTTGTCAGCTGTATGCTGTTCACAGTGGCACTTGTCATGGCAATTTTTTTTTTTTTTGGAAGTGGGGATTTAACACCTCAAAGACAAAAGTTGTGTCATTCAATTGCCATTGTAGACCTAGCAAAAAAAAAAAAAAAAAAAAGGCCCAAGACATTGTAGAGCAGGTATTTGACTTACTGGTTACATACTTTCAAATCACTGTTGCAGGGTTTTCCCAAATTAAATGTGTCTTCCTCTTTAAAGAAAGTTTTTTTGTTTCGGTTTTTGGTTTTGGTTACATAATGACTCAGTGTTTGCAAGTCGGGAAGTGTTACCTCTTACGTCTACACTGCAGAGCTATTTCGGGATACCAGAAGTAACCTGAAATATCTATTCCGCATCTATTGAAGCAGCCTGTTATTTCAAAATAGATTTTGAAATAATACGTGGCTTATTCCGACGTCCTGGTAACAGTCATTCCACGAGGGTTAAGGGGCATTTCAGAATGGCAAGTTATTTCAAAATTTGGCACTGTGTAGACAGTGCCAAATTATGAAGTAGGCTATTTCAAAATACACTTGTGTAGTTTATTTTGAGCTAAGGGTGCTGTATAGATGCACCCTTAGTGTTTAGGTTTTTCAGAATACTGGGTAGGGGCTCAAGCCTAATCTGTTTTGTATTGCTGAGAGGAACTCAGATATTGAACCCAGCACTTATTGTCGTCTAAACTGCTCAGCAGAAGGGCTACAAAAACATGCATTTTATCTTGGCATATGTTCTACTGAAGTAATGTGATTATTCCCAGGAGGAATCTTTGATAGCTACACTTAACCAAGAATAAACTAGCAACCATCCTGACTAACACAGATGTTTCAAAATGAATAAATATCAAGTTTTAGAGAAGAAAAATTGCCCGCTTTTCTTTTAATAAAGTATGGTAGAACGGATACACAGATCATGCTTATCAGGTAGTAGAGTAGTGACTCGACTAGTCACTTCCACCCCCCCTTACTGCGTCTATCAGAGAGAAGCAGCAAGGGGAGGTGCAGGAGCTGGTGCTGCGGGGAGATGGCTTAAAAGCCAGTTCCCCCCAGCACCGTCTGGGGGGCAAGGGAAGGCAAAGGTGTAGCGGGGAGCAGAGGCGCAGTGGGGGGGACAGGGAGCAAGCTGGGACAGATGGGGTCAGGAGCTAACACTGCTGTGGCTCTGCAGTTTCCTCCCCTGATCAACTAATTCAGGGCTACTCAACTTTGGAAGCCCCAGGGCCACAATGATACTTACAGCACATGCTGAGGGCTGCAACTTAAGTGTGGTTTAATATACATGCAAATATATATGCAAATAAATGCAAACAGCATCTTTCACACTGATGGGCATGAATACAAAGATTAAGCCTTAAGCAGCACAGGCCCCAAACGTGGCCAATGTGAGCCAGTCAGCACCTCACAAGCTCCGCTCACAAGGCTAAGCAGCCAGAACTTCCCACAATGCCCCGGTGCTCTTGGCACCTCCTCCCTGGAGGCTAGAAATGCCAACACCCTGTACCCGTCTGTTCTGGCCAGCCCATCTGCTTCCGTCTTTCAATGCTCACTCCAACCTGGGAGATGCCTCACCATTGTGGAGCGTGTTCCCAGTGGAGGCCATGTTCAAAAGATCCCACCGGTGGGCTGCATGTTGAGCCCCACTTAAACCCAAACCACACTGCGGGCCTCAAACAAATGGGCCGCGGGCCGAGTAGCCCTGAACTAATTGAACAGTCAATGGAAATTCCATCACAGACAATTCAACATCTGTAGTTCACACACTGAAATGCAGAATCTAATTTATAATTACATTTTTTATTTCTATACCCACCACCCAGCTGAAGCACTGGAAACTCTTTGAGAGATACAAATATACTGAAATGAATTTTAAAAGGGACAATCATCCAAAAGATTTCACAGGTGCAATTACTTGCAAGTCACTCAAGCTGCAGATTGCCTATGCAAAAACAAAAACATACATCTTTTGTCAAAACCCAGAATGGCTTGGAAACTTTCAATTTATAGCCAAAATTGATATATTTTGTTTAAAAATGGCACCGCAGGTCTCAAGGCAGTAGTAGTTCAGATGACTTATTCTCCATTCTCTTCTATGAGACAGGGTGTCTCGCCTTGCTACATCTCTCATGATAGGCCAAGGCCAATATCCCTTTCCCCCTACCAAGAGGGGAGAAATGCCACATCATGGGAGATGTAATGGAGCCAGAGAGCTTGACCCACAAAAGAAAATGGGGGTACGTAAGGTACTGAAACTACAAATGAAGATCCCATGCAGCCCAGTAGGAAACAAAACACATTTTCTGTGATATAGTTGTGAATTTATCATAGAGTAATTTGGGAGGCTTTATATAAACATCTGATTGTATCATAGGTATGACACACTGCACTTTATTTGTTGGTGCCAATTAGAGGACATAAGTTGGGGTACAGTCCTTTTAAATCCCTATTTCACATGGTAGAGGACAATTGTCACTGATTCAAGTGGTTACAGTTACACTTACAGTCCCATTCTAAAATTTAGTTCTGACCAGATAAACCTTTATTGCTTTTTACCTGGGTGTCATGAATACAGTATCGCAGTCTCTCTTTCCCACAGCTCAGGATCTCAGAAGAAATTTAAACAACGTATTTCTTAGTTATCCCTGAAGTCTGTCTTCTATTTTTCAGTATAAGTGTCAAAGCAAATATGCCTAATGGATAAAGTTGCCAATTGTACTATTCTCTGTGGAAGTGATGGTTGCCAGAAAAATTATATTGATGGAAGTCTAGAGTGAGGAAACCATTCAAAAGCTATCTTAGAACTAAATTTAAACTCCAGGTGGACACAATTAGATCTAAGTACAGACTTAGAGAGAAAAATGACTCAAGAGAATAACTCAGTCAATGGGTAGGATCCTGAATTCTATCTCTGATGGCACTTCAAAAATAAAACAAGTATCCTGAAGGCACAAATCCAATTCCTTTTCAATTTCCTCTTGAAAGAACAGCATTTTAAGAGGTTTCAGTAAAATTTTCCACAACCATCACAGAAATCCAGCTATTTTAAACACTACCATTCAAATGCCATACAACCATCAGAGAAACTACCATTCACATACCACAATCATCAGAGAAACCCATCTATTTTAAACACTACCATTCATATGCCACATGACCAAAGTTCAAAACATTTGTATTTGTAATAAAGACATTTTCTGTGGGTTTAGCACATTAGGAACTAGTGAAAGAGGAACAATCTGTGATTATTCAAAAGGCGATCAAGAAACCAGGCTCTGTGAGATCAAACAGGAATGAGAACAGACTGAACAGGGTCATACCTGATTTTTAAATTATTTTGTGGATGAGCGGAATTGGAGGAAAGGTACAGAGAAGTCCCTGGCTGTTGTCCTGAGAAAGTGGCAAACAAGACTGAGATTCATGGTTCTTGCAATAGACATCTTTGATTGGTGGTTGTCTCTTATCACACAGATTCCCAAAAGGGAAACCCTATTTCCTTGAAGCAGGACTGTTAAAATGTGTTTATTTAGGTAAACGTGTAACAGTTGAAAATTTCAGCAGTTACATGTTTACACGCGCTGACTCCTGCCTGTCCTCCCTCTCCTGTGCTTCTGCCAGGCAGCAGTGCGGAGCAGGGGAGGCAGCTCAATGTGCAAGGGGGCTGAGTGTAACCGGGAATGTTTACTGATGAGCCCACCTTGAAGCAATCTCAAACAGAAACTTTTGCCCTTTAACTGAGGTGTCCAGAATACTTTGCATACAGCCTTGAAGTAGATATCCCTGTCTTGCTAGGAATCAAAGATAACAATGTGATGGAATGATCTGAGGTGAAGAAGGCTTGAGCAGATGCATTTTCTCAACTGCTGGTCAAGAAAGAGTTAACAGTGCACTAATTACTAAGCAAGCAGTGGGAAAAAAGGGAGATCATTTTACATATGTTCTGGAATTCCTTTATGTCTCTAGATTGCAGCCATTATAGTCAACCATGGGCAGTTGATTTAAGATTATTAATAAAGTTAGCCTAACCAACATAGGATGCACAGTGATTCACATAAGATTGCAAGGTGTCCAGTTTTGAACCGGACAGTCTGGTATTTGAGCTTTCTGTCCAGGAAACAAATAGAAAAAATACTGGACATATAAATGTCCGGTATTTTCTAATTAAATAAGTTTTATTATCATCATGAGCAGGGCTCGACAATTAGGGCAATCTACTTGCCCGTGGCGAAATGGTAGATTTTAGCCTGGTGCAGCCGCGCAGAGCGGTCAGCGCATGCGCAGCGTGGTCTGCGCATGTGCAGTGTGCCAAACCGCGCGGCTGGCGAGCGGGGCTCGCCGCCGCTTGTCAAGCCCTGATCATGAGTATCACTACATAATTGCGTACTGCCTGGCTGGTAGACACGCTCACGCTGTGTGAGCGTGTCTACCAGCCAGGCAGTACTCAACTACGCAGTAATGGGGGGGGCTGGGGCGGGGCAGAATGGAATCCCCAGGGCCGGACTCGCCCGTGCACTCCACCGGGACCGTGTGCGGGACAGGTAGCACCCTGGGATCTGTGTGCACCCGAGCCAGCCCTGCTTCCCACCAGCTAGTCCCTCCCCCCCACTCTTCCCTCCAGCCAGCCCCTCTCCCGCAACCCCTCCCGCCAGCCCCGCTCTCTCCCCTCCCCAAATCTGAGATCAAGTGTGTCCGGTATTTTTGTTGAAACCATCTGGCAACCCTAGATTCAGAGAGAAAAACACAGCACCTTTCAATGGCATGGCTCACTGGATACCTAATAAATCCCCTGAACCCATTTTAATTTTGCAGATTGTATTTTGAAATGTTTTTGACAAACCCACTGAATTATTTTTGTCTAGAATTCCTAACAGTTAACAGAATATAAAGTAAATGGAATAAATAGCTCAAAAGCAAGCCAGGCCTACCATCACCACAGTAGTGGAGATAACAATATCTTCAATATATAAGAAATGGTGAGGAACTTGACCATATACATGGGGAAGGCAAGAGAACTTGCATGAACAACAGAAATGCCTGGGGTAAATAAATGCAGTTATTTCACATTCTTTTAAAATATTCTAGAACGTCCGGTTTTCTTCTACAGTTCAGGAAGCAAAGCCTGACATGCTCACAGACTTCATCAGCACTGCAGCGTCTGCATTGGTTGTTTACGATGAATCAACATAATCTCGGCACGATAACCAAGTTCAGGATCTATTAGAACTTGATCCTCTCTGAACTGCTGTTCGGTAGTGAAATGTAGCTGCTATGCTGCTCAGACTGGGCAACGAGGGAGGCTTTTTACACAAAATGCCATCACTATACATTGGAAAAAAAATACAACCGTTTCATTCGCAACACAGTTGTTCTGGTCTACAGCCTACTGGGAACACTGTCCACAGTGGGTCATGTCGCCAGAATGCCAAAAGACACATGTCTTTTCAGACACCTCGCCAGAATACCAAAACACATTCCAGTGAACATCGTTCTCCAGGTGACTTATAATATCCGGGATAATATTCCACTGAGGGGTGGAGGTGGCCCAGAGGCATACTCCTTACTGCATGGGTGCATCAAGTCTGTTCTGATGTTGGACTTTTGGCCCATCAAGCCCTTGAAGCCTGTAGCGGGTGGCTCTGACCGCCACGTCGCCTTTTAGGTCACTGCCCTCCGGCAGTGCCAACCATAGCCTCTAAGCTTTCCCCTTCCGGGGGATGGTCCTTAGTTCACGACCCCGATCTTGCTTCAGGTCCGGGGTGAGGTGCGACAATTCAGGGGCCCGGCCTTACTTCAGGTCCGGGCCACGGGGAAAGAAGTCTATTATGGAGTCGGGTCTCTCAGCCTTCCCGCGTTCCGGCCAGGGCCTCGACCGGCACAACCGCGTCGTAGGGAAGCGCCGGGCCCTCGAGCAGGGCGGGGCAACAAACACCCTGGTTGGTAGAAGCTCCTAGTCCAGGAACTGGGCGTAGGGTGCACCAGCTACAGGCGAGAGACTGCCACCCGATTGGCGGGCGGCAAAGGGGCGCAGGCCCACCCTCTCCTGCGCCCGGCCCAGGGCCCTGGATGCAGCCGGGCAGCTGCCACCCGCTCAGCAGGGCTCCAGCCCACAGCTTGCTGGCCTAGGGCTGCTATCAGCCCCGTGCTACCCCCTGGGCCATCTCTCGCCTCCCCCCTCGCAGGTACCTGTGCTTCTCGGCGGTCTCTCCGGGAGTCGAGGCCCGTGTCGTCCCAGCTGGGTCCGGGTGGCCCCCTCCGGGCTTCAGGAAGCTGTAGCTCCGCAAGGTCCCCGTCGGTCCGCCGGTCCTTTAGCTCACCAGGCCCCAGCAGAGTCCGGGGGTCCTCCGGGTCAGAGGGGATCCCCGCTGGCTGGCTTGGCCAGGCCTCAGCAGCCCTGGCAGGGAGGCCCTTGATGGCCTTCAGAGAGGCAGCTGGGGGAAGCCCAGGCCGAGTCCCGGCCTCCTCAGCCAGGAGCTCTGGCCAGACCTCTGTCTCCCTCGGAGGCTGGGCTCCTACTGAGCTCCCTGGCAGGGTTCTTATAGTCCTAGCCACGCCCCCTAACTTCCGGTCAGGTGAGGGGGCGGGGCTAGGTTGGGCCCAAAATGGCTCCCAGAGGGGTTCCTCTGCCTCGGGCTCAGCGGGCGGCCACTCCGGTCCGCTACAAAGCCACATAAGAATGGACCAAATGATAAACGATTGCTATGGCCAACCATTTAGCTAAGTGTTGACGAGGACAGCAATGTGTTGATAAATTGTCCCTGAACATTTAGTGGGAATTGGGAGGAGGAAATGTGTGATTCCTTCCTTTACCAAATGAGGGACAAAAGTATTAATGTTGTAATATCAGCCCCATCTGCCTGAAAATTTGCCAGACATCTGAGAGATGCAGAGCTCGTCAAAATTTATTTTGCAGAGTTGATCATTTTTAATTCTCACTGACTGTGTTTGTGTTTTTAACAAGAAAAATACAGTAATAGGGCTTATCCGCAGTTTTAAAGTACTGTAACTAAAATACTCATAATCTGAAAGCCAGATATAAAGAATACAGGTTGCAACACATATAAAGTCTGCTACAAGCCAATATATGGAAAGCAACCTGCAGGGTGCTGTTGCAATAAATTTTTGTAGGACTCCTGAAATTTCTCTAGCCATTCAATTATCGCTGTAGCAAGAGGACAGTATGTGAAGGGAAACAGACAAGAATCAGAATAACTGCTGCCTATTTTAAGGGTTCCATCAGTTTATTTGGAAGAATGCTTTGGAGAAACATTACCCTCTCTGTTGAATAAAGAAATGTATTAGAAAGTGCAGTTATAACTGCATCTACATTACAAGATGCACTCCTTGTATGTTTCTTTTCTCCCGAGAGCCTATGAAGTTCATGAATTTGGCTGACAAATAAGATTTCACAACAGCTAATAGTGATTAGTTTTCTAAAGAGGCATAGAGAGTGCATTATCTCACTTCATCCACAGTCTAGGGCTAACATCACCAGACCAACTAAAAGGCTGCCAAATTTGAAAGTTTTTTGATTGGTTGCAGGTGCTCTTTGCTGCTTGTTGAAAGCAGGGAAGACTCCATGTTCCAGATTAGAAGTTGATGGGACAGAAACAATAAAGAAAACCTATAAATAGGTTATTTGAATGGAAAGTAGCTGATGATCCAGCAAGTTACTGATATTTTTACTGGAAGTTTGAGAATATTAAACACTTTCAGGGAAAAAGCAGGGAAAAGTGTAGAATACCAAAGTAATGAGGTGATGGGAGTCATTACCAGGTGCCCCACTAGATCAGCTTGCAAAAGGGGGTTAAAATGTGACAAGTTCCTGTTTCTCTCGAAGTAAACAGACAATGTGAAATTTCAACCCTGATTAGATTTTACATGCTTTTCATTTTCTATGTAGTTTTTTGGGTTGGGCTCCCAAAATTCTTTAAAGGCAGACTAGCAGCGGGGGTAGTTGCCCTTGACCCAGCACTAGTTGGGGACTGAGCAAGCCTGACTGCATGCCAGCTCCCAAGCTCCAATTTTTTTCAGCTACACGGTTACCAGATTATATACTTCCTAACATCCCTAAACCATACCCAGAACTGGCCATTATCAATCTGGAAGGCATTTCAGCTTCTTAACAGCTTCTTAACCGTGGCCATTAGCCATTTTTCTCACCTAGCAATACGTGCTTTCTACTCCTTGTAGAATTGTGTGCCACTGCATCTTGCAGAATTTGTGCAGAAATCCATGTTTCCCTGGCAGAACTGGAGCTGCAGAGCTGCTGGCTGCTACCAGAGGCCACTGGACTCAGCCACTGGACTCTGTGGAGCAGTTAGCAGTGAGCGGAGCACTCAGCCTGGCAAAAGTGAAAGCTCTGCAGGCCCGGGCTGCCCAGCTTGATCTTCATTCTCCCAGGTATAGGACGGAGCCCAGGAGACTCAGCTCTGGCAAAAGGTGAGGAAGGGCAGAGCCATACCACATCATGCCCTCCCAGCAGGACAGTAAAGAAGTTGGGAGAAGTATAGTCTCTGGGGGTGCAGGTATCTGGGCTGGGGATGTTCTGTAGCTGGGCTCTCAGGGATGAGGGATGTGAGTGTCTGGCCCTCCTGCTGGGCTCCGGAGGGGAGAGGGCAGAGAGAGAAACTGGGCTGTCATAGGGGTTTTCTTAACTCTCTACTCCTTGGGGAATATTTTTGTGTCTGTATTGTTACAGATATAGCTGCTGATAGGTATAGTGAATAAAATTACTAAAATAATCAAAACTGGTGTGATTAGATAGTGTTATTTTTTCCAAAATATGAAGATTTTTGCAGTATTTTAAAATACTATGTGCAGAATTTTAAAATACTGTGACACAGAATTTCCCCAGGAGTAGCTTTAAATACCCAGATTGAATAAATGTCTAAGTAGGAACCTAACTGATCATGTGTATGGACGGTTGCGTATGCAATCATATTAATAGCATTAATAGCAAATCTGAACACGCAATTCATCAGTATGCAATTTTCAAATGCATTGGTTTCTGACGGGGGGGGGGTTGTTCGTTTTTAAATCAGCATGTCATGTACCACATCCCTATGAAAAGTCAGGTAACCCACATTTTAAATAACTTCCTCATACCTGGAAAGATTTTTATTTCAAAAAGTAGAAACAACAAGCAATGTAGTTAGTTTCTATAAGGAATCAAAATACCACAGAGCAAGAGTAGCATGATACTATACAATCCGATAGTTCACTCTTAAGTCAACGATGAAAAACCTTTTTTGGAAATTCATTCACGAAGTACCATTGTAAAGATAGCATATGACCAGAGAAAGAGGGATGATGCCAAATTTACATAATGTAGGACATGCAAAACACAATATACTACAGAATTTCTTTCTCCACCAATAAAGAGGGGAAGGCTCATGAGGCTCATATCTGTAGTTACAAAAATCTTCTCTTGCCCCCTTTTACCAACTTTGGAGAGGGTCCAGCGGAGGGCAACCAAAATTATTAGGGGGCTGGAGCATATGACCTATGAGGAGAGGCTGAGGGAGTTGGGTCTGTTTAGTCTGCAGAAGCGAAGAGCGAGGGGGGATTTGATAGCAGCCTTCAACTTCCTGAAGGGAGGTTCCAAAGAGGATGGAGAGAGGCTGTTCTCAGTAATGACAGATGGCAGAACAAGGAGCAATGGTCTCAAGTTGTGGTGGGAGAGATCCAGGTTGGATATTAGGAAAAACTATTTCACTAGGAGAGTGGTGAAGTACTGGAATGGATTACCTAGGGAAGTAGTGGAGTCTCCATCCCTAGCGGTGTTTAAGTCTCGGCTTGACAAAGCCCTGGATGGGTTGATTTAGTTGGGATTGGTCCTGCCTAGAGCAGGGGGCTGGACTTGATGACCTTCTGAGGTCTTTTCCAGCTCTATGATTCTATGATTCTAACTTCAGTAGCTTATTGGAGCCTTTGTCATAATGAATTCTGTCTGAGGGACTTTTATTATTCTGTTTTCATCCAGAGGACACCCATCATTACAGTATCTGAGTGTACTTTACAAGGCTTAAATAGAGTCAATTACACTCCAAGTAAGAGGGCAAAATACCCAGTTTCCCTGCTGCTTGCAGGTTTTAATAGAACTTCTCAGACAAGAGTCCAGAAATTAACAGTTCAGTCTGCTGCAAAGAAGCACTCTGGTTTCAGCTTCTTGTGGGGATGTCTACCCAGCCCAATAGATTGACGGGCAGCAATTGATCCAGTGGGGAGTCAATTTGGATGCAATAAATTTACCTCTGAGTGCTCTACTGTCGATTCCTATACTCTACCAGAAAGAGAACCATAGATGGAGTTGACAGGAGAGCCTTTGCCAATCCTCAAAGACACCACAGTGAGTAGATCTAAGTACCTCAACTACATTATTCACATAGTTGAAGTTGCGTAACTTAGATCGACGGGCCATGGTAGTTTAGCCAAGGCCTCAGTGTGACCAGAGTGGTGCTTACACTTATTCCCAGCGATGTTGGCCAACTGCTGAGAAAACCTTGCCTCAGATTCCACAAGCTTCATCTTTGGGACAAAGTTTGAGCATAGAACACATAATGGATTTAGATGGAGGGTCAGTCTATAAAGGCAGCCCAGGTCTAGTCTAGATCTTTCCATAAAACAATTAATACTGAGAATTTCCTGAGACAATGCAGAAAGCACAGCATAAGGATAATGCATTTCCACTCGATTCAAGACAGCATTGCAGACATTTTCACAGCTACACCCAGGTGAAACCCACTATAAACAGTTCAATCAATTAGGATAGCACTGATTTTCTCAGCAAAATACACACGACAGGTAGAGATGTAGAATCAGTCAGGCATAGCTATTCTGCTGGCAAAAGCAACCTAGAAGTCTAGAAGCAGTGCTTCTCTGCTAGTAAGGTTCCAGTAGTAAGAACTACTCTCACCATGAATTAGTAGAAAACTTCACTTGATGAAACATTTATGGATTTTCACTTTAAGACTTCAGATTGCTTACCTAGCAGATCAACATCACCTCAGTCTCACCTAGGTTAAGATGCAGGCAATAAATTAGTCTGTATTACATTCATAGCTAATGTTGCACTTCAAAATTGTAATTCTGGATTAAAAAGCTATGATTTTCATGTCCTCATTTGTATATTTTCAAATGTGCTCCATGATTCAGCTATATAAAATATTTATATTGTCAAACTTAAATGTAAAGTAAATGTTTAATCCTGACCAATAGTTATTTTTAAAGCTACTGTATTTTCTCCTCTCTCACCCCTTATATGGGTAAGAGACTGTATGCAAGACTTAAAAAACTCTAGTTTCCTGTCTATGATTTGACATAGCCCCAACACAAAGCAGATTTTTGTTAAAATAATTATTGGGGGAAGATTGGAGAGGAGAAGGGAGTGTAAAGCTTTTTGTTTAAAATATTTTAAGATCTGCTTTATTTAAGTGCTCACCCAATAAACTAGTACTGCTCTTAACTAGTAAGAACAATTTGCTTTTAAAAATTATGTATGTACCCCTTGGCCTGTAGTGGCTTAGGGGCAAAGGGGGAATTTTCTGTTAAGATAAATACACAAACAAATGTGGCATAGCAAAAATTCATATGTAAAAGGATTTGCTTAATAGTTACTTCTAAATATTTTCATGACAGAACAAAGCAGTATACAAGTGAAATAAAAAGAAAGTTAAAAATATCCCTCTTGACAGCCAAGTTATAAAAGAAAAGTTTAATGTGATCAGCAACTAAGTAAAAATCAAACTGCAGAGACATATTGTAAAAGTAACTGAAGTATTATACCAATAAGTGTACCATTCAAAAATGGCATTGGGTTTGAGATAAACAGTTTGAGCCTATTTTTGCAAACCATCTGTGCCCTGATTGCCCATTAATTCTAATGAGAGTTCTACATGCAAAAGTTTGAAGGACCTGGTATACTAATACTTTTGAAAGATTAATATTGTAAGAGTTTGTGTTCCCTTTCTTGTTTAATGGATGCACTGAGACAAAAGCAGAAAATACTGTATTTACATCGTAACACTGACAATTATTTTTGTAACAAAATTTCATGAAGATAGATGTGTGGGTATGCTTCACAGCTTTTATAGTTAATTATAAACTATTTCAAATTTAGTAAAATCTTTCATTCTTAAGCTTAGAACTAGCAATAGTTTAATGCCTAAGCAATTTTTTACAGTAATTAAAATAGAAAAAAATTGCTTGTGTCAGAAGAGTATAAGGGTTGTAACAATACAATTATTGTCATGCTACTTTTATACTCTGTGGCTCTAAGTCATCCCTGTGCAGAGGACTAACACAAAATATATGTACCACCCAGTCACAGCCTCAAAAAGGTGGGCATGGGCTTTCTCCATAGATGGATGTATTTCACCCGCTCTGTAATAAGCTGCATATTAAGAAGATTAAAAACCCAAGCACTCCATCTAATGAATATAACTACATAACTGCAAAGTCTAAGAGCCAGTGATATACTTCTATTTTACTTCGATAATCTATTTCCTGTGGGCTAACGAAAAGCGAAGTAGTTAATATTACAAATCAGTAGCAAAATACAGCAACAACTGGGAATTGTATTTTTTAAACTCCTACAAAATGAAAAAAATCTGTTGTTCCTTTTGTTACATAGCTCACTTATTTATTTTACAGGTTTCAGTAATTCTCTTTTACAATGTCTGCTTCAATTGTGTGATCGTCACATAATGGAAAGCGTTTACGATGAATGGCAACATATCCAAGTTTGATTCATTTAACAGACAATGTATTGCAACAAATGACAGAAATTGGACGAACATTCAAAAATACTGTTTTTAATCCATATTAATTACATTTTAGTGTTGCAGAACTCTTAATTATTTGTAACATTTTTACAATTAATCTCTGGAAGTTGATCTGCACACAATTTTTTACAAGAGTTTTAAATATAATTAGATGTGTGGTTGCTGTATTACATTTAAAATACATTTTAAAAAAACTAGTCTTGCAGTCTAACTGGTATCACACTATACCCATTAGCAATTGTTCAATTAAGCTTTTAACAGCAAATGAAGCCATAACAATTCACACAGCTGACCTCTATTTTTCTGAATGAATTAAGAAGAGGGTGAAAAAAATGTGTCTTCTACTAAGCTTCCATTCCAGCACAGGAAATCCTGTGCGGTTAGACATAGTATCTGTCATGCTCAGAGATTTCATTCTATTTCCCCTTAAATGCCAACATCAGCAGCATGTCACAGGAAATTCTTCCTTATTTTCAGTAGTTCATAGCACAAGGCTCCTTTGGATACAAGGTCAGCATGAATAGAGCATTGCTTCCTTATCACTTCTAAGCAGCTGTGTTTAGGGTGCAAGACAACAGTGCACCACATCCCTGAATACCTCTTTTCATAAAGTTTAAGCACACTCAGCTCTAGGTTAGGAATCCTGTTGTGCTTTTTTTATTTTATGAATGTTATATCAAGCCGTGTCCAGAAATATTTATTTTAAAAATGCACTGAGTTAACAGTGAAGTTAACCCCATACAAGCAATGAAATTCAAACTATATCTGTCTCCCAACACATAGGCATATCAAGAAAGAAGGATAGTTAAGTAGGTCTTTTATTGGGTTGAGATACTGAAAGACCAACCCACAAAATACAGTAAAAGTTAAGTCATCAGCATGTGTCTCCCCCATTTCTCCAGCAAGAAAGAGCTGAGAGACCAATCTCGCTCTCCACTCCCCCTGGATTGTGTCATCTCTTATCTTCAAACTACCAGAAGAGTCTTCTTTCTCTACACCCTTGCAATCCCATCCCTTCCACAAAGCTCCCGCTATTTGAACACTTAGCACTATGGTAGATGTGTTATGAGTAGTACAGGTTGAACTCTCTAATCCAGAACTCTCTCATCCAGAAACATCTGTCATCTGGAATGATTTAGGGTTAGGGTAAGCTAAGCTTTATATTGCAGAGCCCACAGTGTGGGTAACCATGTAACTGCTGAGATTACCCTATTACATGATTTTTAACATTCCTACCGGAAAGCCACTTTTTGCGCTGAAAACTCAGCAGTTTTGGCGCAAAATAAAAACCATCCCAATGAGAGTCTTTTTGCTATTCATGCTGATGCTCTTCAGCTGATGTGCTAGTGAAGATTCTTGATTGCTTTTATTGGTCTGACTGCCATCCAGAGCTCCCACAATGCAGAGTGGGAGTGGCTGATCTTTGACCAGCAGTCCTGCCTGCAAGTATGCACTCCTCTCATTTAGCTCCATTCTGACAGCCGGTGCTGTCACTGCTCCTGGACACAAAACAAATAATTGTGGAATGTTCCTGCTGCCTCCCACAATGCGAACAGAGGCAGGCAGGCAGGCAGACTATGCTGTGCAAGGTCCACAGAAGGGAAGGGGCAAAAGTCGGGATCTCTCCCCTCTACCCCTGCCTCAGGACGGATTGTTTCCAGCTGCTTTGACACACACACACACACACACACACACACACACACACACACACACCTGCCCCAAGAATGACTTGCTTTAGGTCCTAGAGCGTGCACTGTGGGATAATAGTGAATGGTGCGCTTCTCTCACCAACAAAACTGTCAGCAAAATACTGTGAGTGTGCACATAGCTCGGTCTCATGAGACTCCATCCTGCTAGAATTCCCCAGGTTGAAGGACCATAACAATGGGTTAGAAGACCATGGAATGCAATGTGAGGTGGAAACAGATATATGTAGTAATCACAAAGCTTTGGAAAGGGACATTTAGGACCCCAGCAGGTAGAAAGAAATTGCAGCTCCAGTATTAGTGACTAGGCAAGAGACTCTGGTGTGTATTTTGCAGTTCTGACCTCCTGCATCCCAAGATGGAAGGGCTTCAGTATGATAAAGTGCCCCAATGAGCCAGGCATCTCATGAGAGTTTGGTCCTATTCTCCTAAACTGTGGCAATGCTGCAAGAGTCTCATGGCTGAGAGGGTTGAGTTTTTTGGGAGGGGCTGAGGGGGAGAATTACAGCTCTATTAGAGCTGTGGTAAACATTTTTTTTCAATTATAGAATATTCACTTTCTAACGCTATTGGTATAAGTTTTGGTCATACCATTATGTAGGATGAAAAAAATCCAAGCTAATAGTAAATATAAATGTCACTTTATTATCTGCTATAAGTTACAACTGCTCTTAGAGTCTGCTGTGTATGAAACTGCAACCTTTTTTTTTTTTTTTAAGTAATTAGCCAATGAAGGGAAACATTGACAGATTATAAGATACCAAAGTAGTAAAGAAGCACACACTACAGTACATTAAGAGAGTCTATATAGTTAATTGGCAATATAGTCGAATGGTACTACGCACTGTGAAGAGGTACATTTCACAGGGTGAACAGTGACGTGTATACAGTTGGGTTGTCCTGCTGTGCAGAGTGATAATTTGCCAGCTGATGCCCTTTCCTTAGTAGAAAAGGAGCAAGGCTTGACGCTGGGGACATCTACAGCTTGCAACTGTCTGGCTTTTTCAGGAAAGGTTTGCTGTTTGTAAAATTCATAAAGAACTTATTTATTCAACCAATACATTTTATTCAATGCTTAAACTGCCTGTAAATACTCTCTCCCCTTGGTTGAGTGAAATAATAATAATAATGCTAAAAATATTAACCACTTAGGAATTATTTTCAGAGCTTGTTATAGCTGATTTTTGCCATTTCAGCTGAAAGACCAAAAATGATTATTTCTCTAATAGTGTGAAGGAAAGAAAGCTTGGCATTAACAAGATGGTGTTGCAGGGACTACCTCATGATGGAAGGAACAATTACCAGAGCACCTAGCTCCAAGACTTTTCCCACTAGACTTAATTAACACTGGAAACTCTGCCCTGAAGGACAGAAAAAGTCACCAAGCAAAGGCATGAAGAGGTACTTGACAGGAGTTTGCTTTGCTAATATATCTTATACCAACATATGGATAAGAGGATCCTTCCTCGGATTCTAGTCCATTTGAGAATTGATCTAAGAACTCCAACACTTAAACATAGCCAATTAAATTCTGGCTGGTTTCCTACATGTGCTAGGTCTACTGAAAGGCAGAAGAAGTGACTAGATTAAAATAAAATAGCTTTATTGTTAGGTGGGCTGCTGAAAGGCCTATGTTATCCAATTCAGGGATGTCCTGTTACATACCCTGACTACTAGGGTGCATAATGTTACAAACAAGAGTCACTACCCTAGAGTCACAAACAAGAGTCGCTACCTCTGTTCAGCTTCACCTCTTCCCGCCTCTGCTCTGATCCCACTGCGCCTCTTCCCCCCAAGTCTCACTCCTGCTCTGCTCCCACCCCACCTCTTCCTGTCCCTGCTCCATCCCCACTGCATTTCTTCCCCCAAGCGCCCTCCCCTGGTGACATGACCCAGGGATTAGTGTGGGGGAGGGTGGGTAGGCTGGCACCAACAGCAGGAGTCTCCCCCGCTTCCTTCTGCACTCACCGTGGTAATGGGAGGCAAAGTGACCCGGACCCTGCCCACCATGCTTCCTCTGAGCCGGTATCCCAGCCGAGCCACTCGAAGGAGCAGAGTGGGCTGGGGCTGGTTTGCTCTGCTTCCTGCTGCTGCAGAGAAGTGGAGTGACTCAGCTGGGAGATTGTAGAGCGAAGCAGTCCTACTGAGTTGCTCCACTTCCCGCGACTCCTGCTGCCTCTTGTGAGTGAAAGGGGCAGGCTCCACCCCTGTTACTGCCAGGCTCCCCTGGTAACCCTCAAGCTGCCCGCAGGGCCCCTCAAATGAAGGCTCTGGCCCAAACCACCCTCTGCACCTGACAACCCTAAATCCAGCTCTCCCTGTCTCACCTATACTTCTACGTGCAGGGCTTCGAAATTTAAGACACAATAACCAGAGGCCTACACTTCCTAGCAACAGATCAAAATATTGAAAGGAAGCAGCATTAATAACCTGGGAGTTCTACAAAACTATGGAATTAAAGGATCACCATAGTGGCTATCCAGGTCCACTGTTCCCTCCAACACAGAAAAATATATCGCTTCATTATATTACATGGAATCTTTTAATAGGGAGGATGTAAGAGGAGAGAAAAGAAACACAACCATTACTAAAATGAGAATTCCATGTGCAGATGGGCAAGCCCTTTATCAAACTAATCTGAATGCATTTTGTGCCTAGGGCTGTTGAGTTTCTGCCCAGAAATAAATAATTAAAATTCACCAGACTAGTCAACTTAATTTTAAGAGTGCCCCCTTGTCTACAATATTGTTTTGCTTATGACCCCAACAGATACAGCAGTTATCTTTACTGCTTCTGTCCTTGTTTCTCACATGCTCTCCACTGTTACAGAGACAATACTGCAACCCCATGCAGCATCTTTGGGGACCATAATATATTAAGTTTTTGAATGATTTATGTATCACTGTGGGCCACGGACTGCATGAAACCCTGGGAAAGGATTGCCACAGCCCCCTCAGGAATGAAAAACAGCAAGGATGATTAACTTGTCAGCTGCGTTGTAAACACCTCTAGAGCTGTAACAGTTCTTGGGAAGATTACCTATGCTGGTATAAACTGGGGTTTCTAAAGACCAACATACAAAGAAAGGATTTTGTTATAAAAGGTTGGGTTTAAATGGAACAGGACCTTCTTTCTGATCCCAGAAAAGGGACAGGAACTTCTGTCCCAAGGGGGACCCTTGAGAAAAGTTTGGAAAGACTTTGGCCTACTAGGGCCCCATAAGAGTGACCTCGGGTAAGCTTTTAGAATTCACATATAAAACAATACAAGTTCCTATGATTTCACTGTAATGCATTTACCTTAAAAATAAAGGTGCTTGCTTAGAAAGAGCTGTGGGGCAACTTGTAACTGCTGGAAATACACTGGCTGCAGCTTGCAGCCCAGGAGAGAGGGCAAAGCAAAGGCCTTGGCAGTTATCCCCAGACTGGCCAGCTAGGGATATCACAGTGTAAAGCAGGGAGCTGTAAAGCCTTAAAAATCTCTAGTCAGAATAGAGTGGGACAAGGGCCTATGTTTCCTGTAAGCTACATGAACATGTGGCTGTGTGGGAGAGATTCACATGCCACCCAGCTGATTAGCAGCATGTGTTAAGGTGCCCTTCCCCCACCTTGCTCTATCCTGCATCTGCGCTTGCAAGGGATCCACCCACAGGAGGATCAACTATTGGCAACTAACCAGCTACTGCATGGGCAGCCTTGTCAGCAGTTTCCAGGAGCTGTAGCCAATCAGCTCTCCCCAGCTGGCCAATCAACTCTTTGGTGCAAAGCCTAGCATCATCTGCTTAGCTAGAAGCTGGTTCAGCTTTCCCAGTATGTGATTGCTGCAGTTCCCAGCCTTGCTCTGACTGTAAGCAGGGGAGTTTTCTTCCAAGGCAGAGGAGCCAGGCTGGGGCTAGCGGGGACAGAGCCAGCTTCTCAGCTGGCCACAGAGGGCTGGGGGAGAAGGATGGAGAAGACAGCCTTGGCTGGCCAGCAGCTTCTTAGCCCCCACCCCCTGCAGCCAGCCAAGAGCCTGCAGGCCAGCAGCTTCATGGCTGGCCACAGGAGCAGGGACTGGGGTTGGAGGAAGATGGGTGGGCAACGGCAACAAAGCAGATTCAATGTCTGGCACCCATCTTTTGCGTGAAGACTGCAAACTATTAACTTCCCTCTACCCTGACACCCATTATGAGCCTCCCAAGCCAACTCTGTGGCTTATGCACTCTCACAGTCTATTCCCACAGGCATGTTGATTACGATTTATCTCTTTGGGAAACACATTAATTAAAGCAAGGAACACAAGTTCCTTTGCAAAGCCTCAAACACACACACCGAGTCTCTCTCACACTCACCTTCCAACACATACTTGTATTATTATTGTTGCTACTACTTGATACTTCCTGCAATGCAGATATAGTCTCCTGTAATTTTATTATTTCAAAGTGTGTTTTTGTGTTTTGACTGCTTTACTGATTTCTTAAGGGTTATTTCTTTTACATTTTAATTTCTACTGGTGGTGCATATCTGCACAGGCCTTGGTGCACATAAACTTAATATATTCTGCACATGGATGGAAAAAAATTAGGGGGAACATAGACAAGGGCCCAGACACAGAGACAGGTGAGGCTAGAGACCAAGAGTGCCAAGTCAGGTCTCAGGAACGGATACCAGATACTATGACAATTGCAATTAGGCACTTTCCTTACTCATATTGGCTACGTCTACACTGCACAGTTATTTCGGAATAAGCTATTCCGGAATAGTTATTCTGAAATAGCTTATTTCAAAATAGCACATCTACACTGCAGGGAAGCCTCAAAATTAGTCCAAGGCAGGCTTCCCTAATATGGGAGCGTTATCTCGATTTAGAGCCCCCACAAGGCACTGGGGAGGAATAACTTAGAAAGCCCCTCAATAGGGCCAATTTCGAAATAGCATAAGTGAAGAGTCCACACAGCCCCTATTCCAAAATAACTATTTCGGAATAGGTGTTATTCTTCATAGAATGAGGCTTCATAGAATGAGGCTTACTTAAGCTAACATGCATGCTAATTGTATATTCAGAATACTAGATTTAATTTGCAAGCTGCTTGTGCTGGGATTCTTTCTTCTGGTGGTGTGAAAAAGAGGGAATACAAAACTGGAGACATTGCTTTTTTTTCCTCCTTTGCCTGGCAACCAGTTTCATATTTGTGGTTTGTGTTTTTTTAAAAATTCAGAGAGAAAAAAAAAAGGAGGTACACACCGTCATTTTCAATGTAAAAAGTGTTTGGAAAAAGGCATTCACTTAAAGCTCTGCAGTGTTAAATGTTTTTACACATGATAATCATGTAACTCCACTAATAAATTACAATATTTCCTATACTGAACAATCCAATACAGTACTTCTGGCACTGTGTGACAACTGGATTAGCCACTACTTGAATCTATGTGAGGACACGAATAACAGCATTTGAATTAAGCCATACAAAAGTTAGTGACTAATGGCACCAATAGCTTTAATTATATACAAAGATTTTCCTTTAATGGAATTGCAGAAACAAAAGGATGCCTTGTTTGGCCTGTGAAGAAGCTTATTGCTGTCGGCGTGAAACATAAATATCCTGATATAGCAGTCATCCTCATATTGAATGAAAATAGCTTGCAAAATGCCACTGCACCATTAGTCAGTATTATTCACCCAAGGAGGAACTCTGAGTTTAGAAATAAGAGTAGCATTTCTGAGCATGGAAACTGATTTGTCAAAACCCTTTAACAAAGTGTGTTCAAGGCATAGAATAGACTTGCTCATTTACTGGCAAGAAAAAAAAAATGCCCTTTTGTACCATACATGTTTTGTGTCATTTCAATAGCAACTTTGGTGGCAGGCTGATGTGGACAATTGAAGTGGCCAGCTGTGACCGTACAATAGTATTGTAGCTTATAAAATAACTTAGGCTTACCATCACCATCACCTCTTGTCCTGCTGTGTCTTTCATATCCCTTTAAAAGCATTAATAAAAATGGATACACTCAGGACTGAATAAAAAGAGGTCTCAGCAGGCCTGACCCTAAATCTAAACAATGGGACTGTAATGCAGACATCACTGCAATGGCATGGCAGATGTTGTATGCAGTGTTGTAGCCATATGGGTCCCAGAACATGAGAGATAAAAGGGGGGTGAGGTAATATCTTTTGGTGGAATCAACTTCAGCTTGTGAGAGACAGAGATACAGAGTTCTTCTTCATGACAAATGTAGGTCTGGTTAGCCTTCACTGTGGCTGTAACTGATAGCTTGCAATTTTCTGATAAGGTGTACAAAGTTTGCAGCTTCATTCAAGTTGCAAGCTTTGATTTCTAAATTTCATTTTATCTAGAAGATGCACAGCTCTTTTTACTTCACAATGGCTTGCACTTTATGGAAAAGTCTTGTTAGTTTCTATTCTTAAAGGGGTGCTTTTATGGTCCAAAGATATAACTAATCTAACAAATAAGATATTCTTGTTTTAAGCAGTCTTACAAAATGTATTATAAGCTTCATGGGAATTACTTGATAAAGTAAATATTTAAAATTAGAGTAGTTACACACTAATGCTTTTCTGATTCAAGTGTGTTGTCTAAGTTGTATTGTGTTGAATTACAGAGCCTCTTAAGCAAACTACTATACAGTATTTAATTTAAGCAGCACTGTAGAACTGCCTGGAGTATTCACTGCACACCATAGGTCTTTATCTGAGCAGAGGTGGGAAGGCAATTGCACCCCTTCTTTGACCATAGGGCTTTAGAAGCAGAGTTGGATGAGAGTCAGCCCAGTCATGTTCTTCAGGTATTGTCCTTTGCAAAACTCCCAGATAACGCATTTCAAACTGCTTTTTAACTATCAGTATGCCTGCTCCATGGAAGATACAGGGAATTTGTAAACAAGCCAGTCAATGGCAGCACAGCGCCTACTGGAGCTAAATTAGCAAGGGCAGAGGAGGTCCAAGGAAGCAAACCAGAGGCAGGAGCCATTGATGCAGCTATTGCCTCCAAAGACTGGGGAAGTATGGGGAGGGACTCCAATTTGTATTGATTTGCAGGATCCCTTGGGGTAGGTGGCCATCATCATCATCATCAAGGGGCTCAATGCCCGTTGGTGTCTGATGCCTCCCTCGCTATTTCCTTCCATCTTTCCCTGTCCAGTGCAGAGTGGCTTAGTTTCTGTAGCAGAGTGGCTTAGTTTCTGTAGACTAGCTCCACACCAATCTACTATATCATCTACCCATTCTCTGTGGGATTATGCCGAATACCAGGGTCTTAACTTTTCGCTTGTCGTTCATTCTCCAGATATGCCTGAATAGTTGTAACTTCTGTTGTATAACCTTCTGCAGTAGGTTCTCTTTCGGCTGTATCTTCCTATATAATTCCTCGCTGGTGACCTTCTGCATCCATCCTATTCTCAGGATCTTTCTATAACAGGGGTGGCCAACCCGTTAAAGATGAAGAGCCAAACCAGCGGTGGATAGAGTGTGAAGAGCCAGGGGGAGGGGGGGCTGAGGGGGAAAAAAAACACACACACACCCCCCACCCACCCACCAGGGGAAAATAGGTGCCGGTACACCGTCCCGGGGCATACCATCACAAAAAAAGCACTGGAAAGGGGTGAGAGGTGCAAGCTCTGGGAGGGAATTTGGGTGCAGGAGGAAGTAGAGAAGAAGATGCTGGCTCAGGGAGGGGGCTCCAGGCTGGAGAGTGTTGGGGTCAGGTGTAGGGTTCGAGTGCTGAGCAAGCCTCAGGCTTGTGGCTGTGAGGATGCAGGAGTTTGGGGATGAGAGAGGCTCAGGACAGGGGGTTCCAGTGTATGATGGGCTCAGATTTGGAGTCTGGGAGGGGGTGCAGGAGTGTTATGATGCTGCAGCCAGATGGGGGCTTGGCCCCAATTGCGGGCTTGTTGGCCAGGTTTCATTTTAAAATAAAATATTATGTCAAACACAAAATGTTTCAGCGTTGTCTTTATTTATGAGAGGGATCCCGGGTCTCAGGAAGCACGCTGGCTGCTATTCCTCTCCCCTCCCACAGGCACTCCCCCTGCTCTAACCCAATCCCCTTCCCCAGAGCCAGGCACACACACCCCTAACCCAATTCCCTTCCCCCACCCCAGAGCCAGGCACCGCCCCCCATACCAATTCCCCTCCCGTGCTCTAACCTAATTCTCGGGTCCTGGAGGCGGAGGCACTGCTGCTACAGCAATGCATGTCTCTCCAGGCGCTGGGGCGCGTGCGCTGAGCGGCCGTCTTTGACACGTGCTAGCTGGGATGCCGTGCGCTGCGCACCCTCCTACCCCTCGCAACCCAATCCCCTCCCCTCCCCATACTAAAGCCAGGCACCCCGCCCCCGCTGTACCTAATCCTCGGGTCCTGGAGCCGCCGTTACAGCCTCGCAGCTCCCTCCAGGCGCTGGGGCACGTGCGCTGAGCGGCTAGCATGCCATGTGCCCCCTCCCAACCTAATCCCCTCCCCTCCCCTTCCCTTCCCCAGAGCCAGACACCTCCCCTCCCCGCTCTAACCCAATCCCCTTCCCCCACTAACCTTATGCCCAGGTCTCAGAGCCACCGCTTGCGCCACCACCGCACCCGGAGCTGCTGCCGCTGCCTGCGCTCAGTGACCGGCTGCTAGCACGGTCTAGCTTTAACCAGTTTGTATTATTCAAAACTGTTTAAAATTAAATACTAAGAAAGAGCTCAGTTTTGGTGGCACACGTAAAGAATACACATACACTAAAATTGTTTAGTATAGTGTTCATGTGTGGCCACATCATTGCATGAAATTATTTCACCTCTGTGGGCAACTGATGCTGCTTACAGAAGTTTTTACTGGCAGCAATTTCAAATCAGCAAATATAGTATAAAATCATGATATAATAATAATATAGAGCCAATTTAGCAGTTCCAAGGTGGGGTGGCATTGAATTTTGCACTTAAAACACGGTTGAATTTCCCTTGTATAAAAATGAAACCTCACGTTCCCACCATACATATTCTACTTCATTGACTGATGGAGCAGAGGAAAATTCTTTAAGGCTGATGATGTATTTTTAGCACAGGACTTTTAAATTCCATGTCTCCAGAGATCATGTTGAGCCATGTCACTTGTGATCCAAAGTCTACTGATGTCAATGGGAGTCTTTCTACTGGCTTCAGTGAGGGCTGGCTCCCTTTAATGGAGATGGTTATGGAAATGCTTGTATTACCTCTCATTTCCCTAATTATCTATCATTGACATATCTCAAAGAGATCTCTCCAGATGAAGAAAGAAGTGGAATCATTGTCATTTAAGAATCAGCAATTATTTCTTTTGCTTATTGCAACGAATATCTAAATATTTTGAGTTAAGCACATCACAGATGTCAGACAAAATAGTTGTGCAATACCCATATTTTAATGATCTTCTCATTTTGAAGTGATTTTTGAAATATTGAAGTTGGACAATGGAATACTTGCTTGGTCAATTTCAAACAATAAATCAAATGCAAAACATTTCAAGTTAAGTATTTAAAAAAAACCCCACACACAGCATAAAAATTCTCCCATCTCCAAAATGTGATGATTAGTGGAACCCTTATCATTAACATTTCTACTCAAAGTGACTTTACCACCAAACTAAAAATATTATTTCTTGTCGGCCCAAATTCTCCAGTTCATTGCATGTGGACAGATTGCTGAGCATGCACAGAGCCTCATTGCTGTCAAGCCCTTAACAAAACAGAGCTTCTATATACAGCGTATATTACAGAATGGAGCAGAATAGAATTATTGCCTTTTTTTTTGCGCTCAGGAAAATGCTACAGAATGACTAAAATGTTTAAAGATTAGAGATGAGGGGACATGATTACAAGTACTGTAGTGACAAAAATTAATTACAGCCTCATACACACACACACACACACACACACACACACACACACACACACACACACCATTAGGCTTTTCATTTTATGTTGCAACATGAACATTCTTTATATGAAATTAATTCAGTTAGCTGGGGGTGCGGGGCCGAGGGAGGGTTAAGTGAAAACTATATCCAAGAAGGGACTTGTGAATGCTCTGAGGGAAAAAACAACAACAAGAACATTTTAAGAATATTTTAAGATTTTCCTAAGTAAAAATTACTGGTTTATTGTAAACTTGCCACTTAACTTTATAGTCAGATGTGTTATTTCCAATCCAGTCATTGTTTAATTTATCTGATTTAATGTTGTATTTATTTATCTGACAATGTCTGTCTTACACAAAGCAAAAAGAAACACAATTGAAACTCCTATCCCAATTACAGGTTTCTTTGTTCTATATTATAAACTTTACTTGATGGCTTAGTATTACTACCCAGAAGAACAATATATATTTAAATCTTCAATTCCTGATAAGGAAGAGTCCTTCTGGTACACCACAATAGTTACAACAAACTGACTTGAGGCCAAGAATAAGAAAATTAAGATTAACTAGGGGGCTGCAACCCCTGTCCACTATGCTCGCCAACGCCCCCCCACACTCCCGCAGCTAGAGCCTGTTAATTTTGCACTGTGCCCAGCTGCACTCTCCATGGCCCCAAGTCACTCACAGTCTTCACCACCACCACTCATCACATCCCTGGACAGGCACCTTTATCCAAATGCGCTCAGCCCATCCCACCCGCTCGTGCCCTTCAATCACCAGCCAGTCCCCACTGCCCGCACCCTTCCTACTCCTGCCCCACCTGCCAATAAAATAGTCCATGGTCCACAGCCCACCCCCCTCCTTCCATCCCTTGCCTCACCATCCTTCCTAACCTCCTCCCCATCCCTCTTCTTCCGTCCCTACTCCCACCTTCATTTCTACCCCCACCTGTCCCCCAATCCTCCCCACCCCACACTGCCTACCCCTACTCCCACCTCCTTCCTCCATATTCTTACACCTCATCTTTCCCCAAACCTCCCCTCCAAACCCCCAAACTGCCCATCCCCTGCCTCTATTCCTATATCCCCCTCAGCTCCACCATCCCCTCCTTAGCACACCACCCATCCCCACATATTCCCATATCCCCTTTCCTCCCTTCCAATGCACACCCCGCCCCTTCCCATAAACAGGCAACCTAACCAGCAAAGAAACAGCCCATATTCAGCAATATCTGTGAGGGGGCTGCTCCGGGTGCTGTGACAGCAGGATCTGGGCAGCTGCCTGGAGAGAAGGGGCAGCAAAGGTGGCATTGCTGGGGTGCTGTGAAGCAGAAAAGGGTCTGTCTGCGGGCAGAGGAAATGGAAAGGAAGCAGAAAAAGAGGCTGGAAGAAGGGGCAGAGAGTGGGGGTTTCTTTAGGATGCTAGGTTGAGACAGTGGGAGTTTGTGAGGGGGCAGGAGAGGGGCTGAGGACACACATGGAGGATGGAAAGAGGGCCAGGGAGTCATGAAGTGAGGGGGGTCTCTAGGCACCACCATGCAGAGGCAGGCGTGCCCCCCTGTTACCCTACCCCATTTGGCCAGGTTGGCAGCCGCTGCGAACACTGTTGGGCTTCCCCTATGTGACACCTCAGGGGTTGCTGCACTGCAGCGACAGTTTCCACTGGGGCAGCTTCGCGCTGGTGCAGCCACTCAGGGTGTGACCGAGGATGGGGTGGCGGGCAGCTGGGGATGTGTAGCCTGCCTCTGTTCCCGGCATGAGTGAGCTGTGCCCTGGGCCTCGCACCAGCTGAAGCAGCCTCCCTGAGTCTGGGGGCTGACAGCCCCCACCTGGGAGGAGCACAACCCTGTGGCCCCCGTCCCTGGGCAGCAAGCCAAAGCACAGTCCTCCCTATGCATGTGGTCGCACACCACAGGCAGCTGCCAGAAGGGAACATGGGGTAGTAGTTGCTTCCTCTGAGCAGGAGACCACCGAGGCCAGCCCGGGGTGCAGCCAGCGCATCCTCTTTGCCACCAAGCCCTGCACCACTTCCCTTGTCGGCCTGCCATCTAGAGAAATACAGAATGCAAGTGCAACTTCCCAAATAACATAAATGGCTAAGTTTTAAACCTTTAACAACAAAATAGGGGAAATGGTAGAACTGCCACAGGCCCATTCCCTGCAACAGGCTGTTCCAGAGCAGCACCCAGGCTCTGGATGGAGTCGCTCCCTGCCCTGGACACTGTTCGGGGACAGGCAAAGACACCTGGCAGCCTGGCCTGGGCAGATTCTGTCTCCCAAGGGTCCTGCCCACTCAGCTCTGACCACAGCCTTTCGGGAGGTGGAACCTGCCCAGGCTGGGCTGCCAGGTGGCTTTGCCTTGTCCCTGAACAGTGTCTGGGGCAGGGAGGCCATGGGATGGCGGAGCCTATGGAACGCAGGAAAACCTTTTTTATATATAGAGAGAGATAATCTAGAAGCCTTACTCATCCATTATTTTAATTTTAAATTTAACAAGCCAGTCTGGGCAATACAACTATCTAGAGAAATACAGAATGCAAGTGCAACTTCCCAAATAACATAAATGCATAAGTTTTAAACCTTTAACAACAAAATAGGGGAAATGGTAGAACTGAAACACACCTCAGAACTCTAAACACCCCCACACTGCATCCATGAGCAATTCCCTGTTCATCCACAACCATAACCTCTCACAACAGCTTCATATCACAAGAACAGTCAAACTAATGACAAACTGGGAGAAGCGGGGAGGAGCTGTGAATGCAGGAAAGGCACTTCCATAGGAGCTAGATTTAAACAAGAGAACTCACTCTTTCAAGGCGTAAGAATCAACAAGAACCTCACCACTTTCAAAACTTAAATGAAAAACTCATTTTTAATTATCTTTTCACTCATAACACTCCCACCCACACCTGTGAAATTGTCCAGCCTATAACATAGGAAGGAAGGAAGGAAGACACTGTTGCTATTTCTAAAAATTTGAGGCATTTGCATACTACAGTGAAGGGGAGAAATATCTAGATAGAATGAATTAAAAAATATCTTCTAGCAAAAGAATATCTACTAGATCATGATAGTTTACAGTTATTTCAGTGATTCCTTTCCATAAATTATCACATTCTGCTTAGTGACCTATATATATTACACAGTATATTATACAATGCTGAGCAACACCATTCAGTTACTAAATGTTTTTGTAACATTCAGTTTTGTAACATTCAGTTTTGTACTGAATGTTTACATCATTGTATAGTATTTAAATCTGAAAAATGATGCAACAAACTTTTCCAACCATGAACACAAAGAGAAACATTTTCCTGGTTTTTCTTTAAAATTAAAAAATCATTCAGCTTTTACTTATATAGAATCTTTGTTCCATCAATATTAGAATTTCACAGCTAAATATTAATAAAGCCATAAATATTCAGGTTATGTAATAAAGATAGTCAAAGCAGCTGATAAAATTCTTTTACTGTTCATTTGCAGCAGCTGGGAAGGCCTTGCCAAATGTTGCTTTACATAATAGGTCATGATGTTCTGATTCCATTAAGCTTTCTGATCACTTTTTTTTATCTGCTACAGTTTTTGAACTCTATATTTGAGACACTGAAAATATCATCCACTGGATTTAAAAGTAAGTCCTTTGATGCACACAAATATTTCAAAGGTTTAAAAGATTAAAATGTCAGAGAAGTCAGACTTTTGTGATGTTTGTACTTTTTGCATTTTGTGATACACAGATGCAACAGTGACTTTCAAATAATTTATCTGCCCATAAAAATCTTTGGATCTGATAAAGCCATTTTTACTTTTTAAAGTTTGTTGTTTGAATGGCACACACAGAAAAAAGAAAGCACATATCGCAAAAGACTTCACTGCAACAACTTTAAAGCGTATCCATTACATGCTTTAAATAGCCATTTAGCAATATCTGAATTTTATCCTCCACATTCTATTAAAATCAAGTTGTAGTTCTTGACTAGTGTCAACAGATAATTATTTGTATTATCGTGGATAAGCAAGAAGCTTGGAAGTCTTAACTATGGGATCTTTACTCAAATGAGCAGCCACTTTGACATGGCACACTGACCATATCTAGGGACTAGGTTATGACCAGCTATTCAAATGAGGAATTACTTGAAGTTGTATATTTTCATAATAGTAGCGGGCTGTGCCCCATGCTTGCCATGCTCATCAACCCTCCCCCCCTCTCCCCAGCTGCTTTCGTGGCCAGAGAGTGAGAGAGCTTGATGACGTCATTCTGTTGCCTGGCAGGAAAATCTTTTTTATAGAGAGACACACACACAATAAGTGATGCTGGGAAGGTCAGGAGCCCCAGTGAGGTCAACATATTCATGTGTAAAATTAAGCATGGCCTTATTTGCAGACTGTTACACTTTATAAAAGAAAGCAGATACTAAACCAGACAATTACCACTTTTCCGTATCCCAACTTGTACAGCGGGTACAGCTCAACAGCCAATGACATCACAGTCTTGCATTAGTTAGGAACAGATAATGGTAATGGGACACCTCACATAGAGCATAAGAAAGCTATAGAATGGGAGGCAGCTTGACTGAAGCCTTGTCTATACTCACCAGAAGATTGATGCTCCAGAGATCAATCTTCCAGGATTTGATTTAGCTGGTCTAGTAAGGACTTGCTAAATCAAATGCTGAGAGTGCCCTGGGAGAATTTCTCCTGTCAACCTTCTGCTGTGGGGTCACTCCACAAATTCAGTTTAAGGTACATCAACTCCAGCTATGCAAATCTCGTAGATGGAGTTGCATATCTTAAATTGAATTTCTCCCCACAGTGTCGACCTGGCCTGACTGGAAAATATCAGCAAGTTTCTAATTATTCAAAGTCTCACGTGCAAACAAATCTTACTAAGGACACCACCAAATAAAATACTTATCATTTGGCATTCTTAAGTCTACACTGAATTACATGAAAACAACTGTGCCTCAATCCTTCTAACAGTTTCTTCCAAACCTCCAATAGAACTAGTGGCAATCAGTTCTAATTTAGGCTTGGTGAAATTCAACAGTAAATCCGAAATCAAATGAATTACACCTGACTTACATCAGGGCTGAGATGAGTCCCAAACTTGGACCAGGAAGGGAGAAACTGAAGATCTGTAACAGATTAACCAAGACAAAACTCCTAGGCTATGTCTACACTCGCAGCTTCTTGCGCGAGTAATATGCAAATGAGGCTAAGCGTGGAATATCGCCAAGCCTCATTTGCATACCTAATGAGCCACCATTTTTTCAGAAGAGGCTCTAAGAAGAAGGATCACGGGTGGTCACCCCCATATCTCCAATTAGCTGTAGTTCCTGGCCAACAGAAGCTGTGGAATACTCTGAAGAGGAGCACATTGAAAGCGAGGCCTGGCTCTCACCCAGGCAGTGTATCAAGTATGTGCTGGCAAATATGTTACAAAAAGATTTTCCGTGTTCCAAGGAACTTAAAATACACCAACATAGACATCTCAAGTATTACATTCTTCCGCATGGCATACTTTCCAGCAGCTTGGTTTATTGTCATAAGTAATTGCTGCTTCCTACTAAATGTGTTATGACTGGTGCTGGATGAGTACTACAAAACAAGCATCTGTTGACTTTTGATTGAGTAAAAGCTTCAGTTCTGCTTCTGCTGGTATCTGTGAGCCCTTTCCACCCTCTTCACCAAAATTCATTGGGATGAATATTTGTAGCAAAAACGTTTGGATGCCCACTGTGAAATGTTGAGCATGGGAGTCAATGGAGCAAGGAGCATGCATCTTTAGGTGACTGATAACACAGGATGAATAGCAAATTACAAATAGAATACTCAAAACTAAAGCTCAGGACTGAAGTATGCAGTATAAACCTTTCTGTTAAATTTGAATTAACTTCAGGTTTTAGTTTGTAGAAAAAATTTATAAACAGAAAAAGATACTAATAATTTGCTCTAATTAAGAGCAAGGAAATAGCAATTCAGCAGTTATTTTGTTAAAATTGGATGAAGTCTTCAGATATATGCTTTAGCATCATCAGACTATTTTAGTTCATTATGACTGGTTTCTCTCTAGAGTTTTAATACCCACTGTTATTTATTCTTAAAGATATCTACTATTTTAATGAGCATGCTGAACAAATATGTTATCCTCTAGATATTTTTTTTTTTTTACAAACTGATTTAGTAAAACAAATGGTTACTTACAAAAGCAATTTTGTTTTTACTTTAAAAAGTAGTAAAAGCACATGGAGAGTGGAGTTCCCTTATTCATCCAGAGAATAAGTAGAGCAACAACACTTGCTTTCCAGCAACAGAGTGCCAATTGTGTGTCTATCACATTAAAGAATTACTTAGTCCAAGTACAAATCGCCCTCCAGGGCCCACAACTTCAAAGGCCCTGATTTCAACAGAAGTGAGGTGCCTAATTACCTTTGAGGATCTAGGCCCAAAATAGGGCTGGCCATTGTCCAAGCACATAAATCCAAACATCCTTACCCCACCCCTTCCTTGAGGTCACACTCCTGTCCTGCACCTTCTCCAAGGTCTCGCAACCCCTCACTCCATCCCTCTACTGTCCTTTGCTCTCACCCTCTCTGCCTTCTATCAGGATGGGGCAAGGGCTTTGAACTGAGGAATTCAGTGTAGGAGGGGACCCTGGGAGGAGTCTGCGTGCAGGAGGGAGTGAGGGGTGTAGGTTCTGGACAGGAGAAATCTGCTCTCTACCATTCTAAAAAGTAAGTTTTTATTTATTAGCTACTTTTATCTTCCTTGGCACCAGTAATTATGACTTGCTCTTTCCATTAGCTCTGTAAGCTGTACTACATCTCTCATTATAAATGCTCTCCTGATCTTTGCAATATGAATGTTATAGCTGTGACCAACTTGTCATCATATGTAAACAGATTACTTGATTTCTTTTTTATGATAAACATGCTGCCATCATGTATCTGACAACAGAACAAAGCTTACCAACTTAGTGTATAGTCCATCTTAAATACAGAACCAGACACCAACACAAACTATCTCTTGGCATCGCTAGTCTCAGTTCCCACTTAAATGACAGTGTTTTAAAGAGCTGCTAATGCCACACACAGAAAAAAGGTTTTAAATAATTGTATTTGGAAACACTTCTGCTGATGCATTTATTTTCATATTTCTCTTTAAAAGTTGCATTACTATGCACATTAGCATGAAAATGGAAGTTTTGTTTCTTAAGGCTTGTGGGTAGAGCCCTGCACAGATATAAAATTGGTATCCGCATATGCAAAAGTGATCTGTGGAAATCTGCATCCTTATCCACAGATACAAAGTGGATATAAATGGATATAAATTAGATATCCAAAAACCTGCAGGGTTCTAGACACAAAATTTGTATCTGCATCTGTATCTGCCAAAGTGAGCAGTGGATATGTGCATCCATATTTGCAGATGTGAATACACATGGATTTGCAGGGCTCTACCTCCCTAGGCTCAAACTTCTGATATTGTCATACTCTGAAATGGCTAAAAATCTCAAGTGAAGACTGCTACTAACCTGCTCTCCCCACAACCAAACCCAGAACCAGTATTTGGCAATACTTTGCAGTTACATAGAGGTAACAGCAGATCAGTATGAATGGAAGTTTAAGTCTCAAATTAATACTCTAAGTAATTAGAGGTATGTTCAAGATGTTCCTGCTACCTGTACTTAGTTTTCACCATAAGTCATTGACCAAATACTAAAAGTGATATTCAGCTTTTAGTCAGGCAGAATACCCATTGATATGTCATTCTTTCCAAGTAAGAGCTTCAGGTTTTGACCCATAATGATTAGTTTGTGACAGCACAAATGGTTGATGAGAAAGGGATTATAAAGTCAACTACAATGCCAAGAGTTCAACTAAGAAGGTACACAGAGGATGAAACTACCAGTACTTTAACTAGAAACTACTACAACAGAAATGATTTGGAATAGTGGAGGAGAAGGTGGCAATGGCTGTTGAGAAGTCTTCTGTTTTGGAGAGAACAGCATAGTGGCCAGAAGACCACTGGTGGCTAGATACACAGCAGCAAGCCCTTTATACTGGACTCCCTAGTCTTTCTACGCAGCAGACATTTTTTCCCACCCTGAGCTTCATTAAGATTTTCATTTAAAAGTATCTGTTGAGATCAATAACACTTATTTTTATATTTTATTTATATTTGTTTTATAGTTTTATTTTCTGTTTTGACTGTCAGAATCTGATCAATTTTATCAACTGTTAGTTGGAAATTAGACATCAATATACAAAGTTGCTCTTAAGAAAGCATCATACTATAATATAATTCTTTCACATGATGAGCTCACTCTCTATAAACTTTATGCACAAAGAGACTGATTTATTTGGGGTTTTGGTCCCATTCGGGCTGTGCACCTGGCTACTGTAGCAAGTCCCCGTGACTGAGCCTTCCCAGAACTGAGCCACTCTCAGTGTCCATGTAGCACTGCTGCAGGCTATGACTCCAACTCTGTGCCTTTGCTAGGGGGAGATTGGAGCTTCTGACTCAGCAGGACAGGGTGATGGGCAGGTAGGCAGGCGCAATAGCAAGAACAGCGAATCAAGTGACAGTCTCAAGGCTCAATGGGATCTCTGTAACCCAACTCATCACACCATAAGGTAGACTACTGGATCTTAGATGCCAAGAGGTTTGCCCCCTTTATCAATGAAAAAGAGATATACACAGCTGTTGTACCCTCTAGCTAACAATTTTTATGCTAGGTTTATTAATAAAAAAGTGATCTTATTAAGTATAAAAAGTAGAATTTAAGTGGTTGAAAGTTATAGACATCACAGAAAGCTACTAATGACAAAATAAAATAAAATAAAACAAAACATGACAGCTAAGCTTATTATTCTAAGAAATTTGTTACATAAAATTTCTTATCCTGACAGTAATTTTAATCATCTCTCTTACAAGATAGGCTGCCTCCTAGTCTAGGCCCAATTCTTCCCCCTATTCAGTTTTAAATGTTTCCCTTTCACAACCCCATGGAAATGTACAACATTCAAAGTGGGTTCAGACAGCAGGTGTCCTGGCCAAATGTCTTGACAGAACCAACCATAGTCTATGCTTACAGGAAAAACAAGGCTATTCACAGATCAGTGTCTTCAGCCACTGGGTAATTAAATTCTTTAAATACTACAGATGGCTTTCACTAGCATACCTAGATTAACAAACAGGTTTATACTTCATATTTCTAACTTCGAATAAAGGAATGATACAGGCAAACAAATAGGAGTACACACATTTAGGGGATTACAACAAGCTCTCCAATGACAGATGTCCCATTTTGCATAAAGCATATTTGAGTTAGGCATATTCATATAAAAAACATTTTCATAAAAATATGGGGGCACAATGTCACACATGGCAGAGTTTATATATTCTGATGCTTAACACTTCATTGGCAATACAGTTACCATACAAGATGTACTACTTCTATGCACTGTGAAAAGGAAAAGAGTACTTGTGAAATTTAAATGTCAACTATCAGAAGAATGAGAGAAATTAGAAGCTCCCTAATTTCTTTCACAGTCTAAAAAATACATCTATATGCTGTTAAAAAAGGACAATGGTAAAGCTGACAGGCTTAAATTAATCCTAGGTTTATTTTGGTTCACAGCACATACATTACATCTAGTGAACAGGGAGAGAGATGATACATGAACACTGGCTGTCACATACAAATAGTGCCCTCACTTCTTTATTGGTTGTTTGACCCTTTGAGCCACTCAATTTTTAGATGTGATTATGGAAACAGATTATTCAGATGGGAAAAAACAATGATTCCCATTTCTTGCTCTTCAGTCACACTGCCTTTTTAAGATAAAGAATTAAACTGTATTCATAAAGGTGGTAAAAAAAGTGCATTTCCTTACAAATTTTTCTTTCCAATTTGTCCAGATACTAGACAGCTTATTACTTCATTTATATAAACTTACAAACAAAAAGATAAGAGTAGATTAAAGCAGCAAGGCTTCTGAGCACATTACAGCAGTGAAATACTGTTAACAGGACATTTGCTTAGTATTTCAGATGAACAAAGATGGTATCAGTTGAGCAGTCTGGATAGTTAATTTATATGAAATTGCAATACTCATTTTCCCTTGGTGGCTAATTACATAAAGGGTTACAATCATTACTTCCTGGAAATCATCATCCAGTAAGTCAGCTACACTTGTTTTTATTTCAGATATGGTTTACAAGAAAGACTGTATCATAATGTCTCCAATTATTAATTCTGGTAATATACTTATATTTTTCATTAGAGAAAAAGGTCAATTTATGTAAAGTACATTTTCAGATGTTTATAAAGTATACATAATATTCAAAAGCAATACCTTTCTACAGTCTATCCACTCACTACCATTTATGCATTTGTAGGGAAAAAAAATCTCAGGAGATTACAATTGCAACTGAAACACATTTTATTAGTCATACAGGTTATAAACAAGAAAAAAAAGCTCATTGAAAATGTACGCATAATTGCCCATTTCTAGACAATCTTGGTAGAGCTCTTACAATAGAGAAAGAATAAGCTTACATTATTTTCTCCCACTATGAAAATTATAAAAATCCCCACAATCTTCAGTCACCCCACAATTTACAATTTGCATGAATATACACACCCGCTTTTTCCAGAAAAAAATATAATGAAGGAACATTTGCGTATGTGCCTACATATGGATAATATAGCATAGAAATTTCCTCTGTATCAATTTGAGATGGTCACCCAAGAGTAACTTTTGGCTTTGTGAATTAGGCAGGTCATCCCAGCTCATACTGTTGAGACCTTTATTTCACAATAGTGTATGTCCTAACACACTCTGTGTATCCTGTTTTCTAAGAGAACTTTGAATGTCGTCTTGCTAACAGAGTGCCAGAGCACTGTAAATCAGGTCGCCTTCATACCATGAAGGCAGGCCTTGGAAGAAGAGTAACAATTAACATTTTAGAAATATTACAAGTAAATCTAATGTCATTTTTCCTATATAAAGTTTATTTTGAGATAAGTACCTCAGTATTAGCAGTGCTAGAAGCAAATACTTTGTATCGCCTCTTTCCAATGGGATATAAAGTTTCTATTTCTAGTTCAAGAGGGCTGCAAGATACTGAATATTAGTCTTATTACTACTCAAAGACTGAATACCATCCATCTTCCACATTACTCTGCTATAATTTTGGATGGGAAATGCCACGTTTCTGACTGAAAAAATTGAAATGTCCTTGTCAGATTGGAGGGGAGAAGGCAGAGATTTGCTCCCCCTTTTTTTTAAAGAAAGAAAAGACAGCTACTTGTAACTGCTCAAAAGTGTTACGAGAAGCCCTGAAGCACACTGATTAAGGGGCAGATTAAAAAGCAAGATAGATAATACATTTCTGAGCTCTGCAACAAGCAGCATGGATATCACCAACATGCATTTGGTGGGTGCCTTTATCTTTAGATGTTTCCTGAGACTGACTGGCCCAATGATTTTTCAGTTAAGTTTTCAAAACGGAAGACTATATTAATTCATGAAGCACTGAGGGGCTCAGTGGATAGTTATGGGAAATGGAAAGTTCTCTTTGGCTCACCATCCCAGGTCAATGATTGGAAAAGGGAAGTTGAGATACAGAAGAAGAAGTCTTCCCTATAAGGACACCCCTCTGTAGAATAGTCTCTCAGGATTAATTGATGGATGCCCAGTCGCTACAGCCATTTAAAATAGGACTGAAAATCAATATTCCCTTTAATCTTTCCATCCACATGCCAATTTTTTTTCATCCATGTGCAGAATAAATTTTATGCACGCCAAGGAATGTATGAATGTGCACCACCAGCAGAAACAAAAACCTGGGTGTGGGTGCTCTGCTAATCAGCTCGGTGGTTTTTGAATCTCTCCTGAGCGACCACACAAGTACATAGCTTTCAGGGAACACTGAATGAAGATCTGCATGGAAAGATGTATTATTTCAGGCCCGTACACACGGGGGGTGCGAAGGGTGCGAACTCACCCTCCATGGTCCCCCAGGTAAGCGTGAGAGGGGGGAGTCTGATGGACCAGCCAGGCTAGAAGGCGGGGGCAGGGTTAGGTGCTGCTCACGGAAGCCAGGTGCTTGGGGTTTGTTATGGCTACAGAAGTGCACCAGGAGGACTCTGCTCAACAGGGGCACGGAACAGTGGGCTGGGTGGTGGGGGAATAAGGAGACGCTGAGGGAAGAGGTCAGGGGAGACGTGGGGCTTGGTGCCTGGCACCCCTGTGTGCAGGGACTAGCTGGGCTGGGTGGCTGCGCAGCAGGAACTGAGGAGGGCAGAGGTGAGTAGGGCGCATAGGGCTTCCCAGGTCAGTATGAAGGGGGCATCCTTGCTTTACTGGCCTGGGGCAGACACCTGTTCAGCACCCAGGTGCTGCTGCCTTGGAGCACTGTCACGCCCTCCCAGGCAGCGGCTCCTCCTCCCAGCCCCTGCCCCTCTGGCTCAGTCCCCAGCCCTGAACAGTCTGACTTCCTTTCCCACACCTTGAGCGGCAGCACAGGGTGGGGAAGGGGGAGCAAAGAGTTAGCAGCCTCAAGGGGGAGCATGATGCGGGATGGGGCCGCCTGGCAGGCAAAGCAGCTGTCCAGCAAGCACGAGCCCTTCAAATAGAAGCAGTTGAAAGGGTGCTTTCACTTTCAAAAAAACTCTTTCAAAAAAGCATTCGGATGCGAATATGCAAATGAAGTGTGCGATATTTAAATCCGTGCTTCATTTGTGCTTTCGATTTGCTTCATTTACATTCCTCTTTCGAAAGAGGAATGTAGTCTAGACATAGCCAGAGTAAACAATGTGTTGGCACAAAACATCCTGTCGGTGTCACTTATAAATTTAGGTTTAGCGAAATGGAAAGAAAAGGGAAGGGAACAGGGTGAGGAGGACAGGAGAGAGGCAACGAGGTAAGAAGGTCAGGTACATAGTAAAGTCAAGGTGATTTAAATAAATCACACTAAAAAAACCACTGATTTAAATTAGTGGTTCTTAAAATGCGGCCCACAGACCACCCACCTGACAGGTGGTCTGTGGGAAGGATGCCCCAAAATGGCATAGTTTTAATCGCCACCCTATGGGCCGGGGCCTGGCTGCTCACTCTCTCTGCCAGCCCAGGGCACGCACAGTATTGCCGAACGGCAGCCCATCCCCACCAACAGCCCCTTGTTACCTTCAACTCACACCACAGCATTCCCCAAGTTCCAGCGTGGTGTGCGCCACCGCCCAGCAAACCCTCACCCCTGTGCGCTGCACAGCACACACACACACCCCCCGCCTGGCCAGACATCTACCTCCACCCTGCTTCTGCATCCACCCTTGCTCCTGCTCCCTCCACCTGGCCAGAAACCCTTCTCCCAACCTGCTTCTGCACCTTACTTTCCACACAGACCTCTCAACCTCTCCCCCTTCTGCACTCCATCTCCCTCCCAGATACTGCACCCCATCCCTATCCCACTCGCTGGCAGCTCTGTCCCATATACTGAACACCTCATTTTTGTCCCCATCCTCCTCCCCCCCCAGAGCCTAAGGAGGTCCATAAAATCCACTAACTCCAGAACCCCAGAAAAGTAAATCTGGCCTATTGGAAGCCCTGAGCCTCAGTTCTCCCTGTCCCTTCCCCTCACCACATGGGGCCGGAGTGCCAGAGGAGTGAGGTGTCTCAAGTGGAGTTCACATCTGTGAGGATTGGGGATTTTTGGAGGAGTTTTGTTGCTTCTCACTTGTGTGGTCCCCAACTGATTTTTCTGTAGGTCATTGGTCCCCAACTGAAAAAAGGTTTCCCACCCCTGCCATAAATAAAGAAAACATTGAATCTTTTTGTGTTGGACATAAATTAATATTTTAGTTTATTTAAAATTAAGTTTGATAAACTAACATGAGAAAGTTAAAACGCTGAATCTGTTTAATAATTTAAATTAAACCATTCTCCCAAACTGCAGCACTAGCAAAATGGAGCAGGTGTAATTTTGTAATTAACGGTGAGATTCCATTAGCGACTGGTGATCCGCAGGAAGGTTTACATTGAGCTAGGTGGCCCACGGGCCAAAAAGTTTGAGAGCCACTGAGTTAAATTAAGTTACCAAAAACAAAGTTAAGACAGACTGTGCTTAGAGTGCAATTGGTTTTGGAAACGAGTAGTCCTATGGCACCTAAGATACTAACAAAAATATATATAGTATCATGAGCTTTCGTGGGTAAAACCCACTTCATCAGATGAACCACCAATTTTGGAGTAAGCCCCATAGAACTTACTGGAACTTCTGTTTTTTGAGAAAATAAGTATAGAATGAGGTTCCCTTGGAAAAGCTGAGTTAGCTGAAGTAAAATAAGGAATAGCACTTATGACATAACCATTATGGTCTGTGGCCATGATGTTCCAAAATAGGGGGCATGTATTATGCAATATAAAATAAGAAAATGACATGCATTGACAACTGGCAACTCTAGATTTCTCTTATACAGCTTTCCGTATTGTATATTTGAGTGATAGATTCTAAACCTAGTTAAAGATTAGCTAAATTAAATTTTTTCCCCTAGCAACATCCAATACAGCAAACAGCTTGGGAATTTACTTGTCAAATCACACTTAATACTAAAAAGTATAGTCTTGAAGAATGATAAATTGCAATGCGAATTATTTAAATTTCTAACCAGTTGATCCACTCAGCCATATCCACACCATCATTTACTCCCAATAAACTATTTTCCTTATGATGTTTCATTCTTGCAAGAGGCCTGCATCATCTTCTTGCACTTGACACATTTTCCTTTTTACCCAGGGAACAAATTTCTTCAGAATATTCCCTAATTCCCTAATAGGGTACCTCTTACTCCCAGAAGCCATGACAGCTTTGTGTGTCAAAAGCATGGAGAAATAGAAGATACTGTGTGTGTGCTGAATAATCTCTTCCCTTTTTCTTTCCAGTGCACTCCACTGTTCCTTTCTATGCTGCCTCTGTCCCTTCCTATATATATGGTCTCTGTCTTTAAAACAACTCCTCTGTTCTTTAGGTCCTCTTTTATGTTCTCTGCCATGCAAGGTCTACCACCACACAAGCACAGAACAAAAACAATCCTATCCAGTTTGTCTTTTTTTGCACATTACTTTTCAGTCTGTTGAGAAACAGATATTGAAAGCCCAAAACTTTCAAGAGGCAAGAGCTAGTAGTTAGTCTGGACAGACTAGAACCATTAATTCATTTTAAGAGACTATAAGTGTAGGTGTAGTATGTTTGTGATGGGATTTAATTGTAACTTGTTTTTAAGTGACAATTTTAGTATTGTATTGATTATTTTCTAAAAGTCAAAATCCAATTTAAATTAAAAAAATCTCATTTTTTTATTTTTCAGAAATCATCTATCTTTATCCATACTGCTGAGGAAGGAGAGCTGGAGCAAACAGTATGTGTGTGTGGGAGGGAGGGTGTCTTCCCTGCACAGTTTTGAAATTTGTGTATGCACACACATGCATACAATAGGCATTTTTGTATCTCTAGTCCAGCGTTTCTTAAACTGTGTTCCATGGCACAGGCAGTGAGAGGTGTGCCGTGGAGAAAACAGAAAAAATTCTGCTCACCTGTCCTTGCAGAGCCCGTAGACAGCAGCTGCCCCCACTCTCCACAAAACGGCCCCTGTCCCATGGGGCCTCCGCTGCTGCGCAGCCTCCTCCTCCTCCACATGTGCAGGCGGCAGCTTTTACAGTGGTCGCTGCTGCTGGGAAGGGGAGGCAGAGGGGTGGCCAGAGCTGAGGTGCTGCTCCCGGATCTCAGCGTTTTAAAACTACCACCTGCGGGGAACCCGGCTCAGGCTCTGCTGCCCCCTCCGCCTGCGGCACGCTTGGGCTCTACTGCCCCCCATGCGCTGCTGCTCTCTCCCCCCTGCGCCCCTCCCCAGCCTGCTGGGGAAGTAGCAGAGTTTAATCTGGCGGGGACAGTCGGGGTTTCTATTCTCCCGGCCCCGCACCAGCAGGAAGCCTGGCCTGGTGCTGCAACTGTGCTGGGTTCCCGCTGCATGGGGTGGGGCGGGAGGAGGGGAAGGGAACTGAGCTCTCAACCCCGTCCCTCCCGAGGAACAAGAGCATGCTCCCTGGAGGCTTTCCGTGCTGCTGCAGGGTGCCAAGCCAGGTAAGTGTCCCCCCCTCATGTCCAGACCCCGCACCCATACCCCACTCACTCCCCTCCCCCTGCCAAGACCCCACATTCCCAGCTTTCTCTGACACCCTGCCCCAAGTCCCTGCTTGCACCCTCCCTCCTGGTCCAGTGGTTTTGTGTGTTTTCTTTTTGTTTTGCTCTGCTCGACAAATTTTGCCCCTGGGGCGGGGGCTTCCCTTCCACCCCCTCCCCCCGACAAAAAAATTCTTGGTGTTCCCCAGTATAAAAAAATTTAAGAAACACTGCTCTAGTCTGTAATTCAATTAAAACTGCTGCTGTTATTGTTTGAAGCAGTTTAAAGACCTATGTCAAGCACTTCCTTGTGGCCAAATTTTCACATAAGAACTGCCATCACAGTTTGCATTAATTTTTATCTAAGAGCTGAAAGGCTAAGGTGAGAATGGTTTTTCCAGAACAGGCGTGAGACACATTGGAATAGATTGTTGCCTAGGGTAAGCAGAACAGAAAGGGCCTAATGTCAATTAATAGTCATAATTTACTAAGTGAGAGAAACTGACTATGAGGCTTGTTCCATCAGAACAAAAAGAATCCTGATACATCAGCATGGTTATGCAAACTGGTGGAATAGGCTAGGTTGTTCCTTGAAACCTGAGCAGTAGGATAAACTGAATTAGCAAGAATTTCTACTCATGGGAGCACAGTATCAGGTGTGGGCCACTGACATTCTGTTAATACATCAACAGGCCACTTGTCTAGGTGTGGTTGTCCCCTATCACTGTGATCAATCTTGTCCAACAGGCAGATGCCATACTGCCAATAAGGTCAATGCTAAGAGCCTGTATAATGGTCAACAGAGGATTACTTATTGTAGAGTCTTATTGCTGCTAGCTGACCTTTCCCAATGCTGACATCCATTTCCACTGCAGCGGCACTGATTGGTAAGGGAACCAGTATTCATGGAAACTAAAATTAATTTAAGCAAAACAAAACTTAAAGAGATAAACTGAGAAGCCATTCTGTCTTACCACAGAACCATTTCCAAGCTATCAGTCTGATTTTATTAGCAACTGATACTTTACTTCATAAAAAGTGACCAATAAAAAGATAATGGTAGGAAATTAAATGAACCTTAACATGATTTAGAACTTTACTATGCAATGCTGAAATATTGTGGAGAACACACTTGGAAAGAACATCAGAAGAAACCATTTGTACAGGATCCAAATTGCATTGGTTTCATTGAGCTATGTGAGCACGCTAAGAGGGTAGTTATAGCTTTCATTATTAATGATTAAGATGACAAAGTAGTCACCATATTTAAGATAACATTCTTTATTAAATTGTTTTATATATATATAAAAATAAATAGGTAAGACTATTGTCTCTCCGTCATATTCATGATCACATGGTTATATGTTCACAAGTGGCCCAGATCCCTTTCACTCCAAATGTCCACTGAAACAAAGATGAAATGGAGACTGGATAATCTTGTGGTTAAGATGCAGGACAATAAGTCACATGTCCTGGGCATATTCCTGACTGCCAAACAGATTTCCTTTGCGACTTTGTCCAACCAACGTATCTTCTTTGTACTAGAGTTTTCCTATCTGTAAGGAAGCAAAATTCACTGCACGTTTTTAAAGCAGCTTGAAACCCTCAGATGGAAGACCTTCATTTGGTAATATTTAAATTTTCATTCAAATGATATTCAGACTCTCCTAAACAGCTGCTTTAAAACAGAAATTATGATTTTTTAAATAGAGGTCACAGAACAATGTGTGATTTATCTGTACTAATCTAAAAGGTGTAAGAAATGGCAAAGTATAAATCCTATCAAAGTGCCCAACCACCAAAATGATAATTTTCTATTAGTTCTAGTTAGTTTCTACTCTTGCAAGATTTTTTTTGCAGCCACTTCCTTAATCTACTTGTATCCTGGATCGTGTTTTGCAAGCCATGACAAATTCTCCCTAATGATTTCCAGTTGAGAGAATCAAATTTTGCATTCATGGGAAATCCACTTCATTTTTTTCCATTCCAGAATGGAACAAAGCCCAATAGATTTCAAGTTTCCAGCAAAATTCAAGTAAGACATTTTTAAGGCCAGTCAAAACATTATTTTGATTTGTGCCTTTTACATTTTATATTTAGAGTATGAGAAGTTTCAAAAAAACCTGGAGAAGTTATAACAATGTTAATATAGTCCATTTCAAATGTTTTCTAAACAAAATTAACTTTTGTTATGAGTTTTGATTTTGGAACTATTTGATATTATAAAATATATTGCAATATACAATGAAAAGTTGAAAACAAAACTAATAGTTCAAAATTATTCTCTGGCAAAATTTGATTTTTGGTTTTCATTCCAATTCAGAATGAAGCCAAATGTAAAATCCTTTGTGAAATGAAACTTCTATCCTCTGCATAACTAAGCTAATATGTAAATACAGAATATAAATATGAATGGAAGGTTTTGATTTTCTATTTCAAAATAAAATGTTTTCACCAAACACTTTTTTCAATTAATCTTTCAAAACAAAGTTTAAATCAAGCAGACACATTTCCACAAAATGTTTTGCTTTTAATGAACCAGCTTTTTCAACAGAAAAACTTTCTATTGGTAAGTTTATAACCAGCTCTATTTCCAAACCTTAGTCAACATTAGGCACACAGCTTCAAACATTCACAATCTTACAAAAGAAATGCTTGAATTCAGGTAGTTAGTAAGCATCTTTCCTATTCACACCAAGTTCATTTCACTTTGTGCAGGGTCAGTAAGGCTATGTCTATGCTGCAATTAAACACCCATGGCTGGCCTGTGTAAACTAGGGATGTAAGCGACTAGTCAAGCCACTTCTCGCTACCCCCGCCTTGCTGCCTCTGTATCAGCAAGGGGAGGGGATAGCAGGGGAGGCAGAGGCACAGCCATCTGGGACCTGATGCAAGCCAGGACTGCTCAGTTCCAGCTTGCGCCAGGTCCTGGACCTACCCCCACTGCAGCTCTGAAGTTTAAATGTAGTAGAAGCCAGGCTGCCTGCATGCCCGGCTCCCACTACATTTAAATTGCAGAGCTGCAGCAGAGGTAGCTCCTGGACCCCACCTACCCTTACTGACCAATTGTGTAGTCGATACAAATACGATTAGTCAATTACCCACTTCTTAACGTCCTCAGTGTAAACTCACTCGGCTTAGGCTTGCTGAGTTCCAGGGCTTGGGATGAAGCCTGAGCCCAAACCTCTATATGACACCATAGCCTAAGCCCTGTGAGCCCAAGTCAACTGATCCAGGCTATGAATGTTTAATTGCTGTGCAGGTATAACCTAAGAGACTTTATGAGTGCCTAGGCCGATTTTAAAGGCTTATAAGCATGGGCAGTAGGTGAACACCCAGTTGGGGAAGACAAGCCCCAGCTCTGCCCCCTTTTTGCCTCAGGCCCACCCTTCCACAACCAAAGCCCCCGTCCTGTGGAGCAGAGCACAGCCCAGCCCAGCCCTCACAGCAGCAGCTGGCCCCCACAGCAGCGGCTGGCCCCCACTAGGTAACTGCCCCCAGCCCCTGAATACCCTTAAACCCCTTAATCTCCCCTCTCCCAGCAGGTGGCACAGCCCCAGCCCTCCCAGGCGACCAGGGGGCCACAACGCAGCCCCGGCTGACCAGAGCGTAGGCAGTCTGGGGAAGGCAATGACTTCCCTTGCCTACATTACCCACTGTCCATGTTTATAGGGAATGTAAGTGCTACATGGCTATTATGTCAGACCTCTGCGTATGGGGACATCCCTTTAAAAAGTCAAATGTTCAAAATCTCAGTAATTGATTAGTCATCATATAAAAGATACCAATGTATACCCCAAGTGATGTGTCCTAATATTTGTCTAACCCACTGGGTTGCTCAGTAAATCCATCAAATTGGCCTTACTTTACTTTAGTACATTAAGAACAGTGCCAGGAACTGGTTGGTAGCTGAATAAAAACAAGAGTCAGTCTGAAGTAGATCATCAAGTGAATGATGATCAAGGGCTGAGCTTGAGAATGATACACATGATTCTTAGATAGGCCTGTATACTCATTCTCAGGTGGTCCAGAGGGATAATACTACTGTTGGTATAACAAGGATAGAACTCAGGTGCTGAGATAAATACAACTTACTGCTGTTTCCTTTTAAAACTCTTAATATTGTGTTCAACTAAATACTGAGATGTGTCTAGGACTTTTGAAGGCCAATATTAAACTGTACCTTTGTATGCTTTGCTCTAGCACTATACAATGTTAGTTGTCTCTGAATGCACAGCAATTTAGAGGGCATTTTTACTTCCCAAACATCAAAAAAGTAGACAAGGCCAGACTTCTGAAGTTTTAGAATAAAATGACATCCTATGAAAGCATATAATTGTAGACCAAATAGTCCATAAAGTAAGTATAAATTAACATGAGTGCCCCCGCACATCTCCTCCTCCATTTCCATTTACACAGAATTAATGTAAGGCAGGTGTGCAACTGGTTGACAGACCTTATTCAGAGTAATCATAAATAGTTTGGAGTACACAAAAATTTAAAATGACCAGGACAAATTGGAGAATTGGTCTGTCTGTAATCCACAAGATGAAATTCTACAAAGAGAAGTGCAAAGTATTATAGAAAGAAAAAGAAAAAAGCAAAAAAAAGCATCCCATTCACCGCTGCAGGCTGAGGACCGACTAACCAAGCAGTTCTGCAGAAAAGATCCTGGTGATTACTGTAGACAAGAAGCTTGCTATTAATTAACAGTGTGCCTTTGTTGCCAAGAAGGCAAACAGCATATTGCGCTATATGAGCATGAGCACTGCAGGCAGAAATTATTATTCTATTCAACACTGGTGAGGCCACATCTGGAGCACTGCATCCAGTTTTGGGCCCCCCTACTACAGAAAGGAATTGGAGAGAGTCCAGCAGAGAGCAACAAAAATGATTATGGAGCTGAGGTGCATGATTTATGAAGAAAGGCTGAGGGAACTGGGCTCATTTAGTCTGCAGAAGAGAAGAATGAGGGGAGATGATAGTAGCATTCAACTATCTGAAGGGGAGATCCAAAGAGGACGGAGCTAGGCTATTCTCAGTGGTGGCACATGACAGAACAAGAAGCAATGTCTCAAGTTGCAGTGGGGGAAAGTGTAGGCTGATATTAGGAAAAACTATTTAACTAGAAGAGTGGTGAAGCACTGGAACGGGTTACAGAGGTGATAGAATTTCCATCCTTAAAAACGGCTTGACAAAGCCCTGGCTTGGCTGATTTAGTTGGGGTTTGTCCTGTTTTGAGCAGGGAGTTGGACTATATGACCTCCTGAGGTCCCTTCCAACCTTATCTCCAACCTTATCTTCTATGATTCTATGAAAAAAAAAATGTTCAACTACAAAATGGGGAATAACTGGTTACGTAGTAGTAGTAGTAGTAGTGATGAAAAGGATCTGGGGGTTGCAGTGTATCAGAAATTGAATGAGAATCAGCAACATAACATGGTTGCAAAAAAGGCTAATATTCTGGGGTGTATCACCAAAAGTGTTGCATGTAAAACACTCAAGGTAATTTTCCCCTAAACTCAGCACTGGTGATGCCTTAGCTAGAGAACAATGACTACTAGTTTAAGACACACCTTAAGCAAGATGTGTCTTCACTGGAGAGTGTCTGGACCAACAAAAAGGATAAAATGTTTAGAAAACCTGACCTATGAGGAAAGCTTTAATAAAAACCCAGGGATGTTAGTCTTGAAAAAAAAAAAAGACATTTCAGGAGACCTGATAGCAGTCTTCAAATATATTAGGGGCTGTTATAAAGGGAAGAGTAATCAATTGTTCTCCACTTCCACTAAGAAGTAATCAGCTCAATCCATAGCAAAGAGATGTAGATTTGTTATTAAAAAAGATGTCCAACTATAAGGCTTGTTAAGTACTGTCATAACTTACAAAGGGAGGTTGCAGAACTCCTATAAATGGAAGTTTTTAAGAGCAGGTTAAACAGACACCCTCCAGAGATGGTCTAGGTATACCTAGTCCTATCTCAAAACAGGAACTGGACTAAATGAATTCTTGAGGTCCCTTCTATGATTCCAAGTCATTTCATTCAATTATCCAACAAGTAAGAGATATGAAAAGCACATACCCCATGCTATTGTACCAATTGTTTAAAGCTTATTCTTAAGTACTGTTGAAAATGGATTTGAAATCAACAAAACCCTGATAGCCCTCATAGGGGTTCCTTAAATTAGAAAGTGATTCAATCAGTTTAATAAAAATATCTATTATTAACAGTAAACTTACAGTACAACCAACATCGTTCACTATGCTTTACGATCTCACATCTCCGAATTTTAGATTTATATTCGAGTGGCCTTGCTCCAACTATTCCCCACAAATTAAGGCCCTGTACTTTCAATCAGATCCAGTCAGGCTGACCCTTGCACTTGCATGGAACATCCCCAAAGCTGAGAATGGGTACAAGGATCCACCCACGTGGATTTAATTGTAAGATCAGGTACTAAAGATTTAGTAGCCTTGTACTTGTTAGAGTTTAAGATTCTTATTTTAAATTATTTTATTTTTCCACAAATTTTAGTTTTATTCCTGGTGACAAAAGCAGTCTTTAACAACATACTAAAATCAGTAGCTGTTCAAGGTCATCTGAAGAAGTGGGTTGTGCCCACGAAAGCTCATGATACCATTTACATGTTTTGTTAGTCTGTAATAGGAAAAACTTAAAAAAACAACAAATAGTCTAGTAGCACCTTAAAGACTAACTCAGCTACCCCTCTAAAGTTTCTCATGGTTAGACAAGGAACCAGGTGAAAGACAGATGTATGTTCAGCTGCTCCACCCATGAATGAAATGTATCCTTTATATTTCCATTAGCTTGTAATCCTATTTACTGTGCTTTCTGAGGTTCTTGTATGAATTGCTGTGTCTATAAAATGAGTGAGTCTACTCATATAACTACAAAAATACTGCAAGTAATAACTTTTAGCTCACAAACTAGAAGCTAACTGGCACAATTAATATCTAACAGAACTGCCTCTTATTCAAGGAATAAGAGCACAGCAAGATATGTAAAATATGACACTGACTCCTCATTTCCATATGTAGCACCACCACACACACACAAACACACTTCACTAGTCATATACAATAGAAGCCCATCTGCTCCAATAACATATTCAGATACATTTGGCCATAAAATGTATGCATTCATGTAAACCCAGTTGAGTTGTCAAATTCTGGAAGCGTTCTGGCTTTTGACACTGCACATTTAGGGACCAGAATGATCCATGGGGCACATCAGTTGTACTCAGCACAGGACCTTGGTGGGAAAAGGGACAAGATTTACCAGTTTTGTGCAGCCTATATTCCAGGACTACTCTAATCCCTATATCTCTAGGACATCTTTAATTCATATTGATAGTAACAGTTCACTAAAGGCCATTACACTAACCAATGATCACTGGAAGAAGCAGTTCTTGGGCCAAGACCTTTTTCCCCAGCATGAGCTGAAACACTATGCTAGACAAGTGGCACAGAGCTAGCTAGCTAAAAGTTACCTTGCTGTCTAACTAGAGCATCTCTTTATAGTCCCTTTATAGTCCCCCCAGTGATGAGAGACCAATGATATTGGAGGTTAGGATCTGATCTTAGTTTGTAATTTGTGTCTATTATACTTATCTGGCCTTGGAGGTCTATTGTGGCATTACACAAATACTCAGTGATCATAAAGAAAATGATGCCAGAATGGGGAAGTCAGACTCCCTATAATCTGGAATGAAATTGCTATAAAGGTCTTTGGAAGAGAGGCTGTAAACACAACCACAGGTCCTAGAGGATCTTGCTAAACAGCTTTGCTAAGAGTTTCATCACTTCAGTGTCAAGACAACCACTGTACACATTCAGAGACACTACAAAGGAGCAATGTGAACAAATCAAAACGCCTAATATATGAGATATATAAATGTATCGGTTAGTGCTGTAATAGCAGTTAAAAGGGTACTGCAATGCCAGAGGAGATGTTTTATAATCAGATACTTTCACTACCCAAGCCTGGTTTTTACTGAAGTTAGCTAATAATAAGAGGGAGGTAGGGTGAGCCGACAGAGGAGTTTACAAGACTCCTCCCCTCAAGGCACAGTATCGGAAAGGAACCAACATGTACCAAGAAAGGTGCACATCTCCATGTCATTAAAAGATCAGTTTCTACAAAATGTATTTTTAACAACAACAAAAAGACTGGTTTCTTTTCCTTTTCAATGTTGAAGGGCTAAGGATGTTAACAGCTAACCCAATACTCCAGTTACACTGCTCTAAGCACAAGTACATGGATGTAACTAATGTTGAAGGTGAAACACTACAATATCGAAGAGCTCCATTTACTAATCAAGCAGCTACAGCACAACATACAAAGCAATCCTAGGGAAATAAAGCCATGTGCGTTATGAAGAGGGAAAAGGCTTATTATTGTCTTTCTTCAGGTTAAGTGCCAGCCTTTAAAAGGCTACCAAATCTCGTTGATTAATGAAAGGTGCGTAATCTCAACCAGACAGTTCATAAACATTCCAGTTTTAAAACACCCTCCCCCTTTCTTCAAACAGAGCCCCTGACAAATGAGACAGGGGCTGCATGAGCGGCGTCCGCCTCCCCCATCTCAAATGACAATCCTCAGGGAAATTAAGTTCAGCAATTAGTCCGCTGTTTGAAGTGCAAAATCCGGGCGTGTGAGATCATTGCTCACCCCGAGAGCATGGTGGCTCCAGAATGCCTCTGCTCAGCAAAGACTGTGCGACTGAAACTCGGCCCTTTAATCTCTCCTCCCGACCCACGATGATCTCTCTGGGTTTTGAGAGGAGCCCAAGTTAGGAGCAGTGTCAGACAGCGAAGAGGAGGGAGATTATCTCCCCCGCTCCCATTGACATCCACTTACCTTTCACTTGACTTTCATACTCTGCTATGATCTCTTTGTCCTTTTTGAATCTGCTCGGTGTGGACATTATCCAGGCGGCGTTTCTCCGGCGAGCTGGGAAGTTGGGTCACACGGGCATACAGCAGCGCCTCGCAGCCGGCCAGGGGAGCGGCGCCCACACGCGCTAGACCAGCAGCTGCAGGGGTGGGAGGTGGCGACTAGACTAACCCTGGCGCGGGCACCATCTCCTCCAGCCACGGCAAGGCGAGCCCAGCCCCGGGGCCACGGCGGGGTGGGAGGAACTCGACGCGCCAAAGCACGAGGGGGGAGGGACGACCCGCTCCCTTTGCACAGGGCTAGCGCCGAGTCCCGCGGCTGCCCCGCGCCGCTGTCATGTCTCCGCGCACCGGAGGGGCCGCACAAAGGGTGGGGGCAGCTGGGCGCAGCGCCTCACGCCCGGCTCCTCGGCAGCCGCGGGCTGGAGAGCAGCGAGTGGCCAGCCCCGAGCCCCGCAACTCCCCGCGGGGGTGCAAAGTTCTCGCCTCGGCGGTGTCTCTCCCGCCGCTCGGCGCCCGCTCCCCCTGCTGCTGGCCTGGGGCAGGAACCCGGACTGCGCCTCCGCCCACCCCGCCGGCAATGGGCGGGTAGGCAGGCAGGCAGGCTGGCTCACAAGCTCCCCCCCACCCCAGGCGAGCCAGCGCCCAGCTCTCGGCGCAGAGCGAAGCCTCTGGCGGCCAACCGCAGCCGCCACGCCTTCCCAGCCCCCCAATGGAGGACAGGGGAGAGGCCCCAGCAAGCTAGGCTGCCCGGCTCCCTCCCGTGGAGCAGCCCAGCCCCAGAGGCCGCTTGGGCTTTGGCTGGCAGGGATCAGCTGCTCCAGCCGCTGTCCTCTCCCGGCCCCTCTCCCGAGAGCATATGGTGAGCGGGTGTTCGCCGGGGAAAGGGGTGTGAGGCGGAGATAAGGCGCTGGAAAGCCCTTGAGCCTGGCTTGGAAAGTTAAATCCACACGCACTGCAGCCGCTGCCGTGGCGGCGGAACCATATGGAGAGGGGAGGAGGAAGGTGGGCAGGCTGGGAAGAGACCGTTTAGTTTGGGGGTCACGTTTACTTCCCTGTTACAGGCTTAGCAGAGCATTGTTTCTTCTTCTTCTTCCTTTTCCATAGCGGTCGCGCCCTGCGTCCCACTGGTTCTACCGCGCGAAGAGCTGATGGGCAAAGAGGAGCCCAAGAAAAATTGCAGGTTGCATGAAAACGGTTTAATTTCCTTTGTCGTTAACGTTTTCCATAACCTTGGTTGAGTCTGTTGCCTTTCTGATAGGGCTTATTGACAACAAGAGCCACATCACTCCATTAGAAAAATTGGATATGGGAGGGAAAGCACTTCTATTGACCAACTAAGATCAAACATATATATTAACCTTTAAAAAAAGAGTAGTCCTGTAGCACCTTAGAAACAAACAATATATATATATAATCATGAGCTTTCCGCTCCTTTTTGCTCCACTCATCTGAAGTTGGTTGTGGCCACAAAAGCTCATGATCCATATATATATATATATATATATATATATATGTTTGTCTCAAAGGTGCTACAGGACTACTAATTTTTTTAAGTTACAGACTAACATGGTTATCCCTCTGTGATATATAGTAACATAAATTGTTATTTGGCAGATTAGAAGAACACCCAACTTTTTTTAAATAAAGGGGCTGGGAAACACAGGTGTTGACTTTTTTTTTGCCTCTAGGTGCTCTTTTCCAATCCCCTTCCCCAGCGATTGGCAGGCAAGGCCTCTGGGGGAAGAGGGCAAGGGTGGCAGGACCGTGGAGGGGAGAAGGGGAAAAGACCAGGTGGGATCTTGGGGCAGAGCGATAGCCTGGGAGCCTGAGCCTGAGCCCACCAAACATTAATACGTCCCAGAAGGTGCTGAGCACCTCCTATTTTTTGGTGGGTGCTTAGCACCTCCTATTTTTTTGGTGAGTGCTTGAGCTCCAGAGAACCCACAGAGTTAGTGCCTATGGTGGGAACCTCACTGCAGAAGATTAAGGGTATTGGGACCTAGCTTCTACAAAGGAGAGAGGGGAAAAAACTGAATTATTTTTAGTAATGTTAGAAGAAATTCTATCTCCCTGCTCCAAAGATCTAAACAATAGGAAGAATGTCTGGCAACAGAGAAACCAAGATGGCTAGAGGTGGGAGGAGTGCAGAGTATGCCGCTGGCCCACAAATAAAAAACACCCAGAGTTCAAACTGGAGTATGTTCTCTGTTGACATCGCTGGTGTCCATGGATTCTGAAGATACCTCATATCCCCTGCTCTACCACTGTTGGGAACAGTTCTGGTCTTCATAGCTGAAGGTTTTGGGGGACTGATACTTGGTTCACTCTCAGTAACTCTTACAAGAAGGCTACACTCTACAGGACGGGTGCAATTTTAGGTTATTGGTACAAACCCTGGAAGCAGCATTTTCTTGAAAGCTGGGCCCTAGTTCTTCAGAGTATTTGAAGAACAGCTGTGTAAGCTTGTCTCATTCACCAACATAAACTTAAAAAACAACAAATGGTCTGGTAGCACTTTATAGACTAACAAAACATGTAAATGGTATCATGAGCTTTAGTGGGCAAAGCCCACTTCTTCAGATGAGTGGAGTTGGACATAAGTTGGTCCAATAAAAGATTTTAACATTATCACCCTGGAAACTTTTCAAATACATCATAATTCAACTTAAATGTTTGCACCCAAATTAAAAAAACACAGTAAGAGAACCAATTAAGTGCCACTGTGGCTAAACAACCAAGTAAAAGGAGCAGAGAGAGAAAAAGGCATTGTTTAAAAAATGGAAGTTAAATCATAGTGAGGAAAATAGAAAAGAGCATAAACTCTATTAAATGAAGTGTAAAAATATAATTAGGAAGGCCAAAAAGGAATTTGAAGAACAGCTAGTCAAAAATTTAAAAAGTAATAGCATTTTTTTATTACATCAAAAACAGGAAGCCTGCTAAACAACCAGTGGGGTCACTGGACAATCAAGAGCCTAAAGGAACACTCAATGACTATAAGGTCATTCCAGAAAAACGAAATCAGAGGTGGCAAGAAATTAGCCTGGGCCTAATCCAGCCTGTCAAGCCTTTTAATTCAGCCCACGGCCTGCCCCTGCAGTATGGAGCAGTCCTGCTCAAAGCGGCTGGCTGCTCCATTTGGCTCTCTGCATTGCAGGATAGGGTTAGAGGCTTCATGCACTGCCCCAGCAAAATCTCTCAGCTCTTATTGGCCAGAAACCAGCCAATGGGAATTGACAGATTTTGTTAGAGGCAGAGGCAATACTGCATAATTTCTTAATTCCCATTGGCTGGTTTCCAGCCAATAGGAGTGAAGAGATTTTGCTGGGGGTGGGGCCAGCATGCCAAGCTTTTCCCCATTCTCCATGTGGAACAGCCAGCTGCTTTGAGTGATCTGAGACTGTTGGCAGGCAGGGAAACTTACCAGACAGTGCTGCTCTCTGGGAGCTGCTCAGGTAAGTGCCTCTAGGCCAGAGCCTCCAGGCCTCTGACACCTCACCCCATTTTGCACTCCAACTCTATCCCAGGTCCCGTACCCTCTCCTATAACTCTCCCCCAGGTCAGAATGCTCTCCTGCACCCATACCTCCTCCTGGACCCTGCACCCCAGTCCCAGTCTCCTGTCCCAGGTCACCACCCAAACTTTCTGCACTTTCTCCCCCTTCCCCATTACAACTCCATCCCAGATCATGCACCTGCTCCTACATCCCTCTCCCAGGCCAGAATCCTCTCTAAAGGCTCTTAAGCAAAGTGAGCTGTCATGGGATAAGAGGAAAGGTCCTATCATGGACTATAACTCGTTAAAAGATAGAAAACAAAGAGTAGGAATAAATGGTCAATTTTCAGAACGGAGAAAGGTAATTAGTGATGTCCCGCAGGGGTATGATCCAGTTCAACATATTCATAAATGATCTGGAGATTGGGATAAACAGTGAGATGGCAAAATTTGCAGATGATGCTAAACTGCTCAAGATTGTTAAATCCAAAGCAGACTGTGAAGAGCTTTCAAAAGGATCTCACATAACTAATGGCTGGACAACAAATTGGCAGATGAATTTTAAGGCTGATAAATGCAAAGTAACACATATTGGAAAACATAATTCCAACTATATGTGCAAAATGATGGGGTTTAAATTAGCTGTTACCACTCAAGAGAGAGATCTTGGAGTCACTGTGGATAGTTCTCTGAAAACATCCACTCAATGTGCAGCAGCAGTCAAAAAAGCAAACAATGTAAGGAATAATTATAAAGGGGATGGAGAATAAGACAAGGGATATCTTATTGACTCTATATAAATCCATGGTACGCCCACATCTTGAATACTGCATGCAGATATGGTCACCTCATCTCAAAAAGGATATCTTGGCATTTGAAAAAATTCAGAAAAGGGCAACAAAAATGATTAGGGGTTTGAAACGGCTGCCATATAAGAAAAGAGGAAATTGAGGAGGGATATGATAGAGATCTATTAAATCACGACCAGCACAGAGAAAGTAAGAAAGGAAGTTATTTACTTGCTCCCATAACACATGAACTAGGGGTCACCAAATGAAATTAATAGGTAGCAGATTTAAAACAAAAGGAAATATTTCTTCACACAACACAAAATCCGTGGAACACCTTTCCAGAGGATGTTGTGAAAACCAGGATTTTAACAGGGCTCAAAAAAGAACTACATAAATTCATAGAGTATAGGTCCATCAGTGGCTATTAGCCAGGATGGGTAAGAATGGTGTCCTTGGCCTCTGTTTGTCAGAAGCTGGGAATGGGTGACAGGGAAAGGATCACTCGATGATTACCTGTTCTGTTCATTCCTTGTGGGGCACCTGGCATTGGCCACTGTTGAAAGACAGGATTCTGGGCAAGATGGATCTTTGGTCTGGCCCAGTATGGATGTTCTAATGTTTCTTTGCCTTCTCTGTGCCATTCATTATTTTCAATACCTTTGTCATGTCTCCCCTTGTTCCCCTACCAGTGAGTTACCTTTACCCAGACTTCCTGTATATTGTCAGTCCTGAGGGAGTCTAGCTAAAACATCCCTTTCAGTGCAGTGAAAGCTATTTTTTAGTTTTCAGAAACTAATTTAGTTCTCAGTTTGAACTACAAACTATATCCCTTCAATAAGAGAGACAAAAGCAATTAGGTGCCACCTAGCTCCAATTTTTCTCCACACACTTGATGCTTACTACTTTTAGCTGTGTCCATCTGTTTGGCCAAAGACATGCTGCGTCACAGGATGACAGGCCAAATTTACTACAGTAGAGGATGCCTACCACATAAGGGATTAGCCGGAAAGCTGGCATAATCACTCAAGTGCTGTCTTTTATTCAGAAAGTCAATCCTTTATATTGTCAACCATGCCTCATGGCTGCCAAAAGCCTTTTTTATCCTTGATCATCCCTGATTTAGGGATCTAAAGGGTTAAGTGGTTACCTGGTAAGCATACTCCTTACCTGCATGCTTAGCAGGGTAACCAGTTAACCGGCAGGGGGTTGCTCCAGCCTGGCTGGGACAACTTCACTATGTGTGGGGGCACTCCAATCTGGCTGGGACAGCCGTGCTGCAGGGGGGGAGGGAGGGGGGACTGTTCCAGCCCGGTCAGGCTGGAGTAGCCCCCCTGCCATGGGATCATGGTTAACTGGTTAAACATTATATTCAATGGGTTAATTTTTTAACCAGGATTTTACATCCCTCATCTTTTTGCACTAAGCTCTTTCACAGGAAAATGACAAAAATCAAGCTGTAAATGCAAGGTCTGCCTCAGAAATGATTTTGTAACCTAGACAATACAGAAATTATATCACGTAGCTACTACTCACACTTAGCCCTTAGATAGAAGTGAGACTGCACAGAGGGTCTGCATACATGTATTTTGGAGGGAGCTGACCATCATGGATGAATGTACTAGAACGTTTTATACCAGTTTTCCAGCAATGATTCATCTGGTCAGGCTAGGTCTTCATGATGTGGTATTAAAAAAAAAATAGCTGAGCCATGCCTACACTATCATTTACAATACGACTACCAGAAATACACGGAAAATTGATACAATATTTTCTAGCATAAAGAAGACAAAGCCTATGAACGTGTCTGTTAAAACAGAAGTAGATACATGTGTTCCACTTTAAAGAGCAATTGTCTGTGAAGATACAAAATTCACAGTCTGCCTCTGGAGATCTCTCTCCCATGTGTCAGGATGATTGCTGGTTAATTCAGTATGCTTAGTTCACTTGCTAATGTGTCAGCAGTGGGAGCCACCTTCCATATATGGACATAGAGAGATGCATGTGTGCATGTTCGATGGCAGACCAGGGAGCATGCCAAAGCCAGGAGTCAGAGCTCTTTGTGAGCTGCAGAGATAAAGTTTGGTTCCTGAATTTTGCTGGAACTCCCAAGCAACCAGACTAAGCTGGCCCAAACCCCCAATTTTTTTCTTCAAGGATTGCAAAAGGATTGTGTGTTATTACATGTAATCTTCTTTTAAGATGTTTCAGGGAGTCAATGAGCTCAAGTCTGGACTAAATTCTCCACTGATTTACAATGCATGCAATCCCACTGCAAATACTTCAATCACAGAGTACAAGTCCCCACAGAATTTAGGCTTTTATGTTATCATGGCCTCTCTAATACCAGATATGAATATGGGAAAGGAGCATTCAAGGCAGCAGCAGGATATTACAGAAAAGCTGTTTTTAAAGATACAGGACTTTGAAGGAAGCCTTCTAATTTAGCACTACTGCTACCTTTAAAAAGTCTCCATGTTATTTAAAACTGTCTTTGTAACCTATCCTACTCCCAATGTAGTCAGTGCAAAATACCCACTGATTTAAAAAGAAACTGGATCAGGTTCTAGTTTTCCTTGAATGTGGCATTTTCATATTTCAACCTTTAATAATAAAGATTACTCCTCGGTGCCCCCGGACAGCTCCCCATACATTAATTTGACAAAGAGAACACTCCAGATTACTATTTTTCTACACATTGTATAGTATTTGATAAACTTAACATGCTTGTTCCAATATGTTAAACAGAGAGTGTATTTGTGTGTGCACTTGTAAAATTCTCTAAGGAACAAGCACTAGTTTGGCTCGTGGCTATAAACAAAGTAGGATTGATTCTGCCTTCACTTACATGGTGTAAAACTAGTATAACTTCATATACTTCAACAGATTAACATTTGATCTATACTCACATATCTGCAAGCAGAAAAAAAGGCATCTGTCCAATGCACTGTAGCAAAATTTGCCTTTGCAGCTGAACCAGAGAAATTCTTTGATTAACTGTTAGGTAAAACTTTTAGGTAAGTTACCTAACTTTTAGGTAAAACTGACAGTTTCTCATGGTTGTTCTTTGTCTGAAATGGGCCAGAGAAGGTTATTTTACTTGTTTGATTATCTACCTTTACACAAAGATATGCATGGGATTTAGTTTGTACGTTAGGAATAGTTAGAACTTTTTGATGATGCTATTTTTATGGTCGTGACAGAAGAATGGAAGGCAAAAAGGAAGGATGCCCTTCAGATTCAGGCACAGTAGTAGGAGTTCTGGATACTGAGTTCTAGTTCCATCTCTGCCACAGGTTGACTTTGATGGGATCTTGATTTCAACTTGAACTAACACCAGATTCTGTTTTAAATTATACCAATGTAAATCTGGAATAACTATTATTAAAGTGTCAAATCTGGCTCTTAATATCCTTCTGTCCCAATTTTCTCAAATTGGGATAGTAAATTTGCCTTCTCAACAGTGGTGCTGTGACTCCAAATTAATATTGGTAACACATGTTTAGATCTTTGAAAGGAGAATGTTATGGGAAAGTATTATTGAATATTGTAGCAAAACACACTACTGGATTAGTACTACAAATAAAGTAGGGTACTGCAGAAGTAGAATGCTTGATACAGTACTTGTATACTGTGCTCTTGAGTTTCATTTAAACATTTAGAATTAACTAACCTACTCCAACAGATAATTGGGGATTTTTAATTATTAGAACACACACATCTGTATGGTAAAGCAAGGATGTGTTTAAGCAGACAGCAGTTCCTACAATACCGCATGAATATAAATATAAAAAAGAAAAACAGCATAGCACTCTGGCTTTTGCCTGCTTGAAATCTTCACTTCTCTTTTTCATTCACATGTCCTGATGAATTGTTACAATATTTGCTCTCCTGCATTACTAACAAAAATAGACGCTATATAACAGATTGCTCTTCATGGAATATCCCTCCAATATTCTCTGTGTTATGCAGAATGTAACACATCTCCCCCTTAAGTAACAAAACCAGACACTAATTGTACTTAGACTGAAAAGGAGACAGAAATAATTAACTATGCTTTAAAATTATATTCAATCATCTTACTATTGGACATAGTCTCTAAATGAAAGACCAAAGCTTAGATTGAAACAAATAAACATTTGAGGGTTATTGCAAATATGATAATAGTCTAAATACGGTGTTGAGAGAGTTTGTTTAATGTTTGTCACGGATAAGATGACCATTTGTATAAAATAAAATTGTATTTTCTTGCAAGTGAGATTATTTCAGTAAACTCTGTTTAAGATTTAAAGCCAGCAAGATTTCCTGTTCTTTCAAGGAGTGGGACAGATGTTGTACATTATGTATATAAATAATGCAGCTGCTAGGGATGACATCCTGGCCCCCTTGAAATCAATGAGAATTTTGCCATTGACTTCCATTTAAATTTAACAGCGTTGGGTTTTGATCTATAAATCCAGTTGACTTGTGACATGTGAATCCTGCCAATTACACCAGTGCCCAACTATCTGGAGCCAGCTTGTGAGTGTAAGTACCAGCTCCAGTGCAGACTGTACAGAAGCAGGGCACAAACCCCAAACAGGCTGCGAGTTTTATACTTAGATTTCACCAACCAAGTATCAAGTGTAAACTCCTCAAGTACTATAACAGCCTTAATATAGCATCACAGACAGCCCCCTTAGGTATTCCAGACTATCTTGCCACCCAGCCCTGGTAAACCACAGCCACTGCCAGAAAATCTATGGATCTTTGGTCTCATCCAGGATGACCATTCTTATATTAGATTCTTTACCAAAGATAATGTGTGAAGCCAACCCTCTGATATATTAACTAATAATTTGTTAATTAGAAAAAAAGATGCGAGTTATTTACAAGGTTAAAGCAGGTAAACAGTGATACACGAGAGTTAGAATTTTAAGCTCTAAAAGATAATAGTAGTGACTGTAATATGTAAGCTCTATAAATGTGCAAGCTTTATAAGTCCTTTAGGGCTAACCCAGGCTACACAGTTAGTTGGGGATTCCTTTCTTAAGCTTGGAAACCTTCATGCTTCAGATTTTAAGCAGCATCCATATAATTCTTGACAAGGATTTTTATTCTCTTTCCCCAGAACTCAAGCTGATGGGATGAGTGCTTGCACAGATTTTTTTTTCATGGGTGTTGGGTGGGCAATCAGCAAAGTCTTTTCTCCATTGATATTCCACAATGATTTGCCTAGTGCCTAAGCATTCTTTTGTTGGGCAGGAGATGACATCTCTTGTGGTAAATCAGTATGTCACACTTGATAATGCTTCTTTCCTGTTTGATGACTCTCACAATTACAGATCAAACACTTAAATATTACCTTTTAACATGGGATATTGCAGGTGAAATTAATGCCTGTAGCAACTCATGAAGTCTAAACACACATTTATAAATCTAATACCTATTTTTACAATATTAACACAGACTGGTTTACAGGTATGCATTTGTCAGTTTTCAGTTAGGCCTAGATGCCTTGGCATGAGCTGTCGCCTGATTGGCCAGTGTCATGCAATGTTCCATCTAAACTTTTCCATCCATCTGAGGAATAATTTTTTCATGTGCACACCACCGGTAGAAACAAAATACCTAGCTGTGGCCACTCTGCTAATCAGCTGGGCGGTACTTGAATCTCTCTTGAGTAGTCGCACAAGCACACAGCTTACAAGGGACACTGGTTCACGTACGCTTACCGTGAAGACTGACTGATTCAGGAGATTGCTGATGGGACACACAGCCTTCTAGGACTAGAGTTCCAACTGAAATTAATGGCAATTATTTTCCTTCGGATGTATTGAATAATCTACTGCATGTAAAATGAATGTGGTTTTAGTGTAGTAGAGAGCAGTTCTTAACACAAAAAGGACCCTCCTCAGAAAAGGCTAAGGATGTAAGATTTCAGCCTCCAGGTTTGTCAAGCTGGTACTTCTTACAACAATTAAGTTTGTTTTAAAATAAAAGGTACATATTGTAATTTGTTTTAATTTTTTTTATATGAGAAAAATACGAATTTAGCATTATAATTGGTACACTGATATTTAGTTTTTCATTTATAACGTGCAGTTTAATGTTTCCTTGGTTAATTTTGGTAAGTCATTTTAAATGGCACTAATAGGACTAATGACATAATATAAAGCATAAGATATTCACACCACTTTCCATGTATTTAAGTATATTATTCCTTTTTTGTACAGCACTTCTATTCACTTCCCCATTAGTAATTACAGAGTGGAATGGTTTCTGAATAATTCCTCCCCACTTAACAACAGACTGAGGCAACCTTGCCATTTGAAAAGAATTGAAATGTACAAGTAATTGTATTCACAACTGCATTTTGCATTCTGTGGTGGCCCACGCCTCCTCAATTCATGCTGTGTGTCTTTGGAACTTCAATATTGTAATTTGTATTTTGATACTATAAAAATTAGTAGACAAGCAAGCACTTAAAATGTTCAAGCCTTGTTTTGGCTCTTTAGCTCGCCTTATTTTCTAACAACTAGATTGTACATAGAGGCACAGGGAATCTTCCTGGTTTAGCTTTTCAAACTAAGCCTAATGGGAAAACAGTGAGTTTTTGAGATCTTCCAAATGAGCCTAATGGACCATGTTAGCAGTAATTCAAATCTCTGATGAACAGGTAATTAGAGTTCTAATAATAGCTATTGGTTTTACATTTTCCATTTGCTTTGTTTGTTTGTTTCCTTGGTTTGCCACTGAAAATGAAAAACTTCTTCTACTTAGCAGTCCTCTCAACGTTGTGATGCTTTTGGATCTGGGATGTGAACATTAAAGGTTAGATTAAATTATAATGAGAAAAGCCCCTATTTTCTTAAAGCAACATCAGTGCATTAAAATGATGTATTTTAAAAGAAATCATTAATGACTATGTAGCTAATTAAAGGCTTCATCATGCTACCATTATCTGACTCCATTTCAAGCACTTGCATGAATAAAGGTTTCAGGAATGTGCCTAGACAGCTTAGGTAGGGAGTCAAACTCCTGCTTTATAGGCTGACTGATTCTTTCCCACTTAAAGACCTCAGAAAAGATTCAGAGCTTATCTATACTGGCATGTTTGTTGCCAAAAACTATCCTTTGGTGACAAAACAGTAAGAGTGTTTACACTGCAGTGTGACTTTTGTTGGGAAAAACACCCAGTTTTGGTGACAAAAAACTTCCGCCCCTGCAAGAGACGTTAGTCTTTCCCCCTCCCTTTATTGTCGACAAAGAGTCACTGTGGACTCTGCTGTTCATTTTGTTGAGAGAACAGGCTTCTGCCAGTATCCCACAATGCCTGCCTTGATGGCTCTGCTCAGTGTTTTGTGATCTTTGCTGCCCTCCCCTTTCAAAGCACCAGGAAGTATCTGACAGCTGAGTGAGCTACTTCATTTGGGGAACAAACAAAGAACAAATAATTGGAATGCTTCTACCCTAGGAACACAGTGGCAGGGGGAGGGCTGGAGAGACTACTATGCTTCTTTGACATTCTTTAGCATGGACAGTTCACAGAGCTATAAGGAAATCCCAAGAACTGCAGGGATCAGCTCTGCCTTCCCACAACACTGCAGTGTAGGATGCTTATCCCCATTGTTTTGCTCTATCTGTTGACAGGGTGCTAGCAATGTGGCCATGAAATGTTGACAATGGGAGGCAGAAAAACTGGTTTGATGCGTTTTCACTTTTGGCGACTTTTGCATGTTGACAGTACTTTTGTTGCCAAACCTTTCCAGTGTAGACATTGCCTTAGATTCTGCAGACTCTCAGCGTCCTACCTCCTGTAATTGTGAAGAAAGCTTTCTCAATGTGACCCTGTGTAGCACTGTTGTTGCTTGCCACAGTAGTTGGAGGGTTGTGAACCATCCTCATTTATAACAATGGGATATTAATTATGAAGCCCAATCGTGATACTTTCAATATCAACATAATTTATTTTAGCAGGAATATCTGCATGTTGTGATTATTCATTATTGTGGGATGCAGTGTAGGAGAGAGAGCATGCATGCAGCCTTAGCCTATCAGTCTAAAAAAATGCACTGCTATAAATGGTAGACACAGCTACACCATCTTTGTTCTAGTCAGTATGGGTATGTCTACACTTGCACCCTCTTTCGAGAGAGGGATGCAAACGTAGACTTTTGAAATTGCAAATGAAGCCGGGATTTAAATATCCCGCGATTCATTTGCATATTTGCATTATGGTGCTATTTCTAAATAGCGCTATTTTGAAAAAAGAAACTCTGTCTAGACATGGTTATTTCGAAAGAAAAACCCTTCTTCTGAAATAACCCTTATTCCTCCTACAATGAAGTTTACCAGTTATTTCGGAAGAAGGGTTTTCTTTCGAAATAACCATGTCTAGACAGCGTTTCTTTTTTCAAAATAGCGCCCAGACGCGATTATGCAAATGAAGCACGGGAAATTCAAATACACGCTTCATTTGCAATTTCGCTCAGCTGCATTTGCATCCCTCTCTCAAAAGAGGATGCAAGTGTAGACATACCCTATCTGAGCTAATCCTTTGACTGATCCCTGGCCTAAGGATGTATGGGCTTACCTGTTAGGCAGAGGGAGTGGAGAAGAAAAAGCTGCTTCTCCAGTACCTTGTCTTCCTGCCATTAGGGGATGCTAAAAAGCATATGGAGGGCACAAGGAGAAAATAACTCTCTCCCATGCTCCTGCATTCAGTGCACCACAATGGTGAGCTAGGAGTTAGGCATAGTCAGAGGTACTTCATAATGTAATGTGTCCCTCTCCACAGAGAGTTTTACAATTGATCATAGAACTGAAAGAATCACTATCTAATTAGCTTTTCACCTTCTATGCTGTTTACATTGCTCTCAGCTTTGGCTTTTTTTTTTCTGTCATGCACTAGCCTGATATGTGCAACCGAAACGTTGCAATGTTCAAAGGGGTAGTTAATTCCCAACAAAACACTGCTTACATTAGACTCTGTCTCTCAGCCACAACATTTCCACTGCTGTTAAGCCTTATTGTTACCCAGCCTAAATTCAGGGCTGTAGCTGAACTGACGATGTCTGTGTAACAGTAGCTAGTGTTTTCAGAATAGTGCAAGATCTAGTATATTTGAAATATTTTTTGTGGAACCACAGCACGGTTGTCAAGTTCATGTTCATATTCTTCCACATACATTTCATGTATCATAGCTCCCTCATGTGGAAAGGTAATGGAAGTGGGCTCATGTCGGAGGCGTGCTTCCGCAAATTCCCATAAAGAAAATAATTGGAGCATAGGACTTTTTTCTTCAAGGAGATGATTTCCACATTCCCTTGAAATGAGAATATTTGACTAAAAGCCTTGGATGTAAATTAGGCATGTTTTCTTCAATTTTCCACTAAGAATATTGGCTGAAAATATTGTTTATCATTATCTATTATGTAAAAATCTCCAAGAACTAACTGTGTTAATCTGCTTCAGAGGGGTAGCCGAATTAGTCTGTAACTGGAAAAACTTAAAAAATAACTAATAGTCTAGCAGCACCTTAAAAACTAACAAAACATGTAGATGGTATCTGAAGAAGTGGGTTGTGCCCAAGAAAGCTCATATCATCTACATGTGTTAATCTGAAACTTTAAAACAATGAGCACTCCTATGGCACATTAGGCTATGTCTACACTGCGTGCCTATTTTGAAATAAGCAATTTAGGAATAAACATTCTGAAATAGCTTATTTTGAAATAGCTCTGTGCTATTTCAATGGGCATTTGTAGTGTAGATGTGCTGTTTCGAAATAGCGCATCCACACTGATTGGAGCCTCATTTGCATTTAAAGCCCCCAGAAGCACTTTGGGCAGGGCATCAGGACAGCAGTCACTTCCTGGAGCTGCTGCCTGAGGCTAGCTGAGGCTTGTGCTTAAAGGGGCTCCCCTGTAGAGTTGCGTCTCAGGCTCCTACTTTGCCTACCTCTTTGAGGGACAGCAAACTTTTCTCACTGTGCGCTCTGGTTGTCCTTGCAGACACCACAGTATTTCTGCCATGGAGCTGGACCTGCTGCAAAGCAGTTACGGACTCTTGGACCTCCTGGTGCAATTACTGCAGGTTGCCCTAGTGACACTGCAGGGACAGGACCCACTGCTTTCTGCAGGGCACCTCCTCATCTCTCTCCATGTGCTGCTCATGCAACACAGCCTCTCCCACCATCTCCTGCACACCATGCACCGTTGCTTCTTGCGGCGGGACACCAGTTCCGACTGGTGGGACCACATTGTCATGGAGCAGTGGGACGACCAGCAGTAGCTCCAGAACTTCCACGTGCGGAAGGACACCTTCCTGGAGCTGTGTGAGTGGCTCGTCCCTGCCCTCCAGTGCCAGGACACCCACACAAGACTCGCCATCCCTCTCCAGAAGTGGGTCAGCACCACAATGTGGAAGATTGCCACGCGGCACAGCTACCACTCTGTCGTGGTCATGCTTATGCAGGTATGACTCTCTTGTGCTATTGTCCCAGGAGGGTGGTGAACTCCTGGAATGGGCATCCCTAGGAAGGGGGGGGTGGAAGCTCCTTCCCTAGTGGGCTTTCCAGTCCCAACTTCACAAAGCCCTGCTGGGGGATGGGGTAAGTTGGGGGTTGGTCCTGGTGTGTGGGAAAGGGGGTTGGGCTTGGGGAACTCTCAAGGGCCCTGGCAATCCTGTGATTCTCTCTTTGTCTCCTTCTACAGGTGGGGCAGGCCATCAACACTATCCTGCTATGTAGAGTCATCATCCTGGGTGACATGGACCCCATTTTCAGCAACTTTGCTTCCATGGGCTTCCCCAACTGCTGAGGGGCCATTGACAGCACCCACACCCCCCTCTGGGCCCCTGACCACCAGGCATTGGATTATGTGAACCATAAGGGGTACTTTTCTATGGTGCTGCAGGCCCTCATGGACATCAACATTGGGTGGTTAGGGAAGGTGCCTGATGTCCGCATCTTCAGGAACTATAGCCTGTTCAAGAAGATGCACGCCGGCACTTTTTCCCCCGACTATACTATCAGGGTTGGGGACATAGACATGCCCATGTGCATCGTGGGGGACTCAGCCTACCCTCCATTCCCCTGGCTGATGAAGCCCTGCACTGGACACCTGACCCCACCAAGGAACGTTTTAATCCCAGATTCAGCAGGGCCTACAGGGTTGTGGAAGGTGCCTTTGGCCATCTGAAAAGGAGGTTGTATTGTCTCCTCACCCACCTGGACCTTGGCAAGTGGAACATTGCCTAGGTCGTGTCAGCCTGCTGTGTCCTCCACAATATTTATAAAAACAAGGGAGAGATGTTCCTACCAAGGTGGGGGCCGGAGGCTGAGCAGTTGGCCAGGGCTTTGAACAGCCGCGCATGGCTGCCATCTGGCAAGCTGCTTAGGGGGCTGTGCACATCTGGGAGGTCTTGAGGAAGAGTTTCAGAAAAGGACATGTGACACTCTGCCCCGGGCATCCCCACAAGGGGCCTCTGCAGTGCCCCTCTGGTGCCTTTCCTCCCACACCCTCGCTTCCCCTTCCTCACGTCTCCCCCTCCCCTGCAGACACAATAAACAAGACCTTTTGTTTTGGAACAAGGAACTCTTTTTTTTTATTTGGGGTAAATGTAACTGGGGACGAACTGGAGAAAGAACCTGGGAGAGAGAAGGGGAGATGAGGAAAGGGGAGGATGGAGAAGGAGAGGCTCGGACATGGGGCTGGGAAAGGTGCCTGCCTCAGGCAGTACCACCACGTTGTGTGCAGGGCCCTTGGTGGCTGGGGGCGGGACTAGGGGGAGAAGCTGGAGGGGTGAGAGCGGGAGCAGGATCGGGAACAGGTACAGGGGGGTCTTGGAAAGGAGCAGGTGCGGGGGGAGAGAGTGACTGCTGGACGGCTCAATTCCAGCAACTAAGCAGTTGGCGGTGGTGCTGTAGGCCGCACACATGCTCTGGACCTCTTGGGACAGCTCCTGCCAGGTGGAGCAGTGCAGATCCTGGTCAGCACGGTGCTCCTGCAGGTCCAGAGACTGCTGGAGGGAAAGGAGGCAGTGTATGTGTTCCCATTGGAGGTCCTCATGGGGACGGAGGTGCCTGCGGGTCTCGTGGGTTCGGGAGGCTGGCGCAGGAGATGTAGCTCACACCCCACTCACAGCTGGTCCAGATGTGAAGAAAAGTAAGAAAGATGGTTATTCCAGGAGACACCATGCCTGAAGCCTAGCCCTCAGCTCTGAGCTGACACTACAAGGTCTCAGGTCAGACAAAGGCAATGTGCTTGGAGCAAGGCTATCTGGATACTGGGCACTTTCCTGCAGGGGCATGGATGTCCTAGCAGGAAGCCTCACTATCCCCACAGCCCGGGGACAAGTAGGCATGGGAAGGTGCCAGCCAGGCCGGGAGGGGGGAGCAGGTGGCAGGGGGAGCAACGGGGAGGCTCAGCTTCCCTCCATGCCATGCACTTACCCATAGGGAGAGGACTTCGTTCCCTGCCCTCTTGAGGCGAGCAGGGGAGGGGGGGAAGGGTGTTGGGGAAGGGGTGTGAGAGCGGCAGATGCCACTTGTGGGGGAGGGTGCTTCTGGGGTCCCCTTCACTTCCTCCCCCTCCCAGCAGACTCCCCTGGCAGGGGGAGTGGTGTCCTCCACCTTGCTGTGCTTGCCTGGGAGCGGATGCTGCCCTGAGAGTGCAGGCATGCTCATGTGTGGCACTGCTGCGTGTGTGTCCCTGACCTCATCCTCCTCAGTGGTGGCTTGTGCTGGGAAGGTGTCCTACCATGGGGTCAGGAGTAAGGCAGGAAGCCTATAAGCCAAGCACAAGGCTCTTGTGTGGCAGCCTTGTTGTGGCTGTCTGCTCTGGACTGGCACTCCATGTGCACCCATGTACACAGGCTGCTGTGCGATCCCCAGGCTGAGAAGGTCAGGTGAGGCGTGCACAGCCCCTCACTGCCTACCCCCGCCTGTGTCTAGGGAAAGTAATGAAACTCACCTGATGGGCCTTCCCCTGCCTCGTTCAAGCCCTGGGACACATCTTGCGGGGGGGGGGGAGGACAGCTCCTTGGGACAGGCTGGCCTACTGGCTGAAGGGGGTGGTGTTGGTGCCTTCTCCAGCACCACCTCCTCCACCTTCACCTCCACAGCTGTCCTCCTGGAGGCTGACGACAGGCATCTCCCACACAGAGTCCACAACAGGGGTGAGGAAGGGACTGACCCCCCTCCCAGGATGTGGTAGAGCTGGTTGAAGTACTGGAAGGTATAGGGTACACTCCCTGGCCTTTGTATTGGCCTGCCTGAGCTCCTTCACCTTTGCCCACCTCTGCTCCTGGGTGTGGCTGTGTTCCTTCTGGCCCAGGCTCTCAGCCATCTGCCCACAGATATCAGCATTCTTGCATCTGGTGTAGAGATCTTGGAGGTTTGCCTCCTCTCCCCAGCTCTCAACGAGATCCAGAATCTTCGAGCCAGACGAGCATGGTGCCCTCCTCTTTGGCCCCCAGGCAGGGGCATCAGAGGTAGCTGCTGACTCCCTTGCAGCTGTGGAGGGTTCGGTGGGAGCATGGGGGTCGCTCATGGCCGCATGGAACACAGAGCGGGCTCCCAATGTGTGGCATAGGGCTAGCAGGGCTTTTCTTGTGCCACGAGCCTTTTCCCCTGAGGCTGCACTTTTAAGGGCTGCAGGGGAAGGGGAACTGTAGAGTTCTGATGAGTGCAGACAGAGTGGCTACCAGGGCACGTGTGAGAAGCCCTGGAGGCCAGTTATTTCAAAATAACCACAGCTGAGCTGAATGCAGACACCCTATTTCTAAATAGCTGTTTTGAAATAGGCATTATTCCTCCTGAAATTAGGGTTACAGGATTCAGAATAAGCAGCCCATTATTTCAAAATTATTTTGAAATAATGGGCTTGCTGTGCAGACATTCACTTTGCTATTGCAAAACAACACTGCTGTGTAGACATGCTCTTAGAGACTTACAAATAAATTAGGTCATGAACTTTTGTGGGTATAACCCACTTCATCTGATGAGCTTTCATGGGTACAACCCACTTCATCAAATGAAGTGGGTTTTACCCACGAAAGCTCATGACCTAATATATTTGTTAGTGTCTAAGATGCCACAGGACTGCTCATTGTTTATAATGTAAAGGTTTATCTAGCAGAGGTGTGTGTATATTGCATGGTTAGTTCATACTGTCTCAGATACATGGGGACTGTTAGGGTCTGGTGTACTGAAATCCCACCCTCCTGTCTTTTAGTAAAGAGGCCAATAATTGCAGCAAATAAAAAAAAAAATCAAACAGTTCTGTTTTTTGTGTGTATATTTTCCCGGGAATCTCAATTTTATTCTGAACATCCTAAAACTACCTGCTGTTTCCTCCTGTAACCTTCAGGTCACAGGCTGCGTCTAGACTGGCAAGTTTTTGCGCAAAAGCGTCTGCTTTTGCACAAAAACTTGCCAGCTGTCTACACTGGTCGCTTGAATTTGCGCAAGAACACTGGCGATCTAATGTATGATCGCCAGTGTTCTGTGCAAATACAATGACTCTCCCGCTCGGAAAAAGCCCTCTTGCAAATGCTTTTGCGCAAGAGGGCCAGTGTAGACAACTGAGAACCGTTTTGCGCAAAAAAGCCCCGATGGCGAAAATGGCACTCAGGGCTTTTTTGTGCAAAACCGTGTCTAGATTGGCACCGGATGCTTTTGCGCAAAAGCACTTTTGCGCAAAAGCATCCGTGCCAATCTAGCTCTTTCATAAATGCTTTTAACGGAAAAACTTTTCCGTTATAAGCATTTGCGGAAAATCATGCCAGTCTAGACGCAGCCACAGTGTTTTTTGAAATCTCTGGGAAAAACTCTTGCACTATTAAAATGTTTAGAAAATTCTTATTTATTTTTCCTAAATATAGTAAACATCATCAATTATATTCACTATTAAACATGTATATGAAATCATTGATCCAACTAATAAAAGTTAATGAATATCATTTATTCACTGTATTCTCTCCACGTTCACTTTCAGCTCCTGCCTCCCCAACTCCTGTATCCCTTGCAGATTAACAGTGGTAGTAGCACAAGTTGTAGCTTTCAAAATGGAGGACAGGGGACTTATGGCTAATGGATGTTGCTGGTACACAAAGAGACAGCTCAGCATGGTGGTTGTAATAAGGCAACAGCTCAGTAAATGGGAATCTGAGCCCGGTAAAATGGTGGCAGCATCAGGGGAGACAACAATAACACTATATAACACATGCATTGATGTATGTTCTTAATGTAGGCAGACCGTTGCCTGGCAACTGTATAGTTTCATGCTAGTTCACAGGTCTGTCAATTTAAAGTGTTTTTAATTGTGTCTTTGTGGGTACCACTGAGACCATGACCCCAATAGTGAGAACAGCTAGTCTCTTTGTCATTTTGAGGTGATCATTTATTAAAAGAATAATCTTCATTTTCACATAATTTATACCTTTTCTCATGCAAAGATCCAGTGCTTCAGATGTTGTTCCAGGTATCTAATTACAACAGTGCAGCTCCAGGATAATGCTCCAGCAGCTGTTTTCTTCACACCAAATATTCAAGGAATCACCTTACTCTATATTTTAGAAACGTGCGTCTGTCTGTCTGTCTGAGACAGAACTCCTCCTAAACAGTAAGAGCTATGGTCACCAAATTTGGTATGCAGCGTCCCCTTATCATAACTTAAAGCAAGGTCAGGGTTTGGTTGTGCCAGGACAACGGGATGTGCATGGAATGTGATTGTTTCATATCCAGCAGTAAGGGAGGGATATGATGGCAGGGACAGTTATGCTCACACATGACCTCAGGGGACAGCAAGCATCCCAAGGAGCAGCCACTGGTGGACAACACCTACCACCCTGGCCTAATCTGGGGAGCAGCTGTTGACTGCTGAGCGGGCCCGGCCCTGGGGAGCATCAATGGGCAGACTGTGAGGCCCTCTTCCCATCCCAGGCTGGCTCTGGGAGAAGCTGGCAACTGGCGGGGAAAGGGCAGACCCCTTCTACTCTGTGCCAGCTAGGGGAGAAGCCAGTAGCTGGGGTGTGCATCCCTCCCACCCTGGGAAGAGACAGGCAGCCACCCCCTGCCCTGAGCCCCTCCTTACCGCCCAACCCTGACTCCACTCCCACAGCCTCCTGCCTGAGCCTACACCCAAGCCTCTGTCCTGAAGGACCTGAGCAACGCTAGTTAAGTCTTCTAGTAGGATACACAAAACTCTCATAATATAATCAAGGGATACAGCTCCTTTTTATTCCCCTCCATCAGATTCTACCCGTGTATTCCTACTCACAGATCACAAAAATGAGAAGCTGCTCTCTGGGCATCCTGGTGGCTTGGACCCCTTGCTCTCTCTCAGCAGAAAATAGCAAGACATAAGTTAATTGCGCCTGTCCTACCTCAATATTGGTATTATTCATATAGATCTGACCTCTGCTTGACTGATTATTCAGGTTTGGAGAGAAAACTGTTTGAAGGTGTAACACTGACAGGTGGAACTGAACCTGGGACCTCTAGAACTTAGTGCATGAATCTCTACCACTTGAGCTAAAAGCCAACTTGCTCTCAGCTAAGGCTGTAGAGCCAAGTCATTCTTTCTCTCTGTCAGTGGTCTAGGTGCCACTAGATGGGACAGTACACCTCCCCCAAAAGTTGTAGGGGTTATATAGGCACAAAATATAAAATAATTCCCACAAATGGAAACCTTCCTAGTTTGAGTTCCTCTTCTTTGGTTTTAATATGATTCGCTCTTCTACTGGTTGGTTTCCAAACACTCTAAGGCTATGTCTACGCTGCGCCCGTTTTGCGCAAGAAAGAGGCAAATGAGGCTAAGTGTGGAATATCACAGAGCCTCATTTGCATAATTAATGAGGCTCCGTTTTTCCCACAAGAGGCTTTTGCTCAAGAGCCGTTCTGCCTGAAAAAAATGCGGAAGAACGGCTCTTGCACAAGAGGGGGTTTTTGTGCAAAAAGGAGCCGTGTAGACAGCTCCTTTTTGCGCAAAAGCCTCCTGTGCAAAAATGGAGCCGCATTAATTATGCAAATGAGGCTCGGCAATATTCTACGCTTAGCCTCATTTGCATATTTATTGCGCAAAACGGGTGCAGTGTAGACAAAGCCTAAGGAGTAAGAGCTCCTATGAAAGCTATGGGCCTGACTTTAAGAATAAAATTCCATTTGACTTCATTTGGAGTGGTGAGCTAAGGACTTTGGAGAAGTTAGTCCCTACATGTACAATGGCCGAGACTATCTGTGAACTATGGCTAGTATATAATAGCTCAACAAGGACAAACAAAAATTGAACATTTTACAATTCCTATGTATACTTTACTGACATGATCCACTGACACTGGCAAAGAGATATTTGGGAACCCTGTCACTGACCATTCATGTGAATTGCACAAATTATTCTCAATCAAATCCTAATTTTGTTGTTTCCATTTGGTCTGTTTCCATTGGAAATTTCTTTAACAAATGTTCTAGAGAGCAGCCAGGTGCCTTTGTCTGTCTTGTGTACTGCGTCCCTACTGGGGTCTTGCTCCATCATGATTATACGTCTGTTAAGGCAATTGGCCTACGCTGGAACAGTGGAGAGCTGGATCACCCCCTCCTATGAAAACAGAGGTGGTGTGGGAGATGGAAAGCTACATTGGGATTCCTTCATGAAGTTCTCTCTGATCATTCCATTAGGGATAAAGAAGAAAGGGACAGAACGACTGCCCTCAGAGGAAGGACTCTCTGGAACATCCTGCAGAACTCTAGGACCATCTGCATTGCCCCTGGTGCCCACATCTCTTAGGGTATGTCTACACTTGCATCCTCTTTCGAGAGAAGGGATGCAAATGAAGCCAGGATTTAAATATCCCGCACTTCATTTGCATATTCACATTATGGCGCTATTTCAAAATAACAGACGCTGTTAAGATGCAGTTATTTCGAGAGAAAACCCTTCTCTAGAAATAACTGGTAAACCTCATTGTATGAGGCATAAGGGTTATTTCGAGAGAAGGGTTTTCTCTCGAAATAACTGCGTCTTAACAGCGTCTGTTATTTCGAAATAGCGCCATAACACGAATATGCAAATGAAGCACAGGATATTTAAATCCCAGCTTCATTTGCAATTTTTGAATGTCTTAATTTGCATCCCTCTCTCGAAAAAGGGTGCAAGTGTAGACATGCCCTAGTGTAAATAAGGGTAATACAGCTTCATTGGAGCCACTGGGGGCTCCCTTGACTGCAGTTTCTCCTGGGACTCTGAGAAAAGGGTATTAAAGCTTGAAGATGGATTACCTTTTTCTGGAAGGATATATAAGGCTGTTAGGGGGCAATGGTTCCACCCAGGCCTGCCCATTTGCCACCATGTGTCCTGAGCTGCCTTCAAAGGAAGGGATGTACCATGCTACTATGGGACCTGACACACCCTTCCATAGAGATCTGTGGGGTTCCTTTCACATGCAGATGAGAGGGAACCATTTTGGGTCAAAAATTAAGAGTTAATTCAGTAATAATTATTAGAGGGCACTTTTTAGGATGGGGATTTTTTTGGTGAAAGGAAACAGAGATAATTAAAATACACTTGGGGACTGTAACTTACACCATATTAAATGTATGTTAATTCAGGACAGTAAAGTAGAATCAGAGAAATGTAAAGCTGGAAGGGACCTCAAGAGATTACCTATTTCATCCTCCCTGCACTGAGGCATTTTATTGCAACTTTTATGTACAAAAGTATTTTTGTCTCTGTCAGAGCTAAAAGTATTCCAGAAATCCTGGTTTGCTTATGCTTGCATAATTTTCTTCAGAGTATTCTTACTCATGTTGATCATCATGCGGTCTTGGAGGTAGTCAGACTTTGAAAAGAAGCTGTCTGCATCAATGTATACAGGGGCTGAACTAAAAAATGTCTCTGTGCTGAAGCTGGGAAGTGTATCTTGATGACTGTTACAAAAAGTCAGCACACCCAGTTTCACATTGTAAGGGTTAGGCATGTGCATTTAAAATAATAATAAGCTTCCTTTTCAGATTTGAAATTTCATCTTTAGTAGCAAATGGTTGAAACACTCTGCTTGTGGTCAGTGGTCAGCTGCTGCAAAATACACCTTGAGGAAGGGGTACAGCACCTGGATGACATTCCAAAAAGAATCTTTGGCACCAAACATTTTGGAGTTTAGATTATGTGCCTCAGTCGTGTCCCTTTTCTTGCTGAGCATTGTGTTGCAGATTTTGCATGCTTTCTTGGTTTTCTTGTGTTCTCAGATTGGAGAGATTTAAAACTTCTGGGTTTTCTTGTCACATGTTTCTCCTGCAGCTTTTATGCTCAATTGAGCTGAGGTTTTGGAACCATCTGGTTCCAAGTTTTCAACAATAAACATTACCTTGTTGTGCAGAATCTGGTACTCATTTTAGTTATTTGCCAGTCTCTTCAGAGTTTCTGCTTTAAAACCAACAAACTCCGAATGATCTAGGAGACACATCTAGGAGCCCATGCAACATAACCGGCAGTAAAGTACAAGCACATACACCAATGACAACAGGGCAGGAAATCTTCAGTCAGCTCTACACTTCTCTCACACTATGTACATTTTGCCTTCAGCTTGTTCACATGCTTGAAAAGGTTCCCCAAATCAATGATGCTAGATTTCACCTCCTTCATTTCTTCTGTAGCAGTAGTCTGCTGATAGTGCAACATTAATCAGATGAGCAGGACAGATAATACAGTAAAACTCCATTGGTCCGGCATCCAATGCTCCAGCACTCCTGATGGTCCGGCACCATCAGGAACCCGGAAGTGCTCCGGCTGCTGGACAATTGGAGCTGCTCTGTGCCCGGCTTCCCGATTCAGCCACTGCTGAAACTGACCAGAAGCTGAATCGGGAAGCCGGGGTCAGAGCAGCTGGGGTGCTGCCGGGTTGGTCCCGTAGCGCTGCCCCTCGGGGCTGTGGGACCAACCTGGCAGCACCCCAGCTGCTCCTGGGGACGCCTGGGGAAGAGCAGCTGGAGTGCTGCCGGGTTGGTCCCGCAGCGCCGAGGGCGGCGCTACGGGACCAACCTGGTAGCACCCCAGCTGCTCTGCCCCAGGCGTCCCCAAGTCAGCCGCTGCTGAAACTGACCAGCAGCGGCTGAATCGGGGACGCCTGGGGCAGAGCCGGACTATCGGAAGTGGGGGCTATGAGGGGTCTGGGGTGGCATTCCTCCCCCACCCCACCCTAGACCCCTCATAGCCCCCTTCCGATAGTCCGGCATATCTGATAATCCGGCACCCCCTGGGTCCTAAAGGTGCCGGATTATCGGAAGTTTACTGTACTATGTAGTAGCTTTGGTTTCTGATTGACTTTCATCTCCTATGCTGCAAACTAAGCCATGTAGAAAAGCAGAATCCATGGTTAGTTGTGGCTACATTTTCCCCAGTTAGTTGGTACATCTCAAACATATTAGTTATTGCCAAGAATCTGATGGTCCAAAGCATCAGGACACTTGTCAAAAATCAGACTAGATACCTCATTTCCATCAATTCGTTCCATCAGTGTAGATACTAATTTAGGGTTGCCAGGTGTCCGGTATTTGCGCCTTCTGTCCGGTAAAATAATTCAGAAAATATAGGACATCTAAAATGCTCGTGCTGGCTGGGGCAAGGGGAGTGGCTTGGGAATTAAAGGGCCTGCGACTGCCTGGCCCTGCCTTCCCCCCCACCCCAAACAACTTTTCTTGCGCTTTTTTTTTTTTTGCTCAACAGAATTTTTTCCCGGCATTTTTGGGGGGGGGTGTTTTTTGTGAAACCATCTGGGAACCCTATAAGCCATCATCGTTTTCTTTCATATATTTACAAGCGAGAGTGTGAGCATTAGGAATGGTTTTTGCTGCTAGGCAGTATTGTCATACAAAGTCACCAATATAAGCCCCTCTGCAATTAACAGCGGCTGTCTGGTGAAACAAAGAGCATGTACAAATTCACTGACATAGTTGTACAGTGTCATATTTCATTAAAGCCCTGGTGCAGCCACCTGATATTGACTTTATCCTGAAGCGCACTTTTTTCTTTATGCTTTTTGTATCATTTGCTCTTGACATGCTCCTTTATTCTGTCAGTGTGAGCAATGACCTCAGTGCTGCAATTCTTTCAGAGGAAGGCATCTTCTTCACCCCCATCTTTACTTTTCCTGAAAATTTCTAAGCACAGATTTTCTTGTTGGTATTCAGGCATAGATTTCTGGTTTTGCTCCACATTTGCCATATCTTTATCTGTCAGTGATTGATTGTTTAAATCTGGCATTACATGGATGCAAAGAAAGCGACAGGCAGCATCTCCTTGGGAGCCAATCATACTGCAATATTAACAATGTTTGATCTTCCAACCTCTGCTGTGTGTGATCCATGTTTTACACTGCCTCAATCTCAGCGCTGCAGGACACAACAAGCATTAACGTTTAACAAAAGTAAGCACCCCAGAAATATTGAGTGGATTGATAAATGGATGTAAACCAGTAAAAATTGAACTCCTTTAATAACCCCCCCCACCACCCGCAATATCTTGTTGTTGAAAATTGATAAACATGGAACACTAGTAACCATTTACGCTCGGAAGCCTTTAAAATGAATCAATTTAAAAGTATAGCATCAGGCCCGTAAGCAGGAATTTCCATGGGGTGTGTGTGTGTGATTTATTTGTAAATGTAGACTGCAAACGTGCAACCGCGTTCCCCATGGTCCCCAAATAAGCATGTTCTGGCTGGCCGGGACTTGCCCAGACAGGGAGCTTTGGGTGGGAAGCCCTAATAAGAGGAGATGTATGGGAAGCCCCTCAACTCCCTCAGCTCAGCCCAGGCTCACCCCACCAGCCCCCACTCTCCTCCCAGCAGGAGCTCTGTGGGGGCGAGCCCAGCCCAGCAGCCCATATAATCGGAGCCAGGCTTTGCAATCCAGCACATACTTCTTAAGAGACGTACTAATTCTTAAGTGGGAGATTTAAAGCCAAGGGGTGAGTTTTGTGCTTGACTCCTACAGAAAAGCAATGTTAGTTGAATTCCTTACTCCCCTTTGAAAAGTCTCCCCATAAGCAAACAACATTATAAATATGAATCACATACATGTGTCTCTGATAAAAGCAAGCAAAAGAAACCCCTTTTCATTCTCCACCTTCATATTTTCGTTTCGCTCTATATAATTCCCCCCCCCCCCACTGGATGACAGAGTGACATCATCATGTCACTCTGCATCCTGCCTGCCTCCTCCCTTACCCCTCCGCTTTCTCTGGTGGTTGGAAGCCAGGGCTGCCGCGCTGAGGCCTCCCTCCTCCCTGGTGCCTGGGGGCAGGGGGAGCCAGGGATGCTGTGCCATAGCCTCAGCCCCACTGGCAGCCGGAGGGAGAGAGCGTGGGGCCTGGTGAGGCTTTGGCCCACCCCATCTCTGGTGGCCAAAGGGAGAGAGCCAGGGCTGATGAGGCCTTGGTCCTCCTCGGCGGCTGGAGTGGGGGAGAGTTGGGGCTGGCATGGCCGGGGGGGAATGCGGTAGACCTGGGGCTGGCACGGCCTCAGCCCTGCCTGGTAACTGTTGGGGGAGAGTTGGGTTGGGAGGGGGAGAGCCAGGGCTGGGTTGGCCTCGGCCTGGTGACTGGCAGAGAGGGGGGCAAGCCAGGGTTGCTGTGTCTCAGCTTGGCCCTCTCCAGCGGCTGCGGGGAGAGCCCGGGCTGCCTACCCCCAGAGAGAGAGGGGTTTGGTGAAGGTAGCAAGCAGGGGACACAGCTCCCAGTATTGTTTAAAGAAATTAGTGATTTGGGAACAGGTGAAAACCCTTCCAAAGGAGAGTCATCTAATCATTCATAAGTATCCTGAATCAATACTAATGATGTAAGCTTTCTCCCTCCATCCATACTGCCCTTGTGGTAGGATTTATCATCTTTGTCCAGGACTCATCCTCAAAAAGGTTAAAGGACTGTTCACTCACTGTGGTCCATTCAAACCTCGCTGTCATTCTGGGACCTATTAATGACAAGGGTGGTGGTGGTAGTTTCTGAGGTGTACAGATGTAAGGTCTCAGCAGGTGTAAAACTGTCACTGAAACTCATGGAGATGACAGTTAACACCAGCTGAAGATTTTAGAAGGTACCCTCACAAGCTCATGACATTCATACACTACCAACTGGGGGGAAACTGACCCCATGACCTATTCGTTTATAGGCTTTTTTTATTATCTGAAAAGCTTTGCAAAGTCATTCCCAACTCTTAAGCCATCCAGTCAATATGTCATTACAAAGCTTGACACACTCGTAAATTGACAAGTATCATTGATCTTAGAGGGACTCAAAACACAAACAGAATTATTTTCCTTTTGTTGCTTTAGTGTATGTATGCCTTAGTACATACAACATTGGCACTAAGTGGATACATATTGTATATCTATGTACTGATAAACAGCAGAAAAGCCTTAGCAAAACCTACAGCTGCACTGAAGTGGTAAACTTACTTAAGAACTCTATAGGAGTGGCCAGTTAGCTGTCTTTAGAAGCAATAATTCACTGCATTAATTTCACAACAGCTGCATGTGATGTGCTTGTAAAAATAAACAAAATAAATAAAATCACAACTGTCTCCTGCCAGTGAGAGAGCAACATCCACATCCCATCTGAAACACATGTTAAGTGCTTCCCATGAAAAATACATTAAGAAACATCCCCATTCCCTGTAAATACTACAATTAAAGAAATAACACACTCCCAAATAGAGAAGGGAAAAAAAATCTGGAGTTTGTAGCATTTGTGAATTATGGGCCTTTCATGTAAGAGAAACATACCAACAACAACCTCTCAGGAGTAAATGCATGTTGTAGTTGGGCAGATAATCATAGTGGTAGGACTTTATTTGAAGTAACTGATACGTTTTATTGGAGTAGAACCTGAAGATAAAAATGCAGGAGTCTAATCCCAGCAAAGCAAGTGACTAAAGCAATTTTTCAATGCAATTTTTCCCCCCCATGCAACTTAACCTGCATGGACACAGAATAAGTAAAAGATAAACTCTAAGGGTTTGATTCACCTTTAATATCTCTAGAATAACGCCTCCCTGCCACCACATGCCCTTTGCACCATAACCTGCAACTAATAAGAGATAGGTTTGGGCTTTTTTTTTTTTAATTACTGAAAAATAGCAAGACAGGCCTGGTACCACCACCAGACAAACTTTTCACATGAAAGGAAAGACAAGGCATGGAAGAGCGGTACTTTTTGGGCAACATGAAGCAGGAGAAATAAATCGGGCTCCCTGTAATGGCATGGGAGGGACAAGAAAAGACATAGCCAGGCATGGGGCTATCTCCAGCTACAAATAAAGCACACCCTGCAGAGAGGATCACACAGACGCAGGCTAGAGGAGAGAAAGAAAAGACCAGCCAAAAATGTTACTGTGGGGCTTGCAGACAGCTGGCCACAGGCACTTACTTGAGCTCCATTTCCCACGACCCTGCTATGCCTCCTGGGCTGCAACCCTCTGAGGACTGGGCAAAGGGTAGGCAGCAGGGCTAGCTAGTTCACGAGTTGAGCACAGTCAGTGGGGGCTGTGCTTCTGCTCGGGATCAGCTGATCCCAGCCCTGCCGCTGGCCTTGCTCCTGGGGTGGAGGAGGGAGAATCAGCCCCGGCCTTCCCCCAGCGGGCCAGAGCATGGGGAAAGGAGGCTCCAGTAACACGCCACTCTTGCCTCCTGCTTTTCTCGGCCAGCTGGAGCATGCTTACATGGGGAAAGGGGGAAATTGCACCCTTCACACCTTCCCAGCGTATGGGCCTAAGCATTGTAAGTCACTTACAGATCTGCTGCTGGTCATATCAATAGACTCTGTGAAGCATCCTGATTCTGTAGTTTTGCATGCAGCATGTCACATGCAGCACTGGGTGGCTGTTGAACTTCATGGTCAGTGGGTCACAAAAGGAACAGTGGGTAGATCTTCAGCTAGTATTGAGCTGTTTTAGCTCCAGAGTCTTAACTGTAATAAGATTTATTTATATTTTCTCCCATATATATGGCAACTTTACTTTTATAATTTTTTTTTAGGAAAAGTGCATAATTTACTACAACTCCTTAGCATATATGCAGATTCATATACAGCAACAGATCCACTGTCACCAGGAGACTCAACAATGTCCTCTCCCAAGAGAGCCTCAAACCACTGAAAGCACCTACTGGGGCAAAACCTGTGTGTATAGTCAGGCCCTGAAAGTTAGCTAGGCTGGGCCAGTGGAGGAAGCCACTTTCAGAGACAGGAGCCCCTAGCTGAGACTCAGCCACGTGTCCTGCTCTGAAATATTTAAAATGAGGGGGAAGGGTATTAGCTGGTATACACCCTATCTGCTCTGTCGGGAAATAACATGAAGATCAAAACAATACAAGATAGTTTATTTGTATTCGGTCATTTGTTCCATCAGCTTCACTTCATAGGTGTATTAGATTTAGATGAGAATGACTGAGATATGATATAAAGCTATCAGGATGCCATATATTGATTTATAAGTGAAAGGTGTATTTCAGGTCATCTATTTTAAAACACTTTATACATTTATTAACAGCCATTGACCTTGTGGTCCTTTCAAACATGGCCTTGATAGGATGAACAAGGGAGATGTAGAAGGAAAAGAGACAGAAATAGGGATATGTACTAGAAAAGAGATGTTTTAAAACCCCATCAGCACTGAGCCAGGCCAGTTTAACCTTACAGTGTATTAAATGTTTCTTCTTTTGTATGTAAAGCCTTGATTCCAGCAGCTATCTTTATAGCAAAAGAGGAATGTGAAGTCACAGAAGAACCATTTGATAGTTTGCAAAAGTGCAGCCTCTCCTCAGCTTTCAGCTCTGAAGGGAACTTTCACCTCCAGTTCCTGTAAATAGGTCACGTTAGGAAATCTGAGTTAATTAAGTAGAACGTCAGGAAAGGCAATTACCACCAACAAGAAATGCATCAACTGTTTATTTAACAGTTAACGAATAGGTGACATAATAAAAAGGTTTTTATATTAAAGTTAGACACATCACATGAAATATCCCGTCAAATCAAATTCATACTGTAGAACTCTGCACTCATGGTAGACTCCACAGGAATAGTAGCGGTTGCTGTGGTAGTTTACCAGACACTACTGCAGTACTGTGATGCTCCTCATGCAATTCTGATCTTGACAATCATCCATGCCATTAACAACTTACAGGGGTCCTTTACTAGTGGGGCCTCTGAACTTAATTGGGAGTGTTTCAGTTGGGAAAATCCTGTGCGCTGCAATCCAGCCTTAGCTATTACAACTCCCATGACGCTTGGGGAAACAGTGAGAGACTGCCTCCCCCAATGAGTGCAGGGAGAGCAGGAGGCGGTCTCCATTTTGGGAGAGGAGCCACATTGCTGGTGTGGAGCTCTGTCCTTGCCAGGAGCTGCTGCTAACTGCTGCTGAGAGCCTCCTGGGGCTTTGATTGAGCAGGAGCTTCAGACATGGTTGGTGGCTTCACTAAAGCCAGGGGAGAAACTGTTGCTGCACCTAGAGCTGACTGAGGGGGCCCGCAGAGTGTATATAAACCCAACTCTTGTTTGCAAAAGTACTTGCCAGGGAGGGGGCACAGGAGAGAGTCTGCATCTGAGGACAGGCAGACTGATCTTCCCATCGAACCAGGACCCAGAAGTGTGGACATTTGGTGGGGCCAACTACAATCTTCAGAGGGGTTGTGCAACTTGCTGCCTTGGCTGGACTGATACACAGAACCTTCCCAGTGCTGTCTCCAGCGTCAGATCACTCTGGGGTGGAGTAAATGGTGACAGTGTAAATGAGAGTTAGATACGTTTCATTTATTACTATGTACTATATTTGTTAATTGATTTTTATTCCGGTGGATTTAAATTAGAAGTGATATTTAATCATAGTCTGTTAAACTTTTAAGTTGTTAAGTAAACGTGTGTTCTCTAAGTATATTGGATGTATATTATTTATAACAGGTATTGACTTAGACTCACGCTCCAGATTATTAACCTCTCCTACACATCATTAAGGATCTACAACATATCACAGATGATGATCCCTCACTCTCACAAACCTTGGGAGGCAGGCCAGTCCTTGCTTACAGACAGCCCCTCAACCCGAGACAAATACCCACCACCAACTCTACGCCCCACAACAGAACCATTAATCCAGGAACCTATCCCTGAAACAAGCCCTGTTGCCAACTCCGACCACATATCTACTGTACTGACACCATCACAGGACCTAACCACATCAGCTGTACCATCAAAGGCTCATTCACATGTACATCTACTAATGTAATATGTGCCACCATGTGCCAACAATGCCCCTCTGCCACCTACATCAGATAAACCAAACTGTCTCTACGCAAAAGAATAGATGGACAAAAATCAGACATGAACAGTGGCAACATATAAAAACCAGTGCAGGAGCACTTTAACCTCTCTGGACAGACTGTTTCTGACTTGCAAGTTGCCATTCTCAGGGAAAAAAAATAAAACAGACTGCAACAAAAAAACCTGCTAGGCTGGAATTCATATGCAAATTTGACATAGTGAAACAAGGTTTAAATCAGTGGTCCCCAACTTTTCTGGGTGGCGGGTGTCACACAGGGCTGCTGGGCCGCCTGGGGGCAGGGCCGTGCATGCGCCGTGCTCCCGGGGGTGGTGCTAAGCGGGCGCACATAAATGCCCCGGCAGGCGCCATGGCACCGGCGGGCACCGTGTTGGGGACCACTGGTTTAAATAGACACATGGAGTGATTCTCACATTACACTAGGTAATTTCCCCTTCAGGTATTCTCACCTTCTCATCACTGTTGGAGATGAGCTACATCCTCTCTGATTTTAATTAATACTGATGTCACACTCCCATCTCTGTATCCTTTCACTTTTGTTTTCTTTTCTTTTCAGCATCTGAGGAAGTGAGGTGTAACTCATGAAAGCTTATGCTCTAACACCTTAATAAATGTGTTAGTCTTTAAAATGCCAGCGGACTCCTTGTTGCTTTTGCTGAAATAGATTAACACGGCTGCCCCTCTGAAACAGATTATTACTATTATTCTTAGAACAGGTTGGTTCCCCGGAGGATCCCAAGGCACACCATTGACTGTATACCCGGGCCAGCTGGGTGGAGGCACTGCCAATTTAAAATTCCTTTAGGAGTCAAGAGACTGAAACAGAAGTGTGTGTGCGTGGGGGGAAGGGGAAATAAAGGATTTCCACCTATCCAACGTCACCATTGGGATAAGCAGGAGTTATGAACTTTTTCCTTCTTCTATATGACACTGTGTTGCTATTTGATATATTTGCACTGCTATTTTCTTCTCTATGGATCTCTGTAATTCACTATTTTCTCCAGTTTTGTCAGATGTGATGCAGGACAAAATGATTGCATTGACTTCACTATTAAGGAACTTTCTTTTACCATATAGTAGCCTTAGACCCCCCCTGAATTGGTCATTACACAAAACAGATACCACTCTTAAAGGAGAACTGCATTTAGTCATTATGAGAATTATCTGAAGGGTTTTGAAATCAATTGGAATAATTTTGTTGACTTCAGGGGGCTTTATATCATGTCAGAATGGATGTCACAGAAATCGTGGGTGAGATAGGATATTTTTCTAACTACATTTCTGAAAATTAGTTAATTATCTCCAGCATTATTCCATTACATAAATTATTCAGCTGTGCAAAGATGGAATGAAAATTTACAAGTTGAGGCACAAAAACCTACTTGACCTGTTTGTTATGATGAAAAAAATCTGATATCTTACTTGCACATCAAAAAAATTACTTGCTCTGGGGAACTGTAGTTGTGCCAGATTTCTATCATCCTTCTACAGAAAAGATGGTGATACTGAAAAATAATCATGTTGCTTTTATTAGTTTTGGGCTTTTAATTAATGCTTTATAACAATGATTAGCTCCTATGTATATACTGTGTTTTTATGTTACTTCATATAAATAAAATCTGTATAGTCATAATTCATGACGATAGTCTCACAGTCAGAAATACCAATCTGATTAACCTTTTTTAAGAAGATTAAATGAAATTTCCATGTGGGATTATTATTTCGAAAATGAACATTCTGAAGTTTGTATATTTCGTATGTATTCAGTCTCTAGACATTCTGTTGCAGTTGGCTCTGCCAATGGAGCATGAAGCCAATGGATTTCAATGGAAGCAGAATCAAAGGGAACAATATGGGTTAAGAAGAAAATATATGCTTGTGCTAGAGGTTCTCTATATTTCTAAATGTTCTGTGTAGTTAACTTTTTTGATAAACCCTAGATGCCTTCAAGAGATTATAAGCCAGTGGACAGTCACTTTGTCATGTCAAAGCCATATAATTCTTATTTTGATTGCTATATATATTTAAAAAAATGTTATCTTATATTGAACATAGACCACTATGTGCCTTTTTTAAGCCTTCACCACACTCTGAAGTTTGGCCTCTTCATTCTTGCTTTAGAGTACCCAGGACCCTAGTTATGACTGAGTCATGCCACAAAAAGAAGATTACAGAGGATAAAATGGAGAGCCTGAATAGTGGTAAGAACTCTAAAAATACATGAAATCCTCATAATTTCCTTCTTTTTTCAAATTGTACTTCCCAAAAATACCAGGACTGAATTGAGGGAGAGGACAGAAAGTATGTTGGTGGTTGTGCTATACAGACACTGTCACACTTTCAGTGCAGTTAGTTAGGGGGAAACTCTGAGCATATGGTAGTATCATGTTTTTAAAATCCAATGTAAATATGTTAACATTAATAAATGAAAAGTGATTAAAAATGCTACTTAGCTTAATCAGAAACCCCAGGATATGCTTTGAGAGAGGAAGATGTAAAGTATTGGAATTTTTCAAAATTAAAGAGAAGCAGTTTTGCCTACAATCCTTCCGACAAAAATTGTTATTAGGCAGTATTGCATGCCAATGTACTCTGATTTTCACATGTTGGAGGGTTATTTAAAACTGATGATAAAATGTCAGTGTGCAAGAGAAATTAAATGGCACTATACAATTTGGAAAACAGAGGAAGCAAACAATGTCAAAAATGCTCTCTCTCCTAACCTCAATAGAAGTCTCCACACCTCAGGATTAATTTAATAAACGGAACATATTTTTCTTACTTAACTAATGCTACTTAGTGATTAATAATAATGAGAGTCCTCCCTACAAAAAGGTAATTTTATTCTCTGCAGCTGTAAGATACATAGATGGTTTCAAAATAATCTGGAAATCCTTTGTGCTCAGTCTCTGATAAGGTTGATCCTGCAGTGTTCAAAAGGATACATCTACAACTTCAGTTTTTTCTCAAAAAAGGGGCACACTGTGCAGAACTGTTATTCTGTGAGGGTGTTATTAATTATGCCAACCCCTGAGAAGATCATCTGTCTAAATGAACAGTAGAGCAAGGACAAATGGGAACAGGCCCACCCACAAAGGGGCAAAAGGGGCAGTTGCCCCAGGGACCGGTGATTTAAAGGGACCAGGGCTCCTGACTGCTACCATTGCTCTGAAAGCAGCAGTGGCGGCTGGAGCCCTGGGTCCTTTAAATCTCTGCTGGAGTGCCATGTGGTGTGCTCCAAGCGGCTCTGAGCAGTGCAGATGGCTGGCTGCCCCAGCCCCGCTCCTTCTGCTTGAGACCCCTCCACTTCTGGGTGTGTGGAATTTCCCCTCGCCTCACCTTGCCCTGGGTCTGTGGAGGCTGCTGTTCCCCTCCTTCCCCCCGAATGTGAATGATTTTCTTTACAGCACGAGGTAGTGCCAAGTCCGCTCCATCAGATGGCCACCCCCCTTTCCTCCTGGGTTCCCACAAGGGATTGCTGTGGGGGAGAGGGAACAAGAACCTGAACACTCAGTATGGCATATCCCACTCTCTAGTCTAGCAGCAGCAAAAATTATGCAATTTGCATTGCAAACTACTTCCCAGGGCAGCAGTCGCTCTCACTCTACACTTTCAAAGACCACAAAACTGATTAGAGTACAGGCATACTGAGCAGAGCTGTGTGAGCCAAGCTGACAGTCATAGGAGAGCAGTATCAGAGGGCATGTCTACACTAGGAAATGATTTCAAAATAACTTCTTTCGAAATAATAACTCCTGAAATAACAATTTTTAAATAAGCGTTATTGCTTGTGGAAAGCAGGAATAGTTATTTCAAAATAACCAATCTGCTATTTCAAAATAATGGGCTTGGTAGGATAGACACTCCACTTGTTATGTCAAAATAAGGGAAGTTATTTTGAAAAAACTCCCTAGCGTAGACCAAGGCAGAGAGGGTTGAGGGGGAAAGGGACTCGCTAATATAGCCTGAAGGTCAAGGAGTCATCCATTTGTGTCCCTGACAATCACAGACTTGCATCAGTACCTTGATCCCCACAGTTGCTGGATGATAAAGCAGATTCCTGGCTCTACTAGAGAGGTGCTTTTCAGGAAGTTTGCATTCTCCTGCTGCGTAGTTTGAAGCATGGAGGGGAATATTCAGTCCTACACATTCTTTTATACAGTATGGTGGCCCCACTGCAGATAGTGACCATACAGATCCTCAAAGATATTTAGGTGCTTAACATGGGACCTAAATACCATTGAGGATCTGGGTTCAGGTTCTTAAAATACATTTATCATTTGCCAATAGTTAACAAGGAGCAGCAAACATTTCATTATATAGTACAGTACACTGTTCCCATCTATGTATGTACTATCTAAAGTACTTATATGGCTCCACCGTGATAGTGTCTGATCACCTGATAATCTCTTAGGGTTCATCTACACTGCATCCTTAGCTCGAAATAAGACACACAATTTGTGCTATGCAAATTGATATCTTATTTCGATTATTTTTTGAAATAGGCTATTTCGAAATTTGGCGCATCTACATAGCACCACATTTTGAAATAAAACACTATTTCGAGACATCCCTTATCCCTCACGCAACAAGGTTTACAGGGAGGCTGAAATAGCGCGTCCGGCTATATTTCACAATAGTGGATGTGTTCTAAAGATGTGGGTTAGCTCTTTCAGGATACCTCTGGTACCAGAGGTATCCCGAAATAGCATTGCAGTATAGATGTACCCTTAGTGCATTTATCCTTTCAAAGCCCCTGGGACATAGAGAAGTACTATTGTCCCCAGTTTGCAGATGGGGAACAGAGGTACAGAGAGACTTGCCCAAAGTCAAAAGAAAGCTATAGTGAAGCAACAAACAGAACAAGGTTTACCAATTCCTGTACTAGCACCCTACCACCTCACACTGTTACTCCTTTCCCAGATTCTCAGCTAATAAAAAGATAAATTTGATTAACTCTAATCTGTTCCTTGTAAGTCATTGGCCTGTCCATCTTGGGCAATAAAATGGGGAAGGGAGGGAGGAAATCTTTTCAATGACAAATACATTTTAAAAGACGTGTCTTCTGCAAACAACAGTTGGGCAGAGGGTAGGGAGCTTTGCTGTCAGCCCCAGGCCTTTAAGCTTCAATGTGTGATGGGCTGTGCACTGTGATCTAATCACAGGCTTTGTAGTTGGTATGCCCAAGGCAGGAGGCCAAATGCTCTTAACCAACAAGGTGTGCTATTAATAGATTATACATATCCTGTCTGGTCTTACTCCTGTTCTGCAGTAATTATTTCTAAAGTAAAATATGCAACATGAGAAATATTTCTAAGATGACATGACAGATTAAATCAGCTATAATGTTTCCTTCAAGAATAATAGTTTCAGACAGCTGGAAAGCATTAATGATAAACTTACTGACTTTTAAGGTCCTATTGATGTTAAGGGTTATCAACCTTCTTCCCCTATTAGGGTATCACAGCAAAACACCTGGTTGGTCCTCAGAGGCAAAAAGATCGTCCATGTGCTTCAGCTGCAGGGCCATGAACAATTGTGTGGCTGTCTCATCTGTCCTCAAACTATTCGTGTTTCTGGGATAGTCCTTTAATTTCACGTTGAGGGCTTGGCTTTCTTTGAATTAGTGGTCAAAATACCAACCTTTTCTGTGGGTGTATTTTTAGGGCTGCTGGTATCCAGTGTTCAACCAGAACAGCTGGTTTAAAAGGGAACCTGTTGCTAAAGGGCATAGCTGACCAGATGCTAAAAGTTCAGTTGGCCTGAGTAGTCGCCCTCTGCTATTTGGAGGTGGGAGGCCGGAGCCATATGAAGCAGCCGCTCTCTTCTCAGCTGCTGAAACCTGACAGAGAGCAGTGACTAGCTTCTGGCCTAGGTAGGTTCCGCTGTGCAGGAGGGGATCCTGTGTGCCCCATCTTTTGCCTCATCATGCCCTGATTGCCCAGGCCCCTCGTTAAGGGAACTGACCCCTTCTCTGTCCCAGCCCCTTGCCGTGGGGACCAGCTCCAGCTGTGCCCTAATTGCCCTGGCGCCTTGCTACAGGAACCAATCCCTCCCTTGCTTCAAGAACCAAGCCACCTCTGCCCCACTGTGCTCTGATTACGAAGGTGGACAAGCTCCTTGCCTGTTCCTCCCAGCCTGGCTCTGCAGGCAGCAGGTGAGACCCAGGAGGAGGAGGATTGAGTGGGAGGCTAAGTTCCCTTTAAGCTGTATGGCCAGAGGAAGAGATTCCTTTTCCTCCAGCCCCAATCCAGCTCAGCCATGGACCTGCCACAACCAGAGCAGAGGTGCCTCGTCTTCAGTCTCCACCCTTCCCCCAACCCAAGCCCAGCCATTGATCTACCATGACCACAGGAAAAGCACCCTTCCCCTGACCCAGCTAAGCCCAGCCATGGAACTGCCTTAGCCAGTGGAGAGGCGCCCCAATCCAGCCCAGCCATGGCAGTAGGAAAAGCACTTCTCCTCCACCCAGCCCAGGTGCTGGCTAGAGTTGCCAGGTGTCCAGTATTCTACCGGACAGTCCGGTTTTTGGGCCCTCTGGCCGGTAAAAAAATCCAGAAAATACCGGACATGTGCAATGTCCAGTATTTCCTGGATTTCTGGCTGGGCGCTGGGCGGAAGCCTGGCGGGAGTGGGGGGAGTGGCTGGGAGGTGGGGTGCGATCGGCTCTGGGAGCCCTGGCTGCGTCTGACACTTTGGGGAGGAGGAGAAGCCCAGTCCCTGCTCCTGAGCACGTGGTGGAGCCGCAGCCGGACTCACTCGCACGTCTCCGGACCGTGTGCGGGACTGACAGTGCCCTGGGATCTGCACGTGCCCGGCTCAGTCCTGCCCCCTTCCCCGACTCGCTCCGCTGCCCCCAACCCCTCCTGCCACCCCTGCTTCCTGCCGGCCGGTTCACCTCCTCCCAATCTCCCCTGGCCAGCCGCACTGCCCCGATCCCCTGCCTGCCAGCCCCACCCCGACCCCATCTCCCCGGCCAGCCACACCGCCCCGACCCCGCTCCTCTCCTCGGGCCAGCCGCGCTGCCTCCGCCCCCATCTCCCCAGCCAGCCCCCTCCCTTCCATCAAGTGTGTCCAGTATTTTTTCTAAGCCTACCTGGTAACCCTAGGTGCTGCTGAAGGGAGAAAGAGCTGGGGGAGTCCTCTCCCCCTGTCACAGTTCCAGGGCAACCTGTACCCAAACCCCTCAGTCTCACCTCTACCACATGAATTTTGTTATGTGCACCAATATGGAGGTGATGTGTCATTCTGCACATAGGTGAGGAAAATGAGAGGGAACGCTGGTGAAGGTGTAGAGAGTGAGCGACGGAAGGGGAGAGGAGCGAGCAGGGCTTTGGAGGAAGAGGCGGGGCAGGGAAAGGGTGTTCATAGAAAGTTGGCAACCTTAGATATTTTCCTTAGCTCTATGGCTGTCCCTAGTATAGACCTCTCCTCTTCCCAGGCTCTTCAAAAGGGGTGGAGAGACCCAACAGCAGGTCATTCTACAGCATTTAGGTCTCCCTCATCTCACTAAGAAAAATGGACTTCTTAATACAGTTTATTTCCTAGCATTTGTTATGGTGAGGCTTACGTTTCTGACCAGCCCCTGCAAATGAGAGTCGCAGAAAGCCTTAATTTTCAGCTGAACTGGAAATAGGTCTGTGCTGGATCAGTATCTTCCCTTGAAAAGACTAGCAAACACCGTGATAGTGTTCTCACAGAAAAAAAGTTACATCTTTATTTTCCAATTTTCTTTGATTCTCTTAGGTAGTTTTAAAAACTGATTAATAATGATTATGGCTGAAACAAATTGTCACAAGTCCTTTACACAGTTGATAAGAATCAGGCAGTTTGAGAATAATTAAAAAGTAAAGAATGTATGCACATGAATAACTGTATGCATGTGAATAGTACCACCGAGTTAGCTATTACAACTAACATGGCAAGGTTAATTCCTTGCCTAAGCATTTGCAGGATTGTGACCTATGATTTGTTTTGAATATAAACACAAAAGAAGCATCACTACAGCTGTTCATAATTATGGAGTTTTAAAATAATTAAGATCCCTAGACCTGTTTCCATATTCATCAGCTGAATGAGAGCAAGGAAAGCAAATGGCACGAAGGAAAATACTATTATATATCTAACATGTAAAAATCAACACCTATTACTTTTTAATCACAATGATCAAGAAAAATGTCCAGTGTTCCACTAAACTGCAGGAAAAAAAAGGATTCTGTCCAATCTGGTAGGAAAGTGAGTCTCCCTGCTTATCTTCCCCTCCCTCTACCTCTGTCATATCACTTGGGAGATCCTGCTGAGCAAAATCTGCAAGTCTGTAAGCAGCTCAGTGCACCTTTACATCTGATTTTGTGTGTGCAGACCAGGTATCTGTCAGCATTCTTATTGTCTGAAACTGACTAAGGCTCAGAGGCTGATCTGCAATATCTGCTTTAATTTTTCCACCTGATTGGATTAAAATTAAAATGCGTTGATGGGTTTAGATTATCAGGAGTAGAGAAGCAAACAGCAGTATCTCATGGGTGCATAGGAATGCATTAACTAGTACATTCTATCTGTCAAGGAGCAATTCTAAGGATATATGCAACTAAAAGACCACCTGGGATTTTAGCAAAACAGATCTGAGTGATTGAAACCCACAGAAACCATGTTGCTTTGATGTAGTTTCATAAATTCTAAGGTCAGAAGGGGCCACTGTGATCATGTAGTCTGAATTCCAGTATAACACAGGCCATAGAGATCCCCCCAAATAATTCCTACTACACCTATTTTAGCGAAACATCCAATCTTGATTTAAAAATAGTGATGGAGAATTCACAAGGTAAGTTGTTCCAATGGTTAATAACTCTCACTGTCAAAATATATGCCTTATTTCCAGCCTGAATTTGTCTTCAGTTTCCAGCTACTGGATCATGTCATGCTTTCCTCTGCTAGACTGAAGAATTCACTATGAAAAATTTGTTCCCCTATGTAAATATTTATAGACTGTAATCAAACTGCACCTTCACCTCTTTGCTCAATTATCGAATGGTGGGCACCAGAACTGGACACAGGATTCCAGCTGTGGTTGCACAGAACTAAAATAACCACTTGCCTCCTACTCAAGATTTCCTAGTTTGTGCATCACAGGGCTAGCTCTTTTGGGCACAGCATCACACTGGGACCTCAAATTAAGCGGGTTTTCCACCACAACCCCCAAATCTTATTCTGAATCACATACTTACCAGGATAGAGTCCCCCTTTTTGTGTATCTCATCTGAAAAGCCGTATTTGCCGAGTATGGGATTGTGGCTTTGGGACATCTTGTAAAATATTCTTCAGCAGGTCCCTATTGTCACTTGTGTTTTATTAAAACTTTTTCTCCTAGCTGATTATGCTCATAAGTGTTTTCAGCTTTATGAAAATGGCCCTTTTAAAGCACCAACTATATGGTCACTTGTTCTTAAACAACCAAGAATTTTTAGCTATAGGATCCATCTGTGTCTCTTTGTTACGGTGAGGTTTGATATAGAATTCCCCTGTGTCGGATGCAATGCTTCTTGAGTTAGCAAATAATCATCTTTAATTTTTAGTAATGCCAAGGATGTTTAAGTACTGGCTGCATGAAACCTCCATAATCAGAAATGTAGAAATGTAGGTCTTGAATAAATCAAGAGATTATCAAGTCATCCCTCAGAACCAAATAAAACCATCCCAAACAGGTATTTTTCCAATCTATTCTTTAAAACTTCCATGATGATTTCTATAACCCTTGTGGAAGCTTATTGCAGACCTAAGTTACCCTTATAGTTAGAAAGATTTTCTTAATATCTAACCTAAAGCTCCCTTGCTGCAGATTAAGCCCATTATTTCTTGTCTTACTCAAGCCAGAGAATTTCCCCAAAATGTTATCAGCAAGTCCAGAACTAGAATGCCTTCATCTCAACTGAATAGTGATTGGGCTGCTTTATGGTCAGACACAACATGAAGTCTAACCAGGTCTCCCCTCAGTCTTCTTTTTCTCAAAAGTAACATGCCCATTTAAAAAAACAAAACACTTTTTCTCCTAGGTCAGATTTCTTAATTTTTTATGATTTTTGTTACTTTTCTCTGGACCCTTTCCAGTTTGTCCACATCTTCTCTAAAATGTGGTGCGAAGAGTTGGACACAATACTCCAGCTGAGGCCTCACCAGTGCTGAGTACAGTGAGGCAATTACCTCCATGGTGTTACATAACACTCCTGTTAATACTCCCCAGAATATTAGCCTTTCATTCAATTGTACTACAGTGTTGACACATTCAATCTGAGATCCATTAGAGCCCTCAGATCCCTTTCAACATAACTACCACCTGGCTAGTTAGTCCCCATTTTGTATTTGTGCATGTGATTTTTCCTTCCTAATTGTAGTACTTCGCACTTTTCTTCACTGAATTTCATCATATTAAATTTCAGCTAATTCTCCAATTTGTCAAAGTAATTTTGAGTTCTAGTCCTGTACTCCAACATGCTTGCAGCTCCTCCCAGGTTGGAGTCATCTGCAAACTTTATAAGTTTACTCTCATCCACACCATTAATGAAAATATTGACTAGTACTAGATCCAGGACTGATCTCACTTAATGCACTCTCCCAATTTGACAGCAAACCATTGATAAGTACTCTCTGAAACCAGTTGGGCAGTTACCTTGTAGTAATTTCATCTAGACCACATTTCTCTAGCTGGTTTATGAAAATGTATCAAAACCCCATACTAAAGTCAAGATAAATCCCATCTACTGCTTCCCCCGCACGTCATTCAGAATGAAGTTCTCCAGGAGAATGCAGCTATTTCACCCTCTATACACTATAGCTAGGTGCTCGAGGAGCCTTTTATCTTGTTCTTGAGTGATTTGATGGTCACAGCAAACACCAGCTAGTTCCCTGTCTTGTGTTTTATCTCGTAGAACATTAATCCATAAGCATTCAAGGTCTTAAGGCCCACTGATGTGGGGGGACAAAGGAGGTGTCTGCCCCAGCGCTGGTGATTCAAAAGGGCCCAGGGCTCCCAGTCGCTGCTGTTGCTGTATTGGCAGCCAGAAGCTCTGGGCCCTTTAAATCACGGATGGAGCCCAGGGTGGCACAGTCCGGGTGATGCTAAGGGCTCACTGGTGCAAGGGGTGTTGCACAGTCAGGGTGGTGCAGAGGGGCTGGCTGCTCCAGCCCTGCCCTTTCTGCCCAAGGCTACATCCCTTCTGGGAGCACAGAGCCTCCCCCCGACATTGCCCAAGGGCCCAGCAATTTTGTCAGCCCCTCTGAGTATTATTAACCCATGAGTTGTCAGTTACTTGAAAACAAGTAGTGCCATTTTTGACAGTGCCACTCCCCAACCCCTTTGCCTAGTCAATCCTTCCTAAATAGGATATAATCCGTGATTTTAACATTCCAATCATGTATATCTTCTCACCAGGGCAATACTAACTAAATTGGATTTATGTTCATAACAAGCAATTCCAATTCCTTTTGTTTATTATTCAGGCCCTTCGTGTATACAATTAAGAATTTATTCTGTTCACAACCCTTGGTCCTTTGATTAATTTGTTTTTTTGACAAGTTAATTGTGTGTGAAATGCATGCTTGTTTGTTTCCCCTTTCCATTCTCTCCCTTTGTTGTTAGTTTAACCCCCTGTTGACTGGTTTAGGCAACCTCTTTCCTAGGAGGTTGGTTCTTTTACTAAATGCTTGCCTTCCCCATAAAAAATGGCTCAATGTTCCAGAAAACCCAAACCCTCTACCTTACACCACTCATCTGACACGTGGTTCACTTTCAGAATCTTCTGCCTCCTGTCTCACTTCCTGTCCCATGAACAAAGCATCTCAGAGACCATTTGGATATTCCTCTCCTGCAGCACCTTTCTAGTTCCCTAGAATCGGTGAAGTCGCATATGAAGCTGGGCCATTAGTGCTAAAATGCTCCCTGCCAATAGAGCTTTGTCTGCTGACATCAGAAACCTATCAAATAGATCAGTTTTACCTCATGTCAGGATCTGGGAAGTCAGCACATTGTCCTTCTGTCTGCCTGACCCTTGCAGAGTGTTTTTCTTTCCTTTCTTTCATAACACAGAATCGGTCTTTGGTTGGATGGAAAGCTCTTTATGAGCACACCTGATAGTACTGCGGGTTGGCCTGAGTAATCACCTTCACCTATACCCCATACAGCTCATCGTTATATTCCACCAACTGGCCTTCAGACATGTTTTCTGTGGTTTCCATGTTGACAACCTGATACTGATTGGAGACATTATCTGTGTCAATTTCCTCCGGTTCTTTTCATAGAATACTAGGATTGGAAGGAACCTCGAGAGGTCATCGAGTCCAGTCCGCTGCCTTCATGGCAGGACCCAGTACTGTCTAGACCAGTGGTTCCCAACCTTTTTCCCATGAAGGAACCCCTAAAATAATTTTTCATATCCCGAGGAACCCCTACCTATGAAAACGTTTGCTTGGCCAGAAAAAGTTGACAGCGGGGAGCGCAATTCAATTACTGCTAAATGTTTTCAAGAAAATTTATTTGTAAAGAGTTGTTTTTGTGTGTGTGTGTGTGTGTGTGTGTGTGTGTGTGTGTGTGTGTGTGTGTGTGTGAGCTTACATTGTAAGAAAAAAAATTGGAGCATTTTTCCTGTCTTTTTTTGTATTATCTAATCTTTTTTTTCAAATATCAAATATTCTCCCCTTCCTGCCTCACTCTCTCTTTCTCTTCTCCTCCCCCTCCTGCCTCTCACTCGTGGAGCCCAAATGGCTGCTTGCTCCTGCGCGGCAGCCTGGCTGAGCAGTGCAGAAGTCAGCCGAGTGCCAGGGCGGGAGGTGAAGGGCGTGACAGATGCTCCAGGCCCCGCCCAGTGTTATTTATTCCACAATTTCTCGCGGAACCCCTGATGATGGTCTGCGGAACCCCGGTTGGGAAACACTGGTCTAGACCATCCCTGATAGACATTTATCTAACCTACTCTTAAATATCTCTAGAGATGGAGATTCCACAACCACCCTAGGCAATTTATTCCAGTGTTCAACCACCCTGACAGTTAGGAACTTTTTCCTAATGTCCAACCTAAACCTCCCTTGCTGCAGTTTAAGCCCATTGCTTCTTGTTCTATCTTCAGAGGCTAGGATGAACAAGTTTTCTTCCTCCTCCTTGTGACACCCTTTTAGATACCTGAAAACTGTTATTATGTCCCCTCTCATCGTGTTCAGCTTGTTCATCTTCTTCTCTCCCCCACTCTGTTTGCTTGGCAACTGACTCATATGCTTAGCCTCCCTGCTTAACTCTGTTTCCTCTTCCACACTAGCAGAGACTTCAGAGGCTGATCACAGACTCCATGGCAGGGCTGACCCTGGCCAGGGTCAGTGCCTGGAGTAACCACCTCACTGCAGGCCTTGACCCTGCTCCGTCTCCACTCCACCCTTTCCCCAAGTCCTGCGCAGGCTCCGCCCCCTTCCACCTCTTGCCCATAGTCCCCTTTGCCGAGCCACATGAGCTGCGGGAATACTGGGGAGCCTGGTGCGGGGTGGCAGCAGGGGGTAACCTCCCACACTCACCATGGTGGTGGGAGCTGGGGCGACCCATCTGCATACACCGCTCATCTTTCAGCCCATTGCACTCTGTTTCACTGCAGCTGCTGGGAAGTGGAGGACTCTGTGGCTGGTCACTCAGCTTGCCGCTGCTGTGGTGAAGCGGAGCGCAGTGGGCCAGGAAATGAGTAGGGAAACAGAGATGGCTGCTGGGCCATTCTGGTCCCCACTCTGGTGAGTGTGGGGAGGACATGCTTGCCACCCCACATCAGGCTCTCCTGGTAATCCCCTGGCTTCCCTGGGCCCCATCCATTGGATGCTGAGGTGGCCGCTGCAGAGCTCCCCAAAGCAAAGGACCTGGGGTGGCTGCCCCGAATCATCCTATGGATGGGATGGCTCTGCTCAAGGGTCCCAACTACAGTTTTCACTGAGACACAAAAAGACTTGTCTCACCTGGCCTGCTCAGGGGCACACACCTCAGCCACACAATCCCTGGAAAGAGCATAACCTTAAGTCCTTTTGCCTACAATATGGGTGAGGTGCTGTATGCAAGCGTTGCCTGAAATAAACTGAAGATAGTTGTCACATGATAGGCAAAATATATAGAGAATCATGATTCCCAGAAGAAAAAGTGCTTTGAAAACTATGGATAAAAAGCACCATGTGAAAACTTGGTATTCTTTAAGTAGCCTGGAGGAAATGCATTGCAATAGCACTGTGCAATCACTGAAAATATTTGCTTTTTCCTATATATATTACCTTAGCAAAATGGTACTGTGATATCCCAATAGTCATCGTGACCATTTTGTTCTATGGTTCCTTCCACTAAATCCACTTCTGATGGTTGTTTCATGACCCTGACAAGATCTTTCATAAAAAAGCCTTCAAAGTTCAGCTTCAGTCTAGTTCTAGGAACAAATTTCATACTTTAATCTTACTTGTTACAGAGGAAGCTTCCATTTCAGCTCCACGGAAAAAAAGAAAGAATGCACATACTAATGAAGGCACTTCATTAGTTTCTTAGGATTTAAAAATTGGTAAATGTAACCAGCAGAGGAAAATTACAGGAACAAACAATCATCCATGGCTTTAGGCACCTGCAGCATGAACGAAGGGACTACACTTATCAAAAAGGATGGCTGAAAGTAATTTCTATTTAAAGCTATTGCAACTAAAGTAATCTGCAAGCGCACAAAATATTACTGCAGTTCATCATGTACAAATTATGTTAACAAATAGAATGTTGCTAAGCCTAATTACTGCTATTCAACATATGCTAGAAGAACACAGAACACCAAAACGGAAATATCAGAAAACAAGTACTTTTGTGTGCAGCTGTTCTATGGTGTGCTGCCTGTGTTTTATTGGCACAGCTTAGCTAGCAGTGAAGTATAGTAGGTCTGCTGTGCTCCCCATTTCAGGAAGTTTATTGGACTCTTTTTGTTGTGTCAGATAATCATTTAGATGTAATATTTTCCTGCTTGATTTGTCCCCTTGAATAACTTAGCATTTTGGAAGAACCAGCTCTGTGCCAGCTCACTAGACCACACCACTCTCTCAACATGCTTTGCTAATGATGTACCGTTCATTTAGGAGCCACTTCAGTGACCAATTAAATCAGCAGCCTTCTGGGGTGTAAGTGCAACATCACTAATAGCACTTGCCAGCACAACACAATAACAGAACAGGAAGTGAAGCTATTGTTTGCAGGACTGAGAGGATGGGGAGAAATTAGGTACAGGCCGTCCTCACTATAAGTCCAAGATACGTTAAAAAAAACCTTGAACTTACAGCAAAACAACTTAAAGCAGGGATTTTTTTCCCTGCGGCTGACTTGCATTTGCGCAAATTGGGGGTGTTTTTTTGCGTGACTTCAGAGTGGGGAATGGGAGGACTTATAACACATCAGTTCCTACAAACGTCAGTGACTTTAGTGCAGAACAGACGTATACCGGGGCGACTTATAGCGGGGATGCCTTGTAGATAGAATGCAAACAACTGAATTATAGTCTAGCCAAGGTGGCTGTAATGGGGTTGTGTGTTTGGTAAGATGACCTAGTGATCAGGGCCTGCTCCAGTCTTTTAGTTTAATGTAAATGGGATCTCCTTAACAGGGTTGAACTGGGTCTGCTTCCTTCCCCGTCGTGTCTATCCCAGCACGAGCCATAATGAATCTTGGGTAAGTAGGGGGTTGGCCGAGGCCCACCTGCTCCACCAGATCCCAGCCCAGAGACCTAAAAGTGTGTCCATGTGGAATAGCCTATGGTCAAACCACTTCCTACCCAACCCCTTTCCTCAGTTTGGGGCATGGCTACTATTTAATTATAATCCTTTTCTCCAAGCCTCAAAGGAAGCAGTGGAGACTCACAGCCAGCCAGGGGTGAAAGTAACTTAAATTTCTGACAGGTACTGTCCTATCACAAGCCCTTGGGGGGAGTGGGGGGGGAAGAGAATTCAGGGTAAGGGTTTTGGGGGTAGGTTGTAATACCATAGTACTTGTAAGAAACATAAGGTTGGGATGTAGTGTGGGAGGCTCAGGGCAGGGAATTAGAGTGTGTGTGGGTATGTAGGAGCTCAGTGCAGAGAGCTGGGGGGGTGTAGGAGAGCTCAGGGCAGTAGATTGAGATGTTGGGGGGGGTGTAGGAGTCAGGACATGGGTTTGGGGGTACAGAAGTCAGGGCAGGGTGTGTGTGTGGGAGCTAAGGGCTGGCTGGAGTGGTGGGGACCATGCTGCCTGGCTGCCAGATATTCTGGGGCTGGCTGCGGCAGTGGGGACCATGCGGCCTGGCACTGGCTACCCCAGGGCAGCAGAGACTGTGCTGCCTGTGTGCTGTGGCCACGTTCCCACATCCCAGAGCTGTGGGTGCTGACTTGGGCCTACTGGTGTATGGTGGCCAGCAGCATCCAGAACCCCACCTCCAGCCAGCCACTGTCTGACCGGTGCACTGCATTAGGGTGTACTGGCTTATTTTCACCTCACAGCCAGCCCCCTTTGGTAAGAGTTCCTACTGCTGGAACTTTCTTTATCCTGCTCTCTTCCCCAGGAGCATGCTGGGCACTGGCCAAAAACAGAGGTCTTCTGGCCCAGTTCTGCTTCAGCCCTGCCTCGGTCTTAGTGTGGGGTTTGTAAACCCCTTCACAGTATGAGAGTAACATATCCAAGATATATGAATTAATACTTGTATTCTTAGAAATCTGTTAGGAGGCCTTTAATAATCACAAATGGATAGCTCTGTCCTAAAAGATACTGAGGATAGGAAATTGATCACTATATGCCCATGGCTAATCCTGGCAGGTAGACAGGAAAATTTAACCTAATGATAAGGTAATTAGAATAGAACGTTAAAATGTATTTGGGCATGCATGATCAAAAGAAAATATTTTATATACCATCTTCATTTTGTGACTAAAAATATTTTTCAGCAACTCAGATGTTTGTCAAGTTTTGCTATAACTTCACAAAATAACCAATAAGTATATTATCTCTTTTCTGCCTCCTAAACTGTTAAACATATTATTTTCATTTTACCATCTAATGGACCCTTCACAAGAAAGTTACATTATGCTTGGTACATTAAACAGCTGAGAAATTGTAATAGGCTTTTTGAAAGACATACTTTTTCATACAGAGAACGGATATATCAAAATGACATATATTCATTCTAAGAGTGTGGATCATAACAAAATAATGCTTGCTTTTACTATCATTAATTTCCATAATTTGCAGCAGAAGGTGGTAAAGACTTCACAGGGAGATTGGACAACTATATGGATTAGGAACTATTTCTGGACCAAGAGGCCATCCAGTCTTGCAGCATGAGTAGATACCACTAACTCAAACCCAGGTGTATTGCAACCTCAACAATAGTTTAGCAGCAGCTTATGAATTCAGGAGGGAAAAGTATTGATCTTCTGATAAGGTAATTTAATTATGTACTTTTCAAACACGAAGTGGAATGAATGAGAGTCTTTGTACAATCTCTATAGCTAAAGTGTAGTTACTAATTAATTAGTACTAGCAAAGAAAAAAAAAAGGTAGAAGATTGATAATTTTCACAGGCAGCAATGATTTCTTGTTGGTTATAGATTTAGACCACCACTAAATGCTTGATTTAAGCATTGGAAAGATCATTACCCTGGTTTAGGTCTATTCAAATAAAGTGCACCTTTAATTCATTTCTGAGCCATATATAAAATCCCTATCCTTAAGCTAGAAAGTGACCATATAAATCAGGGTCATATCACTATTAAAAACTATTGTCAAAACTCCAATATTTTAAAACATAGTCATCTAATACATGGATATAATCCCAATACTTATGTAATAGTTTAACTCTTCAGATTCTTGTGAAAATATTAACAAAACAATTCAGCCTTGCAACAGCTGTTAGGTTAACAAGTAGCATTATCATTATTTTACAGCAGTGTTTCTTAAACTGTGCTCCGCGGAGCCCTAGGGCTCCGCGAGACATCTCCAGGGGCTCTGCGAGGTTGACAAACTGGAAACATCGATAGGTACAACACATACAATCAGTGGACCGCTGGGGCTCTGCATACATTTTTACACATGTAAAGGGCTCCGGGAGCCCAAAGAGTTTGAAAACCGCTGTTTTACAGATAGGTCAATAGACATGGAACAAGTCAGAACATCTGCACTGCATTTTTTCAGCTCTGCAGCCTGAGCCGAAGTTAGTGGACACAGGCCAGTTAGAGGTGGTTAATTGCAATGTAGACACGCTTAGAGAGACAAGATAAACTTACCCAGGGTCACACAAGAGGCCTGTGATGGTACAGGAAACTGAAGCCAAGTCTCACAAGTTCCAGGGTGATATCTGAAATGTTGGACCATAATTCCTCTTCAGCTGAGCATGTCTGGTCATAGGTTTCTATTTCCAGTGCAAGGTCAGCTTCTTTTTTTCTCAGCACATTTCTAGTAAGATCTTGCCCTAAAATGTAACACAGCATCCTTCCCCCAAACCTGAACCGGCTGCAACTCTGCAATACTGGGAGCAGTTCTGGCTGCCACAGAATGGGGACAATGTAAAAACAGTAAAAAATTCAATAAAACCCTAATTACACCTATGCTGAGTGACAAACTAGGAGAAATTCTCACTAGGAACAAGGACATATTATTTCTATTTGATTACAGGATTCCTTATAATCTGAGAATAATTACACGGAAAGAAAGTCAGCTGCATAGCCCAGCTCAGTTTGAATTTTGAGGTATGGGGAAGAGAGTAGGAGCCACTAAACCTGGATCCCTGCTATTCAAGGAAAGAATGAAAATTAGCACATGGGTATAACTAGCAAATTGATGTGTGTCCACAATGGCTGATCTATTGGCCTTACCTGTAGAATATCCATAGTTTCCATGTAAATCAGGTATTACACACAATACAACCATTAATATAATGGCGGGGAGGATCCAAATGTTTAGAAACTGGGTCTGCTAATCCCAGAGAGATTGTTACATTCAAGCTGCCACTCAAAAGCTCTGGCAAAGTAGCAGTCAGTGGCAAGGTAATAGACTACAAGCTTTTTCCACTTTTTTTTTTCAGAAGAGGTTAGACGGAAGAGCCTAAACGGGCCAAATGGCAGAAAAGCCTCCTCTTTCGGTGGAGCCCTTATGCCTCGTGAAACGAGGTATACAGGGCTCCCTGAAAGAGCGCATTTGCTCTTCCGTGGAAAAAAAGCAGAAGAGCAAGTGCGTTCCTTGGACGCGGCAGGGTTTTTGCGGGATACCAGAGGGTTGAGTGATGTAACCCTCTGGTATCCCGCAAAAATCCCGTAGTCTAGACATAGCCAGTGTGCTGTGGGCCTTGTGGATGTGCCACCTACAAAGACCTGATTGGAAGTGCTCCTGTGTCTCTGGTTGCATGTGCACTACTTAAACCAGGAGGGAACACCAGGAAATTGTCTGTGCAATTGGGAGGATCTCCAGCCAGCTGCTAAAACAAATCTTGCTCTTTGAACTTATTCTGGTTCCTGGCTTCCAACTCTGCCTCTGACCCATGGCCCCGACCCTACCCAGTAGGCCTGATGACCTATGTGCCAGCTATGACAGTTTGCTTAGACATCCTGGAGCCCTCTAGGAAGGGAGCTGTCATGCCATTGTCCAGCTAATCCCATGGAACATAATTTGCAGGCATGGGTTGCTCATTTCCAAGCGAAGAATCATATCCTGTGCGCTTGAGTGATGTAACTTCTGGCAGAAAACAAACCCTCTGGGAACAGCTACCTCAGTTACATGGTAGGGAGCACAACACTCCAGGCTCAGGCTAGAACAAGGGGCCACTGTGCCTTTACTCAACCATTTCTATGGGAACCACCAGAAATTCAGGGAATCCCTTAAATCAGCCTATCCTTGAGGCTCTGTCTCTGGACTTATCCCACTGATTGGACCAAGTTGGGACTGGTGCTCAGTCAGTTAAACAGAGCAGCTTTGGACTGGGCCTCCCCTTGCTGGAACAAGGTAAGTGTTCCAATCTGTCAGCATCACTTTCTCTTGGCCTTCACAATTTTTGATGATCACCACCACACACACTCAGCTGAAGCTTCCCTGTGGAAGCTCCAACAAGGGCAGAGGTCTGCCAGATGGCATGTCGCACTTTTCCATCAGCTGGTGGTGGCCACAGAATGGAATGATGCAGCCCAACTGTACCAGCTCCAAGTAGGATTGGGTGAAGAGATCAAAGATCAATTAGCTATGTGGAGACTTGTATGGGCCTGGATGTAGTTATTGACTTATCCATCCACATTTATAACTGGCTGTGTGAGCAGAGTAAGAAGAGGGAAGTTATGCTATTGTAACCACCACCAGGTGGATTTGAACCTGGGCCCTCTGAAGTGGAGTATAGGAACCTCTACTCTCTGAGCTAAAAGTCAACTGGCTTCCAGCCCATGCTGTAGAGGTCTCTTGATCTTAACTGTTGCTGTGGTCTAGGTACCACTTGCATTGCTCAGTAACCACACTAGGTGTGTAGGTTACATAATCACCTGCATTCATCCCAGAGTCTGCTCCCCAAACCCATGCAAGTTGATTGGCTCAAAAGTGATGACTGCTGAATAAAAGGAAAACACAGATGCAACAATTTGTGTTTTTACTAAAGATATACTCACTGCATGCCACCAAGAATGCCTGCTTGGAGGCAGTCAAGAAAAAAAATGAGCCCAGGTTCCATGGAGGTGCAGGGGGCAGGCCCATGCTTACCTTCGGAGCTATATTTTGAACAGCCACCCTTGCCCCCAAAATTCTGACTGGCACCCATCCTGATCCACCAAGGCTGTTGCTGGGTCTCCATGAGCAGGTTTGTCTACCCGTCCCAATTCCTAGACTTCAGAACTTGAGATCCAGCCCATGCCACAGCTTCAAAACACTGCCTATTTTTAGAGTTTAGTACACGTCCTAATCTGTCAACTGAGGCTGGGAGGCTCACTACAAAATTCTGTGCAGACAAACTGCATCTAAAGAATGATAAATGATCAATTGCTTGACCTACTGCAAGCAGCTTCCTTCTCTGGAGGATTACCAGCCAAGATTTATAGACATTTAATTAAGAAATCTGCACAGTTCTTTCTTTCTGCATAAGCTAGTGGTTCACAATCCACAGCCCATGGACTACCTACAGCCCAGTCATATAGAGTTGCAGCCCATATGATATCCTTAGGACACACATGTAACCTACAATTGTAAATAGGTTGAGAACTACTGGCATAAGCAAAAAACAAACAAACAAGTCTAGAACTTCCCTAATTTGTGTACGATAACATGGAGTATTGAGCATTGGCATAAACTTATTGTTGATCTTGTAATATCTTAAAATGAAAACTGTTTTTGAACTTTACTGATATGTCAACCAAACATGTTATGCCTTGGGATCTGCTCTAAATTTGGTCATGCCTGTAGGCAGGGTTTTAGCAGATCAGGCACTCTATTCTTTATTTGATTCATCCTACCCATTATGTAGCAACCTGTATACTAACAGCATTATATAAACATCTAGGTTCTCTTTTACTGGAAAACACTGGTTGTGCCATCTTTCAGAATAGCAATGTCCTTGGAAACAACAGCTGCCTCAGACAAGAGTTAGAATTGCATTTCTCAAATCCATTTCAGTAGTGTCTCTACATTGTCAGTCTTTGTGGATACTGAAGAAACAAATTTAACCTTATTCAATAAGCATTTATTTTTCTCCTTTCCATCTATAATGCCTGGTAATGGTTTTGGAACCTATAGCATGTGCATTTTTTTGCCCAGCTATTTTGTTGCTAGTGAAAATAAGCAAGCTCTAATAGGAAATAATGGATTTTATTTCCATGGGTTTCCCAGGCTATTTTAGTTAGGGATGTAAATAACTAGCAGCGGACAGAAATTCCCTCCCCCTTCAGTTCTCTGCTTGCTGTGTGGAAAGCTATCTTGATAAAAAGCAGGTTGCTGGAGAGCCTCCAATGAAAACATTCAATATTTTTAAATACAGAAAAAGCATGAACCTTCTTGAAGCAAACTTGACTTATTTTGGCAGTTGTGGACACCTTTGCTAGAAGCTGATATAATTTGCTTTGAAAACAAGATGATCCTCAGAGGTTCTACTTGTAGACTGCATCCTCCGTGTACCAGTACCCATTTCCTATGGCAAACACTTTTACATACTCGCACTATTCTCTTTGGCATCTCATTTTGTAGTTTGTAGGCAAAAAAAATTAGCAGACACTACGACACAATATAAACATACTAAGGCACACTGGTCATCACTTTTATGAGAGGATATTTAAGGGGACCATTAAAAAGTGACTGTCTAATGCAAAACTGCCTTGCTGTGGTATGTTCTAAAAACAGAAAATATCCCAGTAAAGACAATGCTATTGTACATGTTTTACTATTTAGTTGCACAGAGTTGAACTGGCTGTTGAATTCATGCATGTAATTGTTACTATCAGGCATTATTACATTTACAGACAGAACAGCATTTAGAGAATTGACTAAACCACACAGAAAATAATGGAGTATTTGTAACTGGTATGGCACAGCTCAGGCCACACCATTCACTGAAATGATCACAACAGTGCATATTAAATATTTCTTAGATTACAAAATGGTACCAGAGCTCCTTGGTTACTCTCACATCTGAAGCTCGTTGTATAGACAGGATTACACTTGTATATCCCTTCTGAATGTTGACAATTTAAGCAGATTTTGAGGCTGTTCAAAAGTGCTACATGAAGATGCATGCTTATGGCCAGATATTTAGGTGTTAAAAATTTACAACTTCAGCTGAAATCAGTGAGAGCTACAAATGATCAGTCCCCTCAAAGTTAAGCCCCAATATTAAATGGAAGGGAAAATTATTTCAAATGGAGGGGGAAATCTGACCCCAAATATAGGTGTTGTTTTTTTTTTCCAGAAGTGCCTGTGTAAGTGATCAGAGGGCTAGACGTGTTAGTCTGAATCTGCAAAAACAATGAAAAATCCTGTGGCACCTTATAGACTAACAGATTTATTGGAGCATAAGCTTTCATGGGCAAAGACCCACTTCGTCAGATGCATGTCAGAAGTGGGTCTTTACCCACGAAAGCTTATGCTCCAATAAATCTGTTAGTCTATAAGGTGCCACAGGACTTGTCGTTGTTTTTGCAGATTCAGACTAACACGGCTACCCCTCTGATACTTGTCACATGCATCTGACGAAGTGGGTCTTTGCCCATGAAAGCTTATGCTCCAACAAATCTGTTAGTCTATAAGGTGCCACAGGACTAGTAGGTGTGTAAGTCATGGATCAGAAGTTCTACACAACTATAATTACACTATTTTTATACATGTTTAATGAGCTTTAGAGCAGTTTTCTTGGTAATAAACAAAGCAATCAAGTGAAAGTTTGCATTTTTCAAAACTCATCCACCATGTTAACCACTAATAACCAAAGTCTGGTTATGTTGCATTGGTCACAGATTATTTATATATCTTCACAGTAAAGTTATTTCATACCATTTCACTTCCAGTTCCTTTTATCTTAATAAAATGATGGTGCCACAATGTTGAATAAAACAAGTTCACATACTCAATCTTTTTCATTTAAAAACATACTTAGTGAGTCAAGAACCACCATCTACTACTTTTCCTTTGGAAATCTAATATGCTCTCCTCTTCCTCAATTAAACATCGCTATTTTTTACAGAAAGGTTAAGTTACAATGTTATGACACTTCAAGTCTTCATCAGTTTCATCGGGCAAATGACATACTGTAAGTAGGGCCCTACCAAATTCTATTTTATTCAACTTCACAGTCATGGGATGTTAAAAATAATAAATTTAATGATTTCAGCTATTTAAATTGGAATTTTCACGGTGTTATCATTTTCGGAGTTATGACCCAAAAAATAGTGAGGAGTTACAAGGTTATCATGTGGGGGTGTGGCAAAGCTCTAATTGTACCCCCTGGGTCCTGCATTTCCTAGTGGATTTTTAGTATGCCTCAGAGGCTTGTGGTGACCCTCCCACTGCCTCTTATCTCTGGGAGGGATGAGGGCTCCCTGCTTAATGATCCATTTTCATCATAGGCAAGTCACTAGCTTGAAGGAGGAAAATCCTTTTGTGGTTCCAGAAGTCCCATTTTCGCCAGTGGTGGCCCATGGGGGGTGAGAAGGGCAGTCCCGCCCACTTACTCCAGGTTTCAGCCCAAGGCTCTAGGTAGTGGCCAGAATAGTAGGCTCTCCCTGGGCCACATCCCCAACCACTCCCACAGTACCATCTCCTGACACACTAGGTGAGAACTTCTGTAGGTTGTAGCATTCAGTTCACCTTCACACTGTACTGCCTCCTCTCCCATCTGTCACTTCTCTCCTTCCCCCTCTTTACCTGAGGGGAAACCTTTTATAGTGGACCAGCAGGCCCTAACTGGCTGCAGGTGTCCAATTAGTCTGCTGCTGCAGGCCAGCTCTTAATGAGTCACAGGTGTCTGCCTGTCTTAATTGCTGAGCAGCCATCTCTGGCAGCCTTTATAGGGAACAGGAACCCACTCACCCAACTACCAGCGTACCTGCCCTCCACCAAACTCCTGCAGTGCACTGCCTTCAGCCTGTCACAGGGGTTATCAGTACCATTACTCTTATTTCTGCACTGTGCTGGTAGTGGCACTGCCTTAGTGCCTTAGGCAACTGGAGAGCAGCTGCTGCTGACTGGGAGCCCCAGTCTGAAGGCAAAGTCACTGTCAGCAGCCCAGAAGTAAGGCTCCCATGGTATGACCATCCTTAGTTCTGTGCTGCTGTCTGCAGAGATGGGCCCTCAGGCAGCAACTGCCACCCCATGGCCACCCAATTCTCAAGGCAGCACAGAAGTAAGGGTGGCAATACCTCAACCTTCCTAAAATAAACTGTACGACCTCCTCCCACGCATCTCTCTTTTGAGTCAGGACTCCCAGTTTGAGAAACACTGGTTTCCTCTGTGAAATCTGTGTAGTGCAGGATAAAAACACACAATAAAACAGATTTCAGGGGAGGGGAACTAGATTTCACAGTCCACAACATGTTTTTCATGGCTGTGAATTTGGTAGGGCTCTAACTATAAGGATAGATTAATGTTGTCCATTTTCATCCGACCTGATAGTGATCCAGAAATCTCCAATTGGAGGGGATCTTACATTCCTGGATCTACTGCATGACCCTGGGTAGACAATGTGCCACGCCTTCATCACCATCCTGCCACCTCCTGTGCCTAGATCTGTGGAGGAAACCCTGCAGATCCTTGCATGGGGGAACAGATGAGAGTACGGAACACTGCACATTGCCTCCTAGATCACTTTGGCACATTTGAACATTTTTCTCCTAATCCCTTTTTAAATCTTTCTGAATTACTGGCCTCAAAGCTTCACTGTAGAAGCACGATTGTATTTATAACTTTATCTGAACAAGTGGATCTCTGTTTTTGTTAAAAACATTGCCCAAATGCATCCTTACATACTCTACTAATCCTCTGACAACATCATACACAACTACTAAAACATTAAAGGGAAAAATTTCCAGTGAAAGGTAAACTGTTACTTTTTGATAGAATGGGCTTGGGTAAGGAGTTTAAATACACACGTAAAATATGACACTGTTCCTTTAAAGAAGAGTTTTGGATGAAAAAGATTTAATGATACCATTTATTCTAGGATGGTCTAAGAAACTTTTAGTATATGGTAGCAAGCTAGTTAAGAAAGTGGTCAGTGGTGAGGATGAGTAGGGTAGCAGGGAATACTCCATCTATCAGTTGTCAGTTCTCGAGAGAAAAGTTCTTTTGGTAACTGAACAGAAATCCATTTTTTTCATAATTAGCATCTCTTCCTAAGACAACAGAAAAATGGGAGCAGCCCAAATTATTAAATGGCTTCATTTCATCTGCCAAAAGTAGGAGAAAGGAGAAGAGGTCTTGTTATCTGCAAGAGTTCAAAGACTTTATTTTAATATTGTTAAACATTCTGTCATTCAAGGTGCAGTTGACCATAGCTGTTCTCTTGTTTCTCAGTTCATGAACTCTATAATAAAATTATATTTTAAAATAAGGAAATGATAGCAGGAGAATTTCAGGAAAGAGAATGCTGAAGATATAATATCTGTCTAGTAGAGCCACCTTTTATTATGTTTTTTGTGAAACTTTTTTTGGGTAATGTATTCGCTGAAATGCCCAAGAATCTAGATTAAGACATGGAAGTACTGACTTGCTAAGAACGAGAGATAATTGTACATAATCGTAATAAATATGATCCATTCAGACTACTATCCTGTAAGATTGCATCTTCTCTTAGTTTAGGAAAGAAGGATGAAACTCAGCTCTGGGATAAGAGGATGCAACTCTACTAGCTTCAAAGAAATTCGAACCTGCACTGGAATTGGTTCATTTATTTTTTATTTTTATATAAAAGCTTACTTGAAATGTCAGTGAAAATTAAACTTTTGATTGATTTTTTATTTTCATAGGGGGCAATTACCCTCCTTGATCATTTGGTAAAAATGAATTTTCCAATATATTAATAAATTTGTGTCTCATTTGTGCTTTGAAGTGTCGGTACCATTCTATAAGCTTTTTTCTCCTTTGAATCTTTTCTTGTAAACTCCTATTTTTCTCTTTTTCTAAAATAGCAGGAAGTTCTTCCCAGTTTTTTACAAAGATAAATGGAGCCCCCATAGTCTTTAGTAATTGCAGTGGAGCTCTATGGTATACAGATGAGTTTCCACACTTGCCTGGTGTCAATTACATCTTCTACAACAGGAACAGAGCCATATGAACAAGCTTCATAAATTCTATAGCATTCTGTATTTACTCCCACTGGGCACAATGTGAGATCACTCTGTAGCAATGCATCTTGATAGATTCTAAAACTTTCATTTGTTTCTTGAGGCTGCCACCTAGAAAAATAAAGAAGCTGAAAATTAACATCCTGTTTTCCCTGCAAGGATAGATATATTACAATGAAAAGTAGAGATCCATGTTGTAATTTTAATATCTAGAATTGTTGCACCGTTTGTAACCACAGATCTAGAAATCAGCAAGGTTTTATTTTCAACCCACATTTTCCTAAATAATTTTTTCAGTATTTATTCATCTCTAAGCTAGAAACTCTATAAGCACAGTTTTCAACTGAGGACATTTAAATGAATCTTTAATGCTTCAAATGCCAGCAAAATAAAACCATATATACTCATTCATAAGCCGATTTATTTTTTATAAAAAAGTGACACAGTTGGCTTTTCAACAGGTCTACATTGTCATCATAGATCAGGGCTTGGCAAACTTCAGTACCCAGCCCATCAGGGTAAGCCGCTGGCATGCTGGGACGTTTTGTGTATCTTAGTGTCTGTAGGCATGGAGCCCCTTATCTCCCTGTGGCTGCGATCCGCCATTCCCTGTCAATGGGAGCTGCAGGAAGCAGCACGAGCTGAGGGATGTACTGGCCACCACTTCCCGCCATTCCTATTGGCCAGGAATATTGAATCATAGACACTGGGAGCTGCATGGCTCCATGCTTACAGACACTCCACGAAAACAAAATTTCCCAATGCGCCAGCAGGTTACCCTGACAAGCTGGGAACCAAATTTTGCCAAACACTGAAATATAGGATTGGCTTATGAAAAAGGGTCATAGCGATTTGCCATTTTTATCTAATCATATTGACGGGACAGCTTATAAACAAATGGGCTCATGAACAAATATATATGGTAAACTTTGTTAAAATATTTTGCACTGGAAGCCCTTATAAATTCATGAGCTAAACTAGAAGGCTATTAATTGGCTCAAAATAGGCCTAAGGAATCAGAATGCTCTGACAGAATTTTTGAAGCAAAAATATTTTTCCCCCAAAGTATTTAAAATCAACGAGGGGATTTACTGTTCTGAAATGAGAATATAAGGCAGCAACTCTCAATCTCTTCAACTTGCTCAGAGGGTCTGAGGTACTTTGTTTGATGCCAGAGATATAATCTCTCTCTAGATATTATATCAACCTCTTTCTCAAGTACCATTATCCAAAATTTCAGAAAAAGTGGTAAATTGCCTCGTTTTATTAAATACTTTTAAAATGTATAATACAAGTATTTTTAACCTTCTATAAGAACAATTTCACAAACTAATTAAGACCAGAATTAATTTGTTTGGTTTAATCATGATAGCCTACCCATTTTATAGTCAGAAGGACAGTCCCGCTACGGTATTGAGGTATTACATAAAATATTACACAGGTATTACATAGTATTACACAAAAACAGAAGCTTGCATTTGCATTCTGTCCTCATCTAGATTGTGCAGGGAACCACATTACCCAAGCCAAAGCACATAAAGATGTTTTGGATTAACTTGGTTCAAGTGCTCTTGGGCTAGTGACCATGTACAGAGCCAAACCAGATTTTAATATGTATGACTTCTACTCTGAGTCCTTACAATTTCAATTCTCTTAGTCCTTGTAATTTACCACCCAAGCTTTATAATTTTATTCTATTGGTCTTGCCTCCGGGTTGTTTGTTTTCTTGGCAATCTGATTCAGAATCCTTTTCTCAAATCCCCTCTATTTCTAGGTCTATTTTTGCAGTCTCTTCTTTGAGATGGAAGTAATCTTTTTAGCAGATTTCTCTGCCTATGTGTTTATTAGTTCTGCCTTCATTGCAAACTCAGCTAGAGATAGTTAAGCATTGCAAGTTTGAAGACTTCTTCCTAGTTTTATTTTCTTCCACCTATTCTAATAAATTAGCTAATCTAAAATAGATTAATTATTCATACACAGAATATGGGAAACTGAAAACAATCAAAACAGTTTTTCACATAAAATCTTTTTAGTATTATTATTTATATTTCAAATGGAGTAAAGTATTCACTAAGTGTGACAAAATTGGCACTCATCTACAGGCCTATTTGAATCCTGAAAATCTTTGTGTTCAGAGTATCTTGTTTGTAAACATATATATCTTACATAAGTTAATTTTAATATGGCCTGAATGTTTAATTCTAAATTCTAAAACTCTAAAAACAAAATACAAGTTGAACCTCTCTGGTCCGGCAACATCCGTGATCTGGCATGATTTTAGTTAGCCAGATGTCCAGTTATCATGGGTGTAGCCAGTGGTTTTTTTGTAAGAAAAAAAGTACTCCAGGCTCAAACTTGAGAGGGGGAAAAAGCGCCGGGGGCCGAAATGCGTTCGTGCCCTTTTAAGAGCTAGGAGCCGGAAAAAAAACCCGCCTCATGTCTCAAGCAGGCTTCTGTCAGGAGACGAACTGCCCAGGAAAACAGGTGCTGGAACACAGGGGGAAATGCCAGTCCTTTACTGTGTGCTATGAAAGTAGGTGATGGTACACTGTTCCGGGCCATACCGTCACAAAAAAAGCACTGGGTGTAGCCAAATTTCCCACAGTCCCATAAAGTTTGTTTTTAGCCACCAGTCCTGGCTTTCAGTGTTCTGTGCTGTTATTTAGCTCTAATTTACCCCAAGTGTCTTGTAAGAACCCAGTAAGCAGTGAAAGCGTTGGTAATGCTGCTAGACAATATTGACACACAATGGTTCAGCAAATTCTCTGGTTTGGCCCCGGTCAGGTACAGAGGGTGCTGGACTAAAGAGATTTAACCTGTAATTCTTTTTTAGATGATTTCAAGTGAGCAAACATTATCCCTCAATTCTTTACAAAACTAGACACACCTCAATAGCCATGGCACTTCTTCCTTCAGTCCACCCATTGTTTCCTTAGGAGCTGTACAAAACTTTATTATAAATGTAAATATTCAATGAATAACTGTGCATCTCCACTAATTTAAGGGACTACCTATATGATCCTGCCAAGATTTAAGGTAGAAGTTGTTAAAAGCAAATTAAAAGTACCACTAGAACTTATTTCAGTTAGTCAAAAGATCTGTTCTACCTCCTGAAGATACAAAATGAATGATATTGTTAAACTGAAGCCAGCATCTTTATACTGGGTTGGCTACACAAAGCTCTGGTTTCATATCTCTCTCTTCTGGTAGGTAGATAATATTCAAAGGATGTACAGTACAGATTTTTAATACCCACTGCCCCTTCAATCAAAATCAGATGCATCTTTGAGAAGACAAGACTGGTTGTAATATGTTGGAGCACTTAGATATTTCTTTCAAAGTCACAACCACAGTATAAAGTGTTGTTGCACACAAAGATGTTAAGTCACTTAAGATTTGTATGAAAATCTTCACTCAGCAAGATTTTCATTGTCATTATTATTACTACTTTATTTACAACATATTTTAAAAGAGATGACAACAGTGATTTAGGACAGGGGTTTGAATAATTCAGCTAGAAAACTATATATTTATGAAGTAAATCATAGCTCTTACTGTTCTCTGGCTGCAATCCAACAGAGTTTATCAAGCCCGTCTTGTTTCAAAACTTCCATTAAGTTCTCCCTAGATGAATTCTTATACACAGTTCCTAAAAAATTACATAGATATGATCTTGGAGAACGTAGCATTGACCAGTTGGGCTCTACCATGGGGAAATTCCTATATCTGTAACAAAAATGCATATGCTATATGTAAGTATTTTTATGTCAGAAGAAAAAATAGTGTACACTAGATGGACCCTTTGCACCGTTTCATGTTTATATAGCAATTTTTGAGAACTGGAATAGCTTTTAATCAGTTCCAATATTTAACTACTGAAAACTTTAAATATAAAGTTGCCAAACACTGATGTATCATTATCATTATCCCTTTGGGTTTTTTTTCCAATTCATATTCTGAAAGACCCCTAACTTCTTTTAGAGAGCAACAACTGGAATTATGCATATATACTACAGAATGCACATCTAAAACATTCTGTTTCAATAGCAGCTGTTCTCAATACAGCCACTTGTTTTGGCTGAAGTTGCTGGGTTAGTGGTTCCTTTGGAATTGACATCTCAGTAATTTGAATCAGATGAAAGTGTATGCTGTAAAAATAATGTGTATACTCCAAAATGAAAACTCAACTGTATCCCTACAACCTGTGTATCTTCACCAATTTAATCTTTGAATTAAACTCCAAGTCACTGATTTTAGTCAGTATAACAGAACCACTGGCTTAGCTAAACAGATCACAGTTACTTTCATGATCTAAATCCAATTTACCACACTTGTACGTTAATGTTAAATTACATGCCTCTTACAGCTGTCACATTTTCAAAATCAGCTAGGATTTTCTTTTAAGTTTGTTATTAGGGCTGGGTCAATAATACTGATAATTTCCCTTCTATTTCTATATTTGTTTTATATGATTACAGTAAGGAAACAATTTGGGAAACACATGCATTGATCATAAAATTTTCCTTGTTTCAAAACAAGCCTTTAGTCCATCTTCACTTTCCTTGACTTCTTCATTGCCTTTGGTATGGTTAATCATACCCTCCCCCTTCTGAACATCTTATTACCCCCCTCCCTCCCACCCACAGCTTTCACAACTCCGTCCTTTCCTGGTTCTTCTATTTCTTTGGACAGCAATTCAGCACTTCTTTCAGAGGTTCTCTCTCTCTTCCTTGCCCTTGTTGCTTGCTGTAGGTTTCCTTCTAGATTTTTACTTGTTTTCCCCACTTCTCTCTGCCACTGTCTCTCACACACTCTTCATTTGGATAACTGCATCCATTTACATGGCTTTAGCTTCCACTTTTATATCATTACCACAAATCTACCTTTCCACTGCTGACCCGTCTCACTTTCTCTCCCTCCTTCTCCTCTCAGTCCTGTATCCAAACCTATTTTCTCTAGGGCATTTCCTTCTAGTTGTGTCATTGTCATAACATTTTCAAAATTGAATTTCAACTTTCCTTACAAACACTAGTTCTCTGCCATTGTGGAGGGTCTGTTTGTTTTCTTTCCAAATTTCCCTCTATTTATAATCTTGTATATTTTAGAAATGTGCACCTGTCTGTCCGTCCATCAGTCCATTTATTCAAGAACTCTTCCTAAATGGTAAGAGTTAGGACCACCACATTTGGTATGTAGCTTCCGCTTATCATAACTTAAAGCAAGGTCAGACACATAGATAAACATAATTTGTCGGGGGAAAGTCAACATGGTTTCTGTAAAGGGAAATCATGTCTTACTAATCTGCTACAGTTCTTTGACAGGATCAACAAATATGTGGACAAGGGGGATCCAGCGGCTATAGTATACTTAGATTTCCAGAAAGCCTTTGACAAGGTCCCTCACCAAAGGCTTTTGAGTAAAGTTAGTTGTCATGGGATAAGAGGGAAGGTCCTTTCATTGACTGATAACTGGTTAAAAGACAGGAAACAAAGGGTAGGAATAAACGGTAAGTTTTCAGAGTGGAGAGAGGTAACTAGTGGGGTCCCCCAAGGTTCTGTCCTGGGACCAATTTTATTCAACTTATTTATAAATGATCTAGAGAAAAGGGTAAGCAGTTTGGTATCATCTGTAAATTTTGCCACCTAACTGCTCAAGATAGTTAAGACCAAAGCAGACTGTGAAGAGCTTCAAAAAGATCTCACCAAACTAAGTGACTGGGCAACAAAATGGCAAATGAAATTTAAAGTTGATAAATGTAAAGTAATGCACATTGGAAAAAATAATCCCAACTATATGTACAAGATAATGGGGACCAATTTAGCTACAACTACTCAAGAGAGAGCTCTTGGAGTCATTGTGGATAGTTCTCTGAAAATATCCACTCAGTGTGCAGCAGCAGTCAAAAAAGCAAATAGAATGTTAGGAATCATTAAAAAGGGGATAGAGAATAAGACAGAAAACATCTTATTACCTCTATATAAAACCATGGTACGTCCACATCTTGAATACTGCATATAGATGTGGTTGCCTCATCTCAAAAAAGATATAATGGCATTGAAAAAGGTTCAGAAAAGGTCAACAAAATTATTAGGGGTTTGGAATGGGTCCCATATGAAGAGAGATTAAAAAGGCTTGGACTTTTCAGCTTAGAAGAGAGGAGACTAAGAGGGGATATGATAGAGGTCTATAAAATCATGACTGGTGTGGAAAGTGAGTAAGGAAAGGTTATTTACTTATTCCAATATAAGAACTAGGGATCACCAAATCAAATTAATAGGCAGCATGTTTAAAACAAACAAAAGGAAGTTTTTCTTTACTCAGCACAAAGTCAACCTGTGGAACTCCTTGCCAGAGGATGTGGTGAAGGCTAGGACTTCAACAGGGTTCAAAAAAAAGCTAGATAGATTCATGGAGATTAGGTCTACCAATGGCTATTAGCTAGGATAGGTAGGAATGGTGTCCCTAGCATCTGTTTCTCTGGAGGTGGGTGACAGGGGAGGGATAATATGAGGATTACCTGTTGCGTTCCCTCCCTCTGGGGCATCAGGTATTGGCCACTGTCAGCAGACAGGATACAGGGCTGGATGGACCGTTGGTCTGACCCAGTATGGCCATTCTTATATTCTTATGGTTGTGCCAGGACAATGGGATGTGCCTGGAATTTGATGGTTTCTCTTACAGTGGAAAGGGATGGGTGTGGTAGGAGGAGCAGTTATATTATAAAATGACCACAGGAGAGCAACAAGGGTCCAGAGATGGGGACTGGGACAAATATAACCCCATTGAGGCAGCAGGGGGTAGAGGTAGAGAAAGGGACAGCTGTCTACTATATATTTCAGAGATTTTGTCATTTTGTGTATGTGTCTGTCTGTCCTGCAGCAGGGGACATGCACCTTGCCTCAGGTTTGCCCGCTGCAGCTGTAGTGGCCAAGGACAAGTGCTTTTCAACCAAGCTGCTGTGATAAGAGAGGGCTGGGGTCATCCTCTCTCCGCAGGGCAGCCTGCTTACTGAACCCCTCCTCCCCAGCCCCACCCCATAACAATGATTTAAATGAAAAACAAAATGTATTTAAGTTAAGGATCCGAGCCATGCCGGGTCAGTCTTCTAGTGAACACGTTTTCTAATGGTCTACAATGCAAATTCAACATGGATCTGAATTTGCAAGCTGTCTGGCTTGCATTATCACTATTGATAATAGAGATTGTGCAGTTGGAATAATTCTGTTAATATGGAATAAGACAGGAAAGAACAAAGATAACTCTCCCACAACTAGAGCCACTGTACAGTGTTAACAAAATTAAAATGTAGTAAAAAAATTGCAAGGCAGTTTATTATGATAAATAATGATAATTATAAAAACTAGAGTTTACCATTTACAAAAATTCAAAGGGTATAAAATGTATTAGCCGCAAGACAAAGAAACACCATTTCCTCCAAAAAATAAAGCACAATCTATACCTCCAATCTTGATTCCCTTATTAAGCCCTAGAGCTCACAGAAGTGCCTCTCATTCCTGCAGCAGATCTTTCCACAGACCAACTTACCTCTGAAAAAATCTTTTTTTATTTAACCCTGGAAAAGGGTTTTAGCCAGCCATGATCTTAAAGAGAAAGCAACCGATTGCACTTACTTTTTTACACTCAAATTCTAGTCTGGCTATGTTTGCGCTTATTATGTGTTCAGAGTGCCTTTCAGAATGACAAAAACATACAGAGTGACTTATATCGGCATATTAATTTTTTTTGCTAGCCCTTCCCCAATCCCAACTGTGGAAAGCTACGTTCATAATTTGTAATGTTGTTTAATCCTTATGTAAATGCTAACAGATGGTCATGTCGGCAAATTTGACACTGATCTGTCACAAGAAGCCCATGAACATGCTCACTTTTTAAAAACATAGCTGCACTTTAACTTACATTTACCTTTAAAATTTCTGAATCTTAATTTTGATAGTCAAAACCAGCAGCATGAATCAAAGTCAAATTCTGTATCTTGCTTAACAGTTATAGACAGCAGAAATTATGTAATTTTTATATATAAAATGTTTGAGATGTATTACTACAGATAAAAACAAAAAAGCATATACAGTTCATGCATAATTGATTCTTCGAGTGTAATTTGTTTATGTTTAACACTTACGTAGCTACTCCTAAAGGCCACTGGAAAATATCTTCTTCATTTACCCAGGTACTGTCATATACTATAAAAAGTAGTTCCACAAATCCCCCGTGTCTTTTCATGTAGGGGTGAATCCATTCATTGTTACACTGCTCACTTCCAAGCAGCACAACTGCAATATGCCGCAGCTTGTGAGTTTGTATTAAAGTTTGTGCATAATGTAACCACTGAGTGGCATAAATGATCTTTGCATCCTCTCTTCCATTCAGAACGAGAACCACATTATCAGCTTCTACTGAAAAGTATCCAGGGACTACGGCTGGACCAGTGATGAAACTGTGAATAATAAAACACAAGCACTTAACATATTCTGAGATATGTTATCAACCTTTATACATATTCCATTTAATATATTGTAAACAATCTGCCTGTAGTGTTTACAAGTATTGTTTCTTCATTAAAATAGACATTATGTAACACAAACTACCTTTGCTGTTGTGACAAATTTCAGATGTACTGAATCTAAAACTATAATTAAAACTTTATTAAAGCTGGCTTTGGCCTTTTACCTGAACAATAAAGAAATTCAAAACTAATTTCAAACAGTGTATTGCACAGACATCGGAACCGTAACTATATTCAAATATTGAAAAAAAATCTCCAATTAAAACTAAGCAGAACATAAGCGCACAAGAACATTAAGAATGGCCATACTGGGTCAGACCAAAGGTTCATCTAGCCCAGTAGCCTGTCTGCCGACAGTGGCCAATACCAGATATCCCAGAGGGAGAGAACAGAAACAGGTAATCATCAAGTGATCTCTCTCCTGACATCCATTTCCAGTCCCTGACAAACAGAGGCTATGGATACCATTCCTACCCATTCCGCCTAATAAGTATTGATGGACCTAACCTCCATGAATTTATCTAGTTCTTTTTTAAACCCTGTTAAAGTCCTAGTCTTCACAACCTCCTCTGGGCAAGGCATTCCACAAGTTGACTGTACGCTGTGTGAAGAAAAACGTCCTTTTATTTGTTTTAAACCTGCTTCTTACTAATTTCATCTAGTGACCCCTAGTTCCTGGAATTCCTACCATAATTAATTAAGGAACACTGCCATCTGTGACATGGATCATAAACTTCAGCTTCATGTCAGAAATAAGAAATCCATAGCACTGTATTATAGGAATGTAAAATCCCATTTAAATAGTTAACCTGTTAAACCAATTAAAGGGGGCTCGCTCCCCCCTGCCTGCCAAGTCTGGGCTGGAGCGGCCTTCTTGCCACAGGCAGGGGCTACTCCAGCCTGGTTGGAGCAGTACCTGCCTGCTAGGCACCCAGGCTCTGGATGACTGGAGCAGCCCCCCATCTGCGATGGAACCCCATGGGGCTGTAGCCCCCCACGAATTAACTGGAACGGTAAACATTAGGGATGCAGACATGTGCTCGTGTACATGGTTAACCGATGAAACTGGGCTCATTGGTTAACCCTCACGGTTACACACAGGCTCTCTTTCCACCCCACCTCCCGTGCTTCTGCCTCTGCGCATGGGGAGCTGGCTTAAAAGCCTCTAATGCCACTGCTTTCTCCCCCCACATGTATACATGTAACTGCTGAAAAATTCAGCAGATACAGGTTTTCAAAAATACCCACATTTTAACATCCCTAGTACGCATCACCCATTAAAGGTGATGCTTACTGGTTAACCGGTTAACCTTTCACATCCCTACTGTATTATCACAGATACTAGTGTGAAAGGAAGGATGATCCAGTGGGGAAGTCACTAGCTTGGAATTCAGGAGATCAGTATTCAATTCTCTGCTCTACCACAAACCTACTATGTGACCTTCACCTCTGTGCTTCAATTCCCCACCTGTAAAATGGACGTAGCACTTTTCTAACGGGAAGGGGGATACATACATTAATAAATCTCAAGGAGCTCAGTTACTATAGTAATAGAGGGGTCATTAGAGAGCCTGAACAGATATCTCACTTCAATCTCATTTAACCATTAAGCCTGACCTTAAAAATACTTATGCATGTGTATAGTCTCACTGAAGTAAACGAGACAACACACATACGTGAAGTTAAACATATCTATAAATACTTGGGTTCTGATCCTGCAAACAATCTAGGAAGGAAGTCGGAGTTAATGTTCTAAAAATTCCCCGTGTGTAACTTAGAACTGGGAAGATGGATTACTCTGAAAGTCAAATGTGACTATGTTCTCCACTGTGTTTGTGTTTATATTTACATTTAAAAAGTTCTAGGGAGGTTAAATTCTTGGAGTAGGTCCATCATGTTCTGTAAAGCCACCATGTTCTGCCTGAGAACAAAGAAATACCCTGATTTTGTTTATATGCTCATTTTGGCAGTTGTCTCTAGAGTTAATATTTTTTTTAAATACCCACATAAAAAGGTCTCAGTGCCCCCTTATAATTTACAGTAGCAAAACAACCCTTCTCCACAAGCAGAATATAAGCTAGAAGAACTACAAATAAACTCCATGATGTAGTAGCATTAAGTAGTCAAATACAGATAAGAATTTACTTCAGACAACCAACAAATAAAAATGAAAAACCCCCAGAAAAAGCCTCTCACTCCCACTTTACACCTAAAAACACACCCTCATCCTTCACACAAAAACCTTTCAAACAAGCCGATACTGTGTTGTGACTGGAAATCATCAAGTTCAGACTATTTTGGATTAAGGAAACACAGATTATTCATAGACAGAAGGAGAGAATTCACCTTTTTATACTTAATGCAAAATGTTATAACTAACCTAGCCAATGTTTAACTTTTTGTATTGATACTTTCACTTTTTAACTTTAAATTCTGGAAGTATATGAAGTGTGAATTGGGTTTGCTTAAAATTGAGAATTGGGAAATTTTTCTCCTCTTAATAGATTAAAATAATCTGGAGAAATCCAGAAGATAGCCTATTTGAATGCCAGTAAAGACGTCCGTTCTCCAAATGAGACAGACATTAATAAATTACACAAATTTGCTAACTATTATTCACCTGAAACTGACAGATAATTTAAAGAAGAAATGTCCTTAACCAGTCAAGATTGAAAAAAATCTGTAAGTGTAGCAAAATATTTCTATCGCTAGTTAAAGCCAGGGCTTGAAAAATATTCTCTTGTCCACACCAAATATCAAACTTTTCTGGGAGACTTAACACCAGTTTATATAGATTATATAAATTCTGGTTTTGAAACAAAGGTATAGTCCTGAAAAGGTAATTTTTCAAACTTCCATTCTATTCAAAGATGAAAGGATGCAGTGCTATGGGCCTGAGACTGCAGATCGACAGGTCCTGTGCTGCTACTCAGAGTTTTCTCAAAGTGCACTGGTATCACTCAGAAGGCATTCAGCCACTTGCAGGATCAGACTCTAAATGCAAACTTTGTACTGAAGAGTTTTCTCTTGTCCCTAAAGTTATACAAAAGCCATTCTGAGCATTAAAAGGCTAGCAAATTACATTAAAAACAAACTGATGACTTTCACCCTGTTAGACTGAACCACAAGTCAAAGGGTCCACACAAGACAGTGAACATCACTTATGCTGTTATGTGGAGGCTTAAGTGGCACATAGGTCCTTTTGCATTTGCAAAAGGTTGTAGAGACTACTATTGTAATCTGTAGGCTGGAAGAGTGGCCATAAAGGAGGGTGAATTCCAACCCTGCCAGCTTCCACTGAGTTTTTTGCTCAAAGCCTATTTATTCTGACTGTAAACAGTGATGGGCAATAGGATTTTTCTAGTAATTTTTAGACATTACATTTTATATTAATCAAACTGTCATACAGACTATATTCAACACAAGGTCTGAAATTAAAGCATGGCAATAAATATGTTCATCGTTGGTCAGAATGAATTACCAAAACAAGCATTTGGTAATTTTGGCAGTCAAAAAAGCAAACAGAATGTTAGGAAGCATTAAAAAAGGGATAGAGAATAAGACACAAAACATCTGATTACCTCTATATAAAACCATGGTACACCCACATCTTGAATACTGTGTACAGATGTGGCCGCCCCATCTCAAAAAAGACATATTGGCATTGGAAAAGGTCCAGAAAAGGGCAACAAAAATGATTAGGGGTTAGGAATGGGTCCCATATGAAGAGAGATTACAAAGACTGGGCCATTTCATCTTAGAAAAGAGGAGACTAAAGGGGATATGACAGAGGTCTATAAAATCATGACTGGTGCGGAAAAAGTGAATAAGGAAAAGTTATTTACTTTTTCCCATAACACAAGAATTCGGGGTCACCAAATGAAATTAATAGGTAGCAGGTTTAAAACAAACAAAAGGACGTTTTTCTTCACTCAGTGCATTGTCAGCCTGAGGAACTCCTTGCTGGAGGAGGTTGTGAAGAGCAGGACTTTAACAGGGCTCAAGAAAGAACTAGATAAATTCATGGAGGTTTGGTCCATCAACAACTATTAGCCAGCATGGGTAGGAATGGTGTCTCTAGCCCAGGGATGGGCAAAAGAGCCTCCACGGGCCGAATCCGACCTACCAAGCAGGTGGATCTGGCCTGTGGAGGCCCTGCTGCTTCCCGGCCCCCAGACCAACTAGGGCCTGGGGCCGGGGAAGCACCCAAAGCCTTCTGCACTCTGCCCCTGCCCTGCGAGCCGCGTCCTGCTCGCAGGGCAGGGGGGAAAGTGGAGGAGTGTGCTCCTCCGCCCCCAGGCCAATTAGGGCTTGGGGGTGGGGGAGCTGCGTGAAGCTTCCTTCACCCTGCCCCAACCCTGCGAGGAGCCCGCGGCACTTCAAAGAGCCACATGCTCCTCACAGGGCGGGAGGAGGCTTCTTCTGTCCCCAGACCGTGATTGGCCTGGGGGTGGGCGAGCGTGCCAAGCCTCTTCCAGGGCATTGGTGCCTAGTGGGAAGGGGGGGGCAAAGGGGCTCCCCTACCCCTGACCAATTATGGTCTGGGGGTGGGGTAGCCCTGCCCCTTCCAGGGTGGCCGGGGTACTTCAAAAATTATTGCCCACCCCTGCTCTAGCCTCTGTCAGAGGCTGGGAATGGGTGACGGGAGAAGGATTGCTTGAAGATTCTCTGTTCTCTTCGCTTCCTCTGGGGTATCTGGCATTAGCCACTGTTGGAAAACAGCATACTGCGCTAGATGGATCTTTGGTCTGACCCAGTATGGTCATTCTTATGTCCATTAGTGTTACAAATACCTTTTCCTTTTATAAATATTAAAATATTTACAATTGTTGGAGCAGGAGCAATAAAATATATAACTGGACACCTTTTCTTGCAATGTTTATTTTTTTTAAACACAGAGTCAGCTAAAGTCAATATAAGAGAAGGTCAGTGTCATGCAACTGGTACCTGAAATGTGTTTTCCCTCCCTTTATATTTCCTTCTCTCCACTGAGCAGTCACATCAGCAGGTTCAATCAGACCTTCAAGAATATGTTGCCAGAGATAAAGACCTATATAAATAATAAAGAGAATGTTGGAGTACTTGGTACACACGTTGCATCTTTTGTCTACAGTAAGAAGCATACCAAAACGATTTATTTCAGGAAGCACGAGGTGGGATATGGTGTTAAATTTTCCTATTTAACACGGGATGGTTGCCTCACTCCACAAAAATAAATAAGCCAACCCCCACTCTTCGGAATTAGAAAGGGAGCATTTTCCACATCAGGCCAAAATTTGGGCAATTATTTTTAAAATCATAGATAGTGTCCTGTTAACTGCTGGACAGGAAAATCAAAAGTGACTGAGTAAATATAATGCTCAACATTTTAAAAAAATATTATCAGCCTTAAGTACACTTGTCAGAGAGTGACCGGATCCTTTAAAAGGCATGTGATTGACTACTTGCTGCCTAGCTGCAGTTAAGGGATAGCATCTGGACCCCATAAACATGGACACAGCTGGCAGGAGGGGTTGGCAGATGCCCACAGATACTACAGGGAATAAGAAGGCTACTGCAGGGCCCTGAGTCCAGAGGGAAACAGACCCTCCTGAAATTGGATAAAGACTTTGTAAGTTTGATTCTATTTTGAAAGACTTTGTGTAGATCTTAATACACCCCCCTAAAGGTCAATGCTTTGAATCTGGAATGTACCTTTTTAAGGGGCCCTGAGTGAAGACCTCGGAAGAGCCACACATGGCCAGGAGGGGAGCACTGCAGTATAGTCATGCCCAATTACAACATTTGAAGGCATGAGAACAAGTGAGTATATGTGTGTGGTGGGTTCCCCCCGAAACATGGAATATTCTTACAAACACCAGCATCTGAATACAAAAGACCACCTTTGCATTGTTACAGTTTCAATGAAAAATCCTTCAAAAGTTCCATTTACATTTCAAGAAAGTCAAGGTCGTCTGGAGTTTTCTGGATAGAAAATTGCAACACTTTCTAAGATGGAGGAATTTTCAGATTAATGACTAGCAGTGCCAAGAGAAAGGTGTCCACTTTTAGATAATTAAGGCCCCAATTTTGCAAGCAGTTACACACATCAGTTCAATATGAACACTAACATGCTTTAAATTATATATGGAAATGTTCTAGGTGGGTCACTGCATCCAGGGCCATATTAATTCATCAGCAGGCCCTGGCGTATCCCAAACGTACACTTTGCCCAGCCCAATCCAAATGGGGGGTCTTGAGAGGAGGGGACAGCTTGGAGACTAAGCCCACACCACACTTATTCTGCAGCAGCAGCAGCTCCTGTTTCACAGGCCAGACCCAGCAACCCATTCTGGGTGTTGTAAGATGGCACATAGAGTCCATAGCTCTTAGGTCCTGCCAGGCCCCACAGCTCTTCCCCAGCCTTGTGGGACACGAGCCACTGTTGAAGGCTGAGCTTGGGCAAGGATCATTTCTAACTCCCCCCACGTCATGGCCTCCCTTTTACACTGGGTTGCAGTATCAGGGCAGAAGGTGGTGCATATATGTAATCATAGAGGATCACACACACAAAAAGAGGAAAAAAAGAACAGTGTGTTTGGTGAGTCATCTTAGTAAAAAGTTTGGGAAAAGAACCAATCTGCACAACCTACATGATGATCCTTCTCTCTTAACTTCTGATCTAGAAGCCAGCATGGAAAAGTATTCAGTGGGACTCATCAGTTTTTTGAATGGACAACTCAAATCTACTCTATTTTCTTAGGATAATCCAGTAAAGAGAATCCCTGACAGCAGAACAGGATAAACAAATGATCAAATATACCAAAGAACTGCAGTTTCTTTCTACTGTGTTCTTTATACAGTTCTTAATAATAAATACTTACCACTTATACCAGGTTTCCACCTGTACATAGCACAGTACTTTAAACAGGTAAACTCACTGTTATACTCATTTTACAGACTGGAAAAAAGGGACACAGAAAGGTTAAGTGACTTGCCAAGGTCACTTAGCAGTAGTAAACATATTAATCATAAGTGCTCACCAATGGCTGCTTTACCCCAGATCTGTACTCTGAGGTCTATTTGTTCTTGCTGGGATTTCATATGTTTTAACAGCTGAAGGTTAGTTTCATATCTCTGCTGTGAAGCAATCTGCTCATTTTTTTCATCTCCTTCCCAAGGATTCCATTCTTCATTTCCCAAAGAAGAGTGTTCTATGTTTGAAAGACACACATTTTGCATTAACAACCTCAGGTCTACAAGTCTACTCCTAAGTGTCACAGAAATAACAGGTGTCACTTCAGTAGATGTTTTCTAAGGGACTGTCCCACAGCAAAACTATTTTGACAACAAACTTATCAGCCATGGTTACAACACAGTTTGCACCTGTGTTCACTGGACTAGTCAACAGTGGCAAAAATTAGACTTCTAATTTCCTCACAGGTAGCAACAGAGGAAGCTTTAGCATAGCTGGGCTCAGGTGTGCCCAGGCAGGATTGGGGGTCTATGTTTGTACAGCACCTAGCATAAGAACACCCTGAGTTCTACTGGGAATCTATGTACTAATATAATAAAAAGTGAAGGTTTTCATCCAGGGAATGAGAAATTTTCACTTTGTGGAAGTCCCCATAAGCAGCTTCTGCAATGAAAGACTGCAGAGCGTGAGGAACAAAACAACCAAGACAGATCTGTATTTTCCATATTATAGTACCTAAATTCAAGATGCTGGAAATATGCATTTTTCACTAAGGTGACTTGTACATAAAGTTACATCTCATTGATGACAAAATACAAAGAATATTTCACCAAAATTGGGAGCTGACTAACTCTTTTAGCCAGAATAAGCCCTGTATTGAATTAGGAGATAGATTACAAATCACTGCTACTTTAGTAAAATCCCACATTCAAAATGAATTGGCCCTAAAAGGAAAAGGTTTCAGAACAAACTGGCACAATGGATCATGTACATGACATCAAAGAAGTGGACCTTCTACAAAAAAAGTTTAATTGTGCTGCACGCAGCAGCTCTGCCCACTCCCAGTCATTATAAGTCAATATGGATACAGAAGTCAAAAAGTTTTGATAAACACCAAAATTATCCTTAGTTATTACACTGTCTCTTTAGGAGAGAAGACATAAGCAATGGTTCCTGACTGGGTATTTAAGTTTTAGTGCTAGGAAATATAGTTGGTAGGCTTAAGAAAATTTCCAGTTTGCCTGCTCTCTTCCCATTGATATATGTATTAACTGCTGGTCCCGATTCAAACTGCAGTTAGAAAACCAATGATGTGCTTTAAAATGTCGGCATTTCTATATAAATAGGCTTGGCACAATTTGATTTTTATATAATTTTGACTCAGTATAGATGTTTATTTTTAAGTATTTTTTTTAAATATCACAATTCCAAGAAATTATGAGGGTGGGGTTCACACAATTTAACGACAGTAGACACTGAAGTTCAACAGATTACTGTATTATAATCCATAAACCCAAACTGTCAATATCATGTCAAAATATGCGAAGTAAATAACATTAAATCAACAAGCCATACCAGTTTTTTCTTTTATTCACTTTTTTACTTGAATAAATTCTCTTACTTTGTCTATCTGTAGATTTTGACTGTAAGTGATGGAAATATTTTTCAGTATGCAGTGTTGTCAAGCACAAGTGGGTGAAGATTTCCTTTGGGGAGGCTAGTCTCCGCCCCCCGCTTAGCTGCCCCTCCAGTGAGTGGGACTGAGAGGTCAGCCTCAGCCAGGTCAAGCTCTCAGCCTGGACTGGGACCTACAGCAGCACTCTTGATCCTCTCCAATGCTCTGAGACTATAGTCCCTCTCCCACAGTTTGGGGCCACAGCGGTGGAGCGCCAAACTCCTCCCTCTTCTGTAACTTCTGCTCACCCCCACTCTGCCTCTTTCTCCCTAGGCCCCACACCCCGTTCACTCATTCCTTCCCTCCCCGTCTCTGCTGTTGCCCCAGACCAGAAAATCAGTGCCCCCATTCCTAGGCAAAAGGAGATTTTGCTGGGGCCCCAAATTGGCCAGGGCCCCTGAGGTAATCTGGCACTCTCCCCTCTAGGGTTGCTAGATGGTTTCAACAAAAATACCGGACACAATTGACATTACATCACAATCTACATGACATCTTATTTAGAAAATACTAGATATCTATATTTTCTCATTTATATTTTCTCAGTTTGTTTCCCGAACAGAAAGCTCAAATACGGGACTGTCTGATTCAAAACCGGACACCTGGCAACCCTACTCCCCTCTACTCGGCAGTGTGAGGCTTGGGTAGGTTTAGCAACCCCAGCCTCCATTACATGAGAGTGTAGCTGTAGCCAAGTTGGTCCCAGAATATCAGAGGTAATAGCTTTCCTGGACCAACTTCTAGGGTTGCCAGGGATTGGCCCGGACAATCCAGTATTTGCGGCCTCTGTCCAGTAAAAAATAACACAGAAAATACCAGACATGTAAAATATCCGGTATTTTCTGTTTTTCTTGGACGGAGGGCTGCTTGGGACATTTTTGTCTGGTGGGGGAGAGGGGAGATTTAAAGGCACAGTGTCTTTTTTTTTTCCCTCAACAACTTTGGTCCCCTGTTTTTTTTCCTCAACAACTTTGGTCTTTTTTTTTTTTTTTGCTCACCCAATTTTCCCCCCGCCATGTTCAGTATTTTTTGTGAAAGTATCTGGCAACCCTACCAACTTCTGTTGGCAAGACAGCTGAGCTTTTGAGCTTCCACATGACTTTGCTTCAGGGTTGGGAAACATTTTGTCATCAGTTTGCATCCACATGACTGACACTGCTGAAGAGCTCTTCAGTATCTAAAAAGGTGTCATAAGGAGGAGGGAGAAAACTTGTTCATCTTGGCCTCTGAGGATAGAACAAGAAGCAATGGGCTTAAACTGCAGCAAGGGAGGTTTAGGTTGGACATTAGGAAAAAGTTCCTAATTGTCAGGGTAGTCAGACACTGGAATAAATTGCCCAGGGAGGTTGTGGAATCTCCATCTCTGGAGATATTTAAGAGTAGGTTAGATAAATGTCTATCAGGGATGGTCTAGACAGTATTTGGTCCTGCCATGAGGGCAGGGGACTGGACTCGATGACCTCTCCAGGTCCCTTCCAGTCCTAGTATTCTATGATTCCATGTGTGGATATAAACATACTACAGTTTTAGGCTAAGGGCTTCAATTGGGGGAACCAGTTGTGCTGATTTTATAGGGACAGCCAATCCCCAGGGCTATGTTTTACGTAGGTGCCTATTACCCCGCCTTATTTTTCACATCTGCTATCCGTCCCCCGAGGCTCACTAGCCATTGCAACAGCAGAGGCCACGGGCAGGTGTCTCTACTCAGACGTTATCTTTGGCTCCTAGCTCATAACCATCAACCCAACCCGAATGGCGCAGCTGGCTGCCCACTTCTTCAGCTTGCTGTAGGCGCAGCCCTTGCTCCGGCCGCGGGGAGAAAGCTCCAGGAGCCTCCGGGCGGCTCGCCCCGCACTGGCCCTTGGCTACCCGGCACCAGCATCTCCGGGCCCCGAACGGGGGGGAGCGGGTAGTTCACAGGGCAGGAGCCAAGGGGGCAGGAAAGGACTGAAGGGGCCGCCCCGCCCGCGGGTAGCAGCAGCCGGACCCGCTCAGTCCCCGGGCAGACGTGACAGCGCAGCCGCCGGCCGGGCCCGTCTCTCGCGTTACCTCTGCCGTGGCGCTGCTGCCGGGAGCCGGCGCGGGAGGCGGGCGGGCGCCGCGGCCGCAGGAAGACGCAGTAGGCGGCGTAGAGGGAGAAGAGCGAGTAGGCGGCCAGCAGCGCGGAGCAGAGCCGCTTCCGCGTGGGCCGCATCCTGCCGCGGCCTCCAGGCCGCCCGCGCGCCGGGGCCCGCCGGTCACGCGTCAGCAGCGGGCTGCCGCCGCCGGGGTGTGGCGCCGCGCCGGGATTGAATTGGCCCGGCCCGATAAGGGACCCCGCCCCCCAGCAGCGGCCCCACGAAGCCAGGCCGGGCGGTTAAGGTTCTCGCTCCCGCCGCCACAAGAGGCAGACTCCAGCCTCCTGGCAGTTTGGGGCCGTCTGTGTTGTACAACGCGGGAAGCCGCTTCTGCTTCCCTGGGAAAGTCTGGCTCACCCCGCTGCAACAGTCCCGGAAAACACATCTGGATTTTGGTACCTGGATCTTATTGAATCCTGGTATACTCTTGCTCCAGGCTAAGGATGTTAAGGACTAGATAATCGAATTGACTAGTCATAGAGGCAGCAAAAGGGGAGAGGGAGAGGAGGCACCACCTGGTATTTCAACAAAGCCACAGCGCAGCATGGACTCTAAGTCCCCTTCTGATCCCACGCTCCATGTGAGTGATTCTGCTTTGAAATGCACAAGAGCCCCTGCTGGGGACTCCTCTACATTTCAAAGCTGGCACCTGCCCTGTGCAGCCTGGAGTCAGCAGGACTTCTCACTGGCCCCAGGCTGCACTACTCTACTAGTAAATTACTTGATACTTAACATCCTTACTCCAAGCCCCAACATCTGCAGTCCAGCTGAGAAAAAAAGAAAATGTAGCAGCTCCTAGAGCACCAACATATCCAGATCCGGTTGCATATTGGTAGAGCAGCACTGCAAAGTACAAACACCCATCTATCATTTCTATTCTGCTGTACCCAGACTAATTAAAAGACAAGGATATTCCAGATAGGCAAATCCAGTCAACTAATAGAAAAGCATAGCTGCTCCAATGTCACTGCAAAAAATCCTGGTATCCCCCTTCAATAATCCCAGCCAAAATGCATACCGAGTCCTTAGAGCTGCTCCTATGTATTTTTGTCTTCAGTCCACAAATGGTATTGTCAAAATATATCATTCATTGCTGGTCCTATTTGATCAGAAAAATCCAGGCTCCAGGTAGACAGAAAGACCATCCTCCACACAATCCTGCTCTGTCTTTCTGGCCTCTCTTGCTAAGTATCCTCTAGCTGTTCTCCTTCAAGCCTTGATGAGTCTGTACCTTTTATTATGACTATTATTTGTATTACAGTAGTATTGCTAACAGGCCCCATTGTGTTATGTGCTGTCCATACTCAGTAATGGTCTCCACCCTGAAGAGTTGACACTCTTAAGTTAGGGTTTCCCAACCTATGGGTCCAGACCCAAATATGGGTCACCATTACATTTCAAAAGGGTTGCCAAGTGTCTCCCCAGGTGGCTCTTAAGGAGCCATTCACACATTTTTTGAATTGCCCTGGGTCACCAAGTCTTCCTGAATTGTCAGAATGGGTCCCCATCTGGAAAAGGTTGGGAACCACTGCTCTAAGTAAACAAGACAGCTCAATGATGGGAGGGAAAACAGAGGCAGGAAGCAACTTAAGATCTCACAACCGGTAAATAACTAAGTTGAAAATACAGGCCATGTCACTTGAGGTCCAGTATTATATTATAGTCTCAGCTCTTTCCGGTCTGTGCCTAAGCATGCTGCCCTATCTTCTCCCACTCCTTCTATATGGAAGACAGCAGCAACAGAAAGAAACAGATCATACACAAGGCTAGAATATTGGTATAGAAGGATAAAGTTTGTTGAGAAAGGACTGTCAGGGAAAAAGGGGAGGAGTGTTGCTTTATTATTTAAAATGTATACACTTAGGCTACGTCTACACTGGCATGATTTTCCGCAAATGCTTTTAATGGAAAAGTTTTCCGTTAAAAGCATTTGCGGAAAAGAGCGTCTAGATTAGACGACGCTTTTCCGCAAAAGCACTTTTGCGAAAAGCGTCGTGCTAATCTAGACGCTTGCTTATAAAAAAGCCCCGATCGCCATTTTCGCTATTGGGGCTTTTATAAAACAAATCTGAGCTGTCTCACTAGCCCTTTGCAAGAAAAGCTTTGCGCAAAGGACTTTTGCCCGAATGGGAGCAGCATAGTATTTCCGCAAGAACACTGACAATCTTACATGAGATCGTCAGTGTTCTTGCAGAAATTCAAGCAGCCAGTGTAGACAGCTGGCAAGTTTTTCCGGAAAAGCGGCTGATTTTCCGGAAAAACTTGCCAGTCTAGACACAGCCTTAGATTGAGGTTAAGATGGAAATAGGAAGCAGACTGGTTGAGAGTCTCTGGGTAAGGATAAAAGAGGAAAAAACAAGGGTGATGTCATGGTAGGTGTCTACTACAGCCCACCTAACTAGGAAGAAGAATTGGAGGAGGATTTTTTTAAAACAACTAACAAAATTACCCAAAGCACAAGACTTGGTGGTGATGGGAGACTTCAACTATCTAGATAGCTGTTGGGAAAATAGCAGGGTACAGCTTATCCAACAAGATCTTATAATGTATTGGAAACAATGTTTTTATTTCAGAAGGTTGAGAAAGCTTCTAGGGGGGAGGCTATTCTAGATTTGATTTTAACAAATCTAGAGGAATTGGTTGAGAATTTGAAAGTGGAAAGCAGCTGAGTGAAAGTGATCATGAAATGATAAAGAGTTCATGATTTCTAAGGCAGGACTACTCAACTTTGGAAGACCTGGGGGCCACAATGATACTCACAGCACATGCCGAGAGCCTCAGCTTCAGTGTGGTTGCATATACATGCAAATATATATGCATGTATATGCAAATAGCTTCTTTCATACTGATGGGCATGAATTCAAAGATTAAGGCAAGATTACATAACATGCAGGCCCCATTTAAGTTAGTTTTGCTGATATTAGTAAAATGCAATATTTACCTGATTTCCACCCGTATGATAGCACTTTTAATGAGAAATGACAGTCCAGGAATTTAACTACTAAAACGCGTATCAACAGAAGACCGTTATAGTGACTACTTTTTTGTTTGGGCTTCACAATTTTAACAAATCAAACACTGCCAATACAGTACTGGAATTTATTGGAGTATAAGTAAAATCAATGTGAAGATTGTGTCTGCAAACACTGCCAGCTGTTTCACATCAGGCTTGTATTGCTCTGTAGCAGCATGGAGACAGTTGGTCAGATGTCTGTCAGTAAGAGAGGTGCACAGTTTTGACTTTCTGATTCCCATGGAGGAGAATTAACTCTCAGACATATGTAGACCCAAAGCAAGTTAGCACTTTTTTGGCACATTTAAGTAATGCAGGGTGCATGTCTTCCTGTACATAGGTCATCCAAAATGTTTTAGTGTCCTCTTCCTTATGCCTAGGTTTTAGAATACTATTGTTTTGCAATTGTATCATCTCTTCTTCAAATGTGGCCCTCTCAACGCCAAATCTCACCGCTAAAGGTGAGACTGCCTTTACCTCAACCCATCAAAGGTAGCAGAGTAAGCATTTCTTCAATATATTTTCTGCCATTGAAAAAATGCACCCAGATTATGAGCTGAGATATGTTTGAACAATTAGTAGATTTGTCCATTGCCAGACTGCAATACTCAGTGCTTTCAACGTCTTTTAGCAATTTAGAAAACAGATCACCTGAAATGCTTTCAATTCGTCTTACTACAGTTGAATCAGACACTTGGGCTGTGTCTACATTGGCACCCCTTTCCGGAAAAGGGATGCTAATGAGACACTTCGGAATTGCAAATCCGCGGGGGATTTAAATATCCCCCGCGGCATTTGCATTTACATGGCTGCCGCTTTTTTCCGGCTCGGGGTTTTTGCCGGAGAAAAGCACCAGTCTAGACGCGATTTTCCGGAAAATAAGCCCTTTTCCGGAAGATCCCTTATTCCTACTTTCAAGGGTTTATTTTGAAACACATTGGTTTTCCATTTCTCTCTGCAAAAGTGAATTCCATCTCCCAAACAGAGTTGAAAACCCTGTGTTCCTTCAGTGTTTTGGGTGTTTTAACCTGAAGCTTCAAGCTACATAATAACAGCCATACTGGGTCAAACCAAAGGTCCCTCTAGCCCAGTATCGTGTCTGCCGACAGTGGCCAATACCAGGTGCCCCAAAGGGAGGGAAACAGAACAAGTAGTCATCACCTGATCCTTCTCCTATCCACCTGCAGACAAACAGAGCTAGGGATGCCATTGACGGGCCTAACCTTCATTAATATAGCTAGCTTTGTTTTTTGACCCCTGTTAAAGTCCGAGCCTTCACCACATCCTCTGGCAAGGAGGTCTATAGGTTGACTGTGCGCTGAGTGATGGGAAAAAAATGGTTGTGTGTTTCTTGGAGTGATTTTACTCAGAAAAAGTTTCCAAGCCAGAGTGCACTATCCTGTCGACACGAGAGTTCAGGGTGGCTGCCTCAACTGATTTTTGGAAGGGACCCACAGGGCCCAGGGCAGCCTGAGGGATTACCAGAGGACCTGGGGAGGTGGGGAGTAGGAGAGAGGGAACAGCAACAAGAGTTAGCCCTCTCCACTCACTGTGCTGGCAGGAGCAGTAGTGATCCAGCAGCCGTCTTCACTCTGTCCTGCTGCCCATCTTTCAGGCTGCTGCACTCAGCTTCACCGCAGTAACAGTGAAGCAGATGCAGCAGCCTGGGAGAGGGCAGGGGGCACAACGGAGCAGGCTCCTGCCACTGCAGTGAGTACGCGGGCTGGAGGGTATGCCTTGGTGTCAAGCCCCCCTGGTAATGCCCCAGCTAGCATTACTCAGAAAAGGGGGCTCTGGGGAAAGGTACAGAAGGGTGCAGAGCAGAAGCAAAGCAGAGGTGGGTCTTGGGGAAGGGGTGGTGGAGGGGTTTCCCGAAGGGTTGCCCCAGACCCTGACCTGCTCTAGAGATGGCTCTGATAGGACAGCTCTCCCCCATGGCCTGAAGGGGCACATGATCCTTCCTGCTCTCCTGCATAGTTCTCCCCTGAATAAAATAGAAACCACTTCAAACAAGGAAGGGCAGCAGCACCCCCAGTTCCAGCATCTGTGAGCATCCTGGGTTTGTGGATTATTTTGTTAGTTGCTCCTCTTCCCTCCTCCCCCCCATTCACTGTACAGATAGCCTAGGTGCCTATCACAGCATTGCTCCTATGCTTTTCTAGGCACCTAACCTCAGGTAGCAGAAGAGATAAGCAGGAGAGGGCTGGGATGGGCACGGGGAAGGGGGGGAAGCCTCCACATGGAAGCGTTTGGCAGCCTGGCAGAGGCAGGTCTGAGGAGCGGTCGCTAACGTGCCACACCACAGCTCCACAGGGCTAAAGGCCAGTTGTCCCACCAGTAGCTAGTCTCTAGAGTTGCCAACGCAGCAGCTCAGCTCAGCATGTGTTAAACCCCAGACCAAGGTGATCTCAGTCCCACAGGCATGTGTGTGAATCCCATGGGGAGGAGGGGGACTAGAGTGACACTGGAGCCTAATTACGGCAGCACAGGAATCTACAGCGACCCTGAGAGAGTAGCCAAGAGCGAGGGGAGGTGGGGAAGAGGCAGATCCTTCCGCTGCCCCAGCCCGGATTGACACCCGTGCTCGGCCCAGGCCAGCCTGGTCTGACACTGCACTTCCCTCCTGCTCATAACACCAGGCGGGGCAAGACCCAGCCTGAATGGACCCCAGGACTCAGACCAAGCCCCAGTACAGATCTTTCTTGCTCCAGGCCTCGCTGCCTGACTCCAGTGCTGCCTCTTGCTGCCCTCCCTCCCCTGCCCCGCTGGCCGGCAGCTCCGCACATGCTCCGACTGGCGGCCCAGCTCAGTGCAGTGCCCTGCGGCAAGAGCCAGCCTGGTTCCGCTCGCAGGGAGGTGCTGCCGCTGGTAGCCACAGGCCGAGCCTGCATATCACCACAGCAACGTGGTGGGTGGGCGGCCTGGGAAGCAGCTCAAGGTAGGCTGTAGGGAGGCTGGGGGGCGAAGACCTCGCACTGAAGCCCTGCAAGGTCTCGTAAACCCAAACCGCACTGTGGGCCATGCATTGAGTAGCCATGTTCTAAAGAGCAGTAGGAGGAAAAACAGCAAAATAAAGACAATGAATTTCAAAACAGAATTTAGCAACTCAAAGTTGGTAGGTAAGGTCCCATGGGAAGCAAGACTATGAGGAAAAATGGAAGATGTCAGTTTTTCAAAGAGACATTATTAAGAGGGCAAGAGCAAACTATTCACTGCATAGAAAAGACAGGAAGTATGACAAGAGACCATCCTATCTTATCTAGGAGATCCTGAATAATCTAAATACCAAAAACGAGTGATACAAAAAGTGAAAAGTAGGTCAAATTAGAAAGGATGAATAACATAAGTATGTAGAGGCAAAATTAGAAAGGCAAAAATCACAAAATGAGCTCAAGCCAGTTTGAAACAAAAAGGGCAACAAGAAAGCATTCTACAAAGATATTAGAAGCAAGAAGACGACCAAGGACGGAGGAGGGCCACTGCTCAACGAAGAGGGAAAAACAATACCAAAAAATGTGGAAATGGCAGGGTGCTTAATGCCCTTTTTGATTTGGTTTTCACCAAGAAGGTTGGTGCTGATTAGACACCTAATATAGTGAATGCTGGGGAAAGTGTGCTAGGCTCAGAAGTTAAAATAGGAAAAGAACAAGTTAAAAATTATTAAGAAAAGTTAGATGTCTTCAAGTCCCCAGTGTCTGATCAAATGCTTCCTGGAATACTCAAGGAGTTGACAGAGGAGATATTTGAGCCATTAGCTATTATCTTTGAAAAGACACAGAAGATAGGAGAGCGTCTAGAAGACTGGAAAATGGCAACTATAGCACCCATCTAAAAAAGGGAAATAAAGACAACCCAGGAAACTACTGACCCATGCCAGGAAAGATAATGGAGCAAATAATTAAGGAATCCATTTCAAAACATCTGGAAGATAATAAAGTGATAAGTAACCAGTATGGATTTGTAAATAGGAAATCATGTCAAAACAACGTGATAACTTTTATAGATAGGATAACAAGCCTTGTGGATAAAAGGGAAGCAATAGATGTGGTATACCTAGACTTTAGTAAAGCATTTAGTACAGTCTTATATGACTTTCTTATAAATAAACCAGGAAAATCCAACCTAAGTGTGGCTACTATAAGGTGGGTGCATAACTGGTTGAATAATCATTCCCAGAGAGTAGTTATCAATAGTTCATAGTCATGCTGGAAGGGCATAATAAGAGAGGTTCTTCAAGGATCAATTTTGGAACCGGTTCTGTTCCCAGAGCGACCAGGGAGAGAAGCGGACAGGAGCTGCAGACAGGGGAGTTTGAGAGGGACCGCAAGAGATCCCGCCGCTGAACAGGCTACTTGGTGAGAGTACTTGCTTTTGGTGTGAGTGAGTTTGCTTGACTGTTTGAATTTTGTTTGTTTGTTGAATTCTGAATCTGATTTCAGGTGACTGCAGTTTCAGTTTCAGCTGCTGTGGCAGTTGGGACTAAGTGCCTGACCCTTTGTTCCCCTCAATTGCTCTCTTGATTGCATCTGGTCAGCCTTCCCCTGTGTGACTCACGAGGGGGAAGGCCTGGCCTAGGCAAGCAGGCTTTAAAAGCCAGAGGCAGAGCAACCAGGGAGCGAAGCGGACAGGAGCTGCAAACAGGGGGAGTTTGACAGAGGGAGGCCTACGATGGTCAGGAAGACCAGCAACACCTGTGCCAGCACTGCTTCTGTCTCCTCCACCGGCGCCTGTAGCCAGACAGAGCACCTGAGCATGGATGCCTCTACCCAGATCCTGGTGTGGTTTTGCAGGGACTGTGGATTGCAATTCCCACTTATTGATATCCAGGCTGGGGAGATCATCCAATGCGAACGGTGCCTGCTGGTGGAATCTCTCAGGCAGCAGGTGGCAGAGCTACAGGAGGAGGTGGCTAGGTTGAGGAGCACCCGCATCCCTGAGAAATTCCTGGACCGTGTTCATGAGGAGACAGCTGAGGTAGCTGTCCTGGTACACAGGACTGGGACACACCACTGGTGGAGGAGGAGACGACTCAGGGTGGACAGTGGCAGCTGGTTACTTCTGGCAGCAGGCACTGCTCCACCCGTGCTCCAAACCCTCCCGCCGTGGTACTAGGAAACCGTTATGCTCTTCTTTATACAGGAGATAAGCAATCACCCCCTACACCGGAGGAGGAGAAGCCCCGTACCCCCAAGGCTAGGAGGTCTGCTGCCACCACTGCGAATAGGAAACGTAGGGTAGTGGTGGTCGGAGACTCTCTTCTGAGGGGGACGGAGGCGCCCATCTGTCGCCCTGACATTTAATCTTGGGAGGTATGCTGTCTGCCGGGGGCCCGTATCCGAGATGTTACGGAGGCATTGTCAAGGATTATCCGGCCCTCTGACTACTACCCCATGCTACTCATCCATGTGGGCACTAATGATAGTGTGAGGTGTGACACTGAGCGGATCAAGAGTGACTAAGGGAGATTAGAGAGGCTACCAAAATAAAGAACTCTATAATAATGGGGGATTTTAATTACCCCCATATTGACTGGATACATGTCACCTCAGGAAGAGAAGCGGAGATAATATTTCTCAATGGCTTAAATGACTGCTTCTTGGAGCAGCTGGTGCAGGAACCCACAAGGAGAGGCAATTCTCGATTTAGTCCTGAGTGGAGCGCAGGATCAGGTCCAGGAAATAACCGTTACAGGACCGCTTGGGAATAGTGACCATAATATAATAACATTCAACATTCCTGTGGTGGGAAGAACACCTCAGCAGACCAGCACCCTGGCATTTAATTTCAAAAGGGAATTACACAAAAATGAGGAGGTTAGTTAAACAGAAATTAAAAGGCACAGTGACTAGAGCCAAATCCCTGCAAGCTGCATGGAAACTTTTAAAGACACCATAATAGAGGCCCAACTTAAATGTATACCCCAAATTAAAAACATAGCAAGAGACCTAAAAGAGTCACCGTGGCTTAACCACCATGTAAAAGAAGCCGTGAGGGACAAAAGGCATCTTTTAAGAAGTGGAAGTCCAATCCTAGTGAGATAAATAGAAAGGAACATAAACACTGTCAAATCAAGTGTAAAAATGTAATAAGAAAAGCAAAAAAGATTTTGAGGAACAGCTAGCCAAAAACTCAAAAGAAATAACAAAATGTTTTTAAGTACATTAGAAACAGGAAGCCTGCTAAAAACCTGTGGGTCCCTAGACGATTGAACTATAAAAGGCGCAATCAAGGACGATAAAGCCATTGCGGAGAAACTAAATGATTTCTTTGCTTCAGTCTTCACGGCTGAGGACGTTGGGAGATTCCCAAATCTGCACCGTCCTTTGTGGGTAATGAATCTGAGGAACTGTCCCGGATTGAAGTGTCATTAGAGGAGGTTTTGGAACAAATAGAAAAACTTAATGTTAACAAATCTCCGGGACCAGATGGCATTCATCCAAGGGTTCTAAAAGAACTCAAATGGGAAATTGCTGAACTATTATCTGTGGTTTGTAACCTATCCCTTAAATCGGCTTCCGTACCTAATGACTGGAAGGTAGCCAGCGTGACACCAATATTTAAAAAGGGCTCTAGAGGCGATCCGGCAATTACAGACCGGTAAGTCTAACTTCAGTACCTGGCAAATTAGTCGAAACAATAGTAAAGAATAAAATTGTGAAGCATGTAGAAGAACATAATTTGTTGGACAAAAGTCAACATGGGTTCTGTAAAGGAAATCCTGTCTTACTAATCTATTAGAGTTCTTTGAAGGGTTAACAAACATGCAGACAAGGGGATCCAGTAGATATAGTATACTTAGATTTCCAGAAAGCCTTTGACAAGGTCCCTCACCAAAGGCTCTTGTGTAAATTACATGGCCATGGGATAAGAGGGAAGGTCCTTTCTTGGATTGAGAACTGGTTAAAAGACAGGAAACAAAGGGTAGGAATAAATGGTAAATTTTCAGAATGGAGGGTAACTAGTGGTGTCCCCAAGGGTCAGTCCTAGGACCAATCCTGTTCAACTTATTCATAAATGATCTGGAGAAAGGGTAAGCAGTGAGGTGGTAAAGTTTGCAGATGATACCAAACTGTTTAGGATAGTCAAGACAGAAGCAGACTGTAAGGGACTCCAAGAAGATCTCACCAAACTGAGCGATTGGGCAACAAAATGGCAAATGAAATTTAATGTGGATAAGTGTAAAGTAATGCACATCGGGAAAAATAACCCCAACTATACGTACAGTATGATGGGGGCTAATTTGGCTACGACAAATCAGGAAAGAGATCTTGGAGTTATCATGGACAGTTCTCTGAAAACTTCCACACAGTGTGCAGCGGCGGTCAAAAAGGCAAATAGGATGCTAGGAATTATTAAGAAAGGGATAGAAAATAAGACCCAGAATATCTTACTGCCCCTGTATAAAACTATGGTACGCCCACATCTTGAATACTGTGTACAGATGTGGTCTCCTCACCTCAAAAAGATATTTTGGCCTTGGAAAGGGTTCAGAAAAGGGCAACTAAAATGATTAGGGGTTTGGAACGGGTCCCATATGAGGAGAGGTTAAAGCGACTGGGACTTTTCAGTTTAGAAAAGAGGAGACTGAGGGGGGATATGATAGAGGTGTATAAAATCATGAGTGGTATGGAGAGGGCCGATAAAGAAAAGTTATTTATTAGTTCCTAAATAGAAGAACTAGAGGACACCAAATGAAATTAATGGGTAGCAGGTTTAAAACTAATAAAAGAAAGTTCTTCTTCACACAGCGTGTAGTCAGCCTGTGGAACTGCTTGCCAGAGGAGGCTGTGAAGGCTGGGACTATAACAGAGTTTAAAGAGAAGCTAGATAATTTCATGGAGGTTAGGTCCATAAAAGGCTATTAGCCAGGGGATAAAATGGTGTCCTTGGCCTCTGTTTGTCAGAGACTGGAGAGGGATGGCAGGAGACAAATCGCTTGATCATTGTCTTTGGTCCACCCCCTCTGGGGCACCTGGTGCTGGCCACTGTCGGCAGACACGATACTGGGCTAGATGGACCTTTGGTCTGACCCGGTACGGCCGTTCTTATGTTCTTATGTTCTTATGACTACAGGGCTCTGGGGGTACGGGTGAAGGAGTTTGGAGCGCAGGTGGTATTCTCTTCAATCCTTCCTGTCGAAGGTAGGGGCCCGGGCAGAGACAGGTGCATCCTGGAGGTGAATGCCTGGCTGCGAGGATGGTGTCGCCAGGAGGGCTTTGGCTTCCTCGACCATGGGATGCTATTCCAGAAAGGACTGCTAAGCAGGGATGGCGTCCACCTTACGAGGAGGGGGAAGACCCTATTTGGATACAGAATGGCTAAGCTAGTGAGGAGGGCTTTAAACTAGGTTCGACGGGGACAGGTGAGCAAAGCCCACAGGTAAGTGGAGAACATGGAGACCTGGGAGATGGATCGGAAATGGGAGGGAGCGTGGGCTACAATGGCAGAGAGAAAGGAGGGTCAGGGCAAAACTGGGAGGCAAGGTCAAATCAGGATCTTAGATGCCTATATACAAATCACGAGAAGTATGGGAAATAAGCAGGAGGAACTGGAAGTGCTAATAAATAAGTACAATTATGACATTGTTGGCATCACAGAAACTTGGTGGGATAATACACATGATTGGAATGTTTGTATGGAAGGGTACAGCTTGCTCAGGAAGGATAGACAGGGAAAAAAGGGAGGAGGTGTTGCCTTATACATTAAAAATGAACACACTTGGAGTGAGGTGGAGATGGACATAGGAGACGGAAGTGTTGAGAGTCTCTGGGTTAGGCTAAAGGGATTAAAAACAAAGGTGATATCATGCTAGGAGTCTACTACAGGCCACCTACCCAGGTGGAAGAAGTGGATGAGGCTTTTTTCAAACAACTAACAAAATCATCCAAAGCCCAAGATTTGGTGGTGATGGGGGACTTCAACTATCCAGATATATGTTGGGAAAATAACACTGCGGGGCACAGACTATCCAATAAGTTCTTGGACTGCATTGGAGACAACTTTTTATTTCAGAAGGCTGAAAAAGCTACCAGGAGGGAAGCTGTTCTAGATTTGATCTTAACAAATAGGGAGGAACTGGTTGAGAATTTGAAAGTGGAAGGCAGCTTGGGTGAAAGTGATCTTGAAATCATAGAGTTCACAATTCTAAGGAAGGGTAGAAGGGAGAACAGCAAAATAGAGACAATGGATTTCAGGAAGGCGGATTTTTAAGCTCAGAGAGCTGATAGGTAAGGTCCCATGGGAATCGAGACTGAGGGGAAAAACAACTGAGGAGAGTTGGCAGTTTTTCAAAGGGACATTGTTAAGGGCCCAAAAGCAAGCTATTCCGATGTGTCGGAAAGATAGAAAATATGGCAAAAGACCGCCTTGGCTTAACCATGAGATCTTGCATGATCTAAAAATAAAAAGGAGTCATATAAAAAATGGAAAGTAGGACAAATTACAAAGGATGAATATAGGCAAACAGCACAGGAATGCAGGGGCAAGATTAGAAAGGCAAAGGCACAGAATGAGCTCAAACTAGCTACGGAATAAAGGAAACAAGAAGACTTTTATAAATACATTAGAAGCAAGAGGAAGACCAAGGAGAGGGTAGGCCCACTGGTCAGTGAGGAGGGAGAAACAGTAACAGGAAACTTGGAAATGGCAGAGATGCTTAATGACTTCTTTGTTTCGGTCTTCAGTCTGTAGGAATGCCTAACATAGTGAATGCTAGTGGGAAGGGGGTAGTTTTAGAAGGTAAAATAGAAAAAGAACAAGTCAAAAATCACCTAGAAAAGTTAGATGCCTGCAAGTCACCAGGGCCTGATTACATGCATCCTAGAATACTCAAGGAGCTGATAGAGGAGGTATCTGAGCCTTTAGCTATCATCTTTGGAAAATCATGGGAGACAGGAGAGATTCCAGAAGACTGGAAAAGGGCAAATATAGTGCCCATTTATAAAAAGGGAAATAAGAACAACCCAGGAAACTACAGACCAGTTAGTTTAACTTCTGTGCCAGGGAAGATAATGGAGCAAGTAATTAAGGAAATCATCTGTAAACACTTGGAATGTGGCAAGGTGATAGGGAACAGCCAGCATGGATTTGTAAAGAACAAATCATGTCAAACCAATCTGATAGCTTTCTTTGATAGGATAACGAGTCTTGTGGATAAGGGAGAAGCGGTGGATGTGGTATACCTAGACTTTAGTAAGGCGTTTGATACGGTCTCGCATGATATTCTTATCAATAAACTAGGTAAATACAACTTAGATGGGGCTACTATAAGGTGGGTGCATAACTGGCTGGATAACCGTACTCAGAGAGTAGTTATTAATGGTTCACAATCCTGCTGGAAAGGCATAACGTGGGGTTCCGCGGGTCTGTTTTGGGACCGGCTCTGTTCAATATCTTCATCAACGATTTAGATATTGGTATAGAAATACGCTTATTAAGTTTGCAAATGATACCAAGCTGGGAGGGGTTGCGACTAATCTGGAGGATAGGGTAATAATTCAAAATGACCTGGACAAATTGGAGAAATGGTCTGAGGTAAATAGGATGAAGTTTAATAAAGACAAATGCAAAGTGCTCCACTTAGGAAGGAACAATCAGTTTCATACATACAGAATGGGAAGCGACTGTCTGGGAAGGAGTATGGCAGAAAGGGATCTAGGGGTTATAGTGGACCACAAGTTGAATATGAGTCAGCAGTGTGATGCTGTTGCAAAGAAAGCAAACATGATTCTGGGATGTATTAACAAGTGTGTTGTGAGCAAGACACGAGAAGTCATTCTTCCGCTCTACTCTGCGCTGGTTAGGCCTCAGTTGGAGTATTGTGTCCAGTTCTGGGCACCGCATTTCAAGAAAGATGTGGAGAAATTGGAGAGGGTCCAGAGAAGAGCAACGAGAATGATTAAAGGTCTAGAGAACATGACATATGAGGGAAGACTGAAGGAATTGGGTTTGTTTAGTTTAGAAAAGAGAAGATTGAGGGGGGACATGATAGCAGTTTTCAGATATCTAAAAGGGTGTCATAAGGAGGAGGGAGAAAACTTGTTCATCTTGGCCTCTGAGGATAGAACAAGAAGCAATGGGCTTAAACTGCAGCAAGGGAGGTTTAGGTTGGACATTAGGAAAAAGTTCCTAACTGTCAGGGTAGTCAAACACTGGAATAAATTGCCCAGGGAGGTTGTGGAATCTCCATCTCTGGAGATATTTAAGAGTAGGTTAGATAAATGTCTATCAGGGATGGTCTAGACAGTATTTGGTCCTGCCATGAGGGCAGGGGACTGGACTCGATGACCTCTCTAGGTCCCTTCCAGTCCTAGTAGTCTATGATTCTATGATTCTACCTGCCTGCGGCTACACGCGGCACGGACTAGGTAGTTCGAATTAGGAGCTTTAATTCGAACTACCTAGTCCGTACCGCATGTAGCTGCGGGCAGGTAGTTCGAACTACGGGGCATTTAAAAATGGCGGCGCCCGGGAACATGCAAATAAAGCCCGGGATATTTAAATGCCGGGCTTCATTTGCAAGTTCGAATGCCTACATTAGCCACCCTAGTTCGAACTAGGGTGGCAGTGTGGACATACCCTTATACACAGACGCCTTAAAAACCCACATCCCAGTTTGGGACAATGTTGGTTAAATACGCATTGTATCTTGTGAACTGTGTCAGCTGATACTTGTAATCTCTCATAACCCAATCCTGATCCCAGATGTACAGTGCCTTCCTTTTTTAACTTGTATAATGTGACTTTTATTTCAAACATTAGCTTTAATAAAATTTACAAGCATACACTGGAAGGCAGCCTTCTCTCCCAAACTCGGCGTCCAGGGAGCTGCTGAGGTAAGTGGCAATGTCCTGCTCAGAGAAGGTCCTGGCAATGTGCTTTCTGATCATGTCCTGCATGGCGCTCTCTGCGATGCTCCTCACTACTGAGTCTGGGCACATCAGGAGGCGGAAGGCATGTGTGATCATTGCCACGTAGCACAAATCACCCATCTGAGGCACATTGGTGCCACCCTGGCTGTGGAAGATATAGATGATGTCGGTGAAGGCAGAGCCATTTCCTCACCAGTTGGCTGATGGTGCCGTCTGCTTTGTTCATGGGCATCTGGGCCACAGCCAATCCCCTGAGGACAAAGGAGATGTGGGGGTGTTCAGAGCGTTGCCCTTTTTCCAGGGGGTGAGCAAGGAGGAGTCAGTACAGGCTGCATTCTGTCTTTGGGGGTCTGTCGGATGTGGACTCCGTGGACGAACCCAGGTGTTGGTACACCTGCCTCTCCTTAAGGGAGGCTATAATGTTGTCCAGAATCAGGAACCGTATAGTCCAGACCAGATCCGTGATGCCACTGTTGACGTGTAGGGAGATGCACTTTTTGGCACTGAAGCAGAGACCTGTTCACTTGATGGCCCAGCTGGTGACATCGAGCATCTCTCCGAGCTGTCAGCAACCAGCACCAGGTCATCTGCTGTAGGCCAGGACATTGATTCTCTTGCCACGCAGGTCAGACCTGGTTGGGCTGCCAGAGATGGCTCAGATGAGTGGTTCCATGGCCAGGTTGAAGATGATGGGGGCTGAGGGACCAGCCCTGTTTTATGGTGCAGTGGATGGGGATGGCATCTGTCTCTTAGTCTGAGGAGTGGATGGTGGTGGCGCAGTCTTTGTAGAGGTCCCGGAGCAGTTGAAGGAAGGTGTGCAACATCCCGACCTCTCCAAGGGTTGACGAAGACGTGTTGGTGGAGAAAACTTTAGGTACTCCAGAACCAAAGCCCTTTTAGCAGGCAAAAGGAAATTGGTAGGATTGGCAGAATTTTTATTTATCATTAGTTTGATGCATACTGTCTGCTTATTTCTAACATTTTTTTTCCTACTTTTAAGAATTTAAATTATTACAGTTGCGAGAACTTAATGGAGGGGATCCAGACAATTATTTTATTGAGTAGACATTGAAATTTAAGAAGTTAAAACTTGTGATGTTGACAGTTTGTTTTTAATAAAGTAAATATATAAACTTCATAAGCAACATTTTTGACTTAGCCTGTCTAAATTTTGATCATCTGTGGAAGTGTTTTTTTTAACATTTGTGCATGTAATGAAAACATTTGTCAGTATTATAAGCCTATATACAGGCTTCTAAATGCCCAAGTCCATTTTGAAAGTGAACTTTTAGATTCCTAAATGCTGAGCACAGCAAGCTCTAAATACCTATAAAAATCTGTGCCACAGTGACTGAAGAATTTGTCATCTATTTCTCTAAATTATTTTTAAAATATTTTTCAGAACATAGACTTTATTAGATTTTATTTCTGTTGCTCAGTCTTCAAAAATAGCAGGAATACCATTACTGTTCATCCATCTTGATAAAATCTCATTATTAGCAGTAATAACAACCAACTACATATAATAAATACATTGACCTTTGCATCTTTCATTTCAGTACATATGTTCTTACGAGGATTTGTAAATCTGTTCTCAGATGTTTTATTGTTGTTTCAATAGGCTTTGCGATTTTGCTCTCTCTCAAGATCCTTTCTGAAACTATTCTGTCCTCCCCATTATAAAAAAAAATTGTTCTGATCTAGATTGGCCTTCTTTCTTCCATAATCATTAGGAATTTGTGAGATTACATAAAATATAAACAATAGGATTGCTTTGGTTTGTTCCCCTTTTCACATACATTGTCACGTGCCTTTTGTCAAAGAACAGGACATCTTGAAATTCCACCATAACAAATTATCCTTGTCAAAAGCAAATTATTTCTCAGTATAATTCACACTATATATCAGCACAAGACAGCCAACTCCCTCAGCTTCAAATAACCCACTTTAGAGTGAATAGTAAGTAACAGAGCAAGTAAATGACCAATGGTAATTGCTGCACACAAGCCTCTGGAAATAGTAGCGAAGTGCTTTCATTAAGTAGTCAGATTCAAACAATCACAATAATAGTAGCTCTTATTCTAAATTACTAATTATTATGCAGCACTTAAAATCCATTCAGTTACTTTAAAAATTTCAGCATATGATCAAAAAACTTTGACTTTGCTGTGCGAAGGGGAAAAGACCAAGAGTTTAACTGGAAAGACTGGATGCTCAAAAATTAAAAGGTGATTTAAAGTTTCTAAATATAGAACTATATTATATTGTAATGGCTCTTCACAGTCAGTTTCTTTTTCTGAGCTTTACTTATTCGCCTTCTGCTTGGATACTTTCAGAAACTCTGAGGTTTGCAGCTTTCCATCTATAGCTGGAAAAATACACATAAAAAATCCTGGGAAAATAGATACACTGGATTTTAGCCTAGTTTGCATATGTAGAGGAAATGCTACTGATGCAGTTCCATAGTGAACTACAACAGAATTATTCAAGTTATACTATTCTGATTTTCTTGTAGGTTTTAGATCAGACACGTACAACTAAAGACAAGAACTAGTTAAACAGGAGGAGCCAAAGTCATGGGCCTTTGCAACTGGGGCATCATTTAAAATTTTGGTGGTAGTGGGAGGCAACTTTAACAATTCTTCTTAGGCACCTGAAATCTATAGGGTTTTATCTGCAGATAACTTAGGAGTTAGCTGTAAGGAGCACTGCATCTAACTCCTATATAAAAAGAGAATTATATAAATATTAGGCCCACTCAGCTCTAATAGTAACATGTGCTCACATCTTGTGTCAAGTTACTTAAAAGACAGGAGTTAGGTTTTAAATTATAAAATTATAACTCTTGAATCCAACAATTGAACCAATTGTAGAAAGTAATCTAGATTTTTCTATCACTATTTTGCTATTCATCAAGCTTGGAATAGAACATTTAACTTTTGGAAACATCCTATTAGAGCAAGATCTTGTGAATTTATACTGTCCCTGCCTGGGGTTCTAGAGGTGTTATTCCATTACAAATTGACTAGAAACTGATCTTAAACAGGAGTAAAACTGACATTTCCATGATTTTTGAACACTTGGGGTTGGTAATACTGTGAATCAGGCTCACCAAAAATCATAAGATAGTGTACAAAAATAGATTTGGTGTTCTTTTTATCTGACTTCTGCTTTTTGAGCCTTTAAGGTGCAGTGGAGACACTGTAACACACACAGACTCACCACCCCTGAGTCTCCTGCTGGCCACCCTGAGAATTAGCTCATTTAGCAGGGCTCCTTTGGTGTCTCACTCATTGAGATTCTCACTGTCTTCACTGTTTTCACGGCTGGACCCGTGTTGCTCCTGGACCACAGAATCCTCTTCAGGGCACAGTCCTCTAGCTGTGCCTGCTCTGCTGGCTCCCGCCTTCCAGGGAACTGGCAACTCCCAGTTTTACTTCTCACCTCAGAGGCTCATTGCAATCCTCAGTCTAGCCTCCTTCTCCATGAGCAAACTGCAGTGTGTCTTAGCCACCCCCATCATCAGCAAGCGGAGGGAACCAGGGATCCTAGAGGCAGATACTTACTGTCCTGCTCCACCTCTCCTCTACTACTCATTTCCCTGGGCCACTTCACCATTGTTCCAGCACCTTCTCTGGCTTTTGTGACAGACACCAGCCTGGCAGTCATCAGCCTATTGTTCTTCTAGCCTCTGCTGACTTTGCCCAGCCCTGCTCCCTGTTAGGTGTCTCTTTTAGAGCCAATCCTTCTCCCTCTGCGCGCGCACACACACACTCTCTCTCTCTCTCTCTCTCTCTCTCTCCTCCCTGGCCCAGATTGGCTGCCCCAGGAAGCCTTCTCATTGGCTGGATCTACAACCCCTTCTCTCATTGGCTAAAGGTCTGCACAGGCACCCCAAGCACTGCCTTAACCCTTCTCCAACAGTGTCGGGGCAAACACCCCAGTGTGGGGCAGACACCCATAACAGTCACATTTTGAAGCTTTCTCCACAGCCATGAGGACTAAAAACTTTATTTTTAAGAATGAAGAGTGAAATCATCACTTGTCCACTTGAGTAATAGTTACCATGAGACTCATGACAAATTATTAGAGTTGGCAAAACTGCTTTTGTATCTGTTTAAAGCAGTGAACATAAGAACGGCCATACTGGGTCAGACCAAAGGTCCATCTAGCCCAGTAGCCTGTCTGCTGACAGTGGCCAGCACCAGGTACCCCAGAGAGGGTGGTCCGAAGACAATGATCAAGCGATTTGTCTCCTGCCATCCTTCTCCAGCCTCTGACAAACAGAGGCCAGGGACACCATTTCTATCCCCTGGCTAATAGCCTTTTATGGACCTAACCTTCATGAAATTATCTAGCTTCCCTTGCTTGCCTAGATCCACCCCCCGAGGCTCAGGGCCCTCCCCCCAGCATTGGGGAGCCTGTTCTGGTGCTCCAGCCCCACTGCTGCCCCCCTGGGGGCTGGAGCACACAAAATCTACTAGGCTGGGTCCCTGTAGGCTCTAGTGTGGGAGGAGAATGTGGGGAGTGTCTTTCTCCTTCTCAGTCGAGGGCCACAGTGAGGGTTTTTTTTCCCGCTTCTCACTTGTGTGTGGCCTGACATTTTTTTCTGTGGGTCAGTGGCCCCGACCCAAAAAAGGTTCCCCTCCCTGGTTTAAAGACTAGTTACTTTCCAGAAGGCTCTTAAACTCTACTTTATTCTATACTGCAGGAGAATACCAGAAAACACCCAGAAAATTGCAGATTTTAAAATTGAGAATAATTTGAGAATTCTTAGGTATATCAGGGTCCCTGCAGGCAGAACAGGAAAACACATAGGCATAGGAGCTCTGAGCAACTCTTCCTCTTGAAAGTTAGTGTCAAACCTTCTAGTCCTTAAGTAAAATTTCTATTGCCATTAGCATTTCCACCCAGAGATTAAAATGTGCATGTGCTCATACACTTCATACTTAAATATCTGACCCATGTTAATCAGGACTATGTATTTTATACACTTTGGCTCAGGGACTACTTTTCCAGCATATTCTGAAAAGTGCTGAGCACAAAGATAGTACCCAGTGAATATTACAAAACTTGACAATAATTGTCAAGTTTATGGACTCTCTGGATGCAATTCTATTCTTTATTCTGGAATTGGCCTGAATACAGCTGAAACCCTAAGCATCTGAGGCATAAACACATCGGGTACTAATACAATACTTTCTCATTCCTTCCTTTTCTCAAACTCGGAACAAAAAGCAACAAAACAAAATGGTTTTCAGTTAAAATATAAAAGTGAACAGCCATTGCTCTACAGCCCAGCATGGGCAGAATCTGCTGCCTCTTGGGGGTTAAGTGATCTCCTTTTGTCTGACTCCTTTTTTCTTCATTCTTCCTGACCTCTATGACCTCAGGATTTCTCATGACATCCTTCCCAAATGCCTGTGACCATTTGCTGGAGTCTCATTTCTCAGTCCCACTTTTTTTGCAACAAGCAGCAGAGACATAGCCTGGTCCACAAGATATCAAGCTAGCTCTCAGAGACCTGGGTTTTACTCCTCCTACAAACTTCCTGTATGACCTCAGGCCAGTGCCTTAGGGACAAAGTTTCAAAGCCTTTCAGGCACGGAAAGATGCAGCTGGTCCCCTGTGAAGTGGCCATAGATTCCATCCAAGAAATACCAGTGATTATATGACTATAAATGTGCTTATATAGGAGAACAAAAATAATATGAATCTACATTAATCCTATATGCAGCTGGTCCTGCAAGTTATCTCCTGTGATTGTGTGATTCATGCTATCCAGCTATCTGTTGGAAGGTTGGGGAGGAGTAGATGCCTCACACTACAGACAATTTCCAGGAGTCTAGTACTTAAATCATTTGCTGGTTATATAGGTTTCAGTCAGTACCTAATGATGGTGTGAAACATCCAGTCTTGTAATTTATTCTAGAAAGATTTTTCCTCATGTCCAGATTCATTGATAAACTCTCAGATATGAGTTAGATTTACTGTTAGTTGATAAGCACCATGCTATAAATACATACTACTAAATTTAGCACTTATTTTTTCCTACTATGTTTGGCTTGTCTGGAAAAAATGGTGAGATTGCATCTGTATGGTATTCTTTTGAAGGGGTGAGCTGCTACTGTAGATTATATTCTTTGAATCTGAATGGAGACAAAAACTGTAGAGCACTGCTGACATCCTAGTTAGAATAACTGACATAATTAAAACACATGCACTGAGAAAATAAGAGAATCCATTATTGTGCCTAAACCAATTTAATTAGGCAATACCCTAGTGACTGCATGAAGAATAATTGTAACCAAAGTTCCCTCTATTTTTTCCCATACATGTGCAGAATAAATTCTGGTATGTGCACCAAGGCTTTGTGGGTACTCTGCTAATCAGCAAGGTGGCATTTGAATTTCTCCTGGGTGGCCCTCAAGCGCTCATCTTATAAGAAGCACTGATTGTAACACATCTTCTATATAGGATGGTAAACACTCCTTCCTTACATTAAAATGATGCAGGACTCATGGGTTCTAGATGAAACGTTTTATCATTTCCTGAGCGGTACTTCAGTTAAGTTTTATTTGTTGTATAGCCTCTTAACATTACCCAATCTTTATGATGTAACATATATTAAGGGACTTCTGTGCCAGTTTTACATATTCAGATGATGTGATATGAACATATTTGAGCTTCATTCCCCTCATGAGGGGAGGGGATAGTTATTATTGACAAAGAACAGTGAGTTATTGCCAGATGGAAACTCCTGAGCCTCTTAATTACTATCAATAATAAAGGCTCCAATCCCATGAATGAGAAGTGCTCAGCTCAGTACAGGAGCAAGGAGATAATTGACGCTCACAGACATTAATGTGAGAGGGGACCTGTGACCAGTGTGCAACCTGAGACGGAGGTATAGCTGAGCATTTCTGTCTCATTAATCTGAGTTCTTTCTTGCACTGTGATGCTGTGACAAGCTGCAAAGTCCTCCAAGTTTGCTCTCACACCAACGTTCACAGGCAGGGACCGCACCCAACTGTGTTCATGAATGCTCTGGCCAAGCAGTCCTGAACCCACAATAGAGAGGTTACAGCTAAAATACTTGCAGCTTCCCAGCCTAAGACCTCAGAGCTGTGCCATCCCACCCTGGTAAAAATCTGTCCAGTATGAATTTATTACTCAGTCCGACACTTCTGCAAAGAAAAGTAGATGTGCACCAGCTCTTGCTCATGAGCTGAATTTATCCCCTTTGCACTTCAAACAATACTTAGTGTTTTAGGTAAAATCTAAAATAAACGTATTAGCTATAGAAAGATAGCTATCACTTATCACTTAAAAGCAACAGATTATCTAGTAAATAAACAAAGGAGATTATCTAGTAAATAAACAAACTAGACATAGGGGTTTCTTGCTCAAGAAGCTCCTGTTGCCCGTCCACACTGCCTTCTTGCGCAAGAGGGCTTATTCCTCATGGGGAGAGGAATAACTCTTGCGCAAGAAGCCCTCTGTTCTGACACTTTACTGTAAATTTACTTTTGCAAGAATGCGTATGCAGTGTAGACACGCCGCACGTTTTTGCGCAAAAATGGCTGTTCTTGTGCAAAAAGCCTGCAGTGTAGACGTAGCCATAGAGTCTTAGGGTTTGCTGAATATTCAGTGTGTACACTAAAAAGCCATGGGAGTTCCTCTGATGTCTGTTTCTTGGCCCCACACTATCCTTCTATAATATGACTGAAGTAATGTACTTCTTTGGCTTAGCAGTACAAAAGTCTGGCTGAGAATATTTAGTGATTTGTGCCTGGAAGATAACAGCAGCATTTCTAGCATATTCCAATATGGAGATGAAGGGCTTCTAGTTTATATTATGGAGGTGAAGGGCTTGGAAGGAGAAGGACAGAGGCTGGAGGGGTTGCTGTAGTAGGTTGAGGTCCCGATGATTTTCCATCCCAATCAGATGGAGAAAGCATCAAAAGTCAGTACAGATAGAACCTGGATTAAGTCAAGATTGCTTATGATTCCATGCTGTGGAAGCCTGTTTTAGGAGAGTTGTATGTGCAGTTTTCCCCAGCCCCCTAGGGTCTGAGGAGCAAAGCAGAGTCAGTGGGCATCTGTGCAGATGTCTTGAGTTTTGACAGTCCCCCAAGATCCACGTGATGTTGGAGAGAATCAATGGGTTCAGGGAGTAGATCTCCTGGATATGTCTAAAGTGAGGACAAGTCCAACTTCCAGTTCCTTCCCCCATCCTTGCCCCTTTGTTGATGGGAAGAATTTCTCTCTTACAGGTTGTCCTTAGGTAAGGAAGGAAGGGAGATTTGATGTACTGCTATATCTGCAGACAATGAATAGCTTCTCTGTGACCACTGCCACTTCCTTTCTGTCTTTAACATCTGAGCCTCTGTGAAACAGCTTGAGAGTGCAGGTGAGAATTAGAGACACTGTAGACCTTTCAGGAAGTTCAGATCCAAACTTTGCCATTGGCTTCTCTCTTTAATGGGCTGAACAGAAATTCTGGATTGGAACATCCATATCCTTACTTTGCAAAAGGCTGGGATCAAATTTAGCAGCATGGGTCTATCTCTAGTAAAACATTAGCTACATCTACATTGTGCTCTCTTGAGCAAGAACATATGCAAATGAGGCGTGGCGATGAATATGATGAACATACTTAATGAGCCGCCATTTTGCGCAAAGGGCTTTTGCGCAAGACCGCCCCCCCCTTGCACAAGAGCCGTTCTACTGCTTATTTTCAGCAGTGTAGACTGCTCCTTCTTGCACAAAATGGTGGCTCATTAAGTATGCAAATTTGCATATGTTCTTGCGCAAGACTGGGCAATGTAAACGTAGCCAATATGTTTGTTTTAACAGAGCCACCATTAGATGTTTAGCCACTGAACATGCCATGGAAAAAAGTGCCCCAAATGTCTTTTTTAAAAGTAACACTGAGTTTCATATATGTATAAAACAGACAAAGCACTGATAAGGTTTTTATAGCCATAGCTGAGTTTATTTCAACCGCTCTAGTGTATATGTATGTTTATATTCAGTCCCTGGTAACCATACATTTTATTCAAGTTTTCAGTTTTACTTTGACAAGTATTTTAAAATTGCTGGCAAAATTATGTGTTGGTGACCTTTTTAAGAAGTACACAGTGTGTAATGTTAATATGACAGGAATTAATATTTACAATGTTATGGTAGGAGTTAATGTGGTATTTTTTGATTACATAATAAATGCCATGTCTGTTCTTTTTAAAAGGTTAAAAGAGCAGAGGAGAATATTTAATCCACATTCTTATTTTAAGATACAGTGGGTTCTAAAATGATTTGACTACAAGTTAGAATTTGCAAATTGGCTTTACTTAAAATTGTCTGGACTTCAAAGCTATCTCTGTTACAAATCTCAGTACAGGTTTGACCTCCCTGGTCCGGCATCCTCGAGACCTGATTGGTCCCAGATGAGGGATTTTTCCAGACCAGGGGGATGTAATTTCACGCCCCCTACTGCTGTCTCCCCCTGCTACCACCCCCCTACCAGGCTTTCAGGTCCTCCCTGCAGCCCAGCTGAGCCACGTGCTGGCTCTTAGACCCCCCCTGCAGCCCAGCTGAGTCACGGGCCGGCTCCCTGCCCTCCCCTGCAGCCTAGATGAGCTGAACGCTGGCTCCCTGCCCCCTCCCCACAGTCCAGATGAGCCGCACGCTGGCTCCTGGCTCCCCCCTTGCATTCCAACTGAGCTGCATGCTGGCTTCCGGGCCCCCCACCTCCCTTCAGTGCACTGGGACCCTCTGATCCTGGAACATCCAGACCATGGATGTTGCCAGACCAGGGAATCCTGGATTTTAGAGGTGCAAACTGTATTACAAGTACACCACTGAGTCTTAGCGTCAGTTGCATCCTTTCAGCCATTCCCATGGTTGTTAGTAGTCCAGTGAGGACTGGAAGATATTTAAATGTGATGATCCCAACACTGTGCCCTTATGTGAACTAAATTTCACCAGGTCAAACTTGAGAAATGCCAGAATTATGCAGGAAGTTTGCATAATCTCTAGGCTCGGGATCTTCACCAGTACATTAACCCTTTGAATTCTGCTGTAGTGCATGCATGTAGGTCCCAGCTGGAAATTAGAATTCACAGGTAGGAGCGGAGGTGGAGGTCAGGCAAACTTGTGCATTTTTTCAGCCTGGTCTGAGATCAGGCCCACCAACAAGGGAGGGAGGCGAAGGAGGCAGTTGCCCCAGGGCCCAGCAAGTCAAATGGGCCTTGGGCTTCCGGACGCTGCCACTGCTACTGTGGCAGCAGCAGCAGTACCCGGAGCTGGAGCCCTGGGCACTATAAAACGCCACTGGAGCTCTTCACAGTTGGACTAGGTGGTACAGAGGGCTGGCTGCTCTGGCCCTGCTCCTTCTGCCTGAGGTACCACCCCTTACTGAGGTGTGGAGGTGCCCCCCCATCTTGCCCCAGGGCCTGCAGAAGCTGTGTGCCCCCCGTCTGAGATACTCCCCAGAGTAGATGCACGTTGATGTTCCAGAAGAAAATGCTGATGGGCTATAGTCAGAGAAGATACTATGCTGGTTCCAGTCACTGAATTCTAGTGAATGTCAATCACAATACAATCAGTTCAGTGTGGATGTGTCTTCAGGTGGAGCGGGGCCTGAATACAGATTACATTAGAACAAGGGTTCTCAAACTGCATTGCACTGTGATCCCCTTCTGACAACAAAATGTACTACATGACCTCGTGGGTGAGAGAGAAGCATAGGCATGCCTGAGCCCCACCGCTGTGGGTTGGGCAGGGCAAATCCCAATGATTTCAGCCTCAGGGTGGGGGCCTATAACCTGAGCCTCAGCATCAAGAGCTGAAGCTGTTAGGCTTAGGCTTTGGCCCTGAGACCCAGCAAGTCTAATGCCAGCTGTGGTGAGCCCATTAAAATGCAGTTGTGACCCACTTTGGGGTCACGATGCACAGTCTGAGAACCCTTGTATTAGAATGTAGACTAGCTCGTGCTACTGTTTTTTGACTTTGACAAAGCTTACATTTACAGATGAGATGCAAAATCATTTTATTTGGGCTAAATAAAAGGATCCCAATATTAGAAAATACTGTGCGGGGGATTCTGCCCTATGCCACTAAGAGGAGCAGCTCTCACTACTCTGGAAGATGGGGTTGGGAGCAAGGTTATGGGGGCTTTAATCTGCTTTTATGTGCTCCTGAGTCTAGACTGCTGCAGGGGTTGAAGAGGTTCCTGCCATAACTTAGACCAGCCTTTCTGGGCTACAATACCACTAACCAGAAACTGCAGTCTTGTGGCCCTGTTACTGATACTCCCCTCCTGCCCCGATACACCTAGTGTTCCCAGGCTTGTGAGGGGTCTTTGGTTGGAAAAACTAAGTGTGAATGCTGATATTTAAACACATTCCATACCCCTAAAATGGATAGCAATAACTAACTATAGACAGTTATAGTTCGTATCTTACAGATCAGAGAGAAAGGTGAGCATCCAGAAACACAGGATTTACCAAAACTCTGTAGTCTTTGTATTTCCTCAGAAGCTGGAGATTTAGGGGTGAATCAGCAATGAGCTTTAATGCGTAATATACATCTCTCTGTATCCTGATATAAATCCTATATTGGCAACATTAACCTACACCCCGCTATAGCATCTGATATATGTATAGCAAAAATTAAAAAAATCGTATCATCTGTTGCCTATAAAGATGTTAGTATATCACTCAGTGGAAATGCAGCCAGTGTGTTATTTCTCCCTGCTGTGCCTGTCACCTTTCCAAGGTTCACCTTTTCTTTCCTTTCTTACTTCTTTCTTCTCCATCAAGAGGAGTAGAAGCATAAAAAGAGATTAATTTTTATCAAGCCATATTAGTGGGGCTGGGGACTCAAGGCTGCACCAGTCACAAGAGAGTTTTAAAGTGAGGAATTGGATTTTGTGAGGACTTACAGTTTATTATCGATATCTTCATTATCTGTTCATGTTGACTAGACTTTGTAATATCCCTGCCTCAGCAAGGTGAATTTAATATCTTCACTATATTATTCTCCTGATACCTTAGGATCTGAATGACAGACATACAGAGGATTGGAAATTGATTGGGTGGCGTTCACATGTGACTGCACATGCAAGAGAAAGACAGAAGAGAGGAGTTCACACCAGTCTAAAAAAAGCTTACAAGACCTTCTTAGTTAGGACAAAAGCTTACAGGACCGTCTGCCTTTCCTTCTTAGGTAGGACAAATTCTCTGTGCAAGGCATTGGGATCTTTTGCCTTTATAAAAGTGTAGCATCAGGCCACAAATACACGTGTGTGTGTGTGTGTTTTAGACTATCTCTATGCATCTGTGATTCCATTTGTTCAAGAACTCCTCAAACTGTAAGAGTTAGGACCACCAAATTTGGTATACAGCTTCCTCTTACCTTAACTTAAACCAAGGTTAGGGTTTGGTTGTGCCCAGAAAATGAGAAGTGCTGCCAATTGGACTGTTTTCCATAACATGGAAAGGGAGGGGGCAGAGAGAGGAGGAACATGAAAGGAGGGATGTGATATTGAGAGTGGCCACTGGGGGCAGCGGCAGCACCAAGAGAGAGGCCAGCAGGGCTAGGGCTCTGCCATCTTCCAGGCTGGGTAAGTAGCCCACCTGCACCAAACCTGGAGCCTGCCCCCCAATGGAGAGCCTACAGGCCATAGGGGGGCCACTGGAGGAGAGAGGGGAACCCCCAGAACCTGCATCCCCCTGTGGAGAGTCTGCAGAACATGGGGGGGGGGGCACTAGGAGGGGGCAGCTCCCAGAGCCTTGCCTGACAGCCTGCAGACCGCGGGAGGCGGGCGCTGGTGATGGAGGCAATTCCCAGAGCCTTGCCCCAACCTCACAGGCCAGCAGGCTGGAAGGTGGGGTTGCTGCAAGCCAGGGTCAGCTCCAGGAGTCTCACCCCCGCCAGCCTGCAGACTGAAAGGGGGACAGTTCCCAGAGCCTCACCCCCCCTTCCTGAGAGGCCACAAGGTGTGCCAGTGGATGGGGCAGCCCCTGGAGCCTGGCCTCTCCAGAGATCTTGCAGGCTGTGGGGGGTCTGCTGCAAGAGGGGACAGCCCTTGGAGCCTCACCCTCCCTCCCACAGCCTGCAAGCTGTGTGTGGGGGGTAACTGAGGGAAGCCTGCTTGTCTTCGTCAGGTGAGTACTTTCAGTGATTTCAGCTGGTCATTTGAGTAATGTGAATAAGATTTGGCCTCATGCCGTTAGTTACAAAAGAGTTTCATGAGACTTAATAGTTTAAGTGAGGGACTGGACCTTATCAACCAGCTTCTCATTTGTACCAATGCCACTTGATATGGCTCTGGCAGTGCAAAAAGACATCAGTACAAATGAGAATCTGTCTCTGTATATTTAGAAAATTATCTTTGCTGGAAGGCAAGTATAACTAAATCAAAATAATAAAGCTGGCAAAAGTAGATGTCAAAAGAAAAGAGTATAAAAAGAATTTTTACAATAAATGTATCTTTGATACAAAATCTAAGAGACAGATTTGTGCTTTTTGTAGAGGAACAGTGCTTAAGAGCTACCCATATCCTGAGACTGACTGTTATTGTTACTGCTTTCTCTAACAGCACCTGCCTTCTATGTTGCTGTTATGTGGCTGACAAGTGTTAATGAAGGAGTAGCAGTCTCCTTTTTCCTAACCTAATAATTTAATTTGTAAAACAATGGCATATGTAATATCAGTGCTTTCACTATGCTTTTTGAAAATATATTCTTGCCAAGTGCACTGTAAAATATACATTAGAGATGATTGCTCAAAATAGCTATACAATATGGACATTAAACACAGTTCTGGGAAATGAATACCTGATCCCTGTACTTCACATGTACTATATTCCTAATGTACCATTTGCAGACAATGTCTTACTTTGGTTACTAGGATTGATACTTCAGCAAAAACTAAGTGCAAACTGAGTATGAAAAAGAATAAAAGGATTATTTCAAATCCAGGATGAAACCCCTTCGCCCGCCCCCCCCCCCCAAAAAAAACCCCCAAAAACAAAAAACAAAACAGCCTGATCCTGACAGTCTTATTCAAGCAAATACCTATCTTCCCATACTGACTTCAGTGGGAATTTTATTAGAGAAAATAGTGCTGTAACTGGCCCAACATTTTCAACTGCTTGTTCTAATGCTTCAGCTACCTGGAGGCCTTCCTGTAGAAATGATATATAAAGTTCTTGGCCAAAACTTCTTAACTTTAATTTCCATGTTCAGCACAAGCTTAAGATAGCCATTTCAGTTGCACTGTCTTCTACATAGATCTTTCGTATACTGATAGATCTTATATTTTAGGTTATTGTGAAATTATGGTATACCTGCTACAGTAGAGATAAGAGTGATAGCCAGGATGGGAACTCCTTTCTAGTGTTCAAAGTGCCAATATTTCCTTCATATTATGTTTATTGACAGTTTTTTAAAAAATAGGGTTAAATAATAGAATCTAAACAGCTTTACAATGGATGATGTTATTATACCAATTTTTGCAGATGGGGAAACTAAAGTCCAGAGAAGTTAACTGAATTTTCCAAGCTCACAAGACAGGTCAATGGCAAAAGTCAGACCTGGCAGTAAGGAGGTAATTTAACTACTCAGGTGCCTGTTGGAAAAGTAACACATCAACACACAAAATTTCTTGGAATGTATTGTGGGCAGCTTTTTGTTTCAGAAAGTGAAGGAAGTAACCAGGGTTAAATTTGGTTTTGATCAACAAAGAGGAATTAGTAGCGAATCCGATGGTGAAAGTTAATATGGGGAAAAGTGATTGTGAAATGATAGACTTCATGATAAGAAAAATGAGAACAGTAGACTAAGGACAATAGACTTCAGAAATTAGACTTCAACAAACTCAGAGAACTTTGTGAAGAAAATCTAAGAGGTCAGGAGAGCTGGAGGTTTCTCATGAAGACAATATTAAAGGAACAACTGCAAACTATCCTGATGCAAAGGAAAGAAAGGAAGAATACAAAAGCCAATATGTCTCCATAATGAGCTCTTTAATTAGCTGAAAATAAAAACTTCTACAAAAAATGGAAACATGGAGTTGCTAAGGAGTACAGAAGACTAGCACAAGCATGTAGAAGTAAAATTAGAAAAGCTAAAGCACAAAATGAATTATGCCTAGTAGCAAGGGACATAAAAGGTAGTAAGAAGAGGTTTTTTAAATACCATAGGCTCAAGAAAAGTAAAAGGAACGTGTAGGCCCTCTTAGTGTGGGAAGAACTAATGACTGACATCAAGAAAGCTGAGGTGTTTAATACCTGTTTTGCTTCAGTGTTCACTAAAAAAGGTTAATGGTGACCAGATACTCAACACAATTAATATTAACAAGGAAGGAAGGAATGCAAACCAAAGTAGGGAAAGATCACATTAAGGGGGCTGGACTTGATTGTCTCGTTACTGGATTTAAAGGGGAGCAGCCAGATCACTGCTGCACCCATGGGGGGGGTGTTTGCCCCAAAAGTTGGTACAAAGGGGGCCACGTGAGGTGTCGAATGAGAGCTTATGTTCTACTGATTCTGTATATGCTATTCGTGTACTTGTATGATATGTGTGAGTGGAGTTATAAATGTGCGCTCTGTGTTGATGCTGGAAAATTGTCTGTGGCTGAGCAATGGGCAAGGAATGCTCAGCCAATGGCTATGCTAATTAGCAAGGAGACAATGAAACTCTAGGTGCCAATACACCCCTCAGGAATGTGATTGATACCTGCAAACCAGCCAGGGCCGAAGGCCTGCCAGCAAGGGACACAGGGATAGGTCGTTGGACCATGTGACCTTCTCTGGCCAAGAAGATGCCAGAGGAGGTATACAAGTGTCAGGAGGCACCCTCCATCTTGGTCTTTGAGTTCAGCTCCTGATCCCAGATGGAGCCTTGCAGGGAACAACGAGCCAGGAAGAACCGTGGACCCATCCTGACATAGGATGTACATCAGAGACTTTTAAGATAGTTTATAACATCTCTGCAAAGAGCCTGTATTGAGAACTGGGTGATTCGATGCATGTAATGTATTATCCTTTAACAACCTTACTCTCATGCTTTTCTTTTAGTAATAAACCTTTAGATTCTAAAGGATTAGCTCAGCGTGATCTTGTGGTTAAGATCCAGAATGTAAATTGATCAGGACCCGTGGCTGGTTTCTTAGGACCAAAAGAACCCATTTTGGGTAGGTGAGATTGGGTTCTATAATCCTTTACCTATGTGCAGACCTGGGGCTGATTGGGGCACAGCGTGTCAGAGGGGTTTTGCTCGTGAGGCTCCTTGCTGGACAGATTGGCAGCTGAAGCGCTCTGTGTGACTGGTTTGTGGTCTATTTGGAAAGGACCTCCAGTCAAGAGCTGTAAGGAGCCCCACGTTTGAGCAATTCACCCTGAGCAGACGCCCTCAGCTGTGCCCAGATCCAGCCTGGTCCATCACATTGATGACTTCTTGAGGATCCAGCCCTACATTTCTATGATTCTACAACCTCTTAATTTGTAAAGAGCACAGACTAAGGTGATCTCATGAGATATTTAGAAACATCATTTGAGAAGCACGTCAGATTCCTGCTATTTGTAATGCAAATTCTACACCAACTCTGTAGGGTTCCTTAAACAGTGTGTGGATCTGACATTTAACTGATGACATTACATTATTTTCCTTGGTTCTATTTTTTGTAGTTTGCTGATAACCCAGGGAAAGAAACAATTGTCCAGAAAGAATTCAGATTTACTAAAGGAGGTGAATTATTACATTGGTTAGATAAACATGGTAAATTGTTAGATCAACTTGTATCATTAGATTGGTGGTTCTCAATTTGCAAATTGTGGACTGGATCAAGTGGGTTGCAACCACCCTTCCTTTTTTGTCTTGATGGGAGGAAGGATACCATCTTTTTTCTTTTGTAACACAGAGCCATGTATGGGAAAGTTTGTGAACTAGTGGCTTAGATCATTTAGCTACTAGATTGAGTCTCCACTCCTTTGAGCTAAAGGATAAAAAAAAATCCTGTCTGCCTTTAGGAACCAAGGATTCATCCATATCATACTTTCAGAGGTAAAAAGAGAAATGGCGAAGAGATACACAAAGTAGAAAAAATGGCCAAATCAGGAGACACATTGAAGAGGAAACTATGCAGTGGTATCTACTGCCATTGCATACATTTCCTGAAAAAAAAACAAACAAAAAAACCCACTAATTTAATTTGTTACTCTCCATCTAAAAGAAAATTTGTATAAGGAAATGGAGCATGCGGGGCGGGGCGGGGTGTGGCACCATGGAGCCGGTGCTGGGGTGAACTAGCTTTTAAAAAACCCCTCTTTCGAAAGATCCTGTACTCCTCAAAAAATAAGAATGGCACTGTCTAGACGGCGGTTTCACTTTCAAAATACCCTTTTTCGAAAGACTGCTGTGATGAGATTATGCAAATGAAGCATGGGATATTTAAATCCTCACTTTATTTGCACTTTCCATCTGCCTAATTTATATCCCTCTTTCGAAAGAGGGATGTAGTTTAGACATACCCTGTGTTAGGCATCCAATGGCTACTAACCTTTTTGGTGAATACTGAAACAAAGTAATTTTGCACTTCTGTCATTTCCACATTTTCTGTCCTCCCCCCTCCTCTTGAGTAATGGGCCTCCCCTGGATTTGGTCTTCTTCTTAATGCTAATGTATTTGTAGAATATTTTCTTGTTACCCTTTATATTCTAGCTAGTTAAATCTTGTTTTGTGCCTGGACCTTCCTAATTTTGTCCCTACATATTTGTGTTATGTTTATATTCATCCTTTGTAATTTAATATAGTTTCCACTTTTTGTAGGATTCTTTTTTGAGTTTGCTAATTAAAGATCTCCTAGTTAAGCCATGATGGTCTCTTGCCATACTGCCTGTTCTTCCTATGCAAGTTTGCTCTTGTGCCCTACATAGTGTCTTTTTGAAAAACAACTCTCTTAAACTGTTTTTCCCCTTAGACTTGCTTCCTGTGGGATCAAGTGAGTTCAAGTATAAAGGATAGAGTTCAAAATGGCTACAAGGAAAACACAAATGAAAAATGCTTGGTAATGGCTAAGACTTAACACAATAAGCAGCCTTTGTTCAAGATAAAATTCTTATCACACCACTTTCCAACAAGATGACTGACCAATTCCCAGCCAAGATTTTCAAGGTGTTCAGTTTCTGTGTTTTTTAGGGTGTTCTTTCCCCTCCTCTCTTTTATAGTTCAGTGAATCATTGAAATGGATTTTCCTGAATATTACCCCCTCCCTCACAAGGAAGTCTCATTGAAGTTGTGGGGAAGGAAACAGGGAATCTTGTTTCATGCTGGTTTCTTTCCTAGTGGTGTATGCTAAAATGTTCTGTGTTCTACAGTCTCATCCTCCTGCAGTGATGCTGAGTGGTTATTTCTTCCCCTTGCTGACTTGACAGTCCTGTTTACTGTCTGTTAATTGAGTTCCCATTACCTTTTGCTGTACTTGTGAAATACTTTCCAGATGGCAAAAACCACATTCCTTTAGTTACCTAAAGGTGAGGTAACTTTAGCCTTACTTTCAGATGCAAATTTGGTACCATCACCCAGGGACTGAACAAAGACATGAACTGAATAGGCTGTTATATTCAACACCCAAATTAAATCAAAAGCTAAGTATCGGACACTTACAGCCTCTCCCCTCTTTTTCTGCTTTAAATGTTGGGGTTTCTGTGCCTTTTGCTCCACTCAGCTCAATAAGTGGGTTGTGCCCATGCCCTATATAGTTAGTCTCTCAGGTGCTACAGGACTACTTGTTTTTTTAAGTTTCAGACTAACACGACTAGCTCTGAGACTTTTAGCCTTTTCTAGCAGACATACTTTGAAAATACAAACATATTGGGGAATTGTGTTCTTAATGTCCTCCATACATATGCCACATGCTAATATTAATGATCAATATGACAGTAGCCTTTCTACTGATATGTTACATGATACCTTTTAGATACAGGTGATAACATTAGTGAGTTTGAATACATTCGAGTGGTGAGGCCAGCAGAAACTTATTACCAGATACTAGTGAGCCCTTAGGTCATTTGCTGCTGTTAGGGTCACAAGGAGCAAGAATGGAGGCTGATAGACATGTTATCCCACCCACTAAGTCCACTTACTTGCTGAATGAGGCTGTAATGCCTCCTCTTCCTTCCTATGCAGACAGCTTCAAACTTTTCCAACACCCCCTTAAGAGAGTAGCTGAGTCTCTACAGATCCCTGTGGAAGGGATACAGAAGTCACAGGATAGCTGGATATCATCCAGACCATCTCCTCAGCCAGGGTAGCCCTGTGTCACCAGGCTGACTTACCACCATGGTGCCTCCAGCTGGTTGCTCTGGGAATTAGTTTGATGACTCACTGGATGCCTCCCTCTAGCTGGTGTCTCCCCATGTTTCTCTTTGACCATGGCATCCTCTTGGGACACCACCCTCCAGCAGTGCCCACTCCAGTGTCTGAGTCCCCCTTCTGGGGGCTGGTGTTTATCCTGCTTGCGCTCTTGGGTCCTCCCTTCCCCAGGGCACCCTGTTCTCCTCCCAGGGAACACCCAGTTCCCCTGTACCCACCTTGCCTCAGTGACCCCCTGCCAGTCTTCATCTAGCCCCTGCCTCAGGGGCAAACTGCAGTCTGTAATGGACACTCATCACTGGCAAAGGGGTGTGGACCTGCTGCCCCTGCCTACCATGGCTGCTTCTCTACAGCCCTAGTAGCCTCATGCCTTGCTTCAGGCCCTGCAGCATGGGCACTTGATTAGCCAGAGTTTCCCCAGCCCTGCCTTCCTTCCCCAGCACTGCTCTACCTCCAGGAAACCACCTGCTTCCCTGACAGTCAGGTTCCCTAATGCTCTCTCCAGAGCAGCAGTCAGTTCTATCTCTCCTTCCAGGAGCCCTTCTTTATATAGCCCCCAGCTGGGCCCTCATTAGCCAGAACTGCCTCACCTGGGGCTTTGCGCTCAGCCCTTCCTCAGGGCCGAGGTTTTGCCCTTAAAGGGCCAGTGCAGGGTAAACGCCCTGTCACACCCTGCCAATAAGTGATGCCTTGCTGGAGTCAAAGAGAACTGTATGGCAAACACTGGCCATCATCCCTCCCTCTTGTGTAAGAGTGGACAAGAAATATTATGTACCCTCAAAAGGCAGAAAATACTTAGTTTCCTATTCTGTCCCTAATTCCTTAGTGGTCAACACTATGAATCAAACAAATAAACAGATAGCAACATTCCAGATCTACACCACGTTACAAAGAACACAAGTGGCTGGACCGTCTCAGGCATAATAGATAGTCCTTAACCACTTTACAATTTAGGGTAGCTAATTGCCATGCCTTATTTGCTAAATATAACTATACAAACTACAATAATATTTTATTCATTTTATTGACTATTTGCCATAAAAAGAGCAGTTCCAGATGCTAATCTATGAAGACCAGCTACTCACCAAAGCTTCACTATGGTCCCTTTTGACTTGGCAGACACAGCTCCTGATCTGTGGAAGGAAGGACTATATTAATGTGCCATGAATCCTGATTACAATCCTCAGGTGTCCCTAAGGAGACCCAGAATATAGTGGAGCATCTTCTGTTTGTAATCCCTGAGGTTTTCTGAAACATTTCAGATGAATCTCTCCACTCCTTAGAGGACTTCAGAATGACTCTTTGGTCCCCAGGAGTCTACACTCCTGCAAACAACAGAAGATATATAGTCACACACCCAGTACTTTTCCAGGGGAAAAGTTGTTGAGAAAAAAAAAAAGCCGGGGTGGGGCCGGCATTGCCCTTTTAAGATACATGGCCCCTTTAAGATACGCGGCCCAGCCGACTGTTGAACATTTGCATACAGAGGTGCCGGTATGCTCTGTTCAGTACTGGGTAGTACCATCACAAAAAAAAGCACTGGCTCACACCAGAAACTGTTCAAAGGCCCTGCCCCATCTAGTTACAAACATATCACAGGGCCACAGAACCACCTAAGAAAAGACCTAGATTCCAAAAGAAAAATCATCAATCAACTCTGGAGACATCCAGTCATCAATCTCAACCATGAGGTTATTTCAAATATTATCAATATAAACCTCATACCACCCTTCTACTTCTCGCGTCCCATCTTTCCTATTTCAAACAATCATAGGAACAGGTCACACTGGACAGATGGGTAATAGAAAGCTTTACATCTGTTAATGCCATTCCCTCCCACTGCAGTCTGGTTCTAATGATCCTTTTATGAATGTTATCATCAAGGACCTCTGCAAAGCTGCCACATCACATTTATTCATCCCTTTTCTCAGCACTATGCTATAGTGGGAGCACCCACTTCCTTGATATGGGCTCAGCTTGGAAGCTCCCTGGAGTATGCTTGACACTATTACTTGAAGAAGGAGAGGCTACTCATCTTGTGCATAAACTAGAGTTCTTTGAGATGTTTGGTTCCTATGGATGCTCATACACCTGCTTTCCTGCCCTTCTATTTTGGAGTCCTGGCATAAGGCCAGATTTCATGGTAGAGAAAGAACTGGAGTGCTGGCAGGTTCTACCTGCTTTGTATGTCCTCAGATAAGAACAAGAGGGGTATAGTGTTCAGGCATGGACTACACACATGCTGCTACTGAAAATCTTCATCAGGGGCACATGGGAGTGTGCGCACTGGAAATGAACCACCCCTAGAGACAAAATAGACTCCAGTTACTGTACAAGAAAGTAACCTCTCCTTGACTTTAAAAATTCCAGTGATGAGGAATCCACTACAATTCCAATAGTTAATTATCCTTACTGTAAAAATGTATATCTTATTTATAGTCTGAAACCATCTAGCTTCAGTTTCTAGTCACTGGATCTTGTTATAACTTGGTTAGACTGAAGAGCCCTCTACTATCAAAATTATGTTCCCCGTGTAGGGTATTTACACACTGTGATCAAGTTATTCTTTGTTAAGGCAAACAGATTTCGCTCCTTGAGTCTTTCACTAAAAGGCATGTTTTCCAGTCCTTTAATCATTCTTGTAGTTCTTCTCTGAGTGTGCATCAACACAGCAGGGCTTAACTTGAAATAAGCTATGCAGATTGAGCTACGTCAATTGCGTAGGTTATTTCAAAATAGCCTATTTTGAAATAGAGCACTCTTCTCCAACTTCCCTTACTCCTCGTACAATGAGGGTTACAGGAGTCTGAGTAAGAAGTCCTCCAGCATGACAGTATTTAGACATTATTTCGAAATAACTGCCTGCTTTGTAGATGCAGACTAAGGGTATGTCTACACTAGCCCCCTAGTTCGAACTAGGGAGGCTAATGTAGGCATTCGAAGTTACAAATGAAGCCGGGATTTAAATATCCGGGCTTTATTTGCATCTTCCCGTCGGCGCCATTTTAAATCCCTAGTCGAACTAACTGCCCGTGGCTGCATGAGGCAGTCAAGCGTTAACTCGAACTAAGTTCTTAGTTCGAGTTAACTGTTATACCTCGTGGAATGAGGTGTAACAGTTAACTCGAACTAAGGACTTAGTTCGAGTTAACGTTGACTGCGTGTAACCGTGGGCAGTTAGTTCGACTAGGGATTTAAAAATGGCGCTCGACGGAAGATAAAATAAAGCCCAGGATATTTAAATCCCGGGCTTCATTTGCAACTTCAAATGCCTACATTAGCCTCCCTAGTTCGAACTAGGGGGCTAGTGTAGACATACCCTAAGTTATTTCGAAATAATGTTGCTGTGTAGACATACCCTGAAACAAACTCTGATTTGTAAACACCCTTCCTGAATTGTTGATATCTGATCAGTATTTGAGTAGATTTTGCACCAGTGCTTAATTGAAAGGTAAAATAATGTTCCACCTCCTACTCTAGATTCCCCTAATTCTACATCCAAGGATCATATTAGTCCTTTTGGCCCCAGCGTTGCCCCGTATGGTCATGTTCAGTTGATCATTCACTATTATCCACAACTTCCTTTCAGAGTCACTGCTTCCCAGATAGAGTTCCCCATCCTGTAAGTATGGCCTACATTCAATGTTCTCATGGACGCATAACTTTACATTCCGCTGTATTAAAATTCTTGCTGTTTGCTTCTCCTCACCTTATCAAGTGATTCAGATCACTCTATCAGTGACCTCCATTTTTCATTATTTACCACTCCCGCCCCCAACTTCATGTCAGCTGTAAACTTTACCCTGATGATTTTATCTTTTCTTTCCTGTTATTGATAAAAATGTTAAATAGCTTGGGGCCAAGAGTTAAATCCTGAGGGACCTTACTAGAAAATCAGCCGCTTGTAAGCAAACATTCCCAGCTAATATTGCCATGTGAATTATTAACTGTAGGTTTAAGTTTTAAAAAAATCATTCACACATGCAGGGAATTTGAGGAAAAAAACTCTTTAAGGACTAAGAATGAGTATGCCAGATCCTTAGATGGTGTATGTCAGGATTGCTCCAGCTACTTGCCAGAAATATTTTGCCCAGTTCAATTCTTCATTTCAGGATATCTGAGCTGATGCTCTCAGTCTTTTCATTCTACTGCAATAAAATCCCCAAAAGAATAAATCAGTAAATTCCTTGGGGGGCATGACTGACAATGAGCTTCTAAGGGCTAGAAGCTCCATTGTGCCTGATATGAGTTAGAGCTCAGCTGGAGAGGCAAGGGAGCTACAGGGACATAGTTGCATCTCTCCAATCCTGCATCATCAGGAGACGTGGCTCTAATTTATGCCATTGTTTTAATGTCCTTCCTTAAATGACCTTACATCAGTGAAGGAGAGACACAATGGAACTCCCCTCTGTCCTCCCGTCACATGTCTCTTCCTTCCCCTTCTCCTAGAGGTGGGGGTGACATGAATGATGCAGGAGATGGCTATGTTACTTCTGCAGGCAGAGAGTCTGACCTCCATCCAAAATGCATTTGCTTTGTGCAGCCTGGATGGTACAAAATGGTTGAGGTAGATACAGAATCCAGCTCTAATACTCCAGTAAAAATAAATAGTGTATTTAATTATTTTACACTCCTTTGCACTATTTAAGATGACAGATCTGAACACTCTTTTTTCTACCATGCTCACCATGGAGAGAGATAGGGACAAAATGTTGTTAGCCATATGAAAAGGGAGATCCTTGGCAATCTCAGCAAAAATCTATTGAAATGACAGTTAGATTAATTTAGAAAAGATCATCCATTGTACTCCAGTCTGTGCATTTGCATCTGAGACACAGAACATAACCCCGTGCTTTGGGATTCTCTGTATAACAGAAGTCTTGTCTGTTCAGAGTGAGAAAACTATTCTTTTTCTTCTGAAAATTTCATTTGTTTCAACCTGAGGGAGCAGGGGAAGGACTCATACTATATAATGCCAAAATCGTATCATTTGAATGGAGTTAACCAAATAATGTGAAATGAGAAATAAAATAAACAAGTGTTAAACACAGGCACCACACGTATAGAACTCCACTGAAATCAAGAATGAATCAGGCCCAATATGTCTTAGGTTTTTCTGAAATTCTGTGTCTCAATCAGCTACCTAAAGCCAGGAGATGGAGCTCTACAGCTAAAGACTGTCAATCCCACGCCCCTGAACCTAGAATAAGTGAAACAGAATTAACCGTTTTCAGTGTTGTTTTATTGCAATTTCATTGGATGTGATTTTGTATCAATGCAGTCTGTCTCTGAAATCCAAATCTCTCTCTATAGAACTTATCAGCAATTTTGTTCCTAAGCTCCATAACAGAAAAATGGGCTGTGAAGCTTCTTTTCACATAGGAAGTGAAATTATTGGATTATAAAAGATGGCAAATCATCTATCAACATATCTTACTTCGTAGTTTGTAAAAATATCCATTGACAGTGCTTTCTAAATGCTTACTAATAGGAATAAATGGATTGAAGTGATAATAGATTTGGTAGACTTACAATACCCAAATCTATTAATCAGGCTACTTACTGATTAAGTCTGCACTATTCCTGTGGTATCTATATTTAAAAAATGCAGTCATAGATTAATCCATTACTAGGGGCAATCATTATCGGTGCACTTGTACCTTCAAGCTCAGGACCAAGAGAAACTGTCAGTGTTTGAATGAAAGTTAGGGGTCTACTCTAAAACCCACGGAAATAAATGAGGGCAAAGGAAAAGAAGTTTAAAATATGTTTGAGGTCTGAGGTATAGTACACCAGTAAAGTTATATCAGTACACATAGTAAAGACAAAAAAAATGACATGTTTAAGCTTTTGTTGTATGTTGGTTTCCTAGCTCGACTATCAGATATCACTATTGACTCAATGCCATACGTAAAACCTTCACATTTGCAATGTGTTAATAGAGTACGTTACCTACAATGTATAATTTCTTCATAAGCTATTCCATTATGTTCTTGTTCATTGTATTTAAATATTTTTCATTCCTCCTACAGGAAGTCTAACTTCTTTCAAGCTTTGCTATTGTTCATTACGTATTTACCATTCAGATTATCAGATGGTCTAACCTGGTATAACCCCACTGAAGTCAATTAAAATTAAGTTAATTTATATCAGTTGGTGATCCATCTCTTCTGTTTTCTGCATGATTACAAGTGAGTTTATATGCTGTAGAGGCTTACACATTTCATTGAGTTTCACTTCCTACTCTGTAGCATCCACTTCTGTTCTTAACAGCAATGTGATTGCCTCTGTATCCTATCTGAACAGGAGATTTGAAATTACATTTTTGAGTCTCCATTGCTTGAGTGTCAGAGACTAGCCAGAGATTTCAGTGATAACTCATTGAGGACTATAGAAATAAACAACAACCTTGAAAGTTCCTCCAACATTTTATATGTCAGATGTTAATCACTGTGAATTATTGTTGTGTTGCATGGGTGGTTCAATAACATAACTCAACTGGAGTATGACTTTAGAAGCTCACTTAGACTGGTTACCCACAATATCTGTTTGTTCATGGGAAATCTTTTATCCTTTACAAATATTTTTCCTACTTTATTCATTCCAGGCATCTTCATGAGTGCAACGAGAAAAGTATTTGAGTTCATAGAATCGGTGAGAATTTCCTATATGCTCTATGATCAGTGCCCTGAGAACTCTTACCAGAGCAGGACCCAAAGGCAAGATAGACAGGGAATCTCTAATCTGGGGATCCCACACGTGAGATGTGTGCCTAGACTGAGGCAGCTGTGTATATGCTCACTGGCAGGAACTTAGATGCCTGAGGGACTTTAATAGTGGAATTTTAGGCACCTACAGAGTGAGGTGCCAGCTGAGTGGGGATCGAGGCACCTAAATATTGTATCAGGCCCCTAAAGTAGCAGTTAGGTGCCTAGCTACTTTTGTGGATCTAGCCCCGTCTGCTGTTCTTTTTCATAAGAGTTTGTAGTGATTCCTCATTCTGCAATGGGAAAGGAGGCTGCTCTGCCCCATTGCAACAGGCCTTGGGTTGCACTGGCAGGACCAGGACATAAGCAATCTATAGTCCGGGGCCCATCTAACAGAGGAAGACAAACAATAGTAGTTTGGTGCCCTTGTTCCCACCCTTAGGAGGGACAACACACTCAGTAGTCTGTAGCTTGCAGCCCTTCAGCTGGGACTGGTAGTAATTAACAGTCTGAGGCCCTACCCCTTTGGATGGGGCAGAGCTGGGACCAAGCTGTAGCCTTAAGCCTTGTCTACATGATGAGATTAGGTTGAATTTATTCAGGTCGATTTTTAGCACTGATTTTGTAAAGTTTAAGATGTATGTCCCCACGTTGCACAAGAGTTTGATGTAGTTTGTCCCCCATGGGATGGCTACCATCAACTTTGACAGCATTGTGGGTAGCTATCCCACAGTTCCTGCTGCCTCTTTGCATTCTGGTTTATGCTCCCACTACCTGATGGAACCAAAACAGTGCAGCAAGCAGTTCTGAGTACATGTCGTCAATGTCCCATAATACACTCATCTCCTCCCTCCCCCCGATTGAAAGCAACGGCAAACAATATTTTTGCATCCCTTTTTCCCCTGGTTATTTGTGCAGATGCCATAGTAGGGCAAGCATGAAGTCCATGCAACAGCAAAATTCTATGGCAGTCATAGCAAACATCTTGTGCCTTATGCTACAGTATGTCTAGAGCCTATCCAGCGGCTGCCAGAACAAGGAAGAATCTGAGGAGGCCATGAACAGACTCTTGTATGAAGCAGTTGATATGAACAACTGGCAGATGCAGGTGGCATTTGATCCTCTTGATACAGTTGAACACTAGTTTTGGTGCTGTGAGACAAGCACAGACTGGTAGAACCGCATAGTTATGTAGCTATGGAACGATCAGCAGTGGCTACAAAATGTTTGCATGCGTAAGGTCACTTTCAAGGATGTTTGCTAATTGCTTTCCCCTGCTCTGAAGAGACCTGCTGTGACAGTGGAGAAGTAAATGGGAATAGCCCTGTGGAAGCTTGCAATGCCAGATAGCCATTGGTCAGTCGGGAATCAATTTGGAGTGGGTAAATCTGCAGTGGGGGCTGCTGTGATCCAAGCAGCCAAAGCAATCAATACACTTTTGCTATGAAGGGTAGTGACCTTGGGAAATGTACAGGACATAGTGGATGGCTTTGCCGTGATGGGGTTCCCTAACTGTGATGGGGTGATAGATAGATTGCATATCCCTATCTTAGCATCTGGCTACCTTGCCAAAGGGTACATAAATGCAAGGGGTACTTCTCACTGGTGTTGCAAGTGCTAGTGGATCACTAGGGCCATTTCACTGATATCAACATGAGATTGTTGGAAAAGGTGCGTCACGTGCACTTATTTTGGAACTCTGGTCTCTTTAGAAAGCTGTAGATGGAGCTTTCTTCTCAGACCGGATAATTACCATTGGAGGCATTGAAATGCCAATAGTGATCTTGGAGACCCAGCCTCCTGTTGCTCTCCCGTGGCTCATGAAGCCTTACACAGGCAGTTTGGACTGCAGTAAGGAGCAGTTCAGCTACAGGCTGAGCAAGTGCAGGATGGTGGTAGAATGTGCTTTTGGATGTTTGAAGGGAAGATTTCATAGTTTATTGACTAGGTTAGACCTCAGCAAAAGCAACATGTCCATTGTTGTGGCAGTCTGCTGTGTGCTCCATAATACCTGTGAGAGTAAGGGGGAAAATTTCATGCCAGGGTGAAGGGCCAAGGCACAGCACCTAGCCACGAATTATGAGCAGCCAGGCACCAGGGCAATAAGGAGAGTACATCAAGGGGCACTGAAAATCAGAGAGCTTTTGAAAAACAGCTTTGGGAATGGCCAGACAGTGGTATGACATTCATATGTGTTGCTCTTAATGAGATGCCCCCCTATATTAAGAGTGCTTGCCTGTTTAGAAAGCTGTAAAATGGAACTCCCTCCCATAGTACACAAACAATAAAGATTCTGTGGTTGAGAAATCATGCATTTTTATTTATGAAACACAAGGAAGCAGAGGCAGAAAAGGCGTTCAGGGTGGGAGGGTTTTTTTTGGGGGGGGGGAAGGGAAAGTGGCGTATTACAGTTCCCCACTTCATCAATCACACCGGTGTGAGAATGACAGGGGCATATCCCTGGGGGTTGAGTGTGAGGCTGCCCTTGACTTCCCTCCCGCATTCTAGGATGCCAGGGAGAGGAGGCTATGGGACTTGGTAAGGAGGGAATGTGGGTCAGCACAGGTCGGAGAGAGTACCTGTGCATTTGGCTTTCCTGTGAGTCTATCACACACACCATCAGCTCCGCCATGATTCTCAAGACATTCTCCTGTGTCTTCACTTTACATTCTCTGCTCGTATCTCCTGCAGCAGCGTTTTCCTCCCTGTCCAAATGGGCGGATTGCATTTGCTCAATGAGCATGTCATTCCTACTACGTTTTTGCCTTCAGATATGTACTAGCTGAACAGGTGGAGAAGCCAGACCCCAGGGCAGTGGGCAGCAGGCTTGCTGTTACCCCCATGGTAATGAAAAGTGAAGGGCATACAAGCCATTGAAAGGTGGCCCCAAGTGCAGGCAGAAACACAGGGATGGCTGGGATGTGAAGTAATACCATGGGACATTGGGACAGGACCGAGGATGTCGTGCCACCATCCCCGCCTCCACCTTCCCACAAGCCTCAACTGCGGAAGAGGAAGAGAAGCTCAATGGGATAGCTGTCCAGAGTTCAATGCTCCTAATGCTGCTGCAAGTGCTGCAAGTGTGGTGACACTACTGTGCTGGCACCTGACAGTGCGAATATGCAACAACGATTTCCCTGCAGTGCTCTCTGAGCACTGCCAACTTTTTGTATCTATCAGTGTAGGCATAATGTCACAGTTTATAGCTCTACCCCTTGGGACGGGACGGGGCGGAGCAGGGATCAGGATTTAGCCTCAGCTTATAGGCTAAGGCATCCAGTAACTCCTCCCCCCCAGTCTCGAGGTTCTTGCAGGAACAACCACGCACGCAGTTTAGGGGCTCTGTAATGGGTGAGCACCTACAAAGGCTAGGCACTCAGGAAGGGGGAAGCATCTGCTGAGTCTAGCACCCTAGCTTGATGGACAGTAGATCCACCCATCCCTCCTGGCCTATTGTCTGGAATCAGCCACCCACAGTTGGGATGGTAGGGGGACACAGGTCCACCCAACTCCACTGCGTCCAAGCCCAGAGCCCTAACAGGGCGGAGTGGTCCACCACTGGGTCAGCAGGGATTCAGCTGCAATATGCTGACATAGATGTAGCCAGTCCTATAGCCAAACAGTTGTTGGCTGCCTGGGGAGTGGGCTGCCGGGGCTTGTCAGACCACGGGGTGGAGGGCTGGGCAATTGAGGCTGCCAGAGCCAGGAGGTGGTCAAAGAGGGGGTTGAAGGAGCAGGGGATTGGGCCATCGGGGCTGGGATACAGAGCAGGGGCTGCTGGGCTGGGAAATGGGGGCTGTTGGGGCTGGGAAGTAGTTGGAACAAGGGGCCAGGAAATTGGGTCTTTGGGCTGCCGGAGCCAGGAAGTGGTTGGGGCAGAGGACTGGGGGACTGGGCCACCAGCGCTGGGAGGCAGAGCAGGATCTGGAGGAATACACTGCCCTTTGCAGCTGTGTATTCTGCGTATGCCTAAGGACAGCCCTGGTATCTGTCTTCTTAACTGAACTGCAGAGCCCTATTTTTATATATCCTGTCTCTTCCCCCCATCTCCGTACTTCTGGCAAGAGAGGCATAAGAGCAGCAGCAGCAGCAACATCACGTTGAGAGCTGTTCTTGAAATTGAGCCTCAGATAATCCAGTAATAACTGTGGCATAAAGAAATGGTGGCATAAGTACCTCTGTGCTATTATTTTGATTGCTGTAAGAATGACTTCATTGTTATAAATCACAGTAAAACACATTTTAAATCAGCATCTATGCTTTCACATTTCCTTTTGAAATAGGCCACCAAAACTTCATCTTTGTACAATAAGTCAGTTATGGACTGTAGAAGCAGTCCACCTGGGCATACTGGCTGTACTGAGATATGATCATGGTCATGTCAATAAGAGCACAGTTCATATCTAATCACCTCATTCTCAAAGTTGCCTAGAGATGAATCTCTTCCTACTGAGTTTTTAAAACAGTAGAAAATTTTGGGCTGCAATTTTCTTGCATGTCAAAGATAGAAATTATTTTTGTCGAGTTGTGTATCTTCTCTACAGCTGTTAGGAAGTCCTGGAAATTCTATTTTTATATTGAAATGTTCCTCATTTTACCCTACACACAGGAAGGCACGTAAACATGAGCCTAATTCTAAACCTATGGGTACCCCACTTAAGTTAATGATACTATTTATTCGCTTAAGTTAGATACCTTCTTGGCTCATGGTGTGCATTATTATTTCCAACATTAGTGATTTTAGTGAATGTTAATTATGTTAGCTCACTTTACAATGAATGACTGACTTAATAAATCCTTCCAACCCCCATCTGGCTGAACTCTGCGCGTGTCAATGGACACAGCTCCACTGACCCAAACATTTTAGTTTGTCTGGACAACTGTCTTCCCCATCCCATATCCTTCCTTCTGCTGCTTGGCCCTACAATTAAAAGACTTGGGAATCTATTTGACAAGAAAGGATTATTAGATTGATTTTTCCACTGCTAGTTATCTAAGGTGCGTTAACTTTCTGAATAATTACAATTTAAAGTGTACCCTAGTACTGGATTTTTATTATGCTCTTTAACTGCCTCAAAAAAATCTAATTTATACTGAATGAAAGTGCACAAAACTGAAGAAAGTATCCCCCTGAGCTGTCTGTGGCAGAGGAAAGAAACCCACAGAAAAATCATTTGGGGGCCCCCATGTGGCTGGAGCACCAATGCCAGCTCATCCCTCTGCCCTGAGCCCCAAGGACAATGGGTTCCCCATCTCTGGTCTGTAGGCTTGTCCACTTTGTGCATTAGTTAGCGGGGATGGAAATTCCAGTGCACACTGAATGTTGGGCACTAAGGATGTGGGCTGTGTTGATGTGCACTAAAAGTTCTATAGTTTGAACTGCCATAGTGCTGTTTTAAATGAGACCATGTCAGTGTACACGAGGGAATTGTTAATGCATGGCAGCAGGATCCACACAGACAGTTTGTGTGACCAAATGCACCCACATCGTCACACACTACACACCAGACTTTTGTACAAAGTATGCCTATGTGATATCATCTGAAAACAAATAACTTTCTGGTCAATACTGCCATGGTGAATTGTGTGCAGGGACATTATATGTAAAGTTATGAATGTAAACTGAAGTTATGACTGAAGTGTGGTCACCAGACATGCCTGGGGATGGAGTACACCTGTTTCTCAAAGACAAAGGACAAGCTGATGCCTCTAACCAGGAATCATAAAATGGACAATCAATCCACAGTTCATGAAGTGGCCCCTCTGCAAAAAATTATTGCCCACCCCCGCCCCAGGTATTCATATTCTGTCTCTCTTTCTCTCTCTCTCTCACCTAAGAAGACAAAGGAACCCACCCTTTGGACTTTGGGAGTGGATTGTGACTTGAGAGGGGTTTGGCCAGCTGTGTTGCTGGGAACTTGTGGTAATAATTTCACATAACCGTTTGACCACTAGAAAACATTATATCTTTATTTCTCTTATAATCATTTCTGAATTTAATGCCTTATACTTGTACTCACTTGAAATCTATCTCTGTAGTTAAATAAACTTGGTTTATTCTTTAATCATAGCTATTCCAGTGTTATTTTTAAACTGAACTATGTGGGCAACTTCAATTAAACTAGCAAGCAGTTGTATATTGACCTCTTATGGGGCAATGCACCTTCAATATCTGGACTGTCCAGGAGAGGGCTGGACAGTGCTGAACATGTGTTTTCTGAGGAAAATCCAGGGCTGAGAGTGGCTGGGGTAACCCTGCAGGTGATAAAAGACTGGTAGAAGCCAGAGCATGTCTACACTAGGAAATTATTTCAAAATAACTTATTTTGAAATAATAACTCCTGAAATAACTATTTTGAAATAGAGTGTCCACACTACAGAGAAGCCTCGAAATCAGTCCAAGGCAGGCTCTCTGAATGTAGACACACTGCCTCAACTTAGAGCCCCAGGAAGCATTGGGGAGTAATTACTTTGAATGACTCTGGGGAGTAGTTATTTTGAAATAGCAGCAGTGGAGCATCCATACTACCACTATTTCGAAATAAGCATTATTCCTCATGGAATTATTCCTCACGGAAAGCAGCAGTTATTATTTCAAAATAACCAGCCTCTTATATCAAAATAACGGGCTTGGTAGTGTGGATGCTCTGCTTGTTATTTCGAAATAAGTGTGTGTGGGGGTTATTTCAAAATAACTCCCTAGTGTAGACCAGGGCCCAGAGTGTGACTGGAGTATGCTGGCAGGCTGTAGCTCCACACAGATGGTCAGAGTGTGAGGGGCGCTAGTAGGAGCTACAACAACAGAGCATTGTGAGTCACCAAAGGTTGCAGGGCAGATGGGGACGTAACTCCTCACTAGTCTGGGTTGCACAAGTGAAAGTCATACGCTATGTCTACACTGCAGGCTTCTTGCGCAAGAACTTTTTGCGCAAGAGTTCTTGCGCAAAAGTTCTTGAGCAAGAGCATGTCCACACTGCCATGTGCTTTTGCGCAAGAGATGTGCTTTTGCACAAGAGCGTCCATGGCAGTGTGGACGCTCTCTTGCGCAAGAAATCTCTGATGGTCATTTTAGCCATAGGGGTTTCTTGTGCAAGAAACCCCTGTTCCCATCCACACTAGCCTTTTTGCGCAAGAGCTCCTGCGCAAAAAGGCTTATTCCTCATGGGGAGAAGAATAACACTTGTGCAAAAAGCCTTCTCTTCTGATGATCTACTGTAAACTTTCTTGCACAAGAATGGGCTTGTAGTGTGAATGCGCCGCAAGTTTTTGCGCAAGAACGGCTGTTCTTGCACAAGAAGTCTGCAGTGTAGACATCCAGTGTTCTACCTGTTGGTGTCAATTGGAATTTCAACTCCAGCTGGCACACAATGATGCATTGTGTAGACAAGCCGATAGTCTGTTTCTCAGGTGGCAGTTTTTATTGGCCTTTGCACAACAATTGACTTCATCAACTTTTTATAGAGGCATTTTATGTTTCTTTTTAATCATTAATGCAACATTGCATCAGGTTAGCAAAACGTTAAAAACCAGACGTTATGAATTTATTCTCACACTGTGAATCCCACCATAGCTTGATAACAAATAGCATGAAGCATACTGCATTTCTTACATCTGATAGTGTCTGCATTATAATGCACCTTTTTTTTTAGCAAAGCTTCTTAGTCATAATATGCTTTTTAATGCTTTCATTACCCAGCCTGCTTACACAAATAATCCCATTTAACAGGCTAATAGGTTTTGTTTTAAATCCTATATTATCAAATAGTAATTTCATTTTAATTCACTATTTTATAGTTTTCCCTTCTCCCTAAAGCTAGTTGTGTGGTCACAATAAAAAAGGGGAACGTGAAGAGGTAATGTATGTATGTCTCTTAGGGTGTGTCTACACACTGCAGGGTTTAACTTGAAATAATCTATGCAAATTGAGCTACATCAATTGCGTTGCTTATTTCGAAATAGCTTATTTCGAAATTGGGAGCACTTATTTCAAAATAGAGCACTCTTCCTTTGACTTCCCTTACTCCTCATACAATGAGGGTTACAAGAAGCGGAATAAGAAGTCTTCCAGCTTGACAGCATTTTGACACTATTTCAAAATAACTGCCTGCTGTGTAGAAGCGGACTAAGTTATTTCAGAATAGCGCTAGTTATTTTGAAATAGTGTTGCAGTATAGACGTACCCTTAGGCACCCACAGCCTCCCATTACGATGTTGTAGCAGAGAGCATCATAATCTTTAGCAAGCTCCTTCTCACAGCACCCTGAGAGTCAAGGTAGTATGATTATTTTCACTTTGCAGATCAGGAATTGAAGCAAAGAGAGTCTTGGTGTCTTGCCCAGGTTCACACTCGAAGTCTGTGGCGGTGTAGGATGCTGAACCAGATTGTCTCTTGAGGCCCAGGCTGAGGGTATGTCTACACTGCAAGCTTATTTTGGAAAAAGCTATTCCAGAAGATATCTTCCGGAATAGCTTATTTCAAAATAGAGCATCCACACTACAGGAAAGCCTCAAAATTAGTCCGAGACAGGCTCCCCTAATGTGGACACGCTATCTCGATTTAGAACCCCAGGAGGCACTGGGGAGGAATAACTTAGAATGGCCCTGGTGAGGAGCTATTTCGACATAGCAGTAGTGGAGCATCCACACAAACCCTCTTCCGAAAGAGCTTTTTCGGAAGAGGCGTTATTCCTCATGGAATGATGTTTACAAATGTTGGAAAAAGCCTTCTTTCAAAATAACGCAACTGCTGTGTGGACGCTAGTATTGTTTTTCCGGAATAAGAGACATTATTCCTGAATAATGGTGCAGTGTAGACGCACCCTGACTCACCACTAGATCATCCCTCTTCTAATGTATTTTTACAGATCTGGGAATGACAAACCATTAATGCCTTGGAACCAAGCTTTATATACAAGGAATATTGTATTTATGTGGGTGAGATGTTTCAACAGTGCTTAGCTTTGGCCTAAGTGCTCCCATCAAAGTAAATGCTAAAACTCCTGTTGACTTAAATAGGAACAGAGCCAATGCTGGGTGCTTTTGAAAATATTACCCAGTATTTCTGAGCAAAGATTTTATCAATACATGTTGGATACAAACTTCAAAGCAGTTACACAGCAACAAGCCTAATATTCAGTCCACGATGGTGCACATAAACTTTGTTGAGAATGTACAGGGTGGACCTCATCCTGCAGTTGTTGCATATGTGATCAAGTCTATTATGCTAAAAGTTCTGTTTCCCATTTGGACAAAAAAGCTGCTAGTCCTTCTCAATGTTTCTCCACTGGTCTACTGGGCAATTTCCCCAGTTTCCTTTGATATGCTCTGCCCTGATTTTCAAGTTCATCTTATATTAGATAGCTGGTGAGGATGTTGGACAAATGACAGGAACTTGAAATGGAAATGCAGATTTGGTAAGCAACCTATTAAGCTACAGTCCTAAGTGAAGTCAGCAGTGTTTGTTTGTTTGTTTGTTTGCTTTAACAAAGAAAACAGAATATGGGTTCGTACTTGTACCCTTTATTAATCCTGGAGCCCACAGTCAGCTATGGAGAAGGGTCAGGAGGCATCACCATTTGTACTTGTGAGCTTTTATTTTTCATTTTAGTACAATTTTCTTTTCCCCAATTCTACATCCCTCTTTTAGTGAGGGATATTCTAAATGACTGGAAATGGGAGGAACTACCCAAGCTAACATCAGTATTAGTCTTTCAACAACTCAGGCCATGTCTTCGCTAAACGGAAGATCGATGCTGCTGTGATCAATCTTCTGGAGTTTGATTTAGCAAGTCTAGTTATGATTTGCTAAATCAAACACAGAGGGCACCCCCATCAGCGGCTTGTACTCCTGCTTTTGTCAGGAGTAAGGGAAGCAGATAGGTGCGTTTGCTCCCGTTAGCATCCTACTGTGAGGCCGAAACTCAAAACAAGGTGCTTAATTAACATGGCTGGAGATGTGTATCTTGATTCGATGTTCCCTTTCAGTGTAGACCTGGCCTCAGAGGATGGACTGAGTTATACTTTCCCCTACTCCCAGAGGTCAGTGATTTCATATTCTTGTTAATCAGAAAATACGTTTGTTTACAGGGGTGCTGAAACAGTTTTGATAGTTGGGGATGCTGAGAGCCATTGAACCAAACTGTAAACTCTGTCTCTAATGGAAACCACTTTAAGCCAGGGGGTGTGACAGCATACTTGGTTCCAGCATCTATGTTTATTTGTTTATTTATTTGGTTTAGAAGGTGTTTTCCTCTCTTTAGTTTTTGAAGTATCTTTGTTTTGTTTTTAAATTATAGTTGGGCTGCATAGAATTTAACTCTGTTTCTTCAGCAGAACTACTCAAGTGCTTAAAGGGGAGCGCACGCTTAAGCACTTTCCTGGTTTGAGACAGTGGATTGAATAAAACATTCTGTACAAACAGAAAACAGTTTATAAAACCATGAATCCTGAAATACTTATGCGCATGAGGACTCCACTGATTTCAGTGGTTGTTGCCATTAAGCTGAATAGAAGTACTGAGAAACATTTGCCTCAGACCCTTTGTCCCCATTCAGTGAACAAATGTGATTTTTAAAAAAAAAGTCTTTATTATTTTATTTCCAGTGCATTTGTTCCCGGCTGTTATTCAAAGGAAGATGCCTGGTGCAGTGTGTGGGATATATAAGAAGCTTCAGAGACAAACCAGAGATGGATTATTTTCCAAAACAAGTTTTTATTAACAAGCAGTACAAACATTAACCTTTCCCATTGTGATCTCAAATCATCTCAATACTGTACAGCACCACATAAAATTGACTATCAGAAGGACACTTTTAAAAAACAATTTGAACAAAATCCCTTCCTGTCTCAGCAAGCTAAAGTAACTGGCTTGGTACAAGGGAGTGCATGAGTCTGTGGTATATGTGTGAAGGAATCTTTCCTCCTCAGTCCTATGCTCCGAGAGGGTAAATGGGGGGTTGATTTGCCAAGTGGCAGAGACACAGACCCTTCTCTGCTGCATGTGTGCCACTGGGGTATGCCTAGACTGCATCCCTCTGTTGGCAGAGGGATGCAGATTAGGCAGGTCGACATTGCAAATGAGGCAGGGATTTAAATATCCCATGCCTAATGTGCATAAAAATGGCCGCCACGTTTTGCCGACTCAGCACTTTGTCGGCAAAAAGAGGCAGTCTAGCGGTGGATCTGTCGAGAATGAAAGCCTTTTTCAACAGATCCTGTAAACCTCCTTGCAGGAGGCATAAGGGATCTGTCGAAAAAGGCTTTCTTTCTCGATAGATCCCCTTCTAGACTGCCTCTTTATGCCGACAAAGTGCTGAGTCATCAAAACGTGGTGGTCATTTTTATGCAAATTAGGTGCAGGATATTTAAATCCCTGCCTCATTTGCAATGTTGACCTGCCTAATCTGCATCTCTCTGCCGACAGAGGGATGCAGTCTAGACATACACCTGGTCTCTGCAGTAATTGAGGGTACATGGACCTCTACTCTAGGCTTCACAAATATTGCCCACGCTGCCCTGTGCCATGGGACTGCATTGGTTCTGCTAATGACTGAGGATGCCCATTGTAACAGTAGAGGAGACAGATTTAATTTATCAGTGTTTCTGACTGCCTCTTTTAATGTGTCACACTTGCAAAGACATTTTCTATCCATAGAACTTGAAGAGAATGGACAGTAGCATTGGCATCATGCTCAGCCAACGTTCCTCAGCTCTCTTCTGGAGGGGTCACCTCACAGAATATGCTTCACTGAATTCTTGAGTTGCATTTATTGAGGAGGTGAAAAGTAAACATCTCTCATGAATGGTGCATTTTATGAGTTGGATCCCAAGAGCATTAACTGCTGGATTGAAACCATCTTTCTGCAATAGCTTATATCATACTAATGACTTTCGACCACTACACATTGAAACTTGGAAGTGATGTGCTCTGTGTCTTATTAATTCCTTCAGCCACCCAGCCTCCTATGAAAGTCAACAAGATATTCTGTTTCATTGTTCAAACAGCCTCAGAAGGACTTATTTCTCACTCTGGACTATGGTGGTCATCAAAAGAGATAGCACCACTTATGTAAATATTTTAGTAGAGAACCAGCCCCACCCTGGATTTTCTGGTTATAGGCATTTGGAAATTTGCTTATGTTCATTTTAGTTTCAAGTCACAAAAACCAAGAAGGCAACTTAAAATTACTGAGCGTGAAACTGAGCCAGCCAGCAACTCTCATGATGTTACAGTTCCTGAAAATATACTTGTATAATAAAAATGCAGATGAAATCTTCGAGGTCTTACACATTTATCTTTATCATGTAGTAAAGCCCTATTCAGATTTAAGCGTACTTTTCATGGGATCAGCATGTGACACTGGCCCTATGTTTAGTGTTCTAAGATGGTGGATAGGTGGGTTGGGGCTGATTCTCCACTTTTTTATAACCATTTTACAACTGAGCAACTTCATTTATTTCAATAATTATTTTGATATAAACTGGCCAGATCATGATTCCTGATGTTGGCGATAGGGACGGTATTGATTGAGGTGTATAAATTTGTGGCCCCTCCAGTATATTGCATGGCATTCCAATGAAAGATTGATACACTAATGGAGATGCATTGTTAAAAAACCTGCACTGCATACTGCTTCCAAGAAAAACATCCAGTTTTGCTCATATCAAGGGTCCTTTTTACAAAATATGATAAGCTGGTGACAGATGCCTTGAATCTGTCAGAAGTGCTTTCTAGCAGTGACTGGATTTCTATTGTCCAGAATATATATACGCAAAGGAAAAATCAGACCATTAAATACATCTGCTGCACTGCAGCTATCAGTTGTCAGAGGAGGAAATGAATGAGCATTGATGTTGTGAATTGACAGCAGAATTAAATTTGACTAGTGACACTTTAAGTCAATATATCTTATTGTTGCTGCCCTGTAGGCAGGGTGAGCAAGATATTTCTCAGCAATAAGAAGCTGAAGGAAGGATGGCTGTGCTGGCTTCTCATAGATGAAGGGTGTGTCTATACTGAACCGTTATTTCGAGATAACTAGCGTTATTTCAAAATAACAATGTGAGCATCTACACAGCCATTCCATTATTTCAAAATAATTTTGAAATAACGGATAGCTTATTCTGAAATCTGTAAACCTCATTATAAGAGGAATAATGCCTATTCCGAAATAGCTATAAAGCATGTGTAGATGCTCTACTGCTGCTATTTCGATATAGCACCTCACCAGGTTCATTCTAAGATATTCCTCCCCAGTGCCTCCTGGGTCTCTCAATCGAGATAGTACATCTACATTAGGGAAGCCTGCCTGGGACTAATTTTGAGTCTTCCCTGCAGTGTAGATGTGCTATTTTGAAATAAGCTATTTCAGAATAACTATTCCGGAATAGCGTATTTCGAAACAGCCGTGCAGTGTAGATGTACCTGAAGAGATTAAGGCAGAGGGAAATATCCTTGATGGTATTTTGAATTGGTAGTGCTGAAACACTAAATAGAGGGGGTGCTGAAAGCAGTTTTTGCTTTTTACCACATGCCCCTCCTTACCCCAGTCTTGCCTCTCCCCAACTTCCAGAGTTGAGGCTAGGAACAGGGCCATGTCTTGGTGGGGGTTGGGGGGGAGGAGACCTGCACAGGAGTAAAGAGGCCAAAGCTGGGGCCACAGCCTCAGGCCAGAAGCGTGAGGGGTGTAGGACAGGCAGACAGTGCACAGGAGTGGTGTCCCAGTCATAGGGACATGGTCACAGTACCAGTGGCCAGGGCATCAAGAGCAGAGCTTTGGGCACAGGGCCATCAACCAGAGAGCAGGACACAGAGCTGGTGGCTGGGACCTGAGGCCTGAGCACATGACGAGGGAGCAGAGTCCTGGACTCAGGATCTTGGGTGCAGGGCCTAACATGGGGTGTCAGGCATGAAGCCCCAGGCACAGGGACAGTGACCAGGGCATGTGGTTGGCAGCTGGGACATGAGCCCTGAGTGTGGAGCCAGGAAGTGGAGCCCCAGGCATGAGCCAGGGCCCTGTGTAAAACCTCAGGGTGCTACAGCACCCCCACACCTCTAGTTCCTGTGCCTTTGTTTGGAACTTTTCCCCAAAACATGAGGCTTGTTAGCACATGCCCCCAAATGTTAATCTGATACTCCTTGTAACGTTTGAAATGCTTTGTGATTTCTTTAAATCGTTGTAGTATCTATAACTGATCTAGCTGTGTTCAAGGGCTCTTGAGAGCTATCATGATAATGTGGAATTTAGACACTGAGGACAACCCAGGACTCTATTATTACCAGTGATACATGCTGGCATAGAAGGATTCCTGCCTGTTGTAAAGTTTTGTCATTTAAATGAAAGCCAACAATAATGATTTAATTAATCTCTCTCTGCAAGTAGGAGACAGTTCAGGTGGGGAATCATCTCCTGTTCCTAAATATGGAGATTGTGCTATGGGAGTCCTGGTGGCAAGAGAAAGATGGCCTATGAGATGTAAGTCTGCACAGGAGCCCCCAGGCATTATTAGCACTGCTAGTATTTAATCTGGCTTGGCACACATTATTCATCTCTCTCTAAGATGCACCAGAAGCCTTTGTTTTGTTATTGTCTGTGTTGCAGTAGTGAAGGAGGCCCAACTGAGCTCAGGGGCCATGGCACTAAGCCCCAGACACCCACACAGTAAGAACCAACTCTTTGTCCATGAGTTTACGGTCTAACACAGAAAGCATGATCATCCCCATTGACAGATGGGAGAGAGCGAGACTTGGCAAGAGTAAATGATCCACCCAAACCTTTGATAAGGCCACGCATCAAACCCACATCTTTAGAGGCCTAGTCTAGGCCTGTAACCATAACACCAACCTGCCTCTCCTGAAAACTGTGACAGGAATGTAGAGTGGACAATTACTTTATTCTTATGGCTGATACTCTGGTTTGATCTCTCAAACTCTGCTGCTAAGAGCAACACTGACTTTCATGTTCTCTGGTCTATGTGTAGGTACATCATGATTTATTCACATATAAGTTTAAATTCTGGTTCTCTCAGTCATAGAGAAATACAGTTCATATATAAATCAGAGTAACTGCCCTTCCAGCTGTCAATTTTAATTGAATGTAATTGTTTTAATTGCTTTTATGAAAGATTCAAATTGTACAACTGCTATAGAGTCTGGAAGAATTCAGACCGGCACCATAGTTGCATCTTTTCTAATTTAGCTTTTAAAAAAAAGTCACCTTCAGTCCTTAATCACTAACAGCAACAGCATAGTGCTAGTTAAAAATGGGCTAGTGGCAGCTGTAGTAAATACAGCTTGTAGTCTAGTGGCTTGAGTGGAGTATGTGAGACCCAGGTTCAAGGCCGGGGGGGGGGCAGTTTGTAGTGATATTTCAAAGCTTACCTTTTATAAGAATGATCTAGGTTTTCTTTTTGGAGTTAAAAGTTTGATTAAAGTTAATGTTAAAAACAATACATAGGATGCAGGTTAAAGAAAAGGAGATTCTGTACAGCTGGGTATCATGCTTGGATTGTCTACACATAAAAGTTCTGCTTAAAAGTCATATGATACATTCATATAGGACACCATCATCAATAATCCAAATTTCAGTGTGTAAATTTAACAATACAGTTTAGAAACTTGAATAGAATATTCAAGTACATCATTTGTGGAAAGTTTTATGGAGAGCTGGCTGTGGTAAGCAAATACATCGATGAATAGAGATTGTCCCTCAGTAAGTCATAATTTAGAGCAGAATTTTGTAGGAAAATACAGTCTATCAAGGAAGTATATGAGTTACCTCCCTGACTACCACTCTCCCTCCTGATATTGCTGATGTCCAATGACATGTTCTATGTATATGTCACCCAAACACCTGATGGTATTCGACACCATAAGTTGCTACATCAGACAAGCATAGTTATGTGTAACTCCACACTCAGTCATCTCTCACTCATTACTGTGATCCCATGCACCCAGGGCTCTGATGATCAACGTGTGGGTTTGAACCACGCAGCCCCTAGCTCTTAACAGGGTGGCTAGAGGAATGTACTTCTCCATCTTTTGAGATAGAGCATCGTGAAGGGCCGGAGCCCTCAAGCCCTATTCTTGAAGGCACTGCGGTATCCCCTGTGATAAACTTCTTCCTGTCCTCATTAGGGATGATGATGTATAGACACTATTGGCTGTCTATTCCAGGGATGGCATAATAAAAGAGTCATCAGACCAAAGGGACAGGTAAAGCAAATTACTCTATAGCTTGGTGGTTAGTGTATTCACCTGGGAAGTTGGAGAGCCAGGGGCTGGTCCCATTAAGACTTAAATTATTTATATTTATATTTATATATTATTTGTATTGTAGAACAGCTTCAAAAGGAGGGCTTGAGGATGCCATCCCCTTATAGCTTAATATTTAGACTACTCACCTGAATGGCAAAAGACACTCCCTATTTCAAATTCTTTCCTCCCACCCCCATCAGGGATTTGAACCAGGGTCTCTGACATCACAGCAGCATAAGCTAACCACTACACTAACTGTTATAAAACCAGCCCAACCTCTGCTGTTTTGGGTGACAAGTGAGGTAGGCACCTAACTCATTCTGACAAAAAAACACCTTCTGGAATGCCAGCATTGTGAACTGCAAGTGTAAATTCCAGCACATGGAGACATACCTGTACACAATAGATCAGCCCATGAAAACTCTTTAATCAGACTCACCATGCTCATACACCAAGGTGTTACTAACCTAAAAGTGTGTGCTTTGGCTTCCTGTTTTCATACTTCCCCTCCCTGTATTTTAGGCTTAGTCTTTAATGCCTTTAACACTATTTTGTCTAATGGCATTATATATACACTCCTTTCTGGGACAGGGTGTTTAGACCTCAATCTGCGGATGGCAAGACAAAGGTTAAAACTGTCTCTCTTGGAGCTGAGGAAACCACAGCTGTATGACCTAAGTGTAGGGCTTGTCAGAGTAGTAGTTCTGGGCCAGCTGTGTTGAATTAAGTATTTACCTAACAGTATAAAAAAGGCAGGTTGTGACTTTTTTTTCTGGTTTAGCCTGCATTAGGAGTCAGAGCTGCTTTAGGGGGTGAAAGCTGTAACACTAAGTTCTTTATTCGGTTTAGGTTCTATTTAAAAACAAAGCTGACTGAAGTATTTTCATATCTTAGCTTAGTACTTTATTTAGGAGAAGTATGTTAGCTGCAAAAAGCCAGGGGACATTAATTACTTTTGCTACTATTTTGTAATATATAGGACATGAAACATAGTAAGTCTTCAAGAACATATGTAATAGGAATAATGGGTTTGACAAATAAGTGAGCCTAAGATATACACTTCAGGGAAGAGTGAGGAAGGAAAACAAATAGCTATAATAACATGCTTTACTTAAGCTAGGCCTTGATGCCTTAGTAGAGTAAGGGTAAAACATTCATATTTTGTAGGTGATGTTACTGAGATGAGTGAGGAGGCTGTGAAAATAGAATTTAGAGGAGCATTTCAAGCTCAGAGTAGCATGGAAGAAAGCATGAATCTTTGATAACATTAAAAAGCTGTTAAGGTTGGTACATCTGAGAAGGTGGTAGAATCAGGAGACTTATTCAATGATATAAGTAAATTCTGTAAGATGAAGAATCCTGAAAGCAAGGACAAGAAGTCTCAACTTGATTTAGAAAGCCCTGGGGAGCCAGTAAAATGACTCAAAGGGGTGAGAGGTGACCTAGTAAAAGACCTTTTATGCCCCACTCTTGGTGATTAGTGAGAAGAAAAGTGAATGTTTTTGATGTGGCCCTCTGGAGACATCTCATGTCTAGTAAAGTGGTCCTAATATGAACAAACTTCCACCTTAGTCAGGGAAGCTAGAGGAAGGCTCCTAGATCATGTTGGTCAGTCCTGTATCAATGCAGGGCTCTTCCTGTACATCTTCTAAATACTGTGTCATGATAAAGTTTGACTGGGCATCTACTGTCTGCTAGGGGGACTCTTCTAAAGTTTAACTACTTGTTTGGACATGTACCTTAACATTCAACCCACAGTTTTCCTTTTATAGTCTTCATTACTGTGCTATTTCAGAACACAAACTTGCTCCTTTGTGTTATACACCTTTCAGATACTTATGGATTATGCAACTACATGGTCATCTCTTGTCCAAATGTCACATTTTTGGGGGGTTTTCTTTGTCAGTCACTCATTGCAGGCTATATTCGTTTCTCTGAATTTCCTCTAACTTTGCCCATTCCTTCTGGTGTAGGGGCACTAAACTTTTAACACATCAGGTTTAATTCTCCCTGGAGTACCTGTGCCTGTATATGGCTGGTACTAAATCCTGCCCTTGTGTGTGGCACCCATTTTATATTTGTGCCTTTGCACTGGAGCAAAATAGCTGCAGTTTACTCTGACATGGTGAATCAAGGTATGAGCTTGAAAAAGGGTGAGAGTTACAAAGATGTCTGGCTCTTCAGCTGGGTAACTGGGAAAGAGTGTAAAATAGAACAGCTATGAGGCCTCTCCCTTCAGATACAGTGGCAGTACACAGAGTTGTCACTCAGTCTTCCCCTTTTCATGCTTATCCTCCCTGTGCTATCTCATGAGACCATGGTCTGGCATCTAAACCATAGAAAGGGCAGTCCATTTGCCTTTGAGTGATTATAAAGGGTGGTTCTCACAGACACATTAGTATAAATGTAACATGTTAGTCACTGAGGACTTGTATACAAATAGGTGGAATAGAGAAAAATCTCTCAGCAGATGGGAAGCCTATTGGTTGATGTGGCTGAGACTCTCTAGAGCAGGGCTATTCAACTTTGGAAGTCCCCGGGGGCCACAATGATACTTGCAGCGTGTGCCAAGGGCCACAACTTAAGTGTGGTTGCATATATGTGCAAATAGCTTCTATCTCACAATGCCCCAGCGCTCCCAATACCACCTCTTTGGGGACTAGAAACGCCGGCATCCTTTACTCGTCTGTTCCAGCCAGCTTGTCTGCTTGCATCTTGTAATGCTCACTCCACCTGGGAGACACCTTGCCGTTATGGAGAATGTTCCCAGTGGAGACCATGTTCAAAGGATCTCACCCACAGGCTGCGTGTTGAGCCCTGCATAAACCCAAATGGCACTGTGGGCCACAAACAAATGGGCTGCGGACTGCATGTGGCCCATAGGCCACATGTTGAGTAGCCCTGTTCCAGAGCAAGGCACTCATCGTTCAGAGTGGAGAAAGTTAGGCGTATTGCATCAGTGTAGGTCTTGGACAAGCCCTTATTGCTTTGGCACAGCAGTTGCCAAGCTCCATAAAAGCCATTTCTCTACACACTTTTATGTAGTATCTGCCTTAGGAACTGCTAGTCTATTTTCACTTACAGCCACTGAAATCTGTATTTACCCTTGTGGTGACGTGTTGCTTTGTATAATCAGCTGTCCCAAATCACCACCTCTATTATAACGAGATGTAATAAAACTTTCACGTGAAAAATAAAACTCTTGCCACTGTGCCATTGATTACCTCTACATGTGGTAATTAGTATGGCTGAGTTCATCCAAGCCACAGTCTCGCCTCTGAGAACAAATTTCTAACTTAATACTATTTTTTATAATGTTTTATTTCTGATATGCGTTCAAATCTTAGTTTCTTCAGTAGCCATAAAGTAAATGTTTGAATTAAAATATCTGTTTGAAATTTGTAATTTTTATCTGACTGTTGTACTTTCTTAGCTAGTTCAGTTACAAAAGAGATTCATTGAAATATACAATATTAATGTTTTGGGGAGTTCTAAAATCATTCTTCTAACAAAATAAAGGCAAGAAAAATGGCACCTTGCGTCTTCCAAAGAAAAAATTGTGTAAAATGTTGAGTGCAGTCGCTTTATTCACTATTGATTAGAGCTATTCAAATAGAGCTTTAGATTGCAAGCACACACACACACACACACACACACACACACACACACACACACACACACACAAGAGAAATCAAATGGATCTAAAAACAGTAGATCTACCAACACAGACGAGATGAATCATGCTATACTGTCTGAGTCTGGATTCTAAGGTTACAGAAAGTTCATCTTCCTGAGAATTGAAGTAATGTTTAGTGTACAGTAAAGCTTCTGCAATTTTGCTTTAAACACTTAAGGGAATTCAAATGCAGTTTTGCAGTGTTTATGGCTCCAGTGGGCTGCCTTTGCAGATAAGATCTCCCTATCTCTTGGGAAGAAGGGTCTGAATCTGAAATGGATTTGAAGCATGAATCAATCATTCAGATTAAGTGGGTTTTCAACAATAAAAAGATCATTTTAAAGATTGGCATTTTTAAAACAGTCCTATCAAGTGTATCTTTGCATCTGCAAGCACTTGGTGGCATTATTCCCAAGTTTGAACAGCAACTGCCTTTTTAGGGCTAGAAAGTGTGTTGAGTTCCTCAGAATGAGACCTGACTTTAAGAATAGTGTATGATGGGGCAGAGGGTAGCTAGAGCAATCAGGAACTCCTCAGCCTCAGTTTCTACTCCCCCATGTAATTTTCAAAAACACATAATCTCACCCTGGTGATGCAAAATTTTGTGCTTTCCGAAATAAAGCTCTTTGTAGACTAATGCTTGTGGAGTAGGCAGATTCTTGAAGGGAAAAAAAAGCCAAAACCACATGGAGATTTCCACAATACAGATGCCCTTGTTGCATTCCAGAGTGCAATCTAGACGACTGATGGGTTGTCACTGCCTTGGGTGCCTCACATTGCTTTGCTTCTGTAGCTGCCAAATATGGTCGAGGTTGCTCACAGTCTTATGGTATGCAGGTCACAACCAGTGTGTCCGTGTAGTAATGGAACGTTGGACCAGCAGCCAGTCAGCAACACAGTACTTGCTGGGTGACCTTAAGATACTTGGAGTCCTAAATTTTCCCAAAAATGTGTATTCTGCACTGTCTAGGCATTCCCTAGACAGTTCAGGTACTAAAAATTCACTGCCCTTGTACAGCGTCAGTATTGAATAGTTGCTACTTGAACTGGAGTTAATCAACAGGTCAGTTTAAACACAGCACTGATTTTGTTCTGATTAAAACATAAAACAAGTTTATTAACAAACGATTAAGTGAATTCAAAAGTGACCATTAGAAATGTTACAAACAAATAAAAATTAAAGCATGTATCTGAACATCTAAAACTTGACGTAGCAAATTTTCAAGGCTTTTGTTCAAGAGAGCCTCTTAGGTACAGTCTTCTACCATGACTGACTGGCGATGCATGACTGACCCATTTCATTGGTTAGACTCTCTCCCAGAGGCTTTCGAAGGTGCTGGTGCCCTTATCTTGGATAAAAGGGAGAACTTGGGGTTTTCTCTACCTTTCAAAGTCCAATGAACTTCTAACATGGATTCTTGTGAAGATTACCCCTCAAAGCAAAGTTTATTCAAAGAGTAAAGAAGGTAACCAAGCATGGAGCCTTTCACCACCAAATTCCTCATTTAGAACAGGGTTTGCTCAGCTGCAAACTTTGCTTTGTATCCTGCTATTACTTCACTATAATGCCTGGATGCTGTTTCTCAATTGACACATAAGCAGTATACATTTCTCTGTCCAGGACAGACATACTTAGCAATTTTTGTCCAGGCAAGGCCATGTGGTTTTGAACGTGCTAACATGGGCATTCAGGAACATTTCGTAACTTTACATATAATGTTGCTATGTACATTTCACTGATATTGATTAGTTCAATTTTCAAATGATACTTCACAAAGCATATTTTGAATAAAGATTATTACAGTAGTGTAGGGTATGTTAGTCCCCTATTCAATATTTTTCAGAATTGTCCCCAACTTCTATAGGTTAGTGTTTGGTACCACTTCTATTAGTGTTGAGGGTTTTGCTGAACAGAACAGCAAATATCGGCTTATAAGTGTTTTACCCTAACCAAATTAAAGGTTCCAAACTGAAGTTTGGAAAAGCTATAAAGCTATACAATTTCATAACACTTGCTAATAAAACTGGGCACTACTGTGTGTATATATAATAAAATCCAGAGAGAACTCTTTGCTATAGGAAAAGTGTAGGTATTGATTTAGAATACCTTTTGAGAAAAGAATAATATTATATACTCATGCTAATAGACTCTTCAAATACAACCTTAAAGGAATTGAATTGCTGCCTCTGGAAAAGCAAGGTTCTAACATCTTCTCAGCTAATACATTCTTTGATACATTCAACATTTAATACATTCATCACAGACCCCCACTTTTTTTGGAGTGACCCCCCCCCCCATAATTACCTTTTCTTGAATGACCTCATAGGTGCTTGTCTAACACCCCTCATTCATTTGTATCTCATTCATCAAGAACAGAACCACTTTCAAGTCAATAGGGTAAGATCTATTCTACTTTTAGAACAAAGACGTTTTCTTTACCATGATTATTCCTAACTAACGACACTAAAATTATAAACAGACTTAATACAAAGTTTCTATAAAGCATTATAAGAAGACTACATTATAAGGCTAATACAAAGTTTCTATAAGACATTATGAAGCTTAGACACTGTTTCCATATGAGACATTATAAAATGACTAAAACAAAGTCATTGTGTCATTATATATCATTGTGTTTATAGAAACACATATAATACATTATAATACTATTTATCTACAAGCACTGCTTGTCCCAAGAAATAATCTATAGTATTTTAATGCCTTCCTCTGCTGGGTACTTGCATTGCCTTTGAGGAGGGGGATCTTTCCCTCAATCAGAACTTGAGCATCTATTTTTCCACGCTCAGCCTTAGTTTTAGTCCATACAATGAGAAATTCTTGTACCCATGGATCACTAATGGAGGTTAGGGTGGACGTGGGTGGCTTATAGCAGCACAACAATGCAAAGCAGAGATCTCTGCGGTCCCTCTTTTAACCTCCATAACACACCATTAGCTAGATCCACAGTTACTTGAAATAATCAGAGGAAAGGTACCCCTAAGATCCCTTCTCCTTTCCCTCATGAGCACAGCACTCTACTTGTTCCTGCAGTCAACTAGCAAGGGAACATCTTGCCAAACAGGAGCTTCCTGGATCTCCCTCCCCCCCACTGAGCTGAACCTATTTAGTGGTGGGTCTCCCTCCAGAGATCCACCGAGGACTCAGAATGGTTACTGAGGCTCTGGTGTCCACCATCAGTTGAGCTAATGTCCCTGGGTTCCCCACTGAAGCCCTTATAGTTGGTCTCCCCCATACATTGTAGTGAAGTCATGCGATCATCTGGTGGGGCACCCCTAAAAATCAGCCAACTCTCTCAAGAGCCTCCACTCAGAAGAGGAGGCAGGGTTATGGTTTTGTCAAGGAGTGGGTGTAGGGGACTCATTCCTCATTGGGGCACTGGGTCGAGGTGGGACTCCCTGCATTAACTCCCTTCTCCACCTGACAAAGCATTAATTCAAATGTTGAGGGTCTGACTATCATTTCCTCATATCTTCCCCTAATTTCACCAGCTCCATCCAAATCATGTTCCTAGGGGTCTCCTTGGGTCATCACTGCCCAGGGTTGTGGGAGGTAGGGGGACTATAATTGGGAGGGCAACTGACAGAATAAGAACCATTGTTTGCAAATGTAATAGCCTGTACTGGCTCTGAGGTAGTCTTTTTGCTGATTTAAGACACTAGTCTCTTAACAAACCCCCAGCCTGTTTGATTTTTCCCACGAGTTCATTCCATGTGAGGTGCTCTATATCCACAGTCCCCATGGCTACTTTTCTCTGAGAATTTAGTCCTGCATAAGTGCTCTGTACTAATTCGGGTCCCTGATAGTGGAAAGTGATAATCCCATTCTATTCTGTCTGGGGTAATGAAGCAGAGAGCTGCCGGCATCTTTTTCCGAATGAGGTAAGCTTCAGGGGCCTCTTCTGATTTCTGCTCTTCCAGAATATTTTGAGAACACTTACCATCCATTCCCCGGGGTTCAAGGGCAGTCTGCTCCCAAGAACCTATGCATATGTCTGAAGCATCTGCATCACAAGGAGAGGCGCATAATTGAGCCAATTGGATTAGGTCCCTACCATCAGCAGAGGGGTACGTGTGCCAAATGTGAGCTATCCATGCCACAGCCGTGTCACAGTTCAGTGGTCCCAGTCTCTCGGCAATAGCCTTGGCCCAACTAGGAGACCATCTTATTACATCTGTGACCAGCTCTGTTGTGGGAAGATTGGCTCCTGCAACTGTTTTACCTCCCTTGTGGAAACAGAGGCAACATTATGCATTGTGTGGCCAACTGGGGTTAGATGGGGTTTGGGGTTCAGCATCTGAGGATATTTCTATTTTTCTGGGAGCGCCCAATCACAATTCTCTGTTTTACAGACATTCCCACCCCCTTATGGTCACTAAATTGGGCACACAATTTACTAATCTGTGCCTCACACTTCTGATGGCCTGCTGCTGCCTTGGCTACTCTATTTTCATCCGCCAGGCAGTGAGTTGCTGCTTGTGCTTCCTCTAACAATACTTTTGTGTGGGATAACTCTTTCCTATACTTTGCTGCATCCAAGTTGGCCTGGTCCCTCTCCATTTTGTTTTTCTGATATAAAGTCACGTCTCTGTCCCACATTTGTTCAAACGCTTTTGTAACTCCTTTTTCTCCAGCTCCTGTCTTCCCTTTACCATTTCAACCACGTCCATACATGCATAAAATGCTGCCCATGCAATAAGTGCATTATTTGCACTACCTCGTGGCTTAATGGTTATGCAATACTGTATGAAGCACGTCTGAGCTTTAATCAGCTTTGCTCACCCTCAAAGCACCCCCTTTTCCAAGAGCATTTCCCCTTTATTACCCATCTCTCTGACCAGTTGGTTTTCTCTTGTCTCAAGTGAGCAGCTAAAGGGGTTTTCTCATACCTCTCCACTTCCCTTATTTCACTAGTGATCTTTACCCACAGTCACAAAATAGCTCTTAAAATGTTTATTTTCAAGGAACAATATTTAGCTCCTAATAACACAGTCCTACAGTAATTCCAAGCACAATTCCTAAATTAAACCTTACAGAACTTTACTCGCTTTGTTCTGGTAGCGCACATTGAGGACTGGTTGGGAATGTGTCGTGCCATGGGGGTGGGGCAATGGCAATCCTGGCCTGGAATCTGTGACAAAATGAATATGTGTTTCAGGTAATCTTTGACACCATTTCCCAAGAAGATTCTGTTGCTATCTGTACGTGCATTGATTCTGTGTTGGGCCATAATGCAGACCCACGGAGTTCCAGCCAGCTCACACAAATACAGCCTCTGGTTGTCATGTACTGCAGCTCCCCCTCCTCGACTGCATAGAACAACTTATGACTCCCCATGGCTGCCACCCACTCAGCCCCGAACCTGGTGTCTGCAGAACATCTACTCGCCATGGCACCAACTCCATGCCACCTTATATGGCTGCCACCTGTTCAGTCTCCAACCCAGACCCCCTGCATAGCAACATACCCTGTGTCCCTTCTGGTGCTTCAACATGCATCATCTCTTCCACAATGAGTTGCTGAGTGTCCTCACAAACATTGGTACTTGAACAGTTCCTCGCTGGTGGGTGCACAAGTTGTCACTGGATTGATCCTCTCCTCCTGGCCCTCCTTGATCTCCATCAACTTGTGTCTGTGCATCCAGGACAAGTATTTCTGGACTCTTTTCTCTGAACTATCCACAGTGTCCCAAAGTTTGGTCATGAGGTTACCATCCAGGATTCTATCCAGTTATTTATAAAACCAGCATATTTGGGTGCAGCACCAGACTGGCTATTTGCCTCCTTTGCCTTCTGGTAGGCGTGCCGGAATTCCTTGATCTTGGCTCTGAGTTTCAAGGTATCTAGCTCATACCCCTTCACACACAGAGCTCAGGAATTGCTACTGTACGTGTTTGCGTTTCTGTGGGTCACTTGCAGCTCCGATTGCCCAGATTCTTCACCTCATACAGGAGAGCAGTTGGTTCGATAGCCACTGCCTGTTTCCTTGAGAAGATGCCATGAGGCAAACCATACAGTATGCCATGCACCCAGAAATGGATTTAAAGTTCCCGGGATTTGCAGGTGGGAGGGGCGCATCTATTTACATGTAAACATTATGGGTGTGTCTAGACTACAGGGTTTTGTCAACAAAAATGGACTTTTGTCGACAAAACTATACCTGCGTCTACACTGCCGCTGAGTTCTGTCGCCATAACGTTGACAGAACTCAGCAGTTTTGTCGACAGCGGTAAACCTCATTCTATGAGGAATAACGCCTTTGTCGACAGAGTTCTGTCAACAGAAGGTAAGTGTGGACGCAGGGGAGAATTTATGTCGACAGTAAAGGCCTCCAGGAAGAAGCCCTGGTGGACACTCCTGCCACTGCTTTCAACTCTATTGTTCCTGCCTATAGCCAGAGTTGAAATGTTTTCGCCCACACCTGTCTCTGTTCTCAGTGTGTGAGGAAGGAGTAGAATGTGTGAATGTGGGGCAGGAAGGGGTTTTGGGGAGGAAGGCACCGGGGGCATGGGGAAATCCCACATTTGGAAGGCCCCGGGGAAACTCATTGGCCTCCATGGGAGAATTGCTCCCTCAGGGCTTCCCGGATTTGCAATCCCAACTGGTGGGCTTGCTGGATGGCAGCTGTCCGGGTGGCCGGGGTAATGAGTGGTCTGTGAGCCCTATCACACCCGAGTCTTTAACTGCTAAGACAAAGTCCCTTCGCAGTGGGCACCCCGGGAGGCTGACGGGCACCCCAAGAGTCTGCCCCGTGGAGGCGGCACGACTCAACGCTCAGCTCTTACTGCGTTTACCCCGACCACGGCAAGATAGCCAAACCGGCTATGGTTCTTTTGATTGTGTTCGGTTCTGTTATAGCAACAGGAGGAGTCAGGTTAAGACTTAAACAGTTACTACTTTATTGTTACAAGGCAAGCTTAGCTGTTAAATGTTACTGCTGTGTTACAGATAACACAGTCACTACAAAGACAAGACAGAAATACAATAAAAAGTCACTTAAAGGTACCATGGAACCCTTCGGTTCTCTGAGCTCTTATTGAATGTGCGCGCAAAACAGACACCTAGCAGGTATATTCTCACCCCTGAGATCCTTACTCCGGTGAAGCCAGTGTTTCTCTCAATCCCAATGGGAAGCAGTCGGTACGAGACGAAGGCGTCCCTAAAGTCTCGGGGGTCCAGGACTGCCTGACCAGCAGGTATATGGTTGGATCTCCAATTAGAGTGGGGCATAGGACCCCACTTTATACCCCTGTGGTCACGTAGACGCTTCTCATGTCATAAAATGCCAATTAAGTTGGAACGTCTTTGTGACGCCCAGTCCCACAGGGAGTTGTCAAAGCTTAATTTGCACCTGTGAGGTGGAGGTAACTAAATCATTAGGGCTGGACATTCTTTTCTGATGGGGCGGCAGACTCCTCTTCTGGGACGGTGTGTAGGTGTATCAATTACTAGTACCAGCCAAGGGCAGCCCGAGGCCCCGATCGTCTGCTGGCCCAATTGTCGCTGTTATCTGGTTTCTATCTAGCATCCAGGGCCATAGTTATTCCAGCACCTCTGGAGGCCCTGGAGCCTTGAAGATAGAGTTTCGTTCCCATGGATTTTCCCTCCCAAGGATTTTGCAGGGAGGGGGGTAGAGGGGGGAGGGGGGGTTCTGTCTGGCTACACCGGGGCTGCTCAAAGTGCCTCCCCTCCACATCAGCCCTTGTCCCCCATGCAGGGAGGAAGGCCTCCCCTTTCCTCTCCACCAGGTTGTGCAGCACACAGCATGCTGCAACCACATCGGGGATGTTGTGTTCCCCCATGTCCAGCCGAGTGAGCAGGCATCTGAATCTGCCCTTCAGCCAGCCAAAGGTGCACTCCACCTGGAAGCGAACCCGATTCAGGTGGGAGTTAAAGAGTTCCCTGCTCGCATCCAGGTGGCCGGTGTAGGGCTTCATGAGCCAGGGTGTAAGGGGGTAGGCCACATCAGCCACAATGCATGTAGGCATCTGCACATCCCCGACTGCATAGTTCCTCTCTGGGAAAAATGCCCCAGCCTGAAGCCTGCGGTACAAGTATGAGTTCCGGAAGATGCGGGCATCGTGTGCCCGGCCTGACCACCCGACACAAATGTCAGTGAACTGTCCCCGGTGGTCGATCAGGGCCTGCAGCACCATGGGAAAGTAGCCTTTTCTATTAATGTACTGTGCTGCTCGATGGGGCGGTGCATGAATTGGGATGTGAGTCCCGTCGAGTGCTCCACCGCAGTTCGGAAACCCCAGCCCCTCAAATCCGGCCAAGATGGTAGGCAGGTCTCCGAGGCGGACAGTCCTGTGGAGCAGCTCGGAATTGATGACCGTCACCATCTGCAGAAAGGGACGCATACAAACACACATAAGAGGACATGAGAGGAGTTGCGTGAGCTGGTGAGAGGTGCCCCTTCCACCCCTCCCCTCCCAGACCCCGAGAGCCCCCCTCAGGCAACCCCTCCATGGCCCCCGCACCCCCGCAGGGTGAGGCCAGGCAGGCTTCCACCACTCCCACCCCATTCCCCATTCCCTGTGCCCAGTCCTGACCGTCCCCCTTATCTGCCTCCCCCTTCCCCCCTGGACTGTCCCCCGAGAGTGACTCACCTCCATCAAGATGGCCCCGATGGTAGACTTCCCCACGCCAAACTGATGCCGCACAGAGCGGTAGCTGTCGGGGGTGGCCAGCTTCCACAGGGCAATGGCTATGCGCTTCTCCAGGGGGATGGTGGCCTGCAAGCGGGTGTCCTGGCATTGCAGGGCAGGGCTGAGCCAGACACAGAGCTCCTGGAAGGTGGCGTTCCGCATTCGGAAGTTTTGGAGCCACTGGTGGTCATCCTACTGCTGCATAACTAGCCAGTCCCACCAGTCAGAACTGGTGTCCAACCTCCAAACTCGCCTCTCCATAAATAAGTTCGGGGGCAAGGGCAGCAGGGCTGCAGCCTGAGTGAGGGGCTCAAAGCTGGGCTCAGAACCCAGCTCTGCCGCAAACGTCATGATGCTCTCCTGAGCATGCAGCAGAACTTCCAGCAGCACGGTGTGGGGCCATTGCCTGCCCAGGGGCAGCTCAGACTCCATGGCCAAAACACCAAAAAAAAAAAAAAAACCCCACAAAAGCAAAAAACCAAACCTGAAAATAAACGGCTGTGGTGTCCGAGGAAGCAGGGTAACCAGAGCAAAAACTGCAGCAGCTTTGCTTTCCCTTGAGGAGGTAGGCAAGCCAGAAGCAGGAGCAGAGCAACAGCTGTCCAGGAGCATCCCTTTAAGCACGTGTCTCTGCAGAGAGCATGCAGCAGTGCCTGGGCTTTAAGGCTGCCCCTGTGACCTTCCAGGTGCCTTCTTTTGTCGACAGAGCGTCCGGCAGTCTGGATGCTCTTTGTCGACAAAGCAGATTGCTTTGTTGATCCGCGTTATGCAGTCTAGATGATCTTTGTCGACAGAAGCTTTGTTGACAGATTCTGTTGACAAAACTTCTGTCGACAAAAGACTGTAGTCTAGACCAGTGGTTCCCAAACATTTTGGCATCATGCCCCCCTTTTTGATTTTTGTTGAGCAAAAAAAAAAAAAGGGAAAAAAGGAACTGAACAGGGCAGCAAAACTTGATGTGGGGGGAGGCTGGGTCGCCTTGCACCCTCTCTGGAATTTCTTCATGCCCCCAAGGGGGGCACGCCCCCCAGTTTGGGAACCCATGGTCTAGACGTACCCTCTGTGGCTGAAGGGCAACAGAGTTCAAGGTAATGTCCAGAGTGGCTAAATGGGGCATTGTGGGATACGTGCTGGAGTCCAATAAATTGTACAAAAACCTATCCTGTAGATACAGTTTGACAGTAGACATTGCAGACACACAAGTCCTTGGAAGTTTTGTTGCCAAAAATGGCCAAATGTAGTGACATTGGTTGCATTGTAATGTGGACACTTGGCGATTTTTGCCATCAAAAGGCAGTTTTTGGCAACAAAACATGCCAGTGTAGACAAGGCCTGAATCAGGGATGCTTCTGTCCAGAGCACAGGATGTGGTCCAGCTCTTTGAAATAAGGGCAGGTGTGGGGCTCTGCCCCGGATTGGGAGCTACTGTCCTTGGCCCTGGCATAAGCCTGGCAGAGCTCCTTCACCTTCATCTGCACCTATTCTTGGGTGTGGATGTGGCCTTTACTCCCCAGGCTGTCTGCTATCCAGCCATAAACATCTGCGTTGCTGTGTCTCAGGCGGAGATCCTGGAGGTTTGTCTCATCCCCCCCCAAACCCTCAGTAAGGTCCAGGATCTCCACATCAGACCAGGAAGGCACACGTCGCTTGCGGCCCCTGGCAGGCTCCTGGGAACTTTGTGTTTGTTCCTGGGGAGCAGTGGAGGGCTGGTTGGCACCTTCAGAGTGGCTCATCTTGGGCCTCAATGGAGTTGGGCAGCTGCAGAGTGGCCACAAACCCTGTCTGCAGCTTTAAGGGCTCCAGGGGGAAGGAGGGGGAATAGAGTTTTCCTGTGTGTGGATAGTGTAGTCAGCAGGGCACCCTGGGAAGGGCTGGAGGCCTCCTATTTCGAAATAACCCCTATTCCCTGTCTCCACAGCCTCTATTCTGAAATAGCTATTTTGGAATAGGGGCTCTTCCTCGTAGAATGAGGTTTACAGAACTCGAAATAAGCCTCTGCTATTTCAAAATTATCTCGAAATAGCAGTTCGGCTGTGTAGACGCTCGCAAAGTCATTATTTGAATAATGAATAGCAGTCATTATTCCAAAATAACTTTGCTGTGTGGACATACCCAAAGTGTTTTGCCAAAGCAGAATATGTGCACCAGATAGCAGCGACTGCTTGCATGTCAACACCACCCACATTATATCGAACACTTGGCTGATTTATTTATTTTTTTTGAAGTACAATGTCTAATTCATTGACATGAGGTCTCAGTTCCCCAGAGTTTTTTTGGCAATTGTACAATGAATCTAATGTGTCAAAAAGCCTTAGTCATTCGTACCTCCTGTGACTTCTAAAGCTTCATCAGCTGCAAGTTCCAGTCTATGGTTGAGGCAAATGCCAGAATATGTTAGGAAAGTCCATTTGCAGTGGTCCAGCTTTGACTCGTAACATCACATTAGCACTGTCAATACAAAAGCAGATCAATATTTTGAATAATAGTTCTTTAGTGAACCCAGACTGCAGCGAGCATTTTAAAACTTCCTCTTTAATGGCTTCTGCTGTTGCACTTTGCAGCTCAATCAAGTCCAAGGAAACATAACTGGCCTCATAATTTTTTGTGAAGGGAGGACAGCTCTCCTTATTCTTTCCATAAGAGGATATGTCACAAGATGCCCAGCTGAGAGAGATGTTAACCCTTCTTTCAGAATGCAGTTTCAAATTAGAAATTGGACACCATAACATGCACCCAAGTTTACACCTGAAGCCAAAAAGCCAGTAGTTTTTTTTAACTTAAATTGCATTTTTAATGACACAGCAGAGTCTGAGTCTGTTTGCTTACTGGGCAATTCAACAGTTTCTGTTCTTTGTGGGGACTTGCATGACAAAAGAGTGAAAGTGTCAGTGTTTTCTCCTGCCGAATGACATATATAGTTGCTGCTAAGGAGGCCAGATTGGGGCTGGAGTGGCAGGAGCTGATTAAGGGCTTCTCCAGCAGCACCCTGCCACAGTCAGTCACTCTGCTCCTATTCCAGTGGAAACAGACTCATTTTCCCTTGCTCTGCATCACTCTGCCTCATTTATGTGAGGTACATCTGAAGTATGGCACTGTAAAGTTTAGCCCTTTCATATTCGGCTAAGTTAGTCCTTGGAAGAGCAGGCTTCATTTCAGATCCAGTAAGCAAGTAGCAGTTGTTCTGATACTTTCATCTGCCAGAAGAGGGGGCACTTAATTGTGTCAGCTGGTGGCTGGGGTGCCAGATGCATTTTCTCTGCACACTCCATATTTAGTTATGTCCTGTGAAATATAACAGGACTGGGGGCACTGTTGACAGGGTCAAATCAGGGTGAATTGCGTAGAATCAGGGCTACTTACAGCCTAAGACTGGGGGTCCTCCACTATAAGGCACACCAAATCAGTCACAAAGAACACGTCTGTTTGCCACACTGGCCAGCAAGAAGTCACACAAACAACCCCCTTTGACACTCCAGCTTCTCCTATGCCACAATCAATAACGTTCCTTACACAGATGAGAGGTTATGAAAACCAATCATGCCAAATTTAAAAAGGTTCCTCCAATCCCAAAAGACCAGCACCTTCCCAAGTCAATATATACCTTAGATCTTACCCAAAAGAGCAAGCTGGGCCAATCCTTTAGAATCTAAGGGTTGCTTAATAAAAGAGAGAAAAAGGTTGAGAGTAAAATTGTTAAAAGAAACAAAACTACATACACCAATTACAAGGTTCCTGGTGCAGGATTGTAGCAGTGATTGACTGAACTATCTGGAATTCATCCTTAATTTTAGGATGGGTCAGTAGTCCTTCCAGGCCCAATTCATAGCAAAGATGCTTCTAAAGTGATGAGCTGGAGTGAACACAAAATGGAGGAATCCCTAAGACCCTTTTTATAACCCCGTTACCAGAGAGATATCAAATCTTAACAGGTCTGATAACTTCCCCCAACTGCTTCACCAGATGTTGCTTTCTTTTAATTGAGACTTCTTTATTATGTCAAGTTTTCATAAGCCTGCATGCTTTTCTGAATACAATCTTGATTCTGAGTGTCTTTTCCAAGATGGCTGCTGCTAAATTGTCACATAGCTGCCCTTTGCTAGGGAGATGATTTGCTAAGTAAATTTTAAAAGGACCAGGTTTCTCTTCATCTGGTTAGACACGCTTTTAGTCAGCAACACTGTCTATTAAATAGGGACTATCAATAATTCATCTCTTTATATACCAGCTGTTCTTTTCAAAGTATAAACCACTAGTCAGTCTGGTGGGAAAAGACTGGTTCTTAGTCTCTAAGCTTCTGATGAAGCATTTAAATTCACCACTAGGTAGCCATAAAATCTTTTGGTACGGTGACCATATTTTCTGAACGCAAAATAGGGATACATTAGCCATGCCCCAGTCCCCTTTAGCCACACCCACTTGCCACCAGAAGTCTTATCCCTGGGGTAGTACTTCCAGGGTTGAGGTGGGCACATGACTGGAAGTAAAGGGTATAATGTGACCCCTCTAAGAACTCCTCCCACCATCTTCTACCAATAGGGATGGGTTTGAGCACCATAGGATTACCCCCAGAGCGGATTTGACCATGGGAACACATGATCTGACACAGGATTTTTTTCTGATTTGTGAATTTGTTTATCTGAGAAGTCTTACAAAAGTGTAAAAAAAAAAAAATCACATTGTTATACATGTAACAAACCACCTTAATTGAAAAGAATAAAATTAATACGAATACAAATATTTAAAAACACAATACAAATATACAAAATACAAGAAAAAATAAATATATAATTTAATACAATATTTACATTGTCATTTTTATCATTCATCTACTGTTGAAGTTGGTGTCATATTGTTCCACTTATACTTGTTTGATGAACTCGGTTTGCTCAATAATTGTTTAGTCTTAATTTTTTCAAACATCTCTTGGCGAGTCTCTGAGTAATTCATTATCAAGAGATTTTTTTACAGTTTTAATGGTCATTGATGACTCTTCTGATTCCCCAAAAGTTGTTAATCAGTGAAAATGACCTTTCGATCGCAGCATTCGTACCTGGCAGTGAGAGGATGAATTCACACATTTTCTTAATGTTTGGAATACTAACGTTCTCACGACGAAAATCCTTAAGTACATTTAACCATCTCAGATCTATAGATAATTTCTCCTTGCCCCATTCGGCTAGCAAGTTCACATTAAGATATGATTTAAGGACACAAAGTTCATTAAATAGATCATGTGATAAAGTGGGAAGCACACTTTCAAAAAGATTCTGTGTCTTTTCCAGATCATCCCAGTCAGGGCTTTTTTTAACTGAATCCAGGATAATTGATAGAGGCTATCAAGATTTGCTTTCCAAAGATTTAGATAATTCAGGCAATTATCATAGAACTCCCCCGTTACTTGCTGCACCAGATCTAAATCACAATGAATACCATCATTAGCAAATTTTCTTCTGCAACTCTCTTAATTTGAGTGGTAAATACTTTTTTCTTTCTTCTAAATTCTGATATAAGTGCATATATTCACATGCAGCTTCTGGTGCCAATATGTTCTGCCCCTCCATTTTGGAAATAGCACAATGAAAAACAGTGGCAACATTGAGTAAGAACCAGAACCAAAGTTCTGATGTAGGATCTTCAGAAAATTTCTTAAGAATAACGAGGGCATTTTCAACTGATGAAAAAATAAGCTCATAGCAGTTGAAACATTATGGCTACATCTACACTGAAAGGTTTTTGCACAAAAGCAACTGTTTTTGCGCAAGTACATTGGCAGTAAAATGGCAGAACCAGAGGGCTTTTACTGGTGTAGGTAAATCTCCTTTTACAAGGCATAACTCCCTTTTGCACTACAGCTATTGTGCAAAAAGGCAAGTGCAGATGTTCCAGAGGGGGTTTTGTGCAAGAATTGGCCTCCAGGGGAAAAAATGGTGGCCTCTGGGCCACTCTGGCCAACTCAATCAGAACTCTATTGTTCCTGTTTGCTGGCTGCCATTAAAGCTGCAGGCACCCTACACAAGCCTTGTGGCTGCAAGGTGCCTTCACCATGCCACTCTGCCTCAGCCACAAATGGCCTCCCGCCAAGCTCCACAAGACCCCCCCCGGCCCTTCCAGGGACCAGCCACAGGGATCACAGGAACCCCCAAGAGGGACCAAGAGGCATGCCCCCACATGGAGCAGGCCAGAAATAACAATCCTCCTCGAGTTGTGGTGCGAGGAGTCGTCACTGCAGGACCCCCGGGCCAAGAGGAGAAATGCAGAGATCTACTCCCGCATGGCCATATCCCTGGTGGAGCGAGGTCACCCTGCCCGGACTATGGAGCAAGTCTGGGCTAAGGTGAAGGAGCTCCATCAGGGGTATGTTAAGGCCAGGGAGAGGAGGGGGCGCTCAGGAGCAGGACCCCACATCTGCCCCTACTACCAAGAGCTCGACCACATCCTTGGGGGGGGCGGAACCCTCTTCCCCCTCCATTGTCGTGGACTCTGGGCTGGAACGGCCCATCCTCCAACACCCGGAGCCTGTCCCCGAGCTGGAGGAGATGGTGGGCCTCCTCCTCCTCGTCCATTGGTGGCTGGACAACAACCAGGACAGCAGGACCATCACCCTGCCCCAGGAGCCAGTCCCTGCCAGCCTGGATGTCTCCCAGGCATGCTGACACACACACACACACACACACACACACACACACACGGCTGGGGAGGTAAGCGCACAGGGGCGGGGGGCACAGCATTGTGCGGGCTGTTAGGCCAGCACATTGTGCAGGAATGTTTGGCACGTGGCCACAGCAGCCAGTCTCTCTACATGCCTGGGAGTCTGCTACCAGCCTCATGCCTGGCCACATGAGTCCTGCCCCAAGGGAGTGGGGGGGAGGTGCAGCCAGCTGCAAGCAGGCTAGCCGCAAGGGTGCAGGCACAAGCCCCTCCACCCCCCCGTGTCCTGGAGTGCAGCACACAGCACATGGGCATGCCTGCACGTGAGGCAGCAGCCGCCCCCACTTGATAGCCCAGTGAGCCGCAGCTGTGTGTGCAGACCCCAGGGAGGGCCAGGCGGCTCACGGCTCCTCTGTCGCCCATGAGGGGATCCACTGTGGCTGGACACTTCCCTTGCCTACTTCGCTGTGGTGTGTGTGTGTCCGGGGGAGGGAGGAGAGGGGGCGGGCAGCACAGTCCTCTGGCCACCTCGGGGCCCTTGTGACACAGGAAGTGCTGTGCAGGCCACACATGGCCTTGCACCTGGGATATCCCCCTCCTGCGGGCCACGGACTGCTGTGGTTGCTGCTCGCACGAGGGCACAGCTACAGGGAATGTGTGTGCAGGGTGGACTGACCGCCCTTCTTTCATGTGTCTTATCCACAGCCAGGATGGAGGGCCCATCCACACCACCTCCGCAGCCACCAGCCAGAGTCCAGGGGAGCCGCAGACAAGCCAGGCCTGGGGGAGGAGCTGATGCGCTGGCATGTAGGGGTGATGCACGACATCCACATCACCCTGTTGCACCAGCTGAACATCAACCTGGAGTGGCAGCAGCAGGCGTGGAGTGACCTCATGGCGCACTGCAACACCCTGTGTGACATCCTGTTCCACACAGGGGAACAGGCACCTGCTGCCGCTGCTCCTGCCTTCCACCCTCCTACCCCCTCCTCCTCCTCCTCCTCCTCTTCCTCCTCTAACCATGTCCCACCCATCTGCCCACCCTGCCATGCCTCTGCTCCCTCCCTTCCCCATGGCCGTGCCTTCTCCCCAGTCATGCCTACAGCCCCTCTTATGGCCCCTCCTCCCCTGCCGCCGACCCTGGCCCCGCTCCAGCTGCCCCTCCTGCTCACCCCATTGGGGCCCCCAGAGCCACCCAACCCCGACAACGTGCCCACACCCAAGATGGATCAGCAAGCCTCCCCATCACTCCTCCCAGTTCTGATCCCCCCTCCCAGTTCAGACAGTTCCCCTCCCCCTGCCCACCCTTGTTTGTTAAATAAATAGTCATTTTGTTTCAAAACCAAGCAGGTGTGTTTATTAGGAGGTTTGGGGGGGGAAAAAGGTGCCCACCTCCAGCTGGGCACACAGGCTGGAGATGCGAAAAACTCAGGTGTTGTGAGCCGTGCCCGACCACTCCACATAAATGTTTGTGAAGTGGTCCCGGTGGTCCACCAGGGCCTGCAGGACTACCAAGAAGTAGCCCTTTCTGTTGACAAACTGAGCCGCTCAATGGTCAGGGGCTCAGATGGGGATGTGCGTGCCGTCGATTGCTCCCGCGCAGTTGGGGAACCCCAGACAGCAAAGCCGCCCATGGTGGTGTCTAGGTCCTGGAGCCGGAAGACTCTGCGCAGCAGCAGCAGGGAGTTGATGGCCCAGACAGCCTGCAGAAGGAGAGACGGGAACACACAAAATAGATTGAGAGGGGCAGTATGCTCCCAGTGGGACATGGCTGCTTCCTCTTCACGCCTCCCCCCAACTCCACAGGAGCCCCGCCCATGAGCCTGTGTCCCCCCCCCAACCAGGCCAGTGTGAAGCTGAGAAGGCACCAGCCCCCAGGGCCAGGGCTTCCCCCCCACCCCCAGTCCACCTTGTACAGTGCCCAGCCTCCCTGTTCCAAGGGTCCCCCTTATGCAACACCTCCTCTCTATCTGTGCAGGGGCTGCATCCCGTGATCTCCTTATCTGCATGAGGATGGCATTGACGGTGGACCTCCACCCCCCCAAACTGGTGTGCCACTGAGTGGTAGCTGTCTGGGGTGGCCAGCTTCCAGAGGGCGATGGCGACCCACTTCTGGAGTGGGATGGCGGGCCGCAGGGGTCGTTTGAGGGCAGGTGCAAGCCAGGCACAGAGCTCTTGGAAGGTGGCCTTCCGCATGCAGAAGTTCTGCACCCATTGCTGGTCGTCCCACCTCTCCATGACCAGGGGGGTCCCACCACTCTGAGCTGGTGTCCAGCCGTAAGCATCTTCTAGGTATTGTGGGCTGGGGCAGCCAGAGTGGAGCACCCACAGCCAGACAGAGGCTCATGAGGAAGATCTCATAAGAACATAAGAATGGCCATACTGGGTCAGACCAAAGGTCCATCTACCCAGTATCCTGTCTGCGGGCAGTGGCCAGCGCCAGGTGCCCCAGAGGGGGTGGACCAAAGACCATGATCAAGCGATTTGTCTCCTGCCATCCATCTCCAGCCTTTGACAAACAGAGGCGAACGGGCACCATTCCTTACCCCCTGGCTAATAGCCTTTTATGGACCTAACCTCCATGAATTTATGTAGTGCTTTTTTAAACTCTGTTATAGTCCTAGCCTTCACAGCCTCCTCTGGCAAGGAGTTCTACAGGTTGACTGTGCGCTGTGTGAAGAACTTTCTTTTATTTGTTTTAAACCTGCTACCCATTAATTTCATTTGGTGTCCTCTAGTTCTTATATTATGGGAACTAATAAATAACTTTACTTTATTCACCCTCTCCACACCGCTCATGACTTTATATACCTCTATCATATCCCCCCTCAGTCTCCTCTTTTCTAAACTGAAAAGTCCCAGTCTCTTTAGTCTCTCCTCATATGGGACCCGTTCCAAACCCCTAATCATTTTAGTTGCCCTTTTCTGAACCTTTTCCAATGCCAATATATCTTTTTTGAGATGAGGAGACAACATCTGTACGCAGTATTTAAGATGTGGGCATACTATAGTTTTATATAGGGGCAGTAAGAGATTCTTTGTCTTATTTTCTATCCCTTTTTAAATAATTCCTAGCATCCTATTTGCTTTTTTGACTGCCACTGCACACTGCGTGGATGTTTTCAGAGAACTATCCATGATAACTCCAAGATCTTTTTCCTGATTAGTTGTAGCTAAACTAATCATATTGTATGTATGGTTGGGGTTATTTTTTCCAATGTGCATTACTTTACTGTGAGAGGTCTGGGGTGCGATCACCCCCTCCCAAGGCGAGAGGGGGGGTCAGCGGACCCAGTGAGTGTTACCCGTCCCCGCGGGTGGGCCCGAGGCCCCGCTGCCTGGGTTCCCCTCCCTCAGGGAGCGCCGCGGCCCTGCAGTGAGCCTGGGCCGGTGCTGCTGGGAGCGGCCGGCTCCTTCGGGGGAAAGGGGGGGGGGAGGGACCCGGTCCCGCCCACTCCCCGGGTCCCAGCCCGGGGCCCTGAATGTCAAGGCTAGCTCGAGCCCCGGCGTGCCGGACGGGGGTTCTCCCGCCCGTAACCCGCCGACCCACGGGCGCCAGAAGGCTTCCCCCCCGGGCTGTTTCCCCCCTCCTCCTGATCCCCCGGGACGCGTCGCCTCTCGGCCGGGCTCACCGTATCTCCGGGGGTCGGGTTCGAGGTTGGTCCGCGGGGAACCCTGGTGCCAGACGCCCGCCGAGCCGCCGATCCCAGCCGGGCCTTTCTCTCCGGGTGCGTTGGTCCCGGTCGGGTTCGCCGTCCGACCTGGGGCTGGCTGCTCGCCAGCCGCGAGGGCTGCCCGGGGAGCCCCGGCGGCGGGGGTGAACCGCCGGCCGGACCCGAGTGTGTACCCGGTCCGTCCTGGCGGCCGGGCCTCTCGTGCTCCTGTCTCCTCCTCTCCGGTGGGAGGCTCCCCCTTCCTTCCTTCCAGCCGGCGGGCGGTTTTTAAACGGCCCGCCCGGACGTGGCTGTGGCGGGGCCCCACCCCGTGGCAGGCGGCGGGCCGGCGGCAGGGCCCTGCTCGGGTCGTGGCTCCTCCCCCGCTCCCCGCAGCGGGGTTACCCTCTGCCTCCTGGCGCGGCGCGCGGCGGTTTCGGCATTGCCGGCCGCCGGGGCCGCGTCTGCGGCGCAGCGGTGCTCCGCCCGCCGCTCCGCCTTCTTCCCTGCCGGCTCGGCCCGTGCGGGCCGCTGGCGGCCCGTCACATTTACACTTATCCACATTAAATTTCATTTGCTATTTTGTTGCCCAATCACTCAGTTTGGTGAGATCTTTTTGAAGTTCTTCACAGTCTGCTTTGGTCTTGACGATCTTGAACAGTTTAGTATCATCCACAAACTTTGTCACTTTGCTGCTTACCCCTTTCTTTAGATTGTTTATGAATAAGTTGAACAGGATTGGTCCTAGGGCCGACCCTTGGGGGATACCACTAGTTACTCCTCTCCATTCTGAAAATTTACCATTTATTCCTACCCTTTGTTTCCTGTCTTTTAACCAGTTCAGTCCATGAAAGGATCTTCCCTTTTATCCCATGACAACCTAATTTACACAAGAGCCTTTGGTGAGGGACCTTGTCAAAGGCTTTCTGGAAATCTAAGTATACTATATCTACTGGATCTCCTTTGTTCGCATGTTTGTTAACCCCTTCAAAGCACTCTAATAGATTAGTAAGACATGATTTCCCTTTACAGAAACCATGTTGACTTTTGCCCAACAAATTATGTTCTTCTACGTGTCTGACAATTTCATTCTTTATTATTGTTTCGACTAATTTGCCCCATACTGATGTTAGATTTACCGGTCTGTAATTGCCAGGGTCGCCTCTAGAGCCTTTTTAAAATATTGGCATTATGTTAGCTGTCTTCCTGTTGTTGGTTACAGAAGCTGATTTAAAGGATAGGTTACAAACCACAGTTAATAGTTCTGCAATTTCACAGTTGAGTTCTTTCAGAACCCGTGGATGAATGCCATCCGGTCCCAGTGATTTGTTACTGTTAAGTTTTTCAATTTGTTCCAAAACCTCCTCTACTGACACTTCAATCTGGGACAGTTCCTCAGATTCATCACCCACAAAGGATGGTGCAGGTTTGGGAATCTCCCCAACATCCTCAGACGTGAAGACTGAAGCAAATAAATCATTTAGTCTCTCCACAATGGCTTTATTGTCCTTGATTGCTCCTTTTGTATCTCAATCATCCAGGGGCCCCACTTTTTTTTTTTTTTTTAAAGCAGGCTTCCTGCTTCTAATGTACTTAAACATTTTGCTATTACTTTTTTGAGTTTTTGGTTAGCTGTTCCTCAATCTTTTTCGGCTTTTCTTATTACATTTTTACACTTAATTTGGCAGTGTTTATGTTCCTTTCTATTTACCTCACTAGGATTGGACTTCTACTTTTTAAAAGATGCCTTTTTATCTCACTGCTTTTTACATGGTTGTTAAGCCACAGTGGCTCTTTTTTAGGTCTCTTACTATGTTTTTAAATTTGGGGTATACATTTAAGTTGTGCCTCTATTATGGTGTCTTTGAAAAGTTTCCATGCAGCTTGCAGGGATTTTACTCTGGTCACTGTACCTTTTAATTTCTGTTTAACTAACCTCCTCATTTTTGCGTAATTCCCCTTTTTGAAATTAAATGCCAGAGTGTTGGACTGCTGAGGTGTTCTTCCCACCACAGGAATGTTAAATGTTATTATATTATGGTCACTATTCCCAAGCGGTCCTGTAATAGTTACCTCTTGGATCAGATCCTGTGCTCCATTCAGTACTAAATTGAGAATTGACTCTCCCCTTATGGGTTCCTGTACCAGCTACTCGAAGAAGCAGTCATTTAAGGCATCGAGAAATTTTATCTCTGCATCTCGTCCTGAGGTGACATGTACCCAGTCAATATGGGGATAATTGAAATCACCCATTATTATTGAGGTTTTTATTTTGATAGCCTCTCTAATCTCCCTTAGCATTTCAACGTCACTATCATTGTCCTGGTCAGGTGGTCGATAATATATCCCTACTGCTATATTCTTATTAGAACATGGAATTACTATCCATAGTGATTCTATGGAACATGTTGATTCATTTAAGATTTTTACCTCATTTGATTCTACATTACCTTTCCGCCACCCACACGACCTATTCTGTCCTCCTGATATATTTTATATCCCAGTATGATTGTGTCCCACTGATTGTCCTCATTCCACCAGGTTTCTGTGATGCCTATTATGTCAATCTCCTCCTTTAATATGAGGTACTCTAGTTCACCCATCTTATTATTTAGACTTCTAGCATTTGTGTAGAAGCACTTTAAAAAATTGCCACTGTTTATTTGTCCGCCCTTCCCTGATGTATTTAGATTCTTGTATACGTGACTGTTTGTCTGATCTGGTGCATACTTTATCATCTCCCCTCCTCTCTTTCTGACAAAAACCTAGAGAATCTCCATCAATGGACTCTCCTCTAAGAGATGTCTCCATCCGATCCATGTGCGCCTCCGCACCAATCGGCTTTCTCCCATCTCTTAGTTTAAAAACTGCTCTACGACCTTTTTAATGTTTCGTGCCAGCAGTCCAGATCCACCTTAGTTTAGGTGGAGCCCATCCTTCCTGTATAGGCTCCCCCTATCCCTAAAGTGTCCCCAGTTCCTAATAAATCTAAACCCCTCCTCCCTACACCATCGTCTCATCCATGCATTGAGACTCTGAAGTTCTGCCTGCCTACCTGGCCCTGCGCGTGGAACAGGAAGCATTTCTGAGAATGCCACCATAGAGGTCCTAGATTTCAGTCTCTTTCCTAGCAGCCTAAATTTGGCCTCCAGGACATCTCTGCTACCCTTCCCTACGTCATTGGTACCTACATGTACCACAAGCACCGGCTCCTCCCCAGCACTACACATAAGTCTATCTAGATGCCTCGAGAGATCCGCAACCTTCGCACCAGGCAGGCAAATCATCATACTGTGCTCCCGGTCATCACAAACCCAACTATGTTTCTAATGATCGAATCACCCACTACTAACACCTGCTTCTTCCTAACAACTGACGTTCCCTCCCCCGGAGAGGCATCCTCAGTGCGAGAGGATACCATAACATCCTTTGGAAGGAAGGTCCCAACTATGGGATGGTTTCCCTCTGCTCCCATTGACTGCTCTCATCCCCTGAGCCTTTCATACTCGAGGTGGGCAGAGTTTTAGATTTCAAATCCTAATTAAGGCTAACAGCTTCCAACTGCCAGCCTGAGCACATGGCCTTTCAAAACAAACAGCTCAGCACTCAAAACTCCAAACAAACAGACAAACACAAGCCCAGAACCCCCAAACTTCAGACAGCCACTTACCCCAACGTGCTGTAAATTGCCCCCTCCTTCACCAGGAGAGCCCATCTCAAAACTCCTTCCTGTTAGCAAGCTCCCTGGTCGCCTCCTCGCAGGGTTTATAAAGCTCTGGCCTTCCTGATAGCTCCTCCCTCTGGCTACGGCTCGACCAATGAGCAGAGAGTTTTAGATTTCAAATCCTAATTAAGGCTCATATCAGGAAGAGGGCCTCTGCTTGAAGCAGGCACTGCAGGGAGTGCAGCATGGCCCTGGGGGTCCATGGCATGCCCAGGGGCAGCTCTGGCTCCGTAGCACAGGGCAGAGTAGTGGAAAGCTGTCTCGTCCCCAAAAAGCAAAGGGCAAACACAGCAGGCACTGCTGAAGCTTAGCTTTGCCAAAGAGGCTAGCAAGCAGGCAGCAGAGACAGAGAAGTGGCTGTCCGGGGGTGTCCCTTTAAGCATGTATCTCTGGAGGGCTCTGGCAACAGTACTCAAGAGCAACTAGTGACCTCTAGCCTGGCTAGAACTGGTTCTGGGTGGCTTTTATATGCGGGAGAGCATCCAATAGTGTGGATACTCTCTTGTGCAAAAGCGATGCGCTTTGATGTGTGAATATGCTCTCATGCAAGAAGCTTTTGCACAAAAACTTGTGCGCAAAAGGCTTATTGCTCAAGAAGCCTGCAGTGTAGACATAGCCTATTAGTAGTCTTTCAAGAGCAGGCATCAGTCTCAGAAATCTAGTGTTTGAATATGACAAAAATGGTCTGTAGTGCACTTCAATAAAAAAAAATCACAAAATGATTTCAGTGTCTCCACTTGTACTGTATAAGTGTGAAAAAATTTAATATTTTTACAATAATAACTTCCACATCAACTGGAAGAATGTCAGATGCATTGTTAATATAACTGTTGCAAATGTGTGCCATGCAACCGATCCCCACCAATGTTCTGTTGCAGCTAGCTGACAATTTCTGAAGAAGATTCTTATCACCTTTACGTTTTGCATCTCCAAAGTTAGTACTAGTATTATCAGCTGACATGCCAACAATCTTATCAACAAGTCCTGCTGCGACTCCCAACAGAGAAAACAATCATTTAATTGGTCACTTGTCTGACCTGGCAGAACATCAAGTTCAAGAACTTTCACATTAACTCCAGTACTTTCATGAAAATATCTTACTAAGATAGGAACAAGTTTTTGATCTTTGTGGTTAGATGAATCTACCATAATGGTGAGACACAAAGTTTCGTCCAATTCCTGTTGTAAAATCTTTTGAGCTTCTGAAACAAGAACGTTTTTCACATTTACTTCACTTTGTTCGTGCTGATGAAAATTTAGGTTCAAACAATGTAGAAATTAACTTAGAGGTGCAATCTAAAGATCTGAAACTGTGATTGTTTTACAGGATGATATGCAATTACTGCTTCCTTTGCCACAAGCTCCATTTTAACAGAATCATCTTGTATAATAAATTTCTTCATTAAAGCACTGGAAGCTACAGAGCAGACAGCTAACTGATGTTTCTTTGATTGCATATGTGCAATGATGTCAAATTTCCCACTATGAGCAACGTTTCTCACTACTGCATTGGTGCAAAATGTTACATGTGGATTGTCATGTTTCTTTTTAAAAGGATATTCCTTTTGCAAAGCCTCAGTAAAAGTGCACATTTTTTTCCTGCTCTTTGCATTCATTTTCACCATAACATAAAATTTTACAATTAGATTTGTGGGCTGTGCCTCCTGCTCGCTAAGCTCACTAGCCCTTCCCCGCTGCTACTCTTGCCAATTCCCCTTCCCCCTTCCAACTCTCCCTAATATGGTCCCCAAGTGAAACACCTCACTTCCCTGGCACTCTAGCCCCCATGGTGTGGGAGCGGCAGGGAGGGACTGAAGGTCTCAAAGCCTTAGGCCAGATTAACTTTTCTGGGGTTCCAGGGTTAGTGGATTTGTGGGCCCCCCATTCTCTGGGGTGGGGCCAAAAATGAGGAGTCCAGTGTGTAGGACAGGGCTGCTAGTGAGTGGGATGGGGAGAGGGTGCAGGATGTGGGTAGGAGGTGGTGAGGGTGCAGAGTCTGGCCAGGAAGGAGGTGCAGGAGTAAGCTGGGAATGTGAGGTCTCGGTAGAGGGTCTATGTGAGGAGGCTGGGGGTACAGGGTCTCAGCAGGGTGGTGAATGAGTAGGCTGGGGGTGCGGGCAAGGAACTATCTAGAGCAGTGGTCTCCAATCTTTTTACACCCAAGATCACTTTTTAAATGTCCGGGCAAGCCAAGATCTACCCCCTTCTTTCCCCAAGACCCCAGCCCTTCTTTCAGGCCCTCCCCTCCATCATTTGCTCTCCCCAGCCCTTACTCACTCTCAGGCTATGTCTACACTGCAGGCTTCTTGCGCAAGAAGCTTTTTGTGGAAGAGATCTTCCGCAAAAACTTCTTGTGCAAGAGCGCGACCACACTGCAAAAGCGCATCGGAAAAGTGATGTGTTTTTGTGCGAGAGCGCGTCCAGACTGCATGGACACTCTCTTGAGAAGGAAACTGGTTGCTATTTACAGAATGGCCACCAGGGCACCTGTGCTTTTTTTCGATTGCCTCTTTTTGCACAAAAACCCCTGTTCCTGTCCCCACACCTTTTTGCACAAGAACTCTTGCACAGAAAGGAGTTATTCCTCATAGAAGGAGAAACACCTACACCGGCAAACCCCTCTGTTCTTTCATTATACTTGTGCAAAAATGTGCTTGAGGTGTGGACGGTCTGCAAGTTTTTGGGAGGAGAAGGGTTGCCAGCTGCTGCTCCTGTCCCCTCAAGGTTACTTCTCCCTGTTCAGGGTACAAGTCTTCCCCAGAGGTGGACATCTTGCCCCTGATCTGAGGCTGTTTTCACCTCGGGGTGTTGCTTAGGGAGCGTTGGTTGCTCTAGGGCTACTCTGTCAGACTGCAAAAGCATGCACTGGGCTGTTTCCCTGCACTATTCTAGTCTAGCTATCCAGTTGCCCAGAAAGCTAGGGAAAAAAAGTTTGGTTTGGACTCTTTGGCTTTACAGGGTTAACCTTCTGTGTGCCTTTCCCCAAGGCAGCAACAGAAAAGAAGAAAGGGGGAAAAAATGCCCAAACTTCCAAACTGCAAAAGAGAAGAAAAAGAAATGTGTCCTTTTAAAATCCTGAGGTCTGTGTTCCTGGATCAAAATGATCCCACTGCTCTGCCACCATGCCAGGGCTGTTCCCCACTCTAGTACCCTGAGTGCAGAAGGTGGGGGTCTATAAAGACTTTAAATATACCTTGCCACTACAGGCAGTGGTTACAAAAACTTCCCCCAGAATCACAAATGCACAGATTTGAGGGGAGGAGGATCGCTGCCACCATCAAGTGATTTTTATCCCTAAAACCAGGGGCAAACTCTTGAATTCACCCCAAGGGGTATCCCTTAGCTCTTCTGCCACAAGAGAGCTTGAAAAAAGGAAAGAGACAAACAAGCTGCAGTCTCTGGTAGCTGACTTCTCAGTCAGAGGCATGCAGACACACACAGACTGACTGACCTCCTGTACTTTCCAGGATACAAAAATTAAATTGCCTTAAAGTGATTTTTATTACAAAACAAGATATACTTGATTAAGCATACTTGGTTGCTAGATGTTTTCCGTAGTTGCTCTGTAACAAATCAAAACATAGAAAAAAATCTCTGGGAACAATGCTTAAATGGTAGATGGGGAGGGGGGGGCATAGATTCACACAGAGCAGTTCAAACTAGGGATGAAAAGTGTAGTCAATTAACCTATAAACTTTTGCTTACCAGTTAATGCTATAGACTACACGCATTCTCCACCCCCCCACCGCCTCCTTGCCAGTACACTTTTAGCAGGCTGGCCAGCAGCCCAGCTCAGTTCCTGCAGTTCAGACCGTCCCCCAGACAGTGGCTGCTGCCACCACACCGCTGCCTCTCTATCAGAGGCAGCAGCACAGGGCAACAGGACAGGTCCAAAAGGGCAGCTCCACAAGGTCCACAAGGGTTTTAAACTGGCTCCCCTTGCAGACCAGCTCCCACCTGGCACCCTGTGCTGCTGTCTTTGATACAGTTGCGGCAGCGTGGAGTGGCAGGGGTCTTCTCGGGAGTGAGGCCAGAGTGCACTGGCTGCTAACCCCGCCCCCAGGGACTATAGAATAATCGACTAACCGATAAGAATTCATGAGGTTACTTGATTATTCAATTAACCGATATTTAACATTCTGTGTCTCTCAACTCCTAGTTTAACTCTCCCCCACAAAGAAAGCAGGCAAGGTATCTATATCCAATTCAAATTTCAACCTTCTATCTCAATTGGTTCTCCTGACCCCCAGGCCAACACCCTTGCTAGCTACCTGAGTTTAACCCCTTAGTCACTGGGTGCTGGTCAACACTCCTCCTATCCTTTACAAGAGCCTTAGATTTTATGGGGCCCTATGCAACCCCACCCATGTGCCCACCACAAGACTTGTTCCTGCCACCAACCTGGAGCCACAGCACTCTCCTCATTCTCTCCCCACGGCATCTCACCACAGAGAGCCCACCAAGGAGGGGGTTAAATGACTGGCTGCTGCAAAGGCTGACACTGGGCTCTGCCACATGCTTGCTGAGAGCCAGAGATGCTTCAGCCCCCCAGCAAATGTGGAGTGTGACTCAGGCAGCCTTCCTCTAGGACAGCAGTTCCCAAACTTTTTGGTATCATGCCCCCATTTTGATTTGAGAGACCCTCACGCCTCCCCACCTCTTCTTTACCATCATCCAACCCCCCTTTAACAAAACAATCAATTAGTAATTTACAATTAAAAATAAACACAAACTTGGTATAAAAATGTTATTTAAAATTTAAAAAGCACAAATAGATTTAACACAAAAATTTAATAAAAATGTAATTTAACAAATAGCAGAAACAAAAATTTAATGTGAAGGATGATGCTGCATTTTCTTCACAAGTTGGGAAATCCTAGATTTGAAAGATGAAAGTGCGTAATGCAAATCATTTTCCACATCCAGTCGATTTGTTTTATTTTTAATGTGACTAAACTTAAAACTTTTTTCAGAGACACGTCGATGAAAATGGAAGAATAACATGTAGCGCTTCTTCTCCAACTTTCGAGTACATTGGGAAATATTTTATCCAAAATTCCTCCAAGCTTGAGTTTGAATCTTATTTAATTTTGAGTGCTTGTTCTTGCAATACTTCTGGCAATGAATCGACCTCAATGTTGAATGTATTGCATTCTAATTCATGAACGGGATTGCCAGAAAAGTTGTCTGGAAAATAGCGGATGAATTTGTCAGCAAGGCAGTCCAGATGAAACACAATTTTGTTCTTCTCATCCTCTTCACAAAATTCCTGGAAACCTTAGTTTTCAGCAAGTGATAAAAATGTTGGAAAATACAAAAAGGCGACTGAGCTTACGTTCGATGTTTCCAAAGCTGGATTTTTTCCGTAAATGTTTCAATGGCATTGTTGTATACTAAATGTTTGCAGCATTGTTTCCTTGCAGCTTCAAATTGAGGTTGTTCAAAGATTCAAAAATGTCCATGAGATACACCAGTGAAAGTTGAAACATTTGGTACATGAATGCATGATATAACTCTTCTTTCTTCTGTTGCTTGAGGAAAATTTCCACTTAGTCTTTTAGTTCGAATAATCTCAAAAGCATGTTACCTTTGGAAAGCCATCGTACCTCCATGTGAAACAAAAGAGTTTTATGATCCGCTCCCAAATCTGTGCAAAGAGCAGCAAAAAGTCTCGTATTTAAAGCGCTGTTCTTCACAAAATTGACAACTTTGATTGGTCAAATTCAACGAATCACATAGGTCATCTGGAGAGGTTTTAGCAGCCAACGTTTGTCTGTGTATGACGCAGTGAGTTATGGTTATGGCTGGATTTTTTTCTTTCACCAATGTCACAAATCCAGAGCAAGAGCCAAGCATTGCTGGAGCACCGTCTGTGCATACACCAACTAGTTTTCCCCATGAAAGTCTATTTTCTTCAAAAGAGTTGGAAATGGTTTTCATAAGATCAGAAGCCTTTGTGGTCATCAATTCCTTTGAAAAAAGCAGTTCTTCTTTCACAGGTCCATCGTTAATGAATCAAACGTAGACGAGCAACTGACAGCATTGTACTACATCAATGGTATCGTCGCACTAAATTGCAAAAAAAGGAGAAGCCAACACTGACTCCACAACTTGAAGTTTAAGATCTTTCACCAGGTCATCGATGCGACGTTTCACGGAATTGTCAGAAAGCGAAATTTCCGAGAGTTTTTCTTGCATTCCACACCAAGCACAATATCAGCTGCTTCAAACAAGCAAGGCTTCACAAGAGTTTCTCCTATTATGTGCGCTTTCTTGGCTTTAGCAATGAGCAATGACAGTTCATAAAATGCTTCTACCGCTTTGGCTGACGCTTGATGAAAAGTTCCAGTAGTGTCCAGCTTCTTGCGTTTCAAATTTTAAAGTTGAGCAACAAAAAACTCTTTTGGTTTGTCTGTCAAAGCGCTGTGGTTCTTCAAGTGTCGCTCAAGATGATTAGGTCTCAAGGCATCATTGCTGACAACTGTGTGGCATACTACGCATTGAAGATGATCTATCATTTTTTTCCATCACAGTGAAGCCATAATTAATGTAGTCTTCATTGTACTTCCTTTTCTTAATCATGGCCATAATATTAATTAAAAAAACCTATAAAAATAATTTTCCTGATTCGAATACATTTAATGGACGCAAGTAACTTTGATAAGTTATCATGAATGTTTATTTACTACTACTATTATGTACGGACATGTGCTGCCTTATATATACCCCACCACCAGTCACTGTGCAAGACCAGCTACCTAGTCCCATGATAGAACAGTCCCAAACACTCCCGTGAGCGTGCTAGAAAGTTTGAAAAAGTTCCATCACCTTCTACATTGTTGTTCGGCCTCCCCACTGACCGAACTGGTACCCCTACATGTCGAAAGGCAAAAAAATAAAATAAAAACACCACATTTTGTGGTATGAAATTTGAAAAATAATTTTTTACGCTGATAAAAAAAATTATGAAAATTTCTCAGCCTCGCGCCCCCCCTTGCAATTTCTTTACAACCCCCTAGGGGGGCATGCCCCCAGTTTGGGAACCGATCTTGGAGAAACCAGTGGCGACAGTAACCAGGTAACCTCTCACCTCCAACACTTGCATGCTCACACACGGCATACTTTGGGGGACTCCTGGGACAGCAGGTAAGAGCAGATTGGCTCCAGTAGCCAACCTGCTCTTACCTGCTGTCCTGGGATGCCTCAAATTTTTGGTGCCCTGTGTATTCTGCATATGTGTAGTCTAGCCCTGCCCCTAAAGCACATGCTCTGGGTTTGTGAATGTGTGTTCACTCAGTTTTTTCAGGGCATTGTGTGGTGTTGATGGCTGAGGAACTGGAGTTGTGTTTGTGTGGTTGGTTTTGACCAGAGACTTTCATTTTTGTCCTTGGGTTTGCTGTGTATGAGCTTTGGTCTGCCTGAGACTTGGCTTTGCACTCTTGTGCTGTTTAGTGTTAGCATTGTTGCTGTTAAAGGTCTCAGAGCAGATTCTTGGTGCTTTGGTGGAGGTATCCCTATAGCTCCAATTACAGCATTGTCAGGAGAGCTGCCCACCCCTGACACAGAAAAGCAGATGTTCCAATTTAGTGTCAAATAAACCTTTCACAAAACTTAACTTTAGCATCTTTCTCACCCCCAGCTGTGTAGTTGCTTAAAAAACACCTCAAAATGACCAAACCACACCTGACCTGGGTAGGTAGGTAGGCAGGCAAGTGTGAGGGGGCCGACTCACCACCATGGCGCCACCAGCCGGCTGTCCTGGGAATTAGTTCTTTCTGCCCCGCTGGGTGCCTTTCTCTAGGCGGTGTCTCCCCTCTTTCTCTTGATCACTGCATCCTGTTCAGGACACTGCCCTCCGGCAGTGTCCATGTTACTGTCGGGGCCCCCCTTCCGGGGGTGGTAGTTTGCTCCTCGGGCCTTGCTTCCGGCCCTGCCTCACCAGTGCTGCCCTAGCTCCTGGGAGCCTCCTACTCCCCCAGCAGCCAGGCTCTCACTGATCTCGTCCCAGAGTAGCAGCCAATTCCGCCCCTCTCCCTCCAGGAGCCTGTCATTAAATAGCCCCCAGCTAGGCCCCAATTGATGAGGCCTGTCTCAGCTGGGGCTTTACTCCAAGCCCTTGCTCCGGGCAGGGGTTTTCCCTTAAAAGGACAGTGCAGGGCAAGCGCCCTGTCACAGCAAGTTATACCCAAGACTTCTAAAGGCACCTGCAAATTGCTGCACATTATCAGGTGTGGGGATGCAATTGGGCTAAATATCAGAAGCAGGCACACCAAGTGTGGCACATGCTTTTCTGTTCTGAAACTTACTCAAACACCAGAAAACAATAATCCTGTTTGCACTGGCCAAGGCCTGCCACTATGGTGCTTGTGGATGCTGCTTCTCATCACTGTCTAATTTCTCATCCCCCAAATGACCCCTTGTCGTGCCTGTCTTCAGCCTTGGCAGGACTGCTCTTTTCACACTGGAGTGAAAGATGTGTTTTCTGTAACAGAGTGCCTCCTAAATGTCTTCAGGGCTCTTTAGCACCTTCCCCCACCCATACACAGTGACTCCATGAAACATTTTAATGGACCAACAGAATCATAAATCTGAGACTTTAAGGCCCACAAAGTGACAGTCATAACAGCACAGACCTAGAGTAACCCACAAACATAAGTAAATAGTGCAGATAAGATAGGGGTGCTTGAGAAGTTTGGGGAACTATGCAACATCTTCCTCTCCAAAAGCCCTCTTTAACATGAGAGCTGCTAGATATGCAGAATGTACTAACTTCAATATTTGCAAACATTAAGTTCACTGCAGACTCCTGGCTGTTGGCCCTAAAATGCAGGCTGGATTATTGTGAAGAATTTTGAGTGTTTGCATAATTTATTATCTGGTTTTCAATGAACCAGGACAGATTTAATTTCCATTCAGCATTCATCAGTGCAGGTGTACAGCCCTTTCTCCATTTGCTTTGCTGTCATTATCCACATCCCTGATGAGCTCCCCTCCAGAATTGATATCCAATTCATCACATATGGCAAGCTCTTCAACTTCATTTGCTTTTGATCCAAGACAGACTATCAATAAATCAGCCATTGAACTCCAATATGCGGACAACTGTGCCATGTGCCCACCTCGAAGATCTTTGAAAAATAATTTCTCTGAGGCACACAGCCAACTGGGCCTCCCACTCAACATCAAGAAAACTAAACTTCTCTTTCAACAGGCTTCAAATTATCAGAATCCTGCTCCCAAAATTCAGGTTAATAAAGAGACCACAGAGAAAGTTGTGCATTTCCTTGATCGGCAGCCATCTGTCGCAGAAAGCTGACATTAATGAGGAAATCCAACACGGCCTTAAATGTGCTAGTGTAGCTTTGGGATGCTTGAAAAAAACATGTCTTTGAAGACTGTGACATAAAGAAGCATGATAACACAGCACAAAGCTGTTCCCTTGACAAAAACAGCAGGGACCCAGCGGCCTTTCCTTTTGTGCCTTTTCACTCGCTGGGGAAAATGTATGTTCCTTCCTTTCACCCCTGGCTGCATTGTGTGACATTGTGTAAACATGAAAGGGGGTCAATTTTAATGATTTTTTGAGGAGTCAGATTTTAAAGCTGAAATCTAATTAGGTCTGTCAACTGATTGTTACAGCCAATATACCATCAATTCAATGGACTAACCCCCTTTTTTACAGAACCCAGGGAGCATTGACTTAGTAGTTTTAATGCTGGGTTCCTTTCCGATCAACTTTTAACTTGAACTGTATTTCTCAGATTAGGTCACTTGCTTATTCTTAACCAACAAGCAATTTATTAATTCATCTAGAACAGTTTGCCATTCAAGTGTAGGCACAACTAAAGTTCTAGGTATTGTACACAATAGTCTTGAAAGTAATTATCACAGAACCTCTCTAGAGTTGAGTCCAAGCACTTATATCAAGGAGCATTGCAAATTACTAAGATATTTTATTACATTTACTGACCATAAATTAAATTTCTAACACTTTTTGTCATACTTTCAAGGACACATTTGTCTTCAAGGCACCTTTAAGACTGGGGTTCCTACTCTTCATCTAGATTGGACCAGAAGGGACTAATTTAAATATTCAGTGCAATTGCTTAAAGCAATTTCATTGAAATTTTAGGCCAATTTGCATAGAATTAAGTTAAAATCTAAAATATGGTTACTTGAGAATTTACTAGATAGAGCACATTTATCAAGTTTGCCCTCTTGTTTCTTTAATAGAAATAATTAGGCTAAACACAATCTCTGAAATAAAATTGCCACATAATGAGATTGAAGTGAGACCCTCCAGAGGCAAGAGGCAGGATTAAAGATAAAATGGAGGCGTTTCCAGGGCCCTTTCTATATCCTCAGCTGTGTGGAGGGAATCCCATTGTTCTCACTGTGTTGAAGTATATCCCAAGATGGAGTTTGTCATATGAGAAAGTGACATAACTGAGTCATGCATGGTTCTTTGCAGGTGGAGGCCATGGCTCACATTTCAGATGGCAGGAAACACCATTTAGTGTAGTTAGATGCCTCCCATGCTTCATTGTCCATTGTTTCTTGAAGGGCCAATCAATCTGAGTAGCCTTTCCCAGATATGCCATCTAGCTATTCTGTGGGTGTTACTCTAGGAGCTAACATTTTAATTACACACAGCTAATGTTCATATCTTCACGTACGCAATTGATACATGCACACATAGTATAACCATAACCAGTGACCCATACAGTTTACATGGCCCACTTTGTGCACAATTTGTTGCAAGCATATAACAGTGTTTGCAACAATGATTTGTGAGGACATACCCTTATCCCATAAGATCACATTAATCTTCCCAATAGGTTTCAGTAACACCAAGTTAACTTCATTCTTGTAAAGGAGGAAATCCAGTTCCTTTACCCAGGCTCCTGGCATTGGTGTATAAGCAATTAAATAATTTTTCTGCCTTAATTTTGTCTTTGACCTCTTGATTTTGTGCTAAAAGATGCTCGTTTGGGCTCTGTCTATAGTAGTGATTTGTACAAGGGTTCATGTATGTGGCTATGCCATAACCACCCATTTGTCCACTATAAGGGCTTGTGCACACTTCTGCTTACGTCGGGATAACTTATGTCACTCTGTGAACAAGCCACCCCCCAAACAATGAATGTTATACCAACATAAGCACCAGTTTGGAAAGTGCTATGCTGGAATAAGAGCTGCTTCTGCCAGTGTAGCTACTGCCTCTTGTAGAGATGGTTTTATTAGGCTGACTGGAGAGCTCCCTGCTGTCAGCATAGAGTGTCTTCACCAGACATGCTATAGCAGTGCAGCTGCGCCACTAGAGCACTTCTATTGTAGGCTGTCCCTAAGCCTTTATAGGACAAAGGAGGGTTGGTGGGTTACATAATGTTGAAAAGAGCCATAAATCTAGTGTCTACAGTAAATCCCTGATTTCTGTGTCTAGTGGATTTATGAACAAGTTTCCAGGCTTGTGGGGTTTTTTAATGTTTCTAAAAAAAAGTGTAATGGGGTCACCAGGTCTTGCTTCTGTCTCAGTTATTTGTGCTGGTCAAACACCCTGTGCAGTTGAGTCCCACCATCTTCACAGCATACAGTGCATCTTACCAAGTAGCATACAAGCATATTACCTGCTCCCTGCCTGCTTTCATTCTGTACTTTTCTTTCCTGTGCCTCCTTGTGGGCACTGGCTAATTGCTTAAACAACCTTTCTGCCTTGCCCTACCCACAAATTAGACACAACCTTGCATAGTCAGCTCCAATCTGCTTTGCCTGGTTATTAAATCCATACACGATAGAGGGTTAGGTATAAAAAACTCAAGTCAGCACTCTTCACAGCAGCTCCAAAGACATTGGATGATGGCTTAGTAAAAAAATCTGTAACCCACTAAACTTCCTTAGTCCAATGATGATAGAGGTGTTAACTGCCCACTTAACCATGAATGGTCTCCTGCGATGTTAGTCCTCATCTGTTTCCCCCTCATATTTAACAGAGTACTTTTCTCAGACCCAAATAAGAGTTTTGTAGAAGTTGGAAAGCTTGTCTTTCACCAGCCAAAGTTAGTTCAGTACAAGATGTTACCTCAGCTAATTTCTCTGTAACACGAAGTGGTAAATAGAGAGTATTTTTAACTGCTCCTTTAATGATGGAGCTGCAAGGGTAATAAACTATAAAATAGTGTAGGGTAAATATAAACTTTGGGAATTTCCAATGTCTAGGCTAATTTGATGAATATTTCTAGAGCTCCATAGTACCAATCAGTTGATCTAATAAATAGTGATGTGTCTATTACAGCTCTCCAAGGATCATTTTGGACTCCAAAACATTTCTCAACCCTTTTAACTTAATTGACCTTGCTTTACCCAATTTTCTGGCATTGATTTGTGTTGACAAGATATTTTTTGTAGCTAAGGAGATTATGGAAGAGTTATGTATATTGGCCAAACCAAACAGTCCCTATGACAAAAGATAAATGGACACAAATCAGACATCAGAAATGGTAACACACATAAACCTGTAGGATAAAATTTTAACCTTCTGGTCACTCAATCATGGATTTAAAAGTACCCATTCCTCTACAAAGGAATTTCGCTAACAAATTACAGAGAGAATCTGCAGAACTAGAATTCATCTACCGATTTAACACTGCTACCCTGGGATTGAATAAAGACATTAACTGGTTGGCATATTATACAGCCAATTTCTCCTACATTTCTACATCAAAAGCTATGTATGGAATACATCCAGCCCGCTTCATTTAACATGAGTCCTACAATTGACACATACTTCTGCTATATATAATCTTGGTTTCTGTTATTTTCACTCCAATTCCATTGATGAAGTGGGTTTTGCCCACAAAAGTTCATGAGTCTACATATTTAGGTTAGTCTCTAAGGACACGTCTACACTGCAGGGCAAAAGTCAAATTAAGATACTCAACTTCAGCTATGTCAATTGCATAGCAGAAGTTGAAATAGCTTAATTCGGCTTTTGGTGCTATCTACACAGCAGGAAGTTGAAGGAAGGACACTCTTCCTTCAAATTCTCCTACTCCTCATGAAATGAGGGTTACAGGAGTTGGAGCAAGAAGTCCTCCATCTCGACATTATTTCAAAATAATGGCTTGCTGTGTAGACACGCATTTTGTTATTCCAAAATAACACTGTTGTGAAGACGTACCCAAAGGTGCCAAAGGACCACTTGCTTTTACATTTAATACAGACAATTCCGAAGTATAACAATGGAAAACACCTTGCTATGATTACCCTGTGCTGTAGTTCATTGAAAGAAAGCAATAATATCACTTTGCATAATTCCACTCTGTTCATTGGAAAAAAAAATTCAGAATAGAATTAGTTGCCAATCAAACCATGCAATGTAGATTATACTGTACAGTTTATACATCTCTTGTCCGGTGTCCTTGGAACCTGTCCGGTCCCAAGCCAGGGAATTTGCTGGCCCCACTGCACACAGAGCTCCACAGATACCAGGCTGCTCTCCTGCAGCCCCTCTGCCTTTTCCCCGAGTGTCCCTCTATGTCCCTGCTCCTCGCCCTTCCCTGAGCTCGAAGACTGCAAATGAGCTATTTGTGGCACTCTGGGAGGGTGGAGGAGGAGTTGCTGAGTGCAGGGACCCCACCTTTTCCTTGTGAGTGCTCCAGCCCAGGAGCACCCTTGGGGATGCTGGAACACAGGTATTGCAGGAGGAGAGAAATACAGGTTATAGAGTCCTACCTGTATTGCCAGTTTCATTACATGGTTACTGTTACAGAGGTATGTTGGGAAATGAGTATCTGTTTCTTAAGATTGTGCCTATATGACTTAATGACCATATAGTTTGCCCTTGTTGGGCAGGAAAACTTCTTAACATTTACCTTCTTCAGTTTTGTTTGTCTTGCTCTGCCTGATAGAATGCTAGTGGAAACTACTGACAAGATGGCATGTACCTGTTGACACTCAAGCAAGATTTTAATGGGTTAATTATTGTGGTGCACGCACAACATAATGTAGTTCATAAATGTATAGATGCAAGGGGTCCTTACTGTTACAAATAAAAGGTTTGTAATCAGTCTATTTCTTAAGACCTCAAGTGTTCTGACTTGTGTACATTTAAAAACTGACTCACCAGTGCATGTACTGGAGTTGAAGTCATGGCCTCACTGAACTATATAATAAAACTTGTGACCCTCAATACATCAAGGATTGAATGAATCTCAAACTTCTGAGTGCATGTTTGGCCAGAGTATGTACAGTGAAATGCTGCAATTAGAGGTTTATATTCACACTTCAAGGCTATTGAATGTGCTTTATCATGTTCATCTGATGGTTTAATTATTGAAAATTGATATTGCCATGAACCATCACAATAAGTGGCCTACTTTTCAACTTGCTTTCTCAACCATACAGCGCACACACATAACAGTAAACTACAAAACATGATGAAGAATAGGTACAATTTCAATAATATTTGGACAAAATCAATTCAGTCCCATCCATGTTTACTGATATTCAAATGCATCTCATCACTCAGCCAACCCCTTGGCTTTGGGCCATGAAATGAAAAGTCATACAAACCAATTTTTCTCATTTTTGTATCCAGTCTCTTTGTAACATCATGAATCTGAACAAATTTTACTAGGAAGAAACGTAATATATTGCATGCATGGTAATAGTTTGCTTTTTCTCTGGTCTACCATTATAAATGATGTCATTTTTACATGAAAACTTTTAAACATACTTCATAAATGGAAGTAGTTAATACATTGTTTTAAAAAAGTGTGGTAAGCAATTACCCTTCAAAAACAAACTTTATCTTCCCATTCTTCCATAAGCGTGTCATCAACATCACTTGGATCGCTGCTTGCAACTTCTGCTTGCAACTTCTGTATCTACAGCCTCCATGTTAATTGCTCTGTCATGTCATGAGGCTTGTGACCTACATGCTGCCTATTGTTCCAGTCTCTTCTGAGGACTCTTTTCTTTCCCTGAGACTCACCCATAGCAGTGTCCATTTGTGTTTTCCTCTGATCTGTTTTCAGCACCTCATGTTGCTGATCTATTAAATAGTTTTAAGTGAGATATACTGTACCTAGATCCTAAAAGTTTCCCTCAGATGGGTTCTAATTTAACTCTTTTACCCACAACAGTGGTAATTTTTAATGGCTCACGATAGGTAGGTGACAGCGGCCCTCCCTTTCTTGTTCTTTCTCACATTCAGTAACTTACGTCCCCAATCTTAATGTTGATTTTCCATATTTAGAACACTTTCTTCTAGCATACGGTACCTGTTTTCTGTCTTGTGCTTTAGAAATATTAAGAGCCAGTGCAATGTCAAGAGCCTGACTAGATTTCAAATGTTTGCTGTACTAGTTGTATTAATCTTCACCAAGTGTATTGAAATTTGGTAGCATTGTAAGCAAATGAAGAAGGGGTTGAGTTTACAAAATGAAGACTCTCCAAATAGCATTTACATGGAAGCTACCAGAACTTAAATGCTCTTATTGTGTAATTCTCTGAGACTTGGTCTGTGAAGGATTGGATCACAAGAGAGCCCCTTGAAATTATCACCCGATGTGCTATTCATACTATTGAGCCCACCTACCTGCCCTGTGAGGCACTCCACCAGCATCCTGTCCTGGTCTTCCCAGAAAAGCAAGAGTTGGGATAACAGTCTCTCAGCAGAGCAACATAGATACAGTCAGGGCTGTTCCCCAATCTGGCACTCTGAGTCTGCAAAGACTTTAAATATACCTTGCCTCTACAGCTTTGGCTACAAAAACTCCCTCAGAATCACAGATTCACTGACTTTGGGGAGGTAGCTGCCACCATCAAGTGACTTCTATCCCCAAAACCAGGGGCTAACACTTGAATTCTCCCCCAGGATACCCCAAGCTCTTTTGCCACAAGAGAGCTTGAAAAAAGGAAAGAGAAAACCAAGTTGCAGTCTCTGGCAGTTGACCCCTTAGTCTGAGGCATGCAGACACACACAGACAGAGCTCCTGTGTGTTCCTGGACACACAAATCAAATAATCACTCTAAGTGATTTTTATTGATAAAGCATACTTGGTTGCTAGATGTTACAGAGCAACTAAGGAAAACAAATTAAAACACAGAGAAAATCTCTGGAAACAATTCTTAGATGGTAAATGGGGCGGGGAGGCATAGATTCACACAGAGCAGTTCAAACCAAACCACAAAATCAAGAAAAATATCCTGATTGCAACTAGATTAACTTTTTCCCCTTTGTGTAAATAATCTTCTCTTTGTTCAGTCCACTTCCATGCCACATATTCCTTGGAGGCATGGTAGTCCTGCCTGGCTACGTCTTCACTACAGTGTTCTTGCAAGAAGTCTGTAGCGCTAGTTTTGTTGCGCAAAGGCTTCTTACGCAAGAGCACGTCCACACATCAAAGCACCTTGCTTTTGCGAGGCTCTTTTGCGCAAGAGAGCATCCATACTATTGGAGCCACCTGGAACCACTTGTAGCTGGGCTAGAGGTCATCAGTTGCTCTTGAGTACTGTTGCTGGAGCCCTCCAGAGACGCGCGCTTAAAGGGACCCTTCTGGACAGCCGCTTCTCTGTCTCTGCTGCCTGCTTGCTAGCCTCTTTGGCAAAGCTAAGCCTTAGCAGTGCCTGCTGTGTTTGCCCTTTGCTCTTTTGGGACAGCTCTCCACCAGTCTTCCCTGCGCTACGGAGCCGGAGCTGCCCTGGGCATGCCACGGACCCTCAGGGCCACGCTGCACTCCCTGCAGTGCCTGTTTCAAGCAGGGGCTCTCTTCCTCACGGCAGTGGACCCCGAGATCTTCCTCCTTTACCTCTGTCTGGCTGCAGGTGCTCCACTATGGGTGCCCTAGCTCACCATATCCAGAAGAATTTGAAGGCTGGACACCAGCTCGGAGTGGTGGGACCGGCTGGTCATGGAGAGGTGGGACGACCAGCAATGGGCACAGAACTTCCGCATGCAGAAGGCCACCTTCCAGGAGCTCTGTACCTGGCTGGCGTCTGCCCTCCAACGATGCGACACCCACCTGCAGCCTGCCATCCCACTCCAGAAGTGGGTCGCCATCGCCCTCTGGAATCTGGCCACCCTGACAGCTACCACTCAGTGGCACACCAGTTTGGGGTGGGGAGGTCCACCATCAGGGCCGTCCTCATTCAGGTAAGGACATCACGGGAAGCAGCCCCTGCATGGGGGAAGGAGGGGTGTTGCATAAGGGGGACCTTCAGAACGGGGGGGCGGGGCTGGGCACTGTATGGGGTGGGGGGAAAGCCTTGGCCCTGGCTGATGCCTTCTCACCTCACACTGGCCTGGTCGGTGGGGGTGGGGGGCATGGGCTAATAGGGGGGGCTCCTGCAGGCTGGGGAGCCAGAAGGGGGGGGCCACCATGTCCCACTGGGCGCACACAGCTCCCCTCTCAATCTCTGTTGTATGTGTTCCTGTTTCTCCTTCTGCAGGTCGTCCAGGCCATCAACTCCCTGCTGCTGCACAGAGTCATCCGGCTCCAGGACCTTGACGCCACCATGGCCAGCTTTGCAATGCTGGGATTCCCCAACTGTGTGGGAGCAATTGACGGCACACACATCCCCATCTGGGCCCCGGAACATCGAGTGGCTCAGTTTGTTAACTGAAAAGGCTACTTCTCCATAGTCCTGCAGGTCCTGGTGGACCACCGGGGCCACTTCACAAACATTTATGTGGGGTGATCAGGCAGGGCTCATGACACTCAAGTATTCCGTAACTCCAGCCTGTGCGCCCAGCTGGAGGCAGGCACCTTTTTCCCCTGATGGGAATTCCCTGTGGGTGACCAGACTACACCAGTGTGCATAGTGGGGGACACGGCATATCCACTCATGCCCTGGCTAATGCACCCCTACACTGGCCACCTGGATCGCACAAAGGACATTTTCAATGCCCGCCTGAACAGAGCCCGCCTCCAGGTAGAGGGCGCCTTTGGGCATTTGAAAGGATGGTTCCACTGCCTCCTCACCTGCCTGGACGTTGGAGCAGAATATCCCCAAGGTGGTGGCAGCCTGCTGTGTGCTCTACAACTTGGTGGAGCACAAGGGGGAGGCCTTCCTCCCGGCATGGGTGGCAGAGGCCACTCGCGAGGGCCGGAGCTTTGAGCAGCCCCGGACAGCTGCAACCTGCCAGGCCCATGAAGCCGGGGTGCGCATCTGGGAGGCCCTGAGGGAGAGGTTCTCGCAGGAACCACTGTAAAGCACCCCAGGGCCTCCATCCTTCCTTGTTTCCCCCTCCTCCCTTCCCCCTCTCACCCAGTCCCCTTGTCCCCACGTTCCCACCCACCCCCCCATAAACACATCTGTTTGGTTTTCAATCAATTAGTCTATTTAACAAAAATGTGGGTGGTCAGGGGAAGGGGGGCTGTGTGAAATGGGAGGGGGGATCATCACTGAGAGGGCTGGGAGTAGTACTGGGGTGGATAGCTGAACCCCCCTCGTGTGCGGGCATGTTGTCGGGGTTGGGCGGCTGCTGGGGCCCCAATGTGCTGGGCAAGGGAGGCAGCTGGAGTGGGGCCAGGGTCAGTGGGGGGGCAGGAGGAAGAGCCATAGGTGGGGCCATAGGCATGACTGGGGGAGGAGCCATGGGGAAGGGAGGGAACAGAGGCATGGCAGGGTGAGCAGACGGGTGGGCCATGAGGGTCGGAGGGGGGGCAGGAGGGTGGAAGGCGGGAGCAGCGGGCAGCAGGCGCCTGTTCTCCTGGGCGGGATAAGATGTCCAGCAGGGTGTCGCGGACGTCGCGCATCACCCCGATGAGTTGGTGTATCAGCTCCTTCCCAGGCCTGGCTCATCTGCGGCTTGTCCTGACTCTAGGTGGTGGATGCAGTGGTGGTGTGCTGGGTCCTCCGTCCCGGTTGCTCTGGCTGTAGAGAAGACACAAGGAAGAGGGGTGGTCAGTCCACCCTGCACACACATTCCCTGAGGCTGTGCCCTCCTTTGTGAGCGGCAGGTGCAAGGCCATGTGTGGCATGCACAGCACTCCCTGTGTCACAGGGGCCCTGAGGTGGCCAGAGGACCATGCTGCCCGCCCTCCCTCCTCCTCCCGCTCCCCCCCCCCACACACACACCATGGCCAGGCAGGCAAGGGCAGTGTACGGCCACAGTGGATCCCCTCATGGGAGGCAGAGGAGCAGTGAGCAGCTTGCCCCTCCATGGGGTCTGCACACACACCTGCAGCTGGCTGGGCTATTAGGTTGGAGCAGCTGCTGCCTCTCACATGCAGGCATGCCCAGGTGCTGTGTGCTGCACTCCAGGGTGTGTGTGTGTGTGGGGGGGGGAAATTGTGTCTGTGCCCTTGCAAGTAGCCTGCTTGCATCTGGTTGTGCTCCCCTCTGCCCCTCTGGGGGCAGGACTCGTGGCCAGGCATGAGGTTGGCAGCAGGCTCCCAGGCATGTAGAGGGGCTGGCTGCTGTGGCAGCGTGCCACACCCTCCCTCTGAACGTGGTTGCATGTGCCCAGACTGCAGCAGCAAGTGCTGGACTAGCAGCCAGCGTGACAGTGTGCCCACCTCCCCCACCCTGTGTGTGCCAACATACCTGAGGTTCCCTCCCAAGCCTCTTCGGGGCCTGGGAGACATCCAGGCTGTCAGGGACTGGCTCCTGGGACAGGGTGAGGGTACTACTGTCCTGTTCATCATTGTCCTCCCCCTCCTCCGTTGGCGGCTGGACCTGCCCCACCGTCTCATCCGGCTCGGGACAGGCTCTGGGCATTGGAGGATGGGCTGCTGCAGCCTGGAGTCCACCACAATGGAGGGGGAAGAGGGTTCTCCCCCCGCAAGGATGTGGTCAAGCTCCTGGTAGTACACGCAGGTTTCGGGTCCTGCCCCTGAGTGCCCCCTCCGCTCCGTGGCCTTCACGTATCCCTGATGGAGCTCCTTCTCCTTAGCCCGGACTTGCTCCATGGTCCGGGCAAGGTGACCTCGCTCCGCCAGGGATGTGGCCATGCGGGAGCAGATTACGGCATTGCGGTGCTTTGCCCGGGGGTCCTGCAGGATGCAGTCCTCACTCCACAATTCCAGCAGGGTTTTTATTTCTGGCCTGCTCCAGGTGGGGGCACGCCTTTTGGTCCCCCTCAGGGGGTGCTGTGACCCCTGTGGCTGGTCCATTGAAGGGCCAAGGCAGTCTCAGGGAGCTTCCTTTGAGGACAGTGGTGGCTGCAGCAGAGCGGTGTCCTGAAGAATCCTGCTTCCTGCCAACTTGCAGCTACAAGGCTTGTGCAGGGTGCCTGCGGCTTTAAAGGGTGCCAGCAGACAGGAACAATAGAGTTCTGATTGAGTTGGCTGGAGTGGCCCAAAGGCCACCATTTTTTTTCCTTGGAGGCCAACTGTTGTGCAAAAACCCCTATGGAGTTTCAACACTTGCCTTCTTGGGCAATAGCTGCAGCACTAAAAGCAGTTATGCCTCAGAAAAGGAGGTTTACCTATGGCAGAAAAAGCCCTCTGTTGTGCCATTTAACTGCCCATTTAATTGTGCAAGAGCTCATTTGTGGTGTGGATGATCCCCAGGTTTTTGCACAAAAACAGCTGTTCTTGCGCAAAAACCTTGTAGTGTAGACATAGCCCCTGAGTTTAAATCATTCTGTGTCTCAACTCCTGGTTTAACTCTCCCCCACAAAGAAAGCAGGCAAAGTACCTTATACAATTCAAATTCTAGAACTCAATTTCAATTGGTTCTCCCAGTCCCCTGACAAACACCCTTGCTAGCTACCTGAGTTTAACCCCTTATTCACCAGGTGCCGGCCAGCACTCCTCCTATCCATTACAGACGCTGAATCAGCTCAGCTCTGGGAGGGCTCAGCTATAAGGATGTTGACAGCACCCAGAAACACAACCCCCAAAAGGGACCAAAACACCAAATACATTTTCTTGCTCTGTTTAAAAGTTGTAGACTGTTTTAAGTTCATAAGTTCACTCTTTCATCAATAGAGACATACAGAGCTGTTGCTCCCCCTTCCCCTCCCCCTCCCAGTAACAATTCATTACACTGTGTTTGATAACGAACAAAAGTGATTTTAAATATAAAAGTATGATTTAAGTGTTGCACGTGATGATAAAACACGCCTGCTAAAGCCTAATACTATAAGAGAACTTGTTACAAAGCATGATTTCTCACCCTAGATCTTATTCCAGGTGAAGCCTTTCAGGCCAGAGCTGATATCTTTCCTCATCTGGGTATAGTTGGCCCCCTCCTCCTTGTTGGAGTTCTTTGTTTCCAGGTCTCTTCATGAGCAATCATTTTTTACTCCCCATCAGTTCAATAGTCCTTTGTTCAATTCTCCCCATTTTCCCCTCCCCTGGAAGAGTACAAAATTCAAGATGGATTCCAGCATCAGATGGTATTGTCACCTGTCTTTATCGGACCAAGCACAATTCAGGCTTACTGGAAAAACAAGAACATTCACAGATCATTGTCTTGGGCACCAGGCTATTAAGTAACTTGAGTAGCAGTAATGGCTTTAACTGAAAGAACTAGATTTACACTAGCAGGTTTACACTTCATATTTCTAACTTCACATACAAGAAAGATATGTGCACACAAATAGAATATTCAGGGCATTATAGGCTCTTCAATAGGTTACTTGCCCTATTTTGCACAAATCATATTCAAGTTATCCATATTAATATTAAAAAAACATAGTTTGATGCAAAGGTGAGGCATGGTGTCAATCTGGAAATTTTGCTTCAAAGCCGTAGTCAAAAGGGTGATGTTTTTGTTGACATGTTCATTTAGATTGCAAAGAAAATGTCATCAAGAAACTCATCCAAATTACTTCCAGTATCACCAGTCAATTTCTACAATGCTTTGTAACAAATTGTGATTGATTACTTTGGGGGGGGGGCGGGGAGGGAAAGTAAATGTACCATCCTGACAGATTATACATAATCAAAAAGGCGGCCATCACAGTGCATTACAATGATTATTTTTCATTTCACATGTGATATGGCAAAAAAATTTCCATGTTGACTTTGCAAATTTAGAAGCCAGTTGCTTTTTCAGTAATGGTACATTCTACTTGCCTTAGTACTATAATTTTCCCACCCTTAAGATTGCCTTTTGCTGGATTTGTTTTTGGACAATTGTACAAGGGTGTCCTTCTACCCACCCCTGTCTCGGTCCTTTAGTTCGGTGGCGTCGGTTGCGCACACCGGTTCACCGTCGGCCTCCCTCTGGTCCCATGAGATAATGAAAGTCTCAACAGAGGGTTCTCGTTCGCCTCTCCGCCAGGCGGTGCGGGTAGGGGGGCCTGGGCCCGCCCTCTCTCACGGGCCCCAGCCCAGGGCCCTAAGGACAGGCTCTCTCGGTGTCCTGTCTGGCTGGTGGGGGATGATCCCGAAACTCACCAGCCCACCGACAAGTCCTAGGATGCACTGCCCCGGGCTGCTTCCTACCCCGCTGACCCCAGTGCTCCTCTGCTGCCCCTCATTACCCCTCCCGGGTTCTCCTTTCTCCTCCGTGACCCCTCTCTCCTTGCCCCCCTTGTTGCCTTTTCCGCCTGCCCTTATCCTCCCTCCAACTCTACCTCCACCCCCGTGTGCTTCTGGCCCTCCTTTATTCCCCCTTCTGTCGCTCCTCCCCCCCCCCCGACGCGTCACCCGCTGACCTGGGGCCGGGGTGCCCTGACGTCACCCGCTGACCTGGGGATGGGGCACCCCGACGTCACAGGCACGCCCCGGTGCGCGGCATCATGCCAGCGTCCGGCTCCTGCGTCCGTCAGCTGTGCAGCTGCGGCGAAGCAGCGTGCACAAAGGGCCGGCGCCTCCCGGCTCACCCCGAGGAGTGCAAGCGCTGCCACAGGATCAGTGCGGGGCGGCTCGGTTCCGGCCGCACCGGGTCGGCTCGCCCCGTCACAACAATCCATTGATTTGTGAGTAGTCTGGGCTTGTTAAAGCTACATTCTATTGCTATTTCTTTGCAAACATCCAGGTTAAACTGAATGAAAATTAGCTATGCCTTACTTAAACTCTCAGACCTCTCCAAGGAATGTCCCTTTGTCTATTTGCCATTGTTTATTACCTATGTATGGGGGTTTGTGGTGGGTCTGAAGACACACCATAAACATTATAGCAACACTCTGAATGGTCATCTTCTTTTACAAACCCTGACTTGGTCACCCCATCAAACACTTGTCAGCAACAACAAACATTTAAAAAATCACAAGGGCAATGAAGCCCATTTTCACAATCCTCTGTGACCTCATAGTGTGGTTGGAGAAATAGTTAAAAAAAATAAACCTCAAACATAAATCTTTACCTTATGTTTGAATTCAGAACTGCAGTCTCACAGTATCTGCTCTGGACAGCCAAACTAGAGAATGATTTTATATGGCTTCCTTTGCTATCTCCTCTGGGGGCTTATTTCAAGACAGAAATGTTTCTTTCCCTCTGGTAAAATAATCCGTGGCTGTCATCGTGTACTGGTGTATCTCTTTTGTTCCTGATAATAGCTCTATTAAATCCATTGCCACCAGATCCCAGGGCTGTCTGACCTAGATGCAAAAGTGTCGGTCACAATCGTACTTCATATTTCTTATTTCTAACATTTCCCCCTTGCAACCTAATTGGCTCAGCTATTGGGTAAATAAACAGGGAATGACCTGTCAGATGGATTGCCACATCAAAAGCTGCCTGTGCATATTCAAAGAAGTCTAGTCTAGAAACTGCCACATTCTACCCCATAGGATCCACATAGGCAGATCATGCAAATGAAGTTTAGACACAAGGCTAGGAAATCAGTCAGACTGGAAATTACTTGATCCATCAGAATGAACGTGTGCTATAAATATAAGAGGAAAAAGTTATAATTAAACATTCCAAAATGAAAATCACAGTAGAAAACATACCAGTGCTATACTAGAAACACAGGAGTCAGCTGCTAAAACAACTAGCAGCTATTTATTTATAAATATTTTGAATATCTGGGCTATTTAATTTTTATTGTAATAGCAGTGACATACATCTGCACAGTGATAATCAAGGTAAATGTGAGGTGGTAAAATTAAAAAAAAATTAAAAGAACCAAAGATATATTTAAAATGGATTATAAAAAAGGGAGTGCAGTTTAGGGAATCACAGCAGCAGATAAGACAAACCTGTGAACTGTTATGAGACATCATGTAGACATACAAACTCTGTGAAGCCTGGCTTGAGGAAGTATGTATAAAATGTCACTGACTCCAGTATCCCTTAGCACATCAGCCCTTGACATCAGATATGGAGGAGCATTCTGTGTATCCAGGCATTAGGATGCCTGTGTCTTTAAGAACCCAGCCTTGGGAAGCACATGCAGAAATACACTGTCCTTTGGAAGGAGAAATAAAAAAGCCCTCTGCCCTCACTCCTTCATTGCACTGGGATGACTGTTACCTCCTCTCACACTCGCTGTGCTGAAGCCTTAACACCAGCTCCTACCTTCCTTCCGCCAGTTATTTCCATCACACGCCCATTTCCTCCTCTAATTTGCTCCATTTGCCCCTTTTTTATCCCTCTAAAGAGCACACAGTAGGCTCTGATTCCAAGTAAGGGTAGTGGCTCTGCAACAGGTGATGTTGAGCTTTCTCAGTACAACCTAAGCAGGGAGCAGTTTCTGACACTACACTGGTAACCTCTGTCCAAGTCCTGGCTGGTTGCAGCAGTTTGAGTAACACCTGGGGGGCTGGGCTAACAGAATTGGTGTGGGAGGCCTGCTTTGTGCTCCCAGGAGAAGCAGGCTGTTGAATGGAAAGGGCGGGGGGGTGAGGGTAGCCAATCCTCAGCGCCACAGGACTGCACCCACACTTCCCTGCCACCCCTTAGTGCTGCCTGGAACATGCTATCTGGGGGGGGGGGGCAGTGGTGATTTAAAGGGCCTGGGTCTTTGGTCACCTCCACTGCCACAGTAGCAGTGGCAATAGCTAAGAGCCCCCAGGCCTTCTGAATCACTGGGCCCCAGGATGGCTGACCCCTTTGCTCCCCCAACAGAGGGCTTGGATAACACCTTCCTTGCTCTTCTGGCTCCAGACAGTCACTGAATCTGCTTAGGTCCAGCAGCACTTTTTATGAGAGTCTGCTGGGCTCTGACTGGTTGCTCCTGGCAACCTCTCTACTCTAACTGGCTGCTTTCCATGTAGCCTCTCTAAGCAGCTTGGAGGACTCACCTCTTTTCCTGGGGCAATGTGCTAGGGCCACAAGGCCTCCATCAAGGGCCTTTGGGGTCCAGTACATCGAGTCAGGATTACATTTTCTTAACCAAATGACACACGTTGAACTGGATATTATTTTTCTACTTGTTTTTTTTCCAGCTTGTTAACAGACTATTCAAATACATATTTGAGTCAATTCAACTAAATATTTATCCAATAATGAGCTTAATATTAAGCTGATTAACAGGCTAAGTTCAGCTAGCATTATCATGACTGACAGCTTCTTGGAAAACACACTGTATTGACTGTTATAAAAGAGCACTGTATCTTACTAGTCATTTAAAAGTCAGAAGGAATTTATCCCAAATAAATAAATAAATAAAGTGAAACATCTTCTACTGTATATCAGTGATTAACACATGGGGTCTATAAAGTGGTAAACCTCAACTATCTCATGATATATTCTATTATAGCAGAGTTTTATATGCTTAGAGTAAAATTGTAGCTATAAGGAATCCTGCCTGCACTGGGGTGTAGAGACGGTTCATGCAGGCTGGAAAACTTGTACCTGGATAGAAGTGCTAGTTGTGTTGCAGGCCCTTGCAAGGAGAGATTTATTAGCCCTACCACAATGCATTTGCACAGGGTTAGATAATCTAGCTCAGGGACAGAATGTCCCAAAGAACTGGCTTTCTGCTGGAGACAGAAACGTGCTCCAGCAATGCTCCAACCTTGCCTTTAAGTCAGGATTGTGGGGAACATTGCATTAATAATATATGGAGATATACTAATCTCATAGAGCTGGAAGGGACCTTGAAAGGTCACTGAGTCCAGTCCCCTGCCTTCACAACAGGACCAAGTACTATTCCTGACAGATTTGCCCCAGATCCCTAAATGGGCCCCTCAAGGATTGAACTCACAACTCTGGGTTTAAGTAGGCCAATGCTCAAACCACCCAGTTATCCCTCCCCCTAATTATTGGGAACTAATTATTCCAGCTCTATGTGTGCTGGGATATGCAGATGTTTTCTGCTTTGTATTGCACCCCCAAAGCAGCACAAAGTGGAGCAGGGCAATGTAGCTGCCCCTCAAGGGGATAGCTTTTCAGTCCTTCTGGGTCTTTGGAGACATGTTCTGTTCTACAACTTCCTTGCTTGATGGTTCACTTGTGGAGAGTCTACCCCCTTAAATAGACACTGTGACAATGGGTTCTAAACAGGGTGGGATTCTGGCATCAAAGCCTTGAAATCTGGCTCCCTTGCATCTCCTGAAAATATGTATTTAGCCTTGACTTAGGTCTGGGTTGCTCAGAACCAGGAGCTGAAAAGTATTTAATCACTTAATGCTTTAAACTGTATTTCAATACTGAGATAAACCTGATAGAAAGTTGAACATCTACTAATTTAATCAGTTAGGGTTTTTGAATATAATATAGCATAGCCCATAGAAGTGCTATATCTTCATATGAAGACAAGGTTAAATAATTGGATTAAACTACAGAAAAAATTGAGGATATGTTGTAAACGAGACTAATGTGTTCATAGAATTTATTTCTTTATGTGTGGTTTTGTCATGACACCTCTACTGGATCCATAGTTACTAATTTTTTTTATACAATGCCAGTAAAATTTGCTTACACCCATTTTCCAGTTTGCCATTGTGAGTCTGAAGGAATAACACATCTAGGCTATATACATGAAAGCACTAGTTAATTTCACTATCATTAGGTTGTTGGAGGATTGTATATCTTACTTAACATAACTGCAAGTGTCATATCTGCTTTATTTTGATATATTATTAACTACCCATCCAAGGTCAGAGAATATTATGCTTTGAGATTCTGCAATGACACATGGACACAGAGATTATATTTTATCCCATCAGGGTGATCTCTCCTAAATTGTACAAAAAACCTTCTGTTTTTTCAAGCCAAGCATTTAATTAAATTCACAGTTATTCGTCAATACTCTTATCACCATTCTGATATATCAGCCACCTCTCATTTACCTAGTGATATCAGTAGATTTACTACCAGACTCATTTTAATTTTGAATAATGTGATTTGAAAAAATATTTGTTACTTTCCCTTTATTCTTTCTGAATGGCTTCACTCTGCTTTTGAAAAGCATAATACAGTGCATTGTATTGAAATACAGAATTGAGGTCTGATTCACAGCTCCCAGTTGCATTTAAAAAGAGTACCACACAATAGCTTACTATACAGAGAGTTCCTACTAATAAAACATTTTAAATAGTTGTCTACTCTGAATCAGTGTTCCCTGTAAGGTGTGTGTGTGGGCAGTCACCTAGAGAGATTCAAATGCTGCCCAGCTAATTAGCAGAGCACCCACAGTGCCAACAGCAGGAAGCATTTGTTTCTACAAGTGGTGCACATCCATACATGCCTCTGTGCACATAACCAAATTTATTCTGCACATAGATGGAAAAAATTAGAGAGAACATTGCTCTGAATGCCTTTTAATAATTTGGAAAGTAAGTCTCCCAGCATTTTCTCTCATTAGACATTTACAACGTTTTTGTTGCTATTACTGTGCACATACTTGGAATGTTAGTATGGCTGATAACTTCCATATAAGTATGTGGCTTGCAAATAACACTTGCACTTTCATATTCCAGTATGCACAAAACACATTCTTTCCCCAGTGATAAGCCTCAGATGATTTTTCTAAAAGGGTAGTGTCTCCTGGATGTTTCAAACTGCTTTAGTCCATAGCCAAACAATTCTTGCTTATTAACATAACCAGTGGCTCTTCCTAGCCAATAGAGGTGAATCTTCTTAACAATTGACTTGCTGTTTTCGTGATGGTCAAGAAAGCTTACCTGTAGCCAAAAATTACAGGTTTTGAGACACTGACAGATAAAACAGCCATTCCCTGAATTTCTAATAAGGTTTTGTTAGGAATAATTCAATAGAGAATGTCTGCACACTAATTTGTTATGTTTTCTCCCCAATGTTTTTTTTTTTTTTTGAGTTCCCATGCTGAGGATGTGTAAGACATGCAGGCTACATCTACACTGAAAGGTTTTTGTGCAAAAACCCGTGGAGCGTCCACACCTCAAATGCACTTTTGCGCAAGGAAATCAAGAGTAAAACGGCAGAACAGACGGCTTTTTCCGCCATAGGTAGACCTCCTTTTATGAGGCATAACTCCCTTTTGCTCAAGAGTTCTTGTGCAAAAAGGCAAGTGTGGATGCTCCAGAGGGGTTTCTTGCGCAAGAAACCCCTATGGAAAAAAGCACAGGTGCTCTGATGGCCATTCTGTGAATGGCCATCAGAGCTTTTCAAGAGCGTCCATGCAGTGTGGATGCTCTCTTGCGCAAAAGCACATTGCTTTTGCCATGTGCTTTGAAGTGTGGACGTGCTCTTGCGCAAGAAGTTTTTGAACAAAAACTCTTGGGCAAAAGGCTTCTTGCGCAAGAAGAATGTAGCATAGACGTAGCCACAGAGCACTTCTCCTCTATGGCTGCTTTACATACTTTTTGCAAGAAAAGCTTCTGTGCATGCCTACAATTTCACTGCCGTTTGGATGTTTCTGGGCCTTTGTAGCTGAGACCCCACTGCTGCTCTCAATAGAGAACATAAGAACGGCCGTACCGGGTCAGACCAAAGGTGCATCTAGCCCAGTATCCTGTCTGCCGACAGTGGCCAGCACCAGGTGCCCCAGAGGGTGGACCGAAGACAATGATCAAGCGCTTTGTCTCCTGCCATCCCCTCCAGCCTCTGTCAAACAGAGGCCAAGGACACCATTTTATCCCTGGCTAATAGCCTTTTATGGACCTAACCTCCATGAAATTATCTAGCTTCTCTTTAAACTCTGTTATAGTCCTAGCCTTCACAGCCTCCTCTGGCAAGGAGTTCCACATGCTGACTACACGCTGTGTGAAGAAGAACTTTCTTTTATTAGTTTTAAACCTGCTACCCATTAATTTCATTTGGTGTCCTCTAGTTCTTCTATTTAGGGAACTAATAAATAACTTTTCTTTATCGGCCCTCTCCACACCACTCATGATTTTATACACCTCTATCATATCCCCCCTCAGTCTCCTCTTTTCTAAACTGAAAAGTCCCAGTCCTTTAACCTCTCCTCATATGGGACCCGTTCCAAACCCTAATCATTTTAGTTGCCCTTTTCTGAACCCTTTCCAAGGCCAAAATATCTTTTTTGAGGTGAGGAGACCACATCTGTACACAGTATTCAAGATGTGGGTGTACCATAGTTTTATACAGGGGCAGTAAGATATTCCGGGTCTTATTTTCTATCCCTTTCTTAATAATACCTAGCATCCTATTTGCCTTTTTGACCGCTGCACTGTGGAAGTTTTCAGAGAACTGTCCACGATAACTCCAAGATCTCTTTCCTGATTTGTCGTAGCCAAATTAGCCCCCATCATACTATACGTATAGTTGGGCTTATTTTTCCCAATGTGCATTACTTTACACTTATCCACATTAAATTTCATTTGCCATTTGTTGCCCAATCACTCAGTTTGGTGAGATCTTCTTGGAGTCCCTTACAGTCTGCTTCTGTCTTGACTATCCTAAACAGTTTGGTATCATCCATAAACTTTACCACCTCACTGCTTACCTTTCTCCAGATCATTTATGAATAAGTTGAACAGGATTGGTCCTAGGACTGACCCTTGGGGGACACCACTAGTTACCCTTCTCCAGGGGTTCAGACACAGATGATTGCACAAAGCTATTACTCCTCCCTGCTGCTGCACCCCCATTCGTTCGGTTTAACATGCTGATGTATAAAATAATGTGGCTTACCAAGTGTGCATGTGAGGCCTGGTTTGAACTAAAAGTTAGGTAGACTGAGCTACACACTGGTGTGAAAACTCCACACCCCTGAGCAACCTAGTGAAGGTAACCATAACTCCTCCTTTAGCAAGTGTTAGGTCAATGGAAGAATTCTTCTGGTGACCTAGCTACTGCCTCCCAGGGACATGGCTTAGCAATGCAAATGGGAGAACAACTCCCATCAGTGTAGCTGGTGTCTCTGCTGAAGTGATCCAGCAGTGCTACTGTAGCATTTCAAGTGTAGACGAGCCCTGACTGAATTCATCACTACACCAGAATAACAGCTGGAAGATTATTCCCTTTTACCTCAGAAATTACCTAGCTATCTCTGGTAATTTCCTGCATATTATTAGGACACCTGATCAAATTAAGTTTAAGTGCCTTTGTGTGGTCTGTGGTTTTAAATGCCTTTCACGCACCCCTGCCAGAATCTTTCCTTACAGCAATGAAAGGCTCCCACAATGGGGAGCTGCTACAACCTCTTTCTCTGCCTTGCTGCCAGAGCCTTTCACTGAAACATGTAGCCATGCTCCACATGGTGTTACACTTATTAGAAGCACATGGGATCTTCTTAAGGGAAAAGGCAAGATGCCACATTTATTAAGAAAATGACCTCAAAGCAGCTAGCATATGCTTCAGAAAGACAAGCTTCCCCCCTCCCCCCACACACACAGAGGTCCTGCAGATGGTGTATAGTAGGTACCAGTCTGTTGTGGCTCAAGTCCATCTTGCTGGCTAGGCAAAGCTGACTGAATGAGGAGTCGGGGTTCCTCTGAGGCTTGGTTTGCAGGACTGAACCCAGAGTTTAATGGCTTATTATACATGTCCGTTCCCATTTGAGTCTATGGGTATTGCAGTATCATGCTGCAGTCCTTAACATGTTAGTCTCAATGTTTCCCCATAGTTGTGCTTTGATGTCTATGGTCAGGCTTCCTTACCTTTTGTTTGTGGTGTCACCTTCGGGAGTATCTGTCTGTCTCCAGGGCTTGTCTATTCTGTTAATCCATTCAGCCTCAGGCACAATGGATGTTCTTTCATCATCTCCAAGTCTCTCAAGTCTTTTTGACCATCCGGACCTTCCTGATGACTTTCACACAAATTCTTCACTCACAACAAACAATGTACAGAGGACTCCAGACAAAGGATTACATAGGGTATGTCTACACTTGCACTCTCTTTCAAGAGAGGGATGCGAATGAAGACATTCGAAATAGCAAATGAAGCCGGGATTTAAATATCCCATGCTTCATTTGCATATTCATGTTATGGTGCTATTTTGAAATAAAAAGACGCTGTTAAGACGTGGTTATTTCAAGAGAAAATCCTTCTCTCAAAATAACCCCTATTCTTCATGCAATGAGGTTTACCAGTTACTTTGAGAGAAGGGTTTTCTCTCGAAATAACCGCGTCTTAACAGCATCTGTTATTTCAAAAACCCCGCGGAGCATCCACACCTCAAGCATGCTTTTGCGCAAGGAAATTGACAGTAAAATGGCAGAACAGAGGGCTTTTTGTGGTGAAGGTAAACCTCCTTCTACGAGGCATAACTCCTTTTTGCGCTACAGTTCTTGTGCAAAAAGGCAAGTATGGATGCTTCAGAGGGGTTTTTGTGCAAGAATTGACCTCCAAGGAAAAAAAATGGTGGCCTCTGGGCCACTCCAGCCAAGTTCATAAGAACTCTATAGTTCCTGTCTGCTGGCCACCTTTAAAGCCGTAGGCACCCTGCACAGGCATTGTGGCTGCAAGTCTGCAGGGGGCAAGTGCCTTCACCGTGCCGCTCTGCCTCAGCCACAAATGGCCTCCCACCAAGCTCCATGAGACCCTCCTGGCCCTTCCAGGGACCAGCCACAGAGGTCACAGGATCCCCCGAGGGGGACCAAGAGGCGTGCCCCCACCTGTAGTGGACCTGAAATGGCCAACCTTCTTGACTTGTGTGGTGAGGAGGAGTCCCTGAAGTATCCCCGTGTCAAGTGCTGCAATGCCGAGATCTACTCCCGCATGGCCGTATCCCTAGCGGAGCAAGGTTACCCTGCCCGGACCATGGAGCAAGTCCGGGCAAAGGTGAAGGAGCTCTGTCAGGGGTACAAATAGAAAAACTTAATGTTAACAAATCTCCGGGACCGGATGGCATTCATCCAAGGGTTCTAAAAGAACTCAAATGGGAAACTGCTGAACTATTATCTGTGGTTTGTAACCTATCCCTTAAATCGGCTTCCGTACCTAATGACTGGAAGGTAGCCAACGTGACACCAATATTTAAAAAGGGCTCTAGAGGCGATCCGGGCAATTACAGACCGGTAAGTCTAACTTCAGTACCTGGCAAATTAGTGAAACAATAGTAAAGAATAAAATTGTGAAGCATGTAGAAGAACATAATTTGTTGGACAAAAGTCAACATGGTTTCTGTAAAGGGAAATCCTGTCTTACTAATCTATTAGAGTTCTTTGAAGGGGTTAACAAACATGCGGACAAGGGGATCCAGTAGATATAGTATACTTAGATTTCCAGAAAGCCTTTGACAAGGTCCCTCACCAAAGGCTCTTGTGTAAATTACATGGCCATGGGATAAGAGGAAGGTCCTTTCTTGGATTGAGAACTGGTTAAAAGACAGGAAACAAAGGGTAGGAATAAATGGTAAATTTTCAGAATGGAGAGGGTAACTAGTGGTGTCCCCAAGGGTCAGTCCTAGGACCAATCCTGTTCAACTTATTCATAAATGATCTGGAGAAAGGGATAAGCAGTGAGGTGGTAAAGTTTGCAGATGATACCAAACTGTTTAGGATAGTCAAGACAGAAGCAGACTGTAAGGGACTCCAAGAAGATCTCACCAAACTGAGCGATTGGGCAACAAAATGGCAAATGAAATTTCATGTGGATAAGTGTAAAGTAATGCACATTGGGAAAAATAACCCCAACTATACAGTATGATGGGGCTAATTTAACTACGACAAATCAGGAAAGAGATCTTGGAGTTATCGTGGACAGTTCTCTGAAAACTTCCACACAGTGTGCAGCGCGGTCAAAAAGGCAAATAGGATGCTAGGTATTATTAAGAAAGGGATAGAAAATAAGACCGGAATATCTTACTGCCCTGTATAAAACTATGGTACGCCCACATCTTGAATACTGTGTACAGATGTGGTCTCCTCACCTCAAAAAGATATTTTGGCCTTGGAAAGGGTTCAGAAAAGGGCAACTAAAATGATTAGGGGTTTGGAACGGGTCCCATATGAGGAGAGGTTAAGCGACTGGGACTTTTCAGTTTAGAAAAGAGGAGACTGAGGGGATATGATAGAGGTGTATAAAATCATGAGTGGTGTGGAGGGCCGATAAAGAAAAGTTATTTATTAGTTCCTAAATAGAAGAACTAGAGGACACCAAATGAAATTAATGGGTAGCAGGTTTAAAACTAATAAAAGAAAGTTCTTCTTCACACAGCGTGTAGTCAGCCTGTGGAACTCCTTGCCAGAGGAGGCTGTGAAGGCTAGGAATATAACAGAGTTTAAAGAGAAGCTAGATAATTTCATGGAGGTTAGGTCCATAAAAGGCTATTAGCCAGGGGATAAAATGGTGTCCTTGGCCTCTGTTTTGTCAGAGGCTGGAGAGGGATGGCAGGAGACAAATCGCGATCATTGTCTTGGTCCACCCCCTCTGGGGCACCTGGTGCTGGCCACTGTCGGCAGACAGGATACTGGGCTAGATGGACCTTTGGTCTGACCCGGTACGGCCGTTCTTATGTTCTTACTTTAAGGCTAGGGAGCAGAGGGGGCACTCGGGGCAGGACCCCACACCTGCCCCTTCTATGCTGAGCTCCACCACATCCTTGGGAGGGGGGAACCCTCTTCCCCCTCTGTTGTGGTGGACTCCAGACTGGAGCAGCCTATCCTCCAGTACCTGGAGCCTGTCCCCGACCAAGAGGAGATGGAGGGGCAGGTCCAGCCCCCGAGGAGGAGGAGGAGGTCAATGACCAGGACAGTGGGACCGTCACCTTGTCCCTGGAGCCAGTCCCCAGGCCTCCAAGGACGTCTCCCAGGCCTCCGAGGAGACTTGGGAGGGATCTTCAGGTACATTGGTGCACGCACACACACACACACACACACACACAGAGGGCAGGGGAGGTGGCCGCACAGGGGCCGGGGGGCACAGTGTTGTACGGGCTACTAGGCCAGCACATGCTGCTGCAGTCTGGGCACGTGCAGACACGTGTAGTGGGAGGGTGTGGGATGCGGTCACAGTAGCCAGCCTCTCAACGTGCCCGGGAGCCTGCTGCCATCCTCATGCCTGGCCACACATGTCTTGCCCCTAGGGGGCAGGGGATGCAAGCAGGCTAGCCGCAAGGGCTCAGACACAACTCCCCACCCCACACACACACACACACACACGCCCTGGAGTGCTGCACACAGGCATGCCTGCATATGAGAGGCAGCAGCTGCTGACACACACAAGAGAGCGAGCCACAGCTGTGTGCATCCCCCCGCCAAGGGGCAGGCTGTTCATGGCTCATCTGCTGCCCATGAGGGGATCCACTGTGGCTGGACACTTCCCTTGCCTGCCTGGCTGTGGTGTGTGTGTCCGGGGGGAGGGAGAGGGCAGCATGGTTCTCCAGTCACCTTGGGGCCCTTGTGACAGGGCGTGCTGTGCAGGCCACACATGGCCTTGCACCCAGGACATCCCCCTCCTGTGGGCCATGGACTGGTGCTGTCACCGCTCACGCAGGAGGGCACGGCCTCAGGGAATGTGTGTGCAGGGAGGACTGACGGCCTCTGCCTCTTCCATGTTCTCCACAGCCGGACCAGCCGAGACGGAGGGCCCAGCCCCGACACGACCACAGCCACCAGCCAGAGTCCAGGGGAGCTGCAGACGAGCCAGGCCTGGGGAGGAGCTGATGCGCCAGCACATTGGGATGATGTGCGACATCCACACCACCCTGGTGCATTGGCCGAACGCCAGTGTGGAGTGATGTAATGGCACGCTGTGACACCCTGTGCAACATCCTGTCCAGCACGGGGGAACAGCGCCTGCTGCCGCTGCTCCTGCCTTCGAACGTCCTACCCCTCCTTCTCCTCCCCCTCCCATTGTCCACCCATCTGCCCACACTACCATGCCTCTCCTCCCTCCCCATGGCCATGTCTCCTTCGCCAGTCATGCTTACAGCCCCTCCTATGGCCCCTCCTCCTGCCCCCCTGCCAACCCTGGCACCGCTCCAGCCACCCCTCCTGTCCACTCCACTGGGGCACTCTGACCCACTCGAGGGTGCTCAGCAAGCTGCTCCAACATTCCTCCCAGTCAGGATGCCCCCTCCCAGTTCAGGCAGTCCCCCTTCCCCCTGCCCACCCTCATTTATGTTTAATAAAAAAAGACTAATTTTGTTTGAAAACCAAGCAGGTGTGTTTATTGGGAGGTTGGGGTAGGGGCAAAGGGAGAGAGAAGGAAGGGCGAAGGCCCTGTTGTGGCGGCCCTGGGGAGATTTACAGTGGTTCCTGTGAGAACCTCTCCCTCAGGGCCTCCTGGATGTGCACCCCGGCCTGATGGGCCTGGCGGGTCGCAGCTCTCTGGGGCTGCTCAAAGCCCTGGCCCTCGTAGGCAGCCTCTGCCACCCACCCTGGGAGGAAGGCCTCCCCCTTGCGCTCCACCAAGTTGTGGAGCTCACAGCAGGCCGCCACCACCTTGGGAATATTCTGGTCCCCGACGTCCATGCGCGTGAGGAGGCAGCAGAACTGTTCCTTCAGATGCCCGAAGGTGCACTCCACCTGCAGATATGCTCTGTTGAGGCAGTCATTAAAAATGTCCTTGGTACGATCCAGCTGGCCAGTGTAGGGGCGCATTAGCCAGGGCATGAGTGGGTATGCTGGGCCCCCACTATGCACACTGGCATAGTCTGGTCACCCACCGGAAACTCCCAGCAAGGGAAAAAGGTCCCCGCCTCCAGCTGGGCACACAGGCTGGAGTTCCTAAAGACTCGGGCATTGTGAGCCCTGCCCAACCAACCCACATAAATGTTTGTGAAGTGGCCCTGGTGGTCCACCAGGGCCTGCAGGACTATCAAGAAGTAGCCCTTTCAGTTGACAAACTGGGCCGCTCAATGTTCTGGGGCCCAGATGGGGATGTGCGTGCCGTCGATTGCTCCTGCGCAGTTGGGGAACCCCAGGACAGCAGAGCTGCCCATGGTGGCCTCCAGGTCCTGGAGCTGAATGACTCTGCACAGGGAGTTGATGGCCCCAACGACCTGCAGAAGGAGAGACGGGAACACACAAAACAGAGAATGAGAGAGGGGCTGTGTGCTCCCAGTGGGATGTGGCCACCCCTCCTTCCAGCCCCCCCACCCCGCAGGAGCTCCCCCTTTGAGCCCAGGCCCCCTCCCCCGACCAGGCCAGTGTGAGGGCAAGAAGGTGGTCTTCTGCATGCAGAAGTTCTGCACCCATTGCTGATCGTCCCACCACTCCAGGACCAGCCGGTCTCACCACTCTGAGCTGGTCTCCAGCCTCCAGAATCTTCTGGGTATGGTGGATTGGGGCAGCCAGAGTGGAGCACCCACAGCCAGATGAGGAAGATCTCTGGGTCCACCTCCATCTGGAAGAGGACCCCTGCTTGAAGCAGGCACTGCAGGGAGTGCAGCATGGCCCTGGGGGTCCATGGCATGCCCAGGGGCAGTTCCGGTTCCATAGCACAGGGCAGAGGAGTGGAAAGCTGTCTCATCCCCAAAAAGCAAAGGTCAAACACAGCAGGCACTGCTGAAGCTTAGTTTTGCCAAAGAGGCTAGCAAGCAGGCAGCAGAGACAGAGAAGCAGCTGTCCAAGGGGGTCCCTTTAAGTGCGCGTCTCTGGAGAGCTTCAGCAACAGCACTTGAGAGCAACTGATGACCTCTAGCCCGGCTAGGACCGGTTCTGGGTGGCTTTATATGCGGGAGAGCATCCAATGGTGTAGACGCTCTCTTGCACAAAAATGATGTGCTTGGAGGTGTGGACGCGCTCTTGTGCGAGAAGTTCTTGTGCAAAAACTCTTGTGCAAAAGGCTTCTTGCACAAGAAGCCTGTAGTGTAGACGTAGCCTGTAAGAAAGTAGTTTACAGTCACCCCCTGGGAGGAGGGAGGTTTGTGGGAAAACCCAGAAAAAAGGGGAAGCCTGGTAAGTAGGAAGAAGCTTAGGGAAACTGCAGCAAGGGGTAGGATCATACAGACCATGGTTGCTTGTTACAAGGTCCCTGGACTAGCACTCAGCATAGAGGATGGGCCTGGGTTTCTCAAGCTACCACTGGGAAGTGCACGGCATTGGAAACACCAATTGGTACAGAAGAGGGCAGCACCTGGCAAGAGCTAATTCCCACAGTTGGCAGGAGGAGATGCCAGGTGTGATGAGTGACACCCATGACATGTCCCATAGGCTACATCCAGACTGCAAGCCTCTTTTGAAAAAGAGCATCTAGACAACAATCAGTACTTTGAAAAAGCAAGCCGCTTTTTCGAAAGAGAGCACCCAGGCAGTCTGGATGCTCTCTTTCGAAAAAGTACAGTTTGCATTACATAGTGCCTTTTTTCGAAAGAGCACTTTCGAAAAAAGGCGTTATTCCTTGTAAAACGAGGTTTTCCGCGGTCAAAAAAACTGCAGCATTCTTTCAATTTACTTTGGAAAGAACATGGCAGCAGTCTAGACACAGGGGAAGTTTTTTCGAAAAAAGGACACTTTTTGTGAAAAAACTCTGTAGTCTAGACACACCCATAGTGAGGTGTGTGGTAACACTGGCAGGCAGTTACACTGTTCAGAACGCCTGGAGAGAAAGCAAAATGCAGACACTGGTCTCTTTAGGCAGTCTGGCTTGCTGAGGGTATCCCAGTGCAGGTAGGGAATTGTGCAGCCTGGAAAACCCCACTCAAGAAGGAGTGAGATGTGGGGCTCTAACCAAAAGAAGCGACAGCTGAGGAGTTGGGTTCCTACAGTACTGCATGCCCTTGAGGGACCATAGAGGGGGGAATACAGGTAAAATTGCCTTGGACTGTGACACATGGTACTTAGCTATTGTGGTGATGAAAGCTTAGAATTTCGCAGATGACCACCTGTGCGTTGTGTATGAAACTGGACATAGATTCAGCAGCAAAGCACTACTTTCAGTAGTATGTTCTTGAACTGGCTAAAAATCCAGAGGCAACTTCATTTAAATGCAAAAACGGAAGTTGTACTTGTGAAAATGAGTTTCATATAAACATTACTGGAATATCTATCCTGACTAATATTCAGAGTACTTGAACACACTTCACTCTTCTGGTTTTCAATATGCTGCAGATGTTTGTAATTAGTTTATAACTGCATTATTAAGTTGTCAGAGAGTTTTTAATAGCCAGTTAGGGGACCTTTGTGGATTTTTACTTCCAAGATGGCATGGAAGGCAGTTTTGGGTTGAGAGAGAAGTACATTCAATGGTAGACATATGTTAGCATTTCAATGGTCGTCTTCAGGTTTCAGCGGAAACACTCCATTGAAATTAATGGGGCAATTCACATTTTTCAGAAAACATTTTTTTCAGTCTGTCGACACTCTCTTAGGAAGATAATGTATCTCTTTTCATCCTTCAGTTCTTTTCTATACAACCATGAAGGCTAACAGTTTGCTTTTAAAAAAAATAGATTGCAGAGTGCAGTTCTCCAACGAGGCATGGAAGCTGTCAAAATTCACTGCTGTGAAATGCTCGAATATGTAGGGGTTTGGCTGCAAACTAGCATGACACACAGATCTTGAACTGAGTATTAAAAAAACCCTTCAATTTCATTTAAAAATTTCTTTAATTTTATTTCATTCTGAAATTCCACTTTCTTATTTTAGCATCAGGCTTCTATTCTAGTCCTTATTTGCCCCTGGCTATATACACACTGGCTGCGTCTAGACTGGCAAGTTTTTGCGCAAAAGCGGCTGCTTTTTTGCAAAAACTTGCCAGCTGTCTACACTGGCCGCTTGAATTTGCGCAAGAGCACTGACTTTGTAATGTACAAAATCAGTGCTTCTTATAAATACAATGACGCTCCTTTCGGGTAAAGCCCTCTTGCGCAAATGCTTTTGTGCAAGAGGGCCAGTGTAGACAACCCAGAATTGCGTTTTACAAAAAGCCCCGATAGCCAAAATGGCGATCGGGCTTGCAAGAAACGTCTAGATTGGCATGGATGCTTTTGCGCAAAAGTGCTTTTTGCGCAAAAGCATCCATGCCAATCTAGACGCTCTTTTTCGCAAATGCTTTTAACGGAAAAACTTTTCCGTTAAAAGAATTTGCGGAAAATCATGCCAATCTAGATGTAGCCACTGAGTTGTTGTTATAAATATAGCCAGAGTGGTCATGATCAAGCTGGAATTTTGAGAGGGCAACAGGAAGTCTTACCAGATTAATACCCCATCTCTTGCTAAAAGCACAACAGGGGCTCTAATGACTGTAAGCACTCAGAACCTCTCTCACTTAATTTTGGCAGCTCCTCCAGCATCACAGATTTTCCTACACAGAATGCATGGGCATTGGTTAAATAATAATGCAGAGAGAAGAATGCTACCTATCAACTTAGAGGGGTAGCTGTGTTAGTCTGTAACTTTTTAAAAACAGTGAGTAGTCTTGTGGCACCTTAGAGAGTAACAAAAATAGATTTAGTATCATGAGCTTTCGTGGGCAAACCCCATTTTTTCAGATGAGCTTGAGTGGAGGAAAAAGGGGGGGGGGATCCAGAATTTAACAGAAAAAGGAAGAGAGGGGGAAAAAAGTACCTGTCAATTATAGTGCCAGTGCTAAGGAAGCTGAGTGAGCTGGAAGTGTCCCATACGTAGCTTTTGATGTCTGTGAGGTGTTAAATGTAAGGAAGACTAGTTTTATAATGGGCCATCAAGTTAATGTATTTTTTCAGGCCCAGGAAAACAGTGTCAAATTTGCATATGAAGGTCAATACCACACACTCTCTCTCTGTAATTGGCTTGTGAAATTCCTTTGTAGAAGAATGACTATTTTTAAGTCCATTGAGTACCCAGGCAGGTTAAAATGTTCTCCTACAGGTTTCTGTGTTACCATTTCTGATGTCTGACTTGTGTCCATTTAATCTTTGTCAAAGAGGTCATCCAGTTTGTCCAATATACATGGAAGAGGGGCATTCTGGCACTTGATGGCATATATCACATTAGAGGATGTGCAGTTGTATGAGTCTCTGATGTGGTGGCTTATGTGGTAAGGTCCTATGATGGTGTCACTTGTATAGATGTGTGGACAGAGTTGGCAATGGGGTTTATTGCAGTGGTAGGTTCCTCAGTGAGTGTGTCTGAGGTGTGGTGTGTGGCTGCTGGAAAGGATTTGCTTCAGATTAGGAAGTTATCTGTAGGCGAGGATTGGCCTCTCTCCCAAGGCCTGTGAGCGTGAGGGATCATTTTCCAGGATAGATTGTAGACTGTCAATGGTGTACTGGAGGGTTTAAACTGGGGGTTGTAGGTGGCGATCAGTGGTGTTCTATTGTTTTCCTTGTTGGGACGATCTTGAAGTACATTCCTGGGTACTCATCTGGCTCTGTCAAGCTGTTTCTTCACTTCCCTAGGTGGTTATTTAAGTTTTAAGAATGCCTGATAGAGATCTTGTAGGTGTTTATCTTTGTCTGTGGGATTTAAGCAAATTTGGTTGTATCTTAGGCCCTGGCTGTAAACAATCGATCGTGTGATGTGTCCTGGATGGAAGCTAGAGGCCTATAGGTAAGGATAGTGGTCTGTAGGTTTCTGGTATTGGGGGATGGTAATGTGGCCATCATTTAATTGTACTGTAGTGTCAAGGAAGTGGATCTTCTGTGTGGATTGGCCCAGGCTGAGTTTGATAGTGGGGAGGAAAATGTTGAAATCCCTGTGGAATTCTTCAAGGGTCTCTTTCCTGTGGGTCCATATGATGAAGATGTCAAGTCACTAACACTTTCCTGCAGCACTTGCATAATGGTTGCTGGTCTCTCATCCAAACTATGGCCTTGGTCAAGCAAACCTAGCATAAAATTGGATTAGATTGCAGCCCAAGGTAGCATGACCTGAAGACTAACCATAAGACAAAGTAATTGCAGACAGCTTATTTTTCTTTTAAGGTTTTGGGGTGGAGGTGGCGGCGGCCCACACACTAAAATCAATTTCCACTCTCTTTCTATAACGCTGGTCTTTTTGAACAAAATTAAGGGTTAGCGTGTGATGACTCTCCAAGTGGGTGCACAAATGGGGTAGGACATTACTCAAAAGTTACCATTAAAGACAAATAACATGCTGGCAGCAGAGTGTAAAAAGTACAAAATAATTTAAGCAATCTATTTCAGGAAAGCAGGAAGCTGTCAGATGTTGTAAAAGCTAAAGACCTAATTCCTTAAAAGCCTTCCCCAATTTGTTAGTGCTCATTAGAATGAAAATTATGCATTCAATTTTAGGCTAACAAAAAAGAACGCATATGTGCTTACTGTCTAGTGAATGGGTACTCTTATCTTAAGATGCTTTTTTAATTTGATATTCAAACAATTAGGATGTAATATGTGCCTTGGCCATCAAAAACTGCAGAACACATTAACATTAAAATATTTTCAATTAGCACCAATGTGTTCAAAATACATTTATAAATCAGCTTTTTAGATAAGTAACTAGGTGCTCAATTGCAAGTGAAAGCTACTAAATTCAGGATCTCTATTTTCACCTCATTAGCAATTAATTGGCTATAATGTGGACGCTGCTGAAAAAGCATCTGGTTAGATTAGATCAAAACTCAATATTGTACATGAAATTCATATACTCTGGATAAATGGCCCTCTTTTTTCCTCTAAAGAATATGTTTGGGTTCTTAGGAAGAATTTAACGATTATATCAACCAAAAAAGTGTGTTTATAATGCAAATGTCTATATTAAAGCAACACACAAGGAAAAATTGATAAAGGTTAAATTAAATAGTATTTCAATTGTCTGAGTTGAGAACAGAAAACTCACCTGTTTTCTCTAGCCTGGATTCTGAAATTAGTTTCAATTTATGTTTTAAGACAGATGTTCTGGACCAAATCTTTCCTTGGTGTAATTCCAATGGCAGAACTTGGCGGGGGCGGGTGTTTTTGTTTTTAGGATTTCCTGTCTTTGAGATGATGCTTTCATTAGACTTTATGAATAAGTACACTATTCACTAGTCTGCAGTGGCTCTGAAAGAAATCTTCCAAGTAAACATGCCATTATAAATATATCAAAATTAAATTTCTCAATGATCTGCATGACAAAAGAATATTTTAACTGCTGACAATGTGTTTGGCACTGTACTGGGCATAAAAAGAGGGCTATCCCGAGCAAAATAAACCTAAAATACACCAAGTAAAAAGGATACATTGGAAAGACTAGAGGGAGGAATACTGTTGGCTCATTTCTTGTTTGCATTTCAAAGGAAGTGAGCTCTTAGTAGGGACTTGAATATGGAGACAGCTTGGTAACTGGGAGGGGAGGGCAACACATGGCACAGGGTCCAGAAAGGAAAAAGTTGGAGGCAACAGAAGTAACTGAATCAGATGTAAAGACTGGCAATGTTGATGTAGAAAAAGGTCTGTCTGTCTGAAAACATAAGATGAAATATAGATCAAAATAACGTTGTGTAGGGCCTTTAAGCTACTGGAATACAAATTTGCCACAATGAACGTCCTACATGAGCAACCTCTTATATTTAGTAACACAGAGTGTTTTGCATATTTCTCTGTGACTTGAGATCTTTGCTCATCTGGCCGCATCGAGGGCAGGTTCCATACCAGACAGGGGAATGAGTGCTCGTTTTATGAATTTTTGCTTGAGATTTAGCAGTTGTGAGGTTGAGTGTTCATCTACAAAGGCATTTGGGAGAGATGATTAGACTCCAGGTCAGCAAACTGGAAAGAAAGATGTGTGTCTACACACTTCTCAGTGGGGTTGTGGGCAGGCTCAGCAGCTAACAAAGGGTTGTATCCTTGCTAGTAATATTGTTTTTTCTCATCGCTTTACTCCAGTAGCACTGTGTCCATGATTGTTGCATGTCCCATGCACTCTTCAACTTGAGTCCCACTGTCTACCCTTTCCTTGGACCCAGAAGAAGCAAATGAGATGCTGTCTCGGAGGTGGCTGTTTCCCTTTCCACGTAGGTATGAGATCCATCCAGGGAGTGCCCCCTGTGGCAGCCATGAGCACAGTCAAGCCCTAAGTCCAGGCTCTGTAACCAGTTTGATTGTCACTGCTGTATAATCTTGAGACTTCTTTGCACCTATTCCTACCTTTTCTCTGAAATTGTGTAACCTTTTGGTGGTGGCTGAATATTAAGGATTCATTCGCTGCTCCAAGGAGAGGAGTTATTTATGCTAAGGGCCAATATTAGCCCAAGAACAAATGGATATAAACTAGCCAGATATAAGTTTAGCCTTGAAATTAGACAGAGGTTTCTAACCATCAGAGGAGTGAAGTTCTGGAACAACCTGCCAAGGGTAGCTGTGGGGGCCACTTCCTGCACCCTTCCCAGCAAAATAAATGAATAAATACAAAATGTAAGATTGAGCTTGGAAAGATTATAGAGGGGCTGGTCTGATGAGATTGCTTATTATGGCATGCTGGCCTATCCATGACTGGTGTTAGCAAATATTTCCAATGGTTGGAGATGGGACAGCAGAGGAGCGGGTAGGACTTTGAGTTATTACAGAGATTTTTTTTCCAGGTGTCTAGCTGGTGAGTCTCACCTACATGCTCAGGGTCTAACTGATCACCATATTTGAGTTCAGGAAAGATTTTTCCCCCCAAGTCAAATTGGCACAGATTGTGGGGGGGAGGGGCACTTCGTCTTCCTCTGCCACATCAGGAAGATTTGAACTAGAGTAAATGAGCAGTTCTCTGTAACATGAAGTCTTTAAATCAAGATTTCAGCAGCTCAGTATCTCAGCCAGAGGTTATGGGCCTATTGCAGAAGTGGTTGGGTGAGGTTCTGTGGCTGGCAATGTGCAGAAGATCAGATCATGATGGTCCCTTCTGGCTTTTAAGTCAGACAGCAGAAAGCGTGATCTACAGAGAGATGCACAGAGGGTGCCCTATCAAGAACAGCAAATTTGCTGTTTCTGCTACATATGCAAACAATTTCCACAGCTCTGCCTGGTAGCCACATATTGAGATAATGAACTATTAAGGTAAAGTTGCTTGAACTTTGTTCTGTGCTGAGGGTCATTTCATTGCATTGATGTAGTGAAATGAAACTAGCTTAGTTGAGATGCTATACCTTAATATTTTAAACTAATTCATCCAGCTAAATGTAGCACATGACATAGCAGGGCCAGTGGGCAGCAGAAGACTGATATAGGTTGGTATATAAACTCCAGAATGATCAGATCCTTATTCCCTGTTGAGTGAGAGGTTATTTCAGGTTAATTAGAGTACCTGGAGCCAATGAAGGTCCTGCCAGAGATGTAATAACACCTCTTTTAGTTGACAGGAGTAGGAAAGGAGAGCTGACTGCAGTTTGTATGGTTGGTGACCAGAGCGTCAGAGCACCAGGGGAAGAGAAACCTTGTGTAAGTGGTGCAGAGGACTGAGAGAAACCCTGCCCCGGGGGGAGGGATTGGGAAGTTTGAGAAGATGGTAGGGTAGAGCAGGAGTAAGCCCAGGAGAGAGAACAACAGGTCCAAGTTCTTTGCTTCTGTCCATAGGGCCCCTGGGCTGATGGGACCCAGAGTGCAGGGTGGCCCTGTGGCCCTTCTCTCCCATTCTCTTCCCAACCAGGGCACTAATAGCACCATTGGTGTCCAAGAACAGGGGCAAGAGGTATGCTGATCTATCACACAAAGAAAAAGCATGGGACCCAGCTTAATAGCGTTGGCCATTTGTAACGCACATTAGGAAACATACAGATTGTCCTTGATTTCATCTCTTCAGAGAAAAGGCAACTGCAGCTGGCATTTGTGACAACATTATACACTCATTGAACCTTAGCTGATCATGTTATTCCATTCTTACCTGGGTGCTGACAGATTGTTCAAAACATGCACATGCTCATCATTCCAGAACAGCATTATCTTGACTTTCTTATAGCAGTGAGAAAAGCTATCAGTGTAATCAGTGTGTAGTCCTGCCAGTCTGTACACAATGTCTGTATCCCTTGGGTAGCACTTAAATGAACAAAAAGATCCATTTTAACAGCCTTATGCGTAACTCTCTCATTCTCTCTTATCTCTGATTTTAACACAACTGAGGTTTTGTTCTGAAGTTTCTAAGTAACAATTATTTAAATTATTTTATTTCTGAGCCTGCAAATTGTGCTCCAATCAATTCAGGATGCTGTACTGCAGGAAAAACTGGCCTTAGATGTAAGCAATGGATTTTACACATAATTAAGAAATGACAGTGCTTGTTTGGAACGGTAATGACTGCTGCTCTAACTGCAGACCATTTACCTGTTCTCTGGCAGAGTAAGCACCAGGAAATTCTCGTGTGCATCCACAATACAAGCTAGATACATTTTTATTGATGCAGCACTGATGGTGGATTAATGGGCTCCAGAGGATACAGTAATCCTTGTGATTCTGAAACAGAACATGGCACCTGCTGTCTGAACTATGCATTTAGTCTCTCTCTGAACTGGCAGGAACACTTCCTTTACAGGGATGGGCTTTTACTCAACACGGGCCAAAGGTTTTCCAGGCATGTCCCTTCAACTTAGAACTGACTTTGAATCTCCTCTGCTTAATGACATACTGTAATACAGGGGCTTTCTGGAGACGTGGCTGAGAGGGTCAAATCAGGGCAAATTGCTTAGAAACAACGCTACTTAGAGCCCAAACCTGGGGTTCTTCCACTATAAGGCACACCAAACCAGTCACAAAGAGCACCTCTGTTCAACATATTGCCTAACAAGAAGCCACACAAGCAATTCCCTCAGACACTCCAGATCTCCTGTGCCACCAGCAATCCCACTCCTTATGCAGATGCAGTTGCACCTGTATATCCCCTTTGTGGTCCACCCAGGGCACCCACTTGAGGCTCCTCAGCTATCAGAGACCTACATTTTTTCCCTCCAAACCAGGAGTTTTCTAGGCTGCACAGTTCCCTGTCTACTCTGTGATACTCTGAGAAATCTAGACTGCCTAAACAGACCACATCTGAGCTTTACTTTCTCTCCAGAAGTTGTTCAAAATGTAACTGCGGCTATAAGTTACCACACAGCTCTTTATAAGCAAGCACACTTGTTCTTAACGTGAAAGCATTACACAGAAAATATTTAAAACAAAAGTATATACATACATGGGAAAAGCTTAGCAGAGGTAAGTTTCAGTCCTTTAAACCCCACAACAGGTTTTCCTGTATGGTTACAAGTTCATAACTCTCTTAGATACAGAAGCAGAACAACTATGAACAAAACAACAAATGGTCTGGTAGCACTTTACAGTGTGTACTACAGGTTTTGTTTGAAAAAAGTAGCCTTTTTTCACAAAAACGTCCCCTGTGTCTAGACTGCTGCTGCATTCTTTCGAAAGTAAATCGAAAGAATTCAGCAGTTTTTTCGACTATGGAAAACCTCGTTTTACGAGGAAGAATGCCTTTTTCCAAAAGTGCTCTTTTTTGAAAGAGAGCATCCAGACTCTCTGGGTGCTCTCTTTCAAAAAGTGGCTTGCTTTTTCGAAAGTACTGGTTGTAGTCTAGATGCTCTTTTTCAAAAGAGGCTTTTTTGAGGCTCCAGTGGCTCTGATAGTCTGGTTGGGGGCCCATCTCTAAGCCCACCTCTTCTGCATACAGGGACTTGGAGCTGTTCCCCAACAAGGTATCTCATCAGCCCTGGTGGAGAATTTGTTTTCACTCATGTAGATATTCCCCAGGAAAAACACTTAACAGTGTGCCAGACAAGGATGGTTTGGAACCAAAAAAGTTGAGAGAGTTCTCTGAATCTCCCATCTCGATAGGTTACAAGCAATTGCAGCCCACAATATATAAACCACTCATTTAGAACAGTGCATCCCAAAGACATTTAAACTTAATTCAGTAAGGACTCCCAAGGATCTGAAGGAAATTGCCATATCTCTCTCAGGCTCTTCTTGAATTCCCAGGACTTTTTATGCTGTTCAGGGGGATGATTTGATGCAGACAGTGCTCTGCTATTTTGTTTTCATTTTGCCTGGTTTGAAATGTTTGGGGCCTCCTGCTATAATGCAACTGCGTCCAATTTTAAACAGCTTTTCTTACATGCTTTGTGGCAATGCAGTTATAACAGCAATCTGTCGAGGTCTCCATGATTTTCTTGTCAATAATGATTGCTTTATAGCTAAATTATTTGTAAATAGTTTACCAAACTATTTGATTTTCAAGGGGAGCCTATGGAGAATGCCACCACCAACTACATTGGTCAGATGGTCTGTCAGCTTTATTTGATCCTTTATTGCTCACAAAGCATTGACTGACTCCTCTGACACTCAAATATAATTATTTTTCCTGTAGCTTGTTTCCATTCCAGCATTCAGTTGGAACTTGACTAACAAATATGAGATTTTAACTTACTAGTTTTCTATTTTGGTCTGAAGCCCAGTAGCTCCTTAGCTGATCAGTTCTCTGCATGAATCATGTGCTTCTTCCTCCTGGTATCAATTATCATGTCAGGTAGGAATTCAGTTTAATAATTTTGCACTAATGTCATTTAATTAACCTTGCACTGTATCAGACATTATATCTTAGTACTCTCAAGTTCAGCTTTTACCTGTTAAGTAGCAAGTAAATATCCTATGTTAAAAGTATTTTTGGTTACATGATGACAATGGTATAGTCACAATTAAAATTTTGTTTCTAATGGGTTTCATCCTGATGAGCTTTAAAGTAATTTTTCTCTAAGGCTACGTCTAGACTGCATTGTTAAATCAGAAAAAGATATGCAAATTGCATATCTTTTTTTGATTTACTTCAGAAAGAGTCTCTTTGGAAATTTGGCGCATCTACACAGCGCCAAATTGCAAAAGAAAGTGCTCTTTCGAGCCATTCCTTATTCCTTGTAGAACGAGGTTTACAGGGATGGCGAATAAGCGGTCTAGATATAGCCTTAGATTTAGACTTAAGATAAGTTGCCAGAAATACAACCCCATTCCAAAACAAGAATGTTATCATAATTGCCGTTTACAAGAAAAAAACACGTGTTTGTTTTGAAATCAGCAGAGCAGAAAGTGGAGCTGATAATTATTATAAGTCTGAATATGTTTTTATTTTGCTAATCAATGAAGATTTGAGTGACTGGTTTTGTTGTGCTTAGGGCTTTTCCTGTCTGTTATTTTTATAGTGGGAGTAACTGGTGACAATATATTTTTAATACATTTGACCCACAAAAGGTCATTTTGTGTATGAATTGCTAATATTTTTCTGGGAACAGGGAGTGACTAGACCAACAGAAGTGGGGGAGGGTGGAGAAAAGGATTAGCCACCATGTAAGAACTGAATTCTAAGCAGGAGGATGTGGTGCCAACAGTACAAACTGATAATTTGATTTCAGTATTAAGCTACTTAATCAAACTCAAATTATAGCTGAATGACTCCGGTAATAAATTCCAACAGGAAAATTTTACCAAATAGATGATCACCTTCTCGGACGTTTAACACTCATGTATGGGATTAATTGTATTTTTGTATTAGTCTCAACACTGAACTGGAGTTAAATCAAATTAACTATTGTGATTGGTATTTGATGGTGTTTTGCAGTTTAAGTATTAATGGCATGACTTAGTTTTGCTATTTTTCTTGATCTGATTGTAGTTTGAGTTATAATAAATCTTATAAAATAGAAATGGATCTTGTCTTAGTTATCCCATAAACAATATGGTTTCCAGAACCCTGGAGGCCAAATTTCTCCATAAATAATTGGTTCCCACAGCTAGCAACTGTATGTCCTAGTTGCTGTATCAGGTTGTCTGTTTTTTTCTTCTGCTGTACAAAATTTCCAAGCAGATCCTTGATTCAGGCTAGTTTGGGGTTATGGCTGTTGAGATTAATATTCATGTCATGGCAACAAACTTCTACCATCTTCCTGCTCTTGGCATAGGAACAGGACATCCTAGTTCATTTGTCCCTATCTTCAGCAGTGACTGGAGCAATATGAGCTCATTCTGTACAGTTGCTATCTTTTCTCCATACTGCCTACTCACAGTCTGCTTCCTTCCTCATTGAAACGAAGCAGCCAACACAGCCCTCTTCTCTCAGCTCCTGCGCTGTTTAAACGGATGTTAATTTGCCTCTGTCGTTGAACTATTTTGTTTTTCCTGCCTATGTACTGGACATATGTTACTTTCTTCATGTCACTTTAATTAATGTTGTTTATGGGCGTTGCAATGTTCTGCCTAGTCACCAACAATAGCACTTCAACCTTCTTTCACTGCTTGACCAGGGTTCCCAGTAAGCTGTGCGCTTGTGTGGCCTCTCGGGAGAGATTCAAATGCTGCTCAGTTGATTAGCAGAGTGCCCACAGCTAGGCTTTTGGTTTCTACAGGTGGTGCGCATCCGCACATGCCTTAGTGCACATAAAATAGTTATTCTGCACATGGATGGAAAAGATTAGAGAGAACATTATGCTTGACTCCTAACTCAAAGGGATCATCTCCAGAGAGCACACTATAATTCTCCATACTTATTCACAGCTGAGCACTATTAAATGAGGAATGTGGCGAGGCCATTATTAGGAAAATTTCATAAAATCTCCAATGTGTCACCAGCACTAACAAAGCTCTCTACAATCTAAACGTTAGAATTCCATTCAAAATATGCCAAAAAGTAACAAATAATCCAGGGCTAGGACAGGGCATACAAACTAACAAAAAAAGAGACTCTAAAGGGGCCAGGGCAATGTGGAGTGCAGCCCCGGCTGCTGGGGACTGGCAACACAGACCTAGCCAGGGCCAGCACAGCGGGGAGAGCACTCCAGCCCCGGGTGGGGAGCGCAGCCCGAGCAGGGCTGGGGGCAGCAGAGCCAACAGCTGAGAGGGGACCCTTGATCTACCCTGGTTCAGCAAACTCTGTGGTTTGAGATTGCTCAGGTCCCAAAGGTGCTGGACCAGGGAAGTTCCACCACTAGTGTGAAATTAACAACTGTTATCTGTAGTCCCAACAAACAACTTCAGAATAATTTATTTCCTTACTCAATCGTCCCACCTGTGGTGCATGACCAAATAATAGAAGGTACCAGCTATTACAAATTATGCCCATCCACAGGGTATACAATTATATGCTCTAGCATGGATGGCCCAGATCTAACCTTAGTTAATGGGATTGCTTTTCCTTTTACTTGCTTCATTGGCACCTCCTCCATCAGCTAATTTATTACTTTAGGATTATTCTTCCTCCCTCCCTCAGTAAAACTTGCATCTGGTCATGGAAACTGCCAAAGATGGAAAGATGCATGACCTGGTGTTAATTCAAATTTTATTATTCAACAAAGAGCTGAGAGAAGAGCAGAGAGACTGTGCAAAAATACCAAGTACACAGTGTAACTTGGAATTAAACACAACAAGACTATATTATTCTAAAGTATAAACCAGGAAGCAAATATACAAGACAAAGGAAACTTCCTGAAGTTCACTATTTTAAACAGTACTGAGTTTTAGGGAACCTTTTATATCAGTTACATAGCTTGTAACCAATAATAATTATAGATGTACATAGTTACAGATGCAGTTTGACTACCTTACACTAGCTTACATATACTTAGTGGTATCGCTGACACAGTGTCCCTGAATTTGGTCCATAATATCCTCTAGATGTGTGCATCACCCATTAATAGTAGGCTGTAACACAGAGTTGGTGTCTGTACGCTAAAATAGTCCTTAATCCAATTTTCAAATCTTTCTGACACATTTAATGTGGTACAAGTGTGAAAGAAGTGAGGAGGGAGCAGATGTCTTCAGGCAGTTAATGCTAAGGACATGTTTTATATTTTCATACTAGAAGATTTACTCGGTGTTGCTTGTGTCATTAACTCAAACAACTTTTGTTTTTCATCATTTAAATCATTGTTCTGGAGAGGGGCTGGGAATGGAAGGGTTGCCCCAGTCCCGTCTCACCACAGCAACTTGGGGTCAGGTGAGAAGTGCCTGTCTATGACTGCTGCTGAGGGCACAGCCAGGGGAGGATGCATATCCTCCAGCTTGGGGATAGACAGTCAGGGTATGTCTACACTACAGCATTAATTCAAACTAACTTAATTCGAATTAGTTAATTCGAACTAAGCTAATTCGAATTAGTGCATCTAGACCTAAAAACTAATTCGAATTAGCGTTTTGCTAATTCGAACTAGCATGTCCACATTGAGTGGACCCTGAACTGAAGTTAAGGCTGGCTGGAACCAGGACTTAGAGTGTGGAGCTGCTGCCTCAGGCTAGCCGAGGGCTGTGCTTAAAGGGACCCGACCCCCACCCCAGACAGACAGTTCTCAGGGTTCCCCGCTTGCTTGTCTACCTCGATGAGGGACAGCAAAGCAGTCCTGACTTGAGTGCCCTGAGTGCCCACACTAGGCACATCACAGCACTCGGCCATCAGCCCGGCTGCACTTGCCGCAGGCTGCCATCCGGGGGGGGTCAATCGGGGGACTGTCAGGATCCAGGAGGCCCTGCAGGAGAGCTTCCACCCTGAGGAGCCCGCAGAGCCACCCCGGTCCTCCCCATCGGGGGCTCGTGCCCCATTCCTCCCTCACCTCCTTCCACTTACCCCTTCCTAGCCCCCCTTCCTGATGTAAAAAAATAAAGGACACGTGTTCAAAAATAGAAACTCTTTATTTAACAAAACTGGGGAGGGGGAATAAAACTGTGGGGAGACGGGGGAAAAGAGGTGGGAGAGGGCAGGAGAGAGGGTGGCAGAGGGGAGGGGGAAAACTGGGAGGAGGGAGCTGGAAGGGGAAGTAAGGGGAAGGAGCGGGAGGGGAAACTCAGGGATCGGGGTGGGGTCTCGCGGCCAACCACCTCCCAGCACGGCGGGGAGGGGGCCTCGGCGTCCCTGGGGATGGGGTGGAGGGTGCGGCGGTTGAGGTGGGGGTGGACATTGAGGAGGAGGGTGGGGTTGAGGAGGAAGAGGTGGGGGGCAGGAGTGGGAGGAGGGACAGTTGTTGGGGGGCAGCAGGTGCAGGACGGGCATGGGGCACCATGCTCTGCAGCAGGGCCTGCAGGGTAGCGTTTCTGGCTCGCTCCTCAGCCAGATGCTCCAGGCGGAGCTGCAGGTCCTCCAGCATCCAGGCCTCCACGGTGCGGTTCAGGGCTCGCAGGGACCCCAGGTGCTGATCCCAGTAATCCTGCTCCGTGGTGGTGGTCCGGAGCAGGCCGCGGGTGCGGGAGCATGTCCCAGGCGGGGTGGTGCGCCCTGCAAGAGCAGCTGGTGCAGCTGTAGAGAAAGAAGAGAAGTGGTCAGTTCTCCCTGGGGACTCAGTGGATGATGCCCAGCCCCCCCACCTCCTCCCCTCTGCGACGTGAGGGTGACCGTGCCCTGCACCGTCAGAGCCGTTGTGCTTGTACAGAGGCCATGGTCAGGATGCCTGGCTCTCCCCGGGACTGGGAGCTGCCCCAAGGCCGCACCCATGTCCCTGTGCCGTGTATAGTGTGGCCGGGCCGGGGGAGGGAGATGTCCCCTGCCTCTGTGTAGAGGGGGCTTGTGAAGGGAGGGCGTCCTACTGTGTCTCACCCCGGGGTCGGGAGCATGTCAGGTCTCTTCACACACGCATGTGCCTATTGGGCCACGGACCCTGGGTGTCACGCAGCTGGAGCCACCTGCCCAAGGGTGGCATGGCACGTGCTCGCACGTGCACAGGTGTCTGCATGATCCATGGGAGGCATGGCCCACGCGTGCGGACCCTGGTCTCCTTCCCCCCCCCCCCCCCGGGCAGGGGACAGTGCTGGCACTTACCCGGTATGGCCTCCTTGGACGACCCTGCCGACTCCGGTGCTGGAACTCCTTGCGGTGGCCCCTCCGGTGTGCCAGGGTCAGGGCCATCCGGTCCCGGCTCGCTGCCTCCTGGGCTGGCGCGGACCGCCCCACCACCCAAGAGTCGGTCGAGGGCGGGGAAGTAGGGGCGGGTGGCAGCCCCTGCTGCGGCACCGCCCCTGGTGGCCCTGGCGTACGCCTGCCGCAGCTGTTTAATTTTCAGGTGCACCTGCTCTTGCGTGCGCCTGTGTCCCTTTCGGGCCATGGCGGCCGCTATGCCGCCATCGACGGCCACGTTCCTCCACCTAGTGCGGAGATCATGGAGGTTGGGGGCACTAGACCAGGAGGGCGTGCGCCGTCTATGGCCCCTGGCTGGCCCCTGGGTGCTGGGGGACTGGGTGGGGGACGGCTGGCTGTCGCTGGCTGCCTGGCTCATCCTGCGGCCACTGGGTCGGGGCAGAGACTGCTGGCAGGGCTGTCTCTGGCAAGTGCCGTCTGGCCAGAGTCTACCCCTTTAAGGGCCCCGGGCTGGGGAGGAGAGTTTTCCTGGTTTGGCCCAGAGTGGCCACCAGGGGAACCTGGGAAGGACTAGCCTCCAGCTAGTTCGAATTAAGCCGCTACACAGCCCTTAATGGAACTACTTAATTCGAACTAGGCGTTACTCCTCGTAGAATGAGGTTTACCTAGTTCGAATTAAGTGCTCCGCTAGTTCGAATTAAGTTCGAACTAGCGGTTTGTATGTATAGACGCTATGAAAGTTAATTCGAACTAACGGCTGTTAGTTCAAATTAACTTTGTAGTGTAGACATACCCTCAGACAGGAAGGTGCACACACACATACAGACAACCTCTCTGAAATACATAGTAGATAGCTGTTCCTTTCTCCACTCCTGCACCTCCTGCTGGTCCAAGGGGATTATAGCTCTCCCGATCCCCATCTCTAGACCCTGGCTATCCCCACTGTGGTCATTCTGCAGTATAACTATGAGGACATAGGATTTAAGAGGGATTTGAGAAGAGAGCAAAGCATCACACCATCAAAACATTAGGAATTAAGGGGACGCTGTCTCTGTTCCCCATCTCAAACAGCAGCCTTGTGGAGCTCTGTGATGTGCTCATGTTGTGGCCCAGGATCACTGCTTCCCTGAACCCCAGTCTGTGTGCACAGAAGTGGTCCCAGCTGTCCCAGGCATTTTCTGCAGACTGCCATTGTGCTCTCACCCCAAAGAGACTCCCAGCATGGCAGTATGAAGCATGTGGCTGAGAGCAGGGGCAAGGCCAAAGGATGGTTTCTCCAGGAAAGTGCAGCATGAATTCACTAATCCTCAAACACTGCTAGAGATATGTAAGTGATATCAGTGCCCCTTTGTTCAATAGCCCTGGTGCACGTTGGGGCCCTTTCCAGCCCTTGAACACACACATGGCCAGTGACACAGCTCATTCTGGCCGTACATAGGTAACTCTACCATACAGCTTTCTTGTTCAGATTCTACAGTGATGAGGTGCAGTACATAAAACAGCTAATTTATCATTAGGCTGATCAGTGCTACCACAAACTTGCTTTTATGATGTCCCTTCATACAGTGACTTGTTTTGTAAAAATGTTCCATATCACTATTCTTTATTATATAATTTGAGTTTGTTTGTTGGTTCAAGAACTCCGCCCAAACTGTAAGAGCTAGGACCGCCAAATTTCGTATGCAGCTTCCTCTTATTGTAACTTAAAGCAAGGTAAGGGTTTGGTTGTGCCAGGAAAATGGGATGTGCCTGGCATGGATTGCTTCTCATGAAACTGTGGCTCTGGTGAGGCCACATCTGGAGTATTGTGTCCAGTTCTGGGCCCCCCACTATAGAAAGGATGTGGACACATTGGAGAGGGTCCAGCAGAGGGCAACCAAAATGATTAGGGGGCTGGAGCACATGACCTATGAGGAGAGGCTGAGGGATTTGGGTTTGTTTCATCTGCAGAGAAGAGTTAGGGGGGATTTGATAGCAACCTTCAACTTCCTGAAGGGAGATTCCAAAGACGACGGAGAGAGGCTGTTCTCAGTAGTGACGAATGGCAGAACAAGGAGCAATGGTCTCAAGTTACAGTGGGGGAGGTCTAGGTTGAATATTAGGAAAAACACTCTCCCTAGGAGGGTGGTGAAGTACTGGAATGGGTTATCTAGGGAGGTGGTAGAGTCTCCAGCCCTTGAGGTTTTTAAGTCTCAGCTTGATCAAGGCTTCGCTGGGTTGATTTAGTTGGGATTGGTCCTGCCTTGGGCAGGGGGCTGGACTTGATGGCCTCCTGGGGTCTCTACCAGCTCTATGATTCTATGAAACGGAAAGGGAGGGGTCTGCTATATAATGACCACATGGAGACGAAAGGGGTTATAGGATAGAAAGAAAGAACAGTTATACTATATAATGACCACAGGGTCGGGGTAGGGGGGCAAAGCAAGGGCTTGATCTTTCGTCTTTCCTCATGCCAGCGAAGTGGGATGTGCTTGGAATGAGATTACTTCTCATAAACGATATAGAAAAAAGACTCCCACCCTCCAGGCACCTTTAGGAAGGGCAGGGGGTGGAAGATCATTCATAAAGGAACATTGCTGGCTGTTCTCTGTCATCAGAGAGCAAGAGGAAAGTGCACAGTCTGCTTCATTCCTCACTCTGGCTGAGGAGTGCAAGGAGCAGACAAACCTGGATTTGGCCCAGCTGGGGGATGTGCAGCCCTCCTTCCGGCTGTGCCCACTGGAGCTGCAGTGGCCATGGACAGATGCTTCTCAAGCTGGCCCCAAGTTGATGTGGTGAGAGAGGACGTCCTCTCCACCCAGGACAGCCTGTATTGAGTTAAGTACCCAAGCAATGCTGGGCAAATATTCTAGTCATAAATGTCAGGCAACTATGTCTGTGAAATTAGAAGTTGACAAATATAAGGAAACTAATATCAGGAACCTTGTGTAATAGTTTCTGGGGGCACTGCTGAAAGGGTCAAATCAGGATGAATTGCTTAGACTAGAGCCACTTATAGCCCAAGACTGGAGGTCCTTCACTATAAGGCACACCAAACCAGTCACAAAGAACACCTCAGCTGTCACATTGGCCAGCAAGAAGTCACACAAGCAATTCCCACAAATACTCCACCTTTTCCTGTGTCACAGACAGTACCGCACCTTACTTCAGCTAAGAGGTTATGAAAACCAATCTCACTAAATCCGAACAGTTTATTCTGATCCCAAAGGACCAGCCACATTCCCCGGTCAATTTATATCTCAGATATTACCCAAAAGAGCATGCTGTGCCATTCCTTTAGACTCTAAAATCAAAGTTTTATCAATAAAAAGAAAGAAATAAAAAGTTGAGTAGAATAGTTAAAGAAATTATATTATATATGCCAATCACAAAATTCCTGGTGCAGGCTTGTAGCAGAAATGGAATAAATGGCTATCTTAAAAGTGGCTGGAGTACCTCCTTTGTTAGGATGGGTCATCAGTCCTTCTGGACCCTTTGTTCATAGGAAAGATGCTTCTTAAGTGATAAGCTGGAATGAAAATAAAAATGGAGGACCCCATAGGGCTCTTTTTATAATCTTGCCCATGTGGAGGGAATTCCATTGTTCTTGATGTTTGAAGGTACTCCCCAAAATGAACATAAGGATGGCCATACTGGGTCAGACCAAAGGTCCATCCAGCTCAGTATCCTGTCTGCCGACAGTGGCCAATACCAAATGCCCCAGAGGGAGGATACACAACAGGTAATCCTCACGTGATTACTCCTGTCACCCACCTCCAGAGAAACGGAGGCTAGGGACATCATTCCTATGCATTCTGACAAAATGAAATTTGTCATGTGAGCAAGTCACCTGTCCATGTCCTTTTTAGGCAAACAGCCCTAGCGCACCTGCTTGACTGCAAAATGCCTCACATGTATATTGGCAACACTTGAGGTCCACTGTCAGAGAAGTACTGCTATTCACTCAAGTGGCCACGTCCCACCTATTGTCTAAAGGTGAGAGGTGCACAACGCCTGTTGCTATCTCCCAGAAGCAAATACTTGAAATACCAGTATATAGTCAATATTCATAATTTCACATACAAACATCTCACAGGCATATGAATAGCACAGATTCAGAAAGGCATAAGCTTTCAATAAACACTTCGCTTAGCCTACTTTGTACAAAATTTGGGGAAAACAACAGTAGGTTCCACAATGCTCTGCATGTTCATATTAAAAATCCAATAATGTCACACCTTGATCCAATTATGCCACATGTGGAAGCTTTAAAACATTTTGAGAGTAAGAATTTAAGCAATTTCATATTTGATAAATATAAAAACATATGGTGGGCATTCACTAGTAATAACAAACACCACTTTTGTCTCCATTCTGATCTAGCTTAGAAAGAAAAGTGATGAAAGCAGCTGAGACAAAGGATAACAGAAATAAATCTTTTTATGACATTTGTTGCAAATCAAGCATTTCAAAACCAGGATCAACTTAGGTGTTACCTCAACAAAAGTTTCTTTTCAAATGTGCAGTCTTCTCTATATAAAATTTAATGTTTTTTCCATTCTAGATGAAATTCAGCAACTCTTCCCCCTCTTATTGCCCCTTTATGGAGAGGGAGTTCATGGACATAGCAGAACCATTTCTGTACTGCCTGCATTCAGAGGAGAGCACAGTCCAGAATAGGTCGGTCGGGGGATATAACTGGGGGTGTGCCAGAGGCAACCAAGGGATAGGATATTGGATTTACTTTTATGCTGAGCCAAAAGTCAAAAGCCATACATGAGCTCAAGAGGGACAGAACTATACACACATTACAATGAATTCCAACTTCAGCCCTTATAGTCTTGATTGTATGCCATAGGGCTATGATGGAACAACCTCCATATTTCCAAATTTCATTCATCTCACGAAAGCGTGGATGGATCCAGGGACTACAGAAGGTTATTTGATGCACAATACATTAATCAGGGTACCTGAAGAGCAGGTGGGTTTTCTTTGCATCTGATGAAACTACTCTAGACAGTAGATTCCCACTTAAAATTCTGTGGCAGTCACAGGTTGGCACTTGTTCTTGGAAACACAGTAAGAGGAAGCAGTAAAGTGAGTTGTGGAGGGTATATTATGTGTCATAGCCACCAGCAGGCAATTTGTCTCCCAACAATAGGAAAGAACTCCTTTCCTGTCTTAAGTGTGTGGAGAAGTGGCCAACAAGGGTTTGGAGGAGGTCGGGCGCCAAGGAAAGGCACAAGTGGTGCTTCCGGTGCCACGCAGAGGGCCACCTCAGAAGGCACTGCCCCCAGGAGAGGGGGCAGGGGATGGAAAAGGGAGAGTTAACGGCCAAGAGGCCTCAGACAACTGAAGGGTCCCACCGAGAAACCCGCCTAACCGCAATGGGGAGACTTAGTGTGGGGACCCAGACCCTGGAGATAGGGAGGAGGCCACCCCATAGAAGGGGAGACCAACCAAAGAGACGGGACAGAGCAAGAGAGAAGACCCCGCCCCTAGGCAAGACCAAAGAAAGGTCCAGTCCCGGAAGCCGGGAACTGGACTTAAGGGGAGGGGTGTGTAGTGGGGTTCTATTTGGAAACATGGGAAGGTGGGCGGGCGAAGCCCGCCCACTTTCTAAAAGCCCTTCCCCAGCCTTACGGGAGGGACAGCTGGACCCATGGCCAACAGATCACGGGGGACAAATAATGACAAAAGGATCAAGGAGTGCGGGTCACAGGTTCAAAATAAGGGTACCAAATGGGGACACCGAGCAGAGAACCCTGGACAGTGCCCACTGCTCCTCAAAGCTATCGATGGAGCAGTGGACGCCGCCCAGAGGAACTCTGCCCGGATACGTGACACGAGGGAGGAATGGAAGTAGGCCCCACAGTTGCAGAGACCCCCTCGTCCAGCATCCTCCTCCTGGTATCATAGATGGCAGCTTTCGCTAAGGCCAGGAGGAGGTTGACGAGGAGGTCTCGCGACTTTGTGGGGCCACGGATGGGTGTGCATAAATAAAAAGGTGAGGGGAAGGTGCAGCCAGAACCTCAATAAGAGGTTCTGGAGGAGCCGGAATAGGGGCTGCAACCTGGCGACTCGAGGTAGGCGTGGCGCCAGGTTTTCCCTCACGCCACAAAAGGGGCAGGTTTCCGGGATGGGGGTGAACCGTGCCAGGTACACGCCCGTGCTCACGGATCCGTGAAGGAGCCGCCAACTAATATCCCCGATGGGCCGTGGAACTAAGGTGGAATACACACTGGCCCATCGGGTCTCCCACCCTCAACGGATCTTAAATAGTCCCGCCACTTAGTATCGGGGCGGGACACGAGGGTGGGGAAGTGCAAGGTATGGAGCACGAGCGTGTACAGATGTTCCCTAGGTGCGGTTCGGAAACAAACCGGCTGCAGGTTCTGCAGCCGGCTGGGAGTCCAGGGATGGGGAGGCCGGGGGGGCCCGCGGAACAGGGGCCCAATAAAAAGGGACGGAGGCTTCGCAGGAAGGGAGGGGCGGGGCGTACCCTCTCGCAGGGCTCTCTGTAGGAGGTCGAGAGCGGGCTGCGACAAAGCCGCCTCCACCTCCTGGAGTAGGCGCAGGGGGGTCCAGAGGGTGGAGAGCCCCATGCGCCGAGCGAGCGCTCGGGGGTCCACCCAATCCCCCCTGTCGTAGTCCAGGAGGTCTCCAATTTTGGTGGCTTCTGCCAGGATCAACCTCCGGCGCACCATGGGAGACTCCGCCACCTGCACGCACAAGGCTGGATTGTGGAGCAGGGGCTCCGCGAGGAGGTCTGCTCCCTCGGCGGCCAAAACGGACCTGGTCGCCAAAAACAGCTTCCAGGTCCGGAGGAGTTCCTGGTAGAATTCCGGCAGCTCTGAGAGGTCTCGCGGAAGGCCCCTCGGGTGGATAAAAAAGAGCTGCCGGTCGTATCGGAGTCCTCGAAGGTGGCGGAGGAAGGCGCACCCCAAAATGTTCCATGCCGGACTACCTGCACTAAAGAGGAGTGTCTGCAGGGCCTGGAGGCGGAAGGTCCGGACCTGGCTGCGCACGCAGACCAGGCCCTGGCCCCCTCCTCCAGGGGGAGAGACAGGACCCTGCAGAGACCCAGTGCAGTCCTGGCCAAAAGAACTCCAGAGCTGTCCTCTGGAGCTTGGCCAGGACCTCCCGGCACAGGGTGTTGAGCCGGTGCCAGAGCATGGACAGGACCAGCTGATTTAACACCAGCGCCTTCCCTCGAAGGGAGAGACACCGGAGCAGCCCTGTCCATCTCCGCAGCCGCTCAGCCACCCTGACCTCCAAACCCTGCCAGTTTTCCAGCGGAGAAGGATGCGTGGCGGATAAATAGACGCCCAGATAGAGCAGCGGACCCGCGCTCCACCTGATGGCCTGAAGAGCGGGTGGGAGAGAGCCGGCCCACCACCCGTCCCCGACCACCAGGCCAGAGCTCTTGACCCAGTTGACCCGGGCGGAGGAGGCCGCCAAGTAGACGGCTTGGCAGGCCTCCACCTGCGCCAGGTCGCCCGGGTCCTGGACCACGAGGAGCAAGTCATCGGCGTACGCCAACAGGACCAGCCGCAGCCCGCTCCCGCAGCACCAACCCCATCAGCCTCTTACGGAGGAGACAGAGGAAGGGCTCGATCGCCAGAGCGCACAGCTGGCCCGACAGCGGACACCCCTGACGTACCCCCCGCCCGAAGTTGACCGGCTCGGTCAGGGTCCAGTTGAGCCTGACCAAACACTCCACGAGGGCGTACAGCACCCGGAGAAAACCCACAAAACGGGGCCCGAAGCCGAAGGCCTGCAGGGTGCCCAGGAGATACCCGTGATTCATCCTGGTCCAGGGACAGGAGGGCAAACGACAAGCCGTCCCTACACCCGAGCTCCAAGAGATCCCGGACCAAATACAGATTATCGAAGATGCTACGGCCCGGGACGGTGTAGGTCTGGTCGGGATGGATCACGTCCGCCAGCACGGACCGCAGTCGCCGCGAGATGGCTTTTGCTACGACCTTGTAGTCCGTGCTGAGGAGCGAGACGGGACGCCAATTCCAAAGGTCGCGGAGGTCCCCCTTCTTCGGTAGCAAGCGAGCACCGCCGCCTGCACGACAGAGGAGGACCCCGCCTCCAAGGACTCGCCCAGATCAGACGCAGGTCTGGGCCGAGGACGCCCCAGAACACGCGTAAAACTCCACGGTCAGCCCGCCCATGCCCGGGTTTTATTGTTGGGCATGAGACGGAGGGCTTCCGAGAACTCGCCAGAGTGAGAGGCGCTCCAGCCGGTCTCGGTCGCCTGCGCGCTGACCGCCGGGAGCTCGGTCCAGAGCACCTTGCAGGCGCCGGCTTCGGTCGGATCCGGGAGAACAAACTGGCGAGAAGGCCCTGGCCCTTCCACGCATCTCCGCCGGATCCGTGAGGGGGTGCCGCCTCCGCCAAAAGGCAGGTGACGTGCTTTTTCACCCCTCCTTTTCTTTCTCCAGGGCGTAGAAGAAGTGGAGCCGCGATCCATCTCCCGAAGGAGATGGATGCGAGATCGAACGAAGCGCCCGGCCCTGTGATCTTCCAGGCCCGGAGCTCCTCCCGCCTCTCCCGGCACGCCTCGCGGAGGAGTGGATCTCGGGTGACGCCAGGCGCCTCAAGCTTCAAGACCTCCTGCCCAGCTGCTCTATCACCGCATCCCTCCGCCGGCTGGCGCCCCGGGAGTAGTCGCGGCAGAAGAGCCGGGCGTGCACCTTCCCCACGTCCCACCATCACCGCGCTGAGGGAAAGGCGGGCCGCTGCCCCCGCCAGGCCAGCCAGAACTCCCAGAAGGACGCCACGAAGCCCACGTCCTCCAGCAAGCTATTATTGAAATGCCAGTAGGCCGGCCCCAGCCCCTCTGAACTAAGGGAGGCTTTCACGGCCACCCAATGGTGGTCCGTGAACGGGGCCGGCCGAATGCTGGAGGAGTGGGCTCGTGCCAGATGGAAGCGGGAAAGGTACACGCGATCCAACCGGGAGTGGCTCGACCGATTGTCCTCCACCCGGACGTAGGTGAAGGTGGTATTGTCGTCCGGGTGGTGGTCTCGCCAGACGTCCACCAGGGAGTGGTTGGCCACGATCTCCCTGAGGACGCCTGCTGCGGCCTGGCAGTTCGCGCCTCCTACATGGTCCTGGTCATCGAGGGTGGTGTTAAAGTCCCCGCCCAGGACCAGACACTCGCGAGGATCCAGAGTGCCGAGGAAGGTGGCCGCCTGCCGGTAAAAGGTGACCTGGTCCGGGCCCGCGTTTGGGGCGTAGACGTTGACCAAGTTCAACGTCAGCCCCTCCACGGGCCCAGACGTGCAGCAGGCGGCCCGGGACAACCTCGGCGGTCCCCAGCACCTCGGGCCGTAGGGCAGGGGAGAACAGGGGCCACCCCGCCGAGCGAAAGTGCCGAGGTGGCTAAAATACACCCCGTCCCCCCACTCCAGCTGCCAGCCAGCCTCGACGGCTGGAGTCGTGTGGGTCTCCTGCAGGAAAGCCACCGAGTACCCCCCCTCCCGAAGGAAGGAGAGCACCCGGCTCCTGGGCGGAGACCCACCCTACAGCCCCGGGCGTTCAACGTTGCGATGATGGTGTAATTCATGATGAGGGCTGGGGTGGATCCTCACGGGCAGGGTGATCGTTGGCCTCCTGCAGGCCGCGCAACAGGCCGCTCCTGACCTGAAGGTGAGGAAAGCGTCGCGAAATTTGCGGGCCCGCCGGTAGGCCGCGATGTCCCGCCCCTTGGTCCCTCTCCCCTCCTGCAAGAGGGCCCTCGTGGCCCCCAAGATAGAATGAAAGTCCCCCCAGCACTGAAGGGTGAGCTCCACCTTTCCTTTAGCCCCACGCGTATCCGTGAGGAATTGGCGGAGCTCGGCTCCCAGCGCTGAGGGGGCACTAGATGTTTCCTCCGTCTGGGCCCCCCGGAAGACCTCGCGGGCCACAGAGGCGGGCAAACTGGGGTCCGAGCCCTGGCGCGGCGCCAAGAGCAACGGCGCCGCACTGCCCGCCCCCAACCCCGGCGAGGGAAGGTGCGGCGGAGGGAACAAGGCAGCCCCTAGGGAACTAGGGAGCGGGGACACAAATACCACCGCCTGAGGGCCGCTCACGGTCAACGGGAACGAGACAGCCCCCGTGGGGGTGGCAATAATGGTGGTTTGGGAGGACAGTGAGGGCGGGACAGGCAGCACGGTAGGCGTGGAAGGGGGGGCAGGCTCACGGCCGGACAGTAGGACGGGGGTGGGAGGAAAGGGGGCGGTGATAGTAGGAGGGAGGTCACGGACCGGGGAGGATTCGGGGCTGGAAATGGGTTCGTAAAGGGTAGGGTCGGGGCCAAGGGCACGTGCAGGGGTGAGGAAAGAATCGGGACAGGGAAGGGAACCAGAGATTGGGGCAGGGTCTAGGGAAGGGTCCCCCTTGTTTGTGCCACCAGGCCGTGGCTCCTCCCGAATGGGAACCGAGGGGGCAGGAACAGAAAGGGGGCCCGCACCGACGCCGGGCTCAGATGGAGAAACAGGAGTTGTTGCCACGGTGTCGGCTTGAATGGGGTCTTCCTCTGGGCCCCCAACGGAAAGGGGAGATGACCGTCCCGCCTCAGTTGCTGGAGAGGGGGTGCCCCCAAGCTCGGGACCCGGCCGCTCGGTGCCAGCCGCCGCCCCACAGCGCTCGGCGGCTTCAGCTCCGGCGCCCGAGTCGGCCGGGCCAGTAGGTAGTACCAGGGGTGCCCCGAATGTGAGGACGGGGTCGGCCACTTGGGACATGGGGTTAGGGTTAGGGGGAGGAGGGGACGGTGCCACAGAGACGCCACCCAGACCGAGGCCCGCTGGCGGAGGGCCGTCATCCCCCTGGGTAAGCGGGGTCAGACCCAGGGCCTCGATCTCCTCAAAGATGGAGCTCAATTCCATCCCCTCGGCCCCGGAGCCTTCCCCGCCGGCCGCCGAGGCGACGCTTACCTCGGCGGTAACAGCGGGGGGCTTGGCTGATACCAGGGCCGGGGGAGCTCCACCCGAGGCCTCCTCATGGATGGACTCCGCAGGGGGGATGACAGCGCCCCCCCTTGCTGCCACGGCTTCCTCGGCCGGCGCCTCCTGCTGACGCTCGCCGGGGGCGCGCTCGGCAGCGCTGGCCCCCCTCGGGATCTTTCGGAGGGGGACCTTCCCACCCTCCTCATCGGAGGGGGGAGATTGAGTCCGCGAACGGCGGGCTCTGCGCTTTCCCCCCGACGAGCGTCCAGCCCTCCGAGGTGGAGGTGGAAGGCTGGCCAGCAGGGGCAAGGCCAGGGGCCACAGTTTGTTTTTGCGGGGCTGTTGAGACAAGGGAGGGAGAGAGGAGGGTAGGGAAACCTCCACCTGGGGGGAGCCCTCTCCCTCGCCCGGCAGCGACCGCGCCACCCTCTCCTCCTCGGACCCCGCAGAGACGGACGGAATGGAGGCGGGGCCCGCCTGCTCGCTCGGGCACGCCAGAGGGGGCGCCTCCAGCTCCCGAGCCGAGCCGTCGGTTGGAGGAGGGGCAGCTGCGGAGGCCGGACTACCAGGGGGCCGGCGGTGGTAGGGCCGGCGCCCCCCCGGGCCCTGGTGGGCCTGGACGCCACCCCCGACCGGCCCAAGGGGCAGTCCCTCCGAATGTGCCCCATCGCCCGGCAGAGGAAGCACCGGGCCTCACCCGTGGAATAGTGGACCCGGTAGAGGGCCCCCTGGTAGGGCACCATAAAGGACCCCTCTAGCGCCACCCCGCCACGCGCCGCCGGCGGCATTTGCAGTTGCACCTGCCGGCGGAATGATAAAACTTGGCGGAGGGCGGGGTCCTTACAGCCCAACGGGAGAGGGCTGATGACGGAGATAGGCTTCCCCAGGGTGGAGAGGGAAGGCAACAGGGCGGCATTGGGGAGGAAGGGCAGGACGGAGGTAAGAACCACCCATACGCCCAGGTCCTCCAATGGCTCGAGGGGCACGTGCACGCCCCCCACCGGCAGGCCCCTCTCCACCGCCTCCTGGGCGGCGGCCTCCGAGGCAAGGAAGAACACTACCTTGCCGTACATCTTGGAGGCCGCCCCACGGCCGAGGCCCCCACCACCCTCGCCAACGCCCGCACGTAGGTCTCGACGTGGGGCGAGGCGGCGACCAGGAGGCAACGGACGCCATGCCTCCTGGTTATGGTGGGAAAGGGGCCCCGGCCACCAGGAACGGAGCTGGAGGCGGCAGTCAGGGCAGATGACACGGCAGGTGGGGGGGCGGCAGCAGCCACCTGGGCGTACGCTCTGGGGGCCGTGGTGAAATCACCCCCAGAGCTGGTGGGGGGAACAGCAGGGAAAGAAGGGGCTGCGGCAGATGATGGGGCCACAGGGGGCGGGGCGGCCTCGGCCGTGGGAGATTTGGCCTTCGGGGCCAGGCCTTTGCCCTTTTTCTTCCCCCTGCCCTTTTTCCCAGCTGAGGTGGAGGCCACTCCCAGATGTGAGGGAGCATCGGCCGTGGCAGCGGCGGAGCTCGGGCCAGTGGTCAGGAGGTCAGCCGCGGCATTCTTTGGGCCCGGTGGCAACGGGGGGACCGTGGGACTAACAGGGGCAGGGGCTTCCTCCATCATGAAGGGAGGAAGGGGTCTCAGATGGCACGGGGGGTGGGAGGGGCAGGAATTAACCGCTCCTCCCCACCGAACAACAGGCAGGGAGGAGGGCGTCAGTAAGGGGAAGGAAGGGAAGAGAGGAAGGGTACAGGTTTCAGGGAAGGGCAACTGAGGAAGGGGGCGTTTAGCAGCCTCTCCTCCCTGCTGTGACTGTGGCAGAGGAGGAGGGCGCTATTGTGGGGGGAGGGACGTGGGGAAAAAGGGGGCACGATTGGGCGAGGGGGAAGGCAACCACTGCCTCCCGCTGACTATTGCGGGAAGGGAGGGCACCAGGAATGGCGGGACCGAAATGGGACACCGAGGAGCCAGCGACCACTCCTCCCTGTAAGGCTGGAGACAGAGGAGGAGGGCGCTGGCAGAGCAGGCAGGGGGCAAGGCAATAGGTGCAGGGCGGGGGCCGGCTCCTCCGGCTGCTCTGGGGTGTATAGGGAAAACTATGGGACCATTGGGGAAGTGCGAAGAACAGGGGGGCTAACTAAAAGGGGGACGGGGCACAAGCGCCCGGGGCAGGGGGGACAAGGCAGATTGGGTAGTGCTCAGGAGCTTGCGGACAACTGGGGGGGAAGGACAAAAATGCAACAAAACAGCAGCTGGGAGGAGGGGCGGGGCACACACACAGTTGGGCTAGCTGGGGTAGGGGCGTGGCTGGGAACAAACTTTGGGAATGGGTGTGGTGGGTACGTAACTTTGGGGAGGGAGGGAAAAGCAACCTAGGCTAGCAGGGAGGGGCAGGCAGTGGGGAAGGAAACAAGCTGCTGGGATAGGGTGGGTGACCAGGGGTGAGGGTGGCCCCCCAGCCAAATGTAGCTGAGGGAGGGGGGCCAAGTCCAAGGGGATGGGGAGTGAGCACGACCACGGGCGCTGTGAGGGCTCGACCTTGCCCACCGCTGCAGCAACGTCCCAGGTGGAGGGCGGGCAGCAACCCACCGGGGGAGAAGAGACAGTCCAGGTGGTGAGGGGTGGGGAGGGGCGTTGGGGGTGGTGGCAGTGGGGAGGGGGGGGCAGCTGGACTAGGGGGAGGGCTCTGAGCCTCTCCCCAGCCCCCCTTTTAACAGTTCAGTTCACCACCACCCCTGGAGCAGATGAAAAAAAAAGCTCAGTCTTTTAAACAAACCTCCACAGTTCTTTAGTGGTGATCTCTCCCTCAGGGGCACGGCAGCAGCAGTGGGCAGGCAGCAGGGGGCCTCCGGTGGTGGGTGCTGGTGGGGTCCTCCTCCTTCTCTGGAGCAAAGGAGGGAGGGGACGGCCGGCAGGCCCCCCCCTCTCAGGCAACAGGAGCAGCTGGTGGCGGTGGTAGGTAGCAGCAGCGTCTTCCGGGGGGAGCAGCCCAGCAGCGTTGGGGTGTCAGCAGGCAGGTGGACGGTGGGTTGGCAGAGTGGGAAGGGCTCCGGCTGGTGCAGGCAGCAGGACCAGGAACAGGGCAGGGGGAGAAGGAAGAGAGCAGCCCCTACACCTTGTTCCCTCTCCTCCTTCTCTGCAATGTAATGTGGAGATTGGAGATCTCCCCCACTACTGGAAAGGAGAAAATACCCCTCTGGAAGCCATTTTGGGCGCAGCCTAGCCCCGCCCAGTCACCTGACCAGAAGGTAAGGGGGCGGGGCTAGGACTATAAAAAGTCTGCCAGGGAGCTCAGTTGGGGCCTAGTCTCTGAGGGAGACAGAGGCCTGGCCAGAGCTCCTGGCTGAGGAGGCTGGGACCTGGCCTCCCACAGCTGCCTCCGCTAAGGCCAGCAAAGACTCCCCTGCCAGGGCTGCTGAGGCCTGGCCTGGCCTGGCCTGGCCCGGCCCAGCCAGCCAGCAGAGCTACCCTCTGACTCAGAGGAACCTGGGGCCTGGTGAGTTTGAGGACCTGCCTGAGCCAAAGATCCTGCTTAAGCCCCGAGGTCTTGCCCGAGCCAGAGGACCTACTGACTGACGGGGACCCTGAGGGCGTGCCGGTGGATCGGCTGGAACCCCGATGCTTGCCTGAACCCCGGGGCCTGACGAACCCGCTGGAGGCTGCAGAGCTCCCACCCACGGAAGCCTGGATTGGGCCACCTGGACCCTGCTGGGACGACACCGCCCTTGACTCCCTGATGGACCTGCTGGAGGTGCAGGTACCTACAAAGGGGGAGATGAGCAGTGGCCCAGGGGTTAGCACGGGCTGAGAGCAGCCCTAGGCCAGCATGTTGCGGGCTGGAGCCCCTGCTGAGCCAGTAGCAGCTGCACTGCTGCATTCAGGGCCCCTGGGCCAGGGCGCAGTGGAGTGGGTGGGCCTGTGGCCCCCCTACTGGGTGGCAGTTTCTCCCTCACCACTGCGGCAGGTGCGCTACCTGCCCAGCTCCTGAAGTAGGAGCTTCAACAAACCTGTGTGTTTGTTTGCGGCCACGCCTTGCACTAGGGCCTGGCCACCATTTGCTGCCCCGCCCTGAGCTAGGGCCGGGCTGGGCTGCCATTTTGATTAGCTGCCCTGCCCGGCACCAGGGCCTGGGTTCAGCTTATTGTGTTTTTGTTGCCCCGCCCTGCTTCAGGGCCTGGGCTTGCACCCGGTGTTTGTTGCCCCGCCCTGCTCGAGGGCCTGGGCTCGGGCTTACCAACTGTGCTTTGGTGCCGGCTGGGAGTCAGGCTGGACCTTTTAAAGGGGCAGGACTAGGACTGTTGCCCTGCCCAGAACTGTGAGCTAAGAGACTTGAGTATACGGTGAACTTCTTCCCCTGCAACCCAGACCTGAAGCAAGGCCGGGCACGCGAACTATTGCCTCTCACCCCGACCTGAAGCAAGGCCGGGAATAGACTCACTGACTTGGACTATTTTTAGGCACAGTAGCGCAGTGGGACAGGCGTGTTGCCCACTGTACTGGAGGTGGAGGAACCGCCTCCTGAAGGCCCACCGGCCTACAACCCACCCCCGGAAGGGGGGAACTCAGACTGTGGTGGGCACTGCCGGAGGGCAGTGTCCTGAAAGGGACCCCGCCCCCTGCCAGCAGAGCTAATTCCCAGAACCGACGGCAGGTGGCGCTGTGGTGGTAAATGTACCGCTACACTATCAGCAAGGTCTGGGATATCTACTAGGTTGCATCATGTAGCAGACCAAGCAAAACAATTTGGAATGCATAACATTTTATTCTCAAGTGTGCCAGTTAGGTCTTTCTAAATAGTCACAAAACATAATGCCAAAATTAGTGGCTTTAGAAATATCATGACAAGTATTTGTACACAATGTTTGATGGTATGTCCAACCTCGGAGATCTATGAAGATAGTTGCAAAGATGTGAGAGAGTATTGCTGAAAGCTCAAACCTTGCCAATGTTGATTTATCTTTGCATTGAAAGTTGATGTTCCAGGACAACATTCTGAAGAGACAAACCAGGCCATCAGCACAGAATGCCCAAAGTCATGGTGGACATATTTTAAGGAGCTTTGTGAAAAACATGGAAAGTAGACCCTCCAATCTCTGTTTGACTATGGTGGGTCTGAGTAGGATGTTCCTCTTCTGGATTCCATGAAAGTGTCACACCCAATGACCTACTCTCTTGAAGCTACAGTGGCCCTTGAACTGCTCAGAAGACACTAGGCCCATTGGATCTAAGGTGAACAGAGCCTGCCTACTCAGGAAACAGGCAATAACAAACACCACTTTTGTCTCCATTCTGATATTGCTTAAAAAGGAAAGTGCTGCAATATCCTAACATGTAGTGCAGCACATGCATTTCCCCTTCATGACTGGAAACTCCTTGGGTTGTAGAGGGCCAGAGAAAAGCCTATAAAATAATATATGGGAGGCTCGTAGCACCCTCAACTCTCAAAAGTCAGTAGGACCTGAAGACACTTGGCATCCTTCAGGATTAGGTCCTATATATAGCATCTGTTTTTTCAATCATACTATAATAGGGATATTGTAATACTATCATGTTAAATTGCCAAAAGTCTGAGAGGGTCAGTGATGCGTGGACTGAAAATGTATTTTAACAAGCCATAGAAAAAACAAATTGAATGGGATTTTCTTTATTGACTCTGATAATGTACAATCATTCTCAATGCTGACTCTCATGACAAAATCCTCAAAGTAAGCATAACAGAAAAACAGATTATAAAACAAAACAATACATTTTCAAATCCTTCTCTACAGAAGGCTTACTAAATATCTACTAAAATACACTTTCTCATTATCTGAGCCATTACACCTTTTATTCTGCATATATTAAGTTTCACCGCCTTTCGGTTAGAATTATGATGCAAAAAGTAGCTAGAAGCAGGAACACATGGCCAATTTATTCCCTATTTATAATAACCTGTCTGCTCTTGGCATATCTCCTCCATAAAGAAGTCAATTTTTTATAGCAGTTAGCTTCAACACATAGTCTTAAGCCGAGTGTGGGTTAATTTCAGGAAGCATGGCGGTTCACAGACCGGCTTGGGGATCATGGGAAGCTGTGGGCCACTGTGGAAATTGATAAAATGGCTCCTAGGAATGTGTTTGCACATCATCCTTGCCATTGATAAAGTTAAGCTATCTCCTTTAATAGGTCTTTCTGTTTAAATAAATAAATAAATCTAAGTTAAAATGAATTTGCAGTTGTTTATAATCCTAATTTACAGAGAGTATGTCTACACTTGCACCCTCTTTTGAGAGAGGGATGCAAATGACGATGTTCAAAATTGCAAATGAAGCCAGGATTTAAATATACCGTGCTCCATTTGCGTTATGGCGCTATTTCGAAAGAACAGATGCTGTTAAGACGCGGTTATTTCGAAAGAAAACCCTTCTCGAAATAACTGGTAAACCTCATTGTATGAGGAATAAGGGTTATTTTGAGAGAAGGGTTTTCTCTCAAAATAACTGTCTTTAACAGCGTCTGTTATTTCAAAATAGCGCAATTTCAAAATAGCGCCATAACATGAATATGCAAATGAAGCACGGGATATTTAAATCCCGCTTCATCTGCAATTTCGAATGTCTTCATTTGCATCCCTCTCTCGAAAGAGGGTGTAAGTGTAGACATACCCAGACTGTAGATATAAAATGGGCTCTCTTTGTACAATTATGGTAATTTGTCCAGTGTTTGGCTAGATTCCAAATTGGGTAAATACATTCTATTTCCTTAAATTCCTTCCCAGCTGTTTCAGTTCTTGTTCTAGTGCTTGCTTATGTTGATTCCACGTGGGTGTATGCATGCCTCATGCAAGGTTGCTGGAAGGTTTGTCCCTTTGCAGTATCCATTGGGTTGGCACAGGTGTCCCCTGAAGTCACACCTTCATGATCCTGCATATAGGGTCCTACCAATCTGCTACCTCTTTAACTCCATACATGTGGATGCAGATACTTGCAAATATAAAGCTGTCAGTGCTTTTTTTGTAAGAAAAAAGGTGCCAGTACTCTGGGGCAAACTTGTTCAGCAAAAAACAATTAAAAAAAGGAAAACTTTGTTGAGCAAAAAAAAGAAAAAAAAACAACAAACCAGCACTGGGGGCCAAAATGTGGCTGCGGCCCCTTTAAGAGCCAGAGTGCTGCGCTGGGAGCTGGAAAAAAGAACACCGCACGTCCCGAGCAGGCTTCCATCAGGAGCCAAGCCGCTGCAGGAAAACAGGTGCTGGTACGCCCGGGGGAAATCCCATTCCTTTTCTGCGTGCTGGGAAAATAGGTGATGGTAGGCCGTTCCAGGCAGTCCTATCACAAAAAAAGCACTGAAAGCAGTTATCTGTGGATTTGTAAGACTCTACATATTTGACCTCAACCTTTGTCCCATTTGATTTTAGCTGCTCTTTTCCACACTGCATTGCTGAGGAGATTATACAGACTATGGTTTTTTTTTTTAAATCAGAGCTGTTGAGAAAACTGTTGACATTTCAAAATTATTTCCATTTCAAAATGTTTTGAAAAAAATCATGAAAAATGTTAGTGACTGAGTTTTCAGTTTAAAACATTGAATCAAAAAACACTATGTAAATGTAATCAAATGTCTTACACCTACTAATGCTTACAGTAAAAAAAGCTGGGAAAGGGCATGTCTTTTTTCATGAAAAAATGTTTTAATGATTTTTTCCCATAATAAATTAGTTTGTCCAAACTTTTCAGCAGCATTCCCCCTCAGCTGAACAAGACCTCCCAAAATCCATAACACAGTGGGACAGAATCAAAATTGTGAAGTAAGGGATGGCACCTTCTCCCACTACAATTAATGGATGTTCTGCCAATGACACTGGGAAGAGAGCCAAGCTCTAAAGCTCTACTGTGAGTGCTTTATGATAGCAAGCCTTGCTAACATACAAATAAATGCAGAATCAAGTCCATGAGGAAATTTAGTATATGCTGAAGTATGTAATGTAATGCATGAGTCTGTCATCTACAGTTGATCTGGAAGAGTCCTCTAAAACCAGAATCTCAAAACTGCCTTTTTAATGAAAGACAAATATGAATTTTATTCCTTACATCTTTTTATAAAGCAGATTTTTCTCAAAGCTATTTTAGTTAAAAATCAGCCCAAGTAACACAGCTTTGCTCCAGTCAGATGGCACTCCAACCAGGATTTTCTACTTAAGACAATATGTCAAAATCAATTATAAAATTCTTATGTATTATAATGGGGTCATAATTTTGCCCTAAATCCAGAATAATCTATGAAACCAAGAAAATGGAAAATCTCTATCTGCTAGTTTCTATATTTAAGAAATGGTGAAGTCAAAGTGATTAACTGTGAAAATGTTTGCAGTCATAGTACTTTAGAGGAGGCTTTAGATCCATGCTGTCTTTTTCTATGCTGAATTTTAGCGAATTACTATTTACTGCCATCATGGATGAATTTTTGGCCCCACTGAAGTAAAATGAAGTTTTGTCATTGACTTTAAGAGGGTCAAGATTTCACTTGTAGTTTCCAGTCTGTGATGTTGATTCTCTTTCCTTCTCTTCTGGTCTTTATTCTAGTACTGTTGTTATGATCTATGAATGGTCCAGAGAACATTCAGTTACATGCCAAAACATCACTTTCCATCCTCCCAAAACAAAAGGGAAAATAACAGAGACAGTTCCTCTAAAATGCTGCTCTGATTACCTCAAATAACTCAAGCTGAGAAAATTTTGAAAGCACTTTGTTCACTATTGCCTTTTTCTAAAACTCAGTTTTGGAATAAATTCTATGCTTTGGCTTTTAAGGATGTATAAACTTGTGGAGAGTAATAGTTGAACATATTTCTCACTCTTTCTTCTCTGTCTGCAACAGGATAGAAACTTACAAGGCTACAAGGGATAAATGTAGAAGATAGTGTTAAAGTAACACAACCTGTGCAACAGATATTCCATTTTGGGAATGAAAAAATAATAGTTCATAGATTTTAATTGCTGTGTTTGATGCTGTCTTGTTTTTCTCGTGGATTTAGGGAAATAGATGATGCTGGAGATCACATTTTTCTTTACCGTGACTTCAAAAGGGACGGCTCGGAGTGCATGCCATCAGCTGTAGCTCATCGCTACTCACTTAGACGAATCTTGCAAGTAAAGCTGCGACCCCTGACAAAAACAAAGCTCCACAGTGGAGAGGTAAAGGGATCGCATTTTCCGTAGTCAGCGGACCACGCTCCTGTCTCTCCCATGTTCCTGCACCCAGTTCCATCTCTTGCAACCATGCCCGTGCCTCCCCTTATTTATCCTTCCGTCCCTGCAAAGTGTCACCACTGCCCTTCCACGATCCAACCTACCGCTCTCTAGCCCTTCTGTTGCCCTGGTCGCCTTTGCTCTTTCTCCACCCGTGCGCTACTGTCAGCGCCCTCTGAGCTCTTCTCCGCCCTGCCTGTGATCCCTCCTTGCTGCCCCGCTCAGCCGCTCTCCCGAAGCGCCGGAAGGCACCGAAGCCTTTGGGGACCGAGGGTGCAGGCAGCGGGAGTTTCCCAGAGCGAAGGTGCCGCTCACGCCCCCCCCCCCTTTGCACTGACAGAGCCCAAGTCCCTCCCCTGCTCCCCTCGGGGAGAGCGACAGAGAAGCGACCCTGGCGGGGGCGGGAGGCAGAAGGACCTGATCCCGGGCAGCGGGCGCACGGTCCCGGCGGGGCAGGGCTGGGACTACGCGGGAGGCGAGGCAAGGGCAGGGGGCAGCCTGGCCGCGCCGCTGCGGAGGAAGGGGGCGGCTGGCGTCAAGCGCTGACCAGCCTCGGCGACTGGCGCGCTACTCCCCAGCCCGCGGATAAAGGCAGCGGCCCCGGCGCCGCCGAGCGCACAGAGCCCGGGGCGAGCCGCGTGAGGGAGGGTCCCGCCGGGCGGCGTCATGCGCTCGGCTCCCAGCCCCGGACCTGGTGGGCCGCCGGGAACGGTAGCCAGGGGCGGCCGGTGGCGGGAAGCAGCAGCCCCGGCCCGACGCCCGGCTCCGCCGCCCCCAACGCCAGCGGCGCCGACGGCTGGGACCCCTACGGGCGGGACGAGGAGCTGGCCAAGCTGGAGATCGCCGTGCTGGCGCTGACCTTCGCGGCGGCGCTGCTGGGCAACGGCCTCGTGCTGCTGGCGCTGCGCCTCACCGCCCGCAAGGCCTCCCGCGTGCACCTCTTCATCCGCCACCTCAGCCTGGCCGACCTGGCCGTGGCCTTCTTCCAGGTGCTGCCGCAGCTGTGCTGGGACGTGACCTACCGCTTCCACGGGCCCGACGGGCTGTGCCGCGTGGTGAAGCACCTGCAGGTCTTCGGCATGTTCGCCTCGGCCTACCTGCTGGTGGCCATGACGGCCGACCGCTACGTGGCCGTGTGCCACCCGCTGCGCAGCCTGCGCCAGCCCGCCCGCCGCCCGCACGCCATGGTGGCGGTCGCCTGGGCGCTCAGCCTGCTGCTCAGCACGCCGCAGTACTTCATCTTCTCCCTCAGCGAGGTGGAGCGCGGCTCGCAGGTCTACGACTGCTGGGCCCACTTCGTGCAGCCCTGGGGGCCCCGCGCCTACGTCACCTGGATCACCGGCGGCATCTTCGTGGCGCCTGTGCTGGTGCTGGTCACCTGCTACGGCTTCATCTGCGGCCACCTCTGGCGCAACGTCCGCGGCAAGACCCGCCGGGGCGGGAACCCCCGCAAGCCGGGCCCCCCTGCGGGCGCCTTCCAGCGGGGGCTGCTGCCCACCCCCTGGGTCAGCAGCGTCAAGACCATCTCCCGTGCCAAGATCCGCACCGTCAAGATGACCTTCGTGATCGTCTCGGCCTACATCGTCTGCTGGGCGCCCTTCTTCACCGTCCAGATGTGGTCCGTCTGGGACCCGCAGTTCGCCTGGGTCGGTAGGTGATGGGGGTGGTCCTGCCCGGGTTTTCCTTGCTGCCAATCCGGAGTGACTCCGCATTGACACCGAAGTTCTTTAAGAGCATCTGTCAGGGATGATCTAGTCTAGATTAGGGTGCTTGATTCTGCTGTGAGAACGGGGGACTGGACTCCATGACCTCTCCAGTTCTAGCATTCTAGGAAATAACTCAAAACAGGGAGGTAAAGTACTTCCTCATCTGGGGGAGTGTGTGGCCTGTGTGTTTGGGAGGCAGGGAGGAGATGCAGACCATGGGTTATATCTCTCTAGATAAGGGGAAAATCAGAGCCTTTTTACAGTTAGGCTAGGTCTAGACTACAGTCCTTTGTCGGAAAAAAATATGCAAATTGCACTCCACAATTTGCGTAGCTTTTTCCAATCGCTTTTCCGGAAGAGGCTTTTCCGCCATTTGGCCCAATCTAGACAGGGCCAAATGGCGGAGAAGCTTTCTCTTTCAGCGGAGCCCTTATCCCTCGTAGAACAAGGAATTCAGGGCTTCCCAAAAGAGCGCGTTTGCTCTTCAGCAAAAAAAAAGCGGAAGAGCAAACACGTTCCTTGGACACAGCAGAGTTTTTCCGGGATACCTCCAGTGTAGACATAGCCTTAGTTGTTTACTCTTGGTAGTTGCTAGTATGATCACAGTGGCTGCGAGGCTCAGATAAGGAAGCTCTCTCTGTTTCTTGAGGAACAATTTGAACAACCAAACTGTTGATTTTAAGCAGCTCTCCCCTGTAAAACAAATGTAATGCTCTACTGAAAAATTGATGGCATGAATTATCTCCATTCCACTCAGTTATTTCTTTCAGGATACCTGTTGAATAAATATCATCATATTCCTGATAAAGTTTTACATAAACTAAAGGATCATTTGTGTTTATATTGCCGGTAAGAGTTAAATAACTTGCAAATAATCACAGGAATGTTTCGCAATTACTGTTTTGCTTTTGTTGCAGAATGACAGACATAACGTTTTGGTGAAATAATAATGAAACACACCTGTTACCCTGGGAAGCCTTTCTTGTGTCAGACTTGTGTGCTTTCAGTTTCGTCACTTACTTGCATTCAAGAAGATTTGGTTAAAAGAGGGAAATAACTAATTTGGGGATTCCATTTCATTGTAAAGTTTGTGTCTGGGACTTGTCTGAACCTAGATGCTGAGTCTGCTCTCACCAAAGTCAATGAGAGCAGAATCAGACCCTTTTGAGATCTAGGGAAGATTCTACAGTGTACCACAGTTAAATAATCTTGGGGGGCTAAATGGTACAAATGGACAAGTGCCCCTGATTTCAGTTAGTGTGTTCTGTGATTAAGAACTGCAGGAATGGGTGCAATGTTTTGCTGTCTTGCTTTGATTAGATCAAAGTGCCATGTTCAATTGACAGAAGCAAATCTTCTTACACTGCACTCAATTACAAAGTACCTAAGGGTTTCTGGATTTTTAAAAAATAATGTTCTAAAAACCTTCAGTATTTTTTCCTAGCAAACGTGACAAAAATAACTTTAAATGTATTAATCTGGCTGCAAATTTGTAATCCCCCTATATTAACTAGGGTGGGTGCCAACCGTTTTGCCTGCTTGACTTATACTACTTTTACCTTTCAAAAACCAGAAAAATAGGGTTTTACCTTTCAAAAAACAGTGTGTCTGACATTTCAGCTGGCTTCACTCATCCAAGGAAAATACAGAAGTATTTTCTTAAGCCTAAAAATGTGCTAAGCTCAAATATTTTACAAAAGCTTTAAGAGTTTATAAATGTTCTGTTTGTAAACAATCATCTCTTCTGGAAGGAAAAGTCACATTAGCTTTCTGATTTAATGCAAGGTTGTGATTTATGTGCTGAATGAATTTGAACAAAATTCATTCAAAATTTAAGATGAGCTTTGTTTTGTTTTTAAATTAAAAAAATCCATTCAAGAAATAGCACAGTGAATTCATTTAGCCCTTGTTATGGATGAAATTCTGGAAGTAATTATCATTTATCATAAATATATAAAACCTGTAAATCAAAAGCTGGAAGCCACAAACTTAAGGTGATGTTACATTCATTTGTACTTCAAATTCTTATTGATAATAGTTGAAGTTTTGATCACAAAGAAATGTGGGATAAGGGCCAAAATCACAATGCATAACGTAGTTGATTAAATATAAATAGAATTGAGGGTTTGAGGCAGACTAATATAATTTTGATATCAAAAGAAAAAAAACCTGTCTGAACATTTTACTGTGCTAAATAGATTAATATGAAGAGACATCCTAGAAATCTGCGGAAATGTACAACACAGTAAAGATACCCTTGTGGAGACTTAATATTCATAAAATGAGGCATGTTTAATTGAACATGGTAACTAAGTACTTGAAAGAATCTAACAACTTAATTCTACTATTAGAGGTAGGAAGATGCAGCTTTTTCTATGATAAAGCTTACTTGATGGGGAAAAAATATCTTTCTTGGAATCAGGTCCATAATATTAGACATCAAAGTCTTTCCATTGACATCAATATGCTTTTGATCAGGGTCTATATACATTTAGGACAAAAACACTTAAAATGAAATCCTGGTCTTGCTGAGACTACTCTTTTGCCAATGACATCAATTTCACTTTTACCTAATAGAATTAGGATTTCAGGTTTGGGATTTGAGGCGCCTTCTGTCCAGCAAAGCACTTGCTTAGCCTATGGCTACACTAGAGAGTTTACAGCAATGCAACTGTATGGATGTAAACTATCTAGTATACCTGCTCTGATCTGATGGAAATTAATCCACCCCAAAAAGCTGTGGTAGCTATGTCAGCAGGAGAAGCTGTCCTGCCAATATAGCACTGTCCACACCAGCATTTAAGTCAGTGTAATTTATGTTGCTCAGGAGGTGGCTTATTCACACCCCTGAGTGACACAAGTTATACCAATGTAAGGTGGTAGTGTATGCATAGCCTCAATGCCAATGGCATTGCTGACACTTACAGGTTAACATGTACTTAACTGCTTTTGTGGATTAGTTTCTTAGAGCCCAATTGAGAAATCCTTCATCTTTACTCAGATAACAGTCCAATTGATTTCAATTAATTTTATCTGTCCAAGGACTTCCTGATTGTGTCCTTGGGGTGGTTTGGAGGATCTGTCTGCACAACTGCTAAATTCTGATTGATCTTAAGTGGCTACTATGAAAATTGCTTTATCAGTTTTGTTGTATCCATTATGAGCTAGAAGGGCAAATGTCGCCTCTTCCTATATCAGTTATGAGGAGGGACACAGAACTCAAGGATCCTATTTAGGTGATAAGATCTCGGAAGAAGGGGTGAGCTCTGATCTAAAGGAGTAATAGTTTTATTCTCCTTCTCTAAGGGGGTGGGGAAGTGGGAAAATGGAAATGTATCAGGTGCAGAGCAAAGAAAGCCAGGTGACTAGTTAGGGCTTTACAAAAAGACTTACGGGGAGGATGGAAGACCATGGACAGCCTAGGGGAGAGGATTAACTGAGAGGAGAAAGGACTCCATGTTTCATGATGCAAGTAAAAGAAGGATGCAGGTCAGTCTCTGACTTCAGCCCAAAGGGTGATCTGGTGGAGTGAGGGAACTCAGGCAGGGAAATGCCTGTGTATTTCTCATACGATTAAGTAAAGAGCAACAGCATTGTAGAACTCTGGATTGTATCTCTGTGTTTTATGTAATACTTCTGACATGAGGGCCCCTGGGAGAGGCAAACTAGAAGTCTCTCATCTTTGGTAAGATTATGGGAGAGCTGTGTGTACGATTTAAGGGAACCCTGAGGTGTTCATACTAGTTACAAGGGCTGGGCAGGTTGCCATGTGAACACAGCTGTCTAGATGGAGTGTAAGACAGAGGGTCTTTGTTCTAACAATGTCTGGGGACTACAAGACTGGGACAATGCTTGGGTTTATAACACCTGGGGAACCAGAAACTGGATTTCCCCCAAAGCAATCTGAAGGGCTACTAGTAGTGGGAACCCGACCAGACCAGTGACAGGACTTATTACTGTATTTAAAAGTCTGCTGCTGTTTAGTTCAAGGACTACTTTTCTCATTTCTGTTCAATAATCAACACAATTAAATGGTAAATGAAGAAATTGACTATATGTTGGCAATGTTCCTTCTGTTACTAAAACAGTATTTGCTTTTTTTTTTTTTTTAAATAGATTCTGAAAATACTGTCATAACAGTCACTGCTCTGTTAGCCAGTCTAAACAGTTGTTGCAATCCATGGATCTATATGTTCTTTAGTGGACACCTCCTGCAAGACTGTATACAGAGCTTCCCCTGCTGTCAAAAAATAAACCGAAAGCTGAGTAAAGAAGATTCTGATGGTGTTAGCAGAAGACAGACTTCTTTTACCAACAACAGAAGCCGAACAAACAGTTTGGACACCTGGAGGGATTCACCCAAATCATCACAATCTACCAAATTCATCCCCATTCCAACTCTAGCCAGTTACACAGAAGAAACAGGTGCTCTTTAAGAGCAATAACAGCACTTGTGAGTATCACAGTGTGGCACATTAAGCTCGTCCGAGGCACTAGTCATCACATGAACAGCGAACTACTTCAGTGGCCATTTCATGAGATGCACCACATGCTGAATAAGCTATTTTGCAGCTTTGTAAATTATTTTTATGAAAAATATTAATGAAATATAGTGCAGTGGAACATGGGCAATTGCTCTGGAAAGAGTACTAATGATTATTATTTTTCTAAAGTTAACTTTATTCACGTTTTTAAAATAATTAGTGCTTTGTTTGCATGGTCATAATTTTAACTGAGACTGTGCTTCAGAACAGTAGAGGACTGGTACAGATTCTCTCCTACACGGGCTCTATTTTGTGCTGATTCTCCACTGAAGTCATCGGACAGTTAGAAGTTGTAAATCAATTCATAATTTGGCTCTAAACTTCAGGGGGAAATAGCTAGAAGAAATCCCAATCTGACTGGATGGTAAACATTCTAAAACGTTTGGCTAACTGGGCACAGAAGAGTTATTGGAAATTTAACCATTCACATTGCTTTGCCATTCAATACCACCATGAAAAACTAAAACTGGTCAGCATTTCTCATTGAGGGCCTAGTTGTTTAGCCTTTATGCTGATAAATGTTCCGTTGAAGTCAATATCTAGATATGGACTTCACAACTGGATTTTTGAGGCTTGCTTCCATTCTCATTAATATTTATGGATTTTTTTCACTAGGTGGTGGATCAATCACCTTTCTTTTTTAGCTAAAATGCAGAGACAGAAACAAAACCATTACAAGTCAAAGTTAGTTGCTCCCTACCTATTGGTAAAGTGCTACTGCAAGCCATAACAAGTTCCACACCAATACAAGGAAATATCTGGTTTAAGAGTAGAAACTGCTTTTGTTTTGTTTTTCAGTAGGATAGCTTAGGGCCCAATCCTTGCAGTCCACAATTAGTTCTTATGAAAACAGTCCCACAGAGATCATAAATGAAATTACTCTACTGCCTGTCACCTTCAGGGTCAAGCAAGTATATTCCAAGATGTGAATTTAAAAGCTAGTCTTACAATTGTTCTGAGAACACGCAAGTGCTGCAAATACTATGTTTTTGGCAATCCTAAGTGGATTGTTCACTGAATGCAAAGATGTGAAGGGCCTTCCTTGTGACTTCATAGACTTTAAGTGCATCATGATTGCCAGCTCAAGTGTGCTGACATCTGACCATAATTCATAATTATTCAGTGTGTGCTTGTATCCCACAACAATTCATGGTTTGCTATGTGTTATTCTCATAGCATCTGAGTACTTTGACTTGTGAAAACGGGTTTGAAGCTCCTTGAACAAATGTTGCTGTTTGTTAGACATCCTAAGGATCTCTTGCAAGGACAACATTGAGGCTATCATTTTAATGTGGTTTTGCAAGCACACATATCAACCCTCTGTTCAGCCTGTCTGCTCCAGTCTTTTGAGTACATCAGGTATGGAAGTTTTCAGTAATTTTGTTGCTGATATGCAGGATTCCTATTTTAATTCCTAGCATGTACTTGAGGATGAAAAGTCAAGTAGAGTGGAAAAACAATGGTATATTTAAAAATATGCCTCAGTCACACATACATGCTCATACCTATGATCAGAAAAACAAACGCCCTCTTTTTCTTGTTGGTAGGGCACCGTAAAATCCCAAATCTTGTTGGGATTTAACAAGATTGCTATCCTAGTTATTGTTTGGACAGTAAATTATTGGGCCTGTCAACTCCAAATAAGCTTTTCATTCAGAGTAAGATTGCTCCCAATGTGTCTCTAAGCATCCAAAAGGTGAAATAGTAGAAATAATTGGAACTGTATTCTAATTAGGCTATATTCTGCCTTTGTAGTACTAATGGCGCTCCCATACATTTCCGTAATAGTTTTGTGCAAAGAATGAGGGCAGACTGTGCCCTAACACAGAGAAGAGCATAATTTCATGCATCGCTAGCCCAAAAGAAAATGATAGTAATTTCTTCAGGAACAAAAATATTAGGGAATATAGAGCATTAAAGTGGTACTTTGTACTTTTTATGTTTTAATGTGCATTTAAAACCCTAAAGGGATAAATAGACTAAGGACCGACATTTATATGCAGATGTACATAAGTCCCATGTATATGGGGTAAATGTATGTGAACCTGTTGATAAAATTTGGTTCAAAAACTACATATGTATTGGGGGGACTGTGTATGTAAAATGTGAATATACACACAGTGTATATTGTACAAGCAACAAATACATATTTAGGTTGCATATATTTTATGAAGATGATTATTCTTTGACAAATTTTATGTTTTTGTTATTTTTTGTTATTACTCTCTATGTATATGACATCTATGCAACTAGGTGTGCTTATAGTATATTATCCAAGATTATTAGCCTAAATATTTCTATAAAGATATACATTAAAATAGACAAGACAAATATACATTTTGAAAATTTTTTATGAAAGAAGGTGGGCAATGAATGGAATAAAATACAAATTATGACTCAAAACATTAACACAGTCTTTTAGTTGTTTTCCAAGTTCTTGTGACAAATGATGAAAGTATGAAATAATTGCTTGTTTAAAATGTATAAACTTGCTCCAATAAACTTTTGGATTTTTTGTGTGTGAAGTTTTATACTTTGGTTTGCTTTTTTTTCTAAAACAAATAATATAGAAGACCATTAAAGCACCAGGACCGGCAGATGGTGGTCAGGCAAACTTTCCATTAATTTTTTTTAATGTTATGTACATACAAGGTTTTCAGGACAGAACAAATTTTAAACTATTTTATATTATATATCCCACAAATGGAACCTACATCTTAACAATACCAAGACTATGCAGTTTGTTTTCCATTCAATGCTATAAATATCATCACTCAAGTCTGATATGGCACTAACTTCTATTCTACTGAAATCATCTGGAGATTTGCCATTGATCTCAATGGGCACAGGAGCCATTAATGTGAAGTGAGACCAGACTGATATCCCTTCATTCTACTATGATAAGGGGATTACAGCAGTTTAAAGTTTAGATGGCACCAGTGGCATGATATATGAATCAGGAAGGACTTGGATCTGATTTGTTGATAAGAAACGTCTTGTCAGGAAGCCCCCCACCCCTCACACATACACACCCAATAGTCACTTTCTAATTTGTGGGTAGGTACTGTACATGCTTGGAAGATGTTTTTTCACTACCAAGCTAGGACCACATTCGGCTGTGCTCAAGCGTGCAAAACCCAATTTGGACCTAATCTTGCAGTTGTGACCCAGAGATAAATCCTGATCTTCCTTGTTTCCATAACAGAGTTCACTAGAATTATTTTGGCTAGGCTCCACAGCTGAAGAAGACTAATGAAATCATGGATTCTCCTTCCACTTTTTCAGGGTGATTGCATACTCATTACTTCCTCACTGCAATCCTTCAGGCCCACAGTGAGGTAGAGGACGAGACTGGGCATTGGTAAAAAATGTATGCAGAGTTCTTCCTCAATCCCCAATAAGAAGGTGGGTTAATTCCTGTCCATTAGTACTCTGGAGAAGTTGATTGGCAGTGTAGCCCAAGGCAAGTAATGGGTGGAACAGGGTCTAACTCATTTCCCTTTCTAGTAATAAAAGAGGGAAGAAAATAGTTTCCCAATAAGCCCTCCCAATTCCAACCCCGAAGTGGCAGTTATATATATGGGAGCCTCACTCTTGCTGTGTATGTGAAAGAATTGAGCAAAGTTCAAGGAAGGTTTTTCATGAGCACTGAGGAGGTAATGTGCATGAGAATCCTTACTGTTCCCCTGGGCAGTACTGTATCACCTGCTCACAGGTCACATTTGGAGCCCATTTACCTTCCATCTGTCATACATTAAAAACAGGGGTGGGGAACATGTGGGCCAGGACACTGCTTCCCACTGCTCCCATTGTCCGGGAATGTTGAACCACATCAACTGTTTGCTGAAGGGCTCTGTGCCTGTGGACGCTCAGTGAACAAACTAGCTTGCAGCCTGGCAGCAGCTGACCCTGATGAAGCACATGTAGCTCATGTGCCGGAGGTTCCCCACCCCTGCATTAAATCATGCCCCAACTCAGTTGTAGTGGTGTGGAAGTATATTACTTGCTCTAAGTGGTGAACACTACTAACAGGTGCATAAGCAGGATTCAATACTCACATTGCCTTCAATAGGAGTTTCTCTGAATAAGCGCTTCAGGGTTATTATTATTATTCATTATTAAATAGATTGTGCTCGTATACATTGATAAGACAAAATGCTATTGAAGATAACTTTCTCCTCATTTATATGACATTTTTTTAGATGCTCAGTCCTGTGGACTTACTTGCAACACTTTTATCTTAGGTTAAACAATATTACATTGGCAGCGCTGGGGAAAATAATCCAGGAATTTTGGCTCCTAATTTTGTCTCTTAACCTCTTATTAGAGCACAATTCTTTTCCAAACTCCTCTGAACATTTTACTCTGTGTTACTCTTTGATACAAGTGATTTACGTTGCTGTGCACATGACTGATGTCTTTATGCTGGTTTACATTTGGTTGGCACTGAGCAAATCATAGAGGAAAACCTGGGCTTTGACCCAAGGAACTTTCAATCTAAATAAGTAAGCCAATACAGCTGAGCCACATCCGGATCTAGAAAACATTACACAGCCAACAGACATTTATGTAAACAAAAGAGTGACAGCATGTTAACATTAGTTTGCATCACTAGCCGTGCTGCCACTGGTCTTCTACTCCATGACTGTCCTACTTGTCCTCTCTAATGAGTCTGGAAAATACAGAAAGGGTGTTAATGTGGCTCAATAATTAGTATGAATCACCCTTACCAGATTCTGGCACAGTAAGGAGGAGGTTAGGGTTTATAACACAATACAACACATAGACAAGTTTCACAACCCTCCTCCTCCCAAAAAAATCTGTCAGCATTTCTGGGGTGCTGACTGGGAGCTAGAAAACCTGAATTGTATTCCTAGCTGACAAGATTATTTGTTTGACCTTGAGCAAGTCACTTTGCCTTGCAGTGTGCCTCATTTTCTCTATCTGTAAAATGGGATCTGTACATTGTTGTGAGATTTGTGGGTGAAAAGTGCCAGGTAAGGGTTAAATATCAGTTGTTTCATTTTTTTCTCTATCGTAATAGTCTACTCTAATTTGCTGGACCACCCAACACTCAACTGAAATGTACAGGCTAAGAGGGCAATTCACAGTCACTTTTTTATATCCGATTTAAATGATGATATTTATAGCATTGAATGGAAAACAAACTGCATGTTCTTGGTAATGTTACGATGTAGGTCCCATTTGTATGATACATAATATAAAATCATTTAAAACTTGTTCAGTTATGTGTATGTAACAGTAAGTGAGTCTTGCACTAACTTACCCTTTCAGGCTCATACAAGTGATCCCTGGAGGTCAAGTCCATGTTGTCCTTGGCTTTTCTTATGCAACTGTCAACAAGGGCACTGATTTAAATGGAATTTTTATAAGTGTGGATCCCTGTCCTCTAGAAACTAAGATGAGCCTACCGATTTATTTCACATCACACACCAAGGGGGCTGCAGGTACCTAGCTGTCCCCTTAGTGCCTAAGTCCAACATTTTGGCACTACTGTCATTAAAACTCCCCTTCGTGGCTGCTACTAATATTGGAGGCACCTAAGGTCCCTCAGCACCTACGTTTCATCTGGTAGGGTGCATCTATGCAGCAGGGTTTAACTCAAAATAAGCTACACAAATTGAGCTACGTCAATTGTGTAGCTTATTTTGAAATAGTTTCTTTCGAAATTGGGAGCATCTACACAGCACTTATTTCAAAATACAGCACTCTTCCTCCAATTTCCCTTACTCCTCGTACAACGAGGGTTACTGGAGTGGGAAAAGAAGTCCTCCAGCTTGACAGTATTTCAACATTATTTTGAAGTAACTGCCTCCTGTGTAGACATGGACTAAGTTATTTTGAAATAACGCTAGTTATTTTGAAATAATGTTGCTGTGTAGATCTACCTTTAATGTCCCTGAGGTGCCTGAATTTCAATGGCAGGGAATGGGCACCACTGCCTGAGTTCTGACAGTGCCTAGCAACTTGGTATCTAACTCACACCTAAACTCCAGCAGATACAAACTAGGGGTTCCCATAGCTCTCTAACTTCTGGGGCCTAATCGAGCGGACTTGCTCTGTGCACATCTAAACCCATGCATACGTGTCTCTGCTCTCTCTTCTGTAAATGCCTACCTCTTCAGTACTTACAAAAATGATATTACCTCTGTGCCTAAATGTGGGTATGGAACAGGATGTCGACTTTCAATCCTTAGGAGGCAAAATTCCCATATACTAGTACAATGTTTCCCAAATGGTGTTCCACAGAACCCCGGGTTCTCGCGAAGTGAAAATAAGGCTTCTGTGAGAAAATTCCATTACAATAACATTTTATGATTAACGATTAATAATTAATATTTAAGTATTTATTAATTTTATTGAAAACAATTTTCATTTGTGTTTGCCACAGTAAGTGTCCCTGTGTAATGCCAGCTTAGCCAGAGAATGGGGACAATGGTGTCACTACTCAGCACTGTGTACACAGTCAGTCAGTGGTGTGATCGCCTGTTATATACCACTTAACGCATTAAATGTGATTTTTGTTTTTAAATATGTGCAGTTTAAACTAAATGTTGATCTCATAGCCTTGTTTAGCATTTGTTTATTATTATCCTTACTTATTTGTGGTCTACTTTTTCAGCTCCATATATAAGACTGTTAGGGGTTCTGCAAAATTCTTTCAAGTTTAAAAAGGTTTCATGGCCAAATACAATTGGGAAACATTGCGCTAGTAGGTACTCATAAGCTACAGTGAGGAAGGTCATATAACTACTTAGGACAGACAGACACCATAGAGTCAAAAGGGAAGATTTTCCAAGTAAGGACTGATAAAGACCTCACGATTGGTCCATGATGTTGTCTGGGGATATAAGAAAGGCACAAAGAAAGCAAGCATAGCATCTTTGGAATCTTTATCATGTGCACCACTTGAAACAGAAACTCTAGAACCCATTCTTACAAATATAGTTCTACATTAAGATTGTGGGAATAAGATCAATTTACAAACAACTTGCACAGAATGCTAACAATGCTTGATTTCTGGAGATCCAGAAAAATAGGCTAGTAGGCAATGAGAACATCAAGCACTTTTAATAGTATGTTTGGTCAAACATGTTCCCACCAAAACTGACTTTGGATGCAAAATTGGGTTTTTGATGAAATGACAAAAAGGAAAAAAAATCTTCTTTCTGCAGATACCTTCACATTTTCATCTGAAAATTAAAAGCCCCAACATTTTTGGTTTTTCAACAAAAGCATTTTGGGTAAAACCTGAAAACTTTTCTATTTAGTTATTCCCCCCAAAAGTCTAATTTTTCCATGGAAAATTCCAAGATTTAGTTTTAGTTTTGTCTAAACTTTCAGTAGGATTTTCTTTTTCTGACCAGTTCTCTCTAATGTTTTCACTTTAATAATGACCACAGTACAGCACCAACAATACAAAAAATCAAAGAGAATATAATCCTAGCTCTATCTCTGTTTTGCCTGAGTTAAAAATCATATACAACTTATTTGATCAAATTTTCAGTGTAGTTTGCAATGTTCCAATTAATATTGTTGCAATCTTATATTTCAGTTTCAGCCTGCTTTTCAAGTCATATTTGCCATTGATGGACTGGGCCAGGATTCAAAACTCAGTCAGGGACTAATTCTGATCTCAGTTGCAAGAGCCTAAAACTAGAGGCACTACACTGGAGTTCCTTGGAGTTCACCCAGATTTATATCATTTTAGCGAAAATCAGAATGTGGCCATCAACTTCTTAAAATGTGAACTTTGGCTGGGACTATTATAGGATATAGCCACCACCTCCCTAGGTAACCCATTCCAGTTCTTCACCATCCTCCTAGTGAAATAGTTTTTCCTAATATCCAATCTAGACTCCCCCACTGTAACTTGAGACCATTGCTTCTTGTTCTGCCATCTGTCACTACTGAGAACAGCCTCTCTACATCCTCTTTGGAACCTCCCTTCAAGAAGTTGAAGGCTGCTATCAAATCCCCCCTCACTCTTCTCTTCTGCAGACTAAACAAGCCCAAATCCCTCAGCCTCTCCTCTTAGGTCAAGTGCTCCAGCTCCCTAATCATTTTGGTTGCCTTCTGCTTGACCCTCTCCAATGCATTCACATCCCTTCTGTAGTGGGGGGCCCCAGAATTGGACTCAATACTCCAGATGTGGCCTCACCAGTGCCGAATAAAGGGGAGTAATAACTTCTCTAGATGTGTTGGAAATGCTTCTCCTAATGCACCCTAATATGCCATTAGCCTTCGTGGCTACAAGAGCACACTGTTGACTCATATCCAGCTTCTCATCCACTGTAATCCCCAGATCCTTTTCTGCTGAACTGCTATTTAGCCAGTCGGTCCCCTGTCTCTAACAATGCTTGGGATTCTTCCGTCCCAAGTGCAGGACTCTGCACTTGTCCTCGTTGAACCTCATCAGATTTCTTTTGGCCCAATCTTTGTCTAGGTCACTTTGGACCCTATCCTTGCCCTCCAACGTATCAACCTCTCCCCCTAGCTTAATGTCATCTGCAAACTTCCTGAGGGTGCAATCCATCCCCTCATCCAGGTCATTAATAAAGATGTTGAACAAAACTGGACCTAGAAATAATCTTTGGGGCACTCCACTTGAAACCGACCACCAACCAGACATCGAGTCATTGACCACTACCTGTTGGACCCGACAATCTAACCAGCTTTCTGTCCCAAAAAATGAGGAGTACAGAATCTGTTGAAAAAGCTCCCCGCTGTCGGCAGAACTGCGGCTACACAGCACTTTCACTTTCGAAGTGGTGTGTGCTCGGCACAGCGCTGGAATGTGAGTATGCAAATGCTTATTTGCACTTTCAAAGTGCTTTATTTGCATCCCTCTGCCGACAGAGGGATGCAGTCTGGACGTAGCCTTAAATGTTACTATATTGTATTTATTACAAAGGAGCGGTAACTTGTAACTACTAACACAATACAAATAATAAACAATAATAATCTGTCTCTAGCACCTGAATGGCTTTCGTGTTATTTATTTGGCACACCCGCTGCATTTCTATGATATCAGTGCTTCCCATGTCCAGATTTCACATTTCCGGTGGCTTTCATGTGCATCAAAATCTAGAATCCTCAGAAGAATACACCCAAGACAGAGTACCATGACAAGAATAAAACTGGGATCTTGCCCATCCATGGAGAAGATCTATACATGGCAAATGTGTACACAAAAGGAATATACTCAGTTTAAGGCACTTAAGGTTTTAGCTTTATTAATTTTAAAATTAGAACTGTATCAATGCAAATTGCATCCATTTGTAAGATTATAGCAAAAAAGCATGTCTATTTTTTGAATGGCTCTTGCTACATAAAAGAGAGCCAGTTTAATAAAATGTTAATCTTGTAATAATAATGTTACACCAATACAGCTCCGTCCATCTGAAGTTCTCAAAGCACTTTTAAACATTAATACTTATTTCAATCCCCCTGTGGTGCAAAGAAATATCATTAGCTCTATTTTATAAATGATCCAGAGAAGTTAAATAATTTGGAAAATTTGCTGAGTAAATGGCAGTACTTGGAGTTCAGAATTCTTAATTTATGTCTAATGACAATATCATAGTCCTGCTTTCAAGGAAGTCCACAGCGAGTTGGTTAGCTCACTAACGTTCCTGCATTCCAGTATAGACATCAGTGATTCAGTTCCCTTAAGGAGTCTTGAACTGAGAAGTATTTTTTCTCACTATATTTGTGCACTGTTACTGTAATTACCTGCTGGATAGAGAGAGAGAGAGAGAGAGAGTGTGCGCGCGCATGCACTATTTATAGATAATTAAGCATTGGTATTGCTGGCAGCCTGGAAAATGCCAGTACTCTGACAGCTATGATCTTGAAATCTCAGCATACAGATTGCTCTTTTAACCCCTTAAAGATTCATTCAGTTATCCAGAATCACATGTGTCAAGGCTTCTTCCCCACTCTGGCATGATAAATGCAGAAGTGGGGGCCCGCAAAAGTACCCCAAAACCTTATCTTTCCAGGCTTTGGTATAAAACTTCCCACCCTCCCCCAAAATCTTAAAAATCTAGGTTACTGAACTGGTAACTTGGTAGTAGGCAGGTTGAAGGGGTTGGCTTTGAAGGGTTGAATGGTGACTAGAGTCTCTGGGTCAATGGATTTGGGGTCCACTAGAGATTGGTGAATTACTGACACCTGTGCTCTGGTGTCCCTCCAGGCAACAACCTCCCGTCCCCCCACACTCACAATCTCCCTTTGATCTGGGGGAATCTGAGAGGCATCTGGGCCTAAGCTTCTTGTGCTGACCCTGGGGTGATGAGTTGCAGTCTGTTGGTGCTCTTGGGACAGTTGGCCTTTACATGCCCCATTTCATTACATTTTAAAGCATCGCATCACGGGTGTATCACTGGAGCGGGGGCGGAGGGTTTCCCGGCGGATGGAGTGGAGGGATGAGGGAAAGGCTGGAGGTGTATTGGGCCCTTCTCTGTGAGGTGGGGGCTGGGAGGATCCCCAGTTGTGGGAGGCCCCTCTCAGACTGCTCTCCGAGCTGCTTTTCCCCCTCAGCTCTATCCATCTGGCTCCGAGCACTCCTGCCTCTCTCAGGTTTTTTGGTTTTCCATCCAGGATGTACCCTCTAATCTCTCGTGGAACTCCCTCAAGGAACTGTTCCATCTGCATCAGGAGAGATATTTCTTCCCAGGTGTCGGCCTTCTCTCCAGAGAGCCATGTTTCCCAGCTTTTGAGTACATGACTGGCATGTTCGGGGAATGGTGAGTTTGGGGTCCACTTGGAGGCCCTGAAGTGACACCGGGCCTGTTCGGGAGTGAGTCCCATCCTGAGCCTGGCCTCTTGCTTAAACAGTTCATAATCGTTTACCAAGTCCCCTGGCATGTCAGCTGCCACCCCCAGTAAGGGACCAGTGATTTGTGATCTTAACTCCATCGTGTACTGATGGGAGGGGGGGAATGTTGTACCCCTGACAGGCCCTCTCAAAATTGAGGAAGAAGTCCTCGACATTATCACCCACTTGGTACTTGGGGGGGGGGGGGGGGTCTCCTGGAGGGTTGAATGATGATGGAGGCGGGATTGTTGGGCAGGGTACCTGGAGTGTCAGATTGCTTAGCTTTCTCAGTTCAACTTGGGCGTCTAGTTCTGCTCACCTCGTCTCTACCGCTATTGTAGTTAACCTCACCTCCATTCTCATTGGGCGCACTTCTCCTCACGCCTCTCCTCAGCTTCTCGTTGGGCCTCTCTATCCTGCCATTCTGCTTCTCGTTGGGCACACTCCATGTGTATGAAAAACTCCATCTCTTTCTCAGTTAGAAGTCTGCCTGCCTTTAAGGCATAATCCCACATAGAAGGCGCTGATGAGGGGGAAGTAGGGTGGCTGCCAGCTGCTCCTGCCCCCTCAAGTTTACTTGCCCCTGGACTCACAGGGACATGCTCCTATTTCCCCTCAGTGGGGTATGAATCTTCTCTGGAGCTGGACATCTTCCCTTGCTCTGAGGCTGCTTCTGCCTCAGGGTTTTCCTTAGGAAGGGTTGGTTGCTCTCGGGCTACCTTGCTGAACCGCAAAAGCATGCACTGGGCTGTTTCCCTGCCTTGTTCTAATCTAGCTATCTCAGTTGCCCCGAAAACTATAAAAAAATAAACTGTTTGGGTAGGATGGTCTGTGTCTGGCTTAAGGTTAACCTTCTGTTTGCCTTTCCCCAAAGCAGCACAGAAAAGAAAAGAAAACAAGAGAAAAAGAAACTGCAAAGCTTGCAACTCAAAAGAAAAACCTGTGTCCTTTTAAAAATCCTGGGTTCTCAAAATGGTCCCACCGCTACCACCATGTCAAGGCTTCTTCCCCACTCTGGCACAATAAATGCAGAAGTTGGGGCCCACAAAAGTACCCCAAAACCTTATCTTTCCAGGCTCTGGTATAAAACTTCCCCCCCAAAATCTTAAAAACCTAGATTTTGAGGATAAAATCCGCTGCCACCACCCAAGTAATGATAAGGAAAACCAGGGGAGAGATCACTTGGGGACTCTCATTCCTAAAGTAAAACCAGGACACAAAAATTAACCAATATCAGGTTAATAAAAAGAAAAGAGAAAGAACTTTTATTATCACCACAATATTCCTGTTACAAGCATAATGGCTAGATGGAAAAGTCACCAATTAATATACTCATGGGGAGATTCCATGGGCCAAGAACTTAGTTGCAAAGGAGAGGAAAACCCATTTTTAAATGCACAGACATCAGATTCCCATTCCCAAACCATAAAACAATAAAACCTAACAGATTTATCTAAACTTTACCCTACTTACAGATAGTGAAGAGTCTTTTCTTGGCGTGAGACATTTTGTCTGTCCCCCTCAGTAGCTGGAGAGAAACTGCCCAGGGACAAAGGAGGGAAAAACCCAAAAATTCCTTTGTCCCCATTTGAAATTCCTACCTACATTTCTATTGGCTGCCTGTTATCTGGTTTAGGTAAGGGACATAGTTAATCCCTTAGTCCCCAGGCTGCTGGCTAACCCTCATGATCATGACAACATTAAATAAAGAGCTCTGTCTGGGGTAAAGGTGCTATCATTCTTGACAGCTACTTCGAAACTACTGTAGTGTACTTTAATCTTACTGTAAAATTATACCATCGGAGGTGGGAATCAACACTCTGGGGCTGATTCCTCCCTCTGCCTTGACTTATCTTCCCCATCTGGAAGCCTTACAAGTAAATAGGGGAAGGCTGGAGTTCTCTGCCATCACCCAATGTTTTCTACGACCAGTCAAAAGTGAACTACCTGTTATGCTTGTTATGAACCCTGAGCCCAGCCTGCAGTCCGAGTGGCCACAGGTGTAGTGGAAATGCGGAAGATGATTGTGATATCGAGGCGATTAGGAGGTGTACAACAATCATTCCCTTTTATGCTTGAATCCCCTTTTGGGCCTGGATGCTTTAGGCGGCCATTTATGCTGTTTCCTTCTCATTATTTTCTTATTCTCAAAGAGTTAACTGCTTGCTTAAGATGGTACAGCTTAGGAATGCACTGTTTACTTTTAACAAGCTCTGAGACCCTATCCACCTGGTCCAGGAGTAAGGGAGTGTCTGGAAAGATCACATAGCTATCTAAGTTGAATGTTTACCACCCACTAAAGCTAATTATTTGGCCTGGGAAAATATTCGATGTATTAGAAATTTTGCCAGGTTCTCAAAACAATCGGTGTGAGTAATGTAGATACGATAGTATATAAGTGCCGGGGATATTCCTAACATTGGAACCTCAGTGTAAACCAAAGCCGCGGAAGGTGCTATGCACCGACCTTGGGGTCCGTCCTCTGTCCTCCTTCAGGGGGTTCCCGGCAGCAGAAGGGACATAATCATTGTATCCTATCCTAAGACTTTCTTAGTAAGCATTGCATTTTATTCTGAGATTTGCTTAGGCTTAATAAGCATTGTACTTTCTTAATAAGCATTGCATTTCATTCTGAGATTTGCTTAATAAAATCTTTAAACCTTCACCCAATTTGTGTGCTTATTGCCTCCAAATCCCTTAAGGGAAGAGCCATTGCCTCTTGGCAACACAACAGGCCATTGAGGCGTTTTGCAGCAGCTAGCTGTATCCTGGCCCCTGTTTCACTATCGAGATGGAGAGAGCTGGTGGGGACCCCTATTAACAGAGTCAGCCCGAGAGGCCCCTCAAGAAAAAGCTCAGCTTTCAGTGAGGGTTCAGTATATTTTTCTTGAAAAAAGCTTTCAGGCCATAAAGCAGCGTGAGATGACACAAACCCATTACTGCCAGTCTTGTCATTTATATTACTGTTACTTCTTGGAGCCCCATTCATGGACTCCCATTGTACTAGATACATTAGGTTGGCTCTGAGAACAGGGAGAATTCCACAGCACTAACATGAACCCTGCACAAGTCCTCAAATCCTGCCACTGAGGGCAAATTATCTTTGAGTTATGAGTGCACATCTCAACTATGGGCTAATCTGCTCTGTAAACAAGCTGATTTTTATCCCCTGGGGGAAAACTGACAAATGTATAATTTATTAAATTAGTGTTCCGCTCCCAGGAGAAGCAGTCAGCAAAGGTCACTCTATCTTGGTTTTTTTTTTTCCTTCATTTTTGTGCCCTCTCTGCAGTGTTCCTGTTAATCCCTTGTCATTTCACTAAAGGACAAATTCCATAACTTTTCCATGAGGGACAATAAAACAATCCAATTTCCTGTTTGTACAGCCACATCCAATGCAGCTTTCAACCTTGCAGAATTATAGCCTATTTGAGGGCTCTGTTTACATTCACTCTAGTCAACAGAAAAGTTATAGAGGAGCAGGAAAAAAAGTTTTCAGCAGAAAAAAAAGAATGTGGCATTTTTCAATGAAATAAAACCCTAATTATTAATTACTACTTCTTCAGTTCCTTGTAGGAAACTATATGCTTAATTCAGAATAGTCAGAGGACCTCTGGCACCTTAATTAGGCAAGTCTTTGACCATTAAACTTTTACAGAGCTACAAACATACAAATCACCTTCCCTGGTATTCTCTTCCATTCAGGAATAAAATATATTTATATGCTGAATTGTGCCTCACTGTTAATCATACTGCAGTGTTGGTGGAATAAAATAATAAAGGCCTAGACCACCAGACATCACCTTCCCCCTGAAATACCAGCCCATCTCCTGCTGCAAAGGAGAGTTTCTCATATTATAGTTTCCCCCAGCCCAGTGGTCTCTTTACTTTACACCTGGTCCCAGGTGGAGTCTTCCTTCTATCCTAGTCTTGGTTTCTCGGCCTCGTCCCCACAATTTTCCCTCTTCAAAGATGCCCCCACCACTATTTCTCTGCTCCCAACCAAACTTTCCCATTTTTGTGTGTTCAACGTCAACATTTTCCGCAGAAAGCAGACACTTTTTCTGGAGAAAATGTTTGGTCAAAAACCCATTTTTCCACCAAAAGCCACTTTGATGGAAACTTATATAAAAGATATTTGAGTCCATCATCCAGCCCTATCTGTGCTGGTCCACTGTATAAATTACAGCTGCTCAAGCTTACAAATAACCCAGTGGGCTATTGTAGGATTGGAGATCACCAGCATGCAGGGACACTGTTCCCAGGCCCTCTTTCACATGGCCATTTCCCATGCACAGGCCATACTGTTAGGCTTTGTCTACACTGCAGGGTTTTTGTGCAAGAAGCTTTTTGTGGAAGAGATCATCCGCAAAAACTTCTTGTGCAAAAGCAATGTGCTTTTGTGCATGAGAGCATCCACACTGCATGGACACACTTGCACAAGAAAGTTCTGATGGCCATTCACAGAATGGCCATCAGAGTACCTGTGCTTTTTCTGATAGGCTCTTTTTGCACAAGAAACCCCTGTTGTGTGTCCACACACATCTTTTTGCTCAAGAACTCTTGTGCAAAAAGGACTTATGCCTTGTAGAAAGAGGTATACCTACACCACAAAAAGCTCTCTGTTCTGCCATATTACTGTAAATTTTCTTGCGCAAAAATGCACTTGAGGTGTGGACGCTCAGCAGGGTTTTGCACAAAATGGCTGTTTTTGCGCAAAAACCCTGTAGTGTAGACATAGCCTTAGAGCTGTTCCTATGCCATTTGAGAGGTATACCCCTAAACTGAGAAATATTCCAGAAGCCAAATAAACTGGCTTTATGACCACTTCATACTGTCAGAGCAGAAGAAAGTGGCCCGCCTGAGATTGGGGCCTCTAATGAATGTATTTGCAAACCTTTCAGAAGGCAGACTTTACCATAATTTGAAGAAGGAAGGGTATGTCTACACTACAAAGTTAATTCGAACTAACAGCCGTTAGTTCGAATTAACTTTCATAGGCGCGACACATGCAAACCGCTAGTTCGAATTTAAATCGAGCTAACGGAGTGCTTAATTCAAACTAGGTAAACCTCATTTTACGAGGACTAACGCCTAGTTCGAATTCAGTAGTTCGAATTAAGGGCTGTGTAGCCACTTAATTCGAACTAGTTGGAGGCTAGCCCTTCCCAGCTTGCCCTGGTAGCCACTCTGGGCCAAACCAGGGAAACTCTTCTGCCCCCCTCCCGGCCCCAGAGCCCTTAAAGGGGCACGGTCTGGCTACAGTGCTTGTGCCAGATGCAAGCCTGCCAGCACCCAGCCAGCAGACCCTGCACCTGGCATGGCATGAGCCAGCCACCCACTGCCACCCAGCCCTCCGCCTCTTCCCAGGACCAGGCTGGCGGCTCACAGGAGCCTGCCCGGGGCTGCAAGAGGGGGGCATCCGCCTGGTCTAATGCGGAGATCGTGGACCACATCGAGGTTTGGGGGGAGGCCTCCAACGTCCACGATCTCCGCACTAGCCACAGGAACGCGGCCGTCTACAGCCGCATGGCTGACAGCCTGGCCACCAGAGGCCACATGCGGACCCGGGAGCAGGTCCGCTGAAAATTAAGGACCTGCAGCAGGCCTACTCCAGGGCCTCCCAGCCAGGGGCCGACACGGAGGCATGCCCTCACTTTGAGGCCCTGGACCGCATCCTGGGGGCTCACGCAGTCCATGCCCCCTGGGTGGTAATCGACCCCAGGGCAGAGGGCCCCGTCCCTGACACGGAGGAGGAGGACGCCGAGAGCCGGGAGCCTGCCCAGGACCCAGGGCCCCTGAGGCATCCCACAGAGCACATTGGCTGTGTCGTCCGAGGCTGGGGAGGGCTCCACATGTGAGTGCCATCATGCTCCCCTTATGTGTATGCGGGGGGTGGGGGGAAAGGAGCCCAGGGACTGTGTGCCTGGGCCTTGCCCACCATGGAGCAGCAGCTGGGTGTCATGCAGGAGCCCTGGCCCGTTCCCCACACGCCGACCTCGCCTTGCAGAGGGGGGCTGGGTTTCACCCACCGTGTCCCCAGGGAGAACTGACCACTGCTCTTGTTTCACAACAGCTGCAGCACCTGGGACTGCAGGGCGCACCACCCCGCCTGCAACAGCCACCCGCACCCGGGCCAGCAGGCGCACCAGGATCCTGGAGGACCATCAGCGGCGGCACCTGTGGCTACTGGAGCAGCAGCTCCGCATCCAGGACCACTGGGTCAGGGAGGACCTGCAGCTGCGGCAGCGGAGCTTGGAGGTGCTGGAGGAGCAGAGCCGTGCCCTCCGTGGTCACCTCCAGACCCTGGTGAACAGGTTCCTGCCTCCTCCTGCTGCAGCCCCTGTGGCCACCCCAGCTCTCGCTCCTCCTCCCACCCCTGCTCCCCCTCCCGCTTCCTCCGCACCCCCGTCCCTCCTGCCCAACCCTCCACACCCACTCCCCCCCAATGCTCCCGCACCCACAGTGCTGTGAGATGGGAGAGCCAGCAGGACCCCCAACCCTGAGCTTTCCCTTCCCTTCCTCCCCTTCCACACCCTTCCAGCACCCTCCTCCCAGGTTTCCCTCTCCCACCTTCACTCCTCTCTCCCCCACCCCAGTTATGTACAATAAAGAGAGATTTTTGTTGGCAAAACAGGTGTGTTTATTTGACATTAGGAAGGGGGGTTAGGGAGGGGAAAGGGGAAGGAGGGGAGGGTGGAAGAAGGCCCCAGTGGGGCATGCAGGGAGAGTTCAGTCCTCCTCCACCTAGAAGCTCTCCCACAGGGCTTCCTGGATCTGGACGGCCCCCCGCTGGGCCTCCTGGATGGCGGCGGTGCAGGGCTGCACATACTGGCCAGCCATACACTCAGCCTCAGCCATCCAGGCTGGCAGGAAAGCCTCCCCCTTCCGCTCACATAAATTGTGCAGCACACAACATGCTGCCACCACGGGAGGGATATTGTGCTCGGCGAGGTTGAGGCGGGTGAGGAGGCATCTAAATCAGGCTTTCAGGCGTCCGAAGGCCCCCTCGACCATGATGCGGGCCCTGGTGAGCCTGGCATTGAAGGCCTGCCGGGAGGGGTTGAGGTGCCCCGTGTACGGCTTCATCAGCCAGGGCTGTAGGGGGTAGGCTGCATCCTCCACCAGGCAGATGGGCATGTCCACGTCCCCGACCCTGATGTGGCGGTCAGGGAAGAAGGTCCCGGCCTGCAGCCTCTGGCACACGGAGGAGTTCCGGAACACCCTGGCGTCGTGTGCCTTGCCAGACCAGCCCACATTAATGTCCATGAATTGGGCCCCGGTGGTCACACATGGCCTGCAGGAGGACGGAGAAGTACCCCTTGTGGTTGATGTACTGGGAGGCCTGGTGTTCCAGGGCACGGATGGGGATGTGTGTCCCGTCGATGGCCCCCCCACAGTTGGGGAAGCCGAGGGCGCCGAACCCCCAGATGACCGCATCTGGGTCGGTGAGGCGGACCACCCTGTGGAGTACCACTCGGTTGATGGCCTTGACCACCTGCAGAGAGACACAGCAAACCACGAATCACTGAGGCGCCCGGGTGGCTGGGAGTGTTCGTTCCCTGGCACTGCCCCGCGCCCCACTCCCGGAAGCAACCCCCATGGGCGGCGTGTAGTATGGCCGGGACAGACCGAACCCTCCCGGGCGAGGCACTTTCGCCTCCTCCCCCCACCTTTCCCTGGGGCAGCCCATCCCCTCCTTGCAGCCCCCCTTCCCCCCGGCCCAGTGGCCGGTGAGTGCCTTACCTGCATGAGCACTGCTCCGACGGTGGATCTCCCCACGCCGAACTGGTTCCCGACGGATCGGTAGCTGTCCAGCGTGGAGAGCTTCCACAGGGCGATGGCCACACACTTCTGGGGGGGGATGGCGGGCCTCATGCGAGTATCCCGTCGCCGCAGAGCAGGGGCGAGCCACTCGCAGAGCTCCAGGAAGGTGTCCTTTTTCATCCTGAAGTTCTGGGTCCACTGTTGGTCTCCCCAGCGCTCCGGGATGATGTGGTCCCACCAGTCACTGCTGGTGTCCAGACGCCAGATGCGGCGGGGCATGCTGGCGTCCGGGCACTGCTGCCACTCCTCCACGACCCCCAGGGAGGCCAGGGGGAGAGGCAGGGGCTGACATGCACCAGATAGTGCAAGGCAGCCTCCACCCATTGTTGGCAGGCTTGCAGCAGCAAGTCCAAAAACTGGAGCAGCATGCCCAGGGCGAGCTCTGGCTCCATGGTGCCAACTGCGGCGGCGTCCCCAATGGGAACCACTGACACAGGCAGGCGGAGAGGAAAACGCTTTGCTGTCCCTCGGCGAGGTAAGCAAGCAAGCGGAAAAGCTGAGAACTGGCTGTCCAGGGGGTTCCCTTTAAGCACGAGCCTCAGACAGCAGCCACACAAAGCAACTACTGACCTGATGCTCTGCCGGAACTGGTTTCAGCTGCCCTTAAATGCGACCCAGCATCCAATCAGTGTGGACGCGCTAGTTCGAATTAGCAAAACGCTAATTCGAATTAGTTTTTGGGTCTAGATGCGCTAATTTGAATTAGCTTAGTTAGAATTAGTGCTGTAGTGTAGACATACCAGAACTGTTTTTCCTTCAGATGCTACCTGGATTTTTGCAGTGTACACATTGTACAACACTTGCACCACCTTGTGGGCATTTTATATTATTGCACAGAGCCTTGTTTATGCCCCTTTGTTTAACACTGAGGCTATGTCTAGACTACAGGGTTTTTCCGGGATACCACAGGTATCCCAGAAAAACTCCACTGCATCCAGGGAATGCATCTGCTCTTCCGATAGGGCTTCTGAAAGAGCCCATCTGCTCTTCCGCGCAAAAAATGTCTTCCTCATGCAATGAGGAAGAAGGGCTCTTTCGAAATAGGAGGTTTTTCCGAAATTGGGCCCACAAATTTGCGTACCTTTTTGCGATAAAAAAGCGGCAGTGTAGACACAGCCTGAGATGCATATATTTTATCTGTAAAGTGTTCTTTTTCAGGAGGTTCGGAAATTTGCTATTGTTAGTTCTGTGAAAAATCATTCCTGGTGCATATATGCTGAGGTGACAGTCCCCACAGTCAGTTATATAAGCATAGGTTAATTGCTTATTTGTTAATCCAGGGCTTTGAGGAGAAAAGGGGGAGGGGGAAAAAACCTTATTTGAAAGTTTGTTATGCACCTTTTCTATCTTTGCAATTATTTAAAGGCAGGGCATAAATTCATCACATGAGATTTTATTATGTTAACACTGGTATACTCTCTCTAACTTGAAAGGAATTGTACTAGAGATTCACTTGAATCAGTATTTTCAACCTAGGGGAAAGAGTACAAGTCCCACTGAAAGTAAAAGGCATACAATTGACTATCAATGGGTTTCTGCTCTGTGGATGCTAAAGATGGCTGTTCTTCACACACTTTCAGCTGTTGTTTGTTGAAGCTTCTCTGGAATGTCTTTCAGTTTGATTAGCAAAGTAATAATGACTTTAATAGTCAAATATTGGGATCTTTCCAGAGGCCTAGTTTAGAGTGCTGCTCTGGGACACAGGAATGATCCTGTTGTTTTCCCTACATTAGAGGTGTTTCTATCTCGAATGGAGAGAGAACCAAAAAGTGAACATTTTTGGGGAAATGAAATTCCACAATGTTTTGGTTTGGAAACACTGAAACCTCTCCACAATGAATATATTTTGGTGTTTCTGAAGCAAAATATGCTCCATAAAATCCCCAGCTCCTCATCTGACAAGGCAGCCCATCTGGAGGACTATCCTATAGTTAGGGAGCCTGGAAGCCCGAATTGCTCAGCAGCCACCTGGTGAACTACTCAGACAGCACAGAGCTGTCAAAAATGGTTTTAGCTGAAAATTCCTAACCACCTGTAGAAAGCACACTGCCTTTGGGGATGAAGCAGAAAACATAACATGGACAACTCTCAGTTTATTTGTTGCACAGACTACATGATATACTATTGCAACCATCAAATATCTTTAGTAGATGTCTCTATTTATACAGGGGCTGCTAGTGCACATTTTAGTTTCAATTCAGCCTCAGTCAATGACTGGTTTTGGACAGCTTCACTTTGCTTAACACATATTGTCTGGTTCTTTAATGCAGCATTTAAACTCTTTCCAAACTGGCCAAGATCTGTTAACTTCTTTAGTTCAGGCACATTGTGACGGGCCGACCGAGGCCTGCACTGAGGCTGGCGGAACTCAGCCTGCTCCGCTGGCGAGGGGGGGGATGGTCCCACGCCGGGGAATCGCGCCGGGTGCGCTGGGCCGGCCAGAGCCGGCGTGGAGCCTGGCGGGGGGCCATCCGCTCGCCCAGCACGGGGACGGGGTGGCGCTGCGCAGGGGAGTGGCAGCTGGGACGCTGAGGTGGCCGGGGCCGACACAGAGCCCAGCGGTGCTCAGACAGCCCCGCCAGTCCGGGGGTGGGCCCAGGCTGCGCTGGGGCAGGGCAGCTGTCAGCTGCAGGGGCCTGCCGCATCATGGGGGTGGAGCTCCGACCCACGGGCCCAGCGTCCCCGAATGGGGGGATGCCGAGGGGGCGAGGCAACATCCCGGGCCGTACTATGGTGGGCCAGTTGAAAAGGCCGGAAGGAGGAACAACAGTGCAGCTCACACGGCTGGAGTCACCAGGTGCACCGAGGGGAGCGCTTTACTCCTCCCAGGTGGAGGAGCCAAGGGAGCCGCCCGGAGGGACAGTGCACCGAGCCAAGATCAAGGGGAGACGATGGTAAGCTCGGTAAGCTCGGCGAACCACACTGGAAGGCCCGGCAAACAGGAGGGGGATAGGAAGCAGCCCGGGGCAGAGCACTTCTGGTGCTGTGGGCTGATGCGCCTCGGGGAGGAACCCCGTCAGTCGGGTAGGGGTTTAACACACTGATCCCTTAGGGCCCCGGGCTGGGACCCGGTGGAGAGGGCGGGCCCGGAGCCCCCTAACCCTCTCTCTCCGCCCTCGTATTCGCCTTGTCCGTGTACTTAGACCCCTGGGGTGGCAACCCCTCCAAGGGTTCGCCCCAGAGACAGTGTGGACTCGGAAAGAGGGGCCACCTTGCAAGGGGGGAAAGGACCCCGTTAGATCCTGAAACACCCCGGACGGTGGGCTCGCAGGGCCCTGCCCTCCAGGAAGGGCAGGGGCTCGCTCCCATAAACCCGACACTCTGCCGGATTTAAAAGCGGTGGGCTCGCTGGGCCCTGTCCTCTAGTGGGGGCAGGAACTTGTGCCCGTGGAACCGTCACACACGTATTTAGAAATTGATTAATTTTCTTGTTTGAACCCATTGATAAAAGCATAAACCCTCCAGAACCACTTTGGGCCTTTGTGGAAAGGGCATTTGGTAGATTTTTTTAAAATGTCAACAGATATTTTGTATGTTGGCTTAAGATGACTTACAGATTGCTCAACAGGTTAAAAGTTTTATCTCCAATTCCACTCAATAAAACAGGCAAATTTTCCTCATCAGTTATACTTTTTGACACCAGAGGATAATCAAAGTTCAGGGCCTTGCAGTTGTATTGTCAAGGAGGAGAAATTAATGATAGACTTGAATTTCTTTGATGTAATCCTGTTTATTTACAAAGATAGTATAAAGTCCTGTTTCTCTGAACACAGTGGAAGACCATATCTTTGTTCACAGTGCCAAGCCCCTTTCAGCCAAAACTCAGCCCCAAAAAATTAGCTTTAGGTTTTTGTTAGGGGAGTCTGCTCTAAGTGTAAAAATAGGATGAGAAGAATCTCCAGGCTCATCATATCCTGGATGGAGGTATGGGACATCAATACATTTATGGTTCCTGTTTGAATGCCAAATGATATGTACCAAAACCTCAAGGAAATATTTCTCTCTACCATGCTCACTAGCCTGTTTCAGTTGGCAAATTTGCTCCTAATTTCTACATCACGGGCTCTAAGGCTACATCTACGCTGCAACACTATTTCGGGATACCGGAGTATCCCAAAATAGCTATCCCATGTCTTCAAAGCAAGCTCATTATTTCAGGCTCTCTATTCCAATGTCCCTGTAAATCTCATTCTATGAGGAGTAAGGGACATTTCAGAATAGTGCTTTATTTCGAAATTTGGTGCTGTGTAGACAGCGCCAAATGATGAAATAAGCTATTTTGAAATAAGATACACAATTTGCATAGCTCAAATTGCATATCTTATTTTGAGTTATGGTGTAGTATACATGTACTCCAAGGCTCTTACTCAGCACAGCAGTTGAGCATATGCAGAAGTGTTTTTCTGAATAGTAGGTCTAATGTTGAGGCCCATTATTGTGCTGAGAAAATGAGATGTTCTTGCAACCAGGGCACTACGTAGTCTCTGCAGACTTACATAGCCAATAACATGAGAGATCTTGCGTCAAAAAACTCTGCTGTTTCTAAGTGTATCTAAAGTTACCAATTTTGACACCACATCAACAGAGGGTTCTTGTACATAACTTCATTAATATTTGTCCTGTAAAGGCCTAGTTGGCTGAATATGATTGAAATGTATATGGAAGTAAATAAAAGGCAAAACTGGTTGGCCGGAGGAACTTAAATAAATATACAATAAATTTACAATATACAATATACAATTTACATATACAATAAATAAATATTGCAATTAGCCTCTCTGAATGAAAATTCTTTTATTTTTTAGCATTAAGGGCAATAAAATCTGATGTGAGCATTTCATATTTTTTATGCTCGCACTGGAATATGGATCTGTGGTAAAATCCAAACAAGTATACTTGTACTTTCTTGCCAGCCAACTTATGTACCTCAACATGGTATTTGCATCCTTACCAAATGTGGAAGAAACCTTACATATAGTGTTCGGATGACAGATCATAATCATATAATTATCATAATTAGGTCATGTAAATGACCTGTAGGTGTCAGCATGTACCTTACAACAGACCAAGAACTGCATCAGGAATAAGCTTTTTCCTTAATTCCTTGCTGCTAGAAATCTTATTTTTCTTTGATGTTATCAGCATCATCTTTACAAGAAACATTCCTGAGGGGCATCTGAGTGGAATGCAGGTTTTAACACTGAAAACCACAGAACAAGACCTTAGTCAGTTAACATTTATTTTAAAATGAATTTCTCTTCTGTTGAAAGATCTGGACTATTATTTTATTAATATAAACATGTTTAATTGACAAAAGTTCCAAATGGTTCCAAATATAATTTAGAAAACTGTTAATTGTCTGTTACAAAACACAAACTGTAGCTAGCTGTTATACATAGATTTTTTTCACTCATAATTTTCTAGTGATGGTTGCTCCTGCCAAATGTTCCACAAGCCTCGCTGTGAAATTGAAAAGGTGCCAAACATACTTCTGTTTGAACAGTCACTACTTCTTATTGAGACAGTAGATGCCTTGTTGATCAATACAGGTTCTGTAGGACTAAATACTACTTACTCCATTTCCTATAGATCTAGATTGCTGATTAAAACACTTTCTAGGTGTGTCTACACAGCAGGGCTTAACTCAAAATAAACTATGCAAATTGAGCTACATCAATTGGGAGTGTCTACATAGCAAATGCTTATCAGATAGTCAGCGGACTAGTCAGTTCCTCCCCTTGCTGCCTCTATCAGGGTATGTCTAGACTACTTGCCTCTGCCGACAGAGGCATGTAAATTAGACATACCGACATAATCAATGAAGCGGGGATTTAAATATACCCCGCTTCATTAGAATAAAATGGCCGCCGCGTTGTGCCAGCTCAGCTGTTTGTCGGCACAAAGTGGCAGTCAAAACGGGGATTGGTTGGCAAGGAAAGCCTTTGCCGACCAATCCCTTATGCCTCGTGCAACGAGGTTTACAGGATCGGTCGGTCGGCAAAGGCTTTCCTTGCCGACTGATCCCCGTCTTGACTGCCACTTTGTGCCAACAAACAGCTGAGCCGGCACAACACGGTGGCCATTTTTATTCTAATGAAGTGGGGGATATTTAAATCCCCCACTTCATTGACTCTGTCGGTATGTCTAATTTACCTGCCTCTGTCGGCAGAGGCATGTAGTCTAGACATACCCTCAGATAGAGGCAGCAAAGAGGGGGAAAGAGGGAGTACTTCAAAGTGGCAGCACCTCACAGCTGATCCCCAGCTCAGCTGTGCGGCGCTGCCCCTTTGAAATGCTGAGGCAGCGTTCAAAGGGGCAGCGCTGCACAGCTGAGCCTGGCATCCAGTGAGGCATTTCCGTGGAATCTGGGATCAGCTGGTGAGTCCCCAGCTGACCCCAACTCCATGTGGCATTTCAAATTGGCAGCGCAGCATGGAACCCAGGGTCCCCCGCTTTGAGTCCCCCACTGACCCTGGGCTCCATGCTGCACTGCCGCTTTGAAATGCACAAGAGCCCCCACTGGGGACTCTTGTACATTTCAAAGCTAGAACACTGCATGCAGCCCAGAGTCAGAGGGACTTCCCACTGGCCCCAGGCTGCACGCAGAGTTCCGCATTCCTCCTTTGAAATGCACAAGAGCCCCCAGTGGGGGAATGCGGAAGTGCCTATCGACTAGTCTAGTAGTCGATGGAAATTCCATCAACTACTCAACTAGTCAATTAACCGTTACTTAACATCCTTACTAAAAAGGTGCCAGAATGACAAGCAGTCCTAACAGTCTGTAAGAAGCTAGAGAGTAATAGAGCCATAAACAACCGACGGGACCAGATTATAACAACAAATCAGAGCACGTAAACTTCATCACATTTTAAATGAGTTGCAAACTTCACAGAGAAAAGGAATACAGTGCCTGCAGTATACACTGTCAGGAGACCTTAGTGCTTCACCTTTTTTTAAACGAATTCAGATTGGCTAAATTATGAGCACTATTGCCTAGACTTATGTTGACTGACAGATCCTAAGCAGGGAAATGAATAGAAACATATCATGTGTTTGGTGAGGTGCACAGTAAGGTCACGCAGTAATATATTCTAGGCTCAGTTTTTACTGAACAACTACATTCATGTTCTGGAAGAAAAGGTAAAGAATACAATAGTTACATTCACACCAGGGAGGACAATGAAACAATGTAAAAGGTTCAAAGTGGTTTGAAATGGGCAGAAAACCTCAAAATTCAAAGTTCAATCCATAAAGAGATCTTTTAACACATATAGAAACCAATTATCTGAACCCAAATTATTCAATTTCAGATGGATTTGGATGTCATCCCATTCCAACATGCTATAATAGAAACAAGTTTTTCAAAAACTCCCATGATAAACGTGTTTTTATTTCCCCTTTCTGTGAGCACCTATGACACTGCAGAGAAGAGAGAGAAGGACTGATAGGAAGTTAATCTTGTGTCCCTGATCAGATCCTCCACCCTGGCACAGGCCAGAGCAGCCGGCTGCCTTTTGTAAATTGCACCAGCTGGCTATGATTTCCAAGGGACAATATTCCAGCTGAACATAGCTGGAACACCGTACCTCCCTGAGGGCATGTCTTCACCAGGGAGTTATTTCAAAATAACAAGGCAAGCCTCCATACTGCCAAGCCTGTTATTTTGAAATAATGGGCTTGTTATTTAGAAATAATAACTCCTCCTTGTGAAAAGGAATAAGTTTATTTCAAAATAGTAATTTCGGGAGTTATTTCATAATAACTTATTGCGAAATAACCTGGTAGTGTAGACATAGCCTAACATCCCTGACCCGAGCCAGCCATCTTCCCTCCCGTGATATGGCTCCTGCATTAGACAATGCAGGAAAGGCGTTAAAAGAGGTAGTTACAAGGGCTTTATACTCCCTGGAATATAGAGAATTGACCTCAATATTGATGCAAAAATGGTTATTAATACAATCAGTTTATTATTCTAATTTTAGGTTATTACAAACTTGCCTTTTCTTTCACTTAATTTTGGGAAATACTTACAATTATTTTCAAACATGCAATGTTTGGGAGAATACAATAGCTCACGTGCTTATGGTTTTGATTGCTTGTTTAATTACATAAAATGTTCAAGATAATTAAGGAAATTGCTAGGAAATCTCTGCTTTTGGTCAAATAGTGAAATGTCGCAAACTATCCAAAGAGAATGACACTCTTTATTCATAAAAATATATTCATTAGCACCATACAGTGGTGCTGACAGACTTCCCAGGCCTCACTTACAAAAGGAAGGAGCAGGAAGAGGTGGGGTCTCAGGCAGAAGGGGCAGGACTGGAGTTAGCCTCCCACAGTCACCTCAGTTCCTCACAGAGTGTAGTATGTGATGCTCTGGCAGTGATTTAAAGGATCTGGGGCTCTGGTCACTCTCTTTCCCCCCTCTCCCCCCCGGCCCACCCATGGGTGGGCCTGTCTCAATGGACTCTGGGATGAAGCTTTACAACTTACATTATGCTTCAACATTCCATATTTTCTTCTATGTTATGTTTGAAAGAGGTATCTAAGTATTAGTTATTGTGCTTTATGCCTTGTATTTGTATATTTGTTAGTTTTTAATTGCAAATTTGAAATGCACTGCAAATGATAGGTTGGAAATCTAAGAACCATTTGGTCAAAAGCCAAACAACTAACAACAGCATCTTCTCAAAGAAGGGGTCACCTTCTGCACAAAGGAAATGGAATTAAATAGAATTTGATCCAGAGTCATCAAATCACGGACTAGAGAATAAAGTAGTCTCTCTCCCTCTCTCCTGTTCACGACTGAGCTGCCCATAAAAGCTGCTTAGCATCCTAGGACCTGAACAGGAGGAAAATGAAAATACATGGGCAGTAATTGAAAAAGCAACACAGGCTGTAGGGATTCATTCATAAGGCAATAGGTTTGAACGTTGGCTGAAGGATAATGGAAAGATATTCTATGCATAAGTGTAACCATTGTGATCAGTAAGGGGGACACATCCTCCCTGTAATATATCTTCCCTTTAAGGCAGGAGGGGAAAGTCAGGAAGACCAGGCTTCCCCATTCCAGGAATGCTGGAGTGGACAAGGGCCTACAAAATGGCAAGGGCAGCTGCTGGGAGGGAAGAACATGGCTCTTTCTCTCTCAGCCAACCAGGATAGGTTCTGGAAAAGAGGGCTGGTACAGCCTGCCTCTCCCTGCATAATAGGAGTAGCAGGGGGAAGACTGATAATGTCACCTGCCCCAGTGGGAGAAAAGACTGAGGTGGTGTGACGTGGTCTCCAATTTGTGGAGGATGTCTGCACTCCAGAAGAGATGCTTGGATGAAAGGACACTTACTATGGCAGTTTTGTATGAATATTTATCTGTTTGTTTTGAAAGACTTTGTTGGTAACCTGGGAGGAACTGGCTGTGGGCTATTTAAAGGGCCCAGCTGAGAGAAGCTGTTAAGAGCTGCAGCCTGCTCCATTCCCCTTGCTTTTTTGGTATCCTGTTGATGTTTCCTCATTGTGATTTCAGGACTCAGGCATTTTCACTCTATGTACCCATCAACCCTTTGTGTAGTTGCAACTCTGATGCTGTATAAATAATTGAAGATCATGAAGGAAGCGATGAATTGTTGGACTAATGCAATGAAATTGAGCAAACTAAAATGTATACTCTGTATCAGAGTAACATCCTAGCACAGAGCTCTACTAACTGTGAGAAGAATCTTCAAAGAAAGCAGAAGAAATGTCATAGTTAGGATAGTTAAAACAAGACTGGACAGTACTCTGGAGAATGCACTACAATTGTTTACATGTACATAGTGTCCTTCAGCAATATCGCAGGATGCTGCACTGCTAACTACAGAATACCATTATCAGCACTTTCTCTACAGTAAACGTATATTTCTTTAGTCTTGCCTTAAATGCCAAGATAGATTGAGCATTTCTAATTGTATTAGGCAGTGTATTTCATAGCTTAATTCAGGGTGCAGAGTCGTCTCCACCTGAGTCATATTAATAACTGAGACAAATCAAATGCAGTATCTTCATGATTCAGACCTTAATATCTGGCCTCCAGGAATATAATAAAAGAGAAGATTAGGTACATGGACTGGGCCATAGCACAGGATTCAGGACTTTGAGTGTTGATAAAAGAAACTTTGAATAAAATACAAAAGATTTCAGGGAGCCAGTGTGAAGATGCTATAGCAGGAGGAATATGTTCAGATAGGCATCTGCTTGTCAAGATTAGATTTGATGTATTTTGACACAATACAAGTTGAAGTTTCTGGTAAAAAAGGAATTAATGTATGCTAGTGTAGTGGCACTCATACTTTCCAAACTACTGTACCTCTTTCAGGAGTCTGATCTGTGTACTCCAAATTTCACTTCATTTAAACTACTTGCTTACAAAGTCAGACTTAACAATATAAAAGTGTCACAGCACACTATTACTTAAAAATTGTGTACTTTCCCATTTTTACCATAGAATTATAAATCAATTGTAATATAAATACTGTATTTACATTTCAGAGAGGTATACAGAGTAGTACACACAAGTCATTGAATGAAATTTTAGTCTGTACAGTAGACTTCCGATAATCCGGAACCTATGGGATTTAGGTGGTGCCGGATTATCAAATATGCCGGATTATCAGGAGGTACTATAAGCAGGTTACATATATACTGTATATAAAGTGTTCTTAACTCTTTTTATTGTACATACTGTATACAGTATACTGTAATGTTTTAGGTTTTTTAAGCCCTTTTTGCTCCATTCAGCTGCTGCCGCTGTTACCTTGTGACTCATTTTTTGCCGAAGTTCACTCACTAGGCTCTTGCCATTTTGATGCCGGACTATCAGGAGTGCCGGACTATTGGATGCTGGACTATTGGAGTTTTACTGTACTGATTTCACTAGTGCTTTTAATGTAGCTTTTCGTAAGACTAGGCAAATAGCTAAATTAGCTGATGTACCTTCTGGAAAATGTGTGTGTATCCACAGAGGTAGGTGTATGCCGATTGCGAACTACTGTTCTAGTGTTACAAAGTCAGGTAAAAATAAGTTTAAGAAATGGGCCTAAGATACATAGGCATGCAGACGGATTCAATGTGACATTACTGAGATATAGAGGAAAACCTAGCACTGACAGGAAAAAAGATTGGATGTCCTAAGATCTCCTTAGTGATATGATGAATCCACTATTTATTAAATTTATAGATACCAAGTATAAATGGTTTCACCCTTTGGACTACAGGCACAGGTCTAAATGGCATTTTAGCAATATGCTTCTACTGGTCTGAAAGTTCAATTATTTTTGTTTTGCTGTCCTATGTTGGACTCTGAGGCTATGTCTAGACTCCATGCTTTTTTCAAAAGAAGATTTTTTGAAAGATTCTTTCGAAGAAGCTTCTTTCGAAAAAAAAGCGTCTAGGTTGCATTATGCGGATCAAAAAAAGGCACCCAGAACTGCTTCTGACAGGGCATGGGGGCAGCATTTACTTTCTGGTGCTGCTGCATGCCCTTTGCAGAGATGCGTGCTTAAAGAGACCCCCCTGGACAGCTGTTTCTCTGCTGCTGCTTCTGGCTTGCCTACCTCCTAGAGGGACAGCAAAGCTACTGCAGTGCTTGCTCTGGTTGCCCTGCTTTCTTGGACACAACAGCAGTTTGTTGTCTGGTTGGTTTTTCTGCTTTTAATTTTATTTATTTATTTTTTGGCCATGGAACCAGAGCTGCCCCTGGGCAGGTGATGGTCCCACACAGCCATGCTGCAGCTTCTGCTGCATCTTCATGACACCGTCATGATGCTCCTGCCCCATATGGACCCGGACCAGAGCTATGAAACCTTTGTCTGGGATGCAGGACCAATGCCCTTGCCTCTGAACTTTTTTGGGGACAGGTGGTTTTGTAAGCATGAGACAAGTTCGGACTGGTGGGACTGGCTCATCATGGAGCTGTGGGACAACCAGCAGCGGCTCCGCAACTTCCGTATGCGGAAGGCCACATTCCTGGAGCTGTGTGCCTGGCTCACCCCAGCACTCCAAAGACAGGACACCCACCTGTGGCCCGCCATCCCCCTGCAGAAGCGGGTCGCAATAGCTCTGTGGAAGCTGGCAACACTCAACAGTTACTGCTCGGTGGGACACCAGTTTGGTATGGGGAGATCTACCGTCGGGGCCGTTTTGATGGAGGTAAGTCACTTTCGGGGAACAGTCCCTGCTGAGTGGGGGGGCTGAAAAAGGGGGACTGCCAAGCAAGGGCAAGGGGGAGTGAGGGATGGAGTGGCAGTGGGAGCCAGCTCCTCAACCAACCCTGTGCTGATGCGGGGGAGGAGGGCGTCCAGAGAAGGGGAATGCAGGGGTGCGTGGGTGGCTGGGTGGGTTCTCCTCCCAAGGTCTCAGGTACTCCGTCTAACTCCCTGGTTTTTGTCTGTCTATTTGTTTCTTTCTGCAGGGTGAGGGCCATCAATTCGGAGCTGCTGCACAGGCTTGTCCGTCTGGGAGACCTGGACACCATCATGGCCAGCTTTGCTGGGCTTGGCTTCCCTAACTGCGGAGGAGCCCTCGATGGGACACACATCCTGATCCGTGCAACGCCCCATCGAGCAGCCCAATTCATTAACCGCAAGGGCTACTTTTCAATGGTGCTGCAGTCTCTAGTCGTCCACCATGGACATTTTACGGACATTTGTGTCGGGTGGTTGGGGCAGGCACACGATGCCCGCATCTTCCGTAATTCCTACCTCTACCACAGGCTGCAGGCAGGAACGTTTTTCCCGCAGCAGGACCTTGCGCTTGGGGATGTGAAGATGCCGCTGTGCATTGCGGCCGACGCGGTTTACTCCCTGATGCTGTGGCTTATGAAGCCCTATGCCGGCCACCTGCATGCAAGCAAGGAGCTATTTAATACACATCTGAGCCAGGCTTGCATGCAGGTGGAATGCGCTTTCGGCCATTTGAAAGGGAGGTTTCGTTGCCTACTCACACAGCTGGAGATGGGCGAACTCAACATCCCTGAGGTGGTGGCCACATGTTGTGTTCTCCATAACCTCATGGAGAGAAAAGGGGAGGCCTTCCTGCGGGGTTGGGGGACAGGTGAGGATGGGGAGGGGAGGCAATTCAAGCAGCCTGACAGCTGCCAACCGCCAGGCTCACCAGTCCGCTCTTCACATCCGGGAGGCCATGAGGGAGAGATTCTCTGAAGGAGTCCACTGACTCTCCCCAGGGCCTCCCCCATGGGGGGTTTGGCCTGGCCCACCCATACCATTCCCTCCACAACCCTCACCCTGACCCTCTTTCCATAAAGAATACAGAAACACAAGGTTTTGTTTGTAAACATAAATTTTTTTTATTAGAAACAATATCTATAACGAAAATGTGCTAACTGTTGCAAAAAAAACCCCTTTCTCTTTTTACTATTCAAATGTTTATAGAAAAGCAAAATCTTTCAATCAAAAATAAATATTTTGTTACATGACCAAAATGTTCTTTAATGAGGTGGTAGGGGGCTGAAAACCTGGAGGGGGGAAGGGAGGCTCAGGTAAGCTGGTGCTTCCCTGATTGCAGGGTCCTGCCGCCTCACGTCCTGGCACTGCCATGGTCTTGGGGTTGGGTGGAGCGAGAGACAGTTGTGTGCTGGACAGGAGGTGGGGCAGCAGTTGGGTCTGGGAGGGTTGGGGAATGGGGGCTGGGGAAGAGGGGGCTGTGGAAGAAGGAGGGGCTAGGGGAGAAGGGGGACCAAGGGGAAAGAGGGTGGTGGTGGGCAAGGGAGGCTTGCGGGGGCAGGGTCTTGGCATGCAGGAGGAGCGGTGCCCATGACAGGGGCAGGCAAGGCTAGGACCTCCCGCATAGTGGCACAGATTGAAATGCGATACTGGACCAGCTCTTCCAGCAGCCGGTTGCGCCACTCGGCCTCTGTCCTCTGCTGAAGAGTCCTATTGAGGTCCTGCAGGGCCACTATGTGCTCTTTCAGCAGGTCCATGTAGACACGCCAGTGCCTGCAGGTGCCACGTGATGGGGCTGGTGTGCTGCGACCCTCTTGTGTGGGGGGTCTGGCTGTGGAGGAAAAGAGGAAGAGACAATCACATATGTGTGCACCCCCCGCTGTCCCCGAAGGCATGCCCTCGCTGTAAGGGGCTCTCCTTTGGACAGGAGACTCAGAGGTTTTGCATGTGACACCATGTGTGAGTTGGGCAGCAGCCTGAGCTTCACAGGGGCCCCACAGTGCCAATGGGACCAGATGGCCCCCCGCACTGCCACCCGCCCATGCGTGTTCTGGGAATGGCTCCTGGCACCACGTGTTGCACACCTATGTGTCGCACCCTGCTGGTGCACGTGGTTGCACATGCACAGCCAGCTACACGCTGTCCAGGCTGAGCATTACATATGTCACTTGCACATCTGCCACTGTGCACCAGCTTCCCCCGCCCTGTGCATGGTGAAACCTCACAGCACTCACCTGATGTTCCCTCCCCGATGTCCAAGGATGCCTGGGAGGCCTCCAGGGTCCGGGGGACCAGCTCCAGGGACAGGGTCATTGCTGTTTCTTCCTCTTCCACCTCCTGTTGTGGCTCTCCTGTCCCTCCTTCCTGCTGGTGTTCCCTCAGGGGTTGCTCCACAATATGCTGGGGTAGCCCAGACTCCACAAGACGCAGTGGAGTCTGGGCTTCCCTACCGCCCAGAATCTGGTTGAGGTCCGCATAATATAGGCAGCTCTGTGGGGCTGCCCCAGAGTGGGAGCTCTGGTCTCGGGCCTTGGCATACCCCTGCCGCAGTTCTTTGACCTTGGCCCTCACCTGGTCCAGGGTGCGGGGGTGGTGACCTTCCCTGGCCAGTCCCTGGGCCATGTGCTCATAAATTTCAGCGTTCCTGTGGTGCGACTGCAGGGCCTGCAGGGATTTCTCCTGAGACCAGAGCTCCAAGAGATTTTTGATTTCAGGTCCTGACCAGGCTGGTGCCCACCTTTTGGAGCCCCTGGGTGGGTCCTCTTCACTGTCCCTATAAGGGCCAGGGGGGGCTTTAGGCTGGGTGCTCTGGCTGGCTCCTGACAGAAATGGCTGTCTGGGTGCCTGTGCCTTTAAGAGGCTGCAGACAGGAACAATAGAGGTGCTCAGCATGTAGATGGACTGTCCACCAGGGCTTCTTCCTGGAGGCCCTTTTTTTCGAAAGAACTGGCTCCCCTGCGTCCACACACACCTATTTTCGACAGATCTCTGTCGAAAATGGCGTTATTCCTTGTAAAACTGCTGTCCTCAAAACAGCCATGTTCTTTCGATTTAATGTCGACGGAACGCTGCGGCAGTCTAGACGCAGGTAAAGTTTTTTGGAAAAAACCCTGCAGTCTAGACACAGCCTGAGACTTTGTGGGGAAGCAAATAGTAGGAAGTGGCCCAGGAAGGCAGCCTTTCAAGGCACTCCAAGGTGTTTGTTATTATTGCCTCTTCTTGGGCCCTAGGTTGGAGCCTGGTGGAAAGGGAGGGGCCATGTCCCTATATGAACAATACTTGTCATGGGGTGGAAGGCTACCTCTGCCTTCCACGCTTCCCTCTCGGAAATAAGGAGATAGTAGGCTCCAAGATGAAGGTAATTGCCTACAGAGGTCAAGAGCAATGTTCCTTCTAACTTTTCCTTGAGTGGGAAACAACTCTGAAATATGCAGTGCTCCAGCCCCTCAAATCTCCCTTGCTAAGGAAATGTTATTGAGAAGCTAGCAGCAAGCTGATTCTATTGCCTCCAGAATCTGAGATCCCGTACAGTCAGTTTGAGATGTATCTATAGCAAAGAGTCAGCACTGGTTGCATTGATGGATGACCATCCCCTGGCTTCAAAGGTCAAATGTCCATATTGATGCTGTTTAGTTCAAAGCCCTGGACATTACATTTCTGCTAGCTCACTTCTGGTACCTGGCATGGATAGACAGAGCTGTATCGAATCGAGCTACTTGTCTGTGACATCATAATTCATACTGATGAAGCAGAATTCAATCCTGTTACCACTTTTGCCAAATTTCAGTGTCAGGTTGTTATAGGAGATTATAAAATAGTATGCATATAATTTACGAGAGAGAAAAGACATAAATAAAATCATAGATTGATCCCTAGATATGATTTTTGGACCTTAATTTGCAATTTGACCCACCTCTACAGCAAGCAAATATGAGTGTCTTATATTTTAGGAAGATTTTGGGGTGTAAATGTCAGGAACATTCACATCCAGAGTCTTGGTTTAGACTGTTATAAAGAAATAGGGACAAAATTTGTTCTGTTTCAACAATGTAAATCTGGTGAATTGGTAGTGGAATTATTCCATATTTACAATGGTGTAACTGAGATCAGAAATAAACCCATTAAGCTCAGAGGAGGGACAACCTAAGGAATTTTGTGCAGAAACAAAGTAAAGTGCCATGTTCCCTATGGTTGCCAAATTACTAAGCAATAGCTTCACACAAACAGCAAAGTCAAACAATCTCTCGGATTTTATTTATTTATTTATTTTTGGTCAAAAGTGAAGAATGCTAATGCATATGTTACAGTGTTTTAGTTGTCTACATGTTGTTGTTCTTTTGAGAAAGCACTTTGAGCTCATAGCAATGCTTTGTGGCTTGCCAGTATACTATAACTATACAGCATTATGTATCACTGTATTAATGAATTATAAGATATTAACAATGTGATTATAAACTAAGTGTACTGTAAATGGTAGAAGTAGTGAGTTGTGGTTGGTTTATTCATTCTAGTTGTGTACCAGCTTTCAACAGGGTACATGAGGATGCTTTGGTACCCTAGTACAAAAATGGAAGTGTATTTTTATAAGTGCCTAATTTCAGTGTATAAGCCTATTTTATTTTAAAGTTATATTTATCTTTTTATTTTGTAAATGTCTATATCTGCTTCATCAGAAACAGACACTCCAGTTCATCTGATGAAGTGGGTTTTACCCAAGAAAGCACACAATCCTTATATTTGTTAGTCTCTAAGGGTATGTCTACACAGTAACATTATTTCAAAATAACTAGCATTATTTCGAAATAACGTAGTCCGCATCTATACAGCGGGCAGTTATTTTGAAATAATGTCGAAATACTGTCGAGTTGGAGGACTTCTTACTGTGACTCCTGTAACCCTCATTGTATGAGGAGTAAGGAAAGTCGGAGGAAGAGTTCTCTATTTCGAAATAATTTCTGTGTAGATGCTCCCAAATTTGAAATAAGCTATTTCAAAATAAGCTACACAATTAATGTAGCTCAATTTGCATAGCTTATTTCGAGTTAAGCCCTGCTGTGTAGACGTACCCTAAGGGTCTACACTGCACTGTTATTTGAAAAAACAATGCAAGCATCTACACAGCCATTCCATTATTTTGAAATTATTTCAAAATAATGGATGGCTTATTCTGAAATCTGTAAACCTCATTCTATGAGGAATAATGCCTAGTCCGATATAGCTATTTCGAAATAAGGCATGGGTAGATGCTCCACTTCTGCTATTTCAAAATAGCCTCTCACCAGGGCCATTCTAAGTTATTCCTTTCCAGTGCCTCCCGGGGCTCTAAATTGAGATAGAACTTCTACATTAGGGAAGCCTGCCTTGGACTAATTTCGAGGCTTCCCTGCAGTGTAGACATGCTATTTCGAAATAAGCTATTTTGGAATAACTATTCTGGAATAGCTTATTTTGAAATAAGTGTGCAGTGTAAACATACCCTAAGTGCCACAGGACTACTCATTGTAACTAAAATAGTATTATTCCATCACCCAAGGTGGGTTTATTTCATTTGTTATTATGAATGACTTGTGGTTAGTTTGGCTAAAATATCACTAGATGGCCACCACTTGTTATAAGGGTAAATAAAATGGAGTCCCAGTGGTGGCTATTTTTAGCAGGGTTGAAAATGTTTGGTTAAGGATGAGCTTCCCTTTCTCTGACTTTTGAAGGAGTTGATGGAGGAAGTGGAGGTAGTCAAATCCTATACAAAAAACAGGACTATGTAGCACTTTAAAGACTAACAAGATGGTTTATTAGGTGATGAGCTTTCGTGGGCCAGACCCACTTACTCAGATCAAATAGTGGAAGAAAATTGTCACAACCATATATACCAAAGGATACAATTAAAAAAATGAACACATATGAAAAGGACAAATCAAATTTCAGAACAGAAGGAGGATGGGGGAGGTAAATGTCTGTGAGCTAATGATATTAGAGGTGATAATTGGGGAAGCTATCTTTGTAATGGGTAAGATAATTAGAGTCTTTATTCAAACTTAGGTGTAAAGTGTCGAATTTAAGCATGAATGACAGTTCAGAGGATTCTCTTTCAAGTGTAGTCTTAAAAGGCCTTTGAAGCAGGATGCAGGTAATCAAGTCGTTGAGACAATGTCCTTTCTGGTTGAAATGGCAAGAAACTGTTTTTAATTTGTGATCCTGTCTAATATCTGTTTTGTGGGCATTGATCCTTTGGCGAAGTGTCTGAGATGTTTGTCCAATGTACATAGCAGACGGACACTTTCGGCACATGATAGCATAAATTATATTTCTGGATGCGCAGGAATATGTGTTCTTGATCTTATAACTCACTTGGTTAGGTCCAATAATGGTATCAGCAGAGTGAATATGTGGGCAAAGCTGGCAACGGGGTTTGTTGCAAGGGAAGGTACCAGGGTAGAACATTGTCTCAACGACTTGATTACCTGCATCCTGCTTCAAAGGCCTTTTAAGACTACACTTGAAAGAGAATCCTCTGAACTGTCATTCATGCTTAAATTTGACACTTTACACCTAAGTTTGAATAAAGACTCTAATTATCTTACCCATTACAAAGATAGCTTCCCAATTATCGCCTCTAATATCATTAGCTCACAGACATTTACCTCCCCATCCCCTTCTGTTCTGAAATTTGATTTGTCCTTTTCATATGTGTTCATTTTTTTAATTGTATCCTTTGGTATATATGGTTGTGACAATTTTCTTCCACTATTTGATCTGAGGAAGTGGGTCTGGCCCACGAAAGCTCATCACCTAATAAACCATCTTGTTAGTCTTTAAAGTGCTACAAAGTCCTGTTTTTTGTTTCAGCTACACCAGACTAACACGGCTACATTTCTCTCAAATCCTATAGATATTTTAAGGTTCTTCTCTTTATCTGTAATGATTTAAGTGGGCTAGAACTTTGCTATTTCAAAAACCATCTCTGACTGTGAACTTCATTTTGTCAGCTGTGGTCAGTGGGGACACTATTGCTAATGGAGGCCAGCCTGGAACTCAGTGGAAATTGAGGCAGGGTATTCTCAATAAAATGCCTTTGGTCTGGAATTTGCAACCACCAAAGGTCAGGAAAGACAAAATCTTGAAGCCTTCAACTCACTTGTCTCTTTTAGATGACATTTCCCAAACTAGTGTCCTGTGAAATAACCAGGGCAATATGCTCATAGAGTTAATGGCGTAGCTTCTTTCGAGGTAATTTTGAAACAGCTTATTTTGAAATTTGTCGCTGTCTACATAGCATCAAATTTTGAAATAAAGCACTATTCCGAAACATCCCTTATCCCTTGTGGAACGAGGGTTACAGGGATGCTGGAATAGTGTGTCTGTTATTTTGAAAAATATTTCAAAATAACGGGCTGCTTTAAAGACACGGAATAGCTATTTGGGATACTTCCATTATCCCGAAATAGCTCCATAGCATAGATGTAGCCCTAGAGTCAGCTGAAATTAATTCCTTTTTTTGAAGGAACATTATATACTGAATTACTAATATAGCCAATATATTGTTCTCCTTCATGACACAAAACTATTTTATTATGTTTCGATAATCTTGTTGTGGTGCCCAGTAGCTCAAGCAGATCCTCTTCTGTATTTAAATGACTTGTAGAAATATACTGTAACCCTCCAAATACTTCCTAGACAAGATGAATACTGAAAAACTACCAGGCTTTTTTAAACTTGGAAGGAGAGAGAAGTCAATCTTCAAATACACATGACTTGCAAAACTCTAATTAAAACCTATTAACTCAGACACAAAATCTAATTGCCTTCCTTATACCATGATTGACTGAAAATGAAGAAATGAATGATAATTGACTCATCTGTCAAAACAACAAATGGTCTGGTAGCACTTTATAGACTAATAAAACATGTAGATGGTATCATGAGCTTTCTTGGGCACAGCCCACTTCTTCAGATGACCGGAGCTTTGAGTTTAGGATGTGCAGAGCCAAAATAAATAGAAGAGAAAGGGAGGCTTCATCTGTCAAAGTTATTCTAACAGGTGAGTGAGGGCTGTTTACTAGCCTAATGTAAAGATGCATGCTTTTTCAGTCAATACACAGACATTGTCCTGAAAGGCAAATGATTACTGGTTGTATATTTTTTTAGAGGTACAGAATAATCAGAAGACAGCAGTTTTTAATTTACCCATTAGAGGTCAGTAAAACCTAGACAATTCTTCATTCATCATTATTTAATAAATCAGTTAAATTTTATTTATTTATTTGTTATGATCTTATAATAAGAAAAGACAAAATTATCACAGTAATTCTGGAGCTCTCTTTTGAAATACTAAGTGTGTCTCTTAGGAGGAAGTCTCCTTGAATCCAATAGAGAGCAAAGAAATAGATTCCAATACAATTAACTGTTATATAGCAATGGCTCTAAATGACAATATTTAATTACAGTCTCCCAGTGCCGTTTTTTAGCTGTTCTAAAGATTTTGCTAGAAGGAAAACAATGACTTATTACAATTTACTAGATTGTTTTCTGCATCTTTTTAAAACTTAACTTTCCAGTCAATATATAGCATACTTCTATACAAGGTTTTAAATTGCTACTACACTTTCCCAACTCACAATTTAAGATAAGATAGCCCAGGGGTATTTGGTGGGCATGTGTGATGTGACTTCCACTACCCATTGGCCTTTAAGAGGTGAATTGGGCCCTATGGAGTCTGTGCAGAAAGCAGCCAATAGGAGAGGGGCTACATGGAGCAGCCAATCAGGACCTGGCAGTCCTGTTTAAAAAAAGTTGCAGGACACAGCAAGTTCCTTTGCTTGCTATAGCTTAAGGAGGGAAGACTAGCTGCCTTGCAGGTAGAAGAAAGCTGGCACCTTGGACAGAGCAGCACAAGGCAGGGTCAGGGAGTGAGATCAAGCTACTGTCTGGCTGCTAAGACTAGCATGCTGAGGTCCTGAGGTGAGAGTGAAGAATGTGCTCCGACCATGAGAAAGTGTCTCAGGGAAATAGACTGGGCAGCTGGAGGGGACACAGCAAGTGACTGCTATCTATTATCTGGCCTGAGACCCAGAGTAGTGGGCAGGTCCCCCTGAGTTTGCCACTGAGGAAATGGTGTAACTAGCTGCGGTTGCCACTGAAGGAAGTAGCTGGAAAGTGGACTGCAGTTCCCCCAGAAGGGAGGAGACCAGAGTGAGACATAGCTGGAGGGCTGTGTCCTGAAGAGAACACCTCTGTCTTAGAGTGACACAGATCCAGGATCAGAGATGATGGGGGCAGAGGGGAAGGGCAAGACATCACCAAAAATGGACACAGAGCTAATGCCCAAGACAGCCACTACAGAGGTGAGAGCCACCCCATCACAACATGTTATATTTTTGATAGAGCTAAAACCATACCCCTGAATATCATGGCTACTAGTTGGATTCAGAGGAGGTAGTCCACTCGTGGTGGTGAGGCTGACTCTGTCTACAGCATTTTGAGCACACATCCTCCATCAGACAGAACCTGTATTCTACCAAGAGGCCTGATTGCATTTGATCTACCAAGTTCTTCCTCCATTCCCTTCAAAGAGACGATGGAAAGAAATAGACCTTCACTGTTCAGGACTCTTCCCCAGAGGGATTAAGCTAAGGGAAGAAGGACTCAATCATTGCTGATATTTAGGGTAATGTAGATACATGCCCAAGGCAATATACTAACAGACACCCCCACCCAAAACTCTCAAATGTTGGAGTCTTGTATATTTAAAGCCTTTTCAAGTAAATATATTGAAGAAATAATCCCCCTTTAGCAGAGACGTGGAGAAGTTGACCTAGTAAATTTCTTTCTATCTCTAACTCCAGTGGTATTAGGCTCATAATGTTTAAGCCCGAAAGGGCATTAGATCTGGTTTTACCTCCCACAAAAGCCTTTTAATTCTTTGGATTAAAAACATGGATTTTCCCCCTCCCCCAAAGATTAGCACCTGTGGCTGGATTCTGCCATGCTTACTCACCTTGAGTAATTTCTTACTCTGAATAGGTCACTGATTTTAATGGACTGTTCATGGAGTAAAGTGCTGCTCAGCTCAAAGAAGGGTGGCAGTCTGGTCCTAAACAAGTCGTTTTATATAGGCACAGAAGGGAAGAAAATACGAAACCAAAATGAAGGAGATAGAGGAGTAGTTTGATAGTGCTGGTCAAAAAGAGAAGAGAGAGGGAGCATAACAAAACAGTAACCGTGCTACTGTCTATCAGCATTGCTCACTGCTGGTGAAAAAAATCAACACTGCCATTTGGAACTGTCATAGGGTATCTCCCCATTGGAGCTGGAGTTGAGCTCAGCCTTCTCCTTCCCCTGTTCCCTGTAATTAATCAGCTGCCTCCCAGCTAAGAGTACCAAGATCAGTCAATAGCTTGAAGGTCACTTGGTTCTAGTAAAAGCCAGCAAGTAACTGAGGGGAGAGTGGCACAGCGGAGGAAGGCTCCTGTAGGGGCAAAGAGATCCATGTGTTTAAGAGCCTCAGGCAGATGGCCTTCAGTGGTGATCCTGCAGGGCGCAGGCTCGGAAGGAAAGGAACAGAGAGGCTCGCCTTGACTCTCAGGCAGGTGATGTGTGGAGAGTCAAGGCAAGCCTCTGAAGAGCATAGCTTGACAGGAATGAGAGGCTGAACTTGTGTTAATTGGTCTTTATTTAAAAGAAATAAAACTTAAGCCTTGACGTAAAGGGCCTGGACCTCTTGTAGCTGGAGCATGTCCTTTGGTGTACCAGCCAGATAGTTAGTCCACTGGCTTATGGAAACATTTTTTTTTGCTCTGAAATTGATATGTTTCTGATTTTCTTTTTTTTTTAATGTTTTAAACAAAAAAGAGAAGCCGCTTCACTGTGCCAGTGGCTGCAGAATCAGGAAAGCTGTGTGGGTCCTTGCCATCAACCCAAGGGAAGACAGACATAAGGAAGATTCTCCAAGACTACATGAAAGGCAAGAGCTTCTAGTAAATGCAAGGTGTAGGCTGGGCAGTGTGGAGCCTGCCCCCAAGGAGTTGTCTCCCACTCTGTCCTTTTAAATATTTGTGGTTATGTTTTTCAGGAGCCCAATATCCTGAAATCTCCTATAGCCAGATTTAAGTGAAACAAGTTGCCTGTTTGACCCAGTTACCATTTACCTCAACACCTTTGAAAATCCAGTATAACATATGACTCTGACATTCATTTATTCATATTGATGGAACTTCAACACTTTGTATTGAGAGAATGAAGCAGTTTGGCATATGCAGCTGTATGAGATATAGTAACGACATCTTTTGAAGTCCTTATTTCATTGTGTTGGGTGATTTGAGTCTTCATTTTATTTAATCAGAAGCTTTGGAACTAAATCTGTATTGCAGATGGATAAAGCCACTGAAATAGTATGAGTACCAAAGTTTTGCTTGATCTCACACAATTTTGGAGTCATGTTCTGTTTTGGGAAATTTCTGGACAAAATCACAGAAAGGAAAGAAAGGGGAAAAAACAGGATGTAAAGGAGAGGTGAGTGACCAGAGGGAAAACCAAATATTGAGCTCTGGATCTGAACTTTGTGACTTAGGCCTATCCCTATTTAGAACATGCCACTTTTGGTTAAAAAGCTAAAAAGTGACAATATCAACTCTTTATTTTGCTCTCTGAATGTAAATGTCAGTTGCGAAAGAGTAAATATGGAAAAGTGGATGGGATAGCAGCAGCAGCACAAAGTGCCTAAGGAAGAACCATGTGATAATAAACGCCGGTTAAAGCTAAAAGCTGTGGTATTCAGACATTGTTCTATTGATATAAACTCTATCATATGCTATTCATGCTATGACGTGTGAGCTATACACAAGATGCACTATAGACAAAGAACAATTATTTGAACCATATGCAATACTTCTCCTGTGTAATGTGACTACTGTATGCTAATTGGGACACAAAGTATTTCTGATACTTCTTGAAAAATGCCAAATCTTCTTCCTGGTACTGAACAATGATGAGTGTCACGGGGCTATCTGTTTCGGAGGGGTAGCTGTGTTATTCTGTTTCATCAAAAACATGTTCTGCAGCACCTTAAAGAGTGCCCAAATTTATTTGGGTTATAAGATTTCATGGGCTGCAGCTCACTTTGGGTATGTCTACACTACAGTGTTATTTTGAAATATCTAATTTCGAAATAGTTAATTCAAAATAGCTTATTTCAAAATAATGCATCTACACACAAAATGCATTTTGAAATAGCATTTTTCTATTTCAAAATAGCGCGTCCACACTGAGTGGCTGTTGAATCACATTTAAGGCCAGCCAGAACTGGTTCTGACAGGGCATCAGGTCAGAAGTTGCCTTGTGGCCAGGGTGTCCAGCAGGGACACCCTGAGAAGGGCTAGAGGCCCCCTATTTCGAAATAAGCATCTACACAGTGCTTATTTCAAAATATCGATTTCAAAATTGGCACTATTCCTCGTGGAATGAGGTTTGCCAATTTTGATATAAGCTCTCTGCTATTTCAAATTAATTTCAAAATAACAGAATGGCTGTGTAGACGCTAGGAAAGTTATTTCGAAATAACTTTGCTATGTAGACATACCCTCCATTCTTTGTATGCAAGTATAAACCCTTTGCCAAACTAGAGTTTCCACTTCATGCATCTGATGGAGTGTTACATTACTATGGGGAGAACCAGCGCTAATGTGGCCAATTCAATCAGGGTGGAAGTGGCCCACTCCCAACAGTTGACAAGAAGATGAGAATACCAAAAGAGTGAAAATTACCTTTTGTCGTGAGCTAGCCATTCCCAGTCCCTATTCTAGCTCAGCAGTTTCATGCTGCAGCCTTTTTTTGAAGGTTTTTTGCTGAAGTATGGCAACTTTCAGGTCTGTTACTGTGTCTAAGGAGACTGAAGTGCTCTCCTACTGATTTTTGTATGTTGTTGTTCTTGGTGTCTGATTGTGTCCATTTTTTTTTTCACAAAGACAGTCAGGTTTGGCCAAGGAACAAGGCAGAGGGGCATTGCTGGCACATGATGGCATTTATTGCATTAGTAGATGTGCAGATGAATGAGCCTGTCAAGGCTGTTCCCCAGTCTGGCACTTTGAGTGCAGAAGATGGGGGCCTGCAGAGACCATAAAAATACTTTGCCTATAGGCTGCTTAAAAACTCCCCAAGGTCACAGATTCCCTGACCTTGGAAGGTAGCTGCCACCCCCAAGTGAAAAAAAACCACCTTTCTTCTTGAACCCAGGAAGAAATCACTTGATAAATTCTTCCAGAGCAGTACTCCCAAGCTCTTTTATCACAAGAAAGCTTGAAAAAACAAGTGGTAATCTCTGATAACTGACTTTTCAGTTTTAGGCATGCATACAAAGACCTCCTATTACCTTCTAGGACACAAGAAATCAGATCATAAGGTGATTTTTATTAACAAAACAAAAAGATATACTTGGTAAAGCATACTTGGTTGCTAGGTGTTATAGAGCAACTGAGAAAATAGATTAAAGCACAGAGAATTTCTTCCTTGGGATTCAGCTTTAAAGTTACAGTGTATGGGGGAGCATATGGACTTAGCACAGAGAAGCTTAACCAAACAACAAAACAAAGAAAATAACTTGTTTGTGTCTAAATAAACATTCCCTATCTACTCATGTATCCATACTTCCCATGTCCAGTCCAATTCTAGGCCCAGCGTGTTTTTTTTTTTTTTAAGGCATGGTTATCCCTGCCCGGTTCATCTTTTCCCCCCAGCTCCTGGCTTAAACTCACACAAAATAAAAAGAGCAAGCAGATTCCCTTTAAATTCAAATCTCAGCACTTCCTTCCCATTGGTTCTCCTGGCTCCCTGGCAACACTTTCTAGCTACCTGGGTTTAATCCTTTAATTACTGAATGCTGGCATGTTTAGAAAAGGACAGCACCCCTCTCAACCATCAGAGAGCCCCGATGGTATGGCTGATGGTTAGGTCCTATGATGGTGTCACTAGAGTAGATGTGTGGACAGAGTTGGCAACTGGGTTTGTTGCAGAGATTGGTTCCTGGGTTAGTGTTTCTGTTGTATGGTGTATAGTTGGTAGTGAGTATTTGTTTCAGGCTTGGGGACTATCCGTAAGTGAGGATCAAACTGCCTACCAATCCCTTACTCTAGGGATCTAGGATGAGTTCTAGATCCCATCCAAATTCTCTGTGGAAATATGCTTATGATTATGCAAAACTGGAAAATACTTTATGCAAAATACTCCATGTAAGGTATCATTTGAAAAGCTGTAATCTATTGCATATGATTTTCCAATTTATATGCATGTACCATTTCTATATCTGAAATTGGCTATAGATTCATTATCAGTGTGTTCATCTTGGGAAAAGACTGTTACCAGCCCATCAGGAACAGCAATGAAGAAGACAGACAAAGAGCTAATGGTTCATTAGCAAGAGACAATTGAGTAGGGCAGAACTCTCTTCCTACAGTCATTCTACTACTGAGTCATGGACTTTGGGGTGCTACAAAGACATGCAACCATGTCCCCTGATGCTGGAATCTATTTTGAATTTTGTACTTTTCCATGAGGTGGTAGGGGAATCCATGAGGTGGTAGGGTTTATCTTCCTAGGTGTTGGTTCTCGGTTCGGTAAAATGACGGGAGTCCCAAAGGCTTAAGGCCAAATACCCAGTGAAAATACTGAATGATGGCAAGACAACAAGTTTTATCAAAGAAGGGAATGATTTATTAAACTGAACAACTTAAAATGAGCAATTACCCAATTTTTGCCACAAAATAATTGAACCACAGCAATTTTTAAAACTCTACCTAAGTTACATCTAAGTTAAATATATACACATTTCAAAAACTGTTTCTTTAACACTGACAATAGCAAAGGTAAAAGTTACCACTGAGCAATATATTTTCTAACCTGTCTCTTTTAAACCACTTAACAAACAGTGAGGGTGAATTAAATACTTACAAACTCAGCAACGACAACAGCACAAAGACATACAAAGGAATCGGAGCATGCTCGAGATTTGTACACCCCTTTTTAGATTCAGTGGGTAGGAGGCAGCCTTTGGGTGATCAGTCCTAAGCCAGACTCAGATTCTGTCTTCCAATATTCGGGAGTCCTCCTCGAGCTTAAGGCTCAGGGGTTTTTATGTTATTGCCTATTACCATATTTGGTATTGTTTGTACTCTGGGAGTGGCATGGGTGTGGTCTGGGTGTGGTGTGATGCCCATATATGGTGTTGAGTGCTGGACTCTGACAAGCTCCTTTTTATTGGTAGATAAGCCTTGTTGCTATCCTTGTGACGTGGTGAGGTTGCTGAGGTAGATCTCAGCTATGTGCGTGAGGCCTGGCCAAGAGAACCCATACTTGACAATAGGAAAATTCTGTATCAGACAAGGGAAGTAAATGATCGTCTTCAGCTGGCTTTACAGACTGCTTCCCCACCCCAAGAGGGTACATGAAAACACCTGGAAATGTAATTACTGTAATGACAGGATGGAGGAGAACTGCTAGCCTCAGGTCAGAAAGGACATCTCTGGCCTGAGAAGGACTTTACCTGAAATAAGAACTAAAGTGAGAAAATATTATTTGTAACAAGTTTTCTTAGTGTATTAAGCTTAACTTGTGTGTTTCTTTTATTTTGTTTTGTATCATAGAATCATAGAGCTGGAAGAGACCTCAGAAGGTCATCAAGTCCAGCCTCCTGCTCTAGGCACCACCAATCCCAACTAAATCAACCCAGCCAGGGCTTTGTCAAGCTGAGACTTAAACTCCTCTAGGGATGGAGACTCCACTACTTCCTTAGGTAACCCATTCCTGTGCTTCACCACTCTCCTAGTGAAATAATTTTTCCTAATATCCAACCTGGACCTCTCCCACCACAACTTGAGACCATTGCTCCTTGTTCTGCCATCTGTCACTACTGAGAACAGCCTTTCTCCATCCTCTTTGGAACCTCCCCTCAGGAAGTTGAAGGCTGCTATCAAATCTCCCCTCACTCTTCGCTTCTGCAGACTAAACAGACCCTACTCCCTCAGCCTCTCCTCATAGGTCGTATGCTCCAGCCCCCTAATCATTTTGGTTGCCCACCGCTGGACCCTCTCCAATGCGTCCATATCCTTTATGTAGTCAGGGGCCCAGAACTGGACACAATACTCCAGATGTGGCCTCACCAGAGCCGAATAAGGGGGAAAAATCACATCTCTGGATCTGCTGGCAATGCAACCTAATATGCCATTAGCCTTCTTGGCTACAAGGGCACACTGTTAACTCATATCCAGCTTCTCATCCACTGTAACCCCCAGGTCCTTTTCTGCAGAACTACTACTTAGCTGGTTGGTCCCCAGCCTGTAACAATGCTTGGGATTCTTCCATTCCAACTGCAGGACTCTGCACTTGTCCTTGTTGAACCTCATAAGAACATAAGAACATAAGAACGGCCGTACCGGCTCAGACCAAAGGTCCATCTAGCCCAGTATCCTGTCTGCCGACAGTGGCCAGCACCAGGTGCCCCAGAGGGTGGACCGAAGACAACGATCAAGCGATTTGTCTCCTGCCATCCCTTTCCAGCCTCTGTCAAACAGAGGCCAAGGACACATTTTATCCCTGGCTAATAGCCTTTTATGGACCTAACCTCCATGAAATTATCTAGCTTCTCTTTAAACTCTGTTATATTCCTAACCTTCACAGCCTCCTCTGGCAAGGAGTTCCACATGCTGACTACACGCTGTGTGAAGAAGAACTTTCTTTTATTAGTTTTAAACCTGCTACCCATTAATTTCATTTGGTGTCCTCTAGTTCTTCTATTTAGGGAACTAATAAATAACTTTTCTTTATCCGCCTCCACACCACTTATGATTTTATACACCTCTATCATATCCCCTCAGTCTCCTCTTTTCTAGACTGAAAAGTCCCAGTCGCTTTAACCTCTCCTCATATGGGACCCGTTCCAAACCCCTAATCATTTTAGTTGCCCTTTTCTGAACCCTTTCCAAGGCCAAAATATCTTTTTGAGGTGAGGAGACCACATCTGTACACAGTATTCAAGATGTGGGCGTACCATAGTTTTATACAGGGCAGTAAGATATTCTGGGTCTTATTTTCTATCCCTGTCTTAATAATACCTAGCATCCTATTTGCCTTTTTGACCCGCTGCACATGTGTGGAAGTTTTCAGAGAACTGTCCACGATAACTCCAAGATCTCTTTCCTGATTTGTCGTAGCCAAATTAGCCCCCATCATACTGTGCGTATAGTTGGGGTTATTTTTCCCGATGTGCATTACTTTACACTTATCCACATTAAATTTCATTTGCCATTTTGTTGCCCAATCACTCAGTTTGGTGAGATCTTCTTGGAGTCCCTTACAGTCTGCTTCTGTCTTGACTATCCTAAACAGTTTGGTATCATCCGCAAACTTTACCACCTCACTGCTTACCCCTTTCTCAGATCATTTATGAATAAGTTGAACAGGATTGGTCCTAGGACTGACCCTTGGGGACACCACTAGTTACCCCTCTCCATTCTGAAAATTTACCATTTATTCCTACCCTTTGTTTCCTTTCTTTTAACCAATTCTCAATCCAAGAAAGGACCTTCCCTCTTATCCCATGGCCATGTAATTTACACAAGAGCCTTTGGTGAGGACCTTGTCAAAGGCTTTCTGAAAATCTAAGTATACTATATCTACTGGATCCCCCTTGTCCATGTTTGTTAACCCTTCAAAGAACTCTAATAGATTGGTAAGACAGGATTTCCCTTTACAGAACCCATGTTGACTTTTGTCCAACAAATTATGTTCTTCTACATGCTTCACAATTTCTTGTGGCCCCTTGTTGAACCTCATCAGATTTCTTGTGGCCCAATCCTCCAATTTGTCTAAGTCACTCTGGACCCTATCTCTGCCCTCAAGCGTATCTACCTCTCCCCGTAGCTTAGTGTCATCTGCAAACTTGCTGAGGTGCAATCCATCCTCATCCAGGTTATTAATAAAGATATTGAACAAAACCGGTCCTAGAACCGAACCTTGGGGCACTTCCGCTAGAAACCGACTGCCATCCTGACACCGAGCCGTTGATCACCCTGGGCCCGGCCTTCTAGCCAGCTTTCTATCCATCTTACTGCCCATTTATCCAATCCACATTCCCTTAACTTGCTGAATATTGTGGGAGACCGTATCAAAAGCCTTGCTAAAGTCAAGGTATATCACATCCACTGACTTTCCCATGTCCATAGAGCCAGTTACCTCATCATAGAAGCTAATCAGATTGGTCATGACTTTGTGAATCCATGCTGACTATTCCTGATCACTTTCCTCTCTTCCAAGTGCCTCAAAATGGATTCCTAAGGATCCCTTCCATGATTTTTCCAGGAACTGAGGTAAGACTGACCGCCCATAGTTCCCTGGATCGTCCTTTTTCCCTTTTTGAAGATGGGCACTACATTTGCCTTTTTCCAATCATCTGGGATCTCTCCCGATCTCCACGACTTTTCAAAGATAATGGCCAAAGGCTCCTCAATGACATTTGCCAACTCCCTCAGTACCCTCGGATGCATTAAGTCCGGACCCAGGGATTTGTGGACTTACATTGTAACTTACATTGTTCTGTCTGCTATATCTCCTGGCCACTTAAATCATACCATTTATACTTAATGAAATCACTTTTGTTTATTAATAAACTCAGTGTAAATAATCATTACCTAGGGCAGACAAGCAGCTGTGCATCTCTCTCTTTACATAAGAAAGAGAGTGGACAATATGACCTTGCTCTGTATAAAACTGTATACAGAGTAAGATGGATTTATTTGGGGTTCAGGTCCTATTGGAGCACACCTAGAAGCTGAGGCAAGTTCCTTTGATTGAGCCTTCCCAGAGCTGAGTGGATCTCAGTGTCTGTATTACTCTGCGTAAGGCTGTGACCCCCATCTCTGTGTCAGTGCTAGAGGAGGCCGGAAAGTCTGGCTTTGCAAGACAGAGTAAAAGGGGTGCCCAGGAAGGTTGGCTCAAAGGTATCTCAGCACATTAAGTGACAGTCTCAAGGGGATCTCTGTGATCAAACCCATCACAGTGAGTTCCAGGTTTGGGAGGAACCTGGCCAGGGCATGTACTGATAACAGAGGCCCCATGAATAGTCATCCCTATCCCCAACATGCTAGCCTACACCAATGCACAGGAAACCCCTTCAAAGCTGTGCTCTGAGACCTGGAAGAGGAATGGATGGATATAAGCACCAGGTGCAGCAAACCTTTACTTCTGCCAATAATCTCACTGGGCCTATTAGTCTAAATAAGGTTCTTTCACTTGAGTAAGAATTTACAGAAACAAGGCCCTAGGATTTTCTAAGGCACCTGCTAACTTGGTAACTAAGCATCTAGGATGAGATTCTGGGTTATGGCACTAAAATCTGAAACAGAGAACTCACACCTGAGGCTTTGTCACCTTTGTGCGGTTATAGGGTGCTGCTGGGGCACAAAACAGCTCTTGGCATACTTTAAACAGCACTGGGACATCTCCTGTACACCAGGGCTGTGAAAGGGGTCATTGGAGGACAGCCTGCGAAAATGGCAGGCTAGTGACTGTGTGTAGTGCTGGGAGATCGCAGCACTGGGAGACATAAACTGAGCCCATCACAGCATGCACCCAGCATGGGATCTGTTTCCCTGAGCTGCTAGGAACCTGCTCAGGAAGCCCAGCTTCCTCAGCATTGCCCACCTTCTGTCACTGCTGTTTCCCCTCAAAAGCACTCGTCACTATCCTGGGCATGCCTTGGCCATCCCTGCTCTATGGGTATTTGGGGGCAGGGGTGTGGCTTCCTGCTGGGCAGGCTGCACCAGGCAGCCTGGGAACGTGCAGAAGACTCTGCTTGGAAGCAGCTCTTTCCACTCACACACACCCCTGCATGGAGCAGCAGTCTCAGGAGCAAAGCCAGTCCACCCTGGAGGCACTCCCCTGGGTCTGCCCAGGCCCCTACTGCTTCTCCCTCAGGCAGACACTCCCCAACTGCAAGTTGCAACAACTCCTCCTGCAACTTCAGTCCCTCCCTTAACTGGAACCAGCCTGACACACCTGCTCCCTCCACAAAGCTGAGACACCACGTGGGCCAATGAAGCCACGCACAGGAGGAGTGAACCTTGGCTGGTGGGTGCTCACCTCTTACTCGGCCTGGGCACCAGCACCCTCTTGCCCATAGGACCCCACAACCACAACACTCTGAGTTGTTACCCATGTTGCTCACCCTGACGCTGAGAACATTTCCCCAGGTTTCTGGACCTATGCAAAAACCCCAGATCTTGCATTCTACCCATCTGCAAGCCCCTTGATACACAGAAAAGAAAGAGGCTGCAGGGTTTGTCCGCATGTATTGGGGTTACACAGTTTAAAATTATGTTCAGTTCATTAGGAAGGTAATTTGAACGATATGTCAAAGTAATGCTTGAAATGTTATGTGTTTAAATCAGAAGTGTTTGTTTAAATAATAAAACCTCCCCACAAAAAAAGAAATGCACGCTTGTTTAATTGTTATAGAGTTTTTAAAATCACGTACTAAAATACCTGAAAAACTTTCCTCCCTTCCCTCCCTGGAGTAAGAACTCATCTCCCCAAATTACAGCCTGGAGAAAATGTTTACTACCCTGTCCTCAGCTTTGTGGCTGACATAGCTGGAAGGCAAAATGATCTAGTGGACTGAGATTAGCCCTGGAAACCAGGACTAATCCTACTGTAATTCTCAGGGCTATCTTTTACTCATATGCAGAATTTGCATTATAGGGCACCACTGGGTCTTAATGTCCATCCACCTGCCTCTTCCTATTCCTGTTCTTTGACTCTGGTTCCTCCAGAGAGGATCTAGTTAACTTAGAAGTGAAAAGCCTGCCAGACCTATTAGCAGAACACTGAACCTGTGAAAGAGCCATGCAAGTGGTAATGAAGTCATATTTCATTAGTGTGTTGCTGAAGATTATAAAATCACATCTCTAAAAAATCATGTCCCCCCGCTTTGGCTGCCATTGGGCATAGGGGCAACAGTTTAATAGTACTGCATAGCACTCCATAGACCCTAAGGATGGCCCTAGTAATTCTGGCTTCATATGGTTTGGGGCAAATCATGTAACTTCTTTCTCTCTCTTTCCATCTGCAAAATTGGGGTGATAATACGTATTTCACAGGAGCATTGTGAGGATCAATTAGTCTGTGCAGTGAGTTGAAGTTGTAAAGCATTATATAACTGCTAAGCATTAATATATTTGCTTATATAAATGGAAATATTGACAGACCAACTACTGCAGTGTTACTGGCAACAGACACAGCTGTCATTATCATTTTTTTAAAAAGGCTCTTTTCCATGGCTTTTTATCAAAAAAAATTAATCTCTTGCTCTCAGGGAAGACGGCTTGCTCTGGGGCTGTGCACCACAGAAAGCCACCTGCCCTGCCCCTGCCATTCAATAACCTGCCCTAAATCTTGGTGTTTGTAACAGGTCCATGGACCAGGGGAGGGGAAAAAAGGGCAGTTGCTTGGGTGAGGCTGTTGCTGGTAGTGCAGCAGGGTAAAGTAGGCTTCCTGCCTACCTTTGCACCACACCACTCCCAGAAGCATCTGGCACCATCCCTGTGGCCCCTGGGCAGGCCTCCTCACACTGCCCCCACTCCAAGTACTGACTCTGCAGCTCTCATTGACCAGGATCTGCAGCCAGGTTGTACCTCCCTAAACCAGGACTCTCTGGTTTGGCAATATCCATGGTCCATAAATGTTCCTCGACCACAAAGCCCAGGGATAGGGATGTCAGGTGGCGAGGCTGGAAGCAAAGCTGGGGAGCCAGCAACTTGGCCTGGAACACTGTGGAAGGGGGGTGGGCAGTGCGGTGGGGAGCTCTGGCCCTGGCAGCAGCCAAGCAGCTCCAGTCAGGGCAGCGAACATGGAGCTCCATCCTTGGTGGTGGCCGTGGAGCTCCAGCCCCGGGGAGTCCTGGTTGGACCGGCAGCGACCAGCCTCTGAAGAGCCCCAGCAGCAGGAGGGACTGGGGCCAGAACCCAAGCCTGTGGGCAGTGGGGTGGGCACAGGCCAGAAGAGCCAGTAGAGCTGATTGGGCATGGGACTTGGAGGCTGATGGCAGGGGACCTCTCCTCATCCAGCAAATCCCCTTGTTCGGGACTGGCCTGGTCCTGAAGGTGCCAGATGAGGGAGGCCCAACCTGTATTATCTATGACCCCTATTCTGAAAAAACTTACGTAATTAACCTTATGCATCAGGAATAGTCCCATGATTTCAATTGTAAAAACTCACTGCAGGAAGTTACACAAATGTGTAAGTCTTTTCAGGATTTGGGCCTAATGGCTAAGTATAAGTCTTCTTGCATAGTTATCAAGTCAATAAATATTTGTATAAATACCCATTTATGTAAATATCCTTCTTTTTAAAAAGGAATAGAAAATGCAAACTTTCTGTTACAAAATTACACCTCCATGAGCCTGGTCTTGCAGCTCGTACTTGGTAAGTAGTTCACTGAAATCAATTTAACTACTCGTGTAGTTACTCAGGCCCTTGGTTGGTTGGTTTTACAAAAGTCATATTTCAGTGGCAATCCCCATTTAACCTTAATGGAAGTAAAATGACCGCAGCATGAGCTTGTTAGGAACAGAGTTTGAAAGATGTGGAAAAGGAAGCCTCATTTCTTTTTAAGAGCTGAAGGATATTTGTGCACCCAGATAACTCTAATATGTGTTTGAAGCCAATGTGCATTTGAATCTTCAACCTTAAAATAATGATATTTTATATTATGAAACTCAGATCAGCTCTATCAATGCGAGGCTCATTCAGCCCAAAACAGTAACTGTGAAGCATGCATGGAAGAATTTAGCTGCAAATCATACAATAATAGCGAAGGGGACATGGTGTCCTTTTGCAGGAATCACATTTAAAGGATAAGATTAAAAGTACATTATCTTGATGTAGGATTATAGAAAGACCCCTTGCACAGCTGGTGCAATTGCTGTCGAGAGAGACAATCCGGCTTCTGCTTAGCTTTCAGACAGTGATGATAACATCACACTTTTTTCATAATACCGGAGGATAACATTGGGGATATATTTTTTAAATTTCTAAAATAATTGCTGCTTATGAATAATGCAAGTAATCGTCTTTTATTATTACCAGCTTTTGAACTATAACACGTGAAGCTGCAATGCTTTTTAATTTCCTTAAACTCACTACATAATGTCTTTCATTTGCTGTGCTTTCTGAAGGAAAACACCCATAACTGTGCATGGTACTGTGACAGTTCTCAGAGCCATAGCTTTGCTAGGCTAAAGAAGAGAAGTAGAGCATTTTATAGTCGATTCTATAATCCTTACTTTCAGGAATGTTTCCTAGTTATTAACTTCAGTGGGGCTACTCATTTGAATAGGGGTTGAAATTGCACACCTAAAACCACTCTGTGGGGTCCAGAGGACGGGCAAGGTACCACAGAAAGCTGAACACCCTTCTTTGTGGGATATTTGGAAGGCCCCAGTGAATACACAACCAAACAATCCCTTCAGTAATTGATTTTATTGGGAGTTATGCCTAAATACCTTTCATCTAGGCCTGACCCCTGCTCCTGAAAACATTTAGCGTGTGCACAGGCTTAATGTAATATATGTACAGAGTTCAGTGGGCAAATATATGAACATGCACAAGTCTTTGCAGGATCATAGCTTTAAAGGTTGGGTGACATTTTAGGACAGAATGTCATATTAGTCAGCCCAATAAACCCAACCCTAAGTATGAATAAAAGGAGCAAGAATAAACAAACTCTTGTAAACCAACTAACATGGTTTTTATATAAATGTCCAAAGTGGTGGTTAAAAAAAGAGAGAAGGAAAATATCTGTTATGCCAGACAGATGATTTGTAAATATTTCCAGTAGTTTTCCAAGAAGTATCTGGAGTTTTACATTTCTGCTTACAGTACTGTAGCACCAGTAATGAGTACTAGCTAACTGTTGGTATGGGACTAAAGTCAGGTCCATTAGTACATAGCTCAAAGAATTATTGATACATTGAGAATAGAGGGCAAGACCAAATAGTGTTATATAGGGGAACAGTTGCTACTTCCCTTTTAGCGTATAAAGTATCTCTACCATGTCATTTTCTGTCCCTTACCCTGTATGTTATCATTGGCTACATAGACCAAAAACAATGTTAATTTCTTTTTGGATCTTCTTTAAGCCAACAAGATCTAGTATAAGTGGACCTCATAGTTAGACACAGATCATATTTAGGCTTTCATGATGCTTGCAGAGCAATAAAGGGAATAAAGAAGAAAGCAGAGAAGAAATTTATGACAAAACTTTTATTAGTTCCATCAGGGACCATGACACAAAACATTCAGAAGGAGGTCACCAATTTCTTATTGTTCAATGAGTCATTGTGCTATTAAACTGAATGTCAAAAAGACAGCAATAAAATGACTGCATAACCAAAGAGGAGACATTTTCAATATTTCTGCCATTTCACAAACACCTCTCTTTAATTTTTGCCTGCCTTAATGATAGACTAATTACACTGGCTGATCACAGTTCTTATTTATCTTAAATATAAGTCTTTCCCCTTGGTAGTATCTAGAATTCTTCCAGTAATTCTTAAATTTTACAGCTGTCATAACAACAGCTTTATGGGCAATTCAGGTTCTAATAAGAATCATTGCCACCACTGATGTGCAAGTTTACTTTTTATGAGCTTACGAATATCTCTCCAAGTGACTTGCATAGCTAATTATCTAGTGAGTCATGCCTCCAAGGAGTCACATTTGATATCCTGCAGAGGAAATATCACTTTAATTGTCAACATTTAGTATCTGAAGCATAAAATGTGAATTGCTTGATCATTCTGGTTATATTCATTCATTACTCAAGTGCATAAATTGTATGCAAAATGCAAAATATTTTTTTTGCATTCTACAAAAAAAAGGGAGGGTGGCATATCTAGGTCTATACTGAAAAACCCAAATGGCTTAAATAAGAATTGATGAAGCACTTACCATCATTTCCCTGTGTCGGCTACTCTTTTTGGTACATCTACTGACTGTAGCCAGCATCACTCCTGGAGATGTGCAGCATGCCACCCACATAAATTTTGCCCTGCTGTGCCTTCCTGATATCAGAACTTTGTTCTTCTCTTCAGCATTAGCCAATTAATCAGTCTTAATAAACCTTGCTTTATTTAACACAGAAAACTAAAAAGAATGTTGAGTTGTATACAACATGTCTGAGTCTAGAAACTTTGTTCATGCAGAATGCTAGATTCTTGCACTCTTGGGCATTGCAATGACACTACTGCATATCTGGGGAAAAAAAGTCATTTTTATGATGCTCTCAGTACTAGAGCTGGGCAAATAACGGGTTTTTTTCTGTTTACTGGCAATTCCAAGAAATCAGAGGAAAACTTCCCTTCGGGATGTACTCAAAACATTTTTTCAAAATTGTTGGTGAAAGACTTTTAAAAAAAAACATTGTTTCATTTTGATGATCAAAATGTTTTATTCCATTTTGACCATTTACAAACTTTTGAATTTCTTAAAGGATATTTTAATTTAAGGAAATTTTGAACATCTTTTCAAACCCAAAATTCAAAATGTATTGACTTTTTGCAGGGGGAGTAGGACAAAAACAGTTATGGGAAACTAACATAAATCTATAAATGTTTTTCATGTGCCTGCATTTATGTCTGTTCATTATGTCATGTTTTATATACAGAAATTACTGTTTTGTCTTATAATTAGGTCTCTGTTCTTTCTCTGAGGTTGGGTACCTCCTGCCTGGCTTTTTCTTCTCCCTAAACAGGTTTGGAGCACTCAATGTCTCCCTCCCATCTTAAAAGGACTAACAGCCAGCCTTAGCCTCCCACAACTCACCATCTTGTTCCAGGGTTTGGAAGGACTTCTTTAACCACCTTCACATGACTTGGTCTGGTAGTCAAAATCTAAAGGCTAGTAGGGTTGCTATCAATTGCCAGAGCTGTCAGATAAAATCTAATTAGGATACAGAGGCATCGTCTATCCTCCTCAATTATTAGAAGACCAAATTCTATAAGCCAGCAAGGAACCCTCAGGTAATTTTGGCTCTAAACAAATTAATGTAGGGTTAAATTATAGTTTTGCCACAACCACCAGGAAGGGTCAGCACCTAGTTGCACTATCCCTGGGAACAGCTCTAGAACCAGACTGACTCAGAGAGTCACCATTTGGTTCCTGCTCACCCCCATAGGCCTTGTCTAGGATAGGAAGTAATCTATGTCTGCCCTATACCTGGTCCCTCAGCACACTGACTCAGCGACACTGAACACTGCAGGGAGAGTAAGGCTCCACCGACTCCCCATTCCTCCTCACCCACTTTAACTGCCTGCAGGAGGGGAGGCAGTGGTCCCACAATGGCTGTTCTTCTGTTTTGCTTTCCTGCCTCTGATATGGTGAGCTGGTATGATGGGAACTTATTCCCTTGCCTCACAACAAGGTGACTTTCTAACCCTTAACGTGTTGCTTTAGCAGGCACTCACAGAATTATTGTACAAGAATAACCCCACCCCCAGATTACTGTATTGTTATTCTGTAAAAATGTTTTTAGAACAGTTAATATTACAATAATTGTAAACTAATGCACTTCAATGTTGCTGTTTTGGCATGCAATACCATGGCTATTCCATATTAACGTAAGTTAGTGACTAGATTAAAACAGCTGAGAGTGAGGGAGTGGGAATTGTCCCCACAAGCTCTCCACTGAAATAAGGAAGAACCTGCAAGTCAGTTATGCAGGATCTGGCCCACTGTATGATACAATATATATATTGAAGAGTCGTTGAGTGAGTATGTGGTCACCTGGGACATGCTAATAGTCTCACTGTGCTACAAGCCACAGTTAAGGCAGACCAACAGCAGAGACAGTCCTCAGATGGTCTGGCTGTTGCCATTTGAGATAAAGGAAAACAGGATAGCGGTGATGCAACAACTGACATCCTGATTCCATCAAGGAGGAAGCCTCAGCAGTCAGAAGTCCTAGCTAACTTATCGCAGTAGTGTATTTTACCCCACTTTTGACTCATCAAAGTGGAATCAACTTCTGTTTATTTTAAATGCTTCCATAAATGTAAAGCAAGGGCGGGGAACCTTTTTTGGGTCAGGGCCACTGGCCCACAGAAAAATCAATCGGGGGCCACCCACAAGTGAAAAGCCAAAACAAAACAAAACACCACCACCACAACAAAACAACGGGCTCACCAATGCTGGGGGTGAGGAGGCATGAGTCTCAGGGGCCAGATCCAGGCAAGCCTCGGCTTGACAAAGCCCTGGCTGGGTTGATTTAGTTGGGATTGGTCCTGCCTAGAGCAGGGGGCTGGACTTGATGACCTTCTGAGGTCTCTTCCAGCTCTATGGTTCTATGATTCTATGATTCTAAGCCCCCAGGGCCTTAGGTTCCCCATCCCTGATATAAAGCCTGCTGAGGACTGTTTTTAAGTGATTGCAAAACACTGCACGTAGAAGCAAGCCATCATTCAAAGATAGGTTCTGTCTCTAATAATTAAAAGGAGGAACCTTGTTTGTCTGTTTAAACTAAGTAGGTGCTAGAGGTATTATTTAGGCAAGGTAAAATGTATTGGTTTAAAACCTGCCTATTAAATCAATCAATACACAAGCAAGTGAATGGAAGATGCACACAAAGCTGTCCTTTTCATTAGCACTGGAGGGTTACTGAAGAAAACGATTGATTAAACCAGCCTGCTCCCCCAAGACAAAAACACAGGTAGGACTCTAGCCCAGCCTCATATGCCATTGTGGCTCACTTAGGGTATGTCCACACTGCAATACTATTTCGGGATACCAGAGTACCCCGAAACAGCTATCCCGTGTCTTCACAGCAAGCCCGTTATTTCGGGCTCACTATTCTGATGTCCTGTAAACCTCATTCTATGAGGAGTAAGGGATGTTTCAGAATAGACCTTTATTTTGAAATTTGGCGCTGCATAGACAGCACCACATGACAAAATAAGCTATTTTGAAATAGCATCGAAATAAGATACACAATTTGCGTAGTTCAAATTGCATAACTTATTTCGAGTTATGGGGCAGTGTAGACGCACTCTTAGTGCTGCTCCTCCACTGACGGAGTTATACCTGCATCTTTACGGTTGGATTCATACCCTGCTCTATGTGCTCTTGAGTAAGCTCATCCCCAGTAAACCACCCAACTCTGACAAATTCTCTTCCACTCCCCAAGCAAACCATCCATCCTCTATATGCCACCTGCCCACACATTAATTTGCCTTGGTAGACAGAGGCTCCATTGCCTATGTGGTAAAGAGGGAAAACAGGAGCAGACTGGAGTGGGGAGAGGCTAGGGCTATGTATTATTGTCCTGTCAGATTCCCAAAACCCACTCTCCTTATCTGCAGTATCTATCTCTAGTAGTCAGCAGGACTGCTCTGCTTCTTCAGTAGGAGATTTTTTGATGTGATTGCTGCTTCTCTGCCCAGGCAGAGCTGGCTCCTGGCCTTGCCCTACTTCGCTAACAGCTCATTAAGGCTATTGCTTGTGCTGCTTTCACAGACAGGGCAGATGGAAAAAACATCTTCAGATATCTTGCCAACCACCCCACCAGTCTGGGATTCCTCCTGCCAGTTAGAGCTTCTAGTGCTTTGCCCAGTCTAATTTCAAACATCCTAAATGTCAAGAGTTCCACCTTCTTCCCTGGTGAGACTACTCCATAGCCTTGAAGAGCTCACCATTAGGAAGTATTCCCTAGTATTCAAACTAAACTTCTTTCTCCCTAATTTCATTCCCTTGCTTCTAGTTATGCCCCATATGCTAAGTAATTCCTTCCTGTTACTGGCATTAGGATTCTCATCACATATTTGTAAATGGCAATGGTGTTCTCTCTCTCAGTTGATTGCTTAGGATAGTCACACATTCTCCTATGTGTGACTGTAGGTTTGGGCAGGCAATGATTTCATACTAAAAAGTTCACTACCATCTGTTTAAAAGCTAATTTCCCCCTCCAAATAAAAAACATTAAAAACACTATATTTAGGACCTAGAATAGAGTCACATTTTCCCTTTCCATTGTTTTGTTTGTTTTTGTTCTGATGAGACAGCTACAACACTATGCTTCTGTAATTGTTTGTTATGAAACATGGAGAAGGAAGGAGGTCACTGAACTAAATTGCACAATATGTGTGTCTCAGCCTGCCATGGCTGCTTTCCATAGCACTAGCAGGTACATCAATATCTGTTCCATTAGGTATTCGCTCCACTGACCCTGCTGTCGCTATAAATAAGGGTGGAAAATTAGTTCCTGTTTTGAAACTCCAGGTAGACAAAAGCAGCCACTTGAGTTTTCAGACTTTGTACATAAAGGCTCAGCCACAGCATCCTGAGGCAACAGCAACATCTTCCTTAGACTCCTGTTCTATGATTGACAGAGAAAGAGCAGTTTCGTCTGTGTGAAAAATCTCCAACTGTTTTTCTGTATTTAGTGAAACCATTTAGGAAATAAAATGCCAAACTTTAACCCAATAGGAAAACATAAAATTCTCCAATGGTTTACATTAATAATCTTTTGAAACAAGTGTACAAACTTGTTTTAGTGTATTTTAACTATTTTTTGATGCTTGGCAGAAAGCCAGAGACCCTGGGCATCTATTGTGTGCTCAGGTACAAACCATGATGGCTCGTGCTCATAATAAATGATAACCTTTTCTCTGCTGGAGGTGTCATTGGACAGTGTTTTGTTGGTGGAGAAGAAGAGGGAGGCATTTTGTTTCTTCTTCCATCTCCTGCCTCCTTTCAGCCTAATACAGAGACATTTTGTAGTAAAAGAGAAGGAAGGAGAATACACTGTAACTCTCTTAATCCTTTTACTTTTGTCTCTGAGTCCCAACCAAACACCTGGTAATCCAGTTCTTACGTTCCTGTCTACTATCCTCTACTCCTATGAGTCTAGTCCTACAGAAGCCTGGATCCTTTCTACTATGCCTTCTTTCTACTTCTTGTGTAGTCAAAATGTATATTTTAGTATTGGTTATAAAAATATAAGTTTGATGCATAATGATTTGATGTATAATGATTTGCTTGTAAGTTCTGTATGCTTCTATTTCACCCTGTTTCTCATGATTAGACAATGACTGCATTGCAAACTAAGTTGTGTTTTTTAGTAACTATGTAATCCAGTGGTCACCAACCAGTAGATCGGGATCTACCAGTAAATCTTGGAGCCTCTGATAGGTGATCCTGACCGGTTTAGCTAGAAAGCTATCAAGCACAGGCACTTCAGTTGCCCCTCCACCCACTATCATACTGCTCCTGCCCTCTGCCTTAGGGCTGTCCCCTAAGGCAGAGGAGCTTCCTGCTTGCTGTGCAGGGTGTGGGTGGGAGAAAAGGGAGGCACTGATGTCAGGGTGTCTCTTCTCCCCCCCACTTCCACACACAGAGAGAAGGATAAGGAGGGAGCTTGGCAATGCAAATCTCTGTCACTCTGCCATTCTCACAAACACCAACTGTTCTTCACTCTCATCTCCCGACCCAACACATACGTGGGGGATTGTTGTTACTTCTTTTACTGCTTGCAAAATGGGTTATTTTGGGTTTTTGACTGGTCTCTGCATTTCATAATTTTCATTTCTCTCTTATGCTTATATTTAATTCTTTGAGCAGTGAGTTCTAAAATGCCTAACCTGTCATGGCTGGAGTAATTATCCCTGTGGTAATTGCTGCTCCTGGAAGTGGCTGGCATGTCTCTGCAGCCCCTGAGAAAGGCAGAGCAGGGGGTCTCCACATGCTGTCCTTGCCTGCAGACACCACTCCTGCAGCTCCCATTGATCAGTAATGGGAACCATGGCCAGTAGAAGCTGTGGGGTCAATGCCTGTATATAAGGGGCAGCACATGGTGCCATGGAACTATTGCTGTACAAGCCAGCTGCTTTCAGGAGTGGTGCAGGACCAGGCTGCCTTAACCCCACTGCTCCACCACCTAGAAGCTGTCTCAGTTAAATGGTACCCAGCCAGAGCCTGCTTCCTGAACCCCTATTCCAGCCCTGAACCTCCTCCTGCACCCAGAAGTTAGTCCCCCTGCACCCAAACTCCTTCTCAGAGCTTGTACCCTGAAACTCCTCCTGGACCCCAACCCTCCATCCTGGGCTAAACCCAGAGACCTTCCCACACTCCCAACCTCTTGGCCCAAGACCAGAGACTACACCCCAACCCCCTCCCCCAGCCTGGTGAAAGTGAGTGAGGATGGGGGAGGAAGGGGGATGGAGTGAGCAGGGGGAGGCCTCAGAGAAGGGCTGGAGGAGGGGCAGGGCCTCAGAGAAGAGGCGGGAAGGAAGCAGGGCAAGGGTATTTGGGTTTGAGGTAGATCTTACATTACACTTAAATTGAAAAAGTGATCTTGTGGTTAAAAAGGTTGGAGACCACTCCTTTGTCTGGAGTGCTCTGTACGTTGTTTGGTGTGAGTGAAGGATATGTGAAAGAGTCATCAGGAAGGTCCAGATAGTCAAGAAGACTTGAGACACTTGGAGATGATGAGAGAACATCTATGGGGCCTGAGGCTAGAAGAAGGCTAAAGAAATTAGCAGAACAGACAGGCAGACACTCCCAAAGGTGAGAGACAAACAAAAGATAAGAATCTTAACAATAACCATCATAGAATAACTGAAAAACCTGAGATTAACACCTTTTCAGGATAAATGGTTGCAGCTTGACACTGCAATACCCACAGACTCAAATGGGAACTTACTTGTTTGTATAAGAAGGAAAGCTCTTGCCATTAAAACTTGATTCAGTCCTTCAAGCCAAACCTCAGAGGAGTCTCAGAGGAACCCCGACTCCTCACTCCTGGCCAGCAAGATGGACTTGAGCCACGACAGTCTTGTAACTATGCACCATCTGCAGGACCTGTGTGTGTGGGTGTATATGTGTAGGTATGTGTGAGCTTGTCTTTATTGAGAATACAGGCAGTCCCCGACTTATGAATGGGTTACGTTCCGAACACCTGGTCATAACTCAGTTTGGTCGTAAGTCGGAAATACCCTTAAACGCGCTGTTTGAAAAACTCGATGTACATGGTTCTCAACTCGAAAATATTATAAGGGGGTTAATGGGAGGTTGATTGTAAGTACGGATGGTCGTAAGTCAGTGTGTTCATAAGTCAGGGAGTGGCTGTACAGTAGAAAAGCAGTTAGCATATGCTTCATAAACATGGCGTATTGCCTTTTCCCCTGTAAAAAAAATCCCATGTGCTTCTTATAAGCATAACACTGCTATGTCTAGACTACAGGGTTTTTTTGAAAAAAGTGGCCTTTTTTTTTAAAAACTTCACCTGCGTCTAGACTGCTGCTGTGTTCTTTTGAAATTAAATCAAAAGAACGCGGTGGTTTTTTTCGAAATTGGTAAACCTCATTTTACGAGGAAGAATGCCTTTTTTCGAAAGAGCTCTTTTGAAAAAAGGCGTTCTTGAAAGCAAACAGGGCTTTTTCGAAAGAGAGCATCCAGATTGCCTGGGTGCTCTCTTTCGAATAAGCGGATCGCTTTTTCGAAAAAAGTTGTGGCTGTGTAGATGATCTTTTTTGAAAGATTCTTTCAAGAAGTGTGTAGTCTAGACGTACCCAAAGTGTGCTGATGGCAGCCAGCTGTCTTGCATCTTCCAAGAGTTACAGCAGTTCTTTTCCCCCTTCCCCTACCAGGAGTTTCCCAATGCCAGAAGCTGCTACCACATCCTGCAGTACATCTGCCACACTTGTGATATTATTGGTGGGGCTTAGCTCCCATTTACCCCTGTGACATAGTTGCTTCTGATTATCAGAATATATGTACATCAGAAGTAATTCTGCTGAAGTCAGTGAAGATACATGAATGGAAAGCCAGTAAAAATGAGATATGAAAAGTCCATTTTCTTCTGTGAACAGTCTTTTAGTTGTGGAATCAGAAGAGTCCCTACCATTGAGCTCCATATTTTTAGATCTCAGATTGGTGCATCAAGTCTATTATTCTACCGCAAGGTGAGATGAGCTAGAACAGTGCAGAAAAACTCATACATAAGGGTTCTGATGACATATCCAAGAAGTGTGAGGAAGAAAAGAGAAACTCTCTCAGGAACATGAGTAGGAAGCTAGAAAATAATGCCTATAAATAGCTTTGTGAAAATCCAAGATGTACAATATTACACAGGAATAGGAAACACTATTAAAAAGTGTCACCGTAGGGTGGCTGTTCATTGGCCTATCTAAAATGAGATGAAGGCCTCTATAAATACATTTTCTTGTGGAGAGGTTCTGCATCATTAATCCACTCTCACTGCATCTTGAGCAGTACTATCACACATTAACAGAACTTGAAAACTATTCTGATCTCTCAGTCCTAGGCTTAAGAATCACAGAAATGTAGAATTGGAAGGAATCTCAAGAGGCCATCAAGGACAGCCCCCAGCATTGAGGCAGGATCATCCCTGAGAGGTGTTTGACAATCTGTTCTTACAAACCTCTGATGATGGGGATTTCACAACCTTCCTTGGAATCTGATTCCAGAATTTAACCACCCTGACAGCTAGACAGTTTTTACAATAATTATCAACCCCAAATCTCCTTTGTGGCAAATTAATCCCATTTCTTCTTATTCTACCTTCAGGGGACATTGAGAACAACTCATCACTTCTCCTCTTTACAACAGCCCTTAACATATTTGAAGACAGTTTCAAGTCCCCCCTTTCAATCCTTTTTTTCTCAAGACTAAACATGCCCATAAACTTTCTTCATAGATCATGTTTTCTAAACCTTTTATCATTTTTATTGCTTTGCTCTCTCCAGTTTGTCCATATGTTTCTTAAAAGGTAGGGGCCAGGATTGGATACTACTCCAGTGGGGCAGTGCTGAGTGTGGCAGGACAGTTGCTTCCCATGTTTTACATATGACACTCTTGTTAATACATATCTTTTTGCAACTGCATCACATTACTGACTCATTTTCAGTTTGTGATTCACTTACTCCCCAGATTCTTTTCAGCAGTACTACTTCCTAGACAGTTATTCCCCATTTTCTAGTTGTGCACTTGGCATTTCCTTCCTATTTTAGTACTCTGCACTTGTCTTTATTGAATTTCATCTTGTTGATTTCAGACTAGTTCTCTAATTTGTCAAGGTCATTGTAAGTCTAATGCTATTCTTTAAAGTGCTTTCAACACCTCACAATTTGGTGTCATCCATATGTTTCATAAACATACTCGCCATCCCATTATCAGAGTCGTAAATATTGAATAATACAGACCTACTGACCCTTGCAAGACCCCCACATGTTTGACGGCAAACTTTTGATAACTACTTTGAATACAGTTTGTCTATCAGTTGTATGCCCACCTTATATCAATTTCATCTAGATCACAGTTCCCTACTTTGCTTATGACCATGTCATGTGGGACTGTGTCAAAAGTCTTACTATAAACAGGATATATCACATCTACTGCTTTCATCTTATTCACTAGGTCAATAATCCTGTTAAAGAAGTAAATGAGGCTGGTTTGGCATGATTTATTCTTGACTGTGCTGGATATTCCTTATAATGCTATTATCCTTTAAATGCGCACAAATTAATTGTTTAATAATTGATTCCAGTAGCTGCCCAGGTATTGAAGTTAGGCTAACTGGCCCTTTTTAAAGACAGGTCTATGGCCCCAGAGCTCAGAAAGGAGGCACACTGAAAGGCACCGTGGGGAAAACCTGCAGTGCTATTGTCTGCATGTTACCTTTCGCATGAATATACAATGTAGAGCAATGGTTCACTTGCTGAGCCTTTTGGTTATTAGCATTCTGCAGAGAAAGCTGGCTGTTCTCATAGGGTTGCCAGATGGTTTCTGAAAAAATACCGAACCAAAAAAAAAAAAAAGGACCCAGAGAGTAAAATAATAATAAAAAAACAGTGTGGCCCCTTTAAGAAAAGCTTTTGAGGCTTTTTGTCCCTAACAGGCTGCTGGTGGCCGCCCGCCATCTTGCCTCCCTGTGCTGAGCTGGACAGCTCCCCTGCGGAACCCAATAAGCACCCAGGATTTTCGCATCCTGGCTGGGAAAAAATCAGAAAATACCGGACATTTTAGGTGTCCAGTGTTTTCTGAATTTTTTTACCGGACAGGAGGTGAAAATACCAGACTGTCTGGGTTAATACCAGACACCTGGCAACCCTATGTTCTCATGGCATTTGCTCTTCTTTGTTTCCAGCAGCAGTCACATTAAAAGAAACTAAAATTTCATTGCAAACTTTTTCTAATATTCCTTTTCCATGTCAACAAATGCTGTTAGTTGCCATGAGGATTTTGTGCCGCCAGGATTTTATGCAGTGGCCTCATTGACTTCTATACTGCAACACTGTGGGCTAGGGGTACCAGTAGGAGCAATCTTTTCCATCCATTAGCGAAGCCCAATTTTCTTTCCACATTGCTCTTTACAATCTGCTCTGTCCATTAGTGGGAGTCAGATCCTTCCCTTGTTAAAAAAGTTTCTTTCTACAGGCCAATGCAAAGGCTGAGCAGGGCCATGATCCTGGTCTTCCCTAACTCCTTTTTAGTGTTCTTTTCTGCAAGGAGTAGCAGGAAAGGAGAAGTAAGTAGTTCCTGGCTGTGCCACACACAGAACACAAAGAGGCAGACAAGAGAGAAACTTCCTGAGTGCTTTGGCAGAGGGGTTGCTCACAGTGTCGGCTTCAACATTAGCAAGCAGACTTTCTCTCTTTAAATGTACAAAACTAAACAACATTTTTAGGGTTGCCTGGCAGTAGCCTGTCATATGATTTGCTTTCATACAGCTCTTGGATCACCCTTTTAAGTTCATGCCTGGCCCACTTATGTGTGCGATGTTAAAATTAAATCATGTTGTGAATGCCAGCCGCATGTGGCAGCAGCAGAGCCCTCTCAGAGAAGCTGAGGCAGGCAGCCAAAGGTCTGTATTTACTTTTTGCTTTGGTTGCTGATTGGATTATCCATTAGACTTACGACATGACCTGGAAGAATTCAAGCCTGGCTACATTCATCAAATCTAATTTCTTTTTGATGAAAAAGAAATGTAATTATGGAGGTGCTTACCTCAAACCACTCTTCCTACTAGAAACAGCATTAATATCTACCAAGAAAGGCAGCCATCAGTTAAAACTGAGTCCATTCTGCTATGTAAGAACCTCCCAGATAATTTTGGGGCCATTTGTAAGGTTCTCTATCACAGTCTATATTTATCTCTAATTCATGCACAGATAATTCCTATTATCACTGAACGAGGAATAAAAGCCCTCTACCTGTTATCTGACTGCCCTCCTTTAGCTCCTAACTTAAATGATCCAAATTATTGGTGGGCAACCGCAGCCTGCAGGCCCCATGCAGTCTATCAGAATAATCATCTGGCAGGTCATGAGACATTTTGCTGATGTTGACCCTCCATAGGCACGGCCCCCCATCACTCCCACTGGCTGCAGTTCACGGTTCCCAGCCAATGGGAGCTGAGGGAAGTGACAGCCAGCACATCCCGCAGCCAGTGTGGGAGGTGCAGGAGGCCATGCCTGCAAATGGTCAATGTCAGTAAAATGTCTTGCAGCCCACCAGTGGATTACTTTGCTGGGCAGCATGTATCCCATGGACTGCTGGTTTCCCACACTGGTCCAAATTCTTACTTCATGCAAAGGGGGAAATGGATGCACTGTATTTCAATAGTTATAAGCAAAATAAATGGGTGGGAAAAGTTTATTTTTAAAATGCATCCCACATGCCATAATTTACTGAACTGTTGGAATAATATTTTTGGGTAAGAGTCCCTCTACTTCAGGAGTTTTCAGGAATTTGGGAATACTTTGGAAGATAGGAAAATAATTACCACTCATGTTGGCATGATACATTTTCCAGCTCAGCTGCTCTGCTTTGATTCACATGTTAGTCTCTGATTTATTCTTTGTGAGGAACTAATGCATTAGGTAAACAGTGAAAAGGTAGACACTTATTTGATGAACAACTTTTAAAAATTGACCAGCTCTTTCATGTACAGATTTCTAGCCCAATGGGTCATTTTTCAGATGAAAATGAATAAATCACAGTATTTACATTTTTACTGTGGCCCCGATTCAACAAGGTACATAAGCATATACTTAACCTTAAATTCAATGGGATTAATTGGTCACTTCAGGTTAGATATAGGGTTAATTTAGGCCATATCTCAAGGTATTTGATATATGTATCAGCAAGGTATTTATGTCTCAAATTCTGCTGTCAGACACCACTGTGAATCTCCCATTGACTTCCATAGGAGATGCATATGTTTATCTTAAGGTATAGTTTGTGCGATGACGCACTCTGGGATGAGATGAATGAGCAATGCCTAAGGCATAGTGGCTGAAGGAATTATGCCTGCAAATGCCAGGAGCAAGCATACATTTCTCCATATGTGCAGAAGAAAGCACAATTGACCAGTACCAGCAGAACGTATATGGCACATGTGTCCCTCTGTACAATCCTGCAGCCAGTTGCTGGTGTGTAAGCTGGGAGGAACCATGCCAGATCCCTTGTGGGGCACTAAGTGCTGCTTGCAATGCCCCTCTCCCATTCCCACAGGCATTGTACTCACATTATGGCCATCCCTGTTCCCAGTGTCCTTGCCAGTGCACCCAAGAGCTGCAGCCATTATTTATGTATAAATATATATTATACCCCACAGGCACTAGTGAAGGAAGATTTACAGACTACATACAGCACCAGTAGCATCAAATACAGTAGAAACTCTGAGTTACAAATGTCTCGGGAATGAAGGTAGCTTGTAACGCTGAATATAACAATATGATTGTTCTTTCAAAAATTATAACTGAACATTGACTTAATATAGCTTTGAAACTACTATGCAGAAGAAAAATGCTGCTTTTCCTTTTTAAAAGTAGTTTGCTTTTAATGCAAAACTGCACCGTTTGTTTTTGTTTTTGTTTTGTTTTTTCTTTTGTCTCTGCTGCTGCTTGGTTGTGTACTTCCAGTTCCAAACGACATCTGTGGTTGACTGGTCAGTTTGTAACTCTGGTGTTCATATCTTTAAGGTTCTACTGTAGTCACAAAACCATGTTTTGCTTATAACTGTATGAAACTGGCTTTTTTCCTCCTAAAAAAACTTTTATTGTTGCATGTGAGGACCAGCACAGAGAAGAATCTCTCATCCTCCACTAGTGCAGAAGTCTGCTGAAAACAGTGGGAGCTGATTTTTTGTGGGTTTCTCTAGCATGACCACATGCCATTTACATTTTTCTGAACCAAAAACTTTTAACAAATTGACTTGATTTCCCATTGTATTGATTGACCTCATTTTTTCAATGTCAAATCAAGAGAACATAATTACTTTCTGGACAAACAATCCATAATTCCAGTAAATGTCCTTTGTAAATGGAAGTTCATCTTGGGTACATTCTAACTAAAATAACTCTTATTTTGTTATAAGGAAACTGGAGAGAACAAAGCTTTATAGGAAAGCAAGAAAATCTCACTCCAAAAAAGAACTTGTGTACTACACGCAGTCTTCACATTTTGCGTCCAAAAATAAAATCATTCCGGTGCACTCTTTGCAAGGAGATGAACAAGATAATTGCACTGAATATGTACTCAGAAAATATCAGGCAGACCATGAAACATTGACCAGAATATGAGATTTTGTTCCTTATAAGTAGTTCTTTAAAAATCAAATGTTTTTGCTGCTTCACATAGCTTACCTCAAAGTTGGTCAAAGATGGTTTCTGCTTCAAAATAAATTGCCAGATTTTACCAGGATTTATACCACCAGGGATGAATCTTACCACATCACTCACATTTAATTGTTATTAATTGCTATTATTTTATTTATGCCCCAGTATCAGTGTGCTAACCTAAAACAGATAGTTAAGAAAATAATAGTCTCTTCCTCGCCCCAAAATTCTTAGTGTAGTGGCCTGATCCTGCAAATGTTTTCCGTTGGGCATAGTGCCAAGCTCAAATTTTCAAAAATCATATGTCAGATCTCCTACAATCACGTTAGACTTAAAAATCATGATATTTAAAAAAAAATTAGTGATGGGTTCCTTTCATTTGCCTTCACGTGTATCAGCCATTCAGGAGCATATTTTCAAGCATTTCTCTGTAACTGCTAGAACCTCTTTTATTTTAATAAAAGAACATAAGAACGCCCATGCTAAGTCAGACAAAAGGTCCATCTAGCCCAGTATCCTGTCTGCCAACAGTGGCCATGGTGCCCAAGAGGGAATGAACAGAACAGCTAATCATCAAGTAGTCCATCCCCTGTCGCCCACTCTCAGCTTCTGGCAAAGGGAGGCTAGAGACACCATCCCTGCCCATCGTCGCTAACAAACATTGATGGACCTATCCTCCACGAATTTATCCAGTTCTTTTTTGAACCCTGTTATAGTCTTGGACTTCACAACATTCTCTGGCAAGGAATTCCACAGGTTGACTGTGCACTGTGTGAAGAAATACTTCCTTTTGTGTGTAGCTGGCTGTTCCCTTTCTCCACAATGACTAGGGAGCTCACCCATTCCATCAGGTCCTCATTTTATTGTATTATTTGCATGGCTTCCATCCTTGCAAGCTTAGCCTTGAATTTTTTACAGAGTACAAATAACAAGCACCTTTTTACATGTATGGGTAACTGGAGGGATCTGCTTATTTGTCTGGATTATATATTCACTTTGCAGGAAACCCTATCCTTGAAACAGGTCAGGATATTCCCAAAAGAGTGCTTCCTAGCCATGTTCAGTATGATACTGTAGTGAGAGCACCCATTTTACGAGACTGAGTTTCTCACATGCAACCAGGCTTAAAATTGGTTTCACCTCTTTGGGCACTACAATGAATAATAGACCATGCAAGGTGCTTTTGGTTGATATTAGCAGTGTATCTCCCCTTCACTGGTATACTTGCTCCAGAATAACCCGTTACTTATATTTTTGTTGGTCCCAGTTTTGGTCTTATTATTAGCCTCTCATAATCTTGTTCAGACAGAATATTAACTTGAGCTCCTGTGTCCAGTTTCAGTGGAATAATTGTTCCTTTTTCTTTCATAGGCAGTACCCAGTCCCTCTATTCAGGCTTGTTAGATATCAGTATAGTTATGGAAAACTCCTCAACCAGCTTGTCTTTAGCCAAATGCACATGATTTTTTTGCATTTGGAATCTGCAGCATTTTGCAAAATGTTTATTTTTCGTACATTTATTACAGTTTCCCTCCTCCCAGGTTTCCCCCTCCCCTCTCCCACCCTCTCTTCTCCCCTCTCCCACCTCCTTTCCTCCGTCTCACCAGAGTTTCATCCCTCCCCCCCCCAGTTTTGTTAAATAAAGAGAGTTTGTGTTCATGAAAATACATGTATTTTATTTGACATCAGGAAGGGGGGTTAGGGAGGGGTAAGTGGAAGGACGTGAGGGAGGAATGAGGCACAAGCCCTCAGTGGGGCAGACCAGGGAGGCTCTTAGTGCTTCTCAGGGTGGAAGCTCTCCCGCAGGGCCCCCTGGATACTGATAGCCTCCCGGATGGACCTCCTGGATAGCAGCCTGCAGAAAGTTCAGCCAGGCTTACAGCAACGCATCCACGAGAAGCACCATAGTGCCCTGGGGCAGCTCTGGCTCCATGTTGTAGAGTGCTGTGGTGTCCCGAGTGAGGGCAATCGGAGCACGCAGAGACAAAATGCTTTGCTGGCCCTCATCGAGGTAGGCAAGCAAGCAGGGAAAGCTGAGAACCGGCTGTCCAGGGGGGTGTCCCTTTAAGTACAGGCCTCAGATAGCCTCAGGCAGCAGCCACACAAAGTAACTCCTGACCTGATGCTCTGCCGGACCTGGTTCCGGCCGGCCTTAAATGCAATTCAGCGTCCACTCAGTGTGGATGCACTACTTCGAAATAGCAAAATGCATTTTGTGTGTAGACGTGTTATTTCAAAATAACTTATTTTGAATTAACTATTTAATTCAACTAACTACTAACGCTGTAGTGTAGACATACCCTCTCTGACCAAAGACTTTGTCCGCTCACTAAAGTGACAGGTTTTACCAGATTTCCTTAATTCTGTGACATGTTGCTCTAGTGTTTCATCAGTTTTTTGCATGCATATAAAAAAGCGTGTGTCTCAAAGGTTTGTTCCTTTTTGGGATGCTATGTTCCTCAAATTTAGTCAGCATTTTACTTAACTTCATTCATTTACCTTCTTCAAACATAAAGTTGTTATAAATATCCAAAGCTTCCTCCCAAACAACAGGCATAAAGATTAATGATTTCACATTATCGTGTTTCTTCTCTGCTCCTGTTGTTGCTAAATACAATTCAAATCTCTTCTGAATATTTTCCAGTTCTCTCCATCATTGCCTGACCATTGCAGATGGGGGAGCAACACATCCATTTTGTTGTTTTTTCCCCTTCCTAAGTTAGTCAAGCTACTATTGTGCTCACCATATACATGCAAAAACCTCTGTGCCTAGAATTACATGTACCTCTCTGGTGCCACCCTTTGTCTCTACTTTCAGTTGCAAAGACAGGAGCTAACTTCAAAATTACTTCAATTTCCCTCTCATTCAGCGCTTCTGACACTATGTAATAGCGTTGGAGTTTATTAAATAACAAAGCAGTGAAAAAGAAAGGAGTAAAACTTCAATAAAATAAATTAGCCCTGGTCCACACTAGGGAGTTATTTTGAAATATCTCCCCTTATTTTCAAATAACAAGTGGAGCGTCCACACTACCGGGCCCACTATTTTGAAATAATGGGGTGGTTATTTTGAAATCTGTATTCCTACTTTCCACGAGGAATAACCTAATTTTGAAATAGTTATTTTGAAATAGCAGTAGCGTAGACACTCTGGTGCTGCTATTTCGAAATAACTACACCCCAGAGTAATTCAAACAGAGTACTCCCCACTGCTTCCTGAGGCTCGAAGTCGAGGTAGCGCATCCATATTAACAGAGCCTGCCTCAGACTAATTTTGAGGCTTCCCTGTAGTGTGGACAGACTATTGTGAAATTATTATTATGGGAGTTATTATTTTGAAATATGTTATTTTGAAATAATTTCCTAGTGTAGACATGCCCCTGGAGATGAACTGATGCATACAGCTATGTGGTGTTCCAATCCCCACCGCCTCCAGGGCACGTCTCCAAATTCCTATGTTCATATCATTGTCCTTTATGAGGGAGCATCTCTAAATTATCATCTTCTACAAACATCTCTCTACAACAGCTACACACCTGAATATAATTCATAATGTATAAAAGACAGTAATTTAAGATGAAGCCAACCAATGTTAGCCTTTGACAGCTTTATTTTATGAACTTAAAATCATAGAATACTATGGAAGGGACCTCGAGAGGTCATCAACTCCAGTCCTCTGCCCTCATGGCAGGATCAAGCATCATCTAGAAGATCGTCCCTGATAGATGTCTATCCAACCTACTCTTAAAGGATTAAACAAAGACTGTGAATGGCTAGCCTCTCTTGGTGTTCACACCTCCACATCAGCTGCTAGAAGTGGGCCTCATCCTCCCTGACTGAATTAACCTCGTTATCTCTAGCCTTACTCTTGATTGGTACTCTTTTCATATGCCTGTATATTTATACCTGCCTCTGGAATTTCTACTACAAGCATCTGACGAAGTGGGTCTTTGCCCACAAAAGCTTATGCTCCAATAAATCTGTTAGTCTATAAGGTGCCACAGGACTTCTCTGTGTTTATGCAGATTCAGACTAACAAGCTACCCCTGTGATACTTATCCTCCAAAGCACTTGCAACCCCTCCCAGCTTGGTATCATCTTCAAATTTAATAATTGTACTCTCTATGCCATTAAATCTAAATCGTTGCTGAAGATATTGACTAGAACCAGTCCCAAAACTGACCTCTGAGGAACCCCACTTCTTATGCCCTTCCAGCAAGACTGTGAACCATTAATAATTACATTATCAACCTAACATTCAATGAAGGTGCCAACAGCTCTTTGTCTGTGTAGATTCTTGCGTTAGTACCCTTCCTATCTAACTGCTATCCTTTGATCCTTATCTTCTTCTTTTTACCTATCTAATCTTCAGGTGCTTATAGATTACCAGTTCTGCCTACTTGTTTTTCTGTTTGATAGTTTCATACCCTCTGCTCTTTGTTTTCTGCCCCCTTCCTTTTTTTTTCTTCCCCCTTTCTCCCCTATTTATTTTGGGTCTGCACATCCTAAATTCAAAACTTCGGTCATCTGAAGAAGTGGGCTGTGTCCACAAAAGCTCATGATACTATCTACATGTTTTGTTAGTCTATAAAGTGCTACCAGACCATTTGTTGTTTTTTAAGTTTATCTCTGAGAACAGTTATCCAGCAAGTTATGCATCCACCTTATCGTAGCACCATCTAGGTTGTATTTTCCTAGTTTATTGATATGAAGGTCATGCAAGACCGTATCAAACTTCTGTTGCTGCAGTTCTTGTGGGAAAATCCTTTCCAGAGAACAACTTTCAAGCCCCTCATAAAAAGTAGAGAGCATATAGAAATTATATGCTCTCATCTAAATATGGTACTAAATATAATTGTAAAGTGAAATAGCGCTGTATCAATATCCTGAAGTTGATAATATACCACTTGAAAGCAATCAGAAAAATACTGCAACAGGAAAGTGTTTTGATACTTTGAGCCAGGAATTTTGTAAAGATTTTTGTGGGCATTTTATCATTATTATAGATGTGCTAAGGGACAAATTAATGCTTATGCTCAGACTTTTTAGGGGCAGGGTATGGTGTGTGTGTGCATGCGTGCACATACACACATCTTGATTTACTATGCAAGTTCCAATACACTCACTTGTAATGATTTTGTCAAATAAGTACTCCATTTTTATGCTGTCATTATAGTATTTTATTTGTGTGTTGGACCTTCCTGTATCAAGAGAGACGCTCACGCCTTCCTGTATAAAACTTGAGCAATCTGACTCTGTGGTAGGAAGTAAGAAGGGGTGTATGGAATAGAACTCATCACTATATCCAACTTACAAGAAGGCCTCAGAGCACCAATGCAGCACTGTTGTGCAGCTTTAGAACAGTGGGATCCAAGCTTATGTGGACTCAGCAATATTTCCCCTGCCCTCCCCTCTGTGAGACAAAGAACCCTCAATGCCAACTGGCAATGGGTTCACTGTTCTGCAATAGCAGCTCCTGATGCCCGACAAACTCACTATACCTAGCATGCTGCTTTCATGGCATTTAGCCACAAAAAATACCGTGTGACGTCTTGCTTGGAAGCCAGAATCATGCTGAATGTTGTAGAGTCTGCGCATACATTTCACAATGACATGATGTAAAAAGTTATGTCTATATACTGAAAATGTGTTCATAAAGGTCTTAATCAAGGCAGGGTTAACAAACAGGATTCTGCCAGAGAAAGGAGTTATGTTCCTCTATCTAGTTCAGTTCACGTGTAAATTAAGCATGGTAATCCAACATAATGGAAACGTCAGTTATATACAAAGTCATCAGGAAGATAGGAATACAACATGGTGTCAGCACACAATGGGATATATCACAGAGGGGTCATCCTGTCTCTGGGGCATGGGGGAGAGAACAATGAACTTTTCAGGATATAAGGAGAAGGCAAAAGGACACCACTTTATCTAGCACCTGCGGAAGTAACCGGGCAGTGCAATTGCATTCATGAAAACAGGATCCCAACCTGCCCTGGCTGCATGGGTGGTTGGTCAAGCCAGAGCTAGGGGGAGGCAAGCCTCCAGCCCTGCCTCTTCTGCTGAGGTCCTGCCCCTTCCCCACACCCACAGGGAGGCAGGGCAGCGTGCTGCACGTGCACTCCCCCCTCCCAACCACGGGGTTGGGTGGTGAGTGAGTGGGCATGCGCTTGCCCTAGCCTCCCCAGCTCCAGCATCTTCAGCCTGGAGCACTGGGGAAGGGAGGAGGGTGCACCACGTAGCCCAGCCCATCCTCTCCAGCCCCAGAGCACCGGGGGGCAGGCACTGGGAGCAGCAACACTCCGCCCCCAGAACGCCTACAGCAGGTGTTCTGGGGGGCGGAGTATGGGTGGGGCTGTGTCTGGCAGTTTGGAAAGGCAAAGCCTTCCCCCTCCTAGCATACTAGATGCCCATGCCTGGATGAAAGCACTATAAAGGATATTTAGGTGAGATAAGACTACTTTTAGTCAGATGGTTAGACTAAGTTGTTGGTTGTTCCAATTGTCCTTACTCATCAGCTCTTAAATCTTAGCCTTTGATAATAACCAGTGCTGTGATGTTACATAAGAACGGGTCCTCAGCTGAATTCAACAAACTGGTGTGTGCACTGGTGACAACAGACCTAGTATTAATGTGGCTGTACAGTGGATCAGTGGCTGAACGCTACAGCGGGGATGCTTCAGAGGGGTTCAGGGACTGGGTGGACTTATGGTTAACCTGCAAGGCCACATAAGGGCTGGCAGAGCCCTGAGGAGATTGTTTGGGTGGTTAACAGGCCAGAGTTGTCAAGGACACCCAGTTAAGCACAAGAGAATGATTCACAATTCTGGACACCCAGGGTACGTCTAGACTACAGATACTGTCGACAAAGCTTCTGTCGACAAAGAGCATCTAGACTACATCCAGTTCTGTCGACAAAGCAAGCTGCTTTGTCGGCATGAGAGTGTAGACACAAAGAACAGGGTAGATGCAATAACGCCTTCTGTTGACAGAACTCTGTCGACAAAAGGCATTATTCCTCTTAGAATGAGGTTTACCACTGTCAACAAAACTAATGAGTGGATTAGGCTTTCACAATGGTCAGTAGATAATAATCTCACTGAGTTTAAAACAGTCGACATGGAGACAGGATGCTATTAAAGCACAGGTTCCCAAACCAGGGGGTGCACCTCCCTGGGGGAGCATGAAGAAATTTCAGGGGGGGTGCGAGGCGACCCAGTCCCTCCCCCATCAATTATCCGCCCCCCCCGCAAGAAAGAGCCCGGTCCGTGCCAACTCAGGCTGGCTGGGGCGGAGAGAGGATGGAGTGTCCTAGGCAGACTTCAAAATGGCCACCTTAAAAGGGCAATGCCTGCTCTCCTCTTAAAAGGGCAACTTTTTGTTTTGCTCAACAAGTATTGCTGCTTTTTTGGGGGGAATGAGTGTTTCTCAAAATTCAAAAAGGGGGTGTGATGCCGAAAAGTTTGGGAACCACTGTATTAGAGGTACTTACATAGGCTTGATTCTCTTTTGCACTAAAGCTTCTTTACGCCACTCTGGCAACATGAAGGGACTTTAAAATATTTCAGAGCAGTTCAAAGGAACAATAGTGTAAATGAGAATCAATTTCCTAGGCTGTTCTTGAGTCAGCTTGTCTAGCATAATGTGGATGCTTTGCACTGCTCTGCCAGCATAATCCGCCTATGGAAAGATCTCTGTAGGGAAAGAGAGATCTGTTGGTGGCATCACCTTTATTTTCTTTTTCTTATTGAATAAAACAAACTACTCTTCCGTAGGATTGTTAACAGCTTGGATGATGGTGGCACATATGCTATAGTGGTAGCAGAGCAGAGAGAGTTTATTTCTTTATTGAAAGGGCTTTTCTGCTGCTCAAGAAGACTGTTTGAACCAGCACATGCCTATCAAAGTAACCAGTCTCCTAGAGAAAACTGCACAAGTGGTGGTCACTATGTATACAGCAAGGTTAAACAATGTGTTCTCATGCCATGAGAAAATGTCTGCTTGATATCAGCTGGACAGCAAGAGTCTATTATAGTGGCTTTAGCAAATAAAAGTTTTCTTGTCAAATCAGGGCACATTTCGCTGTCTCTTATCTAGGGTGCATCAAAAGTCATGGTTCAGTTTTATATATTCAACTTTCTTACCAATCCAAACAGTTGGGGAGAAAAATAACAAAGAAATCATGCAACACTTGCAAGGAACAAAAACAACTTTAAGCAAAGTAAGAATTGGGTGCCTCACAAGACTGATGATAATCTCCTTATGAAATACAATTGTTAATTATTAACAAAACAGGCAAGGAGAAATCTAAAACCCCATGCATATTAAATTAATTCATGTTTAAATGTGAGACATATTAGTTTTCTCCAGCATGAAAGTTCCTCTTTAATGTCTTATTGGCATTTAGTTAAAATCCTGATTAACTGATGTTTAGTATACTGTAATAGTAATAAAGAAATCATTTACAATCAAGACACTATCTCCAGAAGAAAATGTAAAAAGAAATATGCATTAGAAAGACACTCTTGTGGCTTTCTGTTCAGTATCTGGCTCATCAAAGAGAGCTCACTAAAAATACAGTTTATAAAATAGAACACAGCGGTCCACAAAGGATGGTGCAAAGCATAACATTTCAGCATCATGGGCAAGGGAATTAAAACAGCCCTTCACATTAACAGTCGTAAGTTTTCACCATCTATGTATTCTGCTGAAACTTTTTTTGCTCTTAAAATAAGATTTCAGTGGAACTTGAGTCATGCAAAGGCCTTGTCCTGGGCCTGTGAATTGCACTCAGCTATGTTTAGTGGCTTATTCCAGATCACACAGTAAGTCAGTGGAAGGGCTGGGACTAGAATCCAGTTGCCCAGTGTCCCAGTACTGTGGCTTACTGCCAAGATGTCAGAATAGCGTGCCTGTTATTTAGAAAGATATTTCAAAATAATGGGCGCATTATCAAGATATGGAATACGCTATTTCAGGATACTGGAAGTATCTTGAAATAGTGCCGCAGTGTAGACATACCTAAGGACCAGAAGAACTAGTGGACAGAAGGGTGCATGAAAGCCAGATATACCTAACATTCCCTAAATTTGGGTTAATAAATGCCTCCACTTAATTAAAAAAAAAAAAAAAAGGCTGCAGAAGTAAAAACAATCCACAAGGTTCCAAATGACTTACTGACCAAACTCTTTAGGTCAGGACTCCTTCCCACAAAATCCAAAGGCTCTTTTCTTTTGTCTTCTTAGAAGCAATGCCAGAGAGAGACTGGGAGAAAGGGGGATATGTTTAGGTGCTTGCCCTTCCTCTATAAAGTTTTTAGGCTCTCTTTAAAAAACATTTCCAGCTGAGAAGCAGGAGTCGGTCACTCTGTGCTGTTTTTTGGCTAAGATGCAGATCTCTTTAACCTACTCGGGTTTCTTGCCAAAGAATGGCCACTTGTAGGCAATGGTCCATCAGCTTTGTTGACAGTTGGCTGGGGTGTTAGCTTGCCCTTTGTCTTTCAGAAACTGGTTTAACCACCTCCCAGACTTAGCTGGGAAATATACTTCAGTCGTGGTTTTAGCTTGGGTTCATAACTTTACATACAATGAAGTTTCAGGGCTGTGCCCACGAAAGCTCATGATAACATGTATATGTTTTGTTAGTCTTTAAAGTGCTACCAGACTATTTGTTGTCTTTTAAATGTACATATAATGTCACTCTATGCACTTTACAATGCCATTACAGATTAGCAAATTATGAGTTTTCAAATGATATCTCAAAAGGCACACTTTCTACAAAGATTATTATAGTATGTATAATGGAATACAAGGGTGCATTCCATCACAGGGTAGAAAATCCACAGGTAGGAGGCCATACCTATTGTTGCCAATGGCAGAGCAGGACTGCAGTCTGTCTGAAGGGGTAGGATGCTTCACCCTTTGCCGACATTCCAGATGCTCTGCTGAGCAGAATATTTGGATTTTACAGCATACATAATTGAGACCTCTACAACAGCAAGGGTACTTTCCTGATTGTATATGTTAGTAATGTACATTAAAGCAAAATTCAGATAAGATAACCAATTTTATAGCAAGTCCTTTTTCCTCTATGTATGTTGTGCTTTTTGCTTTTCCTTAAAATAATAACCATAGTTAGCACCCCACAGTTTAACAGCATAATACATTGTTGCTCTCTTGCTAAAAATGCCTTCCTTCCCACCACTTAATGTTCTGTGTCAACAGAAATGGTACTGAGATTTCTAAAGAAGCATATATTTTGTATTAAGGAAACTTTTACTGCTGTAGGACTTATTCCAGTACAGCTGGGTAAATTGGAAGTTTGGGCACATGAGGCTCACAGGAACGCTAGGGTGTGGATCTTGAGGGTGTTCAGCGGAAAGAGATACCTGCCTGTGCAAGTAGCTAATGTCCAGCCACAATGTTGAGCATTGTGACCAGGGTTGGTGACCTTTGAATACTATTGGACAAATGGATGGATTGTGGGATTTTTGTTTGCTTGATTTCTTTTGTTTAAGGAGTAGCATGAAATGTTATTGCTGCAAATCTAAATACAACATAGTTTGTTTCAGTGACACACATCCAACACGGCCTATTTCTGGAGAGGTTACCAGGAACAATGCTGATCATATGCTATCAACCTCTAATATGCACAGGAAGACCAAATTTACTGAAACATTATTCTGAGCTAAATATAGTGGGTGTGGACATGATGACCTCTATTCAAATTCTGTGAGATGATTGAACCTTGTGGATAAAATTTTCTAGTTCATATTATGTATGTATATAGCAGAAAGGTGTATGTGATGTTTCACTGTTGATTAGAAGATAAAAACCCTGCCCCAAAAAGCATAAATGATGTCAGATGTTTCAAAGAGGCATAGCTTTTTCTGTTTTACGTGCTTTTTCGACCCACTGCCCCCTTATTATTCTGTGGGACCTACAATCTGGTGCCAGTTCTTGGAGAGCAGATTTTTGCAGTGTAGACTTACATAGTAAAACACTGCAGAAACTTTAGATGTCCTTGAAGCACACTGCACCTGGGATTGAGTCAGGACTTTAAGTCAATGGCCATATGTTGGGTGTGTGGGAAGAGAAGCTGAGCTGCAGCAGGAGTTTCAGGTTCTGACTGACTCATTGCTAAATCCCTCTGAGACTGACAGGAAGCACACAGTGAGCAGGAGCTCTGCCACACTTGGAAAGGGTGCAGAGTGGGCTCTATCTCTGAACTGAGCCAGTTCCACTTTGGGGAGCCAAGCACCAGAAACACAGTTTTCTAGACTAGCAGTAATGTAGAGCAGGGCCTGCACTCTTCATGCATATTTGTCTCTGGCAGCGCCGTCTTTAGGCATACACGGAGTACATGGCTATGTAGGGCATCCAAAAATGTGGGGCACCAATTCTGGATGCCTCTATGGTAGCCACATGTGATTATGTGCTTATGGAGGGCCCTGATTGCCATCTGCTGGTTCCCAGCTGGCCCAGCCCTTCCCCCTGGCTACTCTCTCAATTAAGGACAGCAGGGCTGCCTTCTCCCTTCCCCCTTCCTCCCGTCCTGCCCACGTGTTCCTATTGGCCAGCTGGCCACTGAATTGAGGGCTCCCTCCTGCCACACTAGGGGTGGAGAGGAGTCTGCTGCCTCTACAGCTCCATGCCAGTCCCAGGAAGGCCCCGAGCCCTGGCAGAAGCCGTACATGGGGGTGGGAAATTGTGGGGAGGGGCACAAAGGAAGTCCCGAGCCCCAGCAGAAGCTGCTCATGGGGGGAAGGGGAGCTGTGGGGGGAGGGGAGGGAAGCCATGGGGAGCCCTGAACCCTGTCAAAATCTGTGCCGGGGGGGGGGGGGATAGAGGGAAGCCACGCCCCAGCAGAAGTCGCATATGTGGGGGAAGGGATGCTGTGGGGAGCCCTGACCCTTGGCAGAATTCAGGAAGAGGGGGTTGGAGAAAGAAGCCCCTGCAGGAGCTGCATGGAGTCGGAGGGAAGCCCTGAGTCCTGGCACAAGCCACATGGGTGGAGGCGCAGCCTTAGGCAACTCGTGTAGAGTCCCATACATTTTAAGGATGGCCCTGGTGGCTGGTCCCTTTACAGAGGCACAGGTGGGGGGGGATGTGACCTGAGCCTTCTTATCCACTTTTTATACCTGAAGGGGCCTGCTCTTTCTAGAAATTATGCTTTGCAATGCCCTCTGTAACCAAAAAGGTTAAAGTTAACAAATTTATGTAATTCCCTAATCTTGCTCATTATCTTTTCTTAAATGACTATCTCCCTCTCAGAGGTTCATCATTTCCATGACTTTCACAGGCCTTCCTAGTGAGTAGACAAACCACCCTCTGTTTTTGGATGTTAATCACAACTAAATAACAGATATAATTTTGAGTAATGAGTATCAAATACTCACAGGAAATCATTTATGATCAATTCAAGAAGTACAAATATCATTAAAATCTGAATAATAAATTTAAGAAATTTGCACTCTGGTCACTGGTAAAAAGAGACTGAAATTGCCCAATAAATTGTAAACACAAATACAGCAATAATTTATGGTGAATAACACATACAACATGTTTACACCACATGTAATATAGCACTGAACTCTTCACGAACTGAATGTTATGCTGACCCTTCTAATAAGTGGCATAGTCAGAATGAAGTGTGATGGTGTCTTCCCACGTCTCTCTCCTGCTCCCCCCCCCCCGCTTTATGAAATTGAGTTATGCATATTTGTATTCATAACACAAATACACTTTGGACAAATACCTCATGTAACCTAGCAAGTTTAATGTCACAATCTGCTGGATTTGTATATCTTATTTTGCTATATGTATCATTCTTGTGTGTAAAGTTAGAAATATGGGATAGATGGTTTAAATGTGCAAATGAAAGCCATCAAGGATGTTTCCAGTACTCTGGCAACCTTAATCACTCAAGCTATGTCTACACTACAGGCTTCTTGTGCAAGAGAGCATCCACACTGCAAAAGCACATCGAAAAAGCAATGCGCTTTTGCGCAAGAGAGCGTTCAGACTGCATGGATGCTTTCTCGAAAGAAAGCGCTGATAGCTATTCACAGAATGGCCAGCAGGGCACCTGTGCTTTTTTTGATAGGGTTTTTTTGCGCAAAAAGAGGCAGTTCCTCGTCCACACACCTTTTTGTGCAAGAGCTCTTGCGCAAAAAGGAGTTATTCCTTGTAGAAAGAGGAATAACTCTTGTGCAAAACCCCCTCTGTTCTGTCAATTTACTTGCGCAAAAACGCATTTAAAGTGTAGATGCTCCACAAGTTTTTGCACAAAATCGGCTGGTTTTGCGCAAAATCTCTGCAGTTTAGATGTAGCCTGGGTGATCACCTTAATGGCCTGTAAGCAGCCTTGTTTTGTCTCTTAAGTTTAAGCAGCGGTTGGTCCTGGAAAGACATGTTTCTATGCCAATTTGTACTGGAATATTAGTTTAACCAGGCATTTTCCAGTCAAGTGGGATGGAGAACAAAGAATTCCCATCCAAAAGGATAATCGCGTCCGGGTGCTATTTCGAAATACCCTATTTTGAAAAAAGAAATGCAGTCTAGACACGGTTATTTCAAAAGAAAACCCTTCTTTCGAAATTACCCTTACTCCTTATAAAATGAGGTTTAACAAATACAAGGCCATCCCCACACCTGGCATGACCCCCTTTGATGTTAATGAGAGAAAAAGGTACTTGGCTGGCACTCGGCACTTTGGAAATATGCTTCTGTGAAAAATAGTGACCACAGAGATTATTTGTTATTATTATATCCTAGGGAGGCTACGCCCACTACTCTCTATGCTCACCAACCCCCCTCTCTGGCTGCTTTCACTTTCATGGCCAGAGAGCCTGATGATATCATTCTGTTGCACAGCAGGAAAATCTTTTTTACATATAGAGATTGTAGAAGGATCCTTCTACATCAGGGATGGCCAACCAGTTAGGCTATGTCTACGCTACGAGTGTTCTCAGCAAAAAATATGCTAATGAGGGACTCATTTGCATGAGTTGCAATCTCATTTGCATATTTTCTGCCGATCGGTTTTTGCGCTAGGGGTTTTTGAGCAAAAATAAGCAGTGTGCATGTTTTCTTTTTGCGCTGCAAAAACACCCTTTTCCCACAAAATCGGCATACCTCCTTTTTTGGGGCATAAGGATCTTGTGGAAAAAGGGGGTTTTGTACAAAAATAAAATGTCCACACTGCTTGTTTTTGTGCAAAAATCCCTAGTGCAAAAATGGATCGGAAGAAAATATGCAAATTAGATCACGATTTATGCTAATGAGTCCTTCATTAGCATATTTTTTGCTGAGAAAACTCGTAGTGAAGAGACATAGTTTTAGAGATGAAGAGCCAAAATAGTGGTGGATAGAGAGCGAAGAGCCACGTATTATATTATATATTTATTTTATATATCTATATATAGAAAGATAGATAGATAGATAGATATTGTACATAAAATGTAGTGATAAAAATAACATTACAGAACATTTTGGACAAAAATCAATAAAAAAGTCTCTAGTCACTTAAAAAAAAGGAACAAACATCAAAATAAAAAAAACACCTTTAAAAATACAGTAATATTCTCACACACACACACAAAGCATCCCCACCATGTATTTTAAATTTAACACTACTGCCCTATTATGTCCTGTGAGTTTTTTAAAATTAAACTGAACTCAGAAGTAAATTAGCACAATTTGAAGTGCCTGTTTCACTCCAGCTTGTTGATCTCTGGTATGATTTCCTCATTTTTTTTTTACTTATGAAGATTATGGCTTTTTTATAGTTCTAAAAATTCAGGTCTGTCTCAGACTTCAAATATGAGAGGTTCAAAAACAATAAGGGAGAGACTCATATCTCAGAATAATTGCTTCAGCCTGGCAAACAATAGCCTTTGAATTTTCTTTAAAGAAACACAGTGTAAACCAGGTACATGCTGATTCTTTTTTTTTTTTTTTTGCCCTAGAATTTAAATATGACATCTGTGTTGGCTGCTGTGATGGGGCATCCGAGCCCCGCACTCCCATGGACCCGACTCTGGCGCTGTATGGGGGGCAGAGCCCAAGGCAACCAGCTTGTGCCGCTTGCTCCGAGGTGGCGGAGCAGCTGGGAGGCAGCGCGCCTTGTGTCAGGAGTGCAGCATCTGGCTCCAGAGGGCAGGGCCCAGGGGGACACTCATGGAGACGGCGGAGGTGGTCAGGGGCAAGCGGCGGGGGGTTTAAAACCCCAGTGGGGAGAGCGAACGGGGGGGGGAGCTGGCAGAGAGAGGAATCTCTCAGAGAGAGGCGAGCTTCTCCCTCCCTCTGAGGAGAAGTGCCCACAGCAGGAAGGGCCCCTGGTGGGTATGAGGATATGGTGGTGGAGGTAACAACCCGTGAGTAGATACCAGTGAGCCCAGCCGAGTTCAAAAGGCAGGGACCAAGGGGGTAGGAAGTGGTCCAAAGCGGGGCTTTTTGCACAGCCCGTGGGCTAGCAAGTTTCGGGAGGAGCCCCCGCTGGCTGGACAGGACCTTAATTGACCCTGTCCTTAGGGCCCTGGGCCGAGACCCGTGAGAGAGGGTGGGTCCGGGTCCCCCTACCCCCTCTCGTTCCTGAATAGATGGATTTCAACCGCCCCGGCACAAGGGATAGGAGGGAGGTCCTCCCGTGCTTCCCGAGAAGCCCCAGTGTGTGGTCTGTAGCCGGGCAGGACATATCATTGCCTAGAAAAAAAAGCCCAGGGCTGCGGACGTTTGCTGGGCAAGTTGGGCCACCGCTTCTAGCGGGACTGACCTATGAACATTGGGGTGGGGATAATTGGGCTGGGGTTACGCCCCTTGTGGATCTGAACGTAGGGGCTTCGGAAGAAGATGCCTTAACTTTGGTTATATTCCTCTAGTAATAAAGGTGGGCTGCTCCCTGACACTCGGGGCCACAACGTAATCAGACTATAATTTTGGGTTTTTTGTAATAAAAGGGGCCGCATCCCTGTCCCCGGAGTTGCGGCATCACAGCTGCCTTATTCTACATCCACGAAGACTTTGAGTTTAAGGTGCTTCAGCCCCAGCCCCCCGCTCTAACCCAAAGCTCCACCCCTCCCCCAGAGCCAGGCATTCGCAGCCCCCCTTCGCTCTAACCCAATGCCTCACCCTTCCCCCAGAAACAGGCACCCTAACCCCCCGCTCTAACCTAATGGCTGGGTTACCGAGCCGCTGCCGCTGCCACGCGCTTCTCCCTCCAGGCGCTGGGGCACCATGCGCAGAGCGGCCAGCCGTGAGCAGTCCGGGCGCACAGCTCAGAAGCAGCAGGAGCTGCATTTCCTTAATCAAAGAGTTGCAGGTTGGCCACCCCTGTTCTACATCCACTGGGCTCAGCCCTGAGGAAATAGATAACAAAAGGACTATCGCTTTCCCAAAATTCAGTATAAAAATGTATACCCTGTCTCACAGCAGCAGCTTGGGCCTCAGTGAGAAGCACCACTCCACGGCTGCTGCAGCTCCAGTGGACACAGCTGGGGAGGTACATTTCCCCCAGCTAGGGTAGGTTCAGGTTCATCTGCCTCCTGTGCTCCCCAGCCAGAGTGAGGAATGCAGCAAACTGTGCACTTTCCTCTTCCTCCCTGACAAAGGGGAACAGCCAGCAATGTTCCTGTATGAATTGGGGTGGTGGTTTCACTCCCTCCGCTCTCCCTAAAGGGTGCTGGGAGAGTGGAAAGCTTGGGGTTGAGGCAGTCCCAGATGGGGGAGGCATCATCCCCAGCCAGCCCCTTTTACCTGCCTGATGAATCTATTTCTTTTCTATATGGTTTTATGAGAAGCAATCCCATTCTAGGCTCATCCCGTTTTCCTGGCACAGCCACTGCTTTACCTTTCTTTAAATTATGATAATAATAATAAGATGTATACCAAATGTGGTGGTCCTAGCTCTTACCATTCAGGAGTTCTTGAACAAACAGACAAACACATAGTCAGACACACAAACTCTCTCAAAATATATAGATTTAAAAGTATGATGAGGTAAAATGACTGTAATTTGTCTTGAGCATTTATCCACATAGGTTACTTAGGACTAAAAGGTCTGATTTTCAGAAGTGCTGAGCACCCAGCTGACGTCAAAGGTTCAGCCTTTTTGAAAATCAGCCTCAAAGAGTAACTTAGAATGGTGATAATTCACAAACTCAAAAGGAGATCAAAGAAAACATTTACATCAGTAAGAGAGTTACAGTGATCCATGAATATGATAAAACATTTCAAAGTTTGTCCAGCTTAAGGAAGGTCCCGATTAACACAACAGCAAGCATTTAAAATCCTGATAACACAAGGGCTCCCTGACCTTGTTGGCAGCCTGGTTGATGTAATAGGTTCTCAAGGATGAAACTCTTTTGAAAAGTTTCTAAGCTATCATGCGGCACAGCTGTCACTCATGGTAATCTTTAAAAAAAACTACTGCAAAAATGCACACAAAATCATGCTTCCCATTGATGTTTGGTTCCCTGAGTTCATCAAATAGGATTTTGCCACACAAGATATATTTTTATCTATCTTTTCCATAAAATCACCGGTGGCTTTAAGTAACATTGTGCACCAGCAGCTTAGCTTTAGGGACTGAAATTGATTTTTATCATTATAGTATTTCAAGATTCACAGTGTGTGCTTTACTCTGTCTCACAAAATTGTTCAGTGACACCCACGCCATAAAAGGCAGTAGTAGAAGCTGTATTTTTTTAAAGCATTCAGACTGACTTGGCAGATTATAACAATGCTAGTGATGAAAGCGTCAGTACCTCTCCCATATTTTTATATCCATGTATCAAATGCTATTATTGCAACATCTGGCCATTTAGGACTTCTTAATTGTCTTTTGATTGCACATGATATGACTCTCTCGGGTTACACATGGTTGAGGCACACCTTGCCAACATGTGCTCTTAGCATAAGGAAGCTTTGACTGTGCCCTCCAGGAGGCCAGCTTCTCATGTCCGCTAGTAAGAGACAACATAAGCTCTCCCCGTTAGGTCTATGCAGGGCCCACTGAGTTTAACAGGTTAGCAACAGGCACTCTCCTATCCCTGAGCCCTCTGAGGGTACGTCTATATGGCACGGCTATTTTGAAATAAGCTATTCCGGAATAGTTATTCCGAAATAGCTTATTTCGAAATAGCATGTCTACACTGCAGGGAAGCCTCAAAATGAGACTGAGGCCGACTTCCCTAATGTAGATGTACTATCTTGATTTAGAGCCCCACAAGGCACTGTGGAGAAATAACTTAGAATGTCCCTGGTGAGAGGCCATTTTGAAATAGCAGCAGTGGAGTGTTGACACACGCCTTATTTCAAAATAGCTATTTCAGAATAGGTGCTGTTCCTCGTAGAATGAGTTTTACAGGTTTCGGAATAAGCCGTCTGTTATTTTGAAATAATTTTGAAATAACAGAATGGCTGTGTAGATGCTGACATTGTTATTTTGAAATGACACTAGTTATATCGAAATAATGGTGCAATGTAGATGCACCCTGAGAGTCTCCTTGGAAGTCTAAGCCCTGCCCCACTTGCAGTATTCACAGATTTGCTGCTTTCAAAGAGGCAGTGCACCATCGCTTTTCTATGCCATTTCACATCACTGCTCCACTTAACAGCATTGAAATATGTTTATAGTGAAATCAAGTATAAGGTTATTTAACAAAGCAAAGAGATTCAAGGAATAGCAAGCAGTAGTATTGGAAACAATAATATTGTAACACATTCTAGAACCTTGTCTTAATTTTCAAGAAAATCTCATGTCTTGTAGAGTATTGCATATGCACACCTAGAATCCTTGTGGTGTTTATAGTCAGGCTTTGCTGTTCACGAGAGAAACTCTACGAGCTTGCTGTTTGCCTTCTGGGTGAAGGACCAAGTGTGTTCCTTTTCCTCTCAAGATATCCAAGCCCATCCTTTGTCTTCATTCTTAACCAGGACTGTTGTTTAGATTCTTTCTGTAGATTTTCTCTTTTGTGGATTTTACAACCTTTTGCCTAGCTGCAGGTTAGTCGCATAGGCCTCCATTTTGAGGCAGGCAAAACATAATACACACATATGACCAGACAGGGAGCTAAGCATCTATTACCTTACCCCTGATTATAGGGTAGCCAATTTTCCTGACTGGATGCCATTGCTGTGAATGACATCTGGTCTGTACAATCAGGAAAGCTGGCAACTGTACACCTGAAAGGAATCTGTCTGAGCCATGTGAGCTCTGGTGACTTGCCTTAACTTCAAGACTTTAAGAACGTCATTTGCAGTATAGATATACAGGGAGCCAACAGCCTGCACAGGCCTCTTGGCAAGGTGGGGGGAGGGCTGGCTCTGCACTCCAGGAAGGGGAAGGGCCTTGGGCAGAGGGGGTGGGACCAGAGCAGCCTGCCCTCTGCACTGCCCAGAGCATGGCATGTCCCCTGCCCCCAGCCCTTAGGGCCACCTGGAGCATGTTGTGCAGCACTCTGGCAGCAATTTAAAGGGCTCAGAGCTCCGGCTACCATAGCAGTAGCAGTGGCAATGGCCAGGAGCCCTGGACCCCTTTGAATAGCCAGGTCTGAGGCAATTGCCCCCTTTGCCTTTACCCTGGTGGTGGTTCTGTAGATACAGAATTTCTTAACTATTATCCATACATGCATTTCACAATGGCTATGATGACTGGTGAGTTATTAGCTCAGTAAAGATCTTACATGCCACCCTTTGGTGAACTATTATGCCTATCTCTGACCCAGAGGTTCCCAGTAAATCCCTACACATTTCCTGTATCCTCTCCCAGTTAGCAGCAGGAAGCCCCTGGGTCACATATGCGCATCAGAGTGTCCCACTGACAATGAGGATAGAAATTAGGTTCTACTGCTCCAAGGAGGCAAGTTTGGTTTTCTAAAGTGCTGGGTACCTACAGCTTCCATTGATATCTGTGAGATTTGTGGGTGCTCAGTAGTTCTGAAAATCAAGCCATTGATATTTAGGGGCCTAAATAGGGATTTAAGTACCTAAGTGTGACATTTTTGACCAGCGTAAATTGTCACTTTTATAAACACCATTGATATGCTCTTCATTTTTTGTTAATTTACAACTGTCACTGACTTCAGCCCCTGAGAAAGCTGGGCTTCAGGCTTTCTAGTTTAATGTTATCTACCAGCACACATACCATGCACTGTGTCTTAAACAAATGTTTGAAAAAACAATTTCATTGTGTGTCCCTAACCCTAGAGAAATTTACACATGAGTAGCTTTAAATATATCACTTCCATCATCGAACAGACCTGCTCAGAAAACCAACGACAATTCCTTTGAGATAGAGACAACCTCCTCTCCAGTGATGGTTGCCTTTTGGGCAGCAAGAGGATCATACAATGTCTCTCTGTATAAGTCTTTTCAGTCTGACTCCCTACCATACCACCCCCATTTGCAGAAGGTAAATACAATAGTCAAAACAGAAGACAAAATATTATCTTATGTGAGGGAGTGAGAGGAGGGCCTTGCAGTACAGGGGATAAACAAAATGTTTTTTCCCAGCTAGCCCCACCCTGCTTTGCCTGCAGCCAATGCCATGCCAGGAGGGAGGGTAAAAGAAAGGAACCTGGCTCAGCTAGCTGCTGACCAGCAAAGGAGACAGGAGTGTGCTTCTGCAGCTGGCAGGATCTGCACCAAAGTCTGTCTGCTGGGACAGCCATAGGAGACAATATACCTCCAACCCTGCACCCATCCCAGGACAAAGGGAAGGGGGAAACATGCTAGAAACCCTCACTGAGATAGAAAATCTGGACTCTTGGGGACATGCCCCAAATTTAAGGCCTGGACTAACATAGTGGGCTGGAGTTCCTAGGCCCGGGGCACCTGTGGCAGTGGTTTGCACCCCGTTTCTGCCAGCTAATCCCGGGGCCTAACCACTAGGCCACCCCGCTGCCAGTGAGACCCAGCCACACCTGACAACACTGCATCTTCTAAAAATGAAGTATCTTCTGTAACACTCCTTACAGCCATGGGAAGTTCCACATTTAAATTCTGATGCATCAAAGTGATCATATGATTCACAGTAAGCTTTCTATCTGATTATCAGTTTTATGTGCTATGTAGTAATAGTAAAGAAGCTGCCGCAGGACTTACAACATATCATTATCCAGTATGGATGGTACATTTTCTGTGTAGCTGGTTTTAATAGACTGCTCATAAAAAAAACCCAAATTATGTTTTTGAAGTTGGTGGTTAGTGGGTAAGTGTTGGGCAGAGATTTCAAGGTCAGAAGGGAGCATTGTGATGACCTTGTTTGACCCCCTTTATAACACAGGCCATAGAGCATATGTTATGGAAAAATGTCCCATCTTGATTTTAAAATAACCAGTGATGGAGAATTCATCATGACCTTTAGTAAACTGTTGCCATGGTTCATTACCCTCACTATTTCTAGATTTGTTGAGTTCCACCTTCCAGCCATTGGATCATATTATATCTCTCTGCTAGACTCAGCAGCCCACTATTAATATTTGTTTCCTATTAATCAAATATCAGTGTCCTGGCCTCTTTGTTATTTACCACTCCCCCTGATTTTTTTCATCATCTACATACTTTATCAATGATGATTTTGTTTTCTTCCAGGTCAATGATAAAAAATATTAAAAAAGCACAGGGTCAAGATCGGATGCCTATCGACCCCTTAGAAACACCCTGGCTCAGTGATGATTCCCCAATTACAATTATATTTTGAGATGCATTAGTCAGCATTTAATCTATTAATGTGTACCAAGTTAATTATGCATCATTGAGTTTTTCATACGGAAAGTTGTGTGGCACCAACTCAAATGACTTACAAAAAGTCTACCCATTGTCCTTCATTTAAAATAGTTGTAATCCATTAAGTTCCTGTGCTTCTATCTGTGCTGCCCCCTGTAATGCAGCCCATAGCCCTGCATTATGTATCCATTATTGGACTTCACCCAGTGAATGAGACTGTTTGCAATAAAGTGAGTATTGATGTAACAGCATGCTTTACATTGATCAGCACACTTAAAACTGTTTTAGTTATTTTAAAAATAGGCTTCTCTATCCTCAGATGAGTTTCGTAACGTGCATCTATAAATCCACGTTTCCTTTTTCCTCCCTTTAAATAGCTGCATTATATTTTCATGTTTTATCTACACCCTTCTGGATATTAATAATGAAATTTAACCTTGTGAAAGAAAGAAGGATTCTCTGTTTCAAAGAAGGATGTGTTATGAAGCCATTTGATGCAGCAATAATATTGTGTTTGTAATATCTCTTTGACAGGAGAATATTTATGTGGACAACCCTACAAGATGATACAAATACAAATGAATACAGTAGAAGGGGCTTAGGAAGAATCATTTAACATGATGAATCAGATGTAATAATTTCCTTGCTTCCTTGCAGTTGAAATAACTTCATAGACAACACAGCTGAGTAACTCACAACAAATGTTTCATCTGACAAATTTAGCCTCTTTCTTCTTGTAGAATTTTTATGAGTAAAACATGATTTCTTCAAACGTATTTGTTGTTTCAATTCAATGGACAATTTCATTGTGCTGATTGTCTTCCTTCATGGATTGAACACATGGATTGAACCTGTGGCCAGGTGCTGGGCAGTGAACCACCCTGCAGCTCTGGGGGCCAGGGATGGGGTATACCACTCAGCGCCTCCCCTCCTGCCGTGTCTGTTGGGAGAGGCATGTCCTGCCCCACCTCTCAGCCAACCAGTGCTGGGCAGGGGCGGGGTCTCTTCCTGGACATAGAAGAGTGGCGGAAGGGCTGTGTAGAGCCCAGCACGGCAGCCTTAGAGCAGCTGTGACCTGGGCAGCAGCGCTCAGCTGGCGGCTGGGAGGCAGTGCAGGGCAAGGTGAGGGAGGCGGAGCTAGTGCTAGGGGGCTCTGGGCATGGGGGGCTCTAAGAGGCAGGGGGCTGGCACTATGGGGCTCTGGGGATGAGGCTAATATTGGGGACTGGGAGAGGTCCTAGGGGGTTTGGGTGCAGTGGGGCTCTGGAAACAGGAGGCTGGCACTGGGGGGTCAGGTGGGGGAACTCTAAGGGGTGGCAATCTGGCACTGAGGCATTTGTGATGGGGGGCTGGCACTGGGGGGCTCTGAGGGCAGGAGGCTGGCACTGGGGGGATTGGGTGCAGGGGACTCTGGGGTCAGTGTGTGGTGCTGGGGGATAGTAGAGGGGTGGGGTGCTCTAGGGTTAGGGCTGGCACTGGGGGGGCTCTGGGGCCAGGGTGTACCCCAGTCTAGGCTCCCAGCGCCACTGCGAACAGCTGGCTTCAGCTGCAGCAGCCACCCGGCACGTGGCGACTGCCGGAGCTGAAGCTGGCTGTTTGCGGTGGCTCTGGGGGCTGGGGCTTTTGGAGCAACGGTAACATTTTATTTGCATGTTCATTATTTGATTAATGAATATGCAAATATGCAAATAAAATGTTACCTACAGCACAGCTTTCAGAAAAACATCCAATCCTGATTTCAAAATACTAGCAATGAAAAATCCACCATAGCTATTTACGAGATGTTCCAGTGGTTAATTACCCTCGCTGTTTACAATTTACCTCCTATTTCCAACGTGAATTTATCTAGCTTCAACTTCCTACAAGACTGGATCATGTTACACTTTTCTCAGCTAAAATGAAGAGCCCTTTACCAAATATTTGTTTCCCACACAGGTACTTATAGATTACAATGAAGTCACCCCTTTACTGTCTCTTTGCTAAACAGATAGACTCAAGGAACTCAGTCTGGAAAAGGCATGGTTTCTAATCCCATTCTTGTGGCACTTCTCTGAAACCTTTCCAATTTATCAATATCCTTGAATTGTGAACAGCAGAACTGAACACAGTGTTCCAGCAGCAGTTGCACCATTGCCACTTACAAAGGTAAAAATAATCTCTTTGATCCTGCTCAAGGATCTTATTTATGCGTCCAAGGGCCTCCTCAGCCCTTTTGGCCACAGCATCACACTAGGAGGTCATCTTCAGCTCATTAGCCACCATGACCCCCAAATCTTTTTTTCAGAAATACTGCTTCCCAGGATTTAATCTCCTCCTTTATGAGTATGGCCTACATTCTTTGTTCCTAGATGTATACATTTGTATCACGGACCTGTCCTCTTCCTTATTTACCACTCCCCCAGTTTCAGCAAACTTTATCAATTAATAAAAATGTTAAATAGCACCAAGAGCAGATCCCTGCAGGGCTCCATTAGAGACACCATCTGCTAGATGATAAATCCCCATTTACAATTACATTGTTAATAACCAAATGTAAACAATCAGTCAGCTTTTAATCCATTTAATAGGTGCCATTTTAATTTTATATCATGCTAGAAGTATCAGATTATTTGGACAGGATCTATTTTCCATAACCCATAATGCCACCATTATTTTTTTATTAATCACATCCTGTATCAGCCACTTCATTATCTTGTCTTGAATTAATGTCAAACTGACAGGCTCTATAATTACCTATGTCATCCCATTTACCTTTTTTTGCCTTGAGGCAGGGACTCCTTCATTTGGACCTGAATTATCTTCAATTTATAGCCTTCCTAGGCATTGGAAGAAAAGAAAATTAAATGTAGTTCACCAGGGTTTCTCCAGTACTCTCCTCTATACATTTAGTTTACCTAGACCAGGCCTGGGCAAAATATGGCCCGCGGGCCGCATCCCACCAGATCTGGCCCATGGAGGCAGCAGAGAGCCCTAGGCAGGCTCCCCTGCTTGCCCTGCAGCCCTGCACGCTGTGCAGAAACACAGCTGCTGGGTTCCATTTCTGTTTCAAAACTGGAGGGGTAGGGGGAAATTTCAGGAGTCCCTACCCCCAGCACAATCCCATTGGTTGATTTCTGACCAGAAATCAGCCAATGGGAGCTGCTTGTTTGAATAACAGGCAGCCAAGAAGAACCACGCCCCCTCTCCTTGGCTCAGTTATTCACTGAAGCACATGGCCAGGCATGCTGGCTGGCTGGGAAACATTTTAAGTAGAGTTGCCAGATGGTTTCAACAAAAATACGGGACACACTTGACATTACATCATAATCTACATTACATCTTATTTAGAAAATACCGGACATTTATATTTTCTCAATTTGTTTCCTGAACAGAAAGTTCAAATACTGGACTGTCCAGTTCAAAACCGGACACCTGGCAACCCTAGTTTTAAGCTCTGCAAGCTTTAGCTCTGCAGACAGGAAGGATGGTTTGGCTGCTGACTGGTAAGTCTCCTGGCCACAGCCTGCCTATGGCACCCCAGCCCTTCTTCCCCCCCACCACTCAACATACCCAAACCCTCTATCCCCTTCTTGCACCCATACTTCCTCCCAGATCTGGCACCCCAATCTCCTGCCTCAGATCACAAGCCCCTTCTACTATAAGTCACATCCCAAACCCCTTCACTCCAGTCCCCTGCCCTAGGTCACAACCCTTTACTGAAACTCTCTCCCAGACTCCAGTCTCCCTCCTGCACCCCAGTCCCTTACTCTAAGCTCCCCTCTGCACCCAACCTCCAACCCAGACCCCACATCTCCTCCATTAATATCATGGAAGAGTGCGGCCCTCGACCACTTTCCAAAATTTTGGAGTGTTCCCCTGTCAAAAATTATTGCCCACCCCTGACCTAGACAGTACTCTACCAGGAATTTTCAGTCATTGATCAAGTCTAATTATATTTCTAGTGTGAAGGGAAATAGGAACAGGAACCATCTCTATTTATACAGTGCCCAATGCAATGGGGTCAAAGACTCCAGATGTTACTCAGATGTTACTAGTAATAGAAGATGTTAATAGTACTGTAGTAGTTAATAGCACTAGTAACAGTAACTCAGATGTTACTAGTAATAGAATATGTTAATGGTACTGTAGTAGTTAATAGCACTAATAACAGTAACTCAGATGTTACTAGTAATAGAAGTTACTATTATAACTGCAAAGTTCTGGTGAGCTCAGCTTCACTAAAGTTTCTCCAAGATGCTCAACTGGAGTCTTACAACCAAGCACCAAAGAAAATTAAGTAATACCTCAAGCAGCATTGTTTAGATTGGGTGCATGAGACTCCCCAGCTGTGTATCAACAAGTATCAAGATCAGAATGAGAGATTGGCAAAACAGAGGGTTGTCCATTCTACTTGCCATTGCCTCCAAAAGAAAGGGTTTGGAATTAATTTCTCCATTCACAGAAGAACCATGCTAGTGCAGTCACAAATAAAGTTGTTCTGATAGCTCCAGAAATCTGTCCATTAAAAGCAAGTTTTTCTTTCCCCAAATAATGAGAAATAGTTCTCCTGTCATATGATTCCAGTCCTTGGCGTGCCTTTGGAAGTTTGTGGCATAAATGGGCGTACCTAGAATTCTAAAGATATGTCTCAAGCATATAAAGCACTCACACCGATTGTTCATTCCTGCCATTTCGTCTCTCTCCCCAACCATAATGTGTTCCCATATTCCTGAATATTTTGGATAGAAAGAAATGAACAGGAACAGACTGTCTTTTAAGGCTGCTGCTGAGACTACAGAGGACTCATGCAGATAAAGATATGGAGAAATGAAGAGGTAAGATGGATGTGAAAAGAGCATGGCATGTTGAGACTATTACTTCTACCACTATGGATTCTGGCTTAAACTTGGCTTTTCCATGATAACCTAAGGACTTCCAGATGATGTATTCCAGCTGGTTAATAACCCTTTCTTAGTGAATATCTGCAGGGAAGCAGGGCAACCTTTGTGAAATAATTTGCTTTGCTTCCTAAAGGTATAGAACTCTCCACAAGAATCTGAACTAAGGTGAACTCACTGTAAAAACTCATGGTGAGACACAAGGATTATTGAGGGTCCAGTTTAGGAGCTGCTGAGGCCACATGGTCTGCTCTTGTGAAAAAAAATAGTGTGGATCCTAGAGTCTGGTACACTAAAGGGAGTACTCCAAGGATCCTGTTTAAAAGCTGCAAAATAGCACTAACCCTGTAAATCCATGATAACTACCAACAAAACTGGTAATTACTGTGGTCTTTTTTTTACATCTGTTTATAGCCATAGTGTCCAACATGCTAGCAACATGTGGCTATTTGGCCAGTTGAGTGTGGCTAGTTCGTTTTAGCAGTAGCACTATAGTGGCTACAGCTCATGGGCGTCCAGTAGCCTGGGCGGGAGAAGGCCTTGCCCTCTCAAACTGCCAGGCATAGCCCCACCTACACTCCAACCCCAGAACACCTGCGGTAGACATTCTGGGAGCAGAGTGTTGCTACCCCCAGTGCCTGCCCTGCCCATGCTCCAAGGCCGGGGAGTCTGCAGCCATGCACTGCCCTTCCTCTCCATGCTCCTGGCTGGGGAGACTGGGAACACATGCTATCCACCCTCCCCTTCCTTTCCGTGCTCTGGGCTGGGGAGGCTGGGGCCATGTGTCGCCTTCCCTGTGCTGTGGGCCAGGGAGGCTGGACCTTCACTGCACGCCCTCCTCCTTCCCCCAATGCTCTGGGGGAAGGCTGGAAAGGCTGGGGCTGCACCATGTGCCCTCCTCCCTCCCCTGGTGCTGGAGCTACACAGCGCACTATCCTGCCTCCTCCGGTGCCCCAGGGCTGGGGAGAGTGCACCCCTGCTTCCCTCCTCTCCCCATGATTCTGAAGGGCACATGCACAGCATGCTGCCCCGCCTCCCTATTGAGGGTGGGGAAGGGGCAGGACTTCAGCAGAAGGGGCGGGGCAGGAGGGGGCCCTGGAATGTGTGAGGGGAGGGGGGAGGGCACACCCCAAGGATCCCTGTACCCACCGCATCTCATTCTGTGCATCCCCTGTGCTCCCATGTGCCCCTCTGCAGGTCATCCGTGCCATCAATGACGTCCTTGTGAACAGGAGCAGCTAACAGGGAGTTTGGAGAGGGAGTTCTCCAGGTAAAAGAGGAGTAAATACGGGACCCTTGTGGTAAGTGGCTGTCTGGAGTGTGTGTTTGTGTGTGGGGGGGGTTATTTGCTGTGTGCTGAGCTTGTGTTTGTCTGTTTGGTTTGTTTGTTTGTTTGTTTGTTTGAAGGAGCTTCTAAAAGGTTTGAAATCTAGAAGCCTCTGTTAATTGGCTGAGCCTCAGTCAGGGGGAGGGGCTACCAGAGCTTTATAAGCCTGTGACTCAGCGACCAGGGAGCTTGCGAACTGGAGCAGCTAACAGGGAGGTTAGAGGGGGAGGTTAGAGGGCACTAGTGACTTCTGACCTTCTTTAAACATAACTTTTATAATCTATATTCTAGACATTTAATCAGCCCAGTTTAGACTTAAACTTATTCAGAAGAAAAATGGAGACAGAAGCCCAGCAGCAGAGTGGGGGCTATCCTGTTTATTGCGTTGAGTGTCACATGTATGATTACCTGACCTGTGGGTGGGTGGCGTATGTGTGCACCCGATGCAAGGAGCTCCTGACCCTCAGAGACCGAGTTCGGGCTTTGGAGGCCAGGGTGGCTGAACTGGAGGAGCTAAGGGAGGTAGAGAGCTATGTTGATGAGATTTTCCGGGACACTGTAGTACTGTCCCACCTCCAGTCTGAGAGCCCCAGTGCTCTTAAAGAGGATGAAAGTCTCAAGGGAACAGAACATTCAATGGGAACAGAGGGAAACCATCCCGTAGTTGGGACCCTCCTTCCAGAGGATGTTGCGGTATCCTCTCGCACTGAGGATACCTCTGAGGGGGAGGGAATGCCAGTTGTTAGGAAGAGGCAGGTGTTAGTAGTGGGTGATTCAATCGTTAGAAACATAGATAGTTGGGTTTGTGATGACCGGGAGAACCGTATGGTCACTTGCCTGCCTGGTGCAGGTTGCGGATCTCTCGAGGCATCTAGATAGACTTATGTGTAGTGCTGGGGAGGAGCTGGTGGTCGTGGTATATGTAGGTACCAATGACTTAGGGAAGGGTAGGAGAGATGTCCTGGAGGCCAAATTTAGGTTGCTAGGAAAGAGACTGAAATCCAGGACCTCTATGGTGGCATTCTCGGAAATGCTTCCAGTTCCACGCGCAGGGCCAGGTAGGCAGGCAGAGCTTCAGAGTCTCAATGCGTGGATGAGACGATGGTGTAGGGAAGAAGGGTTTGGCTTTATTAGGAACTGGGGACACTTTTGAGAGAGGGGGAGCCTATACAGGAAGGATGGGCTCCACCTAAACCAGGGTGGAACCAGACTGCTGGCACTAAACATTAAAAAGGCCATAGAGCAGTTTTTAAACTAAGAGATGGGGGAAAGCCGATAGGTGTGGAGATGCACGTAAATCGGATGGAGACTTCTCTTAGAGGAGAACCCTTGATAGAGATTCTCTAAGCTGTAGTCAGAAAGAGAGGAGGGGAGAGACAAACCATGGGCCAGAGCTGACAAACAACCGCATATAAAGGAATCCAATGCATCAGGGAAGGGCAGACAAATAAGCAGTGGCAAATTTTTAAAGTGCTTCTACACAAATGCTAGGAGTCTGACTAATAAGATGGGTGAACTAGAGTACCTCGTATTAAAGGAGGAGATTGACATAATAGGCATCACTGAAACCTGGTGGAATGAGGAAAATCTGTGGGACACAATCATACCGGGATATAAAATATATCGGAAGGATAGAGCAGGCCGGGTGGGTGGCAGAGTGGCACTGTATGTGAAAGATAATGTAGAATCAAATGAAATAAAAATATTAAATGAATCAACATGTTCAATAGAATCACTATGGATAGTAATTCCATGCTCCAATAATAAGAAATTAGCAGTAGGGATATATTACCGACCACCTGACCAGGACAGCGATACTGACATTGAAATGCTGAGGGAGATTAGAGAGGCTACCAAAATAAAGAACTCTATAATAATGTGGGATTTTAATTATCCCCATATTGACTGGATACATGTCACCCCAGGAAGAGAAGCAGAGATAAAATTTCTCAATGGCTTAAATGACTGCTTCTTGGAGCAGCTGGTACAGGAACCCACAAAGGGAGAGGCAATTCTCGATTTAGTCCTGAGTGGAGCGCAGGATCAGGTCCAGGAGATAACCGTTACAGGACCGCTTGGGAATAGTGACCATAATATAATAACATTTAACATTCCTGTGGTGGGAAGAACACCTCAGCAGTCCAGCACTGTGGCATTTAATTTCAAAAAGGGGAATTACACAAAAATGAGGAGGTTAGTTAAATGGAAATTAAAAGGCACAATGACTAGAGCCAAATCCCTGCAAGCTGCATGGAAACTTTTTAAAGACACCATAATAGAGGTCCAACTTAAATGTATACCCCAAATTAAAAAACATAGCAAGAGACCTAAAAAAGAGTCACCATGGCTTAACCACCATGTAAAAGAAGCAGTGAGGGACAAAAGGCATCTTTTAAGAAGTGGAAGTCCAATCCTAGTGAGATAAATAGAAAGGAACATAAACACTGTCAAATCAAGTGTAAAAATGTAATAAGAAAAGCAAAAAAAGATTTTGAGGAACAGCTAGCCAAAAACTCAAAAAGAAATAACAAAATGTTTTTTAAGTACATTAGAAGGAGGAAGCCTGCTAAAAAACCTGTGGGTCCCCTAGACGAGCAAGATATAAAAGGGGCAATCAAGGACGATAAAGCCATTGCGGAGAAACTAAATGATTTCTTTGCTTCAGTCTTCACGGCTGAGGACGTTAGGGAGATTCCCAAATCTGCACCGTCCTTTGTGGGTGATGAATCTGAGGAACTGTCCCGGATTGAAGTGTCATTAGAGGAGGTTTTGGAACAAATAGAAAAACTTAATGTTAACAAATCTCCGGGACCGGATGGCATTCATCCAAGGGTTCTAAAAGAACTCAAATGGGAAATTGCTGAACTATTATCTGTGGCTTGTAACCTATCCTTTAAATCGGCTTCAGTACCTAATGACTGGAAGGTAGCCAATGTGACACCAATATTTAAAAAGGGCTCTAGAGGCGATCCTGGCAATTACAGACCGGTAAGTCTAACTTCAGTACCTGGCAAATTAGTCGAAACAATAGTAAAGAATAAAATTGTGAGGCATGTAGAAGAACATAATTTGTTGGACAAAAGTCAGCATGGTTTCTGTAAAGGGAAATCATGTCTTACTAATCTATTAGAGTTCTTTGAAGGGGTTAATAAACATGCGGACAAGGGGGATCCAGTAGATATAGTATACTTAGATTTTCAGAAAGCCTTTGACAAGGTCCCTCACCAAAGGCTCTTGTGTAAATTACATTGCCATGGGATAAGAGGGAAGGTCCTTTCTTGGATTGAGAATTGGTTAAAAGACAGGAAACAAAGGGTAGGAATAAATGGTACATTTTCAGAATGGAAAGGGGTAACTAGTGGTGTCCCCCAAGGGTCAGTCCTGGGACCAATCCTTTTCAATTTATTCATAAATGATCTGGAGAAAGGGGTAAGCAGTGAGGTGGTAAAGTTTGTGGATGATACCAAACTGTTTAGGATAGTCAAGACAGAAGCAGACTGTGAGGGACTCCAAAAAGATCTCACCAAACTGAGCGATTGGGCAACAAAATGGCAAATGAAATTTAATGTGGATAAGTGTAAAGTAATGCACATCGGGAAAAATAACTCCAACTATACGTACAGTATGATGGGGGCTAATTTGGCTACGACAAATCAGGAAAGAGATCTTGGAGTTATCGTGGATAGTTCTCTGAAAACTTCCACACAGTGTACAGCGGCGGTCAAAAAGGCCAATAGGATGCTAGGAATTATTAAGAAAGGGATAGAAAATAAGACACAGAATATCTTACTGCCCCTGTATAAAACTATGGTACGCCCACATCTTGATTACTGTGTACAGATGTGGTCTCCTCACCTCAAAAAAGATATTTTGGCCTTGGAAAGGGTTCAGAAAAGGGCAACTAAAATGATTAGGGGTTTGGAATGGGTCCCATATGAAGAGAGGTTAAAGCGACTGGGACTTTTCAGTTTAGAAAAGAGGAGACTGAGGGGGGATATGATAGAGGTATATAAAATCATGAGTGGTGTGGAGAGGGCGGATAAAGAAAAGTTATTTATTAGTTCCCATAATAGAAGAACTAGAGGACACCAAATGAAATTAATGGGTAGCAGGTTTAAAACTAATAAAAGAAAGTTCTTCTTCACACAGCATGTAGTCAACCTGTGGAACTCCTTGCCAGAGGAGGCTGTGAAGGCTAGGACTATAACAGAGTTTAAAGAGAAGCTAGATAATTTCATGGAGGTTAGGTCCATAAAAGGCTATTAGCCAGGGGATAGAAATGGTGTCCCTGGCCTCTGTTTGTCAGAGGCTGGAGAAAGATGGCAGGAGACAAATCCCTTGATCATTGTCTTCGGTCCACCCTCTCTGGGGCACCTGGTGCTGGCCACTGTCGGCAGACAGGCTACTGGGCTAGATGGACCTTTGGTCTGACCCAGTATGGCCGTTCTTATGTTCTTATGTATGTCCTGCTCTAGAGGGTCATCCGCCCCCATGACCTGGACGCCACCCTCGCTGGCTTCGTCGCCCTAGGGTTCCCAAACTGCGGGGGAACCGTAGACAGGACCCACATCCCCATCCAGGCGCCGGAGCACTGGGCGGCCCGGTTAATCAACCGGAAGGGCTACTGCTCAGTGGTGCTCCAGGCCCTTGTGGACCACCGAGGCCGGTTCCAAGACATTTATGTGGGGTGGTCCGGCCAAGCCCACAACGCCTGCATATTCCAGCACTTGGGCCTGTACCACAGGCTGGAAGCGGGGAAGTACTTCCCCCAGCAGGACCTCACCATCCAGGCCGTTAGCATGCCAGTGTGCATCGTGGGGGACACAGCCTACCCCCAATGGCCTGGCTCACGCGGCCGTACATAGGCTGACTGGACTGCAGCCAGGCCGCCTTTAACGCCCACCTGGACCGGGCCCGCAACCCCGTGGAATACACCTTTGGGTGGCTGAAGGCACGCTTCTGGTGCCTCCTGACCCACCTGGACATGGGAGTGCAGCACGTCCCGGAGGTCATCGCGGTGTGCTGTGTTCTCCACAACATAACTGAGGAGAAGGGGGAGGCCTTCCTCCAAGGGTGGATGGCAGGCGTGGGCCAGGCCTATCAGCAGCCTCGGACGGCCGCCACCAAGCAGGCCAACCACGACGGGGTGCGGATCCGGGAAGCCCTCTGGGTGCTGTTCGACCAGGCCCCACAGTAGGCTGTGCCTACGCCTCCAACCACAGGGCTCTCCCGATGCCCCGACTTCCCGCTCCCATCACCAACCCTCCCCCCTATGCTTCCCTCACCTCCCAATAAATAGCACGCACTCGGGTAACATGTGACGGTTGCTTATTTACAAGGGGAAGGGGATGGGCTCTGGGGAGAGGGGAAGAGGGGGGCCCTCAACTGGGAGGGGGGAGGAGGGCTTCAACCTGGGAGGGCCTCATGGCTGGGAGGGGTGGCCTTTCCCACCGCCGTGGGTGCGGGGGTCCCAGTGCCCCTCGTGCTGGGTCGGGGAAGGCTGCACCAAGAGGTGCCGAGGTTGGGGGCCATGGGAGGGGGCATAGGCACACCAGGGGGAGGGCTGGGAATGCCAGGGAGGTCAGCGGGGGGGGGCCCAGCTGCACTGTGGTGCAGGGCCCGTGTGCTCCGTGATAGTGCCCAGGAGGGCGCACACACGGTCACTGTGTGTACTGGCCCCACACCCGCTCCCACCATGCCACGCCGCGTCTGCACGGATCTTAGCAGTGAGTGAGCGCTCAATGCTCTCAATCGCGCAGATGTGGCAGCGGAGCAGGTGGTGGCAGTCCCGGGAGCGCTGCGATGGGCCCTGGCTCCTCAGCGCCAGCAGGACGGGGCTGGAGGGTCCCTCGCTGGCAGAGGGTCCCCCTACGGGGGAAGCAGACAACAGCGCTGCCCCATGGTGTTCTGGGTGCCCTGTGCCCTCCTCCCCATGCCTCACATGCCACGACACCTGGGGATGGGTGCAGCTGGCATGGGGGGATTCCCTTGGGGGGTAGCAGGGGGGCCCGAGGCGGCCCGGGGGCCCCTGGGGAGCCACGGTTGTGGGGGGGCCGTTGTGCCTTCCCATGGGGCTGCTACCGTGTCCCATGGGCGGCCATGGTGGCGTGCTGTGTGTGGCACCTTCGGGCTGTGTGGGGTCACGGCTGTGCCCTTAGGGCTGGGCTGCTCCCGGCCAGAACCCTCCTCCCCCCCCGCTTGGGTGTGCATGACCCCCAGGGTCCCGGGCATGTGCTGGGGCTGCCTGCCATGTCCATGTGCCACTCGATCTGGCTGCACGAGGTTGCACGTGCTGCATGCCACTGTGCAGTGTGTGGCCAGGCAGAGCCGTGTGCCGCTCCCTCCCCCCACCCCATGGCCCCCCTGCCCCCTCCACTCTTGCGCTTTGCAGCCACGACACTCTCCGAGGAGGCCCGGGACACGTCCTGGCTGCTGGGCCAGACCGGAGGGGTCTGGCTGCTGTCCAACTCCTTCTCCTCCTTGGTGGACTGGTCGCCCTCCTCCTCCTCCTTCGATTCCGGCAGCTGGACCACTGGGGTGGCCACTGCCGAGTTGACCCATGCCTGCAGGACCTAGGCCCCCATATTCCCCAGGAGGGTGTCCAGGCGGTGGTAGTAGGGTAGGTGGTGGCTCCGGCCCCCCTGCGCTCACTGGCCCGCACGTACGCAAGCCGCAGGTCTTTGACCTTGGCCTGGACCTGTTCAAGGGTCCGGGCCAGGTGTCCTTTTGTGGCCAGTGCCTGGGCCATCCGGGTGAAGATGTCCACGTTTAGCCTCCTGGACTTGGGGTCCTGGAGGGTGCCCTTTTGGCCCCAGAGGTCCAGGAAGGCCTCAACCTCAGTTCAGCATGGAGCCCGCCGCTTGGGGCCCCTGTGGCACTGCTGGGTGGGGCTTGCAGGAAGTCGCAGTGGCTGGGCAGCTGTCATGACTCCCCCTGGCTGCTACCCAGGCTGCATGTGCCGCGCGGCTCCGTGGGGTGCCTATGCCTTTAAGGGGGGGCTGGTTAGGGGGAACCAGAGAGTTGTGATTGCATGTACGGAGTGTTGGAGAGGCCACCTGTGTTTTTTCCTGGAGGCCAGTTCTTGCGCAAGAAGCCCCTGCCGCGCGTCCACACTGCCCTCTTGCACAAGAACTCTTGTGCAAGAGGGCTTACACTTGTTAGAAAAGAGTGTAGCTCTTGCGCAAGAGGCCCTGTCTTCTGACGCCATACTATAAATCTTCTTGCGCAAGAGCAGGCGGGCAGTGTGGATGCTCTGCGGGTTCTTGCGCAAGAACCCACTAGGGTAGACATACCCCCAATGTCTTTACACTGGTGTAAAAACAACATAAGATGAGAATTAGGCCCATAATATACTCAAGCTATCTAGATTCAGGAGAAAACCATCTATCGATGGAATAATCTGGGTGAAATCCTGTCCCCATTGAAGCCAATGGGGATTTTGCCATTTACTTCAATGGGGCCAAGATTTCAACTTCTGTGTTTTCTGTAGACTAACTACACTTACCAGCAATTTTCAAACTAGGTCTTTGGCAAAGCCCCACTGAAGGGCGAGCACCCTACAGGAATTATAGAACCTACCATCTTTAACTTCAGGTTAGTTAAGACTATAAAAGGTTGTCAGGAATTTCAGAAGGACCTAAAAAAACTAGACAATTGTGCCTCGCGATGGAAGATTAAAGTCAATTTAAACAATTATAAAGAAACATTTTGAACTGGAAATATATATTTATAAGTAACTGTTCAGTCAAATAACAAGGTGGCATTGTGAACAGCTCAATGAAGCCTTTTGCTCAATGTGCAAAGGTGGTCAAAAAAGCTACTAGGCTGTATTAAGAGAACGATGCTGAAAATATTATAATGTTATTATGTGAATGGATGATACGCCTTTCTCTGGAATATTGTGTTCAGCTGTGGCCGCCTCATTCCAGCAAAAATGGAGCAGCAAAAGAAAGGGGCCAGAGAAGGATAACAGAAATTATTAAGGTGTTGGAAAGATCGCCATGTGAGGAAAGTTTCAAAAGATAAAAATATTTAGCTTTGAAAGGAAACCAATCTGAGGGTACGTCTAGACTACAGGCTAGACTACATCCAGCGTCTAGACTACATCCAGTTCTGTCAACAAAGCAAGCCGCTTTGTCGACATGAGAGTATAGATGCAAAGGACAGTGTAGATGCAATAATGCCTTCTGTCGACAGAACTCTGTCGACAAAAGGCATTATTCCTCGTAGAATGAGGTTTACCGCCGTTGACAAAACTGCTGAGTTCTGTCGACAGACCTCGGCGGTAGTGTAGACGCAGGTATAGTTTTGTCAACAAAAGTCCACTTTTGTTGACAAAACCCTGAAGTCTAGACACACCCTGAGGTGAAAAGAAAGTGGTAATCACTGGACTAGAGAAGCTCCCTTCAGGATGTGTATCTGGTTTTGCTCATAAAACAATGGAGATTCTAATTAAAGTTGAAAGGCAAAAATCTACAACAGATTAAAAAAGTCCTTTCTCACTGAACATCAATAACAAGTGGAACCGCACCGCCACAAGATATTGAGGTAAAGAGCTTACTAGAATTCAGAAAAGGGATACAAACTTTTATGAGTAAAGATGCAGTTATACTATTTAGGATGAAAAATGTGTGAAATTAACTCTCATGCTTTAGTATAAATGCCTAGTGTTTAGCTTAAATTTTTCCCATGGGTATGTTGTTATGTATTTTCCCCAGTATTGGAGTTTTACAACATCTGGTATTGGTTATTGTTGAAGACTTTATCGTTTGCAAGATGGACTACTTGTACAATACAATAAGACATTTCCTATGTCCTGTGTGCCAACAAGGATTAGATATGAATGAATGGCCCACATGAAAACAGCCCTATCCATTGTCTGTCTCGGGTGCTGCCTAGTCCCTCTTCAATCCCCTACCCCATACATGTGTTTATTTTCAACATACACTGAGGTCAGTAGTGCAAAGCTTATCAAGATGTTCTTTTGCAAAGCCAAGCCATATAAAAGAGTAACTGATCAGTTTTGCTCCATGTCCAGCACATAAAGTACCCAGTAAGACCACAAAAGCAAGCTAGTTCCTATACAGATTTAGCCACAAGCTGAGGAAAAGGAGAAACTCCAGAGAAGAAAGCAGAAGAACACTGGCATTAGCAGGATTGCTCAGGTGAAGTGTGCAGCGCTATTAAGTGCCATTTATGGTTCTTGCAGAGGGATTCTGTGGCTCCAGGAAAATTTCAGATGCCTGGAGAATCATGGAAATCATCCTGCCCTCACTTGTATTTGTACTGATTGCAAGTTGGCACAAAGGGCTTTGAAATCACGATGGTGCTTCTCGACGCACCCAGAGCTGTGAGCCCCTTGTCACCACTTGACACAAGGGAGACTTGCCTGTACTAGCAGGGGTTTAGCTCCCTTCCACAACTGGCACCTCAGTCCCTCAAGCACTCTTCTCCAGGCTATACCAGCCCTGTCTTTGCCCTGCAGGTTGGCAACAGATGTATCTTAGCCCCTGACTTAGGGTTGCAGACACAGACTTTATTCTGGCATTTCCTCACTTGGGTGATTGGCTTTGCAACTTAATATATTTCACACAAGCCACATGAGAAGGACATTATTATTAGTTTTGAATATTTACCTGGGGGCAAGTCAGCTAGGACCAGATTCTGCTACCTTTATTCATGCTGTAAAGCACTTTAATCTTCACGAATCCCAAGCAGGCACAAAAAGGACTACATGTGGTGTAAGGTTTTATTCAGTGAGTGAAGGGACTAGATTTGGCCACTGGCAATTGGAACATCATACTGACATATGCATAAACAATGAGAAGTCCTGTGGCACCTTATAGACTAACGGATTTATTGGAGCATAAGCTTTCGTGGGTGTGACCGGGTGCCCGGACCCTGCACTCCAGCCGGGCTCGCTCCAGGGTCACGGGGTGGAGACCTGTCCTGGCTGCACCACGGCCACATTTGTCGGCGGGCGGAGGGACGCCCTGGCGTCTCCCGGCCTAGGATGGCAAAGGGGCGGGGCCTGCGCAGGGAACGCGGTGGAGGGATGTCCCTGAGGTCGGGCGTGGGGCTGTTGGCGATGGGGGGGGGGAGTTTAAAAGCCCGGCCCTATCGTGCAGCAAGAGGGGCGGAAGGAGGACGGCGCTCCAGAGAGCCGGAGTGCAGGAGGGAAGGAGGAGGCATCTCTCAGCCGAGGGCTGAGAACAAGCAGGCCAGCCCTGCCAAGGGGAGTTGGCCAAACTCGCAGGGCCGACTAGGTGGCAGTTTCGGCCAGTCCACTTATCCGGGGGGGGGAGGGGGGCAGAGAGGCCTAGCCAAGTGAGCGGCCGGAATTGAAGGCGGCTACCTCAGGCAGACGCGGCCCGACCGAAGGGAGTGAGGCCGGGCCCAGAACTCAGTTACACCCCAAATGGGGCAAGGAGAGGGGAGAAGACGACTGGAGAAGACTACCGGACAGGGGTAGGAAGTAGCCCAGGGCAGGGCCCAAAGAGGACCGCCCACGGGCTGGCATGTTGCAGTCAGCGTCCCCTGCCAGCCGGACAGGGGAGTGTTCCCCTGCCCTTAAGGGCCCTAGGCTGGGACCTGGTGGAGTGGGTGGGCCCGGGTCCCCTTCCCCTCTCCCGTGCTCCATAGTGTCAGCCACATCCTATGACGAGTTCTTGAAGTGAAGAGAGTTCAACACAGCAATCAGGACACTATTCTGGGGATTTGAGAGATCCCGGAACCTGGAGGGGACTCAGGAGTCACTGAGGGGTACGAGCCCCCTTTTTCGTTTGGAACTTGGAGGATCCTAAACGAGGCCGTGAGGGGATGGCCGTCGATTGGTGTTGCCAAAAAGAGGCACCCAGACTTTATATACCTGTACTTTCTTGGGTGGTGGGATCACAAAATAAAGGAACGAAGGTGCCCGAGGTCTCTTGCCCGTGGTCTATCCCATGACAGTGGGCACCTGATGAAGTGGGTCTTTGCCCACGAAAGCTCATGCTCCAATAAATCTGTTAGTCTATAAGGTGCCACTTCTTGTTGTTTATGCAGATTCAGACTAACATGGCTACCCCTCTGATATTGACATATGCATTGCCAGAAAAATTCACTCTACCGTCCAAACCCCATAACTTTTGCAACAGCAGAGCCCATGTATAAGATGAATATTGGCTAATTCATTCCTAACTAGGCATCTTATGAATATGCCACCACAGAGCTCAGGATCAGATGAGGAAACATATCCCCTAAGTATTGCTGGTGGTTATTTATTTTTAAAGCCGCTTCTATTTATAGAAAAGCACTGACAATAGCACCTCTGGCAGCAAACCTGTCATATCTGATAAGCAAAGAAAGGCTAGGCTTGCTTACTGTTTGGATGGGAGCTACAATAGTGCAGGAAGTGGGGCTGATGATTTAATTAATGGCATTCTCCTTGCTGAGTCACTGTGCTGCTGTGGGCACAGTGCTGCTGGAAGTGCTGTCTCCCACATCAGATGGAAAAGTTCTTATTAAAGATCCCATGGCACTTTTGTAAAAGTAAGAATGATTTCATGTGGATGATGGCATCTCCTGAGCTGTCACTTGCAGGAACAGAGCCATAGGCAGGTTTTGACTTGTCTACTAATTCATGGGACAATGTTCCACACAAATACTTGTTTAACCTCATCTCCACAATAGCAGATTGACTACTCTGAAATACACTCTCACGCCCAGTTCAGTAACAGTTCTTCATAATGGTGCACATTTTGGACATTTTGTTTTGTTATTGTCCTTCAACTGTGGCTAAATAGGCCAACGTGCAAGTGGCAGTCCTTTTTATGGAGCTCTGTACTGAGAGGATCGCAGTGTATGCCCGCTGAATCTGCTGCTGCTTACAACTCAGTCTCTGTGCTTCAAGATCCATATATTAGTTAAACTCAGCTCAGTCTCAGCATCCCCATCACCAGGGGGCCAACAACCTTGCCAGGTCCCAGAACAAGGTGGAGGGGGCTGGCTCTGTGTTCCCGGAAGGGGCGGAGCCTTGGGTAGAAGGGCTTGAGGCTGGAGCAGCCAGCCCTCTGTGCCACCTGGAGCGCACCATGCTGCATTCTCTCCTCCCAGAATGCATCGCGTGGTGCTCCAGAGACAATTTAAAGGGTCTGAAGCTCTGGGCCCTTTTGTATCACTGGAGCAAAGGGGGCAACTGCCCTCTTTGCCCTCCTACCCCATCAGCAGGTCTGCCCATCTCTGACTGCTGCTTATTAGGGTGGCGTATCTATTGCTGTCGACACCCAGCTGTCAACATGAATGTGGCTTTGGTTCAAGTTATACTTCAATGCATCCTTGAAGAGTTTCTTCTGGTTATCATGTATGCAGTTGCCCATTTGCCATTCACTGTACAGCCACTGATTTGGCATTTCAGTGTCATCCACCCTCCACACGAGCATAAATATGGCTTCAATCCCTGTGGACTGACTATGTTCCAGAACCTCATAATTGATAACTTTATCCTGCCATCTGATGCAGATGTACTACATTGCAGATGTACTACATTCAGTGTATCTAGAAGCTTGATGTGATGCCTGCAGCAGGTCCAGATCTTGCATGCATACAATAAATTGGACAGCGCAGCCACTTAATAGAGTTTTAGCTTGGGTTGAAGCCATGTTGCTGCCAGACTCTGCCTTATTATTCTGCCAAGTGATGAACTGGCGTTGTTAATGCAACTTGTCAGTTCCTTGTCTATCGTAGCATCGTTCAACAATGTGCAGCCAAGTTAGCAGACGTCTGTTACAGCTTTCAAGCTGTGTGTCGCTGAGGATGATTTTTGGTTTCATGTAAGGATTCCCTGGTGCAGGTGGACACATGACTTCTGTGTTTTTCATTTTGATTGTCAGCCTGTACCTCGCTGCAGACTCTGCAAATCTGTCCATACTTAGTTCTCTCTCTTCTTTAGCATGTGCCTTTAAAGCACAATCATTGACATACAGCAGCCTATGAACAATTACCTCATAGATTTTTGTGGAAGATCTCAGCCTGTTCAGGTGGAATAATTTTCCAGGGAATCTGTGAGACTATCAGTAGCCTGATACTCACATTCAGGTATTTTGTAGCATCATCAACCATTGCTACATAAAAGAGATTAAACAGGGCTGGACCAATTGTGCAGCCCCGCTTAATACCATTAGAGATAGGAAATGGGTCAGACAGAATAGTTTCGACACAGACTTGTCCAAGTATTCCATCATGAAATAGCCTCAGATTTTTTTGGACAAACAAATATACATAATAATTGCCAAAGTGCAGATTTATTGATGGAGTCAAATGCTTTAGCCAGGCTGATGAAAACAGAGTAAAAGTCCTTGTGCTAGTCCCTGTATTTCCCCTGCATCTGACAGACTTCAAATATCAAGTCTGACATTCCTTGCATTGACATGAAACTGCATTGCAACTCCAAAAGCACATAATTAGTGATGTTGCATAGCATACAATCAAAAAAGAACTTTAGCCAGAACTTGTCCAGATGTTTAAGCAATTAACTATTTTAGGGTGTTTTTACACCCCTATTGTTGACCTAGTGAAGGGATGGTGCCATGTTCATGTTGTTATTCCATGTTGGCTGATCCACCACTCTAATTAGTGCCTCATCTGCAGTGTTGGACAGCATGTTAAGGAGATAACTGAAATGTTGTTGCGACCTCTGAAGGATTTCTCCTTTGTCAGTAATCAGTGTTAGACTGTCTGTACTCTTCAAAGGCAGCGTAGTGGTATGGATAGATCCATAAATATCTTTTAAAGAACCAAGTGTTTGGTTTCATGATGGTCGGCATCAACCTGGATTTCATCTACCGTGGCATTCCATTATTGATCCAGGATGTCTCTAGGCTTAGATTGGAGGTCATGACACAGATTCCTCTGTGATGCTGGCAGACTAGGTACCAGTTCATGCCAAGATCATTACAACCCACCTGAACAATGAAAAACACCTAATTGAAACCAGTCTGTCTCTCACCTGTATAAAAACTTAAAAAACAATGACTAGCCTAGCAGCACCTTAAAGACTAACAAAATATATAGATGGTATCATGAGCTTTCGTGGGCACAACCCACTTCTCCTGCCCTAGTGATGCACCTGGCACCCGCTGACCTGTAGATACTAGAGCTATAAACATGTATTTACTGTTTGGACTCTACAAAATACTTGTACGTTGCATTAATCTCACTTGTAATATCTGTATCCCATGTTATAAGGTTATATTTAAATGTTTGCTCTATAACTGTAAATTACCAGACAGGGAAGAAATATTAATATGTGTGAAATACAATTTCCAACAGGAGGTGTTATCTATTGTCCAGAAAAAAAAAGGGGGTGGGGGGAGCTATCAACACTACATGAACTACTGTGGAACATCAGAAGACAAAAGACTTCGTGGATTGCTTCTCCTGGCCTCAACCCCTATGAAAAGGAGATGTGCAACTGAATTTCTCCCAACATCTGAATTTGCAAATTGAAGCAGAAGGGGGAAAAGAAATAAAAAGGACTAACAAGAAAAAACTGTGTCTTTTACTCTGCTGTGATTCTGAGGGGCTAGGATTACTAGGAAAAGCAAAAGATTCTCAGTGCTTGGCCTGGGTTAGCCCTAAAGAACATACAGAGTTTGTGTACTACAGATGTTTCTATTACATTTTAAAACTTAAGATTGGAACTCATTTGTGTGTATATATTTACCTGCATTAACCTTATAAATAATTCTCATTTCCTTTTCATAGTTGGATTATTATAGTATTAGCTTCAAGTGTTGTCTTTGGAGTAAGTGATTGGTTCTTTGGGAAAAAACGGCTGCGAAAAATCTTTGCTGTGATTCTTGGTGTCCAGGAACATCTATCAATAAGATAAGCTCCCTTGGGTGGCAAAATAGTCCAGAGGGGACTGTCTATGACTTCATGCTAAAGCTATTATAGTACTTGAGGTACTCACACTTGATACTTGGTTGGTGAAATCTAAGTATAGAACTCAATTTGAGGTTTGTGCTCTACTTCTTCACAGTCTGATTTGAAGCTGGAACTCACATTGTGGAGCCACTTCAGGACAGCTTGACATACTGTATGTTGTTGCTGTGACTACAAAGACATGGGAAACAAGAATGTGATGATGCAGCTCATGCTTTTTAGTGAGTAGCTGTTGGATTTCTGGGCCATTTTCATTAAACCAGCCATTTTCCTGTACCTTGGGTGGCAAGAGTGGCCACTCACAATTTACATTAGCACTAAAAATCAAGCCTGCAGTGATGTTGTTGCAGAGCTGAATTTATGTAACTTCATCTTGTAATTGCTTCACATTGAGCTATGTGATTGCTTGAGATGATGACTTGCAATGCACTGGCTGTATTACCAATAAAATACATCAGGCATACATCAGTCCAGCAACCTGTTCCATGCATGGCTGCAGTGATTAGTACCTAATGCAGAATTGGTCCTAGAACAACGATGGCGTCAATAAGATGCCATTGTTTGGATCTTGGGTGCATGATCCATGATATGTGGGATTTTTTTGGTTTGGCAGGTGGAAAAAAGTGTTAATGACTGCTAACTGACTCTTGTTACACTCGCTGAGTAGCAGAGCTCCATTGCCATTCTTTTTCCCAGTCCCATGCTGTCTAGTGGTGTACTACCAGGTTTACTTACAATCCTGGCAATAAAGTCCCCCGTGATAATCAGTTTATCTGTTGCTGCTGTAGACATTATGAGTTTGCCTAAATCACAGGTAGAATGTTTCTTTCTTATTGTCAGCATTTGTCATGGTGGGGGCATAAGCGCTAAGGATGGTAGTGAACAACTCATGTTTCAATGGCAATCACAAAACCAAAAGATGGTAACCTATGCCTTCAGCGAGACTTTCAAGCCTGGCAGCAAGGGAGTTGCTAATGACAAAACCCACTCCTGATTGTCATGGCTGAGTGGATGGGCAGCCTGGCCAGAAGAACAGGTATCCTGCACTGATTTCTGCTATTCACTCTGCCATACTGAATGGAAATCAGACTCACTGATGCAATGTTGAGCCTGTCCTTGGCCAGTTCTCTTGTAAGAAGTGCTATGCCTCTCTCAGGTCCACTGATGGTAGGGTTATCATATAGAATCCAAACATTCTATGAAGCTCTTGTGGGTGTGAGTTTGCTCATTTTCTGACTGCATAGGTGTACAACCTTCCAAATATGGTGGTCAGAGTCTATAGAGGCAGAAAATGTGTGGGACACCTTTTCTAGCCCCCATGTGGGATAAACAGTGTAGTCATGAAGAGAGCTGCTCAGATGCCCAAGATGTTGCTGAACGGTGCTGCTACTTCCAGGCACAGCACCAAGAGACCAGCCCCTGCGGACTGCCTGCATGCAAGGTCTGTAACTACAAGCACCAGCGTCACCACACCTGTTGCTTCACCCTTCACCTATCACTGTAGTACTTTCCTCTTTCCTAAGAACTCAGGCATGAGAAGTGGTAAGAGCTTACATGGCATCATCCATACTTCTCACCCATTCTCCTGCACTCCAGTGGCATGCACTCCTATAACAATGGACAGGGGTAAGGATGCACTCTATGGCCATGGATATGGAATCATTCTATGTGCCCTCTACAGTAGTAGATAACTCCTATTCCTACATCTGCTTGTTACACTGTTTGAGTATAGCACTCTCATCGATAGAGACCATTGAGGTCTTCACCATCAGCCCAGTCAGTGGGAGCACGTCTTAATGAATGTTAGAATGTATTCCACACGCTGATAGGCCAGTTCATTGCACCTGTAGTACCTCACGCTACTGCAAGATCAATTGGAGAATTAGTCTGGGCAAGTGATGGCCTATCTGGTCACCAGCACTAGGTGTGGCACTCAGGCCTGTGCCATGGCATTGATTTTGTATCTATGAGGCAATGCTAATGACACTTGGTCCTATTGGAAATGCCGTATTCTTCTCAAATCAAACCTGCTTTTGCTCTCACTGAAGTCTTTGGGAGTTTTCTCCTTGATGTCAATCACAGCAAGGCAGAGGTGGTGAAGAAAAATTAAATAAAAGAAAGTACTAAAATATGCACAAGCAAGTAATATTAACACCCCTGAAATAAATGCTTTGGGTCCAATTATGCTCTTGTTGACATTGAAGAGAGCAGAAGTAGGCTTTTGGTGGTACAGCACATACACTATCATCCTTTCTTTGTACATATAGAAAGCAGATGTATTTGAGAATTTATTTAAAGATTTTCAGAAGAACTAGTGCCTCTCTTGGAATTTACTCAAGAACCTCAAACTCTGCAAAAGGAACCTGTATCAGAATTGTTTTTATGAACAGTGATTGAATAATATTTCTCCAGAAATGTATCCACTTGATGCCATTCTTTACATATACCCACTCTTCCAGGAACTCCTTCAGAACCATCTCTGATTAAGCAGTCACACATTCTTGACAGGCATAACTGTGTACAAATACGCCAGTATTCCACATCATTTATAGAGGTATTTTCTGAAAATACTATTTTTTAGAGTTGAATTTTGTTTTGTTTCCTAGAAACAATGAATAATGGTGATAATATAGTGTAAACCACTTGGGGTGATCTAAACAGAAATGCAATGGTTTAAAAATGTCGTATTATTTTATTTTCTTTAAAACAACCCTATGCATAGTAGAGCTGTTTCTTTCCCCTGTTTGCAAATTTTATTGTATTTTTTTCGTTAAAAAAAAATGTTTTTAACAGAACAAGTAACTTACATGGCAAGGTGGCAAACCGTGGTGCTGATCCTGCAGTCATCACCTTGATTTACAGATGATGTGAGAGGGAAGATGGGCTGAAATTGACAGATTATGTCAAATATTTTTTACAATATTACAGTGACTGTGTGGGAGGCAAATGTTTTTTTGACTCCAGCATAGCATCCATAGACTCTCAGTCAGCATACAGATTTGTTTTGGGTGGCAAATATCTTAGTTAGTCAAGGCTGTTTCCATTTGGTGTCTGACTGGAGTTCTGACTGGTGTCTGTGAGGAAGTTTCTTGTTATATTGTAGAGAAAATCATTTAGATTCTAGCAGGCCTATGTTACCCTTTGTGCTTTGCATTCTATTTAAAATGATGCCTGTTGGAGCAAGGGTGACAAATATTACATAATTTCTATTACAATTGTGTCCAGTAATGGTCTCCAGAATACTGCATTTGTTGGTGAAACTTCATGCCACAAGAAGTGCTCTGGACCTTCTTGGCCAGTAAAGGTACAGTCTGCATTGCAGTTGAGTTGGCTGATGATCTCTTCCTGATAATGACTGAAGAGGACATCTAGGCTGATATTATGTCATCTGCCTCTCATACTGTTGATCTTAAGGTGCTGTTGACATGCCTCACTGGGAATGCATGAAGCTGCTCTTTCCACAGAAAGATCCAAAATTGTTGCTTTCCTCCAAGAATACCAAGGTGGAGTTCTAGAAGGCATATTCAGCGACTCTTAGAAGGGTTAGTATGGAAACATGGGTTGCAGTGTTCATTCATTGAAAAATATAGGCTATTTAACAGGGAAGTGAAATGGATAATGAGGTGATCTGCAGCCAGAAGGAGGCTGGCTGGGATAATTGTACTGAGTCAAAAATATAGGCCATTTAACAGAACCCAGAGCATCTCGAGTCTGTCTTTTCTTGTGAGATGTGAACAACTCAAGGTAATTTTTTGCCGGTAGTGACACCCCATCATGGGACCAGTGGAGACATTTAGGCTACTTCTACACTGGCAGCTTCTTGCACAAGAACTCTTTTGCGGAAGAGTTCTTGTGCAAAAACTCTTCCAGAAGAGAGCATCTACACTGGCATGTGCTTTTGCGCAAGAGCATCCATGCCAGTGTAGATGCTCTCTTGCGCAAGAAAGCTCTGATGGCCATTTTAACCATAGGGGCTTCTTGCACAAGAAATTCATGTTGCCTGTCTACACTGGCCTCTTCTGGAAGAGCTCTTGCACAAGAGGGCTTCTTTCTGAGAGGGAGCATCAGAGTTCTTGCGCAAGAAGCCCTGATTTTCTACAGTACAACGTCAGTTTACTTGCGCAAGAACGCGCGGCCAGTGTAGACAGAGGGCATGTTTTTGCGCAAGAGCGGCCGTTTTCGCGCAAGAATGTGCCAGTGTAGAGACAGCCTTAGATTTTAAATCCCTTTGTTTCTTCTTCACATTGTATTTAAAATGATGACCTAGGCAACTTGACCGAGAAAATAAAACCTGAAATGCACAACAAGAATTACTGGAAGATTTGCAACATGTTTCTATAAACCTGTGCAGTGCTAATTTCAAATAGTTTTGCCTATGTAGCACTTAGGATATCAATGGTGAAGTATTTCTATTACTGCTTCATTCTGTACTAAACAAACAAACAAATAAATATATAAGATCCCTGTTTTTTGTGGCTTTCTATTTCATGGTGCCCTTATCAGATACTTTGTGTTAGCTTTGTTAATCTACCTTTGGCTAAATAGGCTTAATTAACATTTCAAATAAACAGCTTTGAAATGAAAAACTAATAAATATCCTTCAAATTCCTCAGGCCTGCCAATAAAATTTGTTAACTGACATAATTACGGGGGTTTAGAAATTAATTATTAATTGTATCTACAACTTTCAATCAAAAGGGCTTACTTGTAAATAAGGTTTTAGCCCTAAGTTTTGTAAAACATATATACATTTACTCACATATATAAGTGTTTTGAAGGATTGGGACCTAAGTTAATGACTAGTTTATGACTTTCTTTGTACAGCTATTTTTTTTAACAGGAAAATGTGTGGTGGTGAACTTTATAAAGGAAAGAGGAAGAACTTTATCACCATATAATCCTATTTCTTATACAAATATAGGTAATATTACACTGTGTAGGCTATATATGACCCATGTGTTCTAACAACTCAAGAAGTGGGCACTAATGATACTGTGAGGTGTGACACTGAGCGGATCAAGAGTGACTACAGGGCTCTGGGGGTACGGGTGAAGGAGTTTGGAGCGCAGGTGGTATTCTCTTCGATCCTTCCTGTCGAAGGTAGGGGCAGAGACAGGTGCATCCTGGAGGTGAATGCCTGGCTGCGAGGATGGTGTCGCCAGGAGGGCTTTGGCTTCCTCGACCATGGGATGCTATTCCAGAAAGGACTGCTAAGCAGGGATGGCGTCCACCTTACAAGGAGGGGGAAGACCCTGTTTGCATACAGAATGGCTAACCTAGTGAGGAGGGCTTTAAACTAGGTTCGACGGGAACAGGTGAGCAAAGCCCACAGGTAAGTGGAGAACATGGAGACCTGGGAGATGGGTCGGAAATGGGAGGGAGCGTGGGCTACAATGTTAGAGAGAAAGGAGGGTCAGGGCAAAACTGGGAGGCAAGGTCAAATCAGGATCTTAGATGCCTATATACAAATGCGAGAAGTATGGGAAATAAGCAGGAAGAACTGGAAGTGCTAATAAATAAGTACAATTATGACATTGTTGGCATCACAGAAACTTGGTGGGATAATACACAATGATTGGAATGTTTGTATGGAAGGGTACAGCTTGCTCAGGAAGGATAGACAGGGAAAAAGGGAGGAGGTGTTGCCTTATACATTAAAAATGAACACACTTGGAGTGAGGTGGAGATGGACATAGGAGACGGAAGTGTTGAGAGTCTCTGGGTTAGGCTAAAAGGGATTAAAAACAAAGGTGATGTCATGCTAGGAGTCTACTACAGGCCACCTACCCAGGTGGAAGAAGTGGATGAGGCTTTTTCAAACAACTAACAAAATCATCCAAAGCCCAAGATTTGGTGGTGATGGGGACTTCAACTATCCAGATATATGTTGGGAAAATAACACTGCAGGCACAGACTATCCAATAAGTTCTTGGACTGCATTGGAGACAACTTTTATTTCAGAAGGTTGAAAAAGCTACCAGGGGAAGCTGTTCTAGATTTGATCCTAACAAATAGGGAGGAACTGGTTGAGAATTTGAAAGTGGAAGGCAGCTTGGGTGAAAGTGATCATGAAATCATAGAGTTCACAATTCTAAGGAAGGTAAGAAGGGAGAACAGCAAAATAGAGACAATGGATTTCAGGAAGGCGGATTTTGGTAAGCTCAGAGAGCTGATAGGTAAGGTCCCATGGGAATCGAGACTGAGGGGAAAAACAACTGAGGAGAGTTGGCAGTTCTTCAAAGGGACATTGTTAAGGGCCCAAAAGCAAGCTATTCCGATGTGTCGGAAAGATAGAAAATACGGCAAAAGACTGCCTTGGCTTAACCACGAGATCTTGCATGATCTAAAAATAAAAAAGGAGTCATAAAAAATGGAAAGTAGGACAAATTACAAAGGATGAATATAGGCAAACAGCACAGGAATGCAGGGGCAAGATTAGAAAGGCAAAGGCACAGAATGAGCTCAAACTAGCTACGGGAATAAAGGGAAATAAGAAGGCTGTGTCTACACTGGCATTTTGAAAGGATGCTAATGAGACACAGCGCAGAATTGCTGGGATTTAACATATCCTCACAGTCATTTAGATGAATGGATGCCAAGCTCCGGCTCGGGTTTTGCCGGAGAAAGCGCCAGTCTAGACGATCTTGCGGAAAATAAACCCTTTTCCGCAAGATCTCTTATTCCTACTTTCAAGTGTCTCTTATTCCTACTGAAAGAAGAGATCTTGGCGGAAAAGGGTTTATTTTCCGCGAAGATCGCTGATCTGCTTCCGCAAAACCCTGAGCCGCCGAAAAAAGCCCGGATTTAAAAATAAATGCCACTGGGATATTTAAACTTAATCCCCTTCATTATGTGCTTGTGTCTCATTAGCATCCCTTTTCATAAAAACATTAGAAGCAAGAGGAAGACCAAGGAGAGGGTAGGCCCACTGGTCAGTGAGGAGGGAGAAACAGTAACAGGAAACTTGGAAATGGCAGAGATGCTCAATGACTTCTTTGTTTGTCTTCACCAAGAAGTCTGTAGGAATGCCTAACATAGTGAATGCTAGTGGGAAGGGGTAGTTTTAGAAGGTAAAATAAAAAAGAACAAGTCAAAAATCACCTAGAAAAGTTAGATGCCTGCAAATCACCAGGGCCTGATGAAATGCATCCTAGAATACTCAAGGAGCTGATAGAGGAGGTATCTGAGCCTCTAGCTATCATCTTTGGAAAATCATGGGAGACAGGAGAGATTCCAGAAGACTGGAAAAGGGCAAATATAGTGCCCATTTATGAAAAGGAAATAAGAACAACCCAGGAAACTACAGACCAGTTAGTTTAACTTCTGTGCCAGGAAGATAATGGAGCAAGTAATTAAGGAAATCATCTGTAAACACTTGGAATGTGGCAAGGTGACAGGAACAGCCAGCATGGATTTGTAAAGAACAAATCATGTCAAACCAATCTGATAGCTTTCTTTAATAGGATAACGAGTCTTGTGGATAAGGAGAAGCGGTGGATGTGGTATACCTAGACTTTAGTAAGGCGTTTGATACGGTCTCACATGATATTCTTATCAATAAACTAGGTAAATACAACTTAGATGGGGCTACTATAAGGTGGGTGCATAACTGGCTGGATAACCGTACTCAGAGAGTAGTTATTAATGGTTCACAATCCTGCTGGAAAGGCATAACAAGTGGGGTTCCGCAGGGGTCTGTTTTGGGACTGGCTCTGTTCAATATCTTCATCAACGATTTAGATATTGGTATAGAAAGTACGCTTATTAAGTTTGCAGATGATACCAAGCTGGGAGGGGTTGCGACTAATCTGGAGGATAGGGTCATAATTCAAAATGACCTGGACAAATTGGAGAAATGGTCTGAGGTAAATAGGATGAAGTTTAATAAAGACAAATGCAAAGTGCTCCACTTAGGAAGGAACAATCAGTTTCATACATACAGAATGGGAAGCGACTGTCTGGGAAGGAGTATGGCAGAAAGGGATCTAGGGGTTATAGTGGACCACAAGTTGAATATGAGTCAGCAGTGTGATGCTGTTGCAAAGAAAGCAAACATGATTCTGGGATGCATTAACAGGTGTGTTGTGAGCAAGACACGAGAAGTCATTCTTCCGCTCTACTCTGCGCTGGTTAGGCCTCAGTTGGAGTATTGTGTCCAGTTCTGGGCACCGCATTTCAAGAAAGATGTGGAGAAATTGGAGAGGGTCCAGAGAAGAGCAACGAGAATGATTAAAGGTCTAGAGAACATGACCTATGAGGGAAGACTGAAGGAATTGGGTTTGTTTAGTTTAGAAAAGAGAAGATTGAGGGGACATGATAGCAGTTTTTAGATATCTAAAAGGGTGTCATAAGGAGGAGGGAAAACTTGTTCATCTTGGCCTCTGAGGATAGAACAAGAAGCAATGGGCTTAAACTGCAGCAAGGGAGGTTTAGGTTGGACATTAGGAAAAAGTTCCTAACTGTCAGGGTAGTCAGACACTGGAATAAATTGCCCAGGGAGGTTGTGGAATTTCCATCTCTGGAGATATTTAAGAGTAGGTTAGATAAATGTCTATCAGGGATGGTCTAGACAGTACTGGGTCCTGCCATGAGGGCAGGGGACTGGACTCCATGACCTCTCGAGGTCCCTTCCAGTCCTAGTATTCTATGATTCTATGATAAGCCCTGATTTTCTACTGTACAACATCAGTTTACTTGTGCAAGAACATCAGTTTACTTGTGCAAGCGGCCAGTGTAGACAGGGGGCATGTTTTTGCGCAAGTTCTTATGGTGCAAACCAATAAACAGTAGCCGTTCTGATCTGTCCTTGACATCTAACAATCCATACAATTAAATTTTAATACTGCAAATAGACATTCTTTTAAAAGATATCCTTTGAAGGCTTTTTTTAAAAGTATCCCTTTTGTCAGGATAGTTCTGTGCTTCCTAACTTTGACTTTTAGATTTACCCCTGATTTCAATGTCACAGGATTTAAAAAAATAAAATATTCCACAACCCTGGCTGCACTGCATAGGCTGTAAAGTTGAATCCAGAGTTAGATAATGTAATGATAGAGGGAAAGTGGGATTCACATCCTAAATGAAAGCACAGTTTTGCTATGTCAAGGAAGACTTTTTTCCTTTTTAATGTCCATCAAAGCTAGCGGCCTCAGAATTTCCGTTTCCACCATGCAGTCTCTAATTGCGGGGCTCTTTATTTACTTACAGGGAACTCCACTCACACCGTCACTTCGAGCCAGAGTCTAATATCTTCATTCATGTTGACTCGAGTGGGATTACTGGTGGGAGCAGGGCACGGCCTCGTTCGGAAAGGCAGACCCTCTCCGGGCGGAGCTGGGGAGAGGGGGGGGGCATTTACACCTGTTTGATGGGTTGCCAGCTGCCTGCTCAGCCTGACCCGCCCACGGCTCCTAACCACCCCTTCCCCGCGGGAACATTCCCCACGGCACGGCCAAACGTTGCTGCGGCCGGGGGCGCGGGAGGAGGGGAAGGGGGAGCTGCCGCCCCAGCCCCCTGCCAAGCCTGTGGCAGGAGTTTTTTTGCAGCAGGAGAAGCAGGAAGCTGCCCGGGTAAATCCTCCCTGGTGGTCACATGACTCAGCCGAGCCGCCGCCGCTCCCCCTGGGCTTAGTTCAGCGCTCCGCGCACTGGGAGGGGGACCTGCTGCTGCTGCTGCTGCAACCGGCGCTCCGCAGCCGCCGCTGCTCCTGCCTCGTCCCCGCGGGTGGATTTCCTGGCCGCCCGCTCCAGGCAGCGCCTCCATTGCGGAAGTGCAGCGGGGGCAGCCCGAGCGGCGGCTGGGCTGAGCTGGCCCGTGGCGCGCCCGGCTCCCGGCGCTGGATGGTGCTGCGGGGGCGGCCGGGGCCGGCGCGGGCAGGAGTAACATGCTCACTCGCGTGAAGTCCGCCGTGGCCAATTTCATGGGCGGCATCATGGCTGGCGGCTCGGGCGCGGAGCACGGCAGCGGCTCGGACTTGCCCCTCCGCTTCCCCTACGGGAGACCCGAGTTCCTGGGGCTGTCGGCGGACGAGGTCGAATGCTCCGCCGACCACATCGCCCGGCCCATCCTCATCCTCAGCAAGGAGACCAAGCGCCTGCCCTGGACCACGGGATACGCCGAGTGAGTACGGCAGCCTCCCCTTCTCGGCGCGGCCCCCTGCCCCGCCAGAGCCCCTGCGGCGGCTTCTCCCCGCCACAGCAGGGGGTGTCACCTGGAGCGGGGTGTTCTCTGAGGCGCGCGGGGGCAGCGGAGCACCCCAGCGCGTTAGTATCCAGGGTAGTGCACCCCCCATTTGTGCTTCCTCTTCCCCTGCCTGAGGGCGGGGGGCTGGCAGTGTCGCTTGTGACACCATTTCTCCCCCAGGCATGCCCGTCTGGCGGGGGAGGTTTGCTGGCCCTGCTAGGGGCGGCTGGTGCATGTGTCGAGTTGAGTAGGTCTCTCACCTGAAGCCTCTGCGGGGGCAGGCTGTTTTCTGCCTTCCTGAAGCGAACCCCGTGTTTTGCAGAATAACCTTGGGGGTTCTGCTTCTCTCCGGGCTGCCCCTTAGGCCCGGGGAAGGAGTTCTTGCAAACCTTAAATCATAGAAATGTTGGCTGATTCAAAATTGGTGCATGCCCGTGTGGGGGGGAGACCAGCTGTTATGTGGCTATCTCTGGTTGTGTTGCTGGAGAGGATGGGGAACTAGGATTTAACACCTCCCTTCCCAGGCCTGAGCAGCCCAGAGCACAATACCAGCATTTGTCATTGATCACTCCCAGTTCTAAAAAATTTCCATCCTCTGTGTATACATTGGCTCCGGGGGCTGGGCTGGGAAGGTGGAATGAAGGAGACTACAGTAGTTCTTCCCTGCTCTTGTACCTCAGCTGATTTCCAGTATCTCAGACTCCTCTACTACCCCCAGTTGGTGTTTACAGCATACCACATATTTAATTTCCCTGAATTCAAAGGATTAAATGATAAACTGTTTTTCTAAATCCTGGTGATGATTGCTGGTGACTGGGTGTATTGTGAATACCCATATTGGGGGGGATTTGATGAAAGCGAGACTTCTGTACTCTTTGAAAATGACTGCTGGGGGGGGAGGGAAGGGATGAATAAGTCAGTTGAGCAGCTTTTTGCATTCACACAAACATTAAACTTGATTTAGGTAGTTTGTGGAGAAGCTTATTAATCAGGAATGGTGGAGGGGACACATTCTTGGTCATCTTCCTTTACAACTAGCAGCATTCAAATACATTTTGTGCTGGCCTAGTGTCCTCTCTCTGATGCACTGAGATCCAAGACTTGCCATTGCAAATCTCGCATTGAAGATCCATGCAAATGGAAAAGCAGCCTATTGGGAAGTTATAGACAAGCTGAGGCATGAATAGTCCTGGCCACTCTCTGCTGTGCTTATAGTTCATTACCTTGAGTAGTATCATTGGTGTTTATTTTGGAAGGAATTGTGTATCTGGGCAGTAGCCAGTTCCAGTCTTAAGCACAGTCAAGGAAAGTGACCTCTTAGGGACAATTCTTTAAGTGCAGTACACAAAGTGCAGAGCTTGTTTATGTAACAGAGGCTCTGCGGCCAATGACAAAGGAGAGTGAAATCTGCTCTACAGCCTTAGCTTAGTGCCAGCTGGCTTTTAGCTCCTGGGGTAGGGGCTAAAATGTGTGCCTTTAAGGTTCAGTCCCTCCTGCGGATGATCTGGTCCTGCAGCATTGCATTTGGATAGGCGACCCCATCAACTGTTGAACAAGGAAACTAGTTACCGAGAGATTTATGTGGTGCATGATTTGGCTCCCACTGAATTTAATATTAGTTTTACCATTGTTTCAATGGAAACAAGATTGAGATCTGTAGATTACAAACTGTAAGGCCAGCTGTGTCAATAGCGATGATTGATTACAGAAGCTACAAAAAATCCAGAGGTTGGGGGAGAAATCGCTTCCTTTCTGTGAGGCGCTATCTCTTAGGACCTAATGCAACTCCATTTCTACACTAGAGTGCTTACAGTGGCACATTTGTCCCAATAATCTGCACCACTGTAAAGTCTCCTGTGTAGCTGCTCTATGCTGATGGGAGAGAGCTCCCTGTCAACATAATAAAACCACCTCCAGTGAGTGGCAGTAGCTAGGTCACTTGAGAAACTCTCCCACCAACAGTGCTGTCCGCACCAGCATGTCTGTTGGTGTAACTCATGTAACTCAGAGCAGTATTATTTTCATACCCTTAAGTGACATAAGCTATACTGACAAAAGTGGCAACGTAGACAAAAGCTTAGAGCGGGTTGGGGAACCTCCGGCATGCTGGCCTTGAACGGTTAACCTCTGGCAGACAACCTGACAGTTTGTTTACCTGAGTGTCCATAGACCCGGAGCTCAACTCCAGGGGCTGCGGTTCACCTTTCCCAACCAATGGGAGCTGTGGGAAGTGGCATGGGCTGGGCCACTGTTTGCCGCAGCTCTCGCTGTCTGGGAACAATGAACCATGGCCAGTGGGAGCCTAAGGGCTCCATGCCTGCAGATGCTCAGGTAAATAAACCATCTGGTGGACTGCCAGTGACTTACCCTGATAAACGGTGTAAGGCCTACAGGTTCTCCAGTCTTGCTCTAAAGTAATAAAAAAACCCTAACTTTTTGACAACTTTGGGAGTTGGAGCAAGGCTTTAATGAGTCTGATGAAAAGGTAAAAATGGTCTGTTCTAATATGTATGGAAGCACTGAAATGTAAAATTGGATTTAGAGAATTTTAATTCCCCCTCCCCCACCCCATCCCAATTTTAGGGAATAGAGTAAACCATCAAATAATTTCACAGGGAGTTATCAAAATGGGTGAGGTTTGAATGTTTATAAAACTTTCAGTTGTTCTGGTTGTAAAATAATCTACTAAATCATTCTTTACAAAAGGGGGTAACTGAGATCCAGTGATTGGTTAATGGACACAGTATATCAGTAACGAAGTACAAAATAGATGGCTGCTAGCAGACTCAGTACATGTCTGTGAGTCCAAGGGAGTTTTAATGTAGAAGGAGTCTTTCAAGAAAGAAGAGTATGACGCTAGGCAAAGAAAGCATAGTGGGACTGTGTGGGAAACTGTACGCCTTATGAGCTTAAGGGGGTAGCTGAGTTAGTCTGTTACAGAAAAAAACAACAAATGGTCTGGTAGCACTTTATAGACTAACAAAACATGTAGATGGTATCATGAGCTTTCGTGGGCATAGCCCACTTCTTCAGATGTCCGGAGTTATGAGTTTGGGATATGAAAACTGGAAATAAATAGGAGAGGGGAAGACAAAGAAAAAGGGAGGGGGATGGGAGACAGAGCATCATTAAGTATCTGAAAAATGGGTACTTAAACCTAAGCAGATAAAAATCAAAGTCAATAGGTTCCCAAGACAGGAAGGATACCACTCAGAGAGCTGTTAGCACCTTCAGTGGTTATTAAGTAGATAGTGTCCCAACCAACCCATATCACGATTGAATCCATTAGCATGTGAATTGAATTTGCGGATGAACTGTGATTCCAGGGCCTCCCTGTGGATCTGGCTTGTGGAGCTGGTTTGTGTGAATTAATGTTTGCAGATAAAGAAAATGGCTCTGGTGGGTGTGATCAGAAAAGAAAGAAGATATTTATCTTACCTGTATGATAACTTTCATTTTTTTTTCAGTGTTAATCTTTGGTGTGTGGTTCAGTTAAAGTGCAGGACCTGTTGGTAACTATTGAAATGAGGCAATCCTTTAGTTTCGCATAGGCCTGATCCAACCCACATTGAACTCATTTGGGAGACATTTATTGACTTCATTGTTTGACTAGGTCCCATTGGGAGATCTTCCACTGCTGAAGAAAGAGGGGAAAATAGTCTCCTTAGACATTTCCACTAATGTTTGCCTTTTAGAAGACTTTCTAGAACTTTCAAAATTGTTTCACGGTAGAATTAACCAGGTATTGTTTAGAGAAGCTGTGGTGAAATAAGGCAAATATCAAAATTGCACCCATCTTCCCAATGCAAAGCAGGTGAAACAGTCATTACTGAGCAAAGAAAATGGATGTGGACTCAGGGAATTATTGTGCTACAAAGGAAAACAATGCCAAACTTTTCATATTTGTCAACTTCCAATTTATTTTTGGCAGGTGCAGCCTAACTTTTTGTGGCTTAATCATGACAGGATTTGGTGTAATATGTACATATAATTGGCTTGTCCTTCCCTCAGCTCATCATAAAATGTGGTGATAATGGGAGTTATGCCCACATATCAAGGGGGAGAATAGAGATGACAAATTTAGAATTGCCTGAATAAGGGACAGGAAGGTGCAACACTTTTTCAAAAAGTTCATTTGTTGTGTTGTAAAAACTAGATCCTCCCATGCTGCTTTTAACATTCATACTGTAATGGAATGTTTTCTGTCGTTAGCTCCCTTAGTAATTAATTGAAGGGACATCAGAGAGAAATCTGCTATACCTGTCCAGTAACACATGATGTAATATTTAAAGGAAGTGACTTAGTCGTTGCTTCACTATTTTTTTTCTTGAGGCAAGTCTAGAAAAGACTGTTCTCCCTGAACTCCTCTCTCCATTGTGTTTTTAAATTGCATCTTCAAGAAGGTGCAGAATTATCTATCTGTGATCAACTCAATTTCTTTATTTCCATATTGAAATATTTCCATATTTCTTTTACCAACTTTTTTACTGCAGAATCTTTTCTGCAGTAAGCTCGTTGCATAATCAAGTTCCCTACATAGAAGTCCTCAACAATTATGAAAATCTAGTCATGAGTAAAGAAAGCAAATGCACTCTTACTGTGCATAGGGATGAAATCAATTTTCCTATTATAGATAGCAGGCTCCTTGAGATTTCACGTAATGTGTAGTAGCAGACATGTTGGTTTACTTATGGCTCCAGAGGTCCTTTTTATTATTGGTATCCAGCTTAGTCATCATACAAATTTCAGTCAGCATCTAGGATCTATTCTGATAGGACAGGGACATATATATGAAAAACTCAAACTACTGGCACCATAGACAAAATGAGGCTTCCATCTTTGAGACCTTTACCTCTGTGATTTCTTTCATAATCCCCAAAGAGAGGGGATCTTCATAATCTCTCAGTAACTTGTGACTGAAGTGATAATGGTAATTGCTTGCATCCCACCATATCTTCCATAATAAAATGGTGTTTACTGCAAAGTCTGGAGTTATTCCTTGGAACAGCCCATCCTTTCCTCTTGTGTCTCTCATATGAGTGTTTCAGGCTGTTTTCTCTTTCAGAAATACTACAACTGGTTCACAGTTGAACTTATTGCTAAGAATTTGCTATACAAAAATGTATTAATCTCAGCAAAATTAAGTGGCAACATTCTAGTTTGTTTCTAATTTTGATAAGGTGCTTTTTTTAAATCTGAGACTTGCACTCTGGTATCAGTTTCAATATTCCACATGCAGGTGGAATTTTACAACATTGCAGATAACTATTTTGAGCAAAAAAATGCTAAAGAATGTATATTTAGAGGCAGAGCGTAAAGCAGAGTTCCTTCCTGGTATCAGAGTATGAGATCGGTAGGCACTCACTGAGGTTTCCTTATTTGCTTATTCACTGAACAGTTGTCATCTTGGAAAACAACCTCCCTTCTGGCTGTTACTTCATCCAGAAGAATTGAGAACTATCAAGCTCTGATAGCAGATCCACCCCTTTCTTCAGAATGACAAAAGAGTTATTTCTTTCAACTAGACACTTCCTTTATTCCAGAGGTATAATGTTCATGCAATTTTGTGCATCAAAAAAACCTGTTTTAAGTCGGTGGTGGTGTATTGGGACTTTTTTTGTTTTGTTTTGTTTTGTTTTGGTAGATGCTTCTGTTTTGTTTTCCGATGAGAGATGTCCTGACTAACCTGATATAAACAAAAACAACAAGGAGTCCTGTGGCACCGTAGAGACTAACAGGTTTAATAGGGCATAAGCTTTCATGGGTAAAACCCTTCATCTGAATCATCTCTGAGGGTATGTCTACACAGCAGCATTATTTTGGAATAATTGACGTAATTTCAAAATAACAAAGAGTGTGTCTACACAGCAAGCCATTATTTCAAAATAATGTTGAGGTGGAGGACTTCTTACTCCAACTCCTGTAACTCTCATTTCAGAAGGAGTAAGGGAAAGTCGAAGGAAGAGTGTTCTTCCTTCAACTTCCTGTTGTATAGACAGCACCAAAAGCCGAATTAAGCTATTTCGACTTCAGCTACATCAGTAGCATAGCTGAAGTTGCGTATCTTAATTCAACTTTTGCCCTTCTGTGTAGACATGCCCAACGGTGCCACAGAACTCATTGTTTTTGCAGATACAGACTAACCCTCTGAGGCTATGTCTACACTAGGACGGTTTGGCGACAAAAGTGCTGTTGACATGCAAAAGTCACCAAAAGTGAAAACCAGTCAGACCAATTTTTTTGCCTTCCATTGTTGACATTTCATGGCCATACTGCTAGCATCCTGTTGGCTGACAAAGCAAAGCAATGGGGGTAAGCATCCCATCGGGCAGTGTTGTGTGAAGGCAGAGCTGATCCCTGTGCTTCTTAAGATTCCTTTCTAGCTCTGGAGCTCTCCATGCTAAGGAATGTCGAAGCATCACAGCAGTTCTCCAGCCTTCCCCCTGCAGCAGCAGTCTGCCTTAGGGATATTACATTTAGATGAATCAACTAATCAAATAGTCGATGGAATTTGCATCGACTATTTGATTAGTTGATAAGGGCGCCTCCGCCTTTGAAATGTTGGCCTCATGCTCCCCTGCTGCCCTCATGCTCCCTGCAGTGCTTCTGCTTTTGAAATGTAGCACTCTTGCTACATTTCAAAGGTGTAAGTGCCTCAAGTTCCTCACTGTGCCCCCGGCGCCTCCCCCCCCCCCCCCCGCCAATGGAGATGGTTCTGGGGGAACCGGCTTTTAAGCCAGCTCCCCCCAGCACAGGCTCCTGTTCCTCCCTCCCCCTCCCCGCTGCCTCTCTCTGATAGAGGCAGCAAGGGGGGAGGGAAGTGACTAATCGACTATCCAATAAGCATATGCTTATCAGATAGTTGACTAGTTGCTTAACATCCCTCATCTGCCTGCCACTGTGTTACTAGTGCAGGGCAGAACAGAAGCACTCCAGTGGTTTGTTCTTTGTTCACCAAACGGAGCAGCTCATTCAGCTGTCAGATACTTCCTAGAGCAGGGGTGGGAAACCTAAGGCCCGGGGGCTGAATGTTGCCCCTGGCTTGCCTGAATCTGGCACCCAAGGTTCAGGGCTCCCCCCAGCATTGGGGAGCCTGCGCTGGCACTGCAGCTCTGCCCCACTGCAGGGCTGGAACACACAAAATATTAGTCTGGGTCTCCTTAGGCTCTGGTGTGCGAGTGGAATGTGAGGAGTGTCTTTCTCCTTTCCCCAGTCAGGGGCCATCTCGGTGAGGGGTTTTTTTTGTTTGTTTGTTTGCTTCTTACTTGTGTGTGACTCCTGACTGGTTTTTCTGTGGTTCTGCAGCCCCTGACTCAAAAAAGGTTCCCTAGAGCTTTGAAAGAGGAGGGGCACATGCCTGTAGAGCAGCAGAGATCACAAAACATTGAGCACAGTTATCAGGGCAGGCATTGTGGGATACTGGCAGAAGCCAGTTCTCTCGACAAAACAAACAGCAGAGTCCACGCTGGCTCTTTGTTGACAATAAAGGGAGGGGAAAAGACCAGGGATGTTAAATATTTAATCGAATAATTGAGTAACCTCACAAATTCTTATCAGTTAGTCGACTATTCTATAGTCCCTGGGGGCGGGGCCAGCAGCAGTGTGGGGTGCCAGGTGGGAGCTAGTCTACAAGGGGAAACAGTTTAAAAACCAACTCCTCTTGCGGACCAGCTGCTTGTTGCCCTGTGCTGCTGCCTTTGATAAAGAGGCAGCAGTCCTTGTCTGCGGGGGGACAGGGCCTGAGCTCCCAGACACGGCACGAACCGGAACTGAGCCGGGCTGCCTGCCCGCCTGGCTCCTAATACACTTTAAATGCAGAGCCACAGCAGGGGTAGGTCCTGCACCCATCGTGAGCCAGAACTGAGCTGGGCTGCTGGCCAGCCTGCTAAAAAATGTACTGGTTTGGGGAGGGCGGGGAGGAGAGGAGAGGGAGGGAAATGTGTGTAGTCTATAGCATTAACCTAAAAGTTTTTGCTTATCAGTTAATTGGTTAATCGATTACACTATTACATCCCTAGAAAAGACAAAAGTATTGTGCAGGGGTGGAAGTTTTTGTCACCAAAACTGGGTGTTTTTCCCAACAAAAGTCACGTTGCAGGGTAAATGCTCTCACTGTTTTGTCATCAAATGGCAGTTTTAGGTGACAAAACATGTACACAAGGCCTGAGACTGATATATACAGGCCTGACAAACAGTATCTTAAAGCGCTTGTAATGTTTGAATAAACATTTTTGGTATAATACCACTGACTTTTGTTGATTTTCCTCATGAATTAATTTGGATTATTATAATGAATTAACAATTCAGTATACACTATAATATACACTTTTTTTCACAAATGTACCGCTAATCAAAAGAAGTAATTACACTTGCTCTTCTGTACCTAACGTGCCTTTTGTTTTTGAGAAGTGGTCAGCTTAAGTGAGGAGAAGTTGCCATTTGCAATTTTGAAAGTACCTGCTATCTTCCTGAGTGTGGGACCACACTCAAAAAGCATTAGGACTGCCTCTAGGTGCACCCATAACTTGTTTGTTGGTCTTCTGAGGATTACCCTATTAATAGGCAGGAAGCTCACTGTTCCCATTTTCTTTTTACTGCACAATTTCCTCAATGCAGTCTGCTAGCCCATCAGCCCCTCCTCAAGAGAACTTGTGCTGACTCTTCTTTAAGTCTTGTTTTGTGCTTGCTGAACAGACTAATAAACTAAGCCTATTAATATAACTTTATAATTTTAAAACTATATGATACAACTAAATAACCTGATAGGTACTCAGTCGCATCTTGGCTGTGCACATAGCTACATGTTTCTGTCACTTTTATGCCTATCTTTCCTCCTCCATTCCCTTAATTTTTTTACACCTATTTGTTGTTGTTTTAAAAATAGATAATAAACTCTTTAGGAAGAACTGTTTCTTCTGTTTTGTGTTTGAGTGGGTCTTGGTCCTGGTTAGGATCTTTGGGCTAACCTATAATACAATGATTAATTAATAAGTCAGTCTGCTTTCTTTCACTCCAGAGTATATTTAGGACAAGCAGACTTTTATTGGATTTACTGGTGAATAGCCTAGCTCGTTGTGCTGAAGGAATTTCATTCAGGAAATAAGTGTGCATTTTCCCATATTTGAACAGCTTTGAAAGTAAAACAGTGGTCTAGTTATACTCCAACTGGATTAAATGCTAACGTGCATTTATTATAGCTCATAACTTCAGTGCTATAATTTTGTTCTTAAATTAGTAAGAATCTAAGTAATGGGGTCCAAGCCAGTTTTGTCCAATCTTCTTATTTCCTCATTATCTTACATTTCTACAATCTCTCTGAGAAACTTGTAGATGCCCCTTCAAAGTACTCAGTGCCTATCTTGATACTGTTGTATAACTAGATTATCTGTGAACACGTGCAAAGCAGATTTTGCCTTAACTCCTTTCTAAATTGTGCTTTGATTCTTACTGTTTGTTTGAATAGTTGGTATGGGCAAGGTTTTTGCTTTGTGTGCATGTGTATTTCCTTAATAGTTTTGAAACTTATTATCTCATTGGTGTGCTCCTTTTTTTGAGAAAACATGTGCCCAGGTCTTTAGGCTCTTTTGATAATGTTACACTTCAGATGTCTTGCAAGACAGTGTGGTTTTTCTGCACTGCAGGCCTGCTCTAGCAATTACATTTTCTCTGTGATGTGGTAATTGCTGACCCATGATGGATGCAGAGCTCTAGGTGAAATATTGTGTAACGTGGCCTTATACAGTATCATTATAGAGCCACATAGTTGTTGTTACTGCAATAATTTTGTGGAAATAGAGAGGAAAAACAGGATATGATTTTATTCTTGACATGCTGGTTCTTTTCTTAAGCTGATGACTCTGCAGTTCATTTTCTCTTACTATATTAGTTACTCAGATTCATTGCCTTTAAGCTGTTTGTACAAGAATGAGCCTTGAGAGTCATAAGATCAAAATGTATAGCCTGACTTTTAAATTTGTCCACACAGATTTCAGAAACTTTGGGCTGTCCCTTTCAAACTTCAAAGGCAAGGTAGTGGAGATGTGCTGCACAGGAATGACTCAAATTACCCCCATATCATTATACTTCATATCTTAACATTACAAATATTAAATTAAGCCTTGTATCAACCCTCTGAGGTAGGCAAGTATTACTGTTCCAATCTTTCCAATGGGTAAACCGAGGCTACTACTTGCTTAAGGTTGATAGAAGAATCTGGAATAGAATGTATAAGTCCTGACTCCATGTCCCTTGTTCTAATTCCCTGACCATGCTGTTAATAGGAGATAACACAACAGCTATGCTTGTGTGAATTAAAAGTACTGATCATTTCTGAAAGCTACCATTGCCAATAGTCAGTTAGGAGCATGACTCATGTTCCCACTGTAAACAGGGTTCTTACAGACAATGCTAATTTTGCTGTGTGTGACTTCAGTATCTCTGACAAAAGGGAAAACTGTGAAACAAGCCTTCTGCTCTTGTTCTCCCAACCTCTCTCTGCTCAGGGATGAACATAGACAAAGTTAAATTTCCGTATCTATCTTAAGTTGTACAGAAACATGAATTCTTGGTTTAATGGCTTTTGGTTTTGTTTGTTTTTTTTCCCTGTGTCTGGTTTAATTTTATGTGTGCTCCTTAATCCTGTGCTTAGTTGAGAGCACTAGATTTAAAGTATTGCCTGATGAATTACTTTAAAATTCAAATCCTCTGTGTATGTGGCATTCTTATGTAATATGTTAAACTTCAAGCCGTATTCCTTCACCCCCTGAAAAACAGACAACAGCAATGACATGATATTTACAAGGGCTTTAGAAATCCTGAGAGCTAACACTTAACATTTATGTAATGCCTTTTAATCTGTCAGGTGTTTTGCAAATATTAATATATTTCCAAAGCAACCTGGAGAATGGTGTGTGTAGGTTAATATTTCCATTTCATAGGTGAAGAAATAGAGGCCAGGAGGCTGAGACTTGCCAAAAGTGTGAGCACTGGAAGTGGGTCTCAAGAGTTCCTGTGTCTCAGCCTTTTGCTTAGACCAGTACTTTCCATGCCTTTGTGCACTTGGTTTTGTGGCACAATTTTTGGCATTTTTGAAACTAAAGGGAGTAAGGGAAATAATTTTCCTTAACATTTTCAGTGTTGTTTAATGTGAATGCATGCAACTCTGAAGGAAACAAAATTAGGAATTCAGCCCTGAACGGTTTTAATTGCCTATGTACAGCTGGAATACAGGAGCTATGACTAGAAACTCAGAATAATGTTGTGAAGGGTAGATTGGAGAGAGAGGGTCTATAGCAGCAGCCCAGGGCTGCTGAATTACGGTAAGCACTGTATCCTAGGAGATAGTGTGGCTTAATGGAATTAAAGAAGAGATAAAAGAACTGTCATCTGAGAAGCCTATGTAACACACATCAGTTATTTACCATCTGTTACCTAGTTCATTGTAATTTTAATTCTTCTTTTCCTCACTGGGGTTTGCTTCACTAGCTGAATTCCATGAAGTTCTGGCATTGATAAGCAGTCCTAGTGGAGGAGTTGCCAACCTGTTACCATTTCTAAGACTGATAGAAATGGATGTTCTGAAAACTGTATTAATCTGTTTACTTTCCCTTTAATTTAGAAAGAACAGTCTGGCAGTTTGTCTATACTACATGACAAAGTCGACCTAAAATATGCAACTCCAGCTACGTGAATAGCGTATTTGGAGTCACCATACCTTAAGTCGAATTTCTGCAGCATCCCCGCTGTGGGAGGTTGATAGGAGAAACTCTCCTGTCGACTTCCTTTACTTCTAGTGACCCTGAGGCATATTGGGGTCGATGAGGGCACCATCAGTGGTTGATTTAACAGGTCATTATTAGACCCACTAAATCAAACCCCAGAAGATTGATCTTCGGAGCCTCAATCTCAGGGTAAGAATAGACATGGCATGAGATAACATCAATTACTTAACTCCAGTATGAGCATATCTGCAGGTTAAGGAACACTGTCAAATGCTTTGGGTTCAAACTTCGACTCAATGTTCCTTCAAAAGTATTATATTCTGGTGGAGGAGGAACACAGAACCCAATATGTATCATTTTTATTTTTAATTCTCCATTTCACCATTCAGAAGTTTTATAGCAGCTTCCAATAGTTTTTGCTTTGAAGGAACCATTATAAAATCATTGAGCTTTTTGGTTCCTTTTGTGTGCCCCTGTGCTGCTACAATCCTTTTGTGTGCCCCTGTGCTGCTACAGTTTTCAGAGCATCCACATTTGTGGTGACAGTAAGTCATAACACTAAAGGGAGCTAGTCTGGCTTCTGCTGCAAGAGAAATACATATGTGAGAAAATTAGCTTCAATTGTATAAAATAAGCAAAATGGATAGGAATAGACATTTGATATTTCTCAGAGATAAATATAAATAATCACTTAAATCATAAAATAACTTTTTTTTTAAAAGACACTATCCCTGTGTTTGTTTGCATTTTTATAGCATGTTCTGTTTTTTTTTCTCACCACTTTACAGATACTAATGAATTAAATTTCACAGTGCCAATGGGTGGAAGGTACATACTGTATTAAGATGTCCAATAGATGGAGGGAGAAATTTAGATATTGCCAAGATGGCTCTAAGATTGGGCTGCTCTGGGAGCTAAGAAGGCCCTCAGCCTAACTTAGAGTACTTCTGGGGTGCTTAGCAAAGATGTGCAAATCTGTTATTGGCTGCCTGTGGTGAGCGATGCTATGTGGAATCTCTGCAGTGCTGTGAGCAGCAGATTGATCCCTGAGATTCTGCTCTTACTTGCAGCCTCATTCCTGCACACCTCCTCTGCCAGGGTTTGGGTTTGAGTCATCAGAAGGCAGCCTCACAGCAGTCATCTGCATTTCTCGAACTGGGGGAATTACTGGAATTGAGGCTTTTAAGGCCCCTTTGTCTTTTAAGGCCCCTATCTGGCATAAAGGGCTGGGACAGAGATAAGGGTCTTAACTATGGAGACAGACATGCAAAACGAGATTAAGATTCTCAATCCATTTTTAAGCACCTAAATCAGTGGCTTGACTTTCAGAAGTGCTAAGCACCCAGAGGTTCACAGCCCACTGATCTAAGATCCAGTTTAACATCTTTATCTTGCAAAGACTTTGGTATGTGCATAACTGGACTCATGGAAGGGGAATCTCATTCGTACATACTAAGATTATATAGTCTGACCTCATGTATAACATAGGCTATTGAACTTCCTTGAAATAATTTATGTTTAAACTAGAGCCTATTCTCACAGTTCAGGGCAACTGCACCTGTATGCCTCATCTATGGTCTACCAGCTCTCTGGTTCCCTATCTGTCACCTCTTTCTGTCTATCGCTCCTGATCAGGGTATTGCAAGGCTGCAAAGTTCTCTGCCCACACTGTGAATTCCTCAGTGAGTATAAGCAGGCCTGCTTTGTCTTCTCCTCAGAGGCTATAAACACTGTAGATGCCTATAGGGATACGTTACACTGAAATTTTCATAAGCAAGCACATTTATTTCTAAGATGAAAGCATTGCAGAGAAAACCCATTTAAAGAACCAACACACATGCTAATAAGTTTAGCAATGATTACTCCAACTCTGACGTGGACTCCAGCTGGTGGTCAGTCCTTCACACCTTGCCAAGAGGTTTTCCTGGGGGTACATGTGCCTAATAGCTGTTAGCCCAGAACAAGCCTACCCCTGTAATTAGGCCAAGTCCTTCCAGCTCTTCCCAGAAAGAACTAGAGCTTTCCTTGGATGAAGACCCTGTTTTCTTGAATCATAAAGTAGGCCATGGATCAGTTTAAACTCAGGCTATTTGTTTTCTAAAAGTTATTTGTTTGTATGTCCTCTGGAGAATCCAGTCTGAACCAGTATGTATGTCAGGAATCAGTATGTGAGTGATCAGCTTAATGATTGGAGCAGAGATAATCAGCTGAAGTTGGGGCCGCAGATCAGAGCTGAAGTCAGGAACTGAGCATGACTACAGAGGGTTATGCAGTTTAGGAGCAAGGCAGGATTGGGAGTGGAACAAGGCTTGGTGAAGGGCAGGCAAGATTGCATGTTTGTGTTGAGCAGCAAAAGATCAGTTGTTGCCGCAGGGCTTAATAGCAGATCTTCTGAGTTCCTCAGCCGATCATGTGGCCCTGTTGTGCCCCTGTGGTGTTCACAGGCTGCCTGGAGCCTGGGCAGTGGCAAATCCATATTCCAAATAGTACTTCTGTTCTCATGAACACCTGTATCATCCAAGGCTTGGGTGGTGAGGGTCCCAAGGCAGTAGGAATCAAAGGAGGGACATTTAGGATCCTGTCCACTGTTCCAAAGGCCAACTTGAATGACTTAAGTAGGGTGGAAAATGGTGTCACACATGCCTTCAATTGTTCATGCTCTCAGGACAGGGCATTTGTCTTCCCCTTTTTCATATCCAACTGGTATGTCACAACTAATTCAAACTAGGCAAAGAAAAAGGACTGATGGACGTGGCATTGCTTTAGATCAGCATTTCCCAAACTGTGGGCCACGGCCTGGTATCAGGCTGCGGGGAAAAAAATACCAGGCCTTAGCGTGGCTGCTGGGAGAGGAGCGGGGCGGGCTGGGAGGGTGTGTGTGTGTGTGGGGGGGAAACCAGCCGCCAGGAAGCAGGGTTCGGGGCAGCGGGGCTGTCCTGCGGAGATGGGGGAGGGGGCAGTGCGGGCGGCCGGCAGAAGTAGGGCTGGACGGGGGGTAGGGACAGGGGGGAGGCTGGACGGGGAGATTGGGAGGAGGAGGAGGATGGGAGAACCAGCCTCTGGAAGCAGGGCTGGATGGGGGCAGCGGGGCTGGCTAGGAGAGATGGGGAGGAGAAGCGGGGAAGAATCGGCCCGCTGGGAGGGGGAAATGCGGGGGGAGGGACAACGCCGCCGCCGGAACCAGCCGCTGGAAGCGGGGCTGGACGGGGGAGATCGGGAGGAGAAGCGGGGTGGGGGAGGAGGGGGAGTGAATTGGCCGGTGGGAAGCGGGACTGACCCGGGCACATGCAGACCCGGGCACATGAGTGAGTCTGGCCCCGGGGATTCCATTTGCCCCCACCCTCCCTCTAGTAGTTGCCAACTGCCTGGCTGGTAGACACTCACACAGCGTTAGCACATATAATAAAACTTACTTAATTAGAAAATACTGGACATTTTATATGTCCAGTATTTTCTCAATTTGTTTCCCAGACAGAACCCTCAAATACTGGACTGTCTTGTATAAAACTGGACCCTGGCAACCCTACCCCTCCTTGCACCCTCTCTCCTAGCCAGATACCCTACCCCCAATCTGCTCTTGCCCCCGCCTCCTGGAGCGCCCGTGTGGCACTGGGTTCCCGAAGCCCTGGCCCAGGCTGGGCAGAGGATGCAGCTGGGTGAAACACTGAAAATGTATTCATTTTTAATTCTTTTTTTTATATGCGTTTATGTTTATGGGCTGCAAAAAACAGTACTGAAAAAAACGGGTTCCAACTAAAGTAAAAAGTTTGGGAAACCCTGGTCTAGCCAGCTTTCTATCCATCTTACAGTCTATTTATCCAATCCATATTCCCTTAACTTGCTGGCAAGAATATTGTGGGTGACCGTATCAAAAGCTTTGCTAAAGCTGGCACTGGGGGCTTTGGGAGGACTAGAAACAACTTATTTGAATATTCATCATTTTCTTAATGAATATGCAAATATGCAAATTAATGTTACCAGTCTTCCAAAAGCTCATGAATGGATTTACTGGTCCCCGTGTCAAAAAGTTTGGGAACCCCTGCTTTAGGTTTCAGGCTATACTCCATATTTTTGTGATCCACTAGGGATCTGAAATTGGGGACTGGGATTTTTTAAGAACATGATGGTGCTCCTCAAAAGCTGCCTTAATTTCAAGCAACAACATGTCCCAGGTGTCTTGTTCCGTTTGTCTGGGCTTAGCTTTCCAGAATAGAAAAAACAATGGTGGAGTTGGTTCTGGCACCCATTTGTTGAGAGAACACAACTACTATAGTGAAGTTTGATGCATCCACCTCTGTGGCCAAAGGCCTGGTACGGTCTGGATAGACAAAGATGGGAGCAGTACTTTTTTTTTTAAAAAAGCTTTTTCACATGGTCAAAGATAGGTAGGATCTCAGGGACCGGATCCACTGGCTGTACTTCCAGAAGTGTGCTATAATGGGAGTTATCAGGTAGTCAGACCCCTTAATGAACACTGACAAAAGTAGCTCCCTATCTGGATTCTCCTAACCAGCACGCTAGCATGTGTATCTGTGGGTCAGGCCGTCCTGGTTCAGCAACTCTGACTCCAGCAGAGTTATAACCAGCTACGCTCTGGTCTTCACCAGCCAAGTGACCCCAATGCCATCTGCTTCCAAAGTCCCCCAGACTGTCGGCACTGAAATATCCAGCCCTTTCTTTGAACACTTAGAAGTAATAAGGGTCGTTCCTTTTAAAGAAGCACAAGAACAACAGCTTATTGCTTCAACTGGGGTTATTAATCACTTCACTTCAAACACAGAACTGAGTAGATTTCGATTAAAGCAAGTTTATTAACAAAAGAGAAATTTAAATGAGTTCAGGCATAAGGGATAAAGTTAGAAATGGTTACAAACAAATAAAAGTGAAAAGGGGCTTTCTAGTGACAGACTTAAATGAACCAAGTATGTAATTTTAAGAGACTTAGGACACCTTCTTCCAGCAAGATGACTGACCATCCCCTTGGTCAGGATTTCCCACAAAGTCAAACATATTCAGTTCACTTGTTGTCTTAGGTGAAAGATAACTTGGAGTTCTTTGCCCATCTCTCTCTAGTGCTGTGTACCTTTGAATTGGACTCTTCTGAAGGATACTCTAGATAAGGTTCATTAGTTCATTCTGAGTACAGAAGCAGTGATGTCAGGAAAATAAGATTCCCTGTTGGTTTCTCCCATGCTGATGGTTGCTACTATCCAAATTTATTTCTCCTGCTGTAGCCTGTGATACAAATGAATAGCTCATTGCATTTGGGCCACCCTAGTTTGAGGTATTGCCTCTGATTTATTTGGAGGAAATCTGTTTATCAATTCCCCATGACATGGCTGGTTTAATCTGTTAGGTATGTCTACACTAGCCCCCTAGTTTGAACTAGGGAGGCTAATGTAGGTATTCGAAGTTGCAAATGAAGCCCGGGATTTAAATATCCCGGGCTTTATTTGCATCTTCCCGTCCGGGTGCCATTTTAAAATCCCCTTAGTCCGAACTAACTGCCCACGGCTACACGCAGCAGTCAAACGTTAACTCGAACTAAGTCCTTAGTTCGAGTTAACTGTTACACCTCATGTAATATTTAAATCCCGGGCTTCATTTGCAACTTCGAATGCCTACATTAGCCTCCCTAGTTCGAACTAGGGACTAGTGTAGACATACCCTAAGTCACAGACTTTAAAGCACAATATTAATGAGCATCCATAATTTCACATTCTGCATGGTTACACATAATGACTATTGTGGTGGTAGTTTTCAAATGATACAACACAATGTATATTTTGTACAGGTGTGTATGCAATGGTGCCTATGGTCACAGATCTGATGGCTGGTCATGTATCCTAATTCCTAGGTCAATACATGTATCCAGGCTGGCTGGGAATTCTGCCTGCATCAGTTCATCACATTGTTGATGAGCTGGATGTTGTAGCACTGAGCAGCTGTATTCCATTCAATGTTTGTCATAAAGTGCCAAAAGTCTGCAGAATAGCTGGCTATCAGCTGGACTCCCTGTCCCAGGATTTGCAGTGCAGCCTTGGCTGCGTGCATATAATTCAGGTCATTAGAAGCAACCGGCAGGCACCTGTACACTCCTTAAATTAAGGACTAGTCTTCTCAAATCAAGAAGGCCCATGCCAGTGCTTCTTCAGAAAACAGACTAAGGATATATCCCATCCTCTCAGGGTCAGTGGGGAAAGAACTGGATGTGTTTAGTCTTGAGAAAAGGAGATTGAGGGATGACTTAAGCCTTCTTTTATGTTAAGGACTCTTATAAAGAGGATGGTGATCAACTGTTTTCTATGTGCACTGAAAGTAGGACAAGAAATAATGGGCTTAATCTGCAGTAAGGGAGATCTGAGAGATACTAGGAAAGTAATTCCAACTATAAGTGTAATTAAGGCCTGGAATAGGCTTGCAAGGAAGTTTGTGGAGTGTCCATCATTTTAAAACTTAAAAAAAAAAAAAAGTTCAACAAACACCTGCCAGTGATTGTCTGTGTTTACTTGGTTCTGCTGCAGGGGGTGGGACTTGACAATATCTCAAGGTCCCATCTAGCTGTACACTGATTCTATGAGAGGTATGAACTGATGGTGGTGGAATGTTTGCCTGTGAGACCTCAGGCTGTACCTGCAGGGCTCTAACCTGAGTCAGACTCTGCACGAGCTCTACTAACTCTGTCATGAAGAAGTTGGCCTTTGTAGGGTCCACTATGGCATCAGAGCCTCCTTTTGTCCTTTATGGGCTGATCAGACTGTCAGGAACAGAGACATGGTCATGCCTAGTGGTTGAATCAGGGGCACTGGTCAGAGTCAGGAACCAGGAATGAGAGCCAGGGTCAGGAACCAAGCAAGAGAGTAGGAATGGAGAGGACTAGGCAGCATAGGAATAGGGCTGGGAACAAAACAGGATGGATCTGGAGCAAGATAGGTACAGGAGAGATTGTAGCTGAAGTGCATGTACATTGACCAGCCAGAGATCAATTGCTCTTGGGCTGTTTGGAGACTGGGCAGGCACATCTGCAAGTCCTTGTTCCTGACAATATGCAGATCTTTCTGGATGGTAGTACCCCTGAGAGATGTTATAACCTGAGTGAATTTGCTGAATTTACTCTGTTGTTGAGCCTTCCAGGAAGTGATGCTTTCCCTCTCCCCACCCTTCCCCATGGAATTACGTAAAATCCCTGGCCCACAATGGTACATACATTTAATAAGGTAATCTCTCCCAAAGATCTTGCAGGAAATGGCTGGATTTGTCCTACAGATCTTTTAGAAAAACATCTGATTATGATTTGAAAATTGCCAGTTATGGAGAAGACACCAGAACCTTTCGTAGTTAATTCCAGGAGATAACGACCCTCACTCTGATGCTCTTAAATCCTTTAGTTCCAATTTTGAGGACCAAGTTTTGGAAATTTTGACCTAAATTAACTTACTAAGGTCACAGAAGAAATGAGACTGTATCGTTTTTCTGACTTTTAGCCAGTTGGATAATGCTCTGTCTGTTGGAAAAATCATACCAGATGTTCCACTGTAAATTTGTAGAATTTACAAAGTAAATTCTATAGAATTGGTATTTTATTCTAGTACATTGGTGTGCTGATGGATTGCCAGGAGCAGTACTGGCCAATGTCCTGCAGTTCTCTGCAAGTGGGCAGACTGAGCTGATGCAGGTCACAACTTGACTAATGTGAGTCCCACCCCACTCTTCGTACCTTCTACCAAGCGAAGTTGGTCCAATAAAAGATATTTCCTCATCTGTCTTTTCTTTCTCTTCTCTCTCTCTTTCTCGCTCTCAAATGTTTATATCACAATCTGCATATATTAGTTATATGCTTTGGTTTTATGGTCCTTGGCTGTCTTTTTGAGCACATTGGGTCTATTACAGATTGCTGCATGTTGGTGAAAATCCGAATAACTTGACTGAAACCAATGGAGTTAAGCTTTTATACTGGTGTAACTGAGATCGGCATCTGCCTTCATCTAGTATTGGTCCAAAGTCTATTGTAAGTTTTAGCCCTTTAATCGTGGTTCATGATGTTTTCAAGTAGTTTCTATGTATCTTTGGGAAGACGTAGTATTCAGGGAATGCTAACTGCTCTTGTCAGCTGTGCTTTTATTCAACACATGTTTCTAAGCAGTACATGGCCTTACATTTTTACTAAATAAACTGCTGCCTAAGTTCCCTAAATTATTGCTTACGAACACTTTTAAATAGCATGAAAGTGCTTCTTGGTCTCCATTACAAATCTGATATTCCAGGATGTGTGTACCATTTGGGATGAAATTAGGTATAAGATCTCAATCCAGAATTTTATTGAAGCTAAACTTTATTTTCCTTGAGTTAGATATTTGGAAGTGGTATGTGGCAAGAAGAGGGGAAAGGTTAAATAACCTGTAGTTGGACTGAGTGCTATAGTTAAGGTTTCAGAATGGTAAAAGCTCTAATCCCCTGTTTTTAATTTTTCATAACTTCTGAAGGACAAAAGTTTCAAGACGTTTTCCATGTCTGATTTCTATCCAATGCTTTAAGTTTAAAAAAATAAAACTGTAAGTATTTATCAGTGCAGCTGTTATAAATGTATAAACTGTATACGCTGTATAACATTGTATAAATGTTTTACTTTGATTCAGCTGTTGACAGTTCTATAATTTAAAAACTAGTGGCCACAAAATTAAATCATGCCAGTGATTGCTGTTCATACAATCATGAGTTAAATCATAAAGTTGTGAACGCTGTTAGATGGATGAGAGACTTTGGAATTCTTTAAGTGGCTGCAATAACGGTTTCTGTAACACTGTAAAGTTGTATTGTACCAAATAAGATTGCTATCATTTGCTGGATACCAGGTTCTTGTCAGCCCTTTCCTTCCAGTTCATGTGTTCGGGAAAATGCTCTGAACTTCATTCCTCACAAGAAATGCTTCTGCAAAATAACCATTCCAAAAAAATATGTTGACGTGCACCATTTTTCAGGATGGTTCTCCCTCCAGTTTAGTCCTCGCTGTCTGTTTCATGCCTCTGTATTCCCTACCAAAAGCACAGAACCCTCAAATGCTTCTTGGTGGATTATTTCAGCATGCCCCAATGTAATCCTCTGAAATCCCAGGTCTGAAGAAGATAATTCTATTACTTTTATTAATAAACTGAAGTCTCACAGAATGCAGATGGCATGTGAAAATATGGGAAATTTCATATCTGTAACTTCAATATTTTTTAAAGTAGTTCTAGGCTAATATGATTAGCTATAATCCTGTTCCTTGATCTCGGAAAAGTATGATATATAATTCACAAGTTTGTGTTGTGAAATAACTCAAGTGCTTTTTTTCTATGTTGAATGAATTATTTTGCAGTTCAGCTGATTCAGTCCTTGAATATACACTGTTAGCTACAGCAGGAAATAAGGACCTGAGAACCAAGAACCAGCTGTATGCCATAGTATTGTTACTCGGGATGGTTTACTTTATCCTGATTTTTCAGCTTTCTAAATGGAAGTGCAAGAACAGTGTAATACTTTGAAATAGAGGGAATTCCCATACACTGAACATGGACATGGAAATAATTCATGCACAGTTTGTGGTTGCTTCATAGATATTGATGGGTCCAAAAGTTGCTATGTACATTGATGGGATCCTATTTGTTACTAAATTATTGCTATTTATTGCTGGTGTAGTGGTATGTTTAATTCTATTCAGGAACATATAGTATTTTCTTAATATTGAGAAGTCTGTCCCTAATACATTTTGCAATTATTGGTACACAAAGTAAATAAAATCTATGGAAATATTTTCCACTGATGCAAATGCTACTCCAGTGATGCTAATAGCATCTATGGAACCATATATTTGCATATCATAGGCAAATATGTTTCCAAAAAAGGAGCATGACATAATAAAAGGCTACAGGGAGTAATAAACCAACATATCAGAGAAACGGAGGGAGATTGAGAGTCAAAGGTGAGGTATGGTTTAAAAGCAGTTCACTAGTATTCTTGTGTGCAAGCAACATTGGTAGTAGGAATTGATTAATAAAATACTTGGTAGACATTATCTTACGTTCTTTATGTAACTTTTGTATGCATAGTGCCTCACAGGGCAGGGTCTCTAGATGCTATCATACTGTAGTAATAAAGAGCCTTACAAATATTAAATAATGCTCATGTAATGGTATCTCTGTGAGAGAGAGAAATCCTAGCCCCCATTTCTTGGGTAGGAAAACTGAGACAGGTTATCACTTGCCTGTTTCAGTTTACACTGCTTTTCTGTGATATTGAATTTCAGTTTGTGTTTGCAGCAGGCAGGGTGACAAACAAGAGAGAAAAGATGTGAAAGCTTGCAGAAAACTTCCTTTGTGTAAAGGAATGACAAATGTGGAAACTGAGTAGTATTTTGCTTCAAGATTAGCCCAAGTCCTCAGGATTCTATTGTGTGATGTAATCTGTATACTGGATAGATTGAGAGAATTACATTAGTTCCTTTTCAGCAATACATTGTGTTGATGTGAATGTGAGGTGGTCAGTATTGTTGTTATCTCTTTGACATTATGAACTGGACTTTCTCCTCCTCCTCCCATCCCCATCAGTTTCCTTGGGGTACCACTCTAATAGAATAGTGATACATGGTTGTGCCTGCCTCCTGGAAACAGAGGGGGGCGGGGTGGGGATACAGGTTCCAATTAAAAGATTATATAGGTACAGGACAGCCACACATCCAGTTTTCGACTGGTACACATGGTCAAAAGGGGACCCTGGCAGCTCCAGGGCCACTAAAAGTCTAGTTGGCAGTGCAGCAAGGTAAGGCAGGCTCCCTGCCTGTCCTGGCTTTGCGCAGCTCTTGGAAGTAGCCAGCATATCTGCCTCCTCGATGCAAGTCTGGCCATGGGGGCTCTGTGTGCTGCCCCTGCCCCAAGCACCGGCTCCGTAGCTTCCGTTGGCAGGGAACTGTGGCCAATGGGAGCTGTGGGGACAGCACCTGTAGGCTCAGGAAGCACACACAGCGCCATGGCCACCTCTCTGCCTAGCAGCCAGAGGGGAGAGATGCTCCCAATAATGGCAGCAGCACAGAGTCAGGGCAGGCAGGAAGCCTACCTTTTGCACTGCAGATGGGGAGCCTCCTGAGGTAAGCACTGCCTGGCTGGAGCTCACACCCCAACTACTCTCTGACACCCCAACTCCAGGTCTGAATCCCTTTCTGCATCCTAATTTCGTCCCAGTGCCTGCTCCCCAATGCCTTGCCCCAGTCCTGAGCCCCTCCCACACCAAACTCTTGGAGCCTGCACCCCCGTCCACACACCGCCTTGCCCCAGCCTTGAGCCCCCACCGGCATTCCAAGTGCCTCAGCCCTTGTCCTATCCCAGAGCTTGCACCCCCAGTTGGAACTTCATCCCCTTTGTCACCCCAACTTCTTGCCTTAGCCCAGAGCCCCCTTCTACACCTTGTTTCCTCATTTTGTGTCTCCTCCCCGGAGCTCATAGTCCCAGAGCTCTCATCCCCTTCCATACCCTAGCCCCCTACCCCAGCCTGGTGAAAGCGAGCAAGGGTAGCAGAGTGAGCGATGAAGGGGAGTATGGAATGAGCAGAGGCAGGGTGTTCGGTTGTGTGCAATTAAGAAATTTGGCAAACCTATATAGACACAGGCAGTATTCTAATATTTTTGGTAAACTTTGTGAGGTTAGGCAGAGGTAGAAGCAACCAACTTGTGGTTGGAAGGAATTTTACCCAATATTATTAACAGGCTGTTACAGGCCTACAACTTCAAGATCCATAACATTGGTTTCAGTGCAAGAAGAGTCATTGTTCTTTGGTATTAACCACATAAAAAAGCTGGATCAAGGCTGTGTTTTTGAGAGGTATTTGATTTTTACTGCATTTATAAATATACTTTAATTCAATTAAGATTGTAAGAAATTAATGCCTATCAGGGGGTTTCCAGGTGTTTGTGTTTTTGTAACTAGAACATTCCTTCAAAGCCTTTTTCTAAGTAATTGTAGTAAACACGTTTTAGGACTGGATAAGGGATGCCACAACAACCATTATAGACCATCTCTCTAATCATGTCTTAAAAGAAGCATGTCTAGTAATTAAGGCCCGTGTTTTTGAATGTCCATGGAAATTTATTTTATTGTCTGGGGAAACAACAATAAGGGATAGTGAAGAACTGCCTAAGGATTATTTTAATCATTTCAGGCCAACACAGTCAGTGGTTGAAGTAATAAGGAAGTGGCAGGGCTGTCTAATGCTTCCATTCTGTTTCATAGTTCCACTTCCATGTGATGTGGTGATGTATTTCCAGTGGAGCTGAGCAGCCCAATCTAATACAGAATTGGTTCTCTTAAAGGTCTAACTAGCATGAGTTCCCCTGTACATTCACATGATGTTTTTCTGCCTTCTTGATGACCTTATTCTTTTAAATCACAACCTTGAAATAAATTACACGTTCCCCATCATATTGATTTTTTTTTAAAAGGTTTCTTTACTACAGGAAAGGCAATGTGAGTAGTTGAAGAACTATGAAAGGTTCTGACAGTCATCTCCACACTGCCCATTTTATCATTACCAAATACTGAGACACACACACACAGTTTTTCAAAGACACAAATATATTTACATGTTTAAATTTTAATTGTAGCAAACTTTTCATTGAAGTCATTGGGGCAGTTCAGATATAGTATGTGTTTAAAGTTTGCAGATTGGGCTCTAGATTGTTTAACAACATAATAAATATCAAGTTTAAAAAATGTGTGTGATATCTGTGTATCTGTATGTATGTATGTATATATAGTGGGTGATATTGAAACTTTTAACTCCTTTCAGTCAATAGCAGTTAAACTAAAAACACTGCAATAAGTTTATCCCTTTCTAACTAGATGGATACCAGATGTACGCTGGCAGTAATACGTAAGTACTTTGGTAAATAACTACAGTGTAATAAAAAAACATTTTTCATTATGTCCACTATGTTGCTTTTTTAAAATCTAGTACTCAGCTGCTGAGAATGGCTTCTTTAAAGGAAAAACTTCTATAATCTGCTTTTTGGGGGAGGGGCATATTAACAAAATAGTGGATAAAGGAAAACTGTTAATATAATTTATTTGGACTAATAAGAAAACTTAAGTTGTCATGGGAAAAGAGATAAAGTTCTACTATGGCTTGCTAACTACTTCAGGGTATATGTCACTACATCTGGAATGTGCAATTTCTAGCTTGAGTAGACACATCTGAGGTAGTATGCTAAAAATAGAAGTAGAACCATGATGGCAGACTATGCTTTCCAGACAGGGTCATGCTCAGAATGGTTATCCCACCCTGCTGGTCAGGTCACCATTGCTATATTTCTGTTTTTAGAGCACTAGATCAATTAGCACTAATGTGGTATGTCTACTCCAGCTGAGAATTCCAGCTCCAGCGTAGACATTCTCTGAGGGAGAGAAAACAATGAGTAGGGTTGAAATGTCTCTATTAACTTTTGCCAAAGGCCAACAACAGGGTGCCCCAAGGTTCTATACTCAAACTAGTAGTATTTAATACTGTAATCAGTTAATTAAAAAGTGGAGTAAGCAGTGAGCTGGCGCAAATGCTGCTCACATAATTATTTAGTGAGGACTGAAGTTCAGAGGAATATAATAAAACTAATTGAACTTGCAACTAGATGAAATTCATTGTGGATAAATGCAAAAAAATACATGTTGGAAGGAAGGATGTGCATGCCTGTCTGTTCTGAAATTACTGTAACCACTCAGGAAAAAGATTTGAGCATTGTTGTTGGAGAGTTTTTTTTTTTTTTTAAATATCTGCTTTTTTTGACCACCACTGCACACTGAGCAAACAACACGGTAGAATGCATGAGAGAGTGAATAGAAATTATAGTGAAAATACATTGCCTTTCAAGCATCTAGGACTCAGGATGTTGGACATGCAAGACCTCTGAATTGATCTGCTATGGTAATTTCATTGGTCCCACCGGTGTGTGTGTGTGGTTTTTGTTTTAAATAACCACCATTTTTTAGTTAGAGACCAAAGTGCATCTGGGAGTGCTTGCTGAAGAGCCTGCAGCAGCACAGCAATTAACATTCCCAGAGCTATTCTGAGGTGGTTGCTGATGTTGTACCAAGCAGTACAGCTATTAATTTCTAGCACCAGGGGATGGAGGGGAGAAGATGTTTAAAAAATGGTCCGGAAGGAAATAAGCACAGGCTTCTAAGAGGATATGGATAGGACATTTAGCAACTTAAAAATAGTTTCTCTTCTACAACCACTGCAGACAGCAATGGTTTTGGACCAAGAGAAGGTGACTGTTTACGGGATGCAGATATAAGAGCTGCCTTTTCTGAGTCTAGAACTCTGATAAAATATAGTACAAAAATATTATCACTGTTGATGCTTCTTGTTTACCAAGTCTTACTAAGTTAATCCTTCATATCATATTTCTAAAAGCAACACAGACATTAGAGAGAGAGAGAGAAGGAAAAACATATGTAAGCGTTGACCTTCCTGGTTTTGTTCCCCGTGCATAAGTACTTCTCCCGTTATATCCCTGATATATGTTTGAAAATGTTGGGTTAATTGGCAGTCCAGGTTGAATCTCTCTAGCTCGGCACTCTCTGGTCCAGCAATATCCGTGGTCCATCATGATTTTAGTTAGCCAGATGTCCACTTATAATCAGTGTGGCCAATTTTCCCACCATCTCATAAAGTTTGTTTAAAGCCACCAGTCCTGGCTCTCGGTGTTCTGTGCTGGTTATCTAGCTCTAATTTACCCCTAAATGTCTTCTTAGAGCCCAGGAAGCAGTGGAAGTGTTGGTAATCCTGCTAGACAATAGTGACCTCCCATGGTCTGGCAAATTCTCTGGTATTGCATAGGTCAGATTCCAAGGATGCCCAAGTAGGCCAGGTTCCAAGGATGGTTCAACTTGTATTGTTTTAAGTATTAGGTTTTACGATGAAGTAACAATGTGAGCTAATTTTTCTTGGAAAATTCCATGCAGGTGAATGGGAAGTATAAAAGTAGCTACTAGAGTAGGGATGGGCAAAAAGGGCTTCTGCGGGCTGCATCCAGCCCGCCAAGTGAGTTGTTCCGGCTCGTGGAGGCTTTGCCACTCCCCCCGCCCCCAGGCCAATCAGGGCTTAGGGGCGAGGGGAAGTACACAAAGTCTCCTCCCGCCCTGCAAGGAGTGCTCTGCGCTTCTAAGCAGCACTGCACACTCCTTGCAGGACAAGGGCAGGGCAGAAGGAGACTTTGCACGCCTCCCTCACCCCAAACTCTGATTGGCCTGTGGGGGGGGGGGCGGGTTGGAGCACGCAGTGTCTCCTCCTGCCTGAGGAGTGTGGCGCTTCTAAGCACTGCACGCTCCTTGCAGGACAGGGGCAGGGTGGGAGGAGACTTTGCCTGCTTTCCCGCCCCACAGGCCAATCAGTTGCTGGTCAGCTGGTGGTTGACTCTAAGTGTTCCCTTGTAGGAAAGGCATTGACCTGGAAGCAGCAGGGGGGGAGCATGCAAAGTCTGCTCCCAATGCCAGGGACACAGGTACCTAGAGGGAACCGCCAACTGTTCAGAACAATCAGGGTCTGTGGGTGGGGAAATACGAAAGTGTCCTGGCTCTGCCCCACCTCTTCTGGGTGACCTGGGGAAATTTCTGAAATGGCCCCTGGTCAAAAACTATTGCTCACCCCTATACTAGAGTAATTGGATAATGACACTTTGTCATATGGCAGGGTGTTAATCTTTTGTATCCCAGACTTATGACGGGCATCCGGGACTCATGAAAAAAAGTTGTTTGTTCCCAGCTCTCTTGTACATGTCATCCCTATTACAGGGTGTCAGAAGAAAACTAAATCTTTTGGAGCAAATGAATCACTTAATCTAGAAGGAGGCTTGAAAGACACTGGGTTTGGCACTCCTAAACTTTCCTAGAATCAAGTGGTATTGAAAAAAGATCTGAGAGTGTGAAATTCTCTGGTGCTGCATGTGGCATTAAACATTAAAGATTTTGCCCGGGGAGCATGAAGGGGTGCTAGACAGTTTTTCATACATTTCAAGAATAGTGTGATTCACGCAAGAATGGCATTTAGGAAGGGCAACGTTTCTTTGAGAATAAGATGTTTGTAAAGCATTGTTATAGACCTATGTAAGATAGTCAAACCATATGAGTTTCAGCAGTTAATATTTGGACTACTTATGAACTGAATTATTTGTAATACAATATAATTATTGCAAGAAATGGACCTAACTTTGCAAAGAACAGGTGGATTTTGAAAACTGCTTCCCATATGAAAGTTCTAAGGAATGGAAAGAACTGAAATGTCTTTAATTAAAAATTCTTATCAAGTGAGCCAGATGAATGATAAGGATAAACAAATGGAAGAGTGACCGGATTTGTTTGTAATGAATAAGAAGTTGCTTGCAATATAGTAGTGGCCAACACTGTGTCATGCATGTGGTAAACGTAACCATTTTGCAGGAGAGTTTCTTTTAGCACAATTGCAAAGAAATACAATAACAGGAAAATATTCATGACTGTTCATCCAGAAAACTAGGAGGAGATACAGGTGGAGAAACAGCTCTTTTGTTAGAGGTCTTCATATATTTAACAATAGTTGATGGAACAGGGGTTTGCTTTGTTGCTTTAGAAATTTACAAAACAAATGAATACTAAAACAGAATGCAATTGTAACTCACACCTGCTGGGTGTGGTGTACTGTCCCATGTAGAGGCACTTCCTAGACCACTTAGAGAGAGAGAGAAAGTGTTTGTTCTGTAGCCAACAACTGCCTTTTAGCTAAAGTTGTAGATGCTATACTGTTATGCTGACATTGTTCCCGGTGTGCTGCTAGAAATATGTGCATCATATAATGTTTTATTAGCCATGAGAAGTAAAGTAAAAGCTGAATTAGACCAGATGATTAAATTTGGTACTGTTGCACAAATACAGACATCACTTGCCTAGGTAAACAGTGTGCTACTGTAATAAAACCAGTTTAGTTCAGGATTCAAGTGGCTCTAAAAATTTCAAAATAAGACGTTCAAATGTGAGAACTACTGCATGGAAATACTTAGGGAGGTCTTGTCTAGATTGCAAAATGCAAAAATATTTTCAGTTCAAGCCAAAGGTTCTAGCAGGTCTGACTGAAAACAGAAAGTGGAAAACTCTGCACCTCCATCACGGCTCTGGCTATATTGGGGTCAGCAACTTTTGGCATATGGCTCATCAGGGTAATCCACTGACAGGCTGTGAAATGTTTTGTTCACATTGATCATCCGCAGGCATGAGCCTGCCTCCCCCCACAGCTCCCACGGCAAGAAACACTGACCCATGGACTTAGAAAAGTCAGCCATGTGACAGTGGACTTTTCCAGTTAATGGAGAAGGGACAGAGTTTAGGAGAAGATGGGAAGTTCAGTTTTTTGCTTTATTTTAGTTTAAGAAAGTGGTTGGAAATCTTTGAGGAAATACAGAAAGATAGTAGGTATCCAGAACACTTATAGACTTCAGTGCAGCTCTAGTAGAATATGGGTCCGCAGTTGGCTTTTTATGTCACAGGAATGTTTGGTTGTGAGTAGGGATGTTAAATATCAGTTAATTGAATAGTCAAGTAACCTCATGAATTCTTATCAGTTAGGCAACTATTCTATAGTCCCCAGGGGTGGGGCCAACAGTCAGTGCATTCTGGGCTTACTTCTGAGTAGCCCCCTGCCACGCCGCGCTGCTGCCTCTTTATCAGAGGCAGCAGCATGGAGTGCCAGGCGGGAGCTGGCACACAGGTGGAGCCAGTTTAAAAACCAACTGCCCTCATGGACCAGCTGCCTGTCACCCTATGCTGCTGCCTCTGATAAAGAGGCAGCAGTGCGAAGTGACAGCAGCCCCTCTCTAGCAGAGGGTTCTGAGCTCCCGGACCTGGCGCAAGCTAGAACTGAACCGGGCTGCCTGCTCGTCCACCCTGCTCCTAATACACTTTTTAAATGCAGAGCTGCGGCAGGGTTAGGTTCCAGACTGGCTGCTAGCCCCCCTGCTAAAAAATGTACTGGCAAGCAGGAAAAATGCTTGTCATCTATAGCATTAACCTATATTTTTGCTTATCGGTTAATTGACTACACTATTACATTCCTAGTTGTGAGCACTCTGCACTTCCAGCTGCCTGTGCTGTCAGAGAGAGTGAGTGTGTTCCTCCTTGTCCTGTGTACACAATGCCTTACCAACTCTGGGGCAGGGAACTGTATGAAGGGGGCTTTCAGCCAAGTATTTCTTTTTGAAGGAGAGCTTGATGGTGCATGCTGCTTCTTTGTGAAGCTTGGCTAAATAAGCTATGTTCCTTATTAAAGAGAGAAGAAAGTTATTAATTATTTGCCTTTTAACCAAAACAGCATCCATCCTAGTTTTTTTCAAAGATTATTCAAATTATTTTAACTTGAAAATATGAATTAAATAGTACTCCTCTGATGCTGGCTTAATTGGTGCTTAGAAATTCTCTTCCATTTCTCTGGATATTATCTTGGTAACTGCCATTTCTCTTCAATAACTATTGAATTATTGTCATAATTCAAAATGATCTGGACAAACTGGAAAAATGGTCTGAGGTAAATAGGATGAAGTTTAATAAGGACAAATGCAAAGTACTCCACTTAGGAAGGAACAATCCGTTTCACACATACAGAATAGGAAGTAACTGTCTAGGAAGGAGTACTGCAGAAAGGGATCTAGGGGTCATAGTGCACCACAAGCTAAATATGAGTCAACAGTGTGACACTGTTGCAAAAAAGCAAACGTGATTCTGGGATGTATTAACAGGAGTGTTGTGAGCAAGACACGGAAAGTAATTCTTCATCTCTACTCTACACTGATTATGCCTCAGTTGGAGTATTCTGTCCAGTTCTGGGTACCACATTTCAAGAAAAATGTGGAAAAATTGGAAAGTCCAGAGAAGATAAACAAAAATGATTAAAGGTCTAGAAAATATGACCTATGAGGGAAGGCTGAAAGAATTGTGCTTGTTTAGTTTCGAAAAGAGAAGACTGAGAGGGGACATGATAGTGGTTTTCAGGTATCTAAAAGGGTGTCACTGGGAGGAGGGGGAAAATTGTTCTCCTTGGCCTCTGATGATAGGACAAGAAGCAATGGGCTTAAACGGCAGCAAGGGAGGTTTAGGTTGGATATTAGGAAAAACTTCCTGTTGGGATGGTTAAACACTGGAATAAATTGCTTAGGGAGGTTGTGGAATCTGCATCACTGGAGATATTTAAGAGCAGGTTAGCTCTGTGGCTATTTTTTTTTTTCTGTTTCACTTGCCGAGAAATGAATAATTCCCAATTCAAGTAAATATACACTAAAACCAGTTGCATTAGTGCTTTGGCTTCCCCTTGTCTCTTAAAGTAAATGTTTTAAGATGCATGTTCCCACATGTGAAGTACATGCTATTAGTAGCTTTCATTGAGCCTCCTCTGTTACCTAGAACACGGACCCTGTTTGCATGGGTGATGAGTGGAGAAGCAGCTCTTTTGGATATTTCATCCAGAAACTAGAAATGCCCCCATCCTCATGCTATATTGAGGGCTCTATGAGTTAGGATTGTCCAGGGCCAGCCCAGGGACTCATATTATCTGCATCAGGCTCAACTTGATATCTATGAAATATCAACACAGATGTTAACGCTGCTCTGTGCTTAGAACTTGAGGAAAGGGGCTTTTGTATACTGGGGAGTCAACAGAATCATGGCTCCTCATACAGTTAAATGGGAAGGTATGACAGTACGTTCCCATTTATGTGACTGGCCTGGAGAACATCCAGAAGCTACAGGTAACCAGGTTTCAGATCAACAGCTGTGCTATTCTGAGCTGCAGTTTCACTAAAGATATGTCTACATTATAGAGTTTTTTCTGAAAAAACTTCAATTACATCCACACTGCAATTGCGTTCTTTTGAAAAAAAAAAAATCAAAAGAACAGAGGGGTTTTTCTGACATCAGTTTTCCGAGTTCTTTCGGAAAAAGGCATGTGTGGACAGGGAAGAGGGAGTTCTTTCGAAAGAAGAGGAAAGAGAAAAAAGCACAGGTGCTCTGGTGGCCATTCCGCCCATAGTAATCACAGCTTACATGTGAGATAGTGTCCATTCAGTGAGGATGGACTGAGTCCATTCAGTGAGGATCTGCTATCTGTCGAAAAAGCAGATCGCTTTTTCGATACGCTTTTGCAGTGTGGACGCTCTCTTTTGGAAGAAATTTTTTCAGAAAATCTCTTCTGGAAAAGCTTCTTCCAAAAGAAGCTTGCAGTCTAGACATAGCCTAAGAGAGAAACATGGGAAACAAAAGGGGTAAGTCTGATGTTTGCTAAATACTCTTGTATGTTATTAAAAAGTTGAGTTTATTACAACATCAACATTGTATTAAAACCACTGTCTACGTAACTTAATTCTGAATTATTTCTTTTTGGAAAAATGATTAAAATTTTCATTTGTGGAGTGTTTCTTTTTTGTACAGCTATAGCTGATGCAAAAGAAGTGCTATAGAAATACAGAGACATTGACTAGCACTAGGGATGTAAAATCCTGTTTAATTGGTTAACCCGTTAAATGTGATGTTTAACAAATTAAAGGGGACACAGACGGGGGAAGGGAAGGCACTCTAGTCCAGGTGGGCTGGAGTGCCCTCCCGCCCCCCAGAAGCAGGGGCTGCTCCAGCCCGGCCGGGGCATCTCCTACCTGCACCCACTATGGACAGGGCAGCCAGAGCAGCTCTTACCCACAGCGGGCCCCAGGGGGCTGGAGCGGGCCCCAGAGGGCTGCAGCAGCCCCCTGCCTGTGGCAGGCGGGAAGCTTCTCCAACCTACACTGATTAATCTTTCACATCCCTAATTAGCACTAATAGGTGCTAAGAAGCTAATTGAGTAGTTATTAGTAGGCACTTAACTAAAAAAGGGCTATATTACATGTAGAATACACTGGGTTTGAATAATAAGGATTTTCTGATAAAGGCTGTTTAGATTACTGGAATTATACTATATATCTGTTATACCACTAAGAGGAAGCACACCACCGCACATCACCACTTTTCTATGGGACTTGAAGTCTGTGCCTGCTTCTATAGCCCCTCAATTTTTTCTCCGTTGAGGGTGATATCGATATCGGAAATTCTGCAAAGTGAACCAAGTTGATTTTCCTTGGTTCTCAGTGCTCCTGCTTGCACTCCCATGAATTCAGGTTTTACCATCAGAAGGTGGTGCAAGGTTTCCAACTGCACAATATTCTGACAAGATGCTTACGAAAATGCTTTTCAGCTCCATCATAAATAATGTATTAACTCTCATTTGGACAGACCCTGGGAATTTAGAAATAAAAATCAGACAGCTAATTGGAATCTGTGGTTAATAATGAGCGTTGCCTTATTATAAATGTGGGCTTTGTCCCGGGGGGCTTCTAAAAAGGAATCCTTTTCTGTAGAGCATTAGCAGACCCCTGTAGTCAGAGAGGGGATGAATGGCACACTATAATTAGCGGTGTAGGTTTCATCTGTATAGGTACTCAGGATGATGAGCATCAGGTGAGGTTTTGAGGAGACTGTCATTACTAGCAAAAATTGCTCTAACCTGCTCCCCAAAGAGAGGCTTTTAAAAAGCAAAACAAAAAGCCCTGCTCTTTCTGAGACGCACAGGCCTCATGCCAGATGATATTCTGAACTCTGTCAATACACAGATCACTTGTCATCTTGAAACATATTTATTTTTCTCCTTCTCTCACCCTGAATAGAAGGTACACAAACAATTGACTGAGAGACCTCCCCAGCTTGGGTTGCAAGCACTAGTGTAATATTTGCAGCTAAAATATTTTCAATGTCTCCTGTAAGAATATTGCCTCTCCATTAGTTAGCAGTTGAAGGATATAATGGAAGCCTTGTTGCACTTCTCAGCTGGAATATTGCTCTGGTGAGACAGGACTATTTTATTATTGGGATTTTCCTTGGTTTTTCTGACCTCTTATTCTTTGGTAAGTGACTGTTGCTTTCTAGAATCTTTATTGTTAGAGGATCAGGTCCTGGGGGAACCAGTTCGATTTTCACAATCTAGAATCTTATTATTACAAAACTGCTGAACGTCCTTATGAACTGTAAAGGAGAATCTCCTGTGAGAATGGTTGTCCATCTTAGTATGGGGTGAAGAAGAGACTGTGCAGTTGTGATATTTCTTCCTGAGAGTGAGAATTTAAATTATTCATAATCACAATGTACCAAACACTCTAATCCAAATGTGGTATTAGGATAAGCTCGCACAGCTCCTGTTAATTCAGTGGCATTGCAACCATTTGCTCTAGGGCTGAATTTGATCCTTGTGTCTGTTCAGTCTTTAAAGGCAGAGTATCTCTCTTCCAGCATTATGTGATTATATTCTTTGTTGCAGAAATTGAATGATTGTATGACCCTGAGAGTGGTCCACATAGGAGACAGCAGTGCTGGACTTCTGGGCTGGAGATTTCATCTGATTCAGGTTGTAATATAATAGCTTCTAACTTTGCTACCATTTAGAAGCTGATGAAAGGAAATAATATTGGTTTTGTCTTCATGTAACAATAATAATAATAAATCCATCATGATGATGATTTTTTCCATGTCATTCAATGTTTCCTTCCTTGGTAATGAGCGTTGTAGAATAATGTTGTTGTTGTCCAATTAGTCCAAAATTCCCCAGGGGTTGAGAAGGCTGATACATAGAAAAGAAGGGAGTATATTTAAAATATAGATTTGGATTTCTGTATCTTTTCTGGAAATTTTCAGATGCAGAGTCGAGAGCACATTGATTTTGCATATTAGATAAGATTTTGTTTGAAATCACAAACTGTGTATAACATTGTAATGCAAATTAGGATGGCCTTGCTTGCAAATAGCTTTCAAGAAAGGCTCCTCAACCATTTTAAAAGGGCAAACCGTCATCATTGGTGACTCCAGATTAATAAGAATGGACAGAAAATTCAGTACGGAACACAAGGACAACCGGGGTCTCCCCATAGTGGAAATATAACCAGACGATTAAATGAGTTTACGAAGTCACTTGGCAGATCTCTGTTGATGGTGATATACCTTGGAACCAATCAGTATCACGTGGAATTGCACAGATGATTGAAGACTTCAGGATCCTTGGAAGCGAGCTGAAGAAGTAATATTCCTGGAGAGCTTTCCAGTCCCATGAGTGAGAGAAGGCAGAAGATACTGGAGGTGAACTATAGGACCAGTTCACCTGTATGTCAGTTTGCTCAAACTAGGGGTTAGCCTTATATGAATATATTTAGTGCATCAACTCTATGAAATGTTTATATGTTACTGCATGTAATAATCTCAAATGTAAAGTTAATATTCCATGCTATAATAAAATATCTAAGTTTTTGCTTATACCTACAAAATTGTTTGGGCTGAACTTGTGAATTCAGGCATGGGAAATCACCACTGCCACCCATCCAGAAGGGCTATCAAAATCTAAGGGGCCAACAAGGAACATCACAATACAAAGGATTGGTTAATGACCCTATTGCACCTTGGAAATGCTGTGTGTAAGGAAGCTCAACCTGTGGAAAGGAAATAACGGTGACAGGAAAAAATTTACTTTTCTTCGCTGTTTAAAGTCTGACAGAGCTAGAGACAGCAAACTGAACCCAAAGATCCCAGTGCTGCCTCCTGGGTCTGCACTGAAAGAAACTTTATATTGATAGATCACTACACATCTGTCACTCTTGATATTTAGATAGTAGCTTATGTGTGTGTATGTTTGCTTCTTTTAGCCTGTAAATAACTCTTATTTATTTCTAGTTAATAATACATCTTTAGAGAGTTTTACAGGATTGGCTGCAGATATTGTTTTTGGTGTAAGATCTAGAATGCCAGTCAATCTGGGGTAAGTGATTGGTCTCTTGGGACTGGAAGTGACCTGAGTAGTGTATGAATTTTTTGGTCTTTATTTAAATGACTATTTATCACTAAATCCAGTTTGTCTGGGCAGCAACATAGTTCCTTTCTTAGACTCTCCTTAGAGACTGTCTGTGGCTGCATGGTAAAACTATTCTAGTGACCCAGGAGTTAACCTTTTGTTACTGTCTTGGTAAAATCTAATTGGTAACACTGCTCTACAGTCAAAATGCTTCTGAAATAAATGTAGTCAAACTTTACTAATTCTGGGTCACTGAGAACGAAAATGATGCTTAAAATTGTTGATTGGCTCTAGTTTTCAAGATATGTTATTGGGTCAGTATATACGACCCTTGACTTGGGAATGGCGGAGGATAAGTGAGTTATAAAGGGAAGGGATCTCAATTTAAACCAGAAATGACTAAAATACATCTTTGACTGGATCTATGAATAAATCTATGACTGGGTTTGGACAGTACTTGCTTTTTAGGCAAAACAATGAATGATGCAATCTGAAGCTGGTATTGCGTCATACATGATATGAATTGCATCATGTTATTCCTAGAAGACATGGATGATGCAATCATAACGAAGCTTACATCACTCTGCTGAACAAATTGCCCTATATCAGCTCTAGAAATCATACAGTGTCGTGCTCTCTTATTTGTCAGTGTTTGATTTTGCAAAGGGACACATTTCTGTTTAGCCAAAGTGAGCAGAGATGCCTCACTTGTGTGAACAGTGCAGATAACTTCTGCTATGTTTGTGGTGAAGTGACTTTTGCATCACAAAAGCGCAGTATAACCACTATGGTTAAGAAAGCCTATCACCTTTATTTTGGCTGCAAAATTGGAGATCAGGACAAGAGGTGGGCCCCACACATATGCTGCAACACTTGTGCAACAAATCTTCGCCAGTGGTTGAACAGGAAAAGGAAATCTATGCCTTTGCAGTGCCAATGATTTGGAGAGAGCCAACAGATCATACCAGCAATTGTTACTTCTGCATGGTGCCTCCAGTTGGGAAAGGTGTGTCAAAGAAGAAAAAGTGGACTGTGCATTATCCAAACATTCCATCAGCTATACGCCCAGTACCCCACGGAGAAGGACTGCCGGTTCCTGATGCACCAGAATCATTCTCACTTGAGTCAGACGAGGAAGAGGAAGAGGATGAAACTTCTGGTCCTGAACCATCAATGTCACAGGACCCACATTTTCTCCCATCCTCCTCCTCCTCTGAACCACACCTCATAACACAAGGTGAACTGAATGACCTTGTCAGAGATTTGGAACTACCCAAGAGTAAGGCAGAGCTGTTGGGCTCCAGACTACAGCAGTGGAATCTCCTGGCAGGTGATGTTAGGGTTTCCATGTTCCGTGACCGTCAAAAGGATCTTGTCCCATTCTTCTTCATGGAAGGTGATCTTGTAGCCTGCAACAACATCGATGGCGTGATGGCAGCCCTCAACATCGTTCACGATCCAGATGAGTGGAGACTGTTCATTGATTCATCGAAGACGAGTCTTAAAGCTGTTTTGCTGCATAATGGCAATGTTTTGCCATCAATTCCAGTTGGTCATGCAGTCCATATGAAGGAAACCTATGACAACATGAAACAACTTTTGAGGTGCATAAACTATGACCAACATCAGTGGCAGCTTTGTGGCGATTTGAAGGTTGTTGCTCTCTTGCTTGGTCTGCAGACTGGATACACAAAGTACTGCTGTTTTCTCTGCGAATGGGATAGTCGTGCAAGAGATTCCCACTACATCAAGATAGATTGGCCACTCCGACAGTCATTGGAGCCTGGGAGGAAAAGTGTTCAGCATCCACCACTTGTTGAATCAAGGAAGATTTTGTTATCACCCCTACACGTCAAGCTGGCTCTGATGAAGAACTTTGTCAAGGCCATGGACAAAACACAAGCAGCTTTCAAGTACCTCCGTGGAAAATTTCCAAGGTTAAGTGAAGCTAAGATAAAGGAAGGTGTCTTTGTTGGTCCTCAGATTCGTGAACTTCTTCGAGATGATGCATTTGACCATGCACTGCGTGGCAAGGAAAAGGCAGCATGGAAAGCCTTCCAGTTAGTGGCAATAAATTTTCTCGGAAACAACAAGGCAGACAACTACAGGTTGTTGGTGGAAAACCTCCTCAAGGCATACAAAAGCCTTGGTTGCAACATGTCACTAAAGATACATTTTTGCACTCTCATCTAGATTTTTTCCACCGAACTGGAGCAGTGAGCGAGCACGGGCGAGCGATTTCACCAGGACATTGCAACAATGGAGAAACGCTATCAGGGCAAATGGAGCCCATCAATGCTTGCAGACTATTGCTGGACAGTGACCAGAGATGCTCCATTTAATGAATACAAGAGACAAGCCAAGAAGCGCCGAGTAGACACTGAATAGGACTAAACTATGTACATAATAGTTTTTTGCCTTTTGTTTCATAATAAATTTTATTTATATAACCCTTTTGCTGATTTTTAAAGTGTTACATAAACAGGACAGGTGAAATATTATCATGTAAAGCAACCATAAACACATGAAAAGACCTAGGTTTACAATTTATGATTAAAACTCTACTATCTACACAATATACATGGACGTAAAATGTAAAAACTTAAATATCTTGGAAACAGTAGCCAATCAGTTGTTTTAATTGTCATATTTGAATTCAGCACATCAAAATACATAATAAATAGCACATTTTATCTCTGAAGCAGACGACTTCTAAAAAATTGTAGACCAGTGTAATCTAATTATAGAATACACCACCAATGGGGAGGGGGCTGCTCTGTTTTTGACATTAAGTCCTGAGATATGCACCCAGTCATGAGCCACTCAAGATAGTGTGATCCCTACATCTCACAGGTAGGAGGAAATTTTCTTGGTTGGAGATTAGCAAGCTGAAGTACCCAATAGGGCATTTAACAATGCAAAGGGAACCTGATAAGTAGGGAAATGAGTATGACAAACTCAGTGAGTTACAAATAAATTGAACTGATGCTTATATACCAATGCTAGGAGTCTGGGTAAAAAGCAAGTGGAATTATAAAGTCTCACTGATGAGAAGGAATTTGATACAATTGGCATTACTGAGACCTGCTGGAATGAGTCTCATGATTTGAAATATTAAAACCACAAGTTATATAACCTGTTTAAGAAGGATAAAACGGGTAAAAGTTTTTGGGGATTGGGCGCATCTCCACACTTTAAACATGCCTGTGCTAGGGCTATTAAAGTCAGAAGTTTGAGGGTTTGTTTGTTTTTTAAATCCATTTGAATTCATGTGCTAAGAAAGAGCAAGAGAGAGTGTGGCTCTGTTACAAATGATCAAATCAAGTAAAAAAACAGAATGAATAACTCTTTCTGTTGTAGTACCTGTTTGCTGTAATGTGTAGAAAGGAAAAATTATGGTGTTAGAGGGTACTTTTATTTGTGGAGTCATAGGCTGGAGGTCCTATTTAGTAAGTAGTAAGACACCATTAGATTTTCTAAAAATTATAGAAAAATGTAATTACATTTTATCCCACATGATGTACCTCTCTGTTGGACCTCATGGCAAATAAAAATGAATTAATCACTGGTCTGGAGGCTGTTTTTTGCTTAGGGGCCATTGATCATGACCTGATTGCAGTAAATATGGGCAAAGAGAGGACAGTAATGATCAGTAATTATATATATACACATGATGCTTCAAAAACAGTAATTCTTAAATCTGACAAATTATGAGCAAAATTAAGAGGGGAAAATGCTCATTTTATATAACTTATCTAAAAGAATACTGGGAGGTAACATGATTAGTGTACTAAAAGGCTCTTTAATGGGCAAGGCATAATGAGAAACAATGACACATTTGTCAGACAAGTTAAAATAAGGCAGGCACACATAATGGTGAAGGTGTAGTTTCCAATGGTCACTTGAGGGAAATGATGGATTCTCCACCTCTTGTCTTTGAATCAAGGCTGAATGCCTTTCAGGAAGATGTTTTTAAATCAGATGCATCAGTTATATCCAAGCTACTGGGCTTAATACAGGGGTAACAATGTGAAATTTACTGGCCTGTGACATACAAGAGGTCAGACTAGATTATGTAGTCCTGAGGGAATTAATTGTCGCACTTGGAGCCATAGTAAAATTGCAGATTCCCTCAGGACTGATTTTGGTAACTAATAGAGGCTGAGTCACTAATACAGAGCAATCTGAATTGCTTGATGTGCTGGGTATAAGCAAATAATATGTGGGTTTTTTAATAGAACTTCAGTTACAAACACTTTAGGGATGGAAATTGTTTGTAATTCTTAACAAAATATTATGATAGTTCTTTAAAAAGTTTACAACTGAACATTGACTTAATACAGCTTTGAAACTTCATTGTGCAGAAGAAAAATGCTGTTGCCCCTTTATATTTTTTGTAGTTTACATTTAACAGAATACTGTATGTTGTTTCTTTTTTCTGCCCCTACTTCTTCTTGTTTGCATATTCCTTGTTCTGAATGAGGTGTGTGGTTGCCTGGTCTGAATGTAGCTCTGCTTCTTGTAGCTTTGTGATTCTACTGTGCAGCTAGGTATGTACACTTGGGAACAAAAATGATGGCCATATTTTCAGCACAGGGGACGTTAGCATAGGAAGTGATGTCTCTTAAAAAAAAAAAAAAAAAGATTTGCGGGTTGTGGTGGACAATCAGCTGAACATGGCCTCCCAGTGCAGTGCTGTGTCCAAATGACTAAGCAATGCTTGCATGCATAAAAAGGGGAATCTCAAGTGAGAATAGAGAGGTTAGTTTACCTTTTTCTGGCACTAGTGATAAACGAGAGAGTTCAGAAAAGAGTCATGAGAATAATTCAAGGATTAGAAAACATGCTTTATGCTGTACGTTCAAGGAGCTCAATCTGTTTAGTTTAACAAAGAGAAGATTAAGGGATGATTTGATCACCATCTATAAGTACCTACATGAGGAACAATTATTTGATAACAGGCTCTTCAGTTTAGGAGAGAAAAGTGTAACACGATCCAGTGGCTGGAAGTTGAAGCTAGACAAATTCAGAATAAGGAGTATATTTTTAACTGCGAGGATAATAAACCTTTGAAACAGTTTGCCAAGAGTCATAATGTATCCTCCATCTTTGGCAATTCTTAAATCAAAATTGCATTTCTTTTTATAAGAGTTGCTGTATTTCAAAAGGAACTATTTGGGGAACATTTTATGGTCTGTGTTATTCAGAGGGTCAGACTTAGGGTTGCTAGATGGTTTCAACAAAAATACGGGACACACTTGACATTACATCACAATCTACATTACATCTTATTTAGAAAATACCGGACATTTATATTTTCTCAATTTGTTTCCTGAACAGAAAGCTCAAATACTGGATTGTCCGGTTCAAAACTGGACACCTGGCAACCCTAGTCAGACTAGATGATCGTAGTGGTCCCTTCTGGTCTTAAACAGCCTGAATCTATGAATTTCCTAAAAAGGTATCTGTACCAACAAACATAGCCATTGGTTCATTTTAACTACCCAGGCTACATCTACGCTACAGGAGTTTTTGCACAAAAACAGCTATTTTTGTGCAAAAACCTGCAGAGCATCCACACCTCAAGCACGTTTTTGCGCAAGAAAATTTACAGTAGAACAGCAGAACAGAGGGCTTTTTGTGGTGTAGGTATACCTCTCTTCTACGAGGAATTAGTTCTTGAGCAAAAAGGTGTGTGTGGACGCTCAACAGGGGTTTCCTAGCGCAAAAAGAACCTATCAGAAAAAGCACAGGTGCTCTGATGGCCAGTCTGTTAATGGCCATCAGAGTTTTCTTGCGCAAGAGCATCCATGCAATCTGGACACTCTCTTGCATAAAAGTGCATCGTGGATGCGCTTTTGCGCAAGAAGTTTTTGCAGAAGATCGCTTCCGCAAAAAGCCTGCATTGTAGACGTAGCCCCAGAGAAAATTCCCTACCGCCTATAGATGTACTTTGCAGTTGAGGTTTTAGTTTGTAACAAGATGACTATAAATTTAATAGTATAGCTGACCTGAATAAGCCTTAGACTTATATTCATACAGCGTTGCAATCTGTATTCAGAACTATGGAAGAGTACCAGCATTATTAGTAGCCATGGAGACAGCTCTGTATTTTCACCTTTTAGAGAAGATTATCCAAAATAGGTTATAACTAAGCCAGAAGCCCATTAGTCAAAACAGGTACCCCCATTCAATATATGTATCATACAGAATAGGTGTGATAAGAAAATTCTTGCCTCTGTTGACAGTGATTTTTAAAAGTCTGAGTTGTCGTCATCCCCTATCACACTAGCGTTGGATAATAGTCCTCAAGAAATCATTGCTAAGAGATATGGTGGCAATGATATTTCTAGTTGTCATTGCAACCCAATTAGTCTTGCAGTTAAAGCGTTTGCAGCAAATATGTTTACAGACTAGAAGAGATCAGAAATAGTCACTAAACCTCTAGATGTTAATAGCTGCTCTTTTTGTCACTTGTAATAGGAAATGGACCAAGGAACTACTTTTAAAAATGCTTGATTTAAAAAAGAAACAGAATGTGTAAATAGGAACAACTGCATAAGTAAATGAAATAATATGGTTTATCTGTACTTGTTAAAACTCATAAAAGGTAAACCTAATTTACCATTAACCTACCAAATTAATACATGTTGCAAGATTCCACCCTCTCACAGTCTCCTTACCTTTTCTGCTATGATTCAACACTGAGAATAGTGTAGCAAAGCAAATTTCATCTGACAAAATATTTTTTATTTTTGATTCTTCTAACTGTCAGGGGGAAAGTACAGGTTGCAACACTTTCTGCCTGAGCAGAGTGGCATCTTAAGACTGATTTAAAACTATAAACTAAAGAGTAGGTTTTAGGACAGATGTGATGCCAGCATTATTTTGTAATGGACTGTTCAGACATTTCAGTTGATTTTGAACTAGATAAACTCCTGGATTTTCTGTATTTATTTATTAGGAGTTGTACCTTAGGGCCTAATTCAGCTCCTTCTGATACCAATTGGAATCTTTCTGTTGGATGAAACCCTTTGAGAGGATGAATTATGGGAAATACAAGTGAGTCTGAAAAGTATCTTTTGAAATAACGGAGAAAAACTTCCCTTGTATTTTAGCATTTGCTTGGTGTAAAGGATATTGGGTTTGAACTTAGAAACAGGTAACAATTCTAGATTTGCTGTTCTCTTTGTCACTGACACATGAAACTGTATGGGGGAAACTGAGAATAAATACCAGATTACCAGTTTTGCTATCCGGAAAATCAGTGTAGCTAAGAATTATGTATCCTAGACACTTTCTCCATGCATAGAGTGGAGAGAGAAACAATCAATCCCAGTAACACGTACATTGATCCATAATGTTTTCATGTAGAGTAGAACATTGTTGTAAAGCAAGTGCTCCTAATGAATTGTCAGGAGTCTGGGGGAAAAAAGATGAGAGAGACCAGAAGTAATGTCTTTGCTGAGACTTAAATGAGCTTCTTACTGATCAGAATGAAAGTCTCTTGCAATCCAAAAACAATTAAGTCTTGTGGCATCTTAGAGACAAACAGATTTATTACAGCATAAGCTGTTATGGGTAAAACCCACTTCATCAGATGAATTGAAGGGGAAGTCTTAGAAGCAGGACTATGTATGAGGAAGAAATTGTTTGTTATTGTTAATGAAGCTAATCAAGTCGGAGTGGAGGGTCATTCACACCATAGCCAAAGGATAAATGGACGCAAATCAGACATCAGGAATGGTAACACACACAAACCTGTAGAGGAACATTTTAACCTCCCTAGCCATTAGGTAACGGATTGAAAAGTAGCTATTCTTCTACAACTCTGGACATTAAGTAATGGATTTGAAAGTAGCCATCTTTCTACAAAAGAATTTCAAAAACCGGTTACAAAAGGAGACAGCTGAACTGGAATTCATTTGCAAATTCAACACGATCAATTTAAGATTGAATAAGGATCTTAACTGCTTAATGCATTACAAAGGTAATTTCCCCTCTCTGGATATTCACATCTCCACATCAAATGCTGTGAATGACTCACTTCTCCCTGACATGATTAGCTACATTAACACAAGCAGCTTCTTTTTTATATATACCTCTGCTTCTGTATCTTCCACTTCAATTCGTCTGATGAAGTGGGTTTTCGCCCCAAAAGCTTATGCCCTAATAAATCTTTTAGTCTCTAAGTTCCACAAGACTCCTCATTGTTTTTGCAGATACAGACTAACACAGCTATCACTCTGAGATTCTTACGCTAAGTCTACACTGCAGCGCTATTTCGGGATACCAAAGGTATCCCGAAATAGCTATTCCATGTCTTTTAAGTGCATCCCTTATTTCAGAATATAATGGGCTCGCTATTCCCACATCCCTATAAACCTCATTCCATGAGGAGTAAGGGATATTTCAGAATAGCGATTCATTTCAAAATAAGTGCTGTGTAGAAAGCGCCAAATTTCAAAATAAACTATTTCGAAATAACATCGAAATAAGATATGATGCAATTTGCATAGCTCAAATTGTGTATCTTATTTTGACCTTGGGTGCAGTGTAGACGCACCCTTATAGTCCAGGGAGTGTAGCAGGCCTAGTGCATCTGAACTTTTGCTCCTATGTTGTGTACCTCCTTTTTGTGGGGACAATGGAAGCTGCAGTGTAGCCTGTAGGTATCCAATGCCAGGAGTCACCCAATAATAATAATACACTACCAAGTGCCATTTAATATGATATATACGTGGAGTAACCCTTGGTGCCTCATAATGCTTTGCTGATATAGCTCCCAACCTTGGCCTCTTCATAAGTGCTAGAACTAGGAGTACTAAGGGGTGCTGTCACATCACCTGGTTTGAAGTGGTTCCCATTATATACAGGGTCTACAGTTTGTTTAAATAGCTCTCAGCATCCCCATTAGACAAATTGTTTCAGCACTCCTGGACCCCTTACAAACAGCCTGCAGGTCATACCCTGAGTAACTGAGGATGGCAACAGCCTGCCAGCATACTCTAGTCATGCTCTGGCTTCTACCAACCTTCATTACTGCTTGCAAGGTGACCTTAGCGCAGTCTCAGTCCTGGATTTTCCCCCAAACCACATGTTCTGCACAGTCCAGCCCTCTTCTCGACAGCTCTCGTGTTAGAGGTCCATTCCCCGCATACTGGGTCAATGAACAACAGTTTGCTAGTTTAATTGGCATTATCCACACAGTTCAATTTAAACACAACACTGAATTTCCTTTGATTAAATTACAAAACAAGTTTATTTAACTACAAAGAGATTTTAAGTGAGTACAAGCATAAGGCATTAAAGTCAAATGGTTACAAGAAAAATGAAGATTAAAAAACACTTTCTAGTAACTAAAATGTAAGGTAGACTTGGTTCAAGGTAAAAAGCCTTAACCATGAGTTCCCAGCAATGCAGCTGATCACATTTTCAAGTCAAAATCTGCACTGAAAGAACAAAGGGCTGGTTCCTAGGCAAAAAAAGTGAGTGACAGAGTGAATACGTGTGGTGTGTTTGCCTCTCACTTTTATAGTCCAGTCGCTCTTTGAAATGCATTTTCCAGATGGTTACCCCCCATGAAAGTTTCTTCCAGCTGTGAGGACAGAGATGTTGAATCTCTTTCACCATAAGACTCCATGTTGTTTTTTGTTAAAATGAAGATTGATTTGCTTCTGCCTCTCTGTTGCCAGTCAGCTTTGATGACAACTAGCTTAGAGTCGTCATCTTGTTTTTTTTTTCCTCTGAGGGACAGATTTACCTGTTCCCCAGCCTTGTCTGGTAAACACACTTTAGTCATAATTTCAGTTTGTTTATGACATTACTGTACAAAGAACGTTGCTATGCACATTTCACCATGATAGTATTGAACTACAAGTTATTAGTTTTCAGATCATCTCACAGGTGTATTTTGTACAAGGATTATTATAGTAGTGTGCAGGAAGTGAATCCAGGGGTGCGTTTGGTCACAGCACATCACTTCTTATATGCAAATGGTTAATCAAATATTGGCTTTCCAACATATGGTGGTAACCGTTTTCCATTCTGGCAACTTTGTATTTTCTGTAGAGAATGTGCTTGTGGCCGGACTGGAGCCTTTCTGCAATAATTTATGAATACTTTATATTTACCTGGCTATGGGGATGTTTACTGTCTGAATACATTGGCTTAGCTTAATAGACATCAGTAAGGAAAATCAAGCAAGAAAGAGAAATTATGCCTTAAGATAAGTGACTTCCCATCAAACTCTGGAGAACTGTCAAGAGACATGCCAGAATAAGAAATGGCCTGGGAACCAAGATCAAAAGCAATATATAGCAGATTTTAAAAGGAACACTCAAGTGCAGGGGGAAATTTGTGTGGGGGACCCAAACTAACCCAAAGCTATCTATTGGGGTGTCAGAAGAAGCTAGACTTGCCTAAGGTACCCTCAGGTGATGGTAAACCTTTGGGTAAGATAGACATGTATGTAGATTGTTTTTTGTTTTTAAAATAATCTTTTCTCTGATGTTTTTTCCTGCTGTTAAAATAAACAGTATTTTGGATTGGGGAGGCTGTTTTGTCATGGAATACCATTGGTCACAGACTCCCAAAGGGAGTAACCTCTTTGACAGAGGTTGGTCACCATTTGGGTCGGTAAGGTTGATAAACAGGGCACTGTAGCCTGGAGCTCAGTCTGAGTGGAAAGATTACAGAATTCTAGCCTGTGATAAATAAAGGCACAAGACTTGACACCCGAGGAGGTGCTCTCCGAAACCAAGGTGGAGACACCGTTATAGAGCTAGTTTTAACTGTGATGGGGTAACAGTGGAATAAAGCTTTCAAAATGGCATGTGCTGTGTCAGAGTAGAGTACTGTTCATTTTGTAGAATGTTGATTCTAAAAACAATGTGTACTGAACACCATCTTTGTTCGTTCTGAAAGTTTTCCACTTCTTATTACAAGATGTAGACAATACATACTAAAACATGGAGACTTTATTTTAAAACTGTCAAAAATTACTTGCAAAATATTCAAGTGAGACTTTCACAGTAAGAGACGTGAGAGTATGCTGCAATCTGCAATGCATCTGACTAGCCTTCAGAGCAGCCTGGTTATTTCATCCAACTGATGAAATCTGTGATAGAGGATAGGTTCTGATTGAGGGGAAGAGGGTGCAGGAGAGAGGGACTAAAGGGTTCCAGTGTGTGCTGGGTAAAGAGTAAATTTATCTGGGGAAACTGGCAGAAAAATAGCAGATCTGGAATGAAGAGATGCTCAAATATCACTAATAGAGGGAAGCAAATCTGAGAATGAAAACAAATTGGGTAAGTAGCATTTAACCAAACAGGTTTGCCTTGGTGACCATCAAAGTGCTCACAGTTCCTGTAATGGCTGTGATGGTACAGAGAGCCATGTTAGTGTTTAAAAACCAGATGCTGCTAGCATAGATGGCACTGCTACAGGTTGCTGTTCAGCAGCTGGTTAGATAGCTCATGCCCGTTCTTTTCCTAATTTGAGTTCTTTGAATCTCATTAATGTGTCCAGAAGAGCCATTCAGGTTCAGACCAATGGTGCACCTAGCCCTATATCCTGTCTGCTGACAGTGACCAATGACAGATACTTCAGAGAGAGTGAACAGAGCAGGGCAATTATCGAATGATCCATCTGTCATCCATATACCTGGTCTCTGGCAGTCAGAGGTTTAGGGAAAACCAGAGCACAAGGTTGCATTCCTTACCATCTTGGCTATTAGCCATTGATGCACCTGTCTTCTATGAACATACTTCATTCTTTTTTGAACCCATTTATATTTTTTATTTTTCACATCATCTCCTGGCAGTGAGTTCCACAGGTTGACTGTGCACTGTGTGAAGAAATACCTCCTGAGGTTTATTTTAAACCTGCTGCTTATTAGTTTTATTGAATGACTCCTGGTTCTTGTGTTCTGTGAAGGGGAAAATAACACTTCTCACTCACTTCACTTTCTCTTCAAGTTCCCTGATTTTATAGACTTCTCTCATATACTCCTAGTCATGTCTTCTAAGATGAACAGTCCCAGTCTTTTTAATATCTCTTCATACAGAAGCTTTTCCATATTCTAGATCATTTTTGCTGCCCTTCTCTGTACCTGTTCCAGTTCTTGCTATATCCTTTTTTTGAGATGGGGTGACCAGAATTGTGCAAGTATTCGAGGTGAAGGTGTGCCATGGATTCATATAATGACATTATTATATTTGTCTAATTATCTAGACACCTGGGGTCAGTTAAGAGTTTGCCTGAAGCAGCAGGCTAATCAGAGCACCTGAAACCCATTAAGGCCTGCTGGGGTTTGCTCATAAGGGCTCTCTGGGAGAGAACAGATGAAACTGTGTGTGATCTGAGGATTGCGAGAAAGGCAGAGTTCCGTGGAGGAGCAGGACTGACTTGTTCAGGTACCAGAGGAAAGGTACTAGAGGGATCATTTGGGGAAGTGGCCCAGGGAAGAAGCTGCCAGGCTGGGAATAACAGAAACCCTGTCTGTTGCTGCTGCCTTAGGGTCCCTGCGGCCGGAACCCAGAGTAGGGGGCGGTCCTAGGTTCCCCCAAACCTCCTCATGCCACTACAGTCTCCTCTGAGAGGGAAGACCAGGACTACAGGGGGGTTTTACCCCAAACTGTGAAGTAACCTGTGATGAGTGTGGCTCAGTAGGCTGTGCCCCCTGCCTCTAGTAAAGAGAAAGAGTCTGTGTAGAGGGCCACAGTGAGCCTCTGAGGCAAACATTATCTGCCAGGAGCACAGGACCCACTGGGCGTGGTCGGGCTTTGCCACATTAGTTACAGCCTGGGTACCCTGAAGAGGCAATAGAGGGAGGAGTGTAAGGTGGCCTGCATCCAAGAGTGGCAAAAAGCATAGTGGTTCTGTCCTCAGTAATGAGCAAAGGTGTAGCCAGTAATTTTTGAGGGAGAATTGAGTAGTTCGGTTATGACAGACTTGAGATGGTATCAGGCCAGTCTGGAGAAGCTGTCCAAGAACAGCAAGAACTAATAAGGTTGGCTAATCTTTTTATGTCGGGTTGGGGCAACTGACACTAATGACTTTGCAGAAGAGCTCTGTTTTACAATGCAGAATCACTGAACCTATCATTCTCTGAAAGGGCTCTTTTACGGAATCAGTGCACTTAGCTCCTAGATGAGAGTGTGTCCTCTGTCCAAACTCAACTGCAGCCTCAGTGTTTCATAGGGTGGGAATGGCAGTCGTCATAATGGCTTCAGGGTGGGGGGAAGTAAACTGAAAGAAGGAGGGGGAATCCTGCAATGAGGAGTAATGGTAGTTCGAATTAGGAGCTTTAATTCGAACTACCTAGTCCGTGCTGCGTGTAGCCGCAGGCAGGGAGTTCGAACTACGGGGCATTTAAAAATGGTGGCGCCCGGGAACATGCAAATAAAGCCCCGGGATATTTAAATCCCGGGCTTCATTTGCAAGTTCGAATGCCTACATTAGCCACCCTAGTTCGAACTAAGGTGGCAGTGTAGACATACCCTTGTATATTTATCTTAACCGGTGTAGCTTCCAGAAAGGAATAAGTACAAATCTGTTCTGCAAGTTTGTGCATTGGCTGTTTCTGATATGTATAAATGTACTTGTGAAACTTTTAAGGACATGACCTGAACACTCTGCTGGCTGCTTGTAGAGCTCAGCAGATCACACTGTTGGGGGAAGTAGAAATACATTTGAGGTATATAACAAGAAGTAGGTCTTTTTGAGAGTGTTAGGAGGGAGGATTAATAGATAACTTAACTTCTATATCGGAGGGGTAGCCGTGTTAGTCTGAATCTGCAAAAGCGGCGAGGAATTCTGTGGCACCTTATAGACTAACCGAAGTGTTGGAGCATAAGCTTTCGTGGGCAAAGACCCACTTCGTCAGATGCATGTAGTGGAAATTTCCAGAGGCAGGAATAAATATGCAGGCCAGAATCAGGATAGAGATGACAAGGTGGATCCAATCAGGGAGGATGAGGCCCACTTCTAGTAGCTGATCTGGAGGTGTGAACACCAAGGCTGTGTCTACACTGGGCCACTTATTCCGGAAAAGCAGCCGCTTTTCCGGAATAAGCTGTGAGCTGTCTACACTGGCCCCTTGAATTTCCGGAAAAGCACTGACGATCTACTGTAAGAAATCAGCTGCTTTTCGGAAAAACTATGCTGCTCCCGCTCGGGCAAAAGTCCTTTTTCCGGAAAACTGTTCCGGAAAAGGGCCAGTGTAGACAGCTCAGCAGTCTTTTCAAAAAGCCCGATCGCGAAAATGGCGATCGGGGCTTTTTCGAGCGTCTACATTGGCCACAGATGCTTTTCGGAAAAGGGCTTTTCGGAAAAGCATCCTGCCAATGTAGACGCTCTTTTTCCGGAAATACGTATAACGGAAAACTGTTCCGTTTTAAGCATTTCCGGAAAATCATGCCAGTGTAGACACAGCCCAAGAGAGGAGAAGCTGCTTTTGTAGTTAGCTAACCATTCACAGTCTTTGTTTAATCCTGAGTTGATTGTGTCAAACTTGAAGATGAACTGTAGCTCAGCAGTTTCTCTTTGAAGTCTGGTCTTGACGTTTTTTTGCTGCAGGATGGCTACCTTTAGATCTGCAATTGTGTGTCCAGGGAGATTGAAGTGTTCCCCTACAGGTTTTTGTATATTGCCATTCCTAATATCTGATTTGTGTCCATTTATTCTTTTACGTAGGGACTGTCCAGTTTGGCCGATGTATATAGCAGAGGGGCATTGTTGGCACATGATGGCATATATTACGTTAGTAGATGTGCAGGAGAATGAACCAGTGACGGTATGGCTGATCTGGTTAGGTCCTGTGATGGTGTTGCTGGTGTATATATGTGGGCAGAGTTGGCACCGAGGTTTGTTGCATGGATTGGTTCCTGAGTTAGTTATTATGGTGCGGTGTATAGTTGCTGGTGAGAATATGCTTCAGGTTGGCGGGTTGTCTGTGGGTGAGGACTGGCCTGCCTCCCAAGGCCTGTGAAAGTGAGGGATCATTGTCCAGGATGGGTTGTAGATCACTAATGATATATTGGAGAGGTTTTAGCTGAGGACTGTAGGTGATGGCCAGTGGTGTTCTTATGTTAACATGCCGCTTTAACTTGTATATGTTGTTCATTTACTTGAAACCCCTCCTCCCCCCACTGTTTAATATGCAGCATTTTCATAGTTCAGACTAATACTGTCTGATAGAACTTGATAGCACCAAAAGAGCCATTTCTGTCTCTCGTAACTGACATGCATTTAAAAAAATGAATGCAGTTTATTATGGCTCTGAAAGGCTGTGATTCTCTCAAGTGAGTAAAACTAACTTTATGAGGGAGAACACAGTTTCAGCTGTGGAGAACTTGAATAAATATATTGGTTAAACTTAATTATTATGCATCAAATAAACTAATCAAAACAAAGACAGTAAGAGCTTTGGCTGGCACTACAGTGGCTTGCAGTTCTGGCTAGAAATTTGCAGTACATATGATTTGTACTAGCACTAACTGTTCAGACTTCTTTGTAGTAGCTAGACACTGACTTAGAAATAAGTGTCAATGTAATTCTACTCTTAACTCTGAAATTTCTGGATTTTTTGTGTGTGGATTCATCACACCTTTGGGATCAATTTTTCAGCTGAAGCCTCTATATCTGGGAATATGTTTTATCATACCCTAAGGACTTTGATGAGTCATTGATTAAATGGGAGTTTTACCATTCACGTCTCTGGCAGCAGAATTGGATCAAAACTCTGTGAGCAGTCTACTACTTGACTGCTATCTTTCTTCCTTCATCCAGAGTCAGACAGGTCTTCCTCATTGCTTTTTGACTAGTTGTTTTGCATGGTTCCTGATAGTTTGAGGAAATATCTTTCTTGCAGTTTCTTTTACTGCCTCAGTGTCTTCTGTCACACTGGCTACACGGTTGCTCCTCTCTAGGTTTGAACTGTGTTTTGTGCCTTCCAATTTTGACTTATTCTGTATTTGGCAATAGACTACCTTGGCTTTTCAAGTTTCACTGGAATTCCAGTGCACAAGGATGAATTATGACAGATTCTCAGCGGTGAGGGCTCAAAAGTGTGTACTTCATTAATTCTGAAATCCAACAAAACAGAAGTGAAAATAAAAGTTGTAAAAGGCTGCTACATTTTCTTATGGGTAATTCCAAAATGCTGTCAATATTCTGGCAGCATTTACTACTTCAGTGTGCTACCAGGACAATAAATGTTACCTAGTTTAAATTTTGACCAGTGGGACATCTGATCTTGACTATGGAGTCGTTAGTTTTATTGATAACCTGTTTTGGAAATCAGGAATGGTCTGGAGACCATTTTGTTACTAACCCTAGGAATGCCATGCCTTCCAGTTGTGTAGACAACATGACCTTTGCCATATAGAGGGCTTCTTTACTCTTTCTTATTAAAGTATCAATCTGTTCTCCTGCAGGCCAGGTGAAGTTGCATTCATCATAGGATCAGCATTTCCATCTAGAAGCAAAGAGGCCTCTGTTTAGAGGAGACAAACTAATACAAACACTGATCTGTGAACAAAGCTCATTGTGTTTCCTGAGATCTTTCAATCTGGAGATTTTTCATCAAACCTCCCTTAGATTTATCGGTACTAACGTATGTGCTTTAAAATGTTTGTAATTTCTGAGTAAATTAGATTAAAAAGTTTCTTGTCTGATGTTTGGCAAAACAACACTCTCCTTCACGTGTATTCAATACATTGTCCTGTCTGATGGACAGTGGAAAGGACTTAATGTTTATCTGATCTTCCGGTTGCTACTGCACATTCTGTGTTTTAAACTGCTGAGACTCAAGCCAGGGCCTTCTTTGTAGCAGACTCAAATGAATGCAGAGGAAGGCTCTTTTTGGCCAATGCTTGTTGGAATTGTGCTTAGCTTCTCTGTCGGAATCAAACTGTGCATATTTTAATGCATGCATGTTTCAATCTTGATTATTGGCTGAACACATTGAATTTTTTTCTAACTGATCGTGCTTTAAATGTCCCCTGCAATATTTGGAATAATACTACTGTGGAGAAGAGCATCAGGGGCTGTGTGTGTGCAGGATGGTGTGACACTTCTTGGGGGTACCTAGGATTGAGAGTCACTTTGTTAGCTCCCTGCCTCCAGCATGAGGGAGACTTGCTTGTATTTGATATCAATTTCCTGACACCACCAGCTTCTTAGCCCCCAAAATAATCTTTTTCTGGGCTATACCAGCCCTTGCTTTGCCTTGCAGGTTAACAGTAGGGATATCACAGTCCCTATTTGAAGCATTCCTTGTAGTGGCTGGCCCCTTATTCACTGAAGAAATACCAGTTCTGCTATCTCCCAGGGGAGAGTGCACACTCCAACCTGTGTGATTCAACTCAAGATCAGGTCTTTGTATAATAGCACAGCACTGAGAGCTCTTTATAGTGACAACAAGAATGGGTTTATTGTCAAAGGTTCATTATTCAAGAGCTAACAAGAAAGGATAATAGAAACAAGGGTTTCATATGACCTGATTTCTAGACCTTATACTTTAGCCTGTTACCTTTCCATATGGCCTTTGCAGTTTCAGCCAGGGCAGGTTGTGAGCCCATTTTCATGAAGGCAATCACACTGCCTATGGTAATTAATTCCTAGATGCAAGGGGAAAGGATGTCATCTTTGCATTCTCCAGAGTTTGTCTGGACTCAGTCAGGATAATCCTGTGTCGTTTGTTCTTCACTGTGCCATTGTCTTGTCAATCTATCCCTTCATTGACTTTGTATGTAAAGAGGGCTTTACCAATTTCATGGCTGTGAAAAATGCATCACAGATTGTGAAATAAGCTCTTCCCTGTGAAATCCTATCTCCTTGTGCTGCTGGGAGTGCCCCAGCTGGGTGCTCCTAGCTGCTAGTCCAGGACGGGCTGGAGAGGCTTCTCCTGTGTGACTGCTCTTGGTAGGAAGATCAAATCCACCTCCATAAGTCACACAGAAGTGAGGGTCATATACCTGCATTTCTACGCTGCCAAGGTCTCCCCTCCTCTCCCCCCGCATAGTTCCAGCCAGGACTCAGGCATTCTACTCCTGTGTCATCTTCCAGGGCTCAGGGCATCCATTTTTCTAGTGAGGTCCAAAATTAACTGAGGTTCCTGCATTATCTGCCACTGGCCATGACTAGAAGCTATAGGACCCTGGCTGGGATGCTCCCACCAGCAAGACTGAGATGGCATCAACCTCTAGGTCCCTCTTCTAGTGGCCAGAAGATCAGTAGCTGCTGCCTTCAGATCTGCTGGGCTCTGAGGTCAGCACAGAAGTGAGGTTCAAATCTTGCGACTCTCCTGCCCACAATCCAATTTTAGGTGGGACTCCCATGGTAACAACAGAGAAACTGACATTTCTGATCAGAAATTTCAGATACAAACATCTGAAATCAGGAAATTGATCAATTTTAAACCCTTCTTGCTGTGAAATTGACCAAAATGTACTGTGAATTTGATAGGGTCCTTTAAATAGAGCTTTATATTTGTTAGCTTTACATCTCAATCAAGGGAGAGGCGAATACAAATCTTTTGTCTGGCAGAAACCACATTATCAACTCCACATTAATACTGACTTTAGAACATTTTCAGCATTCAAAACTCTCTATATAGCATCTGTATACTCATTTTACAACAATATTAATGACCAGGGTGGCCCTGACTTTTATTTAAGGCCTCAGTTGGCCTTCTTTGGTGAATCAGAATGTACCTATCAGGATTAGGGATGTATACCCCTCTGATACATAGTATAGTCGATTAACGGATAAGCAAAAGCTTATAGGTTAATGCTATAGACTACACACCTTTCCCCCCCACCCCTTGCCAGTAAATTTTTTAGCAGGCTGGCCAGCAGCCCAGCTCAGTCCCAGCTTGCACTGGGTCCTGGACCTACCCCCGCTGCAGCTCTGCATTTAAAGTGTATTAGGAGCCAGGTGGGCAGACAGCCCAGCTCAGTTCCAGCTTGTGCCAGGTCTGGGAGCTCAGACCCTTCCCCCCTGGACAGGGGCTGCCTGGGGACTATAGAATAGTTGACTAACCAATAAGAATCCATGAGGTTAATTGACTATTACATTAACCAATATTTAAGATCCCTAATCAGGATATTCTTGTAACCCCATTGCCAGTTGTCCTGGAAGGGTTTATGAGTTGGGGAGAGGGCCAGACACCCAGAACTGAGTGGAATTTTCACACTTTTAAAACTCTAATTTTTCCATGTGGTTGGTGCACCTAATTTTTTCCTCCCAGCCCAACTTGATAATTGGGGTGGTGATGGTTTGGGAAAATAGGTGAATTAACATGTGTTGGGAATGTCTCTGGGATCACCAAAAGAGATGCAGTAGAAGTTAGTATGAAGTTAAATGAATAAGTAAAGCCAAAGATAGTTAAACTGCTAAGTAGAGAAACAGTTGAGGTACTTAACTACAAATAATAGGGAGTAACAGAAAACAAGCTTATACCTTGGATCACTTTGCTGGTATGCTTCCTGTTTCTCTCTCTCTCTCGTCTTGTTTAGATTGTATGTTTGGTAGCACAGGGATTGGTAGAGACATTTTTTTCCTGTTGTGAAAAACGCTATTGATAGTCAATATAAATGAGTAATCATCACACTGGGGTATAGCTTTACTTAAAGCCAACTGTTCCTGTTGCACCTTTCAGAAGATCACATAACATTAACTCTTCTTAGACGGTAAGCTTTCTGGGTCAGGAACTATCTTTCTTTTTGTCTTGTATTTGTACACTGCCTGGCCCAGTGGACTCTTGGTTCATTATTGGGGCTTCCAGATATTACTGCAATACTAATTTTAATAATAATTGCACAAAATAAATTAAGCCTGTCAAAATCCTGTAACAAAGGTAAGTATTATTTTGATGCTGTGGATGGGCAAACAGCAGCGCAAAGAGGTTAAATGGCTTGTTCAAGTTACATGGCGACTCTGAAGCTAGGATCAGAACCCAGAGTAAGGATGTTAAGTATCAGGTAATTGACAAATAGCCGATGCATTTTGCATCTACTGTCCAATTAGTTGATAGGGCACCTCGACTTTGAAGTGTAGCAACAGCCCTAGGGCTGTTGCTACACTTCAAAGGTGAAAGTGCTGCGTGGAGCCCGGGGTCAGCTGACTCCCCAGCTGATCCCGGGCTCCACTCAGCGCTGCTGCTTTGAAGTTGCGTGCAGCCTGGGGACACCCCAGCTGGCTGCAAGCTGCATGGAGCTTTTCAAAGTGGCAGCGCTGCATGGAGCCCAGGGTCTGGCCCCAGGCTTCAAGCAGCACTGCTGCTTTGAAGTACCCCTTCTTCTTCCCCACCATTGGCTGCCTCTCTCTGATAGAGGCAGCAAGGGTGGGGGGAAGCGACTAGTTGACTATCCTGTCGACTATCCAATAAGCATTCGCTTATCGGATAGGTGACTAGACTTTCAAATCCCTAACCCAGAGCTCTGACATAGTTCACAGCTCTAAATCCTTTTGTGCCGTCTTCTGGTCAGCAGAGCCACTGTTCAAGGGTGGGGTCACTTTGTTCTAAAACACAGGTTTGCAATTTGAAACAGCACATGGAACAGTTTTTGATGGATTTTTTTATCTTCTGTCAAAGTGTTCTACTTAAAATGGAAGCTTCTTTTGAGCCCAGTGATGCAAAATATATAGGTCAGTCTCTCTACACCTATATTTAATACTAGCATCTTTAAAAACAAATGGCTTATTGTAACCTGAATAAGTGTGGTGCCTCTTCTTTTATGTTTTGGCCCTCTCTTTATCATCTAATTCTTGGAGTTCTTAATTGTACCCTCAGCCTGCAGCATAGTCAGATCATAGGACTGCAGTTAAAATAGCATGTGTCTATTTAGGGACAGCTTCATGTTCTTATGTCCACCTGTCATAGATTTTTGCATGTGAATGTCAGACTTTTACCTTTAAACCTTTGTCACTTACCGTGGGGGGAAGGAAGATAGAGCATTTGCTATGGTATGTTCATTCTGCAGACTTCTTAAGGCTGCATATAGAGTACAAACACTGTATGCCCCCTAGCACAGGTAGCAGTATAGATGGCGAGGCAATGCTTAGATGAGTAAAGACATTTCTGAACCGTTGGGATATGTATCCTGTGCACCTGTGTGTATGTACAAGCGCTGCCTCATCTGTCTCTTTTTAGCAGGATATGTTCTCCTGTCTGCCAGAGTCTTTCCCTGCCTCTGTCAGTGGGGAAGGTCTCTCAGCCCAAGCTCCAGTCTGAGTCCGAATGTCTACATGGCAATTTTTAGCCTCAGCCCGAATCGGCTGACCTGAGTCGGCTGCAGCAGTGCTGTACATCTGGAGTATAACTATATCCCAAATAGGGATGTTAAAAACCACATATTAGGGTGATCGTGTAACTGCTGAAAATCTCAGCAGTTACATGGTTATCTGTGCTGCAGGCTCTGCAGTATAAAGCTTTGCTTTATACTGCGGGCTGTGCAGCAAAGCCTACCCAGCATCGGGACTTCCAGACTCTAGTCCTCCCGGCTCCCAGGAAGGTGGCTTTGTTGCCCTACCGCATCATCATATCAGTTAAATGGTTATTCGGTTATACTCGAACATCCCTAATCCCAAGTGTTTTACTAATTGCACGTGGATTAGCCACCTGACGTGTGACTACAGAGAGCATTACATCTTTGAAATGCCACCTGCCATATTGTTCAGAGACAGCTAGTGAGAACTACGACAGCCACCCTTGTAAAACTTGGTGTCTGGTGCTTAGGCGGCTGAGCTATTGCTCTAGGTAAGGTATAATTTCCTTTCGTGTAAGATTTCTTTGTGTTGCTTAGTGACAGTCATTCCCCTAAAACACTAGTTTGTGTTCTTCTGTTCCTCATAGCAGGCTGCATATATTTAGGCCAGCATGGAAACTTCATAGCTGTATGCAAGAATATTCATCTTTTAACTCAAAGGCATGATAATAAGAAATATTAATCTGGATTTGTGAAATGATTACAAAATTCCCCCATTAGTCTCTGTTCCAGAAGGCCAAAGTGCTGATTATATCACAGTGGATGTAAATCTTTCTTTTCTCTGCTATTGTACATTTAGGGTACCAGGCATTAGGATTTTGTGATTTTTTTAAAAAAATCAGTCAGAATTATCCTGCCTGAGATTTATTGACCACCTTAAAAAAGAGTTACTGTTGGCAATGAGGTGGACGTATTCCCTAGAGAGCTGTTGTTTAAGGCTTCAGAAGTATTTTGTTTTTCCATATCAATGAGTAACTTTATTAATACAGCTCTGTAATCTGGTGAGAGGGGCTGAATTAAAAAAAAAAAAAAAAAGAATGTTGAAAGTTTTTTTTTTTTTTTTAAATAAGCATTATGATTGCTCCTATGGAGTCTTGGATTGTTTGGATATAATTAATAATGATTATTTGGAAATAATTCAGAATAGAGCCATTTGGAGCAGGGGATGTATTTTTAATGTGTTTGTGCAGTGACTAGCATAGATCAAACCAGCATGATTGTGGTCTTCAGATGATAAATAGCATATAGAAGACTGAAGGTGACGGATGGTCACCTGTCCAGCCGTTGGCACTTTCACTTAGCATTACTATATTTTAATGTATGCACTCCAATATTCCTGATTATTCTAGATTTCCTATTAATATGTTCTATGTTAACTGATCCTAACTTCAGTTTGACAGACTGGCCATGCAAATGAACTGATGACCTCCAGGAAGTACTAGATCAGTGGCTCTCAACTACTGTACTCCTTTCAGGAATCTGATTAGTCTTGCATACCTCCAGGTTTCATCTCACTTAAAATCTACTTGCTTACAAAATCAGGCAGAAAAATATGCAAGTGTCATAGAACACCATTACTGAAAAATGGCTGACTTTTTTACATTTTTACTATATGGCTGTGTCTACACTGCACCCCTTTTCCGGAAAAGGGATGCAGATGAGACAAGTCGAATTGCAAATGAAGCGGGGATTTAAATTTTCCCCGCTTCATTTGTATATAACTGCCGCTTTTTTCGGCTCGGGGCTTTGCCAGAAAAAGCGCCAGTCTAGGCGATCTTTTGGAAAATAAAGCCTTTTCCGAAAGGTCCCTTATTCCTCTTAAAATCAGGAATAAGGGACCTTTGGAAAAGGCTTTATTTTCCGAAAGATCCTCTAGACTGGCGCTTTCCGGCAAAGCCCGAGCCGAAAAAGCGCGGCAGATGTTTAAATGAAGCGGGAAAATTTAAATCCCCGCTTCATTTGCAATTCCGACTTGTCTCATCTGCATCCCTTTTCCGGAAAAGGGGTGCAGTGTAGACACAGCCTTTAAGTATAAAATAAATCAATAGGAATATAAATATTCCAGCAAGGTAAGGGTTTGGTTGTGTCAGGAAAATGGGATGTGTCTGGAATGGGATTGCTTCTCAGAAAACCATATGGAAGAGTCAGGCCCTTCACGAGCCTCCCTCCCTCCAGGTGCCCTTTAGGGAGAGTGGGGTTGGGGAGCTGAAGCTCACCCACCCTGATTTGTATGGGGACATTGCTGGCAGTCCCCCTTCATCAGGGAGTGAGGGAAAAGTGCAGTTTGCTGCATTCCTCTCTCTGCCTAGTGAGTGCAGAGGGAAGACGAATTTAGACCTACTCCAGCCAGGGGGCATGCACCCTTCCCCCAGCTGTGCCCACTGGAGCTGCAGAAGCCATGGAGAGGCGCTTCTCACCTGGCCCAAGCGGCTGTGGGGTGAGAGGGTTGGGATAGTCCTTTCTCCCTAGGACAACCTGCCCCACCCTAGAGCAATGATTTAAATGAAGCATGTAAATTTTCATTTTATTTTCCAAAACCAAAAATTAAGTGAGTTAAGGACCTGAGCAATTCTGGATAAATCTTCTAATATTTAATAAAATCACTCATGTTTATTATTAAACCCAGTGTAAATAATTGTTACCAGAAGAGGAGGGGGATGGAGCAGCTGTGCATGTCTCTTTCATTGATTAAGGGAGCAAACCTATGAGCTTGTTCTGTGTAAAACTTTTAGGCAGAGTAAAATGGGATGTTGATCCCATTGGAGCTGTACACCTGGGTGCTATGTCCAGTCCCTGTGATTGAGCCTTCACAGAGTTGGGCTGTTAGTGTCTGTGCTGCTCTGCTGTGGGCTGTAACCCCAACTCTGTGCTTTTGCTGGGGGAGACCAGAACTTCTGGCTTAGCAGGACAGAGTGGTAGGGTGCCTCAAAAGTCATGTTGGCAGGCTCAGTGTTATGATCAGCCCCCCCAGGTGACTGTCTCAAGGGGATCTCTGTGACCCAATCCATCACACTGCTTACTAAATTAACTGGGGTAAATACACCCTTCCATTTAAGTGTAGCACTGATTTTGTTTGTAGTAAAAAACCAAAACAGTTTATTAACAAGAGAATACAGGTTAAATGATGCCAAGTAAAAGAAATAGAAATGGTTCCAAGCACATAAGTGAACTCGTGCTTCTGAAAGTCTATAATGTGATCTAGCAAGGTACAGGCTAAGTTCAGGGTGGTTTCTCTTACAAATTTTCCTACTTCCCACGCATGCCAGACTTTCCCTCTGTCAGGACCTTCCACAGAAGTACAAGATTCTGATTTCCCTTGTCTTACTTGGTGAAAGATGTTTGGCTAAGGTAGTTTTTCACCTGTATTCAAGTTCCCAGAGACTTCAACCTACCTGTATTGAAGAACTCCTCTTTCTCAGCTTGTTCCCTTGTGTAAGTCTAGTGATGGAGGCCAAAGATGGCTTCTGTCTTCCAATGTTCAAAGATTTTGCTTCAAGAGGCAGGATGATCTCATGCAGTTTTCACTTCCCACAGGCTTCTGATCCCATGCTGATTTCTGTGTAAATAGGATGACCATTGTTTCTGATTCCACCATGCGTGGTTTCCATAGGAGACAGGAAAGAAGGCAGTTATTTACATGTCTGGGAGGGAACTTGTTTCTATCTGTGTGGCCAAAGCATACCATTAAGTATCCATATTTCCTCATGCAGTTTATCTTCCAGAGACCTTCATTTTGTGCACTCTTATAATACAGCAATATTGTGTGTGCAGTCACACACCCCCTGTCTGATTCTACAATCAGAATTTATATTGCTCTTAATTGTTTTCTGGCTCACCTATCCAGGTCACTCTCTCAAAGCTGTATCTGCTCTGTATTGCTAAAAGGAACACTCTAAAGAAATGGTTAGGTCCCCAATTCCCTCTATGTCAATGGCACCCTTGAAAATGGGACTGAAGTTCCTAAGTCAATCAGGTGTCTTTGAAAATTTTACCATAAGCACCCTGCCACACATCAACGTTTCATCATATTTTAATCGCTTCCCATTGCAAAGAGGATGGATCAAGGCATGTTAATGAACTTTTAATGTGTGTCAAGGTGCATATGCTTGCTTGTTCCACAGCAGGCTGCTGCACAGTAGAGTCACACCCCAGTTTGCAGAAAACTGAAAGCAGGTCCAACTCTACACTACACCCCTAAGCAACGTAAGTTATATAAGCCTGTGGGTGTTTGTACAAACCCCACAGTGGCCAGCAAGGGGTTAAGAGATTATTTTGGGCTCAGCCAGCCCCATCCTTCCATACCTGCAGCAAATGCTCCATATGCGGGAGGAATTAATAGGTGGGAAATTATCTCATTTGAGTGGCAGAGCTGGAGGTGAGCAGACTTGCAGCCCACAGCTCCAGCAGAGCAGAGGGAAGCCTAAGACTCTGACACAGCTGCCCAAAGGGGCCCTCCCTGAGGGAAGGGTGGACTTCCCCTGGAGACCAAACAGAGAAGTGTTTCGTGGACCTTAGACATTAGTAACCCCTTCTTACTCATTGTGGTTTGAGTTTCCCCACCTGGAAAAGACCTTGGATTAAGCTGACCTCAAGGGGGTGGGATGAGAGGAAGAGATGCAGTGAGGACAGCCTTAAGCAGCCGTGACAACTGGTAGCCCAAAGGGCCCTGGGTCAGAGTCCAGTAGAATGGGAGGGCCCAGGTTCCCCTTTCCACAAGCTTCTTAGTGGTCAGGAGCTGCACCTGTGACTGGTTGGCCATGTTCCCCAAATGAGGACAATTTCACAACCTAGGTATCCATGTAGGACTGCACTGTCAGCAGAAGTGCTTCTGCCACTGATAGAGCTATTGCCTATTGAGTAAGTTGATTAACTATGCTGATGGGAGAGCTCTCTCCTGTCAGTGCAGAGTGTCTTCAGTAGGGATGTTAAATATCATTTAATTGAATAGTCGATTAACCTCATTAATTCTTATTGTCTACTCGACTATTCTATAGTCCCTGGGGGCGGGGCTGGCAGCCAGTGTGCACCGGCCCCACTCCCTGCCACTCCACACTGCTGCCTCTATCAGAGGCAGCTGCATTGGGTTGCAGGCGGGAGCTGATCTGCAAGGGGAGCCAGTTTAAAAACCAGCTCCCTTTGTGGACCAGATGCCTGTTGCCCCATTCTGCTGCCTCTGGTAAAGATGCAGCAGTGTGGGGTGGCAGCTGCCCTGTCCAGGCTGGGTGCCTAGCTCCCGGACCTGGCACGAGCTGGAACTGAGCCGGGCAGCCTGCCCGCCTGGCTCCTAATATACTTTAAATGCAGAGCCACAGTGGGGTTAGGTTCCAGACCCGGTGTGAGCTAGGACTGAGCCGGGCTGTTGGCCAGCTTGCTAAAAAATTTACTAGCAAGTGGGGAGGTTGGAAATGCGTGTAGTCTATAATATTAACCAATAAGCTTTTGCTTATCAGTTAATCGACTCACTATTACATCCCTAGTCTTCAGTACAGTGGTGCAGCATTTTGTGTGTGCATGTGGCTTAATGTTTGTATAGATCAGACCTTCATTAGCAGCCCTACAACAAGCCAGTGGCAGTCCAGTCTGAGTATTATTACTCCTCTTGAAAAACAAATGCAATTTATTATTATTATTATTTTATTTTATTTTATTTTATCATCATCATCATCAATAATCCTTAATATTGACTTTACATTTTTAGCTCTTTCCTCTGAGAGTTGATGTATTTGTCCATGGAGCAAAGATAGTTTAAATAATAAAATCCTGCTTCTCTCAGCATTCCTCTCCTGTGGGTAACTGGTAGCTCAGATCCCTGAGGGCAGATCTCCTCAACCTCTAATGTAGCAGGAGCCTCTAGTACAAATATCAAGTCTAGTTCACCACTTGGCTTCTAGCTGCTTCATATAAGTATTCATTGCAGGATCAGTGCAATGTGAGCCCTTAGCTTTGTAGCAAGGCTGTTAGGAGCTGTAGCTTCATGGTGCTTTATCTGACAAGGAGTGACACTCGGAGCCACTGTATAAACTGCTTGTGCTCAGTAATGGGCAGGAGGTGGCAGAAGAAACTAGCCAAGAGGAACCTGATGAGTGCTTAGGAGCAATCTCCAATCATACAGCCGTGGCCTAGAGCTTATGTGGCTGTGTAGGAAATGGCCTGGAGAAGTACACCAGGTTTGGAGTGAAAGGGATGTGCTGCTTCATATTGGTCTTTGGTTGCAATGCAAAGGGGAGGGAGGGGACCGGGTTTCCCTACACTGCATCAGTGCGAACAGGAGAGATGAACTGATTGTCTGAGAACACCCAGTCATCTGACAGGGCTGACTGATCTTGGCCAGGGCTACAGGACTATTGAGAACAGAAGAAGCAGAGGGAAGAGACTGTTTTGTTTTTTGTTGACCCTTGTCAAGGCTGTTCCCCACTCTGGCACGACAAATGCAGAAGTGGGGGCCCGCAAGAGCACTCCAAAACCTTGCCTCTACAGGCTCTGGCACAGAAAACTTCTCCCCAAAATCCTAATACCTGGATTTTGGGAAATCAGCTGCCACCACCCAAATAATTCCAAGAAAACTAGGGAAGAGATTACTTGGGAGACCTCCTCTCTAAGGTAAAACGCTCCCCTGCCCCAACCTCCATTTTACTTGGAGTTGGGAAAAACAGGGGATTCACAGGCAACAATGGACTCTGCCCTTATAACTAGGCACTGAGTCAAAGGACACAACAGTCAACCAATTCCGGTTAATTAGAAAAAAGAAACAAACTTTTATTATCAAAACAAAACTACAGTTGCAAGCATAGTTAAAGTGGCTAGATGGAAAGAGCTACCAATTGATCTAGGTACTCAGGGGAACCCCCTGGGCTAATAGCTTTAGTTACAAAAGAGGAAAAAAACACACTTAACAGCTCAGACATTAGTTCCAAATTCCCAAACCAGGAAAAACAACAAATCCTGATGGACTATCTAAACTTTTCCCTACTTACACATTGTAAGAAGTCCGTTCTTGGAGAGATAGGTGTCTTCCAGCTCCCCCCAGCCTTGGAAGAAACTGCTTTAAATCTCAAACAAAGAAACAGAGAGAAAAACTCCTCTTTTCAAGTTTGAAATTCCTACCTGCATTGTTATTGGCTGACCACCCGATACCTGGCTAAGTGCTGAAGACATTAGTTAACCCCTTAGTTCCCAGGTGCTAGTCAGCTCTCCTGGTTATGACAACCCTGGAAGGGGAAGGCCAGAAGACTTAACCCAAACTCTCTCTCCCAGCCCTCAGTCCCATCTGTCTACCAGGGGAGGTAGTGAGCTGATAAAAGTAGCTAAACTGAGGAAACAATGCCTGAGAAGTAAAAATACCATTCCCCTAAGGCTGTGTAATGTACTGAGATGACAGTACAACAGTAGAATTAATTGCAAACTGAAATTGAGATCAATCCCAGGAATTTTGGTACACTTTTATTTTTCATGTTCAGCCTGTTTTCTTACTGTAACATACTTTATCCCCACAGCTACCAACTTGCAGCCCATACATGCACCCCCATAAAACAAATTGTGCTAGTGGCAAATCACGAAGGAGAGGAGAGACGCTCTTCAAAGCATTTGCAGAGACTTTTAAACTTTAATAAATTACATGGAATTATGTAAATTAGCTTCAAAAAGACTATGTGATTGAGAAGCTGGGAGAAGGCCAAAGGACTGGAAAGAAAGAAAGAAAGATAATATGGAAAATGTTAATAGAAGGGAAGTAAATATAGAAAGAGTCCTCTTTTTTGCTCATGCTGTACCAGACAACACTTAAATTACTTTGCTCATCACCTGTATGAGCTATTTTGTCAGGTTTGGCACTGCTGAAAAACCTAGTAATTTCCAGCTCTGAGTGCGTGTAAGATTTTGATATATTTTTATACTAAGAGCCAGATGACTCCTGTAGTGTTTATCTGTTCAGAAATTATTATAAGGACCAGTTAAGCCATTCTTGATGTATGTTCAATGCTGGTGATTCTGTTTACATCACAGTCCTGAAACCAAGCAACGTTGGCCTAGGACTGGCTTGTTAGATAGGGGAGTATTAGAATTTGCTTTGTAATCCATGATAAACCCTTTTTAAAGTCAAAATTTATTTAAAAGGAAATCAAGATTTTAGATGACAGAGTTAGGGAGCAACAGCCGTAGAGGTGGACATACCTGCTGTACATTTTGTATCTGCATCGGTTACTTGGTTACAATGTAAACAGTAAGTGATATAATGTAGTCTAGAACATTAACCTGGGAGTTATTACCCTCAGGATAGGTCTAGGGAAATTACAACTACCATCTTTCTTTGTGGCTAGTTGGGAGAGGAGTCTCAGAACCATCTTCTCCAGTCTGTGACCCCATGTAACTAGAGAAGTTTGAAAACCGCTTTTTTAGACAGATGTGGTTTTTAGCTTTTCAGATTTTCAGGCTTGTCACCACTTCTCATAGGCAGCCAAAAGGCCTGACTGTAATTGCTGGAGATTGCCTATATATTGAGCAGAGAGAATTATAAGACTTTTGGGACTGCAACCATCTTCTTGTTCTGTTTGTACAGTACCTGGCACAGTGGGGTTCTTGTCTGTCTTAGGCAGCAACTTGCTATTGCAATACAAATAAATGATTTTGGTGATATTTCTGTTTGTAAATGTAATGCAACTTGTGTGACTTTTTATTATTTGAAGAATGTATTGGTCCCAATCCTGCAGCAGTCCTCCAGCGCTTATTACAGGATCAAGACTGAGAATTTTCAAAACGTTTAGGGTTTGCATACGCTCAACACCAACTGAAACACATGCATATCTGCAAGCAGCCATCTGGGGGATTGGGATGTGGGGGAAATTCTCAAACTGAGCATAGAGAGGCATGCTAGACTAGGGATGTTAAATTTTGAATGTCCCTACTGCTGTGCCTCTGCCTTTTAAATGTAAGAAGAGACACCCTTACTCTTACTATATTTAAAAGGCAGGGGTACAGCAGTCCAGGACTTGGCGCGAGCCAGGACTTCTCAATCCCAGCTTGCACTGGGTCTTGGGACTGCTGCACCTCTGCCCTCTGCTGCCTCTGCACTGTGGAGATGGTGCTGGGGAAGCCTGCTAACTCCATCCTCTCCATCTCCCCCCCCGCCTCTGATAGAGGCAGGAAGTGGGGTGGGGAAAGTGAGTATTTGTGTAGTTGACTTGACTACCCAATAAGCCTAGACTTTTTGGGTAGTTGACCACTCCACTAGTCACTTACATCCCTAGTCTTTACCAGACCCACTAAAGCAAACGCCAGAAGATCAACTGCAGCAACATTGATCTCCGCATCAGTGAAGACATGCCCTAAGACCCAGCTGAATGGCAGGGAGTGCTGGTATAAAAAGTCACTTGCTAGGCAAGATTGAGAGCCACGAACAGAGGCAACTGTTAGGAGAGGTTCTGAGGAGTTGAGGGAGGGAATGTGAGAGGGTTTCCTTGCAGGTTCAGCTCTGTGCAATTCCACATTGGCTGGTGACCTACAAAGGATGTGCCTGTGTTTGGAAAACAGACCCTGTCAAACTAACTTGGTGTCTTATCTTTTATGACGTTTCAAGTTTGGTTGATAAATGTAATAGTGTTGACATAATATGTGTAGACTTCTGTAAGGTGTTTTACATGGTACCAGACAAAATTTTGATTAAAACACACTAGAACAGCAAAGAATTACCCTGAACACATTAAGTGGATTAAAAGCTGGCTGATAGGTCAAAAATATATTTGAAAATGATTTATCAAAGAGTGGTTATAATGGGGTGCCACAGAGATTCATTTCTTGGCCCTATGCTATTTAACATTTGCATTAATGACCTGGAAGAAAACACAAAATCATTATTGATTAAAGTTTGCAGACTGCACAAAAAATGGAGGCCTGGCAGATAATGAAGAGGACAGGACACTGATGCAGAGTTATCTTGATCATTTGGTAAGCTGAGCACAAGCAAACAAAAGAGTTTTAGCATGGCTAAATGTAAATGTATAAATCTGGGAACAAAAAGTGTAGGTCATACTTAGATGATGGGAGACTTTATCTGCCATGATCCCCAAATCTTTTTCAGAATCCCTGATGTGCAGGATAATCAGCTGAACATTACCTCTCAGTGTGACACACGGGCTAAAAGGGCTAACTCTTGATCCTACTCAAGAGTCACATTTATCTATATTTGGCACTGATGCAGCTACTGCTGTAATACTGTATCCAGCTTTGGTGTCCACAATTAAATTAGATTCTTGATTAATTGGAGAAGATCAGAGAAGAGCTAGGAGAATGATTAAAGGATTAACATATTATGCCTTATCATGTTAAGACTCAAGGAGCTCAATTTATTTAGCTTAACAAAGACAAGGTTAAGAGGTGATTTGATTACATTTATAAATATGTCCCTGGGAATTAAATATTTGATAATGGACTCTTTGGACAAACAGGCAATGGTATAACATGATCCAGTGTCTGGAAGTTGAAGCTTGTCAAATTAGGACTGGAAATAATGTGTACATTTTAAATGGTGAGGATAATTAACCATGGGAACAATATACCAAAGGTCATGATTGCTTAGCTATCTCTGGTAATTTTTAAATCAGGATTGAATGTTTTTCTAAGAACTCTGCTCTAGGAATTATTTTGGGGAAATTCTATGGCCTGTGTTATACAGGAAGTCAAAGTACTGTAGATGATCACAATGATTCCTTCTGGCCTTAGGATCTGTGAATCACCATAATTTGCTTAACAAATCACCTGGAAATTTACACTGGCCAGGAAATTTGAACAACACTCTGTCTTCAAAGCACTATACATCTGGCCTGATTAATTTGTATTTGCATCAATGTTACTAGAACATAAAATTGTATTCCTCTTTAGAAAAGCCAATACATGGCCTGCAAAATTAACTCACTAACTTTCTCTCCTTAGATTTACTATCTTGCCAGGTTCATTCATTCATTATCTTCTCCCCTCTACCAGTTAGTGTTCCTGCTTCCATTTGTCCTGTTTCTCTGTTTAATATAGCATGATTACTCTGTATAATGATACAGTTATTGTGCTTGAGGGAATGATCTTATTTGTCAGGTGTGCTTCACACAATGGGAATGCTTATTAGCACTCAGGACAGTTCATTACAAAGTTGCACCATGGTGGAAGTTTTTTTGTGTGTGCACATATGAAACTTGTCTATAAGGGAGATGGATCTTTCTCAGGGAGCAGACTCAGACAGTGGAATGAACCTCCACAGAAACTAAGGCCACGTCTATGCTTACCACACTGGAGATTGATCTGCTGGTGTTTGATTTAGTGGGTCTAAATCAAACATTAATGGCATCTCTGGTCGATACCAGTACTCCTCGATTTGTGAGGAGTAAGGGAAGTCAACTGGAGTGTTTGCTCCCATTGACCTCCTGCTGTGTAGTAGGGATGTTAAATATCGCTTAATTGAATAGTCGATAAATCTCATGACTTTTTTTCAGTTAGTCGACTATCCTATAGTCCCTGGGCAGCCTCTGTCTGAGGGAGGGGTCCGAGCTCCCTGACATGTCACGAGCCGGAACTGAGTCGGGCTGCCTGTCCACCTTGCTCTGAATACACTTTAAATGCTGAGCCGCAGCGGAGTAGGTCCAGGACCCAGTACAAGCTGGGTCTGAGCTGAGCTGCTGGCCAGCCTGCTAAAAAATTTACTGGCAAGGGTTTGGGGGGGAAATGCATGTAGTCCATTGTATTAACCTATAAGCTTTTGCTTATCAGTTAATCGACTATACTATTACATCCCTACTGTGTAGACAGCACCAAGCTTGGTTTAAGGTATGTTGACTTCAGCTACATTATTTATGTAGCTGGAATTGCGTACCTTAAGCTGACCTGCCGGTCTAGTGTAGATCTGGCCTAAGGCAGGGGTGGGCAATAATTTTTGGCCAGGCTGCCCCAGAAGGGGTGGGGCCAGGATGCTTCTGGGCTTCCCCACCCACAGACCATGATTGGTCTGGGGCCGGGGGAGTCTCTTCCCCCCCCCCTTTCCCACTAAGCACCCATCCCTCTGGCAGGCTGGGAGGAGTCTTTGCACGCTCCCCCACCCCCAGGCCAATCAGAGCTTGGGGGTGGGAGAGCGCACAAAGCTTCCCCCGCCCTGCGAGGAGTGCGCGGCACTTAGAAAAGTGCCATGTACTCCTGGCAGGGCGGAGAAAACTTCATGAGCTTCCCCTGCTCTCAGGCCCTAATTGGCCTGGGGCCGGGGGAGTGGCAGGGCCTCTTTGGGCCGGATCAACCCTCTTGGTGGGTTGGATCCAGCCCACGGAGGCCCTTTTGCCGACCTCTGGTCTAGGTCCTAGTATCCCATACATGTCAATGTGGCTGTGAGAACCCTGTGTTGCAATATCAATCATCTGTCAACCATTGAGCATTATTGCTATAACTTACACCAGTAGATGAAACCTTCTGCACAAAATGTAATAATTCTTAAGACTTTTTTTACACTTTACAAAATGTATTTTATTTTGAATACTTACACATGTTTGAAGAGCATTTTTAAAGAAAACTACCTTAGGCAAGATGGTGCTGGTGTACTGTTGAAATTATTTCTATTCCATATAATATATTTATGCAGCAATGTAATGCAAAATGCATTGCTTAATCTTCATCAATAATTTGGGGCGCTGTGGGGTTTAGGAGGGGTGTGTGAGGTTCTATAGATGTACAATTGAGAATGCACTATAGCAATCTTACTTTTTTTTGTAATTTTTCAGGACAACAAAAATCAGGTTTTGGACAAGATTTACAGGCCATTATATAGTTCTATTTTGTATCCCATCAGACTTTTGTGCTTCAAGCATTTGTATCAATTAGCCTTTTTGCATTCTTTGGCCATAGCAGTAGGTGCTATTGGAAATGTGAATTGGATACTAACTTTTAGCTCTAGAGCAAATTTCTAGGAAATGTTTGGGACACATTCAGATTATGCCAGAAACTGTAGGGATATTAATGGATAATTTTTATAGAATTGAAACCCACTGTGTGTTATTTGATACTGCAATAAGCATTTGCTACATTTATTCTATTACTGGGAACTGACAGAATCTTTGATAGTTTAATTAGGAATTTAATTGATTTTAAAAAATGTAGTTCAGCTCATGCTTGTAGGCTTGAAAAGAAATTGCAGGGGAGGGGGCAGAATTGGTAGACTACAGCTAAAATCTGATATTTCAGTTCAGAGCTAAAACTTTTGCATATATAAGATAATGTAGAAAAATGAACAGGCAATTTGCTTACTCCTTTGGATATCCATAGACGTGATATTGTGGAAGATGGTCTGTTTTTAGGAAATTTGATTTAGAAAGTACAATAAACTCAAATATGAAATTCCAGAACTACTAATTGCAGAGGTGCTGCAACTAGGGGTGCTCAGGCTGCTGCAGTTTCCAGCTGAAATAGTTTCCAGCATACATAGTGTTTACAGTTTTGTTCAATGGCTCTCAGCACCCCTGTTGTGCACGTGTAACCCACACACCTAGTGTGGTTACTGAGTAATGCAAGTGGTACCTAGACCACAGCAACAGTTAAGATCAAGAGACCTCTACAGCATGGGCTGGAAGCCACCTGGCTTTTAGCTCAGAGGGTAGAGGCTCCTATATACCGCTTCAGAGGTCCCAGGTTCAAATCCGCCTGGTGGTAGTTACACATGCAGTTCTAGCATCCCTGACTGACTGTGGTTTGTAACCGATCATCTAATCAACTTTTGTACCAAATGATTTGAGTATAGCTAATGTGACATCAGAAGGGGCTCCAGAGCTGATCTCAGCAATTACAGGCCAGTAAGCATGACTTCAGTACCAGACAAACTGGTTGAAAGAACAGAATTGTCAGATTCCTAGATGAACATAGTTTAAGGGAAGAGGCAACGTGTTTTTTGTAAAGGGAAATCATGCCTCATGAATCTACTAGAATTCTTTGAGGGAGTGAACAAGCATGTGGACAAGGGGGGATCCAGTGAATAGTGAACCTGCACTTATATTTTTAGAAAGCCTTTGATAAGGTCTGTCACCAATGGCTCTTAAGCAAAGTAAATTGCCATGGGATAAGAGGGAAGGTCCTCTCATGGACTGGAAACTGATTAAAAGATAGGACACACAGAATAGGAATAAATGGAGAAGGGTCTCTTCCCCATATCTGTTTGTCTTGCATTCTTCCAGTTCCAAGTGAGTTATATTGTTGACCAGTCAATTTCTAACTCTGAGTTTTGATATTTTTGGTTTATTAATTGTCAGTGAATGAAACTATTGGAAAATTATGTAAGGAAGCTGGGCTGGAAGGATCTTATAGAAATTATGGAAACAGAAGAACAGCTCCTCTGTTCAATAAGAATGATGAGTTAACATGTCAAATCAATTTTGGGTATAAAATTGTTTGAGTGGATCAAAGAGGCAGGACTGGCAGAAGCTCCTGAGCCATGATTCAGTAAGAGAGTCTGGAGTAGAGACCCCCTGGAAATGATCACCATGGCTGAGAGGGTGACCAGCAGAAGGGTACAACAAAGTTCCATGAAGTGCTGAGTCCAGGTGGGGAGTAACACATACCTTATGGGTAAGGACATGAGTTCACACTTGCAACTAAGTTGCAAAGTCACTGTACTTAACCTCGATTGCTTTGACAGGAAGTAGAGATTTTTTTTCTTTTAGTAGTAGTGTTGCCTCTTACATAGGGTTGCCAGACGGTCTCCCAAAAAATACTGAACACACGGGCTAAAAATCTGTCGAGCACAAAAAAACCCAAAAAACCATCCACAGGCTTCTCTCCTGGACTACGGCACCACAACGCGCTTGAACAGCACTGAGGAGCAGGGACAGGGCTTCTCTTCTTCCCCAAGGCGTCACTCCTCCTCAGACGCCGATTGCACCCTGCCTCCCAGCCACTCCACCTGCCCCCGCCCGGCTTCTGCACGCAACCAGAGGCTCCCAGCGCCGATCATGGCCCCGCCTCCCAGTCCCAGCCACTCCCCCCCCCGCCAGGCTTTTGCACACTACCACAGGCTCCCAGCGCCGATTGCGGCCCTGCCTCCCAGCCACTCTCCTCCGTCCCCGCCAGACTTCCGTCCAGTGCTCAAGCCAGAAAAACAGAAAATACCAGACATTGCACATGTCCGGTATTTTCTGAATTTTTTTACTGGACAGAGGGCGCAAAAACCAGACTGTCCAGCAGAATACCAGACACCTGGCAACCCTACACTTATATCTCACTAGTTTATCCAGCATTCTTGTGTCTAACTCCAGGCCCATACCAGGAATTTCTGTGTGAAGGATGCTTTTACAAAAAAAAAAAAAAAAAAAAATGTGGACTGCAAGAGTGTGAATGCACCCCCCCATGCTCTGACAAATAAGTGGGAAAATCCGCCTCAGCCTTCCCCCAGCTGGTCAGAGCATGGTGGAGGGAGGCTCGGGCAGCGCTGCTCCTGCCTTCCCCTGGCCTGCTGAAGCATACTTACTTGGGAGACCACAGGGCATGCTTTTGCACCCTTTGCAGGCCTGAATTTATATGGTCCTGATCACGTTAGTATCTGGGGACCTTGCACACATTTAAAAATAGCAAGAGCATTCTCTTGCTTTTTTCCTTTCAGGCCTGTAGAAGAAATTGATTAGCCAATAGGGTGTTTTTTGTTCGTTTTTTTGCTTTGGGTTTAAAACAACTTGAGATACAGCTTTGTTGACATCTTTTCATAATCTTAATTTCCAGGGTTTCTATTTCCCTAGAAATCATTCTCATTCCTTAAACCCTCTGAAATTGTCCATAGTGTTTGTTTTCACACCCAGATCTTGCAGTCTTTTCTTCCCCATCCTAAACTGTGCTAACTTTCTGCTCCACTGAAGCTTTAATCCTTTTAAACCATTTAGAGTATGCTTGGACAGCTTCTATGCCACCACTGTGCTGACAGCATTTACCCTGCTGGCCATGTTCATGTTGTTTGCACAATTCCTGCTGGTTTTTTCCTCTCAAAACTGAGATAAGGGCCAATATGTCTCAGTGTGATGTGACCATAGTAGGCCCAGTCCTTCCAACCCTACCATAAGGATTGGGTCTTCTGTAGACCAGGGTCCTGTCCATTTGCTGGATCAGGAAGAATCCATGAGCCAGTTTAAAACCAGACTTTTTAACCAAAAATCCTTCATCAGTTGATCCATGGAGATTCCAGTTTGAATCATTTATTATATGTCAACCTCTACAGGGGATGGCTTCAAAGGGTTGACAGTGGAGGAAGTACATTAGCATCCCCCTTGTACTCAGGGAAGTACATACAGTGCCACAACATCACATGCATAGAGCCCTGCACGAATACATAATCTGTATTCATAAAAATGAGCCACAGGTATAAAACAGATATCCGTGGATTTGCTGGGCTATAGACATGCACAATTATATTTTTAATTCAACTTACTCTAACTTTCCCCTTGCATTTTTGGGTGCTTTCATACAGATCGCTGGTATCTTATTTTTAAATAAGAAAAAGTCAATTCACTAATATTACACTTATTTCAGATAAGACACTTTTACAATACCTGATATGTTAGATGAATATTGTGAATAAGAAATGAATGCTTATCTATGGAAATGTGTAAACTCTTTCTGTCACACTTGTGAAGATTAGCATTGTGCTAATTTAAGTTGACAGCTGTATAAAAGGGATTAGTACCAGCACCATCAAACTCTTGAAGATAACTTTCACACATGCTAAATATGAAAGATAAATTTCAAAAAGCTTGGAAAAATTTTACATAAGCCATTTATCTTGATTTCCTTTTACCCTGGAAGAGCTGAGACTGCACTTCTTAGCATTGCAGAGTGCTGTTATGATATGAAAACTACTGCAATTCCTTAAACTAAGGACTGGCTTCCATGTAAGAACAAGGAAAGATTATATATATATATATATCTGTGAGAGAAAAGGCCATGTCTACGCACAGATCTTCAAAGAGAGCATCAGCAAGGGAAATAGGACAAATAATTCAAAGATAAACGGCCTGTATATTTTCTTCTGACTACTGAGTGCAAAAGTTCACTTTAAGGTCTACATTTTGAAATGGAATATTTAGTCCTGCCTTGTCAGAATTCAAATTAACAAATGCTTGGGCACTTCTGGTTTAGTAGTGCTGGTTTCTTAGCCAAAGTGACTATTTTTCATCCTGCAGTGATATCTACTAAGCAGACCAGTTAATCTTTAATGTATGTTCATGGAATAGGGCGGCTCAGGGGACCAGTAATGGGACAGTCTACTTTTTTGCCTCTAAATTATTAATTTAAAAGTGGGCACGAGTATGATCACAGGACACTTCCATGTGATGGCTATCTGAACAATGAACTTCCTTTCTTCTCCTAAAGGTTGATACAATAAGGTCATGCTTATGGCAAATTAGTAGGGCAGCATGAAGAAATCTCAGGCTACCACTACCCATGTCAGAACTTTTCTGTGGATCAATGAAGTCCTTCGGTTTCCAGAGGTGTCAAAGACTTCTGTAATTATCTTATAAAATGTCTTCCTTACAAATTATTCTGTGACTTTGTTTTATATGGTATTGTACTAATCTGGTCCCTTAAATACATACATTCTCCTTTCCAGTCCTCCTTCCTTGTTGTTAATTTCTCTGCCTCAATTTTAGGTCCTCTAACTCAGTGTTTCTTAACCTTATTTTAATAAAGTACCCCTTTTAAAAAAAAAAATTATAAGTACCTCAGTACCTACAGTTTTCAGACACATAACATTTTTCTACCATTGCAATACATTTGTTTAATCAACTTAATTGTAGCTGGGCAGGCGATGAAATTTTTGAATGTAAAAAGTACAAAAATAATAAAGCGCTGTAAAACTTAAAACAAATTCAGTTTTCTCCAAATTTCAGTTGTGTTGACGTACCCCCCAGACTTCTCTCGAGTACCTCTAAGGGTACTCGTACCACTGATTGAGAAACACTGCTCTAACTTATTGCCTTCACCAACGCTAGTAGATGCTCTCTGTTTGCCTCTTAAATAGCAGAAACCTAACAGTGAGATTCAGTTGTCCTTGGTGTTTTGGTTTATGTTCATAAACATAAATGTACACCAGGGTGAAGGCAGAGCCTACCAGGTTGGATCTGCTATTCCTTAAACAGAAAGCTCCACTAAAGATCTACCTAGGTGTCAGAGATCATTGGTCTTGAGCCTGGACCGTAGGTCCCCAGGCAGTCTTTAAACTGTGGGTGACACTTGGCAGTGGAAAAGAGGATTAGTAGAACTCTAGCTCATGAAGGGCTTAGGCAGCAAAGTTCCTGACTGGGAGTAACATCCAGCCTCACTAATTGCTTAGATGCACTGTTTCCCAGAAGAGAAGTGGAAAGTTGAGAGCAGCTAGATGGATGCTTTGTTGGCTCTCACTTACAGCCTGCCTACTTACCTGTTGGCTTGTTCTTGTTGACCAACTGTGCCCCTACACGGGCCAGGTAAATTACAAATCTGGGGGAATCCCCAACCATGCGCTCCACAGAGGGCCTTTATGGACTGGTGTAGCAGACAACTTTTAATAATGCAGAAGCAGCCTGGATGCTACTGAGTCCTCTGTGGACCAATCCATTCCAGACTTGAGTGAAGCTCATCTGAAGAAGTGGGTTTTGCCCACAAAAGCTCATGATACTATATATATTTTTGTTAGTCTCTAAAGTGCCACAGGACAACTAAGTGTTTTTAAGATTTATTTGTGGGACGGTAAGAGGATAGCCAGGGATCAGGTTACAGCTGAGTTTGGTGCCTTTTGCTGGAGAGCACTGCTACATTGTGATGTTTCACATTTCCATCAGAATTTCCAGAATAAGAGAAACTCTTGAGAAGAAAGTGTAGAGCTATTTAGACAAAAACCAAAGAGGTATTGAAATTCTTCACAAGAGTCATATGACCAGACCGGGCCTTCCAGAATCCTCCTAAGCCATACTTTGATCCGAGAAAATTTGCTAATTAGGGACTTATTAGCATAAATTGTGATCTCATTTGCATATTTTCTGCCAATCCCTTTTTTCGCTAGGGGTTTTTTTGCAAAAACAAGCAGCATGGACTTTCCTTTTTGTGCAAAAACCCTTTTTTGCGCAAGATCAGTATACCTCCTTTTTTGAGGCATAAGGATCTTGCACAAAAAGGGGTTTTGTGCAAAAAGGAAACGTCCATACTGCTTGTTTTTGCGCAAAAACCCCTAGCGTAAAAAAAAACAGATTGGCAGAAAATATGCAAATGAGATAGTGACTTATGCTAATGAGTCCCTCTAGCATATTTTCTGGCACAAAAACTCATAGTGTAGACGTAGCCCCGTTCATGTTACTTTCTGCCAGCTAGTTCCATGCATAGCCATATCAGAGTAGTGAAATACAGAGCTTCAGATGTTTTCCAAACTGGTTTACTTATTGTTGGGTCACTTCGTTCTTTCAGCCTTCTTGGACCATTCAGGGTCTTGACAGATTTACTTGATAAAGCAGCTTTGTAAGTATTGTACTGTGTGAAATAACAAACCACAGAATGGCATAATGTCTCTCACAGGAATAGTTCTTAGTCAAGCATTCATTACAGTTAGTAGGGCAGTTCTGAGATCTGTGTGGAACAGGAGAAGCTAAAAATATTGACTGATAGTAAAGAACATCCTACATGATCAGCTTTACTGTTTCTTATCCTTTAGGTTTTTTAAGTTAATGACATAAATGGTGGCTGAAAACCATTGCCAGCCATGTTGAGGAGAAAATGATGGGCTAAGCTGCAGGAAGCTATTTAGAAGCTATAATAAAGTATTTCAGTTAGGCTTTCTATAGTTCAGTGATGCTTTAAAGCTCATTTGTCGCACGGCAATAGGAGTAAATATCCACTGGTTTATTTACCCAGGTATCTTTTTTGTATTTTCACTTCTGTTTCAAATCGCATCACTGCCTTCCAAACCCATCCAGAAAATAATGTGCCTTCAGTCCAGAAACCCATTATACTCAAATATCTAAACTCCAGCCTGGCAAATATTGGGCATAAGAGTTCGTTAGAGTTGCAAAACTGCAGATGAGTATCTTGAAACTGCACTTCATTTAGTCCCTTACTTTCAGGTGTCTAAAATGATTTTAGTCACAATTGATGTTTATGTACAAAGAATCCTTGCAAACAGCTGGTGGTAATATGCATACAGATGTTAACTACATACAAATTCTTGCATGTCAGATTGCAGCATAGAAACATTTGGTGTTCAATAATCTGTTCATTCACGAAGATGGTTATGGTTAATGGCTGTGTCATTTTTCAAGATACAACTAAGTTGCTTTTACTAAAAGAAAATTATTCATTTACATACAATAATGCAACAAGTTGCCTTCAAAGAGCAAGGTTTATTTTTATTTTAAAATGGGTTGACACAAAAATTGGAATTTTATAGTCTGGGAAGAATACGTAAAATGATACGTAGAGCGAAATCTGGGTCTTTTTGTACCTGTGCATCGTTCTCCTTCTCCCTCCTCACCCCAAAAGACCCCAATTTGGATTAAAGATTTTCAGATTGTGGTAATAATATCAGCAACTGAGGAATTGGGTGTGTTTGATTTTATTAAAGGAGTTGTGAGATGCATACAGGTTGTTCATGTACTTTCACATGGTTATCAGGACTGTGCAATATACTTCAATAAATAAAAGCCCCATCTGGCCCAAAACTCCAACAACAGGAGTATCCTGCCTCCACATACTAATCTGTCAACGAGACTTCATGGTTAGGGGAAAGGGTGGGGCGGGGTAGAAAACGTGTTCAGTGGCTGGCAATAATCATTTAATCAAAAGGGAAATAGTTTATTATGTTGTGAGGAGACATCATCCCATGTTGTACAGGTTCCTCCCACATCTGAGGCTATTATACTTCCAGGTCAGTACACAATCACCTTCCAGGTCTGTTGAACATATAACAAAGCAGATGCTGCTAAGGTTGGTTTGAGCTTATTCATTTGCTTTAGTTGGTTGATGTCATTGTCCAGTCTTTTAAATAGTCAGATCAAATACTTATACTGAGGGTTATGGAATTCCTACTTCAGAGTTTTATCATTTGTTTCATATATTGGCTGGCTAGAGATACTGTTATACCAGTACTGTGGCCTGTACTTTGTTTGCAGACTAACAGGTGTTGAGATTATTATCTACCTTGAAATTCACAGGACTGTCCTAGTTTCATGAATCTGCCCCAGGTTGTATAGCTTCAGAGGAGTATCCAAGTTAGTCTGTAACAGGAAAAACTTCAACAACAACAAATAGTCTGGTAGTACTTTATAGACTAACAAAACATGTAGATGGTATCATGAGCTTTCGTGGGCACAGCCCACTTCTTCAGATGCCTGTCGTGTGTTCTGGACATCCAACACTCCAGTCATCTGAAGAAGTGGGCTGTGCCCACCAAAGCTCGTGATACCATCTACATGTTTTGTTAGTCTTTTAAAGTGCTACCAGACTATTTGTTTTTTAAGTTTTTCCAGGTTTTACAGGCGTGGCAGGCAGAACTGTGAGAATTCTGCATTTAAACTTCAGCTGTTGGCACAAATGTGGTAATGTCGCGTTTGCAAAACCATGTTATATCAGGCAGTGAAACACATGGATGCAGCATTAAAACACAATGTCTCAAATGCACACAACATTGCAAACTTTGTGCCCAGAGAAACTCGTTTGGAAAGAGAACTTAAAAATGTATCCCTCTCAGTTTTTATGATATCAGCAATCTCTGCTAGCCTATCACACAAGAGGTGGGAGCATCCCACATACCATCTCGCCTACTGTTTTTTCTTTATTTGTTAAAATTTAAGAGTAAGTGCTCTGCAGTTGTTTCTTCCTTCCATTCTGTGACCTCTGTATAGAGCACATTCTGTTTGGTATAATATTGTGCTTGTGCCACTCCTAGGAAGTGGACTGAGTAGATTCCTGGAGCTGATCTATCCATTACCAACCACAGTTATTAGAGAGTGGCTAGCAGTATGTGAATTAAACTGAAAGAGCAATTATTAACCTCTTGTATTTTAGCTGGGAAGTATAAATGTCACCCAACTCATCCATTCATGGGGCATCAATCCAGTATAATTTTGCTTTAAAATTTCATGTTTTCCTTGTATGGATAAATTGTAGAGTCAATTAATTAATGCTCATGTAGCTGTGTGGAAATGTAGCTCATTTACATTTTTCAATTTGTACTGCTCCAAATGCTTGCTTTCTGAAAAATCCCATAAACAAATATTATGTCCATAAATGTCAAAAGTCAAATTTTAAGCTTATGAATATTTAGAAACCATCTGGCCATATTCCTTTGGTTTTTAGTATGTCACTTAGCTGTGATAGAAGCTTCTGAGGTTTGCTAACGCTAACATGCCATTTGTTTTTTCTAGGGTAATAAATGCAGGGAAGAGCACACATAATGAAGACCAAGCAAGCTGTGAAGTGCTTTTTGTAAAGAAGAAAACTGGAGGCACTATTTCCACACCTAACAAAAATACGTCCACAAAACGAAGGTCCTCACTGCCAAATGGAGAAGGACTACAACTAAAAGACAGCTCGGTAAGTAGCCTTCACTAATCTTGCTGTCAGAACAGAAATACATACTGACTAACATAGTAGAGACAGTAGTGTAAGACCAGTGAAAAACCTAACAATTCCTAAGTGTTGCAGATTTTTTTTATATACTCTTCTCTGGCCTAATTGGCTCTGCTTTATCAAGACAGTTTTACTCATTTTATTTAGCTCCACTTTTGGGTTCTGAATTTCACATGCTGCAAATTGTTTCTCATGTAAAGGAGAGGAGACAAACAATCATAGTGGACATGCTAAAGCTATTTAAAATAATGGATTATAGAGAAGGCCCATTTTCTCTTTCTCATAGCATAAGCCCAGGAGAACATAACCAGAATTTTTAGGCAACATATCGAACACAGATAAAAGGAAATACTTTTTATTATAATACATATTTAACAAATGGCATTCACTGCCTCAAGTTATTGAGAGTGCTTAGTGGGGTTCAGAAATAGTCCTTAATCACATATAGTCTTGATATTTATATGTAAATAGGAGTTATATATATATATATATATTTATTTCATGGTACAAGCTACTCATTAATAGCCTTGTGTTGAGAAGAAATTTCTCCTGTGGGCAGATTTTGACATAGAGGATTTCTTGCAATCAGTGGAAGATTGGCCATTGTTAAGGCTCAGATTTAGTCATGGGTATTTTTAGTAAAAATCGTGACAGAGAACAGGCAATAAACAAAAATATCCCTGACAAAATGGGGAGGGAGGAGGGTCTCCCTACCACCTGCCCTGTCTGAAACACTGTGGGGTCCCCCACTGCCTGCTGCGGCATGGTGAGTGGGAACTCTCGGGAACCCCCAGGAACCTCTGGGGTCCCCCTGCTACCAGTGGCTAGGAGCTGTTGGGCGGCGGGTAGGGGGTGCGTTCCGCCAGCAGCAGCAGCGAAATCTGGAACTACCTCTGACAGCACCAGCCTTAGGGTATAATTGTAACCTTAGCCATTATAGAGTATGTTGTTTGTGGCATCTGTAGGCAGCCTCTGTGTCACTGAAATGTGGTGTATAGATAACAGAATGCATTTACGTGCTTGTGCTTGCCCGTCATATCACCACTCTTCCATCTGATGTTCTCAGCTTCATTTCTTACTCAGTCTTTTGCAAACTAGGATTATTATCTTAAAGGCACCATGAATATATGTGAAACTTCTCAATTACAAAAACATATGGGAAAACAAGCAGAAGACTGGCTCTGCCCTGAGGTTATGAACAGGTAAAAGGTGATGAGGGAAGGTCTTAAATATCAAAACCAAAACCAAGAAACCCGGGACAAAGAAATCTTTATGTTTGACCAGAGTGACTTAAAAATTGCTCAAGACACTAGGACAGCAGAGAATGACGACATCTAATAGTAATAAGTCCCTTTTAAAAATGTTACTGCAGCTCCTCTACAGATTTTTGTCAAGGTCCTGAATTTTAAACAAGTTAAATTTGTAATTGCATAGGCCACGGGTGGGGAACCTAGGGCCTGAGGCCAGATGCGGCCCCCAGCTTCCCTGGAAATGGCCCCCGAGGCTCGGGGCTCCCCCCAATATTGGGGAGCCCATAGTGGAACTCCAGCCATCCTGCTGCCGCACCACAGGGATGTAGCACACACAGTCTACTAGCCTAGGCCACCCTAGACTCTGGTGTGTGAGGGGAATGTGAAGAGTGTCTTTCTCCTTCTGAGTCGGGGGCTGTGTCAGTGAGTGTTTGGGGATTTTTTGCTTTTCACTTGTATTCGGTCCCTGAATAATTTTTCTGTGGTTCAGCAGTCCCCAACCCCAAAAAGGTTCCCCACCCCTGGCATAAGCAAAATACTCATTCAGCTATGCCCTGAACTAGTTCAAACAATGAAATTCTGCAAATCTATTCAGTATTTGCGTGCACAGATGATCAGAATAGTCATGTAAACATGTACTGCTTGACTTGTGCTCACAGTAACAGTAATTGTACATATGTGCACCCCATTTGTTTTAAAATGAAATACCAAATGAGGACCATGCTGGTATCCTGCAGTATAGTTCTAATTTGACACTCAGTTAAGTGTTATTTTGTTTCCTGCCTAATATACTGTTTTAATGTTCATGGAACATAGGAAGTGTCATACTAGGTCACACTAATATTCCAGATAGTCTAGTTCCTTTTCTCCAACTGTTGCCAGAATCAAATGATTCATAGGAAGATAAAAAGGAAGATTATTTACATAATTGTCTGCCTAAAGGGAATATGTTTTTCCAAATCAAAGATAGTTTGTGGTTTTATATCCCTAGTTTACATGATTTTTGATTCTATCTAAATGTAATCAAATCATTAATCAAATGTTCTCATTATCTTTTCCATGATGACAGTGAGTTCCGCAAGTTAATTACTTTTTTAAACTTTCTTTTTGTCAGTTTTAAACTGGCTGACAGCCAGCTTAATTAAATATCTCCATGTTCCTGTGTTATGAAAAATGGTTTATAGAATCTGAGTCTTGCTGTCTTCATACTGAGTTATTTAATGTACTGCTCTCATGCCCTTTCTCTCCTCAAGTGAACAGTCTGGTCTTTACAATCTTTCTACACACAGTAGTCTTTCCATAAATCTAGTTTTTGTTACCTGTATCCATGCCTCTTCAATTTCTGCAGTATCTCTCTTTTTGAGAGTTGACCCCAGATGAACACAGTATTCCAGGTGAGGCACCATTGTTCTCTATGCTAGCGTGACAATACTTTCAGTAGCATTAGCTATCCATTCTTTATACATTTTTTTATATATCCTGTCTAAAGATCTTTCTCCATATTTTGCTAAATAGATACCACAAGATGATGCTGTATGTATTGGCATATAACAAAATGGCAAATATAATATTTCCCAAAACAGGGAGGAAGGAATTTAGCTACTGGGGGCAGTCTTGCTCTAGCAGCTAGCAGAGGGTTTTTTTTCCTGGTTGTGTATATGCTGGACTGAACCTATGAAAAAAGATGAGGTCACATAGTTATTAGTATTAATTATTTGTATTATTTAAAACATAGCAGACCTTTTATCTGTTATCGTTCTTCGGTAGAGTTCCAGGGCTAAGGATACTGTATTTTTTAATATGATGGGATTTTTTTTTTTTTTTAATATGAGGAAGTTTATGTAAAATGCAGGCTGTTATGCATCACATTAACATGTAGAAATAAAGAAAGGAGACACTTCAAGGCATACGTCTTGCTGGGCTGTTGTTTTACCTCACAGGGGTTATTAGGAAAAAAAGCCAAAAACTGAGTTCTGCAGTCTCTCAGAAGGGATCCCAGCATGACATACACTCTGAAATCTTACTGTGATTATTAAAGGGTTCTGTGTAAAGAGAGGAAGAAGGAAAGGATTTATTAAAATAATTGTTTAAAGGCAAGGTAGTTCACAGAGTTAAAACAATTAAAAAGGAAATGCAAATTGAATTTTAAAATCTTTATTTATTTTTTTTCTTCAGATTTCTTTGTACTTGGCAGAACATGCTTTCCACACTATATGCCTTTTCTTTCTTCTCTCATCCGCCATTTTTGTCACATTCCCTGGGACATTTTTATGACTTAAGTGGCAGCCAAATTTGGAAGTTGTAAAATCCTTTTCATTTCAAAGTAACTGGAAATCCCCATCCCCCATGAGCAAGGATGATGGAAGTGCTGCTTGGAGAAGTGTGAAGTGCTTGCCAAGCAATATGGTATTAAAAAGAGAAGTTGCCATCTGGTGCGGTATCACCAAGTGGCTTCCAACAGACTTTCCTTTGCACCTGGAGATGGCGGAGAAGCACTGTAATAGGGCCCTGATCCTGTAAGCTGTTTGTACATGTATCTATTAATATGGGGGACCGCATTGAAATCACTGGGCTCTGCATGGGAACAGGAAATTGCCTATGTACATTAGCTTCAAGATCTAGAACCCAGTTCCTCAAAACTGAGCTATAAAGTTAGAGCCTCCCAGCAGGAGGAAAATGGAACTACATAGCAAAGATGAATCAAGAAAGGGATGTAGGGCTATTTTTTGCCCATAGAAAAAGCAAGGATGCCTGGAAATGAGAAATTAACTTTTTGTTTCAAAAATGACAGAAGCCCAAGAAAAAAAAATCCTATTGAGATCTTCATCTGCATTTCGTCTTGCAATGGGAGGGTTGTTTCCAGCCTGCCTAAAATTTTGCCCCAAATTGTATCTCAGTGTACTATAAAAAGGTGTATACAATTTCGTTTGTGATTCAAGGTCTTACTGTGCACATATGCACAGTCTCTCATGTGATTCTTTGTCTGTTGCTTTGTTAAAAACAAACGCCACATTTGTAAAGCTTGCGTGCTTTTAAAAGGTCAACATTAATTTATCTTATAATTACAGGAGACTGCTTTCAGCTAGGTTCAGTAGCAGAGGAGCCTGAAGCTGATTAGATCTCACAGCAGACTAGAAATGCATTGTGAGATTCAGAGCAGTGAGATGCTGCTGCTTATTATTATTATTAATGTCTCTGGTGCCTATTCAGTGTTCTGTAGCCTTCCCCAAATTACAAAAAATGGTTTTAGATTTTTTTTATCATATCATTGCTATGTTTTGATTGATGAAATTTTCAACTGAAGGACTCTGGTCAGCCAGTGGAGGAGGAGAGGCAGGACTGAGAGACCATTACTTTATAGATTACAGCAGATGGAACTGTGTTTTAACTAATTTCACAGTGGAAAAATGGTTTGTGAACTATGTGCTTCACTCCATTATCCCTCCACAAACCCACCAGCTGACTAGCCATTTTGACTACTCAGAACTTTTCTTTGTGACTGCTATTGAAATAAAAATGTGAACCAAGTTACTAAGCAGCAAAGGTTTACCAGTTCAAGCAGAAGAAAGTTCAGCAATCATCTTCCATTCTGATTTAATTTTAAAAAATCTTTTATGGTCTCAAGATACTTTTGTGACAGCTGTGTTACATGTTGACAGCATGTATGGCAGCTACCATGCTGACTGATACATCAGGGACCTTTGACCTGAACGCATGATCTTAAACTCAGAGCTATAACACTCCTGTATTCTTTGTGGATTAACACAGAGGGAAGCACCAAACACACAGACCTGTAGGTTGAATATGACCTCTGATCAGAGGAAGCTCATCCCAAGCATTTAAGGACCATTGCAGTCAAATCCTGTGCATGAGTTCCCTCTTATGTGGTTGTTACCATCTTGGCCAGTGCTAGGGATTGAATCACGGGCTTCTAAAGCTAAGAGCTAAATTCTCTGAAGTCTCAAGATAAAGCGGTAGGCTTTCAAAACTTAGACCTGTATCAACCCCATATCCTGAATGGCTACAGACACAGAAGAGGACATCTGACACCCCCTGACCAGTGGGTTACACACTCAAGTGTTTCTGGGAAGTAGAGACCACTTGATTGTAGCTTAGGATTGCTAACTGTCTAACGGCACAAACCCAAACACCCTTGCCTTGTCCTTTGCTACGTCTTTGAGGCCCCAACTCTCTCACCTCCCCACCCCCTTTTCTTACTCAATCTCCCCCATGCTTACTCACTTTCACCAAGGTTTTTATTTACCAAAAATTCCAAAAAAAAAGTTGGTTTCGGTTAGACCATCATGTACAGTGAAATTTTTTGGCTGCCAACCAACCAAAAAGTCAGTTATTCATGCCACTTTAGTTACTACTGGAAAGCTAGTTGTGCACCTTGGTCTGATTCCTAGTGGATAAATGACTATGTCACAAAAGTATCTAGCCCCACTGCAAGTGGTCCATTCACAAGGGAGAGAAGGGCAAAGTAGAGTGGATATAATGAACTAGCTTCCTTCCTCAGTGGTGTCATGCCTTCTGGGCATAGTAGGTACAGTATGTAGAATACTGTAAATTTAATCAGCCTTCCCAGGGGATGGGGTCAGCCAAGTGACATGACATTTTTCCCTTCCAAAAAACGCCTATTCTTTTGTATCTCAGAACAGGTCAGGTACATTAGATAAGGTGCAAATAATTGTCAGTGTTGCTTGGGTCACTGGCAACCCTGATAACTATGTACATGGTGTTTTGTTTTGTTTTCTTTTCACAAACAGGAAAATGATGGCATCAGCTTGTACTTCTGGTCCCTGTTTGATGGACATGCTGGATCTGGGGCAGCTGTGGTAGCATCCAAACTGCTTCATCACCATATTGTGGAGCAGCTGCAGGAGATTGCGGAGATCCTGAAGAACTCTGCGGTCCTTCCCCCCCAACCTGCCTAGGGGAGGAGCCAGAAAGCACAGCCACTAACAGCAGAACTCTAACCAGGGCAGCCTCTCTGCGTGGGGGGGTTGGAGCTCCGGGCTCACCCAACACCCCTCCAACACGCTTCTTTACAGAGAAGAAGATCCAGCATGAGAGCCTTGTTATTGGAGCTATTGAAAGCGCATTCAGGGAAATGGTAGGTGTATTTCAGGGCTGCTTTCACAGCTTAATGAATGACATGGGTTGGGGGGGAGATGAATTTCTTTTCACTTGTTCAGTCTATAGTTAGGTCTGTATTTGGTGGCTCTGTCCTGTAGTGTCCAAGCCCCTCACTGTCTCTTATCCTTGCCACACCTCCATGAGTGGGGCTGTGCAGATGGGGAGCTATGGAGAGCTGTAGGAGAGATTCCTAAGCCCAGTTACACAACAAAAGATGATAATCCTAAATTCCAGGGTGCTGTATTAACTACTGGACCATCCTTCCTGTCACATTGTTGTCTAACTTGCTGAAGTAGCTTTTAGAAACATCTTTATTTTTAAACATGTAGAAAGTTACATTGTTCCACAATAGAAGATAATCAGTTTTCAATGGTAAGGTAAGTTATTGACACTAGGCTGTATATTTCCTAATAACAAATGGTGATGTTTATCCTGGTCCAGTGGGATGACCTAATGCCCTGCATAGAGGATGTGGAAGAAAGTTGCACAGAGGATGCACTGGCGCTCCTCATGCCACTGGCAGGGTCCCTGTACCAGCCTTGATATAGGAGGCCACATTGTGGCAGTTTGGGGGTGGACCAGGGAAAGAGTCCCAGTACCCACTGCAGCTGGATGGAGGCTCTTGTTCAAAAAAGCAGGGCCAGATTAAGACGTGCTGAGACCCTAAACTATGTCAAGTTTAAGAAGCCCCATAGCATCACCCAAAAATGTGTATTATTCTAACAGAAAGGACAATAAAATAGAAATAGTAGTTTTATATTTGCATACATACTGGTACATGGGCAAGGATGCAACTGGTACATTTTCATAATCTGAAGCCCCAAGCTGTATCTTAGGCCAGGTCTACATGGGTGGAAAAAAATCAATGCAAGATTTGCACCCCCAGCTACATGAATTGCGTAGCTGGAGTCGACTTACTTTGCATTGATTTTTCTGGGACAACCCCACAGGAGGAGGTTAACATGAGAAGTACTCCCATCGACTCTCCTTACTCCTCGCAACAGCAAGGAGTACTGCAGTCAACGGGGGCGCCCTCAGCATTCAATTTAGGTCATAGGCTAGAAGAGGGGCTGCATAACAGCTCTGTACTCTGGTCCATTGCTGCGGTGGATGGGTCTCACTCCACTCATTTGTGGTTCACTCACATGGATAGTTGGGGTGAACTCCTGTCTCCATTGAAGTCGGTGGCAAAATTTCCATTAATTTCAGTGGAACTAGGGATTAACTGGTAAGTGGATATCCCCTGCAGGAGGCTGATTTTGTGAACTCTTGCCATTGTGAATAGTGCTTGCTAACCTAAGAGTTCTCCAAGCAGTAGGACCATGCCCGATAAGAAGTGCCTGTGGAATCAAGCCTTAGGAAGTGACTATATTATATGTCTTTAAAAAGCTTCATCTTTGTGCAGAAAACTTTAAACAGCATTTCCCAGCGGTTTTATTCTCAAGGTGAAGTACAAAGGCAGGACTCAATCATAATTTTTCCTCATGTGTGTGAATTAGTCTCAGTACATGCCTCTAATTAGCAGACTGCAGCAGTTATTCTGGAAAAGAACTGTTTCATTTCTGCACTCGAGTAATTATAATGATTATATTTTTGTAGTGCTTTCCATCCCAAAGAATCAGAAAGCTCTTTGCAAACAACTGTACTACTGAAAATATACATTGTAAAATAAATATTGTACTTTTTATTACAAACTTTTTTACAATTACATGACACGATGGAAGCAGCACAGAATTAACTATATTTAACTTAATATTATGAAATATACACAGCAATGTCCTAACAAACGTACATGGCTTCTAGCACTGAGGGCCTGAAATTTGGTCCCCATAGTGCTAGGGACTATGTGCACAAACTATGGTAATTTGCCTTTCTTCGTGTCACTAGCTGACATGGAGATAGGGTTGAGTATCACCTGCCCCATGTCTTTGATCAAATGCTGCAGGCTGGGCACCTTTTATTCTCACTCACTTCTGCCTTTTCATCATTGTCTCCAGGAACCGCTCATAGTGGTTACCCCAGTACAATAACAATTCTAATGAAAAAATTATTAGGAAAAAATAGGAGTAAATGCAATATAGCCAGTCTAAAATCTGGGTAACATTGTGCGCTTAGAATGGGCTTAAGAAAATAGAGTAACTTGGCTGTGCGTGTGTGTGTGTAACAGTATTTCCTAGGCTGATGCACTGTTTCTACCTCTGGAAGTCTATCCTTCTTTACACGCCTGGTTCTCTCTAGTAATGGTAAAACTTAAAAAACAGTGAATAGTCCTGCAGCACCTTTGAGTCTAACAAAACGTAGATGGTATCATGAGCTTTTGTGGGCACAACCCACTTCTTCAGATGAATGGAGTTAAGGGATCCAGGGTAAAGATAAATAGCAGAGAAAGAGAGGGGATGGGGAGGGAAAGAGAAGAGGAAAAAATGGAGAAAATTTTTTTGTTAATTAGTGTCCATGCTAAATGAGGCTAATAGAATGGGTTCCAAGTATCCGGTACTTAGCTTTTTATGTCATTAGGAGGTGGAAAATAGCAGCCCATCCAGATTAGGTCTTTGTTTAAACCTCTATTCAACGTGTCAAACTTGTAAATGAAACCACGTTCTGCAGTTTCTCTCTTGGGGTGACTTTTGAAATTGTTTTGAAATAATACAGACACTTAGATCCATTAGTGAGTGCCCAGGCAAGTTGAAATGTTTCCCAATAGGTTTCTGTGTGTTGCCATTTTGAATATCTGATTTGTGTCCATTAATCCTTTGTTATAGAGACTGTCCAATTTGGCCAATATACATGGCAGAGGGGCATTGCTGGTACTTGATGGCATAGATCACATTGGTGGGTGTACAGGTATATGAGCCTTTGATGTGGTATGAGCCTCCTTGATACCAATGTGATCATTCTGTATTAGTACCTTTTCCGTGTTTTTATGGAAAAACTTAAACAACTAATAGTCTAGCAGCACCTTAAAGACTAATAAAACATGTAGATGGTATCATGAGCTTTCATGGGTACAATCCACTTCTTCAGATGACTGGAGTATTAAAAGTCCAGATCCAAGAATAAATAAGGGATGGCGCGGGAGAAAGAAGGGGGAAAGGAAAAAAAATAGTGAATTGGATTGTTCAAGTTACAAGGGATGTGTCTGGGATGGAAGCTAGAGGCATGAAGGTAAGTGCAGCAGTCGGTAGGTTTCCGGTATAAGGTGGCGGAAATGTGTCTGTCATGTAATTGTACTGTAGTGACCCCTCAGTCTGACAGGCCTTGGCAAGGGGGGAAGGCCAGTCCTTGCCTACAGACAACCCCCTAACCTCAAACACATTCTTTTCAGTAACCACGCGACATTTAACCTGCCCAGGCACTCATTCATGGATCTCAAAGTCACAATACATAACCCTCTTTGCACATCCCTTCAGGTACTGCCTAGCAGAAGGCCTTCAACTCCTCTCTTCACTTGGAGTGCTGTGTGCCATTACTCCTTTCTGCTTAGTCTCCTTTTGAATGCTAATTAAGTCTTCCCTGTCTTGCCTGAAGTGTCAGACTCAATGTAACTCCTTTTTAGTCATAACTCAATTAATAATTCCAGTGCCTGTCAAATATGATTTCTTCTGGAGAGTCCTCACTCTAACACACCCCCACACACTAAGCCACGTGGCACTCTATTTATCTTCTATGGATGGTTGTCGCTCTACTTAGAGATTTAAACTACTAGCCTATCTCCTGTCTGTTTTTTTTCTAGACTTTGTGTTGTAGCTTGTGTTAATTTATTTCTATCTTGTAACCTAAGGTAAATGAACATGGCCTGGGATAAATATTTGTTGCGTGACAATTGTAAGCATTTTCAATTGCATTTGTTAACAGCTTTTCAGTTGCTTCAAGTTTTAACTCGAGTTACCATACAACCCAAAACCGTAGTGTGAACAAATCCTGAGTGATTTTCATCTTAGTCTTGGTTTATAGCCCATGTTCTGAGGCACTGGAAGGGCATTTCCAAGTGTTCTTTTATATTAAGCTACTCTGATAACTTCATCAAACTCAGCTTGCTGAACTGAACTGAAGGGGACCCAATGGGTTTGTATGCATAGTTTTGTGCATCACAGGTAAGCATCCACTTCTTATTTCTTTTTTGTTTTAAAGAGAGTGTAAAGGAAAACACCTACTTCACATTCAGCCTTATGTAAAGAAAGTGCCACACAAAGTACACTCCCACCTGAAATGTATATCCTGTCCCCCAGTTATCCTGCTCTCAGCTCATTATTTAGTTTATTTGTTTTTGTTGTGTTGGGGTGAAACTTAGATTTTGATGCAGAAAAGTGATAGAAAGCTGGCTTGCTGCTAGAATAACAGATGGGCTGAAAAAGTGGTGTTCAAATCCAGAACCGGGTTTGTATTCATCTTGAAATTCAGAATCAGGACTAAGATTTGTATTCTGTGTAGATTAAATCTAATAAATTTTCTAGTAAAACTTTCAGATGAAAATGGTGAAGATCTCGAGAGACCATATTTCTGACATTTTAAATGGTGGAAGCACTTGAATGAATCTGTTTAAATAACTGGCAAAACAAGAAGACAGTTGACTTGGTGATTTAAGCATTACATTTCAGAATATCATATAGTTAGCCTCACTTCTGGAGCCACAAGTCCAAATCCTAAGAGAGCCCTTCATCCTGTAGATGAAATTAATTCCTATGTTTCTTTTGTGGTAAACAGACTGAGATTCCTGGAACCTGCATAGAAACAGGACATTACTTTCTGGATGGTCTGTATAAAGTGATTTGTATCTGCTTGATAGCATAAAAAGCAAATCAATCAGAATGTGATATTTACAACCATTCCATATTGAGTCAAGATCAAGCTTATGTAGAAATCCTACTTCTGAATCTTGCCTATTCACCCATTATGAGATTGATTTTTATCATTACTCTGTTTTGAAACTTCTACTCAAGACAGAATTGTTGCACAGAGGGGAAAAATTCCTTGTTCTTTTGGAAGCCATGATTAGCATTGTTTGGCCTTCTCTTTTTTTGGAACTGAGAGGCCCATTGGCTAGGCTGTGACAGTGAATGAACTTTCAGAGGTCTTATACTGTGACTCACCTGCATTACAGCTCTGCCAGTGTTAGCTTAGGGTACATGACTCTTTCGGGAGTTATCCCGAAATAGCTACCCCGCATCTACACAAGCCATCCGTTATTTCGAAATATTTTTCAAAATAACGGGTGCGCTATTTTGCCATCCTGGTAAACCTGGTTGCACGAGGGATGGCTCGAAATCGCGTGTTGCTTTGAAATTTGGTGCTGTGTAGACATGCCAAATTTCAAAATAATCTATTTCAAAATAGATTTGAAATAACATACACAATTTGCATAGCACAAATTGTGTATCTTATTTCAAGTTTAGGGTGCTGTGTAGACGCACCCTTAGGGTTGTCTGGCTTGGCTATGGAATCTATAACTGAATAGTTTTTCCTGTAGCACTGTGGTCAGTACAGTGCAGCCTACATGGCAATCAGCATCCCTGTGACAATTCTTAAGAGGTTTGTCCCATCCGTACTACAGACAAAAATCTGTTTTATTTTTAATTTAAGTTTTGATTTAAATATAAAAATAGATGGTTAACTCTGGCTCTGGCGGTTTAAACATTTTAACTTGCAGTCTGTACAAACAACACAGCAAACCCCCACACAACAGAAGCACCAGCTGCCTAGAATGTCAAAATGAAAGTGCAGATATATCCCACCCTAGAAAGATCTTTGCTGTCCTCTAAACCCTGAACAAAGAAATGGGCTTTTCAGTGTGTCCTGGAGATGAACAGTTATGGACTCTTTTGGAGCAATATGTCAATGAGGTCCAGAGCTGAGAAGCCCTAATGGAAATTGCCAGCAGTCCATCCCCTTTTTTTAAAGCAGCTTGAGCATCTAATTTTAATAGTAACATTATCCCTTGGAACAGAAGCAGTCTTTCATGTCCTAAACCATTTATGATTATGACCAAAACCAACATGAAATTCTAGCTGGAAACCGGTAAGCAAGCAGTCTAGTTCATGAAGCACTGATGTCATGTGCTTCTACTGTGATACTCCACTTAATAACTAGACAGCAGCCTACTGCTCCGCCTTTAGTTTTCAAAGGGATTTTATGTACAACCTTGTGGACCATGCAGATTTTAAAGTGGCAAAAGAATGGAAAACTCTCCATATCTGGTAGACGGGGTCACAGCCTTGTGGAATTAAACAGCTCTCTTGCTGACTGCTGTAATTTTAACCCTCTAAAAGCAAATGGTGGTCTAACACCGCCCTGAAGGTGTGAGGTCAGGCAGTAAATAGCAGATGGATTCCTCACTGAAAGATGCCAGTACAATCTCTGTTATCTTCTGGTGATGCTTTCTTAATCTACCGTCACGTCCACATTGCCAATTTGCTCATGTTAGTGTTCCAACTTCAACCAGGACCTGGGTCAGGTTTCTGTAGTGTGAAAAGTGTGTGGCAGGCACTTTGACACATTCTGCATTATAGACTTGTTAAATAAGAGGGGTGAAAAAACTGAACCCTGCTGAACCTCGAACGAGAGACCTTGGGGTAGAGCACCAGTTACCCACTGTGGCCACTTTTAAGGGAAAAGAAATCATCTAAGAGCAGTTCTATGTCTTCTCCACTAGGTGGCACACGCAAGCCAAGCAACATATCATGGTTGATGGTATCAAAGGCAGCTGCTTGGCATAAGATGAACTTCAAACCTGAGCTTCATCCACTGTCAGGAAGAGATCACTGACCACCGTAACCAACCCAGTCTATATTTAGCTTGACAAGGATCAAGGACTGCTGAAACATGTGAGAGTTGTCTCACTGGAGCCTTCTCAGAAATCTGTCCAAAGAATGGAAGATGGAACAATGGCCAGAAGGGGTGATGCTGTCACTCTCAAGTGAGAGCTGGTTGTCAGAGGACATAGAATGCTTAGACGTCAGTAACATAGACAGGTGATTTGGAAAGTCTCTTATTCCACTGGGGCTTTACCCAAAATTAATCCCTCTACAGCAGTGGTCTCCAACCTTTTTAAGCATGAAATCACTTTTTGAATTTAAGTGCAAGCCAGGATCTACCTCAAACCCAAATACCCTGGCCCTGCCTCCTTTGTGCCCCTTCTCCCAGACCCCGCCCCTGCTCACTCCATCTTCCCTCCCTCACTCCCCAATCCTCCCTCTCTTTCACCAGGGAGGGGAAGCGGGTTGGGGTGCAGGCTCTGGTCTTTGATTAAGGGATTTGGAGTGAGGGAGGGGCTCTGAGCTGAGCGTGGGGCAGGCAGTTGGGGTGTTTGAGGGGGTTCTAGGTGCAGGCTCTGGGAGGGTGTTTGGATACAGGGTGCTTGGTGCTAGGAGAGGGGTTTGGGGTGCAGGAGGGGGTTCATGACTGGGGTAGGGTTTCAGTATGTGGGCTCCAGCTGGGCACTGCTTACCTCAGGTGGCTCCTGGGTGGTGATGCAGTGGGGCTAAGGCAGGCTCACCCCTACCTTGGCCCTGCACCACTCCCAAAAGCAGCCAGCAAACTCCGTCCCAAGTACTGCTGTGCCCCCTTTCTACTCTGTGGAGATAGGATACAGGGTGGGAGTGGGGGCACCTTGACATCAGCGCCCCCCTACCTTCCCTGCCCTGCCAGCAAGCAGGAGGCTCCCGGGGGTGAGGGGAGGCAGCTCCAAGGCAAAGGAGATGCACAGCAGTAGGGGGAGGGGCAGCTGAAGTGCTGGCACTTGATAGCCTCTTGGCCAAACCAGTCAGGATCACCTGTCAGAAGCTCCAAGATCTACATGTAGATCCTGATCTACTGGTTGGTGACCACTGCTCTACAGTGTGCCAGAGACACTGACCAATTGAGAATGCTATACTCCAGTGGGCACCAACCAGTGGATCGGGATCTACCAGTAGATCTTGGAGCCTCTGACAGGTGATCCTGACTGGTTTGGCCAGGAAGCTATTAAGCGCTGGCACTTCAGTTACCCCTCCACCCACTGTCATGCTGCTCCTGCCCTCTGCCTTGGAGCTGTTCCCCGGGAGCATCCTGATTTCTGTGCAGAGTGTGGGAGGGAGAAGAGGGAGGGTGCTGATGTCAGGGTGTTCCTCCTCCCCCCACTTCTATACCTTATCTCCACACAGAGAGAAGAGGATGAAGGGAGCTTGGCAATGCAAATCTCTGTCACGCTCTCACACTGTGTGTGTCTCTGTCATTCTTACAAGCACACACTGTCCTTCACTCTCATTTCCTGACCCAACACGTACATGGGGGGGGGCTGTTGTTACCGTAAATTAGCATATATAACCCGCACTCATGTATAATCCATGCATAACCCGTGTTTTTTCCTGAATGTGTTTAAAAAAAAAAAAGTTTTAGATAACCCGCGGACATGTATAACCCGCTGGTTATATACGCTACTTTAAGGTAATTGCACATACCTGCTGCCAGCAGAGGGAACGTAGAGCACAGCACAGGCGAGCTGGCTGGCCTGCGGGAGAGGAGTCTCACTCGTGTCCAGGCTCCGCACAGCCGCAGCCAGGCGCAACCCACCCTCCTCCGGCCGGGGGGAACGGAGAGCGCAGAGCAGGCGAGTAAAAATAAACTTGTATACCCTGTGGATATGTGTACCCCGCGGGGCGGGGGGTTGTAAAAATGTGTATAACTTGCGGGTTATATACGCTAAAAGATGGTGGTACTTTTACTACTTGCAAAGTGTGTTATTTTTGAGTTTTGACTGGTTTGTGCATTTCATAATGTTCATTTCTCTCTTACACTTAAATTTAATTCTTTGAGCAGTGAGTTCTAAAATGCCTAACTTGTCGTGGCTGGAGTAATTTATCCCTGTGGTAATTGCTGCTCCTGGAAGTGGCTGGCATGTCCCTGCAGCCCCTGAGAGAGGCAGAGCAGGGTCTCTCCACATGCTATCCTTGACTATAGATACAGCTCTTGCAACTCCCACTGATCAGTAACGGGAACCGTGGCTAGTAGAAGCTGTGCTCAGTGCCTGTAGATGAGGGGCAGCACGTGGAGCCATTGCTGTACATGCCAGCTGCTTTAAGGAGTTGTGTAGGGCCAGGGCAGGAGTAAGCCTGCCTTAACCCCACTGCTTCACCAGCCTGAAGTCATCTCAGTTAAATGGTGCCCAGCCAGAGCTTGCATCCTGAATCCATATCTCAGTCTTAAACCCCCTCCTTCCCCCAACCTCCTGCCCCAGCCGCGAGTCCCCCTTCTCTTTCCCAGAGCTTGCACCCTGAAATCCCTCCTGGACCCCAATCACCCACCCTGGGCTGAGCCCAAAGCCCTTCACACACTCCAAACTCCTTGGCCCAAGACCAGAGCCTGCATCCCAACTCCCTACCCAGCTTGGTGAAAGTGAGTGAGGAAGGGAGATGGAGTGAGCAGAGTGAGGTCTAGGGAAAGGGGTGGAGAAGGGGCAGGGCCTCAAAGAAGGGGCAGGAAGGAAGTGGGGCAAGGGTATTTGGGTTTGAGGTAGATCTTACATTGCACTTAAATTGAAAAAAGTGATCTTGTGGTTAAAAAGGTTGGATACTGCTTCTATACTCTGTCATTGTGACATATGTACTGTGACAAAGATTTTCCAGGTAGTATACAGAGACTTTTAACTATCAGACATGTTCATTAAATTAATGGGAGCTATGCAGCAAAATCTCCAGATACCACTTGGAACACTTATTTCCAGTATGAGTGGAAATAAAAATAACAGTGTCTTACATTTCCTTGTGTACATTGTTGCAATGCAGGAAAGCCCTTTTGAGTCTCGTTTCATTTAACAGAGCATGGTGACTTTGGCACGTCACATTAGTAAAATTTAGAGCTCTGAACAGAATTATCCTTCCATCTATGGAGGGCTACATGGGTCACTGTCAAGACTGATAATTTTTTTTAGAAAGGCCATCTTTTTTCTTATCTGTTAAAGTGCAGGCCATAACTGCATGATGGGAAACTCTATCCTGCAAAGCAGTGATCCGAAAACTATTTGGGGGTCCTGGTGGATAATCAGCTGACATGAACTCCCTTTGTGATGCAGTAGCCAAAGAGACTAATGCAATCTTTGTTATGTATAAGCAGGAATATCAAGTAGGAATATGGAGGGTAATATAAACTGCTGTATTTGGCACTAGTGCAGCTATTGCTGAATACTGTGTCCAGTTCTGGTGCCTACAGGATGGAGACTGATGCTAAATTGGAGCAGGTTCAGAGAAGAACCACAAGAATGATGAAAGCATTAGAAAACATGCCTTATTATGATCTAGTAAAGGCACTCACTCTATTTAGCTTAACAAAGAGAAGGTTATTGGGTGACTTCATCACAGTCTCTACATTTCTAGAAGGTGAAAAAATATTTGATAACTGGCTCTTCAATCTAGCAGAGAAAGATATAACACAATCCAGTGGCTGGAAGCTGAAGCTAGACAAATTCAGATGGGGAAATAAGGGGTGTGTTTTAATAGGGAGGATAATTAACTCTTGGAGCAATTTAGAAAGAGTTGTGGATATTTTTCTAAAAGAGATGTTCAAATAGGAATTAATTCAGGGAAGTTCTGTGGCATGTTATTCAGAAGCTCAGTCTAGAGAGTCGGTGGTTCCTTCTAGCCTTGGAATCTATTAAACTATTAAGGACAAGTTCTCAGCCCTGGTCAACGCAAAGCAGCTGAAGTCTACCCAGCTGTTTGTGTCTCGATTTAAAATCTCACTCCCGCTGATATAATTGCATGCTGCACTGATCTAACTCCACCTCCATGAGAGGCATAGTGCTTCAATTGGTGTAATTAGGTGGATGTGGTGTCAGGGTAGACGCAGCATTATGTATATCAACATTAGTGGCTTCCGGGAAAACCCCCCCCAATATCCCACCAGACCACTTCAGACATCGTTTTGAATTCCACTGCTCATTAGCCAAGTATGCAGGTACACTTCCCTCCCCTTTTTAAGTCCTATAAATGTTTGGAATTTCATTTCTTGGTAGCTTGGCACAGAGAGGTCACCTAGCAACGGTCTGTGCTGGCTCCATGCTGCAGACGCACTGCTGCCTGGAGTAAACAGGAGGTGGTGAATCTGTGGGAAGAAGAGTCACAGCTCTACTCTAGCTGTAGAAACATCTTTATTTATGAGCCACTCAGGGCATGGGGGAGAAGAGCTATTACATGGACCCTGAGCAGTGCTGTGTGAAAGCCAAGAGCAGGGGTACCAGAGGCAAGAGAGGCTAACCATCATTCTACTGCAGAGCCACAGATGTGCTACTTTTACAAAAATCTGCATGCCATCCTTGGTGGAGACCCACCACCACCCCGAGGAGCACCATAGACACTTCAGGGAGCCCAAGTCACAGGCCCCAGCTGTGAGCAGTGAGGAGAAGGAATATGGAACCTGGCAATCCAGTGGCACAGCAAGCAAGGACCTGTTTTGTGGCTCTTCACAGTCCAGCCAATCCTTACAGTCGAGCACAGGTGAGACTGGTACAAAGGAAAGAATCTCTGGTTAGCACTCAGTTTGCTTTGATATTGCAGACGCACATCTGTTTGTTTACTCTTAATTTTTATTTGTGCTGAGAGAGAGAAAGAAGTCACTAGGGGTACGTCTAGACAGCAGCGCTATTTCGGGCATGCTATTCTGATGTCCCGGTAAACCTCGTTCCATGAGGATTAAGGGACTTGTCGGAATAGCAGTCTATTTCGAAATTTGGCACGGTGTAGACCGTGCCAAATTTCAAAATAGATGATCTCAAAATAAGCTACGCATTTGCGTAGCACAAATTGCATAGATTATTTCGAGCTAGCGCTGCTGTGTAGAGACACCCTAGTAGAGTGAGAAGCAGATAATAACTCTGCTTCCCCTCTACAGTTAGGCAAAGGGGGTCTTGCAGAATTGTTTGTGCACACCAGGATGTCCTATGAATCCTCTGTAAAAATCTCAGAAACTTTTTTGTAAGGGTGATCTGCAATCCACTACCCAAGGTTTCTGGGGAGGACTGCGTTATTTCTCCCACAGTGGTAGGCCACTTTCCCACACCAATAATTATTTCTGCAGGCACCATTGCAGTACACAGGCTAGCAGCATACATCCCCGATCTATAGCTGATTGCCTGTAGGAGCTGTTCCCTATTAGCCTCTGTAACCCTCAGCAGCGGGAATTCAGCCAAAATCTCCACCACCTATGGAAAACAGTGCCAGTATTCAGTTTTGTTGTCCTATAGGCATATACGCATGCCTGTGAACTATTCACCTCCCTCCTGGGCTATACTCACCGTCGCTCTGACTGCCTCTCCTTTATGAATCCCAAAGTTAAGTGAGAATGCAGTGCTTGCCAGTTGTGTGGATCAAGGGGAGTGAGTTCAGTATGCCAAGTTTTCACAGTAGTACCTCTATGTATGGTATCTTTTGCAGCTGCAGAAGTTGTCTTGAGGATCTCTACATCCAGACCAGCCAAGCGGCGCAGCCAGATAAGGAGAGGAGGGAAGAGAACACAAGCTGACACGTTCCAAGAGATGCGACAAGCTTCTGCTGCTGTAGATACACTTGTACATGCTGTAGACTCTTGCGAACCTTTGGGTTCAACAGTTCTGTGCTCGCCTCCCTCTGCAGCCCACAGAGTACTGCATTATATGTGACATCAGGCACCACTGCACTGTGCCTGTCACTCCACCCTGAGGGATACTGCAGGCAAGCACAGCAGTACATGCACTGACCTGTGAGATACGTGGTTGGTGTATGTGTTTTGTGAAATGGAAATGACTGTTCATTCTCCTTGAAAAGTTCTTTTCTCTGTATTTATAAAATTTCATTCAATTATAACTGTGTCTGTTTGCATGGATGTTGAATAAAAGTCTATTTATGGAAACTTAATTCATTTTTATTAGTTCACAACATATGCTGGTTGGGGTTGACGTTATTCACAGTTGATAGGTGCATATGCAGTGTTATATTACTATGCACACAGAACTCATTACAAGGCTCATAACGGGGTGCAAAAAAAGCAATGCAAGGCAGAGCACACTAAAACAACACAGATTACTGTGCCTCACTATTAAAATAGTATTTCAAAGCCTCCATAAGCTGTATAGCTCCATGCTGAGTTCTTCTTATAGGTCTTGTACCTGGCTGCTCAAAATCAGCACACATCTGCTCCAGCAAGGCAAAAACTTTTTCTCCCTTTCCTTCACAAATATTATGAGGGACACAGCAGCCAGCTATAATGATTAGGATCTTTCTTCACTGAAGTCTAATCTCATGGGTAGACTGTACCAGCAACCTTTCAAATAGTCAGAGACACATTCTACTGTCATTCTGCACCTTCTGAGCCTATAGTTAAAGCAATTCTTTACTGTTGTCACGGTGGCCAGTGTGTGGCTTTGTGAACCACATGAGTAAAGGCATTAGATCTCTCAGGATCACTATTGGTATATCAACAATCCCCAGTGATAGTCTTCTGGTCTGGAAAGAAAGTCCCTGCTTTGCAGCTTTCTGAAGAGGCTTGTGTTTTTAAAGATGAATGCATCATGCATCTTCTCTGAGCAGCCCACCAGCACTTTCAGTACTACAGAAAAGTACCCCTCTCTGTTGGTGTACACTGGAGTAAGGTGGTCTGGTACCAAAATAGGGATGTGTACCATCCATTGCCCCACCACAGTTCTGCAACTGCATTACTGCAAAACCATCCACTATGTCCTGCATGTTGCCCAGAGAGTCAGTCCTTCATAGGAGAACATGATAAATGGCCCTGGATGCTTGCATCACAGCAACCCCCAGAATGGACTTCCCAATACCATATTGATTCTCAACTGATTAGCAGCAATCTGGTATTGCAAAACATCCACACAGTTATCACTGCCTCACTTCTCCACTCAGTACAGCTTTCATTATGGTGCTGCTGAACCAGAGGGCAGGCAAAAGCGCTGCTTGCAGATCTAAGAATGTGGCTTTGCACGTTCAACAGTTCTGCAACCACTTTGTCATCCCAAGCCTGCATGACAACATGGTCCCACCAGTCAGTGCTTGTTTCCTGGGCCCAGAACTGGCACTCCACCATCTGTGCACTGTGAATGCAGCCAACAATGCTGAATTACTTTTTTCCATGTTACACAGCAATCTAGTCTTCAAGGAATCATTTCCCACAGCTTTTCTGGCAATACTGCAAATACAGCAGGATCAGTCATCCCTTACTTGCAATGCTCATCACAGTAGTACGGAACTATGCAAGATCCAGGCTTCTCAGAAATGACATGCACATAGGTTTATGGGGCTTTAGAAAAAGAGGCACAAAACATTATGGGATGGAGAAAACTGCATTATAGAATATAGAAATCATTTTTCCCAGTCACCCTTTTGCAATTCATTTGCCTCCACGAGGCATTGCAAACCATTCCTAAAACACCCTGTACTCATTGATGGCAGGTTGCACAGTGGGATATGCATGGGTGCTCTGCACTGATACAGGTAGTGCACCACTGACACAAGGAACATGGTGTAAATGTGCAAAGGTGATTTAATTACTATGGTGTCTGTACATCATCATCATAACTTATGTCAATGTAATTTTGTAATGTAGACATATGCTGGAAAAAATCAGGCTTGTTGTAGTACTCCCTCATTTGCATCATAAAAATACTTTTGAAGTCATCTATTAAAACAAAATATAATATCTGCATCCTTACAATCCCAAAGCATGTGTACAGCAAACTGAAAATGGGTAAGGAAACAGACATTGATTTCAGATTTTAAAAGGATCGTTAGTAAAAACCAGGGAATAAAGCCATTTTAACATAGTTGGCAGTGCCTTCAAAATGCACTTTAGTATATGGGTTTAAATTATTTTAATGGTTAAAAGTTTCTGCCTCCTTTGAAATACTCTGTCTTGGTTTAAAAAAAAAAAAAGCAAAAATCCATAGGGATGAATACCAACTTAAAACTTGTCTATGGCAAAGATGGAAGGTATATTAAAAATGTTTATTTTATGCATATATTTCTCTGACAAAATACTCCTAGATTTGATTTCTTTTGTTTTTTTCCCCCCTCAATTTTGATTTGTAGGCAGTAATAGAAATTGTGAATGTATCAGAAAATCAGAGTGTAATTCAAATATTCATCAGAGGATGGCCTCCTTGGGTAACACTGCACTTCGTTCTTGTGTGCCTTGCAAGATACTAAACAGAATACTTTATCCATGGAACAAACGGGATTGGGCCCTGTGTACATTGATCTTAGTCATTCCATTTTTTCCCCGGAACATACAGTTCTGGCAGCAACAAGCAGACAAACTCAACAGAACTTTTGGTTTAGAAATATGAATATGTTATGGTTTTAATAAAATTTCTTCCTAAATGCTAATTGCAGAGCTATTTCATAAACTCTCTCCTGTCTTCCTCAGGACTTGCAAATCGAGCGAGAGAGGAGTCTTTACAATATATCTGGTGGCTGCACAGCCCTTGTTGTTGTGTATATGTTGGGGAAACTCTATGTGGCAAATGCTGGTGACAGTAGGTAAGCAAAGCAACTCTCTCTAGTTTTGGAATTTTTTTGCCTAAAAATAATTATTTCCTTTTCAACAGGCAATTAGCAAAGTAGCACAATGGGGCCCTGATCCTTGACTGGAATTCCTCTCAATTTAAATAATATGCCTTACTGTTTATATTGTTCTGTTGCAGAAGGTATTTAGTAGAAACTAAAACTAGCATAAGACCTGTCTTCCGATAAAATGATCTTTAGAGAAGTTGAATTTTCTGGTGTTCCTTGTTGGCAGTCTCTTAATGACTCTTGTGCAGTATGAAATAAAAAATCATTTTTACTGTGTGTTCTAGTGCAAGTTTTTTATTAACCACTGTTTGAAACAGTTGAGTATTTCTGTTTATGAGACTTGAAAGAACTGTTAGAACTAGAATTTGCTATTGTTCCCCCAGTCTAGTCTGAGAGGATCTCCTAGCTAATTCTTGATGGGTGCAAAGCCAGTCAATTGTGATAGATGTGGTTAGTGCTTTTGTAACTGGGGATATGACCAGGAAAGGATTAAAAAAAATAAATCCTGATTGAGGTATTCACATATCCCTTGATGGACTCCTCAGAAGTTCAGGTCACTTAGCTAATCTCTTATTTAAATAATGATGACGACAATTATAAAAAATTTGCCCCTGGAAATATCACTGAGAAGAAGCTGTTTTTCCAGTCTTCTGATGAAGCAGGCCTGCATAACATATGGCCCGCGGGGCGCATGCGGCCCGAAGGGGCCCATGACGACTTTCGGAAATAATATTTCCTCCCTCCCTCTCTTCCACTCTCCTTTACTCCCCTTTTGAATGCGGTGCTCTCTTGTGCCAGCGCCTCTCCCCTGACATCAGGGACGCACGCACGCTCTGGCCCCGCCCTACGCCCGTGTGCGGCTCTGCCCCCGCTTCCGGCTCCCGTCCCAGGACTCGGCCCCCCGAACACGCTTCTTGGCTGGGCGACTGCTTACGTGGTGCAGACCGCTGTCAGAACGCCACGCTCCCCATGCAGCACGGGGGTCGGTGCTGTTGGAGTCCGGGGCAGGTCGCCCTCGCCGCCGCAGGGCGGCCCCGCCCCGTCACAGCTCGCCAGCTGGTAAAATCTACGCCCCGTCGATATTGTAACTTGTATCAGAGGGAAAAAATTTTGCGCTGTGAGGTATTTCTTCTCTTTGTGTGACTGAGTGTCTTTCCCTTGTGTGTGAATTTATTCAACAAAATCTTGAGTTTTCAACAAAATCTGTAGTTGCGTGCCGAAGCCGGGTGGTGCGGGGTTTTTTTTGTATGCCCGACACGTGGTGGTGGTTTTTTTTTTTTTTTTTTTTTAAGCCCGCATATTCGGTATTTTTTGGGAGAGCATCTGGCAGCCCTACTTGCAGCTCGCAGCTGTTTTCTTTGGAGTAATATGGCCCTCGCCGCTTTCCGAGTTGTGCAGGCCTGTGATGAAGTCAAAACTTAGGGTGAACTTAATGGAAATCTCTCTATTTCTCTTTCCCACACCACCTCCAGGGAGAGAGAGACTGTTCTTGTAAGACTTCCAGTCTTTCTGCTGTTTGTGTAGCAGCCCTGTCATACTGGGAAAGAACAAGCTGAGAAAAGTAGGGAGGGCAAAGTAGGTTATTCTCTGTGTTGTATGAAGCAAAACTCCATTGGCTTGAAAAGGGGAGTAGTCAGCCCTAACATTAGACAGAAAGCCATTAGAAGAGAACTGTATATGGATTTTTCTGTATGTGCACACGCATGCTTGTGTGTGTGCATTTTTCACAGTTTCATTATGTATATGCATGTATTAGAAAAGATAGCGAGAAAGCAGATATAGTGCTGCACAGAAGCCTTAGAGTTTTAAGGGGGCAGTAAGCCTAGAAATCTTAAAGGTAGCAAGAGTAATTGCTTGCGCACCCAGTCCTAGTTCTCTGCATGCCGGTGCTATGATTCTTCTTGATGTTTATTAGACACACGTTGAATTAGGAACAAGGCATTGCATGCTTTTATTTTGCACTACTCATTAATTTCATGTTGACAAAAGACACCTAAAATGTAAAGCTCAAGTCTCGGTGGGGGGGAGGAGGACATCACATCAGGCCAAGGTGAAGGTGACCAAATAAATGAGAAATGCATATGCACATTGCATCACACCAACACTAGAGGTAAACAATCCACAGAACTACTAGCCACATGACTCGGTCTCTTGCCTTTATTTTAAAAATAATCACAGCTGGTTTCTGCTAGCTCAAAAGATAAGAAATTGGATCTCTCCCTCTTCCAGGAGCTGACTAGGTTAGAGGAGACGTTATTGTGTTGTCTTTTACAGTCCGAGCAAAAGTCTCAGCATCTTCAGCACGGCCTCATGCTGATCATACAAGAAATGCTCAGACTTAGGAGCAACTGGGAATACTCAGTTTTAACATAACTAAAATCTGTACACTAGCTTCTTTTAGATCTTGCTTCTAAGATTAAATTTCTCTAGACTGACTTACAGACACACTTATTTAATCACTCTAGCGAAGTTCACAAGACACTATCCTAAATTCAATTCCTGTCACTTCAGCTTTTAGCTCAGAATTCTGCCTTCTGCATGACTAAAGGAGTGTGATTAGAAAATAGCAGTCATTGACTATGTCACAAGTGATCTAATTGGAGGGGGCTTTGCTCTTTATTCTGCCCCATAGATTGTTCTGGAATGGGTACTTTGATATAAAACCCTGTATAACTGGGTTTTCGGAGGTGTTCTTTTTGGTCTGCAGTAATTTTAATTTTGTACCAACGTGACCAAACTTGAAATGTTTGGAAAGAAGAAAGTGCTCTATCGTAGAATATATTGCTTGTGTATCTTTTTCATCAAGACCTAAGTGAGAACAGACCATGTCCTCAAAAACTTTCCTTATGTAGGAGTCTCTGGTGGTTCTTGAAACTGAGTGGAATTTTTACATGGGCGATGTTCTTAGGCTTACTCCAGAAGATCCATTTGAATAACTAGCACTAAGTCCTCTGATCCTGCAGGGAAAGAGATGTTCCAGTCCAAAAACTCGGAAGTGAAGTTTTTGATTAGTCACTTGAATGGTTACTGAGAATTCTGTTGGATCTGAGTGGCCTTTGAATCTCTCCAAGTGTATGCTCGGAAAAAGAGGAAGCATAGGAACAAAGAGGCAACTAATTTGGCTACTGGGACAATCAGAGAAATGGAGAACCTGCCAAAGGAGCTTAGCTTGTTTAGCCTAACAAAATGAAGACTGAGGGGAGAGATGACTGCTGTCTTTAAATACATCAGAGGGATAAACACCTGGGAGGGAGAGGAGATACTTCAGTTAAGGGTCAGTACTGGCAAAAGAATATAAACTGTCCATCAACTAGTTTAGGCTTGAAATTAGATGACAGTTTCTAGCCATTGGTGGGAGGTCTGGAATAGCCTTCCAAAGGGAGTACTTAGGGAAAAAATGTTTCAAGAATCAGCTTGATAAGTTTATAGAGGGGATTGTATGATGAGACTGCCTACAGTGACAGATGGCCCCTCCCTGTCTGCTCTTAGTAAGTATGTCCAATGGCCAGAGATGGGACACTAAATGGGGAGGGCTCAGAGTCACTGCAGAGAATTTTTTCCCAGGTGTCTGGTAGGAAGGGCTTGGTTACATGTTCGGGGTTTAACAGTTTGTCATATTTGGGGTAAGGAAAGTGTTTTCCTTTAGGTCAGATTGACAGAGAATTTTTGGGAACTTTTACCTTCTTCTGCACCATGAGGCACAGGTAATTTGCTGGTTTGAACTAGAGTAAAGGGTGGATTCTCTGTAACTTGCATTCTTTGCATCAAGATTTGAGGGCTTCAGTAACTCAGTGAGAGATTATGGGTCTGTTAAGGAGTAGGTGGTTTGCAAGCCACAGAACCTCATGTGCAGGAAGTCAGACTAAATGATCATGATGGTCCCTTCTGGCCTTAATGTCTGAGTCTAATAGCAACCATAGATCTGATGGACTGAAATTAAGCAGCCGCCAATTATACAGAGTGAATAGGGCCTTTTCGTAACAAAGGCAGTTGGATCATTTATCTGCACCAGTGGGACTTGTGCTGAGCAATGGCTAAAGGTTGTTCCAGAACCTAGAGGGGGCGCACGGTTTGTCTGCCATGGTATCTCTAGATCTTTGAAAATTGAACAAGTGTCTCCAGCAAACTAAATTCAGCAAGGTTTTGCTGGAGAAGTTCGTCACTGCTTTAAAATCTCCAGATTGATTTGAGTGGTTGAAGCACCTGATGCCTACTTCTCTCACATCTGCAAGTGTGCCACCTCTGGTTCCAGTCCAATGCCGATCATCACATTTCTACTCCAGCGGAATTGTTGCTGTTGACTCCTTTTAAATGTGTATGAATGACTGCAGTGAACCAAGGGAACACTGATGAGGGGAAGGAGGGACAAAGGAGGCAGTTGGCCCAGGGATTCAAAAGGGTTGGGGACTCCCAGATGCTGTTGCTACGACTATTAAAAGGTCAGTGGCCAGAGCCCAGGCCCTTTAAATTGCTGCTGAAATGCTCCACTGCGTGTTCTGTGCAGCTCTGAGAGCTGAGGGGAGGGGTCCCCAGCCTCGCCCCATTCTGGGATTGTGAAGCTGCCCTCCAGCCCCACCTTGCCCAGGGGCCCATGCAGGCTGTCTGCTCCCTGGCTAACAGGGTAGGCTCATCAAATGTAGGTGGGAGACTTTTCTTTCCTGGGTGCTACATCTGTGCCATGGAATTCTTTCAAAAGAAGAAATTCCTCATTACTTCCAGAAGTAAATGCAAAAGCTATTTAACTTAGCTTACCCTCAGTTTTTCTCATGCCTGCTCTGACTCCCATCCTCAACCCCCTCCTCCCCCCATTCACTTGCATATTAGCACTCCCTGTAAAAATCTACAAATGAATCACTGTTTCTTACAGGCTAGAATACTTGGAAGAAGATCACATGTTGCAGTGATATGAACTGTAGAAGTACCAAGTTAAATCTACTTTGTACAGACTCTTGTCCTGAAATAGAGCTAGACTGGAAATTCAGTGTAATTTCAAAACAGGAGGGGTTTTCAAAGGTGGATTTTAAAAGGCTTTCTAGTATCATAGAAATAAGGTATCTGCAGGAAACAATGAGAACAAGGAAAAACTAAGTGTGAGACTTGAATAATAATGGGTTCTGCAATGCTCAGAGTTATGGCTGTGGTATTCAGTTTAACCACTAAAGCTTCTCAAATCTAATCATTTCATGCCATGTACGCTGGCACTGTTGTATAGCAGCTGTCCCTTTGTAGTTGATATGTAATTATACCATGAAAAGACTTTAATTACCATATTACTAAATTACCAGCAGGCAGTCTTCTGGTACAGCCCTAGTTCACTTCAGCATGTACTACTAGGCTTACCAAGCTGAACATTTTCAGTTGGGTATGGAAGGGAGGAAAACTGAGCTAATTCTAGGTTTTGTGACGTACTCTTATTGAGCATGATGTTATGGTCTTAGCTGATGATGCTAATGTCAATGATGTAATTAAATTTTTGCTAACCAAGGAGTTGCAGTTCTACAGTAATTATATAGGAACCGCACAGGATGTTAGCATCCTACTGAGAGAGCCACTTCTGCTCTTTAATTGGCAGGCCTGGTCATTCTTAGACTGTCAAAAACATACCTTCTTGTACAGTGAAAATCTATATCTGAATGTTGGCCAAAGATTTTTAATGTGTCTTACTCTCTAAGCTAAACAGCAGCCTACTTAGCACACTGTCCCCTTCAGGGGAGAAGGGAACACAGAAAGTCTTGCATTATTTTCCTTTTAAAGGTACGGGTCCCAAGGTGAAGCCATCTATTTGGTTTCCTTCAAATGTTATGTGAAATGAGTGCTGGCAAAAAGGATATTCAGCAATGTTTGAGCAAGGTTATCTGGGTAGTTAAGTGGAGCACTGTTGTCTTGTATTCAATAAGTAAAGTTTTAAATGTATATTGGTCTTAGTTTATTACGTTGCGCTTTGCATACCCATGTAACATACTCTGGCCTGATTACTTCAGAATATGTATCTGAATAGCTGCTTTGTAAAACACAGTAAATCCTCATTGAGCAATAATTCAATATAATTATTCAATTGAATAATTATATAATTATTCAATATAATATACAACGTTATAGTAACTTCTAATTTAAAAACCTGATATAATAAGTCTTGTCAAATTTCTTTTCGATTTGCTTTGGTAGATTTTTTCTGTTGTTGCTGGGGTGTTTTAAATTTAGTCAGTAGTTCAGGGATCATAAACCAGGAAATGGACAGATATTCTTTGCTGATTACTAGCCAGTTACAGTTTCAGTGTAACACTTGCACAATATCATTCTGATTACTTTTATATGATATCAAGAAATTAAGCCTATGCCACAAAAATTCCTTTAGGTTTCATGGTAGCCCCAGTACAGATCTGACCATTCTATTAGAGAATGCAAGAATCACCATTTTATACTGCATCATACACAGTGATGCTATGAAGTCGTTCAAGAACTGCACTTATATCACTCCATTTAGAAATAAAAGACAAGCTGATTATTTTCCCCACAAAATCCCGAAACTCTGGCCTATCTACAAATAGATTCTTGAACTTTATTTGTTTACAAAAGAATAGATGAAAGCAGGGGATGAGGGTCTGGACTTTACTTTGCTTAATCTGATTTTTTTTTTTTAATATTTTGTGTTACTACCTTCCCTCAACTGCCACCTCAGAGAAGGGAGTGTTCTCTCCTTTTAAAATGTCGGACATAGCTAGATTTCCAGGGAAAATGTTCTCTTCCTTTTTCTAATGTGCTTCAGGTAGTTAGATGACAGTAGCACATTGGGTAGCTTTTTTTATACAGAGTATTCACATTTGGGTTAAGAATAATCAGTCTCAACCTGTTCCTGGAGTTCACATGAAAATAAATGTTGTATCCACTCTTCTTGCCATTCTTAAAAGAGGAGAAAATTAAAATAATGTATACAGTGTTGAAGCCTTCTTTACATTTGGTTGAAATTAAAGCTATCTTCTCCCAAAACTAGCTACATAGCTCTCTGAGGGTATGTCTACAGTGTGGTGCTCTTCCAGGATACTTCTGGTATCCCGAAAATAGCTATTCTGCATCTTGACAGAGTGCCTGTTATTTCGAAATATCTTTCAAAATAATGGGTGCACTATTCCAATATCCCTGTAAACCTCATTCCATGAGGAGTAAGGGATTTATTGGAATAGTGTTCTATTTCAAAATTTGGTCTTGTGTAGACTGTGCCAAATTTCGAAATAGACTATCTTGAAATAAGGTATGCAGTTTGCATAGCTCAAATTGCGTAGCTTATTTTGAGCTAGTGTCACAGTGTAGACGCACCCTGAGTGTATTTGCCATTCTCTTCCGGGATACACCTATTCACTCTCATTTCGTTATTGTAGTCATTAATAGTCTGCAGAAGTGGAGCTTACTTTTAGAGTTAATCATTGTGCAAACTAGATGAGAAAGGCAAGGATATAGCCATGTGGCCATTGGCTGAAGCACAGCGCTATAATGTAAATGGAATTTTCAAAAAGGGAAAATTCAAGGAGCAGAAATCCCAACACATTAGTGTGGTCATTATGACGACATTACTCCAGACAGTTTTAGCAGTATGATTTGCCATATATCCAATGCTTTTTTTGTGTTTTTAAAAAAAAAAAAAAAAAGGTGCCGGTACTCAAGGGGAAAAGTTGTTGAGCTCTGACTGGAGGTGCCGGTACTGCGTCTGGAGGTGCCGGTACTGCATACCGGGCAGTACCATCACAAAAAAAGCACCGCATATATCTATAGGCCCATTTAAAAATAAAGCATGGGGTAGCAATTTGCCTAGTGTCATACTATTTTTGTTTTACTCTTTAAGGTTTATAATAATACTTAAGATTTTACAGGTTTCTTATCTTTCTCTTCTGATTTTCTTCATTAGCTAACCTACACTTGCTTTGTCCTTTTTCTGTCAATACAGACTGGATTGAAACTACCCTTTTAAAACAAAGCTGGTGTTTTAAAAATTAAAATTTCTCTCTATCCTCCAGCTACAGTCTGATGTGCAGAAACAGTCTGTCTGCACTCAATAGAGAATTGTGGAAATAAATGTACTGTCATTCACTTTGGGAACATGTAAGCAAATCCCACATTCCCTCAATTTTCTTTGTGTCTCCCTTGCTTTGGAAGCCTGGTGTATATGCCTAAGGGACTTGCTCTCTCTCCCTGTTTTTCATCCTCTTTGTGCAAGGAGACATTAGAATTGAAGAAAGATTAAAAAAGAACAGCAATATTTCAAGTTTTACAGCATTTTATCCTGATGAAGTTGTTGGAGTTGTTTTTAAATACCAAAATTGTCTATCCTCCTTTATAATTATTTCAATTTCAAAGTAATCATAGTAGTTAACAAAAATAAGTCTTTAAATTTGGTGATGAGAAAGCACAAACTTTCCTGATCTCAGTTGACAGTGAGTTTCAGAAAACCAGGCTACAATGATCCATTTTGCAATGAAGAGGCACGGGTTATATCAGCAAGTCAGGAGAGTTAGAGAAAGGAATTAGGTTTCAAGACAAACTGAATGAAAAAGAAGCCTAGAGTCCCTCCCACACATGGATTCCTTTGAAGACAAAGCCACATTCCTACCTCTTCTCCAAAGCTTGTTTTTTCTATGAGAGAGCTTGTGTTACATCCATAGCCCTTAGCTAACAATCTAGCAGGTATTTTTGGCCATTGCAAACAGTAGTTTATGCAAAATGGGTCATCAGTCCTGACTGTCCTACTTTTTTCCACACGAAGTACTGGCATTGCAGGTTATGTGGAAGTGTAGGGTACATTACTTTTGCAGTAATTTCAAAAGATAGACTAGCCACTTTCTGTGTTTTACCAGCTCCAAAGATGCATGCATTCTCGTGCTTCCTCACCTATAGGATTTCCACTTTTTTAGCTACATTAGCCATTGTAAATGGAATCACTTCCTATTCATTTGTGTTGGGTTCCCATTTTATACGTGCATAGTGAAGGAGAGAATCCATGCCCTGACAAGATAAACAAGGATGGGAGAGAGGAAATGTTCTCCCACATTTTATAAATGGGAGACTGAAGCAGGTGAAGGTCAGACTGGAAGTCTATGGCACAGTTGAGAACTGAATCCAGGTCTCCCAGTGCAGTACATTAACCACAAGAATACCCTCCTATCTATGCCTTTTTAACAGATCACACAAGGGAAGCTCTTGTGGAGTCTTCATTAATCTTTTTAGAACCAATACTGAGACAAGATCAGGCAGACACGGAGCCACAAATCTTTCTAGTCTGTTAGCAGGAAGCTTCCCAAGTTCACTTGGATTATACCTCAAGTCTGTTGAGAACCCTGATTTGCTGGAAGCCTCTTTCAACTTCTCCTGACCCTTGGACTCTGTGGGCTTTTCAGGTAACTTAAGCAGTTACAACTCATCAGCATCTAGCTAACAGTCCATTTTCTAGTTTCTTAGAGCTGTACTAGATATAAGGGTTCTGCATCAACTCTGTGCATGTATATGTGCAGGAACTCTAGAAAAAAACTTTGCCATGATATTGGGCAGATATTATTGCCCAGACTAAGGGAAGCTGAGAACACTTGTTAGTTGGGTTGTAGAAAGTAGTGCAATGGTCCTAACTGGACCAGTACTTGGTGATATTTGTGATGACTCTAAATATTCCTTCTTACTTTTCATGTAGATTAGAGAGGATTTTTGTTTGTCTGCAAGGGTACCCTCCAGTCCAATGTGCCCACACATTCTATAATTATTTCTTGAAATTGTATACGTAAGTAGACTTACACCAACATAGACTTAACTTTTCAGGTAGTTTGCAAACATAGAGATCCTTCTAGATTTATTGCTTGGTGCTGGATAAAAAGGGACAACTGCAAAAAACCTGACCTTTTTCCAGGACCTGATATCCAGGAAACTATCAACCAATGTGAAAGATGTAGACTTGCACAGTGATCTGTTCATTTAGATTTGCTTATTGTAGGACACTTGTCTTGGGAACTAAACCAGAAAAAGAAACCAGACAAATAAAACCCTCCCAAAACCACCATTTGGTGCAATATGTAGCAGCCCCCCTTCTAACAAAAACTATAAAGTCATGCCACTATGGTTCTCCTGTCATTTCTCTGGCCTACCCAATAAATATACTTAGTTATAAGCATTATACTGTGCTAGAGAGACACAGTTGTGTATCATTATTGTAACAATGCTGTCCAATTTTACCACTGCTTCTTTTTTACTAATTCACTATTCAGAGTTGGTAACTTTATAGCTGATGAACCAGAGGTTCGAGGATTGTCTAGGGGTGGTTTTTGTGGCAAGGGACTGGGGCTGTGAAGGAGGAAGGCCTGAGACTTAAATGCACTTAACCAATTACAAACTTTATTAACTACAATTTGATTATATTAAATCACTGTCTCTGATTCGTCTTAGACAGCGCAGCATGCAAAAAAAAAGAATATAACAAATAAAACCAATACAGCAATAATAAAAAAACTCCTCCTGTAGCCAATTCTTCTATGGTTATCTTTGAACAGCTGGTGGAGTTAGTCATTAATCTACATATACTTAACAACCTCTAAATATGAAATGGTTAATACAATATAGTAAGCAATACTCACAAGCCCAGAAACGATTACGATGCACAGACACAAAATAACGCGTAGCATACTCCGGATTCGTACACCCTTTCGTAATTCGGTGGGTGGGAGGCGGGCCTTGGGTGATCAACCCCTCAGCCAGGCTGGACGATACGTGCCTTCTATTTTTTTTTATACGGAACCTCCCCCGAGCTTAGGGCTCAGGGTGCTTTATACTATAATTTTGACATCTGGTGCCATATTAGGGTTCAGCTTCAGTTGATACTGTGATTTGATATCCGGTACCATATTAGGGTTCCTTCCTGTTTGATATGACGTCTGCCTCAAGGCATTGTGGTTAGTGCCTGATGCAGACATGACTGGCACACGTGAAAGCTAGCTATGTTTTTTCTTTCCCTGTTCCAGGTGCTTGTTAACTAGTGTATTATGACAGCTCATTTCCCTTATTTCTATCTTGTCCTGTTTTTAGTGCTCGTTAAGCTAACTTTTTTCCCTACTCTTATCTTCCTGGCCTAGGTGCTTGCCAAGTTCAAGTTCTGTTTACTGGGGACTGCGCTGGGGCTTGAAGGCCCCTGGCCCAGGTGCTTGCCAAGTTCAGTTCCGTTTACTGAGAACTGTGCTGAGCTCCTGAGGGAATTCAAGCTCTGTCTCTGGATCTGCCTCAGTGGCCTGTGTTTTCTTGTGAGGGGCTTTTGTGTGGCAGTATGGGCAATACACGCGAGGCCGTGGTCGAAAGGACCTGCTACACGACAATAACTAGCCTTCTTTCAAAACTCATGGTTGTCTATCATGCAGATTTGCCTTGGGAGATATCCAGTCAATGTACCAAACCTTTGGACTCCCACTTAGTCACCTTCCATCCACACTAGTTCTAAGAACCCTCATACTCATACAGTTGTCCAATCTCCAAAGGATATATCCACACCAACATAGCCTACCCACTCTCAACTTATATTCAGTTAGAAAAACCCATGTTAGGCAACATACAACTTCATTTTGTTTTGTGGAATGTCCAGCCATATAATTATATCAGTAGTTTTATTTCTGTGATGGAGATATACTAACTTCTTTTTTATGGGTGGTCAAGCTTCTGTTTTGTACATTAAGATGGCTCAAATTACAGTTTATACAATCAACTTTATTTACATATTTTTATCATAGAATACTAGGGTTGGACAAGAACTCAGAAGGTCTAGTCCAACCCCTGCTCAAGCAGGACCAATCCCAACTAAATCATCCCAGCCAGGACTTTGTCAAGCCTGGCCTTAATAACCTCTAAGGATAGAGATTCTACCACCTCCCTAAGCAACCCATTCTAGTGTTTTACCACCCTCCTAGTGAAATAGGTTTTTTCCTAATATCCAACCTAGACCTCCCCCACTGCAACTTGACACCATTGCTCCTTGTTCTGCCATCCGTCACTACTGAGAACAGCCTCTTTTCATCCTCTTTGGAACCCCATTTCAGGTAGTTGAAGGCTGCTGTCAAAATTTCCCTTCATTCTTCTGCAAACTAAACAAGCCCAGTTCCTTCAGCCTTTACTCAGAAGTCATGCATCCCAGCTCCCTAGTCATTTTTCTTGCCCTCCGTTGGTTATTCTCTGATTTGTTCACATCCTTTCTGTAGTGGGGGAGCCAAAAACTGGATGCAGTGCTCCAGATGTAGCCTCACCAGTGCCCAAATGGAGGGGAATAATCACTTCCCTTAATTTGCTGACAGTGCTCCTGCAAATGCAGCCCAATATATAGAATCCTCTCCAGATACCAATTTTGTATCTGCATCTGTATCCACAAAAATGAGCTGTGAATATCCACATCCACATTCGTGGATGTGAATACCTGTGGATATAAGGGGATATCTGCAGATTTGCAGGGCTGTACCAATATGCTATTGGCTTTCTTGGCAACAAAGGCAAACTGTTGTCTCCGATCTAGCCTCTCATGTACTGTAATCCTCAGGTCCTTCTCTGCTGAGCCAGTCAGGGTATGTCTACACTACAGAGTGTTGTCGGAAAAACAGCTGTTTTTCCAACAAAACCTGAGTTACGTCCACACTGCAATCGCGTTCTTTCAAAAGTAAATTGAAAAAACAGAGGGGTTTTTCCAGCGTTGGTAATCTTCTTTCTATGAGGAAGAAGCCTTTTTCCGAAAGAAGAGGCCTCCAGGAAATAACACAGTAATTTGGCCACTCCGTCCGAATTAATCAGAACTCTATAGTTCCCATCTCCTGGCCCCTCTTAAAGCTGCAGGCACCCTGGACAAGCGTTGTGGTAGGAAGCCGGCCTGACAGCAGCAGCTCACTGTGCAGCTCTCTCTGCCACAGGTCTTGCCACCCATGGTGGAGACACAAGCCTCCCAAGACCACCCTGGCCCTCACAGGGAGCACCCCAGGGGTCCCAGGACTCACCTAGGGGACCAAGAGGTGGGCACTCTCCTGGTCTGGAGAGGAGATCCTGTCCCTCCTCGAGCTGTAGGGTGAGTAGGAGACATTGCAGGATCTCTGCTCCAAGCGGCGCAACACCGATATTTTTGAGCGCATAGCCGAGTCCCTGGCGGAGCGCGGACACTCACCCTGGACATTGGAACAGGTCCGGAGTAAGGTTAAGGAGCTCCGCCAGGGATGTGTCCAGGCCACAGAGCGCAGCTCGCGCTCAGGGGCAGGACCCCACACCTGCCCCTAGATCCTGGGGGGTTGGGGAAGCCTCTTCCCCACCTGTCATGGTGGACTCCACCCTCTAGAACCCCATCATCACCTGGCCAGAGATCACGGCGGAGGAGGAACAGGAGGACCAGGACCAACCGGAGCAGGAGGAGGAGACAAACACTGTCATCCTGTCCTTGGAGCTGGTTCCTGTCAGCCAGGACGTCTCCCAGGCCTCGTCGGACACCGGGGAGGGATCTTCAGGTGAGTGGTCTTAGTTTGTCACACACAGAGGATGGGGGAGGCTGGTGCACAGGGGTTGGGGGGACGAGTGTCTCTAACACTGCTCGGGCTGGACATCGTGCTGCAGTCCGTGCATGTGGAACCACGTGCTGCGTTAGTGTGCACCACACGGATGCAGCAGGCAGCCCCTGAGCATGGGTGGGATTCTGCTGCCAGGCTCAGGGGAGGCCACACACATCCTACCACGACCCTTCAGCACCTGCCATGGCTGAAAGCAGGCTAGCCACAAGAGCGCAGGCATGACCCGAGACTCACTCATTCCTACAGGCAGCGCTGCAAACCACAGATGAGTGTTCGGACACCAGGGAGGGCCAGGCTGCTCCCGGCTCCTCTGCTGTCCATGAGGGGATCCCACTGTGGTCGGACACTTACTTTGCCTTCTTGTCCGTGGGCCAGGGTAGAGGGTGGGAAGTGGACAGCATGGTCCCCTGGGAACCTCTGGGCCCTGGTGAGGCATGGCCCGTTATGCAGGCCACACATGGCCTTGCTCCCAGGATATCCCCCTACTCTGCCCGACGACTGTTGGTCTCTGCTCACAGAGGAAGGCATGGCCTCAGGGACAGTGTCGGCAGGGATGACTGACCACCTCTCCCTCGTTGTGTTCTCCACAGCTGGACCAGCCAGGACTGAGGGATGAGCCACACCACCAGAACCAGCTGCCAGAGCCCAGGGGGACCTGAAAGCATGCCGGGGTCCAGGAAGACCTCATGCGCCAGCATATCACTATCCTGCACAACATGCAGCAGACCCTGGCACAGAAGGATGGAGGACTCAGAGTGGCGGAACCGCACATGGGACCAGCTCATGCAGCAGTGCGATACCATGTGTGCCATCATGTTGCACGATGGCACACCCGCCTGCTGTTGCTGCTCCTGGCTACCACCCTCCTGCCCCCCGCTATGCCCATTCCCCCTCTGCCTGCCTCCCCAAGTGATGCCCATGCCCCCTCTCCCAGTCCCCCCTGCCATCACTGACCCCGCTCCAGCCCCTCCCTCCTGCCCGCCCCTCTGTGGTCTCCAGCCCACCCAACCCCAACTCCGGCGAGGTCCCTGCAACTGAGGTAGTACATCTAGCCACCCCCTGCCCCACCATGTTATCCAATCCCCTCCCGGGTATACGCCCCCCCTCCCTCTGGCCAACTTCTCAATGTAAGAGAAATACAGACTTCATTTTGTTGGAAACCAAACAGGTGTGTTTATTGAGAAGTCAGGGAAGGGATAGGGCAGCAAGCCAGAGTCCCCTGTTGGGGAAGCCCTGGGGAGAATTACTGAGGTCCTTGAGAGAACCTCTCCCTCAGGGCCTCCCGGATGCGCACCCCAGCCTGATGGGCTTGTTGGATGGCAGCTGTCCTTGGCTAATCAAATGCTTGCCTCTCATGGCCAGCATCTGCCCCCCACCCTAGGAGGAAGGCCACCCCCTTCCTCTCCACAATGTTGTGGAGGACACAACATGCCGCGACCACCTCGGGGAATATTGTGCTCCCCCACGTCCAGGCGGGTCAGCAGGCACCTTAAATGCGCCTTGAGGCAGCCGAAGACACCCTCCCCTGTATCCAGGCCCAGTTCAGGTGGGCATTAAATTGGTCCCTGCTGGGGTCCAGGTGGCTGGCATAGGGTTTCATAAGCCACGTCATGAGGGGGTAGGCTGCATCCCCCACGATGAACAGTGGCATCTGCATGTCCCCAACGGCAAGTCCATGGCGGGGGGGAGAATGTACCTGCTTCCAGCTTGTCATAGAGCAGTGTTTCTTAAACTGTGTTTCTTAAACAGAATTCAAAATGGCTGCCCTTAAAGAGGCGTTCCTCGGTCTTAAAAAGTTTAAGAAACACTGTTGTAGAGGCTCAGGTTCCGAAAGACATGGGCATCATGCCTTGCCTGACCACCCGACAAAAATGTCTGTGAAGTGTCCACGGTGGTCAACCAGGGCCTGCAGCACCATTGAGAAGTAGCCCTTCCTATTAATATACCGGGCCGCTTGATGTTCCAGTGCTCGGTTCAGGATGTGGGTCCCATCTATGGCTCCAGTGCAGTTCGAGAACCCTAGGGCAGCAAATCTGGCCACGGTCGGGTCCAGTTCTCCCAGGCGGATGACCCTCCACAGCAGGATTGAGTTGATGGCCCTCACCAACTGCAGCAGGAGACAAACACACAAAACAGAGAATGAGAGGGGGAGTGCTTGAGCCCTTGGGAGGTGCCCGCCCCCCTCCCACTCCCTCTCCTCCCCCAAACACCCCAGGAGCCACCCCCTATGAGACTGCCCCCCTAGCGGCTGGGCTGTGTGAGGGCAGGATGGCACAACCCCCCAGAGATGGGGCTTCCCCCACCCCCACTCCACCCCCACAGCCCCAACCCACCTTTCCCTAGGGTCCCCCTTTTCCAGGCCCAAGTGTGCCTTACTTCCATGAGGAGGGCTCTGACGGAGGACTTCCACACACCAACCTGGTTGACCACCAACCAGTAGCTGTCTGGGGTGGCAAGCTTCCAGAGGGCGATTGCGACCCACTTTTCCAGGGGGAGGGTGGGCCACAGGTGGGTGGCCCATCTGTGGAGGGTGGGAGCGAGCCAGGCACACAGTTCCAAAAAAGTGGCCTTCCGCATGCAGAAGTTTTGGAGCCACTGCTAGTCGTCCCACTGCTCCATGACCAGCCAGTCCCACCAGTCCGAACTGGTGTCCAGCCTCCAGAAATGCCTCTCCACAGTGGGTTGCAGGTACCAGAGTGTAGCTCCCGCAACCATGGAGAGGGTCCCCAGAATGAGCTTGGGGTCGAGCGGAGTCAGGACCAGGAAGGCAGCTGGCACCAAGTGCTGCAAAAATGGCAGCATGGCCATGTGGGGCCATCACATGCCATGGGACAGCTCCGGCTCCATGGCACCAAGAGAAAAGCTGTGGTATCCAAAAAAGCAGGGCAATCACAGCAGGCACTGCGAGAGCTTTGCTGTCCCTCAAAGAGGTATGCAAGCACACAGCAGAAGTAGAGAAACAGCTGTCCAGGGTGGTCCCTTAAGCACGTGTCTCTGCAAGGCTCCAGCACCAGCACTCAGAAGCAACTGGTGACTTAAAGCCCTGCCTGAAGTGGTTCTGGGTGGCCTTTTATATGAGAGCGCATCCAATCAGTATGGACACTCTCTTTTGCAAAAGCAGATCGCTTTTTCGATGCGCTTTTGTGTGTGGATGCTCTGTTTCAGAAGAAGTTTTTTCTGAAGATCTCTTCTAAAAAAACTTCTTCCGAAAAAGCCTGCAGTCTAGACATAGCTTCAGTCTTGATGCCATCCCTTCTCAATACTTTCACTGCCTCTACTCAAACTTTGTCTTGTCCAGGGGCTTTCTCCTTTTTCACATTCCTAAGAGGCTCTGCAAGCCACTTCCTTCTGTACGTAATCTATCACTCCTCAGGTCAGCATATGGATTTTGAATTCCTCATTTGAGTTCTTCTGATGATCACTCTTTCAAAATACTCCAAACTTTGACTCATTCACCACGTTTTCAGTACATTGTATTCATTTGATGTAAGAAGATTAATTAACATGCCTCATTTTTTTCTCTTGCCCTGGCAAGTCTAGTGATGGTCTTCTCTCCTGCCTGTCCTCCTAGCTCATCACGTTACACTTTGTTACACTGTGTTTAGGAATGTTCTGATCGAGAGGCCTCGGATACACTGTGAAAACATTAAAGGTCTGATGAATCAATTGCATGTCCAGTTTCTAGTTCATGGACTTGTTCAATACAGACATGATTGGAATCATTGGCAGGGAATTTTTGCATACCAACAGTAAGAAGCCCAGCACTTCTAAAGCAACGATGCCATAATAGTTGATCAAAATCTTCTAAGATCCAGCATGTCCAAAATGGCCAACTGTTCCACATATAAACCAAGAGGAAACACACCTGGCTCTGGCCAGCACTGTTTTATGTCCAAGTAGGTGCTAAAACCAAGAATGGAATCTACCCAAAGTGCCACTGTTGTCCAGATGCATCTATAGTTATACAGTCACCACTTTCTTAATTGCGTCCTTAAAAACTTGGTGGTTTGGCACAAGGATATTGCTGACAAGCATTCCCGCGTAGAGGAAGTTTTATAATGAGGAGGTGAAACATTACATGTTGGTAGTTCTCACCATCTGTTCAATAAGCAAAGCTACAGTGATGGAAGTCCATCTGAAATCCTAAGGTAAGGTTAATAATGCCTGTTGTAGCTTTCCAATGCATAGTGTCTAATTTAAACCCCGAATTTAACACTGCTTGCAACTATATTATAGGATGCTTTAAATCTACCCATCCTTGCAGCCTATATATCCTTCCTGATATATTTCAGGAAGTTGCTAGTAAAATCGAGTGCACAAGATAATGCACAGATATGTCATAATCAGTGTTGAGACAACTGAAGTCACAACAAAGCTTTCTTGACACTGTTAAACCCTTAATGCTGTCACCCAAACAGACAATGGTTCAGTTATGGAAAACAAGTAGAGGACTATCCTGTAGCCCGTGTGATTTGGCATACACACAACTCAAGCATCTTCTACACAGTACAGATTAGCCCTGGTTTATCTAGCTCTGCCTTAATTGATAAGAGCCCTGTGCGGAGCATCTGTAGCTGCAAAAATGAGTGGATGATAGCCACATCCATATCCACTGTTACAGATACCTGCGGATATAAAGCAGATGCTTACAGATATGCAGGGCTCTATTAATTGACTCTGCCCTGAATTTGACTGATCTAGAGGGGCAGTTATTTCCATCACTGACCCTAGTATCTGTGACTGTAGCAGAGATCCTCAGTTTATGAAGCATCTCCTGAAATGCCAGAGGTGCTTTCCCAGTGAACTGGTGGAGTGCAATGATTGGGCAATTGCATGTGCAATGGGTGTGGAGAAAAAGCAATATAAAGATATGACAAGAAGTAGCAAAGTATGGCCCCGCTGTTTGTTTAGGTCATCAAATTGGCATGGGCGGTTGGTGCAGCTGGGGCTGAGGGAGGCAGGCCTCCAGCCCCACCTACAATCCCTCCCCCTTTGGTGAGGCCCTGCTCCCCGGGAGGGGACGCGGCAGGGCAGCATGCCAAGCGCTCCCCAGCCTCCCCAGAGCAGCAGGGAAGGAAAGAGAAGTGGGCATCATGCCGAGTGCTCCCCAGCCTCCCCACAGAAGCGGGGCAACACGCTGAGCACTCCCCAGCTTCCCTGGAGCACCAGGGAGGGGTGGAGAAGCGGGGCAGTGTGCCGAGTGCTCCCCAGCCTCCCTGGAGCACTGGGCAGGGGAGGAGGCGGGGCAGCACACAGAGCACTTCCCAGCCTCCACGGAGCACCGGGGAGAGGAAGACAGGGAAGGGGCAGCTCCTGGAGCACTAGGGGAGGGCAGGAGGTGGTTCCAGCCTCCCCAGCCAGGAGCACAGGGGGGCCAGGTTCTGGGGGCAGCAACACTCCACCCCCGAGAATGCCAACAGTAGGCTCTTTGGGGGCGGAGTGTGGGCATGGCCAGGCTGGCAATTTGGGAAGGCAGAGCCTTCCCTTGCCTAACAACCAGACACCCATGCAAATTGGACAAGGACCAAAGCTGGAGGAAGGAGTCCACATGAGTATGGACAATCTCGTCTAGGCTGAGGTGACCTCCATCAGAAGAATACCCCCGGGAGCAGCTTTTGCAGTCGAAAGGCCAGTGTGACCAGCCTGGAGAAAACTCATCCTGAAGAAGACAAATTCAGTATTGGAATAATATATTTTTTTAAATCTATTAATGGTGAAAGGCAGTCCAGGTCAGTCAGACTGTGCACTTCTGAAGAGAGCTTAGCTGGATAATGTACTTGCAGAGTTGACTGTAGTTCAGTGCAGATAACGTCTATTGATCTCAGCCATAGTTAGGCATTCTGCGTACCTGCCTACAAATCTGGTATAAAAGTTGATCAAACTTTGTGTATCTTTCCATACACTTTCCCTTTAATAAGTGTTCCAACAATGTCATCTCCTGGAGAGTCCTACTAAATCATGGCAACCTAAGCACACAAGAAATAACCAGGGGAGACCTGCAAACTAGGAACCCCCCTGTCATCACAGGTGTTGGTGTGTTCTGAGTGGAAGGGGAGTTCAGTATGAAATACATGTTGTTAATCTCAGAGGGTATGTCTACACTACAGCGTTATTTTGAAATATCTTATACCTTATTTTGAAATAACGCGTCTACACACACAATGCATTTCGAAATAGCTTTTTGCTATTTCAAAATAGTGCGTCCACACTGAGTGGACGCTGAATTGCTTTAAGGCCGGCCGGAACCAGGTCCAGCAGGGCATCAGGTCAGGATTTACTTTGTGTGGCTGCTGCCTGAGGCTATCTGAGGCCTGTGCTTAAAGGGACACCTTCCCCCCCACGCCCACTCCCGGACAGCCGGTTCTCAGGTTTCCCTGCTTGCTTGCCTCATTCAATGAGGGACAGCAAAGCATTTTGTCTCTGCATGCTCTGGTTGCTCTCACTCGGGACACCACAGCATTCTGCAACATGGAGCCAGAGCTGCCCCTGGGCACTCTGGTGCTTCTCTTGGACATGTTGCTGCGAGCCTGGCTGCACTTTCCGCAGGCTGCCATTCGGGAGGTCCATCGGGGGGCTGTCAGTATCCAGGAGGCCCTGTGGGAGAGCTTCCACCCTGAGGAGCACTAAGAGCCTCCCTGGTCTGCCCCACTGGGGGATTGTGCCTCATTCCTCCCTCACGTCCTTCCACTTACCCCTCCCTAATCCCCCTTCCTGATGTCAAATAAAATACATGTATTTGCATGAACACAAACTCTCTTTATTTAACAAAACTGGGGTTGGGGGAATGAAACTCTGGTGAGACTGTGGAAAGGAGGTGGGAGAGGGGAAGAGAGGGGGTGGAAGGGGGAGGGGGAAACCTGGGAGGAGGGAGCTGGAAGGGGAAGAAGGGGGAGGGGAAGCTCAGGGCTCAGGATTATGGGTCTCGCCGGACCAACATGATTTTCATGCGAACCTGCTCCTGGTTTCGCATGTGGCCTTTGGTGGCCAGGCTGGCAGCTATCCTGCCATAGACGGCCGCATTCCTCCATCTAGTGCGGAGATCATGGATGTTGGGGGCATCACCCCCCAAACCTGAATAAGGTCCATGATCTCCGCCCTGGACTAGGAAGGCGCCCGCCTTCTCCGGGCCCTGGCGGGCTCCTGGGAACTGGCAGACTGCTCCTGGGGAGCGGTGGAGGGCTGGCTGCCAGTGGCTTGCTGGCTCATGTTTTGGGGCCACTGGGTCAGGGGCAGTGACTGCTGGCTCTGGGCTGGCAGGCTTGGAGCTGGCACAGGCACTGTGGCCAGGGTATACCCCTTTAAGGGCTCCGGGGTGGGGGAAGGGAGAGGGGTGTTCTTGGTTGAGACCAGAGTGGCCATCAGGGCACCCTGGGAAGGCTGGAGGCCCCCTATTTCGAAATAAGTGTCTACACAGCAATTTCGAAATTGGCGTTATTCCTTGTGGAATGAGGTTTCCAATTTCGAAATAAGCCCTCTGCTATTTCGATTTAATTTCGAAATAACGGAATGGATGTGTAGACGCTAGGATAGTTATTTCGAAATAACGGCTGGTATTTCGAAATGACTTTGCTGTGTAGACATACTCAGAGATTAACAGTTGGCTCAGGTGTTAGTATGAATGAGGAATAAGTCTTCCAATTGAAATGCACAAGGTCTGCTTCTCTAGTGCAAACAGATTCTATCTATATGGCTGTTGTAATTCTGCATTAAAAATAGTGTAACTATTTTTGCAAAAATAAACCAATCAGAATCGAAGCTTTGGAATATACAGTATTAGCAATCCTTATTTTGTCCTGGGTGTCTTACTTACAAGGAGTGTGAAATAAACAGCCAGAAGTAAATGCAACTAAATCATACAACTTAAAAGTAAACAAAAAGTGAAAATTCTGTATGTTGTGTTGGGTACTTGTGCTTAGGGAGATGTGCCAGGATTATAAACTCATCTCTTCTATGGAATCCATACAGTGGCAGAGCCATGTAGGTTCTCGCTGCAGTTCTCTTACCCTGGGAATGCAGGAGGAAATAGCTGTGTATCGTCGGGGCCAGAGGAGAATCTACAGTAGATGCTCTTGTGCATCTTGCCTTCCCTCTTTGATTAGTGAGTACTCCCCTTCCTGTTTCAATCGCCTTTAACTACCACATAGGGAACTAGCCTAAGAGGCAATGAGGGAGGGGGAATTGGAGCATATATTCCCTATCAGTGAGCGCTACAGTAAGAAAAGCTGTTCTGTTCAGTTGAAAGAAAAATTATCCCATACTTGTTATCTGTATTTGAATATTTATGTATGCAAGTGTTAGGAGGCTGCGAAATGAGAGTAGATGGAAAGGAAGGCAGAGATTTTCTTCTGCTCTGACTTTTCTTGATTCTGTGTTTTGTTGATTGTATGTTATGCTCGTGAGGACATTGAAGAGAGCTGAGGCACTTACATGCTTTGCCAGTGTGAGTGGGTGAGGCCTCTAGTGTAAATGGAACATTCATGTTGAATTGTGAGTTTTGCTATAGCTTTCACTGGAACCAGGATTTCATTCCCTGTGGGTATTGATAATGGACATGTCACTATTGGAACTCATCCCTGTTAACTGCTAACTAAATTTCACACCGTGGATTATTTTAGTGTCCTGCTGGGTCCTCCTTAATCTGTAAAATTATAGGGCTGGTGTTATATTCCATGAAGTTGCTGATACAGCAAGATGTTTGTAAAAACCAACCAAATTAAGGCACTGAGAAATTAATCTGTGTCGTATTATAAGCAGACTAGTTTGGTCAGTAATAAGAGAAAGAAAAGCTGTGTGTTTTAATGTATTTAAACCCTGTCAACATTCTTAAACAATTATTCTCTTTTATATACAGGCGCATCTAAACAATTGTAGTCTGGTCATTTTTATTAGAAATTTGTTAAAAAGATAAATATAGCTGATTTATTTTAAGTGTAGCAGAAACCAGCAGTTGTGATTCCTGATCTTGCTTTAAAATACCCATTTAGTATAATAGTAAACAAATACCCTCTCAGACCAATTCCATAGTTATAGGATTTACATGTTTTTCTCAGCTATTTTGTGACAACTAATTAAAAGCTCTTGCTTTATTCTCCTTTGAATGTAATAAAACCTTGCCTTGTTCTTTGTCATTCTAATCCTTCTCTTTAGCATTGACACATTTCTAATACCTCTTCAGACAGGCCAGACACTTCTGCCTCACATGTACAGAATCCACATTGCTCAATACCTTCTGACAAAATGGTTACATCCTCCTGTGGCTTGGAAGTGATAGATGCTGTCAAAAAGCGTTTTCCAAATGGTTTCTCTTTGTCACCTCTACCAGATTTTATCCTCCACTGTAGAAATGTGCAGTTTAATGTTGCGTTTCAAATCATTTTTGGCTGAAAAAGTGTGTAATGGAATCAGGGCATCCCATGAATACCCTTAACAGTAGGAGATGCCTTTTTTGTTTGAACACTAGATTCCCAACAGACCCACGACGGCAGTGAAATTACACTTTTGACCTTCTTCACTAAAGTGTTCCTTTCTCTTTATGATTAAATGAGAGTAACCAACAATGACTTTCTCTAAAATGCATGAGTTTCCCTCTTTTATATATTTTTTACAAGAGAGAACGCCTGGCAGTTCCCAGATGATTACCTCCTCTTAAAAGGGGACTCCTCTGCTTTGTGTGCATTCTCTCTTGTTTTTATATAAAAAGTGTTTTTGTGCATTTTTAAAGGGTGTAAAAGATTGATTTTTTTCCCCCATAATCCTTACTGGCAGGAAAAACACTGAAATGCAGTGACCAGTTACCCATTTTTGTTGCCTCATAAGCCATTCAAGCCATTAAAGGCAGAAAGTAAAAAACTTGCCCCAACTATTGCTTTAGGGTATTGCCACTGAATATGACAAACAGAACTTTAAATATATGAGAGAATGCATTGGACACAGCGTTCACATGCTCAGAGATTATTCGGTTGCCCATAATGAAATGCACAGTTGAGTCAAACTGAAATAAAAATGGAAATATTTTATGAAGAATCCCATGTACCCCTCTTATGCATCTAACCTGTGAATGTTTCCCTTCATATACATGAGCACTGAGCTTTAATCCATCCAAAACTGCTGTGATTTCCCTCTGCACCATCTTATGCATGGGTACTCTGGCACATCAGTTGCATGGCTTTTTAGGGGGGAGAGTTTATTAGACCAAGCAATACAGTCCATGGATTAACCTGGTCAGAAAAGAGGTACCAATAACAGATTTTGGTTCATCTACTTTTAAATACTTGAATTGATTTTTATTTCTTCAAATACATTTTTGTCTATTTCTACCAGCTCTAAGCTACTAAAAATTACTGCCCTTATTTGTAGATCCATGTAATATTCTGTGAAAAGCACAGGGTGTAATTTCACAGTACTGTTTATGTAGGAGCCTACAATAAGAAGGCAAATTATTGAGCTTCAATATAGGGGAAACTAGGTGAAATTCTCTGGTCTGTATAATAAAGGAGTCTAATAGTGATCTAATGATCCCACTTCCCTTAAAATATAACAGGTTTTGTTCTATTTATTTAATTTCTCTGGGATGAAGTGGTATTTTGGGGGGGCAGAGAACAGCACAAAGCTAATGAGCTAGAAGAGAAATGGACACTAAAAGTAAATATAATTTGGGGCCTAAGGTATTTGGCACTTCTTATTTCAATTCTTTCACCAAGTGCATTTTAAATTTCTTCAGAGCTGATATAAATTAATGATCGCTATGGATCTGAAGTAACCTTGTCATGAAGGAATATTCTGTTAGTGTTGACATACTCATTCCCAACAAACATGAATCATCCAGCCTCATATCCCTATACCTCTGGCTGTACTATAATGTTTCACTAGAGTAGTTAGAATTAAAATGTCAGCATTAAATACGGCAGAACCAGACGGGCTGTGAGCACAATAGCCTCTCCAAATCCAATAGTTTTCTATTTAGCTAATCCCTTAAAGTGACTTGCTTCTAGGACAGCCTCCAAAACATCGTGTCAGCCAGTTGCATTCTAGTATAAAATCACAGCCAGAATCCCACAACACTCTGGGAGCTAGCACTTCCAGAAGCCATTGTGCTTTATCTCACACCCCTCCTTCACATGTGATAAAAGCAATCATGCTATAACATGGCGATGCTGGTATGACTGTTTGGTGAAATACAATGTTAACAGCAGAGTTCCTCATGCTTTGAAGAATGTATATTCTATATGTTTCAAAATGTTTATTTTCAGGGCTCGCCAAGCAGCGGCGAGCCTCGCGGAACTGCACGCTGCGCATGCGCAGACCGCGCTGCGCAGCCACACCGGGCTAAAATCTACTCGCCACGGGCAAATAGATTACATTAATTTTTGAACCCTGGTTATTTTAATGTCCTTAGTTCCCACATCAGTCAACAAGATTGCTCCCTTAATTCAAGTCATTTTTAAAGTGACCGTAGTACTGATATTGATCATACTGGAATTTGAGGGCCTTGTCCAAAGAACAGCCTCTTAGGCAGCAGCAGTGCCTTGAGGTCATGTGAGGGTCAGTGAGAGGGTACTTTAGTCTCCATGCCCAATGAGGGCTGATCCAGTATCCTTTGGATTCATTGGAAACATTCCCTTCTACTTCAGCGAGTGCCGGACCAAGACCTGCAATCCTTAGCTTCCTTGGAGAGATTGCTAATAAGCTTGCCAGTTATGGTATGATGTGGACTGACAGTAACAACCTTCAGTGACATGTAACTGTTAAATGGTTCAGACTGAGTACTGGATAGCTTGAGAGACTGGTAATGGGATATTGAGCACTACTATTGATCAGAGCTGTATTCACACTGGTGACCTATAAGTGAAAGCCTGATTGTCCCATTTCTAATCTCTTGAGCTATCTGGTCCTTCAGCCCAAGCTATTTTACTTCTATGTGCAGTTGTAACTCTCTTGCATGTTAAAATAAATTCTAGGTTTTCATATTTAACACTAATAAAATTCAAGGACATTCAGGACTTAGCCGCTGTTCCATGCTAAATTTACTTCTTTGGTTTGATTGATCCAAGGTGCTCATGCTGGGCTGGACTGTTTCACACCATATGGCTGTAATATCTAGTCAAAACAAAAAATAGGCCCCTGAAACACAAGCTTTGTACCTCGTAATTTCATTGTTTGTGTGCAATGTTAGCCCCTTAAGACTCAGTTCTGCCCTTAGGTACATGCATGAGACAGCCATCTCTTGAGCTATCAGGTTCTTCAGTCCAAGCCATTTTACTTCTCTGTGCGGTTGTAACTCTCTCTCTCTCTCTCTCTCATGTTAAGATAAATTCTAGGTTTTTGTATTTAACATATATAAATATTACATAGGAAACATTCTGGCATGTTCCAGGATGGGCCTGAGCCCTAAAATATGTTTTGATACAGATCACCTCTTAAATAGGTTTTTTTTAAAAAATAGAACTTATAAGTTAATCGTCTAAAAGTAGTATTGAGATGTGATGCTTCTGTTGACTTAAGCATTAGCTCCTTCAGACCAAATTTATGATCAAAAGAATCCTTCTGATTCTTTCATTTAAGATAGGAAATTCTGTTAACATCTTTTGATTATTATAGTGACACTCACTACAGACTATCAACATGTTGAAACTGTAGGCGAGAGGTGGGCAATAATTTTAGAACAGGAGACTACTTCACAAATTTTTGAAGTGGTCTCTGGCTGTCCTGGAAGGGGTGGGGCCAGGACAGTTTCCATGCTTCCATGCCCACAGACCCTGATTGACCTGGGGTGCAGGACCACGTTAAATCTTTGACCCCCACAGAGGATTATGAAAACTGGAACAGCTGGTGGTTCCTTCTAGGCACCACACACCCCTGGTAGCGGGAGGAGACTTTGTGTGCTCCCCCATCAGAGCCTGGGGACGTGGAAGTGCGCAATCTCTCATCCCATCTCCGCCCTGCAAGGAGTGTGCTGCATCTAGAATGAGCCACCAGCTGTTCAAAACACCTGGCAATTCATTCTGAGCACCGAGTGCCCCTGGCGAGGGGAGGAGACTTTGTGTGCTCCCCCATCCACAGGTCTTGATTGGCCTGGGAGCAGGGAGGCGGCAGGGCAGCCGTGGGCTGGATCAACCAGCTTGGCCGGCTAGATCCAGCCCATGGAGGCTCTTACTCACCCCTGCTCTAGGCCCTTCAGTGTCAGACTGTTACTCATGAGTCAAATCCAGATGAAAGGGTTATGAAAACTGTCTACTGTATTGGAGCAGTTGTCTGTTTCAAGCCCACATTAAATTAACCATTAGCAATAAATAAAGCGAATCTGCCATTGCACACAACACTCAGGGCTTTTCTTATTTCAGTTTTGCAAATGAATGTGTTTAATTTCTGGGCATACTGCAAAGCCTCTTTGTGACCTCCACCAAGCCATGTTTATTAGACTGGAATAGGGAAGGGAAAATATCCCAGACCCATTGCCAGTGTTCCCTCTAAGATTTCCAATTCTTGGGTGGGTTGAATTTTCTTTTGAGTGGATTGAAATTTCTTATGTGCAACACCAATATGGAGGTAACCTATGGATGTGCACCCACCAGTACAAACAAAAACCATAGGTATAAATATATATTTTAAATGGCCCATAGGTGTGGAAGAAAATATATTAAAACAAGGGATAATTAACAAGGAGCAATTCTTATGATTATTTAATATGAAATCAAATAAAAAGAAAATTAACACTACACTTGGCTGAAGAAGTAGGTTGTGCATACGAAAGCTCATGATACTATTTATATATTTTTGTTAAAGATGCTACAGAACCCTTGTTGGTTTTTTAAGGTCTTTTTTTTTAGTTACCAACTAACAGGGCTACTCCTCTGAGACTTTGGAGTACATGTATTATCATCCTTTCTAACAGACAGATGCATGTTTCAAAGGTCTTGCAAATAAGGTTTCCTACTACAAAACAGCTAGCATCACACCTAGTACTTGCTACTTCTGTCTCATAAAAGTCAGAACTCTAGTATATAGCAAAGATCTGGCCTTAATGCAATGCAGGTTGCCATGTATTAATTAGTAACACAAGATTTAAACATTAAGATCAGAGTTTTAGATATCTGCAACACTCAAAAAAAATTCTGTTAAAAGACTCTTTTTCTTTCTTACCATAAGCCATTAACACAGGGGTGGGCAATACATTTTGATGGGGGGACCACTCCAAGAATTTGGTAAGTGGTCAGGGGCCACACTCTTCACTTATATTAATGGAGGAAGTGTGGGGGTCTGTGATGGAGGTGTTGGGTGCATAAGGGAACTTGGGGTAAGGGATTCAGGTGTGGGATCTGGGAGAGAGATTGGATGAAGTAGGGGATCATGACCTAGGGCAATGGACTGGGATGAAGAAGGGGTACAGGGCCTGGGGCACAGGAGTAAGTAGAGGGATTTTGGCTGTGACCAGGGATAGCGGATTGGGGTGCAAGATCTGAGGGGGGTTGTGGCCTGAAGTGGGGCATAGAAGAAGATGCAGTGTCTGGGAAGGTGTATGGGGGCTGGAGTAGGGGTGCAGAAGGTTTGGGTTACATGGGGTAGGACGGCAGAAGGGAGGCAGAGGGTTGGGGCGGTAGGGAGGCACTGAAATGCCAGAGATAGGGCTCTGACTGGGAGACCTTCCCTGGCTCCAAGCCAGCAGCCCAGCAGATTCCGTAGCCAGGGTCCCTGCCTTCCAGCCCCAGCACGTGCTCAGGGGAGCTGCAGGAGCTGTGTATATTGCTCTAAACCAGGGCCCTTTGTTTGTGGCCCACGCTGAGGTTTGGGTTTACATGGGGCTCAACATGTGACCTGCAGGTGGGAGCCAAAATAAAAAGGTAGTCAATGTAATGGTCTTCTGTTAATATGGATTTTAGTAGTTAAATTCCTGGACTGTCATTGCTCATTAAAAGTGCTGTCATACGGCTGGAAATCAGGTAAATATTGCATTTTATTAATGTCAGCAGAACTGACTTAAATGGGCCTGTGTATTGTGTAGTCTTGCCTTAATCTTTGTATTCATGCCCGTCAGTGTGAAAGAAGATATTTGTGGCCCTTAGCATGTGCTGTGAGTATCATTGTGGCCACCGGAACTTCCAAAGTTGAGTAGCCCTGCTCTAAACTGAATGCTGTGAGCCCGGGTGCACGCGGGGGGGGATGATGATGGAGGAGGGGCACTTCATATGCTTCCTGTCTTGCAAACAGGCAGCTGCTATTGGTCAAAACCAGCTAATGGGAGCTACTGAGGGCGGGGGCAGCATGAGAAGCCTGTCTCCCTTCCCTCCAGGCTCTCAGCATTCAAAAACACACACATGGCCCTGCACCCAGCTTTCCTGAGTGCCAAGTGGGAGCAGGGCAGGCAGGGAGCCAGCTGAGGCTCTTGTGGCCAGATCTGGCCCGCAGATCACCTTTTTCCCAGCCCTGCAGTAGAGGCTGGGGCCAGCTTCTCCATTTATAGCAGAAGCAGCTGTTGGTGCTTCTGCTCCTCCAAGAGGGCGGGCGAGTGCCCTGCCCCCCTCTTTCCCCAGCCAATCAGCTGAGCTTCCTGCCTGCACAGGAAGTTCTGAACCTCTGTGTGAGGCTCAGAACAGGGCTGCGCGGGTGCACAGCTTACAGGGAACCTTGCCCATTGCTAATTTAAACTCTGCTCAGAAGAAGATTGTGCAAAAATATCTCCTCAGTGTTCTTCCCCCATTTTAAAATGATTGACTTATTACCACAAGGGGAATCCTTCCCCACACAGAAAATAAAAGGAATTTCTGATAGTAGTAGCAATGGGATTTAGCTTTCATGAAACAAATGTTATGCTGTAGGGTGGGTTTCTGTGTGTTTCCCTCTAGCTATATTTGCAGCAATAAGCTCATCGTTTCTGTCAAAACTATGCTTCCCTCTCCCCATTTTCCTTGCCCTACAGACTCTTTGTAACAGAAGTCCTGCATTCTCTGCAATACAACTTCCACGCATCCCTGCTCATTTCCACAGAAACCCTACAATCCTACCCATTTTCCCCCTGCATCATTCCATTGCATTATTGCAGCATTTGCATATTAGCTAGTGGATTGTAGGTTACATTCATCCAATATAGCATGAAATGACTCAAGGGTATGTTATGTATTGTAGTGATGCCATAGAGCTAATTGTGTAAAGCAGTGCTTTAAGGATTGTTTTTCAAGGAGGGTTTGTCTTTTTAATCTCCACTTAAGGTTCATCAAAGTGTTTGTGGACATAGAATATCCTTTGATGGCTTTTCAGCTCCAGTAAGACAGCCAGTGTAAGATAGCAGTCAACAAACTGATTAGATTATCAGAGGACTCGGATATGAATAGCACAAGTAAAAAGTACATAAAGGATCACAAAAGAAAGGACTGATACAATTTTAGAACTGTAAAAACTTGAATAAAAATAACAATAACGGGTCTCGTGTACGCATACTATAATGGCAAAATTGGAAAAATCAGAATAGTGTTAAAATGTTAAGCTGCTCTAATGATCTAGGTGGGCAGATCTGAAGATAATAAAATATTTGGGAGCATGTACATATTCTCTAACCAAAGTATAAAGCATGTTATGTGCACTAAAGAGGCTGAATAAATAATGAAAAGGTCTGAGACTAAAATTCTATTGTTAGAATAGATACATGAACAATAAATACAGTTGAAACATTATGGACTAAATTCCCCCTTTGGTGCAACTTCCATTGGCTAAAACAGGTACACAGAGGACAAATGTGACATTTTATTTTATACAGATATATTATAGGAATGACAGAAGAATGTTCATTATTTGGTAGAATTTTCTTTTCTCTGTGCTGTTTGCAGAAATGTGTGTGTGAAATCTGCCAGATGATATATAGCCATCCCATTACCTGTCTTCTTCTGGCAGGTAACTAGTTAGATTTGTGTTAAACAGGATTTGCTTTGCCATTTCCATTTGCTGCGAGAATGGAAATGTTACGATATGCCATATGACCAATCAATAACTGGAAAGTGCATTGCATGAGTCATCTGAAACCAGCAGGTTGGAGAATGTTCGTTGTTACTGGGATTAAAGCTTCCAAAGGGTGGCTCTGCAATCAGTAAATCTGCAGCACCTCCTCTGAGTGTCTGGCTTTCACTAATAAAAATAGACCCTGTAGTCTTGGGTTGAAATAATTCCTGCCCTTATTGTTTAGCTGCCTGATTTTTCTGAGCTCTAAGAATGAAGTGAATTTGCCATAAGCAAATCTACTGCTTTGCCATTCGGCCAAAAATAAAATGAGACTAGAGTTTGTATCTTGTTTTCATAATCTTTTTTTTTGTGGGGGGTGGGGGGAGCCTTTTTTGGTCTTGCTCTGGTCCAAGCAGAATAAGCACCCAACAATGTTAGAAATAGACCATATGTCCCAGTATTTTCTGTAGTCTCTACTAACAATGTTTTATGACAATAAAATTGCAGGGCTATAATAATCAGGAACAAAGAAGTTATCCCAATGTCTTCAGAATTCACGCCTGAGACTGAGCGTCAGCGACTACAATATCTGGTAAGAGACCTGAGGGCTGTACTAGCTGCTGCTGCTAACTGTTGCTGTCATGTTCGCAAGCATTGTTAGGTAACATTTTATTATAGCACGTTTATGAGCAAACTGCTTAGGGTATATAACTCATTCCTGTTATTTACTGTACAAGGTATAGAATGTAGCCATCTTGACATTTGGGTATGAAACATACTGGTGCATATTTTTTCCCCCCTTGTTTTATTAGCATGACTCACAGATATCTCTGCTTAAGCTGAATCGACCATAGAGGTGGTCTCATTCAGTGTGAGTAACTATGAATCAGGAGCGATGGATAGTGTTTAAATGTTAAGCTGCTCTAGTTTGCTTAGGCAGCAGAACCCCCTGAAGTCAATGATTAGCTGATGAGAGAAAGATGCATTGTGTGCAAAACACTCGTACCCTAGATGCCATGTAACAAATAACCAAATATATTTTGAATTTCTGACTCAATCCACCATTTCATTTTTACACCATTGAAGCTAACAGTTGAGCCCACTGATTGCTGTATCACATATGAGATCATAAAAAGTAGGCATTGCAAACAGATTTCTTATCTGCTACAAACCAGTCTTTTTTGGTTTGCCTTTCAAGAGTTAAAAGTTAGTGCAGCCTCATTATTAACTGGGTAAGTCAACGCCTACTGTCCTGCTGCTGTTCCTAAAATACCTTTTATGTTTAGCCTGGTCCAATTGTCATAGTATTTGGCAGGGCAGATATGCAGGGTTGTTAGGGGTTTCTTAAATGCTTTTGAATGAAATGCCTTTTTGTCTTTATTTAGATTTAAGTCCTATTCCAGTTCATTGCTTGAGTCTGAAATTTTCAGAGAAAAGAATTACTTTGGGAAGTATTCATATTCAGAGAGCCAAACACAAAACAGGCCTAATACATATTTATGCTTAGTTATATTTAAAATGATTTGTTTTCCTATAAAATAAAGGGAATCTGTAGTATCTTGAGAGCCTGGCACGTCTCTGGGAAATAAGAGATAAAGCACTGCCTACAAGGGATTTTTGCTCTTTTGATGTCCTTTCTGGCTTATATGTGAAAACAGCAGCTGATTTGAAAAGCACTTCTGCTGTTTCCCCTGGAATTTTCTTCACCTTTGTTTATTTCATTTGTATATGTAGCCTGAGCCCGAGGTATCATGTTCAAAGGAAATACACATAAGATAGCAAAAGCATGAAACAAAATTAGAGATAATTTCAAACATTCCATAAGTAAGACTTTCACTTTAGTATACAAACAAAACAAGGTACTGTAACCACCTACCAATACTTTGAGACACTTGGAAAACATCTGTTTTTTAAGGCGAACCTCAAAAGAACTCTGTTTTTTTGTTTACCTTAAATAAGCACCTCACTCCAAAAAATCCAAATGCTTAATTAAAATGTATCTAAACTATATGAGGTTCCTGGTCATCCTCATCTTTCCAGGGCCCTCATCTGGCTCTTTTCATCCTTATGTCACTGGAAACCAATATTCACTGCACTCCCTTGACTTAAGGGTATTTACTTGGGATTTGTTTGGATGCACGTGTCTGGCTTCCCATTTAAATGTAGTTTCCCAGTTCCCCCTCCCATGCACACTGAACAACACAGTCTGCACATTCTGGTCATTTTAGCATAAATATTTCTCTCTGCAGTTGTCAGTGCCTGTAATATTACCTCAGTCGGAATATGTGTTTAGTTCAAATGAACCATAAATCCACTGCAGTCTTGTCTCCTCCAGAAATACAGAAGAAAGTGGCCCAGTTCACTGTTGGAACTGGAACTAGAACTGGTTTAACAGTACAGGAAAACTTTTAGACATAGGATTTTCTGACCAGTCCAAATTATAACACAGTTTTAGTATGGCCTGTCCTAAGATATCCATGAGAATGAACCTTCTGGAGCACTTGGGCTTCCATTCATCAACTGTCTAGTAAGGAATAGCTTCATCTATTGTTACTACTTTAGTAGAAAATTTAACTAAATGCAGACCCTGGCTTTCATTGGTTCCATAAAGCTGTATGGATATTTGCAGCATAAGTAGCATGCTCTGTCAATGAGTAGAAACTTCTTTGAGCTTCCAGTTGCAGACCCCCTCCTATCAGGCATCTACTCTTAAAGTTACAATAGCTAACCATGCAGATCATATAGCAAAAGGTATCCAAGTGTTACATTTGCATTCCCTTCTCTCTCCAGATTCACAGCACTTGGGGTTGTTTGCTCTCAGAGAGGTTCCATGCATGTAGTAGACACTTCTCTAGACAGGCTTTTGCCAGCCTCTGAAGTGTTGTCCTTTTGCTTCAAAATAGTGAGACTGTGCACTGATCTGTTGCCTTCTGGAGTTTTCTGACACGTCCGCATTTGAGCTAGCAAAGAATGTATCTGTTGAGATTGGCTGTTACCTTTTGAAGAGAGTTTTCATTTGAATATTCTATATTTTGCCATTTAGTGTGTTTTTGCAACATGTATTTTACCATGTATTCCCTTTCGAAAGTTTGAGTACTATCAACTAAATGTATTGCAGACCGGTATATCATTATCATTTGCATTATAGTCATACTTAGAAATCAGGGCTAACCACTGTCTGTACACAGTTCAAGGCAATGTTCCTGCCTCAGAAAGTTAGCAGTCTAGAAAGACCAGGAGTAGGCAAAAGGAATTGTTCTTGTTTCTTTTTGTGGTTGGGGAACTGTGGCTCAAAGAGATAATATACCTTGCTCTGCAATACATAAGAAGTCTGTTCTGGAGCTGGGAACTGAACACAGATCTCTTGAGTATGTCTAGTGCCATAGTCACAAGATCATTCTTTCCCTCATATAATTCTTTTAAATAGATATTTCTCTGTCCAAAAGGTTAGTTTACAAAGTACTCCCTGGTATATGGCAACACTTTATATGATTTGGGGAGGGAGAGCTCCTTTCAACTTCCTGATAATGGGATAGTACGGTTTACTTCCAAAATATCAGTTTTGTCCATATGTCTTACTCTCACGTTTCTTTACACATTCACCTTAGATCCAAATCTTCAGATGCACCAAAGCTCTGCTTGGTGCACTGGGCAAAAGGAAAGCGCAAAGGTGGCTATAAGCTACTTTTTGTGCCCATCTGGTGCTAGGGAAAGCCAATGTCAGTTCTATGCCAGCTGGAAACTTTCCTGTATTAAGGGAAACTACAACTGTCCACTGAGGATCTGACCCTGGAGACTTGTTTTCTTTGTCTAATGTTTCCCCCTATTTAGATTCCCTGTTGTTTTGCTTGAATATGGATCCAGCCCTAGCAGTGTTTCTGCGTGCATCACACTCAACTCATTCTAGTTTGTCTGGGGTCAGGCACTAAAATGTACTGCTTCAGAAAAATGTACAACAATAACTGTCCTCCTATTAAAGGAATAGTAATATACCTTGAAGCTTGGCTATATGTGTGCGTAAAAATGCCAGCCCTGATAACACTATGAGTTGCAATGAAACTTCTGATGTTGGATGTCAAAATGATACATTCTATAACATGACTGAACAAGTCAGTATCAAACAACTTCACAGAGAGAATTGTGAGGCACATGAATGCACTCTACAGCCTAATTTGTTGGGATATTTATACGTAAATATGACTAGGTTTTCACATTTGCTTTGCAGATCAATTTTAATAAAAAGGCAAAAGGGAAACCCGCTACTTGAAAGAAAAGTGACTCACATTTCCATGTGTGGGATGCTTTCTACATGGCTAACTGTTAAAAGAACATAACTAAGGGCGACTCTTTGATATATCCAACCATAAAATGGCTGACTCCAAAAGCACATAATACAGAATACTGTAGATTTGTGCCAAAGCAGACAGTAATAAAGATCAAAATGGTGGAAAATGCTTTTTGTGCCCTAAAACTAGAATAGTATAGTGAAGCCTTTTTAATTAGATTAAGGATACAGAAAGTAAAGTATTTGGTATTCACTGAGATTGGTTGCTTTTGCTTTAAAGCGAAGTAACATTTTTCTGTGAAGTATATTTTCCCCTTAGCATTCTTTATAACCTAGACTTAGTATATGCAAAATCATTGGTAAATGTGGCATCTAATCACTGCTTAAATGTTATTAGAATCGATTGCCATTTTGCTTTTGTTGATCAATTACAGAGATTTCTTTTGTCTGCTTGTGGATCTCCTTTAAAGAGCTGCAGATGTTTAAGGTTTTTGTTGTGTATGTGTTTTCTTGTACTATTGCAAAAGCCAATCTGCCACCCAGGGAAGGCAAAGAGCCATGCTTTGTAGTGAAGAAGGAACAGTTTTAAGTCAGTCTGAAAGGAGTGAATCCTGGATTTTATAGTAGCATATTCTTACCACTTTATAGAATTACCAGGGAAACATCAAGAATAACTGCAAAAGAAATGTTCCTTCACATAAGAATTCAGCTCACATGCAGACACCAGCAGCTTCCAAATTCCTCTTCTCCTTCTGTTTTACTGACGTCAAAAATACTAGAATCAAGTTAAGATTCTGAGATTATAAATCAACCATTGAGGGTTGGCTGCAGAAGAGAAATCTTATTTGAACATTAGCAGTCCACTGATAGCTCTGCCAGCTTTATTAATCTTATTTCACGTGTGACCTTACATTTTCCATCTGAGTAAATCTTTATGAAATGCAGTCTTTCACAATCACTTTCCCTTTGCAATAAGGGAAATTCTTGTTTTCCAAGAAAAAAAATTGCTAAAAGCCTTATGGACTTGGTTTCTTTTGGACCTCTCTATAGTAAAACAAGCAATTTTATAATCCACGGGTGAAAAACCCATGAGTGTTAGGTTTCGTTGTTGTTGTTTTTGTTGTTTGTGTTTTAAACAGTGCTGTCTTTTTAACTTCAGAGAACACCAAGCTTTGACTGCATTTATAAATATTTGCTCAAGATAATACAATTTAAAAAAAAATGGAATCAGCAACATTCCAAACTAAATACGGATTTCACTTTTTAACATGGTAGATGAAAAGAGTAAATAGTGGAAAATCCCAGCCAAAGTTGTAATATAATATTGAGTTTCTGGAATTTATTTAGAAAATCAGGAAAATATAAAATTCTCTATTAAAATTAGTAATCAGGTTTCTGTCCCATCTCTGAGCTCTCAGAAATTACCAAATATATTTAATAGTGCAATTTACTAAATTAATGGTTTTAGACATGTATAGTTTTCAATAAAAAAGAAAGATAAATTCAATGATTGTATGTAAATTTACGTATAGGATATCTAAAATACTAAAGTAAAAGTATAGAAATCCTCTTTAGTTTTGACATCACTAGATATTTTTTAAAATCGGTACAGGTTGGACCTCCCAGGTCCAGCACCCTCGGGACTGACCAATCTCAAACGAGGTAGTTTGCCAGACTGGGGAAGGTCAGTTCCAGCCACTCTGCTGCCATCCTGGGCTCTCCTCCTGTTCACCAGCTCCTGCTCCCCTCACAGCTGACCACCCCACAGCTACCACCAGGCTCAGCTCCCAGCCCGGATGTTGCCAGACCAGAGATGTTCTAACTGTAATATCTCAACAGTATTTCTTTTAACAGAGAACAGAGATCCATCTACATGGACTTTTATGACAATATTTTAGGGGAACTTCATTGAAGATTACAGTTATGAAATACAGTAATGTTGTTCTGTGCTGAGAAGGGATTTGGTGGAACTTACATGCTTGAGAGTTGGGCCTTGAAAGTAGACTGCAACCTAGTCAGCTACTCAGAAAAACATCTGTCTTGATTCCATTTCAGTGAAGCTGGAGGTTTTTCCCCAAAAGATGTCTGGATAAAAGAATGGAAGCAATTGATTTCTTTTAGGCAAGAGTTGTGATGTGTTAAGCCTGATCTAGCTCCCACTGAATTCAGCAAGTTCATGCCTTAAATGGAAGGAATATTTTATTGTGACCTATTTGTACAAGAGCTGTTGTATGGATCAGTAAATGGCACTCCCAACTAGTCACTTTTCATGAGCGCTAGATTTATGACATACCTAGAAACTAATGCCAGCTCATTTGATCTTCCCTGAGTGCAGCTGCTCGTGAAGATAAGGCATATTTTATTCCCTTAGCCAGCTGAACAGGACAAAAGGGGCCATTTTCAGAAGGCTGAAGGAAATGCAACTTCTTTCTGTCTACTGTAGGCCCAGTGATCCCTGGTAAATTTGACTCCGTTTGTCTCAGGCAGGAGTTCACTGTCAATAAATGCAGAAAACCCATCACATGTAAATTATCATTAAATGTTTCTTTCATTTGTCCTTTTGCTGCTGCTGCTTATGGTAGAATGTGGAGAGGAAACACAACTGCTAATGATGTGCATGAGCTCAGATATAGTGTTAACAGATTCACTTTTCACTTCAGGGGATTTCGGTGTTACTGCCTCCTAGGACCCAAATGAAAAGGAGTCATTTAGTCTGATATTGGTCCCCATCACAGAATCACCATACCCTTTAGTAACACTAGGGGGCTGTGCCCCCTGCTCGCTATGCTCACTGACTCCCCTCTCTCTGGGCGTAGGCGTCTGGCCAGGGGGAAGGAGGCAGGAACAGGCTGGGGGGTAGGTGTCTGGCCAGAGGGAAGGGGGGCAGGAAGCAGGCTGAGGATGTGGGATTTCAGTGGAGGGTGTGTGTGAGGGGGCTGGGGGCATGAGGTCCCAGCAGGGCAGTGAATGAGGGTGTTGGGTGTGCTGGGTCTTGTCAGTGTGGTGAGTGAGGGGGCTGGGATGCGGGGTATCAGCAGGGGTGGTGAGCAAGTGGATTGGGTGCAGGGTCTCAGCAGGGCAGTGAGTAAGCAGGCTGGAGGTGCGGGGTCTCAGCAGGGCAATGAATAAGGAGGCTGGGGCCACGCTGGGAGCCCATGCTGGCATTCCAGCCTCACCCCCACAAGCCGAGACCCCATCCCCCCACCCTCTCACTCACTGACCTGCTGAGCCCCCTCCCCCGCCCACCCCTCCAGCTCCCTCACTCACCAGCTCCAGCTCAGCCCCCCTTCTCCCCTGATAGCAGAGAGCCCGCACTGGTGCTCCAGCCTCACCCCCTTTCTCCCCTCTCCCTGTGAGGTTGAAGCGCCAGCACTAGCTTACTGCAGGGGGCGGGAGAGAAGAAAGCCCCGAGACTCCCTGCATGTTGCCGTTTCCCTTCTCTCCCCCAGCTAGAGGAACAGCAGGAAAATCCTCCTTGAAGCACATCCCTGTGCTGCTGTTCACCCAGCCACGGGAGGGGGAAGGGAAGTGGCAGTGCACGGGGAGCCTCGGGGCTCCCTCCCTCCCACCCACAGGAAGCCAGTGCTGGTGCTTCAACCACGCGGTGGGGTGAGGTGGTAGAAGTACCATATGTGAGGGGGCTGAGGGTGCGCAGTCTTGTCCGGGCAGTGAGCGAGAGGGCTAAGCGTGTGGAATCTCAACTGAAGGGGGACTGAGTAAGGGGGCTAGGCGTAGCACTAGGAGGGGCTGCAGCTGATAGGGCTGCGGGGGAAGAGGCTGGTCAGTGAGAGAGGTGACTAGGACCAGGGGGCAGGGCCGGGCAGCCAACTGCGGTGGTAAAGGTGGCCTAGCCCTGGGTGGCCGGTGGCAATAGTAGCATCATGGTGTGAGGAGGGGCTGCAGCCAGTAGGGTTGTGAGGGAAGAGGCTGGTCAGCGGGAAAGGCAGGGGTGCATATTCTGGGCATGGTCTGACCAGCGGCAATGGTAGCGTGGTGCGAGGAGGGGCTGCAGACTGCAGAGGAAGAAGCCGGAGCTGTCTGGAGCTGGGGGCGAGATGACACCAGTGATGTGATGATGTCACTCTGTCGTCCCACAGGAAAGAAAAATGTATATAGAGAGAAAGATTAGCAAGCAGTCTTTGGTCAAGGGACCCAGGCTCTCAATAGCTCAAGTGCAACAGATCAAAACTGAGGAATATTGGCAGAGCTGTGTAAATATTATTAGGGTCAGTCCAAAAACATTTCACCAAAGCTGTTTCTGCCAGAAAATTGGGGGGTTTTTAACTGAAATTAAATTTTCTGTGAATGGTTTCTGCTTTCCACACAAAAGAATGATTTTTTTAAATTGAATTCCTGAAAGCCAAAACATTTTGGCTGGAAACAGAAGTATTGTGATTCTGAAATGCCACCACTGTGCTTCATGGGAATTACAATTGTGGTGCTTCATGCTGTAGTCCATTTCTATGGACCAGGCTCATTGAACAAATTTAAACTCCCACGATGCACTGCCACCATGCAGTTGCCATGATGAGTTCCATCACAAGACTGCCTTCCATCACCAAGAACTGACACCGTGGTGCATCATTTAGGAAGATGCAGTTTAACCTGGCACACAATGGAGAATGGGAAAATGAAGCACCCAAACTACAATTTTCATGAAGCAGGACAGAAATATTTCAGTTGTTGGCTGAAAATTTGAGCAGGAGGGGCAGATTCCATTTTCTCACCAGCTCTGGTAAATGTGCTTACCCCATACTATGGTTGGATCTGTGCAGCATGAATAATTATTCACTTCCAGGACCAGATATACTCATGATACAGAAAATATTCTATAACCCAGGGTTGGTTTATTATCAGCAATTTGTCAGGAACTAGTATAAGTTTTTAGCAGGAGAAATAGGTCAGAACTGCTTTGTTTTTTTAATAAGGAAAGCAATTAATTAAAAAAGTGCTACAAAAATGGAAACGGGCTAGCTGAATGAAGACTACAGGTACCATGGTATGTTGGTAACACTAGATTGTTGCTGGTGCTGAACTAGGGGGAAGGAGCCTGGCTGTGCATGCACGCTCTCTCTAGTTCAGCAGCTATAAAATGGGATGATAATTAAGGCTGCGATTCCATCCTGCAGGTAATGGATTCCATGACATTCAGGAATCGTCGTGACTACTTCTGGCGCAGGGCTGCTGGAGCAGCAACTTCCAGAACAGCTGACGGGCGGCCAGCCCCAGGCCTTCCAGAACAGTGGCTGGCATTGGGCGCTGGAGCAGCAGCGCTCAGCCCTTACCTCAGTAGCCACTGTTTCTTGCCCATGACCTGTCTGTGACTTTTGCTAAAAATACCCATGACAGAATCTTAGCCATGATGATAATGCTTATCTGCCTTATCAAACTGCCTTGAGTTAAATGGGTGACTAGTGCTATAGAGCTGCTAAATGTTAATATGTTAAAAGTAGGGGAGAAATAGAAGACCTGGGGGAGATCTCACTCCTCTAAGAAATAGAGTAGTGGAGAAATCTAATCCAATACCCCCTAATCACCAAATAGTCTGTCAAATTTTTATTCCTGTGTACGAATACTGTTTGCTAGGATCATCGCCTCTTTTTAAACAGTAAAAAATACATAAAAGCGGGAAGGGAACGACTATCTCATACAATATGAATGATTTTTTGAGTATGATATGAGTATGGTTTCTCATTTTTTGCCCATAGGCTTTCATGCAGCCCCACTTGCTAGGAAACGAATTCACTCATTTAGAGTTTCCAAGGAGGGTGCAGCGCAAGGAAGTTGGGAAGAGGATGCTCTACAGGGACTTTAACATGACTGGCTGGTAAGTGCATGCTGTTGCTGAGCACTGAAAAGGGAAAAAAGTCAGCGTAAATCTGTCTAAGTAAAAAATGTGCATGTATTGTGCGAAGGGATCACCCTCTGTGTAACTTTTCCTTTTTACTAGTCAAAACCTTAAATAAATCACAGAGATTGTTGTCTAGTGTTATGCCCTTTGCTTAGTCTTGGAGTGAGATGATAGTGAGGCAAGACAAAGGACATACCATGTGACTCTTTCATGTGTTTAAAATAATTATTTTATAAATATGGTAGTATCTGGTTTAACATTCATTTTCTTGAATGATGTGCCACAGAAGTGCTTGTAGGGTAGATTGCCCTAGACTTTTGAAAGGAATTGGATATGGTGCCGCACAAGAAGCTACTGGGGAAAACAAGTTATTGTGTGAAGGGGCAAAGTATTAAAAACAGGTAAGTGAAGGGAAACACAGAGGAGAAACAAATGATCAAATTCCCTTTTGGCAAAGGGTTAACAGCAAGGTGAGTCAAGAGTCTGTAATAGTTATTGCAGTGTTTAATATATTTATCATTTCTCTGCAAAGGGGAATGAGTAGTGAGGTAGCCAGATTTGCAGATAGTCCTGTTATTTAAGTTAGTCTAGAGTAGAGAGTAATGGGAGGAACTTCAGAGACCTAAACTAACTGGGTGAATGGGCAACACAATGGCAAATGGATTTCTGTGTTGATAAATGCAAAAGAATCCGCACAATAAGGGGGGAAATTTCAACTACTCAATCACCTTATAGGGTTCAAAATTAACAATATTGACACAGGCAAAATCTGGGCATCATTGTGAACTGCTCAATGGAGTTGTGAACCTGTCATCAAAAAGGCAAATACAATGTCAGGATGAATAAGGAACAGATGGTGAATAATACAGATAATATTTTGATATTATATAAATCAATTATATGTCCTAATCTCAGTGTGATGTACAGCACTTCTCGTCCTACCTAAAAGAGAACATTTGCAAAACTAGAGGTGTGTTTAGGGACATAAATAAGACATGAGGAGATTGGAGGGAAATGGCAAATAGCCTTATAAAGGAGATGCCTAAGAGGGGACATGACAGTATCAAATAATGAATGGTATAAAGGAGATATGTTAGGAGCTTCTGTTCCCCTCTCCCATAACATAAGATTAACTCTTAAGGATTATGAGGTTTCCTGTATCTTTCTCTGAAGCATCTGGCATTGGCCTCTGTTGGAGACAGGGATTGCCATATTGGAAAGTCCAGTATCCTGTGTTCCCAGTAATGCTTGTGTATAAACTCTGTCAACTCTCATATATTCATTGTTGATGTTCTCTTTGCCTAAGGTAAGTCCACACTTGAATTTTTAGTCACATTTTAACATGTGTTAACAGAGTTACACATTTCAGCATAGACTGCATACAGGTAGCTGTTGCTAGGTTAGGATTAAACACAACTAGCAACAAACATTGGTATCCTGGAACAAACATTTGCATAGTATTTACACTGTAGTTTACAGTTCTGTTAGTTAACGTGTGTTCAGGGGTGGCCACCCGCAGCTTGTGAGCCGCATGTGGCTCTTCAAAGAAAAAATTGCGGCTCCCGCACCCGCGACTCTGAAAGGGGCAGTGTGTTTCTGTCTGAAAGAGAAAGAATCGCAGCGTCCCATGCAGACTTCAAAATGGCTGCCTTCAAAATGGCCACCTTAAAAGGGCAATGCCTGCTCTGCTCTTAAAAGGGCGGCGGCCGGCCTTTTTTTGTTTTTTGTTTTTTTCCTCAACAACTTTTTTCGCTCGGCTCTTTGCGCTGCATCCACCACTATTTTGGCTCTTTGTCTGTAATGGGTTGGCCACCCCTGTGTTAATCCATAACTAAAAATTTACACCTCAGTACTTCTGTGGTGAACTGAGAGCTGAAGAACAAGGTAATGGCCAGAGCCACAAAAATGCAAATGGAAGATGATGCTACAGCTCCCATGTAGCCCTTGTATTTAATGTCAGTAAAGAAGAGGGGCCACTTTTATACTGGAGTCATCAGTCTGAGAAAATGGCTGCAAGATACTCAACTCCAGACCAAGTCCAGTGCTATAAGCAGTCTCTCTTGTTTCTCTGTCAGAGCTAAAAACAATCAAATGGTGAAAGGCCTGTTATGGCCTCATGAAGCTTAGCTGATAAGGGTGCCATTTCAGGTTTAAATGTGCTTCCCCACTACCTGTGTATTCTTGTGTAATAATCTAGGCAGGAGTCCTCTGTTTAGCTCATTAAACAGGCCCCTCAGTTCAGTAGTTTGAAATGGCTAAAAATGGTTGATGTTAAAAAATCTAACATCCCTACAAGCTCAGTGACTATTGTTATTCATGATGATGATTACTCTCCTGAGGTTGCTTGCTTCTCCTTTTTCCCTCCTTGAGTTAGGGTAGCTATTATGGTGTTTAAGCCAATGTCTCTTTCCTTTCCTTTTCCAGAAGATTCATTATGGTAGAGCCTGGTTTACTAAGCCTCTGCCAAATTTGAAAAGAGAGAGGGGCATAGGGCAGGGAGGAGTGTGTGGAATTCATTGGCAGTTCTTTGATCAGTATATCTCCTGCATGAGTGAGTAGATGTATGGGTGGTTTTAGAAAGAGAAACACTCATTCTCACACGCAATTATTGAGTGCAAGGGAAACTTACAAATTCCTGCGGTGTAATACATAGCCCTCAGGGTTTCTTTTGAAAAAGGAACTGCGCTTTATTTTAAAAAATCAGGGTGTTTTTCTGTGTTTTCTGCTAGAAGCTATGGGATTGTAATTTTTTCCCTTCTACTGTGGTCTGGGGCTTTTCAGAGTCTCAACAATAGATTGGCTTGGCCAGCTTGTTTGGATTACAAGAGGTTATTGTCTCTGGGACTGTCATAATGCAGTTGGGCTTCGTTTCTTTTTTCTTTTTTCCCTCCATGAAGTTTCTCCATTTCCACTGGCTTTGTTTCAGCAGCTCACAGTGGTAACAGAGCTGCCAAGCTTCTTCATAGCGTTAGGACAGCCATTGATCCAACAACATGCACTGCCTCATGCTAGTCTAATGCTGCATGTAATTGCTTTGAGACCAAACCTTTCCCTTCTCCCCCAATCTCTACCCCGCCCCCACTCCAAACTTGTCTCCCTTCTGTTCAGATTTTGTGCCAAAAATTCAATTATAGCCTTTAGGTGGGAGCTTAATGCAAGTCACCCCCCTCGGCGTTGTGTCAAGCAGCCATCACGGGATATATACTGTAGCTGGCATTGTATCTTAAGAGCTCTGTCTCCTGCTGAACAAGCCTCTGAGCCATCTCAAGCTGCAATTTTCTGGCAGATGTCTGTATTACTGAGTTGTAAGAACAGTTTCTCACAGCTGGATCTATGGTACTGGGTTCCCAGGCCCATGGCTGGTAGAAGTTAAACCTTATCATGAAGAGAGCATGTCTGGTATCTTTTCACATGTCCTGCTGGGCTGTCCGTGAGGCAACAGATACACCAGTGATGTTTCTTCACCTGTGGCTATAAAGTCTGGCGGCTGCATGGCAGCTTGTGAGGTTTCAGAATTTGTTTTCAGCCTGCATAGTGCCAAAATCCAAACCTTTGGAATGGTTTCGCGAAAATGGAACTGTGTAGAAATGGCTGTTTTGAGACTGAAACCTGAGCTTTTTGAATCAGGAAAGTTTTTTGTGTCAGAAATGACCAAAACTTTGGATGAAAAATCTTTCCTGGTGCAAATGTAATTAAAATCAGTGTGTCTTTGCAAAATATTTTAGCTTTGATGCAATTAATATGATTGAAAATGTTCTAACAAGCTGCTGTCCCACCTATATTTAAGGGATTAAAACTAGAAATGAAGTGAATAGAAGTCACAAGCAGCATCTGAGCATTCTGTGTACCTAACTGTACAGCTGTGCCCAGATCTGCTTTCTCTGAGAGGTATTATCATTGTTTACGGTTAGCTGCCAATGGTTATCACATTTTTGGGAGCAATTCCTGTATGTGACTTACTCCAAACCAAAAAAGGATTGTATTCTAGGACTAGTGCTAAACAAATAACATTTTACTCTAGAGCAGGGGTGGGCAATGATTTTTGATGGGGCGGGAGGCCACTCAAAGATTTTGGAAAGTGATCGAGGGCTGCACTCTTCCATGATATTAATGGAGGAGATGTAGGGTCTGGGATGGAGGTTGGGTGCAGAAGGGAGCTTGGGGTAAGGGACTGGGGTACAGGAGGGAGTCTGGAGTCTGGGAGGGAGTTGGGATGAAGCAGGTGGTTGACACGTAGGGCAGGGGATTGGAGTGCAGGGGTTTGGAATGTGACCTAGGGTAGGAGAGGATTGTGATCTGGGGCAGGAGATTGGGGTGCCAGATCTGGGAGGGGTATAGGTGTAAGAGGGGGACAGAGGGTTTGGGTATGTTGAGTTGGGGAGTAGGGAGCAGAGAGTTGGGGCAGGAAAGGGCTGAGGTGCCAGAAGCAGGCTGTGGCCAAGAGACTTCTGCCAAATAGCCTGCCTGCCTGTAGACTTAAAATGTTTCCCAGCCAGCCTGGCCATGTGCTTCATGAATAACTGAGTCGAGGAAGAGGGGGCATGATTCTTCTTGGCTGCCTGTTACTCCAACAAGCAGCTCGCATTGGCTGGTTTCTGCCAGAAACCGGCCAATAGGAATGTGCTGGGGCCGGGGCAGCTCCTAAAACTTTCCTCCTCCCCTCCAGTTTTAAAACAGAAGCGGAGCCCTGCAGCTGTGTTTCTGCACGATGCGTGAGGCTGCGGGGCAAGCAGGGGAGCCTGCCTGGGGCTCCCCGCTGCCTCTGCAGGCTGGATCCGGTGGCTTGGCGGGCCAGATCCAGCCCGCGGGCTGTATTTTGCCCAGGCCTGCTCTAGAGTCAATATTGTCCACTCCATGGAATGCTTCCAACTAATTTAAAGCTCTCTTTTCTTTTTAAGCGGAAAGGTCTTTCGGACTCTGATCATCTAATAAAATGAGTTTAAAGTCAGGGGTATTTTTTTAATTTTAATTGGGATGGATGACCTTTGCTTTTATTGTGTAGCCTGCATTGGTGTCTGTAGCTCACACTTCAGCTCTCAAAAATAAAGTTGTCTTAATCACTTAACAGGAATCCAAAATCCTACACAGAGAGCCAATTGTGCATGGTTTGGTTGGGAACATGCAGGTTGATTTGAACAAATATTGTCAAGGTGGATGCTGTCTTATCCTTTATTGCTCTGTTCAGTGTCCTCTGACAGCACATTCAGGTAGCCTGACAGAGAAGTGGATAAGCAGATTGAGAAATGCCACAGAGTGCTTTATGAAGCCAAGGCCAGCACTGCACCCCCGTTTAATATAAATTGATTTATTGAATCAAGCACAGAAACCTTGTTACAGAAACCTCAGGCTTTATCCTCTAGAGAACTACCTAATAAAACAGCCCCAACTGACACTCCTCATTAGCTTTCCCTTGGATCCCAAGGCAGTATTTAAAGTGACAGTGTCCCTCTTTTAAGCCTGAATTTATCTCCTGGTCAATGCCTGTGGGTCTAATTAACTTAGCATTATTAGTCTTATTCAGATAAGCTGCATTTCCTAACAGCTTGACTCCAAGTTGTAAAGAGTAATTGGAAGTCAGCAAACCCTGCAACTTCACCCGCTTGATTACACCTTTTAGCCATATTCATTCAACTTACCATAAAAAGTTCATATTTTTATTAGTATTGTATGGGCTTTTTTTGTCTAGTAGAACCCACTGTGCTTCCTCTGTTGAAATTCTGACTCTATTGTTGTGCTTAGACCTCAGTCTCATATCCTTTGGAGAACTGCCAGGGAGAGATCAAATTTTAATTTCATAATTACTTCACAAGAAAGCAGCCTTTTCCTGGTCGTGCCTGGTATTAATTTCCTCCCAGCGACTTACATTTTCATAATTTAATGATTAGGGCCACCTTGGCAGCTTTAGGCCTTTCTAGAGAAAAGTGGGGTAGGATGTCATTTTTGCAGCAGGAACTGTAATCCAGAGCTACTAGCAAACCGGGAGAAAATAGCAAGGTGAATTAGTCATTTGCATAGCTCCTATAATGGGAGAGGGGCTGGGAAATGGTTCTTTCCTGTGCACGGAGGAGGCATCTCATCGCCTGGCTGTCTGGAGCACAGCTCTCTAATGATAAATGGTTGTTTGCAATGTGCATGTTCTGCATGTTTTCAAGATTTGCAGCTCTGGCTGCAGGAGCAGCGGGGGATGAGACCTGACCTGCTGTGTACAGCACATCTCCTGACAATGATGAATGGCTCCGCTTTCCCAAGTGCACACATGCCGCAGGAACTGAGCCAGTGTCTTTGGGGCAGGATAAAACAAAGACAAAACAGACAAGTAATAGTCATTGCCGCACAGAAAGGAGAAATGTAAAGCTGCAAGATGCTATAGCAGTTCCCCATTGTTTGCGCAACAGACCCAACTCTGTTGGGGTCTCTGTAAAAATGAATTTTACCTCCTCAAATATATTTTAGTTTGAAAATCTTTTCTTTGGTTATGGTTGCTTGTTTTTTCCATTTTCTTCTCCCCTATTGCCACCACTACATTGGGCAGGTTTTCTAAATACATTTTACTCCTCTTTTGCACCTTCCATGTCAGGTTTTCAGTTTACCTTGTACACACCCATTCAACCTCCTGGCATGAAGATGACTGATTAGGAAACTGAGGCATAAGGAAATTAAATTTTCTAAAGCTGCTTAACATCAGACACCTGTATCCATATTTATGGTCCTTCCTAACCGAGGCCCTTATCCAGAAAAAGCAAATAAGCATGTGCTTAAATTCAGGCACATATTGAAATACTTTCCTGGATCAGGGTTTGCGTTGCTTGATTGTGTTCCTTAACCATAGTGAACTAACATTTCTCTTGATTGAAGGAATGGGAATAAGTGGATAATTATTCTGATTCAGTGGCAGGAATCAAATACACTATACAGAGAACCAGAGATTAATTCCTGGAGATTAATGGTTTGAACACCCTTTATTCAAACAATTGATCACAACCTTTGTTTCCCTTCTAGCCAGAGAGAGGTAAATAGAGGATCATTTCTAGTCAGTTTTGTGTATATATTGCTCAAGGATTAAACTCCACTCTGTAGCTATATGCGCTGGGAATGTTGGTTAGAAAGAAGTAGCACAGGGTATGGAGAACTGATTGTTCTCAAACCTGTCTGGCTTTGTCTTTTCAAACCTGTCTTGAATGGATGCCCCTAGTTTTTTATCGCTGCAAACAGATCATGTCTAAAACTGCTGTCCTTTCTTTTTGCTTTACATAAGTGGCTCGTAAAGTTATGTGTCAAGTAATATCCCCTTGAAATCATGCCACGTGCCATTAACTGTTTCCATTGGATTGTTTTTTCAGGTTTGTACTGGATGTCTCATTGGAGGGACTTGCAATGGGCTGTGGCAGCTTGTAGTCAGACTCAGTAATAAAGCAAAGAATGGGATGGACATGAGATTTGAACTACTCTCTCGTCCACAGAGCTGAGCCTTCCAGAGTAGGACTGATGCATGTTACCAGAACTGTGAGGGATTGTTTGCATGACCAGTGTTCGTCCCTAGGATGTCACTACAACAATTTTCACTAGTGATAAATTCATTCAATTTTCAAAACAGTATATTTAAACAAAGTTGATTTAAAGTACCACTTTTTGTTTTCTTTACAAAGCCAATTTACAAGTTGTGCATGTAGAAAACTAACAGATGAGACAGAATTCTGGTACTTTAATCCCAATTTAGGCACTAACAATTGGGTTCCCAGTTGGGTTCTCCCCCCCCCAAATACACCACCTACCAGGGCCTACTGATGTCAGCAGGATTTATTGGGCATGCAGGAATTATGAAAACCAGGTAGGCTCCAAAGTATGACATTTTGGCTCCTAACTTCAGATTCCTGTTTTTCAAAATCTGGGTCTTTGGGCCTAAAAGAGAAGCTGTGGGGATTTATAAACTTTTAGAGGATTTTAACTATTTAACAAATGCTTTGTGGTACCTGCTGTCATTATCAGCGTGTGGAAGTTTGTTCCATAGATTGCCCTGTGCAGAACATTTTGTGGTGTCCACCCAATTTTCTGCATTGTACTTAGACTAGATTGCAGTTAATGTACGAGTAGCACCATCTAGATCCTGGTTGCTTCTAGGGATATGAATGGTTCTGATTAACCAGTGGGGACTAGAGCAGCTCCCGGGGGCTGCTCCAGTCCTGCGGGGCCTGACTCAGGTGCAGGGCACTCCAGCCCAGCTGGGCAACTCCTGTCCACAAGTGTGTGGCTGCTCAAGCCTGGCTGTGGTGGGAAGGAGCCACTCCAGCCTATTCAGGTTGGAGTGCCCTCCCCCCCACTGCCCCTTTAATCAGTTAACCAGTTAAATATTATGTTAAACATCCTTAGTTGCTTATAGTTTTGGCACTTCTTTTGGCTCCTGACACAATTTGGCCCAGTTTTCCAAAATGTTGATACTGATGCCAAATGTAACTCTGTAGGTAATGCGTACTTTGTAGCCAATTCTGTAGCAGATATGGAGCTTGCTTAACAACACTAGATGTGTTCTTCATAACATCATTTAATGCTCTGCTAGGTGTGGCTGAGGTTCATTTGGATAAGGTAAATATTGTGCCTCCTGAAAAGTATAGTGCAGTTCAGCATTCCATTACATTTATCCTTGAGTTCTACATTCCTGCCGTTAACAATATTGTGACCCTATCATGTTGTTTAGGGATGCAAGCAAGTAGTCGATTACTGTATCAGAGGCAGCAAGGGGGGGAAGCAGGAGCTGGTGCTTGGGGGAGCCAGCTTAAAAGCCGGTTCCCCCAGCACTGTCTCTGCAATGCTATCTGCCCCTTTCCTCCCCTCCTCCCCCGCTCCGCATTGCTGCTTCTATCAGAGACAGCAACACGGGCTGTGGCATGGGATGCTGCCACGAAGCAGCCCCTGTCCGTGGCAGCCCGAGCTCGCCACAGGCAGATGCTGCTCCAGCACAGCCCCTGTCTGCAGCAGCCCAGGCTATCTGCAGGCAGAGGATGCTCCAATAACAGACCCCCCTCACCCAATGGATAGTGGCTGCTGGACCTGGTGTGAGCCAGGACTGAGCAATCCCGGCTCAGTCCCGGCTCGGGCCGGGTCCAGGACTTATCCCCAATGCGCTTCTGTAGTGTAAATATAGTAGGAGCTGGACTGCTTGTGCACTTGGCTCTTACTACATTTAAACTGCAAAGCCAAAGTGGGGGTAGCTCCTGGACTTGGCGTGAGCTAGGACTGAGGAAGCCTTCCCTTATCGACTAATCGTATAGTCGATAAAAATGTGATCAGCTACATGATTTGTGGATTACCTGCCTCTTAACATCCTTAATGCTGTCTTTGAGGTTGAGCACATATCAGTCTGTCAAGTGTCTCTGATCACACTGGTTTTCTAATTACATGAGCCAACTGTGTAATAATTTGGTCATTTGTCTGTCCATGAGTTGCAATGACTTGCGGTGGTTGGTTTCAGATCTTTGAGTCATCGTCTTGTTGTGCAGCTGCCATCTGTAGTTTGTTCTGTTTGTTGTTCCTTCTGAGAAACAAACTGGAGATGTCAACGGTTTCTATTGAACTCTCCACTGTCAGTTTCGATCACATATGATCTGGGTGCTGAATTCTTTCTCTTTACGACTGTTTGAGTTATCCATCCTTTTTTTCCATTCAGTGTGACATGAACACAGTCACCAGGTTCAGCTGTACATAAGCTCTGTGAGCCTTTTAATCCAATTTGGCTATTCTCTTTAGAGTGGCCACTTGATTCTTTTCCAGAGTTGGAGCAGTCGTTCTGAGTTGTCTTCCCATCAGGAGTTGTGCTGGAGTGTAGCTTATAGCTACTGTGTGTTGATCTAAAACTCAGAAGAGCAAATAATGGATCATCCTGCTGTAAGTCTTTTGTGGGTGTCTGTTCAGCTCTCTGACTCTTCATTTCTTATGGCTAATGTGGGCTGCTAACAGTATGTTCAAAGTCCTGTTTTGTTCTGAATTACTTAAATTCTGATGCAGTGAATTACGATCTATTGTCCATCATTAGTTGTTCTGGAATACTAATACGAGCAAAGTCACTTTAATTTCTCGATAGCACTATGGCAGGCTATATCTTTCAAGTAAATTATTTCTACATATTTGGGAAAGTATTCCACTATGACCAGGTAAAAATGTTGTCTAAATCTGCAAGTAGATTCTCCCAAGGTCTGTCTTGTAAAGGTGTTTGTACACTATACAGTTCAGCATTGTCTCTTAAATTGATTTGTACTGGATCTTCTTTCAGAAATCCAGTACCATCATGTCCACTGCCAGGTTCTTCCATTCCACCTTTCTTCCCCTGCTCATTGTGACTGCCATTCTGGGGCAAGAAGGTTGCTGGCTTTTGATCCTTTGATCACATGCATAATGAAAGCATTGTTTTGGTCTTTGTAATTTGTTTCTGTGGTGAACTAGCCTATTCAGCTGCATAAGGTGACTTCCACTCTGGAAGAGATTGAAGCTGATTTTTAGTCACTTCTGAGATAACTGTGATATCAGCTCCTTCATTAATTTTAAAGTCAGTAGTCTTGCCGTGAATGTTCAAGGTAAGTAAGAAATCCCAGAAACAGTGGCTCTTGATTATCTATAATGTGAGTCAATTCCCTGACTGCTTTGGTGAGGCAAACAGCTAAAAAAAATCCATATTTCATGTATTTATTATACCATGTGCCTCTAGCTGGACATGCATTATTTCTTGGAATATGACTATTTCCCGAACCTTGTGCATCTATGCAAGTTCTGCTTGCCTCAGGGGTTTTATGAGGATGACTTTTAACACGTGTCTATTTACAATTTCTAAGCAAGTTTCATGTTTTTTAATTTTGTCAGATTTCTCTAGATTTTGCTGATTCACCACTTCAGAATATTTTGCTGTTTCAATAGTTAAATCTGTCTTCAGTTATAGCTTCTTGGAAGGGTTTTTATCTGCTAATCCAATAACCCATAGGTCCTCTGGGGCTGAAGCCCTCACAGGAAAAAAAAAAAGTAGATGCTCAGCATCCACCAGCCACCCCACCCATCAGCTCTTGAACAGCCCCTTCCCATCAGCTCTTGGGTGGCAGGAGGAGGCGGTGTGAGGTTGAGACACTGAGGGACAGGGCAGGAAAAGGCAGAGTGGGTGTGGAGCTCTGGGGCAAAAGAGGCATAGAGCACTCACCCAGAAAAATTAAGTCAACACCTGTATTTATTGCTTTTTTTCCTTCTTCCTGAAACCATTGGTTTTTTCCCTTCTGTTTCTATTCTTGATTTACTCCTGACACCATGTCATGTTCTTCTATACCAGACATGAACTGGCTATAGAACTTACTTGTGCACACCAAGTGTGTTCATCATAAGGTTTTTTGATGCTCTGCCAGGGAAGGCAGAAGCTTATTTAAATGAAGAAGCCACCTAGTGGCTGAACAGGACAGTACAGCTTAGCATTTCATTACAAGTTGCAACCACACTGCATCTGTTTTGTTATGGGAGCTTAGGTTGGATTTCATGTCTGAAGACGGCTGGCGTTTTTTACCAGATGGAAGGTTCCTCTGCCTCTGTATATGTCAGTTTTTATAACATACCAATGGTTATATAGTATCTTTATATATACTGCCTTTTCTCTATAAACAATACAGGCAGGCATAAATGCAACTTAATTTCTTCAAGGCAAGTGAAATAGACCAGAAGGTTGTAGCCTGTGTGAAATCAACAGTAGGTTTCCCACAGTATAAATCAAAAGGCTCTTCAGTTTCCTTCCTCTTCCCCAGTGGAATCACTGAGCTGCTGGCTGAAAAATTGTCCTTTATCATTCTCCTGCAGGCCTGAACTTTGCTACACAGGCATCTCCCTTTGGGGAGAAAATGAAAAAGCAAACAACATTGCTTAATGCCCAGTTGGAAGATCCTCAGTTGTTATGGTAATGAATACATAACAAAATTAATGATGAATTAATAACAAGTTATTCATAATGTTATCTTATTTTAGCACCAACTGTGTGTCTGGCACTGTCCAGGAAGGCATAAAGACAGACATGGTCCATGCTCCAAGCAACTTAAAGCATAGGGTGCAAGGGGAGAACCAGAGGCTTAAGCATTTTTAACTTTTCTGTAGCATTGCGACTCAAGATCAGGCTAGTTTGTCATTAAAAAGGGAAATTGTCAGGGAGTTAGTCCCAGGGCTTAGTCATGTTTGCTATTTGAAATGTATACAGTATAACAGGCCATAAATATTAGTGTAGAAATCTTTCATGGATTGTTGGCCTTACTAGCTTATGATATGAGAGCCATTTGGATCCCTCCGGTATGGAATGTGGAATCACATAATGTCCTGGTTACTTAGGGTCAGATTGTAACTGGCCGTAACACAGCCATACTAGGAAATGAAACCTCCCCAGTCCTCTCTGGGGCTTGCTTTGGGCTCCTGCCTGAATTTTGGGTTTCGCTGGACATTGGAAGTGCTCCAGAGTAAGTGTGGAGTGGAGCTGCAATAGCCATCCCCCCTCAATCCAGGGAAGGCAAGTTATGGTGGGGAGGAAGTAATCTGCATCCTTTTTCTGGGCTATAGTTACACTCTGATGGAAGCAAAATAGAGAGCAAGTGAGGAATTGGTGACTCTGAAGACCATGCACCAGTTACCTAAGATCAAGTTGCTCACCTTGTAGCTTTTTCCCAGATAGTGGCAGCTGGGAATGAGGGAGCTACGATTGTTTCCATGCCAGTTCTGTTCAGATACACTGGGGAACTGAGACTACCTTGTACACTGGAGGTAGGTGTTTGAAATCCTCCCAGGGCTGCTCATGGGAAGCACCCTACATATGGCTCCATATACAGGGTTTAGAGCCTGGTGTCATGCTAGCCCTAAGGTTGCACATGAGGTGATCTCTTCCTTTCAAACTCTGTTTGATCTGCTTCCATCCCCCTTAGAAAATCCAAGCAAGACACAGATTCTGTTAGTCTCTCATCTTTGTTCTTTCTCAAGGAAGACATCACTTAGGGCATGTCTAGACTATGGGGTATTTTTGAAAGAAGATATGCAAATTTGGTGCTAATTTGCATATCTTCTTCCGATCACTTTTTCAAAAGCAGGTTTTTCTAAAGTGAAAGTAGTCTGGATGGGGTTTTTTTGGGGGGGAAAAAACTTTTTCGAAAAACTGCGTAAGCCTCCTTTTTTAGGAAGAGCGGTTTTTCGAAAAACGGCTTTTTCCGAAAAAACGCGTCCAGACTACTTTCACTTTCAAAAAACCTGCTTTCAAAAAAGCGATCAGAAGAAGATATGCAAATTATCACCGAATTTGCATATCTCCTTTCGGGGGAAAAAAACGTAGTCTAATTGTACCCTTAGATAAGGCCTGGGTGGGGTGAGGCAGGCAGGGAACCTGCCTGGGACTCCCCGCAGCGTACCCTGGCTGGATCCAGCCCTCAGGCCATATTCTGCTAGTACAGTGTTTCTTAAACTGTGTTCTGTGGCACACCGGAGTTCAAAATGGCTTGCCTTAAAGGAGCAGGCAACCTTTTTTTGGGGGTGGGGCTCAACAAAAAATCCTTGGTGGTCCTCCAAAAAAAATTGTTTGATGTTCCTCGGTCTTAAAAAGTTTAAGAAACACTGTGCTAGTATCTCTTTGTTCTTTCTACCATGCAACTGATTTTGTTCCTTCCATCAAGAAGCTAGTTTTCCTTTTGAATTAAATCAAGGCACCAAGGTTTCTTGGTGTGTCTAATAGAAATATTATTTTCAGTTTATTTAGGGTGTGAGTATCACATGCCTTTTGTAATGGACAGTTATTTCTCCTCAAAGTAGAAAAACATCAACCGAAGAAATCCTCTTTTGGCTATACTAGCTATGACTCAGAACAGAGAAAAAACTCGTTTGTACTTCCTACAGCAGAGCCAGTATTTCCCCAGTTTGAAACTATATTTTTCAGTCTAGCATGAATGCTCCCTTTAACAGCAGTACCTGGGTAGTCACAGCTACACAGAACAAGGATTTCACAAAAACCAGTGGCTCTCATTATATGGCTGTTGATCTGTTCCATTTCAATGTATAGGGTACATAATATGCAATTTATTATTTTCACTCAAGTAAATTGACCTAAATTTTTTAATGTGGAAAGGAACATTGAAAAAGATCACTTTGATACCAGCTGACTGTGCAAGGCAAGGTAAAGAGGAGGCTTAAATTACATGCCTGTGTCACTGCTTCTTGATCCTGACTTGACCGCAAGGTCATGCAATACATGTAGTTATGTAATGCACTGTATTGATCCCAGCTCTATGCAATATTTTAGTGTAGCAGGTGGGGTTAAGTTAGATGGGTTTCAATGTGGGATTTCAGCCATAAACTTTAATTTCCTGGCTTCTGTTGGTTTGTGCCACAACCTTAATGTTTTTTAAACCTAATTGTGTTTGAGTCCAGGAGTTCAAACAGCCAGTCCAGCTGTAGAGCTGAACATTAGGTGTTGAGGCTCTAGTGAGACTGACAGAGGGTCCGTTACTGTGCATGCCTTTTTCACACTTGTCCATTCCAGTTCCATGCTCAATACTGATTTGTTCTCTCCGGTGATGTGTCTGAGGTAACTCAGAGGGTGAGAGAAGGGGCGAAAATAGCAAAGGGAAATACACGTTGTAGAGAAGGGAATGGAGGTGAATTATTATTATTATTCTTTTATTCCAGTTAGTGTTAAAAATCAGATATGTAAAATGTACGCACACATGAAATAACCACTTTTAGCAGATGAACTCATTCTTTTCTCATCTTTTAGCCCTTACTGTGAAACACAAATAGTCTGGTAGCACTTTACAGACTAACACAATTTTGTTAGTCTTTAAAGTGCTACCAGACTATTTGTTGTTTAAGTTTTTCCTGTTACAGACTAACTCTGAAGCTTGTGAAACACAGAACTTCTGGAAATCTTGAATGTCCTAGCCAAGGTCAAATGGGCTCTAAATATCTTCTAAAGCTCTCCACAATATGAAGCTTGGTTTGATATAAACAGCTCCTGAAGGCGAGAACTGGATCTGAGAACTATTTCACACTCCAGCCACCTACAAACTCTGCTGTTTCTCAGTTTCAGATTATTAATGTGAATCCAATCACTATTCTTTATGGCACTGTGTAATTGTACAGCTGATGCGATGACCAGCAGTGTATCATTCATCCCACCCCTTAGTTATTTAGGATGCTGTTCCAATTACCTTTCTTCTGCTTAATAAAAACAAAGACAGGTTGGTGTTTTACATGCTTCGTGTTGTTTGCAATAGCTTTTCTTTTAGCCAAATAGCACAGTTCTGTAAGGAAAATCTCTGAACAGAAAAAACAAAAACAAGTTGGCAGCTTGCTGAAAAGACAGAGTCTCCCAGAAAAATAATAAAAATACACACAGATGTTTGTGTTAGGGCACTGGGTCACTAATTGAGTGCAAGCTTTAAAAAAATGTTGTTTGTCCCCCCACAGGGCATACAAAAGCATTGAGGAGGATGACTTGAAGTTTCCCCTTATATATGGAGAAGGCAAGAAGGTAGGCATGTGAGCTTTCCTTGAACCAAAGGGACAAAGAATTCTGTGCTGTTTACCACGTACTGTAGCCTGTGGCAGTCCAATGTTTTCCACTCAGTATCTCTTTATTTGATCATTTTGACAGCTTGAAAGAATATTGTGTCTGACATAAATCAGTCTCTGTCTGCAGGGAGGGAAAAGTGCAGTGTACTAAAAGGAAGCTTTATAAAAAACGTGGTCATTTGTTGCTCAATTTACTTTTGTTTTCTTACATGCACGCAGTTTGTAAGAGTATTTTTCATTGTTACAAATAGGTAAGCTACAGTGGCACAATCTCAAATTACTGTTCATGGGCAGATAGCTCTCATGGTTTGGCTGTAAAAAGGGATTTAAAATGTGGATAGGTTGGGTGAAGAAGACACAAATCTATGCGGTTTGCTGACTAAAACAGCAGTTGTGTGTTTAACGCTGAATTACTGGGTTTTGAGATAAAGAGCACTGTTGAAATCCTCACATAAGGGAAGACGCAGGTGGGTGTGATCTCAGGGAAAGGTAACGCATTCTCAGTAGTGTCCTCTAAGGCTATTTTCATATGAACCATCCTTGCATCTTTCCAATAACAACTAAAATGCCTTTTTTTTTTTTTTTTAACAGAAAAATGGTAATTTCATCCATGTGCTACTGTGTTACCAACTGCATGATTATGAACAGCAAGATTATTAGCTCTGATCCCAGCAAGCTTAGCTAGATGTAGCAATAGGATGAATATAAGGACACAGAAATCTGTTTGCTGACATTAGTATGCTCGCTGTGTTTCTAAGCAGCACTTCCCCACTGTTTGGGTTCTTATTTGAATACAGAAATATGCAATCTTCAAATTTAATCTAGTTATGCAGGATTCAAACCTGCTATAGCTTATCTACAGGTTTGACGGGATTGGTTCTTGGTTTGTGAAGTGTTTGTGCACCTGTTATTTTTAATTTATTTTTTCGTTTTTTGTGAAGATAGTCTTTTAGTGTGTAAGGTCATTTAAAGTCAGCTCTGTCACTAGCTGGCATCAGTAGCATAAGCTGCCTGGTTCAGAGGTGGCCCCAGATTCCTGTTCCCCTGAATGGGAGATGATAGGAAGGTTGCTGGGCTGGGATGTTGGATTCATTGTCCTATGAGAGTATATTGCTGACTTCTCTGTGGTATGATATTCATTAAGGAAAGCTCAGAAGGTTCTTAGAGGAATGGCTGCTGCCTCAAGGGAAAAGTGCTCTCACAAGTAGGTGAGGTGTGTGAGCTAATTAAACATCTTATCTCTCCAAATGTTTCTCCTAGCTACAGAACCAGTAGAGAGAGCATTGGGAGTCAAGTGCATCTCTAAAACTACTGCTGTTCTCGGAGAGGACCTGTTCATGTTATTGTCACATGAGTGATTTGAGTTTGCCTCATGGTTCTTTTATTGTCAAAGGAAAAATGTGGCGGCACTCTATTATGAAAAAACATCCTGCTGCCTTCATTATTAAACCCCCAGGTTTTTTAAAAAAAACCTTTTTATTAAAGCAAAATTAAAATAAAATGTGAACACACTAAATTGTATATTACTAATTCGGGATAGATTAATATTCAAAGAAACTGGCTAAAGATTTTGGTTTGCTTTTTAAGGAGCCGTCCTACTCTGAATATGGTAAAGATTCTAAATACCTATCTTCTTTTTGATGCTTCTTATGTATGTTCTTAGTGTGAAAGCATTTTCATTACAAGGACTATTAGTATTTTTACACAACAATTTCATAGGAGGAGGAAGCTACGTTTTTTCCAATAATGTGGAACACAAGGTCTAGCTGCTAACAAAAAAAGTAATTAATTTGTAGTTCTTCTTAAAATGTAGACCCTTTATTTGAGCTTTAAGGAAGCGGATCAAGGGATCCTTAGGATGCTGGCATTTTGTCATAAAATGAATCTCTTTTTAATAGTTTCCTTCCCAATCCATGTAATTCCTGAACACAACCAGCCTACGTACAAGTTTCTTTCCCTTTACCTGCAATCCCTCCAACAGAGCACTGCCCTAGGAGCAAAAACATTATGGAGTCAACTGCCATCTTTACAGTAATAATTTATAAAAATTATCTTTGAGCTACACATATTGAAAATCAATATTCCCTTTCCCCAGGGACCTGCTCACCCACATCAATTTCTTTGTTCACATCCTTCTCTCATCTTTTCATTTGGGTTGTTTTCTTATCAACATCTTTTCCAACCCAATCTTACCCACAGTGAATACTCACTTTGTGTCCCAGGGATACAAAGAATTTAGAACATTTAGAATTTAGAGCTGCTAAAATGGCCTGACTAAATGGCCATCTTATGTTTCTGGTGCCTTATGTTTCTTTTTAATTTAACAATTACTATGAATAGCCATATTTGGGCTCCAGTCTTATTAGAAAGTTATCCCATGATTGGATGATCTGTTGTTAGCCCAATTTATCACATTTTATGTGGTATTATTATTATTATTAACAAACTAGGGAAAGCTACTCCATCCACTTTTACAGAACTTAGAACTCACCCTTGGTTTCTATGTGAATTTTAGTAGTTTCTGATATGTCAGTGATGCCAGCAGAGATGTACTGAAACAAAATTTTCTGGGAGGATATGCATCTTTACCAAGGCTGCCCTACCTACCCAGTTTATTTCTTATTTGTTCCATTTTTTCCAAGACTTCTGTCGTTTTATTTTACATTGAAGGGGCACTTGGCTTAAAATGATTTTTTTTTTCCATAGTATTTATTCTGAACTATTTAAAGATTCCTTTACTCATTCAAGTTTATGTAACAACAGTTTGTTTGGACCCTTTTGGGAATATTAACTCCTAACATTTGGGCTATGTTTACACTGCCGGCTTTTGCTGGCAGAGAGTATGCAAATGAAGCGCTGATTAGCATTTTGTCACACTTTGTTTGCATAATCTATTCGAGCAGTTTTTGCGCAAAAACAAGCCGTGTGGATGTTTCCCGGAGAGGGAAAAGGATCTTGAGCAAAAAGGGGTTTTTGCGCAAAAAGGAAACATCCACCTGGCTTGTTTTTGTGCAAAAACCCCTCGCGCAAAAACGGCTCGAATAGATTATGCAAATGAAGCACGATGAAATGCTAATCAGCACTTCATTTGCATACTCTGTCAGCAAAAGCCAGCAGTGTAGACAAAGCCTTCAGGTTTATTGTTGTTTAGTTTGAAGTTTGATACTTACCCAGAGTTCTATAATTTTTTTATTCCTGCAAATATAACAAGGCATTGGCATGCAAAACTATTATTCTGATGCCTCTTACCACAGGACTGTTTCACTGCAAATGGCTCCATTTTCAGAGGAAGCCAGGGACATAACATCCATTCTTCTATTGTACCCCTAAAGAAAATAAAAAGAGGGAGGCGTCCTAAATATTTACCTTATCCCCACTTTTTGAAAGCTACCTACCACTCAGCATCTTCCCTCTTCTCAGGTGGTCAGGGGCATGTTGCATATAGGAAATGACAAAGCTTCAAGAAGGAGGTGTTAAAATAGTCCACTGATGAAGTGCTCTTCTTGACGAACATGCTGGGTGCTTCATACACTTAATATAATTTAGTATTTCTATTGCTAGTCGTACTTGAGGACTCTTACAGAATCTTTACAGAGGGATTAAGGCTTCATTGTCCTATACCCTCCACAAACAAATGTCTCAGAGAGCTCACAGTTTAGGCTCTAGATAATACATAGCAGAATAAACAGAAATGGGGAAATAGAGTAGAGGAGGGAAAGACAAGGAAATGGTAGAGAGAGGTACATTCAGTGTTTTTAAATTCCTGTGGATTTAGATGAATGAGAGAGAATATTTATTCTGGGTGAGATTACACATTTTTATTTTACTGATCTTTTTCTCTTTTTTAACATTCTCTCTCTCTCTCTCTGTGTGTGTGTGTGTGTGTGTGTGTGTGTGTGTGTGTGTGTGTGTGTGTGTGTGTGTGTGTGTGTGTGTGTGTGTGTGTGTGTGTGTGTGTGTGTGTGTGTGTGTTGCTATATATAATTTTGAGACAGTAGGAATTTGCAGCAGCAGTGGATATTAAATCCACGCCAACTCTATCCAGAGTGGGAATTAATTTAGAACGATGGGGGGAAAAATGTCTTAGCCCTGAAGAAAAGGAAAAATCAAAGTCAGTGTGACCCTGGTGGATAAGCAGTTAACATTGTGAAAGTGAAAAGATTAAAGGTTACTGTCTGTATTAACTCACAGTTAATAGGGGAGGAGACACTGAAAAAGAGAAGTGACTCCTCCAAAAGCCCTAGTAGTTTTGTGGCAGAATCAGTTTTTAATTCTCTACTACATAAGCACTGTGTGTAGAAGTGGCTTTGATACTAATGATTTTTCTTTTTATTTCCAGGCTCGTGTCATGGCAACTATTGGAGTAACTAGAGGACTTGGAGACCATGACCTGAAGGTGCATGACTCCAATATCTACATCAAACCGTTTTTGTCCTCATCTCCCGAGGTACAACATCCAGGTCTTTGTTGTATGGCCTATGGGATTGGAAGAATATTAAACTAAGTGCACTTTGTTCATCCTGAATTACCCTCAGCTATGGAAAGTGTCCAGAATGTTGCTTTGTTCTCTTAAATGTGTAAATCAAGAATGTAAATAATGACAGGACTGATGCCATACACGACATAGTAATGCAGTTTTCATTCCTCTGCCTACTGCCCCAGGAATGTACACATCCTTGTCAGGCCCCTGATGCCTTCCCGTCTTCTAAGTGTCCTGGTTAATGTCCTTCTGCCTAAGGGGCACTGAATGTGACTTTGCAGCTGCTTCATTGTCAGCCCAAGGATTCACTTTTCACTGGCACAAGATGCTCTTCCCCTTACATTTCCATTTCCGTGATTGAACATGCTCCTGCCACAGAATTTAAAGTTCATGTCAACTTCTGAAATAAGAGACTAGAACCTAGATACTGGAGTCCCAGGTTTCTTGCATGGTAACATGAAACTGCAGCTTGTACACAGCATAGAATCCCAGTGTCTAAGGCGGAAAAATAGCCAGGGCACATCAAAATATGCTCTATACCTGCCCTCAACCCAATTCTTAATTTTAACAGTCTTTGGACAGTTGAGACTTGACTTCCAGAACATTTTCAGTTCACCACTATCCAATTCTTGGTAGCTGCTGGTATTTGGAGTGAAGCAGTCCATGTCAGGAGGTAGGGCATTTTCAATTGGTGGCCCAGGATGTTGCAGTGGCCTACTGGAGTTCTCTAGTGAGTCAAAGCCTGGATGTCTTCAGAGCCTCATCTAAAACTCCTTTTTGCATAAGCCTCCCTGTAATCATAGAACACTAGAACTGGAAGGGACCTTGAGAGGTCATCAAGTCAAGTCCCCTGGCCTCTCAGCAGGACCAAGCAACGTCTAGATCAGTGGTGTGCAACCCATGGGTGTCTTCCTGGGGGGTCGCAGTGCTGGGCCGGCCGCCATTTTGCTTTCCCAGCTTGGCGCCCAATGTACGCGCAGCGGGGTTGGGGGGAGTAGCAGGGGTGCGGACCGGCACTTTAAATTAAAGGGGCCGCAACAAAATGTTACCGGCACCTTCCCCCCACCTCCCTTCACCCCCTCCCCCCAACCAAGATTTTCCTGGCCCTGGGGGTTGCAAATTTAAAAAGGTTGAGCACCACTGGTCTAGATCATCTCTGATAGATGTCTGTCTAACCTGCTCTTAAATATCTCCAGTGATGGGGATTCCACAACCTCCCTAGGCAATTTATTCCAGTGTTCATTCACCCTGTCAGGAAGTTTTTCCTAATGTCCAACCTAAACCTCCCTTGCTGCAATTTAAGCCCATTGTTTCTTGTGCTGTTATCAGAGGCCAAGGAGAACAATTATTCTCCCTCCTCCTTGTAACACCCTTTTAGATACTGGAAAACTGCTGCCGTGTCCCCTCTCAGTCTTCTCTTTTCTAAACTAAACAAGCCCAATTATTTCAGTCTTCCCTCATAGCTCATGTTCTCTAGACCTTTAATCATTTTTGTTGCTCTTCTCTGGATTGCTCCAATTTCTCTACATCTTTCTTGAAATATGATGCCCAGAACTGGACACAATACTCCAATTGAGGCCTAATCAGCGCAAAGTAGAGCGGAACAATTACTTCTCATGTCTTGCTCACAACACTCCTGTTAATGCATCCCAGAATCATGTTTGCTTTTTTTTGCAACAGTGTCATAGTGTTGACTCATAATTAGCTTGTGGTCCCCTATGACTCCTAGATCCCTTTCTACAGTCCTCCTTCCAAGACAGTTGCTTCCCATTCTGTAAGTGTGAAACTAATTGTTCCTTCCTAAGTGGAGTACTTTGCATTTGTCCTTATTAAATTTCATCCTGTTTACCTCGGACCATTTCTCCAGTTTATCCAGATCATTTTGAATTATGACTCTGTCCTCCAAAGCACTTGCAACCTCTCCCAGCTTGGTATCATCTGCAAACTTAATAAGTGTACTCTCTATGCAAATATCTGAATCATTGATGAAGAAGTTGAACAGAACCGGTCCCTATTTCATATGTATGAAACTGATTGTTCTTCCCTAAGTGGAGTACTTTGCATTTGTCCTTATTTAATCTCATTCTGTTTGCCTCAGACCATTTCTCCAGTTCATCCAGTCAGATCCGGAGAGTTCTGCACCTTCCACGGGCTTCAGCAAATGCTCAACTGTTGCCAACATTTGAACTAGTAGTTGAAACCTCCATGCTATGGATATGAGTGCCCTAGTAATGACTACAGAGAGGGAGCAAGGGAGCATGCACACACTAAAACATAGTGCTGCTGCTAAACTAACAAGTCCTGACTAAAAAGCACTTGCATTGAAGCTTGAAAGACAGCTACATAGAGATTCTGGTCACTTAAGTATATTGATAGCACCCATCATCCTTCCCCATTCTCACTCCTGTCCTTTCCCTGCCCGCCTCTCCTTCCCACAGTGTGCACTATTTCTTACTTTTGGAGCCAGCTCTGCTGTTCCAAGCCAAAGAATCAGCCCTTCCGCCCTCATCATTGCAATAGATTTGCTTTGTGCTAGTGTAATGCTGCAGTTCTGCCTCTACTTTCCAGCACTCCAGGATCTAATGCATCTCAGGAGGATCAACCTTGCGAATTGCTGCAGCAATGATATCATTCATGCAATATAAAGATCTTGTTAGTTTTTCCAGTTTGTGTTTGAATTCCAAAACATCATGTGCACAACATGTATGCTAGCTGAATCTCAGACTCTGCAAGGGCCTGATCACATTGCAGCAAAAATTAGGTTACTCACCTTGTCCAAATAGCTGAGGTTCTTTGAGATGAGGGTCCCTGTGGGTACTCCATGCCAGGTGCTGATGTGTCCTTGCAGGGATGCACCAACACCTGGCGTGGAGTACCCACGGGAACCCTTGTTTCCATCGTCTTTTGATAGCTAAAGCCAGCAGAAATGTCATGGGGCCAGAAGCGGAAGATGAAGAATACAAGCCCTAGCAATCTTGAGAGAGAGCGAGCAGAAACCAAATTCTGTGAGAAAACAAATACAGGTGCCAAAAAACCCTCCCACGCACAGAACGATGCTCTTTCTCAAATATAATCTTTATATTGTCAGGAACCCGTCTTACTACACAAGCAATGTCCTGTGCTGCCATTTGTTGAACTTGCATTTAGAAGTAAATTTTATAGAGTAACGCTTGCAAGTTCTATAGCACTTGCTCATCAGCAGACCTTGAATAATTAATTATATAAAGGTAGGGAAACATAATTTCCATTTTACAGAATTAGAGGCATACAGGAGTTCATCACACAGTGAATCAGACACATGATAGAACTAAGTCATCTGACTTCGGGTCCTGTGCCAGAGCCACTGTCCCCTTTCACAGGCCCGGGGAAAACAGCAGATTTGTTTCAAATAGTAAAACAAAGGTATGATGTAAGATTGCAACAGAAATGCCTCTGAAATCATAACCATGTAAGTGCCTGAGGAAGCAGACTGAGTCTAAATCTAGAAGTATAGATTTAAGTAACTTTTTCATGGAATCAAATTTTATTCTGATAACCGTACTAGCCCATGAGAGGAACAGACACGTATCCAAGTCTGACAATCATCATTCAGTGATTTAACTGGTATATGAGAAAATTTGGAAGGCTTTCCCAACTCTAGAAAACTGAACCATTTATAAAGAACCAAAGAAGCACAAAACAAACTACCAAGGTTAAGGATATTTCACAGTGGTATGCTATGTGTCTATTTTTCATAGTGAAATAATCATTTGACAAATCTTAATAGGAAATTCATATTAGGAAATGGCATTAGGAATCTTGTACCTGCATCTGGGAGATAAGATTTGGTCTTACGATTCTTCAGGTGATTATTCATCTACTTGTTGGAAGGGGCATGCGTCTGATAGCACAATTTGGCCCTTGTTACTTCACTTGACTGTTTGTCTAACTAAATGATATGAAGCTGGAGAACTTTTCTCATTAAGTCTGTGCTTAAAGAGCTTCCTGAAGACATCACAGTATGTAAAAGGAAACCACACAATCTTAGACTGATATCAGTGTTTGGGAGAAACCTTTAGGACTGTAGCATTTAAAGGAACAAATTGGTTAAATACTTGGAGAGAAGAATCAAGGGGATTTCAGGAATGGCAGGTCACATCTCACTGGCTTGGAATTCTTTTAGGCTACAAAGCCAGAGAAGAAGTGAAAAAAGCAGTAGATGGTCTTACCCAGTGGTTGAATTTGTCAGAAAGCATTTGAGAAAATGTTCTGCCTCGTAGGTTAATATAAAAGACAGACATGGAGTAAGCGGAAAGTTGGCACAGCGTACTGGAAATTGGCTAAAGGGCAGGAAACAAAAGGTAGCAGTAAAAAGCTAAAAAGGAGGTTAATTGGTGAGTGCTGCAGGGAAGTGTTGGGACCAGCTTTTTGTTATTTACATATAAATTACTTGGAGTATGGTATTGAAAGAGATTTCCATGTTTGCCAATGAAACTGCGCTGAATAGTACTGCATGTACAAGGAACAATACAATTAAGAAAGGATTTAATTTTTTTTGAAGTAGCTGTGCTGATTGAAAGTAAACGCAGCTGAAGCTAAATGTAGAGCGTTGCCTCTGTTGGCTTGAATTCCACTGGGCCAGACTGGGTCAGGAGCATCTCAGGTGGATGCAGGCTCACAGGTCAGTTTGCTATGAGTAGTTTTCAAGCCAGATCAGATGTGGCTCTTTCACAAGCCAGATATGGCCTTTTGCACTTAGGTACCTAAGAACGGCTATCCTGGCTCAGACTAATGGTCCAGTATTTTGTCTTTCAAGTTACAGTGGCCAATGCCAGGTGCCCCACAGGGAATGAACAGAACAGGTAATCATCAAGGCTATATCTAGACTACAAGAAAAGTTGGAAAAAGATACGCAAATTGCAAACTGCAATTTGCATATCTTTTTCTGCTTTTCTTTCAAAATAGGCTTTTCCGAAATTTGGCGCATCTAAACAGCACCACATTTCAGAAAATACTGCTCTTTTGAGCCATCCCATCTTCCTTGTAAAACGAGGTTTACAGGGATGGTGAAAGAATGCGTCCGCTTTTTTGGAAATTTTTCTTTCCTCTGGTATCCCGGAAAAGCGCTGCAATCTAGATGTAGCCCAAGTGATTCATCCCCTGTTGCCTATTCCCAGCTTCTGGCAAACAGAGTCTAGGGATATTATTCCCACCCATCCTAGCTAATAGCCATTGAGGGACCTTTCCTCCATGAATTTATCTACTACTTTTTGGAACCCTGCTTTAGACTTGGCCTTCTCAATATCCTTGGGCAAAGGTTTTTTTTTTTAGTCTCTCCTCACATGAAAGCAGTTCCATGCCCCTAATCATTTTTTCCCTTTTCTGAACCTTTTCCAGTTCTAATATTTTTGAGATCACATCTGCACACAGTACTCAAAATATGTGCGTACTATGAATTTGTATAGCAGCAATATGATAGTTTCAGTCTTATTATCTATCCCTTCCTTAATGATTGCTAACATTCTGTTTGCTTTTTTGATTGCTACTGCTCACTGAGTAGATATTTTCTGAATACTGTCCACTGACTCCAAGATCTCTCTGGAATGGCAACAGCTAATTTAGACTCCTCCATTTTATATGTATAGTTGGGATTATGTATGTAGGGTAGATCCTGTTGAGATGTAACAAACTCTGATCCATCCTTTGTATCACCAATCCAGGATTTGGTGCTGGAGTATTTCCTCAGCACACAATAAGAGGTTTGCTGAATAACAGAATGTACAGTCCATATCTAGAGAGAGTGCACAACTGTGAGCTTTAGCATAGAACATCCACTGTGAACCTTAGCAGAGGTCTGAAGACCCCAGTCAAGGTATAATTCATTTTGACCCACCCTCTCCTTGATGGGTGTCTGTACAGGAGTGACACTGCTACTTTGTCACTGGCTTTAACCATTCCTACTTTAGATATGAAGTTACGGTGTGGGCTGATTAAGAGATCTGAAATTGTCGATCCTTCCTGGTGACTGTTGAAAGTAATTTTTCTGGATTGGGAAAATGGCTTTTGTCCAGGTTGCCAGGCTGGTCACCTACATCTGTGTGAGCTGGAGTGTTCTATATCCACTTAAAGTGCATGCAAGTTTGAGTTCTTTGTGTCACAACCACGATGTCCCTTAAATCTCATAGCTGCTGAATTATTATCGAGGGAAGGGCAGCAAGCAAGGGATAGCCCAGAGGTTTTGGAAAAATGGCTTGTGAGACGGAGTTGATAAATAGTTCTCGGCCACATAAAATGCATTTGATGCCATACGTGTATCACATGAGAATGCTGGTAGCATGCTACTCCGCAGTATAATCACAAATAGCTAATACATGATGATATGCATAAACCTCTGTGCTCCAGGTGTCTGTTATCCGGGAACACCTGTGGTACGGAGGAGGAAGCAGCTCTGTTCTTTGCTGCTGCTTCCCATCTTTCCCAGCAGGGGGAACTGCAGCACGGAAACACACTTCCCTCGCCACTCCTGTAGTGGCAGAGGCCAGTGCTTGGGAGTGTGGAGCCACGTGTATCCCTGGGAGTGGGGCGCCAGGTAAATGCTCCAGATCCCGCAGCACCCTCCCTAGCAAAACCTTTAATCCAGCATGCCCTGTTTCCCAGGGTTGCCAGATTAAAGAGGTTCAAGTTAGGATTAAAGATTAAAACTAGAACAACTCCACTAACTGGAAATGCATCTGGGCTAGACAGCCTCTGCCTCTGAAACCCTCAGATTCTCTGAACAGTTCTAAACCAACTCCTTTCTATTAGTGCTCACTAGCCACTTGTAGATGTATGTTAGAAGCTGAAGGAAAAGAGAAATATTGTGGCCACCCTTAAATACTTGACTTTGCAACCAAATGACATCACAGGCACATGTCCCCATCTTGCTGTAGGAAGTAATAAGAATACTGTAATATTCTACCTATCTACAAAGGTTTTGGAACGTTTATTAAGGTGTCTCTATTGTTCCGTATATAGATAACTGGATGTGATAATCATTCTTTGTGTGAGATCCACATTTGATAACTAACCCAACCACCTTCCATAACATCGGTGTGTCTTTTTCCTTGATCTGCATACCAGTCAAATAGCCAGTTCGTTGTTCATGCCATTGCCCATCCCTCTTAACTTCTGTGCATCATTGTGTGTCTGTCAGCATCCATCTCCTTGCCATCTTTTTTCAGATTGAACATGTCAAGCTTAGTCTTTCCTCATAAGGAATAGTCACTAGTTCCCAAATGAGTCATATTATCTTTGTCTGAGTTTTACCCCAAACCTGAATGTACTTTCATCAAAATATTCACTCTTCTCAATAGTGTACACTAGAGTCTGCAAAAATATGTATTTTGGGGCCCCTTTTCCTGCTGCATCAGCTATAGTTTTGATGGGATTTTACTGCCTTGAAGCAGCAGCCATAGGCTGCAGTCTTGCACCATATGTGTCAATGGAAGATCTGCTATTGACTTTAGTACCAGCAAGATCTGGCCCATAGCATTTCCTCCCAGTGCTGGCAGAAGGGGATCTGTTACTTTAATTTGAACTTTCGTTATCTAAGTGAGGGAGATGGGGCAGAGAGGCATTTTTTAAAAAGTCTGCTGGGTTAGATGTTTTGGTTTTTGGAGTGATTCACTGCTAAGTGGATAATATTTAACATTGAAATATCTTTCTGACTGTGTAAAAGTAGCTGACCTCCAAGAGTTGTCATGTTTTTTTGTGTGATGAACATCTCGGCCAATACACTGGGAGTCGAGCTGGTGACCTCAACAAACAAAAGCTGCCTTTTGCACTAAAGAGTCAAGGTTCTATAGTATTGCTGGCTGAAAACACTGCTATCCCCTGTGGACGGGCACAGAGGTACACCCATAACAGTCTCCATAAACTAAATTTACATAAGAATGGCCATACTGGGTCAGACCAAAGGTCCATCTAGCCCAGTAGCCTGTCTGCTGACAGTGGCCAGCGCCAGGTGCCCCAGAGGGGGTGGACTGAAGACAATGATCAAGCGATTTGTCTCGTGCCATCCATCTCCAGCCTCTGACAAACGGAGGCGAGGGACACCATTTCTATCCCCTGGCTAATAGCCTTTTATGGACCTAACCTCCATGAAATTATCTAGCTTCTCTTTAAACTCTGTTATAGTCCTAGCCTTCACAGCCTCCTCTGGCAAGGAGTTCCACAGGTTGACTATGTGCTGTGTGAAGAAGAACTTTCTTTTATTAGTTTTAAACCTGCTACCCATTAATTTCATTTGGTGTCCTCTAGTTCTTCTATTATGGGAACTAATAAATAACTTTTCTTTATTCACCATCTCCACACCACTCATGATTTTATATACCTCTATCCTATCCCCCCTCAGTCTCCTCTTTTCTAAACTGAAAAGTCCCAGTCGCTTTAGCATCTCTTTATATGGGACCCGTTCCAAACCCCTAATCATTTGCCCTTTTCTGAACCCTTTCCAAGGCCAAAATATCTTTTTTGAGGTGAGGAGACCACATCTGTACACAGTATTCAAGATGTGGGCGTACTATAGTTTATACAGGGGCAGTAAGATATTCTGTCTCATTCTCTATCCCTTTCTTAATAATTCCTAACATCCTATTTGCCTTTTTGACCACCGCTGCACATTGTGTGGAAGTTTTCAGAGAACTATCCACGATGACTCCAAGATCTCTTTCCTGATTTGTTGTAGCCAAATTAGCCCCCATCATACTGTACGTATAGTTGGGGTTATTTTTTCCAATGTGCATTACTTTACACTTATCCACATTAAATTTCATTTGCCATTTTGTTGCCCAATCACTCAGTTTGGTGCTATGGAGTTGTATTCCTGATAGATTTGAATTGGGAGGTGTAGACAGATGAATATTTTTAGTTGACTTTTTTGTGCTTATCTCAAGAGTCCTCACTCAGACCTTAAATAATAAAGCAAGTGATACATTTTACAAATTACCTTCTCTCCCTTTAGAGTGAAAGGAACAAATAGCGAGGATTAGTTCTGAGACTGACACGATTGTTTCCTCTGTACTGGTTACAATCCCATAAAATCACAATTACACTGAAAGGTCCAAGCATTTTATGTGTGTTTCCTGCTCCTTGGCTCCTGACAAGAGTGTGTGCCAAGAGAGAATGAAATAACTCTATGTCTTCTATCTGTGCCAAGTACGTGTCCAAACAAATTTGTAGAGCACCGATGCTTGCTATTGAAGCACAAGGATAAAACAGCATGTATGACCAGGTGCACTATTCCCAAATTCTAATACCTATCATCATAGTTTCTTGTCTACCTTGCCAAGGCTGTCACGCATCTTTCAAATTACAGTCATTGCTGGGGTAATTAAAGTGCTCTGTGAGTGGTTCCTGGGGAATTAAAGGAGCAGGCGGTTTGACAGTTGGAATGCAGGTCAGGCTGGAAGAAGACTTACATCCAACAACAGACTCATTTGAAAAACTTGCAATGACCTTTGTTCGTGTGCCGATTCAGTTAACTCCCTGATTGTGCAGTTTAGACAGCTCAGTCAGGAAAGGGGTTACAGGAGGCCATTTTAAACATAAGATGTCACATTCTTCAGTATCAGGGCTTCAGTGTCAGGGCCCAGACTGAGAAGTCAATTCAGTTCTTGGGCATTTTGGGCCAGTGGTGGGCAACATGGTTGGTCAGGGTAAGATGCTGGCGGGCCACCAGACAATTTGTTTACCTTGCATCTGCAGGTACGGACACCCACAGCTCCCACTAGCCAGGAACAGTGAACTGCAGCCAATAGAAGCTGCGGGCAGCTGTACCTATGGATGCAAAGTAAACAACTTGTCTGCCAATCTGCCAGCCGCTTACCCTGATGAACTGCCGGTTGCTCCCCACGGTTTTAGGAAAATAGCCTAGTATGGAAGAACCTTTTTTCCCCCACTAATAGTTTCATTCCTTAAATTGACTCCAGATCAGCAAATCACTTAAGAATATGCTCCATTCACTTTGTGGAGCCACTCACATGCTTAAAGTTAAGCATATTCATAAGCTCTGTGTTAGATCAGGGCTACAGAAAAGACTAGGTAGCAAATCCTTGTACACTAAGCACTTCAGAACATGCAATTTATTGGGCATAGTTAATGGGTTCTGGGCAGATAGTGAAAAGAGTTATTAAAAATTCATCAAATAAATTATTAAATTCTTATTTGACCAGCTGCACCAATGATGGAGAACAGCCAAAGTACAGAACACAGCCACAAGAGGAGAAGGGAGAGGAATAGGTTTGACTGCTTTGATCACTGCTGTCAGCACTACATAAATGCATTAGGACTCAGATGCAAGAATATTCAAGTCTGTTGCTATTCAAGTCAACACATAAGCACCCAATTAAGCACTGTCCAGCAGTAGGGCATGCTATCTTGAATCAGGAGAGGTTGCCAGCTCCAGGAAGAAGTTGGTCTGCTTTGGGGGAGAGTGAGGGAGTTCCATGTGGGGCTTATTTTAGTGCCCCCACCTAAGTTAATAACTTAAGACCAGCATCATCAGATTTTCACAAGAATTGTAATATTTCTTCCTTCATGCAAGTGAATGTCTCTTGTTTTTTGGTTTTAGGTGAGAGTCTACAATCTTCTGCAGTATGAGCATGGACCAGAGGATGTGCTGATCTTAGCTACTGATGGACTCTGGGATGTATTATTAAATGAAGAAGTGGCAGAAGCTGTCACAAACTTTCTACCAAACTGTGACCCTGATGATCCCCACAGGTTTGTGCTTTTACCAGACAATTATCGTTCTTCTGCTGCAGCAAGAATATTTTTTGTAACTCATTCTTTTCCAGAGAATAACACAAAGTGAACAAACCTTTTCTTGTAAGATTTTCTGTATCTTTATGGGTAGATTTGCAGCTTGAAGGCTTTTGAAGTGGAAATATTTAAATATGTGTTGAAAACTAAGACTGCTAACTATATAGGGATGGGGGAGACTACACTATGTTGGCATGGGTTCTATTTTTCTCACCTCACTAATGCTAAGTTCCCCTAAGGAATTTAGCAGGACTAGTGCCACAATACCAGGCCAGTAGACAAACAGCTTTGTTGCATGGGAGTTTGCCCACCTTGCCCCTACAGGTTCTGAGCATCAGCATCTTTTCTTCAGTGCAGTCACCTGGTGCAGGAACCTTGAAGCTACATACCGTTTTTAGGTGTGCCACTGCTGATTGTGTGCTCAGTTTATGATGATGATATGTTTTTAAAACCAGTCTTCAATAGCATATGTCCAGAGTCGAGTGCCAGCAGCTGGACAAGCTGAGTGAGACTAGGAGATGACAAGGTTTGATTGCAACCCATTTCATCAATAATAGTCACTGTTTTCCTGGCTTTATCTCCTCTTCCTGGTCAACATTGCTCTTCACAGCATCATATTATCTAGCAATACAAATGTTCCCAAAGAGGTGAATGTCACTTACTCTCCCTTGAACGAGTGGCCAGTCTGTTTTCTTGTGAATTAAAATATCAGAGTGAAAGAGACTTCAGTGTTGCTTCCTAATTCAGGCCCACGGTTTCTGTGCCCAGCCACCCCTCTCTCCTGAGCTGTCCCCTCTCCTAGGTAGCATTTTTCCTCTTATGAAAACTCCCACTGCTATGCAGAAGAGAACAGAGCTTTTTACACCTTTTTCTCCAAAAGGGGAAATGGAGGGCATTCCAGGGATATTTTGGCATCCCAGTGAAAAATGCGTGGCACTGGCTGAGGAAAATCCATAGAGCTCTCGTTACATTCGACTTTCGGTGGCAATTGGAGTGGGAAGAGAGTAATGCAAATCTGAAAATGCTTCACATGAGTCATCATCTTTTTAGGCTTAGCCCTGTACTACCACACAAAGGGAGAACAGGGAATATAACAGTGGGCAAAGGCACTCTGACAGCCACTTGGATTTGTAAGTGACAGCCGTTCCAGAGTAAATTGCAAACAGTATTTTCTTATACTGGCACTGACAAACATGGAATGTAAAATAGCATTTCACTGCAAGTGCTGGATTGTCAGGTGAATAGATGATTAGCATGAAGCTGCAGTTATGACATTCTGACCTTCACAGCCTCCTGTCTCTGAGAGAAGTGGTAGAAATGAGAGTGTCTGGGCTGCTTGACTTCCGTGTGGCTTATTAGTCCCTCAGCTAAGATAGATGCATACATACATCCTTGGTTTTGCAGGAGAGCCCAGGGCTATGGCATCATAGACCCTGCCCTAGAAAAAAGCAGCAGCATATGTGTATGCTGTACAGCCAACACAGAATGATGCTTTCATTAAAAAAAAAAAAAAAAGTCTAGGGATGTGCCAGCAGGACTGAGAGAATCATCCTCCCTTCTCCTGCCCTGTTCCCAAAGAGGTAATCGCTAGCCAAACAGTGAAAATGTTATGCTTACGAGCATTACCCATCCCATTGTGACGGTGGATGTACAGATGTCCTCCTTTCTCCCCGTTGCTCTGGGGCCAGAGAGGCTGGAACCATGTGGCCTCCTCCCTCCCCACTACTCCCGGGGGCAGGGAGGCTCAGGCTGTGCAGCCTCTTCCCTCCTCACTGCTCCCAGTGGTGGGAGGAGAGGTTTGGGGCCATGCGGCCTCTTCTCTTCCCACTGTTCCGGGGATGCTGGGGCGCATGCGTGTGCTCTTCCCCTCCCCATGGTGGGGGGTGTGCGTGTGCTCGGCACACTGCTCCTCTCCTTCCTGTGGTAAGGGCCGGGTCTCAGCATAGGGGCCGGGCTATAGGTGAGGCTGGGAGCCTGCCTCCCCCTAGAAATTTCTCAGGTCTTCTCAAATACTCTCTGTGACAGATGGCGTGATGGACGCCTCTCCTTGTATAATACTATAGATAAAATGCACATGGGATCTTTTTAGGGGAAAAGGCAATACTTTTTATTCTCAATAAATATTTTGTAACACTCACACACGCCATCCCATTAATGTTATAGTTACCAGTCTGTTGCTCACATCAACCAAGCCAGCTAAGTCAGGTGTGAGAGAAGAGCCGGGCTTCTGTTGTCCAGACCGATGCTCTGATCTTAGGAGGATGAAGACCCAAAGAACCATTCAAGACACCCCATCTTTTATAGGAATCCCTTCTCATGCAGATCTATAGATTCTGCTGCATGTTGTAATCAAGTGACTTTGCAACATGTGTTAATCTGGAGATTCTTTTCGTTGTTTTTTTAATATCAGTCTGCTGACAATTTTTCTGGGTGTTCTCCCACCCTGGTTTTGATGGGATTTGTTATTTTCACATGTGCTTGCTTCTAACTTCCGAGTTCCCAGTCTGCCCCTCCTCCTGTCACTGAATAGTAGGGGCACATTTGATAGTTCCTTTGTGCCTCCAAGTCTCCAGCCCCTCCTCTGGCCATCTGCCTGCTGTGCTGGCCTTCTAACCAATCTTTTTTTGAAACAAACACTCAAGTTCTTCATTCACACAAACAAAAATGACACAATTGCTTCACACCAGCAAGGATTACATAGTTGCTTTTGTAATAGCAGATCTAGTACAAAATATTCTAAGATTAAAATAATTATTACTATTACCAATGTTTCCATAATAGAAAAAACATTCTCATACCCTTAAATTAAAGAAGAAAACGATCCTACTGGGAAAAGGGTGACAGTAGTGATAAATAGACCCTACTGTCCTGTTCCTGCCTTAACATTAATAATAAACACAAGCAGCCTGCTTGATGCATCTTTACAAACAGCACTAGACCGTTCCTTTCTGCTAGTCAGAAAGAAAGGCTGTCAGGTTACACTGAGGCACATGACATTGCTTAAAGCTACATTTTAGCTTCATGGCTATTCTAAAAAGTTCCCTTAATACGTAGTGACAATTTGTCTCTTCTAGAAATCCATTTTTAGAGGAGTTGCTTCCTGGATCGCTCAACCTGCCCACCTCTCTGGGACTTAATTCACCCAGCTGTTACTTCCTCTCACCACACTCACCCACCCGCAGAAAGGGAGATTATCGCAAGACCTGTCCACAAGGCCTGGTGCTGCCCTTCTTATCTTGGTTGCTTCTTACTCACGGGTAGTACCTATATGTGACCACATAGTACTAGTGAGTGCTGATTCTAACTTGCCTCAGCTCTGGGAAGAATCTGAAAGCCATGGTGGAGGCAACAGCCAGTCACATGGATATCCAACCCACATGGATCATGTATGTCACTTAATCAATTCCCTTCCATTGCAGGAGCCTCAGGCACTGCTGCAACTCAATCCCTCCTGTTCTCTGCGAGTGGCACACCAGTCTTCCCTAGGGCTGTAATGCTATGATCTAATTTTGGATGTTGGCCGTGGTGTGGAGGAGACTGAATGGCATTTATTTGCCTGTGAGATGCAGGAGGTCAGACTAGATGATCTGATGGTCTCCTGTGGCCATGAACTCTATGACAAAACACGTGTAGCTGCCTACAATAACCCCATTCGTTCCCTATTGGAAAATCTGAGGCACATTTGCCTCTAGCTGGATAGCCAGGGCTACCTAGTAATTATACATACCTCAGTTAGAAGTGGGAGTTGTCTGCATAGCTTCAAATGATCGGGGTGACCCTGCCAGTCAAAAAGCAAAGAGGAAGTCCCTTGCTGGTGAGAACGTATTGATCATCTGTGTCTGAAGCACTACTGCACCGTGAACAGACAGAGCAGTGTTGACCATCCCCCATCCTAGAGAATTTTCCTGTAAGTTCTCTCCTCTTTTCAGGACATGATTCTACTTTAAACCGTGCAGAAATATGTCTGAGGGACGGGGGGGCTGTGACGACGCATCGGGGTCCCCTGACTCCTGCACCCCCGTAATGGCACGAACAGACTCCACCAGGTAGTAGAATAGAGGGAGTTTATTGCTTCTCCAGGATACAGCACAACACAGATGTAATCTGGTTACAGGGCAGGCCTAGGATGCCTCAGTCCCACTTGAGATGGGGGAGACTGGGCCCCTAAATCCCAGCCCCTGGCTTAGGCTGGTTCCTCCATGATCCCAGACAGAAAAACTAAGAAACCACTCACTTCCAGCCCTGCCCCCATCCAGGGCTTCACCCCCCTTCTTCCCATTGTTCCGCTCCCTGGGAGATACTGGTCAGACAGGTTTGAAGCCCCCTTTGCGTAATGACTCACCCCTGCCCTGCTGAGCCGTGCTGCAGACAGCAGACAGTGGAGGTCACTCACACTACGTCACAGGGGCGAAAAGGGAGGAGAGTGTGAAGATCTGGGCTTTGTGTGGTGGTCAGCTTAGAAATGAGTTTCTTGATCGTTGATTTCCCGATTTTGGCATGGCCGACATTTGTATTTAAATAAGCTTTCCCCAAACTTTTTGTTACAAACTGATAAAAACATATAATCAGTTAGTAGGTATGTAGTGGAAAGAGGAGGACGAGGAACTAGCGAGGAATCAGTTAGGCGTCCCAGAGGGTGTTAAGCAACGTCAGAGGAAGAATAGACAGGGAATACCCAACAGAGCTTTGAGATGCCTCACCTATTTGATAATGTCGCCAAACACTTTATTATTTAAAACTTTATCCAGCGCATTTCAGTGTAGCTGAGATCACCCATTTAACATTTATGGCCAGTTTTTCAATATCCAGGTTGATGACCTCAGCAGTGCTATCCCAGGACACACATGTACACAGAATCATGAATAGCTTTTTGTAAATTAACAATGGAGAGGAAACATGGTCCTAGAGCAGTAGTTCCTGACCTGTGCTCTGCAGACCCCTGGTGGTCCGTAGTGGTACTGTAGGGGGGTTGCGGAAAGTTGGGAGCTGAGAGGCTCCGTACCGGCACCCAGCAAGTCCCCTCAGCCTGTGCTGCTTCCCAAGTGGGCTGAGGGATGTGCAAGCTGCAGGCACAGCTATATTGTTTGGAGGGTCTGTAAAATTTTAATAGATTGAAAAGGGGTCCCTATGCTGGAAAAGGTTGGAAGCCACTGGTCTAGAGGGTAAGTCACTGGACTGAGATCAGATTTAATTTCTGGCTCTGCCACAGGCTTCTTGTGAGAGCTTGGGCAAGCCACTTTGCCTCTCTATGCCTCTGTTCCCCATATGTAAAATAGGAGTGATAATCCTTCCTTCCTCCCTCTCTGCCTGCCTCATCTTGTCTGATTTTAATAGATTCTGGGCAGAGGCAGTCTCCTGCTACATGAGCATACAGCAGCTAGATCAATAGGGTCTTGCACTCTTGGGGACAGCAATCATAATACAAATAAAAAATAATAGTGCCCACCTATCCCAGGAGTTGACTATTGACCAGGTCTAATCTTTCAGTCATTCAGAAATTGATAACTTTATTTTTTATGACTGTGGCGCTTAAGGGTCCTACTCATAGATCAGCACACCAATGTGGTAGATGCTGTACAAAATCAAAACACAAATGGTGACAGTCCCTGCCTCAAGAGGGTTGCTCTCTAAATGTAAGACAAGCTACCACAAATGGATTTAGACAGTTGCAGGAGTACAAGTAAACCATAAAATAATATTGGTCTGCATGGTAGGCACTGGTCTGTGCATGCGAACAGTCTTATCATTGTTAAGATTTGTGTAGGTATCATGGTAAAGGAGAATTTTGAAATGAGATACAAAGGCAGGCAAGGAAGTAACTTTTGCCGTAACTTTTGCCGCACTTTATTTTTTATTTTTTTTTGTATTATTATTTTTGTTTTGGCACTAAGAATGAAAATTCTTTGTTAAATGTGATCAATGAGTTAGCTGAGTTAATTAGTAGAAGTTATTATACAATATAGAAAAGATTAGGGAATCTAAGAGGAAAAGCAGATTTTCTGGGTCTGATTGTGATCCATCTAACATGGGTGTAACACCATTAAATTTAGTGAGGTTACTCCTGATTTATTCCACTGCAAGTCACACCAGAGTCAGGCCCTTCTATACTTAAGTCTCAGAACAAACACATTTATTAGTGTTTGGCTTGGAGTTCTATGAATGGACAGCTGAAGTGAATGTTAATTTGTTCTTTTAAGTAATTTTGTGCCAGATCAGTTAGGGACTTATAAATAGTAGTGGCAAGGCATTTTTCATGCCAGCTTACAAGCGGTAATTAGAACAGTCTTTTATATGGCTTACAATGATATTTATGAAAATTATCTTGCAGAATTGCTCTTGCTGCTTGGTTATAAAGAATATTTAAAGGGCTTAAAGTACTGTGTAAAAGATTTTACCTAATTACCTCACAGTAGTCCAAATGAGGTATTGCTAATGGATTTGTGATTGTATAGCAGCCCTGACTATGAAACAGTGTCCCATTCTTTAGAGTAGTCAATTAAGGAGTGATCTTGCATATTGATCACTTTGCAAAAATGTTTAAAATAATGTTGCCAGCAAAATTCCAAGTCATTTGATAAGTTTAATAATGCAGTCTATGGAAAATTCATCAACTTGAATTTTTAAATGACTGCAGTGTGGAAATGACCCTTCGGCAAATATGCATGAGTCTTGTGTTACTTTTCACATTGTTGTTATAATAAGAACCTCCATATTCGGTGAGATCAGTGGTGCATCTAGCCCAGTTTCCAACAGTGACTAATAGAAGTTTTAGAGGAAGATTCAGAAACACTGAAGTAGGTAGTTATAGAACCATCTGTCCACAGAAATGGTTTCTTACTAACACCTCTTAATTAGAAGTTGGTTTATGCCCTGATGCATGACAGTTTACATCCTTTTCAAAACTCTTGGATTTTGTTAGTTTGTTAATGTTTAATATTGGGACTTTGGATGTCTGTTACCTATCTAAATGCATAATTCTTTCTGCATTATTATCGTAAAGATAGGTCCAACATGCAAAATACCTATTTGTGCTTTTCCTAAAATGAAGCAGGATTCAGGTTCTAGTTCATCCCATTACAGAAATATAACTTATGATCCAAGCTTTCCGGTGTTTCGGGCATATTTTGATTTCAGGTTTTTGTTCTATCTTCTATCTAAAAACCATGGCAGTGCAATCACATGGAAAGTGTGATTGACTCATGAAATAAACTGCAAGAGATTTGCATTGTCGTGTGGTACTTGTCACATTGTGGTCATTATCTGGAATTTCTTCCAAGCTCTGTGGCTGAACCTGAAGGCTTCACTTTTTTATTTCAAGGGTCTATTAGACTACTAGAACAGGCTCTTCATCCTGACCCCACTGTGGTATATACCACTGGGCTCTGACAGAGGCACCCTCCTATATGTAAATAAACCCACTAATATTTTGCTCTCCTCTGACTTGCCACACAAGTGAAACTACCCAACTGTGTTACTCCATTTTAAGCAGTGAAATGGTGATGAGGAAGCCCTTTTGAGGCAAAAGGGAAGGAAAACAGAAGCAACAGAGGACAGAGTGAGACGTGAGACTCCACTTCAGGATTGTTACTTGTTATAGCTGATGCTCTGGAACTCCCCAGACCAGATGACAAGCTCCTTGGGGGGCAGGGACCTTACACAGTGAGACATGAAGACAGTAGGGAAGATTGGTCACTTTGTGGTTTCTAGTGAGGGCTAACCAGTGGCATGATGGAGTAAGGAAGGTGGAGAGGGATTAATATTGACACAAAATGAATATCCCAGCTGACTCATTTCTTGTAGGAGTTGTGGCAGAAATGGGCCTTAAAAGGGAACATGAATTATGAGTGGAAGATGGCCTTTGAGATCAACTCAGGGAGTATAGTCCATGCATAGGGATCTGTGGAAAAGAGTGAATGGAGAAGACAATGATGGAGATCAGTGTCATGTTGTTTCCTCATGTGAGGCTGTTACAACTTGGGCATTGCAGCTGTGCTGCCTGATTGCTACTTCGAAAATCTTTCCTTCTCACCTTTCTTCCTTTTCTTCCCCTCATCCATCCCTCTCCCCACACTGTGGGGATAAGTAGGCCGTCGCTCCACCTCCTTTGTGCTTGGGAAGCAGCCCATGCAGGCCACACAGTTCTCTTTGCAGTACTCCACTGCTCAATGCTGAATGCTTCAACAAGAAGGAAAAAAATACACACAAGTTGCATTCCAGTGCTGCGTATCATTGGGGGAGAAGGGGATACTTTAAAACTGTTTCAGCGGTTCTCTAATGCTGGCTTGACAGTTGAAACCCAAGTTCACCGTGATAGTGAATAAAGCATTCAGTACTGGCCTGCTGCTGCTATTCATCTCCACTTGCCAGAAACTCGCCCATCTCCTCTGGTGCCCAGCTGAACAGCAGTGCTCTAATTCAACTCTACAATGGAGGAGGAGTGTGGTGTTGCTTTACTGTCTTTACCTACTCTCTTTCTTTTTTTAACTTCAGCACCCTAATTTTCTTGTGTATTTCATTGTCTGTCTGTGTGAGAAACACTGGCTTATTGAAGGCTTTTGTAATCTTATCATTTCAGAACACCACTTTAAACAGGAAAGCCCTTGAGCTTTTATGCAGGAGCTTAAAAGCAGTGCTGACTCCTTTGTGTTCTTGAGTTGTGGGAAGCCCCCTTGTGAATTAGGAACAGGTGAAAGACAAACTTTCCCTTTCACTGGCTTGCTGACATTTTCTTTTCCTACATTCTGACAATAATTGAAAAATCCTTAAAAATACGCTCCTAGCTGAAACTCTGTTTAGTCGCTGCATGTCTGATATGAGGTCTGGGTGTGCCATGTGGAATATTTTTGTTCTTTAGCCTTGCTATCTGATGTTGGTGTTGGGAAGCTGAGGTGTATGAATGTGTATTTCTGTAGAAAATGAAATTTTGTGTTGTATTATTAGGGCAATAGAGTCACTGCTTCTTGTTATCTCCTCTCCAAGTTCTTTAGGGTCTTCACTTTTGAACAGACTGTGGCAACTGCAGCATCCATGTGTGTGCATCTGAGAGAGTTCATGCCTATTTCATTTCTTCTTGACTTGTGTAAAATGACCCTTGGGCCCTTCTCTTACCACAGAATAAATCTCTTCCCAAAACTAGTGAGGCCTAGAAAAACTTACCAGTTTCTCACCCACATTACCAAAACACACAGTTCTCTGCTTTTAATCCACTGTTTGCTTTTGACATTGAAAATCGGAATGTAAAGAAAGGCTCAATCTCCATGTACTGCCTAGTGACGTTTACACTGCATTTTAAAAATCCCTTTCAACTGCTGAGTCATTGTGCAGTGTCTCTTAACATATCTTGGAGGGTTGAGATACCAAAGAGTGTTACAATTAAAAAACAGTAGTGACCCCCACTATTCTATTGTTTCTTGAGTACTCATTCTTAGCCAGTTACATACAGTCTTGTTTTCTGTTTCAAGCTTTGTACCATTAAATAATTTATTCTTGGCTTATTCTAACCTCAAACCCTGGAGCAACCATCTTTTGTATAATGAGCCTGCTTGTTTTCCTTAGACGTTATAGTGCATTCCCTGGAGTGCTGCCCTTCGAACTGCTTGGGGCCCTCTCCCTTGTGTTTTGTGGTGTTATAGGAAAGAATTCCTCACAGTTGGAGGGATAACCTATCTGACATCTGTGGGGTTTGCCATGATGCCAGAGTGTTTGGATCCTATTGGCTATATATTTGGGCCAGTGTCTGGTACTTAATTTATTATACGGCTCCTGGATACCGAAGGATAAGTATCTACCGAAGGATATGCATCTTATCAAAGTTTTACATAAAATATAATAAATACCAACACAATGTTTTATTGCTTTTCATGCAAAGGTTTGTCTACCATTTCATGGGGAAAAAATATAGATTGGTGGAATATAGGGATGTGAACAAGATGACTATCCGATAAACAAATGCTAGTTGGTACACTAGTTGATTAGTCACTCCCCTCTTCCTCCCCATTGCCCTAGAAAGAGGCAGCAAGGGTGGGGAGGAGGAGATGCTTCAAAGCAGCAGAGCCACGTGGAGCTTGGGGCCAGACCCTGGGCTCCACACAGCGCTGCTCCTTTGAAACGCTGCATGTAGCCCAGCTGGCCCAGGCTGCATGCAGCATTTCAAAGGGGCAGTGCTGCGTGGAGCCCAGGGTCAGCTGGGAACTTCCCCGCTGACCCCAGGCTCCAGGCATCACTGCTGCTTTGAAACACTGTGGGGAGCCTGACACCGGCTCCCCACAGTATTTCAAAGCGGCAGCACCACACGGAGCCTGGGGTCAGCTGGAGACTGCTGCTTTGAAATGCCACGGGGAGCACAGGGGCAGTGGGGAGTACTTGAGTCCCCCACTGGCCCCGTGCTCCACACAGCACTTTCGCCTTTGAAGTGTAGCAACAGCCCTGGTGCAGCCTTATCCACTAATCCAATAGTCGATTAACCAGTTAATCTAAATTTAACATCCCTAGTGGAAAATGCCACCCCAGCCCCAAAACGTGCACACTCATCCTGTTGCTCCTTTCTTGGCAGAAGCAGCCTGACATTGAGAGGAAACAGGCATGACAGTGCATATCAGCATTGGGATAGCTTTGTGGGAGAAAAATGTACATTGTCATTCATGGAGGTGTGGATCCAGCTAAAGCAACTAGGGTTATGTGGGATATTCTTCGTGGTGAATATTGCATTGAGACTGGAGTTAGTGTTGAGCAAGGATTCATGCTGTAAAAATAACACTACTAAGGATCTAGAAGGCATTGATGTTTCAGAGTGAGGGCAAAATATCTAAGAAGTTATAAGTGAACTGTTTCCTCTTGGACATGGAAGTGTCCTGCACGCATGCTCCTATGCCATCTTAATCTTCAGCAATGTAGAATCAGTCCTGTCGAAATCCCAAGTTAGCCATGTAGGGCTTTGTTCTTGTGATCTTCCTCTGTGGCCTGCAAATGTTTTACTGTAGTGCAAACGTGTAGGCCTTCCTAACTGAGCATGTCATCTTTGAACTGAAATTTCAGTTATATGCAGTGGTGGGGTAGTCATGTCAAATATTACAGAGGCAAGGCAGATGAGGTTGGTAATGTGTTTTGTTGGACCAACTTTTGTTAGAGAGATGAGCCACATAATGCTCTTCCTGCTTTGGGATCAGAAGTTTCGCGCTCTCTCTCTCTCTCTCTCTCTCTCACAAAGGTGGTTCAATAAAAGGTAGTGCCTCAGCCACCTTGCCTCTCTAACATTTCATTTATTCATGTTGGCCCTGACCTGAGTTCTGCTAGAGAATCAAGCAGAACAAGATCTGGGCAAGGTGAAAACTTGATGATGTGCCACCTTTTAAATTTCTCACCCCCATACCAGTGCCCCTTGTTTCTCAACTGTTTCATGAAGCTGGAGTACAACAAATGTCTGCAGTAAACACACTGCAGCTCAGCTCCATAGAGTGCTGCTCTGTTTCACAGTTTTGTAACTTAATGAAATGACGAGCAAATATTTGCAGTGGAGTAAGCACCTGACATCTCAGTTTGAAATGGTCTTTACCGAATTTATGAATTTGTAGAGATTGCTGATTTCAGTAATGTGATTGTACAACCTCTGTTTTGCCAGTTTTAAAATAATTATGATGATTTCAAAAATCGGAGCCTGTGTCAGTGGAAACTGACAAGTCATCCTTTGGATTTTATCTTTGGCTTTGTAACCAACTCACTATGTGTCATTTACCTTCTTTGCCATAGTATATCAATCTGTGATGTGGGTATACTACTATCTAACCTTCTTCAAAGAGGTATTTGACACTTAAGGTCAAGGTTTTCAGACGGGAGTTATTGATTTTATTTTTGGGAGCTCCATATAAGACCTCTTACACAGGCCTAATTTTCTGAGGGATGTTGAGCACTTTCTGCAAATCAGGTGACCTTAAAATATGTTGAGTTGGGCACCCAAAATCACTAGTCACTTGTGAATAACTTGGCCTAATGCATTCACATTTTTAAAATGCCTAGTGATCTTCAGATGAAAAGTGCAAAAGAATTCTTAGTAGTCAACACTGATTCTTTGCTTGCTGATGAATGGCATCTGACAGCTAGCTTGTCTTTGTGTCTCAAAATGTAGATCTCATGAGTTGCAAAAAACTTATTTTTCATAATGCTAGCAGCTGTGACCTCTGCTTGTTCTATTTCTGCTGTGTAACGGTGCTCTTCTTTCTCCACAGGTACACGTTAGCAGCTCAGGACCTGGTGATGCGAGCCAGGGGAGTGCTGAAGGACAGGGGCTGGAGAATAGCCAATGACAGACTGGGCTCAGGAGATGACATTTCAGTCTATGTCATTCCTTTAATACATGGAAACAACTTGTCATGAGAATAGCTCTGACGATGCTGGGAGGGTGGTCTTTTTAGGAGGAGCCTTTGAAAAGACATGATTTTCAGATCTGACGAGGACAGTTCTGATTGATGTAACTTAATCTAAATTCATGCTGGAAGGGGATGTTTCAGCCCAAAAGGTGGGGCTCTGCACATATTCTGTATGTGGTTAAAGGTATCTCTTAAGCTTACACCTTCTCTGTATTAATGGGTTTTGGTGCTTAAAAGGAATGGAAGTTAAATGCTGCTAGTATATTATGAATTGATGGTTCCCTGTATTGTCGCTCCAGGTGAGGAGCTCATTGTAACCTGAAACAGAACTTAATCTTTTTCAGTTTTACCATAAGGCTTGGAACAGGCCATTCTCAGTTGTGAAAACAGATATTGGGATTGAAAGCCAGTTGGCTCTTAACATCCCCAAGATGACTGGTGTCATTTCTTTGGGGATCGGTCATTTAAAAAAGAAAGTTAAACCTTGATCTGACATTTGGCATTATTGGTCATTAAGAGTAATTGTCATTTCTTTTCCCTGAAGAACTTCCAAAAATTGTACGTATCTGGTTGAATTCTTGTTTTTTCCCACTTAAACCCCCTTCAGAGCCCTCTGGACATTTTACAGCACCTTATTTCACGTGTTTTGGTGGCAAAGCCAAGGCTCTCTTTGTGACTTGGTCTAACTCACCACAGCCAAGCCATCTGAAAATATTGCCCTGACAAGTAGGGCACATTGTGTTGATATAAGAATAAATCTTGCAACAGGAATTGTTTGTCCAGATTTCCTTTGCTGTGTAACCGGATCTTGACTTGATGCAGAGTTTCTCTGGAAGCCAGGGTTTCTCTGGGTAGATCTGTGCTTCAGCCCAGGTGAGGAGTCATGTTAGCAACACTTGAGCTAAGATGCTAAAAGTTGCAGTAGCAGCATCTCCGTTTGGGCTGGAGCTTGGGCTCTCAAGTCTAAGTGAGCTAAGGAGGCTGAACTCCAGCCTGAGTCCAATGTCTACATTGCTATCTTTAGCACTCTATTGGAGTCCAGCCAGGGCAGCTTGCTCCCAGCTGGAGAGTAGACGTACCTTTTGGGACCTGAGACTTTCAGGGGCTGGTTCTGTCTGCTTTCTTGTGCATCCTGTTGACAAGATTGCTGAACATACAGCTTAGCAGCCAGTGTTCAGTAAATGTATTTTGTCTTCTGAGTTTGTGTTTCATTGGATGTCTATGGTAAATGTTATTTTTCTTGTTATTAACCCAGAAACATGGATAGCAACCACATTGAAAAGCCTTTCCTGTTTGTGTCTCTCATGATTCACCATAAAAGCCCTCTGCCCCGTCCCCATTATCAGAGTCCCATGCTCAAAGTGGCAACTCGCTCATAACTCTGCACCCTTTGGTACCAAGAGGTAGAGGGTTAACGCAGGTCCTGGGCTTGCTTGGTCTCCTCTGAGAATTGTATACACTTGGTAAGAAAAACCTTTCTAAATAAGATACCAGCGTAGAAGCAACAGTGCAAGAGGAAACCAGGCAAACTGTAGCCATAACCCATGTTACACTAACTGATGTGATTTGACGCTCCTGCAGCCATACCCGTACTAGCCTTCATCTAGCTCATTTGGCTAAAACAGCAGTGAGCTTCAGCAATGCACGGGTGTGTCCAGAGATGCTAGGACTGCCTGTGAGATGCCCACACTGCTGCATCTTCACTGTGATTGGGACCTGGGCTATCTAGATGAAAGCTTGTGGGGAGTATGGCTCCAGAAGCTGCAAAGCACACCTTGGATTACAGTGCAGATATAGCTGCAATTACTGTTCCATAAACTTAGACCTCCTCCCTTCAGCGCCAGAGATTTCAATCTTTTTTTTTTTTTTTAAAGCTGCTAACACAGAGCTGGGCCCTCATGTCTGGGGAGCCATGCTCTGCAGAAATTGCCCCCTAGCTGTGTACTGCTGGAGATGCTGATCCTGGTTTGTAAACAAAATTGGCTAGCTGGGAAAAAATGCAGCTGACACAATCCTAGCAATATTGGAGAGCAAACTAGACACTTCACAAATGTTAAGTTTGTCCCAAAGGAGAAAGTGCCAGCTTTAACAAGTGAATGCTATGTCCTTTGCATTCCCTGCGGTGGTCACATTTTCTTCTGGATAGGACTGGCCTTGCAGCCTTCCATCTGAGTCCATTTATTATGTACTACATAAACAAGGGACCGTGTGTTTTCAGTGAAACGCAACAGGTATTTAGTTCAATCCATTGCATTTACAAGTGTTACTATGCCACCTTAATGTGCAAGTACAGCAATTCCAGTGCAGCAGAACAGCCGACTTAAAAGCCCTTCCCTGTAAATAGTAAGTAGGTGATCCAAACTGAAATGAAGCAGTGTGGAGTGGATAGCTTGGCTCATACAATCATACAAAACTAAGAGTATGATTGTAGCCTGCAAACTGTTCCATGGAGTCAACAATGCCTGCATGTGATAACACTGCAGCAAACAGCTGTTTCACAGTCTGGAGCCTGCATAAATCAGCAGCATATCTGCTTTAATATTGCTGTGCTTTACTTTTTTTGCCCTTACCTCTTTTTCTTCATGCAACTGGAAAGTGATGTGCAGATTTGAAATCCCACTGAGTCTAGAACATTTTCTACATAACCCCTCATATGCTTTATATTTCAAGCAAGAGCTTTTTCCTCTTGCACCTATTTGCTTTCCCTTTGTTTGACCTAATACACTTTTCCATGTACTTTTTCATGGGTTCTGAGCTGTGTAGTCCTCAGTGATTCAGTCACCTTAAATCAGGAGGGGAAACAATGGCAAATCCTTTGGAGTGGTACTAACAGCTGGGAGTGCTGGTATCTCTCAAGATAATGCCTGCAGTACCCACTGTGAACCTGATGGATACAAATCCAATGCCAGCGTGTTATCCATGATTTTAGTTACAAACATGGTACAGATGCCATCATTCACAAGACATGAAGAAAGATATTGTAACTGAAACTCATTCATCTGCAGTACAATATGTGACTCTGCATTATATCAAGTTAGACTATTACTGTCCTTAAACTGCAAAGGAAAATGTACCTTCTCATTTAACAACATTTTTAAAACTAACCCAAAAAGTGTTTGGCAACAACAGCAAGGTGCATAAATCAAAAGAAGCAAAATGACTCCTAACAAAATCTTCCCAGCATTGCTATTGCTTTGTGAATTGGCCTCAGTAGGTTTTCTTGTGGGTTTTTTTATTATTATTATTATTTATTATTATTATTTATTTATTCAGATTTGAACCACAAATCACCTCATCCCTTTGCAGCTCGCATGGCTAGATCATGTTGTTCTGGCTTCCAGAGCACTTCCTGGAAAGGCTAAAAGCACCTCACTCTCATCCCTGAGAGGGAAAACAGACTCTCGAGCTCTGTGCAAGCAATTACAGTCAACCCTTTGTTTCAAACTCAGGATATTCTAGTTTAATAAAAAGCTTCCCAGTCAAACGTAAATTTACTGTCATTGTGCTGGGTGTTTGACCTACAGTCAGTATAAATACCTTCTTACCACCACTGTATAGCATTCTATACTTTTTTAAAAGTGATGCTTTTAGGAGGTAGAAGGGTATTTGCAGGAGGAGGGGGGATTATTGAGTATATCTTGTTTAATCAGAGACTCATGCTTCCCTTTGTAGATTTCAGCATATTACAGGTCACAACAGCAAACATTTGTGAAGACAAGTAAAAAGCTTGGTAAATTTTCTTCGCGCCCATCACCACTGTTTTATGGATGCCATTTTCCAGTGAGAACATTTTGTGCCTTAAAGGCACTACTTCAGTAGGAAGGCAAGTTCCTTTAGGATAATGAATCTCAGTCCCTGCTCTCCCAATACACACATGCATCCAGTATGCAGCATAACTCTCATTTTGGCAGGATATTTGGCATGCAGGAATTGGCTTGCCTAGGAGTGATCAGCTATGGTAAATCCTGCTGTGTTGATTAATAAATCTGCTTCACAGTTTTGTCCCCCTCTAACCAATCAATGCTGTTTACAAAATCAGGCAAGTCATCAAATCATAGACCAATAGATCTTATATGGAAGATATATATGGAAGATAACTAATAAACCATCTAGTCCATCTCTTCAAACGTTAGATAACTCCCTAAAGCTTTTCCCATATGCTTCCTTGCTCCAGTCTTAATTTAAACATCTCAAGCAAAATGACTTCCTCCATTCTCTTTTGAAAACTATTCCATTCACTAATACAGCTGCCTCTCAAACTTTCTCTTGTCTATGAAGGCAAAATATTCCCTTGATTAACTTAATGGAAAGCCCAGATATTTCATTTCTAGCACGTTTCTTTTGGTAACTAACAGAGTTACAGTCCCTGAGTGAATACATAATCATAGCAACCCAGAGAGTTCATTGGCAATAGCCTATGCACCAGAAGAGAGAAATTCCTAATAAAAGAAAACTGAATGCAACAGACTGATTGTGTAAAGCAAAAGGCAGGCCACAGGACTGACATGCAACTATTTACATAGTCAAATGTGACTAACCAGGGCTCTGAATTACTGTAGTAGCTATGCCCTGTCTCCATGCTGATTTGAAGCACAATTACAACATCTGGAAAGGCCTTGGCTTTGAACTGTACTTGTACATAGATATGGTTTTAAAGGACACTACACTACCCAGCCAACTCTGTCATATTTGTTCTTACTTTTTTTTCATGTGGCATCACGGTTTTCATCCAACATGAATTCCAGACTCTGGTATTGATAGTTCTCTCTACAACATGCTAGATGTGTAAATAACTTTTTTTTTCTGAATAGCTCTTAGATGTATATAGATTAATGTGGCAATCATATAGACGGTGACCAAACAACGCTGTAACTGTGCTGCTCCTTTCTACCTGTGATGTACTTGAAGGAGGCTCCCTTGACAACCTCCACTTTTTTTGTTCTTCCATGGGTACTTTACTTTTTTTAATTTCAGTAGCACCACTTTCCTCTTTCCTTCATTGGCCGAGTGAGCCTATTTTGAGGAGTGTTTGATTATCTAAGATTTGTATAGTCCAAAAAACCAAGAATCTGTTGGATGAAGATGTTTTGGACCAATGTACTTCTGCTTTGTGACTGTGAAATGTTACCTTTTTTGTAACCTGAGAACAAAAAATGTTTAGTAAAGGGATATATTTTGTGGAAGTTGGGGAGGGGGGGTTTGAAACTTTTAAGTGCAATGAAAAAAGGAGGATACTGAAAAAATGTATGCACAAAGAAGTTTTAAAATAAAACTTTAAATTATATATATATATATATACACTTTATTCTGACTGTCATTGGAGATTACTATCCCACATTCCTTTACTAGCCAATTATCAAGTCCACAGTAATGTTTATTTTTAACATGCTGTGTGTGTTACAAGGGGTGGGATGATTTGCTGACACAGTGTCACATCCCAGTGGAATTTAGGGCACTCTTGTGAAGCAATGGCATGCTCATTGGCATCTATGAGACACAATCTGGAAGCATTTCTCAATGGCTCTGAGATCAGTGAGCCATGACCTGACACAGTGGATGATCCTGCAGAATGTTCAACCATCAACTCAGTTTATGGCAAGTGCAAAATGGTATCAAATGAATATGAAAATTAGAAGTGACTTTTGAGAATTGTGACTACTACTCTGGAGGCAACCTGGAATTGGGGTACCACTGAGCCCTCTGTGTCACCAGCCTGGGCTCCTTCACTCATTGTGAGGCTGTGACAGGCTGCAGTCTTCTCCAAGACTTGCAGATATACAGCCATACAAAAACAGGGACATACCAGCTGCAGTTGCATGAATGATTTCACTAGCCACTCTTGAGTCCACAATAGAGAAGTTTCATCCAGTTCTCCAAGTTCCCCAGCTTGGGGCCCCTGAGCTGTACCATCTTAACTTGCACTGGTCAGGCTTTAGACAAGGGCATTACCCAGTCTGCCCTTCCCTAAGTGTGGTGAGGACAATGCACCAGCCCCTGTTGTTGAGCAGATTTCCCTTTGCCCTTCAAACAACACACTTTTAGGTGAAAAATATAAAACAATGTATTAACTACAGAAAGATAGATTTTAAGTGATTTAATAAATGTACAGATCAAAGTCAGTTACCAAAATTAAACAAAATTGAAATTTAAGTTCTATACACGTGCCAGGACTTGAATTAAGCAATGTCACACCCAGGTGGTACAGTTTGCAGTCATGCTGGAAGGGCATAACAAATGGGATGCCACAGGGATCAGTTGACTGGTTCTGTTCAGTATCTTTGTCAATAATTTAAATGATGACAGAGAGTTAACACTTAGAAACGTTGCAGATGATACCAAGCTGGGAGGGGTTGCAAGTGCTTTAGAGGATAAGATTATAATTCAATAGTTTCTAGACAAACTGAAGAAATGGTCTGAGGTAAATAGTTGAAATTCAATGAGTAAATGCACTGTACTCCACTGAGGAACAATCAGTTGCAGACATACAAGATAGGAAATGACTATCTAGGAAAAAGTAACATGGAAAGAGATCTAGGGGTCACAATGAACCACAAGTTAAGTATGCGTCAACACTGACACTGTTGCTTTAAAAAAAAAAGCAAGCAAATGTCATTCTGGGATGTATTAACAGGGGTGTTGTAAGAAGCAAGAGAAGTTAAATAATTCTATTCTACTGTGTGATTAGGCCTTGATTCAAGCTTAGTATCTATTTCTGGGCACCACATTTCAAGAAAAAAGTGGAGAAACTGGAGAAGGTCCAGAGAAGAGCAACCAGAATGATGAAAGGTCTAGAAAACATGAGCTATGAGGGAAGATTGAAAGAACTGGGTTTGTTTAGTCTAGAAAAGAAGAATGAGGAGACATAACAGCTTTCAAGTACTTTAATTTCTCTTCCTTCTCATAGCAACCTTTTTTCTCCTTGACCTCTGGTGATAGGAAGTTTTTCCTAATGTCCAACCTAAACTTCCATTGCTTCTTGTCTTAACTATTAGGGTGGTGGAATAAATTGACAGGGAGGCTGTGTAATCTCCATTACTGGAGATTTTAAGAGCAGGTTAGAAAAACATCTGGTGGGCATCAGGTGCTTGGTCCTGCCATGAGTGCAGGGGATTGGCCTTGATCACTTCTTGAGGTTCCTTCCAGTGCTATGATTCTATTTTTCTTTCCCACCTGGGACCACCTTCTCTCATTCAGTCTTTTCTTGCAGACATGTTTCTAGATGTTGTGGGGTTGAACAGGAGTAAGATTCCATGATAATATCAACTTCCTCTTTTTATAGCTTCTTCCATATGGTGGGAACTGCATTGTGCCAAGCAAGTCCACAACAGTTTGTGAAAAAGTATAGGCACAAGATGGAGTCTAGTATCATATGATCTAGTCACATGCCCTTGCATGCTTCAATGAGTCATAGGAGCCATTACTCATATACTAAGTGAAGCAGCCACAGGAAAACCCATCAGGTAATGCTAAGCTTCTATGGCCTGTTGTGTTTCTTAATGGGCTATCACCTTGAATGGTTCTTCCACAATGTGCTGGCAAAACTGGCTATAAACTGCCTTGAAATACTGGTACATAGTCAATATTCATAACTTCAGCTACAATGACCACACATACAATTCAACAGCATATTAAAGTTTAGCAAAGCATATTTTATTATATGTTTGGTGCAATTATATCACCATTGTAAATATGTGGGTGCTGGGGTAAAGTTTTGGGGCATAGAATGGTACAAAAAGGCCACATATTTTCAGGAACGGTCACATTCTTACGACTCGTGAGCATAAATTCTCAGTTTACATAACTATAAATCCAGAGGTAATTCTGATGCTTCTACTAAACTAAACAAGTGCATACTTGAGTCGCAAAGGTGAAGAAGTGTCTGTAAGATTCACGAGGTACATGGAGTAATGTCTTCCTCAGCATCCGTGCCGACCAGTGCCCAGGGCACTATCCATGCAGATCACTTGCTGTGAAACTCCAGCACTTAGATGCAAGACCAGCTTTTTATGTGTGTGTTGACATTTTCCAGGCAATCAAACCACATACGTTGTTACATGTGTAAAGAGAATACCCCCCAGACAGCTTACTAAATTAATATTTTTTTCATTGTTTTCCAGTGGATTAGTTACACTAAAACGTAACTCAGGGTTCCCCTAATATAGGGTTTCTTCATGCTATAGGGCGTGTCTATTTTACTCTTTATAATGTGTACCATCCTTGGTCAGCACAGGGCTGGCGGTGGTGCTTTCTAAAGGTACAAATGAGGAGGGATCAAGCCTTTCAACTGGGGGAGAGGTTCAGTGAGCTGCGCTTTAATTGTAAAAGTGCTACATGAAGCTCGTATGCTGCAGTTTGGCACCACTGGTCTATAGGATGCAAAGGCAGGGAACTAAAGAACATATATTAATGTCTTTCCAAGTACAATATTTAAAAATGAATATTCCTACAGTGGGTCTATTGCTATCCCCTCAGATACAGGCTAAGCTATGTCTGAGTGTGCTAGTGTAATGTACTTGCTATTGTAATTCCTTAGGAATCAGGTAACATTCACAACGCAGACCTAAAGTAACAGTTTCTTACGATACTTTCTATATATAGCAAACTAATGTTTGCAAACTAATATATAGCAAACTAATGTTTGCAACGTTTATTGATTCAAGGTCTACTCTAGAACTGTAGAAGGAAGAGTGAATAAGCTAAAGTTATTGTACATCCTGTTTTTTTGGAGAAGGAAAAAGGTGGATTTTTTTGCAAAACAAAGGACAGACAACTGGTGTCATGAGAGGCGTGGAAAGCCCTAAGGAAGAGACTGAAAGAACAACTATGTAGTTCTAAAGCAAGATGAATAAGAGGGAACATAACAAAGGTATAAAAAATAATGGTGCAGAACAGCTCATCTGGGGGCTCTTCTTTATACTACCTGACAATAAAAGAACAAGACTCATCCAATGAAATTAAGATGGGACAAATTTAAACATGATCTAAGGAAATGTATTTTTACTCATGGCATAATTAATCTGCAGCTCTAGGCTGTGCTGTCACCACCTATGAGGCAAAGAACTAATGTAGGTTTTCAAAAGGATTCAGCATTTGTACAGCTACATTTATATAAGACATATATATATATATATATATATATATATATTAAGGCTATAAACAGTCATGCTTATAGTCATAAACTAACAGGCTGCAATAAGATTGGGAGAAGACCTCTTTGTAAGCTCGAATGCATGTCTCTTTCACCAACAAAAAGCTGGCCAATAAAAGATATTCCCTCACCCATCTTGTCTCTTGAAAGCCATTCTCCTATATGGGCATGTTAAAACATAATTGTCCAGTCTTTAAAGAAAGCAAATGTGACTGATCTTTCACTCCTGAATATTTATTCCCTAAACTAAGCAAGATGGTCAGAACTCCCTTAAGATTTTTGTAAGCCTTTTTCTGTTTTGGGTGGTGTTCCCTAAGGGCAGTAGCATGAGCTAGGTCAGGAACTGAAGGCCGGTCCCCTTCCTAATGGTCTCATTTATCTTCTGAGTTAATCAAAAGCTTCTGAGTAGTGGCTGTGTTAGTCTGTAACTGGAAAAACTTTAAAAACAATGAATAGTCCTGCAGCACCTTAGAGACTGATGGGGTATCGGGGTCACGGGAGAGGAAATCCCCTGAACCTTGCACTGATGTGGTGCTTTGCGCTAGCGCCACAGCGCCCTGGTGGCTGTGCCTTGGCTGTTCCGCGGCTGCCGCGGGCGCATGCGCAGCAGCACCCCGGGCCAGCTTACCAGCCAGCAAGACGGCGCCTGCGCCGGTGTCCCTCAATAAGGACACCAGCTTTAAAAAGCTGACAGCCCCACTGGGAAACGGGGGGGTGCAGCAAGCTGGAGGCAGGGGGGTGACGGCCCCAGCAAGTGGAGCGGAGCCGGGCAGGGGCAACGACTCCCAGCAGTGCCGAAAGAGTGGAGGCAACCCCCACAAAAGGGACGGAACGGCGCCAATGAGGGGAATGATGGGAGGACCTCCTCAGCAGGTAACAGCTCAAGGCCCTGAGAGGAACAGTGCCCCGGAAGCCAGTGGAGGGACAGGAAGTGGCCCAGGACAGGGTGGAGAGACGCCCACGGGTCACTGAGTTTCAGAAACGTCCCCACCGACCGAACAGGAGGCCATTGCCCCTGTTCGTAGGGTCCTGGGCCGAGACCTAGAGAGGGGGAGGGCCCACTCTCCCTACCCTCCCTGCACAGGGGAGGCCATGAACTACTAAAGGCAAGTGCGCCAAGGACAATAGGTGAACACTTAGGACGTACAACTAACTTGCGGGTGAGAGACACTGAGCGAGGGCCCCCTCACAGAGGAGGGGGCCTGTAACAGAGACTAATAAAACATGTAGCTGGTATCATGAGCTTTTATGGGCACAATCCACTTCTTCAGATGAATGGAGTTATTAAAGGTCCTGTTTCTAAATAAATAGCAGGCGGAGAGAAGGAAAAAGGAGGGAAAAGGGGGGGGGAAGAATAGTCACTTAGTACCTTTTCTATCAGTTTCATGAAGCATGGACACTGAGTAAGTGTTCAACAGTGGTATGAACAAAACAGTGGGTGGATGGCTCACTACACTTCCACATCCTAATGACATAAAAAAAAAAAACCGACGAGTACTTAAGAACACTTAGTACCTTCTCTCTAACAGCTCCATGTAGCATGAGTACTCTAATTGACTATTCTTTTGTCCTTCCCCCCCCCCCCCTTTCTTCTTCCTTCTCCTCCCCCCATCACTATTTAGAAACTGGACCTTTAATAACTATTCACCTGAAGAAGTGGGCTGTGCCCACGAAAGCTAATGATACCATCTACATGTTTTGTTAGTCTCTAAGGTGCTGCAGAACTATTCCTTGCTTCTTAATTAATCAGCTATGCTTGGAATAAAGGCAGAAAAAGAGCTTCCCCCGGGACCTATCCAACTCTTCAGGCATCTCAGCACTTGTTCTGTTTCACTACCACCCTTTCTAGTGTTCCCATCACCGTTCCTGTGGGATCTGATTCTTGTCTTGCTTTATTTTGCTGAGCCCACTGCACACTCAGGGTATGTCTACACTGCAGAGTTTTTCCAGAAAAACTGCTGTTTTTCTGGAAAAACTACACTTACGTCCACACTACACTTACGTCCACACTACAGAAAGTCGAAAGAACGTAGAGGTTTTTCTGACAGTGGTAAACCGTTCTACAAGGAAGAAGTCTTTTTCCAAAAGAGGTCTTTCGGAAAAAATCATATGTGGACGGGGAAGAGGGTTGGGGGTTTTTGTGTTTTTTTTTGAAAGACGAGGCCTCCAGGAAAAAGCACAGGTGCCTTTTTGGCCACTCCGACCACAGCAATTCGAACTTAAATGCAAGATAGCGTCCAATGAATGTGGACGCTATCTTTTGAAAGAGCAGATTGCTTTTTCGTTGTGCTTTTGCTGTGTAGATGCTGTCTTTAGAAAGAAGTTTTTTCTGGAAGATCTCGTCTGGAACAGCTTCTTCCAAAAGACGCCTGCAGTCTAGACATCGCCTCAGGGAGCACCAATAGCATACCAGCCCTTTGGTTCACTGACCTTGGCCCTTCTCTTTGATGCTTCACTAGCTTTTGCCTCAGCACTTTTGTTTTAGTGTCTTTTTGGTTTGGTGTTTTGAAGTCTTGTCTATGACGTGTAGTGCTGGGGTTCTTCCAGTGCTGCCAGTGCGGCTCCTGAAGGATTAACACAATAGACCATATCAAGCAGTATCAGCACTGGCCCCTTCGCGAGCATAATGCTTAAGTCACTTGTACTGAGGTATAGTGTATTGGTTCCACAAAAGTAACATCTACAGGAAACAAAGTTGAAATTTGGATGGTGTCTGGATCTCTGTCTAGACTCTGTGCAGGTAAGAACCCTGACTAATGGTCTATAGAGGTGTTGGTTGGGACATTTACCCTCTCAGCTTCGTTGTAACAAGTGAGTGACGTGTCATAAAATGTTGCATCACGACAAATGTTGATGGAAAAAGGTGCAAAAGGGAGACAGATACCAGACATGAATTTACACAGTCTTCAAACAGTCTTTTGTTTGGACTAATTCATTCTAAGAGACATGTGGGACCAGAAACAAAGAACAAAAATCAGTTAAATGAGACATTAGGCCAAATGGGTGGAGAAAATAATGAAGAGTTGGGGCTATTCCAGCCATCACTCCCTTTCGGGGCTTTTAAAAGAAAAGAGGTGGGGCTGGGGGAGTTGATCTCAAGCACAATTGCTGACTGAAAGAGGGGAAAGGAGTAAGGTTCACCATCATGTCTATCATCACAACAGTCCTCTGGGAGCATGGAGTCACCCTGAACTCTGTGGGTCTTCACCATGTTCTCCTGATCCTGAGAGATGTCCTGGCCACTACAGCCCAAGAAAGGAACCCAGATGACACTACCACCGTCACTGGCTCCAGCTAAATTACAAACACCACTGGGGATGGCTGAGTGGCTCCCTCCCCATGTGTGCGTTTCCTTCCCCATCTCCGGGTATGTCTACACTACAGAGTTTTGTGGGAAAACGGCCATTTTGCCAACAAAACCTGCGTTACATCCATACTACAATCGCATGCTTCTGAAGGTAAATCGAAAGAACAAAGGGGTTTTTCCAGCGTTGGTAATCCTTTTTCTATGAGGAAGAAGCCTTTTTCTGAAAGAGCTCTTTTGGAAAAAGGCATGTGCGGACAGGGAGAAGGGGTTTTTTTGTTTTTGTTTTTGTTTTTGTTTTTGTTTTTCTTTTCTCCAGAAGAGGCTTCCAGGAAATAACACAGGTGCCCTGGTGGCCACTCCATCCAAATTAATCAGAATTCTATAGTTCCTGTCTCCTGGCCCCTCTTAAAGCTGCAGGCACCCTGGACAAGCCTTGTGGCAGGAAGCTGGCCTGAGAGCAGCACCTCACCGCACGGCTCTCCCTGCCACAGACCTTGCTGACCATGGCAGAGCCTCAAGCCCCTGGAAACCTCCCTGGCCCTCGCAGGGAGCAGCCCCAGGGGTCCTGGAACCCACCTTGGGGGACCAAGAGGCACGCACCCTTCTGGTATGGAGTGAAGATCCTGTCCCTCCTCGAGCTGTGGAGCGAGGAGGACACTTGCAGGATTGCCGCTCCAAGCACCGCAACGCTGAGATATTCACGTGCATGGCCGTGTACCTGGCAGAGCGCAGACACCCACCCCGGATCTTGGAACAGGGCCGGAGTAAAGTGAAAGAGCTCCATCAGGGATATGTCCGGGCCAGAGAGAGCGCAGCTTGCGCTCAAGGGCAGGACCCCACACCTGCCCCTACTACCAGGAGCTGCACACGATCCTGGGGGGGTGGGAAAACATCTTCTCCACCCATCGTGGTGGCCTCCAGACCCCGGTTGTTGCCCAGCCAGAGGTCATGGAGGAGGAGGAGGAGGAGGAGACGGACACCGTCACCCTGTCCCTCAAGCCAGTGACGGCCAGCCAGGATGCCTCCCAGGCCTCGTTGAATGCTGGGGAGGGATCTTTAAGTGAGTGGTCTTAGTTTGTCACACACACAGGGCGGGGGAGCTTGGCGCAGAGGGGGTGGGGAGCAAGTGTCGTTCGGGCTGCTCGGACTGGACATCGTGCTGTGATCCACACACATGCAACCACGTGCAGCATTAGTGTGTGGCACAAGTGCAGCCAGCAGCCCCTGAGCACGGGTGGGATCCTGCTGCCGTGCTCAGGGGACGCCACACACGTCCGGCCCCGACAGGGGGGACCTCCCAGCACCTGCCATGGCTGGAAGCAGGCTAGCCACAAGGGCAGAGGCACGACCCCAGACACACTGAGGAGTGCCGCACACATCCCGGGGGCATGCTTGCATGTGAGAGGCACCAGCTGCTCCCGCAGTCAGCGTTGCGAGCCGCAGGTATGTGTGCAGACCCCAGGGAGAGCCAGGCTGCTCCCAGCTCCTCTGCCACCCATGAGGGGATCCCACTGTGGCCGGACACTTCTCTTGCCTGCTTGTCCGTGGGCGCTGGGGTGCGGGGGAGGGTTGGAAGTGGGCAGCACAGTCCCCTTGGCACCTCAGGGCCCCTGTGAGGTAGGGCCTGCTGTGCAGGCCACACATGGCCTTGATCTCGGGACATCCCCCTCCTCTGCTCGAGGACTGTTGGTCGCTGTTCACAGAGGAGGACAAGGCCTCAGGGACAGTGTCTGCAGGAATGACTGACTGCCTCTCCCTCTGTGTGTGCGCCACAGCCAGGACTGAGGGGTAAGTCACGCCACCACAGTCAACCGCCAGAGCCCAGGGGACCTGAAAGCGCGCCAGGGTCCAGGAAGCCCTCATGCACCAGCATGTCAGCGTCCTGTGACACATACAGCAAACCTGGTGCAGAAGGTCCACTGCTCATGCAGTGGTGTGATAACATGTGTGCCACGCATGATGTCACACTCACCTGCTGTCGCTTCTCCTGGCTTCCATCCTCTTCTCCCTCCTGCTATGCCCATTCCCCCTCTGGCTGCCCCCCCGTTATACCTCTGCTCCCTCCTCAGGTGATGCCCATGCCTTCTCCCCATGCCATGCCCATGCCCCCTCTGCTTTTGACGCCTATGCCCCCTCCCCTAGCCCCCGCCATCTCTGACCCGCTCCAGCACCCCCTCCTGCCCACTCTCCTGTGCTTCCAGGATCCACTCAACCCCAACTCCGACAAGGTCCATCTAGCTACCCCCCCCCCTCTAGGTTATGAGCCCCCCTGCACACCTTTTTTAAATTTTTATAAATACCGACTTAATTTGGTTGGAACCAACACTGGTGTTTTTATTGATAGGTTAGGGAAAGGGTGAAGAAAGGGCTTGTGGTGGGGAAGGGATAGGGCTGCAAGACAGAGGCCACTTGTGGGGAGGTCCTGGGTAGAGTTACTGGGTTCCCTGAGCGAACCTCACCCTCAGGGCCTCCCAGATGTGCACCCTGGCTTGATGGCCCTGTCAGATGGAAGCTGTCTTCAGCTGCTCAAATGCTTGCCCTTCGTGGCCAGCGTCTGCCCCCCTCTCTGGGAGGAAGGCCTCCCCCTTCCTCGCCACAATCTTGTGGCGGACACACCATGACACAACCACCTCGGGGATGTTGTGCTCCCCCATGTCGAGGCAGGTCAGCAGGCACCTGAACCATGCTGTGACGGCGCGTTGGGGTTTTCCCATCCCCTGCACCCCCGTAATGGCACGGACAGACTCCACCAGCCAGTAGAATAGAGGGAGTTTATTGCTTCTCCAGGATACAGCACAGCACAGATCAGATGTCATCTGGTTACAGGAACCAGGCCTAGGATGCCTCAGCCCCCCTTGAGAGGGGGGAGACTGGGCCCCTAAATTCCGGCCCCTTTCCCTAGGCTGTCTCCTCCATGATCCCAGACAGAAACTAACTCCCTCACTTCCAGCCCTGCCCCCCCAGCCAGGGCTCCACTCCCCTTCTTCCCATTGTTCCGCTCCATGGGAGATACCTGTCTGACGCGTTCCGAAGCCCCCTTGCATAATGACTCATCCCCTGCCCTGCTGGGCCGTGCTGCAGACAGCAGCCAGTGGAGGTCACGCACAACCCACTGCCCAGCATAGCAACCAGCAAGGTACCCCCCACTACGTCACACATGCCTTGAGGTGGCCAAAGGCACACTCAACTTTTATTCAGGCCCGGCTGAGGTGGGCATTAAATTGGTCCCTGCTGGGGTCCAGGTGGTCTGTGTACGGCTTTGTTAGCCATGGCATCGGGGGTAGGCCGCATCCCCCTTGAGGCACAGTGGCATCTGCACATCCCCATTGGCAAGTTCACGGTGGGGGAAGAATTGGCCCGCCTCCAGCTTGCCGTAGAGGCTCGAATTCTGAAGATGCGGGTCTCATGTGCCCTGCCCGACCACCCAACAAAAATGTCCGTGAACTGTCCACGGTGGACGACCAGGGCCTGCAGCACCATTGAGAAGTAGCCATTCCACTTAATGTACTGGGCCACTAGATGTTCAGGTGGGATGCGGGTCCCATCAATCACCCCACCGCAGTTTGGGAACCCTAGGGCAGCAAATCTGGCCACAATCCAGGTCTCCCAGGTGGACGATGCTTTGCAGCAGGATTGAGTTGATGGCCCTCACCTCCTGCAGAAGGAAACAAACAACCACACAAAACCGAGAATGAGAGAGGGAGTGCCTGAGCCTTTGGGAGGTGCCCACCACCCTCTCATCCTTCCCCTCCCCCAAACACCCAGGAACCACCCTGTATCAGCCCACCCACCCCCCAGCAGCAGGGCTGTGTGAGGGTGGGAACGGCACAACCCCCCCAGGGATGGGGCTTCCCCCCTCACTGCTCCCAACCCTGTTTTCCCTAGGGGCCCTCTTTTCCAGGAATCCCCCCTTCATGCAGGGACTGCAGCCTGAGAGTGCCTTACCTCCATGAGGAGGGCCCCAATGGTGGACTTCCCCACATCAAACTGGTTGCCCATCAACTGGTAGCTGTTGGGCGGGTGGCGAGCTTCCAGAAGGCAATGGTGACTTGCTTCTCCACGGGGGTGGCGTTGCATCTCTGGTGGGCAGGGTCAAGCCAGGCACACAGCTCCAAAAAGGTGGCCTTCCGCATGCAGAAGTTTTGGAACCACTGCTGGTCGTCTCACCGCTCCATGACCAGCTGGTCCCACCAGTCCGAACTGGTGTCCAGCCTTGAAAAAAAACGCTTCACCACAGTGGGGTGTGGTTGCCAGAATGTAGCTCCCACAACCAGGGAGAGGGTCCCCAGAATGAGCTCGGGGTTGACCTTGTGCAGAACCAGGAAGGCAGCTGGCACAAAGTGCTGCAAAAACTGTAGCATGGCCATGTGGGGCCATCGCATGCCCAGGGGCAGCGCCAGCTCCAAGAGAAAAGCTGCGGCGTCCAAAAAAGCAGGGCAACCACAGCAGGCACTGCGAGAGCTTTGCTGTCCTCCCTCAAAGAGGTATGCAGGCACGCAGCAGAAGCAGAGAAATGACTGTCTGGGGGTGGGGTCCCTTTAAGCGCGCATCTCTGCAAGGCTCCAGCACCAGCACGCAGAAGCAATTGTTGACCTCAAGCATTGCCTGAAGTGGTTCTGGGTGGCCTTTTATGCAAGAGAGTGTCCAATCAGTCTGGACGCTCTCTTTGGAAAAAACACATCGCTTTTTCGATGTGCTTTTGTGTGGGGACACTCTCTTTCAGAAGAAGATTTTTTTTCAGAAGAGCTCTTCCGAAAATAACTTCTTCTGAAAGAAGCCTGCAGTCTAGACATTGCCTCATTTTTTTCTCTTGCCTAGCTCTCACCTTTTTCATCATGCTTAACATGACTCTGTTTTAGGCAACTAGGACTGTATAGTGTGCAACACTGTGCTGAGCCTGTGACCAAAGGTGCAGCGAAAAGCTAGAGTCTGATGCTGGTACAAGTTTGCCAGGTCCTGGAGTGATTGCTAAAAGCATGTGCCATGTCTGTGTTTTTCCAGCAGCCGGAGTGCAAATGAAAGTCAACACCAGCAACAGAAGCTACATTTTTTCCCTTTTTGATGTTTTTGTCTCAGTGGATTTTTGTTGTTTTTCTTCTAGGTGGGCGCAACCTTTAACAACGACACCTCCAGCCCGTCGCAATTAATTGTTTCTTCCCACCAAAAGCATAGTTACTGCCATCTTTAATACCATTGAAAACACTGTCAAACAAGGGGGGGAGAGGGGAGGTATAAAAACTCTCCAGCTACAGAGAAAAGCAACAAGGGTAATGGTTACAATGAAAGCCTGACCCTTCAAATAAGGTGTGTTTGTCGTGGTGCAAAGCAGGCTGAGGTCACTGTACACCAGGGGTCGCAAACTCCCAGCCTACAGGCCATCCCCGACTGGAGCAGTTGCACAATTTGGCCTAGGAGTCCCAGCAGGCTCGGGGGGAGGTGTCAGTTCCAGTTGCCCAAACCCTGCTCCTTCCCACCACTGCCCTTTTTCTCCCCTCCCCCATAGCACCCCATACCCTGAGGACATGGCCTCATTTTACACCGGGGCTGGCACAGGGTGGTAGTAGCAGTCCCCGGCCCTCCCCCTGCAAAGGCGGGAACCATGTGGCAATGAAGCGTATTTGGTGGGTGCACTTGCTCTGCTTCCCCGCGGCTCCTGCTACTGCACGAGGCGAGAGAGAGAGTGTATGTGTCCAACTGCTGCTGCCACACCAGTCTTCCCCCTTCGCCCAGTAATCCCCTAAGCCATGTTCTTGGGGGATGGGGATGCCATGAGGGGAGAGGGTGGGGCCATAATGGGAAGGGGTGGGGCTTAGTGAATGGTAATGGACAGCACTGTCTCTGGCCTGCTGGGACTCTTGGGCTGAATTGTACAACTGCTCCTTCCAGGCCAGGCGTGTGAGATCTCTGCTGTACACCAAGCCCTAAACCATATTTAAAACTGACTAATGTTGGACAGTTTCAGGGTTGTGTTGACTCTTTGGGTCCATATATTTAAACTAAAGTAATACAGCAGACTGCTCCCAACCACACCTGTTCAAGCTTTTCCACATTTTATACAATAATTACATATTCACTGCAGGTGACAGAGACCATGAGTCCACAGCCCAGTGTAACATAACCTAGGGTCTATTTTGTCTCGATGAACAGCTGTCTTCCCTCAGTTTTCCATCCTGAGCTGCTTTTTAAACCAGTTTGCTATGAGGTCAGACACTCCTAGCTTCTCACATCACACCTCCAGCACATACATTACTCCAAGTTATATTGTATTACTGTGATAGCCAGCCAGAGAAGCATAGACTACTAGAACTGGAAGGGACCTTAAGAGGTCATCAAATCTAGCCCCCTCCAGGACCAAGCACCAGTCCAATCATCACTGATAGATGTTTATCTACCTGCTTTTAACTATTTCCAGTGATGGAGATTCTACAGCCTCCCTAGGCAACATATTCCAGTGCTTAACAATCCTGAGGCTATGTCTACACTGGCAGCTTCTTGCGCAAGAACAGCTGTTATTGCGCAAAAATTTGCCTGCTGTCTACACTGCATGAGCGTTCTTGCACAAGTAAATTTACAGTATAACGTTGTAAAACAGGACTTCTTCCGGAAGAGTTATTCCTCTCCCCACGAGGAATAAGCCCTCTTGCGCAAGAGCTCTTCCACAAAAGGGCAGTGTAGCTAGGCAATATGAATTTCTTGCACAAGAAGCCCCTATGGTTAAAATGGCCATCAGAACTTTCTTGCACAAAGGAGTGTCCACACTGCCATGGATGCTCTTGTGCAAAAGCTCATCTCTTACGCAAAAGCACATGGCAGTGTGGACTTACTCTTGTGGAAGATTTTTTGCACAAGAACTCTTCCGCAAAAGCGTTCTTGCGCAAGAAGCCGCCAGTGTAGACGTAGCCTGACAGTGAGGAAGTTTTTCCCAATGTTCAACCTAAGCCTCCCATTGCTTCTCGTCTTGTAATCAGAGGTTAAGGAGCATAATTTTTCTCCCTCTCCTTGCTACAACTTTTTAATTATTTGAAACCTAATTCTTTTAGTCTTCCCTCATAGATCATGTTTTCTAGACTTTTAATCATTTTTGTTGCTCTTCTCTGGAGCTTTTCCAGTTTCTCCACATCTTTCTTGAAATGTGGTGCTCAGAACTGGACACATTACTCCAACTGAGACCTAATCAGCACAAAGAACGGAGGAAGAATTACTTCTCATGTCTTGCTCACTATACTCCTTAATGCATCACAGAATGCTGTTTGCTTTTTTTGCAATAGTGTCACACTGTTGACTCATATTTAGGTTGTGGTTCACTATGATCCCCTAGATCCTGTTCTGCAGTACTCCTTCCCAGACACTCGCTTCCAATTTTGTATGTGTGAAACTGATTGTTCTTCCCTAAGTGGAGTACTTTGCATTTGTCCTTATTTAACCTCATTCTATTTGCCTCAGGCCATTTCTCCAGTTTATTCAGATCATTTTGAATTTGGACCTTATCCTCCAAAGCACTCGCAATCCCTCCCATCTTGGTATCATTCACAAACTTTCGAAACGTACTCTTTATGCCAATAGCTAAATTTTTGATGAAGTTATTGAACAGAACTGGTCCCAAAACAGATTCCCTACAGAACCCCACTTCTTATACCCTTCCAGCATGACTATGAACCATTGATAACTACTCTCTGAGACTGGTTATGCAACCAGTTTTGCACTCACTTTAGAGCAGCCCCATCTACATTTTATTTTCCTAGTTTATTGATAAGAAACTCACGAGAAACTGTATAAAATGCTTTACTAAAGTCTAGGTATACCAAGTCCACCACTTGTCCCTTATCTACAAGGCTTGCTATCCTATCAAAAAAAGCTATCAGATTGGTTTCACATGATTTGTTCTTTACAAATCCATGCTGGCTGTTCCCTATCACCTTATAATCTTCCAGACGTTTGCAAATAGATTCCTTTAATTATTTGCTCCATTATCTTTCCTGGCACAGAAGATAAGCTGACTGGTCTGTAGTTTGCTGAGTTCTTATTTCCTTCCCTTTTTATAGATGGGCACTATATTTGTCCTTTTCTAGTCTTCTGGAATCTCTCCCATCTTCCATGACTTTTCAAAGATGATAGCTAATGGCTCAGATACCTCCTCTATCAGCTGATTGAGTACTCTAGGATACAGTTCATCAGGCCCTGGTGACTTGAAGACATCTAACTAACTTCTCTAAGTAATTTTTAACTTGTTCTTTTTCTATTTTAATTTCTAAACCTACCCTCTCCATGTTCACTGGTATTCACTGTATTAGGAATCAAATCGCCACCATCCTTCTTGGTGAAAACACAAAGAAGTCATTAAGCACCTCTGACATTTCCATGTTTTCTGTTATTGGTGTTCCCTCTTCATTGAGCAAGGGGCCTACCCTCTCCTGGATCTTCGTCTTGTGTCTAATGTATTTGTAGAATGTTTTCTTGTTACCCTTTATGTCTCTAGCTCGACTGTGCTCATTTTGTGCCTTTGCCTTTCTAATTTTTCTTGTGTTATTTGCTTATATTCATCCTTTGTACTTTGACCTAGTTTCTACTTTTTATAGGACCCCTTTGTGATTTTTACATCATTCAATGTCTCATAGTTAAGCCAGGGTGGTCTCTTGTCATACTTCCTCCTTTTTCTACACAGTGGAATAGTTTGCTCTTGTGCACTCAATAACGTCCCTTTGAAAAACAGCCGACTGCTTCCATTGCTTTTGCTCTTCATTTTGCTTCCCATTGAACATTGTCTACTAGCTTCCTGAGTCTACAAAAGTCTGCCTTCTTGAAATCCATTGTCTTTATTTTGCTGTTCTCCCTTCTACCAGTCCTTAGAATCATGAACTCTATCATTTCATGATCACTTTCACCCATGCTGCCTTCCACTTTCCAATTCTCAACTAGTTCCTCCCTATTTGTTAAAATCAAATCTAGAACAGCCTCTCCCTTAGTAGCTTACTCAACCTTCTGAAATAAAAAATTGTCTCCAATACATTCCAAGAATCTATTGGGAAAATAACACAACAGGGCACAGGCTATCCAACAGATATCTGGACAGTTGAAGTCCATCATCACCACCAAATCCATGTGAGCTTTACATTGCAGTGCAACACCAGAAAATTCCACAGTTTCCCCAGAAATATGTTATGTACAGCCCAGCCTTCTCCTGGACAAAAAAAAAAAAAAGCTCATATCATGTCCATTATTTTATTAATAGAAAATGATATGCACAAATCCTGGTAGCCTAACCGGGGAGTCCCAAACACTTCGCTCCAGCCACACTGATTTAGATCATTTCAAGCATCTGTTTTCCCTTCTTATAGTTCTTTCTATTCTTCTAAATCATCTCCCGCTGAGGGCCAGGAGACAGAAAGTATGTGAGGCTGAAAACCCCAAGCTGCTTCATTGTCAAGATGTAGATTTTTTTCACTCCTGCCAAGAAATGGCCATTTAACTTGGTGATGGTCCACTTGATTTTTCTGACAGCTGGCTGAGATATTGGGTTAGCCTTTTGTCTCTGGAGAACTGGTTTTTGACTGCTGTCCAGATTTGTCTTAGTAATATCGTAGAAATGGAAGGGACCTCGATTCCAGTCCCTTGTACTCAAGGCAGAACTAAGGAGATAATAGGGTGGGGGGGATTTGTGAGTCATTTCAGGAGAGGTGCCTCCATGGGGCTGAAGCCTGAAGCTGTAGTGCTGGAGCCCTGAGCTACAGGGCTAAAGCTGGGAGCCCTAGTACATCCCCAGGGCTGAGTCCAGGTGCCCACTGTGGAGGCAGAGCCCCATAAGGGTTGTGCTCCCCATCTCCACAGGGAAAAAGCTCCAGTTTCCACTTTTTGTAGGATTTTTAAAACTTCAGATTATACAATACAATTTTATGACTTTACACACAATGTTGCCACACATATTTTACCAAGGCAATAATGGTAAATAAATAATGAGTTTTGAAATTATCTCTCACAAGACATATTTTGTATGAAATTTATCATAGTCCTGACCAAAGGGGTACACGCCGTCACATCAATGTATTCCTCTGTGATATGGATGACCCCAATTCAAATCACTCTCTCAGTATTTTATCCAAAGTGGAATTCCCCTGTATAGCAGGTTACCTAAAATTTAGGCACTCAATTGCTCAAGCTAAGTCTCCTTTATGACTCTCATCCCTAAGGCTATGTCTACACTGCCCCTCGATTGTGGAAAAACATGCAGATGAGGCTAAGCTGGAATATTGCCACGCTTCATTTGCATAATTAATGAAGCTCCGTTTTTGTGCAAGAGGCTTTTGTGCAAAAAGGAGCCATCTACACAGCTCCTTTTTGCACAGAAACCCCCTGTTGCGCAAGAGCCATTCTTCTGGAAGAAAATGTGGAAGAACAGCTCTTGCTCAAGAGGGGGTTTCTGCACAAAAGCCTCATTAATTATGCAAATCTACGTGTAGCCTCATTTGCATATGTTTTCTGCAAGAGGGGGGCAGTGTAGACATAGCCTTAATGTCCCCACATATTTGTTATTAAATTATGGCATTATTAAACTGTATAGAACAGACGTGAAAGTGGGCTGGTACGGGCCAGTATGGCATACTGGTCAGAACCAGCTGCTAGTACCGGGCCCAAACACAGGTGACATTACAGTGCTGCTGCACTCTACCAGCAGGGTTGCTGAGGAGGGGAGGTGGAGGAGTCCTTCAAATCATCATCAAAGCCCCAGGACTGCCAGCTGCCACCACTGCACTCTGTGGCAGAAGCAGCAATGAAGGGCTGCTTCATAGACGCTGACCCCAGCCTTGCCCCTTTTTGGGCCCCTCCCAAGAGACAGGGCTTGGGGCAAGTCGCCCCACACACATTGCCACGGACACCAGTGTATGGGTAACTCTTGGCATTTACCTTCACCCATGACCTAGAAGCAGAGCTGGGGACTACAGCAAGAAAGAGTATTTCTCACACTTCGAAATGAATTTTCCTCGGTACTGCTGTCACTCTTTTGTAGTTGTTTTCCATTAACCTTAAAGCAAGTCAGTTTACACACATGAATTTGGCATGTTCATCTAGAAGATGAGCTATGAGTAGTTTAACAGAGGAAGAGTACAATGTTCTTAGAATGTCACAGAAGCAATTACATGAGCAGACAAGGATCTAACCGCACCCATCATAGCGAGATCTCAGGTCCACACACAGTATGGCTTTGTGTGCTTGTGAGAATACTAAATCTATGTACAGTCAATAAATCTTACAGTCACTGAGCATTTTTTGACGAATGGTGCCTCAGACAAGGCAGACAACGCCTATGTAGCCTAGAAAGGGACATACCCTGATCCTGTTTATCTGTTGCCTCTCCTAAGAACGTTCCCTAGCTGTTATTGCAATCCTTCCTCCTGATTATAGGAGTAGTGCTCACTCCTCTAGAAAATAGAAATGATACATACAACTTTCAGAACTCGCCCAGCTAAGCAGCACAGCTAGAATATTGAGCACTGAGCACTCCACAGCAAATTGTATGTGTTAATCACAAATACTGAAAAATTGTAATGTACCTTTGATCAGCAAGCAGAGTGTATGAAATCATAATCTTATTATGAATGTTCCAGAAGCAGAAAGAAGGCAAAATTACTGCAGTGCCATCTCCACTGTTAATTGCTCCTCAGACCTGGAGCATGCTTTTGCTGTACTCAACTTTATGCACATAAGTCAATGTGATTATTCAGGTACATGTGTAAGTTTTTACAAGCTCAGTGCTTCATCTTCAAACAAAGCTGGCCTCCTCCACAAATCCCCGGAATTTTCCAGCTCTGTTGATTCTGAGAAAGAAGCAATAAGAGGAATTAACCAAAAATCATTCCCTAAATCTCTCCACAATTACCAACATCAACAGTGCATTAATCAAAATTCTTACAGAAGCAGGAAAACTCTCTCTCGCAGGAACAAGGTGAATGATTTGTCCAAACTTAAGTTGCCTGGATTGTGTCTGGATTGGACCAGCTAGCCTGTTTTCTAGGCACCTGATACTATTCTCTTTTTTCCCTAAATATTACAGCAATATATTCCAAGAGAAAGGAAATAATAAATAGCTTCTTAAGCCTTTTTTCTACCAAAGAATATTGCAAAGGGACCACCCCCCACCCCCTTGATACTGTCGCCTGTATGCCAATGTCTTGCACTGGAGGGAAGATGGTGAATGGTCCTTCTGTTTTAGGGGTAACATCACAGCATGGGGTATGCCACTAATGCTTCAGAGCAGAGTGGGATTTGATTGGCCATTATGCAACAAGCAAAACAAAAGTCTAAAATTCCATGCACAGGCTTTCTTGCCTTTAGCATTGCTATTTAGAGGTTTCCACGCAGTGTTCCCTGTCAGCTGTGTGCTAGTGCGGCCACACAGGAGAGATTCAAATGCCGTCCAGATGATTAACAGAGCATCCACAGCTAGGTTTTTTTTGTTTCTACTTGTGGTGCACATTTACACATGCCTCGGTGTACATAAAAATATTTATTTTGCACGAGTGGAAAAAATCTGTACATGGATGGAAAAGATTAGAGGGAACATGGATTCCACAGATAATCTCACTATTAGCGTGTCTTTAAAAAAAAAACGGCTTCCTATGCCACTTCCAAAGTATTATTTCAGACAGGAACAGAGAGAAAACCAAAAACATTATTTATCCCAAGCATTCAAAAACCATGAGTGAAAATCTTGAGAGTGGCTGTGGGCTGAGCTATACTTGTGTTGTTCAGGGGTGTGAAAAGGCACCTCTTTTGTAAAATACCACCTTTGGATGGGGATTTAGAACAGCTTAACTACATTGCTGTCCTACATACAGACAGTGCTAGGTCAATGGGAGAATTTTTCTGTTAAATTAGCTACCTGCTCTTGGGGAAATGGAGGAATAAAAGTAACTAACTACAGTAATAGACAACTATATACAACTTGAAATTATGTACAATAAAAGAAGCAGACACAAGTTTTTTTTTAGTCTAAGTGCACCAAGGCACAGGGATCTGACTCAGGCCATGACTCTTCAAGAAGGAACTGGAGTGGCATCACCCCACACTGCCTCTCAGACTCTGAGCCTTGGATTTGTCACACAGTTGATGCACTTGTGGGTCAATGGACATTACTATGACCAGTTCACCTCTGGCTCATGACGTGTATATGCACCCACATTTGGACTCTGCCTAGGGATCATCACTGGAGAAAGAAGCTGAGACTTTCACTATAGCCCATAACTTCAGGAGCTGGGAGTTTAAAACCAATTCCAAATAAAAAATACTCTTACCTTATGGGAATAGGAAAGCTAATGTGGACCCTCCTTCTTCTCACTCAGCCTCTAAGGAGAAAGAAGCAATGCGCTATTAACAACCAAGAAGTTACATCACCCTTGCATTTTTGTTTGTGGGTTTTATGTTGAAAGTAGTGGCTTGGTCAGTAGCAGGGAGTTTGGGGATTGTGTTGGATCGTTTCTTTGGGTGTTCTTGGATGTGGCCGCACTACAGCTGGCACTCAGAAATGTTATTCATTGTCTTATGCAGCAGATCTGGATTTTGTTACTGTGAAGCAATCGTATGTTGGTTCTGGAAACAGATGTTTTGAAGTTTCTGGCCAATATTTAAAAAAATAAAAACCCACTGTCCGGTCTATAGCTGCATTGTTGAATGGCAGGCAGACATAGCCAGCTAAAACCAATATCTCTCCTTTCTCTAAAGGATGATAGTGCACTTTGTACAATCGAAGAGCTTACATTCAGGGAGATGATTAATTTCTAACAGAAGGGCAAATAATTTTTAGGCCAAGTATTTTCAGGGCGTTGCCACGGCTCTGTGCACTGCATCTGAGATGAAATCGAAACCACTTCGCTGCAGTTATATCCCAGGAAGTGTTCACAAGAGGGGAGGGAATGAGTGGCTCTACTATTTCAGAAGAAAACAAACTCTGCGACTGATGATTAAGGAACAGGCATATCCGATTAATAAAACAATAAAGATTTTTTATTTCCAAATTGGTGACAAACAGTTATTTTTTCCTTGGAGAGCTCAGCTGACAAGGTTTCTTTCCTCCTTTGTTCCCCTATCTCTTTCAATAATCTTCTTCATGCAAATATAGCTGGAAGGGTGGGGAGAGAACAGTGAAAGGTTAAAATGGAAGCAGACAATCTTTCATCGACATGGTAATTTTGCTGCTTGGCTCAGTGCCAAATGTTCGCTGCAACCACTAGCTGCCATTCCAACATGAGTGAAAGGATCTTTAATAAGAGTGTAAATAAAAGCCAGGCTGAGAAATGAGTTTTCCATCCCAGCAATCACTGGCCTAACCTCTGCTGTAAATAGTCTCTCAGAGCAGCACAGATGGAGTACCTGCACCTGGGGATCAAGGCAATCTCTGAACAGTGCAATTTAAACAGATGGGTACAATTGAAACATGCATTAGCTGGGATAGGCTGAGGAATTCCATTTTGTGTATTATGTAAAAACAAATAATTCAGTCATTTCTTTTTGTCTTAAAAAAAGAAAAATATCTTCTCTGACACGATCTTGTGGGAGGTGCGCTTCACTACAGCTGTTAAATTAATCTAACCATGAAAATTTACCACAAGGCATTGTATAAACACAGTCCTAATTTATGATCATTGATTTAACTGCTTGAAAATGATTTATGTGACTTCAGTAGAGATAGTAAAGACACCAGAAGAATACTCGGTCACTCTGGGCTTTGTGTGCTTTGGATTGGCCTTATTAGTTTAGAGCATGAGATCTGTTTCAGTGTCTTACTGAAACAGTCAAAGGCATTTGGTAACTGAACTATTTAAAATACTTTTTTAAAGCATTATTAATATTGCTAAGTACTAAGCATCTACAGAACACAAAACAACTTCCTCGTTAGTGGAGAAATGACAAGAATTCATTTAGAACATCTCATAAAAATGGGTTTTGGTCTTGCCATTGTAAGAGGGTTTTTTTAATGGAGTTTTTTGTTTGGTTGATTTCTTTTGGGGAGGCAGGAATTTACAGCATTTTGTGAATTCATGTGAGCGTATAAACACTATGGAAAACAAACGTCTTTGGAGAAGGATAAAGGAGTTTGGTACAGAGGATTACTAGCTGCTTTTTTTTTAAGCATAGATTTCATATCCACCTAAAAGCTCCACTTTCTGTACATCTCTTTCCATTCGGTCCTCTGGTACATCATTACTAGTTATAGAGTCTATACATTATTGTGTAAATATGCTTAGACCTCATTTCAGCAGGATATTACTTTTGGTTACAATAGCATATGGTACACTGTCATTTTAATGTCAGAACTGAGAGATGAAATTGCATTGCATGAATAAGAGGGAAAAGGATGAAAGGCAGAAGAAAAGGTGGGTGGTCTATACACAGATATAACAAGCATTCTTTAAAGGAATGTGAAATTAAATATGGATGTTGTAAATGATTAGCTACATAATAAAGTCTGGGTACAGTCTCCTCCAGTCCTTCCTGTTGGGAACAACAGAACAAAGCACACACGCACACACACAAAAATCACACAGGTGAAGCCACAATCATTTCTTTTATTTATAGCCCTAACCAGAAAAATAGACTGGGAGCAGCTGAGTACCAATTTATTTTGCTGCCTGAACTGATGTGTGGTTGGGTTAAATGTCATTGAGTTGGAAGGTTATGCATTTCATTCACTGCCAGGTTATGCCCAGCTTTAAAGCAGATCTACAAGGCTATCAGTAATTGTGTTGCCACCTTTCAAGGTGGGAGAGAGAAATCCTGCAGGCTGGAATTGGTGATGTGCTTGCAGTCATTTCATTGTTCTTATGAAATTCTATTCAAAATTAACTGATGGTCCATTTGATCCTGTTATAAGAAAGAGGAGAGCAGAAAGTAACTTCTCCCCTAAGAAGTAACCAACAACAACTATTTTTTAAACAGCAAAAACATGACTTAGAACAAATTTTCAAGTATAAAAAAGCCCAAAAGAATATTGCACAAATAGCCAAGGGAAGTTATAGGATAGATGCTCACACAGTTACCTACTTTATCAAAAGGTTCTGAGGACACAATGGTAAGCATAAAGAGCAAAGCTGCAGTCTATTGTAATTCCAACATATAAATTAGAAAAGATCTATGCAAGTTATCCAGATATCCTTCTACACTGCCAAAGTGATCCGTACAATACAATACAGAAACAATGGGAGTGTCTCCCTCATTAGGACTGCTTTGAATTTTTTAATTAAATATGAATTTTTAAAAAATAGACTAGTTGGGTGAGGTAATATCTTTTATTGGTAATATCTTATTCTGTTGGTTCTAAAGAGATGTCAAATGGAGTAAGAAAATGTCACCAAGTTTTCAGGTAACCAAAAACCAAAAAGATACCTGTTGTACACAGGCAGGCTACAAATGTATAATTCAAGGAGACCTTGTGTGGATTCTGGTAAAATGTACGAGATCAGTGACCAATAAAAAGACAGTTTTCATATTATATCTTCTACTATACATTTGAGAGAGTTTGTCTGTCTGCATGTCTATGTGTCTGTCTGTTTGTTCAAGAACTCCTCCTAAACGGTAAGAGCAAGGACCACCAAATTCAGTATATAGCTTCCTCTTATCAAAACTTAAGGAAGATGAGGATTTTCATTGTGCTAGGATGTGCCTGGAATGGGATTGCTTCTCATAAAACCATACAGAAAAGAGACAGAATCACCAGCCAAGTGAAAGGAGCTAGCTGGGGCACATCCACCCCTCCCCATCTAGGACTACCTCAGCCCCAAGGCTCCCACCCCTCAGGTGCCCTCTATGGGGCAGGGGGGGGGGGGAAATCAAGCTCCCCCCTCCATTCGCACAGGAACATTGCTGTATGTTCCCCTTTGTCAGGGAGTGAGGGAAGAGTGCACAGTTTGCTGCATTTCTCACTCTGGCTGGGGAGTGTGGGGGCAGATAAACCTGGATCTGCCCCAGCTGGGGGGACACATACCCTTCCCCCAGCAGTGCCTTCTGGAGCTGCAGAGGCCATGGAGTGGCACATCTCACCTGGACCCAAGCTGCTGCAGTGAGAGAACGCTGGGGTAGTCCTCTCTCTGCGGGAAAGCCCTCATCCCCAGCTTCGCCCCAGAGCAATTATTCAAATGAAGCCCATACATTTTCATTTTATTTTCCAAAAAAAACCCCAAAATTAATTGACTTAAGGACCTGAGCAATGCTGTGTAAATCTTCTAGTACATATGTATGACAAACCATATAAACCCACAGCAATACATCGGGTGGAGGACCAGAACATGTCAACATGTCAGCAGCCACGTATGCCGAGGCAACAGTAAAAAACAGTTATCTACCTTCTCGTAATTGTTGTTCTTCAAGATGTGTTGCTCATGTCCATTCCAAGCAGGTCTGTGCATGCCATGTGCACAGTTATCAGAAGGCTTTTCCCCTAGCATCACCTGTTGGGTCAGCCTGGAGTTATGCCTTCATGGTGCCGTACTTAGGTCCCTGCTGAGCTGTTGCCTCTTCAATTCCTTCTTTCCACCAGTGATGGGCATTGGAGCTGAGTATCTCTGTTGCCTCAGCATTTCCCCAGTGACTTCTGAATCTTCACACCTGTAAATACTTAAATAGTATTACTTGTACTTTGCTAGTTAGCTAGTCTGTGTTTGGGGGTTCCCACCCCAGTTCATTCCCCTCTTCAGGTTCAGGGCATGACTCGATCCCAAGGGTTTAATCCATGATGCACCTGCCACAAGCCCATGCCAAAGGGCAACCCTCCCGACTCCCAGAGGTGAAAGTATAGCAGTGTGCCACTCTGGTAAGAGCCAGCTGGGGTGTTCCGCTGCAGGAGGAAGTGTAGCGCACTCCCAACTGGCCTCCTGGGGCTTTTCTGCAGGCTGCCACTCTAAGCAGCAGGCAACCAGTGAAAGGGGCTGGCTGGAGCTGTGCTCCACCCACACCAGTCCAGGACTTCCCCAGCCCCAAGATCACGCCCCCAAACCACCCCCACTGCTACCCACTCTGCTTGTTGCATGCTGTTACCTTTTCTCCTGTAACTCCTTTTAGACACAGCCTCTTCATGGGGGTGAAAGGGCAATTAACAAAGTTTGCTTTGTGATATCCCACAATGGTCCATTTAGTTTTGTTAACCTTCTTAATGAGCAGGAGCTTATAGATTCTGATGGCATGGCAGTTTCAGGACTAACATTTTTTACAGCTATAAAGCAAAATTTTAAATATTACTTTATAGCACGTAACTTACAAACATTATAAGTAGAATTATGGCATGCAGCAGCTTACAAGGATTTCATAAAGTCTAAACACGTTGTTATAAGCCCAATACCCATCTTAACCATATTAACACACAAGTGAGCTGGTCTGGTTTCCAGCAATGAATTTGTCAGTGTTGGCTGAAGCAACAGAGCTGGCACCTGGTATGCCAGCATCAAACATCTCACTTTTAGTGCCTCTATGATTAGCTACATCAGGTTATGAAATAGACAAATACAGATTATTTTATGAATGAGGCAATGTCTTGGGGTGTAGAAGATAGTAGTGGCCACTAACACATATAACCCTAAAATCCAAGACTGAATGGTTAGGAATCTTAAAATCTGAAAACTTAGACGGTGTTATCAAAATAGATATATCTATGCTGTAGGACCATCCAATAGCAGTACTGTGAGAGAAACTATACAGAGAACAGCTACAGCTGTAGAGAAAGACCAAGTTACTCACCTTGTGCAGTAACAATGGTTCTTCAAGATGTGTGTTCCACTGTAGGTGTCAGGTTTGTCCCGGCACCGCAGATCAGAGTCTTCAATAGCAGTAGTCAGCCGGACTGCGTATGCGCTGTCAGCGGCTTGCGGTGTTCATACTCTCTCTTGTGCACGTGGTCCGGCTCCTGCCAGTTCCTCTTGTCCACCTGAGGATCTGAAAGAGACAATTACCAAGAGAGACTCTGAAGTGGGGAGGAGGGCGGGTAGTGGAGCACCCATGGGGACACACATCTCGAAGAACCATCGTTACTGCACAAGGTGAGTAACTTCATCTTCTTCAAATGATGTCCCCATGGGTGCTCCACTGTAGGTGACTTTGTAGCAGTGGTCGAGAGCCCTTGGACAGCGGGTTTTGGAGTCACAGTCTAATGCTTGTGGAAAGCACCACCAAGGCCACTGCTGAATCTGTGGCCCAAGATGTAGTATAGCATAATGCTTCATAAAGGTGACATTAGAAGACCACTTGGCCGAGCAGCAGATGTCCAAAAGAGAAACTCCCTTGAGGAACACTATGGACGTGGATATGGCTCTGGTGGAATGAGCCCTCAGTGTTGTCGGAAGTGGTTTGTTGCGGATCGTGTAATATCTCTCAGTGCAGGCCACTATGAGGTTCAAGATGTGTTGAGAGGATAGTGAATGTCCTTTAGAGCGATCCACGAGAGATACCAGAAGGCACTGGGACTTCCTAAAGTCCTGAATCCTCTGAATGTAAAAGGCTAGTGCTCTGCACACGTCGAGGGTATGCAGTAATGTCTCTTGAATGGAGGTATGAGGCTTAGGGAAAAATAACGGCAGAAAGATGGGTTAGTTAATATGAAACTGAGAACAGACCTTTGGAATGAAGGCTGGGTGTGGCCATAATATTACACTGTGCTTGTTAAAAATAGTGTATGGCGGTAGTGCCATCAGCACCGCCAGTTTGCCGACCCTGCGGGCCCAAGTAATTGCCAATAGAAAAATAAGCTTCATTGTAATCATTGGCAGAGGTACTGTCGCCAATGGCTCGAAAGACAGTTTAGTGAAGGTGTCCAGAACTAGGTCCAAGTCCCATGGAGGTGGCGGAAGCCTGTGGGGAGGGTTGAGGTTAGTTAACCCTTTGAGGAAGAGCTTGGTTGTAGGGTGCAAGAATATAGACGTGCCATCCACAGACTGGCAGAAGACAGTAATAGCCACCAGGTGCACTTTTAGGGATGCTATGGCCAACCGAGCGTGGTGTAACGATAGGGTGTATTCAAGGATTTTTTGGAGAGATGCCCTATATGGATCTACCTGTTTGTTAGTGCACCAGGCAATGAATCTGCACCACTTATGCGTGTAGGTTGTTCTTGTCACGTCCCTCCTGCTGTGTATTAGGATTTTTTTGACCGGAGAGGAGAAGAGGTTCATGGTGTTGGAGAACCAATGAGAAGCAATGCTGTCAAGCAGAGAACGTGAGGCTGTGGGTGGAGAAGGGTCCCATGGTTCTGGGTCAGTAGGTTGGGAAGGCTGGGGAGGGTTGGCAGAAGACACTGGGATACGGTGGCAGAAGAGACGTTTGATAAAGAAAGGGAAACCACGGCTGGTGAGCCTATGATGGCACTACAAGGATTACTTTGGCTCTGTCCCTTTTGATTTTGTGTAGGACTCTGGGAATGAGCATGGTGGGCAGAAAAGCATAGAGGAGTGGACCTGTCCAACTGAGAAGAAAGGCATGGCCCAGAGAATTTCTGCCAATCCCAGCACTGGAACAGTACTGTCGATATTTTGAGTTTTTCTGGGATGCAAACAGATCTATTTGTGGGGAACCCCAGAGACTGAAGATGTGCTAGAGAACGTCTTCCCAGAGCTCCCATTTGTGATGTGGTGCAAATTGTCTGCTTAACACATCCGCTGTGGTATTGCGGGTTCCTGGTAAGTATGAAGCTATGAGCATAACATTGTTGTGGATACACCAGTTCCAGAGGTGAACAGCCTCTGCGCAAAGGGAATGGGATTGGGCCTCCCCCCAGCGGTTGATGTAGTACATTGTGGCGTTATTGTCGGTGAGGATTCTGGTCGTGGTACTGGAGATATGTGTTCTGAAATGGTTGCAGGCATTGAGGACAGTCCTGAGTTCTTGGATGTTGATATGAAGGGCTGCCTCCCATGGGGTTCATCGTCCTTGAATGGACAGATCGTTCATATGTGCGTCCCGGAGCCCATCAGAGAGGTGTTCGTGGTGATCTAAACGGACAGCTGAGGCTGGTGAAATGGGACTCCTGTGAGGAGGTTGTGTGGACTGGTCCACCACTCTAAGGAAGATATCACAGCAGATGTTGGAGTGACTCATTTGCCAACATGGTGCCTTGTGGGAACATACACTGACACCAGCCATTGTTGCAGGCACCGAAAATGCAGCCTTGCATGATGGACCACATATGTCATGGCTGCCATATGGCCCATGAGCTGTAGGCATGTGAGGCAGAGACTGTAGGACTTAAGGTAAGTATTGCAATCAGATCTTGTATGGCCTGGTACCTCTGTATAGGTAAGTAGGCTTTTGCCGTTGTGGAGTCCAAACTTGCTCCTATAAATTCTAGGTTTTGAGTTGGCTCTAGTGTTGGTTTCTGATCGTTTATGACCAAACCTAGAGACTCAAACGTCTCTCTCACTGTCACAACCATGGGGGAGGCTTTGGCTTTGGTTGGACCCTTCAAAAGATAGTCGTCAAGATAGGGAAAAATGACTATGCCCTGTTGGCGGAGATGCACGGCTACCACCATGAGCGTTTTGGAGAAGACTCTGGGTGCTTAGGAGAGTCCAAAGGGTAGAACTTGATATTGGAAGTGGTCTTCCTCGACCATGAAGCGAAGAAACCTTCTGTGGGCAGGGTGGATCGTCACGTGAAAATATGTGTCCTGAAGGTAGAGGGCTGCAAACCAATCCCCATGATCTAGCGCTAGAATTATGGTCAAAAGAGTCACCATTTCGAAACGCTGCTTCTGCAGGTAATGGTTGAGTTTTCAAAGATTGAGTATGGGTCTCCAACCTCCCATTTTTTTCGGGGTGAGGAAGTAATTGGAATAGAAGCCTCTGCCTCTGAACTCGCACGGCACCCTCTCCACTGCTCCGATGGTAAGGAGGTGATGGACTTCTTGTTGTAACTGATGCTTGTGAGAAGGGTCCCTGAAGAGGGACGGAGAGGTTGGGGGGTATTGACGTGAAAGGGATGGTGTACCCTGTCGAAACGATCTCTAGAACCCAATGGGGTCTATGGTGATGCTGGACCAATGTTGGTAAAAAGGTTTGAGCCAGTGATGGAAAATGGCAACTACAGGATTGGGTTGGCATGTGGTGCAGGGGGTTTGTGAGCCCTTGACCAGGTTATCAAACGTTCTGCTTGTTAGCAGGCTGAGTGGAGGGGCGGTTGTTTTGGGCATGTCTCTTTTGGGGTCTTTGTCTCATTCACTGGTGTTACTCAAAAGGACATTGGTGGTATCTTGGCTGCAAGAAGTCATAATGTCTTTGGAAGGGCGTGTATTTCTTGCGGCGGAATAGGGGTGTGCACACCCCCAGGATTCAGAGAGTGGTCCTCGAGTCCTTGCTCTAGTGGAGGACCTCATCTGTTTTTTCAGCAAACAACTTTTGTTTGTCGAATGGGAGGTCCTCCACCTTAGTCTGAAGCTCCCGTGGAACTCCAGCATTCTGAAGCCACGAGGACCTTTTCATAACTATAGCGGTGGCTGTGGAATGAGCCGCCATGTCCGCCACATCCAATGCAATTTGCAGCCTAGTTCTGGCAGAGGCATATCACTCCTGAACAATGGATTTTAAAATGGACCTTTTTGCATTGGGCAAATGTTCCATCAGTGCTGTGAGTTTAGCATAGTTGTCAAAGACATGATTCAACAGAAGCGCTGCATAGTTGGCAAAGCATAACAAAAGTGTCAAAGAAGAATATATCTTTCTGCCAAAAAGGTCCATAAGCTTACTATCTTTCTCCACTGCAACATTCTTATACTGTGGAGCTTTTGCCCTCTGCTGGGCTGCATCTATGACCAGAGAATTTGGTTGCGGGTGTGAGAACAAAAACTCTGACCCCTTGGTCAAAACAAAATATTTGTTGTCAGCCCTCTTGTTTGTAGGGGGTGCAGAGGCTGGGGTCTGCCAGATTTCCTCAGAGGACTTCATAATTGCTTCAATCAGTCAGCAGCGCTATTTTTGCATGCTGGGATGGTTGTAAATTCTTGAGGAGACAATATTGTTTCTTCTGGACTTCTGTTAACTGGACCTCCTGGCTAGCAGCCACTCTTTTAAACAGTTCTTGAAACTGCTTAAGGTCGTCTGGGGGAGATGTATCTCCAGGGATGACAGCCTCATCTGATGAAGAGGAGGATTGGTCCATGGTTAATGTATCCACCTGTTGCTCCTCTGGTTCAGATAGTTGACCTTCCTCCAGCTCAGATTGGTGTGGTGGGGAGACAGGCACATGAGGTTGGCTGTGTTGTGCAGGGGTGGTCAAAGGGGACAACTCACGGTGTATGTGCCAGAATTGGTAGCAACAGGGGACCAGTGTCTTGATGGAGGGTAATACTGGCATTGGTTGTGAGACAGTACGGTTGGTCATAATAGTATCTATGATGGTCATGATACTGATGTCTTGGTGATACCTGCCTAGAGGAATATGCACTTCTGTGTTCCTGCCAGCACATATCATGACCTGATGTAGTTGGAGAGTGAAGTGTCATCAAGCCCCTCGATGAAGGGGGAGGTGAGAGGGACATATGCCTCGGGTGAATGGTGCGATGAAATGCACATCCCGGTGTTGGTGGTAGAGGCGAGGGGAGACCTGTGGTGCTGTATTGGTGATCTCAGTGCTAGTGATGAGGGAGACGGAGCTGGTGAGAAGGTCGGTGAAGGGCTAGGACTAAGTGGTCTATTTGACTTAGTCCATGCCTTTTTCAGTTCCGGAGGTGTATCTGGTACATCTGGTGCTGGAGAAAGGCGAGGTGCTCATGTCGGCACGGGTAGTGGTGTCAGTGCTGTGGGTCCCTATCTCAAGCTCTAGCTGTGAGCTTAGAACAATGCGGGCATTTCTGAGGCACATGGGCTTCTCTGAGGCATCTAACACATGTCAAATGGCCATCCAACACTGGCATGGCCCCACGACATGTGTCACATTTTTTAAAACCCGGCATTGTACAAGGGGAGCTATTGAAGTTCACCTCAATATGTGTAATTTCAGATCTTTCTTTCCTTATAATCTCGCTTCCTCCTTCTTTTTTTTAACCTCAGAAAAGCAGTGAAACCCTTTTTTGTTTGTTTGTTTTTTTATGATTAACTATAACTAAGTATTATGATAAGAACTATGAACTATGTACAGGAACAGTAAACTAACTGACAGAATTCTTAATTTTGTGATCAACAGTTGAGGAGAAGAGCTCGCTCCATCTGCAACCGAGGATGGCAACAAAGGAACTGGGAGGAGCCGGACTGCATGCATGAGAGAAAGGGTGCGAACGCCGCTAGATGCTGACCGTGCATGCATGGTTCAGCTGACTACTACTATTGAGGACTCCGATCTGTGGCGCTGGGACTAGCCCGATACCTACAGTGGAGCACCCCTGGGGACATCACTTGAAGAAGAACATGAGTCTCAGCAAGGCAGCCAATTATTACTAGAGACTACTTTTGTTGATTAAATGAGTAAATTAGCTAAGATTTAGTTTTGCAGTGAGTTGGTTGTCAAGTTCAAATACATTACCTAAAACTGCACCAAGAAACTTCAATGCTAACCATGTTGAGTATCACACAAGGGTGATGCAGATTGATGTGAAGGGATTCATGTAGGTCCAGAAATGTAGCTAGAGAAAATGATCCCTGTTGGGTATCATTTGACCAAGGGACATGCAAGTTACAGGATTCCCTCCCCCAAAATTGTTTCTTCATGCTGCTTTGTATGGTTAAATTGGGAGATACTAATGACTGGCTGCATCACAGACCTCACTGAGACTGATGTCTGAAAAATACCCCTTCAACTAACATAAGAGGAATATTTTACTCACAAGCCCCCCACCTCCTAAGACAAGATGTTTTTGACTGAATGGCTAGAGGTGGCCACAGTTTGTGAGTCATGAGTGGCAATATTATTTTGGAAGAAGATACTCAAAGTATTTGGGGAGGGGGATCTGTGACTAACTGCTGGGAGGGAGACAGGTATGAGGGGCAGAGGAGTGGGAGAATAGGGAGAGAGAGGTTTGAAACTCAGAAGCAAGGAGGAAGTAGATAAATTATGTTGGACATAGAGGGGAAAGAGGCTGGGGCTCAAGTGAGAAAAGTGTGTGACATTGGGAGGAGCACATGGGGAAAGATCACCTATCAGCCCCACATTCTCCCTGCTGTGCATATATCCGGATCTGAGGGGCTTTTCCTCTTCTAGGGAGCTCTGTGGCCCCCTCTTCCTTACCCTCACATTATGCTAGGATATGCAGTATATGAGCCCCTACTGATATCCCTTCCTTGTGTGCCTAGAAAGGATCTCATTGGGGGAGGAGACATATGTCAAAAAGGTATATTTCAAAGGTTTACTGGACTGTCAGAAGAGGGCAAAAAGTTATTCATCATTGAGGGAGCAAGGAGGACAGCCTCTTTTGTATCCTTGAAAACTGGGTCCTAGTCCAAGGGGCTGGTGATGCTGAGACTGCTGGAGGTGAGAGAGACATTTCAGACAAAGAGTTTACCCACCTCAAGTTTAGCAGCATGGTATATACTTTTGTTTCATTTATAACCACAGCCATTTCTACTACCCTTACTCAGGAGTACTTGAAGCTCAAACTTTGTTAATAACCTTTTCTTTGTTTTAGCATAAGTAGATCTCAGTGCTATAACCATAAGCTAAGCATGAGTTCTTAGCTGAATCAAGTAAGCTGGTATGCGTGTACTCTTTGGAGGAAGCAAACTTAGTAATTACTGTCAGTATCCAGTGACAGGAGTTAGTACAACAGGGAAAGGTTCTTCAAGGGATTCAAGGGCTTGGGTACACCTAAGGTTGCCAGTTTTCCTGAGAGGATGGACTGGATGCCATTGCCATGAATGAAACCTAGGTGCACCAAATGTGACCTGAAAGGCAAAAAAAGGACTGGCAGAGTCCTGAGAAGTTTGGTGTGGCTAATAAACTCAGGTGACAGCGAGTTGTCATCCCGTTTAGTACCAGCAAATCTCCCTCTCATTGAGAAAAGCAGGAAACAAGGTAACCCACAGTTTTGGGTGCACCAAGAAGCATCACAGATGCCTCTGAAGGGTGTTGTCAAGGAGGGTTTGAGAGCTTCTCTCTGCCCCTTATGTGAGCCAGGTTTTGGGGAAGTCTCCACCCCTGCCACTTTGGATGGGGAGCTGAGAATGGGCATTCTTCAGGCACAGTACAGGCTGTAAAGCGTTCAGGAGGGGAATGGGAACACCCCCTGATGTGAATGGAGCAGTTCACATGTCTGACAGCTATTGTTTCAGGCTGCACTGGTCTCTATGGGATGTTCTCTTGCAGCTGAGAATATCACAATTAGATGAATGGGCCACTTCACAAGTTTCAGCATTTCTGTGCTGCAGATGGATGGGTATCATGCCTCTATCCTTCTTGCTTGAAAGACAACACTTCTTTGTGCTCTGAACTCTAAAGTCTGGCACATGAAATCTGTGCTGCCTTCTGAGAGTGCAGAGTAGTGTTCCAAATTTGGGGTCAATCGAGTCATTGGTTTTGGAGACATAGGACCTTCCCTTTCCCCCCCCAAATAACAGCTGTTTCCTGAGGCTACATCTACACTATGAGTTTTCTCAGCAAAAAATATGCAAACGAGGGACTCATTTGCATGAGTTGCAATCTCATTTGCATATTTTCTGCCAATCCGTTTTTGCACTGGGTTTTTTGTGCAAAAATAAGCAGTGTAGTCATTTTCTTTTTGTGCAAAACCCCCTTTTTCTGCAAGACCCTTATGCCCCAAAAAAGGAAGTATACCGATCTTGCGGAAAAAGGGGTTTTTGAGCAAAAAAAAAAAAAAGAGTCTACACTGCTAGTTTTTGCACAAAAGACCCTTGCGCAAAAATGGCTTGAATAAATTATGCAAATGAAATGCATCAATATGCTAATCAGTGCTTCATTTGCATAGGCACTGTAGACCGGGGCAGCAAAAAAAAAAAAAAAGAAAGCTCCCCCCAGAATTGTCAAGCAAAAAAAAAAAAGGCCATGTCAATGGCCATCTTGAGTGCCATTTTGAATTGCCGCTCCAGTGAACACAAGGGAGCCAGGGGCCATTGGGGAGGGGCGTGCAGGAACGGCGTCACGAGCCGCACTTTTTGGGGGGGAAAATGTGGCTCACGAGCCACGGGTTGGCCACAGCTGGTATAGACAAAGCCTAAATGTTTTCAGGGGTTGCTTCCAAAGACGGATGTGTGTGTGATGTTTTGGTTGGTTGGTTTTCTTTGTGCAGAGCTAGGTATCAAACTATTATGATGCTGGTCAAAATGTTCTTGATTAGCCAAATTTTATCTAAGGTAGTGCATGGCCCCCACTAAATAAGTGATGGGCAACCTAGGCTTGTAAGTGGGCCAGGTGAGTGGCCCTCCATCATCTCAATGGGCCAAAGGTTTGTCATAACCAAGATGGGATAGGGTAGTTTTACTAATTGCACTTGAATACCTAGAATTTACAGGGTGTGCTGAATGAACCATAACAGCACTTTGATTTGGTGTAGAGAGATCGCACGGCCCTCACAGTCAGTCAGTGTTGTGTGCAATCAGCACACACCTCACTTCATGTGCCCTTGCGTTATGAGAATGTCGCTTTAGTCATACTGGTAGGAAAAAAACTACACAGAGAGGAACCAGTAGAATCTGGCAACTTTGCATGTGTGAAACTGCGAACAAAATGTCTCGTAGGCCACACATAGATCCTCAATGGACCACATGGATCCCACCATGTCCCTAACTCATTGGGGGCCCGAAACGGAGAAGATTTTGGTAAGTGGTCAAGGGATGCACTTTTCTATGGAGGGGCTGCAGAGTCTGGGATGGAGATTGAGTCCAGAAAGGACCTTGGGGTAGGGTACTGGGGTGCAGGAGAGGATGGGGGTCTGAGAGGGAGTTTGGGTGAAGGAGGGGGTTGTGACCTAAGGCAGGGGATTGGGGTGCATGATCTGAGACTTGGTATAGGTGCAGGATTGGATTCTGGCCTGGGGGAGGGGTATAGGAAGAGGTACAGAGTCTGAAAGGGAGTTGTGACCTGGGGCAAAGGAGGGTGCAGAGGGTTTGGGTGGTGATGTGGGCCAGGGAGTTGAGGTGCAGGAGAGGGTAGGGTGCGAGAGGCAGACTCTGGCTAGGAGGCACTTACCTTAGCACAGGGGTGGACAAAAGGGCCTTCACAGGTTAGATCCAGCCTCCACCCCTAGGCCAATCAGGACCTGGGGACAGGGGAGCATGTGGCACGTAAAAGTCAATCCTGGCAGTTGACTGTAAGTGTGATGCAACGGAGGGCAGGGAATGAGAGACTTTGCATTCCCCTTGCTCCCAGGCCAATCAGGGCCTGGGGTTGGGGAGAAGTGTGCAAAGTCTCCTCCCACCCTGCCCTGCCCTGTAAGGAGTGCGTGGCGCTTAGAAGCGCTGTGTGCTCCTTGCAGGACAGGGCGGGAAGAGCCTTTTGCATGCTCCCCTCGCCCCCAAACCCGGATTGGCCTGGGGACGGGGGGAGCACACAGTCTCCTCCCTTCCTGCAAGGGGCTCAGCACTTAACAGTCAACCACCACCTGTGGTTCAGCTGGTGAGTGACTCCAAGCATGGCACTCCCTTGCAGGGCAGGGGCAGACTTCGCATGCTCCCCTCACTCCGATTGACCTGGGGGCAGGAGAGGAGCGTGCAAAGTCTCCTCCCACCACCAGGGGCATGAGCACCTAGAGGGAACCACCAGCTGTTCAGGACAGCTGGCAGTTCTCTCTGAGGCAGGGGGCCAAGACTTCACACGCTCTCCCACCTGCAGACTAACCAGGGTTTGTGGTCAGGGAAGCACGGAAGTGTCCTGGCTCTGCCCCTTCTGGAGCAGCCTGGGGCCACTTCAAAAATTTCTGAAGTGGCCCCCAGTCAAAAAATTTTTCCCACCCTTGCCTTAGCAGCTGCTGGCCTGCAGCCCAGTGGGACCCTTGGCAAGCTTCCTGCCTGCCACAGCCCCAGAGCTCAGAGAAACTGTCTGTTCCATGTGCCTCTCTGCACTGCACGGGTGAGGGGCTTCATGCACTGCACCATCCATAGCACAGTCTCTCAGCTCCCATTGACTGGTTGCATGACATAAGGGTTGTAGACTACAAGCTGATCAAGTGGAGAGAAGTAGCCTACATTGGCATCATGGTTTACTCACCCTGCAGAGCCTAACCAATGCTTTTTGGTCTATGGGCCATTGTGGTCATTCATTTTGACGGAAATTATCTGGGACTTATTTGTGGTATGCACCTCATACACTATACGAGAGCAGATCTGGACATCAGAGATGTATGTGTTGGAGGTGTGCATAGTTTTCTCTGATTTAGTTGAGTATCTGAAAAATTGCTACAATAACATTATGAAATCTACTAATGGGTATCTTTCTCCCTCTTTTTGTCTTTTAATTGCGTTAGAGGAAATTCTGTGGATGAGAGTGAATGGATGCTAAAGAGAGGAAGACCCACAAAGGTATGTAAAGCAACAGGTATATGAAATGTCAAACATGGCAGAGTTAAGATTGTCAACTCAAAGTTCTGCAAGGAAACATGACAAGCAACCTTAATACCATGTTAAAAGGTATTTTTTTGTCATTGAATATAGATATAAGCCCTATATCAGTCACATAGTGCATATACCTTATAGTATAGTGATATTATCCAGGAGTTCAGATGATTTGCATATACAACTGCACATTGCCATCATCAGAAAGCATGGCTTTAGATCATAAGAAGAAAAGTATAATCCTCTTCTAGTAAACAGGATGATCAATGGATAGTATGGGATGGTCTAGAGATAATAGTTAGTCCAGCCTTCGTGCAGGGGACTGGACTAGATGAACTATCAAGGTCTCTGCAAGTCCTTCATTTCTATGATATATAACTATGCATCTGAAAAAAAAATGCTATTTTTTCCTCCTTCAAGTCTTTTTTCTTTATAGGGAAGACTAATTGTTGGCCAACACCACCCCCATTTGCGGTCAGATCTATTTAACTAGATTTCAGTCCACAATTAAAATATTTGCCCCACAGTATATCAGTACTCCTAGTAACTATACCAAGACAATCATTGCTCATGGTCAGCATTAGGTCACACCTCCGTTTTGTCTAGTAGGCAAAGGTCCACCCATAGGCTTTCAAATCATCTTCCAGTAAGAATGCAAGTTTCCAAATTAGAACTGCTACCTGATTATTTTTCTTTATTAAAAGCTGCTGGGTTTGTTTGTGTGTTTATTTTTTAAAATCCCTAAGAACACACACCTTGCTCTAAAATATCTATTTTTATCACTACAGGCGACCCCCACCTTATGGCCCCTGCATTTATGACCATTTTTTTCATGCAAGATAGCTCCTAACCCCCTCTCCCCATTTACTTCCGCAGCTCACATTTACAATGGCGTATGATGCAGACTCCACGCATCATCCCAAAACAGGAAATGCACAAGGTCAGTCAGACTCACCAGTCTGCAGCTGCTGCTTGAACTGCATGCGTCTCCGCCACATTGGTCTTCACATTTTTAGTTATTTTTGTGCATTATTTGAACTATTTAGTTTAGTTTTCCTTCATTTCTGTAGTCATTGTTGCTATTTTTAGGGTATGAAATGGATTTCCAAGAATGGAACCACCATTTATAACATTGCGCCTATGGGAAATAAGGGTTTGACTTATGACGGCTTGACTTATGACTGTTCTTCAGGAACCCAGTAGGTCATAAGTGCGGGGGTCTCCTGTACGATCCCTAACTGCTCAAAACTGAGCATTTTTCTGTGTTTTTTTCTTTCACCATGTCCTTTTTTATTAATAGGATTAAGATCTTTTACACTGATTGTTAAAATATACATTTACCACTCACCATAACTGAGTATTGTTATAGGCTTTCAGAATCTACTTTCCCTCTTCTCTTCCCTCCACCTCCCCCCATGCCCCAGAAACAGGAAGTTTTCCTCTTAAGCAGCCATTAAAAAGAGTGAATGCATGTATCCTCTCTCTGTTCTTATATGTTTCTCTTTCATTATTCCTGCTTGACCCCAGTTCTCCTGCTCTCCATTCCTATCTCCATTTACATCTTGAACTGTTTCCTGTTCTCTAGCTTTTCTGTCCCCATTCTAATAATGCTTTGGAGAACCTTCTGGCAACTCCACCCTCTCAATTTCCTCTTATCAGGGAAATAGATGAAATTCTATTCAAGACTGTAGTAGAACACACATCTATACTCTGGAATGCATAATCCTATAGGAAACAATTCTCCCTTTATCCTCATCCACAAAATAGAGATCAAAAACAGCTAATGCTGGTGGTTTCTGACAGGTTAGATATAGGGTGACCATATTTCCCTATACCAAATATGGGACACCTGGTAAATCACTTGGGTTTAAGCAAGTTCAATTGCAATCAGTCAGAACTGATTCTGATTCAAGCATTCAAAATAATATTAAGTTGAGCACCCATTAAAAAGACATATGCATTATTATAACTAATAATAGGCAAAAAATGAAAATATATACTTACAATTAATGGTTACTGCTCTTTAGAAGTGCCTTGTCCTTACTGTCCACCATAGGCCACCTGGGAACGAGGCTGAGCCCCACGAGGGTGAGTGGGCTGGGAACGGGGCTGAGCTCTGTGGTGGCAAAAGAGCAGCCACCCAGGAATGGGGCTGAGCCCTGTGGCAGCGAAAGGGCTTCAGCCCCATGGCAAGAGCTGCATGGGAATAGGGCTGCCGCCAGTGGTGGGGGGTGCCAGAGAAAGGGGTTTCAGCCCTGTGAAGGGGGTGCCGACGATCAGAGCTTCAGCCCCACATTCTGGAAAGACTGGCAGACTTTCCGTTCTTTAGTGTTTATAGGGAGGGAAGACACACACCACTGTCCGGTGTCTCCCTTGGCATCCTGCCTGACTCCTACTTTACTACCAGCCACAAATAGGAGGCTGCTATGGCTGGGATGACCGGGGAATTCAAGGACTTGCAGGAGGTGTGCAAAAATGGGACATTTTGCCCCTTTAAAAAAAAAAGGCAGGACATTTGGAAGACAGCTAAAATACGGGGCAGTCCCGGTGTAAATGGGATGGATAGTCACCCTAGTTATATGCCACATGTGGGCAAACCTTGGCTCATGAGCTGCATGCAGCTCTGTTACAAATAAAGTGTGGTTCACGGACAAGCCCACCCCCACATGCATACCTACCAGACTGGGAAGGGGACGCTAGGCTTCTGCCCTACAGTGAGGTGGTGGGGATAAACAGTGGAGTCTTGGGGCTTTAGCCTCTTGCGGGAGAAACCATGCACTTCAGCAGGCGCCACCCCATGGAGCAGGTTGTGTGTGTCTTGTGGCTCTCAGATTTCCAAAGATTATTGGATATAGCTCTGAGGGTCAATAAGTTTGGCCACCCATGTTATATACAATGAAGGCATTAAACAAGCCGTTAACCAAAGTTCAGGATTCCATAGCATTAGGTTCTCTTCTGTCACATTGCTAATTTGCATGGCTGCTGCTTTGCTTTATAAAATTGAAGGGGAAAAAAAGGCAGCTAATGGTTTTCCTCCCCAGCTGTATTAAATGTGACAATTAAATCCCTATGTCCTGACACCTTGCTTTTCTACCTTCAAAGGTTTCAGTGAACAATTGCTACTTTTACTCAGAGAGAAAATCTCCTTCATTTTAAAAAGAGCATTTTAAGTTCAAGATTCAAAAGTCATCAGAACCATGGCTGCAGAGAACACTGTTCATTGTACGTAGCAAACTAAGATCTGTCAAAGGCTACATCGTCTTTTCAAGTTCTGACAGTACATATCTTGACCCAATTTTGTAATAGAGCTGGTGTTTATGTTTAAATACATAAACTGTTTGTCAATTTCTACTACACGCCAGAATTGTTTCCATCATTCCTCCAGGGAAAAGTGAGGGCTGTGTTTTCTGTCTGGGGGTATGGAGATATCAGTGTAAGTAATGGACTAAATATCTTGTGGGTGGTTCTCCCTAAATTACCACAATATTGACTATCAGTTGAGATAGTATATTGAACAATATTCCAGAAAAAGTATTCCTCAAAATGTGTTCTTCCTTCCTTTTGTGCAGATTCCTCAATAGGGAAAAAAATAATCAACAAATACCAGCTGCATTCTAATATGAAGTACCTTGCCATCCTCCCTCGGGTAGGAATCCACAGAATCTTATAATGAATTTCTTTTTCTACTGTAGTATATGCTGGTCTTAAAGAGACTTGCCACCTATTTAATATGTAACCAATCTAATGTCTAATTACATCTTTTCTGCTTCTTTCCCAGCTGCAGGAGCCAAGCTATCAAGCCTTGATGAAGCAAACTTAAAATCTTGAAATAGCAAAAGATGTTCAATGAGATGAAAAGATCAGAATTTTTTTAAATCGTTAGGCATGAATTAAACTCACAGTAAAAGCAAGATTTGCCATAAAAATATATGGACACCAAAAAGTGAAAGTAGAAATTTCTTAAAATTTCGTATCATTACACCTCCACCAGAGGTAGCCATAATAACTGTAGTGTTTGTGTTGAGCAGCCATCATTTTAATGACTGTATTAGCCAACCCTGCTCAGATCAGATCTAGGGGATCGTTCTTGCAGAATACCAACAGCTGGTCTTTGCTAGGAGTTCCAAAGTAGAGATACACCTGATGGAACTACACTAGTGGTGGTGGGAAATTTGCTTTATAAAAGGGCACAAATATAAGAGAAAAACAAAAGAGCAAGTGGGTCCACCACTTAAGATAGGCAGACCAATCTACTTAAGAGAACACTGAAATTATTAGAAGCTACTTAGATGCAGTCTTAAAAACATAATTGTAGCAAGATACAATGTAATAATGATTAACAAAAGACCTAAAGAAGGCCTCTAGGTAACTTCTCTCTCTCAACAACAAACTGGTCCAATAAAAGACATTACCTCATACACCTTGTCTTTCTAATATCCTGGGACCAACATGACTACAGCAACATTGCAAATAAAATGGGAGCAGTTGCAAGGCAGGATCAACAGAAACAGAGAACTCTATATACTAAATATTTAAATTAGTAGGACTCAGTGAGATTCACTGTAGAAAGTTAAAGGGAGTAGCAATATAACTAAATGAAGCCACACACAATTCTTTCTGCAGATGAGTGGAGTGTGAAGGTCAGATGGCAAACATACAACCTATTTTAATACAGGTAAAAACGTGTATGGGAGAAAAGGGCCAGTATCTTACAAACCACTAGCTAAATACCAGGTAAATAATCAGAAAAAAAAAAATAAAGTCAAATTTTAAGCAACTAGAGGAAAAGTATATTCTACATAAAGGACTCCTCTAAGATACAATAGGTGTCAACTCGTATTAGTCAACCAAGACAAAAGCGGTAGACTGTAAGCTCTTTGGGGCTGTCTTTTTGTACTGTTTGCACAACACCTAGTTCAATGGGGTCCTGGTCTATGACTAAGGCTTCAAGGCAATCAGGTGACTCCCAAGCCTTACCTAGGAGGTGGGGTTGGAGTTCATGGAATTGCTAATTGAAGCACTGCTCTGCAAAATACTGGATTGTTTCTGGCATGCTAGGTGATAGCACAATGGGAAGTGAAGGTGCGGCTCAAGGACCATGTTGCTGCCCTACAGATCTCCTGGATGGGAGCTGGGCCAGGAAATGCCACCCAAGACCCCTGACAGAATGCACAGTGAGAACGCAGTCAGGAACTTTTGGTAGGTCATAGCATACCTGATACAGGATGTGATCCAAGAAGATATCCTTTGAGAGAACACCAGGAGATCTTTGATTCTGTCCACCAGTGACCAAAAATTGGTTTGACTTGCAGAATGGCTTAATTCATTCAATATAAAAAACGAATGCCTGCTGCTCACACAGGGTGTGCAGCCTCTGCTCGCGGCTGTTGGCATGAGGTTTCAAGCTGAAAGGAATGTGACTTAATTGGCATGCAAAGCTTCTTGGGGAGGAATGCTGGGTGGGGTCAAAGTTGCACCCTGTTCTTATATAAAATGGTATATGGAGTGTCAGATGTGAGGATTCTGATGTCAGATACTCTCCTGGCTGTAGTTATTGCAACCAAAAAAGCCACTTTATAAGACAAATAGAGTAAGGAGCATGCTGAGCCCAGCACAGCTTGCAGTGACCATCTTACCCTCATCCATCAGTCAAAAATTCAGATTTAGAGTCTAGAAAGACCAGGTTTGAGAACCTGGCCATTGTGCCTTATTATTTGACGCTATAGCAGCTAAGGATCAACTGCTGATTTGTGATGCTAAGCTGGAGCCCTCCACTGAAGTATATCTTCCTCCCAAAGACAACCAGCTTCTTTGAGTCAGTACCTCAAGGATTAGTTCCCTACAGATCTTCCCTCTCTCTCTTGTTCATGACCACCACTAGTGGTGATGGTTCAAATTTCAGCAGATTTTGCACCTGTCCATTTGATAGGACTCCCGCAGGCACTTCAGGCAAGCCATGAGTGAGTTGCCCTTCAGCACCTGCTTCTGCCAAACCCCATATGGTTTAAATCCCTAGGTCCAAGGAGAAAAAGGTAGTGGGGGAAAACCTCAATAACCCCAAGTTCAAAGCCTTAAACTAAGCATAAAAGTACTTTTAACTATTCTAAAAACTATTTCTTCCACTATTGAAATGGAACTATGCTAGAAGAACTCTTATGAAGACTAGAGATGAAACGTTCCGACGACTGTCACTGGTGGTAAAAAGGAACTGAAGAAGTAGTGGATCGGCAGGGCCCCTAATATGGCACAATGAAGGTATGATTCCAGCGGGGCCCACTGTTGATCCAACAGGTATTGCTAGGGGAAAAACTTTCCGGCCACTGTGAATATGGTGTGTATACACCTAATTGGAAGCTAGTACAGGGTACTTGAAGAATGCTCAATTCACAATTTCATTTCCAAATACCCATTTCAAGTCCTAAAGCAAATGTTAGATCCAAAGCATGGTCAGATACATAAGTAATACCATGTTCATCATGGTGGGTATAACTCTTGAGTTTCAGAAAAATTGCAATCCACGAATAATGTTGAAACCCATGAAGATCAGCAACCTTGACAACTCAAGAGTCAACACAGCAAGGGAATCTTAACAGCCTGGGCTCCATGGAACCAATCCAATCTTCTTTCTGGGATTCCCACATAAGCAGAGTGCTTTGTATTCAGTCCACTGCTGTCAAAGGACACCACCTACATTTTTGATTTAATGCAAAAAAGCACAGTCACACCAACATGTGTCTTTTCTTCACTTCAGTTCATGCTGCATCAATTATCAGGCAGGTACCAATTGCATAGAACAAGCCCTGGAACATCATCTTGTCTTGGTAATAGCTGCAATCAGGGACCTCATCCTTTGTCAAATCAGGAATTGTGGTTGCTTTTTTAAATAACTGACCTGCATTCATAAGCAAAAGCCAAAAGATGAGGATCTCTGCTGGTATCACAAAAGATATTTTATAGATGAAACCAATGGAAACAAGATAAAATGGGCTTTTCGTTTTATGTTTGCACAGCAGCTAGCATAGTGGAGTCCTGGTCTATGACTGGAGTTCCTAGGTGTTACAACAGTACCTATAATAATAAAACATGATTTTGACTCATTCACGTTATTTGATGTTTCTTCCTGCAGTGGCTTCCTCTGTTCATCACACAGAGACTGAGGAACCTAATGGTCTATAACCAAGTCTTCCTCGGGCCTCCATATTTCCATCATATAGCAGCACTGCTTTAACTTGTTCAAAAGTGCACATGAAAAAGACACACTTATCTGCTGATCGGGACTCAAAGACTTCTAGGGAAAGCTACAAACCTAAATAAAAATAATCATCTACTTCTAAACAATAAACAGTTTAATCATCCAACCTCAAGCTATCAGCCACTCTTAAAAACTCATCTACCCAGGCAGTGTTCCCTTTGAGCTGCATGGTAGGACAGCTTCACAGGTGATTAATCTGCCCCACCTAGTCAGAGGCTCAGGGCTCCCTGAAGAGAACTGATTTACTGGGTGGGGCTGATTAATCACCCATGAAGCTGTGCGCCCACTCAGTTTACAAGGAACACTGCACCTGGGCACTCCATAGGGAATGAATGAAGTGATCCATCCCCTATTGCCCATTCCCAGCTTCTGATAGGCTACAGACATCATTCTTACCCATGCTGGTAAATAGCCATTGGTGGACTTATCTTCCATTAATTTATCTAGCTCTTTTCGTGAACCCTGTTAAAAATCTGGCCTTCACAATATCCTCTAGCAAGGAGTTCCACAGGTTGATGTGCATTGTGTGAAGTACTTCCTTTTGTTTTAAACATGCTACCTATTAATTTCATGTGGTGACCCTTAGTTCTTACGTTATGCGAGCAAGGAAATTAATACTTACTCCGCACTAGCCATGATTTTATAGACCTTGCGACAGTTCTCCCTCCCATGGTGTATGAAATTGTCTTATGTATACAAATATGCATAACTCAAAGATGCTTTGGACAAAATATCTCCCATAACCTATCAATTTTAATGTCACAATTTGCTGGATCTGTATATCTTATTTTGCTGTATGTATCATTCCTGTATGTAAAGTTTGAAATATGGGGTATGGTGTATGGTTTTAAATATGCAAATGAAAGCCATCAAGGGTGTTGCCAATACTCTGGCAACCTCAGCGATTGGGTGGTCAACTTAGTGACATGTAAACAGCCTCATTTTGTCTTTAAGTTTGAGCAGTGGATGGTCCTGGAAAGACATGTGAGCAAACCAACTTATACTTGTGTACCAATTTAACCAGTGGATTCCACTTCCCACCTGCTCCATGGCTGAGCTCAGTTTCCCTCCTCCCCCATACAGCAGGGAGCCTGTGAAACTGCCAGGCTTGGAGCATTAGTTCCAGCTTCCTACTGGGAAGGTGCAGGGGGGGAGGGAGGTAAAGAAAGCTCCGACCTTCCCTGCCAGACCCAGCTTCCCACTTGAGTTCCACACTGGTGTCCCTGAGTGGCACAGGTACCCCACAGAGAGCCAGGATCCCTCCCACCTGATTGAGGCCCCACTCCTGCACGCTGGCCACTGCCGCTCTGCCTGGGCATATGGGGACCCGCAGGTAGAGGGGGCAAGGACAGGGGTGGCCCGTCCATATAGGCAAACTAGGCGGTCGCCTAGGGCGCCAAGTTAGATGGGGCGAAATGAGGCGCCAAATGGTGGCGCAATATCATTGAGGGGTTTGGAGGTGGGGGCACCGATTGCATGGTTCGCCTAGGGTGCCAGTTGCTGGCAGCTAGTCTAGGGCTGCTCCTGGGCAAGGAACAAGTCATCTTGCCCACGAGCAACCACTACCACGAGATGGGCAGAGGGGATCTGGGGTGTGGTGGTGAAGGGTCCAAGGAAATAATTGGGTGGGGGAGACAATGGTGCAGCTGTGTGTGTGTGGGGGGGGATGACAATGAGGCAGTGGGGAGAAGGTGGCTGGGGGAGGAGAAAGCAATGGGGTGGGGGAGTGAAGGCCAGGAATGGGGAAAGCAGAGGCAGGGGTGAGGAGGAAATTGGGGAATTGGGGACTGCGGTTTGAGGGGGTAAGGCTCAGAGATCATAGGACCTGGGGGCACATGGTAGTGTGACCCCTCCCCAGAAGCAAGGTTGTGCAAGGAGCAGACCCTGGGGCCTGCCCACAGCTTGACACATGCCAAGGAGCAGGGCACAGGCAGAGTGCAAGCCCTGGACCCATGTGGGGAAGGGAGCGAGGCCTGGCTTGCTCTCAGCAAGGACACAGATGCCCAGATCAGTCCATTGCTCTAACAAACTAGACTCCCCCCTCTCCCTGGTGACAGAACATGACTCCCTTTAGCAGCACATCAGGGAGCTGAGGTCAGCATCAACCAGTTCTTCCTGAAACCCACTGAACGACTGTGCAATGCTGCTTTTTACACAGCTCTACCCCAGAGGTGACTGCATCTCAGCACTGAGCAGGGGATCCTTGCCTAAACAACTTCCCTACCTCCACCCAGGGCCAGCTCCTTCTCTGCACCAGGTAGCCTGTGAAATGTTCCTGAGAGTCGCGCACGTGCGTGCGTGCGTGCGTGCATGTGTATTGGACGGGAGGGCAGGGGAGGGGTGGGGAGGAGAGAGGAGACTGGGAGCCAACATCTCTGCAGGGTAAATGAACTGGACAATCATGGGGAGTGGGGAACCTAGGAGCTACTTGCTGGCCAGGAGGGAGCTGAGCTCCCTAACTCTCCCCACCTCGCTGGGGGAAGGGCAATACAGTGATGCACTGTCTGGAGGCTTTTCCCACTGCAAGAGGGCACAATGCCAGGTAAGCATCCTGCCTCATGTCCAGGCCCCCACACTTCAATTCCCCTCACTCGCTCCCCTCCCCTTGCCAAGACCCCATACTCCCAGCTTGCTCCTACACCTTCCCTTGCTCCTGCACCCTCCCTCCTGGCCAGACACCTACTCCCACCCCACTCCTGCATCCACCATTGTTCCCTCCCTCCTGGCCACATGCTGCACCCTCCCCTTGCTCCCTCCACCCTAGCCAGACACCCTCCATCCCTATTCCACTCACTGGCAGCCTCATCCCAAACACTGAACCCTTCATATTTGTCCCCACCCTAGAGCCTAAGGGGGTCCACAAAATCCACTAACTCAGGAATCCCATAAAAGTAAATCTGGCCTAGTGAACCCCTCAACCTCAGTCCTCCATGTCCCTTCCCATCATGCCGTGGGGCTGGAGTGCTAGAAAAGTGAGGTGTCTCATGTGGGGGTCACATCATGGGGTGCTGAAGTGTTTGGGAGAAGATTTTTTGCTTCTCACTTGTGTTGTCCCCAACTGATTTTTCTATCAGACGTTAAGTATCAGTTAATTGAATAGTCGATTAATCTCACAGTCCCAGCACGAACCGAACAGAGCTGGGCTGCCTGCCCACTTACCTCCTATGCAGAGCCGCAGCAGGGGTATGTCCTGGACCAAGTGCATTGAGCCAGGCTGCTGGTCAGCCTAAAATATTTACTGGTGATGGGGGAAATGCGTGTATAGGATAGCATTAACTGATAAGCTTTTGCTTATCAGTTAATTGACTACGCCAGGGGTGGACAATAATTTTTGCCCAGGGGCCACTTCAAAAAATTCTGAAGTAGCCCCGGGACACCCCAGTAGGGGCAGAGCCTAAACTAGAAAGGACAGGGCTTCCCGAACCCCAGATCATGATTGGTCTGAGGGTGGGGGAGCCCCTTTGTCCCCTCTTCCCACTAAGCACCCATGCCCTGGAAGAGGCTTGGCATGCTCCCCCAACCCCAGGCTAATCAGGGCCTGGGGTTGGGGGGAAGTAGGGTTGCCAGGTGTCCAGCGTTGTACTGGACGGTCCGGCATTTGCACGCTCTGGCCAGTAAAAAAAAAATCAGAAAATACCGGACATGTGCAATGTCCGCTATTTTCTGATTTTTCTGGCTGCGCACCAGACAGAAGCCTGGCATGGGCGGGAGGAGCGGCTGGGAGTCCCAGCTGGGAGGCGGGGCCGCGATCGCCACCCAGAGCCCTCAGTTGGTTGAGTGTGAGGAGGAGGGGAAGCCTCCTCCTCGCTTGTGTGTCGCCGGGAGCCTGCACGGGACAGGCAGCAAGTGCCCAGGTCAGTCTCGCTCCCTGCCAGCTGATTTCCTCCCCCCCCCCACTTCCCGGCCAGTCCCCCTTTCCCTCCTGATCTTCCCGGCCAGCCCCTGCACCCCAGCTCTGCTTCCCGCTGGTCCGTTCCTCTTCCTGATCTCCCCGGCCAGCGCCACTGCACCTCTCCTGCCCCCACCAGCTCTGCTTCCCGCCCCCTTACTCCCGGCCAGCCCTCCCGTCCCACCTCCCTGATATCCTGGGGCCAGCCCGTTCCGCCCGACCCCCACGACCAGCCCTGCTTCCTGTTGGCCCCCTCCTCCGGCCAGCCCCATTGCCCCCGTTAGCTGTTTCCAGGACCCCCTTCCCGGCCAGCACCGCTCCCTTCCTGGCCTGTCCGGTCCTCCCCCCCGCCCCCAATGAAGCGTGTGCGGGTTTTTTTAAATAACTACCTGGTAACCCCTAGCAGTGATCCAGTGATCTTGGAGTCTAACTTTGGTCCCCCCCCCCCTTTTTTTCCTTCAACAAAATTGTTTCCCTAATTGGCCTGGGAAGCACACAAAGCCTCCTCCACTCTCCCCCTACCCCGCCCTGCATGCAGCACACAGTACTTCAAAGTACCACATGCTCCCAGCAGGGTGGGAGGAGGCTTTGTGTGCTCCCCCACCTCCAGGGCCCAATTGGCCTGGGGGCAGGGGAGCAGCAGGGCCTCTGTGGGCTGGATCCACCCACTTGGCAAGCCATATGTGGCCCGCAGAGTCCCTTTTGCCCACCCCGGGACTACACTATTACATTCCTACCATAAATACAGAAAACATTGAAACCTTTTGTGTTGGACATAAATTAACATTTTATTTTATTTAAAATGAAGTTTGATAAACTAAAATGATACATTTAAAAAGCTTAATCTGTTTAATAATTTAAATCAAATCATTCTCCTTAGCTGCACCACTAGCAAAATGGCTTGGGCTTAATTGTGTAATTAACGGTGAGTTTCCATTAGCAACTGCTGGTCCTCAAAAAGATTTGCATTGAGCCAGGTGGTCCACAGGCCAAAAAAATTGAGAACCACTTAGTTTAATGATGTAATTTTCCATGGGGGAGGAGGGAAGGAGCATAGAAACAAAGGATTCCTGCTCAAAATAAAATCTATTTAAGTTGGAAAGCTATTAATCACTTTGGTTTTGGTTGCTACAACACACCCCAATAGATAATCCAAGTCAGAGTAACAGATCTTCTCTGATTTGAAGGTTTGCCTGAAGTAAGAACAGTTATAGGGTAAGTTTGCAATAAGCTTTAGTGTGTTAGGTGGTAGATATGCATTTTCTTTTAGTTTTGTAATTTACTTTGTTCATTTACACTTGCAACTACTTAAATCCTGTTTGTAGTTAATACAATTACTGTTACTATCAAACCCAGTGTAAATAATTATCTTGGGGGGGGAGGGAGACAATCAGTGTGCACACCACAATTCCTTTCATTGTTAAAGGGACTTACCGGAGCTTTCAACATGTGAAACTCTCAGTGAAAAACAGATTTGAGATTTTGATCCCATTTGGGGGTTGGTTTCTTGTATGCTGTGTCCTTGAACCACATTCACCCAGAGCTGAAATGATTGTCTACATTGCTCTTTGGGGAAGGAAGGGGTGGTTATTTCAGCTCTGTGCCTTGTCTGGAGAGACCAGATCTGGCCCAGCAGGACAGGGTGATGAGGAGCCCCCAGAAAGCAAGGTGGTGAATATCAGTGGCTTTATCAGTACACCAGAAGACAGCCGTAAGGGGTAGGGATGTTAAATTTCATTTAATCAACTAGTTGATGAATTTTCCATTGACTAGTTGATTAGTCAATAAGTGGGGGAGCTGCAGGAGTTAGCTCCTGGCCTTGGGGAGCTAACCCTGCTGAGGCTCTGCCTTTTAAATGTATTAAGAGCTGGCAGGTTCTTAATACATTTAAAAGGCTGAAGTGCAGTGCGTGACTCAGCGTGAGCCGGGCCAGCTGATTCCCAGCTCTCACCGGATCCCCCGCTGCACACCAGCCTTAAATGTAGAAATGCTAGAGCACAGCAGAGGGGACCTGGCGTGAGTTGGGAATCAGATGTTCTGGCTTGCGCCGGGTCCCCCCCACTGCACTTTTGATTTTTAAATGTATTAAGAACTGGCAGACTCTTAATACATTTTAAAAAACAGAGGCGCAGTGTCTGGGACTGGGTGCAAGCCAGGAATCAGTTTCTGACGGAGGCAGCTGGGGTGGGGGAGAGAGGGTGTAGTGACTTGTCGAGGGACTAGTAGATTAGTCACTTACATCCCTACTAAGGGGTCTTCTGTGAACACACCTCGTCACAGACTTCTAGTCTTTCTTCTCTTAGTGAAAATTCCCAGTCTCTCTCCATGTGGCAGCTATTCCATGCCCTTAATATTTTTGTTGCCCTTTTCTGAACTTTTTCTATTGCCAAGACATCTTTGAGATGAGGCAACCACATCTGCATGCAGTATTCAAGATATGGGCGTGCCATGGATTTATATAGAGGCAATAAGATATTCTGGGTCTTATTCTCTATCCCTTTTTAATTATTTCTAACATTATTTGCTTTTTCAACTGCTGCTGTACATTGAGGGGATGTTTTCACTCAGGTCTTCTGGGCTGCTATCTTCAGAACTGGGTGGCCAGTGAGTGGTGGCTGCTGACCAAGGGCCCAGCTCTACAGACAACAGCATAGAAGTAAGGGTGGCAAAACCATAGCAAGCCATCCTTATTTCTGCACTGTTGCTGGCAGCAACTCTGCCTTTAGATCAGGGCTCCTAGTCAGCAGCATTGCTAACAGCAGTGCAGAAATAAGGGTACCAGTATTGCAACTCCCCTTCAATAATCTTGTGACTCCCTCCCCATTCCTTTATGGCTCATTACCCCTATGATTACACCACCACGAAATGTCAGGTTTACATAGTTAAAAATAATAAAATGTATTATTTTTAAATATCTTATGACTGTGAAATTGACCAAAATGAACCCCGAATTTAGTAGGAATCTAATCCTGAAGATTAGATGCTATCACACAAACTGTAAAAGCCAGGTTCCAAAAGAATAACTGAAAATAAACATTGATTTATCATGACTTTCAATCCATTAGTGTTGATGGCTTCACGCGTGTTCTCAGCAATCTTCTTCCTGCCCTCTCTTCCCTTTCTTCTATAATTATGATTGTTAATTAACTCAGTACTTCACCCGAGTACTTCTCTACTTCCATCTTTGACTTTTCTGCTCCTCTTTCCCATCACAAGGTGTACCTTGCCAAACTCATCAACATCCATTTCCTCCATTTCTGCTCTTATGCTGCAAAGTGTTACTGGTGGAACTCTTGTTAACTTTCTCCACTACAAAGCTGTTTTCTTCTTTAATTCTGCCAACTTCCCAGCTAAACAACACCTCCAATTTTAATTAAACCTCATAACTACAATCCCAGCTGCCTCTCCACTAGCTTTTTGACTAAGTTCTTCTTCTGCACAGGACTCAATTTCTTTTAAGAAAAAATTGGCAAAACATGACATTACTTTCTTCTCCCCTCTGGTCTTCTTCCCTTCTTACAACTCTCCCTTCCCCCCTCTACAGATGCAGAAGTTTCTAATCCGATCTCCATCTCTAGCCTTGATCCCATCCCATCTGTTCTCCCTCCCATTCACTCTCATTGCCTCCCTTAGTTTTCTCCTTTACCTCTCCCATACCTCTATTTTTATCTCCTCACAATATCGGCATGCTTCCATCTCTCTCATCTTACAAAAACAATACCCAATTAAACCAAACCAAAACCTCCACATCCCTACCCCTGCTGGATTCTCTAACTAACCTTGTCTCTCAGTGCTGGTTCACGCTAAAGCTATGGGTGTGTCTAGACTACAGGGTTTTGTCGACAAAACTGGACTTTTGTCAACAAAACTATACCTGCGTGTACACTGCCGCTGAGTTCTGTCGACATAACGTTGACAGAACTCAGCAGTTTTGTCGATGGCTATAAACCTCATTCTACGAGGAACAACGCCTTTTGTCGGCAGAGTTCTGTTGACAGAAGGCATTATTGCATCTGCACTGTCCTTTGCATCTACACTGACATGTTGACAAAGTGGCTTGCTTTGTCGACAGAACTGAATGTAGCCTAAACGCTCTTTGTCGACAGTATCTGTCGACAAAATTTCTGTTGACAAAAGCCTGTAGTCTAGACATACCCTTTAAGTTAACCTGAGTTAGGCTACATCAACTCAAGTTATGCCAGCTTAGGTTATGTAACTGATTTACAGCTGTGTCTACATTATACTGTGTTGATGGGAGACACTTTTGCTAACTTATCTTCCACCTCTTGGGGAAGTGGAATACAGACATCAACTTAACTTGTCTTCACCAGATCTGTTAGTCAACACTGCTGCATCAATCAGAGCAGTGCCTATTACCATAAGTATAGACAAGTCCTATGACTCTATTCTCCCTTATCTCTATACCTAATTTAATATGCTGTTCACATTCAGGGAACATCTAGACAGCAGCACTATTTCAGGATACTTCTCATGAGGAGTAGGAGTTCCACTCTCAATGGGGGCATCCTCAGTGTTCAATTTAGCAGGTCTTTACTAAGGATGTTAAATTGCGGTTAATTGACTAGTCGAGTAGTTGATGGAATTTCCATCAACTAGTCGATAGGCACTTCCGCATTCCTCCTTTGAAATGTACAAGTCCCCAGCTGACTCCGGACTCTACAGTACTGCCCCCTTGACCTCCGCTTTGGCGTTTCAAAGGGGCAGCCGCTACACAGCTGATCCCTGGCTCAGCTGTGCAGTGTTGCCACTTTGAAGTACCCTTCCCCCCCCCTTTGCTGCCTCTATCTGATAGAGAGGCAGCAAGGGAGAAGGGGGGCGGGGGGGAGGGAAATCAACTAGTCGACAGACTGATAAGCATTTGTTTATCGGATAGTTGACTAGTCCTTAACATCCTTAGTCTTTACTAGACCCACTAAATTGAACTCCAGAAGATAGATTGCTGCAGCATCAATCTTCTGGGAAGCAAAGAGACGTGGCCTCAGTCTCTATTAACCTCTTTGTAGCTAAAGTTCAGAGCCAGCACTTCATCCTCTTCCTCCTTGATCTGTTTGCTGACTCCACGGACCATGCTCTTCTTGAAATCTTCTCCGCCATTGTAATTCTGTCCTCTACTAGTTCTCTCTCTCTCTACCTCCTTCATTGGTACCTTTGGTGAAGCATGCTCATTCCTTCCTTTCTGCTTCCTGTGAGAGTTTCATAGGGCTCTGTCCTTAGTGCCTTTCTCATCTCCCTGCACACACTATCTCTGGGCAATCTCATGCATGAAAATACATTCAACGATCATCTCTATACTGATGACTCAGATTTATCACTTGATCCCAAACCTGTCTGTCCAACCTAAAATCTCAGCCTACCTCTGATAGTTTCCAAAGTCTGAAAAGCTATAAGAAATCAAGAGTAATGACTGGAAATATATAAAGGTCACCTCCAAATGAAGAAAGGAATGACGAAAATAAAGAAACTTGACAATGATTGTGAACAACGCATTCAATTAGCTTTTCTTCAAATATTAATTTTGAACCTGTTTTTAAATCTCTGTATTAATCCATTAGAGAAATACTGTACCAGCCATTACTAATAGTGTATTAATTTTAATGCTAGTACCATATATTAATATTTTTCTTAGTATCCTTGAACCTAAGTATCTATAGTTTTGCACCTTTGTGGATACATTGAAGTTTGTTTTATATAGCTAGCAGACAAAAAGGGATTTAACATATGTAAGTAGTAAACCCTTAAATTAGAGCTGATAACATAATAAATCATTAGAACTAGAAAATCAAGTCCACCACTGCATATTACATAGAACATACACCTGAAGCTTTTTATCATTATGACCCCATTGCATAGCAGCCCACTTCACTGATCAATCCCACATTCTGCTGTAGAAACTCCAGTTGTCCAGTGATAGTTTTTAATCCCAACTAATGCATAAAAAGCAACATTTCTGCATTTATGTATTGAAAAACATTCCAAGCTTTGATTATGAAATAGTAATAGAATCATAGTATAAAATTCATTGTTAAGGGTAACTAGATTTCAATTATTTAAAGTATTTTGACCTGACTCAAGCTTCCTTCTTCAATGTTGCTCTCCAACTGAATTTTTTTGTGCATGTTGCTTGTGTGTAAGTTTACATATTGCCTCATTTGAACACCTCACCCTCAAAAGTGAATGGTCTGTATTACACATTTGTCTGAGAGCAAATTTTGATTTCATAGACAAACTTTGAGCAGCTAAGAGAGTCTTATAATGAAAGCTAAGCTTCAGCCTTAAAAGTTGGGAGCATGAGCCACAGTTCCATAATAAAATAATATTTTTGTTAAGTTCTGTGAATTTAGCCTTAAAGATGTAAATGAAGGGCAAGACTTGAAAGTTTTTCATTCCACCCCCACCTGTGATCTTCACATCTTCTTTCCTGAAGAGGTTGAGTAACGGGACAGCAGTTTCAACTTAAGGTTACTGGCATCAGCACTACACATCATCCTAGTACCCTAACTCATGGTATTTTTAGACAATAAAAGTGATTGCCCCTGCAGGGGAACTGTGAAAATTTGTCAGCACCGCTATTCCTTTCATAAGGAGATGATGTGGATACTTTGTGTTATCCTTCCACTCCTATATTCTTGAAAGAGTAGTGTATGGTGATTTTGGTAGCCACATCTTTACTCTTCTGCAAAAGACAGTGAGAGCAGAATTTTCACACATCTTAAGGGTGAAGGAGAGGCAGAAATTCTTAATTCTCCTTTTACTGTATAGAGGATGAATAGAAACTTGACAACAGAATTTTACCTTGGAAGTTAAAAACAAACAAACAAACAGAAAAAACTTATGGTCAAGGAAAAAGATGGAGAAACAATCCATTGTTCCACAAGTACAAATAATGCTAGACTGCCCCCTTTCAGGATTTCAATCTCTACCCTAGTACAGCTTAATGTTGGGACTGAGGTGGCAGCAGAACCATACCAAAAGTCCAACACTGGCAGGCAAGTTTCAACTTCTATTGATAGGTAATGGGTACAGAGTTTGAGAGGTACTGGACGGCAGGGAAGCACTAACTGATAGGAGACAAGAGCAAGGAGTAAAAATACACCAAAAACTGGAAGAAAAATAGGCACAATGGCAAGCAGGCTTCAGGAAGAGAGATAAGAAGGCCAGATAAAGGTGGCTTTCTTTTCAGCAATCATAATTCTGAATGGGGAAAATAAATGGCAGTTTATGTCCTGCCTTCATATTCATCTCCCAGGATACATGTGTCAGCATCCCTCATTGTGTTGGAATTTACCACAACAGAGTGCAGACACAACCTCCAGCCCTTTCCCATCAGGAGTAAACCTTTCATTCAGTTCTATAATTCTACTAACTCTCAATTAGAAAACACTTTCAGTGACTCATCTCCCTGTCACTCTCCAAGTGTAACCTTTTCAGTAATCCATTCACACAGAGCCTGTGAAGTCTGTAAATCCTTTATCTTTAACCAGTCAAGAGAAAAAAAAAAAAAAAAAAAAAGATAAAACCACTGAAATAAAAAAGATTTTAATATTTTCTAACAAAAGAACTTCTCAAGTTCCTAGTTTTCAAATGCTTTTAAAAATGTTTTAATTCATTCAACAGGCAAGGATATGTATATCCTTTATGTGAATTTATACTAAGGATGTTAAAATTTAATCAACTAATCGATGGAATTTTTGTTGACTAGTCAATTAGTGGATACATGGGGGAGTTGCAGAGGGGTTAGCTCCCAGCCCCAGGAGCTAACCCCACTGCGGCTGTGCCTTTTAAATGTATTAAGAACCTGCCCACCCTTAATACATTGAAAAAGCAGAAGCGCAGCAGGAGGACCCAGTGCGAACTGGGACAGCACTTCTGCTTTTTAAATGTATTAAGAGCCAGCATGCTCTTAATACATTTAAAAAGAAGAGGCACAGTGTCTGGGACTGGGCTCACGCCCGGTCCTCACTACCCCTTGCCCCCAGCAGAGACAGTGCTCAGGGGAACGGATAGAGGCAGTGTGTATGTGGGGGGAGAAGGGGAAGTGACTAGTCGACTATCCGATTATGCTTATCGGCAGGGCTCGCCGAGCGCCGGCGAGCCCCACTCGCCAGCCGCGCGGTTCTGCGGATGCGCAGATCGCTCTGCGCCGGCTCTTCCGGGTTGTAATCCACTCGCCACAGGCGAGTAGATTACATTATTTGTTGAGCCCTGCTTATCAGATAGTCAACTAGTCGCTTACATCCCTAATTTATACTTCACTCTTTATTCTTTACTCATTCAGTACACTAAATGCCTCAACAACTATAAATGTGAAATGAGACAATCTCCATGTTCTCAAATGAAGTCATCCAGAAAAATAAAATGAAAAACACTTAACTATGTGTGAGCACTTTTTACAAAGCAATCACTATCTCTGATGTGCTCATCTGCAAAATATGCACACCACATTCAAAAGACAAGCCTGAGAGCTTAAATTCATAACTTTGCTACACACTAAAATTCAATGACTAACCTCTTCCCCCCCCGATTTTATTTCTTATTACAATAATCTATAACTCATTAAAACCTACCGTCTCCTCAGTCATCTTCTCCCTATGGAAAGGTGTTAACTGGCAATTTCATGTAGAATGGTCTCTTGAAGTGTGTGTATAAACTACTTCAGTTAAACAATCTATCTGTTCCACTTTGGGTTTAGCTGTGACACCCCCAAGGCCTGGTCAGTCGGTATGTTGCTCTAGAGTGTGAAAAATGCACATCCCTGAGCAGTGCAGTTAAACCAACCTAACCTTTGCTTGTAGACAGCACTAGGTCAACCCTTCCATCAGTGTAGGTAGCATCTCCACTGAAGTGCTACAATGGCAAACTGCACCACTGAAACATTTTAAGTGCAAAGAAGCCTTGGCTACATTTCCCAGAACTGAAGAAAAGCTACGTGTAAGCTCACTCAATCTTCTGTTGGTCCATAGAAGATACTTCACCACCTTGTTTCTCTATATCCTGGGACCAAGATGGCAATAGCAACATTGCATACTTTATTTAGGTCTTTTTTGAAGGTCTGTCTGCCAATTGCACATGGAATGTTTTGTTCATCATATACCTTACATTGAATCTATTTTAAAAAAATGCTCCCTAGCATTTTAGAGTTTCCAAGTATCAGTTTTGCTAGTATGGTGACTGGGCCTTCCCCTTGGTGACAAAAAGGGCAACTGTACCCTGCAGGGAAAAAAATGTCATTTGTAAAAGGTTTTAGATTGACGTGCTCAAGTCTCTTTGGACCAGGCATTGACACACCATAACTCGAGGGCACAGCAGCCACTGCCTTTTCTCAAAATACTAAATCCAATAGTGGAAAAGCGTATTGGGGAAATGAGCATAAAGCATAATTGACTATGCTGTGAATCAATGTACTTTTTATTTACTGAATCAAAAGTGCTCAAAGCTACATAACTTTTCTTGCAGCACTCTCTCACTCAGCAAACACAATAGGAATATTATAGCTATAAACTAAATGCCTTCACACATGGATCCTATCAACTCAGTCATGTGTCTATTTAAATTTTCCATAGGGAATTCACATAAATGATTTAGTTGAAACCCTTTGTAATTAATATTAAAAAGAAAATATTCTATATACAAACAATTCATTTGAACCAGCATGATGCATTTTTCAGGTTTTTTTTGTCTCAGAATATTGATTTATCAAGTCCTGCAAAGCATCATTAAATCTGTAAAACACTGACTCTGTCCTCAGTTACCTTCCATCTGGGGATCACAAAGCATTTTCAGAAACAATAGTGAATTTAACTTCACGGTACCTGTAAGATGAGCATTAACCCCATTATTTAGAAGAAAAACTGATCCTGCCGCCCTTATTCATATAAATAAATGGGTCAAAACCTGGACAATCAGTCTCTAAGTAACTTACCCAAGGTCATGCACAAATTCACGGCAGACCTATGAACAGAACTTAAGTCTCCTTAGCTCATTCTCATGTATCTTAAGGACTACTGAGAAAATTGGGCAATATACCATGATGGAAAAGACTAAACTGACATCTTACTAAAGCAATACTTAGGGAAAGCCACACCAAAACAGTTATTGAACAGTTGTAATATATGAGATCCCTCCATCTACATGAACATTCTAAATGTATTTGTTATAATCAAGCATTGGAACACATTTGAGCAACTGATATTTATTTTAAGTTTTAACATTTGAGGGCAAATTTGTTCCAATTAACTTACACATCTAAAGTGAAACTCTAGGTATTCACATTCACACTTGAATTCAGGATTCTCCACCTTGAAAGGTCAGTGTTAGAACACTACAAAATCCCAGTAATAAGTGAGTGAGAATATTGTCTTCTTACTATGGAGTCATGGGTACAACCATCTACCCAAAGTAAAAACAAAAGGCATTTTACTTTAGATCACTGTCCTGGAATGACTGAAAGCTATGTACACATCAACCTCAAGTGCAACTCAATAGACAACTTTGTTTGGTAAAGCAGTGTAGTTTGTTATGTTTGCATCTCTCAGCCATTTCTGTTTATTTAAATACAATACTTTGACACAATCTTTCTTCATTCATCAAAGAGAAAATGAGTTACGTTTCTTAGTGAGAAAGAATGAAAATAATATTTTTTTTAATTATGAAGTTATATTACAAAGGGCTAGTGCTATACTAGTTTAGGGCATCTACTGATGTACAGAAAGATGTGCCATTAGACAAGAAGTTGATGGATGAAGTGATAGATGCAAGACTTTCAATATCCTGTAATACTTCACATGTTCAATTTATGCCCATATTAAAACAATCTTTAAAGCTACAGAATATATTTTATTATTTAAGTCTGATTTAGAAACATTAAACATTTATTAGACCATTGGTAAGTTGAAACATTTAGAAGCCCTTATTTATGAGATGTATCTGGCCAACTCTACATCCCCAATTTACTAATACATTTGAGAGAAATGGCTAGTAATAAGGCATTAACCTTGTTTGAAAAAATTAGTCATAGCTTTGACAATTTTTTCTGATGTGTCAAATGAAATTGTAAAGTCAGTGTTACAGGGTATATCCTTTAAGAATTAAATTATCAATACAAGACAAAGTAATTATTTACATTTATTGTAAATATTTTAATACATTTAATTCACATAATACTAAAGTGTGGTTAACATACCAAAATTCACAAGAAGTATCTGTCAATTATCACTAATAAAAAATGCTATCAATGTGAATTTATACTATCCACGCTTCTTGGGTTCGGTTTGCTTTACTGTAAAATCATCAAAATATACACCAGAAATTTTAAAGATTCACCTAAAATGGAACAATATATGTGTAAATGTTAAGCAAAAATAATAATATTGGTAGGCTTGTACTGTACAAATATTTTCTTCCAAATAAGCAATGAAGTTCACTTCATACATTTTGGCTTTTCCCAAACAGATAATATCCATATTTTTTCAGTATTCCTAAATATATACACGTGTGATTTTAAAGATAAATACATAATTTGAAACAATACATATTCAAAATAAACAGAAAAAATACAAGTCAGTCATTGACTTCCATTCTTCAGATATCAGATCCATCCTCTGAAAAAGGTGGCAAAGATAACTTAAGCAGTAAAAGAAACAAATACTTCTTCAGCCAAAATTCCAAAAGACTATGTTAAAAAAAAAAAACAAAAAACTAATGGTCTTCCAGCCAGCTGCACCAACAGAGCAATACTTCACTGGTATAAAAAGGAAACACTCACATTTCAGTAGCCAAGGAAAGGCTCAATTTCTGCAGAAGGCGGCGGAGGAAGAATTGTTTGCTACCCATCAGCATGCAATCCCGAGAAAACAAAGGGGATTCCCATTGTCATTGTCTTCCTCTGTGGCTGATCATCACCAGCACTAGCAAGGCAGTAGCTTGCGCAGTTATCTCCACAGCGGGCAATGTCACAACCCGACCAACAGCACAAACTACTACCTCAGCCAGGGCCATGGTGCACCCGACCCGTCCTGAAGAGGAAAATAAGCAGACAGGCACGTTGGGCAATACATGAAATTACACGGAAGCAAAAGCGGATACCGGGGTTCTGGGTCCTTTGATGATCCTCTATCTGCCGCAGACATTAGCCAGACTCCCCTCGCCCGGCTGTGGCGAGCAGAGAGAAACCCCGCCCAGCTCCCCGCTCGGCTTTGCCCTGGTCCTGGCGTGACCTGAGCGCGCCGCGCATTAGCGACACTGCAGCCGCCTGCGGCCCCCAGCGCGGGCTGAGCTGCGAGCTGCCACCGCAGCGGGGCGGGGCGAGAGCCGAGGCCCCCCCCTCCCGGTCTTGTCCAGGCCCACTGGGCCGGGAGCTGCGTCCCACCGCCCGTGCTGCGGGTCATTCCGCCTACGCCCGCCCGGCACTGACCTGCCGCCGCTGCCCGCCTCCTCCCCGGCCGGCGAATCCGCACGAACGAGGAGCCCGCGCTGCCAGGCAGGGCTCGGGTCTCTCCCCTCCCCCGCCCCGGGAGAGCCCCGCGGCAGGGCGGGAGACGCCCGACCCGGCAGGCGAGCCGAGCTCCCGTCCTGTAAGGCCGCAGCTGAAGCGACGCCCCTCGGCTGAGGCACGAGAGACCCCGCTGAGGCGCCGTCCCGCGTCGCCGCCGCCGCCTGTGTGGCCGGCTGCACTGCACCATAGAGCTCCCGTGCGGGGAGAGAGGGGCTCACCGCCACTGCCCACGTGACGAGGCATGTCAATCACCCAGCCGGCGCCATCTTGAATGGGGAGGGCTGCTGCCTCACGGAACCAGACCCTCTGTTACCCCGATCAGCGAAGATGGCGCCGGCCGGCGGGAGGATTTTACTCAGCGACAGAGGCGCCCTGCGCCCCCCTCTGGAGAGCCCACCTCACTCCCCGCTGCATTGTCCGAAGGGGGCCGCACTCAACTCGGCTCCCCGCGGGCGTAGGCGGCGGCAGTGACTTTCCCGCGCTAGTTCCAGCTACGTAAAACCCGCGGGAAAATACGGGGCAGGGCGCGCGTTTCTGCGCATGTCTCCGGCCGCACGGGCGTCTGGGAACTGTAGTTGTGAGGGCAGGGGCGGTGACGAGGTCTGGCTAGAGGGGAAGGTCGCGAGCAGGTACTGGGGGGGAGGCCTCAGAGAAGTTAGGCGGCTGCAACGTCCATCATTACAGCAGGCAGGCTGCTCTGCTATTAGGCCCAGGCTGGGCAACTAGCGCCACCCCCCCTCACATTGATATTTTCCACTATCTGATGGAGCCTGAAATGAACAAGGCAAGGTCCTGGCCCTTATGAGACAGCAACTGTGTCTACCCTAGGCACGAGTTCTTGCGCAAGTACACTGACATTCTAATGTATGAAATCAGGGCTTCTTGCACCAGAACGCTGATGCTCCCGCTCAGGAATAAGCCGTCTTGCGCAAGAGGCCAGTGTAGACAGGCAACATGAATTTCTTGCGCAAGAAAGCCCTATGGTTAAAATGGCCAGCAGAGCTTTTTTGCACAAGAGAGCATCTACACTGGCATAGATGCTCTTGCGCAAAAGCACATCTCTTGTGCAAACGCACATGCCAGTGTAGACCCTCTTTTCTGGAAGAGTTTTTGCACAAGAAATTTAAACAAGCATAAAAAAACAAATTTTAACAAAGAAAGCAATTCACCATTAGCACAAATTACCAAAGGAAGTAGTGGATTATTTAGCACTTGGATTTTTGACCAAATCACATCTTCCTGAAAAGTAACAGGTTGACTAGATGATGATCACTCTACAAGATTGGTAGTAATGGGCAATACAATTCACAGCTTAAAAGAACTACCGCAGCACAGCACTGAAACTGAAGTTACAGACAAAAACATCTCTTTAAAAAACAGCTGCTTATATTTTTGAATTACAGTTACACAAGTAGCAAGGCACTATCCTCACATACAAAATGACAGAATCCTTAATTCCAGTATATACTCAGGCACAGCTGCTGACCCTATGGACAAAAGTTTTGGTTATACCAACCCCCATGGTTCAAAATTCCTGAATTCTAGCCTGAAGAAGTCAGAAGACTGGTATAAAAAAGTCAATATAGCTATTAGTTCTTGTGTCTTTTGAGCCTTTAGGCTAGTCACATCACATTTTCCAGTTTACTACATAAACCTGAAGGCCAGAAACTTTATGAAAACATTTTAAAGACATCACAACCTCAGGAACTGAGGCTTGAACACAAACACCTAACATTGTAAGACTCATGATAAAATCAGGAAAGCTTAGACCAATGTCATTATTTTCCTTTGGTTTGGTTTTGCAGCGCTATTTTACTGATTTTACTTTGGTTTCGTTCTGCATAGTGTGTGCATCAGTAAAGTTTCATCTCCACTAGCCCTTTTGTCAGCATAACTTTTGTTAGGCAGTGGTGTGAAAAAAAAATACCCTGGACTGATGTAAGTTGCACCAACATAACTACCACCACTCATTAGGAATGGTTTAATTATGCTGGAGGGAGAGCTCTCTCCTGCTGGCATGGAGCGGCTGCACTGGAGACCTTAGAGATGTGCTGCTGTAAGGTCTATAGTGTAGACAAAGCCGAAGTGCCAGGTAGCTATTCTTTTACAAATCTCTCTAGGGGCAGGGTGTCTGGCCAGGAGGAAGGGGGAGGGAGCAGGAGCAGGCTGGGGGTGCAGGGTCTCAGTAAAAGGGGTTAGGGGGCTGAGGGTGCAGGATCTTGGTGCAGGGGATGTGTGTGGGCTGCGGGTGCAGTGAGTGAAGGTGCTGCGGTGCAGGGGTCTCAGATTTGTGGAGTATGAGTGACTAGGCTGGGGGTGCAGGGCTCATAACTTCTCCCCTCTCTTCCCCACCCCGGAGCACTGGGGATGAGGGAGGAAGGAGGCTGGGTGTCTGAGGATGGAGGGGCAGCAGAACACAGAGTGATGTGATGTCACAGTTGTCCTGCAGGAAATTGTTTTTTAATATATAGATATTAGACAGAGCAGAGCGCCATGCTGGGCCCCTGGGAAAGGTGAGGGGGAGCCCCTCAGGCAGAAGGAGTGGGACCAGGGACAGCCAACCATTCATGCCACCCAGAGTGCGTAACCCTCCCCCCTTTCACTCCCCCAAACTATTAGAGATGCCCAGATTGTGCCAGTGTAGTGTAGTGTAGTTTCACTGTAGTTGAAAAAGCTAAAATCATGTCAGCAAGAAGTAGCCACACTTCTACCATCAGAAAATCAGAAGAAACAAATGGTTCAAAGGACAGGCTTGGGAAAAGCCAAGGAAAACAACATTCTGTATGTGCCTTCCCTATTTTTTAATTGATAATTATGTCAGATATCACACTACAATCTGTTCACCATCTCTGCTTTACAAGACATTTTTAAAAGGTCATGCTATTATAGGAAGTGCATACATCAAAAACAGGGTTCTTATAACTTTGGAATAAATTGCAATCATAACCTTGTTTGTGACATCAAAATCATTTAAAAAATATATGCTTCAGGTTGGAAAAATGGAAGTAGTGTAGCTTAATAGTCAAACCCTGGGAATGGCAACTAACAGCTGTGTTCTGTTCCTGGTTCTAGAAAAGACTTGTTTGAAATCAGGCAAATCACTATCCCTTGGTGCCTCAATTTCACCCATCTGTAAAATTGTGATAAGAATTTTTCTCACAGATTCAGTGAATAAATTCAATAAATCTGCTAATTGAAGCCAGCAAAGAAAATGAAAATTACCATCCAGGAACAGATTAACTGAGGAAGCACAGAACCTCATTTTATGCAATTGTGCAGGGGTACTAAACAAAGCAATAAGCTTCATAAATAACTCCATTATGAAAAAAGACTCTTCCAAACTGTATAAATCAGTATACAAATCAGGAAACTTCAGATCTTAAAATTAAATTTTGAAAAGAGTGAAAATACTACAGAATTGTTTTGATTATAAAACAAACTAGGGCCTCTGCTTGCTACGCTTGCCTACCCCCGTGTCTCTGGCTGTTTTCACTTGGCTAAGAAAGCCTGTTGACGCTGATGACATCATTCTGTCGCCTGAGCGAACATTCTGCTGTCCAACAGGGAAAACTTTTTTATATAGAGAGAAAATAAGTGCAGTCAAGAATTCTGAATTGATATATTTTTCTAACAGACTTGAGATTACATGTTTCAAATATTAGTCATGTAATTTGTTGTGCTACAGGTTGAACCTCTCTAATCCAGAACTCTCTTGTCCAGAAACATGTCATTCCAAAAGATTTTAGTTAGCTGGATGTCCACTTTTCATGGGTGTGACCAAATTTCTTGTGGTCCCATAAAGTTTGTTTATAGCCACCAGTCCTAGCTTTCAGTGTTCTGTGCTGTTATTTAGTTCTAATTTACCCCAACTGTCTTCTAACAGCACAGTAAACAGTGGAAGTGTTGGTAATGCTGCTAGACAATACTGACTTCATGTGGTCCAGAAAATTCTTTCATTTGGAATCAGTCAGGTCTCAAGGGTTCCGAACTTGAGAGGTTCAACCTGTAGGGGAAGGCATTTTTGGGCTATGTCTATATTGAAATAAAAGACCTGCAGGATGGCCATGGCAGACCTGGATTAGCTAACTCAGGCTGCAGGACTAAAAATTCCTGTGCAGACCATTTATTTGAGCCAAAGCCAATGCTACAATGTCTAAACAGCAATATTATAGCACAAGCCCAAGTCAACTGACCTGGTCCAGCTCTGGGTGTTAATTGCTATATAGACATACCATATGTTACCACAGTGCTAGGCCTGATAAGGACACACAACAATAACAGATGTAATAAAAGTGGACTTCATTTATAAATTCTCTATTTTGAATTTTAGTTTTATCAAAAAAATAGGAAAGAATGCCTCCAGAGTCACTATAATGTTTGGATCAATTATATGAAAAAGAACATGAAGAATAAAGAGGAGATATCTATTGCAAAGAGAATATATTTCTACCAAGTTCCACTAAGAATAATGACCAACTGCACTCAATATGCTGGACAAATATGCTTTTTCCAAACACTATGTTACTGAAGTTTTTAGAAAACTTTACTCTTTCTTGAAAACAATACATCTTCTGTATTTCATGATCACTTACACAATACAATATCAAAGTTGTTTCAATTTCTGGAATACTGTGTGCTATACTGCTCACCCATATTTAAGAATCATGAATTCAAATGGGAACAGTTACAGAGAATAACTATTGGGATGATCAGGGAATAGAAAAACTTACGAGAGGAGACTGGAAGTGTTTGGTTTGCTTTTCCCAGAAAAACAAAGGCTAGAAGGGAATATAACAGTACTTTATAAATATAGGAGCAGTAAATTCCAGGGAGGGTGAAAGAGTTACTAAGCCTACAAAACAGAGTTAGCACAAGTGGGTATATAGAGATAGAGGCCATGAATAAATTTAGGCTTCAAATTAGGTAGTTTCTAATCCTTGGAGGAGCAAGTTTCTGGAACAGCCTCCCATGAGGACTTGCAGGGGGAAAGTTTTCAAAGAGCTGGAAAGAAGCCCCTCAAAAATCCCAAATGTATTTTTGTTTTGTTTTTAAAATCCTCTTCCTCCAGGATATCAGAAATGTGACATTGGACCTGATTTCTCTGTGAGGTTCTTGGAACTGACCTGGGGGAGTTTTGCTTTCCTCTGGGTTGTGGGGGGGTTGCAAGGACTATCCGGGTATAATTCACTTCATTCCCTCTGATTGCAGGGGCCTCAGAAATTGGTACATCTCCAACCCTTCCATTTTCTGCCTAGGCACACAGTAGTTTCTTCTCCAGAGGGATGTAATACACACTTCAGTCTAATTTCAGTTGTTGGGTTTAGTGTGTATTGATGGTCTGTGATATACAGGAGGACAGATTAAATGATCAAGTGGTCCCTGCTGGCCTTAAATTCTATGACTAGCATACGAATGACCAGTAAGGTGAATAGAGCAAATAATTTCCTAAATTTTTTTCTCCACACCATTCAAGATTTTATAACCCTTTCTTATATCACCCACTTGATCATCTCTATTCTAAGATGACCAGTTTCCAGTTTTTTTAATCTCTCCTTATATGGAAGCCGTTCCATACTCCCCATTTTTGTTGACCTTCTCTGTACTTTTTTTCCCAAGGCTAACTCATTTTTATATATTTTTCATGATAAACTGCTATATGCCAATGCTTATTTCTTTTTATTCCTTTCCCTTTAATGACCTTTCTTTTGAATCAATTAATCAGTATACTGAAAAAGTTCACAATTTTATACATTCTATGGCTTAATGACATGAGTTAATAAGATACCAGGGCAAACACAATTTTCAATTTCCATATTAGAAGATTCATATCTCTGGGATAGGGTAAAAAGATGATGACCTTCACTTCCACAGAGAGGGATTTGAATTTTTATCACAGTTGAAGAAATACAAATAATGCTAGAAAATTGTTTCTCCATGATGAAGATTTGGCTGGTTTGTTAGCCGTGTCTACTCCAAAGTAATTGCAGCATGTTGCATATAATTAATTACTATTTTTCTATAATAGTACATGAATAGCCACATCTCACTAAAAACTCATCATGTATATTTAGTAAAATCTTCCAAATTTCAACACACTGAGAATGAAAGCAACTTTTTCCTTTTAGCTTGAGAATCTAAGGCAACTGAAAAGGAGAAGAAAATGGAAACTCAAAAACAATTAAAAAAGGAACAAGGTATTATTAATATGATGGGAAGTCTCTACATATAGTCATACTTATGAGGTTGAGGCATCTGTTCTATGAGCCTCTAGAACCTTCTAGTGAGCAGTGGCCATGAGGGCCATTTGGACTCCATCCCCTTATTCCATGATAGAAGATTCCAAAGATATAAAAGGGACTGTGGCCTTGACACCTTCTGTAGCTTCCATTAATTGAAGAATTCTTAACCCAAGATAGTGAAGGGAAGAAAGAAGATGGAAACATTTCAATGTGAAGATACAACACTTTTGAAGAAAGTAACTTCTTTCTTTGTTGAGGTCACCTATGCCTATTTCCACTTTTTAAAGGAGTGCTGAGGAGTGCATGGTGAGCATATACTACCAAAATGAACATTAGCTTTCAGTGCCAAATTATTAAAAGGCATTGCAACTGAGGCAGACTTCAACTGAGGGGGAAGAGCTGTCTAATGCATGTGCAGAACTTGCAAAATTCAATGAAGAAGGCAGTGCAAAGGCAGCTATAGAAACTGCATATGATTCACTTGTGTACAATAGTATCTCCAGAAGGATGGCTAAATGATAAGTTATGATACACAGTTTGATTAATCTGCACAGCCTCTGAGCTGTGATAACTGGTCCTTGGTTTTTCCCTCTTATGTTGCTAAAGTTCAGGGAACTTATTGATAGGTTTGGATGCATAAAAACTGTAACTTAAATGCCCAGTGGGCATCCAGAGTATGAGGCCTTTTATCACCATAATTGAATGAGGCTTGGGGGCAAGAGAGAGACTAATGGCATGAAAGAGATGGAAATAAGACTACTTTAGACAAGTGAAGGTGGAGCCATGTTTTCTGTGGAACACAATTAGGCCATCCTTTTGCTAACTAATTAGGCTAAAGTTATGGCTAGAATATGATGAGCAAAATTTTGAACAGATGCCTCCTGAGTAAGGCTATATTGTAGTCACAGGTATTTTTAGTAAAAGTCAGGGACAGGTAATGGACAGTAAACAAAAATTCGCAGCCCCTGATCTGTGCATTACTTTCTACTATACAGGAACTCCCAGAATTACAAAGTTCTGCACATACAAACAAAAGCTTACCTGCTGCCTCAGGCAGGGGCATCCTTAAGATTTCTGGGGCTCTATACAATATTATTAAACTTATGCCCCAATAGTGGGTGGGTGATGTGATTAGAGATGTGATTTTATAATTTTCAGCAACACACTAATGAAATATTTTTAAAGCAAATTTTAAAATTAGGTCCTTTAGATACAGCAAATTCAGAAACTGACAGCATATACCCGTGGGTTCCAAATGGCTTCATTACCACTTGAATAGCTCTTTCAAAGGTTCAGTGTTTTGCCAATAGGCCTGGCAGGCTTTTTCCACTTTTAAGTTAACTAGATCCTTACCAGAGGAAGCAGAGCCACAGAACAGGAATAGGAAGGAGTGGGTGGACAATAAGACACCAAGGTGCATCAAATTTTCTGATACCCAATACAGCTGTGTATTCTGTCTATGGATAAGGACAAGCCTGGCCTCAAGGGGAGCAGGCAAGAGGTACAGATGGTGGCGAGCAGTGCAAGTGCTGGCCGGAAGACTCTGGAGAAGCAGGGGATGGTTGTGCAGCCAGCAGCTGGAGAGCAGCGCTTTGAAGGGGAAACCACCACTTCTCTCTAGCTGCCAGCTGCATGGCTCATTGCCTTCTGGTGAGCGGGGGCTGGGTGCAGCCTGTGGCAGGGTTGGGGGATCAGGCTGGTCTCAGGAGCTGTCGTAGGGACTGTGGTGTGCGTGTATATAGCGGTCGGGGGATGCCCAGCAGTCCCCTTCAGAATCTTCACCTATCTCCTCATCTTCCATTATTTAAACCTGCCATTCCTCAAGCACCAGAATCCAAGGTTAGATAAAAAGCTATTTCTACTATTTTTCCATTGCAAAAATATGGTATTTCAGCTACATTATAGGTATAATAGGCTTTTGTGGGCTAGCCTAGGAACCTAACTACCATTTAAGTTTGTGTCTATGGGAAAATGTATTCCAAGTTCAAAACAACCGACTTAAAACCAATTTTTGGAACACAACCCATTCTTAAGTTGGCAACCTTCTGAGTACCCCTAACTAACACTCAGGCTGGGACCACTCTTTGGGGGGCAGAGGTGCAGCAGATGCTGGAGGGAAGCATGCACTGGTGGGGCACGCAGGCTCCTTACTGGTTGCGTGGAGCTCCCCAGAAGCAGCCGGTATGTCCCTGCAGCTCCTACATGGAGGGAAGACCAAGAGGGCACATTATGCTGCCCCCACCATGAACTGTGCTTATATCCCCCATAGTTGGCCAGGAACCACAACAAATGGAAACTGCAGGGGCAGAGTTCATGGCAGGGGCAGAACACAAAGGAGCTACCTTGGCCTATTCCTCTGCCCCCCACCAGGAGCTGCAAAGACATGCTGGCGACTTCTGAGAACCCTCCCCAAGGTAAGTACCGTCCTACATTCCAACTTCTTACCCCAGCCTGAACTCCCTCTCACATCTAAACTGCCCTAGCAGAGCCTGGTGTGGCTGGCCCAGAGCTCCTTGATTTGCTCGGGCAGTCCTGCAGCCAGCTGCATTAGCCACTGCAGAAGTCATGGACATCACAGAAAGTCACAAAATCCATGACAGACATGCAGCCTTACTCATGAGCATGTGAGTAAATAACTGCAGTCCCATGGTAGAGGAGATTCTATAAGTAATATCTGTAGGGCAGGCTCAGATGAATGTCCTACCATAATTGTGACACAGCCAATATATTGCAATGGAGAGTCCATTTTTTCCTGTGGCTATTCCAGTAAGTCCCACCTGGAGAAAGTTTTACATGAAGCTGGCTACTCTGGGTGACTGAAAATTATCAATATGCATCAGTAGGTGGAAAGCTGAGATGTAGCGAAAACCACAACAAACAGAACTAAAGAATACTCTACGGGCTTAGTTTTACTCTACTCTGGGCTGCTCAGGTAGGATAGGTTTGTTCGACCAAAAGTTTCAAGCTTCCCGACACAGCCTCTGGGACCTGTGATGAAGAGCCTTGGCAGTCTAGAATCAATAGTCCTGGGTGGAAACTTTTACTTCAAATGTAAACAAAGAAATCCAGTAGATTGGAAAGCAAGGTTTGTGATTCCAGCATTAGACCCAAAGTGCTGGAGGATAAAGCTGCCAAGGTGATGAGCAGATCATCAAAACAGATGTTTGACATACACAATAATTGACTATTTTGCAAAATAAAAGCAAGTTGACAATCTATGAATAAAAATAGCTCTGAAAAAGGGCAGAAGAAAAGAAAAATACATTAGATAACTATCAAGAGCACCGTGATGTAATCTTTAGAAAGTCAGAAGGAAATTAAAGGTGGGTTGCGCTGACGCTCATATATCCTTAGAACTCTGCATGAGAGGAGTAGGGATGTAAGTGACTAGTCGAGTAGTGACTACTCAACTACTCGCTTCAACCCCCTTGCTGCCTCTGTATTAGAGGCAGCAAGGGTGGGGGGAGATCAGGAGCTGGGAGAAGCTGGCTTAAAAACTGGTTCCTCCCAGCACCGTCTCCGCAGTGCATGCATAGGAAGTGGGAGCAGGGGAGGCAGAGCCGCAGTGGTCCCGGAGCTGGAGCGAGCTGGGACTGCACAGTCCTGGCTCACGCCGGCTTCAGGAGCTACCCCCGCTGCGGCTCTTCAGTTTAAATGCAGTAGGAGCCGGGCTGGGACAGCGTGTTTCCCTTTATCAACTAATCATGTAGTCGATACAAATTGTATTGACTACGCGATTAGCTAATGACCTGCATTTAAACATCCTTAGAGAGGGGTACAGAGGAGTGAATTGACTCAACAGGCGCTACTCTCTAAGGGTACGTCTACACTTGCTCCCTAGTTTGAGCTAGGGATGCACATGTAGGTGACTGAAATTGCTAATGAAGTGGGGATTTAAATATCCCGCGCTTCATTAGCATGATCTAGCTGGCGCGCTACTCCGCTCAACAGCTGATTCGAACCAGGAAGTGTATGCCGGGATGCGTTAGTTTGGTTTGAATTACAATTTTGGTTCAACTAGTTCGACAACTAAAGTTTGGTTCGAACTACAATCCTATACAATTTTTCCATTAAACCGATAAAGTGACATTATACATGAAACAAGATGATTATTACATTCTGAAGTGTACTAGAGAAAAAAGGATTTGTACAATAATAACTCCTTAGCCCCCATGATTTTATTATTATATAAACAGAACACCACAATGAGGCTTTGTACTTTTGGGGACAGGATCCATATCAATAATTTTTTTCTTCTTCCTCCTCCTCCTGTTCCAAGAATTGTATTTGGTATTACCCTACGTGGTGACACTTAACTGAGTATGTGTTTTTACTTGCAAACATTTAAAAATGGAATAATTAGAGAAGGTGTATTTCTAGAATAGAATTACAGAGCTCTCAATAAGTAAAAAGCTGATATAGGGTAGTCTGAAGTTAAAGCATTTTAAACATTTCTATTTACAGACTCATCTCCAAATAAAGACATATTAAGGCACAATTAGCATATTAACAACTTTTCAGAAGAGTTGAATAAAATCTTAATTCTTGATTATTTAAATAAAAATGAAAGATTATTTTAGCACTAGAGGATAGTGGGAAGAGTAGTTTGGGGCTTAATTCTTGGTGGTGCTTGGGTATGGATCGCTAATGGCTTTCTGACATTCAGTTTTTCCTAGGATCAGAAACCAATAAAATACTATTCAATAGAAGAGGGAGAAAAGATGCAAATTACTCAAACTGTTTACTTGTGAATTTCATCATTCTGTTAGTATTAGAGGTGATTTGTAACAATGGAGTCTTCAGTCAGTGAATGTTTCTATGTAAAAGAAAGGGCATAAGGCTTAAGTAAAACAAAACAGTAATAAAATACTTTTAAAAATTGTTATAACATGCAGTGCTTTATATGTAGGTTTAAACATTTCCCTTAGAAATGATAAACTGGACTTCTTTGGAGAAATTTCCTAGGAAAGCAATACAAATCTATACACCATGCTTTAGTGCTATACAGGTGAGAACAAGAATTTGTTTTTTCAGTAAATTACCAGAATGAGGCTTAGTATGTGCAAGGTCTGGGATGGATATGGGTGCAGGAGAGGATTCTGACCAGGAGGAGGGATATAGGAACAAGTGCAGGGTCTGGGAGATGGTTGTGACCTGGGCCAGGGAGATGGGGGATGTAGCGGTAGGGGCTGGGGTGCCAGGTGCAGGCTGTGTCCAGAAGATACTTTTTTTAGGCAGCTCCCAGGCAACAGCTCAGAAGAACCCTCAGGCAGGCTCCTTGCCTGCTAACCCCCTGAATGCCACTCACAGTGGCTTACCATGGGGCTCATGTGTGTCTGTGTGCCATGTGCTCCGGGGGGGGGGAAGGGGGGGTAGATAGGGGCCTGCACTCCCATTGGCCAGAAACTGAGATTCTTCTGGGGGCAGGGGCAGCATGCAATGCTACCCCAGAAGCGTTCAGAGATGCACATGGCTTCTGCAGCTGGCTGCTTTGAATAGTGTGTGGAGGTGGGGGTAGGGAGCCTGCCCAAGGGTCCAACTGAGCTGCAGGACAGTGGCAGGCTGGATGCCACTGATGTAAGCCCATTAACATTTTAACCATTTATGAATTATCATTTTTAAGAGAGCCCACTGTAATAAAAGAAGGGAAGCATCCATAACTATTTTTTTACTCAATTAAAAAAGACAAAAGGAGAAATAAAAAATGTAAATGTAAAATGTAAGGCTTAAAAAGCCTCCCCACTCCACACTCCCCAAAGCTTCAGGAGAGTTCCTAGATTTTTTACCATTTCTTTTTCTCCTCATTCATTTGAAGATTCTGTATACATTGCTTTCCTCATATTTAAACCCTCTAGTGAGAGAGGTGGAATCAAGTCTATAATCTTTTTTCTTCTTGCTCTCTTCCCTGCTTGTCTAGCATTGGTCTCTCTGCTTATTCACACAATCTCACCACTGTTGGTATGAGACTTTCCTGCACCTCCTAAAATCTGGAATAGACTTTTTGCATGTTTCTGCCTCATCAGCTCTCCATTTGTTTCAACTAAAGACAGCTAAAAAGAAATGAGAAACTCAAGTTTGGGTTTAGTCAATGATTCTAGTGAGGAACTGTCAACCATATGGTTTTCAACTGTGTGTTCTATTAGCCTTGCCTTAGGTAACCCTTGACAAAACTGCAACTCTGGTGATTTATATGGGCTAAACTATAATTTGTTAGTTAAAATATAATGCTGAAGCCCCAAAATATGTATGTCCCAGGAGAAGTATTTGTCTATTTTTATCATTATTATATATTATTTATATTTTGATAGTGCCTATGGGCTCTACTCAGGGCTACTCTGTGTTAGTCACTATACAAACATAAAATGATGCTCCCTATGCCAAAAGATTTTGCAATTTAAGAATAAGTTGAGACACAACAAGCAACAGAGAATAACAAGGGGAGCACTAAAATACAATTATTAGACAATACTGGTCAGCATGATAAGTGAAAGTCACAGCATCTCTAACCATTGTGCATACAATTTGTTTACACAAAACATACTATGGTGTGTAAATTGACAGTAGCAGCAGACTATAAACTTCATTAGCCAACTGCAAGTAAGACACTTGCGAAAACGATGCCTATGAAGAAATTTAAGTCTGACATACATGCCAGACAGTAATTGCTCCTGGGAGACAGTAGGGAATTAAAATCTTTACTAGGATTGTCTGTTAATGATAAAAGCTAAAAAATAAGGCCACTTTGTACAACTGAGACAACTTTTACAACTCAAGAGTGATAGCTTACTGTTTTCTGTCTAAATAAAGGAAAAATTACAACCTGGTGTTACGGCACCACTGGATCTCTTCATTTATCTATGAATCTATCGATGTCTTCATGGAGGACAGGTAAGGTGCCATTTTATTGGCCTGATTTCCTATTTGTATGGTTCAGTAAGTACTTCTTAGTTAAACAGTACAAAATAAAACCTTATATCACCCCTTTTTGAAGCAATTGGAAATGGTTTTCAAAATCCAAGGGTGTAAAAATATTTTCTTATATGATAGCCAAGAATCAATCACATAGAGCACAATTAATTATGGTTATGCGTCAACTGAGTTCTGCATCACTGCTGATATCTAGTTATAATAGTTAATAACTATTTAACGTGACATAAAATACATGTTAATATGGCTCTATGGAGCAAACATACAACATACTCTTGAGACTTATCACTGAATGTTATTGTGTAAATAGAAGGTAAGAATAGTGGACACTGAAAGTATTCCAACATAAATGGCTTTTAAACATGCTTAGAAAATAGATCAAAGAGTTTAAATGTTGTATACTAAATTTATAGAAAACATTATGAAATAATAACAGCTAATGCAATAATAATAATTCATCCTGCTTCCCCATTCAAAACATCCTATTTTACTAGTAAAGTCTTACTCAACTGCTGGAATAGTACTAACAATGAACTTATATGAACTAACTATGATTGTATCTTACAATAGCCAGAAAGCTAATGATTTTTAAAAAGTCTTATAAAAGTTAAACCATCTTCTTAATTTCAGAATCGGTCTTCCTATGTGCAATTATTTCAAGCAGAGTAAATGTGCATCCCGTCTTCTTTTCAAGAGAAATAAATACTGTCCACGCTTCTTCACTTATAAAACGATCTAATTGACAGGAACAAGCACAGACTAAAATAGTACATAGCCTATGCCACAGTTTCTTTGGGGGATAGTTAAGAAGATGGAACAGAAAAAAAGGAGGATTCTTGCTTCAAGGTGCCATTTGCCACTCCTCTGTTACATTTAATTTTGCTAATAGTTCATTAATGCATGTGGACTGGATTTCATTCGGTGACATGGGAATGCTGATTTGCCTTAAAGCCCCTTCATCTGCCAGATCAATTATGGTTATTCCTTTTGGGGAGATGAAGTTATGAGGCACTATGGAAGGTAAATCATATATACTAGAAAGTTATGATATTGTCTCTAATAGCTCAGATATTTGGGTTGACAAGACATTTGTTCCATTATCAGCATGCAAAAAATCAGCATGGTATTAAAGATGAAGACAACAAAACCAATTTATATTTTTAGGTTACTCTAGTAACAACCTATTATACATTAAATTGAGATTAACTTATAAAAGCCCATCATCACTACCTTTTTTCAGGATGGTTAACTGGAGGTACACTACAGAAAGTGAAGCTAAAGCTTGAGCTATTCCTAAATGAGAAGTTCCAAAGAACCAGATAATAAAGAATGGGCTTTTCATAATCTCTCAGTGAGAATGTATTGCCACTGAAGTCAACAGCAAAACTTCCATTAACTATAATGGGAGCTGAATTAAGTTACTGATTGTACCTGCAGACCCAACCCACAGTTTGTGATTTTCCCTAGTACATTTTCCAACACTTGTAGCCAAGGACAAAAGGTTAGTTGGGGAACTACCTGTCTAAATTTCTGGATGAGATGAGAAATGCCTTTTGATCTGGGCAAAAATATAATGCAATCTTTTAAGATCTTATTTCTTGTTTTAATAAATATAAATATTATGCCTATTCATATTTCGTTCCTGGGTATCAGGATACTCAACATAATAGTCAATAAACTTTTTAAAAATTGAAAGTTGTGGCAGTCTTTCTCCATCCAGAGCTTATGTTCAGAACGGAAACTGAAATTAGAGTATATACTCCCTTTTACTTATTAGATAAACCATGTTTCTTTGAAAACTTGAAGTCTTGCTCATATTCTTGCAACATCTCAGAGATGGAGATGAGGTAAGCCCTCCCCAATCTTCCAGTATCTCTTGTGTTTATTCCTTTCAATGGATCTGCAGGACTTTTAAACTTTCACTCCCTGCTTCCAATAACTTTTGGGAGGGGTGACTGCATTTAGTAATTTTACTGTTTAAATAAATTTTAATAATTACTGTAAGACATTTCCTCTAGACTCTAGAGTCTTAGATGCTCAAGAAGTTATCCTCACGAGGCTACAAGAATTATCCCAACTCCTCAGCTACTTTTGGTCATCCAGTGCATTTTAGACTAACAAACAAGTTAGGGTCTGACACCTTCCAAACATTTATTATGCACATACTTTACGTCACATGAATGGGGCTATTCATGTATATAAAATTAAACTTATCGTATGTATGTGCAGTTTCAGGATCTACATTTGTACTGACAAAGATATTTCTTGAAGGAGGCTGGACAGAATCTTTATTACAATATATATTGATAAAATGAAAGGAAAAGGAAGCAATATTTCAAAAGTAAATAATACTAGAGTTTTAAATGAGCAAGATGACATTGTAAAGAGGCTGACTCTCATCCATAGCGAATAGCCATCCTTCTAAATGAAAAGCTTAAGTTGTTAGCTTTCATAAGATAATCAAGTATAAAAGAAAGGATAAGCATGTCTGACTAGATTAGACCTCTGCTTTAAGGTGAGTTCCAGATGTACAAAGCTATAAGAATCAAAATTTGGTGACTAAAGGGTAAGAAAAATAAGCTAATAGAAGGGTGGTTTTAAGTGTTTCTTAAAAGGTGTGCCTCCTATCCCGAGGAGATAAAGTTTACTAAGTTCTAGAAGCAAAGCATACAGAAAATAAAACATTATGTTTTACACAGATCAAGCTGAAGAAAGTTCACTGTATACTGTTATCCTTTGCTGGGGTTGACATATTTTTAGCCTGATTTCTCAAATAAAATAAATGAGAATTAAAAAAATAAGCTCGGACTAGCTAAAATAGATCATTCTAAATAAGACTGTACTTTTTTTTTTTTTTTTTTTAAAGTGACACTATGGGCCCTGACCATCCTTTCACTGAATTCAATATGACCTGTCCCTAAAAATAAGTTGCTTTCATCAATACTACAATTATTTTTGCTTTGCAAAATTAGCTTTTACACTAAAAAAATAACTAAAATATTGCAATATTTACCCAATTTCCACCCATATGACAGCACTTTTAATGAGCAATGACAGTCCAGGAATTTAACTACTAAAATGCATATTAACAGAAGACCATTATATTGACTACTTTTTTGTTTTAGCTTCACAACAGTCCAGGAATTTAACTACTAAAACACATACCAACCCAGTCTGCATCGCGGGCCGCAAACAAATGGGCCACGGGCCACATGTTGAGTAGCCCTGCTTTAAGACCTAGTTCACTACTCTGAACAAAGTTGTATGAAATTCTTTTTTCAAGCTTGGATAAACTAGTACCTTCTGTAGCTTTATTTTGAAGCCAGATATTTTCTCTAACAGCTATATGGGATAGATTTTATTAATATCACCAAAACTGACTTAAATGGGGCCCGCATGTTGTGCAGTCCTGCCTTAATCTTTGTATTCATGCCCATCAGTGTGAAAGAAGCTATTTGCATGTATATGCAACCACACTTAAGTTGTGACCCTTGACATGTGCTGTGAGTATCATTGTGGATCCCGGAGATTCCAAAGTTGAGTAGCCCTATTTTAAAGCCTGTTGTGCATTTACTGTAGTTTAAAATGAAACGTCAAGGAAAGTTCTATCTCTTCTATTTTTCAAATGAGCATAATACTAATATAATATGGAGGATGAAAGGAGGAAGCCTTTCAAAACTGTAGTTGAATAGTACTATGCACTTATACATTCTCTTATTATGATTAATTCATAAAGATACACTAACAACTCCTTCAACTTTACATGTATTCTAGGGTTGCAAATTTTGGTTAGTCATATTCCTGGAAATTTCACACGACCTTACCATTATTTACAGATTAATATTTAAATTCTGGCGACTCCAATACAATCCTGGAGGATTGGTAAATCTTAACTGTTCACATAAACCAGTGCATATCCTATACCCTACAAAAAGTATATGCATGATCTTTGCTTTTAATAACTGCACAATATTTTAAATATCAGGAACCTAAATTTAATGTATGAAATCCATAGGACGTTGTCTGCCCAATTTTAAAAAAAGCACTGAGAATCCAACAACTCTCAAGTACTTCATCTGACTTCATAAAATCATAGAAATGTAGGCCTGCAAGGAACCTGGGTAGGTCATCTAGTCCAAATTCCCTACAGTGGAATTGAGCACTTTAGAAAAACCAGGGGGGTGCCTAGTTGTGGATTTAGAAATCTAGCTTTAGACTTTTATGTATTTAAAGCTATATTTTAAAACTCTTCACATTGATGATAAATATCTAAATATAGGTAAAATATTACTGAAACAATCCATTAAATAGGAATAAAATGTGCTATGTCACAAATCAACTTTATAAAGAATAAGAGTACTCTAAAGTATTCTGCTTCAGTTATGAAAGGGAAACAAAGTTCACATTTTACTTCATGACAGAAAGTTTACTGCACTTCTAAATGAAATAACAATCTTCAAAAATACACTTCTCATGATTTTATATCACGCGCACATTTTATACTTAAAGGTTAGAACAATTATTGTTTGGGTTGAAAAGACATTGCAAAACAGAGAGCTTAAGATTACTGAAACAAAACAAAAAAATTACAGCCAAATATATCAGATATTTGAAATCACCTCTTTTGGATCATAATTGAAAGACAATGACAACAACATTATGGGCCAAAGAGAGAGAGAAATCCCAAGTATGAAACATTCTTGTAAAGCAAGACAACTACCACCAGAAACAAAAATAAAATGGACAGACTTACGTAAAATTAATACGCTGAAACACATTTTTTGATGTGAGGTATGGTCGAGTTGGAGTGCTACAGTACATTTCCACATCAAACTCATTTCAAATCACCTACTTTAAAATTTGAAATCAGCAGATCATTGGCTGTTTGCTGCTCTCTTTCATCATATGACCTCTTTGTTGAGATAAGATACATTCAAATAAGCAAAAAATTAACTGCATGATCAGATATGAATAACCATATCTGCCACTTAAGAAGGCAAATTGTAAGTAAAAATGCAAACATACAACTTAGTATATTCTTAATAAATACATTTTCAAGAATTTAACATTATCAATATTTTTAAAAGAATGTAAATAATAAATGCAACTATTTTATACAGAACTGTACCATTTATTATACACACAAGTTCATCAGTTCCCTTTGTTTACAAAGGATGGTTACAGATAATCATATGGAATGTTACAGTACCATCTTGCATAAAATTTTAGTACAATTTTGCACTTGAAAAAAGGGTGCAAAACACCAGCCTAATAAATCTGACTGAATTGAATTTTTTTTAAATTACATCATTAACACACACACCACAAGCTATACATAAGCCCACTTTTCAGTCACCACGTTAATATATGGTAGCAAGTACATTAGATTATAACTGATTCCACCTCATCAGTTAAATTTATTAAAGGCTTGCACTGCTACTCACTCTGGAACCTTTGAGTTGTAAGCTTGTATGCATGAATTACAAAGCTCTTGTTAGTACAGCTGAAAGGAGGTCAACATTGGTTGCCAAGTACTAGTCAACAAGAGATTTCTTCAGAGAAGTCTCACTTGGGAACAAACATTCTTTTTTGGGATACTTTTCTCTCAAAAATAAGAAAGTTTTTATTTTTTCAAGACTCTCCATTCTGTACCTTGGGTGCTGGTGGATGCATGAAGTCCTTAAAGGGAACTAGTGCTTCCTTGAGAGCAGAACAGACTTCTGAGGATGAACAAGTGATACATTCAACTAAAGTTGGGTACAATGCAATAACTTGTGCCCATGTGTTCGCATCAACTGTAACAAAGAAGTACAAAATGAAATAATGTAATATTGTTAATATTTTATTGGTAGAAAGACATTATTAATTAATATGCAAAGAAAAACACTAAGAAAGCTATGTGACACCAATTTTAACCCAATATCTCACTAGCCCCAAACAGCATTTTTAAAATTAAGATAGAAGGGGTGAAAATGTATATCAGTATAGAAACACACTGTTAGAAACTGAAAGTCAAAGAAAAGTCATTTGCATTACAAAGCATCCTAGAATCCTAAACTACTGGGAGTCTTATCCTTAAAATAGGAAAGTAGCATGTGGACCTCATGTAAGTGAACCTCACAATAAGGCTGTGTCTAGACTGCGGAGTTAAATCAGAAAAAGATATGCAAATTGCAAACCGCAACTTGCATATCTTTTTCTGCTTTTTTTTAGGAAGAGGGTTTTCCGAAACTTGGCCTGTCTACACGGGGCCAAATTTTGAAAAAAACCTCCTCTTTTGGAACATCCCTTCTTTTGGAACAGGGATGCCAAAAGAATGTGTCTGCTTTTTCGAAAACTATTCCAAAAAAGCGGACGCATTCCTTGGACACAGCAGAGCTACACTGTCTACAGTGTAGACAGACTCAGTGAATAGAAAAGCCTTTATAAAAATACACTGCTTCAAATTCCAAAACACAAACAGAATGTATATCTAGTTTTAAAATGTGAAGGTATTTGTAAAGCAATACAACCATGGGAGTTTCTCCTTTGGTTAACACACAAGAACTGATTTATGTGTGTACCCCTGCAACATCTAACATAAAAATGGCCCATCATTCCACCCCCAACTGTAGGAGGAGGTGCCGGGAGGAGGCAACCTTTGCCTGGGCCACCCAGAACAAGAAAAATCTTTGGTGGAGCTCTGTTCTGTTCTACTTAAATTGTGACTAATAATATGCTACAATAGTAGTTTTCAACTTTTTTTCATTTGTAGACCCTTAAAAAAATGCCAAATGCAGATTAAACAAGTGGCCTCTTCTCTGTCAAGCCAACATTATGGCTTCCAGAAATGCTGTTTTCGTTTTTAAAAAGGAGGGGTGATGTGGGGTAAACTGAGGCAATCCAGGGTATTCTGCTAAGAATCCCTATTAAAATCCTAAGTTTGAGGCAAGGCCTGGAAACACACAGAACAAGCAGCTAACATAACCCTGGTCGCCCTGGCAACCACATTCCAAGAGGGCCTCACTCCAGTAAGACCCTGGCTGGTACCAAAACAAACTTTACGGAAGTCGAAGTCATTCTCACTGTCTCCTTTAATCCTAGATAAGTCTGAGACCCAAGGACTACGCCAACATGAGGTGGTATCATCTCACAGTAGACGCATCATAATTTCAATAGACAAAGTTGCCATTAAAATGCTTGTCTTGTTTATGTTGGCTTATTTAGCTAGTTAGGAATAACTACCTGTATTATTGATAAGATGTTTAATTGGCATTGGGTGGAGATGCTGTGTAACCTTCGTAGTTTATTGGCTTATGTGCTCATTACGTCTTGCCTCCAGACCCTATCAAATCGCTTCCACTCCGCCCATCTGCTGCCTATATAATCTACTGTAATGTTTTGATTAACTATTGTTCACCAGGTTAACCCCTGAGGGACACTCCACCTGCTGGTGTACAATAAATCCTCAGCTTGTTTTCACCTGCATCCAGAGTGTCCAGAATTATTCCCTACAAGTGAGCAGGTAGCCATTGGTTCAAATGGAGATCTTATAAGATGTTTAAGAACCATATTGACCTCCCAAATCAGAGTAAGATGTTTGATTTGCAGAAAGATTTCCAAGCCCATGAAGGGGTGGGCCAATATGGAATAACCTTCTATTGAAGAATGGAAAGCTGCAATGGATGGCAGATGGGTACTAATGGAACTCAGAAAGAGCTCTGAGTTTTTTAGTGCTAAGATGTAGTCCAGTCTATGTGACGGCAGCAATGAGGCTGTCGGTGGAATGTGTTTTGAGAACACAGTAACAGGCTAATTTGTCCACTTTTGTAAGGAAATGTGGCACACAGATTTCTGCTGTGTAGTAGCAACCTGACAGGCACCATGAGCAAAGAAATTAAAAAAACTGCAGTAAACACCCATTCAACCAAGAGGCACTCCTGAGAGGTGGGTGCCACCCCATTACAGGTTGTTTTTAATCCCATTAACTATCAACCAGCTATTCTTTTGAGGCAAAAAACATTCAAGGCTTAGGTGAAGGCTCTTCCTATGTTCCTCAGAGAAGAGATGAAGAACAACCTAGAGAATGATTTGTGAATGAATGCCCAGCTGTATTACATAAGGAAACCATATTCATTAGGGTCAGGTTGGGACTATTATAGTAACTCTGGGTTTGTCCTTTTTTATTTTGAGTAGGCTATTAGAGGTGTCGGGGAGAATGAGTACAGTGGATCCAACAACCACTGAAGATGAAAGGCATTCCTTACGGATCAATGACCCAACCTTCCTCTGAAGAAGAACCGGATACATTTCCATACTTACTGCTGTTTCAAACAGGTCTATCTGAAGGATGTTGCATTGCTTGAATACGTGGTGAAGTCTGATGGGATTGCTCTTTCACTTGTGATTTTGAGAACTGCCTGCTGAGTATGTGTAGTGACGTTCTGAACTCCAAATGCTGTGATAACTCTCTCATTGTGTATGCACAAATTGGAAAGTCTGACAGATGGAGTGGGATCTTACCTCTCCAAGCTGAATGATATGTGGTCCATCATGAGCTTTGTGTTTGCCTCTGATTAGTGGTAGAAACTGGAATCAGGCATATATAACTTCCCTGAATTCCAGGAGGTTGATGTACAAATTGGTTTCCTGAGGCATCCAGCTGCTGTGGGCCATGTGTGTGTCTAGATGTGTTCCCCATTCTCACAAGGATGCATCCATCATTATAGCAGCTGCTGAAATAGGACAGGTGAAAGGGACTGAAGTTCATATGGGCTACAGGAATTGGAGAACTGAGCAGTGTGAACTCTCATCAGGAATCCACTAAACTCTCTCTTTTGGGTACATGTAGAGATTTCTAGATCATCATCATCTTGGAAAGCTTATGTAAACCTAAGACCCTAAGAGTAATGTCATCTGGAGTCCTTTACTCCTTGTAGGGTCACCTATGGTGGTGAAGTCAAAAGGCGGGGTACCAAAGTGCAGCCCAACACAATCCAATATAAGGCCTCAACGGCATAACACAAGGATGAAGATCACCTCTGAAGGGCTACAAATATGTATAACTGGTTGGATAACTGTTCTCAGAGATTAGTTACCAATGGTTTACAGTCATGCTGGAAGGGCGTAACAAGTGGAGTTCTTCAGGGATCAGTCTGATCAATATCTTCTCCAATGATTTAGATAATAGCACGGAGAGCACATTTATTAAGTTTGTGGACAATACCAAGCCTGAGGGTTGTAAGAGTTCTGGAGGATAGGACTATAATTCAAAATGCCCTGGACAAACTGGAGAAATGGTCTGAGGCAAATAGGATGAATTCCATCAGAACAAATGCAAAGCACTCCATTTAGGAAGGAAAAGACAGTTATTTCTTATAACTGGTGTTCTTTGAGATGTATTGCTCGTGCCCATTCCAAATTTAGGTGTGTGTGTGCGCCGCATGCACAGTTACCAGGAAGATTTTTCAATAGCAAAATACTGTAGTTTGGCTGGGGAGACCCCTAGAGTCCTGCCAGTATGGCTAGGAATATAGCACTTTGCCAACTGCTCGCTCCTTCCCTCAGTCCTTTCTTGATGGAAGTGACTCCGACAGAGGGGAAGTGAGAGGTTTTGGAATGGACATGAGTAACTCATCTTATGGATCCAGTTATGGAAGATAACCGTCTTTCCTTCTTTGAGTGACTGCTCACATGCATTCCAATTTAGGTGATTCTCAAGCTGGTATTTGGCAAAGGGGTTGGAGATCACCGGTCTGCAGTCTGAAACACTGCCCTCCCACACGCAGCATCTTACATTGGATGGTTTAGTTGGTGGCCACTCAACAAATATCTTGGACAGGGACATGTGTAAGAAAGGCTGTTGACATGGCCTGCACCCAGGTTGAACAGGCAGACAATTGATGGGCTGGCACTTTCGCTAAATTGTAACAAGTACAAATACACATAGTGATCCAGGAGGATATCCTGTGGGCGGTGACAGGCAGCCCTTTCATCTTATCTGCTATTTCAACAAACAATTGATTAGACTTCCTGAATGGCTTAGTACACTCAAGGTACAAGGCTAAGCATGCCTAACACCCAGGGAATGTAGCGATCTGTCCCAAAGTGTAAGGTGAGGCTTCAGGTGGCACACCAGTAGGAAAAATGTCTTGGGAAACCACTTTCGGGAGCAATGAAGGATAGGGTCTTAGCTGAACCTTATCTTTAGAGAAAGCAGTATAAGGGGGTTCCAACATTAACACTTTTAGTTCGGAAACACGCTTGGCCAAAGTAATGGCACCAAAAATATAACCTTCATAGATAAATACAACAAAGAGTAAGTAGATAATGGCTGGAATGGCGGAGCCATTAACTTACACGATACTAAGTTTTGGTTCCATTGGGGCACTGGGTCTCTCATATGAGGATGTAACCAGTCTAACCCCTTAAGGAACTGTCTCACCAAGTGGTCCACAAATATCCAATGACCCCCTGACGCCAGGTGGAATGCTAATATTGTGGCCAGGTGAACCTTAATGGACAAAGTGGCCAACCCTTTTGTTTTAAAGCCACAAGGTATTCTAGAACAGTGTTTCTCAACCTTTTTTTTTTATAAAGTACCCCTTTAAAACAAAATTATAAGTACCCCCAGTACCTACAGTTTTCAGACACAATTTTTTTTCTACCATTGCAACACATTTGTTTAAACAACTTAATTGTAGCCGGGCGGGCGATGAAATTTTTGGGTGTAAAAAGTACATACATAATAAAGCGCTTTAAAACTTAAAACAAAAATTCACTTTTCTCCAAATTTCAGTTGTGTTGACATCCCCCTCCCAGACTTCTCTTGAGTACCCCTAAGGGTACTCGTATCACTGGTTGAGAAACACTGTTCTAGAATGAGGGGAACCAAAGCCTGTAACGGCTGGGTGCCCCATTGTAGGGCCCATAAAACAAACCTCTTCCATTTGGAAGCATACATGGCCTGTGTGGAAGGCTTCCTACTACCCAACAACACTGGCTCACTTCTTTCGAGCACTGTTGCTCTACTGAACTCAACCATGGAGCCTCCAGGCAGTCAGGTGTAAAGCCTATAGGTTGGAATGCAGTAACATGCTGTGATCTAGGGACAATAGGTATAGGAGTAAGGGGAGGTGGATTGGAGGTGCCACTGACAGTTGATGGAGCCTAGTATACCAATGTTGTGTAGGCCAGGCTGGTGCTAACAAAATGAGGTCCACACTGTCTTCACAAACCTTGATCAGCACCCTGTGAATTAAAGGGAAGGGGGGAAATGCGTACATGAGACCACCCTCTCCAGCGAATTTGGAAGGCATCATCTAGGGAGCCCTTACTGCTGCCCAGGTAGGAACAGAAGGCCCAACACTTCCTGTTCCCCCCTGTGGCAAAGAGGTCCAATGGGGACTCCCTCACCTATGGAAAAGCCACTGCACAACCTCCCACCTGAGGGACCACTTGTGAATTTGAAATGAGTGGCTGAAGTAGTCTGCCAGAGAGTTCTGAGACTCTGGCAGGTAAGACACCAAGTATGTCTTGTGCACACACAACTGCCACAGCGACATCACTTCCTTGCACAGGGGAGTAGAGTGAGCCCCACCCTCTTTGTTAATATAAAACATCGCCGTGGTGTTGTCCGTGTGAACAAAGACACACTTGCCTTTGATTTTGCCCCAAAAGGCCACACGCGCCAATCTCATGGCCCTGAGTTCCTTTACATTGATGTGCATTGCACATTCTGCCTGCAACCAGACTCCCTGAGTCCTGAGACCACCCAAATGCACGCCCCACCCCAAGTCCGAAGCATCGGTTACTAAAGTCAGGGTAGGCCAAGGGGAATAGAACAGAACCCACGGCACACATTCTGTCAGCCACCTCTGATGGACATCTATCACCAACTGTGGGACGGTTAGCACTCTGTCCGGATGGTGACGAGATGGCTTGTACACACTGGCTAGCCACATCTGTAGCGGACAGAGATGAAGCATGGTGAAAGGAATAACATGGGTGCAGGAAGCCATGTGCCCCAACAAACTCAGGCAGGCCCTGGCTGTTGTAACAGGGTGGGGCTCCCAGACCCCAAATCAGTCTGCACATGTTCTTGAAATGGGGTTGGAGAGAGAGGCCCTGGTTGCCTGGGAGTTCAAACATGCCCCTACATACTCTATGATCCATATAGGCGACAGGGCTGACTTATGAGGGTTCAGCAAGAGGCCTAATCAGCTGAAGGTGATCATGGTCAGATATACATGAGCCCTGACCATCAATTCGGAGGGTCCCTGGATCAGCCAGATATCTAAGTAAGGAAAGATCTGGACCCTTTTGCGCCACAGGAATGCTGCCATCACTGCCATGCACTTTGTAAAGACCCTTAATGCAGCAGACAGGCCAAAAGGTAACACCCTGAACTGACAGTGGGACCCGCCCACTGTGAAACGAAGGAACCTTCTGTGAGCCGGAACTCTAGCCACATGAAAATAAGCGTCCCTGAGATCGAGGGCAGCATACCAGTCTCCCGAATCCTGGAAAGTGGTAATTGAGGCCAAAGACACCGTACAGAATTTTAATTTTTTCAGGTACCTGTTTAGACTGAGTAGGTCTAATACGGGATGTAACCTGCTCTTGGTTTTCAGAATAAGGAAATAACAGGAATAAAAACCGTCGCTCCTGAACTCAAGAGGGACCTCCTCTACTGACCCTCCCTTGAGGAGTGTCTGCACCTCCTGTTGCAGGAGTTGCTTGTGAGAGGAGTCCCGGAAAAGGAATGGGGCACAGGAATGGGAAGGCGGGGTAGCCAAAAGCTGGATAGAATATCCATCTTTACTGTGTCTAGAACCCATTTGTCCAACGTGACCTGGGTCATAGAATCACAGAACTGGAAGAGACCTCAGGGGGTCATCAAGTCCAGCCTCCTGCCCAAGGCAGGACCAATCCCAACTAAATCAACCCAGCCACGGCTTTGTCAAGCCAAGATTTAAAAACCTCTAGAGACGGAGATTCCACCACCTCCCTAGGTAACCCATTCCAGTGCTTCACCACCCTCCTAGTGAAATAGTTTTTCCTAATATCCAACCTAGACCTCCCCCACTGTAACTTGAGACCATTGCTCCTTGTTCTGCCATCCGTCACTACTTTGAATAGCCTTTCTCCAACCCCTTTGGAACCTCCCTTCAGAAAGTTGAAGGCTGCTATCAAATCCCCCCCTCATTCTTCTCTTCTGCAGACTAAACAAACCCAAATCCCTCAGTCTCTCCTCATAGGTCATGCGCTCCAGCCCCCTAATCATTTTGGTTGCCCTCCGCTGGACTCTCTCCAATGTGTCCACATCCTTTCTATAATGGGGGGCCCAGAACTGGACACAATATTCCAGATGTGGCCTCACCAAAGCCGAATAAAGGGGAATAATCACTTCTCAGACAATCAGGCCCCAAACACAGGGACAGGATCTGAGAGGGAGAAAGGTGCATTGTCCTTGGGTGCACCTTCAAAAGTTCCTCCTAGGCCCTGGCGACTGCCTGGAAGAGTGGGCCTGATGTTAGCAGTGGGAGTGGGAGCACTAATAAACACTTAGGAGGTGAAGGAGACTTTGCCTGCTGCCCCTCCTGTTCTGCTCCTGCCTCTGATGGGAAGGATAGTATCTGGGTGGCAGAGTAGGCTTGAAATGCCTCTGCTGAGTCGTAGGCATGTGAAGGCCCAAGGACTTTAACGTAGCCCTTGTGTCCTTTAAACTATGAAGCCTGAAATCAGTTTGATCTGCAAACAAGCGGGAACCATCAAAAGGAAGGTCCTGTATCTTTTTCTGGACCCCTGAAGGGATTCCAGACACAAAGCCAAGAATTGCATCTGATAACTATGCTTGTAGACATAGACCGGATAGCAGAGTAAGCAGTGTCCAGGGCTGCCTGGATGGAGGTACGGGAAATTACACCTCCCTCCTCTACAAAGGCCACAAACTTGGACCGAGATTCTGGCAGGAGGAGCTCCTTAAATTTGTCCATGGTTGCCCATGTATAGTATTTGTAGCACGCTAACACCACTTGTTGGTTTGCAAACTTTAATTGGAGGCTACCTGTGACAGGGTGCCTGCCCTGCACTGGCCCTTTAAGGCCAAGACTCAGGCCCTGAGCCGGGGCTGAGAACAGGGAGGGCAGCTGAGGCCGTTAGGGCTAGTGAGAGCCCAGCTGGCAGCCATATAGAGAAACACAGTTTGCGTGAAGAGGCCAGCTGAAGCCATTAGGGCGAGGGAGGGCCCAGCCAGCAGATATATAGAGAAGCACAGTTTGCTTAGGGGGAGAGACCAGTGAAGGGCGGAATGCAGAGATAGCACAGGCTCCCAGGAGTGAGGACAGCTGGGGATAGGCAGCTAGGGCTGGGAGAGGGCCAGCCAAGACTCTCCCTGGCTAGGGCCGGAGGCAAGGCCCAGGATTCGGAGGCAGATTACAATGCAGCCTAGGTAAGCGGGGCAGTAGAGATAACCCCTATGCCAATGATGAGCAACCCATACAGACTGTAACTTGCCCTGAGAGGGGCTAGATGAGGACAGTCAGGGGGCACTGAGGCACGGTGGGGAGCGCGCACCCTGACACTACCCAATGAGTAAACCTTTCCCCCAACAGGTCCAGCCTCTTAAGAGTCCTTGGACATAGGAGTGGGGCCCTAAGGAGTGGCACTCCTTAGCATTAGCTACATCTACCACCAAGGTGCCTGGTTCTGGGTGTGTATATAAGTACTCATACCCTTTGGACGGGGCAAGTACCCGCATGGAAGGCTTCCTACTACCCAACAATAGGAGGAGGGAATAGAAGCCAAGATCTGCCAGAGGGTTTTCATGGTGGAGGAGACTGTCCATAGGATCTGCATCCTCCACTACCTCTTCTATTTGCAGACCCAAACTCTGAGCCACGCACCTCAACTGCTCTTTGCTACCCCTTATGTAGGGTACACCATGTCACTGACCCCGCTACGGCCTCATTTGATGACGACGAAGACAACGGACCAACAGCTCCCCTTCTTCTTCATGCTCAGCATCCAGTAGTGGTACCGAAGGCACATGCCCGTGGCCTCCAGCACCAGAATGCTGAGCCGGGGGTGATATCGGGCACAGAGACACGCCTGGAACCTGGTGCCACTGGTCCTCCCCGAAATGCGGAGTCATTGTCTGCACCGTGGGCTCGGTGCTGAATGGGACTCCACTGGTGCCTTGAATGGCAGGCATCTGTGGCCCTGATGTGCTTTGCTAGGACATAGGATATCCTACAGCAGGATATCTCCCTAAGGCCGCTGAGAGAGTACCCCTGCTGACTGAGGCCACTGACACGGACCTGGAACCACATGTCTTCATCTAGTGATAGGCCCAAGGAGTCCAGAAAGGCCACTGAGGAGCCCATTGCAATGCCAGCTCCTTCCTCCTCTCCAGCTGACACTGCATCAAGTAGCGCCACCTCTTGGACCAGCAGTCCTCCGGTTCTGACTCTGACATGAATGTAGAATGCAGGGACCAAATGGGAGCAGTACTGCACTGTACCAGTGGTCTCTGCAAAAGGTGTGAGGTCACCAGACTGACTCCGCCTTGTACAGGAACCTTCCTGAGACCAGTGCCGAAGTGAACAGTCTCCATTGAGAGAATGGTGCCGCCTGGGAGGACTCCACTTTGTATAGGAGCCCTCACTGGAATGCTGTTGGTCCCAGCTCTACGACTGGTGCCGACTAGGAGGACTCTGCCTTGTACTGAAGCCCCCACCAGACTGGTGCCAAGGCAAACAGTCCCAACTCAGTGAACGGTACCGAGGCAAAAGCAACCTCCTTAACATAGGGGGCTTCCCCCTTGACTGCACTGGGCCCTGTATCACCGATGGTGCTGGAGGAGCCAGAGGGGACTCTCTCGACAATGCTGATCAGCCTGTTAACTCAGTGAGGTCCTGGGCCGTCTCATACGTCTTAGGAGTGCATGCCAGGTCCACAATTCCCACTTGACTCTCCCAGGACAGAGTCTCCACTTGCACCGGACTTGAACAGGACTGGCAGTGACGTCAACAGCACTCTATGGGCAGGTTGTTTCAAAGGGTGCTTCAACTCAGGACACGACCCTTTCAAAATGGGGAACTGGCCCCTCTCCCACCTCTGACTTTTCTTCTGCGCCGGAGAATGGGATCGGTGCTGGGGTATCTTATCCGATTCTCTATGCAGAGCTGGCACACTCTGCACCGACGACGGTGCACTCCGCACCAAGACTGCCAACTCCAGTCCCACAGCCTGCGGTGCTTGATGGGGATCCAGGAAAGCTTCCACTAAGAGATTTTGGAGGCAAAACTCTCTGTCCCTTCGCATTCTTGAAGTAAAGACCCTGCAGATCTTGCACTTATCTGCTAAATGGGCCACTCCCAAACACTTAAGGCAGGAGTCCTGTGGATCACCCATAGGCATAAACTTTCTGCACTGTCTGCATTGCTTGAAGCCAGAGAGCAAAGGCATGCCTCAGCCCCCAGGTGGGGAAAACAGCAAACTTAACACTCTACTAACAGCTACTTAACACTTAGAGAACTAATTACAACACAAGCTAGGGAAAGCACAGTAGCTCAAGGCAAGAGATGCTAGCTCTGACAACTGTTACTGTCCGTAAGAAGGAATTGAGGGAGGGAGCAGTTGACAGGATGCTATGTACCTACGCTGACTATATGTCCCGATTTTTCCAGGACCGTCCCGAACTTGAATACTCTGTCCCAATGCCCAAACAAGTAGCCAAATGTCTCGGAAAGCCCCACAGGACATTTCACTATTTGATGGGGACACCGGCTTGCAGGAAGAAGCGCTGCGCTGTGCCACTGGTCCTTGCACGGTGCAGCAGTCTCTTCCCCGTCCTCTCACCAGGGCATGTAGGGCAGCTGGGCCAACTTTACAGTGGTGGGGGCCCCTCCCTCTCTGCCTCCCCTCCTTCCCCCAGTGGGACCACCTCTTCTGCATGAGGTCCTGGTCCGGTTGCACCACCTCCTCCTCCAGACCGCTTGGAGTCCTGGCAGAAACCATGCAGAGCCCATCTGGGGCGCTGAGGGGCGGGGTGCGCTTGGGCTCAGCAGGTGTTGGGAATGGAGCGGAGGCTGCCTGTAGTGCTATTTTTAGTACTGTGGTACAGGTCCTCATGGGTGGCCCCGGCTCCAGTTGGAGTCAAGTGGCAGCCTTGCGAGGTGCATTCCAGCCGTGGCAGCCTCACCGGGACAGGCCTCATGCGGCTGCCGCTTGACTCCAGCTGGAGCTGGGCAGCCTCAGGGATGGGACCATAGCACTAAAAAGAGCACCATGGGTAGTTTTTACTCCAATCCCGGCATATGATCCCGTCCCGGGAGCAGCTAAGGTCGGGGCTGCAGGGGCTTCTGGGACTGGAACGTAGGCTCCAGCCCTGCACTGTTTTCTGGAAGGCAGAAGGGGAGGGAAGAGGCAGAGGGAGAACTAAGGGGAATGGCGGGGGAGAGGAAGGGGGTTGTGCTGAGGGGAGAGGAGCAGGCCAAGGCAGGAGAAGAAAGGGGACAGCACCAAGGGGCAGGGTGGAGGAGAGACAAATGCCAGAGGGCCAAGAGGAAACAATGAGAAAAAGGGCAGGAGGGGGAAAGTGAGGGAAGATGTCAGTGGGTGTGGGCGAGGGAGGGGACAGGGTGATGCTGGGAAAGGAAAGGGGAAGAACAATGGGGGCAAGAGGGAGGAAGAGGAGAGGAGGAGTTGGTGCCTGGAGAAGAGGCATTGAAAAGAGGGGTGGGCATGAAGAAAGCAGAGGTGGAACAAGTCATGTATGAGGGCGCAGAAAGGCATGAGGAAAACTGGGGCAGAGGGTAGTGAGGGGGTGGGCATCAAGGAGAAAGAAGGCAAGGAGGGCAGAGGCAGTCAGGGAAGGTGGAGGCACCAGGAAGGGGTAAGGGAAGGTGCAGATGTCAGGGGATTGTGGGGGTGAACCATTAGGACAGACACATGGAGGAGAGGGATGGGCACCAGAGGCGAGAGGCAGGGCAGGTGGGTAGAGGGAAGTGTTAGGAGAGGGGATGGGGAGGGGTAGCTACAGATGACCGGAGTGGACATGGGGAAGAGAAGGGCTGGTGCAAGGGAGGGGGAAAGTCCCCAAAGGGCTGAGGGGCGTGGGAAGGGCAGGAGCCAGGACAGCAGAGGAGAGTGAGGGGTAGGGGGCAGCAGGCACCAGGGGAGCAAATGGGGTAAGGGAAGGGTAGGAGACATGGCAGCAGAGGGAAAAGGGAGAGGTTTATAAGATATTTATTAATAACTTGGGTGCCACAGTAGCACACATCCAAACAAGCACACATGAACTCAGTACTGGTGCACAAGACAAAATTCACTCCGCTCATGGGAGGAAAATCTTAGAGGGAACACTTCCCCCAGCCTCTCCCCCTGAGTTAATGCAATGCAAATTGGGTTAATGCAATTGCAGGATAGTTGCATGGGGGCTCCTGTTGGGGCCAAACTCATCCCTATTGATAGGCGGACAGTGGGGGAAATTCTTAGAGGGGTCACACAACACCCTTTACTTCTGGTTATGTGTCCATCTTGACTGCAGGAGTACTACCTCCCGGGATGGTTCTTCTTGTGGCAGAGGGTGTGGCTAACAGGCGTTAGGGGGTGTGACTGTGTCCCTAATTTGGTTCAGAAAATATGGTCACCATAGTTATAGGGGACCACAGTTAAACAGGAGTCAACAGTGTGACACTGTTGCCAAAAATCCAAACATCATTCTGGGTTGTATTAACAGGAGTGTTTGTAAGCAAGATATGAGAAGTCATTCTTCTGCTCTACTCTGTACTGATTAGGCCTCAACTGGAGTACTGTATCCAGTTCTGGGCACCACATATCAGGAAAGATATGGATAATTAGAAAAGGTCCAGAGAAGAGCAACAAAAATGATTAAAGGTCTAGAAAACGTGACCTATAAGGGAAGATTGAAAGAACTGAAGTTGCTTAGTCTGGAAAAGAGAAGACTGAGAGGGGACATGATAACAGCTTTCAAGTACCTCAAAAGGTTGTTACAAGGAGGAGGGCAAAAAATTCTCCTCCTTAATCTCTGCAGATAGGACAAGAACCAATGGGTTTAAATTGCAGCAAGAGAAGTTTAGCTTGGATGTTAGGAAAAAATTCCTGTCAAGATGCTTAAGCACTGGAATAAATTGCCTAGGGAGGTTACAGAATCTCCATCATTGGAGATATTTAAGAGGTTAGACAAACACCGGTCAGGAATACTCTAGTTCAGTGGTTCCCAACCTTTTTTATGTTGCATACCAGCAAACCCATTCACAAACTTTTGGTAGACCGGTAACATTTTCATCATGCAAATAACGAATATTCAAATATGCAAATAAAATGTTATCTGTCCGCCTAGTCTCAACTCAGCCCCTTGCTCCGCAGTGCCTAACACCCTTTGACCCTTTAACCTCTGACCCCTACAAACCATGTCAACACCCTCTTGCCCTGTGACCCCACCCTGCCCTCACCCAACACCCCTTTGCTCTTTGCCCCCACCCCACCCCCACACTCCCCAAAGCAAGGCTGCCCCACCAGGGAGCATGGCTGTTACTGCTGCTCAAGCAGGGGGAGTGGCCATTGGTGGCAGGTGCACTCCCTCCCTTCCTTTGCTCCCCCTCCCTCCCCAAGTGCATCTCGCACCCCCATGGATACAGGTGGGGAGTGGAGCGCAGAGCCCAGGCTGGGTTGCCACCTTACATGGGGGGAGAAGGGTGCCTCCTGCTCCGCCTCCTCCTGCCACTGTCTCAGCCCCACTGCTGGCAAAATTGGCTGCATGGGGTGGGCAGGGTACAGCTCCACCTGGGCCGCCATTACCGAGGGAGGAGGAGGGACTGCTCCACCTTCTCCTGCCACTGCCTCAATCCCAGCGCCACCACCGAGCAAAATCAGCCACCTCGACTGCTGGGGCTTAGCCACCGTGAACAGATGGCTTCAGCTCCAGTAGCCACTGGGGCCCAACAGCCAGCAGTTCATGGACCGGCAGCTGGGAACTGCTGCTCTAGTTGGTGCTTGGTTCTGCCATGAGTGAAGGGGACTGGACTTAATGACTTCTTGAGGTTCCGTCCAATTCTAAAATTATATGACTAGAAGACTTATCTGGTGTTGCCCAGGTCTGGGCAGAGGAAGCCAGACTAGGAAGGGGAGGATGCAGCCCAGGAGATGGAGGTGGCTGGGCATGGGAGGCTGGCCAGGGATTGGGGGTTGGCCCGAGGGCTAGGAGGGGGGCCTGACTCAGGGCTGGAGAGGAAGGGGGGGCTGTGCAGGCCTGCCCCAATGGTGCTCCCCAAGGCTGTGCAGGCTGGCCTGCCAATGCCACACTGGGCAGCGTGGTAGGGGAGGGTAGCGTGGTAGGATAGGGAGCGTGCTGGGGGAAGGGGGTGCAGTGCTGGGTACATCAGGACTTCTCCTCTTCCTCCTCCCTCTTTGCCCCAATGCTGGGGCTGAGGGTGAGCGATTTGGGGGCAGTGGGCCACTTACCTTGTAACTTTCCAAGAGAAATATTTAGAAGTACCAATGAACGCTGCCCACAGGGACCAAAATTGTTTTAAAAATGTTAAAGGAGTTCTGCTTGTGTACTATTAGGTAGCCAAGACCCAGAAATAAAAATATTACACAGAGGTATCTTTAGAAAACAAAATGTATCCCTATCACTTTACATACATGGCTGTCTTAGTCGGAATGCAGGACCTGTTTTCAGTGCTTGCGAATGATAGTTTTAAGACTCTGAAAAGAGGATGGTCTGGGTAAACAAGGATCTTGCAAGAGGAAGAGATGCAGAATACAATGGGAGACAGCTAAAAGGCAGAACGAAATTTTCCTTAAGATCTTATATTTTATAGGCATTGTTTATAAAAAATGTTAAGAAAGAGCATTGGTACCTCAAGCTGGAGTCTTTCTACTCTAGTGATACTGACCACTTTTGTAAAATGCTGTGAGATCTACTGATGAAAAGTACTCTACAAGAGTCAGATGATGATGACTATTATTATTATTATTATGTGTATGTCATGTATCTCTTTAATAGACTTATCAACCTACATCTCTGAGATGTTTAAAAATTACTCTTTAGCACCTAACACACACATGAAAGAGCAAATTAAGAATCTCATGGATGATACTTTTCTTGGAAAGAGAGGTTCTAATATATTTTGGCACAAACATATTACATGCACCATTTTATTCATTTATTTTTAGATCTTTGATTAAAAACAACTTACCATTTTCAGGCTGAGTTTTCTTAAGTGAATCTATTAGAGTACTGACAGCTTTTAAAACAAATATGATTTCTGTTACTTGTTGCCTACAAGGGGAAAATATAAACTATAATCAACCATACAGTTTCAAAAGAAAAATAATCTGTGAAAATTTTTTAGGAAATATAAAAACAAATTTTGAACAATAAGACCATTGAAATGCAACCGTTAAATACCAAGGCTATTTAATGCTGTAGTTAACATTCATCTTTAACTAATGCTGTTTCCCCACTTGTGACCCATTCATAGTTAATTTTCAGAAATCATGTAAATACATAGGCCTCAATTCTGCAAACACAAATATATGTGCTTAACTTCAAGCATGTAAGTAGTCCCACAGAAGTAATTTATTCAATCACATATTCAATGGCTAACATTTTCAAAAGCTTTTGAATGGAACAGATGCCTAAATTATTTAAGCGCTTTTAAAATTTTTTACCATATGTTTATGTTCAGTTTTCTGTTTTAGAAACGATGGTATGAATAATGCTTCAGAGTACTACTACTTTGTTATATTCTATTCTTGAGGAACTTTATAATTTTCCCATCAACCTATCAACAGCTTGCTAGAAATGAAGATATAGTTACAGAAACATGGTACTTACATTTCAATGTCTCTGAAAGTTACACTATTATATGCTGCATTCCTGAACTCTGGGTAATAGTCCTGAGGATAACTGCTATTTAACAGCCCTTCCAATCACTAGCCTTTCCAAATTGGGGCACTGAGATTTGATCTGCAACTCCCTGTTCTTTTCATGTACTTCCACCAGAAATGGTTATTCATCCTGCGCAGTAACTGCAGCTCTTCATTGCCATACACCACCACACAGGTTAACCATTGTCATTTCTTTTTTACCATGAAGTCCTATTACAGGGAACTCCAAAGCATAACAGGAGGGATGGAGGGTAGGGTCATACATCTTGGAAGAACCGCAGTAATTGCACAGGATGAGTAACCATTTCTTCTTTGAGTAGTTTATCAGTTCTCCACTACAGGTGACTACTGAGCAGCTCCCTTTTAAGGAAGAGGTGGCTTTGGAGTCTAATTCAGTGTGAAAGAAAGTGGAGTCTAATTCAGTGCTGAGCCAAACAGAATCAGAAGCAGAGTTGTGAATTATAGCATAGCATTCCATGAATGTATGCAGAGAACCCCACGTTGAGGTTTTACATATTTCAATGATTGGTACATTTCTATGTCTTAAGAAAGGCTGTGGAGGTGGAAACAGATCTCACAGTGAGTTTGTATGTCAGCGGGTGCTTCAAGATTAGGAGATTGGTCATAATGTAGCCTTGTCTGAAAAATATGGGGAGTGTGCCATAAAATGGGGAGTATGCCATAAAAATCCCATTCTCCCCACTCATTAGGCCAATGTAATGACAATCAAGAAAAGGCAATTTCATTAATAAATGGTGGTGTGTGCATGCAGCCATAGGTTCAAATTGTGGTCTTTTGAGAACTAAACTGAGGTCCTGAACTATAGTAGGACCTATAACTGGCAGAAAAAAAGTTGTACAGGCCTTTGAGGAACCTCATTGTCATTGGGTGGGCAACTACAACATAACCTTATATTGGAGGACGGCTGCTAGATGAACGCTAATAAAAGTAAGCAATAACTGCAAGATCTGTAGTTCTAGAATGTAATCTAGGATGTCAGACAGTGATGAGGTTGTTAGTGCAATGTATTTGAATTTGCACCAGTGGGCAAATCTTGTCCTTTTTTGTAATTGCAGGGTGTAGACTGTTTTTTGCTGCGTAGTAACCCCCCTTTTACTTACTATGATCAGGCCATTTCTATGTCCATGAATCACTGGCCAGTCATGCTTTGAGGTATAGAATTCTAAGACTGCGAAGAAGGATCTTCCCACTCTCGTAAAAGAGCAGAGGAGGAGCGGCACGAAAAGTGATCAGGGCGATAAGAAAACTGTATTTGTCAACTCCTGTCTTATCCCTTTTTCATTTTTAGTAGGACTCTGATATTTGAGTTGTTAGGGGAAACATATACAGCAGACCTAGCAACCTCTGGAGGTGAAAAACATCCCCCAGGGAACAGTGACTCAGACGGACTCTGGAGCAAAACTGGACATCTTGTTTGCTGCTGAGGTGAAAGTGTCTATCTGAGGAGTAACCCATTGTTGGAATACGTGGTGAAGTATATTAAAAAAAATCTCTCCCCCACTCATGGTCTCAAAATTTACAAAAATGGGTTTGGAAAGCAATGTGTTTAGGCTGTGTCTGCTCATGAATAAATCACCTTCAGCTACCCTTAAAGGCCTCTCATAAGCAGTCATGTGTGATCTATAACTAAAGTGTCAGCCACTATCTGACCCAGTAGCCAGAGACAGTTCCTAAGCAGAGTCTAAGGACTGACTGGAATCTAAATGACTAAGTTTGAAGCTGATAAGCCTGTGGATTCCAATCTCTCACTGCTACTGAGTTGAGATGAGCCCCTCTGCACAGGGGTCAAGGTGGACTTCAGATTGCTCAATTTCAGGCCCAGCTTTAGGAAGAGTTCTATGGCTTCATATATTGTTGGAGAAGATACTTCCAAAGAGTGTCCTTTCAGAAGCCAATCACCTAGGTAAGTCAACACCAAAATTGTATTCCTGCAGAGGTAAGCTGCCATTACTGACATGACCTTTGGGGCATATGATAGACCAAAAGGAAGCACTCTGTACTGAAAATCATAGAAGTTTAGGACTGGAAGGGACCTCAATAGGTCATCTATTGCAGTCACCTGCTAAAGACAGGACTACATACAACTAGGCCATTCCTAACAGGAGCCTGTCTAATCTGTTTTTTAAACCTGCAATGACAGAGATTCCACAGTCTACCTCAGCAATTTGTTCCAGCACTGAAGTACTCTGACAGGATGCGTCTTGTTATGTGCAACCTAAACTGCTGTGGCTGCAGTTTAAGAGTACTGCTTCTTAACCTATTCTCAGAGGTTAAAGAGATTTTTTTTCCATTCGCCTTATAACAACCTTCTATGTACCTGAAAGCTGTTATATCCCCTTTCAGTCTTTTCTTCTCCACTAACAAACCATTTTTTCAGTCTTTCCTCACAGGTCTTGTTCTCTAGACCTTTGATCACTTCAGTTGTTCTCCAGACTCTCTCTACATTTGTGCACAACTTTCCTGAAACGCAGGTCCCAGAACTGGACACAATATTCTAATTGAGCCCTTATCAGTGAGAAGCAGAGTGAAAATTATTCCTTGTGTCTTGCTTACCACACTCCTGCTAATTAATTTCAGAATTATGTTTGCTTTTTTGCAACAGTAAATATGACTCTTACTTTTAGCTTGTGATCAACTATAAATCACAAGTCATTTTCTGTAGTCGTCCTTTCTAAGCAGTCATTTCTCATTTTTGTACATATGCAATTGATTGCTACTGGCCTACAATAAAGCATAGGAATCGTTTGTGGGTTGGGTGGATTGCAATGTGGAAATAATGCATCCTGAAGGTTGAGAACTAATTTCCTTGGATCAGTGATGGAATTATTGTTGCAAGTGTCACCATTCTGAATTTTTGTGCCTTCACAAAGGTGTTGTCTAGGTTGGGCCTCCAACTGCCACTCTTCTTCTGGGACCAAGAAATATTTAGAGTAAAATCCCTTCCCTCTGTGTCATGTGAGAACAGGTACTATAGCACCCAGGTGTAGCTGGGAGTCCATTTCCTGACATAACAGGTTCTCATAGGATGGGTCCCTGAAGAGGGACAGGGAAGGGGGGGTTGGTTGGCAGGTAGAAAAGAAAATTATTTCCAAAACCCACTTCTCCATACTGATGGACTCCCAAGCCCACTGGAAGTGTTAAAAGTGGTTCCCAAAAGGAGGAAGACAGATAAAAGGCACCTACAGTGGAACACCTATAGGAACCACATCAAAGATGAACCACAGAATTTTTTTTTGTAAAATTATATTCTTAATTATAAATGTATCTTTTCCTATCATTCAATAGTGACATGTTTGTGGTGTTTTTCATACAGTACATACCGTGGAAGAGGACATTTGCCACTTAATCTTTCATCTTCTATATAGTGATGCAGTACGTCCTGTGATCTTTTCAAGAGTACAGACAGTGCCATTCTAGAGATATACCCTTCTTGAGGAGTTGTGACTTTATTACTGAATGAAAACTGGAGCAGCGTTTCAAAGCACATCTTAGAAAATTCTTCTCTCATTCGAATATCTATTTCTGCTTCTGTCAAAATAAAATCATTTGTAATATTGCAACAAGCATGATAATGTGTATTTCTTATTTTAATAACTGTCTTAGTCATACTTACAGTATTTAAAATGACAGTATTTACAAATACTGTAAAGCACACATTCAGAAAAAAGATAGTATAGCCATTTTAAAATAATGCATAAAATTCAGAAACAGCTGCATATTTTCTGTGTTTTCACTTAGCTAGGCAGCTTTATCTAAAGGAGCTGTCTAGTCAGTCACACCACTTATTTTTATTAAGGTCTTTTAAATTTCAAATACAGGGTTTTTTAAAAATGCATTGCAATTGCCTGACTCAAAACCTAGATAGGTACAGAAGACAAGAGTATATACATAAACAAGATATTTACTGCAAAATGCAGAAATATTACCAGAAAGTTGCAGAAAATACTATGAATTCTTCATAGCATGAAAGTTACTCCGTACTTTAAGAAATGATAGTAAATGAGATTGCCTCTGTGGGCAGGAAACTTATTCATGGCATTGGTGACTAAGTAATACATGCAGTTTAAAATCTTTGGTAAAATGGCTATTTAATATGCACATTTTAATTTGACTTCCACAGGTTTTTTATACCACTGTTTTTATACCTTTCGTTTATCATTCAGGTAACATACCTGTAAATGAGGATGACTGAGAATGTATTGAACCTTTATTAAGCATAGTCATTATTTGACCAACAAATTCCTTGGGAATAAAATTAGCATATGGTAGTATCTCTGTGCTAATGAGCTGCACCACCTAAAACAAATGAAACACATTTAAAATTGTTTTATAGAAAAAATTAAAACACTTAGAAGACACACACACACAAAATATACAGAAAGTTGTAGTCTGGATGCATTCATTAAATGTAATAAAACAAAGTTCAAATAACATATGAATGATCATGCTCAGTGAAACATTTTATATATTTACTATGCTTACTGTCATAATATTGTAATACAGGATAACAAAAAAACCCCAAACAAACTCCCTCAAAAAGATCTTAAAATCAGGCTTCTAAATTCATAATTTCAGCAACTGCCTGATCTTCTGAAATGCAGATAACTCAAAGATACCACTAATTTTTGAAAATCTTTGCTGACATGTTTACTTTAAACTGAACTGAGAGAATTTTGGAAAAGGACAATCTGACCTTCAGAACCAAGTCCCTCTTTCTCCCACCCCCAACTCCATCTTAACTAGAAGGTTAAGAAGTGTATTAACAAGAACATGTTTATAAGAAAAGGTACTCTTTTGGCCTGATCTTGAGGGGGAGCTAACATGGGACCGTTATGTCCCATGCCTATCAGTAGGTCTCTTTTATTGCACATTAGATTTAGGCCAGTGGCTTGCAACTTTTTCAGACTACTGTACTCCTTTCAGGAGTCTGATTTGTCTTGCATACCCCCAAGTTTCACTTCACTTAAAAACTATTTGCTTACAAAAACAGACATAAAAATACACAACTGTCATAGCAAACCATTACTAAAACACTGCTCTGATTTTTATCATAAAATGATAAAACAATTACAATATAAATAATGTACTTGGATTTCAGTGTATAGTATATAGAGCAGTATAAAGAAGTCATTTTTATACAAAAATTTAGTTTGTACTGACTTCTCTAGTGCTTTTTATGTAACCTGTTGTAAAACTAAGCAAATAACTAAATTAGCTGATGTGCCCTCTGGAAAACCTCTAAATACCTCCAGGAGTACTGAGAACTGATCTAGGCCACTACAAGGGATCCTGTTTCCATTTTATAGCCTGACCTCTGTATATCCTGGCTGCAGCTCTTGGGAGATAACTGAAGATAAAGCACTTTCATTATCATTGCCTTCAACCTAGAACTCCTATCTGAGCCCAGGTCTGAAAAGTGACCAGTCTCTCTTCATTCAAATCTCTCTTCCTTCTCCAAAGCTTTTCAAATGTAAACCCAACCAAATACTATAACACACCCATTAAAAATGCCATTTGATTATCTGCCTGAGGTCATCAAGGGAACTGTGTCTGAGTTGCTTCATCCTGTCTATTCAGAATTAAAGTTCCTGGACTATGGATCATATCTTCCTTCGTGTTTGTTAGTTTTGTTTGTTTTAATAGATGTGAAGTCAACAGCTTAAATAATCACGACTACTGAATGTACTGAATATATCGCCTCTTGGCTAATCAAGAGGGTTGCTTCACTCTTTAGAAAATGCAACGTAAGGCATTCACTTTAGGCCAGGTTATAAACACATTACTCTCAAATGATAAGCAGTTACTTTTGTGAGTAATAGTTCACAAATGGGAATAAATGATTCAGTGTGGTCCTCTATGAATATTTGATAAGCAATACTTATAAATACAGACATATTTCCTTTTAACAGTTATGGAACAGATTATGAGCTTAAATATGGGACTGGATGGAGTTGCACCTTCTCAGAGAAAGTTTCGGGATGCTTTTTAAATCAGGAAAGCAGGAGGCTTCACTGAACTCTGGAGAATTACAATGGTGATTACGCTACTTCCTTTTAGGAGGCTGCCACGTGCATTCTCCTCTATGCAGAACCAGATAACGTGGGAAGCAGAGACATATCCCACTTCCTTCCCACGCCTTGGAGTTGTCTTGCACTCCAGTTGATACCAACAAAGAACTCCTTGTGCATGACTTCCAACCAGTGTTCCCTGTAAACTGTGTGCTTCTATGACCACTCAGGAGAAATTTCAAATGCCACCCAGCTGATAAAAAAACTAGCTGTAGGCACTCTGCTTTTTTCCCTATCAGTGGTGAACATTTGTACATGCCTCGGTGCACATAACATTTATTCTGCCCATGGATGGAAAAGATTAGAGGGAACATTGCTTCCCACCCCTGCACACATCCCAAAACCAAAGCATGGTTTTGCTACTTTTTTACTGATCAAAAAACAAGTTGAGACCAACTCAATAAAATTCAATATCAACCACAATTTTCTCCAAATGTTAACTTATGACAATTAACTATGAGTTTGAATATTCCTAGTTGGTTCATACATATGGTAATACAAAAACACTCTCATCTCCTCACCTCAACATCAATATTCTCATTTCTCTGAAACTCTTGAATAGAAAGATTATCTGGAGGTATACTAAAAAGAAATATGAAAATATTATGTTATACTTTTAAAGTGTGTAGAATCTTCTGGAAAATGCAAGGATAAAAAGACAGAAGCATGCATGGTTTTCAAATAAAAATGATTTATATACATAAAACTAGTACTGTATATGCCAAAGACTAATTAATATTTTAGAATACAAACCTCATGGTGCATGAATAAACAAAAAGCTAAGAGGACAAGGAACATTTGTATTCAAATGGTAAGGGACCATAATCAAATGTTACTATTTAAAATAAAATGTTACTATTTAAAATAATCAACTGTTTTTTAATTATTCATGTCATTTACCTGTACTGTGTTTAATTAGCTATTGTATGTGTTGGTAATCACCCATATTATTGTTTTTTAAAACAGTACTTCAATCAGAAATTTGCAAAGATTAAAAACTGTCATACAGGAGGATTTTATCAGTGTATCTACACATTCCTCTCAACATGTCATAATAGCAACTTTGAAATTGTCACTGTAAACCCTTTACAAAGATTCTACAGAGACATCAGGATCTAACATTTCCGCCCCTGTTGCTTCCTCTTTTGACACAAGGTTATAAGATTTTTTTAAGCTTACCTTAAAAAGTACTTTATTTGAATTTTATACCAAAGACCCAATTTTGTCAATACTCTCCACTCTTTAAAAAAAAAAACATAACTACCAATTCTTCATTTTCTCTCATTCCTCTTTACAAGGATACATTCATTACTGAATTCTACTCCATAAAAACATTTGTGCCTGTCCCATATTAAAATATTTTAAATCATAATGCTGAAACTGAAGTATTGTGGGTGTTTCACAAACAACTAATTCTGAACAATTTCATATTTTCTGCTATATAATGTCACTTTTGCCATGTGCATGCTCTTCATTTGCGAGGCTAAAAGCTTCTGTGTTTACAGTAGTTGGCACAGTCTTTTTGTCCTATTCAGCAGATAGCATCCAATTCTCATATTTGAATTTACATTTTATATGTTACTGTCTTGGGATTCCTACACAAGTTTGCCAAATACTGTACATAATAAGACATTGGTTTTAGTTGCTTAAACTTTGCCAAGTTTTAACCATTTGGTAAAAATAGTTCAACAATTTTTGAGGATAAAGTTAGGGGGATATATATACAGTATTTTTGAAAGTATTAAAAAAATTCTTACAACCATTTCACTGAGAAATTCTAGCATCTCCACGCTTTAGAATAGAGACTTGAAGATGGACATAGAGGTCCCTTTCAGGTCAGGGTGATGTATTAGGTTTCTCCTATGAAAATTCCATGGCCAGTTTATAACCCTAGAACAGTGGTCACCAAACCAGTAGATCGGGATCTACTGGTAGATCTTGGAACCTTTGAGAGGTGATCCTGACAGATTTGACAGGAGGCTATCCAGTGCTGGCACTTCGTCTGCTCCCCTCGGCACTGGCATGCTGCTCCTGCCCTCTATGTTGGAGCTGCCCCCCAGCCCTGGGAGCCTCCTGCTTGCTGCGCAGGGCACAGGAAGAAGAGGAGGGGGTGTGCTAATGTCAGGGTGCCTTTCTCTCCAACCTGTACCCCATCTCCACAGAGCAGATGGGGGCAGGGATGGAGAGAGTTTGCAGGCTGCTTTTGGGAGTGGTGCAGGGCCAGGGCAGAGGTGAGTCTGCCTTAGTCCCACTGCACCACCGCCCAGAAGCCACCTGTGGTAAGTGGTGCCCAGCTGGAGCCGGCATTCCAAACCCTGGCCCCAGTACTGAACCTCTCCTGCACCTCACTTCCCTGCCCCAGGCTCAGCTCAGAACCCCTCCCACACTCCAAATCCTTTAGCCCATGATGAGTGTCTGCATCCCCTCCCTGAATTCCAACCCTCTGCCCCTAGCCTGATAAAAATGAGTGAGGATGGTGAACGGAGGGAGGATGGAGTGAGTGGGGGGCAGTGCCTCAGAGAAGGGGCGGGGAGGAGGCGGGGCAAGATTGTTTGGGTTTGAAGTAGGATCCTGGATTGCACTTAAATTCAAAAAGGGATCTCATGCTTAAAAAGGTTGGAGACCGCTGCCCTACAAAAATGGCTATTTGCACAGGCTCGGTGGAGTTGTCTTAGAATTTGACAGCTAGATTCTCTAAACATTCTGTCTGCAATGAGCATTTTCCACTCCCACATACCTTCTTTATGTCAATCACATGTTTACACTCAATCCCAATGCTTCAGGACTTTCCCTGTAATTGCTCCTCCTGTCTACTAGGGGCTACTGTGACGCCTGACAACTAGAAATGAAATGAAGACTCTCTCTCCTTTGTTTTCACTTTTTCCCATGTTAGCAGCTAAGCAGCATGGAGGAGAAGAAACGTCTTAAATACTTAAATAGTTCCCAAATTTTTTACCTTACACCCCCTGCTTACCCATTTGCGCCCCTTCCCCTGGAGCGGAGGAGGGGGACAATGGGCAAAGATAAAAGGGCAAAAATGGGGACACAGCTAGGGGTGGGGGCCAGCAGCCAAGAGCAGATTCCCTGGCACAGGGCCAGCAGCGGAGCTGGGTGGTACTCCCTTTCCACTAGGGATAGTAAAATGCGTTTAAGTAACGATGTAACCACTGGAAAAATGTCAGTGGTTACACACGGGTGGCAGTCAGCTCCCACCTCCTCCCCCCATGCTGCTGCCTGACAGAGGTAGCAGCGCAAGGGTGGGGAAGAGGAACTGGCGGCTTTCCAAGAACTGGTGTGCGCACAGGGAGCTAGCTTTTAAGCTGGCTCCCCATGCATGGCTCCCCATGCATACTGGGAGCCTGCATGTAAATGTGAACATTAACCACTGAGCTCAAGTTCATCGGTTAACCATGTACACAGTTATGCTTTCACATCCCTACTCTTCCCCCCTCCTCTCCAGTGTGTGTGTGAGGGGCTGGCCTGCGACCTAGCTTCACCCCCTGAATATTCCGTTGTGCTCCTGTAAGGGGCACACACCCTAGTTTGGAGACCTCTGCCTTAAATGCAGAGTCATGGGGTATGTCTAGACTACATGCCTCTGACGGCAGAGGCATGCTACCCGACATAGTCAATGAAGCGGGGATTTAAATATCCCCTGCTTCATTAAAATAAAAATGGCTGCCATGCTGTGCCAGCTCAGCTGATCGTTGGCACAATGCGGCAGTCAAGACGCGGATCGGTCGGCTAGGAAAGCCTTTGCCAACCGATCCTGTAAACCTCGTTTCACGAGGCCGGATGGGCACAGCGGAATGTTTAGGGGCAAAGTGGGGCACATGCTAATCTCTCCTGAAGGGGTTGAGAAGAAGCACCACCCAGTCCTGCTTTGCCCTCAGTTCAACTCCTGGCTCCAGCCTCCACTCCTAGTGCCAAACCAACACCCAGATGTGGCCCCAGCTTCAATCCCTTTACTCCTGTCCACCCACCCTCCCCTAAACCATGGCCCCACTCCTGGCCTCGGTTCCTGCACATGCATGTGTGGTGAGGAGGGGACTGAAAAGTTAGAGGACCATTGATCTAGACATTACAGGTGTTGGGTGATGTACAGTAAGCACTTAGGATATAAAGATATTGAATAACCACCCATTCAATGAGTGCTACTCTTCCTGTACACTGAATGGGGAAGATGTCTGTGGAAAAAATTGTAATAATGGTGTAATTAAAGCTTGTAACACAATGCATGTGTATAGAGGAGGCTTAATTAAAGGTTGCATAGGCAACATTATTTCTGCCATTTCCCCACTTTGAATACTTGATTTTTCAACCTCAGTGTTCGTTTGATGTAGGTTTTTTGGTATGTTATTATAGCCTATGCACAGATGCACACACTTCTAATTTTGAATATTACTTCAGATAATGGTTTGAGATGCTTCCAAGAAAGCCTTTAAGAGTTATTGTTATGAAGTTATATCCCAGCATGCCACTAAAACTTTAATTTACACCACCAGAGCTTTAAGTTGAAGGAAAAATCTAACTCTTAAAATGACTCGCAGAATGTTTTTTCTCATAAGCCAGAATCAATGTAGTTGTATCTCTTTAAATTTCCATTGTAGCTTGTAAAGAAAGCAACACATATTGCTTAGAGGATTGTTATGTTCTGTGACAAGGCGAAATTGTAGGTTTTTTCCCCGCAATTGGCCTGGGCTCTTCTGGCATCAACATCAATAACTTCCTAGCATACAACTGTGCTATAGATTCTCCTCCCCTGCCTTGATTATTCAAACATCAGTAAAAATCTACCCCATTGAGCCCCATAGGTAGCTTTCAAACTTACCCCAACTCCAGAGACTAAGAGCTATTCAGATACAGTCATGGAACCCAAGGCCAGAAGGGACTAGTGTGATAATCTAATGTGATTTCCTGAATGACACAGTCAACAGGACTTCTTCAAATTAGTTCCAAATCCAATGGTTATAGTTGAAGTAAAGCTCATCTTTAGAAAAACATTCATTCTTGACATTGTTTCCAGTGATAGAAAATCCACTACAGTTTTTAAGTTGGTCCAATGTTTATGCATGCAAGGATCACATTAGCCCTTCTAGCCTCAGATCTCACGTTCAGTTGATTATCCACCCTAACCCTAACCTAAATTTCTTTCTAGTAGAAATTTGTCTAGCTTCAACTTCCAGCCATTGGATCTTGTTACACCTTTGTCTGATAGACTGAAAAAGCCTCAATTATCAAATTTATGTTTCTCTTGCAGAAACTGACAGATTGTGATAAAGTCACTCCTTCACTTTATTTTTGATATTCCAAATAGACTAAGCTCCTTGGGTCTTTCATTCAAAGGCACACTATCCTACCTTTTGATCATTCTTGTAGCTCTTCACTTGTTCTTTCCTATGTGTCATGAGACAATATCTAGATTGTTCAGCCATCTAACTGTTCCATCACTGAAGGCTGCAAAGGATTGTAGTTCAAATCTAATGTTTTAATTTTGCAGCTCCTCCACGACATCTGACCACTTGTATCTTGTCCTGTAGTCAGACGGTAAAAGACTGAGCTGCTCTTCTCTGAACCCTCTGTAACTTTTCAACAGCTTTCCTGAAGTGTGGACATGAGAACTGGACACAGTAGTGGTTACCCCACTACCAAATATAGAGGTAATATAATCTCCCTACTCCTATTTCCCTGTTTATGCAGGCAATGATCACATGAGCCCTTTTAGCCTGAGATCTCAATTCAGTTGATTATCCACCATGACCCCTTTCCCAGGATTGACTCCCCTATCCTCTAAGAATCATGTTGATTAGAAGTACTCTAAGCAGGCTCAGAAGAAACAATATTTAAAATGTTGGCTCTAACAGTGTTAATTACAGTGGGAACTTTTCGTTGAAAATTATCTTAATGTACTCAAGATTATAAAACCATAGTAGTGAAGAGGCCAGTGGCCATGGACACAGTACCATTGAAACAATGCACTGTGGGATATTTTACTAATCCTACCCTATGCTTACATGAGGGAGATGTGGGTAGCAAAGGTGAAGCAAATTTCAAGATAATCCATGTAAAGCACATGGATTTTAGAATACTAAGAAGAGTCAATCATTAAGCAAAAATAGAAATCTTTATAGCAAAGCTGGTGCTCCACTCTAATATTATATGAAATTAAGAGAATAGGAAGGAGGGCCTTTATGCATCCATCAGCAGCACAGCAGGGTCAGAGTGGTGTGAAGTTGCCCATTCATCTCAATGAGATGTTTGCAGCTGAAAGAAAATACCCTGTGGAGATGAATGCAGCCTGAAATAATAGTTCTGAGATGTGTGAACAGATTCATGATAATGGTTGTTTCCAACCCTCCTCTTCAATGTTGGAGAGAATTTCTGGTATGTGGCAAGTATGCCCATTCTCAACTCCTCACCCCACTCATCTCACAACAGTTGGTTTTGGGGGACATGCTCTGAGCATGCCTGTTGAAAGCACCCCACTCAGTCAGAGGAGTGGGTAGAGGAAAGGGCTCAGACCCAGTGTTTGCTCTAAGCTGCATGGCTGCATAGCTTCACAGGTAATTAATCAGCCCCACCCAGTCAGAGGCTCAGGGCTCCCAGCATGGAGCTGACTGACTGGGTGGGGCTGATTAATCACCTGTGAAGCTGTGCTGCCACCCAGCTTAGAGGGAACACTGCTCAGACCCCTCAGATCTGGCAAGGCACTCCAGATCCCATCTCCTCTGAGAGGAGGAATAAGGAGAGAGTCTCAGAGCCACACAGAAAGGCAAATTCCCTTCTGAACCTAGCTCACATGGGGGAAGGAGGGAGTTGGACTCCATAGGTGAGCACAAGCCCACTACTCCTCCCCCCAGTCATACTGCAAACATAAGGGGATGGAAGAGCAGGGACTCCAACACCTCCGGGGGCAGAGACTGCCCCAGAACCTGGCTCACATGATGGGGGCTAGCTACCTACAGACAGGCAAGGCCTCCCCATATTTCAGCTCTCACCACAGGAGGCAAGAAGAGAGGCTTAGATTGCTCTAAAGTGGCAGGGAGCTTCAGATCCTAAAACATACACAGAAAGGGAGGATGCATGGCTTACAAGTGCCCCATCCCTGTTCTCCCTGTTGTGTAAAGGGTGAGGAAAACAGCAAGGCTAGGAACCAGGTGATAACTAATTAAAGCAATCACGAAGACACTGCTGCTCTACACAAAGGACCCAGATGGAGGGAGGTCTGGGCATGTTCCTCCGTGACGAACATGGAGGAAGGACCCTATGTGCATGACAGGAGCCGCCCAGTTCCAATAAAAAGGAGAGAGCATGTGGCAGAAGCTCTCTTTTTGATCAGCTCACCAGCTTGCCAGCTGGGATCCATGGGATTTCTCTCTCCCTGCAACCCTTTGCCTGCCTAAGTGTGTGAGTGCCTGAGGGCATGAATGAATGTGTGTGTGTGTGTGTGTGTGTGTGTGTCTGTGTGTGTGTGAGCGAGCTCCTTCCCCTTGAGTTTAACCCTATAGTGGCATTCAATGACAGCTTAATTCCCTTTAGTTTAACCCTATAGTGGGATTCAATGACAGCTTAATCCCTTTTAATTTAATCCTATAGTGGATTGTTAATTCCTCATTTAATAAATCCATATGAGTATAACCCTGGGGTGGTCTCCAATGAAATTTGGGGTAACATTCCCCAGACCTGTCACTCAGCCCTATATCCCCTTCTCAATGTCCCTCCTCCAATCCCTCTGACCTCCCCTATCACCCATCCTTCTCCCTACTTCCCCCTCCAATGTAGCCCAAACTCCTCTTACCTTTATTCCTTTCACATCCTAAAATGCCCCTCCCTGCCAGCAAGCATTTACATTTTTATTTGATTTTTTGATTATAACTCTCCAAATCAACTCCCCCCCATAGACACAGATTTTGGCAATATGTCTCCCAGACTTTCCCAGATTTCAGCCGAAAGCAGGATTTAAACTGTTACTGGCTCAAAGTCTTACTACTTATCCCTCCGAGCTATAATCCAGCTGCTGTGATAGCTTTCCACCTACAAATCCTCTCAACCTTGCTCTCTGCACAAGCTTAGCGTGATCTGTTTGGTGCTAGATCCTTACTTAAGAGCCTAACCAGAGAGCCAAACTCTTTTGTTAGTAACCATTTGAATTATTACCCCAAAGGCTAGAGGGTCTCCATGTATTCTCTAGGAGTAACTATCAAGCAAGTGAAACCACTGTGCCAGGATCAGTCATGATTTGATCTCTAGTTAAATACATACAGAAGAGAAGCATTAAAAAGAGAACAGGTATTTAGAAATGGGATCATAACTTTGAGTATACTTCCCAGGAAAGAAGGCTTCCCAGCCAAAATGCCAGAATCTTTAAATATTGACCTGATCTTGATACTGATCCAGTAATGGATGATGTAGCATGTTGACATTTTATTGTAACTTTGCATTAATAAATGACCCCAAATTTCAATCACTACCCACACCCTATGAGACACATCAAATTTCAAGATAACTTAATCAGGTAGATTTTTTTAGAATACTGAGAAGAGCTGTCCTTAAACAGAAATGGCTTCTCAGTTGCTGGCACTGGTCCTCCAATATAATAAACAACAGAACCTTTACTATACAAATATATGAACGTGAAACAAACTAATAAAGTTTAAATGGCAGCTGTTATAGGATAGATTGAAATAAATTCCTTCTTGCACTGTCCTGACAGCATCACTGCTTTAAATTGGCATATATGCCTCTTCCTCAATATATATTTTCCTTATAAACTTCTTAACTAGGAGTTTATAAATCAGCTACAGTAAGAACAGCATGATAAATAATTTATTAAATAGATAAGAGAACTTTTAAACCCCAAACTTTTCAGAAAAGGTTACATCTTTCAGCTCATACTGACTTGTTCCAATAGCCAATTCAAACCTTATACTATATAAGTAAAACTTGTCCCACTCTTTGCAATAAAAATGTTCTATAGGTACACAGGTGGATTTATAGCCATCTCCTCTTTACTAATATTGTCAGATTGTCAGTCACGTACACAATGAAGGAAGAACTTACCTCTATCTAGTACATCAAACCCACTGAAGTATGTGTTCTAGGAATGAGCACTAAGGCTATCTAAGAGGCAGTCCATCAAGGTCAAAGGTAATATCTAATGGGAAATCTAAGGATTTTATTGGAAATCTCTGGAAAGTTTCCTTCTGAATAACATATTATGTAATCTTAAGTCTCTAACAAAAGAGTAAAGAAGAAATTTAATATATCCTGAAGGGATATACAGTAGAACCTCAGAGTTTTGAACAACAAAGTTAAAAACTGACTGGTCAACTACACACCTTATTTGGAACTGGAAGTATGGAACAAGACAGCAGGAAAGGTGCTTAAAAAAAAGCAAATACGTATACCGGATTAAACGTACACTACAAGAAAGCTTGAAAAAGATCTGACATGGTAAGGAAACTTTCTGTGCTTCTTTCATTTAAAGTAAGATGGTTTAAAGCAGAATTTTTCTTTTGCATAGTATAGTTTCAAAGATGTATTAAGTTAATGTGCAGTTATAAACTTTTGAAAGAACTACTGAAGTAACTGGTTCAGAGTTATGAACAACCTCCATCCCAAAGTATTTTTAACTCTGAGGTTCTACTGTACATCACCACCTAAATCAGTGAGTAAGGTAGAAGAGGCATTCATAGAGCTATAAGCTTTGCTGACACTCTACTGGGGTTAGAGATCTAGAGTGTGTCCTCGGGGTTCAAAAGTATTCCAAAGATCATCTGGCTACTGCTGCACACCAAAAGATGATGTTATAACATATCAGACTCAGCAGAAGAGTATGTTTTCACTGTTCAGAAACTCCAAAACACTCCTACTTAATTTTGATAAAATCAAAAATTTATCAAAGGCCATGGAAAAGAATTCACTGGCCAGCAGCAACACAACAAAGAAATTTTAGTAACAGTCACTAAGCTGACTAGCTGACCCAAAAATGATAAGGTCTAAACATCAATTATATCTAAAAAACATTCTTTTTGTTGCTACATCTCCATGAAGTTTAAAGATTCATACATGCCTTAAAAGTTTTTTTTTATATATAAAGATAGTAGACTACCACCACCACAATGCTGACTAGATTGTTGTCCCAAAACACTCTTGTTCTGGACCCCAGTGTTTGATTTATATATTTTCTACTACATGTATCTTTTTTTCTTTTTGAAAGAAAGACAAAGTTAAGAAAAAACTGACAATACCGTAAAATAAAATGTTCAAAGAGCTGAATACTATAAGATATTACTTTAAATAGGACAAATTTAATATGATACAATTAGAATCTACACAAAGTTACAACATTTTAAAAAAAAATGAACAGTATGGGAACCCGATTCTCTGGTCAGCCAACCCTACTTTTGCGCTTTTCTCACACTAATGCAAAGACAACTTATAGTGGCCAAATAGTGGAGATCAGTGGAGATTCTATCCTGCGTGTGGAACTCTCCATCAGTGATCGCTGCCCTTCTACCTCCCTTGCCTGTCATCTTCCTCACTTGGTACAAGAGGAGAGGTAGAGGTCAGCAGCATTTGGGGACAGAAGGGGAAGTAAAGGGGAGTCAGAATGCGAGAGGACCTCTGCAATGCTTGATCCTCTGTTGGCTAATGGCACAAAATAGACATGCTCCCCTGCCTTTCTAACTTGTGATAGAGCTCTGGATCAGGGAGTTGAAACCAGCTCCCTTACGACATCCTATACCACGGCTTCAGAACAGAGTTTGAGGAAGATGAACAACATGCTCTCACAAAATATAGCTATGTAGTATAAACTCCTGTACGAGGTTTTATGAAAGTATTCAGGAGGTTGAGAAGAGGCTTAACTGTCAAGTGTTCTACTGGTAGTGCTATATTCCAAAAGCAAACATGAGAAGATGATTGTGACAGGCAACTGTGGCGATGTACACACAGTATAGTCTGGTCACCAGGTCATATATCTCCCATTGAAGAACAGGTTGGAACTTCATCATATTCATTGATCTGATTAACTTCTTGACGTTAAACATACTCTACTAGACTTTCATACTATACTTTTCACAATACATATGACCACCCACCCAAGAACATTTTTGCTTTTGGATCTGATTGTAACAGAAATTCCTTCCACCATGACCCATTTAGTTACATTTATGGGTGTCACACGACAAAGAGAGGAGATGGAGAATGTAATATCAGGAAATACAGATTGGACCTCTCTAGTCCAGCACTTTCTGGCAACATCCGAAGTATGGCATGATTTTAGTTAGCTGGATATCATGGGTGTGGCCAAGTTTCCTGTAGTCCCATAAAGTTTGTTTACAGCCATCAGTCCTAGCTCTCAATTTTCTGTGGTGCTATTTAACTCTAATTTACCCATAAATGTCTTTTAGGAGCCCAGCAAGCAGTGGAAATGTTGCTAATGCTGCTAAACAATATTGGCCTCCTGTGGTCTGGCACCTAAGGGTGACGGACTGGAGAGGTTCAACCTGCATTTCTTTTGTTCAGTAGCTCCAGTACCATTTGTTGTCAGATGGATGAATATCAACTCTCCAAAAAATGTGAGTCCCTATCTCCCAGAGCAGCGTTTCCCAAAGTATGGTCCGCGGCCCAGTACTGGTCCTTAGGAAAAAAATACCGGACCTTAGAAAAATTATTGCACACAATCCTATTAATTTGTGTGATGGGGTAGCAGCACCCCACACTGCTGAGCACAGCGGTGCGGCCCTCTTGGGAGAGAGCCCACCGTGGCGGTGTCTCTGCCGGGCATGCTCCCAGGCCGCAGGCCTAGATCTGGCGGGCACTAGGACCCAGGGAGAAGGCCAGGCGCTGTGTGCACCGATGCAGAATGCCTGGTGCTGGGGGAGCCGGCGCTGGCCGATAAAGCAGCCGGGATTGGGGCCAGGAGGAGGGGCGGAACAACCCGCTGGACAGGTAAGGCCAGCGATACAATTTATTTACATATTCATCATTTGCTTAATGAATATGCAAATATGCAAATAAATGTTACCAGTCCTCCAAAAGCTTGTGAATGGGTTTACTGGTCCCCAGTATCAAAAAGATTGGGAACCACTGTCCCAGAGGATTTCTGGTTGGACAGTTCCTTATGAAGTTATAGTATATTTTGATTTACAGGAGGATGTGATTACAGTTTCAAGATTAAGCTCTAGAAATGGACTCTAGGAAAAGTCTATTTTCTAAGAACACTACAAGTAAGGATGAAAAGAATATTTATTTCAGTAAAATTTAAATTAATTCTCTCACTTGACTGTCATAAGCAAGAACACTTGGATTTTTTTTCAATAGTTCTTATCTGTTCCTGAAGAATAGATATCCTATGAGTTGTGGGGTTGCAAGAATCAATGATTTTGAGGTACATTAAGCACAGTATTAAGGCGTTAGTAAAATATGTAGTAGCTAAGGAAGTTTTGAGGGTAACTGAGATGCCTTAAGTCTTGGGAGTGATTTCTATCTTTCATTTATAAGAGCATAAAAAGATACAAGATCAGAAACAGAAGGCGTTAAATCATGGAAAGCTCTGACAGTGAGAATAACGTGTCTGTATTTGATTCACAGAGCAATATGCTGACAATGAGGGGCCAATTATATTCATAGCACTGAGCAAAATGAATTTACAGAGTAAGGTTCAGGACTTGTATATGCACTCAGGGACACACAAATTAAAAGCGTGGTATTTCAATATATATCATGAACTGGTCATCCTTTCTGGTTAGAAAGTCTGAATAATGTATCAAGTTTATTTTAACCTTACTCTTTAATTTTTTACAATTAATATGTATTTCCCAAGATAACATTTCATGTAAACTTATATTTTCCATCACCCAGTCTTCTCCCATAATCTTGCTGGATTCAGTTAATTAAAAGGAAGTTTTTGTTAGTCTTACCGTAAGCCAAAAGAAACTGATTTTTTAAGGTGGCCTCAAATTAGTTATCTGAGGAATGAATCTGACCAGAGACAGCACTGAGAGATGCAACAAGATGAGTTATTTAAAGAATTTTTCTCAACAAGAGACAACCCAATAATTTAGTGTTAAAAAAATTAAAAAATTGATTGACAATTTAAGTGTCTTTAATCTTTCTGGAAAACCACTAAAAGGACATTTCAAGTCCATCTTATTTATTAAAATGTACCTGAAATGTACATGTAGATCTAGGAAGCATACTAGCAGGATAATTATCTTGTGACCTTATTAATGGGAACCCAAATCATCCATTAAGGCAAAGTTTTTTGATAAAGGATGAGTGTCAAACATGGAATTTTCCCTCTGGCTCTAGTTATGGCTAACTGCTATTGATTATCATCACTAAAGATAGTTGAGGAGAGGAGGAAGAGTCATGCTTTTAATGACCTCTCATTTTATATAGGACAGTTCTACTTTTTAGCAGTAAATCTGCTGCTGAAATCACCTTTGCAATGCATATTTGACAGATATATATATCTTCCAGTTATATTAATATTTCTAAGCATATTTCCACAAAGAATATGAATAGCCCCATAACAATAATATGTATAATCCAGAATAGAATATATATTCTGTTCTGGATAATACATATTATTGTCATGGTGGCTCCATTGATAAGGTCAATGATTTGTAAATGGATTAGTTTTTGCTTTGGACCAATCTATAGGCCGAGAGTCTTCACAACAACATGTATTTGGGACTCATCTTGGATGATGTACTTTTCCACTGGGAGTGTTTAAGTTTAAACTGAACACAAAGGATTTCTGCCTTTGGCAAAATCTATATAAAGGTGAGAAGCCAAAAAATAGGAGAGACTGTGGCCAGACATCAGGAAACTTTGCTTACCACCCAAGATGACTGCTGGAAATATTTAACACTGAATAGAGGGAAGGATCAATCTCAGACTGAGAGGCTTTTCAGTCTATTACAGAAGACGATTAGAACTACTATTAGATATTACATGTTTCTTAGTGTATTAGGTTTAGCTATTACATGTTTCTTAGTGTATTAGGTTTAGCTGGCATTTTTTGTTCTTTGCTCTGTGTGCTATTACTTGTAACCACTTAAATCCTACCTTTCATACTTAATACAATCACTTTTGTTTATTAATAAACCCAGTGTAAATAATAATTACTTGGGGCAGGCAAGCAGCTGTGAATCTCTCTCTTTACATAAGAAAGAGGATGGACAATATGACCTTGCTCTGTATAAAATTTTTATACAGAATAAGATGGATTTATGTGGGGGTACAGGTCCCATTGGAGTGCACCTAGAAGCTGAGGCAAGTCCCTTTGATTGATCCTTCCCAGAGCTGAGTTGATCTCAGTGTCTGTATTAGTGTCTGCATAGGGCTGTGACCCCATCTCTGTGTCAGTGCTGGAGGAGGTCAGAGGCTCGGTTTAGCAAGATAGAGTAAAGGAGAACCCAAAAAGACTGGCTCAGTGGTATTTCAGCATGTCAAGTAAGAGTTGAAAGGGGGTCTCTGTGATCGAATCAGTCACCATTATGTTGTAGATTTTTAATAAAATGTGAACAAATTAAGTATCATCCATTATACTTTGCAGTCATTTTATTAATTTCAAATATAATGAAAAAACCATGAACTCTAAAGGTTTCAAGTGAAAAGCAAGCATTAAAATTTTTAAGATTCATAACTCATTAAGAGTGTAGAAGTAAAGCATCATAATGGAACTCCTACAAAAAATTGTACAGTAACACAATGTACACATTAACAACAAAAATAATTAAGTTGTAATAAAGTGGAAAAATTCAAAAGGTATGAACACATGTTCAAGAGCTGTGTGTGAAGACAAAGTGTTCACTGAGGTTTGCATGGAGAACAATGGTCAAATACAAAAAAGTTGTGCCCTCTTTTCAAACTCAGTTTAGGTATTACTATAATAAACTACAGACGGTCCCTGACTTACAAATGAGTTACGTACCAAACACTAGGTTGTAACTTGATCTGTTCGTAAGTTGGATTACATTCACTTACGTATGGCCGCACTGTTCATAAGTGCGGATTTTGTTCGTAACTCGGGGACCAGCTGTATAGGAGGCTGGTTGTAAATACGAACGGTTGTAAGTCGATTCGTTCGTAACTCGGGGACTGGCTGTAATGTCTGAACTTTTTTTCCAATTAGAGATAATAGTGACGTTTTAAACATACATTCTTTAATTTGTATGAAAAGCAAGTGTTCTTTAAAACACTTTCACCTACAAAAATATCACTAAATATAAGATTGTTTTCACTGGACTTCATGTTTTACGTGAACACATGCACCATTCTTTTCTCCAATTATATATTATCTACCATAAAGACTAGTTTAGTAAAGAAGAAAGACATTTATAAACATTTTTTAACAACTTTAAAAATAAAGTTGCATTTACCTTTTGGTGAATAAAAAGTCTTCAAATGTGTTGGCTAATTCTGGCCACATACTGTCAAATTTTCCAGAAGAGGCATGCTGCCTTGCAACTGGTAGTCCAATAGAAAGAACTTTAAGAAGAGAAGATACTGCTAGTTTCCATGTGCTTTCAGAGGGGCAAGCATACTTCAAACTCAGAGGTATCCTCAGTGTCTGTGAAGAGAAAGTTCAAATAAGCTTTAGACTTCCTTGAAGAAATCTAAAAGCCAGACACATCTAAGGTAAAGAAAATCTCCACAGGAGATCTCTAAAGATATGTTACACAGAAATTAATACATTTCCCTCCATTTTCTGACGGAATTTAGGATGCTCTCTTCTAATTACAAGATTATTGATTGTATGCCATCTGGCTAAAGCACAGATCTGATGAACCCAATATAAGGTTAAAGCGTTAAGAGCTAATCCATTAGCAATTACATTGCAAAATTACCTGCTAATTTTCTTTTTCTAGATTACAGCTATCATCTCTGCTAATTCTAACAAATTAATTGCCCTTCCCTCTGCAAATAAATTGGGAGTGGTTCATCACTATGAGGGGGCTCTGGAGAGGTTAGCCTGTGTACTTGGGAAGAACTGCTCTGGCAGCTTCCCAAGTGGTGAAGACATCAATTTGAAGAAAAGAACACAAGGCATTCAAAGGTTTTGCAGAAGCTATACACATTGTCCAAGAGATGCATCTGGTCATTATTAAAATTAAGAGGAAACAAAAGCTTAAAAGAAGGCCAATGAACTATTCAGGGAAGGATGGAATAACAGAGTTACCAGTCTGAGAAACAAAATTAGTAGGGGTAAGATTTTCCAGTCTCTGTCATGCTATCTTTGCTAATTCCAACGAGTAAGTTAATAGCAAGTAATAAATGATAAGAAGGAATAGGTAAAAAAGGAATTGGAAAACAGAAAGGTGAGTGAGAGCAGTCCTGCCAAGCAAGCAGAAAGTTGTTTTAGAGACCATCAATCTAAGCACTATTGCATGCTTAGGTTACCACAAAGTCAAACTAATGAACAGGGTCATATGGTCTCCACTGCATTTCTTCCCAAATAGCTAATCAATAGCTTTTGGAACCAAAAATTACCTACTACCTAAGGAAGTTAGAAGACTCAGATCTAGAATTCCAAGTAGACTTACTGCAGGAAAGAGTTTGTCTTCTTCAAATGATTACTAGGGGGCTGTGCCCCCTGCTCGCTGTGCTCGCCAGCCCCTCCTGTTGCGGAGGGTAGGCAACCCTGGCTCTCCCCCCAGCCACTGGGGAGGGCTGGGCAGCAGCAATGGCAACCAGGGGTCCTTCCCCCTCTCCCACTCCGCCAGCCAAGATCCTTCCCCAAGCCACTCCTCCCCAGCCCGGGCCCTTTCTCCCTCCCTCCTCCCCCCAGCCTGGGCCCTTTCTCCCTCCAGCCCATTCCTTTCCCTCCCCACCCCCACTGTGCAGGTCCAACTGCCGGTGCCCCGGAGCAGCTGTTTTTAAAACACCGGCAGCCACTCACCACGTGGTGACTGCCAGACCTTCAGCCAGCCATTGTGCAGTGGCTCAGAGGGATTGGGGTGCAGGTCTGGGCATGAGGGGACGGGGAGCAGTTACTTGTCTTCGGGCCTCCTGCTGCTCCCATTAGGCAGAATCTGGCCAGTCAGAGCGCAGGGAAAGGCTCCAGACAGGGTGCTCACACACTGGTGTTACCCCAGCATGGAAGGGGCAGCACTTCTTCCCTGCGCAACAAGACTTGGGGCTGTCTCTCCCTCAGTCCCCGACCCCCCACAACAGAGTTTGTCAGGGCTCTGGTGGACAGAGCCAGAAGTGGCTGGTTGCTAGAGAAGGGCTGGGGCTGAGGCAAGGGGCGGCAGTGGCAGTGGCTCCTCGCTGCGCTTGCAGCCCCAACGCTCTGGGACCCAGTGAGGAGACGCTGTATCCGGCTGCTCAGGCCAGGAGTGCCCTGCCTTGAACCCTGCCCCCCGCTGCAAGAGGAGCATGCCAGCGGCGGCTTCCTGTGGGGAAGGGGAGAGAGGAGGAAACTCCAAAGCTCTGCAGTGGCCCCACCTGGAAGCAGCTGCCTAGGCCACGGGCTGCCTCTGACATGAGCAACGGGGGAGAAGAGGGAGGAGACGGAGGGCCCTGCACTGCCTCGGTGCTGTAATGCGCTGCCTCTGCCTGGACCCGGAACAGCCACTTGCTGGCCCGGTGCCACTCACCCTGGACAGGCCACCTCCTCCAGCAGCCGGGGAGATGGTAGCGGGAAGGCGGCTGAGGGCAGAGGGGCGGAAGGATGAAAACTTTTCCTGCAGGATGCAGAGTGACGCATGATGTCACTTTTGTCGTCCCACAGGAAAAATTTTATTTACTATATACTAAGGATATTTGTTTTGCAGTAAACAGGTCAATACACACACTTAACAAGTACATCAGAACCGAACACCAGAGTTACAAACTGACTGGTCAACCACACACCTCATTTGGAACCAGAAGTACACAAACAAGCAAGAACAGAGAAGTAAAAAGCAAATGCAGTACAGTGCTCTGTTAAATGCAAACTACTAAAAAATACAGGGAACGTTCAAAAAAAGATTTGACAAGTTCCATTTAAATTAAGGTGGTTAAAAGCATTTCTTCTGCATAGTAAAGATTCAAAGCTGTATTAAGTCAATGTTGAGTTGTAAACTTTAACAAAACATTATGATTCTTTTCCAGAGTTACAAACATTTTAGGAGTTACCAAAAACCTCTATTCCCAAGGTGTTTGTAATGCTAAGATTCTACTGTATACATTTAAACAACTGATCTTATTTCAGTTCACTAACGCTGATGTGATGATTTGGAGAATTAGTCTATGAATAGTTTATGAATTTAGGTTGATATTATGAAATTGCTTTATCATTAAATGCCTCAGTGTTTGTGGATTCCACCATCTACTATCACAGTTTCATTATATATCATCTAGAATAGGGACAATGGAGGGTTGCTAAACCTTGATGGTTGCTCGTTCATATTGGACCAACCTCAGGTAAAGGGTTGCCTGAATCCAGGAGACCCTGTTTTCTCCAACTTCTGCAAGGAATGGGGTTTGAAGGAGTGGATGATCAATAGAAGCAGAACACTGATCAAGTTTTAAAACCACATAGCCTGAGCTCTCAGGTAGTGGGATAAGAATGAGAACTCAAGAGAAAATACTCACAGGAGAAAAAAAGGAACAGATTTTTGGAGAAAGAGGAACAGCTTTGACAAGAGAAGCAGCCAAGGTAAAAGGAAGATGGCTAGAGGACAAACACTCCATGATTTGGAAGAGAAGCCTGACTAGAGGAGTGGAATAGAAGCCAAAGGAGAAGGCTTAGAACAGGGGTGGGGAACCTTTTTTGGATTGGGGTGGGTCACTGACAGAAAGAAAAAAAAATCAGTCAGGGGCTGTACAGAAGTGAGAAGCAGGAGAAAACCCCTCCCTGTGGCTCTGCACTGAGAAGGAGAAAAACACTCCCCACATTACCCTCCCACACCAGAGCCTGAGGGTGGGGGGGCAGCCTAATAGATTGTGTGTGTTCCAGCCCCTGGGGAGAGGGGCTGCCATGAAGCAACCTCTGCCCACAAAAGGCCCAGGTTCACCGTGGGCAGAGGTTGCTCCGCATACTGCGGAGCAGCTCCTGTCTGCAGGGAGTCCCAGCTCCCTGCTGGGAATCCCCATGGACAGGAACTGCTGGACCCGGCACAAACTGGGACTGAACAAGCTCGGCTGCAGTCCCAGATCGTGCCAGGTCTGGGAGGCTATCCCTGCTGCAGGTCTACATTTTAAATGTAGCAAGAGCCAGGCTGCCAGCCTGCCCATCTCTTACTACACTTATACTGCAGAGCCACAGCAGAGGTTAACTTCCCTTACTGACTACACAATTAGTGAATTACCTGCCTCTTAACATTCCTAGTGCAGGAGGGGTTGTGGGGTCTGAGAGAGAGTTTGGGTGAAGAAGGGGATTGTGATCAGGGCTTGGAGTGCAGGGTCCAGGGGAGGATTCTGGACTGGAGGAGGGGTGTAGAAGGGGGTGCAGTGTCTGGGAGAGAGTTGTGACCTGGGAAAAGGGGGGAAAGGGGCACAGAAGTTTTGGTTGATTACCTGGGGCAGGTAGTTGGGGGGAAAGAAAAGGTGGGGTGCCAGTGGCAGGCTTTGGTTAGGAGGCATTTACCTGGACTGCTCCCAGCCAGCAGGTCTGCAGGAACCTGAGGCAGAGTCTGTCTCTCTGCTGAAGTCTCCGTTGGCTGGCTGCTCCATGTTGGTCTGCTCTGGGCATGGTGGGGTAGAGGGAGGAGGAGCCTTTGCATGCTGCCCGTCCTCCCCCAGCAAACTCTCTTAACACCTATTAGCCAGTTTCCAGCAAATAGGAGCTGAGAAATTTTGCTGGGGGCAGGAGCTGCATGTGAAGCCTTCCTCCTCCTTCCCCAGCTGTCCAGAGCAGAGACCAGTCAGCTGTTTAAAGTGTGAGCTGCTCTCAGTCTAAGGGTCATGGCAAGGTGGCCGCAGGCCAGATCTGAGCGACTTGGCTGGCCAGATGTGGCCCACTGGCAGTCTCTTGCCCACTCCTGATCCACACTGTTCCCTAACTGTTCCAAATACAAGTCACTACTTTAGTTCATAAACAAAATGCAAACTTTTTACCTTAATAATATTCTGGAGAACTTTCTCATTAACTACAGCTTTGTGGCAAGCAGTCTTTTGGTATAAATCCATCACAACTTCCAAAGATTTTTCAGCAAATGGTACATAATTCAGTGCTACCCATTCTGCCTAGAAAAATAAAATTAGTACACTATTGATGAAAACATGGAAAAACATTAGTTATGCAAAAACAAACTTACATTTTACTGTTTTTATAAATGCAAGATTCTCAAGAATACATTTCACAATGTAACAGTTTTGATCCAAGCAAAAAATAATTTACAAGGGAAAAAACATAATATTCTGAGTAAGAGTGTGAACTAGATTAAGGTAAGGTAACTTTTAGTAGGTCAAGTGCTGTATTTTATGCAAAACTACTACATTAGGACAATCTTAAGGAAATTTAACTCACCGGTGCAAATAGTTGTATCTAGTGAGAGTCCATTGTGTAGCAGGACAAACAGAATAAGAAAAATTAATACACATAAAACAATTACCTCAAATTATACTGAATTATATTTTCATGTTTATTGAAGACCATCAGTATTTGCATGGATTTAAAGAAATTTTATCATGCTCTATTTTCCCACAGCATACAAGATTCAAAAATTGTCCACTATGGTGGAAGAATTTTCCAAAATAAGATTACTTTAAGTCCAATTAAAATTTTAATATAAAATAAAGCAAGATAGTTGTCTATTAAAGGTTTTTCCTGTAGAAAGGAATGGAAAGTTCCAAGAGAAGAAAATTTATATATAGGATGAAAATGCCTGCAGAAATTAATGAATTAATTATTACTATAAGCTGACCAGAAAGTTTTTGCACACTGGGGGAAAATGGATGCGCCCTGGTAATCCACATCCATCTGAAGTTGAACTGATCATTCACAAGACATCATATGCAAAACAGATATGATGTCTAAGAAGTTACCTGATTATATTTTGCATTTGCAATGTGTTTCATTTCCAGCTGTCCATACTGTGGTGGTTTACAGGAAAATTCTACAAATGCCAGAAGCTGATCAAAGATTGCTGGATACATTATCTGCATGTTTTCTGAACCTACACATATGGCCTATAAAACCCAAAAGCCAAGCATTAATAATAAAATATTTACTCCATGATATTTCAATATTCAAGAACTGTACCAATGTTAAAATCTTTTAAGAGGAATTAACAGTCTCAGAAAAACTAGAATGTACATTACAAAAAAATAAATGCAGATTTATCAGAACTCTCTTGGCCATCTTTATTAATTATGTTTATTTTTTCAGCATCACTGGAACTTAAAAAGGAAGAAGAGAATGAAACAGACTTTCAATGCGACTTAAGCAGTCACTTTAACATAATGGGTAACATTTTCCAATGCATCTATCTTGAGAGAATCTACACAATAAAATCCATACACTTTTGGTCAATGTCCAAAAAAAACTACCAAAGGTTCTTCAGTGGAGAACTCTGCTGTACTTAAAAATTATCCAAACAGATACCATGAAATATGACAGAAACTACAAAGTAATCTTGCAGAGTCTGACATCACAGTGCTTACCTTTCACCCAAACTCCCCTATGTCAAGCCCATTACTTTAGTCAGACAACACAATCTTCAATAAAAAAGGGCTATTCATCTTTTGTAACTGTTGTTCTTTGAGATGCGTTGCTCATATCTATTCAAATTAGGTGTGCATGTGCCTCATTCATGACTGCAAAAAGTTTTTCCCTAGTTGCTATCCATCAGGTTGGCTGTGGAGCCCCAGGGAGTGGTACTGGTACAGTGCACTATATACGACCCTGCTGATCCAATTGCCACTCGGGTTCCTCTTTGCTGGCTACTCCGACAGTGGGGAAGGAGAATGGATATGGAATAGATAGGAGCAACATATCTCAAAGAACAACAGTTGCAAAAGGCGAGTAACAATTTTTAATTCTTCATGTGCTTGCTCATATTAATTCTAATTAGGTGATTCACAAGGAGGATGGGTTGGTGTCAACAAGTCAACCGGAGTGCTGAATGCCACATCTTGCCTGGATTGGTGAATGATAGCATAGTGCAACATGAAGGTATGAACAGAGGACCGTGTCACAGCTCTACAGGTCTCCTGGAATGGAACATGAGCCAGCAAGGTCACCACAGGCATGTGCATGGGTGAAATACACCATGATAGGATTAGGGACCTTGTCCAGGTCATAACATGCTCAGATGCAAGCTGTGATCTAGGAGGAGATACGCTGGGACAACACCATCAGGCCTTTCGTGTGGTCAGCCACCACCACAAATAGTTGAGAAGACTTCTGGAAGGGCTTGGAATGGTCAATGTAGAAGGCAAGGGCCCTCCTGACATCAAGGGAATGAAGTCTCTGCTCCCATAGGGTCTTGTGTGGCTTTGGGTAAAAAACAGGCAGGTATATGCCTGGCTGGTATGGCGGAAGAGACGACGTGCGGAAGAAAAGCCTATTGGGGCCTAAGTTGAACCTTGTCTTTATGAAAAACAGTATATGGAGGCTCTGACATTAGAGCACAAAGCTCCGACACTCATCGTGTGGTGGTAAAGGCTACCAAAAACACAGCTTTCAGGTAAAGTAAAGTAGGGAGCATGTGGCCAATGGCTCAAAAGGGTGCCCCCATGAGCACAGAGAGAACAAGGTTGAGGTCCCACACTGGGACAGGTCGTTGGGTCCATACCCTTGAGGAAGCAGCCAACAAGGAAGCTTGTGAACACAGAGCAACTGGCACCCTCTGGATGGAACATGGATATGGCTGCTTAACGGACATAAGGCATTCCAGTACCTATGGGATGGAAGTGAATGTGGAGTCCCTACCCCACTGAGAACACTAACAGGAAAAACCCTTCCATTTAGCTAGGTAAGTCAGTCAGGAGGATGGCTTCTGACTGCTAAGGAGGACATGATGGACTTGTTCCAAGTGGCCTGTCTCCGTCCAGTTTAGCCACGTAACCGTCATTCTGTCAGATGGAGGAAGGGGAGTTCTGGTTGGTGGAGGTGGCTGTGATGAGATCTGGAGCGTGAGGAGATCTGGAGGGGCAGGAGAACTGGTGGCTGAACTGATGGCTCCAGTAGAATGGGGAACCAGTGCTGGTAGGTCCAGGCTGGGACTATCAGGATGACATTCACCCTGTCTCTGCGCTTTTGAGGAGCACCTTGTAAACCAGTGGGAATGGTGAGAATGCACATAGATCATCCCGCCATGGGATCACAAAGTCTCCACTAGCAAGCTAGGACTGAACTACCCAAGGGAACAAAACTGGGACCACTTGGGAAGTAAGCAAACCATGACCTATAGTCAGTGATTTTTTTTTAAAACAAAAAAAAAAGTGCCGGTACTCCAGGGGAAAAGTTGTTGAGAGAAAAAAAAACAAAACGAAAACCAGGGTGGGGCCACCACTGCCCTTTTAAGACACGTGGCCCAGCCAACTGCCAAACATTTGCATACAGAGGTGCTGGTACTGCGTACTGGGCAGTACTGTCACAAAAAAAAAGCACTGCCTATACTACAGATGAGGGCGAACAACTCTCATAGTCAGGGCTCGACAATTAGGGCAATCTACTCGCCCACGGCAAGTAGATTTTAGCCCGGCACGGCGCCGTAGCGCGATCAGCACATGCGCAGCGCGCCAAACCGCGCGGCTGGCGAGTGAGGCTCGCCGCCGCTTGTCAAACCCTGCTCATAGTACCTAGCAATCTAACCTGGAGGGAAAAATCTCTCTCAACGCCAAATTTGGTGATTAGAACGGTCATGAAATGTGAGCAAGTCACACCAGCCAGGTATGTAGAAAGAGGATGCTCTGTACCACCTCAGAGTACTGATCCTCTCCATCTGGTGTCCCACCACCAGGTGTGACCAATCTCTGATGCTTCAGAGAAAGGCAAAACAAACAAAAACAAAATATATCTGGCCAGTTGTGCACCAAGGAAAAAATTATCTTATCTCTGCACGATACTAAAGCCCTGAATCTTAAATTTGATTATAGTAATTATCTTAATGGCAACCTGCAAACATTATGAACATAATGAGGGCAACACAGACCCATAAAGAAAGGGTATCCCCAAAGGGAAGTCACAAATTCCAAGACCACACAGGTCACAGAGCTTCTCCCAATAACCAGATGAAAGTATATTTAAAAAAATTTTCTAATCTTGTTTTAAAGATTCCAGGTGATGATGAGTCCCTTACCTAGTAAACTAATCAAATGTTTAATAACCCTCAGTTAGGAAATAGTGTTTTATTTCAAGGTTGAATGTATCTAACTTCAACTTGTAGCCGTAGGATCTTGTAATGCCCATCAGCTAGGCTGAAAAGCCTCCCACTATTAGATCTCTTTCCTATATGCAAGTCCTCGTACTCAGTGCAAAAGTTGTCTTTCACTATTTTCTTCAATAAGCTGAATAGGCTGAACTCCTTAAGCCTCACATCTGAAAGCTTGTTTCCTTGAATCATTTTTGTGACTCTCCTTGGAATTTGCATTTGAATTTGTACATGGTCAGCACAGATTTAGATTTTAGCATCTAAATTTCCTGGAAGATTCTGTTTAGAATGAACATGCTCCATCCTGGAGCTCAGCAGGACTTAGCCTGTAATTGCAGCTCTGGGAAGTGCTTGGTCCAGGTCCAGACAACTAAACTGAGGGCACAAAGCCTGTTTCTCATCTCCACCTGTGCCCACACACTGTGGAGAACTCTGTCTGATACAGAGGGGACAAGAGGTGTACCTGTAAGGGTCATGTGAGGTTAGATTGGGATTAGGAATCTGATGGATGGCAGAAAGTGGGAAAGGCAGGGAGAGGAGAGGGAAACGGGAATTGTGTCAAAGAAATTGGGACTGGCTGGGCAGCAGGCTGGGACTTGAAGTCCAGGAGAGAAACAAGTAGTGACTAGAAGCCAACAAAAGAGAAGTACGGATTTAATAAAGGATGAAGATAGAAAAAGGGGACTAACATTGACTGGGGAAGCAGACTGGGAGTGTGGGTGGAATTGATGAGACCAAGATTTGATGGGCAAGGAGACTGGAACTGGAGTAAAAAACTGGAGACTGACTGGGTAGGTGAAGAGAATGGGGCTTGGATGAGGAACCAGAGTTGGAGAAGAGACAGGACTCTGACAGGGACAAACTGGAGGGAATGGAACATAAAAAGTTAAGATTGGTGGGAAATGTGTCTATGCCTACTAGAGAACATTCCCCACTCCAAAACTTGGAATGGAACCCAAGATTCCTGAATACCCTCATTCCTCTACTATCAGCAAATGTCTCTTTAATGCTCTGCCAAAGTTTCCCTTCCCCCTTCAGTGTTGGTCCACCAAGAGGAGAATAACCTACAGTTAGACCCTGCATAGATACAAAATTTGTATCTGCATCAGTGTCCACAAAAATGAGCATGGATACACACAAATATAAAGCAGATATCCATGATTTGCAGGGCTCTACCTACTGTTGCTACTAGTTACTTCCTTAACTCAAAGTAGCAGAGGTCTGTGTGGTTCCAGCTCTGCTGATGCACATGTGTGTCCATATACCCCTATTTCTGTTTTTTTAAACCTAGAAAATTTAATGTAATGGTGTGCATAAAGAACACTAAAAAACCGAGTAGTCCTGTGCCACCTTAGAGAAAAACAAAACATATATATAGCTTTTGTGGGTAAAACCCACTTCATTGCAGAGTGAAGCACTCGTAAGTTAGGACCTAATTCTGGCTTTTCATAACATCCAAGCGCTTCGCTCTGTAACCTTAGTAATAGGAGGGAGGAAGTGAGGGAGGAATGAAGAGAAAACGTGGACAGTTACTTGCATAAAGAAATATCTTTGTAGTTCCACAAAGAAAAAAGGTGTGTTGCTAGAATGAAGAATAGTTTGCTATATTCCTCCACAGAGTATTTCTCTTAAATGCTGTTTTAAATCTTCTTTTAAAGGAGAGTTGCTGGAGCATTTTTTCATTGCTGCCCATGCTTTCTACATTTTTAACATAGCTCTCATTTTTAGCAGATAAAGAAACAGAGTGAAAGTGGTTTCAATTTTAAGGTATGAGCAACATCGTCTAACCAGTGATACATTTTAAAAGAAAATAAAGGCTACTGGATATAACTAATTTAATGAATAGATTGTTTCATTCCCAAAATAGTTCTGTATATTCACATCATACAGATCGCCCTTTTGTAATAGAGCTAAAATACAAGGCAGCAGAAACTCTTCATTCTAATGAATGGTGCTTTTCAGGAACCAGGTCTTTGATAAGAATTTCTGCAGCAAAGCACTAACATTTTTATTATAGAGTATATATGGGAAGGAGGACAAAAGGGTTTGCTGAAGTTTGTTGTTTTCCTTCACTTTACATAACTGCATGTCCTTAAATTAGGATCACCATCATTCCAGATTTTGCTGGAGTAAACAATATAAAAAAAGCTGCCCCCACAGAGACTGAGTGTACTGCCTCCCCTCCTCTTCCAGCATATTTAACAACAGTGCTAAAATTTCACAGTCAAGCAAATTCTTGAAAATACAGCACTGAATATTAAGTATTTTCATAGTGATACAGAAGAGATTTCATTAAAGATTACACCATTCATGTCAACAGAGCTGGTGAATGGCAAGAAGCTGAGTTTAGTAGGAACAGGATAAAAAGTGAGCTTCTGGTTCTGATTGTTCTTCAAAAGAAGCAAAATTATCTTTTACATAAGAATAGTATGTCTCAAACCCAGAAGTAACTAGGCAACTAAGGTTAATTTAACTCAACATAGTGCAGGTGACAAAGCAAAAGAACCAATATATAGTATGGTTTACCTTTCAAAGGACATCTAAAGCTATATTATTACCTTTTGTAAGACATCTAAAGCTGTAAGCACTGCTTCCTGCAGACTTGTCAAAACTGCTTCAGTATAAGATGGCAAAATGAAAGGGGAGGCGTCAGAACTGATTGGAACTGAAACAGCACCATGTAAAATGACACCAAGCTTTTGGAGATCGTCCATGCTGAAACCAGTTTTGATGTGTTGGTAGAGAGCTGGAAATATCTGAATTAAAGCTGTGAGAAAAGGTTGGCTTGGTATGAAAGTCAATTTATCACAAGTAATTGGAGGCTTTGTACTTTCTGAGCCAATCCTATACCAGGTGTTCCAGGCAGCCCACCAAAGATTTAAATCTTCAATCTCATCTGTTATTACAGGTGGCTCAGATTCATTATATCTTCCGATTCTTTCTCCTATGGAGTCAGTTCTCAGGAACGATCTGCCCAGACCAGTAGCAGTCATTGCCCCTAGGAGGGCAGGCACATTAATTGCAGGTGGTGTATCAGGTTTCTCTGAGTCTCGGACAGGAGAGACAATCTGTAAAATTTCCTGAAAACTTTTCAGAGCAGCCAAGGAAACTTCATTATTTTTGCTGAGCGCTGCAGACTGGATATGATCAAGAAGAACATCCCAAGCTTTGGAAAAATCTCCTATTTAAAAAAAAATAAATTTAATCAGTTTGTACATACTTTTTTCATCTCTTCATTTCATAGGAATTGGAGGAGGGGAAGGGACCTGCCTTCAATTGCTTTCTGAAACAATTAGTGCGTGAACAAAAATGATGCACATACATTAGGGAGAATTATATCCTAGTTTATATCAGACACCCCCAGAAAACAGTCATATTATTCAGAAGTCATATTATCAACATTAGCCAAAAAGAGCCACAGTAATGTGAATTCACTGTTTCATTTACTTGAGTACATATGTACTAATGTTATTCTCACAGCAAATAAGTTAATTTTAGTGCAAGTTGTTACATTAATTGGTTAAATAACATAGCAAAAACATCCTAATTAGTTAATAATGAAATCACATTTTTAATATGTGCTTTAAAGAGCCACTTGTGGCTGGTAAACTTCAGTCTAAGTATCAATGGTTTATACCAGGGGTTCCCAAACTTTTTGACACGGGGACCAGTAAATCCATTCTCGAGCTTTTGGAGGACCGGTAACATTCATTTGCATATCTGCATATTCATTAAGCAAATGATGAATATTCAAATAAGTTGTTTCTGAGGTCCTCCCAAAGCCCCCAGTGCCAGTGTTAGCAAAGCTTTTGATACAGTCACCCACAATATTCTTGCCAGCAAGTTAAGGGAATATGGATTAGATAAATGGACTGTAAGATGGATAGAAAGCTGGCTGGATCAGGGTTTCCCAAACTTTTTACTTTAGTTGAAACCTGTTTTTTTCAGTACTGTTTTTTGCAGCCCAAAAATATAAACGCATATAAAAAAAGAATTAAAAATGAATAAATTTTCAGTGTTTCACCCAGCTGCATCCTCCACCCAGCCTGGGCCAGGGGGACCCGGCGCCGCATGGGCACTCCAGGAGGCGAGAGCAGGAGCAGATTGGGGGTAGGGTATCTGGCTAGGAGGGAGGGTGCAAGGAGGGGTAGGGTTGCCAGGTGCCCAGTTTTGTACCAGACAGTCCGGTATTTGAGGGTTTTGTCTGGGAAACAAATTGAGAAAATACTGGACATTTAAAATGTCCGGTATTTTCTAATTAGGTAAGTTTTATTATTATTAGGTGTATCAGTCCTTAGCTCTGAACTGCCTGGCTGGTAGATGTGCTCATGCTGCCTGTGTGTGTCTGCCAGCCAGGCAGTTCACAACTACTCGAGGGAGGGTATGGGGGGGGTGGGGGAAGAAGGAGAATGGAATCCCTGGGGCCAGACTCACTCATGTGCCCGGGTCTGCATGTGCCCGGGTTCATCCCACTTCCCCCCCCTTCTCATCCCGATCTCCCTAGTCCAGCCCTGCTGCCCCCGTCCAGTCCTGCTTCCGGTTCCCTCCCACCCCCCACCGAAGTCCCCGGGTCAGCCCCGCTTCCCCGACGACACCCCCGACCAGCCCTGCTGCCGGCAGCTGGTTCTCCCGTCCTCCTCCTCCCGATCTCCCCCGTCCAGCCCTGCTTCCGGAGGGTGGTTCTCCAGTCCTCCTCCTCCTGATCTCCCCCGGCCAGCCCCCCTGCCCTCCAGCCAGCCCTGGTTCCACCGCCCGCCCTCCCCGATCTCCGCGGGACAGCCCCACTGCCCCCAACCCTGCTTCTGCCAGCCGCCCACCCCTCGCCCCATCTCCATGGGACAGCCCTGCTACCCCCAACCCTGCTTCTGCCGCCCCCTCCATCTCCGCGGGACAGCCCCGCTACTCCCAACCCTGCTTCTGCCGGCCGGCCGCCTGCCTGCCCCAATCTCCGCAGGACAGCCCCGCTGCCCCCAACCCAGCATCCCAGCGGCTGGTTCCCCACACACACACACCTCCCAGCCCTCCCCACTCTGCTCCCCTCCCGGCAGCCACGCTGAGGCCCGGTATTTTTTTCCCCGAGGCCCAGTACCAGGCTGCGGCCCATAGTTTGGGAAACCCTGGTTTATACCAAATCTGCTACCTACATGTTGCACTACATGACTGGAAATACATTTTCTTTATCCTGACTAGTGGAACTGATCTTGTTAGTATTATGCATACCATCGTTTTCAGAAGGGACAATTTAGAATAGATCATGTAGTCTAACCTTTTGTACATCTCAGATCACTAAATTTCAGCCAGAGAATCCTATACTGAGCACGATTATTTTAGCTAGACTAAAGCATTTCAGTCCACAGTGAACTGAGGCTTAGGCCTGCCTAGTCTACATCTAAAAATTAGATTGACCTAGCTATGTAACTCAGGCCAGTGGAAGTTTTCACACCATGTGTAACCTAGGTGGAATGATTTCACCTCCACTGTAGATGCAGCTGGGTCAACAAAAGAATCCCTTCCATCAACACAGTTGCCACTTCTAAGAGAGGCGGATTAAATACATTGATGGAAAAACTTCCATCAATGTAGAAAGCATTTACATTATGGTGCTACAGTACCACGTATGCTACATTAAGTGCTATAGTGTAGACATACCCTTAGTCCACACTACTAAGCTTTGCCAGCATAACTACAGCTTGAAACTCTGTCATCCAGACTTCCTGGGTCCAGCATAATCATGGTGACCCCTTGACTTACAGGGATAAGCTGGCAGGCTGGGGCCAGGAGTGTTGCCAAGCCTGGGGGCGGAGACGGAGCCCTGGAGGCAGCAAAGCTGCTGGGAGGAGTGTGGAGCCCCCAGTCTCCAGGTGGTGGGGGAGAAGGTGAGGGAAGAGCGACACACCCTGTCACCAGTGGGAGGGTGGCAGAGAGGCCCTTGGGGGAAGGGGCGCAGAGAGACCCTGGACCACAACAGGTGTACTAGGGAGAGCTTAAAGTCACTGGGAGGAACACAAAGCGCCTCAAGCAGCAGCAGAGCTACTTGGCGGAGTGCAGAGCTCCCCAGGTGTCAGTGCAGCTGCTGGGGGGAGTGCAGAACCTCAGGTGGCAGCTGGTGGGAGCACAGAGCCGCCGGGCAGTAGCGGAGGCCCCAGGCAGCAGCAGAGCCACTGGTGAGAAAGCAGAGCCCCCAGCAGGAACACAAAGTCCTGGGCAGCAGCAAAGCCATAAGGGAAGAGAGTAGAGCTCTCACCAGGGGCCCCACCAGGAACGTGGAGCCCCGTACGGCAGCAAACCACAGCAGGAAAAGTGGAGCCCTCCTCTACCCCCCAGCTGCTGTGGGGACAGCAGAGCCCTGGGTGGTACTAGAGCTTCCTGAGGAACAATGGAGCCTTGGGGCAGCCAGAGGGAAAGCAGAGCCCTCCACTGCTTTGACCTCCACTGGTCCAGCACATTCCCTGATTCAGGACCAGTCATGTCCGAAGGGTGCTGAAACAGGGAGGTACAACCTGTATTATCAGCTAGGAGTGTGAAAAAGCACCCCCTAGCCTAGGGCTGGGCAATAATTTTTGAAGGGGGGCCACTCCGGAAATTTTGGAAGTGGTTGCGGGCCTCCCTGGAAAGGACACCAGGCCTTGGGCGAAGGGGCATGACCAGGAGACTTTACATGCTTCCCTGCCCACAGATCCTGATTAGCCTGGGGTTGGGGAAGTTCATGAAGTCTTTGCTCCCTACCCCCACCCTGCCAGGGGCATGCGGCCCCTAGAGAGACCCACCAGTTTTGAACAGCTGGCAGTTCCCTTTGGTGCTGCGTGCCCCTGGCTGGGGGAAGAGGCTTCATGCGCTCCCCTGTCCCCAGGTCTTGATTGGCCTGGAGGCGGGGGAGTGGCAGGGCAGCCGCGGGCCGGATCCAGTGGTTTTGGAAGCCGGATCCAGCCTGTGGACCCTATCTTGCCCATCTCTGAATTAAAGACACAACAAAGGGCTCACAGCAACTGGCCCAACAGCCATGAGCCAGGAGCTCTTTCAATTGCTGCTATTTAAAGGGCTCCTGCCTCCCCAGCAGCTCCCAGACAACATATTAGCGGCAGAGCCAGGGCCTGATGAAAGTCCTGGGCCAGATTCCACCCACTGACAGATCTTGCCCAGCTGTGCCCCAACGAATACAATTATGCCAGAAAACCCCAAAGTGTAGACATAGTTATGCTAACAGAAAAATGCTTCATGATGTTTGGGGAGATGGTTTAGCAACACCAGCAGTAAAATGCCTTCTGAAAGATGCATTTCACTAGAGCGCTCTGCTAGCATAACTATACCAGATAAGCCCTAACAATGGCAGTTGAGCTATGTACATATTATTGCAGCAGGCAATGCTGCAGAGGAAAGCTGAATAAACTCTTAAGATCCATGCCAATGTGACCTGGAAGAAAATTCCTTCTCAAGTCAAAAAATAGTGATCAATTTGACCTTGAGAAAGTGAGCAAGATACACCAGTGAGGCATCTATGAAACAGGATTCTCTGTACTACCTCAGAGTAATGATCCATCCCAATCAGTGTCCTTTCTCCAGTTGTGGTCAATCTCTAATGCTTCAGAAAAAAACCCCTCACAATGTATCTAGCCAGTTATGCATCAGGGTTAAAAACTCCTTTCTAACCCCTGCAGGCAACGAGGTGAAGCCCAAATGCCTCTTGATTTCAACAGGAATGAAAGGAAGGAAGGATGCGGGGTTGGATCTCTAGCCATTCAAGGTTCTCCTGATGATACAAAATTCCATGATAATTCTACCTTTATGGAGTCACGGGCATGTTGTGTAGTATCCAGACATTGAGGGGAGTTATTTATGAGATAGACAACTTAATTATGTCAACCAGAAGTACAAAACTTTGAATATACTAGTTACACAAAACTTAATTTAGTAAAAATGAAATGGGATCTATGGGAAGACTGGGGAGTTTGCGCGCGCGCACGCACGCACACTTATTTTGCTGCTAAATGTGGCATCTAGCCTTTTATTTCCATTCTTCCATTGTAAATCACTTATTCCAATTCTTTATGCAGCACGGAATAGAGGCCAGTATGCTCTAGTATAGACCGATTTTCCTACAGCAAAGAACTATTAGAATGAAAGAAAGCAGTCAAACTACACAGAGACAAAGCACAAGACTGGCCACACAGAGGAAGCCTGTAGACATCTGGAAGGAATTTTCAAAATATTCAAAGTTCAGTGCCTAACTCCTTTAGGTTTCTTTGAAAATCCCAGTCTATATCACCACCTTGTATTATAGCTATTATGAAAACATGTGAAGGAAACCTAACCAGATTAAGTTAAAATCAGAATTGTAATATAAGGTGGTGAAGGGAGTAGTACTTGCATATCCAAGTGGTTATGAAGTGTCCTCAAAGGAAAGTTAGATGTAGAGGCCTTTCTCTGCAACTTTTTAAAAACTGGCTACTATATAACATGCCCATAACTACATTGTCAAGTGAACCTAAATTTCAACCTGTAGTGGCACCACACAGTAATCCAATAAGTCCATTCTGTATTATTACCATGATCTTCTCTGAAAAATTCTCCATATCAAAGCCACAGATCTCCTTAGAAAGGATGAAAGTTAAACTAGAGTATGTACTACAGAAGTTCTCATTCACAATTGTACAGGTAAGGTTGAGTTTGACATTTTAAGAAGGGTTTCAATCACCTTGTGAAGAAACAGTAGACCCTTCTCAAAACTGCAACATTCACTCTTTCCATACAGAATGAATTTTCTGGGAATTGACAAGCAAATCAGTTAATTTGCTTGAATTCACAAACTGATCTTTGAAGAAATTTAGCATCCTCTTTAAAATTCTCATATAGCTAAATGAAGAAACTATGAATTACGAAGGGAGAGAAAAGGAAAGATTCTGAAGGAAAAACAACTGATGGATTTACCATTAATTTCAGCTAGGCTACGTCTACACTTGCGGCTTCTTGCACGAGTAATATGCAAATGAGGCTAAGCGTGGAATATCGCCGAGCCTCATTTGCATACCTAATGAGGCACCATTTTTTTCAGAAGAGGCTCTTGCGCAAGAAGGAGCGTCTACACTGCCCCTTCTTGCGCAAGAAAAACCCTCTTGCGCAATGCCGCTACGCCTATTACTTTTCAGGAAGAACAGCATTGCGCAAGAGGGTTTTTCTTGCGCAAGAAGGGGCAGTGTAGACGCTCCTTCTTGCGCAAGAGCCTCTTCTGAAAAAAAATGGTGGCTCATTAGGTATGCAAATGAGGCTCAGCAATATTCCACGCTTAGCCTCATTTGTATATTACTCGCGCAAGAAGCCGCGAGTGTAGACATAGCCCTAGTGAACAGATACCAATAAAATAATTTGAACTAAAAGAACATGTCATTATTAGAGGGAAAGCGGGTGATTAAAGGAGAACTGAAATCACCTGAGAGCATAATCTTCAAATTTCTTCCACTTTCTAAAAAGTCACAATTTTTTCCATCATAAACACTCCTCATACTTTTCATAAAATTATGTATATCACTGAGTGTGCGAAAGGACCTCACAAGGTCCCCAATTTTTTCCCTCTGTTATTTAGTTCACTCATATGTTTATGTGAAGGATTTAGGAAACTTTATAAGAATACAACTTAGACATTAACAGCAGAAAATAGGACAGAAGAAAGCTACATATAAATGTTAAAATATCAGGGTATGTTAATAGTCTGAGGCTAGAGAACATGTCCCTAATGTTATAGATCTCTTAGGGAAGGGAAAACTCAGCATTTTTGGTAATGATTCAAGAAATGCTTACAGAACTGATTTTAATAAAAAATTGCACCTGGAGGCAGTAATAACAGAATTTAACATCAAACATAGCTGCACTTGATACTTAAGTATTCTAACTCTGAGCACTACAAAAGTTATCACATTTCAAAGCCAATCCTATAGAATACATAGCTATAAGATTAAATACTTTGCCAGTGATCTAACTGAAAAAAGTTATCACAAAACAAATTAAGTTATATTACTACATCTGTCAATAATGTTAAATATCTGAATTGCTACGTTTTACAGAACTGTTATCTAGCGAGCCAACAGCCAGCACTGAAATGCCCCGAGCAAGTTTTATTGGAAAAAACCACCCCATTTCTCAAATATTAAAAGAGCCTACCTAAAGGTTGTAGTAAGTATCTCCTGGTGTTGAATATTCTCGCTACTCCTGCCAATGTTAATACCCATGTCTCAGCCCATTGTTTCTCTGCTGTATCCCTTGAATGATGAATAAGGATATTGCCTCCTCCTGACTCAATCTTCTCTTTGTCAGCTGTTGTGGAAGACTCTCTAACCCTGTCCAACAGGTGAAACAGAACCTATGATATTCAGAAAAAAGAATGCATCGATTATTTCAGTCACATATTTCAACTAATATTAGTGCACAAGAAAATAATAAAACTAAACACATTTCCTCCCTTTCTCTGCAATCACCCATAGATTTCCTCTATTTCACCAATCCTTCCCAGCACCTCTGGAATCGAGAGTATCTGAATCAGCTAGCAGATCAGATAAGTTGACACATGGATGTCAAGGGCCACTATCATGAGGATCAGAAACTTTGAGAACATCCTTAGTGCTAATAAAAGACCAACACTCATTGACAATGCTACATTCCCAGAGAAAATCAGAGAAACTAATGAAATACCTCTGTAACAGGTACGTGCAAAATTTATGTTTCTCTTAAATTGCCTGAGATCAAGACATCAATGGGTCTGAAGTGCCACATAGAAGGTATGTGTAACAGCAGAATAAAGCCAGGCATGATCATAGCAGAACATGAGCTCCACAAGAGACAAGCAGTCTGCCCATGTTATAGGTAAAAGCATTTTCACACACAGGCTTGACGGACAGAAGAGGGTCAGTAGCAGAAGTGGCAGAAAAGGTAAGTCTCCTATTATATCAGCCCAGTCACATAGTGAAGGAATTACTTTTTCCTATGTATTCTGCCCTAGGAAAAGAGAGTTGCTCTAATTTTTTTCAAGTAGAGATAAGATACACGTCTTTCTTTATATCTGAGGTAGAAGAAAAACTAGGGACTTTGATGGTCATGCTGATCTCACAGGTTACGTCTAGACTGCACGCCTTTTTCGACAGAGGCTTTGTCAACAGATACTGTCGACAAAGCCTCCGTCGAAAAAGAGCATCTAGACTACGATCAGTATTGTTGACAAAGCAAACCGCTTTTTCGAAAGAGTCTAGACGCTCTCTTTCGAAAAAGCAATTTGCATGCAATAGCGCCTTTTTTTGAAAGACTACTTTCGAAAAAAGGCATTATTCCTTGTAAACTGAGGTTTACCGCTGTCGACAAAACTGCCGCGTTCTGTCGACTTACTGTTGACAGAATGTGGCAGTAGTGTAGACGGAGGTATAGTTTTGTCGACAAAAGCCAACTTTTGTCGACAAAACCCTGTAGTCTAGATACACCCACAAAGTGCGCCAAAATTTTATGCAATGGAATCACGCATGTACCTGTGTGAAGAGTGTAAGAATGAGTATTACAACAGTCCAAGATCGTTGTATATTTCAGGATACAAACTGAAATACTGTAGTCAATTTCATGAATACATTTGTGTAAAGGGAAAAAAAAAATCAAGACGATGTAAAAATGGTGACAAGCTGGCCTAAGGACAGCACAGAAGGAAAAAGAAAGCAACTGAATGCTCTAAGAAATTTTAACATAAAATAGGTCCTAGCTACTTTGTGTGTGTAAATTATTATCTTTAAAAATTCTATACAAGTTAAAATTGGTATTACAATAAGTGTAAGAGAGGGACACTACCAAAATGTGGATGCTGTATTCTATAGCAGCTTTTTACTCAGTACCTTCCATATAACTGTGTGCCATGTTGAATGCTGAAGTAAAGTTCCATGAGCACCAATCGTAGAAAACAATGTCTGTCCAGCACTCTTTCTAACTGCAGGTCGTGGATCTACACAGAGTTCCCCCAGTTTGGCATAGAGACAGAGCCAAAGGCAGTCAAATGGTGGTGCTGGGTGGAAAGGACGGTTCAACACCACTCCCTTCTCTTCTGCCTGCTTCTGCAATACTGCTTCCTCTCTGTTCAGCTCTTTTTCAATGGTTTCACTTCTTTGGAAGAAATAATCTGAAATGTTCCACTACAAAGAAAAAAAAAAATAGGTACACATTTTATGCATGGAAAAATAAATATTTAAATACACATTGGTGAATGCTCCGATTGTGAAAGAGCAAAATGTTTCTAATTTGCCCATTTTAACATGACCTGCAAAATATGCCCTATGCAACTCTGAGCTATATTGATTAGAAAAGGATTAACATTTAATTATTCTTATAACAGAATATCAGTAACTGTTATTTATTTCCAGACTTCAGTTTTTAGGCTTTCAAGACACAGAGAAGGATTATTAAAATGTTTGCTTCTTTTTAAAAAGTTGATAATCAGAATACCTCTGCAGATCCATTCATTTTATATAATCACATATAAATGATAATTTACTTAAATATAAATTAAGTAATGTAAATGTAAATATTTACATTTACACTGGCTTCAGTGGGAGTTTTATGAGAAAATGGCATACAATTTCTGGCCTTTATTTAGGTAACAGTAGACATTCACTAGTTTCACCAAAATTAATTACATAAAAGTCACACTAATCATCATTATGGATGCAAATGAAACTCACCAGCAAACCAATTGATGTTAAGCTAATGTTTAGTTCTTGATTGTGAAGTCCAAAGCTGCCTGCAACTTCAACAACTATTTGTAGGCAAGTGCATGGCATTGTTGGTAGGAAGTCTGTCACAACCAACTGAAGACATTGGAATGCAGTCCGTATTAAGGACTCTCTTGAGGAAATTGAAATAAGGTACATGTTATTTCTTTAAGAGGGTACAAATCATTCTCCTATTATATACCAGGATGCAATATTACTACTGAAGGATAATCAGATTTATACACTTGCTCCAAATTCAAGCAAAATTTGAAACACATTTAGGATTTGTCCTAACTGAGGAAAAAATACGTTTGTGGGGTTTGTGTTTGGTGTGGGCTTTTTTGCTTTGTTGTTTTTAAAATGTATTAGCTAGCACATTCTAAATTCTAATGCAGAGAAGGCAAGTTGTACTTCAGCACGTTAGCTAGACCAGATGAAGCACAGGCTTCCCGAACTTTGCCAGCTTTCACATGCTGGGATACAACTTGCTTGTCTAACTGGAGTTTTAGAACTTGGAAGCTAGAACGTGCTAGCTAATGTTCTAAAATACATTGTCTTTGCCCTAGGCAAAATAAACCATAAATTAGGTGGCATGAAGGAATTAGCCTGTATTATGGTGTTTAGCCAAAAACCTTATTGGCATAATTAAAGCTGATGTTTCTACTTGTTGAGTTGACATGGAAGCATTGAAAGACAAAGATATTACAGAAACTTAAATGGCTGTAAACAAGTAGATGCTATTTCAGCATACTTTATCAGTGCACAATAGTTTTGAAGCTGATGTAGAAATCTTAGTTAAGGGCAGACATTCTTACATGTAGTTAAAAGCTGACCGATCAGTAGTGAACTCTATCAGGGATACAAAACTGGTAGCCATTTTAAGCACAATAAAGTTAGATCCAGTTTATCTTTGCAGGAAAAAGATGGAGCTGCAAGTGGTAACCCAGAAAATCTATGGATTGGCTCAATATATTTTCCTGTAATTTTACAGAAGTCAGTAGAATGAGACTAGAAAACCCCATAAAAGAGCAATTGCAGACTAGAGTCATCTCCTTTGTGAGCTGGACTACATCGCTGAACAAAAGAGACCTTGTGAGCCTAACAGCTACAGAAATTGTCAGTTTTTTTCTTTATTTCAAGTTGTGTATGAGCTCAGTATTGCGGATGCCAAAACTGGTTATGTAGTACAACTGTTTTAACTAATTGTCAATCTAATACTTAGGGTGAGCATACATGAAAGAAGATTATCTCCAATTGTTAGCGACCCAATGAATATTTTTGTTTAAGTAAAATATATTTATAGGGTTTAGGCCAGGATTATAAGCTTCATTTTAAAAGGAAAATAACTCTCTAGTGAAGTTAGTCTAGGTAGGGTGCACTGTAATTGCTGTGCTGTAATGGTTTATCTTTGGAGTGTTGTTCAGTAAAATGACATTTGAAGCTCTTAATTGTGTGTTTAACTGTCTTACGGTAGAGAAAGATACTGGATTCCTAAGAAAAGAAAAGTGAATCATAATTTCTACTTGTAATATTTATACTCTTAGAGGATTCTTTGTAAATTCGGTTGTGGTCTACAAATACTGCAAGTCACATAGAAGAGTTGTAGCACACAATAGGGATGTTAAATATCAGTTAATTGAATAGTCGTGTAATCTCATGAATTCTTATTGGTTACTCGACTATTCTATAGGACCCAGGGGTAGGGCAGGCAGCCAGTGCGCTCTGACCCCACCTCTGAGGAGCCCCCTCTAACCCTCTGTATTAGAGGCAGCAGCGTGGGGTGCCAGGCGGAAGCTGGTCCGTGAGGGGAGCCAGTTTAAAAACCAGCTCCCCTTGTGGACCATCTGCCTGTCACTCTGTACTGTTGCCTCTGACACAGAGGCAGAAGTGCGGAGTGGCAGCAGCCCCTGTCTGGAGAGGGGTCTGAGCTCCCAGACTGGGCACAAGCCAGAACTGAGCCAGGCTGCCTGCCCACTTGGCTCCTAATACCCCTTCTGCAGCTCTGCATTTAAAGTGTAGGTCCTGGACCCGTCGCAAACCAGGACTGAGCTGGGCTGCTGGCTAGCCTGCTAAAAAATTTACTGGCTGAGGGGGCGAAGGGTACGTGTAGTCTATAGCATTAACCTATAAGCTTTTGCTTATAGATTAATCAATTACACTTTTACATCCCTAGCACACAATTGGTAAATAAATGAATTTTCCAATCTTCTATGCAGGTTATATACAGTTGTGTTCAACCTTCACTCTGGAGTTTCTCTAGTATTTGACCCAGAGTTCAATATGCTTGGATTATAGACGGCCCATGATGTAGTCTGAACAGAGGTGCATTCATTTTATATTGGTTAAGCCCTATGAATATTTGTTTTCAGTTCCAAGCTCTACAAATAACAGAGCTAATTTTCTTTTGTAATTTCAATATCAGATCAAACTACTGAATCATCTTTTCATGTCTCCCACAACAGCAAATACCAAATACTTAAGAGGAATTCACAAGAAACCCCATAATGGACAACTATGGGGTAACATGTTTATAAGGGAACTTTTTTTTTCTAATTCCTGTCAGTCAGCAGTTGGCTTATGCCTCACAGCATGAAAGTTTATATCCTTTACAAATATTTTCTCCTATAATAGTTTATTTTATAAACTGAGATTATCCAAACATCTGATACTTGTCTATTACTATTAAGTTCTTGACTTGAATGATACTGTGATTAAATGAGTTTTTAAAGTTAATTATGCATTCTGTAAGAATATTTCATTTTAATAATTTTAAATGTTTAGCCTCTTGTTCTTGCACTCTGAGAAAAGGTAAATAAGCACTTTGACTTCTCTGTATTAAAAGTGTGGCTCATTTCTTGCCCCCTCTGCTTGATTTTCTTTAGTCTTCTCAATAGAGAATATTAAAATAATTTAAAATCAATGTTGTGCAGTGATTACTCAGTGCCCCAGAGAGAGAAACATTAAACATTTTCAGACATTAGTTACTAATATTTCCAATCTTCTAACATGCTGCATATACAGAGCAGGAATATTATAAAGTTCTATCTTGATTAAGAGAATAAAAAGAAGGGCATCTGTAATGAAGGTACTTGGGAATGGTATTTTTCTTTATTGTTCCATGTATTTTCATAAGCTAGTGGGAATGGCCTCCACATTTATTTTGTGAATCACTTAGCTATTTTTTTTGTGAGAATTGGTCTTCTAAATTATACAAACATCAGCCTGACATAGGTTTATTCTGCCTTTAATAACCTGCAGTTTTAATGTTAATCAGTACTCAGGGAGCAACTCCCCACCCGCAGTCAGAAGCAGCTGGGCTGGAGTGGCCCCTGCCTGCGGTGCCACTCCAACTTGCTTGCCCCATTTAATCATTAACTGGTTGAACTTAATGTTTAACTGCTTAACTAATTAAACAGGATTCTACAACCCTAATATAAAATGGTATTATACCCTGCATAAGTCTCTATTTAATGAATGTACATCTTTCAAAGCATCAATCTTTCCATAACATTTATACTAAATTATCAGTACAGATCTGCAGATTTTCAAGTGAAAAATCTCAGTCTTTTGAAAGATTCAGTAGAAAGAGGACAAGCTGTGCCTTTAAACAAAACTTCTTTTTTGTGAAACTCAGCTATTTAGAACATAAAATAGCTAAAAAATTATGAATTTTAGTAAATAGTGATATATCAGGCTTATATCAAGCACTTACCCTTGATCACTTCTGATTGCTCCCATGACACCAAGAACTAATGGCCAGCCAGGTCCTAGACTATCACCTTGACTCTGCAAAATCTGTAAAACACACTCCAACTGCTTGAGCCTGATATCAGGATGATTAATGTTTGACAGTTCCTTCAGTGGATTTAATAACAGCAACTGCAGCCTCTAGAAATAAATAGAGAAAAGCAAAGAGAACAACAACAGAGTACAATACATCCTTATATATAAGTGACATCACATAGTACAAATCCAATTTTTTAGAGTGGGATTTTCAAAAATGCCTACAAACCATCAGTGGGATGCTGGGCACCCAATTACCTTAAGCACTTCTGAAAATCATTTAAAGGTATAGCCCCCCCCCCCTTAAAGTATTACATTTTCCAACAAATTTGGAGATACTTTTAAATACTGCAGGTGAACTTTAAACCTAGGAAATGGAACAGTATATTAAAAGACTACAATGTATTATTTAAAAATAAACACCAAACCTGAATAAAGAAGCTGACCAAGATACAACTGTTCCCCATTATAAGAATTACTCTTTTAGACCCAAATATATTTCAGCCACACAGAAATTTTGTGCAGTATAAACTGAATAGTCATCTTGATAATCGTGAAGAAATGTTAGATCATTAAACTGAACATATAATTTAAGATTTCCAGATTATTTCATCTTTTAGAACATCTGTCCCTATTTCTTGAGTGAACTTAAAATTTCTCCTTTTAATAGTTGCTATTGTTCTGGTGATACAATTTTCCATTTCAAATGTCAAATGACCTGAACATTGCAGGTCTCACCAGAACCATCTACATGTTTTGTTAGTCTTTAAGGTGCTACACTATAGGGACAATGTAAGATATGACAAAAAAGGGCTAATTTTTTTAAATTTAAACTTTGAGAAATGAATAGGAGATGGGAAAAAAAAATTAAAAACAGCTGAAGAGAAAAGCTAAAGTATGAATAGGAAAAATCAACTGACTGGCTCTCATATAATGGCTTTATATAGAGAGACAAGATAAAGATACCATTTTTATATACCAAGAGAATCTAGCCTACAATCCTGTGCCTTCTGTCAAAATCCTATATATTACTCTAAACCATTTTAGAACTATTTTGTACTGATGAGGGTGGCCCACATTTTATTCTACCTCATGAGCACCGTGACTTAGCAACATCATTCTTTGTTTTCCATGTGTGAAGGGAAGCAGGTTGTAGCTGATCAAAATGCATAAAGTTGCCCTGAAAATCTAAAACAAAAAGCTGCACCTACAGTATTAATAAACTCAACAGTAAAACGGCTTTGTGAAAGCTATCTGTTGAACTATGCCCTCTAAGGAAGATTCTTATTTCACGTTCATTATGAATTCCAGAAAAGGAAAGAATCATTTCACAAAACTTACTTTACCTGGTTTTGTGATAATGGAGGGTCATGGTTAAACGTCAGTCCTGCTTTAATGAGAGAGGTTAATGCTTCTGCACCCCATTCTCTCATTCTGGAGTTTGGATGCTGGCAGACCTGAAGACACAACATAGCTTAATTTAAATCTCCATTCATTTAAACCAAGAAGATTTGTAAACATTCACAATTCAAACTAGATATATAAAAGTTATGTGATGTTTTAAAAATAAATGATAATCAAATATTAATTTACAAGAATAGAACAAACCGCTGAAACCTCTGTATTTCACTATCTTTTCCTGTATTTCTTAATACAGCCTGCTTCTGTCAATCAATTAGATGGTAAAGGGCCACAAATGTTAAAACCAAGTTTAATAACGATCAAAGAAAACATATCTCTAGGAGAAACTTACCTTCTGAATAATGAAACAATAGGAAGCAATAGGGAGAGAGACAGAAGTAAACAATGTGAAATCAAGGCAGTTCAAACCAAGAAAACAGTTTCACAAATTAAATGAAAAGGCAATATATATCACTGCTAATTTAGATTCAGGTTGAACCACCCTAAACGGGAACTCTCTCATCCGGCAACATCCGTGGTCCAGGAGGACCCTGGATGTTAATGAACAAAAGAGCCCCAGAGCAGGAGGGCCAGCAGTTGAGAGCCCCAAGAAAGGGGAGGCTGATAGTAGTGGGGCCAGGCTTCAGCAGACCAGCAGTGGTAGCAAAGCTGTGGTAACAGGGCAGGGGCAGCGCGTGCGTGCCAGCCCAGTGGCGGGGCTGTGTTGCGGCTGCCCAAGCGAGTCTGTGTGCTGGCTTGGCAGTGGGGAGAGAGCTGTGGCAGTCTGGCTGGCAGTAATGTTGGGCTGAGGCAATCCACCAGGTAAAGTCCGTATGGGACCACAGCAGGTCAGTAGCCCACTCAGGGCCACGTGCCAGCCAGCAGCGGAATTGGTGCCGCAGCGTTGGGGAAAGGGCTGCATGCTGCCATGCTGGCAGTGGGGCTGGAGCAGCAGTTATGGCAGCTGGGCCAAGGCAACCATGTTGCCTGGCCAGCAGCGGAGCTAAAGGAGCTGGCAGAGAGGAGAGGAGGCAGGCTGAGGGGGCCAGTGGTAAGGGACCTTCCCTGGTCCAGCAAATTCCCTCATTTGGGATTGCTCAGGTCCCAATAGTGCTGGACCAGTGAGGTCCAGCCTGTACTGGTAGCTTAAATGGTTTGACACAAAGGACCAAATTCTGCTTTAAAGGGCATATATGTGCGCATGCGTGTATGTGTTTGGTGTATCATAAGTAAAATATACATTAAATAACTATAACATTATTGTACAGAAGTTGGGAAATGTAACATCAAGACAACACTACATTCTTCTTTGAAACCCTTGAAAAAAAGATAGGCATAATGACATAAATAAAAAAGTGGTCTGGTAGCACTTTATAGACTAACAAAACATATAGATGGTATCGTGAGCTTTCACAGGCACAGCCCACTTCTTCAGATGACTGGAGCCACGCAACTGGGCAATTCAAAGGGGCAGCTGCGGGGAGCCCAGAGTCAGCTGGGAAATGCCGCAGGGAGCCTGGGATCAGCTGGGGACTCTTGTGCATTTCAAAGAAGGCACCCACGTGCAGCCCAGAGTTAGCGGGACTTCCCGCTGGCCCCGGGCTTTACGTGGAGTTCTGCATCCCTCCTTTGAAATGTACAAAAGCCCCAGAGGAATGCGGAAGTGCCTAATGACTAGTCAAAAGACTATCTGATAAGCAAATGCTTATCGGACAGTCGACTAGTTGACTAGTCTTTAACATCCTTACACTCTAGCCAAGGTGGAGGAGGGGGGAAGGGCAAAGAAGCCTCTCCTGAAATCTACCCCCAGCTACATGTATAACTTTCCAGGCATACAACAACCATCTTGCTATGATTGCTTCTGCTCTCCCTGCCACATACCATTGAAGTATAGTTCAAACTATGTTTCAAAGATGCTTGGAGATGGGAGTGTCTGACCAAACTGCCAATTTTGGGGATTAGGAAGGACTTTTTCTCTCAGTGAAAGTCTGGCAGGATGCCCATTATGTATTATCCAACTTCATCATAACATCGTGGAGGCCCGGTTTTAGGATAATAAGGATTAAGGCAGCACTTTAAAAGGATGTATGTGCATAAGCAGAATTTATAATTTCATTGCAAGTCATGACTTGTGTTTCATATGGGCCTGTAGGACGGGGTGGAGAAGGGCTACACACTGATGTTAAGAAGAAAAAAATCCCCACCTCACTGGCCTGGCTTGGGGTTGCCAGTGCTCGGGCAGCAGCTACTGCAAGACTTGCTGTGGGCTGGATCCAAGTAAGCTTGGGGCCAGATCCAGTCCATGGGCCACAGGTTCCCCACCCCTATTGTAAGGGATCAGTTGCCAGAGGAAAACTTAAGAGACAAAGGAGATGGCTGATATATTGTGCTGACCTGTAGAAAAAAAGTCTTTTCTCTTAAGTCTTTGCAGGCTAAGGTACTCTTATTCTTCCTCACAGAAGAAGATAAGAGGCTTTGGAAATGAGCTGAATCCCAGAGATTATGCTGAAGAGAGCCAACCCATATTAGTGGTTATTGCAAAATTGTATTTTTTGTGGTAAATCTAATAGCTTTAACATGTCATGAAAATGTGCTCAACTTAATTTTGAGAACATTAACTACCCAACAGACTACATGAATCCAGATTAAACTTCTTTGAGCTACACTGAAACACAAATAGTATATATAAATGTTAAGATAAAGCAAAATGATAATCAGTTTAACATGTATAAAGACAGATGAATTAATTCAGTAGAGAAAAAAAATAAAATAAAATAACAGCTTTAAATGTAAAGGGGATATTCTATAATCATAAAGTCAGACAAGCTAAAACTAAGAAGACTGATCAAAAGTTACATTTAGGTCATACATGCTTCTTTTTACATTTTTAGCGAAGTCGAAAAGAAGCTATTAGAAAGATTTTACTAAAAATTAGATAATAGCATTAATGATAAGTTAGTTACCTCTAGGAGATGACCTGTCAGAGGTCTCCATAGAATCTCAATCCTGTGCATGTTAACTAGTCCTGTTTCCAACAGTTTAGCAACAGCAAAAAGAGATGGTTCCTAAGTAAAATGGAAATTAAACACATGATTAGAGGTACCTAGTGTAATTTTAAAAATCTTCCCCTTCTTTTAATTTACCTGTAAGCTTTCTCCACTCATTACACTAACTGTATCTGGCAACTTTTGGATGTCACAGGCCTCACAGTGCAGCTAAGCAGGACTGGGGTGGTTTCCACAAATACATCAACACTATGCTGTTACCAGCCACAAGGGGGTAGGAAAAGAGAAATACTCCTTTTTTATAACTGTTTCCCCCCCCCTTTTTTGATACATCGAGTTTGCTTGAGTAGCACAACTATTAAAATCCATCCCAAATTTTTCTCTTTCATAGTAATGTATTTCAATTATATCCTTCCCAACAGAAAATCTGAACTCACTTTATTAACAAAAGAATCTGATTTCTATTCAGTCATAACAGACTTAAACTAGAAATAAACATAAGTCAACAATAGAGATTATTTTATCTAAATATTTAGCAAAGCTCATTATTGTTATCCAAAATTTAGGATCATAATTGTAAGCTTCTGAAGAGAGATTTGACCTCTTTTGATATGTATAAAATTAGTAGCATTTTTTTTTATAAAAAAGTTAACTGCCACCATATAGTAAAATGGATACCACATTATATTTATGCTGCAGAGTATACTTTACTATTTCTCCTTAATGCAGGGTTCCTTGTTCTCATTTTTAGTTATTACATTCAAACTTTTGTAACTCAATTTCCTTTCTTTGCATTTGAAATTCCTCCTCCCTGTTTTATAATATTAGTACATAATAAACCAAATAATCATTTTTCTATTTATTTCTCTTGTGACAATATTACCACCAGAGCAATAGACCTAGCAACACACCACCCACTACCATGCCACTCAAGCTCCTCAAATCATCTCAGAAGGTTGTTCTTTGAGAGCATCAGTGCTCCAACTTCTGTCCCCAGTTTTTCCAGATAATGACTTTTTTTTCTTAAACATAAACTGTCATTCTTGTCTTGGGATGTTTTAAAAAAATATTGGTTGAAGATTATAATACATTCCAGGGCATATTACATCCCAGCTTTCTGAAATCTACAAAGCCTTTAAAAATTCATCCATCTACAACCCTATTTATTAATGGAAATGTATGATGTTGTGTTAGAAAACATGATCAAAATACCACATAACTGTTTAGAGAGGATCTAGTGGCACTGCCAGTCATTAAGAACCAGAAAATTCCTTGTCTTAATTTGTTAATTTTATGCTCATACCATATGTTGCATTATCTTATTTTGATATTAAAATACAGTAACCTAACTTGAGAAGAACTATGAGTCTGCTCCTATCTTACAAATATATATATCTGAAAAGTAATAGCAAAGTGTTCTATACCTTGTTATTTCCATATGCCATTTCCATGGCTTCCAGAGACAAGGAACAAAGGGCATTTATTAAATGATGTAAAGACACGTCATCAAGGTACCTGAAAAATACCAGCTATCAAAACACTGTCACCACTGATACAAACAAATATTTAGATCATAAAAATATGTCTCTTACTGTGAGCTTTCAAATAATCTTGAAAGTATGTTGGATATAACTGGCAAATCAGTCATAACTGCTGTAGTTAGAACCTAAAGGACAGAGAAATATATTTTGTAGGTTGCAAGAGAAAATATTATACAATCGTTACATTACAGAATGAAAAATTATGCTTACTGTGCTGGGTCCTTCTACAGCTCTCCCAGGTTTTAAGGCACTCCCAACGCCAGGTTTTAAGCCCAGAATCCATACAAGATGCTGAAACACAAAGGATGAATTTCTAACTGAAGAATACAGATCTGTGCATATAAATACTGTATTTGTATTCTTGGAGAGATCTGATCACTAAATATTTATCTGAGTTCCATGATAAAAGTCTCATTCGTTAGTGAGAAGAAGCTAACACTTTCGTTCTTTTAGAGAGCAACCAGCCTGTACCTGCGTTCTCAGACAGATGTAACAAACTGAGTTCATAGGACAGTGCAAGAGCACTTTTGTGACATTAGATCATATAATGAGTAAAGAATAATTTACCACCAGATGGATTTGAACCTAGGACCTCTGGAGCTGAGTATAGGAGCCTCTACCCTCTGAGCTAAAAGCCAGCTGGCTCCCAGCCCATGCTGTAGAGGTCTCTTGATCTTAACTGTTGCTGTGGTCTAAGTGCCACTGTAGGGAACAGTGAACCACACTAGGTGTGTGGGTTACATAAGCATCTTATGTTGCTGCAGTCATATCAATAACACCCACCTGTTAGAAATCATAATCCCCCTGAATTATAATAAAAAACAAATAAAAAACCAATACATGCATTACCTACACCATACCTGGAGAGTAGCCAAGACAAGCTGCCATGATGTACCAAGAACAGCTCCATGGCAGTGAGCCAAGTTAAGCAATGTCCTCATACACTGGATATTTTTTGAAGTCAACTAGACAGAAAATGTTAGATTATTATATTTTTGTCATTCCTAGCAAAATTACTAATCTTAAAATAATATTAAATGATAAATTAACATCTGCATTTATGTGTTGCACCTATACTAAAGAAGTAACTCATCAGCTTACATCATCTGGTCCCTCCCATTCTCAATTGAAAAAGGATTGGGAATTATTTACAATTTTCTTTCCTTAAATTATTTTAGATGCCTTGTTTCTCCAAGAGTCTAACTTTTAAAAAAAATGGTGTTCAATAGTATAACCATGTCTACATTGGCTGTTTTCGAACCACAGATGAAACGGACAAAGTGCACCTATTATTGAAATTCATTGTTTTAATGAGTTATTCAAGTGTACAAAGAGCCACGGTGGACATCTTTCATTGTAAAAGATCTTCTGTGTTCACAGGATAGGTCCTCTCATCTATGAAAAAACTAGGTGGCTATTTTAAGTAAATGGCCTTTTTATTACAATAAAAGATAATCCATTATCTCTGATATGAGAAAATATACAAGAGATTTCCAACTAATCAAGGTGAGTAGATTCCATTCACTGTAGTAGAATGGGAATCCCAGCAGAAGAAAGTAGGGATGTTAAAATGTGTTCAATTAAGTAATCGTGTAACTGCAGGTGGTATATCAGAGGCAGCAGCTGTGGAAGGGAGGGAGAGTGCGGCTCCCTGGGAGCTGGTACGCATGAGAAGCACGCATATCGGGAGCCTGCTTGTAACCAGGCTCATCAGTTAACTGCGTACACAGTTACACTTTCACATCCCTAGAAGAAAGTGACAGAGTATCAGATACAGAAATAAGTAAATCAACAGAAAAAAGTTACTTAGAAATTGTACTTTACCATTACTGTTCCCTGTGGTTGGAGAGCTAGTGGTTGCCCTACTGCTACAACTTGCTGATGAGACTCACTTGATGGACTGATCATCTGAACATTCTGCCCTTGAATAGAATAAGCTAGAGCACAAAAAAAATTCCTATGTAAAATAAGTATTTTGCAGTACATATTCTATTCACTTGGCTGCAATCACATAGGTAGTAACTTTACTCATATGAGTTGTCGCACTGTGAAATTTGCAGGATTGAGGTTATAGGTTTGATATATTTATATATATCAATATATCTATATCTATCAGTGTCATTATGTCCCTTAATTTTATAGGTAAATAACAGTCTCATATTTATAACTGTATAGGACTTGCAGCATAACAGATGTTCATTTTTAAATGGAAACCAGTTTTAAAACCCCAAAACAATCTCACATCTCTGTAAAAAGTAAAGAAAAGTTATTCATCAGTAATCAGAGTGCTGTGAGATGGACTCTGCACACTCCTACTGTCCTTCAGTACAGCTGAACTGTCTATACATCACAAGAGTGGAAATATGCAAAAGCCATTTGAAGAACACTACCCAAGATGATTATTAGAATAGAAGAAATTAGTGAAAGGGATTTTGCTCCATTTTCCCCCCACTTTGTTTACTTTGTGCATACTCAGTTGCTCTGTTTCTTCTGACAGTTTTCAGTGAGTCACCTTCCCTTGTATGTATGGTTTTTACACACAAAATGAGAAACATTTTAAAAATAAGAAAGGATTATAAAACCACTGAAGTCAGAAAAAGACTTTGAAGATTTGTACCAGAAATTATTTTAAACTTTTTTTTTAAAACGACTGGGACTTTAGATTCCTTTTAAATACCAATTCACTTGCGTATTATTGTCTTTTATAGAATGACTAACAAACTATATGTGCTTCTTCAATTTTGTCTCAACTGGAGAATTTTGGCCATTTGTCAAGCCTGCAGTATACCATATACCTACACTCAAAAGTTCTATCTAATGGTACACAAGCATTGCTAAAGCAGTCAAAACCGCATTTTCTCTATGTAAAGGTTCACTGTGGTTACCATCACTAAGTCACTGTATAATTTGTGTATCCAAAGTGAAAGTGCTGCAGCTGTACAAGGCTATCCCAGTACAGTGCTAACCTCACAGGATGACTGACACATTTAAGAGAAAGTAGGGCTAGTGCACCCATGATTAGTTGCCTCCCAATTGGGGTTTAAAGGTGGCCTATGGGCCATATATGGGAAAAACAGAAGGGCAGGTGAAAGCTACCTGAAAGAGGAAGAACAGGGACAGGTGAGCACTGCCTGGGACAGACAGAAACTGCAGAGATCAGAAAATTCTGCAGGCTCTCCACTGGATTAGGGAGGGATTGAAACTAGCAGAGAGGCTAGTTTTCTGACCCAAACTGCCAGTACCAGGAGGCTGGAAAGGGTTGAGTCACTGGATTATTTGGGGGCAGAAGAATCATAAGACTGATCACTTTTAGGACAGTCACAAGAGTGGAGTCTGGGAGCAAAGGCAGAAAGGAACTGGAAACTAAGTGCTAGTGGACTCATGAGTATATAGTCCTGGAAGTGATGTTCCTGGAGAAGGAAATGGAAAATGACTGTACCTTGGTATGTTTTACTGTGAAAACTTGAAGACTACTGGTTTTTCTATGAAGATTCTGTGGACTATTGTACATGTACTTGAATAAATTATGCCCAACCTGAGACTCTGGAGTGGACACTGAACTACTTTACATTTGGACTAGGAAAACAGACAAGTATAGCTGCTGTGCTGCAGCCTGCCACATGAGGGCACCCCAAACCCATTACAGCTATACAGATAATCTAGTCCCTTTCTGCAACCATCCTGTCCAAAGACTACTGTACGCCTCACCACTTCAGTTTGAACTACTGCAGCTTCCTAACTTTATTAATGCAATCTATAAAACGCAACATAATCTTCTTTAAATAATATTTAATACTGTCTAATTAATGAATATTTTAATTCAAAAATTCCATTTCATTTTACAAATAAATTTTCACACACTGAAAAATTCTAATGTATTTGTTCATGTTCTTATAAAAATTGGTATGGTGCCTTCTAACCATAGATTGCTCCCCCCTGCCTAGCTTCTTTTTTGAGACCTGTGCAAATACTGTGGGATAGCTACCACAATTCTGCATCTGCAAACTGTGCAGTGATGAAGGAAATGCGCCATTACAAATTAGAATAAATCAATTAAATCATTACAAGTTGCAAGGGTGCAAATCTCCAGGTTAGATGAGCTTCTTTCCTTATCCTACCATATAGGATAGTCATAATATGACAAGACAACTAATAGTCCCAACTGCCACATAGGCCAGATCATCCTCTCCTATGGAAAAACTCACAAAGGAAATGGAAGAGGAAAACTCAGTTTCCTCCAAGCCAAGTTTTCCTCAGATAACTCCAGGTGTTTGTGTATTTCTGCATGTGCCCTCTCCCCCTCGCAAAAAAAATGGGTGGCTTTTCCCATAGAAGCCTTACATCTCATGGGATCTACAACAGGCACAGTGCCATCAGCTCAAATATCCTGTACTTCCACATTGGCTCTGAAGATTTCTACCTGCATGTGTTTTTCAACAGGTGTGAGCTATATTTAAGACATGCTGTTAGGAATGCCTAGTCTGTAAACGCATCTAGAAACTAAGGATGTTAAGAAGCGGGTAACTGACTAATTGTGTACTCAATACAAATTGTTAGTTGATAAGCTGCAGTTCTGCAGTTTAAATGTAGTAGGAGTGGGGCGCGCAGGCAGCCTGGCTACTACTACATTTCAGCTGCAAAGCCGCAGCAGGGGGTAGGTCCCAAGATCCGATGTGAGCTGGGACTCAGTAGTCCCGGCTTCCACCAGGTCCCGGACTGTTGCGGTTCTGCTTTTTAAATGTAGTAAGAACCACTCGGTTCTTAGTACATTTAAAAAGGCAGATCTGCAGTGGTTCAGGACCCGGCGTGAGCTGGGACTGCTGAGTCCCAACTCCCGCTGGGTCCCTCACTGTGGTTCTGTCTCCCCTTCGCCCCCCTCATGCATAATGGAGACAGTGCTGGGGGGAATCCGGCTTTTAAGCCAGCTCCTACCAGCATCAGCTACTTCTCACTCCCCCCCTCCCAAAGCTGGCCTCTGAGACTACCTCTAGACTGCAGGTTTCTTTCGGAAGAAGCTTTTCCAAAAGAGATCTTCTGAAAGAGAGTGTCCACACTGCCAAAGCGCATCGAAAAAGCGATCTGCTTTTTTGAAAGATAGTGTCCATTCAGTGTGGATGCTATCTCACATTTAAGCTGTGATTACTATGGATGGAGTGCCCACCGGGGCACCTGTGCTTTTTCCTCTTTCCTCTTCTTTCGAAAGAACTCCCTCAGCTCCATCCACACACGCCTTTTTCCAAAAGAGCTCTTTTGGAAAAAGGCTTCTTCCTCGTAGAAAGAGGTTTACCAATGTCGGAAAAACCCCTCTGTTCTTTCAATTTTTTCCGAAAGAACGCGATTGCAGTGTGGACGTAAGTAAAGTTTTCTCGGAAAAACGGCTGTTTTTCTGAAAAAACTCTCCAGTATAGACACAGCCTGATACAGTAGTGACTCGACTACCCAATAAGCCTAAGTTTATCGGGTTGTTGCCTACTCAATTAGTCGCTTACATCCCTACTAGAAACCTCTTTGTAAGGGGAAACTTTATAATGCAAAATGCAAGGATGTGCAGGAAACAAATCCACTTTAACCTTTAACAATTTACAAGTAGTTTTTCCATCAGAGGTGAAGGGACATGTCCCTTTGCAATGTAACAGAATTAATATGTATCCTAGTGCTGTACATGTATCCATATTGAATGTATCAAATATGTTGGAAGAAAATGTAACAATCTTGCAAAAGAGTTTGCAAAGTGTAATAATTTTGTATATGCTTGTAAAAGAAACTATAAATATATGTCTGTAAAAGATCATTGTAAAATGTCAATCACTATTACTTGTCAATCAAACTATATGTAAATCAAAACGGCTTCCTGGATTGGTTTCAAGTTTGATTGCTTGACCTCCATAACTGTATTTAAAAGTAGCATGTATTACACGTAGTACCATTTTTCTGTTAAGATTCAAACTCATAACAGAGTTAATGATATGCATTGCATCTAATCTGTTATGAATATCTTAGCCAATCATTTTAAAGGTATGCTAAGGTAGCAGCCTCCGGTAGCCAATCAATTTGAACCTTACTACTTATGAATATTCATGAAGCTTGCCTTTATATTCGTTCAGCGGTTCGTTCTGCTCCTTAGGACTAGCCTTAGGACTGCTGCGTCGGGTTCTAGGTTAGGCTAGAGTGTGTGACTGAGGTCTAGTCTTGGTCCCGGGTTTAGAATGAAAAAGGTCTTGTAAAGTCTTCATAAGAAAGGAGCAAAATGGAAGGTTTATGCTTCCTTCTTCTATATTTAGGCTAGGTTAGGATTAGTTTAGTTTAGTTTAGAGATTAGAATAGTTTAGATTTTCGTCGTCGTGACTGTCCGTTAGACTGCGTTGGTCAAAGCATATCGGCCATCGTCGAGTTTGTACGGCGGGAGCATCGCGAATTAGATTAAGGTTTTATTTTTAGGATAGATAGGATTAGGAAACTAGAGTCTAGCTTCCATCGTCTGATCCGGCCACGCCGAAGTGTGGGAAGAGAGGTCGAGGACCAGCGGATTCGTGGAAGACGAACCTACCGTCGTCGCGCTCTAACTACCCTCGAGGGATCGCCTTGGCTGCTCCTCGCCTGCGGCTCTAAATCAGCCAAAGGCTCGTAGGTCGCCAAGCTCGACCCTGTCATCCATCGTGGACGCCTGGTAGTTCCGCCCGCGACTTCCAATTAGTCAAAGGCTTGAGGTCACCAGCACCTCGTCCATCGCCGAAGACTCTGGTAGTATATAGTGTAAGGAACATTGGGGGGACTGCCCTCCCATGTTCCCTCGATGTGTGGTTTTGTTATTTAAAATAGTCATAATATAGTCTTGTGGTTCAATCTTATTTGATTTGTTAAGTTTTTATTTATGCGGCTATTTCTCTGAAGGATTATACACAGGTGATAGATACTGAGTGGCTGTCCGCACCTTTAAATACCATCCCTAAGCGGATGAGTACAGTCACTAGGTAACTGTTCCGGAGAGCTATTTACAATAGTCTGCTCTGAATTTGTAGAAAAAAAGCTAACAGCAACCCATATCTCCTCCCTACCCCTGGCCTCTATTTCCTATTCATGCAAGATCCTCAACTTTGCGGCATTCCCTTGTGGAATCGAAGGATAGTAGGGATGTGAATGGGTAACACTTAAATGGTACATAAGAGCAGCCTCCCACCCACGGCCCTGATTCAGTTGGGCTGGAGCAGCCCCTGCCTGAGGCAGGGGGGGAAGAGAGTAGGAGGCAGCAGGGGAGCTGCTCCAGCTCAGCCATGGAGGGCGGGTACGCCAGCCCAGCCAGGCTGGTGCAGCACCGCACCATGCTCCCTGCCTCCTCCTTAACTTGTTAAATCAATTAAGCCGGATTTTACATCTCTAAAGGAAAGCAGGGGAGAGTGGAGAACAATGCTGCATCTAGACCCAAATTCCATGGAGATAGGGAAAGGTCTCTTCTACTCATAGAAGTAGTAAATAGAATACAATCCATGGAGTTACAAAAAAAAAAAAAAAAAAATTGGAGTACTATAACATGGCAAACTTTTGAAATATGTTTGTGCTCTGCAAAAAACACATGAGAAACGATGCTTACACATTTTAAAGAAAATTGTATGTTGAGTCACAACTTTTCTGCACAAAATAATTAAGATCATGTAACTCTTGTTCTAAAATGTATTTTTTTAAATATATTCTCAGCGCACTCTGGACAGAGGCAAAAGAGCCATTATATCTAGAATGCATCAATACCTGAAATGTCAGTTGCACATCACTTTCCTTTTTCAACCAAAACCAGTTTTCTTTTTTGGAAGTTTATGATAGATAAATAAAATAAATCCCCAACCATGCAAAGGTGTGTACGTGAGCAGGCTTCAACACCTGTACAGTGGTGAGTGAGGTCACAGTCATGAGTATCAATTTGCAGTACGTGCTTCTCAATTTTACATAGCACACCAAACATTTTATGCCAGTAGATACTAAACTTATGTTTATAGTCATGTCATAAAAAAGAAAAGTACTCCACATTTGTCAATGTTAAAACTAACCTCAAGTGACATTACACATTCGTTAATGTACGTGTGACATAAGTTTAGATAACTAAATGAATATACAAGAAAAGCTAAATTATACCCTTACATTTGCTGGAGAGAGTTGCAGTTGTGCTGTTCAGTACAGTGAGGGCATAATGAGGAGGCAAAGAGCCTTTGCAAATTGCAGTGATAAAGGCATCTCTTGAAGTTACAAGACCCAGCTTTCCACAAAGTGCAGCCATGGTCATTTCTGCTTTTAAAATATTTTCTGTGGCAGCTTCATCCGTGCTGAAGAAAGTACAGAGCATTTAATGAAAACTAATCACATAGTCATGATATAGAAATAAGTAACTGATTAGAAGTAAGATAGTAAAAGCCAGCAAGAATTTCATATACAATACTGTCAACACTGAAAACATCAAACAACAAATCTAACCAATTAATAAAAACATTTCAGAACTCTAATTCTTATTACACAGCTTTTCTATTCTGAATGATTTAGCATAACAAGTGTAGAGTGGATGTGCAAAATTGTTTTTATTAAATTAGCTTTCTATCATCAGAAGAATGTTTATGAGCTGTCAAGAGGGGTTATGGGAGAAAAATAGCTAATTAAAAATACTGCAAAGACATAGCTACTAGTAAATAAATCCCTCAATAGAAGCAATCACAGCTTTTATCCTTTAAGTGGTATCATTTCACTGCACTGAAAAATTTCAGCTGCTAGTGTAAAAATGACTAAGTAATTAAAATGTAAATCTTAATAAATCTAATTTCATTGGGTCCCTATGTGAAATAATTCTAAGGAGGCATGTATAAATGTAAAGATCTCATTCTTCCAATATTTACAAGCCAAACATTTTTCTGTGGAATTTGGATACAAGGTGTTTTTCTTTAAACTTTTAACCACACTTTCAGAGTCTAACCCACTTGCAAGCTAAGTACAAAATAATGGCAGTACTGGTTCAGACCAATGGCGCATGTAGCCCAGTATCTGTCTTCACACAGTGGGCAATGTCAGATGCTAGAAAGATAATGAACAGAAAAGTGCAACTATCCAATGATCCATCCCCTGTCGTCCACTCCCAGCTTCTGGCACCCAGAGACTTCGGATACCCAGAAGATAAAGTTACATCCCTGATCATCTTGGCTAATAGCCATTGATGGACCTATCCTCCATGAATTTACCTAATTACATTTTAAACCCTGTTACAGTGGCAGCTAAAGGTTTATATTTTAAGATGTATAAATATTTTACTGAAAAAGATATTAAGAAAACAAACAAAACAAAAAGTTGGAAGACAAATTGGTATAATGAGATTGAGCAGGATGAAAGGGTCCCTATATATGAAAGGGAATATTCATCTTCAATTTGTGTAGTTTATAAACATTTTTTGAAAAATATGAAATACTAAATAGATGTCATTTAACTCTAGTTATGATCCATCTCATTTTTGATATTAGGAAAGCACTCTTTTGGAGTTCTTTGGGTAGAAAGGGGAAAATACTTGCACATTGAGGGTACGTCTAGCCTACAAGCCTCTTTCAAAAAAAGCTTTTTTGAAAGAGCTCTTTCGAAAAAGATTGTAGACAGCCACAATGGTTTCGAAAAAGCAATCCACTTTTTCGAAAGAGAGCATCCAGGCAATCTGGATGCTCTCTTTCGAAAAAGCCCTGTTTGCATTTAAGAATGCCTTGTTTCAAAAAGTGATAGAAATGTAGCCGTGTTAGTCTGGTGTAGCTGAAACAAAATACAGGACTATGTATTTTGTTTCGAAAAAGCTCTTTCGAAAAAAGGCATTCTTCCTGGTAAAACACCGCCGCGTTCTTTCAATTTAATTTCTAAAGAACAGAACAGCAGTCTAAATGCAGGTGAAGTTTTTTAGAAAAAAAGCCACTTTTTGTGAAAAAACTCAGTAGTCTAGACACACCCTGAGTGGATGTGTCCTGAAATCTGAGTATTCGGGGAGGAATTTTTTAAATAATTTCATCTTATGGCAAAATGTCAGCTTCCTAGATATCTGTCTCATTTAATGCTCCAGTAAAAGATCTACACTTTAAACAGAATGATAATTTTTTTTTTATTGTTAGCAGCTACGGGAGTGACCCCCTACTCTTATGGAATTGTGATGTAGTAAAATATAGAGTGCCCTTGTAATGGAAAAGCTTTTACACCAAATATCTACACAAGAAAAGCAATAAAAAGAGGATAGGTATTTTGAAATTTGGTCATCCTTTTCAGAGAAAAAAAGGCTCCCCAGTCACCAGGTCAGAATCTTCAGGCAATTTCTTTGACTATTAACTTGACCCTGAATACGGATATTAACATGATTAACTGATAAAACCTGTGTTTATTGGTTAATCCTAGCAAATACATACACACTCCCACCACACACACACACCACACCACCCACCCGCACCAGCTATCCCCCGCTTGCTTCTGTATCAGAGGCAGCAAGGGGGGAGGCAGGAGCCAGAGCCTGTGGAAAGCCAGCTTTCCTGCTCCCCAGACCCGCTGCCTCCCACAGAGGCAGCAATGCAGGGGGGTAGGCGGGAGCTGGTGCTCGGGGGAGGCAAAACTGGCTCCCCATGAGCAACGGCTCCTGTGGTGCAGCCTACCCCTCCCCTGCTTCACTGCTACCTCTGACAGAGAAGCAGCAGTGTGGGGGGGGGGAGGGTGAAGGAGGCAGGTGGGAGCTGATACATGCAGGAAGCTGGCTTTCAAGCCAGCTCCCACAGAGCCACCTGCCTTCCCTGCCCTCCCAGCGCTGCTGCCTGGGGGGGGGGAGGGGGAGGGGAAGAGAAGGAGGAGAGGCGAGGCAGAGCCGATATGCACAAGAAGCCAGCTTTTAAGATGGCTCTCCACTCATGCATGCTTCACAGAACTACCTGCCTGCCACCTTTGTTGCCTCCCACTGAAACTGTAGTGCCGGGGGGGGGAGGGGTGGAGAGAAGAAGGAGAGGAGGGAGCCAGTGCTTGGAAGAGCAAAGCTGCCCCCCATACTGCTGCCTCTCGTGTGTGTTTTTTTGGGGGGGGGGGCGGCGGGTGTGAAGTAGACAGTACACATCGGAAGCTGACTTTTAATCTGGCTCTCCACGTATGCCAGCTTCCATGGAGCTGCCTGCCTCCCCCCTACTGCCCAGGCTGCTACTTCTGATGGAGAGGCATCTGTGTGGTGATGGGGAGGAGGAGCGGGGAAGGGAGGCAGTATTAGAATATAATCAATCAGATTATTCCTGTAAGGCCAGACTGCCCTTTCTTAGATCACAATCATCACCACAATCATTCCTTCCCCATTTCCAGTGAATAACTTCTTCCTCTACACCTGCCAACGAGACAGTTCAAAAAATCAGTTTTGGACAGAATGGTGAACATAAACTATGAAGGATGAGCAAAGATTAACACAAAATGAGTACCTGGCGTCAAGAAGAAGTGACAGTGCAGCAAGAAGACCACACCAGCAGGCATTCACCATTTCTTCCCAAACAGCTCTGTTAACTTAAAAGAAAAATATGTTATGTACTAATAGATACTGCAAGTGTATTAAATAACTTTTGGAACATATGCACAAATGCTAGCAGTTACATTTTTTTCAGGTTAATAATGTATAAGCCAAAATTACTTTTATATTCTGCTAAATAAAAAAAGTAGTCATATTTGAGAAGACTGAAGTGCATACACCATCCATGAAATCATTAAAACTTAAGTAACATGCCAGTTAAGTCATCATTCATTCTCTTGCCTTATGCACTCTGACTTCTCACCTTTTTAACAAATTCCTTTGCATTTTCAACATATAACCAACCACAGTGCACACGCCCATTGTACTAAATCACATTCAATGCACAACTGTCACTACAAATAGTACTAGATTAAGATATATTCTCTACAGAGATGCATGCACTGGTACAAAGACACTGAGAGAAAAAATATATTTTGAGGTCTTTGAATGGGGGGTAAATATGCACTCTCCATTTGTGGATTTCTAGGCTCCTGGAAAACTTGTGCCAGATATAGATCTGGTTTGATGGACTTGAGGTTTTATCCATGTTGTTTTTTCCCCCATTCTCCCTCAACCTTTGGGATGTCAAGAAATGCAGCATGTCAAGTATTCCTGTGAAGCCATGGCGGCAGCACCATGGAGAACTCTAGATTTGTTGATGAGCTGGTCCATCCTAATGACATGCGGACAACTTCCATAGCTGGGAAAGCAGTACTGGGTGTTGACACCTCAGCACAGATCCAAACAGTACTAATGCCTCAGCTTCTTGGAATATTAGGCAGCAATACTGTTGGAGTCCATTCTTTTTATGCACAGAAAATGGGCTCGTCACCATTCGCTGCACTTATCAACCACCCAACACCCTAATGATTGGGTTGCCTTCCTGATCTTCCAGGGTTTCTGTGAAATGTAGGGTTGAGAACAAGGAGGAGGGCAGGCAGAAGGTAGTACTGGAGAACAGAACTAACTGGAAGAACTTGTTTTATTGCTGTTTTCTTGAACAGCTAAAATAGTATACAACAAAACAGAAAAACAAGATTGAAAAAGTGGCTCATGTCTGAGATGTATAAGCATGAAACAAAGTGAGCAAATGTATGCACATGAGGCCATTCAGCTAAGAAACTCAAATATTCTCGAAAAAAAAAAAAAAAAGATCAAAGAGATAATTTTCAAAAGCATGTTCTGTCAAAGATATTAAAAATGTAACCAACAATTAAATTATTTTGCCCTAAAAATGTTAGTATATAATAGGATGTTAAAATGCATGCAATTATGTAATCATGTAACTGTTACATGAGGGGGGTCCGTGCTGCTGCCTCTGTATCAGAAGCAGCAGCGGGGGGAGGGGATAGACAGCTCTGTGGTGCCGTCCTTTAAGATACAGAGGCAGCAGCACTGCGAGAAGGGGGGGAACGCTGTGTATAACCGTGCATATTAACTGATGGGCCCAGGCTCATCAGTTAACCATGTAAATGGTTACATTTTCACATCCCTGGTATATAACACTTAGGGTATGTCTAGACTGCATCCCTCTGTCGGCAGCGGGATGCAGATTAGGCAGGTCGACATTGCAAATGAGGCAGGGATTTAAATATTCCACACCTAATTTGCATAAAAATGGCTGCCGTGTTTTGCCAACTCAGGAATTTGTCAGCAAAAAGCAGCAGTCTAGAGGGGGATCTGTTGAGAAAGAAAGCCTTTTTCGTCAGATCCCTTATGCCTCCTGCAAGGAGGTTTACAGGATCTGTCAAAAAAGGCTTTCTTTCTCGACAGATCCCCCTCTAGACTGTCGCTTTTTGCTGACCAAGTGCTGAGTCGGCAAAACGCGGTGGCCATTTTTATGCAAATTAGGCACAGGATATTTAAATCCCTGCCTCATTTGCAATGTCAACCTGCCTAATCTGCATCCCTCTGCTGACAGAGGGATGCAGTCTAGACATACCCTTAGAAACTAAATTAATATAAAAGAGAGGTCCTGCTTTTCAGTGTAAATGGGAAAGCAATCTTAACTATGGAGCTGCAAGGATGCTTCTATAAAACCGCATTTAAGACTTCTAAAATAACTGAATGTATCTAAAAATTCAGGCACTGAATCCTGAGATTTTATTTCTCTTTTGTTGTACTTAACGTAGTATCTGCATTTTTGTATACCTAGCTCCTTGTCAGTTTGGTCAGATACTGACTGCAAATCTTGCTGCTCCGAAGACTGGGTTGGCGATGAAGTTGTTTCAGTCATGGTTTGATTATCTGTTTCAGCCTGTCCCAACTCTCCTTCAATCATGGTAGTTATACCACGGACAAGATCCAGTAAACAGTGGAATGCCACAGACATGGCATAACCTTCAGGAATTGTAGGTGGCTCTACTTTATCCAGCATTTCTAGGCTGAAAGATTAAAAACATTGCAAAAATATTTAACAGAAATACTGATCAAGTAGTTGAAGGAAGGAAGGAAGGAACAGTAATGAAAATTTGAACAAATAAATTGCCAATACTCCCACTACTCACTATTCAATTATCAAGAGGTTCTGAGATAATAACCTAAATAAGTTTTAAAGGGGACAAAAAGATTATTACATCAAATACACCCAAAGCTAATTAAAATATGACTAAATAAAAGAGTTCTAGGATGCTCAGATTATTGTAAATTTATGTCAATAAATATGTTAAAAATTAGTCAAATATTTAAACAAATTTCACTGAATGAATCCTTTCATTTTTACCGTATTAAGACAAATCACAGTACCACAAACATATCACTTACAGATTCCAGGAATTTGAACAAAGGAGAAGTGATAATCCAAAAAAAATCACCACAAATTAAACAAATTTCAGATAAGTAAGATTATGTCATGTGCAAGTCACTGCTCATCTGTTCCTATGAAGAGTTACTACAGAGGCCCACCACATCTAGATAATATGTTGGAGGGTAACCAATTATTTCTCATCTCTCACTGAAACATTTGTGTCAGATGACTCCTAGCCACTGCAGCCAAAGAATAGAAGGTAGAGGTAGAATAGGAGTCACTTAGAAGAAAGGGTTGCAATTGACTGCCAAGCAAGGGATCTGGATTACACCCCAATGCCTGCAGTACATCAGCCTCTGGCTAACCTATAATACTATATTTGATTGGTTCCACAAATACATGTAAACCCTTCAGATTAACTGTACAAAGTTCATGTTTACAGTCGTCACTGTTGGATATCATGTGATCAAAACATCATTATTTATTTTACAGTGGCAGCCTCATTGCCTCTCCTTCCCTTTTACTGTTTGTTCCCCTGCTGACTCAAACCCAACGCAGAGCTGGCCAGCACAGAGGGGGAAGTGAGGGCAGAGAGCAGAGGGTGATGTCAGTAGTAAAGCCAGTACAAGGACATACAATGCTGCCCCAGAAACAACCCACTGCCCCCACAACTACTACCCGATACCTCACACAGCTCTCCATCCAATTGTCCTAATTTATCCAGCTGCTCCAGCTCTTAAGACAGGCTCTCGTCTCAGTCACTCACCATTCATACTTCACACAGGAGCAGCTCTGCTATGTGTGTCCCCCCTCTCCGATCCTTGCTTTGCAGAGATGGGGCACAAGAGCAGGGGGACACCCTGACTTCAGCACTTCCATCTTTCCCTCCTGCCCTGGCAAGGTAGGCGGGAGGGGCAGCTGAATATACCCTTCCGCTTGTAAGTATGTGTGCACTGCTTATCAGAGTGGGCCAGACAGAACTTCTGGGTGTGTTGAATCCAGCCCATGGACTGTATTTTGCCCACCCTGCTCTAGATAACACTTAGCCCTGCCTCTTTACAGAGGACTGAACTAGATGACCCATTGAAGTCCTTTCCACTCCTACATATCTATAGGCTAACTTAATAAAACTTAATACCCTTTTCTTTTATCTAGTATATATTTGAGAGTGTGTGCGCCAGTCTGTCTGTGTCCATCCATCCATGAGTCAGTCTGTTCAAAAACTCCTCCTAAATGATAAAAGCTAAACCCACCAAATTTGGTATGCCGCTTCTCTTATCATAACTTAAAGCAAGGTACGGGTTTGGTCATACCAGGACAACAGGATGTGCCTAGAATGTGATTGTTTCTCATCAAATGGAAAGGTAGAGCTGGACAGTTATACTGCCAAAAAGATCATGGGGGGAGGAGGGAAAAGGAGAGCAAGCGCTCCAGCCCCAGCAAACAGCTGCTGGAGTTTACAGGAGTACATACAGATGGGAGTGAATGGTAGCTGAGTCCTCCCACCCCCGGGACAGACTTCCTAATTAGAAGGTGAGAAATATGGGGGACACTAGAGATTTCCATTAACCCAAGGAATATGGGGGACACTAGAGATTTCCATTAACCCAAGGAATATGGGGGACACTAGAGATTTCCATTAACCCAAGCGAACCTTATCACTTCCACCCCAAAATTGAGTACTGTCATGGTGTGGGAGCATAGCGCAGTAGAGAGACTGGGACAAGAGCACGCATCCCTATACAAGTGTGTGACTGTAAACCTGGATTTCCTTAATCTGAGTGTGCAAGCAGGAGGAAAGAAGGAGATCATAGCTAACCCACAGGCTGGGGACAATTTTTATAGTTTTTTTCACATAAGAAAATAAATATGACCATAGTTAGCAGGTGTCGGAGTCAATGAATGGCTCAAAGGGTGAGGGGTGGGATATGGTTGGAACACCAGAAGATGATGAAGATTTTAGCTGCAGAATTCCAAAGAGAGGGGAGAAAAATGGAGAAAGCAGAAGGCTGTACTTGTCACCCAAAGCCTAAACTAGGTTTGAAGTGTGTTAACTATGTAGTAAAAACATGCAATCCCTAAGAACAGCAGGGTAAGTTAGACAGCAGTTGCACAGTTAGTCAGTCTCCTTGTTCAAATAGACACAAACTGCTATTACACCTTTAATAATGCTTGGAATGTATTCTTCAAAAACATTCAGAATCTACGATAGCTTCAGAAGAGAACCACTGCGTTCATTTCTGAAGATTCAGATAATTTCCTTTAAAAATGCACATTTTATATATGTTATCAGTGTACTTCAATTTTATGGGTTCTAAAACTAAATTAATTTGGAAGAGATAGCACTAAAGCCAGGTTTTCACTACAGATTTTTATTGCTATTACTATGTTCCTCAGGGGTTGTGAAAAATCCACGCCTCTGAGCGATACAGTTATACCCATATAATGACATAATCCACTTCTCATGGAGGTGGATTGGCTAAGCCAATGGGAAAAGCTCTCCTGTTGGCATAGTAGCACCTTCACTGAAATGCTACAGCAGCAGAGCTATGCCATTGCTTCACTGAAAGTGTAGATCTGCCCTGAGTATTACTGCCACAGGGAACTGGTATTGTTCCAAGACACAGTGGGTTATGACATATCATGCACCTGTAAGATATAGATTCTTAACCTGAAGTATGAAAACTACTGATACATAATGTCTCTAGTAAAGATCTCATGAGTCATGTCAAGTACCATTTGTAGTTCATATTTCATATCATATGGATTCATATGACACAGTATAGATTAGAATGACAAAATTACACCAAGAGAGCCAGTATTTTTATTTCAACTGAAATTAAAGTTAGGATACTGCATGAAAATTATTTCTCACTGCCTGTAACACCTCTCCTTTATTATAGCAGAACCCGCCCCCCCCCCAAAAAAGTACTATTTAGCCGATTCACATTAAAGAATTATTCACTGTATTGAAGTGACGACTAAAGGTGCAGAATTAACACAGCAATGGCATGGCAAAGAACAAATGACGACGAAAATTGGGATCTGAATCCCAATTATACAGAATAGGTCAGATCATCACATAGGCATCAACAAGAAGAGAATCCACAGAAGGACTAAAATCAGAAATGTGATGAATGTTACTGTATCCCAATGCAAGAATAACTATATAATCAACATGCAAATGGTTAGCCACAAAATTTTATTTTCAGAAGTACATTAATTTTACTACTTACTATGTAGCTTTAGCACTGCCTTGTATTGTTATAGTGAGTATCGGTATCCAGGTGCCCCGATATTCAAATGCAGGTAATACAGTCACACCTCCACCCATTCCCAGCATTCCTGAGTTGGTTTGTGCTGAGGTTGTGCCACCAGATGTATTGCTTGCTATAAATTAAACAAGAACAGAAAATAAAAAATATGCTATTTTAATTAGAAGAAAGAATTATTTTGTGTATTTCATTGTGCGCAGTAATATGCATATAATAATGCAAGAACACATGTCCAATAAAAATTACTCAATTTTGAGTGCCACCTGCTGGCTACAATGAGGTATATTTTGTATGTTTCTTAGTTAAAGGAGCATTGTTAATACCTATGTAAAAGATTTCAAAATAGAAAATATTTTGTATTTCTATATTACCTTCCAAAAAAGAGCTCAAAACATTTTACAAACATTAACACATTAAAGCTAAAGAGCCCTGTGACACGTTAGAGTAAAAAGGTGGTTACTGATTTACCATTAAATTGGATAAATATATAAATAGTTTAACATAGTTATTTCATTTTAGCTTTGCACTTATTCCAAATGTAATAACACAGGGTATGTCTACACTAGCCCCCTAGTTCGAACTAGGGAGGCTAATGTAGGCATTCAAACTTGCAAATGAAGCCCGGGATTTAAATATCCTGGGCTTATTTTACATGTTCCCGTCTGAGTCGCCATTTTTAAATGCCACTAGTCGGACTAACTGCCGCGGCTACGCGCGGCAGTTAAGTGATATTCGAACTAAATCCTTAGTTCGAATTACCTGTTATACCTCATTCCAGGAGGAGTAACAGATAATTCAAACTAAGGACTTAGTTCGAATTACCGTTTAACTGCTGCGTGCGGGCAGTTAGTCCTGACTAGTGGCATTTAAAAATGGCGACCAGAGAACATCTAAATAAAGCCCAGGATATTTAAATCCTGAGCTTCATTCTAAGAATGCCTACATTAGCCTCCCTAGTTCGAACTAGGGGGCTAGTGTAGACATATCCATAGCTAGATAAATAGTAAATATATAATGGCCAAATGCTAGTAACTGGACTACAAGCCCTCAAGGGATCTTGCATTTGTATTTGAATTGCTAGCCCAATGCTGAAGCCCATGCCTCTATACCCCCAGCATGTGTGCCACAAGTGGCAAAAGAGCCCATTTCCTGTGGCATGTGGGGTGGGAGCTCAGCACTGCCCCTCTCATCTGCAGAGCTGGGAGCCCATGCTGTGGCTTAAGCCTCAGCTGCACAGCTGTAGGCTGGAGCAAGAGCTCCAGCTTCCTGCTGGGGGGAAGGGGGAGGATGGGAGAGGCACGTGTCCCTCTAGGGCTGCCCCTGCCTGGCCGTGCAGCTCGTGGGAGCTAAGGGGTTAACTCCCCTTCTGGCTACAGGCTTTCTGCTCACCAAACCCCAGATAATTTATCTTATTTACATATGATTAGCTAACTTTCTCAGTGGAAGCTCAAAAATCCCCCTAGAATAAAAATGATGTACATCAGGATTAGGAAAGCATCTGTGCTTATCTGAAATTTTCTTTTGAGTAGTAAGTCTCTCCATTACAATGGGTCCATCAACCTGGTAGCCTAACCAGACCTATCAGTCAGTCGTGGCAGGGGAATATCCTGCCCCATGCAGTTCCCTCTGATTGAGACAAATTCTACAGACAAAATTATTCCCATCTACTTGGTAACTTATAGATTCATAATTATATTTTGAAGAAAATGTACAACAAAATAAGCCTGAATTTGGATATCCATTTACATCTGTATTCTGGATGATTCATTTGTCTTTGAGTGAGCTGCATCTGTGGATCTTATTGGTTGAAGAATGGAAGTTTTCAATTAAGCACAAATACATTTTCTTATTCTTCACTTAGCTATAGTCCCAGATATCTTACAATCAGATTTGTATAACAATGTGCCACTTATCTGTGTAGAAAGGTCTGTCCTTTAAATACGGACTGCCAAAAAGAGGTAAATTGCAAATCCTCTATCTTCCTTTGGGCAATGAGGTATGGAGAAAACTTTTGCCAAAAATATCATTGGCTAAAGACTGCACCACCAATATGCAGAATATGGTAAATGAATTTATTAAAGGATACATGGCCACCTAGCAGAACGTATAACAGGGAACAGATTTCTCTGCCCTGAATTTGTCAGTGCTTCTATGGACTTGACTTTGTTGCTTGATATAAGGAGGAATAATTTACTTCAAGGAGTGTTATGACAGTTCACAGAGGTTCAACTAGAATAGTGCTCTGAAGGCTGGAATTAGGTTCTAGCATTCACCAGAGCACCAATTTCAGATAGGGCTTCCTGGGAGTCATTTAAATTGCTGTGCAACAACTGAGAGCATTTGCACTTCAACTCAACACGGTAGATTTGTTCAGGCTAACGCATTCAAAGAGTTAGGGAGGCAGGGTAGGTCCCAGTAGCCTAACGGGTAAGGCAACACCCTCCAGAGCCTGAGATTGTGGGTTTGAGTCCCAACCCTGATCTTCCCCCCTCCAGCCCCAAGAGCATCCACCACCTTAACATTCTAGATTGGTTCAGGATAACACCTTCAACGTAAAAAAACCACAAAAAACAAGGTATAAAGACTAACAAAACACGTAGATGGTATCATGAGCTTTCATGGGCAAAACCCACTAATTCAGATGACACTGAAGAAGTGGGCTTTCCCCACGAAAGCTCATGATACCAACTACATGTTTTGTTAGTCTTTAAGTTGCTCCTATACCAGCGTTTTCCAAACTATGGGCTGCGGCCCGGTACCGGACCGTGGCAAAAATATACCAGGCCTCAGCATGGCTGTCAGGGTATTCCGGCCTCCAGCGTGCCCGTGCGGCGCCGCGTCCCCGAGCCCTGGCACGGGCTGGACAGCAGATGCAGCTGGGAGTTCCGGCCTCCCAGCAGGCCCGTGCGGCGCTGCAACCCCGAGCCCTGGCCTGAACGGAGGATGCGGCTGGGAGTTCTGGGCTCCCGGACTGCCCATACGGCGCCGTGTCCCCAAGCCCTAGGCCGGGGTGGACAGAGGATGCAGCCGGGGTTGCTGGATGGCGGTGGTCTCCATGGGTGAGTGGCGGACTACTTCTTATGGGAATTCAATGGCTCCTCCAGGGGGCGGGCTCTCTGTAGGGGCAGCACAGTGCCGGGGAGCGCAGGCCACCTGGCAAGGGCAGAGAGAAAGGGCTTCGTCTCCCCGGAAGCACGTGTATTTTCATGCAGCCAAGCCTGTGTCATTGGTTTTCCTGTCACGTGATACAGCAGCCTCAGCTTGTTTCTGCACAGTGGGACAATGTGCACGTCCTCTTAGGTTAACTGCTTAAACTTTCTTCATTTATTTTCAATAACATACCCTCTCATTTTCATCTTCAATATGGATAAATGGCTGAAGAATGTGACTGGAAATACAACTAAAAAATGTTTGAATGATGTGCAGCCTAGTACAAGTGTGCAGCCTAGTACAAGTGAGAATAAGAAGATAAAAACTGCTTGGACCCGCAATTATTCTCATGAGTATTTGAAATTTGGTTTTATAAGTGTTGGTAGTGATAATTACTTGCCATTATGCCTAATCTGTCTCTCAGAACTATCCAACGCGTGTATGAAGCCATCAAAACTGAAACGCCATTTGGAATGCAAACATCCAGAATACGCGAGTAAGCCCATAGATTTTTTCATAAATAAGAGAAATGAATTAGCTTTTGCTAAAAAAAGCATGAAAAGTGCACTTTCTATGGGCTCTTCAAATGAAAACTTTGTGTTGGCTTCATATGAAGTTTCAAAACTAATAGCCGAGACAGGTTACCCGCATACTGTTGGTGAAAGGTTAATACTTCCTGCATTGAACATTATTACATCCCGTATTTATGGAGGAAAAAAGGGAAATCAGTTGGGTTCTCTGTCTTTATCCAACAATACAGTGAAACGTAGAATTGAAGAAATGGCGAAAAATATCGAAGAAACGCTCATTCATCGAATACAGAATAGTCAGTTTTTTGCATTACAAGTGGATGAAAGCACTGATATAGCTGATGCTGCCAATTTGATGTGTTTTGTTAGATATGATTATGAAAGCTCCATTCAAGAAGATCTCTTATTTTGTAAACCACTTCCAACAAGAACAACGGCTGCTGAAATTTTTAAGCTAATCAATGATTTTATTATTCAAAGCGATATTGACTGGAAAAAGTGTGTTGGACTGAGCAATGATGGGGCTCGAGCAATGGCAGGGTCTCGCACTGGGCTTGTCCCGCGGATTCGAGCTGTAGTGCCTGACTGTGTATGGGTGCACTGTAGTATTCACAGAGAGGCATTAGCTGTGAAAACTATGCCATCACTTTTGAGTTCCACTCTTCAAGAATGTGTGAAGTTTATAAATTATATAAAATCTCGTCCTTTGAATTCCAGAATCTTAACTGCTTTGTGCAACGAATTAGGAAGTGAACATGAGCATCTCTTACTACACTGTGAGGTTCGATGGCTGTTGAAAGGAAACATTTTGAAACGACTCTTTGAAACGAAGGATGAAGTTTTATTGTTCTTGGAGCGACACTGTCCAGCGGCAAAAGATGTTATATTTACATTTAAAGACAGGTTTCATGAATTTGATTGGTTAACAATGGTGGCTTACTTATGTGACATATTTTGTCTTTTAAATGATTTAAGTTTGAATTTACAAGGCACTAAAATTAATATTTTCAAAGTTCACGAAAAAGTTGAGGCAACAATTAAAAAACTTCGTTTATGGGCACAGCGAGTTAACAAGAGAAACTTTAAGTCTTTTTGTACTTTAACTGAATTATGAGAAAAATATGCTGAAACTAATATCTCAGATGCGATTTCTGCAGCAATCCAAGAACACCTCTTGGGGCTAACATCAAGTTTAAATGAATATTTTCCTCCAATTGGCCAGTAAAATGTGGATTAAGAACCCGTTTACTGTTGACACGAAAATGAAGAAATACTACAATTGAGTGCATCAGAAGTGGATTCATTAATTGAACTTTCCTGTGACTCTGCCTTAAAGAGAACTTTGATAAACTCTCCTTGATTGATTTTTGGTTGAGCTGTAGAAATGAATATTCACATTTATCTGAGAAAACAGTCAAATTCTTAATGCCTTTCGTCACGACATATAAGTTTGAAACTAGTTTCTCATTTCTGGTTTTCTTCAAAAATAAATATAGAAACAGATTGAATGTTGAACCAGATTTGAGGATAAAACTTTCTTCTTTTGCTCCTGACAAAGTTGCTATGTGATGCAAAACAACATCACCCTTCCCATTAGTTCTCTTTTTAATTATTTAAAAGCTATAAAGTGCACACAAATGACTTATATTCAACTCATTCAATTATAAATAAACAAACTTTACAACTGTTAAAATTCTACTGATTAAATTGTAATTAAGTTTTATGTTATGTACTGTTATTATTGTGAATAAATAATACACAGTGAAAAGGTATTCATTTTTCATTCTTTTTTTAATATGCATTTATATTTTTGGGCTGCAAAAAACAGTACTAAAAAAATGGGTTCCAACTAAAGTAAAAAGTTTGGGAAACCCTGGTCTAGCCAGCTTTCTATCCATCTTACAGTCCACTTATCCAATCCATATTCCCTTAACTTTCTGGCAAGAATATTGTGGGTGACCGTATCAAAAGTTTTGCTAAAGTTGGCACTGACAGCTTTGGGAGGACCAGAAACTTATTTGCATATTCATCATTTGTTTAATGAATATTCAAATATGCAAATGAATGGTGCCAGTCCTCCAAAAGCTCCTTAATGGATTTACTGGTCCCCATGTCAAAATGTTTGGGAACCCCTGTCCTAGACTATTCATTGTTTTTCAAGTTTTTCCTGTTACAGACTAACTCTGCTACTCCTCTGAAGCTAAGCTCTCTTGCACTTCAAAGGCTGCATGCTATTGTGACGGGATGCGGTCCGGCTACAGAAGACCCCTTGGGGTTGCTTCTGGCTGTACTGATAAAGTCACTGACACTCTTCTTCTTGCTCTCTGGGGCTACTCACCACCCTGTCCTGATGGGCCAAGTCTCCTGGTCTCCCCCAGACAAAGCACAGAGCTGAGATCAACGCCGTGGGCTCCCTGCTCCCCAAAACAATGCAGACATTGAATTACTTCAACTCTGTGGAGAATGCAGTTCCCCACAAAGCAGTCAGGAAACCAAACTCCAAATGGGATCAACACCCCAGATAAATCAGTCTTTCACTGTGTGAGAGTTTCACACTGAAAGCCCATTCAAGTAAATCAACTTTAACAATGAAAGGAGGATGTACACACTGATTGCTCCCTCAGGTAACAATTATTTACTATCAATCCCAGTGTAAATAAAAGTAAACGTATTCAATTCAAACAGTAGGATTTAAGTGATTGCAAGTAAAAATGGACAGAGCAAAGTTAATTACAAATTTAAAATAAAACACATGGCTAGTTCTAACCCACTAAAGCGCATTGCCAACTTTCCCCTAAAACTTCAGGGGGTAGCCGAGTTAGTCTGTTACAGAAAAAAACAACAAATGGTCTGGTAGCACTTTATAGACTTAACAAAACATGTAGATGGTATCATGAGCTTTCGTGGGCACAGCCCACTTCTTCAAATGACCGGAGTTATGAGTAGGGGATATGAAAACTCAAAATAAATAGGAGAGGGGAAGGAGAGGGGGGAGAACAAGAAAAAAAGGAAAAAGGAAGGGGTGTGTGTGAGACAGGGCATCAGTAAGTATCTGGAGAATGGGTACTTGAACCTAAGCAGATCAAAGTACAGTAAACTTCCGATAATCCGGCACCTTTAGGACCCAGGGGGTGCCAGATTATCAGATATGCCAGACTATAGGAAGGGGGGGCTATGAGGGGTCTGGGGTGGAGTGGGAGCGGGGGATGCGCCCCTCGGCGCTGCAGGACCAACCCGGCAGTACCCCAGCTGCTCTGCCCCAGACTTCCCCAAGTCAGCTGCTGCTGAAACTGACCAGCGGCTGATTCCAGGAAGCCCGGGGCAGAGCAACCCAGGGGCGGCACTACGGGACCAACCTGGCAGCACCCCAGCTGCTATGTCCCAGGCATCCCCAAGTCAGCCGCTGCTGAAACTGACCAGCCAGCAGCTGACTCAGGGAAGCCAGGAGCAGAGCTGCTCTGCCCCCGGCTTTCCCAGTCAGCCGCTGGTCAGTTTCACCAGCGGCTGAATCGGGGAAGCTGGGGGCAGCAGCTCCAATTGTCCGGCTGCCTGGGGCACTTCCGGGTTCCAGATGGTGCCGGACCATCAGGAGTGCCGGACCATTGGATGCCGGACCACTGGAGTTTTACTGTAAATAGATAGATTTCTGCTCCTCTCCCTTGCTGCCTCTGATAGGCAGTAGGGATGTTAAGGACTAGTCGACTATCCGATAAGCATTTGCTATGCTTATCCGCTATGAGATAGGCAGCAAAGGGGGGTAAGGGTACTTCAAAGCAGCAGCGCCGCACAGCAGATCCGCAGCTCAGCTGTGCGGTGCTGCCCCTTTAAAACACCTAAGCACTGTGCAACCTGGGGTAAGCTGGGGACTCCCCAGCTAACCCCGGGTTCTGAGTGGCATTTCCCCAGAATCCAGGTCAGCTGGCGAGTCCCCAGCTAATCCCAGATTCCGCTGAAATGCCACATGGGACTGGGGTCAGCTGGGGTATCCCATGACCCCGGGCTCCATGGCTTTGAAAAGAACGTGGAGGTTACTTACCTTGTAACTGTGATTCTTTGAGATGTGTTGCTCATGTCCATTCTAATATAGGTGTGTGCGTGCAGAGAGCACGCGCTGTCAGAGACTTTTCCCTCAGCAGTACCCTTAGGGCCAGCAGGGAGCCCCTGGAGTGGCACGGATATAACAGCCCATATATACACCCCTGCTGGCCCCCTCACCCACTGTTCCTTCTTATCGGCATATTCCAGATAAAGGGCGATGGGCGGGGATTTGGAATGGACATGAGCAACACATCTCGAAGAATCAGTTACGAGGTGATTGCTCATGTGCATTCCAATATAGGTGACTCCAAAGCAGAACCTAACTAGGCGGAGGGCCGGATGTCAAAATCACAGAGGAGTTAAGGACCGCCCTACCTAGGGCAGCATCCTCTCTGGCCTGATGGGACAGCGCATAATGGTTGGCCAACATGTGGACCAAGGACCATGTGGCAGCCCTACAGATGTCCAGGATGGGAACCTGTGCTGCGAAAGCGGTGGAAGCTGCCACAGCTCTCATGGAGTGTGCTCTAAGGGTCGAGGCTGAAATGCCCGCTAGAGAGTAGCGCTCCCTGATACAGGCAGTTATCCATGAGGCGATCCTCTGAGTGGATACAGGTTGGCCTCTCATGCATTCCGCGATAGCTACGAAAAGTTGTGATTTTTGGAACGGTTTGGTCCTATCTAAATAAAAGGCTAGTGCCCTATGATGTCTAATGTGTATAAAGCTTGCTCTTTCCCCGACGCATGCGGTTTCGGGTAAAAAAATGGTAGAAAAATATCCTGGGAAGTGTGGAATGCAGAAATTACCTTCGGCAAAAAAGCTGGGTGAGGGCAGAGCCGGATCTTGTCTTTAAAAAATACTGCGTGGGGGGAATATGACGTCAACGCCCTGAGCTCAGACACCTGCCTCACGGATGTGACTGTCACTAGGAGGGACACCTTATATGATAGGTGAAGGAGGGAGCACGTGGCTAGTGGTTCGAACGGGGGCCCCATAAGTTTGAATAGTACCAGGTTTAGGTCCCATTGGGGAACGGGTTGCCGGACATGCGGATAGAGTCTGTCCATTCCTTTTCGGAACCTGTTGACTATAGGGTTGGCAAATAGCTGAAATGGCCGCTAAGTGGACCTTAAGAGAAGAGGAAGAGAGATGCTGGAGCCTAAGGTCCAACAGGTAATCCAGGATCAAGGGGACTGGTGCCCACCTCGGGTGTACCCCCTTCTGAGAAGCCCAACAACAAAACCGCTTCCACTTAGCGAGGTATGTAGTTCTAGTGGAAGGTTTTCTGCTACCCAGAAGGACTTCTTGGACTCATTGAGAGCACTGGAGCTCCTCTGCCGTTAACCATGAAGCTTCCATGCTGTCAAATGGAGGGACTGTAGGTCTGGGTGGTGAAGCCTGCCCTAGTCCTGGGATATCAGGTCTGGGACTAGTGGGAGGGTTACGGGCCTCTCGCATGAGAGGCAGAGGAGGGTCAAAAACCAATGCTGTCTGGGCCACGCTGGAGCGATTAGAATTAATGACGCCTTGAACTCCCGCACTTTCAACAGCATCCTGTGAACTAGTGGGAAGGGCGGGAAGGTGTACAGCAGGCCTTGTGGCCAGTGGAGGAGGAGAGCGTCCCCTAGGGTCTCTCAACCCGGTCCCATGAGGGAGCAGTAGTGGGGGCATTTCGTGTTCTGCTCTGTGGAAAACAGATCCAGATGGGGAAACCCCCACATGCGGAAGATGGATTGGGCAACGTCCCAATGCAGGGACCACTCGTGGCTCACAAACGATCTGCTCAATCTGTCCGCTAGGACGTTCTGTGAGCCCGGGAGATACGAGGCCATCGGGTGGATATCCGCCCTGATGCAGAGTTCCCATAGGCTGATTGCCTCTGAGCACAGGTGAGGTGAACAAGCCCCGCCCTGCTTGTTTATATAGGCCACCGCTGTCGTGTTGTCTGACAGGATGAGGACAGCCTTGCCCCTCAGGTGGGGAAGGAAAACCACACAAGCCAGCCGAACCACCCTGAGTTCCCTGATGTTGATATGCAGGGAGGTTTCACGGGGGGACCACGTACCTTGAGTGTGCAGCTCTCCCAGGTGGGCTCCACAACCCATGTCTGACGTGTCTGTGACCAGTCGAATGGACAGGACTAGCCGGGAGAATGGGACCCCTGCGCAGACTTCCACTCGATGGGTCCACCACTCCAGCACAAGGAGGACAGGGACGGGGACGGTTAACACTCTGTCCCAGGAGCGGACGGCCGGGTTGTGGACTCAGGAAAGCCACATCTGAAGCAGGCGCATGCACAGTCTGGCGTGTTCACTGGAAAATTCTGGAGCGATCTGACCACCGACGGTAGCGTGAGAAAGCGGGAGCTGGGTAGAGAGGCTCTCTGAGACCAGGAATCCAGGGTCGCACCCACTAATTCTATTGTCTGGGTACGAGTTAAGGTGGATTTGTCCAGGTTTAAAAGAAGACCCAGTTCTTGAAAAAGTTTGTGGACTATGGCGATGTGGTCTTTCACCTGGGTTTCCGACTCCCCTCGGAGGAGCCAATCGTCCAAATAAGGGAACACTTGGACTTCCCTTTTTCTGAGCTCGGTGGCCACCACCTCCATACATTTGGTGAAGACCCGGGGGCTGGGGCTGTAGAAATACCAAAGGGGAGGGCCGTGAATTGGTAGTAGTCCTGGCCCACAGTGAACAGCAGGAACCTTCGGTGGAATGGGGCGATTGAAACATGACAATAAGCGTCTTTTAAGTCGAGGGCAGCAAACCAGTCTCCGGGGGCTAGGGAAGGACTGATGTACGCCAGAGTCACTATTTTGAATTTTGTCTTGACGATGAAGAGGTTTAGAGTTCTGAGGTCCAGGATTGGGCGAAGGCCCCCTTTTGCTTTTGGAACCAGAAAATAGTGGGAATAAAATCCTCTGTTTAGAAAATCGAGGGGAACTCGTTCTACCGCCCACAAGTTGAGAAGGTGGCGAGGCTCCTCCTGTAACAGAGGCTCGTGAGAGGGGTCCCTGAAAAGGGGCGGGGTAGGAGGTTGGGAAGAAGGGGGCAAGTGGAAGGGGAGTACATAACCCGTTTCCACTATCCCCAGAATCCATCGGTCTGAAGTGACAGACCACCAGGCCTAGAGGAAACGGGATAAACGGTCCCGGAAGGGTAACAGGGAGACTGGTAAGAAGCCCTCGGGGATTCCGTCAAAAGTCCTGTCGAAGTCCGGGGGGCTTATTGGGAGGCCTCTGGTTAGAATCCAGGGCTGGGCGAGGGCGGCACCTATTGTTCTTGCCATTATTGCCCCTGCCCCTACGATGGGTAAAATCGGGGCATGGGCCCTGAGGAGGCATTCTAAGGGCGTTCCTATTCGTATATGAACGCCTCTGGGTGGCAGGTGTGTGTAGGCCCAAGGACTTTAATGTGGCTCTCATGTGCTTCAGGCCATGGAACCACTGGTCAGTTTGCTTGGAGAAGAGCAACGTGCCTTCGAAAGGGAGGTCCTGCAAGGTGTTTTGGACTTCCGGCGGCACTCTGGAGCCCTGGAGCCACGACGCAGGACCACTCCAGTGGTCATGACTTGAGAAGCCGCATCAGCCACATCAAGTGCTGCTTGTAGCGCCGTTTGAGAAATTACTCTTCCCTCCTCCTGAAGGACCTTATACTCTGCACAGGAGTCTCTGGGGAGCAAGTCTGTAAACTTGTCCATTGACGCCCAGGTGTTGTAGGAGTATCTGGACAGAAAAACTTGTTGGTTGGCAATATGGTATTGGATGCCCCCAGATGTGTAGACTTTTCTGCCCAGTAAGTCGGTCTTTTTAGCCTTCCTGTTCTTAGGGGTGGCCACGGGCTGTTCCTGCCTCTCCCTCTGGTTGACTGCCTGAACTACTAAAGAACTCGGGGGAGGTTGGGAGAAGAGGTGTTCATTACCCTTTTGAGGAACAAAATACCTCCGTTCCACATGCTTATCAGTGGGCGGGATGGACGCCGGGGTTTGCCGCAAGGCTGTCGAGATCTTGGCTACTGTCTTGTTTATTGGCAACGCCACTCTGGAGGGAGTGTCTGTGTGCAAAATGTCGACAGTTGGGTCTGAGTACTCAGAGACCTTGTCTGCCTGGACTCTGAGACTTTGGGCCATGCGGTGGAGGAGGTCTTGGTGGGTCCTGGCATCCATGGAGGGAGCAGAGTTGGCCAGAGCCTCGTCTGGGGGAGAAGGACAATCACCCCTTTTCCATATCGCCCACGGGGGAATCTGTACTGCCTGGATCGTCCGAAGTGGCCACGGAGGGAGGGAGGAGAGGTTGGCTCACCGGAGCCGCGCTCTCTCCTGGGCCTGGGGACGACTGGCCCAGAGGTAGCGAGTGGGCCGAAGTGGGGGACTGGACAAAAGGAGTCGCCGATGGAGGGACTCATGGACCTGACGTGACAGAAGCCGGTCTAGGAGGGTTCATACCCTGGCCCTGATGGTAGGCCCAGGGGGTCCAAAAAAGGCTACTGTCCGGGTGGCTGAGGCGGCCACGTCTGCTAGACCATCGGTACAGGGATCGGCTGAGCCCACTGTTGTTGGTACCGATGTGGAGAAGTACAGTGCCAGGAGCGGTGCCGTGAATGGAACCAAGAGCCTTGTGAAGACCATGCAGAGTCCGTGTCGGAGTCGACGGAGTACTTCAAGGCGGACCATGGTGGTGCCGATGCCGATGTTGATTGTCCTGTGGCATACCGAGACATGGCTTCTGGCTTGCCACGGTGCCGAGGCGGAGGAGGAGGAGGCATGGCCGAGACGGGGTCCCTGACAATAGGTGTCATGGTGCCGGGGGCCAGTAGCGGTGCCTGTCGGGTAATCCGTGTTGCGTCCTGTGCTGGATCCGGTGCCAATGCCACTGGTGTGACAGTAGCCGGTGCCAGGGGAGGTGCCACGTGTGCTACATGGTCAGGGCTCGACAAACTATACAATCTACTCGCCTGTGGCGAGATTTCAGCCGCGCGCCCCGTGCTCATTTGAGGCGCGCGCATGTGCAATGCGGCTCTTGCGCATGCGCAGTACGGGGCTGGCGAGCGGTTTTCACCGCCGTTTATCAAGCCCTGCACATGGCTGTGCCGCACCTTGTGCACCGTTTCACCAGGCACCCTGGGGGGGAGCGGTACCGGGCATCCCCGTGCCATCTTTAGGGTGCCAGAGTGGGCAGAGGGGAGGGAGAAGAGTCTATAAGGACCCTTGCTGTCTCCAAAGCCTCCAGGGTGGACAGGTCCGGGAGATCCTCTGAAGGACCCACATCCCTCCGGTGTAAGGAGTAGTCACCCGGCCTCAAAGGCCTGGGCTCCAGACTGGCTGACGCTGCGTGCCCCACTGTAGAGCGCACGGAGGGCGCGTGCCTGGGTGGGGACTGACCCCTATTAGGCCTCTCCTTCCGTTTGGTACCGGCGACTGGGAGCAACATCTGGCCCTGCGCGGTACCGGGGAGGCACGGTGCGCAGAGCTGTCATGCACCTAAGCCGGTGCACTGTTGGAGCTCGCTGCTGAGTCTGGTGCCGGTGCCGGCCAGGAGTGCTGCCTCCATCAGGAGCGCCTTGAGTGACAACTTGCGCTCTTGTTTGGTTCTGGGCTGAAATGCCTTACAAATCTTGCACGCATCTGTAATGTGCGATTCTACCAGACACTTCAAACTCGATGAGTGTGGGTCACCACATGGCATAGACTTGTTGCACTTCTTGCAGGGCTTAAAGCCTTGCAGGCCAGGCATGCCCTGCCACGGGTGCACGGTGTGCCACGGCGGGGTAAAAAGCAAACTACAAATGAAAGTCTTTAACTAAATTAACAGGTACTTAACAAAAGTTTGCTAACAAAGGAGAAGAACAGTGAAGAGAACAACTCGAAGACGAGCTGAGGGTTGTTCCAATGACCGTCACGGCGGTAAGAAGGAACTGAGTGGGTGAGGGGGCCAGTAGGGGATATATCAGCGCCACTCCAGGAGGCTCCCTGCTGGCCCTAAGGGTACTACTGAGGGAAAAGTCTCCGACGGCGAGTGCATGCTGCACGCACACACCTATATTGGAATGCACATGAGCAATCACTCAAAGAAGAAGGTACATTTCAAAGCAGGCACCCGCGTGCAGCCCGGAGTCAGCATCAATTAACCACATTTTTAACATCCCTAATAGGCAGCGAGGGAAGGGGGGAAGCAACTACTCAAGTCACTACTCTATTGTCCGATAAGCTTATGCTTATCGGATGGAGGACTAGTCGCTTACATCCCGTGTCTGCATACAGAAGTGAGAAGTGTAAATCTACTTTTCTGATTACTACTCTACTAGCCCCAGCTAATCACAGTTTCCCATTGCAGAACCGAGACAGCTGAGAAGAGAAAGTTACTCAACTTGTGTAATAACAATGGCTCTTCAAGATGTGTCCCACTATTAGTGCTCCACCAGAGGCATATCTGCACCCTTGCGCCTCTAATGAGAGATTTTAAGTAACATGTGCTGTCCCTCCCAAGTGGTCTGCCTCAAGACTATCCAGCAATGCACAGGTGAACTCCCCCCCAGTTCTTCACCTACTTCAGAGCTCCATATTGAGAACTCCAAAGTAGAGGGAGAAGGGTTTGGATAGCCTTTGAGACAGTATTCAGGAGCCTCTGGATCTTTCCACAAACAAAACGAAGGGCTAAGAGGATTTCCTAAAGTCCTTAATCCTGTCCAAATAGAATGCTAGTGTGATTCTAACGTAGTATATGCAGAATCACCTCTCTGTTGTTGTGATGTGGGTTTGTGGGGAAAAGACAGGGAGCTGGATCTGCTGGTTCATATGGAAAGTGGAAGCAACTTTAGGGAAAAATTGGGAAGTGAGCTTAGGAGTGATTTTGTCTTTAAAAAAACCCCCCACGAAATACCACAATTCTCATCAATGCCACTATGTCTATGTACCTAGCTGAGGTGATGGCAATTAGAAAAGCTGTCCTCATGGATAGAGTCAGAGCAAGTTGCAATGAGTTCAACGGGAGGCCTAGACACCTCTAAGATGTAAGTTAAGAGTTGGAGTGAGTAGTGCCACATGCAGGAAGAGATTTCCAATGCCTTAAGGAAGCTACATCAGTAGATGAAAACTAACTTTGCAGTGGAAAGCCATTAGTGACGTAAAGGGTACCTTAAGGAAGCAGAGTGAGAACTTTGACCTTTTGAGGTTTATCACGTAGTCTAAGATCAGAGGAAGGAAGGGCATGAATGAGTCTGTGTATTTAGAATTACGCCAAATTTGGAATCATTTCCTTTTTTGTAGGTAAGAATGTCAAGTGGTTGACTTCCACCTGTGTAGCAACACAGATATATGAGCTGCTGCAAATACCTCAGAAGGAGAAGTAAAGTAGAAAGGAAAAACGTCTCCCCAAAGACAAAATGTGTCCTGGGAAACAACTGGGAATTTGACAATTTAGGCCAAACTTCTGATAGCCAGAGATTTTAATTGAAGTTTTCTATTTCCCTTAGAAAAGCTCTACAGCTCAGGAAGTGGGGAGCAGGGAGTGTCCTGGCTGACACAGAAAAGTAAGTTAAAACTGCAATGAATGTCGTGTATCAGGACATTCCCCTGTTGACAGAGACTAACATGTCTCATCCTGCTGTCAAGTGAAAGCAGAATGACCTAACCCAGGGGGTGGCCAACCTGTTACAGACGAAGAGCCAAAATAGTGGTGGATACAGTGCAAAGAGTCAAGGGAAAGAAGCTGTTGAGGAAAAAAAAACAAAAAACAAAACAAAAAAACGCTGCCCCTTTAAAAGCTGCGTGTGGCCCAAGCAGGCTTCTGTTGGCCGCAGCGTCGGATCTCGCTGCGCCAAGAGGTGCCCTGCCCAGACAAAGAAAAAAGATCAGAGCAGGGGACCGTGAGAAGAGCCGCGGGTGCTGCAATTTTTCCTTTAAAGAGCCACGTGCGGCTCGCGAGCCGCGGATTGGCCATCCCTGACCTAACCATTGCAACAGGCTTTTAGACCATAACACAACCAGGAATAAAGGCATATTGAGAAATCTGAACAACATTGCACTTTTCTGGGTTCAAACTAGTTTCTCACTTTCACAAGAACTACATTTATACTGAGAATTGTATCAAATAAGCAAATCTCATATGCACAAATAATTGTTAACTATTTTAAGAAATTATTATGACATTATTTGAAATAAAAAAATGCAAACAAGCTTTTACCAGTTTGGGTTATTGCAGTTGATGTGTTTCCTGTGCTTGGTACAAGAAACAGCGACTGGATGAATGATCCCAGTGCATTTACAATATCACGGAAAACCTTGGTAGAGTGCGGTTTCATATCATAGGACTGACAAAAGGACCTGTAAAGTGTTTAAAAATATTTTTGAGCATATAGTCAATGAATTAACGAGTAAAAAGTACATTTTTAGAGCCACCTATTTAAATTAACATGCAGGTATGGTATGGGCAATGCTTATATGTTGAGCTTATAACATTTTTAAATTTTGGAAAAAATATTCACGTTTCAAAGCACTGAATTGAGGCAGGGAACCTCCGGCCCATGGGCCACATAAGTTTCATCAGCATTAGCCACTGGCGGGCTGCCAGACGGTATGTTTACCTGAATGCCACAGGCACAGTCTCTCAGCTCCCAGTGGATATGGTTCCCTTTCTTGGCAAATCAGACCTACCAGAAGTGGTGGCCTGGCCCATGCGACTTCCTGCTACTCCCATTAGCTGTGAACCGCTGTGAGCAGCTATTTCTGCAGACGCTCAGGTGAACAAATCGTCTGGCGGCCCACCATCAGCTAACCCTGACAAACCATGTGCGGTCAGCAGAGGTTCTCCACCCCTGCATTAAACCAAACAAGTGTATTAATAATGACTTGATGCCCAATGGTCAATAAACATTCCCATGTACTTCAACAACACTCCATCCTGCAAATTGTATTGCTTTTAAGTACCTAAAAACTTAGCACAAGTATTTTAAACCTTTTTTTTTTTTTGCTACAAATATATTTTCAATTAATACATAAAGTAAAATATGGTATAAATATTACCTTAACAACTGAGGCTGCACACAAAGCCTGTGGATAGATTCCACTGCAACAGCTCTTAGCCACTGTGGTTTGTCTGCGTCCAGAAACTTCACTAGCAGTGACAGAAAGATCTCACATTCTGTTACCTGAAAGAAATGGGTTATAGTCATAAAAAGAAAAAAACGTACAGCCGGTCCCCGAGTTGCGAACAGTCGAGTTATGACTGTTTGCATTTACGACCAAAGCTCCCATGGAGCAGTCGTAAAGGCGGTCCCCGAGTTACGAATGCGACCCGCGCTTACGAACAGCGCGGTCGCTATGTAACTCAATGGGGTCCGAGTTATGAACAGATCGAGTTACAGCCAAGTGTTTGGTTCGTAACTCGGGGAGAGATTGTATTATATCATCCCTAAGCTTGTATTATAGCAGCAAATGCCAGTATCTCTTGCACATATAGAGTTATTCTGTTTGGCTTAGGGTTTATAATTCCTGTAAGCAAGTTTTAAAAAATCCTTTCCCCTGCCAGTCCTCACACACACCCCACAAATGATCACACAAGTATTGATTTATGAAGCATATACTGTGCATCCAAAGGCTTTAAAAGGAATTAAATACTTTACAGCATATTAGTTTGTCTTATCTAAAGGCAGAGAAGTAAGCAGTAGCTGAAGGTTAATCATTATAGTGAAAAAACACTTCCAAGTTCTGTTTCAACAGAATAGTGTGATAACAGCACCAGTGTTGGCAGAGAGCTCTAGGTAAACCACCTCCATAAGGGAAGTAACTAACCACTTCCCAACGCTGTTTACACTGCACTTTACAGTGTTGTAACTTCCTGCCCTTGGAGAGTGATAGGGTTCACAAATGCTTATCAGATAATCGATTAGCCGCTTCCCCCACCCCTTGCTGCCTCTATCAGATAGAGGCAGCAAGAGGGGGGAGAAAAGGGGAGTACTTCAAAGTGGCAGCACCACATGGAGCCCGAGGTTAGCTGCTCTGTGAGGCTCTGCCACTTTGAATGCCATAGGGAGCCTGGCGTTGGGCTCCTTGTGATGTCTCAAAACAGCGCAGCACAGAGCCCAGGGTCAGCGGGGGAATCCCCACCTGCCCCCAGGCTTCGGCACTTTTGCCTTTGAAGCATAGCAACAGCCCTAGGGTTGTTCAAAGGCAGAGGTGCCCTGTCGACTAATCAAACAGTCAATGCAAAAATGCATTTACCTGATACTTAACATCCTTAGTTGGGGAAGGGAGGGCTCAGAAAAAAAAATTGAGAAGTCCTGCTCTAAAACAGAATGGGAAACTTACAGCCCACAGCACATCCCTGTGACTCGTGCCACTTCCTGCAGCTCCCATTGGCTGGGAACGGCGAACCATGGCCAGTGGGAGCAATTGAGGGCCATGCCCGCAAATGGTCAATGTCAGCAAAATGTCTAGCAGCATGCCAATGGATTACTCTGATGGGCCAAGTTGGCCAGCAAACTGTAGTTTACCCACCACAGCACTAGAGGGAGACTGTTCTAAGTTACTATAGATAATTCTCTCCCAGGTGTTTAGCTGATGGTTCTTGCTCATATGCTCAGGGTCTAACTGGTTGCCATATTGGGAGGTGGGAAAGAATTATTCCCCAGGTCACATAGGAACATACCCTCAGAGGGAAACAGGGAGTTCACCTTCCTCTGTAATATGGGACAAAGGTCACTTGCTGGTTTGAACTAGAGTAAATTGTAGATTCTCTATAACTAAATTCTTTAAATCTAGATTTGAGGGCTTCAGAAACTCAATCAGAGTTTATGGGTCCACTACAGGAATAGATGGGAGAGGAGGTGTGCAGAAGGTCAAACTAGATGATCATAATGATCCCTCTCTATCACTAAAGTTTCTGAGTATATTCCATTTCAATAAGGGGGGGGTGGAGGCTGTACTGTCTTCAAACACAAAGCATAGTAAGTGAACATGCAAATACTGAAAACTATATCCAGTGTATACAACTGTAACCATTAGTAAGCTGATATTTACAAGCAGCTAGCACACCCTGATACAGAGTGCAAGCACACATCCAAGAAGTGTAGATCTCTGAAAGCAATACTGGAGTATACTCTTACCAGCAAACTGTAAAACTGCTTGATCAAAACAGAGACTACTCTCAGCAGGCGCATGCAAATAGGAAAATATGGTTTCTCTACTGGCGCAGGTGAAGATGATGTGCTGGAACCCTGTCTGAACTTGATATTTGGGGAGAACAGCTTGATCACAAGAGGGCAAACCCTCTCTTTAAGAAGGAAACTAAATTCTTGATGCTGTAAAGAAAAAAATTTAGCAATGAGTTTTGTAAATTAAAACAGTAATCAATTCTAGGATTTAACAGTAAACTTTCTTCAGTAGGTATCAGTGCCTAAGCCAAAAACCATAGCCATTTTTATTTAATTAATCCAGTAGTTAAGAAAAAGGAAATTAAAATATTGGAGATGGTGTTACCTGGAATAGGGATGTCAATGTGTAGACCACTACACAATTAACTAATAAGCCTGAGCTTAGCAGTTAATCCTGTTGACTACGTGAATTCCTGCCACCCTCCCCCCACATCTCTCCTCCACCCCCGACCGGCAGCAAGGTGGGAGAGGCAGGAGTGAATGCCTATAGGGAGCAGACTTTAAGCAGCTCCCCATGAACACCAGATCTGCCTGTCTCCCCCATCCCTACACTGCTGCCTCTGATAGAGACAGCAGTACAGAAGGTGAGGGGGACAGGCAGGAGCTAATACATGCAGGGAGCCAGCTGCACTGGCTGCTGGTCATGCCTCCGGGGGACTATCGAATAGTAGTAACCACTAAAATTTTATGTGGTTACACGACTGTTCAATTACATGCTATCTAACATCCCTAACCTGGAAAGATGTCAGTGATTAACCTTTGTCCAACTCTTGAGAATCATTTAATTTTATTGAAAAAAAAATATTCGCCATATTTAGAATATGCTCTTAGTACTATGAATATATACATGGCCAAATTCAGAAGTGATACAGGAGGCCCCCAATTTGCGACACGATTGGTTTCTGGTGAAGCATCGAAAGTAGGGGGCATTGTAACTTGAACCCTCATTTATGGTAGGCGCTGTGTGGCATCGTAAATGCGGGCCAAGGACGTAAGTTGGGGGTTTTCGGCCTCTTCCGCACTTACAAAAATGGTTGTAAGTGCGGAGAGGTCGGAACTCAGGCGGTCGCAAGTCAGGGACCTCCTGTATAAATGTTGGTGTAAATTATGTACTGAGGGAATGGAAAGGAGGCATGCAGCAAGGAAACTATGTTCAAACAGCATATGTTGCTTTTCATGCTACATTCCTTCTCCCTGCGATTTATAAATTAAACTAATCTACCAGTACATGACTTATATACCTTGCTACTGAATGGGTTACTGCAAGGTAAAAGTTGAATGTTTCCATGCACCAAAATTTATGGTTTCCACAAAGTTGGGCAAGGAGAACCAAATTAGGCTTGCTAGGGGAACTGTGTTGCCACGATATATCTTCCATGTTCTGAATAGGGATGTAAGCAACGAGTCGACGGTCTGATAAGCAAAGCTCATCGACTAGTCGCTTTCCGCCCCCACTTGATGCCTGTATCAAAGGTAGCAAGAGAAAGGGATCAGGAGCCGGTGCTGGGGGGGAGCCGGCTTAAAAGCCGGTTCCCCCCAGCACTGTCTCCATGGTGAGCAGGGGAAGCAGAGGCAGAGGCAGGAACCAGGCGTGAGCTGGGAATCAACTGATTCCCAGCTCATGCCCAATCTTAGACATCCCACGCCTCTGCTTTTTAAATGTATTAACAGCTGCCAACAGAAATGCAGGGGAAAGGGGGGAGAGCCAGGTATCAGCTGTGCCAGCTCGCGCCGGGTTCCCACTGCTGCACACCAGCCTTTTAAATGCATTAAGAGCCTTCTGCTTTTTAAATGTATTAAGAGCCAGCAGGCTCTTTATACATTTAAAAAGCATAGGCACAGCATCTGAGATTGGGTGCGAGCCGGGAATCAGCTGATTCCTGGCTCGCGCCTGGTCCCCGCTCTCCATCTGCCTCTTCTGCCCCCTGCAGAGACGATGCTGGGGGGAAATTGCCTTTTAAGCAGACTCCCCCCAGCGCTGGCTCCTGCTCCCCAACCCTTGCTGCCTCTGAATAAATGCCAACTCTTAATACGTTTAAAAGACAGAGCTGCTGCAGCTCCCGTGCTTATCAACTAATCGATTTGTTGACGTAAATTCCATCAACTAGTCGATTAGTTGATTAAACTAAATTTAACACCCCTAGTTCTGCAGCAATAGCTTCTAAAAACTCATAAATAACGCATAAGGACAAAAAAAATGTGCCGCACACACCTTGACACAGGAAATTTAAGAAGAGACCAATGGTTTATACAGAATCACACATTGTATGTATTTACATATAAACAATCACAAATATATATACTGCCAAATGAACAAAAACAGAGATGTATGTGTGACACTCAAAAGGAAAAAAGGCAACAATTGTACCTTTCGGGTCAAGAAAAATAAAATGCCAATATGCACAAACTAAATATCACAGCCACTTTCAAAAGGTTCTCGGATCATCAGTTTGTTTTACTAAAAGTCTGATATAAGAATATGTTAATTCTCACTTTTAGAAAATATATTTAATAGGAGAGTTATGCCCAGTGGAAAGGATATTCCTACAAAAATTAAGCATTCCTTCCTGGCCCTCTTTTGAAGGAAGAGCTTACTTGTAAAAACACTTGAGGGAAATCATTGAGGACTGACTCAAGAAGTTCAAGGCCAAACGTCCGGGTCATTTCCGTCATACCCACCAGCCAGTAAGGAGCATCAGCATTAACCAACTGGCAAAGATCCTGAGAAACACAAACAAATATATCACATAAGAAAGATCTCTTCCTTCTCGGTAATTATTCTTTTCCAGCCTAAAATTAACTTTTCCCCTTACATATATAAACACATCTGAACCCCGTCAAGCGCGATACTCCTCCTGTTGTGGGGTCACTCCAGAAAAATCGACGCAAGGTGTTGACTTCAGCTACACAATTCATGTAGCTGCAGTTGTTCATCTTACATCAATTTTCTTCTCCAGTACAGACCTAGCCTTAGTATGCATATGTACTTGGAGTCATTAGTATAAGCCAGTTTCACACATCTCATTTCAGTAGTCTCCCCCCAATATTCATCCTATCTTCAGTTTCCCATCTCTAATATGGAACAGAATACCTCATTGATGATGATAACCTTAAAAAAGGATTGAAAACTCTGGGTTGTAATAATGAGCATGATGTCCATATGTGATTTCTAAAAAGGTATACTTTTATCAAAAAGATGACTTGCATGCACACACAAAAATTCAAAACAAAATATTTAAAAATAAGGTATGTGTAAGTATAATGGACAAATGTAATAGATTAATAGTAGGACTGTCAAGCAATTAAAAAATTGTGATTAATCACATAATTAATAATCACTATAAAAATGATAGAATACCACTTTATTTTTGAATGTTTTGCACATTTTAAAATATACTGATTTCTATTACAACATCAAATACAAAATGTACAGTGCCATATAATTACAAATATTTGAACAGTAAAATAAAATAAATAATTCCTCCATTATGAGAACCATAAAAATCATTAAAAAAGGACAGAGAATATCTTATTTCCCGTATAAATCCATGGTATGCCCACATCTTAAATACTGCATATAGATGTGGTCACCTCATTTCAAAAAAAGATATTTTAGCATTGGAAAAACTTCAGAAAAGAGCAACAAAAATGATTATTGGTTTGGAATGGTTGCCATGTGAAGAGAGAGTAGAGAGAAGGGGACTTTTCAGCTTAGAAAAAGTAGACTAAAGGGGATGCGATAGAGGTCTATAAAATTATGACTTGTGTGGAGAAAGTGAATAAGTTATTTGCTTGTTTCCATAATAAGAAGCAAGAATTGGGGTCATCAAATGAATCTAATAAGTAGCAGGTTTTAAACAAACAAACAGACATTTTTCTTCATGCAACACAATCAATCTATGGAATTCCTTGCCAGAGTATGTTGTGAAAACAAGGACTTTAACAGGGTTCAAAAAATAATTAGGAATGTAAGCGTCTAATCGACTATCCCATAAGCATAAGCTTATCGGATCGTCGACTAGTGATGCGACTAGTCACTTCAGAGAGAGGCAGCAAGGGTCGGGAGGAGGAGCCGGGGCTGGAGGAGAGCCGGCTTAAAAGCCGGTTCCCCTCAACATCATCTCCGCAGGGGGCCGGAGAGGTAGAGCCACAGCAGGAAATGGCGAGAACGGGGACTGAAGCAGTCTTTGCTCACACCGCTTCTGCTGTGATTCTGCTTTTGAAATGTACAAGAATCCCAGCGGGGCTCTTGTACATTTCAAAGGCTCAGGCACCACAGGGAGGACAGGGCCAGCAGGGTCCCACGCTCCCTGCAGGGCTTCCTTTTGAAATGTACAAGAGCCCATCCAACTCTTGTTAGGTTCAGCATTTGTATCTGGGGGTGTTTCAGGCGTCCTCGGTCTTGTGTGAGGAGATTGTGGAGAGGCGGAAGGCGGATCGGTGTCCGCGCAGAGAGACGGTGGAGGAAGGGAAACCAGTGCTGGCGAGGCCAGTCTGAGGCTATGAGGATTAGCGTTGCCCTGTCCGCCTTCAGTTTCTGAAGGACTTCGGGGATCAGAGGTATGGGGGGGAATGCATAGAGGAGGGGTCTGTGCCAAGTCGTAAGGAAAGCGTCCCCCAGGGATGCGCGGCCTAGGCCCACCCTGGTGCAGTACTTGCGGCATTTTGTATGGCGGGAGTTGCAAAGAGATCCACTCGAGGAGTACCCCAACGTTGGAAGATCTCGCGTAGGACGCCATCGTGCATTTCCCATTCGTGCTTCACATGGAAGTGTCTGCTGAGGAAATCTGCCGTCACGTTCATGGTGCCAGGTAAGTAGGATGCTGTAGGTGTTACTCCGTGGCGAATGCACCAGTTCCAAAAGGGGATGGCTTCCGTGCATAGGGAACGGGAGCGAGCGCCGCCTTGGTGATTCACGTAATACATGGCTGTGATGTTGTCCGTGAGTATCCTCACTGTGGTGTTTTGAATGTAGATGAGGAAGGATTTGCATGCGTTGAAAATGGCACGTAGCTCTAGAAGGTTTATGTGTAGCCGTGCTTCTTGTGGGGACCATTGGCCTTGGACTGAGAGGGAGCCCATGTGAGCCCCCCAGACTAGTAGGGAGGCATCCGTTGTGATTTGATGGAGTGGCTCCTGCCGATGGAAAGGTATACCTGACAGCAGGTTTGTGTGGCTGGTCCACCATAGGAGTGATTGGAGAATGCCAGGTGGCGGCGTTACTGGCCTGTGGAGATCGTATCTGGTGTGGTCGTATACGAGAGTCAGCCAGTACTGAAGGGCGCACAGGTGTAGTCTGGCGTATTTCACCACGTATGTCGTGGCGGCCATATGGCCCATCAGTCTGAGGCATGTGATGAGTGGAACAGTAGAGCTGACGGTGATGGTGTGAATGAGGTCTTGGATGGCTTGAAACTTCTGTAAGGGTAGGAACGCTCTGCCAGCAAGTGAGTCCAGGCGGGCCCCAATGAACTCGATGTTCTGAGTGGGGCGCAAAACGGACTTTTGCTCATTGAGGAGGAGTACGAGCGATTGAAAGACTTGCCTCGTGAGGTGAACCATCTGGGAGACCTCGTGTGCAGAAGGGCCCTTGAGTAGGCAATCGTCCAGGTAAGGGAAGATGAGTACCCCTTGGCGTTGGAGGAAGGTTGTGACCACGGATAGAACCTTTGAAAACACCCTGGGGGCGGATGATAGCCCGAAGGGGAGGACCTTGTATTGGAAGTGGTCCTTTGCCACGACGAAGCGCAAGAACCTCCTGTGAGCTGGATGGATAGGGACGTGGAAATAGGCGTCCTGGAGGTCGAGGGCGACAAACCAGTCCTGTGGATCTAATGCAGGGATTATGGCAGCTAAAGTCATCAATTTGAATCGTTGTTTCTTGAGATATTTGTTCAAACGGCGGAGATCTAGGATGGGGCGCCAACCTCCGGACCTCTTCTGGGTGAGGAAATAATGTGAGTAAAAGCCCCTGTTCCTGAAATCCTTTGGTTCTGGCTCTATGGCACCCAGAGAGAGAAGGCGGTCGACTTCTAGTCGGAGGAGGGTCTCGTGAGAGGGGTCCCTGAAGAGGGATGGGGTGGTTGGTGGGATGGCTATGAAAGGGATAGGGTAGCCAGACTGAACAAATCTCGAGGACCCATCTGTCCGTAGTGATTTTTGCCCATTGATGTAGAAAGGGCCTCAGCCGGTGGTGAAAGAGCTGGGTCGTACGATTCGTGATGCTGCCTGTGACTGTCTGCTCGCCCCCGACCAACGCATCAAAACTGTTGCTTGTTGTTGGGAGGCATGTTCGTCCTGCCGTTTGGGTTGTGGCGTCGCTGAGGCCTCTGGCGAGAGCGTTGGTTGTCAAAGAGCCTCTGTTGCTGGTGTTGTTGCTGCCACTGATGTCTGATGTAGGAGTAGCCATATCTGCGCTGGTATGGTGAGTACCGGCGTCTCTTAAAGGGGGGAGCGTACATCCCCAGAGTTCACAAGGTTGTTCGGGAGTCTTTAGAGGAGTGTAAGATTGAGTCTGTGGTCTCTGCAAAGAGCTTATCCTTGTCGAAGGGTAAGTCCTCGACTTTGGCCTGTAGTTCCTTCGGAACTCCTGCCGCTTGAAGGAAAGAAGCTCTGCGCATGGCAGTAGCAGTGGAGCGAGCAGCGGTGTCAGTGACGTCCATGGCTATTTGGAGGGACGTTCTCGCTGATGTGTAGCCCTCTTGGATTACTGACCTCAGGATCGATTTCTTAGAATCAGGGAGATGATCCATGAGGGGGGTGAGGCGTGAAAACGTATCAAAGGTGTGATTGGAGAGATGCGCCGAGTAATTGGCGATTCTGAGGAGTAGCGTTGCTGAAGTGTAGATCTTTCTGCCCAGGAGGTCAAGTCTCTTTATGTCCTTATCGGAGCTCTGTTGTTTGAGGTGTGGGGCTCTAGCCCTCTGTTGAGCTGCGTTGACTACTAGGGAGTTGGGTTGTGGATGGGCAAAGAGGAATTCCATGTCCTTCGGTGGTACGAAATATTTCTTGTCGGCCCGTTTGTTGCTCGGAAGAGCCGACGCTGGAGCATGCCACACTTCATCAGCCAGTTCCAGGATGCCCTCGTCAAGAGGAATGGCCAGGCGTTACCTATGTTGCGGTTGGAGATTCCTGAAAAGCTTGTGCTGCTTGTCCTTGAGTTCCTGCAGCGGAATCTCTTGTGTGATAGCTACTCACTTAAACAACTCTTGGAACTGACGGAGGTCATCTGGTGGAGAAGTGTCGGCAGGCATGACTGCCTCATCTGGCGGGGACGAGTCTGGGATGGAAGTCCCCGGTAGGTGGTCCCCGGAGGCGGTGTGATCCATCTCTGATGGAGGATGAGGTGGTGACGCTGAATGATGTGGAGGGGTAAGAGGAGCAGGAGTTGGAGAATGTCTGCGTGATACATAATCGTAGGCAGAATGTGATCGATAAGAGTAGCTGCTGCGGGAGTCTCGAGAGTGGCGCTCTTCGTGATAATATTTGTAATGTCGCGGTGAGCGGTCGTCGTGGTAGTTGGAATGGGCGTAATATCGGAAACGGTACGGTACAGGAGCGGATGTCTGATGCCCTGAAAGAAGCAGGAGACGCAGAGAGCTGCTTGTAGTGGTGTCTGCGGTGGAAAGGTGCAGCAGCCAGGAATGGTGAAGGCAGCCTGGAGGAGGCATGGGGGGACCCATGCCAATTGGTATAGTGGTGTGGAGAACGAGGCACCGGGAGACACGAGGACGGTGCCGGCGAGAAAAGGCGGGAGCGAGAGCAGCTCCGGTGCGGGGAGATCAAAGGAGCAGGACTCAGAGCTCCTGATCTGCCGGCGTGTGCTGAAGAGACAGCCGGCGCAGTGCTAATCGGCGCCGGGGGCTCAGAGGCAGCAGCCGGCGCCATGCCGGCAGGGAGGCGGATCAGCGCCGCATAGTCCGGCACCGCACGTAGGCTTGGGAGTGGTACAGGTGCCGGTGCCGTGATGTTCAGCTCCGGGTCCGATATTGGAGCCGGCTCAGAGCTCTGCAAGGGAGGCAGAGGCGGCAGCGGAGGCAATGCTGCCTGGGGAGCCTGCATATGCGGAGGCTCCCGCGGTCTCTTCGGCTTTGAAGCCGCTGAGACAGAGGGACCTGACTTAGCTGTGCCAGAAGTCCCCAGTCTTTCAGGCTGGCTTTCCTGGTGTTCAGGGCAGCTGGCAGGGATCTCATGGGAGAGATCCTGGGCTTTTTCTGAAGCCCCGTAGTGGGGGAGGAAGCCCGGCGTTTGAGGGGCTGCTGGTCAGATTCGGTTTGTTGCGGCTGCAGGGCTTTATCAAAGAGGAGCATTCGCAAGCGCCTCTCTCTATCCTTTCTAGCCCTGGAGGTGAGTCTGGTACAGAGGGTACACTTCTGGGGGACATGAGATTCCCCCAGACAACGGATGCACTCTGAGTGGCCATCGGAGGTTGGCATTGCCTCCCAGCAAGAGCCGCATTTTTTGAAGCCGGTAGCTGACATTTTGCCGGTTGCCCTAAGGCAGTTCTTGTTTGCAGTCATGGAGAGACGTTTAGTTGTCTAAGTATTAATAGTTTTATCTCTAAAGTAATGGTAATATAGTGATAATGTCTCTGTTGACTATCTCTTCTTCTCTCTTTTTTTTTTTAATTTTATTAAAGGGAATGCAACTATATACAAGGAGCGGACGGGAGAATAGCTGAGAGGCGGGAGGTAAGAACAGTATGCGGTCTCTATTCTTACTCCCGTTTAGTTCTTTTTTTTTTTTTTTTAAGAAATAAGGAAAAAAACAAAGGAAAGAGAAAATAGAGGTGTATGTACAAGGGCGAACTAGAAGGAATCTAGTTCAGTGAGTGAAATGAGGAGCACGGTTCCAAGCATCTGCAGCCTGAGTCGGGAAGAGGAACTGGTGGGGGGCCGGACCGCACGAGACAGAAAAGAGAGCGAAAGCTGCGAGCCCGCAGCACATGCGCGGTCCGGCCGAACACTGCTCATCACAAGCTTCCGTCTGCGGCGCCGGGGCAAGCCCAGCACCCATAGTGGAGCACCCGCGGGGACATCCCCGAAGAAGAAGGCTCAGTTACTGCATGTTGGAATGTCAACTAGAGACTGAGCGTCCTCACCATCATAGCTGGATAACACCTCAGCTGTCTGGGTTCCCGAGTTGTGGTGAATGCCCAAGCATCGGTGAAACTAAAAGCGAGAGCGGCTATTTGCGGACATTTCGGACTGCTGTGGCGAAGGCCCAGGCCCTTCCGGAACTGCTCCGTTCTAATACCACCTAGAATCTTTGAGGGACCACTCGGTGTTCCTCCCCAATGGCTATAACTAGCCCTAGGGTTGAAGGTCCCAGCAACCTACCCGAATCGTGTCTGGTTCCTCCACTGTACCACCTACCAATTGTAAAGTTGTTTACCTTTTGGGGTTTTCTGTACTATCTTCTATTTCTTTGTGGGTGTGGGTTGGCTGTGTGACACAAAGTGTCGGGGTTGTTGTTTATGTTGTTAACTGCCATGTTTATTCAAAATTATAATATACTTGAGTTTAAATTTATTCTGGACTCTGGCTGTGTCATTCTTACCAGTGATTATATACGGGAGTGCCAGGCCAAACCGAACCTCTGTGCAGAGACACTCAAAATCATAGTCAGCCCACAGTATTTAGTTGCTTACCTGGGTCGCTGGGCTAACAGGATACTGGGCTAGACCTTTGGTCTGACCCAATATGGCCATTCTTATTTTCTTAAACACTTTATCATGAAAATTGAACTTACAAATGTAGAATTATGTACAAAAAAAACTGCATTCAAAAATAAAATGGGTAAAACTTTAGAGCCTTCAAGTCCATTCAGTTCTAGTTCTTGTACAGCCAACCACGCAAACAAATCTGTTTACATTTGAAGGAGATAATGCCACTTGTTTACACATCACCTGAAGCAAGAACAAGCATTCACATGGCACTGTTGTAGACTATGTCACAAGATATGAATATTTAGCTCATCTCACATGCAAATAAGTCCTTTCATGCCTCAACCACTATTCCAGAGCATGTGCATATGCTGATGTGTTCTGCTCCATAATGATCCAAAGCAGTGCAAACTGACACACGTTCAGGTTCACCTAATGAGTCAGAGTCTCAGAGGCATAGCCATGTCCGTCTGAATCTGCAAAAGCAACAAGGAGTCTTGTGGCAATTTAGAGACTAACAGATTTTTAGGGCATAAGCTTTTGTGGGTAAAACCCATTTCATCAGATGAACTGGAGCAAAAGTTACAGAAGCAGGGGTGTATATATAATGGAGAAATTGTGTTAAAGATAATGAAGTCAGGGTGGTCATTCAAGCATTTGGTGTGGAGATACGAATATCCAGAGAGGGGAAAATTGCTTTTGTAATGTGTTAACCAGTTGAGATCCTTATTCAATCCTAAACTGATAGTGCTGAATTTGCAAATTAATTCCAATTCAGATGTCTCCCTTTGTAACTGGTTTTTGAAATTCTTTTGCAGAAGGATGGCTAGTTTCAAATCCAGTACTGAATATCCAGGATGGTTTACGTGTTCCCCTACAGGTTTCTGTGTGCTTCCATGAGTTTTACCCATAAAAGCTTATGCCCTAATAAAGCCTAATAAAGTCTCTAAGGTGCCACAGGACTCCTTATGGCTAATGAGTCAGATGTCATCAACAGAAGGTTGGTTTTCTTTGTTATAGGTTCAGGTTCTGTCATTTCTGCATCAGAGTGTGGCTCTTTTAAGACTTCTGAAAGCATGCTCCTCACCTCATATCTCTCAGATTTTAGAAGGCACCTATGATTCACAAACCTTAGGCCAAGCGCTTTATCTATCTGTAGACATCTCACATTGGAACTGTGTTTTGTCAAATCTGCAGTGAAAATGTTCTTAAAACGAAAGAAAAGCGTGCTGGGTCATCATCTGAGACTGTTATAACGTGAAATATATGACAGAATGTGGGTAGAACAGAGCAGGAGGCAATCAATTCTCCCCCCAAGGAGTTCAGTCACAAATTTGATCAATGCATTATATTTTTAAATACATCATCAGCATGGAAGCATGTCCTCTAGCATGATGATGTTTAGCATATCTAACAGTAAATACATTGCAATGCTGGCTATAAAAGTGCCATGTGAATGCCTGTTCTCACTTTCAGGTGATGCTGTAAATAAGAAGCAGGTAGCATTACCCCCATAAATGTAAACAAGATTGTTTGACAGAACAAGACGACAGACTAAGTGCACTTCTAGACGCTCAAGCTTTTCATTGTTTTGTTTGTGAGCGTAGTTACGTAACAAAAAAAGTTATATTTGTAATCTGCGCTTTCATGTTAAAGAGATTGCACTATAGTACATGTATGAGATGATTTAAATATTTTACAATGCAAATATTTGTAATCAAAATAATATAAAGTGAGTACAAAGTGTACAGTGCTCTATATTGTAATTGAAGTCACTATAATTGAAAATATCATAAAAAATATTTAATAAATTTCAACTGAGATTCTATTGCTTGCTTATCAGTGCAATTGATACTGCAATTAATTGTTTTAATCACAATTAATTTTTGAGTAAATTGCATGAGTTGTCTGTGATAATGCGACATCCCTAATTAACAGACTATCAAACTGAAGAAAGAAAATAAGACACTATACTGGTAAAATCCTTTTGGTCACACAAGTGCTCCATTACTGTAATCTCTTCAACAATTTAGTTTATGCAATGGATCATTATCAAATATCTGCATTTTACTAATACAATATTCACATTGCAATGTGCCTTAATATCTGTTTGTAAGCACAACCCACATCTCTACTATCAAACAACAAAAATTAAAACTTCAGTTATGAAACTTCATCTGCTTTTCAGAAATAAAAACAACTGTTCAGAACTGCAGTGTTATTAAGTACGAATCCTACAAAATATCTACCAATACCTGAAAAAGCATATATGCATCTTTAGCACATGGTTTTAGAGTACTGACAGATCTTCTGTTACTGTTTCCTGGAACTGGAATTGGCTGATCAGTAACACCTGTGTTTAAAAAAAAAGTTTGTGAACAAAAGATGTTTAAAATTAAGTATCTATGCCTATAAAAAGTGGCACAAAGAGTAAACTGTTCGACTAACATATCTTTTTAGTTTCAAAAATACAGGTCAGATTTTTATTAATTTTATTAATGATTTGTAATAATGAGTGATATTCTGTGCTGTGAAAAACAGAATTTACAGCCCAAAAGAGGAGGAGAAATGGTAACTTTAAGTCACTTTTGTGCTCACCCAATTCTGGCTGTTTTGGGGCCTTCCAACATAAGAGTTTAACTTGTCCCTATCTACCTATAAATTACAGAACTATTCAATCTCCACAGTTCTACATGCTACAATCTTGCCCCAACATGGCCATCCTACCTTCAATCCCCACTTTAAGGCAAACCCCAGTCCTAAGGCTGTTTTCTGTTCTCTTCATTGGGGGAAATTCTCTCCAGGCTTTTAGAGCTTTACAGCATTCTGGCCTGTTTATGCAGTAAAAAGGGACTGGAAAGGGGATGAGGAAATGATCATGAATAAGAATACTATATTGTACTAGACTACATACAAAAAAAGTTCATCTTATGCAACAAAATTGAATGAGTTATGCCTGAGATAATCTGATTTTTGCAGAATATAGAAACTTTGTGTTCAATATATTGATATATTTCAGAATCTGACCAAGATAATCATTCTTGTGTTTTAAATATAGCTCTTGAAAACAGGTTAAAATACTTCTACCTTTGTATCGTTCATCTTCAGAAACCACTCTCTCAAAAACAACAGTAACTACTTGTCGCACTGTAGCTGCAGCAGTATTATTTGTGATGTTATCTTTCGTGAAATGAAGTCGAAAGCAAAGGACAATTGCCTGCCATAAACAATTTCCAGTTAATACAATATGTCTTCTTTAGTTATACCTAATAAGGTTAATAACAGTTTTTCTCTAATAATTTATCAGGATACCCGAGAGGGGACATTTTTATTTAATCTTTTATACATCTGAAAAACTCAACTAAACTTTGATACAAAAAACATTTCTGGATTTTACTGTGGAAAGTGTATTTTCATTGTTCCCATGACCTCATGGAAATTAGACATAGTAATAATTAAATTCTGATTTAGAGATATGCCAGTGAAAACTATAATAAATTTACAGGCAATTCAAATACAATAAGTGAACATGTAAAATACAATTTAATACTTATTCCATTAAAGTAACTATTTTAAGATAACATTAAGGTTATATTGTTAGTCACTTAGGTCAGGAAATTCCAAAGTTAAAGAGGTGTACACAACCTTAACTCTGCTCACTCTTGTATTAGTACATGGTCTAACTATAGGATCACATTTATCTATGGCAAGTAATTACTTTCCCCTATGGTTTGTATTTTAATGCTACTACCACGCTATATGGTAACAAGTTGTTTCCTCTTCAAATTTATAATACCTCAAACAGTAATAATTATAATAATTCATAAGAAGTTTCTCACAAACACAGCCTGAAGTATATTAATAATGCATATTTTAATAGTTTCTTGGTTTACTATGTATTTCATGTAGAAATTTGCTCATTTGTATTTGGATGACACATTTTCTCCTGAAATAATTTATTTTATTTTATGTTTTTGCACTTGTATTGCACTTCAACCACCGTGACACTACAACGTGTTGTGAGTTGCACAAATATTTAAATATTTATTTAGCTTTCACTTTCTGTAAATGACTTAGAGTCTCTTTACACAGCACAAAACAAATTCCTATGTGAAGTAAGGATGTTAAGGACTAGTCGACTATCGGATAAGCAAATGCTTATCGGATAGTCAATCGACTAGTCAATTCCCCTCCACGCCCCCTTTGCTGCCTCTATCAGATAGAGGCAGCAAAGAGGGGAAGGGATACTTCAAAGTGGCAGTGCCGCACAGCTGAGCTGGGGAACAGCTGTGCAGCGCTGCCGCTTTGAAGCCCCAAGATGGTGTTTCAAAGGGCAGCTGCCGCACAGTTGATCCACAGCTCAGCTGTACGGTGCTGCCCCTTTAAAATGCCAAAGCGCTGTGGAGCCCAGGGTCAGCTACTGAGTTCTCAGCTGATTCCCGGCTCCACAGTGCTGCCCCTTTGAAACATGGATGAAAAAAGTTAGAGGGAACATTGCTTACAACCACTTAAATCAAACTTTTTGTTAGGGATGTAAGCGAGTAGTCAAGTACTCGCCTACCCAATAAGGCTAAGCTTATTGAGTAGTTGAGTCACGTACTGGAATACTCACTTCCCCCCTCCTCTGCTGCCTCTGTATGAGAGGCAGCAAAAGGGGGGGGGGCAACAGGAGATGATGCTGGGGGGAGCTGGCTTAAAAGCCAGTGCCTCCTGCCTCCCCCCTCGCTGCCTCTATCAAGTGTCAAGTCCCCATGACTGAGCCTTCCCAGAGCTGAGTTGTTCTCAGTGACTCAGTGTTCTCAATGCTACTCTGCTGTGGGCTATAACCCCAACTCTGTCCCTTTGCTGGGGAGACAAGACCTTCCGGCTCAGCAAAAGAGGGTGGTGGAGCACCCCATTAGGCATGTAAGCAGGATCATTGGTGTGATCAGCCCATCAAGTGACAGTCTCAAGAGGATTTCTGTGATCCAAACTGTCACATGAACTAAATAATGTTAAGATACCTGTTAATTAGAAAAAATGGTAATATTGCAGAAATCGAAGAAAAATAGTGTAAATAGACCAAATCAGCAAGCAGACACCATGCAAGTCTCATCCATCTTTGAGATTAATAACACATCAAACACTAACCACGCTCAATACAACCTCATTCACCCTTTTAAGCCTGAGTGATGCTCAGTATTTGTTCAAAAGTATGCACGTAAGAGGACTAAGGAGTCAAAGGAGTAAAAAAATATCTACCGTGCACATGCAACATGATTACCAAACATTCTTAACTAGGTCACACAAAAATGACTTTTCTTCAGAAAAAGCCTATGCCACACTTTGTGGAGACACCAAATTGCAATTTTCAGATTTCAGTCATTGGCCTTCTAAGATATTATTTTAAAACAAAAATACAATAATGTTTGAAAACATAAAATTCAGACAGAAAAAGCAGCAAGACCTGGCTCTCTGGCTCCTGGCAGACCTGGGGAACATTTTGGAAGCAATCATCAGGTAGGTGGCTGATTTTACCAGATTCCAAGCCTTCCACAATGCCCAATATCAATTTGAAACATACATCATACCTATTTGGGAATTCTGAGAAGTTAAATGCAATTAACTTAGCTACTAGCTTGCTGATATGCAGGGAAGGGGCCTGGTCATACCATGTGACAAATTAGGGCCAACAAACTCTGGCAAAAAACTGAGGGAGGCAATGACGCAATATGGCCCTCCCACCCAATCATGTTGCCTCTGACTGCAGATACATTTTCTTGTTATAAAATTAACACACCAATTTAATTTCAGCTTGTGAAAAAATAAAGAATGTCTTACTATTATGTTCCTGATAAAACATCTAAAAAATCTCTTCTCTTAAGGGATTCCATCTTCCCTACCAATGATGCTGCTTCTGCTCAAAACACTATCTCTGACAAAGAGATAATAATTTAGGGATAAAGCCCATTTCATAAAGCCCATTTTATAAAAACTGAATCTCAAGTTCCACAAGGAAAGACACGCATTAGGGATGTTAAATGTCAGTTAACTGACTATGAATAGTCGATTAGGCTCATGAATTCTTATCAGTTACTCGACTATTCTATAGTCCCCAGAGGTGGGGCCAACAGCCAGCGCGCTCCAGCCTCACTCCCAGTATCAGAGGCATCAGGACGAGGTGTCAGGCAGGAGTTGATCCGCAAGGGGAGCCAGTTTAAAAAACAGCTCCCCTTGTAGACCGGATGCCTGTCTCCCTGCGCTGCTACCTCTGATACAGAAGCAGCAGTGCAGGGTGATAGCAGCCCCTGCCTGGAAGGGGGCTGAACTCCCGGACCCGGCATGAGCTGGAACTGAGCTGGGTTGCCTGCCCGCTTAGCTCCTAATACACTTTAAATGCAGAGCCATAGTGGGGATAGGTCCCAGACCTGGCATGAGCCAGGACTGAGCCGGGCTGCTGGCAAGCCTGCTAAAAAAATTACTGGCAAGGCAGGGGAATGCATGTAGTCTATAGCAATAACGTATGAGCTTTTGCTTATTGGTTAATCGGTTAATCAACTACACTATTACATCCCTAACATGGATGTGGGGATTAGACATGAGAAAAGGAACTCCTAAAGCCTGCTATCTTTTGTCTGTCTTACTTCTTCAGCACAGAATGAAAAAACTACAAAAGCAATAACAGAGAAAAGAAAAACTAAGTAACATTAGACATACTGATGTTAAGTGAGGCCAGAATGGCATGCCTCACAAAGAGAGCTATTAGTAAATTTTCCCCAAAGGCTGGTTCAGAACCATTTGTCTTTTTAAGACTAGGAGAAAGATTCAATATAAGGTACTCCTGCAGAGATTGCTATGCTTTTCATTTAATGTCAACTAAAAAAACAACATTCATATATTTAGTGAAGACACTAAGGGCACACTTTATCTCTAACAGTAGTGACTCTCTCGTAATAGGACTGGTATGGAACTACATTGAATGTTACTGTTTTAGGGGAATATGGATCATGCCAGATTTCCCCATTGTTCTTGCTGAAAATGACATTGTGCCATGTTAATTAAAAAAAACAAGAGGTCCAGCTATTAAAACTAGAGTTTATCTGTGAAACTCTGAAATTTGCTTAACACTGCCCATATTTGCTGTACTTTAGGACATACATAAGGTTGTGAAGTACCAAGAATAAAACTCTACCTGAGTAGTTTCTGTTCGTATAACTATACTGTCACTTTCAACAATGGCTTCTTTACCCTCAACATAGATCATCATTTTTAAAATGTCTGTCTGGAAAAAATGAAATGGCAAAAGAGTTCTGAAAAGATCTTTGAGGTAACTTTGGTGAAGCTATTACCTAAAGAATGGAAAATCATATTTTTCACTTTCTCTCTACATAAAAAAAGTATTGATAAATATCTGAATGACCAGGATCACCCTTGCTTTGCATCAGTATCAGTCACTAACATTACAGAAATTAAAGGATGAGAGAGTTTTATATTTTAATAATCTCCTAAAACTAATGAAACACTTGATGATTCCCATTATCTGTGGTAGGCTAACTAAAACCTTCTGCACTTTAGCAGGAAATCTTTTAAATCATCATCTAGGAAATTAACTTGTTACAGGCAGCCAAAGTATAGTTTCTACTGTATTTTTAAGCTATAAATTGTTAGCCATCTAATATCAGTATTAGGTGGCGCACACCTTTTCCCATAGGAAACAAACTGTTCCAATGTAAACTTCTTACATGAACTGTTTAATCTTTTACAAGATGGAAAGACTATATGTTGCTACAGATTTTCATATTACTAACTCTGTCTCTTGGAAGTACGGTGGATTAAAGTTTCTATCTATTCAAACCCTGGAAGATTTTACCCAAGGAGCAGAGTTCAATTTGAATTAGTCTGCTAGATTTCTTAAGAACGAGATAAATATTTCAATTTTACAGAAACTACAATCTCCTCACTGGCTCTCCCCCACCCCGCTCCACCAGCAGCCCTGCCGCCCTGCCAGTCTTCTCCCAATTCCCTACTAAGCTGGGCTACCCAGCTCCCAGCACACCGGGCTCCCAACCCTGCTGCTTATGAGCCTGACTATCAAGCCAACACACACGCCAAAACTACATACCAGGGTTTGTTGTCAACATTAATAATTTAAATAGTCAAGTCCAAGAAAGTACCTACTATTGAACCACCCTGATCCTGAATGATTCTCTGCTCTGTTTATACCATTTATCCAATTTTCTGTTTCCTTAATGAGCTAACTTGTCACAGAGGCTGCAGTCACTAGAGGCCCTTGATAATGCTCCTTTGTTCCCTCATGTGTACATCTGGACTATAATCATGCAAACCTATAAAACAAACATTAATGGAATGGAGAAAAGAAAGCTCCTCAACAAAAAATAACCCAGACAGCTTTTAAGGCACTCAACCACAGTCACTCTATCCACATACAAAGTGCTTTCAAATGCACAAATGTACACTGAAAAACAAATGAAAATGTTTCTCTAATCTTCAGTTACATTAATCTTAGATATTACCTGTAACAACAGACAAAAATGCATTATACAGAAGCATGAATTTTAAGTTGTTTTAAACTCGTATACTGGACACAGGCAATCCGGGAAACTAATTCCATAAAATTGGGGAAAGGAAAGAATGAAGAAGAATGAGCTATGACTGCTCAAAGCTCCAGAATATAGAGGGAGAAAAGCCTATTGAGAGTCTATGGGCTAAGTTTAGAGGCAGGAGCAACAGGGGTGATGTTGTGGTTGGTGTCTGCTGGGGCCTCCAGATCAGGTGGATGAGGTAGATGAATGAGGCTTTCTTCAGACAACTAAGAGAAGCTTCCAGATCACAGGCCCTGGTTCTCATGGGGGAACTTTCATCACCCTGACATCTGTTGGGAGAACAATACACCAGTACAGAGACAATCCAGAAAGCTTTTGGAGAATGTTGGGGATAACTTCCTGGTTCAAGTGCTGAAGGAACTGAGAAGGGGCCATGCACAGCTTGACCTGCTGCTCACAAATAGGGAGGAACTAGTAGGGAAAGTAGATGTGGGTGGCAACCTGGGAAGCAGTGCCCATGAGATGATAAGATTTCAGAATTCTGAACAAAAGAAGAAAGGAGAGCAGCAAAATACACACTCTGGACTTTCAGAAAAGCAAACTTTGACTCTCTCAGAGAACTCTCTCAGAGAACTGATGGGCAGGAATCCCTGGGATGCTAACATGAAGGGGAAAGGAGTCCAGGAGAGCTGGCTCTATTTTAAAGAAGCCTTGCTGAAGGCACAGGAACAAACCATCCAGATGAGTAGTAAGAAAAGCAAATACGGTAGGCGACCAGATTGGCTTACCGGGGAAATCCTTGGTGGGCTTAAACACAAAAAGGAAGCTTATAAGAAGTGAAAACTTGGATAGATGACTAGGGAGGAGTATAAATATACTGTTCGAGAATGGAGAAGAGTAATCAGGAAGGTAACAGCTAGCAAGGAACTGCAGCTAGCAAGGAATGTGAAGGGTAACAAGAAAGGTTTCTACAGGCATGCTAGCAATAAGAGAGTGATTAGACAGGATGTGGGGCCCTTAGTGGATGAGGGAGGTAACCTAGTGACAAATTATGTGGGAAAAGCTGAAGTACTCAATGCTTTTTTGCCTCTGTCTTCACAGACAACGTCAGCTCCCAGACTACTGCACTAGGCAACGTAGTATGGGAAGGAGGTGAGCAGCCCTTGGTGGAGAAAGAACAGGTTAAGAACTATTTAGAAAAGCTAGACATACACAAATCCATGGGTCTGGATTTAATGCATCCAAGGATACTGAGGGAGTTGGCAAACATCATTGCAGAGCCTTTGGACATTATCTTTGAAAACTCATGGAGACTGGGAGAGATCCCGGATGATTGGAAAAAGGCAAATGTAGTGCCCATCTTCAAAAAAGGGAAGAAGGACAATCCAAGAAACTACAGACCAGTCAGCCTTACCTCAGTCCCCAGAAAAATCATGGAAGGGATCCTTAAGGAATCCATTCTGAAACACTTGGAAGAGGGGAATGTGATCAGGAATAGTCAACATGGATTCACCAAGGTCAAGTCATGCTTCACCAATCTGATTAGTTTCTGTGATGAGGTAACTGGCTCTGTGGACATGGGGAAGTCAGTGGATGTGATATACCTTGACTTTAGCATAGCTTTTGATACGGACTCCCACAATATTCTTGCTAGCAAGTTAAGGAAATATGGATTGGATAAATGGACTGTAAGGTAGATAGAAAGCTGGCTAGATTGTCAGGCCCAATGGGTAGTGATCAACAGTTTGATTTCTGGTTGGCGGTCGGTTTCAAGTGGAATGCCCCATGGATCGGTTCTAGGGCCGGTTTTATTCAATATCTTCATTAATGACATGGATGAGGGGATGGATTGCATCCAAAAGAAATCTGATGAGGTTCAACAAGGACAAGTGCAGAGTCCTGAACTTGGGACGGAAGAATCCCAAGCACTGTCACAGGCTGGGGACCAAACGGCTTAGTAGCAGTTCAGCAGAAAAGGACCTGGGGATTACTGTGGATGAGAAGCTGGATATGAGTCAACAGTGTGCCCTTGAAGCCAAGAAAGCTAAAGGCATATTAGGGTGCATTAAGAGGAGCACTGCCAGCATATCTAGAGAAGTGATTGTTCCCCTTTATTTGGCTCTAGTGAGGGCACATCTGGAGTACTGCATCCAATTCTGGGGCCCCCACTATAGAAAGGATCTGGACGCATTGGAGAGGGTCCAGTGGAGGACAACCAAAATGCTTCGGGAGCTGGAGCACTTGACCTACGAGGAGAGGCTGAGGGATTTAGGCTTATTTAGTCTGCAGAAGAGAAGAGAGAGAGGGGATTTCATAGCAGCCTTAAATTTCCTGAAGGGAGGTTCCAAAGAGGATGGAGACAGGCTGTTCACAGTAGTGACGGATGGCAGAACAAGGAGCAATGGTCTCAAGTTACAGTGGAGGAGGTCTAGGTTGGATATTAGGAAAAACTGTTTCATTAGGAGGGTGGTGAAGTACTGGAATGGTGGTGAAGTTACCTAAGGACGTGGTAGAATCTCCATTCCTAGAGGTTTTTAAGTCTCTGTTTGACAAAGCCTTAGCTGGGATGATTTAGTTGGGATTGGTCCTGCTTTGGGCAGAGGGCTGGATTCGATGACCTCCTGAGATCTCTTCCAGCTCTATGATTCTATAAGTCCTTTTGTTGAGATCAACATCATTCAAAATGCTTTTTATAAATCTATTTAGATGAAAAATGAAAATGGATATTTTGGTACACAGAATTCCTCTATCCAAATTTTGCCAGGACACAGACCAACATCCCTAGTCTTGCAAAATGTATCATAGAATTAAGATAAAAGTGAATCAGGACCCTTATTTTTATGTCTCAGTTTAAAGTGACTTTAACACAGTGCATCTTTAAATTGTATTGTAATATTATTTCAGTTCTAACAAACCAAAGCGTGGCACCAACATAACAGCTATTTAGGTGATGCCTCCTTTAAAATACTTGACAGGATAAACCCCTGGTGTAATTCCTGTGATTTCAGGGCTCCAGATGTTGTGGGATCCAGATTTCTTTGCCCTGAAAATATCCACAAGGACTAATGGATGTAATGCACTGAGTTATTACTCATAGGATAGTTCTTTTTTAGAGAAAATTGTTTCTGTCAGAAATTTCAGTAAAAACAGATGAAAAAAGGAAAAAGCTAAAATAAAACCAGTTATTACAGTCCAGACACAAGGAAATTGGGAAAGATGAAATCAGCAGGACACCAGGGTTCAGCTGTGCGACACTGACCGCAGCATTTCAAAGCAGTGCTGCACAGAGCTGACCCCAGGCTCCATGCAGCACTGCCCCTTTGAAACGCTGCCGCAGGAGCTGAGCCCGAGATCAGCTGTGTGGCACTGCCCCTTTGAAATGCCACCATGGCATTTGTGTGGAGCCCAGGGTTAGCGTGGCATTTGCGTGGCATTTCAAAGCGGCAGCGCAGCATGGAGCCCAGAGTCCACGCTTCTGCTTTGAAATGCACAAGAGCCCCCACTTTTTGTAGGATTCTTTTTTCGAGTTTCAGATCACTGAAGATCTTCCAGTTAAGTCAGGGCAGTCTCTTGTCATATTTCCTATCTTTTCTATGCAGAGAGGTAGTTTGCTCTTATGCCCTTAATAATGTCTCTTTGAAAAAATGCCAACTGCCTTAAATCATTTTCCCCCTTAGACTTGCTTCCCATGTGATCTTACCTACCAATGCCCTGAGTTTGCTAAAGTCTTCCTTCTTGAAATCCATTATCTTTATTCTGTTTCCCTTCCTACCATTCCTCCGAATCAGGAATTCTACCATTTCATGATCACTTTCATCTAAGCTACCTTCCACTTTCAAATGCTCAACCACTTCATCCCGATCTGTCAAAATCAAATCTAGAACAGCCTCTCAGTGGCTTTCTCCACAGACATTAATGGATTGTCTCTAGTGCATTCTAAGAACTTGTTAGATAACTTGTGTCTTGGTGTACTATTTTCTCAGCAAACGTCTGGGTAACTGAAGTTCCACATTACCACCAAATCCTGTGCTCTGGATTTTTGTTGTTTAAAAAGCTTCCCAGTTATGTAGTCTACAGTAGACTCAGACTACAGCATACTCTTGTCTTTTTACCCCTTTAATCCTTATCAAGAGATTTTCAATAAGTCTGTCTCCTATTTCCCATCTGAATCTTAGTGCAAGTGTATTCATCTTTGATATATAAAATGACACCTTATCCCTTTTTTTGCTCTGCATGTCCTTCTGACTTTCTTATCTGTAAAATTTCTTGAACAGATTTGTGGCATCACACAAGAACTGTGATTGACAATTAGTTTCAAGAAGACTGATCATATACCAAGCGGTGGAAGAACCACGTCAGGAAAATGGGAGGTGACTATATCAAAAAGTATATTTTGTACAATGAGATTTGAAATGGCTATAGAAAGTGGGGTTTCCCCTTTATAGTGGTATCACAATGTGTGCAAAAACGGTATGAAATTAATGTTGAACAATGTGGCTGGTATGAGCATGAAGAATTCCATTCAATCTGGAGGATACATCTGGCACTGGGAACAGCTCAAAATGAAGTGGCTTGGTGCCAGAGGATGGAAGCAAAGTTAGAAAAAACAAAGCAATCTTTAACTCCAACTCAGACAAAACATGGATGTGCGAAACTTCTAACAAGCTCTGTTGCTTTTAAATTGGGCATGTCAGCCTTAAGCAGATTCATCAGGCATCTGACCATACTTTTTACACCATGACCCAGTGGGGATCAATACCACGGTTAGCTGAGAAAGCTGTACCCTTCTACACTGATATTCCTGTCGTGTATTATCCCAACTATTTTCTATGATGCCAACTATATCACAGTTGTGTTTAATCACTAGGATTTCTAGTTTTTCCTGTTTATACTCCCCATAGTATTTGTGATGAATACTATCCACAACATGCCTTTCAAAATGCATGGGTCCTGCACATGCCTATCACCACATGTGGTGTACCTCATTCAGTGTGCTAAATGACCCAGTAACAACTCTGTGGATGTAACAAGATGAGCACTCTGTTGTTGAATGAACTCACACAGAAAAATGAAAACAGACAAAAATGCGCTATCACATGTGGATAAACACTTTTCACAAAGCAACCACTATGTCTCTAACCTCCCAGTCCTCATTTTCAAAGGAAAGTTGACCACCACCTTCAAAATATCAGTCTCGGAACTTATATTCATATCGTTATTAGATACTAAAAATCATGGATTTAATAGAAACATTGGATTTATGCTTCATTATAATAAATGTATAATCTGCTAACCTTTTTTGGTCCCATTACTGTAAAAGTGCTAATTGTCCGCTTCACCATGAAGGGACTCTTGTAACGTGGTAATTCCTGATCCGTCCTATCCTTCTATTTAGCTGTGACAGACTGAGTACCACTCCCAGTCCTAAAGAGCAGCTCTGTGCACATTTGAAAGCCATCTCTCTCTCCAACTGAAACTGGTCCAATAAAACATATTGCCTCACCCACGTGTTCTCTTAGCATTTATTTATGTTTTCCTCAATTCAGGTATGTGTACACACCAGCCCCATTATGAAAATTCTGCCAGCTTCTATTCTTCTGAACTTTGCCACTGATGTTACAATTACCAATGAAGAGTAACTGAGAGTAGACCATGCTTACTGGATTAAGGCACATCCCGAATTTCCCAATATTGCTTTTGTTAAAATATTCTTTCTTTTGCCTTACAAGGTTTCAAATATTAAAATAAATACTTAATTACTTGATATCCTACATGTTATAAAATAAGACTATTTAAAATATGCAACAGGCTCACGCAGCGTTTCAAAGAGGCGGCACCCCACGGAGTCCAGGCTCAGCGGGGGTGTCCTCAGCTGACCACGGGCTCCACATGGCACTGCCGCTTTGAAATGCTGGGAGGACGCTGGGCTCCCATGGCCGCATTTCAAAGCGGCAGCGCCACATGGGGCCTGGCCCCAGGCTCCATGAGGCACTGCCGCTTTGAGCTACCCTTTCCTTTCCCCCCTCTTGATGCCTCCTTCTGATAGAGGCAGCAAAGGTGAGGGGAGTGACTAGTCAACAAGCTTGTGACTAGTCACTCACATCCCTACCACATATTTCAATTTCTAGTACTTAACAGCAAAACATACAGTAGGGCCGTGGTCACCAACCCGTCAATCACAATCAACTGGTTGATTGCAGGGGCACAGCCAATAGATCATGAGGTTTTCCAGACCCCCCTCTTATTCCATCCCACTCCCAAGGAGCCCGCGCTGACGCTACCTCCCGTGAAAATGGATGTAGTGCCGGCTTCCTGCAGCATGGAGGGGAAGTCCCGCAGCTGCGTGCCAGGTCCGGGTCTCAGGAAGCACGCGGGCTGCTCTTCCCCTCCCCCAAACAGCTGGGTCTGTTGTGCCGCCGGGGACTTCCATACCCCTGCTATCTTCCTGCGCAGGGGGGAGGGTTGGGGGGAGTAGGAGTCCTGGGACCACGCCAGCTCCAACTTCTCAGGAAGTGTGCACATTCTTCCTCTGCTCCCCATGACAGCCGCGCACTTCCTGAGAAGTTGAAGCTGGTGCAGTCCTGGGACTCCTACTCCCCCTGTCCCTCACACACCCTTCCCCCCGTGCAGGAAGGCAGCAAGGGGAAGGAAGATCCCACCCGCACGACAGACCCAGCTGTTTGTGGGAGGGGAAGAACAGCCCATGTTTCTTCCTGAGACCCCGGACCTGGCGCGCAGCTGCAGAATCCCCAGGTACCGGCTGAGCTGTCTCTGACCCCTCCCCCTGGCCAGACTCCCCACCAGCACCCTGCCCTAGCCACCACCAGCCCCTTCCCCAGCCCCACCAGCCCGTAGCACCCTGCCCCAGCCCAAACCCCACCAGCACCCTTCCCCTGGCCAGACACCATACAGCACCCTGTTCCTGTCCCCTTCCCAGACCCCCACCAGCACCCTGCCCCTGGTGAGACTTCCACCTGCCCCTGCCCGGGCCCCCACCAGCACCCTGCTCCTGCCCCTGGCCAGACCCCACCAGCACCCTGCCCTTGCCTTATGGACAGACACTCATCAGAACCCTGCTCCTACCCATTGACCAGTCACCATCCAGCACCCTGTCCCTCCTGCCCCCTCCAGCACCCCGCTCCTGCCCCCTCCAGCACCCTGCTCCTGCCCCCTCCCTCCTGGCCAGACACCTACCCCCAGATTGCTCCTGTACCCTATTTTTCACCTAGATTCTGCACCCCCATTCCTAGCCCACTTACTAGCAGCCCTGTCCTACACAGTGGATCCCTCATTTTTGGCCCCACCTGAGAGTGTAGAGGGGCCCACAAATTCCACTAACCCTGGAACCCCAGAAGAGTTAATCTGGCCTGGGGTTGGAGTGCTAGGGGAGTGAGTCATCTCGGGGCCACATTAGTGAGGCTTGGGAGTTTTTTGAGAGGTTGTTTTTTTGCATCTCACTTGTGTGGCCCCAAATGACTTTTCTGTGGGTCAGTGACCCCTGACTCAAAAGAGGTTCCCCGCCCCTCTCATAAATAAAGACAATGCTGAAACATTTTGTGTTTGACATAATATTTTATTTAAAAATGAAGCCTGGGCAACAAGCCCCCAATTGGGGCCAAGCCCCATCTGGCTGCAGCATCATAACACTCCTGCACCCCCCCACAGACCCTAACCCTGAGCCTATCATACACCAGAACCCCCTGACTTGAGCCTCTCACATCCCCAAACTCCTGCATCCCCACATCCCCAATCTTGTGCCACAACATGCCTGCACCATCCACACATCGCAAACCTGTGCCTTGAGCCCCTCATACACTCCAACCCAAACTCCTGCACCCTCACATCCACAAGCCTGCACCTGGCTCAGCACCCCAACCCTCCACCTGACCCCAACACTCTCCAGCCTGGAGTCCCCTCCCTGAGCCAGAATCCCCTTCTCCACCCAAATCCCCTCCCAGAGCTTGCACCTCTCATCCCTTCCCACACCCAAATCCCTCATTCCCACCCTAGAGCCCTCACCTCCTGTCTCAACTCAGTGACAGTGAGTAAGGGCCGGGACAGCAAGTGATGGAGAGGACGGGAATGGAGAGGGTGGGGCCTCAAGGAAGGGCTGGAGTCTTGGGGAAGGATGGGGTAGATCTCGGCTTGCCCTGACATTTAAAAAGTGATCTTGGGTGTCAAAAGGCTGGAGACCACTTTACTAGGGTATCATAGTGGTAGTTGTTGAACAGGTAAGCCCCAACTTGTTAGTTAACATTTACAAGCAGACAGTGGCAGAATATTTCAACTTGATTAACTCACTTAGCTTTTCCATACTCAAGTTTTCCCTTATACAAAATGTGGATAATACTACTCTCCTCGTTGGTAAAGTACTTTGCAATATTTGAATGAAAGATTCGTTGTAAGTACAAAGCGTCTTTTTGTGTTAAATGTTCCCTCACTCTTCCAAAAATATTTTTGTCTAAAGGACTAAATACTTCAACAAGTCTTTGTAGAATAAGGGCCTAAACTGTGTCTCAGAAGCAAATACGTTCTGAGGTAAGTAGGTTAGCATACCAAAATAAACAACATAATTGCATCATAAATTGCTACCTTAGAAAGTGCTTCATCATGGACAACTGTGTTGGTTGTTAAAAGTACAAGAACCGTCTGAAGTAATTTGAGTTCTTCGAGACTATTTTCCATCAGTTGCCAGAGCATGTTAATAATATTTCCAGCTGCAGCCTATAAGGAAATCATTTGATATGTGCAATTAAATTTTACTCTTTGTATTAAATACAATGATTACATATACATTTAAAATACAACAGATATTTCAGTAAATTCATTTCCCCATACAATCTTATAAATACAGAGAATATAATACTAGTTTCTTTGTCACAATGATCCTCCTCTACTTAAGGCATATGTTTTAATCATTTTGTCAATCTGTGTGCACACTTTGTTTTTCAACCAGAACCACAAGCTGTCTTAGAGGAAAAGACGGTTACTTCTTTCCATAACTGGTAGGGGACCAGGTCCAGCATTCCTTGGAGTGGCGTACACATGCCGCACTATATAAGGTGCCCCTGGGCTCCTCCCTCCTCAGTTGCCAGAAAAATTCCGACAGGAGGGTAGGAAGTTGAATGGACATGAGCTATACATCTCAAAGAACACCAGTTATGGATCTGTGTGAGTACACAGGGAAGGGTTGGAACTTAACTTCATTTACAAGTTTGATTCTTATCAGGAGAGGAATGAATAAAGATATCGGCTGGCTGGCTCATACACTACCTTCCACATCCTAATGACTTAACCAACCAACCAAACAATGGGTACTTATAGAGATGCAATTTGCTCTTATCAGCCACTTGTAACTTGAACAATCCAATTCACTAATTTTTTCCCTCTTTTTTTCCTTTTCTGCTGCTCCTCCCCGCCTTCCCTTATTTATTCTTGGATCTGGACTTCTAGACTTGTAATACTCCAGTCATCTGAAGAAGAGGGTTGTACGAAAGCTCATGATACCATCTACATGTTTTGTTTGTCTTTAAGGTGCTGCTAGACTATTTATTGTTCTTTTAACAGTTATGGAGACAGGTAACTGTCTTTTGTTCTTTGAGTACTTGTACTTGTCCATTTCACATAGGTGACTAAGCAGTATCTGCAAAGGCGGGTTGGAGTTTATGGACATGCAGACCACAACATAGCTCTGCTGAATGCTGCGTCGTCCTAAGTGTGCTGTGTGATCACATAATGGGATGTAAACATGTTGCTGCATGACAAATATGGTAGATTGGGACATGGGCAAGAAAGGTCACTGATGGGGCCTGGGTCCTGGTAGAATGAGCCCTCCTCATTGGGGGTAGTTGAGCACCTGCCAACTCATAACACACAAATGCATGAGGTGATCCACTTGGAGATCCTCTGTGAAGATACTGGAAGACCCTGCATGTGATCAGCTTAGGCCACAAAAAGCTGTGAGGACTTACGGAAGGACTTTGTTCTCCCCAGGTAGAAAGCCAGTGTCCTTGTGATGTCCAAAGCATGGAGATATCTCTCCTCATCGGTCGTATGAGGTTTGGGGTAGAAAGCTGGATGGAAGATATCCTGATCCAAGTGGAACACTGACACTGCCTCGGGCAGGAAGAACAGGTGATGTCTAAGTTGTACCTTATCCCTGAAGAGGAGCATATATGGGCATCCTGATGTCAAATCACGTAGTCCAACACCCTTCTGGTCAATATAACAGCCACAAGAAAGGCCACCTTCAGAGAAAGAAGTGATGGAGCAGGAGGTGAGTGGCTCAAATGGAGGGCCTGTCAGCCTAGCTAAGACCAGATTAATGTCCAGGCCCTTCAAAAATCATGTTGTGATATCATGAGAGACTACCGAGCGGCCTTGGATTGGCAGATGAAATGTGGAAATAGCATCAAGATGCACTCTGCCTGAAGCCAGCACAAGACTTTCCTGCTTCAAGTATAAGAGATAATCAAGGATGAGCTGGAGCGGAGCATCAGTAGGGAAGATCCTTCTCTATACAGCCTAGATCGAAAATTAGGTCCATTTCACCATGCAGACAGGCCTAGTTGAGAGCTTCCTAATTTCAAGGAGCACCTGTTGCATATCAACTGAGCAGGCCTGCTCTTGTGGTTTCATAGTGGGTCACAGGCCCAGGTGGAAAAGGCAACTGTGGTCCTGGGTAATTGATCCTGACAGAACAGCAACGGATCAGGGACCTGCACCAGTAGACTCATGAGCATGCTGAACCAATGCTGGTGCGGCCACAGTGGCGCAATGAGTATTACATTCACCACATCCTGCCTGATTTTCTGGAGTACCTTGCTGATCACAGGAAATTGAGGGGAATGCATAAATGAGATCCCCTGTCCATGAAAAAACAAAAGCATCTGCGATGGAGCTTTCTTCCAGACTCAGCCTAAGGCAGAATCTGGGGTACTTTGCGTCTGTTTCATCATAAACAAGTCCATTTGGGGAAAACCCCACTCTCGGAAGCTAGAAATGCTTCAGATATAGCATCCAGTCCCAGTCTCTCTCACACAGACCAAATGGAACTATGAGGAGCTCTACTGTCTGTCTGGACAGGAGACTGAGGAGATGTCTACACTGTGTTCCTCTTTCAAGAGAGGACTGCAAATGCAGCTGAGCGAAATTGCAAATGAAGCACTGATTTGAATTTCCCACGCTTCATTTGCTTAATCACGTCCGGGCGCTATTTTGAAATACCCTATTTGGAAAAAAGAAACGCTGTGTAGACGTGGTTATTTCGAAAGAAAACCTTTCTTTCAAAATTACCCTTACACCTCATTTTGTAAGGAGTAAGGGTAGTTTCGAAAGAAGGGTTTTCTTTCTAAATAACCGCGTCTAGACAACGTTTCTTTTTTTCGAAATAAGGTATTTCAAAATAGCGCCCGGAGGCGATTATGCAAATGAAGCGTGGGAAATTCAAATCAGCGCTTCATTTGCAATTTCACTCAGCTGCACTTGCATTCCTCTCTCGAAAGAGGAATGCAGTATAGACATACCCTGAGATTGCCAGGCATTCAGTAACCTAGGGGAAAATGGTGGCTTCCCTTTATGTCAGAGTCCGACATAGTCAAAATGTGCTACACTACCTGAAAAGCTTCTGGCATAAAAGGGACGTAAACATCCGGGGCAGACAATGGGGAGTGAGCAGGACTACCCTGGCCACCCTGCACCACGGGTTATCTGGCGGATCATCTGCTGCATGATCTGCTCTCCAGGCCTTGTCTTTGAGTGAGCCAGGGGACTTGTCCTTGCCCGACTTCCTCGACCTCTTAGATAAGAGCCAGGAACAACCACCAATGCCAGGCTGGTAGAGCACACCATGCTGACACACTGGTGCTCAGTGCCAAATCCAAGAGCTGGTCTTGGGGAGTGAGGGCAGGCTCCATGATTAGGGCTTTTAAATGTACAACCTTATCTTTTATTATTCTTGAATGAAAAGATATGCAAATCCAACACTTGTCAGAGATATGCCTCTCTCGTAGACAGTGAAGGCAGTGACCATGCAGGTCACTAACTGGCATAGGCCTACTGCATGTAGCACAGGCTTTAAAGCCAGGGTAGCAGGGCATGCCCCATCCCCAGGCTGAGTCCCTAAAGGGAAATAACCAACTGCTAATCTGCAATTATTTACACATACTTATCTAGACGGAAACTATTTACAACCGAATATTTAAAGTTAACTAAAGCTACAGCTAAGGCTGGAGTGCACTCTTCCAAGCACCACCACTGGTGGCAAGAAAGAACTGGGGGGAGGGTGGGACCCGGGGGTGCCCTATATAGTGCAGCAGATATGCGCCATTCCAGAGGGCACTGGACCCAGTCTCCAAAGAATACTGCTGAGGGAAAATTCTTCTAGCCCCAGTGAATATGGCATGCACACACACCAATGCTGAATGGACATGAGCAAGCATTTGAAGAAGCAGCAGCAATTAACTTCAAAACTAACATGGTTATAAACTTCAGTAACTTATATATGCCAGAAGAATATGTCTATTATTCTAAATTGTCTAAACATAGCTTTGTTTATCTTTTTACTACATATTACTTTTGTGGACTGTTTGACCCACATAGAAAAAAACCAGAACCATTCGATGTTACACAGATATTTTAAAGACTGCAGTAACAGTTGTATGCTATGTCATCAAATAGGCTGGTGGATCTGCATACAGTCTGGAGCCAAAAGAAGGTAAACCACGTACAGAAGTACAGATTTATGAAACCAGGACTGGATGTATTTGAAACATAGATGCTGCTTAAATAAGACCTTGGAAGGTTGGAAGCATTTCATATATACTGCCAGCAGCAACTACCAGGTACAAGATGATCTGACTTTATCAATAATAGGGATGCATCAAGAACTAGTCTTAAGATGACTTAAGTTAACATTGGCCACTGAAAACTAGCCCCTTTTGGTCATGTTGCCTACTTTGTCTCCAAAGTTCCTGCACATCAAAACTTGAAAATTGGACTTGAGGTCAGGAAAGGACACTGCCCAATTGCAGATTTGTGGCAGTCACACCATGTACTTTTCTTTTGACTCCAAAGTGGTGGACTGGATTTTGTTTATGACAATGGTATTTGCAACTCAAAAGGGCATTTCCCACATAATTATATCCATTTTAATATACATACATGAGTTTCAGCTTTACAAATCAGTCTTATACTACTTGCATCTTAGCTAAAATATTAAATACTTCAAATATTTCAATACACTATTTTCCGATAACATCCATCTTACCTCTGAAACAACTTCATGTGACATAAGCCTCTGTATGGCTGCTAGACACAGCTGAGTAATCTTTGGTTCCTTTGTCCCACAGCCCATTAGAAATGGCTGAACTACCTCTGAGCTGTTCTCTTTCAATGCTTTTGAACAAAGATAAGAGAAGTTGGTCAAAGTTCAACAGTTTGCTGATTTGAACTATATAAGACAAATAATGTTTAGTTACAAAACATGCCATAAAAATATTATAATATTCAGTCATAAAACAATTCTTATCAATTATTGAAATCCTAGCCAATAACAAAACCCCAGAAGAATCTCCAATCTTGAAATTTATGGCAGATATTTTTGCATTGGTGAGATCAAATTGGATAAAAGGTGAGAGAACTGCCAGTACTCTCCCAAATACTTGACCTGACAATTAACTTCTTGTCCTGCTTTCACTTAGTTATCTTCTCTTAACCCTTTGCATAGTGCTCCAATTAGGGACATGAAGAGGTAACCAATTAATTGGAAAGCATCACCCAAAATGGATTACCAGAACTGATAAGCATTAACCATTAATGGGTGGGGGGAGTTGAGCAGCTCCCCACCTGCCGTGGGCAGAGGATTGCTCCAGCCTCACAAGGGGCCCACTGTGGACAGGGGTTGCTCTTGTCTAGAGCAGTCTGTGTCCACAGGGAGTCCAGACTGTCCATGGGGAGCCCGCAGGCAGGTGCTGCACTGGTGTATGAAGCACCCTCTGTCCATAGGGAGCCCCGCACCCCGCAGGCAGGGGATCCTCTGGCATGGGATGGGAGCCTGGAATCAAGGGCTGGGAGACGGCAGCCCCAGCACTGGCACAAGGGCTGGGAGCTGGCAGGGCCAGCCTCAGCACCAGTGCAAAGGCTGGGAGTTGGCAGGAGGCCCACGAGCTGGGGGCTGCTCCAGCCTGGCTGGAGAGGTCCCCAGCCCAGTTTATCAGTTAAACGTTAGGTCAACTTAATGTTTAGCCGGTTAACTGGGATGCCTAGCTCTAATCTCCAGAACCTCTCTTGCTCTCCTCATTCTGCCCCTTCTCAATTTGTCTCCTCATCTTTGTCTTTCTTTCTCCCTAACCCTCAAACTTCATTCTAAAGTTACTTTGGTTCGTCCATGATCATAAGCACCTCCCAATCTTCACAAAGTCCTCTTCTCCCTTTTGGGCTCTTCAAAGAGTTTCAAACTTGTGCTCTCCTCATTTTGTTGGGTATCAATGCACTACATGAAAGAGGTGCTATATCACAAATAAATGTATACTAATGTAAATGGGGGAGTGAGAAATCAAAGCAGTACTCATCACCAACCATATGGCCCTATATATTTGGGGGGAAATGAGTGGTCATTTACAACCCTGGCTATGACATTCATATAAGGATATAATGAGTTTAAGAAAAACAAAAGTTACATCATTTTTGTACCATAGCTCTTATAAGCAAAACGTATACTTGTGCTAGGATTACAAGTAGCAGATCTAATCTGCTTTTTATGTAAAACTCAAAGAAGTTTGGAGCATATGTGAGGATTTGTTTCATTACTCAATGATCCAACAATTGATTTGAAAACCAACAGCAAGAGCAACAGAAAGGAATTTAAACTGAGGCATTAGCCTCTGGAATAAAACTTCTCAAAAAAAGGGCTAGATGAATATTAAAAGTGTCTGTTTCCTGTAAAGATGTTATGTCCTTGGACTCAAAGGATCAGCCATATTGAACATAGTAAACAAATCTACATTCTATAAAAGCAGTTTCTTCAGAGCCGCAACAGAGTAATATAAACAATTTATTGACAGATAGGTAGATCTGGATATTATAGATCCAACATCAAAATTGAAAGTCAGCTATAAAACTCTATTTTAAACAAAACAATCTGACACTACAGGAACTCAAATATGTACCCAGCATTATTATCTTTTGCTAAATGTTCCACAGTTCTCTAATAACACGAGTTGCAAATTACTGATCAGTGAACTGAAGTGTTTTTCGTTTGTAATATTTTTCCAAAACTGTCAGTGAATTCCAAATGACAAATAAAGAAGAAAAATATTGGAAATTTATCCCCCCCACAAGATTCCTAGTTAAGTCCTGAAAGGGAGTCAAGAGTTGATAATCAGGAGACAAGGATAAAAACCTGAAAAGGCAATGGATAACCTTAATATCACACATGTTGTACATTTAAATAAAAACCCATCTATGCTATTCTTATGTCATGTGAGCCCATAGAGTATAGACTCTACATGCCCAGTTAGCAAAGGTAGAGTAGAAACAACAGCATTTGCAGTGAGGCACAGCATGTGGAGCTTAGGCAAAGCATGCTCCACATGCCTAAACTTCTAGGAGTGAGCAAATACCATCCCGCAGGCTGGATCCAGTTCCCAGAGTTAGCCCCTGGTGAGCTGCCGCTATAGATACCTGCACCTCTGCAGGTACGGGCAATTGTGGTGTCCCAGGCACTGCTTCCCATAGCTCCCACTGTCTGGGAATTGCGATCCACGGCCAACGGGAGCTGCAATCACCCGTACCTATGGAGGCAAAGGTAAATATTGCAACCCACCAGGCATTTTATTGCCCACGCTTGTTCCAGGATACGTACCCTACACAGCTTTGTACACACCCAAGAAGTGCTCTTCGTATCTGCAGTGCTACTTTTAGCACTGCGAACAGGACATACGTGTCCTGCTGCCTCCGCATATCCAGAGTTTTTCACTGACACGTGTTGCTACACACCATAGTGTGTGAGAACAAAGATAGCCTTTCACTGTAGGATGTAGCCACATGTACATTACATGCCACTACAAGTTAGGGATGTTAAATATCGGTTAATTGAACAGTCGAGTAACCTCATGAAATTTTTTCGGTTAGTCAACTCTTCTATAGTCCTCAGAGGCGGGGCCGGCAGCCACTGTATCAAAGGCAGCAGCGCGGGGAGTCAGGAGGGAGCTGGTCCGAAAGGGGAGCCAGTTTAAAAACCGGTGGACCGGCTGCCTGGGCACCTTGTGCTGCTGCTTCTGAGAAAGCGGCAGCAGTGCGGGGTAGCAGCAGTCCCTGTCTGGGGGGCTGAGCTCCCAGACCTGGCGCAAACCAGAACTCAGCTGGACTGCCTGCCCGCCTGGCTCTTAATACACTTGAAATGCAGAGCTGCAGCAGGGGTAGTCCTGGACCCATCGCACGCCAGGACTGAGGTTAAAAAAATCTGCTGGCAGGGAGAGGGAAATGCATGTAGTCTATAGCATTTACCTTTAAGCTTTTGCTTATCAGTTAATCGACTATACTATTACATCCCTACTACAAGTGTTGACACTGCCTGATGAAGCATTATATTCTACTACAAAACTCAATCTATCATGATTTCAATGGCCTGTTTGTACTAAACTTTTATATATGGATACAGATAAAGCAAGTGTTTTCTCCAGATTATCAATAAAATCAGAATCTGGGCAATTAACTGCCATTTTAAAAGCAACAGACAAATTTAGTAGCACCAAGTTCCACTTCCCTCTCATATCCCTAATTAGTCTGCCTTAAAATAACAAATACAGATTAAAAACAACTTGATACTTTACCTACCACATCAGAAAAGGAGAGAAACTTCAGCTTTTAGAAGAAAATGTCTTTAAGTGAAAACATGGATGGTCTAAAGGAAGTAAATTTTATAAGTGCATCTTTTTAAAACTTAAATAGGTGTTTGTGATACTTATCCATCATGATCTGAACTCAAGGTTTTTTCCCTTCTGAAACTTTGAAGAGATCACAAATACCCAAAACCATGAGAAAAAGGAAGAATGTGTCAATTATTAGCCATGTCAAAACTCTTCCAGGAGAAGCCATAACAATGAACTTGGGTCCTGATAGATTTAAAAAAACCTAGTTATGGAATTTATCTATTGTATTTTTAATTTTAAAACAGAGAGAGTGTGTTAATTATTATGCTATTAAACAGTCCATTTATAATTTTTTAAAAGCATTTCAGTTCACCTTTAAATTTCAATTTTTAAACCAGTATAGTGGATAAAGATATTTTGTTATCTCTTTTAGAGAAAAACAAGAATTGACATCAGATGGCAGAACAAGGAGCAATGGTCTCAAGTTGTGGTGGGAGAGGTCCAGGTTGGATATTAGGAAAAACTATTTCACTAGGAGGGTGGTGAAGCACTGGAATGGGTTACCTAGGGAAGTAGTGGAGTCTCCATCCCTAGAGGTGTTTAAGTCTCGGCTTGACAAAGCCCTGGCCGGGTTGATTTAGTTGGAATTGGTCCTGCCTAGAGCAGGGGGCTGGACTTGATGACCTTCCAAGGTCTCTTCCAGTTCTATGATTCTATGATCAAAAAAGAAGGAATTTCTCATGATGAATCAATGAACTGTCTTGTAAATTTCCCTAATCCTGTAGCAGTAGTAATGTTTGCCTCATCAATTTCTCACCTAAAATATTCTTCATCTTTAACAATATGCATGCATGTACACAGGCTCCCCAAAAGTTAGGGGATTAAATGGGATATACTGGAAACTGAAGTGACACTGACTAAATTTAAATGTGCAAACACTGAGCTAAAGCAAAACTAGAAAATGCTGATATCTTGAAAAGTATAAAAGACTAGAATATTTATAGGGTCACTATCAAGCATTAGCAAAAGATACAGGCATAGTAAACTTGGTGTCATTCTTTATAGCTGTGTTTCCTTTCTTCCTCTCAAATAATCTATTTTAGAAAAGTAGTACTGACATAGTAGCAAAGGTCAGCTAGTCAATGCTCATGGTCAGGGTCAACAAAATCCCCCATATCTGGAATATCCACATTTCCCGAAATTTACTCTCACACTCAAAATTGAAACATTATGGTTTTAAAAAAAAAAAATTTTAATTTCTGATGTTCTGCAACAACAATACAATACACCTGAAAATGATTACCTATACACGGGAAACATTAAAAGTGCTGACAAATGAACAAGCAAGCCAACTGAAAAGACAGGAGAAAATGGTTCTCTAGTCTTTCAGTCGAAGTCATCTAACTACTGACACTTACAAGTAGCGCTATACCAGGCAGGTGTATGCTTTTTAATATTATCAATATCCCTTTACTACCTATGTAAATGATACAAGAAAACAGTGACTTGAAAGCAGAGTGGGCCCACAGAGAGAATAAAATTCCTTCTTCTGAATCTATTACATCTGATGAGAATTCTGACCATTTCACTTACCTAGAAAAATTTGGTATTGAACTCATTAACCTACGCTCTGGCTTCAAGGCAGAGAAACATGGAAACATATAACATTCTTAAGATCCATTAATTCTGCAACGTATGTACAAAAATGCTAAGAACATATTAAATCTCAGTATAGATAAAACTTATTGTTTGAAAGGGCTATAGTTTAAGAGATTGCAAAGAACTTTCAGAATATAAACTACAGTAAACTTCCGATAATCCGGCACCTTTAGGACCCAGGGGGTGCTGGATTATCAGATATGCCGGACTATCGGAAGGGGGGGCTATGAGAGGTCTGGAGTGGGGTGTGGGGGATGCCACCCGAGACCCCTCATACCACCCCCTTCCGATAGTCCAGCTCTGCCCCAGGCGTCCCCGATTCAGTCGCTGCTGGTCAGTTTCAGCAGCGGCTGAGTCGGGGACGCCTGCGGCAGAGCAGCTGGGGTGCTGCCAGGTTGGTCCCGCAGCGCCGAGGGGTGGCACAGGTGTCCCCGATTCAGCCGCTGCTGAAACTGACCAGCAGCGACTGAATCGGGGACACCAGGGGCAGAGCTGGACTATCGGAAGGGGGTGGTATGAGGGGTCTCGGGTGGCATCCCCAGGCGTCCCCAAGAGCAGCTGGGGTGCTGCCGGGTTGGTCCCGCAGCTCCGAGGGGCAGCACTACGGGACCAACCCGGCAGCACCCCAGCTGCTCTGCCCCGGCTTCCCCAATTCAGCTGCTGGTCAGTTTCAGCAGCGGCTGAATCGGGAAGCCGGGCGCAGAGCAGCTCCAATTGTCCGGCTGCCCGGAGCACTTCCAGGTTCCCGATGGTGCCGGACCATCAGGAGTGCCGGAGCATTGGATGCCAGACCAATGGAGTTTTACTGTAATACAGTAACACTGGATTAAGGCTGCAGCCAAACCACAGAACTGAAGTGAAACCGCCACTCATCTCAATGGAACACTACCTTCAAAGCCTAGTTACCACTATTTGGAGATCCATCTACATTAAAATTTCAACCTCTAGCACAACAGTTTCCTGACAAAAAAAATGACAAAAAAACAATGCAGCTCCAAATTTGTCATAATGTGATTGTGACTCGTCTAAGACAACAGGACTAATCTGTAGCCTAATTACATATAACATTCGCATTTTATAACTAGATTCCCAGATAATGTACTTGCATACTTAATCCCACCTACGAAGAAAAACATTAAGGGAACTATGATGTCATAACACAGATATCACAAAGTAGGGCAAATGGAAGAAAATAAAAATAAAACTCTTTTCAGAAAACTTTAAAGATTTTGTCAAAAATTTAAATATATTTCTATTGTATCTGCTTATGAGTAGTCTTATAACAACAAATCTGTGCCATTACTGGAATGAAACAAATTACAGTAACAACATTTTGTTTTAAACTTAAAGTTTAAAAAGTATTTATGAAATATGAAAAATACTTTAAGAATGTTCCTTTTAAAAAAAGGTCTGTCAAGAAATACTCAGAATGGCATGACCTTTCACAATTTTTCTTGGAATGAAGATGAAAATTTTATGTCATAAGCTAGTATTCTTAAAACGTAAATTGTTTATGTCACTAATGCTCTGCAGAATGTTGCTCACTTTCCTACTGAGTAAATTAAGTTTTCTCTTTCATGTGTGTCTTCTGAGGCATAGCTGACATTACCTGGCATAGTTTTTCCACTTATGTCAGCATTCATGACAGCGGTGAAAACAAAGAAAATAAACAAATAAAAGAGAGGCATTAAAGTGAAATAGAGGGGAGGGCCTGCTATTTCAAATACTTCCAGGAACGCCCTCTTCAGCAATATTTTTACATTTCTTAATAAAGAAGTACCCTTACATTGCATAGTCTTTTCTCAGTCTTTCAAATTATTCTGTGTTGTGGGGATTTTGTTTAAATATTACTGGGCTAAACACTGGTGTATTACCATAGGGCCATCCAAACTTTTGCCTATCTGAGGGCTCTAATGGCAACTTGCAAGAAATCAACAGCTTACACTGAGTTAATAAAATTGAAGAAAGCAGAGCAGGTCATTTTAAGGTTATATAATTGCAACCCACTGGGATTCCAGTCCCAAAATGCTATACTGCATCTCAATATGTGTACCCTCTACTCAGATTAAGATGAAGAACTGCCTTCTGGGTACTGTAGTCTCCACAGACAAGACTCATATTAAACAGCTGTGCATATTGTACAACTTCCTGGGCAACAACTTGTCAGATGAAAGTTCACAGTGTGCAAGAATTCTGACAAGAGTGATTAATATTTTTGTGACTGTTCTCTGTTCAATCAATAGTTCAGTAGAAGAACCACTGAAAATTCAGAGTCCTTCACTAACATCAATATAGTAATAGAAGGAAAGGCAAATATTCCACAAGATATTCCAATAGCATATAACTGATGCCATGTGTTCTAAAACTCTGGAGGATGATTGTATGTATCTGAAACATCTTTTAAAATGTACTGCTTTTAGTGACCCAAACATATACTGAAATTGTATTATTGTCTATAATTACCTGCCAAAATATCGGTGTTTCTTGCAGCTATTGTTTTAACTTTTATTATTCCCGATTCAGCAGCCTATAAACAAGAGATAATAATTACTTTTCATCTACATTATTTGAAAACAAACAAGAGAAGTTAACTATGGTTAATGAACATTTTAACAGTGCAAACATCAGCACAATTTTGTTGTACAGTAATTACTCATTTAACACGTGCCTGCTTAACATGTTTTCACAATAGCACGATTTTTTTTAGGGAACGTTTTTCGAACAACCCGACCGTCCCCGAAATAACACGAAAATAATCAAGTGGCAGACTACTTTGTGCGACGGTATAAGTTGGTGAAAACAGTGGTAACACGCATGAGCAGATGAATACACATGGTCACAGTGCTCCTTCGCTCACTCACATGTTTATCTTTGTGTTTTAACAAACCGCGGTGTCTTGTGTTGCCAGTTATCTTGTGTTGCTAGATATCTAATGTTAACGTTGACGACCCAGCACCAACAAAAAATTGACTTTGCCACCACTACCTGAAACGCAACCCCCACCTTTTCCATTATTTTTAATGGGAAAATTGATCCCGCATAGCACGTTTTCACTTAGCACAAACATTTTCAGAAACGCATCTATAGTGTTAAATGAGGAATTACTGTATTTTCAGTATGTGCAACCAAACTGACAGTGAGGGCTTTGCGCTTTCTGTAATTCTGCAGCCATAATCTCCATCTCTCTCCACATAATTTGATCTAGAACCTGAACTTTTTAAAAGAAAGTAAATTATTTTTCTGTTCTCCATGGTTATGAAGATAACCTCTACCAAACACAAAACCAGTAAAATGTAGATTTCTCAAGTGTGACAATGCTATGCTGTATAAATTGCTCCATACATCTCAGCTGAAATGCTGTTTTGTAAAGCTTAACAACAATGTAAACAATTGTCAGCAATTTTTTTACGGATCTTTTTAGCAGTAACATTTCACGAACATAGAGTTCACTGCTATTATATGCAATAACCGAAGTTGGAGAAGCAATGTGAAAACTGGCTGTTGTCAAACTCGAATCAACTGTCAAAACTTCCAGCATTAACCACCAAAACAATCATGCAACATAGTTACAAGATCTGAGGGCAATGCACCAAAACATTCTGAAACAGATTTCTGCTGAACTTACTGTCAAAACTGCAAAGATACTTTATCTTATTAACTATTATTTTTCATCTTTAATTCAATAAAAATGTTATTTAGTTTACTGTGAAAGGTGGATGAAACTCAATTTAAAAAAATGTAATCAAATACTACATTTATTTTCAAATAAATTAATATGAAAAAATAACTTGTGTTAAGGACTAAACTTATTCTATCCTACTAAAAGCATTTAACTTCTATTAATACATGTTTGCTGCAAAAGTTTTATAGTTAAACCAATGAAATCAAGAGACATCACTGACTAAGCACTACAACCAGAATTTGTTGAAGCTATAAATCAGCTTGACACCCTTTTGCAGGTGCAGAGAACATATTTTCTTCATTTCAGTTTATTTAACTAGTTCAGTTCAATAAACCAATTCATTCATCCTAGTTAATTTTGGGGAAGGAATCATGATTACACAAGCCCATGTGTCACCTCTGGCTTCTGCCCTGGAAAGGGGAGAGAGAGGGATGTGTCTCGGGTCTACGCTGGGGTTTGGGACTTCAGCAGGAGTGGGGCTGAAACGTGTTTTAAGTCGACAATGTAAATTTAAACGAGTCACTCTAATTTAATAAGATTACTGTAAACCTTCATATGATTCTGTGTATTTCTCAGACCAAAACTAAATTCTAAATACAGGTTGAACCTCCTCAATCCAGGATCCTCTGGTCTGGCAACATCCATGATCCAACAGGACTATGGATGTTGCTGGACCAGAGAGCCCCGCGACACCTGGGAGTGCGAACCAGCTGGGATCACCGTTCCTGGAGAACCCCAGAAGGGCGGGGCAGCAGTGGGACCAGTGAGTCCTATCTCTGGGAAGTCCTGGCTGGGTGGGGCAGCAGTGGGGCAGCCAGAGGCAAAAGCAGGGTAGCCGGTAAGCCCCATCCCTGAGGATCTCCAGGGGGAGGATGGCAGAAGCGGGACAGCTGGCAAATTCTATCCCTGGGGTGCGGCAAAAGCAGGGCAGCTGGCAATCTTTGTTCTCGGGGATCCCTGGTGGGGGACGGCACAAACAGGACAGCTGACAAACCCCAACCCTAGAGCGCAGCAAAAGCGGGGCTGCCAGCAAGTCCCAGCCCTGGGGATCCCTGGCAGCCGGCGGCAGAAACAGGACAGCCAGTGAGCGCATGGAGGCTGCAGAGTTCCGTCCCCAGGGGACCCCAGTCAGCCAGAGGCTATATGCCAGAGCCCAAGTCCAAGCCCTGCAGGCTGTAGCCCAGTGGCAGTGGGGCGGGAACGGAGCCAGACGCAGGAAGGGGGAGCATGCTGGGAGTCTGGCGGCAGGGATCATTCCCCTGATCTGGCAAATTCCCTCTTTCGGAACGGGTCAGGTCCCGAGGGTGCCAGACCAGGGAAGTCCAACCTGTACATGCCTTCAACTTTCTACAAGTTTTTCTAAATAAATCCAGGTAAGGAAATTGTGGAACTATGCATCAGGCTTTATACTCTGTTAAATTTCAATTTATGCCTGAAATTTTGGGGATGGAAATAAGCTTCACTTACCACAACTTTCTTATGCTTCAAAAACTTATACCTGAACCGACATACATGACTTAAATTGACATGCGGAAATCTTGTCTCGGTTTAAACTGCAGAGCACTGGATGTCTCTCATATTGAAGAAACTTAACTTCATTTGTTTAAGTGTTTCAATATTTCAGTAAGTCACCTCTGTTGCGTCACAGTTCTAAAAGCTAGGCTAATTGGCAGTATCCTGTCACATCAGATCATATCTACTAATTAATCTGAAGGATTTAGTTGTCTCAGTCTGACTTGAAATATCTTCAAACCAAACCTCGTCACATCTTCTGGCGATTGATTTCTTTCCTGCCTGCAGTGACAAACTCAATATGAATCAAAGAAAAATGAAATCTGCCTGTGGATATAAGATGTTCACATACGCTACCGCACTTTGCAGGGAAAATGGAATAAACAACATTGCAGTGAAATGTCCCTGAACTGGCTGTGTGGCTTTGCAATACATGTATAAAAATAGCAGATACTTCAAAATGAAAATTAAAAAAAACTGTTGTTAAGACCAATGCAAGATATTTTGACATTCTAAATATAAGAATACTTTTTCCTCCCATTCACAGAAATATAGTAAATTAGATGATTACTTCAAAAGACTAATCAAACTATCTATATTTAAGAAATACATCTTTAAATTTTAAATTACTACATGTGACAAAGGAATATTAATATATAAATAATTTATTAAAAACTATGTACTAAAGTTTACAAAAATAAAGTTTCTACCACTTTAATTTCAATTTACAAGTTCAATTTACTATTACTAGGAAACAATTAATGTTTATTTTGCTAGGTATAATATAACTTTGCTAACTATAATTCTTTCCAATAACCATGCAACACACCTCCATCATAATCCCAGGAACTCACCCCTGTAATCAGCCCAGTGCCAATTTTGCCCACCCATCTACATAAGCAATTTCATCACTGGACCCAACCATATCAGCCACCAAATCAGAGACTCATTTAACTACACATCCACTAATGTGATCTATGCCATCAAATGCCAACAATGCCCCACTGCCATGTATATTGGCCAAACTTGACAGTCTCTACGGCAAAGCATTAATGGACACAAATCAGATATCCAAAAAGGCAACACACAGAAACCTGTTGGAGAACACTTTAATCTACCTGGACACTCATTAATGGATCTCCAAGTCACTATTTTGTTTTGGGCCAATTCCACAAGCCAAATACACTGAGAAGGATTGGAACTTAGCTTCAATTACAAGTTTAATTCTTATGCAAATGGTATGAACAAGTACATCAGCTGGCTCACACACTATCTTCCACATCCTATGACTTAACCTACCAACCAAACAATGGAGGTGCTAACTGTTCTTATCAGGCTGTTGTAACTATTTGAACCATCTACTCACCGTATCTCTTATTTTTTCTCCTTTCCCCCTCCTTTTCCTCTCTCTCCCCCCCCAAACCCCTTATTTATTCTTGGATCTGGACTTCTAATACTCCTGTCACTTGAAGAAGTGGGTTGCACCCACGAAAGCTCATAACACCATCAACATGTTTTGTTAGTCTTTAAGGTGCTATTAGTCTATTTGTTGTTGTTTAAGTTTTTCCTGTTACAGACTAACTCGGCTACCCCTCTGAAGCTTATAATTATTTTATTACTAGAAGATTCACCCAGCATTGCTCAGGTCCTTAACTAAAAAAAAAAAAAAATTGTTTTCCTTCATTTAAATCAGGGGTGGGGAACCTACAGCCTTGGGCCAGATCTTGCCTTGATCCAGCCAACGAGGTTTGGGGTTCGTCCCTCCCCCCAACATGTCTGAAGCGCCAGCCAACTCATGCAGCTGAGGAGGGGTTCGTGCCACAAAGCAAGATGAGGGCCGGATTGGGCCCACAGGCTCTGCCTGGCAATGGGAAGGATGAAGCTCCATGAGGCTCTGCATGCTGCAAGGAAATGCTCCCCATTGGCCAAGAGTTCCCTTAAGACACCGTCCTCCATTGCTCCCATTAGCCAGGAATTGCAGCCAATGGGAGCAACGGGGGATGGTGCCTGCAGAGAGCACTTCCCTGCAGTGCACAGAGCCACAGGGCACCTGTGTGTCCAATCTGGAGCTGTACCTGGTAGGTGCCCTGTTCCACGCCCATTCCCACCCAGACCACTCTTGCACCCTCCTTTCTGCCCAGACACCCCAACTCGCTCTTGTACCCTCCTTCTCATCCAGACGCCACACACCCACTCCCAGTGGTGCAGTAAATAGCACAAACATGATCTTCCTCTACAAAATCCTTTCAAATAGTGTAAAGTGTCAAGCTTTAAAGGTGGTAGCATAAGATTTTATTGCTACAGATGTCTTGTAGTTCTACAACAAACAGCAATCATGAGTATAACGGTTTAATGAAGTATCTTTTTATATTTAATTTTTGTGCAAATTTAGTATTTTGATACATACAGATGCTACTATAGTAAAAGACAACTCCCATGGTATTACAGATTGGGAAACCCAACTGACCAAAGTGTTAGGGATTCTTAATCACTTAATTAAAAATAGTAGTATTAGGCTGACGTGATATTTCAGGAATATGCAATAGGTATTACTGATTTAATTCCTTGATTTACTACAAAAGTTAAGAGATGGAGATTGAGAGAAATTGTGTGTGCAGGGACCTTAGAATACAGAGTTTAATTATCAGTTCGGTCACAGACAGAGCGAACAGCTGGACACCTGAATTTTATAAGAAGTGAATCAATAGTCTCATTCCACTTACCACAGGGATACAAGTGAATTGTCAACTACTCCCATCCCCCCTCCCACTTGCTGCCTCAGTATCAGAGACAGCAAGGGGCGGGCGGGGAAAGCAGGACAGGTGCTGGGGAAAGCCGGCTTAAAAGCCGGATCCCCCCCAACACTCTCCGCTGTAACGCTGGCCATCCCTCCCCCCATGCACTGCTGCCTCTATCACAGGCAGCAGTGGGGAGGGACGAACGGACGGACAATTTGAGGGGAGGCTGCCACGAAGTGGCCTGAGCCCGCGGCGGGCCCAGGCTTCCCGCAGACAGGGCTGCCGCCAGAGCAGCCTCTGCCTGCAGCCAGCCCGGACTGCCACGCAGACCGGCTCTTACTACATTTAAACTTCAGAGTCACAGCAGGGCTGAGTTGCATGAGCCAGGACTGTGCGCTTCTTCCCTTATCAGTTAATCATGTAATCTATAAAAATGCTATCAACTGCACGATTAGAGAATTACCCTCCTCATAACATCCTCTCTTACCACCTCTTCAAAATTTACCATAACAATAAATACACTCTGTTGATAGAAGGCGTAGCAGATATAATCCATGAAAAGAACGCAGGGAGTAAATCCTGATCTATACTTACATAGTTTCACTGGTAAAAAAAAAATCTGAAGTTAGTGGTGTTGTTTTTAACAGATACAGTTAGACTAGTAAAATAAGCATGGCTTATACCAGTAAAGTTACTTCTCTTCCTGTATAGCGTAGGAAAAACTTTCTACTGTTGACAAGCCTGAACTACAATTACTTTTAGAAGTGGCTCTTCTCAGCACAAAACAGGACTCTGATGTGCAATGTGTAATGCGGTGGGCCCAGCTGGGCTGGAGTGGCCTCTGTGCCTGGCTGTGGATTAACCGGTTACTCCAGTAATCGTACTTGTAAGGGTGATGCTTACTGGGTAACCAGTTATCTGATTAACGCTTTACATCCCTAGAAAATACCTGTCAGGTTTGCGGCTTTTATTTCAGATTTGTCTGATATTACAAAAGATGCAGTGTAACACCAACTACTTCATTTGCTCAGACTTAAAAACAATAAAAATTGCTTTAAGGGTCACAGCTCTGATTAGAGAGACTTGAAATCCAAATCTAATTTTTTAAAGAAAGGCCTTTAGTGTTTCCTGGACTGATAATTTTCATACTTACTATAACACTTACTGTTCAATATTAAAATAGCAATTTTTGTCAAATTATCATTATTTCTCTTGTCAAGTGATTAGATATTGTTTACTGCCTTAATTAGGAAGATGGTCTCTTGTTTAAAGTGCAGTTTAAATTTTGTATTAAAAAATAACCATAAATTGATTCATCACTTTATTGCAGATGACTGTTATGCAGAAATGTCCACTCATATTTATCTACATTTACATTATATAGTAAATCTCACAAATATCCCGAATTAGACCTTTTCCTTAGAAAATATTATAAGCCTTGCTTATGCATCATTCCAATTACATATTTTTCCTACATGCATATTCTGTGTTTTTAAATATTCAACATTCAGTTGTTTTCAACTTTTCGTGATTCATCATATGTTCTAAAACAGAAAGGATTTACACAAGTTTGTCTTCCATAGAATCATCAAAGCATATTATTCTATTCATTTCTGGCTGTAAACTTCACTAAAAACCCCGAGAATAATTTAATAATAATTTAATCATTTTTTCAGATTGTGAGCAGAGCATTCTAAACTTTAGCCAAATGTAAACTGATATAATGCTTTCCTTAGCCTGCATACAGGAACAAAAATAAGTGTACAACAGATACATAAGCTGTTTAAACTTTAAAAGTGTGCTAACACTGAAACTAATACTACTAACATTTAGATTATAATTATCAGACAAATAAAAGATGAGCAGCTGAAATGATGTTGGTGCAAAGGAACTTGGAAAGATGCAGTCAGGTCACAGATAAAGTGTTTTAGCTGTCTACGTAAAAAAAATGGATGAATTCTCTGAAAATTGTACAAGAAGCAAGTTGAAAGATTTGGGAAAAGGAAACGGATTGCTGGGTGCCCAATTCTTCAAACAAATGGTTGTTATGCTGGTAATCTTGCCAGTTCTATAGACGAGTTTCTAAACTTTTGCTTTTCAATAAATTACTAATCATTTTGGTTACAAGAAGTCCATGGGAGGCTGGTTATTTGCTCTGACCCCCTTTATTCTATTTTTTTCCCTGATATGAGGCACAAAATCTACAATCCTTGAAAAAAATAGGCAGACATCAGATATCTTGTTCTTTTCTGACTGTTCTGTCAGCTGTCTTTGAAACCACAGTCCACACTTATAGTCCCAGTTAGCGGGAGTGATTGCTCAACTACTATGTTCCTTCTCTCTGAAGAAATATCAAAGATCATCATTTATCTTCACAAAAATAAATGTGTGATTGTGAGGGGACATTTTTGAACCCATTCAAAGAGCCTGATATATTTTCATCTGTGGCTCCAAACTTCAATGTGAAAGGTGCAATACCTGTACATGTCTGCACAGGTTCTGACTGGATTACTGCATAGGGTTGCCAGATGGTTTCAATAAAAATACCGGACACACTTGACATTACATCACAATCTTAATTACATCTTATTTAGAAAATACTGGACATTTATATTTTCTCAATTATATTTTCTCAATTTATTTCCCAAACAGAAAGCTCAAATACTGGACTGTTTGGTTCAAAACTGGACACCTGGCAACCCTATTACTGCAACATGCCTGGCGTGGGATTATGTCTCAAGACCACTCAGAAGCTATCATTAACGCAGAATGAAATCATGTCTTCCTGATGATACGTGCTGCAGAAAGAAAGCACAATTCTCTGACGACTTAAATGGTTTCCTGTTGCCTTATGAGTTTATATTGGTATGCCGGCCTTCATCCATTAACACTACACATAAGGCCCTTTATTTCAGTTTTTACAAATTTCAATTAAAAATTTCCCAGCGTTTACAAAAGCTATTACTGAGTTTTTACTGATATGCACCCAAGCTGTGGACCATTCAAGTTCATGAAAATACTGATTATGACACAAAAATCCAATATATTAAGTAGATGTATTTATGTAGATAATAAATTCATCTAATGGCATCATTATAATCTGTGACCATCATATTCCAAAATAAGACACATGTATTACGGATGGAGTACTATGGAAAGCAATCAGGGGGTCAATTGTAAATTTCAACATGAAGGCAGTTTTGGTGAGGGTTTTTTGTTTGTTTTACAATTTATGCTGAGTTAATACTTCATCTATCTATTCTGTTATGCGGGGCCTAATCAGAAGCTGTACTTTCTTCTAATACTTAGAGAAATCAATGGATTAATTTATGTGACCACTAACAATTTTAAATGCCAGGTAAGATTGTATTCCCAATTCCAGTTACCTTTTAGCTAAAAATGTCATAACTGCCAAATACAAATCAGCATTTATTGTTTAAGATTAACTCTACTTGTAACACACCTACCAAATTATTTGCTGCCAGATCATTTCCTCCAATGGCACAAGCTTAAATAATTATAAGTAACGTTGTCAGTTCATTGTGCATTAACAACCAGCATTAGCACCACAACACTAATTGATTAAAATAGTGGTTAGTTCTGGTTTGTGTTATTAATACCATGCAATTCCATTCACATTTAGAAGTATTTACTGACTACCAACAAAAGACATACCAAACCTGGTACATTAAAAACAAAACAATTATTATAGCAAATAACAGACATACAATAATGAATATAGAAACAATTCAGGATATTTAATATGTTATGAGTAACAATCATAAGGATCAACTATTGCTCTACCATTAGTAATGTACCAATAAGCAAGTGGAAGATTAAACCATTTGCTTATGGTTAAAGTAATAATGGGAGAGCAATAGTTAATCTTCCACTTGCTTTGATATTCTAACCACATCAAATGCTTGGAACAATTTCTGTAGCACATAAATAGAATTCTATAGTAAACGGGAGTAATTCTGCATCAGTGTAATTAACTTTGTATGCCAAAAAAAGAAAAACTGTTCAGTAATTTCACAAGCTACAGAAAGCACAATTCTCTGAAGATTTAACTGGTTTCTTGTTGCCTTCCGGGTGTATATTAGGGAGCAAAACCTGGCCATCCTGCATGCGGGGTGAAGGGGTAGGCAGGAGCAGGAGGAGCCAGCTTGTAGGCACTTGGCTGCTGGCTCCTGCTAGCAGTCCCACCATGGGAGATCCCACTTAATTGGTTAACTGGTTAAACCTTAGGTTTAACTGGTTAACTGATTAACTGGGATTTTACATCCCTAGTGTATACCGAGTGCGTATCTTTTACTGGACCAACTTCTGTTGGTGGAAAAAAAACCCAAGCTTTTGAGCTGCAGAGTTCTTCTTCAGGTCTTGGAAAGTTACTCCTAGGATAATGTCTACACTGCAATAAAAAACCATGGCGGGCCAGTATGTATTCTAAAAGTCACAAGGTAGGTGATGTATGTATGATCTTCTACTGGAGCCAGAGACAAGTTGACTGAAGAAGAGCTGTGTGGCTCTCTCACCAGCAGAAGTTGGTCCAATAAAAATAATCTCTCATCCACGTTGACTCTCTAATATCCTGCATATATATATATTCTAAGAGACCATTCACAGTGAAGTGACTACAACAATACAAACATATTATCATTTATCCAAAATGATATCAGACCATTATTTCTACAACCTTGATTCACATGCAATATCTTCTACATCTGGGTATTACTCTGTCAGCTTAATTTTCAGAAAAATGTTTAACAATTAGCTCTGCTTCATTCACCAAGTGCTTTATAAAGAAAATAAAAAAATGTTATGACATGGTCATATCTGATATGTGATTAGACTCTACATCATACTACATATGCAAAATAAAGCACAGTTAAAGGGACAATGTCAATGTAAAATATAGCCAAAAGAAAATGTAATCAGTTCCTGTGGTTTACAATCATACTTTATGGTTTTAAACTAAGTTTTTCCTACTCTTGTTTGTGTTAAAAACCCACAGATATCAGAACTGGCAGACTTAAGATGAAAAAATTACCCAAATTTATCATCTTAGCACAGCTTTATTTAGTAATATTTTTTTTAAAATAAATAAATCTCTTCACCTGAAATCAAAACAACATGTGACATGCAAAGCACATACCCACAGAAAGAGTTCAGGTAGAGCTCTGATTCACTTGGTATGCACCTTGCATCATGTATAGCTTTTACTTGCTGACAAAGATTTCAACAGTTCTTAACAAGGTACGCTGAATTTGGAGACCTGTTTCACTCGGGAGATGTACACAACTACATCTGAGAAGCTGGAACCTTGTACATATACGAAGCCTCACTGAACTCACTGAGTTGCCATGCAAGCCAAGGGATCTACCCACGCAGAACCAGGGCCTAAATAAGCAATATATACACCTCATACTGCGTATCTTCCCTTTCTCTTATCATTGGCAGACTTCTATTAAAAATACTGCTACTGTTAAACATTTATAATATAGATGCAAACTGTGCGCAAAGGCTTATAGGTCACCCAAACTTCAAGCAAATTTCATTCAGATCATTCAGGGTCAACTTCTCCTTTCTACGGTTAATGTCCCTGCCAAATTTCATCTTTCAGCCCCCATCTGAACTCATTATGAAAAGTTCATAAGACTCTTTTTTTTTTTTTTTTTTTGGGGAGCAGCATTTTTCAGCACACTGCTTGAGCTCAGCCTGCTGAACTAGTCCGAGCTCTTCCCCCACCACACCAGACACCCATCTCTGGGCAGAGACCAGGCTTCAGAAGTCCCAACTCGAAGCGCCAGCGCGCGCTGCTGATTACAAACCGGAGGGCAAGGAGAAAAACAAGTTGCCCACCACGCAGCTCGGGCGGCCAGCCCTCCCCGGCACCTGCCCAGCCCAGGCGCGGCTCAGCCTCGCAGGCCTGGCTCCGAGGGGACCCCGTGCAAGGGGGAGAGACGGGGGCTGCCCTACCCCCCTGCGCACGGGCCGGGCCCGAGGAGCAGGCGCCGCGCCCCGCCTCTCACCTCTTTGACGGGGGGGAATTTCTTCCGGCACTCCAGGCTCAGGCCCCGCAGGTCTCCCTGCATGTTTTCCAGCAGCTTCTTCACGGCCTCGGGGCTGCTGGTCCCGGACATGGCGCCGCCTGCGGGGGCGAGGGCGGCAGCGGCGGAGGGACGGGCCGGGACAGCGGCGGGCTCCGCGGGGCCGCGGCCGGACACGTCTGCGCGAAAGCGCCGGAAACCTTCCGCCTCGGCCCCCTCCCGCTGCCGCCGCCAGCTCCCACAATCCCGGGCGGCGGCGCCGCGCGTCAGGCCCGTTTCCGCACGCGCGGCTCGGGGGTGGGGGCAGCGGGGTCGGGGCGGCTCGGGGTTGGGGGCAGCGGCGCCTGCCCAGGGCCGGGCGCTAACCCCCCGGTCTCTGTAGGCGGCGGGATCCAGTCCCGAGGTGCTTCGCGGGCATAACAAGGGAGGCCCAGCGGCTGCCGCCCAGGGGCCCCGGCAGTCGGTGAAGGAGCGTGTCCGAGGGCGGCTGCGAGGAATAGTCGCGCACAGCAGCGCTCCAGGCCGGCTGCGCAGCCAGGTGGCCCCCGCTGTAACGTTCCTACCACACTGGTAGATTAACCCGTGGCCAAGGGGTGCCGTGTCCAGGGGCCCTGGAAAAATGGTCCCTCCTTCCCTGCTCTGCCCGCCCGGGGGCAGGCAGGGGCGCTGGGATAATGTGGACACGGGGAAGGGGAGGTGCTGAAAGCCGTTGCACTAAACTGTAAAACCTCGTGTATAATGGAAACCACTTGAAGCCAGAGGGATGTTGCAGCATCTGGCGGGGGTGGGGGGTCCACAGGGATTCAGCAACCACACAATGGAATTAAAAGTTCAGGTGTCTGCCTCTATTTGCCTTCAGATACCATCTGTTCCTCTATCCCCCCAAAAAAATCCTCTTGGCTAGACCCACCTGCCATACAATATACCACAGCCTCAGCTCTGTCCCAATCCAGCTACCTTTCCCGAACATGAGTCAGTTTGATTTTCCAGAGTAGTGCAGAGTGGATAAGATTAGGTCTGTTTATGCTGCTAAAGGGAAAGGCAAAGACTGATATCTACAGGGGCAAAATTAGGGTAGTGGTTTAGCAAAAATGTATATTTTAATATTGATTATAAAACTAAGTATGATACATAATGATTTGATGTATAATGACTTGCTTATAAGTTCTGTATGCTTCTGTTTCACCCTGTTTCTCATGATTAGATGATGTTTACTTTAAGGTCTTGCTTCCTGTTAGCATTACAAATTAAATTGTACCACTGGTCTGCATCACAAACTAAGTTGTGCAAGATTCCTTTCTTTTTGTTGCTAGTACCTTAAAGACTAACAAAACCTGTAGATGGTATCATGAGCTTTCGTGGGCACAACCCACTTCTTCGGATGACTGGCTTCTGAAGAAGCTGGTCGTGCCCATGAAAGCTCATGATACCATCTACAGGTTTTGTTAGACTTTAAGATGCGACTGGACTGTTTGTTGTTTTTTAAGTTTTTCCTGTTACAGACTAAGTCTGCTACCCCCTGAAGCTTTCTTTTTGCTGTTCTCTTAGTGACTATTAATCTTGTCTGAAACTCTGCACAATTGTGTGGTGTGACTGGAGGATCATAGAATCATAGAACCATAGAGCTGGAAGAGACCTCAGACGGTCATCAAGTCCAGCCCCCTGCTCTAGGCAGGACCAATCCCAACTAAATCAACCCAGCCAGGGCTTTGTCAAGCCAAGACTTAAAAATCTCTAGGGATGGAGACACCACTACTTCCCTAGGTAACCCATTCTAGTGCTTCACCACTCTCCTAGTGAAATAGTTTTTCCTAATATCCAACCTGGACCTCTCCCACCGCAACTTGAGACCATTGCTCCTTGTTCTGCCATCTGTCACAACTGAGGACAGCCTTTCTCCATCCTCTTTGGAACCTCCCTTCAGGAAGTTGAAGGCTGCTATCAAATACTCCCTCACTCTTCTGCAGATTAAACAGACCCAACTCTCTCAGCCTCTCCTCATAGGTCATATGCTCCACCCCCCTAATCATTTTGGTTGCCCTCTGCTGGACCCTTTCCGATGCGTCCACATCCTTTTTGTAGTGGGGGGTCCAGAACTGGACACAATACTCCAGATGTGGCCTTACCAGAGCCAAATATCGGGGATTAATGACATCTCTGGATCTGCTGGCAATGCTCTTCTTAATGCAACCTAATATGCCATTAGCTTTCTTGGCTACAAGGGCACACTGTTGACTCATATCCAGCTTCTCATCCTCTGTAACCCCCCAGCTCCTTTTCTTCAGAACTACTACTTAGATGGTTGGTCCCCAGCCTGTAACAATGCTTGGGAGTCTTCCGTCCCAAGTTGTTGAACTTCAGACCAGTCATCTGAAGAAGTGGGCTGTGCGCACAAAAGCTCATGATACCATCTACATGTTTTGTTAGTCTATAAAGTGCTACCAGACCATTTGTTGTTTTTTTTCTGAAGTTGATGTATAAGAAGAGGGACTCTGGCCATTACATTCTGGATTCTGTTCTGCAAGACAAGAGTTGGAGTCTCAAAGGAACCCTGACTCCTCACTCGGTCAGCTTTGGCTGGCCATGACAGACTGGTAACTATGTACTATCTGCAGGATGTGTATCTACCAACTCACATTAATAACACATTAATACAACATGAGTTGGTTGATAATCATACAGATACACTCCTCTCAGGAATGTCCTCTTTTTTGAAAGTTCAAATATGGTAACCCTAGTACAGTGGTCACCAACCAGTAGATTGGGATCTACCAGTAGCTCTTAGAGAGCCTCTGACAGATGATCGCGACTGGTTTGGTCATGAGGCTATCAAGTGCCAGCACTTCAGTTGCCCTCCTCCCCTCCCCACTGCCGTGCTGCTCCTGTCCTCTGCCTTGGAGCTTACCCCTGGGAGCCTCCAGCTTGCTGTACAGGGTGGGGGAGGAAGAAGAGGGGAGTGCTAATATCAGGGTGTCCCCTTCCCCCTGCTCCTATATTCCATCTCCATGGAGTGAGCAGGACTGGGCCTTGGACAAGGAGTGGGATAGGGGAAAGGACGGGGAAGGAGGCAGGTCAAGGGCATTTGGGTGTGAAGTAGATCTTGAGTAAACAAATTCAGAAAGTGAACTTGTGCTTTAAAAGGTTGGAGACCACTGCCCTAGTATGTGTGGGCTTGTCTTCATGAAGCATATGCTAACTGCTTTTCTAGTGTATTCTCAATAACTGTGGTGCATTGTCTTTTGCCCTGAAAAAGATCCTGCATGCTTCTTATAAGCATAAAAGTGGTGTGTTGTCTGGGTTGTGTGGTGGATGTTTTAGTGGTAAAATGGGTGTCTAGGTGAAGGAGTAGAAACTGTTACATGCCTTTAGTATTATAGATATGTTATATATACAACCTTAAGTCATTTTTTCACCATTAATTTCCCAGGGTTTTTTTTTTTAAATAAAGATTGCTAACACACTAGCTTCTTGTTTCACAAAAGAACAGAATCTTCAAAAGAGAACACAGGCCACCTTTGCTCTGGACACCTTTATGAAAATCAAGATACTTGTGAAACTGCCCAGCTAGCTCAGGAGTTCCATTTTCATGAAGAGGCACTTTCACAAAGATCCTTTTCTTTATTAAAGTAGCCTCTGTTTGAAGATCTTCCTTTGTAACACTGCACAAATGCTACCAGGCTAGAAAAATCCTCTTCTCTACTGATTTAAGCTCCAGTTTTGTATGAAAAGCACATTAGTAGAGCATGTAACAATATACAGGAGTACTCTATTGCCCTCATAAAGAATTCAAAAGTAGAGTTGGAAAAAAAATTATTAAACGGTTTGTTTTCCTTTGCTATCTATGAAACATTTCACTTTCCTTTGCAAAAGATACTGTTCCTTTGTGAGTTTTTCATCTTTTCATGATTTCCATTAGCTAAACACTGTCCATGATAAATCAATTATAATGAATATTGCTAATTAAGGGATCTCTGACACAGCAATAACTTCTTTCACAATGAATGGGATCTGCTTCTGAGCCAGTTGGGCTCTTTCACAAAGACAGTCCTATTAAAATAGCAATTGAGAGTATTTTTCACAAAAACTAGGAGCTTCTGTGTTGAGCCAGCTAAATTGTTTCCCCAAAACCAGAATACTCTAGACTACACAGTAAGTAATACTTTGTCAAAGATGTTCTCCATTAAACTATTTACCCTCTGAACATGTTTTAACTTCTGTCCTGAATCAAGTGAACTGTTCCTTAGAGGTCTTGGCCTTCAAACCCAGCACTACTTCATAAATTTTCATGAATTTATTATACTAGTTTCACAAGAGTCTTGATAGTTGATGAAACAACAACAACTACTGCATAGAAGATACAGTGGTTGTAAATCGTGTAACATGCAGACTGTGATGCATAAGAATACAGTTAGGACAAGGAACACCAATTTTCTTTTGCTAATTAACAAAATAATTACATAACCCTAGAGAGCACACTAAACTTTCACTTTATATACTTTCTGTGGTTTGTAGAATTCAAGCTAAGGGGCCTCAAAAATCGTAAGATTTAATAAACATTTTGGGGCACTTCTTAAGTGATAATAATTTGGAAGCTAATTAATTTTCTTGAAACTTCTGAAAATGTAAGCTTTACTCAAAGAATATGTGTGGAAAATTTTCAGCAGATACACTATGGTTTTCATATAAAATGAAGAAGATGAATTTCCACTTGAAATGCAAACCAACACAGCATTCACTGTCATGACAATGGCTCTCCCATATTTCATATTATCTTGTTTACTCTCATTATTTTACATTCAAACATAAATGATATTGATAATCCCCTTTTGCTCTTTTTTTTCCTATGAAAACAATGCAAACCAAATAATACATAGCAAAAAAACCTAGGCTAATGTAATAATTTTCTCTGCATTCTACCCCATGCTTGAAATTGGTGTTTGGACGAACAATACAGTAATTCCTCATTTAACACGGTAGCTACGTTTCAGAAAATGATCGTGCTAAGTGAAAACGTGTTATACGGGGTCAATTTTCCCATTGAAAATAATGGAAAAGGTGGGGGTTGCGTTTCAAGCCCACGTGCGCTCGCAGCTCCAGCCTGCACTTGTTAGCAGCTGGGACCGGGACATAAGGTTGGGGGAGAAAGGGGACTGGGTTATAGTAGGGAGGGGAGGTGTCTGGCTCTGGAGAAGGGAAGGAAAGGACAGGGGAGGGGGGCTTGCAGCTGGCGGCTGGGTTTCCCCAGCTGGCCAGTCGCTGGCAGCTGTGCAGGACTTCCCGTCTCCTTGCAAAGTGGCAGAGGTTCACCGCTCGCCGCACCATTCCCGGCAACTCCCTCTGGCCGGATGCCTCGCTCCCTCTCCTCTGCCCCCTGCTTGCAGCCGGTGGCTGGGTTTCCCCAGCCGGCCGGTCGCTGGCATCTGCGCGGGGCTTCCCCCTGCCTCCGGAGGTTCGCTGCTCGCCACACCATTCCCCGGCGACCCCCTCTGGCCGGATGCCTCACTCCCTCTCCTCCGCCCCCCGCTTGCAGCCGGCGGCGTGGAGCTTCCCCTGCCTCCTTACAAAGTGGCAGAGGTTTGCCGCGCCGTTCACGGTGACCCCTCCTTGCTGGACGCGAGGCATCCAGCCAGAGGGGGTCGCCGGGGAATGACGTGGCGAGCGGCGAACCTCCGGAAGCAGGGGGAAGCCCCGCGCAGCTGCCAGTGACCGGCCAGCTGGGGAAACCCAGCCGCCGGCTGCAAGAGGGGGGCAGAGGAGAGGGAGCAAAGCATCTGGCCAGAGGGGGTCGCCAGGGAACAGCGCGGCGAGCGGCGAACCTCTGCCACTTTGCAGGGAGGCAGGGGAAGCCCCGTGCAGCTGCTGGCGACCGGCCAGCTGGTAGGGGAAATCGTGTTATTGCCGGGACGGGTTGTGTTGTTCGAAAAATGTTCCTTAAAAAAAAATCGTGCTATCGCGAAAACGTGTTAAGTGGGCACGTGTTAAGCGAGGAATTACTGTACTCACAACAAAAATGTCAATGTACACTGTGCAGGACAAAAGCTGAAAAGTAACTTTAAAGAAAATGATTTGTTTATTTAAAGTTCAGCAAAAGGTTTTGCCTATGTATCATTAGAAATACGCTGCATCATAAGGCAATTTAAGAATTGTACATATTTTGAAAACTGATGGCATTGAACATTTTAAAACTCAAAGGATGATATTTTGCTCCCATTGAAGTTAATGGTAAAATTCACTTAGTTTCTGGAGAGCGAGGACAAGATTTCAACCATAGTATTTCACTGAACTAAGAGATAGGCTACCATAACAACATGAAAGCATCAGATACCTAATTCTAATGCCCTGGTCTAGTACCCTTAATTATAAAACACATGCGTAGCCCTGTTGACTTCTGTAAGATTTAAATATAGATTCTTCTTGCATCCTGCTATTTAGCTGTTATGATAATTTAGACCAATCCTAATTACATGTTCATAGGAGAACACAGATTATTTCCTTAGAGAATGAGGAAATAATTGTAATACAATTTGTGACTACAGTCAATTATTTCTGATAATTAGCTTTCTTAATTATTTACTTCCATTTCTCTTTTTCATAATTTTTTATGTATCTGTTTTGGAAATATAGCCCCAATATTGCAAAGACTCTGCATACATTCTTAAGCATGCAAATAGCCCTAATCAGTGGGACTACTTGTATACTTAAAGTTAAGCATCTGGGTAAGACTTTCAGAGGGGTAGCCGTGCTAGTCTGTAAGGGTGTGTCTAGACTACACGGCTCCGTCGACGGAGCCATGTAGATGAGTGTACTCAGCAAAGGGAAATGAAGCAGCGATTTAAATAATCGCCGCTTCATTTACATCAGCTGATTGTCGGCACAGCTGGTAGTCTAGACGGGGATCAGCTGACCCCAGAACCATTTGTCGTCAGATCCTTTATGCCTCGTGAAGTTGGAAAATTATTTTAACTCAATAACAAGTGTATTTTTAGCAATTTTGTTACATAGTTGTGTTGCTTATTGTTCAGTTTTATACAAAATTATGTTTTCCCTATCTGAATACCACAAAGCTCATCACCTAATAAACCATCTTGTTAGTCTTTAAAGTGCTGCATAGTCCCATCTTCTCTAAAACCAGGACTCTCTGGTCTGGCATGGTTTCACAGATGTTCACGGTCCAGAGAGCCCTCGTGGCCAGGAGTCAGGCAGCAGGAGGGCCTGCAGCTGGGAGTCCTGGCAGTGCTGCTAGGGCCAGTAGCACCAGGACTGGGAACCTGGCCAAGGCAGCGACCCAGCCAGGGATGGCAGTCCTGCTGGATCCAGCAACAGGTGCAGCGGGGACGGCAGCAGCCCAACTGGGTCTGGTGGCAGCCACAGCTGCAGCAGGGCCAGAGGCAACGCTGGGCCGACAAACTCCCTTGTTCAGGACCAGACAGGTCCCAAGCGTCCCGGATCAGGGAGGTCCAACCTGTAGTAGTTCCACAATTTCATGTGTGAGTTCTTTAGAACTCTTGGGTAAATGCCATCTGGTCCCAGTGACTTGTTACTGTTAATTTATCAGTTTGTTCCAAAGCCTCCTCTAATGACACCTCAATCTGGGACAATTCTTCAGATTTATCACCTAAAAAGAATGGCTCAGGTTTGGGAATCTCCCTCATATCCTCACCCATGAAGACCAATGTAAAGAATTTACGTAGTTTCTCTGCCATAATCTTATTGTCCTTGAGTGCTCCTATAGCATCTTGAAAGTCCAACTGGCCCCACTGGTTGTTTAGCAGGCTTCGTGCTATTGAAGTACTTAAAAAATGCTATTAGTTTTTGAGTTTTTAGCCAGCTGTTCTTCAAATTATTTTTTGGCCTTCCTAATTATATTTTTACACTTCATTTGACAGAGTTGTGCTCCTTTCTATTTTCCTCACTAGAATTTAACTTTCACTTTTTAAATGATGCCTTTTCATCTCTTACTTCTTTTTTTACTTGATTGTTAAACCACCGTGGCACTTTTTTGGTTCTCCTACTGTGTTTTTTAATTTGGAATCTACATTTAAGGTCAACCTCTATTATGATGTCTTTGAAAAGTTTCCATGCAGCTTGTAGGGTTTTCACTTTGTTTTTAATTTCTGTTTAACTAACCTCATTTTTGCATAGCTTCCTTTCTGAAATTAAATGCCACAGTGCTAGACTGCTGTGGTGCTTTGTCCACCACAGGGATGTTAAATTTAATTTTATTATGGTTACTATTTGCAAGTGGTCCAGCTATATTCACCTCTTGGACCAGTTCTTGTGCTCCACTCAGGACTAAATCAAGAATTGCCTCTCCTCTTCCAGAACCAGCTGCTCCAAGAAGCAGACATTTAATGTGTCAAGGAACTTTATCTCTGCATCCCATCCTGAGGTGACATTTACCCAGTCGATATGGGGATAGTTGAAATCCTCCATTATTATTTTTTATTTTTATAGCCTCTCTAATCTCTCAAAACAGTTCATAGTCACTATCACCATCCTGGTCGGGTGGTCAGTAATATATACCTACTGCTATATTCATATTATTACAACATGGAATTACTATCCATAAAGATTCTATAGAACAGTTTGGTTCATTTAAGATTTTTACTTCATTTGATCTAAAGCTTTCTTACATATATAGTGTCACTTCCCCACCAGCATGACCTGTTCTGTCCTTCCGATATATTTTGTACCCTGTATTGCAGTGTCTAAAGTCTCATTCCACCAAGTTCTGTGATGCCTATTATATCAATATCTTCATTTCATACAAGGCATTCTAGTTCACCCATCTTATTACTTAGACTTCTAATGTTTGTATAAGCTCTTTAACAGCTCGTCACTATTTAACTGTCTCCTATGTGATTGAATTGGACTTTCTTCATTTGAGTGTTTTTAATCAGCTCTTACTTGTATTGTATCATCTTCCATCCTCTTCTCTTTACCAGGACATAGATATTCTCTATTTATAGAGCCTCCCCTAAGGGATATCTCTGTCCAATCCATGTGCTCCTCCACACCTGTCAACTTTCCCCAGCCCTTAGTTTACAAACTGTTGTATGCCCATTTTAATTTTAAGTGCCAGTAATCTGGTTCCATTTTGATTTAGTTGGAGCTCATCCTTACTGTATAGGTTCCCCATTTCCCCAAAGTTTCCCCAATTCCTAATAAATCTAAACATCTCCCTGCACCATCATCTTATCCATTGAGACCCTGCAGTTCCACCTGTCACAGAATGTTATCATTGAGGTCCTGGATTCAATCTTTTACCTAGCAACCTAAATGTGGCCTCCAGGATCTCTCTCCTACCCTCCCCTACATCCTTTCTGCTTAAAAGCTTTTGATGAGGAAACTTTCTCAAAGGCTTTCTGAAAGTCCAAGTATAATGTATCCACTGGATCTCTTTTGTCCACTTTTGTCAATGCCTTCAATAAATCCTAATAGATTGGTGAAACATGATTTCCCTTTACAAAAACCATGTTGACTATCCCAACAATCATGTACATCTGTCTGATAATTCTGTTCTTTATTATAGGTTCTATCAATTTGACTGCTACTGAAGTTAGACACTTACTAGCTGTAATTGCCAGAATTGCCTCTGTAGCCCCTTTAAAAAATTGTTGTTACATTATCTACCTCCAGTTAGCTAGTACAGAGGCTGATTTATGTGATGGTTTACATGCTACAGTTACTAGTTCTGCAATTTCATATCTGAATTACTTCAGAACTCTTGGGTGAATGCCACCTGGTCCTGGTGACTTAGTACCATAAATTTGTTCCACTCCCTTCTCTTATTGATACCATAAGCTGAGATAGTTCCTCAGATTTGTCACCTAAAGACTGGCCCATCCTCTGCAATGAAGACTGGTTAAAATTTATTTAACTTCACTGCAATGGCCTTGTCTTCCTTGAGTGCTCCTTTAGCACTTTGATCATCCAGTGGCTCCACTAAGGCTATGTCTACACAAGGTTTTTGTGCAAAAATGGCCATTTTTGCACAAAACCCCACAGCGCGTCCACACCTCAAGCATGTTTTTGCGCAAGAAAATCTACAGTCAATCGACAGAACAGAGGGCTTTTTGCAGTGTAAGTAAACCTCCTTCTACGAGTCATAACTCCTTTTTGTGCTACAGCTCTTGGCAAAAAGAGCCTATCCAAAAAAGCACAGGCGCTCTGATCGCCATTCTGTGAATGGCAATCAGAGCTTTCTTGAGCAAGAGCACCCATGCAGTGTGGACACTCTCTTGCGTAAAAGCATGCAGTGTGGACACGCTTTTACACAAGAATTTTTGTGCAAGAACTCTTCCACAAAAGACTTCTTGCACAAAAACCCTGCAGTGTAGACTTAGCCTAACTGGTAAGTAGGCTTCCTGCTTCTGATCTACTTTAAAAAATCCTGTTATTTGGGGTCTTTATCTAGTTGCTCTTGGAAGTCTTTCATTGTACTTTTATATTTGACTTGCCAAAGTTTATGCTCCTTTCCATTTTTCTCCATAGGATTTGACTTCTAATTTTTAAAGGATGCCTTTTTGCCTCTAAATGCTCTTTTGTTCTGCAGTTTAGCCATGGTGGCAATTTTTTGATCCTCTTTTTATATTTAGGGTATACATTTAATTTCATTCTCTAGTATGGTGATTTTTAAATAGTCTTCATGCAGTTTGCAGGCATTTCACACTTATGACTGTTGCTTGTATTTTCTATTTAATAGCTTAATTTTTGTGTAGTTCTCCCTTTGGAAGTTTAATGTTATTTTGGCAGGTTTCTTTAAAGTTTTTCTGTCTACAAATATGTTACATTTAATTACAGCATGGTTGCTATTCCTGAGCACTTCAGATCTCTTGGATCAGATCCTGTGCACTCAAGAAATTCCTATCCTTTTGTAGTTTCTAGGATGATCTATTCCATGGAGCCATTATTTATGGTGTCTAGAAATTTTATCTTTGCATCTCTGAGGTGATGTATACTTAGTCAATAATAAGTCACCATCCCAGTTTGATACCCTCTTATTTTTCAAGTATGGAATTTCTATCTATAGTGATTCCATAATAGAGAGCTAGGTTCTTTGCTTTGTAAACATTTCTAGCATATCACATGGATAAAGAGAGCTAAAGAATTTGTATACCAAAAATAGTAAAAGGAAATCTAAATATTGCATAAAAATGTTAATTTATTTTGACAAATATAATTTTTTTTTTAGTATGAAATTCTCTTGTGTGTCATTTCCTTTTTTGTTAATGTAGTGAATTCTTTGTAAATTTGGAGCAAATGTTAGCAATTTTCTCTTTTTGGCTCAAAAACGGGATATGTGACTATATTTTTGAGAGAATTATTGAGCTTATGTTTGCCATTAATAACTTTGCCCTGTTACCCTACGTGACTTTCATCTGGCACTTTTTGAACATCACAACATGCTTATAAGGTAAGTATTATCCCTGTTTCCCACAGGATTGTTAGCAACTAATGGGCTGATTTCAGAGATACTGTGCATCCAATAACTGCAACTAAAGTAAATGAAAACTGCAGGTGAGGGATCCCTCTGAAAACACAAAGCAAGCTGTGGCACACATGGGAAAAGAATGTTTCCTGACTCCCAGTGTATTTTGTTAGTATGAAGTAAAATTAGCAAGGTTCTACTGTATTTTATATTTGCTTTTTTTTTTTACACTGCCCCTTATATAACTACAGGTTGCACCTCACTAAACTGGGAATCTCTCATCTGGCAAGGCTGGTGGTAGTGGGGTGAGGGCCTCAGCAGCCCGGTGGTGGTAGCAGGGCAGAGGTAGCCTGGCAATCCAGCTGGGGCAGGGGCAGCCCGTGTGTGCCGGCCTGGCAGCAGGGTTGTGCCACGATAGCTCGAGAAGGGTTGTGTGCCAGCCTGGCTGGCAGGAAGGCGGGGCCACAGCAGCCCAGCAGGGGAAAGCCCATTCTACAGCCACAGAGCCGGGGCCACAGCAACCCAGTTGGGGCCACAGCAGGTTGGCAGCCTGATTGGGGCTGTGTGCTAGCCAGCAATGGGGCTGGACTGCATGCTGCTGTACCGGCAGTGGGGCTGGAGCAGGAGCTATGGCAGCGGGACTGGGGCAGCTGTGTCGCCTGGCCAGCAGTGAGGCCAAAGGAACCAGCGGCAGGGAGGGGCGGCAGGCTGGTGGCAGGGGACCTTCCCTGGTCTGGCAAATTCCCTCATCCAGGACCACTCAGGTCCCAAGGGTGCCAGAGTAGTGAGATCCAACTTGTATCAAGATGGTGAGTGCCTCCTTAGCTGAAACCAATACAAATGTAACTGATTTTTTTTTTTACTGTAGGAGATTCTGAAAAGCAGCTGTAAGTTCCTCTCTTCAGTACTAACTCAGAGTCTCTCTTGATCCAAGTGTTTATGGATAGCTTTGTTCCTACAAATATAAGTCCACATTTAGATCTAAGTTCTGAAGCGGGAAGTGAAACCTATTCTAAGCACAGGTTACTCAGATACTAAGTTTACAAAATGCATAAATCATTAAGTACACTCAATTTATCCTTGATTTTGCTTTTGTAAAAATTGTGTTATGTAGTTGCTTACTGAGACATCAGTTGATTAAGCCCTATTTGGTTTATTCAAGTCAGGTTGCCCTGACCAAAGAAAATGGCAGCATAGCAGAAAGAAGCAATTACTTAACAATTGCTGGGGCTACCAGGCTATTCTCTTGCACTTTGCAAAATGTATAGTCTTTATTGCCCCCCCCTTGTTTATTTTATATTACATTGGCAGCTCTGTTGATGTGGCGATGTTGGTCCCAGGTTCTGAAAGAGAGGAGGTGGCTGAGGTTATATCTTTCATTGGATCATTTATTTTATTGGTGGTGGAAGAGAAAGCCTTTGAGCTTCAGAGAGCTCTTTTTCAGGACCTGCTTGAAAGATTTCCTCTTGGCACCAACAGAAGCTGTTATATCTCCAATAAAAGATATTACCTCCCTCACCTTGTGTGTCTAATATTTTGTTGTCCAATTACTATCAAACATCTACTTTACTGTGAATTGACTATATCAGGGGTTCTCAAACTTGTGATACCGAGACCCCCCTCTCAGTTGCTCGCAACCCCCCGGGGGGTCGGGACCCACAGTTTAAGAAACGCTGGACTATACAGTTACATTTAATACACTCCAAATTTCTAGAGTACAAAAGGTCACAACAGTTTTGGCTGACAGACAGTAACACTTCGTAATCACTTATTGTCCTTAGAACACTTAATGCTTTTGCTTTTTGTGGGGTTGGATTATAATTTTATAACAACTTGTTATTGAGAATAGAGCTGACTACAGGCATATATATTTAAGCAGTTGCAACAATAAATTTGCTTATAGTGTGAAAAATATAGCTTTGCAACGTAAAATGTTTTTACACACATTTATTAGCAGCTTTCTTAGTCTAACATTGCAAAGCTTCCTAGGTATCTTGATTAACAAGTCTTAGTATCAAATAGAGCTTTAGGGCCCTGTGTTAACACCCTCCTCTGCTTGTCACTGTAATAGTTTATTATGATGACACCTTTACTTCATTAATCTTTGGTGTGATGTGAATTGTTCACTTAGTAGTTCCAGTTAATACCTTAAGGCAGTTTTTATGTTGCTTTTGTTCTATTATTCATAAGTGGCAAAACAGAATTAATAGAGTTTAGTAATATTAACACAATAGGAATTATTGATACTTCAGGATTACCATTTTGACTTTCAATTATTCCTTGGACTAATTATTCCTTGGAGCCATATTTTCACATGAATATTCTTTTTATCTGTTTATAAATGTAGAGTTAAAGGTTTTATGTGGCCCTTGAACCGGGATACGTGTTAGTCAAGATTTGTTTCTTTAGAAATACTATCAATTGTAATTTCTTTTTTCCAAATTGAGACAATAAGGCTACATCTGCACTGTGGGGGTTTTCCAGGATACCAGAGATATCCCAGAGGTATCCCGGAAAAACTCTGCCGTGTCAAGGGAACATGTTTGCTCTTGCGCTTTTTTTTGCGGAAATGCAAATGTGCTCTTTCGGAAGCTGTGTCTTCCTCATTCCACAAGGAAGAAGGGATCTTCCGAAAGAGGGGGATTTTCTGAAATTTGGCCCAGTGTAGATGGGCCAAAGTTCAGAAAAGCCTCTTCCAAAAAAAAAAAAAAAAAAAAAAAAAAGCTGTAGTGTAGACCTAGCCTTAGTGTGTAAAGTAGTTGTTCAAAACCAGACAGACATGTTAGAAACCCATACTGCAAGTTTTTGTGATTAGGTACCACACTGTACTATCCCCTTCATAATACAGGTTATGCTCACAATTATGGCATTTGGTCAGCTGGGCAGTAATGGGTAACTTACTGGTCTTGTTGGATTCTTCTTCTAATCAAGCGTATCCACAGACAGGAAGTGTGATGCCAATCACATCACAATTATATATGCACAAATGTTCCTTAACAGAGCAAGAGGCTGTGTGAGGGGCTCTCCACATCCTGGATTCATCATAAAATATATAAAATATTCCAGTGTTTGTAGGAGTCCCTTAATAATGTTTCTCTCCAGGTGACCTCTTGCCTGGACAGCTGCCAACCTAACAAATACTTAGCCAGAAGGATTAAGCATGGGCAAATACAAAATACATAGGAGACTGGTCATTGAAATGCAATTAGTTTTATATCATTGTCACTAAGATGTGGGGTCATTGATCCCAAATTCCTGATGGTACTAAATGGTATTAGCTTACACACCTGAAAACAGGCCCAATTTATAGGCTGTTTTTTCTTGATATACACATGAGAAGACCTCTTGGCCATTTCTTTGTCTTCAGTTATGTATGAGATATTCCTTAGGATCTGTTTCTCCTAGGATCCTTTAATATCCTTTCACTATAAAGATACCAGAAACAGTTCACACTGGTGGGCCGCTAGATACTTTGTTTACTTGCACGTCCACTCGCAGCTCCCATTGGCCGCATTTCACTGTTCCCGGCTAATAGGAGCTGCAGGAAGTGGTGGCTGGAACCTATGCCACTTTCTGCAGCAACCATTGCCTGGAAAAGTCAGCGTCCAAAGGTGGCTGCGAGCAGTCGTACCTGCGGATATGCAGGTAAACAAATAGTCTGGTGGGCGAACTATATCCAGCCGACAGGCTGCTTTTTGCCCACCCCTGACATATCTGGTAATAAGATAAAATCATTAAAATACTAACTTACAGGATAAAGGCATCCCAACATTATTAGGGTGAAGAAGTTAGATATGGACAAGGGAGGCTAGGCATTTGAATGAATATTCATGACAGCCCTAGGCCCTATAATAGGCTGGCCCACTATGCGAGGAGGATCATCTGGATCTGTACCATCCAACTTATCTGGCATGTCAGGGACAAGGCTGGACCAGATCTATAAGGAAGGGTGTGAACATAGACCCTGACTTTCCTTTAGTCAGGGGAGAGAGGGTGCTCAACCCACCTCAGATACCGCCTCCCACTCCAACCCTTCCTTCTAAGGCTCTGCACCGCCTCTTCCCTCTCCCACACTGCCCCTTCCTTGCCTCTTTCTGCCCCCTCTCCTGTATACACCCTATCCCTGCTCCTTCCCCTCCTCCCAGGGGCTTTAGTGTGCCATGATACAGCTGTTTATGGCAGGCAGAAGGCGCATGGAGGGGGGAACTTGATTTGCAGTGGGTGCTAATTTTTCTGCATGGGTGCTCCAGTCACAGAGCACTCATGGAGTCAGTGCCTGTGTGTGTGATTATGACAGTATATGCACGTTTCAGAGAGGTAGCCATGTTAGTCTGCAACTGGAAAAACTTAAAAAACAACAAATAGTCCTGCAGCACCTCAGAGACTTAACAAAACATGTAGATGGTATCATGAGCTTTAGCGGGCACCACCCACTTGTGAAGTGGGTGGTGCCCTCAAAAGCTCACGATACTATCTAAATGTTTTGATAGTCTCTGAGGTGCTGCAGGATTATTTGTTGTTTTTTAAGTTTTTCTAGTATGTGCAAGGACTGAGATAAAAGATAACATTCACTCTGTTACAGCTATATTTTGTTGTGGTTTTCTATCTTTATTAATTGTGGCAATCAAAGTAATTAAAGCTCTGCTTTGCTCTCAGTGGGCGTGTTGTGTGCACACTCCTTTCCAAGCAGATATTGAACTTGATAACCTTGATTCTATTGTGTTTGGTTTTGGGACTAAAATCCTACAATTCCCCAGGTCTTCACATTAGTAATTAACTGGAAATCAATAATAATCAACCACAAATGAATTGGACAAGATTAAAAATCGAATAACAGATTTTTACAAAGAATCAGTGCCGATTTAATTCCACATTTTGGAAAATACACAAAATAAAAACTTAATTTAGAGTTAGGGATTTTCAAGCAACAGAATAGTGTTAGTAGCTGATAACTGTTAAATCAGCCTTAATACACAAAAATACAAAATTACAGAGGTCTCTAAATTAAAACTAAATCAAACTAAACTAGACACCAGTACATTGTTAGATTTAAATCCTAATCCTACCACTTAATTAAATTACACATTTTAGGATAAAACTTTTTGTTTTAAACTTGCTTTATAATTGCATAATTAAAGAGAAGAAAATAAACAGTAAGTCAGCAAGTCCTTCATTAAGGAAGGAATTTGTAAAGCATTAAAACTAACAAGGAAAAATTCACAGAAACTTCCCGCTTTGCTACAGAAAAGCTGTTTCTTTAGGAACCATCTTTGCCTCTCTTTGCCCTCCTAACTTTCTACCTTCCCTTTTTCTTTTTTCATGCTGCACTCTGACTGACCTTATCACTGGCTTTTGTGATAGAGAGGGGAAGCTCTTTCTAACTCTTTAAGATAAACTTAACAAACAACAAATGGTCTGGGAGCACTTTATAGACTAACAAAACATGGTAGCACTTTATAGACTAACTTCTGAAGTGGACTGTGCCCACAAAAGCTCATACCATCTACATGTTTTGTTAATCTATAAAGTGCTCCCAGACCATTTATTGTTTTTAAGTTTATCTTGTACAGACTAACTTGGCTACCCCCTGAAGCTTCTAACTCTTCAGGGTATTTTTCATGGAAGGCGGGTATAAGAGGCAAGGAGAGACAATACCTCCCCATGGTCTTAGTGCTCCCCTCTTCCTATCCAGGACTATGCTGACCTTTCCTGAAAGCTCCCACAGCAGCTTGCAGACGGGTGACTCCCTTCTCCTTCCCCTCCCCAAAATGACTTTGTTAACACATTTCCAACTTACCAGATCTATTAGCATAATACTGAACCTGTGGAAGAGCCGTTAATTGGTAATGAAACCATTTAACAGGCATGTGCCAATCCTGTGTACTGGCACAAAGTTGCGCATTACTATGTTACAGGACCTTAGTTTAAAATTTGCTTTAAAAATTTAATTAGTTTGTGGCTGAAGATTATAAAATCACATTTCTCTAAAAAAAATGGATGCATAGATATTTAAATGCACAATCTGAATTCAGCTTTAGCCGTAAATGCTTGGATCTTCAGACATATAGTTTTTTAATTAATTCTTCAAAAGACCATCCTTATTTATAACACGCATTTTAGTTACTATATTATCAAACCTTGCTTCTAAAGTCCTTTCTATCCCTCCCTACGCTCCTTTCATGGACCTGCTGATAGCCCTTAAAGGGACAATATTCCTTTTCTTCCAGGTAGCTGGACAAATGAGTTTCCCTTTTCTGACTATTTGATGAACTATTTGACGTGTGAGGTAAGTGGCCACTGGCACAATACACTTTGAAAGCTTGTGAGGCTGAAGAGAGAATGAAGGGCATAGCTGTGAACTGGAAATGGCACTGGCCCAATGTGCTGTCATGTTAGGATTGTTAGTAACTTAATACTTACAATCACAGAAACTGTGAATGCCAAGTGGTTAAAGCAGGCTCTGTTTCAGTAACAAAATACAAAGGCTTTGTGAAGTATTCCATTGTGCTGGGAATGCTACTTCATGAAGCTGGTGTGATCTTACTGTTTAAATCCTCTTGGGAACAGTTTGGAATGGAAAATATGACCTGAAAATTTACTTTCTATGACAAACGTCTGCTGCATACAAACCATGGCCAAACTTATGTAGCCTGGAAACCCCTTCTACTTTGTCATATCCTGCTTGCCAGCAATGCAAGTGTTTCCAAAGATAGCTCTTAAAATAAACAAACACAACTACTGTACATTTAATACTTCAAAAACCCCAAGGGGCTGATCCTGAGCTATGGTTAATGACTGCTCAGCATAGCAGAAGGGGATACAAAGGTATCCAATATACTCCCAATATAAGAACATGTATTGCAGTCCAGCTAGTCATGGCTCAAAACAGATGAGATCAAATCTTTCTGTCTACGTCCTACCCTAAAAAAACATAGCGAAGCCACTATTACATACTTTTCAATAGCTACTACAATGGTGATAATCACCAAAATATTTTTCAATTGCTCAAAACAAATTGGGAAAAAAGTGATAGAGCTGAGAATCCAGGTCTCCTGAGAGCAAGTCCGCTGCTCACGTGACTAGAATCATGATGTGGGGCTTTCTGAGTTATCAGAGGCAACATATAGGAATGTTGCAGAAACTAAGCACTACCTTTAGAAACACTATCAAAAAATAAGCAGAGAGGTTGAAATTTACCACCAGCAATGGAGGCAATAGGTGTGGGCTACAGATTTAGGATTTTCATAAGCTTGAAGTTTGGTATCTTAAAAATATGTTCAAATATTATTTAAATGAAATAGTTAAATCAACATATTTTTCCAAAAGTTACAACTTAAACTAGCTTCTCATGCATTTAGAATTAGAGCCACATTTCCTCTCTCTCAAACTTAAGATGGCAACCTTATTTTTGAGTGCTAATTATTTTTTATTACAATTGAAACATACATTTTTAGTGACCATCTTTATAACAGATTCAGATTCAGACCAGCTTTATAATAGATTCAGATCTCTGACATCATGTGACATGTTAAATTTTAAGTATTTATCTTCTTGCCTTTTAAACCTTTTGGAACTAGGTATATGGCAGAAAAAACATTCATTTCATACATTCCACCTGTTGTTTCAAAATATAATGCATCTTACTGTGATTAGCTATTAGTGACCATGTTGTAACCAAGGATTACGTAGGTTCTGGTACCATTTGGTCATCTATCCATTAAGCAAATCCTTTAGGCAAGATTTTGTAGTAAGAAACTGAAAGACTAAATAAGGCCTTGAATAGCTTTATTGAAATCTGTATAAATAAACATGCGCATTTCAAATGTAAACCCAAGTGAACTCAAGTGCAGACAAAATTTTAACCTCTGTCATGCAGGAGGTTAGTTTACATTAAAAAAAAAAAAACTCAGAAAGCAGCTTTAAAATACCAGGATGAAACACCAGCTTTAATATCAAGGTATAATGCAAAGCCATGTCCAACATACCTCATTTATATCCTGGTCAAATGCAATTTTTTAAACTTTTTAATGCTAACATAAATAAATAATTTACCAAAATGTGCACTCACAGAGTGAACTTTTATTTACAATACACAATTTATAACCTATTGTATTTGATTAGTTCAAGTGAAGAACATCATACTTTTTGCTTTTCATAACAGTGGGACACAAAGCAATTCTTCAGGTAGTAGATATGTGAAGTGTGACCCCACATTTAAGAGCTCCTATCAAAGGCAGTATTGTATACAAATCAACAATACATTCTTCCAACTAGTTCAAAGGGAAAGCAGCAAATTAAAAATGTTTCAAACTGTCACACTTATTTTTGGCATCCTGGACTCTTGAACATGGTTAACTAAAATCCAGTTCAAGGTTTGTATGCTTTATATACTGTACAGGTTCTGACTCTTGAACATGCAAATGCCAATTCTCCTATAATAAGTTACCTTTTGAGATAAGCTGTAAGGCTATGGTGAATTCCATCAGGAACACACAAAGAAAATTAACAGACCTACCTTTAAAACCAATTGTCCATTAACAATTTAAAGGCAAGTTATCTGGAAAAATTTCTTTCATCTAAGCCTGACACACAGTCATTACTATGGATATAGAATACGAGGGATAGAATAATAGGGACAGAATACTGTCCCTATTACAAAGTGGTTTGAAAGCTGCCAAACTACTAACATGGGAGGGAAACTTACAGCACAATTTTAAATTTTGGACTGACACCAGATTAAGGTTATGCATGTCTTATAAGCAAGATAACAGGAATTATAATGTCTACAGAATAGATCCAACAAGCAACAAGGGATACTTACATTTAATTGAAAAACGTTTGTTAATTCAGCATGAAATCCAGAACCTGTCCCACAGCAGCAATAAGATGAACACAATATTCTGGATGTTTTAACTATACCACAAAAGGTTAAAACACCTTTTTCTTCTATCATGATTGAGTTTAAAATTGTCCAACATTAATTTCTGGGGAGAAACTTGAAAATTTGGTGTTTGAGGAGTACTACTTATCATATGTATGCTATATGTACTAGCTAAATAATAGCAGTACATGAGACAGCCTAATACACATGAATAAAATAATCCAAAAACTAGGCTCTTTGCAATAGTATTCTTGTAGTACTAAGAAAATAAATGACCAAAGTCAAATTTAACATTTTAGTTATTAACTCACATTCAAAATGAAAAAAACATAATTCATCAAAACAGCAGCAGAAAACTTAAAAGGGGTTTATTTGTGATTTCCTATAGATAGCTTGTGAATACAAGACTGTAAATGTATTAGAGACAATTTCTGTTAAAGTTTTCATTGTGTTTCACTTCAAGTACTGCACATGTTAAAATGCAATAAAGGATTTACATTCTGTCATCTGAAATTCCCCATCTCAGATTTTATTTTTAATTTGGTGGGCAATTTCATTATTTCAATAGATAGCTCCAATGAGAAAGTCTTGCTTTTTATGGCTTCTAGGTCTTTCATTAGTTAGTGTGCATACAATTTTCATTTTCTATATCATTCTCATTTTCATTGCTGTATTCGTCACTCTCTAATGGGATGCCCGTGGCAGCTGAAGCACCTTGTTTAGTTTCTCGGTCAAGAGGGAAAAAGCCAGTTCCGCTGATAGTGTCCTGTCTCTGGTAGAAGAGCACATATGCTGCTTTGGACTGTCAAACAAGAAAAAACAAACTGTTAGTAGGTTAATGATCAACAAAGTAAAATCTTTTGCTGTTTGGTTTATTCATTGTCTTCTCTCTTTCCAACTGCCCACATAAATGGATAGTTTTTCAGTATTTCTTCCTCCCCATGGACTTCATGTTGGAAGCCTTGCCTTTTTTATTGTTTTAATCCTGGTCTAAATTTTAAATGTAATTCAACCTAACTACATCACTCAGGGGTCTCCAAACCTTCACATCCCTGAGCTCCACAGTTAAGCTGACCTAACCCCAGTGTACATGTGGCTGGTTGATGAATTCTTCCATCATCCTAGTGATAGCTACTTGGGGAGGTGCATTAGCAATATCGCTGGAAATCCCCCTTTTGCTGATGTAAGAAGCATCTACACTATGGTGCTATAGTCCACAGCCCACTGTGTAGACATACCCTTGTAAATGAATGAAGGGATGTGACTAAATTAAAGACATTGTTTTGAGGAATGTATCAAGATAGACTTTAAAATAAAAAGCTCAATTTCAGTAAGAAACACATTACACTGAAACACTCAGCTGCTGCTTGTTACAATTTAAACAAAGCATTTTTTCTACCTGAAATGCAAGCCACGCTAATTCAATAATGAAATCAGTGTGGCATCACTGTACACTTTAACTATACAGCAATATGAAAGTTACACATTACATACCAAACAGAACATATTTTAAACTTTTAGGTCCATGTAAATCATAATAAAATCCTACTTCCACTGCCACAGATCAGTGACTTCATATCTGACCTAGCAGTCCTAATCCTCAAAGGCAGGGGTCTCAAACTCCCAGGCCATGTGTCATCCCCGGCTGAAGCAGTTGCACAATCTGGCCCGGGAGTCCTGGTGGGCCTGTCCTGCCGTTTCCTACCACTGCTCTGCCCTCTCCCCATATGGTCCCCCACCCCTGGAGGAACACGGCCTGGGGATTAGTGGGGGCAGGGCTTGGTGTGGGGCGGCAACAGTGTTCATCACCCTCCCGCACTCCTGTGGTGCAGGAGCCACAGGGAAGCAGAGCCATGGGGGAAGGGGAGAAAGGCAGGAGGGGGCAGGACTTGAGGGACAGGAATGGACAGCCCTCCACTGCCCTGGGACTCCCAGGCCAGATTGTGTCAGCCAGAGATGGCCTGTGGGCCAGGAGTTTGAGACCCCTGCTCAAAGGAAATCTGCACAATACTTTCAAAAGACAAGCCTTCAAAACTAAATTCATGACATTGCTAGACACTAAAAATCATGGACGGAATAGACTCACTGGATTTATGGCTTACGACAATAATCTTTAACCCACTAACAAATCCTTTCCTTCCTCCCCTTTCCATGACTGGAATGGTGTTAACAGGCCACTTCATCTTGAATGGCCCCTTGAAATACATGTTAACAACTTACAGTAAACAAGCTATTCCATCTCCTATTTAGCTGTAACACTTTGATGCCTTGTTTTCACAATGTGATGATCCTACTATGCCAATGAGAGAATTAATTCACCTCCCAAAGAGGTGGGGGGTGATGTCTCCAGGGAGGGTAGGTCAATGTAACTACAGGTTTAACATCCCAAATCCCAGATTCTCTGTTCCATTAACATCCATGGTCCGGCAAAGCAACAGATGTTGCGGGACCAAAAACCCCTGGAGGTGGGAGCGGGAGCAAGCTGAGAGAACGCAGGGCTGGGGAGCCCTGGCTGGGCCAACTGCAGCTGGACCAGGTGGGCAGCTGGGGGAGCTCCTACCCCGGCCAAGGAACCCCTGGCATCAGCTGGGCCAGGCAGCTGGGGAATCCCAGCTGCAGCGGGGGTTCTGGTGGCAGGTGGCCTGGCCAGGGACTTCTCTCACTCTGCGGCGGCAGGGCCGGTGGTGGCCGGACGGCTCCAGCTGGGAACCCCAGAATACATCTGATGGCAGCAGGGCTGGATTGGGCAGCCCTGGCCCGCGGCTGAAGCAGGGTAGAGGTAGGACGACTCCGGCTGGAGTTCCCAGTGGCAGCGGGGCTGGTGGCAGCTGGGTGGCCCCAGCCCAGGAACCCTGAGGAACACTGTGTGGCAGCATGGCTGGCAGTGTCCAGGCTGTCCTAGCCAGGAACTCTGAGAGACTTTGGGGCAGTGTGTGGGCAGCAGGATGGAGAGCCTGCACCAGGCAAGCGTTAATGGGGCCTACAGCAGAGTAGGGAACCTGAGGGAGAGGAGCCCAGGAGTGGAAGAAATTCCCTGGTTTGGGAAAGCTCAGGTCCCAAGGATGCCGGACCAGGAAGGTCCAACCTGTGCTTTGTGGAAGAGTGCGCATTTCTCAAACTGAGCAATATACCAATATAGGTCTACATAATGTAGACCTGTCCCAAGTTAGTTTCTCAGGCCTGAAGAGGAGCTCTGTGTAAACTTGAAAGCTTGTCTCTCTCCTCAGCAGAAGTTGTTCTAATAAAAGATATTATCTCATCCATCTTTTGTCTCTAACTTTGAGGGCTACCTTTATTAACCTTCCATTATTATGTATGTAATAATTTTAGATTGGGAGAGCTGGATTTTCTAGGAAAAAAGATTCATTCACAGCTCAGTACAATTTTTTTGGATGGGGAGGAGAGGAAATTTGAGTAAGTTTATAGTTATCTTAAATTCCACCCCACAAGGAAGCCATATTTATCAGTATAATCATGTGCCTTATAACACTTCAGTTTGCTCTGCCAAACTACTGTAGTGTCACATTGCTCGTAACAGATTACTCATCTAAACTGGAAACAACAACAAACAAATAATCAAATTTCCCCAATCCGCTATGTTAAATCAAGGACAGCAAATGAAGATTTACCAAGCAAGGCAGAAATGAACAGTATGCAAAAATCAGTTCCTTGACACATTAAAATGACCCCTCTGCATAAAAGAGTGCCAATTCTCTCCCCTCCTGCGTTGTCTATGGTTACACTGTAATGGGATTTTAACTAAGAACATGTAGCATGTAAGTCACTTACATTGTGAATTTTGAAGACCTTCAACACTGTCAAGACTTTCTACAGCACTTTCATAAAGAATCTAGAATTTAGTAACTGTATTAAATCCTAATTACTGTGACTCAAACAGGGACAAGATTCATGGAACTCAAGAAACCTATCTATGGAGAAAGCACCAGTGGAAAATCTAATCAAATTTATTTCAATTCCAGGGATTTTACCATAATTTAATAAACAGGGCAAAGTTTGCTGAGCAAGAGTTTTAACCATTTACCTTAAGATAGGTAAATAAGCTGTTGCTACACTTACAATATAATAAATCTGCAAACTTTTGCTGAAATTAACTGGTTTTTGGAATGTAAACAACTGATTTTTTATCTGCACTGTATCTTAAATCAAAAGGCTTAAATTTAACAAAAGTTAAATTATGAACTAAAAATTAGTTTTCAGGTTTTGAAGAGTTACGGTTGTTTTTTTCCTCTCAGATAAGAAACAGTAGCTGTGATTTTAGAAAAACAAGGATACTTGCCACTATTTGGTCCTCAGATGCAGTTGATACACTACTGTCATCAAAGTAGTACCATTTTCCATCATCTTTATTTTTTGCAAAAGCAGTGTCTAAGACCCAAAACAAACACATTAACTACAAACTTTGGCATTTAAGCAGAATAAATATATAATGCATCCAAGCTGACCCCCATGAAACATGACTTTTGAATCTTATTACAGCTAATATAAACTTAATAACAATAACTATATAATTGCTATTAGATTAATTAATACTTCCAACCAGCCTTTTTCTTTTTCACTATGTTGACCCAAGTATTCTAGACTTAGGTATTTTTCACCCCAATAACAGCAAGAAAACCCGGTGCCAAATTAGCTTTCAACTTTTCGAAAGTGTTTATAAAGGAAAGGGCAGTCAGCCACAATAAAGGTTCTCGGAGGCTTTTAGCCACCTCTTCATTTCTCTCTTCCCTTAGAATGAGAGGCATAATTGCATATAAAAACTCAGTACAGGAAGGTAAAATGAATTATTACTACAGTACCACAGAAAGCACCTGTCATGCTTTTTGGAAGATAAGTATGTCTTTTTTTTCATGACAGACTCAGCCATACAAAGTGCAAAACATTATTCTCAAAAGCTCATCTCAAATAGATATTTGAATTCAACTATTGTATATACTTCAAGTAATAGAATTAAATGATGTTTTAAAATTGCCCTTTGGCCATTTTTTTAAAAAACACAGCTGATTAATAAAAGTAAATTGTAGTGCTAATAAACAGTCAAAAGAAAACACAAACAGAAAGTTACTATGTAAAATGATGGTGGTTAAAATTAACTTACAATGCCCTCCTCCCATTCCTCCGTAGTGGTTGGACACTGCAATCAAATTATAGCGGCAAGGCCCTGCATTTGGATTAATAAGGAACTCTGACATATCCAAGTCACTGTTTAAAGAAAAGCTCACATTACGTTAATGTTTTTTTCTAACTTGTGACTGACACCCCCCCCACATGCTTTATGAAATGGACTTATGGACACACGTATGCATAACTCAAAGATTCTTTGGACAAATTATCTCATGTAACCTATCAATCTTAATGTCATAATCCGCTGAATCTGAATATCTTATTCTGGTGTATGTATCATTCTTGTATGTAAAGTTAGATATATGGATTATGGAATGGTTTAAAAGTGCAAATGCAAGCCATCCAAAGTGTTTCTCTCAAGGTCTGGTCACCTGTAAACAGGCCCATTTGTCCTTTAAGTCTTAGCAATGGTTAGCCCTAGGAAGTCATGTGACCTCCCTAACTGGAAGGGGCTGGCCTAGTAATTTTTCATGTAACAGTGGAATGTAGAAACAGAATTCCCACCCAAACTGGAATCTATAAAATAATGGGAAGCTAGCAGTCTGTCTTTGGCTGGTGTGGCACACCCAGGAAGATAACTGAAGACCCCAGGGAAAAGGGGACTTCCCTGATTTGGAGGCTTAGCTGGAATAATCAGTAATATGTTTGAGTGTATATTAGAATTAGCTAAGTATTTTTTGTTATTTTAAATTTGTAATCTACTTGGCTCTGCCTGTTCTCACCTACATAGTACAAATCACCAATGGTAAATTAGACACCCCTCTCTACAGAAAACCCACTGACTCATACAGTTACCTACATGCCTCCAGCTCCCATCCAGAACACACCATACGATCCATCATCTATAGCCAAGCCCTTCAATACAACCGCATCTGCTCTAATCCCACTGACAGAGACCAGAAGCTTCAGGATCTCTACAAAGCATTTATAAACCTCAATTAACCACCCGGAGAAATAAAAAAACAAATTGAAAGAGCCAGACGAATACCCAGAAACCATCTACTTCAAGACAGACCCAAGAAAACCAACAATAGAACACCACTTGTCATCACCTATAGCCCCCAACTTAAACCTGTCCAACACATTATCAATAAACTACAACCTATACTGGAACAGGATACTACACTCCGAGAGGCTCTGGGAGACAGACCCATAGTCTCCTATAGACCACCACCTAACCTCAAGATGATTCTTACCAACAACCACAGGACATACCACACTAATACCAACCCTGGAACTTTCCCTTGCAACAAACCCCGTTGCCAGCTTTGTCCACATATTTACTCTGCTGACACCATTATTGGACCTAACCAATTCAGTTATAAGATCAAGAACACATATCCCTGCTCATCCAGAAATATAATTTATGCTATCATGTGCCGACAGTGTCCGTCTGCTATGTACACTGGACAAACGTCTCAGACACTTCGCCAAAGAATCAATGCACACAAAACAGATATCAGGCAGTATCACAAAGAAAAAACAGTTTCTTGCCATTTCAACCAGAAAGGGCATTGTCTCAACGACTTGATTACCTGTATCCTGCTTCAAAGACATTTTAACACCAGACTTGAAAGAGAAACCTCTGAACTGTCATTTATGCTTAAATTTGACACTTTATGCCTGGGTCTCAACAAAGATGCTAATTACCTTACCCATTACAAAGATAGCTTCCCCAATGATCACCTCTGATATCATTAATTCACAGACATTAACCTCCCCCCCCCATCTGCCCTCTGTTCTGAAATTTGATTTGTCTTTTTTATATGTGTTCACTTTTTTTGATTGTATCCCTTTGGTATATATGGTCGTGCCAATTTTCTTCCACAATTTGTTCTGAGGAAGTGGGTCTGGCCCACGAAAGCTCATCACCTAATAAACCATCTTGTTAGTCTTTAAAATGCTACATAGTCCTGTTTTTTGTTCTCACTTACAACCACTTCAATCCTACTGCTTGTACCTAATAAAATCACTTTTATTTACTATCAAGGCCAGTGTAAATAATTGCTACCTGGGGGGAGCAATCAGTATGTACATCCTCCTTTCATTGTTAAAGCGGACTTACCTAAATAATTCATTTGGGGTTTTGATCCCATTTGGGGAGTGGTATCCCTGGAGGCTGGGCCCAAAACTGCATTTTCCTCCGAACTGAAGGCTACGTCTAACGCTGCCCAGTCTTGCACAAGAACATATGCAAATGAGGCGCGGCGATGAATATCACCGGGGCTTTTTTGCATACTTAAAGAGCCGCCATTTTTGCGTAAGGGGCTTTTGCGCAAGGAGGAGCAGTCTACACTGCTCCTTTTTGCGCAAAACCCCCCTCTTGTGCAAGAGCTATTCATTTTCAGGCAGAACGGCTCTTGCGCAAGAGGGAGTTTTTGCGCAAAAAGGAGCAGTGTAGACTGCTCCTTATTGCGCAAAAGCCCCTTACGCAAAAATGGCGGCTCTTCAAGTATGCAAAAAAGCCCCGGCGATATTCATCGCCGTGCCTCATTTGCATGTGTTCTTGCGCAAGACTGGACAGTGTAGACGTAGCCAAAGAGTTTCAGTGTCTGTACTGCTCTTTGGGGGGGTGGGGATCGCAGCTCTGTGCCTTCGCTGGGGGAGACCAGATGTGCTGGCCCAGCAGGACAGGGTGGTGAGAAGCCCCAGAGAGCAAGGAGGTGAGTGTCAGTAGCTTTGTTAGCTCTCCAGGAAGCACCCCCAACTGGTCTTCTGTGACCGCACCCCATCACACAACTGTTGCTTAACAATTGAGTGCTGTCTTCGGGCCATTATATTTTGAAAAGTATCCTACAGGAGCCAACCAGTGACACAAACCCTCGTACATAGGAAAACACAACAGACACAATACTGGAAATGTTGGGAATGCACACGGCCTCTCTCTCATCTACAACAATAAGAATGGGCTGAGAGGCTGTACATACACACCTCTCCCCTTCTCTATTCTTACCTCTCCCCTTCTCTATTCTTAAATTTAAATAAAAAATATTTAAACCAAAGTTAGGTTCAAACAAACACTTAATAGCTTCCACTCTGTTCAGCTGCCTGTATCTTAAATATTAACTTGTAGCAGTGAAAGTTAAAGACCTCCTTCCAGAGTCAATGCCACACAATTATTTTTCACAGCTATCAGAACATTTTACTTGTTTCATGTTAGTTAGTCTTCCCCACAACTACATTTTGTAGGTCTTTTTCTCAGGAGCGCTGCTTTCCCCCCCTGTTATATTGACTTGATTGGTAAATTTTACAAATTAAGCATGGACTCATTCAATATAACTGTAAAATAAAACAGATGTTTTAATTAATCTCTAAATGTTAGACATATTAGAAATGTGAAGGCTAAAATTTAAATATTTCAATTCAAAAGTTTTTCTTACTTTATTGGAAAATCAACCAGTGTATCCAGTTTGTCCCTCATATATCTGCTGTAAGAAAAGCGCTTTAGATGTACTACCAGTACTGGGGGCAGTGACCACAAATCTAACTTTTTGGTTGCTTGCTGGTGTTCTTTACAGGTTGGACAATACCTAAAAGAAAGAGAGTCACTTTAGACATGAAGAGTGCAGGTGTTAAAGTGTATCACTAATAAGAAAGATAAACCAGGCCAGGCACTGAATGTGTGTATAGGCTTACAGACATTCAAATACTTTATCTTCAGTGCACTGTTTAATGGGCTGAATCAGAAAGATAACTCCCTTCAAATTAAAGTGAGCTATGGATGCTTAGCCTCTTCCAAGACTAATTTTCAATATATGAAATATAAACTTAAAGGAAAAAATGTAAAATTGAAAAGATATGACACAATATGCCTCAGTGCAGAATGAATTTCTGAACTCAAGAGATGCCAAAGCAATATGGAAAATCTCAGCAAGTTGTTAGCAAATTTAACACAATCAAATTAAGACTGAATAAGGATTTAGATTGATTCTCTCACCCTGACAGAATTGACCTTGTTAACACTGGTCCTACACTTGATAAATAATGCTCTTCTTCTGATATACGTACGTACGTATGTACATACGTACGTGTGTGTGTGTGTGTGTGTGCGCGCGCACGCGCACACACAATCTCCCTGCCACTCCAATGCATCTGAGGAAGTGGTTTTTACCCACAAAAGCTTATGCCCAAGTAAATCTGTTAGTCTGCAAGGTGCCACAGGACTCCTTGTTGTTTTTGCAGATACAGACTGACACCTACCCCGTGAGACTTGGAAAGAAAAAGATTACTTACCAGTAATTGTGGTTCTTCAATTGTCACTTTTTCCATTCACACATGGAACATGGTCCTACCCCACTGCCATTGAGCTTAGAGCATTCGAGAAACAGAGTGACCACTGGGATTACAAAAGCTCTCACTAACAACAGCGAACATTTATGAGAGAGATAAGAGGCTGTGTGTGAAGCCTACCTGCCTGGGTTCCTTCTCTTGAATTTTGTAAGAGAATACAACTCTAAGGAAATAGGGAAGGTGGGCAGGTAAGAATAATAATAAAAAAAAAATCTTTTCTTTGGAGTGGCCTCTGATTATTTCTATTTACTGATGTCAGTACAGCTATTAGAAAGGCAGGCTGACTTCTAATTAGAAAGGACTGCAGAACTGTCCTCCCAAAGCAAACATTGCATCAAGTGACAAGTTAAGAAAATGGTGCTGCATAAAGAAAACTCCAAGTAAAAGAGATCTGAATATTTCTATGATTGCATCTTTGCTGAGGCAAGTCAGCGATGCTGCTTTATCCCTAGAAGTCTGAACTCTAAGACTGTCAGGTGTCGATACCAAAGCCAAACTGCAATTTACTTTTTTTAAAATCCTCTGGGTGCCTTTGATACGTATTAAAAATACAAGCCTTCTTAAATAAAAGCAAGTGAACCAACTTCCCAGCCAAAAAAGAGAAAGAGAAAAAACTGAAAACCACCAGATTGGTTCTAATTGGAAATGACTTTTATATCTTTTGGAGAGCAACGTAAGAAGAAAGTTCAGGTGTCTTCTTAGATACCTTAGTTTTAGCCAATTAAAAACCTAAAATTCCTGTTAACATCTAGGATACAAGCATCTATCTTTCCCTGTTAAGAATGAAATTTTGAAAAGAAATCCAGGATATTACATGACCTGGTTTAGATGGAACCTGCCCCCCTTTTTACAGATAAGCATCTTGGATGAACACAATGACCATGACAACTTTGTGTCTCTGGAATATGACAAAATAAGAATCAGTCAAAGTCTGCAAGTTACTCAACCTTCTTGAAATTATAATTTTGATTAAGAAAAGTCTATAATGACTAATGGAATAAAGTAGACTGTCTCAAAGCTTCTAAAGGCTTAATTATGTTAAGCTTTAAGTTGAAATCTCCCATTAGGACACTTTTTCCATGTGGTGGGATGTCTGAAGACTTTACAATAGTCCCGTGCTACCCAACATGCTAGCCACTAGCCACATGTGGCTATTTGGCCAGTTGAGTGTGGCTAGTTCACAGAACTGGTTGGACACCACAGCAATAGTCAATGGGAGTGTGTTATGTTGAAATGCTAGATTTTAGTTTAACTTTGCATTTAATGAAGAGAAAAGAAACTTCAGCTATATTAAATAGTCTATAATAGATTAAGCACAGCACTGTATGGGGGGTGCACTAATCTGCTGTCCCTGAGAAAACCTTTTCCATTTCTAGGTGTAACATTTCAATGTGATTTTTTTCCTGCATTGCTACATGATACTCTGAACCCTTTCAGTCGTCAGTGTCTTGTGATCTAAACTGCAAGATGAAGTGACTCCAAACTGGGAAGGTATTAATTAAAGATACCTGATGATCAATCCAGGAGATCCACATACAAGTGCTTTCTGAGATCTGCCCTGACAGCACTGACTAGTTTGCGTTCACGTGGAAACAGCAACAAAGCTCTAGTTGATCAATCGAGACTATCCCAGCACTGAGATTCAGATAACGCAGCACTGACTTCTTGTTGTCAGAGCAGGTCTGAAACTTGACTTAGGGTATGTCTACACTACAGCGTTATTTCGAAATATCTTATTTCAAAATAGTTAATTCAAAATAAGTGATTTGGAAATAACGTGTCTACACAAAATGCATTTTGAAATAGTGTTTTGCTATTTCGAAATAGCGCATCCACACTGAGTGGACGCAGAATCGCATTTAAGGCCGGCCGGAACCAGGTCCGGCAGGGCATCAGGTCAGGAGTTACTTTGTGTGGCTGCTGCCTGAGGCTATCTGAGGCCTGTGCTTAAAGGGACTCCCCCTGGACAGCCAGTTCTCAGCTTTCCCTGCTTGCTTGCTTACCTCGATGAGGCACAGCAAAGCATTGTGTGTCTGTGTGTTCTGGTTGCCCTCACTCGGGACACCACAGCACTCTGCAACATGGAGCCAGAGCTGCCCCTGGGCACTCTGGTGCTTCTTGTGGATGCGTTGCTGCGAGCCTGGCTGCACTTTCTGCAGGCTGCCATCCAGGGGGGTCCATCGGGGGGCTGTCAGTATGCAGGAGGCCCTGCGGGAGAGCTTCCACCCTGAGGAACACTAAGAGCCTCCCTGGTCTGCCCCACTGGGGGCTTGTGCCGCATTCCTCCCTCACGTCCTTCCACTTACCACTCCCTAACTCCCCTTGGGGAATGGGGAAGAAGGGGAAGGGAAAGCTCAGGATCTTGCCGGACCACTTGATTTTCATGAGAACCTGCTCCTGGGTTCGCATGTGGCCTTTGGTGGCCAGGCTGGCAGCTATCCTGCCATAGACGGCCACGTTCCTCTGTCTAGTGCAGAGATCATGGACATTGGGGGCATCCCCCCAAATCTGAATAAGGTCCATGATGTCCACCCTGGACCAGGAAGGCGCCCGCCTTCTCTGGGCCCTGGTAGGCTCCTGGGAGCTGGCAGACTGCTCCTGGGGAGCGGTGGAGGGCTGGCTGCCAGTGGCTTGCTGGCTCATGTTTTGGGGCCACCGGGTCAGGGGCTCTGGGCTGGCAGGCTTGGAGCTGGCACAGGCACTGTGGCCAAAGTCAACCCCTTTAAGGGCTCCGGGAAGGGGGGGAGGGAGTGGAGTGTTCTTGGTTGAGGTTGGAGTGGCCACCAGGGCACCCTGGGAAGGCTGGAGGCCCCCTATTTCGAAATACATGTCTACACAGCACTTATTTCGAAATAGCTCTTTCGAATTTGGCATTATTCCTCGTGGAATGAGGTTTACCAAATTTGAAATAAGCGTGCTGCTTATTTGGCTGTATAGATGCTGGTAAAGTTATTTCAAAATTACCACTGTTATTTCGAAATAACTTTGCTGTGTAGACATACCTTTAGAGATTTGTTCCAACCTAAGCCAGATGAAGCTGAAGATCACAGCACCAAAAACTTCTTTTCCCCATTTTAGATTGCTTGAAATCCAATGAAAAGCTACACTTGTCTCTACGTAGCACCAGGTCATACCTTGACCAAAGGACTGATCCCAGGATCTGACATTTATATCTTTTCCACTACGAGAAAGTCCTAAAATAGAGAGGGCCTATCCTTCTTGGTTTAAGCCTTACAGGCTGAGCAACAAATTGGAGAATGGCCTTACATGTGGCAGGTGATGCAGCAATTATGTATACTCGATTCCAGGAAAGTGGAGGTCAAATACACTGTTTAAAATTGTTTTTTTTCTCCAGTTTGGATCTTCTAAATTGGGAAGGATGCTCTAGAATAGAGTCTGCCTGGGGATTCAAACTGCACAAAGAAACTACACCTGAACACAATCCACACTAAAACAATGAGCTAACTAATGAAAGACCTGGGAGGGAGGAGGTGAAAGAAAAGTTCTCTAGTTAGAGTAAAGCTAGCTACAGAAATGAAGAATGAAATTAGGATGATTGGCCAACTGCAGAGCCCCTTGAACATCTGGTGCTGTGAAGAGGCTCTCGTGAGATTCCAATGGAAACTGCTTGTAGAAGACCAACAGTTTATTATATATAGGTTGGTTTGAAAATTCAAAAACACTACAACTAATACATTCACCTGGCACATTTAAAAAGTCCAGTTGGTCTATAATCTATCAGTTCCAGAAACTTTACTAAGAAGTATAATCTCTCATACCAGTGAAAAGTGAATCAAAGCTTTTCAATCTCAGCTAGACCCATACTCATTTTAGTTACTTCATTACAAATCCTTACATAATTGTTCTCAATATTTTTCACAATGCAGAGCAGCATCTTCTCCTATTCATGATAGCATGGACTGTATCCCTTCCCATATGCAATCATATAACATCCCAGTATCAATTAGAACAACTGCTTACATAGTGAAGAAAATATTTAGTGTATCTTTAGCTGTATTTTCATGCAGTTTAGCAGATGGAAATAAGGACTGCAAGCTCCACGTGACCAATCTGCAGCTTACTAGTAAGTGCTCGATGGTCTACTACAGTTTGAAACATACTGTCTACAGAACTAGTTCAGGAAATCAAATTTCATTTTTGCTCTTACCATGGATCTTCAACACCTAGTTTCTCCTTTGTTGTAAATAGCTCAATGCAATCTTTTAATTTCACAAAGGGCTTTTTGGGAGGTTTATATTCCACACTTTCATGTTTTTCAAAATCCTAAAGAGAAGTATTTCTTGAGTTAAGAGAACAAATGAAACAAAATTCATTTTAGTGATATCATCTTACTATGAACAGTAACTACAAGCTCCTAAATATGGAAAACTGCTCAGAATGTGTTCAAATATAATTAAGATTCACAATTTTAGTAAGCCTCAGATCACCTAAATTGGTAGATAAGGGTTGGGGTTTTTTTTTACATTTCTTTTATGGTAAAGTATTTAGTTTATTACAAACTGTAGTATAACTCTCTACTCTTCTTAAAATATTTCTGGAAATCTACACTTCACATAAATAGTGCATTAAACTATATATTTGATTGCTAAATGTTTAGCATAAAATAAATAGCTTACCTCTGCTGCATTATCATCAAAGTATCTTTTTTTCATTTCAGGATCCCAATCCAAAGCAAGGAAGGATCTTTCTAAGAAGGAAAACACATGTTCCCCTCAAAAATACATGTTTTATTATCGGAAAGCATATGCTTAATTTGTTCAAACTACTAATCGTAATAAACCAAAATAATTGTTTGGTATAATCCAAAATTTGGTTTCATTAAAATGTATGAAAGTTATGTGTTTCTAAAAAAATCAACAGTGTGAATGCCATGATCAACAATGTTCTTTGGCTTGAACACAAATTATATACATATTTTCCTGAAGACAGACTACAGGTTGCATCTCTCTAGTCCGGCACTCTTGGGACCTGAGCAGTGCCAAACCAGAGATTTTGCCAAACTACAGGCAGTCAATATTGTCTAGTAGCATTACCAACACTTCTACTGCTATTATAACAATGAGAGCCAGGACCAGGACTGGTGGCTATAAACAAACTTTATGGGATCACAGGAAACTTGGCCACACACATGGAAAGTACACATCCAGCTAACTAAAATCATGCTGGACCATGGATGTTGCTGGACCAGAGAGTACTGAACTAGAGAGGTTCAAAGCATATAAACACACAGATACGTATATGTATGCACTGGCAAGAAAACACGAACAGCCTACTCACATAAGGTACCACTTTCAAAGAAAGTGGTACCAGAAACACAAAAAGCATCATGATCAAATGTAAAGAACTTGATCCCCCAATGACTTACCATCAAGCCTAAGTTGCCTATCATCAAATCTAATATGTCTGGTATCATCTTTGATATAGTTGATGTCAGTACTGCCTAAATTGTTGAATTGGAATGTAAACAATCGCTTTTTGTGTCCCATGAGTAGTTGTCCTTTGCAAGTTTCCTCAGTGCATATTCCATTTTCAGAATCATTGTCTCCTCCAACTGAGTCTTCTGATTGGCTGTTTTCATTCTCAGAAGGAAGTTCCTGATCCTGGCTGGATTCATCATCTTGTTCATCTGTCTCCATTTCACCTAACAAAATAGGGCAATTCAATAAGTCTGACAACGCATTCTGTTTATGCAGCATTTTAAGGTGCTTCATTTTCCCTCCTAGTACACTTTTTAATTGTTGTTAAAATTAGGAGAACCAGCAAGATTTAGACTGAAGGGTAAGATGTTTGTTACACTCCACAGGACTTTTGGGCCTTTTCCATTTTCTGGTAAGTACCTCATTTGGTCTCCTACCACATATGTCACAACTGAAGATCGTTTCTTACAAACTGGAAAGAACTCCATCCTCATCCATTGCCATCTTCAATTTTATTGTAATGTTTTCCCATTCAGTCAGTGTTCTCATACACTACTCTTTTTCCTTTCCTCATACTTTCAGCGTATAAATTGAAATGTTCACATAAACACTCTCTAGATATTTGTGACAAAGAAATATTTTCTTTTTTTGAGACCTGATGTCTGTGAGTATGTTAAGATTCCAACTGGCAAAAGGAAACCTGACAACACATTTTAAGAGTTTAATTCCTAACCAACAATCACTGCCACTCTAATTCTGCTAAATTCCTTGCAATCACTGTTTATTGAACCAGTAGCCTTAAAAGTTAGAAGAAAAACAACATCCTGCTAAATTCAGTAAATTTGAAGCCTAAAGTACCTACACCATCCAAAAAAGTTTAAATGTCAACGCTTTTAAGCCTCAGAATCACCAATTTTAAAACATAAATTTGGGATCTAATCTGGTGGTCTAGTAGCCACGTGATATCTTGATCCCTGGAGAGTCAAATCTGGCTGAGTGAGAACTGGATGTACTGCAATAAACACTCCTCGTATCAGTTTTTAACACTTCCTTTGGCTTAAGTTTGCGTGAAATGACACAGGCTCGGGAGATGCATTTGGCCATTCTTAGGTGCAAAGAAGGTTGCCACAATGTTGTGATTGTGTGGATGGGGCTTAGAATAAAGAGGAAAAAGGGCAATCACAGTAATTGGAGCAGAAAGGTATTATGCTGAACTCATATTAAACTAGTGTAACTATTCAAGCCTTACTTGGCGATCCTTCTTCATGTATTCCATTTGGGCCATTCCCGTTAATACCATGGTCCTTACAGCAGTGTAGGGATCCTTCAATGTCTTCACTTTCAGTACATGTTTTTACATAACGGCTAAAATAAACAATGAAAAATAATGCATGTATACTAATGGGTTTGTTTACAATGAATATATGCATGTAAAATATAAGAGCACTGAAAATACATAGTTATTATAATTGCTCTTACAATGTACTGTATTCCTGCAGTGCTTCACCAGTTACACTAAATGAAAAAAGTTAACTCATCAATTGCTGCAACAAATTGTTTCCACAGAATCTTTCTTCTTGCCTTTTTTCTGCAATTTTATTATTTTGTGTGATCTCTTTTGCTCTATATTAGTTTCTGTTTTATTTGGCATCCAAGCTACACTTGTATACATAACTGGTCAAATTTAGAAAATTTCTTCTGCAAGTACTACAAGGACATGTCTACAAGAGAAAGTTATACCAGTATAAGGTAAGATGTGAATTTAAAACGGATGTAATTATACCAAAAGAAGAGTGCACTCATAAGCAGAAGCTGACTCAATAAAAGGTATCACCTCATTCACCTATCGTATAACCCCTTTGTGGGCATTCATATTTCAGAATAATAGTATCCAAGGGAAGAGCTATATCAGTTAACTATTCTGGTTCAATAGGCAAAACTTTACTATTTAGACAAGTCCTAGTTACAATGATTAAACGAAAACAACACCCTTCCCTCCTATAATCAACACCCCTCTCTTCACAAAACCAACCAACCCACCCAAGCCCCTCTACCTTCCCTTCTCCTTCTTCTGATGACACATCATTTTGGATTATGTAAATTCTGTCAAAAATCAAAGTAAAATAATTGCCTCCACAAGTCTAATCAAAGTTCCTTAGCAATGCATATAAAAAAACAATCCATCTACAAACCCTGATTATTACTGTTGTTCGTATTACAATTTTTTCCCACATAATATTCTTACCACATTCTCAACAGCAGAAGGTTATACAGTTTATCTTCAGTATTGTTTCTAGGCACTGTTATAAGAAAAGGTTGACCAAAAAGCGAAGAACCACTATGGTGGCTGTAACTGGTGTGTCTATACTTTTCTCTTAGACAAACAGGAATTATGACTTGCTCAGTATCCTCTGTTCTGTTGATAGCGATTTCAAATCTTAAAAAAAGAAAAGCAGGAAAGAAAAAGGTCATATAGAAGAATCTGACAGAAAATCAATACTTCTGTTTATTGCATGTTTCTTCTATGCAATTAATTTATTTAGATGACGCTAAATCCAATTCTACACAAATTTTTACTTAATATGAAAGTATTTCTTGACAAACAGAGAATATTATTTGAACTTACACATAGATGTCATCACGTTCCATAATACTACTCAAATTTTCATCCATAGCAAATATTCTGTGGAACCTATGATTGTATATATCAGTAACTATCATCTAAAAGGAAACAAAAAATTAAGAGACTCTTAAATTGGTTTTAAAACACTGAAAATGATTAATATTGGGTTACGTATAAATGATTACCTCAGAAAAATCTTACCTTATCTGCAGCAACACCAGACAAAGTTGACAGTGCTGTGCAAAGGTCCAATATATTCCCAATTTTTGGAACAACTACTTTGTACTAAAAAAACAAAATATGATAATTTGTCACTCTTAAAGGACAGAAGCCTCCTGAGAAAAGTTGTCATATGTCCACACCCTTAGTGTGTATCTTTAAATTTGCTTATCAGATAGTTGACTAGTTGCTTACATCCCTACGTGAAATGTATTTAAATTCAGGATAATAATTTTCCAAAACACCTACATCCCATTTTCAAAAGTGACTCATGCATGCTCTGCACAACAATGTTAGCTAAATCTAACTCTCCTTGCCTTGACCTATTTATGCATGAGTCTACACTCAAATTTGTCTCTGGCAAACATAAGCAGCCCATTATGGTGACACAGTTAAACCATCTCGCCGCACGACTGAGAACAGCCATACTGGATCAGACCAAACATCCATCTGGCCCAGTATCCTGTCTTCCAACAGTGGCCAATGCCAGATGTCCCAGAGGAAATGAACAAAAGCAGGTAATAAAGTGATCCATACCATCGCTTTTTCCCCACTTTTTGGCAAACAGAAGCTAGGAAAACCATTAATGTTTAGTTGACCTACTAAGGTCAATGCAGTGTGACAGCAAACACTGCATGACTTAAGCCAACTAACAGTTCTTCAGCAGCTGTTCAACAATGCCCCAATTCAATGCAACAGTGATTGTTCTGATCACAATTGTCAATGTCACTGCCCCAGAGGTGTCACACCAGAAAACAGCTCTCTTTATAACTCCTGTGTATTTCTGAAATGCCTTTCCTGATTGCCACCACAGCAAGCACACCTAGCAGCTCTTCTTTGCGTACATCTGCCCAACTGATGACATCATCTCCATGTACTAGATATGCTCCTTTCTAGAGAGACAGGCGATACTAGATCTCCTGATCCTGTGAGAAGAAGAGGCTGTGCAAGCACAGCTACAGAGCAGTTATACAAACTTGGACATCCACAAGCAGATTGCACAGGGGATACAGGAGAAGGGGACAAAAGGGACCAGTAACAGTGCTGCATGAAAGCAAAGGAACTACGGCAGGCATATAGCAAGGCTAAGTAGGCTAACAATAAATCTGGTGCTGAGCCACAAACTTTACCCCTTTACAAAAAAGCTGCATGAGACCCTCACCAGCACCCCACGGACACTGTCGATACCTAGGAGAAGCCTGGACAGAGATCGCTGCTGCGAACAAGAGGACAAGAACTACCCAGTGAGGGCGTGCCACAAGTCAACACGTGTTCAAGACTCAATCACAGCCTACACAGTCCCAACAGTCATGAACCCAATGAACGGGAAGGAATCTTGTATTTTTCCTTACAATTTCTAAATGCAAAGAGGTGCCCAGTGCAATTTTTAATAAGACACAGGTACACTATTTTCCATCACTATAAATGTAACTATCTTCTCTGTCACTCAGCTGAGTAACTTCTCCTCCTCTTCTTCTCCGAGTAACTTGCCTCCTCTGTACCTCAATCACAGCTCAGTCCCTTTCTACTTTAACCACTCCTACATATCTTCTAACATCTCTTTCTCACAATGGTTTATGTGCTTTCTTCCAAGTCTCTCCTTATGCATATAATTCCTTCTTGAGTTTGTTTAAAAGACGATGTTTTCCACATTCAAATATTTTCTGAATATCCTTAGGTGGTGACCACAAAATATTTGTTGACTAATACTGGAAAGTTGATGGCACAGTTTATATGTTAAATAAAAATAAAAATCTGTATGAACATCTCACTTTACTTGTGAGTTGTATTCCACTCCACCAAACTTTTAGTACTTGTCATTTTAGACTCACATCCCTGGGGCAAAGACTTTTCTTTATGTTTGCACTGTAAGTAGTTTGACAATACTAGAAAGGAACTCTCAATAATAATAAAAAGCACAACATGGATAAAGTTAGGGAATCTTTACAACAACATAGTACACTTTAACCTTTTTATTCCGGAACCCTGGGAAACAGGATTTGGTGGATTAAAGATTTTACTGGTCCAGTGAAGGAGTGAGGGGGCTGCAGGAAGGGCACTTACCTTACACTACGCATCCCCTGCTGTTGCAAAGCACCATCACTTGCCACTATGTGAAAGGTGGGGAAAAGCCTCCAGCAGAGGACATTGCTGCTTTGCTGTTCACCCAGCTGGGGGGGGAAGGGGCAGTGGCATTGTACAGAGCCACTTCTGCCTCCACCTGCCAGGGTCTGTTACCATGGGTGTTCCCCAATTAGGGACACCGGAAGTTTGGAGGTTACAGTGTTGTAAAATAAATGATCAATATCTTCCTTGAAACTGACTAGAGTTAAAGTAAAATGTATCCTTTACAAAGTTTCCTCATTAATTAGTAACCTTTGAGATGAACATTTAAAAAAAAAAAAAAAAAGCAGCAGCGTACCATCCTAACAAATCTGTCAGATTTAATGCTTGTTCTTTCAAGTATTAAAAACATGAAGACAGGAAACAACTTTACATAAAATGTGGTGTTAAACAACAATATTTCTTACCTGCATAGGCTTAGTAAGTGGATCCATTCTAACTAAATACACTTCCAAAGTGCGTTCCTTTCTCATGGGTAATGGAAGTGTCAAGTAACAAAAGGGATCAAAGGTTACAGAAATCTTAGCACATTCAGGACAAACTAGAGTGGATTTAAAAAGACCATGAAATATATCTACAATGATGGAATCATTTCTTTTTAAATGGTTCTCCCAGGCTTCCTCAGCAACCACCTACAATTAAAATAGAATTTGAGTTATAGCAAAAAAGCAGTAATGAAATGAACATAAATAGATATATATGCACATATACATATACACATACAGAAATACATACACTAATGATACAAGTAGTTGATATGAAACTATCGACTACATGGGTTAAATGCACGAAGAAGTCTGACCCCAACAACCACACAAGGGCTGACTAGAGCAGTGGCACCTGAATAGTTAAGAGGACTGTATGGGTTACACACTTGTTAGGATGGAAACTCAGAAGACAGTTCCTATGGATGTTTGAGCTATTCCATGTGGATGAGTAATTGGATAAAAATTACATTTAAGACAAAAGTCTCTATGTGCAGTAGCCTGTGGTCAGTGTGTAGAATGATGCTCTACAGACAAACCACTTAGGAGTGTGGCGTTTTCCAATTAGGAGTATAGTTGAGAGAGGCAGAACTCAGGAACTGATGAAAGTAGGAGATTGCAAGACCAAATGCGTGACTTATGTATAGCCTTGATGCTCTATGTGTGCTCTCTTTTCAAAATAATCAGGAATTGTGTATGAATAAATGAGACCAGGATATGTCTTGAGTCTTAGTACAGTAAAACCTGCACTATCTGTAACTAGGGTTGCCAGATGTCCGCTTTTGAACTGGACAGTCAGTCCAGTATTTGATCTTTCTGTTTGGAAAACAAATTGAGAAAATATAAATGAGAAAATATAAATGTCCGGTATTTTCTAAATAAGATGTAATGTAGATTGTGATTTAATGTCAAGTGTGTCCAGTATTTTTGCTGAAACCATCTGACAACCCTATCCGGAACTTAAGCATCCAGAAAACTGTAGAAATTGGTAAATTTCTGATGCCGGGGGGGCGGGGAGAAAGAAAGAAAGAAACTGGCCCTTTAAGTGCTGGGCCGCTCCTCAGATGAGCGTGCAGCACGTACCTGGGGAAGGGGCAAACAGCAGCCAGAAGCAAGCAGCAAGCATCTTGGCTCCCCCCGCAGCTCCTGGCACCCCCAGCAGGCCAGCCTCCCTCCTCCCCCGGGGCAGGCCGCCCCCTCCATCTCTGCCTCCTGCCCCCGGGCTTTCACCCCCCTCCACCAGGCCGCTTCCCCCAGCAGGCCACATCCTGGCTCCCGTGCTCCCCCTCAGTTAACCAGAATTTTTAGGTTACCAGCACGCCCTAATCCCCGGGCGTGCCGGATAACACAGGTTTTACTCTATCACTAAATGCACTTTCACTGAAAAGATAACCCACGAAGCAGCTCCGCAAAATGTTAATGCTTGATAAAGGGGCAACAATATATTACAACATACTAAAGTATTAAGTAATGAACTAAAGCAAAAGAAAATCAATAGTAGGAACATTACCTTGTCTGGCCTTCCCTCTGCATCCTTTAATTGAATATAAGGCTTTTTCCTTATCCGATTCAAATCCTCATGTAAACCATCTAAGAGGAAAGCTAGAAGTTCTTGACAGTCTTGTTGCTGATATCCAGAAAACTGAGGTGCAAATCGTCCCACTTGTGTCTGTAGAGGACATATGAGAATTTTCAGTTTGGGGAAATTTAACATTTGGTTTTGTGTAAACAAATAAAAAAGCAACGGGCTACTGTTTTGACACGATAAGTAGACATCAGTGCTTGCATCTGGTACCTCGTGTTTTCAGGAATGGCTGCCACCCAGTGGCTATAACAAGGAATATTACCTAGCTGAACATGCTTGAATAGGAGCTATGGGAGGAACTCCTGGAAAGGAAGGACGTTTATATAGTTAAACACAATGGACTGGCACTTAGGAGGTCTGAGTTCTATTCTCAACTGTACTACAGACTATTATTCTTTGGACTAGTCACTTAACATCTCTCTGAGGGTATGTCTACACTACAGCGTTATTTTGAAATAACGCGTCTACACACAAAATGCATTTTGAAATAGCGTTTTGCTATTTCGAAATAGCGCGTCCACACTGAGTGGACGCTGAATCGCATTTAAGGCCGGCCGGAACCAGGTCCGGCAGGGCATCAGGTCAGGAGTAACTTTGTGTGGCTGCTGCCTGAGGCTATCTGAGGCCTGTGCTTAAAGGGACCCGGCCCCCGGACAGCCAGTTCTCAGCTTTTCCTGCTTGCTTGCCTACCTCGATGAGGGACAGCAAAGTATTTTGTCTCTGTGTGCGCTGATTGCCCTCACTCAGGACACCACAGCACTCTATAACATGGAGCCAGAGCTGCCCCAGGGCACTCTGGTGCTTCTCGTGGATGTGGTGCTGTGAGCCTGGCTGCACTTTCTGCAGGCTGTCATCTGGGAGCTCCATCAGGGGGCTGTCAGTATGCAGGAGGCCCTGCGGGAGAGCTTCCACCCTGAGGAGCACTAAGAGCCTCCCTGGTCTGCCCCACTGGGGGCTTGTGCCGTATTCCTCCCTCACGTCCTTCCACTTACCACTCCCTAACCCCCCTTCCTGATGTCAAATAAAATACATGTATTTTCATGAACACAAACTCTCTTTATTTAACAAACCTGGGGCGGGGGGGCGAAATGAAACTCTGGTGAGACGGGGGAAAGGAGGCGGAAGAGGGGAAAAGAGAGGGTGGGAGAGGGGAGGAGGAAACCTGGGGGGAGGGAGCTAGAAGGGGGAAGCAAGGGGAAGAAGGGGGAGGGAAAGCTCAGGGCTCAGGGTTAGGGGTATCGCCAGACCAACTTGATTTTCATGAGAACCTGCTCCTGGGTTCGCATGTGGCCTTTGGTGGCCAGGCTGGCAGCTATCCTGCCATAGACGGCCACGTTCCTCTGTCTAGTGCAGAGATCATGGACATTGGGGGCATCCCCCCAAATCTGAATAAGGTCCATGATGTCCACCCTGGATCAGGAAGGCGCCCGCCTTCTCCGTGCCCTGGTAGGCTCCTGGGAGCTGGCAGACTGCTCCTGGGGAGCGGTGGAGGGCTGGCTGCCAGTGGCTTGCTGGCTCATGTTTTGGGGCCACCGGGTCAGGGGCAGTGACTGCTGGCTCTGGGCTGGCAGGCTTGGAGCTGGCACAGGCACTGTGACCAGAGTCAACCCCTTTAAGGGCTCCAGGGAAGGGGGAGGGAGAGGAGTGTGCTTGGTTGAGGCTGGAGTGGCCACCAGGGCACCCTGAGAAGGCTGGAGACCTCCTATTTCGATATAAGTTTCTACACAGCACTTATTTCGAAATAGCTATTTCGAATTTGGCGTTATTCCTCGTGGAATGAGGTTTACCAAATTCGAAATAAGCGCTCCACTATTTTGAAATAGCAGTTTGGCTGTGTAGACGCTGGTAAAGTTATTTCAAAATATCAGCTATTATTTCGAAATAACTTTGTTGTCTAGACATACCCTGAGACTCAACGTCCCGATCTGGAAAGGGGTGCACTATAAGGAGAAATTCTGAAATGTTTAAAAGCTTCAGAGGGGTAGCCAAGTTAGTCTGTAACTGGAAAAACTTAAAAATGAATTGTCTAGCACACCTTTGTGAGGCAGTCAGATACTGTATGGTAGTAAACAATATAACATAAAATGTGAATACAGGCTGCTATGTCAGTAGAAGAGAAGTAGATTAAAACTCTTCAAACTGGCTGAATGAAGAAGAAGGGTCTCTGATATTTCTTTCAGAAACAATTTGGGCCTGGCAAACAAGTGCTAAATGAGGAAGGCTTGAGCCACAACGCAACCCCAAAAGTAGGAAAGTGGGGTATGCAAGGGAAGGTCATGTCCATGATGGAAGGAGGAAGTTAGACGATGCAATGATTCAGTACCTCCTCCCCTCAATCTCTGTAGGCAAGGCACTAATGAAGCTTGGCCACAGTTTAATGCTTCTATTCCTGGGTAAACATTATTTGCTTTCTGGGTGGTGAAAGGGCCCTACAATGCAGACCTACTACTGCTGAGGATAGTAATCACCAGTACGTGGGAGGTAATCTAGTGAAATATAAATGGGGGAAAAACCCTCTCTCAATCCCCCACTAACGTAAACAATAGAATAGAAAATACTATAATTGAGAGAGATATGTAAGAGACAAAAAACATTGTTAGAAGAGAATAAGGTAAACATATTAATGAAAGGAAAAATATGGAAGCTGAAAAATATACAGAACAGAAGTAACTGACTAGAAGGCAATCGGGATTAACAACAATTAAAAACATTAGCATGTTTATCAACAATAATCAAAATCTAATGAAAATCTGAGATATAATAATACAGTATCAAATAAAGAGGAAATTACAGCACAGTATAATGAATCAGCTGTATCATATTTAAAATAAAAGAGTTCACATTAATTTTTAAAGATTAGCATAATACAGGAAATACATCAAAAATGGTTTTAAGTTTCCAAATTATTCAAATAGAGTAGAGAAAAAGTCTTTTTCTTGTAAAAGAGTCCAGGAAAATGAGGGCATGTTAAATTCAAGATAAATAGTCCTTAAATTAATCAAGGGAAAGATGTGACACTACAGAAATGAAGCTAGAGTATATTTAGAATTAAAATAAATAATGAATACAAATTACAACAAAAAGAATAACTAGGGTGTTTTCAGTATTTTGTTTAAGAAATTAAGTAGTTAACTGAAAAATTGTTATAATGTATACAGAGCTGTTGTAGCTATGTTGGTCCCAGATTATTAGAGAGACCAGTCAAGTCAGATAATATTGGACTAACTTGCGTTCATAAGAAGGAGAACTTTCAAAACTTGGTTCTCACCAACAGAAGTTGGTCCAAAAGAAGATATTATCACACACACCTTCTTGCTCTATACTATTACGAGGCACTGAACTGAACAGACTGCTAGCTCAGTTTCAAAACTCAATTTTTAAAATTATTTGCTACAGGTTTTATAAGTTGTATATACTTAAGTTGTGAAAACAAATTCACCATATACATTGAAAGTCAAATTATAATTTCAGTAACACCAACCTTAAATGCTCTTGGTGTGACATAGCTGTATTTTCCTGACCACATTTGCTTGATGAGTTCTGCATAAGATTTTGCTATTTCTCCTCGCATTCCTAAAGGATTGTCAAAATTCAGCTCGTCCTGATATTTGTCATTTAGGAAATATTCTGTTAGTGGAGGGGTGTTGCTCAGACACTGTGAATGGAAATATTAAATACTTAAAAAATACTCAGTCTTTGTTAAAGTAGCCATTTTTCTGCAAGTTGAATATAATAAATATTTTATTGTTAATAAATGAATTATAATACCTGCAGGAAAGAAACTGCAACATTCCACAGAAGCAGTAATTATGATAGACACTGCAGCCATATGCAGTATATTTGAGGATCTTGCTGTATTGTGTTTATGAATATTCATAATATTTGGACCAACAATTGTGGACAAATCCAGGGGGAGAGGGTTAGTATAGCTCCCCCAGGAAGTAATAACAGTGGGGAGAGATATCGGTTTAGGGCAGTCCCAGAAGCAGTACAAAGGAAGAACTTGGGATATAACAGTTGCATTTAGAAACTCAGGGCATTATTTCCAGCGGACATGACCTTGAACCCAAGAAGGGTGCCAAGGCCTTGCTGAAGGGTTGGAATCTCTCTTAACTTGCTGAGGCCTTGGGCAATTTCTGGTATGTTTAGTGAGAAGGTAAATTCTTTTACTATTTTTTACATTTATTTTCTGTATGCTTTATATCCTGAATAGAGAGCTATGTGAGAACTTGTAACTGTTCACAGTCCTTGGAGAGAAACCAGAGTTTAGTTACTGCCCATAGTCAAATTAGTCTGCTAGGGATACCAATGTGAACTGCAGCGGACTGTGGCTAAAATTCTCGTCTGGAGAGAGAAGGGGCACAGGTCCTGTCCAGGGAGATGAAGGCTAAAAACCTGAAACCCAAACTGGCATTCGCAGAGCAGACCATGGAGTAGGTCAAGGAGTAATTGTACCCAACATTGACAATAATACTACTACTATTGAGTAAAATACCTACAATTTCTACCCATTTCTAAACAAATGTAATGGTTTTATACCAAGCCTAGCTGCTACAGTGGCAGTTGTCATTACTGGCACTACTGTGAGGGATGGCTTTTGAAAGGTTTCACCTTCATAGTATACACTTCAAATGCCCCAAGAACAAGCCATATTAGAGATTAAATATTATGTTCCAAAACTGAGAGTCTTTAACTCCCACCAGCCATGGGAAAAACATTGTTTAGAAGTATTTACTACAGCTTTTTTAAGAACTTGGAAGACTAAAGTTACAAGAGTGATGAGAAAATATGGTTATTGATATGTCAAAATATCAAATACTACTAACAGCAACGGACCGATAGTCTATCTTTTCCTGACATGGCCAATCAAATTCAAACTTAAAGACAATTTCTCATCACTGAAAAGTGAGATGACCTCCTGTAATTCTCAGTGAGAGGTAGATCAGCTTCCTTTGATGGTTTAACTTTCAAAGCATATTGTCTTTTCCCTTGAAAAAGATCTAAGGTGCTTCTAATAAGTATAACATGCTTCCTTTAATGGTTACATGTTGCCCACCAAGGGCTGTAAACTGTATATATAACCTGTTTAAGTTGTGTGCTTATAGGCCCCAAAAACAATTATGTAAACTGTATACATTTTTTATGTTAAAGAAGTGATTGTTTTAATAAGATTGTCTTTACTTTGTAACAGACTACTTTTGCTTCTGTAAAGAAGAATATTTCTTCAATTACTTCTTGTTCTGTGTATGAGTGAGGAATGTACAGTATGCTAATAGATAAGAGATGGAAGATGCTAATACCATGGGGCCAGATGGTTAAGAAGGAGGAAGAGATTGAGAGATGACAGTTGGACTATTAGAGCACATTAAAGTTGGTTGAAGAACGGAAGACTAATGACCCTAAAGCAAAGCAGTGTTTCTTAAACTTTTTAAGACCGAGGAAAACCAAACAATTTTTTTCTCATGAGGAACACCAAGGATTTTTTTGTTGCGGGGGGTGGGGGGGAGAGAGGTCGGGGGGGAAGTTATTGAGGGGAAAAAAGGTCACCTGCCCCTTTAAGGGCAGCCATTTTGAGTTCTGTTGTTCTCCATGGCACACCTCCGATTGCCTCGCCGCACACCAGTGTACCGCGGAACAAAATTTAAGAAACACTGCCCTAAAGTATAGGCATATGCCCCCGGAGAACAAGATAACAGATAAAAGGGGAAACCAGATGTTGTGACTCTCAGTAATAATCATCAAAATGCTGAAGAATGATGGTGGAGGGAACAATCTTGTGATAACTGCCACTTGGATTGTTGATTTCAGCAGGACACTGTAAAAATCCAGACTTAAAATGGAATTTACACTGATAAAAGTAGGATATATTGCCATGGTCTTTGGGGTCCTTCTGCAAAAACTTTAGAGTATTGATTTGCCTCTGACAGAACCCAGATCCCCACCCGTGCTCAATCTAACTGGCCATACTGGTAACTATGAGATCATCTATAGGACTTGTGTACCTATGTGTGTGAATGGATGCATATGCTGATTTTTATTTTCAATAAATGTGCTGCATTGCCTTTTCCCTTGAAAAAAGATCCCATGTGCTTCTAAGGAGTATAATATGCTTCCTTTAATGGTTTCATGTTGCCCATCAATGGTACTGGCTGCTAAATAGAAACATCTTTTGGGTGATTTTACAAAACCCATTCTGCTTCTGTGGGATGAACGATATCAGGTCTTCATGCTATCCTGGAAATCTTACAGACTACAGAATGGACATAATACAGAAAGGCATCCATAATAAAGGTTTTTGAATGTTTATTATATACACAACTAAAACAGTTTGTAAAAGACTATAGCTTGTCTGATGAAACCTTTTATTTATTCTCTGAACAAGACTGCGTTCTTAGGCCAGCATTTAAAGGGATTTCGAAACAAGAACTACTGAAAGACCATTTATAACACCTTAGAAAATTCAACATGATTTCCCCCTTGAACTCAGATTTTTTCATCATCCAGTTTTTACTCAGGATGTTAGATATGATGTAATTGAATATTCGTGTAACCGCTAAGATTTCATGCAGTTACATGAATATTCGATAATCCCCTGGGGCAGGGACGGCAGCCAATGCGCTCCTGGCCCCAATCCTGGGAAGCCCCTTGCTACCCTGCACCACTACACCTCTATCAGAGGCAGAAGTGCGAGGTGGCAGGCAGGAGCCAGTCCACAAGGAGAGCCAGTTTAAAAAACTGTCTCCCCACACAGACTAGCTTCCAGCTGCCCCGCGCTGCTGCGTCTGTAACAGAGGCAGAAGTGTGGGATGGCTGCAGCCCCTGTCCGCGGGGTGTTCAAGCTCCCCATTAACTGAGGCTGCTCTGCAGCAGTCCCTGCCATGGAGCAGCCTCTGTCCATGGGAAGCTTGGACCCTCAGACAGGGGCTGCTGCTGCTGCGGCAGGTCCAGGCTTACCATTGACAAAGGTTTCCCCGTGGGATGCAGAGCAGTCTCTGTCCACAGGGAGCCAAAGCCCGCCGCGGACAGAGGCTGCTTCATGGTAGCCTCCTCCCTGGCCCCTTTCCTGCACTGCTGCCTCTGACAAGATTAACTGATAAACGTAGACTTATCGGTTAATTGTGTAGTTGTCTACACGGTGACATCCCTAGTTTTTACACCATTTTCTTATGTTAGTTGTTATTCTAAATAAAGCTGCATAAGAATGATCAGTTCTCTTTCGCTGGTCCCTCAGAGATGTCCCTCATACCACAAATAACGCTGGTCCCTCAGAGATGTCCCTCATACCACATGCTCCTATTTGCTATGACACACACACACACACACACACAGGATCAACTTAAGCCACTACATACTACATGGATCTTCTGCATTCTCCTTCTCCAAGCAGGAAGGAGTTCCAAGAACAGGCAGTTCTTTTTAGTGCCCATCCTCCTCCCAGTAAGGATGGATAGAGGGACTGAATAGAGCTGGGTCCTCTTCCTCTTACTTGTTTACAACCTCCTTGAGAAGCTAACTGTAGATGATGGGGAAGATTGGATAGGATTGAAAGGGAAAGAATATTTTTATTGCTATCAAACTCCATCCCTCTTTTTAGTCTCATTATTCTTATTTATGGTGAGTAAACAAGAGCACTATTCTTTAGAAAACCCATGCACGTGATCTCAAATTCAGATGTATGTACAACATCTGGCTCCCGCCCTCACCAAAAAGTTTTTGCACAGGTCATACGTACTACACAAAAATATTCTCAAGAGGTAAAAATACAGTTTCCATTAGAATTGATTTTTTAAAGAGTCACACAAATATACTTGAATGAAAAATTACTGTAAAACTTTCCCCAAATCCTAATTTTTCAACACAGATCTAGTTCATAGTGTTGCTTTTAAACTGAATCTGTTGTTGAGGAAAACAGACTGAAAAAGATTTGCATGATTGATATGCTAAACTGTGAAAGTCAAAGCTGATTTTGCAAAGAGGAAGTTTGCCCATTAGTGACTTCCGTTAACGAAAGATTCTCAACCTGGGACATCTTAATATCTTTGGGGATGTCTACACTAGCCACCCTAGTTCGAAGTAGGGTGGTTAATGTAGTCATTTGAACTTGCAAATGAAGCCCGGGATTAAAATATCCCGGGCTTTATTTGCATGTTCCCGGGCGCCGCCATTTTTAAATGCCCGGTAGTTAGGACTCCCTGCCCACGGCTATTCCTCCTGCAACGAGGAGTAACGGTAGTCCGAATTAGGGGCTTTAGTTCTACCTAGCCCGTGCCGCGTGTAGCCACGGGCAGGGAGTCCAAACTACCGGGCATTTAAAAAGGGCGGTGCCGGGGAACATGCAAATAAAGCCCGGGATATTTTAATCCCGGGCTTCATTTGCAAGTTCGAATGACTACATTAACCACCCTAGTTTGAACTAGGGTGGCTAGTGTAGACATACCCTTTTATATCATCATCAGAGTCAGTTACAGTAAAGGAATTGCTAAAAAAAAAAAAGCAGTGATCAAGAAAACAATAACAAAAATTAGAACACTGACATCTTTTAGCTTAGAAACTGACGTGAAGCACTAAAGTATTAGAGATGGGATGGATACAGAAACAATTTAGATTACAAGACATACATTGTATAGTGCTCCAAAAGCAAGTCTCTTGCTTTCTCTCAGGTTGCATTTTCAGGATTTATCATGACAAGTAAGGGGAAATATTACAAACTTGGGCTTTAGAAGAGGGAGTGAAGGTGACAAGATACCTGAAAGGAACTGATTCCTTCATAAGGAACTTAGTTATTGTCTGGAGGAATAAAACGCAGACACAGTTTAGAATCAAACATCCTCTCTATTTGCTTCAGTTATTGGTAAAGGAACCTGACCCACAACAGTTTTAGAAAAGGTGAAGCAACATGCACTCTTCCAAAATGCTGAAGTATTATCTAGAATTTCTTCTAACTTTGGAATCAATAACTGGAAAGAGTTACGTTTTTAAATAATTTAATTTTTAAAAAATAGTATGTTCAGGAGTATTTTCAAGTGGGTGTTGTTCCACCATACTACATGCTGTTTGTGTTTGGAGATTTGATTCTGGAATACAGGTCAAACTCCAAGGAATATGTTAGTAGAAGTCCAGTGTTTTAAGCTAACAATATTGATTTTTTTGAGAGGAAGGGGGACAAACCCACACTTAAAACCTTTCTGAAGTACTTATCTACATGAAGCTTTGACAAGCAATCACACAATTTTATTTACCAATTCTGTATTTCTTTAGAAGATCAGCCCTAAGGATACAACTCATCTGCTACCACTGATACTCCCATACTACCAAGTGACAGAGTAGAATGATCAGATGTAAAAGAATGAAAGATTACTGTTTATCCCATGTTAATATCGCCACATCTCTGGGGAGAGGTGGGGAAACCTGTGGAGAGCTACACAAGAACCAAAGATTCTTTAGTCATTAATTCCTCAAAGCCAAGAAATTGGTTAATACATGACTACGACTAAGGCATCTTTTTGCTCCTGAATGACAAAACTGGCATGTCACCTGGAAACGGGTGCAATAAATATTGAAAACATCTCTTACACTCAGAGGCAACAGGCAGGTAGGGCTAGAAGAGGCTCAGGCACTCCCAAGATGAGCCCCGTTACCCACCCAGATCAGCAGGCAACGCTCTGGCTCCTGTGGAGCCAGGGCCAGCTTGTAACTGGCTTCCCAGCAGCAGGAGAAACAAGGAGGGGGCCCAGAGCACTGCAATTGGGATGAGGTGAACTTGCAGGGGAAGGGGAGGGCCCTGTTGTAATACTGCAGGCAGAATCTATCTTGTTTCAAATTTGCTTTAAATATTTCATTAGTTTATTCATGAAGATTATAAAATTGTATCTCTAGAAAAGCTCAGCATAGATATTTAGCTGCACAATCTAAGTATTCAGCTTTAGCCCTAAGTGCTTGGATTTTCAGACAGTTTTTTAAATAAATTCTTCAAAAGACTATCCTTATTCTAAAATACATGTTTTAATTTTAATTACTATAGTACAAAAACTTGCTTCCTGTCCTTTGTATCCATCCCTACTCTCCTGTCACCCCCCTGTTTGGAGATAGCCTTAAAGGGGCAACATTCCTTTTCTTCCAGGTAACTGAACAAATGAGTTTCCCTTTTATTTCTGACTATTTGATGAACTAGTTTTAAGAGACCCCTTCACCAAAATCAGAACCTTACTAAGATATAAAATACTCAGTTATGCCTAAAATCTTTGGAAACATATTTTTAACAAACAGTGACATTTCATAATCATGTCATGTTATGAAAATCACACAAAATAAATTAGTGTTCCCTTTGTCTAACAACAATGAATCTTGTTATAAACACACTGAACAGTTCTGGCTGATTAATTTAAAATAATGTCCTTGTTTCTGTGTGTTAAATATGTAGTAATCTTGAATGATTACTTTGTGAAGGCTACAGAGTATATTTAAAATATATAATCAACTTAGAAATACTGATGAACAACATGTAAAACACTGAAGGACTGCATCATGTATTACATAATAATTAATGCCGCATTCAGCAGGACAACTGAATTGCCCTTACTACAAAGATTTTGCAAATAAATCTGAAAAACTTCAGGGTATATCAAAAAACTTGTAACTAACATTTTTTACTCCCAAATTTAGTAATGCTTTTAATTAGGTACCTTCTGTATGTCCAGTCTTTACAATATGGCAGGCAGTGGAAAACATGCTCCATTTTCTTTAGAAAGAAATTTTAGAAGAGCTTTTTTTTTCAAATGTGATTTCATAGAATCATAAAATACTAGAACAGGAAGGGACCTCAAGAGGTCATCAAGTTGAGCCCTGTCCTTAAAATGTTTGTCTTACCTGCACTTAAAAATCTCCAATGATGGAGATTCCACAACCTCTGTAGGCAATTTATTCCATCCCGACAGACAGGAAGTTTTTCCTAATGTCCAATCTAAACTTCCCTTGTTGCAACTTAAGTCCCTTGCTTCTTGGCCTATCATGAGAGGTTAAGAAGATTAATCCTTCTCCCTCTTCCTCATAATACTTGAAAGCTGTCCCCTCCGTCTTTGCTTTTCCAGATTAAACAAACCCAGTTTTTTCAGTCTTCCCTCATAGGTCATGTTTCCTAGACCTTTAATCATTTTTGTTGTTCTTTGGTCTTCTCTCCAAATCTTTCCTGAAATGTGGCACTCACAATACTCTGGTTGAGGCCTAATCAGCAGTGAGTAGAACGGAATTACTTCTCGTGTCTTGCTTACAACACTCCTGTTAATGCATACCAGGAATGATGTTCGCTTTTTTTTACAACAGTATCACAGTTTTGACTCATATTTAGCTTGTGGTGCACTATGACCCCTAGATCCCTTTCTGCAGTACTCCTTCCTAGATAGTCACTTCCCATTTTGTATCTGTGAAATCCCTAAGCAGTGTTCCCTCTAAGCTGCGTGGCAGCCCTGAGCATCTGACTGGGCAGAGCTGATTAATCACCTGTGAAGCTGTGCTGCCACATGCAGCTTAGAGGGGACACTGTCCCTAAGTGGAGTACGTTGCATTTGTCCTTATTGAATTTCATCCGATTTACCTCAGACTATTTGCTAAATTTGGGTTCAGGGATTAGACTGGACGAGAGAGAAGAGGGAGACAGTGGGGAGAGTGCAGGGCCCGGGCAGAGCAGGAGTGGAGTATGGGTGTGGGCATCATCTGGGGAGATTGCCTTAAACAGCACCTTCACCCAATGCCCATACATGTTTTCATCAGTCTATTCCAATGAAACAGCAATTTTGTTATGAATTATTCTAACTATGAGCAAAAAGCATTTCCCTTGAGGTTCAAAATGTTTAAGGTTAAGCCCGGTTTGCTTACTAGCCATGAGCAACCATCCATTTTATATACACTATCATAATGAAGCAAACCAGCAATCAAGCCAAATTCAAGTATAATTTTTTATTCCAGCTCTGCACTCAAAGGTTGCACAAGACTAGAGGAAAACAATGTCCTATGAAAACTACAAAATGCAATTTTTGCAATTCAGATTCACCAATCTTGCTTGCCTTTCTCTTGTGAAGTCAGGTGGACAAAGCAGTCAAAGATTGTTACTTGTGCTTGTTCAGCTTTTCTTCATGTGTCCTAGTCAAAGCATTTCTAGAAAATAAAGGTAAAGAAGCAAACTTTCTGGATGTCTCATCTTTTGTACAGTTATAGGTACAGTAATGGATCTTTACAAAAATTAATTTACAGATGAGAAATATTTCTGATACCAGGCAAACTTCAATCGTTTAACAAATTTAGTTCAGAAGCTAATCTGAATATTTTGGTCAAGATTTTAAAGGCAGAACCTATTCTCACTTATTATTTTGCATTGAAAAATTAAAATTGACGTGTTGAGATATGACATTTTTCTTCAGCAAGAATGAATGACTGTGAGAGATAATTTGCCTAGATGCTTTTTCAACATAAAACTGCTTTGGTGGCAAAGACAGGAGTTCTTGGTTTGGGCACAACCAAACAAACCTATGCTACACTTATTTCTTGTTCCTCTGCCTTCTGATCAGTAACAAATCTAGTCATAGGAAGAACTGTATCTGGTTTACTGAACTGTTATAGTGGAAGTTTATCATCACTACTACCATTTGCTGGCTCTGAATAAGACACCAAAGTTTTCAGAATGTAGGCTACATAAAATGCAAGAGTGCTCATCTGTGCCTGCAGCTTCAGCTAAGAGAGATTTGTCCTGGAAGCAAGGGTCTAAAAGTGCAACTAACATGGAATATTTGAAGTGTGGAGACTTGAGTATGTTTTGCATGGCAGAATGTGATGCTAAAGGTGCATTACTGGGAAATATAGAGCACACTTCTGAAGTCAATGGCAGACAACCACGCCTGATGATGCAACCAGAGATACTGGAATGAGGAGATATTTAGGACTCTGACATGAGCTGTCTTTTACCCAGTTTAAGGTGAAAAATATGTAGCTGGAGTCAGTTTACCTTAAGCTGAGTAGATGTTGTCTTCACAGAGGGTGGCTGATGGGAACAAATGTTCCCATTGCATTCCCTTACTCCTCATGACTGTGAGGAATACCGGCGCCGACTAGAACCGGCCTCAGTGTTCGATTTAGCGGGCCCTTAACTAGACCCGCTAAATCGAATGCCAGAAGATCGACCTCCGGCATAGCAAGTGAAGAAATGGCCCAAGATTGGGTGATAGATATAAATGTAAAGGGCTTGATTGTACAGGCTGAGCTGAACAAGGTGTATGCTCAATAAAACAAAAAAGATTTTAAAAAGTTTTAATCTTTATAGTATTTGGATTTGTATGCCTGCTTGAAATTATTAAGTAATTTTATTACTTGAAATAGAACGTTTTGTTTTGGAATGCTGTAGAGTCACTCAGTTCTCCTGGATTTACTGAAATCTATCAAATATTTATTAACTGAAATGTATCCATTTCATTGTAGAATACAAATACCATTTCCATAATTCCCCCCTCTCAGAAATTTGGGAAGCATGTGGTTGCTGGAGATTTTACTTGTTTTAGTTATGCCTACTCCCTTTTAGCAAACTAGTTTGTCTATTTATTTATTTATGGACGGGGTCGGTCGAGACTGCTTTCAAATTGAAAGAAATAATGAGGTATCACTCCACAATCTAACCAGCATATGACGACAATTTTTGTTCATCAGTTCTGCTTTAGTATTTCAGAACCATTGACAACCCAGATTACAGTGAACAGGAAAGAATCCAACTTAAGAGTCTGTAGATGGCAGTGAATAAGGAGGTATTATTTACTCCTTCTCATAAAACAACAAACAGGTGCCACTCAATGAAATGAACAGGCAACAAATTTAAAACAAACATAAGGAAGTACTTCTTCATACAAAACCCATTGAACACATTGCCCCTGGGATGTTTTCAAGGCCAAAAGTATAATTGGTTGGAAAAAGAATTAGAATAGGTCCATCACTGGCTATTAGCCAATAGAGTCAAGGATGCAACCCCATGCTCAGGGTGTTTCTAAACCTTTGACTGCCAGATGCTGGGACTGGATGAAAGGGGACAGGTCTCTTGAGGTATCTGAATTATCTGGAATTGGGCACTGGGCTAAATGGATCATTTGTCTGATTCAGTACTGCCCCTCTTCTATGTTATTAGTTCTGGTTTCGCTGAAGAATAAACATTTTTACATATTGCCTTTAACTTGATGTGCACAGGACTTGGAAGACACTCCAGATCATCCAGTCCTGTACCTTGCTGTTGCAGACAACCATGTCATATAAACCCATACATAAATGCATCAAGTTCCATCTTAAAACTACATTATTTGCTCCCAACTGATACTTTTTGGGAGGCTTTTCTAGAACCTCACTCCTCTGATGGTTAAAAAACTTACACTCAGCCTACATTTATTCATGGCCAGTTCATAACCATTTGTTCTTGTGCCAACATTTGGCTTTTACTTAAATAGCTTCCTCTTCTGCCCATTGTTACCTCTCTGACATACTTATATAGAGCAGTCATCAGGGATGCTAGTTTTCTGTCATAAAAAGGCCCCCAAATTCTCTGATAAAAAACAACAATCTTTATTTTTCTATGATTAAAATGAAACATAGAACTTGACTTTCCTTAGCCATGGTATTTATAATTATCTGTTGAAAATAAAGTTTTATTGATATTTAGAATTTTAAATGAAGTTCGAAGCCTACCAGTGCCAATTATTATATTGAAATAAAATAGAATTGCAATGTACATTTCTTACATATACCAAATATTGTTTGCATTCCATAATTTCAGGTTTTTTTAAATGCACAAAAATAAAGTGAAAATTGCTTTCATATTAACATTACTTACTTTACGAGTTAGTCCTGGCTTATAAAATAGAGTTGAAGTAGTCCAGTCACTTTTAGTCTTTCAGACTTTGGTAATGAGCACAGAAAAGAGCCCCAAGTTTGCGGAAAGTTTTTTCCACATCAGCTGAGGCTATGTCTACACTGCCGCTTTTTATTGGAAAAAGGTACACACATTGCTTTCCACAATGTGTGTACCTTTTTCCGATAGTTTTGTCGGAAGAGGCTTTTCCAAAATTTGGCCCGTCTACACTGGGCCAAATTTCAGAAAAACCTCCTCTTTCAGAAGAGCCCTTCTTCCTCATGACACAAGGAAGACAGGGCTTCCGAAAGAGCGCATCTGCTCTTCCGCAAAAAATGTCGGAAGAGCAGACGCGTTCCCTGGATGCGGCAGAGTTTCAGAAAAACCCCGTAGTCTAGACATAGCCTGAATTTACAGTCATGTTGGAGGAGAAACACAGCATGTTTTGTCAGATTGGAAATGTGCTTGTCAACAGCCACCCATCAGTAAATGGGCTCCTCAGTGTTTCCAAATGCATCTTTGACAATACCTAAATATAATAGCCATTCCATGTTGCATTCTTCAGACAGCTTTAATTGCACTTTCACAGTTTCATAATCTGCAGACGCATCAACTATTTGTTTAGGATCCAGTGCATGAACAGCATGGAGAAAATCAACTGCTGGTTGTTTATTTTTTATGTTGTACTGTCTCAGTTTATCAGCAGCACTTTGAACAGCTGCAGATCCATTCACATTATCAGTTGATGATGTAAGATGCTCCAACCACAAAATTAAATCCAGAACAATGTTGTACAATTTGTTGTAATTGGCATTTTCGGTATTGTAAAATGTAGTACAGTCACCAAGCGTCCATAGCTCTCTGCAATGTACTTCAGGTAAGCATCTATGTCTTCTACCTCTAGCACATTAGCTAGTTCCCACAGAACAGAGGTATCCCCACGTTCTGTTCATTCATGCTCCATGAACCCATAGTAGAGCAGGTTGTACTGTATGTTGCATAACTGAATCATGTATTCCACTTAGTGCTGGTGAATCAACACTCTGTTCTTTCAGGTATCTGAAGAATAGTGCACTTGCATAAAGGTATCCCGCCAAGCATTTCCTGCAAGAGCAACTATATGTGCATAGCAACAAATACATACATAGTTTGACCACGGGTTGCAAAGCATCAAGCCTTTACCATATAGTTTGTGCTGTGTGTTACAAATTCTAACATTTGATCAAGCTGAATTCCACCATACATGGAATCAGGGCTTGAGAAACAGTAGCATGATTATTTTTCCGAGCTAGACTGTCTTTAAAAGCTGTGGTGCGGTGACGTCCAAACGCTTAGGAGGATCTACCTTGAGCACCTGAAATAAAATGTTGAAAACTCATCTATTCTGGAAATCTGTTGTTTCATCAATGATCATGGCAATAGCGCCCTTTCAAATCACAGAAAGATGCAGTGGGTCTTCTTAAAAGAGAGGAGGCAAATAACAGGAATAAAATTGATCTGACCTCTCAATGTGCTTGCTCAAAAAAATCTCTGACAACGGGTAAATCAGTTTTATGTGGAGGAATGTCTGCTTTTATATATATTTGAACAAAATCTAAAAGTGACTGTTTCATGCTGTTCTTTGGCAGTTGTAAAGTGCCAGAATGATCCAGTCACCATGCACTGTATTTTTACTGTTGTTGATGGCCCTGTTGTTTCAGCTTCTTCTTTTAGCGTCTCATTCAGTTTGTGTTTAGTGCTTCCCATGTGTTTTACAACTGTCTGCCTTCAAACAGAATCTATAGCCTTTCTGCAAACAGTATAGAACTGAATCTCTCTCATCTGGGACACTCTGGTCCAGCAACATCTGGCAAGACCACAGATGTTGCTAGACCAGAGAGCCCCGGCCTGAGAGGATGAGAGTGGCTGGGTGCAGAGCCGGTCTCGTCCACAGCTGCCTGCAGGGCCCGGGATCTGGGGGTAGATAGTCCCGGGAGCAGCTGCCACCATGTGGGACTGGAGCTGGGAACCCCCAGGAGCAGCTGCAGCCACATGCATGAGGCCGGGGAACCCAAGGGAGCAGCTGCCGCCACATGGGACTGGGGTCAGAGAGTAGAGCCCCAGAGGGCAGCAGAGCCAGGCAGGTGAGCTGGAGCAGTGTTTCTCGACCTTTTTTTTATAAAGTACCCCTTTAAAAAATATATAAGTACCCCCAGTACCTACAGTTTTCAGACACACACAATTTTTTTCTACCATTGCAACACATTTGTTCAAACAACTTAATCGTAGCCGGGTGGGCGATGAAATTTTTGGGTGTAAAAAGTATAAAAATAATAAAAACACTGTAAAACTTAAAACAAAAATTCAGTTCTCCCCAAATTTCAGTTGTGTTGACGTACCCCCCCCAGACTTCTCTCAAGTACCTTTAAGGGTACTTGTACTACTGGTTGAGAAATACTGAGCTGGAGGAGGTCAGGTCTCCGGGTTCTCCCAGGGCAGCAGCCAGGAGGGGAGCCCTGGGAGATCCCGGATGCTGGACCTCCCCTGGTCCGACAAATTCCTTTGTTCAGGATTACTTGGGTTCTGAGGGTGGAGGTTCAACCTGTACCATCAATATGAAATGTGTCCTTGTCAAACTCAGTGACATGGACTTTAAGGGTGATTTTTAAAGTTCTCATAAATTTAATTATTTCCATCTGAAGACTGAAGTGAAATTTCTGAGGCACTAAACCCCACCCTCAAACACTGCTGAGAAACCTTTATATACCAGAAGCAGTTTATTGGTGTATGTTTAGCTATGCAAATTGAAAGAACATTCAAACATCAATCACTAGAGGGGAAGGTTGTGCAAACTGAATAAGTGTCACTGGTACTTCAGTAAAGTTTAGATAATTTAAGTTTTTATTTTTTCACAAAAAGTTAAATCTAACTATTCTATATAAAAATGTAAATTCCAAGTTTTTCTGTGACAAAAGGATTTCTAAGCTCCCTGGTAATCATATCCCTCTCTTAGCTTAAACCAGTGGTTTTCGAACTGAGTTGTGACTCAGTACTGGGTCATGAAATGTCAAGCACCGAGTCTCATTGCTGCAAGGTGATCAGGTGACCTATGGGGGTGCAAAGGCAGGCTACCTGCCTGTTCTGGCACCGCAGACTGGGCAGCATGCCCAGCTCCTAGGTGGGGTGGGGGTGGGGAGAATGAACAGGGCTCTGCACATTGCCCCTGCCCCGAACACTAGCTCCACACTCCCATTGATTGGGAACCTACCACCAGCTCCTTCTGGGACACTGCATGGTCTGTGGTGCCAGGAGAGGCAGGAAGCCAGCCTTAGCACCCCAACTGCACCGCTGACCAGGAGCTACTCAAAGTAAGTCCCTCCTGCCCCAGCTCTGACCCCCCCCCAAAACTGGAGCCACCTCATATCCCCCAAAGCACTCATCCTCAGCCCCACCCCAGAGCCCACACACTAGTCAAATTATGTTGGATCGTGGGCATCAACAATCAAATTCAACTGGGTCATGAGAAAAAAAAAGTTTGAAAACCAATGGCTTAAAACAAACTCTTAGTCTTCTCACATACAGGCTTCCCAGTTACTCTGATTATCCTAATAGCCCTTCTCTGCAATTGTTCCAATTTGAATTCACTTTTCTTGAACACAGCTGATCAGAATTATAAACAGTATTCCAAAAGAGGTATTACCAATCACTTGTGCAGTGGCATTAATAATTCCCTACCTTTACTGAAAATATCTTGTCTGACACATCCTTGTATGGCATTTAACCTTTTCCACAGCCATTTCACATTGGTAACTGTCTTCCTACAATTCATGTCTTTCTCCTCCATTACTTCCAATCAGTGAGCCTCAGTTTATATATTAAATTCTTGTTAGGCTCTTAGTACTATTATATTTAATCCAATTTATTTGATTCCATGCATCAAGGTCATTCAATCCTTCCTGTATAATATTCCAATCCTCCTCTGTATTGACATTTTCCAGCTTTGTACCATCTGCATACTTCACTGGCATATTCCTACTTTTTGTGCCAAGGTTACTAATGAAAATATTAAACAAGATCTCTTCCGAGACCAATCCTTGAGGAACCAGCCAAAGAAGTCCCCTTTCAGGAAAATTCATGTCTCCTTGTTAGTCACCACCTTAAAATTTTGATATTAAATCCCATTTTCTCTAGTTTAATAATTTCCCATGTTTTACCATATCAAGTGCTATATTGAAGACCAGATAATGAGATCTACTACATTTTACCTTAAATATAGCCAACAGTCTTGCTTTTCTTCAGTCATATGGCACCACATCCAATTTGATAGCTTTATTAAAAATCCTCACAACTGAACTTGCAATTTCATATGCCAGTTCTTCCAGTATTTTAGAATAGATATTATCCAGCCCTGATTTGAGAGCATTAAGCTCTCTGAATTTTGCTTCTACGTTAAATGCGGTAATTTCCATTTCTATGCACTCATTTCCATTAGCTATCTTGACATTGCCCCACGTTCTAAGCTGTCATTTTTACTGAAAACTGAGACAAAGTATTAATTTAGTTTTGAGACATAACCTTCGTGTTGTGGTAGATTTTGTTTATTTTGGCTCATCAATTGTGATTGTGGTAAACAATGATAAACCGTCAAACCAAATTAGTACTAAATCCAAGAATAGCCACAAAATCCGACTCTTTAAAGCAAGACTGTTCGGAGATGCTATGAACTAGATACATCATGCATTAATAGACACCTCCCAATTAGCCCGATAAGAAACAATGGCTATATGAAAGACTATGTATTCAGAGGGAATGCTGAATCTCAAATTAAATCACAAAAATACTAAAAAAAAAAAAAAAAAGTCACATGTTGGCTTGCTTACATAAATGTACAGAAATGAGGGCTCTACTTACCTTATAGTTTTAAATCTGTTCTAAATAAAGGTTTTGCTAGTGAGGAAGCCTTCCCTCCAAGCATGCACTTTCCAATTGCTATGATTAAACATACGAACAAAATGTATAGGGGAAAGTTTAGGGGTCTCAGTCAATTTACCTTAGGACCAGTTCCAGTCCTCAAATCGTCTTAGAGCAGAGACAGAGAACCTCTTTTGGGTCAGGGGCCATTGACCACAGAAAAATCAGTCAGGGGCCACACACAAGTTAGAAGCAAAAACAAACAAAACAAAACAAAACACAACTCCAAATAAACAAAAAAGCTCTATAAAAAAAAAAAAAAACCCCAAAAAACAAAACATTAACCCCCTCAATGATGTGGCCCTTGACTGAGAAGGACAAAGACATTCCCCATGTTCCCCTTGCACACAAGAGCCGGGGGGGCGGGGACCTAGTTAATTTTTGTGTGGTCCAGCCTCGTGGAGTGAGGGGGGGTGGAGTGGGGTGGGTAGAGTGGCTGGAGCACCAGCGTGGGCTCCCCAATGCTGGAGAAGGGGCCTGAGCCTTGGGGGCTGGGTCCAGGCAAGCCAGGGGCTGCATATGGTCCCCAAGCCTTAGGTTCCCCACTCCTAAGTTATGGGATATGTCTCTGTTTATTGTTCTTGTGTGTGTCTCCTGGACCAACCTGCTGGCCTGTGTGCTCCCCATCTGGGCGATTAAAATCTGCTGGGGCTCCCACTGCCAACACAGCACTAGAGTGGCTTCCAGCTCCTAACTCCATGCTGCTGACGGTTATGTGGCCCAAGAGAGGTGTGTGCAGAGCTGTCCTGTCCATAGATGTAAGCTGTGAAACTATTTGCACATTTTGTAAAACTGACTAGATAGAAATGATGCCAACTCTCCTGAGAATTGGGGCTTTTTTGGGAAGGCCAGATTGGGCACGTACTCTGGTTGTAGATGGCCTGCGGTGCAGGAGTTTGAGACATCTGACCTAGAGTCGCTCAGCTCCTGATCTAATTAAGCAATAGGTGTTAACTGACAGTCAAAAGAAATAAGTAAGACCGTCCTACATCTCTTTTTTCTCAACCTTTTTATAACTGTAGTGTTGTCTGGGAGTGTTTTTTTTCTTTTAAATCAGCCACAAACATGTGAAATCCAAAATTTGCTATCTGTTTTTATTTTGTAGTCTCATCACAAGTCATTCAAGTGTTCTTAGCACACTGAGAAAAATAACAAAGCTCTCAATCTTGCCTTACGAGAAACTGCTCTGAAAGGAAATTTGTCAATGTGGCCATTAATTAAAGGCCTGGAGAAGCTCTGAAACAAAATGTGCTTGGTCCTCTAATACTGTACTAGAGATATCAATGCAATGTAGTCCATGAATACTTGACTATTTGTATTAGTTAATTCTATTTTTTTTATATTTAACTGAATTTGATGGAATTTTTAATTCACTATGGACAAACCGTCTCACCATTTTTAGAGGCTTTTCACAAAGCGCAGTGTCTGCTATGACCCAGTATAGGACTCATTTGTCTCCGAGGAAAGAGAGTGGCAAGGATGGCAAGTTTATGAATAGAGTCCTGTGCGGATACAAAATTGGTATCCGCAAAAATGATCTGCGGATGCGGATTCCCATGGATATAAAGTGAATATCTGCAGATTTTCAGGGCTCTATTTATGAAAACACCAAACATACAGAAGCCTTAATTGTATTCAATAACACCAACCCTTTAGGCTACGAAGAATACTTCTTGGGTATGGAAGCAATGCTAAGTTGTCTCTGTGTTAACAAAAATTGTTTAACTCTGGCTTGTGCTTCAAGGCACTCTTGGATGACTGCATAAACAAGACCAGGAGGACTTTTAAATGCTCTGTTTGGAACCTAGTATTTTGAGTAGTGACTTCCAATAGTTCCTGTATCCAGCCCATAAGAGCTACCATCCAAAATAACCAGGCATTTTGCCTAGCATCCAGCACATCCTCTTCCAAGAGATGATACAAAAAGGAAGCTCAAGCAGCGATCAAATGCACTAAATGGCACACTAATCCAAAGTGAAAGAAAGTCATCACCTTGGTGTCTCATGAGTATGAAACCCAGATATGAGAGTTATACAGGTTATCAACATTGCCAGGGCCCTGACTGTCTGCTTTGGCAGAAAACCATTGCCAATATGGTGGTATATGTCAAAGGAAGCATCTCCACCAGTAACAGGGGACAAAGCTTGGTAAATGCAAAGCCAAGAACAATGATTGAAGAACCAACACACACTGCAAGGAAAAAGGCAATGAAGATAATGAACTGCGCCATGAGCTAGGAAAACTACCAAGTGATCATTAATCAGTCAAGAAAGGGCTGAAAACATAGGGCTCAGCCTAAGAGTTTCTTATTGAGGCATATGCTAGGTACCTCCACATATCTTAGAATATGTCTATACTACAGTAAAAGACTTGTGGCACCAAGTCTCAGAGCCCAGCTCAACTGGCTTGGCCTATTGGATAGAAATAGTGGTATAGATGTTTGGGTTTATACTGGGGCCTGGGTTCCGAGACCTGGTAAGGGAGTAAAGCTTCAGTCTGAGTTTATACATCTACACTGCTATTTCTTAGCCCTTGAGCCCAAGTCCTACAAACCCAAGTCAACTGAGAGAGGCTCTGGACTCAGTGTCATGGGTTTTTCTTTGTCATGCAGACATACCCGCACTGGCTCAGACTTTAAAATCTAGGCATTATATCATGCTGTGTTTAAAGCTTTTGAATGATGGATTGCCTTTTATCATGCTGTGTTTGTCCTGTGCTGAGAAAACAGACTCAGAGAAAATTCAGTGAAACAGGTATATTTGGAAAATTAAGCATTACAATGCAAGTCCAGCGCAAAACTATATTGATGTTTATAATTTCCTCTGATTTACACAATTCCATTAGAGAACTAGACTAAGTCATGCTGCCTGCCCAGCCGGAGCAGCCTCTGCCTGCGGCGAGCCTGGCCTGCCATGGGCAGAGGCTGCTCCAGCAGCAGCCCCTGTCCGCGGGTGTATGTGTGTTCCAGATTCCTGCTGGGACGCCCCCACGTACAGGGGCTGCTGCCAGAGCAACCTCTGCCTGCAGTGAGCCTGGGCCCACATGCTGCTTTGTAGCAGTGTCCCTTGCCCATGCTGCTGCCTCTATTCAGGGTTGGGGGGCAGGGAGGGGAGCAGGTGGCACCCAGCACTGGTTCCTGCTTCCCTCCCTCCTTGCTGCCTTACATACAGAGACGATGGGGGAGGAGGGGGGAGGTAGCGAGTAGTCGACTCAACTAAGCCTAAGCTTGTCAACTAGTTGACTAGTTGCTTACATCTCTAATTAGTAGAAACACCATACTAAACAAAAAATGGCAAATGAAAAATGTTATTTTAAAGTGATTTGCATTGCACGACACTGCAGTGTTGGTGTGATAAGCTAAAACTGTTGCATCCTTCATTGAGACACAGAAGATTGAAGTGACTGAGTATTTCAAGTGTAATTTCACTTATCTGCTTTTGTTTACTTCACAATCAGCAGGAACTCATGAAAAATACATTATTTATGAAAATGTCTGCCCATTGAGATTCAAGTCAGAAAGAACTCTCTTCAAAAGTGTTCTATGCATCCTGACCTTTTACTGGTAGATCAATTAATATTTATGTTGTTAGATTTTTATTGTGTAAACTCAATAGCCATGTTTACTTATTTATATATTTCATATTGAAATTAGGGTACTGTTTACTACAGCCCTGTTTTATAGGATCCATGTATTTGACACATTTCATTTAAACAGCTCTATCATTAACTCATTCAATGCTGCGGCATTATCAATAAACATAAATAGAACAAGAGAAATCAAGTTAATCACTAATCAACATGGCCATTTAAACCTTGCTACTGGTCCCCAGTTTGTGGAAAGTTTAAAGAGATTGTGAAGAAATGAACTTGAATGAAAATTGTATTTACCAAGACACACTATATTCAAAGTCTTCATGGGGCTACATATGCTGAAACAAGTCAGTCACTCACATCCAAAAGCAACCATGTGATTTTAAAAGATTATTAGACTATGGGTCTAAGAATCTAGTTTGTGAAGAAGAGAGAAAGAAAGTCTAAAATATAATCAACAACTATTTAGTTTTCATTTTTTGTGTAGTTTACAGTAGTATGCTTTTAGCTCTATGGACAAAAGGGATGTAAGTATAAAGTAATGCCTATATTGTATATTATTCTCATTTGTTACTCTTAGTCTTTCTGCCTAAGATTGTGTATATGCCTAGAATCACCATATAGAAAAGCTGTTATAAATATGAGAGCTAAAAACAAAATGCATTTAAAAACATTTTAACTAGTTATTTTATTTTAATCTCTTATTTTTATTAGAAACATTTGTATCCAATAACTTTAGGCATTACCTAATAACAAGACAAGCCAAACCTTTGATGCTGACTATCTCCCAATCAACACATTCGTTATTCCCTAAAACAATGCTAAATAGCTTTGTATGTTTCCTGGAAAGTCAATCTTTGTCTACTGTTTACAGTATTGGTATAGTAATGCTGGTCCCAGGATATGACACACACAAGATGGGAGAGGTAATATCTTTTCTTTTATTGAATCAACATCTGCTGGTGAAAGGGCAGAGTTCTCAAGCTATACAATCCTCATCCTCATGTCTACCTACATCAGATCACATTTCTTCTTTTACATGAGTGACGAGGAGTCCTGTGGCACCTTATAGACTAACAGATTTATTGGAGCATAAGCTTTCGTGGGCAAAGACCCATTTCATCTGACCCTAACCCCAACCCCTAAACCCAACCCTAGATGAAGTGGGTCTTTGTCCACGAAAGCTTATGCTCCAATAATTCTGTTAGTCTATAAGGTGCCACAGGACTCCTCGTCGCTTTTGCAGATTCAGACTAACACGGCTACCCCTCTGATTCTTTTACACAAGTTATTTTTTGTAAGGGGGAGGAGGATGGAAAAATAACATATCTAAAAAGTCTTAAGAAGGAAAAAAAATGGTAGGAGGAAAATCTACCTACATATTTTACATTTTCATTAGAAGTTACCAGCAAAATAAATGTTTATATAGACTATTCTAGAATAGCTCAATGGACAGATATTGGCATCATAATTCTCTATTTCAAGTAGGTAACAGATATAAAAGCACAGGCATGACTACACTACAAACTTAAATTGACCTATATTAGGCTGACTTACAGCCACTGCAGTAATTAGTCTGTGATTTTGAAAAGAATGACAGCCAACAGCCAATATAAGTAACCTACAGTATCTACCCAGACACTATTGCAAAGTGCAGTTGCATAGTGTGTAGTAGAGCACTTAAATAGATGGGAACAAAGCTGTGTAGACACTGACATAATCAGGGTGCTGTAAGCTGCCTTACATGGACCTAACTTTGTAGTGTAGGCCATCTCAATATCTTAGAACATTAATATTGGGGCTCATTTCGATCACGAATCACAAAGAATCACTGCAATTGTGTTCTTCCGCACGAATATCGAAAGAACAGAGGGGTTTTTCCAGCATTGGAAATCCTCAGTCTACAAGGAAGAAGCCTTTTTGTGAACGAGCTCTTCCGAAAGAAGCCTGTAGTCTGCTAAATCTGTTTTACTTCTCTTAGTAGGTAACTGCCATAAGAATATGTTCCCAAAGGTGCCTGCCATTAACCTATTCCTCAGAAAGAATAGGATAATTATTTAGAAGGGAATAAAAGGCTAAAATAATCCAACTGATGTCAGTTCACTGTCTGACTCTAAAGCCTCAATTCCTATGTTCCTATGAGTCCCTTGCTCAGAAGATAAAAAATTCCTAAATTATACTGGCCAAGTTGAAAGGCATCAATATCCTCAAAAGAAATTCACCAGATGCTTCAATTGCCTGAGTCCAAACTCGAACCCTAACTCTCTCAGAGAAACAGTTCAACTCATGTGACACAATAAATGCCTTTGAGGCAACACAAGAGTGTTGTCTTCATCAAGGGGTCACCTAAGGGGTAGTGCACTGCACTGCTAGAAGAGAAATCTAAGTTATATTCCCTGTTAATTGATCTCTGTCCTAGCATGAAAAGCAACATGCTCATTTCCTGCAAGTGTAGGGCTGTGGCTCTCAATGCTGTCATTTTTCACATCTGATTATAATGAGGCACTAATAGGCTACACAGAGTTCCATCTAGTTCTCCTCAGTAGGGAGAGCTGCAAAGCAGGACTGAGGGTATGTCTACATTACAGAGTTTTGTCGGAAAAACAGCCGTTTTTCTGACAAAACTTGATGAACGTCCACACTGCAATCGCGTTCTTCCACAAGAAAATCGAAAGAACAGAGGGGTTTTTCCAGCAATGGCAATCCTCATTCTATGAGGAAGAAGCCTTTTTGTGAAAGAGCTCTTCCGAAAGAAGCCTGTAGTTTAGAGGTAGCCTGAGAGAAAATCCTTGCACTTCTTGCACAGGAACAAATGACTCCTCCACCCATCCCCCAAGGAAAAAGAAATAAACAAGTACTCAACCTTGGCTCTAACCCTGGCAGCTGGCATGGTGCAAGGGTGCCTGCCCACCCCATGTGGATCGCAGTGAGGCGCAGGTGCTGCCGTGTGCACGCAGCAAAGATACAGCTATCTTATGAATAACACACACAATAGTATCTTGTACTTCCGTAGAAGCACACATATATTTTGCTTTATAGATGGATTTGTAAAACAACTAAGTTACCTGAAATAACAAGCAACTCCGGCTCTCCCACCCAGCCACTGGGGAGGGCCGAGCACCAGCCCGGGTCCCATCTTCATCCCCGCCTGCACCAGCCCGGGTCACTTCTCCCTCCCCGCTCCCCACCATGCCAGCCTGGTCCCTTCTTCTGCTCGTTCCGCCCCTCCTTCTGCTTCCTGCCCCACAAGCCAGTGCCCCTTCTCCTTCCCCCTCGTCAGTCCGGGCCCCTTCTCCCCCACAAACCTAATCCCTCCTTCTCCCTCCCAACTCTACCCCCTACCCCCCCGGCTGTGATGTGCGCCAGGCCTGGCTCTAACCCTGGCAGCTGGCGAGGTGCAGGGGTGCCTGCCCACCCCATGTGGAGCGGAGCGAGGCGCTGGTGGTGCCATATGCACGCAGCACTCCGGAAGGCTGCTGTTTCGACCTCTCCCCTATGTGGTCCCACCTGTGCTGCTCACTGCCCCAGCCCTGTCTGCAGAACCCAGGGCTGCCCATATGCCTGCTGGAAGCAAAAGGGAAGGAGTAGAAAGGTCAGTTCAGCAGCTCCCCTGGGCAGCTCAGGGGTGCACTGGCAGCTGCGGTAAGTGCAGCTTTTGGGGTGGGGGTGAATCTCCACAGGGGCAGCTGGACTCCAGGTGGTTGGGCACTGTGCTCTGGCTCCCCAAGAGCCTACTGCTGGCACACAAGCCCAGCTGGGAGCCCTGCTCCTAACCTTGTCCCCAGGCTGCTGTCCTGAGACTAAAGCCTTCCTCCACCCTAGGGCTGTCACGGCTGTGCCATGTTTCTTGGTGCTGAAAGCCCTGTGGGGTAGGGCTGGAGTAAGGGAGTGGGGGCTTAGTTTAAAATAGCAATTCCAAGTGGCGAGGGGAAGCAGCGAGGTGGAGCTCGAGCTGGGAGATGGGGAAAGTGGGAGGAGAGAGGGAAGAGGCAGGAAGGATGTAGAGTGACGTGATGACGTCACCGTCGTCCTGCAGGAAAAACTTTTTAATATATATAGAGAGGATAGGAAATGTCTGAAAAGGAAGCATACCTTAATTCAAGTCACTTTCCAGTCATCCATAGAAAACAAAAGTGCAGATGATACCGATTATAAGCACTGGGGATTGGTAAAATAAATGTTTTGTCTTATTTGGCATATATGGCAAAATTTCAGCTTGCTCCTTGTTTACTTAATTCTGTCTCAGATTATTTTATGTCAATGTTATTGTTCTCCCCCCTGCTCTTCAGAATTTCAGGTGCAAGAGAAGTAAAAGTAATCCAAGTGGAGTGCTAATAATGCAAGGAAATATCTAGGAAGGTACATGTTTGGTGGCAGTAGAGCAGTGTTTCTCAAAGTGATCCACGAAACCACTTGAGAAACCTGTTAACTGGCCGTGCCAGTTTATTTGCTTACCAGCGCCATGGCCACAGAGCCTCACAGCTCCTATTGGCTCCGTTTCACCGTTTGCAAACAAGGGAAACCAACAGGAGACACAAAGCTCCATGCCGTGGCACCATTAAGCAAACAAACCGGCACGGCCAATTAACAGGTTTCTCAAAGTGGTTTTGCAGGCCACTTTGAGAAACACTGCAGTACAGAAAGAGGAATCACCTAGTCTGGGCATTTCTAAGTTTATATAGGAACTGCACACATGCACACACACAGCCACCCACAAAGCAACTCTTCCCCTCCATTTTAAAAAGTTTCATAACCACCTACCAAGTTTATTTTATTCATAAGAAGAGTATCATAGTGGAGTCTGAGTAGAGAACTGAAGGTCAAATCACAAATGGGAAAAACACTCTGTGACTTTTGACAAATCACAAACTCTCTATCAGTTTTCTCATCTATCAGATTCATATAACACAGTACATGCTTAGCCCACAGGGATGCTGTCAGGATCATATATAATGTTTTTCAGTTACGAAAAAAAACACAAATGCCATGCATTTTGTTCTAATTTGTATTAGTATTTTATTAGCTAGCTAGCCAATGAAGCTAAAAATATTATGGTTTGGTTATACTGATCCAAACTGGTGCCTCCCACAACTATTAGTGGGGAATACGGCTGAAGGACAAATGGTGTGGGTCATCATTCTAGCCCACAATTATCTGCCTTTCCCTCTCACACCTTGTTTTTTTCCCTCCATTCGTGTTTCTGGCTGCACCAACTCTGTGTTTCTCTGATCTTCTATTGTTCTTTGTGCTCTCATTTTCCTTTGTGTCTGTAAGGTCAGTAGTGATGCTTTTTAGGGCTGAAGAGGTAAAAGGTGCAAAAGCACACATGCATGATAAGGAAGGAAAATAATTTCCCTCAGATTAGAATTTCTAAGTTTCCTTCTGCATCTTGGTAGTTTTCATAAGTACCAAGCAACAGAGGAAAGTACAGAATCCTATTCAAGGGATTACGTGGGTTACTCAGGATCCTTGCTCTATGCGTCAAGCACAATATTAGGGGAAACAGAGTAGATAGGAAAATTAACTTTCCCCAATAACAATCTGTACTATTTTCTCAAATTTTATAGTGTTCTGCCAGTAAACAAGTCTCAATGCAAAATACAAAAATACTAATTTCCAAGTAACAAGCCAGGTTCACTTTTCTCTAAAGCACGTACCTGAATAGCTGAGTTCATGAAACATGTATTTCCCAAGTTACTTAGGCCACAGAGGCCAGGCTGTTCATTGTGTCTTCCTGGCTCTGAATAATCATAGTTCTTATAAGTGTATGATGGGAGGCAATAGTTTGAATTTTTCACACTGTAAGAAAACAAAAACATTTTTCACAATGGAGTCACATGACCTATAGTGCTTTAATGTACCTAGGTTTTTTTGCTAATTATCAAATAAGTTATCTAAAATTAAAAGTAACTATTGTTAACTAGATATATTCTTAGATGTATTTAATTCTGGAATTTATCAATCTTAAATTTCAGTCAAAAAGAAAAGGAAGATCTCTTTCCCTGCAAATAACCAAACATTTCATGTATTGAAACAAGCAAAACAGATTGCTATTGTATCTCTCTACCCTTGATTAACAGGAGCAGCTTCACAGCTCACTCCATTCTTCATTGTTCCATCACATTTAAGACACTCAGACTTTAGGCACCACCAGCAGCAATAAATCATCTCCTGCGTATCCTTTCGGCATTTTGCTACTGTACAACTGTGAGGGCAGTAGAAACTGGAATGAAGAATTGTGCTTCAGTTACAGGTGAGAGCTGAGATTTTCAAGGCCACCGTGACATCACTGGCTTGATGCACTGAAAATTTCTATTTATAGTTTCAATGCTAGGACAGCACAATCCAGCATTCAAATGCAGGAAAAAGCCTAGAGTAACCTAGAGTAAAAAGGAATGCACCAAATGCCTTCTAGGAACTACATTCAAATTTCATAAAGGTCTATTATGTACCTATCTGGTGAGGCTGGAGGAGACTATGTAATAAGTAAAATGTTAGCTAAATTAATGGTAATTTATTACCATAATACGACAGAACACAAATACAAAATATTACATCCTCCCGGTAAAATAAGCATATTTTAGACAACTAAAAAGGGTAAAAGCCTAGTAAAACAGCTAGTTTTATTATCTTATATATATATATATATATGTATATTTTTAAATAATTTAGAATAAAATTAATCTGATGAAGATATTTTTTATTTTGTTTTAATATGAATGTCACACAGATGTGATTTAAAATTAAACAAACAAAAGCCTGGTAAAAGATTAAACTTACTTAAACTGTTTACAGTTACTAATCATATGAAATATTTGATGATGATAGCTTTGATAAGATTCAAGAGCATTTCTAACAACCCTGAAATATTATTTCACATTGGACTAAAAGTGGATTAAGATTTTGAAGGTCTCTTTATAAGAAAAAACGACAAGAACGAACATGCAATGCAACAAATTAATCTTTATAATCTTAAAAATATAAGTGGGTGAGGGTGGCTTATGATGTACTTTTTTCAATTAAAAAAATCACTTAAAACTTGTATTCAGTATACTCAATCTAAATGACTGCAGGATGAACTCCCACTTTCAGTCCTCCTCTGTACATGTATCTATTTTAATTTGGCAGTCTTGCTGAGTTCCCCAAAGACACACACACAAGAACCAAGTATACCCAGTCATATACCTAAAAAAGCTCTTCAGTCCCTTAGAGACAGACACTACGAGAAAGCTCCTTACATCAATTTGAGGCATAATGCATACACCAGGGTCATAATAGTAACAGAACAAGTAGTATTAAAATAGCCAGGAATCATCTAGATGTAAATATCAGTCTTTGCACAGACTATAAACATATGCAATAATTTTCTCTGGATTATATTTTGTAAATAATTTAGAATAAAATTAATCTGATGAAGATATTTTTTATTTTGTTTTAATATGAATGTCTCACAGTTGTGATAACCTTAGCCTTTTGTACTTTTTGGTACTACTTAAAATTATGTGGTAAATATAACATTCAGAGTAAAATAAAATGGCAGCGTAAAATAAAATGAAAGTACCCCAAAACATGAAATACACACAAATTCAGATAAATTGTCAATGCTAAGTTGTTGAGAGGAAAATGGATCTGTCCTTATTTATTTCTCCAAAGAAAAATCTATTTCTGCTCTCTATTGTGGCCCAGTGAAGAGAAGTATGTTCTAGAGGTTTGGAGACTGGCTGCTCTTCTCCTTGGTCAATTCTGCTCGGTGATCCCCATTTTCCCTGTCATTGGTCCAACGCCTGTGCTGCCTGATTTAATAAATAGGAAAATGGCAACAGGCTAGAAAAACTCTCTTTTACAACTATCATTGTAGCCAATATGCTTCAGAAAACACTGAGAACTGGTGAAAGTAAATCCCTTTTCTTCTTGAGCTGAATACTGTGTACACTTGGGAATCATGAAGTTTCTTGTGATACCTACTTTGCCATATGAAGTTTAAATATAAGAATATAACTCCCATATTAACTAGAGATTGCACGAGAGGTTAGCAGACACTCTGGAGGCTCACTAGTAGAGGGTTAACAATGGAGAGCCATCAAAAGGTACCAACTTGAACGGTCTATTGACATGGAAGAACCACAGAATAATGGTGGACAGCAGCCCAGGGGAACAAATTTTCCCAGTCTGGACTTTACGTGGGCAAGAAACACCCGAGGAAGAACATGAAGTTGCTGAGGCAGTAATCTCAGAGAGGAGCCTGGATCTTCATAAAAGGACATGTTCTGGCCTTAAAAGGTGTTCATTCGCTGCCCAGAACAAGAAAGCAAGACTGGGAATAGGAAATAGAGGAGAGGAGAGTTCTGGGACCCTGAAAGGAATGACCAACATCCTGAGAGCTGTCAGAGAGGTAAGGACACTAGATGCAGGGTTTTGTTATTTTTATAATTTTTCCATAGATCTCAATTTCTTGTACTATGTGTATGATTAAACAGGAAATAAATGAGTAAAGTAGGAACCTTTGCAAAGTCTGCATGTCTCTTGTTTTAACTGTCATAGTTTCCAATAGATGTTATAGCAGCATGGTTAGTATCCACAAGGGAGAAGCTCAGCCAAGATTTTTAGGACATCTTTTCTTTTCACAAGTTTTCATGAGGACAGTAAAAGAATGGAGTATATTCTAATTAAGCTAAGTGGTGATAACAGCAAAGTCAGCTCCCCATTTCTATTTAGACTTTACAAGCATTTTCCTGATTCCACTGTCTTATGCATGTCAAATTTAAACCATTTCTATAAGTAAAACACTTCAGTTTCTACTCCATTGGGTCTATGATGTGTCCACTGAGATTGTGAGCAAAAGTGACAGCACTGCGTCTGACAAGTAAGAAGTGACAGGAGATCATTGACTAGGTGGAGATGACTTTCTGGACTAGATCTGAAACATTTCTCACAAGTGACAAGTGTCATATCCTACAGCTCCTAGTTATTCACTCTGTTACTCCTATTTTTTTTAAAAACTCCAACAAATTTCAAAAGCATCTGACATCAAGCAACACATGAAACATATATTCACTATTTCACATTACAACTTAAATTATAAAAATAAGATCTGAATCCAGCCATTTCCATCCTTTCAAAATTACCACCGAGGATAATATGATAAGCATCCTATAATGCTATCATTTCAAGAGAATCATTAGTAATTTGAAAAGTATGCTAAAGATTAACTACTAGAGATCCTTAGTATAATAATTAAAGCTCAGTCAATGGTAAATGCAATATTTTTCAAATTAAGGCTTGGTCCTGAAAAGACTTATATACATAATTATTTCCATTGACTACTCATGTATGAAAACTTAAACACTTAAGTACACAGAACTAAAGTGCAGGTACCTATCAGACCTACTTACTCAACTACACAGGTTTGTAAAATATACTAATATATTTTGAATTTTACCTTCTACATTATATTCCTCTATGGTCAACAAATCTTATTGTATAAACAGACTTTTGTAGCTAAAATTGTTTTTTATGTCATGTAAATTGGTCACATTTTGGTGTCAAAAGCTATTGATCTGCTATCAATTGACAGAGTGACCTTACTCTCATTCAATATTGATATTCTCTTGTTTGTTTTCTTGTCCACTTTATTAGCTGCTGAAGTGTATGCTGCTATCTTAAAAGCAAAGTTTGGGAATTTCTTTTGAGCCAGCGCATCCAATACCTACTTGGAGGCACAGAAACACTGCAGAATCCTATGATTTCTACAATCCTCCAAAGCATCTGACAGCAGTGCAACAGATTCTGAAATGTGTGTTTGTTCCAACTGCAGCAGCCAGTTGCTACAAGTAGGCAGAGGAAGAGTTTTCTTAGGAAAAACTACATTTGCAGGAGGCAAAGAAAAATGGGGAGGCACACAAATGCTGACCTCAGCCCTGAAGGGTAAAATACAAATACACGCAGTGCAGTCAGATGTTACAATTTATATCTGAATACAAAACTATTAATTCAATGCTGCAGGTATAAAAGTCAGGATAGTAACAGATATGGCCCCCTTCGTAATTAATTGGGTCATCTTAAAATATATATATGGTATTAGTAGTATACTGATAAATGCTTTCCTTTATGATATACAGTAAAAGCTGTGTTATCTGGCATGTTGGAGAAATGGAGTTAGTCAAAAAATCTAGTTAATTAAAAGCTATACTTACGAATAGAATACCAATTTTTAAATAATTAGAATACAATAAAATGAACAAAATATAAAATTGTATACAGCTACCCACCAATACAGTAAGTGGTTGATTTCTTGAGGCACTTAGGCGTATACAGTAGATTATTTTATGACATTACTTATTATTATGGGCAGTGCATGGCATATACGTAGATCACTAAAAACACACAAACTACATAGAACGTAACTTTTTTCTATGATAATTCAGGAGACTACTTCAGGATCTTGCAGTGACTTCTTGCAGTGCCTCAGGGTTATCATTATCAACATCAATTATCACAGAAGATGCAAATGTAGGAAATGGGGCTAAATCGGTACTATGACATATCCTGAAAGCTGCTTATTTAAATAAATCCTTCATATTAGCATGCTTGTCTTCTGTCTCTTTGGCATAAAAGTCGAGTGCACAATGTGCAACTGCATTGGCAGTATACTAGTCCTACTTACTAGCCTGAAGATTTGTATTGGGAGACATCAGAAATGTTAACATTTACTGGTTAGTAAAGTGTCAGATATCACAGCTTTTACTGCATACATTTTGAAATGTTTTCTGTTTTTGAGCAAACAACTAATGTTCTGATTTATGTTCAAAGATAACCGTACCACTGCATTAATAAGTAGTTTTCCCCAAAGTGTTTACTTTGTTTTAAGGAAAAACCTTGAATAATTTCACATTGAAAATCTGTGAACTGTACTATGTGTGTCATTCAAAAATGCAATGTTCTGATCGCCTGTTGAAGTAAATATGCATTTATGCAAATGAACAATGAAGGAAACAGCTTTTATTTGAATACACAGCACTCCAGAAATAATTATACATACTTAGTTACTCAAAAAGATTAGTACCTATATTTTCTAACACTTGGGACACTTTTTAATTTTTAATTTTTCAATCAAATTTTAAGTATTTATTGTGCTTGACTCTGAAGATCAATTCCATGGAAACACTGAAGTTTTAAAATAAGCATTTTGAGTTATTCATTTTACTTTGTTTTCCATGTGAAAGTCCTCAGAAAAGCTCAGAAAACTAAGCAATTGAATAAAATTTTACCTGAAGTTCCCACAAAATTTTCACCATGGCTTCAAACAAACAAAATGTTAATCTGAGGAAAGTTGTTTTAGAAAGTTGAAAGCACTAGAAACAGGCTCAATAAGCGACCTCTAAAATATAGCCTACACAACATTTCTGTGGTGACGATATAACACTGAAAATGGATAGTTTGAATTTAAAACAGGATCTTACACAGGAAATAGTGACCTTGATAGCTTTAGGTATTTTAATTCTGATTTTCACACAATGGGGGAGAAGGAATTACTAATTTTCTACTTGAAATTCAGATCCATCATTATGTATTCCACAAAAATCCATAAAAAGCAATTTTTTCTTAGTAAATACAGTACAGCAGACTGCAGATAAGTACATGTACTTATCTGTTTAAAAGTGAGAGATGGGAATACTCATAATCAGTAGAAGCACAAGTGACACTTCAATCTATATGAAAAATATTTTCTCATAAATGCAGTATTTAACTGGAAGATGTTGTATAAAATATTTAATATTACCTTTAAAAATTAAGTTAACATTTAAGTTAAAACTTATACATAGCACACACATTTGGAAGAAAATATTTTAAATTAAATTGGTATGGCAAGATTTAATAAGCCTCCTCGTATTTTCCCCAGTTCGTCTTCAAGACAGGCTATTTCTGGCTTCAGACACTTGAAAGCGGCTTTACTGTAAGGCTGTAGAAAAATGGAAACTTCATTTCACTGCTGGCTTTTTACAGTATACTATACTGTGCAGTGAAGGAATTATAGACTAAGCAGCCACTTGACAGAGAAAACTTTTTTTTTTTTTTTTTTTTGAAGATTTCTGTCTTATTAAATATACTAGTTCCTAAAAAAAAAAGTATGGAAGTTCAAATTTGAAATGTAAAACTAACAAAAGCAAATACATTTTAAAAATGATAAAAGGCTTTCTTTTCACTGAGCATCTTTGTTACAATATTCAAGCAAAAGAATCCTTTTCACAAAATAATATCAAACTTCTGACACCTAGACACAACTAGGTAGACATACTATCAATGTTGACTAATAATAAAGGAACTACAACCTGAGCATTGTCAAAACAGAATTAATTCCCCAATTAAAAAAGGTAAAAAACAAGGTCATTTCCAAATCATATTTGGGAGATTTCAATTAAATAAAAAAGTTCTTAAGATATGTTGCTTACTTTCTGTTGTTGATGTTGTTATAATTATTTGATAGAGATGGAGAGATCTTTGGTAAAGTTGAAAAATTGGATGCACCTGGGGACCTTTAAAAATATGAAAATGTTAAATTAGATAAAAATGCTGAGATATTAAAATTAATCATGAAAAAGAAAAAGCTAAATAGATGAACAATGTATGTAAATAAGTATGAAAAAATAAAATTCTTATGAGCAGAGCACTAAATATTCAGGACAATAGTTTCCAGATTCAAAATGCATCTTAAAAGTAAAATGAATTATTTCAGAACACTTCATGTCAAACTTTCATATCACACTGGGTATCTCAGAAATAACTCAAATAAGACAAAAGTGGCCTAAAAAGAATGCCAAAAAGTTAATCAGCCCACACTAAGGCAACAAAATAAAGCAGATGCGTTTTTCTTCTAAATATTGATTAATTTCTCAATATTAAATGGCTTTTGAGATGAGATATGAAAGTGTCATTTGTAACAAAAATAAGAATACATGTTTTTTAAAAGATAAGTATTCTCAGATTAGTGTAAATTTAGCCATTTAAAAGCAAAATTATATCACTTGTTCAGAGATTTTATTTTAACTGACTGATAGACATTAATAGAAATTGCTGGAGCTGCAAAATATTAGGAATTTCATGTTTACTCAGCTAAGTCAAATTAGAGCATTACATTCCTTGTACATTTAAAATATACAACATCCTTTTAAAAACTATGAAGTTGGAGTTGTTGAATGTTTTCAATAAAAATGATCTTCGGAGTTGTAACAATTACATGTAATTAATGTACAGCATAATCTGCTGTTTTGCCTTGACTGCCATTTGAGCTCAACACAAAAAACATGGAAAACTGTAAAAACACACTATCTTAACAAGGCTTTGGATCAAGCCTGGCCCCCAGGTGACCTAGGACTGTAATATTATGGCATGCAAGTGTCAGGCAGAATCTTATAGATTATTTTACAAGAACTCTCCATGTGAGATTAAACACTTATTTAAAAATATTTAACAAACAACTAGATCCTAGTGCTTCCAATAAATAAAGTCATAAGATATGGCCACTGGGAAAAGATAATTACTTGGATCATGAAAATCCCTTCAGCCTTCTGATATTGTGTATTCTTCCAACGTTATAATTTAAATCACCCTCTCTTCCTTGGACCATCAGAATGGCCAGACTAGGTTAAACCAATGGTCCATAAAGCTCAGTATCCTGTAGCTGATGGAGGCAAATGACAGAGATTTTCAGAGGGAATGAACAAAACAGGACAATTCAAGTTGTCCAGTCCCATACGCTGGAAGTTTAGGAGCTGGCAGTTATGTCCTGGCCCTAACCATCTTGCCTCATAGCCACTGGTGGGCCTATCCCCCATGAAGTTATTTAATTCTTTTTTGAACCCACTTATACTTTTGGACTTCAGAACATCAAACTGTGGAACTTATTGCCAAGAGAAGTACTTCCTTATACTTGTTTTAAAACTGTTGTCTATTAATTCTAGTAGGCAACCCCTGGTTCATGTTATATGAAGGGATAAATAAGACTTCCTTATTAAGTTTCTCCATACCTTTCATGATTTTACAAATCTCTCTCATATTTCCCTGAGTCGTCTCTTCTCTAAATTTTCTAAATTTAACAATCCTGTCTTTTTAATCTCTCCTCGTGTGGAAACTGTAGCTTATTCCTAATCATTTTCATTGTTCTTCTCTTTATTTACGGGGAACAGCTAATTTAGACCCGTATAATTTTATTTTCCTATATGAATTATTTTGTACTTATCAACATTGAATTTCATCTGCCATTTTGTCATCAGTCTTCCGTTTCAGTATAGCGAGATCCCTTTGTAGTTACTCAATTTAGCTTTCTGAGTAATTTTGTATCCTATGCAAATTTTGCCACTTCACTATTCACCCCTTTTCCAGATAATTTATGAATATGTTAAACAGCATACATTTTGATACAGATGTTTGGGTGACCCCACTCTCTACGCTTTCCACTTGTGAAAACTGACAATGTTTAACCCCAAACCAAAAAATATATACACAGATTACATGCACAGGGAAGCTATTATTAATTAATTATTATTATTCAATGAACTTCTAATTGACTATTTAAGATAAAGTTAAATCAAAAGATTAACTGTTTATACTCCAGTTCCTGGAGGCCAAGCATTTTAAAGCTTACAAAGTAAGCTAGAACAATTAAATTTATTTTCAATTAAATTTGTAAACAAAATATTGTAATATGTATGGTATTTGACAACATAAATACTGTTTTGTTTAAAATAAAAAGTAATGCATTACTGCTGCTATTGATCAAACTCAGTTTTACAATTAGTGGGCTTTTCCCTCAAAGATAGACCAAATAAATAAATTTTGATTCCAAGTAATATAGCAAGCTGACATTTTTATACTTATATTGGAAATATCCATATTTTAAATAGCCATATAAATACAATACTAAAGGGATCTTTACAATATCTATATAAAAGCAAGCATTTGCTATGAAATAATGCGACAGCTTAATATGACACCTAAAGTCAGTCCTACTGCTCTGTGGCAGGCAGCTAGCTGAAACATTAGGAGCTGTTTACATTCTTGCTCACACTGATAAGCAAAAACAGAAGGCACGAACATTCAATAAATAGCAAACTACTTTTTTTTTTTAAGAAACACTGTAAAAAAAATCTCTGGAGGATTATTTCATTTTCACTTTTCAAAAAGCTTATCAAACATTGGAAAGTACAAAAAGATCAATCATATGACAAGTATATTCATAAGTCATTTTTTCCCCACTTTTTATTTTCAAGAAAAGTTCTGTAGGAATGGTAAAGCGTGTCTACCAACAAGATGTAGTAAGCATGTTGAATATTTGCTGTGTCAAAATACTCTTAAGGATGACAGTGGTACAAAAACTCAACTCTTAATTTTAACTATAATAATAGAGATTCTAAGACTAAAAGCATATTCTAAATAGAGTAGTAATTTGAAAATATGGCACACAAGAATTTTTGGCTGCATTATTTTTAAAGCATAAGATCATATGCACTTAGACCATGTAGCAATATGTAGAGCATTAAGAGAAAGAAAAGGATGCTGTTTTGGTTTTAAATCAAGGCATCTTTTCATGTATTATAGTAACATTTACATTTTCTGTAAAACAGTATTATAGTGACTCTTAAAACACATCCAACAAGGTAGTTTACTATTTAAGTTGATGCAACAACTCTTTGTATAGGAGTTGCTGATAAGAAAAAACAAAAATTAATTTTAAAGTCTGAAACTTTAGCTCTGTTACAGAAAGAAATATTTACTACTAGCAGGTGAAGCCCGTCATTAGCTGGGCAAAGTCACTCTGCATAGATTACACTTATAGGAAAGTTCAAGAAATTAAATATATGTAATAGAATTTATTTAATGTGCTTGCAAAAGGGAAGTAAAATGACAGTTTTAAATTGTAGGATTTCAACTTCAAACATTATTAATTTTATTGAACAATTATCATAGTAAATTAAAATCAGAACCTCCTAAAGCTTCCATTACTCTTCCATAATTAATTGAATTATTTTGTGATTTGTTACAGTAAAAATTTTCTTTGTATAAAATGGCAGTTGAATAGGCAACTTGATGTTAATTTTATTAGCAAATATTTTTAATGAACTCTAATCATATAGTCATTTGGTATCTGTAGGCAATCACGAAGTATGACTATTTTGCACAAACAAATCCACGAACTCTTAAAAATATATAATAGATTGCTCTATGTTCTTGAATAGACCCATGTGAAATGGATGGAATTATAATCTTTATTTTACAAATAAAGAACGATATTCTTTTCAACTAAGGAAATCATATTGTCCTTACCGCATGTCTGTGATGTGTTTAGTATTTGAGCTAGAAAGTGGCTCTGAAAATTAAATATCGATATATACTTAGGCTTTATTTTATTTGTCAGGAAACAGAATGATACTTAATAATTGGGGGTTTAGGTAGTTTTGTATTCTTAAAATGCCAATGATGACGAAAATAATTTGGATACTGGATAGTGTCACTTTGATTTTAAATGTTCAAAGGTTCTTCTGATCTCAAAGGACCAACCACACACCCAGGTCAATATACAGCTCAGATGTTACCTCTAAATCATGCTGCTGCCAATCCTTTAGTATCTAAAATCTAAACGTTTATGTATAAAAGAATTAAAACTGGTTACATACAATAATTACAAAGTTCTTGGTTGTAGCAGTGATAGAATAAACTGCTGATTTAAGTCAAGTCTGTGATTGCTTCCAAATCATCAGAAGGATCTCAGTCTCTTTGTTAGAATGCTCCCATTAGTATAAGTACATAGTCCAGAGAGTTGATCAGGAAAGAGGAAAATGGAAGTTTTTCTAGGAACTTTTATAGCTTCCACCATGCAGAGGGAATCCTTTTGATTTTAGTGTGGAAAATTACAGGTGAAGATGGAATATGGAGTCACATGGGCAAGTCACACGTCCATGCACAATTCTGCTTAGTCACAGCTGAAGTCATTACCCACACTCTGGTTTGAAGTATCCAGTATGGTTCATTGTGAATTAAGTTTCCTTGATAAGCTTCTTAGTTTGAGCACTCCCTTCAAGATGTGATAGCTAAATACCTTTTGGGCATTACCTCAGGAGCAAACATTTGAAATATAGGCATAGAGCCAATATTGATCACATTCTGCAAATAATAACCTTCACATGGATTTTTTACATGCCACACTCTGTACAAGATTTGTTGCAAATATATAACAGCAGTTGCAACAATGATATATATGGTCATATTTTAATCAAATAATGTCACACTGCTCTATCTGTATCCATGATGGATTCTCTCTATTAATGACCCATTCCAATACTGGTCTAATTTGTGCCACCATATAATCCAGGGCTACTTAACATGCAGCCCACGGCCCATTTGTTTGCGGCCCACGGTGCAGTTTGGATTTATGAGGGCTCAACAAGCAGCCCATGGGTGGGATCCTTTGAACATCGCCTCCAATGGGAAAACGCTCCACAACGGCGAGTCAATATACAGCTCAGATGTTATCTCAAAACTATGCTGCTGCCAATCCTTTAGTATCTAAAATCTAAACGTTTATTTATAAAAGAAAGGTGAGAATTAAATTGGTTAGATACAATAATTACAAAGTTCTTGGTTGTAGCAGTGATAGAATAAGAACTGCTGATTTAAGTCAAGTTCTGCTGATATGTGTTTTAGTAGTTAAATTCCTGGACTGTCATTGTTCATTAAAAGTGCTGTCATATGGGTGGAAACTGGGTAAATATTGCATTTTATTAATATCAGCAGAAATGACTTAATTGGGGCCAGCATGTTGTGTAGTCTTGCATTAATCTGTGTATTCATGCCCGTCAGTGTGAAATAAGCTATTTGCATATAAATTTGCATGTATATGCAACGACATTTAAGTTGTGGCCCTTGGCATGTGCTGTGAGGATCACTGTGGCCCCCGGGGTTCCAAAGTTGAGTAGCCCTGATGTAATCTCTCCAAGTATGGCAGTGACAACTTTCATTTCAACTGGACATTTCAGCCATTTTCATTTTAATTCCTGGTTTTTTATTTGATCACATGAATATCTGAATAACTTACATTTCTTGAAGACTTTTTAGGAGATGTAAAGGGAATCATGGAAAAAGGATATACCACCATTGGCATGTTATTCATTTTAAGTATACAAATTCAACTATTCAAAATGGTCAGTGTTTCTCAAAGTGGTCTGTGGGCCCACTCTGAGAAAGCTGCTAATGCATCACTCCAATTTCTTTACTTACTGGCTCCATAGCCATGGAACTTTGCAGCTCCCATTGGCTCCAGTTCACCGTTTACAGCCAAAGGGAGCTGTGAGCTAAGACCTTTTGTCCTTAAGTTAGGATACAACTATTCTGGGTTTAGTGCTGGAAATCAGCCTGGCTAGCAATTTGCCAGATTTTCCTCCATTTAAAAAACTTTTGTAACACAAGTAAGAGTACTGTATTTTTTTCTATCTTGATCTGTTGATTACGTCTGAATTAATAGTGAAATAATATTTCTTCAAAAGTCTTCTAAGTCTACCTGTTCTTGTGTCTTCCCTCACCCCATGACTATTATGAGATAGCATGTCCTCTCATCACTGCTTTAAAGGCATGCCCCAACTAGTTTCTGGGAGTATTTCCTGTAAGGTATTATTTTCTATATAATTATCAACATGTTTTTCTATTTTATTCACAAAGCCTTTTTCTTTTAACAATATATTAAATATCCAAGGAATGTGTCTGATTCCTGAATTAGACTTCATTTTCATGAAGATAGTTGCATGGTGCAAGATATGATTTCATATAATTCCAACACTGAAAATTTCATGTAAAGAATTTTTTATATACTAGGATAGATCTAATTTTTATATTTTTGGCAGTTTAGGAGAAAAAAGTGAAGTCCCTCTGATTACAGGGTAGGAACCTCAGATATCTATCATGTCCTATTCTTTATATGCTAACTTCAGTATCTGAGCTTGTGGGAGCTTCTTACCTCTACCTGATGTGAGATGAAGGCAACAGTTACCCTAACATTCCAGATTGGTCCCTTTTTATAAATATATTTAAAAAAATATTTTCTGGTAATCTTAGTAATGCAGACTCTCTTAATAATAATCCCTGTGCCATTATTTGTTGAAAATTCCTTTTGACTTCCCATTTCCACGGGGCTGGAAGTGTGCATGATTCTTTATATGCCTTCCAGTCCATGGCACGAATCCAGAGATATTGGAGTTCCAATTATTTTATTTTCAAACTTCTGTTACCATAGAATTTCCTTTTATCTTCTGTATTTTTTGTTGTACTTTTTCTCCCATGCTTTGTTCTTCTCCCATCATTACTACATGTTCAGCCTCTCTCAAATGCACACTCTCCAATAAGTTTATCTCCCCCCTAATTTCTTTCATTCATACCCATCTACCCTCTGTTGCCCTACCTTTGTGATTATATATCCCTACCTTTGTAATTTCCACTCCATACATCTGACAAAGTGATTTTTATCCAAGAAAGATTATGTCCAAATAAATCTGTTAGTCTTTAAAGTGCCTCAAGTCTCCTCCTCTCCTCCTCCTTCCCTTCCCCCAGGTCATCCATGGGTTTCTTCTTTTCAGTTCTCTAGATCTTCCTCTGACAGTGCCAAGTGTATATCCCAAGTATATAAATTATTTTTTCCATTTCACCTTCTTCAACCTATACTTCTTTTTTTCCACATTCCCTATGTGCATAGCTTCCATTTTCTTTATGCTTAAGGTGCTTCCCTCTGTCTCCTCCGTAACATGCACGCAGTGATCAGGAACCAGCAAATGAGGGATCTCTGCTGCCAAACTGGGGGCAGAGAGGAGCCCCCAGCCTCTGCAGATTTGCTTCAGCCCCAGAGAAGCCTCCAAGTACCCTATGGCGGGCAGAAGGAAGACAGGGCAAGAGAAGCAATGCTGGGGGCAGGCAGGAGGGAGGCCCCAACCACATGGATGGGGGAGCCCATGGCCCCTGGAAGGAATCACACAGGGAAAGTGTTGGGAGGATGCCCCAGACTCCTGGCATGAGCTGTCCCGGGGGAGGGAGGGGGGGAGGAGGAAGGAAGCACCAGGCCCATGGCAGCATCTGTGAGAGAAGCTAAAGTGGTCAAACCTAGCAGGAGCCACACGGGGAAAGGGCAGAAGAGGAAGCACCTGGACCCCAGCAGAAGCTAGGGGGCCTCAGTTGCATAGGGCTCCACAATTTGTAAGGATGGGCCTGAGAATAGTCGTAATAGAAGACAACTAAGTTACCACCCACTTTTACTTCTTTCAACTTCCTACCTGAATTCAGAATAAAAACTTGGTCTCTAAAGTTGTGTAATTGTATTTTGACAGGAGGTGGTCCAGTCAAATATCCATTGCTCGCTGCTTGTCTAAACTGGTATGCCATTTTAAGTTGATCTGATTTGACCAGTAGAGTTGAGGCTTTTCTAATATATGTTCCAAAGTATTTTATGGCGTATTTGGTCTTTGCCCCCCTATTGCAATCCCATGGTCCTAGTATTTTTACTGATCTTCCCATTGGTTTATATTTTAACTTGAGGTTCCAAGGCTGCAAATCTCTCCACTTGGTTTTGTATGGCCCTTCTCAAATCTAATAATTCTAGAGTCCATGCCTGTAATATCTACTACTTGATCATTTATTCGACTATTCATAGTGTCCAGTTTGTCATTTATTTTTTCCTCTAGCTTGCTGAAATGATTTCCAGCACCACAGCTAAATCAGCAGTAATCCGTGTCACTATTTTATTATCCATCCCTATGGCTGCTGCTTCTAACTCTGACCTAACTTGCATATTATCCTCTTTTTATTTGCCCTTCTGCCCCTCTGAGCTTTTCTTCCAGAGTTGCTAACCACTATCCTCATTTCTGAGATAAACATTAATTCTGAGGCCCATACGATAACCCTTGGTGATCCTCTAAGGCTGGGAGATGAACTTCCCAGTCACACCAATCCTCAGCTTTCTGAGAGAAAAGGGAAGTATGTCAGTGTGTCTTCTGTTACTGCAGTATCAACATGTTCAGAAGGAATATGGGGGGGGGGAGAGACAGACAGTCCTCAGCCCTGAACTCTGCTGCTCCTTGCAGTCCTCTGGGGAGGAAAGAGGAAGAAAAGGGAGGTAGGTCACCTTCTCTCTTCAGCTTCCCAGCAAATAAGGAGAGCTTGTCTCTTGGTGTGGCATTTTCAGGGAATTCAGTGAAGAGAGAGCCAAAGAGAGACAGACTGGCCTCTCACTTATTTCCAGCAATACTGACAGTGTGTACTGGTGGGGTAGGTGTGAGATCTTTAGCCTGCTTGGATCTTTTCACTTGTACCCTGCTGTCCTGGACTCACTCAGGGAAGGGAATCTACTTTCTCACTCTGCCATGCCGACAGTCACATGACCCACTCTAGCTTGGCATTCTACTTATTTTTATTGACAGAATCTCCTCTTTGCATAGTGACCTCTTAAAAGTAAAGCAGGAGAGAAAGAGGAAACATGAAGGGGGAAAAGAAGACTTGCAGTGAACATGCCTATTCAAAAGTTTTGTTAATATTTGTTTAACAAAATGATACAATTTATAATCTCTTTTCCCCATAAAATTAGTGCTTTAAAATCTAACATATTAGGTACATAAATACAAAACACAGTTCTGAAAACATCCAATACACACCCACAAAATCAACTCACTAGCATCCTTCAAAACCATCCTTAAAACTCAACTCTACCATTCAGCCTACAAATATGTGCTAAGCTGCTAGATCTTGATCAATATTGCCTCTGTTTCCTATCAGTTGTTTATATACATCTGTTGTCTCTTATCTTGTATGTAAATTGTAAGATTTTAGGGCAGAGATTGCTGTACAAACGCAAAATGACACTTGGAACAATGAGGGCCTAGTATATGACTAGCCCTCTTTCATACTTCAAAAATACAAATCAACAATAATACAGTACTAATTTACTACATAGCCACACCTTTTTCCCTCCACCAGACTGCAACATATTCTAAACTAGATTTTTATCTCAAATTACCAAAGAACAAAAGTTATTTATAATGCATGTAATGAAGGATTATAAGCATAATGAAACTCTTTTTTATTTGAACAGTAGCAAACTTATAAACCTTTAAAAATGGCTGTGTTTTAACACTATAATTACCATTACAACATAGATTCAAACTTTAAAGCCTTGTGAGGCGTTGAAAAATTCTGTGCTGCTCCTTTGGAGACTTTTCATTAACCTAGTTTCAGGGAAGCACTATGACCAAGGACTATAAAATCATGACTGATGTGAAGAAAGAAGATAAGGAAGTCCTATTTAGTCCCTACCCAAAACACAAAAACTCAAAAGACATCAAATGATGATTACCTATTCTGTTCATCCCCTCTGAGGACCTGGCACTGGGCCACTGTTAGGATACTGGTTTAGAAGGACCTTTAGTCTGACCCAGTATGTTTTTATAATTTGTCTATATTTTTGCATGTGATTTTTATAAATATGGAGAAAATGCTTGAATACTGACTAAAGCTATTATTCTAAATTACAGTTTTGACAACAGTTCAAAGTTTTAGAAAAGGTTAGTGTCACTCTCAATATGTTTGAGTTAATTAATCAAGAAGAATAGGAGAAGGATAGGAAAAGGTAAAATATTCTTTAAATATCCTGGTTAAATATAGAATTTAAAATGCTAAAAATGATGTTAGGCTTAAGACTGGAAACAGTAATACCAAAGTAATTAAGCAAGATGAAAATTAATTTAAGGGTAGATAACTTTTGAGTAAGAATTAAAACTTGAATTTATTATATTCATTACAGTCATAACCACCTTCCTATATCATCTGAACACTGGATGCAATTAAAACTTCTGACTGTCCAAATTGCATTATTCTTAGAAAACAATTAGGGTTGCTAGGTGTCCAGTATTGACCCGGACTGTCCGGTATTTTTGCCTCCTTCCGGTAAAAAAATTCAGAAAATACCGGACACCTAAAATGTCCAGTATTTTCTGATTTTTTTCCCCGTCAGGAGGCAAAAATCCCGGGTCCTTACCTGGTTCCGAAGGGGAGCTGTCTGGCCTCTGGAGCAGGAAGACAAGATAGTGGACGGCCACCAGAAGCCTGTTAGGGCCAAAAAGCCTCAAAAGCATTTCTTAAAGGGGCCATGCTGGGTTTTTTTTTTTTTTTTTAAATTTTTAGCTTAACTCTCAGAGTCCTTTTTTTGTTTTTGCTCAACAACTTTGGTCTCTCTCTCTTCCCCCCCCAAAAGAATTTTTTCCACAGTGTTTTTTTTTTGGGGGGGGGGGGAGAGGGGTGTTCGGTATTTTTGGCTAAACCATCTGGCAGCCCCAAAAACAATGGAAATAATGGCATCTTGAGATAACTTTCTACATTGGCTAAAGGAAATATGTACACTAGTCCCATGGCAGCTTTAACAGCACACAAGGGGAAAATATCAAGTTTTAGGAGGGGATGGGCAAAAGTCACGGATCCTTGCTTTCTCTAATCTTCTTTACTACTGGCCTTGAACTGCAGGGCCCAAATTCAGATTAAACAGAAAAAAATCAAGGGCACTCAAGTTAGAAAAGCCTTTCACTTGCCTCTTGTATGCACAGATGACATGATCCTGTATCTGACTATATTTTCCTAGAAATATTGAGTATTTAGGAGATAATCAGAAAAACCACTCTGGATTTCAATAATTATGAAAAAAAATAGATAAAACAATTTGAACTAGCTAAAAAATAGAATAGTCCTGGGTTTTCTGCTGGTTTTCAATTAGATCTAATAAATTAGTATTTATTTTTCTGAAGTTCCAAAACGGGCTTTGGTGATATTTTCATAAGTACTCATCACCAACAATTGGAGTCAGATTTTCAGAATGAAGTCCTTGAAACTCTAGTCCCTTTAAATACAAGTATCTAGGTAAAAATCCATCTCCAGATATAAAGTACTGCCATGCTATAAAAATGTTATCATTACTGAACAAAATTCAGGTTTATAAAAATGACCAAATCTTTTCATTAGTTGATTTTGAAGAAATAGTAATGTTAAAAGTAACTACAAGATTTTGTTTAATTTAAACAGCCTCCCCCAAAAGAGCTACTGCTTTAACAGTTGTGGTAAAGAGCTAAAAATAAGACAGTTTTAACATACCTCAGAATGGGTACGTCTACACAGCAACATTATTTCAAAATAACTAGGGTTATTTCGAAATAACTTGGGCTATGTCTACACCATAAAGTTTTTGTGCAATCACGGCCATTTTTGTGCAAAAACTCACAGTGTCCACACCTCAAGTGCGTTTTTGTGCAAGAAAATTTACAGTTAATTGACAGAACAGAGGGGGTTTTGCAGTATAGGTATTCCTCTTTCTATGAGGAATAACTCCTTTTTGCGCAAGAGTTATTGCACAAAAAGGTGTGTGGGGATGGGAAATGGGTTTTTTTGCACAAAAATAGCCTCTCAAAAGAAGCACAGGTGCCCTGGTGGCCATTCTGTTAATGGTAATCAGAGCTTTCTTGTGAGAGAGCATCCATGCAATTTGAACACTCTCTTGCGCAAGAAGTTTTTGCGGAAGATCTCTTCCACAAAAAGCTTCTTGTGCAAGAAGCCTGCAGCGTAGGCATAGCCTCAGTCCACGTATACACAGCAGGCAGTTATTTTGATATGTCAAAATACTGTCAAGCTGGAGGACTTCTTACTCCAACTCCTGTACGAGGAGTAAGGGAAGTCGGAGGAAGAGTGCTCCACTCCAAAATGTGTGTGTAGATGCTCCAAATTTAGAAATAAGTTATTTTGAAATAAGCTATGCAATTGATGTAGCTCAATTTGCATAGCTTATTTCGAGTTAAACCTGCAGTGTAGACGCACCCAAAAAGAACAAATGGATGTTTATCATCTCCTAGTTTAAAAATGTATTTGGTTTCTAATCAAAGATCTATAGTATTCTGTTGTAATAGCCTTTAAAATATTCACTGGACTTGAACAGAGGTACATAAATATGCTTTCAAAATTGTAACAACTTTGAATTGATACAAACAGAAAGACAAAAAAAACTCTGCAAGGGTATCTATATGTGACAACGTTTCCTGCAGAGTGGACATCCTGAGTGATACATAACCTCTCACTCCAAGAGATACATTTAGAGAAAAAAAAAAGTATGATGCTGCTACTCATAGAAAATCTCAGAAATTGGCATATCCAAGGATGTTAAATATTTGTAAAAGATACATTTCTTTGCAAAAGGTTAAATACATTTAAATAGCTGTTTCTTTTATTGAAAACAACATATTTTGTTTCAAAATCAGAGAGAAAATGAACTCAGAAGAAGAGTAAACCGAATAAAGGCTGTAACTTTATTCTGTCCAAAAAATGCTCAACTTTGAGCCCTGAAATATACTTTTGTAAAAAAAAAGTGATCAAATACACATGGGGAGTTTATTGTATTATCCAGAAAAGGAGCAAAAACTTCAGGCTACTTGTACATATATGCTTAAATCCTCAATAAAACTCAAGTCACATAAGTCATCTGAGCATATAATGCACTTCAAATTCTTAAGTCAACAATATATCTGCAGGTTGCCAGGAGAAAACATAATATAAAAAGCCATTTTTATTATAATTATATCCATATATTCTCAGCTTCTAGGCTTTGATTAAGGACAGAAAGAAGTGTGTAACAATTTCTCTTCTGGTTATGTTTCAAGATATCCATGATAGATTAATACAAGGGACTTTGAAGTCATCTCATTTTAAATGCTGAAAACAATTCTAAAAACCTGGAAAGGAAGCTATTGACAGAATGGATTATTGCCTGATCTAAGAGTACGTTTACATTTCTAATTGACACTTTTCTAGAGTAAATATAAAGTACGGCTTGCTTCAGTAGGGGACTAATATGCTTTACAAGGCTTGCCTCAAAGATGAGATCATGATAGAGTAGAAGACGAAAAGAAGGTCAGTGTGACAAATGGAAAATAAAATAAAAGATGTTTTTGATGAAAGTGAAATCAGAGGCTCAATACAAAATAAAATAGATTTCATTTATACTGCCCTAAAACTTATCTTTTTCACAAACATATAATGCAAAACATCTAGAAAACAAAACTCATTACAGGTAGTTCTGTCCTTTTGTTGGTAGCTTCTGATTTGATTGTATTGTAGTCTTGCCAACCTCTTTTAGGGTGCGTCTATACTGCACCGTAACTCGAAATAAGATACACAATTTGAGCTAGGAAAATTGCATATCTTATTTCGATGCTATTTCAAAATAGCTTATTTCATCATTCACAGCGATTCACAGCGCCAAATTTCAAAATAAAGCGCTATTCCGAAACATCTTTTATTCATTGTAAAATGAGGTTTACAAGGATGTCAGAATAGCGAGCCCGAAATAACAGGCTTGCTGTGAAGATGCGGGCTAGTTATTTCGGGATACTCCAGTATCCTGAAACAGCATTGCAGTGTAGACATACCCTTAGTGCCACAGATCCTTGCCTTGCCATGTTTCTATTATCCAAAGGTTTTTGATGGTTGTCATATCCTCAAGACAGATCTCAAGTAGAGTTTTCTTACAGTAAAGAAATTTACTCTTATTTGCTGGATTCAGAGCAAACTTCCTGTTCATGGAATTCTAAGTTGTAATATTCTATAATAGAAAAGTTTCTGACATATTTAAGTGAAATTGAACTGATATATAAACATGAACTTAGCATGTCAAAATAAACACAAGGAACTCAAAAAGCATCTTTCCTGGGAGATACACTCAAGAACCATTGTCAAAGTAAAGAAAAAATGAATCTATTTGCAGTTATGCTGTAGGACATTTTCTGTTCACCAGAGCAACAAGCAAGTGAGAGAATAAAACTGGCTGGAAACAGGCATCGTAAAGGAAGACAAGATTTGAGTCTTCCAATCTCTTCACAAATCTACCACAATCTTAAACTGCAACGCTCTTGCTTTTCTGATGTGAAGCCTGTAGAACAAACATCACTAATGCCACTGTACTTTGCTAAATTTGTAATGTGGAAAAAAATCTATCACATACTAAAATAATTAGCACACTTGATATTTATTTCACAAATGAAAATAAATTGTGAATGCATTAGAAGCTAATACATTGTGTTGATGCATTAATTCAATATATGACCTACATCAGGGGTGGGCAATAATTTTTGCTAGGGAGACACGCCATGATTTTGGTAAGTGGTCAAGGGCTTCACTTTTCTATGGAGGTGGTACGGGGTCTAGGACGGAGGTTGGGTGCAAAAAGGAGCTTGAAATAGGGGACTGGGATGCAAGAGAGGGTGTGGTGTCTGAGAGGGAGTCTAGGTGAAGAAGAGGGTTGTGACCCAGGGCAGAAGACTGGGGTGCACGGTCAGGGAGGGGTACGGGTACAGGAGACAATTCTGTCTTGGGAGGAGGGGTGTAAGAAGGGATTCAGGATCTGGAAAAGAGTTGTCCTGAGGAAGGGGATGTAGAGGCAGTGTATTGGTGACCAGAGGCAGTGTATTGGGGTGCAGGAAGGTGTTCAGGGTCGGTGGGAGAGTATGGGTGGAGTAGAGGATTATGGCATGGGGGAGAGGGGGCTCTAGGAGGGAAGTGCAGGGTCTATGAGGGAGCAGTGACCAGGGGAAGGGGTTGTGTGACCACAGACAGGAGGGAGTGGGGGTGCCAGAAGCAGGCTCTGGCCTACTTCTTTGGTTTGGATCAAAGGCTTTGGTTTTTTGCTTGAAGATTTTGAAGCTGAAGCCAAAGTATACCATATTCCCATTTTCTCATAGATTTAACACAAGCAGAGTGCCATTCAGCTGTCATCAAATTAGAGTGCTGTTGGAGATTAAATCTAGAATTTCCTGAATCCTGAAGAGAACATCATAGCCAGAACCATCTTTCATTTTCACCCACTTATCTAGCCCAGGTAAGTTGTTGGTCAGTTAGGGTATGTCTAGATTACATGCCTCTGCCGACAGAGGCATGCAAAATAGGCTACCCGACATAGTCAATGAAGCGGGTATTTAAATATCCCCAGCTTCATTAAAATAAAAATGGCCACCGCGCTGTGCCGGCTCAGCTGATCGTCGGCACAGCTCGTGAGTCAAGACGCGGCTCGGTCAACAAGGGAAGCCTTTGTCGACCACTCCTGTAAACCTCGATTCACGAGGCATAAGGGAGTGGTCGACAAGGGAAGCCTTTGTCAACCGAGCCGCGTCTTGACTCACGAGCTGTGCCGACGATCAGCTGAGCCGGCACAGCGCGGTGGCCATTTTTATTTTAATGAAGCTGGGGATATTTAAATACCCGCTTCATTGACTATGTCGGGTAGCCTATTTTGCATGCCTCTGTCGGCAGAGGCATGTAATCTAGACATACCCTTACAATATGTTATTGTTGCACCTAACAGCCTGGTGAATTTGGAGACATATCAGACAAAACAGAGTTGCTATCAGAAAACAAGAAAGCAAGCAGAGCTGGAAAAATATGCAATTTTCATTCCAGGAGAAATAACATTTCTTTACATCCTAAATCAGAATGAAAAGTCAAAATGTTTCATTTCCAACAGTCAAATCACTTTGTTTTGATTATATGGTGCATTTATAAGAAAAAGTCAAAATAATGTAAAACAAAATACTTAAATAATTCTGGTGAAAAGTTTGATGAAAATCAAAGTGTTTTTTAGAAATATTTCAATTGTGTCAAATCAGCATTTTCTCAATCATAAAATTTTCAGCCAGTTCTAAAATAAAGTCTATTGTAAGAAAAAGGTTACACAATAATAAAAAGTCACCTTAATGTACAATCAAACATAGAATAGTGAACTACTCTACCTCAGGTTAATAAGACAAAACATGAATGAAACTATGTACTGTAATATAGTGATCTACGATGAACTCTGGATTGGAACACATGCAGCAATATGGATTTTTAATCTTGTAGCCTTGTAATTTTGCAGGTAATAAAGTTAGTTATAATGAATGTATGTTATAGCATAAGGTTTAGATTAAACTTAAACACAATATGTAGACCAGGCAGCTTTATCTTAGCGCCAGCTCTGTTTGATGTTAGCAAATTCTGAAGTTAAACCGAAGGAATGGAATATTGTAATACATAGTGATGTTAATATTAGGTAAGGCCTTGTAATAGATAGAAAAGAGTTTTACAGAGTCTTTCAACATTACTTCATTAAAAGTGACTAGAAGTACCCTTTGTTTTGTGCTGCATTCATGTAAATGTTTTGTTTGTGTGAATGAGAGAGAGAATGTTTTAGGAGAGATAAGTGTGATGGGCACTGCACGCCCAAATGGTCAGAGGAGGGGCTGGAGATTGAGAAGCACCAAATAATTATCAACTAAGCTAAAGAACAGTGAAAACACAAACTGGACTGAGGCAGATTGACAAGCCCTGAAGTTAGTGGCAAGCACCCCTTGATAGGGAATCATTAACAAGTTTCACCAGAAGATAACACCCAGGAGGGGTCGTCAGCATACTGATATCAGATGACTGCGAGAACAACCTCCTGATAAATGCGTGTTGCAGAAAAACTGATTGTGATGATTAAGGCCTGACAGGGCAAAATGCATAGACTTGCATGGAAAGAAAATCCTATAAAGGATGGGGTGTCTTGTATGGTTCTTCAGGTTCGGGTACTGCTACGACCATGGAGCATCAGTCTGGACTGACAAGAACCTGGCTCCACCCTTGTACTCAACTTATCTTGCCAATAAATTGGGTCAAGCAACAGACTTGGGTAACTATTCCATCGGGGTGGGGGGGTGGGTGGGTGTGTGTGTGTGTGTGTGCTACTTTGTTATAGTATCAATAAATGTGGCGTATTGTCTCCTCCTGAAAAAGATCCAGTGTGCTTCTTTTAAGCATAACAATCTCAGATTTAGTATATCAGTTGTCTAGAAAAGATATTGTAAGATAACATTTTGTCAACTTGCCTCTAGAAAAGACTAATATATACATGTAACACACAACAGATAAACCAAGATTTCATATTCCTGTATTGTCACCTTAAAAAATGGACATAACAATTCCTCAGTCAAAACACAAGGGCTATTTGCTTGACTTTGCAAAGCTGTTGTTGTTAATGGAAAAAACCCTAATATTATATACACTCCTAGAAAAAAACTGGGAATTATTTTGTAAGACTCTTCTCCACACAGCATGAAGTTAAATGTCAAATAGATGATTTCCATTTTTCACATAAGAAAAACATTGATACAATCCACATTTACACAGATCCTCATACTAGAAAAACTGTGCCTTAATAAGGGCACAAAAGTCTAAAATAATAATGTTTTTAATTCCTCTCAAATGCAATTTTTTTCTATAATATAAACCACACCATTAAGTAAATCACAGTTTGAAGTAAACAAAATTGTGCTATAGTTGAAACATCAATTACAAATCAGTTTCTGCTAAACATTTTTCATGTGCACAGTAATGTATATTTAGCACTTACAGAACTTTCTTTAAAGTAATGCACCACCTTCAAAAACTAACTTTTTCTTAAAACCAAAGAGACACCTGATAAAATACATACAGACATTGTAGCAAGCAGCAATTTGTTTTATCACTTACTTAGGAGTTGAAGGACCTCTTGGCCATGTTCCATCTTCATTTTTTTGTTCTATCACCAGTACCTATCAAAAAAAGTAAAAATAAAAGAGAAAAGTTATAATGTAACAACAGATTAACCTTAGCTGAGATGATTCCAAGCTATTCCACCTTTTAATAGGCTTGCTGATTTGGTGGCTTAAGGATAGAGATGAATCATGATTAGGGTACTAGTCTGGGACCGAGGAATCCCCAGTTCTAGTCCCTGTTCTTCCACAGACTTCTTGTGTAACTTTGTGGAAGACACTTTTCTCTCAGTGCCCCATTACTTCAGAAACTATATACTGATTCACAAATCTGGACTTGGTCATTTGAATGTTGCTAAACCACCTCTTGTCAAAAGAGGAAGTGCTCCATTTATAAAACTGGAATAAGTAACAGCATTTCAAAACATCATAGGGATATTTGGAAGACAAATATACTGGAAAAAATGAAACCTTTGTGACATTTTCCACTTGAGCCCTGTGGCTTTTGGGCTGGAGTGTCAGCTGGCAGGGGCTCCAAGCTGCCACGGGCAGTGGAGGGACCCCAGGGCTGTTAGATGCAGTGGGTGCTAGATCTACTCCTCCTGCAGCAGGGCTCAGGGTTAGAGCAGGGCGGTCTGGGGGGGGCCTGACTCTGCGGGGGGAGAAAGGGGAGATTGGGTTTGAGCGGGGGGCTAAGGGTGCCTGGCTCTGGGGGAAGGGTGGGGCATTGGGTTAGAGCAGGGGGCTGAAGCACCTTAAACTCAAAGTCTCCATAGATGCAAAATAAGGCAGCCAACACAGATGTTGTATTTAAATTCCAGGGCAAAAAAAGAATCAGAATGTATCTGGTTTATACTGTGTTTCTTTAAAGAAAATTCAAAGGCTATTGTTTGCCAGGCTGAAGCAATTGTTCTGAGATATGAGTCTCTCCCTTATTGTTTTTGAACCTCTCATATTTACAATCTGGGACAGATTTTCAGAACTATAAAAAAAGCCAGAATCTTCATAAGTTTAAAAAAAAAAAGGAAACCATATCAGAGATCAACAAGCTGGAGTGAAACAGGCACTTCAAATTGTGCTAATTTACTTCTCAATTCAGTTTAATTTTTTAAAAAATCACAGGACATAATAGGGCAGTAGTGTTAAATTTAAAATACATGGTGGGGATGCTATTTTAGTGTGAGAATATTACTGTATTTTTAAAGGGTTTTTTTAAATTTGATGTTTGTTCCTTGTCAAGTTCTCTGAAGATCTATGGACTGGCCATGAATTTTTTAAATGACTAGAGACTTATGGGTTTACTGAGACGTTTTTATTGGTTTTTGCCCGAAATGTCCTATAATGTTATTTTTATCACTACATTTTGTGTATTATATTTATCAATCTATATAGATATATGAAAATAAATATATAATATGTGGCTCTTTGCACTCTACCCACAGCTATTGTGGCTCTTCGTCTCTAACTGGTTGGCCTGATCTAGGGATTGGAAACACTGAAGTGGAAGTCTGCCTTGTGGTCAGATGTAATCCAGCACTGCACCTATCAATTCCAACTCTTGAACAGGAGCCAGGTGGGACTTCTGTGTGTTTATCTGGAAGCCCAGTGTGTTGAACAAGTTGATAGTTCTTGCTGTGGACTCCTTTGCTAGCTGGGCTGTGGGAGTTACCATAAGGCAGTCATTCAGGTATGGAAAGATTATCACCCTTGATCTTCTTAAGTGAGCTATGGTTACTGCAAGGACTTTTGAAAATACCCTTGGAGCTGAGGAAAATCTGAAGAAAAGGACACGATATTGGCAGTGATGATCAGAGCAAATCTGAGAAATCTCCTGTGTGATGGTCGAATTGTAACGTGGATGTAGGTGTCTTGTAGGCCGAGGGACGACATCCAGTTTCCTTTTTCCAAAGTGTTCCTTTTTGCCAGTGTTACCATGGTGAAGTGTTGTTTCTTTAGGTATTTGTTCAATCTGTGCAGATCCAAGATGGTTTTCAGCCTCCTGATTTTTGTGGAGTCAAGAAGTATCGGGAATAAAACTCCTTTCCCCTTTGTGGAGGAGGTATTGGTTCTATATCCCCCATTGTGAGAAGCTTGTCTATCTCCTGTTGTAGGAGAGTCTCATGAGAGGAGTCCCTGAAGAGGGACAGGGGAGGGGATGAGTTGAGGGGAAGGACAGAAAAGGGACAGTATATCTCTTGGGGTGCATCTAGACAATGCTTTTATTTCGAAAGAAGATATGCAAATTTGGCTGTTGTTGCTGTTGTAGCTGTGTGAGGCAGGTTTGAGTGAAGAGTGACGAGGAGAGAAAGATTTCCTCATCATCTCTGTCCTCACTAGAAAAAGGTAGATCTGAACTAGAGGGGATAGCAAGCCTGCTTGGTCCCTCAAGGGTAGGAGTGGTGTTGGTGCAGAAGAGGGGAGGCCCCGGTACCAACGTGACTGACAATTCTTGTTGCATGGTCAACAGACACGGTGGAGGAATTCATGGTACTGATGGTGTGGTCATCCGGATACGCTGTGGCGATACAAAGATATCATCCTGGCAAGTCATGGTTGCCATTGGTAGTGGAAAAGTCTTGGTATGGAGCCCCGGTACCATCTTGGATGAAGTTTCTGCTGATGGATCCGAATGCCCTTAGTTCTGGTGTGGTGTGCCGGGTTTTGGTGCTGTTTGTGCTGGTGCGAATGCTGTTGGTACTGATGGTGCAGATGCAGTCTTTTTGGTTTTTTGTGCTGAGACTGCAGGGCATGCTTCCTTAGACGGCACCATCGCTCAGGACTTGTCCACGCCAGATGTGCCCGGAACCTGCTTAATCCTAGAAGCCTGTGCCATCAGTGCTGAGGAAGGCTTCTGTTGAGGGGATATCTTTTTTGCAGGTCTTTCAGTGGTAGCAGAGGAATGCTTCCTCTTAGAGATTTTCTTAGCTGGAGGTGCCTGTGGTACCGTCCCTGGTCCAAAACTTCTGTGGGAGATGTTTGGGGTGGAGAGGCTTGTAACGGTGAAGGGTTCTGACAGCGGTCTCACAGTCATCTCCATCATTAGGAGCTTAAGTTGCAGATCCCTGGCTTTTAAGGACCTGGAGGAAAGCTCTTTACAATGGTGGCATGTCTGTGGGGAGTGATCTTGCCCCAGACAACAGATACATTGAGCATGCCCATCCAATACAGGGATGAACAGCCTACAAGTAAGGCATCTCTTGAACCCAGGAGAGCCTGGCATTACTATCCAACTAACTGGGAAGAGAGTACGGAAAGAAAAGGATTTTTTTTATAGGAAAAAGGAAGGAAGGAAAGGCACCCGAATTAACTAGGGAAAAACTCTAAATAGAAACTACACTAATAATCTTATCTGCTATGAAGAATGGAGCGCTGCATATGCATCAGCACTCAGCATATTGCTGCTAAAAAGTTCCGAGACACCTACTATGGAGCACCTACAGTAACACTCCTTGAAGGACAACAGATTTTCCAGGTCTTCAATCGTGCTTGTTGCTCTTTTCAAAATCCTTCCCAATTTTTCCAGCATACTTTCTGAAGAGTATACACCAGACCATTCCCTCTACTAACATCTAAGCCACTCCCCAGAACGAAGGTTACATGCTATGATTAATTTTTGGAACTTAGGAACTTCTGATGCATTTCAGGCTGTGTTGGCTGCTTTTGACGGGGCGGTAGCATCCCGCACTTGCGGAGCCCCTCTCCCGGAGAAGGAGGGGTGCTGGAGCAACCGGAGACAGCTGCTGGCGTGCCTCCCGACTTGGCCACGGCGAACGATCTCCGTGCGTCCAGCACGGCCGCAGGAAACAGCGTTGTGGCAGGAAGCCGTGGCCCCACCGGTCCGCGAGAGGTGGACGCAGGTGCAGGGCCCTGAACGCTCGGGGCCGGCCGTGACCCCGTTGCCGGGATACCGGGCGCTGCACCAAGAGGTAAGGGGTGTGTTGGCCGGGGCAGAGACACGGGGGATTGGACACTGAAGGCAGGCACTGGCCCAAAAGGGGTCAGAGGGAAAGGTGGAGGAAGGGAGAGGAGACGGCGAGGAAGAGAGAGGGAGAGACATTGAAGAAGGGTCCCAGTGGAAGAACCCGGGAAGCAGGGACGACCTGGACGGGAGCTTCGCCAGGGAGTGAGCTTTCCCAGAGGGGAAGGAAGGGACCCAGGGTGGGGCTAGGGAAGTAAGCCCGCGGACTGGTGAGTTAAGGGTGACGCCCGCCAGTCAGGTCAAAGGCGGGGGTTGTGCCACCCGACCTTAGGGCCCTGGGTCGGGACTCGGAGAGAGGGCGGGCCCGGGTCTCCCTTCCCCTCCATGTGGGAAAGCCTTATCGGGGTAGCCTATTCAGCAGTATAGGCTACACCGGGCCCCGGAACGGGAGCATCTAGCTGGGGGAAGGGGTGGTACTGGGTACACCATCACACTGCTTCAAGTTGACAACACTGCATCACATTACATTTAGTTCACAACTGGAAAGTCCCCTCTGCATAAAGAAAAAGTTTAGTCTCTGCAGACACCCCCACTTACTAGGGGATTTTTAAAAAATCTGGTGATTTAATTGGTCAAGCACTATATTCTGAACATAAATTCTGTGTGGGGGAAGGGAAGCAGGCAAATATCACTACCTTTAAAAAAGGGGAAGATCTACTTACCACAGGAATAACCACTAGCAATCCAAGTACAGGTTGTAGCTCCCTAAACCGGAACTCTCTGGTCTGGCAACATCCGTGGTCTGGTCTGGACCAGGGAGGCCAGTAGTGGGCAGGGGGCATGGGCAACATGGGGAGCACAGTGCCAGAGGCATCAGGCGGCACAGGGAATCCCGTGATGTGGCTGGGAGCTCTATGGCAGGGGGCTCTGGCAGTGTAAGGAGCCCTGCAGTAGGGGGTCCACCAGTGCAGGGAGCTCTGGTGGCGCAGCCAGGAGTTCCATGGGAAGGGTTCAAGTGGTGCAGAGAGTCCCCCATGTTGCAGGGGCCTCAGGTGGCATGGAGAGCTGCGGTGGTTTGTACAGAACTGCTTCCTGTAGCGATGTGCCACCTAGGAAGAACTTAGAGTTCTATCGGTAGCACATTGCTACAGGGAGCAGCTCTGCACAAGCCACCAGTAATGTAGCGATGAACCTAACAGGGGCTCAGGCAGCACAAGAAATCTCGCAGCGTGGCTAGGAGCCCTGCAGCAGGGGGCTCAGTCGGCACAGTGGGGAGTCCCAGGGGTGAGGGGTCCAGCCAGGGCTGGCAGCACAGCTGGCTGAAGGCAGTGGGGGCCAGATGGGGCTAGAAGCAGAGTTGGGGGGTGCCTGGGAGGCTGGTGACAGGGGACCTCCCCGGTCCGGTAAATTCCCTTGTTCAGGACCAGCCAGGTCCCAAGGGTGCCAGACCACAGCGGTCCATCCTGTATTCAGCAGAGAAATGCATTAAATTTAAGAAAAAATGTATAGGTAGAAAACCAAAATTGCATTATATAATACCTGTCCCTGGTATAAACCAGCATCCTGTATGGTACTGTCTGGCTTATTCAGTGGTTCAAAAGTATTACTCATGTATTTGTTCCACAATCTGGTCTCTCTTTCATTTGGAATATTGAAGATTTTTCTTATCTCTTTTTCAATTGTATCTGGATTGAGAAGAGAAAAAAAAACATTAAATGGAAAAAGTTATTGAATACTTTATATCAGAAGTATCAAATCTCATCATGATAAATATACACACTGAGGCTACAGTAGGGACAGGTGAACAATTACAGAGTTTATGGGGCAAGGATGGGAAGCTGTTGGTTGGCGTTGCTACCACAGCTAGGCTCCTGCCAAGAGGGGCCATTTCAGTTCCTTCTTGACTTCCCCTTCACTACATTATATTGTGCTCTAGAGAAGCACTTCAAATGCAATAATGAGGGCAGCAGGATCTAAAAAGCTATCTACTCACTGGATAAGAGCGTACTGGATATGGGAGAGAAGAGACAGACATTAAAAAGAGTGACTGCAAGACCCCAGCAAGTGCTGCTGAGGTGCTATTAACATTTTGTTATAATTTCTTCCAATTCTATGCTGAGTGTAGACAATAAATGAAGCCTTAACATTTTAGAAAATAAAAGGGCTTAACAGCTCCTACACTTCTACTTGCCAAAGTATATTGTTATAGTAATTTGTACACAATGTATCTACTTTTAAAAAAACTGAAGAATGATTTATGATGATTTACTAACAAGAATTCTTCTACTACTTCTTTCTTCTGTTCTATGCAGCACTCAAAGTTCTGAAGTTAAGGAGTATTTCTCACTATGAATAATATTTTCAAATTCAAATACTATTTCTGAATCCATTGCTGATTGTGGTGTTTTGTTCTAAAAATGGTGGTCTATGAGGTTGGCAATTTAGTAGCACCAATTTGAAAAACCCACAAAGAGACATGGTTAACAATAAAAGTTAGGCTCAATATTATTTATTTATAGTGGTAGTTGCTTATATTGCAAGCCTTCAGCCATCAGTTTCTGTACTGAGCAAAAACAATTTTCCTGAACACATTATTTTAGTTATGTAGTATACCTATCAGTATGGCTAGTTTACATTATACAAATATATTCTATATTTGAAACAACCTTATTTATTAAATACTTTGTTTCACCATGGTTTGGACTATACCTCTTCCATACAAACTCCTTGTATAGTGGTTAACATACTTTTAGTATGAAAGTGAAATTAGGCTATTCGCATTGTAGATACCTGATCTAACAGTTCTGATGCCCTGGTTTATGGAATCTATTTATTATAACTGGACAGTTGGTCTATTTATCAGTTTTGTTTCCTAGATATTGTTGCATTACTTCATTTCCATAATTTCTTAAAATTAAACTTTTAACTTTGCTCTTAAACATGTGCACTCTGGATCCATTTAATTATCAACCAATTTTAAATGGAGGATTCAATTTAGTCAGAAATTATATTTAACCCATTCAAACTTTTTATCATAACAGTTTTTCTTAATCAGAGACTTACCTATTAATTGATGGAGTCTTTTGCAAAGAATATTTCATTATTTTATGTATTTAATGCGGTATCTGCCAGCATTATTAGCATTACAAAACTAATCTTTTGTGATAGCATCACATTTATATTTTCTATTCTAGCCTCTCCAGGTGAACTATTACGACAGGGGTCTCTAAGTCAATTTATCTTCGGCCAGTGCCAGTCCTCAAATCCCCCCAGCAGGCTAGCAGGGACTCTCCTCTAAAAGAGTTCACAGCAGCACAATAGGTATGCATACCTGTGTTCATGGGAAAAGGCAACTACAATATTGGTGTTTCATGAAAGGATAACAGGGGCACTTCAACGCGTATAAGTGCACAGTTAGCTTGATTAACAAACTTTTCAGTATTCATGTTTGAAGTGAAATTTTATTCTATGAATTTTGAATCATATTAAGCAAAAATGTTTTTTTCAATCACTGACTAAAATTTATCTATTTATTTATGTATTTATCTATTTTTAGATTAAACATATAAGTTAGTTTCTTTGCAGTAACTATGATTCAAAATGTGCAGTTCACATGCATTTCATTCTTGGTGGTATGCACCTTCCATTTTCTTGCACTCCCCACTTCTACTTGAGGAGATAAAGAAACAGAGTTGGCTCAACCTATCCTTTTGGTTCCTTTACCAACACAGATTCTCAGAAGTAGGATTTCATAATAATGGGGAAGGGCAGTGGAATCTATATGATAAACACATTTCAAAGAACCAGAATTAAGATAAGTAACTGCCTATCAGTGTTCCCTCTAAGATTTTCCATCCATAGGCATGGTTAATTTTGTCTTGTGCACCAATATTGAGATCATGTGCGCTGGTTCAAATGTGTGCCACTGTGGTGCTGATCCCTGAGAGACTCTCCCAGCACAGAGACCCCAGCCCGGCTCTCCCTTGTTGGGACCCTGAGCCCTGCTCCCAGGCAGTGCCCCCTCCACCTCATGGGAAGAAGGTGAGACCTGTCCTCCCCACCCCCCTCGCCGGAGTGCTGCTCACAGGGCAGCCTGTGTGCAAGGCAGGGACTGCGCAGGTTGCTCCCCGCAGGGCTGGCTGCGAGTCCCAGCCTAGGGCAGAGGGAAGCTGCTGCCAGCACTCAGGGTTTGAAGGGAGTGGGAAACCGGGGGCGTGAGGAGCCGGCAGGGGGCTCTTACAGGCAGACAGCAGTGAGGGAGGAAGGGGGGGGGGGACAAAGATGCAAGGTGCCCCCGGCCCCAGGAGCAGCCACACAATAGCACAGCTCCAGCCCTGCACTTGGCCCCAGAAGCAGCCACACCGCAGCCCAGCTCTAGCTCCAGCAGCTGCCTGCCATGCGGCCTGCCCAAGGAGCAGCTGGTCACAGCTCCAGACCTAGGGAATATTTAATAAATCCCATATTAAAAGAAATCATCTTAACCACTAGAAACGGTATGTATATCTCTCCTACTTAGTACGTAGTGGGGTAGATTGCAGGGAAAAGGGAATAGGGAAATCTTATGTTTTCTTCAAAAGGGCATTGCAGATATGCTTGGTGACAGCCAGGAAATATCATGTATAAATGAATGGGCACATTGTCACAGAAGTTCGACCTCTGGTTAGAAATGATTTTGTGAGTGAAACAGTATGGTAATGATATTTGAAATCTATTAAAAGAAAATATACTTTATGATATATGGTCTGCAATAATGGGAAAATACTCTTTCCATTATGCTGAATCAGTAAAGAGATCAATGTGTGAATCTGTTTGAACTGTTAAAGAAATGCTTAAGTAGGTGAAATGCAAAAATCTGAGGTCAGAGAACTGAACTAAACCACAGGAAAATGAATATTGTTTTGGTTGAGTGAATCAGAATTAAAAACCTAGTATCATCTCGTCCTTTTCAAAATAATATCTTTGCGAAGGACCACACAACCATGACATGAATATTAGAAATGCTAGTTTGCATACTCTAGACCAGGGGTGGCCAACCCATGGCTCTTCAAAGAAAAAATTGCAGCTCCTGCACCCGCGGCCCTGGGCAGCATGTTTCTGTCTGAAAGAGAGCCGGAGTGTCCAGTGGAGAGTTCAAAATGGCCGCCTTCAAAGGCCAATGCCTGCTCTGCTCTTAAAAGGGCAATGGCTGGGGCTTTTTTTTTTTTGGCTCAACAACTTTTTTCCCTTTAGCTCTTTGCACAGTATCCACCACTATTTTGGCTCTTCATCTGTAATGGGTTGGCTACCCCTGCACTAGACTTTCCATAAGGCATGGAGTGGGGACAGCTGCACCATGGTCCTGGCCCCAGGAGCAGCTGTACTGCAACCCCAATTCCAGCTCTGGCAGCCACCTGCCACACAGCCTGCCCTGGGAGCAGCTGGGCAGCCATCAAGTGGACCTGGCCACAGCTCCATCTCTGGGGAAGGGCTGGAGCTGGGATCAGGGCTTCACAGTGGTTACCTAGCTGCTCCCAGGGCAGGGCCATATGGAAGACAGCTGCCCCGTGTGCTGCGGCTGGAGCTGGGGGGCAATGCAGCTGCTCCTGGGGCCAGGGACACAGTACTATTTTTATTTCCCAGATAACACCAGGAAAAAACCTGCAGCCAGGATGTGTGGTCCCACCCCTCGCCCAAGGCTGGCCCTGGACAACTCAGGGTAAGTCTTCTAGTTGTTCCATAAGGATATGGTTAAGGAGGACCTGCCATGAGGACCTGAATCAACCCCTTCCCTTTTGAGATAATGCAATGGATCCTAAAAATGCAGTTTTCATCAGAAGGATGTTAACACTGTACAGAGGAGTTCTAGACACAGAGAGCTCCTGAACTAGAAGAAAACAAGTATACGTTTCTTAAAGAATATAGATACTGTACTATGAGAAAAATATGATGTAGCCCTGGATAGAAGGGCGATGTGCTCATAGTATTGCTAGATAGACCTTTATGGAACTAACAGAAAATCCAGATAGTTTCAGGTCTACTCCAATGATAGTGAAACTGTTGTCTTATCAAAAGGAGACAGCTAGTGCTAAGATGCCCAAATATAAAGTTTTCCACTTTGCTTTACAAATCACTCTGGTGGCACTTTGGGGCAGAAAATTCTGAGCTTCCAATCAGCAGCTTTTCATGGGTGTCATCCAGCCAGCATCAAGGCTGTTAATGTAATAAAGCTGGGTCTGGTGACATAATGGTTGTTAATGAGCATCTCCATTGTGTATCCCTGAAGTTCAGGTACAAACACTCTGCAAGCTAGACAACAATTCTAAGTTATGTTTATACGTAGATACGTTTTCTGAAGGGACCACTGGAAGGGTCATGTGTTGAATACTTGAAGAGTGAATTTCTACCAGTTTAATTAAAGCACTTATTGTGGGGCTGTGACCATCATATGGAAATGTAGAGTCTGCTGGTATCATTCATCTTGCATGATGTGTAGATGAAGTCTATCAAATTATTCAGGGGGGTAGCCGATTTAGTCTGTACAGGATAAACTTTAAAAACAACAAATGGACTGGTAGCACTTTAAAGACCAACAAAACATGTAGCTGGTATCATGAGCTTTCGTGGGCACAGCCCACTTCTTCAGATGACTAGAGTGTTGGATGTCCAGAACTAAAATAAATAGGGGAAAAGGGAGGGGGTGGGGAGAAGGAAAAAAATGGGACGAGGGGGAACAAGAAGAGGTAGCGGGTATAAAAATATCAAGGGGAAAAGCCGAGCTGGAGTGTCTATAAGCACCTAAAGACTGGATAGTCAAAAGAGGCAGATAAGAACCATTAGTAGACAATTAGAGAGGAAGAGTACTAACACCAGATACTATACAGACAAAGCAGCATTGGCACCTTCAATGTTTGGTAGGCTGAAAATGTCTTTTTTCCTTCTCCCCCCTCCCTTCCCCTATTTATTTTAGTTCTGGACATCCAACACTCTGGTCATCTGAAGAAGTGGGCTGTGCCCACGAAAACTGATGATACCATCTACATGTGTTGTTAGTCTTTAAAGTGCTACCCGACTATTTGTTGTTGTTTAAGTTTATCTAGCAAATTATGTCATGTGGCATATGAGGCCAGGATCCCAAGAGTCTGAGGTAAACTTGAGAAGGTTCACTATTGTTTTTTCTTATAGAAAAGAGAGTTAATTCACCCTGTGCAGTAAAGGAGGTTCTTCAATATGTCACCCTGGGTGCTCCAACTCTGGGTGCTGGTATGTCCTCATGCTGGCGATCAGAGATTTTTCTAGCAGTGCCTTGCTAGTAGCATCTCCTTGTGCTGTTGGTGTCTGTTAGGCACGCGCTCAGTGCCTCCATTCCTTCTCTACCCTGGATCTAGCCCCAAAGAGGTTCCAAAGTAGGGGAAGGAGGGAGGATAGTGGCGCACATCTACGAGCGATGTCCAGTGAGCGCTCCACTCTGGGTGACTACAGAGCAGTGTTCTTATCGCGGATGCGGGTTTGGAGCTCTGCCCCAGAAATTGTGGACAGCACTGCTTCTCCACTGATGTTGGAGCAATGGCAGAGGTAAGTGCATAATGTTCTGCAAAGGTATGGTTGGACAACCAAGATGCCTCTCTACAAATATCTTCTAGTGGGACATTGTTCAGAAAGGCTGTGGTGACAGTTGTTTGTTTTGGATGGTTTAACAGACATGTATATTGGAAGAAATCCAAATATTCTCTGGGAGCTTGACCCTTTGAATGTTCTGCGAATAATAGAAAAATCTTGTTGATTTCTCCAGTTTTGTTCTATTAAGGTAAAAGGCAAGCGCTCCTCTGATGTCTAGGGTGTGTAGGTATGTGGTTCAGTTGGCTAGGTATGTGGTTTCGGACAGAATCATAGAATAGTAGAACAGGAAGGGACCTTGAGAGGTTATCGAATCCAATCCTTTGCCCTCATGGCAGGACCAAGGACCATCTAAGATCATCCCTGATAGATGTCTATCCAACCTGTTCATCACTGGAGATACTGAAGGAGATTCCACAACCTCCCCAGGCAATTTATTCCAGTGTTTAACCACCCTGACAGTTAGAAAGTCTTTCCTAATGTCCAACCTAAACCTCCCTTGCTGCAGTTTAAGCCCATTGCTTCTTGTTCTATCCTCAAGAGGCCAGAAAGAACAATTTTTCTCCCTCCTCCTTGTGACACCCATTTAGATTCCTGAAAACCTCTATCATGTCCCCTCTCAATCTTCTCTTTTCCAAACTAAACAAGCCCAATTCTTTCAGTCTTCCTTCATAGGTCATGTTCGCTAGACCTTTAATCATTCTTATTGCTCTTCTCTGGACCTTCTCCAATTTCTCCACATCTTTCTTGAAATGTGGTGCCCAGAACTGGATACAATACTCCAATTGAGGCCAAATCAGCACAGAGTAGAGAAGAATGACTTCTTGTGTCTTGCTCACAACACTCCTGATAATGGAGCCCAGAATCAGGTTTGCTTTTTTTGCAACAGTGTCACACTTTTGACTCGTATTTAGCCTGTGGTCCACTATGATCCCTAGATCCCTTTCTGCAGTACTCCTTCCTAGACAGTCACCCCCATTCTGTATGTATGAAACCGAATGTGCAGTACTTTGCATTTGACTTTATTTAACTTCATCCTATTTACCTCAGATCATTTCTCCAGTTTGTCCAGATCATTTTGAATTATGACTCTATCCTCCAAAGCACATGCAACCCCTCCCAGCTTGGTATGATCTGCAAAATGAATAAGTGTACTCTCTCTGCCAATATCTAAATCGCTGATGAAGACACTGAACAGAACCAATCCCAAAACTGACCCCTGCGAAACCCCCACTTGTTATGCTATCAGATTGGTTTGACATGATTGGTTCTTTACAAATCCATGCTGGCTGTTATGTATCATCTTATTTTCCAGATGTTTGCAGAGGAATTCCTTATTCATTCATTATCCACTATCTTCCCAGGCACAGAAGTTAAACTGATTGGTCTGCAGTTTCTTGGGTTGATCTTATTTCTCTTTTTGTAGATGGGCACTATATTTGTCCTTTTCCAGTATTCACAGAATCATAACATCACAGAACACTAGAACCGGAACGGACCTTGAGAGGTCATCGAGTCCAGTTCCCTACACTTGCGGCAGGACCCAGTATCGTCTAGACCATCCCTGATAGATGTCTATCTTAGCTGCTCTTAAATATCTCCAGAGATGGAGATTCCAAATGGAGTCTTCTCGACTTCCATGATTTTTGCAAGGCAATATCTAAAGACTCAGATACCTCCTCTATCAGCTACTTGAGTATTTTAAGGATGCATTTCATCAGGCCCTGGTGACTTAAAGACATTTGATTTCTCTCAGTAATTTTGAATTTGTTCTTTTTTTTTATTTCAACTTCTAAACCTACCCCATTTCTACTAGCATTAAGGCAGACTGTCACCATCAATCTTCTTGACAAAAACCAAAACAAAGAAATCATTAAGGACTTATGCCATTTCCAAGGTTCTTGTTTTCGTTTCTCCCTCTTCACTGAACAATAGGATTACCCTGTCCTTGGTCTTTCACTTGCTTCTAATATATTTGTAGAATGTTGTCTTGTTACCCTTTGTTTCTAGCTAGTTTGAGATCGTTTGTGCCTTTGCCTTTCTAATCTTGCCCCTGCATAAATTGTGTTGTTTGCTTATATTCATCCTTTGTAATTTGACCTAGTTTCTACTTTTTATACCACTCCTTTTTGATTTTTAGATCATGTAAGTTCTCCTGGTTAAGCCAAGATGGTCTCTTGCCATACTTCCTATCTTTCCTACAGAGTGAAATAGTTTGCTTTTGGGCTCTTAATAATGTCCCTCGAAAAACTGCCAACTGTCTTCACTTGTTTTTCCTCTTAGTCTTCCTTCCCATTGGACCTTACCTATCAGCTCTCTGAATTTACTGAAATCTGCCTTCCTGAAATCCATTGTCTCTACTTTGCTGTTCTTCCTTCTACCATTCCTTAGAATTGTGAACTCATAATCACTTTCACCCAAGCTGCCTTCTACTTTTAAATTTTCAACTAGTTCATATTTGTGAAAATGAAATCTACAACAGCTTCCCCCCAATAGCTTTATCAACCTTCTGAAATAAAAAATTGTCCCCAATGCAGTCTAAGAACTTATTGGATAATCTGTGCCCTGCTGTGTTAGTTTCCCAACTAGTGTCTGGATGGCTGAAGTCCCCCATCACCACCAAATCCTGATTTTGTTAGTTGTTTAAAAAAGCCTCATCCAACTCTCTTGCTGGGGTGGGTAGTGTACAGTCAACCCTTAGCATGACATTATCCTTGCTTTTTACCCCTTTTAATCTAACCCAGAGATCCTCAACAAGTCTGTCTCCTATGTCCATCTCCACCTCAATCCAACTGTGTACATTTTTAGTATATAAAGCAACACCTCCTCCCTTTTCCCCCTGCCTATCCTTCCTGAGCAAGCTTTACCCTTCTATACCAATATTCCAATTTTGTGTATTACCCCACCAAGTCTCTGTGATACCAACGGGGTCATAGTTGTGTTTATTTATTAGCACTTCAAGTTCTCTCTCCTTATTTCCCAGCCTTCTTGTATTGGTACACAAGCAGGCAGCATACCTCCAGAGACACTGGCAGGCAGCATACCTCCAGAGATGTCATGTCAGGGCAGACAGATGGGTGCCTCTGTTCCCCTCAGAAGAGAGTCTCCAACCACCACTACCCTATGTTTCCTCCTCGCAGTGGTAGCTGCATTTTCTGTCATGATGGTGATTGACTTGTGGGTGATGAATGGTAGAAAGTGATGGCACACATATCACACTGCCCTGAGGTCAAGAAGGTTGATGTAAAGTATCTGTTCGTGGTGAGCTCATTTGCCCTATACTGTGAGAGCTCCAAGACGATACCTCCCATCCCATGAGAGAAGCATCACTTATAATGGTAACTGTGGAAGAGGTTGCTGGAAGGGTACTCCGTGCTACATGTTCTGTGTCTGTGACCACAAATGTAATGAGGTTAGAACATGTTGCAATATAGTGACAGTCTTGCGTAGAGAATCCCTGGAGTGAATACAATTAGCAGACAGAGTGAATACAATCCCCTCTACATCACATCTCTCCCCCCTTCAAGAGCGAACTGAGCAGGATCACTTAGCCAGTGGCATAGGGAAGTCCAGACCCCAGCTCTGGAATAAAACGTTGGCTATAACATTAGCACTCCCACTGCCTCCATGTCACACTCCTGCAGCAGCCAACTCCATCTCAGCAGATTGGCACTGGGCCCTTTCAGTTGTGGCACAGACCCTGGAACTGTCTGGCTTCTCCCAGCTAGGACAGGAACCAGCTCCAAGGAGGAATCATTCTCTAACAGCTGGGCTTTGCTGAACCCTCCAATCATCATCCCTCTCTCCTTGCACAGCTCAACAATGTCCCTCCAAATGAGATGGTTACTGGCCTTCTCCCCACTGTTCCCAAGGGCTGCAGACTTACAGGCCAGTTCATGCAGCGCCCCCTGATTTCCAGGAAGAACCTCTTCAGTGTGCCTACCTCTTTGAGCGTCTCAACCTCCTGGGACCACTCCCCACAGTCTGCAGGCAGAACCCCTCCGTGTGTGGGGGGGTAGGAGGGGGAGACACTCCTTCTCAAGGATCACACTCAGGTTAGACAATAGGCCCCTATGCTTCCTGGAACCACTTCTCCAGGGCTTTCAGCATGCCTGGCTCTTGCAAGCCCCCCTTCTTTCTACTGCACTCCAGTCACTTACTACCAGATGCTCTGTTCACAGGGTGCAGTCCATCCTACTGTTGCCACCACTGTCACGGAGTGTTGGGGAGTCACTGGACCCTGCACCCCCCCATCCGCAGCCAGATGTGACACTTAGTCCGTAAATAGAACAGAAGGTTTATGGGTTCTCAGAGATACAGCGTATCACAGGAACCAGGAACAGTCAGTACAATCCATCTTGGGGAGAAGGGGCTCTGGCCCCTGTTCCCCTTTCCTGTTCCCCTCCTTAGCCAGGCAAGACCCACCCATACACAGAGCAACCAGTCTATTCCTGCAAGTCACCCCACCTCCTCCTTTTGTCTAGCTTCCCGGGGCAAAGGTGTCGCCTGACTTAGTCTCACACGTAGGCTCAGGCTACAAGAAAGTCCCAGCTATTTGGTATGTGAGAAGCTAAACATACTTCCTCAGTGAGTCATGGCCAGACTACCCCTCCTCATCTAGACAGTGTTGCAGTGCCCAGGGAAACTGAGGCACGTACACAGAGTTACTAAAGAACAGCACAGGACAGTAGAATCACATACAACATAGCAAACCAAACAGACTGAATACTATCAGTAAACAGAGTGAATATAACCTCCACTACACATCGCAGGGGTCCCTGAAAAGGGACAGGAAGGGGGGAATTCAAATAAAGAGGATAGAGTAGTCCACTTTGATGTTCTCTAAGATTCAGTGGTCTCATACTATTTCAGTCCATTGATGTAGGAAGAACCATAACCGACAGGGGAATTGGAGGTTGGATGGTACTGTCGGTGTAACAGTAGGAATTTCTCTTGGCCCTCGACCAAACCTTTACATTTGCTGTTTGGATGTGGAAGGTTGGCTAGTTGGAGACTGCTATTGGTATTGAGGTTTGTGCCTCTGTTGTCTAAAGTCATACGTTGGCATCTGTACGGCTCTCTGGGTCATGACTAGGTATTATACCATTGCCTTTTGTTGGGGTGTTTGTACGTTCCAAGGGTTCTAAGGGTTGTTTGAGAATCCTTCGTGGAGTGCAAGACTTCATCTGTCTTGCCTGCAAACTGGTTGGTTCTGTTGAAGGGAAGGTCCTCAGCTTTCTGTTGGAGCTCTCATGGGATAAGACGGTTACTTACTTCCTAACTGTTATTCTTCGAGATGTGTTGCTTATGTCCATTCCACTAGGTGTGCATGCACTGCGTGCACGACTGCCAGAACTTTTTTACCCTTAGCAGTACACGTTGGGCCAGTCAGGGAGCCCCCTAGAGCGGTGCCGGTATAGCCGCACATATATACCCCAGCTGGGCCCAACTCCCCTTAGTTCCTTCTTGCCGGATATTCCGACGAAGGGGAGGTGAACGGGATTGGAATGGACATAAGCAACACATCTCGAAGAACAACAGTTACAAGGTAAGTAACCATCTTTTCTTCTTCGAGTGCTTGCTTATGTCCATTCCACTAGGTGCTTCCCAAGCCATACCAACGGAGGCAGGGTCGGAAGCCTAGAGCGAAACGGACTGCACCACAGCTGCCCCCACCGCTGCATCCTGCCTAGCCTGCTGCATGATTGCGTAGTGTGCGGTAAATGTGTGTACCAACAACCACGTGGCCACCCTACAGATATCCAGAATTGGCACCTGCGCCAAGGATGCCGTGGACGATCCCCAGGTCCTGGTTGAATGGGCCATGATAGAGAGCGCTGGTTTCGCCTTCAGGTCATAGCATGCCCTGATACATGCAGTGCTCCACGAGGACAGACATTGGGCTGACACCAGGCAACCCTTCATTCTCTCCGCTATCGAGACAAAGAGCTGCGTGGATTTACAGAATTCTCGTCCTGTCCAAATAAAATGCAAGCGCTCTCCTGACATCTAACGTGTGTAATGCCTGTTCTTTCCCATCCGCGTGCGGTTTTAGGTAGAACACTGGGAGGTAGATCTCCTGGGACATGTGGAACGGAGATACCACCTTGGGCAGAAAGGCCGGGTGTGGGCATAGGGTCACCTTGTCCCCAGAGAACACCGTATACGGGGGCTCTGAGGACAGGACACGTAACTCCGAGACCCTTCTCACCGAAATAACCAAAAAATGCTACCAAAAATGCCACCTTCCAGGATAGATGAGACAGGGAACAGGTAGCCAGCGGCTCAAACAGAGCTCCCATGAGGCCATGAAGCACCAGGTTCAGATCCCATTGAGGGATGGGTTGTCTAACTTGGGGGTACAGTCTGTCAAGGCCCTTCAGGAACCTCTTAACTATAGACAGGGCAAATACTAAGCGTCCGCCTTCCCCCTGGTGGAAGGCTGCAATGGCCGCCAGGTGTACCCTAACCGAGGAAGAAGACAACCCCTGTTGCCTAAGGTCAAAGAGATGATCTAGAATCCTCTGGGTGAGGGCCGATATTGGGTCCCCACCCCCCCAGGCCAAGAACCTTTTCCATTTAGCCGTATAGGTCGCCCTGGTGGAGGGCTTCCTGCTCTCCATCAGCACACTTTTCACCGGGTCTGAGCAGAGGAGCTCCCCCCACTAAGCCACTGATCTTCCAGGCCATGAGGTGTAGGGAGTGTAGGTCCGGATGACACAGGAGACCTTGGTCTATGTCCTGTGTTAGCAGGATGGGGTCCTCCACCAAGAGGTTCCATAGCTCAGTGTACCAATGCTGTCGGGGCCACGCTGGAACAATGAGGATCAGGGTCACCCTGTACCTCCTGACCCTTAGAAGCACCTCGTGAATCAGAGGAAAAGGGGAAAAAGCATACAGCAGGAGCTTCAGCCACCGCACCATCAGGGTGTCCCCCATTGACCCCAGTTCCCTCCCTCAGTACGAACAGAACCTGGGGCACTTCTTGTTGTGGTTTGACGCAAATAGGTCTAGGAGGGGAGTACCTCACCTGCGGAAGAATGTACTGGCCACCTCCCCTTTGAGGGACCACTCGTGGGCCCCAAATGCCCTGCTGAGCCGATCCACCAGGGTATTGTGTGCCCCCGGAAGGTAGGTCGCTTGCACGTGGATATCGTGTGCAATGCAGAGCTCCCAAAGGGCTATCGCCTCCTGGCAGAAGGGAGAGAAGCAAGCACCACTCGGTCTGTTGATATAGTACATGGCGGCTATGTTGTCCGTCTGGACGGAAACACAGCTACCCTTCAGGAGGGGAACGAATGCTAGGCAAGCAAGCCAAACCACTCTCAATTCCCTGACATTGATATGCAGTTTCCTCTCCGCCTCGGACCACATAACTTGTGTCCGTAGCTCCTCCAGGTGGGCTCCCCAACCGGCGTCCGAGGCGTCCGTTCCCAGCTGTATCATGGGGAGGGGTTGGGCGAACGGGACTCCGCTGCACACCTCTCCTTCCCTCATCCACCAGTCCAGTGTCAACAGAGCAGCTGGGGGGGATGGTAACCACCATGTCTATGTGGTTGCGGGCTGGCTTGTAGACCCTCGCCAGCCAGGACTACAGGGGCCGTAGCCGTAGTCTGGCATGCCGTACCACATACGTACATGCTGCCATGTGGCCCATCAGTTTTAGGCACTGTCTTGCCATGGTCATAGGGGCAGCCCGAAAGTGCTGGACCATCCCTTTTATGGACTGAAACCTGGGGCCCAGGAGGTAAGCTCTCCCTTTAGTGGCATCTAGCCTTGCCCCCACGAACTCGATGACCTGTGTAGGGACAAGCGTCAACTTTTCCTCATTCATCCAGAGTACTAGTCGCACAAAGGTCTGCCTGGCTAGAGCTATGAACTGTTGGACCTGCTCTCGCGAACGACCCCTGATAAGCCAGTCGTCCAGATAGGGGTAAACATGAATCCCCTTCTTTCTTAAAAAGGCCGCTACCGCCGCCATGTACTTCGTAAACACCCTGGGTGCAGTGGATAGGCCAAACGGGAGCACCGCAAACTGGTAGTGGTCCTTCCCTACAACAAACCTCGAGAATCTCCTGTGGTGAGAGGACATAGAAACGTGGAAGTATGCATCCCGAAGGCTGAGGGCGGCATACCAGTCTCTTAGATCGAGTGACAGAATAATGGAGGCCAACATCACCATCCTGAACTTTGATTTCCTTATGAAGGCGTTCAGCCCTCTGAGGTCCAGTATGGGGCGAAGGGCCACTGTGGAGGTGGTTGCCACTGGGATGGCCAGGTCTGCCCCTCTGGAGGGTGATGTGCCTTGGACTGGTGCCGGGAGCTCGAACAGTGCGGGACCTAGATCAGTATCGAGGGCTCGACCTACGCGACCTGCCAGAGCATCTAGGAGGCGGCCCTAGAAGAGAGGGACTCCACCTCAGAGGAATAATCTGAGGCCGACCAAGGCGGTGCCATCAGCTGTTCTTGGCTCTCCTGTTGAATGTGACAAGTCATGGCTGATGGCTTGCCACGGTGCCGGTGGTGGCCTGGCCTCAGATTCTGGTGCTGGTGGGTGCGGTACTGGGGCCACATAGGATCTGTCCCGCGCGTGTTCTTGCCCCGCTGCAGACAGTGCCAGCCACCCCGGCGGGATGGATGGTGCCGGTGCAAGCGGTGCCGGTGCAGGTGGTGCCAGTACTGACGGGTGCCTGGGTCGGAGGTGCCATGGCATGCAGTGCCAAAGCGTGTGGCACTGGGACGGGTGGCATCGGAGTGGACTGAACACCCTGCCTTTCCTGGCTAACTTAGACCTCTGCACCCTGCGGTGCTGGTCCTGGGGACGCTGCGAGCTCAATTAGCTCTCTGGAGTCTCTGGAGTCAACAGTGGGCGGACAGACCTCCTACACAGGCAGGTCCGGGGAGTCAGGACTACTCTCCCTGTGAGAGCTGGGTCCACATCGGAGCCGCTCCAGCGTCGGGGAGCTAGAGCGTCCTTTCTTCTGGCACACCTCTCTTCCCCTTCGTGAGAGCGATCTGCCTCTGCGCACCCTCTTGTGCGCGTGCAGTCCCGGAGACTGGGAACAGTGCCGCGGTACCAACTGGTACTCCCATACCAAGGAGTGTCATTCCTGGTGCCCAGTTTCCCACATCAATTCTGGTGCGCTCCGCACCAACAGCAGCTCTGGTGCCTGGGGTTGAAGCGCCGACTCCATCAATATGAGTTTAAGTCTCAAATCACGCTCTCTCTTAGTCTGGGGCTTAAACGACATGCAGATTTTACAAGAGTCTGTAAGATGCCCCTCACCCAAGCACTTTAGACAATCCTTGTGCGGGTCCCCGCGGGGCATAGGCTTAGAACAACTCTGGCATGGTTTGAAGCCTTGAGGCCCCGGCATGTCCCCCCCCTTAACCAGGAGAGCAGGGAATGTTTCTAACACCCTAACTATGCACAACAAAGAACTAACATTAACTAAGAAAGACAACTATTTACACTAGATAGCTAATCACTAAGGGCAGTCTCGCAGAGCAAGACAAGCGTTCTGGTCCATTGTCACGGGAAGTAAGAAGGAACTGAGGGAGGTTGGGGCCAGCACGGGTATAGATGCGCGGCTCTACTGGCGCCACTCTAGGGGGCTCTCTGACTGGCCCAACGGGTACTGCTAAGGGTAAAAGAAGTTCCAGCAGTCGTGCACGTGGCGTGCACACACCTAGTGGAATGGACATAAGAAAGCACTCGAAGAAGAATCCCGACACTTGCAGCCATGTACAGGCCACAGTGTCAGCTACGCCCATCGTCGATTACAGGATGGTACGGGCAATCATGTGGCCCTCTTGGATAGTGCTGTGCAGTTGGGGTTGTTTGTGCTCCAGTAGGAACTGCGAGAGCTCTTGGAGCTTTGAATAGTTGGTATAATCATAATCGGCCAACAATGCTGAGTAATTTTCTACTCTCAGTGTTAAATTGCCAACAACTAGGTCTTTCTGCCCAGGATGTCTAAGTGTTTATGGTCTTTGTCCTGGGGAGTGGACCTGAGGTTGGGATATTTTGCCTTGTGCCGGACTGAGTCCATGACCAGGGAATTAAGAGGTAGATGGAAGAATAAAAAAAAATCCATCCCCCTTGGCCAGGACGAAGTATTTCCTGTCAGCTCTTTTGTTGGTAGGTGCAACAAATGCAGGCATCTGCCAGATGGTATCGGCAGGATCTAGGATAGCCTCATCCATGGGGCTTGCGACCCTAGAAGAGGTAGCAGGTTGGAGAATATGGAGGATTCTGTGCTGCTTTTCTTCAACAGCCTGAAGATCCAGTTCTTGCGCTGTGGCCACTCTCTTGAAAAGCTCCTGGTACTGTTTGATGTAATCTGTTGGAGGTGGAATGGTGGGTATTATTGCTTTGTCTGGGGACAAGGACAAATTGTGTGGAGGAGATCTATCTTCCCCCCTCTGAATGCAAGTCTTCCTCCCCAGACTGAGGATGCTCTGGTGAGTTCGGTGCCATGCCCTTCGGTGTAGGCTAGGAAGAGTGTAGTGGTCTCTTGGCCAGTGCTGAAGGAGTGGTAAGATGGTGCCTGTGGGAGGACCATGTGTCCCATGGGGCCCATTGGCTGGAGTATGGTGGAGACAGATACAGCCAATGGTGCCCATACCAATTGCTGACCTAGACTCCCATAGAGGAAGCTTTGCGTGGGAGACAAGTGCTGAGGTGAGAAGCAGCTGTGCTGGCCCGTGTCACACCTGCTGAGAAAGAGAGATGGGGCTGGAGAGCAAGGCGAGTGAACTGACTGCACCAAAGATGCCAGGAAATGCAGTGCCAAAGATCTGCAGCCTGTCGGAGCTGTGGAATGCCTAAGATGGTCTTTGTGTGGTGCCATGCTAGTCTGCACCATCGTCAGTGCTGATGGTACTGAGGATGGAGTTGATGTCAGTGCCCTGGGAGGAGTCATGTCAGTGCAGGACCTCCATGGGTCTGTGTCTGGCGCTGCCTCTGGTACTGTCTTTGGTGCTCACGTATGCAGTTTGGTCAGCACGTTGGGTGAGGAAGACGGTGACGTTGATTTATATCTGGGCTCTGAGTGGGTCCTTTTGTGCGGCATGGCTTACTTCGCTGGTGCCATGATGGAGGTGCTAGGCTTGTCACCTACACTCATTCTGGATAAGCTCAGCACCGGGGGCAGCGATTTAGCTGGGAAAACCCTGGGCTTCACTTTTGCCCTGTCAGAGGGGATAGAAGGACAAATTTTGTCCATACCGCTCGTCTTGTCTATGTCTTTGGGTTTTGGTGGAGAGTCATCACATGCAGGCTGCAGAGACTTCTCAGAGAAAGATCTTTAACCTATTGGCGTGGTCCCATCTTGCTCTGGCTGTGAGGTTCGAGCATTAGGGTCATTTCTGTGCCAAATGTCCCTCTCCTAAGCACCTGATGCAGGACGAGTGGCCATCAGATGCTGGCATAGTTTGCAAGAAGAGTTGCAACGTTTGAAGCCTGGTGAATCAGACATGTTGAGGTAGAAAACAACAAAGAAGAAAAAACTAGGGCTTTTTTTTTTCTTTTTTTTTGGAGGGGAAAAAAGATTTTTTTTCCAATGAAAAAGGAAGGAGAAAACTGAGGAAGTTTAACTTTTTTGTTTGTTTGTTTTATTTGCTGGTTAGGCTGAAGCAAGGGCAACGGACGGGGAGCTCCATCTGCTGCCGAGGATGGGAGAGAAGGAAATGAGGTGCCACGCTGCGTGTGCACCTAACAGACGCCATAGCATGAGATGTTACTGCACATGTGCAGCATGGCAGGACACAGCTAGAAAAATCTCCGGTCGCCAACATGAGGACACACTAGCACCAACAGTGGAGCATGTTTTGATTCTGAGTCAGTATGGGTACGGCTACACTAGCTCGTTAGTTCGAGCTAGGTAGGGTAATGAGGGCAAGCAGAGTTGCAAATGAAGCCCGGGATTTAAATATGCCGGGCTTCATTTGCATGTTCCCGGGCGCCACCATTTTTAAATCCCCCTTAGTCCGAACTCCGTGCCCAAGGCTACACGCGGCACAGAGTAGGCAGTTCGAATTAAAGATCCTCATTCGAACTACCGCTACTCGTGGAATGAGAAGTAATGGTAGTTCGAATGAGGATCTTTAATTCGACCACCTAGTCCGTGTCGCGTAGCCGCGGCACGGAGTTCGACTAAGGGGATTTAAAATGGCGGCGCTGAACATGCAAATGAAGCCCGCATATTTAAATCCCGGGCTTCATTTGCAACTCCGCTTGCCCTCATTACCCTACCTAGCTCGAACTAACGAGCTAGTGTAGCCGTACTCTAGAAGCACAGATTTTTTCCTCTGACAACTTTTAGACCCAGAAAGCAGAAGTTCTTTAAAGGCATTTAAATTGAATCAGTCACCTTTTGCAGTGATTTTCCTTGGATCAGCCATTTGTCTAGATCTGAATAACCCTGCATTTTTGGTCTTTTTCGATGAGCTGCCACACCAAGTACTTGGTGAATATTCTCAGTGTTGTGCAAAGACTAAAAGATAGGATCCCAGGCTGGTAGTGAGATTTCCTATTAAGAATCATAGCTATTTGCAATTAGCCATATGAATGGATAAGTAACAGCAGTCATTGTGCAGACTGAGATCTTTGAACCAGTTTTGAAGATCTAACAAAACAATTACTGAAGACAGAGTCACCATTGTGAACTTGAGACAGACTGATTTGTTGAGAAAAAGGCCTGGAATAGGATGCCAATCCTTTTCTTCTTTGGTAAGAAAAAATAATGGGAATAAACCCCCCTTCTCCTGCACTCGGAGGACTCTGCCTCTATTGCTCCAAGTCACAGAAGGGAGTCCACTTCTTGTTGTAAGTGCATCTCCTGAAATGGAACAGAGAAAGAAGTATGGAGTAGGAAGGGACTGGAACTGAGAAGACTAACTCTTTGTTTACAATCTCCAGGACTCACTGGTCCAAGGTGATCCACATCCAGGCTTCTCAAATAAAAAAAAGTTACCAAAAAGCATCAAAGCAGAGAAAAAAAGCCTCCAGAGGTTCTGCAAGCTCTTGATGCTGATGTCACACCTGCCGTGTAGGTGAACACACAGATGCGCAGCATCAGAAGAAGATACTGAAGATCATACGAGAAGGGAAACCATATAAAGAAAATTTGTCATTTTGCTCATTTCCTTCTTGAGGCTTTAATGTACAGCAGACTCAATGAATCACCCTACAGTACTTTAGTGAACAGACACTCTCATCTGTTTTACAACTATAAGTTCACTGCTCTAAAAGGAAAGGATCTCATTTGTGGTTTTAACTTCCTTGCAAAGTAAGAAAGATTTTCTCATTGCCACCTATTTGGTCATAAGTATATGCTACACTGCCAGAGACATCCAAGCACAGACTGCAGGGAAGTACATGATACCAACTCCCCCTCAATCATGATGGCTTTTAGTTCCTCTCAGTGTTCCTATGGTAACTCATATACAATCTGAGACAATTTATCCCAGTTCAATTGTAATTATATTGGGAAAGCACAGCCTCATAATTAGCCACATGCAACTAGAGGCTGAGAGATGAATACACCTTGTGCCTGAAGAGGCTGAATGTCTTCAAATCCTTTGCTCTGGGCTGTTCTGACTTTTTCCTGGACAGTGGTGACAACAAGAGATCCCGTTTCTGAGTGGGATGGAAAAAAAAGTATTTAGATTTTTTGGAAAGAACTTAGTGCCTTCTGTGTCTGCTTGCTTTAATCTGACCAGTATTGATTGTGATGTATACCGCACATCTTTCGCAGGCTTTAAGAGTCTTTGATTTATTGGTGTGGCAAACCTACCAGGAATGGAAAAATGCAAGATATTTAGAAGCTTGTGAGGTTTCTTCTGCTGGCATATCCAGTGTGTCTGCCATAAAATTATTTACTGAGGCAGGCATACAAGGATTTATTCCCTTATCAGCAGAAGATGAGATTGCCCTGAGGAGTAGCTATTCTTCCTCTTGCAGTGATTGCTCTTCAACACTTTCTTCCTGCTTTTCAAGGCTGCACTAATTGATCTGGTTGATCCATAATGACTCTTTGGAGAAGGAGATTTAACTCTAGAATGGCAGATTGTGCAGATTTGTGTGAATACAGCTACATATCACGACTTTCAATAGGGTTCCTTATGAACTGCAGATAATTTCCTACTGCCCCTTCTAGAATCCTTGGTGATTTCCATTGTGCTACCTTAGAAAGGTAAAGAGGCAAGTACTGGGTGACTCCTTCTTAGTCCCATCTGGATAGAGTAAGGAGTAAACATCCTCCAAAGAAACACTGTTTTAATCAGGAATGACCCATCTCTGAGGGAATGAAATCAGTGCCAGAAGTATCTCTTTCACCTGCATACCAACAACTAAGATAGCCCCAGAGGTGGGGCTTAGATCTCTCTCAAGACAAAAACAGCCATTCTACTGGACCCACAGTTAAATAACTCAGCACTGTATATGCACTCGGTTTGGAGGCAGCAAATATTGATATGCTGTGTATCAAAGATCATGCTCCAAAGGAATCAATATGGAAGCAGTGGGTACTGAATCTTCCAGGTACCAAAACACTCGCTACCAAGGTTGATGCTTAAGAATCTGTACTGAGAGAAACCCAGTCCACAGCTTTCGGATTCTTCCTTACTAGTTGTTAGTGTGACACCTGAGGGCACTTTTTTTTTTTCCTCCTTTGGTCTTTGGATGGTTGAAACTAAGACAAGTGACCTGAGCCTTGTGTCATCTTTGGCATGGTCCTTTTTTCTGTCCAGAGATAGGCAACAGCAGAGGTGAACGACTAGGGACTCTTAACTGATGTAGCCTTGAGCTCAGGGTAGAATCTCAGCTTGTTGGGATACTCACAAAGATGACCTGACTAGAAGACTGTGATAATGCAAACTTCTTCGGACATGGTGCTATAAGTAATTGAGAAGGAACAAATTTAGATGGCTTCTCTAATTCAAGTATCAGAGGGGTAGCCGTGTTATTCTGGATCTGCAAAAGCGACAAGGAGTCCTGTGGCACCTTATAGACTAACAGATGTATTGGAGCATAAGCTTTCATGGGCAAAGACCCACTTCGTCAGATGCATGAATCTGACAAAGTGGGTCTTTGCCCACGAAAGCTTATGCTCCAATACATCTGTTAGTCTATAAGGTACCACAGGACTCCTTGTCGCTTTCTCTAATTCAGTGATTTTCAGCTGGGGTCTGTGTACTCCTCGGGGCACTCAGAGGTCTTCCAGGATAGGTACATCAACTTATATACCTACTGCCTAGTTTTAAAACAGGCTACATAAAATGCACTAGCAAAGTCATTACAAATTAAAATTTCGTAGACAATGATTTGTTTATATTGCTCTTTACAATGAAATGTAAATACAATATTTATATTTCAATTGGTGCATTTTATAATTATATGGTAAAAATGAGAAGGCAAGCAATTTTTCAGTAATAGTGTGCGGTGACACTTGAATTTTAGGTCTTGCTTTGTAAGTTTTTAAGTAAGGTGAAAGTTGAGAGTACAAAGACAAATCAGACTCTTGAAAGGGGTACAACAGTCTGGAAAGATTGAGAGTCACTACTCTAATTTTCCTCAGTATGCTTACGAGCAACAGCAATATATGGGATACTGCTTGGGAAAGTCTGTCTCTCTCCTAGGCAAGAGAGCATGAAATAAAAACTAAAAATAAATTAAAAAATAGTACTAAGAAAGCCAATCATTAAGTAGCACTAATACTTCCCACCATGGGCAGTTCTGAATTTTTCTTCTGTCCTATTGCTACAACCTCTAGAAAGATTTTAGTGTTCAGTGTACCAACCCCTAACTAGAAATGCATATAGTGTGCATATACATTATTACACACGCAGCCAATGGCAAGGAACTACACATCAAGAGTAACACACACAGTGAGGAAAGTACTGCTGGAAAATTTAGGGCACCACAGGTGGTAAGAAGGAATTGAGAGATGCATAAACCCTTGTATGTGTGCATAAAAGAGCAGATGAAGACATCTGAAGCGCAGGCATGACCCCAACAGACACAGATGTCTAAAGGAATCAGATTTCATGTGCATGGGATGCACATGTACAGAGAGTGGAATCCACACGGATAATCATTTGAAGAGCTACATAAGATGATTTAGTAGTGTTACAAAGACCTAAGTAAGACTGAAACAATTAACAGGCTTTCATGCAGTCTAGTTTTTTCCATTAAAGCCTGCAATAAAATTAATCAGTAACTGATTTCACAAATGTTAAATGACCTACAGTTTCTCAGAAGTGTCTCTCAGCAACATTAATTGACTAAACCAGATCTAAGCTTTATATAAACCTCACAGTAAGTTGCCACAAAAAAGTTACATCACATCACATGTGGGTGAACACTTTTACTAAGCACTCACTCTATCTCACCTATTAGTCCTTATCCTTAAAGTGTTGTATCCTCAAAAGGTCAACCTAGGAATTTTAATTCATAACTTTGCTAGGCACTAAAAAACACAAACTGAATAGAGAAACTGGATTTATGGCTTATTGCAACTATCTGTGACCTTCTATAATCCCTCTCTTCACTTTTCATCTCCTTCATTTCTTCTCCATGATTGGAGGAGCATTATTGGACCACTTTACCTTAAATGTTTTCTTGAAATGTGTGTTAGGTATATATGCTAAAAAATCTGTTCCACCTTTTATTTGTTGCAACACTGAGTTTGTTTCTCACACCTGCAGAAGAATAATGTATGAGCTCGAAAACCTCTCTCTCTAAAGTTGGTCCAATAAAAGATATCCCCTCACTCAACTTGTCATCATAAAAGAAGGTATCTTTATATACCTCAAAGAAGAAATATGGGCACAATTTTCTCCCTTTGAAGTCACCTTTAGACAATGATGTCCCAAAAAAGTTCAATACGTTCTCACGCTGGTGCATCTTTCACTCCCACCACGACACTATTCATCATCAAGGACTAAGCCAAAACAAATAAAGGTGCTTTATAATTTTTACATGCTGAAAATTATGAAGAAAAAAATTGCCTATGTTTACTCTTTAAAAAAAAAAAAAAAAGTTTCCATTGTTACATCAATGGCTTATTTATCATAATTAGCAAAATGCCAGATTTCATTTTTAAATCTAAAAGCGATTTGTATTATAGTTTAAGAGAAGTATTTAACGAGTGATCAGATTCTATTTTTCATTCAAACAAACCTGATCTTGTTACAAGTTGCAAAAAATGAACTCATAGTTCATCTATTTTTTCATCCTTGTGAAATGTTATAGATAAAACATATCTAAAAGTCAGAACTAAGACATAACTCTCAAGTACCATTAAATTCAGATATTTACAGTTATTGAATATGGAAAAATTGTGCATACCTATCGTATCAGCTTTACTAAATCTTCGTATCACAACATTGTTCATGTTTCCATTTTCACACAGCTTTAATTCTGTTAGATATACTTCTACTTTGCAGTGCTTTACAAACATACCCTGTTCAACCACCTGAAAAAAAAATCCAAAACAAATCAGTGTTTGCTATGAAATCTAAATATATTTAGATACACATACTTACATGTACTTGTTTTTAGAAGCTTCTAGAGGAAACTAATAAAAATTCAGTGAACATAAAAGGTACAAATTACATTAAGCCAGTTATGAATGCCAAATATCAGAAATAAAATACCCGTAGAACATTTCCAGACTTAAAAAGTTGAATTTTATAACTATATCTTTTCCTGTGAATTTTATATGTGCCTATGTTAATACTAAACATCATATATTTACCTATCATATACGTGTGTATATGTTTATAATCAACATACACATTAATAAATTTATAAATTTTTCAGTTTTAAAATCTGTTTCGTTTGAATTAGTTAAAGTATTAAGAACCAATTTGCTAGTTCCATATATTAAATCATTACATACTGAAAAATTCCGATTTTGTACTACTAAAAAAACCTAAGAACTACAACAATATATTAACAGTTCTGAATATTACATAACAAAGACTTTTAAAACAAATATTGTACATAAGAACTGCCAGCCGAGTCATTCATTTATGCTCTGGTAACGAATATATTAGTTTTTAGCGTCATTCCCCCCACCCAAGATACTTCTAAATTTGTTCTTTACGTTTGCTTTGCAATACCCACTACCAAACAAAAAAGCACTGAGGGAAACAGGAAAATTAATCTAAGTAAAACCCCCAAAAATATTCATGGTCACCTCTTAATATATTTCCTTGTGATCCTTCAGAGTGTAACTGCAGTACTTAGTCATGCATACGGTTCTGAAAATAGCCATCAGCCTGATATATGATACATCAGACAAATACGGTAAAAAAGAAGGCACCCAATAATTACTAGGAGGGATCTGCTGTACCAAACCTACTTAAGAGCAAGCACTATGGAAAAAATATGCATCAATGAACTATTCACCCAGTGTTTAACAATTAGCCTTGGGCTGTAGTGACTACCAGTTGGTGGAACTTTTAAATGACAATGCATCTTAACACAAGGTTAACCACTTATCTACATTGAGTTTTTAAGTCTATGTAAACTCGGTGCTGCAGTGATGTAAATTGTGATTTGCTTTGATGCTGCTTATCAACAGATTAAGACAATAGTAAAGCTTGAGTATAGCATTGACAAAGCGCTATTGTGTTATCCAAAAGAGCCCCACTAAATAATATCAAGAAGCTAGTACACTGATATAATAATTTAAATTTGGGTCCACGGCTTCAAAAAGTTTTACAACAGCAAAGAACATGGCTTCAAAAGCACAGGGGATAAAAAAAGTTTACCGTCAAATAGGGAGGCTGCTCTGACAGACATCAAAGAAAAAGCACCATACACCACCTTTTGCAGAAAGATTAAAGAGGTAACAGAACAGAGAAATCGATGAACAAATTGGGGGAGAAGGGTAAGGTGTGGGGGAATGAAGAAGATAAAGAGAGAAAATGTATCTGTAATTGTTGCACAAAGATACATTTCATCTGATTCCACTAATGGGTCCACATACTTGAGTGAATCTTCGGAAAAATCTCTCTGGGCAACTTGAAGCTAACAATCTTGGAAGTGTGTACTAGTGCTAGTCTACTTTGACACTTTTTTTTTTATCCCTGATACTATATTGGGCATTTCCTTCTAAGTACCCCCATAATAGTCCCTGGTGAAAAGTGGGAGAAAATTAACAATGCAAAATTACAGAACTTTACCTAAGCAGGGAGGAAGGAAAGAAACTATCTGCTGAAATGTGCATGTTCAGACACTAATAATCATGGATAAATAATTATTTTTGAAAAATAACCACCCTGATGTATTCTTACTCTTACAAGCTAAAGTTCCACAGATGTTTCTTTAAAAAATAAAAACAAAATAGATAAGGTAATTTTCATTTCTTGACCTCGGTCTGTCACCAAAGAGATGAATCCATGAAAGCATGAGCCTTCTTCTACAGATCCATCTGGCATTTACCCATGAAATGCAGGTAGTTCCAAATGTGAGCTGCCAGCATTATTAACTGGTAATTTTTATGTTCATTGCCCCTGAAGTCATGGTGAGGTTCTGCTGCAGCAAAAGTCTAAGACTTTGCCATAGAAAATTATAATCAGAAACAGGACTGGAATCATAACCAGTGATAATCAGAAATTTAAAGTATTTCATATTGGCCAACTTGGAAACAGCTGCAATAGCATAAAGATATTAAAACACCTTCAATAACTGGTCTAGAAGAGAATATCTTAAAATATCTGTTCTGAAAATCCAATTGCAATCTTCAACTTAGAAGGGACCACCTTAGCTATCTTTTCTATAAAATGTGAAAAAAGCAATTCTCAATGAGTGTACAGAGCGTGGTTTGTGCCCAAAACTTTCTGGGCAGACTGTACCTAATGAATGAGCTCTCAAGCAGTTCCCAAATATGGCAGGAACCAGAGCCAGATTGTGTGCAGCCTGACTCATGTGCTCAGAACTGTAGCTGTACCAAAGGCTTTACTTTTGGCAGCAAATAATGCTTTGCTGCTAAAAACTGGGACACCATGAAAACCAATCTGCTGAATGGAAATGATTACGTGTTTATCACACATGAGGAACTATTATGTAATCTAATGGTGCCAACTTCATTAGGTCTGGAGCAGCTCTTCATTAACATTGGATTCATACTTGATAATTCACAATTACAAAAAGCTGATCTGGTCTGATTTTTTTATATTACAATTCTGAAAAGTCCATCTTAGCTAATAAAATTTAGAATTTTCAGCACTAGCTTACAAGATCATTTGCACTAATAACGAGATTCAATGGCCTCTAAAATTTAAGATTTTCTTGAAAAATAGTAAGATTAAGCTCAGTGAAAAAAAATTAACCACCCTCCTTCAGCTTTGCTCAAGTTTTTCATTTTTTAAAAATAGAGCCAAGTCCTAAAATCTAAGTATTAAAAAAAAAAGCCAAATAAGTGACTGTATTAACTAAAATAATATTAGGTTGACGCATTCATTACGGACCAGACTTTATGAGTTCCCAATATGAAGAACTCCAATTGATTTTATTCAGTCCACTATCGTCTGCAAGACTATATTTAGAATGATCTTAGTTTCACAAAGTTTAGTTTGTTTAGATAGTACCTTGCGTGCTATTGGCTCCTGACTTTCCATCAGTGTGTACCAGCTAACTAATTTATTCCAGCCTTCAGTTGGCAAAAGGATGTAGTCCAGTTCATCAATGAGATGCTCCTTGAGAGACTGAGAGTCACCATCTATGAGAGAGAGAGAGCACACTATTTCAGATCCACAGTTATGAGCATGTTTATCATCACTGGCGTTTTTGATGTAGCACTGAATCAATAGTGAAAATACCAATCAAAATGTAATAATTAACTGCTTATCAGAAATATACCATTTTCTTAGTGTGTGTGAAATTCAACAACTAAATAATGGTAGCATTGTGACTGAATTAAAGCAGCAAGCTGTAATTTATAAATATTGGGGTGGGATGGGCACTATTTTAGTAATGAAGTCTCCAATATAAGGATGATTGGACTGCTGCTTATTTCTATTCACAGAAGTGGAAATAAAATCCATTAATTTCTGGGCATGCAGTTTACAGTCATCAAGATGGCACCCATGCTACCCAGCACTTTGAAATAAAATGAATGGTTCACAACACATGATGCAGTCCTAGAAAAAGAGAAGTTACTTACCTTACACAGTAAGTAATGTTCTTTGTGACGTGTAGTCCCTGTCTGTACTCTATTGTGGTGACTGGTGAGCATATGCTCCATGTGCCCGAGCCTGATTTTTTTTTCCTAGCAGTATCCATTGGTCTGTGCTTGATCCCTTCTAATCCTCATGCTCCTAACTGGAATAGCTTGGACCAGTAGACTCTCAAGTTCCTTTTCTACCATGTATCATATCTAAAGAGCTGAAGCAGAGGGGAAGAAGAGCAGGTAGTGGACTACAGAAAGGGACCACTCATCTTGAAAAATTCGTGTTACTGTACAAAGCAGGTAACTTTGTCCTTTTTCAAGTGCTGGTGCCTATATGTATTCCACTGTGGCTCACTGTCGATCAAGGAGGAAGGTGAGAAGACCTTTGTCATTTCGCTATACAGAGAACTATAGGAACTTCTTGAAGAGAGACTACAGAGGTGGCCTGGGTTCTAGCAGAATGAACTCTCTCATCTTGTGATTGAGAATTGAGTCAGCTCATACACAACACAATGCACCCTGAGTCTACATGGGAAGTTTTTAGGAGAAGACTACTTTTCCTTTCATTTGTTCTGTGAATGACATTAACAGTCTAGGCAATGGCAGAACGCCACAGCTCGATGGCGGTCCATGGAGCGAAGCATTTGGATTTTACTAGTGGCATCCGGTGTTGTAAACTAGGGTTGTTAGATATCATGCAATTGAATAATCATGTAACTGCATGAAATTTTAGTGGTTACATGACTATTCAATAGTCCTCAGGGGTGGGGCTGACAGCCAGTGCAGTCCAGCTCCACTCCCAGGGAGCCCCCTGCCACCGTCCACTGCTGCCTCTCTATCAGAAGCAGCAGCGCAGGATGGCAGGCAGGAGCTGGTCCGCAAGGTTTAAAAACCAGCTCCCCTCATGGACTGCCTGCCTGCCACCCTGCACTGCTGCCTCTAATAGGCAGCAGTGCAGGGTCACAGGGGGCTCCCCAGGAGTGAGGCTGGACTGCACCGAAGCGTGATCCTCTGCAGACGGGCTGCTTCTGCAAAGCAGCTTCTGCCTGCAGCAGGCCCAGGCTTATCACAGACAGAGGCTGCTTTGTGGGATGTGGAGCAGTCCCTGTCCAAGGGGAGCTCGGGCCCGCCGCAAACAGAGGCTGCTTCGCAGCAGCCTCCCCTGCACTCCCAACCGCCCACACTGCTGCCTCTGATAAAGAAAGAAAACAAGCACACCACAATAAATATCAGAGTTTATTTTTGCTTACAGTTATAAAGTATTTTTTTGCCAGTTAGTCTGTGCAAAGGCAATGATATATCCACTTATTAGAGGGTCCAGCTGGGGAACCACTAACTTCAGTGGCAGAACAGTCCAGTGGCAAAAATCCAGTGAGGGGCCTCTTACTTCAGCGGTTGTATTTCCACGTTGCAATAGTTTATGTCTCTCTTGGTGGCGTCATAACCTAATAAGCAAAACTATGTGACTGTCTCTCTTGGCAGCAATATCGCCTAGAGGCAAGAGTCTATGGGGCTACCTGTCCTGGTGGTGGTATCGCCAAGTAGCAAATGCAGGAAAGGGAGGGAAACTGGCTCACTCTACTTCAACAGGCTTCAACTCAAGGCCCCTCAAAACCATTAATACTGTTGTGAAAATCAGGTCTCCATGTATCCATGTATATCCCCAGGTCACTTCCTACACTTGCTCCCAGGTCTGGTAGCTCCTCTGTTGGCTCCAGTTTGTCCTACTCTTCGGACGCTGCAGTCAATTAGGATCCCGTGGCACAGTCAGGGTACTCACGAGTTGGTGGTTCAGAAGCTGCTCCTTATCAGGAGCCTGCAGCACACTTCCATTCGTCTCCATAGCCAGTCTAGATTGAACTGAACTGCTCCCTTTTATATGCTCCCAAGGTTGTGGGACCGTGCCCAAGAAGAGCACAGGGACATGACTTTTGAGCACACAGCAATTTGTTAACTCGTGTGTTGCCAATGCAGAGTTGGTACACCCCAATCACATTACTATAAAATTACTGATTTCAATAAAAAATTGTCTGCTCTCACTCCTAAAAAAAAATCATCTCCCAAAATAAAAAAACCTCACCAATCCCTTAAATAAGTTTTACTTTGATGCACAATGGAAAGGAAACTTTCGATTATGAATTTTGGCCTGGGCTCATCAGTTAATGTGCACAGCCACATGCAGCTCTCTTCCCCCATGCTGCTGCCTCTCTGTCACCTGCATGTACACATGCTGTAGAACTACTAGCAGGGATGGCGAATACTGTATCAGAGAGAGCCACACGGGCGGGGAGGGGCTAGTGGACAGGGAGCTGGAGCTAGTGCACAGGGAGCTGGCTTTTAAGCCAGCTTCCCACACATACCTGCTTCTATGGAGCCACCTTCCTTCATACTGCTAACTCTGTATCAGAGGCATCAGCAGCTGTGGAGGGGGGGCAGGGCAGGCAGGAGCCAGTGCTTGTGGGGAGCCAGCTTAAAAACTAGCTCCCTGTGCACTAGCTCCCATCTCCTCCCCCCCATGTGGCTCTCTCTGATACAGCTGGCTTCCCATACACACCAGCTCCTGGGGAACCGCCCCTGCCCCGCGTGTAACTGCTGAATTTTTCAGTGGTTATATGTTTATTTGAATAAACACATTTTAACATCCCTAATTTTGAGTGCAAGTTTTAATCATGTTTCATTTCCTGATTGACAGCAGTATCTGTGAGGATGCCTTGTGATGCAGATTGGAAAACAGCCAGAAGGATTTCAGCTGAAAATGAATCCCTCTCCGAGGCTCCAACAAACTTCTTTCCCCAAAAGCACTCAGTCTCTGTAGCTCGTTGTGGTAAGGGAACAATCAGTGCAGAGAATTGGGCTGTCTCTAAACTATATCCCTTTTCTCGAAAAAAGGGATGTAAATTAGATGCTTCAAAATTGAAAATTAAGCCAGGATTTAAATTTCCCGCACTTCATTTGCATAATGGCGGCTGCGATTTTTTTCTGAAAAGGGACTTTTCGAAAGAAAAATGGCTCTTTAGACGGGGATCGTTCGAAAATAAAACCCTATTTCAAAAGATCCTGTACTCCTGAAAAAATGAGGAGTACAGGATCTTTCGAAAAAGGGTTTTATTTTCGAACAATCCCCATCTCAAGAGCTATTTTTCATTCGAAAAGCCCTTTTTCGAAAAAAACCATGGCCACCATTATGCAAATGAAGCGCAAATTAAATCCTGGCTTCATTTGCAATTTTGAAGCGTCTAATTTACATCCCTTTTTCGAAAAAGGGATGTAGTTTAGAGACAGCCTTGAAGTGGAAGAGAGCAATAAGGTATGCCTGCCGTTCCAATAACTAAGGCAATGGAGATGCATAACACTTCCTCCTACAGATCTTTCCTCATCCTAAAAGCAGCAATCCTCCCTATACCTGCTAGTAGATCTATAGCATGCAGGTGACAGAATGTGAGAGAAGTGTTGCATTCAGTGCAAAGACAAGAGAGTGCTCCTTGCTATCATCACTGTCAGCTCTGAGAAGGTCAAAGGTACAAGTAAAGTAGCATGCAACCTTTGCAGCACTATGGACTACATGACCACTCATCAGGAAACAGTGGAGAGGACCTAATTTCCATACACCTTTCCTTTCATAAGATTTCAGGCAGTGAAACTTTCTGGTAACGGAATTAATTGGCTGTGTCAAGGCCATATAAACCTAGACTATCCCTGACCAGATGTTTGTCCATTTTGTTCTTAAAAAACTCTCTAGTAATAGGAAATCCACAACCTTCTTTAGAAACTTACATTCTAGGGTATAATTACCCTAATATAATCTGCAATTAAAATCTCCCTCGCTGCAGATTAAACCCATTACTTCTCATCTTGCCTTCAATGAACAAGGAGAACTGACCACGATCCTCTTTGGAAAAGACTTCAACATAACAAAAGCCTTCCCAGGGCACCTTCAGTCTCCATTTCTCAAGATTAAGGAAGCCCAGTTTTTAACCTTTTCTCATAGGTCAGGATTCTAAACCTTTTATCATTTTTGTTTCTCATCTCAGACTCTTCTACAATTTATTCATATCTTTCTTAAAATGTGGCACCCAGAACTGGAGAAACTACTTCAGAAGAAGCCTCATTAGTGCAGAGTAGACCAGACTATTACCTCCTATGTCTTACATACAACATCCCTGTTAAAACACTCCAGAATAATATTAGCCTCTTGTACCTTCATCAACACACCACTGACTCATTCAATTTGCAATCAACTGTACTTTTCAGCAGAACTACTACCTAATCATGCAGTAGTTGTGCATTTGATTTTTCCTTCCTAAATAAAGTACTTTGCACTTATTTTAACTGACTTTTATTCAGTTGATCTCAAATCAAATCTCCAATTTGTCAACGCTGTTCAGAATTCTAATCCTGACCTCACAAAGTGCTTGCAACTCCTAGCTTCAGTCATGTGCACTCTATATGCATATTCTTCGCTCCACTATCCAAGCCATTAATGAAAATACTATACTGGACTAAGGATGTTAAATTGTGAGTAACTGACTAATCGAATAGTCGATGTATTTTGCATCGACTATTTGATTAGTCGATATGGTGCCTCCACGTTTGAAGTGCAGCAACAGCCCTAAGGCTGTTGCTACACTTCAAAGGCAAAAGTGCTCTGTGCAACCCAGGGTCAGCGGGGGGAGGGGGACTCCCCCGCTGACCCTGGGCTTCATGTGGTGATGCCTCTTTGAAAAGCTCCTCACGGCATTTCAAAGTGGCAGCATGGCACGGAGCCTAGGGTCAGTGGGGGAGTCCTCAGCTGATCCCGGGTTGCACGTGGCATTGCCGCTTTGAAATGCCACGTGCAGCCTGGGGACCCCCCCCAGCTGGCCCCGGGCTGCACGCAGCGTTTCAAAGTGGCAGTGCCACATGGAGCCCGGGGTCTGGCCAAGGGCTCCACGAGACACTGTCGCGTTGAAGTACTCCCTCCTCTCCCCCCTTTTCTGCCTCTTTCAGATAGAGGCAGCAAGGGGGGGGAGGGGAAGCAACTAGTCGACTACCCTGTCGACTAGTTCTTCACATCCCTACACTGGACCTCAAATTGATCCCTCTCTGGGAACACCCCCCAATCCGACAGTTAATTAAGCTATATCACATCTATTGCTTTCCCCTATCCAACAGGCCAGTAACCCTGTCAAAGAAAGCAATTAAGTTGGTTTGTCATGATTTACTTTTGACAAATCCATGTTTGCTATGCCTTATAATTAAGGATACCATTTTGACTCAGATTCTGAGACTTTTACAGATCTCTGACCTCTGGACCTAGCTGTTGCACACCTCTAACCTCTTGTGCAAAGGCTGGGCTTGGGCAGTCAGCCCCCTCTCATCCATGCAGCAGTGAGGCAACCCCTGTCAGGCTTCAGTGGTGGATCTTGTGCTGTTAGTCCTGTGCTGTGGAGTACTGGCTTCCATGATTGTTTATTTCCCCCTTCCTGATAGTGAATTTCAATAAAAATCCCTGTGCCAAAATCTTAACCTTACTTATAGCTCTAGTATCCATTAGGTGCTTCCCATGACAATCAGAGTAAAGACACTCCAATGAGAGAACAGGGCATGTGAACTTCAAATGATAAACAACTGCATGAATTGATTATACAATACCACAGTTTATAAAAGTGTATCAAATAATGTCTTTTATGAAAGTTTGTGACACACTGATGATTAAGACCCACTGTGAAATGTGTGCATTAACATCTTATACGGAATTATGAATCTCCACTGATATTATGCTTTAAAGTCTGTGATTAAACACAGTTTTTCTCCCACATAGGCAAGAAGTTAGCCATAACTGTCTACAATGTAAATTAAGCATTATGGAGACCTATATTCATATCGAACAGCAGTGGGAGGGAAGTCAATAGGAATGGAAAAACAGAAGGAAGCCTTTCTGCCTCTGGTAATAGGGTAAAGTCACTTTCTATTTCTATCACTTGAGGTACTGAAGGAGCTCTTGAAATCACAGAATGTTGGATCCTTCAGCTAAGAAGGCTGAAGTCTCTGAACAAAATATAAGTGAGAAATCCACTTAGGCAAAGATTATAACTTACTAAAATTAAAGCATATTAATGCTTAGAAGCATATTTCCATTTTTGCTCCTAGCCACTTCTATCTTTATTCTTTATATTTGGTATCATTTACATCTATGACCTTTTGTTTAATAAACTTGTTTTACTTTTAGTATACATCTATTCAGTGTGAAGATTGAAATAAAATTTTTGTCAATGCCAGTCAAACTAATGAGATGATGTTTACCATCTCTTTGAAAAACAAACTTAACTTCTGTGAGTGTTCCAGAAGAGGGCTGGACACAACAGGGCAGATAGTTTTGGAGAATTTAGGGACTGAGGAGGATGTTGGTCATGCAAAAATAAGTGACTAACTGTTGGCGTCAAGGCCATTGATATCTTCAGAATAGCTCTGAAGACACCCAGAGCCGCAGGACATGCAGTGATAAGCCCCTACTGGTCTGGGTTGAACCCCAAAAGCATCACATTTAAGAACTGTACAATAAGTTGTTCCAATAACTTTCTGTGTATTGAATTTAGGCTGATCAATCTAGTTCCCTGGGTCTCTACTGTTCCCCCTTTTAAAGGCATTTACTATATTTGCCCTTCATCAGTCCTCTGGAACTTTGTCCATCTTCCATGAGTTCTTGAAGACAATTGCTAATGGTTCCAGGATTGTTTCTACTAATTCCTTAGAATCACTAAGATGAATTTCATCATACACCTATTAAACATTTTTAAACTGTTCTTTTGGCTTGCATTCCCTCAATCATCAGCTTACTGTGAAATGCCCAAGGAGATTAGAGAGGCTGCAAATACAGAAAACATGATAATAGCTGAGGATTTCAACTATCCTTCCATGTATATCACCTCAGGAAGGGATAAGAAACAAAACTTCTAGTTACCACAAATGACTATTGCTTGGAGCACCTTGTCCTGGAACCCATAGGGGGAGAGGCAATTCTTGATCCAGTCCCAAGTGAAGCACAGGATCTGGTACATAAAGCGTATGTAGCTGATCTGCTTGGTAATAGTGACCATAAGGTAATTACATTTAACATCCTTGTTAGGAAGTGGGGGAAGGGCTAAATAAATGTCCCACGGTAGCATTTAACTTGAAAAAGGGGAACTAAACAACAAGGAGGCTACTCAAGATAAATTAGAAGAAACAATCAAAGGGCTCAAATCTGCAAACTGCACATAGACACTTTTAAAAATTCCATAACAGGGGCACAAACTAAATGCATCTCTCAAATAAAAATATCCAAGCAGTAAGAGAAACAAAAAAAATGCAATCATCACTAAACAGCGAAGTAAAAGAGGCAGTTGGTGGTAAAAAGGCATATTTTAAATACTGGAAGTCAAATCCTAGTATAAAAAATAGAAAGATGCAAAACTATGGCAAGTCCAATATAATAAGGCAGGACAAGAAGGAATTAGCAGAGTAACCAATGAAAGACAAAAACTAACAGCTAAAATTCTTTTAACTATATTAGAAGCAGGAAGCCTGCCAAACAATCAGTGGTGCCACACTGGAAGACTGATGAGCTAAAGGAGCACTCAAAGAAAACAAAGATGTTGCAGTAAAACTAAATGAATTATTTACATTGATATTGAAAGCAGAGAAACATGAGGGAGGATCCCCACACTCCAGCAATTCTTTTTAGGTGACAAACCTGAGGCACTGTCCCAGAGTGAAGAGTCAGTAGAGAAAGTTTTGGAACAGGTTGATAAATTTACACAGTCATAGAACCAAACAGTGTATCTTGTTCATGCACTCCAGAGGTTACTGCAATAAGGTCTTAGGGCTTGTTTACATGACGAAGATGCACCTGTTAACTAAGGGAACCGTTACTCTGCACACTTCTTTTGACAAGTAGGTACACATGTACCCCCCCCCAGAACATAAACAACAATGTAACATTAAGACATGGCCTAAGTAGGTAAAGACACAGTGAAAGGCACAGGCATGTTTGCGAGTACCTACCCTAGATGGCTCTCTATTCACCCAAGCTGGAAAAGACGGTCAGCAGGGAAAGATTCTGGCAAGGAGGCTGCAATGGAGAAAAGCATGAGCAGTTCTCCATTGCAAAGTCTTTCCATACTGCAGGGCTTTGGCAGGGGTGAAAGGCTCTGGCAGCTCCCTGCCACTAGAGCAGGGTTTCCCAACCTATGGATCGGGACCCAAATATGGGTCGCCAGTACATTTCAAAAGGGTCACCAAGTGTCTCCCCAGGTGGCTCTGCCCTCCCTCCTCCCCCCATTTTTGAATTGCCCTGGGTCACCAAGTCTTCCTGAATTGTCAAAATGGGTCCCCACCTGGAAAAGGTTGGGAACCGCTGCACTAGAGTTTGATCCCACCATAGGGGCAGCTGGAAAAACTCTTTCCTTACTGTTAGAGCTTTTACCCTCTGAGGGGACACTTGGGAAGGCTCAATCTTTGCCCACTGCCGCAGCCGTTCCTTGCCATGGTGAAAGGCTCTTACAGCCAAGAACTGCTGAAGCCTCCATGCCAGAGCCTTTCACTGACATGTGTAACCAAACACTGCAGTGTGGATGCAGTAGGAATTTCACAGTAGCTTGTACTACGTGTACCCTAAATGCTACTTCCAGTGGTGTGTAGCACAGACAAAGCCTCAAGGTGTAATTCTAACAATTTAGTTTATGCCAATGCAGAAGAATCTGAACACTTAAATTTTGCTTAAGTCAACTGGGAATCAACTTAAGCCAAATGAAATAAGTCTGTTTTAAACTAGAATGTACACACGTTTTGCACATGTTAAAAAAGGTTTTACGTTGAAGCAATAAAACTTCTGCATACATACAAGCGCTTATATTAGTGAACTTGCACTGAGTTAGATCATCAACCTCAGTGGCTGACTCAAGACTATTCTTAAGCTAAGGATTGAAAATGAGAGAGAAAATTAAAAGAACCTCAAAATGTTATTAAATATTGATATGACTAATTACACATCTAGTATTATAACAAATGATATTACACATCTAGTATTATAACAAAGCAATTTATGAACTGCAAAAAATCATTAAGAATATTGGCACCCTACCACTGTCTGTGAACAAAATATGTTTACAATCACTAAATGCTAATGAAGATAACTTTTAATTACAAAAACTATTTAGAAAAGATATGTATATAAAATTATTTAAGGAATAAAAAGTGAGATTTGTTACTGCAGCAGATTAAAATTGTATCAGTGAGAATAACTACTGAACTAAACTAAAAGTTTATATTTACATCTTTATTCCATGTAAATAATAAATTACCTTTGAGAAGTCCAGAATTATCAATGGGACCAGGGTACACATTCTGATCTCCCATCTGGTATTTGTCCCAACTGTCAAACCCAACATATTTTTTCCACTGTTTGAACCAGCGACTATCCACTAGATACCTTGAAAAGGGAAAATAGATAATTACTGACAAAACCAGAAGCACAGTTTTAGTACTTCAATATTGATATAAAATGAAGTAGAATAGCTGCACGTGAATTACTAAGGGGAATCATCAATGTGAAATCTTAAAAATGTATGTGCGTGTCTCCATCTGTATATACAAACACATTTGCAGATATCTAAAGTCATTCTAACAAACACTCCTCAGCTCCCCAATCTTTTTTAATATTAGTATTAATTATTACAACATCAAGTTCAAAATTTCAGACAGGTATTATTTATAGGTTGCTAGCATTTCTTTATAGTATTGCAAAATACCTTCCTATAAAAAAGTTCAACATAGCAGCCTTACAAAATATATAAGCACTTATCAAAATGACTGTCCACTCTTACCATCAGATCTTTTCTTGATTGTCTGCGAGTTATTCATGCTAAGCATGAAAGTTTTTGTAAAGCTGCCAATATCGCATAAAAGAAGTCAAAGAAGGCCAAGTTTTAAACAAATTTCCATGTTTTCCATGTGTCTATACTAGTATAACTCTGTCTACAGTAGGGTATTTGTTATTGTTTTGCCCTGCGATAATCATATCAGGCCAGGAAGCTCAAGATGAACAACTGGGCTTAAACCAATATAGAAATTATTTAAAAACTCATTCTAGACCTCTTAACATTGCTATACCAATAAAAGTTTTTCATGTAGCCCTGGCTTAACATGTTAATACATAAAGTACTCTTTTAAAACCTGAACTTTTGAGGGTCAGAGTTAATTATTGCTTTTTCACCCCCTTTTAATCAAGGTTTTAGTATATACATCAGAAAGCTGTACATCCTGTAAAATTATCCTCAAAGCAACTGGCAAAAATGCATTCAACTGTCAGTAAACCTCAAAGTAAAAAACAGTTTTAAAAAACAGTTTGTTACAGTCAGTAAGTTATGCTAACACCATCGTCTAAAAAAAGATGAGGTTTCTTAACAGACAAATTAAATCCTTTCTCCTTTCCCAACAAGTGCTCTGATGAATAATCATCAGAGAGCAGAAATCTGGAATCTGTCTTGAAAAGCATTGTATACAAGTGAGGCTTTTGAAAGAAAGACTTACATTTAGATGTAAGGCTTATGAGCAAAGAAGTCTATATAAAACTGTGAAGATCAAAACTTTTAATCTGAATTGTACTTCACAAAGAGCACAGTTTTTCTCCTAACAAAGTAAAGGCAAAATTCCTTCTAGCATGAGTGGAATGAGGATCAGACCCACAGTGCAGTCAGTTGAAAAATGTGGCAGTTCTACAGAGACTGGAATTGTCAAGCATTACTACTCACCTCCAAAACATTACAAACTGTCAGCTTGGATTTTTCCTACATAATGAAATTCCCAAAGCTGATTTAGTAACTTTAAAAGCATCATGTTATAATTTTAAAAGGCCGTAGAAATTTAAAGTAAACAAAAGATGAAAAATATGAATCTCTGCATAACTGACTTAGCCCATGGTGAAGTATGCTTAATTGCTCTAATCTATTTTAACATTAGCAAATTTACAACATACAAGACAAAAATCTGTGGAAATTAGTGTAAGTGCAAGTGCATGTATGATCATGTATGATACCAGTTCTAAAACATGTACGATACCAGTTCTAAAAATATATGCATATATATTCTGTACTCAGACAACACATTCAATCTAAATACATTTATTTTAGACACCATTTAATTCTGGTTCTAATAAAGTTTTGCTGCCTACTCTATTGTTTAGCAAAAGTTACAAGTTCTGCCAATTCCGATGAACTTAAAAAACCCCACCAACTTTGCCATTTTAGTCATTTGTGAAGAAGTGTTTTACTACTAAACTGGAAGAATTAAGAGAATCTCTCATTTCTATAGTGTTTCAGTAATAGAAGTGATCTTTTCAGATTGCAGCCAACAGATTTAAAGATCAAACTTTAATTTTCTGCACTTTAAAAACTTCAACTTGGGCTCAAACATAGTACTGTAAAGCTCTCAGTCAAGAACTTGAACTATTAAAAATTACCAGCTAATAAACAGTGGCAATGCACACCACTTTATCCAGGCTTGATTTTTAACTTTATAAATTATTTCAAAGAAGTGAATATATCAAATGCTGGCCAACAGTAAACAGATTTTTCAAAGTTCATGGGAGACCCACGATACCAGGTTAGCTTTATACTTTGGAGAAATGCCACCACACTGTTTACTGGCAAACATTCAGTAATGTGTCTACCATAATGAACAACTGAAGCAAGTGAAAATGAATTAATTCTCCGTCCATAACACTCTGCATAAAATATGCATGGATTATGCATTAAAGCACTAAATTTTTTCACTACTAGTTGTAGACAGCGATACAGTAAATTCAGGATTCACTGGTGTGAGCAACCTGACAGGTTTCCTACTCTGTTCGTGATGATAAACATTTGGCTGTGTGCGTTTTTGTATGCTCCCTTAGTATATCATGCCAGCTCTGCGTAGGTAGCTAGCATAATAGACTTCACGAGAGCATCCAAAGACCATAGACTCAGATAAGATACAAAGACACTCAAATCAGATTTATTGTCAAACAAAGTACGTTCATAGTTGTTGGTTGCCAGATGGCCTTTGACCCTCTATGTATGTGTGTCCGGGACAATGGACACAGCTCAATCGATAGTATGGATTTCACTATCACCCCCTAGGCCAGCCAAAGAATTAAGTTGAGGTACCCCAACATTTATAGACAGAAATGAACAATCTATGACACACACCATACGCATTATCTTATGCATAAATGACATGTTTGGTACCTCCTCTTGTACTTTCCTCCAAAGCATTCACTACCCTTTGTTATGCTTTCACTCTTGTTGTTTCAAACTATTTTATCATCTACTCAGCTGGGTGTCCCTGTACCGTCCTGATGGAATGTATTTACATATTTCATGTGCTTTAATCAGTGCTAGCAGTTCTAGTGCCAAGAGATAATGACTTGCAGGAAATTATTTGCTTTTGACATGGCCTGTCTGTTACCCATCGTAGAACTCCTACTTAACTTGGTTCAAGCACCAGGACCATGCTTCAGGCTCTTCCTTTCTCCTACATTCCTCCCCTTTTAGTTTTTTTGGGAAGCATCCCAGAAAAGCATGATGCATGGACTGAAGGTGACACAATGGGCTAAACACTGTTATGTGGCCATCTTGCTTTGTAGTTTTTAATACAACTACAAAAATAAAATAGTGCTGCTGGTAAATTAATTATGAAAGTTTAAATTCTTCAGGAGTTGACTGCAAAAGGATCGTGATTTGCCAGCATCATATTTGATCAGGATACCCACAAGTAAGTGCTTGTAGACTTATGTGCTTAGAAAAATATAGCAGAACAAGTCAGGGTTCTTAAGTTTCTGCTACTATTATGTTACCTAGCAAAGTATGTGCCCCTGGTGCACCATGTTCACATATTAGCAAAAGAAGTGGCATATCTATTACTGTCTCATTTAGCCTGGTTAACTTGTTTTAAAACCATACAAGTATCAAAAGACTAAAATATATATACCATGAAACAGCATACATATAATTCAGTTGAACAATAAATGTGTAAAAACTAAAACCCTAAATTTTCCATATGCCAAGAGTTAATTTTTTCAGTCAAAAGACACTTATCCTGAAGATAAAGGTTTCCCCTTCTCACACCATTTCAAACACCATGCGATGAAGCTTCATTATTCAACAGGGCAAACAGGGATTTGAATAACAGAAATGAGAAAAAATGCACTAAGGTGACAGACAATACCAGCAGGATTGGTGCTATTCTCCTCTCCTCCAGCCTACCTCTATTCGCCCTTTTGGTCTTCAACTGTTTCCTCTCTGATGCCCATGGAGCAGCCAGTCAGGCAGTATCCAACACGTTAAATTTTTTACCTAACACGTTACATTTTTTTTCTACAGTCACAGCACTCATCTCCTGTCTTAATTAATATAACCTCTACAATGCCCCCCACCCGGCACCATTTATTTTTTCTTTAGGAGACGCAAAAAGTTGTCCTAATTCCATCATTCTGACCACATCATGCCTTTCCCCCCAATTCAAAGGCCTCCATTAGCTCCCATTTTGCCTTTACATGAAATTTAAACTTTCTGTGAACCCCTTATAATATGTCCACACTGGAATTAAAAACACACAACTGACCCATGCCAGCTGACTCGGGCTATGTATCTATTTAGTTGTAGTTCTAGACATTTTGGGCTGGGTTGGAAACTGAGCTCAGGGATATCCCCACAGCTTCCACCCCCGGCATAGAGTCCCAGATCTCAGGCTTGGCTTCTACACACAATTAAACAACCCCACTTGCCCACACCATCTGGCACGGGCCAGCCACAGGTATCTAAGTGCAGTAATGACATACCCTTAAAGGCCCATCCACCTTAACTCCACCTGACTTTTCTACTCTTATCTTTGGGGACTTGGATAATTCTGGAATTGCTCCACCAGTACCATCAGCACTGACCGCCTTTTTGTTAACTTAATCAAATCTCTCTCCCCACTTCATTCCCCACACTACTCACAGAAAGTACATTACCTTAGCTGGCACACAAACCTACTGCGCTTTCCTTGTTCACTTAAATACTTCCTAAAGAGCTACTTTTTCCATAACGTTTAAAATAAACTAGATGACTAAAACATCTACTTATCTGTTATATGAATGAACCAGATGTGTTGTGATTCTCCAACCTTGAAGCAAACCTTTTTTCTGGAAAAAGACCGAGGAGGGAAGCAGAGGAGGGGGGTGTAGACAAGCTAGGAAATTTTCATGAACTGAAAAGCATGATATATCCTCTGCAATACATACTGCTATTTACTCTCAAACATAAAAATAGTCAAAAGTGAGAAGTGTATAAATAGTACACACACAATGAGTTCCCAGTCTACTGACTACTTTCAAACTTATCATTCTTTTGCATTTATTAGTAAATCACCGGATGCTGATCTGGCCAAACAAGAATTTGGGCCTTTTAAAACTTGACAAAATTCTGAAGTTAGCGGTCCTCTCTGCCACAATTTCCCCACCATTTTGGGGCAATACATTATGAAAACCTACTTCATAAACAGATTTGGAACAGAAAACTGTAATATGAATTTTAAAATACCAGCAAAAAATCCAAACTCTGATTGAAGTTTGATGGACAGGGCAATCTCTTCTTCCAGGTTCAAGCAATATACTGTAGATTTGGGATAAATCATGTTGGGTAGTTAATGGAAAGGTATTATAGCTTTGCTTATTTTTGTTTTGTCTTTGCCTGGCTCAAATTTTGTTTTTCATTATGATTAGATCAAACCAGCTTTCAACCAAAACTACAAAGGTAGTGTCAGTCATCACTAACTTAAGTCCCATGAAGTTGCTTCTTAAGTACAGTATCTTTCAGTAGCATCTCTTGTTTAATCATCCTGACTAGTGCAGATTTAATCAGATATGGAAATTGGATGTGACCATAGAGCAGCGGTGCGCAACACATGGGTGCGACCCCGAAGGGGGTCGCAGCGCCTGGCCAGCCCCCATTTTGTTTTCCCGGCTCGGCGCCTGACGTACGTGCGGCGGGGCACTGGCAGAGGAGCAGACCGGCGTTTTAAAATTAAAGGGGCTGCAACAAAATGTTCCCGGCACCTTTTTTTTTTTTTTTTTTTGTAAAAGTAGCATTCTTCCACTGTATGTTACCAGGTCACTTCTCCCATTCAGTCACCCATCTTGCATTAGTATCCATAATGATTTTTAATTGTCCCTTAAATTTTCACTTTATTTCTACATCTGTAGCACTTTGTACTAGAACTGGAAGTTGAATCTGTCTTCTGGTATACCTGAAGAGAAGTACTTAAATAGGTTGATTAAATTACTCATTTTGCGCTAACATAGCTCACAATCTTCAAATCTGCCAGTGTGTCACACTACCAATCAAAATATGTGATAAAAGACTCAAGTGTGTATTTTGTTCTATCCAGTACCACAGTTTACAGATAAGGATTTTAAACTATATAATCGGTTTTAAATTGTGCAAGACAAACATTAAAAAGATCTGGGAAACAAATTCTATGAAATGCAACAATTAGGTCTCCCTCACAATTTGAATCATATGCTGAGAACAGCCTTCTACCTTTTGAACTACACTTGTAAGTTACCTTTCCAGTAGATCAGAAGGGAATTTTAGCAAATAGTTTCAGCCAGCCTTTAAAAACTTTTCGATGCAAGTTATCTGGACCAGTTGATTTAAAAACATCTGAATTCGGTAGCTTCTGTTTATCATCCTCCATTGATAATAGTGAATGGAAAGAGGTTGGTGGTGTTTGTTTCAGGGCTTTGGAGCGGAGCCCGGAGCTGAAGCGTGGAGCAGTGGAGCTGCAGGTTTTTGCCCGGAGCTGGAGCGGAGCCGGAGCACAGAAAATCTTGACTGCTCCACTGCTCCAGTTTTTTTTTTTTCATTTTCAATCCAAAATGAATGATATTTTAGCAAGAAAGTCCTAAAGGTGCCAAAAAGTTTCAGATTGTATAACAATTGATATTAACATCTACTTTACCACTTTATGTAATATGTCACAGTTATTCTCACTTCGGCCAAAAACAAGATTTAATGTACAGATACAAAATTACAAAGTCTTTTGGAGATATGTTTTAATAAAGAATCAGATAATTATCAGACATCCGGCAACACTGCAGACTGCTCCCACCCTTGTGCCAAGGTTAGGCGAGTACATACTCACGTAGATTAGTTAGATAGTTAGATTAGTATGTGTTTATTTTCAACCTTGTAACGTGTAGCCTCGTTAATTCCCAACAATTAATGTTGGAGAACAGCAATAGCACGTACTAACGCTACGGCACATACCAAATTTCATTGATATATCTACATTAAAGCGTTTTTAACATATTAATTAAAAACTTGGAAAATATTTCAAATATTTTTACTGCAAAATTTCATAAGAAAAACTAACTTGCAATTTATAAATAAAAATCTATATTAATTATGTATATTAAAATACTTCTTACTTCATTAAAACCACAAGAAACATGTTAAAATATACTTTAATAATAATTTTGTATAAAAAGAAAATGCGATCATTTTTGTCCAGAAAATCCAAAATAAATTCAAAGTACCTTAAGTGGTTAAGATATCACAAGCAGGTACATTATAAAAAAATGTAATGCTTTTGTTTATTGCTTTTCGAAGGTCATAACAAGAAACATTTGGATGGGGTAGCAGCACAAGAAGATTTGGCCATGGCTTCAACAAAAAAAATCAAATCTGCCCCCCATGATGGATAGCTGATTTACGGAAAAGGATCTCAACGACGTCTTTACTTTGAATTTGAAAAGCCCTAATTTGGGCTTTTGGGAAAAGCAAAGAAGAAATCGGCAACGTGCAAGGTGGAAAAGGAAGTGAATGGCGAGCTCAAACCATGTAGCTTCAAGACAAGTGAAGCAAGTGCCTTGAAAAGTTTCAACCTTTGGCAGCATGTAAAACGTAACCATCCTGAAAACTATGCGGCTCTGGTTACAACAAAGGACCAGGAAGATGAGGCAAAACAGAAAGCTGACGCGGCTAAACGACGTTCATCTGGCTCTCTGAAAACTCCTGGAGAAAAGATTTTTTGCAGAGCTTCATCTGAAAAGAAACCCAAAATTGAGCAAACAAAACTTGACTCATATTTGAAGTCCTCAAAGGTTACAGTCACCATGGATGCCAATGCTTTCTGTGAAGGGCTGATGGAAATGGTTTGCTTGAGTTCAACACCGCTCACTACCTTCAGGCTAAAGAACAAAGGATTCCAAAAAATTGCAGGTGAAATGGGTCGACAGCTTGGCGTTTCGACAGGGCACGATGTGGTTCGTCATTTAGTTGTCAGCACAGCTGAGTCTGGTCGCAAAGAGCTCAAGAAAGCTTTGGAGCAAAAATTGTGCTACCTGAAAATGGATGTGGCAACCTGTGGAAACAGAAATTTCCTTGCAATCAAAGCTCAGTACTATGAAGAAGGAAAAGATAAAGCTGTGGTAAAAACCTTGGACATAATCGACACTGAAGGGTGTCACAATTCTTCCTACATGAAAAGTCAAGTAAAAGCTATTTTAGAAAAATTTGGGATCAGTGAAATGCAAGTGCTGAGCATCTGCGTTGACAATGCAGCAAACATGACGTGTGCTGTCAAAAATGTCAGCAAGGACAATGAAACCATTTCTACCTCTGAGAACAGGGATGTGGACAGAACTGAAGCTATTTTGCCTGATGAAGGAACTAAAGGAATGGATGAAATCAAACTCAACATGGATGCTGCTGCGCAATGGTTAATGACCCTAGCCTAATATTTCCAACATGGCTTCATGAGGACGACTCAAAAGTCCAACTGATGAGGTATGGTATTCACACTCTTCAGTTGGCAATCTGGGATGGACTGAACAAAGAACATGTGAAGAAATTACTGGCAAAAATTCAACAAGTCGTTGTCAAATTACGAACCCCAAGTATTCGAAGTATTCTGCTTGATCTACATGGGCTAACTCAATCATTGGATACTGTGACTCGCTGGGGTTCAACATTTGCGATGATTGATCGGCTTCTGTTTTTTCAATCTTACTGTGAACAAGTGGCTGCTGCTGGAACAAGAGAACGCAAGTTAACAAAAGCTGAATGGGACGAAGTGAAGAACCTGTGAGATCTCTTGGCAAAGCCAAACCAAACAATCGTGAATCTTCAAGCTGTCGATGTAACCCCGGGAGTTTTAATGAAGGAATGGCGAAAACTGTCAAAATTCTTGCAAGAAAATGGTGGACAAACTACAGAAGGAATTCTATCCTCCATGCAGAAATGCGAAGAGAAGTTTTTTGACAATATTCATTTCCTTGCTGGAGTTTATTTTGACCCACAGTATCGGATTCTTCTTACCTCAAGGGAAATACCAAAGGCAAAGGAAGGGCTCCTTGATATTGCTCAACAACTCGAAAAACAAAATCTATTGCTACATTTGAACTCGGCAAAAGAGGTTGAAGAAAACGAAACACAACAAAAGGAGTCATCAACAATTGAATCTGCGGTTTCGGAAAGTTCACATGCTCCAGAAATAGCAGGCTGTTCTCAAGCTTCCGTCTCCACTCTGAACTTGTTCGAGCGTCCATCCCTGAGACGTCTTAAATCATCACAGGGAAATGGAGATAATTCAAGCACCAAGTCTTCTGAAGACGATGACTTCGAAAAGGAATTGGATAAAGAAAGACGCCGGCAAGTTTCTGCGATTCATAATTGTAATAAAGCATTATTCAAGAGAAACTTTCGAGAAGATTGTGAGGCGATGGAGTCCATTGGTAGGCTAAAAGTTAAGTCTGTTTTTGAGGCCATTCATAGCTATCCACACCGCATTCAGGCTGCCTGTAGAATTGCTTCAAGCATGCCAACAACTCAAGCTAGTGTAGAGCGACTGTTTTTGGCTTTAAAGTTAATTTTAAATGATCTGCGGCAGGCTATGAAAGACGACTTGATTGCTGCAATAATTTTTTACAGATTGAATTATGAATTATTCTAGTTTGTATCATTGTAGATGACATTTAAATTGTTTTAAAACTCTGAATAAAAATAATGTTTTTTTAAAATTACAGTATGCACTTTTTCATTTACTGTAGTAAAAAATTAATTTGAGTCGAAGCCCAGAGCGGAGTCGGAGCAGAGCTGGAGCAGTCACTATTGGTGCCAGAGCGGAGCTGGAGAGGAGCAATTCAAAAATTTGATTGCTTCAAATCCTTGTTTGTTTGCTTTTTTGCTTGTCACTTGCCCTCAGTTGATTTTTCTGTGGGTTAGCAGCCCCTGGACCAAAAAAGGTTCCCTATGCCTGCTATAATGTGATTGCATCACCTGTTTATTCCCACACAACGAACAGAAATATATACTGAACACGTCTGCTTTTCAGCATTATTACTGAGAATTCTATTATCTTCATCTAGTAATGGATCAATATCATTGTCAGGCTTATTAGATGTGTCTAATATTATTAAAATATCTCCTCCTTATTGTCCTTAACTCTGAAGGCTATAAATTTCTCCTTATATCCTATGGCTTCCCTTATCAATTTCTACAATTCTTAATGTCCAATATGTAATCATTATTATTAACTTACCCTTTCTTACATGTGTTATTAAAAACGATGGTATTATTTTACATCTGCTCTAATTTCTCTTCTAAACTAGGTCTTTTTTAAAACCAGGACAGCCTTCTTCCTTTATTGTGGGTTTTTGGGTATCTAGTAAATTGTTCTTAAACAATTCCCAATTATCAGTCACATTTTTCTGATTAAATTCTTCTTCCCAGCTGATTTGGCTCAATTATTTTCAGCTTTATGAAACTGGCCCTCTTAAAGCACCAATTATGTATATTACTGGTTTGAACTTTTTTCTGCTTGCAATTATAAACATTATCAAGTCATGATCATTTCTACCTAAAATAACATTAATTTTTAGGTCTGTGATCAGTTCCTCTTTATTTTAGGGAACAGTCACATACAGACTACAAATTATATAGAAAATAATCATCTATAATGTTTAGACATTCCAGGATATTTTAGTACTGGTAGCATGAGACCTTCAGCACACGTCACTCAAATTCAAGTCACCCAGAATCATGCAGCTTTTTATTCTACACACTGTAGATAGACACATAAGGAAGAGGCCATCCTGTTTCCTAGTGGGATTTAATGATTTGTAGCAGACATCAAGTACTATTCCATTTTGTGCTTATTGGTTAGTACATTTAACCATAAGCATTTGAGATAATTTTCTTCTGAGTTATCAGTGATTCAGAAAAAGGTAATGCTATTTTGACAAAGAGTACCTGTAATGGGGTACTCGTAAGTGCCTCTTGTTCAGGTGTGTGTCTGCACCTCTTTCAGTCTGCAGTTACGCCTTCTGGCAGTTTCTTTGGTGGTTGCTAGTGAATCAGCCCTCCGGCTGAGTCTATATGGAATACAGTTCAAACAAACCTCTTTTGGGGTATTAGTCCAACAAAGTTTTTAAATGGTCCAGACCTGGATAGGGGGACATGCCCCAGGGCTATCTCCCTGGAAACTATTTACCCACTCTGGACTATTCTGGCCGTAGCTCTCCAGATGGGGGTCTTAATACTTCAGATCCTCTTCTAGAAGTTTATTGTTGTCCATCTGTAGGCCACTTCCCAAGTGGCTTTTGGGGGGAACCTATGCAGCCCATTTCTCTGTGTCCCTGCCCAGGGACCCTAAGAATAGCAGCCATACACTGTCATGTTCCCTTAACAAAATGGCTTTCAGTTCCCTAGATCCAGCCTTCACCAAAGCTTTACTCTCACCTCAGATCTCTCTTACGTTTAGGACAAACAGCCAGCCAAGGTAGTCAGCTCATCCTTGCTCCCCCAATCCATCTGCACTGAGCTGTCCATGGTGCTGCAATTCTTCAGCCAGCTAGAAGCAACACCTTCATTCCACAGGTTCCAAGCAGCAACTGACTCTGATTTGCACTGCAGCTCCTTTTATGCTAACCTGTATCCTTTTGATGGGTGAGTCCTTTGCAGCCTCCCCCCAGATTGGCTGCTTTCCCCTGAAGCTTCTCTACGCAGTTTAGAGGGCTCCTCTGCTTCTTTCCTGGAATAGTGTGGCAGGACCCTGAGGCTTCCAGCAGGGTATTTCTGGGACTAGTTCACTCCATCAATACATCTCTCCTTCTCCTTTTGCCCAGCTGATCCTTTCTAAATACGTTATAATCTTTGATTTACATTCCAAGCGTATGAACCAACACATGATAAGAACAGCCATACAGGCTCAAACCAAAGGTCCATCTAGCCCTGTATATTGCCTTCTGACAGTGGCCAATGCCAGATGCTCCAGAGGGAATGAACAGAACAGGTAATCATCACACAAGCTAACCCCATTACCCATTCCCACCTTCTGGAAACAAATTTCAAGTAATACCAAATAGATTGAATTTATGCTCATAAGTGAGCAAGTTCAATTCCTCCTGTTCGTTACACTGGCTCCTTGCATTAACGTAGACAAAATTATCTTCATATCCTTTAGATCATTGATAATTTTTTCTCAACTTCTAAATTTTGTTACACGTACTAATAACTTCCCTCTTGATACTAGTTTAACCCTTTTCTGTCTACACTAGCCAGCCTGTTACTGAGATTGGTCGTCTCTTCTTCTGAACGGGAGGTTATCCAAACTATAGTACATCGCTCCGACCATAAAAGGTTAACCATTCTTCCACAAGGAACCAACATCTTCCACTTACTTAACCATCAAGTTAATTCCATAATCTTTTGTCTTTCTTTCTTTATGCAACAGGAATCATCTCAGAGAAGATGGCTTAGACATTCTTCTTCAGCATACTTCCAAGCTCTCTAAAGTCATCTATCTCTGCAAAGTATCAGCACAAATGACACTGATTTGTAGGATATAAACCATCACCAATGGATCTATTCCAATATTTAGAATGACATTTCATATCTTGGCTCTGGGAAGCTGTCCTGATATCCATCTGTCCCTTGCAGAATATTCTTTTGAGTCTTCTGAGTACTGAATCTCCCCCAAGGATTGTCTGTCTTCCTTGAATGAATGGACAACTCTTTGTGGGTATGCCTAATTTTCTTAATGGCTAGGTGAAGCTGTCATGTATTTGTGTGTTCACTATCTCTATCCATTTCCTTGGACCTGCTCAATCTTCCATAGCCCGTGCTAGGAAACTGGTATCAATTTGACACTTCTAGCTGTGTGGAATTCCTTCTGCCTTTCTTTTCTCTGGTGGCCATAGTCCGACTCTCCTCATCTGTCTCCACCATTCAGAATGCTGCTAGGTGCTCTAACTTCTGGTGGTTATGAACTGTGAGGCCTCCACTATGACATCCTCTGTCACTGATTCCTGTGTAGCAAGCTCCATTCTTCCTTGAACCAGTGATACTACTTTTTCTCAAAACTGGATGTCAAGAAACTCTTTGGCTTCTGTGATTGTTAGTACCATCATCTCAACTTGCCCCTCCAACCTGATAATATCTTCTTTCAGCACAGCCACTAACTTGCACTTTACATACCAGAAATCCTTTCTGGCTTCAGGCCAGAAAAAAGAACATGGCACATACACTGCTGACCATCTTGATATCACAAGTACCACTGAATGTGCAAGAAAAGCCTCTCAATCTCCCAGCTCTCTCCAAAACTCTTTGTTAGCTGTCTCTATGGCTCATGAGTTTATCTAGCAAGTGACTTCGTACACCAAGTCTTCTCTGATTAGCTCAGCTTCACCAACCACCATCAGAGAGTGATTAGCCACTGAAGACATGTCTACTCTACTTTTACACAGCTGAGACTGGCCAATGTCATTTGACTCTGGCTTCCAGGGACTGGGCTCTGGGGCTGATAAACTGCAGTGTAGACTTCTGGACTCAGTTCAGAGCCTGAGTTTTAGGACCCTGCGAGGAGGTGGTGACTCTGAGCCAGCCGTAGGTTTTTAATTTCAGTGTATACCTATCCTGAGACACTTCACACACCGGGTGGACCAAATTTTGAAGGACTAGAGACTTGTGACCTTTAATAAGCCCCTGATAAAAGTTCTGAGGGCTACCACCATCTCAATCTTGTTATTTAAAAATCTCAACGTTTTATTCTAGAAATATTACCTCATTTCATTAGTGCAGTTTATTCTATACTTTATTTCCAACCACTTCATTTTTAACCATCCTGAGCGATGCTTACACCAAAGCTTGGCAATCACTAAATACTAATCGCCCACTTGCTTTCAGTTTTACATTAGTTTGACTGAGAAACGCAGTGAATTCAAAATGATAAATACTGAAAAGACTAGCTACCGCTTTTATATAGAGGCATGTTATCTGATATCCTATCTTCCCAAATTTCGTAATTTCCAGTATAACAGAGCTTCCAAACAACTCACAAATCTACCAACTCTTTCTTCAACATCCAATGACAGTTAATTTTACCCACTAGCCACAGATCTATCTCCATGCACTGCCCTTCCTGTTTTAGATTAAAGGGAAAGCTGAACAGATTCTTCTAATGTATAAGTTAATTTAAAGGGAAATGTGTAAATTAAAATCTGAACACTACTAAAATGTTAAAAGATTATTTCTTGTATAAAAATTCTGAAATGTTAATTAGAAAGCTCAATCCACACTAATTTCTTTCAGCTTCCAGCATTCATAGCAAAATGACTCAAAATCATTTCAATAATATTGAAAGTAGCAACTCTGAATTATGAAACAGCTTTAACAAATAATAGAAGCAATCTTGTATCTCTATAAACACCTGTTCTTAAATGATAAAATTACTTTATTCAGTAAGGTTAAGCCTATAGGGTAAAGATCACCTAAATATCATGCTTTTCCATCCCTAATCAGGAAAGATTTACTATGTTAAAGACAGAATTACATTATCTGCACTATAAGCTATCACATTCAGTTTAGGGAATCAAGTAACAAGAACTTTAAGCATATATATGAAACCACCTGAGGAGCGGTGGGAAACAATTGGAAATAAGAATTTTAGAAAAAATTGTAGACCTCAATCCTGCGAACACATACACTTATGAATGGTAGTATTATGTTCAATAGGACTGCCCACATAACGTATAGTTAAGCACTGAAATGTTGGTAAGATTTGTAGCAAGGATGTTACAACATCCATAAGGCATAATCAAATGATAGAACATCAAATATTATAAAGAAGTAATTAACAAGACTCTGGTCAATTCTGCCTGCTGCTATTCCAGAGGCTGGAATACAACAGTGAGTCTTGGCATAAATCCCAATAGCACCCCCTTTCAAATGCTGTTAACAAAAGGGGAAAGGCTTTTCACCACTGCTCCTGGATTTCACCGATAACACCTGCCATCCCCATCTTTCATAACTATTTCTGGCAATCATTTACATGGCTTGTAAAATATATCTTAGTAAAGACTTTTCACTAATGAGCACAAATAGGATATTTTATTAAAAAGCAATCTAGGTTATGCTTCAATTCTAGCACTTCTAATAGGAAAGTCATGGCTATAATCAGGGCTCAACAAATTTAGGTAATCTACTCGCCATGGGCGAGTAGATTATAGCCCGGCACAGCGCCACAGCGCGGTCTGCGCATGCGCAGTGTGCTGAACTGCGCGGCTGGCGAGCGGGGCTCGCTGCGGCTTGGCGAGCCCTGGTAGGGATTTTCCTGTTAAGCTATATACAAAAGACAAATATTAATATCACCATGGAATTCTTCACAGAAAAGGAATGGGCAACAACAAACTACAAGTGAAAGGCTACAGTTTTCAGTTCTTTCCTCCATGGGTGTTATTTGGTATAGGGATGTCAATAAGTATTCAACTAGACAATTAACCAATAAGACTAGGCTCATCTAGTTGACTACTCACATTTCCCCCTCCCCTTGCTGCCTCTATCAGAGACAGCAAGGGGCGGGGAAAGCAGGAAATAGTGCTGGGTGGAACTGGCTTATAAGCCTGTTCTCCCCAGCACCAGCTCTGTGGTGACACCTGCCTGATAGAGGCAGCATTGTGAGGAGGAAGGGAGAGAAGGGAAGCAACAGCCCCTGCCAGCAGTGGGCCCAGGCTACTTCACGGTGACAGCCTCTATTGCTGGCGAGCCTGGGCCCGCAGCAGGCGGAGGCTGCTTTGTAGCAGCAGCCCCTGTCCAGGAGATGGGAGGGGGTGAGGTGGGGGGTGGGTGCGCGTGTGCGCACGCACTCCCGGCGGACAGAGGCTGCTCCATCCCACTGGACAGAGGCTGGTCCCCGGCAGCAGTCTGGAGCTTGGACCCCCCACGGACATAGGCTGCTGCCATCCTGCATTGCTGCCTCTGCATCAGAGGCAGCACTGCAGGCAGCCAGTCCACTAGGGGAGCTGGGTTTTAAACTGGTTCCCCTCGCAGACCAAATCCTGCCTGGCACCCCATGCTGCTGCCTCTGATACAGAGGCAGCAGCCCAGCGTAGCAGAAGGCTTCCCAGGACTTGGGCTGGAGCGCACTGGCTGCTGGCCCCACCCCTGGGACTATAGGATAGTGGACTAATCGCTAAGAATTCACGCGGTTAGTTGACTATTCTATTACCGGCTATCCAACATCCCTAATTTGGTATACTTTTTTGAAAATTATTTTTAATACTATAGTCCACACTGTACAATTATTTTTAAGTAGAGGTAGTAAATAAGTGGACCAAATCTGGACCACTGGATGCTTTTCCCATTATCTTCTGGAATGTGGACATTGATTACACCTCGAACAAGAAATTTGGATCTTGACAAAAAAAACTAAGTGGTTACTCTGGTTCTTTAGGCTAAGAATTTTTTAAAATACAAAAATACAAATATATTTAAAAAAATTGTTTTGCAAATTTACATGTGAATAATTTACAGCATTTTATCTATTCTTACTTCAAATACGGCTTGAAAGAGCCAAAATTTCTTCTTCATTGTTGTAAATCAAACTGAAGTTAAAAACAGAAGATATTCAAACAAATATAGTGTATTTGCATGAACATGAACTTGCCAATGCCAGATGCATGAGAGGAAATGAACAGAATAGAGAATCATCAAGTGATCCATTCCCTGACACCCATTCTCAACTTCTGGCAAACACCATCAACACCCATCCTGGCTAATAGCCATTGATGGATCTAACCTTCATCAATGTATCTATTTCCTTTTTGAACCCTGTTACTGTCTTGGTTTTCACAACATCCTCTGGCAAAAAGTTCCACAGGTTGACTGTCGTGTGAAGAAATATTTCTTTTTGTTTTAGAAGTGCTGCCTATTAATTCTATTCAGTGACCCCTACTACTTGTATTATGAGGTGTAACCAGTCACGATTTTAAAGACTTCTATCATATCCCCCTTTGCTGTCTCTTTTTCAAGTTGAAAAGTCTGTCTCAATAATTTCTCCTCATAAGGAAGCTGTTCTGTATCCCTAATAATTTCTGTTCCCTTTTTCTGAACCTTTTCCAATTCCAATATATTGATATTTGTACCTTTACCCAAATTTTATGCTCTAATCTACAGAGTATAAAAAGCATGAGATTTCTATAACTATTTTTCAAAACACCATGTATACTGATGACCAGGGCTTGACAAACGGTGGCGAAATCTGCTCACCAGCCCCACACTGCGCATGCGCAAGACCCGCATTGCGCATGCGCGCGCCGCTGGTGAATAGGGCAACTGGCTGAAATCTACTCGCCCGTGGCAAGTAGATTCAATGATTTGTCGAGCCCTGCTGATGACTAAACCACTGAGTTATTGGAAGTCTCAATAATATTTTGAATAACGTAGCAAAGAATGATCAGTTCATGGATTTTTATTATATACAAGCTAGGGATGGTAGCGTGTAGCAGTTCACACAATTAACCAATAAGACTGGGTGCCTCGATTAATCCTAACGGTTACATACACATATACAGCGGGGGGGAGGGGAGAGAGGCAGGAGCTGGTGCCCATGGGGAGCTCCCGCTGAGCCACCTGCTGGCTCCCACTGAGCCACCTACTCCCCTCCCCCGTTGCCTCCCACAGAGGCAGCACCAGCTCCTACAGAGCTGTCTGCTCTCCCCGCCTCCCTGCGCTGCTGCAACGGCGGGGCAGGCAGGAGCCAGTGCACACCAGGAACTGGCTTAAAAGACAGCTCCTCGCAAGCACCAGCTCCTGCCTGTTCCTTTGCGTGTAAGCATGTAATTGTAAACGGTTAAAAATCCAGCGGTTTCACATTTACATAAGTACACATTTGTTAACATACCTAATACTCATATGTGGGATATGCTTGTAAGCTAACAATTTACCCATGCAAATTGCAGCTGTATACATCCTCAACTAGGGAGAATTAGGAACAGCTAAAATTAGAATGAATGCTAATATGCCACTTTCTTTAATCTGAATTATTACAGGAATATGGAATGAGGGGTTTTTCCACAAACTTTGTATGCATGAGTCCATTTCTTAGAAAACAGAAAACAAATCCAACAAGTACAAAGGTAAATTCATACAAGCTTTAATATGTAAACATTTTATAAATCTACACCATTTAAAGACATTACCTAGTAAACAAAATAAAAACTGAAATCTAACAAGAAAGATTCTGGTTTAATTTCTTCTCTCTACATTTTGAAGCAGACTGTTTTTTTCATATAACTTTTTTTTCCCCATGTATATGAAGTCTGAACCAATGACAATGCTGGTACAGTAGCAATGATCATTATAAAAAAAAAGTCTTACTGCACATTGTGTTTTACTACTATGTAGCACTTTAAAGACTAACAAGATGGTTTATTAGGTGATGAGCTTTAGTGGGCCAGACCCACTTCCTCAAATCAAATAGTGGAAGAAGATTGGCATGACCATATATACCAAAGGATACAATAAAAAAAAATAAACACATATGAAAAGGACAAATCAAATTTCAGAACAGAAGGGGGATGGGGGGGGGGGGGGGGGGAGGTAAATGTCTGTGAGCTAATGATATTAGAGGCGATAATTGGGGAAGCTATCTTTGTAATGGGTAAGATAATTAGCATCCTTGTTAAGACCTAGGTGTAAAGTGTCAAATTTAAGCATGAATGACAGTTCAGAGGATTCTCTTTCAAGTCTGGTGTTAAAATGTCTTTGAAGCAGGATGCAGGTAGTTAAGTCCTTGAGACAATGCCCTTTCTGGTTGAAATGGCAAGAAACAGTTTTTTCTTTGTGATCCTGTCTAATATCTGTTTTGTGTGCATTGATTCTTTGGCGAAGTGTCTGAGACGTTTGTCCAATGTACATAGCAGACGGACACTGTTGGCACATGATAGCATAAATTATATTTCTGGATGAGCAGGAATATGTGTTCTTGATCTTATAACTCAATTGGTTAGATCCAATAATGGTATCAGCAGAGTGAATATGTGGACAAAGCTGGCAACGTGGCTTGTTGCAAGGGAAAGTTCCAGGGTTGGTATTAGTGTGGTATGTCCTGTGGTTGTTGGTAAAAATCATCTTGAGGTTAGGTGGTTGTCTATAGGAGACTATGGGTCTGTTCCAGTATAGGTTGTAGTTTATTGATAATGTGTTGGACGGGTTTAAGTTGGGGGCTGTAGGTGATGACAAGTGGTGTTCTATTGTTGGAACAGGATACTAAACTCCGAGAGGCTCTGGGAGACAGACCCATAGTCTCCTATAAACAACCACCTAACCTCGAGATGATTCTTACCAACAACCACAGGACATACCACACTAATACCAACCCTGGAACTTTCCCTTGAAACAAACCCCGTTGCCAGCTTTGTATGTGCTTCTGTTGATACAACATTACAGATTTTGCTGAGACAGTCTGTAAATACAAAATCCTTCACCTTTGCAGATAACAGGGTAAAAAAGAAGTTGGTAGCTTTACAGTGTATTAAGTTGAACCCTCCCCCCCATTTCCAAAAAGAGACGCTTAGAAGTAAAAAACCAAAACCACCAGAGGAGAATGGTAAGAAGAACAATTCTAAGATAATTCAATGAGCCAGTGGGGAGGACAATAATAGACATATAAAAGTAAGTTTTAGCAAGATATTCAAATATATTAGTTTAGGTTAGTTATTGTGAATTTTGCATAAGAAAGTTTTAATTAACAGTTTAAAAGACAGGTAAACTGAGGAGATAATTTGGCAAATGAGTCCATACAAAGTTATGGACCAGGGAATAACTACTCTGATAGAGGCAACTACAGGGGGGGAAGCAATTACAGGGGTCCTCACTATAAATCCAAGATACGTTCCAAAAAACTTGGACTTTTGGCGAAACTTAAAGCAGGGAATTTTTTTCCCGTGGCTGACTTCCATTTAAGCAAATCGGGGGGAGTGTTTTGCACAACTTACAGCAGGAAATGGGAGGACTTATAACACATCAGTTCCTACAAATGTCAACAACTTTAGCGTGGAACAGATGTATAATGGGGCAACTTATAGCGGGGACCCCCTGTAGTCGAATGGCTACTCGACTATCCGATAAGCATTTCCTTATCGGATAGTTGACTAGTCGCTAATATCCCTAGTGGAGACAGAGTGCAGATGGGGCTTGCAGCTGCACCAACCTTATTGCAGTTCCTGGCTGGCCTGGGGACTGTTGTTCTGATTAGTGGGCTTGGGTGCCACTGCTCTGGCCCCAGAAGAAATCATGGAGCTCCCAGAAAGTCACAGAATCTGTGATGTCTGTGACATAATTGTATCCTTAACCATTGCATATGAAATTGATGTGCCTTAACTGGGTCAGCTTGATGAGCCATTAGCCCTTAACTCTCAAAGTAGGTTATGTTGCTGTCAAAGTACTTAGCTATACAATTGCCACTATTATTTATCTTTGGTTGCATAAGATTATGTGCTCTGGGTGGACCGGATCTAAATTTAGGGCACGTATAGATTACCCTTGGCTTCCAAAAGAAAATATGCAAATTCGGTGTGAATTTGAATATCTTCTTCCGATCCCTTTTTCGGAAGAGGTTTGTTTAAAAAAAAAAAAAAAAAAAAAAGCATTCTAGATGGGGGTTTTTCACACAAAACTCCCCCTTTTTTGAAAGAACCCTTATTCTTCAAAAAATGAGGTTTACAGGGTTCTTTCAAAAAAGGGGGGGATTGTGGAAAACCCCCGTCTAGACTGCTTTTTTTTTTTTGCTTATGGCTTTGAGCTTTATATGAGACTGTTCAAAACTGTTGTAAAGTTATACAGGTAGTAGGTCAATTTATGGGCTTGTACAGAATGTTGCATTTGAAATTCTCAGTATTTCCAGAGCAAAGTTCTGGATTCTGGAATTTGCTCCTGTGTATTGAACAAGAAGAGTCAGAATATACTGAACTCAAAAGCACTGGAAAAAAGTCTGTCTTAGGCTTTGGCTGAGGGCATAAGAGAAGGTGATTTTTTAAAAACAAACAATTTTAAAGTTTTGTTTAACATTATCCAATTCTTGACAGGTTTGAAACATGTATGTGCCCAGAAACAATTGTGGTGTGTTTTTGTAAGTAATAATAAATAATGCACCAGACAAACATTCATGCTATACAACAATCCTTTAGAGTGGAAATTTTATCTACAGCAAAGAGATAGTGCCCTCAGTAGTATACATTAGCTGTTTAAAAGTTCATAGCAACACAATCTGAGAAGTGAAGAATAGCATAAGCAGTAAAGATTTTATAGGAATGTAGGTAGGCAGGCTATAAATAATTGTTTGGGATTTTGTTCAGGACACTTAGTTTGGTAAATATATCCACTATTGGGTTTGAGGGAAAAGCATCACTGGATGTTATGCATCTAGTTTGGAAAATTTTGTTCTAAAGTTAGGGACCTAACTAAATGGCCTGATTTGTGTGTGCGGCTGAGACTGAGCTAATTTTCAAATGTAGATAGAACATTGGTTTAAATGGTGAAAGATGTCATAGATCAGCAGTGGGCAACCTTGGCTTGTGAGTAGTGCCATGAGTAGTCCTTCATCTCAGTGGACTGCAAGACTGTCATAACCGAGAAGGTCTCCTGGGGTAAGGTAGTTTTGCTAACTGTGCTTGCCTACCTAGAATTTTCAGGAGTGCCAATTGAACAGTAGCAGTACTCTGTGTGCACAGCTCTTATGGTCAATGTTGTGTACAATTGGCACACACCTCACTTCACGTGCTCTTGTTTATGTGCGTGTCATCTTAGTAATATCCATAGGAAAAAAACTACTTGGAGAGAACCTGGCAACCCTCCATGTGGGCAATGTTAAAAAAAAATTGCTCATAGGCCACACAGAACTCTGATGGGCTAGAGGTTACTCACTGCTGTCATAGATTAATTATTTGTTGTTCTCTCTTCCTCCTTAAAATCGATTTGCTTGGCTGGGTAGAAAAACTAGATCTAATTCAAGTGAGGATTAAACAATTTCTTTTATTGTGTACATTAAAGACAAGGTTATTATCGCTTATAATTACGTATAAATGCTAACATTGATATAGTTTACATATAAATGCTAAAATTGATAAGGCAAGAAAAATACTTGATTAAATTACCTCCTTTAGGAACAGGGCAATTCCTTTCAAATCTCTGATCTCTGCTATGTGTCTTCTCCAAGCGGCACCCTGAGACAGTGCTGGGGGGGAACCGGATTTTAAGCCGGCTCCTCCCAGCATCAGCTCCTGTCCATCCCGTTCCCCCCTCCTCCCTTTGCTGCCTCTGCTGCCTTTTGCCCTGCCCACTGCAAATAGCAGCTGCTGGGTTCAGCGCAAGCCGTGACTGAGTAGTCCCGGCTTGCGCTGATCGTGCGCCTCTGCATTTTAAATGTAGTAAGAGCAGCAGTGCAGGTGGCTCTGCAGCCAGTTCCTGGAGCTACCTCTGCTGTGGCTCAACACAGCAGCGCTTATCGACTAATTGTATAATGAATACAAATTGTACTAACCATACGATTATTAGCCAGATAATCGCATTTTAACATCCTTAGTCTCCACTAGGGTATTATTAGTAAAAGTCTGGGATAGTTTATGGCCTCAGTGAGTTTTTGTTTATTGCCTATAACTTTTACTAAAAATACCGGTGACAGAACCTTATCCTTACCTAAGAGATAGAAGGGAGCAATGTGGCTAGCATTATGACTGACCATCTTTTACTGCCCTAACCCAGCACATCAGGGGAAGTTATGTACCTGTGACTAGAGATTGTTCAAGATACATATTCCCTATGGTATTCAACTGTGAGTTACACATATGCCCAAAGCTTTTCAAAGTAGTAATGTCTGTTGGGTCACCCTTCTATCGTAAGGGATGTTAAATTTAGATTAATCAACTAATTGAATAGTCAATACATGCTAACTCTTGCTACATTTCAAAGGCGGAAGCGCCACCAGCTCCCCACTATGCCCCCGCAGTCTCCCCCCAGCCACAGAGATGGAGCAGGGGGAAAATGGCTTTTAAGCTGGCTCCCCGCAGCACTGGTTCCTCCTCCCACCTTTGCTGCCTCTCTCTGATAGAGGAAGCAAGAGGGGAAGAGGATAGTTGACTAGTCGCTTACATTTCTATTATATCGCCTCATGGGTCTCTTTTACTACCTGATGCCATTATAGGTTTTCCCTTCTAGTGAGAGAATGGTATGGCAGATCTCAAATCAATGAAGGCTAAACTCAGAAAGACCTCAAGACATCTAAAATATCATGCTCAAACAGTTTCAGTTTTGTTTCTACTGCCTGTCCCTCCCTTCTCATATTTATCTCCAGACTTCTTCTCCTTGTCCAGATCTATTCTACCTCCAACAATCTTCTATTCATTAAACTTTTTGAAACTTTTCACATTTAGAGAGAGGTAAGGGATTGACTTTGTGTACACAAATTTGCAAAGGGATAATAGGGTTGAAGTCTTATTTCTCATCTCTCTATATTATTTTTTTCTTTAAAAACATATTTGTTGTTAACAAGTACGTTATTTCTGGAGACACAAATAAGGGTACATCTAGACTACAAGCCTCTTTTGAAAGAGCAACACTTTCAAAAAAGCGATTCACTTCTTAGAAAGAGTGCACCCAGGCAATCTGGATGCTCTCTTTAGAAAAAGCCCTGTTTGCGTTCAAGAATGTCTTTTTTTCAAAAGAGCTCTTTCGAAAAAAGGCATTTTTCCTCATAAAATGAGGTTTACCTCTGTCGGAAAAACCACCGCATTCTTTCGATTTAATTTTGAAAGAACGCGACGGCAGTCTAAACGCAGGTGAAGTTTTTTTGAAAAAAGGCTACTTTTTTAGAAAAAACTATAATCTAGAGATAGCCTAAGTGAAAAACATTAAGACCTGGGAGATGAGTCAGAAATGGGAGGGAGCATGGGCTATAACAGCAGAGATAAAAGAGGGACAAGGCAGAACTAGGGGGGCAAAATCAAATCAGTGTCTTAGATGCCTATACACACATGAAAGAAATATGGGGAATAAGCAGGAATAACTTGAAATGCTAGTAAATAAACACAACTACGACATAGTTGGTATCACAGAAACTTAGTGGGATAATACACGATTAGAATATTGGTATAGAAGCATACAGCTTGCTCAGAAAGGATCGGCAGGGAAAAAAGAGGAGGTGTTGCCTTATATATTAAAAATGTACACACTTGGAATAGGGATGTCAACATGTAGATGACTACATGATTAACTGATAAGCCTGGCCTTATCGGTTAATCCTGTCGACTATAGGCATTCCCCCTCTTGCTGGTGCCCCACTGTCATCTCTGATATACCGGCAACAGTGCCTAGTGAGGGGCGGAAAGCAGGAGCCATTATGCGAGGGGAGCTGACTTTTGTGCTGGATCTCTGCACGTGCTGGCTTCGCGGACCCATCTGCTCCCCCTCCCCTGCAACCTCTCCATCGACCAGGGTTTCCCAACCTATGGATCGGGACCCAAACATGGGTCGCCATTACATTTCAAAAGGGTCACCAGGTGCAGGTCTCTCCCCACGTGGCTCTTTAGGAGCCATTCACACATTTTTTGAATTGCCCTGGGTCACCAAGTCTTCCTGAATTGTCAAAATGGGTCCCCATCTGGAAAAAGTTGGGAACTGCTGCCATGGACAGAGGCTGCTCTGCAGCAGCAGCCTTGGATCCATGGGGGGCAGGCAGCAGTGGGGGACAGCAGGCAGGAATTGGTCTGCATGGGAAGGCCTGTTTTTAAAGCAGCTCCCCTCACTGACCAGCTCCCACCTGCCACCCTGTGGCAGTGGGGCTCCCCGGGAATGGGGCTGGAAGTGCACTAGCTGCCGGCCTCGCCTCCAGGGACTATTGAATAGTTGTGCAACCACTAAAATTTAATGCAGTTATACAACTATTCAATTACACTCTATCTAACATCCCTAACTTGGAGTGAGATTGATATAGACATAAGAGAAAGACTTGTTGAGAATCTCGGCGTTAGATTAAGATGTCATGCTAGGGATCTATTACACACCACCTATCCAAGGAGAAGAAGTGGATGAGGCTTTTTTTAAACAACAAAATCATCCAAAGCACAGGATTTGGTGATAATGGGAGACTTCAACTATCCAGTCATATATTGGGAAATTAACGCAGCAGGGCACAGATTATCCAACAAGTTCTCAAAATATATTGGAGACAATTATTTATTTCAGAAAGTTGAGAAAACTAACAGGGGGGAACCTGCTCTAGATTTGATTTTAACAAATAGGGAGGAACTGGTTGAAAATTTGAAAGTGTATGGCAACTTGAGTGAAAGTGATCATGAAACTATAGAGTTCATGATTCTAAGGAATGGTAAAAGGGAGAACAGAAAAATAAAGACAATGGATTTCAGGAAGGTAGACTTTAGTAAACTCAGAGAGCTAGTAGGGAAGATTCCATGGGAAGCAAAACTAAGAGGAAAAACAAGTGAATACAGTTGACACTTTTTCAAAGGGACATTAATAAGGGCCCAAAAGCAAACTATTACACTGCGTAGGAAAGATAGAAAGTATGGCAAGAAACCACCTTGGTTTAACCAGGAGATCTTGCATGATCTAATAATAAAAAAGGAGTTCTATAAAAAATGGAAACTAGGTCAAATTACAAAGGATGAATATAAGCATATAAAATGAGTATATGGGGCAAGATTAGAAAGGCAAAGACATAAAACGAGTTCAATCTAGCTAGAGACAAAATGGGTAACAAGGAAACATTCTACAAATATATTAGAAGCACGAGGAAGACCAAGGACAGGGAAAGCACATTGATCAGCGAAGGGGAAAAACAATAACAGAAAACTTGAAATAGCAGAGGTGCTTAACGACTTTTGTTTTTGTTTTCACCAAGAAGACTGATGGTGGCTGAATGCTAGTAGAAATGGGGTAGGCTTAAAAGTTAAAACAGAAAAAGAACAAGTTAAAAATTACTTAGAGAAGTTAGATGTCTTCAAGTCACCAGGGTCTGATGAAATGCAGCCTAGAGTATTCAAGGAGCTGATAGAGGAGGTATCTGAGCCGTTAGCTATCATTTTTGAAAAATCATGGAAGTTGGGAGAGATTCCAGAAGACAGGAAAAGGGCAAATATAGTGCGCCCAGCTATAAAAAGGGAAAGAAGACCAACCCAGGAAACTACAGAATAATCAGCTTAACTTCTTTGCTAGGAAAGATAATGGAGCAAATAAATAAGGAATTCATCTGCAAACATCTGGAAAATAAGGTGATACACAACAGCCAGCATGGATTTGTAAAGAACCAATCATGTCAAACCAACCTGATAGCTTTCTTTGATAGGAAAACAAGTCCTTTGGATAAGGGAGAAGCAGTAGAAGTGGTATACCTAGACTTTAGTAAGGCATTTGACATGATCTCACTTGACCTTATCAACAAATCAGAGAAATACAACCTAGATGGGGCTACTGTAAGGTGGGTGCATAACTGTCTGGATTACTGTTCTCAGAGAGTAGTAATTAAGGTTCACACTCATACTGGAACCGCATAACAAGTGGGGGTTCCGCAGGGGTCAGTTTTGGAACTGGTTCTGTTCAGTGTCCTCATCAGCGATTTAGATATTGGCAGAGAGAGTACACTTATTCAGTTTGCAGACAATACCAAGCTAGGAGAGGTTGCAAGTGCTTTGGAGAATAGGGTCATTACTCAAAATGATCTGGACAAACTGGAGAAATGATTGGTGGTAAACAGGATGAAGTTTAATCAGGACAAATGCAAAGTACTGAACTTAGGAAGGAACAATCAGTTTCACACATACAGAATGGGAAGCAAATCTCTAGGAAGGTGTACTGCAGAAAGATCTAAGGGTCATAAAGGACCACAAGCTAAATATGAGTCACCAGTGTGACACTGTTGCAAAAAAAGCAAATATGATTCTCGGTAGGGATGTTAAGTAGCAATTAATTTGCTCATCAACTAGTCCATAAGCACTTCTGCATTCTGCCTTTGAAATGTACAAGAGCCCCAGTGGGAAGTCCCGCTGACTCCAGGCTCCACGCGGGTGCTTCCACTTTGAAATGCACAAGAGCCCCTTCTGGGGACTCTTGTATATTTCAAAGCTGGCACAGCCTGGGTCTAGCAGGGGAGTCCCCAGCTGATCTTGGGCTCCACCCAGCATTTCAAAGCAGCAGCACGACACGGAGAAGACTGAGAAGGAACATGATAATTTTCAAGTACCAAAAAGGGCAGTATAAGGAGCAGGGAGAAAAATTTTTCTCCTTGATCTCTGATAACACAAGCAGCAGCACGGGAGGTTTAGGTAGGATATTAGGAAAAGCTTCCTAATTGTCAGGGTGGTTAAACACTGGAATAAATTGCTTAGGGAGGTTGTGAAATCTCCATGATTGGAGATATTTATGAGTAGTTTAGATAGACATCTATCAGGGATGATCTAGATAGTGTTTGGTCCTGCAGTGAGGGCAAGGGACTGGACTTGATGACCTCTCGAGGTCCCTTCCGAGGTTCTAGTATTCTATGAGTCTATGAAATCCACAGTTTGAGAACTGAAAAACTAAGCATCTCTGAGGTTATCTTCTAGACGAGCCCCATTGGGTAAATGGAAACATTAACCTAAATGATCTATACAGAAGCCTCTGGACCCTATCAGATTGGGTCCCTAATCCATGAACTATTGGAACTCATTTACAAAACTTTCCTTAATTGTTACATGAATATATTGTCTCATATTATAGAATTAGAATTCATAATCCCTATTCCATGAGATAGTTTTAATTAAGGTATGTGTTAGCTCAAAGCTATCTTGGGATATTATTTTCCTCAAAAAGCATTTTATAAAAAAAAATGTGAATTAAATAAAAAATATTTTTTATTTTTAAAAAATCACTGATTTTATCCACCCTGCTCTGCCTGCACACAGGCCTGAGTACCCTGAACTAAGGCCTGAACCCTGGCTTGAACTCCTTGCACTGCTCGTCACCCCACCCTGAACAAGGTCATGGGCTTACTGACAGTTACTCAGCCTGTACACAAGCCTGAGCCTGCTGTTTGTGGCCCCACCCTGAGCTAGGCCAAGGGTGTACTAACTGGTGCTCAGTCTGTGAAGAGGCCCAAGCTGCTCTGATTGACTGCTGTTCTGGGAAGAGGCCCAAGCTGCTCCGATTTACTGCTGTTCAGCTGGAATATAGGCCCCCGGCACCAGGGCCCTCTGAACTAGGGCATCTTGACAGTTGTTCTGCCCAAACATAGGCTTGACTACCCAAACTGTTGCAACTCCAGCCTGAAGCAGGACTACTAACTCAGTCTGCTTCCTTGTAGTGAGGCAGCTAGAACTCCCTCCGGACCCAGACCAGTATACCAACACATTTACCTGTTAAAAAGTTTGTCTGTCTCTCTCGCTCTCTCATTCATATAGATATGCGTGTCACCGAAAACAGGATGTAATCAGCTTTTTGCCTTGTTTCTGGTACTATGGTGTACCCTTGATCTTTTATTCTGAACCCATGCATACTATGTAATAACACACCCTTATCTTAGTTCAGAGCAAATGCTTTCCAGGTACTCTCTTTGGTTTGTATGGATAATTTCTTTCCTTTCCTCTTGCCCTATATGTCCTATAATTAGTTTTCCTGGGTATTCAAGGAAAGGTTTACTTCAGCATAAATTTATAGGATTTTAACTAGGCTACAGGCCAATCAAGGATGCAAAACTGCTATAGTACAGCTCAATAATACGTACATTGAAATGCCAAACATATTTATCATGTGTAGTATTATCCGCACATATAGATATGCTAGCCAGAGTAAACCAGTCATTAACCCTGAGCAAAGTAAGTTAGAATAGAAGTTGGCATCGTTTTTTTTGTCAGCATAACTTTCTTTTGTATGAATAACTACAAAAGTTCTGAATTGTGATATGCTGCTTGCTTCAGACCTACTTTCTTGTTTATAACAATGCTAAAGAAGCTACTATCCAATCTTATTATGAAGTACTATAAAGGTAACCTTGTTTCGTAAAACCTGCCAATTTACCATATTACTATTTGAACACTTGATGTCAGTAAGAGGTTCATATCCATTTTTGTACTTGCTCTGCCTCTTAAAATAAGCAGGCATTTGCAGAAGTTTTATAATCGTACTAAATTTCAGATCTAGTCCCTGATATTATATACAGAAGAAAATATAGTTGAACCTCTCTGGTCCAGAGTGATTTTAGTTAGCCAGATGTCCACATATCATGGGTATGGCCAAATTTCCTGCAGTACGTTTATCTCCATTGGTCCTGGCTCTCAATGTTCTGTGCTGTTATTTAGCTCTAATTTACCCCTAAATGTTTTCTAAGAGCCCAGTAAGCAGTGGGAGTGTTGGTATTGCTGCTAGAAAATATTGACTTCCCATGGTTCCACAAATTCTCTGGCTCAGCATTGGTCAGGTCCCAAGGGTACTGCACTAGATTCAACCTGTACAACCATTTTGCCCACACTGTTATACTAATATCTAACAAATAAATTTCCATTCCATGCATCTGACAAAGTGGTTTTTACTCACAAAAGCTTACGCACAAATATATCTGTTAGTTTTTAAGTTGCCACAGGACTTAGTCTGTATCTGCAAAAACAGCAAAAGTGGCGGCCCCCTGACACTTATCTAAGTCAACAGAATTTTTTGAACATGTTCAAAAGTTGACTTTTGTTAAACTTACTGTTTTATCCTCCTATTCTGCAGCAAGACAATGGCCACTGTTAACAGTATTCAAAATGAAAGAAACTACTAGTTTGAGTGTAATTCCTTGCACTTAAACAAGAAACACTGGTCAGTGATAATCTCTTTAAAAACAGAACAATATTAATCATTTCTTGTTCCCATAATATGAACTAGGGGCCACCAAATGAAACTAATGGGCAGCAGGTTTAAAACAAATAAAAGGAAGTTCTTCACACAGTGCATAGGCAATCCGTGCCTGAGGAGATTGTGAAGGCTAGGACTATAACAGGGTTTAAAGAGAACTAGATAAATTCATGGAGGTTAAGTCCATAAAGGGCTATTAGCCAGCATGGGTAAGGAATGGTGTCTCTAGCCTCTATTTGTCAGAGGGTGGAGATGGATGGCAGGAGAGAGATCGCTTGATCATTACCTGTTCGATTCACTCCCTCTGGGACACCTGGCATTAGCCACTGTCAGCAGACAGGGTACTGGGCTGGATGGACCTTTGGTCTGACCCAGTATTGCCATTCTTATTTCTCATTTTCAGTATTAATATGTTAATTATACTTGGCTCCCTTTTTTCTAGATGCTTCTACTTTTGCAGAGTTTAAAATCAACTTGTTCTTATGCCAAGAAATGAATATCTACTCATCAGCATTTGAATAATGCATCAGAATGTATGTATGGCTATGACACATGTTCTAGCAACACCACCATTAAATACCATATCTTACAGAATTAGAACAGCAAGTGGTGACATATTAAGTCAAAATGATGTAGGTGGTCTATTTCTAAGGATCACACTTACTTTTAAGTAAATCTAAATTTGTGACACTTCAGGGCATGGGTAGGAGTGTGAATGGGAGGGAAGGTATTAGTCCTCCTGGAAGTACTAAGAATTTTTCAAGTTCTCTTACTCAGGAGACAGTTTCTAGGAACCAGGAATCTGAGAATTCCCTGTAACCAAACACCAAGCAAATAAAAGGAATTACTAGACCTGCTTCATTCTTCATAAGCATGAGGCAGTTTGTATGATCTCCTGTCAATTAAAAAACTGAAACCTAAAGATGCAAGACAAGACATCTTAACACAAGAACAGATTAAAGCTACAATTAAACAGCACTGGCTGCTAGCACCTTCAGAGGCTTCACGCTACGGAATGATAAGCTTGACCCGAGGCCTAGCATGACTGGGGGAAAGGTTTTTTTGGGTGCTCCGCCTGGCAAATACGAAACCTGTCGCTACCCGAAAGGGAAGGTGGGGCCATTTCCCTGGTTTGTGCTTGAACAATGGAACAGGTACCTGCCGGGGGGAAGGGAGGGATCGAGCTCTGCTCATCGCCCCCTTCCCGGGGCCGGCCAAAAGCCCGGCAATCCCAGGCCCTTCATTGTCCTGGCCACACGGAACCCCCCCGGCTGCCCAGCTGGGCTCGGGCCAGAGCGGCGGGAGCTACCTGCTCCGGGCAGCCGCAGGGCCCTGGCAGACTCGGCAGCTCGGGCCATGCCGAGGCAGACTTCAGGGACACAGGAAGAGTCAGCGCCGCTGGCCAACGCGGCCCGGCCCCCACCTTCACCTGCAGCTCGGCCTCAGCCGCTCCCGAGCCCCGCTGTCCCATGAAGCGGCGGGCGCCACCCCCCGGGGAGGGTCGGTGCAGGGCCCGGCCCGCCCCGTTACCAGCAGGGAGCCTATCGGCCCCTCTCCACCTCCCACAGCGCAGCGGCCCCGGGGTGGGAACCCGCTCGCCCCCGGCCCTTCCCTCACCAGGTGTCGCCCTTGCGCAGGGCGGTTTTGAGCAGCGCCGCGACGTCCGAGCGCTGGGTCTCCAGATCCGCCGCGCCTCCCTCCGCCATCTTCTCCCCCCGGCGGCGGTGGCGGCGGCAGCAGGGGCAGGAGCGGGCCGCGCTGCATGCTGGGAGTGACGCCAACGGGGAGCCGCCCTCGCCACCGCAACAGGGAGGCGGAGACAAGAGGGGAGACCGCGCGTGAACTGCGGGCGCGGGGAGCCGCTGCTGCCCTCTGGCGGGCTGGCGGGGTCCGCTCCGCCTCTGGCGGGGTGGGAAGGGGGGAGGAGCAGGCGAGAGGGAGCGGGGACGCGCCGCTATCCCAGGCCTGGACTCTTCCAAGCCGCGTGCGCCTGGCCCTGCGTCGCGGGCTGGGACCTGCCGCCCAGAGCCTGGCCCCAGTGCGGCTGCCCAGCCTGGGATGCAATGGGGCAGGGCTGCAGGCAGCCTATTTGAAACCCAAGGGGTGACGCCCCCACACTTCGCAAAGCCCTTCCCCCAGCCTTGCGGGAGGGACGACTAGACTCAGAGTCCAATTAATGTCGGGGGACAAATAATGACAAAAAAGGGTCAAGGGGTGCGGGTCACAGGTTTAAAACAAGGGAACCGGATGGGGACACCGAGTAGAGCACCCCGGGCAGCGCCATTGCTCCTTAAAGCTGTTGATGGAGTCAGTGGATGCTGCCCAGAGGAACTCTGCCCCGATATGTGACACTAGGGAGGAACGGCAGTAGGCCCCGCAGCCACAGAGCACCCCCTCCTCTAGCATCCTCCTCCTGGCATTGCATATTGAGGCTTTCGCCAGGGCCAGGAGCAGGTGACAAGAAGGTCTCACGACTTTGTGGGGCCACCACTAGGGTGTGCATAAATAAAGAGGTGTGGGGAAAAGTGCAGCCAGAACCTCAATAAGAGGTTCTGGAGGAGCCAGAATATGGGCTGCAACCTGGCGCATTCTAGGTATGCGTGCGCCAGGTTATCCCTCACGCCGCAGAAAGGACAAATGTCTGGGATAAGGGTGAACCGCACCAGGTAAACACCCGTGCTCATGGCTCCGTGAAGGAGCCGCCAACTCATGTTTCCGATGGGCTGCAGATTTAAGATGGAATACATGCTAGCCCATCGGCATTCCCCACCTCGACTGGTCCGTAGGTAGTTCCGCCACTTGGTGTCGGGGCGGGACACTGGAGTGAGGACATGCAGCACATGGAGCATGAGCATGTACAGATGGTCCCTAGGCAGGGTTCGAAAACAGACTGGCTGCAAATCTGGCAACAAGCTGGAGGTCCAGAGGTCGGGAAGCTGGGGGAGGGCTCCTCAAGAACAGGGGCCCAAGAAAAAGGGCCAGAGGGCTTGCAGTGAGGGTTGGGGCATGCCCTCTCGCAGGGCTTGTTGCAGGAAATCGAGAGCGGGCTGTGACAAAGCAGCCTTCACCTCCTAGAGTGCAGGGGAGTTCCGGTGGTGGAGAGCCCCATGCACTGAGCGAGTGCTCAGGGATCCAACCAGTCCCCCCTATCATAGTCCAGGAGGTCTCCGACCTTGGTGGTTTCTGCCAGGATCAGCAGGGCTCGCCGAGCGCCGGCGAGCCCCACTCACCAGCCGTGCGATTCTGCATTCTGCGCATGCGCAGATCGCTTGGCGCCGGCTCTTCCAGGGTGTAATCTACTTGCCACGGGCAAGTAGATTACACTGTTTGTTGAGCCCTGAGGATCAGCCTCCAGCGCGCTGAGGGAGACTCCGCCATCTGCACACACAAGGCTGGATTGTGGAGCAGGGGCTCACAAGGAGGTCTGTTCCTTCGATGGCTGTAGGGTAAACTGAGGCAGCCCATGGTATTTCAGTAAGAACCTCTGTTCAATCCTAAATTTGAGACAGGCCTGTAACTTAATAGCACGGATAGTTAGCCTGAGTAGAGGGACCTTGGGAAGGCACAGTTGCCCTGGCAACCACATTCCAAGGGGCCGCACCAACTAATACCAACACAACCTTGCTAACATGTTTTGCTTTAATCCTAGATAATGGGCCCATAAACTCATGGATCACATCAGCACGAGGCGCCAGTAACCCCTTCACAAACGCATCATAATTTAACTAGACAAAAGTTGCTATTTAATTGTCTGTTTGTTGATGTTGGCTTATTTAGCTTGTTATGGAAACTATTTGTATTAGAGATAAGGAGTTTGTTTAGCAATGGGTGGAGATGCTGTGTAACCTTTGTAGTTTATTGGCTTACGTGCTCATTTCGTCTTGCCTCCAGACCCTATCAAATTGCTTCTCCTCTGTCCATCTGCTGCCTATATAATCTACTGTAATGTTTTGCTTAACCAGTGTTCACCGGGTTAACCCCTGGTTGTCACTCCACCAGCGCTGAGTGTGTAATAAATCCTCTGACTTGTTTTCACCTGCATCCAGAGTGTCCAGAATTATTCCCTACAATGGCCACAACGGACCTGGTTGCCGAGAACAGATTCCAAGTCTGGAGGAGTTCCTGGTAGAACTCCGGCAGCTCTGGGAGGTCTCGCAGAAGACCCCCTCGGGTGGAGAAAAAAGAGCTGCCAGTCTGGGGCAGGACGGGGAGCGCCGCCCACCAGCGTAAAGTACCCCACTATCCTGGGAGCAAAGCCCTAGAGCCCAGCAGGGTGAGGCAGTGTCTCTTACTGCACGCCAGTCTGTTGGCAGGATGGAGAGATAGACACACTTCCTAGGGGCAGTCTCAAAATCTCTGGCCAACAAAGGCAGGCGCCTTTTCCAGGCCTGGCAAGCGTCTCTCTCACCGACAGCGTGGGTCCAATAAAAGACCCCTCCCCACATAGCCTGGGACTTTCAGGGTATCTCTAAACTACATCACTCTTTCAAAAGAGGGATGTAAATTAGACAGATAGAAATTGCAAATGAAGCCTGGATTTGAATTTCCCGTGCTTCGTTTGCATAATGGCGGTCAGGCGGTTTTTCGAAAAAGGGCTTTTTGAAAGTAAAATCAACGTCTAGATGTGGTTCTTTCGGAAAAAAAAAAACAACCTTTTTTGAAAGATCCTGTACTCCTCAAAAAATGATCCCCATGTAAACCCAAACTGCAACAGCGGGCCGCAAACAAACGGGCCACATGTTGAGTAGCCCTGGTATATATGTATATATGCATATGTCTGTCTTTAAATCAATAGTTAATTTACATGCAGCATCTGGAATTACATAAAGATGTATTTCAATATTGTATACACTAGGCATATGGTCTTTACTATTGTATTATATGCTTACTTTTAATTACAGCCTCTCCCAGAGTTATGAACAAGTTACGGACCAAACACTTGGCCGTAACTCGATCTGTTCGTAACTCGGACCCCATTGAGTTACATAGTGACCGTAACTCGACCGTTCGCAACTTGGGGACCGGTTGTATGTATTCAGTAGTGTAGATTCTACTAAAGACTTGTTCAAACTGGGATACTGTGGATAATTGAGTATACAAGAATAGGTTGTTTGCTGAGGAGAGAACTGCAAAAAATTCAAAGAATAAACAGCAATGAATATTCAGAAAGGAAATACACATTTTTGGTCAGCATTTTGCAGACCCCACAGAGAATGGGTAGATGATATAGTAGATTGGTGCGGAGCTAGTCTATAGAAACTAAGCCACTCCGCACTAGAGAGGGAAAGATGGAAGGAAATAGGGAGGCATCGGACACCAACAAGTATAGAGCCCACGGTTATTGATGATGATGATGATATCATAATCCTAACAAGAAAGATATCTGAACCGTCCTTGGCTGCTGCTGTGGCCCTCCAAATAGCTAGGGTATGTTTTGGTGATTAGATGTTTTTTTTAATGATCTATTTAGAGGAATAAATGAGAGAAAGGGCAAGAGCAACTGTTTCAATGAACAGAAAGATTGTCTTTGTACGTAATAGGAATGTTAGTGTGTACTCATTTACACAATTAACCAATAAGTCTGAGCTCACCAGTTAATCCAAACAGTTACATGAACCCCTCACCTTTCAGCTAGGTGAGGAGAAGTGGAAGCCCATGCCCATGAGGAACTTGCTTTCTGTGAGCACCAGCTGGTGCCTGACCCCCTGCATGTAAATGTGTAACCACTAAAAAATTCAGCGATTATATATTTACAAAAATAAATGTTTTTTATCATCCCTAGTACATAGCTTGTTGCTGGAGGCTATTCTAGAACTAATATAAATGACCTATTCAGCCTAAGTTGAGAAGCATGAGAACTAATGACTGTAGCGAGACTGCACAAAAGTTAATTTTTGTCTTGTAATGGGATCAAGTTGACTGTTGTAATAACTCTAAGGGAAGCAATCTCCACCTTCCTGCCTACTGCATGGTTGTACAGTCAGATGGGGCATTTGATCTGCAATTAATAGATCTGGAACTCTGTCTCAGCTGAAGAATTAGGATAACTGAAAATGAAACTGTTTAATCTTTAGCTCCTACATGCAAGAGAGAGGTTGGTTTTTTACAAGCCTGTTCTTCAAGAGTTATTGGGGTTATTTTATTTAATACATGTAATACAATGTTTAAAAATATTTCCATAAATACTTAGCCCTTACGTAGTATTCTGTATCTTCAAATGCTTTATGAATATGAAGTAATCTTCTCTACATATAATTTAGAGTGCATCTTTGTGTGTCTGTCTGCAAGTCTTGCTGTTCAAGAACTCCTAAACCAGTGTTTCTTACACTTTTTAATACCAAACAATAATTTTTTTTATGAGTAACACCAAGGATTTTTTGTTGAGGAAAAAGAAGGTCAGGGGGAAAGTTACTGAGGAAAAAAAAAGGTTGGGGGAAAAGTTATAGAGCAAAAAAAAAAAAAAAAAAAGTCGCCTGCCCCTTTAAAGGCAGCCATTTTGAACTCTGTTATTCTCCACGGCACAACTCCAACTGCCTCGCGACACACCGGTGTGCCATGGAACATAGTTTAAGAAACACTGTCCTAAACGGTTAGAGGTAGGGTTACCATATTTGGCATGCAGCTTCCTTTTCTCCTAACTTAAAGCAAGGTCGGGGGTTGGTTGTGCCAGGACAACCGGAAGCCCCAGGAAAAGGACTGTTTCCCATAACATACAAGGGAAGGTCCTGTTTGAAGGGATGCAATACTGAAAGTGGCCACTAGAGGCAGCAAGCCCGCAGGAAAGAGCTATCCTACAGAGGGTCCATGGGGAAGCCATATCACCAAGGGAGTGGCCAGCAGGACTGAGGTTCCACTATCTTGCCTGCAAACACACCAGGTAACTAGCCCCCCTGCCCCAAACCCTTTGCCCTCCTCCCTGCCTTTGGCCACAGCACCAGAGGGCAGAAAGAGGCCTTTCTCAGCTAAGTGGTATTGCCGGGAGGGAGAAAACACCCCTGGGGACCAGGCTGGGGGTGCTGGAGGAATAGAAAATGCCCTGGGCAGGCAGGGGGAGGAAGGGGAACAGAAAATGCCCCCGGTGGCCAGGGGAGCACTCGGGGGGAGAGAAGAGGCCCATGAATGGTTAACCATCTTTGATAAGCATCTCCCTTACTGGTTCATGCTTACGGGTTACGGTTAATCAGTGGGCTGGAGCAGTTCCCCACCTGCCATGGGTAGGTGACTGTTACAGCCATGAGGCACCTTCCACACTGCAGGCAGGGGCGCTCCAGCCCAGCCAGAGCAGCCCCTGTCCACAATGAGCCTAGCCTCACCAGAGCAGCCCCTGGCCACGGTGGGCTCGGCCTGGCTGGAGCAGTCCCCCAGCCCGTGGCCAGGAGGGGAGCTCCAGCCCAGGCTCCATTTAATCTGTTAAGCAATTAATCAACATTTCAATGCTAAACTGATTAACCAGGATATTATGTCCCTATCATAAAGCACTTCTCTCAGTAGTTGCATAGGTGCCAGACTCAGAGGGCTATTGCCCAGCTACTTTTTGACCTGCCACAGTCCAGCTTGGGACAGGTGACCCAGTGGCACCATGGCCAGTTTATCACAAGGAAGACCTTCACCTGTACATTGTGGTGAAAGCCAATGGCAGCAGAATGGGGAAAGGGGGGGCATTGGCTAGGGAAGGAAGCTGAATCAGTCCTATGGGATAGGAACCATTTCAGACTGAGTTCAAGGTGGGCTTCCTCTTCAATCAACAATCCCTAAAGGCCTCCTATCCCCCAGAGACTGGACCTGAACCTTCCTACCAGCATGGCCCCCCAACTTTAAATGGTACACTTCAGGCTATGTACGTGCTTGAATTAACTATTTTGAATTTTAAAAAAGGGGAAAAAACCCTTCCAGAGCCCAGGGTATCTTAATTATATTTTTTTTAAATATGAGCTGGCTGATTCTATAAAATTTTAGAATGTAGAAACAACTAGTCAAAAATACCAGTTTTAAAATCTGATGTCAGTGTTCCTGGGTACACTGGTCTGTCCTGCCAACTAAATGAGCCTATCTCTGTGATAAATGGCCCCTTATACCAAGAATCAGCAATATTCAGGTTACTCCTGATATCCAAAGGATTAGTCACATCAGGTCAATTGCATTTTGGGTCTCACACCAATAACAATGCTTGTAGCCAATTCTATAGTAAACTCTATGAAGATTTATTAAATAGGAAAAGGAAATTAGAGACTTATGTACAAAGTTAAATGAAGTGAACAGACATATGAATAAGTTAGAAACAGAAAGGAGCATAAGCTTCGGCAAGTCCAGTGTAAGAGGATAACTTGGCAGGCCAAAAAAGCATTTGAAGAGGAACTAGCAAAAGACATGAAAGCTAATAGCAAAAGAATTTTTAAAGAATTTCAGAAGCAGGAAGCCAATCACGGAGGTCACTGTTATCAAGATGCTAAGGGAGCATTCAAAGAAGCTATCCCATATTGAGGTGTCAGTAGAAGAGGTTTATGGAAAAAAACCTGATAAAGTAAACAGTGATAGATCACCAATACTAGATAGTATTCACCCACAAGTTCTAAGGGAACCCGGTTTATGAAACTGCAGAACTAGTGACTGTAGTATGTAAACTATTGCTTAAATAAGTCTCAGAACCAGATGGAACAAAGCTGATGTAATGCTGATTTTTTAAAAAAGGCTCAAGGCAATCCTGGCAATTACAGGCTGGTAAGCCTTACTTCAGTACCAGGCAAATTGATTGAAACTATAATAAAGAACAGAATTATCCAACACATGATATATTGGGGAAGAGTCAATACAGCTTTGTAAAAGAGAAATTATGCCTATTAGAGTTCTTTGAAGGAGTCAACAAGCACATGGACAAGGGTGATCCAGGGGGTATAGTGTGTTTGGACTTTCATAAAGCCTTTGAAAAGTTCCCTTACCAATTCTCTGAAGCAAACTAAGCAGTCATGGGATGAGAGGGAAGGTACTCAGCCCTGCCACTGAGCTTCTGTACAACCATGGATAAGCCATGCCTGTTCGGGCTTGTCTTATTAATATTATAATCACCTCAGGACAAGAACTGTCTTTTACTGTGTCTGGATAGTCCCTAATCTTGTTTGGCCCTTCAGGTGTTATTTTATTATGGGTTGTTGACCTTCTCGAGTCCAGCACTCTCAGAACCTGACCAGTGCTGAACCAGAGAATTTACTGGACCACGGGAGGTCAATATTGTCTAGCAGCATTACCAACACTTCCATTGTTTACTTGGCTCTTAGCTCTAATTTATGCCAAATGTCTTTTAAATAACAGCACAGAACACTGAGAGCCTGGACTGGTGGCTGTAAACAAACTTTATGGGATGTTAGGAAACTTGACCACACCCATGGAATGTGGACATGTGGCTAACTAAAATCATGCTGGACCATAGATGTTGCTGGACCAGAGAGGTTCAACCTGTACAAATAATTAATAATGATAATATAGGTATACTGTTGAGTCTTTATACTACTCTTTGGTTGGTGCATTTGAATCTGATGTACCAAATGTAAATGCATTACGTTTAAGGGAGAATGTCACCTTTTTATTCTATAAATTTGACGTGAACATAACTGTCCCAGGAGACGACTTACATTTAGGGTAAGTGAAGTTAGACTTGACTCTTGAAATAACTGAAGTAAAAAGCAAAAAATTCTAAGGAAAGAAATATATTATAGCTATTTTATTAAATTGTTATAATATATGGAAAATCCACTGGAAGCATGACATATTGTAAGAAATGGTTGGATAGGTAGCAGATGAAATCCATCCATTTGCTAATATACGCTTAGTTTAACTAACTTACATTTACATAGTTTGACTAACTTAACTAGATTTGACTACTCTTTGTGGAATGAGCAACATAAGATAGGACTATTAATAGGATGTAAGCACTATGCCAAAAGAATAAAGCAAAAGGCCTACTGTCTAGTGAAAAGGAGAGCTGAGAAGTCTCTAAAGACACTGAAGTGTAATTAGAAAAGATTAGTAGATTGCAAGTTCAGAAAGGAATTGTCAGTGACTAGGAGATGGGCAGTTGTGTTAAGTGGCTGCAACAGGAGGCTGAGCTGGGGTCAGTAGGCAGAGACGAGGGTTATAACTGCAGTCAAAGATTCTAGGACAGGAGTTGGGAACCTTTTTTGGGTTGGGGGCCACTGACCCACAGAAAAATCAGTCAGGGGCCTCACACAAGTGAGAACCAAAACCAGCCAAACAAACCCTCGCTGACGTGGCTCTCAACTGAGAAGGAGAAAGACACTCCTCACGTTCCCCTCACACACTAGAGCCTAGGGGGACCCAGCCTAGTAGATTTTGTGTTCTCCAACGCTATAGTGGAGGACTGGAGTGCCTGTATGGGCTTCCCAATGCTGCAGAGAGGGCTGAGCCTCTGGGGCTGGATCCAGACAAGCTGGGGGCCACACCCCATCCAGGGCCTTAGGTTTCCCACCCCTGTTCTAGCAGAACTGGCTTACCTGAAGGGAGACAAGGAAGGAACTGTCACAGCCAGGACCAAATGCTTTGAAATACTGCTCAGCTGCTGTGGAGCTTAAGAACTGGTCTGCCAGCCAGTCAAGCAGTATAGTTAATCAGAGAGCTTTCTGCAGGCCAGCTACACTTGTTAGGCTGTCTGGAGATTGGCTCTGCTGCAGACCCTGCTTTCTGACAGGGTCATTTTGATTATCTACTCTGACCTCCTGTATAACACAAGCTATAGAAAATAACTCCTAGAGCAGATCTTTTTTAAAAACATTCAATCTTGATTTAAAAATTGTCAGTGATAAAGACTCCACCATAACACTTGGTAAATTCTCTCAGCGGTTAATTTAACTCTCTGCTAAAATTTTACACCTTATTTTCAGTCTGAATTTGTCTAGCTTCAGCTTCCAACCACTGGATCATGATATACCTTTCTTTGCTAAATTGAAGAGCCCATTATTAAATATTCCCTTTACTTGTAGACAGTAATAATGTTATTCCTTAACTTTCTCTTTATTAAACAAACTCGAAGATTTCCCCAATGTTGCTCAGGTCTTTAACTCAAATAAGTTTTGTATTTCTTCATTTAAATCATTGTTCTGGGACTAGGGGGGCTGGGGATGAGGGGTTCAGTATACAGGCTGGGAAGCAGGCAGCATGGTCCCCTGGGCACCTCATGGTCTCTGTGAGGCATGGCCTGCTGTGCAGGCCACACATGGCCTTGTTCCCGGGACATCCCCCTCCTCTGGCCCGAGGACTGTTGGTCACTGTTCACAGTGGAGGGCATGGCCTCAGGGACAGTGTCTGCATGGATGACTAACTAACTCTCCCTCTTTGTGTTCTCCACAGCCAGGACTGAGGGGTGAGCCATGGCACCAGAGCCAGCCGCCAGAGCTCAGGGGACCTGAAGGCACACCAAGATCCAGGAAGACCTCATGCGCCAGCAATGTCAGCATCCTGTGCAACATGCGGCAAACCCTGGCACAGAAGATACGTGATAATGCTGAGGAACCACACTTGGGTCCAGTTCATGCAGCGGTGTGATAACATGTGTGCATGATGGCATACCTGCCTGCTGCTGCTGCTCCTTGCTTCCATCCTCCAGCCCCCCCTGCTATGCCCATTTCCACTCTGCCTGCCTCCCATGCGATGCCTCTGCCCCTTCCTCCTGTCCCCCTGCCATCCTGACCCCACTCCAGCCCCCCTCCTGCCCATCTCCCTATGTTCCTGGACCCATCCAACCCCAATTCCGACGAGGTCCCCACACCCAAGGTGGCACATCTAGCTGCCCCCATGTGATGACCCCCCTCTCCCTCCAGGTAATCCACCCCCTTCGCCTGCACACCTTTTTTCAATGTAAATACAGACTTCGTTTTGTTCAGAATCAAACAGGTGTTTTTATTGAGAGGTCAGGGAAAGGGGAAAGGGAGGGGTTGTGGTGGGAAAGGGTTGTGGCAGCAAGCCAGAGGCCCCTGTTGGGGATGCCCTGGGGAGAGTTACTGGGGTGTTTGAGAAAACCTCTCTCTCAGGGCCTCCTGGATGCACACCTCGGCCTGATGGGCTTGGCAGATCGCAGCTGCTGGAAGGCTTGCCCCTCACTGCCGGCATGTGCCGCCAACCCTGGGAGGAAGGCCTCCCCCTTCCTCTCCACAATGTTGTGGAGGACACAACATGCCGCGATCACCTCGAGATGTTGTGCTCTCCCATGTCGAAGCAGGTCTGCAGGCACCTGAATCACGCCTTCAGACACCCAAAGGCACTCAACTTGGATTCAGGCCCAGCTAAGGTGGGCATTAAATTGGTCCCTGCTGGAGTCCAGGTGGCCTGTTTACAGCTTAATTAGCCACGTCCTCCACAATGCATAGTGGCATCTGCATGTCCCCAATGGCAAGTTCATGGCAGGGGAAGAATGTGCTCACCTCCAGCTTGCCATAGAGGCTCAAGTTCCTGAATATGCGGGCATCATGTGCCCTGCCCAACCACCCGACAAAAATGTCTGTGAAGTGTCCACAGTGGTCAACTAGGGTCTGCAGCACCATTGAGAAGTAGCCCTTCTGATTAATGTACTGGGCCACTTGATGTTTCGGTGCGTGGATTGGGATGTGGGTCCTATCTATGGCTCCAGCGCAGTTCGGGAACGTCAGGGCAGCAAATCCAGCCATGATTGGGTCCAGGTCTCCCAGGCGGATGACCCTCAAAGCAGGCTGGAGTTGATGGCCTTCACCACCTGCCGAAGAAGACAAACACACAAAACAGAGAATGAGAGAGGGAGGTATCCGACCCCCTCCCAAACCCACTCCCCTTCAAACACCCCAGGAGCCACCCCCTATGAGGCTGCCCACCCCCCAGCAGCAGGGCTGTGTGAGGGTGGGGTGGCACAACCCCCTGGGATGGGGCTTTCCCCCACCCCCACACCACTCCCTATCCCCCTTTCCCGAGGGTCCCCCTTTAACAGGACTTCCCCCCTTGCAGGGACTGCAGCCCAAGAGTGCCTTATCTCCATGAGGAGGGCCCCGACCATGGATTTTCCCATGCCAAACTAGTTGCCCACCAACCAGTAGCTGTCGGGGGTGGTGAGTTTCCAGAGGGCCATTGCGACCTGCTTCTCCAGGGGGATGGTGGGCCACAGGTGGGTGTTGTGTCTCTGGAGAGCGAGGGTGAGCCAGGCACACAGCTCCAAAAAGGTGGCCTTCCACATGCAGAAGTTTTGGAGCCACTGCTGGTCATCCCACCACTCCATGACCAGCCGGTTTCACCAGTCCAACTGGTGTCCAGCCTCCAGCAATGCCTTTCCACTGTGGGGTGTGGTTGCCAGAGTGTAACTCCCACACCCAGGGAGAGGGTCCCCAGAATGATCTTGGGGTCGAGCTTGTGCAGGACCAGGAAGGCAGCTGGCACAAAGTGCTGCAAAAACTTCAGCATGGCTGTGAGGGGCCATCGCATGCCCAGGGGCAGGTCCGGCTCCATGGCACAAAGAACAAAGCTGTGGCGTCCACAAAAGCAGGGCAACCACAGCAGGCAATGTGAGAGCTTTGCTGTCCCTCAAAGAGATAGCAAGCATGCAGCAGAAGCAGAGAAACGGCTGTCCAGGGGGTTCCCTTTAAGCACGTGTCTCTGCAAGGCACTAGCACTCAGAAGCAACTGGTGACCTAAAGCTCTGCCTGAAGTGGTTCTGGGTGGCCTTTTATGCAAGAGAGGGTCCAATAAGTCTGGGCACTCTCTTTTGAAAAAGCAGATGACTTTTTCGATGCTCTTTTGTGTGTGGATGCTCTCTTTCAGAAGTTTTTTCGGAAGTTCTCTTCCAAAAAAAACTTCTTCCAAAAGAAGCCCGCAGTCTAGATATAGCCAAAAATGTTAAATAGTGAAGGGCCAAGAACTAATACCTATGGGACCCCAGCTGAAACACATCCACTTGAGGATTTCCTTTTTACAGTTACATTTTGAGACCTGTAAGTTAGCCAGTTTTTAATCCATTTAATGTGTGCCATGTTAAATACAATTATAATGTTATAAAATAATCAAAATATGTGTTATCAAGTCAAATGTCTTACAGAAATCTGCTATTCCACCAACATTGCCCCTTTATCAATGGAACTAAAAGAGATTTCAGGTTAGTTTGATAGAATCTATTTTCCATAAATCTATGTTGATTGACTTTAATTGTATTACCCCTTAATTCATTATTAATTGAGCCTCCATCTGCTGCTCCATTATCTTGTCCAGGACCAATGCCAGACTCACAGGCATATAATTAATCAGGTTATCCTGTTTATCCTTTGTAAATATTGACTCATCATTAGCTTTCTTCCTATTTTCTGGAACTTCCCCAGTGTTTCCAGACTTATTGAAAAATCAACATTAATAATTCAGTGGTCACTTCAGTTTGCTTTTAAAACTCTTTGATGCAAGTTATCTGGACTTGCTGATTTAAAAGGGTATGTCTACACAGCAGTGTTGTTTCAGAATAACGGGCATTATTCCAAAATAGCATAGTGCATGTCTACACAACAAGCCTTTATTTCAAAATAATGTTGAGCTGGAGGACTTCTTTCTCCGACTCATGGTAACCCTCATTTCATGAGGAGTAAGGAAAGTCAAAGGAAGACTATCTGCTTATCAGATAGTCAACAGGCTATTCGATTAGTCAGTTACTCAAAATTTAACATCCCTAGTGTAGACAGCACTAAAAGCTGAATTAAGCTATTTCAACTTTAGCTACGCAATTGATGTAGCTGAAGTTGCATAGCTTAATTCAACTTTAGCCCTTCTGTGTAGATATAACCATAAATGTCTAACATTGCTAACATTAGTATCTTCTGTTTAACATCCCCCCACTCTCCCTAGATTCTAGTGGAATGGAAAGAATTATCATATGATAAATAAGGCCTGTAGCTGGTTAGGCCTCCCGGAGGGGCTCCTCTGCCTCCAGGTCAGTGGGTGGCCACTCCGCCCCACTACTGCGGGCACTAAAACAAACCCCCAGTTCAGTAGTCCAGCAACCCCAGCCTTGCTTCAGGGCTGGGCGAGAGGCAAACAGTTTGGAGCCCTGCCTTGGTTCAGGGTGGGCAACAGGTAAACAAACACTGGTAAAGAGCCCTTGCCCTTGGTCAGAGTGGGGAAGCAAACACAGTCAGTAAAGAAGCCCAGGCCCTGGTTCAGGGTGGGCAGCAATTCAACACACTTGTTCAGGAGTTCAGTAGCAGAGCCTTGTTCAGGTGGGGCAGTAAATAAACACCAGTACAGAGCCCTGGCCCTAGGTCAGGGCAGGGCAACAAACAAACAGATCAGGAAGCCATGGCCCTAGGCCAGGATGGGGCTACATGTCCACAGTTAGTTCAAAGAGCCCTGGCCCTAAATCAGGGTGGGGCAGCAAACACACACAGTAAAGAGCCTGGCCATAGGTCAGGGCAGGGCAGCAAACAAACACAGTTTAGCAGTTTAGTAGCCGGTGATTTATCTCCTTGTTCAGGAGGGGTTCAGGCAACTCGCCTGTGGTGGCAGAGAGAGGGAGACTGCCATCTGATAGGTAGGTGTCAGGGAGGACGCAGGTCCACCCACTCCACTGTGTCCCAGCCCAGGGCCCTAATAGCAGCAGTGCAGTCTGCTGCTGGGTCAGCGGGGCTCCAGCCCGAAACACGCTGACCCAGGCTTTTAATGGTCAGCCATGTTCCCTGGGTCACTTCCCTTCTTCTCCTCAGCGCATACCTGGGTGTCAGGCCAGTCTCTCAGGAGTTCAAGGTTGCCAGGTCCAGCTGGGGTCTGGGTGGTCTAGGCCAGTCCTCAGCTGCTTGAAGGTCCAGCAGTCCCAGCCAGTCCCCCTCAGCGCCCGGTTCCAGGAGAAGGAGGAGGGTGTGGTAGCTGCTCCTTCCTGTCCTGTGATGTTGCTGCTACGCTCCACAACTTGCTGCTGTCTGGGAGGGGGGACCCTGCCAGCTTGCTCCTCCCAGAGGGAGAGGTGAAGAGGACCCACCACCACCAGCACCGCTATCCAGAGACCTTTCCCCGCTGCCGCCTGCCCGCTGCTGTACCACCTGCAACCCCATTGAGGAGGAGGAAGAAGAGGCCCACCACCTAGACTGTGGACGGGGTTTATTTTTTGGAACTGAGCTTTAACACCTGTGCTCTGGGGTGGTGGTAAACTGAGTTGCTGCGAGGGGAGCAGAGGGAAAGGCGTGGAGCCCTCCCTCCAGTCCAGCATACACCCTTTCTACTGCCACCCTCCACCAACCCCCCCTTGTACTATCCGGACCTGCTCTTTGCCCTCGGTGGGGCTAGCTGCTCACCCCCTTTTCCACCTTGGGATGGTTTGTGCAGGAGCAGGTGAGACACTGAGCCCACGAGCGCTAGTGGGTGCACTCCCCCCTCCCTCAGCTACATTGGCTGCGGGGTCTCTCCCACCCCTTGCCTCACCCCTTCACTTCCCCACCACAGCAGCTGGCCTCCCTGCTGCCTGCCTCACCCTAGCAGCCCAGTCTGTTTTTCCTTCCTTCCCTGGAACTTGGTTTGTTGCTTGCCCTGCCCAGACCCTGAAAGTTTGTTTGTTTGCCTGCCATACCTGATCTCCATGCAGTTCTCTGGGGACCATCCCCTTGCCCCCATTGCAAGTTCTGGCCCCTCTCTCCATCCTGATCCTTCCCCATGCCCGTCCATACCCCCGGTCCTGATCCCACCCCATTTATGATCCCATCTCCATTCCCTTTCCTAGTTCCGCTCCCACCACCACCCCGATCCCCACTCCTGTCCCCGGCCCGACTTCCAATCTGACCCTACTTCCCCTTCTGTCCCAACCACAATGCCCGTTCTCCCTCCACTGCCCCCCCCATCCCATTGCTATTGCCACCCCTTGGGGGCTGTCTTGTTGCCATTAGTATTCCAGCTCTTCCAGAACCTCTTATTGAAGTTCTGGATGCACTTTTCCCCTTACCTTTTTATTTACACACACCTCATCCATGGCCCCACAAAGTTGCAAGACCTGCTCATCAACCTACTCCTGGTCCTGGCGAAAGCTGCAATATACAATACCAGGAGGAGGATGCTGGACGAGGGGGTGCTCTGCAACTGTGGGGCCTACTTCCATTCCTCCCTAGTGTCATGTATCTGGGCAGAGTTCCTCTGGGCGGTGTCCACTGGCTCAATCGACAGCTTTGAGGAGCAATGGGCACTATCCAAGGTTCTCTGCTTGGTGTCCCCATCTGGCTCCCATGTTTTAAACCTGTGACCTGCACCCCGTGACCTGTTTCTCATTATTTGTCCTCTGGAATCAGTTGATCCCTAGGTCCAGTCGTCCCTTCTGCAAGGCTGAGGGAGGGCCTTTTAGAAACAGGAGGGCTGATGCTTGCCCACCCTGGGGTTTTGAAATAGTGCCCCACTATAGGCCCTACTAGCATCATGGGATGATTGTCCAAGAATTGCTTCTGAGTTGCAGACAAGCTATGGAAAATTGCAAAAAAGTAATAATGGACCTTTTTATTTGTGGGATTATTTGCTGTCAGCCATCGGGGGTGAAAATAGGGGCTCCTTCTGCCAGCTGCCCAGGCTCCCACTGTTAGCTCCTCACATGATGGGGCTTTTGCTGTCAAAATTGTAATGGAATCCTCGTATTGTGGGATCCCAAATTTACAATATTGCAAATTAAGTAGGCCCTTAAGGATTTTTTTACCCAATATATAACCTGTATAACCTGTATTTTTACCCGATATATAACCAGGGAAAGAAAGACACTGTGACAAGCTGCAGAGATTATTTCAAATAACAATAGACTCAAATTGGCTGAAAAGGTGAGTATGGCAGGAATTAAAAACAAAAGCTTAGTTAATATTATTTAGTCCCAAACTTGGAGACTTGTTAAATTATTTATTTGCATAGTTTGTACGGTAGCGAGTGATGGAAGAGTTGTCTAAGGAAGTGGTTGTATTTTCTTTTATTTCATTGTAGGAGTTAGAGAATTGAGTTCTAATTTTCAGAAGAGCTAAGTACCCAGGACTTCAGCTGGCATAAGTGGTTATTCAGAACCTCAAAATCAGAACCTGTGAGAATAGTGTGTGTCTGTGGGACTGATCTTATATCTCTAGGGGTATGTCTAGACTGCATCCCTCTGTCGGCAGAGGGATGCAGATTAGGCAGGTCGACATTGCAAATGAGGCAGGGATTTAAATATTCCATACCTAATTTGCATTAAAATGTCCGCTGTGTTTTGCCGACTCAGCACTTTGTCGGCAAAAAGCAGCAGTCTAGAGTGGGATCTGTCAAGAAAGAAAGCCTTTTTTGACAGATCCCTTAATTCCCCTGCAAGGAGGGAGGATAGCTCAGTGGTTTGAGTATTGGCCTCCTAAACCTAGGGTTGTGAGCTCAATCCTTGAGGATGCCATTTGGGGCAAAAATTTGTCAGGATGGTACTTGGACCTGCTGTGAAGGCAGGGGACTGGAATTAATGACTTTTCAAGGTCACTTTTAGCTCTAAGAGATAGGTGATCTCCCTTCATTATTATCCCAGAGCCAGCAGTCACTGCCCCTGACCCAGTGGCCTCAAAACATGAGCCAGCCAGTCTGCCAGCTCCCAGGATACTGTCAGGGCCATGAGAAGGCAGGCACCTTCCTTGTCCAGGGTGGAGATCATGGACCTTATTCAGGTTTGGGGGGGATGCCCCTAATGTCCATGATCTCTGCACTAGACGGAGGAACATAACTGTCTATGGCAGGATAGCTGCCAGCCTGGCCACCAAAGGCCACATGCGAACCCAGGAGCAGGTTCACATGAAAATCAAGTTGGTCTGGTGAGGCCCTAAGCTTCCCCCTTCCTCCTCCCAGGTTTTCCCCTCTCCTGCCTCTTTTCCCCAGTCTCACCAAAGTTTCATCCCCCCCAGTTTTTGTTAAATAAAGAGAGTTTGTGTTCATGAAAATACGTGTATTTTATTTGACATCAGGAAGGGGGGGTTAGGGAGGGGTAAGTGGAAGGACGTGAGGGAGGAATGGGGCACAAGCCCCCAGTGGGGCAGACCAGAGAGGCTCTTAGTGCTCCTTAGGGTGGAAGCTCTCCTGCAGTGCCTCCTGCATACTGACAGCCCCCCGATGGACCTCCCGGATGGCAGCCTGCAGAAAGTGCAGCCAGGCTCACAGCAACACGTCCACGAGAAGCACCAGAGTGCCCAGGGGCAGCTCTGACTCCATGTTGCAGAGTGCTGTGGTGTCCCGAGTGAGGGCAACCAGAGCACACAGAGACAAAATGCTTTATTGTCCCTCATCGAGGTAGACAAGCAAGCAGGGAAACCTGAGAACTGGCTGTCGGGGTGGGGGGGGGGAGCGGTGTCCCTTTAAGCACAGACCTCAGATAGCCTCAGGCAGCAACCCCACACAGTAAGTCCTGACCTGGAGCCCTGCTGGAACTGGTTCCGGCCAGCCTTAAATGCGATTCAGAGTCCACTCAGTGTGGACGTGCTATTTCGAAATAGCAAAATGCTATTTCAAAATTCATTTTGTGTGTAGACACGTTATTTCGAAATAACACTGTAGTGTAGACATACCCTGCTTCTGATGTGAGATTATTCTATTTTTATTTTAAATATAGTATTCTTATTCTCTATTATTACATAGTGTCTTAGAAGTTTGAAAATCTCTTATTCTACCCTTCTCCTTCTTTCTCTTTGGAAAACAAAGCATTCAGAGCAAAATCCTGGTATTGTAAGTTTCTAATGGAAGTGGTTACTTACTTAGGTTTTTCACCAGTATTATGGGATGTATCAACACAGTTCTTGATATAGGGTTTTTGTTATCTACTCCTATAGATTTAATTGAGTATGCAAGATGGGTTACCAAAGCAGTTATGCTTTTAAATAAAACATGTATTGATATTTGAGATTCTTTTAATTTTAAGAAGTGAAAAGGCTAAACAAGTGTCCTATTTATCATCAATTATGGAGAAATTAGAAATTGTATTGATTCAGCATTTATGAAGCAGCAACAGACAGCTGTCCTCTAGCAACATTAATCAACACTGTTTCAAGTGGAACTTATTTTTAAATTTAAAATAAATTATTGTTAAGGACAATGAAAACTATAACAATAAATGTCTGATTAGTAAATTTACGTTATCTTCCACTTGTCTCAAAAGGCCATGTCTACACTATACAATTAAGTCGTCTTAAGTTATGTTGATGATCATAGGCCATTTTACTGATTTTGGTTATGCACATCCACACAACACTTCTTATGTCAGCAGACTGCATCCACAGTCAGTACTCTTGCATTGCCAAAGAGATCCCACTGTGCAACTCACCACCTTCAGCCACTGTGAGCTCTGGGATTGGATCACGGTGTATCATGGGGGCATGATAAGCATCCCATGATGCAGTTTTCCATCCCATTATACCATGAGCTTCCAACTTCATTTCATGCTGTTTTTCAACAATTCTTATTAACTCTGTACCCACTAGAGATATTAAAAATTATGTATTAGGGTAACAGTGTTACCGCTGAAAATCTCAGCAGTTACACGGTTACCTGTGCTGCGGGCTCTGCCCAGATGCAGTGAAACCACCTCCCTGGTAGGCATCTGAGTGTAACTGAGACTATTAACCAATAAGCACCAGCTTATCGGTTAAACATTTAGTCAGTTATATTCTAACATCCCTAATCTTTGCCTGAAACAAAGATGGTAAAATGCTGACAAGACTGGGTGACAAGCATTATGAACACAATGTGGCTCGTCCTGCAGTATTTCATGAGCTGTGAATCAGAAATGAGTTGGTGGTGCCTTTCCTGCTGTGTGTGTCATGGAAGGAAACAATTCAAGATTTGTGCTGGCATTCATGGAGCAGCTGCACGGGGTGGTCCATCAGTAATAGGCTTGAGAAACAAGCACTCAGTGGAGGGGTTGCATAGTGGCTGCAGAATTTTTGCATGTGCAAATACACTTTCTTGGAACTGTATGAGGATCTTGCCCCAGCATTGCAGCACAAGGACACAGAAAGAGAGCTGTCCTTCCTGTAGAAAAGTGAGTGGTGATTGCTGTGTGGAAGCTGGCAACTCCAGATTGCTACTGATCAGTCATGAATCAGTTTGGAGTGGGTAAGTCTACTGTGGATGCTATGGTGATGCAAGTATGCCAGGCCATTAATCAGCTCTTGCTATGAAGGACTGAAACTCTCAGTAATGTGCAGGAAATATTTGATGGCTTTGCAGCAATGAGATTCCCTAACAGTAGTGGGGCATTAGATGGAACACACATCCCATTCCAGACCATATTGAAGAGTTAATCCAGCTCTACAACTGCTTTGAGATTTACTGATCCCAAATTATATATTTAGAATGTGAAGGTGTTCAAATAATTATTATTTGAAATCTCATATGTCCTTCTTTTCTTTATGTGAATTGTGTTTTGAAAGAAGTTTATAGTAAGGTTGTATTTCAAAGAACTGTTGTGAAAGAATTTACACACTATCTAAAGTCAAAGGAGCCAATTTTAGTTCACAGACACAGGGGGGCAGCAGTAGATAAATATCGTAAAATAGGCTACTGCCTACAAAAAAGTCTGACAGTAAGGGATTAATTTATATCTGTCTAAGCAAACAAATGAAAAGCAAGGGGTGAAAAATCTGTGGTAAAATATGGCTGTCACATATGCTGTTGCCCCCAGAAATTTTACCCTGGAATGAGTTACAGCAGACATTTTCAAGCTTCACCTTAAATGTTCATGATTTTGCTAGTTTAATAGCTCTGTAGTACTTTGTATTATTATATACACAAAAACTAAATGTAAAGAGACAAAACTTCCTGTTTTAGAATTTTTTACTGCATAATTATGACCTAAATAGGGGAGATCATTATCCACATGTTTACCAAAGAAAAGACACACCATTGTTAGACAGCCAAGTATTTAAAAGCTGGGCATGCTCTGGGGGGGGGGGAGAGAGAGAGAAGCAACTTTAGGAAACCCAAAGAGAAGAGTCACTTTTGGATAATTTTCCCTCTTAATCTGATAATTTCTACTTATTAAGCATGTGGGCCAGATGGTAGACACAGTTGTTTAGGAGGAACTATTTGAGTGAAGAGAATATGAGGTCCAAATATATAGATCTTAGAAGAGTTTGGGAGCAACAAGAGGAGAAAATGATGTCCTCTGTTTTAATGGTCCTCTCTGCTTTTCTTCAGTCAAGCATACAACTTGGGCTTTTTCTTAGGATTCTTCTTTACTTCTGCACAAGTAAAGAAAGCTATGAACTTCTTTCAGATACGGACCTCTTCCCGGTTATCTATTCCTTTTGTAACATCCAGACTGGCTTATAGCCAATTGGGGATATATCTGAAGATGGAACACAAGAATGGCCATACTGGGTCAGACCAATGGTCTGCTAGCCCAGAATACTGTCTTCTGATATGCCATATGCAGGGGAGGCCCGTGCATATAGGCAGACTCGGCAGTCGCCTAGGGCGCCGTGTTAAACGGGGCGCCCAATGATGACGCACCGCCGTTGAGGGCTTTGGATGTGGGGGCACTGATCATGCATTCCGCCTAGGGCTCCAGTTGCCGGAAGCTCATCTAGGGCCACCCCTGGCCATATGCTTCCAAGGGAATGAACAGAACAGGGCAATCATCAAATGAGCCATCCCATGTCATCCAGTTTTAGCATTGGGCAGTCAAAGGCTTACAAAGAGCATGTCATTGCATCCCTGATTGTCTTACTATGGACCAATCCTCCATGAACTTATATAATTCATTTTTTAACTCTGTTACAGTTTTGGCCTTCACAACATCTCATAACAGTGAGTGCCAAAAGTTGGCTGTATGTTGTGTGAAGAAGTACATTTTTTTTATTTATTTTAAATTTACTGCCCATGAATTTCATTGGGTCACCTCTGGTTCTTGTGTTATATGAAGAGGTAAATAATAACTTTCTTATTCATTTCCTCCACACCATTCATGATTTTATAGATCTGTATCATATTCTCCCTTAGTCTCTTTTCCCAAACTGAACAGTCTCTGCTTTTTAATCTCGCTTTGTATGGAAGCTGCCCCATACCCTTAATAACTTTTGTTGCTTTTCTCTATATCTTTTACATTTCTAATATATCTGTTTTGAGATGGGATGACCAGAACTGCACACAGTATTCACAATGTAAGTGAGCCATGGATTTATTCAGAAGCATCATATTTTCTGTTTTATTATCTATCCCTTTGCTAATGGTTCCTCACATTCTGTTAGCTTGTTTTGACTGCTGCTGCACATTGAGTGGATATTTTCAGAAATGGATCCAAGATTTCTTTCTTGGTAACAGCTAATTTAGATCCATCACTTTGTATGCATAGTTGGGGTTATATTTTCCAATATGCATTACTTTGCATTTATTAACATTGAATTTCATATCCCATTTTCTTGCCATTTGTAACTCTTCACAATATGCTTTAGATTTAACTATCTTGAATTGTTGTGTATCATATGCATACTTTGTCACCTCAATGTTTACCCCCTGAAATACTGTTTGCAATTCCGTTCTCCCATGTTTAAGAAAGATACATTCAAACCAGAACAGGTACAGAGAAGAGTTAGGATGATCCAAGGAATGGAAAGTTTACCTTATCAAAGGAGACTCTAAGACCTGGTCTACACTAGGACTTTACACCGAATTTAGCAGCCCATGGTCGATCATCTAAGTGATGTGTCCACACTACAAAGCCTGTTATGCCACCATAGGGGCCTCTGATGTTGATTCCTGTTACCAGGAGTAACACTATTCCCCATCATGTATGGTCAAAGTGACACTAGTGTTGCCAGAAATTTGACACCATTGGCCTCTGAGAGGCCTCCTGTAGCTGTCTGCTAGGACCACTCTGGCCATAACTTCTGCTTCCACTGCTCTCCCATTGAGCTCAAAATGCCCCGGGAACTGTAGAATGGCCTGTCCCATGTGGCCAGTCTTGTAAGCCCTTTGCGAGTGAGTAGCACACTGCAGAACATGTGGATATGAGTTCTTCCAGCAATCTGTTGGACACTGTGATAATGGTGAGTACTTCTGCTCCCATGGCCTCCTCTTCCCAGGGGCGCAGAAGAGCACCAGCCTGGAGCATCCAGGAGGTCCTGGATCTCATCGAGGTGTGGTGACATGAAGCCATCCTCAATGAGCTCAGACCCAAGAAAAGGAATGGCAAGATCTACGGTAAGATCACAACCTGCCTCAGGGTGAAAGGATATTCCAGGGACACCTAGCAGTACAGGGTGAAAATCAAGGCCCTGAGACAGTTGTATCACAAGGCCAAGGAGCAGAGCAAACGCTCTGGTGTGGCACCTTATACCTGCCTCTTCTGCACCAACTGGATGCCAGCTCCCCCAGTGTGGTTATCGAGTCTAGACAAGACATACCTGGTGTCAGCCAGGAGGAGAGTGGGGTGGCAGAGGGGCACGAGGAGGAGAAGCAGGAGACTAGCTGGATGACGATGCCCGAGAGCCAGGAGCTTATCATGATGGTGGAGCCAGGGTGGGCACATCTGGTGAGTTCACAAACTTTGTCTAACTACAAGCGCAGGTCAGACAATGAGGTGTGAGCTGTAGCATGCTCTCTCTCTGCCCACACAGTACGAGGGGTGTAGAACAGCTTGTTCATGTGTCTGCAGATGGAGTGCAAGTCTTGACTACTCAGCTCTATGAAGCTCTCAGCTAGGAACTCTGATCCTTCTCACAAGGTTCTTGGGGAGGCCAGCCTAATGCCATCCTCCACGATATGACACCTTTCCACACCAAGCCACTGGTAAGTGGTCTGGTGTAATCGAACCACAAAGGAGTGCAGCATAAGGCCCAGGTTTATGGCCACAATCAGTAAGAAATCGCTCCTGATCACTTGCAATGATTTGGAGAAGACTAATATCTCACATGGCAACCTGGAGGAAGGATGAGAATGGGAATCTATTAGCACTCTGGCAAGCCACGTGAGCTGCTCAAACATCTGCCCCCGCCCACACACACACCTCTTGTGGGCAGGGAAAGAAGCATTCTCTCCAGTAAGTCATGTGCACTGGACCTAGCATGTGACAGACATAGTGGCAAGCTGACCCGTCTCTTCCCCTCCTCCTGCCTGCAGGCTCCAGACTTGGCTGGGAAAGTAGCACAGTCCCCAGGAAGCTGCATGTGGCAGCCACAGTGGGAAGCCACCCTCTGCCGCCACCTCACTCCTGTCTTCAGGCTCCTGGCCTGGTGGCCCTTACCATGCCTACCTGCCGCCAGACTGAGCGTTTCCCGATGCTCCCCTGAGACATCTGGGCACCTGCTGTAAAGTGCCCTCTTCAAAGAAAACATTTGGCCTTGCATGGAATACATCTCCATTGTCTGAACTGAGACCTGCAGTGTAAGCTATGAGATTAGGGGTAGGCTTCAAACAGTGTATCTCCTGCAAAGTCTGCCCTTGTAACTTTTCTTTGCAGCTGAGACAGCTGTCAGCTTGGTGCATCCCCCACCTCTCACTGCATCTGCCCACCTGGCTCTGATCTGCAGGTGAAAATGCACCAGATGGACTAGATGTTCAGGAAGCAAATGGACTGCCTGCACACCCTCGTGGTGGAGATCCAGGCAGACCAGTGGGACAGGATTGCAGAGTGGCAGGAGTGGGCCATGGAGCGGCAGGAGGGGAGGGCTGCCTGGGAGCAGCTTGCATACCAGGACAAGACAATGTTCTCTACCCTGACTGCTGTGATGGAGCATGTGGCAACCTGCCTGGAGCGGGCCACTGGCCAGAACTCTGCCTTCCCTGTGGCTTCTACCACCACGATCCCCAGGGGCTGGAGGGGCCTCAGGACATGGGGCAGAGGGAGGACCTCAGGGGCAGCTGGAGCCTCCAGGCCATTGAGAGACAGGAGGCAGTCCCACTCCCATTCCTGAGCCTCTTTCCCCACTTCTGGTTCCCAGTTCATTCCTTTCCCTGTTGTTTTTCCCCCAAATAAAAACTCCTGTTATTTACACAAGGGAGTCTTTATTGCTTGCCCTGCAAAGATGGGAAGGGGAGAGGGATTACAGGGAAACACAGGTGCACCTTGTGGAGAGCCACAGGTAAGAGTCCCAAACCTGGTTTTGCATAAAACTGTCCTTCAAGGTGTCTCTGATTCTCGCTGTTCCTTGCTGTGCTCTCCTTATGGCACTGGTTTCTGGCTGCTCAAACTCTCTGGCTAGGCACTTTGCCTCAGCCCCCCCACACCCTGTCATATAAATTGCCCCTTTGTTCTCACACAGATTATAGAGCACACAACAGGCTGACACCACAAAGGAGATGTTGCGTTCGCTGAGTTCCAAGCGGGTCAGGAGACTCCTGAACCTCCCCTTTAAACATCCAAATGCACATTCCACCAGCACCTGTACAGCTTGTTTTTAAACTCCTCCTTGCTGGGGTCCAGGCTGTCCAAATAGGGCTTCATGAGCTGCGGAAGCAAGAGGTAATCTGGGTCGTTCAGGATTACTATAGGCATTTTTTCCACCTCCCCGACTCTGATTGTCCAGTTAGGGAAAAAAGTGCCACTGTGCATCTTTTTGAAGAGGCAGGAGTTCCTAAAAATGTGTGTGTCATGCACCCTTCCTGACCATCCCATGCTGATGTCAGTGAATCAGCCCTTGTGATTCATGTGTGCCTACAGCACTATGGAGAAATACCCGTTAAGGTTGATGTACTCCGACCCACGGTGGTCGGAGGCCAAGATGGGGATGTGTGTTCTGTCTATTTCCCCCTCTCCCCCCACTGGTTAGGAAAGCCCATGGCAGCAAAGCCATCCACTATGTCATTCACATTCCGCAGAGTCATGATCCTCCATAACAGGATGTTGTTGATGGCCTTGGTTACTTGTATGAGGACAGCCCCAACTGTAGATTTCCCCATCCCAAACTGATTTCCCAGTGAAAGTAGCTGTCCGCCGTGGCAAGCTTCCAGTGGGCAACGACCATGCACTTTTGCATGGTCAGAACAGGCCTCATGCAGGCATCCTGTTGCCTCAGGGCAGGGGCGAGCCATTCGCAGAGGTCCAGGAACGTGGCCTTACGCATGTGGAAGTTCTGTAGCCACTGCTGATCATCCCATTTCTGCATGACAATGCAGTCCCACCAGTCTGAGCTCATCTCCTGATGCCAGAACCGGCATTGCATTGTGTCCACAGGATTGATGGGCGGCTGTGGTAGCACAAGTACCAGGGTTTGCCCGAACAGGACTTCCATGCAAGGCCACAGTTCCTTCTCCTCTTCCTCTTTCTTTTCCAGGTGGAGCAACGTGTGGGTTCTGTCGAAGTACAGCGCGATGAGGCACATCATGAGAGACATGACAATGCTTTCCAGCACCCCAAACTCCATGGTCGTAGTGCTCTGGTGTCTACACAGGCAACCAGCACACAGAAAGGTGTGAGCACACTGTATCCCCTTTATATCACGTGAAGGGGGAGGGACTGGAGGAGTTCCTTATGGGACACAGCCGACATGAGCCCTTCTAACCACCCACAGCTAAGTTTTGGACCTAGCAGACACCAGAAGCATAGGCCAGACTGCGAAGCTACCCATGGTGCCTCCTCACTGTCTCAATTGCTATCTGGATGTTCTACTTTGGAGAACATTTGATTCTGGCCCATAGTGAGGACATGGATCATTGCCTTCTCAACATTGGGTGCCCAGAAACCATTCATAGTAGATTCGACCTTTTCTCGTAGTATAGCCATGCCCTAAGATCTTGGGTTGTTTAGCTTAACCAAAAGAAGGCTGAGGAGAGATATGATTTCTATCTATATGTAAGCAGGGTCTGAATGACAGCTTGCAATGCAGCCAGCTGAAAGGGGAGAGCAGCCCTGGCGTTGAGTATGCTCACTCAAATTGTTTAGATAATCAACTGTTGATAGGTAAATACAGCTCATGCCAGAATAGGGAAGGAATTAGAGGTGTGGTTATGTAAATTCAATTCAGCCAGGACTGATGGATGGTGAATTGTTGGAATGGAATGTGGTATATTGTAACTAATTTGGCAGTTGTGGGGACATAAACCATGCTATCCCTACATGTAGGAACTGTAAAATATGACACTGGTGCTTGCAAGAGAGACACGATCATTGTACAGGGTCTCAGATGAATAAACCTCCCCCTTCCAGATTTGAGCGGACGGGTTTGGGAGGTAGGGGCTTGAGCCAGCCAGCTTCATGCCTGTCAGGTTTGAGCTGTAAGACTGATTCAACCTGTTTCCTTTCCCCTGTTCTAAGGATAGACCTAAAGCAGACTCCATAAGGAGTCTCTTTGTTATTCCAGTGAAGCTGGAATCTTTTGGCCAGCCTAGGTGGTGGCTAAGAGCTGAAATCACTAAGATCTGAAGTCACTGGTGGCAGGAGCCACTGGTGGGTGGCCAGCAGGGCGGTTGAGCAGGTGGCCAGCAGGACGGCAGCCAGCTGGTAGAAGCAGCGGCAGGTGGCCAGCAGGGTGGCTAGCGGGAGCGACCGGCGGGTGGCCGGTAGGAGCAGCGACAGGTGGCCAGCAGGGCGGCTGGTAGGAGAAGCGTCAGGCAGCCAGCAGGGCAGCTGACAGGAGCAGCACAAAGGTGGCATGGTCTCAGGCTCAATGAGTGGAGTCATCAGGGTGATGTGTCTGGATCCGCACTGACTGGACAGAGCTGTAAGTGGAGCATTTGAAGTTGGGTACGGAGAAAGTTTGGGTAGGTGAATGGGACCTTTACATTGTTGGACTAGTGAGCCTGAGAGGCAAAGGACATTGCTCACTCCATTTGAGCTGGGACGGTTACTCATGGGTTGGGATGAACTCTGGTTGTGGTATTTTCCCATGTTAATGCCATGTGACTTCTCTCTCTTTCATTAAAAGTTTCTTTTCTATGCTCAGACTCTGTGCTTGTGAGTGGGGAAGTATTGCCTCTCAGAGGTGCCCAGCTGTGTGAATTTCCCAGGACACTGGGTGGGGGCTCAAGCCGGTTCTGTGTGAGATGGATGAAAGGGAACCCCTAGATATTGCACCCAGCCCTGGCTGCTGCCGACACTACTTGGCAGAAGGGTTACATATAAATACATCAGAGAGACAAATGCCAGGGAGGGAGAGGAGTTATTTAAGTGCCATTATAGACACAAGAAGAAATGAATATAAACTGGCCATCAACAAGTTTAGTCTTGAAATTAGACAAAGGTTTCTAACCATCAGAGGACTGAAGTTCTAGAACAAACTTCCTAGGGGAGCAGTGGGGGCAAAAAATGTAACTAGCTTCAAGACTGAGTTAGGTAAGTTTATGGAAGGGATGGTATGATGATCAGACTGCCTACAAAGACATGTAGGCAATGTGCAATTGCTAGCAGCAAATATCTCTAATGCTCCATGATGGGACAGTAGATAGGGGGAAAACTCTGGACTTACCACAGAGAATTCTTTGCCACATGTCTGGCTGGTGGATCTTGTCTACATGCTTAGAGTCGGTCTGATCATCATATATGGAATTCTTTCCCAACCCCCCATCAGATTAGCAGGGACCCTGTTGTTGGGTTTATTTTTGTCTTCCTCTGCAGTGTGGGCCATAGGCCCTTACAGGTTTAAACAAGTGTAAATGGTGGAGTCTCTATAACTTGAAGTCTTTTGATTTGAGGAGGAGGAGGTCTAACTAGATGATCATGAACTTAACACCTATGAATTTTGTATTTTATAGATTCATACACCCAAGCAATGTTTAGGGGCAAATTTAGCCCTGGTATAAGTGGATCTACTGACCCTAAAAGAGTGGCTCCCTGTGAGGAGGTGATCAAATGTCATAGTGGACCAGAGCAGGAAGAAATTAATTATTTGTCCTAGAGACGAGAGCTGAAATCATCCTTGCCCTAACAATAAGTGCCAATAATATCAAAGTTGGAGGGAATTAAAAGAGAGGACGTAATCTTTAAACAGGGTTACTCTGACAACAATCTTGAATCCCAAGACAGAGAAGACCTATTAGCTGAGTAACTAGTAAAACAATAAGTTTATTACAGCAGTTCTCAAATGTGTGTTGAGACCCCAAAGTGAGTTGTGATCCTGTTTTAATGAGGTTGCTAGAGCTGGGGTTAGAGTTGCTGGGGCCCTGGGGCAGAGCTAAAGCCCAAGCCCGAGCCCCACTGCCCAGGACTGAAGCCGAGGGCTTCAGCACTGATGGTGAGGCTCAGGTTACAGGTCCCCTATGTGGATTTGAATCCCTTGGGCTTTGGCCATTCTACCCAGAGCAGCGGGGCTCGGGCTTTGATCCCCTCTTCTGGGATCATGTAGTAATTTTTGTTGTCAGAAGAAGGTTGTGGTACAATGAAGTTTGAGAATCTCTGCTCTAGAAGCAGTCAATCATGGGGAGAAGGGTTAAAACAACAACATAAATCCAGACTAACAAGCAATATAAAAGTCAAATCCCAGGAAAGCCAGGACTCTGCATTAGAGCAGGCTAGAAAGTCAATATTTCTCATACTTGCTTACATCAGGTCTGAATTTAGCTTGTAATGGTAATCCATGCATGCAATTTCCATGTACATCAATAGAAGTTCTTCCATAGAGTGAGGGCTGTATATGACCCATAGTATTGACTTAGTACTTTGTAATTACTGCTTGTTAGCAGCAACTGGAATGGCTCCGAATCCATTAGAGGAGGATGCTTTTTAAAATGTGAAACTGCTAAAATTTCATTAAGGCATATCACTCATGTCAAGGCTTGTTTAGATACACATTCAGTTTTCAGATCATTGATTTGATATCATGAAAGTGGCTCCAAAGAAGACATTATTGTAGATTGATTTGAGTCCATATGGACACCATTCTTACTGTGTTAAAATTCTGATTAATTTTTAAATCTCTTGCTACATTTTATGATGCTCTATAATTCACGATAAGGAAGGATAAGCAAATGCAGTGAAACAAACACAACTTGTCATCACTGGAGTTGCATTTAGATGGCAAGGCTGTCAATTTGCATTCAGTCACCACATTGATGACATTGGTTGTGTTGTAGCATTTAACAGGCTTTCCCATACAATTTGTGATACAAAGAGCTTAAGGTGGACATTTAAATAATGCTCAGCTAACTAAACAAGCTAACTACGCTTACATATTTGAGATATAAACTAATCAAAGCTGAAAATGTGATGGGATAATAAAGCAAAGATTATAGTAATTTAATGTAGTAAATATGCACAATCAAAATGAGCTGCAACGGCTTTGATCTTATAGTAAGAAAACAGCATGGAGGCCCTGATCCATTTCTTGTTAATGTCCATGGAAAGACTCTCCATGACTTCAGGGATTGAGCAAATCTATCCCCCCTCTTCCATTGCTGTCTGTGTTCCTGCAAAGTGTTAGCAGTGCAATTCTACTGTTATAGGGTGATGTGGGAAAATTACAGAATAGTAATATACTAAAACTGGAAGGGACCTCTAGAGGTCATCAAGTCCAATCCCCTGCCCTCACAGCAGGACCAAGCACCATCTACATAGTTTCCTCTATCTCTTGTAGCATTGTGCACCCTGATGTTCTGAATAAATAATGTGCATTTGTTTTAATAACTTGCTAAAATAAAATCCCAATAACGTGAGGCCAGGCTAAGTCTAGAGTGGCCAACCAGGCATATCTGTATGTATGTTCATAATATACTTGCAAATTGAAAGAAACGAAAATAGTTAATGTAAACATTTAAATTGCCAGTGTAAATTCAGGTACTTCAGGAGGTCTAACAGAGCTGCTGTGAAGCAGGTGGTTAACCATGAATCTGAGTCTGTACCAAACTGTCCTGTCCATGTATTTTTTTAATTCACTTAGTCTAGCAACTTTTTAGTATTCTTCAAATTCCAAATTAGATCATCTTCTAAGATGTTTCATTTTAAGCTCTGCAGGGTTCTATATCAGTGGTGGGCAAACTGTGTCCTGCAGGCTGCATACGGCCCATAGGGGTTCTGTGTATGGCCCACAAGACATTTTGTTTGAATTGCCAGATTGCACTGGTTTCCATTCTGTAGTATTTTTCCTACCAATATTAATAAAGTGACACGCACATAAAGCAAGGGCACGTGAAGTAAGGTGCCTGTTGATTACACACAAAATTGGCTGTGAGAGCTATATGCCACTGGTTCCCAACCTTTTTTTATACCAGGGACTGGCAAACCCATTCACAAACTTTTGGTGGACAGGCAACATTTTTATATGAATATTTGCATATTCATTATGCAAATAGTGAATATTCAAATAAAACGTTACCAGCCTGCCAAAAGTTTGTGAATGGGTTTGCTGGTCCTTGGTATAAAAAGCCCCAGCCCCCAGAGCCAGCCTTAATCCCTAGAGTCCTTCACCCCTCCACTGCTCCCCAGCATCAGCCACTGACCCCAGAGTCCACCACACCCAACCCCCCCAGTGCCAGCTCCCCTGCCACAAACACCCCAGTTGCAGCCTCCTAATTCCAGAGCCCCACTGAACCCAATCCCCCCAGGTCCTCTCTGTGCCAGTCCCCAATATTAGCCCTGTCCCCAGTGCCAGCCCTGCCCTCCTCACCTCCTCACTACTAGCCTCACCACCAGAGCCTCCCAGTGCCAGCTCCCCATCCTGGATATCATAGTGCCCCTCATATCAGCCCCCAGCTCTTAATCCCCCCAGCCCCAGAACCTCCTGTGACTGCCCCTCCCCCCCACCTAGCCCTGCGGCTGCCTCCCAGCCACCAGTTGAGCGCAGAGCGCTTCCCCGCATGGCAGGAGGGCTGCGTGGAGCTTGCAGTGTGCCGGGCCTCTGCTGAGCGCCCCGGCAGCCAGGCTCCACCTGGCACTTGGCCCCAGTTGAGTGCCAAGGCAGCCGGACCCCTGCTGAGCACAGCTGCAGGAGCAGGGACCTGGTTACTGCGGTGCTCAGCTGGGGCCTCAGCTGCCCATCACATGGTTCCACCAGCCAGGCCATTGGAACTGGAACTGGGGACAGCCCAGTAGGGACAGCCTCACTGAAGCCCCAACTCCAGCCACAGCACACCCCGTCATCCGCCAGGCCTCTCACCTGACTGCTGCATGGGGAAATCCAGCGGGCGGGCTCATTAGCATCTGGGAGTGTGGCCTGGCAGTGTGCCGTGGCTTGGCAGGCAGGGGTTTGCGCCCACGTCTGCAACAGGTGGTTGGGAACTGCAGCTGTATGTTCCCTCTGCATCCAATCAAAACATTGATATGGTTCAATCAGCAATTTCTTGATACGCAAGCATAGTTAGCAAAACTATCCTATCCGAGAGACTTTCTTGGTTACAACAATCTTGTGGCCCACTGAGAAGAAGGAGAGTCACTCATGCAGTACACTCACCAGTCTTGATTGCCCATCATTGTTCTAGACCAATGGAAACTTCTGCTTTTTAGCTATGCAAATCTGACTGAGCAGGAATCAACCCTTGAGTTGGAGATGAAAAATTTTAATTCTTCTTTTTGTAAGAGTTCACAGTCCATTATAGTATTGAAAATCCTAAATTCTGTCTAATGGCATCTAGTAGCTGAATAGTCTAATCACAACATTGTCTTGAATTTTATAAAGGTGCTGAACACCCCCTCAATTCTGTTGGTTTCATAGGCAGTTGTGAGTGTAAGTTTAGCATATGAGCAAAACAATAAAATGAAGATTTACAAACTACTGCACTATGCTAGCAAAAGCAAAAATTCTCCACTATAGATGGATGAAGCCCACAATTCTTAATTTTCATCGTCCTAATATATTTGAGATTTAAGAAATTAAGTGATAGGTCTATCATATATTCTTTAAGGAGCTCTCCTGTTCAAATCCAGCAGCTGTGGAACATCTTCCCTTTCAGTTTCTATAGACTCAGAAGATGGATGTTGTGGGCTTTAACGTCACTTTTCTAAGAGCTCAACTTGTATTTTATGTACAGTTCTCTTTAAGTAGTGCTTTTTTGCTTCTCTGAGGTATGTGGAAATTTCCCCTGTGCAAGCCACATTGCCTGCTCTTTGCAACAATATTTCCGCATTATTTGTGCTATTTCCTGTTCTCAATATGAACAAATGCTAATGAATGCTGTTTTTTCAGGCTGTGACTAGCTCAATTTAATGTAGGAGCCTAAACCTCACCCAATAAAGCTCATCTACAACATATGACATTCCCAAGTCAGTGAACCAATGTAGGTGTAGAGAGAAATGGCAGTCATACCAAAAGGGAGTTTAGCTTAATTGTTATAGTTCACAATCTGGGTAGATGACCAGAGGCACAAATGTTCAGTTTTTGCTTGTATCTGAAATATGGAGCAAAATCTTGCAGTGTTGCAAAGTAACAGTCAGCTCTATGGTCTGTCCAAGAAAAGCTTATTGAGCTGTTGTAATGCAGGTGTATCTAAAGAGATTTCTCTCTGCATGAAGTGGAGGAGACTGAAAGAGCATGGCCCAAAGCCCTGGGAAATGAATTGGAGTCTTTCCACTGATTATAGTAGGCTTTAAATCATGCCTTTAATGCAGTGTTCTGGCCTATGGCCAAGCTCAGGGTGCATTTCCGACCTAGGCCCAGCAGTTCCTTTGAAATATTTTTGTACACACTGAAAGCCAAAAAATGGCCTAAACTATTTATTTCAATTTATTTTGGGGAAAAGGACAAACAGTTATTTATTTTTGCCTGCAATTTAAGTTTCTGCTTGAAGACAGTGTTTAAACCCATTTTAATCTTACAAAAGAGCTTTGCAGTAGAAATCTGTCCAGAACAGTGGCAGTGGTGATATTGCTTACATATTTTAGACAAAATTATATTTTCTAGGATGAGTCTTTCTTCCTCATACTATTTCATCTATAATTTGCTTTATCAGTACCCCAGCCTCCATTCTCCTGCTCGGGCATTTTTTATTACTCTAATAACCACCATTCAACTACATAACTATCCAACTAAATAACTAACAAACATTGCCCTACTCATTTTTTCAGATTTAGGTGTGATTTCTTTCAGAGGTGGCAAAGGAATCATTGAAAATTAGTTTTTAAGATATTGTAGCTTTATTTGCACAATAATTTCCACAAGTAGTATATATAATGGTGGGGAAGGGGAGAAAGAACTTTTTTTTTTTAAACAAGATTCTTACTTACATTTCCCTGTCCACCCTATTTATCTGATATATGGTTTTGTTCTCTCTGCAGGCACAATCCTTTGGCCACAAATGTGCAATTTCACTGCAAGAGGCAGCTAGTAGCTTGGGTTGTCAACCCTCCAGGATTGTCCTGGAGTCCTCACAAATTAGCATTGATCTCCCAGGGTATGTCTACAATTTGAAATAGGGCTGCAAATGTAGACATTCGAAATTGCAAATCAAACCCGGGATCTAAATATCCCGCGCTTGATTTGCATGTTCCCGGCTGGGCGCCATCTTTGAAATTGACAAGCTCGGAATAACTGCCCACGTCTACACGCGGCAGTGAAACGGGCGTTCGAAATAAAGCCCTAGTTTGAACTACCTGTTAAACCTCATTGCAGGAGGAATAACAGATATTTCGAACTAGGGCTTTATTCCGAACGCCCATTTCACTGTAGATGCGGGCAGTTATTCCAGGCTTGACAATTTCAAAGATGGCGCCCAGCCGGGAACATGCAAATCAAGCGCGGGATATTTAGATCCTGGGCTTGATTTGCAATTTCGAATGCCTACATTTGCAGCCCTATTTCGAATTAGACTGCAAGTGTAGACATACCCCCAGAGACTAGTGAAAGCAATCCAGGAGATTTTAATAGGATATTTTAAGAAAATAACATTGTCATGTTGGGAAAACAGATCTCTCACAATAGTTTGTCAGAAGTGGCAACACTAAGCTAGTTAGACTTTTCTAACTAGACCTCCAAATTTATGGATTTGACATCTGTACCTATTAGCACTATGATACATGTATTTAGCATCCAATGATACTATAGAAATTGTTATGAAATTTTCCATGTTGCAATTATAAGAGGCATTTTTCTATCTTGATGGTCAAAGATATTTATCTTCAGCTGGGCAAATCTGATTTGTGATAGTCTATTGCTTTTTCTTTAAGACTGGTCTGAGTTTCTCTTACCAGTTGAGTTGTTATCAATCTCTTAAAATCTTCAACTGAATATTTAAAGATGGTCATATTCATGTTATCACTTTTTCCTCCCACTCTCATAAGCTGTCTAACCTGTAATATGCTCATGTTCTTTTCTCAACTCTGGGAATACTAGAACCACAGAGTTAGGAACACAGAGTTATGAACTGACTGATCAAGCACACCACCTTATTTGGAACCAGCAGTACACAATTAGGCAGCAACAGAGATTAAAAAACCCACACAGTACAGTACTGTGTTAAACATAGACTACTAAACAAAATAAAGGAAACATTTAAAAAGGATTTGACAAGGTAAGAAAACTTTGTGCTTGTTTTATTTAAAGTAAGATGATTAAAAGCAGCATTTTTCTTCTGCATAGAAGTTTCAAATCTCTAATAAATCAATGTTAAGTTGCAAACTTTTGAAATAACAACCATAATTTTTTGTTCAGAGTTATGCTCAACATCCATTCCTAAGGTGTTTGCAACTCTGAGATTCTACAGTACTTGTTCTACTCTGGATTCAGAGTGATGATGTCATCAAAACACACCTTCTTGTGTTTATTAATCTTCTGAAGTACGTAAAGGTTGTTATAAATATTACTACAGTAGATTATATTTGATGGTACACTTAGCACAGTAGTTAGCACTTCAAGAATGTACATGAGTCTATTTCAGAAATAGTTATCACTATTCTTTTTCCTCCCTGAATTAAAGAACAGAGGATTAAGAGTAAGAAAAAGATTTTAAAATGAAGAGTGGTATATAAACACAGAACTACTGCTATTTTAGTGCACCAAAGTACTCTTATTTACTGGGTCTGGGAGTACAAGTGGTATTACTTGAAGGATTGTACTGAAGTTATAGAACAATAAAAATATTATCTTTATACAAAAAAATCATCTACCTGTATTCGATGGGGACTCTCTCGCTGCCAACTACTCATCATACAGCACCTTAATTTATCTCCCATCCTAATGGGCCTGAGTTACCCAGCTAATACATTTTGACACTTTAAAAAATCTCCCAACAACTAGAATTTGTGATGCCTGTTTCTAAAGTGACACATTACAAATTACAAAATGGTACATCATGAAATAATAAATGGAACTCTGAATCCTCAACATGAAGCCTCATCTTTCTTGTTGATGAGTTCTCAAATAGTCTTTCAGGGTCTAGGAAAATGGTCTTCAGAAACAACTAAATAGGATTCTTTCCATGAGATCATCCTGATTTTACTTTACTGCTTAGACTGTTTAAGATCTTGAACTCACACTATCTCCTTTCTTTTATAGTCACTAGCTGAGCCCTGCCTCATGGCTGCGGTGCAGCAGGCTGAGGGGCGGCACAGATGGGAGGATGCGGCAGTGAAGTGGGGCGAGCAAACGGGGCAGCAGGCATGGCGGAGGGCAGGGCATGGGAAGACCCGGGGACACCAACTCAGGGGGCCAAGGGAGGGATGGGTGGAGTGTGGCAGACAGGGACTTACCGCCAGCCCCACCACTCACAGCATCTCCCACTTCTCTTTGTCCCTTGGCCTGCTGTGCTGCTCGCAGAAGTCATTGTGCTATGGCAGCAGCTGCTTGATGGACCATGAGGCACTGCCCCCCGCCATGCTCTGCTGCCCTCACCTGCCAGACAGGCTGCTCTCAGGATGCAGGAGCAGCACAGGCCCTGGCTCATGAGCCGCCCACCCCAGCGGGCACAGGTCTGCATGGTACCACTGCCAGCTCCTCACCACACCTGCCAGCCACTTGCTGAGGAGGCACTCAGCGCCCCACCCCCCGAGGCCGCAGTCACGCTCATCACTTCTCACTCATTCTGGCATTTTCTAGAAACTTCACAAGTCTTCTCAAATGTTCTCTGTGACAGACGGTGTGACGGACACCTCTCTCCTTTTATAATAGTTTAGATTTAATTATACAACTAATATCTCAATGCTAAAGTAATTTAAAGCATCTGCTTTCACATAATTTTAAATAATTTCATTTGACAAGAATTTCAAGTTGTAAAATTAGCATTTTAGCTGCTCTCACCGAATTGTAGATCAGAAAGACTGATTTTTTTTAATAAATGTTGACTAGTATCTTTATCTTAAAATGGAAGAAAAAAATAATTCTGATCCTAAAGTGTGTCTTGTGGTAACCACACAGAAATACATGATATGGCTTGGTACATAGGAAAATAGAAATTACCAAATTATATCAGACTAAGGAGAAGTACATGCAAGGACAGTACTTTTATTTTTAACCCAATACTAATCCAGATTTAGATCAGATATGTATGAACACTTTTCTCTTGGCAGCAGCATTTTAAATGCAGATATCAATGGTTTTGATTGTGATATGTGCATGAGAATGTTAAAATGGGGTACAAGTCTCTTGCGATCATAATCATGCCTTCTCTGATGTTTGGGATCAGCAGTCTTTATTTGGTCAAGACTTGTAGCATTATCAGCTCAAATTCTGATTGAGGACTGTAGTACATTTCTGGTTTTCATCTGGAGTACCACTTTTAGGTCTCCTTTTAAATACTTTGGCTTAGTGATTGTTTTTGTTTTTTTGCACTGACTCCCACAGATGTGGGTAGAGGAATCTACTATATATTTTATAGAATTTGTTTGATGAAGAACTCCTCCTCAATGGTAAGATCTGGGACCACCAATTTCAGTATTCAGGTTTCTCTTATCATAACTTACAGAAGTGTAAGGGGGTGGTTGTACCAGGAAAATGAGATGTGCTTGGAATGGGTTTTTTTCTCATAAAACCAAACAGAAAAGAGACAAAATCACCAAAGCAAGTGCTGTCTTAAAAAACTGACATAACTGAGTGAATGTTGAAAGAGACTAAACCAAGATGAGCCAGAAAAATAGGATGAACCTGGAATAGGATTGCTTCTCAATAAACCTTACAGAGATAAAATGGAGAAATTTGAAGTAGTGCTCTGTTTGGCATAGCTAAATCGAAGCTTAAGTTTTGTAAACTAGAAGAAAATGTTACTGGAAACCAAATTGACGATAGCCCTTTTTTGTTAAAACATAGCAAATAATAAGAGTTTATGGGGTTGAAGAAAAATTACACTTAATGGACTGCCTATATTTAAAAATTACTAAAATTAAACAGAAACATTTTAATAATCTCTTTTGAAAGAAATTCAAAATAAAAATTAACTTCATAAAAATAACAGTGTATTTTTAAAAAAATACAAGCATTTTAGTAAAGCACGAGCATTTTATTTTCATTAAAAAAACCAAAACAACCTTAACTGACTTATGGGCCTGAGGAAAGGTGAGTAAATCATCTGGTACTTTACAAAGAAAAGGCTGTTATGAATGACATATTTTTTTCTGGGTGTGCCTCTGGTCTTTTTTTTTTTTTTTTTTTTTTTGCATGCATGCATAGTATTTATCAATCTTCTTATAAGAAAATTGTAGTGCTTTATCTTTCTGTAATTTACAACTGTGCTGTAGAAATCCAATGTGTAGAGGTATGTCATACACTGTTGCAGTTACAAAAATGACATTCACTATGACCAGGCCATAGCATTACAAACTTGTTGTTGTTACAGCATCTCTATAGCCTCCTTGTATAATTCCTCTAAGGAAAAAGGATTTGGAAGAATGCAAAGTTATCACCCATTAGAAATATCATATTATTTAAGACATGTATACAGTAATGTCTATAATAATTAATGTTTTCCCCTAATGTTCTTGCTGTATTGCAAGGAGATGGGTGATTTCTTCTTTGAGTGGCTGAACCAGATTGCAAATGTGGTATCAGAGAATTACTCTGTGTTTATCATATACAACCAGTTCTATTCATATGGCTATTAAAATTGTGTTTCTCTCTCTCCCCTTAGCACTATCATCTGAAGAGAGGTGTGAGACATTCAGCCAATTCTACTGCCTCCTAAGAATTTGCCTTTGAAAAGTAATCTGCCTCTCTCCTCTGGATTGCTCTCTCAAATCAGTGTTTGAATTCCTTATTCTTTGGCTTCTTTATTCAGAGGCAGATTAGAATTTAGGATGACCAACAGATGCCATTGTGAAGTCTCCAGTGTTGATTCTGAAAATTGAAGTTTTGGAGAAAATACCAAGACTCCTCAGAGTTACAGATAATGGAAGAGAAAGACATCTACTGCAGATGAGACCAGTGGACATTTATTTCCATTCTTAAAAAATTATTAGATTGGCCAAGTGCATTATGGTTTGTCCTGCATCCCCCCAAACACTAGCTCTGTGCTGACACTGAAGGAAGGATGCCAGACTACATCTATTATGATAGGGTAATTCCATTGTTCTTGCAAACATAGACTTGGATGATATAAATATTCTGTCTACTAATCTAATTTATTTTTTCTTATGTGGATGATAGGAAACAAACTTATGTAATATTAAATCAAGAAGAATGTAAGGGTATATACAAATCTAGTTGCTTGGCAGTTGCAGAAATAGCAACTGTCATAACCAGATCTGAGAGTGGTCTATCATTACTCTGACTGGCTCAAGTGAAATTTGGAGATAAGGTAAGCTATAAATAATAGTTACTGGAGGAGGCTGTTGCACCACTCTTGGGTGCCCCAGAGTAATCTTCAAATAACATTGGGCATTGTCAAACACACCTTTTTATCATAATCAATGTGCAAGGCAGGTGGAGGAAGCAAGGAGAAGAGAGAAACAATTTCCTCTTGAGATTTAGGACAATAACCACAAAAAGTTAAGTTGGGGTAAAAAAGTGAGGCTTCTACAAGTCATTCTTGCATATAAATGTACAATATAGGCTATTTATCCTCCAAGGAAGTTATCTTAAGTGCCAAGAACAGAGTCCCTGCTTACCTGAACCCTAGTATATTTAGTAGGCACTATATGTTTCAGATTTATGGACTATCTTAGAAAACCAAGACTAGTCTAAACCCTTCTTAGCTCAGGAGATATGGACCTTCAACTATACTGGAGGAGCACGCTTTGAAAAAAAAAGTTTAAATACAGATGGGTGACATTTTGAGAGGGAAGTGGTAGCGTTACAGCTGTGCATACCAGAACGCTGCTTGCTCGTCTTCCCCTTCTCCTCTTGATCAGGGAGCAAGAGAAAAGTACACAGCTTGTGTCACTTACTCCTCTGCCCCCTTCCCTCACTAGCCAGGTATGAGAGGAATGCACACAAGCTGTGTACTTTCTCCTCGCTCCCTGATAGTGAGGAGAAGGAGAAGAATAGCAAGGAGCATTCCAATAAGTGTGGCAGTAGCACCCCCCCTTCCTTGTTAATTCACTTTCCTCTTTCTTATTTACATGGCAGATGGACTGCCTGAGAACTAAGTAGTGAATTTTTTAAAAAGAACTATGTGTTGAAAAACATCTGCTCTAAGGTAGAATTAATTCATAATTTCTTTTAATCTGCATCCACACATAATCCATGTAATAAGCCATACTGGGCTTGAAAAGGAGGGAATCTCTGATTTGCAGTCCTATTCTTTTGTCTGTTAGACAAGGTGCTCACCTCTCATGCTCTTGCATGCTGTAACATACTCCAATAGCCACATAAGCTGTTTAAATGAGACCACTTGCTCAGGGGGGAGGAATGGAGAATCAGGAGACATGGAGGAATGGAGAAGCTTCTGACACAGCCTTACATGATATTCTCATAAGCAAAGAGGGGAAATGTGGTCTAGATTAAATTACTATGGTGGATACACAAATGGTTGAAAGACCATACTTAGAAAGTAGTTATCTGTGATTCAGTATCAAACTGGGAGTCTGGTACTATTCAATATTTTAAATAATTACCTGGATAATAGAGGAGAGAGAGAATCCTTATAAAATTTGCAGATGGCACCAAGATGGGAGGACTTGTAAGCACTTTGGAAGTTAGAATTAAAAACTGACCTTGACAAAAGTTGGTCTAAAATCAACAAAATGAAATTGAGTACAGAGAAGTGCAAAGTACTAAAATTAAGAAGCAGAAACCAGTGTGCAACTATTGAATGGGGAATAACTGTCAACAATGTGATGAAGTCTCAGAGGGGTAGCCGTGTTGGTCTGTAACTTTAAAAATACAGCAAATAGACCTGTAGCACCTTAGAGACTAACAAAACATGTATCATGAGCTTTTGTGGGCAAATTACAAAAAAGGGCTAATACTCTGTGGTTTTGATGGCACTGTATCTCAAAGTAGTACCGTATAACCCCCACATTCATCATTGGTATATGGTGGTGACATTTTGTACAAAGCATACCTTGTAAGGTATCGTGATTTGCTGAAATCCGTTGTTCTGTTAAAATATGTATATAATTGTATACAGAGTTGAGATTTTGCTATATGTGTGCTACTGAAATACTTGCAAGTCTGGGAGCTGGTTTTTCATCAGCAACACAGGAGACACTAATATCTCCAAGACAAATTTACATTAGGACTAACTAGCCACGTGTTGATGGTCAATTAAGGAGAGTCCACTCTCTGAGCAGACACCTCCCGACACACATAGGGTATGTCTACGCTGCATTCCTCTTTCGAGAGAGGAATGCAAACGTAGACATCCGAAATTGCAAATGAAGTGGGGGTTTAAATATCCCGTGCTTCATTTGCATAATCATGGATGGCCGCTATTTCTAAGTAGCACTATTTTGAAATAACAGACGCGGGTTATTCGAGAGAAAACCCTTGTCTTGAAATAACCCTTATTCCTCACACAACAACTGGTTTACCAGTTATTTCGAGAGAAGGGTTTTCTCTCGAAATAACCGTGTCTTAACAGTGTCTGTTATTTCAAAATTCGCTATTTCGAAATAGCAGCCATCTGTGATTATGCAAATGAAGCACGGGAGATTTAAATCCCTGCTTCATTTGCAATTTCAAATGTCTACATTTGCATTCCTCTCTTGAAAGAGGAATGCAGTGTAGACATACCCAGAGACAGTGGAGGCTCAGTGTCTCAGCAGGGCATGTAGAATGTGTAACTCCTGACTCTATGTTTGAGACAATAATTTTCCAGGAAATAATCTATCTGCAACATACATTTGGGTGAGAAAACCTGTTTGATTCATATCTTGCTTAGTTCGATAAAGTTAAGAAATAAAAAGTAAGTTCACAGTCTAAATTCAAATGTAATCATCTCTGTCCTTTATGTCTATCACTTATAATCTATTTTTTTATAGTCAATAACTTATTTTAATGATTTATCCATACCACTGAGTTTGTCTAAAGTGCTTAGGGAATCTGCTCAGATTACAAAGACTGGTGCATGTCCCCAGTCCTTTGATGAAGTGGCAAACTAATTCATGTGGTGCAAGATGGGGGAATTTGCTGGTGTTTCCCTGTGTATGATTCATGTGTTACTTAGAGAGTATTCATACAATTTAGCTGATTTATCTCTGCATATTGTTGATTGAGTGATCACAGCCCTGGAGGGCTTGGCTTTCAGGGCATTCCAGCACAGCATTGTCAAAAACAGCTGAGGCTGGAATGTGTAAGGGGGCACAGTGGTCCCACAGTTCCAGGTTGTACCCTGGGGATCTGTCAGTATTATATCAACTGGAGTGTTGTATGTAAGGCACAGGAGATAATTGTCCCTCTCTACCTGGCACTGGTGAGGCGTAATCTGGAAAACTGTGTCCAGTTCTATGTAGAAAAGTTTAAAAAATTGGGCATCTGAGAAAAAGATAACCAAAAGGGAGACCTCCTAGCAGTCTTTAAATATAGGTTGGACCTCCCTGGTCCAGCACCCTTGTGACCTGAGCCATCCAGGACCAGGGAGTTTGCTGGACCAGGGGAGGACAGTGCTTCCTTGCTGGCTATCCCACTGCTGACTCGTCTCCCTGGGGCTCCCAAGGCTGGGACTCTCTGCCCTGCTGCTGCCCCACTAAAGCTGGCCTGGCTGAGGCTCCCAACCCTGCTGCCTGCTAGTTGTGCCAGGTTCCCAAGGGTTCCCCACCAGGGCACCTGGCTGCTGCCAGCCTCACTTCCTCTGGCAGTTCCCTGGGGTTTCCCTGCCCCGGGCCTCCCGGACACCGCTGGCTCTGCTGCCACCAAGGGTTTCCTGGGGTTCCCCAGGTACCACTGGCTCCACTGCCAGGGGCTCTCCAGCCACCTGATCCCATTGACACTGGGGTTCCCTAGCCAGGGTGGAGGCTCCCCAATGCCACTTGGCCCCACTGATGGACACCTGCCGTGCTCTGCTGCTAGGGCCCCCAGCCAGAGCTCCCGAGCCACTGCTTGGCCCCACTGCTGCTGGGGGTTTCCTGGTCAGGGCTGCCTGGCTATTCCAGCCCCGCCGCTGCTGGGAGGTTCCTGGGGTTCCCTGGTTGTTACCAGCCCCACTGCCAGGGTCTCGCCACCCACCTGACCCCACTGACATTGGGGTTCCCTTGCCTAGCTGCTGTTGGCCCAGCCGGGACGCTGTAAACCCCTGCGTTCTCTCAGCTGGCTCCCACTCCTGAGGCTCTTTGGTCCAGCAACATCTGTGCTGGACCATGGATGTTGCCAGACCAGAGAATCCCAGATTTGGGAGGTTTAACCTGTATGTTAAGGCTATTTGACAGAGGATGGCGATCAAATGTTCTCCATGTCCATTCAAGATAGGACAAGAAGTAATGGTCTTAATCCACAGCCTGGGAGATTTAGAAACTGTTGCCTGGTATTGAACCTATCTATAAGGGTAATTAGGCTGTGTAATAGGCTTCCAAAGCAGGTTGTGGAATCCCCATAATTGAAGATTTATAAGAACCGGTTGTTCAAACACCTGTCAGGATGGTCTAGGTTTACTTGGTTCTGCTTCAATACAAGCAGTTGGATTTTATAACTGAGGTCCCATCCAGCTCTACATTTCTACAATTCTGTGGTGGAAGTGCCTAAGTTGTTTGTTCTCCCAAGGGCAGCAGCTGGTAACATGAGACATGGAACTCTGCCTGAAGCCACTCAGAGCCCTGGGATTTTACAGACATAAACTTATCTCAGTAATGGGCCCAGTTGAAGGAGATGTCTGAGTTCTACACACACCTGGCCATGCAGGAAGATAACAGGAGGAAAGTAAAACCATTATTTCACCTTAATGCTGGTGTAGGAGTACATGGCTGTCCCTCCCAGTCAGTCTCTGAGGGAGGCCATGGCCCCTTGCTCTTAGGCTTCTAGCAAGGAAAGGGTTACTGGCAGCTCAGCAGTCTCTGAGACCTGAGCCCTCTAAGCAGGGCCACATAGCAAATAATCCAAGCCTCTGGCAGGACAGAGTGCCATGCAAGCTAGGGGCTCAGGCCCTCAAGCAGGGCAGAGTGCCACACAGTCTAGGGGCTCCAGGCCTCTGCTTCTGGGAAGGAGGGCAGGCATGGCTTTCTGGGTTCCACCCACTGCAGGGTTCCTGCTTCTCCATCAGTCTGTTGCACAGGAACAAGGCTGAAATGTCTGCACAGCCCTGAAGCTCACCACTGCCTCATCCCAATCCTAGGAGTCCTGTAGCCTATTGTTCCCCAAAATGGAATGACATTTTGGAGTGACAGAGGTTTTCTCCGCTACTAATCCAAAGTGTGTATCTGTGGGCAGGGATGCATGTGTGTGTATGTGTGAGGAGGATAGTCCCCTGTATTACTGCTTTATGTACACTGGCAGATACTTGTGGCCCTTCGGTTGACTACCTACTCTGTAACGGTGATCTCACCCTAGACATGGATTGTGCAGCAGAAGCCTCAGGAAAAAGGAATCTCATGTTATTTGTTTTCCTTAATAACAGTCCCTTCTGAAAACACTGGCCCCTCTGACTCCATTCCACTGATCAGGATATGTCTTCCTTATTTTACAAACATTTACATGTTAAAAATGTATAACTAATGTTCAGATTCCTACACAATGTCCCTGTGACCAGAGGTTGCTAGCGCATAGTCAAGTTAGTCTCATCTTTTCCACAGACAAAGCATTCAGATTCACTCTTTGCTGATGAAAACCCCTTAAAAAAATTATAAGTACTCCCAGTACCTACAGTTTTCAGACACACACAGTTTTTTTCTACCATTGCAACACATTTGTTTAAACAACTTAATCGTAGCTGGGCACGCGATTAAATTTTTCGGTGTAAAAAGTACAAAAATAATAAAGCGTTGTAACAGTTAAAACAAAAATTCAGTTTTTTCCAAATTTCAGTTGTGTTGATGTACCCCCCCAGATTTCTCTCAAGTACCCCAAGGGTACTCGTACCACTGGTTGGAAACATTGGTCTATACAGGTATGTCTACACTAGCCCCGTAGTTCGAACTAGGGAGGCTAATGTAGGCATTCGAAGTTGCAAATGAAGCCCGGGATTTAAATATCCCGGCTTTATTTGCATGTTCCCGCCTGGTCGCAATTTTTAAATTCCACTAGTCCGAAGTAACTGCCCGCGTCTACACGCGGCAGTGAAATGGTAATTTGAACTAAGTCCTTCGTTCAAATTAACTGTTACACCTCATTCCATTGTTACACCTCATTCCATTTTATTGTTGCTTTCCATGAGGAGTAACAGTTAATTCGAACTAAGGACTTAGTTCGAATTACCGTTTCACTGCCGTGTGTAGCCGCAGGCAGTTACTTCAGGCTAGTGGAATTTAAAAATGGCGACCAGACGGGAACATGCAAATAAAGCCCGGGATATTTAAATCCCGGGCTTCATTTGCAACTTCGAATGCCTACATTAGCCTCCCTAGTTCGAACTACGGGGCTAGTGTAGACATACCCTACTAGTGGGAATGAGAGGCTGGTATTAGAATTCACTTACTATTTAACCTTTCCAAAGAAGGAGAGGGCAGTAGTTTTACACTTATTAGCATCAAGAGCAATCTTCTTGGGTTTATGCATCTTATTTGTTTTCTTTATACTCTTCAGTGCCAAAAATTTCCACAGCTGGGTTGTTTCTTGATTTTTATTGTTGCTTTCTCTTGCTTACCCATTTTTCCTCTTCCCAAGAATATGCGGAATATAAGTACTTTGGTGTGGTGTTCAATAAATCTGTTGTAGTGGTAAAAGCCGGTACAAAGGATGTATGGCTTCTGTGAATTAATTTAACAATCTATTTTCCAGCAGAACCAATATCATTACACTAGTAACATTCAGTTAAAATCCATAAGCAAGTAGTATCAGGCACAAACTATGATAAAACAGAGGAAGTGCTGAGAAAAAAAAAACCTTGCCAAATTAAAATTTCAGTACCATAATACTCAAAAGAGCCCTTAAAAAAAAAGGCCACAATCTGGTTGTATTTGACTATAACACTGTATCATATACTACTCAGAATACATTGTGCATTCTTTTCTGCCTTTGATATATATGTAACATGTTGTACTGTGTACTATTCTGCATATGGTAGACACATATAAATCACTTTATATGAACTGTTTATTTAATCTGTGGTATGTGGCATAGGGGCACATATAGACCGCTTAGTTTTTCAGTCTAGTACTTAGCTAACTCTTCCCATGAATGGCTGAAGATCTGGTCCACTGTAGTCAATGTGTATGGATTTCTGACAAAAAAATAGCGGGCCATTACAACCATGAAACAAATACACAAGAATGAAAAAAATTAAAAGGTGTCCCACTGATGGGATTCACTCACTTTGAGAGCAGCTCCTACTGGCAGGGCATTGTAGCTCTCTCCCCATCTGGTGCTTCCTACCACTTCATCCTCTACTGTGGTGGTCACTTTTTTCATAGTTCACCCCTCCAGGTAGGTCACAATTTAGTCCACTCCTTCTGGAGTCAGTCCAGTTAATCAAAGTTCAATGTCCTTATACCTGGTCTGCAGTTCCAATACTGGTCCTTATGATCCTTGCATGCTGTCCTTGGACTCTTTAGTGGTTTTAGTTATACCACCATACCAGGATTGGTGGGGGAATCTGGGCTCACGCACTGCAAAGGGTACTGACAAGGACCTTCAAACCTGCAGCTAAAGGTGTACTCTGATCAACTCCTTGCTTCTGCTTGCCTAGGCTTCTACCTAGTACAGCCTGTCTCAGACCTTGTTCCTTGTAACCTTTTTAGATTCTACTTTCTCTCATGTTGGGACTCCCAGAGCCCTCTCCCTGGAATCCCCTAACAGAAATTCAAACCAGTGTCCAAATGCTGCTCTTTTATTAGGGCTTATTACTGAAACCCATTCCACTCCCAGTGGCTGCTCTATACCCTCCCGCCGCCCCTGAGTGTTTGCCAGCCTTCTGTAGTCAGGCAGTGATCTCAGGGCTCGCTCTCCTGCTAGGTTTCCTCCTCACTACCACACTATTCCCAGAGAAATTCCACAGATTCTTTCACTGCAGCACCTTTCTGCTGCAAACTTCCTTTCTACTAACCAGTCTGCTCAGCGGGGCTTCACAATCAGTTGAGCCTGTCTTTCCTTTCAGGAACTCCTTGGCATGTTGTTTGGCTTGAGGCCTCTCAGTCCCACATTAACCCACTCACCTGAACCTACTTATCCAGGCTTGGCAGAATTTGATTCATTTTAAATAATTTAGATTGATGATATCTGTGACAGGGTTTCTAGTGTGCAGCATGGAATGTGGGACTGCTGGGCTATGTCTACACTCGCAGCTTCTTGTGGGAGAAATATGCAAATGAGGCTAAGCGTGGAATATCGCTGAGCCTCATTTGCATATTTAATGAGTCACATTTTTGCAGAAGAGGTTTTTGGCGCCAGAAGGAGTTGTCCCACACTGCCCCTTGTTGTGCAAGAAAACCCCTCATGCGCAATGCCGTTATTCCTGAAAATAATCAGCATAGCGGCATTGCGCAAGAGGGTTTTTCTTGCGCAAGAAGGGGCAGTGTAGACAGCTTCTTCTGGCGCAAGAGCCTCTTCTGCAAAAATGGCGGCTCATTAGGTATGCAAATGAGGCTCGACGATATTCCATGCTTAGCCTCATTTGCATATTTCTCCTGCAAGAAGCCGCAAGTGTGGACATAGCCCTGATGTCCCCAACCCCACCAACCTTGGTGGTCTCCCACACGGTGATGCTGGTATCAAGCTAGAAACCTCTAATAGTCACTGCATTTACATGGACATCCAACTGAGTTACATGAATAATCTGTCAGCCGCTCCAGTAATACAGAGGCTCCAGCCAATTCCCTTCAACTCCCCAGCCTACACCCCAGAACTGTACCATCTTGCACTAGTGGAATTTTATTACTAGTATGCCACTTCTTCATAGGAAAGTGAACATGCACCAGCCTTTGTCACCTGAGCTGAGATTTCCCAAGCACTTTAGATAAACTCACTGGTAAAGACAAAATATTAAAATAAATTTATTAACTACACAAAGATGGATTTTAATTCATTATAAGTAATTGGCATACAAATAAAAAGAGAGAAATAAAAATAGAAATACACATTCTAAATCTTAAAACTTTTAGTCTCAGCAACGGTTGAATCAAACAGATTTTCTAACCCTGACAGATGGTACAAGTAGGTTACAGTTCCTCAGTGCACAGACTGGGCCCCTTTCCAGTTTGAGACCAAACTCTTCAGTTCAAAAAGTCTTTGTCTTCCTGATGTCCCTCCAGGTCAGGGGTGGGGAACCTTTTTTGGGTTGGGGGCTGTTGACAAATCAGTTGGGGGTCACACACAAGAGAGAAGAAAAAAAAACCTCACTGATGTGTCTCTTGACTGAGTAGGAGAAAGATACTTTCCACATTCCTCTCTCACACACACAGCTTAGGGGGGCTCAGGCTATTAGATTTTGTGTGTTCCAGCTCTACCTGGGGGGCAGTGAGGGGGCTGGAGCACCAGCGTGGGCTCCCCAATGCTGGGGGGGAAGCCCCAGGCCTCAGGGGCTGCATCTGTCCCCCAGACCTTAGGTCCCCCACCTGATTCAGGTGTTGAATTGGGGGAGGAAGAGAGCCAAAATAATATCACTGCCTCTCTTGAATATCTTTGTAACGATGTATTAATCCACCCTCATGGACCATTCAGAAAAGTTTATAGGATAGTGGATTGAGTGCTGATGCATCACTAATGCCATCTGGCTATTGATGGCTACTCGTTTGTGGTAACTGAAAGGATGGTTATGGGTGTTGCAGTTCAATAGTACAAATAGTAATATTTCTTAATTTCACATATTATGATAACACATAAAATCCAACAGGATATTAATGTTCAACAGATCAAGACTTTTAAAATACCTCACAAGGCATACTTTATACATGTAGGGGTAAACTGAGGCAGTCCATGGTATTTCGCTAAGAACCCCTAAGCTATCCTAAATTCGGGGTAGGCCTGGGAATGCACAGCACAAGCCGTTAACATGACACTGGTCGCCCTGGCAACCACATTCCAAGAGGGCCTCCCTCCGATAAGACCCTGGCTGGTACCAAAACAAACTTCACAGAAGTCGTTCTCACTGTCTCCTTTAATCCTAGATAAGCCTGAGACCCAAGGACTATGCCAACACGAGGTGGTATCATCTCACAGTAGATGCATCATAATTTCAACAGACGAAGTTGCCATTAAAATGCTTGTCTTGTTTATGTTAGCTTATTTAGGTAGTTAGGAATAACTACCTGTATTATTGATAAGATGTTTAATTGGCAATGGGTGGAGATGCTGTGTAACCTTTCGTAGTTTATTGGCTTATGTGCTGATTACGTCTTGCCACTAGACCCTATCAAATCGCTTCTACTCTGCCCATCTGTTGCCTATATAATCTATGGTAATGTTTTGATTAACTAGTGTTCACCAGGTTAACCCCTGAGGGACACTTCACCAGCTGTGTGCAATAAATCCTCAGCTTGTTTTCACCTGCATCCAGAGTGTCCAGAATTATTCCCTACAATACAAAACATAATAATGATAAAACAATGGTGAATATGAAGGTTCTAGGTTGCTGCTTTGAGGTGGAGTATCACAATATAGATGTTTATTTTAAGCATTTTTATTTTTATCAATTTACATTTTCAGTTATGCAAAAATGTGGTTTTTAGCTTTTTGTTTTTTTAATTTTTGTTCATTTAATTGTTTAGTCATGGGAAACAATGGGAAGGCCAGACAATTATTTAATGACAGTACACGTTGATATGTAAGTAGTTAAAACTTGTAACCATTAAAACAAATAGTCAACATCACATGTTGAATATACAAAATAAATATAACTTAAATCAAACTCTGATAAGTTCTTATGCAGCATTTTTCTTACCTTATCTATTTGCATATTTTGATTATTATTGATGGAAATGTGTTTTATGTTTGTATGTGTACACTGAAATTAATCTTTACTGATACTTGCTGATACAGATTTGTTTCTTCCAGCCCCACACATATCTGAAGTTGTGGGTGTGGAAACAATTATGATATTAGAGACATATGTGCTCATGTAATTAAGGACTGTACCTTAATGTACCACAAGGGAGCAGATTGCACAATAATTTTGTATTTTCCTGCTGCTTTCTGAGCTGTAACATTTTCAAAGTATAGGAGTTCTGCTATTTTGAATGAAAGAATTATCAGCTTTCCTACTTCTTACAAAATAAGAGCAGAACAGTTAAACTTCAGTGAAAGTAAGATCAACAAGTTCTTGACAAACTGATGCAAAAGATGTGGGTCTCCTTTTTCTCAAGGTCTGTCTACACAATGGAGACTATATTACTGTAACCCCATAGCATAGATGCAACCTATACCAACAGAAGGTGTTTTTCTATCAGTGTTGGGACACCACCTCCTCATATGACATTAACTATGTCAACAGAAGCCCTTGGCCAGCAGGCAGCTCCTCATGGAGGGGCAGGAGAGGCAGGGGCTACTGGTTGGAGAGCTTTTTCCCCATCCAGCACTGCGGCTGAGGGAGGGGTTTGGAGTCAGGAGGGCTGCTTACCTGGGCAAGTGGCCAGCAATATGGAGAGCCCTGGCCCTAGCTGGCCACTCTCTTCCTCATGCAGCTACCCCCTGTGGTCACTCTGCAGTATAACTGTCCTCTGTGTATGCTGCCTCCTGTGCTCATTGCAGAGCATAATGGTGTCTCCTATCAGACCCCTCCCTTCCCATATTATGGAAGACAATCGAATTCCGGGCACATCCCATTTTCCCGGCACAACAACCCTTTGACCTTCTTTTAAGTTAAGAGGAAGCTGCATACCAAATTTGTTCTTACTGTTTAGGAGGAGTTCTTGAACAAATGGACTTACAGAGAGACTGACTCATGGACAGATTAAAAGAAGCACAAACTTTCCAAAATAGATATATATATAGAGAGAGATGTAAAGATCAATTCTTATCTTTTGTGAGGGATGCTAAAAACTTGAACATATAATCCTAATTTTTATAATTATGACATCAGGATTAATTGATTAGCATACCATAAATCCTCTTTAAAGATGAACAAGTTAATATACAATGTACAGACTATTGCTGCACTTGTGGGTGGGGTTTGTGTGATTTTAACTTTCACCGTGGTCATGACACAAGCATACAGGTGCAGAAAAACTAAGGTCCCAGTCTCCCAAACGGTTCCATATGTCTGTATGGATGATCTTGTAAATTGGAGTAATAGTAATAGGATGAAATTTAATAGTGAGAAGTGTAAGGTTATGCATTTAGGGATTAATAACAAGAATTTTAGTTATAAGCTGGGGACACATCAGTTGGAAGTGACGGAAGAGGAGAAGGACCTCGGAGTCCTGGTTGATCACAGGATGACTATGAGCCGCCAATGTGACATGGCCGTGAAAAAGGCTAATACGGTTTTGGGATGCATTAGGCGAGGTATTTCCAGTAGGGATAAGGAGGTGTTAGTGCCGTGATACAAGGCATTGGTGAGACCTCATTTGGAATACTGTGTGCAGTTCTGGTCTCCCATGTTTAAGAAGGATGAATTCAAACTGGAATAGGTACAAAGAAGGGCTACTAGGATGATCCAAGGAATGGAAAACCTGTCTTATGAAAGGAGACTCAAGGAGCTTGGCTTGTTTACCTTAACCAAAAGAAGGCTGAGGGGAGACATGATTGCTCTTTAAATATATTAGAGGGATAAATGCCAGGAGGAGAGGAATTATTTAAGCTCAATACCAATGTGGACACAAGAACAAATGGATATAAGCTGGCTATTAGGAAGTTTAGACTGAAATTAGGTGAAGGTTTCTAACCATCAGAGGAGTAAAGTTCTGGAACAGCCTTCCAAGGGAAGTAGTGGGGGCAAAATATCTGGCTTCAAGATTAAGCTAGATGGGTTTATGAAGGGATGGTTTGATGAGATAACATGATCTTGGCAATTAATTGACCTTTCACTATCAATGGTAAATAGGCCAATGGTGGGAAGATAGGAGTTACTATAGAGAACTTTTTTCTGGGTGTCTGGTTGGTGAGTCTTGCCCACATCCTCAGGGTTCAGCTGATCGCCATATTTGGGGTTGGGAAGGAATTTTCCTCCAGGGTAAATTGGCAGAGGCCCTGGAGGTTTTTCGCCTTCCTCTGTAGCATGGTCTTTAAACCATTGTTTGAGGACTTCAGTATCTGAGAGATAGGTGAATAGTGGGTGGGTGAGATTCTGTGGCCTGCATTGTGCAGAGGGTCAGACTAGATGATCATAATGGTCCCTTCTGACCTTAAAGTCTATGAGTCGATGAGTCTGGATATCTGTGCTCATATAGAGATGCTCTGAGGTCACAGAATCATAGAACCATAGAGCTGGAAAAGACCTCAGAAGGTCATCAAGTCCAGCCCCCTGCTCTAGGCAGGACTAATCCCAAATAAATCAACCCAGCCAGGGCTTTGTCAAGCCGAGACTTAAAACACCGCTAGGGATGGAGACTCCACTACTTCCCTAGGTAACCCATTCCAGTGCTTCACTACCCTCCTAGTGAAATAGTTTTTCCTAATATCCAACCTGGACCTCTCCCACCACAACTTGAGACCATTGCTCCTTGTTCTGCCATCTATCATTACTGAGAACAGCCTCTCTCCATCCTCTTTGGAACCTCCTTCAGGAAGTTGAAGGCTGCTATCAAATCCCCCCTCACTCTTCGCTTCTGCAGACTAAACAGACCCAACTCCCTCAGCCTCTCCTCATAGGTCATATGCTCCATCCCCCTAATCATTTTGGTTGCCCTCCGCTGAACCCTCTCCGATGTGTCCACATCCTTTTTGTAGTGGGGGGCCCAGAACTGGACACAATACTCCAGATGTGGCCTTACCAGAGCCGAATAATGGGGATTCATGACATCTCTGGATCTGCTGGCAATGCTCCTCTTAATGCAACCTAATATGCCATTAGCCTTCTTGGCTACAAGGGCACACTGTTGACTCATATCCAGCTTCTCATCCACTGTAACCCCCAGGTCCTTTTCTGCAGAACTACTACTTAGCTGGTTGGTTCCCAGCCTGTAAGAATGCTTGGGATTCTTCCGTCCCAAGTGCAGGACTCCGCACTTGTCCTTGTTGAACCTCATCAGATTTCTTGTGGCCCAATCCTCCAATTTGTCTAAGTCACTCTGGACACTATCTCTGCCCTCAAGCGTATCCACCTCTCCCCCTAGCTTAGTGTCATCTGCAAATTTGCTGAAGGTGTAATCCATCCCCTCATCCAGGTCATTAATAAAGACATTGAACAAAACTGGTCCTAGAACCAAACCTTGGGGCACTCTGCTAGAAACCGACTGCCATCCTGACATCAAGCCATTGATCACTACCCGCTGGTCCCGGCCTTCTAGCCAGCTTTCTATCCATCTTACTGTCCATTTATCCAATCCATATTCCCTTAACTTGCTGGCAAGTATATTGTGGGAGACCATATCAAAAGCCTTGCTAAAGTCAAGGTATATCACATCCACTGACTTTCCCTTGTCCACAGAGACAGTTACCTCATCATAGAAGCTAATCAGATTGGTCAGGCACGACTTGCCCTTTGTGAATCCATGCTGACTATTCCCAATCACTTTCCTCTCTTCCAAGTGGCTCAAAATAGATTCCTTAAGGAACCTTTCCATGATTTTTCCAGGAACTGAGGTAAGACTGACCGGCCTATAGTTCCCTGGATCATCCTTCTTCCCGTTTTTGAAGATGGGCACTACATTTGCCTTTTTCCAATCATTCGGGATCTCTCCCAATCTCCATGATTTTTCAAAGATAATGGCCAAAGGCTCCTCAATGACATTTGCCAACTCCCTCAGTACCCTCGGATGCATTAAGTCCGGACCCATGGATTTGTGTACGTTTAGCTTTTCTAAATAGTTCCTAACCTGTTCTTTACCCACCAAGGGCTGTCCATCTTCATTCCATCTTGCGTCACTTAGAGCATCAGTCTGGGAGCTGACCTCGTCCGTGAATACAGAGGCAAAGAAAGCATTGAGTACTTCAGCTTTCCCCATATCATCTGTCACTAGGTTACCTCCTTCATCCAGCAGGGGCCTCACACCCTCTCTGATCACCTTCTTCTTGTTAACATGCCTGTAGAAACCTTTCTTGTTATCCTTCACATCCTTTGCCAGTCGCAATTCCAATTGCGCTTTCGCCTTCGTGATAACCCCCCGGCATTCTTGAGCTATACATTTAAACCCCTCCCTGGTCATTTGTCCAAGTTTCGACTTTTTGTAAGCTTCCTTATTATGCTGAAGTTCACCAAGGATTTCCCCCGTAAGCCAATCCGGTCTCCTACCATGTTTGCCTCTCTTGCTACGCATCGGGATGGTTTCTCTCTGTGCCTTCATAAGGCTTCTTTAAAATACTGCTAGCTGTCCTGGACTCCTTTCCCCTTCATGTTAGCATCCCAGGGGATTCTGCCCATCAGGTGTCTGAGGGAGTCAAAATCTGCTTTTCTGAAGTCCAAGGTGTGTATTTTACTACTCTGTTTTCTTCCTTTGGTCAGGATCCTGAAATCTACCATCTCATGATCACTGCTTCCCAGGTTGTCACCCACCTCTACTTCCCCTATTAGTTCCTCCCTGTTTGTGAGCAGAAGGTCAAGCTGCGCACGGCCCCTGGTCGGATCCTTCAACACTTGTACCAAGCAGTTATCCCCAACATTCTCCAAAAACTTCCTGGATTGCCTGTGTACTGCCGTATTGCTTTCCCAACAGATGTCAGGGTGATTAAAGTCCCCCACGAGAACCAGGGCCTGCAATCTGGAAGCTTCTCTCAGCTGTCCGAAGAAAGCCTCATCTACCTCATCCACCTGATTCATTGTCAGTGGGGCTCTATGTGGGCATGGGGAAGGGCAGAGGTCTGTCAGCTTAAAACAACTTGCAGGAGCAGGAGCTAACGAGGTGCAAAACTATTGGTAGATTTTAGTAGGAATAGCTGCTGGAACTAGGGGTTCTGGGGGTGCTGCCGCACTCCTGGTTTGAAGTGGTTGCTATCATATGCAGGGTTTACAGTTTAGTTCAATGGTTCTCTGCTCTCCCAGTAAAAAAATTGTTCCAGTTCCCTTGTTAGGAATAGGCAAAATTTAATCGAGTCTCCTGGGATCCACTAAGGGCAGTTTTTCCTTTCATTCTATACAGTAGCTAGGATTAAGCAAGGAAAAGATTGAGGATGTTCATGGCTGTGTTCACTGCCTTTTGAGAAGACTTCCCTCATTTGCATCCACCTTGTACCATGCTCTTCCGAGTAATACTTCAACTTGAAATGGAGGAAAGTAAAAAAATAAAATATGTTGTTAGTTTCAGATTTTCTCTTGCTCTGAGTATCCCTCCCACATATTTCTCTTTACAAAAATTATTTTGCATTTTTATTCAAATATTTGTCTTTCTCTTGTTACTGTAGGAAAGAACTCCACAAATGGGGAAGGAATGACTTCACCCACATCGTCCCTTGTTCTCTATTGTGTGTAGCTCATTTGTGTTCTGTCAGATTGTGCTGTAATTACTTCAGGGAGGGGAAATGACCCTATTCTGGCATGTGTCTGCACAGTTCCTAGAATAACTGGAGACTATTCACAATTTGTGGCCTATTTCATACCACAACACATTTGAGGCACTCAGATTGTGTGATGATGGACATGGAGTAAGACCTGAGATATGGCCTTGTAAATCACAAGTCTTGGTTATTTTAATTCCTTACTAGCAGTGTTTCCAGGGCTGCTTCTGCATTACTTTTAGCTTGCTTGGAATGCAGCAATGCATTTGCTCACTGGCTAGTTCAATTATAATCTTTTTTGTAGCATCAGATGTATTCAAATTAATGAGGTAAAACCACACTGTTTTAAAATCCAACAATCCCTTAATGCCTCCAGGGCCCTCAGGCAGCAGTGTCTGTTTTTGCTAGAATTGTTGCATGCAATATCACACATAAGGATACATTTTACTTTCACTTTCCCTTCCACATCAGCCTATTTTTAACCACACATCCCTTGCATTGCTGAACTGGGGGGGGAGGGGAGGGGGCAGTCATCATGGAACTATCTGCACTCTTCACTTACTTTCTTTTTTTTCCTCTATTGGTTTTTATGCCTCTGTATTACTTTGAAAAATCACAAATGTGGGTCACAAAAAAATCACAATGTGGATTGTAAAAAATCTGTTCTGCTGTTTTTCTGTTTCACTTTCCTTCTCCTACAATTCAGGGACTACCATCATATGGGGTTTGGTGTCAGTAAACAGAGCTGTAGAAGTTGTTTCTTGTAGAGTTTAATCTTATTATTGGTATGGGTGTTTTTTTCAGCTTGGCAATGAATGAATGAATGATGAACTATATCATGGGCAAGTAATTCTGCACTGATTGACACTCACATGAAACCTTGCAATAAATAAAGAAGACAGCCACACTGTCACATCTCATTGTATTGTCTTGTTTATTAGTACTTCTATGGTTGTTATTGAAGCTCTCTGGCTACGTCCACACTGCTCGTTTTGCCGGCCGTGAGTATGCAACTGAGGCGCGGATTAGCATACCGCCGTGCCTCATTTGCATAATTTATGCTTGTCGTTTTTGCACAAAGGGTTTTTGCAAAAAAAGTAGTGTGGACGGGGGGTTTTTTTGCGCAAAAATCCCTTTTCCCACCATATCGGTAAACCTTTTTTGGGGCATAAGGATCTGGCGGAAAACGGGGTTTTTGCGCAAAAAAACCCGTCCACACCATTTTTTCCCGCAAAAAGGACATGCATAAATTATGGCAAAACCGACAGCGTAGACGTAGCTTTGCGATGTCCCTTCAAAAGTTTCAATAGGCGAGGCTGTATGTGTCTGAAGCTCTTCTGCCTCTGGAGGGAGACACAGGCCGGCTTTTGGCTTCTGCTTGCCTCTGGGCCCTGCAGCCACCTTGCGCGTTGGTTTTCTCGCAGCGGCAGTACAGCTGCTTCTGCAGCGTCTGCTGGGGGTGGCAGCCCAGCCCAGTCCTATTTTACTCCAAAGCTCACCCAAGAGCCCCAGGTTTTCCTGGCTATGAATAGGCTCCGCTCCCAGGGATTTCATTCATTCAAGAATTGGTCCCAGTAAAGAAAGGAGGGGAAATTAAACCAACTCCACGCTCGTTTTTCACCCCAGCAACTGCCGACCCAGGGAGTTGCAAAACTGGGCCCCTGTGGGATTTTCGCTTCCTCTGCTCTTTTGTGTCTCTGTTTGTTTTGGTGTTAACCTGGCTGCTTTCCCCTTTCTTCTGAAGTGAAAGAAACGACTCCCCTGCTCCTGGGTGGCGGCTGGAGAGCGCGGGGCTGCTGTGGACAGGAGAGGCGAGCGAAGATCTAGGGCAGGTTTGCAATTCAGCCTGCGCCGTGCAAGGGGGTAGCTGTTAGTTCTCCGCAACTCGGACGGTAGCACTGCTGGAAGGCGAGCGGGAAAGCAGCGGCGGCAGCAGCAGCAGCGCCACACGCTCTCTTAGCCGGACCTTAGCTCGGGGGCGGCTTGGGATCTCGCCCATAATCACCCGAGGCTGCGAGAAGCACGAAGGAGCGGCGGGAAGCTCCATGCTGAGGAGGCAAGGACCATCTCCCGCCTCAGCAGGACGTGCCTGGCTTCAGTTCCTGTGAAGCCCCAACCAGCTGCTCCAGCTTGTCTAAACCCCCCTCCCCCGGGCAGCCAGCACTCTGGAGAAGCACGTGCGGGCTGGGTTTTTTCCTGCAGGTGAATCTCTGACTCTCCAATTACCTTTCCCAAGAGAGAGCCGGGGAAGGCGCGAGGCAAGAGGGGGCAAGGTCCTGCTGTGTGTTAAAAGCAGCGCGAGCCGAGGCGGAATAAGCAGAGCGGGGCTGCTGCAGGACGCGGGAGATTTCTCTTCCCGCGCCGCTGGCCAGGCTGAATCGGGCCCTTCGCTGAGCCAGCCAAGGGGCGAGGGCGGCGCTGCCCCTTTTTAGCGGAGCGGAACCCGGTGGCTACTTTCACACGGTGCCCAAGAAACACCCCCTAAGCGCCCCTTTTAAAGCGCCCTCTGCCCCCCGCACCTGCTTGCCGGAGTCCTGTTTTATTTCAAGATCCGATCCGGGAGGAGGGGGGAAACCCCCCCACCGCAAATGTAAAACAGCCCCCCCCACCCCGAATAAATCCATGCCAGTGAATGCCGGAGGAGGACTGGGATTTTGTAAGCGATGCAAGTGCGGTAAGGCCGGAGTTCCCCCCAGGAACCTGCAGGAGGATCGCTAGGTGTTCCCCAAAGGAAGCGGAGCTGCAGGTAGGTGAGAAGGTGCCAGCTCTCTCCAGATGTGCCAGGGCGCAGGCAGATCCTGCTCCCAGCTCTCAGCCTCCCCCCTCCCCGAGTTTTGTGTTGTCGTGCGGATTTCGGGGGTGTGTGAACTGCGATCCCCCCCCCAAAAAAACTGTGGTTGCCCCCCGGCCTTGCCTGATAACAGAACCTTTGGAAAAGAGCTGGGAGGAGTAGCCAGTCGGTCACTCGAGCATCCGATCCGAGCTCGGCCAAGAAAGAGGTGGGGGGGGAGAAGTTCTAGCTACAGGGATTTGTGAATGAGCTTGTGGAGGAGGGCGAGGAGGGGTATTTCAGTGAGTCGATGATTGCAACTCCTTCTCGCTGAAAAAAAAAAAGTTCAAAAACCCCTAGTTTGATTAAAGAGCTGTGAGGTGTGTTTGTTTAATTTCACTCCCCTTTCCAGTTCCATTGTAGCCTTACTGGACTCCTGAGAAGTAACCTAATGGTGCAGCAATATGGATCAATTAGCAGTGTCGGGTCGCTTCTTTGAATTCTTCCCCTCCTGTCCATTTTTAAAAATTATTTAATCCTTCACAGTTCTGCAGAACGGTGGACGTCTTAGCAAGGCTGCCTAACTGTTTTCCTGAAGAGCAGGCTGATAACTTCCACACTCCCTTGTACTGGGCGATTCATTTTTGTTTGGAGAAAGCTCACTGCATTGCATGGCTTAAGGAAGAGGTTAAGAGTGAAGAATCTTTTTAGAGAGTCTATAAATGATAGACTCTATAATGATAGATAGCTATAAATGATAGCTATGGTTTCTATGTAAAATGTTCCCCAAGTCGTAGACTCTCACCTGAGACGTTTCTTGCCCATTTCATGTTTTCTGCTCGTTTTTTCCCATTTCAGTAAACTAGTTTAACTGCTCAATAGTATTCTATCTGTTGTCTGTTTAGTAGTGGGAAGGGTTTTCCCCTAGCCCCCTTACTATACTTCTGCAAGACAAAGATTTTTAAAATAGCTGCTTTATTTCTTGTACATCTGCTAGCTATGGGTTTAGATGCACAGACTGTATATGTGAAGCATAAAGAGCAGTATCTTCAAGTGCCCTGCTAGGAGCAGAGTTGTCACACTTTCGTCTGTTATATTCCTCATCCTTACCAGGCAGTTAAACAACTGCCTGAACTACTTTGAATTACTATATATGTGTAGATCCAGCAACCTCTTTTCACTCTTTGCTTGGAGAATATGTTTTTATATTTTAAAAAAGTATAAATCCTCCCCAAGAATAAAAGTTGGCTTTTTAATTAAGGAATCTTGCTTTGACTACTGAAGAACTGTTAATTTAAATAATAAACACAGCCCAATTAAAATGTTCAGGTTGTGAGGGTCTTCTCACAGCACTGGTTGAATTTAAATGACTATTGACTAAATGATGATGATTATTATCTGGTTACTCTTTTTTTTTACTACCTACTTTTAGACACTAACATCCAGACTGGTACCAATTTAACACTATTATTTTTTTCTTCCCTTATCATCTGATAAAATAGCTTTAATGTAAGATTCCTTCATGGAGCATAGCATACAAACTAAATAATCCTATCCTACCAGGAAATATGGCTTAGTTAAACTTGAGAAACATGACTTACTTCTAAGACCATTTTTTAAAAAGAGCACAATGGTTTTACTTATACTTGTTCTGTGGCAGTAACATTTCAGTCACTTTACACTGGGAAAAAACTAAGAGATCTAATCTTAATTTCATAATTGTTCAGGTAACAATGATGAAGTAAATCAGCTAAATTTCAGTTTTAGATATTACAGTATCAAAGCTGTGTAAGTATTGGCGATGTTCACCTGAGCATCTGGGTTTTTTTCCCAGCTTATTGCTGCCCTGGTTTCCCATGCCACAATAATTTTCTTACTCTAAATGTAAACTGTTTTAGTACCATAATTTTAGTGAAGCTGGGACTACAATGATAACTAGTTTTGTATTAGATCAGTCTTGCTATTCACAACATACCTATCTCATAGATACATACTTACAATAAGTCCGATATATTATCTGAGCTGGAAGCTTTTGAAAGAATGAATTGAGAGATGCTGTTTACTTGATAGTAGGTGATTTTGAGATTAAAATCTTGATTCCTGTGATACTGTTTTAATCGGAGAATGAGAGCTAATCTAGTGATTGACTTGTGTCATGTATTTGACATACACTGTAATGTTTTTGCATGACTCTTCAAGAGCACCAAGGGATTTCACTTTACACCTAGGAACAAGTTATGCAGTAGTAAGTGTTAGCAGGGAGCATAACCAGAATTAGTGCCATTAAGAAGAATTGTAATGTGTGTGTATGTAGACAGATATATAACACGAGAGATTCAGTTACAATGGCAAATTGCAGGCTGAGGATTCATTGAGCCTCATTTAGATTTATGTTAAAGCAGATAGGCCACCACATTGCTTTGAGATTGCACGACAGCATTTAGTGGCCATCAACTTTCATAATTTAATCAGGGGAGCTGATGGAATGACTGTTTTCAAGGATGAAGACATATGTTTTTCTTTTTTCTATTAAGTGAAAAGAGACATCTGCTAAAGGAGCTCTTTACTAGCAGTCTGTGTACTCTCAGGTAGATACAATGCTTAGGCATTTTTCAATCTGAGCATCTCCACACTTATGTGTCATATTTAATGGTGTAATTTTATTTTTTTCCTGGAAGGTATTATAGCCTACTAGTACTTGTTAAAAGCATAATAGTCCATCAGAAGAAGATTATGTAGCACTAATTATGTGTTAGATTTGACTAAAGGTAATAGTAAAATTCTGAACATTCATCAATCTCATGCGCTCATCACTGCTTGTGGAAAACAGGAAATCATGTAGTAGTACTGTTCATTTACAATTTGTGAGCATTGTTTTGAAAATGTAGTTTAAATGATAGACCTATCTGTAAGCAAACAGTTGTATGCCTCTCTCTTACTTCTGCTGTATTTTATTAGAAGTGCCTCATTAAGTCACATTATTCTGCAGCTCTTGTTCACAGAAAATTCAGATAAGAACAGGGAACTTTATTCAGCACTGCAGCTCTGGTGTGCATGTGCCTGTGTGGATTCTTGTTAAATATTAAAAGTTGAAGGAGGAAAAAAATCTCACAGGATCACCATAATGGGAACATCAAGCTTACTCATTTCTTGTGATCTATGGATGGCATTTACAAATGCAATTCATCAATGCATTTATTAGTCAAACATCATCACAACAAAAAAACAATTGAAGCAAGCAGACTGCTTTGCCCTTCACAATGGCATGCATCAAAAGACTGTGAAAACCAATTAATTAATGTTGGTTCTCATATTTACAATCTATATTTAGTCATCACATTTAAATGAAAGGCTGTACTCACATGTCCATTGTCTCATAGCCATTGATTTTGTAATATGTGTACTTCTGCTGGAAATGGCATTTCATTTGAAAATATAGGTACTCCATTCCATTTTCCCCTTTGAAACAGAGTTCTTAAAGAACGGGGGAAAATGTGCTCTCACTGAGAACCTTTTGTTATATTCATCAGCTTCTTCTGGAATATTAAAAACCCTCACCCCTATAGTCTGTATTTTAAAATAATGGGGCAACTTGCAGCAGGTGAAATTGTCATAGCTCTATTGGAAGCTATGTCAATTTTATACCAGCTAAGGATCTGTCCCATTATCTCTAGATATATACCATCACTGAATTTTCACTTTGTTTTTGAGGTTATTTTAGGTAACAAAAATGTAAATGCAAACAGTTCAATTGTGGTTCCCTTTGTAGGGATGTAAGGAGAGCTGTTTATTATTGTTGCTTATTGGCTGTACAATATGAAGTTCAATTTAGAGAGAGTTTAAACATTAAATTAACTTGTATGTAATATTTTAAGCATAAACCTCTATATTCAGAATACAAACTAGAGTCATCACTTTTTAAAAGAGAGGTCCACCCATGGAGCCATGGCAACTCCAGCAGAAAATCTGGCCCAAGTATTATGTTTTGCAAATCACATAAATAGGCTTTTATTTAAAAAAAAACACAAGTTAGGTTTGCAAAACCCAGCTACATCCAGTCTGCAGACATAATGTTCACTGGTAGCCACGCTGCATGTGAGACCATAAACATTTGGGAATATGGTGATGTCACCAATAACAATAATTTTTTTGGCTTGCAGCCCTTTCCTTGTGTTAGATAAAGCAGAATAGGGTTGGGATTCCTATACTCAGATTCTGCAGCTGGCCATCTCCAGCTATCTTTTTATTGCTATGTACAGTCAGTTGTCTACCAAAGGAAAACAACAAAATAATCATGTCAGCTGAAAGCACTCTTCCATAACAGCAAGGCTTTCTCACTTCCACAAATATACAATTCACTTCATTTTTATATAGCTCCCTTCATGAAGTATTTCAAAAAACACTTGGGAGAGAGAAAAAATAATAATGTGATCATGCTTCGCATTAGTAATTATAGTGGGGCACAGTATACTTAGATAAAATGGAGAAAAGTAGCCAAACAAGCTTTCTTAGCTTTTTCTTTTCTGGTACATCAGATTAGTTCTCTGCAAAGTGCTTTGTCACTGTTGCTGGTGATGGATGTAAAATTTGTCATGTGGTTTATGGAAAATGTTTTCTATGGACTTGATCCTGCAAACACTCATGCTAGTAAACTGCTCACATGAGTAAGCAGTTGCAAGAACAGATCTTTTATCTTTAGCAGTATGAAATTAATCGCCTATATAAATGCATGTGTGAGAGCCGGGAAGAGGGTTAGTTAACCTCCTGTTATAAGGTTATCAAACCTCATAATCACTACTATGTTAATAATGTTTCCAGTAGCTGCATTTGACATCTTATTGTTGACCCTCATAATGTGAAACATGAATATGAGTCTATTAACACCTCTGTGCCATTGTGTATAGGGTTTTTTTTGTCTTATGAGACTCTTATTTAACAATGCCAAGGAAAGGACACACTATACGAACTAAAATGTGTGAAAATATTGAAAGCTTTTTAGGGGCTGATGAGTAATCTCAGTCTCCTGCTCAAATCACTTACTTGCGCTAACTGCTGAACTCTGCAAATTAGCAAGTGGACATACACAATAGAAAAATAGGATTGAACATTTATTTGAACAGCAGGAATTTCCATAGATGTTACAAAATATCTGTCTTAATTCTTATAAGAGACAGTAACTCATTCTTTGAGGCATCTTAGAGGCGGTTAGGAGGAAACTTTGCCTGGAGCAGGTTATCCCATCATAACCAACTGCAGGGTTTCTTGCACCTTCTGCTGCAACTGGTTGTGGCCACTATTGGAGATAGAATACTGTTCTAGATCGACCATTGGCATGATTCAACATGGCAATTTCTTTGTTCCTAAAATGCAAGGAAAATGCATCACACTACACTTTGTTCATTGACTTAGTAATACTAAACTGCAGTTGTCTAATACGTTATCAAAATCTTGTTTAAAAAACGCTATACATACATTTATTTATATCTCAGTAATATGCTGTCTCCCTGCAACTGAGGCTCTTTAGGAACATACCTCTGTGCAACCTATGAGCTCGGTTTGGCCTTTTGAGTTCTAAACTGGACCATACTTCATAGCAAGATACTGTATCATGTAATATTGTAAAATACAAGGGAATGGTGTCTTGATGGCTCAGGATAGATAATATGGCTTGATAATATGACTCGGCACTTTTCCCAGAATGAGCTGGTGGTCTCAGTCCACTTCCTACTGGTTTAATATCCAGATTATAAAAATCACAAATGTAACTGCCAAAAATGACAAGCTTGCTGTTGATGACCACAGAGAAGCCAAAGATTAAGGTCTTATTAAGCAAAGCACATATACACATGCTTTGCAAGTGAATAGTCCCTGTTTGACTCTAATAAAACTACTTGCATTCTTAAAGTTAGGCATGCACTTACATACTTTGCTGCTTTGGGGCCTGAACTTGTATGCAGACTGCATTCTTGTTGATTAGGGTACATCTACACTGCAACACTATTTTGGGATACCAAAGTATCCCGAAATAGCTATCCTGTGTCTTCACAGCCAGTCCGTTATTTCAGGCTCACTATTCCTATGCCTCTGTAAACCTCATTCTATGAGGAGTAAAGGGACGTTTCAGAATAGCGCTTTATTTCGAAATTTGGCACTGTGTGGACAGCACCATATGACAAAATAAGATATTCCAAAATAGCATCAAAATAAGGTACGCAAATTGCATAGCTCAAATTGCATATCTTATTTCAAGTTATGGTGCAGTGTAGACACACCCACAATGGCCAGTGTTGAGGCGCACAGGTGGGATGGTATTCACAGATTCCAAGGCTAGAAGGATAATCTAGCCTGCCTCGGATTTTAAAAGCAGAGGACCAATCTCAGTCTGTGAGAGGTTGTCCAGGATTTGAGCCATGGATCTTTCTTATCTGAAGAAAAAATCATATTCTTAGACCAAGAATGTTAAGAATCTTGCACTGCTTTCCAAGCTCTGTGGATAAATTCATGACTTAATTCTCCATATTCCATCAATTCAGCATCTTGGATAAATATTAGATAGATTTAGGTTTAAAACAAAGAAAAATAAAATCTAAGCAGGCTGTAATATAGTTACATTATTTACCTATGTATTTTGGTATTCAAAAGTGATGTCACTTGTGTAGAAATAAAATAAAATGACATTTTCACAAGGAATAAGGTCACATTTAGAACTTAATTGGGGGGAAATGGTTACAATATTGCAATAAGAAAACATCAGTATGACTGCATTCTGGTACCTCTATTAACTTGTTTTGAGACCCTTTAACTGTGTATTTTGACAAATAAGATCTCAACTGTATGTAAGTTAAGGCTGTAAGTTTTTTTATCTTGTGGTCTTGCAGTAGTAACAAACAAGTCAAGATATGATCTCTTGTTTTATTATGTTACAAGAATCCAAGGAAAGAAACACTGTATGTACTAATGCATTATAGAGTATGTTCAGATATGTTTTTTATAGGTAGATTTGGAAGTGCTGTTGATGGTTAAAGTTGATGAAAACCTCTCATTTTAGAATCCTGTTTTTGTGTGTATAAGCTGGAATCCTAAGTGCTCCACTCCCTCTGTATTTAGATAATGTACAGAGTGTAGCATCAACAAGGTATCCGGTCCATTAAGAGGTTGCAATTGTGGCCAGGAGAAGCACTATAAATTGGTTGTGTGGGAGACAGAGAAATGAGAGTCTCCAAAGGAATGCCTGGCTCTATACCCATGGGCTGATTTTTGGCTATGGTGAACCCCAGACTGGGGAAGTTTTGTTACCTTTGGCTATATATATGCACACTCATGGCAACTTGCTTTTTATTTTCTGGCTTACAAAGCTTATCTTTTAATGAAAATTCTCATAGTGACAGTACCTCTGTTTTTTAATCTGCTGAGTCACTTCACAGTTCAGACACCAACCAGCAAAAGAAAGGAATACTATGGTTTCTGAAACTCCATCTTTTATAGACATTTAGCTCTTCATCTTTAAACCTGAACCTAGTCCCTGCTGCACATATATTCCTTCATACTCTTATATCCCAGTAATAGTTGGTACAATTGTGTAAGGAAAACACACAAGAAGGAAGCTGAAGCTTTACCATTTTGTCATTCTTCGTTTCTTTCTGTTTATGAGCATATGTGGTCTAATGTTTTTGAGGTTTATCTGCAGTGTAATTTGAGATAGTTTGGCTTTTCTCAAGCATTTTGTCTTACACATTTTAAAGATCTCCTAAGATTTGTGTCTACTGTGAATATGTAGTTGAAATTCCCTGAATACATTTTTAGGCTACGATTTTACAAAGCATATTGTTTACATCACCTTTAGTGCATTTAACATCCATCGGTTAATAGGTATTTTTGGTCTGCAGAGTAAATTTAAAATTGCTTCTTATTTGCCTGATAAATGGTAAAAGTTTTGAAGAAAACTATTTGTAAAGCAAGTGCTGACACAGCTATACTATAATGGCGTGAACAAACTGTATGTCTTACATCAAGTCACCATAGCTACGTAAAACTTAACAGAACACGCACTTTCCTCTCCTCTCTATCTCATCACACCCTTTAGCCACCCACCATCTAACTTCTGGTCTCCTTGCCCTTCCTTTTTTTCCTCACTATTGTATAAACTAACCTCATCTGCATTGGTGTCATATGATCTTTCTGAATGTCAAGTACATGCAATCTGCAGTTAGCAATACCAGATTACTTTTGTGTGTGTGGCAGGGAAGTATGTTATGGCCCATCAGCTCAGAGCAAGCTGCAAATGAATCTGATTCCCAAATTTTCAGTATATTTTCTATTAATGAACTATGAAACCTTATGCCCTTTTAATGCATTACTGAATTTCTCCTAATAATTATAACTTTAAAATGAAACAGTTGCATTTGAAACATACATTAGTTGTAGCATAATTTGTCTATCCTTTCTCCATGTGCACCCTCTGGGGATTATCTCATTTTAATTTATTTACACGCTGAAATGCTAAAGACCGTACAATAGCCATAGGTTGTCTTCAATGCTATATAAGATTGGGGGCTGTGCCTGCTGCTCGCAACGCTCACCAGTCCCCCTCTTTCTGGCAGCTTTCATGGCCTGACAGCGTGATGACATCATTCTATCATGTGGCAGGAAAACCTTTTTTATATACACAGAGAGACTATTTCAGATGCTATTTCATCATCTAAAGTGAAAAAGGCTGCATACATTATTTTGGCCTAGTAAAAGTTAAAATATTTTTTTCAAGGAGAATATTTGTAAGTAATTTATGATAAACACCATTACAAGTAATTGTATACAAAATATACTGTGCAGACAGACACTACAGTGTGTAATTCTCATTTATTATTTCTTTAAATGCTAATCATTTTAATAGATATCTGAACACTTGAGAAAATGTGTAGATAACTCAGTAGGGATGAGTGCATAAAACCAACACAGCTGATAGTTTTACATCTGTGTATTTGTTCAGTTCAAAAGATTGTATGTGGTTCTGATTGTGTAGCCTCATTATTGTGATTAATTCTATAAACTTATAGGTATAAATTAAATGTGGTGTGTGTGTGTGTGTGTGTATGTGTGTGTGTGTGTGTGTATATGTATATATATGTATATGCGTTCTACAAAACATGATTTATAGTGTGTGCACCCATGCCTGCACCAAGTCTCATCTCTTCCTTGGTCCATTGCCACCTTATCACAGCCTATTAGTAACATAAATCACTGCAATAAGACACCTTTGTCCATGGCCTTAATCAAGACTGAAGGCAGGGAGTGTAGGTTCCAGGGAATCTCTGCCCTTCAATGTCTCTCCTTAGTGGGTATTTGGTTCTCTCTTCTTTGGGGACATCTACAATGAAGGTTTCACAGGACTATTTGTTGTTTTTAAAGTTACAGGCTAACGTGGCTACCCCTCTGAGACTTATCTACAGTGAAGTTACCCACACAATAGTAAGCTTAATTAAAAAAACCAATGTTTATATAACCCCCAATAGATAATGGAATTAAAACAAAAATTATAAATTAAACTAGGTAAGTCATTTTCAGCTTGGTTACAGAGGAGGAAGAGAGAAAAGTGAACAACTTGTATCTCATGAAAGCAATTCCCTATGTGATCACAGGGGCAGCCTCTTTTTCTGTCTAGATACCAGCTTAGTCACAGCCGTACTTGGACTCACTTATGAAGCCCTTACTTCTGGATTATCTTGAATGTCCAGATTTGAGTGCCTGGTTTGCCCCGCCCCGCCCCGCCCCGCCCCGCCCCGCATGCTTTCCAAACCACTTTCTTCAAGATATCCACTTTTGAAGACTTGCTGCGATCTCTAGGAGATTGGTCATTGAGGAGACAAAGACCATTCAATGATGATTAATAGCTGTCTATCAAATGCTCAACTTCTTAACTCAATCGCTTTTCAGAGTCTGGGTTATCTGGTTCTATTTGTGGTCAGGCCTCTTGTTAAACTTCTCCTAGCAAATTTTTCTTTTGCCAATATAAACATTATGGGCGGATTCCCCAGGCCTTCGGAGAGTAAATAACAGGAAGAAGCTTCAGAGGGGTAGCCAAGTTAGTCTGTAACTGGAAAAACTTGAAAGACAACGAATAGTCTTGCAGCACCTTAAGGAATAACAAAACATTGTAGATGGTATCATGATCTTTCGTGGGCACAACCCACTTCTTCAGATGAATGGAGTTATTAAAGGTCCAGTTTCTAAAAAATAGGGGATGGGAGGGTGGGAAAGAAGGGGAAAAAGGGGAAATAAATATTTGCACCTTCTCTAACAGAAAGACTGTTATTTTGTGCATGAATGTAGGTGAATAAGTACACTATATAATACAAAAAAGCAATTAGAATTTCACACAAGATATTTTGCCAGTATCCCGGTATTGCCAACATGATGGTTCAAAATCATGACTCCTAAATTTTTAAAAGAGAATTTGTGGGGTTTCGTCGGTGGTGATTTTTGAACTCCTGCCCATTTCTCCTGTATGTGTATGGACTTAGCATTGCCAACTTTCACAAATTTGGGTGAGGTGATATTGGTCCCTGCTGCAGGAGCTACTGGCTGGTGCTTGGCTTCTAGCTTCTCCCCAACATTCAAATTAACTTGGTCGCCCCCATTATGACATCTGCCTATCCCCCAGCACAGCAATGAATGAGGCACTCTCAACCTCCACAGTTTTGTCCCTGCATCTGCCTGTCTTCCCTGCCTTACCTCAGCTCACCTCATCCTTTGTAATTTGACCTAGTTTCCACTTTTTATATGACTCCTTTTTGATTTTTTACATCATGTAAGATCTCCTGGTTAAGCCAAAGTGGTCTCTTGCCATACTTCCTATCTTTCCTACGTAGTGGAATAATTTGCTTTTGCGTTCCTTTTTAATGTCCCTTTGAAAAATTGCCAAATATCAGTTGTTTTTCCTCATAGTCTTGCTTCCCATGGGACCTTATCTACCAGCTCACGGACTTTAATAAAGTCTGCCTTCCTGAAATCCATTGTCTTTTTATTTTGCTGCTCTCCCTTTTACCATTCCTTAGAATCACAAATTCTATGATTTCATGAAAACTGTCACCCAAGCTGCCTTCCACTTTCAGATTCTCAACCAGTTCTTCCCTATTTGTTAAAATCAAATCTAGAACAGGTTCCCCCGGTAGCTTTCCCAACCTTCTGAAACAAAATATTTTGTCTCCAATGCAGTCCAAGAACTTGTTGGATAATCTGCGCCCTGCTGTGTTAGTTTCCCAACATATGTCTGGATAGTTGAAGTCCCCCATCATCACCAAATCCTGCGCTTTGGATGATTTTGTTAGTTGTTTAGAAAAAGCCTCATCCACCTGGATAGGTGGTCTGTAGTAGACCCCTACCATGACATCACCCTTGATTTTTACCCCTTTAACTTAATCCAGAAACTCTCAACAAGTCTGTTTCCTATATTCATCTCAACTTCAGTACAAGCATGTATATTTTTAATGTATAAGGCAACACTTCCTCCCTCTCGTTGTCCAAGGTTCTCTGAGGATCTTGGCTCTACAGTGTTTAATTATTTGCCTGGAGGCAGAGGGCCATTTGGGTTAGTCGAATGCTTTAGGTGGCTTCTGGGTCCATTCTTCTGACGCTAGGCTTGGATCTCTAGGGTTATTGTGACTAGAAAAAGCTGACCTGGCTGGGTTCTGTGCAACCAGACTTAGTAGTCAGAGCCAGAGTCCACAGTCAGGAGACAGGAGTTAAGAGCTGGCTAGGTCAAGATACAGAGGTAGAATCATAGAATACTAGGACTGGAAGGGACCTTGAGAGAAGACAACTGAAGGTCAGGAACCACATGTCAGATGCAAGGAGTGAAGCCAGGTTGGGATGCCAGGGAATCAAGGAGCAGTAGGCAGAAGCACACAGTCCAGAACAGGGGCAGGAGCTTAGTTGTTCAGAGAACTTCCTGTTCCTTCTGCTGGCTTAAATAGGACTAGTGGGCCAAGCCTCACATTGGTCTAGGGCTGTTGCCCTTTTGGGGTCCTTTCTGCTTCCTCTTTCTTTTTTATAGCAAGCCTTGTTCCCTTTATTGGTTGCTGCTGAGAGTGCCTGTCTCCATAAATGGCAGGTTTGTCAGTTGCATGATAGGGGTATACTCAAGCTGCTTGTTTGTTAGCAGGAGAGGTTCTCCTGCCCCCTCTGTCTGAGCTCAATATGTGGGTGCATAGATCCTCTTACAACAGCCTTCAGGTAACAGGCTTCACTTCCTTTATCTCACACTTCAACCTCACTTGGATTGGAGCTCAGGATTACAACCCCCTATTTCCTGGCTGTGTTAACATGACAGGCCAAAATGTATTTGATATCTGTTTAAAAAACAATGACCAAACTTCCTTGTGGAAGCTTGTGCTCAGCAGCTCATTAAAATGATTCAAACTTGCTTTTTCAAAATAAACTTTTTTTTAATTCACCCAAAGGTATATAGCCATCAGACAAAAGGGTTAAAAAATGTCTACATGCATCTGGTCTTAAACTTTATCCTTTCCTTGAAAATTTAGAAAGATTCTGCTTCACCTAGATCCTCCTCCCCCACCTCTGGATGGGGAGAGACAGAATACCATCCCGCTGTTCCACATCCTTGGGTGTGTGTCTGATAGCATCTGACCTTGAGCAGCTGCTGACAACTCACTCTCTCTCCCTCTTGTTTGAGTGTTTTTAGCTGTTGTCCTCTACGCTCTGACATTGGCAAAATAGCCTGTAACTTTTGGCTGGTTCATAGAAAGAGCATCTTCTCAATGTCTCAGCCATTGTTACGTAAGAACAACAAGAAGGGGTCATGCCGATGGTCCATCAAGCCCTGTATCCTGTCTTCTGACAGTGGCTGATACCAGATGCTTCAAGGGGAATGAACAGAATAGGGCAATTATTGAGTGATCTGTCACCTGTTCAGTCCCAGCCTCTGGCGATTAGAGGCTTAGTTATCTTGGCTAATATCCATTAATGGATATTATCTTCCATGAATTTATCTAATTCTTCTTTGAACCCAGTTATAGTTTCATCCTTCACAACATTCCCTGGCAATGAATACCACAGGCTGACTGTGGATTCTGTGAAATAGTATTTCCTTTTTGTTGGTTTTAAATCTGCTGCCCATTAATTCCATGGGGTGACCTATGGTTCTGGTGTAATGTTATCTTAGCTCCCTTGAAGAGCTAAGGAGATGTCATATCTCTGACTATTTGTTTCATATCTTCCTTGCTGTTCCTAATGCCTCTTATTACATTAGTACAGTACATTCCAGTAATTCCAATATGTTTCCCCATGGAGCTGAAGCACACAAAATCTACTAGCCTGGGCTCCCCTAGGCTCTGGTGTGTGAGGGGAATATGGGGAGTGTCCTTCTCCTTTTCTCCTCAGACAAGGGCCACGTCAATGAGGCTTTGGTTTTGTTCTTTGTTTTGTTTCTCATTTGTGTGCAGCCCTCAACTGATTTTTCTGTGGGTCAGCGGCCCCTGGCCCAAAAAAGGTTCCCCACCCCGGTCTATACTGTAGTTAGTGGGGCTTGTAGGTTGCTTTTGTTTTTTGTTTACTTGTCAAAGAGGGAGTTACTTATGAGGAACACTACTTACTCGTACATATTATGGAGATTTTCAGTCTGGTATCTTTGGTTCTAGTTTTTGTTCTTTGCAAACTTAGTGAAGCCATTTTATTTGCAGTTCAAAAAGGTGTTTTTTCTCATCTGCTCTAGAAGCACTAAAGAATAAAAGGATCATAATCAAAGAAGATGTAAATGACCTGTTGCAGGAACACATCTGTTGAAAGTTGTTGGATCGAAAGTGCACTCCCATCCCTACTTGTAGAGCAGGTATTTGTGTCATTACCATACATTGGCTAAAATAATGTGCCAAAACCAAGAACTGCCCTGGTTCTACACAGGTTGGACTTTCAAGTAAAATAATCTGCCACAATAATGAATCTTAAAGTCCTCCAGATTTAGCACCCTTACAATATAAATCTTTGCTCTATCTTCCCATGCTTAGGAACACTAACCATCTTGACATTTGAAAGGGATAGAGGTGCAGCTAGTTATGCAACCATGGCATATTGGTGACGGCTAGCCCTGAAGGCATGACAGGCCTGGTCTTTAAAATAGCATCATATCCACTAATGGTTAACTGTCTTCATTTTCTCTCTTAGGCTTCTCCTATATAAAGCCTTGAAACCTAGTGCCAGATTGCTCCTCTTCAATTTCAGTCCCTGAGGGGATGAAAGAAGCATTAAATGTGCTCAGATGGCCTAAATCTGTCAAAGAAAAGGGATTCAAGACTCAACAGGATCATTCCAGCCTGTGGAAGTCTCACTATGTGTGTTCTGGACCATAAAAGCTCTATGGTTCTGGACAGTCTGATGGTTTAGGAGCCATCTTTAATCTTTTCAACCATAGCAAACATTTTAGCTGCAAAAAAATCTGAGGGTTAGCTGTGTTAGTCTGTAACTTCAAAAACAATAAGTGGTCCTACATTTTGGTTAATCCCTGAGGTGCCACAGGACCACTCAATTTTGTAGCTGTAATTCACCACTTTATTGGTGTTAGTAACTGTACAAGCTGAAAAGCAGACTGGCTTAGTCCTGGTTTATCATGATCCCCTCTAACACAGAGATTAGCAGTTACTTGAATGGTCTGAAATAATTTTGTTGTTGTTTTTTACTGTGACTGGAACTATCCATTTAAAAATAAGCTTCTTTTGGTGGTTTCTTTGTATTGTTTCCTCAGTAGTCTAAAATTATGGTGGGAGAGTTGAGTTATGAAAATCTTTTAACCCAAAAGCCTCTGGGTTTTTCTATACAAAGATAAATCAAATCTTCCAACATGTCATGAAGAGTAATAGGGCTGCATCACCAACTAAAATACCTTAACCACCATAAAGTGTCTGATTCCAAACAATAAATTAAACATCTCCTTCCCTCTGCTCTCAAAAAGCAAGCAACAAAATGATGAAAAGTAAACATGCCTCTAGTTGTGATCCAATATTAAAACATAATTACTCCTGAGGGATTTCTGCATCAAAAATAAAAATTCTGCATACTGTTTTAAAATTCTGCAAATTTTATTGCAGACAAATAAACACACGTGGAGGCTCCAGTATGACAGTGGGAAGCCCAGGCCACTAGCTATGTGGATATGGGAAATCACCTTTCAGGCTTTGTCTCCCCTTCCCCAGGACAGGGACTTAGCAGTGAGGCTGCACATGACCAGGACACAGTGCAAAGGCCAGACCTGTCCCAGAAACACCCCAGCGCCTAGGGTTACCAGATGATTTCAAAAAAATACTGGACGCACTTGATCTCAGATTGGGGGTTGGGGGGAGGAGACTGGCCAGGAGAGGAGCGGGGCTGCCGGGAGCTGGCTGGGGGAGAATGAGGGTGGTGGTGAACGGCCAGTGGGAAGCAGGGCTGGCCGGGAGGGGATTGGGGGGGAGTGGGCTGGCCGGGGGGGAACCTGCCAGCGGGGAGCAGAGCTAGCTGGGAGGGGTGTCGGGGAGAGCAGAGCTGGCCAGGGGACATTGCGGGAAGGAACTGGCTCGTGGGAAGCAGGGCTGGCTGGGAGGCGTTGCGGGGTGGGGAGCGGGGCTGGCCGGGGGGGAACTGGCTGGCAGGGAGCGGGGCTGGCCAGAAGGCGGTCGGGGGGAGCGGGGGTGGAGGGGGGAACCGGCTGGCGGGGTGCGGGGCTGGCCCGGGTGCACACAGATCCCGGGGTGCTGTCCGTCCTGTGCACGGTCCTGGCGGGGCGCACGGGCAAGTCTGGCCCTGGGGATTCCATCCCGCCCCGGCCCCCCTCCTCCTCTCTACTGTGTAGTTGCATACTGCCTGTCTGGTAGACACGCTCATGCAGTGTGAGTGCATCTACCAGCCAGGCAGTACGCAGTTACGTACTGATACTCATGATAATAATAAAACTTACTTACTTAGAAAATACCAGACATTTATATGTCCGGTATTTTCTTAATTTGTTTCTCGGACAGAAAGCTCAAATACCGGACTGTACGGTTCAAAACTGGACACCTGGCAACCCTACCAGGGCCCTGCCCTTCTGCACCAGGGGCAGGTACCAGATGTGGGAAGGCAGGCTCAGCACAGCAGGATTTAAATGTGAGGAAACAGATGTGGGTAAGAGGATTCTGTAGGGGGCAATCTGGGTATGGATGGCTCAGTGGGGAATGTGGATGCTTGGGGCAATGGGTCCAGTGAAAGTGGTTGGCCGTGTGTGTGTGTGTGTCTGGGAGTTGGGGGAGGGTGATTGGAAGGAGGGTTGAGAAGGGTTCCCTTGGCGTGCTGGCTCTCTCCCCATGCCTGGAGTGGGACCTGGATTGCCAGTGATGGGCAGGATAAACCAGCTTAACAGTCACTCCAGCACCTGCTGATGACCACCCCAGCATCTGCAGTGTCACTTCTCTAATGCTGTTGTGGCCACCTCCCTGCTGGGGCAGCTGCTAAAGGGACTCAGCATGCCATGGCTTTGCTTGCACCTACCCAATCCCATTCCATAGTATTCTTCTACCCTCTTTCCCTTATGTTTCTGCCCCCCACCTTCATTGTACAGGAAAGAAATTGGGGCACGGGATGGGAAATGGCACATGAACCTGCATAGCCCATCCTACACCTCCTCTCTGTTGGGGGGAGGGCAGTTCCCTCCCTGTACCCTCCCTGCTATGCCCATGGTGGGGGGACATGTTTCTGCTGTGGCACAGAATCCCTCCAAGAATATATAATGACTCTGCAAATTCTCTTTTTAAAGAGATAGTGTCCTAATTTAATATAAATAGAAACTCCTAGGAGATCTAACTGATTTGTAAAGGGAAAAAGACACAAGTGTATATCCTATCTTGGCTTCTCTGATTAAAAAGGCTACTTTTTGAAATAAAAGTTCTGCTTTTTTTTATACTGAAAATTTAATTTTAGCCTGCCCTGGAAGTCATTAGCTCACTGGAAGACTGTTAGGATTATAACATCCTAGATACCATGGAAGTGAAACCTGATTAATTCAGATGGGAGGCAGGTTTTATTGAAAACTTACTTACACTCTTTGTTTGTTTGACAATGCCAATTTAACTCAAAAACCTTAGGGACAGTTGATAGAAAAGATCTTTGCTCCAGCTTCAAAGCCTGCACCTTCAATTAAGGGCTGAAAAAATTGACACTAAAATTCTCAGTCTTTTCAGCAAAACTAGGTTACCCACATTTGACATTTCTAATATTTATTTGTTAGGTAAAGCATTGGACAAAATCTCGTTGCGGCAGGGTGGAGGTCTAGGTAGCATTTTGGCCTTCTTTATGCATCACAAAGAAGAAAACAAAGGACACATATATTATTTCATCTTCCTTTTTCAGGTCACCTTTCAGTGCTGTGAGCATCTTAGAAAGTAGTCTGCTCTTGCCAGAACACCTATTGGGACCGGGGGCAGAGAAAATAAGAGATTGAGGGAGAGTTTTTATGTAGAGAAACCAGTTCTTATTGAGTGTGAAGTCCTATTTATGGAGTTTCATGGCATGATCAAAAAGTAGGAGTTTAAAAGTAGTATATTTATTATTTGTATTACAACAGCCCCCAGAGATCACAATCTGGATTCTGTTGTGCCAGACACTGTAATAAAATAGAAGAGCATGTAGTCAGTTTTTTGGTATGGCCAAATGAGATTTACCCTATCCCCACATTGTTTAAACTAAGCCCTTATCAGAATGTTCACAATATTTATTACCTAGGAAAGCTCCACTATAAAGCAACCCAGAGTGCACTCTGACGTATCAGACAGCTACAGAAGATTCCTTCAGTTCTAAGCCTGCACCACTGAAATCTGCCCCTAGATCTAGAGCAGTAAATCAGTATGTCTTCACAACCAGGGCAATGATTCACTCATGTGCTTTGATTCATAAAAAGAGTGAAGTGCTTTATTTCTAATACACACCAGAATCTGATCAGCAAGAACAATCAGAATGTCAAAGATTTTCTAACCTGCTGTTTGGTGGTGATTTTAATTTTCCCAGAAGTCATTTGTCCAAGATTCACTAATTATTACATAATGACAGGTCTTGGCTATTATTTTTCATATAGGACCTCTCCTCTTCCCACTGAAGTCAGTCACAATACTGCCATGACAGTAGGGCAGAACAGAGCCAACATGTAGAATTAATCTTTTTTAAAAAATTAGAAAACAAAACAAGTAATCCAATTGTTCCCTCCTATTTATATACAGCTTCTTTTGCACAGTTTGGGATATGAAAATCTTGTCCATAAAAGTATTTATCTTGAAAATAAGAGTTTGTCTTTTCCCATACATTTATATTGACGTGTTTCTTAGGGGCAGGAACAGCATGGTTTCCTGCAGCATTAATTGTGGGACTCTATTGTCTATGTGACTAGTTGTATGCTCAGTGCCTAGTGAGTATTGAATGATGCCATTTTTCTAATTTTCCCATTAATCTGAAGACACATGAAAACAGAAATTATTGTTGGAAGCTTTCAAACTGCCACTAGATGAGTGATAGTTTTATAGACTTTCGTACAACAAATGACAAACTTTGAGAATGGATTTTCTCATTCTACAGCAATACAGACAGAATACGCTTTATGGTAGGTAGAATTGTAAGCTCCTGCACAAACTTGAGAATTATACTTGCTCATTTCCCTTGCATGAACTAGACCAATACCTGTAGTAGGATTTCACTCTTGATATACATCAGTAAGTTTATAATTGTTCACAACACTTTGAGACTATTTAAATATATTATGGAATAATAACATGGTCTTTAAGATCCATATTTTAAGGAATAACTTGCACGTATTTGTGCACAGTAATATATGTGAACAATTATCAAAACTGCACGTGCAAACTGAAAACGAGTACAAATGATTATTTAGAGATACGCATGCTTCCACTTATGCTTGATTTGAGCATGCAGCTGGGTGACTATATTTACAAGAAATAGCTATGAGGTGACAGAGATGTAGCTGTGTTATTTTGGTCTTGCTGAAACAAAAGACAGGACTATGCATCATTTTAAAGACTAACAAGATGGTTTATTAGGTGATGAGCTTTCGTGGGCCAGACCCACTTCCTCAGATCAAATTGTGGAAGAAAATTGGCATGACCATATATACCAAAGGGATACAATTAAAAAAAGTGAACACACATAAAATTGACAAATCTGATTTTAGAACAGAGAGGGAGTGAGGAGGGGAGGTTCTCTCATAGACACTAACCTCCCCTCCCCCCCCGACCCTTCCCCGTTCTAAAATCTAATTTGTCAATTTTATGTGTGTTCACTTTTTTTGATTGTATCCCTTTGGTATATATGGTCATGCCAATTTTCTTCCACAGTTTGATCTGAGGAAGTGGGTCTGGCCACGAAAGCTCATCACCTAATAAACCATCTTGTTAGTCTTTAAAGGGCTGCATAGTCCTGTCTTTTGTTCTATGAGGTGACGTATTTTTTTCTGTCCAGACCTCAGGACTTACTTTCAGAATAAAATCTTCTCCCCAAATAATTGATTTTGGAATGATTTAAAAAAACCCTTCATAATAAGCCTGTCTTTTTTTTTTTCTTTTGCCTTTGCCACTCCACATACCTCAGCATAATGTTTACAATGTAAGTGTGTTTAAGTATTGGGAACAAGAGCACAATTTCAATTTCCAGAGTGTTGTTGAAAAACTAAGTGAAACTTTGGCTGCCCTTCAAAAATTTCAGGTCTGCAAAATCTTAGATCAATGAGGTTAAGAAATAAAGATACTTCTAAAGGAATGTATTGTTCATAAGGATCCATGGCCTAAGCACAGATGTTCTCTGAACCAGACTTGTCAAAAACAAATCAAATACTAGATTTCACATTCTTCTCTCTTTGATTGCCCTGGAATATAAGACTATTCACATAACAATTTCATTTGCTTCATGTTTTCAAAAAATAAATTAGATTTCAGTTACGATTACAGATGATTTGGCGAGGTTTTTGTATTGTCCTTGAGAAGGAGTACAAATGTATCTTTTTCCATTTTTGGATACTCTTGGAATTTTTAATACTCCTGTCAAAAGAAAAGTGGCATGCTACTACAAATCATGTTTGTTAGGTTAGCATGATTAGCATTAGCATTATTTGGTTTGCCTATTGAATACTGTGACTTTTGAATATCTAGTTTGTTATTAGGGGAAAAAATTGCTTTTATTTTGAAGACAAATGGGATATTTACCCTATTTAGATAGCAGAAGATTTTAGATAGTGGCTGTTCGGGGAAGCAGATTTCCAAAATGAAAAAAGACAGTTGTGTGTGGGGGGATGTATGTTAGGTTTTGTATTATTTATGATTCAACAAATCTTCTTTAAATATGCTCTCACAACATGGTCAAAACATTCAAACTTAAATATTAATATATCATTCTGTGAGCTGTCATTGGCAGTTCAAGAGGATGTACACTCAGGCTGCCCACTCTTATCATATTTATTTCTAAAGATTAAGAAGGGAAAAACAAATGCAAACAAGACAATTCAGGTCATTTTAACCATCCTATTGAGAACTATTAGCATTTGTGAAAGTTAATGAGATAATTTGTATCCAAATAAGAAACAGATTACAAAAGTCAATCTCAGTTCTCCCCACCACCCCACACACAAAGGATTCTTTAAATTAAAGTGGATATAAAGTTACAATTAAACTTGTAAATGGATGCTGCCAGTATATCAACCTTCCTGGGCCAGTTTGTCTTAAATATCAGTTGATGTGTTCTTACAGTCTAAAGGAGCAGGTTTTTTCAGTGTAGGGCCTTGACTCTGGTATTTTGCTTCCCTTGTTGATCTGATTGAGCTTGAAGTTGGGGGATGGTGCAGAGCCCAGCAATTACAATTAGCTTTTCCCTAAGGGTCTGAAGATGGTTAGTTCTGCTTATAGTTGATTTGGCTGTTGAATCTCTTGACTAAACACAGCAAATGTGAATGGTTTAAACATATGATCCCTGAGGCTTCCATGAAAGATGCATCTTAAATAAACATAGTGCAGCTATCTGAACTTGTAGTATTTTCCAACCCTAACTATTTATCTGCTGAATCTTAAAAATGTTGCATATCCAGTTCACATTACTTATGACTTCAAGACTTCCCACTGGCCCACCTTTTCAAAGCTCCATAATTAAAATACAGTTCACCTCAAATCCGAGAGCAAGAGAGAGAAATCTACTGCTTCTACTCTGGGTAGTGATCCCACATGAGAAATGAAAGGCAGAAATGAATACTTTAGCAGAATGTTAAAGTTAGACGGTTGTAAAAATCAGGCTTATCACACACACAAAAGGTCTTACTAGCTTAACTACTGTAGACATGTTGCTATGCTGCTAAAGAAGGAGTGGACTGTGCACATTTTCCACAATATTAGTAAGTGCTCCAGTGAGAGTTGTGGCTGACTTTTAAAACGCATTGTACCTCCATCCTCATTCGGAGTAAGCTGTCTACAATTTAGTATGTACAGTAGGTCTAAACCTAAATGCAAGGGTATGCTTTCACGACTTGATGAATTAATATTTAACCCAACACTTGCCAGTCAAAAGAAGTTAAATGCATGTTTAATTTTCAATACTAACAAGGGAATTGAGCTGTATAATTCCTGTTGAAATTAATGGGAGTGGTGTGGTTTAATGCCCTAATGGGCTTTGAAAAATATAATTCTATATAGAAGTGACTGATACCTGATAGCTTAGACTGTCCTCCTCAGCCCTAATGGCTGAAGTAGGCAGCAGGCCTAGTGGCTAGGGTCACAGCCACAGTCAGTTATTGAGAGTCAAGGGTCAAACTGGAAGGCAGAAACGAGGGACCAGACAAAGGGTTGGTTTGTAGTCAGGAGCCAGAGCCAAGGGTCACAACCAGATATCAGGAATTGGAATGAGCCAGGGCAGGACAGAGGCTGAGTGAAAGGCAGGAGTATAGGGTTGCCAGATACTTTCACAAAAAATACCAAACATGGCGGGAAAAAAATTGGTTGAGAAAAAAAAAAAAAAGAACCTGAGTTGTTGAGCAAAAAAAAATCTGAAAAAAAAAAGAGTCACTGCACCTTTAAATCCCCACTCCTCCTGCTCCCGCCAGACGTGGCAGGGGAAGAATGTCCCAAGCGGCCTTCCATCCGAGAAAAAAAGAAAATGCCAGACATTTAATATGTCCGGTAATTTTTTTTTTTTTTTTTTTTTTAACTACAAACACCGGAATGTCCGGGCCAATACTGGACACGAGGCAACCCTACAGGAGCATCAGGAACAAGATAACACAGGACAAGCAGGGATGTACATGAACATTAATAAGCCAGTGGGTTGTGGCTGCTGCCGGCCTCTGTAACCACTCAGGTTGCGTGGGCCATGTCTAATCAGGTAGCCTGCTTCAGGCCAGTTGCATTGAGGAGGCTGTCCAGTATCTAGCGCTGTTAAAGGCCCTGATTCCTGAGAATGTTCCCGCTCCCCCTTCGAGGGTGTCAGTTAGGGGACTCGGGTTCAGGTTTCTCAGGGCAAGCATGAATCCAGGGCATGGATGTGGTTTGTGGGTTCCCATGAATGCTTATCTGGTCCATACCTTTTGCAGTCGGATATTGTCGTTTCGTGAGACCCAATGAAAGTCTAGAATCTGCTGAACCATGTATCCTTCTTTGTCCTGAATGATTATAAGTGGAGGAGGAGGACCTCTGCAAAGCTGGGTCACAAGCACACTCAGCAGGTATACTTGCTTCTGTTGGCATGGAGAAGGTCCGACTGCTGCTGCCACCCCACACTAGCATCCCCCCGGTTATCCCTGAAGCTGCATCCCTGGTGAATGGACAGCTCCTGCTCCCAGCCCACCAGGACTTCCTGGCCAGATTGAGCAATTATTTTGGCTGGGGATGTTTGTCTTGGTCTGGGTGCAAAACGAACTCTCATTCTGCATCCTTTACACAGGATGCAAAACAGGTGCATGCACCAGGCCACCAGAAGTTCCGGGAAACCAGGTCTTGTAATGGCCAAAGCGATCTGATAGGAGAGCGTGAGGGTAGAATTATAGGACTCCAAGCTGTGTGGCTCCTTCAGGAACATAAGTGTGTCCCTTGTGGATAGGACCCCATCCTGGAACATGAAGCCAGTGGAAACCTGATCTGTGTCATGGTCTCAAGGTTTGATGGTTATGGATGGCAGAGGGATCAGGAAGTAACTGAGAGTGGATGGAGGATAATAGGCCAGAGGCTATGGTGCCATAAATGAAGTTTGAAGGACTTAAGTATCCTGCATATAGTCACCTCCCCGAGTTTCTGGTATTCATAGCTGTCTTGGTAGGCTGATGATTACAAACTCAAATTGCATCAGAAAAAGGGACCAACATGCTTGCTGCTGGTTCAGATGCCTGGCCATTTATAGGTATTGCAAATTCTTATGGTCTGTCAAGATTTGGACCATGAATTTAGCACCATCCAGAGGATGCTGCCAATCTTCAGAAGCTGCTTTGGTAGCCAGAAGTTCCTTGTCCAGGATATCCTAGTTTACCACAGTGGGAGTAAGTTTCTGCAAGTAAAATGCACTTGGGTGAAAATGATCATTGAGAGCGGCAGGTTGGGAAAGGCATTCCCCTAGAGCATAGTTTGAAGCATCTGCTTCTATTGTGGATGGTTTGGGTGGATCAGAATGGAGACTGAGCATAACTTCTGTTTCATATTATCGAAGATGGCATGTGATTCTGAGGTCCATGAAAACTGAACACCCTTTTGCACCAAAAGAGGACTGGTTTAAGCAGAGATAGTGTATAAAAGTTAGCAAAATCTAACAAGTGTTGAATTCCTCAGATATCCTCTGATGCCCTGCAATCTGTGATGGTTAACCTCTTGGGAGGGTTCATTTCTGGCCCTTCAGGGGAGATGATGTATTCAAGGAATTTAAAGGTTTCCCAATCAAAGTCATATTGCCCCAACTTGGCATATATGGTTCTGGTGCAGCCTCTCAAGAACACTGCACACAGGTTGGTTGTAAAGAGCTGGGTCTTTATAGACAATCAGAATATTGACAAGGTGGTCCAGCATATCTCAGAAGATATTATTCATGAAGTGTTGAAAAGTTGCTGGGCATGGCATAGTCTGAAGGTCACGACTAGCCATTGTAATCAGGAACCAGAGCCAAAGATCAAAACTGGAGGTCTGGAATTGGAGTGAGGAAGGTATCTTGGCAGGGGCTGGACAGATGCAAAGCAGGTGCATCAGAAACAAGGTAACACAAGAGCAGGCACTGTGGTGGGCATGAGTGCTGAGAAGCTTAAGTTGTATAATCAGCCAGCCTGCTGCAGGCCAATTGTACTGAGTAGGCTTCCCGAAGATTAGTTCTGCTGCAGGCCCTGATTTCTGACAAAGGCATTGTGGGTGGGTTCAGTGGAATAGAAACATTTTTTTCCTCTCTTCTGATCCTCACGCTACTAGTTTTCTTGCGGTGTCAATATTTTAAAAGAGATTTTTCTTCAGCTCTTTTCTGACTCCGGAGGACCACGCTCTGTTCGGTGTCATTGGTCTGTTCTGCCAACACAGTTTTTCCACTGAGGATCTTTTATGCCATGACAAGCACATTGCGAGCCTATAACATTTTGTTATACACTGAAATATCCTTTTATGCATCATCCTATTGCTTTTTTCCTTCTTGCCACCAGTAAACAATCAAAGCACAAGAGAAAATTTCCACAGTGCACAGTTCGTTATTTTGCCTCTCCTCTCTCTGTCTCTTAGGCACAGCTCTCCAAAAAAGGGAGCATTAACAGAAAAATAGGTTAACCATATTTGGGGAATATAATTTTGCATATAACGTTTTTCCTTTATCAACTATAAAATATATCCTTTTTTACCTCATCTGCTGGGATTTGTGATATTGTGAGGAAAAGTTTATTTCAAAATAAAGAATTAAATGAAGGGAAATTGTGAAAAGCATTGTGTGTCTCTTAAAGTGTGCTGTAGGAAGCTAATTCTTAATGGAATAAGTGACTCAGCAGAGATTTAGAGTCAGAATTTAAGGCCAGAAGGGACCCACCTGATCATCTAGTCTGACCTCTTTTGCATTGCAGGCCACTAGTCATCACCCAGCATCTGCATGCTAAACCCAACTACTGTATCAAAATTAGAACCAGCTATTACAGTCCAGAGGAGACCCAACTATTATATTCCTCAGAAAGAGAAGAGGAGGGACTGGTGTGCAACCATTCCTTAAGGTCACTGCAATGGCAGGGTATTGATTGGAAAGATATACCCAGATGATCCTAGCACATGACCTGTGTTCCATGCAGCAGAGGGAAAAGGAAAAATGCAGTCTGATGTGGAAGATTCCTTCCTGACCTCATATATGCAAGATGTTAGTGAAGTACTTTCAGGGTCTGGTTAATATCAAGAAACTAATTGATTCTGCATATGTTAAAAGATCCCATTGTGGATTTTGTGTGAGTGGTTTCAGAACTCTTTTTCTGAAAAATAGCTTCACAGCCACTTTTTATTCTTACTTCTGTTCTGGAGCACCTCCTCTCTAGGACTTGTTGTAATGCGACAGAGTTGTTCATAGAGTTCAAGCATGTTATTGTGAGTAATTACAAAGGCTTCCCTTATTTATCCTGTTTTCAAAAAACTGATGTTCTTCCCCTTATTGTGTGAATTGCATGTAAATCTCTCTTGCTTTTTAAAATACAGATGCAGCCATTTGAGAAAACGGCACCTGAAAATTCTTGATCTTGTGTTTAAAAACATGCGCATGTAGAATTTTAAGTTTTTAATTGCTTAAAACTGCTCCCTTCTGGAAGCTGCTTTTAATGTGTCCAGCCAGGGGTTAGGGCCAGCAGCAGCAGAGGAAGGGAAAGAAGCTCTTCAAAAAAGATGGAAAGCTGGTGTTGCAGGGTGGTAAGGGAAGGGAGCCGAGAACGCTTTTGGGGAGCTTTGTTCTTTACTCCCTCCACTTACCCAGCAGCGTTGTCAGTTGTCCTGCAGCTGTCTCCACAGTGGCCCATTAAACTCAAGTTAGAGTCATTTCCTTCTCTGCTCTCAGACAGGCAGCTGGGAGGCATCAGCCTCAGAAAGGTTCCTTCTACTGACTGGCAGGAGTGGTAGAAAGTTCCGAGACTAATTTCATTGCATGTGGCTGTCTCAGGGCCATCTGCAGGTAGCCATTGCTGTGCCCTGTCTCAAAAAAAATGAGCTAGGTATTGTTATTGTCACAGCATATGGTGGTAAGCAACTGTCACTAAAGGGCAGGGCTGCTCCCTAAAAATAAAAGCAGGGGAGTTAAGTGAAGTGTGAATAGCATTCATCCCTATGCCTGGTTAGTTTAGAAACCTACTGATATTTTAAATGTCAATTCTTTTTTATCTATTTTTCACCACTGATTTTTCAGGTGAAAGGAGCTTGAGCAGAGTTTGGTTTTTTTTGTTTTTCGGTTCTTTTGTTACATTTTGGTTGACTAATCTGCCATTTTAGAGGAACAGATGAGATGCGCAAATGTACATTGTGTTAGATTTTGAGCAAGGGAGAGAAGTTTTTCCCACTTTTTTCTCTGTATTTCCTATGAAGATATTTAATTTACCTGGATTTCAGTAACTTGGCCAAATTATAAAATGGAATTTAATGTTAACTCACCAGATCATTGAAGTACTACCTCGCCTCAACTCATTGACTGGATTCACAGACTGTGACCATTGCGATCATCTAGCCTGATCTCCCACATAACACAGCCCATAGAATTTCACCAATGATTCCTGAACCAAGCCGCACTTGTGGTTACAGCATAGCTTTTAGAAAAGAATCTTTATTAAAAGAATGCAGATGATGGACAATCCATCACATGAATAGGAAAGTTATTTACATTGGCTGGTAGCCATCATTACAACAATATTGTGCCTGATTTCTAATTTGTCTTGGTGTAGCTTTAGCTTTGCATCACTGGATTTTAATATGCCTTTGTTTGGTAGTTTAAAAAAAATCTACTATCAGAAATCTTATTTCCAGTTAGGTGCTTATAGACCATGATGAAGTCACCTCTTAATCTTCTCTTGGATAAACTAAATATATTGTTTCAGAGGGGTAGCCGTGTTAGTCTGTAACTGAAAAAAATTGAAAAATATCGAATAGTCCTGCAGCACCTTAGAGATAAACAAAGGTGCTGCAGGACTATTCTCTGTTTTTAAAATATATTGTATTGCTTTAGTCTTAGACTATAAGGCAGGTTTTCCAGACCTTGAATAATTCTGATAGCTCTTTTCTGAACCCTTTCCAATTTGTACACATCCTTTTTGAAGTGTGAACACCAGAACTGGACATACCAATGCAAGAATGTTCTCACTAAAGTGACATTATCAAGGGCACAGTCTAGACTGATGAACAACTATATCCTCTGGCGTGCATTCTACACTACTTTGCTGTGAAAGCAACTACCCCTGGTCTTCTCTCTTACAGTCTCCAGCATATAAGTCACTCCCAGTAATACCATGAATGCCATAGCCAGCTACTTATGAATTACAACGCAGGGCAATGCCAGCAAACTCCCAATTCCAGACTTTTCCCCAGAAATGTGCATCATATCCAGCACCCAACCTGGATAAGACAAGTTCATATAAAATCTGTCACTTATTAATTGAAAATGATGTTCGCACATCTTGTTATCCCAGATGGAGTTTCTTAATCACTTCAGTCCAAACATACTGGTTTAGATAAAACAACACATTTACTAATTACAGAAGGATAGATTAAGTGACTACAGCTAATGAAACAAACCAATCAGACTTGGTTACAAAGAAATAAAAGGTAACATGCAACTAATACCTAGCTTACCAAGCTAAGTGAATACAAAACAAAGGTCTCTCTCATCATGTATTCCAGCAGGCTTATTGACTGAACCTCTTTCAATCAGAATCTCTCCCTCCATCCAATGCTGCTTTTGCAGGTGCTGGTGATGCCGTGGGTAGAGAGCAAGGGACAGATGATTTGGGACATCTGCCCTTGCCTCTTATAGCCCTTTCTCTTGAATAAGAATCCTCTCCAACTGATGTTCAGATGTCAAAAGCCTTGTCTAAACTGGCACGTTTTGTCACCAAAAACGGTCTTTTGGTGACAAAACAGTGAGAGCATTTACAAGGCAATGTGACTTTTGTCAGGAAAAATGCACAGGTTTGGTGACAAAAAACTTCCAGCCCAGCCCTTCCTTTCCCTTTATGGACAACAAAGAGCCAGTGTGGACTCTGTTGTTTTTTCAAGAGAATTGGCTTCTGCCAGTATCCCACAATGCCTGCCCTGATGGCTGTGCTCAGTGTTTTGTGATCTCTGCTGCCTTGTAAGTATGCACCACTCCCCTTTCAAAGCTCCAGGAACTATCTGAAAGCTGAGTGAGCTGCTTCATTTGGGGAACAAATAAAAAGAGAAAATCATTGGAATGTACCCTTTCTCCCCTGCTAGAAACACAGGAGCAGGCAGATTGCTGCTGCAGGGGGGAGGATTGGAGAGACTGCTCTGCTGCTTTCATGTTCCTTAGCACAGAGAGCTCACAGAGTTGCTCATGCCGCTCTCAGCGGCTGAGAATGCTGTGGGAGAACTCAGAGGTAATCCCACTAAGTGCAGGGATCATCTCTGCCTTCCCATAACACTGCACTGTGGGTAGGGTTGCCAGGTTTTCCGGCTGGGCACCGGATGGAAGCCTGGCGGGGGCGGGGGAAGTGGCTGGGGGGCGGGGCGCAATCGGTGCTGGGAGCCCTGGTTGCATGAGAGGAGGAGGGGGCAGCCTGGTCCGTGCTCCTGGGCGCTGGTCAAGCTCGTGGTGGAGCTGCAGCCGGACTGACTTGCGGTTTGCCTGGACCCTGCGTGGGATGGGAGCGCCCTGGGATCTGCACGTGCCCAGGTCAGTCTCGCTCCCTGCTGCCGATTCGCTTTCCCTCCAGCCGGCCAGCTGGTTCTCCCCCACTTCTCCTCGCGATCTTCCATGGCCAGCCCTGCTGCACCCAACCCCTGCCGCCAGCTCTGCCTCCCTCCGGCCGGTTCCTGCTCCAGATCTTCCCCAGCCAGCCCCGCTGCACCCCCCGCCAGCTCTGCTTCCAGCGGCCAGTTCTCCCCCCCTCCTTATGAGCTCCCCGGCCAGCCCTGCTCCGCCCGGCCGCCCCCGATATTCCCCAGCTAGCCTCTCACTGATCAGCCCTGCTTCCCGTCGGCCCCCATCTCCCCGGCCAGCCTCACTGCCCCCTGTCAGCTCTGCCTCCCGGCCCCCTTTCTCCCGGTTACCCCCTCCCATCCAGCTCTGCTCCTCCTGGCCGGTCCCCCCTCCACCCTCCCCCGCTGCTGATGAAGTGTGTCCGGTATTTTTTTTATGACCACCTAGTAACCCTAACTGTGGGATCGCAAGGACGATAAAGCCATTGCGGAGAAACTAAATGATTTCTTTGCTTCAGTCTTCACGGCTGAGGACGTTGGGGAGATTCCCAAATCTGCACCGTCCTTTGTGGGTAATGAATCTGAGGAACTGTCCCGGATTGAAGTGTCATTAGAGGAGGTTTTGGAACAAATAGAAAAACTTAATGTTAACAAATCTCCGGGACCGGATGGCATTCATCAAGGGTTCTAAAAGAACTCAAATGGGAAATTGCTGAACTATTATCTGTGGTTTGTAACCTATCCCTTAAATCGGCTTCCGTACCTAATGACTGGAAGGTAGCCAACGTGACACCAATATTTAAAAAGGGCTCTAGGCGATCCGGGCAATTACAGACCGGTAAGTCTAACTTCAGTACCGGGCAAATTAGTGAAACAATAGTAAAGAATAAAATTGTGAAGCATGTAGAAGAACATAATTTGTTGGACAAAAGTCAACATGGGTTCTGTAAAGGAAATCCTGTCTTACTAATCTATTAGAGTTCTTTGAAGGGGTTAACAAACATGCGGACAAGGGGATCCAGTAGATATAGTATACTTAGATTTCCAGAAAGCCTTTGACAAGGTCCCTCACCAAAGGCTCTTGTGTAAATTACATGGCCATGGGATAAGAGGAAGGTCCTTTCTTGGATTGAGAACTGGTTAAAGACAGGAAACAAAGGGTAGGAATAAATGGTAAATTTTCAGAAGTGAGAGGGGTAACTAGTGGTGTCCCCCAAGGGTCAGTCCTAGGACCAATCCTGTTCAACTTATTCATAAATGATCTGGAGAAAGGGGTAAGCAGTGAGGTGGTAAAGTTTGCGGATGATACCAAACTGTTTAGGATAGTCAAGACAGAAGCAGACTGTAAGGGACTCCAAGAAGATCTCACCAAACTGAGTGATTGGGCAACAAAATGGCAAATGAAATTTAATGTGGATAAGTGTAAAGTAATGCACATCGGGAAAAATAACCCCAACTATCATTACAGTATGATGGGGGCTAATTTGGCTATGACAAATCAGGAAAGAGATCTTGGAGTTATCGTGGACAGTTCTCTGAAAACTTCCACACAGTGTGCAGCGGTCAAAAGGCAAATAGGATGCTAGGTATTATTAAGAAAGGGATAGAAAATAAGACCCGGAATATCTTACTGCCCCTGTATAAAACTATGGTACGCCCACATCTTGAATACTGTGTACAGATGTGGTCTCCTCACCTCAAAAAGATATTTTGGCCTTGGAAAGGGTTCAGAAAGGGCAACTAAAATGATTAGGGGTTTGGAACGGGTCCCATATGAGGAGAGGTTAAGCGACTGGGACTTTTCAGTTTAGAAAAGAGGAGACTGAGGGGGATATGATAGAGGTGTATAAAATCATGAGTGGTATGGAGGGCCGATAAAGAAAAGTTATTTATTAGTTCCTAAATAGAAGAACTAGAGGACACCAAATGAAATTAATGGGTAGCAGGTTTAAAACTAATAAAAGAAAGTTCTTCTTCACACAGCGTGTAGTCAGCATGTGGAACTCCTTGCCAGAGGAGGCTGTGAAGGCTAGGACTATAACAGAGTTTAAAGAGAAGCTAGATAATTTCATGGAGGTTAGGTCCATAAAAGGCTATTAGCCAGGGGATAAATGGTGTCCTTGGCCTCTGTTTGACAGAGGCTGGAGAGGATGGCAGGAGACAAAGCGCTTGATCATTGTCTTCGGTCCACCTCTGGGGCACCTGGTGCTGGCCACTGTCGGCAGACAGGATACTGGGCTAGATGGACCTTTGGTCTGACCCGCTACGGCCGTTCTTATGTTCTTATGTTCTTATGATGCTTACCCACATTGATTTGCACTGTCGACAGGGAAGCTAGCAATGTGGCCATGAAATGTCGACAGTGGGAGACAGAAAAACCAGTTTGACTGGTTTTCACTCTTGCCAACTTTTGCATGTCAACAACTTTTTTGTCACCAAACCTTCCCAGTGTAGATATAGCTGAAGTCTGTGTGGTCAGGAGCCTTAAGCTACTCTGTTATCAAAATGTAGGATTTTTTGTTGTTATTTAGTTGATTTTCCCGTCCTCCCCCACTTACCTTGGTGAAGAGTAGCCACTTAATCTGCTGATGTTCCCTTTGATCACAATGACACCTGGATGAGGCCTTAGCTAGCCTTTTGTCTCTGGGGAATTAGTTTGTGGCTGCCTCTAGAACATGTTGGAACACGTCTTGGTAATATCATACAGTGGACTCTTGTCTTTACATAAGATGTTGACACCTATTTTACAGGACAATAACAATCAGCAAATCGTGATACCTTCCACAGTATGGTTTTGTACAGAATTTAATATAGTTTTGTAAAAGGAGTGAACATAGTTTGTACCCCATCACACACATGTAGTAGTAACAGTACCTTCCTACCGCTACTTGGGATACTGTTTCTACATCAAGGATCACACTTGCTTTCTTACATATTCAGTTAGTTATCCACCTAGTTACGAAGTCGCTTTCAGAGTCACTGCTTTCCAAAATATCGTTCCCCATCCTATGTGATCTATATTCTTTGATTCTAGATGTATGACTTCTCATTTGGCTGTATACAGTGTTTTTTTTGTTTAAAAAAATAAAAGGTGCCGGTACTCCAGGGGAAAAGTTGTTGAGCTCTGACTGGAGGTGCTGGTACTGCGTCTGGAGGTGCTGCTACTGAGTACCGGGCAGTCCCATCACAAAAAAAGCACTGGCTGTATTGAAATACTGCCATTCAAATGAGCAAGTCCAATTTGTTAAACCAGCCAGATCACTTTGTAAAATTGACCAGTGCTTATCATTATTTATCACTGCTTCAATTTTTGCAAATGTTACCAGCAAAGGTTTTACATATCCTTTGTACATCATTGATAAAATATTAGGTAGCACTGGGCCAAAAACCTGAGAGAGCCCATGTCACTGGGTAACCACCTCTAACCACCATTGCTCTGTGAATTAGTTGTTTTCCAGTGCCCACTTCTGCTGCTTATCCATTTATCTTGCTGCGTGTGCTCTCAGTCTCTATCTGAGCAACTTGGGGTGTTCTCTCTTTGTCACTTGGCTCTCAGGCCAGGTCACCATAATCCTCCACTTTTAGGGTATTAAAGTCTTTCCTTCCAAATGGTCTCAAGCAGTTTTCAGCCGAGATGCTGCCATTTCCACTGCGGCCTGTAAAGAAACTCTGGCTTGCCCACTACTCTGGGTTAAAGCTCAGGGACCCTCTAATCTAGCAGCTAAAACCTGTTAAATGCCAGAATCAATAATTCAGAGAACAACTTGGCCAATTCTTTTAAAACTCTTCAGAACAAGTTGTGTGGTCCTCAATATTTGAAAATGCTCAGCTCCAATAGTTGCGCTGAGAAATTGGATCTGAAACCTCAAAACATTGGGCCTCAAGTTTTTTCTCAAAAGTAAAGCTTTTCAATTTATTTTTAGGATGATTTTTTGAAAGTAGTTACTGTTATTTGACAGTCATTTAAAAATGGTTATGAATACAGTTTAATCAGATCATATAATTGATTTATGCACCACAGGTGCTCAGACCTTGCTCAGCTGAGAGCTCTGATGGCAAACTGTTAAGAGCCTACAAGCTGCTCCTTCGGTGATTAGGACATAAGACTGTTGTAGTTGACCTTATCTTGAATACAAAAGCGGAGCCCACAGAGACTTCCACTCAGCATGTTTTTCTTCATGTTGATCCAGGCCACTAGTATTCAAGAAAGAGCATCTTGTATGAGGAACCTGTAATTTTTTTTCCTGGGAGATGCCCCTCTATTTTAATGATGGCTATAGTAGGCCGTGATGTAGTGTTTCACAAGGTGTGCATTAGATATCCCTGTATTAAACATTTTGATAGTTGAAGGGATGTGTTTTTGTACCTTAATCTGGTTGCCTTATTTAACAATTTTTCCCCCAAAAATACTTTGAGTGTGGAAGACATTATGGTAGCTTTTGAAATTTCTCAATATGTAAATGTCCCCTGGCTTTGAGCATAGGAATGGCTAACTATGTATCTTTCTAAAGCTTAGGGCACATTTAGAGCTATACCTGTTGTCATAGTGAATTATCATTATACCTACTTTTCCATGTGCAGGTTCTTTTCCAAATCTGGGCTGGGGGAAACCACATCAGAAAAGGCTTCTGCTCTGATACTTAAATTTACTTAGTGACAGAATGAGATGCTTGTGCAGAGAGGAAAAAGCAGTTATATTCCCCTCAGAAAATCATTGGCATTGACAGAAGAATTGCTGAGGAGACAAAAAACAGTCACATATTGTATTAATTTAGATTTATATCTGACCTATCCTTTTACGTATCTGTATTAAGATTCATAATTGAAAATTTTGTTTTAACTACTCTCATATTAAAGTTTTTAGAAGAACAGAAGATCAGAACTTGAGGGCTTCTTTGAGTTTCCCTGAAATAACCCTGGAATTTTTGAAGAATATGAATCTGCTAATTACAGAGGCTTGGATTTAAATATTCAGTCTGTCTGGCTGCTACCTGGAGGTACTACCAAAATCTGAAGAAATGTGTTTGTAGTTCTGTATGGGGAAAGAGTCATATTTCAGGTATTCCGTCTTCAAAGGCAGCTTAAATATTCTTATCAGGATTCAGAACCACTGTTATGGTAATGAAAGAGAATCTCCTTTTCCTTGAAACATCTGGCATGTAGATAAAGGCAAACCAGGGAGAAGAGAACATTTTTAACTGTTTGGAGACTGTCTGCATTTTATTTATGTTCACTTTCTGACCTAAATCACAAATAAAATCAATATGCTTCTTCAAACCAGCTGCTGACCAATCAAAACACAGGATTTTCAAATGACATCTTATGTCTACCACTTGAGTATCTTTTGATGTACAGGGTGTGTTCCATCACTAATTTATCTGATGATAGTTTCAAATGGGGTCGCACAGAAGTTGTTAATTACAATTGTAATTAACAATTGTAAGGGGCATTGGTAATAAAACTTTGTCAGGTCTCTCTTTCTTCCTGTCCTCGATTTTTCTGTTTTAGAAACTAGGTTCACTACATAATCTCCCATTTCACAAGAGTGTGGAAAGCAATTAAAGATGCTTTTAAAATAGATGGGCTCACAGGAACCTTCCCCTGGGACAATTCTTGCATGCTAAAAGCAGTCTCTGATTCCTGGCAGCAGAAAGAATTGAAATTTCTAAAAGGCAGACACCCAGTAAGCACCATTAAGCCATTCAACCACTTGAAGGTTGAATTTAACCTCTGAAATAAACAGCTCTCCCAGCTATATCAGTATTGCACTGACTCCCAAACTCTAGCTGCTTAAATCTGGCCAGGCTAATTCACTCTGAGGGAAGGGACAGATTCTATGAATGGCCAGTTATCAGTTCATTATGGCTCATGACACAGCCAGGATATAAAGGGCTGCATAATCCCCACAGTTAAAAGGGGGCTGCACAGAGATGGGTGAAGAATAAAACCTTTTGTAGGCCAAGCTTAGGACACCTGTCAGGGACTCCCTGCTTCCCTTCATTACTTTCCCCAGACCTCCCTGCTATCTTCGTTAGGCTGTCTACACAGGCAGAGTTTTTTGTGCTGTCAGTTTCACTGGTAAAAATAAAGCACTGATTTGTGTATTCACTTACTTTCATCAGTGTCAGTGTTTACGTTTACAGTGGTTCCTGCACAGCCCTCTCTCCCACTGATCAGCTCCAGTAGCTCAGAATTACTGCAGGCAGGGGATCATTTGCTCTGTGGATCAGGCATTGTCACCTGGTCAGACAAGTGTACACTTGTCAAGAAAACAGAAGAGGGAGTTTCAAAATTCCCAGGGCTTTATGGGAGAGGAGCATCTGATGTCTGTTTAGCTGGTGTCAGAACAGCAGAGCTGCTGGCCAGAATAGATACTTAAGCACTGTGGGATGTCCTATGGATGTGAAAAGCTCTATGAACAGCAAGCACATCACCCCAGAAGCATTACCAGTAAGAACTGTATGCTTCTACTGAAGGTGGTTTTCTTTTGTAGAGAAACTTCCACAAGTGTAGATGATTCTGTGTTTTATTATGCTAAAAAGGGACTTTTTCCACTTTAAATGGCAGGTGTAGACATGTCCTTACTGTCCATTATCCAATTGTCTTTCTATGAGAAAAGTCATTCAGGGTGATCTGCTCCATTGGGAGAATGGGCAGAGAGTTGGGGTATTGTTATGCAGGAAGAAATTAATGTGTGCCATCAACCAGTTTGATCTATAGATAGTTGCAGAGATCCCTGAGGCTGTGGCTGTGTTAAATGGTTGGCAGGGGTTTTAAATGGTTGACAGTGGTTTAATGTGTCCCCTATCTGCCCCCTTTCAATTTTCTAATTTGGCTCCAAATCAGTGAGTTTTGGCAATTGATGCCTAGAATATTTCCTGAAATTTTAGAGTGAATCAGACCCAACTTTCAAAAGTTACCATGTTACACACAGAGAGTGAAGTAGTATCTTTTACTGGACCAACTTCTGTTGGTGAGAGAGACAAGATACAGAGTTCTGGGTAGCTCAGAAGTTTGTCTTTCTCACCAACAGAAGCTGATCCAATAAAAGATCTTACCTCACCCTCCTTGTCTCTCTAATAGCCTGGCACAGATATGGCTACAACACCACTTCACACATTACATATGGAGAGATGAATGGAGAAATGTCACTGAGCTGAGCTTGAGGCCTTCGCTAGCTCAGCAAGTTAAATGTGTCGCTCTCTGTATCATTCATTGAAAAAATCTGATCTCTGCCATGCTATGTCTGTTTTTGCTCTTTGTTTCTTTCTTTTCTGACTTCATTGTTTCCTCCGTTCTTCATTCTGTATTGGGTTAGGGAAACCAGCACTGATTGGTGGGATTGCATCGTCATGCTGGTGTGGGATGATGACCAGTGGCTACAGAACTTGAGGATCTGTAAGGCAACCTTCCTGGGGCTGTGTGCTGAGCTGGCTCTCAATCTGTGGCACAAGGACACCAGAATGAAAGCTGCCCTCTCAGTAATGAAGTGTGTGGTAATTGCTGTCTAGAAGCAGAGTACTCCAAACTGCCACCAGTCGGTTGCAAATCAATTTGGAGCGGGGAAGTCTACTGTTGGGGCTGTATTAATCCAAGTGTGTGGGACAATAAAATTCTGCTTTGGAGGACCATGACTTTGGGAAATGTGCATGATATAGTGGATAGCTTTATAGAAATGGGCTTCCCTAACTGTTCGATGCAATAGCTGGCATCCATATTCCAATTTTTAGGGCCAGACCATCTTACAACAGAGTACACCAATAGGAAGGGATACTTCTCCATGGTGTTGCAGGAGCTTGTATATCACCGTGGGCATTTCACAGACATTAGTGTGAGATGATTTGGGAAGGTGCGTGATGCAGGCATCTTCAGGAATACTGGCCTCTATAGAAAGCTGCAAGTGGGAGCTTTCTTTCAAGAACACAAGATTACAGTGGGGAATGTGGGAATTCCCATAGTAATTCTGGGAGACCCAGCTTACCCCTTACAGCCCAGGCATCTGAAATCTTACATGGGGCACCTGGCCAGCAGTAAGTATTGGAGGAGGTGCTGGATGGAAGTAAAATGTGCCGTTGGCAGATTAAAAGTATGCTGGACAGCCCTTTGTTGCAGGTTAGACCTTACTGAGGATAGTATTTCCATGGTCATAACTGTATGCTGTGTTTTGCACAATCTCTGTGAATCTAAGGGTAAAATATCCTCCCCACATATCCTCATTAGAGCCAACAGTTCTGCAGTGGTCTAAGCAATGCAATAGCCAGCCATGATCACCTGGCAACATGCGATGAGACCTCTCAATGCTGAGCCAGCATGCAGGATATGGAATTTAAAATTCCCAAGGCTTTCAAGGGGATTGGGCAGACTGTTTATCTGGCTTGCAGCGCAGTGGAGTTCAAACTGCTCACCAGAACACTGAGGCAGAGCAGTTGGCTGCAGAGCTTAACAGCTAGATACTAGGGCTGTCAGAAGAACCCAGTGGGCTGCAATTGACATCCAGGAGGCGTAGAGGGTGCACGTTGACAATGAGGGCAGTAACATATACCTCTTTTGGGCTATGTCTGCACTGCAGGATTATTTCGGAAGAAGCTGTTCTGGAAGAAATACTCTGAAATAGCTTCTTTTGAAATAGCACGACTATACTACAGGGAAGCCTGGAAATTAGTCCAAGGCAGGCTCCCCTAATGTGGACATGCTACCTCAATGTAGAGTCCCAGGAAGCATTGGGGAGTAATTACTATGAATGGCCTGGAGGAGGAGCTATTTTGAAACTGCAGCAGTGGAGCGTCCACACTAGTGCTATTCTGAAATAGCTGTTTGGGAAGAGGCGTTCTGAAATAGCTATTTGGGAAGAGGCGTCCTGGAATGAAGTTTACAAATGCCAAAATAAGCCACCCGTTATTTCAAAAATATTTCTAAATAACGGGCTTGCTGTGTAGACATTCAGGCTACCTCTACACTGCAGGCTTTTTGCACAAGAACAGCTGTTCTTGAGCAAAAACTTGTGGAGCGTCTACACTGCACGTGTGTTCATGCACAAGTAAATTTACAGTAAAGCGTTGGAACAGAGGGCTTCTTGTGCAAGAGTTATTCCTCTCCCCGCGAGGAATAAGCTCTCTTGTGCAAGAAGGCAGTGTAGATGGACAACAGGGGTTTCTTGTGCAAGAAACCCCTATGGCTAAAATGGCCATCAGAGCTTTCTTGCACAAGAGAGTGTCCACACTGCCATGGACGCTCTTGCACAGAAGCATATCTCTTGCGCAAAAGCACCTGGCAGTGTGGACATGCTCTTGCGCAAGACCTTTTGCACAAGAACTCTTGTGCAAAACAGTTCTTGCGGAAGAAGCCTGCAGTATAGACATAGCCTTCACATAGTTATTTTGGAATAACGGATGTTATTCCAAAATAACACTGCTGTGTAGACGTACCCTTGGAGTTGCTTCTCTGGTGCATCTCTTGTACATTTTTGGGGATACTTATATCTGTGTAAGGAAATGATTAAAAAGCCTGTACCCGGAATCAAGGTGATTGCTATGTGAATTTGTGGAACATAAAATACAAACAATTTACCATTATAAAACTTTGGCTTTTTTGATCAAGAGGAAGGGTGGTGACGCTCACCAAAACACATGCTGGTGTTAAAGGAGAGGCTTGGAAAGGACAAAACCTCACAGCTGTGTATAGGCCCAGCCTTCATTGCTAAAGTTGTGAGAGGAGGTGGAGTCCCGGAAAGCGAAAAGGAATGTGTAGGGACGGGGTGGGGAGCTGCTTGACAAAGAATTGTGCATGTGCTGTAGTGGAGGGTGAACCCAGATCTGCTCACTCTGCAGCATTATTAAAGACTTAAGCAGCTCTGCTCCATGACTTTTATCATCCACTCGGTTGCATCCTTAGCAAACACTTGATCTTCTTTTCTGTCCTGCCTTTTAGCTTCCCAACACCCCCTTTCATTCCCTTTTCTCTGTAGGAGCACTGCAGCACCCCCTTAATGTGTCTTTTTTTGCTGTGTCTTGGCCTCTTTCTTATCTGCTGGAGGAGTGCCGGAGGTGTACCTCGAACACCCCTGCTGAAGCACAAGTGGACAATGCACAGAAGAGGGATTGTTAAATTCTAGCTCATCATTAAAACATTTCACTTGCAAGCCCCTTTTGAAACACACCAATCACTTTCTCACTGACCCTTGCCAGGCACATATCTCTGCAAGCACCCAAAGCATGGAGAGTGTGGCAAGGCGGGATGCACAAGGAGAAAAGAAAATACGGCCTTTGCAGGGCTTGCAGTGCAGCTTTGTAGGGAACTCATTCTAAAACCATCCCACACTTTTCCACAGGTGGGGATCATTCAAGTAGATGTGTCACTGCTGAGGGTAAGCAGGGAAACAAGGGTCAACTACTATATGCTTGCAGCTTTAGCCCTGCTCTATATGCAGCTCACCTATGTGCCACACAAGTGACTGCAGAATGGAGAGGACAGTGTCCTATAATGGAGGAAAGGAACGAAGCTGCACTTCCATGGAACCTGCGGTAGAGGATTAACAAGTACCTCCAGGAAACTTTTCTCAAGGTCTCTCTGAAGGATTGCCTTGAGCTCTCGGTGTGCATCAACACCCTGATTGGCCATACTGGTTAGCTATACAGGACAATGTCCAGCTCACATAAACATGACTAGTGTCCCCCTTATCTATAGCCTGCATCCACCTTTGCATTACACAAGCCACACCTACTGCTGCTTAACCTGTGTCTTGTGTCCTGCTTCCAGCTCCTGAGAATGGCTATGCACTTCATGAGTGGAGAACAGTTCCTGGCTGCCTGCCCCACTGGGCAACCCCTCTGGAAGCTATACACAGGGGCGGCCCATGACTATAGGCCGACTTGGCCGTCGCCTAGGACGCCGTCTTCAATGGGGCACCCGGGGTGCCCGCTGATGACATCACGCCAATGACGGCCGTGCAGGCGGGGGCACTGATCGCGCGTTCCGCCTGGGGCGCCAGCTGCCGCAGCCCGCCTCAGGCTGCCCCTGGCTATACATCCTCATCTAGCTCAACCTCTTCATCAATAATTTCACCCTCTGGATTGGGCCCTTTTTCTGTTGCCTCCGTGCCCTCTGGAATATCCATGGGGCTCTTGGCGGTTGAGGAGGGGTCATACCGAGGATAGCACCAGTTCCTTATAGAAATGGCAAGTCTTAGGTGCAGCACTGGAGCAGGGGCGGCCCGTCCATATAGGCGAACTAGGCGGTCGCCTAGGGCACCAAGCTAAATGGGGCGCCAAATGGTGGCGCAATATCATTGAGGGGTTTGGAGGTGGGGGCGCTGATTGCATGGTTCGCCTAGGGCGCTAGTTGCTGGCAGCTAGTCTAGGGTCACCCCTGCACTGGAGCAGCAGTTTGCCTCCCTCACCTTATGGTACGCCTGTCTCAGCTCCTTTATCTTCGCTCTGCGCTGAGAAGGATCCCAATCAGAGCCCTTTGTGCACAAGCCTCAAAAAATGAGCCCAGGCATATCCCAGTTCCTGCAGGCCAAGCTGAGTTGGGAGTGCACAGACTCCTCTCCCCATATAGTGATCGGTGGTCAAAGCAGGACAACATTTGGTGTAATAGCCTGGCAAGACAGGAATGAGACCTCTCCACATCAAGCCAGCCAGCAGGAAATGGAATTTAAAATGCATACAAGGGGAAGGGATGGATTGTTTATCTGGCTGTAGGGCAGCGGAGTTCAAATAGCTGACCAGAAGGGTCAGAATCTGCACTGTGGGATGCTTCCTGGAGGCCAATGAAAGTGATAAAACCGAAAGTGGTGCCTACACTGAATGTTTGTCAGCAATAAAAGGAGGGGAAAAGAAAGAAGTCTCTTGTAGGGACAGAAGTTTTTTGTCACCAAAACTGAAAGTTTTTCATTACAAAAGTTGTCACCAAAAAAGCAATTCTTGGTGAAAAAACCTGGTAGTGTGGACAAGGCCCTAGAGATGGTTTGGGAAGCTGTAACCTTCTGCTCATGGTACATGGTGCTTACCACAGCAATGCCATGGACAACATGCCATGGGAGATGGTTACAATATTATTTCATTGCCTTGAATAGATGGCAGAGGTTTTGACAATGGGGAGGGGCAATCCAAATAGTTTTCAAGATTGCTTATATGGAAAAAGCCTGTGGCTCCAATAAAATGTTAGATAGCTGCAGTGGCACAGGAGCCAGCAAACAGAGCTGTAAACAGGGGAGTTTGAGTGGGAGTTTGTAAAGGGAGTTTGGATATTGGGACTTGTTTGGGGTTTGTTTTTGCTGTGGAGGGGGTGTTTTGGTTTGTTTTGGTGTTCACCGGACTAATAGGATTTTGGTGAGAGAGTAGATAAAACATAGAGGCAGTAGTGGCCATGGCCCAAGTAGTAGAGAACACAAGGAGGATGATTGGATGTGGTAGCTGCGGTATGTACATGATTCTGGAGGGGTACCTGAAAGGAGTTTTGTTTGCATGAAGTGCCGCCTGATAGAGCTGATGGAAGAAAAGATCCGAGGACTGGAGATGCAGGTGGAAACTCTGGTCGAGTTTAGAAGGGGTTTGAGCAGATGATGGAGCAAAGGCATGACGTGGCTGAAGGGAAAGTTTAGATATGCAGATGGAAGCAGGATCAAGGGCCTCAGAGGGGGGACTGCTGGGTGAAGAAAATGGACAGTGGAAGCATATGACTAAGAGAACCAGGCAGAGGAAAAGATGGGTCAGTGAAGGAAAAATAGAGCTCAAGAACAGGTATGTGGAGTTGGAGAATGAAGAAGGGGTACAGCAGGTAGATAATGAAGATGGAAGGGTAAGGAAGAAGAGAAGAGTGGCTAGTCCCATAGATAAAGGGGAAGAGTTAATGGAGACAATACCAATAATGAGCATCAGGAGGATACAGGATGGGTTAAAGAGGATTACAAGGGAAAACAGGAATGGCAAGGACTTGCAGCCAGAGGAAGCAAGAGAGAGACCAGAGAATCGCACTGTCACTAGGAAAAGGCAGGTCTACGTGATTGGGGACTCCTTATTGAGAAGAATAGATAGGCCTGTAACCAGAGCTGATCCAGAGAATAGAAGGGTGTGCTGTCTGCCAGGTGCTAAGATACGGGATGTGGAACTGAGATTGAAGAGGATTATTAAGGGAGCAGGAAGGAATCCATTGATCATCCTTCATGTAGGAACAAATGATACGGCTAGATTCTCGCTGGAACGAATTAAGGGAGACTATGCTAGGCTGGGGAGGACGCTCCAGGAAATTGAGGCTCAGGTGATCTTTAGTGGGATTCTGCCTGTTCCTAGAGAAGGGCAACTAAGATGTGACAGGATTATGATGATCAATAGATGGCTTAGGCAGTGTTGCTATAAGGAGGGCTTCGGGATGTATGGTCACTGGGAGGCATTTATGGACAGAGGACTGTTCTCTCGGGATGGACTTCACCTAAGTAGGGAGGGAAATAGACTTCTAGGATGGAGGCTGGCTCAACTGATTAAGAGAGCTTTAAACTAGGAATTTGGGGGAGACGGTTGGGAGATGTTCAGGTAATCTCTATGCCAGATTTTAACACTGAGAGGAGGAAAACGAAGTAAGAAAGGATATAGCTGGGGTAGGAGAATGTACATAGGAAGGGTAGGGTGGATACTAGTCTAGTAGGTCATATTGGAGGTACAACGTCCGTGCCAAATTGGGTAAAGAATGTGAGTGAGGCCAAACAGCAAAAATTAAGATGTTTGTACACCAATGCGAGGAGCCTAGGTAACAAAATGGAGGAACTTGAGCTATTGGTCCAGGAAGTGAAACCAGATATTATAGGAATAACAGAAACATGGTGGAATACTAGGCATGATTGGAGTACAGGTATTGAAGGGTATGTGCTGTTTAGAAAAGACAGAAATAAGGGTAAAGGTGGTGGAGTCGCATTGTATATCAAAGATGAGGTAGATTGTAAAGAAATAAAAAGTGATGGAATGGAGAAGACAGAGTCTGTTTGGGCAAAAATCACATTGGGGAAGAAAACTATCAGATCCTCCTGGGATAGTGCTTGGGGTGTGTTATAGACCACCAGGATCCAATTTGGATATGGATAGAGACCTCTTTAATGTTTTTAATGAAGTAAATACTCATGGAAACTGTAATCATGGGAGATTTCAACTTTCCAGATATAGACTGGAGAACAAGTGCTAGTAATAATAATAGGGCTCAGATTTTCCTAGATGTGATAGCTGATGAATTCCTTCATCAAGTAGTTGCTGAACCAACAAGGGGATGCTATTTTAGATTTGGTTTTGGTGAGTAGCGAGGACCTCATAGATGAAATGGTTGTAGGGGACAATCTTGGCTCAGTGATCATGAGCTAATACAGTTCAAATTAAATGGAAGGATAAACAAAAATAAATCTGAGACTAGGGTTTTTTATTTCAAAAGGGCTAACTTTAATAAATTAAGGAAATTAGTTAGGGAAGTTGATTGGACTAAAGAAATTATGGATCTTGAGGTGGAGGAGGCTTGGGATTATTTTAAGTTAAAATTGCAGAAGCTGTCAGAAGCCTGTATCCCAAGAAAAGGGAAAACAATTATAGGCAGGTGTGTTAGACCAAGCTGGACGAGCAAGCATCTCAGAGAGGTGATTAAGAAAAAGCAGAAAGTATATAAGGAGTGGAAGATGGGAGGGATCAGTAAAGAAAGCTACCTTATTGAGGTTAGAGCATGTAGGGACAAAGTGAGAGAGGCTAAAAGTCAGGTAGAGTTGGACCTTGCAAAGGGAATTAAAACCAATAGTAAAAGGTTTTATAGCCATATAAATAGGAAAAAAACAAAAAAAAAGAAGTAGGACCGCTAATTACTAAGGATGGAGTGCAGGTTAAGGATAATCTAGGAATGGCCCAATATCTAAACAAATACTTTGCTTCAGTCTTTAATGAGGCTAATGAAGAGCTTAGGGATAATGGTAACATAACAAATGGGACTAAAGATATGGAGGTAGATATTACCATATCCAAGGTAAAAGTTAAACTTGAACAGCTTAATGGGAGTAAATCGGGGGGCCCAGATAATCTTCATCCAAGAATATTAAAGGAACTGGCACATGAAATTGCAAGTCCATTAGCAAAATTTTTTAATAAATCTCTAAACTCAGGGTTGTACCATTTGACTGGAGAATTGCTAATATAGTTCCTATTTTTAAGAAAGGGGAAAAAAGTGACCCGGTAACTATAGGCCTGTTAGTTTGACATCTGTAGTATGCAAGATCTTGGAAAAAATTTTGAAGGAGAAAGTAGTTAGAGACATTGAGGCTAATGGCAATTGGGACAAATTACAACATGGTTTTACAAAAGGTAGATCGTGCCAAACCAACCTGATCTCCTTTTTTGAGAAAGTAACAGATTTTTTTAGATAAAGGAAATGCAGTGGATCTAATCTACCTCGACTTTAGTAAGGCATTTGATACAGTACCACATGGGGAATTATTGGTTAAATTGGAAAAAATAGGGATTAATATGAAAGTTGAGAGGTGGATAAGCAACTGGTTAAAGGGGAGACTACAGTGGGTCATACTGAAAGGTGAACTGTCAGGTTGGAGGAAGGTTACTAGCGGAGTTCCTCAGGGATCAGTTTTGGGGCCAATTTTATTTAATCTTTTATTGCTGACCTTGGCACCAAAAGTGGACGTGTCCTGATAAAATTTGGATGATGACACAAAGTTGGGAGGTATTGCCAATTCAGAAAAGGATCGGGATATCATACAGGAAGATCTGGATGACCTTGTAAATTGGAGTGATAGCAATAGGATGAAATTTAATAGTGAGAAGTGTAAGGTTATGCATTTAGGGATTAATAACAAGAATTTTAGTTATAAGCTGGGGACACATCAGTTGGAAGTAACGGAGGAGGAGAAGGACCTCGAGTCCTGGTTGATTATAGGATGACTATGAGCCGCCATTGTGACATGAAAAGGCTAATACGGTCTTGGGATGTATTAGGCGAGGTATTTCCAGTAGGGATAAGGAGGTGTTAGTGCCATTATACAAGGCATTGGTGAGACCCCATTTGGAATACTGTGTGCAGTTCTGGTCTCCCATGTTTAAGAAGGATGAATTCAAACTAGAACAGGTACAAAGAAGGGCCACTAGGATGATCCGAGGAATGGAAAACCTGTCTTATGAAAGGAGACTCAAGGAGCTTGGCTTGTTTACCTTAACCAAAAGAAGGCTGAGGGGGGACCTGATTGCTCTCTTTAAATATATTAGAGGGATAAATACCAGGGAGGGAGAGGAATTATTTAAGCTTAATACCAATGTGGACACAAGAACAAATGGATATAAGCTGGCTAGTAGGAAGTTTAGACTTGAGATTAGATGAAGGTTTCTAACCATTAGAGGAGTGAGGTTCTGGAACGGCCTTCCAAGGGAAGTAGTGGGGCAAAAGATCTATCTGGCTTCAAGATTAAACTAGATGGGTTTATGAAGGGGATGGTTTGATGAGATAACATGATCTTGTTGACTAATTGACCATTCATTATCAGTGGTAAATAGGTCAATGGAGGGATGATAGGAGTTACTGAGAACTTTCTGGGTGTCTGGCTGGTGAGTCTTGCCCACATGCTCAGGGTTTAGCTGATCGCCATATTTGGGGTCAGGAAGGAATTTTCCTCCAGGGTAGATTGGCAGAGGCCCTGGAGGTTTTTCGCCTTCCTCTGTAACATGGGGTACAGATCACAGCTGGAGGATTCTCTGCATCTTGGGGTCTTCAAACTATTTGAGGGCTTCAATATCTGAGATATAGGTGAGAGGATTATTCTAGCAGGGGGTGGGTGAGATTCTGTGGCCTGCATTATGCAGGGGGTCAGACTAGATGATCATAATGGTCCCTTCTGACCTTAAAGTCTATGAGTCTATGTTCAGATCCTTAAAAAAGGGTCACAGTGTTGAAGTGAATTAGCTGATTTTATTCAAACAGATCTTTCAATTCTTTTTTGAAGCATTATTCCTCTGTGCACTCCTCCCCTCTTCTATTAGGGTATGTCTACATAGCAAAGAAAAACTCATGGGTCAGACATGGGTGTCTAGTTGCTATATATACATACAATTAGAAGATTATTTTATTTTGACCCATATAATCTGGCATGTTTCAGGTTTTCTCATTTTCTGCTATATGGAGGTTTTTCAAAAGTTGGGCAGAAACAATTCTTAATTGAGAACTGCTTTTCGTTACTATGGGGGAAAAATACATGTCAAACGGATGATAAGCCAAAATTCTATAAAGTACCCCTTTCTGTGCTAAAATGTTCATACAGCTTGAGAATTAACTTAATTTGTCTGTTAGAAATAAGCACTTTGTTAATATGCTGTTTGTGATGTACTAATGTTCCCACAAAGCCGTCTTAAGTAGAGATAATTGTCCCTTTTCATTAGTCTACAGTCCTAACTTTGAATACTTTCATTTTGTCAAATAGCTTTGCAGCTCTGCATCATCACTGTAATCAGTATTTATTGTTTTGTTGAACAAGTTGTTGCTGTTTTCCATTTGTCAGCTTTTTGGCTTGCTGATTCACTCTAGCCTCTAGGCTCCAGTCTGAAATCATTAACACTCTCTTAAAGGGATTGTGGTTTAAATATAACAATTTACCTTTTTATGTTCTAGTCTTGCTCTTTTTTTTAAAACCCTGTGTGCAAGTGGAGTCATTCAAACAACATTGTTTCAAGACACTGTGCACTTAGCAGTGGTCTTCACCCCCCTCATCCATGCTTTCAGGCTGTAGAAGCTTCCCCTTGGGGAGGCTAGCTCCCTTCCTGCCTGTTCCACCTATGACCCCACCCACACTCCCCTCAGTTGTGTGGCCCTAATGCTGCAACACATTCAAACAAGTGCTTAATTTACAACTTGTGAGTAGTCTCTAATTTAAATGGATCTATTCACATAAACATAGGATTAAATGCCTTGTTATTTGGTACTTGTGTTTTTTGGTAGCTAGAGGGAAGGGTTTGCAGATCTGTTCCTTGTCCAAGCTGCTTCCATGTTGGCTTACTAGGTGGCACTTCAAAAGAAAAAAAGCATAAGAGAAAATATTAAAATAAACATGACGTGGAATGAATATATTTAGCCAATATAGTGCATATATTTTTAAATTATATTAAATATTTTCTTCCTAGGATGGGGCAATAGGAAGAGAAAGGGCCTGGTTAAGGAGAGCCTATGGATCCAGTTAGCCCCATCCTGCTATATTTGAAGCCAATGCCAAGACTCGAGGGAGAATAAAAGGAGAGCACAGTCCCACAAAAGACAAACAGATACGCGCCCCATATTTTGAGAGCAAAAGCCCTGAATGCTGGGATTCGTATTTGAAGTGTGATGAGGGTGGAATACAAGTCACCCACAAGGGAAAAGTGAGTAGTGTGGATTTAGAGGAGAGTGCGCACAGTACTAGTCAACGAGACAATTTGATTTTCTGAATTCAGGGCTGGCTGGCCAGAAAGGAAGATGGTATTCTTGCCTCTCTGCCTGAAGGGAACTTCTTTTGCTGAGTGGCCTCTGACCCAGAATAACCACTGAGGAGGAACTGTTTGACCTTAAGGAAGGAGCAAGATGTGAATCAGAGAGTATTTGGGAACCAAGCCTGAAGGACAGGGTGGAAATGCACCACTGGAAGATGTAGGATGTCCCAGTACTGAATGAGGTTTGCTTTTTGTTGCAGAACATTTTTGGGCTGAGTCCTCTCCCCGCTTTGTTCTCCCCCCTCAGAAAGGGATAGAAATGAAAGCACAGTTATCTGGTGGGGAGAAGCCTGCCTCATTGAACACCACAGAGAGAACATATTTTCCCCTCAGGGCGACCTGCATTCTCATCAGGGAGCCTGGAAAGTCTAAAAGGGGTGCTGCTCCAGCCATGCCACTGTAGGGACTTTGTAACGATATGTGAAAAAACAAACACTAGTGGTCACTCCCTCAGCTGAATGCATGTGGTCTGAGGAATAGTGTAGAGCTGGCTGAATAATTAAATAAGAACTTGGGTGTATTTTATTTGAAATGTATATACACTTGCAAATTATGAGTCCTGCTGTATAGTTCTGGAGAACAATGGAAAAAATGAGTATCTTCAAAAGTATTCAGTTTCACGCTATTTTAAATGTTATTTAAAAAGCTCTACTTGTGAGCTGAAGCTCCAAAAATACAGGTCTCCTCCAGATGAGCTAAAGGGAAGGCTTGAATATTTTTACCTGTTTGCAGGATAAGCATGAGAAGATTAGACACTTAACGTGAACAGAAACAATTGAGTGTTTCATTTTACCCAGAAGAGGGCAGTAATACTAAGATACTACACAAACCATTCAGCCAATAAGTTACAACTTCCTCTTATGTCCCAGAGTTGGAGCAGCTGTGTTTTTACTTCTGTGGTTGGGCAATTTATTTATTCTATTGCTCACTTCTATAAAAAAAGATACCAAAACTGTGTGGGTCTCATGTATTCAGTGAGCTACCAGAAAGGTTGTATGGATTGCATGTGATCAATAGGCCTTTGGAAAGTGCAGTTTACTTAGCAAGGAGGAGGGAAGCAAACCCCATAAAATATAGCAAATAAATACAGATTTAATGTTGCATTTATTTATAATATGAAGAGTAACATTTTGTCTATTATTTTTTACAATTTTACATCTGTGGATATTTCAGAGAACGTAGTATTTTCAATTAGCTGGTCTTCGCTTGAAAATGTATTTCTATTTTGTTCACCTGCAGATCCAATGGAAGATACAGGCTTTTGCACACGCACACTCACACGCGCGCGCACACACACACACCCACCCCCCGGTATTCCACCCAGGCACAATACTGTCACATCTTCAGGCTCACAGGCCTGGCTTGGTTTACCATGATTGGCTTAACAATTTGTTATTTAAGAAGTACTAATCATCTTTAACTCAAAATAGAAATGTGAGACCAACTGCCTCACACTACAAAACTACCAATATTAAAAACTTGAGTTTTACTATTATTGTCCATTGGTTTTTTCTAGGTTGATGGGACCCTCAGATAACTGGAATACTTAGATAATCGGAACACCCTAATCCCCGAGCGGGCCGGATAACATAGGTTTTACTGTATATGATGTAATAGTGTTTATTTGTGCGGTAGTGATGCATAGGCGCTCTAGCCATGGACTACCATGGCCCAAAAATCGTACATCCTATACATAGTTGCTATTTAATACTTGGAAATAAGTAGCTATCTGTCAGTTAGTGCATGTGTTTCCTAAATCTGCCCATTCCTCACAATAAAGCGTTCTGATACAAGTGTGAGTACACACTTGTGTTAGAGAGCATCTATAGATCGACTAAGAGGAATGGCATATTTCACAAATTTACCCTATTCCCATGCAATATCCTAGGAAAAGATCAAGCTCTTTCTATTTAAAAGACAATGAAAAGTGTTTGATTTTTGCTACAGCAGCATTTTATTTTAAATAGATTTTAAGATGTAGACTATTTAAGGCTAGTTCAAAATATCTGAAAATATAGGTACATTGTGTACCTCCATGTATCAGTACCTGAGATACACTGGACATTTTCAGGTTAGAGTTCTAATTTTACACTGTAACCTATTCACATACTCTGATGATATTGAAACAAAATTTAAGGGCTGGATTCTGCGTCCATTTAAGTCAGCAGGACTCTACTTACACCATCAGAGACTCTGGCCTTGAAAGTACAGAACAAAAATACTTGTTCCACACTAGCTGATGAGAGCCCTTTAAGCAAAAAAGTTGCATTACACAATATTGCTGACTAACTTGCAACACTGAAATAACCTTCATGTACAATAGGACATCATGAATATTTCAAGAGAACAAGACGACTATTGGAATTGTAAGAAGTCATCATGGTTTTTCCCACTTTAGTTTCATCTTCTTCCTGCATTTTCTTCTCCACATCTCTTTTCTTTGATTAGAAATCTCTTCTTGTTCCTTCTTGGACTCAATAATGCTTCTTGCTTTAGTCACCTTCACAAAGGTCACTACAAATCTTTGTAATAGCATAAGCCACACTCTCCTTTGGGTTACCAACTGTTGAGATTAGCGGATGCATTTTTTTTTACCAGCAGTGTCCAGATCTCAGTGAATTGGGCCTGCTTGAATGGCTTTGCTCTCAGTGTAGAGGGTCCACAACTTTGGATTTGCTTCCACTGTTGGTGCAATAAAGCTTGAGTTTGTTGACCATCGGGATACACAGCTTCGATGGTGGATGCCTAAGTAGAGTGAGCTGCTGCTTATGACTGTGTGTGTGTGTGTGTGTGTGAGGGGGAGCGGGAGGGAGAAGGAGGGAGGAATGGTTTTTGGATTGATTTTTTTTCTTCCAACTAGTCACTTTTGTAAAGTAAACCAAAAATAAAAGCTTGTTTTGCCTTTGACCCAAAACTACAAATGGCTGTGTTTTAAATAATAAATAAATAAATTAAATTAAAAATACTAACTGGATCATACTTTGTTATTAATGTAGCATGTTAATCAGGACACACTGATACAAGAGCAACCAAGTGGTGAAGTAATATCTTTAATTGGAACAACTTCTGCTGGTGGAAGGAACAAGATTTTGAACTTCATAGAGCTCAAAAGCTTGTCCTTTCCATCAACAGAAGCTGGTCCAATAAAAGATATATCCTCTCTCACCTTGTGTTTCTCATATTCTAGGATCAACATGGCTACAACAAAGAACATTGATACAACCCAGTTCTAACCAAGGACACTCTCAAGAATATTACTGTTTTAAATGATCACAAAGAGTGTTTTTTCCTCTTTCAAATTCTTGAATAAAAGATAAAGCAGTTAGTGTTGTATACTGTGTTAAAATGATAATAACCCAAGGTCTAATGACACTAGGAATTCTATTAAGTTGTCAGTAGTGGGAAAGTGGACTACTTGGCACAGTGAATCTTAGATACATCCAACACTCTTTCTTTACAGATATTACGTAGAGCAATAAGCCAGTCCTGGTTAGCATTAGGTTTTAAGTGACCTGCCAGTACTCTGAAGGAGGGGATAAGGAGAAATCCTGCAATTTCCAAATTGTGTGAAGAATGCCTTAAATAGGGTAGGAAAGATCTTTATGTAATTGAGGGGAGAGAAAACAACCTTATCTCCCCTCTTTTCCTGCCTTTGCAGCTAAAGTTATTAAGAAGGATAGCAAAAACTGCGAGGGATGCTATTTTGGGGGGGAGAAAAACCCTATATTTGCCCGATTGCTTGTAGACAGACCAGCTCCAGCTGTGTTTCATGATTAATGTTGTGTCACTAGCATAGTGCTTGCTGAGGTGTCTCAGGAGGCAGGAGCCAGTGAACATGGACCTGAAGAGGAGGGGCTGTGGACTGACTAACCCTCTTTTCCAGAGTATTTGGGGTCTTCAGCACATCATTATAAAGTGGCTGGCAATTTTTCAAAGTGTTTGCAGGTCACCATTGTGTGTTTTGCTGTTTGCAGGCATTAGACAAAACGGATCAAAATAACCCCTCTTTTCACTAATCAGATTGATTTACGGGCCTCAAACAGTTTCATGTAAGTACTTGCTGCTTCCTGTTGGACTCAGAATTAACATTTGTTTCTACTTTTTTTATTGCTTTCTTTGTTGTTCCTGGGAAAAGGAAATTGTATTTTTTCCCCCTAGTGCATGTGAACTGTATACTGTATTCCTTTTGTGAGTTTAGCTAGTAGACTATTATAGAAATATTATCAACAGCTTTGATTTATATTCCTCTAGCTTGTTCTCTTTTTTCACTACTTGGCTAAAGGCTTTAAAGGGTTTTTCTATAATAACTTCCAATCTCTTTTTATGCCGTTCAATATTTCTGTTTAGCTGATATTCTGTCATTTGGCTCTTTGTTCCTGAACTTGTCAGTGTGCATTCATCTGCATTTGCTTTCGGCAAAACCAGGTTCTTAAATGATCTAAATCTTTTCCCCCTTGGATTCCAGTTTTTCATATTATTTGTGGTGTCTTCTAAGCTAGTAACACCCATAGCCTTGAAATTTTTCTATTGAATATCGTTATCCAAGTCACTTAACTCACCCATCCTCCCCCCTCCCGATTTTTAAAAAAAAGCGGGGATATAACAGTGATGTTTGCAGGATTTTGTTAGTAATCTGTTTTCTTGATTTAAAGGGGTGATGGCACTATTAAACTGTCCAAAATTTGACTAATCTTAACATTGTTATAGACTGGACAAAAATAAGTTCTGTATCTAAATGTCTCATTTTCTTTGCAAAAACATCCATTATTTTCCAGGGAATATGTCCAACCTGTCTTGTGCCCCAAGGAGCATACATTCCTTTTATTTGATAGCAGCAAGATACAGCTGGACCTCTTGTAGTCCCATAGGGCTCAATTCAGGAACGCACTTAAGTGCGTTCTTAAGTCTGTCCCTCCTAAGTAAAGTACTTGAGCATGTGTGTAGTGCCTACTGATCTCATTGGGGCTTAAATACACTTGGTTAATGCTGAACATATGTTTAAGTACTTTCCTGAATGGGGGTCTTAGAACCTAATCTAAAGCCTGTTAAGTAGAGGAAAGATACTTGTGCAGTCTTCATATAAAATCCTTCCATTAATTTTGTAGTGCCTTTGTACTTGCTTTGTGCACATGTAAATGACTGTCCAAAGTAGGGATGTTAAAATTCATTTATTTTGGTAAATGTGTAACTGCTGAAATTTTCAGTGGTTACACATTTTCATGGTGGCAGGCGTGGGGGGTGGAAACAGCTCTGTGGGAGCCAGGGCTCGTAGGAAGCCGGCTCCTGCCAAGCTGCCTGCCCCACTGCTGCCTCTGATACAGAGCCAGCAGTGTGGGTGGGGGAAGGTGGCCCTGCAGGAGCTGGTACATGCAGGCAGCCGACTTAAAAGCTAGCTCCATGTGTGTACCAGCTCTCACCTGCCCTTCCCCCCCATATCAGAGGCAGCAGTGGGGCTGGTGGCTCCATGGGGTAGGGGCTTGCATGTAACTGTGAAGGTTCATCAGTTAACCATTTACACGTTTATAATATCACATCCCTAGTCCAAAGTGGAAAGCAGCTGGGGGAGCAGGTGCATTGTATTTCTGAGACCAATCATCTTGTTAGGATGAAAAAAGCCATGTTAATTTCTAGCTATTTAGAAACATGAATGGTTAAAGAAGTTGGCTAAATGGAACATGCAAACCAAAGGCAAGAAACTTTATCTTCAAGCTCTAAGTAGGTATATGAAACAATTTGAGAAGAAAGATGTATATAAACTCTAAAAGAACTCCTACTTAAGAATGTTTCCCTCTGAATTCTTTTAAATTCTTTCTGATTTCTACCCTTTAGTCTATTTCCAGTTCAGTGTATGTCCTACTAGTATACTACCTGGTAGCTTACTCCTTACATTCTTTTATGGAACTTTTATCATTTACTTTTTTCGAAATGAAACTTAACAGTGAGATTTTTTTCCCACTCTCTCCTCTTTTGCCTGTCATGACAATGATCTATTTTAACCATCCTGTCAAGTCAATGAGGCATGATCATAGAATCGTAGAACTGGAAGGAACCTCGAGAGGTCATCTAGTCCAGTTCCTTGCATGCATGGAAGGATTAAGTATTATATAGACCTTCCCTGACAAGTGTTCGGCTAACCTGTTCTTAAAAAATCTCCAGTGATAGATATCATGCTACATACTTGGCCTCCCACAGGGGTAAACAGGCAGAATGAGATTGCGGTTAGAATAAGGTGCTAATTGCAACTGGCCTTCTGAATAAATTAATCCTTAGGGGATGGGAAGGTATTTGCTTCAAACATGGTATCACATTCCAATGTGGCCAGAAGTGCAGATGTTTCCATTACAATCCCCCACGCCCCTTGGTTTATTCTATTGTAGCCACATTACCAGGCCCTTTCCTTGTTTACAGCAACCTTCAAGACAACGTGGTGGTGATGAGTGCAGAGGGAGGCTGGATTATCTTTGGTTTGTGTTGCATAATTTCTACCAGGCTAGAAGGGGGGTTATGTGTATGCTGTCTGTTTTGCCAGTTCCTTCACTGTCCAGTTTGGTCTCTATCCCTTCTGCAGTGTGGCCCTTAGACAACATTAAAAGGTCTCTACAGGAGGCGGAGGTGGGTGGGGAAACGGGAGATCTTGCTCTTGGCTGGTTCAGTGAGCTGGACAGGTCGGCTCATGGCATGTTTCAAATGGATCTGTCCAGTTAATTGAAATCGTCTGAGCCTTGGTTCTGAATGTCCTTTGCCATAAAGATACACCCCTCCCCCAAAAAGAATTTGAGGAGATTTGCTCTCGCTTGGCAGGGGCTGCATTTTTAAAGTGAACACACTGGTTCTCAGAAACTGGGCCATATTCCTTATTGAGAATGAAGAGGCAAGTAGGATTAACCATGTCCCTGCTCATTGCTACCACGCTTTGTGCACTGGCACAGTCATAGTGCTTTGAAGAGTGATCTTTCCACTGGCTCATTTTCCTTTCAGTGGAGATGTGTGCACTTTGTGTAGACAGCATATATTCCAGACATGGTATATATTTTGTGCAACCTTTTCAAGTACTTCACATTTGGGTGAGAAAATAGTAATGTTCTCTCTCTCCAGGCTCATGCTCCTCATTTCTCACTGGATGCCATAAATATTCCAAGTCCGTGTGTGAACATGAACAGTGTGATAGCTCTGTCACTCACTCCCCTTTGCTGCACCCCCTGTACCTGCTCTGCACTTTCTGCTCTTATGGACCTGCCTGCTCCATAACTGCTGGTTCTGACCCAGCGCTGAGTGTAGCAGGTAAGTGATGCACTCAGCTTTGCATAAACAATCAGCGGCCTTCTGGACCCCTGGAGAAGTCAACTTGTTAAGGAAGTCCCAGGGAATGGAAAACTATTTATTTTATGGTGCACCAAGCAGCAGAAAGTTTCAGAGCTAGTAAGGAAGTAAAGAACTGAAGGGGGAGAGTAAATTAGCCTTTCTCTCATAGCCCATGTTATAAATTTTTATAGAGGTGAGATATATTCTAACACCAACAGGGGCGGCCCTAGACTAGCTGCCAGCAATTGGTGCCCTAGGTGAACCATGCAATCGGCATCCCCACCTCCAAACTCCACAATGATATTGTGCCACCCCCCCCCCTTTATGTAGTTGTCTAGTATACCCACAAAACATGCCCTCAGGCATACCATCTCACAGCCTTGCCAAGAGGCTTACATTGGTCCAGTTGGGCATAGTCTGGGACTCCTTAGAAAGTGAGGCAGGGCAGAATGTATGACATGGCACGCTATGGCTGTGTCAAACAGTGATTGCAAACAAGTCATTCTGAATAATCACGTTCAGCCCTGCTGCTGTGATACCCAGGAGCCTCTATGGCCCAGCAATTGTCGAGGCTGTTTCCTGTTGAGGCCATTCCTTAGTTGCAGGTAAACTAGGGAATATGGAAGAGGAAACAGAAAGCAAAAACAAGGTGAATAATAGGGAATCTAAAAGAAGTCCTTGTGTAATGCTACCTATTACTAGAAATGTAATTTAAGAAACTCTTCTTACCGTTTGAGCTATGTGTAGATTCTTGGGGAAAAAAGATTATTATATATTGCATTTAATTAAATACATTGATTTTAAATGCCTCTGTGTCAACCAGCCATTCCCACTTTTTCTGTAACATTGTGTCTGGTTAGTTACATTTAATAAATCAGAAATTGTTGAACATTTTAACCCTAATACAGGATTGTGGAACATGGAAGCAGCTGTCGAAGTTATCCAGTATTTCCTTTTTCTGTGTGTTTATCTCTGGCTTTCTGCAGAAAGTAGCTTTAGCTCCTTCTAAAAAGTTATACATTAGACAAATGAACAGTTTAGTATGAAAGATGATAAAGCTAAAATAAAAATAGAAAGACATGGCAAGGAGAAAAAAATTTATTCCGTCAGGGGACTGCTTTATTTCTTTAAAAATAATTATTTTAAAAAAGAATTCCATTTAATTAAGTACAATGGGGAAAATAAACTTCAAGTTAAAATTAGCATTCTGTGAAATAATTACAAAGAGAAAATTAAGAGGAAACATTCTGAACTATTAAAGTAAAAAGGAAGCACCATTAGGAAAACTGTCACTATAATTATCTTTTACATTATCAAGAGACTCATAAATTGAATGATCAGGCTTAATGGCGAGTTGAGAAGAAAAAGCTTCTTCTGATTTAACTTGTTTTCCAAAAAATTCTAGAAGTATGCACAGCAGATTGCAGTGGCAGATCCTTAGCTGTTGTGAATCAGTATGAACATGGAGAATATAAGAACGGCCATGCTGGGTCCAACCAGAGGTCCATCTAGCCCAGTATCCTGTCCCCTGATAGTGGGGCCAATGCCAAGTGCCTCAGCGGGAATGAACAGAACAGGTGATCCACCCATCAAGTGATCCACACCTCTCACCTATTCCCAGCTTCTGATAAACAGAGGCTATGGACACCATTCCTGCCCATCTTGGCTAATAGCCATTGATGGACCTATCCTCCATGAAAGTACCCAGATTTTTTTTGAACCTTGTTAAAGTTTACATTTACTTTCTCTATACTAGTGATGATTAATAGACCTCTATCATATCCCTCCTTAATCATCTCTTTTCCAAGCTGAAGTATAGCTCCATTTGAAGTCAAGGAAACGACACTCACTTTCATGAGCTGAGAATCCTGCCCTACATTTTTATTATGACTAAAAAGACTTAACATTTTTTGTAATTTGACATTGATTTTCTTAATTTTTATAATAATCAAAATCCTCCTTTGGGAGACTGGAGACTGCTTTTGTACAAGTCAGACAGAACAAGTGCCTTACATTTTATCCATGGAACAATACAGCTAGCACTAATCATATTAACAGAAGCAAAGTCATTACAATGTTAGAAGCGTGTTTTGCTTGTTTCCATGCCTGACTGGGAGCAGCACTGATGTCAATAGCAATATGTACAACCCCAGCAACACTACAATTTGTTAAATTGCAGCAGAGCCAAGAGCTGGGTGAATATACCTTGAGAAGAAAAAGCGGAATAAAAAGGAATCCCGGGAGATTATTGATGAACCCTGGAAGCTGAATAGCACATGCTGCCTCCTCAGCTACCTCGGAACCTGCATGGAACATAATAAATCAAATCTTCTTCCCCAAGCCCTGCAACTCAGGGGTGTGGTGACTGCGGCAGTGCCCTACCTGATGTATCTGCTGTCCATGCTTGTGATGGTCCTTGCTCGTGGGCAGTTTTGTCTGGTGGTCAGGGCTTAGGCACTTCAACCTGCAGAAGGGGGTTCTGGTAGGGAGCCTGGCCTTCCCGCTCTACTAGGCTCCAGCCCAAGGCCCTGTTAGGTGACAAAAGAGTGTGACAGTCAGGAGCACCATATCCCAGGGCCATTTCCTACTACCACTGTATTGTCCACAATTTGCAGTTTGTACAAGAAAGTATGAAACGGGGGGAAGGGAGGTGGGCTAGCTGACTGCATGGTACCTCTTCATTATCGGGCATGGCAAGGGATCTCTCCCCCTCTTGGAGTAGGGATGTAAAATTATATTTAATTGGTTAACTGGTTAAACATTATGTTTAACCAATTAACTGATTAAAGGAGGGAAGGGCAGGAGTGGCCCCTGCACCACAGACAAGAGCTGCTCCAGTTGGCCAGCAGAAGCGGCCCCTTCCTGCAGTAGGTCCCATGGGTTTGGAGCAGCCTCCTGCCTGAAGTGGGTAGAGGGGGGCTGCTCCAGTCCCTATGGGTTAATCATTCACATCCCTAGCTGCCTCCTCTTGTGTCTTGGCCCTGTGGCCAGATTTGTTCTAAATCTTTCCCCTTCATGGCTAGTTTAAAAACAAACAAAAAAACCAAACAACAAACACCCAACAAGGGGAATTAATACAAATAAACTGAGTTGAGGTATGGGCAGTGGTCACCAACCAGTGCATCAGGATCTACTGGTAGATCTTGGAGTCTCTGACAGGTGATCCTGACAGGTTTGGCCAGGAGGCTGTCAAGTGCTGGCACTTCAGCTGTCCCTCTAAGCACTGCCGTGCTGCTCCTGCCCTCTGCCTTGGAGTTGCCCCCCACCCCTAGTTCCAGGAGCCTCTTGCTTGCTGTGTAGCGCACAGGAAGAAGAGGAGGGGGTGCTGATGTCAGGGTGCCCCTCTCCCCACCCTGTACCCCATTTCCACAGAGCAGGGGAGGCAGGGATGGAGTTTGCTGGCTGCTTTTGGGAGAGCGGTGCAGGGCCAGAGCAGGGGTGAGCCTGCCTTAGTCCCCTGCACCACCACCCAGTAGCCACCTGTGGAAAGCGGTGCCCAGCTGGAGCCTGTATTCCAAACCTCGGCCCCAGTTCTGAAACCCTCCTGTACCCCAAACCCCTGCCTTAGCCCTGAGTCCCCCCTGCACTGAAACTCCCTCCCAGAGCCTGCACTCTGAACCCCCTCCTGCACATCAGCTCCCTGCCCCAGGCTCAGCTCAGAATCCCTCCCACACTCCAAATCCTTTAGCCCAAGATCAGAGTCTGCATCCCCCTCCCCTGCACCTCAGCGCTCTGCCCCCCAGCCTGATAAAAGTGAGTGAGAATGAGGGAGGGAGGGAGGGAGGCTGGAGTGAGCAGGGGCAGGGCCTGGGAGAAGGGGCACAAAGGAGGTGGGGCAACGGTATTTGGGTTTGAGGTGGATCCTTGATTACATTTAAATTCAAAAAGTGATCTCATGCTTAAAAAGACTGGAGACCATTGGATGTGAGTGTGCCTCCTTCTGAGTGTGCCTGAAGCAGGTCCTCTCTTCTGTAAGAGGGGCCTTTAGGCAAGTGTAGAGAAATCTTTCACTCTTCTCTCAGGCTACGTCTGCACTGCAGAGTTTTTGCACAAAAACTGTTGTTTTTGAGCAAAAACTCATGGAGCGTCCACACTACAAGCGCATTTTTGCACAAGAAAAGTACAGTAGATTGTCCGAAGACAGGGCTTTTTGCGCAAGAGTTATTCCTCTTTCTACGAGGAATGAGCCTTTTTGCACACGAGCTCTTGTGCAAAAAGACATGTGTGGACGGACACCAGGGATTTCTTGCTCAAGAAATCCCTATGGGAAAAAGCACAGGTGCTCTGATGACCATTTCTGTGAATGGCCATCAGAGCTTTCTTGCACAACAGCGTCCATGGCAGTGTGGACACTCTCTGGCGCAAAAGCACATCTCTTGTGCAAAAGCACATGGCAGTGTGGACATGCTCTTGTGCAAGAACTTTTTGCGGAAGGTCTCTTCTGTAAAAAGTTCTTGTGGAAGAAGCCTGCAGTGTAGACATAGCCTCAGACATTGCAGACCTGCCTACAGGGAGTTGTTTCACTCCTTTTTAACTCCTCCTGCTGCTTGTGGATCTTTTGCAGCTGTGGTGGGCAGGGCTGGCTAAGCTCAAAGCAGGTATTTAACCCCTTGCTTCCCAGTGTGGGGTTTGCACACAGCATCATAGAGCAGTTTAATTGTGGTGTAGACATTTGGGCTTGGGCTACAGCCTTGTTGGCTTAAAAGAAGCACCCGGGATCTTTTTCAGGAGGATAAAGCAACATGCCACATTTATTGAACATACATAGATCAATCAACACTTTATCATATGCATATGATACATTACACTCATGCACTCCTCATTCACACACACACACAAGCACACTCCATCTTGTTGTTACCAATAGTTGCTCCTCCTAACTGCACTGGCCAGGTGAGTTAGATGGGGGAGGGGTGGAGCCGGGCTTCTGCCAATCTGGATCGATGCTCCCATGTTGGCAAGATGAAAAACCCGGGGTCCCTCTGCAAGATGCCTCATATTTATCCCTCTCATGCAGCCAATTAGTCATCACTTTGCCTTTCTTACTGCCGCTTCAAAGAGAGTTCTTCCAAGGGCAGGCACTTGCTGCTTCGCTCCCAAGGCCATCTGTATGTCCAGTCTTCTTTTCAATGAGCTCACTTCACAGGTATTGTCTTGGATCTGGCTCCCAGACCCTCTCCATCCTTGCAACTGCTGCTGGAGGTGCTTACTTTTCAGTCTCCATTCACACCTCATTCATTTCAACAGGGCAATCAAGGAAAGGGGAGAGATCTTTTCTACTCCTAGCAAAAGACATTTTTCTTTACCTTAACTATTCCTAAGACCTATAGCATAAAGAGCTTGATACAAAGCTTCTATGGAAAAGACTGGATACAAGGTTTCTCTTAATACAAGGATTCTATAAGAAACCTTAACACAAAGATATATTGAACAAGATATGTATATATAAAATCTCTTAATACAAAGTTATATGAGAATGATACATGGTTATATGGACATGTTACAGAGATTTATCCACAGCCCAAGCTCTGTGACCCTCTCACATTACAGGGTTGTAGGGCATGGGCTCTAACTTGAGTCTGAGGTTACATCTACATTGCAAAGTTTTTGCGCAAAAATGGCCGTTTTGGCGCAAAAACCTGTGGAGCATCCACACCTCAACTGAGCTTTTGTGCATGTAAAACAGCAGTAAAATGGCAGAAGAGAGGGCTTTTGCCAGTGTAGGTAAACCTCCTTCTATGAGGCATAACTCCCTTTTGCACTACAGCTATTGCGCAAAAAAAGGCAAGCGTGGATGCTCCAGAGGGGTTTCTTGCGGAAGAAACCCCTATGGGAAAGCACAAGTGCTTAATGGCCATTCTGTGACTGGCAATCAGAGCTTTCTTGCACAAGAGCGTCCATGCAGTGTGGACGCTCTCTTGCGCAAAAGCACATCACTTTTGTGATGCGCTTTGAGGTGTGGACATGCTTTTGTGCAAGAAGTTTTTGCACAAAAACTCTTGTGCAAAAGGCTTCTTGTGCAAGAAGCCTGCAGTGTAGATGTAGCCTGAATGTATAAAATGCAAGCAAAGAGCCCGTGAGCCTGTTCAGCTGTTTTAATTGCAGTATAGACAAACTCTGTCAAAACAGATATCCTTTCCATAAATCCTTTGCTGGTCACCTTTTAAAAATCTTTTAATAAATCATTTGTCTCCACATTCTATCTTCAGTCATTGTCTTTAAACACTTAGCATGGAAAAGAGATTTCTGTTAGCAGAAAACGGCACGTCTGGATCCAATGGCTGGATATTGAAGCTAGACAAATTCAGTATAGAAATAGAGAACAACCTTTTAAGAGCAAAGGTTAAATCACTTTAACAATTGGCTTAGGGATGTAGTGGATTCTGTATGTTTAAATTTGGTCATCTATCTAAAAGATGGTTTATAGCTCAAAAAAAAGTTCTGGGTTTGAGGGAGGAATTCTTGGGTGAGTTTCTTTGGTCTGTGTTTTGCAGGAGGTTAGACTAGATAATCATGATGGTCCGTTCTGGCCTATCCATGAATCTAATTAGGGAGTTTTTTGGTTTACACTGGCATATAGAATAGTATAATGGCAGTATGTAGTTCTCATTCAGTAATAAGCTTTAGTCTTAATGCTAACCATATTAGGTGGCATTTTAAGTGAAGAATATAATCATAGAATACTAGGACTTGAAGGGACCTCAAGAGGTCACTGAGTCTAGTCCCGTGCCCTCATGGCAGGACCAAGTACTGTCTAGACCATCCCTGATAGACATTTCTCTAACCTACTCTTAAATATCTCCACAGATGGAGATTCCACAACCTCCCTGGGCAATTTATTCCAGTGTTTAACCACCCTGACAGTAAGGACCTTTTTCCTAACGTCCAACCTAAACCTCCCTTGCTGCAGTTTAAGCCCATTGCTGCTTGTTCTATCCTCAGAGGCCAAAATGAACAAGTTTTCTCCCTCCTCCTTATGACACCCTTTTAAATACCTGAAAACTGCTATCATGTCCCCCCTCAATCTTCTCTTTTCCAAACTAAACAAACCCAATTCTTTCAGCCTTCCTTCATAGGTTACGTTCTCTAGACCTTTAATCATTCTTGTTGCTCTTCTCTGGAACCTCTCCAATTTCCCCATATCTTTCTTGAAATGCGGTGCCCAGAACTGGACGCAATACTAACTGAGGCCTAACCAGCGCAGAGTAGAGCGGAAGAATGACTTCTCGTGTCTTGCTCACAACACACCTGTTAATGCATCTCAGAATCATGTTTGCTTTTTTTGCAACAGCTTCACACTGGTGACTCATATTTAGCTTGTGGTCCACTATAACCCCTAGATCCCTTTCTGCTGTACTCCTTTCTAGATAGTCGCTTCCCATTCTGTATTTGTGAAACTGATTGTTCCTTCCTAAGTGGAGCACTTTGCATTTGTCTTTATTAAACTTCATCCTGTTTACCTCAGACCATTTCTCCAATTTATCCAGATCATTTTGAATTATGACCCTATCCTCCAAAGCAGTTGCAACCCCTCCTAGCTTGGTATCATCTGCAAACTTAATAAGTGTACTTTCAATGCCAATATCTAAATCGTTGATGAAGATATTGAACAGAGCCGGTCCCAAAACAGACCCCTGTGGAACCCCACTTGTTATACCTTTCCAGCAGGATGAGAACCATTAATAACTACTCTCTGAGTACGGTTATCCAGCCAGTTATGCACCTACCTTATAGTAGCCCCATCTAAGTTGTATTTGCCTAGTTTATTGATAAGAATATCATGCGAGACCGTATCAAATGCCTTACTAAAGTCTAGGTATACCACATCCACCGCTTCTCCCTTATCCACAAGACTCGTTAGCTTTCTTTGATAGGGTATCAGATTGGTTTGACATGATTTGTTCTTTACAAATCCATGCTGGCTGTTCCCTATCACCTTACCACCTTCCAAGTGTTTGCAGATGATTTCCTTAATTACTTGCTCCATTATCTTCTCTGGCACAGAAGTTAAACGAACTGGTCTGTAGTTTCCTGGGTTGTTCTTATTTCCCTTTTTATAGATGGGCACTACATTTGCCCTTTTCCAGTCTTCTGCAATCTCTCCTGTCTCCCATGATTTTCCAAAGATGATAGCTAGAGGCTCAGATACCTCCTCTATCAGCTCCTTGAGTATTCTAGGATGCATTTCATCAGGCCCTGGTGACTTGCAGGCATCTAACTTTTCTAAGTGATTTTTAACTTGTTCTTTTTTTATTTTATCTTCTAAACCTACTCCCTTCCCACTAGCATTCACTGTTAGGCATTCCTTCATCAGACTTCTCGGTGAAGACCGAAACAAAGAAGTCATTGAGCATCTCTGCCATTTCCAAGTTTCCTGTTACTGTTTAATTGAACTGTGAGAATGGTGCATAGGTAGCAGTATATGAGGAGGACAGCATTAGGTGAGTGTACTGTACCTTTCTTTGAGAGAGAGGTGTTAAGTAAGAAATATGTTGTGTGCTAGTACACTCCACTCAGAATACACTAATAGTCAGACACTGAGGTACAGTCAACAAATTGTTTTCCTCAAACAAAGGTATCCAATGTAATATGTGTATGTAAGGTATTTTCCTAAACTGAAAACAGGTCACCAGGTAAGTGTCAACCCCAGGCAGCGCTTGCGCCTGGGTGTTGCTGATCACCTGAACTCGGACAACACGGGGGTTGACAATCTGAGTCACCTGGCATTGCCACTTGCCCAAGCCAATGTCCTGGACATCACAATTTGTTTGGCAAAAGTAGGCATTAGCCTTATTTGCTCTTGCTTGAACGTTCCTCTGTGCCCCACTAAAGGCGAGAACAAACTGGACAAATGCCCAATTTTGCCAAAAAAGTTGTGACAGTCAGGACAAGAGCTAAAAAGGGGGTCTGGCCAAAATGGGACATATGGTCACCCTAGGATTGACTTTTTTTTAAAACAGAAATGTTGGTTTAGTGCATAATTCTCTCTCCCAGCCCAAATATCAATTGTTTCCAATAGAGCCTATGCCACTTCCAGGTTATCTATTCCCCTCTTCTTGCACCAGTCTCTTGTCTGAGTTCCTGTCCCTCCACATTTAACAAAAGCATTGACTAAAACAGACAAGGTACTACTCATGGTCTGTCTGCTCTAATAGAAAATAAACTGAAAAAACACTCACACTGAAAAAACAACTAACAAACAAAAAAAACCCCAAAGCCCCAAACAAATACCTGCTGCAGTGAGTCTCTGAGCCTGGGTCTATAGACTGGGCTTGTGGGGCTCACAGTATGGCAGTAAAAATAGCAGTGTCTGAAACCCAGAGACCAGTTAAGTCTCAAAATCCAGGTTCCATCCTAAGTGGGTATGTCTGCATTGCTGGGTTTAATGCTGTAGTGTGAGTTTCATGAGCCTGAGTCTGTAGGCATGAGCTCTGAGACTGCCTTGGTATTTTGTTATCAGTGTAGACATATGCTAAGTAGCTTGCATTCTTCTTGACACAGCAGGACAATATTGAAGTAAAAGTATAATTTTGTAATGAATTAATGTACTGAAGGTTCATTGCTATTTTTGCAGAAATTATTGTCGCTTCATTAGATTGCTTTACACTCCCCTCCATTTCTTAATCCTCTATTATGAAGCCAGAACTAGATTAGCGCCAGCTTTGTCAATTTACATTGTTAACAATTCGTTAATTCTCTCAATAAATCTATTTTTAGCCCAATAGTATTCTTTTTAAGTTATCATTTTTTTTCACGTTAAACACTTTTAAGCACTTGCTTTTCAATTATGTTGTCATAGCAGTGCACAAACCTTAAACACATTGCCACTTACTTAAAGGGGACCTGTGGAACAGGAGTGATTTATGTATGTGAAGCCTTGTGAGGTCTAACAATAGAGCTTGATATCATAAGTTATGTGGGATGCAATGCACAAGGTTGAGGGTATGGAGTGAATTTCAATCCTAACTCTGAATGTATTTCCCCAATACAGGATCAGAAACAATAACATGCAACTTAGAAAGCAGACTTTATATCAAGGTGGTCGAACTTACTGGCCTTCCGAGCCATGTACAACAGTCTTCAGAAGTTCAAGAGCTGGAGCACACCTGCCAGGAGGCAGGACTCGGGGCTTTAGTCCCAATCCTGCTGAAGCCCCAGCCCTGGCAGGTGCACCTCGCAGGGCTGAAGACCTGAGGACCCCCTCCTCTCTGGACAGAAGCTCCTATCACACAATCCCATTGCATGAAAAAGGTCCCAAGTCCCTCCGTCCCCCAGTGTGCTAGATGGAGAATAGGAATGGGCAGAGGGGACTTGTGAGCTGCCCTTCAGTGGTAAAAATGCCACATGTGGCTTGTGAGACACAGTTTGGCCACATCTACCTTATATATCAATATTGTGTGTGCATTAGCAATGTCAATACAAGGCGCTTTTTTTTTTTTTTTAAAGCTAGGAACGTGAATTTGGTCAAATTTTCCCTACTCCGTTCTGAGCTCATCATTTTCAAATCTGCAGTTACAGTGGTTAGGAGGTGTCTCTTTCCCCAGCAAGTATGAGCCTGAATCATATGAACAAACAAGTTCTCTTAGGAAGCTTCAGGGGGTAGCCGAGTTAGTCTGTACAGGATAAACTTAAAAAACAACGAATGGTCTGGTAGCACTTTATAGACTAACAAAACCATCTTCATGTTTTGTTAGTCTATAAAGTGCTACTAGACCATTTGTTGTTTTTTAAGTTCTGTTAGGTTTAATGGTTTTTTGATGCATAGGTATTAATTAATAGAAGGGGTGTAAAAGGAAGATGTAAAACTCTTCAAGGTTCACATAGGAATTATGGGATGGGGGAAAAGGAACAACAAAGTACCCCCAATGACTGCATTGATATGGATTGGTGGGTGGGTGGGTGATGTTGATCTGAGGAGATGGGACAGTTGCTCACAACTGTCTTCAATTGACAGCATGGACTTGGAGATGTACCAACAGTGTAGTAACTGAATGATTGCAATCGTATAATTCCTCTTTGTGTGTCTATTGTAACTGTGAGGGAAGATGAGATAAAGTTCTCTCCAGTGTTCTGTCTGTGCACCAGATCTTTCAGGTGTAGTGGAACTTGTATAGCGAGATGTAGGAATCAACTGAATATTTTGAAGTATGTATATTGATGTCCCATGAGGATATATTCTTACCAGATCTTCATGTCACACTTCAGAGGCAATAGGAGTATTCCATGTGGACATTGTATCACAGAGACTATGAGAGTGAATGGTTTAGAAATGCCTTTTGTGCGCTGTATCACCGGGCTGTATGAGAGAGAGTTCTATATAGTACTTTTGGGTGTCCGTTCAGGAGACTGCTTCATTTCCAGTCTGTCCACATGTCATAAGGTCTCTCAGGATCTTTTCATTTCTGCTGCACCAAATTTCACGTTCACAATACCACCTTTTTTATAGTCATGGCAGATATTCTGAAATCTCACCAAATGTTGAGTACTGTGCTTTATGTGTTTGCTAGTCTAGTGAGGAATGTTCTCGGTATGTATCACTAGGGCCTCTTTTCCATGATTTGATTTGATAGGCTGTTGACTTTCCTTTTCAGCCTATCAGAGGGGTAGCCGTGTTTGTCTGAATCTGCAAAAGCGACGAGGAGTCCTGTGGCACCTTATAGACTAACCGATTTAGTGGAGCGTAAGCTTTCGTGGGCAAAGACCCACTGACATCTGACGAAGTGGGTCTTTGCCCACAAAAGCTTATGCTCCAATAAATCTGTTAGTCTATAAGGTGCCACAGGAATCCTCGTTGCTTTTCAATCTAGGCATTGTTGATTTCTATGGATGTGAGAGCCTTGGATTCACAAACCAGATCTACAGAGTTCCTTTCTGCACTATAGCCCCAAATCCTTACTTGACATAGCTTAGCTCTCCTGTGCATGTTTTTCATCACTGCCATGTTGTTATATCTGGCAGAATTCAATTTTCATATTTTTATAATAATGCTAATGTTTTAAAGTATTTTTTCTATTTACATTTTCAGAATTGTGAAAAACTATTCTGGGTAGACAAAAAAATATTTAATGATAGTATATGATGAGATTCAAAAAGGCAAAGCTTTAGAACCATTAAAACATTCATTGTCAATATCACGTCAGAATATGCAAAATATATCTTTAAATCAAACTTGAATAGATTCTCAAGTAGCATTTTTTTTTACTTTGACTACATGAATATTTTGATGAAAAATATTTTTGTCAATAATGTTTTGTGTGTATGATGAATTTGATATTTACTGGTAAATAGAGCCCTGTGCAGATACAACATTGATATCTGCACCCGCATGTGCAAAAATAATCTGCGGATATCCACCAATTTTCAGGGCTCTACTGGTAAAGATGTAATCCTGCCACACCCAGCTGTAGTAAAAGCCTACATTTCATAGGGCCATCCACTTTGATATTATCTTCATGTATGCCATTCTAAAATATTTCATCCAGTTGGTCTCATAGTGCAATTGAGGTTTTTAGTGGCGCATATGCTACAAGATTTATAGTGCCATCCAATTTAATTTTAAATTTCCCAGGGTTCTGTCTTAATCCATGAAATACATGTGTGTATTCTTGCATTAGATGATCAGTTTTAGATAATCTGGTGTTAATGAAAGTGGAAGTAGCATGTCTTTCTCTTAATCATTTGGTTCTTTCCTTCTTTCACATTTGGCACCATATTTGCATGTCCCCATAACTACCTAATTTATCTTCAATTCATATTTTCTCAATAATTGTCAGCTGTTTAGTAATTTCTAGCTCCTTCCCTTAAAACACAGTATTTCCTATCTGAACTAGCTGAGTTTTCTCAAGTATTCCTTTAAAATGCTTTTTTAAATCAATAGTTATTTTAACCAATTCATTATTACTGCATAACTGCCCAAACACTTCTGTTATGGAGACTTTTTAAAAATCTGTTTAATAACTTGGGCAGTTTAGAGTCTCTATTGATTCCACCCCTTTTCTTTTAAAAAAAGGGCTTATTTTCTCTCTAGTCTTTCTTCTTTTCCCCAGTCATGTTTATGAGATTGCTGTGATTCCTCACTGGCTAGCATTAACTCATTCTGCTTTCTCCCCCCCCCGCCACCTTTCCATGCTCTTTGGCAACCTTTCACTAGGCCCTTTTTAGTAAAAGTTCTTTTTTTACTCTCAAACATCTGATCAGTTACAGAAGCAATATTGGCCACTTTTTTGGGGAAGAGTAATTGTGTAAAATCCTGTTCTTACTGAAATTGTTGAGTGGTTTTTTTTATAATTGATTTAAATGGGTTCTGGGATTTCACCTATTGTTATAGTATATTGGTCTTAATTATGATGTCTTTTAGGATTCTTCAGCCTTCTTCCTGCTTCCTGGATTTTAATTACTGCCTAGTGACCACACTATTTACTAAATGTCTTAATTCCAGGCAGTTTTTTCCCCAAAATATATGTTCTTCACCATTGTTTGTCAGTGCAAAGTATAGGGTATTATATGAGAAAAATATAAAGACAGTCAAAAGAGAGTTGAGGCAGATATCTAGGCCTAATGCCTGTAAGTTTTTCTGTGTGGACAGACCACTGTGGACTTCAGTTGGGGCTCTGTGTGAAATCAGGACTGTTCCTACATTCATCTTATTAAATGGTCAGATCCTCAGAGAACATAGCTATTATACCACGTCTTTGAGCACAGAGTGGGAACCAGTTTAAGGAAGCATAAAATAGTGAATTTTGATTCCCTCATTAGAAAAGCTAGAGGCTTTGTGATAAGGAACATGCAAGATTTTTCCCCAAGGAAGACATAGTTGCAATAATGATTAATAACATTTGCATAATCAAAATAAGACAAAATTAAATTTGTAACCAGCTGCTGTTTATCATTAGGTCTAAGACAACAGCATGTTCCATCACAGCACTTCAGCACTGCTTCTTGAAGTATTTATTAGTATTTTTCTGTCCTTTAAAGATGATCTAGAATCCATAGTCCGCTACAGACAAATAACATTTTGCAAAATAAAATGGATTAAAATGTAGCCCTGTTTAAAATAAATGTAATTAAACTTAAAATATTACATTTGTTTCATACTTGTCTGATTTTCATGTATCACCTGGGTGATCCTGAAATTGTGAACTAACAAGTCAATTTAGAAAAGCAATTTACAGCTCTTGATCAGCTAAGAATTGCTCACAAGTTGCTATTTTTGTTACCATGCCAACCCCCCCTCCTATTTGTTTCATTTACCTGTTTTGCCTTTTATAATTAGTAAATTCTTAGGGACAGGGACTTCTGTGCTCTGTATGTTTGTACAGTACAATGAGGCATGACCTAATTGGCCTCCAGATGCCACTTCAATAAAAGTGTTAAATAACAGATATTGAGCATCCTAGAAGTAGAAGGCCAATGTCTATAATATTTTGAGTATCACAGTTTTTAGGCAGAGGTAATTATGGTATGGACACAGGTATAGACACGGGCAGCGGGTGAAGCTTCCCCTTGGGGAGACTTGCCCCTTATCCACCTCTTCCATCCAAAGCCCTGCTCCCACTTGGTGCTCTTAGCCCCTCCTTCTTGTGGCCCCAACACCAGAATAGCTCTGTGCCCTCACTATGGGAGGAGGGGGGAGACTGGGAGCTCAGTCAGGGCCATAGAGGTAGGGCACTGAGAGCTGAGCCCTGACAAGGTAGAGACCACGGTGGAGTTCTTGGCCCTGGCTGAAAAACTGAGCCTGAAGCCCCTCCCTCATTCTGCCCCTTCTGCCCATGGCCCTAACCCAAGTCCCACCCCATTCTGCCCCGTCTCTCTGGTTCTTACCTGTTCCACCCGTGGTCCCATTCTGTTCCATCCTGAATCTTCCTTTTCCTCCAAGACCCTCGTTCTGCACCTCCTCATCCTTCTTCCTCCCCCTGGAACTGGAAAAGCTCTTCTAGCCCAAGGACTATGGCAGGAAGAGATTTTTTTCAGAGGGCTCTAAATCCAGCAAGCGGATTTCCCCTCCAACTCCCCTCTGACTTCCACTCTGACTCCCACACCTGGCACACAAGGTTTAGGGAGGCTTTTATCTGTTGGCATAAAACATACCAGTCTACAGAGGAAAAAAAAGTAAAATTCACTTGTTTACTTTGTGACACTCTTTGCGCTGCTGTGTTTAGGGTAATTTCTCATCTAGCTTTTGTTTGAATGATGCTGAGAATTAAGGTGTTTATAAAACAAAAAGCTTAGTTTGTATAACTCAGTTTGTATGTGTTAATAACTACACTATCAATTAGCTATTTTTAAAGATATAGTTACAAGAGGTGCTTGGCTCACAAAAAACCTCTCTCTTTCATTGGAAATGAATTGCATGGTTTAGGGAAATATGTGAGGAAACAAGAGAGGATGTAGGGAAATGGTACTATTACTAAATGGATTTGTCTGTGTTTCCATATCTAAGTATTCAAGGCTGACTTTCCAAAAGATTGCTGTGTATTCATATGCAAACTATCACTTATGCCTATTGGGGCTGCAGTGTGAAGGCTGCAAAACATCACTATCTGTCATGCTGTCATCCCGACCCTGTACTCAACCTGGGTCGGTATGTCCCTATTATCTGTGGGGAGTGTACTGGTACTGAGCTGTTTCTGCAGTGAGATGTTCTGTTACCATCCTCCTGGAATGTTTACGTGCATGGCCTGTGCCTAGTACCTCCTAGGTATGTGTGTTTCTGTAATATCAGCAGCCCTGGCCTTGCCAAGTTTCTGTGAGCAGGACCTGGCTTTTGCTCACAGCTTAGCTTTGCTTTATGTTAGCAAAGCATTGACTGTTGCTCAAGCCTTAGGCCTCACATAAGGCCTCCATTGTCAGGCCTTCTTATTACTACATTGGGGATTAGCTTCGCTGGTTGGTATGCCCTCTTCTGATAGACCCACATCACTCCAGGGACTCACATGCTCTTCTTGGCGTGTCCTTCTGGCTAGGTCACCATCTGAGCTCCCCATTCCAGGCTTAGTGTGACAATCTGAATGCCCAGTCACTTCCACACTTCCTTAGCTACTGCCCTGGTCTCTACCTGCACTGCTCTGTCCAAGGTGCTGCAGGGTTGCACCTATTAGGGATAGAGTTTTCTCTGCTTCCAGCAGCCACCTGCTGGGTCCAGATTCACTGCTTCTCTCACACTCTCTTACTGGCTGCTTCTTGTGCAGCTTCCGTAGGGCTCTATTAACCCCTTACATAGCAGTGTGGGTCTGGCATCCCATCACACCTTCCATCTGAGGGTCTCAAAGTGCTTTACAAATGAATTGATACAACACTCCTAAGGTTGGGAAGTTTTATTATTCACTTATTACAAAGAGGGAACCTTTATAGAAAAGGAAAGTGACTAGCCCAAAGTTATACAGAACTCGGATCAACTGATTGCTAATCCTGTGCTTTAAACTCAGCACTATCTTTCCTGATGAGAAACCATCCATCTTCATTATCAGTATTAGTCATCTGAGGTTGAAAGCTGTCTGAATATTCTAGCAGTGCAGTTTCTTTTGAGAAACTACTACTATCAGCTCTTTTATACTTTTGTTACAACTCCAAATCCACATAGAAATGAGCAGTCCTTTTGTTGGTAATGTCAGCACTCTGGATATTTGCCATACTGACCAATTTTTTTTTATTTTGTACTTTTTTCCCCCGTGCGTGTATGGTTCATTGCATTGGATTATGCTTGAGAAATGTTTCTCAAGGAAACAAATTAGAAGACAATTTTGTGGAGAGAACACTTTGTCAACCCTGTCTTTCTGCCATGGATAAGACAAGACGTTACTACCCACATACAGCACTGTCTGAAGACATAAAGTCTTGTCTTTGATGTTGTGCCTAAGAAATTTCTGTATTGCCGAGAGGCGGAATGGAATCTTATAAGAAAGCTGTCCCCATTTTGACTGGTGCAGTGTTTTTGAAGGTTTATAAAGTGGGAAGTGTTTTATTTTTTGTGTATAACCTGTGAAAAAGAGGCTTTGAACTAAAAATGTCAATTTTAAAGCTCTGGCCGGTGGTGACCATCATTGTAAAATGCTGCTTCATTAAGAGCTGCATAGTAATGAGTAACCACTAAACATTTTGTTGGAACACTAAGCAACGTTTTACTTGTATTTATCAAGTTAGCAACAAAGCAAAATATGCAGCCTACCACTGAGTTTGTTGCTGGCAGCACAAATAAAGACCCCTTTTCAAAAAGTTGGCCATTTCCAAATTCTGTCACCAGTAGGAAATGCTGGTCATGGTGGAAAGCTTTGGGGAAAAAAACACTTGTCAGATCCACATGACTGACTTCAACTGATATTTTGGTCTCCCATAGGGAGCACCACATGTGCAGAAGGAGCAGCACCTCAGATCTGAGATCTTCCTTGTTGGCCCTGAAAGCAGAATTATTCTCCTCTATTTTAAAGTAAATGTCCCAGTTTGAGCACAGGAGGACAGGCATCATGATAAAAGCATTACATTATGACATTTGTCAGGGTTCTTTTGGGGTGTTTTTATACATCAATAATCATGGCCTGTGTTCTTATTGCTTCTTCTGGCCTTGTCCTGCTTGCTAGCTTTTATGGTGTTCCCTGGCGATAAACAGACAGCAGTCAGTGGAAACTGACAACAGGAAATGCAAACTCTTGGGATGGCACAAAATGTTAACAGAAGACATGTACTAGAACTTTCTGAAGTAGTTCTCTGTATTGTATCCACACTTACTGAGGAGTTAAATATGAAATACCAATGAATGGTGATTTGCTTATATAAATTTTTATGATCCTCCTTTATTCATGTATATAGCACACTGTGTATAAGAACATGATTGTCTATTATTTGCCTGATAGTATCATCTGGGAACCTCAGTGATACACCAGGACCCAAATGTGTAGGTGCTGTACAACATACAGAACAAAAGGATTATTCCAGAGACCCAACTATTTAATAGAGCTAAAGAAAAATGTGCTCTTTGGAGATTAAAAATAGGGCATGATTACTGTCTTGCAAGAAGCTGAATTTAAATTTCTTCTTCCTTGTATCCAGAAGTTCAGACTGCTGTATTGAACTTCTCATTAGTTTTGTCGATACTAAATATTTTTACCTCAGATTAATTGATTGCTAGTTAACTTGTGACAGTACTTGCTTTTGGAAAGTTAAGTAAGTGTGGACAACCCCTAAATGTTGTTCCAGGACACACATGTTTTTGTTTTATCCAAGAGTAATGAGGCGTAGAGAAGAGAGTAAACTCTCTCTATAATTTTGGTAGCCTTAATCTCAAATTTTGGGTGTTTTTTATATCTTCTAAAAATTAAAGTGACCATCTGTGACACAACTACAACTCTGGACAGGTTAACTGATAGTTAATGTGTTACCATGATTGACGTGCAGTTAAGATGCTATTTTTTTATAATGACTTTACCATTTTTTTAAATAAGTAAGAATTTGGTTACAACTGTCCTTGGAAAATGTCTGTAATATTTACAGTTTTTAAATATTAGTGATCCTAGTCAGCTAGGATGTAATCCTGCAAGATCCAGGATATTCAACTCTCTTTATTTATAAAGGCCTTTTAACGGGTGTATAAATCCCACATTAGAACTGAAGGCTTAAAGAGCAACTCCGGTGCCTGATAACCACACCCAGCTACATTTATTGAGCATGCTCCAGGTGGAAGTGGAGCTTAAAAGAGAAGCCAGAGAGCTTAGAAGAGGCCTGACAAGGCAGCAATAAGAACTTGCCCTGGGAGCTCTTGAGAAGGAATGCTGCAGTCCTGTCAGAAAAAAGGAGCCTATTTGCTGGGCCCAGGCAGACTAAAGGTGGAGTAGTTAGAATCTTCTCCTATTACTTTTTTTTTTTTTTTTTTTTTCCTACAGACTGCAAAATGTGGACAAACAGAGTGGGTGATAGGAAGTGGCCCAGGGAAGACAGTCTTAGGCATTACTGTGTTGTAGAATGTCAGTAAACCTTACAGAGAACTGGGCAGGAGTCAGATGGAGTGGGAGGTCCTGGGCTCCCCTACCAATCCTCCTCTGCATTAAGCAGGAACTCCCTAACCATAAAGTGATGCTTCCAATAAGTACCAAACATCATAGGCCTAAACCTGAGAATCTGAGTTACTCTGCAGCCACTGAACACAATCTATGCAGGGCAGTAGAAACATAAGAAGGGCCATACTGGGTCAGACTAGTGGTCTATCTAGCTCAGTATCATGCCTTCCAAAAGTGGCCAACATGTGATGCTTCTAGGGAATGAACAGAACAAGGCAATTATTGAGTGACTCATTTCCTGTCCTCCAGACCTAGCATTTCTCAGGTTTTAGCATGAGATTCCCCCCTTGTGTATCTTGGCTAATAACCATTGATAGACCCACCTTTCAGGAAAGTATCTCATTCTTCTTTGACCATTGCAATGTCCCCTGGCAGTGAGTTTCATAAGTTGACAGTATGTTGTGTAAAGAAGTACTTCCGTTTGTTTGTTTTCAATCTGCTGCCTATTAGTTTCATTGGGTAACCCCTTGTTCTTGTACTATGTAAAGGGCTAAGTAACGTTTCCTAATGTATTTTCTCCACACCAGTCATGACTTTATAGAGTCATGGGGGTTGGAGTCCAGGACTTCAGCACCATGTGATGGGGTTTCAGCTTTCTGCCCTGAGCCCCCGCAAGTCTTATACTAGTCCTGCTTGAAGAACTGCTGAAACCTGCTTGCATTCCCCTAGGAGGCCCCATTGACAATCACTGCTCTATCTTCTCTCCTCAATTATCTCTGTTCTTAGATGAACAGTCCCTGTCTTTTTTAAATCTCTCTCCTCATATGGAAAATGTTCCATAGCCTTAATAATTTTTTTGCCCTTCCTTGTATCTTTTACATTTCCAATATATCTTTTTTTGAGATGGGGCCAGCAGAACCAAACACAGTATTCAAAGTATGGGCATACCATGGATTTTTATAGCTGCATTATGATATCATCTCTCCTTATCTATCCCTTTCCTATCCTGCTAGCTTTTATGACTACTGCTGCGCATTGAGCAGATGTTTTCAGAGAACAATCCACAAAGACTCCAAGATCTCTCCCTTGAGTGGTAACAGTTAATTTATACCCTATCATTTTGTATGTAGAGTTGTGATTATGTTTTCCAATACCCTTTAGTTTGCATGCATCAACACTGAGTTTCATTCACTTCACTCAATGCCACTTTGTGGTTCAGACACCCACTTCGAAGAGTTAAAAAGGGATCTCACACAGTCTGCTTTGGACTTAACTATTTTGAGTAATTTTGTATCAGTGGCAAACTTTGTCTCTATTAACCCATTTTTCCACATCATTTATGATACATTGAACAACAGCAATCCCAGTACAGGTTCCAAGAGGACACCAGCATTTACTTCTCTCCATTCTGAAAACTCACATTTTATCCCCACTCTTTGTTTCCTGTCTTTTAAACAATTTCTGATCCATGAATGGAGCTTCCTTCCTAGCCCATGATTAGTTTGCATAAGAGCCTTTGGCAAGGGACTTTGTGAAAGGCTTTCTGAAAGTTCAAATACACTCTGTCCATCAGATCTCCCTTGTCCATCTGTTTATTAACTCCCACAAATTATTATATAGATGGATCAAGCATGATTTCCTTTCACAAAAGCTGGTATACTGGTTTATTTAAATCTTCACTGATTTGTGTGCCAACCCTGCTTATTTTACTCTTGTGAATAATCTCCAGGAAGTCAGTGCAACTGCTGGTGTGATCAAGGCAGTAGCATGTGGCCATTTAATGAACCGGTTTGCATTTTTTACCTACCTTCAATAAAGGGTGTTGTATTTTGTGGCTTTCTTAATTAAATGTGTTATATTAATTGAGGAAAGTGTCTTTACAATGCTGACTTTCATTAGGGGTTCAATTCAAACTAAAACGTACCCTCCCCAAATCCATTTTTGAATCAGTTGATTTAGTACATTATCAAGTTTTTTCAGGTCATTTTAGAAGTTACTAAATGCTTTCTTAATTATGTTTTCTTTTACCACTGTTTGATTCATTTGGAAAAAAAATCATTCCCTATTCTATGATTCATGAAACAGAAACTGTATTGCTAAAAATGTAAAGCAATTATTTAATTGCTTAGGCTTTCCCCTTCTCTCTTGGTTTTGTTGGACTTTTTAGCATCATTTGACTCAGTCAAAGCATGTTACATAGCTCTTAGGTTTATTATATGATAAGTATTTTATACCTATTAGAAAAACTTTTTTGTCATCTTTGTACTGTTGCCAGATTGAGATCTATGATCAGTAGTAAAGATAGGTAGATTCTGATGAATGCTTTTGTCATCTCTAAAGTCATCTCTAAAGTGATTACTGTAATTCACTCTTACAGGGACTTTCAACTCACACTGATTGCTGCAGTCAAAAAAATATTGCTGCAAGATTTTCCCTTACAATGAGATTATTTGAACATATTACACCACTTCAGAAATTTCTGAATGAATTAGTAGTGAAATTCAATATGCGTTACAAAATGTGGTTGTTTGTCTACCAGAGATTATTAGTGTAGATTGTCCTAGTCATCCCTAAAAATCCACTTGTTATGTTGCCCTCGTGAGGGCTGTTTAATATTATGCATGATATCAATGAAAGAAATTACTGACTGATAATCCCAAAGCTAACTATGACTCTTATTCTTAATCAAAATTAAAATATTAGACATTTTGATACAGAAGCTTATTATGACTAAGATTGTTGGGAATGTTTTATTGATAAGTAGTTTACTGCTAAATTAGAAGTGTTGACCTAGTAAGGGGCCATTATGAGCTATGTGTTTTGTGAAAACTAGTTAGAAAAAGGCTAGATACTAGAGTGCACTTTTAGAGCTATTTTGTGTAGCTATCACGAGAGATTTTTTTTCTCCCTGACACACTACAGTCTGGCAGAGAAGTGACTAGTTATCACTGACCCACTGCTAATTACTCAATACTGCCTTAGAGTATTGAGTAATTATTTGGGATCTTCTAAACCTATTGCTTCTGTTTGTGCTTAGATCTAATAAATAGTAGTTATAGATAGGAGCACACTTATTTGTATTACTTTCTTCAGCCCAAAGTGCTGTGTCCCCATTGATTTATTCCTGACACTGCCTGGATTGAAACAGTTAAGTTGCTACTGCTTCAGGCTTACTGCTTCTGGATACAAATACAATCTAAATAGACAAACTGTAAAGATCAGGTATGGGTCCAATTCTGCTCGGTATCCTTGGCTGGTAGTAGTAAAAAGAAGCAGGTTTTGGGCAGACCAACAAAATGTCTCACTTTTTTGCATTTCAGGCCAGATCCCAAACCTCTAGAAGTAAGTAGCTTTCCATTTTCTTCAGTGGGTTTTAGATCAGGCCTTTAGGTCCTGTCGTGCCCCTATTGAAAACAGTTTTCTAATTTACTTCAGTGGGATTAGGAGCAGGCCCTTAATCTCTCTATTTGCTTTATTTTATTTCATAACAGTTTCAGCATGGCAATTGTTACACTAAATAATGCACGTTGTCATAATGGATGTCCTTAAATACTTATTGCTTTGAAGCAATCACAATCTAAATGCATCAGAAATGCTGTGCTGTCAAAAATATTAGAGGGAAGAGAATCCACAAGAATGACTGTCCTGAAAATACTTACTGATAGTTGGAATCTATGAAGCTGCTGTCAGGTTCATAATCCAACAAAGGCTGTTTTCCCCTGGCTTTTCAGTTAGTATATTAATTTTAAACCAATTTATATTAATTAAGAACAAATGAACAAAACTGTGGATTGCTACTTAATTACTCCACCTCACTAATGTGCTCATATATGCTTCTTGTACATCTGTGCTTTCCTGTTAATGAGAGTTTAATTCTGCATATAATACATAAGATCTTTTATGTTTGCCATTAATCTTATAAATCTGATGTTCAAGGGAAACATTTTCTGACTTGTCACTATACCAGTTTTTAAAAGTGGGACATGACCAATTCCCACCAATGTCTTTTGCACTACCCACAGCAAGTACTAGGTCACTTACAGATTTTTATAGTTTCTTGTACAAATGAAAAGTTGTTACAAATATAGTTCTGATTCTTCTGATAATTTCTGATTAGGCTACAAGCATTAATATTTTTATTAGTGAATGTTGATTTCGCTGCATGCAAACACCAGTAGAAAATATTTCATTGATAAATTTAAATGTATTAACATTTTTCTTTTCTTTGCCTAACTGGAAACTTATTAGAATTTGAGTGAAGAATATTTACTTGTATATTTTGACATGGGCTGTTGAGATTAGATAAATTAAAGCTTTATAACCTAATTGTCAACATTTACTGCCATTAAGTAATTTCTGTCTGCCTTCCCCCATTGCCTGTCATACCCTTCCCTAAATTTCTGCAACTGCAAAATGTGGAAAAAAGCTTAACATTGATATTATCTATTGACATTGTAAAAATTAAATATTGATTATTTAATTAATTTATTTATTTAATAAAACAAAATTATGATTTATACTATGGCGTTAACATTGTACCCAAAATGTGTTTTTTCTCAGAACAATACCAACTCTGTATGTGTGGGTTTTTTCCCTCAGGACAATACCAGCCACTGGTCTCCAAGGCAAAAGTAAACAGTGTTGACCGGTATATCACATATGATATGAACAAGTGTTCAGGAGAGTGCCATTAATTCATGCATGATTTTAAAGTAGTAGTGTTTGTCTTAAGCAGCCAGAAAAATGATAGATACTTTATAGACCAAGTAAAAAGTCTTGGTTCAAGAGACAACCAAATATTACCCATGACAGATGGTAACAGAGGAAGGATGAGAGGAGGGTCAGATGTAGAACAAACATTACAATCCTGAAACTGCAATTTTGGCATTAGCCAGCTCTTGGAGTGACTCAGCCTCTGGGAATTCTATCTAAGGGACTACAACAGTAATGGCTACAACAGCCCTCTAACTCTATTGCCCAGTAAGTTTGGAATCAGGGTGGAGACCAAATGGATTAGAAACTACTGCTGAGATATTTGGAGAAGCCATTTAGGGCCAATGCTGAACCAGGGCTGCCGAGTCCCTCCATGGGAGGGGTCAGCCTGACTCAGGGACAAGTTGTAGTTTCAGTTGGGGAATGGGGAGCTGAGAGAGGAGCAGGACAGCTCAGGGATCTCACATTAACTCCCTCTCCCCACCCACAAAGGGATACTGCTCTAGTGTGTGGGGCAGACACCTCCAACTCTGTGGAGACTGGCATCTAGAGAGGCAAATATATGACTAATAGTGAGACCGTGTGGCCTCAAGCTGGGGAGCTGAGTGAGCTTGGTTGGAGCCAGGAAAGGATTGTGCTCCATCCCAGAGTGGAGAGTCCTTTTTGTTTAAGCTAGCCTTGGGAATCCTTTTCAGGACAAGGGAGGTGCTGGGAGCTGGGAGAAGTGGTGAACATTGGTAGGTGGGGAACGGGTTGATTTGATAATATTTAGTACTTACTAGTGGCACCTGCCCTGCCCTTCCGCATTTCCAGTTTTTCTGCTCCCACAAATGTCCCCCTTTATGATGTTCTGCGTGTGTCACTTCTGCTGGTGGGTTGTGTTGCTGCATGTTGTTCTCAGGATATGGCTACACAGCAATGAAACACCCACAGCTGGCCCCGTCAGATAACACAGGCTTACAGGGCTCCCGCTGAGGGTATAAATGTGCAGTGTGGATGTTGCTGCAGCTTGGGCTGGAGCCCACTCTTGGGAACCTCCCCTGAGCCTGAACATCTACTCTACAATTAAACTGTCCCATAGCCTGAGCCCAGGACAGCTGGCACAGGCAAGCTGCAGGTGTTAATTGTGCTGGGGATGTACCTGGACACACTGGCGAGGGTTAGTACAGGTTGGAACCCAGTCCTGAATGAGAGAATTTTCCAGACCAAGGGAGGTGGCCCCAGCCAGCCAGCCCCCCTGTCTCTGGCCCCCTGTACCTCCTCCTCAGCCAGGCTATCCACCCAGCTGCCGCTGGCCTCCCAGCCATAGGTTGTCATGGTGGCTGGGCTTCTCTGCCCCCCCCCCCCACTGCCATGTGCAGCCAGGGATCTCTGACCCCCAGCCCTGGCCCAGAACTGCCACCAGCAGCCAAGTTTCCCCCAGCTCCGCACTGCTGCAGGTGGCTGCACGTCTCCAACTCCCAACTCCATGCTGCTGTGGGTGGCCAGGATTCTCTGGCCCTGATCCCCATGCTGCCAGGGTTCTCTAGCTCATGGCTCCATGTTGCTGCAGGTAGCCAAGGCTCTCTGGCCCCATACTTCTGTGGGCTGGTTCTCTGGCCCCGGCCCCAACACTCCTGTGGGGCTCTGACCCCGCTGCCCCTCAGCCGTGGCCAGGCTGGTGACTCTCCTGCCAAAAGGCTCCCAGGTTCCCTCATCCAGGAGCATCTATGGTCCACCAGGACCATGAATGTTGGAGGACTAGAGAGTGCAGGCTTTTAGAGGTGAAACCTGTAACATTAGTCACTTTCCAAAGGGATAGCACCCCAGGTGTCTCTGGCACAGTGAGGAGTCAACTTGCATGGATGTACCAGTGGTCACCCGCATCTGCTCCCCCGCCATGGCTCCAACCCATAGCAGGAGAAGGGGAAAAGTGACTTGAGTTAGTAGGCACCATGGAGGAGGCATGAGCCATGCTTCAGAGAAGGGGCGCCCATAAGATCAGGCAGAGATTAGTCAGTCAGGTATGCATTTGTGGGAGCAAGAATGCTTCGTGGCTAAAGCACGGGGTTGGAACTCAGGAGGTCTGAGTTTGACTCTTGCCTCTTCTGTAGCTCACTTGTGTGGCTTTTGACAGTTTTCTAAACTTGCCTGTTCCCTGTCTGTGAAAAGAGGTTAGTATTTCCCTCCCTTGCAAGCATGTTAGGAAGATAAATTTCTTAATCACAGTGTCATGCTGAAATATGATAATGAAGGCCATACCAAACCAAATCTAAGGTGCCTGTTGCAGGATCTGTTATCTGTTGACATGAGTTACGTTTTATAATTGTGTTAACCTTTTAAATACTTGTGAGCTACAACTAATCAGGAAAGAGATCTTGGAGTCATTGTGGATAGTTCTCTGAAGACGTCCACGCAGCGTGCAGCAGAAGTCAAAATAGCAAACAGGATGTTAGGAATCATTAAAAAAGGGATAGAGAATAAGACGGAGAATATCTTATTGCTCTTATATAAATCCATGGTACGCCCACATCTTGAATACTGCGTACAGACGTGGTCTCCTCATCTCAAAAAAGATATACCATTAGAAAAGGTTCAGAGAAGGGCAACTAAAATAATTAGGGGTTTGGAACGGGTCCCATATGAGGAGAGATTAAAGAGACTGGGACTTTTCAGCTCGGAAAAGAGGAGACTAAGGGGGGATATGATAGAGGTGTATAAAATCATGAGTGGTGTGGAGAAAGTGAATAAGGAAAAATTATTTACTTATTCCCATAATATAAGAACTAGGGGCCACCAAATGAAACTAATGGGCAGCAGGTTTAAAACAAATAAAAGGAAGTTCTTCTTCACACAGTGCATAGTCAATATGTGGAACTCCTTGCCTGAGGAGGTTGTGAAGGCTAGGACTATAACAGGGTTTAAAAGAGAACTAGATAAATTCATGGAGGTTAAGCCCATAAATGGCTATTAGCCAGTATGGGTAAGGAATGGTATCCCTAGCCTCTGTTTGTCAGAGGGTGGAGATGGATGGCAGGAGAGAGATCGCTTGATCATTACCTGTTCGATTCACTCCCTCTGGGACACCTGGCATTGGCCACTATCGGCAGACAGGGTACTGGGCTGGATGGACCTTTGGTCTGACCCAGTATGGCCATTCTTATGTTCTTATGAGCTCATGCCCAACTGCCTCATTTTTATTATCTACTACTTTAAAGAATAATTTTTAAACTCACTAACAGATTTTGTTATATAATCAAATCTGATATGTTTTACAATTATTTCTGCTCATATAATTCATTAACATTCCCATCTGTACGGGAGTGAGTGTAATATGTAGAAAGGCTAGGATAAGACAGTCCCAGTGCTTCTGCATATAGTCTTGAGACTAGATGATGCAAGAATACAAATTTTAATATCCAGGCACCTTAAAAAGGTGGCTGGAGCAATGGAAGCAAATAAAAATGAAAATATATTGAAAATACATGAAAACTCTGTGAATAGCTTTATAAATTAACACACCTTTGCATCATTGCAAAATTAGCTGGTAAAGCCTCCAGCTATAAATCCTCAAGAGGGGGAAAAACTTCAGCTACAACCATTGCACTAATGAAGTATCTGTTTTGGTTTTAGCAGTGCTGTGGCTGAAAGAGTGACAGACTACTTCTGGTTTAACATTGCTCATTTTGTGCCTTTGCCTTCACAAGGTCCACATCTTGTGGGGTACAGCTGTAACTCTAAGGTGGGCAGGACAAGGTGGTTCTCTTCTTGACACTTCATAAGGTGCATAGGATAGGTCATTCTGGAGTGGAGCTAAACTTTTTCTATATATCTTATTCTTTACAAATATCACAGTCAGTTGCATTAAAAATTGAAAATGCTCAGTATGAAGAATTAAGATACAGAGGATAAGAAATGGCCAAAGTTGAGGCTTTAATCATATGTTCATATATAACATTTAATGCAGCATGACACAATTTTTCTGCAACCTGCATGGTGCATCTTGTAAGGCACGCAATATGAGCCCTGCATCATTCAGTGGGCATCTTATTTATGCCACCTGTAAACACCCACAATGAAGGAAGCATATTTGCTGTGTAAATTTCCATGTATATGAGCATTTGAAAAGGCTCTGACATTTTTATGTATTCTGCACTGTGATAATATATGCTAGCTAATATCAGGGAAGTGCTTGGTGTGCTTGTCCTTTACAATAACAATACTATGTAGGATAGTGTACCCCAATAAGATCTGGCAAAGATTAGTGGGTCAGGTATGCATTTGAGGGAGGAAGACTGCTTTGTGGCTGAAGGACTGGGTTAGGGCTCAGGAGATCTAAGTTTGGCTCCTGCCTCTTCTGCAGACTACTTGTGTGGCTTTTGACAGTTTTCTAAATCTGTGTGTAGGAGCATCAGAAAGCATTGAGCCTCAGGAGAGAACATTTTGCAGTTGTGACTGGCTCTTGTGAAATTGGTGGGACATAGCAGGGTCACTTCCATTTTTGTCAGGATTTTCTGAAGACACTTGTTGGTGGACACTCCCCTTTGGCACTGCCTCCTACTCTGCTTATTTTTAGTTAGCTGTATTTTGAAAACTTTGCTCCCAAAATTTCAATGCCTCGCATTTTCACCTGTGTCTGCATGTACATAATCTCATGCATGTGCGCACAAACATAAACAGAGCTAAGCACACAGTATTTTGTTTCCCCTCCCATTTCTTCTAGAGAGGAAGGAAGTATGAATGAGAGAGTTTTTCCCCATTTTCAGTTAACCTTTTTTCCCACTGGAAAAAGGAAAAGAGGGGAAGAGGGAGGTGAAGGGTAACAGTAAATTCAGAAATAATGGGATTTTTACAAGACTTTAAAAATACCCTCAAAGATTTTTAGGACTAGTAAAAAAACTTTCCACCAAAATTGTTTATTAATTAGAAAATTAGGTTTTTGACAAAACATTTGTGGCAATAAAAGTTGAAATCATCCACAGAAAACATCTTTTTGGAGAAATGAAAACCCAAAAAATTCTTAATTTTTTTTTTAACAAACCCCAGAAATTTCTCTTTGGAAATGCTGTCATGGTGCCTTATGGGATTTGTAGTTATGGTACCTTGTGCTCCAAACTCCCATGATTTCAGCCAAAACTATATATATATATTTTTAATTATTCCCCTTCTTCCCTCTCTCCGAGTCACATTTTTCTGGGTCATGGTTGTTGGAGAACCTATTTTCTAATCTGCTCATTTTTTGTCAAAATGTTTGTTACTTGATCTAAGATTGCTTATAAATTTCTAGTTATCAACGTTAGGGTTGACAGGTTCTTTGTCCCAGGATCAGGCCCAGTATTCAATTATTCTGTGGTTGGGAACTTGTTGTGCAGAGATGCACACTCACACTATACGAACTCCTGCATATTTGCACGTATAGTGTATTAATTAATTAATTAATTTAGTACAGTCACAAACACCCCAATTTCATGAGATAAATAGGGAATGTACATCTGTATTTTCATACTATATACTCATCACCTTTGCCTTTCCCATCATTACTAGTGGTCATCATTCTGGCCTCCCAAGGACTACATCTCCTTCTCCAACCACTTCTAGGCTAGGATGCCAGTTTTATCATACATTATGCTGATGTTGTTACGTTTGATGCATAATCAGTAGGAGGAAGAGACGTTTCCTTTTCTTCTTATTTGTATTTCCTCACCTTACTAATGGTGAAATGTCTTTCTCCAATAGGTCAGTATTAGGGATGTGAACGACTAGTTGACTAGTCAACTGTCCGCTTAAGCAAATGCTTATCGGATAGTTGACACGCTAGTTGACTAGTTGCTTCTCCCCCTTGCTGCCTATATTAGAAAGAGGCGGCGGGGGGATGAGAAGGGAGTGCTTCAAAGTGGCAGCACCATGTGGAGCCTGGGGTCTGCTGCTTTGAAATGCTGCGCCCGGCATTTCAAAGTGGCAGCGCTGCGTGGAGGCCAGGGTCAGCTGAGGACTTCTCTGCTGACCCCAGGCTTCAAGCGGTAGCCCCACATGGAGCCCAGGGTCAGTTGGGGCTGACCCTGGGCTCCTTGCAGTGCTGCTGCTTTGAAACACTGCTGGGAGCACGGAGACTGCTTGAGTCCCCTGCTGGCCTCATGCTCCCCATAGTGCTTTTGCCTTTGAAGTGTAGCAACAGCCTTGGGGCTATTGCTACACTTCAAAGGCAGAGGCGCCCTTATCGACTAATCGAATTGCTTTAAGAAGCAATGGGCTTAAACTGCAGCAAGGGAGGTTTTGTTGGACATTAGGAAAAAGTTCCTAGCTGTCAGGGTGATTAACCACTGGAATAAATTGCCCAGGGAGGTTGTGTAATCTCCATCTCTGGAGATATTTAACAGTAGGTTAGATAAATGTCTATCAGGGATGGTCTAGACAGTACTGGGTCCTGCCATGAGGGCAGGGGACTGGACTCGATGACCTCTCGAGGTCCCTTCCAGTCCTAGTATTCTATGATTCTATGACTATTCGATTAGCCAATTAATCTAAATTTAACATCCCTAGTCAGTATATCATTGATCTCATTATCATATTCATCAGTTTGTTATCATGGGCCTTTTGTTATTGTCTATCCCATTTATTGTTTCTGTTCTACCTGGTTATTTGGTTTGGTCTCAAACAGTTATTTCAGGTTTTTTTCTAAGTAATGATGTACCTGCTAAATTTGAGAGTATTCTTGAAAGCGCCTATACCATGGAAAGTTCCTCAATCATACCACCATCTATCTAGGTGAAAGGTCCCGAATATATGTGAGCTAACTGTGCTATCTGGGTGAAAGGTCCCAGACAAAAATACTAACTTTGCCTTAGCTCAACATATGGGACGTGGCCTATACGTCTTACGTGTTACAGCCAAACTGCCAATATAAAGGTCAGCCCTATAGCTTACATTTTTTTCTTTCCACAATTTTTTCAGAAAATATTAGTTTCTGTTGCGGCCTCTGTTTTTTGTTTTGTTTATTTTAAAAATCCACAAGTATAAAATCTTTGCAGGAGCAGCAGAGCCTTTCCCCAAAATGGGAGGTTCAGTGTCCTGCCCCTGCTCCTCCTCTTCCCACTGAGGACCCGCTTCTGGCCAAGCCAGAAGCTGTAGTGGGGTAAGGGAGTCCAGCCTCCTTTATCTGCCCAAGATAGAGGGTGGCAGAGAACAGCACCTGGCCCATGTCCCTAGCGTCATGCCCCCTCTCCAGGACAGGCAGAGAGTCAATGGCTCCCCACAGCTGTCTGTGTTGCTCTTGCTCTGGCCAGAGGAAAAGTCATCTGGGAAGCTGTGGGGAGCCATGGACTAGAGTCCGGCTTTTGACCTGGCTAGGTGGGAGGACCTTGGGGGAAGTAGAGGGATGGAGCAGGGTCTATGGCAAAAAGTGGATGGGCCTCAAGACAGCATGCAGCAGAGCTGGGTAGGTAGGCTTTCTTGAGTTAAAATTTTTTTATCATCTACTCCAGGAGCTGGGGTTTTAAGATAAACCCAGGTTAGTGTGAGAATAGAAATGAAAAAAAATCACCAGATAAGATTACAGCACTATGATGGCAATTCTGTTTATGGATCAATAATGTGACCTCCTCACACTCCTGATTAACATGTGTGCAAAAGTGGAGTGTGAAGCATTCTTTCCCATCCAGTGGGACCCAACTGGGGGAGCTCTGGAACTGTACAGATGAGAGTCTGCCAGAACTCTTCCCCAGGCTGCTGAAGGATAGGATCTTTGCATGCTGTCTTCCTCTGAGTCTGTTCAAGAGCTAGGCCCAGCATGGCCCATTGTAATTATTACTTGCTGTATATATTCTTAACACAATCTAGTTCCTTAGTTTGTATTTCTATTTGATTTCCACCCACCCAGCTGATCAAACCAGACTTTTCACTGACTCTTCACTGATATTTTTGTTTGCAGTTTCTTAGTAGATGTAAAGTGCTCACCTTAATAAGCCCTTCTCCACTAAAATAAATAGATGTGGTACTTTGAAAACAATCTCATGAAAAAAACTTATGAAAATAAACAGGAAATGTCTGCACTCCTTTGACCTGTGCTTGTATTTGCATCTGAATTCCCAGGAGGGAGAACTAGGCTGTTTGACTTGCTAATCTTCTGGGAACACTGTTAGGCAGATAAAGGTGAAACAGGGGGGATGAGTTCCCTAAAGGAATTTGGTGTTCCGTATAAACTTGTGTGTATGTATTCAAAAGAGGTTTCTCATAAGACCTCATACTGTCACAGCTGACATGAAAAAACTAGCATTAACTTCTCTCCAAAGAATGACAACTGTTGAGGGTCTTCCCACTGAGCTCACCAGCAGGCACCCGTCAAGTAGTGCATTACTACAAGCATAATTGTTATATTTGAATGTTTGTCTCTTTGCAGTATCCCCAGAATTCAGTGCTGCACATTTGAAGTATGAATCTGCAGAATTCAGTGTGTAGAGATAATTTCCTCATTTCAATGCATATTTCTTAAGGAATTCTCTACCTATTTTTTTTATTTTGATTTTTTTCCCCCCTATCCTAAAATATTGCTCACCAGTCTGGCTAGGGAGGAGACGAGTGGGAAAACTGCAAGGATTCATCTACAAATAAAGCTATTTAGGTTTAGCTATTCCCGAATAACATCATGGGTGGACACACTTGTTTCACAGTAAGAGTGCCTTATTTCTGTTTAGGTTAACTTGTGTATCTGAGCATTTCACAAAATTTTAAAGGTATACATCCTCAAAACACCTATGTGTGGAATTGCCCTATATAATAGATGGGGAAACTGAGGAAAAAAAACTAAATGAAGTGACTTTTCCAGAGTCACACAGGAAGCCTGTAGCAGAGCAGGGAATTGAACACAAAACTCGTAAATCCTATGTTAGTGTCCTTATCCCTGGGCCAAGCTTCCTCTCTTTTTTTATATTGCTCTATGTTCAGGATATAGTGCAGAACATAATAACATGGGTATTACAAATCAGGACTGGGGTGCATTGGTGTTACTTTGTCGGGAAGTTGTCATACTACTGGACTCAGGCAATTCCTGTCAACCCCTTATGTTCATGAGGCTCCAAATCTTTTTATTTTTCTTAAATGAGTTAAACCGAGCACCAACTCTTGAAATACAAATGGGAACATGTTTCTTTTATTACCAAACAAGTACCTTTTAAAAATGTCTGTATGAAGGCCATATTGTTGTGTGAGGAGGAAAAAGGGAATATTTTCAAGAAGGCAATGCAGTAAACAGAGGTGATTAAAAGTGGCTACGCTCCTTCCTAGAGAATGAAGTTACAATATTGAGCAGCACTCAAGATAGATTGAGTGAGAATTCTTTCAAAGGCTCAGGTTGGATTTATGTTAAGGGTACTGATTGCTAGGGGGCATGGCAAAGACACCATGTCCTTGAAACAATAATTTCACTGCAAGAGAATTTGAGAGACTATGGAAAGGTGTGTGAAAGAAAGGTAAGGATACCTGCAGCAGCACTCTGCTTTAAAACATTGTGGCTATTAGATTATATCAGCTTCAAGTATGAGCTTCAATTATTTAATTCATCTTTATAAGAAACATATTACTCTCCATTCTTTCTGAAGTACACCCCTCTGCAGCAACAGATGACAGAAGCGGTGCAGAGGTAGCCAACTCCCTCTGCTTTCACCAAGAGACAAAACCCAGTTGTTCTATGGTCTGGCTATTTCAGCTCAGCTGGAGAACCACATCAGAATAATAACACTTGCCATTTTCTACAATGCTTTAAAATTTCAAAATTGCACAAAACATTAACCCATCCTTCCAACCAATTCAGGTGTAACATGTTTGTGTGGTAAGTAGAGTAAGTCCCTTATGCAACCCATTTTGGGGTACCCCAGTTTGTGTTCAGGTCATTTACTAGCTAACAGGACACTGAGCACTCTCAATCACTGCTATTGAACATTTACTGGATATGCAATATACAAATACTAGGCTTTTAAAAAAGACAAAATAGTTCCTTTCCATGGAGGATACTGGTAAAAGATAAATCCTTTTTTTTTTTTTTTTTTTTTACCAGAAAGTCAATATGACATGACATACATCTAGTTTGTACTGGCTGCAGGTCCAAACATCTAGGAGGCTTACAAGGGTAGGGACAAGTGCCAAAGGTTGTTCTGATGTACTTTCATTGTATGTATAGTTCATTCAGTCCTGCTATGTGATATTTAAAAGGGTATGTGCTATTTGAAAATAGCAAGCACATGGACTTGGCTATAACATGGATCGGCTGTGCTGGCTAATTTGCATATCTCACAGAGAGCAGAGTCTTCATGCCCAATAGGTGCAGAGTAGGCTGGGTCAGTTTTAAGCATGACATATTCCATCCCTAATATGATTCCAGCCACACTGATATTTTCCAACTGTGCAATTGTGAATGAAACATTGAAAGAGGAGGTTTATCGAAATACCTACAATTTATACATGTTGGTGCTTATAGTAGAGGAAAGGAGTCAGTTTCAATAAGACTCAATAGTGTTTCCTGGCATTGGGAAAAGCCTGGGTGAGGAATGGAGGCATGGTGGCAGCGGAGGAGGGACAGAGGTTAACCGTTCAGGTCTCTGATGTTGACAACCTTTTGTCCTTAAAGAATCCTGCTCTTTTAAGAACCCACTGTCCTTTTGGAGGTAGCTGCTCCTTGAAATGGTAGATGGCACCTTCATCTATGTTCCTCTGAAGACTGCTTGTACCGTTCCTTCTGATGGTTGACAAAGCATAAGCTGTCCTGCAGTTAAAAAGAATGTTACCTGCTTCTCTCTAAAGGATAACAAGAATATGAGGACCAGTTTATTTTGCCTCTTTGAAGAACTAAGGTTCACAAAAAAGAAAGTTATACATTTTTAAAAATGCACAGTACTTCATTTTCATTACTGTGTTTGAACTCACAGTGACTGTAGGTCACCAGAGAGCCACACATTCAAATACAGATTTCTCCAGAGAGCTGCACTCTGGTGCATGTGTGGTAGTCTGCAACTGAAGTGAACAAGTGGAAGTTTTAACTTGCTGGTTGCCCCTCCTGCTTCTTTATTTCCCCAATTTCATGTCCTTCTTAGCTCTGGCTTTCAACAGGATGTTAGGAGAGCTCTCATGGTGTGTGTGTGTGTGTGGGGGGGGGGGTAGTGTAGTGTTAAAGGGGTTTGCAGAGTAACCAGGGTTGCTAGAAAATATTTTTCTGGCTATGTGCTGGTTGCCATGGTAACTAAGAACATGCACATTCTAGAATTTTTCCTGAGGGGAAAAAAGAAACCAGTTAAGGTTATCAGGATGACTCTATTTTGCAAGTTCAAGGCTCATCAGTGACTTAACCTGCACCATTAATTTTTAATTTATTCCTGGATATATTTAAGCATTGTTTGTGTAATCTCTTGTGGCGATGTCTCTTTTTAAGACTGGTTCAAATTTCCTTATTTATTTTTGTAAGTATCCCTGTACAGTAGTAGTGCATAATGCATAAGGCATTACCTTGTAAATACAAGAGACCCTCATAATTTGCAGAATTGCTGTTCGCATTCTGCGTATTTGCAGGGGGTTTCCTGTCTGGGTTTTGCGGGGGAGATGGCGGTGGTGACAGCTAGGAGCCATGGCTCCTGACAGCTAAGGTGAGTTCCCCATGGCTCCTGGAAGATGCAGTGAGTTCAGGAGCTGCTGGAATCTCACTGTAGGGGCCCGGAGCCGCAGCGCCCTGTATTTCTAAATTTCACCAGGAACGCCACTGCTAGTGGCGAGGGTTTCCTAATCACTTGAGATATTTTCACCAATCTGTGGAGATTGATTTCTTTTCAGATAACAGTAGTGATAGTTAGAAAGATGGACTAGAGTCTAATAGATTATTTCTGTCTTTAGGAAATTTAAATACTTAAAAGATAAAAGTAATTTGGTAGCAGCAAAAATCTAATCCACAAAATTAAAAAGATCCACGGAATTGAACTGTCTGGCCACCTAGTCAGTTAGAGTATATTTTTCTTATTGTTTCCTCCATGAATAGGCATATGATTTCAGGGTGTACACTGCATAGTCAGAATCTTCACCAGCTATGTATACTCATATTTAATTCCTAATCATAGAATCATAGAATACTAGGACTGGAAGGGACCTCGAGAGGTCATCGAGTCCAGTCCCCTGCCCTCATGGTAGGACCAAATACTGTCTAGACCATCCCTGATAGACATTTATCTAACCTACTCTTAAATATCTCCAGAGATGGAGATTCCACAACCTCCCTGGGCAATTTATTCCAGTGTCCGACTACCCTGACAGTTAGGAACTTTTTCCTAATGTCCAACCTGAACCTCCCTTGCTGCAGTTTAAGCCCATTGCTTCTTGTTCTATCCTCAGAGGCCAAGATGAACAAGTTTTCTCCCTCCTCCTTATGACACCCTTTAGATATCTAAAACTGCTATCATGTCCCCTCAATCTTCTCTTTTCTAAACTAAACAAACCCAATTCCTTCAGTCTTCCTCATAGGTCATGTTCTCTAGACCTTTAATCATTCTCGTTGCTCTTCTCTGGACCCTCTCCAATTTCTCCACATCTTTCTTGAAATGCGGTGCCCAGAACTGGACACAATACTCCAACTGAGGCCTAACCAGCGCAGAGTAGAGGAAGAATGACTTCTCGTGTCTTGCTCACAACACACCTGTTAATGCATTCCAGAATCATGTTTGCTTTCTTTGCAACAGCATCACACTGCTGACTCATATTCAACTTGTGGTCCACTATAACCCCTAGATCCCTTTCTGCCATACTCCTTCCCAGACAGTCGCTTCCCATTCTGTATGTATGAAACTGATTGTTCCTTCCTAAGTGGAGCACTTTGCATTTGTCTTTATTAAACTTCATCCTATTTACCTCAGACCATTTCTCCAATTTGTCCAGGTCATTTTGAATTATTACCCTATCCTCCAGATTAGTCGCAACCCTCCCAGCTTGGTATCATCTGCAAACTTAATAAGCGTATTTTCTATACCAATATCTAAATCGTTGATGAAGATATTGAACAGAGCCGGTCCCAAAACAGACCCTCATGGAACCCCACTTGTTATGCCTTTCCAGCAGGATTGTGAACCATTAATAACTACTCTCTGAGTACGGTTATCCAGCCAGTTATGCACCCACCTTATAGTAGCCCCATCTAAGTTGTATTTACCTAGTTTATTGATAAGAATATCATGCGAGACCGTATCAAACGCCTTACTAAAGTCTAGGTATACCACATCCACCGCTTCTCCCTTATCCACAAGACTCGTTATCCTATTAAAGAAAGCTATCAGATTGGTTTGACATGATTTGTTCTTTACAAATCCATGCTGGCTGTTCCCTATCACCTTGCCACATTCCAAGTGTTTACAGATGGCTTTCTTAATTACTTGCTCCATTATCTTCCCTGGCACAGAAGTTAAACTAACTGGTAACACAGTAGAATCATAACATAGTAGAATGTTAAACTAATCATAACACAGTAAACTAATCATAACACAGTAGAATGTTGAATTCTGTTCTATCTTATGTACCCTATGTGAGGAGTACCCTTTGACTGTGCTGCCTTTAAAAAGAGTGGTTCAGAATTGTCCTTCTACATGAGCGTGATTTGGATTCATGAGTCCCCGCACGTCACTGTATATAAAAGGCCTTTAGGTAGTAACCTGGTTGTGGCAATGCATATAGTATGACTGATAAATTTCAAATACATCTTGAATGCTGAGGTGTAGAAGATGTTGCTCTACAATGAAATTAAAATACAGAGAGCCAATGAAAAAGGATTAAGAACCACAAAATGATCTGATTACTTGGTTTACTAAGAATCTTCCCTTTAGTGATTTTTTTTTACTTATTTTCATTCAGTTGAAAAATAATATGTAGAAATATTGTAATTAGAGGATTATTATGCTTCTCTGTATAGATAAATTGCATATATAAAACTCAGATCCATAAATGAACAGTCTAAATATTTAATCTTTGTATCCATTCTTTTTCTTCAATGCTTAACCAGGTAGTCAGCCATAATGATCATTTGTCATGTGGTCCATTCCTACACAATTTTGATGGCTTGACAGCCTGAGAGTCCAACATCAGAACAGACTTGTTGAACTCGTGTATTAGGGGGCCTGCCTTTGGGCCGTTTCCACCCCTCAGGTGGTGGAATTTTATCCCGTATGTTACAAGCCACCTGGAAAACAACATTTGCTGGAATGTCTTGTAGCATCCTTGCGACACGTCTGAAAAGTTTAAGGCGTTTCCTTGCAGACAATGACCCCAGTAGTCTGTAGACCTCAACAACCATAAACATCTGAATTACAGATGAATTCATTCCACTTTATGCCTTAATATATGACACGACATTTTGCATGGAACGCCTCTAGCTTTGTCCTATCTGCGCAGTGTTGTGTCCATGTTTCACAGCTGTACACCGCTATGGGAAGGATACAACTGGAATGAATCCTGAACCTGGTCATCCATACGAAGATGACGTTGATTCCATATTCATTGTAAACAGTCCATGGTAGACATTATGATATCAATGTGATGGAGAACCTCTGTGTGAGAACTGGAGGCGCTGTTAAGTGTAGAACTCCAGCAAATGCTGGAAACTAATTTGACAGTTTTAGTGTTCACAGAGATTGGAGTTGCGGGCAGACCTGGTCCTAGATTTAGCAGTTTTGTCTTTGACCAGTAAACATGGGGACAAATGTTAGCTGGTCCCCTCCTCCAAAACCTTTTGGGGCTCTGCACTAAAAGAATATCAGCTGCAACCACAGTCCATTATAATGGAATGCTCCGTTATGAAGTCCATTGCCTGACAAAACTGCACAGAGGCCAGAGCACAGCCCTGCCTGACTCCAGATACTGATTTAAAAGGTGCTGACATCTGGTTCCCCAGATGAATAGGGGAAGTGAGTCCATTATACAGCTCTCCAATCAAGTCTAGCAGAGTGGTAGAGATACCTACGTCCTTTAAGGCCTTCCATAACATGGACACTGTTTACTGAATCCAGGGCAGCCTTAAGATCAATATGTGCTACTTGCAGGGGCTTTCTGAACATGGAATGTACCTCCAACAACAATCAGAGGGCCAAAATGGCACTGCTTTTAGCAGGGGATTGGACTTGTTGGCCTCCTGAGGTCTCTTCCAACCCTGTGATTCTATAATCTAATCTGGACCTGTTACTCAGAAAGCCTGATTGTTGGGGACAACACTTCTGATTTAGCAAAAGCTCCAGGCATGCCAGCAGAACATGCACAGACACCTTCCCTGGAAGGGAGAGCAGGGTGATCGGCCTGAAGTTCTTACATTCACTGTACAGTTCCTTGCCCTTATAGAGTGAAATCACAATATTATCCTGTCAGGTGGTTGGTAGGGTTCCAGTTCTCCACACCAGGTGAAAGATTCACCAGAATAGATTCACCAGAAGTGAATCTATTGCAGAATCAATAGCACATGTTAGCAGCTCTGAGTAGATGCCATCAACACCAGCTGTGCATCTGTTTTTCAGTTTAGAGATGATACATTTCACTTCATCCAGTGTTGGTGTATCAATATACATGTCTGGATCGGGAACCACATTGACTGCCAGATCATCCAACTCTGAACAAGTGGCAGCTGGAGGATGGTTCAGAACACTGTAATAATGTTCCACCCAGCATGAGAGAATGTCATTATCCAGTTTACATGGATTGGCTGTCACTTAGGGTGCCATTTGTTGTGGCTGCCTCTTTGATCACTGAGGTTGCAAAAGGCATGGAATGCTGGCTTCAACTTGCCCCTAGATAAGCCAAATTTGACATTCTCCACTGCATTGTTATAATATGCCTCATGATCACCAGGGTGCTAATTTTTTTCCTTCAGCTGATTAAGAGAGTACTTATCACCACATTGGAGGACTGCAGCCTTCAATTTAGTTATCTGGAAGGCCTCTTTGAGGCCTCCATCCTTGTTTGGCACACTGGATGCCTCTGGCGGTCTAGCCAATTGTCTGTTTAGCAGATTAGTTGAGGGTAGAAGTGAACAGGGGACAGGCAACCTCCATGTCAACTCACAGTTTAGATAGAGCCAAGAATCTGTTGCTGACGTCAGTACAAAGCCTGTTGGCTAAATCTGGCACATCAAGTATGTTGATGTCAAATGTAATAAGTGCAGAGGGCTTGTCTGCTTGTTGGAGCACCAGTGCCATATAGGTGAGCACTATGTGGTGATTTGTGTTCACCATATGTTCTACACCGCGATATAATCTACAGGAGGCGAAGAGACGCCCATTGCGTGTAATGATGTGACACCCACTCCTTCTGAATGATGCCATTATGAGAGATCCAGGACATTGGGTGGATGCATCACCACTTGAACCATGACCCAAGAATGGAAAGATTCTAGGAGGCACAGAATATAAGCAAGCGGGCAGAGTTATCACTGGGTGTGCCTGAACATAATGACCCAGTTCAAACCCAGTTTGCACGGAGCTAGTAACTGCATTTAGGTCACCCAGGATCATGATATTGTTAGGAAATGAAGGAAGTTGCTGAGAGGCTCAGTGGCTCAGGTCACACAGCATGAAGTCAGTACTAGTAGACGAGGCAAAGCATTGTGTTACTGCTCCTACATCTCATCCCAGTAGGACAATGTATTTCCTAGGATATAACTGTTCACTCTTGGTTTTGTTGACCATGAATAACCTAGTATTCAGCACCAGCATTAAAGCCCTGCTTTGCTTTCAGCTGTAGATGCCTTACCAGTGCCATCTCCCATAGATGCACATGATGGGTTTGTGCCAAAATTCCTCTGAGAACACTCATCCTCTGATGTTGGCAGTCAGGTCTGCAGTCCATCATGACAATGCATCCAATTGTATCTTTGATCTCCTACAGTCCATCAAAATTGCAACTTGGAATGTTGCAACTCTTCACAGGCATGACCGTCAGTTCACTGTCTCATGTGAAATGGACCATCTTGGTATATCAATTGCAGGACTAAAAGAAGCAAGGATAATAGATCACGGACATGATGAGGTGGAAGATTCTTTACTTCTGTACTCTGGTGGCACCAATAATTTATATGGGGTAGCACTACCAGAGGCCATAGTGAGGGTGTTATGCACCTGGGGGGCAAAAGCAAAATTTGCGCGCCCTCCCCCCCCCCACGTGACAGGGCCCCAAACCTGGTGCACAGCTGAGCCCAACCCTGGGAGGAGGGGGGGAGCTTGTACCGCGTCTTCCCCCACCCCCTTCAGTTTGGGGTGGGCACTATCTCACTGTTGAGACTGGGGGTACAGAGGCAGGGAGGAGGCTTCAGCAGGCGGTGGTGGGAGGAAGTGGAGCAGGTGAGCCGAGGTATGATAGGGGGAGCAGAAGGGCAATTACCCCCCCCCAACCTCCTTTGCTACGTCAGTGAATGTAAGAGATTAACTTACCTGTTAAAATAACTCAGAAAAAACTTTTAAATAAAACGAACACACAACACGAGAATCGCCCTCGTTTTCTTGAAGCAATAAGTAGCCTAAGGCTGAGGATACACTGCAAGCGAGGCTTTCTGTCTGCCATGAGATTCTATCCTTAAGTAAAGGAGAGAGGTCTCTCTGAGCTGCTCTTCCAAATTTCACACAAGCCATTCAACTGAAGCCATAGATATCAAGATTCAAGGCCAGCCTTCCTTTGGCAGACTGCCTTGCCAGGTATTCACAATCACAACGTCCGAACATGTATAAGACTTTTAGTTGAGAAAGCCGTGTTTAATCCCAAGTCCCTGCTATGACTGGGAGATGTGGGCGACCTATAGAAAACACCAGCATTTTCTTTGGAAAATCCACAACAAAACGTTGGGGGATTGATCACCTCAGTAATGCCAACTCCTTTAGAATTGAGGCTCTGATTATCCAGCACCAGCTGAGGTAGAGCGGGCATTGTGTGCACATGTCTGATATATTTTTACCAAAACTGCTACCTGCCCAACCTGTCAAAGGAGAAAGGAAACAGGGAGGCCAAAAGGAATGGCTTAGAGCAGTGTTTCTCAACCTTTTTTTTTTTTTTTATATAAAGTACCCCCTTTAAAAAAAATTATAAGTACCCTCAGTACCTACAGTTTTCAGATACACAAATTTTTTTCTGCCATTGCAACATATTTGTTTAAACAACTTCCCCATCACTCCTTACAAGGTACATTGCCCATGGAGGTCAATGGGGCTGGCTGGGCTACTTTATATGTAAAGGTACTGAGAAATGTATATGGCAATGTGTATATTATGTAAATAATACCGAATAATAATTGTCAAATGAGACCACTTCCCAACCTGCTTACAAAGGGCCTGATACAATTTAAATTTTAAGCTAGGATTGAGCCCAAAACATCTGTTGATATGACCCAAAAGATCCAGATAACATTGTCACCCTTCAAACATATAAGGGACCAATCAGTAAAAGCCCCACTGCCTGGTAGAGGTGATCTTTGAAGAAAATTGGAGAGACTTTGAATTTACTTTTTCTGATAGCAGCGCTTTCTCTCACTGAATGTGGGGTCTTCAGCACAGGTTTCACTTTGTGTCAGAATAACACAGAAACGCGTTGTCACAATGCACAGTTGTCGAGTTAGCTGTGCAGGTCAAAGCAACGTGCACCCCAAAGCAACGTGCACCCCAAAGACAGAAGAACAAATCCCTTGAAGCTGGAAGTCAAAACATCTCACCTCTTCACAGAGCTCACAAAGGGTCTTGTTCACCCAGAGACACAAGTCATGACAACTCTCTTTGGAGAGAGACAAAACATCCTGCCTCTCTGTGGGTGCACCAAGTATTTTCATGTGGCATCTTACCATGCTGTTTAAATCGACTGCTTGGATGAGGAAGACTCACAAAGAGTCTGTCCATCATCCACACTGGAGCAGCATGGTGATTTCACCACCGTGGTTACAGATTTGATCTCTTTGTGGGCTCTTGTGGAGCAGCAGGGAGTCTGCAGCGGTCTCTTGGGGGGAGAGGCCAGGGGTGCCTCTATTGCAGTGGTTCTCAAGCTTTTTGGCCCGTGGACCATGTGTCTCAATGTAAACCTTTCCGCAGACTGCCAGTTGCTAATGGAAACTCACCTTTAATTACACAATTATACCCAAACCATTTTGCTAGTGCTGCAGCTGGGGAGAATGGTTTAATTTCAATTATTAAACAGATTAAATGTTTTAACTTTCTCATGTTAGTTTATCAAACTTCATTTTAAATAAAGTAAAATATTAATTTATGTCCAATACAAAAGGTTTCAATGTTTTCTTTACTTATGGCAGGGGTAGGCAATCTTTTTAGGATAAGGGGCCACTGATCCACAGAAAAAAACAGGTGGGGACAACACAAGTAAAAAACAAAAAAACTCCCCCCAAAACCCCAACCCTCACTTACGTGGCCCTCAACTGAGACACCTCACTCCTCTGGCATTCCAGCCCCAAGGGGCGAGGGAAATGGACAAGGAGGACTGAGGTTCAGGGCTTTCCATAGGCTAGATTTGCTTTTCTGAGGAATTTTATGGACCCCTTAGGTTCTAAAGTGGGGACAAAAATAAGGGGTTCAGGGTGTGTGAGAGGGCTGCCAATGAGTGGGATAGGGATGGGGTGCAGGATCTGGGAGGGAGATGGGGGGCCGAAGGGGTGAGTTTGCGAGGTTTGGGTGGGAGGTAGGGTGCAGAAGCAGGCTGGATGTAAGGTGTCTGGCCAGGGGGAGGGAGCAGGAGCAGATTAGGGGTAGGGTGTTTGGCTAGGAGGGAGGGTGCAAGGAGGGGACTTGGGTAGGAGTTGGGCCTCCCTGGTCTGGCACCCTCTGGACATGACTGGTTCCAGATGAGGGATTTTTTGGACCAGGGGAGGTCATTTCAGGGCTGCTGGTGCCACCCCCTCCCCACTAGGCTTCTTTGTACCTTCATCCCCTGCAACCTAGCTGAGCTGCCCACCCCCGCTGGTTCCCTGCGCCTCCCCCAAAGCCATCCCTCACACTCCAAGGGAGCGCAGCACCAGTTCCCTGTACCCCCTTGCAGCCCAGCTGAGCTGCCTGTCTGTTCCCTATGCCTTCCCCCATCTGCCTCAGCCCAGATGAGCCCCGCGCTGGTTCCCTGCATGCCTCCCCCACAGTACAGCTGAGCCCCATTTCCCTGCACCTCCCCCCAAGCCCCGCAGACCTGCTGAGCCCAGTGCTGATTTTCTGCCGCTCCCTCCCTTCCCTTGAGTCTAGCCCCGGTTTCCTGGCACCTCCCTCCTCCTGCATCCCAGCTGAGCTCCGAGCTCTGCACCTCCCCACTCCCACAGCCCAGCTCAGCCCAGCACCCCGCACCTCGCCACTCCCGCAGCCCAGCTGAGCTCCATTTCCCTGCACCTCCCCCCAAACCATGCAGACCTGCTGAGCCCAGCCCTGATTCCCTGCCTCTCCCTCCCTCCCCTTTAGTCCAGCCCCAGGTTCCCGGCACCTCCCTCCTCCTGCAGCCCAGGTGAGCGCAGTGCCCCGCACCTCCCCCCCAACACCTGCAGCCCAGCCCGGCTTCCCACTAGCATGGCGCCCCCCCTCGCTATGCCTCTGAGCACTACTACTGTGAGGCTACGACAAGTCTTTCCTGACAACCTGGACATCCTTATTTCTTCATTTATATGCTGCACGTCTTAAACATCAGTGCAGTAACCTTACTGTCATAGTGGTCTGTGCATTGACAGAGAAATCTGTTGACTCAGTTAAAGATCATTTCTATGTATTCATTAGTAGAATAGAATTTAATAGAATAGAATGCATATAATTGTAAAAAAATACAAATATTTCTTCTATTGTGGCTAAAAAGTAAAGATTGACTTTTGCCATTCATAAGACCATAAAACCTGTTTGGATAATAAGTGTGTGGGAGTTAATAACACTTTTATTACTTTCATATTGAGTATGCTAATGTAGACAGTATTTTAAAAATATAGGGCCAAATTCTCAACTGGCATAAATTGGTACAAACCATGGAATTACATTGATTTGTATAAAGTGAGGATCTGGCCCGTGTTTTCTTCTGTTTTTGCCCTTTCTGTCTAAAAAGGCAATAATTAAATCGCAGATAAAGAGCACATGATGAGATTTATTCTATTAAAATGCATTAAGCAATAAAAGACCCTGCTTTTGTGTTTCTGTATGTTTAATGGTGTTATTGCCCACAGAGTATCTGAATAAAATTAATTGCTGGGAACATTATTAATCTAAAATGTAATACCCTTCAGTGGGGAAAATGATAGGTAGGGCATCTCACTATTTATAAGTTAGATGCTTTTACAATTATGATTTCGGTGTCAAAATTCAGTTAACTCTATCGGTGGAGGAACTTTCAAATGCCTTGGTTATGATTGACTCTACTTTGAAGGAAAAAAATGGCATTTAACCTTGAAAATTTCAAAATGTCTTTTCTCTGCCATGATTTGTGCCTACTCAAGCTTTCTGTAATAAATATCACCTGTAGGTTAAATCCTCATGTGCACTTGGCATGATTAACATATTTCAGCTACTATTTACAAAGTCAGATAAAATTCTGTATGACTGATTTAATGAAGTTGCTGGAAATACTGATCTAAAGCTATATTGAAGAAAAAAGATTATTTCCAGTGCTCTCAACATCAAAAATTTGTTACCAACTCACCCTCTACTATCAAAGTTCACTTTTTAAACTTTGCATATCATAATGATTACACTGATCTGTTCACTTTACAGCTGCAATAATCTGCTGATATGAGTATTGTGCATTTACAAGCAAAACATCCTGGAGGGAGGCTGAATTCTGACTTCTGGATGCTGAGATTTTCATATATTCACATGACTCCGGGATCAGGGGCTTTATAAACATACCAAATGTTGTGAGACTCACAATTTAAAAAATATAATTGTAAAAGCTGCCAATGTTGCATAGACCACGTGAGATCAGAGAGAGTACAAAACAACTGCAGCTTTTGTCAGGACTAGTTTTCATTGTGAAGTGTTTGAAAATGGCTTTAAAGAATCAAGTGAGCTCATACAGTACTTACTGTAACCAGTGTTGAACAGGACAAATTGTACTCAATATTGTGCCACATGAGGATATAATCACAATCAGATGCTGGTATAATCCTGAATACGGTTTGTTTTAGACTACTGTGACCACAAATTGATTGTCAGCATTGAATCAGTTAACTTGATTCTTCACAACCAAGTTTAAATATGAAGTGCTGGCAAGCCCTTAGAAGATGAAGTGCAATCTGTATTTAAATGAATCCAACTTTAAAAGGAGGTTTAAGTGAGCTGGGGGATGGTGATTTTGGCAGAGTGCTGGTTTGGAAGAATAAGCATGGGACAAGAGTCGGGAATTCCTGTAATTGCAGTTCTTCAGTTGACTGGCTGAGTGGCCTTGAAAAGTGTCCAAGGGGTAGCCGTGTTAGTCTGTAATTTTAAAAACAAAGAATAGTTCTGTGGCGCCTTAGAGACTAACAAAAATATATAGTAGTATGAGCTTTCATGGACAAAACCCACTTCATCAGATGACGGGCACATCATCTCATCATCTGATGAAATGGAAGCTCTATGATATTATGTATTTTTGTTAGTCTCTAAGGTGCCACAGAACAACTCATTGTTTTTGTGTGGCCTTGGACAGACTCACATAACTACTCTAGGCTGTAGTGTCCCAGTCTGTGAGAAAATACTCCCTAGTAGGATTATTGTGAGGATTGATTAATTAATTGATTAGGTACCATTTTTACAGCACCTTGAAGATGATAGGCCAAACTAAAATCTCATTTATCACTGAGTAACTTTATTTACTTTAGGTGGGGTTCTCTGGATTTACACAGGTGTTACTGAGAATGGAATCTGGCTAGATTTGTGCTATGTAGTCATTGTTTTGATTTTTTTCCTGAAGTGGTTAGGTCATATAGTTGGTTGCATTAACTTGATGATTTAAAATAATAAAGAAACAAACAATCGACTAGTAGCACCTTAAAGACTAACAAAACATGTAGATGGTATCATGAGCTTTTGTGGGCGCAACCAACTTCTTCAGATGTATTACTCCTGTCATCTGAAGAAGTGGGCTGTGCCCATGAAAGCTCATGATACCATCTACATGTTTTGTTAGTCTTTAAGGTGCTACTAGTCGATTGGTTGTTTTTTAAGTTTTTCCTGTTACAGACTAACTCGGCTACCCCTCTGAAGATTTAAAATAATGTCAGTTTTACTATTTATAAGTGGAATAACACAGGGTGGAATGATTGTGGTTGTTAGATAACAGCATTACTTGTGTGCTTGAGGCATTCAGAGTATGTCCCTGTCTTGTATTATTCCTTATTGTCACATGTAATATGATCTCAATTTTAGTCCAGGTAATATATTTGTAGGGAAAATGGGAAACAAAAAAGTTTGCGTTTTGCTTAATCAGCTGTCAGTAAGAGTCTGTCTTGGTACAATTCAGAAGTTTTGAGGATGAGATTAAAAAATATCTCCAGTGGGGAACATGTGAGTTCAGCATTTGGAAACTGGTGCACTAAAGGCATGAGTACTTATCAGCAGGGAATGTTCTGCATGTCTCAATGAAAGCTAAAATGCTGAAGTGGGTGACTTGGTTTCTTTTACTTTTCTTTTCATTATATCTGAAATAAAGAAGATTAAAAAATGTAGAGTTAGTGTGAGGGGAAAGATGTCATTAATTTTCTCAGTGGTATGCAGATAGCAGTTTACAGTAATACTAATGGAATATTGATGGAATGTTGATTTGACCTGCCATCAAGCAATGTGATTTGCATACAATTTACATATTTTTGCATATTAGTTCATGTTAAACTGTGGAATTATATAATGTTACAGTGTTTGGTTAAAAAACCCAAATGTAGTAGAACTGTTTGTTTAGTTGTCGCGGTTCCTAACAGAGAGAGCCTTTCAAAGTTTCTTATTTTTCTACCGTTTTCTGAAATACTTCATATGAAGTTTTATTATTTTATTTATTTTTTTAGCTAGTAGCAAATGTTATAATGTTACAAAATAGGGTTAATAATAGTGCATTGTGTTTTTTTAGTCATACTTTTATGGAAAATTTATCTGGTGAGATGAAATTATCCATGCTTTGTCTGTAAGTCAAAGATGTGCATTTTACAAAGGTTAAGCAAATAGCCTTGAGTGCAATGTTCCCACCGTAAAATCTATGGAATACACTTTTTCCTTCCCCCCAACACATTTTAAAAGTTGTAATTTGGCATAATAGTAAATGATTGGATATGAATAGTTGAGAATAAATTTTAAAAGTCTAGTATGCATGTGTACTACAAAATGTTAGTAAACCTGCTGACTTGAGTTGGGAGCTGGCATAATACAGAATGCAGGGCTTCCAAGATAAAAGCATGTCTGATGGGACGTTTGTAGTAGTGCAAAGTGCCATAATTTCCACCCAGACAGGGAAATCCATGAAAGTCAGGGGAGGCACCAAAAGCGGGTGGTTAGTGGCTGACAGGGAGACGGAGCCAGGACACCTGAAGAAAGCATGTCTCAAATCATTTCCCCCAGGCACTCACCCTCTTCTGGCAGGGTTCCCATGGAATGAAGTTTAAAAACAAGCTCCCACCGCTAGCTCAATCTGAAAGGTACAGAGGGCTGTTGGTATTTAACTTGTGACTCCTGCAGAAGTCCAATCTTGAATCAACATTGATGAAAATTTTTACCATTGAATTAAATGGCAGCTAGTTTCATGTCCTAGCAGTGCAGCTTCTTGCTCTGCCACGTTATTTCCAATAATTTCATAGATATATTTAGTTAAGTGCTTTCTTGAAAACCATGTGTCAAATATTTCCTCCTACTCAAATACTAGTCACAAATATTATTTTGAATGCTTATCTTTTCCATAATTTTAAAGAAATTATGTGTCACACAGTGAGTTTGGACTCTAGATACCCTGGGACGCAATCCTTATGTCATCTTAAAAGGATTTCTATGCCAAAGAGATTATCTCTGAAGTATTTTTTTTCCTTCTCAAAACTTACATACTTTTGCATTGATATGACAGATTGTATTAATGTCTTAAAAGGGCTGTTACAGTGTCAGTGGATTTTCTTCTGTATTTATTTATATATTCCAGAAGAGCCATTACAGTTCTGAATAGATCCATCTCGTAGGGCTTCACTGACACCAAAATTGTCATGTTGGTAGGAAGCATCTTCATGGCCAGGCTTTGCCATCATAAAAACTCTAGAGGAGATTTTTGTTTTCATTGGAAGAGGTATGGTTATTTTTCAAACATATATATTTTTTTAAAAATTAACTATTAAAAAACCTAAATGTAAGGACACATAAAAATGCCACATTCCTCATGCAACATATCAGTGATGCTCTATCTTGAAAGGAATTTGTTGTGTGAGACTTGTTTTGTAGTGCATGGTAGCAGGATGTTAGTGCATGAAGAGATAAGGATGGATGGCATTGTTGGCCGGGCAGTATGAAAAGCTTGTATTACTGCTTTCCATGCTCTAACTATTCTGTGACTAGCTAGAAGATATCAGTACTTACAGCTGTCAGTGTGGTACCATCCATGACCATTAATGGTCACATGAAAAATTCTGAAGAGTAAAAATAAATGGTGATTCAGGCCCAATGTGTATCATAAGAACATAACATAAGAACATAAGAACGGCCGTACCGGGTCAGACCAAAGGTCCATCTAGCCCAGTATCCTATCTGCCGACAGTGGCCAGCACCAGGTGCCCCAGAGGGGGTGGACCGAAGACAATGATCAAGCGATTTGTCTCCTGCCATCCCTCTCCAGCCTCTGTCAAACAGAGGCCAAGGACACCATTTTATCCCCTGGCTAATAGCCTTTATGGACCTAACCTCCATGAAATTATCTAGCTTCTCTTTAAACTCTGTTATATTCCTAGCCTTCACAGCCTCCTCTGGCAAGGAGTTCCACAGGCTGACTACACGCTGTGTGAAGAAGAACTTTCTTTTATTAGTTTTAAACCTGCTACCCATTAATTTCATTTGGTGTCCTCTAGTTCTTCTATTTAGGAACTAATAAATAACTTTTCTTTATCCGCCCTCTCCACACCACTCATGATTTTATACACCTCTATCATATCCCCTCAGTCTCCTCTTTTCTAAACTGAAAAGTCCCAGTCGCTTTAACCTCTCCTCATATGGGACCCGTTCCAAACCCCTAATCATTTTAGTTGCCCTTTCTGAACCCTTTCCAAGGCCAAAATATCTTTTTGAGGTGAGGAGACCACATCTGTACACAGTATTCAAGATGTGGGCGTACTATAGTTTTATACAGGGGCAGTAAGATATTCTGGGTCTTATTTTCTATCCCTTTCTTAATAATACCTAGCATCCTATTTGCCTTTTTGACCGCTGCACACTGTGTGGAAGTTTTCAGAGAACTGTCCACGATAACTCCAAGATCTCTTTCCTGATTTGTCGTAGTTAAATTAGCCCCCATCATACTGTACGATAGTTGGGGTTATTTTTCCCGATGTGCATTACTTTACACTTATCCACATTAAATTTCATTTGCCATTTTGTTGCCCAATCACTCAGTTTGGTGAGATCTTCTTGGAGTCCCTTACAGTCTGCTTCTGTCTTGACTATCCTAAACAGTTTGGTATCATCCACAAACTTTACCACCTCACTGCTTACCCTTTCTCCAGATCATTTATGAATAAGTTGAACAGGATTGGTCCTAGGACTGACCCTTGGGACACCACTAGTTACCCTCTCCATTCTGAAAATTTACCATTTATTCCTACCCTTTGTTTCCTGTCTTTAACCAGTTCTCAATCCAAGAAAGGACCTTCCTCTTATCCCATGGCCATGTAATTTACACAAGAGCCTTTGGTGAGGGACCTTGTCAAAGGCTTTCTGGAAATCTAAGTATACTATATCTACTGGATCCCCTTGTCCGCATGTTTGTTAACCCCTTCAAAGAACTCTAATAGATTAGTAAGACAGGATTTCCTTTACAGAACCCATGTTGACTTTTGTCCAACAAATTATGTTCTTCTACATGCTTCACAATTTTATTCTTTACTATTGTTTCACTAATTTGCCCGGTACTAAAGTTAGACTTACCGGTCTGTAATTGCCCGGATCGCCTCTAGAGCCCTTTTTAAATATTGGTGTCACGTTGGCTACCTTCCAGTCATTAGGTACGGAAGCCGATTTAAGGGATAGGTTACAAACCACAGATAATAGTTCAGCAATTTCCCATTTGAGTTCTTTTAGAACCCTTGATGAATGCCATCCAGTCCCGGAGATTTGTTAACATTAAGTTTTTCTATTTGTTCCAAAACCTCCTCTAATGACACTTCAATCCGGGACAGTTCCTCAGATTCATTACCCACAAAGGACGGTGCAGATTTGGGAATCTCCCAACGTCCTCAGCCGTGAAGACTGAAGCAAAGAAATCATTTAGTTTCTCTGCAATGGCTTTATCGTCCTTGATTGCGCCTTTATAGTTCGATCGTCTAGGGGACCCACAGGTTTTTTAGCAGGCTTCCTGCTTCTAATGTACTTAAAAACATTTTGTTATTTCTTTTGAGTTTTTGGCTAGCTGTTCCTCAAAATCTTTTTGCTTTTCTTATTACATTTTTACACTTGATTTGACAGTGTTTATGTTCCTTTCTATTTATCTCACTAGGATCGGACTTCCACTTCTTAAAAGATACCTTTTGTCCTCACTGCTTCTTTTACATGGTGGTTAAGCCACGGTGACTCTTTTTAGGTCTCTTGCTATGTTTTTTAATTTGTGGTATACATTTAAGTTGGGCCTCTATTATGGTGTCTTTAAAAGTTTCCATGCAGCTTGCAGGATTTGGCTCTAGTCACTGTGCCTTTTAATTTCTGTTTAACTAACCTCCTCATTTTTGTGTAATTCTTTTGAAATTAAATGCCAGGGTGCTGGTCTGCTGAGGTGTTCTTCCCACCACAGGAATGTTGAATGTTATTATATTATGGTCACTATTCCCAAGTGGTTCCTGTAACGGTTATTTCCTGACCTGATCCTGCGCTCCACTCAGGACTAAATCGAGAATTGCCTCCCTTGTGGGTTCCTGCACCAGCTGCTCCAAGAAGCAGTCATTTAAGCCATTGAGAAATTTTATCTCCGCTTCTCTTCCTGAGGTGACATGTATCCAGTCAATATGGGGGTAATTAAAATCCCCATTATTATAGAGTTCTTTGTTTTGGTAGCCTCTCTAATCTCCCTCAGCATTTCAATGTCAGTATCCCTGTCCTGGTCAGGTGGTCGGTAATATATCCCTACTGCTAATTTCTTATTTTTGGAGCATGGAATTACTATCCATAGCGATTCTATTGAACATGTTGATTCATTTAATATTTTTATTTCATTTGATTCTACATTATCTTTCACATACAGTGCTACTCCGCCACCCACCCGGCCTGCTCTATCCTTTTGATATATTTTATATCCCGGTATGATTGTGTCCCACAGATTTTCCTCGTTCCACCAGGTTTTTAGTGATGCCTATTATGTCAATCTCCTCATTTAATACTAGGTACTCTAGTTCACCCATCTTATTAGTCAGACTCCTAGCATTTGTGTAGAAGCACTTCAAAAATTTGCCACTGCTTTTTTTATGGGCAAATTTTAAGTGACAAAATGTCCCTGTATCTATGGGCAAAATTTAAGTGACAAAATGTTGCATAACAATATATGTCCCAACAAGATCTTGCTAGACAAAGATCTATGCAGATCCATGACAAAGACCTGAGGCAAGATGACACATACCCACATCAAATGATCAGTCCTGCAAATGAAAAATATTTGCATGTTATCCACTTGATAAATCTATCTCTGTATGATCTGAGAATCCTCAGTACAATTGGGGGATAATAGAAGTGGGTAGTGGAAAGATAAAATGATAATCTCAATCCTAAAATTCTCTATTTTTATGTGGTTAGTTTTGATCCTTGTTGTTTTACACTTATCGATATTTTTAATGTTTAATTCTTCTTAAATAGTATGTTCAGATGTGGGAAAGATTAAGGCAAGCTGTCTGGTCATTTCTTTGAAAGTGAAAGAGATCCTCAAAGTCTAGTGCTGCATGTCATGCGCGCAACATCAGGGGTGAGAAAACATCATGTATTGCTGAATGTAAGTACTGTTATAACGGTAAATGCTTCCGAGTTGCAACTCTTCCCTGCCCCCCCCCCTCCCAGTAATAAACCAAGATATTTTAAATTGACAGTATTGTGATTCATTATAGCATGACAGGCTTAAAAGGGACTGCAAGGGTCATCTACAGGGCTGTCCTTAGGCACACGCCACATACTCAGCTGTGTAGGGCATGGCTATGTGTGCCTAGTGATGGCTGTTCCTTTCCTGCAGGCTCAGTGCTAGCTCCAGCAGCCCCCAATTCCTATCCCCCCGACCGCTCCTTCCCTGGGAGCTCAGTGCTAGGGCTTCAACAGTTTCCAGTCCCATCAGCCAGGCGGGGTCCCTCCCTGCAGTTTGCACTCAGCCCCTATTCACCAGGTGGCATGAGCTGGAGAACACTGGAGAAGCAGGGGGCAGCCACACACTCAGTGGCTGGAGCGAAATGGCTATTTCCCCTTCAAAGCACTGCTTCTCTCTATAGGGGGCTGCACAGCTGCCCTCTGCTCCTCCACAGTCGTCCTCTAGCCTGTACTCCATGCCGCTCATCCCCTGCTCTGCCCACCTGCTGCCCTGAGGCTGCAGGTCAGCCTCCCTCCCTACCTGCCCCAAATTGTCAAATCTTCCAGACTAGAGGGCATTGCTGCGTTGGGGGAAGGGGGGACTGTTCCTGGAGAGCTGGCAACTGTCTGCCTTCAACAGCTTCTGCCCCCACAGCTCCCCACTCCCATGGAATGGCTGTGTAATGTCAAAAGCTCCTACTTTATAGGAATGTGGTACACATAGCACTTTCTTATTGATACGCTCGTAAGGAAGTGCTATTGTAGGAAACCGCTGCTGGCGGCAGCACATTCCTACATGCAGAAGATTCCCAACAATTCTGTGTCAAAAACAGCTCCCTGTAGGATTGTGCTCATGGGGGCAGTTTGATTTCCAGAAATAAGAAATTGCTACTGTAAGAAACTGCTACTGGAAGTATCACTTTCATCTTTGCTGAACCCCAGTCTTCCATGAAACACCATTTTGGAAATACTGATCTAAAAACAATGTAGGAATCCACCAACAGTTGTTTACAAAGGATTACTCTAAACCAGTGTTTCTCAACCTTTTTTATAAAGTACCCCTTTTCCAAAAAAAAAGTATAAGTACCCCTTTTTTTAAAAAAACATTAGAAGTACCCCTAGTACCTACAGTTTTCAGACACACAATTTTTTTCTACCATTGCAACACATTTTTTAAAACAACTTAATTGTAGCCAGGCAGGAGATGACATTTTGTGTGTGTGTAAAAAGTACAAAAATAATAAAATGCTGTAAAATTTAAAACATAAATTCAGTTTTCTCCAAATTTCAGTTGTGCTGAAGTACCCTCCAGACATACCACTGGTTGAGAAACACAGCTCTAAACAACAAGTGCACTTATAAATACTTTTAATGAAACTGTAAAAGGCTCTGTAAAAGTCCTCCAAAAAAGCAAATGTCATTGTTGGTCTGAACTCCAGGAATTTGCTAGACCTGAATCAGCCTTAGGCTACGTCTACACTGCGCATTGTTGCGAAAGAAGATATGCAAATGAGGCATGGCGATGAATATCGCCACAGCTCATTTGCATACCTAATGAGCTGTCATTTTTGCTGAAGAGGCTTTTGCGCGAGAAGGAGCTGTCTACACTACTCCTTGCGTAAAAAAAACCCTCTTGAGCAGGAGCCCTTTTCAGGCAGAATAGCTCCTGTGCAAGAGGAGTTTTCTGTGCAAGAAGGAGTAGTGTAAACAGCTCCTTCTTGTGCAAAACCCCCTTCCACAAAATGACTCATTAGGTATGCAAATGAGGCGTGCACCTCATTTGCATATCTTCTTGCACAACTATGCACAGTATAGAGGTAGCCTTAGGGTTTGAGAGGGTAGCAGCTTCTTATACAGTATGTCTACCACGGCCACCTAGTTCGAACTAGGGTGGCTAATGTAAACATTCGAACTTGCAAATGAAGCCCGGGATTTAAATATCCCGGCTTCATTTGCATGTTCGGCGCTGCCATTTTTAAATGCCCGTAGTTGAACTACCTGCCTGGACTAGTAGTTCGAATTAAAGCTCCTAATTCGAACTACCGCTATTCCTCCTGCAAGGCGTTTAACGGTAGTTTGAATTAGAGCTTTAATTCGAACTACCTAGTCCGTGCCGTGTGTTGTGGCAGGTAGTTCGAACTACGGGGCATTTAAAAATGGCGGCACTCGGGAACATGCAAATGAAGCCCGGGATATTTAAATCCTGGGCTTCATTTACAAGTTCGAATGCCTACATTAGCCATCCTAGTTCGAACTAGGGTTCCAGTGTAGACATACCCTAACTGTTCCCCATAGGAATGTCCTACCTCCACTAGGACTTTCTCACTCCAGCAGTGAAGGAAATTTGCTAGGTCTTATGGTTTGAGAGGGTAGCAGTTTCTTACACCGCAGACTAAGTAACTGTTCCCCATAGGAATGTCCTACCTCCACTAGGACTTTCTCACTGGTCCTTTTAGGAAAGTGATACTTACAGTATTTTCTTACAGGAGCAGTTTCTTCTGCCCTCTTTAAATCCATTTTTTTAAATTTTGGTGTTCTCCTGCCTCACACTCCTTATAACATTGCTCTCCAACCTTTTTAACTGCAAGATCACTTTTCCAATGTAAGTGCAATGTAAGATGTTCCACAAACCGAAATACCCATGCCCCACTTCATTCCAGCCCCTCTTTGAGGCCCTGCCCTTCCTCTGCCCCTTCTCTGAGGCCTCACCATGCTCACTGCAGCCCTCTTCTTCCCCCAACCTCAATCACTTGTACCAGGCTGGGGTCGGGGTTTGGGGAGAAGGCCCTGTGCTTGTGCCTGTTGGTTTGGAGTGTAGGAGGGACTCTGGTCTTAGCCCAGGGTGGGAAAATGGGGTCCAGGAGGGTCTTCAGGTTGCAAGCTCTAGCACTGACTTTGGGTGCAGGGGGACTCATCTGTGGCAAGAGGTTGGGTTCAGGGCTGGGACAGGGGTTCAGGAAGCAGGCTCTGGCTGGGCTCTGTTTAATTGTGATGGTTTCTGGTGCTTCACCAGTGAGGTTAAGGCAGGCTTACTTTGGCCCGGGCCCTGCACCACTCCTGAAAGCCACTGGCATGATGCCATTTGGTGCCCCTCCTCTACAATCACTGAGCCCACAGCTTCTACTGGCCACAGTTCCCCATTGCTGATCAATGGGAGCTGCAGGAGTGTTGTCTGGAGACAGTGTATGGAGACCCCCAGCAATGACTTTCTCTGGGGCTTCAGGGACGTGCCAGCCACTTCCAGGAGCAGCAGTTACCATAGAGTGCCAGGGAGTGTCATTCCTAAGCTCCCCCCAGCCCCTTCTCTCTTTGTGGTGATAGGGTATAGGAGTGTGGTGAGGAGGGGGGTCCTGACATCAGCACCCCCCTCTTGTATTTCCCACACTTTGTACAGCAAGCAGGAGGCTGCCAGGGGGGCAGCTCCGAGGCAGAGTCCAGGAGCAGCAGGACAAAATGGGCTGGTCATAGAATCATAGAATCACAGAGCTAGAAGAGACCTCAGGAGGTCCTCAAGTCCAGCCCCCTGCCCAAGGCAGGACCAATCCCAACTAAATCAACCCAGCCAGGATTTTGTCAAGCTGAGACTTAAAAATCTCTAAGGATGGAGATTCCTCCACCTCCCTAGGGAACCCATCCCAGTGCTTCCCCCCCTCCTAGTGAAATAGTTTTTCCTAATGTCCAACCTAGACCTCTCCCACCTGCTCCAGCGATGTGTAGAAGAGGGGTCAAGAAACCTCAAAGAACTACTCTTCCACATGGCAAGAGCACCAGTGCCAAGTTGCCTTGTTACAGGGGAAAGGAGGGAGTCCAAAGCATCGCAGTCTACAGGCAATTGTTTCTCAATCCCTGCCTTAGAGGGACCTCATAATTCAATTAGCCATGTTCAGTATTTTTGAAAACCATGGCTATAAGACGTTTTCCTAGAATTGGCCTGATACTTAAAGACCTGGGTGTAGGTAGACGAGGGGTCACTAGCATCAGGAGCAGGGATTTGCCATCAGGAAGTGCTTCCATGCTTTTGTGTCAATGATTTCATCGCAGTTCTGCTGTAGGACTTTCTGTTCTCCATTCAATATATGAATGGAGTGATGAGCATGAGGATAGGGGAGCTGTCAAGGTGGTTTAGGTGTGTCTGACACCCCACCACAACTGTCTGATGATTCACGTGGTTCAAGCAGAGACTAGTTGGAGGGCAGTGGGATGCTTTTTTATTAGGCTTCCAGGCTGGATATTATGGCCTCCAGAATGCAGTTCTAGAACACTAAAAATAAAGGAGAGCAAGTGCTATGTGATAATCACAGAAGGAATTGCTAGGTACAGATAGGAACAAGATGTCCTCTTAAGGCCACTGGTAGATGGACTCCAGTGTGGCATTCAGAAGTGTTTTGGTGAAATATTTGAGGACCCGGAGCTAATAGTTGTTGACGTCTTGATGCCAAATGTCAGGAGCACTTGGAACAAGCATGAAGCTGGGATTAGAAAAGATAAGAGATTGTGTCATTTTAGACAAATGAAAGTGCAAAGAAGCTTGATGGGTATTTGGCCTCTTCAGGAGGGACCATGGATCTGCTGCAGTCTTTTCCTACAATTAGGGAGCTGTGCATCAGGGTCAACAGACCGCTGCCTGTGAGAGATTCTTCCTTGGTGATGGACTCATATTTTTTCATAGAAGAGCAAGGATTGACTATGATAATTTAAAAAAAATGCTCCTACTGTTGAACAAACATTTTGGAAATTAATCATTATAATGGAAAAATGCTAAAAATGCACACTCCGAATGTGGACAAAATAAATACATTTCTGTAATCTGACTCGTATTTAATTTGGTCACTCTTCATCTTTATAAATGAAGGCAATGACTACAGTTAAATTCCATCATTGAAAAATGTATAGTATATGTGAGTATATAATATAGAGAGAGTTATATTATAAGTGTTTATATATCATGTTTGTGTATGTGTGTGTGTGTGACACAGAGAGAGAGAGAGAGAGAGAGAGATAATGGTTACCAGCAAAAACTTGGGTGGTTAAGCATAGGTTTCCATAGGACAACTAATTTTTACTTTTGCATACCTAAGTACAATTAAGATGTGATACTTTTGTACTTTTACTCAAGTAGTTTTAAAGAAAGTTACTTTGGCTTTTACTTACTTAAATTTGTTTCAGAGTAGCAGTACTTTGACTTAAGTATCTTTTCCTGCAACACTGTGCATTGCACAGAGTAATTACAGTACAAGGCACTTACATTTGCAAGGAGCAAAATAATGAAAATGGGTTGCAGAGATGGGAGTGCAATTCAGAATAAGACAAGAGAAATGTGAGAAATGTTATGAAATTTCATGTCCTGTCTTTAGCACCCTTTTTACATTTTGAACCTCCTTTAAAATGCAGTAAGAAAAAACCATATAGATAGAGAGGGCAGGGCAAAGTGCAGGGGCGTCTGCAGCACTACTGAGCATGCTCAGTGCCTCTGAGGTGAATACATGATTAAAAATATGTTTAAGCAAATAAAAAGGCCCCCTTGCCACAGCCACTCTTTGACTTGTGCCTCGTTCCCACTGGGGAGGCTGTTTTTATCACTCTGCCCTGCCTGTGCTGGGGCTTTTCACTCTATGTTGTAGAGTTTACCTGGCGCCCCTCCCCCCACCAGAGCTGAGTTTGCCCAGAACAGATCCTAACCCTGCCTGCATCTGCTTTACCCCCTTGCCAAGTCAATGTTGTCATCTCCTCTGTTGAGCCACTTGTCTTCCTTTTTAAATGCTTTTAAACTGTAGTGAGCAAAAACGTATAGCTAGTGTGGGCAGAGAGAAGGGCAGGGGCGTCTGCAGCCCTGCTGAGCATGCTCAGTTTCTCCGAGGTGAATAAGTGGTAAAACATATTTATGCCATGACCACCCTTTGACTTGTGCCTCATTCCCACTGGGGAGGCTGTTTTTAGCCCTCCTGCTCTGCCTGTGCTGGGGCTTTGCACTCTGTGTTGACAAGTTTACCTGGCGCCCCTCCCCTCACCAGAGCTGAGTTTGCCACAGAACCCATCCTATCCCTGCCTGCCTCTGCTGCACCTCCTTGCCAAGTCGATTTTAAGCCACCTTCTCTGTTGAGCCACTTTTCTCCCTTTTTAAATGCTTTTAACATGGACTAAGCCAAAACTTACAGCGAGTGTGGGCAAAGAGAAGGGCAATGGCTGCAAGAGAACTGCTGAGCATGCTCAGTGTGTCTGGGCATGCTCAGTGCTCAGAAAACAGCAGGAAGTAGCACAATCTCTCAAGTAGGAGCTTTTGACATTACAGCTGCACCCCTCACAGAAGGTGGGCGTGCAATTGCTGGGCTGTGTAGGGCACTCCACTAGTAGGCGTAATCTAAATCTGTTATGCTCCAGTTTAAACACACTGCCTCTTGTCCTGCTGTCTATGGCAAGAGAGAACACATTTTTCTGCAGTTTTTAAAAGATTTGAAGACCAGTATCATACCCCAGCTTAATCTCCTGTTTCCCAAACTAAACATACCCAGTTCCTTCAGCCTTTGCTTGCATGGCTTGCATTCCATCCCTTTGATCATCTTTGTCTGTTGCTTCTGGATTCTTTCCAGTTTCTCTGCAACCTTTCTTTACAGTGGTGACCAAAACTGGACTCAGTACTCCAGCTGAGGCCCAGTCAACACTGAGTAGAATGATACTATGACCTCCCATGACTTCTGCAACCCAAAATTGCACTTGCTTTTTTTTTTTTTTTTTTGCAACAGCATGAGATAGTTGACTCAAGTCTGAGGGTGCGGTGGGAGTTTGAACAGCTACACTAAAAGAAAGAGCTACACATTGGTAGGTTGGCAGCGATTTCATTTATAACTTCCAAATTGGCATGCATAGAGCGTTGGAAGAATTCTGTGACCCTTTTTTTGGTCACAAATAAGATTAGCAATGAACTGCGTGTAACGTTAGTATTACAGAATAAGCTTTAAGGCTCACATTGTTTTCCTAATATCTACTCCATGCAGTGTATGTGTGTAACAAACAAGCTCAAAATGTAATGAAACAGCCTCTTGGTATTATTTGAAGAAAAAAATTCCATTGTCTATGAACTGGTATATTGGTGATGAGGAGTGCATACTACACTACTAGAGGTTTTCTGATTTTTTTAATAGATGTGTGAAATGTTCACAGTGAGATACAAAACCATTTGAAATTGAAGATTTGTTTGCTTTTCTTTACAAATCCAAAAATGGGTTAAGTTTCATGGTAAATTTTGATATGATGCATGAAATCTTAGTGCAAAACAAACTAGTTCTTTAGTGGAAATATACTTATTTGTGAAAAAGCTTGTGTGATAATGAACTCTTCTTTTAAAGATGTTTTCCTTGAAAATATGTTGAAAATGCATAATGCAAAATAGTCATTGTACCTAAATTATAAATAGAGTTAAACTTGACAATATACAAAATGATAACAAATCTTCACTTAGAAGTCTTCAAAGTTGAAACTGGGTTTTACATAGCCCTGGTTAGCAACAGTAATTTTTTTTCAGATCCAATATTAATGGATTCAGAAGCTGTTAATCAAGGCTCTTTACATCATAAATGTTAACTTCTTAAATACTGATGCATTTATTTTAACTAAATGGGAGTGTCTTTTTGTAAATGTTTCATTTGCTTTCAGTTAACTGTGTTTTATGGCACAAAAAATAGGCTAGGCATTGTTATATGGTTATTAGTGATTCCACAATTAGCATGACAAGCCATTTGCTTTGTTTTGGTTAATAAAATAGTTTTACATTTACAAATATCGTATCTCATTTTATTAAGGTGCCATCACTGCAGATATTCAAGAGTGGGCTAGATATGCTATCAATAGGAATGCAATAAAGAGCAATACTGCAAAATGTCATATTGTACATTCCAAGCTCTTGTTTGGCTGTGTATAAGTGTAGGAAAGATGAACAGATGTAAGGTGTTTGCAGATAGTATTTTGAGGAGGGTTATTAATTTAGCATGCTATATCATTTTAGCCAAATATATTTAGAAGAAAAATTATTGCTATATGTAAGCCAAATGCAGAAAATCTTTCCCCCTGTTTGTTAAATAATCATGTTATTTCTTTTTTTTTTAATTGAAGAGAATTCTGCATTGCCAAGAACAAAATGGAGTGGTCAGATTTCTACATAATTTACTATTTTCTCTGTCAATTAAGCTATATTGTATTGTTGAAAGTTTCTTTGCTAATGTTGGATAGTATCTCCCACTAATGAGATGCTGAAGGTTGCTATGCAGCAATATTCTGTCCTATGATCCTTATACACAAACCCCTCAGAAGCCAAAAGCTACCAAAAGCTTGAATTTAAGCATGAGCATAAGTGTTTGTATCTTTGGGGCTTCTTCCACTTGTTATTCTAGTAATAAGTGTGTTACAAAAGTCGTGGACAGAAAGAACTGACCTCTGTTTTCCCTTCAAAGCAAACCACAGATCTGAGAAAGGTGACATGAATTCTGTTTAGACATGCTGTGCCTCCTGCTACTCTGTTGAGAGTGGCAAAAAGTGATAACTGCATATTTTTAAATGTGCACACAGAGGGTGCATGTACCATTCTTGGTGCTTCTGTGTCTCTGATGTACTCACCAGTTTTTATTAAAAAATAAAAAAATACTTGCTATTTTGTAATGGCAGAAACAAGCAGTCATGACATGATTTAAGTTAATGTCAATCCTTTCCAGTTAAGATTATAAACCAGACATGGAAGGAGAGTTGAGTAGAACAATGAACTTTCCTTCACTCTGCAATACGCTAATCAATCCTGGCTCCTTCTCCACTTGGTCAGAGGTTTATTTGAAGTTCATGCTGCACAGATGGGAAATAGTTTGAAAGCACAGATGGAATGTATGGAACAGAAAGTTCACTGGCAGAATTACTGTTTCTGAGTGGGGGAAAAGAAGAAAAGAACAGAAAGCTCAAGACAAAAATATTGACATCCAACTGGTTATTAAACAAAATAGGGCTGCCTCTTCTTGTGTAGGAGCTGAAGATAAACAATAAATATTTTAAAAGTTAATCTAGAACTGTGAGAAATGCTTCTAAATCTGATTTAAAATGCAAATATCATCTTAGTGCTTTGATATTTTTTCGTTGTTTTGTTTTCCTTCCCCCCACCTTATTTTTATTTTGGTTGGGCTTTTGTTGGAAGAGGAGTAGTTAGAAAGAGACACAAGGAGGGCAGAGTGGAATTTAAAAGGAAGGGGAATTGAAAAAGGGATAGATGGGGAGGACAAAGGGCAGGTGGAAGCTGAAGCAGAAAGACTGAGGAGTGAGTGGGAGCAGAGGGGAAAGAATGTTCAGAGCGAAAATGGAAAAAGCCCAGTCTGACAAGCTCACGAGAGTCTGACAGTCCCTGCTGACGCATCTTGTCTCTGCTCTTCTCCATCTGGCTCAGAGTTTGAGAATTTCTTCATGGGCCTGGGTGCCCCTAGAGCATAGGTCCTCAAACTTCATTGCACTGTGACCCCCTTCCGACAACAAAAATTACTACATGACTTTAGGAGAGGATGCGTGGACTGAAGCATGAGCCCATCTGAGCTGCTCCACCCTGGGTGGGGCTAGGGTCAAAGTGCAAGGTCTTCAGCCCCAAACAGGGACCTAGGCTTCAGCCCTGCTTGTGTGGGATCCTGACTGCTGTGCCTCTGCCTTTGAAATGCACAAGAGCCACCCACTTGCTTTTCAGCTCTTGTACATGTCAAAGGCAGAGGTGCAGTGGGATAGCGAGCATGGCTTTCTGCATGCCCAGTTAGTGCCTCAAAGACACTATTTTTAGCAGTGTAATATCTTGTTCCCAGCCATACTGAAAGTCTCTTTGACAAATATGCATGCAGACTGCTTTTCACTTGGGTGTCTAGTTACACGTGTAGTGCCTGCTCTGAGCTCTGCATGTCACCGTAAGTGTATACATGGATTCCTTGCTTACCTTGGGAGGACCTGCAGACACCCATGTGGCTCCTGTTGAGTGGATTTGTGGCAAAGCTGGATCTTTCCTCTGTGCTGAGTCTTGACCAGAGGATCTGTAGGAAAAAGCCAAGAAGGAGAAGGCTGGGAAAGCAGAAAAAGGGAGAGATTAGCCAATGCTAATTAAGATGAGGCCATTTTCCTTATTCTAGAAAAAAATTCCTTGTACACTGATAGAGGAAAAAGACTGTATGTGATTCTTTACCATTGTCACATGACCAGGAGTAGATACTACTTCATTTTAAATCAGTGTAAAGAATAAGAAGAATATGCACCAAAGTTCAATACTCTGCAGCAGCGTTTCCCAAACTATAGGCCGCGGCCCGGTACCGGGCCACGGGAAAAAAATACCAGGCCTCAGCGTGGCTGCCGGGAGGGGAGCAGAGCAAGGCGGGCTGGGAGGAGGTGTGTGTGTGTGTGTGTGGGGGGGGGAACCGGGTGCCGGGAAGCAGAGTTGGGGGCAGCAGGGCTGTCCCGCAGAGATGGGGGGAGGCGAGCGGCCAGCGGAAGCAGGGTTGGGGGCAGCGGGGCTGTCCCGCGGAGATCTGGGCAGGCAGGCTGGCGGGCGGGCGGCGGAAGCAGGGTTGGAGGCAGCGGGGCAGTCCCGCAGAGATCTGGGCAGGCGGGCGGGCAGAGAGGCAGCAGGGTGGCAGCAGAGAACGGGAGAACCAGCTGCTGGAAGCAGGGCTGGACGGGGAGGGGTTGTCGGGGAGCGGGGCTGACCGGGAGAGATTGGTGGGGCGGGGGAACCGGCTGCCGGAAGCAGGGCTGGACAGGGGCAGCAGGGCTGGACTGGGGAGATCAGGAGGAGAAGGGCGGGGGGGAGCGGGACTGACCTGGGCACATGCAGACCCTGGCACACGAGTGAGTCTGTCCTCAGGGATTCCATTTTGCCCTCCCCTTCCCTCCCGACATACCCTCCCTCGAGTAGTTGCGAACTGCCTGGCAGGTATACACACTCACGCAGCCTAAGCACATCTACCAGCCAGGCAGTTCGCAGCGAAGGACTGATATACCTAATTATAATAAAACTTACCTAATTAGAAAATACCAGACATTTTGTATGTCTGGTAATTTCTCAATTTGTTTCCCGGACAAAACCCTCAACTACCAGACTGTCCGGTACAAAACCGGACACCTGGCAATCCTACCCTTCCTTGCACCCTCCCTCCTAGCCAGATACCCGACCCCCAATATGCTCCTGCTCCCGCCTCCTGGAGTGCCCATGCAGCGCCAGGTCCCACAAGCCCTGGCCCAGGCGGGGCGGAGGATGCAGCCGGGTGAAACACTGAAAATTTATTCATTTTTCATTCTTTTTTTTATGTGTGTTTATATTTTTGGGCTGCAAAAAACAGTACTGAAAAAAAAAACGGGTTCCAACTAAAGTAAAAAGTTTGGGAAACCCTGGTCTAGCCAGCTTTCTATCCATCTTACAGTCCATTTATCCAGTCCATATTCCCTTAACTTGCTGGCAAGAATATTGTGGGTGACTGTATCAAAAGCTTTGCTAACGCTGGCACTGGGAGCTTTGGGAGGACCAGAAACAACTCATTTGAATATTCATTTGCTTAATGAATATGCAAATGAATGTTACCGGTCCTCCAAAAGCTTGTGAATGGATTTACTGGTCCCCGTGTCAAAAAGTTTGGGAACCCCTGCTCTGCAGGATTCCAATTCTGGGCAAGGATTAGCCTGAGTCATGAGTGCCAGAAGCTCACTAGAGGCAGGGGAGTCATTGGCACCCAAATCATTGCATTGTCCCCTCCACTGCCTCTCTCCCCAAACTCCCATACTTGCTCTGTCACTTACCCACCCTAGCTCTGCCTCTTCCCTTCCCCCGCAAAGAGGCACCTTTAAAACAGGCAAAAAGTAAGAGGTCATAGCCCTCTGTTTTAAAAGTGATGGCTCCCCTTGTTCCGATACTCCTGGCCTGAGCGGAAGGAACACTTCATCAGATTCCTAACCAAAGTAAAGCTGTGTGATGAAATACAGGTCAGCTCATTGATTTATCCAATGGGAACAAAACTGAAAGTTTTTACAAATCATGTGTGTTCACTCAGCACAATTATTCTAATCTCTTCTCTAGCACTCTTAGGGATATGCCAGCAGCTATGATCTCCTGGGGGACAATACTAGTTACATGGAAATGATTGGATGCATGTGTCACATCAGTTCCACAAGCCATCTGGAACAAAGACCGGACATGCTCATATGGAGAGAGAATGTTTTGGTGAGCATATGGTGCACATATGGAGCAAGAGGTGTACCACCTAACTGCAGTGCCTTGATAATGTCAAACAAATGACACAAGTTGCTCATATAATTCATAAACAATAAAGGCTACACACGCTGCCCTTTAGATGACAGAGATTGCTGGCGTGTTTGAAGATAATTACATGTATTGCACTACACCTAATGGGGCTGCAAGTCCTAGGAAATCTTCATGTGATTTTTCCATCAGTGGGAAAAATATGCCCTTTGACAGAAGGACCTAGGGACAAATTGTGAAAACAGCCAAGGTCTCTATGGTCTCTAGAACCAGAGAGGAAGAGAAAGAGGAGTAAAGTAGGAGTAGAAAAGTCTGCTTATCAATAGTTGCTGTTCTCTTAATTTGTTTCCTCTACAGGTGAACAGTCTTTTCTTTTTTTACATCTACTTAAGAACTTGGTAGTACAGCGATACCAAGGAATGGTTAAGGTGGGGTCTTCTGTACCCTTCATTCCAGGAAAGCGAATCTGAGGAGCATGTACATGCATCCTTTAATAGCTTTACTGAATGGTACTGTAGCTTGCAAAACAAGGCATCATAATCCTACAGTGCAAATCTAATAGAACAGATACTGGCAAGAATCTGCTTTTCATGTTAACTGACTCATCTAATTTCTCGCAAAATTTGCCCTTAAAAGTATTAGAGTGAACCACCATGCATCAGTACTAATCATCATCTAATAAGGAAATAGCTAAGATAATATCGTAGGGAGGGAACAGGTTTCCTGACTTGGTCACTGCCAGTATAACACACATGCGTTCTTCTCCTTCCTTTGGCAAAGGATGATCTCCATTTATAGATGGCTTGTTCTTGCCTGCCAAACTACACTCCTTTGTCTCCCCAGTTTTTCTTCATCCTTGCAAAAGAGAAGATTGTCATCAGAAATTTCTCTTATTTTTGCCTTTCACTGCAGATTTGAGATATCCCTTTCTCCAGTTACTCTTACTTTTCTTTTGTAAAACGAGGAGCAATGACAAAGGGGTTCCCCTAAAGGAAAAGAAATTGTATGTACGGTGCAGGTCTCCATGTGGGACCTTTTCTCTCCCCACTGTGACACTGCCCCAGGCTAGGAAGCTTCTGGTGGTACAGCAAAGCACCAGCCTGCTTATGCGTCACTATCAGCCAGGGCAGCTTTAGAGATGCCAGTAGCCCAAGACAAAATCTGTCTTTTGTTCAGGAACGTGCTCTCTACAGGTATGTCTAAACTGCACCCCTCTGCTGGCAGAGGGATGCAGATTAGGCTGGGCGAAATTGCTAATGAAGTGGGGATTTAAATATCCCGCCCTTTATTAGCATAAAAATGGCTGCCACTTTTTTCCAGCACGGAGCTTTTCCGATAGATCCCTTATGCCTTGTAAAATGAGGTATACAGGATCTATCGGAAAAGGCTTTCTTTAGCGATAGATCAGCCTCTAGACTGCCACTTTTCTCCAACAAAGCTCTGTGCCGGAAAAATGCCAGTGAAGCGTGGGATATTTAAATCCCCGCTTCATTAGCAATTTTGCCCAGCCTAATCTGCATCCCTATGCCGGCAGAGGGGTGCAGTCTAGACATACCCTAAATGACTAGGTGTTCATTCAGGTAAAGGAACAATGGGGAAAACCATTAATAATACTGGTTCAGTAGAAGGATAAAAATCTTCTGCAGGAGATATGGGAAACCTTGGACATAAGTCAGGATGTGGTATTGATTTCATGGAAGTTTAGCTTAGTTTGTCTTATTTGTCTTGTGTTGCTGAAGAGCCCAAAAATATTGGCCATAGAGTATGAAAAGATCATTTAATTGCCACAGATTGTCATGGGAGATCTTGGTTTGCCAAGTTACCATAGCTGCTACAGAATTACTGCTCATTCACAGAGAGTTGTTAATAACATCCATGTGTCCATAAGTATCTGGAACTGCTCAGTCTATCAGCCTGGCTTACGGATGGAGAGAGAGAGTGTCCTCACAGATGCCTTGCTTTTTCAACCTGCATCATCTATAAGTCAGGCTGATAGAGTGTGAAATTAAAGAACCTCAATAGTCTACTGCAAGGGGCAGACTGCTCACTGGTGTGATCATTGAGAAATGCACAAGAAACAGAGTTACTAGCAATTCTACATTTTTTTTTTACAGGAGGGACTTGATATCTGTCTTTCCTGTATTTCCCTGAAAGACCACGACTGCTCTTTCAGCTTAAAAAGGAAGGCTCCTCTATTGACTGACACTCTATAGTTGATAGGTTTCTAAAACATTTTTCTTAGAATAGCTTGGAGATCCCTTGTACTTCCTGGAGTGTCAATGTACTTGGAATGATGTATGTTCTTTTCAATCCATTTTCTTTCCTCTCCTTTTTTCTCTTTGTCCTGGAAAGTAACCTTCCTGCTGCTTCTGCTAAAAGGCAGAGAGAGTTAGACACATTGTTCTGTGTCTCCATATCCTGATAATTCATCAGGATAAAGGATACTTCTCTTTTGTCCCAGTTTTATCCCTGAAGTCCTGTGTTCCCCTCCCCCCCCTTTTTTTTTTAGTGAGGATGCAGTTTTTTTTCCCAGTTTTTCTCTTGATCCTGAGGCAGAAAAAAGAGCACTGAGTGGGTGTAAGGTCCCTTATTTGGAGCAACATAGTTTAAAAATCATAGTTCTAATTAATTCTCTTTTGGAGATAACCAGAAAGGGCCCTGGTTTCTTATTCGTGATAGCTAAATAAATAAAACTATGTATAACAGAAGCATACAAACTGACTGGCCTCCTTTGCCCTGTTATTGTAAAGAGTGAAGGATACTTAAAATGAAGCAGTCTGTATTTTCTTGCATCAAATCATTTTTATTTATTTTGAGGTCTGCTTAGCTTGATGCTCTTGCGTTTTCTCACACTATAGTTTCCTTTAGGGAACAGTGTGGAGATTTGACCTACACTGTTGGCAATCTGAGCAAAGAAATGGAATTTTTTTTAACCTGGTTAACACCTTTCTGTACTCTAGTTTCTCCTATAGAAACACCTGCTCTTTTGTGAGTCAAATTATTGGAATCAGGTGTATTGTGTTTGGTGGTGTTACTCATGCAAAATTAAATTTACATTCTGGAAGCCCTTGAACTGTAGTGACAAAAGAGGGGATGGGACGAGGCTGACAAGGGATCCCAAATTGGAAATTCTCATTCATTGTTGATCTGTGTGTGAATAAGAGAATGAGAGCTGCCATTTGTCTATTACTGGTGGAAATGGGACACAGGAATTATTGAGTCAGAAACCACTTGGAATTTCAAAACAAATAATTTCCCTTTTTGAAGAGAAAAAGGGATTGGTAAAACTATTACTCAAGTTGTGCAGTATATTAATAAGATCAGATGTCGGAGTAATTTATTTAACCCCCCAATTAAACACATGCAACCCCCCCATGGTTTATGAAAAATAAAAAGCACAGAACTTCTCTCTGAAGGTTATATTTGCTAAAATCTCTGATTGTGTTTAGCACTGTGCAAGTCCTGGAAAATTGATTTTTCTGTCTGTCTCTAATACATGTGGCTAAGGCTGGTGCTGTCTTCTGTGGCAAGGAAATGACTGGAGTTTTTACTGGACCCTGACGAGCATATTGCACAGACCCCAAATATTCACAAAATAACTTTATTTCAGCCTGATTCTCAAAAGAGACAAGGATAGATGGGTTTAGGATTTTTTCCCCACTAATTCTGCTACAGGTTGTACCTTCCTTAACTGGGACTCAGTGATCCGGCAGGGCCACAGATGTTCCTGGACCAGAGAGTTCAGGTATAGGGAGGGCAGGCTGCAGGGCAGGAGAGGGGGAGGAGGGGTGTGACTCAGCCAGGAGCCCCATGTTGAGGGAGGAGGCGCAACAGGAAGTTCTGGCCCCATCTGCCAGGCGGTAGCAGGGGACTGGCAGCATCCACAGAGTCCCAGCAGCCATGGAGCTTCAGTTTTGGCAGCTGCGGGCAGCCATGGAGCCACAGGTGGATTTACAATGAAACATATGGTGCCCTGGCATGGGGTCCCCTTAATGACATGGGGCCCCTAGGGCTGGGCAGTCCAGCACTAGTCTGGTGGTAAGGGGGCAGCCACTCTGTGTGGGGGGGAGTTCCTCTGTAGAGATGGCTGAGTGGGGGGGCAGATGAGCAGGGAGGCTCACCTGCAGGCTGCAGCCTCAGGAGAGATGGCAGGAGGCAGCGAGCAGCATGAGCACAGGCTGGAAGGCTTTAGAGGCGCATGTGGCAGCTGCACAGCTGGCTGGAGAAAAGTGACGTTTTGAAGCCAGAAAGGGCTGCTTTTCTCCGGCTGCCAGCTGTGTGGCTACCCAGTGCTCCTCTGAAGCCTTCTAGCCTGTATTCATGCTGCTGGCCACCACCTGGTGAGTGGCGGCTGCACGTGGGCAAGGGGGAGAGCAGCCAGGGGATGGAGAGCCTGAGGCACTCAGGTGGCCAACAGAATTGCGTCCCCCTCACCTTTAGGTAGAGCACATGTGAGTCTCTGCCCACATCTCCGGGCCAGCCAGCGCAGGGCCACTGGGGCACCTGAAACTGTCCTCCCCGGCCATGGAGATTATGGGGTTTTTTTTAAAGCACTCGGGGCCAGCCCATAACATTTTGGCACCTGAGGTGAGGAGCTCAAATGATGCCCTCATTCCTCCTCGCTTGGGCCAAAACTTTGAAAGGTCTCAGTTCTGCCTTCTTCCTGTTCTGCTCCTCTCATGGCACTCCACCATCTCTGTGCATCTAGAGCAGAGAGAATACATACGCACCAGCAGCAGCCACAATTTTCTACACTCTGGGTCCTAGTGGTTCCCCCCCACAGTCTGGCACCTGAGGCGGCCGCCTCAGTTCGCCTAATGGTAAGGCCAGCCCTGAAAGCACTCGTATCCAAAGCACTTTACAATAGTTAGCTAATGGTACAAACAATTTTTGGGAAGATCATTAAGTGGTCCAAGACCCTCAGCAATTTTCAAGTGGTCTGTGGGAAAAAAAAGTTAGACTACAAAAACAATCAAGGCACCTCCCTTCTTTTCATTTACTTTTTATTACTTATAATCTAGGAGATGGATGAAGAAAAAAGAATGGAAAATGGGAGGGGCAGGAAGAGCGAATGTTCTTTTTCTTGGCTGGGTCTCCAGAGGGCCCCCAAAAAGGAAGCTGAGCACTGGGCCCTACTGACTCTAAATCTGCCACTGTGCGGAGCCACAGAAGTCACAGGGCCCCAGCAGCTCCGAAGCTCCGACCTGGGAGCCATGGCTAGGCAGGCAGCAGCCATGTTGGGAGGGATCTCCCCTCATTTGGCAAATCCGCTTGTTCCAGACCAGGCAGGTCCTGAGTGTGCTGGACGAGGGAGGTACAACCTGTATTACAATACTTTCAAATATGGATAAATTCTACAGAGAATTTCTGATTTTTTGATGCATATGAAAAATGCATTTTTCTGAAACATCAGATTGTAATACTAACTTGTAGATCTGTATAATTTAATTTGTTATACAACATATTACAAGTTTGCCCAAAAAAGATGATGTCAGGAGATAGGCTGGTCAGGTAATATGTGTTTAAAGTTAGAGTCTTTTGGTCCAGTTCCAATACCAAACTGGTATGAGTAATGAATATTGGCATTTGCAAAGTGAAATCTACAACTCAGTTAACAAAACTTTTAATTTTCTCATTATTATAATTCACGTTATTTTGTTATTCAATTATTTGTGTTACAAAAGCACCAACAGACCTTAACCAAGCTGGGGCCCCATTAGGCTAAGGGCTGTACAGACACAAAGAAAAAGATAGTTCTTGTCCCAAAGGCTATGTCTAGACTACATGGCTCCATTGATGGAGCCATGTAAAATAGTTTATTCGGCATAGTCAAAGAAGCGGGGATTTAAATAATCCCCGCTTCATTAAAATAAAAATGGCCACTGTGCTGTGCCGACGATCAGCTGATCCGGCACAGCGCGATAGTCTAGATGCGGCGCGGTCGACAAGGGAAGCCTTTGTCGACCGCTCCGTTATGCCTCGTGATTTTTTTTACAGATGCATTTGTGCAAAGACCCACACTATGAAAACCAAAAATAATTAAAATTCAAAATGCTATCGTTGCTTTAATGCATTATTTTCATTGTTGGAACTTGAAGACATGTGGCTGTCATACAAAATGTAAAGAAAAGGATAGATTCACTTGGATGCCTTATGCTTTCGAATACTAGCAAATATCTTATTGCTGTTATGTTACTTGGTTGGCAGCTGAAAGAAAGAGGATTCCTTCTGTGTTCCTCCATTTGTGATAGTTATAAATGCCTAAAGGAAACCTCGACCATAAAATCAGTAATGCTGTACACATAACAATCAAACAAATTTCTTTGCAATAATTTTTTCTTTCTAAATTAAAATAAATTAATTGAATTAAATGTGATGTTTTGAATTCAGCCATGTCATTTTCTGCACATTTTGTTGCAAACTTAAGTATTGATAAAAACACCAGAGTATTTTTTTTTTGTTTGATATCTTTGTAATGGGGTATATCAACCAGTCACTTTGGGTCCGAGAGGCCATGCCTCTTGGCCTCCAGGTGGAGGGAGCAGATCAAAGGGAAGCTGAACAACTTAGTCTGGGCTGGCAGAGGAGAAGGACAGATGTATGTTGCCAGCTCCTGCTGAAGAATGGTCAGCCATTCAGACTGCAGAGGTGGGTATCCCTGACTATGCTATGGAGAACCCATGAGCTGTGGAGACCATCAGGGATACCAAGCTGCTGCCTGGAGAAGACAGGCCCAAAGTGGACTTAAGGATAGGGAGTGACCCAGAGAATGTATTGGGAGCTGACACTTGAATCCTGAACTGGAAGGTAGTTGGCTCCACAAGGTCCTGGTTGGAACAATGTGTTCCCATAGTTTCCACTCCACACTGTCAGGTGGTATTTTTACTGGAGACCCTAGCTATAGACTGTTTGCCCTGCCCTCCCCTGTGCAGAGGATGAAACCTCTGTTTGCCATTGTTTACCCAACTCAGGGGATGAGAGACTACTGACTGTTGGTTCTGATCCACCGAGGGCAGGAATATGTAATTGTTTGACCCAGCTGAGAGCCTCAACGACTGTGTGACAAGGTGTATCAACCCTTCACTGACCAAATGGGGGCACCCCTCTGTCTTCTCAACTCCAGAATGCACCAAGCCCCGTGCCAGTCTTTTGCCTGTTAATCCACTGTTGTAGGATTAAGGGACAAGCAATGTTGTGCCAGCATCTGGAAAGCAAGACTGTAAAGAATTCTGAAACCTCTGCCTCTGTATTATACCATCCTCAACTGAACGTCTTCCATCTGGTTTCTTTGCCCCTTTACCATGGGAAGCATGGAAAGTTTGCCTCAGATCTCAGATGCTTCCCTTTGCCCCAATCCTATCTCTGTCTTGCAGAGATACCAAAGAAGAAAGAGGAGATGAGAAGAGATCAAGCACAGAAACAAGAAGCCTAAGGACTGTGCTTCAGGCCAGAGGGGAAAATATGGAAGGCAGATTCTCCAATAGTCCATGTGCTGCATTTGCCCTCTCATAATAGAGGGGTCTCTGCAGTGCTCTCTAGCTTTTTGACTAGTGTTTCTTAAACTTTTTAAGACCGAGGAACATCAAACAATAATTTTTTTATGAGGAACACCAAGAATTTTTTGTTGGCCAAAAAAAAAAGGGAGGGGGGTGTAAGGGGGGAAAGGGTCAGGGGAACAGTTATTGAGGGGGAAAAAAAAGGATCGGAGAAAGTTACTGAGCAAAAAAAAGGTCACCTGCCCCTTTAAGGGTGGCCATTTTGAATTCTGTTGTTTTCCATGGCACACCTCCGACTGCCTCGCGCGGCACACCAGTGTGCCACGGAACACAGTTTAAGAAACACTGCTTTTGACTCTAGCATGCCTATGTCAGCTTCTGCAAATATAATCTGCCTTACTGCAGCTCCCTATTTGTAGCAGGTCCCTCTCTAATGCCAATTAGTGCCTTTAGACTGCCTGCTGAACCACCTTATAAAGTGGACACTGTCCTATCACACATTCACTCATGTGCCAGCTCACTCCTGCACAAACCAGACATTCTCCTGTGAAACTCTGTGTGTCTGCTCTTCAGGTGGTCAGTTATTACAGGCAAGAATAGAGCATTTTATCTCTGGCACATCCTCTACTAGGGAAATTTCAGGTAATACATTTTTGCAATGTCACAGCTACTTGCATATTGTCATAGAACTTTGCAGTAAGATAGCTCTTAAACACAATAGGTGAGTTAGCAAAGTCTTTTTCCCATTAACCAGACAAGGATGCTGAGGTACTAACAGGTGATGTAACCCTACAACCTGCTTTGTAAGGGAGTCATTTCTCCAGTCGTTGGGATATGTGGCCTGTGATTTTATTCTTGTGCTCAAGACTTCAGAAGGATGTTAGCCTTTCTTTGTTTTGTGGTTATTAAATCCAGCATATTTGCAAAGAGGGTTGCAGATGGGAAACTTCCAGTTCTTCTCTGGATACATGGGTGAAGGCAGTGGGCTGCAGGAGTTTGGTGGAGAGCAGGTACACGGGTAGTTGAGTTAGTGGGTTCCTGTTCCTGGCATAGGCTGCCAGAGATGGCTGCTCAGTAACCAAGACAGGTGGGCACCTGAGACTAAGAGCTGGCCTGCAGCAGCAGCCTAATGGAACACCTGCAGCCAGTTGAGGCCTGTTGGTCCCCTATAAAAGGCTTCCCCCTCAAGTGTGTGTGTTTGGGGGGGGAGACGGGACAAGGATGATGATGACGGACGGACGGACGGACTGACTGGAGAGAGGGAAGTGCAGGGTGGAGGCAAACTGTAGGTCATAAGCAGGAGGTGTTTTCTCTGAGCTGCCAGAGGGAAGGTACTTAGGGAGTGGTTGGGGAAGTGGCCCAGGGAGAGGCTGCTATTCTACGGGGATAAGGTCAAGAGCCCCACTGGTGGCTATCTAGGGCCCTGGGCCAGCACCTTGAGTTAGTGGGTGGGACTGGGTTCCCCCCAACCCTTCCCATGTCTGGTGGGCTGCCAGCAGGGAAAAGGGGACCTTTGGACTGTGGAAAGGTTTTTCCCTTCAAGCTAGTGACTGGGTTTTGATGAACATAGCTTAGTAAGTGGAGAAGCTTTGCCTTTGAGAGAAACAAGAGGCAGCAGGGGGAGTCACTGTGAAACTCTGAAAGAGCGACAAGGAATCCTGTAGCACCTTATAGACTAACAGATGTATTGGAGCATAAGCTTTCATGGGCAAAGACCCACTTTGTCAGATGCAAGTGGGTCTTTGCCCACGAAAGCTTATGCTCCAATACATCTGTTAGTCTATAAGGTGCTACAGGACTCCTTGTCGCTTTTGCAGATCCAGACTAACACAGCTACCCCTCTGATACTTGTGAACCTCTGAGGCATCCAAAAAATCTGCCAGGAAGTACAGGACCCAGGGGACACAACCAGAGGCCTGCCACAGTATGCATGTACACCATGTGCCAGCATCTGGAAATTCTCTTCTGTCTGAAGACTTGTGTCTGGAGGGCTGTGCCGACATTCTTGTAATTTGATTTGGGGAACTGGATCTTTGATGCTTTGGTCATTGATACTATTTGCCAGAGACTAAGATTGGTTTATTTTAATGATATCTGTCAAGCCCTTACTTTCCTTTGTAGAGTTTCACATGAAGCCAGTTCCACCTGAATGAGCCTACTATACTTTCTCTCTGTACACCATCACTCTAAAAGAGAGGAGGCTAACAAGCTCTTCTGGGCATAAACAGATGCATTTGTAAAGCTTGCTGTGCCTGGAGTAAGGGGGAACTTAGAAGGGAAAGCTAGTCACATGATGAGATGGTAAACAAGAATTAACTGTGGTACCTCAGACTGCTGACCACAGAGACAAGAGGGAGGCTGTTGCAGGCCTCCCAGCCCAGGAGATTTCAAGAACTAGGCATAAAGTGGGATGATCCAAGAGGAGGGGCAGCAGCAGATCCTAATTAAGGACACTAAACCATCTGATAAGCCATGCTCCAAAGAGATAACTCCAAAAGACACCCCCAAAAGACTGCCTAAAAGACAAACCACCTTTGCTTTTCTCTTCTTTTTCTTTCATTCCCCTGTCTCGAAAGAGAGAGGAAATGACCTTTTTGTTTTGTTTTGCTTGGAGAAGCCCACATGTGCTACAAAGAGGGAAGGACATTGCAAGCAACCTGCATTGTCATCTGGTGGGCACTCATGGGATTCCAACCTTTCCTCTTCTCAGGAGTTTAGAAAGTCAAACAACTGTGTCAGTTTTGAACATTACACCAAGGCTGCCTACATTTTACAGGCTGCTAAACTTTGTCCTGAGCATATCCGATGGAATTTACCTGGAGAAGTCTCTACTTCATGAGCAGTGAGTGCTGATGAATATGTTTTCTCTGTGTGAAAGAGAACAGGTAGATTATACATGGGGAGCAAATATTTAATAATGGACTCTTCAAGCTGCAGAGTAGAGTATAGCATGATCCAAAGGCTGGAAGTTGAAGCTAGATATATTCAGACTAGATATAAATTTTTAATAGTGAGAATAATTAACCAGTAGAACAATTTACAAAGGGTCACGACAGATTTTCCACTTCTGACAATTTTAAAATCAAGATTGGATGTTTTCCTAAAAGAGATGCTCTAGGAATGATTTTGGGGGCAGTTCTATGATCTGTGTTATACAGGCTGTCAGACTAGATGATCAAAGTGATCCTGTCTGGCTTTGGAATCTATGATTCTCCTCACTCCTTGTGTATGTCAGTTTCAGTGTGCCTCTCTGTTCCTCAGGATCTGCCCTTTGGCCATGAGGTTCTAGTAGCAATACCCCATGGTGGTCTCACCCACTGGGGATGCTGGTTGCTACATCTGCTGTCTGCCTCGTAATCCTTTGTTGTGGAATCTCAGAAGAGAGACATGAAAAGGAAAACTTATTTATTGGTAATTCTGTTTTATAGTGTCTGCACCCATCCCAATGATCCCCTCTGCCCTGCAGGTGTGCCACTGCTAATTGATTGTGTTTTACACTATTTCTATCTTTCTCTCATGGTTCAAGAAGTTTCTCTAACTTGAAAGAGGGATTCTGGTTCAACCCATGTTATCTGGGATAGAGTTTCAGAAATCTTTGCTTCATTTCTTCCTGGCTGATGGTGCCTTAACATGTTCTCAGTGCTGATGCACCTCAAGTTGTGCCTGCTAGTTTCTGTATTAATATGATCATGGAAGAAAAGGGTGTGGTCAAGTATGACTCTGAGATGTTGAAATGTAATGTTGCACATTTTTACCATAGAAAGCTACTTACATTATGTTTTTGGCACTCTTATTATCAAGATGAAATGCATTTACTGTTGTTTTTCCCGGGTTTGGTTTGAGCCCCCATTTCCAGAAATATTGTTCCATATTTGGAGGTCCTCAGTTAACTCTTCCTTGATGTCATGGAGGTTTGATGCTTGGATTGTCATGGCAAGATCATCTGCATATCCACATTTTCATCATGTCGTTGGAGATATGCCACTTATGTAAGCGTTGGTGCAAGTACTTAGACTTGTGGCAGCCCATTGTTTATGGTGTGGGGTGATCTGCTTTAATTACACAGGTACACTTGCAGGCATCTGTTACTCAGCATGGTCCACAGCAGGTGAAGTGTTTGTTAGCAAGATATAATTTTAGCAGGTTTCAGTATCAAGCCCTTAATCCATGCAATATTACATGCCGATGACGGGTCTACAAATACAACACTGATCTTAGGTTTTTGTTGATAGCTAGCCTCAGTGTGAATTATGAGTGCTAGAACTTGGTCACAGTGGTTACATTTTGGCAAGAAGCCTGCCTGTTCAGGGATAATTAGCTGAATAAAAGGGCGTATTCTTCTGAGGATGATTTGTTCAAGAAGTTTGTAGGTTGTACATAGTAGAGAATTTAGCCTATAGCTTCTTGCTTCATTGGGGGATTTCCAGGTTTTCTAATGGCAATTGCCATTGCCTCATGGCATATTGCAGGAATCTGTAGTGTCCTTCAGGAAGTGGAGTGTAATGCTACTAGCCACTGGAGTCCTTTGGGGCCGGAATGGTAGAAGACTTCTGGTGGAATACCGTCAAGGCCTGCAGCCTCAGACTACACCTACAGTACTATTCTCAAGAAACATGAACATTAAATATCTTGTCCCCAAAATTAGGATTCACTATGTGAAGAGTTCTGTTGGCTTCAGTGAGACTGCTCACATACTTAAGGTTGAACATGGGAGTGTTTGCGGAATCAGAGCCTTGGTAACTGAAATAATACTAACAAAAATTCACAATACCCTGCAATAATAGATCAGATTTAAACGAATTTTTGTTGTGGTGAAATGTTTCTCTTACTTAGTAAGAACAATGTGTGGGTTTTAATAATGTGGGCATAATTATGTTTGCATTTTAAGACTGCTTTTGTCCTTAACTTTAATTCTTTGCTTTTTATTGCATGGGGTTTTTGTAGGTGAAGTAAATGGTAAGTACATTATTGTGACTTAGCAACTTCACTGTTTGGTTTTTAAATTACTGGTTTTGTTATATTGGAAAGGGGTCCTCTGAATAGTAAATGGGATTTTATATTTTAAATTTCTGATTTTGATCTTTGTGTGTACATACATAGTGTGTAATTATATATAGTGTGTAATTATTGAGAGAAGGAAAGAGAATTGTTAATGTTGTAAAGTCAAGGGTCAAGAAATATCAAAATTAAGGTTGCCTGTGAAACCTTAATTCAGCTTCTTTGTGCTGATGAATTCTTTTGTTGACCTAGCTAACACAGGCTCTGACTTTTTTTTTTTTTTCCCCTGGTGGGTGCTTTTGAAGAGGGGTTCAGAGGGGAGGGCTCTCTCAGTTACAGCGGGAAAAGGGGGGGGGGGCTATTTTCAGGATATTTATATGCTTCTTTCATATTCTAATGATTGAATATGTCTATCATTGGTATCTTCACAATTTATTCATTATTAAAATAGTAATGAACTACATAATTACATAATGAATTATAATATATTAAAATAATTGCACTCACTTTCAAGCCATCTTCACTAATGTCCCAGTTTAAAACTTTACATTTCATGGTAGCTTTCTAGATGAAACTATCAGCAACATTGCACAGAGCAGCCAGCACCACGGCCACCCTGTGAGGTAGGCAGGAGAAATGGAAGAAATGATTAAATTCATTTTGGGAGTAAGTGGCCAGGATTTTTAAAAACACTGCTTCCATTTATACACCCATATGAAATAATCAGATTTTTTTTTGTGTGCTCAGCATCCAGCTGCTAGAATTGTTCGCATTCATTCTTGAGAACAATGGGTGCTGCTGAGCTCTTTTTAAAATCTGACCATTGCATTTATGGAAGCTGGACTCTTATTATAATGTCTTTGACTAGAATTTATGCTATGAAGAGGTAATCTGAATATATTGAGAATTCTCTGACTCGGATGGGGGGCATTGTTAATAGGGATGTAAAATCCTGTATAATCAGTTAACAAGCTAAATATTTAGTTTAACTGACTGACTAATTAAATGGGGCTGGGCGGGGGGGCTGCTCCAGCCTGGCTGCGCTGGAAGAGACCCTCGCATGCCATGGCTGGTCAGGAGCACCCCCAACCATGGGCAGGGGCTGTTTCAGCGTGGCCAAGCCAGCTATGGACAAGAGCTGCTCTGGGTGGGCTGGAGAGCCTCTGCGGTGTGCCAGGGTGGGCCCAAGTGGGTGGGGGCTACTTTGGGTGGGCTGAAGTGTCCCCTGCCCACAGCAGGCCCCACAGGGCTGGAGCTGCCTCTGCCCACAGTGGGAAGAGGGCTGTTCCAGCCCCCTAGTTAAGTATAGCTAGTAAGCATCACATCCTGACTGTTCTTCAGACTGTGAAGAACTTCAAAAAGATCTCACCAAACTAAGTGGCTGGGCAACAAAATGGCAAATGAAATTTAATGTGGATAAATGTAAAGTAATGCACAATGGAAAAAATAATCCAACTATACATATAATATGATGGGGGCTAATTTAGCTACAACTAATCAGGAAAGAGATCTTGGAGTCATCGTGGATAGTTCTCTGAAGACGTCCACACAGTGTGCAGCGGCAGTCAAAAAAGCAAACAGGATGTTAGGAATCATTAAAAAAGGGATAGAGAATAAGACGGAGAATATCTTATTGCCCTTATATAAATCCATGGTACGCCCACATCTTGAATACTGCATACAGATGTGGTCTCCTCATCTCAAAAAAGATATACTGGCATTAGAAAAGGTTCAGAGAAGGGCAACTAAAATGATTAGGGGTTTGGAATGGGTCCCATATGAGGAGAGATTAAAGAGACTGGGACTTTTCAGCTTGGAAAAGAGGAGACCAAGTGGGGATATGATAGAGGTATATAAAATCATGAGTAGTGTGGAGAAAGTGAATAAGGAAAAGTTATTTACTTGTTCCCATAATATAAGAACTAGGGGCTACCAAATGAAACTAATGGGCAGCAGGGTTAAAACAAATAAAAATAAGTTCTTCTTCACACAGCGCATAGTCAATCTGTGGAACTCCTTGCCTGAGGAGGTTGTGAAGGCTAGGACTATAACAGGGTTTAAAAGAGAACTAGATAAATTCATGGAGGTTAAGTCCATAAATGGCTATTAGCCAGTATGGGTAATGGTGTCCCTAGCCTCTGTTTGTCAGAGGGTGGAGATGGATGGCAGGAGAGAGATCGCTTGATCATTACCTGTTTGATTCACTCCCTCTGGGACACCTGGCATTGGCCACTATCAGCAGACAGGGTACCGGGCTAGATGGACCTTTGGTCTGACCCAGTATGGCCATTCTTATGTTCAAAAGCAACTTAGAAATGGGCAAATAAGTGGTATTCAGGCATATAACAATTAAAAATATTTTTTGGAATAACTTAATTGTTATGATTGCTTTTAGGTGACATGGAGTGAATGAATACATCAGAAATGTGAGAGCCTATTGCTGATTAGCTTGCTGCTATCAGTCTGGAGAGCATGTGAACCATTTATTTCTGGAGCTATTATTGACAGAATGTTTGAGAAATGTGGACATTTTCTTCCTGTTGCTGAGAGATGTGATTGCTAATAATCTGGAGATATGTTAGCCTCTCCTGGTAAACTGCTCTTTCTTCAGAATAATATTTTCATGCCAGAAGACTGAAAGAAATGAAATAGTTTAGTTTTTGTTTGGAGACATTTTCATTCCAAACACATGCTTTACAACTTCAGTAAATAGTAAAGCTACTTTTGATTAGAAAATCCTGCATATTTGACTGTAGCAAATTATTATGCAAAAATTATTTTTTAATCATAAAAATAGTAAAGTTCACAGATACTGTGTTTAAAAATACTAGTTCAGCTTACTGTTTTGTTAAACAAATACATTTCGGATGTAGACTACTTTCAAAAGAGGGATAGCTCAGTGGTTTGAGCATTGGCCTGCTAAACCCACGGTTGTGAATTCAACCCTTGAGGGGGCCACTTAGGGATCTGGGGCAAATCTGTCAGGGATGGTACTTGGTCCTGCTGTGAGGGCAGGGGACTGGACTCAGTGACCTCTCAAGGTCCCTTCGAGTTCTATGAAATAGGTATATCTCCATTTATAACTTAAATGTATAATTTAAATAGGGGTAAAAGCGATGTGCAATTTAGTCAGATGGAGTACATAAGAACATAAGAACGGCCGTACTGGGTCAGACCAAAGGTCCATCTAGCCCAGTATCCTGTCTGCCGACAGTGGCCAGCACCAGGTGCCCCAGAGAGGGTGGACCGAAGACAATGATCAAGCGATTTGTCTCCTGCCATCCCTCTCCAGCCTCTGACAAACAGAGGCCAAGGACACCATTTTATCCCCTGGCTAATAGCCTTTTATGGACCTAACCTCCATGAAATTATCTAGCTTCTTTTAAACTCTACTGAGAAACACGATGTTTAGCTATTTCTGCTTACTGTGAACTTGCATAAAATACCTGTTAGTACCTGGATACCTAGAGTTGGCATGAAAACTTGTATTGTTCTTGTAATTATGTACACTCTGTCTAAGCTGGAGACCTCCGGATGCATAAAACTTGTAGGAAAATTCTTCTGTAGTGAAAATCTTTTTAAAATGGTGTAATCACCTATTTCAGAGGGTGAGCAAAGGACCATGTATGTGTGTGTGCATACACACTACTTAAAGAACATTGTTTGAAAATTAGGAAATGCCAGAATGAAACTTACGAGGCGTCCTATGGCACCTTAGGGGCTATCAGATTTATTAGGGCATAAGCTTTTGTGGGTAAAACCACTTCATCAGATGAATTAGAGTGGAAGTTACAGAAGCAGAAGTATATGTAACAGGGAAGTTGCTTGTGTTAAAGAAGCTAATCAAGTCAGGGTGGAAGTGGATCATTCGTAGCATTTGAATTCCCTTTCTGAATGAATACTCACATCTCCAGACAAAATGCTATGAATGACCCACTTCCAGCTTCACTTGATTAGCTTCATTAGCACAAGCAACTTCTTCCTTGCATATGCTCCTGTGATGGATGGGAGTGATGGATGGGAGGGGTATTATACTTTTCTAAACATCCCAGGATTTACTAACTTAAGCGTTAAACCCAGAGCAGTGGGTATCCAAGATGTGTTGGTAGGGTGCCAGGAGAGCGAATGGGAAGAGAGTGGGAGAAATGTGTGAGAGTTCAGAGCAGGGCTGGGAGAGAAATGGAGGGAGTCAGGAATAAGTCATGGATTTTTCAGCAATATTCATGTCTAAGAAAAGAAAACCTAAACTTTGGAACAACAGAGAAGTAAGTAGAACAGGGAATGTTTAGTTAGATGCAATCAGGTTATCTTCTTTATCTTCTTGGTTTGTGGGGATATGTCTACACAGCAAAGATATTTCAAAATAACAGCCATTATTTCGAAATAACTATCCTAGTGTCTACACAGCCATTCCGTTATTTTGAAATTAAATAGAAATAGCGGAGGGCTTATTTCAAAGTAGGTAAACCTCATTCCACGAGGAATAACGCCAATTTCGAAATTGCTATTTCGAGATAAGTACTGTGTAGACACTTACTTCTACACAGTGTACCCTACTTACTTCGAAATAGCCTCTAGCCTTCCCAGGGTGCCTTGGTGGCCATTCTGGCCTCAACCAAGAACATTCCTCCCCCTCCCCTTACCCCTTAAAGGGGTAGACTCTGGCCACAGTGCCTGTGCCAGCTCCAAGCCTGCCAGTCCAGAGCCAGCAGTCGCTGCCCCTGACCCAGTGGCCCCAAAATATGAGCCAGCAAGCCACTGGCAGCCAGCCCTCCACCGCTCCCCAGGAGCAGTCTGCCAGCTCCCAGGAGCCTGCCAGGGCCCAGAGAAGGCAGGCGCCTTCCTGGTCCAGGGTGGAGATCATAGACCTTATTCAGGTTTGGGGGGGATGCCCCAACGTCCATGATCTCCGCACTAGATGGAGGAATGCGGCCGTCTATGGCAGGATAGCTGCCAGCCTGGCCACCAAAGGCCACATGCGAATCCAGGAGCAGGTTTGCATGAAAATCAAGTTGGTCCGGCGAGACCCCCAACCCTGAGCCCTGAGCTTCCCCTTCCCCCTTCCAGCTTCCCTCCTCCAGGTTTCCCCTTCCCCTCTCCCACCCTCTCTTCTCCCCTCTCCCACCACCTTTCCCCAGTCTCACCAGAGTTTCATTCCCAGTTTTGTTAAATAAAGAGAGTTTGTGTTCATGAAAATACATGTATTTTATTTGACATCAGGAAGGGGGTTAGGAGGGTAAGTGGAAGGATGTGAGGGAGGAATGAGGCACAAGTCCCGAGTGGGGCAGACCAGGGAGGCTCTTAGTGCTCCTCAGAGTGGAAGCTCTCCCGCAGGGCCTCCTGGATATTGACAGCCCCCCGATGGACCTCCCGGATGGCAGCCTGCAGAAAGTGCAGCCAGGCTCGCAGCAACGCATCCATGAGAAGCACCAGAGTGCCCAGGGGCAGCTCCGGCTCCATGTTGCAGAGTGCTGTGGTGTCCCGAGTGAGGGCAACCAGAGCACGCAGAGACAAAATGCTTTGCTGTCCCTCATCGAGGTAGGCAAGCAAGCAGGGGAAAGCTGAGAACCGGCTGTCCAGGGGCAGTCCCTTTAAGCACAGGCCTCAGATAGCCTCAGGCAGGAGCCACACAAAGTACCTCCTGACCTGATGCCCTGCCGGACCTGGTTCTGGCCGGTCTTAAATGCGATTCAGCATCCACTCAGAGTGGACGTGCTATTTCAAAATAGCAAAACGCTATTTTGAAATGCATTTTGTGTGTAGACGCGTTATTTCGAATTAACTAGTCCGAAATAAGATATTTGGAAATAACGCTGTAGTGTAGACAGATCCAGGGATTTCTCTGTGCTGATTCAAACTTCCCCTGTACACTGTAACTGAAACTGAATCCCAGGGAAGCAATTCTGGGTTTTTCTGTAGTTGCACTGTAACACTAGCAACCAAGTATACTTTACCAAATATAACTTCTTTGTTTTTTTAATAAAATCACCATTTTAAGACTATGATCCGATTCCTGTGTCTTAGAAAGGAGGAGGATCTGTGTGTACATACCGGAAACTGAACGTCCACTATTAAGGAAAAACAGTTTTGTTTTCAAGCTCTCTCCTGGTTAAGGGTTAAATAGCATGGGGTAACTCCAAAGGAAGAAATTCCCAAGTGTGTCTTCCTGGGTTCAAAAAGGGTTTTGTTTTGTTTTTGCATTTGGCAGTGTATCATCCTTGGTCAGGGAGTCTGTGACCTTGGGGAGTTTTTAAGCAGAAGCCTTTAATGGCAGGACATTTTAAGTTCTCTTCTGTGCCCCCCCCTCCAGCCACCTGCACTTGAAGTGCCAGAGTGGGAAACAGCCTTGATAACTCCTGCTTCTGTAACTTTCACTCCAATTCATCTAATGAAGTGGGTTTTATCCACAAAAGCTTATGCCCTAATAAATTTGTTAGTCTCTAAGGTACCATAGGACTCATTGTTTTTGCAGATACAGACTAACATGGCTACCCCTCTGAGACTTTTCAGAATGAAAGTTGTTTATGCAACCTTGATTCACTCACCTTGACCATATGCATTATGAATAGCAGTCAGATGTTTTTTTTCCATAGGGCAGCTGTCTCACTGAGTACTCAGAATGGATGGTACTCAAAGAGCAACTATTCAGTATTTTGTTTTATCCTCATTGTTCAGTGAGTGGCCTCAGGCCTTATTTACTAGGCACTAGTCAAACTTGCACTTACTAAGTTCATCAAAGACTTTTCTATGTGCTCAACTCTAAAATATGTGAATGCTTCACATTCATTAAACAATCTTCACAGTGCTGCTTTGAGGTGAGGAAAGGTATTATCCCCATTTTACAGATAGGGAACAGAGAGACAGCTGGGAGGTTAAGGTCCAACCATAATTTTGGATGCTAAATTAGAGATGCCTAGGGCTTGACTTTTCTGAGCTCTTAGCGCTATATAGCTTAAGCTTCATTGGCTTAAGCTTCATCTGAGTGCACTTCGCACTTCGCCAGTCAGACCATGGAGTCTCAGACTGAACAACCTACAAATTAGGAACTTTTGGCCACCTGTGAAAAGTTTTGGTTTAAGTTATGTGACCAGCATCACAAAAGAACCCTGTGGCAGAGGCAGGGATAGAATCTGCCTTTTCTGAGGCTATCCCTTTTCCTGCAGTCTCATGCTCCCTCATTCACTACACAACTTCCAATGTATGTAACAATCAAAGAAGGGCCTTACAGACCAGTTGTTCTCCACTTTTTAAAAAAAAATATTTGCAGACCCTTCAAATATTTTGAAAAGAGGTGCAGACCCCTTTAGAAATCTTAGACATAATCTGTGGACCTCCGGAGTGGTAACATGGACTCCTTAGACATAGTCTGCAGAGCCTCAGGGTTCCGTGGACCACAGGATGAAAACCAATGCTACAGACAACAGTGTCCTTCAGTATATAACCTGTGGGCTGAATAAAGCAGGGGTCCTATGGAGAAATGCTAAAAAACTAACTTCCCCTTTTGAAAATGCCAATATGTATCTATTTGCATAGTGAAGACCCTAAATACCTTTACAAATCTAGCTGCAAGTCTCTTTAGAAAATCAAATTTTGGTTCCTTAAGTCACATAGATACTTTTCAAAGTTTACCCATCATTTACACTGAGGATAGATCTACTAGAAAAATCACCAGTATTAAGTTGTAAGAGTCTTGGCAGTCTTCAGGAAGGTATCTGACTACTTAACTTAAAATATGAGAGCAATTACAGAAGAAAAAGGGTAAAAACCTAGTCTTATTTGTACTGAGTACAGCAGCTGAAATCTATCTGACCTTAAGAAATAGAATTCAAATGTGTGTTGGGCTTTGTAGTGATTTGAAGAATCTGTCAATGAGCAGTTTATGCATTCTGGATTATTTTATGCAACAACCTTATCACGGAATGCTTCAATGTATATGAAATCCAGAATCTGTTACCAGGGCCCTGTCACCCAGCTCCATTAGGAGGAATGAGAATTGGTCATTAAATCTTGATGACTCCCATTGAAATGAGTGTTTGAGCACAATGAGATGGTTGGAGTCTAGGGAAACCAATGGGAGAGTTTGTTTGCATGGGACTGGAAATGAAATTTTCCCAGAGGGGATCAAAGCTAACTAGGTGTTGGTGCAGCCCTGTAAAACACAAAGGCTGAGAAGTTAAGAAGGAGATGTATGGTATGTCTACACTGCAGAGTTTTTTTGGAAAAACATCGGGTTTTTTGGAAAAAAACTCCAGTTACGTTCACACTGCAACCGCATTCTTTCGAAAAAAACTGAAAGAACAGAAGGATTTTTCCGACATTGGTAAACCTCTTTCTATAAGGAAGAAGCCTTTTTCCGAAAGAGCTCTGTTGGAAAAAGGCGTGTGTGGACGGGGAAGAGGGAGTTCTTTTGAAAGAAGAGGAAAGAGGAAAAAGCACAGGTGCCCCGGTGGGCACTCCATCCATAGTAATCACAGCTTAAATGTGAGATAGCGTCCATTCAGTGTGGATGCTATCTATCAAAAAAACAGATTGCTTTTTCGATGCGCTTTTGCTGTGTGGACGTTCTCTTTCAGAAGAAGTTTTTTCAGAAGATTTCTTCCGGAAAAGCTTCTTCTGAAAGAAGCCTGCAGTCTAGACATAGCCTTACAGACACACAGGAAGCATAGGAAAGAGAAAGAGAAGGACGTGGGTTTATAGCAAGTGTGGGAGATATGTTTAACTGTGGGACAAGCTGAGGAAGAAGGAAACTTCAAACATAGGAGAGAGGAAGACTCCATAATTTGGAGGAGAAGCATGTGTAGGAATTGGAATTCTGGACTCAAAAACTCTTACCTAAGCTCAAAGAATACTCAGAATTGGTGAGGAAAAGTGAGGCAGTGAAATGTTGTGAAGGTGTGTTGCTGTTTTGTCTACTGTTTTCTTGTGCTAGCTGTTCTGGGGAAAACCTTACAAAGCCAATGTGTCTATTTGCTTTCACAAAGACACTTAATCCTGAAGAGGTGTGAACTGTAAACCCGGAGTGCCCACAATGTTGGAGTTCTGTGAAAGGGTGTGATTAAGTGACTGAGTGGTCAGCACTGGGCCTAAGGATATAAGGCAACTGCACATTAAGGCTCCATTTTGATGAAGGGGCAGCAGACAGAAAGATTGTGGCAGAGAAGCCAAGGGGAGAGAATGCTGTAGCCCATCTAGATTCAGGGAAACTTAATAGTGCATTGGCTCACCAGATTAGGCCAAACACAGCAGTCGTTAGCCCAGGGGTGGGCAATAACAAAGTGGTGGTTTCCCGGGATGGCCCCTGGCAGGCCACTGCCACTATATTTATTTGTATGGCTGAGGTACTGGTGACTGCAGTTCCCGTTGGCCACGGATTGCTGTTCCCAGTCAATGAGAGCAGAAGCGGTGCCATCTGGGACACCACTTCCGGCAGCTCCCATTGGCTGGCAACGGTGATCCACAGCCAGCAAGATCTGTGATCACCGGTACCTGCTGCCACAGGTAAATATAGAGGTGCAGGTCCACAAGCAGCTAACCAGATTCGGCCCAGGGGCTGGTACTTGCCCACTCCTGCTTTAGCCTGTATTAGGCCTCTAACAAAGGCTTGTGTGTATCCTTGAACCAGAGCCAATGAGAAAGTGCCTTGCAAAATGTTAAAAACTCTGCAAAATGTTAACAGAAACAAAATGTTATCCAACAGAAAAATTATTTTTCAATTCCCACTGGTCCCTTTGTATGTTGCAGTACACTGGGCCTTTCCCAAACAGACTTCTGCTGGAGATTTGGGTGTCTCAGAGCCTTGCTGGCTCACATGATTTGGGACTCTCTTAGGATATATTCCTTTTGTCCAGAACTAGGTAGGAGATTTAATAGGATGATGGACATTTCCTTAAAAATTACTTCACAGAACTGTGTTGGGATATCTCATTGTCTAACTCATTGAAAGCTAGGTTCTCTACAGCAGTGCTCATAGCCAAACAACGCATATTACCTAGCTCAGTGATGGGCACCCTCAGCTAGTGAGAGTGGCCCTTCATCTCAGCGGGCTGCAAGGTTGCCATAACCCAGGATAGGGTACTTTTGTCTAACTGTGCTTGCATACCTATAATTTGCAGAGTGTGCCAATTGGCTGCTGAGGGAACATATGGCTTTCACGGTCAATGTTGTGTGCAGTCAGCTTGTACCGCACGTCACATGCCCTTGCTTTATATGCATGTCACTTTAGTAATACTGGTAGGAAAAAGTTACATGGATGGAAACCAGTGGAATCTGTCAACCCTGCACATGGGCAACAGTACATACAATGTCTTACAAAATGTCTATATGTTTGTCTGCCATGCATAGAACCCCAATGGGTTGCAGGATGCTTACCACCGGCCTAGATGGAAGAGAAGACTACTCCTAGGATAGAACCTTGGCACAGTGACTTGGCTGACCTGGCAGCTATAGAGTAGGTAATGTTTTGGCAATGGGGGATCTCAGACAAATTTGAAAAGATTTGGACTAACTTTAAAAACCTCTCAGACAGAGACAAACACCTACAAGATCTTCACCAGACTTTCTTAAAACTACAATACCCACCCGAGGAAATGAGGAAACAGTTTGACAGAGCCAGACATGTGCCCAGAAGCCTCCTGCTACAAGACAAGCCCAACAAAGATAATAATAGAACACCACTGGCCATCACCTACAGTCCCCAGCTAAAACCTCTTCAATGCATCATCAGTGATCTACAACCTATACTGGACAATGATCCCTCGCTCTCACAGACCTTGGAAGGCAGGCCAGTTCTCGCTCACAGAGAACCCTCCAACCTGAAGCAAATTCTCACCAGCAACTATACACCACACCACAGTAACTCTAACTCAGGAACCAATCCCTGCAACAAACCTCGGTGCCAACTCTGCCCATATATCTACTTTAACGACACCATCACAGGACCTAACCACATCAACCTTTCCATCACGGGCTCATTCACCTGCACATCTACCAATGTAATATATGCCATTATATGCGAGTAATGCCCCTTTGCCATATACATTGGCCAAACTGGACAGTCCCTACGTAAAAGAATAAATGGACACAAATCAGATATCAGGAATGGTAACATAGAAAAACCTATAGGAAAACATTTCAATGTTCCTGGACACACAGTAGCAGATTTAAAAGTAGCCATCATGCAACAACAAAAATTCAAAATCAGACTTCAAAGAGAAACTGCAGAGCTACAATTCATTTGCAAATTTGACACTGTCGATCTAGGATTAAACAAAGACTGTGAATGGCTAGCCAACTACAAAAACAGTTTTTCCTCTCTTGGTGTTCATACCTCCACATCAGCTGCTAGAAGTAGGCCACATCCTCCCTGACTGAATTGACCTCGTTATCTCTGGCCTTCTCTTGATTGGTACTCCTTTCTTTTCATGTGCCTATATATTTATGCCTGCCTCTGGAATTTCCACTACATGCATCTGACGAAGTGGGTCTTTGCCCATGAAAGCTTATGCTCCAATAAATCTGTTCATCTATAAGGTGCCACAGGACTCCTCATCGCTTTTGCAGATTCAGACTAACGCGGCTACGCCTCTGATACTTTTTAAAAACCTTTGATTAATCCCTACTAGAAGGAAACTGACAGTGTTCACTCTTCTTTCCTTTTCCTGTCCTTTTCCTTCTCCTCTCTTCCTGTTCCTTTATTGCTTTTTTTCCCCATGTTCTTCCATTAGTTGGGGAGGAAAATCAATAAACTATAAATATTAAAAAAATCAACAGCCTGGTGAGTATCCAGCACAGGAAGCTTTGTCAGAACTGCATGATAGACCCAAAGAGGTTTGTGAAATGAGTTCTTATGGAAGAGGAAGAAGAAAAAATGTATGGTCAGCCTCATAATTATTGAGAATATCCTGTGTGGGAATGGGAAGAGAATAAGAATTGAGTTCCATTCTTTTTCCAAACAATTTTTTCAAAGAGGCCCAACTGATCACTGAAGATAAATTTTCATTTAGTAGATTGTCTATGAACAAACTGTGTAAATTTTGAATAATTTCATTTTACATTTTTGAAGTGAATAATTCTAGATTTGTACATCATTCATGAAGCATTCATTGTGGAGGTCTGAAAACTTTTATTAGCACTTGACATTTGTGTTGCCTAATTAAATAACTTTCATGGTATTGTTTGTTCTCTGCTTGAATGACACATTTGACTAACCAAGAATATGAAATTTAAATAGTAACTTTCAGTGTGTAATTAATGTTAAATTCATACTGTTGTTCATTGGTTACGTAATTCAAAAATTGCTTTTAGCAAATAATCAAGAGTTGCACCTTAAATAAACAACTTGTTAGTATCCAGGCTGTTAAATATTGTTTTCTGCAAAAATGGTAGAACATGAACAAAATCAATTAAATTATTTTGCAAATCTAAAGAAAAACACTTGCTGAAAAATTTAGTTCCATTCTTTCACCTGTACCTGCCATACATGGTTTTTGTTTAATTTTGGTGCCTTGCATGCCCATTATTAAAAGGAGAGACTATTAATAATTGGTAGATGCTGCTCTTGTGTGATAGTTTCACACATAACTATAACGTTGGCCTGAAATAACCCTCTTCTGTCCAGTACTGAGTCCCAAATGAACAGTCTTCTCGGTTGCTACAAGTTTTTTGTTCTGAAGCTCAAACTTCCTTGGGCTTAGTCAGATGAGAAAACTAACACTCCTTTTCAGTTATGATTTGAGCCTAGGTCCTAATAGTGACAGGCTCATGCATTTAACCCACAGAGCCATATAGCTTCTCACAAACAACTTTCCTGCAAGAAATATGAATAAGGCATGTAATTTCATGCTTCAACCTCCCAAAAAAAAAAAAAAAAACAACTACCAAGATGAAAGGAATATATTTTTGAAATGTTGGATATTTAGGAAATGCTCATGAACACTTGTGTGTATTTCCTACAGTGCCCCCTTAGCAAGCAGGCTGTACCTGAAGAGAAGACACTCCTCTTGGGCCCCCATGGAATCCACAGCAGGCTTTTGCACTGTTAATTTCTCTGTTAGTAGAAGGCAATGGGCAGGAGATGTGACTCCCTTACCCAGTCTCTGTAGCAACCCTCCTTCAACAAATGGGAGGAGAGACAAAATAGTAACCAATAGACGCCAGCCATATAAACTGTAAGCATTCCTCACCCTGTGCAGAGTCTGGGTGCTGGGGAAAGCAGGCCTCCCTCCACTTAGTACATGTTCCTCAGGAGGCAGAGGAGAGAGATGGTCTCCTGAGCTTGCTAGTACAGCACTTCCAGGGCTAGCAACAGGCCAGTCTGTAACCTCAGCCTGTAAAAATGTCTCAGGAAGGGATAGTCTTCTCCTACTACCAGTCTGCCAGCAATAAGAAGAAACAGCCCATCTCTCCACTGCCTGCAACCTACTTGCCCTGCTGCCAGCCTATGCTAGATGTGGGATTTTGGATCCAGAGTCCTAACCCACTTACAGGTGAACTTGTGGGTTCTAAGCTTTGAAGGCTGTCAGTACCATTCCAGAATAGAAGGGAGCTGGCAGTTAGTTCCTTTCTAGCCATTCCCTAAGAACATAAGAATGGCCATACTGGGTCAGACCAAAGGTCCATCCAGCCCAGTATCCTGTCTGCTGACAGTGGCCAATATCAGATGCCCCAGAGGGAGGGATCACAACAGGTAATTCTCACGTGATCCCTCCCCTGTCTCCTCCCACTTGCAGAGAAACAGAGACTAGGGACACCATTCCTACCCATCCTGGCTAATAGCCATTGATGGACCTATCCTCCATGAATCTATCTAGCTCTTTTTTGAACCCTGTTAAAGTTCTAGGCTTCACTGCATCCTCTAGCAAGGAGTTCCACAGAGAGGACCCACTTGCCTGCGTTAGTCTCCTCTCATAGACCTATTACAATAATACACAAGTATTTTTGTCAGTAAGTTCAGAATCTGGCAATATATACCTCCAGATTGGCACATGCCTGTTAAAATGCCTTCATTACCACTTTATGGCTCTTTCACACTTTCAGTGTTATGCTACTATGTCTGGCAAGCTAGAAGGCTTTTCACTTTTAAGTTACTAGATCCACTCTGGGGGAAGACTCACCAGGCTGCAACAGCCTGCTGTGGGAACCTACAGAATAGGGATAGGAAGATGGGAGAGATTGAGCACTATGACCCAGAGAAGGCATTGCCTCCCCTTGCCTCTTATTCCCACTGCCCATGATCTCCATGTATACTACCTGGGTGCCTGAGACAGGGCAACAGTCAGAACTAATGGGGGAGACACTTTTGTTTTGGATTTTTTTTTTGCGGTGCGGGGGGGGTACCTGGTCACATGACCTAGTATGCTTGTTGACATGGCCTTTAATAATTAAAAAGCATTATTAATATCTTATCATTTTAATCATTTAATATTTTTACTGACTGTATATTCCTCTCTAATCAAATGCTTTCATAAAGTTTATAGGCATTGTTTTTAAATTGTTTGCTTGTGTGAGGTTTAAGTTCAAGTGTGGTTAATCCCTTGTTTCACTGAAGGCACTGCCAAACAGCTTATTGTTTAGCATACTAGGAGGAGAGGTCAGGCACCTACCAACAGCACCACAAAATAAGCCCAGACGATAGAGTCCTTGGAACTGTCCAGAGACTCTGAGGAATCCCTCTTATGTTCACATGTGATACAGGTACTAAATCAGGGTCAAAAGTGGAATGAATGCATTTCATTATTTGTTTCCTTTATGCAAAAATAATCCCTGTGGTGTCAGACAGTATTGTAAATATTAATGGTAAAAGCCTACAGCAAGGACTATGCCTTCTCTTATGTTTAAAAAGTACCCATTGCATTGTGGAAGTTATCCAAAACAAATTATAAATATATCAAATTAAGCTTTGTACAAAACCCAGTTTTAAAATATTTTGTGGGAATCTAATTATCATATCTGATAACTGCAACTGTTCATTGCACATTTTAAGTGAATCTGTATAATATTTTAAATTTTGATTATTAAGTAGAACTCCCCATTCATTTCTTTGTAGAAATCTGTTTTAAAATTGGTATGATATGACATGGTATCTTTATCACTAGGATAAAACTGAATCTCATAGGTTTTTTTCCCCAAAACTGTATAAAGTTTTACAGACTACATGCTCTTCTTGTTCTAGGGATAAGGTATCTGTAGATAAACATCAGGTTACAGTACTTGTCCTGGAAATTAGAAACCACAGTTAACTTGAGTGTTGATGTTCTTTAGACAGTGAATGGAAGACATTCAACACTGAGAACTCCCTTTCCTTTCCATCCCCTCCTGTATTATTTTTAAAAAGCATTTTAACAAGGACACTATTTTCTCTTGTTCCCCCATCAAGGTGACCTTTAGATACTGAATATTATATATTACGGCAGGGGTAGGCAATAATTTTTAATGGGGGGCCACTCCAACATTTTGGCAAGTGGTCAAGGGCCACATTTCTACTGAGGGGTTTGGGGTCTGGGACAGAGGTTGGGTGTAGAATGGAGCTTGGAGTAGGAGACTGGGATGCAAGAGGGGATGTGGAGTCTGAGAAGGAGTTTGGGTGAAGGAGGGGGTTCTGATCTGGGGCAGAGACTTAGGGTGCAGAGTCCAGGAGGGGTTATGGGTGCAGGAGAGGATTCTGGTCTGAGGGAGGGGCTCTAGGAGGGGGTGCAGGGTCTGGGAAGGAATTGTGACCTGGGGGAAAGTTGTACAGATAGTTTGAGTGGTAGCATGGGGCAGGTAGTCAGGGGTTGGGGGGTGGGGGGAAGGGAGCGGGGTGCCAGAGGCAGGCTCTGGCTGGGAGGCACTTACCTAGGCAGCTCCCAGTCAACAGCCCTGCAGGAACCTGAAGGCTGCAGTCACAAGCTGCTCCACCTGGCTCTGCTCTGGGCAGATTGAAGGGGGGGGAAGGGAGGGAGGAAGGAGGCTTCATTGGCTGCCCCTTCTGCCAGCAAAATCTCAGCTGCTATTGGTTGGAAACTAGCCAATGGGAGCTGAGAGATTTTGCTGGGGGGGCGGAACAGAGTACAAAGCCTCCCTCCTGGCTTCCAGAATACAGCAGCCACATTTAAAGTGGCTGCCACTGTTCTGTGCTTAAAGGTCCCAGTGAGGCAGCTGTGGGCCGGATCCGGTGGCTTGGTGGACCAGATCCAACCTATTGGCAGCCTTTTGCCCACCCTTGTATTACCGACATGTGGGCATAGGGGGATTGATTTTTACCATATATTCTGAAAACACTTCATCTTTATAAACTAGATTAAATTTTACTTAATCCCATATTTTCTCAAATTATAATCCTTCTTAATTTACTGTTCTATCATTTTCATTGCTGTTTGTACCAGTTGATTTTTTTCATGATAAAATGTAAAGATTTAATAGACCTCATTCACTTGATAGAGTCTTTAGATAATTTAAGCCTTTCCCTTCTAAGCATGCATAACATTCACTGTAGGGCCATGAATATCTCTTGGGCAAGAAATTAATTTTCAACATTGTAATAAAAAAGCATGTGTCAAGGGTACGCAGCTCTTTTGTTAACTGGGTAAATTTCACTGCAGTGTTTGTCTGCAGCATGAGCATACTTACAAGTCAATTCTGCATCTGAACTACAATCTTCTCTTTAGAGTGTAGATTTAAGGGATTATTTTCAGGCTTGCAGTATTTGTTGAACAAGAACTTTTAAAAATATTTTTCTAAGGCAAAATCTGACATTACTCAGCTTTTGCTCAAACCTTAATTGGGCAAACTGCAGTCTTCCTTGGGGAGTTGTCACAGAGAGATTCAAAACAAAGGGCCTGATATGAAACCCACTGAAGTTCATGGGGCTTTGGATCAGTCTCAATCTTGCAGAGATTTTGACTCCTAGTGAGATTCAGTAGGCTATTTAAGCCATGTTTTGGAAAGGAAAATATGGATAATACACTATGTTTTGGTTACTGTACTGGTATGGTGAAATCAGTCTGAGAGATTTCTTTGCTACTCTACGCTGTAAAGCAAGGGCGAGGAACCTTTTTTGGGATCGGGGGGCCACTGATCCACAGAAAAATCAGTCAGAGGCCACACACAAGTCCGAAGCACAAAAAAAAAAAAAAAAAAAAATCCTCTAAAAAACCCCCAAAACCCAAACCCTCACTGATGTGGCCCTGTAGGGGTGCCAGATGGTTTCAACAAAAATACTGGACACACTTGACATTACATCACAATCTACATTACATCTTATTTAGAAAATACTGGACATTTATATTTTCTCAATTTGTTTCCTGAACAGAAAGCTCAAATACTGGACTGTCTGGTTCAAAACCGGACACCTGGCAACCCTAAGAAGGAGAAAGGCACTCCCACATTCCCCTCCCACACCAGATCTTAAGAGGACCCAGCTTAGTAGATTTTCTGTGCCCCAGCCCCACGGTGGGTCAGCGGGGGTCCTGGAGCACCAGCGGAGGCTCCCCCAATGCTGGGGGGAGGCCTGAGCCTCAGGGGCTGGATCCAGGTAAGCTGCGGGTCTCCCCCATCCCTGCTGTAAAATATACTAAAGAACAAGGAATTCTTTAAAGGAGTAAGGTGGTATAGCTGCAGTATTTTGTAAACAAGATATCTTCCTTATATAAAACTTGTCTGTATTCCTGGGGCTTAGAAACTAATACGAACTGACTGAAATTAAAGTGATTCTAAGTTGTTTAATAAATATAGCACATGGAGAGTATTTTGATATTGCCATCCACACAGATATAAAAACTGTTACCTTAGATGCCATAGACCATGAGTTAAAGAGGAGGTGGGGTAGTTTGTGAATATTAAATTGTATTTAGGAACTCTTTTTTGATCTTGGTATCTGGCCATGTGAATCAGACTTTTTCCCGGGAAAAGGTTACTGAGTGAAATTAGTACAGTGTTTTTCCCCCAAAGTTTGGTCTGCAGACTCTGGGGATCCACAGATTACATCTAATATTTGCAAAAGGATCTGCACCTGTCTTTGAAATTTTTTTAGAGATCCACAAATGTAAAAAGGCTGAAAACAACTAGATTAATATAATATTGGCTATACAGCTAAAAAAAAAAAAAATGTCCAACATATGCTCAGTGGAGCTATGCCAATTTACACTGGATGAAATGTGGTTCAATATGTGACTCCAACAAAATGTACTGGCTAAATTAAACTGATCTTTTGATGCAGGCAGTCTCTCTCTCCTTTCATGTAAAGGAACTTCACAGGTTTTAATGTTGATGAAGTACTTTCAGCATTCAGCAATAATGAGTCAGCCCTCGTTAGGCAGCCTTAGTGAGCAAGGTATGAGTATATGACGCAGGAGAACCTCAGAGATCTGAACACCTTGGGACTAGACTAGAGAGTAGTCCTGTGACACCTCAGAGACTAACAAAAATATATATATTGAGAGATTAACATGAACTTTGGTGGGCAAAGCCCACTTCTTCAGATAAGGTTGAGTAGGGGAAAAGGGAGGTTGTCTACAACTCAGAAATGTTTGTAACTCTAAACAAAATATTCTGATTGCTCTTTCAAAAGTTTACAAATTAACATTGACTTAATACAGCTTCACAGTGTAGTGTGTAGAAGAAAAATGCTGCTTTCTGTTTATTTTTTGGTAGTTTATGTTTATCATGGTACTGCACTGTGGGTTTTTTTGGGGGGTCTCTGTAGTTGCTTGATTATGTACTTTTGATTCCAAGTGAGGTGTGTGGTTGAACGGTCAATTTGTAACTCTGAGGTTCTACAAGATAGTGTGGGATTCCTACGTGATTGGTTTGCTCACGTTAGTGTTCTGGACCCTGATTAAAATTAAGCATATGCTAATGCTGTGGTATTAATTTTTACAGGTGATTAAAAAAAATCCTTCCCATTTCTTTCAGTTCTTGACACTTACTGTTCGAACATGTCAGTGAAAATATAAGGCTAGATCCTCAGCTGCTGTAAATCACCTGATGGAATTATACCGATTCACACTGAAGATCAGAACTATAATGTGCGGAATTCTGTATTTACCCAATGTAGTTAATCAAATGTTGTGACCTATCAATATGTGAGATAAAATCAAAGTTTCTTCCATCTCATAATAAGGAGTCTGAAAAATATTGGCAGTGAAAATGGTAGAATCTGCTTTTTAAAAAACACCTGCAATCATTTTTCTTGTGTGATTATAAAGCATTAGGATGGACTCTTAAGACCAAAAGATATGAGATGTTCATATCAGTCACTCAACAGAACTCTGAATTAGTAAATGTGCAGTTCCACCAGAGAATATGGAATTCCCAGATTTCAAAGTTTTTTGAGTGTTGCTCTCTGTGGTTATTCACTGTAAGATATGTGAGTGCTCTGGGCCCATGGTACTAGAAATTCTTCAATAATGATTTGCATTAGTTCCTCCTACTGCTTCCATCCAAAGACATAAGGATGACGTGTACTAACCACCTGTAGTTACTCTTCTACCACTTGCAATCTGGGATTGAACTTCTGGTATCTATTTCTTCTCTTTGGTGTTCAGCTTGGTGGAATCTGTAAATAACGAAAACATTATTCTTAGATTAGCTTTAGTGCTAGTTAATTAGCAGGAAATTGAGGGGATCTTCTCCCACTCATTCCCCCTTTCCTTTAGGACCATGGTGTCCAACCAGTTCTGAAGCAGTAGCCATTATAGTGGCTATTGCTATAGCGGACTAGTCTTACTCAACCAGCCAAATAGCCACACGTGGCTAGTGGCTAGCATGTTGGACACCACATCTTTCGGGCATTGATAAAACAGTCTAACTTGCCCCTGTGTTTTACCAGTGAGCAACCCTCATGAACATTGCCTGTACTACTTTAGGGAAGCTCATATCCCTTTAAATTTAATATGAGCCAGGCATTCCCTCCATATACCAGACAAGCTTGTGATTTCAGGCTCTGGAAGCACCATATGGAGTTTTCTATAAAGATCTGTTTGGATCTGGACCCCTGCTGTTCTGGAACCATTGGGCAGTATATGGGCAGTGTCTGATACCAGTGGTTTGGAGTTCTCCTCCAAACAGTGGGGCTACCTCCAGACTGCATCCCTCTGTCAGCAGAGGGATGCAAATAAAACACTTTGAAAGTGCAAATGAGCCCAGGATTTAAATATCCCAGGCTTCATTTGCATACTCATTTTCTGGCGCTGTGCCAATCACGCGACATTTGAAAGTGAAAGTGCTGTGTAGCCACAGTTCTACTGACAGGAGTACAGGATCTGTTGAAAAAGCTCCACGCTGTCGGCAGAACCACGCACTTCCACTTTCGAAATGGCGCATGATCAGCACAGTGCCGGAACGTGAGTATGCAAATGAAGCCTGGGATATTTAAATCCCGGGCTCATTTGCACTTTTGAACTTTATTTGCTCATTTAAGCTTTATTTGCATCCTTCTGCTGACAGAGGGATGCAGTCCGGAGGTAGCCAAGGACTCCATGAAGCAAAGACATAAGACAGACAAGAACAAACTCCTTACAAGCTGACCAAACTGGTTGTATCTGCCAGACATGCACTTCATACATCATTTGAAAGCTTATGATGTCTATTTTAAGATGAAGTATGGTGTGGAACTATCAAGTTCTATCAACTACCAGCTACCAAAGAAACAGGGATAAACAATGATAGCATCAGTGTTTTAAAATGACCACTTTGAAATATTTACATTTGTTTTATCACTGTATTACTGGAAGACATAAATTGGAATTTTAGGACCTCAGAGCATCACATCAGTCTGACGGGTACAATAAAATATATTAATTAATTTGTACAGGTATTAAAATGCAAAACAGTGGTTACATTTGAAGTCAACATAATTATTATTATCTTGTTCATTATACTCTTTGTCAAGAGCATGTGAGTTTTCACTGTCGTCTTTGCCTTGGTATGCACACAGTTTTGGGCCTTTGAAGAATAGAGGAAGTAAGTCATTACTGATATTTTTTCCATCCAAGTTCCAATGGTGTTTCAATACCTAGGTGTGAAGACATCAAAATATTTGTATGCCAGGAGGCTTTTTAAGGCATGCTCTTCAAAACTGTCTTCACATGGGGAGTTTGGCCAGTGACTTTTTTTTTTGATTGCTAAACTGAGATACAACCATTTCAGGTCTCTGGGGGTCTCTTTTTCTTTCTTGCTCCAACCTTGCTATGACCAACTTCCTTGCCACAGAAATTGCACATTATCTGTCACTGACTCCAAATTTGGCAAGGTTTCTGAAGCAGCTCCCTTTGTGGACAACATTAAACACAGATTTTTTTCCTCAATACCCAATATGGTGTAAATCTGTCTCAGCCCTGTTAATGCACGTGCAAGGGGAAGCAGAGGTGCTGGCATGCTCTAGGCCCAACTTGCCACTCCACCCCAGACTTCACCCCTACTTGACTCCTTCCCCCCAAGTCCATGTTCCCACCCTGCCTATTCCCACCCCTTTCCCACATCTTCCTGTTCCCTCTCCTGAGTGTGCCCCATCCCAGCTCCTCCTCCTCCTCCCTGTTGTATGTGGTGAAACAGCTGATGGTGGTAGACAGTAGGCACTGGAAGGAAGAGGGAGGAGTTGATCACTGGGGCCACCTGTGGGCAGGAGTCGGAGGGGGGCGGCAGAGAGGTAACTGGCTGCTGGTGGGTGCTAAGCACCTGCTAATTTTTCTCCATGGGTGTTCAAACTCCAGAGCATCCAACAGCATCAGTGCCTATGACTGGAAGCCAGGTTCAGAAGTCAGGCATGAGAGCATCACCAATTGCATGCACAGCTTTGAAGCAACACTTGTACAGTTTGCTGCTAATGGTGCTTGTTTCAATCCACATGTTATGTATGTGTTCCATGCTTTAGATTAGAAAATAGTGAACAGTGAGAACCAAAATGTCTGTATCAAGTGACCTAATTATTATAGTTCCTTTGACACCAAGAGACCCAAAAGTCATATTGGCACATACAGCATGCAGAAGCATCCTTCTGTGAGTACTCTACAAGTTATGGGCTTCTTCAACACCTCTATTAGAGATGAGTTTTGCTTCTTCACCATTGGTAAAGCCTCCAGGAAGGAGTGTTTGTGTCGGTTGCTCTCCTGCACCTTAAGATGCAAGGAATTTTATAAGTGACTGCTTATTGGATAAACAATGAAAAGTCCTGTGGCACTTTATAGACTAACAGATTTATTGGAGCATAACCTTTTGTGGGCAAAGACCCACTTCGTCAGATGCATCCAATAAATCTGTTAGTCTATAAGGTGCCACAGGACTTCTCGTTGTTTATGCAGATTCAGACTAACACGGCTACCCCTCTGATGCTTATTGGATGTCATGTTAAGAAACTTTCTCTATGGAGTCACAGAGCATCCGTCAATCACTTGGTATTTCTTCAGTCCAACCCGAGATCCTGTCCAGCACTGTCTGCAGTTTTCACAGTTACTGTTGTCATATCTGTCAAAGACTTCAACTACAGAATTAACATAGTCAAATCCTTTTATGACCTGCATCGAGTACTCGGCAGGTAATTCACTGAATGCATGGAATTTGCTTTGAGCCACCTCTTCTATGACAGCCATACCACCTCGGATATACACTGTGGTTTCTTTGTTGCAAGCCCTTTCAACCTGAACTTCCAACTGATGTCTTATTTCAGCTGTGCCTGTTCTTCTCACTGTTGCACTTCCATGCTGATGGAACAAAGGCACCGGTCCCATTGATTAATTAAGACGGCGACATTAAAATATCTTCTTTGCATCATGCTGAGGGCAATACTTTTTGAGAAACAATTTCTGGATTGACAGAAGCTGTCATTGGCCAAATTTAAGTCTGGAAAGAGAGGGACATATTGGCCATGCCACCAATGTTTTGATAGCTTCTTCTTCCCAGTCAAGAAATCTGGTAACTGTTCCATCATAGTCAAGTCCACCTCTTGCAGATCTCTCCATTTGTTCTTCACCAACTTCTCCTATTTTTAAAGAAGACTCTTTGTTAACTTGCCATTACATGAAGTCTGGGAGATATATTGATAAGCACCTCTAGATGTTCAGGATCAAATAGTTTTGTCATATTGCTGATGACGTTGGTAAGAGCTGTAACATGCTTTCACCCCCCTCTTCTTCAGTATGGAGGCAAGGACTTGTTTATACTTTGTCTTCACTACTCATTCTTGCTAGGCCATACCTTTCTTTCATAGCTTTTGCATATTTCATATTCATGAAAGCTGTGTATTATCTCTAATACTAATACTGACCTGGGCACAAGTGTCAGAGTACCAAAAAGCTAGTTTCTGTAATATGTGCAAGGCTAGTACTGCATGTTTAGACAGTTGCAAATTAAAACCTTCTATTAGACAGACTAGATGATACATTATAAATACTCATAGACATCAACACTCAAAGAGAAAAGGAAGGCTACTTACCTTACAGTAACTGGAGTTCTTTGAGATGTGTAGTGCCTGTGGCTGTTCACAACCTATCCTCCTCCTGTCCCCTTGGGTCAACCTGATTTGTAGTAGAGGTGAAATTGGGGAATGGCTGGACTACACCACCCTTTATGGTAGTATAAGGAGACACAGGGCTCCAGAATAGACGAAGAGATACTGCTATTGTAGAATTTTTGGTCCTGCATCTGAATGATAACACAAGTAGATATCCACAGGAATCCGACATCTTGAACTGCAGTTACTATAAGGTGGATAACCTTCTTTTTCATAACTGCAAAATTTCTTTTTTTTTTGCTGACTTGCCTAAATCGATTCTTTAAGAAATTATCACTTCCTAACCTGACCAAAAATGACATTGTGTGTTAGAAATATTTCCACATTCATGGTTTATAGGAAATATATGTAATGGAAGGCTAGTATTCAGTAGCACACACTGATGATATTGAAATCCACTGATTTCCTCTTGGGCTTTTCTACTGTCTTTGCATTTTAAATGTATTCTCCTATCACAGGCCTAATTGATTATGTTCTAAACATTCTAAGGGTGTTATTTATATATTAACCCATTAACCCCATCTTTCCCTGTTGCTACTGACATGCCTCCATGGTGTATTGAAATCTTTGGATGAGAAGAACCAGGTAGCCATTGAATACCTATTAATTCAAATGGTGCTTTCATTTATGGAAGCCAAATGGTGCTTTCATTTATGGAAGCACCATTATAGAATAATACTGGAGGCATTATACTGTAGATTATCACCAATGTGTAACCAGCTTTCGTTGCTGACTTCACTGGAAAAAGTCACTTAATTATTTCTTTCTGGTAGCATTGTGGAGCCAGTACAGCCATGGGGGAGGTAAGCTAGCGTTAATTCTAGCTCTCACATCATCAACAGAATTGTTAACTATACTTCAGCTGCAGAATCTTTCACTTTTTGCTTACCCATCATTGTAGTTAATAACTTGACCTTTGGATTTGATTTGGCATTTTCAAGGCTACCAGCTTGAAATACACTCTCATTACATTTGATAAAAGAAATCCATTGAAAGATATAAACATCAGGGCCATGTACAATGGGGGCAAGCAGAAGCTCCAATCAGTTGGGGCCCAAAATTCATCCAGGGCAGGGAGAGTGAGCTCCTTGACCATGGGAGTTGGGTGGGAAGCCAGCTCCACTGGCCTTGGGGCTACATCAGAGAGAGCTAATTCCTCCAGCTGCTGGGATGGGAGTGAGAGGGACGACGACACTCCTTCGTTGTCAAAAGCAACCAAAGTTTTATTCATGTGCACGCACCTGAGTAAGCTTAGAAACGTCATTCCTCTTCCCAGACCGGCCAACTTGTCTTTGATTCTGTTGTTTTCCTGCTTTTCTAGTGCTTCTCGTATGTACCACAGTAACTGGAAGTGTCCCACCAACTCATTGGATTTCTTTTTCTTAACTAGTAACATCTGTTCTCCTGGCATCATTTGCAATAATGAGAATGTTTGTTTGGTTTCTAAAGAGAACATTTGTTTCCTTTACAAATTTGGCCGTTACAAATATAATACTGTTTAAAATTCAATTTAAAAAACACTTTTTACAGACTCAAAACCAGTTGCATTTTTAGCAAAAACAACAAGGGGTTCAGTGGCACTTTAAAGACTAACAACTTTAAAGACTAGAGTATTAGAACATAAGCTTTCATGAGCTACAACTCACTTATTTTTGCAAAACATTGTGTGAAGGAGCACACATTTTCAAGCAAAATTAGCTTCATTTTTCAAATTTAAATGTTTTTTGCATAAAAATGTGAAAATGGTGGGATTTTAAAATATTTTCATTGTGAACATAGCCATTTGTTGGCTAGCTTTGCTAAAGCAAAATTTAGGGAGTGGGGAATTATTTCTAGTGTAATGTCAAAAATGATAAGGCAAAATTCCATGCAATAAAAATGGTGATTTTTGCCCAAACTGTGCAAGTTTATAATGGAGGAAGGTATGGTCTTTGGTAGTGAGATTTTTGGATATTTTATATCAGTTATAGGATATAATACTTTATGTAGCAGGTAATTAGTATTATGCTGGGGAATGAACTACTTAAAGCACTGAGTGCTACAACACACTTATTATCATGGCACAATGATGCATATAGCTTTTACCTTTCCAAGTTCATACTAAAAACAGGTCCAGTCTGAACAAATCTATGAGGTTTTTTTTATAGCTGCCATTAATTTTAGTGCACTCCCTTTGCTGTTGAATAGCCAGTGCTGTTGTGTGTATCTAGCTTTGCAGATACACTTAATATGCTGACCATTAACAATTGCAAATGTCTTCTTCTAATCTACCTTGTATATTGGTATGGTCCTAATTTCTACCAAGGGTCATGGAGAGGGGGACCTTGGTTTAGGAAACTAGTAAAGGGATTTGAAGATTTTCACCTGTAGGTCACTTCATATATCAGGTTGATACTGACTAAATGGAATTGCCATCCTAACCACTGTCAGAGAACCAAAACAATATACCTGAAGTGGGTGGGCTCTGGCTTTTGCTTCTCAAAGAAGTAAAGTAAGAAAATGGAGCAAGGATGTGGCTGCCTTGAAGTAAGAGGGGCACCTAAAGCTGTATCCCAAAGTTACCAATTTGGAACATAAGCTTTTTTAATAGGGAAACATGACTGCAAACTTTTAGAATTCACATGGAACCACAGCTATTGTCATATAAAGTGCACTATGAACAATCGAGAGACTGAGAAATGTATGATTGTTTGAAGTATAAAACCTCTTTGCTATAGCTGGCTGTGCAGTCTTTCAATTCTAATAGCTGAAGAACAACCCATCAGTTACAAATGGCTGTCTTGAAATTCAGAAAACCAGTTAATCGGTAAGAATGTCTAGCAGAGGTTATTGTAACTTTTTTCTCTCCAAGAAATGCAGCTTATACCATCATCTGGTCTGCACTTGCTGGGTGAGAATTTACTTGATCATTTTCTAATTTAGTCACCTGTAGAACACAGTTCTTCATTCCAGTCTTTAACCAAGAAAATCTGCATTCTGAATAGTGGGAGTGGGGAGGGGAAAGTGTCATAGTGAGGACACTTCATTCTCCACTATGAATTTGGAGGAATAAAAGAGCCCAACCCCAGAAATCAATGCACTTCCTGTGTGCAGTGATGTGCTAACTAGCACCGCTTACCTTTCTGTCTCATTCTGGGATGCATCAGTGGCATGAAAAGCATGCAGTAATCTCAATGATTCCTAAATTAACAACCTGAACTAGTGGTCATTTCAAATTTCTTTTAATACTTATAATAAAATGCCAAACACGCATTGAGATACACTATGAATGAATGCTATTGGTAACGTGTATTTATCCTTTTTTTCAACTACTGTACTTAAATTTCTCATATCTTTCTAAAAAAAAAAAAAAATCACATCCTGTAAATTCTATTATAGGTTATGTTTAAAGCTATCAATTAATGAAGATACATTTGTGCATTTCTCTACTTTGACATTAATTACACCATAATTCATCATATAAAAATAGTCATCTTAACAAAAATTCAATTTTTCTTAAGATTAAATATCATCAGTTTAAAGCCTGAATGGAAGTGCTTCTTGCTTTGTCAGGAATATTTCTTAGTATTTTTATATAGTGATATAAATTTCTGGCATATTAGAAGTGTGTGCATTTGTGAGGGCATCACATTTGAGTGTGCACACTGTTTGTGCCCTAAAAGTTGTAGGGCCCTGTCAGGGGGTATGCCCCTGGCATGGGGTGCGCCCCCCCCTTTTTCTAAGGTCCCGTTGCCCCAGTCCTGGCCCTTCAATCAGGGCATACACGGTACTAATAGTCACAATACCAAGTCCTGGCCCCTCTATCAGGGCCTATACGGTGCTAACCGTTCCAATATACAGTCCCGGCCCCTCTATCAGGGCCTATACGGTACTAACAGTTCCAATATAAAGTTCTGGCCCCTCTGTCAGGGCATATACGGTACCTGAGGCCTAGCCCAGGGAAAAGCCTCTCCCAGCCGGGGGTGCTGTCCCAGGGAGCAGAAGGGGGTGGTAGGGGACCCGGGCCCTCCCTCTCCACCGGGTCCCAGCCCAGGGCCCTTTAGGCAGAGACTATTGCTCCTGCCTGCTCAGTGGGGAATCCAGCCCCTCTACACCGAGCTGTGATAGCAATCCCTTGCCCTGGGCTGCTTCCTACCGCCCTGGGCCCCCTATAGTCGGTCCTTACCGCGGCTGGCGGTGTAGGTGGTCCGGTCCCTCAGGCGGGGTTGGCTGCTGGCTTCACTCCTGGAGTCCGATGCTGGCCCTCTCTCTGGCCGCAGCTGCTGCAGGAACACCAGGGTTGCTGCCTGGGCCCTTCTACCCACCAGCTGCCTCCACTCCTGCAGGGCTCCCTCTGCCTTTATACTCTGGCTCCACTGGGAGCAGGCCCAGCGGGGGGGAGGGGGGCTCTTTCAGCCAGCTGTGCCTGTGCTACTCCCAGCCCTTCAGTGCGGGGCCTGTTCGCCCCGTTACAGGCCCGAACTTCATGGTGTTGACAACCCGGAGTCAGAACTGTGAAGAAGGTTCTCAACAGGATTAGAATATAAAACACAAATAACAAGACAAGATTATTATGTACAGCTGGTTGTTTTGTTTTATGGCTCAGTTCTACAATTGCCAATCACCACTTGTGAAGCAGTGACTAAATGTAGAGAGTAGGGGAAAAATAGAGGAGGATAGAGCACACTGCATCCAGTGTTAGCTATAAAGCATATCCATAACTGATTTCTTTAGTAGAGTCTTACGTTATCTTGAAGCATGGATAAATTACGTGGGAAGATGCTTGTCCTTGAATGAGGATCCTTTTGGACTGGATATTAAGCTGAGCTTCATGCTGTGCCACTAAAGAGTAAGGAAAATCAGCTATTGCATGTGCATTTCTGGATAGTAGAATGCAGTTCTTCGTTTTAAAGAGAGGTGATGTGCATTGTGTTCATCACATTCAGCTATAGCTCTGTTTTATTTATCTCTGATTTGTGTGTGTGTGTGTGTGTGTGTGTGTGTGTGTGTGTGATTTAAAATATTGATTTATACATGTCTGTGAAACATGACTGTGTTTTACATAACAGATTCCATAACAACCAGTCACGCCATTCTCACAATCGAGCTACTTCAAACAAATACTAGTATACTTTCACTTGTTGTTTCCCTATATATAAATTAGATGTATTCAAGATGTCAGGGCTTGATGAATTTCGTCCTAAAGCAATCTCAAGACATTAGTAATTATCTGTGAGAACTCCTGGTGGACAGGTGAGGTTCCAGAGGATTAGAGAGAGGCAAACATACTACATGTCTTTAAAAAGCGGAACAAGGATAATCTAGGGAATTAGGCCAATCAACGTAACTTCAAAGCCTTGAAAGATAGTAGAACAAATTATTAAGCAATCAATTTGTAGGCACCTGGAGGATTATAGAGTGAAGAATAATAGCCACCATGGATATATCAAGAACAACTAATGTGAAACAGCTCTGATTTCCTTCGACAGGTATAGTGACCTAGTGGATAGCAGGAAAGGATAGTCTTGACATAGTTTGATTTTTAGTAAGGCTTTTAACAGTCCCACATATCATTCTCATAAACAAAGTATGGAAATGTATGGCCTAGATCAAGTTATTCTGTGGTGGGTGCTCAGCAGGTTGAAAGATGATACTAAAAAAGTAGTTCTGGTTCCCTGTCAAATTGGGAGGACATATCTAGTGGAGTCCTACAGCCGTCTGTCCTGGGTCCAGTCCTTATCAATATTTTAATCGATGACTTGGATAAAGGAATGAATGGTATGTTTAAAAAGCTTGCAGATGATACCAAACTGAGAGGGGTTGCAAACACTTTGGACGATAGGATTAGAATTCAAATTGGAAAACTGGTCTGAAATCAACAAGATGATATTCAGCAAAATACTAAACTTAGGAATGAAAACTCAAATGCATAGTGTGACCAGATAGCCTGTTTTTAAAGTGAGAGTCCCATATTTAACCCTTCCTGCAGCTATCCTGACTTTTTAAAAAAATAGACAAATTGTCCCATGTTTTCAGTCTCTCCCCCACCCTTTAAAGTACTAGTGGGTCCTGCTGCTGGCCAGACCCCTGCTCGCCAGCCAACTACCCACTAGAGGTGAGTGTGGGGTCTAGTGATGGATGATGAAGGTGAGTGTGCAAGGCTGGCGGTGGGGCCAAAATGTAGTAAACAGGGCCAGCTGCTCCTCTTGCTGACAAGCAATGAATAATTGATAGGGCAAACAGGATAAAATCATATAGTATACTGTAATAAATTCAGCCTTAGAAAAACAGCATATTACTATGCATACTAACTGTAAGAGAAAAGCCCTTTCTGCTTTAGGATACACAGAGCTGAAAATATTTTACTCTGAACGTTTTTATGTTTTACACTAGACCTAGAGAAAATTCATTAATATAAACAGAACACAGTAGTAAATTGCAGTTATGTGGGCTAATAAGGGGAACTAATGATTATAACAATTTGCAAGTTTATTTGCTTTGTTCCAGTGACCAAGTCTTTGAGGTAAAGCAGATTTGCTTTAGATTAATGGTGGGTGAACAATTCCGTGAATAATTTGCCAACTAATTTAAGATAATTTATAGTTTTCCTGAATGTATTCATTACTTTTTGTTCAGATCTTTTGAGTTGAACAGTTTTCATTCTATAGATTGTTCAAACAGGTTGACGTGAATAGTCATGCTGGGTGACTGCTGAATTTATACGGTATTGCTGGTTTCCTGAATGGGCGACCTACCTCACAGAGGGCTCAATCTTTCAAAGTGCTGAGGTGCCTGGACCTGATCCAGCAGAGTATTTAAGCATATGGTCAACTTCCAGCATGTGAGTGGTTCCCCTGACTTCTGTGGCATTATTAATGCTCTTAAAGTTAAGATCAAAGAGCTTCCAGTGCAAATACTTTGGTGAATAGCTAATTGCTGTAGGATTCATTATGTAGTTTCTGCTTTCCTTGAACATTCTTATTAGAAAAACTTTCCTTACTTGAAGCTTTGTGCATAAGCAAATGAAATGGCTTTGAGTACTAGTGAAGTGAGTTGATGGGCTTCATTCATACTAGCAGAAAGAGAAAGATGAAGGAAAGTGGGGAGGGAGCTAATAACTGGTGGACATCAAGAAAACTAAGTGTTTGTTTAATGCTTATTTTGCTTCGGGTTTTCACTAAATATGTTAATGGTGACCAGGTATTCAACACAGCTAACAAGAAGGTAAAAGAAATGCAAGTCACAGTAGGAAAAGATTAGGTTCAGGAATATTTAGGTAAATTAGAAATGTTCTTCTCAACAGGGCCTGATGAAATTCATTCTAGGTATTTAAGGACTTAGCTGAAGCAATTTTGGAACCATTAGGTATTACTCTCAGAACTCTTGGTGGATAGGTCAGGTCCCAGAGAAGGGCAAAACATAGCACTCAAGGGATACAGAGGACCAGAGAAATTATAGACGAGTCAGCCTAACTTTAATACCTGGAAACACACTGGACCAAATAATCGATCAATTTGTAAGCACCTAGAGTATAATAGACTTTTAAGGAATAGTCAGCATGTATTTGTCAAGACCAAATCATGCCAAACCAACCTAATTTTTTCTTTGACAGGGTAACTGGTTTGGTGGATAGTGGCAAAAACAAACAAACAAACAAACAAACAAACAGTAGATGGGATTTCTTGATTTTTAGAAAGGCTTTTGACATAGCCATATAGTTTCACGTGACATTCTTATTAGCAAACTAGGGAAATGTGGTCTAAATGAAATTATTATAAGGTGGGCGCACAACTAGTTGAAAGACCATATTCAAAAAGTATCAGAGGCGTAGCCATGTTAGTCTGAATCTGCAAAAGCAACAAGGAGTCCTGTGGCACCTTATAGACTAACAGATGTATTGGACCATAAGCTTTTGTGGGCAAAGATCCACTTCGTCAGATGCATGTAGTGGAAATTCCAGAGGCAGGTATAAATATACAGGCATAAAAAAGAGTACCAGTCAAGAGTAAGGCTAGCGATAACGAGGTTAATTCAGTCAGGGAGGATGAGGCCCACTTCTAGCAGCTGATATGGAGGTGTGAACACCAAGAGAGGAAAAACTGCTTTTGTAGTTGGCTAGCCATTCAGTCTTTGTTTAATCCTAAAATGATTGTGTCAAATTTGCAAATGAACTGTAGCTCAGCAGTTTCTCTTTGAAGTCTGTTCTTGAAGTCTTTTTGTTGTAGGATGGCTACCTTTAAATCTGCTATTGTGTGTCCCGGGAGATTGAAGTGTTCTTCTACAGGTTTTTGTCTGTTACCATTCCTGATATCTGATTTGTGTCCGTTTATTCTTTTATGTAGGAACTGTCCAGTTTGGCCGATGTAAATGGCAGAGGGGCATTGCTGGCACATGATGGCGTATATTACATTGGTAGACGTGCAGGTGAATGAACCAGTGATGGTGTGGCTGATCTGGTTAGGTCCTGTGATGGTGTTGCTGGTGTAGATATGTGGGCAGAGTTAGCACCGAGGTTTGTTGCAGGGATTGGTTCCTGAGTTAGAGTTACTGTGGTGAGGTGAGAATTTGCTTCAGGTTGGCGGGTTGACTGTGGGCAAGGACTGGCCTGCCTCCCAAGGCCTGTGAAAGTGAGGGATCATTGTCCAGGATGGGTTGTAGATCACTGATGATGCATTGGAGAGGTTTTAGCTGCGGACTATAGGTGATGGCAGTGGTGTTCTGTTGGTTTCTTTCTTGGGCTTGTCAAAAAGTAGTTATCGAGATGACACCAAGCTGGGGGTGGGGATTGTAAGTACATTGGAAGATATTAGAATTCAAAATGACCTTGCAAATTGGAGAATTGGTCTGAATTCAACAAGATTAAATTCAATAAAGGCAAAGTACTTCATTGAGGAATGAAAAATCAAGAGCTCCAGTACCCCAAATGGGGAATAATTAGGCAGTAGTATTGCAGAAGAATCTTGGGGTTAGAATGGATCACATGCTGAATGAATCAATGTGCTGAAACTGTGAAAAAGGCTGCTACTGTTCTGGGTGTATTAAGAGGAGTGGTGTATGTAAGACACATAAGGTAAGTATAGTACTCTACTCAGCACTCTTGAGGCCTCAGCTGAAGTACATTGTCCAGTATTAGGTGCCACGCTTTAGAAAGACGTGGATGAATTGGAGGGAGAGCAACAAAAATAGGTCAGGTTTTCTAAACTCTTTATTACGAGGAAAGGTTAAAAGTATGCACGAGTAGTTTTGAGAAAAGAAGGCACTCTGTGTGTGTGGGGAGGGGGTGGGGTGTAACCTGACAGTAGTCTTCAGATTGTTCTAAAGAGGATGGTGATCAATTGTTCTCAATGTGTGCTGAAGGTAGGATAAGAAGTTGTGGGGTTACTTTGCAGCAAGGGAAATTTAGATGAGAGATTATGAAAAATGCTTTTTAACTAGCATGGTAAGGAAGGTCTGGAATAGGTTTATAAGGGGACAGAGGATTTCCGCTCATTGGAGGCTTTTAAAAACTAGTTGGACACCTGTCAGGGAAGGTCTAGGTCTACTTGGTTCTACCACAGCAAATGGGGCTGGATTTAGCAATTTGGAGGTCCCTTCCAGCACTACATTTCTATGATTCTAAAAGACTTCTGGCTGCTCCACTGAGGGGCTGTGTGACCCTAAACAGGAATAGGAGGTTGTCTAGCTTTGCCTGAGCCTTGGGAAATCACTGAAATATTGACTGTAGTCCCTGGACTTTTTTCAAATAATGTGTTTGCCTGTCTGATAGAAAAAGTTGGGCAGCATGACCCTTTGGGTTCATAATTATGGGCCAGATTATGTTCACATTTACACCAGAGTAAATCTCATATAACTCAAATGAAGTCTATGTACAGTAAACTTCCGATAATCCGGCACCTTTAGGACCCAGGGGGTGCCGGATTATCAGATATGCCGGACTATCGGAAGGGGGCTATGAGGGGTCTAGGGTGGTGTGGGGGGGGATGCCACCCCAGACCCCTCATAGCCCCCCCTTCCGATTATCCGGCTCTGCCCCAGGCGACCGCGATTCAGCCGCTCCTGGTCAGTTTCAGCAGCAGCTGAATCGGGACGCCTGCGGCAGAGCAGCTGGGGTGCTGCCGGGTTGGTCCGGTAGTGCCGCCCCTTGGCGCTGCGAGACCAACCCGGCAGCACCCCAGTTGCTCTGCCCAAGGTGTCCCAAGTCGGCCGCGCTGAAATTGACCAGCGGCTGACTCCGGGAAGCCGGGCACCTCAGGCTTCCGGAGTCAGCCGCTGGTCAATTTCAGCGGCGGCTGGGACGCCTGGGGCAGAGCAGCTGGGTGCTGCGGGTTGGTCGGTAGCGCCGAGGCAGCGCTACGGACCAACCCGGCAGCACCCCAGCTGCTCTGCCCAGGTATCCCCAAGTCAGCCGCCGCTGAAATTGACCAGCGGCTGACTCCGGGAAGCCGAGGCAGAGCTGCTCTGCCTCGGGCTTCCCGGAGTCAGCCCCTGGTCAGTTTCAGCGGGTGGCTGACTTGGGGACAGCTGGGTTGCTGCCGGGTTGATCTTGCAGCGCCGAGGGGCAGCGCTGTGGGACCTACCGGCAGCACTCCAGCTGCTCTGCCCCCAGCTTCCCCGATTCAGCTGCTGGTCAGTTTCAGCAGCGGCTGAATCGGGGAAGCCGGAGGCAGAGCAGCTCCAATGGTCCGGCTGCCCGGAGCACTTCCGGGTTCCTGATGGTGCCGGACCATCAGGAGTGCTGGACCATCAGATGCCGGATGAATGGAGTTTTACTTTAGTTGAATCAGATTTTTACCAGTGTAACTGAGAACAGAATTTGGCTTTATAAACCTAATTTATTTTTAGGTATGTCCCCAAAACTGAGGTCTGTAATTCAAACTGAAGTCTAACACAGCAGACCAAATTTCTATTCTGAGTCACATCCTGAGCAATCCAATTGAAACAAGTGTTGCTGAATGGGATACCTGTCAGATTAGAATTTCTCTGTCCCTAACTCAGGCTAGCAAGGTGATAAAAAGCATTCCACTTCTTATATTTAGGTTGGCATATCAGCCAAAACTTAATTCCTTTGTTTTTGTCAATAGAAGGTAAAGTTTGATTTTTCTTAATCCTAGTATTGCTGCTTCAGCACCTAGATTTTGCAGTAATTGATATATTTCTTTATAACACTTTGGAGGTATTGCTTTCCAATATTTAGTTTTAAAACAGAAGCAGATTTATAGCAGTGATTTAAAGTAGGCATTAAAACCAAGCAAACTTTGTGGGGGTTTTACATTTAAGTGTAATTTTTTTCATAACCTTTATTTTAAAATTTCCTTGCTGGCTGAAATTTGTGTGCCAAACAAGTCCAAAGAGAAATTGTAGGTGTTTTTAATGGGAACAATAATAGATCTTTACCTAGTCTTGTTGTGCTACTTATATAGTAATATTACATTAGTATAGGTCAAGGACTAATTCCACAAAGACTTAAGCATATAGCTTAACTTTGTATACTGAGTCATTCCACTAGAGTTATAGGAATGGAATATTCTGATTCCCTAGACACCTTTTAAAGTCTAAACTACCAAGCACAGAATGTGGAGGTAAAACACACTTTGTGTGTTATCTCTGAAGTGCTGACGTTTAATGGAATACTGCCACAGTACCACAGGGCAGCCCTTCACTACCATGAGTGGTGTTTCTCTACTAGTCTGACCTTGTGGTTTCCTAGCCATAAACATACACAAGCCATTTTCCTTTCACCAATGTGCTTTTAATCTTTGGGGTGAAAGCATAATATGACATGCCACAGATGTAAACAAGGAGGAAACTTCCAAGCAGATTTCTTTCCTCTTTCAGGCTCACACACCATGTTCACGCTGAGCTTCCCGTCTACTTCCTGTTCCTCCCCCATAACCTCTCCATTACTGAATCTATTGTCCTGTTAGCCCTTCAATTGCCACCCAAGTGTCACAAGAAACTGTTTAATTGAATTCAGGTAAGCCTGCAGTCCTTCCCATGCTGCAGCAACCTTAAGTGACGAGGGTGCACCAGATAGTACATGTTCTACTTTCCCACTGAGTCAGGAATTTGTACAGGTTGAACCTCTCTAGTGTAGCACCCACGGGACCTGACCAGTGCTGAACCAGAAAATTGGCCAGACCACGGGAGGTCAATATTGTTTAGCAGCATTATTAATACTTTTACTGCTTACTGGGCTCTTAGAAGACATTTAGGGGTAAATTAGAGCTAAATAACAGCTCAGAGCACTGAGAGTCAAGACTGGTGGTAGCAAACAAATTTATGGGCCCACAGGAAGCGTAGCCACACCCATGGAAAGTAGACATCCGAATAATTAAAATCATGTCAGACCACGGATGGTGTCAGATCAGAGAGTGCTGGGCTAGAGAGGTTCAACCTGCAGTGAAGATAATGGACTTGCAGTGTTCTCTGGCCAACAGGCAGGGGACAATATACATTATATCACTTGAGCCTAAATTCATATTTGACAGATTGAAGGTTGCAAATCTTTTTCTAGCAAATTTATTTTGATATCCAGTCCAGATCCTGTTGGATGTTGGTGCATGAGACTTGCATTAGGGGAGATAGCATTCTTCAACGTAAATTATGGCCATAATCTGTCATTAATCAGTTTTTTCGACGGGTTTATGCGCAGTGATTTACAATTACAGGAGCTAATGCATTCTGAAAACTTAATTGGCTGCATAGATGTTTCTAATATTTTTTTAAGAAGACAGCTTTCTATTTGACATTGTATTGCTACTGTAACTGCTAGTAAAACTAACTGATGCCATTACCGGGCAGTTAACTTGCAGCAAGCCAAGTATTAAAGTTTACTATTTATGTGGCACACTGTTTTTTGCAAAAGGAAATCTGCCTTGATGAATAATTTAAATCCCAGTTTCCCTGCAAGTCTATAATCACGTGCCCTATAGAGATTGGAGTACATTCTGCTATGAGTATTGTGTAAAAGATTAGTAACTCCTTGGTGGCAATGCTGCTATAACAGTGTGAATTGCACTTTTTAATTTGTCTTCCCAGCTGACAGAGCATCTAATTATACTTTACAAAATCTATTTTAAATTATACTTTTTAAATCCTTAGTTGAAAGATTTACATGAAAAAGGTAAAGATTAAATAAATTATTTTAAGTCATATCAGCAAATCATTTTAATGAGATCATCATTTCTTCTGTGTTTGAAACAGAATGAGCATTTTATTCTCACCATGTTTAGTTCCAGTCATTCAAACCAGCAATGACTAGATGCAAGTTTTACAATACATTTAGATGTAAAATATGTGATAAGCCTGCTTTGTATTATAACATTATGCAAGCGCTCTAATAACTAACTTGTTAGCTATCTCAGGACTGAAAAGCATTTATATAAAAAGTCTTATGGAAGACCAAAACTTATTCTTTCACCAGTAACACTGAGCAGAAAATCAGTAATTTTTATTAATCAGATTAAGTTATGAAGACGTAAAATGCACATATATTAAATGACAATGTTACATTGCTCTGAATTCCTTTTTGCCTACTGTCTCGGTCTCTTAGCTACATTACTGAAAATTAGGAAACATAATAGCTGATCTACTTAATGGTGCATAAGATAATACATTTTATTCATGTTCTCTCAATCTGTGTGTGACTGTGTAAGGTTCATACTTTTATTATAGAAATGTGGAATATTTTCCAGATACTCAATTATCTGAATTAATATTATTGAACTGTTAATGGCTTACTCAATAGCTAGTGGGATTTTGTCATACTGAGACAGTATTATTATTTATTACAATGGCAGTAGTACTGCCAGACTGCCATTCAAGGCAGTACTAGGCACTGTACAAGCATGTAGATAGACAAGGTTTGGGCTCCAAAAGGAAGTGTAACAAGCAATGGGCAATTGATACAAGATTTGTACAAGATCAGAGTTGAATTTCTGAGGGAAAAAATTCTTAATATCTGGGCTACGTCTACACTGGCGCGTTCTCACGCAAAAACTCTTTTGCGGAAGAGTTCTTCTGCAAAAACTCTTCCAGAAGAGAGAGTCTACACTGGCATGTGCTTTTGCGCAAGAGCATCCATGCCAGTGTAGACGCTCTCTTGCGCAAGAAAGCTCTGATGGCCATTTTAACCATAGGGCTTTCTTGCGCAAGAAATTCATGTTGCTTGTCTACACTGGCCTCTTGCACAAGAACAGTTGCGCAAAAGGGCTTATTCCTGAGTGGGAGCGTCAGAGTTCTGGTGCAAGAAGCCCTGATTTCATACATTAGAACGTCATTTTACTTGCGCAAGAACATGCGGCCAGTGTAGACAGGCAGCAAGTTTTTGTGCAAGAGCGGCTGCTTTTGCGCAAGATCGCGCCCGTGTAGACACAGCCTTATTGTTATATATGTACCAGATCCTTAGGAGCAAGTTGGGGCCAGAGAGGTTGTAGCCACAGCACTTTGCTGTCTGCAAACCTTGTCTGTCAGAACACTGCCTAATAGATCATAACTGTGATGGAACTGAGGACACACCATGAGAATACTTCATTGGAAGTTACAGCCAGCTTCAAGTTTTGATCAGGGCAGAGCTCTAAGGTCACACCATTTAGGTGACTTTGGGTTGTCATTCCCTTTCCTCACAAATTGTGCTGAGATCCAAGGATGTGTTCCTATGTATTTTTGAAAGGAATGCTTATTATAAGACCATTACAATGAATAATGTTCACACTGAGTCTGAGCTTCACTGGGGCTCAGGGAAGTTCAGATCTGTAATTTTATTCTCGTGCATCTCTAATCATTATCTAAGTTCCTACTTTCCATTTCTCAAACAAGTACCATCCTTCACTGTTCATTCAGTCTTAGGGCCATGGAGAGTTTAAGCAGGGCTTGGCTTTGGCCTAATTTTGAGCCTTGTGTGGGAATGTTAATCTGCATGAAAACATGAATGAAGTCGGTCAAAATTTTTATTTAGTTCTTTTTATTATGACAAATGGTCATCCCTCTAAATGGCAGACTTTTGGTTTTGGCTTTTCTAAATGTTCTGACTTCTGTTGAAAATAAATTTGAATTTTAAAATTTCAAATTTTTGAAATTGAGTCTTATTATAATTTGCCTTCCTCCTCCCCTCCTCCCCCAGCTTATTTTCAGTGAGTGCACTAACCACTGGCCTATCAAGTCTTTCTCTTCTCTCTCTCCCTCCTCCTTCCCCCCCGAAACAAACAAAAAGGTTCCCAGTGACATGTATTTTATACATAGTGGAATAGCTTCAACAAGAGAGTTTGAGAGACACCATTTCCCCAACATTTTAGATTCCTCTAAAATCTATGGTCAAAATCCCTTCGAGATATCATGCAGAGGAGGAATTGAACCTAAATCTCTCCAATTGGAGATGAGTTCCCAAAATATTAGGCTATTAAGCATCCTGTGTTGGGACTCTCAATTCCTCCTGTTGAAGCTGTTCTGTTTTGTATCAATAATTAGTCATTTGAGCAGGGACTTGAGCTGCATCATTCATTTTCCAGGTAAGTGCTCTAACCATTGGAATATAGGTTTTTGGGGAGGCACCCTTTACCCCTTCTCTGTATTGTGATACTGAACCATTATTTCCTTTCCTTTTTGTTTGTTACAAATGCCCAGAAGAAAAATGAAAAGTGTTTTGTTCCATCCAGTATGAAATTTTTGTTGCTTTGCTGAAATTTTGTGGATTTCATGTTTTCATATTGCACTTTACTGAGGGTTTGGTGTGTGTGGGAAGGGGGTGAGATGGGGAGGAGGAACTGCCAGCAAAATGAAAGATCATTAGGAATGTGAGAAGTCCCAGTAGGGAAATTTGGGCTAGGGTACTCAGCACTTTGCAGATTTGGGATTGACTGCACTTTAGAGGCACATTCCCATGTTTTCAGTTATGCATATATATTGAACAGAGAACAGACCCCAGGAAGCTGTGACAGTATGCTAGAAAAACAGTCCTCAATCCTGTTTTTAAAAACAAGGCTCACCATCTGCTTGGGTAGGCATTGTGACTCTTCTATGAACTTAGCAATTAAATGTGCTAAAGTACAGTAGTAGGAGAATAAAATGGCCGTCACACCTATTAATCTCAAAAACTAAAACCCAACAACAACAACAAAACCTACAACAAAAGCTGCCATCTGCTTGTTAATGAAAACAAAACACGTAGTCCTAAAAAGCTCATGGAAATAGATTTTTAGTAAGGAATTTTGAAGTAAGAGTGTCGACTTTTCAGCAAACTGAGTTTATCTGAATTCATTAAATAGTTTTAAACAGTAAGAATTTTATCTGCTTTATTAGGATGATATTTTTTTCTGGTTCAAAGCAGCAGGACAATTGCCCCAGGTTTGCAGGGCTGGTTGTATGGGCTAAAAATAGCAGTGCAGACATTCCCGCTCAGGCTGCAGCCTGGGCTCTGAGACCTATCCCCCTCTCCTGCTTTCAGAGTTTGGTCTGCAGCCTGACCAGGAACATGTATAGTGCTATTTTTAACTCAGTAGCTTGCTTCTGAGTCCACTGGCCTAGGCTCTAAGACTTGCTGCTCTGGGGATATTTGCTAATGTGCATATTTACCCATAGGTACTATAGGGCTGTGCCTGGAGTCATGGCTCCTGGAGTCTGCAATTAGTTGGAAGTACAGTTTTCATTTAAAAAATAAAAGGTTTCTAACACTCTTGGTGATGAAGAAATGCTGGAAAATATGGCATGAACACTACCTGGTATGATGACATCTTCCTGGCTCTTCAGAAGTCAGAGACAACAGCTGAGAGAGTCAAGGACTTTACCATGAATCTCAATGGAGGTGCTAACTTCTATGCCCACTACTACAGGGGGCTCCACCAACGTTACCTCAGCAAAGGACAGAGGAGAGTCTGGCCCACTCCTCAGGCAGATAATTTAACAACAAGGAAGTAATGTGGCTTTCCATGTTGCTGATCCTGAGAGGGCAAGGACTTTTGATCATACGGTTCACGTACTATGTGCTGGGTAATAATATGACTTCATGTGTCTAATCTAAACCTAAACTTGCCTCTTTATTAGGAGAACTATTTAGAGATGTGGCATTTTCAGCCAGCATTCCAGCCTTATGCACACAGATTGGCTTCCTTGTGCCTCTGCCAAACTCTTCCCTCCTACAACCTGGTTGTTCCCTCCAAGTTTCATGCAGGTTGCTGTCAACTCACGGGGCCAAGGCCCAACAGGATTATGGATTTGCATCAAGACAGTGTCGATTAGGGATAGTTGCTTTTATTAATCTCATTGCATCACTACTATTACAGGCTTAATACTGCCAGATGGTTACACAGCTACTGCAAAATAATACGCCAATAAGCATAGGCAGAGCAATGCATAAAAGCGAGCAACAGGCACTTGTAAATGCTTACGCCCCTTCAGTCTGCGGGGAGTCCCGTTCCTGTTACCTCACACCAGGCTGCAGTGGACGTGGCTTCAGCTGGGGGGACCCAGGGCACCCTCCGAGGTCCAGATCCCTGGTGAGACTCACCGGACACGGGACTCCCTACACTAGTTATACTACAGTTGTTTACTGGGTGTGCGCATACTGGCTCAATGCCACTCTCAACATTCCCATGGGGCTGAGAACTGAGGTCATGTTATTTATCCCATACTTGGTTCGCAGCTAGCAAGCATAGGGAGTTGTGGCTGGTGAAGGCCAGCTGATAAAGAACACCTGGTATTTTCGCCAGCAGGGCTCACGGCTGGCCTAGAGAAATACAAATTTAACCCCTACAGGCCCACATATGGCTTTTTATATGACAGTTGCTACACCATGTTGTTGCTCCTGATTCTCGGGGAAGGGGCAAGGACTTCTGCCACCTGTACACACACAATCAGGATTGGCTGAGAGGGGGATAGTCATGGGGTAAGGGTTGTGAGTGTTGGCTGCCAGATAACCTTAATCTAGCCCTGAATCATGAGAGGCCATCAAGGGAATTGTTAGATCCTTTCACAATTCTAGGGTTGCTGATGAGCACCTCCTCCTCTCTGGAGAGTGAAAATCTTTTCAGTTGCATCCATCTGCCCAAGAAGTCTCTGTGGTACAAAACTGAATTAAAAAATCCCAACTATGCTTAAGGCAGATGGGGCTTTTGACTGCCATCCTTAGTTCTTTTAACATAGTCCCAGATTCCCTAACTCTGAAAAGGGTAGAGAGACAGTGGTACTTACCACCTAATGACTCACAGTGAGGCTTGCTGAATCTATCCTACCCAGCAAGTATGCCAGAGCCTGCTGTCTCCTTGTATGTATAGAATTCACAAAACTCATAGAATCAGAGACCTGGAAGGAACCTCAAGAGGTCATCAAGTCCAGTCCCTTGCACTCATGGCCGGACTAAGCATTATCTAGACTGGGGTGAGCAATAAACTGGCGGTTATTCACCAGGGTTAGCTCCTGGCAGACCACTGGTGCTTTATTTACCTGCACATCCACATATATGTTTGTTTTCAGCTCCTGTTGTGTGCAGATCACTGTTCACAATGGGAGCTTCAGGAAGCAGTGTCCCGGTCTGCAGTGCTTGACACAGCTCCCATTGGCTGGGATCTGCAGCCAACGGAAGCTGCAAATAGCCATACCTATAGATGTGTAGGTAAATAAAGAGCTGGCAGCACAGTGAACTGCATCTAACTCACGGGCCGTTTATTGCCCACCCCTCATCTTGGTCATCCCTGACAGGTATCCGTTTAACCTGCTCTTAAATATCTCCAGTGATGGAGATATTTAACCACCCTGACAGGAAGTTTTTCCTAATGTCCAATATTAGCCTCCCTTGCTACAGTTTAAGCCCATTGCTTCTTGTCCTATCTTCAGAGGTTAAGGAGAAGAATTTTTCTCCCTCCTCCTTGCAACAACCTTTTAGGTACTTGAAAGCTGTTGTGTCCCCTCTTAGTCTTACTGTTTCCAGAAAAAACAAACCAACCCAATTAATGTTTTCTGAACCTTCAGTTGTTTTTATTGCTCTTCTCTGGACTTTCTCCAATTTGTCCACATCTTTTTAGAAATGTGCTATTCTCCAGTTTAGGCCTAATCAGTGCAGAGCAGAATGGAAGAATTACTTCTTGTCTTGCATATAACACTTCCATTAATATGTCTGAGAATGATGTTTGCTTTTTTGATTGTTTGCAACAGTATCATACTATTGACTCTCATTTAGTATTTGATCCACTACAACCCCTTGATCCTATTTTGCAGTACTCCTTCCTAGACAGTCATTTCTCATTTTGTATGTGTGAAACTGATTGTTCCTTCCTAAGTGGAGTACTTTACATTTGTCCTTATTAAATTTCATCCTATTTACCTCAGACCATTTCCCCAATTTGCCCTGATCACTTTAAATTATAATCATATCCTAGAAAGCACTTGCATCCCTTCTCAGCTTCGTATCATCTGCAAACTTTATAAGTTTACTATCTATGTCATTATCTAAATCATTGATGAAGACATTGAACAAACTGGTCCCTGTGGAACCCCACTCATTATGCTCTTCCAGCATGACTGTGAACCATTTATTATTACTTTCCGGAAATGATCATTCAACCCGTTATGTGCACACCTTATAGTATTCCCATCTATGTTGTATTTCTCTACTTTATTAATGACAAGGTCATGTGAGACCGTATCAAATGCTTTACTAAAGTCTAGGTATACCACATCCATAGGCGGCGAGTTAAATGGGCTCGTGGTGCCCATGCTCCAGGAATATTCAGAGCCGGGGGCCCTGCTCCACCAATATTTGGAGCTGGGTCTCTCCCGCAGGCCCTGCCTGGAGTGGGCCCCGGCCCCCACCTGCTGGCCCCCCTGCCCCAGAGCGCCCCCCAGCCCAAGAGCGCATGCGCGGCATGCTGAAACGCTGCGCAACAGCTGAGAGGGGAGACGCCCGGGCGTGGCGTGACGTCACGGCCTGGGACTTTAAAACAGCTCAACCCAGCTCCAGGCCCGGCAAGTGGTCTGGAGCTCCAGAAGCAGCTGGGGCCTGATCACAGACTCCAGCACTGCAAACTGGAAGGAAGAAGGTGGGGTGGGGGAGGAAGGGGCTTGTACTGAGGGGAAGGGGGAAGATCAGGAGAAGAAAGGGGAAGGTACCAAGGACAGGGTGGAGGAGAGACAAATGCCAGGCGTAGGGTTGCCAGGTGTCCCATATTCACCCGGACAGTCTGGTATTTTCTCTTCCTGTCCAGTAAAAAAATTACACCTGAGATGTCCGGTATCGTCTGATTTTTTTTTTCCCAGGCCAGGAGGCGAAAATGCTAGGCACCTGGCAACCCTACAAACACTCAGCGTGCAGCCCCCAACACCCCCATCTCCCCGACCCCAGCCCCGATGCTTACCTGGTTTCCCAAGGCTGCCAGCACAAAATGGCTGCTGGCCAGAAGACCTAGGGGAAGCAATCCTTCCCCTGGGTCTTAGTGCTCAACCACTCCCCTGTTCCTATCCCTGCACTCACTCTTAAAGGGGACATGCTGTTTTAATGCTGTTTTATTTTAATTTTTTTTTGCTCAACAACTTTGGTCCCACCCCTTTTTTTTTCCTTCAACAGTATTTTTTCCCCGGGGGGGGGGAGGGTATTCGGTATTTTTGTTTCAACCATCTGGCAACCATAGCCAGGCGGCCAAGTGGAGACTGAGGAAAAGGGCAGGAGGGGAGGTGTCAGTGGGAGGGGGGACAGGGTGATGCTGGGAGAGGAGAGGGTAAGGGCATTGGGGGCTAGAGGAGGGAGGGGAGGTGCTGGGAGAAGGCTTGAAAGAAGGGGTGGGCATGAGGAAGGCAGGGATGGAGCAAGTCTTGTGTGAGGGCACGGGCATGAGGGGAACGGGGGCAGAGGGTGGTGAGGGGTGGGCATCAGGGAAAAAGAGGGCAAAGGGGCAGGGGCAGTGAGGGAAGGGGGCACCAGGAGGTGCAGGGGTAAGGGAAGGTGCAGGTGCCAGGGATTCTGGGGTGAAGCAGAAGGGCAGACACCTGCAGGGGAGGGACCAGGACCAGAAGAGAGGCAGGGCAGGTGTGTAGAGGAAGGTTTTAGGAGAGGGGATGAGGAGGGGTGGCTCACATGATCAGAGTGGGGCTACTGGAGGAGTGGGCACAGGGGGGAGATAAGGGCTGTTGGAGGGGGGCAGGTCTCAGGAGGGCTGAGGGCAGTGAGAAGGGCAGGAGTCAGGACAGCAGAGGAGGGTGAGGGTTTGTGGGGCAGCAGGCACCAGGGAGCTGATGGAGCAAGGGGAGGAGACATGGCAGCAGAGGGAAAAGGCAGAGGTTTATAAGATATTTATTAATAACTTGGGTGCCACATTGGCACATCCAAACAAGCCACATGAACTCAGTACTGGTGCACAACACAAAATTCATTCTGCTCATGGGAGGAAACTCTTAGAGGGAACACTTCCCCCAGCCTCTCCGCCCCTGAATTAATGTCACACACAGTGGGTTAATGCAATTGCAGGATAATTGCATGAGGGGAGTTTGATGGGGGCCAAACTAATCCCTATTGGTAGGAGGATGGTGGGAAAAGTCCTTAGAGAGAGGACTTTACTTCTGGTCATGTGTCCATCAGAGAAAACATTAAGAACATTCCCACTTTGTCACAACAGGTACAACAAAATATAATATAATATAATATATTTGATGCACAATGGAATCCACAATGGGTTCATTCCATGCTTATGCTACTATGGTGTTTGTGTGGATAACCCAGGAAAAAAGGGTGCAAATATAAAAAAAGGGTGAAATATATATATTTCAATATATATTGAATATTCAATATATTCAATATAATATATTGAAGTGGGCGAGTGCTGCTTCTGACTTTCCACTTTTACATTATTTAATAAAATATATATCGGCTTACAGGGTGGGTGGGCGGGAGGGGGGCCTTGACCCATTCTGGGCACTACCAAAAATTATACAAACCTGCCGCCCCTGACCACATCCACTGCTTCCCCCTTATCCAAAAGACTTGATATCCTATCAAAGAAAGCTATCAGGTTGGTTTGACATGATTGGGTTTTTTTTTACAAATCCATTCTAATTCTTACTTATCACCTTATTATCTTTTAGATGTTTTCCTTAATTATTTGCTCTCTTTCCTGCCACAGAAGTTAAGTTGTTAAGAAGTTAAGTCTTCTGTAATTTTCTGGGTTGTCTTTATTTCTCTGTATTTTCTCTTTTTCAGTCTTCTGGAATATCTCCCATCTTCCATGTGTTTTAAAAAATAATTGAAATGGCTAAGATATCTACTCAGTCAGCTCCTTGAGTATTCTTGGATGTATTTAATCAGATCCTGGTGACTTGAAGACATCTAGGTTTTCTAAGTAATTTTTAAATTGATCTTTTTCTATTTTATGTTGTGAACTTCCCTTGTTTCCATGGCATTCACTAAGTTAGGTGTCCAGTCGCTATGAACCTCCCTGGTAAAAACCGACACAAAGAAGAGTCCATTCCCATTAAGCACCATTCCCATTTCCACATTTTCTGTTATTGTTTTTCCCTCTTCATTGAATAATGGGCCTACCCTGTCCTTGGTCTTCCTCTTCCTTCTAATACATGTGTAGAATGTTTTCTTGTTAACCTTTATGACTCTAATTTGAGCTTGCTTTGTGCCTTGTCTTTGTAATTTTGCCCCACATACTTTCGTTTGTATTCATCCTTTGTAACCTGACCTACTTTCCACTTTTTGTAGTACTCCGTTTTGATTTTTAGATGAGTCAAGATCTTCTGGCTAAGCCAGGCTAGCATGCTTCCTATCTTTCCTACTGTGATGGAACCCACCCCCCATGTTTTATGAAATGGACTTATGGATATGAATATACATAACTCAAAGGTGCTTTGAGCAAATTATTTCATGTAAGCTATCAGTCTTCATGTCATGATCCACTGGTTCTGTTTATCTTACTTTGATGTATATATCATTTTTGTGTGTAAAATTAGACATGGATTGGGGAATACTTTGTGGGTTTCAAATGTATGAATGAGGGACATGGAAGGTGTTACCCTCAATGTCTTGATGAGCAACTGTTAAACAATCTCTTTTGTCCTTAAGTTTGAGCAGTGGTTGGTAGGGAATAGCCTCAATTCCTTAACAAAAAGAATAGGAAAGCAGAGGCCTTGGTCTTTTGGCTGGGCTGCACCTGAAGGAAAGGAGCTGAAGACCCCAGGGTGGGGAGAAAGCCCTGGTTTGGAGGGGCAGCTGGAAAAGAGGTTTTAGGGTAACTTTGAATAAGTTTGTACTGAGGTTTCAGTGTAGAATTAGCCAAGTGTTTTTGTTTCTTTAGATTTGTAACCTACTTTGCTCTTCCTATACTTATTTATTACTACTGCTTACTTATTTACTACTACTATAAATCCTACTGCTTCTACTTAATAAAATCACTTTTATTTTCTATCAAACCCAGTGTAAATAATTATTACCTGGGGGTGGGGGGAGCGCATCCAGTGTGTATATTCCCTCTTTCATTGTTAAAGGTGGCTTACCTAATTTTGGGGGTTTGATCCCATTTGGGGAGTGGTATCCCAGGAAGCTGTGCCCTAAACTGCACTCTCCTCAGACCTGAAGAGGTTCAGTGTCTGTACTGCTTCTTGGTGGGGGCAGGGATCTCAGCTTGGGGTCTTGGCTGGGGGAGACCAGCGAAGCTGGCCAAGCAGGACCGGATGGTGAGGAGCCTCAAAAAGCGGGAAGGCGAGTGGCAGTGGCTGTGTCAGCACCTCCAGGAGGCACCCCAAGGGGTCGTCTGTGACCGCACCCAGTCACATCTACACATTGGAATAGTTTGCTCATGTACCCTTAATAATGTCCTTTTGAGAAACTGCCTACTGTCTTCAATTGTTTTTCCTCTTAGGCTTGTTTCCCTGAGTTTGCTAAAGTCCACCTTCTAGAAATCCATTGTCTTTACTTTGGTGTTATCCCTCCTACCAATCCTTAGCATCATGAACTCTACCATTTCATGATCTCGTTCACCCAAGCTTCCTTACAATCTACCCTCTATCAGAGCTACTCAGTCCTTTATTCTGCTGGTAGAAGATTGACAGATCTAAGGGGTTTGAGGCTAGCCTTGCCAGAACAACTCTTTAACCTTTTGATCACTAGTTCAGGGTTTACATACTCTATATCAGATCTTCAAAACCATTAGCTTTGCCCCACAAAAAATCTAGCTGCTTTTTGCTGGATAGTCTATCCAGAGAGGTGCTGAGCATTTGCAACTGCCATTCGAGCATATATAAAAATTTGTTTTGAATAATTTAAGTGTTCTTGTACTCTATTTTACAAGACGATTTTACACAGATATGTACACATTTAAATTTAAAGGGACAGAAAAGACCTACTGTTGAAATAAAAGTTTAAAAGGATATTTTTCTTTGGCAAACCAGACAGCACTTATTTGTGCTGTTATGGAAAAATAGGGAGAATGCAGTTATTTTGGAAGCAATACAATATTTTGTTTCTATTACATTAGTTGTTATACATCATCCTAGCCTGTTTTACTGCTTGCAAAACACTAAAAACTGTTCTTTTCTGAAATTTGTGCAGTTTTAGTCTGTTGTGTTAAAAGCAAACCATTACTTGTCAACCCAAAGGTGTACAGTTAAAACTTAAATATGAAGGATGCTAGAAGCTTGCATGATCTGGCCATCCACGATGGGCACCAGAACTCTGCTGGTTTGAATAGACATTTTGATTCACGTGGAACCTATAAGTACATAAAAATGCTCAGTCTTTCTCCATTGTCCTAGTTGTAGTGGTACCACCTCTCTATTAGAGATCTTCAGTCAAAGCAGAATCAATGTTATGGTGATTATCCATTATGCTGCATATGGGAATTGTCATACTCCAGTGCTGGGGCCATATAAGTACCTACTTAGACAAGTAGATCTCAACATTCTTTTCATTGAGTCTCATCACTTGGTTTCTTTTCACCTTTCCATAGTTGTGTTTTATAAAGATTTATACAAAAAAATTCTTGTAGTTCACATGCACAGTAATAGAGAAACATATTGCTTGGGATCTGACAAAGAATTAGGTGTCTTTGCATTTTTTTAAAGAAAGGTTTGTGTGTAATGACAATGAGTATATTTCAAGAATCAGAGCTGAAGACACATTGGCGTCTTTTAAAATTGCTATGGCACACAGCACATCAGGTGCTCGGTAAAGCCTTCCAAAGCTCACAAATAGGTAGATGAATAATTTCCTTGATTCTTGGATTATAATGGCATTTCAGTCTTGTGATTTTTTGATGAATTTAGAACTTGGTGAGTTTTTTCTGGTGATCTATAAGCAATTGCCTATTCATGAATTTCTATCAGCAGAAAAAAGAATGTCTGGGAATGGCATTTTGAAACACTACTTTTCTTACTCAACCCTGGATTTCATGGCTGGCATTATTGAACAGCTATTTTGGGGTGCAATTTTTTCCACACAAGAATTTATTTTCAAACAATAAAGAAAACCCACTATTTCACTATCCCACAATTTGACATTTGCTCTGCATTGATTGTAATTTATTGTTAAGTCTCTGAAGTTTACCTTGGGCATTGATGGTTTCTTTACTTTTCTAGTTATCTTTATTTAAAATGACTTATCCAGAGTTGCCTGGGTCCTTCAGGACATGGGGCTGGTGGTGTGGGAGGTGCAGGAGTCAAGGCAGGGCCTTGGGGGGATGTAGGGAGGCAGGGCAGGAGGCTGGAGGTGTGTGTGGGGGAATGAAAGAGTGAGGACTGGAGGGTGAGGACGGCTCAGGGCGGAGGAGGGATCCTATCCAGCAGGGCTTTCTCTTTCCCCTGGCCGGCAGGGCCCTTCCCCGCCCCCCCAACTCCCTGGCGACAGGAGCCTTTTGTCTCCCCCTGCACCCTTAGCCACTAGAGGCCTTCTGTGGGCCCAGCCCCACTGGCCAGCAGAAGCCTTCTGTCTGCCCTCACTCCCCCCGGTTGCTAGGGGCCTTCCATACCTCCCCCCAGCATTGCAGCCAAGGGCCTGGAGTGGAGGGTTTGGCCGGCGGGGGGCTACTTACCCGGTCTGGTGGCAGGCAAGATGGTGGAGCCCCAGTCCTGCTGGCCACTCTCTTGTTGGTGCAGCTGCTCCCAATAGTCTTCCTGCAGAATAGCTCTCTCCTGTGGTCACTGCTGCCAGTGGCCACTCTCAGTATTGTGTCTCTCCTTTCTGTGCCCCTTTTCTTTCCATGTTCTGGAAAACAGTTCCATTCCCTACACTTCCCATTTTTCTTGGCACAATCAAACCCTGAGCTTGCTTCAAGTTAGGATAAGAGAAAGCTGCATGCCAAACTTGGTGGTCCTAGCTGTTATCATTTAGGGGGAGTTGTTGAACAAATGGACTCTGTCAGACACATAGACAGATGCACAAATCTCTAAAATATACATAGATGATAGATATTTGGTAGAAATAAGACAAATGGCCACAGAATGTAAGTAATATTCTTTTAAAAAGTAAAAAAAGAAATCATGACAGTCTCATGTGTTATAATGTATAGAGTTTGGTTTTGATGCTGTGTGGTTATCATGCTTTAGGTCTAAGAAATATGTTACTTTATTTAGGAATTAATATATCTGGCCCATTGTACAATCCCACTGTACAACAAAGTAGCCTTGTAGCTCAGCCCTTCAGTATTCTTATTGCATCATGCGGTATTTAAGGCCCTATTGTTTGAGATACAATCCTGCAGTATTCCATGTCATGAAACTCTCTTCCTTTTTAAACAGAGGATAGGAGCTTTTTTTCTTTTCAAGCTATGATCTTTAGTCCTCCTCCCAAACACTACAGATGCTTTTCACTCACCATTTAGCTCAGGCATGTTGCCTTGCAGATCTCCGTTAAACGCAAATCCCCTTTCATAATCCGCGTATTCTAGAAGTCATATTACTCTGGGAGACTGTAGTACTTATATGTAAATGCACAGTATTTAGTTAATTCTCAGCTTACAATTGTAAGGATCTGCATGTTTGGAATCTGGCTCTGAACTGAACAACAGTAGCCTCTGAGCCCTAAAAGCTTGAACACCACTGGGTGTCCTACCCACAAAGAGCTGATGGTGGTGCCTACTACTTTTTTGAATGGCCCAGGCATGAGATTTAAGGTGTAGGGAAAACAACTAGAAACTATCTATGCAGCTGACTTGCTGCTGCAACAGACCCTGATGTGCACTCCTGATACCTTTCCTTGTTCCTGATTTTGGTTCCTGACTCACTTCTCTGCTCCTGATACTTTGCCCTGTCTGTCTTCCACTCACCCTGACTTGGCTGACTTACTTGGCTCCAACCCAGAGTGGCTTTTTGGTTTAGGCTCTAATTTGATCCTATGGCATGACGCAAGTATGGACTGCTGCTTCTTGCTTTGACCTTCTTGACTGAAGCTTGTTATTGTCCCTCCCCTTTGCCCCCCAGCCTAGGCTTGGGCCTTGATTTATGCTTCCTAGCTAGAGCCCTGCAATTTTGCTACTTCTTTCCAAACCAACTAGTTTTCTACAGGTTCTACTTGAGAGAGGGAGTGAGAGCTCTCCCCTTTACCTTCCTAATAGACATAATTAGGAAAGGGTATAATAGGAAGGAGTTATAAGGGTGATATCTGCAAGTACAGACATGCCTGATTCCTTTATCTGTCAGGAATTGGGTGAAAGTGAAAAAAACCTGATTCCTTTATCAGTCATTATTTTACTGGAATAATCCTACGTAGAGAGCCACAGATGTCTTGTGCTGTCACTAGGCTGCTAGCTCTGGCCATTTGGGGAAAAAAAAGATTGTAGGCTACTAATGGAAACCACGGGGGTTATGGAGCAGCGTTTATTTCTGTACATATGTCTAGATTCATAGAATTCCATGTCCCAGGCAGCAGCAGGGTGTGGATCATAGGTGCACCGGTTGGCTTATGGGATTTACCTGTAAGTAAACATGGTTCAGAATTTCTGACCAACTCTTCAATGTGAATATCCATTTCTGACCACACTACCACTGTGCAAAACCTGTTTCATATGTACCACTCTAAGATATCTCTTGTGGGCAGTGGTCGTCGGCACCTCTGTCCATCTGGCCTCTAATACTATCACTTAGGAGTCCCAAAGTAGATTATGATCACCTCATGGCAACAGTTCATGTCCCAGAGTGAAATAAGTCCCTCAGATAATCTAGAACAGGTTTTTGGCCAACCCTGAGGCACATACTTTTGAACTTCTTGTAACACTTCATCCTGGGGTAATATCTCTGACAATGATTTGGAAGTGATGAGAAATATCTGGTTCCCTGGCTCATAATCCCCCTTTTTGTGGTTTTGTCAGGTAAAGATTAGTTGACTTGACTTGAATGGTACTGTCCTGAGAAGCACACAAATGTAGACAATCACCTCATCCGGTGAGAGCCCTGACCTGGATGATGTTATCTGTTTGGGTAGCGCATGGTAGTCAGTAATATGAAAGTGTGGCCACACAAATAATGATGCCACCTTTCATATGCCCATATGCATGATGGGTTCTCCTGCTCCCCTGCTGAGTATTTCTACTCCACTGAGAAGAGGAGGCGAATGCCATGAGGTGTACCACCCCCTGGTAGATCTAGAACAGGATAGCACAGCAGTGAGACATATAGCTGAGGCATCACATGTGAGAAAAGTAGCAAGGCAAAGAATGCCAGGCTGGGAGCTGATGTAATATGTTGTTTGAGCTGGCAAACTGCCTGTGAACACTCTGGAATCTAGTCCCAGACTATATTTCTGCATAACAGGGCCCATAAGTGTACAGTGACCGAAGCTCAATCTTGCTCAAAGTGAAGATAATAGTTAACTCAAGGAACAATAGGAGTTCTAACTTCTCACTGTAGTCTGGCAGTTTAATGATAGCACCCACGTTGGACCACAGTGGAGTGATTCCACTCACTTACAGATGATGGTCCATAAAATCCCATTGATCCTGATGAAAAATACTCTTCTGCATGTTCAGGGTCAGATGGCAGTGTTAAGCTGTCCAGAGTGGCTCACGACCATGAATGCCATTGTAGCAGACTATTAAGAAATAAGCACAAACTCTGATCTGATTGTGTGTTCTGTTAATATCACCAACCAAATATCAAGTGTGAACTCCTTAAACACTACAACATCCTTAACGTGGCTTCACAGACAGTCCTCTTGGGTATTCCAGTCTATTTTACCACCTAGGCCAGCTTGCCTTTGTAATAAGTGATCCCTTGAACCAAAAATCACAAGAACATTCAGGTTACTTCCAGTCTCAAAGGACCAGTCACTTACCCCAGGACAACACTTGTAGCCAATCCTATAATAAACTGACTAAAGAGTTATTAACCAAGAAAAAAGAAGAGAGATATTTAGAAAGTGAGATTCACTGCCAGTGGTCGCCATCGTCAATTCAGTTTTCCCCTTTGGTCTCTGAGTGGCTCCACATGTTTATGCAAAGTGTAAAGAATTAGGAGAAGCCTTCCTTCCGAGATCTGTGGTCTATATAGTCCCTTACCTAGATGACTGTTTAATAAGGGATTGATTGAGGTGGCAGGTGATGTCCAGCATAAGCATAATCCGATTAATCTTTCATTCTCTGGGCCTGCTGATCAACTCAGGTCAGTCCTATCTCTGATACAAAAATAGAATGTTTTGAAGCAATCTTGGACTGTATATTGTCCAGGGCCTTTTTACTGAAGACAAGGTTTCATGCACTCCAAAGCCTCATTCTGAACTGAAAGGCTTATCCTTTCACCATGGGCACAAACTGTTTAGGGCTGCTGGGACACAGGAGAACATGCACTAATCCAATATTCCAAACTGCCTCTCAGGCTCTTTCAAAGCTGATTGGCAGAGCTGTTTTCTTGAAAAGGGCACCACACAGATATGCTAGTGCACATACCAAGTTACACCTTGTCCTCCCTAGGTTGATGGTTAAGCCTGACCAAAGTCTGCAAGAGAGTTCCTTTCTCCACACTTCAGCAATTACCTTAGTAATGGATGCCTTGCACCTGGATTGGGTGCTCATCTGGAATCCTTGCAGATGCAAGGTCTCTGGTTCCTCCAAATCTTAGTCTACATATAAACATAAGGGAGTTATGAATTATCCAAAATAGTTTCCAAAATATTTCTTACTTGTCTCTGGGAAAAGGACACTTTGGTGATGACAGACAATGCAACTGGGAGAAACTCACTGCTCTGTCCTCAGCAGGGAGCTGCTGCTGTAGCCAAGGAGGGCCCCTCCCACCAGCCAGGCAGCTTTGTGCACAGAGCCCTGAACCCCTGCCTGGGCGGGGCTCTTTAAGCAGCTGCGGGTGTGGCTGTGCTACCATGTAGTTTAGAGGGAACCTTGATCCCCATTCAAGTTTTCTTACAGAATAAGGTGCCCCAGATAGCAAATGTGGAAAATCGGGAGGGGGGGTATGGGTAATAGGTGCTTAAATAAAACAAAGTCCTGAATATTTGGACTGTCCATATAAAATCAGGACATCTGGTCACCCTGTTACAGAAACAGTGTCCACTTTTCATATCACCCAAGCAAATTTTGTACCAACCTTCTTCCCAAAACCTCATAGTAATAAGGAGAGCCTGCACGCTTTTGACATTACAAGAGCTTTAGTGTTTTAATGTTTAGTGTTTTACCTGGAACAGACTAAAACTTCCAGACTAATGGGCCATTCATTCTGTTTCCACACAAACGATTTCATCATGGATGTTCATTTACAGTCACTTCTCAGTTGGCTAATACGAAGCCACTGGGTAGAGTACTGGGACATTTGACTAGATCACAGGCTTTTCTGGCTAACATATCATGTTTGACATTTGAAAAATGGCAACCTGGTCATCACGTCACATGTTTGCCTGTCACTACACTATCCCGCAATGATGTAGAGATGATGCTAACTTTGGACAAGCGGTATAGCTCCTTGTTCACATAGACTCTTTGAGCTGCAATTGATTTTGAGTCGCCTGCAGTGGAATGAACACATGTAATCACTTGAACAAAAAGCTGTTACTAACATGTCCAATCTAAGACTCACCCTCCTTCTCCCCCCTCCCCCCCCGAGTCTTGAGAGGGGTTCAGGGGCAGTTTGGCCCTTTATGCCTACTTGAGGCAGCAGAGGGCACTCATGCTATCTCAGTGGGTAACCCTAAGGGAAAAACTCTCTGACTATACTGTACACTAGAGTGAACAAACACCTGCAGTGGAATCGAGATGTGCAACACATCTTGAAGAACAACACTTGTGGTGTTTAGGGATTTTTTCTTTGGTGTAGGTTTGTAAAACAGCCATAATTTACTCTCTGATATCTGTCACCTTCAAATATCTATCAATTTACATGTGGAGAAAAAATTAAATTTGAATACTTTTAAAATTTGCAGGCACATTTTTGAGAAAATTAATCTACTTTTATTCACTGCCCCCCCTAATTTTCCTTTTCCAGTGTTGATACTTTGTGATGACTTAACTATATAATCTCAATATGCATTTTAAAAGAATGAACCCTTAAAACTGTGTAAAACTGCTTTAATTCAAGAATGGTCTGAGATCTGTAGCTAACAAAGTAAAATGGCACCTTCTTATTCCTGAAATATACCTAATCCTTTTCACAGAGTAGAAACTGTATTCTGTAGTTTGCCTAGAGTTGCACAAAATATACCCAGCTGCAATCAAAAGCACAGCATCTGCATACAATAGTTTGTCTAAAGTGATTTCATGATTTTTTTAAACAAATAATTTTAGAGGGTGTCTAGTCTCTTCACACGTACTGACAAAAGTTACTTTTTTCACAGGATACAAAATCCAGCACGGTGCATACTTAACCTAATTTTCTGATTTGACAGTCCTCTCTGCAATATTTGCACTGAAGAATGTTTTAAGGTATCAGAGAAAACTAAGTACCTTAAATTTCTGATTAAACATTAAAAAAAAGTTACCTTAGGGCTAATTTTGTGCACTCAAAGAAAGGATTAATTATAGATGCTCAAAGCAATCAGGGACAAAGAGGATCAACATTTGTAAGTACTGTAATCATGCAGCATGAAAAAATTCTGCATGTATGGCGTTCAGAGCTTGTAGCAAAGAAGATTTTAGATATAAATATTTACAATTAATTGATTACAAGGTTGTTGGCAATTCATTTTCTGTAGTTGGAGTAGCAAACGGAAGAATACGAAATGTACTCTGGAGAATGGGAGACGTGTAGGCTTCATTCATCAAAATGTTGGAGTTAATTGGATTTGGCCATATAGTCGAGAGGAGGCCTGATTTTTAAATCCCCCGAATTCATAGCACATGAGAAATCTGGATATTTTTGCATTTGTTTTTGACCCAAACTGGGTTTAAAGATTCAAAATATCAGAACTTCTTGCAGAACGAAAAGTTCTGAAAAAAATCATTTGGGGAATGTCTGTTTTGAGTTGACATTAGTCTCCATTTTCCTGAGCTACCACAATATCTCACACAATTGTAGTTTTTGATCCCTCATGTCTCTGTTCTCCCCTATTACCTTGACTACATCTTCCATAATACAGTCTGGACTTTCCTGTGGCCCACTTGCTGTGGTACACATTTGTAGTGTCATGTCTGATTACAGAGTCCCACAATGCACTGCAGCTGCTCAGCCACAGGAAAGAGAATTCAGGAAGGGGAGAAGTAGGGCAAAAGGGACCAAAACCACCAACTCCTATCAGGCATTGTGGCATTTTATGAGGTCAGAATTCATGTGACTTTCCCTTCCTCTCCCATACATAGGCTTATGGCTTATGCAGACCTGCTAGTTTTTAAACAATGTTTCTTTTAGAGATAGCACTAGTCGCAAAGTTCTTATCTGGATCTAAACTTCCCCATGGTTTATGAGTTTCTGATTTAAGGTTTTGGTCTAGACCAGTGTCTAATTTCTATGTCCATCTTCTAAAAGTCACATCCATCAGTGCATATGTACCTCTGTCCATATTTCAATTTTAACTAGAAGGTAACGATAATAATAAAACTTTGCATTTGTATAGCACTCTACATCTCCAAAACACATTTCAGGAAGCAATTAAGCCTTACAGAAACTATGTGAAGTAGAAGAAACCTATTTGGAGGCCCAGAGAATTAGAGGAACTTTTTCAATACCCTATATGTCCGAACTTCACCCATTCCTCACAAAGAGTGTTTCTGAAATAAAACAAACATGGGAAATATTTATTTTATTGCCCCTCAAGAAAGTTCATTAAAGCTGAACAAAGAACAATTATTTTATTAGCCTGTTCTCTCTACCCACCAGCAAAATAGCAAAAAACACATCAGTCTCCTTAAATCCATTAAAATGGCACCACTTTGAGTATTTGCTTCTTTCCCCCTCTTCCATGAGTTGCTCTTCATCTAAGGGTTAAGCAGATTATGTGCTGTCTTGATCACTATTGACTTCCAGTGGAAATGCACAATTCAGATCTTGGGCGCTATTGGATTATTTCTGGGTTAGTAGTTAGATCCAATAAAAACGTAAGTTTTGAAGACGTCAGTAGTCCCATTTTATGTGTAAAAAGGTGCTTATTTGCTTTTGAATCTCACACCCTTTTATATTTACAGTGTGAATTGCCACCACCTAAAAATTTATCTTGACTTGGGTGTACAATGACAGCCAAAATACCATCGGAAAATTTATACCCTAAGAAAATGGCTTCATGATTTCACGGCTATTGTATTTTTTTAGTGAATAACTCCTAGATGTGTCCATAGCAGTTCACCCTTATAACTGGTCAGATAAAACTCTGCAGATTTCTCTTAATATCTTTTGTTTGTGGCAGTGAAAACAGTATAATCCGAATATATATTGTTCTGTGATTACAATGGAAAAGCCACAAAATTGAAAGTGATCATCTAGTCTTTTACAAAAATCTTATTTAATCAGTAAGGCTAAACCATAACCCCATTTCTGGCAGCACATTCTGCGTGAGTTCATTGTACAGGGGATTGGATGCACCATTCACATTATGATTAAACCCGGTAAAAATTCATGTCTGTGCTCTTTTCAGACATCGCTTTATTATAGAGACATTTTTATATTTTCTCTACCTTGCGTATTCCATTTATTCTAACAGGTTGTCATTTAAAGTCTGAATTTCCTGTGATGAGTACTTCTTGTATTTCATGCTGCATTTTAGATTCACTTTTTGGCTAACTTATCTTGACCTTGAAAGTTCAGTTTGGGGAAATCCCACTTCCCTCTCTTTCCTCCAAAATGTGTCATTCTCACTTTGCCATGTGCAAATTCCTGCTATACCCAGTTGGGCATATAGACTAATTAGACATGAACAACAATGATGTAAGTGAATTTATCATAGTTAATGTCACTTTTTCAGAATAAATTTCCTTGTGGAAACTACGTAATTTGGATAAGAAAGTATGTAATTTAAAATATTCACTTATTCTATTCTTTTAAAGCAAAAATTAGGAAAAATTGGGAAAAATTATGATTAACTTGAATTTTTATTTGAACAGTGAGGCTAGTAAATAAATTTAGTTATGGTATATGGACTTCTTCACTAGGGATCTTAAAAAAATGGAGAAAGAAGGGTGTACAGATGGAGAGGGAAATAAGGAGACCAGAAGTGGAAAGGTTAATTAGAGATTATGTAACTTTTGAGGATAAAGTGTAGGCGAACATAGAGTGGAGAAGGCCATTTAATAAAAGATTCAAAAAGGTTTGTAACAGTTAATAAAATGGAGTCTAATTGACAGTCACCAATTGATTCATTCAACACAAAACTGACTGAAAGAATAACAAATTTCAGCCATTCACTGATTATAGTAGATGATAAGGGGGAAAAAAAAGAAGTGGATATGGGCTATAATTCAGCAACTTACAAGTGCCTCACTTTAAACACTTGGATAGTCCCATTGCTGAATTAGGATCATATTGCATAGCCAAGTGGAGATATTTATCAAAATATTCACCTGTTGAAAAATAAATTAGAAATTGTTGTTTATTTTTTGGGGCCTGTGGCAGCATCCCAGGCAGAAGGTTGCATGGATTCTTTAAAACCAAACAGAAAATTTATTGCAACGTTTACATTATATCTACCACCACCTGCCTGGTCATTTGGCAGTGGGACTGCAAATACCCTCAACTAACTTTGTTTAAACCTGTGTTTCACAATGGGAAATTTCCTGAAAAAAATCTCAGAAGACAATGGCAGAGGAAATAGACATAATGTTTCATTCATATCCTTATAGCACAGCCTACTTAATGTACCTAGTGGTTTCATACCATATGAGTAGAAGTATTGCCAACCACAAGTGCTCAAAAATCTTGATTCAAGCCTCACAAAATCACAATCTCATCTGGAAAAAAAAAGAGATTTTAAAATAACGAACATTGGGATCTTTCTTTTTGCCTCTTGGTGAGTCTTGAGTGTTCATATTTTCAAGCTGTTCTCTGAAACCAAGAGGGAAAATGAAAACTGTGATTGTCACATAGCCACTAGTGTCTAAATGAGCTTTAAAAAACACAAAATATTGTAAGACTCAAGTTAAAATCGCAAGAGTTGACATTGTTGGAGTGGGTAAGTGAAACTGAGGCACTGTTAGTGAAGAGTCACAATTGCAAATTACACAAGAAGCAACAGATGAGTAGCAAGTGTCTTTTGTTGCAGCAACATGATAAAAAACTAGTCTCTAACTCTGACAATGAAATGTAGAATCACTAATCTGAACTATGCTTCTTGAAACTGGAATCTGAATAACTGCTGGATTAAAATTACACTTAAACCTAGAAGACCAGGTGACATAAGAGGAAAGTTGGTATCATTTTGGTTTGAATTGTGCAGAATCTATGCTCCTCTCAAATTGATCCTTTCTTCAATTTTTGAAGATTGCAATGATCTTGAAGCATTATACCACTATGTAATGAACTATTGGTGGCAGTATCATATCTATATAATTTAATAACAGTCTGTCAAACACAATAATTTCTTCTGTTGGTGAGTGGCAGTGCAATATCGACATCAGCTGAGGTTGGCTTGTGATTGCAAAGGTGTGAAAATATCATTGCAGTTTCTCTTATTAGATGATGCATACAATATTATATCTGTCTACCTTCTACTAAATTGAAATCCTTTCTTTTTAAATTTAAATCTTGAGTATAAAATAAACAATACTGTGAACATTTTTGTTTTACTATCTAACTTCAGAAACCTTGGCAATTTACTACTATTTCATTTATGGCTCTTCTTATGTTAGATTAGCTAATTATCATTATTTTTGAAATGCTCTCTTTAAGTCTTGCACATTTGGAAATCAATACTCTCTTTTGATATATAAGAAACACAAGGTATTTTTAAAGACAGCAGTAGAAGAATTCTGTTAAACTCTAGAACTCTCATATGCTGCCAGATTAGATGCTCTGATTCTTACAGAAAGCAAAATAAGCATTACTTGGCTTAGTTCCTAGACTGCACCAATTAGTTGTTGTAAAATGAAAAATTGAAAAATCAGAAATAACCCTGTCTAATCTCTGTATAACAGACACTGAATACAATCCACTTTGCCTGAAACAAAAACACACAGAATCCTAGACAGCCTTGTGTCTAATGTCAGTGATAATATGACTGATAAAAATACTAAAATAAACCTCTTGAATAAATAAACACAAATGAATATAGATAAGAATTTTGTTCTGTTGAGCTTCAGTAAAAATGCAAATACAATCGTTGCAAGCAGTTAATCCTGTGTAAATGTGGTAACATCTAAGAATTTTCTCAACCAAAGCTGCATTAAGAAGCACACTCAAATTTTGAGCAAGATTATAATATATATGAATTTACTCCCACTTTAAGAGCCCTTTATAATTCCAGATAGGGACAGTATAAAGTGAAACTGTAGCCTTTATTCTGTGAAACACATTTATAGAAATGTACTTGGGCTCAGTTCTCACTTTGCAGCCTACTGCATCTCTCTGGAAAGTGTAACATGTTGTTAAGTTACCTTTGAGGGGTTGACAGCAGTCTCCATGCCTACCTTATAGCCTACAATAGTCTGCCATTCTTCTAAAAGTGTGAATCCACTCATCATAAACTTTTGGGATGGTATTTTCCCTGCTTAAATCTAATTATTATTCTATGTCTGAAAGAGCCAGATATGGAGACAATACAGGACCAGATGCTACTAACTTATAATATGCTGAACTTTCCTCCATCAGCTGGGCTGCTTGTAGAGTACAGTGCTATTCACTGTGAGTAAGAATATTAGAAAATGGTGGAGTAACTCATGTCTTCATTTTCTGTGTAAAAAGAGATAGAAAGGAGAACTTAATGAAGAGATTGACTGTGCTGGTGAATAGAAAGATCCACTGAACTGCAGACATTTATATTTCATTTTGTAGTGCAGATTATGCTCCTTGGTGAGAGTACCATACTGCAGAGGATAGCTGTTCTCTGATTCTTCCAAGTGACTAGGATGCCCCTCATTTGTGTTATGGTGTCCTGTTAGGAACAAAATGGTGAAAGCATGGTAGTGGGAATTAGAAAGTCTAGTTTCTGATGTTAATTATTTGAAGGAATTTCTCTACTAATACATGCAAGCTGCCTATGATCTGGTTTGCTGAGGTTCTTAGTAATGGAAGCTCCCACTGATTTCAGTAGCAGCTGTGCAGGTATTAAGCATCTCTGTGAATCAAGGCAGTGGCTTCTCTTTGACTTCAGCCTCTCCATGAATAAATATAGAAAGTATTTTTCTTCTTTCACAAGGTTCTTATGAGTATTAATTAATGTAGGCAAGATATTTGTAAGGTTCCCTAATCAAAAAGACCCCAGAAGTGCACTCCCCCCACCCCCCCAGGAGTTAGTAAAAATTTGGATCTTGTAGGTTGTTTCCATTAAGAGGACGAATTAATGATGGCTGGAGTCAGGTATCTTTGACGCAATTCTGATTATTTATCAAAAAATGTCTGAAATTCCATTTTCCTGAGCACAGGAGGAATCACACAATAGAAGATAGTTTTTTAGTTCACAGTTCCAAGAGCCAGCATGCTGCCCAAAAAGCTCTCTGTTTTTTTTTTCCTTTTTGGGCAATTACATGTGCCTGTGTTTGGGGTGGATATTGCTATCTGTTTCAGCCACCTAGTTCCATAAAGGAGCTCAATAGGGTTTTTTTCTTTTCATTTTTCTAAATGAATGTTTGAACATTCAGAGAGTATTGACTGGCTCAAGACTAATTAGCTATCTCCAAATGTAGCCTTATTAGTCTTGCCCACACTCAATTGACATATACAATGAAGGGTGGCTGTTCTGCCCACCTGTTTCAATAAAGTATAACCCAATCCATAATAATAATTAATACATATGTTGTGACAGCTGCACAACCTACACTCTGTTATTTCCAATGCAAATTCTGTGTCCCTTTCTCCATGGGATCTGTCCAGTTTTTCTCACTTCAAGTCAGGTAGGAGAGAGAGAGAGAGAGAGATGTGTATAGTTTTTTTTTTTTGGAAGTGTAAGTTAAAAAAATCTGTGCTTAGGCTTCTTCAGAGTTGATATCAGTAGGGAGCTCTGCAGCTAAATCAAAAAACCAGGTGTAACATACAGTAAGGAGAAAATGTGTGTAACGCTCCCTGGAGGACTTTGGGTCCAGCAATCAATAGGGATGTGGACAGATATAAATTGAGGATGGCACAATGTAATGTTAAGAGTTTGAATGTCATTCACTTTTTGGTAGTATTTATAATTTTCAGAGAACTGTTCTCTCTACCTCTCCAGGTCCCAGAGGCCTGCTTTCTCCAGACAACCTTCTTTAAATCTGTCTGGGGACTTCAGCAGTTTTTTACCCTTTGGAATTGGCCTGAATGCCAGAACTTTCAAATCTCATAGTTGTGTTGTGATGTAGCCATAGTTGAAATTTAGGGCACCAAGAGCTAGTATTTAAATTCCAGAGCTGCTGCCATTTCTCAAAAAAATTAAAAAAAATGAAACAAAATTATTTACAGATAGAGGCGATGTTGAAAAATTCAGTGAATTTGCAAGGAAGAAGGGGAATGGGTTTCAGTATGACACCTAGGATCTGTCCCTATTCCTAGAAATTGAGTGTATAGATCACTCTGATCCTTTCAGGCAGTCTTATCAATTGCAGCTGATTAAAAATATATATTTGTAACAGCTTCAGGATGCTATAGGCAGGGGACACAGAACGAGGAGACTGCAACATTTTGTGGCATGCAGCATGATTCCCAGGGAACTGTTTTGTTACATTTTGTGTGGTAAGTGAGGCACCATGCACGGACAAAAAATGTGCCTTTCACTTCCTTGACAGCCCTACCAGAACATGCTGCAATATTGCTGTGTCAATAACTCTGCTGTACTGATATGCTATGGATATGATAATTCATTGTGTGTATTATACACACAAAATATGTTCAAAAGTATTCCAGTTACCAAGTCACACGCTCAAAAGTTAGGAAATGCCAATTTTAAGGCTGCCCATTCAAACTTAATTGCCCCCAGGCCCTCTTTAAACATCCATTCTGAGCACTGCAAGAGGCAGGGGTCCTGTGGGAAAATAGCTCATGATCACAAATTAAAGACTGATGAACACATACCAGGTATTGAATTATGATTTCAAGAGCAACGGAAAATCTGGTACATTGTAACTTTTTGCAACCTAAATAACATTATTTTAACAAAGGCTCTTTGTGTGTAATTTCCTTTTTTTTTTTTTTTTTTTAAAGAAAAAGGCAAAACCAAATTCTATTATGTGCAGCTGTAACAACCCTCTCTGCATTCCAAATCTCCAGGATGGTTGAATCCTGACCTTGCAGCACTGCAGCACAGGCTGCTACTGCTTGAGCTTACAGGACTTGACAGTTTTAACTGGCAGCAGGAGAAGGCTGTTTACACAGGAGCTGTGCATTTCTGAGTCCAGCTACTGCATCTATCTAATGGTCAGAAAGAAGCCCAGCCCAGCCTGGCTTTGCCTGTTCCTTTTCCCCAGAACTGGAGGAGCTCCTATGCCATATGATTCCCTTAGGGTACGTCTACGTTCTATTTACGAAAGAGGATATGCAGATTCCGTGGGAATTTGCATATCTTCTTCCGATCTCACTTTCGAAAGTGAAAGTAGTCTGGACGCAGTTTTTTTCGGGAAAAAAAACCCTTTTTTGAAAAAACGCATAAATCTCGTTTTTTAAGGAAGAGGGTTTTTTTTTCGAAAAAGGGTTTTTTTCCCCAAAAAACCCCTGCATCCAGACTACTTTCAATTTCGAAAGATCTGCTTTCAAAAGTGAGATCGGGAAGAAGATATGCAAATTCCTGAGGAATCTGCATATCCTCTTTCGAAAATAGAACGTAGTCTAGACATAGCCTAAAGTCTGGGGATTAGCTGTTGACAATGTATGGTGGATCTATAGCATAGCTGAGGGAGTCTGGCCTATCTTTGTCTTTTTTTCTTCTATTCCCGTTAGAGTTGGGAGAGTTTCCACTCAATACAGTGCCCCTGAAGTGGATTAACAGTCCACTTGGGCCATGTGTGGGTCTAGGGGTTTAACGAGTAAGAGCAGCCTGACCTTACTGTCGCCTGATATCCTCTGCTCTAGCAGCTCCTTGGTGATCCCAATGTAACATGTCAGTTATTTTTGTCTCTGCATGAGACCAACCTTGGAATGTTCAGTAATTTTGACATATGGCCATGTACTATTGAAAAACGTACTTTTAATTAAAAATGTGTGACCAAAAATGCATGTCAGCCATATATTAAAACATATGGGTTCAATAATGCTTGATTTGGCAAGGTCTGTGGACAGATCTAATCCTGTTGAAAAAGAGACCAGAACAGAACATAAGTTCCTTTCCTGCCCCAGTCACAGAGACCTGCCAAAATTTTGCTGTGATGGACAAAGAGCTTCAGAAGAGCAGAATTTAATCTTTAGCCAGGAAAGATCATTTAGCAGAATTGTAGCTGCACATGTAGCTTTATCATCACTAACGGAAAAGGTGTAAAAGTCTAAAAATTGTTTCCCTAATGTGGTGCGAAAGAGATTATGGATGGGAACAGAACCATCTGAATTTAAATCCGGGAGTTGACTCTTTCAGTACCCTTATTTCCATTATAAAATGCTACTTCACTGAGATATTTCATGGGTACATGCCAACTTTGATGAGGTTTTCCATGTAAAAATTTTGAAATATTTGAATTAAAATGAAGTGTTTTGTTTTGACTTTCATGTTTTTCAGTCTGACTTTCAGTTTGTTTTGGTTTGAATCTTTTTATAAATTTAAAATGCTTTTCATTAGTGTTGATCTTACGTTACACATCTGTGCATATTATAATATACGAATACTATCAAATGGACTTGGGTTGAAAGAAAATTTTGAAATGTTAGAATTTTCTTTTGAACTAGCTCTAGTATTAACTCATGTGTAGGCTAGACTACAGAAATGGACCCTTATGGGATTTTGGAGAGTCCAGGAAGATTGCTTGTTGAACTGGTTTGAAAGTTTCCAAGCATAAGGGGCAGCATGGGAGACAGAGGGAAAGTGGGAGAAGGACATAGAGAGGGCATTGAAATTGGTTTTACTGGTGAAGCAAAGAGGGATCATCAAATAAGATAACTATTAGAGCTGTGAAAATAATGGAGTTTTTTATTCCCCAGGAATTACATTTTTAAAAAAAATCAATTTGTGTTGAAATGAAAAAAGAAATGTTGAAACTCTTTAATGAAACAAAATGTCATTTACAGTCATTTTGAGATGAATGATACATTTTGTTTGACTTGGAAGAAAACATTTCATTTGGATTTCCAGCATTTTAATTTTTTCTATTAAAAATAAAATTGAAGTGAATTTTGAAATGAAAACTTTATTATGAATTTAAAAAATGAAAACATTTTGATTATTCTATTTTATGGGTTTTTTCAACCTAAACAATTCAGCACAATTGAAATAAATTCACAATATACTTGAGTATCACTGAGTCTGCATTTTACATGGGAAAAATGTTCAGTCAAAACAGTTTGCCCAACTCTGGGGGCTTTAGCCAAGATCTGAATGATTGGTAAGATAATTTGGAGTCATCAAAAGATACATGAAAATACACAACTGTGTCTGCTTCCCTATTACATTCTGATTTAGTGGTCAAGAAATAACAGTTTCCGCTAACAGCATGTCACACACCAAAATTCTGTTACTTTTTCTTTTCTTTGAAGTAAAACTAATGTGTGACATTAGTTATTTTTATATAATTTCGAAGGACCCTAACATTGGGGTGTGTGGATTTATTAATGAGAACATCTCTGCTTTTTCTTCATGTAATATAACCCTGAGTCAGAAATATGTGGGTATTTTTTGAAGGTGAAATGACCCGAAAGTAACCAGTACCATCATAGATCTGTGTATGGTTTTGGTCTTGGACAGGAATCTGGCTTGCTGAGCTAATATACAAAAGGGAAATATACTAAGAATTATGAAGACATCAAAATCTTTTCTGAAAGCTTATCTCTGCCACTGCAGTGGCCTTTATGAAATCACAATAGACTTAGTGTTTCAGGTCGCAGTGAGACATGTTTTCAAAGCCTAGTGAGCCATTATCATTTTTCTCCAGTTCATCTTTCAAAGGTTTAGTGAGATATAAATAAAGAAAATTTAAATAAACATCTTCCAAAGGATCAAGTATAAGATATAAGCAAATACTGTTGCAGTGATGATTGACTAGATAGTACCTGCTACAACCTAAAATCTCTAAAGCACAGAAATGAGAGAGAAAAAGTTCAAAATGGCTTAATAATCCCAGAGAAAATTATGTGAATTGGAGCCTAAGCACTTTCTAATGTTAAATACTTAACTGTGAGAGTGTATTTTTCACAAGTCCAGAAAATCAATGGCCAAATTAAATATGTTGAGCACTGCAGATAGTTAAATATTTTGTAATGCTTAATGTTATGCACTTATAAGTACAATACAATAATAGCTCAAACATTTAATTTTATACTTTTATTTTTATAACATATAAAGGTACAGAGTGAATTTACCTCCTATCCCAGAAAAATCCTTCCCCCCTCACATATATATAACTGGCTGATCTGTAATGAAATGGCATTGCTGCATGAGATGAAACACTACATTGCATGGCTTGCTGAACTGATATGGAAAAGAGATTAAATATACAATGAAATTTGTCTATGTTGTCTGAGTTACAGCTGGCTGGAAGGACAGTACACTTTTTGTTTACTCTTCTCTATTCTCTTTATTGCTTATGGTTAGGTGTGATGTCTGAAAATTTATGAGGCTGAAAATTGCAATCAGTTGTGTCTACAAAGAACTGGTGTTAATTTGGAAGCACTGGAGACTAATGTTGACAGTGGTCTAGAAAGAAAGCCATTTATCAGTATCATATCAGCTTTAAAGGCAGAATTAGCACAACTCTAAATATCTTGTTAGGAAAAAAATATTTCCCCATAATTTACTGTGGATTACCTGGAGGTTTAGCTATGAGATTCCTGTTAAAGTTGTAGTGTTAGATGCATAAAGTACATGTCTTTGGAAATTTAAAGGACCATGTTTATCAGATTTTCAGTCAAGTACTATAAATGTAATTATCATATCCAAGCAGTTTGTGATACAATGGGCACATATCACTATTATATTAACTTCTATCTCTTCTATACCAATTACTGGGCAATTAGTTGATCTATATTAAGAGAGTTTTAAGAAGGCATGTTTTCACATTTTATTGTTTCAGTATTTAGAATTACTGTATTTTCTGTGTGTTTCATACCTGCTTGTTCTCACTAGAGTTTATATGCCTTAATCTAGGAAAGCATTCAAATACATGCTTAAGTCAATCCCTGCTCAGGACAGCACATGCTGAACATTACATAGTTGCTGAAGATCCATTGTCCCAATATGATTTAAGTATGTCCTTTCAGTAGGATTGCCAGAAGGTTTAACAAAAAATACCAACCCCCTCCACCTGCCCAAAAAAATTCTGTTGAGGGGAAAAAAAGGGGGAGGGAGACCAAAGTTGTTAAGCAAAAGTTGCACAACTCCCTCCAGTTGGGACCACACACTAACCACTAATGCACGCACCCCTCCCCCTGAGCCAGGCCCCCCCAGTCTCCCCATCCCAATGCACTCATCCCCGCCTCAGACCCAGGGCCCCCCTAGTGCCCCCCATCCCAATGCACTCACTCCTGCCTCAGAGCCAGACCCCCCTAGAGTCTCCCCATCCCAGTGCACTCCCCCCTCCCGGTGAGGCAGGCATCTCCAGCGTGGGGAGCCCCTGCTCCAATCAAATCTCCCTCCTCCCCCCCGCAGAGCCAGGAATGGAGGAACAATCTGACTTTTAAAGTGGCTGCTCCTGCCGCGGGGCCCGGCTGCCTTGCCTTGCAATGTAAAGAGGGGAGGCATCACATGGCCAGCTCCAGGTCTCTGCTGGCCACATGGGCCAGAGCAGCATGCGCTCCGCTCCCACCCCAGCCTGTCGCCCCCCTAGCGTGGCGCCCGGCAACTGCCCTCTCTGGCCCCCCTTCACTAGACTCTGCCTTGCTCCCCGCCCCCGCCAGATGCAGCAGGGGAAAATTGTCCCCACCGGGCATCTATCCCAGGGAAACAGGAAATACCGGACATTGCACATGTCTGGTATTTCCTGTTTTTTTTTTACCGGACGGAGCCCCGTAAATACCGGATTGTCCGGGTGAAAACTGGACACCTGGCAACCCTACCTTACAGTTAAGCACATGCTTAAATTTTGTCTTAAGAGAGATGGACCCTTAAAAGGGATGTTATCATGTACCAGGATCTTAATAGCACAATTTTTTTCCCAAAGTCTCCTTTGTGGTTGTGCCTCTAACAGTTCTCTGTAGCCGCCACATGTGCATGTAGACTGCTGGCAACCATGTTCACAGAGCTGTGCAGATCAGCCAGCAGTGTTTTAACCATTTCTGAATAAGATATTTCTGAATTGCAATGCACTAAATACCCTACAGGTACTTATTCTTTCTGCTCTTAAAGTATCCCTCTGGTAAAGGATCACTTTGTAAAAACAATATCTTTGCTTTGTATATCAGGATTTTCTCTGTTGTTCTCATGCTACGTCTCCTAGTTTTACCAAGCTAAGTGCCCATTTTCTTTCTTTTCTTACCCATCTAGATCAAAGTAACTTATGAGAATAGACCTGTATTTTTCCCAGCTTCATTTCAGAATCAGAATGCACTTTGTGTCTGTTATAGGCTGTGATGTATGAAGCAGAAAGAAGATTGATTTTCACAAGCTACCTTGTACCTGAAGTAATGAGAGTGGCAAATTATTTGTTCACTGAGCAAACATGACAGGAATGACAGAGAGGGAATTTATATATATTCAAACACATAGGGGTCACACAGGTGTTACTTTTACAAAGTGACCTTAGCTACCAGAGGGATACTTGTAAATCTGCATTAGTTTACAGAAGAAAGGCTGAATAAAGCTGCACTGCTAATAAATAATGTACGAGTCAACATAATGCAGAACATAATTTAAGCTGCTGCATTGTTTCTGTACCAGGACTTCAGCCTTGGGGGCATTCCTACTGGCCATCTAGGACTTTTTAGAAACAGCAAATAAAACGTTGACTGCAAAAGAAAAAGTTAGAGAATTCTGGTGTGTAACATGCTGTCAGTGGAAGCTTTTATTTCTTGACCACAAAGTCAGGATTTAATGGGGAAGCAGCCACATTTCTGTGTAAACATTCCCAGAGTGTACGTAGACATGTGGCATCCTCAGGGCATGGAAAAGGGTCTTGTTGTGGAAAGGCAGCTGGATTTCAAAAGCTTTGAATGTTTACAGGTGTGTGAAACATGAACTAATTAGCATTCAAGCACTTAATGAATGCCAGGTTATGTAAATGACAGTTAATGAGAGAAATGGATAGGGACCTTTTATTTCTATTTAAGCTGTTAAAAGGAAAAAGAATAAAAGTTGTTCTTTTCTTACATTTTTTCCCTGCAGTAAGGTTTGCATATGGTTGCACTTCACTTACAATAGGAAATCCAGGACTGTTTAATACTGGCCTACATGGATAGAAGATTTTGTATGTCTCAGGTGATTCTCCTTTATTTGTGAGTTGTTGGAAGGGTCCTTGATCCTTAATTCACCAGGATGGGCTGAATAAAAGGGAAACTTGTCAGCTTGTGCATGCTGCAAAGGAGCTGAAGACATGAAATACTCACCCAGACATTAGAAGCATTTCCAGGGTACCCACACAAGTTTGGCATCCACTGTCTGGTGGGCCCCATCAGGTTGTGAGACAGTGGAGAGGGCCACCGACTATTTCTACATGTGTTTGTACGTTCTCATGACAACTTATTTGATGAGATATGGAAACTAATCTCAGAGATTTCTACAGACCAGACACTGTTCTAGAGTTTTCCTGTGCAGTTTCAGTTGCATTTTCATGGGGAGAAAAATACATGTTCAGATACTTTTGACACAACTACTTACAGTATTCTAGGACTGGGCCATAGTATGATCTGTCAGTGTGCTACTGGTATACATGCTAGTGAAAATATTAATTCCAAACCAAATACAGCAAATTAATATAATTATTCATTAGATAATGGTGTTAATAAAAAACTGGTCACAGTGCAATTTTCTCCTACTTTCCCATGGTCGAAGAAGGTTATGTTGATGTTTCTTTTTTGATTCATTTGTGTGTGTGCCTGGAGTCTAGGGACAATGCATGCTTCCCTTCCCCTGCTTAATGATGCGCTGAAAAAGAAACTCCAAAGGACCATTCTTACACTGTATTTTCTGGGTTGACATGTAGCATCTGCATTGTTTCCAGTAAAATATGTTGAAAATGTTCCTCTCAGCAGCTTTCAATTAGAAACAGTCAATTTTTTGTTTCATGTGGAATTTTGAAATTTCATCCCATTGCTGAATGAAATTGATCTCGAAATTTCAAGTTTTCCTATAAACTTGGTGGTCTGAATTTTTTAATGTCTAGCATATAGAACAAATCATCACCAGAGTCAGGCATCAGGTGGTACCATGATTTCTGAAAGGCATCTCAGAAAAAGAGTAAAAGAGAAAAGTGCCTAAAGAGGGAAAACTGTTCTGGTTCATAGCTGCAGTTTGTTTATGTAGCTCTATATCTCCATTCCTAAAGATTGCAAATCGCTTTTTTCAGACCTCATTTATTCTATTGACACAACCCGTTATGTTAGTATTCAGTGTGACACACAGAACCGTTAGTAATGGACTGATTTTTACTTCTGGGACCCAGTCACCTAACTTGATCAGGGTTGCAAAAAGATTGACAGCCCTGTTTCAAGTATTTTCTGGCTTTGGTGGCTACTTCATGTTGCACCGGGGGCTATTTCTGGGGAAAAAAAGCAAATAAAATATATTAATCAGAAATAAACCACCATAGACGTAATACAGCCACGTGATGATGATGATGATAAAAAATATACCCATAAATACCTAGGATCAAGTTCAAGATTTCTAAATCATTAAATAGCCTTTCAGAACCTCAGGATTATCTGAATAGGGACTTTTTCTTAAAACTGTCCCTTTCACCTTTCTCAGGCTGCTGAACTCACCACCTCAAATCTATGTTTGGCGCTCTGGTCTGTTGCCCTTGACAGTGCTTAGGTGGATATATGTTATTTCTGTAAGTACCTGAACACTGCCAATAGCATTCTAGCTGTCCTCAAGAAAGAATCAGTGTTCTTGGAGTAGTTTGTACCTCTCAGGCCCTCTAGTGGAAAGAGAGTGTGTTGTCAGTCTTGTCTCAGAATCCAAAGCACAGTTAGGCTATGTCTACACTGCAGTGTTATTTCGGAAAAACTGGCATTATTCCAAAATAACATAGTCTGTGTCTACACACAAGCAGTTATTTCGACATCATGTTGAAATATTGTTGAGCTGGAGAACTTCTTACTCCGACTCCTGTAACCTTCATTTTATGAGGAGTAAGGAAAGTCAACAGAAGGGTGCTCTATTTTGAAATAAGTGCTGTGTAAACATTCCCAAATTCAAAAAAAGCTATTTTGACTTAAGCTATGCAATTAGCGTAGCTCAAGTTGCGTAGTTTATTTTGAGTTTAGCCCTGCTGTGTAGACGCACCCTCAGATATCTGTCCTCCCCGCCTCCCCCAAAGGAGGTGGGAAGGTTTAAAATTAGTCCAAACAAATTGGTCAGTATAGTTTTGCAGCCCACTCAAGGTTAAGTCCAAGGCCTTTGGAAGGCAAGGGAGAGAAGATGGGATCCTCTCTTTTCTGAGAGGCCTCAGCAGCCAAGGGTCTCAGGCTGCTTCCCAGTCAGCAATTCCTAGTTCCAAGTTCAGGTATGTTGGTGACCCCAGCAGAGCTTCAGATCAGGTTGAGCAACAGACCTACCAGGCCAAGAACTCTCCTGCTGCCTTGCAGTGGCCCAGACTCCAGAGACACCCAGTCTGCTTCTGCTCCAGCCTTGCTTGAGCCCTATTGTCCTTGCCCTGCAGTAGCCTCACTCCAGCTTCGTCACTGACCCATTCCAGCCTTGCCTCCTAATCCCCCCAAACTCTCAGACTCTGATTATTCAGTTTTGACCTTTGGTGCATATCTGGACTTCAGCTTTGGTATCAGCTTGTCTTGTCTTTTGCTGAGCTTCCACCCGAGGCTTGCCCCAGGACTCTGGCTACTGCTCCAATTCTGGTTAGTCTAGGGACTCTGATCTTGGTTTGAGCTGGATCACAATTCCCACGCCAGACTTGACCTCGGCCCTACCCTACGCCTTGCGGCAATCTGTGCTCCCACCACTATGCCTGGTTCCTAGAGGCAGTTCCTGACACTCTGGAACTCTGAATTCTAGCCTTATTCCGCCAGAGTGCTGCTCCAAAGTGAACAGGAGCCCTCACTTTTATGGGTCCATCTCCCTCAAGGTTTGACAAGTTTCATAGGTGAACCAGCTTGGGGCTCGCTGTCCCCAAAAGATTTCTATTTAACATCTTCCTGACTGGCGTCAGGGACTGCCCACTTCTGCTCTCCTTTATTTTGTTTAGATGTCTTCTAGTCTTCTTGCAGGGCTGTTGTTCAGGGGTAGCTGTGACACATAACCTTGGTTCTCATGGTACAGCTATTACCTTGGCCATCATCAACTTGAAATCTAATATTGTCTTTTATTTGTACTGGGGATAATTGTTTCCCTCCTATTTTAGTCGTTGAGCGTATAGCTTTTTTTTTTTTTTTTTTTTTTTTTGGTAACTACCTCAGGGTAAATAGTCTATAGATTAAGAAGTTTGATATACATTGACTCTAAGGATTTTGTCCTTACCCTTATGTCTCTGAGCTGGCAATCCTGGCCTAGCAGAGTTATTTGTGCTGACATTTCTGCTGATCCATGTGGCTGTGCATAGTAAGGGCTTGACTCTCATTAGAAGACTAAGACATAAAAAGGTATAAGTTATGGCTTATATGCTCTGCTCAGCTGAATATGATTTCTTAAAGACATGCAACATTTTCACCTGCAAGTACTTGGATCCTGTGAGTACTCACAATCTAATGACATGGAGACGAGTCAGAAACTGGGGGGGAAGGGGGAGGGCATGGGCTATAATACCAGGGATTAAGGGAGAACTAAGCAGAACTAGGGGCAAAATCAAATCACCATCTTAGTTGTCTGTATACAAATGCAAGAAGTATGGGGAATAAGCAGGAAGAACTTGAAATGTTAGAAAATAAACAAACTATGACATAGTTGACATCACATAGATTTGGTAGGATAACACACATTGAAATATTGGTTTAGAAGGATACAGGTTGCTCAGGAAGGATATTTCAGGGGGGGAAAGGGAGGAGGTGTTGGCTTGTATATTAATGTATATACATGGACTGAGCTTGAGATGGACATTGGAGACAGACTTGTTGAGAGTCTCTGGGGTAATGTTAAAAGGGTTAAAAAACAAGAGTGTTGTCATTGGAGGAGTCTATTACAGACCACCTAACCAAAATCATCCAAAGCAGTGATGGTGATGGGGGAAGTCACCTATCCAGACATTTGTTGAGAAAATAACAAAGCAGGGCACAGGTTATCCAACAAGTTCTTGGACTGCATTGGAGGCAATTTTCAATGTCAGAAAGTAGAGAAAGTTACCACGGGGAAGGCTGTTCTAGATTTTATTTTAACAAATAGGAAGGAACTGGTTGATAGTGGAAGGGAGCTTGGGAGAAAGTGACCATGAAATGATAGAGTTTATGATTCTAAAGAAAGGCAGAAGAAAGAACAACAGAATAAAGACAGTGGATTTCAGGAAGGCAGGCTTTCATAAACTCAGAGAGCTGGTAGTGAAGGTCCTATGGGAAGCAAGACTAAGAGGAAAAACAACTGAAGAGAGTTGTCAGTTTTTCAAAGGGACATTATTAAGGGCCCAAAAGCAAACTATTCCGCTGCATAGGAAAGATAGAAAGTATGGCAAGAGACCATCTTGGCTTAACCAGGAGATCTTACATGATCTAAAAATCAAAAAGGAGTTGTACAAGAAGTGGAAACAAGGTCAAAGTAGAAAGGATGAATATAAAGAAATAACACAAGTATATGGGGCAAAATTAAGAAGGGGAAGGCACAAAATGAGCTCAATCTAGCTAGAGACATAGGAGATAATAATAAAGCATTGTACAAATATATTAGAAGCAAGAGGAAGACTAAGGACAGAGTAGGCTTAATAAAGAGGGAAAAACAATAATAGAAAGTGTGGATATGACAGAGGTGCTTAAGAACTTCCTTGTGTCGGTTTTCAAAAAGAAGGTTGGTGGTGACTGGATGCCTAACATAGTGAATGCTGGAGAAAAGGAGGTAGGTGCAAACGTTAAAATAAGAAAAAAGCAAGTTAAAAATTACTTGAAGACCTTTTTTAAGTCTCCAGGGCCCGATGAAATGCATCCTACAATTCTCACAATCATAAGCTATCAGTGTTGGAAAGTCATGGAAGACAGAAGAGACTCCAGTAGATTGGAAAAGGGCAAATATAGTGCCCATCTATAAAGAGGGAAATAAAGACAACTCAGGAAACTACAACCAGTCACCTTATTTTCTGATCCAGGAAAGATAATGGAACAAATAATTAAAGAATCTAAAAAATAATAAACTGATAAGTATTGGTCAGCATGGATTTGAAAAGAGTGAAAACCAATCTGATAGCTTTCTTTGATAGGATAACAAACCTTGTGGGATAAGGGGGAAGCAGTAGACAGGGTATACCTAGACTTCAGTAAAGCATTTGATACAGTCTCACATGATACAATCTCACTTCTTATCAATAAACTTGGGAAATACAATGTAGATCTGGCTACTATAAGGTGGGTACATAACTGGATGGATAACCATTCTCAGAGAGTAGTTATCAATGGTTCATAGTTGTGCTGGAAGGGCATAACAAATGGGGTTCTGCAGGGATCAGTTTTGGGACCAGTTCTGTTCAATATCTTCATCTATGATTTAGATAATTTAGATGACTTAGATTATGCTTATAAAGTTTGTGGATAATATGAAGCTGGGAGGGGTTGCAAGTGCTTTGGATGATAGGGTCATAATTCAAAATGATCTGGACAAACTGGAGAAATGGACTGAGGTAAATAGGATGAAGTGCAATAAGGACAAATTCAGAGTACTCTAATTAGGGAGGAACAATTGGCTTCACAGATATAAAATGGGAAGTTACTGCTTATAAAAGAGTACTGTAGAAACGGATGTAGGAGTCATAGGGGACCGCAAGTTAAACATGAATCAATATAAAAAAAGCAAACGTAATTCTGAGATGCATTCACAGGAGTGTTGTAAGCAAGATATGAGAAGTAATTCTTCAGCTCTACTCTGTGCTGATTAAGCTCAGCTGGAGTATTGTGTCCAGTTCTGGGCACCAGACTTCAGGAAAGATGTGGAGAAATTGGAGAAGGTGCAGAGAAGAGCAACAAAAATGATTAAAGGTCTAGAAAACATGACTTATAAGGGAAGACTGAAATAATTGGGTTTGTTTAGTTAGGAGAAGAAAAAACTAAGAGGGTACATAACAGCTTTCAAGTTCCTAAAAGGGTAGTTACAAGGAGAAGGGAGAAAAAAAAAAAAATCTCTTTAACCTCTTATAGGACAAGAGGCAACGGGCTTAAATTGCAGCAAGAGATGTTTAGGTTGGACATTAGGAAAAATTCCCTGTCAAGGTGATTAAGCACTAGAATAAATTATATGTGGAGATGGTGAAATCTCCATCATTGGAAATATTTAAGAGTAGGTTAGATAAACATCTATGAGGGATGATCTGTGGTGCGTAATGATGGACATGGTTCCATTGCCAATGAGCTCACTAAAAATATTGCATCCATTTGATTATTTTATTTTAAACAACACAGGTGCGGTGTATGGTGAACATTGGTTATTTAGCCTGTGGAAATCCTAATCTTTTATTGCCATCAGGATTGAGAAAACACATTGTTAGCATGAAAGGGGAGGTGCCATTTTGTTAATTGTGGCAAAGCTCAAAACTCTTATTTTTGGTGTTCAGGACGGCCCTTTTAGAGGATTGGTAGGTCATTGGGACTGCTGAGTATTAGGTCATCACAGTCCTGTATGTAAGGCTGGTAGCAGGAAAGAGGTGTGTTTTTTAAACTGCTCCCTGTGTTATCTGCCATAAGAGGCTGCTATTTACAGGCAAACTGGTTGTTCTCCTCCTCTTTGCCTCTCTCTGCTGCTAGTTTCTGCAGTCCGAGTCGACAATCTGTCTCACTGTAGGGGAAGTGGAGAGGATCTGGTAACATCAAACAGTGCTGGGGAGCAGGGGAGCTCTTTGCTTAATGGTGCAAATCCTCTTAGAGTGAGGCTGGGTGTGCATGGGAGATAGACTTCATTTTAATGGAATTTTGATTGGCACCAGCATCACAACAGCTGCAGTGGAGGACTGGAAGTGAAAGAATTAATTTCTATACTGTTCACATAATTGGCTATACCTCAACATTGTGAACATCTATCTCTGTTTAAATTTTTAATTCCTTTTTTATAATGACAAATAATAAATGTCCCTTCAATTTTGGGCACTTCAGAAACCTGTAGCTGTTGGCAAATAAAACAGCAACATTCTGAAAGAACTGGAATGTTAGTGCAAAGAGGAGCAAACCAATGTCACACATGCCGTGTGGTTCATAGTGTACTGTGATTGCTACTAAGATTATTAATCAGTCAGACATTCAGGTGCACGAGCAATTAGCACAATACTGGTTACTGCACTCCTCTAGTTCAGTGTTACTCCCAGATAGCTATGAAAGGAACACGTAGCTAAGAAAGGAACTGTATCTGTGGAACATCCCTGATATAGTAAATGTGTTACTTCTGTCAAAGAGCATTTAATCCTTTGTTCGAAATTCAGGTGTTGAGTGCTTTGGTACACATAACTTTAGTTAGATTAAAATCTTCTCTGTTAATTTGAGTCACATTTTTTACAGGTGGCTCAATTTGAAATCTCTCCTGTGTTTAGTACAATCATACCTGCCGACAGGAGATTTAAATTTTGGAGTTTGCCATCTGCAATGTTTATGTGCAGAATCCTGATATGTAAACACCTGTGCAGGGGTGTAGAGATATAGAACAAATTTGGATTGCTCTTAAGTGGAAATAGATCTGGAATTTTACAGTCTCATGCTTAGTTTTGAATGACAGTATAGTCATTTTTTTCATCGCACTTTTGGTTGTCAGGGTAGTGCTGTGCATGAACAGAGCAAGAGAGAAAGAGAATAGAGTCTTTTTAATACTGTCTTCTCATGAATGCAGTAGGGGACAACTGTTGAAATTGCAAAACAGTACTGAAGCAGTACAGATTTTTCTGCTCTGAAGCAAAAGGCAGCTTAGCTCTAGGCATTGTCAAATAGTAGTAATTCAGTTCAAATGATCCAGTTTCCAGCTTTTTCAATGTAAATGGTATGGAATAGGCATTATTGTCCTCTTGACCTATCAGCAGAAATGTGATCATCCTGCAGAACTGTTTCTTGCCCAGCTTTGTAAGGGTCTTCTATGGAGAGAGGAAAGTGAGAGCAGGTTTCATCATAATACATCTCGCTGCCCTCTGCAGGACTCTAATTCTGAAGTTCTAGAGCCACAGCTACTGTGTTGGTTTTCTGGCACCTAACAACTTTGCATAGAGTCGCTCTGATATAATCAATGCTCAACCTTGCATTTCATCATCATGTCTCAGGGCCATAAGGTATTACTGTAAAGCCAACTATGCAACATCAGTGGCTAATGCAGGGATGGGCAATAATTTTTGAAGGGGGACCACTTTTAAAGAAATTTCAAAGTGGTTGCAGGCTGCCCAAGAAGGGGCAGGGCCTTGGGTGGAAGGGGCAGAGCCTTTAAATAACAGAAGTTGAAAGGACTTGCACTTACCCGCAGCTCCCAGGCAACACTTTATCAGCAGGGCCAGGAGCTGAGAGCCCTTTCAACTGCTTCTATTTAAGGGCTCGCACTTTAGCAGCTGTGGGGAAGATACCTATTCTTTTCCTGCCTATTCTTTTCCATTGTGATAGAACAGGAGTGGGTAAGAGGCTGCCAGTGGGCCGAATCTGGCCCGCCAAGCCACCGGATCCAGCTCATGGCTGCCTCACCAGAACCCTTAGGCAGAGAACAGCTCACACTTTAAAAAGCCAGCTGCTCTCTGCTCTGGACGGCTGGGGAAGGATGACAGAGACTTCTCATATCTCAGCTGCCATTGGCCAATCTCTCAGTTTCCGGCCAATAGGAGCTAAGAATTTTTGCTGGAAGCAGGGGCAGTGTGGGAAGCCACCTCCCTCCCTTTCGCCCTTCTAACTCTCCCTCATGCACAGAGCAGAGCCACATGGAGCAGTGAGCAGCCTGCAGCAGACAGTCTGCCTCAGGTTTCTGAAGGTAAGCACCTCCCCTCTGACTACCTGCCCTAGGCCACAGCCAAAGCCTCTGTACCCCTTTTCCCCCTTCTCCCAGTTACAACTCCCTCCCAGACCCTGTACCCCCTTCACCTGCAGAATCCTCACCTGCACCCATACCCCTTCCCCACACCGCATTCTCCTGCCTCAGGTCACCACTGTCTGTACCCCATTCACCCAGGTCAGAATTCCCTCCCAGACCTTGCATCCCTTCCTAAAGCTCCTCCCCCAGGCCAAAATCATCTCCTGCACCCATACCCCCTACCAGACCATGCACCCCAAGTCCCTGCCCCAGATCACAGCCCCCTCCTTCACCCAAACTCCCTCTCAGACCCCTCACCCCCTCCTGAACCCCAGTCCCCTATCTCAAGTTCCCTTCTGTACCCATCCTCCATCCCAGACTGCACACCCCCTCTACAGAATTGTGGCCCTTGGCCACTTGCCAAAATCTTGGAGTGGCCCCCCCATTAAAAATTATTGCCCACCCTTGGGATAGAAAGAATAATACTGGTGAATCCTAGGCTTTTGGGTCTGCTCTTCAGCTCCCACCTCCTGTTTATCAAGCACCATGGGGCTTTCACATGTGGTAGGTTGCTTCATTCACTGGTACTCTGTTTAGATCTATCATGACTTGTATGCAGGGTTTCAAAGAGTTGCAGGTGGTCTTAAAGCCATACACAAAACATTGCAGTAGATTCAGAGGGCCAAATCAACCTTGGTGGATCCATGATGATTCAGCTGGCACGGGCTGCCCAGGATAAATTCACGGGAGAGTTGGTTGGGTTTCTACTGATGCCTTCTCTTGGGAAGCTTCTTTGGTGAAGGGCATAGCTTGGGACACTGGCGATGTCTTTCTGGTACAAGGCTCAAAAATTGTGAGTTCTAGAGATGGTCCTTCCATCTCAGGAAGGGAAAACATTGACATGGTAGGGAGGGGAAGAGTGTGCTGATGCTGTCCATGTTGAGCCTTTTCTATGCCTCAAAAAGATTTTAGTCAGCGTTATCAATCAAGTCACCTTTTACAAGTACTAACTTCAGTTTACAGTGGTAAAAAGCAAAAAGAAGTTTCATTTAAACACTTATTTTATGCATTTTTTCTTTATTTTCAGGATGAATAAGAGATACTTACAGAAAGCAACAAAGGGAAAACTGCTAATAATAATATTTGTTGTAACTCTGTGGGGGAAATTAGCATCTGGAGCAAATCACCACAAAGGTAAGAAATTCTGCTCCATTTAGTATATTGTGGAACATTTAACCTACGCCACAAGACTCAGAATTGTCCAGTGTATTGGCCCTAAATCGCTTTTTCTATGCTGATTTCCTTCTCAAGGGAGCTAGTCCACAAATCAGAGTTGAGAAGTTTTGAATGAGCAGGGATATTTTGATTTCTTGAGGAATACTACCATGTGAATTTAAGTACAGTATTCTAATTCAGTTGTTTTGAATGCCTCATGTTAGCAGCTACTCTGTCATTTTATTTTCTAAGATGGAATATTGAAAAAAATGAGTAAATGCATAAAGAAGCTTCCCTCATAAAAATAGACACATCAGACAGAACATTTAAGTGCTGTAGGTGAGTTCTTGAAATGAACCTCATAAAAAATAATCTTTTGTAACACGTTTGCTGCTATAGCATGCAGACTATCTGTTAAGGGTAACTTCCTGGAGAGTGTGCTCTATTACTGTCTATTCCCTCAATAAAAAAAAAAAATGGGGGACACCCCTATTTTCCAGTTTCCCTCTCTATGCATGCTAATACTTGAACGCTGGTGGTGTTACAGTGTTTCTAGTAACTATGGTTATCCTTTCCTCCTGGTAGTTCCAGCCTCCAATGTATATATACATGAGGCTTGACAGTTCCTGGCATCTTGTAAATATTTCTTCTTTTTTATTTCTTTTTTATGGTTGGGGCCCCAATCCAAGAAACAACTTTCCTCGACTCATGAATTAATAGGAGACAACTTCCTGTTATTTCCATAATCAAATACAATTTCAGAAGCTAAGTGCAGCTTTTGCAGTATGATTTTGGAGTTCTCCTCTCCCCTTTTGGTGTCTACTCTCTGACAATTTATCATCTGATTCCAGTTCAGTATAAACTAGATGGCATGAGTAAACTGGATGTGGGAGATGAGAGTCAGAGAGAATTATGGAGTTAAGTAGTAGTAGGGAGTAACGTAATAAAGAAAATCATTGCTTCTCCATATTAAAGTTTATTTTATAATGATTTTTGTGTGAAGAGGATTCTATGAGCGTTTTTCCTATATCAAGCAGTCAGATTTTTTTCACTGTGAAGATATTTTCCTTTAGATACATAATTGATTGAACATTTTAGGATGCAAAGACATTACCTATCCAAACTCGTTAGTTTTAAGCTTTAGTTGTGGCTAAAAGGGATTCTGATATGGTTCAGCAAACCACTGAAACTGGGGTCATGCCTTTTGGAGCCATGTTCAAAACTTTGTATGCTCGTGTTAGCTCCCAATTCAGCCAAAATCCTGATTAAACTGTGTTGAAATGTGGTTATTACAGTAACTGAAAGATTCTTATATTAAGGATCTGTCTTAGTTATAAACCAGCTGTATTTTTTTTTTATAAAAAGCTTTTTTCAAAGAGTGCATTGGGAATTACTGCTGTGTAACTGAGAGGAATTGCTAGCCCACTAAGTTCAACTTTTCAGATATATGCCTACAAATGAGATCATAACAGGGTTATTTCTTTTCTGGGCCACACTTGGTATTCTGAGTCTCAGACTTAGAGCAGAGAGAACTTGAAAAAAAATTGATTTTGATGTTTTTAGTTTACAAATGTGAGGGGAAGGGGAAAGCCAGGTTATTTAGTGTTCATATAGCTTAACAAAAGCTTTCTTTTTCACAGCTATAATGTTACAGGCCTTTAGCAAATATTGTGGAGAAAAATAAAAAGGAAGATACATGACTGAGTGGTATTTAATATAGCAAACTATCTGCTTTGCATGGACATTTTTAGTGTGTGGATTCAGTACACGTGCAGAACAGCTGCATTGCTTATACATGGGGAGATGTCAAAGGTACAAATAAGAATCAGTCCTATTGACGTTCAGTAGAAATTGTGTCTGAACTCTGCTATGGGTCTTTGAAAATTGCCCCCATGGTTTATACTTGGAAAGAGCTAAGGAGCATCCAAGGAGGTCTTGATACCATTCACCTTAGAATAGTTATGGATTAATACAATGGTTTCTTCAGACATGATTGGCTGTTGCATCATTAATCTTCATTTATAGATGTTTCTAATAACATATTAACACGACAGACCTTAATTACTTCGAAAGAGCTGTTACAGTCTATTAGATCAATAATCTACATTTTCAAAAACAAAAACACCCTGCATATTTCTATTGCTTTAGTCATATTAAGGTCCAGCTTTGAAACCCATTTCTTTTCCTGAAAGTGATTGTGAAACAAAAAGGACATTAATCCACACAAGGTTGTTTAAACAATGAGTGCAGTGAGTTGTGAGCAGCTGATTCTGAGAACTCAACATTTAGCCTTGCCGCACCTTCGAATTTAAAGCGTATGACTGACATGAGAAATTCCAATTCAGTACCAAGACAAGGGCATGGGGCAAAGCATTTGTGACCAGTCTTAGACCCAATTGACAACCATGTCTCTTGAGTCTGCAGCAGCCAAGATTGAGAATTTCAGACTGTTCCTTAGGGCAGGGTCAAGGATGTTCTGTGATGTATCCAGCTTGACCTGCATTATTGAAATCTGTCTTTAAGACGCTGTTGGACCAGTGTTGCCTCAGCTAGTTGTTAGAGGGTACTTATCCATCCCCTCAGTGAGTAAGGTAGAACGTGGAGTTGTTATGCTCTTTGAATCAGACCTTGAGTACAAGACAGGCTGAATCGTAACAATAAAAGTCACTCCCAACAACTCCCATCCCTTTGTGTGCATCCATCAAGCGTGTGAATCCAGGGAGGAGAACAATATTGACATAAACTATGTGGTGCATAGTTTCATTGGAGAGGTTTTGCCTCTGGAGACCTTTATGCTTAGTCCTATCCGTCATGTTATTCAACATATTTGCAAGCCTCTCTGGGTGATCATCAGCTTTAGTGCCTGCAGTAGGAAAGAAATACCAGGATCTGTATATCCTTCTCATCAAATGCTCCTGCATCACTCCTCAGTTTTGCCAGTGCCACATTATTTCTTAAGTGAAAGGGGGTGTGAGAACTTAAAGAAGGGGAGTAATCTGCCTCTGATCATCAAGATGTTAATACCATCTTAAGCTTTTTCTGAAATCTGTGCTGTTCCTTGGAATTCACAGCAACGGTAGCCAGTAATGTCTTCTGCCATTTTTGTCTGTCCACAAAGCTTCACTCCGTTCTGTAGGATGAGGACCTGACCATATTGATACACATTTGTCATTTGCAGGTGCAAGCAATTCCAGGCGCTAGATATGTAGTGTCCTATCTACTAACTATAGGAGGGAGTGATGAGAACACATCATTTTGATTCTTCTTACCATGTGCTGAATCACTGTATTATTCTGGATCCAGCTGAAGGCCCTGGATGAGCCTCAAGGGCCTCAATGGGCTGAGCTTCAGCTTTCTCAAGGGCTGCCGTTCTTTCTTTCAAAAGACCCACATTTGTTAGGGATGCTGGAATTCATAGTACCAAGGGGAAACCTTTCAGCAGGAGGGAGCCAGGCTTTCTCGGTGGTGGGCCAATGGCCAGGAAATGTTCTTTCACCATGTGTTCTGAAAACACATTTCAGCTCTAAACGCAAAGCTCCCTTTGGGTATGTCTACACTTGAAGCCTAATTCGAACTTGGGTTCGAACCTCATTGCAGGAGGAACAACAGGTAGTTTGAACTAGGGCTTTATTTTGAACGCCCGTTTCACTGCTGCGTGTAGACACGGGCAGTTACTTAGGGCTTGTAAATTTCAAAAAAAAAAAAAAAAGGCACCCGGCCGGGAAGATGCAAATCAAGCGCGGGATATTTAAATCCCGGGCTTGATTTGCAATTCCGAATGCCTACATTTGCAGCCCTAGTTCGAATTAGGACGCAAGTGTAGACATACTCTTTGTGACTTAGCTTTCTCTCACTAAAGCTTGTGCTCTCCCTCTCACACATACATGCATGCACACACAAGCAACCTATTGGGAAGAAAGATTCTGCATGCTGGGCTGAACCAGGAATATTATTTCTTTTTAAATACTCAGGAGAGACTCGTACTACAGGTACGACTACCTATAAGATCCCAGACCCATAGGGGTCTGTGAAGCAGTACACAGAATTAGATACCATTTGTGTTGCAAGAGCTACACATGAGAAGGCAAGAAATAATGGAGTATCGGTCTTAAAAGGACACTGGCAAGGTTACTAGCTTAAAAACTGATCTACCTGGAGAGTAGCTCTAAGAAGAAGATTTTTAACTAGAGAAATCCTTAAAGGTATTTTATTTTTAAACTGGCACTGATCCTCCTCCCCCTCAGCTCCTGTGGAACAAACAAATGTGCAAATATATAGTGCTCACTGATAGAAATGGCAGGCAAACATCAGTTCAGCATCAGTGGCGGCCTGCTATCTCTATCAGAAGGAACATGCACTGATGTGCTGAACATCAAATCACAACCTATTTTTAAGGTTTCAAGCATGAGGAATGATCATCTTGGAAAAATATATTGACATGCCCTTGTAGGTACTCTCTTTTTTAGATAAGATCATTGCTGAAGTAGAACTGTTTCTAAACCTAAAATGGAGTCAAATTCCCTAAAATTAGAATTTCTTTATTTTTTTCATTTGTGCCATAACCTTAACATTACTCAGGCTTTTTTGTGTGTTGATAAAATGTAAAGGCCCCAAAGTCATTCCATTCAAGAAATAAAATATAGTTTTGTGATTGGTGTGCAATCCAATGAACCTCCAAATACAAAAAACAAACAAACTTTCAATTGTGTTTTTAAATTTTTGGACAACGTGAACAGTTATCTCAAAGGAGCTCTAATAATAAATGCTGTGCTTGTCAGAAGAACTTTTTTTACTGAATCAAAAAATACTAAAGACAGAGAATGAAGTAATTGTGTCTCTTTCGACTTACTAGATGCATCTGAAGTGTTCATTGACTGAGGGGTTATTTTATGTGAAAAAAGAAAATGAAATTCCTAGCTGATGCCTATATATTGGATAAAAAAAAATATATTTTATGTTTTTAAAAGTATAATCATGCTCCTGATTATCTTGCTCTACTGTAGTAAGATTTAAAGGGGATTTAAATCAGTGTATATGGGATCTTATAGGAAATGTTATACTCCCTCCCCGTCCCTGCCCCCTGCAGCCCCCCAATCCCCTGCACAAGATCAAAACCCAAATCCTCTGCATCCCCTTCTGTACTCCTCCCCAGGCCAGAATCCTCTTCAGCACCCAAACCCCCTCCTAGATACCTGCACACCAATTGCCTGCCACAGGTCACAACCCCTCCTTCACCCAAACTCCCTCTCAGACCCCACACTCCCTCTTGCACCCCATTTCCCTACCCCAAGCTCCCTTCTGCACCCACCCTCTGTCCAAGATCCTGCACTCCCTTCATAGAAAAGTGCAACCCTTAACCACTTTCCAAAATCTCCTATAAAAAATGCCACCCCTGATTTAAAGTAGTCTGTCCAGATCACTAGAAGTTTCTCAGATTATAGAAAATGGAACCCACTACTAATTCATAATATTTCATTTATCCTCTATGCAACCCCTTGTGTTTTCACAAAGTTCCTGGCACCTGTAGCTGCATTTCTGAGAAGATTGGGAATTAATGTATTCCTCTCCTTGGCAAGTGGCTGGTAAGAGTCCAATCTGAGTTTCAAGTGCTACTCAGCACCACTATCATTCAGTTCACCTTCAATGCACTGGGGCTATGACTTAGGACAAATCAATTCTAAAACTTGTGTACATGATAGAGTTTATCAGAACACTCCTGGATACTACACAACCCAGAGAAATTCTGCCCCAGTCTAGGTTCCAGTGCTCTAAGGCCCATTCTTGGCTCCAAAAGTATATCCTGTTACCACAAGTGCACACTTGCTTCTGACAGAGTGAGGTGTGTTCCAAAGGGAATTTTAGTGGATTGACTCTTAGATCATTTGTCCCTTTGTTTCTCAGCAAACAGTCAAATGTCTTGTCCCTGGGATGCAGGGCACAACCTTGCAGACTCAAGGGTTGTGGCCCTTGCAGGATCTGAGGGCTCATAGAAACATCAGGGAGCTACATGCTCTCTGTCTAGCCTGTTCAGCTTTCTGTCCACATACTGTGGGGAAAGTAGTCCTTCAGACCCCTTCGGTCCAGGGTCTTCCTGCTAGTATTCTGAGAGGCCACAGGGGAACCCAGCCTCTGCCTTTATTATGGGTGCTGGCCCAAGGACCCTTGTAGCAAGTGGCTATGGGTCTTTGTGATCAGACTTCTTCCTTCTTACCTGGGCTACTTCCTATGTTGGCTCACCTTCTCCACAGGGGACTAATACTCAGCTAGGGTCTGCCCTGGGCTCACACTCCTCGTCTGTCCTCAAAATAACAAAGGAAAAGAAACAAAAGTAGTAGAAATAAAGAACAGCACCAGTTTTTCTGTTCTATTGCTCTGTTCTCACAGGCAGCCGAAGGCATCTCTTGGGCTCTCTTCTCTTTTCCTCTGTAGGAGCTGAGAGTGAGGCATCCATCTGCCTCCCCATACTGAGGCCTCAGAAGTGAGCTTCACTCTTTTTAATGTTCCTCCTCTGAGATTGTTGTGCCTCAGAAGTGCAGCAGGCCGGTCTGCCTGGGACAAAGCTGCTGCTTACCTCCTCCTCGCCTGGTGCAGGGTTTGTATTCCTGTCACAAATGGATTATAGATTGCTATTTGCCCTGAAACAACTTGTGAATAAAGTGCAGGGTCTTTTGTTTGCTTTTGTGGACAGTGGGCTAAAAGGCTGCAGACTCTGAAGGAGGCACGATATAATTTAATCAGCGGTAGTATGGGGACTGTGTGAATTTATTTTTGAACACTCCAACTTTTTAAAATGATATATCTCTTTACAGTAAAAGAATTTAAAAGCAGACACAAGACACCAGTGTGACTAATCTGTGCCTAGACCTGTGGGAAGAGCTGAAGACACCTTTAACTCTACCTTGTGGAGAGGATAGATTCCAGCATTCTAAAGGAGAACTTGACTGTACGCAATGGCACTGAAACCCCATTGGCTCAGGATCATGATTCTGTCCTACCCTGCAGCACTACCCTAGGCAGAGAAGCTGAACTGTCATGGGGGGAGTTAATATCCTACCTTGTTCAAAGGTGTAATAATGGCTAGAGCTTTTGCCGCTGCCCCAGTGCTCTCCTTACTTTGTGTCGCTCTCAGACACAATGGATTAAATACACTGACATACATACAGTGGCTACTTTGTGCTGCTCCAGTGATGCAAAGCCACTGTTGATATGGCTTAAGGGCTGGGTTATGCCAGGTTTATAGATGTCCTGCATCATCAGAGCATCATAAAGCAGCTGAAGTGTGCGAATGAATCTAGTACAATGTCTCTAGGAGCTGCCACTGATCTGGGCTGTGGCTTAAAGAGCTTAGCCTTTTGTTGTGGCAGCAGCCTTTTCCTTTGGACAAGATTTCTTCTCTTTGGCCAGATCTACCCTACAGACCTATCTAGGCATATCTGTCATTCCGGTGTATAAAAATGTACAACTTTACAGTTACGTTGACTCTCCCTCCCATTCCCACATGCGTATAGTGCAATGTCAACAGGAGAATATCTTCCATCAGAGTAGCCACTGCCTTTCAGAAAGGTGGATATCTTCTGCCAAGGGGGGAAACTCTCTCATCAGCGTAGGAGTGTCTTCACTTAAGCCAGGGGTTCCCAACCTTTTTCGGTCCCTGTACCCCCTTGGCTTTTAGTAAACCTTCCCGTACCCCCTATTCAATATGAAAGGAAATAAATTCTAGAATCCACAACTTTTTTCACTAACACTACTACTTTTGGAATATTTCAATTAGGATAATCTAGTTATTTACCAAATATTCCCCGTGCCCCCTTGACAAGCTTCTCGTACCCTCTGGGGGTACGCATACCCCAGGTTGGGAACCCCTGACTTAAGCACTACTGCAGTGCTGCGGCATTAATGCAGTTATACCAATGCAGCATTTAAAGTGCAATCCTGCCTTTAAGAACTCTCTGGCTATGAGTCATCCAGTTCTGTGTGTTGAGTTTACTACTGTATGCACATTTCTGAAGGGTGTGCATACACTGAAAAGAACGAAAAAAGACCGGTAACACTGAATCCTACAACCTGGGTCAACTGACAGGGCCCCAAAGTGCAGTATATAGATTTGGGCTGGGACTGGAGTCTTGGCTCTGAAAATTTGCAACGCGAGGAAGGATTTTCTAGCTTGGGCTGCAGCTTGAGCAGCTCTGGAGCTCCCAGAAGGAGAGGGGTCTCAGGCAGAAGGGACGGAGTTAGGGCAGCCAGCCCTCATAGTATCTTAGGGTATGTCTACACTAGCCCCCCTAGTTCGAACTAGGGTGGCTAATGTAGGCATTCGAACTTGCAAATGAAGCCTGGGATTTAAATATCCCGGGCTTCATTTGCATGTTCCCGGGCGGGCGCCATTTTTAAATCCCCCTTAGTTCGAACTAACTGCCCGCGGCTACACGCAGCAGTCAGAAGTTAATCCGAACTAAGTCCTTAGTTCGGATTAACTGTTACACCTCATTGCACCCTTCGATGCATTAGATCTAGCCCCATGGATTTGGTGTATGTTCAACTTTTCTAAATAGCTCTTAACCTGTACTTTCTCCACCGAGGTGTTACCTGGGAGACTTAGGTAAGCAATTATTGTGGAAGCCAAAACCTGTAGTGAAGCCTAAGGCTTAAGGCAGGTTGTCCCCCCCACAGAAGCCAGATTCGGCCTGGTGTTACGTATCTAGTCACCGTTGGATTGGGTAACCACAAATCAGGCAAGAGACCAATGTTTAGGGCCAAACCATATATTTTGAGCAGAACAACAACAACTATATAAACCCACCCTATCCCAGAAGAGAAGAAAGATAGAAAGGTCCCGAATACACAAGGGATACTTTACAGTGTCAGAGGCGGCGCGATTGAGGCTCATGCGACCTTCTACCCTGTGGCTAGTGTGAAGCCTTAGGAGGACAGCAGGGCGTCCTTCGCTGGCAGGGATCAGTCCAATCGAACCAGGTCCTTGCGCCGATAGATCCTCGCCTCCGGTGGAAAAAAGGTAAGTCCCTCCAGGAATTGGCACTATAGTCCTTCGACTTCCAGTCCAGTCCAGCAGGTAAGGAGGTGGCAATCAATACAGTCCCAGTCCATGTGGCGGAAGCAAAAAACCAATGAAGTGGGGTATCTCCCCACGACTTGAGCTGTAATCCTTATACCGATTATCCACTAACTAAAATGGAGCACCACGGGAAACACACAAACACTGACAGGACTTTGGACAACAGACAGTGACTGATGGACAAAGACACAGATGGACAGTGGCGAACCCGAACCTCTCTTTGATCAGGGCTTATAAACCCTTCGAGGCGGGAAAAGGGTGGTAAGGGCTGAGTGCACAGAATGGTGCTATGTGCAACGTTCTAAAAGGGAGGAGTGCACAGTTTCTGGGTGGTGTGCAGCTCATTTGAGTGCTTAGTGCATAGTTTGGGCTGAGTGCATAACAAGAGGGGAGGGGTGCACATAGCGTGGTACAGTGTGCACCTGATGTTTTGGCGGGAAAGGAGTTGAAAAGGAAAAAGAGACAAAATGGAATCCAAAGACTCCATTTTAACAAGCAGTTAAATGTATAACAGTCTCCAATTATCTTTACCCGGGCAACAGAGGACTGCCCATCTCCTTCCCATACTGTGTTGCCTAGTGCAGTAGTCGGGGAGCTGACCTTGTCTGTGAAGACAGAGGCAAAAATCATTGAGTACTTCAGCTTTTCCTACATCATCTGTCACTAGGTTACCTCCCTTATCCAGTAAGGGCCCCACACCCTCTCTGATTACCCTCTTATTGCTAACATGCCGGTAGAAACCTTTCTTGTTACCCTTCACATTCCTTGCTAGCTGCAATTCCAATTGTGCTTTGGCTTTCCTGATTACACCGCTGCATGCTCGAGCAATATATTTATACTACCCCCCGTCATCTGTCCAAATTTCCAATTCTTATAAGCTTCCTTTTGGTGTTCAAGCTCACCAAGGATTTCCCCGGTAAGCCAATCTGGTCACCTACCATATTTGCTTTTCTTACTGCGCATCTGGATGGTTTGTTCCTTTGCCTTCAGTAACGCTTCTTTACAATAGCCAGCTCTCCTGGATTCCTTTTGCCCTTGATGTTAACATCCCAGGGGATCCTCTTGCCCATCAGTTCCCTGAAGGAAACAAAGTCCGCTTTTCTGAAGTCCAGGGTCTGTATTATGATGCTCTCCTTTCTTCCTTTGGTCAGGATCCTGAAATCGACCATCTCATGATCACTGCTTCCCAGGTTGCCACCCACATCTACTAATTCCTCCGTTTGTGCGCATTACATCAAGCTGCGCATGACCCCTGATTGTTTCCTTCAGCACTTGTATCAGGAAGTTGTCCCCTATATTCTCCAAAATTTTCCAGGATTGTCTGCGTACTGCTGTATTGGTCTCCCAACAGGTGTCAGGGATTAAAGTGCCCCATGAGAACCAGGGCCTGTGATCTGGAAGCTTCTGTTAGTTGTCTGAAGAAAGCCTCGTCTAACTCAGCCACAAACCACAACATCACCCCTGTTGCTCTCACCTCTAAACTTAACCCAAAGACTCTCAACAGGCTTTTTTCCCGCTTTATACTGGAGCGCTGAGCAATCATACTGCTCTCTTACATACAGTGCAACTCCTCCACCTTTCCCTCCCCCCACCTGTTCTTCCTGAACAGTTTATACCCTTCCATGATAGTGCTCCTATCATGTGAGTCATCCCACCAAGGCTGTGTTATTCCAATCAGACCATAGTTCTTTGACTGTGCCAGGACTTCTAATTCTTCCTGTTTATTTCCCAGGCTTCTTGCGTTCATGTACAGACACCTCAGTGCTGCCCAGACCATGCCATGTGAGTCTGTGCCAGTAATTTAAAGGGCCCAGAGCCTCAGGCCCTTTTAAATCACCGGGCCCCATGGCAACTTTTCCTTTTGCTCCATCCCCTGTCGGCAGCCCTGAGCACATGTCTGAATGTCTACACTGCTATTTTTATCCCTGCAGTCCGTCTTCCATGAGCCTGAGTCATTTGATGCCCCGGGTCTTTTATCCGTTCTCTAAGGCTCTCTCTAATGTTTTGCATGAATACTATTGCATAACACTGGCAGAGTTAAACACACATTAACAGTTTATATTAAGAATAAACATTACAGATATTTTTAGAAACTGATTACTGATTCAGGTAATTTGCTTTATTGGCTTCTTGTTGACAATATTGTAGATGCAAGAAAATATTAATTTAAATTAACAAGGTACAAATGTAATAAAACTTTAGTTGTACATAGACTTAAATGAAATAGGTTACACTGCCTTTGCAACTTTCTATCCCAAGGGAAATCTTGTTAGCGCTATACATATAAAACCCAATTGCATAAGAATATAAGAATGGCCACTGGGTCAGACCAAGGTCCATCTAGCCCAGTATCCTGTCTTCCTACAGTGGCCAATACCAGGTATCCCACAGGAAATGAATAGAACAGGTAATCATTAAGTGATTCCTCCCCTGTCACCTATTCCTAGCTTCTGATACACAGAGGCTAGGGACACCATTCCTAGCAGCCATTGAGGGACTTATCCTCCATGAATTTATCTAGTTTTTTGAATCCTGTTATAGTCTTGGTCTTCTCATCAACCTCTGGCAAAGAGTTCTACATGTTGATTGTGCAATGTGTAAAGAAATACTTCCTTTTGTTTGTTTTAAACCTGCTACCTATTAATTTCACTTGGTGGCCCCCTCATTCTTGCGTTATGTGAAAGAATAAATAATACTTGCTTTCTTCACACCAGTCATGATTTTATAGATATTTATCATATTTCCCCGTCATCACCTCTTTTCTAAGGTGAAAAGTCCCAGTTTTATTAATCGCTAATATGGAAGCCTGTTCATTTTTGTTGCCTTTTTCTGAAACTTTTCCAATTCCAATGCATTTTTTTGGAGATGGGGCAACTGCATCTGCATATAGTATTCAAGATGTAGACATAACATGGCCTTATGTAGAGGCTATATGATATTTTATATTATTTATTCCTTTCCTAATGATTCTCAACAGTTTTGACCATTTGAGAGGATTTTTGAAAACTGAAAATTACCATATCACCTTTGTGCTTCTGTGCTGATTTCATTCTATTAAGATACAAAAAAAATGCTTTATTGCTGAAAAGAGTTCTTTAGAGGTTCAAGAAAGAACCAAAGTGAATTAACAATTGAGAGTTAACCCTAGATATTCTCCGCTGCACTCTATTCAGGCAGATTTCAAGATGTTAAGGTTTTGTATTAGTGCACATCACTGTACTTTGAGTGCCTGTGCGTAAAATAGACTGGCAACAGCAAAATCCTCAGGGGAGTTCCTGGAGTCTCAGGCCCATCTTCCTTACTGGACTGAAACAATGGTGTCCCTATCCATTGTTTGCCAGAAGCTGGGAGTAGGCAACAGGAGATGGATCACTCACTGTGTTCATTCCCTCTGAAATACCTGCCCTTGGCCACTGTTGGAAGATCAGATCCTGGGCTAAATAAACTTTTGGTCTAACCCAGTAAGTCCCTTCTTATGTTCTTACTATAGAAGGCTATGTGGGGTACATATTTGGGGGGGTTCATTGCAGGTGCAACTGTAACACTGTGAATGGTGCAAAAGCCGTAAGGTCGGAAGGTTTTGAAGAGTTTGCTAAATGTGGTCAGATGAGATTCATTTATTTTATTTTGGCAGTTTATTCACATAAAATATTTTATCTTCCTTTATTATGTTAGATGGAGTGTATCGGCCGAAAGAGTTAAAACTCAACATTGTCACTGTACAGCATTTTAAAAAGTTTCTGGGTTTGATATTGAGACCTCAAGCTGCTGAGTACCATGGCAAATACACCATTAAATATTCTGAGAACCTTCTGAAAGAACATAAGAACAGCCATACTGGGTCAGACCAAAGGTCCATCTAGCCCAGTATCCTGTCTTCTGATAGTGGCTAATGCCAGGTGTCCCAGAGGGAATGAACAGAACAGATAATCATCATGTGATTCCACCCCAATCACTCATTCCCAGCTTCTCATAACAGAGTGTAGGGACACCATTCTTAGCCATCCTGGCTAATAAGAATTGATGGACCTAACCTCCACGACTTTATCTAGTTCTTTTTTGAACCCTGTTTAAGTCCTAGTCTTCACAGAATTCTCTGGGAAGGAATTCCACAGGTTGACTGTACATGAAGAAATACTTCCTTTTGTTTGTTTTAAACCTGCTACCTATTAATTTCACTTGGTGACTCCCTAGTTCTTATATTGTGGGAATAAGTAAATAAGGAAAAATTATTCACTTTTTCCACACCAGTCATGATTTTATAGACCTCTATCATATCCCCCCTTACTCTCCTCTTTTCTAAGCTGGAAAAATCCCACCCTTTTAAATCTCTCTTCATATGGCAGCCTTCCAAACCCCTGATCATTTTTGTTGCCCTTTTTCTGAACTTTTTCCAATGCCAGTATATTTTTTTTTGAGATGATCACATCTGTACACAGTATTCAAGATGTGGGCATACCATGGATTTATACCAAAACAATAAGATAGTGGTAGACAGTACCAGAACCTCAGTCCTTTGGTTAGCAACTTTCTTTTAGTTTCCAGCATGAATTTGCCCATTGCTAGTTTATATGCATTAGTTCTTGTGTTAATATCTTCTTTAGCTTAAATAGCTCTTGTCTCTTGCCAGTGTTTATCCACCACATCGTTTATAAAGAACAATCATATTGCCTGTCAGCCTTCTTTTTGCTAGGCTAAAGATGAGCTCTTTCAGTCTCCTTTCATAAGGGAGACCCTCCATTCTCCTGATTGAAACAGTTGCAGAGAAAAGCTACTGGGACAGTTTGAATTCACCTTTCTTAACCACGGGTGACGAGAATTGTAGGCAGTATTCCAGATGAAGTCTTACCAGTGCCTTGTACAATGTTATTAATATTCCTTTATAACTACTGGAAATCTCTTGCTTGATATATCCAAGGGTCACATTTGCCTTTTTCACAGCTGCATCACATTGGCAGCTCATTGTTGTGTTAAGCCTCAGCTTATAGCAGAAATTATTATTATTAGATCACAAATGCATGATCACATGGTGCATTATTGAATTTCATCCCATTTCTATCACTCCAGTCTCCAAGGTCATCCAGAAGTCCCTGGATACTATTATGATCCTTCTCTGCATTGACAAAGCCTCCCAACTTCATATCATCAGCAAATTTCATTAGTAGACTCCTACTTTTTGTGCCAGGATTGTTAATAAAAGTATTGAATAAGATTGGTTTGAAGACTGAACCTTCAGGAACTTCACTAGTAACATCCCTCCAGTCTGATGTTCACCTTTCAGCACAACCTATTGCTTTCTCCCCTTTAGCCAGTTTCTTATCCACCTTATAGTTTTTGTATTGATCCCTGTCTAATTTAATTAATAATTTTCCATGTGCTACCGTGTCAAATGCTTTAATGAAGTGAAAGTATATTACATCTAAAAATATCAGTTATTTTCTCAAAGATAGAAAATTAGGTTAGTCTGCTAATAGCCATATTGCATTTACTTCCCCTTTTCCATTTACTTCCATGAATTTAATTATTCTTTTCTTCACAATGTGTTCCAAAATCTTGTGTATGACTCAGGTTAGACTAAATGTCTGTAATTGTCCAGATTACTTTCCTCTCTTTCATAATTATAGGAATGTTGTTTGCTACTCCAGTAACAATTACCTTTAATAAATCTATCTATTTGGGGATAGGACAGCTGACTGGAGAGTAGCTATCTCACGTTCCACTTTTCATGTTGGGATGGAAATTATCCAGTTCCACTCACTCAGTCAGCATTGGATAATTTGCCACCCAAAAGTATCTTTTTGCAGGACTCCAGAACCTGACCCACAGTCACCATTTACAGTAAAAGCTGTGTTATCCGGCACTCAATTAACCAGAGAGCTCAATTAACTGGCATTTCTGATATCTCTTAATAAAAGTCTTCCACCTAGTAATTGGGACTGGTATACTGCCCAGAATATTATGCAATTGCACATTCTGCCCTTTACTTCTATTCAAAAGAGGCAGAAGAGAAGTAAGGAAGATGAAATCATTTTTTTTCCCCCTCACAAAAGCAGCATCCAGGGTGTGTCAGAGGGTCATTGCAGATTCAGCCAAACCTCCTAACCTTCTACATCTACAATGATAATTGATGTTGATAATAATAACGACCCTGAGACATTTCAAGATCCTGAAGTACCTTCTGAATTATCAAAGAAAGAATAAATTATGCTCAGAATAGCTTTAGTGTTAAGTGTATTTTTAGTGATCTGTGTGTATGCCAGGCGCTGCCCATAGTGATATTTAGTGTCATAAAATAACCTACTGTACAGAACACTTTACCTGTATACACCTAAGTGCTTCAAGAAACCAACCACTCCACAGTGCAGTAATACTACTACTGGATTGGTGAGTACCTGTAGACTATTTCATTCATTTTATTGTATTCTAATTTTCTGAAAATTAGTATTTTATTAGTAAAGTGTAGCTCTCAGTTAATTGAATATTTTGGTTAACTAGCACCCTGCCACCCATTCACTCAACATGCTGGATAATAGCACTTTTAGTATACTTGAGAAATAGACTAGAAGATAGTCAACCAGACAGTTTAGTGTCACTATCTGTTATTGAATTACTAGACTTCAATATAATAACTGTTAGAATTTAGAGCTTAGTGGATAATAACTAAAGATCAAAATTTACTGGACTTCTGTTACTACATAAAAGAAGAAATTACATTCATTCTTACAACTATAGCAATATAACTACAATAGATTACTGGGATTTATGTACAAAAGAATCAGGACAAAAGCAGAGTTATGTCTGCTTTTCTTGTTTATTGCCTCTGCTGTTGATCCCATAGTCATTAATAGTTGCCATGATAAATGTTTTTTCCTTAGAGTGATAGTTTAAAGAAAATATGAATTTATGCTTACTGGTTATGAATTTGGCTCCTTATTGTTTTTCAAGTGCAAGTGTGAAGAAGAGTAATAACCTGAAAATTATTCAGTTTGGTCTGCTCCTGTAATCTTTATGTAAAACTCCATGCTGTTTTCCATGAGCAGGAGTACCAGACCTGTGCTTAAATACATAAGAATATGCATTGATAGTTCCAATAAGATTACTACATCAAAGATTGTCCTATTTTCTAGATATACATAATTTCTAGAAACAATAGCAGATTTCTTAATATTCTTAGGTTTTTCATTTATTTGTAATGTTATCTTCTCTAGAATAGCAAGATCACTCAGGCATATATTCCAATCAAAAACTGTAATTTCTATAGCTGATTTCCATTTTGGAAGATCGACTCCCTCCCTCCCCCCTTGCTCTTTGTTACTAACAGATTACAAAGATTTAAAAACTTGATATTGTGCTAAGCATGTTATTTCTTCCTATAATAAGTAAACATATGGACATTTCCATAATATAGGAATAAAATCTGCTTTTCCAGGTTCACAACTCCCACATTTATAACTTATGCTGATGATACCTGCATTCTTTGAGTCAGAGTCCAATATGTTCTAAATAATATATTCTGAGAGATTCCTTTTAAGTTTATTTCTAGATATGGCAGGTAGGTTATACCCAGACACCCAGGGATGAGTGATCTTATAAAAACTTAAATTAAAAGTACCTTCTACATCTCCAGACTTATTCAATTAATCCTGTTGTCTTAAAGATAAAATACCTACCACCTTGCTCAAGAGTACAGCCCATTTTGTGAACTCCTTAGCATGTTCACTTTCATTCCATGAATATAGAAAATATTTGTATATATCTCTAGGTTTTTTTTGTGAGTACTTAAAGAAAAAAAGTCATTTAGACAATCATATTCCAGATTTGTCATCTGCATAAATATAAATCTTAATCTCTCTTTTTATTCTAGAGAAGGAAAGAAATATTCAAATTTGCTGAGCGCCTTTAAAAATAGCAATTATCCACCTTGATTGCAAAAATATGGAATCTCCAGTTCCACATAGATAGCATAGATGCCATGTATACCCAGGGAAGTGATTTTAAATTTTCTAATGATACCTATTGATGGTGGTTTACAGAAATAGTACCTTTTTAAAAGTAATACCATTTTACATCGTACTATCATACATAACATTTAGCACAAAATATAATTTCTTGCTAATATTATTGGTATGAGCTTATCCCATTAATCTGCATTTGTATACATACATGAGGTTCAAGCACAGTGTATGCCTCCTGAATAAAGTTTGGCACATACCTTTTTTCCCCCCCTCACACACTTTATAGCAGGGGCAGGAAACCTCAGGCCCGGGGGCCAGATGCAGCCCCAGCTTGCATGGATCCACGCTGGTGAGGGGTGTTTTTTTATTTGTTTGTTTCTCAGTTGTGTGCAGCCCCTGACATTTTTCTGTGGGTCAGTGTCCCCCGACCAAAAAATGTTCCCCACCCCTGCTTTATAGTAAACAGATCATCTGTGATTCTGCTGATAATGGCAGCTGACTTCAAGCAATGCTAAAATAGTCTTTACATTTTGTCTATTGTGCTCTCATTTCCCACATTTTCACTATATTGAAAAATCTTGGTAGTTAAATCTTTAGATCTAGGACTTTGAATCCTTTCCCTGGCATCTTTTGATATTATAGCTAGAGCCTTATAAAATGTATGGTCCATTTTGGTCAATATCACAGTCATAAGATTTTAAAAATAGGCAGTTTCAAAATTTCAAATGTTTAAATCTGAAATTTCAAGGTATTGTAACCATGGGGGTTTTGACCTAAAAGGGGTATGTGGGGAGGACACACAAGTCTATTGCATGGGATTGCTACCTTTACTTTTGCGTCTTGGCTGGCAGGGGTGCTGCCTTTAGAGGTGGGCAGCCAGAGAGCTCTAAATCCAGCAGCAGCGATGCAGAAGTGAGGGTTACAGAGTCTGGGGGCATGGGCCTGGGGTTTCCCAGCAGCCTTCTGCCCAAGTTGGGGTCTGACAGCTATCCTCACTTCTGTGCTATCTTCAAAACTAGACTCCCACCATTTCCTGCAGCTCAGGGAGGTTCCCAGAGGTAAGCTTGACTTGGCTCTGGGAATGCCCCTACAGGGGAAATGGAAATCCTATCCCTCTGCAGCCTAGGCTAGGACTAGCAGCCCAAGCCTGTCACATGGTATGAAACCCCGGCTGAAGTGTCCCTCGCCCTGCCCCTCCCTTACAAGAACCAGGTTTCATGCGGGAGATTAGATTTCATGTTCCGTGACATGTTTTTCACATCCATGATTTGTTAGGGTCCTAATTATAGCTTTACTAGAAGACATACATGGTGTTGCCCAGGTCCTTAAGGGCAGGGGACTGGAGGTGTGGGGGTGCAGGAGTCAGAGTGGGAGGTTGAGAAGGGGCTCAGGGCACAGGGTTAGGGATGTGGGGGTGTCAGAGTGAGGGTTGGGGGATGAGGAGGGGCTCAGGGCAAAGGATGGGGAGTACAGGAATCGGGGCAAGGGATTGGAGGAGGGGGAGCTCAGAGGGTTGGATATGGGAGTGGCTCCTTGCTTCCTGAGGGCAGCCCAAGGCAGCAAGGGTGTGAGGGAATACACACCTTGCTCGCTGGATTGTCCTGGGGGCCAGGCTGGGGTGGGCCCACAGTAGAGAGGACTATGTAGGCTGCACTAGAGATGTTAAATATCAGTTAATTTAATAGTCGATTAACCTCATAGATTCTGTCGGTTAGTCGACTATTCTATAGTCCCCAGGAAGCCCCTGTCCAGGCGGGAGGGGTCTGAGCTCCCGGACCTGGCACGAGCCAGAACTGAGCCGGGCTGCCTGCCCGCTTGGCTCCTAAGACACTTTAAATGCAGAACTGCAGCAGGGGCAAGTCCAGGACCCAGTGCACTGCTGGCCAGCCTGCTAAAAAATTTACTGGCAAGGGGTGGTGGTGGTGGTGGGGAGGAGGGAATGTGTGTGTTCTATAGCATTAACCTATAAGCTTTTGCTTATCGGTTCATTGGTTAATCGACTACACTATTACATCCCTCGGCTGGACTTGGTGGTGGTTTCTGGGCTGGGCCTAGGGGAAGAGGGACTTTGAAGGCTTGCTGGGGGGTGGGCATGCTGGGGGGTGATCGTGCTGGGGGAAAGACTGTGGCTCTTCCAGGGAGTAGTGGGGCTGTTGACCAGCAGGGCTTTCTCCCTCAAACCCCCTGTTTAGTAGGGCTCTCTCTCCTTACCAACCCATCAGGAGGGGCTTTCTCCCTCTCACCCACCCCCATCTGGCAGGGCTTTCTCTCTCTTCCCCCTGTCCAGCAGGGCTCCACCCCACTCCAGTGCAGCAGCCAAGGATCAGGAGGAGGAATTAGGGGCAGCAATGCCACTAACCTGTTCTGGTGGCTGGCAAGATGCTGAGGCCCAGCCCCAGCTGACCACTTTCTTGGTGGTGCAGATGCCCCCAGTGGTCATCCTACAGTATCACTTTCCCTCCAATCAGCCCCCTCCCTTTCCATGTTATGGAAAACAATCCCATTCCAGGAAGATCCCATTTTCTTGGCTCAACTAAACCCTGACCTTGCTCAAAGTTAGGATAAGAGGAAGCTGTGCGCCAAATTTCATAGTCCTAGCTCTTACCATTTAGGCAGAGTCCTTGAACAGACTCACAGACGGATGGACAGACAGATGCACATGCACATTTCTTAGATAGATTCCCCTCCCCACTTTCTTAAAAAACATCTTGCAGAATTGTTTCCAAAGTGTTAAGGAACTGAAATCTTTGAGCAATTAAAACAGTGTTTAGAAAGTCCAGATATGACAGTTTTGTACTATATTTACCATTTCCTTTCAAAGTGCACATTTAAGATCATTACTGTGTTTATAAGTTTAATTTAATGAGCCATTATTGATCCAAATTTAGGCTGTAGTCCTGAAAGTGATCTGGGTGAGGAGAATTTGTCTTCTGGTGGAATGTACAGTGGGCTTCTGACCTACAGATCCGCCAGCCATCATTATGTCTCTGTTCACTCTCTAGGACCTTCTGCCCTCAGGCTTCCTCACATTGGGGCTCCATTGGAGTCATGTTGCCAAAGCTTCCACCAGCTGTCATGGCTTTTGGGGCCTCTCAGCCACTCTCTAATGAGATTACTTTAGTGTGGAGGATATTATGGAACCCAGCTGTAGTCTACACTGATTTTCCACTTGCTCGTCTGCAGCTGTCCAGGAAAATTACACACTTCTCCACTGACCTTTATCTGCCATGTTGGATCGGGAAGGATTTGTTCTGTGCTGGAGATCATGGGGCTATATGTGGGCCCAGCATACACAAAATCAGCCATCCTCAATCAACAGAGTTTCTGTTCGAGTGTGTAGGTGAATTGAGTGAAAGACAAAGATACAAGATTATCAATGGTGAAAGTTCACTTTTCAGAGTTCCTTAATTTTTTTAAAGGCAAATTACTACTATTACTTTTTGGTAGCTGCCACAAAGTGCTATGCACTTTCCAAACCTAAGAGGGGAGACAGTGCTCTCCCCACATAACTCGCAATGTGTCAAAAAGATTTTGGAATTTTCAGGAAGCCAATTTGTGTCTCAGCACCAGTGCTCACTTCCCTCTGTTACCTGCCTGATAACTCATCTCTGGAGTCAGGTTTATGGAGTTCAATGAATCCAAGAAGGAAGTTTTTATTTCTGCTTGTGACGGGTTCCTGGGTGCGATCCCCCCCTCTCGGCCAAGCAGGGGAGTTCAGCAGACCCCCCCGTCCGACTTTCTGTACCGTAATTTGGGTCCTCTGCCCTGAGGACAGGTTATTCAGGTGCGATCACCCCCCTCTCGAGCAAGCAGGGGGGATTCAGTGGACCCGCCGTCCGACTTAAGGTATAGTTAGTGGGGCCCTATGCCCTGCGTTCAGCCCCTCCCTGGGGTGGGGTCCGCTGGCCTTGCCCGCCAAGACTGCCAACTCCGGTGTGCACTGGCATTGCCATGGACACTGGGTCGTGGGGCAAGGGGGGACCCAGGCCCACCCTCTCCACCAGGTCCCAGACCGGGGCCCCGAGTGCAGGGTGCAACACCGTCCCTGCACAGCAGACGGGGTTCACTCCCGAAACGCGTCTGTCCATGGGCGCCACAAGGACCCCACCCCAGGCTGCTTCCTTCCCCCCACGGGCCCCTGGGGACCGGCCTCTGGTTCCCTTGTGCCTACCGTGGTTCCTTTGTCCTGCCCCTGGGTTGGCCCTCCGACGCGCCTTCCGGGGACCCGTTCCCCCGCGCTGTTCCTCTGCCGCAGCTCATCTTCCTCCGGCTGTGGATGCTCCCCCGTGCTGCTCCGCGGCCAGGGGGGCGGTCCCATGCCGGCCCTCAGCCGGGGCTCGCGGGCTGCCCTCCTCCCAGCCGCCGGCGGGCCCTTTTGAAATGGCCCGCCGGTCGTGATGTGGCCCAGGGGTCCCGCCCTCTTCGTGACGTGGGGGCTTCCCCCGTCACGTCCAGGCCATCACTCACCGCCCCCACCCTCTCCGGCTGCATGCTGGGGGCAGGGCCAGCGTCCTTCCTGCTGCTCAGGTGAGGAAGCAGGTTTTGGCCCCACCGCCGCTCAGCAGCAGCATCCCGCCGCTCGTGCTCACCGCCCGTGGCCCCGCTCTCCTCCTGCCTCCCCCTGCTGCCCAGCGCGCGGGCCGCTAGCGGCCTGTCACACTGCTGATCAAATAGAGCCTGATCCTGCATTCTAAGATCAATACGTTTGTCTCTGGAACTCAGAGGGAGGCAGAGTGGGGTCATATGAACCAGCCATATTCTGCTGCATCAAAGGCCAATATTAGACTTTTGCAGGGGGATCATAGGTCAAGTGAAAGCTGCAAAAAATATTAATGTTAGCACAAACAGTGGATGGCAGAAAATAATGTTAACTGCCCTCCCCAGGAACTGTTGTTTAAAACTTTGCCAGTTTTGTTACAGTGATAAAATTGACCACAACTGAGGCTGTGCTTGATATAAGTAGAAAAACTTTCCTTGAATATTTGTCAAATTTGACTGTGGAAATTTCATGAAATGAAAACTAGAAGGTGCGTTAAGTACTGCACATGATAGAAAGTCTGTTTGTGTGTGTGAAATGAGAAAACTAGGCAGCTGGAAGAAGTTGGAATTTTGGATTCTTAATTGCATCATTCACCTCAGAACATCTGCCAGAGATATTATGAGCAAAGATAAAGTATCTAAGAGAAGTCATCAGATGAAATAAGCAGAGAACAATACCATTGTACTATATTGCTGTACTAGTGTGCACTGTCTGTATTAAGATGAAAGCCATACAATCTCCCCTCAGTTTTGGATCATACATTTTAATGACATAAAATGGCAACATGCCATCATAGGGTTTCAGAAGCCATTGGCAGCATTTTGAATTTAACTTATGCAAAATGGAAATGTTAAAATGAAAACCAGGCTGAAATTGTGCTATTTTAACCTAGCAGATCATCTTGTTTTCAAGTCTCTGTGTTACTCTGTAACTTTAAAAACAATGAGTAGTCCTGTGGCACCTCAGAGACTAACCAAAATATATAGTATCATGAGCGTTCATGGGCAAAACCCACTTCATTAAATGATGAGCTGGAGTAGAATTAATAGAAACCAAGTTATTTATAACCAAAAAAGTACCCGTCAATTGTAGAACCACTGCTAATGAGGCTAATTAAGTGGGCTTGTTTTTAAACACTGGAGGCAGCTGAGGTAACTCAAGGAACCATTTTCACCCTTGTAGCCAATTCTACACTATACCCATCACCAGCATAGATTAGGGCATCATAAGGGTTGCTTTAAATCAGGGGTGGGCAAAAGGGCCTCTGCGGGCTGGATCTGGGCCTGGAGGCGGGGGAGCACTCAAAGCTCCTTGAGCCCTGCCAGGAGCACGTGGCGCTTTGAAGTGCTGCATGCTGCTTGCAGGGTGCGGGGGGAGAGCAGAGGAGACTTTACGCGCTCCCCCCTACCAGGCCAATCAGGGCCTGGGGGCGCGGGAGCTGTGTGAAGCTTCCGTCACCCTGCCCCGGCCCTGCAAGGCGCCTGCGGCACTTCAAAATGCCATATGCTCCTCGCAGGGTGGGAGGAGGCTTCCCATACTCCCCCACGCCCAGGCCCTGATTGGCCTGGGGGTGGGGGAGCATGCTAAGCCTCTTCCAGGGCATGGGTGCCTAGTGGGAAGGGGCTCCCCAACCCCCAGACCAAACATGGTCTGGGGTTGGGGTAGCCCCACTCGTTCCCACTTCTCCTTCCTGTTTAGGCCCTACCCCTTCCGGGATGGCCCAGGGCTACTTCAAAAATTTTTGAAGTGGCCCCCTGGGCAAAAATTATTGCCCACTCCTGCTTTAAATCATGCCAAGGTGGCTATGTCTCCAAGAGGCTGCTCTGTTGTTTGGAGATTTCTGGAAAGCGGTGCGGCCACACCCCTTTCTTCCTAGCCACACCTCTAACTCTCCTCTCAACATTAGGGTTTGGGAGGCTAGATGTGTAGAGGTAGCCTACAAAGATCTGATCTACTTCTCCCCATGCCAGGAAAGTATCCTCTTGGCCATGTATGCCAGCTTTTTGGCCACTCTGGTGCAGTCCAAAGGATCTGTCCCATAGTGTTGTATCATTATGCATCTTTGCTCCCTTGTGCTTTCAAATCAACAGACAGTGATCACCTTTTTTGCACACTACATTAACATAGTTCAATTTCCTAGATTTTACATTGAAAAACCTCTTGGGTACATGTGGAATAAAAGGGAAAGAATTGAGAGAACTGTCTATTTCATCAGAAAGATGGGTTAGTTACATTATTAAATCAATAGAGCACACACTATGATAAAAAACAATCAAGATCTACTTTTGAGCAAAATAGAATATTTTTAAAATCTTGTGTCACTTTTAATTTGCTTTTTAAAAATAAATACCAAAAGCATCAGTGAACATTGCCTGTGAAGTGTCATGTTTTAGAACAGCTGGTGTTTAGTTATCCAGGTGCCAAAGAACAGTTCAGAATCAGTCATGTATTTTTGAAAATAGCAAAACAAAAATTATTTAAATAATTCTGAGCTCTGACTCTTATTTTTAGTGTTCATCCCAGAGCAAATAAATTCACATTACAGATATATCCAAATATCTGTATGAGATCTTCATAGCAGAAGATCTCATACAAACTGTATTAGAGTAGTTCAAAGGCATTTGCTGTAATAGATGGAAATGTTATTTATTAAACCATAGCCTACGTTTCTTTAGTTGGTCATCAAGTTTGTTTTTCAGGTAATGTGACTTATTTTATGATGGATCAGATCGTACCTGCCTTACTTGTGACGAGTACTACTTTACTCCTTGATGAAACCTATTGAATTCAATGGTACTAATCACAAAGCAGAATGGCAGAATCTGGCCCTTTCTGAACTTCTAAAAATTATGTCATTTAAATAGAATTCCTTTCTTGGATCAAATCAAATCCTAGATCAAGATAATAACTTCAATCCTAACCTACTTAGTATATTCAGACCTAGATCTCCTCCTTTTCCTTCTCCTCCTCCTCCTCTTTCTCCATCATCATTAGCTGCTTGTTCCAAAACCACAGCCAAAAATAGTGTTGTCACTTATTTTGAATAGTTCCTCAGGAGCACAGGTTGTTGAGAAGGGGCACTTCATCAGGCATGTTCAAGTGTTTGCTTAAGCTCTCCACAGTCACATTTGGGGTCATTCCACAGCTTCCACTCAGTCATATTGTCACCAGTTTTGGATTCCCCACTCTCACTTATGTAGAGTACATAAAATGTTTCTTTGACATCAGTGCCTGGAGGAGGTTGCTCTGAAGAAATCAGGTTCTCCAAGAATATTGACATTTCACCTTAGCCTTCCACACTCATATTTTGAGGTAAGGGATTTTTAAGTGGCAATTCTCTGTCTGAAGTTCAGCCTCTTCACTTATGGAATGTATCTCTAAAAAGGATGACCATACTGAGGCACAGAACTTCGCAGTTCAATAACTCAGGATGAGTGTGGTTGCTTGAATTATTTTGGGGTCAGCTCTCCACTTTGTATTGGCTGGTTTCTGGAGAACACAATCCATGACATTCACTTTCTTTTTTATTTCTTGATGTGTTCTTTGAATGTCAGTCTTCAGTCTAATGTGACCACGAGGATGTTTTTGGTACGTAACACATGATATCTGGAGTTTTTGCTTAGCCTGATAGTATTTTTCTTACCAGGACTGGCATTCAGAAACCATGTGTGATATTTTCAGGTTACATTAGGGTGCCAGTTAGAATATACTCACTGTCCTCAAATCTTTGCAGCTGGGTGGTGATACAAAAATCATATGCATAAATTAATCTTTGCATGTTGAGAAATTCTGGTCAATCATTTTTTTAAAGCACTGAACCTTGGGGCAATCTACTGAATATGTCACTGATTTTCTGGCCATTCATCATTATAATAACAAAGAAAAAACTGGTAGTTGCCATTTGTTGAAATTCTTTCTGGTTTCAGCGAAGATGCACAATGGTTCACAATGTTGTAAAAAAGTTGACAGATTTACACACACGTAATTTTGCAGATTTCAAAACCATCATTCATGTATTGAGTTAGGTTTACAACTCTACCCCACAGCACAAATATCTTTGATCATTAGTTAGCTTCCCTTCCGCCGTTGGTGCTATTCTAACCATCATCATCTGCTCACATAGCTTGTCCTTGCAAAGTAAGGATGTTGGGTGGTAACTCTACAGAGTTACTGTATCTGTGTGGTTTGAGTTGTGCAACCACTTTGGTTTGTCTCCATAGACTGGGTATATGCATTGTCTCCATGAAAGGGTTAAAGAATTCAAGCAGTTAGTTCTGTGTTCTCCTCCCAAAGTTCAATAAGAAATATGCCCTGACTTATGTGTATAGCTCACATTTAATGCTGTCGTGAGAATATGCACCTAAAATTTAATAAAACAGTTATTATTCTGCTCTTGGCATCCAGAAGATTTATCCCAACTCTCTGTTCTATTTTCTGAGCATGTCAGGAGTGACTATAACCTAATTTTCCCTCTTGCTCAACGGTAGGAGTACAATAGCCTACATTTAAATAACATTAAGGTTGTGAACCAAACTAACAAACATGAGAACATTCAAAGTTATGGATGACATTTTATCCTTAGCTCAAATCATTATTTCCATTAGAGGAGGACTGCTAAGCTGTAAAATCTCTCTTTAATTTTGCTTTTGTCACTTTGGGTCACAACCTCAACATTTTCAAAAGTAAGGTTTTATATTCAGCACTTTTGTATTCAGCTCTATGAGTGTGTGTGGTCTTAGGTGCAGATGGCACTCATGTACAAAAACTGGTAGATAAAGAAGAGATAAATAAGACATGTAAATTTCCATCCTTCACAACAACTTTCTGAAAGCTCAAGGAAATGTTCTGTACCTACAGAGCAGGATCTATAAACTTCAGACTATTCCTTTGGTTTCCATGTTCATTTATTAAAGCACCTTGTCTATAGGCTTACCCAATGCTATATTTTCAATCCAGTATTTTTTTTTGTTTCCCCTACATTCCAAATTTTTCTCTGAAAGAGAAAGTGCACTGTACAAGAAGGCTTTAAAAATCAGTCTAGATATGTTTCCATCATATCTGGTAGCATTTCAAAATCCTCTGAGCTAATAGCTGTGTACAAATAAATAGTATACCACTCACAATATTTTTGTTTTTCTTCCCACACCAGTGTCCCATTCCAACACCAATATTACTTCTCTGGTGAGCTGAATGGTAGCCTATGTCCAGGACCTTGCAGATTGGCTTCCTAGAGGAGAAGAAATCAGAAATCAGAGTATGGATCTATTATAAGTGTAACTTGCTTTATTTACACAACTACAGCAGTCCTAGAACACTGGTGGTTAAATAACACACAGGCAATTGCTTCCTTCAAGAAACACAGCCCTGATGTCTAGTTCTAATCTGCTTCAATCTTATCTGCCTCGATAATTGACCCTAATTAGAGATCAAAGCAGAGCTCAAACTTTCCTCTCACACAGCTCTCACTCTGAAGACCACTCGCACAAGAGGTAACTATCCTGTATGTCTTCCCAAGATGGCACATTTTCTTGCATGCTGTAGATAAGAATTTGAAAAATTATGTGCCACTAGTGACACTCGGTGTCCTCTTCTTAGCTGGGAACTTTAGGTCCTCTTGTAATACATAATTAGATATAAATTTAAGAAAGTCAAAACAAATGTCTGTGGTTGACTTTTAGCATTCCAACTGGAGCCACTTTTTAAATGTTAGTGACTACTTATAGTATAAAAATGTGAGTAATAATAACAATAATTTTTAGCAGTCTCTTCTGTTAGTGTGGGTGCATTGTGGCTTTTCAACCCAACATGCACAGCTGATGCATTTGACATCTGCATGTCCAGGTGACAATGTATAGATGCAAAAACTATGAGCTGCTAGGCTCGAAAAAGTACACCTCAAAAAATAGAGAGTGGTTGAACTTCCCACTCCTGTGAAAATTTGGACCACAGTGTCTGAAATAATAACCACACTTTCATTTTATTAATCATGCAACTGAAATATCACTAAAATAAAATGTGAACCATACATCTTTCCACCTTTGTGAGAGATTTTTTTGTTACTTCTAAATACTAAATGGCATATCCAGAAGCCTTACTGTTCAGCATTGCAGTATTTGGACACCAAAAAATTGCTGTTAAATGCCGGCTCTCTTGTTGCGCATTCCATTTCTGATTTTACAATGCTCTGCTACACCGTGCTACACCGAGAGGATTTGTGTTAAGATTATACTCAAGATTTCACCAACGTGAAAGAACTGTGAAGATCAGGTACCCACCAGTTACGTGTACATGACAAAACAAGGCACCTCATGAAGGCTTTTTTGGCTACAGTTGCACTGTATCCCTTCTTGTGTTGCTTTTCCAGATGGCTGGTGGAGGGGGAAAAGAGTCCTTCAAGATCTTTTTTCCCCCCTTCTCTTCTACAAAGGCATTATTCTGTGACAACCTTCTCTACAGCATTGAGGATAAATATTTTTGTCTTCCTTCAGAACCTGTTAGCACCACAGGCTGGGGAGAATTATTTAATATGCACCTAATTCTTTCTGGTTTGGTAATTCAAGGCAGAACAGTAACAGTGTTTGTTGAGAGTAAGCAGGTAAGCTGTAGGTACCCACAAAGATCACAGGTAATTTAACTAACTGTCCTTCAACAGTTTGATGTGCTCCAGAAAAGTGACATATGGTGTCACAAAAGTGTATAGATGGAGAATTTTTTTGGTGTCATTTATAGGTCCAAATTATGAAAAGTCCAGGTTTCTGCAGTGCCTATCATATTTAAGTGGTTGTTTGTTTAACTTTAATCTATTCTTGCCTTTCTGAATGAGTTAAGATTTTATTTTCTAGCTTGGATGTAATAGTTACTTATAGGTTCAAGGGTCCTATAAGATATATCTACAGTACAGAGAAGTTCAAAGCTGCTGGTGTTGATCTTCCAGTGTTTGAATTAGCGGGTCTAGTGAAGACACACTAATTCGAACTGAGAGATGCACTCCTGTCGATGCCAGAGTCCTACTTCCACAAGGAGTAAGGGAAGTCAAAGGGAGAGTGTTCTCCCTTCAACTTCCTGCAGTGTGGATGGCGCCAAAAGTCAAGTTAAGGTACTCTGACTTCAGCTACATGATTAACGTAGCTGAAGTTATGTATCTTAATTGACCTTGTCCCATAGTATAGACATACCCTCAATTATCTGAAATTAAAACAGAGATAATAAACTGATTCTGTTTATACTGGTCTGCGTTTTGAGGGCTGAACATGGCCCTTTTCACTGAAAATTCCAGGTCCTTAGATTAATAAGTTCTAAAGGTCAATTATTTTTAGCCACAGACACTGCAAAAATGCTTACTGCCAAAATAGTGCAGATTGTATGCAGAATTTTTCAGTGGGTTTACAAATGGAAATTTCCTTGTCCAATTCGAGAAACAGTCTATATGCTTGTTTGCATTGAAATAACCAGATCCAGAAACAGTTCATTGTGCCTGAACATGCAACTCCGGCCATTAAAATGTTCTTTGTTCACTACGTTTGCAGTATTTCTCCTCAACCACGACACTGAACAAAAATGATTTTAAATGTACTGAGATTGTTTGAATCTTTATTTGCTGTCTCTGCTGTACTTATTGATCTCTGCTATACATGTTAGAGCAATTTACTGTTCACACATTTTATTATCTACTGGGCTGAGAGATATGTTTTTAATTAACCTAGAATGCCAATATCAAGGACTTCTACACCTTATTGGCACTGTTGTATTCTGTATGTTTGGATATTGCTGAGGTTGGGGACTGACAGACTTGCTGGTTCCCTAGGCAAGGTGGGGAAGGGAACTGGCTGAATGTTCCTAGAAAGGGCAGGGCATCAGGTGTAAGGGAGGGACTGGGGTAGCTAGCTCTCAGCGCCACCCAGAGCGCACCATGGCCCCTCCTCTCCATGCAGCCCTCAGAGGCACTTCAAGTATACTACATGACACACCAGCAGCAATTTAAAGGGCCTGGGGTTCCAGCCAGTGCCACAGTAGGCAACTGTCCCCTTTACCTCCTTATTTGGTAGGCCTGATTGTGTCTGGTGGCCTAGGACCACAAGCATATGGCTTCTTATAATGAATGACTCTCTTCAAAAGGAGCCTTGACCTGGCCTGGTTTCCTGAGTCCTTTTCATCTTGAAGGGGTGCTAACTGCAATGTATGGGCCTTTGTTGGAAGAGTGATTTAAAGAGGAAAGAGTCAGATCATTAGGACTCTGAAACTAATGAGAGGATGTTGTCACTTCCAGAAAAGCACCCTACATATGAGGGGGAATCACATCTGTGCAATCCTGGCTGAATATAAGAAGTATTGGGAGTGGTATTGATAGTTTTTAGTGAATGCCTCTATAAATGGGATTTTCTTATAGAAACAACTGTCCTGTCCGACAAGCCTGCTACAAACACTGTAAAAGAAATCTGGTCTGCACGAAGGGACCTCTGAAAATATCATTTGGCAATTTTGAAGCAAAAAAAAAAAAAAAAATCCCTGTTGGCATTGCCCTGTGTGCTTCCCCCTGCAAGGCTAAACTGTTTGTGGGGTGTGTGTGTGTGTGTGCGTGCGCGCGCGCATGCTTGTGTTTAAAGAATAGCGAGCTTGTTTCCTGTCCATTCAGGTTCATTTCTTAGAGCCTGTCTAGATACTTATTGATTCATCATGCCCATGGCTTAGACACTTGCTATTTATATGGAATCAATAAGGGAGAGGGAAGATTGTAGCAGGTAAGATCACTCTAAAAGAGAGGATTTCGCAGCCTTGTTAGCTGTTTTTTCTGAAGGCCTCAGTTAAGTTCCTCCCCTGACTCTGCACTTCAAAGAGTTTGCCTGAGGCTCTACAGAAAGTAGCTGAAACTTAAAATTAAGATCTTTCTTTCAGTGGGTGAACTGAGTCCTGAGACATTCTACAAAGTTTCTCCTGAGCATGAGAGATTTTGTTGGTGGAGTTTGAAGTACTGTAGAAGATTCCTTGAAAGAGGACGGTAAGGGTGAGAGGATAAGAAAAGTACTATTGTTTTCATTAAAGCAGTTATGTTTATACAGGCTTGTTTTGTGAGAGGTATATTTAGAGTCAAAGATAATCCATGACATTCTGGTTTAACTGTCAGACTTCAGAAAGGGAAATGCATTACAGAGCTGTGAAATGGAAGGTAAAAATGCATTGTTAAAGTAGAGAAGCTTGTAAAACATAGGTTCAGGTAAACAGCTCTGGTGAGATATTAAACAAGCAAACAAACAAATCCCACACTATAGCAAAGTGAGTTAAAATATTGGAAATGTAAAATTTGAGGGATTCAACCTTTTGGGTAACTTAGATTGTATTATAAACTTGTTCACAAACATTTGCTAAATAAACTTATCTATCATATATACATGCAGTTAAAGGAAAATTCTTCTTTCTCAAAACTCCCATTTTGTGTACATAAGGAGAGCAAAATATCAAAGAACAATTTTGCAGCCTGAGAACAAAATGTTATAAGAATCAACTGCAATATGGAGCTTGAAGTCAGTAATATTTTCACGAGGTCAACGTGACCTTATTAAATGAATTATGCAGGTCATTAATAAAGGACAAAAGTTTCATTGATAGCACAAATTCCATAAAATGGATGCTAGTTAAATCAGTTTAGTGGTGCCATAGTTTTCAGCTGTTCCAACAAATGATGTTCACCCTACAAGTGAGTTATCACCCTAACCTTATTCTTCCTTTTGGGGGCAAGATACTGAGAAAGTTGGGATGAGGCAACTTTGATGTCATGTAGAATTTTCAGGTTCCTTGATTCTTTTGTCTTGCTCTAGTTCTGGATGTGACACAAAGTCTGCACTGCAGGTTGAAACTCGCTTTACCGGGATTCTCTGGTCCGGCAACATCCATGGTCCAGCAAGGATGTTGCAGAGTCCCAGTGGAGGGCCAGCGGCATGGATCTCTCCGGGGCTGGTAGGGCAGTGGGCTACCTGCAGTGAGCTGATGGCGAGGATGCCCAGCGTGTGACAGTGGGGCTGCCCAACGGGGTTGGGAGCTGTGGTAGCTTGAGGGGGTAGGGAGCCATGGTGTGTAGCTGCCCATCAGGACCCAGAACCCCAGCACAGCCCATGAAGCTGCATAGTGAGTCCCAGAGCTCCAGCATGGTGTGTGCAGCTGCACAGCAGGTCTTGGAGCCATGGCAGTGATGGCTGCCCAATGGGGGCAGCAGGGCCAGCAGGAGATGGGGAGCTGGCTGGGAAGCCAGTGGGCGAGCCTCAGGGCCAGTGGCAGGGTCCAGAAATTACCTCCCTTGGTCCAGCAAAATCCCTCATCCAGGACCAAGGTCTCAAGGGTGCCAGACCATGGAGGTCCAACCTGTAGTTACATTAGCTGAGGATCTTTTAGTAAAGAAGAAAATTAAGGTATTAATATTGATTCTTCCAGCTCTGTTAGCAACGTTTGATTCCATTAATCACACTGTTTTCTTGACCTGTCTGTAGACCTTAGCTGGGGTAAACAGTTTGTGTGCTTCTATTCTTTCTATCAAAAAGTTCCCAGAGGGCTTGGGGGCTAATTACTCATCTATCCTTAGTGAATTTTTGAGTGGTGTTATTTAAAGAAGGTCTGTAAGCATCACCCTGCCTGTTTTACATGTAGCATAATTGAAGCATAGAAACACTAAGGGTATGCCTATACTACAGAGTTTTTTCAGAAAAACAGCCATTTTCCCGACAAAATCTGAGTTATGGTCACGCTGCAATCGCATTCTTTTGAAAATAAATCAAAAGAACAGAGAGGTTTTTCCGGCATTGGTAATCCTCTTTCTACGAAGAAGAAGCCTTTTTCCAAAAGAGCTCTCTCGGAAGAAGGCATGTGTGGATGGGGAGGAAGATTTTCTTTCAGAAGAAGTCTCCAGGAAATAACACAGGTGCCCCAGTGGACACTCCATCCATACTAATCACAACTCTATAGTTCCTGTCTCCTGCCAGCTCTTAAAGCTTCAGGCACCCTGGACAAGCCTTGTGGCAGGAAGCTGGCCTGAGAGCGAGCACCACCCTGACCACGCGGCTCTCCCTGCCACAGGTCTTGCCATCCATGGCCCAGCCTCAAGCCCCCCAAGATCCCTCTGGCCCTCACAGAGAGAGCAGCCCCAGGGGCCCCAGGACCCACCCAGGGGGAACAAGAGGCAGGCACTCTCCTGGTCCAGAGCGGAGATCCTGTCCCTCCTCGAGTTGTGGGGCGAGGAGGAGACATTGTCCGATCTCCACTCCAAGCGGCGGAATGCCAATATATTTGAGTGCATGGCCAAGTCCCTGGTGGAGTGTGGATACCCACCCCGGACCCTGGAACAGGTCCGGAGTAAGGCAAAGGAGCTCCGCCAGGAATATGTCAAGGCCAGAAAGCATAGCTCGTGCTTAGGAGCAGGACCCCACACCTGCCCCTGTTACCAGGAGCTCCACCAGATCCTGGGGGGTGGGGAATCCGTTTCAGCACCCCACACATTGCCTTTACTAGACTTCAGTTACTTTTACCACTGTGGCATGTGATATCTGGGGGTACGTCTAGACTACAAGCCTCATTCGAAAGAGGCTTTTTTGAAAGAATCTTTCGAAAAAGCCTCTTTCGAAAGAGAGCATCTAGACTGCAGCCACTTCTTTCGAAAAAGCAAGCTGCTTTTTCGAAAGAGAGCACCCAGGAAGTCTGGATGCTCTCTTTTGAAGAAGCCCTATTTGCATTCCAGAACTCCTTTTTTCAAAAGAGCAATTTCAAAAAAAGGCGTTCTTCCTTGTAAAATGAGGTTTGCCACAGTCAAAAAACTCGCTACATTCATTCAATTTAATTTCGAAAGAAAGCGGTGGCAGTCTAGACACAGGTGAAGTTTTTTCGAAAAAAGGCTACTTTAAAAAAAAAAACAACCCTGTAGTCTAGACCAGTGTTTCCCAATTAGCGCTCCGCTAAAGCCTGGGGTTCCACGAGGCGAAAGTAAGGGTTCCACGAGAATGCAGCACTCCCGTGCCCCCTCTTAAAGAGACAGAGTCTTTTTTTTTTTTGCTCGACAAATTCTGGTGGGTCTTTTTCTTTTCTTTTTTGCTTGACAAATTTTACCCTGGCAACCCTAGGGGTTCCTTGAAATTCTTTTAAGATGAAAAGGGTTCCATGGCCAAACAAAATTGGGAAACACTGGTCTAGACACACCCTGGAATATCTGTTAATTTACACAACGTCAACACACTTTATTCTATCATTTGCTGAAGAAGTTTGATAACATCATAGGAAAGAATGGTCATTTTATCTCTTCTGGATGGGTGGCGCTTACTTTGGGTGGCACAATGAGGTTAAGTCCTAGTCCTGCTGCACTCCTGGACTTTTAGTGACCTAAAATCACCCAGTTTGGATTTAGTAGCCTATGGGAGATGGACCCCAATTCTGGGAGGTGCTGGGTGAAATTAGGAGGGTTGGCAATGCTACTGCCCAGCTCTGAGGGCAGTGCCTGCTGCCAACAGCAGCATGGAAATAAGGGTGGTAAGAGGACATTTCTAAATTGGCTTTGAAAAGTGATATTGACAAAGTTTCTTTGCATTCCCCTGATATTAAACAGTAACTATTACAAAAAATTTCTGCTGTAGCAATAATTCAATAAAACGTATTTTAGTTTAAATTTAAAATCTGTGAGAAAAGGTACATGTATTTCAAACAAGAGGGGTATAGATTTAGTATTTAAAACAGTGTTAAATATAAAAAATGTGTTTGTAATTGACAAGTGGGAAGTTTACAGTTAGAGGCTTGTTATGAGAAAGGGATCACCAATATAAAAAGCTGAGAACCACTGAGCAACACCAACCAAGTGGACATGCAGGAGATATTCTGCCTGCCACAAGGAAAATATCTCCTGAAGCTTAACATCACTGTTGATACATAGGAGAGCAAACTACTATCCCCTTTTAAAGGGTATAACACTGGGGAGGTTCCACCTCTTCCCATCCCACATCTCTAGGACAATGTCTGCCACTGTGGCTGCAACTGATTAGCAGTCCTGCTTTCTCTCAAACTCAGCAGAGGCAATGCGAGTTGGTCTTTAGAGCCAGGCAAATGTAGGAAGGTTCCTCCTTCTCTTCCTTACTGTCAGGTGGTTAAACACTGGAATAAGTTGCCCAAGGAGGGTGTGGAATCTCCATCTCTGGAGATATTTAAGAGCAGGTTAAATAGACATCTGTCAGGGATGGTCTAGACCAGTGGTTCTTAACCTTACTGAAGCCTGCACCCCTTTGGTTCTCAAAATATGTTCTCGCACCCCTTATTAAAAATCGTTGAAGTAGGTCAGTTTTAAACCTAAGATATATCATAAAAATCTGGCATGTCTCGCACCCCCAGAAAGGGCATCTCTCACCCCAAGGGGGTGCGTGCACTCTAGGTTAAGAACCACTGGTCTAGACAGTACTGAGTCCTGCCATGAGAGCAGGGGACTGGACTCGATGACCTCTCAAGGTCCCTTCTAGTTCTAGTGTTCTATGATTCCTGTTACTGTGTGTGCCTATGATAGGAATGAATGTTCACTGCTCTCTCCCCCACAACCCTTGTCCCATAGCTGTATGCAGGCTCATGGACACGGCCAACAAGCAGTTTTCTAACCAAAAGTGATGTCTCAAAAGGATATGTATATATGCTGCCAGAGGGTCTTTGAGAGAGAGTGGAAATTCTCATTCAGGATAGTTTTAGGATAAATTATTTTTGTATTCCTGTATCTGTAGTTATAGCTTTGCTTGCAACTCCTCATCTGTGACACAGTCATAAAAAGGGGCTGACTTTTGGGAGAGGAAAGATTGGCTCAGCAATGCCAAAGGACTGACTGAATAAAATTAGCTTCAATAAGTCTAGGAGGATAAAGTCAGATGGCTTAGGACTCGCCAGGTCTAAGAGATTCTACATGAAGGATTCCATCTGTAGTTTTATGCTGGGTAAAGGTTATGTGCCCAGCTGGGGCCAAGACAGTTTGCTGTGCTATTTCAACAAAAGTCTTTTTCTCAGAACTCAATTGTGCTTTCCATTTGGGAACTCAGACAGTGCCTTGAGAATACTTGAGGCTCGATTTCACTGGGTCATGTGTGATCTGCTCTCAGGAGAATGCTTACATCATAGTTTTCTTGATGCTTTTCCCCAGGAGGCAAAAGTCTTCCCACACAGATGGCTAGAACTGGTGCCTGGCAAACAACTGAAAATTTCCTTTGGCACCATGCAGCAAAGCATGCTTGGCAATGTGACTGTGGCAATCCATTCTTTAGCCTTTTTAAAAGGCTAGCAGAGATGCTGTCAGCCCAATATCATGTGAACTGTGCTTGCCATCTTTTGTCTAACTGGCCTAAGTAGGTTAATTGTGTGGTAGAGATAGCTCACTAGGGCATATCTACACTACAGAGAAGATCGATCCTCTGGAGATCGATCTAGCGGTCAATCTAGTGTAGACCCCCAAATCAAATGCTGAGAGCAGCCCTTGCTGGCGTCCTGTACTCCTCATTCTGTGAGGAGTAAATGAAGCTGATAGGAGCATTCAGCCTCTTGCAGTGTAGACACTAGTGGCTTATCTTAAGGTAAGCCAAATCCATCTACACATTTTGTGTAGCTGGATGGCATAACTTAAAATGACCTGCCTGGTCTAGTGCAGACTAGGCCTAGGTGTTGTTGAGTTAACATCTATAGGATAAACACTTAACAAGAATTACTCCTGTGATTTTTAGAATGGCTTTCTGTGGAAGCAACTATGCTTCATCCAAGAAACCTTGTAGGGCTACTGTTTGAGAGAGGCAGTAATATGTACATGGCACCTGCTTTTACTGTTGGGTGACAGTAAAACAAATCCTATCTGAATGATCAAACAAGTATCTGCTCCTTTCATTGTTTTAAAGAGTGAAGTGAACAATCTAATTAGCTCAAAATGTATCCAATAATGTTAAAACATACAATAAAAAAAGGCATCCTAGAGGAAACTTAAAAACGGTACACTAAAGTCAGCTAAAAGTTATTGTTTGTTTGCACATCGTATTCTACTTTGCTTGTTCATGGCCTTTGCTGCTGCATGAAGTCTTTGGGTATGTCTACACTACAGTGTTATTTCGAAATATCTTATTCCGAAATAGTTATTTCAAAATAACGTTTCTACACACAAAATGCATTTTGAAATAGCATGTTGCTATTTCGAAATAGCGCGTCCACACTGAGTGGATGCTGAATCGCATTTAAGGCCAGCCAGAACCAGGTCCGGCAGGGCACCAAGTCAGGACTTACTGTGTGGGGCTGCTGCCTGAGGCTATCTGAGGTCTGTGCTTAAAGGAACCCCCCCAGACAGCCAGTTCTCAGGTTTCCCTGCTTGCTTGTCTACCTCGATGAGGGACAACAAAGCATTTTGTCTCTGCGTGCTCTGGTTACCCTCACTGGGGACACCACAGCACTCTGCAGCATGAAGCCAGAGCTGCCCCTGGGCACTCTGGTGCTTCTCTTGGACGCGTTGTTGTGAGCCTGGCTGCACTTTCTGCAGGCTGCCATCCGGGAGGTCCATCAGGGGGCTGTCAATATCCAGGAGGCCCTGCAGGAGAGCTTCCACCCTAAGGAGCACTAAGAGCCTCCCTGGCCTGCCCCACTGGGGGCTTGTGCCGCATTCCTCCCTCACGTCCTTCCACTTACCCCTCCCTAACCCCCCTTCCTGATATAAAATAAAATACATGTATTTTCATGAACACAAACTCTTTTTATTTAACAAAACTGGGTTGGGGGGAGGGAATGAAACTGGTGAGACTGGGGAAAGGGGCAGGAGAGGGGAGAGGAAAACCTGGGAGGAGGGAGCTGGAAGGGGGAAGCAAGGGGAAGAAGGGGGAGGTGAAGCTCAGGGCTCAGGGTTGGGGGTCTTGCCGGACCAACTTGATTGTCATGCAAACCTGCTCCTGGGTTCGCATGTGGCCTTTGGTGGCCAGGCTGGCAGCTATCCTGCCATAGACGGCCGCATTCCTCCATCTAGTGCGGAGATCATGGACATTGGGGGCATCCCCACAAACCTGAATAAGGTCCATGATCCCCACCCTGGACCAGGAAGGCGCCCGCCTTCTCTGGGCCCTGGTAGGCTCCTGGGAGCTGGCAGACTGCTCCTGGGAAGCGGTGGAGGGCTGGCTGCCAGTGGCTTGCTGGCACATGTTTTGGGGCCACTGGGTCAGGGGCAGTGACTGCTGGCTCTGGGCTGGCAGGCTTGGAGCTGGCACAAGCACTGTGGCCAGAGTCTGCCCCTTTAAGGGCTCCGGGGAGTGGGGAAGGGAGAGAAGTGTTCTTGGTTGAGGCTGGAGTGGCCACCAGGGCACCCTGGGAAGGCTGGAGGCCCCCTATTTCGAAGTAAGTGTCTACACAGCACTTATTTCAAAATAGCTATTTTGAATTTGGCATTATTCCTTGTAGAATGAGGTTTACTAAATTCGAAATAAGTGCTCCACTATTTCGAATTTATTTTGAAATAGCGGTTTGGCTGTGTAGACACTAGGAAAGTTATTTCGAAATAAGGGCTGTTATTTCGAAATAACTTTGCTGTGTAGACATACCCTTTGAGACAAATATTGTTGCAGGATTTGAAAACTGACTTTCCATAATCCTTGCACCTCTATACATTTAGGAGAATATTAGATAGGGTAATAAATAGAGTTGGCAAACCAGTCAGTTTACCAGCAAGATAATGTCAGCTGACTGTCTATTATTTGATCAAGGTCAAATATTGCCAAATAGTCTTAATAAGAATACTCTCATGGATATGGCTCCTACCTTTTGTGTTGCATTATGATGCTATTCTTTCATTTTTTTAGAACTTAATTTTCACATTTTTCAGAATTAAAATAACTTAGTTCAGTAACTTGGTTTTGTAATTTTGTGTAAACACCTATCAGAGGCTGAGCCTGTTTGAGATGATAAAGTTCTGCTCATCTAATAAAATAGTACTTTGAGATATTTGATGATTTTTGACATTTAGAGGCAAATTGACCAGTTGCTTTTCGACTGGTCATGTGTCCAACCGTAGAATAAGCCCTCATATGCCAGAGAGCAAGATCAACAAGGAGTCCTTTGGCACCTTAACTACCAACAGATTTATTTGGGCATAAGCTTTCCTGGGTAATAACCACTTTGTCAGATGCAGATACAGAATAGCATGACTACCGCTCTGAGACTAGACATCTAGATGTGTTTTTAAAGGAACAGAGGGCGTATGAACAAAAAGGAATTTCCTTCATCATACATTGATTCTTTTTATCATCATCTTAAATACTGAGTGGTGTATCAAGCTACAGTGGGCCATTCTGATTTGGTATAACAATTCTTCTCTTCCACTTATTACAGAATGTTTTAGAATGTGCCTCTTTATAGCTTTTGATTTATGAGCCTGATGCACAAACCTTTCTTATGTAAGATGTCTCCTTGCTAGTCAGTGTAGATTTCTTAGCCTGTTGCTTCTGGGTGGTATGATCTTGATAGAAAAAAGTTTTGCCAAAGTTTACACTAACATTCTTTCTTTCTCTCCCTCCTTGCTTGTTTTTCACTGATAATAATAGGCTCAATCATCAACTGCGTGAGAATGACACTCTGCACAAATGAGCAAAGAGGAAAAAGTCAAGATGACTCTACATCATCTTTATACCCTCTATCCCCCCAATACTTGGTTTGCTTAGGGCTGTTTTGCCCCTACCTTGCATAATTTAGAGCCAGCTTGTAATGAAGCCCTAATTGCCATTACCCTGGCTTACCAAACTGCAATGCAATCCTGCCACATCCCAGTATGGCTCCTTCCTATCACTGGTATCTTCCCTACACTTAACAAGAGAATATTCTATTTTTTCCTCAGATGAAGTCTGCACTTCTGTGCATAATACCCACAGTCACAAAATAGTACATGGGAGAATGGGACCATGTCCATGACCCTCTCTGCCAGACAGAAAATCCGACTAGCCTCTCCCATGATGTTTATAAGTGTGGCTGCGTCCTGTGTGGTTACTAGGGGGGGACTTTCTAGTCCTTTTGGTCCTCTGGCATTTCCATACACGATTACTATAATTTGGCACATAGCATATTCTAGACGTTTGGAAAATAAATGATCAAGATACTAGGCTCAGAAAAAGTGGAAAAGGATTATTTCATAGGAGAAATATACATGTACATTTTCATACAAGTTGTATTGCAGCTGTGAATTATCTGGATATCAAGGGTGGGGGGCTTAGGGTCTGATGACCCACAGAAAAATCAGTCGTGGGCTACACAAAAGTAAGAAGCCAAAAAAAAGGTCTTACTATTGTGACTCCCGACTGAGAAGCAGAAAAACATTCTCCATATTCCCCTTGTGCACCAGAGCCTAGCGGGCCTGGACTAGCAGATTTTGTGGGCTGCTCAAAGGCTCTGGGGTGTGACCAAAAATGAGGGGTTTAGTGTGTGGGAAGGGGCTGCCAGGAAGTAGGCATAGGGTGTGGGGACTGAATGAGTGGTAGGGTGCAAGAGCAGGCTGGATGTGGGAGGTCTGGGAAGGAGGGGGTGCAGAAGTGGGGTAGGTGTGCGGGGTCTGGGCAATGGGGGTGTACTCCCCCGGTGCAGTTCCCCAGGGATGCACATGTCTCCATGTCCTCCACCACTCCCAGGCCCTGCCCCCTGTTGCTCCTATTGGCTGCAATTAAGCCTCCAGGCAAAAGCTCTGTTATTTCCCCAGCCAGGAGGGAGGGGGAGAGTGGCAGTGCAGGCTCCCTGATCATGGAGGGAGGAAGCCATCTGGCCCTAGGCTGTAGGTTCCCCACTCCTGCTGTATATGATATAAGTGAAGGCCTCTGAAGCAAGGATTCTAGTCTAAAACATTCAAAACACACCTGAGGGAGGAAATCTATCTAAATCATTGTTTTAGTAGTACAGGTTGGACCTCCCTGGTCCGGTACCCTGGGAAACTGAGTGTGTCTGGACCAGGGAGTTTGCTGGGTGCCCTGCTACTGGCTCCTCTCCCTGGGGCTCCCAAGGTTGAGGCTTTCTGCCATGTCAACTCTGGCCTGGCTGGGGCTCCCCACCCTGCTGCCTGCCTACTGCCACCATGGTTCCCAGCCAGGCTGCTGCCATCAGCGTTCCTCATCCCCAGCGGTCATCAGCGGTTCCCTGGCTGGGTGAAGGTTCCCCGGGCCCCGCCTGGCCCTGCTAATGCCAGGGTTCCTAGCCCAGCCACTGCTGGCCCAGGCAGGAATCCTCAGCCCCCACATTCTCCCAGCTGGCTCATGATCCTGGCTTCCGTGGCTCTTTGGTCCAGCAACATCCTTGGCTGAGTCCCGGATTTGGGAGGTTTAACGTGTAGTATAGAAGGATGAAATTATTTGTTCTATGACAGATTTCATTGTGCTTCTCCATGTGTCATCTGGAAAATGATGCAGCATATCTACTGTATCTGTTGTTCTTCATGAAACACAGCCCTACTGTCATCACTGAGCATGGGGAAATCCAAACATTGCCTCAAATACTGCAAATACCTAAAGTACGGCTGAATATGACCCCAGCTTTTGCAGTCATTTCCTAGCATGTGCTGTTTTGAGAGAGAGTCCCCCAGTGGTAATCTAAGATCCATGATTCTTCATATGAAATATTATTGGCTAACTCAGTTATTAAGGGCCTGATCCAAAATCCACTGAAGCTAGTAAAACACAACACAAAGGTGTTGAAATTAACATACACGCACCACTGCTTATACATTTTTCATTAATCAAACATAAAACTTGCCTTTGCTACTGTTGGGTAAACGTAACACAAAGATGTTGAAATTAACCACATGAAATAATTGCTCTGTCTTTTTCTTTTGTTATTGTTATTGGGCCTTCAATGGAAAGCTGAGCTGGAAAGCCTGTCTCAGCTAAAGATTTAAATTTAATTTACTCTATACTTTTCCAGCTACTAGCATTAGTTAACAGAGCTTCTAAAAACGATGCAACCAGGATTTCCCCCCTCCCTAATTTTGCAGAGGTATTCATATCCTTCCTATCTAGAGTGTCACAGTGAGACTGACGTGACATATTGAAATTGCTGATGTGTAGAGGAAAGATAACCTACATTTGCTTTCCACGTCAATCAGCAAGAACAAAGCAAACATTCTCCATGGGAAAAAAACCAGTGCTTTCTTTGGTCACTTAATAATATGCTGATTTAGGGCTTGAAGTGGAAGACATTATAGTCAAACTACTAATTTTGTTTTATTTTTCTTCTATCAGTAAAAAGTTAGAGTTCTTTAGACATTGCCAGGATAGAACTTAGAAAAGTCACTCGTAAACCGTGCAAGAAAGTAGCAAATTTGAAATCTGCTATATTTAGTATGGGATTGCTTTCACAATTGTCCCATTTTAATCATTAATGTGACAACTCTTGTGGAGAAGGAATATTTGCATGAATAAAGACTACTCAGCTGAGTAAAGGTTCGAAGGACAGGACCACAGCATTTATTTTGTATTAGGTGTCTTGTCCATTAGGCCAGAGAAGACTGTGTGGCCCCATACTATTAGACTTCTTCAGAAATCACTGCAGTTAAACTTTATGAAAAAGCAAAGCTTTTACCCTTCTCTCACCCCTTGTTTGTGTCACCCGTTTATTGCTTCTTGTTTTAGTTATGGTTCTTAGGGGTGAAAGTAACTTAAATTTCTTACAGGTACCGTTGTATGCCCCTCCGCCCCCCAGAAGGGCTCAGGGCAGGGGAATGGAGGGGGGTGCAATATGAAATGTAAGAAATGTAAGTGCGGGTTGGAGTGCTGGGGGCTTGAGGCAGGAGGTTGGGGTAGGTCTGGTGGGCTCACAGAAAGGGGTGGAGATGTGTGGGGGGGTGTAGGAGTCAGGGTTGGGGTGTGTGAAGAGGAGCTCAGGGCAGGGTGTGTGAGGTATAGGGAGGAGTGGGGGGAGGCAAGGATGCTCTTTAAGGAGGGCAGGGGGGGCTGAAGCCCTCCCCATTCTTACCGACACTGCTTGTTGTTTGCTCTTCTTCCATCGCTGTCAGGGATGCAGGGGACAGCACACAGCATGTGTCACTCACTCTTCTGCTCCCTGCCTGCGCCAGCCAGGATGGAGAGGAATGCAGGGATACTATGGGCTTTCCTCTCACTGCCTGACAGTGGTGGAAGGGGAACAGTAAGCAACAAGCAGGATGCCGGGTGGCGGGGGAGGCTTGAGGTTGGGGCAGTCTCGGATCAGTGTGGTGGCGCACCTACAGGCAGCCCTTTAACCAACCTGGCTGCCTGCTGGAGAGCCCCAGAAGCCCACATGCTCCTGCAGCAGAGTGCCTCAGCTGGCCAGCTTCTTCTTGCTGGAGTAGCACGCCAGGGCTCGCCACCCTACTTTCACCGCTGGCTCTGATTCTGCTATGAGCCTGCAAAAATTTATACACCTTAATAGGACTATTCACAGTGCATTAAGTTAAGCATGCATGTAATTCCTTGCAGGATGGGTTTAAGATTGTTACATCTTGGAGACAAGATGGGGTCTTAGGATTTGAAAGTGTATTACTCTGTGTGTACAGCATGTAGCAGAATGGGGCTCACACTTGATTAGGATCTTTAGATGCTACTGTAGTGCAAAGTAATAAAAAGAATATTGAAGAGTGGATGGAGTTCAGCAGAGCCTCACCGTCATGCATAATTTTAGTGACTTGCATATAATATATTCATATTTGTTAACGCAAAGTGCTAATCTCATGCATAAAAAAACATTAAACAAATTTTGCCATCAGACAAGTGTGTGAAACCTATTGAAATCACATTAATCTGAGAGTTAATTCTAACGTGGGAATAAATATATTTTTAAACTAAATAATTGGCTTTTATGTATGAGCCAGAGTGCATAGCATATATAGATTAGAGAGCTTTTCTGGCTGAATTTAAAAGTATTCTTTAATATAATTCATTAGCATTACTGGTAATACATTAAGTTTCAGAGTACAACTATTGTGTAAAATAGTCCTTTATATGATAACTGTAGACCATATAACTCCATGAAAACTACAATAAAGTGGTAGATTAACCACAGCACATACCTTTAGAGAGAAAATACATGATTATTTCTGTTTTCCAAGTTGCACTCTAAGGTTACACAATATCTTCTGAAACTCTTATGTGTAATTATTATTGGACTTCTTTGTATCTACACAAATACTGTCAGCCCTGATTCAGCAAAACTTACTCACATGTTTAGTCCCATTGATTTTAATAGAACAAGATGCATGAATAAGAATTGCTCATTTTAGTAAAGGCTGCAGGATTGAGTCCATAGGATGTATTTTTGAAAAATTAATTTTTGTAGAATTCCAGAAAGGACATTGTTTCACAAGAAAGCAAGCAGCGCACTTTCAGGTGAGTGCCGTGAGAGGAAGAAAAAACCAAAAATGTGACACTCGTAAACTACTATCTCACTTTGGAATGGTTCAATGGTTTAATGAGGTTAATTTGTGTTAGGTTGAGGGAAATTCTTTATCTACTGCATAGAAGCTTTCATTTCACATGAGACTGACAGATATTGTACTTACTGCACTGGAACTTAATTATTTGATAGCACAAGGAACTGAAATCCCCACATTTCTTCTCTAGGACCATTCACAATGTACTTTAGATAGTAAATAGAAACTAGAATTTAGTTGCCCTAGATTTTTAATGTGTTGGAGAGCCAGGAGAGCCTTTTCTGGGACGTTTTATTTTTCTACCTCCAAAAATTGAAACAGTTTTACAAAATGGTCTCTGAAATGCAATCATTAGCATTGGGTTATTTTTGCTCTAATCCATTCTTTACATATCACAACATCTTTTGAAATGCTTTTCCTTGCCATTCACAAATGTAAATGATCGTTTCATTTAATTAGATTACTTTGGCATAAAAGCTTTGGAAAATGCCCCATTTTCTCTCTAATGACTACAAAGTAAGAAATTAGCTATCTTGAAAAGTTTTTGTTTCAGCAAGTACTTTTTTCCCTCAAAGCATTGAACAATAACCGAAATTCACTAACTAGCTTGCATTTCAGAGGACTATTGAAGCATGGAGGTGATGGTTTATTTCTGCTTAGAAGGTGTAATATGGAATTTCTAGAGAGCCAGTCAAGCTGCGTAAAACTCCTAAATAGGAGAGCATAGAGGCAAACAAAATTTCAGAACCAATGAGACAAATCAGAATACAAACACAAACTGAAATGTAATAGAGAGAAAAATAAGCAGGAACAAATTCACAACCTGACACTAAATTTACTTTTCTTTATAGCTTCAGTGTCAGGTTTGTTATATGAATCTCATGTCAAGTTGGTGAAATAAATTTGTGTTAGTGTGGGTGTAAGTTTGAAATGCATAATTGCCTATTATAATAAAAATTAATGTAACTTTTCAGAATAGGTTTATGTGTCCACTCTATGATCATGCTGCATATTATATGTAAGAAACATAATGTATAAGTGATTTATTTTACTGTATACAAGTAAAGATGCTCTGTTCTCTATAAAACATATAAAAACGTAGTTGATAAAATATATGTAATTCTATGAATAAATTTGTTAACATGCAATGTTAACCCATATAAATGTTTGCAAAGCAATTAAAATAATTTTCACTGTGGTTACCCAGTACTAATAGACCTAAAAATAAATATCTTATAAAAAGTCTCAGGATATTGGGGTAACATGCCCCACTAACTTCCTAAAAAAGTTCAGCATCTCTCTTTCTCAGTTTTATTAACAATAGTTAAAGCTTTTAAAATATGGAAAAACATTTACTTGAGTTCAGTTTTTTTGAATTTCTCACCTGATATGTCACTTTTCAGTGGAGCATAATCTGCATGACCATGGTTTGATCAGTCACATTGTGCTATATCATTTCATCTGTAACTCTGTGCAACCTGATGCTAACACTGAGATGTGTAGAGAGTGTTTAGAACTGTCACAAGCTGTTTCACTGGCTTTATTTTGGTGAAAAATATGTGATTGCTTGAATATAATATTCTAAGCAGTAGCTTCCAATTTGGTAGCTAGGATCCGGGCTGCCCCTCTTTAGCTGTGCATGGGCATGGATAGCAATTAAGTGGTTGCAGTTGACAATAATTGTCCTTGCACTCTTGGAAGGAGAGGAATTGACTTGTTCCTGCCCTGTGTTCTCTCAGGGAGAAAGACTCTGAAAAGGGGTCAGTGAACAGGCTTGGCTATGGCCCTGCTTCTGCTATTCCTCACCAGTGGTCCACAGAGTGGAGCTGGCTCAGAGGAGTGGGTCTGTTCTATCTTAACAGGTAGTACGATCTCTTTAGTGTTCACCTTGGAGTCCCATGGTTCAGCAATGGCTCCAAGTTAAGGGCTGAGGCTTAAATTCATCCGGTTTTAAGAATATGGGCTGCTGGCCGGAAAGGGCAATTTGATTTGGAATGGTGATAGATTGCTCACACATTGTAGCATGTAAATTAAAAACAAAGTCAAAATCTGCTTGTAAAAGGGCCCATTCCTACATGGCAAATCTCCCATTAGAGCCTCACCTTTTACATTTGCTTGCCAATTCAGGTAACCTTCTGCTGACGTTCCAACTTTTGTAATTTGGGTAGGAACGGGGTGGAGGGAGTCTTTATTCTTTGTAACATTTGATAAAATATTTTGCACTTGCTACCTCTCCAGTGCCCCCTCTCTGTGATGCAAAAATAACTACCCAAGGCTGAGCATTGTAGACCTGAGGAAAGGAAATTTTGCATAATACTTGCTAGTAGTCTCCCTAAGGTAACATCTCTCAATCTCATTTGGGTACTATACAGGTTCTATGTATAGACAGTGACTCTATTACTATCTGTGATCTGCCCTGCAATTTCTAGCAGCCCCTGGTGCAGCTTGCCGTCTCTGTAAGTTTTGATTAAATGAAAATGATGCAATAACTAGTTACTATACTTTGAAGAATTAACCTCTCCTCCAGGCAGATCTTCTCATGAGACTGCTGTAGTCTCAGGGCTGCAGTAGCTCCTGTGACTGGTTAGCTGATCCTGAAGCAAAAGAGAATGGTTAATATGTCTGAGTAGTCAGTGATTCACTGTCTCCCAAACCTGCTTTGCACTGTGAAGAAGAAAGCTCCATGACATAATGGGGGAATCATGGTCCCTTCATAGGGTCCCCAAATCCTGCCACATGTCCTTAGTGGAACTGCATGTTGACTAATGAAAAAAAGCCACAAACTAAAAGTGGGACATTCCGTGTGTCCTGAAGAAAGATGCTGGGACATCACATAAAAACCTGGATCTATCTGAGGACAGGTGGTCATCTTACATATATATATATATATATATATATATATATATATATGTAAGATGACATATATATATATATGTCACACAAAGAAAAATATATTTTATTAGGTTTATACAGCAATGTGGGTACCTATGATATAATGGAAATAAATATATTTTTTCATGAAGCCTTTTTAGTACCTCTATGGGTTTGTTCCACTGAAATGGTACAATGTACATTCTTCTCTACTTGCTCTTGCTCACCATGCATTTTCTGCCTGAGACAATTATGCTATGTTGAGTAAAGAAATACACTTTGCAAAATAGAGTTGGTATCATTGTAATTCTCAAATTTGTGCTGTGCATATTCTTTTATAGAGCTAAATGTAATGTATTTCTCATTTTAAAAATATCCCCCCAAAACCTGTACCATCCTACCTACCCATGTTATCACCATCTTCACTTTCTTCTTTTTGTTTGCACAGCTCACCATGTTAAAACTGGAACCTGTGAGGTGGTGGCTCTCCACAGATGTTGTAATAAGAACAAGATAGAAGAAAGGTCACAGACAGTCAAGTGCTCCTGCTTTCCTGGGCAGGTAGCAGGTACCACCCGAGCAGCTCCTTCTTGTGTTGATGGTGCGATGACTTCTCTTACTTCATTTTGTCTTCTTTTTGCTACTGAGTTGTATTTTTGCTAGTGAGTTTTGTAATGCTTAGTGTCAAAATTGGGAATCTTTCTTCTAAACCTAGCAGTGTTTACAAGTGTAATAAAGGATGCTGAGATTTCATGGGCATCTCCAAGATGAGTAGGGAAGAGGAGGATATGAAAAATGAATTATTCATTCTTACATTATGGAAACACTATGGGTGTGTATAGACTGCAGGGTTTTTTTTAAAAAAAGTGGCCTTTTTTTGAAAAAATTTCACCTGCGTCGGCGCTGGGCTTCACTCTTACATTATGGAAACACTATGGGTGTGTATAGACTACAGGGTTTTTTTTGAAAAAAGTGGCCTTTTTTTTAAAAAAATTTCACCTGCGTCTAGACTGCTGCCACATTCTTTCAAAATTAAATCGAAACAATGCGGCAGTTTTTTTGACCACGGAAAACCTCATTTTCCGAGGAATAACACCTTTTTCCGAAAATGCTCTTTCGAAAAAAGGCACTATATAATGCAAACTGTGCTTTTTCGAAAGAGAGCATCCAGACTGCCTGGGTGCTCTCTTTGCAACTTCACGAAAGTACTGATTGTAGTCTAGACTCTCTTTTTCAAAAGAGGCTTTTTCAAAAGTATCTTTCGAAAGAGGCTTGCAGTCTAGGCGTAGCCTCAGTGAAATCATTGGACGACAGTGAAATAGACCTCTTGAGAAGCAAAATGTGATCTAAATAATAAAATGCTCTGAGTGTTATATCAAGTTGATTTAATTAAAAGAGTTTATGCATAAGCTCCATCAGCATATTATTTTAATATGCTGCAGTCTCATACTTTATTAATCTGTTACTTTGCCACAAAGCAAGCAAAACCAAATAAGCAGAGCATAATTTGACTCATTTTTACGCTTTTTAGACCAACATTGTTCAAGCAATATTAATATTGTATTCAAAAAAAGTGGCATTAGCTTATATGTTTTATTTGGGAAAATATTGGCTCATTTTGCATGACTCTCTGTCTAGTTCATGCTTTACATGAACTATTTACTATTAATATTTTGCTGTCATAGAAACAGTAAGTATATCATCTTCAGCGAATACATTTCATCATACACAGGAATTTACAGAACTTCAAAAAACAATACATTAACTCAATAGATGAGATTGTGCCACGCTTAGAAATCTTCACTGGGAAAGAAGAATTGGTGATTGAAAAGGATTATTGTGAAATTTGTTTTCGAAGCAAGACAAATGTAAAAAAAAAGTAGCAATAGTAATAATATTAATTAAAAAAGAAATGCTGGTGCCAAATTCATAGTGTTCTTGACAAATAATCTTATTTATTTTGAAAGATTCTGACTTTCAATGTAGCAGTTGGTCAATATATTTTTATACTAAAAGTTTGTGGAGAATAAAATTGATGGTGCCATGTAATGGGGATGTAAAGTGACCATTTACTGAATATGTAAATGTGCGTGTTCTTCCCTCTCATAGCTTCAATAGTGGAACAGAAATGGTGGTGTCACATGCAACCATGTCTTGAAGGGGAGGAATGTAAAGTTCTTCCAGATCGGAAAGGATGGAGCTGTTCCTCTGGGAATAAAGTGAAAACAACTAGGGTAGGTATAGTATCAGCATCACTTGTTGTCAACTGAAAACTAAAGCATAGGCCCTAAATAAATACTTAGAAGGAAAGAGCCAAGAAGAATAATGAGGTGTGGGTTGGCAGTTATATTGAGGTTGGTTTCCTGACCCTGTACACTTCCTTCAGAATACTTTGCAGTTGATTGATCATAGTGCACATTGTTCCTGCCATTTTCAGGGCTGATTAACGCAGAGAATAGAATCAACCACCTTTTCAGCTGCTATTACCAATAATTTATTTTTTAAAAATTTGATCAGTTTATCCTTCTATAACTGGCTGCAAAAAGCCAACACACCCTGCTAATCTTGTAAAGTTCCAATATCTCATGATATTATAGAAGGTATAAAACAAATGCACCTTTGTCAATTACTTGAAATTATATTTCTACACAGAAACTATTGAATATGGTAAGCATTTGCTGTGTCATCACAGAATAATCTTCTGGTTATTTATGTCTCATACGACTGAATTATAACAAAATTTTGACTGGTGCAATATGTTTCTTTTAAAATATGACACTTTTCATATTATTTGCTCAAAATTGCATTAGAAGACATCCATCTAATATTTTGTTAAACATGATGCACTGAAAACAAAGTAAATCTGGTGTTATCTGTGCTTTCTAATTGCTAACACAGGAAAAATTATAACAAATTAACTAAGATAATGCTAAGCATTAAATACTCAGATTTCTAGAACCCACAGCTTTAAGTCCCTGCAGGTTCAATTAAACTTTTAATCTTTGTGAGGCAAACTAAGGATCCATCCTGCAAAGTTTGCTATCTGTGCTCTGAAGGGTTAATCCTACATCTCTCTCTCTCTCTCTCTCTCTCTATATATATATATATATAAATGAATTTGAATCTTTGGTATCCTTGATTTTTAAGAAACCCTGGAATACCTACACTGCTATTAGGAGGATGAATGTCATCCTTGTCTTAAGGAAGTATCTTGTTATCAAAAGCGAGTGCTGATCCCTAATGTTTGGAGGCTGCAGTGGATTTGGAGCTCTTTTCTATCCTAAAAGGTTCCATGTGAAAGAAAAAGTTGCGAAGTGTTTGAAACCAGTTGAGAGTCAGAGAAAAATAATAACAGAGCCCAGCAAAGAGTCCTTATTAAGAGAGCAAGTATAATGAGCTTTTTTTGTCAAAGGAAGCAGCCCATATACAATGGTCATGTATAATGTAAAACCCACTGGAGCCAAAGGGAGTTAGCAAGTTGTGTGATTTAAACACACAGCAGCTTCTGTGAAAGCCTTGCTAAAAGCAATGTAACATATTAGGTCTCAATTCACCTCTAAGCACTGGGTCAAATTTTCCTCTTCAATAATACATGTGAAAATAGCAGTTAGATCATAGCCTCATAAACACTTGCAGTGCAACCCTCCTCTAAAAAGGTATCTGATTTCAAAACAGCACCTGGATTTCCAGACCCCAGGATGGCAGTAATGGACTATTAAGTTAGGGAAGGGAGCTGGCCTCTGGAGCGATGGGTTTTTTTCATGCCCAGTTCTGGTAACATATAGTGTCACCCCCTGATGGCTGTGGTATTAGTCACTAATGAAAGAGTGAGGGTGAATAATGCAAGAAGACTTATTGATTTGACTAAAATGTGACCTGGCTGAAGTGTTGTATGCTGTTCAGAGACATCTAAGAAGAATATGCATGAATAATTGTACTTAGAATTCAAATCCTAGGATATTCAGGGCAGATATTATTTACATCAAGAATGCAGAAATAGGCATTATGGGTTGCATTACAATGGATTCCCAGACCCTAAAATGTTAGGATACAGCTAACAGAGTAGAGGTCTAATGAGTTAAAAAGGATTAATCATAGAGAAGCAGTATCTCTGGAGAAGAAGAGTTTGGGGTCTGATTAACATGTTTTAGTCTGTTGGAGTTTGTATTTGGACGGGTGCCTCTGTATTCAGAGTGGTTTTAGGAGAATATTGCTAATCTAGCTAAAATGGTGATTTATTTTTAGGGAGAGATCTTGGAGTATATGCCTGCTAGGGCTTTGCACTGGAACTGGAGAGTGTGTTTAAAAATAGATTATTAAGGCTATGAAATAAAGATAGTGCTGAGATTTTCCAGAGACAACGTAGGGTCCAGGATGCAGTTCTAGCAAAATGTTAAGATGGAGTTGGTTGATGCTTTTTTTACATGAAGTTTTCATTTTTACTTTTTTAACTTTTATCCCCTTATTTATTGTCAAAAAATAAAAGATTTTTTCAAAACCGTAAACATTTGGATTTCATTTTGAAATAATTTGTTTATAATTTTTGGCCCCACTCTTTTTCTCAAATTTTATATTTTTTCAGATAGGAAAAAACAAACACACAAGAAAAGCAACACCTCCTTTTACCTTTTAATGCTTAATAAATCTCTTTCCCCATGATCTTTTCATTGAGGGAACAAGAGAAGGAAGTGGAGAAATATGGGAGGATTAGAATTTCCCTTCTGGCTGGAAAACCAAAAAAATGTATTTGAATTGTTTTTTTTCTTGAAAAAAAAATCATTTTCAATTAATCCACTTTTCCAAGACACAAACTGTAGTTGAAAAACAAAATCTTTGACTTGCTCTAGTTAAGAATTTAATCTGCCAAAGAAAATCAGCCAAAGGCAAGATTGCTTTCTTACAGTTGGTGAGAGGTGTCTTTGAAATGATTCTGAGTGCTTGGATCTCAGAAAGAGAGGGTCTCTAAGAAGAACCAAGGGACTTCAAGTGTTCATCAGACTTACAAAGACTTTGACGGGAGAGTCTCATCAAATATGTGCACAGAGGCAGGACTGCTGGAAGAGTCATTGTAGGATAAACTAAGTTAGCCCGAGGCATACATAATATGGTATAATTATGTTAGAGTGAGTTTGCTTCCTTTATCATTAAGGACAAGCTTGTGTTCACTATTATTTCCTGTGTTTTCTGGCGTCTCATGTTGTTCTTTATTTTATTTTGTAAGTAGCATTTGGATCCTTCCCCCATTTCTTTTCCTTTTCCTTAGATTTTGTTCTGAGGCCATGTCTACACTATGAAACTATTTTGAAATTACTAAATTCTACTTAAGAACTCTTGATTTAACAAATTCGAACTAGTGTGTCCACACTATGGGGAAACATCAAAATTAGTCTGAGGCAGGCTCTGTTAATGTGGATGTGCTACCTTGGACTGGGGAGCTCTGTGAGGCTTCCTGGAGGTCAATAAATTCAAATTAGTGGCACTGGAGCATCTACACTACCATTATTTCAAAATCACTATTTTGGAATTAGTGTTACTCATTGTGAAAAGCAGGAGTATGGAGTTGAATTCCGCAGCCCGTTATTTTAAAATAACAGGTTTGGTAGTGTAGCTGCACCTCTTATAATTTCAAACATGGGGGAGTTATTTCAGAATAAGATCCTAGTGTAAACCAGGGCTGAGTGTATATAATTCCTCATTTATTTCATCCAATTCTTGTGACCTATTCCATTTGGCTAAAAGCGAGTAAAATATTTTTGAACAATAAGGGAGATCAAAATGTTTCCATCCTGCCTTAAACAAACTGAAAAAAATAGGTGTTGGTATCATAAGGTACTTTTCTAAGGAAGTGCATTGCTAAGGATGGATTCTACTACAAAGAGAATGTCTCTGACAGATTAAGGTTATTAATTTTCAACACGCTGCAAAGATGTACCTAAATTTAAAAGGGGAATAAGGAGTGCACATATGCATGCTGGCACATAGTTGCACAGAGAATAAGATGTACATGCCATATCTTTATTTTGGTGCACAGCTGCAGATATTTTTATTAGATCTAGGTCAAAATGAAAACTATGGATTGGAACACCCAGAACATCAGAGGAATTTGAATTCTGAACTCATATATCAATGGGCTATATCAGAAATGTTGTACTATATGACGTTCCCGATTTCTATCTGAGTGCAGATTACAGACTTGCACTGTGCTGTGGCTATTTGATGTTTGCATTTTTCATCATGCCGAAGTAGGTGAAGAACATGAAGAAATTCAAAAAAGTTACATATTAGAATTCACGCTGAAAACTTTCACCACAAAAAGACCCTGGCAGTGAGTTGTCTTGCTGGGGTCAATGCACTCAAGCTTGTCCTTTGAAATAAAGCTGTGAAGACATTCTGGCTCAGCTGGAGCAAAGGTGAAAGTAAGCTGGTGCTCCCCAGTGTGCTCGTCTGGCAAGAAGGAGCCAACTGGGGCACCTAGCTGCAGAAGGAGGTGTGACGTGCTCCCAGTTGGGCTCCTGGGATTTCCTGCAGGCTGCCACGCTAAGCAGTAGGCAGGCAGGTTAAGGGGGCCAGTTGGGGGTGTGCTCCCCCACTGGTTGGGGACTGCCCTCAGGTTCAAGCCCTCCCCCCCATGGCACCATTCAGGGAGAGCAGGGGGAGATGAAGCCCTCCTATCCCTCCGAGATTCATGTGGGGATGCTGCTTGCTGTTCCTCTTTCCGTCAGAAAGTGAGAAGAAAACACACAGGCTGCATCTAGACTGGCAAGTTTTTCCGCAAAAGCAGCCGCTTTTGCGGAAAAACTTGCCAGCTGTCTACACTATGATCGTCTAATGTATGATCGTCAGTGTTCTTGCGCAAATACAATGACTCTCCCGCTGGGGAAAAAGCCCTCTTGCGCAAATGCTTTTGCGCAAGAAGACCAGTGTAGACAACTGAGAACCGTTTTGCGCAAAAAGGCCCCGATGGCAAAAATGGCGCAAAACCACGTCTAGATTTAAAAGCATTTGCAGAAAATCATGCCAGTCTAGATGTAGCCACAGTGTGCATGCATTCCTCTCCCTCCTGACTGGGGAAGGTTGGGGACACAGAAGTGAATGACCCAAGTTGTGAACTTTCCTTTCACTCCCTCAGAGTGATGAAGGGGAACTGCAAGCATCCCCCTGGTATGAATTTTGGGGCCGGGGCTTCAGCCCCCATGCCCTCCTTAAATAGTGCCCTTGCCCGCCTGCACTCCCCCATCCACACATACACCAGCCCCCTGCCCTGCACACTCCCCACCCCAAACCTGTCTCCTGAATTCCCCCCACACACACCCAAACCTCTTCCCTGAGCCCCTCTTCACGTACCCAAACTCTGACTCTTGCCCACTCCAGCACCCAGCCTTCTACCTGAGCCCCTGGTCACACCCCCAACTAGGATTCTTGCACCCCTCATAACCAGCTCCGAGACATCCCCATGGCTCTGCCCAGACTCCTGCATCCTCTCATCCCCGACCATGCCTAAAGCCCCTCACACCCACCGCAACCCCCTCCCACCTCCTGCTGAGCCTCCCATACTCCACCCCATACTCAAATTTATTAGAAGTTCTGTCATATCACAACCCCCCTCCCACCTCCTGTCTTGAGCCCTCTGTTACTGGGGGATTACAATACACCAGCACGTGTTAGAAGTTTAAGTTACTTCCACCCCTGACCTGGAGACTAGGTTCTGATACCCAGTGAGGGTGGAGAGTCTCAGAGTCTGGGTTCCAACCTAAGCTCTAACATCGGCACTGCTATTTTTAGTCCCATAGATTGAGCCTGAGTTACTTGCCATGGGCTCTGAGACTTGCTGCCAAAGCTCTTTTTTTTTTCTGTGTTGAAGTGCCCAGATTGTAAAGTCAAAAGAGACAGTTCAACCATCTAGTCTGACTTGTATATCATGTGCTCAGCACATGCACACAAACAAACCCAACAACTAAAATTAGATCTCAGTATTAGAGCCCACAAGAGACTGTACACTTATTGTGCCATTGGCAGGGAATAAGAGGGAACAGATGCACCAGTTGAGTCCCCTGCAATTAACTGAGATGTATCCAGTTAATCACAGCTTTCCCTCTGCAGAGGAAGGCAAAAACACCCTAATATCAGTGCTGATCTGCCATTGGGGAAAATTCCTTCCCACCACATATATGATGATCAGTTGAACCAGCCATACACCTAGGAATGAATTATCTGTAGTAACTCCACAATCCTGCCAATCTAGTATCCCATCTCCAGCCGTTGGGCTATTAGCAGTCAGAGTGCCATATGCCACTGTTTATGCCTGTCCATAAACTTATCAAGATTAGTCTTGAAACAAGTTCGGTTTTTTTGCTCCCACTGCTCCCCTTGGAAAGCTATTCCAGAGCTTCACTCCTTTGATGGTTAAAAACCATCACATAATTTCAAACCTAAACTTGGTCAGTTTATATCCATTTATTCTCAACACTTAACTTAAATAACTCCTCTTCCTGCTTGGTATTTATCCGTCTGATGTATTTACAGAGAGCAATCGTATCTCCCCTGAGCCTTCGTTTGGTTAGGCTAAAGCAAGACAAGCACCTTGATCTCTTCTTGTAAGGTAGTTTTCCATTCTTCTAACAATCCAACTAGCCCTTCACTGCAGCTTGAATTCATTTTTCTTAAACATGGGAGACCAGAACTGCACACAGTATACTAGATGTCGTCTCTCCAGTGCTTTGTTTAATGGTACTTAGAAATCCAGAACTGGAAGGGACCTCGAGAGGTCATCAAGTCCATCCTCTGCCCTCACAGTAGGACCAAATATCATCTAGATCATTCCTGACAGGTTCTTATCTAACCTGCTCTTAAATATCTCCAGTGATCTAGATATCACCTCCCTAGTCAATTTATTCCTGTGTTTAGCCACCCTAACAGGAAGTTTTTCCTAATGTCCAACCTAAACCTGCCTTGCTGCAATTTAAGCCCATTGCTTCTTGTCCTATCATCAGAGGCCAAGGAGAACAATTTTTCTCTCTCCATCACTGCAGCAAATACCTTTCATCCTATGGTCTTATTATCCTGTTTCATAGATGCATCCCACTGGTGGCTCATGGTTTGATATACTTCTGCAATAGCAAGTCAGGCAGGAACATCTTGCATTTTTTGTTAGTTCTGTTTAGACTTTGAATCCACCTTAATCTCATTTTAAAAATATAAGATATTTGTGTTTAACAAAGATGTAGTTTGATTAAATATGTCCTATTCTGAATGCCAGAGAAACACTCCAAAAAATGCCATCCAATACAGTAGTAATTTATAATCATTTGGAAAGTGACACTGTGATTTGAAATTTGAAAAGCATCTAAATTCTTTTGTTAGGGCCCATATTGTTCCCTGGTGTGCTTTGATTCCCACTGGCTGAAGATGTGGCCCATAATGCTGTTATATAATTTATGCCGTTATATATAACTTGCAGAGTGACTAAAATCAGAGACTTCAGAGCTCAAGCCACTATTGACAAGGTGTACTTATATATGCTAATCACTTTATTGAAGGAGGAAGCAATGAAAGCTGACATTGCATAACAAAAAAAGCTTGCTCATGTTCTTAGAAAACGGCCAAATCAGAGAAGTTAGCAATAAAATCCAGCCATGTATTATTCTCTTAATAAAATGTATAAGTGAAGTTAGATTTTATATATGTAGAAGTGCATGTACATTAGGTGCAAGCTTTTGTAACTGTGTGGTCCAATTTTCAGAGGTGCTGAGCACCCATGTCTTATTCTTGTAGTGGGAACTGTGAACAGGCCCACCAATGGGGGGGGGCAAATGTGACTAGAGGCCGTGGGGCCCTGTCACTGCTGGAACACCGTGCAGCATGCTCTGGGCGGTTCTGACAGCTTGCTGCCTCCAGCCCTGCCCTTTTCCCAAGGTCCCTCCTCTTCCAGGAATGCAGAGCTGGCTCTCCCCACCATGCCCAGGGGCCTAGAAAGTTTGTCGGCTGCCCTGAGTGTGAGATCTTAGCACTCACTAGTATTCTTAAAAAATGTGTAGGGAAAACACACTTCAGGTCAGAGAGAAATCAATATTGAATATATTACTATGTAACTACATTCTACGCCAATATCAGAAATCGACTACTGTAAAAATCATAAGTATTGCAAGGACATAAAGAAATAAAAGAAAAGTGTTACAGGGGCAGAGAGAAATCCATATTGAGTGTGTTCATCTACATTCCAAATTCAAATCTGATTTCCAAATCAATGCTAGAGATAGATGACTAGTATGCAGAACCTGAAATATTAAAAGGACAGAGAGAAATCCATTCTGAGTTTATCTATTTTCCAAAACAATATTATAGAGCACCTGAAGTCAGATATTGATAATTTTCCCTTTAATCTGATTTTGCATCATGAACTCCAAAGTTTAGGCGAAAGAAAAATCAAACCACGTGTTTTTGGAAGAGGAGAACACATAACGTCCAAACTTGTCAACTGGCCATGCATGGTGGGGCTGACAGAATTGCTGGGCAGCTGGGCAGAGTGTGTGTGCGGCCGGCTCCTGGAAGGGGCATGGCTTTGGGCAGATGGGGGGTGGGGCTCAGAGTAGCTAGCCCTCAGCATTGCCCAGAGTACACCTTGCCACATCCCCTCCCCAGGCAGCCCTCCGAACTGCCCAGAGCATGCTGTGCAGTGCTCCAGCAGCAATTCAAAGTAGTAGCAGCAGCCGGAAGCCCTGGGCTTTTTTGAATTGCCAGAGCCCAGGACAGTTGGTCCCCTTTGTTCCCCCTGTCGGCAGGCCTGGCCATGCAGATAGCCAAATGATGGTCAACAGGACCAATCCAGTATATTAAAATAAATGCACCTTGGTTGTTGTATGGTCAGTGGTGCTGATAATTTTACCTCTGACTCCTCCTCTCTCTCAACATACTGGTGTTGAAATGTTTCTAAATTCATTAAAGCAGATGCTAGTGGCAGCATTACTTTTATGTGACCTAATATGTAAAATAAGATGGTCACAAACTCTCTGGACACATGGAATAAAAATGCATCAGCTAGATAGATTTACATATGGACACAGTGTTCGCAAATAAAGGAACTGGCCCCTCCATCAAAGAAGGCGGCCCCATGCTTCTCCTAATAACCCCTCATCTAAGATTTCCAAGAACAGTACACACTTGAAGTGTGGTCAGTAGTCTGGCAGGTTTGAGGTCTGTTCAGCTAGTGGAGGAAGTTGGTTTCATGGTTTAGGGCTCTTCTCTGCTGTCAGACATTTCCACGTACTTCTCAAATTAAAGCAACTTGGGTGAACTACGCTGCATGGAGAAGGCTGTCTGTAAGTAGCAAAGACCCAAACAATGGTAGAGCTTTATAGGTGAAAACCAACATCTTAAATTGCATCTGGAAAATAACTGGAAGTCCACTCCTCTCATGATACATGAATTGCCAGATGTCTCCTGAGAGAGGCTCCACCAGCTGAGTGGATAAGCACATTCTTTGCTCTTTGGTGTGTGTAGAAGACACAATAATAATCTCATATTGAGGAGACAGCACTAAGAGAACTCCAGTGAAGTTCTCATACAAAGGAAAAGTGACAGTCTATTAGCTAGATCTAGAGGTACAGACCTGGCTACAAGTAGAGAACTTGCCTCTATTCCACAGCCTTAACTAGGTCACAGAGATGCTGAGAAACACATGTATCTAGATCTAATGAAAAACAGATGTATCTGAATATCACAGTAGCCAAAAGTGTCTCTCTTACCCCTATTGAGTAGAATAGGAACAGTAACCCAGCTGAATTTCATGGCATCATGCACAAGGGAACCTTTGGGGGCAGAAAAACAATGACCCTTACCCTTTGGGTCCTCTTGGAAACAAAAGAAGGGTGTTACTACAGCATTGCCACTTTCCTTTTTCCTGCCAGGGTGCAAAGTCTTATTGACAAAACACAAATAAAATTAATTCAGATCAGCAGATAGGCATAGATGAATTAGCTGGATATTTTGACTTTGTCATCAGGGGATCATAATCAAATAATGAGAACAGAGCTACTGTATGTCTGTACCATAATCTGTTCTAATACCAGACTGAACGGTGTCTGTGAAATCTATTGCCAAATATGCCTTCCCACAAATATCTCAAGCATCCTAAAAAAGGAAGGCCAGAGCCAGGGTGCTAATTAGCAAGATTTTCAGCATCAGGAAGTGTCCTTAATACTTCCACAGTCACAACCTCCTTTGTGCTGCTGTCCCCATTCCTCTGCCCTCCACTATCCTTAATTCCTGACAGGGAAGAAGGATTATGAATAAAAAGAAGCAGTGTGAGGGGTTGAGAATGAATCCCCAGATGTGACAAAAATGGAAATTTATCTTGAAATCAGTCTGGATGTTATTGTCAACAAAACAGCTATGTTGGCTGACGATTTGTCTTCCTGAATCACAACAGATGCATAGGGAGAAGCTGAAGCGGGGCAGGGGCAGAACAAGTATGCTGTTTTATAGTGGGCTCTAGTTAGAATTAACCTATTTGTCATTAAATGGATTTGATATTGAAAAACTGAATATACTGTAAACTGCAGTTTAACTCATAGGCTACTTACTATAGGACAATACAGTAGCTGTGATTAATATGGGGACACATATCCCACACTTTTTCTTTAGTGGGAAACTATTGTTGGCCTGAAACAAAATGATTTCTTTTGCCTTTTACTGTTGCCATTGTTAAATTTGAAATATGTCCAACTACTAACATTGTAAGCCAGTACAGCCTAAAATACGACTGTGTTGTCTGTCATGTAAAATAATTTTAGAAGTTGCTTTCTTCCAAAACTGATCAAGGGACTTTATTAGAAAAAAGAAAATGGTGTTATCCCTAAAGCTAGTTTGTCTCTGGTTTACTGCAGAGCTCCTACCTAGAATCTTTCCTTTCTGTTTTGCTTTCTGATTGTAGAAACAATGCACACATCTTCAGTGTCTAGCAATATTTTGTGCTTCATAGAAAGGACGTGCTCATAACACAATTATGGGCATATACTATAGCAAAATATTAGACACAGGAAAGAGTGATTTCTCTTTATTACAGTATTATTGTCATAGAGGTTTTTTTCAAACTGATGGACAATCAGTTATTTAAAATAATTTTTTCATCACCTGAGCACATGCTTATCAGAGCTGCTCCCTGCACCACAGTATCTCGTTATTCAAATTGCACTGTACACTAGATACAATTTTCCAAGATTAAATGCATTTCAGGGAAAATATATAAATCCTCATGTTGTAAACCAGCCAGTAATGGAGATAGTTGGAGCTTTCCCTCGAGGCAGGTTAGATTCTAATACAACGAACCTCTGTAATGTGTGTGTCTCTGATCTGGGAACACCAGTGGTTTGGCCCATGGCAGAGGGAGGAGAAAGCGCTATGTGGGCTGCCACTTCCCTTCCCCCACCCAGCTGGAGGAACAGCAGCACAGGGAAGCACTGGTCTGGAGGTGAGCGGCGGGGGATGGTGCCTGGGAACAGTGGGGGACATGGAGCCATGTGTGCGCCCAGGACTAGGGCGCCAGGTAAGTTCCTAACCCCCATGCTCCTCCTGCCGAGATGCTGCCCCTCCATCTGCCTCACAAACCTTCCTTCCCTCCCAGACCCCGCACCACTATCCCCAGTGCCCTTCAAACACTCATGATCTGGAAAATTCCATAATCTGGCAGAGCCTATTTCCCAAGGTTGCAGATTACAGAGGTTCAAGTGAACTAGCCATTCCAGAGGTAGAATGTTGAACTGATCTGCCATAATAGTTTCCCTGTATCAAAAAAACCTGAGCCCGCCTTCCCCAGGAAGCACTAGGAAGTGGGTTGTAAGAGATAGTGTTTTCTTGCACACGTATCTGTGTCAGTGACTAGCGCTCCTACCTACTCCTACTTAGGATGTAAATGGTTAACGAGTTAACTGGTAAACCTCACCCTTAACAGATGAGGCTTGCCAGTTCCAGTTAAATGGTAGGGGCTGGAGCAGCCCCACAGGGTACACCGCAAGCTTTGCTGTGGGCACTGCAGTATAAAGCTTATGTGTAACTGTGTAACTGCTAGGATTTTTAGCCGTCACACGGTTAAATTTTAAAATGACTTTTTACACCCCTAATGCCTATTCCCATTTTGTTTGAGTACAGCCCTCATAGTGGAGCCAGCAGTCTTCACTGGCCATCCAAGTCAGTGAAAATTCTAAAAAGATCTGCTGGGCACGTAGTTGCATGTAAAGGATTGTATTCAAGAGTTACTGTGCACTGGTAACTACTTAACAATACTTCCCCCCCTACTTAACAATACTTAGTTCATTTCAGCTGAATGTCTATTTGGGCCTAGAGCTGGTTGTTATTTTCCTATTTATATAGCACCAAAAGTATACAAAGCCTAGAAAAAAATGGCTTCACAGAGCTTGCCAATGCAACACAAGTCATAATCACTGGCACAGGTAGGACAGTTTAAAGTGGAAACAGGCTGTTGGGCTGCTTATTAATCTATATTCTTCTCTCACTGGCTCTACTGGCTTGCTTATTTGTCTGTCTTGATACTTCTTGGATGCTCTTTTGGGGAATTAGCTGGCTTGAGGGCATGCAGAGAGGCTTGCAGACAGTGCTGAGCAAGATGCATGCGTCATTACAGTGTGTGGAAGGTCTTATGTCACAGGTGCTGAGCATTAACGCTTGCACTTTGGCTCTGCATTTCTTTCAGCAGGACTGAGTCTGAATCTTCATTATTAAAGATGCAGCCGCTAGAATCTAAATCATGTGTGTAATTAAATGCAAAGGCCTTTGTTGATACAACTGAATACCAAAACTAAAGTAGAGCAATATGTAAGGTTCCAATAGCTGTGTTAGTTCAGCCACATTGCACATACTGGGCCTTATTTTCAACCTGACCTTAACATGGTTCCCTTTTCATATCCACCTGTTTTGTACCTCAGTTATTTGTAGAGGCAGTTTAGGTCACATAGACATTTACTTGAACTTTAGGGGGAATAAATATATAGGGTTTGATCTGCGGTTCAGTGAAATCAGTGGAACAGTTCCCAGGGATTTCAATGTGCTTTGTATCAGGCACACAAATATCTGTTTATAAATGAAAAAAAAAAGTTTGAATGACAAAGCTGTACATACCAAATCTGAATGTTTGACCCTGAGGACATACGTTTCTAATGACAAGCCTAAGCCAGATTCCCACAAAGGGCAGGAAAGTTTGAGAAATAGAGACAACTGCAGAAATGTTTCCAAAAGTAAACACTAATGCAGATTAAGGATATTAAATTTAGATTAATCAACTATTTAAATAGCCGATGGAATTTGCATCAACTATCCTATTAGTCAATAAGGGCACCTCCGCCTTTGAAATGTAGCAAGAGCCCTGCCGATTCTTGCTACATTTCAAAGGTGGAAACGCTGGAGGGAGCGCAGGGCCAGCGGGGGACTGCTTGAGTCCCCTGCTCACCCTGAACTCCTGTGGCGATTCTGCTTCTGAAATGCTCTGCTCTTGCTGCATTTCAAAGGTGGAAGCACTGCCAGTTCCCCACTGTGCCCCTTCCCCCCCATGGACACGGTGCTGGGGGGAACTGGCTTTTAAGCTGGCTCCCCCCAGCAACTGCCTTGCTGCCTCTCTCTAATAGAAGCAGCAAGGGGAAGGGGAGAAGCGACTAGTGGAGTCACTAGTCGACTATTCGCTTGCAGCCCTAATGAAGATTACTGATTTAAAATGGTTTTACTTTTCCTATTTAGTTCATTTCAAGTTCTCTTTGTTGCTCTGTTTATTGTGAGAAATAGTGAGGAAATAGAATGGCATGAAATGTTTTTTGAAGACAAGGAACTTGTCAACATAACCCTCAAAAGAAGAAGGTTTCTGTAGTTATTTTTTTTGGTGAGTGGCTGATTGGAAGGTGGTTGCACTGTCTCTTTGCATTGTGTCCTGTTTGATTTTTCTCCCCAGTACTAGTCTTCTTATCCTAGTACAGTAATTACTCGTTTAACACGTGCCCGCTTAACACATTTTCGCAATAGCACAACTTTTTTTTTTTTTTTGAATAACACAACCATCCCCGAAATAACACGAAAATAATCAAGTGGCGGACTACTTTGTGCAGCGGTATAAGTTGGTGAAAACAGTGGTTATACGCGTGAGCGGATGAATACACATGGTCACAGCGCTCCTCCGCTCACTCACGTGTTTATCTTTGTGTTTTAACAAACCACGGCATCTTGTGTTGCTAGTTATCTTGTGTTGCTAGATATCTAATGTTGACGTTGATGACCCAGCACCAACAAAAAATTGACTTTGCCACCACTACCTGAAATGCAACCCCCACCTTTTCCATTATTTTCAATGGGAAAACTGACCCTGCATAACACGTTTTCACTTAGCACGAACATTTTCAGAAACGCATCTATAGTGTTAAATGAGGAATTACTGTACTAGTTCCTTTGGCTACTTTCCTTCAAACATTTCTTTTGAGGTGCCTCAATTCACTGTTTTGTGAGAAGAGACACTGCTCGAAGCGTCAGAGCTGAAACCTTTTGTGAATTATTGTCCCAATCTCATGTAAAGCAATATTATATTGTTAGTTACAATACATATCACAGTATAATATTTAAATAGATGGGAGGGGGGAAGCCTCTGTTTGTTTAAGGTTACAACAGTTTTAGCTTCTGTGTAGTTTGAAAATTGTCAGATTTACTCTGAAAGCAAAGGAGAATGTTTTTGCAGTATTCAAAGGGGGGAAAAAATCAAATGGTATTTGAATTATAAATAATTAAGTCATATTATCATATGTTTCTGGCTTCCACATGGTAAACCATGAGTTCATTAATCTATTCCGGATGAGTTTTCTGCCTTTGTCCCAAAGATTCTTCTTGTGATTTTTTTTCAGTTGCTTGTCAGCTCCCATCACTGTTGAGTTTGAAGCATTGCACTCATGTTTGAAGAGCGATCTTCTGCTTCCATGCTAACAAACTGAACACTTCCTGAGGGCTTTGCTGGCTCCAGACAGGATTTTGGTTCATTCCCTGAAGCATTAAGAAAAAGCTGGGCATCTCCCTAGATGCCTGGTTTTGTCCAGCACTTCACCATCAGGTGCAATGGGTGCAGTGCTAAGATAAAGTGGTCTCAGCTCCCATTTTCAGTTCCACATACTGGCAGCCTCTCTGCACCTGTTGTAGCAGTGCTAGGAAGACTCTTTGTGATGTTTGGCAACCTTTTCTAGTGAAGGAAATGGCCTTTAAAAATCTCACTGCCAGCTTCTCCTATCTCTTTAAGTTGCCCAGTAGCAAAATGTCAGTTAGAAGCCAAAATTGGGTTGGTCAGAGGGGAAGAAAATGCTTAAAGTGTGGGACTTGTATAGTGGTAGGCTCATTCTGCCCTTACTACCCATTTAGTTTTCTTAATTTGTACAGTAGATCCAAACTGTGCTTTCCATCATCATTCAGCATCTGTGCTACATCAGTTTTATGCACCTGTTAAAATCAATGAAATGACAATGTAATACTGATGTAATGAAGTGGAGAATTGGGCTACATGTGTCCAAGATGCATGACTTTCCATGGTCCTGAGTCCTAACAGTTCTCATCAGACTGCTCTCCATCCTCTGGTACTGTTTTCAGACAACCTCAAGAGCACCACCCTCCCTCAATTCTGTTAGGCTTCTCCCCAGGAAACAGAAAATAGTTACTAGCAAAAGAAAATCTCAGCTTGTGTCATATTCAGAGGAATTAGTCAGTCCCCTAAGTCCAGAAGAAGAAGAACTCTCCTGCTTTGACTTGGACCAATCTGAATATCTGATGATTCAGGTGCTTTTCCTTTTGGACAAATTGATGTGTTGGTGTAGCTTGCTCTTTAAAAATAATTAACCCAACCATACAACTTCCTCCAGTCCAAGTCTCCTTCAAGATGAAGCAAAGATAGTGGGATACAGTGTCTTTAAATACTGGAAGAGATAGTGAACTCTGAATAGGTCAACCTGGAAAAGAAGAGGTCTATGATCAGTGTCACCCAAAAAAGATACCAGGCTCAACTGCGTAAGACCACCAAATGAGTTTCTGTTCCCAAGGTTGATCGCCCTCTTTCCACATCAGTCAAAACTAGTTTCATCATAGAGAAGGCTCAGTTCCTGTGGATGGAACAAGAACTCCAAAGGACTTAATACACTAGAAGTTTGAGCTCTCTAAAATGGGCTTTGAATCCTCATCCATTGCATTATAAGCATTGCAAGTCTCGGCTTGCACAGCTTTTATCCATCACTCACTTTCCACTATACCCACAGAGAAAGATATCTCATAAGACTCTAATAGAAATTCTAGATAAGGTAAGAATTGTTAAACTGAGCCTGTGACATTACCAGGTTCTTTGCCAGATCCATCCTCTAACGCCTCATGGCAACAGAATGAGTGTCTCAGATTTATGGAAATGTATGTGACCTGCAGGACCAATGTTATCAAAGCACTGTTCAATTGGGCAAAACTTTTAAGGGAATTGTTCAAGAAAATGATTAAGGATTCGTCAGACCTGAACAAGATCACACCAAACCAACCCTTTTTGAGAGTAAGCGGTAAATCCTTATACCAGGACTTATACATTTCAGCAGTTCAAAACCATCTCTTGTTTTATCATTGAAGCTAGAAAATATTTTCTAAACCACAACCAGAGAGGAACCCCACATGCCTCTTCTCCTTGCTGAATGAAGCCTGTTGGCTCAAGAGGTCATTCCTGTAAGAGGAAGACTGAGGAACTTGCCTTGAGCCATTACTTCTTCAGGTAGATGGGCTCTTGAAATAATTACAGTAGGATCGCTGAAAGAATTCCAAGATTCCACTCTTCTGTCTGTACTGTCATCTCCTTTTAACTAGATCCTCACAAAATAATAGGCATTTCTGGGCAGTGCAGCAAAATTCACCACCTTAGGGGCACAATTCAAAAATCTCAAAGGTTTCTAGTCAAGATTTGGTTTCTTTCACAGTGCCAAAAGAGAGCCAGAGCCTGGGACCTATAAAAATGAGCCTAATAGTTTGTAAAGCCAAATTCTGGTGCTCAAAATGTTGCATTTCCAGATTTTCTTTGTTCCACTGACTTAAAATAGGCCTATTGTCATATCGATGTACATAACTAATGCTACCTACCCTTTGCAATCAGGTGACAATAACCAATTTCAGGAAGTGCCGTTTGGCCTCTTCTCCGCATGTCAAGACTTTAGAAAACATCATTATCTTTATTAGCTTGTTTGAGTCAGAAAGACATCCATATTTACCATTGCTTGAAACATTCCAGCCTTAGAATGCAATCATAAGACGTATCTGCTTTTTGTACCTGTAACAGGATTTTCCAGATTCTCAAGACTCACACTTTTATTGTCAGTTACAAGAAGAATTCCTTAATTCAGTTTCTGGAACTCTTTCACATCTCTGGACAACCGTTTGTCTGGCCCATAGGCCCACATTGAAAATCTTATCAAGATGTTTGTTGATGAACAACAGAAGGCAGCTCCCCCGTGCCATTCATTGTCAGGTATGATGAGGTCCTCTGCAGAGTCCAGGCCATAGGAAATGCTCCATCTCTTCTGCAGAATTTTCTCATTGTTGGCTGAAGTATGAAAATAGGCGTCGATTCATCTGCTCCCTCTTTCTTTTGCACTAAAATCATCACTTCCCCTGTAGACATACCCTTAACTCCTAAGTAAGACTATATCTCTGACCAGTCCTCCTGGAATGTGATGGCAGCTTGTCAGGGCAGGGCGCTCAGATAGGCTTCCACATTATTTAGGGCAAATGATTATTCCAGGAATGACATCACAGCCTTTATTTCCTGAAGTGAAGTTAGTAAAGAATGTGATATTTAACCTATTCCTAAGAATACTACCAGAACCTGCGACCATCCATGTGGAAAATTATAAGCAATGCTAACAGAAAGTTAGATGTTTTGTGTCTGCCATTCACATTGTCAAACATGGAGGGTGGATATGCTATTTTTTTAAATGGGGAATACCGACATATATTTTCTCCTTCTTTGCTAATGGCTGAGAGGGCCAGGAATATCAGGTAGGGATGAACACTTACCCACTTAACCACTCTCAACTTGCCCATATATTAACTGTGTGTAAGCCATCTCTGGATCCTGCTGATCTCTCAGATTCTCATTTACTGGGGCCCCTGTTGGACTGATGGAGTGATGAATACTCATGCAAGAGAAACAATGAAATTAGTTTCATTTAATGTAATTTCATTTTCTCTAAGTGAGTATCTGCCACACTGTCAGAACCCACCAGTCTTCACTAAGTCTGAAGTTTCCCTTCGAGCATGGGGAGATCTTTTTTCCCATACATAAGTGAGGCTCCGGAAGGAAGAGAGGAAAACTATCAAAGCATTTCAAGCTGCTACTTGTGCTTGTATTAAAATATTTTTTTGCTGCCTGGAAATTGCTCTGTTGTTTTCTAACTTGTTTTGTAGTTCTCATATTCCCTCAGCTTTAGCAGTATTCCCAGGAGCCATATATGAGTGCGCTACCTCACAATGCCAGCACGGGGAGCTGGCAAGCAAGTTGGGGGGGGGAGGGAAATCACAAGAGAAACCTTTGCCTCTGAAGCTGGGGGCAAAGGCAGAAAAAACATCATACCGCACTGACAGATTCACACAGAGAAGCTAAAATCACAGGTAAGGACACCATTTTTACTTTTGTGTTTCTCTAGCTCATGTAGCTTGTGACAGCCCTTTCAAACTTCCCATTTAAATTTCCATTCAAAATCGTGATGCCACCTGTATTTGAATGAAAACAGGCTATGAGTAAGTCCAGCTAATTTTCACGGGGAATAATTTGGGGCACAGTCCTGCTTTAATGATTTCAGTTGAAATTACGAACCAAGTCTGGTCCCATGAAAACCCAAAATAACAGTAACATCAATTTATTTTTAAAAAAGAATTAATGAAGAATTAAGTATAATAAATGATTCTCAAACTTACCTTGTTTTGAAACTACTGGTTTCACTTTAGAATAACAAATGGCCTCAATCCCATATTATATGTTTTTCCTGTAATTATACTGTTGTCTGTAGATTAGAGCAGGAGCTTAGGAATTAGGAAACTAGTTCTTGTCCCTCCTCTAGTACTGGTTTGCTGTGTGACCAAGGCTACATAGATAAGTGTGAGATCACTCAGTACCTCTGTGAGACTCTGCTCCAGTGTTCCCATGTGCAAAAAGGTAGAAAACACTTTGCTACATTTGTCTGCAGTTTGAGATACTCAGATGGAGAGCACTATAGAAGTGAAAACTGTTATTCGTATTTAATTAATTGTTTTACAGCCCAGTTACACAGAAAACATCAATGGGCTAGATTCCTCCTTGTTGTAAGTCTACTGTCTTCAGAGAGCATACCTGAAAGGTGTTTATCTCTGTGAATTGTAGAAGCTAAGGTGATTTTATAAATGGTCCAATACAAGCAAATATACAAATCAAAGGTAAAACAAACACTTCCTCAACCCTCTCCTCCCACCCTTATACATGTTTGCTTAACGTCTAGGGACACAATTAAAACATCAGAATGTTGAGGTTACGGATCTCATTGCAAACTTCTTCAAGGACAGGCTGTATGGCCATTGATTTTTAACACCAAAAAATATCAGGTGGTATATTAGGCAGTACCTAAATAAATTGGCCTGAATTTTGGAGGGGCTGAGCATCTTTTTACCCCAGAAATCACAAATGGAGTTATAGATGCTCAGCGTGTCTGAAAATTAACCCACAGACCACTTATTTATATATCTAAATGTGAATCTAGATGCCTAACTGACCTAATATTTCGTGTACCTATAAAGGTGTATATATATATTTTTATATGTAGGGTTTCCTATGGCATACATCACAAAAGCATTGAATGTAAGAAGAGTTCTCTTCTGACTATTCATCCATTCCACATTCCCAAACTGGTCTATGGATATTTTTTTTTTTTTTTGTCTTCAACCACATATGGGAAGAACTCACACCTCTTTCTTTCAGAAAAATAATTCTTTCTTTATGTCTCTTTTTTCTACATCATAGGTCTTAAAAGTATTTATTTTCAAAGGCCTTTCCAGATTTGTCTTCTCAGAATTAACAATTGTTGATGTACTTGTATGAAATGAATGTTAGTTATTTATTTCTATTTGCTTTTGCTGACAAATAGAATATTTAGCAAAATTTAAGTATGTTTAAATCTTTTCCCCTGACATACTGTGTTTGTTTTTCCTTCTTTGATATCATGCCTTTCTGATAATGGAAGTTATCTTTCTTTCAAAAACATTTTTGGTCATTCTGTATTCCATGAATCCCAATTTTGTTTGATGTAATTAATTCCATTACAGTGTAGTACCTGACATATGTTTGTTTCTTAGGCAAACGTGTAAAACTCTGCAAGTCCGAATGGAGAAGTAGAAAAAAGAGGTTTCTGCTGTGCCTGATGACAATTTTTGATTTTTCCACACACACAAAATATTCTGGCTCCATTCTGGAGCACTAGTTGTGATGAATCCTAGTCCTGGTCGGATTCTAAGGAAGGGCCAGAAGGTTCGTTGAGGAATAAAGAGTCAAAACCACTCCAGAAATGTGTTCCAGCCCTGGTTTATTACTCTCACAGCAGCAGGTGTGTACAAATACAGGTTTCCACAGTCTTAACAGGATTTGCTGTACCTTACTCTATATTGTGGTTAGATACAGTGCTCCACATTCCCATGAACCTTGGGTTACTGTTAGGAAGAATAATTGGGTGTATCTTCTGGACGGATGATCTGCTCTTCTGCTAAACAGCATAGAGGTATCAACCAACTGCCTTCTAGGGTCTTTCCTCCACCTTTAATGACCTTTCCTCACTCATTCTGCTCTCAGAGGTAGTACAAACTCCTTGAACTTGAATTGGCCAACAATATACCAATATTTTACTAGAAGGGCCTGGGACCCTTTGGATATGAGAGCAGTATGAGAAGCTACATAGAGCAGAATAGAAGAATGAACATGGCACTCTGAAGACATAAAATGCCTGATAGGAAGTAGCTCTTCATTCTGCACTGGATCACTCAGAACTCCAGAAAAAATTTAGGGGCTTTTCCTGTGTTTGTAAAGACTAGTAGAGGCTGAATACTTTTGTTTAAAAACAGCATTTTAGATAAAATACTGTGCAGCCCAGTGCACTTTCCTGAAACATATGCAGTGCTCTAAAATGAATAGCAACTTGTCTGTTGTCTAAGCTTTAACAACGGTTTAGCAAATACTATGACTGAGTGGCAAAGTTCAGGGTAGGTGTCAAACTTTCCCAAAATTCTGACGCTTTTTTTTAATCTGGGGTTTTGATCTGGATCAAGTTTTTAAATCAAGAGTCCAATTCTGCATTCTTTGCGCATTACTTTTCCCATTGAAGCACCAGTGTGCACTCAGTCTAGAATACAACCATTTGCTTCCTAATGGAAGGTCCTAAAGAATGGAATTTGTACAAATCTAGTCCCTGACCAATCGCAACTAGAAATAATTTATTAAATTCAGGAAAGATTTGATGTTTGGTGTCTTCAAAGACACTGGAAACTTTAGAGCCACTTGGATTTACTGGGAAATGTTATTTCTTATATGAAATAAGCTTTATCTACTAGTTCAAGCAGAGAACAGAACAGCAGGAGACCTAGATTTCTCTCTTACTGACTTACAGTGGGTCTCTTAGGAAACTGCTTAGAACAAAATTTTCAAATTTAGTTGGCTAAAATTTTGAAAAGTGCCTATGTGAGTTAGGCACCGAGGAGCCTAAGTCTCATTAATAATTAATGAGCCTGTGTTTACTGCAAGTATCTGAGTAAGTAGCATGATTTCCAGAGGTGCTGAGCATGTGTAAATGTAACTGAAGTCACTCAAGTTTGAACATTTTAGTCTCTGTGATTTTTCCAAGCTATATATCATGTCTGTAGCAGACCAGGACAACAGCCTAGGTCACCTGAATCTCAGCTCTCTCCTTTAACTAGTAGATGAGGTGTACGCTAGGAAAGTTTTAGTTGAATGGTGTTAAAGTTTCCAGAGCCTTTGAAACACTTTCCTGAGCTCCCAGGGACTTGGTTGCCCACAGTTGGACAAATGTAAATCTACATATACCTACTGTATAGTATATCTGGATTTATGTGCTTAATTGTAGACACTCACATGTGAAAAATTTTGTCCTTAACATCTCTGCATTCCACTTTTTCCACTTCTAAAAAGGGAACAATTAAATATTTATCTCACATGAGTGTAATGAGGTTTAGTTAATTAACATTTATAAAAAACCTTATGATTCTCAGATGCAAGGCATTATAGTACTGCATAGTAGTAGAATTATATCAGTGAATGCCTTCCAATCTCCTAAACTGATCTTTTTCAGAGTGGCTGAACATGCACAAGTGGCAGTACAAACTGTCATCTGCTTTCATGAATTGCATATGAATGATAATTTATGGCAAGCACACTGTATGGATTTCAAAGTTCCAAGAAGTAGTGTATGTCCATCTGCTCAAAAGATTTATTTCTAGCCTAAATCTTCATTTGCATAGTACAGGAAACTAAAAACCATTGACAGACATTTCTGGTTGTGCAGACCCACAGTGATTCTGAATTCTAATGCTACTATTAAGCTCTTAAAAGAAAAAAAATGTTCCTTCCCCTATAAATGTGTAAGTCAGTTGGGCCTATTCCCTATTAGGAAAAGTTCACAAATGAATTGTTTTTCTGAGCCTCCATGTTTTGGGGAAATGTTAATGCCTTGCTATGAATGTATGAACAAGAATTCAGTAGAGAAATGGAAGGAAGTTTACTGTGTTCACATAATAGAGGTCCTCTTTGTTGCAAGATTACAGAACTCTGCCTTCATTCCTAACTATTACAAATATATTGGAAGGAGAAGGTATAATAGGCAAGCACATATAAATGAGATCATATGAAAACATAGGATAGTTTAGACTATATTTTTTTATCTACATGCCTTGGTGAATAACATGAAACTCGGGGTACATAGCCAGGAATTTCTGTAAAATGTCTCTTCCTTTATTTAATAGAAGGAGAAACTGGCAGCAATTCTTATACTTAGATTGCCTAATGTTATGCATTATAAAAGATTCTTGTAAGCCTTTTCTTTTAAGAAGTACTCATGGTTTCATTGTTTGTAACAGGCCTTAGAGATTCCTCCTATCAGAATATCAGGCAAGTGCCATTTCTTTGTCCTATGAAATTCCATTTATATTAGGTTATAAAATATTAAAGTATTAACATTATTATATTAGATATAAAGTATTAAAAACCATCAGTTCCCTTCCCTCACTTTTGTTTCTCAGAAAACTGTTGATTGTCTGTCCAAATCACTGAACATTCTCTGGTTAAACCCCTGGAGCAACAGCATCACCCCCACACTCCTCTAGGAACATCAGAAGATTAGCAAAGTAGCTGTAGCAGGATTGGAGAGAAGAGAGGTGTGCTGAGTTGCCCATATCCATAAATGGCTTTAATATTCCATTAATACTCTCCTGGGAATAGCATTAACTTCTGAGGGATGGGAAAGAGTAAGAGAGAGAAAGAGTTACTACATTTTAACATACTGTTTCCCCCTCACAAAACCTCTGCCTTATGCAAGGCACAGGATTGGCTCACAGGGAACAACTTTAAAGTTGCATAGGCAATCATAAATCTGGCAAATCCTAATTTTTGCCTGCTTAACTTTGCAACCTCAATAACACTCTTCTCGTATAATTGATGTGTATATAATATAATGAATGTAGGAAAAAATCCAAAGAACTTTCTATCAAAATACTGATGATGCTCAAAGTATTGTACAAAATAGCTGATGAACACAGAATGGTCCAGTGTACACTGATTTCAAAATACTGTGCACAGTTGGCTGACTACTTATCTTCTAATATTATTAAATTATTACATGAAAACAATTAGATGTGTCTATTACAATTATAAACCCCCCTTTGGTTAACAAATACATATGGATGTATTTATGACTCCAGATTCAGAGGCATTTATGTAAAAACCTACTCTATCATGTCCTCCACCTCTTACACCCTCAGGAATAAATGACCCTAATGCAAATAGTCTTCTTGAGTAAAGATGAACTAATCATGTGAGTTAAAGGTTGCATTTATGGGCTTGCTCTTGCCCTGCAGATGTAGGGAAGTGTGAGCCTTGGTCCTGGGCAACTAGGAGCTGCTATGCTATATTAGATGTTCATTTCCAGGAGAGAGAAGATGCACCACAGTGTGCTACACCTCAGTCCTCAGAATTCTCGTGAAAGGCAGCTTTACTATGTATTCAGGGTTCCAGGGCTGGAATCTCCCCAGAGAATATGCTGAATCAGTGTCTACCCAATCAACTGGTTGTGCCCCTTCCTGGCTAGCAATACCAATTTTTTGGGCTGCACAGGATAAATCTGAGTTCAGTTCCATGACATCTTCTGAGGCTTGATCTATATACTACATGGATAAGTGAATGTAAGCTGCCTTGCATTGACTTAGCTGTGGAAGTGTTTTCACTTACATTTTGTTCCTGCCAATGTAAATGCCTCTCTATGTGTCAGCTTATTAACATCACCTTTTTGTAGGACTCCTTTTTGAGTTTGAGGTCATTGAAGATCTCATGGGTATAGCCAGGGTGGTCTCTTGGCATACTGCCTATCTCGCCACGGAGAGGTCACAGTTTATGTAATTAGGTTGATGAAGTGTCATTGTAGACACTGTGTTGCTAATATCGACTATTATTGGCTTTCAGAAACCATCCACAAGCTTGCAGATGGGGCGGGGGGCAAAGAGGGCAACTGCCTGTACCCTATGGCCCAGTGGTAGTAGTGGCCACAACCCTGGGCCCTTTAAATTGCTGCTGGAGCACCATGTCGAATGCTCCGGGAAGCACCGAGGACTGCTGGGAAATACACACCGCTCTCCGGGCAACGCTGAAGGCTGCTTAGCCCCAGCTCTGCCACTTCTGCCCAGAGCCCTACCTCTTCCAGAGGGTGCGGAGAAGGCCCCCCTGCCTTGCCTATAAAATCAGTATAAGTGTTCTGGTGAGGAGGTGCACCGCTGACCCAATGAGTGAAGTGTGCACACACATAAGTGATTTAATAACTTTGGTAGCTCTATGCTAATCAGGTTGACATATTTTTGTAGGGTAGATATTGCTTCAGGTATACTAGTAAGATACTATGTAACCCAGGGCTGAATCTGACCATAAACTTTTCCACACATGTATGAGGAACTATGTTAACGTTCAGTTTTACTAAATTACATAATGTTGTTTAAAATAAAGCAAGTTCACATACAGTTACAGCCAACTTACAGCAGCCATCCCCCAATTTAAATTAAAATGTCTGCAACTGCAGAGTAATTATTCTTTAATTGCTCATTTAGAACATAGAAATGAAGTAAGTCTAATTTGTTGTATTCATAACATAACAACTGTGTGAAAAAGATATTAGCATAAAGAGAGCAATTATGTACCAAGTATGAACATATTAATTCAAATACATACTTAGAGTGTTAAAGGTGTTATGTCCTTTTTCCCATTAAGCAGCAGAAAAGTTAATTTTCAGATTTACTATTAAATGAAAAGTTGTTTGAAATTGATTTGTGCCCATTTGGAGTGTTACTGTTCTCTTAGGATTTGAAAGATTGAGTGTTCTGCTGTCAAATCTTGTTTTTCCATAAAAAAACTTATTGGCACAATACCCTGGCTTCCAGCTGCTCAGACGAAAAGCCTGCACACTATCCAAAACCAAACATTTCTGTAAATAACACAGATAGATATTCGCTAAAATTTAACAGCTTCTTTAGGAAATTGACTTAAGCATGCAAGGGATCTATTCCCCCTTAATGTGTGTGTGTGTGTATAACTTCCATTAACGTTAATGAATAATGTGTGCTTACTCATAACAAGAGTTGAATGCTCCATAAAGGCAAATAGAGACCACTGTATGAGTCACTCAGATTAACAGGATGTGACCTGCAAGTGAAAAGAAAAAAGGAGGACAGGTGGAGTAGCATCAGTGCTGGCATGGGAAAGCAGTAAAAATGCCAATGAAATAATAGTAATGAAAAACAAACTAAAAAAATAAAGTCAGTGAGTCTTGATTTCATCTTCCATATGAACATGATTGACACCCAGTGCAATATTGTTTTGCTGTACTGTACAACGGATTGTCAGAAAGATGTATTATAACACTGTCTACACTGTGAGCCAAGAGTTAGTGGGTGCTACCCAGATTTAGTGGTAGATATTTTACAAGTCTGACACCTGTCTTTTCATAGTTGTGTGCCCAGTCCCAGCAATTGTACATCCTCTGTTAAAACAGCCATGTAGATGTGTAATAGGCCATTTGGGTGTGAAAATGCTCATTTTGCTATTTGTTCTGTGCAATGGCATAGATACCTTTGGTGTAACAAAAATAATAATTAAAGTTTGCATGTACATTGCTAAACACATTCAAAGGCTTTTGACCTAGAAATCAGAGTATAAAATCATTGTATCTGTAGAGCAACCCATATGGTATAGTAGTATTAGAGTAGTACATGTGATATATAGCTCTGCAAAATTGATAATTTCATATTATTGTACACCTTTTACCACCTCAACGGTGTAAAACATGACCCTGCTACTGTGAAATAGCAAATGGTGTTAAACACATTCAAAAATTGGTACACCAAGACCTTGGTTTATTTAGTCTCATGGCAAATACTCTAGGAAATGAATTCCAGTGGTTAGAAATCTGTTGATTGAAACACAAAAAGGCGGGGGGGATCAAAGCCAGACAAAAAGCCCTGAAAAGAAAATTGAGTGATTGTGCAAAACAAATTTAATTAAAATCTATCAAAGCCTCTTTTTAGAAAGGGTGAATCTTGGTTAGTCTCTTATTCTGTCAAACAGTCCTTTTTGGTAGGGAAGAAAGGATTAGTTCTGTTACTCTGTTTTGAGCTGGGAATGATAATCACTTTCCTGGTTTTGACAGAAGACAAACATAGAAGGAAGAGAAGATGAAAGATAGTAAAGATAGGGGAAATATGATTTTTGTTGATGTCCTCAGGATACAGATCAGCTGGTCATTCATGGATGGATGCTCTGTGCTGGCAAGTTGGTCACGACAGCTGTTGCTGTGTATCCTAGCTTGCCTTACAGGGCAGGGATAACATCTGGTAGGTCTGGTCAGGTCTCTCTCTTTCACTGGTTCTTCTTGAGACAAACAGAGTTGAATGGGTATCTTATCTCCCTGTACTGGTGCCACATGGTATAGTTGATTTTATGGCCAGGGGAGGAGATGGAGGGATGAAAAGGGACTGATGAGAGAAAGGAAAACAATAGACTCTCACAAGTAGCAGGCTGGATTCCTTGCTGGTGGTGGTTGAATGCCCTCACTAGAGTAGAAGGGTCTGGATGTTATGGCAAAAAATCTTTCCACCAAAATCTATCTTTCTTTCTTTCTTTCTTTCTTTCTTTCTTTCTTTCTTTCTTTCTTTCTTTCCCACAAGCCTCTTTTTTAGGCCCCCTCCTCCAAACAGAGGTCATTGGCAGAATGATTCCATCTGCTTATTATTTTATCAACTATTTAGGCCTAATTTTCAAAGTATCAGTTTTGGTCCATTAATTCCAATCCCCTTTTCCTCTTGTTTACCAGTCATAATTTTAACACAATCTTTGGGTGATATCAGTTTAAATTAAGACCATCTTTTAGTCTTCTTCTGAAATGTTTTTAAAGCAATTCTGTGTAACAACCATTGTAACAATTCATGAACCCTTTACACACTTTCCATTGGTGTGTTTGCCATGATACTAAGCAGATTGATGTCACATCAAACCCTCCACCTTGTTTAACAGAATTCAATGTTAGATGGTTTCAAGGTCATATTAACCCTTTGACTAGGTCCATTTGTTCTATCTAAATTAATACATCATCTGCCTGTTACCCAATAATCTGCCTCCTAGAGATTCATCTAAGCATCCCACATCTCTGAGCACTTTTGAAGAGCTGCCATTGGGGAGGGGAACGTTACAGGAAAGTTTCCTTCTCTTCCTATAACTCCCATTCCATCTAATATGGATAGAACTCCAGAGTCTTCTCCCAGATTACCCTTGTCTGAGGTTCTGGACGTACAATAATCCAATATACAATATTCCAGCAACAAGTTTAAAGATTCCTCTATGGTGAATTTCAGGGCCAAAACATGCTTCGGTCGGATTTGTATGACTGCAAAGCTAGAACTTGTCTTTTTAATAGCATAAGGTTTTCTCAGTGCTAAGGAAGTTAGAACAGAATGCACATTGAGGTCATTATCCTTTCCATAGGGCCCCCACAAAATGTACAGTCAATTTTGATCAATTTCATGGTCATAAGCAGGGCTAAACAATCTATGTAATCTACTCGCCCGTGGCGAGTAGATTACATCCCGGAAGAGCCGGGTTCGGGCGATCTGTGCATGCACAGAACGATCTGCGCATGCACAGAACGCCGGACAGCGCGGCTGGCGAGCGGGGCTCACCGCGGCTCGGCAAGCCCTGGTCATAAGATTTTAAAAATCAGAAGTTTCATTATTTCAGCTATTTAAATTTGAAATTTCCCAGTGTTGTAATTTTAGGGGTCCTGACCCAAAATGGAGTTGTGGGGGTTCTCTGCAAACTTATTGGGGGGGGTGTGGTACTGCTACCCTTACTTTTGCACTTCTGCTGGCGGCAGCACTGCCTTCAAATCTGCATAGCTGGAGAGTGGTGTCTGCAGACAGGGAGCCCAGCTCTGAAGGCAGAGCTGCCACTATCAGCAGTGAAAAAGTAAGGCTGGCATAGTGTGGTACTGCCACCCTTCTGTGCTGCTGTTTGTAGAGCTGGACCCTCAGCCATCAGCCACCACTGTCCAGTGGCCAAGTTCTGAAGGCAGCATCACAGAAATAAGAGTGGCATGGTATGCGATTGCTGCTGGTGGGGTGCTGCCTTCAGAGCTGGGTGCCCAGCCAGCAGCCACTGCTCTCCAGTTGCCCAGCTCTGAAGTCAGCACATAAAAAAGGGTGGCAGTATTGAGACCCCTATAATAACCTTGTAATCCATCTACCACTCCCTTTGAGTCAGGTTCCCCAATTTGAAAAATGCTGATCTCCCTCTGTGAAATCTGTATAGTATAGGATAAAAGCAAACAAAAGATCAAATTTCATAGGTGGAGACCAGATTTCATGGTCCGTGACTCATTTTTCATGTCTGTGAATTTGGTAGTGTTCATGAGAGTCCTCTCACCTATCCTGTATTGACCCTGGTGCACAAGATGTAAACAGCCATGGCCATTCAGTACCTGCCTTCTTTGGGGAATCTAGCATTGCTACTAGGATTTTGACTCTCCAGGCAATCCATTTTACCATTTTAGAATAGGCCTGTTTAATTTACTACAATTGCCTTTATATTTTTCAAATTAAAGTAGCATAAATCTTCCTGGGGAATGGATCTGGGGTAGGTATGATGTGTTGACCATTTTTATTTTTTGAATGTACAACACAATGATATGTTGCCTGACTTTTGTATTAATTTTTCCTTTTTCTTTTTTTTAAAGAAAACTGAGCAGAGTAGAGTCATATGAGACTGCACCAGCCAGTGCAAACCCTGTAAAATAAAAGTAGTGTAATAAACAAACATGTATCATAGAAATCACAATGCACAATTTTATTACTGCTTTTCTAATGCAAATTCTAGAAATTACCCAATGTTGAAGGCAAAACTAAGTAATGAAACTCCTAAATCAATCCTTTTAAAATTCTGCTCAATGTTTCTGCTCTGCAGAGCTGACAAGAGCTGTATGCAAATGATTTTGCTGAGGGCAAAGGAATGCTTCATCATTAACAAGCATGACCCTTCTCTCTACGATCAAAATGTAAAACATATGGCCCTTGATGTGATAGACTGTGATTGTGACCAATCCAATGCATTGCTCCTGAAGAGGAGGCATAGTGTCCCTTGACACAATTGTATATTAAAAAGTAACACAATCATTAATTGTATCCACTGACACAGCAGAAATATTCCTCAAATTAATATTTCTTTAATACGACAAGGGCTGTTTTTTTAAACATTTTATGTTTAAAATACAAATCAGACACAGGAAAAATCCAATTACTGTGAAATATTTTGTTTCCCACTTGCTTTCCCTGTGGTCCTTCTGGTTTATGTTAGCTTGGGTGAAAGAGCTCAAGAGAATTTTTTGATAGCTGTCGTATGAACAGTGAATAATAGGGTAAACATAGCTGTTGCTTATGCTATTTGTGCTTTTCTTCTCAAATGCTCCTCCCCCACTAAATTATTACAGCTTGCCTAAATATAGTTAGTCTTTAACAGGGTAATATATCTGAATATAGTATGAAACCATGAAGAAATAAGAAACAAATCTTCGCATCACCCTTTCTGTTCAAGCCCAGCCAATAATAGTGTTATGAAAGCAGAGTTGTTGCAACAGACATCCAATTTCTGTTGGAGCTGATGGAGATAATATAGAAAGCTCCTGTAAAAATTCATACTTCTGTTTGAGCGGGGACTGATATTTTGTGACCCATGGAATTTTGTCAAAACAGCCTCACATTTTTTAAGCACAGTCGCAGTTAAGATAACGGCTTCCCTCAGGTCCCTACAAGGCAAAACACTGAAGTGTTATTTAAGCAATGAGTAACCCCATTTTGATGTCAGTGGGACTAATCACTCACTGATAACGGTGCCCACCTTAAGTGCTTTCTTACACTGTGGTCTCATAAACAATTTGCACAGCATAAAACCAGATGCTATATCTAAAATTTTGTTACTCTTTAATTTTCTTTTTCTTTACAGGTAACTCGATAGCTAAAGACAACTCAAGTCTCTCTCCAGGCTGATAATGCTAACATAACAGGAATGCCATATCTGCAGGCAACCCTTGAAGTGAGTTTACACTGCTGGGGTGCATTGGCTTGTAATCAGCAACAGTTTGAGATCAAAACGACTGGAAAGTCATTGTGAACTTTTTTTGTCACAGAGATTTCAACTGACTGAACGAGGTACATTTACAAAATTTCACTTGCTGAGGAATTTATGGCAGCAATCTAAAGTAGTGATGCTGAGCAGGTGTAGAAGAGGCAGCAATCTTTTGGGTTCTCCATTCCGGACTGACGGCTCTTCATCTGTGCAAAAGCAGTCTTTGAAATGCACTGGTTCTTTCACTCTGAAATGCTCCCTGGTTCTACGTACAAATTGCTGGTGGGACTGCATACTACTTTAATCAAATTTATGTTGCAGAACTTGTCCTCTGGCATCACGCAGCTGTAGACATTTTTATTTGTATTTCTACTCTTGGACCTCTGAAAGGCTACATGTTTCAACATCTTGAAGTTGCTTTTGTTATAGGAATGGAAATATATATCCATCGTTAATAATTATTGTTGACAAGTAATAGTTATCAGAATACATCAATCATATAAGAATGTATAGCCAACCTGACATGTTTCCCTAAGGCTAACCGACTACTGTAGCTCTTTGGCAGTTTCATTATAAGTATTTTATACCTTTAAAATATACATTTCCATTTAGTTTGAAGATGATGGGTGTTTCTGGTATGTCCTTTACTTTCTTAACCTTAAGTCCTTCCAAGTTGACAGTAAGCAGTAAATGACATTAGCTAGTCCTTTTTTGTAAAGGTAGACAGGGATGCATGCAAGTTTTACAATTCTGAGATTGGATGGCATTAATTCAGAGTTTCTTTTAGTAATTTTTTTAATTATCTCTTGCTTGAACACAAGTACTGTCTGATGCTTATGTAGATGTCTGCTCAGTCTGTTGATAAGAGGAAAAAATATATTTTGCCCCACATCTGCAATTCATCAATGTTTTGCTTACAGTTACGCAGTCCAGGTTTTCTGGGCCTTTTCATAGTCATTTCCACAAATTTAATTTTTTTCGTATTTTCTACTTCTGTAGCATTTTTGCAATGTGCTGTTCTATGAAAACCCTTCATATTTAAAGGCCTTAAATATATATGAACATTATTTCTAAGTTATTACAGAATGTATAATTTTATACTCCATTTAATGTATCCAGTACCACTGGTAATGCTAAGACAAAGGAGCTCTGATACTTCATTGTTGTGCTGTATTGATGCTGCCTAAGCATGCTGACTAAAGAGAGAGAGAGTTATATAGTATGTTTTTTGTCTAAATAGAGACAAAGACCATAGAATCTCCGACCTCAAAATAATTCTGTAGGCAGTCTCATTCAAATAGCCTGCATGGTTACCAGTATCTTTAAAAAAGGGGGAAGGAAGACTTTTTATAGTTACAAGCCATTGACATGGCTAATTAGCTATAAATTGGGTTCCATGATGGATAAACACCTTGAAGTGCTCTGGTTTGTCACAGTATTCTAGGATCTTCCAAAACTATTTCATCACCTCTCCCATATTATTGCACAAGAGAACTAAAATTTAATGATTGTTGGGAATAATTTGAGATGCATATTTTATCATTGTGCTGCATAATAATAAAAATGTTGGCAGAGGAAGATTCTTTTCTGATTAAAATTTAATTTGGATAAACTATAGCACCAATAGCTAGCTCAGTTTTTTCAAATGGATTAATATTGTATGGATTTGTGCTAAAAGAACATCTTAAGGAGAAAAATAATTCTTTGGAACAGTATAGATTATAACTGTGTAATTTTGTAGAATATGAGTTTGGCCTTAATCTGGTCAAAATACTGCATCATGCTTCTCAGTGTTTGTTTCCTTTGACTTTGTTCTCAAAATCAACACTGAAAATACTGTATTATATACAAGTGTAACACATGCTTATCAATAGGTGAAAATAAATGGATTTTCAAATATATTGAATAGATTATTTGCAGTAGATTAATGTTGTGACTATTCATAACAAGTGAATAAAATTGTGATATCTACTTGAGTCCCCTGTATGGATATGCACTTAGAAGATTGGTTCTGTTGACCCATAGAAAAATGGTTTTTATCACCAGTAGAAAAAATGATCATGGGCTATATTAATTTCATGTTTCTTTAGAAAACACATAGAACAAATTATACCATTTTCCATTTTTGAGAAGGAAGGAGTTTGAAGAGATATGTTAGCATATTCTTCTATGACACACACTGTCACGTTTCAAATGATAAATATTAGAGTTGACCAAAATTCAGAATTTCCATTCTGTGGAAAACTCTGACATATACAAGCATGTGGTTTGGGGAAAAAATATTACAATTTTTCACAGATGGGAAATTCTGAAAAAAAAATTCAGATTTTTTGACCAAAATAAAGCATTTAGACATTACCAAAAAAAATGTGCTTGGGTCTGTTGTTCTGAGCCCAAACATTTTCTTATGTATCAATTAAACACTAAACTGCATTATCTTATTGAGGTGCATTGCCTCATGGGAGTTATTGATTAGAAGCCTGATGTCCCAATTCTCCCACCTCCCCTCACATGGACCAGGCTCCCTGTTTGAACCATATCTCCTGAATCATGTGATTCACACCATGCAGCTTATCTCAGGGGAAATCTAACTTTCACTATGGAAAATGGGTCCTCCAAAGACTCCAGCCATATGAAAGAATGGGGAACAAATTATAATGCCCATAAAGCAACATTCAGGTAAGAAAATACTCCTTAATAGTTTGTTGAACTGATTCAAACAAAATATTTTGGGTCTGTTTGAAAAATTAAATATTCCAAACTCATTAGAAATTGAATACTTCATTTCTATTTTCCTGATAGAAAATGTAAATTTTCAGGACAATCTAAAATTTTCTATATTAGCTGTATTTTTCAATGGAAAATTTCCAACTATCTCTAAGAAATATGAAATAACAAAAATATAGCAAGCACATGACTTGTTAATATGTTGAATATTGGTCAGTAAGTCAAATATTGCTACTGCTGCTACTGCCATTTTTAATAGCACTGTAACCATTCATTCCAATATTCTATCACAAGCAACCATTCTGATTTAGACTCCAGACAGTAAAGATCCATCTGGAACAATTTTATTTCTGTTTTAATGGTTCAACACTTCATTGTGACACCACACTTATTTCAAGGCAACTTTTATGTATTGTATCTTTCATGTAATCTCAAAGGCTTTACATTACACAAGATTCAGAGAACAATTGTGTTTTGAAACTAAAGGATATTGTAATCTACACTATTCTTTAAGTGATCTGTCAAGTATTTGAATAATCATAAATGCATATGCATTTTGTTAACAGATTGTGATTATATAGCTATCATTTACCATACTGACATCTGTAGGAATACAGATGGAAAACACTAAACTATGATTGACATCTATTCTGTTAATTTACTGTCTTATTCCTTGGCCTGGAAGTATTTCATATCTGCTGCTAGCCAAGATGCTGGCAAGTGGAGCATGGTTTTGATTTGCAGTGCTAATATCATCATAATCGTTTTTTCCCTAATAGTTAAATCTCTTGAGCTCTGCATCAAAAATGTCACAACTAAACAATGTGGTGAAATTAAGTAGTTTTTCATAATTTCAGTGCTATTGAATGGCATCATGAACATTACCTAATCACTGCTGTCAGGCTTCACAGTTCAGTTCTTCTCCTGGAAAACAATATTTGTTCTTTTATGGTATTAGAAAATGTTCCCAAGTTAGATCTTTAAAATCATTTACTAGCACTTACCAAAGCTATCTGCTGGCACTTCACAGTCAGTCATTCTCAATATTTTACTGAAAGCCTCCTCCCTGGGTTCCTGTTGTGCAACTTCTGTGTTTGCTTGAACCACTTCTGTGCTGATTACAAGATGTGATACAGGAAAGATCTGAATTTTCTCTGACATCGTTCTGACCCATGTTGCCAACATCTCTCAGTTCAAAGAGAAGCTGAAGGCTGTCTGACAAGAAAACTATTTTCAGTGACATATCAAATATTATGAGGATGTTCTCGCTCTTTGTGTCTCTCCCTCAGATCCTTGTGAAATGGGCTCCTAGGACAGCAGTAGCCAGGGGATGCCCTGGGAGTTCAGCATCACCACCGGAGAACTAATATGGAAGTGTAAGCAATCTACAACAATTCTAACCTCCCACTGATAAGCAAGATCTATGTGGTTTGGACGCTGGGTCCTATTGTGAGGGGGAGAATTTTGTTCCATTTCCCAAAGGAACAATATGGCTACGTCTACACTGCAGGCTTCTTGCACAAGAACTTTTTGCGCAAGAGTTCTTGCGCAAAAAGTTCTTGCGCAAGAGCACGTCCACACTGCCATGTGCGCATGAACTTCCATGGCAGTGCAGATGCTCTCTTGTGCAAGAAAGCTCTGATGGCCATTCTAGCCATAGGGGTTTCTTTCACAAGAAACCCCTGTTGCCCGTCCACACTGCCTTCTTGCGCAAGAGCTTTTGCGCAAGAGGGCTTATTCCTCGTGGGGAGATGAATAACTCTTGTGCAAGAAGCCCTCTGTTCTGATGCTCTACTGTAAATTTACTTGCGGAAGAACACGTGTGCAGTGTAGACGCTCCGCAAGTTTTTGCGCAAGAATGGCCATTCTTGTGCAAGAAGCCTGCAGTGTAGACATAGCCTATGTGTTTGGGCCTGATCCAAACCCCATTGAAATCAATGGAAAGGCCCCCAGTGATTTCTGTTGCATTTTGGGTGAAATCCTCAGTGGGAGATGAGGGTGGTCACTATCTTGCAGGATAAGGTCTACACAACCTGGTTCAGCAAGGTAATTAAGGACATGCTTAATTTGGAGCATGTGACTTGTCAGTGAAATGCCATGTGAAATTTTGGGCTGGTGTACTATAGAAAATTGGTGAGTTCAAGTTATTTTCCATTTGTTCCTATTCTCTCTATATCACACACTGATATTTTTTCTGGTAGTGTGGATAGAAGCAAAATAGAGCTCATCCTATTTGTTAATCAATTGTCATTATTATTTGTAGAGAAAACATCATTCATTAGATCAACCTCAGAAGTGATCTAAGGACTTGCAACCTGAATCAGGTGCATTGCTTCACTAAATAGTATCGGGAAATATCAAAATATTTATAAGGAAATATCAGTATAACACCCAATATCAATATATTTCTAAGGCATTTTCATACTTTCAAAACTTTACATAAAAAACCAAGCAGGCCTCTGCTGTTACATCAATGAAGATATCAAATCCTCTTTATTCTACTTTAATGGAAAAAGACACAATCGTCATGGCTGATAGGCCTGGAAGAGCAGAAGGGAGGAGTGCCATTTTGATAGCTTAGTCTCATCATTTTCCTTTCTCTCAGACTAGATGGGTCCCAATATTTAGGGATTTTCATTTGGGAAAGAGGCAGTCCCAGTGGAATTTGTGTCATCTCACCACCAACTTCTACATGTATCCTCACAAAAGGTAATATGGAGTCAAGAGTTGAGTGTGTGTTGTTATATCCACTCATCCCTCCATGCAGATAACACTTATTTAGGGTAGGTTCTGGGGAAGGACCTGACTAGGAAGTCCCTGGCACAATAATATAGTTGCTCTGCTGAGGAAGGGGCTGGCAGCACCCCAGGAAGAGCCTCTGTGTGTGAAAAAGCCCTGAGTTCTGACAGTGAATACTTGAAAATCTGCTGAATATAGGGATAGACTCTGCATATTTGATGGGCTAGGAAAAGCAAATGCTGACCTCCCAGTAGAAGAAATTCTGCAAATGAATCTCATGCAGCTTCCCAAAACCTACATTTTTTTGTCTGGTGTAGCATCATCATTGATAGCTTTTTCAGTTTAGATACTATTATCTCTGAGGGAATATGGTTTCTGATGCCTGACTGCCTGATATCTTCAGTGGGGAAAATGGGATGAAAATACTTCATTTTTGCTGACCCAAAGAAGCAATTTTTTGGGTTTAACTGACATTTTTTCCCTTCTTCAGATCTCTGGAGCATATTAGGTACAGCAGCATAATGTTCTTCTATGGTTATTCAAAAAATATCACTATAACATCTACTCTGTTTTAAATCCATGAAGCTCACTATCAGTTTTGCCCATTTCCTCTTGAAAAAGCACTTCTTGGGCTGAACGATATCAAATGGTAATCCAGGGAACTAGTTTTTCCTTTGTGAAATATTAAAACATGGGAAGCATTGACCTTCCTTTGTCCAGATTCATCAACCATGGTCCTGATGTAGTATCTAGAGCACGAAAGACATGCATACCAGCTGATTTTGGATGGAGGTATCTGATAATCTTTTCTCTCCTTGTTTTGATAGGCTCTGGCATAAATCTGTTTAGAGAGAAATGCCAGTGCTTGGATCTAATTAATATAATTCCTCTTCCTCCCCTTTACTGATGTGAAGTTCAATTCACTTTTTCTCCTTTATTCTTTATTTTCTGTCTCCTTTTACTTTTTTTCTCGAGCTGGAATCCAGCTAGTTCTGACAAAGAGGCTCGTTGTATGCAGGCGGGAGCCAGTAACACAAAAGAATATGAGCAGTGGTTAGAGAGGTAAGTGTTTACTAGCGGTGGCCTGGAAGTGACATAGAAAGATTTGCAGCACTTCTGGGGTTAGTGAGACCTACTACTGATGTTATTTCCTAAAGTGGTTTCCAGTACTCACTAAAACATTTTTGCCTAAATGTAGATGATCTTTACTTCAACATGTTCATTGCTCATAAAGTTGATGGAATGGGCCTCTTTTAAATGGTAGATGATCTCAGTAGAATTTACAAACAAATGAAGATTTTTTCTAATGTCCATGAACCAGGTAGACAGAATTTGGTCCCAGATGCTTTGCCTAATGATCATGGTAAAAGAGTCTTGAAAACAATGCCTCCATATGCCATAATTGCTGGAATTATTTCTTAGACATATTCCCTTGTCATTCTTCAAATATAGGGCTCATTAGATTCCTAGTGGGAGAACATATGGAAAGGGAAGATGATGGAAATCATTGTAAAACAGATTGTATATTTACATTTATATTATAAAAGACATCCGTGCTCACAGAAAACATGATGGGGAAAGCTTTGGACTCATTCTTCTCACCTCCTAATAGGATAAACACTTGTGCCATTATCACATAAATATACTGGGTGAAATGCAGGCCCCACTGACATCAGTAAGAGTTTTGCCGTTGATATCATTGGGGCCAGGATTTTGACCATCTCTTTTTAAAGTCATAATCAAGTCATGCTCCTGTAAACTGCTTTGTCTGGAATCCTATTCCTTTCAGTGAGCTCTGTGGGAAGGCAGGGATCCATCCATTCACACAGCATAGTTACAGCCATAACTTTTCTGACCAAAACCAAGGACTAAAAAGGGGGTTTGTCAGAAGTTACAGGTTTTTCCACCTTGCTCAGTCAGTGAACAGGATTCCTCCCTGAAGGTTACTAATATTCACTGTAGAGGACTAGACCTTTTTTAAAAAAATGGTAAACTATTAATTATTTAGCTTTTCCTCATGATTTCCCAGGACAAAAATACACCTTCATTTAAAATATTGTGTGCAATGACTTTTCCTATTTTAAAAATTGAAATGACTTATTCATGTTGTTTCTATTACAAAACCAATGACTTTTCACATCTTTGGACAATAATTCAGGCTCTATGTGAGTAGAATGTATTCCCTCCTGCCCTCCAAAAGCGAAGAGCTACTGCAGTTTAGTGACCTGGTAAATATGAAAAAAAAATTTCCAACAATGGCGATTCTTTGTCAAGAATTGACCAGAGTTAGTGCTATTTTACTGTACTCTGAGAACTAAGCACAATGATACGCCATACAATGAACGGATTTCAGAACACTGGGAAATCAAGAACTCTGACTGTGGGAGAGGAAGCAATGACGTGCTGTTCTTTAAATGAAAACCACATTACAGGCTACATGAGCAAACAGCTTCACTAGTAGTGTTTTGATGCGGTGTGCTTCCTCATAGCAAAATGGCTGTTTTTACAAATTATGTCCTAGCTCATTATGGTAGTGTGGAAACAAAAACAAAAAAAGATCATTTTTTCAAAAAGTGTTAAGTTAAATCATTGGCTGTATTATGCTGTGTTGACATAAATGACCATGTTATGTGCTTATTCCAATAGTTTAGGGTAAATAGCTATGGTCTGATGCTGATTTTTTTGTATTTTTTTTTGTCTGTGTGCATTGTCACTGAGTGGTATATTTATATTAAAATATTAGTGATTTTTCCATGTTCTTCTTAGTTTGCATCTTTCTTCATTGTATTGCAGATAAATCATTCTTTGCTATATATCTGTACCTTCCTCTTTATCAGCTACCAGTTGGAAGCAAGCCCTGCTACTCTATGTACCCAAGAGAAATCAGTAAAGAAAAACACTTCTTAAGATGTTAATCCTGTAAAGTACCAGGTGGTCCACTCCATCAGTGCTAGGGATAGAAAGTAGGAGAGCAAGTGGTGAAATAGCCCTGGAGGTTTATACACTGAATTACTCTCAGATGTGCAGCTGATCCAGCTCATTGAAGACAGTTACTATTCAGGTGAGCAAACCAAGAAGGATATATTCCCTCACCTATAAAATTCCAAATCCTTGTTTAAGATCCTACACGTCCCTTCAAGAGGTAGTAGTGTATACAGCATGATACTGTATCAAGCAGTAATAACAACTTGCTGCATAGAATCATATGTGCTAACGTGGATCTAGGGTAGAGGTCAGCAACCTTTGCAAACCAAAGAACCAAACTACACCAAAATTCAGAACAAGTGGTCAACAAAGAGCTGCATAAGAATGCCCATGTGCATAACTGAAAATATACAACTTAATATTATTGATAATTGACATGATGATTAATAGTATAAATGAAACATTGTACTCACAGACTTTATTTAATGGGACTTCTGCTGCTGCATATTTTTGCACATTTCTTTGAAGTTTACATCATAACTGGTCAAATCCAGCTTCATGCACACATTCAGGCTGTCTTCTGTCAATCTTATGGCAGGGGCTGGGGATGTGGGTGTGCAGGAGTCTGGGTTGGAGTGTATGAGGGGCTCAGGGCAGGGGATTTGGGTGTATGATGGACTCAGGGCACAAGGTTGTGGTGTGTGGGAGTGCAGGAGTGTTATGGCAGGGACTGGGATGTGGGGGTACAGGAATCTGGGGATGTGGGGGTATGAGGGGTTTAGGATTGGTGTGTGGGGGTGTGTGTGCAGGAGTGTTATGATGCTGTGGCCAGATGGGGGCCGGGCCCCAATTGGGGGCTTCTTGGCCAGGCTTCATTTTGAAATAAAGTAAAATATTATGTCCAACACAAAAAGGTTTCAACATTGTCTTTATTTAGGCAGGAGTAGGGAACCCTTTTTGTGTTGGGGTCTACTGATCCGCAGAAAAATCAGTTCGGGATCACACATGTGCAAAGCAAAAAAACAAACCCACAAACCCCTCCACTGAAGGGGTTGGCTCCCAACTGAAACACCTCACTCCCCTGATGCTCCAGCCCCATGAAGGGCGGGGCAGAGAGGACTGAGGTTCAAGGTCTCAGGCCAGATTTACTCTTCTGGGGTTCCAGGGTTAGTAGATTTTGTGGGCTTCCATAGGCTCTGGGGTGGGGCCAAAAATGAGGGGTTAAGTGTGAGGGACAGGGCTGCCAGTGAATGGGATAGGGATGGGGTTGCAGGATCTGGGTGGGAGGTGGGGTGCAGGGACAGGCTGGGAGTAGGGTGTCTGGCCGGGGGAAGGGGCAGGAATGGACTGGGGATAGTAGTGGGCTGGGGGCAGGCTGTCTGGCCAGGGAGCAAGGTTTCTGGCCAGGGGGGTTGAGTGAGCAGATGAGGAAGAATTCTCAGGGGAAGCCTCCAGGAAGTGTGTCCCAGGGGGAGGAAAATGGCAGCTCGCTGAGACATTTTTTGTTCTGCCTGTTCACCACACATGGGGAAAGGAAAAGGGCAGCACATGGAGCCATGCTTGTTCCCTGAACGCTGAATCTGGCAGGGAGGCTTGGGGCTTTCTTCCCCCTCCCTCTTCCCCCTCCCCACAGGAAGACGGTGCTGGTGTTCCAATCTTGCAGGGGGCCATAAGGCTATAGGGGCAGTGCTGGCTCCCGGCTGTGGTGGGAGCTGGAGGAGCTGGTGTGGGGCTCCAGAAGAGCCATATCTGGCTCACTAGTGAGCCATATTTGTCTCTCAAGCCATTGGTTGCCGACCCCTGATCTAGATTGTCAGAAGTGCTGAGCAATCTAAGCTCCCAGAGACAGTAACTGCCCTTCTGGTTACTCACTACTTTTCAAAATCAGGGTTGTATTTTAATGAAGAGGAGAGCAATAAAAAGATACATGTAGGCTGGGGGAGGAGTTTAGGCTGGATCTCCATATGTGGATCTCTCTCCCTCTCTCTGGTAGAGATGACTGTGGAAGTTTGGAAGCTGAACTTCTAAATTAACTGGATCTTAGTCAGCTGTGGCTATATAACTCTGTGTTTGTTATCTTCTACTAAATGGCCTGGATTTAACCTTGGATTTAGTTTACAGCATCCTACCTGGGGACTTTGCATGTGTCAAGTACCTTTGGCTATTTGGAAAAGAAATACAAAAGTAACTGCAGAGTCAGTCAATTCCTGGGTGATTCTGTTGTGTTTAGTGAAGCTATTCCAGAGATGAATCTGGCCTTCAATGAATCTGGGCTTCAACAGCAGTGTTGCATGGGCCTGTGATTCTCCTCTGCACAGGTTTGAAATTCATCCGTACAGTCCATTTCCAGCAGCCAACTTTTCTCAAGAATCGTAACTCTCCTTCAGCCCCAACTATTGGTCTGGTCAAAAATCTATGTTTAAAAATGGATATCTATCTATAGGTTATCCTCCCATGCAATGACTCCAAAAGGGCTTTTCTTGCATTGTCACACCTTTAAGATTATTTAAATATCTCAAATGAGCATAAACTCAGCCAGCTCATTCACAATAAAAAGCCATGGCGCCTTAAGCTACTTTTTATCAGTCACAGGAGTGTCAAGGTGACCTTTCCTGCTGTTTCAATTACAGAGCATTGCCATCATTTCACTGTTAGAATGATGGAAAGCATGCACTTTGCTATTTGAGAGGCAACATTTCTGGAGAGGGAGCCCTAAGAGAGTGGGTATAAGAGGGCCTATATATATATTGTGTTGCACATTAAAGACCTGAGGAAGACTAAACCTAGTGGAACAGTGTAGTCATGAAATCTAAAAATCCTTTTGTAAAGCTTTCTGAAATCACATTCTCTCATTGATGATGAACCATTAATAATGATTACTTTGTGCTTGATTTCTTCTACCGCTGTAGCTATTTTGGCTATGTGCTGTAAACATTCAGGTTGCCTCCTAGTTTTTATTTCGGGGACATTTTCACATGCCCTTGAACGTATGCAAGTAATGGCGCCTTTTAGAACTTCTTTTTCAGGTAGTTTAAGTTCAAAGTGGGTTGATATGTTTTATTCAGCACACTTTCTAAGCTTCATTACTATGTTCCCAAACACATTTCAGCACTGGTATTTTGACCATCAGTCTTTACTGAAACATATCAGAAAACACAATCACTGAAATGTTAAAATGCACATATTCATATCAATTCAAGCAATAAAGAGCAGAGAAGCTATAATTGCAAAGATGATATATATAGTTATAGCTAAACCCTGAGTGACCAAAATACACTATTAAAAAAAACTCCTGGAACAACCATTTTAATTCCTTTGCCTTCACATTTAAGAAAAATAATTTCATTTTAAATAACTTGTGAAGAGCTGGTCAAATATTGGAGACATTTTATTTGCAAATAAAGAATGAAGAATAAATCAAACTTAGCAGGAATAATATGTATAAAGTGACACATATAAGTGATGCTCATTTCAGAAGTCCCATAGGATCTGCTGTGCTCACCCAGATCAGTAGCATGCCATGTGCTCCAGTCTTATCTTCCCTGCCCATGACATGTCTACTACGTGGAGATGGAGTGCTTAGATTAGAGCCAATTGCACTGACTCCATGATGCCTCAGGGTTTCCCATATCCTCAGCTGTGCCTTTAGGGCAGGTATATGGTTGCTTTATACTGATAAGGCAGTTTGAACTAGTATGAAGTTGGGTCAGATTCTCATCCCCATAGTTTTTTGTGGGGTGGAAAGGAAGGAAATATGTAAATGTAAAGTTAAGAAAATCAAAGATGATATTTTTAAAGTGAAATGAAGAGAAAAGCACTTGGATGCAATTTTGGTGTCTAGGCAAGTGTAGCAAAATGCATATAGTTGCCATCCAGAAATTATTAGATTTCAAGTTTTGAAAACATAGTTCTGAGCCTTCTGATTACCATGTAAAATAAGAATTCCTTCTTCATGATAGTGAGATTAAATACATTCCCTTTTTTGAGTGCACACAGCAAGGCTTGACTCTGTGTGTTTGTAGTAGGCAAAATCATTAGACAGACTTGGCTGGGGGCAAACCTTTTGTCCCTGTAGAAATAGGAATGGTGAGACTTTAGAATGATGCATAGCAGGCAGTGGAAGCATTGCAGACAAACAGAATATATGGAGACATTGCAAGGTCTTTCTCTCCATCAGTGCTCAGATGATTTGTGCGCAAGACTCTCATTAGCACTAATGGGAGTTACCTGCATACATCTCTGTAGATCTGATCCAAGCCTCATTGAAGTCAATGGCAGTGTTCCCATTATATTCAGTGGGCTGTGGATCAAATACCAAGTGCGTAGATGTGACTATTTGAAATATATGCACCTTACAGCTTTCAAATTTCAATACACTTGATCCATATCTACAGCTATAAATGCTGGCATGCATGCTTAAGTACACTTGTAGAATGTGAGTCAAGGACTTGGATAAGAAATACACTGCTGAACAGGGTGCTAATCTGTACACCCATTGTCACGTGACTAGTTCAGCACTGTGCAAGCTTTGATGCTATGTGAGCTAGATTATGGGTCTGAGGGCCTGATGCAGATGACTAAGAAGGAGGATATGATAGAAGTCTATACAATCATGGATTGGGTGGAGACAGTGAATAATTTAATGTTGTTTATCCCGTCACATAACAAGAACCAGGGGTCACCCAAATGAAATGAATAGGCAGCAGGTTTAAAATAAGCATAAGGACGCGCTTCTTCACACAGTGCAGAATCATCCTGTGGAGTTGGTTGCCATGGATTGTCATGAAGATTAGAAGTATAACTGGGTTCAAAAAGAGGTAGGTAAGGTCATAGAGGGTAGGTCCATCAATGGCTATTAGACAACATGGTCAGGGATGCAACTCCACATTCTGCGTGGTCCTAAACTTCTGACTGTCAAAAGCTAGGATTGGATATCAGGGAATGGATCATTTTAATTGTCCTCTTCTATTCATTCTCTCTGAAGTATCTGGCACTGGCCCCTGTCAGAAGACTGAATACTGTATTAGACGGACCGTTGGTCTAACCCACTGTGACCCTTCTTACAAAAAATTACATGAAGTAAGTACTATTTACAACCCTTTGTAGTGAAAATGTATCTCATGGGTGCTGACTTCCCTTCTAGCTGGGGAGGTCCTCGACCCCCACCCCCGTCGCCACTTGTCCCACGCCTACTCTTCCCTGCCCCACCTCTTCATGCCCCTGCTCTGCCTAAGCCTCACCCCCACGCCACACCTTCCCCTGAGACTCTGCCCTGCCATTTACCCATGCCTTCCCTGAGTGTGCCAAGTCCCTGCTCATTCCCTCTCCCATGACTTTTAAAAGATAATAGCTAACGGTCAGATATCTCCGCAGTTAGGTCCTAGAGTATTCTGGGATGCATTTCATCCGGCCCTGGTGACTTGAAGACATTCAACTTGTCTAAGTAATTTTTACTTTTTCTATCCCTGTTTTAGCTTCTGAATCTACCCCATTTTCACTGGCAGTCACTAGTGTTGGGTTAAAAGTTATCAAATGTGTTCCTTCTACTCTTCTGCTGCCATCACTCTAGTCTTGTGAATCTAGCCCTAAAAATTGTGTCAAATTTGTGACTAGTTTCAGTTTTATCAAAACAAGCATTTTTGGCAAGTAAACTAGATATCTGAAAAATTTTGAGCAGCTGTAGTAAACCTTTTTACTAGAATTTTATTTGAAGGGCTAATGTTGTAATGGGCATGGAACCATGCATTTTGAAGCTTGAGATGGCCTGTCTAGGTTAGGGCAGAAGCATATAAGTGGGACACTAGGAAATTTACGCTGCCGCTTAGCATGACATACCTCTTTTGTGGCTAGATAGAGAATTTCAATCCCCGGGGCCATTAGTAATTAATTGTGTATCAAAAAATATTTATTGTTAAGAAAGAGAAATTTGTTTTCTCAGATTATTCAGGAAAATAAAGGATTCTTACTTTTTTATATCATTACCTTCTTTTCTTCATGAAATCATTAGAATCAAGGCTTCTAAAAGACAACCCTTGAATGGTTAATCTCTGCAGTCCCTAAATGAAGTGAACAGATATAATCTAATATATGTGAAGATAGTAACAATTATCACATTTGAGCAACAAACTGAATCCATGACATTCTTTGATCCACTCACATGTAATATAAATTTGACACTAGCCAGGGCAAAATTAGCCTCAAGGAAACTGTGAAATTGTTTGATTTGACAGGATTTAAAACACATGCAGCAAAGTCTGATTGAGAGGTTTACATAGAAAGTCTATAATATGGTGTGGAGGACAGACATATGACAGGTAGTCATACAGACACTGATATAGAGCTAGATACACAACAGAAAATATGTTACTATTTTCATCATGATGTGTCAATGTGGTGCATCTGCTTTGACACACTCCTACTAACTATATTCTTGATTAAGAAGATTTCATTTGGTAGAAGGAGGAGATTCACAAATATACAGTGGTGAGGATTCTCGGGTTGCCAGGATTGAGAGTCTATGTGAAAGGGTGCACGCTGTGTCCCATTGGATCTAACCCCTTGGCCCTATTCCTTGAAGACTCAGGGATGCTCCGTGTTGGTGCAATACCTGTGCTCTTTATTTTATGCCTGTGTCCCACTACCAGTTTTCTCACTATTAACAGGCTATTTACACAGCTTGGCCGCACAGAGGCCTGACCAGCTTACCCTTCCCCTCCTACTTCTTCTCAGGTTTTCAGCTCCTGCTAATGAGGCTGGCAGATGTGGGCAGTTCCCAGGAAAGCTATTTACCCAGCTCCAAGTCATTCCCCCTGGTTGACTCCAAGCCTACCCCCAAACTCCAGGGGCATCTGGGCCATGGGAAAAAGCCTCCTGTCCCCATCATTCACACCTCAGGAATAAACAGTTGTGGCTTCACCAGCCCTCACTGTACAAGGAAATGATTCAAGACCATGTCCACCCAATCCCTCAGGGCTTTCTTCCCAGCTGAATAGGGATGGTAGCCAGTTCTCATCCCTGCTTCATCCCTCCTCCATTTATCCATCCACGAAATTTGGGAAGCCTACACTCCATCTCTGGGTAATCCCACAGAGCTCTCCCAGCCCTTTTCCCCCCATGTAAGTTAACGATAGTTGTAATCTCAGTCCCTGAGCCCCCTTGAAGCAACCCCATATACACTGAACACTCACAGCTCCTGAGACCAGTATGCATACCAGTTTGAATGATTCCGTTCAGAGTGAGCTCCTTGTACACCACCACAGCCCTGAGGTATATTTATAGTGAAAACAAGAATAAGTTTATTATCAAAGGATCAATATTCAAGAGCTAAAGAGAAAGGATAAGTGGAAACAAAAGGGCTACATATAAAACAAAATCACAACAGGATTTCTAGAGACTAAATTTAACTGAACAGGCTAACCTTCTCTCTTGAGAAGTTTATCTCACCCCAAATGTCCTTTGCAGAATTTCTGCCAAGCTTGGTTGAGATCCCATTTTCATGAATATACTCATAGGCTTTGTCTACACTGCAAGTTTTTTGTGGCAGAAAATATGCTAACAAGGGACTCATTAGCATGAGTCGTGATGTCATTAGCATATTTTCTGCCAATTCTTTTTGTGCAAGGGTTTTTGTGCAAAATGAAGCCTCTTGCGCAAAAAGAAGCAGTGTAGCCACTTCTGTTTTGCGCAAAAAACCCTTGCTCAAAAAAAGAATCAGCAGAAAATATGCTAATGACATCCTTCATTAGCATATTTTCTGCCACAAAAATTTGCAGTGTAGACAAAGCCATACTGCCCAATTCCTTCATATCTCTAGGATGGGGAGGATGGAGAGAGGGGTTTCTTTGCCTTCTCCTTATATTTCCCAAAATGCACTCTTTGTACTTCAGAGTCAGGATAATTTTCCACTCCTATAATTTATACTTCATTGCTAACTTCACAGTCATTGATAACTTTGTATATAAATGACTCCCTGGTGTATTAATTTACACTGCTTCATTTATATGCAAACTGATGTAGAAAGGTGACCAATCATACTTCGTGTGGTAGAAAACCTGTTTGTCAACTATGCCTTGATACAGAGTTGAAGTACATATTGTCAGCATCCGTACTTAGTATTTGTACATACATTTCACAATAATATTATCAACTAGCATAATCCTGGCTTCCTCACATGATACTCTTTGGTGAACCAAAATGTACATATCAAGATCAGGATGTTCTTATAACACCCCTTTAATTGAGAGGTTCTTAGGGTCACAATAATCATTTATAAAAGAAGGTGAAAGTTTGTATCAGTGTAGCCTTCATCCCATTGCCCATATTAGGTAGGGGAAGGACGGGGAGGCAAGATGGAAGATCTATACAACTTTTACATGTCCTTACAAGCAATCTCAGAGAAATATATCATTTATCTTTCCTTGGATCATATGCTTACTGTTAATAATTGCTTGGTCAGTCCTTTCAACACTCTTAATTAGCATAATCTAAATGGAAAGGCTAGGCCTGCTCTATGCACAACTTCACAACCACCTCTAAAAAACCCCTTCAGACTTTACATTAGATATTTTTCATATACTTACTCTTCAAATACTTCATGTCCTCACAGAGAAACTGTGGCATTTCAACATCCTGGCAGCCTTTGTGCGTGCATCAGAGAATGAGTTTCCACCTCCCCCTTGTGTTATAAATGTCTGGTTTTAAAGGGCATCTCTTTCTCCCCTAAATGAGAAGCAGAGCCTTGTGAATAGTACAGCCTTCTTGTTTTCTTGTCAGTGTGTATAATAGCATAATAGTTATGAAAAAAGTGATTTGCTAGTGATTATTTAAATTATTCCTAATTTTTTCAATAAATGTGGCAGAAGACCTCTTGAACTGAGAGAGCCACTCACATTCGCATGCCACTTTTGCATTAATTTATATTAAGACTGTTGAATGCTGGTGCAGTGATTTGGGAATCTGTTTGTACAAACTTGATCTTAAATTATAATGAAGTGTCATTATAGATTCATAGATTCCAAGGCCAGAAGGGACCATTGCAAAAATCTAGTCCAGGGGTTGGCAACCTTTTCAAACCAAAGAGCCAAACTACATCAAAATTCAGAATAAGTGGCTGTATAAGATAAAGAGTGGTATAAGAATGCCCATTTGCATGAAAATACAGCTGTTCCCTGACTTACGACCACCTCGACTTACGACCATCCGCACTTACAACCAACCTCGCGGCAGCATGTTCTGTTTGCGTGTCTGCAGTCAGGCAGTGTGTTTACGTTTCATTCCCTCACAGTGTTTTCGGTGTTTGCTTGTGGCCATCATGTCAAGTAAAAGAAAAAGGGCTAGTGATGAGGATGGTGAGAAAAGAAAGAGAAAAACTATTGATTTGGAACAGAAAATAGCGATAGTGAGACAATATGAAGGGGGGTCAAACAGTGTCCTTCATGTCGCGTCAGTTAGGGCTATCAAAATCCACTATCAGCACCATTATAAAGGATAGCGATCGCATTCGTGAAGCAGTGAAAGGGTCTGCTCCTATGAAATCAAAAATTCTAACAAAGCAAAGATTAGGTCCCATCCTGGAAATGGAAAAACTCTTAGTGCTTTGGATGGAAGACCAAATTGAAAAACGCACGCCATTAAGTCTCATGACGATACAGACTAAGGCTCGTAGTCTTTTTAAAGACTTAAAGAAAAGGAGGGTATGACTATGACCAAACTTTCACTGCCAGTCACGGTTGGTTCAACCGTTTCAAGATGCGTGAAAACCTTCATAATGTGAAATTAAGTGGGGAGGCAGCCAGTGCTGATTCGAAAGCAGCAGAACCTTTCATAGAAGAATTGGATAAGCTGATAAAAGAAGGAAATTATTTTCCAGAACAGATCTTTAATGTTGATGAGACAGGTCTCTTTTGGAAGAAAATGCCCGAACGTACCTACATACATAAAGAAGCAAAAACTATGCCTGGTTATAAGGCTTTCAAAGATCGTCTAACAGTCTTGTTAGGAGGCAATGTTTCTGGGTATAAATTGAAACCCCTCTTGATTTATCGCTCTGAAAAACCTAGAGCCTTCAAGAATATCAACAAGGCTACTTTACCAGTCCATTATCGCGCTAATAAGAAAGCCTGGATGACGCTTGCACTTTTTGAACATTGGTTCATGAACTGCTTCATCCCTGAAGTCAAGTCATATTTTCTGGAGAAAGGAATTCCTTTCCAAATTTTGCTTATTTTGGATAATGCTCCAGGTCACCTTCAATACCTAAATGACTTACATTCCAACGTGAAAGTGGTGTTTCTGCCTCCCAACACCACATCTATTCTCCAACCCATGGACCAGGGGGCCATAGCTGCTTTCAAAGCATATTATCTTCGCTACACATTTGCAAAGGCAGTAGCTGCCACAGAATGTGGCAAAACATTACGTGAATTTTGGAAGGACTACAACATTCTGCATTGCATAAGGAACATTGCTGCAGGGTGGGAAGAAGTCACTCCACAATGTATGAATGGCATATGGAAGAAAATCCTAAAAAGATTTGTGAACTGTTTCAAAGGCTTTGAAAAAGAAAAGGCACTGGAAGACATTTCTAATAACATTGTACAGCTGGCGAAAGAAATGGATCTGGAAATGGATAATGAAGACATACACCGACTGGTTGAGGATGTTGGGGAGGAGCTGAGCAATGAAGATTTAATGCAGCTCGAGGCAGAGAGGGTAGCAGAGGAAAAGAGACAAACAGCTCAAAAAGAAGAAGAAGAAGCCCCCAAAAACTTTGTGATGAAAGAAATGGCTGCAGCTTTCAGCAAAATAAATGAAGGAATGCAAATGTTTGAAAAAATGGACCCTAATGTTGCAAGATTCTCAAAGGTGGATTGTTTAATTCAGGACGCCTTGGCTTGCTATAAGGAAAATTATAACGAGAAGAAAAAACAAATTGTCCAGTCCAAAATGGATATTTTTTTAAAGAAAGCCCCCAGCAGTGCTGCCTCCCATACTGAACCAATGCCTTCTACAAGCAAAGGAACTGCTGAAATAGAATCTGTTGATGATGTTGATGATGTTCATACTGTAGTTTTTTACTCCTCTGATTCCTCATCCAATTAATTCAATTCACATTACTGTATTTAAATTACTGCATTGTGTTTTGTATTTCATGTTCATGTTTGTTAAATAAAGTTTGCTGTTGCTGCATTAGTGTTGTTTTTTTCGTGTATTTCTATTTTTCGTTGTTGATTGCTGTGTTATTGGTGCTTGGTTACGCTTCGAGTGCTTCGTATGGGGTATTTCTGACTTACGAACAAATCGAGTTACGACCAGCTATTCGGAACGTAACCTGTTCGTAAGTCAGGGAACGGCTGTATACAACTTAATATTATTGATAGTTGACATAATGATTAATAATAGCATAAATGAAACGTATTCACAGACTTTATTTAATGTGACTTCTGATGCTGCATCTTTTTTGCACCTTTCTTTGAAGTTTACATTATAACTGGTCAAATCCAGCTTCATGTATGCATTCAGGCTGTCTTCTGTCAATGTTATGGCAGGGGGCTGGGAATGTGGGTATTCAGGAGTCTTGGTTGGGGGGCTCAGGGCAGGGGATTTGGGTGTATGATGGACTCAGGGCACAAGGTTTGTGGGGAAGGGGGAGGTGCAGGAGTGTTATGATGCTGCAGCCAGATGGGGCTGGGCCCCAACTGGGGGCTTGTAGACCACGCTTCATTTTTAAATAAAGTAAAATATTATGTCCAATACAAAAGGTTTCAACATTGCCTTTATTTATGGCAGGAGTGGGGAACCTTTTTGGGTCAGGGGCCACTGTTGCACAGAAAAAACATTCGGGGACCACACAAGTGAGAAGCAAAAAGGAAAAAAAACCCTCCAAACACCTCCAACCTTCACTGATGTGGCCCCCAACTGACACACTTCACTCCCCTGGTGCTCCAGCCCCATGGGGGGTGGGGCAGAGAGGACTGAGGGTCATGGCCTCAGGCTAGATTTACTCTTCTGGGGTTCCAGGGTTAGTGGATTTGTGGGCCCACTTAGGCTCTGGGGTGGGGCCAAAATGAGGGGTTAAGTGTGTGGGACAGGGCTTCACAGTGAATGGGATAGGGATGGAGATGCAGAATCTCGTGGGAGGTGGGGTTAGGAGGGGGTGAGGGTGTGAGGCCTGGGTGGGAAGTAGGGAGCAGGAGCAGGTTGGGTGTAGGGTGTCTGGCCAGAGAGGAGGGGGCAGGAGCGGGCTGGGGGTCGATTGTCTGGCCAGGGGCAGAGGGCAGCAGTGGGCTGGGAGTAGGGTGTCTGACCAGGGGGCAGGAGTGGGCTGGGGGAAGGGTTTCTGGCCAGGGGGCATTAATGAGGACTGTGTGTGCGGTGTCTGGGCATGAGTGTTGGGCGGCCACTTACTTGCTTTCATGCCGCGTGTAATGGCCTCCCACTGCTCCCATTTGCTGGGAAGAACTCGAAGGGGAAGCCTCCAGGAAGTGTTTCCTGGGGGAAAGAAAATGACAGTGTGTATGGAGCCATTTTTGGTTCATAGTTCCCCACACACCAGTGGAAGGAAAAGGGGAGCACATGGAGCCATTTTGTTCCCCACACACTGGATCTGGGGGTGGGGAGGCTCTGGGCTTTCTCTCACCATTCCCCCCACACCTGCAGGAAGCTGGAGCTGGCGTTCCAATTGTGTGAGGGACTGTAAAGCTGTAGTACCAGTGGTGGCTCCCTGCTCTTGCGGGGCTTAGTTGGGGATCCAGAAGAGCCATATCTGGCTTCCTAGTGAGCCATATTTGACTCATGAACCATAGGTTGCCAACCCCTGATCTAGTTTGACTTCCTGCATAACACAGGCCATAGAACCTCCCCAAAATAATTCCTTGACCAGATTTTTTAGAAAATCTATGAAAACTGCTATAATAGAAATGCCGTTTTTATTTACAAAACTCCATTTTGAAAGTTCAGGTCTTTAGCTTCTTTATTGCCAGTTTGCCGGCATGTTGTGTTTAAATTTCAAAGGTTCATGGGAATAGAGTAACAAAAGAAAGTGGCTAACTTAAAATGCTCTACCACTAAACTATGATCATTCTAGATAATAAGATAGCTTCCAAAGCAGACCAACTGGTTTAATGTTCACCTTGGCAATGAAGCCACTTGGGAAGGGTTTCTGATCACCTACGTAAGTTGGAAAAAGCAGGGGGCTCCTGATGCAGGGAATAAAAGTTACAGAAAGGGAGGTGCTGGTCTGTCTAGGAGTTTAACTTTTTTTCTCCAGCTCAAGAGGAGATAGAAGCAAACCAGTATGCAGAGCTCTGCCAACTTTGCTGAGCCCAGAAATTTCCTCCTAGGACTCCTCAGGGGCTAGTGAGGAGCATTGTGGTTAGGATGTTTATTGTTTTCTAAATGATCTGTATTCTTTTATGCTTTATGTTAAGTATAAAGGAGAAACCATGAGATACTCTGGACAAAAGTATTTTTGCATACTATGTGCTTCACAGTTACCACACACGTCCTGAGAGAACTAAACACTAAACCGGAAGGCTCATACCTTTTGCCGGGATTCTCTGGTAAGTGAGTCTGCATTGACAGCACTGTGCTTAGGGGCCAGGCAACCCGGCAGCAGCATTCCAGCTCTTGGGGTGGGATGCTGTACAGAGTGTGCACCCTAAGAGTGCCCTAGAGACAATAAGATTAGGGAAGTAGGATGGATCCATTAAGGTTTCAGAGGCTTGAACCATATGAGGATCTACAGACATGTATTCTACTCACAGCAACCTGGTGGGTGACAAGCAGGAGGCAACCCAATCAGGATGATACCTTAGAAAGAAAAATATAAACTGTTTCAAATCCACTGAATGTGAACCAGCCATATAAAATACAAACCATGAGGTAGCTTCTCATTGCAATCTGAGCTTCCCTTTGAGAGGGGATTGCGCTTCTCATGACATGCTCTGCTATTTCCAGCAGTTTTCTGCTGGTGGAGAGTTGTTCTGCACAGGGCAATTTGCCACTTGCTGTCTTGCCACTTTACCTCCATTCTGTGCTTCATGAGTTGTGCCAAGTGGATTCAGTAGACAGCAGACTCAAGCTCCAGAGATCCAAGCCTGAGCTGAAATAATATATCAATATAATTAGTTTGCAATGGCAACCCAGGAAAGCAAATACTTTACAAGCCAGTTCCCACGGCATGAGTGGTAGCATAGGATGGGCCATTCTGGGGTCAGGCTCTTAGAGTGTGGCTCAAGGTCCCATCCTTAGCATTTGGAGAGGGCTGCCTGATTCTTTTTGAGGTGGTTCTTTCTTGCCACCCACATTCTTTCCTTGGAGTGCAGACTGTCTTGGGCTGATATCATGATGTAGTGACATTTATATTGAGATACTGTGTCACAAGAGCATAACACAAAAGTCATTTTGTTGGTGTGGCAGTGAAGAGGACCAGGAGATAAAGAAACATGTACAAGGGAGGTTAAGATAATAAAGAATAGAAGATACTGAAAAATAGATGGACGTTTTTAACGAAATGTAAAAATAGAAGTAGTGGAGGATTGGCTTGATTTTTTATTTTAATAAATACTAGACCCTTATCATAATGAGTAATGATATGAACAGTTAAATACTTTGCTCTATTATCCTTCCATGTAACAGTTGTTATAGCTCCACAGGGACATTGTACAACTGTGAATGGGTAGAGAAGTATCGATGAGACCACCTCTCTACTGAAATGAAGTTGACACTAAAACATCCGCAAGGTTGGCGAGAGTGGCTACTCTACTGAATTTCTGCTCCACTTTCCCAGCCTAAAAATCAATCAGGAGATCTTAAATGGACCATTAAAAAGAAATCTCAACCCATGACTGAAAATAGCATTGGGATTCCAAGAAAATAAGATTCAGATGTTTTCACAGCACTGGAGATGCCCTACAGCTAGCACCATGGACATTCTGCCAGATGTTTGCCAATTTATGCGTACTACACATCATGGCCCTTTACAGAATTCTCTGTAATGGAAGAAAAGCCTCCACAAGAGGAAGGTGAACAAAAAGAAACCGTAATAGAAATGGACATTTTGAGCAAAAGGAGAGGGAAAACATGTCAAGTCCATTTTGTCAGAAACCCTTTCTCTACAAAAAGCCTTTCCATGTAAAGATATAATTACCTCACCTTTTCTAATTAAACTTCATATACCACAGGAAAGCTTTTTAAAAAAACTCTACATTTCAGAATGTTCAGCTCCACGCATAAGGACAGCCAAACAAGCCTGCAGGTTCCAGGATGTTTGTAAACAAATGAGAACTAAACTAAACTTCAGCTGGCTAGAGCTATGCTTTTTTCAAAGCCTCCACATAGCATACACTTTGAGGCCAATTAAGAACCAAATGGAAAATGAAGGCTTAAGCATGGCATGGTAATATCAAGCCTGGATGCAATCCTTATCTTTTAAATATGAATAGTTTATTTTGCTTAAAATGGAGACAGTCCTGTCAGATAATGGTTTGATACTTACAGTGATGTTGTATCAGCATTATGGCAGGAATTATGTTGTAGCAGCTAAAGCAGTGGTGGGGAATTTTTGGGGGGTTGGCGGCTGCTGACCCACAGAAAAATCAGTCAGGGGCCACACAAAAGTGAGAAGCAAAAAAACAAACCCAACCCTCACAGTCATGGCCCCCATCTGAGAAGGAGAAAGACATTCCCCACATTCCCCTTGCACACCAGAGTGTAGGGGAGCCCACGCTAGTAGATTTTGTGTGCTCCAGCCTTGTGGTGGGATGGGTGGGGGCTGGAATGCCAGCATGGGCTCCCCTATTCTGGGAGAGAGCCTGAGCTTTGAGAGACAGATCCAGGGAAGCCAGGGGCCGCGTTCGGCCCCTGTGCCTAAGGTTCCCCACCCTGAGCTAAAGTTTCAGATACAGGACTTGAAAGGCTTGTTGATCTGGTCAACTAATTTTGAGGATGATGTACTCTTTTACACACAGCGATAGAATTTGATTGATTGTACTGTATTGTACTGCTAGATTATATTATTCTTCATACATACCAGACTGCATGCATGCATAAATCATATCTTATGTTCATTATCATCATGGATATAATTCATGAAGAGTTTGTGTTATGAAGAGACATTTTGGAATCACGGATAGCTGCTTGATGTTTCCCCTATATACATATCAGTCTCTTTTTCTTCTTCAGAAAATTGTGAAAGCTACAGTTGCAGCAGCTACATTTTTGAAAGAGCTGGAGTGTTTTTCTTAGTTCTCCTGCTGGGGCATCATGCTATGGAACAGGATTAAACTGCCACGTTAGAGAACTTGCGATACTGAACGTAATATGGGGGAAAGGGGATATTCCACAATGTGACAATGAGCTGAAAAGTGTTAAGCCTATCCTTAGAAGACTGGTCCTGAGAAGGAAATAATAATCATTATTATAAGTAATAAATGCCTTCTATTTATGCAACATCTTTACTTGCATATATATTACAGAGCTATTTCACCCAGCACTGAAATACAACTATTGTGGAGTGGAAGATGACAGTTTTTAAATAGCACATAGCAACACAACATGACAATTCAGCAAAGAATGGTGAAGAATATCTCATGTGATTGAAATGACTAGGGAAATTATGTAGGCAGAAAAGAATATTTAATTGGAAAATTGTGTTTTTAAATTAACACATTATCTCAAATTAGTGGGCTAAAAATTCAATACTTCTTTTGAAGAAGGATATATTATATATTAATACATCACATTTGAATACAGGTACTGTAATTTATATTAGCCTTTCTATTCAGCAAAAAGTTCTGCTAATCTGATCTGTCTGTTAAATTGCCCTAGTGAGCTGGTGGATAGAGCATTGTACTGACTCAGGACATAAAGGTTCTATTCTTGGCCGTACAACTGACTTGCTATTTAGCCTTGGGCTAGTTACTTAATATTCCTATTTCTCAATTTCTCCATTTGTAAAAAAAAAAAAAAAAGGGATAAGGATCCTGTGCTCTCTATTGTACAGTAATTAAATGTCCTTGTAAGAAAAGTACTTTATAATTTCTAGTATTTTCAAATAAAAGCACAAGTGGTCTGATTTTCTGAGGTGCTAGTATAACTTGTCTATATCAAGTGCAGCTGTTTTGGATTGACACCAACAGAATTATTAGAATGCACTGAGATACAGCATGTATTGAATCTGGCTGATTTTGAGTAGTTCTGAAACAGGTATAATAACAAAGTATGTCTGTTGCAAATCTTTGTCATACTGTATTAATATATCAAGAATAAGAGAACTGCAAATTGTGGTATGTGCTGTATTTTTTTGTGGCAGCTTGTGACGGGGCAAGCCAGCCGCGCACTGAATTCACAGGGTTTAGCCAGGTTACCCTGTTTAAAGGAGCTCCGCCCCCATGACCCTGCTGGGCATGCTCAGCTTGTAGCCCAGCTATAAAAGCTTGTGGCGAAGTTCAGTCTGGGTTGACTGCCAGAGGAGAAGGACTTAAGAGGTGCGCTCCTGACCAGCACCAGTCTGCTGCCCGGAGGGGAGACAGCCGAGCCGATCGGGTGCATTGGGAATACTCCACTGCTGCCTACGGGGAAGGAACAGCCCCCGGGGCATTAGAGAACCAGGTGAGAATGTGGGAGGAGACCCTGTTGGACCAGGTAGGAAGTGGCCCAGGGTGGGTACAGGAGCAGCCTCTCCTGCCCTGGGAACCTCGGTGTGTTTCGGATGGATTCCCTGCCGAGGGAGTGGTGGGCCGTCCTGCCACTCACAGGGCCCTGGGCTGGGACCTGGTGGAGTAGTGTGGGCCCGGGTCCCCCTACCAGGGGTGCTGCTCTTCCCCCTTTCCCTTCCCCCTTCCCCCGCCCCAGTGACTTGCCATCACAGGCCTTTCAGCCCTGCCTTAAAAGGCTGACCAGTGACTCCAGAGACTCGGGCTAGTGGGCCCTGTGTTAAAGAGACAGTTGCTACCTTGCATTGAGACTTGGGCCAGCAGGCCCTGCCTTAAAGGGCCACCCAGGGACTTTGCATAGGGACTCGGGCCAGGGAGCCCTGTGTTAAAGAAGCTTTATATAGAGACTCAAGGCACTACCCTGCCCTCCGGAAGGAGCAGGAAAGTCAGCCCCGTGACACAACTGTATAGTGCATTTTATATAAATATGCAGTAAAGAGAGATCCTAAAGCTGTATCTATTTAGGGTTATCTCTTCTTGTTTTTTCTGTTGGGCAAGAAAATAATTATAGCAGCCAAGAGTCAGATGGGGACTATTGTGTTTGCTGATATATACATTTCTGCTAGTTAGGGTAATTCTTATACCTATAATTGGTACCAATTTAAATAGTCAACAGTAGTGGTGTTCATTGGACTCAGAACAAAAAAAGACATTTTATTCATATTAAATGTATGATTAGCAACCAATAGAAATATAAATACTTACTGGCTGTAGGCTTAGTTATCTCTCCAATCTTAGTGTAGCAATTTAGATTTGTTTTATATATTTCAGTATTGCCTATTAGTTATGTCAATGTGTCACTATATTAATAACATTACAGCTTCTAAATAACCAGCATTTGACCTATAAGAGGTAATTTGGTCAGTGTGGAGCATGGACTAGTGCAGCAATGTGCCAATCTTTAATTAAGCAGGCAACCTACAAAGGCACATAGGAACATTTAAACAAATGCCTGAAATCAGACATCAGAAACTGCATCTGTTATTGTTTCATGACTCTCTCCCTGTGCTCCCTCGGATTATGGAGGTGGCACTGCCAGCTCATTAAAAGAGAAAAGCTTAGCCTTTAATTTCACACTGCTAGTTTGTTAAAAGGAAGGGTCCAGCCTGTGTTCTTACACTAGTGTTTAATGAGCTGGTATGACTATGAGTGGAGGAGGGAAAGGTACCAAATGTACCTGTAAAGTTATATTAGTGAGTTACTAGCTATTTGGAACTGCTGCTCACAGCACATTTGAGAGGAATCAATGGGATGATACACACTTAGCAATAAGGCATTTATATGGAAAGCAATCCTGAAACTTGATTGGTAATAAAATATCTATTAATGTTTTTAAATGTTAACAGATTTGTAACAATAGGCTGGTGAATAATATAAGTTGGAGATAACAATTACGAAGTAAGAAGTTTAAATGATATGGGAAACCATATGCACAGGGGTAGATGTACTCCTAATGAGATTGCCTAATGACTGGCTACAGAAGACCTCAAATGCTTAGCTTAGATACAGTGCATGCCATTTGAACATCTTTAGGGATATTTTCTGATTACATTACTATTTTTCAGTTCTAACAGAATATTATGTGGTTTAAGAATTTCCTACAATTCTTCCAAAAATTGTAGTCACTCTCTGGATCTCTCTTCTAGCTTGGCCTTGTCAGAGCCCATTAAGAAGCGGGACTCGTGCACTATGCAGTGTTGTGGACGGAGTGGGGGCCTAAAGCTTTCCACTATACCAGAAATTTGTAAAATATAGGTTTTATGAGTTAAACACAAACAGATCAACACCAGTAAGTCAAATCCTAGAAACAACAGTCTGTTCTGCAGGGAATTTCTCTGCTGAGGATGGGGGAAAAGAATTCATACGCTAGCTGCACATGCAGTTTCTTTGCCTTGATGACTACTGCCTTTTCCTTCTGGGGAATGACTGTGGAGCCCTATAGTCATCTACTGATGTCAACAGATCTTACTGTATAAGGCCCCAATAAAGAGTAGCAAGATATACAATAAAGCCTGCTTGCTGTTTATCCACAGGACAGATAATATTTGTTAAAGCTGCTTTTATGAGCCCCATTAGACCCCCAATACTAAACCCACTTAGGAAATGACAGTAAACCCTGAACTTTTTGAACAGCCATTCTGTACCTATTTGTGGATTTCTAATGTCTTGCCTATTAATATATAATTAAAGAAATTCTCCAGGGAGTGTAATGTAATGACAGTTCAATATGTGTCTATCATTTGTATGGGGTATTTCTTTGTGTTTGTAAACACTTCTATTTTATCAGTTAATTACAACCTCAAGTGTTCCAGTTTTTGCTACTTTAAGCCAAATCAGGCATGATTACTGTTTTTACTGGATTAACAGGAAAGAAAAACTTCTTGTTTGATCAAAGTATGAGCAGTTAAAGGCTATGCAAGGGAATTGTTTATACTATACATTCCTGTCTCGAAAATATGTAACAGAAGGCTATTGTCATATTACTGTTCAATGCCACTCTAGTAAGTACTCATATAGTAACTTGGATTAATTGAAACCAGGGAAGAATCCAATTGCATAACTATTAATGCTAATAGAATAGAAACACACATGCCAATGAGAATGTACATGGCAAATACTAATACAATAAGTGCAAGCAATTTGGACTTATGAGATATTACTGGACACTTTCCTCTTTTTTTATTAGTTTCCTGAAAACAAACAAATATCACTTGTTATACAATTTTATATGCATGCATCTGTGAAACTAAAGATATTAGGGAAACAGAGTACAAATTAATGATTCTTTTCTAAAAGAGAAAAAATAGCTAATGCTTAAAAACAACATTAATAGAATTTTCCAGATTGCTGATTTTTAGTTTCATCCATAATAGCCAGGTTATTATAAATTATTTAACAGAGAATCTGCATGTGAATTATTTTTCACCCAATGTTTAATGACCATATGACCACTTTAATTAGAAGGAGCTTTGTCATATGTGCATAAAAACTTATATCTTCTGGTCACTTTCCTTTCAGGATAATTATCTATTTTTTGTCACAGCAAAACAATACAGTAAAATGGCCCCCTGTGCAGTTTGGCCTATCTTCTGAATTGAGCTTGTGTGTGATATTATTTTGCTTCTGAAACAATTTGATTAGCTTTTATAGCTGCAATTTATTATGGAGGATTGAACTTTTCCTGCTTGCCCGAAATTGTATCCACTGTCTATCCTACACACTCAGATATCAGACTAGTGGAACTCCTCCTGTACCCCTGTGAGCTCAGGGAAGAAAGAAACAGCTGGGTGTCCCGTCCAGAAGCTTAGCTGGCAAGAGTAGAAACAGACAACTGCAACATGAGGAGTAAGGGAGGCCCAAAAAAGAAACCGCAGTCTAGAATGGGTTCTTTCGGGGAAAAAAAACCTGTTTTTTGAAAGAACCCGTACTCCTGAAAAAATGAGGTGTACGGGTTCTTTCGAAAAAAGGTTTTTTCAAAAGAACCCCATCTAGACTGTGGTTTCTTTTTCGAAAAACCCTTTTTTCGAAAAAGCACTCTCACATGATTATGCAAATGAATCATGAGATTTGTAAATCCACACTTCATTTGCATTTTCAATTGGGCTCATTTGCATTCCTCTTTCAGAAGAGGAATGTCGTTTAGACATGCCCAGAGTGCCCAGAACAATGGGGACCTTGTCAGGGTTTAAGTTTTTGGGGTTGGGCTACTCATAATGCAAATGAGAAACAACAATAAAGGAGGCCCCCTACTTGTGACCGCCCGAGTTCTGACCCCCCGCACTTACAAAAATGGTTGTAAGTACAGAAGGGGCGGGGCTGGAAACCCCTGACTAATGTCCTCGGCCAGCATTTATGATGGCGCATGGAGCCTACCATAAATGCGGGTTTGAATTACGAGGCCCCCAACTAGTAATGCTTCCCCGGAACCAATCACATCACAAGTCGGGGGCCTCGTCTAATAAAGTTGTCTATGAACCTGAATAAAACAGAAAATAGAATACATGATTTGGGTAAGCCTTCAAAGTTACCGTAGGTTTCCTTGTTTCGTAATTAAAAATTCTTCCTCATCTTTTGAATGACAAGTTAAAAAGTTATATTAAAGGCCGATGCCCAAGTTTCTCATCCACTCCATTGTGTCTGGTGACAGAGAATGAATTAAGGATGTCTTTGTGGAGAAGAGTCTTAGAGGGCAGCACTTCACTAGATGGCTTGGATATCTTCTCCACATGCACATATCAAACTACCTTTCATTTTCCACTTGGTGGTAAGTAACTGCAATGCCATATGTAGTTCTAATGCAGTTCACTTTGATCCATAAATTACATGGCTTGGTGAAGCTTGGAGAGTGGATTGCAGGCTTTGTATTTATGCCTCAATTCTTGACTCTGCTATTTCCCATAGCCTCAGCCAATTTTTTCTTTGGTGATAGTCCTGAGGTTTTGAGACTTTTGGCTGCCAACTAGAAATAGTTCCAGGACTTGAGGCAGCATAATGGGAGGTAGGTTGGAGATCTTCACAGAGGGCAAATCTGGCTCATTATCACATGGACATGTTCTTGTATTATTGCTACTTCTCTTCAGAGGGATGGTACACAAAGATGAAAGCTAGACTTGAGTGCTGATTTCACACTCTGGCAAACTTGAATAGTGGGGTTCAGTTGCATATCAGCAAGTTTTGTATACATGCTACAAACTGGTGCCACAGTATTGAGCTGTAGTAAAGATGAGGGCCAAGGTGGCTGGCCACAGGTATGAGCATTTCTTCTTCAACTGGTCCCAGCTAGTTTATGGATTATATTGTTCCTAATCTTTATGTTGTTAGCAGTCTTCATCTAATGTTCACAGTATATGAGACTGCAAGCCAGAGCAATATATTTCAGGAAATTCTTGTTCCTGAGATTGGGGTCACAAAAAATGGCATTCAGGTTCTTCTTTGCATGATGGTTTCTCAGGTGCAGTGCAGAGAGAGTTGTTATTGAGGGTATGTTTGGATTCACTGTAACCAATAGCACGCCTCCAGATTTTTAAAATCTTCTGAGGATGCTTTTCTCTTGCAAAAAAGTATTTGCTTGGATGATGAATGCAAGATTAACTTTATATCCAGACTTCTGTGACTGGGTGGATAGCATGTGGCTGATATAAATATTAAAAAACAATGGTGTCAACATGAGCCTTGTGGGAGCCCAATTTGCAGTAAACAAGGTCTGTTGTTCTGCTCCGTTGGCTATATACAAAATTTGTGGCTGTTGACAGAGGCACTGGAACAATTTTTATAGTGGCAGGTGCTGTGATCCATGGAATCAACCTATAAATCTTGTACATAATGGGAGTCACTCCAAGCCAGAGGGTGCTGCAGCACCCTTCCGCACCCCCACTTCCAGCACCTATGATTGTTGAACATAACTGTCAATAGGCACACTGTTTTTCAAAATGCTATTTTTCATGCTATCAGAAGCAGGGTACCCTGCCAAACCATGTCATGTGCCAAGCACAAGTACTGTTGTTCTTCAGAGCCCATATTGATAGCTGGCTTTGTTGCAGGTCATCAGTGTGATCATCTGATCTCAGGTACATCATACTGATATAAACCTAGATCGCTCTTTAGGGATATAGTCCTTAAAGATGAGTGATGTCTCTGGAGTTGCATCCTTTCCAAGAGCTTGCAAACTATGCATAGTAATGATATTGGCCTATAGTGTGTCAGTCAATTGCAGCCATGCTAACCTAGGGTTTTTAAGAAATTTTGGGAAGATGCCATCTGGGTCTGCATCCTTTCTAAGCTTGGTGAGTGTTATGGTCTTCCCAATTCTTAGAATAGCTTTGATAGATTTGATTATGCTAGGCAGCTGGCTAAGGGCCAGTAAAGCTCTCTCTTCACTTTCCTTTTGTGATGACAATCTGTTTGAGCCTTAGAATTCAGCATCATTTAGATGGGGATGTATTGACTGTGACATTCTGATTTGGGGAGTGCTAGCGCTGCCAAGATTGTCCAGGCTTTCCTAATTGAGTGAGACAAATCTAGATTCTGTATAGTTTTGCCCATCACTCTTGCCTAGCAGAGATCAGTGATTCCAGGAGTCCAGTTGCATGATTACCTGTTGTCCTGTAAACCTACAGGAGTGTCTCACTGGCTGCCAACCAGCAAAGAGTGTAAGTTTTCCAGTAGCTGTAGGGGATGTTAATTCTCATGGTCTCTTTTAATAAGGCAGATGAACAAGCTGCACTCATCTTTTGCAGGTATTTGGCATACCGCTTTTTCTATATTTTCTGTGTAGCTATTCCATTTGGGTGTCCTAAACTTCCAACATGGCTTTGGTCACAAAGACCAATATGTATGATGACAGAATGCTGTTGGTTATGCGGAAAATCATCAAGGTCCATTCATTCCACCATGTATGCATTCTAGTCACAGGACACCAAGGACAGGGCTGGTGAGTAGGCTTTTCTCCATCTTGCAAAATGGAAGGTTCCTGGCTGTGATTTTGTGGGACAGACAATATTTGTTATGATGTTGAACAATTCAAGTCCATGCAGCTGATGTTCCAGAGCTCTTGTCTCAAGAACATTTTCATAGAATCATAGAGCTGGAAGAGACCTTAGAAGGCCATCAAGTCCAGCCCCCTGCCCAAGGCAGGACCAATCCCAATTAAATCAACCCAGCCAGGGCTTTGTCAAGCCGAGACTTAAACACCTCTAGGGATGGAGACTCCACTACTTCCCTAGATAACCCATTCCAGTGCTTCACCACCCTCCTAGTGAAATAGTTTTTCCTAATATCCAACCTGGACCTCTCCCACCGCAACTTGAGACCATTGTTCCTTGTTCTGCCATCCATCACTACTGTGAACAGCCTTTCTCCAGCCTCTTCGGAACCTCCCTTCAGGAAGTTGAACGCTGCTATCAAATCCCCCTTCACTCTTCTCTTCTGCAGACTAAATAGACCCGACTCCCTCAGCCTCTCCTCGTAGGTCATATGCTCTAGCCCCCTAATCATTTTGGTTGCCCTCCGCTGGACCCTCTCCAATGCATCCACATCATTCCTGTAATTGGAGTCCCAGAACTGGACACAATACTCCAGATGTGGCCTCACCAGAGCCGAGTAAAGAGGAATAAACACATCTCTGGATCGACTGGCAATGCTCCTCTTAATGCAACCTAATATTCCATTAGCCTCCTTGGCTACAAGTGCACACTGTTGACTCATCTCCAGTTTCTCATCCACTGTAATCCCAGGTCCTTTTCTAAAGAACTGCTACTTAGCCAATTGGTCCCCAGCCTGTAACAATGCTTGGGATTTTTCCGTCCCAAGTGCAGGACTCTACACTTGTCCTTGTTGAACCTCATCAGATTTCTTGTGGCCCAATCCTCCAATTTGTCTAAGTCACTCTGGACTCTATCCCTGCCCTCCAGCGTATCTACCTCTCCCCCTAGCTTAGTGTCCTCCGCAAACTTGCTGAGGGTGCAATTCATCCCCTCATCTAGGTCATTAATAAAGATGTTGAACAAAACCGGTCCCAGAACCGAACCTTGGGGCACTCCGCTAGAAACCGACCGCCATCCTGACATCGAGCCGTTGATCACTACCCGCTGGGCCTGACCTTCCAGCCAGCTTTCTATCTATCTTACCGTCCATTTATCCAATCCACATTCCCTTAACTTGCTGGCAAGAATATTGTGTGAGACCGTATTAAAAGGCCTTGCTAAAGTCAAGGTATATCACATCCACTGACTTCCTCATATCCACAGAGCCAGTTACCTCATCATAGAAGCTAATCGGCTTCATGAATCCATGCTGACTATTCTTGATCACCTTTCCCTCTTCCAAGTGCTTCAAAATGGATTCCTTGAGGATCCCCTCCATGATTTTTCCAGGGACTGAGGTAAGAGTGACTGGCCTATAGTTCTTTGGGTCGTCCTTCTTCCATTTCTTAAAGATGGGCACTACATTTGCCTTTTTCCAATCATCCGGGATCTCTCCTGATCTTCACGACTTTTCAAAGATAATGGTCAAAGGCTCCTCAATGACATTTGCCAACTCCCTCAGTACCCTCGGATGTATTAAGTCTGGACCATGGATTTATGTACATTTAGCTTTTCTAAGTCATTCCTAACCTGTTCTTTCCCCACCAAGGGCTGTCCACCTTTGTCCCATATTGCATCACTTAGCCATTAGTCTGGGAGCTGACCTTGTCCGTGAAGACAGAGGCAAGGAAAGCATTAAGTACTTCAGCTTTCCCCACATCATCTGTCACTGGGTTACCGCCCTCATCCAGTAGGGGCCCCACCCCCTCTCTGATCACCTTCTTCTTGCTAACATGCCTGTAGAAACCTTTCTTGTTACCCTTCACATCCCTTGCAAGTTGCAATTCCAGTTGTGCTTTCGCCTTCCTGATAACTCCCCTGCATTCTCGAGCTATACATTTATACCCCTCCCTAGTCATCTGTCCAAGTCTCCACTTTTTGTAAGCTCCCTTTTTGTGCTTAAGTTCACCAAGGATTTCCCTGGCAAGCCAATCTGGTCTCCTACCATATTTTCTTCTCTTGCTACGCATTGGAATGGTTTCTTTCTGTGCCTTCAGTAAAGTTTCTTTAAAATACTGCCAGCTCTCCTGGGCTCCTTTCCCCTTCATGTTAGCATCCCAGTGGATTCTGCCCATCAGGCCTCTGAGGGAATCAAAGTCTGCTTTTCTGAAGTTCAAGGTGTGTATTTTACTACTCTCTTTTCTTCCTTTGGTCAGGATCCTGAAATCTACCATCTCATGATCACTGCTTCCCAGGTTGTCACCCACCTCTACTTTCCCTATTAGTTCCTCCCTATTTGTGAACAGCAGGTCAAACTGCACATAGCCCCTGGTTGGATCCTGCAGCACTTGTACCAAGAAGTTATCCCCAACATTCTCCAAAAACTTCCTGGATTGTCTGTGTACTGCCGTATTGGTCTCCCAACAGATGTCAGGGTGATTAAAGTCCCCCATGAGAACCAGGACCTGCGATCTGGAAACTTTTCTCAGTTGTCCGAAGACAGCCTCATCTACCTCATCCACCTGATTCGGCAGCCTTTAGCAGACACCAACCACAACATCACTGCTGTTGCTTACACCTCTAAACTTAACCCATAGACTCTCTTCAGGCTTTCCCCCCTCTATATACTGGAGTTCTGAGCAATCATAGTGCTCTCTTACATACAATGCAACTCCTCCTTTTCTCCCCTGCCTGTTCTTCCCAAACAGTTTATACCTTTCCATGACAGTATTCCAGTCATGCGAGTCATCCCAGCAAGTCTCCGTTATCCCAATCAAATCGTAGTTCTTGGACTGGGCCAGGGCCTCCAATTCTTCCTGTTTGTTACCCAGGCTTCTCGCATTGGTGTACAAACACCTTAGATAACCAGTTGATTGCCCTACCCTCTGAATTCGAATCAGGGGTCCACCTTTGTTGCTCGTTCCTCTTTGCATTTCTTCCCGGTATCCGACTTCCCCACTCCACTCAGAGTTTTGGTCACCGTCCCCCAACGAGCCTAGTTTAAAGCCCTCCTCACTAGGTTTGCAAGCCTGCCCGAGAAGAAGCTCCTTCCTCTCTTTGTTAGGTGGATCCCATCTCTTCCTAACAATCCTTGTGCCCGGAACAGAGTCCCATGGTCAAAGAAACCAAAGCCCTCTCTGCGACACCACCTGCGCAACCACGCATTTACTTCCTCAATTCGACAATCCCTACCCAGTCCTTTTCCTTCAACAGGGAGGATGGACGAGAACACCACTTGCGCTCCAAATTCTTTGATCCTTCTTCCCAATTCTATGTAATCTGCAGTAACCCGCTCAAGGTCATTCTTGGCCATATCGTTAGTTTCCCACATGGAGAAGCAGGAAGGGATAGCGAACCGAAGGTTTTATCAGTTTGGTAAGCCTGTCAGTCACATCCTGAATTCGAGCTCCCGGTAAGCAGCATACCTCTCGAGATTCCAGGTCAGGATGGCAGATGGATGGCTCACTCCCTCTTAGGAGGGAGTCCCTGACCACCACTACCCGCCTTCTTTTGGGGGTGGTGGTCATGGAACCCCCATCCCTAGGACTATGCATCCCATGCCTTCCAGTTAAAGTGGTTCCCTTCCGATTTCTTGTGAGGTCCCTTCCAAAGCATTCACCATCGCAGAGCCTATGGAGAGAGCCTGAAAGCGATTACTTACCTCTGTAGGAATGGGGGATTTCTGTGCTGGCTTTTTTTTCCTTCTAGAAGTTACATGCTGCCAGTTCTGATCCTCGTGCTGTACTGCCCTCTCTGGCTCTTCCACCTGCCTTGCCTGCAGGATTAAACGCTGCCTTCTATCGAGGAAGTCTTCATCCTCTCTGATCGAGCACAGGGTCGACACTTGGGCCTCCAGTCTTCTAATTTTTTCCTCCAAAATGGTGACCAGCTTGCACTTAATGCAGATGAAATCCCTTCTTTCTTCTGGGAGGAAGACAAACATGACACATGGGCTATGTCTACACTTGTGGCTTCTTGCTCGAGTAATATGCAAATGAGGCTAAGCGTGGAATATCGCTGAGCCTCATTTGCATACCTAATGAGCCACCATTTTTTTCAGAAGAGGCTCTTGCGCAAGAAGGAGTGTCTATACTGCCCCTTCTTGTGCGAGAAAAACCCTCTTGCGCAATACTGTTCTTCCTGAAAAGTAATAGGTGTAACAGCATTGCACAAGAGGGTTTTTCTTGCGCAAGAAGGGGCAGTGTAGACGCTCCTTCTTGCAAGAGCCTCTTCTGGAAAAAAATGGTGGCTCATTAGATATGCAAATGAGGCTCGGCAATATTCCACGCTTAGCCTCATTTGCATATTACTCACACAAGAAGCCGCGAGTGTAGACATAGCCATGCTGTGCAGGTAACAAATAGCAGAACTATCACCATCCATACTTGCTGGAGAACTCCCACTCTAAACTCTGTTTGCAATCACCTGTTCACAGCTTGTGAACAGGTGGTTATCTGTGTTTTGAGATAGTGGCTTGCTGCTAAGTGTTATCATAGAATGCAATATTAAGATGCTTTTTAGATATTGAATAAGTGAATCTTTTATAGCACTGGGATATGGATCTTCTCTTTGTATGGCAACTTAATCAACTGATTATATTTTGCAAGAGGGAAGGCCTCCTGTGTTGGGTTTGTATACATGTTGGTCTGAGACTATGTTTTGCTGTTTGCACTCTAAAGGGCCATTTTGCCTGAAATCATTGCGGCAAAAGAAGCTGAGTTGCTTCTCAGACTGTGATGCCACCAATCAGCATTACATTGCTGGATCACATGAAGATTGCTATCTTCCTTCTCATTACAAAATAACAAGCCATAAAGCAGTCATAATGTCGTCATTTATGGGAATCTTTTAGATAAATTCCCTAATTTCTTCATTCAGTTGGAGTTTAGAAGCCTGTAAGTTGCTTATTTTGTGGTATTAATCAAGCCCCCATTTGTGGCAAGCTAGAGCTAAATTCCATATCAAGGCCTTTGAATTCTGTCACACGTTAGTGTAAGGGTACGTCTAGACTACAGGCTTTTGTTGACAGAAGTTTTGTCGACAGAATCTGTCGACAAAACTTCTGTCGACAAAGAGCGTCTAGACTACATCAAGCAGATAGACAAAACTATTTGCTTTGTCGACAGAGAGCGTCCAGACTGCAGGACGCTCTGTCGACAGAAGAAAATACCCAGAACTGCTTCTGCCAGGTCACAGGGGCAGCATGTACTTCCTGGTGCTGCTGCCTGCCTTTTTGCAGAGACGCATGCTAAAAGGGACCCCCCCGACTAGCCGTTGCTCTGCTGCTGCAGCTGCCTTGCTTACCTCCTAGAGGGACAGCAAAGGTTCTGCAGTGCTTGCTTGGAGTGCCCTGCTTCCTGGCACAGCACAGCAGTGTGGGTTGTTTGTTTTGTTTTGTTTTGTTTTTTTTGGAAGGTTTTTCCAAACCTTTGTTTGCCATGGAGCAAGAGCTTCCCCCTGGGCAGGCGCTGGCCCCACTCCATGGTGCTTCAAATGCTGCTGCAACTGCATGAGACTTTCATGCTGTTAATCCCTGGTCCGGATCCTGAGCCCAGACTGGAGCCCCTCCTTCAGGATGCAGCAGCACTGTTCCTGCCTCCGAACTTTTTCCCGGAGAGGCGATTTTGGAGGATGGAAACAAGTGCGGACTGGTGGGACCGGCTCGTAATGGAGCAGTGGGATGATCAGGCTTGGCTCCGAAACTTCAGGATGCGAAGTCCACCTTCCTGGAGCTCTGCAACTGGCTTGCCCCCACCCTGCAACGACAGGACACCCACCCGCCCTGCCATCCCGCTGGAGAAGAGGTAGCTATTGCCCTCTGGAAGCTGGCCACTCCTGATAGCTACCGGTCAGTGGGACACCAGTTTGGTGTGGGGAGATCTACTGTTGGTGCTGTGTTGATGGAGGTAAGGCCCTTGGGGGTGGAGGGGGCAGTCCGTAAGGGGACTGTAACAGAAAAAGGGTGGGTGGGGGCAATGGAGGAGGTGGTGGAGGCTCCTGTGCCTTACACCATCATACTACTGGGAGCAATCACTGGGGATACTGGGGTCTTGGGGGGGGACAGTCTCCCAAGGACTTGGGCAACCCCTCTTACTTCATATTCTGTGTCTGTTTGTATGTGTCTATTTCTGCAGGTGGTGAGGGCCATCAACTCACAGCTGCTGAATCGGATTGTCCGCCTCGGAGACCTAGACACCATCATGGCCGGTTTTGCAGGGCTGGGATTCCCAAACTGCGGAGGAACGCTTGTGGAATGCACATTCCCATCCGTGCACCACCCCATCGAGCCGCCCGGTATATCAACAGAAAAGGGTACTTTTCCATTGTGCTGCAGGCCCTGGTTGACCACCGTGGACTATTTACGGACCTTTGTGTGGGGTGGTTGGGCCGGGCACATGATGCTCGGATCTTCCGCAATTCACACCTGTACAAAAGGCTACAGACAGGAACCTTCTTCCCCCAGCGAACCTTTGCTATTGGGGACGTAGAGATGCCAGTCTGCATTGTGGCCGATGCGGCATACCCCCTCATGCCCTGGCTTATGAAGCCATACACAGGGCATCTGACCACAAGCAGAGAAGTGTTTAACGCGCACCTGACACGCGCACATTTACAGGTGGAATGCGCATTTGGCCGGCTGAAGGAAGGTTTAGGTGTCTGCTAACTCGCCTTGACATGGGGAACACAATATCCCAGAGGTGGTGGCAGCATGTTGCATCCTCCACAACCTGGTGGAGAGCAAAGGAGGCCTTCCTCCCAGGTTGGGGGCCAATGGCTGAAGTGGAGGGGAGGCAGTTTGCGCAGCCTCGGACAGCTGCCGTTCGCTAAGCCCATCATGTGGGGGTTCGCATCCGGGAGGCTCTGCGTGAGCGCTTCTCAGCTGGAGCCCAATGACTCCCCAAGGTATCTGCAATGGGGTCTGTGGCCCAGGGCCCCCCCATCCCAAAACCTTCCCTCCCATAATCCATCCCTGCATCAGCCTCCAAGCAGTTAAGACACACACATCATGTTAAATATGAAAAATATAATGTTTATTAACAAGTAAAGTTAGAATTAGGAACTGTTATAAAACATAGTACTGTTCAACAACTGTTAAAAAATAAACTTTTTTTGGAACTATTAACCTGTGTTTATAACTGTGGTAGGAGGGGATTTCAACCTGGAGGGGAGGAGGGGGACAACTTAAGGGTAATGGCGGTATCGCCTGGGCATGAGCTTTGCCACCTCTTGTCCGTGGACCCTGCCATCCTCGGGCTCGAGTTGGGGCTGAAGATGACTCTGTTCTAGCACGGGGGGCGCAGGGCTGGAGGGGTGGCAGGGGCTGAGGGAGAGGAGGGGGTTAGAGGGGCTGAGGGAGAGGAAGGGGCCAGAGGGGCTGGAGCTGGATGGGCAGGAGGAGTCCCCAGGGGGAGAGGACCTGGCACACCCAGGGCCTCCCGGACAGTGGCACACATTGCGCTCCACTGCGGGAGGAAGTCCTCAAGCAGGCGAGTATGCCAGCGAGCCTCCTCCCTGGCTCTTTCAGCCATGGTCTCCTGCATTTTGGCCATGGTCCCCTCAATGTTCTCCATCACCTCCACATGCCTCCTCAGGAGGTCGTTGTAGGCCCTCCAATGCCTGCGGGTGCTGTGGGACCGGGTGGGTGGTGGCACAGGTGTCGCTCGGCGGTCAGCAGCAGCAGGTCCGGCTGTGGAGGAGAAGAGGGAGAACCGATCAGTGTTAGCAATTCACACACAAGTCCTTACAACAAGGGATGGGAATGTTGTTACTGGTAGGCCACGTCTGGCCCTGCCAGCCCGGCTGCACAGGGGCCCCGTTGTGGCTAGGACAATGTCCACCTCCACCTCCTACATCCTCCCCTGCTCCACCATGGCAGTCCAGGCCAGATCAGTGTGCAGCCACAGTAGGACAGGGGCCTGCACCACCTTGGGTCTCCCATGGCCCCCACCCACATACCCACCACCTGCCCGCCTGCTTGCACATGTACAGAGAGATGCAAGCTGTCCAGGAGGACCAAGACATGAACATTGCTCTGCATCCTCTCTGCTCCCACCTCCCTTGTTCTGTGTCTGTGACCCTGATTGCACTCACCTGATGTTCCTTCACCAGCGTCGGAGGATGCCTGCGAGGCTTCCTGGGTCTCTGGGACAGGCCGCAGAGTCAGGGTCAGGGTGTCCTCCGTCTGCTCCTCTTCCTCTTCCTCTTCCTCTTCATCTTCCCTGGGGACCTCCTGCCAGCTCTGCTGCAACCTTGTGCAGCACCGGTGCAGACATAGGTTCCTGGCCTCCCAGGATGCAGTCCAGCTCATTATAATAGGCGCAGTGCGCCGGGGCTGCACCTGAAGTTGAGCTCTGCTCTCGGGCCTTTACGTATCCCTGCCGAAGCTCTTTGACTTTCGCCCGGACTTGTTGCAGTGTCCTTGGGTGGTGCCCTTTATCGGCCAGCCCCTGAGCCATGCGGCCGTAGATGTTTGCGTTCCTGCGCCGGGTGTGCAGGGCCTGGACCGCTTCCTCCTCCCCCCACAGTTCGAGCAGTGTCAGGACCTCTGGCCCTGACCAGGCTGGGGCTCTCTTTTTCTCGGCTGTGGGCACCAGGGCTGGCTCCCTCAAAGGTCCTTGGGGGCCTCGTGGCTCTGGAGCTGCACACATGGCCACGTGCAGGTGAAGCTGGGAGAGCTCTGTGCTGACAGGCTTCCTCTGTGGCCAGCTTCCTGTCACAATGCCTGCCAGGGATGTCTGTGCCTTTAAAACATGGCTACAGACAGGAACAAGAAGAGGTTTTTCCTGAAGAAGGACTGTCCAGCAGGGGGTTTCCTTGGAGGTATTTTTCTGTCGACAGAAGAAACCCAGCGTCAGACTGCCCTTTTTGTCGACAGAACTCTGTCGACAAAGGCGTTATGCCTCGTAAAATGAGGTTTACCCGTCAACAAAACTGCTGAGTTCTGTCGGACGTTATGTCGACAGAACTCAGCGGTAGTGTAGCACAGGATAGTTTTGTCGACAAAAGTCCACTTTTGTCGACAAAACTCTGTAGTCTAGACACACCCTAACAGACTAGGAATTCTGCATCAGCCTCATTAACATTTTAAAATGGAAGCTTTTATTGAATTAAACATGAACATGAATAATCCAACCAGGAGAGCAGCCTTTGAGGTTTTTCAATTTTTATACTGAATTCCATTTCTTTTATAGATTTCAGTTTTTGATGCACCATGTATTTTTATATTGCTAATTTTTACAGTACAGTTGCCGTTGTCAGTGGAGAAGCTGGAGGTTTGGAAGCTGGGTAGAGGTTAGCTGCGAATTTCAGAACATGAGAAAGTGTGCTATAAGCAAATTACTTAGATATTTCTGCTTCTAGTATAATGCTGTGGCTAAGAGGGCTAATGTAACCCTTGCACGTATAAGGAAAATATCCAATAAGAACAGAGAGGTGATATAGTCACTGTATGAAAGTAATCAGATGGAATACTATGTCCAATTCCGGTGTCCACATTGCAAAAAGAATGTCAAAAACATCACAAAATAGCTGAAAGAATAATTTGAGTTCTGGACAACTTGTCTTACAATGAGAGGCTTTAGAAGCTCAGTCTAATTTATTTAAGGAAAGGGTAATAGGTGACTTGATAGCAGTCTATAAATGACTATACAGGGAAAAGATTTCTGTTAGTAGAGGGCTGTTTAATCTAGCAGAAAAAGGCCCAATAGCTGGAAGATGAAGTTAGACAAATTCTGGCTAGCTATAAGGTATGATTTTCTTTTTTTAAACAGTGAGGGTCATTAACCATTGGAACAACTTACCTAGGCATGTGATGGGTTCTCCATCACTTTAAGCCATCAAATTAAGATTGGATATCTTTCTAAAATACATGCTGTAATGCAACCAGAAGTTATGTGCTTGATACAGGAATTATGATAATCTAGTCTCACCTGCATAACACCTCTATAAAGTATTTAATTTAATAATAGTGGCCTCAGTGGCCATGAATCTATTAAATGAGTAGTTAGCAATGTTGTTGTCTTGCGAGTTAACACAGAATTGGGAAAATGGGGAAATTCATTTGCATTCATGTATTTATACGTCTATTAGGAAGCACAAGGAACAGAAATATATTTTTAGTGGTATAAAGACTGAGATTGTGGAGCACAATTTTGCAGCAAGAGGTGCACATGATGAGGGAGAGTGGAATCCTTGCCTGACATCAGTAATCCTAGATTAATATAAAAGTCCATCAGAGGGTTTGAGACGTCTCCTAAAATGAGTATTACTATGTGCAAGCCATACAAGACTCTCGTCAGATGTTTAGTGAAGTCCAAGATGTTTATTGTACCTTTTTCCCACAACATTTTTTTTTCTGAGCGTATAGAACCCACTTTGACTTGATGAAGGGAGGATCAGGAGGTGGGGATCCCTGTTAATCATAGATCTCAGAGGCAGCTGATGGGAATGGCAGCTGCTCCACATATCTGAGACTGGCATAGTATAGGCAGTGGGCTAGGGGATCTGGAGGCACTGTAGAGGCTGCTAGCTCCTGCCCTGAGCAGGCAGCTGGCGTCAGAGCAGATGCGCTCCAGGAGTCGTACTCAAGGACTTTCTCTTTCTGCACTGAACAGGAGGAGCTGGGAGCTAGGCCCACACATGTCCAGGGGAACTGGCCAGGCCCATGTGTGTTCACCCTCAAGGAAGAGGAAGACTCAGGGCTATGATTCCTGGAGCTGAGAGGTTTGGGTGGGGGAGGTTCTGGGAAGGTCCCACGGGTTCTGTGGTTGGAGTCAAGGTCCAGGGGGAGACACCCTACCCCACACTACAACAGCCAGGCCTGTGCCATGTACAATGCCAGGCTTAGACATCCCAAGAGCCTATCGACTTCGACAAGTGACAGAATTTGGGTGCTGGTGCAGGCTTGCACCCCATAATGGAAATATTGTGGGGAGGAAAGGGAAATCTATGTTTCTGCCTCTGCACGTCCCTCCTGGTAAACTGCACAAATGTGGGGGAAGGGAGTGGAAGAAGTGAGATTGGGACCCAGAGGGGCTGGAGCAGTGCCCAAATCCCAAAGGAACTCTCAATCTGAGACTGCCTCTATTTAACTCGAGCACAGGAACGGAAAGCCGTCCATGCAGCTGGGTTCTCCCCTGTAATTGCTTCCCTTGCAATTACCCGCTCTTACTGCTGCTGATCTCCTGATAACCTGGTCTTGCCTCCCTCCTGACATATGGGGTTTGCCCAATGGCCTGTCTCATACTGATCTCCTGGTACCTGACTGATCCTTAATCCTGCTTTGACCCCCAGGTCAGATTGCTCATATCCCAGCCATGACAGCTTGCGTGGACCACTTAGGCCACAGGAGTGAGCATAGTACCAGCAGAATAGACCCGATTATCTCTTTGGGAGCACTGGAATTGTTGCATCTTCCAGCAGACAACCAAATCCTGCTATGCCAAGTCATCTGTCTGACTTCAGGGCTTGAGCTCAGCCCCGATCCCTGATAACACTGATGAAATAGTTTGAAGGTAATTGCTAGTCATTTACGGGTTTTATAAACCAGTACCATCTCCTGTTCATGATGCATCCTTAGTCCTATAATACTGATAATGCAAAGGTGAGCCTGGCCATCAGCCTGCTGTCCAGGGAAGCATTCTAGTGGGCTTCCCCCTTGGAGCATGACAGCCAGGGCTATCAAACTGGGAGGCCTTTCTCCAAGGCATATTGGTACTATTTGACAATACCCACCAAACTGGAATGGTGGAATCTGCCCTAAAGAAGCTCCAACAGGGGCAGTGCACCATAGCCTGCTATGTTGTGCAGTTTCTCCACCTCACAGCTGATACAGACTGGAATGAGGCAGCACAGGTATTTCAGTTCTGGGGGGCCTGCAAGAAGAAATTAAAGATGGATTATCTTGGGTAGATATTATCTTGGGTAGAGATCCTGCAAACCTCCAATCCAGGTACTATGATCTTTTCACAACCACCTCCTGCCATGTCAATGCTAATGGATGTAGACCATCAACAACTCAGCCCCCTATAAAAGGAATGACAATAGCAGCAGCATCTCTGCTTCTACTGTGGTGAGTTAGTAAGGTGGCCACATAACAGCCCACTAGGCCATCTTCAGTCCATGCATTCTGGGACAATGGGTAAACATCCTCCCCATAAAAAGACAAAGTGGAGCAATAGGTTAAATTGGTTATGTATGAATTTCAACTACCCCACTCTCTGAAGAGTCAACCAATTTTTCATGTATTGATTTTGAAATCCTACACAGAGATCCCTTTCCCTCACAGGCCCCAGACACTTCATCCATTGATGCAGGTACAGGGCCATGAGGTACATGGTTCATGAGATCCTGGATACTAAATATAAATGTGGCAAGCTCTGGTATCTTATTGGCTAGAAGACATACAGTCCTGAGGAGTGCAGTTGGGAGCTGGCAGAAAAATTTACACACACACGTGCAAGCATTCCATGTCCCCTAAAAGTCTGGGCCCATGTCATCCTGAGGGCACCCCTTGGAGAGGGGATGATGGCAGAAACCACAGATTTTGAATCCAGATTCAGAGGGTTCTTAAGAGCTAGGAAGTTCCAGCCTGGCACCCACTGACCTGCAAACAGTTGCTAGAATAGCCACTGAACTCAGACAGAGGACTCCAGTTCTGGGATCTGATTGGTAGAACCCTGAGTGTTCTGATTGGTCTCCAGCCTCTATTTATCCCAAGGACAGGAACAGGAAGCTGTCTATGCAACTGGATTCTCCCTGGTCAGGACTACTTCTCCTGAAACACCTGTTCCTACAGTCTGCTGCTGATCTCTTGGCAATCTGAGCCTGCCTGCTTCCTGACATTTGGTTTGCCCTCTGCCCTGTCTCAGACTCTGACCTTCTGGTATTTGACCTGGGCTGACTCCAAATTCCTTCTCTGACCACTGTCAGACCTCCCACATTCTGATTGGGGCAGCCCTTGCTTAGTAAAATTCTGATTGAAATTGTTCTACTGTTGATACATTATTGTCTGACTGCTTCAGAAGTGCAAAGCCAGATTTCCAGGAGTGGGGAAGGCCTGATATTTAAATTGTGGAGTGTGGATCATTGTATCAATGTTTTTCATTCCTATGTCAGGGCATAAACTGATATCACTATGGAGAAAATGAGAAAAAAGAAACATGAATTGCTCAGTTGTAAGGCAACTCCTCTCTTAACCTAATCCTGAATGGAGGGCTTTCTCCATTTGCAGTGCATTCCATATTTTGACTGTGATACAGCTATCAAGGCTCATCCCAGCTGATTCTTCATGGACAAGAAGTGTAAGTTACATTTCAACTATCATTTTCACTATCCTTACAGCTCTGGTGTATTAGTGTCAATTGTTGTTTTTTTTATGACTGGACAAAGTCATCCTGCTTAATTTTGAAAAGCATCAGATATCATGGGGTGTGAAATTTGGTCACTAACATTATAATTATCAAGTTCTTAATCCATGTAAGAGACTGTATTTGTTTTTCCTCTCTACTCTTGTTTTCACAGAGACACTGTGAAAGAGATTCAATTAACCTATGTTCTCCCTTGAAAAAATAAACTTTGGTTTAAATTACAGGATTAAAAAGTTTTGCAAACTCTAAAGGATTTGTAAGCACTCCAAAATAGTGAGAGAGGTTTGCAAATCACCAGTCAGTGCTAAATTCAACCATTACATATTTTATTATTATTATTATTTTGAACAGCTCCCAAAAGTGTATTGAATGCCTTGTAATGCAAATAAGACTTTTATTATGCTGTATTTACAATAAACGTGGCCTACTACCTTCAAACCTTATCTGATTTTTTGGTCTTTGGGGGCTTTCTCAGAATCTGTGGTATGGGCTATCTGTGCTGAGACAGAAGGGGCATGCACACAGCCGAACAGTTATCATCATTGGAGTAGCAAATCACACTGGTGACTTCTGAACCACAGCAAGAAGCCAGGGGCTGGAGGGAGGAGGGCATGGGTGCCAGAAGAACTGCAGAAGTGTGTGTGTGTGTGTGTGTGTGTGTGTGTGTGTGTGTGAGAAGCAACCAGATTAGGCCAGATTTGAATGATGTGACCCCTGCACCAGATTGCAATAGTGTTGATTCAAGTTTGGCCTAACTGCCCCTCCTTCATGCCAGCTGGCAAGGGGCTTTGCTGTTACGCCACCCAGCTTCAGTCAGGGGCCAAGGTGGGCCTGGAACCCCTGGACTTTCTCCCTCATTTTGCCCCTGCCAGGTTCAGGTTCTCAAAAGTGGGAGGAACTGGTGTCTTGTTTACAAAGTGTGCATGAGAATGGGAGAGACACGAAGGGCCTTGCCCCCTCCATCTCCATGGATGAAGGCCGCCTTATTAACTTTTAGACCAATAGTTAAGGTATGCACTGAGTTTTGGGAGACCCAGTTCAAGTAATCATGCCACTTGGGTGGGGCGGAGAGATGGGATTTGAACAGGGCTCTGCCACATCTGAGGGGAGTACCTGAATCACTGCACTATGGGATATTCTGATATTGGGATTTGTGTCCGTGGATGCAAAGCTTTGTACTAATGCTCAAGGTCTTTAATTAATTTGACTTCTTTAGAAGGGGCAGAAGGAGAAGATTGTCAAGGAAGCTAGCTGGATCATATTTAAAGTTCAAAATGGTCATGGCAGAGTGCAGGGGCGGCCTGTCCATATAGGCGAACTAGGCTGTCTCCTTGGGTGCCAAGTTAAATGGGGCGCCAAATGGTGGCACAATATCATTGAGGGGTTTGGAGGTGAGGGCACCGATTGCATGGTTCGCCTAGGGCGCCAGTTATTGGCAGCTAGTCTAGGGCCGCCCCTGGCAGAGTGGATGAGTTAGATGCAGTTGCTGTTCCCTTCTCCTATTAAGACCCAACTCCTCCTCTTTACCTACCCCACATCCTACAAGCTGGGACCTAGGAGAGCTTCTCTGGAAATAGCACCTGTAGCTGACGGTCCAGAGAAAATCCTGGCCAGTTCCTCAGCTACAGTTGAGAGGTACTCTCTGCTGCTCAGGAGAGGGCTATGGAAAGGCGGTCATATTACACTAACTATTTTTAGTTTGGGAAAGGAAAACTACATATGGTCTCCAGTTGTTCTTCTGTTTGAAAACAGCATCAGTGAGGAGGCAAACTCTGCTTGGGCCATATTAGGTATTAGTCTTACTGGAAAATAACTATTAAGCCCATTTAGGGCTCAGCTATAACCAGCACATTTCTGTTCCTAGAATGGGCAACAATTTGATTCCTTTCCCATGATTATTCCCCCTTTGCCCTGGGTTTACCTCCCTGTGTATTCTCCAGGACTTGATCATGTTTTTTTCATAAAGGCTTCCAGCAGGATACTGTTCTATAGTGTAATGGATCTCATTCTTTCCTTCCCACGATTCTCCCCCTCGATATTCTGTCTAAATTGGCTTTAATTATATCCCTTTACTCCTGTATCTCACTTCACACATTTGCAACCTGGTAGCATATCTCCCCACAACCTCCCCCTTCCCCCCCCGTTAGTGGATCTCTGGATACTTATCTCTCTCAGTCTTTCCTCATAAATTGGCCCCTTCAAGCTTCCATATCACTTTTGTCCTTTTGACCAAACTTCCTTCAGTTTTAAGACATCTTTCAGATTATGATCTGTCCAGAATTGAAAACATTATTCTAGGTTCTCTCAGTTATAATAAAAGGGATTATCACTTCAACAGTACAAGACATGCTGTTTCTGTTTAGCCCAAAATTTACTGAGTTTTTTTGTTAAAACATAACATTGTATATTCCTATTTTATCTGTTGTCTGCTCTCACAATAAATACGTTTCAGATTATTTCTACCAGCATGCTAGTTGTATTCTCTCAAGCTGCATCTTGTTTTGTTATTTCTAGCATATATGTCTAACTTTTCTAGGTTCCAGTGTATTATTTTTCTCTTTACTGAAAAAGGACATTTGCTACATCTCCCAATTATTATCATTCACTAATTTAATTATCATGCTGTCTACCCTTGTCTTCCTGGTCATTAATGAAGATGGATCTTTTAGGTCTTTTCCATCTCCAACTTTGATGATCAATTGACCATTAAAATCTCCATCTACACTGTGGCATGTTCCAAAAAACCTCCTGAGCTCAATCCATTGCTAAATATCACAGCTCTTTTTGTTGTGTTTTTTCCTTTAGCCAGTTTTCATACTAAGAGTAAACTCTCAGTTCTAGGCTCATTTAATTACATTTTAAAGATGAGACACTATCAAATTCTTTATATAAATCAAAATGTATTCCATCTACTTCTTATTTCCTTATTCTCTTTCCCCCATTAATTTTGTGTCTCTGTCCCTCCAAAATCTTGTTGTTATAATTACATCATATAGTGATTTTTATTCCTTAATATTTGTTCAGTTCATTTACTAGCAAATGAAGTCAAGTTTCATAGATAATAATTGACAGGAATGCTTTTATTTTCTTCATTGAAAACTGTACCATATTAGCTTTTTTTTAAAAAAAATCTGCCAGTAATTTCCTCTGTTTATATCCTAATTGTCTTTAAGAATTCTCTGTTTTCTTTTTGTTCAAGACATGTTTACAAAGTAGAATCATAGATATGTAGAGCTGTAAAGACCTCAAGAGGCCATGTAGTCCAGTCCCCCTCACTGATGCAGGACCAAATACACCTAGACCACCCTTGACAGGTGTTAGTCTTACCTGTACTTAAAACCTCCAATGATGGGAACTCCTCAGCCTCCCTTGAGAGCCCTTTTCAGTGCTTAACTAGCTTTAGTGTTAGAAAGCTTTTCTTAATATCTAACCTCAATTTCCCTTGCTGAAGATTAAGCCCATTACTTATCCTACTATCTGTCAATGTGGAGAACAATTGAGCAGTCCTTTTCATAACATCCTCTAACATAGTTGAAGTCTAGAGGGTTCCCCTTCAGACTCCTTTTCTGAAGGCTAAACAAGACCAGTTTAACCTTTCCTCATAGGTCATGTTTTTTAAAACCTTTTATCATTATTGTTACGCTCCTCTGGACACTCTCCAATTTGTCCACATCTTTCCTAAAGGTGGGTACCCAGGACTGGACACAATATTCCAGCCAGGGGTGATGTGTAGAGGAGCCGGGAAGAGCTGTGGTGTCTCTAGGATGGTTTGTCCAACCATCCTGGGCCCGCACCTTGGGGAGGTTTTGTGAGATGGAAGCATGGGGGAAGGAGGAGTGGGACTGCCCTGCATTCACTGGTGAAGGGAACTAGAGAAATGTAGCTGGGAGCTGCAGGTGGAGAGGGGTTGGGGCCAGGTTGTTCCGCTGAGCATGGGGGCAGTGCTAGGCCCCCCCCCCCACTACTCCACCATGTTGCATTGCTCAGGGGAAGGAGCTTGGGGGAAGAGGTGATGTGGAGTGGAGTAAGGCAGGGGCAGGGGTGGGAAGAGGTGGGGAGGGGGAAGAGCAGGGACAGGGTTTTGAGGGAAGGGGTAGAGTATCGGGCAAGAAGAGGCAGGGTCCGCCCCTCGTTTAGGGATGTTGTGGGAAGGGGTCATGTGGGGGGTGGTCATATGGCTGGTGCTCCCCTTGTGTCCCTCCACAGCAGTTCCTACTGATTCCAGTGGAGGCTTCACCAGTGCTGAGTAGATCATGACAGTTACCTCCCATGTCTTAACATTACACACTTCTGTTAATACATTTGTAAAGGGATTCACTCTGCCTGAAAGCCGTCTCCTGGTCAGATGTGGTGTGGTGACTTTCTTCCCCTCTGCCAATCACTGCAGTGGTCTCTTCCTGACATTCACAATGTTCTGTCTTCATGACTCAAGACTTCCTACATAATCATTACCTCCACTGCCTTTTGGGGATGCAAGTCTTGCTGGACCCGCTGTCCAGATGGCACCTCCAATAGTCCTGCACCATTTCTCAGTGGCTGGTAGGGGAACCCAGGCTCTCCCTCTGCACTGGATTACAGCCCAGGGACTTTAAAATGAGCAGCCAAGGCCTACATAGTCCATTTCCTTGCTATTGGGGCTTTCCTTGCTTCTGAGGCTTATTTTCCCCACTGGGTTACCTCCTCCTCTCCATTCTGCATCAGAAATCAAGGGATTAAGTTCTTAGCACAAAAAATCCAATACCTTTAAAGATAAACCCAGAAAGACTAGTTTAATCAAATGTCACATTGACACTGGCCATGATCTTGGTGTCTAAATGCTTTGCTAGGAAAAGAGTTTATGGGGGATCAATTGAATGAAATGTTAAAAGAGCATTATCTCTTCTATTTGTAGTTCCTGGGAATCTCCATTTGTATTAATTTCCTCTGATGAATGGCTTTATACAGTCTGAGAGATATTAAACAGTGTCACTCAACAATATCAATACCTGTTGCCTGGGATTGATGATTCACTGGATTTTTCTCAATCACGATGGATTCATTAGCACCTCTGATGCATCTAAGGATGTCTGGCAAGTTACTCCAGATATGAGAGTAAATTGAAAACTGCCTTTGCAATATATGAGGAACCCTATCATTTTTAAGTTATTTAATTTACCTCCAGTGTTGTAGAGATTAATGAGTCCTATTATGGTTTCTTTAATTCAACATGTATGTTTTCTATTTAGGCTTTTTTTAACAGAAGCATTGCCTCTTTTGAAGAAGCAGGAACTATTGCAAGATTTAGAAACATTTAATAGAATATGAAAAGCGAGGATTGCCCTTCTTATTAGAGAAATGTCAATTACACTTCCTCTGACCAGAAGAGCACTAAGGGTTAATCGCAGACTTCCATAAATGTTAAGATGGTAACAAGCATACAGTCTCATAGTCAATTAAAATACATTAGGTCTTTTTGCAGGGGAAACCATTAGGTATCACTAAAACAATATGCCTGACAGCCCTTATAAAGCTTCCAGTTCAAACTACTCACAAGATGTGCATTTTCTGAATGTTACAGTACACTGACAATCATTTGTTTATTAGTACAGCCAAAAATGTTTGTCAGCTGTTTCTTTAATATCCACTTTTGAACTCATTCAAATTGTCTTTCAATGTTTTAGCCATACAGGCTTTGTAAAAAAACTTTTCCAGAAAGGATCATGAAGTGCAACTTGTCAGTTGCTCTTTTAGTGGATAAAGGAATAAAATAACATGGAAAATGGTGGTTTAGCATTAATTTGTCCTATTGAATGTTTCTTCCAATAGAATTTGTTACTCCACTATACTAGATGACCACAACTTTTTACAGCCTTTAGTATTTCACCAGGTTCTAGCTACATATGTGAATATAGAGATATTGACATTTCAGATTACTGATGAGCCAATAAATCTAGTAATGGAAAATAACTTATTTTTATACAGTGAATACTGCAATATGTAAGCTGCAAAAGAGCAAGGATTGGAGGGGGACAAGCTTAAAGCCTAGAAATTACTGTTATCATATCATGTTAGAAACTAGAGCTGGAAAAAATCTGTTACAGCATGTAATCTGTTCCCCTGCCAGAGTGGGATTAACCAATGTAGTGCACTCTCTAGCACTTTGTTCAGTCTAGTTTTAAATTCCCTATGCAATATAACTTCTGCCAACACTTTACTCAGGAAATTGGTTCCAAGTCAACATACCTCACTGTCAAGAAGTTCTTCCTAATTCTCCAACTAAGTTTTTGACTAAAATTGAAGCCAGATTAAGGCTAGTATAAAAATAGTGTCGTGTGTATATCATTGTAATCATGTGAACTGCACTACAACTGGAACCCTTAGTTATGGAAGGCAAGTTCAGTTTAAAAGGCATGTGCCTTGGCATGAAAATGTTAGGAGATAAAGCATGTGCAGGCTTGGCAGAAATTGATTTTTAGGTTTTTATGTATATGATGTATAACCTCAATGTTAATATTCATTATTTTTTTTAGATTTTGATTTACATTTTCACAAATATTTAAACAGTTATTAGGGTGACCAGATGGCCTATCTTTAAAGGACAGTCCCGTACTGAAGCCCTCCTGTAGGTATCCCAGCTTTTTTTAAAAAAATGGGCCAATAGTCCCTCTGACTGGGCGCCGGTGTTCTGGGGGGCCTCGGAACCCTCCGCGACCTGGTACGCCCGGCGAGAGGTGGGCCCGACCCATTGCGTCGCATGCTCAGTAGTAGCGGCGCAGCTGGGAGGAGGCAGGGCTAAGCAAGGGCACGGTGTCCCGTCCAACGTAGGAGGCGGGGCCGCTCACGCTGATGGCGCCTGCACTACGTAAGGGGTGGGGTCGGAGACGGCAGCAGGATGAAAAGCCACCCTGGAACACAGGAAAAGGGGGGCCGGAAGGAGGTAGCAGGAGGGGTAGGAAGTGGCCCGGGGCAGGGCTTTGCTGAAGCCCGTGGGCTGGCGAGTTGCGGGAAGGATCCCCCGCCAGCCAGGCAGGGACTGTGCTGATCCTGTCCTTAGGGCCCTGGGCTGGGACCCGTGAGTGAGGGTGGGCCTGGGTCCCCCTACCTCACAGGGGAGCGACAGGTGAAACCCTATCCGGCCCCGGCCGGTACGGAGGCAGGGATATGGGAAGTCGCACTCCACAGGTAGAGTGAGACATACGACCATACGAGGGACCAGACTGAGGACCCTGGGTTTTAGCCCTGCTGGGGCAAGGGCGAAAGGTAGTCACAATGCCCACTTGGTAAGGGGACCCCAACAGGGCTATTGGTTGCCAGATGCTGGAGGTGCCTCACCGATAGGAGTAGAATAAACCAAGAGAGGGGACTCCGGCAGCCTGGCCTGGCTTGGCCACATCCGAGGCCACGCCAAGGGACCACACCTTTACAGTCCCCTATTTTCTGTCTCTTCCCTCCCATCAGTCTTGGTGGTCCCTACTGCTGGCTGGATCCTGGGTTGCCTGCTGCCCATCCACCAGTGATCAGTAGGGGGGGAGTCAAGGTGCTGATGATGGGGGCGGGGTGAGTGCAGTCCCTCTGTGTGGTGGCTCTTGGCCAGCAGGCTCTTGCCCCACCTCATCCCCCCTCATTTCCAGACAGCATTGGTTGCTTTTTATGGTGGCTGGTAAGTGTGGGTTGGCAGTGGCTGGTAATGTCACCTCTGCTGCCCACCCATCAGACCTTAACATGGTTCTTCTCTCCCTGTTGTGCCCATTCATTCCCTCCAGACCTGCTGCTCCTCCATATCCCTCCCCCGCCAGCAGAGTGCAGTCCGTTCCCAGCACTGTGTGGAGAACCAGGCCCTGATCAGATCATTCAGGTCACTAACAGCCTGGCTGGCAGGCTCCTTCCTCCCCTGCTGCCTCGGGCTAGGCTGGCACCCAGGGAAAGTTCAAGACTCTCTGGCTCGGGGCACAGGCCAGCAGGAAACAAGTCCTGCATGTGCCAAAGCCCCACACAGAGCTGACATGGTAAAGCTTCTCTGCCTCTCAGCTAAGCTCTGCAGTGGTGGGGTGGAAGCTATTTCCATCCTGTTTGCACCCCAACCCTTCAGCACAACAGCCCCCTGGACAAGGGCATATCACCTTCTTCACAAACTGTGCACACTAGGTCTTGCCCCCAGGGAGTGCAGGGCTATTCTGTCCCCTAGGCAACCTCTCCTGATGAGCCACCTCTCTGGCCGGGTTCGCTGAAGCACCTGCAGATAGATTCTCTGAGCCTTGGAGCTCAATGCATCCTTTTGGCTTAACCTCTTCCTGCTTGTGCTTTCGCCAGGGGAAGGAGGTGGCTGGGTTATATCAGTGACCAGCAGCAGCTTGGAGGTGTTAGTTGCCTTTTGATACTGTGCAGGCAGGAAGGGACAAGCTGCTTCTAGCCACAGAGGAGCCAGGAGGGAAAGGGAAGGGAAGTGGGGAGAGGCAGGAGGGAACAGATGACCTCTCCAATACATGGGCTAGGTCACCCCTACTCCCCAAACACAACCCCTCCCCCCCGAGATGGAAGCAGTTCCCATCCATTCCCTCTCACATAATGCTAAAATGTCGCTGGTGGCCATGCTCTGGTGGGAACTCTGAAAGAAATCTGGAGAGAGGGGGCTGTGACCTTGTGTGCCTCCCCCCAGATGTTGCCTTGAGAAAATGCAACGCCAGGTACCAGGAGAGGCAGGTCCATCCTGGGGACCCAGCCAGGCATAGAGGGTTGAGAACACTGGGCAGGGAGGTTTGGGTCATGTTGATCAGTCACACCATCCCTGTGTGTGAGAGGTGTCCGGGAATGTGTGTGCGTCACCTCTCCCTGGGCAAACCTGAAAGATAAGAAGGTAGATTAAAAAGACTCTAGCTACACAGTATTTATTTTTAACAGGGGCTTATTTGAACATATGTACTGCATAGTTCTGTTTGATTGACATTGAATTTGCTTGAATATGAGTAATTTTACCAGGTGTCCCATATTCAGCATAGGGATACATGATCACCGTAACAATTATCATTAAGCATTTTTCAGTTATCAATTTAAACTTTCACAGTTAGAGGTATAGATAATTATTTATGGACAGGCATTGAGATTAATGAAGTTAAAAACTTACAAATGCACCTTGCCAACATATACAAAATAAATATCTTTAAATCAACATCATTTGCTACTCCATTTGTAAAAAGTCTAATTCAAAAGCCTAAATCACTGGAATTTTTTACTCTAAGTTCTCATGCAACATTGTTCTAGTTTTGCCTATCTGTACATTTCAATTATTATTAATTGAAGTCTAATCCTTCTGTGCCTAAGCAAGTGCTATGCTGCCTCTGTACCCAGACTCTGGACACTGCTACGGGATTTGGAGAGAAGTGGGAGTAACTGCTGTTACCTGTCTACAGGGATTGGGCCGAGATAGTTCCTTTCCCTATTAGCCACTCATGGTACATCCATCTTTCTCAGGTCATTTCAGAGAGCAGTAAAAAACTTTGTGCTACTCTGTGCTGTTTCCCTGCACAGGCTCTCAGTTGCATCCACCCTCTGCATGGCCAACCTGCAGTTTTAAAAGGCTTTTTGGCTTTTTGGGAGTGAATAAGAAAGTGTTATTTATCCCAAGAACCAGAAGCCACTCAATGAAAATAATAGGAGATAGGAGATAAGATTAAAACAAATATAAGGAAGTACTTCCTCACATAACATGCACTCAACCTATGGAACTTGTTATATGGGGATGTTATGAAGGCCAAAAGTATAACAGGGTCCAAAAAGGAAATAGACATGTTAATGGAGCATAAGTCCATCAATGGTTATTAGTCAAGACATTGGGGCTACGTCTAGACTGCCCCCTCTTGTGCAAGAGAATATGCAAATGAGGCAAAGAGGAGACTATCTGGCACCTCATTTGCATACTTAATGAGCCTCCATTTTGCGCCATTTTTGCGCAAAACCCCTCTCTTGCGCAAGAGCCGTTCTGCTGCTTTTTTTCAGGAAGAAAGGCTCAAGAGGAGGGGGTTTGCGCAAAAAGGAGCCGTGTAGATGGCTCCTTTTTGCGCAAAAGCCCCTTGTGCAAATGGCGGCTTATTAAATATGCAAATGAGGCACAGTGATAGTCACCGCTTTGCCTCATTTGCATATTCTCGTGCGCAAGAGGGGGTAGTCTAGACATAGCCTGGGTGTCTGTGACTGCCAGAAGCCGAGATTAGATGTCAGGCAATGGATCACTTGATAACTTGCCCCATTCTATTCATTTTCTCTGAAGCATCTGGCACCAGCTTCCATTGGAAGACAGGATACCGGGCTAGATGGACAATTAGTCTGGCCTATTATGGGCATTCTTATGGTTTTTATGGCAAGATTTAGGTTTAGTTTGATATCCAGCAGTAGTGAATTTCATATCTATGTGCTCAAATAAATTGGTGCAGCAATATATATGGTGTGACTAGGTGAACAATTTCCAACCCCTGCATGTTATTAGCACAACCATGAGGCAATCAGATCACTTGGTTTGATCAATCTATTTTATTTACTTGTATATATTTAGGTATATTTATTGGAATAAACATCATTAAAATAAAGGGACTATGAAATATTTTCTGAATTATTCACAAATGTCTCGACTCCCATCCTTTACCTGCTCATTCTCCACACTTAACTGGAGATGATTTATCTGGAGCCTTACAAACTATTTAAAATGGTAAATTATTATTAAAACATGACAAAAGTCAGTGGAAAAATGCAGCTCATTCAAAGAGGAATTCCAGTCCAAAAGATTTTCCTCACTTATGACAGTCTCTTACCCAAGGAAAAAGCAATATAAACTAACCAACTGGATATGTTATCACTTTGTGTTAAAGTAAGTGCAAAGAAAGAAAAGATAAAAGAGCTGTAAATTATACTTGAGGGTAACTTTTTTATCTGATCATAAAGCACATGCCCAAGTGTGATGCTTCACTGCCCTGAGACTACTGGCAGAGTTATTTATAGAGACCATTTGGATGAGAATTTTGTTTGTTTTGCAGTCTTTTGGCGTTTCATATTTAGACTTCTGGAGATCCATCTTTCATGTCGAGAGGCAGGTACTGGAAATTCAGGTGTGAGGTTTTTTCAAATTTGTCACTCATTTTCATTAATAGATTCATTCACACTAACCATTAAAACATGGGATATGCTATTCTCGATTATTTTTTGTCTGTGGATTTATTTTATTATTTCCAATGGCTGAGATTAGCTGAGCCGGTGCATACAGCATCAGCTCCTTATAACAGTTCCAGATTTACGCACAAGCTAAATAAGATACAATTTAGGGCCTCAGCTTATGAGAGGCCTCTAAATTTAAAAAAATTACTAGTTTTTAGTTGCATCCTAACCTATGTACCAGTATATATGCAAATATAAAATTTAATTATTTCTATTTTTATTGTCCTTTCTGTTAGAATAGCACACAGTTTATAATGCTGTGAGGCCTCTTAAATTTGATATATTTTAAGGCCTCAGTATGTCTTAATCCAGCCCTATTTATAAACCATTGGCAGAAGCAGGGAAAGTGGCAAAGTGCATTCACGCACATGCTCTCTCCATCCATCTCTTGGGTCAGATTCTGATACTCTTATTCTCCTTTAATAGTACTTTGCTTTTCACTTTAAATCAGTTTGCTCGCTCCAGGGATAGGTTACTACTCAGTTTGAGGAAGAGCATCCTTCTGTATTAGGGGTGTGTATGTTTGGGGGCCATAGAATAAATTGCCCAGGGAGGTTGTGGAATCCCCATCTCTGGAGATATTTAAGAGTAGGTTAGATAAATGTCTATCAGGGATGGTCTAGACAGTATTTGGTCCTGCCATGGGGGCAGGGGACTGGACTCGATGACCTCTCGAGGTCCCTTCCAGTCCTAGTATTCTATGATTCTATGATAGTCATTTGTTCTTCATGAGGTGCTTTTACTGGAGCAATGCAATGTGCTGTGTATTTAAAATGCTATAAAATGACTGTTTCTCCCTTAGTTAAGGCTAGATTTTGGCTAGACCTCCATTAATGTGTAATGGCAGTAGAGCATGAGTAAGAAGTCTTCTTTCTCTTTGAACCCCTTATTCCAGCCACAATGTGGCTAAAGGTGCCTATGAACATCTAGTTGTAGCTACACTAGCCATCCCAAAAGAGAGAGAGGGCAATGGAATGAGAATCCCTGTCCCTTTCCCCAACCGAAGCAAAATTCAGAAGGTGAATATAAACTGTCGTTTTCCTCATGGCCCTGGAGCTACCCACCCTTGACTTAACTCCAAGAGGCCATGCAGCAATTCTGATGAAGTTTGACATGCTTGTCCCTGAAAATTTCCACAGCAATGTAGCCCTTTCCACATCCCACTTCTGTGTGGGATTCTTGTGAGACACCACAGTCTAGTCCTTCACTGTTACCATCCAAGTGTTAACATAAAGAGAAAAATGGCCACTCTTCTGTCTTAAATTATTTTCACTTTCCTGGCAAATCTTTTCAGGTGAATGCTGCTACTTTCCACAAATGATGGCTGCAGATCAGTTTTAGCTGAGATTTTTTTTTTCTCCTGGCAAAACCCAAGCACCAGTCCAGGAGTGTGACAGAATGTGTGAGACGGTATACAAGTTCAGAAGATTGTCTTGCAACCTCAGCAAAAACATTTTGCTTTGTGTTGCTATTTTTCAGTAGCTTAATAGATTGACTATTGAAACATTTAATACATAGTAAAATCGTTGTGTTTCTCTAGAAAGTCCATGAGCTATGCAAGTCCTAGATATTGTCTTTGATTCACTCCATCCATTGACTCAGCTCCCGGACACATCAGTGCTGCTGGTATCAGATATGCTAAACACTGAAATAGATTCCCCCTTATGAACAGAAACAGAAAATGGAAACTGTATTAAGATAAACCTTGTGCTCTTTTCCAGCTAAAATGAATTTTTGTTATCCTTTTTGCTGCTTCCATAATCTTATTTCGCTGTTCCCAGAAGACTGAATTAAGAGCTCTAGGCTACATTTTCAAAAATAACAAATAATTTAGGTGTCTGAGGTTTTTCGATGTCCAACTTGAGGCACTTGGAAGAGGCCTGATTTGCAGAGGGTTGGTGCTCAGCCCTTTCTGTAATGCATTATATACTATAACCTTTATCTCTTTCAGACATTGAAATACAGACAGGCAGACATCAGACATTTAAGGCATCTCTGCTATTTTAGCAGAAAGGGAGTGGGTGGCAGCTTTGATTTCGCACAGCAAGGGGAGTCCCCAGACAATGTAGAGCCAGCGCGGGTAGTCCTACCATGGTCTCTGTCCAGACTCCTGGTTAGTGGTGCAACAGGGCAGGTAAAGATTGAGGCTAGAATATTCTGCATTGTGGCTAAAGGGTTCCTGGGCTAGGATTAAGCCAACATAGGTCTAACCTCAGAAATAAGCAGCTATAGCCAGCACCTTTGCAACCTATCCTTTTAGCTGATCACAATATTTATATGCATTTTTCTAATACAAATAAAGAGTACAAAGGGAGCTAGGTAGAGGCACCCATGTCTCATGCTACTTTTTCAGGCTTAACAGCAGAAGTGGCCAATAAAATGGTGGTGGTTTGCCAGGGTTAGCTCCTGGTGAGCTGCTGCTGCTTATTTACCTGCATCTTTTCAGCTATGGGCGATTGCAGCTCCTGTTGACCATGAATTGCCATTCCCGGCTAATGGCAGCTGCGGGAAGTGGTGTGGACCAGGACACCACATCCTGCAGCTCCCATTGGCCAGGAACAGTGATTTTCAGCCAGTGAGAGCTGCAATCACCTGTACCTGCAGAGGAACAGATAAACATAGCGGCAGTGGCCTCCCAGGGCTAACCCTGGTGAACTGGATTCAGACCATGGGCTGGCATTTGTCCATCCTTGCTTAACGGTATAAGGTTGTAACGCATTGTCTACAAAAATCTTCCAAAAGAGAGCCACTGTAACCTTACAAATAAACTTCCCTCAATTGCTTAGCAAAAATGTCAATTTCTCTCCCTCCCTCCTGTCAGGATTTTGTGTGCCATGGGAAAAAGTACATAAAATCATATCAATATGCATGGAAAACAGGTATTGCAGATTCATTTAAACTAAACTAAAATTTTTCCTTTCCTTTTTTTGAATTTTGAACTCCCAAATCCTTAGAATCTAAGAGACGAATAACAAAAATGTCATGGGACAACAGTTTAGGGAAAGGAAAATGTGATGAAGTGGTGGTAAAGAAAATGAGGTAGGGAGGCTTTTTACAATATCAGGGCTTTAAGGGGAGGGATTTGAAGAGGAGTGTGAACTATACCTGCAATATGACAGTTTGGAGAGACTGGATTTTATCAGCTTGAAAGTGGGACAGGCAACCAGCAATTAAATGCATCTATTCCTTGTCAGGCTAAGAGCATTAAGTAGCAAATATTTTAAAAAGTAGTGCAATTACAGTACTGCACTGACACATTTGCTGAAGTTTCAGTGTTATGGCTTTTTGGTTTTACTAGGTTTTTAGTATTTGCAAATGCTGCAATTTTTTCTAATTGCATTTAAAATGAAAATGGAAAACCTCAAACTCTGTTAAAAAGAAGGGCATAGACAGAGGCGGCAAGGATGAGCATAGGGGTCAAGGAGAAACTGGAAGTTTTTTGGCTTGCATATGGTGTGGATTACATGGAGTCCACAGCAGGTTCTTTAAGATAGAAAAATATAGGCAGTAAAGGGTTATATAGGTCCCGACACTTTCAGAAAAGAGGTTAGTTGGCTTATGTGCAAAAAGACTTTATGTCTTTCATCTTAAACGAGCCTAGGCAGTCCCCTCATCTTTGGCCTTTAGAGGATTATGTACCTGCCTGGAAAATGAAAAGTGAATTCCTCGCTGACTAAAACATGCCCTGTTGTGTAATCATGCTATGTTTTGAAATGGATTTAGAGCCCTGGAAATTACCACAACTGGAGCTGCCTTCTAAATGGTCAGTGATGCCAGGAATACTTAGGCTCAGTTCTTAATTTCTGTGCAAAAATTACACTTTAATCCAACAAGTATATTTAAAGATGCTCTAAAGTGTTCTACCAGATATGAAATTATACCTTTGATTGACTCTTAACTGAGTCAAATTTTAGAGCACAGTACTGTGCTATGGTAAAATCGATCTAGAACACTACACTAAGCCATGACTGCAGGCCCACAAATTTATGTCACAAAACGGAAGATTTTAAGCTGATGTAACTGGTCAGAGCACCATTGATGTTAAAGTAACTATGATAATGTATGTCAGCTTTGGCTCTGCTCTCAGGTCTGCCTGGTCCAGTCTTCAGAGCTCAACACACCTTCCCACAATTTGTGATTCTAAAGATCCCATAAATATCAGAGAAATGAAGCTACCCTATATCCTCTGCCATGAAGAATATCTGCCCTTTGGGTCTTCTCTCCTAAACATATTCCTTCCATTATCCATCCACAGCTCTCTATTCTTCTTCCCACCTGGTAGAAAGGAAGGGGAAATTTGAAGTTCTGTTAGTACACTAATATATTTAACCCAATGCAAACCCCTTAAAAGAGACACACTGTACCAATTCAAAACAGGGCATTCACTGATACAATTTTTGTCAGTAACTTACCATGCTAAATTGCTCTGGTGTAAACCCCATTTTGCAATGATGGAGCCCCATTGTGCAGCTACATCAGTGCAAAAACACTCTCATCTAGGCAAGGATAAGAGATCGCTTTTCCCATTTGGAATGTAAGGCCTCCTTTGTAGAGAAATAATTAGTGTAAATAAAATGCTGATTCCACTTCCTGTTTATGTCTTTTAGAGAATCAATAAGGAAATAAATGGCTTTTATTTTGTTCATTATTAATATAGTTATTGGCCCAAACCTTATGTCCTTGTCCTAATTGTTGAGTGTTTTGTCCTTGACTGCAGACACGTAAGGTGCATCTATACTGCACCCATATCTTGAAATAAACTACACAATTTGAGTTATGCAAATTGCATAGCTTATTTTGAGCCAATTTCAAAATAGCTTATTTTGTTATTTGGTGCAGTCTACACAATGCTAAATTTTGAAATAACCCGCTATTCTGAGCAGGTCCCTTACTCTTCGTGGAATGATATTAACAGAGATGTCGGAATAGCGAGCCCGCTATAATTCGAAATAACGGGTATGCTGTTAAGACGCAGGATAGCTATTTCAGGATACTGTAGCCATCACGAGGAAAAAGTCATTCCTACTTCCCTCTCATTTTTGCCAATGATAAGAACTTGCTTTTCATTAGAACTAAACACCATGGGGCAGTCTGTGACTTAGGGAAAAATAGACCCATGTATAGAATGACACTGAACAACTCTACCTCAGAGAATTGTGACTTCTTCCCAACGCCACCCTCAATCCTGGATATAGAAATGTGAAATCTGCTTTTACCCTGTGTCACATGGCAATTAGTTTCCTCTGCTTGTCACACCAGCTCAGTACTGTAAGCTGATCTTGCCTTCTCTCCAATTACTCATATGATGGAGGAAATACTATCCCATCCACCTCCACTTCTTCATCTGTATTCAGATTACCCCATGTAAGAGAGTGTGTTGGAGTCTTATTCCACCTAACTCTCCTCTATGGCTGTGTAAGGGCCAGCTACAACCTGACTGTATATGAGAAATGAAAAGAGGAAACACAAATATAAAGACTGGCAAAATACATATTTCTTCTTTGAGTAGTAGCCCTATGGATGCTCCACTTCAGATGTGCATGTGCCACTTGAGCCTTTGATTGTAGAGTTTCAATACTAGAGTCAGTTTGACCCATGTATGTCTACATGTTTGACCCATGTATGTCTACAGTTTGACTACACATGTCCTACCATGGGGTTCAGGGCTGGCATTAGACTGAGGCCCAGAGCAGAAACTAAGGAGTAGGCCCCCAGCCCATCTCTTACCTGCTCACACATTGGATTTCTGCAACATTTCTGAAGCCCACACCTGTGTCCTGCTGCATGGGGCCACCTGCGGTATGGGGTCCTGAGCAATTGTCCTGCTTGCTACCCCATAATGTCAGCTCTGTGAGGCTGTTTAGACCTATGGGGATCAACTGCCCTTAGTTCCTTCTCAACTGCCTAAGCCTTGAGACAGATCATTTAGCATGTCAGCTTCAGTCGGTCAAGCTTGTTTTGACTTGTTTATTTTTTTAGTAGTTAGATTTGATTTTATGAAAACATTATTTCTTGTCCTCTTATTTCACTCTTCTCCTCATGGGAGGTCCTCCCTCTCTTGGGGCGGGGTGTGTGTGTGTGTGTTCGTGTTCAATTTAGGGATGTAATTGGTTAAGCAGTTAACTGGTAAGCATCATCCTTATTGGGTAATGCTTACCGGTAACTGGTTAATCAGCAGCAAGCTGGGTTGGAGCAGCCCCCCGCCCAGGGGATTCTGGTTAAATGGTTATCCAGTTAAATGCAATGTTTAACTGGTTAAATGGGTTTTACATCCGTAGTTCAAATGTTGCCTCACTTGTCAGGAGGTGATGAGGATCGGTGATGGGCATTCCCAGTGCATTCATTGTTTTTTGGGGGTTACACATGGGAGATCCCAAAGATCCCTTCCCACTCTGTCCAGTTCCAGGGGTCCCAATGACCTCCTAAACCAGGGAAAGAAAAAGCAGGGCTTCTGAGAAAGACATCACCTACTATCTCTGGCCTTACTGCACTGTACTCTTTGTCCTCAAAACTGATATTTCGACAGTTTGGTTGAGGATCCAAATTTTCTTCAAATGTTCAGGATACTTAAACTATTTATGTAGTCTTGATGACCCTCACCTCAGCCTGAAGAGTCAGCATAATAGAGGTGTTAATGGCAGATCCCCCTTTACTACATTTTTCAAGGACTATATCTGTATCCTAAATTCCTGCTGAAAGTGTCTTTCGACTTTGACACTAACCTGGTTGTCCATCTCCCAGTTTTTCCCCTAAACCACACCAGACTTGGGAGGATGTGGTTCTGCCAACTCTAGATCAGGGACATTAGCCTTGGAGGTCTTCCTGGTTGTTTGAGTCCAGTGTTGGAAGATCTAAAGAGTCCATAGTATCCATCAAGAGACTCTCTAGGTGAATTTCTGGTTATAACATTTCCTGTTATGAATCTGCAGCTATACAACCTCCTTCTAGCTCCTGTTCCATATGGTTTCTCTTTACTTCTATGGTGCTTTTCAAGATCATTTCTACCACTGAGATGTACAAGGCTGCAATCTGGACTTCAGTTCACACTTTTTCCAGACACTATGCAATTGTCCATTCTTCTAAACTGGTGCTGCTCCTGGGATGCAATCTTATCTACAGTCTTGGACTCAGCTCTCTCTAGTTGGGGATAGTGTTCAGAAGTTACCTGAAGTTGAGCACCCATCTGGCCACCTCAAAGAAGGAGTGGTTACTCACCAGTGCAGTAACTGGAGTTCATTGAGATGTGTCCCCCTATGAGTGTTCGTCTACCTGCCATCTTCCCCTTCTGCTTCAGAGTCTCCTTTGTGGGACTTTGAGGTATAGAAGAAATTGAGAGTGGTTTGCCCATGTGCCCCTACATAGACTTGTTGCAGGGCATGAGGATGTATGGGGCACATGAAGGACCTGAACACACACTGCTAATGAAACTCCCTGATTGAAGGTGCCTTGAGGGCATGTTCACCTGAAGAAGAGCACCTGGGAGGGCAGCTCAAAGAGCTGCACAAGATGAATAACTTCTTCATACTTATTTTGTTTAATGAATGAAGTCACTGGTTACATTTCTACATTGGTTTATTTTTTCTAAAGATAATATCTGCTTTCCCCCCAATTCCATGATGCATAATGGAGCAGTCCAAAGAATGCATTTCTCCTGAAACATATGCTATTATTCTGTTCTCCATTCTTTTAGAACTATTAAACCATCATTCACCTGAGTCTACCTATCTATCGCTTTAATTTTCTCAATTTATATCTATTCATAGAAAATCATCACCAAGATCATCCTTATGGCAAAGATACTAATAAGCTTATGGCATACATCATTGCTCTATATGGAATGAACTTGATATGAAATTCTCCATAGAAAAAAGTAAACCTAGACAGCCTTGCCTAAAGGACAGCATAAGGGCTGGCTGCAGCAATGGTGCCCGGCTGCTATATATATATGTTTCAGGTTCTTTTTCTTAACAGAACTTTTAGTTAAAAAGCCCTTTGAATGAAAAAGTATTGACCAATTTCAGTATTAACATACTTATTATTCACTTGCAACTGAGAACTAGTGTGAAGGCATGAAGTCTCTGTAGATGCTTGTGTGGGTGGGTGTAATTCAGTCTCCTACTAGGGTGAAATTTCTATAAGGAGATATAGGTTGCACCAGAACTCTGGTCCAGCAACATCTGTGGTCTGGAAGGACCTCAGATGTCCCAGAATCAGAGCGTCCCAGTGTGCTGTGTAGGGTGGAGGGGCTGGGTGTTGGTGCCATGGGGGAAGGAAAAGATGCACAGCCCAGCTGGGTGTGGAGGTGGGAGTTGGGAAGCCAAGCGCGGAGCTCAGCTGGGCTGGGGGATGGGATCGGGAGCAGGGGCGTGGGGAGCAAGGAAGCCTGGAGTGTGTGTGTGTGTGGGAGGGAGGAGGGCAGGAGGTAGGGCTGGCAGTGGGTGGGGGGAGGGGCAGAAATATCCCTCATCCCAGACCAGTCAGGTCCCGAGGATGCTGACCAGGGAGGTCCAAACTGTAGTGAGATTTCCTCTGCAGTAGCCCCTTTCACTCATTTCCCTGTAGAGGGGTTAATTAGTCCTTCCATTATTTAATCTGTGTGCACTATATATACTTAGAATAATGGAGGCAAATTCAGAGGCTATGCATTTTATACATTAAAAAACTAGTGTGACTCCAGCCCCTAGGCTTGAGCTGTTCTGTTGGATGTACCGCAGGAGGTTGGAGTCATTTTTGTTGCAGGAATTATGACATAAAGGGGGCGATTTAAAGACTTTGTTTTAAATATTACTTTTAATATGAATACTTACTTCATGAGTTGCATAATGTGTTCATTAACTAGATGGGTGAAGTAATGTCTTTTATTTGACTTTCTCTTGGTGAGAGACGAGCATTTGAGCTTAAACAGAGCTCTTCCTCACGTCTTGTCTTTCTTGTCAACAGAAGCTGGTCCAATAAGAGATATTACTTTATCCACCTTGTCTCTTTAATATTCTGGGACTAATACAGCTACACTAACACTGCAAACATGTTCATTAACTATTCACTTCAGCTTGAAACAAAGCTTTCAATTCTTTTATATGGGAAATCTCCTCTGGTAAATCAAGTTAAATGTATGAAAGGAGATCCTGACTAATAAGCAGATGCCTGGTTCTAATAATGATATTAAGCTATCTGGTCTCCTGCTCATTTGTAATGTGGCAGATAACTCTCTTTAAATTAAATAGAGGTTCTATCTATCTATCTAGCTATCTAGCTATCCCTTCTTTGATTCTTTAGAGTAATAGACCAACCTCTCTCAAATAAGTTCTGTCTGAGTGGCACATTAATCTAACTTTTCTTCAACTTGGTATGGATTTCTCAAGAAATCATGCTATTGAGAATTTTTTTTAATAGTATGACTGGCCTTAATTAAGCCTCCATTTTTGTGTACCTAACTAAGTGTAGGTGCAAATAGTGCTTGCAATTTTTTGTAGAGCAAATGTAGAGGCTAGTGTCTGAGGCCTTGTAAACACTACATCAGAAGGTCAAAGTAAGATATGCAACTCCAGCTATGTAAATTATGTAGCTGGAGTCGACGTATCTTACATTGCGTTTCCACACCATCCACACAGTGGGAGGCCAAGGGGAGCATACACTCCCATCGGCTTCCCTTACTCCTTGTGAGGAGCAGGAGTACTGGCACTGATGGGGACCACCTCTGAGTTTGATTTACCAGAAGATTGACCATGGCAGCATCGATCTTCCATGTAGTGTAAACATGCCCTGAGAAACTGATAATCAAAATCTGAATGAGAAGAGATTAAGTATCATATTTTTTGACATTTTTTCTCAAATTAGCATTTTTATATAATATAGCTGCTTTTAACTCTCCAACCATCTATAACTAATTTCCTTTTCTTAAAAAACTGCCTAACTACAATTACTATTGCTGACATGTAGACTTTACCTCAAACTTGGTATGTAGTTTAAAAACTTGAAGTTTTGAAATTATTCAAAAGTCAAGCTATATTTTACAATGTTTAGACTTGGGTTGAAAATGGCTTAATTCTTAAAGGGATAGTATCAACTTTCAACTCATTTTAGGACCAAAATGTTCAAATATGTATGAATATATAAGTATGCATATCACGTATATGCATTTATAACATGTAAATTATATGTTAAAGGATTTCACAAAACCTAATGTTAAAGACCTGCTTTTACCACTGTGGTACTCCAGTTTAATTTCAGTGGCTTTACACTGAAATAAAACAGAAAAAACCAATGGTGAATAATAGACAAAATATGTTTTTAACTCAATAGAAACTGTTCATATTTTGGTTTTTAAGTATTTCCCTTTCAGTTCAGAGAGCTTAAAAACAATAACACACTGCTACTACATGAAAATCAGAAACTAAACTGGCCCATCTATTCTTTCTGTCCAAGCTGAGCAAAATGCAAAACTCACTGAACATCTTAAAAGGGTGCCAAGCAAATGGGATGCTTTTTAATTCTTTCAGTCTGAATAATCTAAAGTGTTATTGCAAACAGCGGCAAGGAATTCCTTGCAAATGAATTGCAGTTTCACAGTGTCTCATTAAATTAATATTCAAATAAGTCCAATGAGCTGATGTTCTACTCCAAGCAATCTGCACTCTCAAGTGTCAAAGCTTCAAATTCAAAACCCATGAAGCTTTATGGCTCTACCAACTAGTGACACTGTGTTAAAGCAGCAGAATTTACTCTATAGACTACTGACTTGATGACCTTTGAATATATACCTTAAAAAATACCAGTTTAAAATAATCCTAAACATATAACACTTTCTTATGTGTTCAGTTATATTTCTAGTTTTGCTTCACATCTTGATTTATATTTCATATATTTTTAAAGTGACATTTTAAAAAATGTTATATTTATTACTTATAAACTTACTTGCCATGAAAAGGAGGGGAGAAATGTTTTTTCCAAGGTTATGAAAGAGGACTAAAGAGAAACATTTGCTACGAACCCAGCAATTTCATTGTGCACCAAATGAGTATTTTTAATAAATAACAAGTGTAAACAGTGGGCAGGATTCTGCACCATTAATACCAAGTAACTTCAGTGGACTGAGCCCAATGTCAGTTGTTGACTAAAATGTGATCTTGAGCATTCTCAAGATGTTAATTGTGTGCCCATAACTGGAACCTCAATTAACACCCCCAGTTGCTGAAGTTTGTCTGCCAATTTTTTTAATATTTCTTAATCTGAGGGGCTGGGTCCCCTGCAGCTTCTGGATATTCAGGGAACAGCACTTGTCAAGACTACTTCTTGCTATATGCGCTTACCAAGATGACTTTTTTTTTTTTTTGGACAGGACTTTGACTCAATTGTCCATATCCTTGTTACCTCAGGGTTGGATAATGCTAAGTGGTCAACATCGTCTAAGCATCTGGAAATTGAATTAGCAGTGAGACTATAATTGACAGATATTTTTTTCTCCCTCTCCCTTCTTATTCTGAGGGTGGTCCTTTTTTCTCCACTCAAGCTTATCTCATCTGAAGAAGTGGGTTTTGCCCACCAAAGTTCATGATACTATCTATTCAGCTCTGGTGAGGCCACATCTGGAGTATTCCGTCCAGTTCTGGGCCCCCCACTACAGAAAGGATGTGGATGCATTGGAGAGGGTACAGCAGAGGGCAACGAAAATGATGAGGGGGCTGCAGCACATGACCTACCAGGAGAGACTGAGGCGTTTGGGCTTATTTAGTCTACAGAAGAGAAGAGTGAGGGGGGATCTGATAGCAGCCTTCAACTTCCTGAAGGGAGGTTCCAAAGAGGATGGAGAAATGCTGTTCTCAGTAGTGACGGATGGCAGAACAAGGAGCAATGGTCTCAAGTTACAGCGGGGGAGGTCTAGATTGGATATTAGGAAAAACTATTTCACTAGGAGGGTGGTGAAGTACTGGAATGGGTTCCCTAGGGAGGTGGTGGAATCTCCATCCCTAGAGGTTTTTAAGTCTCGGCTTGACAAACCCCTGGCTGGGATGATTTAATTGGGATTGGTCCTGCTTTGGGCAGGAGGCTGGATTCGATGACCTCCTGAGGTCTTTTCCAGATCTATCTATCTATCTATCTATCAGTCTCTAAGGGTGTATCTACACACCAAATTATTTTGGAATAATGGCTGTTATTCCGAAATAACTATGCGAGTGTCTACACAGCAATTCCGTTATTGAAATAATTTTGAAATAACGGACGGCTTATTCTGACTTCTGTAAACCTCATTCTACAAAGAATAATGCCTATTCCAAAATGGCTATTTCGAAATAAGGCGTGTGTAGACGCTCCACTTCTGCTAATTTGAAATAGCCCCTCACCAGGGCCATTCTAAGTTATTCCTCCTGGGGCGCTAAATCGAAATAGCTATATTTGGGAAGCCAGCCTCGGACTAATTTTGAGGCTTCCCTGCAGTGTAGACATACTATTGAAAAATAAGCTATTTTGAAATAACTGTTCTGGAATAGCTTATTCCGAAATAACGGTGCAGTGTAGACGTATCCTAAGATGTCACAGGGCTACTCCTTGTTTCTAATGCAGAATGTATATGAGGTAGTGTTTTACACAGATAGCACATTATACTTGATTAAGTTATGTCCAGTCTAGTTGGTAGTACTGAAACCTAGTGGGCTGATTGTCTGGCTATACTGAAAGGAGGACAGGAGACATCTGACATGGGTTTAATCAGGGTGCAACTTTATTAGGTGAACGAGACTGCAGCCTACTCCACTAGCCATATCCTCTCTCGTTGTGGAATTGCTCATCTGTGCCTGTTTCACCCTACCCAGGCTAGAGGAAGGATGGAATTGTTCCCCTTCCCTTTTTCTTACTGTTCTGCTTCCGCATGGAGTCATGCAGCTGAGATATGCTGAAGTGCTGTGTTTCTTCCTGCTTCAGTCTGTTGTGTGTAAAATGGAAGTTTGAAGCGCAGAGCTGCCCCTTTTAAACCTGCATTCCTATGGCATGAGTCAGCAACCATGCTGGCCCTTTGGCAGCAGTTTTCATCCCACCCCCAGCCATAAAGTACTGTTCAGCCACCCAGCCAGCCAAATACTCCTTCCTCTGCCCTGCCTAAAGGTGCAGGATAATCATGACTGGAATCTTAAGACTGGAAGCTTAAAATCTCTTTAGGAAGGACTGAGTGAGCAAAATGCAAGTGGGAGTGGCAATCTTTCTAAAAAATGACATTACCTGTTTCCTAGTCCCTAATAACTCTGAATTAAATAAGATTAAATGCTTATACATCAATGTCCTAATAGATAAAGCAGAAGATGGATTATTAGTTGGTGTTTGCTACAAACCAGCAAATCGAAGTCGGGACCAGGATGACTGGCTCCTTTCATGCCTATCTACAATGCGTAGGGAAAAAAAAGTAGTTCAATCACAGGGGGCTTCAATTTGAGTGACAGGAGGAGCGCTGGTGGTCTCATACTGCTCATACAAAAACATCTGGAATTTCTAAATTATATAGATGACTTACAGGTTTTATCCAGAAAAGTTTCCAAACTCTGCATTTGAAAAGTCAATGGAGAAAAAGTTCAAAAGAAATTCAGTGTTGGTGCATATCATTTGAAGAGAAATGAGAAAGGCAAATCACCAATTTGGAATACATTCAGATTTCTTATTAATGAAAAGGAAGATACTTAGAGTCCTACAAATCTGTGGATTCGGATATGGTTGTATATTTTGCCATCTTGGCAGACTGGATACAAGTTAATTATCACAGATGCATATTTAAATGTTTGTATCCAGGCAGAACACAAATTATCAGGTGAGCTTAGTTTTCTTGTGGAGGAGTCATTGATGGTAGTCCATTGGTAGAGTTATTCTGTAATATTAGTAGCTTTTTTTTGGGTGACATCCAAAGAAGACACTGCTGTGTTTCTGAGCTAGTCTACTGGACAACTCTTCAGTGACTCTAGCCACGCAGCACAGTCACAGTAGCAGCAAAAATGTTATATCCTGATATCTTACTTTTTACCTAATTTTAAAATCTGCAAATCTGTGGATTTAGGACTCCTCATAAAGGCAATGGATAGTTGTAAGTATTGTTATTGTCCCTTTATTATGAAAAAGTCTCTCACTCAAATCACTAAACTTGGACTAGACACATATTCAAGTCTTTTTCATCTCCTGTGTCCCTGATCACTCACAGTCAGATCACATACTTAATAATCCTTGAAAGAAAAAGAAAAAAAAAAAACCAACCCAATTCCCTCAGTGTCTGACACTTAGCACTTAATCTTAACAGTGCTGATTAGGAGTTTTCCTCTTGATCCCTCTCTGGGATGCGGTAAAAAAATCACCCAGATGCAAAAATGCTGCTTTGGATTATTCTTCTCTCTCTCTCTCTCTCTCTCTGCCTCTGAGTGCTTTTAAAACCAAAATCTATACCATTATAAAAGAAGAGGTGTCCATCATGGAGAACATTTGAGAATACACTGGAAGACTTGAGAAGTCTGGGCTGGGGGTGGGTCCTCCAATGGCCTAGTGAATAAGGCAGTTAACTTCCAGAGCCTAGAATGATGGGTTTGAGTCCCACCCCAGGAGCAGCCAGGCAGTTGCATCTAGCTTCCTGAGGGCTACAGCTGGCACAAGCTGAGGGGAGGGAGGTAGGTTACCAACTTCTCTAGGGCTGGGGCAAGCAGCTGGCTCTGACTGCAGAGCAGCAACTAGCCCAGTTGGGGGAGGCTGTATGCATGTTAGGGGGAGCTGCTCTGAGGTGTGCAGAGCAGTCATGGGCCTGTGGTGTAGGGGGTGGGAGTGGTACATGGGGGTTTCTAATAGTGGGATGTGGCACTTCCTGCTTTCAGCACCTTGCTTGGGGGACAATCCTCAGCTTCTCTGCAGCCAGGGCAGCTTTCAGTCTGCAGCTCCCAGCACCCCCACTCTGAGCAGGACAGGTCTCAGAACTGCCCCACCCCCACTGTGCAGGGCAGCCCCCAGCAACACCTTTCCCTGCAGCTGGGGACAATGCTGGCTCAGGTTTGCTCAGTCCCTGGGACTGGAGAGCAGCCCTGGCTGATTCCCATGGGGGCAGAACTGTGCCTGCAGAGCAGGGACCCCTGAACCCCAGCCCCAGTGCCTGTAACAGGGTTTGTTTATTGTCACAGTCACTCCCATGTGGCAGCCAGACACTGACTCCAAACAGGGAATCAGTTAGCAGCCCAGGGGCCAGGAGCGCCTCAGGGAGTCCAGCTGGCTGATGTGGGCAGGCTGGCCAGGATCCAGCCCACTGGCACCTGGATGATGGATTCTGGTGGGTATGAGTGCACAGTGTGCACAGACAGCACGAGGTGGGGATGGAAACAATGGGGGGACAGCCATGGCAGCAGCGGATCCTTCATGGGCAAAATGGCAGCTAGGTCTGCTTTTGCCATCTGCGCTAGGCCAACCTGAGTGTACATCTACCATCTCAATGGGATGGGTAATGCTAGTAAAGGATAATTTACACTTACAAAGGCTGATTTGAGATTTTTGCCTCTTCCGTTTTTTTCAGTCCTAGATGATTTCCCACCATTCCTAAGCCATTCAGAATTAGAACTAGTTGGGTTATTTTTGTCCGCTGGTTTTCTGTCAGAAAAATGCTATGTTGATGAAATGTAAACATTGTCACCAAAACCATGAATTTCAACACAAAATCCTGAAAAAGATTTTTGAAATTTCATTTAAAAATGAATTATATATAAAATGATTTAATGATTTTTCATTTTTATATTTTATTATTTTTACACAATTTGATGCCATGTCAGTAATAATAGTGAGTAATATGAAGCAAATGTAGTAGAGAGAAGTGATGCTGTAATTTATGCATTCTAATAGACTGGAATAACAATAATTAGAGATAATAGTGTAATCCTCCGTAATCTGAATAAGGTCTGTGCTTCATAATTAGAATTAAATACCAGATGATATTTCTTACTCCTCCTTTTGCAATCCACATCATTTCGGAGAAACAAAAAAATAGTTCCAGTTTCTCTTGTAAGGCAAATATAAAGTCTAAAGTCTACACAAAGTCTGAGGGTATGTCTACACAGCAAAGTTATATAGAAATAACAGCCATTATTTCGAAATAACTTTACTAGCGTCTACACAACCAAACCTCTATTTCAAAATTAATTCAAAATAGCAGAGCACTTAGTTTGGGAGAGGGGAGGGGGAAACCTGGGAGGAGGGAGCTGGAAGGAGGAGGCAAGGGGAGGAAGGGGGAGGAGAAGCTCAGGGTTAGGGGTCTTGCCGGCCCACCTGTCTCCCAGCACTGCGGGTGCGGGGGCCTCAGCGTCCCCGGGGGGAACAGGTATGGAGGGTTGGGTGAGTGGGGAGGAAGAAGTGGGAGGGGGAGCAGGAGTGGGAGGAGGAGCGGTAGCTGGGGCGGCTGCAGGGGCTGGAGTGGCAGCAGGCACCAATCTCTGCACCAGGGTCTGTAGGTGGTCTCGGATGGCATGGCCCTGGTCAAGCAGCTCCCGCAAGCTCTCCTGCCACAGCTGGAGGTCTTCCTGCACCCAGTGCTCCTGGCTGCGGACCTGCCTTCGCAGTAACCCCAGGTGCTGCCGCTGGTACTCCTCGTGGTTCCGGGTGAGCCTGCTGGCCCAGGTGCGGGAGGATGTCCTGGGAGGGGTGGTGCGCCCTGCACTCTGTGGAGAAACAAGAGAAGTGGTCAGTTATCCCTGGGGACACAGTGGGTGAAGCCCAGCTCCCCTCTGCAAGGCGAGGACGGCAGGTCTCCGCACCATCATGTCCTGCTATCCCCAGGAGTGTGAGCTGGCCCGGGACTGCACCCATGCCCCTGTGCTGTATATAGTGTGGGTGTGGGGGGAGGGAGGGAAAGGAGATGTGCCCTGCCTCTGCATAGAGGGGGCTTCTGGAGGGAAGGCATTGTGCAGTGTCCCTCCCTGGGATCAGGAGCATGTCATGTGCCTTCATACATACATGCGTGTGGGTAACAGGCCAGGGCCCCTGTGTGACAGCCGGCCGGGGCCAAATGCCCCAGCTGGCACAGCACGTGCACAGATTGCTGTGTGCTCCGTGGTCAGCAAGGCCCACACCCTGGGCTCCCCCCACCTGCCCCGCATAAGGGGACAGTGATGGCACTTACATGTCGAGGCCTCCCTGGCCTCGGAAGACAGTGGTGACATGGCTCCTGTGATGCCTCGGGGGACTCCTGGCCATCCTCCTCCTCCGTGTCCTGGTCAGGGCCCTCAGGATGCGGTCCAGGGCGTCATAATAGGGGAATGGGTCTGTGTCTGCCCCTGGTTGGGAGCTGCCCCCTGTGGCCCTGGCATAGGCCTGCTGCAGCTCCTTTATTTTCACGCGCACCTGCTGTCAAGGGGCGGTCCCTTTAAGCACAGGCCTCAGATAGCCTCAGGCAGCAGCCACACAAAGTAACTCCTGACAGGATACCCTGCTGGACCTGGTTCTGGCCGCCTTAAATGCAATTCAGCGTCCACTCAGTGTGGACGCGCTATTTTGAAATAGCAAAACGCTATTTTGAAATGCATTTTGTGTGTAGACGCGTTATTTCGAAATAACTTATTTCGAAATAAGATATTTCAAAATAACGCTGTAGTGTAGACATACCCTAATTCTCCTCTAATTAGCCCGGGTGTAGCTCTTTTTGTCTTCAGTTTGCTAGCACCATTGTGACTGAGAATAGCAATTAGCTCAAAGTGGGATTTTTTTGTCTTGAAAAATCTGCTTTATGGCATGTATAAAAAAGTTACAGGCTTTGCAGACCCACGCCTTGCTCAATTTTTTTTTAAAACCTCCATAAATTATGCACACTGTAATTTGCTGCTGTCATTGACATTGAATGGAGTAGCTGTTTGCTGGGTTGGTTTCCCAGTATAAATTATAGGAGCCTGAAACCTGCTCTAAATTATGCTGGTGGCCAAAATGGCTCCAAAGCCATATACCCATTAAAGTACCACCATGCTAGTGATCAACACTCGTTTTGTCCTAAAGTTAGCTATATAACACACTCACATGCGGTATCTCCTCATTTTTACCATGAAAAAGTATTTAAGTCAGAAATAAAGAATGACACCAGGATTGCCAAAGCGGTTGTTCTAAATGAATGAATACCACAGCATGATAAGTTTCCTGAATGATTCCTTTCCTGTGTTCTCCACCCTTGTTGCACACGGTGGCCCACGTCTGGGCCTTGGTAGTTTGAGTGGTATGTTTCTAGTATTCTATCCAAAATCTACCATGAATTTGTATATGATCTGTAAACACAATTCTAGGATCAGTTTTATAGGTAGGTAGAATATAGGAGACAGCTGAATACATTTGCATTGCTGCTTAAGGCAATAGCCTACAAAAGGAAATTGCAGAGAATTTAGGAACTGACGTTAGCAAAACTCTATGTAATGGGAAATGAGCATTTTACTTTAAATCAAAGCTGTTCCGTCCTAAAACCACCCTTTATAATGAGCTGAAGCAGGATTGGCTATTATTTGGCCCAAGTGGTTTAGAGAGGTGTCAGGTTCCTCTTTTAAACAAGCTTTCATCTTCACACAAGTGAGGCAGAATTCCTCCTGTATATGAGCATATCGCTATACATGCACATCGGCTACATGCACATAATGATGTGAGTGAATCTTTCATTTCTATTTCTCTGAAATCAATAAACAGCCTCTTTGCCCATGAAACAGTGAATGTTTCCCCAGTTATGTGCTATATGTGTAACTCTTGGCTCTCTCTGATATTTGTGCATCTTCTTATGCTTTCTCCCTCGGCTATAAATTGCGGAGGAGACAATGCCCATTAAGACTTCCTTGACCAATTTGAAAGTACAGTAGTTATTTATAGTCCCAGTTACATTAGTAGTTACATCAGTTAAAGTGCCTAGCAGATCAAGATAAACTGTAAACCAAAACCCATACTCTCTTGTTTGAAAAAAATCACCATGTCCAAACTTTCCTTTTTTCCAAAATAACTTTAGGAAGAGGATAAAATAAATGAGAGGACTGAGCCAGAAGGCTAAGAGTAGTGGCTGCACTGTTCTGAGTTATTTACTTAGGTCTGTTCAACTATAGAAGAACCCAGCTCAGAAACTGCATGTCTCTCCTGTGATGAACTGGTCTGTGAGGTATGCTATTTTTCAGAAAGGTATGCATACAGACAGAATAAACGGGATTCAAATACTGTGAAAAGGATTGTGCATGAACATGGAAATGAAATTACTTTGTGTGAATGTGACAAGAGGCAACTGAATGTAAAGTATGCTGTACAAAGCCAATATAACTAGTTTCCAGTGGGTTATACATACATCTTTTTTATAAATCTCCCACAAGTTGGAAGAAACCCAGCTGTTTCTTAGGTCTGGGATCCATATACCTCACCAACATATAATACTTTTTCTTGAGGAAAAGAAAGAGAAGGTTGAAAATATCTAATTAAATCTCTTAGGTCTGCTACTTCTTCCTGTCTGAAACACTTCCACCTTCTGCCTCAGAGAATCAAAGTCCCAATGAGTTGTTGAGGCATAGCATCCTGATTAGAAACATTCAACAAGGAAAGATGACAATATCATGTGGCTTAAGTGACTGACTGCACAGCCCAAAAGTGAATTCAAACTATCAAATATTCCAAGCAATACTTTCAGCCAACAGTTCACAAGCAATCCATAACTTGAAATTTCGCAAGAAAATATAGTTGAACACATTGAATAATGAACAAATAAATTATGATTGTTCACAAGCAATTTAGATATTTGTGACAATCAGAAGAGAGTTTCAGAAGTGCTCAGCAGTGGCTTAATTCGGCTTCCCATTGAAGTAGATGGCACAATTCTTATTGGCTTCAATAATAAATGTATTAGGTCAACTCATGTTGGTGTGGTTAGTGCCACAGTTTTGGTTTATCAAAGCACACCTTTCTATACTATATATTTCAATAGGGTGCCACTGCCTGTAAGGAAGATAAATTTACACACTATGCTGTTTATTTTTTGACGTTTCCAAGATGTATTTTCAGAAAATTGGGGTTTTCATATATCTGACCAGAAATCCCCCATCTTATTTGTTGCACAGTGAGCTGCACTCCAGTTTGTTGTTACCCTAAGCCCCAGAAGTAGCTGCATTTCATAGGTGGAGTGAATTACACATTTGTGAAGTAGTAATAGAGATGTAGCCGTGTTAGTCTGGTCTGGCTGAAACAAAAGACAGGACTATTCAAGTTGAAAGGCACTTTTTAAATGTTAAGTAATCATCTTTCTCTGTGTATGCATTTTATCCATGTTTGCATGCACTTTAATAAAATTCTAGTTACCAACACGTTTGTGTTTCTATTTAATGAGCAATAGTGTGCTATTTTCATTCAGCAGCTAGTCCTAACTGAGTGTTGGTAACATCACGCTGGAGGTCATAAATGACTCCAGGTGGACATTTAGGGGATTATGAAAACATGAAATGTCCTTAGAGTATTTGGTTCGAGCACACATCACTGGGTTGTCCTTATAAGTTATTAATATCCTGTGACTGAAGACCTGGCAAGCATTAGGCTTGCTGCTCCATATATAGAGGACAGACATCAAATTGTTCCCTTGAATTTTCCTCACAATTGAACTCTGCTAGTCTGAAAGATCTAGATTAGAAATACGTATTAAATGCTAAATAATTACTTGGACCAATCCTACTGGAATGTAACTTATCATTGTAAGAATGTTTTACTCATTGGCATGAAGAAAAATTGCGTTAGACGTGTGACGTGCAATAGATCAGCAAATGGGAAGATTTACTGTGCTATCACCTGATATATATTTATTGCAGTTGTACCCAGTGGGCCACAGGTATTGAAACAGAACCGTCTCATTAAGAGGTAAATTTCACCCTCCGTACATATGCATATATCCAACTATTATTAGTGTGACATACGGGCACACAACAAGAGGACAATACAGCTATTAGTTTCCCAAAGATGGGAGTGACAGGGAGCTGGAGTGAGCATCACTATGTTATTAATGCTGTGGTGCTTTCAGGACTGATAGTAAATTCCAATATTCCAGGTTTCTTTCTAGCAGGAATGAATAGCATTATGAACTCTCTTTCTGGAACGCTCTGTTTTAAAGAGAGTTCCCTGCTTGTGCAGTGCATATGCATTTGCATTTTGAATATTCTTTGCACAGCTTTTTTGCAAAATAAAATATTTAACAAAATCAATTCATTTTAGTTTAGATATGCCAGTCAGAAAGGATGCAGATATAATCAACATTCCCACCCCCTGAACAGTGGTAATATGCTGTAGTCATCTTAAGCGGGTACATAGATCATTGGTGTCTGACCATTTAAGACTGTAAGAAGAATCTATCTTGTCTGATTCAGTACTTTTCTGAGCACTGAAATGGAACCATACCACCACAGTATTATTACTCTCTTCCCTGAATTACCTAGTGTTCTAGCATTATGCAATATATTGTTATGATACTGGAGTTTCAGTTGAGGAAATCAAATCTGTATAGTAATTTAATGGGATACAGGGGTGTTTAAAAATACTGAAATAGGTCTATTCAGATACAGCTTAGGGTAGAATGTAATTGAAACAGTTTTCAAAAATGAGACCCTCACTCTATTAAAATGCAAATAAACAATTTTTTTCCTTCCGACATCCCTGTCTATGTATAAAATAATAACAGTAGAAGAAACCTGTGTATTGTCATCTCTGATATTTGTATATGCTTAATTTGTTTACGAATTGTAACATCCTATCATTGTTACATGAGTGAGGCGAATCAGGTATTACTTTTAAAATACACTTTTAAAGAATTAAGAAATCTGGCAGACATTCAGTGGAATATAAAAGAAAAGAAATGGGTGAGGAAAGTACCTGAGGTCTAGAAGATGGACTCCTTTTTAAACAAGCTGTTAAGTAAGATACCTAGAAAAACCACCTTGAATACATATATGTATAAAATAAATACATTGTGACTTCAAGAACTGGAGGAAAAAATATTGAGCCAAATAGGCAAAATCTTCCATGAATCTGCAGGATGATTTTATCAGGGCAGTCTGTGAAGGAGTAAATGTCCGTGGAAAGACAATTCTGTGCCAAATTCAGCTGAGGAATATAGAACCACTTTTTGATCCCATCCTCCCACAGATCCTGTGACTGACCAATGGTTGGCTAGAAAAACTTTAGAACAACCTCAGGGTTGCTCTAATTAAACCAAAGGGTCATTTTAGAAAGGGAGTATTCCAGCCAGCCTCTTTTCCTCATTCATTTACTATCCCAATGGCTTTGAGCATATCTTTTATACCAGCTCTTCACCACCTGTGAGATTCTTCTAATATTAGGAGATAATCCAGGTAGCCAGTTATGCAATTTTTCAAGTTGTTTTGTTTCACATATTTAGAGAAGCTTCTATGATACAGCCCTAGAACAGGTTCAATTTTTTTGAAATATAGTTTTTTAAAGAAATGTCATATTTAAACAAAACCTGATTTTTAAAACCATTTCTATAGATCACATTCACATTTCGAGTATACATTTGTAATTATGCAAGCATGTGCTCATCATAATTAATTTTTTTAAAGAGTGCAATTTACCAAAGGTGCAAAGTGGCCATTCACAAAAGTCTCTGCACCTCTATCTGCTGGCAAAGAGGCCTGAATAGGCTGACGCTATTATTTAGAAGCCAACAGTATTTGTTTGAACACAACAGTGGAGACTTCATTTTTTTGTGGATGCTTGTTTACTAGGTAAATAGAAATTGAACTGAGATTTCAAACTCCTGTCACTGAGATCAAGAAACCCATCATTTATTTCTAATAATTAATGGCCTTTCATCAGTGTAATTATAACACAAATAATTTCCATGAAACTCCAAGAAGCAAAGAACAAATTACATTTACATGGGTATATCTATGTATATAGGTAGGAGTGTATATAACAATATTTCCAACAGAGGTGAACAGCATATTCTTCCTGCAAATTGTAAACTGGGGAATATCCACACCCTCGATGAAATTCACCACTGTTAAGATGGATAGTGCAAAATCTCACTTAAGTCCTCAAGATAGGGCTTATGTGATTCATGAACCTTTTGCTGTCCTTCTGCACCGATGGGAATTTCACCCGTCTGGACAGAATGGTATTGTGCTCCATGGGATTCTATCAGCACTACTAGAAACAGGATTTGGGGAGACAGCGGCTATGTCTAGACTGCAGAGCTTTTCCGGGATACTGGGGATATCCTGGAAAAGCTCTTCCACATCCAAGGAATGTGTCCGCTTTTCTGAAAAAAATGTCAGAAAAGCAGATGCATTTTTTTCAGCATCCCTGTAAACCTCGTTTTATGAGTAAGAAGGGATGTTCCGAAAGAGGGTTTTTTTCCCAAAATTTGGCCCAGTGGAAAAATCTCTTTCAGAAGTAAATTGGAAAAAGATATGCAATTTATCTTTGTAGTGTAGACATAGCCAGCTAGGAGAAAGGGGTATAGTGACTCAGTGATGATAGTCAAACATCTCTGAGTATAAGGCTGTGCATCGGCTCATAGAGTGGCTGAAGATCATGTCCTGTAGTAACAAGCACAGAACGAATCCGCTAGGACTGCACAGCCTGGAGACCAGCCTCTGGGCCCGGTGGGAAATCATTGCACTGAGGCTGCTTACACCAGCTTTCCACAGCAAAGGTGGATTCAGCTGTCAGTTACTATTTGTGACCTTAACTGTTTTGATCTTTCTTATCTTGCCATGCAATGGACACCTTAACACACAGTGACATATCCTCAACTTCACCCTTATCATGTGGGCACCATATTCTGTACTCTGCCCTGCAATAGAGAGGAACTGGTTTGTTGAAACTGAAGAAAAGCAACCTTTAATCATAGTTTTGATGCTATTCTGTGACAAATGTGCTAGTCTGAGTCAAGGCCAAATTCAATACCCAAAGTATGAATGAACTATTGATTTCAAAGATTCTGGGAAATTACATTTGTAAGATAAACCTAAATGAATTTCCTGACTTTTTGATAGTTGAACTGTGGGAGATCTAGATAACAATTTTTATTTTCTTTCCATGAAAGCAAGTTTAGACAAATTGGATTGACACCAAGCCTGACATTTTAATAAAGCATATAAAGACTGTAGGTGAAATCCTGGCTCCAATTAAGTCAAAGGGACTTTATGCTTGAATTCAAAAGAACCCAGATTTCTCCCTGCGAGCAAAACTAGGAAACAAAAATTTGGTAGCCAGGATCTGACTGGAACTGTGGCCTGGATATCCCTCTCTACATCCCCATCAATATCTTCATAATATAATTTCGGATCTTTTCAGTGTGGGCATAATTGTCTATGCCTCATAGCTGTGCTCCATCTAAAATGTGGGAATAATTCTCTTCTCAGATCTGAACAGTGGTGCCTGAATCCAATATTCTGTTCTCCATTGGGAAATCTGTGCAACATTGAGCCTCACCAGATGGATCTGAGAATAAAAATTTGCTATGCACATTTTTAGTCCTATGAGGCTTGGGTACTGGGTATAAATCTCTCTCAGTATTATTATAATTAACCTTAAAATGTCATTTACAGACCAAATATTAATTGGAGTGCTGGCATTTTCCATTCTGCCAATAAATGAATACTTAGGAAGATGTATATATCTTCTGTTCCCAGAAGATTAATTAATTTAGTAAGATATAAGCTTGGTTAAAGATGGTTCCTCACTTATATTCAGTTTTCAGAAACTTCAAGCCCCTCCAAGTCCCTTGGTTGAAGGATCTCTCTTCCTCAGCTTGCAAGTGCTCTGTTCCCTTGTGTCTGTCTAATGATGGATTCCAAGGATGGCTTTTGTCTTTCCTTCTATCTTCCAGAGTTCAATGACTTTGTTTCAAGAGGCAGGCTGACCTCATGCTGTTCTAATCCTCAGCATATGTAACTGGGACTTCTATTATTTTTAGTTGCAACTTTCTTAATTTGCATAGGAGATCGGTAAAGAGTTGCCTTCTTTTCTGTCTGGAACAGAACCTATTTATCCATATTTGGCTACAGACATTAAAACATAATAGAATTAAATAGCTGTATTTCCTCATTTAGCATTAATACAAGCATTTCACAATGACATTAATCACCAGTGTGTCATTAGATTTCAGAAACAATCTCACTTGATACACTTTTATAATAAAATAGTATTGTATGCAATCAGTTGATTCAGCTGATTGTCACATGAGGTTCAGAATGCCTTGTCTGAATATGCCAGTAAACCTTTGAAATAGTAACGTGTATTCAAATTGAGGAAGATGACACGGAGTCTGTTGGTGATAGAAGCTCCATGCTCTTTGTTCTCCCATTTGTTAGTTTAAATGTATATTGTTCTGTTTCCTGCCATCTCCTCCCATTGCTATTTTGATGGCTCAGTTTGCTACTTACATGTAAATACGAACCTTTTATTATCTTTGCCTGAAGACTGGGCAGACATGTTTACCAATGCCGCTTGACATAAGAACATAAGAATGGCCATACTGGGTCAGACCAAAGGTCCATTGAGACTCATATCCTGTCTTCCAACAGTGGCAAATGCCAGGTGTCTCAGAAGAAATGAACAGAACAAGTAATCATTAAATGATCCATCCCCTGTTGCCCATTCTCAGCTTCTGACAGAGTCTAGGGATATTATCCCTGCCCACTCTGGCTAATAGCCATTGATAGACCATGAATTTATCTAGTTCTTTATTAAACCTGTTTTAGTCCTGGCATTCACCACATCCTTTGGAAAGGATTTCCACAAGTTGACTGTGCACTGTGTGAAAAAATATCTTCTTTTGTTTAAACACACTTTTAGTCATAATTCTAGTATATATCCATATATTTTAATTTCACTTCATACATACATCACATAAGTATATTAATGTTTAGTTCTTAATTTTCAAATGATCCATTACAAGGCATATTTTGTGCACAGATTATTACAATATAGTGTGTGAATACAAGGCTATTTAATGTCACATTGTCCTCACCCATAGCAAATTATATTGTATAGCAAATGTTTTGTCTAAACCATGGAAACAGAATGGTTTATTTCTTGTGGACAGCTGACCTAAACTTTCTCATAAATTTCCACCATAACAGTCACCATGCACTATTAAATTCTAGACCAATCCCAAACTAGCATCTTCATCAGTGGAACCCTACAAACAAGTACATAGAAGAAACCCCTAAATAAAATCACATCTACCTTTGCAGATCTGATAACTGTGCCAAGCACGCTGAGAAATCTGTCATCTGCAGCTAGACACTCAAGTACCTAGAAATATGCTCTGAGGAGAAAGTTGAACAATCCACCAGAGAAGCAGATTAGATCATAGAATGGGCCATTAAACCACTCCAAGAAAACCTTCTTCAATATTGATACTGAAATAAAGCTGCCTCTGACAATACACCCTGCAGCGTATAGGGCTACCCAGCTTGCTTGCCGGTGTTGATATTGATAGTGATATTGATAGCTATATTGATGTCAGTATTGATAGTTATAGATATAGATAGATGGGTAAGCAAGCTGAGAAGATAGATATAGATATAGATTAGATATAGAGGCAGACTGAAGGTAGTGGGCTACAGGAGTTTGGTGGAGGGCAGGTATATGGGTAGTTAGGTGTATGGGTTCGTTTATGTTCCCTGAATAGGCTGCCAGAGACTGAAACTCATTAAGAGCCAGCCTGCAGCGCAGCCTGAGGAACACCAACTGCCTGGTAAGGCCTGCTGGCCCACTATAAAAGGCCTCCCCTCAGGCAAGGCAGGGGAAGGAGAAGAGTGATGGACTGGAGAAGAGGAAGCACAGAGTGGAGGCAAAAACGACAGGTTGCAAACAGGAGGGTTTTTTCCTGTAAGATGCTAGGGAGGAGGTACTGAGAGAGTGGTTTGGAAGTGGCCCAGGGAGAGGCTGCTATTCAGAGGGATAAAGCCAAGAGCCCCACTGGTGGTTGACACATAGGGCCTTGGGCTGGAACCTGGGGTAACTGGTTGGGACCAGGTTCCTCCCAATCCTTCCCCTGGCTGTTTGGGCCGTGGAGGAGTTTTCCCCTCCAAACTAGCAACTGGCCTTTGATGAAAATAGTTCATGAAGTGACCCTCACCTCTGAGAGAAGCAAGAGGCAGTGGTAAAGTCACCGTGAGCCTGTGAGGCATAAAAACCCTGCCAGGAAGTGCAGGACCCAGGGGGCACAGCCCAACCTCTGCCACAATATAGATATAGATGTAGATGTGAATTTTAAAAAAGTATTTTGAGGTTTTGATTATTTGTTTTATTATAATAGGTTTATATTAAGGTAGTTCAGCTGTAATGCAAGGAACCTACAAGCTCAAGCACCCATGCTCTGTAAGAGGTGGCACACCATATGAAGGAACTTTTTTCCGGCTTTAAAACTTGTTTTGTATGCTTCCTAAGCTCCAAGCTTCTTTATTCTTATTTCCTTGCCTTATTAGTCTATTAGTTTAAGTTTCAAGTCAGTTAGTTAAATAAAATACTAAGTTAGCTTTAATAGTGCTTGGCTCTAGATTTTCCTAAGCTCTGTACCTCCTACTCAAAAATTGAAAAACCTGGACCCAAACTCTCTTAGCATAGCAGAGGCTAGGCTGGCCCTTTGACTCTCCCTACCAGGTTTAAAAGGGGAGGGGAGGGGGAATGTAGAAATAATTATTAATCAATTGTTATTCCATTGGTCTCAATAAAAGTCTGTAATCTATATTTGTCTCAGCATAAGTGTCCTGTCATACCCCCAAGGGTCCTTTGCAAACTTAGTGTGGGTTGATTCTGGGACAAACATTTTATTATCTTCTAATCAAACTGATTGGTGAGCATATAAGCTATATTATCCAAATTCTGATTACAGTGCTAGAATCAGGCAACAGCCCTTAGTTGTCACGTACTACCCTATACAGGGTATCATTAAACAATTACAGTTCATACTCAGGACCACATGCTGAAAAATAACTTTCCTGAAACCCCTCTGCTGGCCTTCAAACAATGTCTCCCCAGTTTCACCAAGCTCATTGTCAGAAGCAAGCTCCCCATAGACTAGGACACACGAAGTCTAAGTGGCACCAGACCCTGCGAGAACAACAGATATAAAACCTGCAAATGTACCTCCACTGCTATGATGATCGACACCCTCCACTTCACACCCTTTCATGATGCATGGGTCTTACACGTGCTTATCACAACATGTGTTGTAACTCATTCAGTGCACCAAATGCCTTAATAATAACTATCTTGGTGAAAGGAGACAATCAATATGCTCTCAAATGAACTCACACAGAAAAATGATAACAGACCAAAACACTGTTATCACCTGTGGGTGAGCACTTTTCACAGAGCAATCACTCTATATCTAACCTCTCAGTCCTTGTCCTCAGGGGAAACTTGCCCAACACCTTCAAAAGACAAGCTTGGAATCTTAAATTCATAAGTCTGCTAGATACTAAAAATTATCAGCTGAACAGACACACCAGATTTATGGCTTATTACAGCAATCTATATCAGCTAACTCTCATTCCTGCTATTTTTATCTTCTTTTCACCCTCCCCATTACTGGAGAGGGGTTAACTAGCCTCTTCAGCTTGAATGGTCCCTTGAAATATGTGTTAGCTACTTACACTTAGTAACCTCCTTCTAACTTGCATTCAGCTGTGCCACTCTGATGGCAGGTCTAGACTACAAAATTAAGTCAACATAGTTTATGTTGACATTCAGCCACGGCAATAATGAAATCAGTTTTGAGTGTCCACATTATCTCCTTTTGTTGGTGGTGTATTTGTTCACAAGGGCTATGTCTACACTGGCGGGTTCTTGCGCAAGTACAGCCATTCTTGTGCAAGAATCCTCAGAGCGTCCACACTGCCCGCCCGCTCTTGCGCAAGAAAATTTACAGTACAGTGGTAAGAGAGGGTTTCTTGTGCAAGAGCTACACTCTTTTCTTACAAGTGTAAGTTCTCTTGCGCAACAGCTCTTGCGCAAGAGGGCAGTGCGGACCTGCTGCAGGGATTTCTTGTGCAAGAAAGCCCTATGGCTAAAATGGCCATCAGACCTTTCTTGTGCAAGAGAGCGTCCACACTGCCATGGGCACTCTTGCGCAAAAGCACATCTCGCACGTGGCAGTGTGGATGTTCTTGTGTAAGACTCTTGCACAAGAACCCTTGCGCACGATGTTCTTGCACAAGAACCCGCCAGTGTAGACATAGCCTAAGAGCTCTTGCATTGATTTAACTGTGGGGCACTCACTGCTAGAGCCCTATTGCCCAGGACTGATAGCCTGAGCCCCATTAGACTGAAAATTGGAGCTGTCCCCCACATGAGGATGAGAGCTGGAGACCAGCTGTCTGTGGCTGGCAGCCAGAGCCCTGTAGGGGTAGCAGCTGGACCTCTGTTGACCAGGGCTGACAGTACATTTATCACACATGAAGAAGAGCTCTTTGTAAGCTTTAAAGCTTGTTTAGGCCCTGATTAAAGAAAGCACTGAAGAATGTGTTCAACTATTTGCATGTGCTTTTAGACCGAACAGGACTTAAGTACATCTTTAAAGTTAAGCACATGCTGCAGTAATCAGAGCCTAAACTTGTTTTTAAGAGCATGTGTACACTTCAGAAAATCATACACAGGTTCTGGAGGGCAGAACTTCAGTAAAATATACCTTAGTTCCTAGAGGGCAGGTTCTCTGTTTCTGCTGTCTTGCATCTTACATGATCATTGATGCTTTTGAAAAGTTGATGGAAAAGCATTAGAGTTCTAACAGTAGCCTTTTAAGGTTGTGTAAATAGCTATACAAGGCACAAAACAGTGAAGAATCAGGTCAATACTGTATGAATTCTCATATGTAACAATATCGTGCAGCTCTGGTCGATAGAGTTCTTATCTTATTATTTCCCTATTGTGTCACAGCACTTGGATTTGAGGAATTCCTCTGTAACCTGACATACAGGATACTCCTCCATATTAGCTGAACTGGATGGTCAGGACTAACAAGCGCTCTTTGGTACCAATGCTCAGGATTATTGCTGCATCTTAAGATAGAGAACAGGAGGGAGTTTTTGCACATGCCCCAAGTTCCATCGGCTGTGGAATTAGGGGGTGTGTTTGGGGAAGCAGGAGAGATGGCCTGACCACTTTAAAGCATTATTCCCTTACTAAATCAGAACCGCTGCTTCTGAAGTGGTCTAAAGCATTCCGCAGGTGGCATGATTCCAAGGGCACTAAAATGTGACCTGGCCCCCACTTGGTACACATGGCCATGCAGTAGGGCAAAATGTCAATGACTGGTGTTGCTATTTGACATATGAGGTTCTAACATCATGCACATTTAGACTACCTGCCCCTCTGTCCAGATGGAGGAGTGGAAGGGCTAAATGGTCTTGCAACCAGACACAGAGGAGTCTGTTTCTCTGAAGTGGAGCCAGCTGAGAACGTGGCACCTGGAGACATCAGCTCATGCACTCTGTGAGTAAGAAAGAGGGGGAGACTCCTCAGACAAAGCGAGGGGGAGTGGAAGGGATGAACAGGAACTGGTTGGTGTCTCTGCTAAGGATGGTGACTCCAAGAAATACCTGAATTAATGCTGCTGGGTTCAACCTCTTACAGGAAAATAAATGACAGGCTGTTACTGTGTATTTCATTGGTAACTTGCACTTTTTGATTTTGACTAAAAGCACTGCAGGATAGTAAATGGGGTGGGAGCCGGAAGGGGAAAGCTATCTGCAATTACTTCTTGCCTTTGTGTAAATATAACCAACAAAGAATAGGAAAGAACAAAAATTGAAAAGCTACCATTAAACTACAAAAGTAAATGATTCCCTACTAATTTAACTCTTGATCAAATTCTTTACTTCTCTATACAACACAAAAACACTTGTCAGTCATGTAGTGCCTTTCATCCAGGATATTAGTGCACTTTTTAAACATTCACTACTTATCTCTTGTATTATCATCCTCATTGTATAGATTTGGAAATGAAGTATAGAGAGGCCAAAAGTCACTAAAGACACCAATGGTATAGCTGAAAACAGAATTCTTGGTCCCTAGCCAATGCTCAGACTCCTATCGGTACTGCTACTGACTGTTGCTTTCTTGATAACCTTTCCATAGTAGCACTGCTGGACTATTCTTAGCATTACCCCTGCAAAGCTCTTGCTAAAATAGGGAATAATGGGTATGTAAGTATTTGCAGGGACTAAGAGTTCCCCACTCAAGCACCATGATTATGTTCTGTGCTTTGTGATTAATGTCTCAAACAGATGTACACACACTTAACACTTATATAATAACAAATGTGATGTTGTTGATCATTTCCTAATTCCATCTGGCTATAGGATCCCAGCTTCCCTAACAGCTCAGTGTGACAGACTCCCCATGCTTTATGAACTGGACTCATGGACATGAATATACATATCTCAAAAGTGTTTTGAGCGAATCATTTTGTGTAACCCATCTATCTTCATGTCACAATCCACTGGTTCTCTTTATCTTACTCTGTTGTATGTATCATTTGTGTGTGTAAAAAGGGAGTTGGGAATAATTTGTGAGTTTCAAATGTATGAATGAGAGACATGGAGGGTGTTACCCTTAACTGTTAAATTATCTCTTTTGTCCTTCAGTCTGAGCAGTGGTTGGTAAGGAGAGGCCTCAATCCTTTAACAAAATGAATAGGAGAAGAGAGGTCCAGGTCTTTTGGCTGGGCTGCACCTGAAAGAAGGAGCCTGAGACCCCAGTGGGGGGAAGACAGCCCTGGTTCAGTGTGGCAGCTGGAAAAGAGGTTTCAGGGTGAGTTTGATTAAGTTTGTACTGAGGTTTCAGTGTAGAATTAGCCAAGCATTTTTGTTTCTTTTGATTTGTAAACTACTTTGCTTTGCCTGTTTTCACTTATTACTACTTAAATCCTACTGCTTCAACTTAATAAAACCATTTTTATTTTCTATCAAACCCAGTGTAAGCGATTGTTACCTGGGGAGGAGGGCAACCAGTGTGCACATTCCCCCCTTTCATTGCTAAAGGGGGCTTACCTAATTCTTTGGGGTTTGATCCCATCTCGGGAGTGCTCTCTCAGGAGGCTGAGCCCTAAACTGCACTCTCCTTGGACCTGAAGTGGTTCAGTGTCTGTCCCACTTCTCGGTGGGGGCAGGGACCTCAGCTTGGGGCCTTGGCTGGGGGAGACCAGCGGAGCTGGCCCAGCAGGACCAGGCAGTGAGGAGCCCCAGAGAGCAGGAAGGTGAGTGACAGTGGCCGTGTCAGCACCCCGGGAAGCACCCCCAAGGGGTCATCTGTGACCTTACCCCGTCACACTCAGGACTGTAGAAAGTCCTGAGAAGTGAAATATTACCCTGTTAGAACATTATATAGTTTATTAAAAAGATCCAAACATGGGATATACTGGTGATATACAATGGAGCACCTTCCTTGATAACTCCCTGTTCCTAACAAGCCATCCTTACTACAGATATGATGCCTTAAAGACATTTTGTAATACATACATTTTGGGGACTGTCACTTTAAATATGTCAAAGAAGAATGGCTGCAGCACTAGAGTAGCCATTTTGCAACTATTATTCCTGAAGACATGGCCTTTTCTCACAGTAAGGAAAGTCTGCAGTTAAGTAGGGTTTTCATCTACTAGCTAAAAAACTGAGGCGCAGCACTACTATGCTATGTGTGAAAATCTGTTGAGTGTAAGTTAGATAAATATGGTGTTTGCCTGTGATTATTATTATTACTGTTGAAAAATGTCAGGGACCAGGAAGGGGTGAAATGATAGAGATAGGTCTGAGTTTCATACACATATGGGCTCCCAGCAATAAACAAAATTTGGGTAAAAAAGTGTTCAAAGGATATTAGGTCAATATTTTTTCCAGAATTCAGTTACACTGTTTCAATCAAGATTCTCTGCTTCCTCCCTAGTGCTTCTATATGAAATGCTATAAGTGATACTAATGTGGACAATGGCCTTTTTTGATGTATTCCTTGTTGGTATGATATATTATTTCCCTCTATGATATATTAACATCCTTGTCTTGTATTTGTACTGGCTGTACTAATATACTTTTGCTTTTTGCTTAGCTGTGGTTCTACATATCTTTGGCCATGATTTAAAATATATTTTATATAGCATTTTACATCTCCATTCATTCACTAGACCTCTGTGTCCAACAATAGATACAACACATCACTCACTACTTGATTATTTTTCCTTTTAGATATACTATATGAATTGGGAATAATATCACAGAAGGGATTCCACACCTGAGCACAGGTTGCCGTAACTGAGAAGTTCATGGGAATACCTAGGTGCATAAGAGGTTTTTCAGGATCATACTTGTCTTTTGGATAAGCAGAATCTGGAATTCAGCCCTAGAAACTAGGTTTGTCTTCTCCTGAATATATACATTCAAAGGCAGTTTGCAGGACAAGTGTGGGTGTTGTAGAAGCATAATTTATAGAGCTTGTAGAAGCACAGTTTTAACTGTGCAGTTTTAGAGATTGCATTTGACAATATGATATATTTAATAGAATAGAAAAAGTGCTCATACAAGTCACTGTTTACACTCCACTATCATAAGTTCCCTCTATTTGCTCATGTATCTAAACCTGTACTGCTAGCACCCTGTCGACAGATAGAGCAAAGCAATGTGGGTAAGTATCCCACATTGCAGTGTTGTGGGAAGGCAGAGCTGATCCCTGTGCTTCTTGGGACTCCCTCCTAACTCTGTGAGCTCATCATGCTAAGGAATGTCAAAGCAGCACAGCAGTTCCTCCAGCCTTCCCCCTGCAGAGCAGAACAGGAGCATTCCAATGTTTTGTTCTTTGTTTGTTCCCCAAACAGAGCAGCTCACTCACCTGGCAGATATTTCCAGAGCGTTGAAAGGGCAGGGGAGCATGCTTGCAGAATCACAAAACACTGAACACAGCCATCAGGGCAGGCATTGTGGGATTCTGGCAGAAGTCAGTTCTCTCCAGAAAACAAACAGCAGAGTCCACACTGGCTCTTCAAAGACATTAAAGGGAGGGGAAAAAACAAAAGTCTCTCACAGGGTTAGAAGTTTTTTGTCGCCAAATCTGGTGGTTTCTCCAGACAAAAGTCCCATTGCAGTCTAAATGCTCTCACTGTACACAAGACGTAATACTTCTGTTTTTGTTACTCACTCTTGTATCCATCTTTTTTCTAGGCTTCCCTCCATCTCTTTAACATTCCATTTCTCTCTCTTACATTAACCTACTTTAGTCTGTCCTGTTCTTTGCTTGTATACTACATTCTGAATTTCCCTTGTTAAATCTACACAGCAATGCAGAAAACTATGGTTCTCCAGCGAGAAAATTAATTAATACTCAGTATAAATTGATAAGAAACAAAACCCCCAAAACAAATGAGGTCGCTTTAATGTGCAGGAAAGTAGCTTTTCTTGCGTGGGTGCTCACAACCTGTTCTTAAATGCTGATACCTCAAAGCATCTTTTGGAAGCACTGTATAAATGGGTATAAGTGGCAACATGCAAAAAAGGAATTGAAATGCTAATTTCTTTAGCGCATGATAAAAATTTAAAAAGCAGACACAAACATGAAAGACCAAGTTATATTTTATGCTATTACAGTAGGAATGGTATTTAGCATACACCAAGAGGCAAATTTTGCTGTTGGTTTTTATCAGTTATGACCTTTTGGTTTAACTTTGCTTTTCCTTTTTCTGTTTTTCATTATTTTACATCTCACATTGTCTGATTGCTATTTTTGTTTAATTTGCTCTCTCTCGCTCTCTCTTTCTCCAGCTTTTTGTTTATTCATTTTACCATTGCGTCTCTGTTCTTTCTGTCTCTCTGGTGTCTGGTCCATTCTCCAGATATGCGTACTTGATTTATGAAAACCTATCATTGCATTCAGTGGCAGTTTTGTGTGAGTAAGAGGAGCAGGATTTGCCCTGGTAGTTGTTTAATTTATTATTTCAGGAACATATCAACATGTTTATCTTAACAAAACAAGTTAGGGGAAAATTAAAGTAAGCAGATCCCAATTTTAGTCAGAATTGTGCCCTCGCCCCTATTGATACGTTTGTGATGAGGACAAGGTGACTTTTTCCATTTCTGAGAAGGATAATGTTTCAGAAGGTTATCTGGCCCTCAAGTAGGCAGAGATATTAAATTTCTCATATCTCTACCTTGATGCTTGTATGCTGGAGATCTGTGAAGATAGAACATGTTTTCTATGGATATTCAAAGGCCTATGACAGCCACATTGGCTGGTAGAAAAATATAAGCCTAGCAAAGGGCTCACATCCATGTTTCTAGCTGCCCTTCATCCCAAGAGAAGGGACCAGAATTTTTGATCACTGCAGACAACTTTCCTTACTTGTGTAGTCCCTTAATCTAGTCAGCAATGTCTGCCAATAACATTTTAGATGGAACAAAATAAATGGCATATGCTCACTGGTAGCATGATCCTCTGAAATACAGTACAACCTCAGCTACTGCTGAAGTCAGTGGGAGCTGAGATCATGCACTGATTTGTGGGATTGCACAATGCTCAGGGCACTTTTCATGGTTGTCCATTAGGGCTGTTGATTGATTGTCCTTAACTCGAGCAATTAACTCAAAATTAATTGTGATTAAAAAAGTAATTGTGATTAATCATACTATTAATCAAATGGAATATCAACTGAAATTTATTAAATATTTGTGGATTTTTTCTATATTTTCAATATTGATTTGAATTGCAACACAGAATACAAAGTGTAAAGTATTCACTTTATATTTTTTATTTTAAATATTTGCACTATAAAAATGGTAAGCAAAAGAATTAGTATCTAAGGTACTTCAGGACTACTTTTTTTTTTTTTAAAGTTGCAGACTAGCACAGTTACCTCTCTGAGACTTGAAAAGTACTAACAAATATATATATGTACACACACACAATCACAATAGGGGCCTGTGCCCCCTATTTGCTGTGCTCGCAAACCCCTCTCTTGCGGTGGATAGGCAACCCTGGCTCTCTCCCTCCCAACACTGAGGAGGGCTGGGCTGGGGCTGCGCCAGACTGGGTCCCTTCTCCTCCCCACCCCCACCAGCCTGGGCCCCTTCTCGCTCCCTCACCGAGAGCCAGGGTCCCTTCTTCCTCCCCCACCACACCCAGGCTCCCATTCTACCTCACCCCTCCTCCCTGTTGAAAGCCCTTTGGGGTGGGGGTAGAGGAAGGGGAGTAGGGGCTTGGTTTAAAATAGCAATTCCAAGTGGTGAGGGGAAGCAGCGAGGTTGGGGGAGAAAGGGAGGCGGCAGGTGGGATGCAGAGTGATGAGATGATGTCACTCTGTTGTCCTGCAGGAAAAACCTTTTTTTAAACATATCTGAGCTTTCATACCTCTTTACCATGAAAGTATAATGTATAAGAGAGTAGTTATTAATGGTTCACAATCCTGCTGGAAAGGCATAACAAGTGGGGTTCCGCAGGGGTCTGTTTTGGGACCGGCTCTGTTCAATATCTTCATCAACGATTTAGATAGTGGTATAGAAAGTACGCTTATTAAGTTTGCAGATGATACCAAGCTGGGAGGGGTTGCAACTAATCTAGAGGATAGGGTAATAATTCAAAATGACCTGGACAAATTGGAGAAATAGTCTGAGGTAAATAGGATGAAGTTTAATAAAGACAAATGCAAAGTGCTCCACTTAGGAAGGAACAATCAGTTTCACACATACAGAATGGGAAGCGACTGTCTGGGAAGGAGTATGGCAGAAAGGGATCTAGGGGTTATAGTGGACCACAAGTTGAATATGAGTCAGCAGTGTGATGCTGTTGCAAAGAAAGCAAACATGATTCTGGGATGCATTAACAGGTGTGTTGTGAGCAAGACACGAGAAGTCATTCTTCTGCTCTACTCTGCGCTGGTTAGGCCTCAGTTGGAATATTGTGTCCAGTTCTGGGCACCGCATTTCAAGAAAGATGTGGAGAAATTGGAGAGGGTCCAGAGAAGAGCAACGAGAATGATTAAAGGTCTAGAAAACATGACCTATGAGGGAAGACTGAAGGAATTGGGTTTGTTTAGTTTAGAAAAGAGAAGATTGAGGGGGGGGACATGATAGCAGTTTTCAGATATCTAAAAGGGTGTCATAAGGAGGAGGGAGAAAACTTGTTCATCTTGGCCTCTGAGAATAGAACAAGAAGCAATGGGCTTAAACTGCAGCAAGGGAGGTTTAGGTTGGACATTAGGAAAAAGTTCCTAACTGTCAGGGTAGTCAGACACTGGAATAAATTGCCCAGGGAGGTTGTGGAATCTCCATCTCTGGAGATATTTAAGAATAGGTTAGATAAATGTCTATCAGGGATGGTCTACACAGTATTTGGTCCTGCCATGAGGGCAGGGGACTGGACTCGATGACCTCTCGAGGTCCCTTCCAGTCCTAGTATTCTATGATTCTATGATAAATGTAGATTAAGTTTTGGTTACATAACTGCACTCAAAAAGAAAACAATGTAAAACTTTGGGGCCTGCCAGTCTACTCAATGTTACTTCTTGTTCTGCCAAATGCTAAGACAAAAAGGCCTGTTTACACGATGGGAGATACTGCTACCTGTTTCTTGTTTAGAATGACACCAGACGAGGTGTTCTCATGACAATTCTGTAGCCAACTTAAGAGCTGTCCCATCCATAGGCAGTTTGGGGCAGGGCCCCAAGGTCACCACCTCAACTGTCCTATGGAGGGGATAGTCCCCCATATCTAGGTTAGCCTGTGGGTCCAGGGCAGCCTTGTGCATTGTTTAGGGTTAGCAGTAGGGGTTGGGCACTCTCACAGTCACTGTGGTGGCAGGAGCCACAGAAAGTGGAGTGATGCAACAGCCTGTGATGCTGTGCCCTCTCCCAGCTGGGTTGTTCTGCTTTACTGTGGTGGCAGGAAGTGGAGTGCTCCGAAATGATATGAGGAGGGGAAAAGTCAGGGACCAGCGCAGATGAGTGCAGGAGGTCCAAACCCTGCTGCCATCCTACTCCAGGCCCCAGCTAGCATCTCTCAGGAGAGGAAGCTTTCAGGAAAGGGGTGCAAAAGGGGAAAGAAGGAGCAGAGCAGAGGTGGAGCTTGGGGGAAGGAGTGGAATGGGACAGAACTGGCCAGCATAGCAACTTATTTACTGCCAGATGTGAATATTTGGCCTATGTCTCTTCATGTTTCAGCCACCATTCCAGAGGAAAATGCTTCCATGCTGATGATGCTCTTTACAAAAAGAATACATTAATTAGATTTGTGATTGAACTCCTAAGAGAGAATTGTATGTCTCCTCTGTTTTACGTGCATTCTGCCATATATATCATGTTATAGTAGTCTTGGGTAATGACCCCGTAAACGTTCATTTTAAGAATGCTTTCACTGCAGATTTGACAAAATGCTAAGAAGATACCAGTGTGAGATTTCTAAAGATAGCTTTAGCACTTGACCCAAGGTTTAAGAATCTGAAGTGTCATCCAAAATCTAAGGCTGTGTCTACACTGGCGCGATCTTGCGCAAAAGCGGCCGCTCTTGCGCAAAAACTTGCTGCCTGTCTACACTGGCTGCGTGTTCTTGTGCAAGTAAACTGACATTCTAATGTATGAAATCAGGGCTTCTTGCGCCAGAACTCTGACGCTTCCGCTCAGGAATAAGCCCTTTTGTGCAACTGTTCTTGCGCAAGAGGCCAGGGTAGACAGGCAACATTAATTTCTTGCGCAAGAAAGCCCTATGGTTAAAATGGCCATCAGAGCTTTCTTGCACAAGAGAGCGTCTACACTGGCATGAATGCTCTTGCACAAAAGCACATCCCTTGCGCAAAAGCACGCGCCAGTGTAGACGCTCTCTTCTGGAAGAGTTTTTGCAGAAGAACTCTTCCGCAAAAGAGTTTTTGCGCAAGATCACGCCAGCGTAGACATAGAGGGTAGAGTTGTGGAGCATGCTTTCGGAAGATTTAAAAGAGCAATACCTTGATGCGAAAACTATAGAACCTGACCTGCCAAAAAATAAAATCAAGCTTCTGCTGGTGACATCTGATTCAGATGATGAAAATGAATATGCATCAGTCTGCTCTGCTCTGCTCTGCATCATTATTAAGTAGAACCCATCATCAGCATGGATGCGTGTCCTCTGAAATGGTGGTTGAAGGAACCTATGAATCTTTAGCATATCTGGCACCTAAATATTTTGCAACACAGCTACAACAGTGCAATTTGAATGCCTGTTCTCACTTTCAGGTGACATCAACAAGAAGTGGGTAGCATTATCTCCTGCAATTTATAACCAAACTACTTTGAGTGATTGGTGGAACAAGAAGTAGAACTGAGTGGACTTGTAAGCTGTAAAGATTTACATTGTTTTATTTTTGAATGCAGGCTTTTTTTTATATAATTCTATATTTGTAAATTCAACTTTCATGATAAAGAGATAGCACTACAGAACTTGTATGAGATGAAATTGAAAAATATAATATTGTTCTTTACAGTGCAAATATTTGTAATCAAAACTAAATATAAAATGAGCACTTTTGAGTTTATATTCCGTATTGTAATTGACATCGATATATTTGCAAATGTAGAAAAACATCCCAAATATTTTAAAAAGTGTGATTAATCACATGATAGTCATGATTAATTTTTTTATTCGTTTGACAGCCTTTACTGCCTATGCATCTTGCATGACACACTAGCAATCCAGCACTCTCAGTTTTATTGTGAAAATCATCATATTTGATGTTTTTCTCTTGGAGTCAAGTGGTTTTATGACTATCTTAGCATATGTTTAAAAAAGCAGATTTCTAGTTTGCGTGGCCGCAGAGAAAAACTTGACAATGTGATTTGAGAGTATCTTGAAAGCTCAGAAATCAGAAACCTAATAAAAAGAACTCATAACTTCTTATTTTTAAAAAGTCTCATGAGTTTTAAGACAAACTGCTAATCTGGATTTTTCAATAGATGGGGGTAAAAGTACTGCATCTCTCACCTCCTATCTGGATTCTCATGCTGGTGGGGCTACAGGGTTTTCACACAGAGTTGCTTTCAGCTATCAGGGGCTGGTGTGATGGGAATTGTAGGAAAGCACAGACTTCCTCTGTTCTTACAGTACTGGCAGCTGCAAATTGGAGAGAGTTGGAAGTTGTAGGAAAGAGCTAGCTAGTACTAGGAAATGAAAAGGACAGGAACTGAAGGTGGGAAAAGGCACAACAGAGGCTGCTACAGACTCTCCTCAAGGCTTCTACATACAAGTCCCTGCCTCAGGACCCTCTAGTAACCTTCCTACATTAGGTCCCAGTAGTTATTCCTACCCAAGTTTCTTGATGTTCCACAACTTCCGTATCCCCTCCACTTACTTTTAATAGTGCAGACTAAAAGACTAAATTCCCTCCTCTCCTCCTGCCCCTTCCCCAGCTCCCATTGTGTGAGGGACACTAGAGCACTGGCAGGAAATGCCATATTCAGAGCTGCACCAGCCAGAGCAGTTATGCTTTTGAAAATCTCTCTTAGCCTATGTCTACACTACATCTCAGATCGACTCTGATCCACTGGCAGTCAATTTAGCATGTCTAGTTAAGACCCAGCAAATCGTCTGCAGATTGCTCTGCAGTTGACCTCTCCCCTGCTCTGGATGAGAAGAATAAGAGAAGTTGATGGGACCTCCCTGTTGACCTCCACTGTGTAGACTCCACAGAAACATGACGTAAGGTAAGTCAATTCCATTATATTATTCATGTAGCTGGAGTTGCGTAGCTTAAGTCAACTTACTGTCATAGTATAGATGTATCCTTATTCTTTGCTGAAGCTACCATGCCAGTTCTGATGCAGATTTGGAACCCACTTGTAAGATATGGGCGAAACAGTTCGTAGACCTGGAGTCTAGGACTAATTCAGCCCTGGTATGAGGTCACATCACAATAGGGCTGTTTGGAAAATGATGGTTTTACATGCCAGAAATGTAATCTAAAACTATTTTATTGCTTTCATTCTTTTGCCCTAATTTTGAGGCATTCATTGGAAAACTGGAATAAAAAACAAACAAATCCAAAACTATTTCTTTTTACAATCAGCTAAATGTCCTAGTACAAAGTTTAACCATGAGATGAAAAGAAAAACAACTAAAACCCTGTAACCCATAAAGATGAACAAGCAGCAAAGCACCAGAGCAAACAAATTAGTTTAGCTTGTCTTATAATAGCAATAATATTAATAGCATTGACTGTACTTGCAATTAACAGCTTTTGTAATTTATCAAAAGCCTCAGCTTTGTGTTGGCATTTAACAAAATCAAAGAGCCATTTACTGCTATGTATGCTGTAATACCATGAGCATTATCCCTTACATAATTCTCTTATTAAATCTAAATGGGTATCTGGGAAACTGAATTTAAAGCATTAATGAAAAAGATATTACATTTTTGTTACACAAGTACTTAATTTAATGGGTCTGTAGATTATACACACTGGGTTATCTATACATCTTAATAAAGATGTTCCGTGGGTACATGAATAAATATCTAGGTGCTATGTTGTTCTGCCTAAACACCAATGGCAAGATCCTCTACCCCATCCTGTAGAGAGAGTGGGGGAGTCATAGATGGGGAAAATTCTACCATGTTCCTCTTGGTGAAGTTTTTTTTAGGATCATTCTTGTTGATGGTGTTGAGCTTGCACCCCCACTTGGAAACATGTGACGCGTAAGCCCCACACAAACTCTGGAACCTATATTTCAGTACCACCCCTGGACATTGACCACTCCATTCTATCAACAAAGTGCTTCCAAAAAGATGGTGCTCCCAGGGACTCACTCACCCTTTTATGTCCCTTGGAGCCAAAAGAATTGCTGAGCCCCTGGACGAGCTGAGGAGGGAATGGCTCTGTGCCTCCAGAAAGCGTGGGGCCTCGAGTGGAAAGGGGAGGAGACGGGTGATAGCCCACCCTCAGCAGTTCCTGGACTGAGCTGCATCCCGTCCCCCAGCCAGCCCTCAGAGTTGCCTGGACTGCACTGCATGGGGCTCCAATGGTGATTTAAAGGGCCTGGAGCTCTGGCTGCTGCTGCTGCTGCAGTAGCAGTGGTGGTCAGGAGCCCCAGGCCCTTTTGAATTGCTGGGCCCCGGGGCAGTTGTCCCCCTTGCCATCCCGCTGTCAGTGGGCCTGAACAAGGGAAGGTTCCATGGTAAAGAATGAAATGGGTGCTATGCAAAAGTTGAATGGCACTAACCTCTCAAAAGGCACTGGAAATAATGGAGCAAGGATGGACCACTCACTCCATTACTGTTCTTACAAGCAATGCTGGCTGAGCGCAGGCTAGAGTGTGGGAAAGCTGCCACTGTAGTACGTGCACCCCTCAGTGCCAGAGCCAGCCAAAGGTTTTTGGCTCCCTAGGCAAACTATGACTTAGAGAAAAATGAGACATCTAGAATGAAATTTTACCTTTATTTACTTGGCATTTGAAATGAAGAATGTAAAAATAAAAATACATGGATTTTTTTCTACTTTTCATTAATTCTATCATAACTCTATAGGGTAAATCACCCAGTAGCTGACAATTTAAAGTTTTCACCCTTTTGAGTTGTGTGCAGTGTTTCTGGTCAGTGCTATAAACAGTTGCATTTCAAGTTGCAATTGTTTCCCTTCCAGAGGAATTAATTTTGGGAAGGTATGGAAATCTTTATTCCTTGGTACTGAGTGAAATCTCTTTTTGAGTTGTATCCTTTTGCACTGGCTCATTGATCCTGCGTTGTAACACAGCCGAACGGCTGTTGTGGGTCGCTGACCGGCCTTCACTAAGTGGCGAGCAACTATGTGACTGGACAACACTGGGCTGCTGACAATGACTGAACTGCCAGACCCCGCCTCCAGGGAGCAAACCCAGATCATACTCTTTTGAAATTATGTCGTGACACACTTTAACTGTATTTACATACACAGCCATGCTCCACAATGTGCAATAAACAATATGACTCCACTTATGATGTGTCAATGATTCACTGTTTTACAAGTGCAATAGTTGATACTTTTCATTTATAAGAGCTAACATATTAATATATATTTTTCAACAGAGAAAAAAATTCACTTCCATCTAATATGGTGCCCCTTAAAGCGTGGTGCCCTAGGCAACCGCTTAGTTCACCTAAATGGTTGGGTCAGCCCTGCTCATTTCCCCAAGAACTCAGTCAATGAATGGAATTCCTCTTGTTACATGATGGATTCTCTGTGCAGCTGTTAACCCTCCAAATACAGAACTGTGCCTGTAAGAGACAATTGAGCCTCATTGTAATTAATTTGTTCTGTCTTACTCAACTTTGTATATAGTTCTGTTCTTTGTAATCTATTTCTTTGGTACTTTCTACCACTAAAGCAGGAAAGAGTATCAATATTACTCTTGTTGGGGGAGGGGGAAGTCCTGGTGCTCAGCGCCTATAATTTTAGTCTGTTTACACACTATGTAAATGCCCTATAAATAAAACTCTTGCAATACCCAGTATTTATTAATATTGACAGATAAAACAGTGAAAACATTCTGGCTCATTGGAGTCCATATTAATTGCTTAATGTAAAAAGCCAAGTTTATAGGACAAAACTCCTACTCTATTCTATAGCATTTTGGGCCAAGCCAGTGGGATGCCTCATTTGAGAATTCTATAGTATCTATTAGTGCTATTTATTTTGGTTGAAGGTCATATTACTCAGTGGTGCTACTTAGTCACTTAAACTGACAGACTCATGGTACTTTTTTTTTCTGGAACTAGCTAAAACTGTGGGCAACTAATAATGCATTGCAATCAAATTCTGTTTGGTAAATGGTGGGACATAAAGCTTTTCTCCCCTTTGATTATAGTTACATCTAAAAATGAAATTGAATGAACATTGTAACTAAGAATGAATTTTTGGATGGGTTTATTGTTATAGACACATTTTTCAAAGGACCTTAATGAACCAATGTCTGCACACATAAAAAATATCATCAGTGAAATGTCACCCAGGAATAATGTGTGAACTAAAAGGATTATGATTAAACTATACTTGTGCTGTTCATATTGCTGAATTTAAGGTTGTGTCACCATTTCTATTATAAATTCCCAGTTTTAGACATTTTTAACTGAGGTGTAAAGAATTCTCTGGCTGTAATGTTATATACAACGTGCAAACCCACAGTAGTTTCTCTTTGTGATTTAAGAATTTTCTAAGCTGGTTTTACAGGAAACATGTAATGAAAGCTTTCTCATCTATCTTTACTACTGAGCCTCTGCTCTGTACTTGATTATTGTTTATGTTGACAATAGCTGAGCATATGTCTCCAAGTTCATAATGTCTCTGAATTTGGATCTGAAATTTCGCAGGGATGTTTGTATTCCAAGGTTTGGTACAGATCATAATAAAAATGCAGACCACATGCAAAGGGCTCAGTCATGCAAAAACTTGGTTTTGAACCAAGTCTTTGCCCAGTAGTAAGTATTTGCGGGACTGGGCCAAAAGTTTGTATCTGTGACATGTGAACGTTCCCAGAGAAGTTTTTTGATTGGCATTAATCTCTAATCTAATCTACTGCAAACCCAAATTGTTCCCCACTTCTAGTCTATCAGCTATGCTCTTATCAAGATAATCTCTTCTCCTGCCACTCTGAACATATCTTTTCATTTTCAATCACTTCACTGCTTCCAATTTCCTTCCACAGCAAGTTCAAGGTTGTGCTCTCTCTCCATCTTATCCTTTTTGTTGCCTAACCTTGCCTATCTTTTACTTAATTTTAAAGCTTACTACAGCTATGACTGTAGAATCTAAATGCTACCTTGGTAAGTCAAATCTGAATAATGAGGTCCCTAGTGTACTTCATTAAGTCCCTTACTTAGTCATAGGATGTCCTACTTAGGTTATATAAATATTGTGTTTGTGTCTATATAAATAATACATACACACCATTTCATTTATGTTGCAAAACTTCTTTCAAAAAGGAGGAAGTTACAGCTTGTTCTAAAAGGGATAATATTGTACATTAGTCAATCTGTTCATTTTATAGCTGAGATTCCTTGATAAAGAATTATTTATTACTAACATTCATTAATTATTACCTACATTTTGTAAATTGCATTATGCTAGAATCAGGCAGCTATCTTGGTGGAAGATGGATGAGTAAGGGTCTGACCTGATGAAGGCTTTAACATCAGGGCTATGTGAAACCCATAGTTTCCTTGTGGGGAAAAAGAGATCAGGAGCTAGCATATCTCTTCTTACTCTATATAGAAGTTGAGATAGAAAAGAAAGTTAAAGTGTGAAATTTTGACAGTAAGCTAGGCAGGCAATCAAGGGTATCAGCATAGTCCTAATTTGGAGGTCTGCATACGTCAGGAATCCTGGATTTTTGTCCTCCTCAAAGGAATTGTCATCATGTGTAGCTGAAAGACTAGTCTCATAGAACGCATCTACACTGCAACTGTAGCTCAAAGTAAGCTATGCAACTTGAGCTATGCAAATTCTGTATCTTATTTTGAGTCAATTTCAAAATACCTTATTTCAAAATTTGACACTGTCTACACAGTGCTTTATTTAGAAATCAATTGCTATTTCCTGCGCTTTTAGACTGGCGCTAGAGTAAATGAGGCTCAGCGTTGGAATATTGCCTAGCCTCATTTGCATAGCTAATGAACCGCCATTTTCATGGAAGAGGCTCTTGCGCAAGACGGGGCTGTCTACGCTGCCCCTTCTTGCGCAAGAAAAACCCTTTTGCGCAAAGCCGTTATGCCTATTATTTTCAGGCATAACGGCTTTGCAAAGGGTTTTTCTTGCGGAAGAGGGGCAGTGTAGACAGCCTCTTGCGCAAGAGCCTCTTCTGCGAAAAATGGCGGTTCATTAGCTATGCAAATGAGGTCGCGATATTCCAACGCTGAGCCTCATTTGCATAGCTCTGGCGCAAAAGCGCGCCAGTCTAGACGTAGCCCTTGTGGAATGAGGTTTACAGGGATGTTGGAATAGTGAGCCTGTTATATTTTGAAATAATGGGCGTGCTCAAAAGACGTGGAATAGCTATTTTGGGAAAGCTCCGGTATCCTGAAATAGTGTTGTAGTGTAGACGTAGCCATAATGTAATACTCTTGGGGGATGTCTTCCCATAATAAGGAAAGCAGGTTTAAGAGGTTGGTCAATATTTGGTGTCCTGAGTTACTTGAAGGGAATGGGTTTCCTATTCTTCAAAGTCCAACCATGGAATTGGCAGAGTAGTGGTAGAAGAGTCCTGAATACTGTGGTATGGGTGTGTGTGTGTGTATGTGTTTGCCCACATGCAATAAAAATCAGTTATTTCTTTTCATATTTCCATGTGGAGATGGGAAAGCAGGAGGCAACCTTCTACCTTTCTATCTATGGTTCTGGGGAGTGGACTGTAGGTACCACGGTGATGGCATTTACCGCTTTATGAATGCCCTTATTTGGTTGTAGGTTAAAGAGGCCGTCCCAGCTCAGAATCTCTTGGGGGTGAATGTATTCCTTTTATCTCCTTTGTTCACCCTGCTTTCTTGCTTTCTTTCCATTCCATCTCTCATGCTTTTAAAGTTTGGTATGTTTAGAGACAGTATATAACTGAAAGGGCAAGCCTTTCTGTTTTCTGTATTCTGCACTTTTAAGAACATCTGCCATTCTGAGATTTAATTCCAGTGCAGAATGCTATATGGTGAGTCACAAAGGCTACATAATTGTTTTCTTTATTTACTGTTTCCCTTAATCTCAAAAGTCATCTAATCTCATAGAATACTAGAACTGGAACGAACTGCTAGAGATCATCAAGTCCAGTCCCTGCCCTCATGGCAGGACCAAGCACTGTCTAGAACATTCCTAACAGGTTTCTGTCTAACCTGGTCTTAAATATCTCCAGTGATGGAAATTCCACACCCTCCCTAGGCAATTTATTCCAGTGTTAGGAAGGTTTTCCTAATGTCCAACCCAAACCTCCCTTGTTGTAATGTAAGCCCATTGCTTCTTGTCCTATCATCAGAGGCCAAGGAGAACAATTTCCCCCCCTCTTCCCTGTGACACCTTTTTAGATACCTGAAAACTGCTATCATGTCCCCTCTCAGTCTTCTTTTTTCCAAACTAAATAAGCCCAATTCATAGCTTCCCTCATAGCTCATGTTTTCTAGACCTTTAATAACTTTTGTTGCTCTTCTCTTGACCTTCTCCAATTTCTTCACATCTTTTTTGAAATGTGGTGCCCAGAACTGGACACACTACTCCAACTGAGGCCTAATAAGTGCAAAGTAGAGTGGAAGAATGACATTTTGTGTCTTGCTCCCAATACTCCTGTTAATGCATCTCAGAATCATGTTTGCTTTTTTTGCAATAGTGTCACACTGTTGACTCATATTTAGCTTGTGGTCCACTATGACTCCTAGATCCCTTTCTTCAGTACTCCTTCCTAGACCGTCGCTTCCCAGTCTGTATGTGTAAAATGGATTGTTCCTTCCTAAGTGGAGTACTTTGCATTTGTCCTTATTAAACTACATCCTGTTTACCTCAGACCATTTCTCCAGTTTGTCCAGATCATTTTGAATTATGACCCTATCCTCCAAAGCATTTGCAACCCCTCCCAACTTGGTATTATCTGCAAACTTAGTAAGTGTACTCTCTATGCCAATAATTGATGAAAATATTGAACATAACTGGTCCCAAAACAGACCCCTGCAAAACCTCACTTGTTATGCCCTTCCAGCATGACAATGGACCATTAATAACTACTCTCTGTGAACCTGTGAATACACGTTTCAATATTTGTGTATGGGAAAGTATAACAAAGCTCTTTCCTCAGATACTGAAAAATTCACAGTTCTTTGAAGCTTTCTAGCTGTGAGATCACACCCTGCCCTGTATTGTACTAAACTGTTTTACCCACTTGTGTTGTTAGGCTGTGAACTCTACAGGGCATAAAATCATATCTGTACACAGTACAGCTCTATGTAAACTTTTCATGCTATCGATGTATAAATAAATCATATTAGGACAATTGTTTCCTCAACAATTGAAGCTCATATTTGCAATGAGTGGATCGGAGTGCAAAGGTGAAAATAAAATATATCTTGTTTAAAATATAAAAAATATTCTCCCTAAGTTACTAGCCTATGAAATTACTTATAAATCCAGCAACTTATATGACATGACAAAGTGTAAAGCCTCCAGGGAGTAGATTCTGCCCGAGTAAATGGTATTGACACTAAGAAGTATTTAAACAATTGGCCAGAATTTGGTCCCATTATTTTACATTGTGTCAACAGCTACATATTTTCATAGTAGAGGGTGGCACATCTGAAATGATGATTACAGTTGTTTAGGTTAAAAAAAGCGTTTTAAATAGTCATTAAACAGCATTTGTGTGATAGATAGTAATGGATCATTTGGAGCAGTCACGTTATTTCCTTATATAAGTATTACAATAATGGTCAAAACCACTAATTATCACAATATTTAACAGCACTGTTTTGGGTTTTTCAGTAGAAAATTAAGTAGGTTTTAGGTTGGGATCTGAAATTGCTCACTCAGGTTTCTCTTAACCCCGATATTGTCATCCTAAATGATTAGTTGTTTGCATGGAGCTTGCATACTTAAATTTTTAAAAGTTCATTCTTTGGTTGTGCTGAACTATATTCTATTGGTCACTGCTGTAGTATTGAATGGGTTTTCTTTAAGTGATAATGACATATTAAGTTCTGGACTGAAACTAAGAGAAGCAAGAGAAGTCAAAGTTAAGGCTAATATTGTATCTTTTGTTGTGTTACAACTTGACGTAATCACAATTCAGTATGTGAAGTTTACATTTTTGTGGGTATAAATTGCTGGGTGCAATTATTTTCAGCCACAATTTCATGCTAACAGAAATGAAAGCTAATTTACGGTAGGACTGACTATTTTGTCCTTAACTAAGAACAAGTAACTCTAACTAACCAAATATCAGAACGATGATGCCAATGATATTGGTGGTTCATTTATTCAGATTTATTACCAGTAGCTGAATAACAGTAAAGGCGTTGAGACAAGAAAACTGGATAATTAGTATAATGGCAGGATTTTATTTTTCTTAATAAAATTGTTGCTCTTCAGCCCAGAGTTTTGCAGAAAGTCATTAATGGTCTGTCTTTTTGTCCAGCTATAGTATATGACGTAATACAGAAAATTGGAGTTTCTATTTTATATTTCCCTTTTTTCATCAGGAGTTTGTGACTTAGCAAAATTTTTATGAGCAGAAGCTTGGTATACAAGGTTTCACCGATTAAAAACATTTTTCTAAAATTTTCAGAACATTGGTTTATCTGGTTCTTTTTAACAACAAAAAGTTATGTCCAAGGGATGATACTGCCTCTCTCAACACCTAATTATGCAGATAGAAATGATAAATTCTGAGAACATTCTCAAATGTTGTAGTTAGACATCATGAGGTGTCTGAAACTTTTGACTGAGATATTAAAAGAGCAGAACATCTAAACTTCATGAGATCAAGCATGAATAATTCTGTTCACTCACTGGAGTATTTTATAAACGTAATAAATTCTGAAACAAAAGAACTGGGGAAAATTACACCATAACTTGTATTAGACTTGCTGCCTCGAGTTTATAAGGTGCATGGGCATAGAAGTCTAAGCCACTCCAAGGTGTTAAGTCTTAGGCTCAGCTCAGCCATAAAGGCTCTATGATGATCAGATTAAGGGCATTTACAGTCTCTAATCTGTGCAAATGGTCAGAGTAGTAAATACAAAGATTACAGATTAGTGGGTGAGTCAGCAGGTTTTATATGGGCTGGATTGTATCTGCAGACTTTGTAAAATCCATAGAAATTACTACAGATGTTAAACCGTGGTAAATCTGCAAACTTCGGTGCTGAATCTTCACACAGTCTGTTGTAACATCACTGAAGTCAGTGGATATATGACAATGTTAATTGGGAGAAACAGTTCCCATGGAAGATAAACATTGCATCTACATACCTTGTTCTGTAACCAGTGCCATTACTATACTATGATATTCTGATGACAAAATTCTTAATGCATGTGTAACCCACACACCTATGGGGTGTGGTTCACTGTCCCATGTAGATGCATTGAGACCACTTACAGAGAAGAAGAATGAGTGTGCTCTACAGCCTTAGCTGAGCGGCACCTGGCTTTTAGCTCAAGCAGCCGAGGCTCATGCACTAAACTCTAGAGGTCCTCGGTTCGGTTCCACCTCTCAGTGTCATACGTATTTAATAGGGGTATTTTCCTTTTTTCCTTATTTGTTAATCCTTACCTTACTAATTTTGGAGTGTCCTTTTCCTAGAGGCTAGTATATCAATGATCTCAACTTATTATCATATACATTAATTTGTTACCATGGCTCCTTTGTGGTTCAGTATCTGTGGACCTACTTCATGTACCTGTTATATGCATTAGTGCACTGCAAGGACACTTCTGTGTTTGGATCACATGTATGTTGTTAGAACTTCCCCTTAAACTCTCTATTTTCAGCTCTCAGACTATGTCTAGACTACAAGCCTCTTTCAAAAGACAGCGTCTAGACTACAACCACTTCTTTTGAAAAAGCAAGCCGCTTTTTCGAAAGAGAGCACTCAGGCAGTCTGGATGCTCTCTTTTGAAAAAGCTCTGTTTGCATTCAAGAACACCTTTTTTCGAAAGAGCACTTTCGAAAAAAGGTGTTCTTCCTCGTAAAATGAGGTTTACCGTGGTCGAAAAAACGTCCGTGCTCTTTTGATTTAATTTCAAAAGAACTCGGCGGCAGTCTTGATGCAGGGGAAGTTTTTTTGAAAAAAGGCCATTTTTTTCGAAAAAACCCTGTAGTCTAGACACACCCTTCACTTGGGATTGTTTGTTGGGCTGTTTGTGCAAAGTTCATAGGCCACTAGCCTTATTCTAACTTGCTGAAGGTAATGTCTTACAGGATACAAGTCTGCAGGTTCCTTGCATCACTGCTGAATATAGTGCAAATCAGTGAATATAATAAAGCCCACTGGGCGACACTGGGGATAAGTCAGCATTGCCCCTCTTATCCAGTCCCCTTTTTTGCAGCAGCATCTATATCTTGCTCCCTCTCATGGTCTCCCCCCCACCCCGCCACACACACACTCTCTCTCTCACATGCTTATGCTTAAAGGTGTAGTGTCGTCATTTTTCAAAGTATTGTATCTCTGAAATAATTTTCTGATTAAATTTCTGTCCTGGCCAAGTAGGAGACATGAGAAATTCCCATTCTAATGGAGCTTTTTTTCAGAAATGTAGATTTGATGTGTGGGGAAGCTTTTTCAAAATAAGAATTAGAATGAAATCTGCCTGGAGCTTCACAATTTGAATTGCTGTTGCTCAATAATGTGATAGGAACAATTTACATTTTTAAACTTTGGCTTATCTATCAAACTATTTAATTTGCTTCAGTTGAGTTCACAGGTTAATGTGTTTACACATCTGTGAGGGAATATAACTCTGAGCAGTTAAAATAAACCTGCAAAACAAAAAGAGAATAAAAGTTAATGCTAAATATAATCGCCAATGTTGTAACTAGACAAGTGATTCTGCCCTATGAATAGTTCCATTGGTTTTAGTAAAGTAAAGCACATGCATAATTATTTGCAGAATAAGGGCTTTAGAAAAACAGTTCAGTGCCTGCCTCATTACAAAACAGAGAGTAGTCATGTGGTACCAGAGACTAATAACAATATATAGTATCATGAGCTTTTGGGTGAGTTGGAGTGGAAGTAACAGAATCCAAAATATATATAGGGCTCGACAAACAATATAATCTACTCGCCCATGGCGAGTAGATTTCAGCCACACACCCCGTTCATTTGCGGCGCATGCATGCGCAATGCGGCTCTTGCGCATGCGCAGTACGGGGCTGGCGAGCGGTTTTCGCCGCTGTTCGTCAAGCCCTGTATGTGTGTGTGTGTGTGTGTGTGTGTGTGTGTGTGTGTGTGTGTATATATATATATATATATATATATATATACAGGGCTCGACAATCTAGATTACATCCCGGAAGAGCCGGGTTTGGGCGATCTGCGCAAGCGCAGAACGCCGGACAGCGCAGCTGGCGAGCGGGGCTCGCCGCAGCTCGGCAAGCCCTGTGTATATATATATACATGCACACACACATACACAAGAAGTACCTGGCAATTGTAGGACCTGTGTTGAAGCTAATTAAGTCACCTAGATGTGTCCCATTCACAACTTTTGATGTGAAAATGAGGATCAGAAAGGCAGAGGGCCATTGCTGGCACTTGATGACATACACAGGTCCTAACCACATAAGCCACAACATCACGGGCTCATACAATTGCACATCCTCTAATGTGATATATCCATCAAATGTCAGCAATGCCCTTCTGCCATGCATATTGGCCAAACCGGACAGTCTCTGTGACCAAGGATAAATGGATTCAACTCAGACAGCAGAGATGGTAACACGCATAAACCTATTGGGCAGCTGTGGCCAACCCGCAGCTCGTGAGCTGCATGTGGCTCTTCTCTCTCCCGGCAGTGTGGCTTGCAAAGCCGCCTCCATGCCCCTGTGAACGGCCCCCGTCTCCCGTCTCCCCTGCTTTGTAGTGGGTTAACTAGTTAATGTCTTTATTCAAGCCCAGGGTAACAGTGTCAAATTTGTAGATGAATTCCAGTTCTGTAATCTCTCTCTGTAATTGGGTGTGAAATTCCTTTTGTAGAAGAATGGCTACTTTTAAATCCATGATTGAGTGAACAGGTAGATAAAAATGTTCCCCTACAGCAGGGGTGGCCAACCCATTCCAGATGAAGAGCCAAGATATTAGTGGATCCAGCTCAAAGAGCTGGGGTAAAGTTGTCAGGGGGCGGGGCTATCAGGCAGGCCAGGGTTTTATAAAGCAGTGAGTCAGCAACCAGGGAGCTTTGCTAACAGAAGCAGCAAACAGGGAGTTTTGAGAGGAAGTTGGGAAGGGGGCCAAGGTACACTTGCCAGTCTTTATAGTTTAGTTTAAAGGTTTTCATTAAAACTTCCTGATTTAACTAGAAACCCTATCAATAACCTTGGTAGCTATAGGAGAGAATGCAGGCAGAAGCCCAGCAGCAGAGTGGGGGCTATCCTGTTTATTGCACTCAATGTAGCATGTATGATTACCTGCCCTATGGGCGGGTGGTGTATGTGTGCATTCGGTGCAAGGAGCTCCTGGCCCTCAGAGACCACATACCGGCTTTGGAGGCCAGGGTGGCTGAACTGGAGGAGCTGAGGGAGGCAGAGAGGTTTGTAGATGAGGCTTTCTGGGACACTGTAGATTTGTCCCACCTCCGGTCAGACAGCCGCTGTGCTGTTAAGGAGGATGAAAGGCTCAGGGAAGGAGAGCAGTCAACGGAAGCAGAGGAAAACCTTCCCGTAGTTGGGACCATCCTTCCAGATGTTGGGGTATCCTCTTGCACTGAGGTTACTCTCTGGGGGAGGGAACTCCAGTCAGTAGGAAAAGGCAGTTGTTAGTAATGGGAGATTCGATCATTAGAAATGTAGATAGCTGGGTTTGTGATGTCCGGGAGAACCATATGGTGACTTGCCTGCCTGGTGCAAAGGTTGCGGATCTCTTGAGGCATCTAGATAGACTTATGTGTAGTGCTGGGGAGGAGCCGGTGGTTGTGGTACATGTAGGTACCAATGACATAGGGAAGGGTAGCAGAGATGTCCTGGAGGCCAAATTTAGGCTGCTAGGAAAAAGACTGAAATCCAGAACCTCTATGGTGGCATTCTCAGAAATGCTTCCAGTTCCACGCGCAGGGCCAGGTAGGCAGGCAGAACTTCAGAGTCTCAATGCGTGGATGAGATGATGGTGTAGGGAGGAGGGCTTTAGCTTTATAAGGAACTGGGGAAACTTTTGGGATAGGGGGAGCCTGTACAGGAAGGATGGGCTCCACTTAAACCATAGTGGATCCAGACTCCTGGCACTTAACATTAAAAAGGTCGCAGAGCAGTTTTTAAACTAAAAGATGGGGGAAAGCTGATTGGTGCAGAGGAGCAAGTGGATCAGACAGAGATGTCTCTTAGAGGAGAGTCTATTGATGGAGATTCTCTAGGTTTTAGTCAGGAGGAGAGGATGGAAGAGGATAAAGTATGGGCCAGATCAGATGAAGAACATTCACATAAAAAATAATCTGACACATCAGAAAAGGGCAGACAAATAAACAGTGACATGTTTTTAAAGTGCTTGTACACAAATGCTAGAAGTCTAAAAAATAAGATGGGTGAACTAGAATGCCTCGTGTTAAAGGAGGATACTGATATAATAGGCATCACAGAAACCTGGTGGAGCGAGGACAATCAATAGGACACAATCATTCTGGGGTACAAAATATATCGGAAGGACAGAATAAGTCATGCGGGTGTGGGAGTGGCACTATATGTGAAAGAAATTTAGAATCAAATGAAGTAAAAATTTTAAATGAATCAACATGTTCCATAGAATCGCTATGGATAGTAAGTCTCTTCTCTAATAAGAATATAGCAGTAGGGATCTATTATCGGCCACCTGACCAGGACAGTAAGAGTAACTATGAAATGCTAAGGGAGATTAGAGAGGCTATCAAAATAAAGAACTCAATAACAGTGGGGGATTTCAACTATCCCCATATTGACTGGGTACATGTCACCTCAGGACGAGATGCAGAGACAAACATTTTTGATACCTTAAATGACTGCTTCTTGAAACAGCTAGTTCAGGAACCCACAAGGGGAGAGGCAATTCTCGATTTAGTCCTGAGTGGCGCGCAGGATCTGGTCCAAGAGGTAACTATAACAGGACCGCTTGGAAATAGTGACCATAATATAATAACATTTAACATTCCTCTGGTGGGAAGAACACCTCGGCAGCCCAACACTGTGGCATTTAATTTCAAAAAGGGAACTATGCAAAAATGAGAAGGTTAGTTAAACAGAAATTAAAAGGTACAGTGACTAAAGTAAATTCCCTGCAAGCTGCATGGACACTTTTCAAAGACACCATAATAGAGGCCCAACTTAAATGTATACCCTAAATTAAAAAGCATAGAAGAACTAAAAAAGAGCCACTGTGGCTTAACAACCATGTAAAAGAAGCAGTGAGAGATAAAAATACATCTTTTAAAAAGTGGAAGTCAAATTCTAGTGAGGTAAATAGAAAGGAGCATAAACACTGCCAAATTAAGTGTAAAAATGTAATAAGAAAAGCCAAAAAGGTGTTTGAAGAACAGCTAGCCAAAAACTCAAAAGGTAATAATAAAATGTTTTTTAAGTATATCAGAAGCAGGAAGCCTGCTAAACAACCAGTGGGGCCCCTGGACGATCGGGATACAAAAGGAGCACTTAAAGACGATAAAGTCATTGCGGAGAAACTAAACGAATTCTTTGCTTCAGTCTTCATGGGTGAGGATGTTAGGGAGATTCCCAAACCTGACCCGTCCTTTGTAGGTGACAAATCTGAGGACTTGTCACAGATTGAAGTGTCATTAGAGGAGGTTTTGAAATTAATTGATAAACTTAACAGTAACAAGTCACCGGGACCAGATCTCATTCACCCAAGAGTTCTGAAAGAACTCAAATGTGAAATTGCAGAACTATTAACTATGGTTTGTAACCTATCCTTTAAATCAGCTTCTGTATCCAATGACTGGAAGATAGCTAATGTAACGCCAGTATTTAAAAAGGGCTCTAGAGGCGATCCCGGCAATTACAGACCGGTAAGTCTAACATCAGTACCGGGCAAATTAGTTGAAACAATAGTAAAGAATAAAATTGTCAGACACATAGAAGAACATAATTTGTTGGGCAAAAGTCAACATGGTTTCTTTAAAGGGAAATCATGTCTTACTAATCTATTAGAGTTCTTTGAAGGGTCAACAAACATGTGGACAAGGGGGATCCAGTAGATATAGTATACTTAGATTTCCAGAAAGCCTTTGACAAGGTCCCTCACCAAAGGCTCTTATGTAAATTAAGTTGTCATGGGATAAGAGGGAAGATCCTTTCATGGACTGAGAACTGGTTAAAAGACAGGAAACAAAGGGTAGGAATAAATGCTAAATTTTCGGAATGGAGAGGGGTAACTAGTGGTGTTCCCTAAGGGTCAGTCCTAGGACCAATTCTATTCAACGTATTCATAAATGATCTGGAGAAAGGGGTAAACAGTAAGGTGGCAAAGTTTTCAAACGATACTAAACTGCTCAAGGTAGTTAAGACCAAAGCAGACTGTGAAGAACTTCAAAAAGATCTCACCAAACTAAGTGACTGGGCAACAAATGGCAAATGAAATTTAATGTGGATAAATGTAAAGTAATGCTTATTGGAAAAAATAACCCCAACTATACATATAATATGATGGGGGCTAATTTAGCTACTACTAATCAGGAAAGAGATCTTGGAGTCATTGTGGATAGTTCTCTGAAGATGTCCACACAGTGTGCAGCGGCAGTCAAAAAGGCAAACAGGATGTTAGGAATCATTAAAAAAGGGATAGAGAATAAGACGAAGAATAACTTATTGCCCTTATATAAATCCATGGTACGCCTACATCTGGAATACTGCGTACAGATGTGGTCTCCTCATCTCAAAAAAGATATACTGGCATTAGAAAAGGTTCAGCGAAGGGCTACTAAAATGATTAGGGGTTTGGAACAGGTCCCATATGAGGAAAGATTAAAGAGACTGGGACTTTTCAGCTTGGAAAAGAGGAGACTAAGGGGGGATATGATAGAGGTCTATAAAATCATGAATGGTGTGGAGAAAGTGAAATAAGGAAAAGTTATTTACTTGTTCCCATAATATAAGAACTAGGGGCCACCAAATGAAACTAATGGGCAGCAGGTTTAAAACAAATAAAAGGAAGTTCTTCTTCATACAGCACATTGTCAATCTGTGGAATTCCTTGCCTGAGGAGGTTGTGAAGGCTGGGACTATAACAGAGTTTAAAAGAGAACTAGATAAATTCATGGAGGTTAAGTCCATAGCCAGTATGGGTAAGGAATGGTGTCCCTAGCCTCTGTTTGACAGAGGCTGGAGATGGATGGCAGGAGAGAGATCGCTTGATCATTACCTGTTCAATTCACTCCCCCTGGGACACTGGCATTGGCCACTGTTGGCAGACAGGGTACTGGGCTGGATGGACCTTTGGTCTGACTCAGTATGGCCATTCTTATGTTCTTATGTTCTTAACCATTTTAAAATCAGAGAAAGCCCTGTTCAGTACAGCCCAAATTACTGTACTGAACAGTCTGATTTGCTGACAGCCTATATTGAGGTTTTCTTTGGATCAAGAATAGAATTTATAAATGAGAATTTACCACTCATCCTTCTCTTTTCTTTCTTATTGATTGTTTTTAATACCACAGAGGTTTTTGCCAGTGCATTTCGGGAAAGAACAGCAGAGATCTTTTGGGTAACAAATACTAACAATTCAGTCAGAATAGGATCATGTGGTCATAAGAAACAGTTCTAAAAGCCCATTGTATTTCCTTTACGTTTTAATACATTTTCTCTCTTCATTTTTAATTTTTAAATATACTTGCAACCCCAGTCTAGTTTCTGTTGTTTTAAAACTCTCCAGGCAAAAAATTGCAATTGTTTCATAAGATTTTCTAATCAAATTCAATGTGTTATTGATTGGAAACATTAATTTTAAGACTATTTGTTTTATAATATTTTGCCCTGTTTAAATCCTGTGGATAACTAGGGAGATATCTCTAGATGTGTATAATATATGTATGTAGGTTGTTTGTAGATTGTATTTTGTATGTAGAGGATATGTGCCTCAGTTTATCTGCTTTGGTAGTATTGTGGTTGACTGCTTGGAGTTAAATCAAAGGAAACTGTTAGGGGAAGCAAGCAGGAAATGAAACAATGATGCACACAAGGTATTTCCAGGAAGAATACCATGGAATTGTAAGAGTTAGTGTGTGAGCTAGTGACTGGAAAAATATCTGCCTGCCTGTTGCTAGGAGGCTGACAGGCCTATTCCGTGAAGGCTGGAGAGTATGATCAAAAGAACATTAAATGTTTAGGAGGACTTTGCAGGGCATATCGGAGACAACAAGCAGCAACTCTGTGGTACTAAGACACCTCTGCAGGATACAGGTAAGCAAGACCCAGACATGTGGGTCCTTTGTGAGTTCAACCTTTTCTCCCTGTTGCTGTGTGCTTTTCGGACAAATGCTCAATACGCCCAATATGAAGAGGAGGGTATTGCAGCTAATCAGTTGCAGCTGGAACTGTTGTGGTAAATGTTGGAAACATGGTGCTGCTGCTTCCCTCAGAGCTAGTGGTAGAACCACACAGATGACCCAGAAAGAGGTGAGGGCAGTGAAACTTGCCACCTGAGGAGGTGCACTTGTGAGAGGGAGTGCAAGGTACCGCTGTGATGTAGTGTCAGTACTTTGCTGGTTGCTATGCTTGGGCTGTGGATGACCCCTACTTGCCTCTGTCTGTAAGCACTGCCCAGCGGGGGTGGGGGCCCTTGAGGGCCCCCATGACAGTGACCAAACTGGTCCTACTGGTTAAAGGAAGGGATGGAACAAAGGAAGTGAGTGTTGGGGGAAGGGGCAGTCTTTGGCTGGAACCATGAAGGAGACAGACTATGGAGGGGGCTGGGAGTCTAGGGGCCCAGCCACCCCATCTCAAGGGGTCTGAGGCATCCTGGCCCTGACTCCTGTAGCCACAGTCACGTCTATGCTGTGCTGTATCCTGGAGAAGCAATAAACCCTCTCTATTCTACTGTCTGGCGGAGCCTGTTCTTGCTGCTACGGGGCTGCAGGATCAGGGGAGGACCCTGACACGCCGTCACAACCACTCACTCTGTAAATCCAGCAGGACAGCGTTTAAGCTGTATTTTAGGTTGTGTTAGCCTGATCATACAACCTAAGGTGGGGTGAACGGTGGCATTCCACTCTGCAAAGAGTATAGATCAAGGCAGGTAATGGGTTTGTGATGACCAGAACAACCACATGGTGAACTGCCTGCCAGGTGCAAAAGGCTGAAAATCTCCCAAGATATCTAGACAGGGTTATGTGGAGTGCTGGGGATGAGTCAGTGGTCTAGGCTTGCCAATTTTCTAATCACATAAAACCAAGCACCCTTTCCCCCACTCCTTCTCTGAGGCCCCATCCCTTCTCTCAGACCCTGCTTAGCCCACACCTCCCACTCAATCCACTCTCCCTGTCATTCACTCTCCTCCACTCTCACACACTTCCCTTTTTATCAGGCTGGGGCAGGATGGTGGCATGCAGTAGGCAGTGTGGGCTCTGGCTGAGTGTGCAGGCGCTGACGTGCAGCCTGAGTGTGCAGGGCAAGAAATTAGGAGTTCAGGGCTGGGGCGGGATGCAGGAGGGAGTGCAGGTGTGGGCTTCAGGAGGGAATTTGGATGTGGGAAGGGGCTAACAGCTGTGGTAAGCAGGTTGCAGAGGGTGCAGGATGCAGACTCCAAGAGAGAGTTAGGATGCGGTAGGCTCAGAGCTGGGCCAGGGATGTGTGAGGGGATATGCGGCGTGGGCTCAGGGAGGCAGTTAAGGTGTGGGAGGGGATTCTGGCTAGGGGGTTGAGATGCAAGTGGGCGTGTGGGCTAGATGTCACCACTTCTGGAGGCTGCATGAAGCCAGGTATGGGGCTTGCCATCCCCAGCAAGTAGACTTTTAATGGCCCTGTCAGTAGAGCTGATGAGAGCATCCAGGCTCACTTTCTGACTGGATATTCTGGTAAGAGATTGAAGTCCTGGATTTCCATGCTATCATTCTCTGAAATGCTTGCAGTTCCATGCGTGGGACCATGGAAGAACTGCAAGATCTCAGTGTGGATGAGATCATGGTAGAGCTATCCTTACCCAGATGCAGAATATGCAGCTGCATAGGGCACCCAAAAATTTGGGGCAGCACTTGGGTCTTAGTGTCCACTCGCCCCCCCCCTTCCTGTCCCTGTTCTGTGGCTGCTAAAGCCTGGTGTATCTTCTTCTGGAGATGAAGTAGTTAACTTAAACATGAAATAGCCTAGCAAGCCTCTTAGGAGAACATTGAACCTGTGAAAGTGTCATTCAAGTGGCAATGAAGCTAAATAATAGGTATTTACTGTTAGTTTCTGAATTTACTGTTTGTCTACAGGACGTTAGTTTAAAGTTTGCTTTAAAATATTAACGTGTTGCTGAAGATAATAAAACCATATTTTTAAAAATTGTCCCTCTTCTCCTGGGCTGCCATTTGGCACAAGACACCAGTTTAATAATATTGTGTAGGGCCCATAAATACTAAGGACAGCACTGGATGATGGCATAGGAAGGAGGAACCTTTTGGGAAAGATGGGATCCACCTAACCCTAAATGGAAGCAGGGGTCAATAAACATGTGGACAAGTGTGATTCAGTGGATATAGTGCACTTAGAGTTCAGAAAGCTTTGGGAAAAGTCTGGGCCATCACTGGCCGGCAATGGCAGACTGTGGCCACTTGGAGTGGGGAGTGACTGTGCCTGAAGGCACGCAAATAAACAAATGATCTGGTGGCCTGCCAGTGGCTAAACCTGACCAACTACAATGCGACTCATGTGCTGGAGGTGTCCCATCTCTGGGATACAGAATTATTAAGACAGTTAAGTTCAAAGCAGATTGAGAGGAGTTACAAGGGGATCTCACAAAACTGTGAAGCTTGGCAACAAAATGGCAGATGAAATTCAGTGTTGATAAATGCAAAGTAAAGCACATTGAAAACATATTTTCAATTATACATGTTGTGCCTGGGTCAAGCCAGAAGGATACAAAAGAGTAATGGAAGGGAGTTATATTATCCTCAGACTTAGTAAATCTCTGTTCTCAGGGTAAACTGGCAGGGGCTAGTCCAGAATCAGCAGGAATTTGCCAGAATCAATGAGGGCAATTAGGCACCTGAAGCTAATTAAGTGGGTTTACAGAATTAAGTGAGCCAAGGCTAGTTAGAACACGTGGGGCCAAGTAAAGATCCAGTTCAGACTGGGTATAAAAAGAGCTTCTCTGCAGTTTGTTAGTGCATAGTGGAGCCAAGAGGAAGGAAGGAGTACTGCAGAGGGTCTAGGAGGAACAAGCACTAGTGGTTACTAGGAGGAGGAGCCTGAGATAAGGAAGGTGCAGGGGAAGGTGTGAGGAAGTAGCTCAGGGATTTTGTAGCTGTCTCACCATTGGTGTTGGAGACTTTTATAGGCAGCTGCTGTTACAGGACCCAGGTCTAGTACCCAGAGTAGAGGATGGGCCCGGTTTCCCCCCAATACGCACTTCCCTATTTCCACTCTGGGAAAAACCTGGATGGGGAAATAAAAGGGATCTACCCAGCTCTGTATCATTTAGGGGTCTACCGAGACTGTGGAGTTTGGTTTCCCTCTATATCTTATGCTGGCTAATGATGAGAGCTGCTCAACAAACAGCAAGCTGATGCCCTAAGTGTCCTCAGCCCATGCCACATATGCCCTCACACATTCCTGCCCCAGCTCTGAGCCCATCCCATCCTAACTCTCTCTCGGAGTCTGTGTCCTGTACCCCCTACAGCCTGCTAAATCAATACCTGCTGTGAGCCTCTGAGGTAAGCCATCTACCTGAAAGTGTAGAACCCACCAAGTTCGAGTAGGAGCTTTGTCACAATACAAAATGAAGGAGTCTAAAGTAGCTGTTACCATTAAGAAAAAGATCTGAGTCATTGTGAATTTGCTCTGAAAATATCTGCTCAATGGGCAGTGGCAGTCAAAGAAGTTAAAAGAATGTTAGGAATCATTAGGAAAATGGGATAGATATTAAGACAGAAAATATCATAATGTTATGCTGATGATATCTTAAATACTCCATGAAGTTCTACTTGCATCATCTCAAAAAAGATCTATTTAACCTGGAAAGGTATGGAGAAGAGCAACACAAACGATAAAGGGTATCAGACAGTTTCTGTATGAGGAGAAATTTTAAAAAGAATGGGATTGCTCAAATTCAGAAAGCGGTGGCTAAGTGGGAACAGGGGCGGCCCGTGTGTATAGGCCGACTCGGCTGTCGCCTAGGGGGTCGTGTTAAACGGGGTGCCCAATGATGACATCACACCATTGAGGGCTGTGGAGGCGGGGGCACCGATCGTGCATTCCACGTGGGGCACCAGCTGCCGGCAGCCAGCCTCGGGCCACCCCTGAGTGGGAATATGATATATGTTTATATATCTCCACTGGTGTGGAGAAAATGAAAAAGGAAGTGTTGTTTACTCCTTCATATAACATAAGAACAAGGGGTCACCCAATTAAATAAATAGGCAGTAGGTTTAAAACAATGAAAAGGAAGTGCTTTTTTATACAACACACAGTTAACCTGCAAAACTTGTTGCCAGGGAGTGTTGTGAAGGCCAAAAAGTATAACGAGATTCAAAAAAAGATCTGGGTAAGTTCATAAAGGATGGGTCCATCAATGGCTATAGCCAAGATGGTAAGGGATACAACCCTTTGCTCTAGATGTCCCTAACCTCTGATTTCCAGAAGCTCAGAGTGGATGACAGGAGATGGATCAGTTCATTGTCTATTCTGTTCATTCTCCTGAAGCACCTGCCACTGGCAACTGTTGGAGGACAGGACACTGGGCTAGATGGACCATTTGTCTGATACAGTATGGCCATTCTTATGTTCTTAAGGGGTGTGAAATAGAAAGGGATAATTTTAATTTTTTGACTGTCAAGTACTTTTATTTTAAAAACTGCTAAAATATTTAGTTTAGGGGAAAAAAGAAATAGTAGGTCAGCTCTCGCTAGTTGTTTATGTTACTGCCAACTCAGGGGCATGACTCCCACTATTTTAATCATAGGAGTTCTTTTACATACAGTGGGGAACATAATTATTAAGGCCAAATGAAATAATTACATGATTAACCATGGGTATTTTATTAAGAAAAAAGAAAAAGAAAATATTAAACAAAACAACATAAATGACAATAGAAACGATACACTGGTTATGTTCAGTACAATCTCTAAATCTTTCTGTGGAAAGCTTTTTATGAGATTACACTCTTGAATGAGTCTGACTTTGTGGGGAAGGGGCACATTCCTTTGTAAATTGAGACCAAGGTCTTGTTTCCCAAAATTATCATGAAGCCTGTCTCATTTTATTCTTAGATAACTAAAAATATTTATGAACAGGAAAGGAAATGTTATGGAAATTTTGGCCCTGTTTGTTATTAATAATATCCAAACAGTTTATCATTGGGCAAAATAAACAATAAAGTTGAAATATTTAAATCTGTTACTTAGAATAAATCATTTAAGGAACAGTTTTTAGAAAAGGCCAATTCCAGCTATTAAGAAGCTAAATCCCTCTTGTTCTCTTGTTCAGGAATCCATGGTCTAACCATTTGGTGATTAATAAGAGAAACTGTTTGAAAGTTACAACAGCATTTTCATATTCTAGTAAAATCATTACAAGAGTTTTAAATTTAACTCCTTGGTAGTGTCTTAGATAACTTCCTCTCACCAAACCATGTTGAAATTATGGGGAAATTATCTTGGGTTGGTTTCCTCTTGAGTCTTCTCTGTTCTTAGTGGTCATAGCGATTTGCTTGTGGAGATGGAATGGGTGAGTTATCTGCTTGTTGTTTACACAGGATAGCAGAGGGTATGAGTGTGTGGGGATCTCAATTGAGGGTTCTTCTGCTTCCTAGTTAAATGAAATTATAGGAAAGGAAACCTCTTTCAAGATTGTTTAGATTTGAAACTGGTAGCTATTATTTGTTCATTGGCTCCATGCTTGGGGTTTGTGTTAGATAAAACCTTCAGCTCCTGGTAATGCAGTCTGTCTCATGAATAAGCAGCATTTCCTGTTAATTACCTTTGTTGTTTTTACTGCAGGAAAGTATCAGATAGCTTTTAAAGTTTGTTTTAATTTTTTTTCCAATCCATTTTCTGAAACATGCTTCCAAGTCTATTAGGGTATGTCTACACTAGCCCCCTAGTTCAAACTAAGGAGGCTAATATAGGCATTCGAAGTTGCAAATCAAGCCCGGGATTTAAATATCCCGGCAGTTGCATCTTCAACTGATCGCCATTTTTGAAATTTACAAGTCGGACTAACTGCCCGGCGTCTACGCGTGGCGGGGACCAGTATTTGAATTAAAGCCTAAATCGAACTACCTGTTATTCCTCCTGCAAGGAGGTTTAACAAGTAGTTCGATTTAGGCTTTAATTCGAAATACGAGTCCCTACGGCGTGTGAGCGGCAGTTAATCGAACTTGTAAATTTCAAAAATGGCGCCGAGAAGATGCAAATCAGCGTGGGATATTTAAATCGGACTTGATTTGCAACTTGAATGCCTACATTAGCCTCCCTAGTTCGAACTAGGGGCCTAGTGTAGACATACCCTTAGAGTTTGACAGGAAATGAAATTTGTTTTTCAAAATGTCCAGACACATTTGTTCTTTGCATAAAAGTTCACAGTTTTAAAGTTTTTTATTCTTAATTCCTAAAGGGAGTCTTTAGCTCAGATAATTATTGAAGAATTTGTTAAATTTTTATAACAATTTCTGGGAAGTTGAATTTCGTGTCTTCCTAGGTTGGGTCAGGGAGTTGCTTGAGCACTTCCAGTAATTAATCAGTTCTCCATTAATGTAAATGGTGTATATTGCAATGGCTTCTTTTATTGGTAATCAATTTAGCAAGGTCATTAGATTCCATTTTGATACATAAAACATTATACCATTTACAAATTAGGAAATTATATTAGGAGCTTTGCATTTAGCTAACATTTCATTTTAAAAAGGTGTTTGCCAAATGAAACAAACATTTTCAACTACATGTGTTCTTCTTAGGCTACGTCTATACTGCAAAGAAAAGTCGGGAAAGATACACACATTGCGAACTTCAATTTGCGTATCTTTTTCCGCTTTTCTTTTGAAAGAGGCTTTTCCAAAATTTGGCCCAAATTTCAGAAAAATCTCCTCTTTTGACACATCCCTTCTTCCCCATACCATGAGGTTTATAGGGGTGGTGAAAGAACTCGTCCACTTTTTCAGAAATTGTTCCGAAAAAGCGGATACGTTCCTTGGACGCAGCATAGCTTTTCCAGGATACCTCTGGCATCCCAGAAAAGCTCTGCAGTCTAGATATAGCTGAAGAGGTTGCTCTTGATGAGTTTTTTTAGATTACTGATATAACTAATTTCAACAAGGAGATTTCTAAAATCCTTTGTGAAGATTTACCTAGATGTTTTTTCTGGAGAGGTGAAAAAAGGTCACTTTACAGCTAGATTTATTATTTTGAAAACCCAACCCCACATACTTTTCACAGTCAGATCTCTCCTAAAACATCAGTATTTTATGTGGCTTGTTTTTTTGATGTTTTCCACCAAATTATGCAAAGGAAGATATCCCAGTCTAGCAAAAAAACAAAACAAAAACTCTTAGGGGTTTGTCTCTTGATCCAAGGTCCTTAGAATTACATTCCCTCTGTTATAGCAATTAAACTTTTATTAAATATTTTGTACAAAGCACAACTTTCAATGATCATTGTATCTTTTGAGCATTGCACAAAGGAAAATAGTATAAAAATTAAAACGGTAAAATTTACGATGCAGCTTCTCTGAGCTTATGTAACACTCTTTGTCTGTTAAACATGTGATATTATGATTAAAGATGATTTATCTTCCTGACATTTACTTGTCTTTGTGAGCTAAAGCTGAAGCCTCTTGGAATTCCTTTTGTTAGCATGAATATTTCATGTAATTAAACAAACACAAATATATGCTTGTGAGTATCTTTCCTCCATGCACCATGTATATGCAAGTTACAAGAGAGAGGCAAGATGGGTGAGGTAATATCTTTTAATAGATCAAATTCTGTTGGTGAAAATGACAAGCTTTTGAGCAACACAGGGTTTTTCTTCAGGTCTGATTCAGAAACTGGTCCAATATTATCTCACCTATATCTGGTACTAATACTGCTACAACAGCACTGGGAATGATGAATGTATTGTAAGCCTAAGTAAAGGCACAGACCAGCTTAATGACAAAAATATGATAATTTTATTAATATAATTTTTGCATTGTATTGAGGTCAGTTGGAAGGAGAGCCCAGGGGAGAGTGGAGGGCCAGATCACAGGTGCAGCTCACCCCAGAGCTAACATATGCTTTAAATTCAATGTATGTTTTTTTTTAATCATTACAAGAATAGAATTGAAACATAAATATATAAAACTTGCTGAATAGGCAAATACTCAGAAGCAGAATTACTTATTTTGTTTGCACTTGGTGATGGGAGTGTTTGGAGCAATGAATTTAAGAATCTAGAAGTGAACTAGACCAATTACAATTACTTTTTTGTTAACATCTAAACTTAAGTGAAGTAGTAATAAATAAACTAGTGTGGAATCTTTAGAAAAGCTGGATCTGAAACTTCCCCAAAGTTCAGGAGTGTTTGGTTCTGGTGTTTTGGCTTAGCCCAATAATCTTTTTTTGATGGTTCCAGGGAAACCCAAAACACATAAACAAGTCTCACCACAATACTCAGTATAGTACTCAATGCTTTTTTTGCTTCAGTCAGATCCCAGTCTGCTGCACTGGGCAGCACAGTGTGGGAAGGAGGTGAGCAGCCCTCAGTAGTGAAAGAACAGGTTAAGGGCTATTTAGAAAAGCTGGACATGCACAGGTCCATGGGGCCGGATCTAATGCATCTGAGGATGCTGAGAGATTTAGTTGATGTGATTGCAGAACCATTGGTCATTAACTTTGAAAACTTTGTGGCAATCAGGAGAGGTCCTGGACAACTGGTAAAAGGCAAATGTAGTGTCCATCTTTTAAAAAAGGGAAGAAGGGAACTGGGGAACTACAGACCTACCAGCTTCATCTCAGTCCCTTGAAAAATCATGGAGCAGATCCTCAAGGAATTAATTTGAAACAGTTGGAGGTGAGGAAGATGATCAGGAACAGTCAACATAGATTCACCAAGGACAAGTCATGTCTGACCATCCCAATTGCCTTCTATGATGCAATAACTGGCTCACATGAGCAGGGCTTGACAAACCACGGCAAAATCTACTTGCCAGCCCCACACTGCGCATGCGCCAGACCCGCATTGCGCATGTGTGCGCCGCCGCTGAACAGGGCGACCGGCTGAAATCTACTTGCCACAGGCGAGTAGATTCACTGATTTGTCGAGCCCTGCATATGAGGATAGTGGTGCACATGATTTACCTTGATTTTAGCAAAGCTTTTGATATGGTCTCCCACAATCTTCTTGCCAGCAAATTAAAGACGTATGGCTTAGATGAATGGTAGATAGAAAGCTGGCTAGATTGTCGGGTACTGAACAAGAGCTTAATATCTAGTTGGCAGCTAGTATCAAATGGAGTGCCCTAAGTGTCAGTCCTGGGGCTGGTTTTGTTCAACATCTTCATTAATTATATGGCTGATGGGATGGATTGCACCCTCAGCAAGTTTGCAGATGATAGTAAGCAGGGAAAAGGTAGATATGCTGGAGAGTTGGGAGAGGGTCCAGAGTGACCTAGACAAATTGGATTGGGCCAAAAGAAATGATGGGGTTCAACAGGGACAAGTGCAGAGAATTGCACTTAGGACAGAAGAATCCCAAGCACTGCTACAGGCTGGGGCCCAACTCAACTAGCTAAGTGGCAGTTCTGCAGAAAAGTACTTGGGGATTACAGTAGATGAAATGCTGGATATGGGTCAACAGTGTGCCCTTGTTGCCAAGAAGAATAGTAGGAGCATTGCCAGCAGACTGAGAGATTATTCCCCTCTATTTGGCACTGGTGAGGACAAATGTGGAGTATTGCATCCAGTTTTGGGCTCACCACTACAAAAAAGAGGTGGACAAATTGTAGAGAGCCCAGAGGCATGGAAATGATTAGAGGGCTGGAGAACATTATGAGGCGAGGCTAAGGGAATGGAGTTTATTTTGTCACAGAAGAGAAGAATGAGGAGGGATTTGATGGCAGCATTCAACTACCTGAAGGGGGGATTCCAAAGAGGATGGAGCTAGGCTATTTTCAGTGGTGGCTGGTGACAGAACAAGGAGCAATGGTCTCATGTTGCAACAGGGGAGCCCTAAGCTGGATATTAGGAAAAACTACTTCACTAGGAAGGTGGCGAAGCACTGGAATGGGTTGCCTATGGAGGTGGTAGAATCACCATCCTTCAATGTTTTTAAGGTCAGGTTTGACAAAGCCCTGGCTGGAATGATTTATCTGGGGTTGGTTCTGCTTGGAAGAGAGGGGTGGACTATGTGACCTCCTGAAATGGCACTGAGTTGAACCAGTGAGTTGTAAAGTAAGACATAATTAGAATGTTCTTACTGATTGAACTTCTCTTGAGAAAAAAATATTATGCAACAGCTACTAAGAGTTGGCTTCGTAATTTAAGTTTTTAATGAGTGGCACATATTGATTGGTACATTAGCCATAATAGTATCACTCTTTAAAAGGATATGATGATACATTAAACTAAATCCAGTGATACTTCAAAAATACTCAGTTGAGGCTATTAGAAATTTTACTTCTGCAAGAATAAAATCTGCAAAATTTGATATAAAAGGAAAAGTTGAATTTGGTAAAATTATTTTTCTTGTGTCTTAGAAGCATAGTGCTCAAATTTATATAAATGTGTTTTCAACCAGGGAATAAGTTTGAAGTGTCTCTTTGTTTTGTTTTCCATTGCAATGAATTGAAAAAAAGTGAGTCATTTACTCAAGAAATGGAAAGAGGTAACTAGTAATGTCCTGTAGGGGTCTGTACTGGAACCAATCCTATTCTGTGTATTCATAAATGATCTGGAGAATGGGAAAAATAGTGAGGTGGCAAAATTTGCAGATGATACCAAACAGCTCAAGACAGTTAAGACCAAGGCAGACTGTAAAGAGCTTCAAAAGGATCTCACAAAACTAGGTGACTGGGCAACAATATGGTAAATGAGTTTTAATGATGATAAATGCAAAGTAATGCATATTGAAAAACATATTCCCAACTATATGTATAAAGTAATGGGGATTAAATTAGCTATTACCACGCAAGAGAGATCTTGGAGTCGTTATGGCTAGTTCTCTGAAAAAATCCACCCAATGTGCATCAGCAGTCAAGAAAAGCAAATAATGTTAAGAATAATTTAAAAAGGGATAGAGAATAAGACAGAGGATATCTTATTGCCTTTATATAAATCCATAGTATGCCCACATCTTGAATACTGTGTGGAGATGTTATTGCCTCACATTGGCATTGGAAAAAGTTCAGCAAAGGGCAACAGAAATGATTAGGGGTTTGGAACAGGTCCCATATGAGGCAATCAGCTTAGACAAGAGAAGACTGGGGGAGGGGTATGATAGAGGTCTATAAAATCATTACTGATGTGGAGAAAGTAGATAAGGAAAATTATTTACTTACATAACACAAGAACTAGGGGGTCACCAAATGAAATTAATAGGTAGCAGATTTAAAATGCACAAAAGAAATATTTCTTCACACAATGCACAGTCAACCTGTGGAACTTCTTATCAGAGGATATTGAAAAGACCAGAACTTTAACATGGTTCCAAAAAATACTAGATAATTTCATAGAAGATAAATCCATCAGTGGCTACTAGGAATGGTGTCCATAACCACTGTCAGAAGCTGGGAATGGGCGACAGGAGATGGATCACTTGATTACCTATTCTGTTCATTCCCTTTGAGGCACCTGGCAGTGACTACTGTTGGAAGACAGATTATCGGACTAGATGGATGTTAGGTCTGATCTAGTATAACTATTTTTCTGTTCTTATAAATTTGTTAGAAACAGAAAATAATTTTGTAATGGATTTCTGATATGTTAGAATTTCATGACAGTCTTATATTTTCAAAGGCCTATCTAACCCCATTATAGTGGCTCAGAAATTACTCTGAAGGGAAAATAGCTCATTTAAAATTGTTCCATCCAGTCAAAGATCCACCTGCCTGTGTCACTTAGTCTGTTAATGAGCTCATTAATATTAAAGTAGTCTTTCTGTTTTCTATCATCTACTAAAGAAATAAAATCTCTTCATGTGTCTGATGAAGAAAAAAGTACAGAGGGAGTTCACATGCTTTTCCCATGACTATTTTTGTTTTTCAGAGTAAAACATCTATATTGCTTGCATTAACTTAGGTTCTTTTTAAAAACTCATTACAGATACACCAAATTAGTACAGCAGATAAAATGAAGCTAAATAAGAATTAGTAAAGTACTGAAAAACGGATGAAATTTGTTTAATTAATTTATAAAGTTGTAATTAACCTCTCCAGTGGCCCAATTAAAGTGCAGAAGATATAGCTGAAGATATTCTTTAAATGGAACTAAAATTACTTTAAATTGCAGTTTACTCCGCCAAGCAATTAGTTTCATTCCTGGTTTAACCAGCTAAATTAGAAACATCAAATATGAGGGGGGGAAATAATCAAAATATTGTGAAAGCAGCTTTGAATAGATGAAAATATGCACAAATGGCTCCAGCTGGATTGGAGTTCCATTGCAAGATTATAATAAAGTGATGAAAAGTACTTCAATGACTAGCTAGCAGATGCATTTAAAGTCCTGTGACTACAGCCGCACTGTTACCATGTTGAGAAGTACTTGGTTACAACACTACAACCCCAAGACTAATTTGTAAAATATGTCTTGACTTGTCACAAATGTAAACCATGATTTCACAATGCATCTGAATTGTACTGTAGCTTTTGGATCATATTCTCCTCTGTTTCACTGATGTCATCTACACTGCCTTGTCTACACTGAGAGAGAAGGTTGAATTTATTAACATCAATTTTCTAGCATCCAATTTTGTAAAGTCAAAAGTTCATGTCCTCACTTTGCACAAAAATTCAATGTAGTTTGACAGAGTGCGTTCCCAGCAGGGTGGCTACCATTGATTTTGAACGATGCACTGTGGGTAGCTATCCCACAGTTCCTGCTACTCCTTTGCATTCTGTGTTATGCTCCCAGTGCTTGCTGGCACCAAACTGTGCAGTGGGTGGTTTGGGGTTCATATTATCAGTTTCCCATAATGCACTCATATGCTCCCGCCCCACTTTTTGAAAGCAATGACAAGCAGTTTTTTTGCACCTTCCGCCCCCCTCACCCCAGTTATCCATGTAGACACCATAGCAGTGTAAGCACGGAACCCAGCATGGAACCCATCCAGCAGCAAAGTACTAAGGCCTTATGTTGCATTATGTCCAGAGTGTATCGAGGACCCACCTGCGTGAGGAAGGGAAGTTATAAACATAATCTTCTGGGAAGCATTTGAGCACAGTGATTGGCAAATACTGCTGACATTTGATCCTATTGACACAGCGGAATGCTGGTTCTGGTGTCATAAGACAAGCACAGACTGGTGGAACCATGTAGTTATGTAACTATTGGATGATCAGCAGTGGCTGCATTACATTCGCATGCAGAAGGCCACTTTCATAAAAGCTTGCAAATTGCTTTCTCCTTCCATGAAGTGCAGCAATAACAGAATGTGCTCTGACAGTGGAAAAGCGAGTAGCAATAGCCCTGTGGAAGCTTTCAATGCCAGACAGCTACTGGTCAATTAGGAATCAGTTCAGAGTGGGGAAGTCTACAGTGGGGGTCTGTTGTGATCCAAGTAACAACAGTAATCAATACCCTTCTGCTAAGAAGGATAGTGACTCTGGGGGTACATCTAGACAGTGAGGCTATTTCAGGATACTGGAAATACCTGAAATACTTTTTTCGAAATAACTGGCACACAGTTTGGGCATCCCTGCAACCCTCATTCTATGAGGGTTAACGGATGTCTTGAAATAGCACATTATTTTGAAATTTGGTGCTGTGTAGATGCGCCAAATTTTGAAATAAGCTATTTTGAAATATAATTAAAATAAGATAATTTTATTTTGAGTTGATGGTGCTGTGTAGATGCACCCTGGGAAATGCACAGGACATAGTGGAGGGGTTTGCGTACCTTGTGTATCTTATTTTTGCGTATCTTTGTGGATCTTGAGTATTTTATTTCAACCATATTTCAAAATAGTTTATTTCAAAATTTGGCGCATCTTCATAGCGCCATGTTTTAGAATAAAGTAGAATGAGGGTTACAGGGATTCCAGAGTAGCACGCCTGGAAAATATTTCAAAATAACAGGCGTGTTTAAAAGATTCAGGTAACTATTCTGAAATAGCCCTGCTGTCTAGACATACCCTAAATGTGTTAGGGCAATAGATGGAATGCATATCCCTATCTTGGCACCTGGCAACCTTGCCAAAGAGTACATAAACTCCAAATACATAAACTTCTTGATGGTACTGCAGGTGTTGGTGGATCATAAGGACCATTTCACCAACATCAACATGGGATAGTCAGGAAAGGTTCATGACATGTACATCTTTAGGAACTCCCTCCTGTCTCTTCAGAAAGCTGCAAGGTAGAACTTTATTCCCAGATTGACATTTCAATGCCTCTGCTGGTAATTTTCCAATAGTGATCCTTGGAGACCTATGGTAAACCTTGACTCATGAAGATGTACACAGGCAGCCTGGACCATAGGAAGGAGCAGTTCAGCTTCAGGCTGAGCAAGTGCAGAATGGTGGTAGAATGTGCTTTTAGATGTTTAAAGGGAAGTTTTCACAGTTTATTGAGTGGGTTAGATCTCAGGGAAAGCAAAATTTCCATTGTTATGGCTGCCTGCTGTGTGCTCCATAATATTTCTGGGTGTGTCTAGACTACATGGCTCCGTTGACGGAGCCATGTAGATTAGTTTACTCGAAAAAGGGAAATGAAGTGGTGATTTAAATAATCGTCGCTTCATTTAAATCAAAATGGCCGCTGCACTGTGCCGATCAGCTGATTGTCGGCACAGTGCGGCAATCTAGACGGGGATCTGCTGACCCCAGAACCCTTCATCGGCAGATCCTGTAAGCTGTCGACGGAGCCATGTAGTTTAGAAACACCCTCTGAGAGTAAGGGGGAAAGTTTTATGCCAGGGTGGGTGGCCAAGGTACAGAGCCTAGCTGGCAATTATGAGCAGTTACACAGCAAGATAATAAGGACACCACAGTGAGGGGCTTTGGAAATCAGAGAAGCTTTGAAAAACAGCTTTGTGAATGGTCAGACAGTGATATGACAGTCATGCATGTTGCTCTTAATGAGGTGCGCCCCCACATTAAGTGTGCCTACTTGTAAAATCTGTAAATCTTCTCTCAACACAAGCAATAAAGAGACTGTTGAGAATTCATACATTTTTATTTCTGAAACACAGGAAAGCAGAGATAGAAAAGGAGTTCAGGGTGAGAGCGTCATGGTGGGGGAGGGAGGGGAGAAGAGAAGGGAAAGCGTTGTATTTTAGGCCCCCTATGCAGCAATTACAGGTGTTAGAAGGACAGCCTTTTGTTCTGGGATGCATCCCTGGGAGTTGAGTGGCTGCCCTAGGAGAGTAGGCCATGGAATGTGGTGAGGAGGGAATGTGGGCCTATGCATGTGGCTGTCCTGGAAGTCCACCATGCATGTCATCACCTCCACCATGACCGTCAAAACTCTCTCCTGGGTCTTCTTTTCACATTCCCTGCACACTTTCCCATCCTCACGCTCCACTCGTATCTCCTGCAGCAGCATTTTCCTCCACTCATTTAATCGCTCCCTGTCCAAGAGGGCAAATTGCATTTGCTCTGTGAACATGTCATCCCTAATACATTTTTGCCTTTGGATTTGTGCTAGCCAGACCACTGGAGGAGCTGGGAGATTGTGCAGCATGCTCGTTGCTGCATCCCCTATAATGAAAAGTGAAGGACAGACTTTACAGGAGATAAATTGTGGAGCGTAAAACCTAATCTCTTACCATAAAGGAAGGCCTATCCAAAGACAATAAGAAAGTGTTTTGTACAAGGCTACAGTTATGTTTTTAAGTACCCACTCTGCAGCAGGTACGCCACAGAGATCTTAGAAGAGCAGCTGGACTCAGTTTGGTGACAGGCATGGTAAGGAACAGGCTGGGGCTTGAGTCTGCAGGGGAGGAGGGGAGTCTGGGCATGGAGGCAAGGCAAGACATTGCAGAGACTCATGCAGTGACAATGTGTTTGCCACCACCTGTTTGCTGGGAGAGTGCAACTTTCCCTTCCCACAAGAGCATGTGGGCGGGAGTGGGGAGGGGGACTGGGTGAGGGGGCAACGTAGAACAGGGCAAGGGTTCACACAGGGGCCGTGTGTTCAGCAGCACCCCCGTTTGTCAGAAGAGTGCAACTTTCCCTTCCTGCAGGAGCATGTGGGAGAATGGGGGAAGGGGCCAGGCATGGCAGGGGCTCAGGCCATGCTTCATTGGGGATGAGCAAATGGAGGTTTACTGTTGTGGTATCAGTTAATAGCTTCACCTGCTTCATCCTGGCTGCCATGCGCGGTATTAGTCTTCTCAGAATCACACAGAATGATAAGGAGAGGATGCTGAATTAATGTGGACAGAAACCCAGACCTTATGCTGCAATGCTTTGTGTCACGATGACGCTTGACCACTTACTGCTGGCCTGGTCTGGGAAGGTGTTCTACTATGGAGAATGGAATAAGGCAGGCCTCCCCAGAAACCTTGTGAGAAAGATGAAAGAGTTTCTCTCTAATGGCATGTCTAAACTACTCCCATTTTTCAAAGAGGGATGTAAATTGAATTTCCTGCACTTCATTTGCATAATGGTGGCTGCACGGTCTTTCAAAAAAGGGCTTTTTGAAAGTAAAACCGCTGTCTAGACGGCGTTCTTTCAAAAAAACCACCCTCCTCAAAAAATGAGGAGTATGGGATCTTTCCAAAAAGGGTTTTTTTTTTCAAAAGTACCCCATATAGAAGGCGGTTTTACTTTTGAAAAGTCCTTTTTTGAAAGACCGCGCGGCCGCCATTATGCAAATGAAGCGCGGGGAATTCAAATCCTGCCCTCATTTGCAATTTTGATCTGTCTAATTTGCATCCCTCTTTCGAAAGAGGGGTGTAGTTTACACATACCCTGAGAGCTTCATGTAGATGTACAGTGAGGATTCCTGCTCCATCTCCTTTTCCTCTTCCTCATCCACACTATCCTCCACGCTGCTGCCCGAGGGTGCCTGAGGAGTGTCTTGGGAAGAATCCACAGACTGGCTAGGGAAACTGATTGGGTCCACCCATAGAATCCCATGCAGCTGCTTATAGAAGTGGCATATTTGCGGCAATGACCCGTACTGTCCATTTGCCTCCTTTGTCTTCTGGTACGCAGGCCTGAGCGCCTTTATTTTCATGCAGCACGGCTGGATGTCTCTGGCATATCCTTTTTCCACCATGCCCTGTGTGGTCTTGGCATAGATATTAGTGTTTCATTTGCTGGTTCATAGTTCTGCCTGAACAAATTCCTCTCCCAACACAGGAACAAGGTCCAGGATCTTCTGCATGCTTACATGCTCATCTCCTGCATGCCGCACCAGTGCCAAATTAAACAAGCATGCTGATGCTCGTTTGAAACTCTGGGCATTCATGGTCAGGTGTACTACTGAGGTGTGCTGCCTGCTCAGAGGTCTGATCACCATGCTGGCAACACAGGAAATGAAATTCAAATTTTCCTGGGCCTGTGCACCTGGAAAGCAGCAGAGTTGAAAGTCCTAGCCAGAGATGTCACAGTAGGGCATTGTGGGACACCTTCCAGAGGTCAAGGACATCAACTTTCACAGCACTGCCTCTGCACTACCATGCAAAGTTGAACGTATCATTTCCCCTCATGAAAAGCAGCAGTACTGATATCAACATTAACAGCCTTTAAAGTATATGGAACAGGCTTGGTGGTGTGGACTTATTGTTTAGAAAATTGACCTAATACAGATAAATTCAACCTAAACTCCCATGTAGACCAGGCCTGAAGTAATTCCAATAGAGCTACTTTGGATTTACATTAAACAAGCATTGGCCCTTGAATTTTATCAGAGCTACAGGATGTTTTTGGAACAGAGTTAAAATAGAATGACAGAAGGTAAGACTGTAGCTGTTATTTTTGCTAAATTAATCTTGAAAACATAACTCAGTGTAACTGAAGCAGAGACATCCTCCTGAGCTGACAGAACTTGAAACACTAGCTCTGAAAGCTGTGACCTGACCCATTAATCTCTATAGATGCTAACTCATATAATACTCTAAATGTCAATTTGAGTGGGGCAGAAAGACATAATTCCATGTTCTGAAGGATTTTAATATTTTGAAATATGGTTAATTTAAAGTAGGAATGAAAACAAAAACAAAAATTGGACTTTAGCCTGGATTCTGTTGAAACTTAACTGAAATTAAATAATCTCCACAGAATTTTTCAATATTGACAAAGTAAAATTGTTAACAATGTTGACAGTAGAGAGGCTCAGAAAAATTCTGATGAAATGTATACGATTATGTCTGAATTGAAAATTTCAGTATGCACAAATTCTGCTGAAAAATTATTTTATTGGAATTTTTTCTGACCACATTTTTAAAGTCAACATTGTTAACAATGTTCCTATTTATCAAAGCGTGTTAACAAGGAGAAAGAGGCTCATGTTATGAAAATCTGCAAAATCTTCAATGAGTGATGGCTCTTTTGTCTCAACCAAATGGCGGGGTTGAGGAGTACTACCCAGAGCCCCACATCAAGAAGCAGACAGGTTCAGGTAGCGCACCAGAGCTCGGTGTAAAGGAAAACAAAGCTCAATCATTCTCAAACATTTTTGTTATTTCTGGAAAGCTTTCCTCTCTTTTCCAGTCATTTGAATGGAGTGCATTTGTGTACAGCTGGAGTGATTGTGCCTGCTACTGTTAAGAGCAGAGACTTTTTTTTGCTAATCCTCTACTTTATTTGTCCCAGTGACTTTAATATACTACTCCTTTCATTTGCACAGGCTCTGTAGCAACCATTGCAATCTGACCTCTCATTGGGTCTTCAGCTCCTGCTACCAGGTAGTAAGTACCTTACTGACAGTAGAACAGTGTCAAGAAAAATCTTTTACTATGAACTTTCCTGTGTATGGAAATGCGGTAACAAACACCCTAATATGCTGTGTAGCTACAGCCTATAACTGCACTTTCCCAGGCTTCTTTGTTTCTGCTCCAGGCAGCACATATCACGGGAAAACTGTGTAGCGTGTACAGGAAGTATGGCTTTTCCTGGAGGAGTTGTATAGTGGGCAAGGAGAAGTCAGTGTAAGGAATGGAAGAGGAAATGATGCATTCTGCAGCAGGTAATCTGGAACCAGTTGTTCCATGTTGTTGTATGTTCTGGATGCTCCATTAAGAAGAGAACAAGCTAAAACAAAATTCTACACAACCGTTTCCCATCAGTAATGTACTTTCACTGAAATTGAAACATTTCCTGGTCACATGCTGTCTTCAACATTTTCAACAAATGGAAAGTTCATTTTATTGTTCTTATTTCAACTTTTGTGTTTGTTTTTTAAATTTTCATAAGGGTAAAAACATTTTGTTTTGACAACAATTTTGTATTTTGTTTCAATTTTTATTTTTTATTTTAAAATTATATTATGTTTAATATTTTATGCTATATTATAATATTTTATGTTATCAAAACAAAGTGTTTCAGTAGTTCCAAATAGACTTTTTAAGTAGACAAATAGGCTAATCTTTAATAGATTAATAGATTAATTTTTCTTTTGCCAGAAATGGAAAGAATCCTGACTTTTTGTTCTAATTTGGAACAAAAACACATTTCAAAATGTGAAAACTTCTCATGAAACAGACATTCTATTTTGAAACCTTCTCTAATAATATCCCATGATCTATCTTAATACATGCACTCACAAATCCCATTAAAGTCAATTGGAATTGCGCACATGTGTCTTAGTTAATTATTTAAATACCCATATTTTGCTGCAGGACAATTCCCAGTTATATTGATTTGGGGGGACATAGTAAGGCATTCTTTTATGCTTTTTACTGAGGCTTTAAAGTGAGTGTTTTAAAAATGAATATTTATTGTAGACTTAGAGTTATGAGATATAATAAAGCAAATGCTTATTAAAATATACTTACATTTTAGCATAATGTAAAGAATAACTACATTGCACAGATTTTTAATTTAGCTTCCTATCATACAATGTAAATAGTAAGATTAAACAGATGATGTTTTAAAACACTAGCATTTTCTGAATGGTTAAAACTGGTTATTTATTCCTTGTTGATTAGCGTGCTGTAGATAAAGCCTGAATATTCAGTTTTCTGCAATTGCAAGAGGTGAGAACAGAGTAGGCATGGTGGAATTCTATTGTTCTATCGCCTGTTTCTTTGTTTCAGTATGTGGTGGATTAAAATTTGAACTCTATCAAAAGAGGAAGGAAAGTCCTTTTCCTGTCAACATTTTGATTGAAGCCTCTACCTTACTCTCTTATTCTCTGCATTGCTAGGGAATAGACAGTACTGATGAATATGCCAACATATGTCTCAGCAGCACTTTGCAATACTATTATTATCCCTGAATTATATACTTTTCTTTTTACAATATACAACAAAATTTAATTACAATACAAATTATATGGTTCAGCCATGAAGCCATAAACAAAGAACTAATTTGTGTTCCTTCTGCACTTATCATTCATTGACTAATTAGTTTCTCTGAGACTCCAAGTGACTCTTATAAAGAAGAACCTCCTGAGGATACAAAGGTTAATTTTGAAGTGATTACAAATATTCTGCTAACATTATAATTAATAGTCATGCTTAAAACACAGCAGTCATATGCAGCACCAATAAGTAGCCTCTGTTAATTAGCCCAGAGTATTGGAATCATTCAGGATTCTTTAACTTTCACTGTTCAATCAAATGGACTGTGAAGCTGAACAATACTGGCTGAAAACAATGAAGCTGATAGTTGCTTTAGTACCTGAAGAGGTTTACCCTGTCTAACTAAATACATCTTACCTTTAAATAATGCTTTTCAGTCTGAGAGTTCCCCAAATACTTTATAAATGTCAGGCCACCACTTGCTTTCATTTACATGGATGTAAATAAATCTTCCATAAAAATACTCAAATTACTTTCTCTAGCACTGAAATTCAGCTAACTTGGTATGAAAATGTAGGAGCAGATTAATAGAGAAGAAAGGGCAGGTTACAAAGTGCAAAAGTATAGATAGGATATTAGGCACAATTTGATGCAAAATGATACAGTGGTTTAGTTTGCAGTGATGTTGCTGCTGTTCTGGTCTCAGGGTACATCTAGACTGCAGGGTTTTTCTGGGATACCAAAGGTATCCCGGAAAAACTATGCCGCATCCAGGGAATGTGTTTGCTCATCTTTTTTTTTTTTGCTGAAGAGCAAATACACTCTTTGGGGAGCCCTGTATACCTCGTTCTAAGAGGAATAAGGGTGCCTCCGAAAGAGGAGGCTTTTCTGCCATTTGGCCCCATCTAGACGGGGCCAAATGGTGGAAAAGCCTCCTCTTCCAGAAAAGGAATCAGAAAAAACTACGCAAATTGTGCTCCGAAAAAAGTCTATAGTGTAGGCCTAGCCTAAGTATATGCCAGAGACAAGGTGGGCAATGAAATATCTTTTAGTGGGCCACCTTCTACTGGTGGAAGGAACAAATTTTCAAGCTTCACAGAACTTCTCTTCAGGTCTAGAGCATCCCAGCAAACTACAGGATGGAACACATCATTAAGCATAAGGAGTTCACACATGTTGTATGAGGCCACTTAAAATGAAGTGGGCAATTAATATGTCTGTAGTTGTAGGACAAAGGATGGTTAGTAGATAGTAGGGTGTCTTATAAATTATTTTAACAAGCCATAATGCCAGTGTCTCTGATATGTCCATGGTTTTTGTTGTCCAACAGAATTACAAATCTCTTACAGTTTTTCACCACAACTTCTATAATTACTACCCATTCATCAAACTCTCTCTAGAACACTCAATACCAGCATCTAATTCCTAGCAATCATGATGATTTTCAAAAATTGAGTGCTACAGACAACTATATACATGAAAACAGATCACCAACTTATCTCTATGGATCCAGTTTTCACCCCAGACAGGCAAGCAAACAAAAAAACATCCTTTTCTGCAGACAGGCACTCAGCTACTAACAGAATATGTTCTAAAAAGAAAGTCTGGGCAACACACCTTAACACATTTAAAATGCCTTCACCAGTCAAGTGCACTCTGACAGAGAAGCAGATCAGATCCTGGAATAGGCTAACCAAATAGAATCCAAGAGAACCTGCTTCAATAAAGAAAAAAAACTTCCCACCAATTGTTCATTCCTAGTTGTCACCTACTTCCCCACACTGGAACCCATATGCAGTATTATGTAGCAATTACTGCTCATACTTGACAAGGACAACATACTGAAAGAATTTTTCTCCAGTGCACCTTTTCTGGCCTTCAAACAATCCCCTGCTCCCCAGTTTCACCAAGCTTGTCATCAGAAACGTGGTCCCCACAGACCAGGATACAACAACTAAAAGCAGCATCACACCTTCTCAGAACAACACATGCAAAGAGTGCAGTCATATCTCCACTGGTACAATTATCAATACACCACAGAACAACTTTAAAGATCCATGTGTCCTGCACATGCCTATTATAACATGTAATGTACCTTATCCAGTCTAGGGATCTAAGCACATAGTTGAGTCAACTACTCACATTTCCACCATGCCCTTGCTACAAAGGTGGCAAGGGGGAGGGGGGGGTGAAGCAGGAGCGGTTCCCCCCAGCACCATCTCCACAGTACCACTTGCTCCTCCCATGCTGCTGCTTCTATCAGAGGCAGCAGGTGTAGGGTATACAGGGGAGGCTGCCATGAAGCAGCCTCTGCCCATGGCAGGCCTAGGCTTGCTGTGGGTAGAGGCTGCTCTGCATCCTGTGGAGCAGCCCCCGTCCGTGGGGAGTCCTAGTGGGGAGCTGGGACCCCCTGCAGACAGGGGCTGATGGACCCGGCGCAAGCCAGGACTGAGCAAGCCCGGCTCAGTTCCGGCTCACATTGGGTCCGAGACCAAACCCCACTGTAGCTCTGCGGTTTAAATGCATAGAATCATAGAATCCTAGAGCTGGAAGAGACCTCAGGAGGTCATCGAGTCCTGCCCCCTGCCCAAAGCAGGACCAATCCCAACTAAATCATCCCAGCCAGGGTTTTGTCAAGCCGAGACTTAAAAACCTCTAGGGATGGAGATTCCACCACCTCCCTGGGTAACCCATTCCAGTACCTCACCACCCTCCTAGTGAAATAGTTTTTCCTAATATCGAACCTAGACCTCCCCCACTGTAACTTGAGACCATTGCTACTTGTTCTGCCATCCGTCACTACTGTGAACAGCCTTTCTCCATCCTCTTTGGAACCTCCCTTCAGGAAGTTGAAGGCTGCTATCGAATCCACTCTCACTCTTCTCTTCTGCAGACTAAAGAAGCCCACCCAGCTCTTACTACATTTAAACTGCAGAGCGGCAGCAGGTCGGGGGTAGATCCCAGACCAAGCATGAGTTGGGACTGAGGCTTCTTCCCTTAGGGTAGTCTACACTAGCTCATTAGTTCAAGCTAGGTAGGCAAATGAGGGCAACCGGAGTTGCAAATGAAGCCCAGGATTTAAATATCCCGGGCTTCATTTGCATGTTCCCGGGCACCGCCATTTTTAAATCCCCCTTAGTCCGAACTCCATGCCCGCGGCTACACGCGGCATGGAGTAGGTAGTTCAAATTAGAGATCCGAATTTGAACTACCGTTACTCCTCGTTCCACGTTCCTCGAACTAACGAGCTAGTGTAGACATACCCTTATTGACTAATCATGTAGTGAGTAGAAATTCTGATGAGGAAGAATGTGAGTATTCAAGCTAGAACTTATCCAGCATGATGATTTTAACTGTACCAAATCTTGTGAAAATGTGTGGAACAGATTGTTGATGGACTCTCTCACTTCACAGTAATCTGCCTTATGTTAAGCTATGATTAGAAACTGTCCAGTTCTTAGGTCTCACATTCTGCTCTCAGGTATGCTTGTGTGAAACTGGAATAATTCCATGGCTAGTATTTGACACTTTGGTCACCCTCCCACTTCCCTGGTCTTTCTCAGTGAACAGAGAACAGTAAACCCTGAAGTCCAGAGATGCAAACAATTCAATGTTTCTTGGGGTGAGCTTCCAGCAAGCATGAATCCAGTTTCCTTTCCTTTTTCCTTTGTTTTATTTCCACTAACTTCCTCCCCCCAGTAAAGTAATATTTCAAGTATAACTTAACTAATCATTTTACTGCAATTAAACTAACCTGTCCTATAATATTGTAACATGATTATCCAATAAATTATATCCCACTAAAATTACACCCAACAAAATTAATTATACAGCAGACAGAAACAATCATCAAAGAACCAGACAGAGCTCATGCGGACAAACAATAGAGAGGTGGGGAGCATAATAACAAAACAATAAAGATATGAGGATTTTACAACCCCAACTACTGAGAAGTAGGTCCTTGACAGACAGAAAGCTATCAACCTAAGTTTTCTTTAAATCATATAGCTCTTCCCTTTTTCTAGAGACAATAGATTGGAGTGTCTTTCCAGGCCTGCACACAGGAATTTCTGTGGGTGTGTGTGCTTTTTGTGTAAATGTGGACTACAAGGGTGTGAACGCACCTCCTCCCAAGCTTTTTTAAGTCAGAGTGCTCCAGCCAGCTGGGGGAAGGCAGGAGCGGCCAGCCGGGGAAAGGCAGGAGCGGTGCGCTGCCTGATGAGTCTCCCTCTCCAATGCTTCAGTCGGCCTGGGGAAGGTTGGGGCTGCTTTCCTCCTGGGGGAAATCAGACCCAGCTTTCCATCAGCCAGCTGGAGCATGGGGGAGGGAGACTCGGGTAGCGTGCTGCTCCTGCCTTTTCCTGGCCGGCTGGAGTACACTTACTTGGGGACCACAGATGGGTGCGCTCGCACCCTTTGTACCCTCCCTGCGTATGGGCCTGATTCATCTGTTCAAATTGCTAATTGGAAATCTGCCTGTATTTGAAGCCACATTCAGAAGCTGTTATCCAGCTTTAACCCTGTTGTGCTCTGGAGAACCATGTCTGCCCCCATGCTGGTAGCTGAGGGGCTTCCCCAAGATTTGGTAAGAAGAGGAAGTATGACTTGCAGTTACCTCACAGAAACAAGTTGTCTGAGGTACTGTCTTGTATAAATTGTATTGGATCAATCTGAGTTGGTGAGAGAGACAAGTTTTCAAGCTACACAGAGCTCTTCTTCAGAAAGCATGTTCAGAGTCAGTGTCAAATATAAGATGGAACAGATGGTTTAGCATAAATAGTTAACACATTTTTCAAAGGACCACTTAAGGTGAAGCGGCCCCTTAACAACTCCCCAGTCATGGGCTAGTTAAGGGCGTCACAGATTGTTGTAAGGAATCATACATCCAGTGTGTCTGTTCAGTTCATATTTTGTAGCCTCTAGCAAAGGTATGTATTTAAGTTCCCAGGCTCATTTTTTTGAAGCTGTTGTGCAGGTTTCCTCTGAGGGTGAGGCCTGAGGGATCAGATACAGTGTGATGGCTTTGTGAAAAGTGTAGTAGCTTCAGGGGCATTTCCAAACCTGCTCGTGTCCTCTTGCCCCCCCTCTGAGCAAGCTGCAACAGAATCAGATACTCCCCAAAGGGATGGTCCCCTTACTTCCTATGGGACTAGAATGTGGGACTGAGGTGACGGCAGTGAAGGGGGGAATCACTCCTCAGAAGTGGGGGTGGATGGGCAGAGGCTGTCAGTGCCATGCTGTGGCTGAGCAACAGCACCCGCTTGAGGAGCAGTGGGCCCTCCCCCAGCAACTCCTATATATCCAGGCAGCAAAGGGCAAGGAGTGGGGCACTCACCTCAGCTGGAGGAGGCAGAGAAGCTACACTCGTGGGCCCTTCCTGCTACAGCCAGCAGCCCTTCTGCCCCCGCCCCAGCCAGTCCTACCACGCGTCCTGGGGCACAGCCGATCTGCCTTGCACACAGAGGCTCTCAGGCTATTGCTGTGGTTAGGAGGACACTAAGCAGAGCAGAAGCCCCCCACTTCCCTTGCTATGAGACCTTTGAGACCCAGACTCAGAATGAAAATCTCAGAGGCCTCCCACTTTTGCTGTGAGCAAAGTTACTCCATGCAAGAGGAGGGCAATAATTTTTGCTGGGGGGGTCATTCCATGAATTTGTAAAGTGGTCAAGGGCCACATATTAATGGAAGAGGTGTGTGGTCTGGAATAGAGTTTGGGTGCAGAAGGTAGCTTGCAGTAAGGGACTGGGGTGCAGGAGAGGGTCTGGGGTCTGGGAGGGAGTTTAGGTGAAGGAGGCAGTTGTGACCTGGGTTAGGGGACTAGGGGCTGTGACCTAGGGCAGGAGATTGGGGTGTAGGACCTGGAAGGGGATATGGGTGAAGGAGGAGGGGCAGAGAGTTTGGGTTGTGAACTAGGGAAGGGGATTGGGATGCAGGGTCTGAGAGGGGATGTGGGTGCAGGAAGGGTTTGGATTATGTGGGGCAGGGGAGAAAAGGGTTGCAATACCAAAGGCGGGCTCTGGTTGGGAGACTTATCTTCTTGACTTCCAGCAGGTCTCCCTGTCTGCCCCAGTCCTAATTCGAACTACCGTTACTCCTCATTGCAGGAATTAGGAGTTCGAATTAGGAGCTTTAATTCGAACTGCCTAGCCCGTGCCGTGTAGCCGCGGGCAGGGAATTCGAACTACCGGGCATTTAAAAATGGCAGCGCCCGGGAACATGCAAATAAAGCCCGGGATATTTTAATCCCGGGCTTCATTTGCAAGTTCGAATGCCTACATTAGCCACCCTAGTTCGAACTAGGGTGGCTAGTGTAGACATACCCATATACACACAGACTGTGGGTTTTGACTCTTTGTTTTGTACCCATGTAATTAACAAAATGGTAAGAATGAATGGTATGAACCCAAATTCTTAAAGTATGGGCCTTTACAGGCAGGCCTGAATATCTATATCCTAACGTGAATAAGACCCAATGGAAACTGAGACTCTAATTCTGCTTTTTAACTTTTAACATGATCTTTTAGTGCGTCCGCTATTTAATATTCAGTTCTTGGACAGTGAAAACATAATCTTTGGCTTAAGCTGTTTCAAATTCTTGTTCCAAATTAGGAACCTTGAATGAACAGTGGGCATTCAGCATTGCTATGTAGTTGTTCAAGCCATTGTAGAGAAAAGGCTTATCTTGCACCTGCATGGATTTAGAGGCACATCACAGTAAAACAGTCAGTCAGCAGCTGTGTCCACAGTTTGCAGCTACTTTCTCTATTAACATCTGTCATGTGTGCATTTTGCTGATATCTTGAACATTTAACTCTGTTCATAAGAACTACTCAGTTCCTCATATTTACTGTCATCCTCTAGCTAACAAGGTGGTTTGAACTGGAGAACCTTTAATGTGCCATTTTCTTAGTCAACTGTAAAATCATGAGAAAAATGGGTGCCAAAGGTCACTTGCAATGGTATTTTGTCCCCGGCAGCTTAAGAAACAGGTACAGATGGTATGTATGCAAGACTAATACGAATGTTACCATAACCTTTGTGTGGATAGGTCCTTTTCTGATTAAAAGCAAATCAATTTGAAAAGGTAATAATCTTTGTTAATGTCACATAGAAAGATGAAACTCATAGCGCACTGTTTTTTTTAAAGTTCTAAAGTTCAACCACCAACTATAATCAATTTCATAGAGAGCCATTAATTTCCAAATTCACTTTCAAAATTGTTTCCAGGTTTTCAATCTAATATGTGTATGTACACTTCCAATATTGTCTATGAATGCTTGAGAAATGATCAAATACTTATACAATTAGGCAACTGGAATCAGACAGCTACTTTAAGAATAATGGAATAATCAAGGTACTCATATGTTAATCATTTTGGAGATTAAAAATGTATGCAAGCCATATGCCAGGAGTTGCCCTTTTTAAATAAAACGTGTATTGTGTTACATTTGAATCATGCTGAATTATTTGATAATGCTAAAATTAGAAGAGTGGCTTTTCACTAGGGGGTTAATTGTTAATTCCCACATCAATGTACATTCATTTATAATTCAAGATTTATGTATGTATCTGTTTTAGACTATCAGAATGACTATGTCCTATATCTCTGTCTTGGGGTACAGGAACAGCTGTTGGGGCTGGAGATTTGTTTTTTCAGGATGTTCAGCTTTGGAAATAATACGAAAAAGTAGACTCTTCATTTAGAAAAATGCAGACTTTGGACAAATTCGTAAACCTTTTACTCTCACCAGTGACTTCCTCAGTGATCCCATTGGTTTTTATATGAGTAATTGCTCCAGGATAAAAGGTTCATAATCTGATTCTAGGTAAAATGAGCGAAGGTGAATATAGGCTCTCAATCTGCTGCTAGTAGACACATTCAGGAGGCCATTATATCTGATAACTTCATACTATGTGTCTCCCTTCATCATATTTACATATCACGGCATCCTGACCCTCCAACAGCTGCTTTGGGAAGGCAGAAAATGTTATGAATGAGACACTTCAGATAATATTCAGTTGATGTCAGTTCAGTAGTTCTGCTGCAGAAGCAGAGAACATCCATAATAGTCAAATGGGATTAGGTTGTGGCCTTCTTTATTAGCAGTGAATCATCTTCTAGATTGAGGACATACATATCTCACATTAAATGATTCTGCAGAACTAGTAAAACATCCTGGAAAGATATCATGAAGGATAAATCTTTAATAGCTTTTGCCCAGGGAAGATGGATACAAGATAAGAGTTAAGAAAAATATGACTTTCTGCCGTATTTCTCTATCCTGTCTTTTAGAGAACTGAATGGGAATTGTCCAATGTTTTTGGTACACACATGCCAACTCACCAAAATCAACACTTTTTGCAGGAACATATCAGTTTTGACAAAATTTTAATTGGGAAAGGTTTCCACTTCCAGGATGGAAATTCTCAAAACCAGAGAGCAAGAGAGACCAACCTACCCATCCCAGAACACCCAAGTGGTTATGGCACACAGCTGAGACATCAGGGACTCAGATTCAAAACCCTGCTCTATCTGATCAGACTTGAACTCACATTTCCTATATTCAAAGTGAATTTCCTATTCACTAGTCCATTGACAATTGTGGGGTGGACGTAGCTTGCTCTCCTGTTGGAGCTGTTCCAATTTGTATACTGATTAATTATTAATTGGAGCAGTGACTTGAGCCTGGGTAAGTACCCTAACCTTTGGGCTATAGAATCAGTGAATTCTTTATTTTATTTTATTTTGTCGAAGAGTCACAATTTCAAAAGGAGATAATGACCCATCCTACAACAGCTAGTTCCTTAAAACACTTACCTGGAATGTGGGAATCCTGCTGCAAATCAGAGACTTGAAGATAAAGCTGGGTCTTTCCCATCCCAAGAAAGGCCCCTACCTATTTGTTTTGTGACAGCAATCTTCTGGGGCAAGCCCATGAAGGATTTTAATATCAAGGACAGCAACTTTCAACTGGACCTGACATAACCATGTTTCCTTCCATCCCTCAGCTCACCCTTTCATTAAAAGATCCCGATGCAAAAAAGTAAGAAATCTTAAAACGCTTCATGGGAAAACCATTTCCTTCCTGCTGTAGTCTTGTATTCTTCCTTTTTCTAGCAACCAATTACTTGTATACCGAAAGTACCAGGGAAGAATTAAAGAAGCTTATTAATAGTGTGGCTGTTGAGAGACTTAGTACATAATATTGAAGTCATGCAAGAAGTAAAGCAATGATTGAGGGAATAGTCAAGAAAACTCTGATTTTGTTAGATGTGCCATTTTGGAGTAATAGCAGAGCAAGAGTTCTTCTGAAGATGTCCATGCAGCAGGGATTCTATCCAGAGTGTATTTTACTATGGAATGCATTGAGGAAGCCAGTTGTGGTTGTCAGATAGCTCTTTTAGTATGTCTATAGGACAATCATCAAAACTGATCATGAAGCTAATTTTGTAAGAATTGGTTTAGGAACCTGGAAGAAGACAGTGTTTTATTACGGTGAGCAGCTACAAAAGAAGATAATTGTCAAATTACAGGAAGCCGAGAACACATTCTATGGAAACTGAGATATCTTCTCTCTAGCCAAGAAAACCAAAGTCAACACTAACAATTTTACTGAAAATATATCAAGCACTGCATTATGGAAATGCCTTAAAAACTGAGCTCTGGTGTGCATATATGACAACTGGCTACCCACCTTCCTCTCTACATTCCTAGAAAATTAGATGTAATAGTGATGAGGCATATGATATGCCAGCACCATGCATATTTGTTCATGCAGCCCTATAGTGAGCTGGATGGGAAATGGTTTTCCTGTCAAACAAATATTTTCAAGCTTCAGGAATTTTTTCCATGCCAAATCAAGACAAAATAAAAAAAAAATTGAAGATCTCTGCAAATTGAAAATTTTGGAAAAATTGAATTCAGATCCATCAATATATTTTTGACTATTTTAAAGATTATGTAATATAATTAGCTTAAACTTCAAAAAGTCATTTTGAACTGATTTTTCCCCATTTTGACAATTTTGAGGCTTTTAAAAAATGACTCGGGACATTTATTAAAACTAGCCCCTTCCCACAAAAAAAAAATGTTTTGAGGAATCATCATGGCTGTGGAAAAAGTTTTATTAAAAAATTCCTGACTAGCTCTACCCAATAACTACTACAATAACTGTAGATGTGAAGAAGTGAAGATATGAGTAATAATAGTAATAAAAAAACCTATAAGAGCTGACAAAACGTTCTAGTGCACTGGCCACCTCATATCATATATATGCACAGCCATAGACTAAGAAGTAATTTAAATTGCCTAGAGGAATACTCATTAGTGAAAAAGGTAAAAGAAATATGAAAGAATTCCTTTTGTTGTTGTGTGTTGCCCAGAAGCCAAAAAATTGAGTATTACAACAATTTAATAGCTAACTCAGAAAGTTTGCAAAGATCTACATGTACACACATGCCTCTGAAGCTTGCTTACTTCAAACCATCTGGTTGATAAAAGGTTTATTAATAAACCTAAACCAAAGCCTAGTGTTACATATCCATACATACTGTTGTTCAGCAAGATGTCACCTGTTTATATCTTTGTAATGCACTTATTTATATCCTTATCTAATGTAAGTTGCAAAATAACCCATTATATATGTCATGCAGATTTGTCTTTTGAGGTCAGTGTACTGAATCAAAAAACCAAATAAGCAAACTATTCATGGTTTCCATACACAATTCAGAAAGGACAAACCAACTATTAATCCAGGGCTGGCCCACAATATTTTGGTACCTGAGGTGAGGAGCTTGAATGATGCCCCCATGCCTCCTCGCTTGGGCCAAAACTTTGATAGGTCTCAATTCTGCCTTCTTCCTGTTCTACTCCTCTCATGGTACTGCTCTACCTACCCCAATAAAGGAGAACTAACAACTTAAAATGCCTTGTTCAAAAATTTTAAGTAACACTTAACTTTCAAATGCCTGAACAGTAAATGTAACTTTTCTTGTCTGCATAGTAAACACTGGCATTTTTATCTGTTTGAATAATCAAAGTGGTGTTTTTCATGCCTTCTTGGTTGCAAAGATTTGAACTGCTTCCTGAAGGTCCACAGTCTGGGCCAGCTCATGCTCTGTTGAGATGGTTGCAAGGCCGATCAGCCTTTCCTGTGTCACTGTGGAGCGTAGATGTGTTTTCATTAACTTCAGCTTGGAGAAGCTGCGTTCTCCACTTGCAACTGTTACAGGAAGTGTTAGAAGTATGCACAGAGCAACAAAAGCATTTGGAAAGAGGGTGGTCATCTTATTTGTGCACATATATTCCAGAACAGCCTTTGGAGTTGATCCTGCTGAAATGTACTTTGAAAGAGCTTTCAGTTCATCACCTAAATCACTTGCATCAACATCACGCATGTCATCATGTGTCAACACTGTCTCTAGTGCCCTGCATTGCTGGTGTAGGTCTTCTTCAGGTATAGTGAGGAGTTTTGGAATATCATACAACATCCCAAATATACTGCTGTGTTCCTTGAGCTACATGAAGCATTCTTCAACTGACTGTATTGCACCTGGTTAATGAATTCATCTTTGAATTGTTGTTTGGGGTCTCTTATGGGATTATCCAGTGCCTCGTAATCAAAATGTCTTCTTCTTCGGTGACTCTTGTATTCTTGAATGGGTGGGAAAATAGCTTCAGTGTGAAGTTCCTCTGCCAACTTCTGTGCACTCTTCAGAACATTTTGAAATCCCTCATCTGACCGGTAAGACTGTAGGTATGACTTTGCTTTGTCCAGTTGTTCCATTGTTCCAGATATATCAAGATCAACACCTAGGAGTCTCTTGCATACAACATTTATTTCAAACAGTATGTCATGCCACAACACTCAGCCACACAGAAATTTGAAGTTATGTATGTTTCTGGTGATTCCATTTCCCCCTGCCACTGTTCTTCTATGATCAGTTCCTATCATAGCATTATCCTCCATAATGGCAACTATGGCATCATCTATCTTCCCAATTTGGTGTTTGATAGGCTTTATCGCCTCCACTCAACTTTCCCATGGTGTGGCACTCAGTGGTTTCAGTGTCAGAAAGGATGTTCCCAGATGTTGCTTCAAAATTTGCCATCAGTGAGTTGATGCAGAGAAAAATACACAGATGCTTTGAATTACATTAAAAAATTCAGCAGCCTCACTAAAAGCTGATGCTGCATCACTGACCACCAAGTTCAGTGAATGAGAACTGCATGGGACAAAAAAAGCTTGAGGGTTTAACTCTCGGATCTGTGTCTGCACTCCTCTGTTCTTTCCTCTCATGTTGGCACCATTATTGTAGCCCTGACCTCTCATGTCAGCTATCACAATTCCCATATTTTCCAGCTTTTTAAGAAGCACATTTGTCATACCAGCTCCTGTAGTATCATCAATGTCAATAAATTCTAGAAAATGCTCTCTGACAGTCACCATTGCAGGGACATTTTCACTAGGTTCTGTTGTTACAAAACACACCATTAAAGTCATTTGTTCCATATGGCTGATGTCAGGTGTGCAGTCCAGAATAACAGAATAATATGTTGCTGACTTCAGATCTGCCACAATCTTCTGTTTGACTTTTGTTGCCAGTAACTGTATGATCTCATTTTGAATTGTTTTTCCAAGGTAGTGGTGTGTGTACATTTCTTGGGTGGTGACTCTTCTTAGATGCTCCTTGAGTACAGCATCAAACTCAGCCATCAACTCCACAATTTTAAGGAAGTTTCCATTGTTTGGCACATACAGCTGATCTGAAGTGCCATGCAATGCTAGGTTTTGGGTAGCAAGCATTCTCACAATGGCAATGAGCCTTTTCAGAACATTTTGCCAGTAAAGAGACTCTGATGCAATCTTCTCTTGATGCTGATCATCTATGGTGGCCTTTAACCTTAGTCTCATCTCAAACTCTTTTCACCTATGGAATGCTCTCTGGTGATTTGCTGCCTTCTCATGGCATGCCAGATTTCTAGCCAGAGTTTTCCAGTCTTTTGTTCCTGTAGAACCCAATGTGGCTGGAACATTAGACTGGAAGAGTTTGCAACAAAAACAGTATGCAGCATTCTGGGTTTTTGAGTACATAAGGCATGGCCTCTTCACTTTGTCACCATTGGGGATTTCACACCAGTAATGGGGAACACTTGCTGTGGCCCATGCAGTACAAGGAAGTCCCTCAGGCTACTGCTCAAGTGGGTCCACAGTCCTGGATCATCTAGACTTAAGGAACTAAACTCAGCAGCAGCTGTTTCTTGCACTTCCACCACACTCTTCTCTGATCTACACTTTTCTGCAGGAATGTGCATGGTTACATCCATTTGAGATGGAGATATGGATGCTGCAGTAGCTGCTAGGTCACCTGCACTCTGACTAACTGAAAGATCAGGCATCTCCTCACCACTCACATCCTCACTGGGGCCGGAAGGCTCACGGTGAACATTTGTGTCTATGTATCTCAGGAGAGCTCCTTCCTGCTTAGATAGAAAAGCTTCCTTTGCTTTCTTTCTTTTTCTGAATGCTGCCCCAGAGGGGCGTTTTCTTCTTTCACTCATGACAGCTGTTCTGTGCCAGCTATAGTGGCTCTCAACACTCAGTTGAAGGGGACAAATAAGCAGGCTGGTAGCAGGGCCTGAGTGAGGGAAGATATCAGCGTCTTAAGGGCCTAACTGGCTCCTACTACTTCAGTTGACTGCCTGTTCTCCTCAAGTGGGTTCAGGGAAGCAGCAGGAAACAGGAAGCTCCCTGAGAAGCTGGTGTTAATCAGTCCAGGCTCCTGGGAGTGCTAGAGAGGTACATAAGAGGCTCCTTTCTCTCCCTGCAGCTCCTGCTGCTTTCTGTTATTCCCTCTCACCTTGTCTCCTGCCTGCCTGTTATGTCTCTTGTGCCCTCCTTCCTCCAGCACAGCACTCCACCAACTCTATGCATCTAGAGCACAGAGAATACATACGCACCAGCAGCAGACACAATTTTCTACACTCTGGGTCCTAGTAGTGTCCCCACTCCCCCCACAGTCTGGCACCTGAGAGGCGGCCGCCTCAGTTCACCTCATGGTAAGGCCAGCCCTGTATTAATCACTAAACAAAATAATCTGCCAGTGGCCAGGGATCTCATCAGATAAAACTAGTCTAATGTGAAAGTTATACCAATAATACCAATGGGACAAAATCAACTGAGGTGGTATTCACAAGGGGACTCACCTTTTGGCACCCTGGATTTCTCAGCCTTGGGTTAGGCACCCAGGCGCTCTCTGCAATTAACAGGGAGCATTGGATTCCTCAGAATGAGATTCTCAAAAGCCAGCAAACTGAATGGGGAGCTATCCCATGTCCTAGCATGTAACCCTTTCTCACCACTCATGAGTATTACTGTCAGGGGAATTCAAGCCTCTCTTCTCTGGATCCCTTGGGTGTTTCAAACTTCTAGAGCTCAAATGAAGTCTAGCCACTGCTTTAATCTTGAAGTGCCTTAAGGGAGGGAGCTTCTTTCTGCCCCCTCTCTCCAAATGTTGGAACCTGCTGTCCTGCCACCTAGCCCTTCTGTGTGCCAGGCTGACTCTGAACACTGCAGTACTTAAACACACCTCTCCCCAGAATTCCACTCCAGGTGTTCAGTCTCACTCTTGATAGTGCATGCAGCATTTGTCAGGCAAGCAACATACACACCTCTTGTACAGTGTAGTGCCTTTATGCTCTTTACTTAACAGATAAAGCATAGGAAACCACAGCTCACACAAGCCATCTTAAAAACAACCCACCTTACTAGCTCACCCCTCCCAAGGGTGGAAGTCCTTGGGAGAGCATCTGTGTTCCATAGACAGGGTCCTCCTCCCCTTTGCATACTCTACCCCTGCAGGAGTCACTCTCATCTTTAATCTGGTGCAAAATGGCTCTTGCCTCTCACCCCTCATGAGTCCATTTATAGTTTCCTGCTGGGTCATCCACTTTTTAAGATCTGACTTTCAGCAGTTTTCTATGATTGTCAAATTGCCTCCCCTTCAGACAAAAGAGAGGAGGAAGTATCTTCTGATCGCTCACTATTCTCTCTGGATTGGCAGAGACATGATGCAATTTGGCAAACTCGAGGGGTGGTGGATCCACATACATAGAGCTTTCTATTTCTCAGGGGTTTCATGATACAATTTCATAAAATCATCTACTGTTCTGAAGTAGGCAGAACTCCCAATTTATTACAAAAGACTGGTTCTATGCCTCAATTTTTTATATTGTATGATCTTAGGCAAATCACGTCACTGGGTCTTTATATATATATATGTCTGTAAAATGAGTGTAATTATACATGTCTGTCTTAGAAGCCTGTGAGGATTAACAGTTTGTAAAGTGCTTTGAGATCCTGAGATGAATAGTGCTTTATAAGAGTAAAGTATTTTCTTCTGAAGGACTTAACATGAAGATATTATAATGTGGTTGCTATTGGCTATATACATTAATGGAATTCAGAACACATGAATGTTCCATGGAAATTACAGCTCTTTCTATTCTGCTGGGTAGTTTTGTTTTTGGATATTCCATCAGTTTTGCAGTCAGAGAAAAATGTAAGGGCTTTCAGAAAGCAGAAGCTAAATATATTGTAAAATTAGAATATTCTGTATTTTACATGTGTGTGAACCCATATGAGTTTGAATCATCCACTATTGTGGAAAATTTCCCATCAGTCTAGTTCTCATTCAGACTGTAGCTGTACATGTGTAAATACCTTAGTTTATGCAAATGGAAAACTGTGTGTGCAAGTTCCCACATTTGCAGTCATTCCTGAACTCCCCACCTACCCAGCATGAAGATGACTGTTATGAAAACAATTATTATTCACCCATATGGAGAGAGGAATTAACCCGCACAGGAATGGTTTATTTTGAAGACTGAGAGAGATGCACAAAATTATCTGAGGCTATGTCTAGACTGCAGGCTTCTTTTGGAAGAACCTTTTTTCAGAAGAGATCTTCCAGAAAAACTTCTTCCAAAAGAGAGCGTCCACACACAAAAGCACATTGAAAAAACGATCTGCTTTTTCAAAAGATAGTATCCACACTGAATGGACACTATCTTGCATTTAAGCTGTGATTACTATGGATGGAGTGGCCACCAGGGCACCTGTGCTTTTTCCTCTTTCCTCTTATTTCAAAAGAACTCCCTCTTCCCCGTTCACACACGCTTTTTTCTGAAAGAGCTCTTTTGGAAAAAGGCTTCTTCCTGGTAGAAAGAGGATTACCAATGCTGGAAAAAACCCTCTGTTCTTTAGATTTACTTTCAGAGGAACGTGATTGCAGTGTGGATGTAATGCAGGTTTTGTCAGTAAAACAGCCATTTTTCCAACAAAACTGTGTAGTGTAGACATACCCTGATAGAATTACTGGTGATGAGCCGGTCTAAGCTGCTCTGTGCTCATTATGTCCCCTCTGCCTTTTTCTTTTTCCTTATCCTACCCTTTAGTCAGATACAGGCCCACTAACAGGGGGAGAAAAGGAGGCAATTACCCTGGGGCCCAAAGATTCAAGGGGGCTCGGAGGTCCAGAGCTCTTGGCTGCTGCTGCAACTGTGGCAGTGGTGGTGGTCAGAACCCTGGACCCCTTTGAATTGCTGCTGGAGCACGGCTCCATGTGGCTCCAAGGGCTGGGGAGGGGCACACTGTGGTCTGTGAAGTGCTAAGGGCTGGTGCCTTCTGCCTGAGGACCCGCCCCTTACAGGAGCACGGAGCTGCCTCTTCCCCACACCTCGTACAGGGGCCCGTGGTGGCTGTCGGCTCTGTTGGTCTGATAACACAATTAAATACAGATAATCAAGGGATTGGGTAAGCAGTGGACAGTTATATCTTGCAAATATTGATAATGGTACATCAATTTCCCACTAACTAGGGAACAATCAGACAACAATGGGCATTGTGTGTGCTGTTCAGGAATAATGTACCCCATCTTAGATTGAAGGCACAAGAGAATTCAGATTCCAGTGAAACAATAAATTTCCTCTTGTAAAAGAGGGAGACATTTATGTCTGGCCAACATTAAATGATAAGAATACTAAGATACTTCCCTCTGATTGGGGATTTACAGTTGGAGCTGACTGTGTGTCAGCTTCTGTCCAGGAATGATACAGTGTAACAATCAGGCTGCTGCCACAAGATAACTTAGATATCAGTGAAACAAATAAATTTAGCCTTGTAAAACTGGGAGATGCACATCTCAAGGTAAATAGAAAATAAGTTCTCAAAGGAATTGCACAACGTGATAAACATGGTAGGCATTGGCTTGCTGGTGTCAGACATTATGTTTTTATTTTTTTTCCTTAGGTTTTTGTCGCTGACCAGAGAGATCAGTTTACATACAGCCTTCCTGAGAAATCATCTCTGAAAATGGTTGCTGCTGAGCTGCACTGAACCACTTCATCGTAAGGGTTAGACTCACCCAGTTAGGGACATGAGAAATGCTTTGTGACTTGTTCTATTTGACACATCCCAATGCACAAGTTCCAAAGGCAAAACGCACAATGAATGTCAGCCTAAAAATTTTTGTCAGGATCAAATGGGAGCGAGGGTAAGGCATTGCGTGGGAGATAGTGGGAGGAGGGAAGAGATGCCAAAAGTTCCTACAGGCAGTTTGTCAGATAAAAGAATTGATAATGTGACTTGAGTTAGATTCAAGCTGAAACCATCACTAATTTTGATGATTTCTGAGGTTTATATCAGACTGTTGATACCTCACTACTAGACCCTTTGGTTAATTTGCCTGTGCTCTGGAGGAGAGAAAATGTAAAGTGTATGATACAGACAGTGTAATGTGTTTACTTTCTTGCTCTTCATAACCTACAAGTAAGCAAAATGTCATCCATACTAAAAATAACATGAATTAGCTGTACTACATTTGGGACCGCCTACAAAGCATTATGTCCTAATTGCTTAAGTCCTTCCAAGCCATTGTAGCATTGAGGGGACAAATAAGATGTTTCTGCTTATCACCAGGTTTTCTACTTTGATTTATATCTTCTATCCCTCCTCCCATTTTATCATTTTTCTTCTTTTTGTTTGTTTTCCTTCTACAGTATTTCTTCTTTCAATATTTTTGCCTCATGTGAATAGTTTCATGTAGTTGATAAAGAAAACTGGTATTTTATGTTTTTTTTAATGTAGGCTGTCAAATGGTTTATTCACTATTTTTTTCTGTATTTCTAAGCCAGGAAAAAATTCTATGTGCTCTTTGTGTTAAGCTTTATATGCCAGGATTTACTTGTGCACATCTCTGTATTGCACTCAGTTCTTGTAAAAATAAATGAAGCTTTGTGGGAAAGATGGAATGAAACCTTGCATCTCATGAGGTTGTTTGGTGAGAAATATATTAGACTCTGCTCTTAAATTACTCTTTCACAGATAGTCCAATGGATTAAACATTAATTAGTTTAAAGGGAAAGTGGGGTGTAAAAATGGAAAAACCTGAGCTGTCCCCTTCATGACATCTCTTGCATAATAGTACTAACCCCAGTGTTTTGGCAAACTTAAAAGGATAATTATTTCCCGTCTTCTCAAATTCCCCTCCCATTTCTATTTGAAAATAGAGTATCCCTTTTCCTTTGTCATGACCTGAACTATTATGCAGATGCCAGTGTATGCACTCATAGACTAGAAGACCAGAAGGGACCATCATGATAATTTAGTCTGACCTCAGGTACATTGCAAGCCACACAACCTTGCCCACACACTACTGTATAGACCCATAAGCTTTGGCTGAGTTACTGAAGACCTCAAATATTGATTTAAAGGCTTCAAGTTACTTAGAAGCCATCATTTACACTAGTTTAAACTTGGAAATGACCTTTGTTTCATGTGTCAGAGGAAGGCAAAAAGAAACAACTAAACAAAACCCAGGGTCTCTGACAATCTGGCCTAGGGAAAAGTCCTTTCCAATCCCAGTTATGGTAATAAGTTGACCCCTGAGCATTTTGGCAAGACCCACAAGTCAGACAGCAGGGAAGTATTTTCTGTAATAACTCAGAATTCTTTTGATGTTTTGGAATAGCGGGTTATTTCGAAGTTTGGGGCTGTATGCATAGTGCCAAATTACAAATACACTATTTTGAAATTTACTCGAAATAAGCTATTCAATTTACTTAGCTCAAATTGAATAGCTAATTTTGAACTACAGGTGCCGTGTAGATGCACCTTTAGAGTACGTTTACACTGCACCATTATTTCAGAATAACTAGCATTATGCCGACATAGCAATGTGAGTATCTACACAGCAATTCCGTTATTTTGAAATAATATCGAAATAACGGGCGGTTTATTCCAACTTCTGTAAACCTTATTCCATGAGGAATAATTCCTCTTCCGAAAGATGCTATTTTGAAATAGCTCCTCACCAGGGCCATTCTAAGTAATTTCTCCCCAGAGAAACTAGGGCTCTAAATTGAGAGAGCACATCTACATCAGGAGAGCCTGCTCTGACTAATTTTGAGGCTTCCCTGCAGTGTAGACATGCACTGGGAACAGTGTAGAGGTTTACAGATTTTGGAATAAGCCATCTGTTATTTCAAAATTATTTCAAAGTAACAGAATGGCTGTGTAGATGCTCGCATTGTTATTTCAAAATAACGCTAGTTATCTCGAAATAATGGTGCAGTGTAGTTGCACCCTTAGTGTCCTGTCTCCAGCCATAAGGGATATTTCTACTAGCAGTCACTGATAAGCTACATGCTACTTTTGGCAGTCCCAGCCCCTCCAAAAACTTATCAAGCTCAGTCTGAAGACTGTTGTATTGTGTGGCCCACTATTCCCCTTTGAGAACGTCACTCTGATGGTTAGAAACCTTTGCCTAATTTGAAGCCTAAATTGTTGATGGACAATTTATATCCATTTGTTATTTTCCTATATATCCTATACTAAAATTTGCATTTAACACAGTGTAAACTATCTGAAGTCTTTCATTGTGCAGAATGTTGCAGCTGGCTGGTATTTCAATTCCCAACTTTCACGTAAATCCAGCTGCATGTTCACGAATTAACACATTGACAGCAGGTAGGCCGAGGGCTCATGAATTAGTGCTAATGAGTTTCACGTGAATTTTTCAAGGAATTCCTATTTAACTCCCATTGCCAGAGTTAAAAGGGCTGTTGCATGCACTAATTCTCTTCAAGCCATTGCTGCAGGCATGAAGCTGAAGCTTTACACATGATAAAGGCGTGGATGGAAAGTGAAGCAATAATGACCTGACACTTATAATAATGTATTCTCTACATTTAGTAAAAATACTCTGTATGTATGCACAGGCCTTTCCATTCTCAGACTATGAAGAAAGTAATAGGGAAACATGGATTTTGTAATGTCAGACAAATAAACACTTGTCTAGGGACATAACTGTGTTAGCAAAAGCTCAGTTTGTCTAGAAATAATAATGATTCTGACTATGAGATTGACTAATGACATTTGGGTTTCAGATCAATTAATTAAAGTTCCAGAGGAGACAGTGTGCCTGAGAGTATCTCCTGGGATTGAATGTTGTGCATCACTATGTGGTACATGTAAGGTAAATGCCATCTACTCACTGAAAACTGATAACCAGATGTGAATAAGATACCTTTCTGTGGCCTTTTGAGATCATTGCACAGAGCAAACAAATGCTAAGGAGGCACAATGAAATCAGATAATATCAGAGTATGTTTTCTACATGGGTGACTAGTAAATCTAAATCAAATGTAGGTAAAACAGAAATGTATTTATTTAGATCTAAAATAATAAAGATGCCTATCCCATGGCCCAAGCACCCTACCATGGGATCATGGAATACATACAATTAAATTAAACTTCAGCAGTTTCACAGGGCACTCTAGTGACCAGCCAGCCAATTACCCACTCCCTTCACAATGTCTTTTTCAGTATGTTTGGAAAGTCACCAAATTTAGACAATTTTGGAGCAATGAGGTGAGAGTACTGAATACTAGAAGGTACCAGTTTAAATGCTGAGAAGTTTTCCCTCATCCTGCTTTTAAACTAGGTGGTTTTTCTATTCAGAGTGAAGCTGAATACTGGTTAAGTTGAAGTTCATTAAACCCTGTGGGCTTCTCTGTCTTCCTCTGACCACGATAAACAGGCTCCATGCAGGATCTAGGCCTAGCAGCCATCAGCCTGCAGCCAGACAGCCTGAAGTAAGGTGGGATGATGCGTTGTGTCTCTCTGCTATAGGGAACAGCTCCTCCCCGCCATGTGTTATCATTCTGAATTATTAAAAAAAAAGTAGTGTTACTTTGCAACCTTCCAGTAAGAGTATTTTTATCTGTGTGTATGCTATGAACATAACATGGGAACAAGTTTCAGAATCTTCGGATTCTCACAGGGAGCATACTGTCAGCTATCCTCTCTCTCCCCCACTCTGTTACAATGTGGATATCCAGCATAAGTGCCTCTGCTGGCTGCAGCAGTGGTAATATGGTATGGGCAGAGAGGCAATCACAAAAGTAAATTGGTTCCATAGTTAACTTTCCTCTTCCAACAATGCCCCATTATCCCTCATTAGCATGCATACCTTTACTTTGCCAGTCCTACAGATACTGAAAAGTACAAGCTCTTCACCTTCTCTTACAGTTCATTCACTCTTACCCCGAGGATTTCATCTAACACTAAAGGACAAAAAGAGGAAGGAGAAAGATTGCCCATACCACCTTCCCCGTACACTCTTCAAGCAATGCCTCACCATACACACATGTACCCAACTCTGCTGAAAGAGCATCATACATGTATAACTTTTCACCCGTTTACAGTCCCTTACGCTTGCTCTTTCCCTACACTTTCACTTACCTGCCATTAAAGCATTAGAATTTTCTTGTATTCCTGTGCCCTGCCAATTATATAATGTATAATTATAAATATATAATGTGTAATGGTTCTTCATTGGCATGAGGGCATATTACATTCTGAAATTACACATGCAGCAGTTCCCTTTGGTGTCCCGCATCAAAGGGTGCAAACCTCCTCAGACATATCTCCGTTACAAAGAAGGACTAACTTCTGGCTATACCGTTTAGGGTAAGTGTGCCTGCCACACTGACTGCATCTGGAATGAATGCAGATATTTCCCATTGATGACTGCCAGCTTCAGGAAAACAGAGAAGATGACATGGACAATCCTTTTTCCTCCCCTCCTTTTCATCCTTTTATAGTGTTGGATGGAATCCTGTAAAATGAATTTTTAAAGGAGGTGAACAACTTGTACATTTCAGTTACTCTGGGGTTGGTTAAGTGTATAGTATGTTTGTTAATGGGGCATATTGGGACATGAGTTAAGGTTGCATAATCAACTTTGACTGTGTATTCCTAGTTTTGAGTGTTGCTTAACTTAACATTCTGCAAGGAGACAGCATAGTAGCAAGCAACCTTAATTCTGTGGGTATGTCTTCACAGCAGCATTATTTCGGAATAACGTCAAGCTGGAGGGCTTCTTACTCTGACTCATGGTAACCCTGAGTTCATGAGGAGTAAGGAAAGTCAAAGGAAGAGTGTTCTTTCTTTGACTTCCTGCTGTGTAGACAGCACCAAAAGCCGAGTTAAGCTGTTTCGACTTAAGCTACGCAATTGGTGTAGCTGAAGATGTGTAGCTTATTCCAACTTTAGCCCTGCTGTGTAGACATACCCTGTGTGAACATAGGATTTTTTGCCACTGAATTTCTTGTGTAGTTTTGAACCTGCAGAGCTTCTCTGCCTTTATAATGCAACACCAACTACCCCTTGTCCAAAATATGGCACCAATTGACTTTGAAACAAAAAAGTTTTATGAAACAGTGAAATAATTTGACTATTCTGTGTCCCATTTTAATCAGATTTTTAGTTTTGTTTAGTTGGTGGGGCACAGTTTGGAGAAAGGAACATCTTGTTAAGGCCTGTCAACATTTGGAACACAATCGTTAGCACCTGTTCACATCTTTTGTAAACATGCTGGATATAATTACAATACCATATGTTACCAATGGTTGACATAATATGATTAATACACACTACTAGTGCCAGTCTTATCACACCACTCAAGTGTTATGTAGCACTTAGCAACATTTCACTAAACATTGGCAGTCTGCTCATTGCCTCTAGGACATTTAAAACTAAAAAAAATACGATCATTTGGTAAAATTATCTTTTTGCTATTTTTAAATATTTTACACAACTAGGGTCAAAAACAGCAGTTCTTTTCCCACTACTGCATTTCCCCATCCTGCTTTTAGAGTCCAAGAATAAATAAGCACAAATTGCCAGTGATTTGGTGTCCACAAATCATTTCTGGTATCAGTCAAGCTGCCAGCTTCTGGTGATCATTAGATCACTAAAACTACTCATGTACATGTACTTATGATTATCTTTCCCTCACCCATCTCTGTATGCATTTATCCACTTGTGGGCTCTTGTCAAAATCTTAGACCGTGAACTCTCAGGGATAGGGACTATATTTGTTTCATTCTCCTCTAACATAATGTGGGGGTTGGTTGTGATTGGGGCTTCTTCATTATTGCAGATTGCAAACAAGTTTCTGAGCACAGTGTATGATGGTATGAAAAAAGGCATGAAGCTGAGACTGACAAGATTTAAAGACAACAATTGGGCTGTGTCTACATTGGCACCCTTTTTCGGAAAAGGGATGCTAATGAGACCAGTCGCAATTGCAAATCATGAGGATTTAAATATCCCCCGGTATTTCGACATGGCTGCCGCTTTTTCCGGCTCGGGGCTTTGCGGCAAAAGCGCCAGTCTGAGCGGGGATCTTGCGGAAAATAAACCCTTTTCCGCCAAGATCTCTTATCTACTTGAAAGGCATAAGACTGGCGCTTTGCCGGCAAAGCCCTGAGCCGGAAAAAGCGGCAGCCATGTAAATGCAAATATGCGGGGATATTTAAATCCCAGCAATTTACATGACTGGTCTCATTAGCATCCTTTTCGAAAAAGACAATGTAGACACAAGGGAGAAGCATGTGGGAAAAGAAGGTGCAACTCAATTCCGAGAGTCATCTGGTGGACCAAGATATCTATGTAAGGTCAAGTGTTTCTTGTGTGACTGTATGATTCATTTGGAACTCATGTGTCTCATGAAAAACCTGTGGTTGTTACTAGGAATTTACAGAATGGGTAAGATGTGAACAAAAGGCTCTTTGGATATTATTTTTTCAGCTGAATCTTTGGCCCTATTTCCTATTCTGTGCTGGAAATAGCACTCCTCAAAGCACAACTACTTGGAATGATTTTGCAATTTCAATAGAACTAATTGGATGGTGCAGTGCAACAGCTGTTAAGCATATCTGCAAGGATGCACATTATATTGGGCTATGTCAAGGCCTGAAAAGGTAGTGACTATTTCACTCCTGCAACATCTCTAATCATAAATTCAGATTAATGTGAATAGCTTGAGTGAAAATGATGATAGGAAAAGAACCCGCCCCCCCCCGCTTTTATCTGGACATAAAACTCAAGTTTTCACTGAAAGCTTTTTATCAGACCGTCATCTTTTTCTCATTCATAGAAGTGATCTTTGAAGAACTGTCTCTGTAGTGAAATGGTTCAGCATCGAGTGAGAGTTATCAAAAAAGCAATGTTTGTTTGTTGAAATCCCTATCAAGAGAACGTCAGCACTTTGGAGAATGAAACATTTTCACTCTATGTCTGAGCAAACAGTTTATATTAGATTTGGAAATGATTAATAATGTCTGCGGTAATATGTATTCATCTGCACACTTCTCCCAAGCCCGGCTCCCTAAAGGACAGAGAACTCCAACTAACCCAGAAAATAAAATTACCTAACTACCTCTAGCTACCAAGTCTCAATGTTTAAGAAAATATCTCCTACATAGTTAAGTTCCACTTATTTTTGCTAGGGAGGAAGATATCTTTAGCCTTTTAAAATGACCATCATTTAAACATGTGGTCATCCTCTAGACAATGTTAAGATTACATGTTATGAGTCACAAGAGCATGACATGCTAATGCTAAAAGGAATCTCTCATTTTAGCTGCTGATCAGCAGATACAATATCTCATCATTTATTTGCTTTTTTAGTAAACTCTCTACACAAACCTTTGCAGGGGGGTGTCAGTGTTTGGAATGTTTACAATTTTCAGAAGCTGCTTATGGACACAAGCAGCTGTAACTGGTTTTGTCACCTTGACAAGCAAAAAACCCTTTGATTTTAATATGAAGAGCATTTGATGAAATAGTCATTTATTTTCCATACATCTTAAATCAAAGATAGCAATTTTTTCTCAGCACTGAAAAATCAAGGCCTCTTCTAAGAATAAAATGCACAATGCATTTTTTGTTCCTAATTTCAGTATTATTGACTCATCACTCTTACTCATGTGAATGATTTTACTGACTTCTACTGGCTATTCATGAACTGCTTTACTGGGGCTACCCAGAGATATGGAGACCTTGTACTTCTTTCAATATTTTGGTAAGATATTTCTATAAATCTTATAAGTTATTTCTGCCTATAGACAGTTGCTCCAAAGTTGTCCCCGCAGAGTTTTGAAGTAAGTGGCCTGTTCAGAACTTGTATAACAAGTTTCAATTAGAAAAAAAAAGATCATTCCTGCAAGGCTCCTGAAATGATTTACTGTACATGAAATTCTCATTCTAGTATCAGAAGTAAATAAGAAGCATCACCAGTAACCAATGGAGTTTCTGAATCAGTTACAATTCACTCCTTGAATAATAATGAGTTTTCAGCAGTTGACGATAATTTCATTTTATAAGAAAACTTCTAATTTTTGTCACAGAAATGGATAATTTTGTCTTATAACACATTAAAATGTATCATGTGGGAGCTATGACTAGTCTCTCCAGGGTTTTTTATAATGGAGGAAAAAGAAAAGGGCAACACAGGACAAAAATATATCTTATACGTTTCAGTTTTACTACACTATATAATCTATACTAAAGCATCATGGTATCAGTGTCCATCTTTCCACATAAAACTCTTTAATTGTATTGAACAAATTTCCCAACACTTTTTTATGGCTTTCAACATTCTTTCCTTAATTTAATTTGTCAGTTTTGCTTTCCAAGTATAAACCGTAGTAAGAAGGAATTCTACATAAGTAGCAAGGGAGAAGAACAGATTTCAGGAGTGCGATCATAGAGAGTACTGCATTAATAATTCCTTAACATACACAATCTGGTGTAGAAGGAAGCCATACAGATTTCAAATTGTAAAGACAAAGGAAACTCCCAGAATAAAGTGGAGTTGAGAGAAGTGGCTCAAATAAAAGGCAAAACAGATTCAGCTCTATTCCCCAAGATGAAAATAAAATTGTGTTTAAGCTTTAGGGACATCAAAACATTTTGGCTATCATTTAAAAAATATTTCTTTTAGGTTGTCCCATCTCTGGCTATGTGGTTAAAGTGCTACATTAACTCTTAAAAGCTCTGGATTTAATTCCTGGCTCTGCTACTGACCGAGAGTATGTCTACATAGCAGGGCTGAAGCCAAAATAAGCTAACCAACCTGAGCTGTCGATTGCATAGCTTAAGTTGAAATAGCTTATTTTGGTTTTTGGTGCTGTCTGCACAGCAGGAAGTCCAAGATAGAGCACTCTTCCTCCAACTTCCTTTACTCCTTGTAAAATGAGGGTTACAGGAGTCAGAGTAACAAGTCTTCCAGTTCGGCATTATTTCAACATTATGTCGAAATAACTGCTTGTAGTGTAGACACAGACTGTGTTATTTCGGAATAACATCAGTTATTCTGAAATAACACTGCTGTGTAGACGTACCCCTACTGCATGATCTGTGGCAAGATGCTTAATCTCTCAATACAACACTTCCAGTTTTCAGACATCTGGAATCCAAAATAAAAGATGGATCACCTACTTTACATGGATTATTCATCAGATGCCAAAGGGATGGAAACAAATGAAGTATGTAGACAGATCCATTGATTCCAGTTGGGGCTGGAAACAGAAAAGTAAAGATATGGTGTGACATTTTTGACAGGATTTTAAGTGCCACAATAGCAACTTCCCAGAAGCTTTGAGGTTCTCTCACCATAATGTGCCATAACTGAAAATGCTGAGTTCTGAGAGCAGAGATTGGTCATAACTGGAAGAAATGGTAAGCCTGTAACCTATTTAATCCCTTTGTTCCAAGAAATCATTCAAGAGTCATTGACATTATGGTAATTTCTAAGAATTGTAGTGCAGTAATAGACTCCTGGCCTAAATGATCTTCCTGGATGCTTCACTAGCTCAAATTGAGAAATTTCTTGAAAAACATGTTAGGAACTGGGACATGGAAGAATACAACCCTAAAGTTGAATGACTTAATGAAGTATATTGAGAGAGGTTTTGTAGGTCTGATTCTAAAAACCTAAGTCCAAGATTTTCATATTTTGTTATGCATGGGGTAATGTGCAGGAGTAAAACATTGGTGCAAAAGGGAGAGTATTTACAAAATTGCACCGCTTTCAATGCAAAAGGGTGTTCTTCTATACAAGGTGGTAAAAATTGATGGGTCATTTCAATTTCCATTTTTAATAGACATATTCTTGACCATCCCAAGCAATCTTTGCCTGTTCTGGGGCAGAAATTTCAGGGGTGGAATGGGAAAATAGAACATAATAGTTCTTCATCTTTTGTTTTTACCTGTATGCAAGTTGCAGTCTATGTCCCAGGAATCTTATGGGATTGTGAAGATCCTAAGATCGTGAATAAATACTAGGGCTGTCAATTGATGTGCGTTAATGCCTGCGATTAACGCAGGCAAGGATTAATACATTAATTTTTTAACGTGTTAATCGCAGGTGTTAATGCTGCATTGCCCCTTTGAAACGCTGTTTCAGCTGATCCTGGGCTCGCCTTGCCCTGCCCCTTTGAAGCACCGTCGGGGACTCCAGCTGACCCTCCAGCTCCCGTGGTGCTGCCTGTTGGAAATGCTGGGGTAGAGTTTCCAAGGGGCAGTGAGCCAGAGTCAGCTGGGGACTCCAACTGATCCTGGGCTCCTATGGTGCTACCCCTTTGAATCTCCGCTACTGTGTTTCAAAGGGGCAGTGCACGCAATTAATCGCGATAATTTTTTTTAATCTCTTGACAGCCCTAATAAATACCAGAGTATTTTCCATAGAATACAGTGTGATTAGACACTATACATGCAGAGATAGACCATTAATCTTTATTTGGCTCAGTTTTGTCTTCTGTGGGGTTTTATATATGTACTACTTGCATATTATCCCAATACATCTTCCTGAGTTTTTTGTATGGTACAATGAATTTTTGAGGTTTTTTTTCTGGAAAAACCTCAATTTTTGAGTTTTTTCTTTGTGTGTATTGGTTTGTTTCTGTTTAAAGTATTATTTCTTTATGAAAACCAAAAATTGTTACCACAAGCAGAGATTTATTTTGGGGGAGAGTTCTTAATTTTTGAAATAAAATTAAAACATTTTCTATGAAAATAATGGGCAATTTTCTACCATCACTAATCCCAGCAAACTAAAATTACTATCTTTTTAACTGTATTTCCTTCAAGGTAACAGCATACCCATTCCTCCCCTTCCCCCAGGACTCGGCTGTCTCTGAGCCCTACCATCCTCCCTGCTGAGAGGTGGACAAAAGGTGCAAAAGGGTGAGAACCTCAAATTGCGAGGACCATAATGTCTGACCTTATCCCATGAAGGCCACATTGGGGGAAACTATCTCATGGGCCCAAAGCCCATCACCAAGCTTTTCAAGAGCAATTGCAGTATCTTCCTATTACTTTATTTAATTGTTTAATTTACTGCTTTACATTAGTTTTCTATGTTACACTGTGCTTATCTCTGTTTCCTTCTGTTCCTGTTCTCTGCCCTTTTTTCTCCCCCTCCTTTTTCAATTTGAGACTTTAAAAGTCATCACATCAAACTGTGTCACTTGGGACCAGTTCTGAACACCCAAAGCCACACATTTGGAATACTCTGGCTTTTCAGTTTTGTTTTTTTAGCTTTGAGTGTTTCTCAACAATCCCACTACTTGAGAATTTCATCAATCTGAGTCTTTACAAGACTTGCAGACAAAGGAATGTAAAAATAGAGTTAAGCTTAGGAAGTACCATAGAAGATGGTTTTCCCCCAGGTTGATGGGAAAAGTTATTTTTCCCCTTATTTTTTTTTTCTAGTTTCATGTTCAGCTGGCATTGAGCTTTCATTGGGCATTAGTTAATTCTTGTCTTTGAGTTTCTTGATGTCTTGACCAATAAAACCCTTGTCGGTCAAAATAAATAGTCATTTTTTATTTGACAAATCAGGCTACTCCATGTCCATTTGCTGACACATTGTGATAGTTTTCTCTAACATTTTGTCTTTCATTCTCAGTCAATTTCAGAATGGTATCTCTTCTATTATTTCTCTTGTGTAGGATAAGGCAATATATTGTTTTTGCTTCTCCAGCTCTCAAGTTTTCCTGTGATGTTTATTTGAAATAAGCTCTTTCATCACATCTTTTCTTTCCATCTAAAGGGGGTTTTTTTGTTTTCAAAAAAATGTTTATAATTTACCAGTTCCTTCACATTTTAGAATCAGTATGCTCATCTTGATTAAACCTTCCTAATAACACCAAAGATTAAGAATTAGACATTGTCAAAATATTTCCTGATTTTTTTACACTGAAGTTGAAGTTTTTGATTTTTGTCCTTACCTTGCCCCACATTTTCCAACCCCCTATAAAGCTGCTGGAAAATTTGCAAACTTTGGAAATTTGTTGACATTTTTTAGAAATTGAATTTTGACCTTTTTCAACTCGTGTTGAACATATTCAGCAGTGTGCCACAAGTGCTCCTCTTCTTCTCCCCCCCCGATCTTAGCTGCTTAAACTTGAAATTCCTCATGTACCTCAACCATTCAGCAGCTCAAACACCACGCCATCCCTCTGCAAAAGACTCTGTGTTGACCCTCCCTCTCAGCTGCCAAAGTTTTCTGCTATTCCCGTTTAACCAGTGCCCAGAACTAATTTCCTTCTCTCCCAGCTTGGCAGTACTTCTGCTATCTCAATAACCAACATTGATATCCAAATTCTCAGCTGCCAGCAATTAGCAGCACCACTCCCCATCCCTAAAAGGTCTGGTCACCCTAACTGTCCTTCTTCCGAGTTGCCCTCCTTCCTCTTACTCATAAGATTTGTCCAAACCCAGTTTTCTAGTGCTAATCCCTTATGTTATCTCCTGTTTTAGAAGCCGAACTTCCTCCTACCTGCTTACCAACTTCCTGTCTACTAGCTTCCAGCATACAGTCCTGAGTTCCTAGTTCTCGCCTGGTGAACAAATGGTCCATCTATCTCAAAATTTTAAGAGTGGGAGCTAAGGATTCATTTGCATGTTCTAATATCTTTTATGATATTTATACAATATTTTCAGGTGAAAATGTCAAAATACTTTACATCTCCCTGCCTGTATTTTTTTCTTTGTTTTTATACTACAACAGTAGACATTTCACTCTTAACACTACCCAGCATCAGGCTTGTCTTTTCAGGTACAGAATGTCATGCTGAGTATAGTCAGTCAAGTAGCATTATGTTATCTTACACACGCTATACCGTTCATTCTAAATAATATAAGGGATGTGTTGTCCTAGAGATTCTGAAAATCTTTTAAAATCTTGGTCACAGAAATTAATTTAATCCAACTCTCCCTCTGTCACATATATCTATAATTGTTGTTAAACTAGAAACCATGGACAACTAATATGACACACAGAAGAAAAAGAGAGGGAAGTAAAAGTTAAGACACCCATCCTCCCTCAACTGCTACTCTTATTCTTAACTACTGTGAGAGACAGACAAATGCTGAAATAATTTCTAAAGGCATGTGGATATGTGAGTGGTGGGCCGGTTGTGAGCCATTCTGCTCCTCTGAATGGTTGGCATTGTTTGGGTTAGTTGCATTTTGTTTCCTCAGTATCTTCCTCGGAGAATTTTGGTTTTGACATTGGAGGAAAGGTGGACATTGAAAACACCTCAGAACAATGTTTAGCTTCCTTCCAAATAGTCTTTTAAGGACTTCATACTGAAATCTGGAGATTATTGCCACAACCGGATAAGAGGCTGCTTCACTGAAAATGAGCAATTATGAAAAGAATGGATTTGTTTCCTAAAATTAGAATCTCTGCCACAATTTGTTTCCACTAGATATAAAATGTTGCTTCTTTCCCCCAAAGATTAAAAGGAGTTTGGAAATAAGGTAGTTGAGCTGCAAACTTCCTGTGCTGGATGCAGTAGATCAGTTTAACTCGAGAAAATAAAAACAACATGTTATAAAAGAGACGATCCATCTGGTTTAAAAATTTCAGATGAGGAGTTTGAAAACATTTGGCTCACCTCACAATGTGGAAACTGGGAAGGTTGTTGTTTTCCTTCTGCAGTGGCAATAGTGTTCACATCTGGCAGGATAAATGGGGATTCCTTTACTTGTTTCTCATTTGAAGAAGTGGGTTTTGCCCACAGAAGCTCATGAAATTATATATATTTTGTTAGTCTCTAAGGTGCCACAGGACTACTTGTTTTTAAAGTTCCACACTAACACGGCTACCCCCTGAGACTTGTTATTTCTGCAAGGACCTTTCTGGGGAGAAAGTCCCCAGTTACATTTTTCAGGTTATCCTGATGGCATGTGAACTGCTGATGGTGAGAAACGATCTCCTTGATATTGCAAACATCTATTACCCATTTGTGAAATGTTTGCAAAGCTACCTCGTTATCTTTCCTGAAATCTCTTCTTAGATTATCCTTTACCACGATGCCTGAAAAATCTAGCCAGTGGTTAAGCTGCTGCTATGCACTCATATTGCTATCTGTCATGCTGACCAGTATTGTCTTATTGTTTGCTGCACCTTATCATCTGTCTGTCTAATTCCTGTACTTTGTCTTACATGTTGATTGTAGCCTCTTTGGGGGCAGGGAACATATTTTTGTTCCATGTTCTATAGAACATTGGGGTCTTCACCCATGACTAGGTCTCCTAGTTGCTAAGAAAATACAGACAATAAGTATTATTAATATGTAATTTATTAAGCTTTGTGTTTATAGACAGAACTCCAGCTTGCCACAAAATCCCACAAACACAAAGAAATCTTTGAGCTTACCTCATATGAGACTGGCACAACCACAATGTTTGTTCATCAGTAGTCCTTTGCCATATTTAGTATCGCCTGGTTTGTGCCTCAGTTTCAGCAGCCATTCTTTCCCCCTCCCATTCCCCTGCTTTCACTTCTCTATTTCTTTGCAACAGTCTATCTTTCAGAAGGCAATGGTTTAGTAGGCTCCAAGATGAAAAGAAGAGATCAGAGGAGGCTGGAATAAACACTCTTGTACAGTTAAACATGCTTTTGTTACCCATTATCTTCCTCTGCTTCCTGTGACTAGGTCTGTTGACAAATTCAGCTGAAAATTGTACACAATTGCAGTGGGTTGCTCAGTATCAAGAAGGTGGCCTAATTCACTACTGTGTTATTTTGAATTATCTCAGTAGAGTGACACCAGTATAAAACTGGAGTAATGCCATGGTGAGGGAGGACACAGGTTTTGTCTACATTTAAAATGCTGCAGCTGTGCCACTGTAACACTTCCATATAGATGCTCACTACATCGATGGGAGGGGTTCTCATGTTGCTGTAGTTAATCTACATTCCAAGAAATGGTAGCAAAGTGGATGGAAGAATTTTTACATCAACCTAGTGCTCTTTATACCATAGTTTAGGTTGGCCTATTTATGTCTTTTGCATTTTTTCACACTAGAGATATAGCTATGCTGATGTAAATTTTCAAGGTAGATTAGCCCAGAGGGCTGTGCACTGGCTGGTTAGAATTCTAAATGCATATAATCTGGCACAGACTTTTTTTTATACATTACTAAATATTGTTTTACTATCTTAGTCTTGAAATCCTTACTTGAAATCCTCTGCTCTTTGTTTCCTGCCCCCTTCCTTTTTTTTCCTCCCCTCCCCTATTTATTTTGGGTCTGCACATCCTAAAGTCATAACTCCGGTCATCTGAAGAAGTGGGCTATGCCCACAAAAGCTCATGATACCATCTACATGTTTTGTTAGTCTATAAAGTGCTACCAGACCATTTGTTGTTTTTTAAGTTTATCCTGTACAGACTAACTTGGCTGCCCCCTGAAGCTAAGAAATCAAAATCAGTCACTTAGGTAAGAATGTGAAATTCAACAATAAGGTTTTAAAACTAGTCCAGCCCATCTCAGATAGCTTCTTTTCTTTCCCCTAAAGGACAGTAATTACTACTTAAAAAGAGAGAATAAAAGTGTTAGAGATTAATATGAATATTTGTCTGTCTTTCATTCCTGTCTGTGTAACTTCAACAGGTGTTCATTTAAACAGTTGTTTGCCAGTATAGGCAAAACCTGATCATCATTTTTTTTCTATCAAAACATATACAAGAACATTTAGGTGCACATTGTTTTCAGTTTAACAGTTTTGTACCAAAATATGAAATGTGAATTATGGTCTGATAAAATTGGGACAAGATTAAATTGCAATAGATTTATTTTTTTCCTTGTGTGAAGCAGTGGAGGAGGGACTAATTTCTGGAAGCAATCTCCCAATTTACAGATAATTTTGGCTGTTGAAGTAAAAGCTTCCACAAGTTTGCAGGCACAATGAATTGCAGGTGCAATTTGTTTTATGTAGGCTATGTCTACATTTGAATATATGCCTGAGAACTGGATTATGTAAATATGCATGCTTTCTATGCCTATGCCTGAGAGTCCACAGTAGCTGTGCTGGATATGGATACAAGGCTGTGTACATGTGTATACTCTTGTCCCCTCTGTCTCTAGGCACCTGATGTTAGAGCTACCATTTCAAAGACGATATCCCAGGGCATTGCAGTGAGACATTCTAAGAACTACATGGCTGTGTGGTGCCGATTCTGTCTCCACCTCAGACATTAGCTGATGGCAGTTCTTGATCATTATTCTCCTAACTGATAATCCCTGAAAAACTAGGCAGCAGATTTGGAGCAACTGAATGATGATATGTCTCTGTTCCTGTTCCTCTTTGTGGGACAAATCGTTACACAGTAGAGTTGTTACCCTGAAAATGGATTTTGGGATGCTGCTATAATAGCTCACCTATCGCCCCCTTAGTTTGTTCATCCAAAGGTAAAAGTTTCCAGGGTTGTTAAAGAAACATTAAAGATTCTGCTTAATAAATTAATACTTCTGATAAAGTAATTGACACAGGCAGTATTCTTTCCAAAACAAAGAATCTTTTATTAGCGTGACTAATAATCCATACTAGAATATGATCTAAAAATCCTAAACAAGGCAGAAATATCCCTGACACCAATCCGTTGATGCAGGTTAAAGAGCGTTCAAACTATAATAGCATATAAGTCAAATGATTCTAAGTGAGCGATTTATTACAGATGGCCAGTTTGTAACAAATCACAGACATGAGGTCTTAAATTGCTTAAAAGTTTATATGGATATTTTGCAATCAATAACATAATTTTATGCATTTTTATCAGCACACACTCACTAACCCTATACACTAGCAGTGGCCAAACTTACTGACCCTCTGAGTTACATACAACAATCTTCAGAAGTTTGAGAGCTGGGCTATGCCTTTCAGGGCTCAGGGTTCTTGCTGAAGTCCTGAGCCCCAGCAGACATGCCGTGTGGTGCTGACGCTCCAAGACTCCCCTCTCCACTGGGCAGAAGCCACTATCCCACCACTCTGCTGCAATGCAGAGTTTCCAAACTCTCCACCCCCCATCTGTAATAGAGCCATATGCAGCTCACAAGCCGCAGTTTGGCAACCCCCGCTCTACACTATTCTACATTATATTTATACTATGCTATAATTAGAAGAATAACAGGCTTACTTTAGAAATCTGTTGATATCGTTTTATAAATTCTTTAGAATTTTTCTCTAGATACTGTTGCCATTCAGTTCCTGGTCAGTTGGGTTTGCTCCACTCCCTTTTTCTTTTCTCTCTGTGCTGCAGCATTTCTGACTTCATTCCAGCATCTTTCCTTTGGCGCCTCTTGCTAGCTTTTTGTCTTCTTCCAATCATCTTGATCTCTTGCTGACTTTGACGCAGACTCCAGACTCCAAAACTGCCTGCTGCCAGCTGGCTTTGCATGTTACACTGTAGGTCCTAAATATACCTTTGTATTTTGAGAAGCAATCACCTTACTCACACCCACACAGTTATTAACCCGCACTTCAGAGTTCTAGTTGACAGCTCTGACCTGTAAAATTTGTGACCCATATGAGTGGGCTTTGTCCTGCTAGCTGCTCCATTAACTGACCTGTCACCTCTTACTATTTAAGAGGTGACATTGGTGGCATGCTGAAGTAGCCACCAATCTTGCACACACTCACATTGTCATTTTCTTCAGAGCTGTGATTCTGCTGACACACACACACACACACACACACACACACACACACACACACACACACACACACTTAGCTCTTTGTCAGGGTACTATTTTAGAAATCCTGTTTCCACTGAGCATGCTCAGGGTCCACAGCATTAACCTCAGGGTAGACTGAATTTTGCTTACTCAGAATGAATGTGAGAAAGACAAAGCAGAGACTGGAGAATTTCTCTAGTAATGGAGTAGGTGATTGGAGAGACTGCTCTGATACCCCAAAGATGGATTGATCTTGAGGGTCAATGACAATTCAGTTCAACGCACATTGCACTAATATGAGTGAAGCCAATATCATCAAGCACTATGTTGGCTGTCACTTCTGGTGCAGGAAAATCAGCTTGGAGTTCCAGAATGCTGGGTTGACCAGCAGTGGCTTCCAAATGTCTGACTGAGGAAATAAACCTTCATGGAGTTGTATGGAGCTAGGACCTGAACACTTTATTTGGGGAAACCAGACCTGTTCAGAAGCAGTTTGCTCTTGTGCTGAGGAAGCGCTGGTTACCTTTGGGTACATTTTCAGGGTCATGGCTGTGCAGATTTGTGAGGCAATTAACACTGTGATGTACCACTCCTTCCCACTGGTTGCCATAAGAAAAGTTCCATAATTAATAGCTGTTTTTCAGAGGAATGGAATTTCCAAACTGTATAGGGGGCATCAATGAACCTCATATCACCACAGTTTGCTCCCCACAAAGGGCAACTTAGTATGAGAACCAAAGAGGTTACTAGTCACTCATTCTGCAAGACTTCGTAGACCACAGGGGAATATTCATGAATAGTAATATGGTGAACAATGGAAAGGTTCATGACATTGGATCAGGATTGTTCTTGAAAAAGGGATTTTATTCTCTAGAAAGTATATGGTTCTGTGGGGTGTTTCTGAGCCAGCTGTTACTTTGGGAGACAGTGCATACCTGCTCCTGATTTAGCTCATGAAACCATGCCCCTGGCAAAAGGGACTTCAGTTACTAGCTAAGTAGCTGCAGAATGTCCATGAAGTGCATGTTTGGTGGGCTGGTTTCTTATTGGTTCTGGCTATATGTCTTTCTGGATACCATTGTGGCAGATGCCATTCACATGTCTTGTAAGGGTTAAGGGGAATGTTTCAGTTCTGAATGGGACGAAGACAAGTCTGGTTTCCACACTTTGTACAGGCAGCTGGATCCCACCCATATGTATGCTGACCTTAACTCCCAGTGGGCTGGGAAATCAGGGATTCCATGCCGTGTGTGCATATGCCTTTTTGAGGCAGGGAGATAGCGTCTACCTGAGTCATCCAGGAAAGCTGCACATGAGGGACAATCAATACATACTGATGGGACAATGTAGCTTCATGAGGGTTTGGTTCCATATCGCCAAAGATTGTTAGCAGTTTGTGTGTAGGATATTGCACACAGTAAAGACTGAAGACTCAATAAGAGGGCACTTCCACCTTGGGATTGTGTGTGTGGACAATGACAGTTAAATTGTTATGTGGTCACCATTGAATATTATTTTACATTGTTCACACTTATTTAGAAATGTATCAGGAATACTTATCCTTTTTTAATGAGCTTATGAAGATTTGCTTTGGAGGCAGGGAGTATTGCAGCCATTGTGTTTTTGACTATTTATTGTCAGCAGTGATTATTGTAATTAACAGCTGTTACAGAGCACTAATCCCTTGTGCAATTGAAAATGCTTAAGATTTTGGTGGGGGTGTGTTTGCACAGGGTACTGGGAGATGCTGTTATTGCTAATATGTTCCCTCTTTCTTTGTTATTGCTCTTGGGTTTTGTTTTCAACAAGTTTAATAAAGCCATTAAGACATTGATCAAGCCCTTTTCTGTGCTTTAGACATCTGCTATGTGGAAAAATAGTGTTTTATAAAGCACAAAACACATGCTTTCCCCATCCCTTCTGTGTAGCCATACAATTTGAGATATTTCTCAATTTTTGGATGGAAATTCAAAAGTATTTGTACTTTCTTGCCACTGGATATTGACACACCATTACATTACATGAGATAGGGAGTTTGTGGCACATTTGAGAACTAAAAATTTCCTTCTGTTCATTATTAGGAAGGAACACCTACACACAGTTAAACAAAGCATGACAGTTATTAAAAGTAAGTGCTAGAAGGTTTAACAGAAGGTTTTGAAATCAGAACAACATATTTTTACCAAATTAACTGTTCACAGCCAAGAACACTGCCTGCCCACAGCTTAATGTGTCTTTCCTCTCCTCCTCAGAAAGGGTGAACAATGGAGAAAATAACTTTAACTGAAAGCTCCAGGTGTGTCCTGCAACGGGTTTTGGGGGCTGGCACATCATGATGTGTCAGGTCTGATGCCGGCTCCATATTCTCCACTAGTACCTGGAACAGGGTCATTGCAACAGGATTGCCTGGCTCAGCAGCACTCTGGATGGCAGCTAAAGGAGGAGAAGGTGGCAGGTGAATGTTCCTGCCACTACCAGAGAGGGTGGTGTACTCTGATCACACATTGATCTACATTCAGGTGTGATCAGATGGCCAGGTTGCTGCTCTTGGAGTGTACTGATCTAAACAGTGCAGTGCAAAGATGTTCTGATGTGGTCACTGCAGCTCACCTCTGTTGTTAAAAATAGAGGAACAGGGAACTTCATATATTGGTCAGGTGGGAATGGGGGGAGTTCTTAGAAACTTGAGACCTGATATGAACCTCTGACTGATGTCCATGCTCACAGTGGCTGGGCTACAGGGCTGTACTACAGGCCAAGGAGTGTACTTGCTAAGAGCTCTAATATATGCTCGTTTACTCACTCTGTACTCTCTTTCAGACATATGATTTGGGGATTTAAGTTTGGACAGCAGGGAGGATATGGAACAATGCCAGCTGTGGACATGTTCTTAGTCCCTAGTGTAGACGTACCAGTAAACATGTAGCTACACGGTTACAGCTGCAAATCAGATTTGTGATAATCACAATTACATCAGTTCTGCCACATTAATATATGCCTACAAAACTGCGCTGCACTTATTTTTGTCAGAATAATTACAGGTATAAGGTGGAAGTTTGAGGTTAGCCTTTCCAATATTAAGTCCAAAAAGTGAATCTGATTTCTACATTTGATCTGATCATTACTAGTTTTCCTTTGTACTTTAGTCCCAAATCTATCAAGTTTAGTGATTATTGTAAGTTAAGAGAGTTGGATATGGAGTGTATCCAAAAGAAACAGGATCCAAACACTTAGGATTCACCTAAAAGTTTTCAGAGAGAATGATTTGTAGCCATTCATCATGACAATTTTAAGTGCTGTGTTTGCAAAGCTCTGGGAAGGTTTATAGAGAATTCTCTGTGGCCCAATCTCAGAACTAGGCAGCAGTAGGCTTCAACTTGATAACCTTTGTTTTGCCGGTTGTAAGCAGATCTAAGGTTTCATTTCCCAGTTTTTCAGGTATTTGTCATTTGATGAAAGATAAAAGTGCTATGCCAGATTCTGTGACAGCAGGACCACTTTAGGACTGAAAATGTTTTGAAATAATGCCTTAAATTCCATATTTTTGTGGAAAATATTGACTAATACAAGCACATAAGAATATAAGAAAGATGAAATAGCCTTTTACAGATGTGTGTAATAACAATTGAGAATACAAATTAAATAAAATTAGGTTTACTGGGCTGGCATTGTAAATTGAATCTAATCAATGGTGCTGACAATTCCAATCAATGTTATCTGGTAATCTCGTGTAATACTACTTTAAATACAAAGCAATGTAGATGCTATTCTTTATGAAAAAGAGCTGAGCCCCATTAAAAGACTTCAGTTGAGATATGCTGGTACATTTGTAAAATTGCCGTTGTTCTGTATGATTTAGAATAGACTCATTTGACCAAATCTTTTCTCAGTAATGCTATCTGACAGTAGTGTCAATGTTACAATTGCATTAAATGGCTCATTATCAAAGAAGACTGGTTTATGATCCTTTGAAAAAACCATAAACAAACTTGTAGATATTAACAAAGATATATTATAGATTGTTTGAAAAGAAAAAACAACTCGTAAATATGTATTTTGACTCAATAATGCATTCTTGAGTTCAAAAAGACTTGACTGTTAAATTATTTGAGAATATAGTATAAGCCATTACATTTTGTCTGCTGTTAGTTGTCATTATAAATGAGTTAGGGAACTTTGAGGGTAAATGCTCATTATCTTTGAATTGAGTGTGAACTCATATAGTACTTTTTACCTTTTGACAAACCATACAAAAATGTTTCCTATTAAAGCTGGATTTTCAACCTGTGTGTCAAGTACCAGGACATGAAAAATAGTTCAGAGGGTGCAAAAAGAAAAGAATAATTTGCAGAAAATCATTTAGATGTAATGAGTAGGAAAGTTGCTTCTAGGCAAACTTTGCCTTAGGGAACTTGAGATTTTCACAGCAAAACTCACAGTACCCAGAAATTGAGTCAGGTGTAAAAAGAGAAGCTGTTTTCCAGCACCTTTCAGGAAACAGATTTCACACAAAGCAGTTTGCTAACACAGGTTGCCCTGAACTATGAATGAAAAGAAGAGTGGAGATAGGAAGGGAAAGAGATCCTGAACATTTTATAAAAACCAACTGAACTACAGCTATAAAGTAACTGCTAGCACAATATCAGTGATCAATCAATCCCACTGCCTCAGGTATTTAGTTTAGATAGAGGGGTGTTGGAAATCAAGTTGCATTTTTGTGTTATAATGTAATCCCTTTTTTGATCCAGAATTCAAAACTCCAGTGTTAATATTTTATGGGCATGTTACTGTACAAACCCTTAGTCATGTAAATAATCCTAAATCATGTATTGCATCAGTTAATAGGACTATTCAACTCTGTAGATTACTCATATATGTAAAAAAAACCCCAAAAAACCTGAGCTTCCTAAGAGTTGGCTTTACTAACAAACAAATTAACAATTATTTAATTACTGAAGTTTATCTCATATTTTATCCAGGCTTGAGTGTTGCCTGGTTTCCTTTCTCAGGTCTGTTCTACCTACACCCTGAATCCACTCTCTCCAAAAAATCTCACACACCTTTCATCTGTCCAAATTAGGTAATAAGTCACCTGCCTCAGTGAATCAGCAGAATCCATTCAGGCTTTGACCACCAGGATCAACTCCTGCCAATTGAGTTTGATGTTTTGCCATGGTTACACTTGGTTTTATTTCTCTTTGGAAAGACCACATTTTTAACAGCAAAGTACCCTCCTACGCTCTGCTGTAGTATTGGTTCAGCACTCACTCATTGGGAAAAATATGTCCTGCTAGTGGTGCAAATTAAATTAATAATAAAATTGAATGTTGATTTAATCTCTGTGATATTAGCAACTATGTGAGAGCAAAGGAGGGGTGGTTGGACTTCCCAAAATGGTCAACCTTGGGTTTCTTGTAGATAACCTGTCTATTTGAAATTAATAGTGTCTGAGTTACCTATGGGTGACACCTGGCCTGTTATTTACATTAAAATAAATGCAGAAATGTATTGATCAAACACTCAAAATGTCATCTTCCCACAATTGTATAAAGAATGGGAAAGGGACAAAGAGGAGAGATTAAGGAATTGAAGGGAGGTAATAAGAGAGAAAAGGCAATTGAAGAGAGATAGGTGAATGTAGAAAATAATCCTGAAATTGTGGTTTTAAAAAACCTACAATGTCTTCAGTTTTTGAAACCTTCTTCTCCCCTTTCCCCCAATTAATAGTTTTGTTTTTATTGTTCTACTAAATTAAATCTACTGTCTCTGACAATAGTGGACTTTGCTAGAATCCAGCAATCTTTCCTTCAGCAAACATGATGCATGACCTTAATTAAGCAACTGGTTAAGATATTGTCTCTTGACCTTTTAAGTTGTGAGTGTCTGAGGAGGTGGAAATGCAATTAAAGTGAACTGTGTAACTGTTGAAGAGACTGGGAAAGTGCAAAAATATGTCTGTTACATAATTACATAATTTAATGATTGCATTGCTATATTTATGGGATATGCTTATTTGCATCATTATATATGGATGAAAATTATGCATACTGTGTTACTGATTTATTAAGCATAGGTCAGGTAAAGTAACAAGTTTTGCTTTTCTGTGTTTTGATTCTTTGCTATCTTTCACACTTTATTCACAAAGCAGTTTATTAAGATGCAATTTCTAAAAATCCCTAGGCACATTTTAAAAAGCAACTGATTGCATAAAAGGTGGTGGTAGTGTACTCTGCTATAATACCATGCTAAAAGAATGAACATTTTACATTTAAAATTGCCATTGTTAATTACATTTTGAGCACCCAATATTGGTCTGGAGCTTCCTAAATGAGACTTGTTTCTTTGCTGAAGCACTCTCAGTATAAAATGACAAGCTGAAACAGGTTAGTATGACTAATGGGGGAAAGCTGGGGGCTACAAATAGAAGCAGACCAGGTGTGAATCTTCAAGTTATCAAGACATCTAAACCTTTGTTCCAATTACATGTTAAAGTCAAAAGCTTCAGAGGGGTAGCCGTGTTAGTCTGCAACTGGAAAAACTTAAAAAAACAACGAATTGTCAAGCAGCACTTTAAAGACTAACAAAACACATAGATGATATCATGATCTTTCCTGGGCACAACCCACTTCTTCAGATGGGTTGTGCCCATGAAAGTTCATGATATCATCTACATGTTTTTTTAGTCTTTACGGTGCTGCTAGACTATTTTAAAGTCATTTAGTTTTGGTATTTTTTTAGAGGTACATATGCTGGGATGAGGAAAACATGGGAAGAGAATGCATAGGCAGGAAGAAAAGCATGGGGAAGATGAGGATTGGTCAGAGAGAGAAGTTTACTTTAGGATCAGATGGATAAATGGAGTAGAACAGGGCAGAGATAGGGGTTCATACAGAATCACTGGCTGTTGTGAGTGGAGTTCTGTGATGTTGATGTTCTGCTGGGGTTGGTAGAACGTATGTTCTGTTGTTGCCAGGGTGAAGAAGAGACTGCGAATGGGCTGTTGGTGTGGTGGGTGCTGCTGGGGAGACTAGAGCTTTGGAACTTCGCCACAGATTCCTTCAGAGGCAATGCCTGAGGATGGTGGTGGCGGCTGCTGCTGCTGTTGTCATGAGGGCATTGACAACACTTCTGAAAAAACCTGCCTGGTCTCCAATTTCTTTCCTTCAGGCACCGCTGAGTTAAGAACCAAGTAGTGAGGATAATATGAACACCAATGGAGTGGTCCATTGGCAATTCTTAGCCCCCTAATGAATACAGGTTGATGGCAGTAGTTGCCTTGTTACCTCATCCTTTTCCGGGCTCGCTTTTCCTTCTCTCTAGTAAAACAGACTAAATGGATGGAAGCCTTTTTTCTTGGATTCTTTACTTCACTTGCTTCAAAACTGCTCCTGGTTTATCACTTACCTCCATCTTTCCTGCTTTGCTATTTGTTATTGAGCACCCTTGAGTAGGAAAGACTTAATTTTCATGTGTGTTTGGGTTTAGTCTTTCAAACTAAGATGCAATATAAATAAGCATGAACTAGTCTCAGAATTCAATTTTCCAAACTACCTTTTACGCTTTGTAGGCCTTAGATACACAAGTCCTGAGATGCCCCAGGGATGCTTGGGGCTGGGACACCTCTCATCTTTGTTTTTGTTTTGGGTGAGGGGAGCTTCTGAACGCAAAGGAAAAACTAGACACACAATATCTTGTACTTTTCTGTGTCCTAACAATTTCCTCCATATAAAATCATGCCATTTAACGCACTTTGCAGACTAAGGCTTTGTCTCCACTGACAATTGAGCGATAATGTTTTTGCCGTTCACAGGTGCTTAACACCTCCCCCTGAAAACGTAGCTGTGGCAAGTACTAGTGTAAATAGTGTTCTCCTGCCAACAAAGCAAATGCTGCTCATAGGGGGTGGAAGTTTTTTTGTCAGCAAAAGTACTGACAAACATTGTTTACACTGGAAAAACTTAAAAAACAACAAACAATCTAGTTCTAGTAGCACCTTAAAGGCTAACAAAACATGCAGATGGTATCATGAGGTTTCCTGGGCAAAACCCACTTCTTCAGATGAGTGAAGTATACACTATTGTTTACACTACTAGCAACACAGCTGTGCCAACACAACCTTGCCTCTAAAAGCTGTAAAGTGTACACATATCCTTAGGTTTGTGGAGTGTCTTCTGATCTCCAAAAAACAAAAATAAATCAAACAGTCCCCTACCCCAAAGTACGGGATTGCCTCTTTATAACAGGCTTTAAGGAAAAATCTCTCTATTCCCACCCAGTATTTTCAGGAACTTTTGTCGTGGCATGTTGATATTTTAAGATTGTTATCAGCTTGGATTTATTTGTGTGGGATGTTAAAAAGCTTGTTAAATTCATTAATTAATGTTTTAAAATGTTCTTTTTGGCATGATGCTCTGATGAAAATGTGAAATAAATGAATACAGTAATAAATGTGTAACTAATATTAATAATAATATATATTTGAATATACCTTCTCAGTTTGAAGTGATTGTACTGAGTTTGTCTGAATCCCTTTTGGCAGTTCCATTCCCAGCCTCCTTGCTTGCTCAGCATACCAACAAAAATAACTCCGTTCTAGTTATTGTAAAGCAAAAATGTGTCACTAAAGCACCGGTGAATTTTAGGCCAAAGGTTTCTTAAAGGACAGTTATTAGTGAAATTGGTTGACAATGTCCATTTTGGTTTTGATCCACAAAAGTTTCCCTCCCCCCCCCCAAAAAAATCACTTTTAATGTAATCTTTTTTGGTGAAGCAAAACCTAAGTTTCATCTATGCACATTAACTGTAAATAGTAAAAATTTGACCTGCACCCTGTGTAATGGACTGAAGCAAATTTACTAGAAGTATACCCACACACTCCAGTGACTTCAATGGATTTATCCACTTAGGCCAATAGTGAGTTTAGCCCATTGACTTCAATAGAGTTTCACGGTATGGAAATTAGGTCTGAATTTGGTTCAGTAAATCAAAGAGATTGTTAAGACTTGTTCTAGGAATTCATGGGCCAACTTCAGACCACACTTAGCCTGTGTGCCAAATTCAACTCTGTGGCATAAAGTTACATATTAAGTGTAAGCAGGGTTTGTGTGAGCTCTCCTTTGACACCTAGTGATGAGCTGGAGAAGAAGACTTCCTGAACTGATCTTGTTTGTATAGGCATGCCCACTTTGCCTTGGTGCTCAGCATGATGGGGGTGCTTTGCTCAAGCGATTACTTTTGGTGGGTGTTGGGTCACAAGTCTGTTATTGGGAAGGGGGGAAAGAAAGGGTTGTTATTTCTGTGTGAATGAAGGGCAGCAGAATTGGTCTTAGCATTCCCTGATTGAGGGATTCATTCTCAACAAAAGTGCACTTGCTAGGCAGGGGACACAGGTGCCAAAGAAAGGGTGGGACAGGTCTTTGTACTTGATGATGTGAGCTCTGCCTCAGGCCTACAAACACCATTTGACCCTTTCTCTCTCCACTGTGTAATAACAGAGCTGATTGAGGCACAATTGAGAGCCTTTCCTTGCACACCAATAAAGATGAAATGGTTGATAATTGGTTCTAAACATGAGATCTGCTTTGGCATGAAAGAAACTGCTGAGCCTATACTAGCAGTGAGGCTGCCCACTATGTGGTGGGACCTCAAGACATTCCAGCCCTTAAAGCTAATCTGAAGAAGTGGGTTGTGCCCACAAAATCTCATGATACCATCTACTTTTTTTGGTTAGTCTCTAAGGTGCCATAAGTATGAGATGGTCAGGAAGTAAATGCAACTTACAAATAGTAATACGAAGTGTAACTTTACAAAGGGGTGAGGGTTGGGAGGCAAAGCAACTAATGCAAGCTGTAAGATAACTGAGTGTGGGAAATAGCTTGCATTATCTTATGCCCTTCTGCAGGTTGGACCTCCTTGGTCTGGCACCCCTGGGACATGACCGATCCCAAATGAGGGATTTTGCTAGACCAGGGGAGGTCATTGCTGACTCCTTTCTCAGTTCTAACCCCCGCTAGACCTGTCCCGGCCATTTTCCAGAACCTGCTGCCAGCCCTGCTGCCCTGCTGGCCCCACTGGGCTTCCTAGCCCCACCAGGCAGCCTCACTGCAGTGCACCAGGCTCTCAGCCTGACCGGACAGCCCAGCTGGGGCACGCCTGGATCCTGGCCCTCCAGGCAGCCCAATTATGGCACACCGGACTCCTGGTCCCATAGAGTAGCCCTGCTGGGGCATGCTGGGCTCCCACATGACTAGCAGCTCACTGCTCAGCCCTCCATCAGGAACATCTGATCCTGGAACATCCATGGTCTACATGCTGAGCTATGGATGTTGCTAGACTAGAGTCCCAATTTAGAGAGGTTCGACCTGTTGTTGCTTCTCTTGCACACCCTCTCCTCATTTCATTTCTAAATATGCAAATTACACTCTATCTATGCTGCCACATAATGCTAACCTGGTGTAGGGGTGTGCTACTTTATCACTTCCACATTTTAACAGTTTACCCTTGGTATAATATCCATTTACATTATGTGACAGACCTAAGCCATCAGCCTGCCACACTCTGGTAGAAGGCAGGTATACAGGGTACTGGATAAGTGGTTTTCTCTTTCCATAGTAAATTACTAGAACCTGCTGCAATAAAATGAATGCAGAAAAACACCTGGAGCTAATTAACGAGATTGCTCTCTCACGGAAGTCACTCCACACCTGGAGCCAATTACAGCCAGTGGGGTTGCTTTAAAAGGCTTTTAGGTAAGGAGAGGGGGAAGACAAAGAGTGACAGAAGAAGCTGTGTGTGAGCTGAGCTAAGAGCTGGTTAACACGTACCAGAGGGAGATATTTTAGAGGGGTTGTTTGGGGAAGTGGGCCAGGGAAAAAGCTGCCAAGTCAGAAGGAAAAACAACCTTGACTGCTGCTACTACTTTATGGTTCCTGGGCTAGAACCTGTAGCAGTGGGTTGGCCCAGGTTCCCCTCAATCCTTCCCCCACACCAATGCAGAGCTTGTCCCAAGAAGGGAGACCAGGACTATCAAGGGGTTTTCACCCCAAAAACATGGACTAGCCTGTGATAAGTGTGGCTCATTAAGCTGTGGACCCTGTCTCCTATAAAGAGACAGGGGTTGTGTATAGGACCACAGCGAGTCTCTGAGGCTAAAATTATCCACCAGTAGTGCCAGACCCATGGGACACAGCCAGAACTTTGCCACAATTACTTCTGAATTTGGACCTCAGGGTTCTGTGAAAGAAGCAACTTCAGAAGTTACATAAAAGGATTTGTAAATTATACAGTCCTGCTGGATACAATAACTGGTGTGAATGTAAGATGATGTAATTAAGAGTACATGCTGAGGCTACGTCTAATCTACAAAGATAAGTCGGAAAAAGATATGCAAATTGCGAACTGCAATTTGCGTATCTTTTTCCGCTTTTCTGTTGAAAGAGGTTTTTCCAAAATTTGGTGCATCTACCCAGTGCCAAATTTTGGAAAAACCTGCTTTTTTGATACATCCCTTCTTCCTCACTTTCGTAGGCCTTGGGAGACAGGCCAGTCCTCGCCCACAGACAACCCGCCAACCTGAAGCATATTCTCACCAGCAACTATACACCGCACCATAGTAACTCTAACTCAGGAACCAATCCATGCAACAAACCTCGGTGCCAACTCTGCCCACATATCTACACCAGCAACATCATCACAGGACCTAACCAGATCAGCCACACCATCACTGGTTCATTCACCTGCACATCTACCAATGTAATATACGCCATCATGTGGCAACAATGCCCATCTGCTATATACATCGGCCAAACTGGACAGCCCCTACGTAAAAGAATAAATGGACACAAATCAGATATCAGGAATGATAACAGACAAAAACCTATAGGAGAACACTTCAGTCTCCCTGGACACACAATAGCAGATCTAAAGGTAGCCATCCTGCAGTAAAAAAAACTTCAAGACCAGACTCCAAAGAGAAACTGCTGAGCAACAGTTCATCTGAAAGTTTGACACCATCAGCTCAGGATTAAACAAAGACTGTGAATGGCTAGCTAACTACAAAAGCAGCTTCTCCTCTCTTGGTTTTCACACCTCCAGATCAGCTGCTAGAAGTGGGCCTCATCCTCCCTGATTGAATTAACCTTGTGATCTTTAGCCTGATTCTGGCCTGCATATGTATATCTGCCTCTGGATATTTCCACTACATGCATCTGACGAAGTGGGTCTTTGCCCACGAAAGCTTATGCTCCAATACATCTGTTAGTCTATAAGGTGCTACAGGACTCCTTGTCCCCTTCTTCCTCCTAGAACGAGGTTTACAGGGATGGCGAAAGAGTGCGCCCGCTTTTCCGAAATCTTTTTTGGAAAAGCAGATGCGTTCCTTGGATGTGGCATTGCTTTTCCGGGATATCAGAGGTATCCTGGTTAAAGCGCTACAGTCTAGACATAGCCTGAGAGCAGAAATGCAGAAAGAGCAGTAAAAATAACGAGGAAGTAAGAATGTGTAACGCGAGTTAGGAAGTTTTATAAGATAAGGTTTTATGTGATGTCCTGCTTTTGTTTGCTTATAAAATGAAATATATTTAATATAAGACCAACTTTGATCTACCTAGAAAGAATTCATCCGAGTTTGAATAAACTTATACAATTTGCTATTGGGGAGACTCTTTGGTTGAAATAGATCGGAGAGAGACCTTGTGCTAAATTTAGTTGAGCTAAGGTTAAATGATATCGATCAAACATTATGGCTTGTGGGAGTAATTCTGAAAAGCTTTCATATAATTAGTATTATATAAACTCAGTAGTTAGAAAGAAATGTTACTCCCATGAAAATGAAGGTATCAGAAGCAATGATAGCCAAGTAAATGTTGTGCAAATCTTTGATTTGTCTTTGGATGACTTTGTCCACCACTGCAAAAGTTCTCTGAGGCCACGAGATGGGTATTATAAGATTCTTATTAATTCTGGAGATGTTTTGGAAAAAAAACCCTTGCAAATATTACATATCCTAAATCACCATTCATGGATGGCACTATATAACTAATCAAAAATAATAAAAGACATTTTTAATACCGAGTCTCAGCAGTAGTTGGTGGAAACTTTAGGTTCAACAATCAAAGAACAATTTGTTAAGACAGAAAGTAACAGTTTCTGTATGGCAATTCTGAAAAGTTGTGCTATTAATGGAATGTAGAACATGACTATCTAATTAACACTTCATCAGCAGGTGTAGTGTAGGTGTAATGTAATTATGTATTTACACTTTTGCTAAAACTTTCAGTTACTATGTAGAACTAGAGGTGGTGGTTTTGATGGAACAGTTTTCCATCACAAAATGCTGTTTTGTAAAAAATCTAAACATTTCCAGGAACATGTTGATTCAGACAATTTTTGGTGGAAAACGTCAAAATTATTTTTGAAATTAAAAATGGGCTTTGTGTTTTGTGTGTCTTGTTTTGTTTCCATCTGACTTTATAATTTATTTCAATTTTAATATTTAACTTTAATACTGCATTATGTAATGTATTATAAAACGGTTATAAGTATATATTATTTTATATTGTTATGACATCAAAATGAAGCATTTTGATAAGATCATTTAGATGTTTCAGAATTTCTCCTGGGACACTAGGGGTACATCTAGACTGCAGAGTTTTTCCGGGATACCTGCTCCAAGGGAAAAAAATTTCAGAAAAGCAGATGCGTTTTTTCAGCATCCCTGTAAACCTCATTCTACTAGGAAGAAGGGATGTTCCAAAAGAGGCATTTTTTTCTGATATTTGGCCCCATGTAGATGGGCCAAATGTCAGAAATGCCTCTTTTGGAAGAAAAGCGGAAAAAGATATGCAAATTATGATTCGCAATTTGTGTATCTTTTTCCGACTTTTCTTTGTAGTCTAGACACAGCCTAGGATAGAAATTTTGTTTTCTGATTAACTCTGTGTGGGAAAAAATTGCCCTGAGGTATTAATTCAGTAGTATTAATTGAATGGGTACTGTATCTTTGAACATCCATAACAGTATGTTCTCTCAACAAATACAAAATACACCTTTCCCTAATCATAGTCAGTGATTTATCTGGAAGTAGGTTTTATCATCCAAAATTTCCTCAAGCTTTATATCTACTGTATAGTTTGTCTTCAAAATATACTTTACATTCAGCACAGTCTAGGGATGTAAAATCCCATTTAATTAGTTAACCGGTTAAACAGAGGGGGCTGCTCCAGCCTGGCTGATGGGGGCTGCTTTGGTTGGGGTGGAGAGCCCGTGCCCATGGCATACCAGATTCCACAACCTCCAGTGTTTAATCACCCTGACATTTCAGAAGTTTTCCCTAATGTCCAACCTAAACCTCCCTTGCTGCAGTTTAAGCCCATTGTTTCTTGTCCTATCCTCAGAGGCCAAGGAGAACAATTTGTCTCCCTCCTCCTTGTAACACTCTTTTAGATACCAGAAAACCGCTATCATGTCCCCTCTCAGTCTTCTCCTTTCTAAACTAAACAAGCCCAATTCTTTCAGTCTTCCCTCATAGCTCATATTCTCTAGAGCTTTAATCATTCTTGTTGCTCTTCTCTGGACCTTCTCCAATTTCTCCATAATTTTCTTGAAATGTGGTGCCCAGAACTGGACACAATACTCCAAGTGAGGCTTAAATCACTGCGGAGTAGAGCGGAAGAATGACTTCTCATGTCTTGCTTACAACACTCCTATTAATACAACCCAGCATCATGTTTGCTTTTTTTGGAACAGCGTCACACCGTTGACTCATATTTAGGTTGTGGGTCAACAGTGTGGTACTGTTGCAAAAAAAGCAAACACGATTCTAATCATCAATCATCATCATCATCTAATCTATCTCCCTGCTAATAGAGGATTACTACTGCACATTTTCTAGTATTATGTCTAATCTAGTTTTAGTTGTGCCAGGTAATAGGACTTCCACCACCTTGTTTGGGGTGGGGGTGAGGGGAGACTACACTTTAATCTAAAACATAGTCAGGAAGCTTTTCCTGGTATTCATTATAATTTTTCCATTCTTAATTTCTTTCCATTATTCCTTATTATATCATACCCACTTTATACTGTCCTAAATAATTTCTGAACCTCTTTAATCAAATATAATTGTGCTGTTATCATGTCCCTCACTGAGATACTTTCCAGCTACTTACATTAAGGTAATTGTTCCACTATGCCTTTTAATTTCCCAACACTGTGAAGGATTTTCCTGTAGGCAGTAGAGATGGATTGTACAGACACACTTGACTTCCCTGCATGGTCATAGTTGTTTTAAAAATACTGAAAAGTAAGTGAGGAAGTTCATCTGGTTGGAACCAAAAGGGAAAATACAAGGTCATATTCTGGGTGAAAATCCTAAGGAAATTAACCAGTTGTCAGAGGAGTTATTGCAGATTTGCACTGGACGCAATATATGATTTGTAGTGAATTCTGAAAAAAGCAGAGAAGTATTTCCATGCAACTGACCTGTTTGGTTCCATATACTCTTGAATTCTCCTGAGTTAAACAGAAAGCATCCACACCCTTCCAAAGTTTGTACTATACCTCATCTGAAAAGGCAATGTTGTCACGCGCCTGCAATAGTGAGTTACTGTCTTTCATTGTGAATCTTCTGGGGAGTTCAGTACAGAAGAAAGTGACACTTTCTGGAGAGTATAATAATGAAAGCCCTCCAAAATATCTCCAATGGAAACTATAAATACTTTTGGCAGATATTAGCATGTCTCTCATTTGTGTAACTCCCAACCTTATGTGCTATGTCATATAAACTGTCTTGGAGATAGGGATCAAAATAATGTAAAGCAAATCATCATAGGATGTTGGCAGATGTAATTATGCAGTGCACTTATCATAAATGTAGATAGTATCCATGTGATCCAGTGTCCTTTAGAATAAGGAATGATAACCAATATGGGTCAAATGAATGAGGAATACTGCATGCTCAAGTTATTAGATTAAAAGACACTAAGACCAAAACAAATCACCTTGTACAGCTAATTTAAATGAATCTTCCTGATGTGGAATTTGTTTCTACATGTCAAAGAAGGGAAAATTAATGACCAGCTAATGAAGATAGAAATGACTTACCAAAGTTTTGTCAGTAGTTTCAGAAAAGGTACAGAACAGCATTCCTCCCTGAGATAACAAAGAACAGACAACGTACTACACTATATGAGGTGGACAAGAAAATTCCTTCTATTCTTATGCACAAAGGCAAAGAAACTACAGAATATTGCCTCAATTTTGTCAAAGATGAGTAGGGATGTTACTAATTTCACTGATGCTTCTCCTCATGGGGCTGTGCATTTTGGCGGATGAGAAATGGGGAGAGAGATGACTATGTAGAGAAGGGGCAGCGAGTGGAGAAAGTTGATCTCTGAGGGATCATTTACCTCAATTATTATTTCTCAGAAAAATAAATACTGACTCTGTTGTAACTAGTTTTGAGGACTCCACTCTGTGCATTCCAACCTTTTATCATTAAAAGAGTTTGGCCCAGGTATTGGTGGGCAATTAAAGAGTGGAGAGGAAATATTTTATCATTTCTGTGCTTAAATATGAGCTGGAATCAAACCCCCAAATTCACAAACTCCTGAACATTGGAATTCAGATTCAGATAAAAAAAATATGCAGTTCAGGTCTTTTTCCACAGTAGAATTTGTTTCTTTTCTTAGAATCTCTCTGCATAAACTCTAACCTAAAGTGTAGAAAAATAATACAAGAACACTCTTTTCCACAGAGTATAATTCCATTTGATTGTTTAAAAATTTGTAGAAATAAATTATTTTAATTTTATTTAAAAACTAGCAGATTTACCAAATGTTGCTCAGGTCCTTAACTCGATTAAGTAGATTTAAAAAAAAAAAGGAAAATACATGCTTTATTTAAATAATTGTATTTTTCAAAAATGCAGTAGTATTTTTAATCTTTAGTTCAGATTTCTTAAAAAGGGGATTGTTAAACTTTTTTCTTTTTAATTTTTTTCAGTAATATTTTTAAATGGGAATTCTATCAAGTTTATTTTTTTCATCCCTATAAACTCTTATGACTCACTATATTATAATAAAAAAAGGGCTATAGTAAATTTGGTTTCCAATAACTTGTTCTTCTAGTTTTCAAATCTGAAGCATTAATTTAGCTGTGCCAAAACAGAGCACTACTCCAAATTTCTTTGTTGTACTTCTTTTCTGTAAGGTTTATTGAGAAGCAATCCTATTCTAGGTTCACCCTATTATTTTGGCTCATCTTGGTTCAGTCTTTTTCAAAATTCACTCAGTGATGTCAGTTTTGAGGTGTGTACTTGATTTGGTGATTCTGTCTCTTTTCAGTTTGGTTTTATGAGAAGCAATCCCATTCCAGGCACATCCCATTTTGCCTGACACAAACAAACCCTTATGTTGCTTTAAATTATGATAAGAGGAAGCTGTATACTGAATATGATAGTCTTAGCTCTTACCATTTAGGAGGAGTTCTTGATCATACAGATAAACAGACAAACTCTCTAAAATATACAGAAGATTAAAGCATTCTGTAGGTCAATAAGAATTTATTCTGTTTGAAACTACAGTGTTTATGATAAGTATTTGTTTTTAAATCTGAGTGGCACTAAGAAGCACATTATTTCCATTTATTTCTTAAACCTACAGTAGTAATTGCTTTGGACTCCAGAGACATTTCCTACAAAAGAACTATAGTGATCACCTGGTAACTATCTTTTAAGTGGAGTTAGTTTTCTTCCTGTATTGCTCAGAAGAAGTTTAAGAACTTGTTGTTGTGGTAGCTTCTTATTGTCAATTTTGGGAAAGGTCTACTCCATTAATGGGAAGACAGCCTACATGTCTAAGACATAAATATCTTAATCTTAAACATTAAAATCTACTTTTCCAATCTTCATCCTATATGAGACTCCCAAGGATACACTTAGGCTATGTCTAAACTACATCCCTCTTTGGAAAGAGGGATGTAAATTAGACAGATCGAAATTGCAAATGAAGCCGGGATTTGAATTTCCCACGCTTCATTTGCATAATGGCGGCCGCGTGATCTTTCAAAAAAGAGCTTTTCGAAAGTAAAACCACCGTCTAGATGTGGTTCTTTCAGAAAAAAACCCTTTTTCAAAGATCCCGTACTCCTGAGGAGTAAAATATTTTTTTTTCCTGAAAGAACTGCATCTAGACGGCAGTTTTACTTTTGAAAAGCCCTTTTTCGAAAGACCGCGCGGCTGCCATTTTCCAAATGAAACATGGGAAATTCAAATCCTGGCTTCATTTGCAATTTTGATCTATCTAATTTACATCCCTCTTTCAAAGAGGGATTTTGTTTCTTTTCAGGAAAGTATTCAAAGACTTTATTCAAATTTAGTATTAAATCACCAATATGAAGCTTTGTATACCAATTTTTGCTATAATTGAGGCTGCACCCAGCACTATTTATTAATTATTGAATTTGTAATGCTGTAGAACCTTGAATTTCAGTTGTGGAGCTAGTTGTGGTAGAGTGCTGTAAAAACACAGAACAAAAAGCCTTTCTCTGCGCCAAGCAGTTTTACAATCTGGCCAGCCTGTAACGTCTTATGCCTGGCTTAACGGGCGATCACTGCTTGCCTTGCGCCATCCTTTGCAGTTCCCAAGTCTGCCCCACTCAGTCCCTCTTTCACGCTATCGGCGCGTCCACAGAGAGCGCCTCCTGGTAACCCCCGCTGCGTGGAAAGGGAATCAGGCCCGCCCTCTCACGGACCCCAGCCCAGGGCCCTAAGGACACAGACTCCTCAGGTCGGTCTGGCTGCCGGGGCTTCCTGCCGTAACCGCCAGCCCGTTTTCAAATCTGAAGCATTTAGCTGTGCCAAACAGAGCACTACTCCAAATTTCTTTGTTGTACTTCTTTTCTGTAAGGTTTATTGAGAAGCAATATTCTAGGTTCACCCTATTATTTTGGCTCATCTTGGTTCAGTCTTTTCAAAATTCACTCAGTGATGAGGTGTGTACTTGATTTGGTGATTCTGTCTCTTTTCAGTTTGGTTTTATGAGAAGCAATCCCATTCCAGGCACCCTGCCTCTGGCTCGAGTCCCGCCCATGGCTTTCCGCCTATCGGCGCGTCCACAGGCGCCTCCTGTGCCCGCTGTGGCCCGTGCCGTGACGTAGAAGTGCGGGCACTGAGCTACGCTCCGGGCTGCCCGGAGGAGTTCTTGATCATACAGATAAACAGACAAACTCTCTAAAATATACAGAAGATTAAAGCATCTCTGTAGGTTTAACAAGAATTTATTCTGCTTTGAAATTCACAGTAATATATGCCATGGCATTTTGTTTTTAAACTGGAGTGTGCATTTAAGACAGCACATTATTTCAGCTTCTACTTATACTTAAACTACAGTGACAGTAATGCATTAAAGGATGCCAGAGTATTTCCTATTTCCCTAAACAAAAAGAACCGGTCTGTAAGCGATCACCTGGCAACAGGTGGACGTTTTCAAGTGGAGCCTTAGTTTTCTTTCCTGCTCATTAGAAGCCCGTAGTTTAGAACATTTGTCCTGTTGCCGTGAGCAGCTTCCTGCCGTCACCGGGCTGAGCCAATTTTTGGGAAAGTCTGGTCTCATCTCCATTAATGTGGGAAGCAGGTAGCCTGTGACACTACAACCAAGACAGCATCTTAATCTAAGAAGATTAAAATCTACTTCTTGCAAAGTAATCATCCTAGGGAATGACCGGTGAGCATTAAGATCTCACCCCAATCTTCATCCACAGTTCTGGGACTCCCAAGGATACCACCCTTCAGGAGGGATGCTATGCGTCTAATTACTTTGACATCCAGGGTCTGTGCAGACTGCAATGTTGGAGTGAAGTTTGAGCGTGGATGTAAGTGTTGAGAACAGTTCCCCACGCCCATTTACATTACGCCTGGCGATCTTCAAAAAAGAGCTGGTGAACCACTGCTCAGATGTGGCTCTTTCAGAAAAACCCTTTTCAAAGATGTAGTTCGAAAAAACCCTAAAACATTTTTCCTATGAACCAGATCTTAATGCAGTTCACTTTGAAAGCCTTTTCAAAGAAACGTTTTACTTTTTCCAAAATGAAACATGGAAATTCAAATCCTGGCTTCATTTGGTAATTTTGATCTATCTAATCAAAGACTTTATTCAAATTTAGTATTAAATCACCAAAATATGAAGCTTTGTATACCAATTTTTGCTATAATTGAGGCTACTTATTACTATTTATTAATTATTAATTTGTAATACTGTAGAACCTTGAATTTCCAGTTGTGGAGCTGGTTGTGGTAGGTACTGTAAAAACACAGAACAAAAAGCCTTTCTCTGCCCCAAACAGTTTACAATCTATTTCAGCCTGTAACGTCTTATGCCTGGCTTAACCAGGCGATGTCTTTATTTACGTTTCCCTGCCGCCATCCCTTTGCGGTTCCCCAAGTCCTGCCCACTCTCGAGTCCCTCTTTCACGCTATCGGCGCGTCCACAGGCGCCTCCTGGTAGCCCCGCTGGGGGGGGGGAAAGGGGAATCCGGGCCCGCCCTCTCTCACGGACCCCAGCCCAGGGCCCTAAGGACACAGACTCCCTCGGGTCCGGTCTGGCTGCCGGGGCTTCCTGCCGTAACACGCCAGCCCGTGGGCTGCTGAGAGCCCTGCCCTGGGCTGCTTCCTTCCCTCCCTTACCTAAACCGGTCTTTCCCCGGCGTCCTGGCCGTTCGCCACATTCCCGCATGGACCTGATGGTCCTATAGTTCCCTGCGGCGCCTCTCTCTCCTCGAGACGCCGTGGGTCCTCTCTTCCACCTCCGGTGCCAGGGTGTTGCCTCACACCCCGTCGTTCTCTCCCATTTGGAGATGCTAGGAGCCCTTTTTTAAACTTTGGCGCCGGGGTGTTATGTCACACCCCGTCACCCTCCTCTGGCTTTTCCCCCCCGCCCCCATGGCTGCGGAGCACGCCGGGCAAACCGCTCTGCAGCCGCTCGGGACCCCATCTTCAGCCCGTGCCGTGACGTAGGGGGAGTGCGGGCACTGAGCTACGCTCCGGGCTGCCCGGAGCTGCACAGCGCTGGCTCCTTCCCTGCCACCCCGTGCCCCGTACAGGACCGCGGCAGGCGGCGGTTCAGTGCGGGGCCGCTGTGCCCCTTCACACAGCCGCATTAGCGATAATAACACCCAGTTGCCCACTGCTGCTCAGAGTGCCATGGCTGGATTTTTTAAGAGTGCAGCATCTACAACAGGGCCAGCTTCTTAAAAACTCAGCTTCTACTTATACTTCCAAAAAAGTGGACAGATTATTAAAGGAGCCCAGCACAATGGAAAAATCCGTCTGTAAGTGTCACAGTGACAACAGGTGGACGTTATGTAAAATAGGGGCCTTATATTTGGTGTCTAAAGGAGGAGTGGAGGACTTTGAAAATCTGGGTCATTTGTATGCTTTATAACATTTGGAGGCTAGGTTTCACATGTTGCTGCCAGCAGGTTGAAAGTCTGGTCTCATCTCATGTAATTCTGCTTAGAACAGGTCCAGGTGACACAATGTCCAAAACCCTGGGTCGGCAATGGACAGCACCAATAAAGCTTTTTGCAAAGTGAACTGCTTCCTAGGAACATGCAGGGCAGTCAGTAAAGTTTTCCCACAATGCACCACAGTTCTAGGGCTAGAGGGGCCACATTTCAGGAGGGATGCTTGCGACTCTGAGATATGATTACTTTGACTCAGGTCTGTGCACTGCAATGTGGATGCCAGAGCCCTAAGTTTGAGCGTGGATTAGAAAAGTGTTGAGAGAGTTAAAATACAATGTAGATGCTAAAGCCCAGGCTTCCCTAACATTGGTCAATTGACTCAAGTCCACTAACCCTGGACTTAAGTTGCAGTGCATACATACCCTTAGATGCCAGGGAAGTTTAGGCACCTACAGGAATTGGTGGCAGCAAAGTAGGAGTTTTGTGTGTAGTAGAGGTGCCTAATACTGAGTTAGAGATCTAAGTCTGAGGTTAGGTGTGTAAGTAACTTTCTGGATGTAGGCCCAATAGTCTAGTGAGTGCTTGTTGTTGTTATTGCTTTTTCCTATATTTAAATAAAGCAATCCTGTGAGTTCTAAGTGCAGCACATGATCTACACAATAATCTGGGTCCCCTAATTCTTTCTACACTACCCCACTAGTTGGGTACCAAAGCATTGAAGACATAGTATTTAAAGGGAGTACTGGCACAAAGATCCTTTCCTAGAGAGTGCACAGAAATTGACTTTCAGCAAATGTGTGAACTCTCAGGATTTCTTGCATTGTTTAATCTCTGTCACATTCTAGTTAATTTAGTATATCAAGGGCACAAAGAGAAGAAAGGCAGCTGAAGATGTTATTAATGCCTAGAAACCTATCAACTCAATTCTCAACAGAGTCTGCTCTCCATGTTCATTTAGGACTTAGAGATAATTGAAGGTAACCTTTGAGCTTTTTAATCACATAATACCTTGCATTTTCAGAACAATTTGGAAAGACTTAGAGACTTATTAAATATTCTTTTTCTAGAGGGAACCTTTATTAAAATATGCCTTGTTCTTTCTTAAAAAAGTAAAGTAAATGAGATGAAAAAAAGAATCTTAGAAATGTAGATTACATAGAAATTTATACTAACATAAAGTTACTAAGTGTAAGCACATTGTTATAATTCCTTTTACTCCGTTGCCTTTTTTTTTTTAACCTGAATTCCCTCTTTCTCCCTTCTTGTTCTTTACTAGTGTAAATGAGATATCCATGGTCACAGCAACCCCCATCCCCTGCTATCATTTCTATGGAAGAATGCCACTATAATGCTTCGTTCTACTTTCTTCTCTTTCTTTTGGCACTTCAGAGAATTACCCAATGGGTCTCCCTGTTGTGCGGAAATCCTGAAGTGGACCGTTTGTGCTGCAGTCAAAATTATTCTTGATAAAAACAGCAGTCTTCAAATTGAGCACAGTAGGATCAGCAGAGCATCATTTTCCAAAAAGGTTAGCTGCAAAAATAATAAAAAAGTTGCTGATATATTTAACAACAAAAATAGATAAACTCTGGCTGATTGAATGAATTCTGGAAATAAGATAGTCCTGCTTCAGAAATAATCTGTGTGGCCAATCTTTTTCTGATTCCTTCTACAGTGTAAAGATATGTTTACCAGTTCTTCATCCTCAGTCCCCATTTTGGCTTTCTTAGCTTTTTTCCAACACTTCTACATCTGTAAAGGCAAATCAAATATGTCTTCAGAAGAACCTTGATATTCTCAGGAGGTCAGCACCAAGAACTGAAAAGGGCATTCATGAAAAAACCATCTTTTACATTACAGTTTCCTTGAGGGCATCTTTTATCAAAGATTCTTTTCATTTGTTTTTAGCATGTGATATATTACAACAGGGTCATGGTATAAGCCTTTATATATATATATATATATATATATATATATATATATATATAGGACATTTCAGAATTAAGGTAGCATCCTTAATCTGCCTCATTTGTGCTTTATAACATTTGGAGAATGGGTTTCACAGCTATTTGCTGCCAGCAGAGAAATGAGAAACTCAGTACCTGAAGTTAAATTCCGGATTTTGGTTATAGACTCTTCGGCCTAGGGAGCCATATTTCTCTAAGGGAAAACAGGACACTCTGTGGGGCTAGCCTGAGGCCTTCTCTTCCCCACTGCAACCCAGAGATGGCCTGAACCTCTCATCCTTAGCCCTGCCATCCCCATGGCACTGCTGCTTGCTTGAGCCCTGCCTGCTCCCCACATGAGGCTGGTGTTGCTGTTACTGCTTGCACAAGTCCTGCCTCCATCCATATGAGGGTAGTGGTGGCATTGCTGCTTCCCCTCACCTATTCCTCTGCACCCCACTTTTGTCACAAATGCCCACTTTTGCCAAAAAAAAGTTCCAATGGCTGGGAAAAGGCTTAAAAAAGAGACTGTCCTGGCCAAAATGAGATGCATGGTCACCCTACTTCTGCCTTGGAAATTCTAGCCTCTCTCTGCTTCTATCCATCCCTGCTCAACTCATGTCCCTATCTTCTATGCTCCACCTTGACTCCTCCCTCAATCTCTCTCTGATCATATCCACCACCTTCTGCTGTGGCTCAAAGTCTTCTCTTCAGGTCCAATTTTCAATGTGTGAGGGACTTAGGAAACTTTGGGCACAGATGGAGTTTGAGAGTCACCTCAGTATGCTCAACTGAGAGTCACTCTGCCTGCCTGCGTTCTTAGTAGGCAAAATGTTTCTGGAGATTAGTGCTAATATGATGCCTCTCTGTCCTTATTCCCTCACCTAGCATGATAGCTGTGCCCTGTGAAGGCATGGTAGAGACATAATGTTCTGGGACAAAACAGTGCAAAACCACTTTCACCTCATTTCCACCTCAAACCACAAGACCTGGTACTAAAATGTGGCCTACATTCTCTTGAAAGCCTTTCCAAATTCTCTTAAAACTCAGCTCATCTACATTGAAACCTGGACAAACTCCAAATCCGGGCTATGGTTTGAACAGTTTTAGTTGCAATATAGCCTAACACAATTTTTTACATTGGGCGAACCCTGCTTGCCTTATACACTTCTTGAAAGCACAGCTTTACTACTTTGAAGACTAGTCTGGTGAGTAAGCCAGGCAGGATTTAGCCATTCTCTGTGATTATCGAAGGTGGAAGATGCCGTTTACATTTATAAATAAGACATGGCACATATTCATAAACATTAAGAAAATATAGGGTTTTTTCCATACCCATATTTCTGATGTAAATCGCTGTAAGGTCTACTCATGCTAAGGAGTAGTTATCTTCTCTTTTATGAATCAACAGTAAAAAGAAAACTTTCTTTATTAGCTTTTCTTTTTGTGTGGAGCATGGAGGTCATACCATCAATATGTTTTTAACCTGCAAACAATACCTCCAAGCCCCAGTAAAGTGTGGCATAGGAGGACAATATTTATGACCTGCCACATTAAAAGCCACTGTTTTATGTGAACCACCAGGAGTGAAAGTATTTTACAAGTGCTTATAAAAATCAGAAAGGACTGAGTAGGCGTAACATTTAAACATCCTATTACTACATCATTGAATATAACTTTTTCCATTCCCAAGTTTCCACTCAGCAAACTGCATGGCTCTAATGCAGGTTGATGAAGTAGAAATTTTCTATATTTGTCTACTATCTACTACTTTTTAAACAAAATTTTCATAGTACATCACATTATTTGAAGGATTATTAACCTTAACCACATGCTTCACAAAGTATTGTCCACTTAGCTCATGCTAAATTGGATCATTTGTTCTGAAAATGTAAAAAAACACAGTCCATCTTATAGTATTACATAAACTTCCAATATATTTTTGTGCAACAAATGGTTGCTCTGGGTATATTGAAATGAAAAAAACATTCACACCTTCTAAGAATAAGACAGGCATTAAAATGCCACAACATATGTAGTAGTTTGAATGTTGGAAGAAACTCATCAGTTTGCAGCAGAACTTATTCCTAATGTGACAAACAAATAAACATCACTGCATTAAAAATACCAGACACAATTTTGGGGTGCTATATTAAGGTTTTAAAACACTCATAACATTATTACTCTACTGGCAGTGCCCACTCCATCCTCCTTTAATGAGTGTGAACAAGCTAACCAATCAAAATCACAGATAAATAAATTATGGAGTGTAATAAAATGTGTTAAACTTCTCATCTCTTTCATTTTGCTCTGCTGTTGCATCCCTTCCTTCCTCTGTGTCTCAGCTGTTAGCACTCTTGTCAAGATTTTTAAAAGCTATTTTTGGTGCTTTCATTTTTGGGATCGCATGTTGAGATACCTTATTGAGGCCTGATTTTCATAAACTGCTGAACATCTATCCTTTAAAAATCAAGCTTCTTTAAGGTGCCTCAAACTGGCACCAAAGTTAACTAATCACTTTTGAAAATTATGGTTTCTGTGTATAGGGACCTACCAAATTTACCATTTTGATCAATGGCAGAAGGTTTTAAAATTCGTCAATTTCATGTTTTCAGCTCTTTACATCTGAAATTTCATATTAATGTAATTGTGGAGATTCTAAACCAAAGGTCCCCAGAAGTGGATCTGATCTCTCTCCCCATCCTCTGAGAAGCTGTGCAAAGGAAGGACAAGTCTGGTCCCTCCTTATTCCAGCAGGGAATCACAGCTAGGAGCCCCCTGGCTGGGCCTCTCCCAGGATCAGAGGGAGATCAGATCTGCCTCCATAAACCTCCTGCAGCTGCAGGAACCTCTGGGCTGGAGCTTTCTGCAGTCGGAAGAGACATTCTGAGGTGCTCTGGTATCCCCCTGAGAATGAGAGTGGCTCTGCAGGGGAAGGATAAGTCTTGTTCCCACCCCGCTCCTCCGGGGCTTGTAACTCCTGGCTGAGGTGATCCCAACAGCATGGGGGAGATCAGATATCATGGGGAAAAGGTATGTCATGGTCCATGGCACATTTTCACAGCCATGAAATTGGTAGGGCCCTATTTATGAAAAATTATATGAATACATCATAGTTATCTCGCTATCCTGATTACATTTGTTTGAAATCTGTTGCCCCGCTTAATACCAAGACTTCAACAATCAGCATATATATTACTAGAAGATTTACCAGGTGTTACTTGGGTCCTTAATTCAATTAATTTCTGTTTTTCTTCATTTAAATCATTGCTTGGGATGGGGGGGGGGGGAGGGCTGGTTGGCTGGCTATAAGGGGTTTAGGATGCAGGCTGCCCCAGGGAGAGAGGACTACCCCTGGCCAGCCCTCTCTCACCACAGTAGCTTGGGACCAGGTGAAAAGCACCTCCTCATGGCCGCTGCAGCTCCAGAGGACACAGCTGGGGAAGGGGTGCACATTCCCCAGCTGGGGCAGGCCCAGGTTTGTCTGCCCCCTAGGCTCCCCAGCCAGAGTGAGGAATGCAGCAAACTGTGCACTTTCCCCTCACTCCCTGATGAAGGGGAACAGCCAGCAATGTTCCCGTATCAACTGGGGGGAAGAAGGAGGGGAAGCTTCATCCTATTGCACCACACCACATCCTCCCTAAAAGGTGTTGGGAGAATAGGAAGCTCGGGTCTGGCTCACTCCCAGAAGGGGTGTGTGTGCGCAGCCCGCCCTTTTCACCTGCCTGGTGATTCTGTCTCTTTTCTGTAGGGTTTTATGAGAAGCAATCGCATTCTAGGCACATCCCATTTTCCTGGCATAACCAAATCCTTACTTTGCTTTAAGTTATGATAAGAGGAAGTTGTACACTGAATTTGGTGGTCCTAGCTCTTAGCGTTTTGGAGGAGTTCTTGAGCAAACAGACAGATGCACAGACACACAAACCCTCATATATATAGTAGATTATGCACTATATACTATAGTTTACACCATCTGTCTGTGGTTTAAAGCTGAACAGAAAGAACGTCTAATTCACATGGAGATAAAATATCTGTTAATGATTCCATCTCAGCAGACTAACAAGTTGGATCAATGTCAGATGTTCCTTAATTAATTATGTGCATAAGGCAGATGGACAGGGGAATTGTCCACCTTCTCGATTAGTGAGTGTACATATTCCTCATAATTAGTCATAGTCACTCAAAGGCTTCATATGATAGTCAGCAAAATGATTTTTATTAGGAAGGCTAAACAGTGGACAAAGTTTGTTTAGTATAATATCCAGGAGAGAGTTGATGAAAGTTAGCATCATTTTTTATTTAAAAAAGTCTTATTTCATCAGTTTATTTAGTTGGGAGAAGTACTACCATTTAAAGAAATTGAATTCAATTTTTGTGTGTTATTACTTAATGAGTTTGACCTTTTCTTTTTGCTACTACCCTGTTAACACCTGCTCATATTTCTCATTATGCATGATTATTTAAGAATTTAGGATTCAAAACTGTACTATTGATTGATGATTGATTGATTTTGCAATATCAGGCATTTATTTATATTCTGTGTCTTTATTCTTAGATCAGTAATGTCCAGACTTCAATGATTCAGAAGCCAAATTAGTAATCAACTTTACACTCAAAAGAGCCACAGTAATGTGAATTCATTATTTCATTTACTATAGAATAATATATTCATATCTGAATAGTATGACAGGGGAAATATTTAGTTTATATCTATATCTGTACATTTTTCTCATAACAAAATGACTGAACAAGTATTATTATGCCATCAAATACAATTGGCTAATAACACAGTAAAAGCATACTGACTGGTTAATAACTTAAACTGGTTGATAATTAAATCACACAGTATTTTAATATCATGTGCTGCAAAGAGCTGCAAGAGTTATGATGAAGAGCGAGGCTCTCGAGCCTCAATCTGAGTATCACTACCTTAGTTGCTGAATTTACGTGCAAAGCCAATACGTAGCATCTGTTCTTCCAGGACACAATAATTTATATAAGATTTTACAATTCATGTCACGCTGGCCTGTGGTAACCAGTTGCTACAATAATAGCATCTGTCATCATGGAAGGAGGTTAATACTGGAGTACATATGGAATCAGTATTGTATTATGCATCTGGTCTTTGTTCTGTACATTGGTGTTGACAATATGATGATGTCATTAGGATGTGGATGGTACAAAGTTAAGGTCTGTGACAAAGACACTGAAATCAATGGGAGTCTTGCCTTTGATTTTTATGGCTTTTGGATCACCTTTTTTTTTAAAGATTCCCTCATTTCTGGAGCCCTTCCCTACATGGTTCATTCTTTCCCCTCTATTACTATATCTATATGAAGTTTTGGAAGAGCTGATTCCACAATGTGGGCTAAAGTGCCAAGAATATGCAAACAAAAGCCATTTTTTTCAATTCCTGGCTAACTTCTGCATCTGTTGTGAAGAACAATTGGTTAAACTGAAAACATAAGCAAGACTGAGTTGAGGTGGCTGGGAAAAAAGAAACACTGTGGAGAACTCACCTTCTCGAGAACATCTTACCATTGAGGGCATCTGCTCTCAAATTAAGTCAGTGCATAGTCTGGGGGTCCTTTTGGACTACTTAACCTGCTGAATAATAATATTAACAAAAAAATCCCCATTTCTATTTGTGAGTGGCTGGAAGACTGATTCCCTTCCTATTAGATTCACCCCTTGCCATGGAGATCCAGCGTTTTGTGACCTTCATGATTGAAAGCTGCAATTTATTATCAAGGAATGATGCTGTATCCCCTAGAAAAGATCCATCTCGTGCAAATCAATCAACATGGCTTCCTTAGTTACAACATTCCATGACAGCTACCTTCCACTGGAACAATTAAACTGCCAACAAATAGAAGGAAGATCACAAAGTGTGGGAGAGTGGTCTGTCATAGGAGTTAAGCCTATATTATGGAACATATTCCTGAAAGAAGGAGAAATTACCGAAGGCCTCACCATGTCAAAAGCTAAACACAAACCCTATTTTTTTAACTTATTCTGAAAACTTCTTTTCCACCTGGCAAAGGCACTGAGCAACCACCTTAATCAAGCTATTTCTCATGCACATTACCAAGACAGAATACTATTGTGACTATTATGCTGATGAATCTGGGAGGGCTCAGAGAGAGAAGTCCTGAGAACTATGTAAGTTCACAGAAAGGGTAGTGACTGTGAATTATCCTTGGAAAATACTGTACAAATTAAGCAGATTAATGACATCAGCATACTTATTTTTTGTACCTGCAAATTAGTCAAGTCCATGGCTGTGAGAAGGTTGCTGCCTCTTTAAATGGGAAATTTTAGGCATGTGTTGAAACACAGGAAGATGAAACTTGGGATTTAAAAAATGCAAATGCTTCAGAAAGTGAGAAACACGTGTGTTTGTAGAAGGGGCATTTCAGGTTGCTCGGGTGTACTCCTAAAATGATGAAGGAAACATGATTGAGGGAATTAGGAAAGACTTTTGCTACTTATGAAGTCCTCTCACTAAGGATGAACAAGAAGGGAATGTGCATAATCAAAACCAGAGAGGGGAACCAGAGTATGCACTAACACAGCAGAGCCAGCTGAAAATAAAGAATTTCTGAACTTAAGTGAAATCAAGAGAACTACCCCTTAAGCAGAACTAGTTGTTAATACTTGATTGTGAAGGTTACCACAATTTGTACTATTTTGATTAGAGAAGAAACAAATCAGAGATATCATGATAGACATATATATACATTATAAATAAGGTAGGGACTCTTATTTACTATTTCTAATAATAAAAGAAAAAGCAAATAAGCCATGAAATTAAAGTGATATAAAATGGTAATTATTTTATTCACAATGCCCAGTCATTCTGGAGACGTCTCTGCCAAGTGCTTAGTGAGAGCCATAAGCTTAGAAGAATTCAAAAAAAGATTAGACACTTGTATGAATAAAGGTAGCAGCAGCAGCTGTATTAGCCAGGAAAAATGCATAAGGGATATGAATAGAGTTAATCCAGATCTGAGCACCCAGATTACCTTAGTCTGCATCTTCTCAGCAAATCCCTACCATGTTAGTGAGTCCTTGCTGTTTCTCCACTTGCTCATGTGTGTCCGGGAGTATATCCTTTGGCTCTTTATAGGAGCTCTAGAATTCTTTCCCAGGCAACTTCATCAAGAGGAAATTGTGGGAGGAACACTGGAGACCTATCAGAACTCAAGGGATTTTTGCCTATAGCCTCACTGGAAAGTTGGCAGGTTCCAAAGTGGGTGAAAATGGAGCCTGGATTCTAACTGGCACAACTATTCTGGTTAATTAAAGTATCTCCAAATCTGGCCAGAGGCTTTTCTATAGGAAGGAAACAGGGCTTGGGCCAAAACCGAGGTAAGAGTCTGGGTTAACTTTGCAGTGAAAAAATATCCAAATGGGATTAGGAAGCAATTACTTTTATAGGCTCTGCTAAAATTCCCTTTGTGAGAGTTATGAGTTTTTATTGGAAGCATCTGGCTGCTGAACTAGAAATGATCCAATGATTCCGATGTAAATAATAACTGCCATGACACAAAGGCAACAAGCTGTGAATGTGATGTTTGGAGACAATTCCACCATGCTATATTTTGAAATAGTTTAACAGAATCTGTATCAATTCTATAAGTAGTCTTTTAATAGCCAGCAACAAACACCTGCTTTTCCTTGATTTAAACAAAAAATGTTCAGTTGGCATTTGGACTGAAATAGAATGATGATTATTGCAGTATTTTGTAGTCCAGCCTGCAACAGCTTCAGGCATATTGGCATTTGAGTTTAGAAACCCTTACCTTAAAATAAGTAACAATTTACAATTTAATCCTTCTGTCTGAATGCCCCTGCTGTGGTCTGTTCTAGTCAGACATGAGTTCCCCAGCCTTATTTTAACATTGTTTGTTACTATTTAACTTATTAAGATTTGTTTCTTGGCTTTTGATGTTTTCCATAAATCAAAACCTAACTTTTATATTTTTAAGCCAATGCTATCCAAAACCTGTGTGTTCAAACAATGTGTGTATAAGCCATTTATAGAAACATGGGAAAGTATATACTTCCACAATATCCTTGCTTTTGAAAATTAGAGTGTTGCTACAAACACTGAAAAATATTTTGAAAGCTTTTCCTAACACCAATATTTTTGCTTTGCCGGCTTGATTGTTTTATGAACAGACAACAGTGGTTTGAAAAACCGAAGCTCTTAAAACAAGTTTTTTCAGCAGTGATTTGAACATGCTCTTTAAATTTTTATTCCTCACAATGGATACTGAAGCTTTAAATATTAATGTGATTTTAATATTGCATGAAAAAAGACAGAAGGTTGGGACCTTCTTATATTTTAATATAATTCCTACAAAGCAAGTACCAGTTATGCATTATCAAGGTTTGATTCAGCTTGATTCAGCTACTGGCACATCAATGAAAAATAACAAATCTGAGCTCTGTGCCATGAAGACTGTTGAGCTACTCTTTCATTATTCACTCCGATCTCATAACTTTGGTGGCATACAAGGCATGAAATGCATTGTCAAAAATATATAGTTCAAAATACAGTGCCATTAAATATTTTATCCAATTGGTCACAGTGAAGCTAGGACTGAACCTTAAACTGAGCCCTGTACTTAGAAAAATGACACTTCAATGTGCTTTCCAGCTGTTTCTGCAGATAAAGGGTTTGGGGGGGGGGGCGGGGCGGGAGGTTTGGTCAGCATTTTTATAAGTCCAGTGGAAAAAAATCTTTTTTTGGGGGGGGGGTGTCTGGGTACAGCACATTGGTTTACTGACATTTGATAAAGAGATTACAAAAACCAACTCAACCAGCGACGGAATCTCTCAAATGATTGTTGAACTGTTAAATCTGGGGATTGTCTGATGCCCTCCTTTCTGGTCTAGAAGGAACCATGCAATTAGCGCCTCTGAAAGCAAGTTTAATGTTTTTATATCAGACATTTACAGTATGATTTTGAATTTGTTTAAATTGTTGTGTGTGATTTTAATCATTTGAGGGCCATTCTTCCCCTTGGGCAAGGGTGTGTGTGGCAGTGTGTTAGGATTGATTGTGTAGTAGGAACTGGAGGCCTACTGAAGGAGAGTGCTATATAGGAATTGGCTGGGTAGAAGAGTACAGTGAGGAAATGATGATGAAAGCAGGATGGGATGGGGCCAAAGGATGCGCTGCAGTGTGGCTCTCCATCCGTGGGGATATAGTGCATGAAACAGCTGCTGCTGTGGATGATCTACACATTTTGGGCAGAGGGAAGGGAGCAGCATTCTGTTATCTGGACTGGCTACTGGCATGAGTACTGTGTGATTATATTTTATGGTGAATCATATTCATTTTTTTCATAAACATAATGACGGAAATTCTCAATCCCCCAGAAAGGCTGAGTGAATGAGCTTTGTGCTAGGAAACTAGGGGGCTCTGGGTGGATATGAAATCCTCCCAGCAGTCCACAGAGGGGATAAGGAGACACCAGTGCACCCTATCTATGAATGCTAATCTGCTGCCATGTTCACATGGTTTGGGACCATTACATCAGCATAGTTTATGCACCCACTGCTCATTTCCCTGGCTACAGTAGTCTCCATTTTATTCTCCTGGGCTGTGTCTACGCAGTTTCAGAATAAACTATTCCGGAAGAGATAATCCGGAATAGTTTATTTCAAAATAGTGGGTCTACACACAAAATGCATTTCGAAATAGCGCTTAACTATTTTGAAATAGTGCGTCCACACTGATTGGACGCTGAATCACATTTAAGGTCACCCGGAACCAGTTCAGGCAGGACATTAGGTCAGTAGATATCGCGAGTGGCTGCTGCTTGAGGCTATCTGAGGCTCGTGCTTAAAGGAACCCCCCCGACAGCCGTTTCTCAGGTTTCCCTGCTTGCTTGCCTACCTCTCTGAGGGACAGCAAAGCATTTTCTCTTCCTGCTCTGGTTGCCCTGACTCAGGACACCACAACACTCTCTGCTATGGAGCAGGAGCTGCCTCTGTGCAGTCTTCAGCTCTTGGAGCTTTTGCTGCAAGTCATGCAGCATTTTCTGCAGGCTGCCTCCTAGGCTCTGCAGGAACCCCACCCCCAGGGCTTCTTGGAGACCCTCTTTGGGTATGTGGGGGAGCGGCTTCAGGAGCTGGACGCTGCCCGCCATGCTCCACTGCATCTGGACACCAGTGCAGACTGGTGGGATCATATTGTTCTGGGCGCTGGGGAGACTAACAATGGCTCCAGAATTTTATAATGAAGAAGGGCACCTTCCTCGAGCTGTGTGAGTGGCTCGCCCCTGCCCTGAGCTGATGGGACATGCACATGAGACCCACCATTCCCTCCACAAGCGTGTCACCATCGCCTTCTGGAAACTGTCCACGCTGGACAGCTACTGATCCGGGGGGAACCAGTTCGGCGTGAGGAGATCGACCATCAGGGATTGCTCCTGGTGAGTGGGAGGAAGGGGGAATAGAAGAGGGGAGGGAAAGTAGAAGGGGGCAGGGAGGAACTCTCAGGCGCCCTGGCACCCCTGTGATTCTCGGTTTGTTTGTCTCCTTTTGCAGGTGGTCAGGGAGATCAACAGCATCCTGCTGCACAGGATCTTGCTGCTACACTGCCAGGTCATAGCTGTCAGCCCTGATAGACCATTGTTCTCTTGAGACTGGCCCTGGGCCTACAGCACAGGACATAACAGCATGAATGGCTGCTTCAAAAGGATGTTGCAAAGACCCCTATGGCAAGTCAGCTGAAACTGCCAGTGTAGGCTTTTCCTTCTGGAGGCAGGAACCTCTTCTTGTGGAAAGCGTGCATTCTTTATGTTCATGATAGGTGATTGTTTGAAAAAGTAACAATAGGTGCTGGAGGCTGCATGGTGAATTCCCCAGCTCGGAACCCTGCATGGTCAAAACTGGGATTCCACTGAAGCATAACTGCCATAGTGGAATGTAGAGTGAGAAGTAGTCTCCATAGACAGCAAGGTGCTAGCACCTTTATACAGGGCTGGCCCATAACATTTTGGCACCTGAGGTGGGGAGCTCAAATGACGTCCCCATGCCACCTTTTCTCCTGCCTTCCTGTTATGTCTCTTGTGCCCTCCTTCCTCCAGCACAGCACTCCACCATCTCTGTGCATCTAGAGCACAGAGAATACATATGCACCAGCAGCAGACACCATTTTCTACACTCTGGGTCCTAGTGGCGCCCCTCCCCCCCAGTCTGGCACCTGAGGCGGCTGCCTCAGTTCACCTCATGGTAAGGCCAACCCTGCCTTTATAGCTTGAAAGGGTGTGTCTAGACTAGATGGCTCCATCGACAGAGCCATGTAAAGTAGTTTACCCGACATAGTCAAAGAAGCGGGGATTTAAATAATCCCCGCTTCATAAAAATAAAAATGGCCGCTGCGCTGTGCCGACAATTGGCTGATCCGGCACAGCGTGGCAGTCTAGATGCAGATCAGTCGACAAGGGAAGCCTTTGTCGACCGCTCCCTTATGCCTCGTGAAGCGAGGTTTACAGGAGTGGTCAGCAAAGGCTTCCCTTGTTGACAGATCCGCATCTGAACTGCCGCGCTAATGCGGATCAGCTGATTGTCGGCAGCGTGATAACCATTTTTATTTTAATGACGCAGGGATTATTTAAATCCCCGCTTCATTGACTATGTCGGGTAAACTACTTTACATGGCTCCGTCGACAGAGCCATGTAGTCTAGACACACCCAAAGAGAAGGCCTAGCATTCTTGAAATGGTGATGTGTTCAGACTGCCCTACTTTAGCCATACTTGTAGATTGCTGAGAGCCTTCAGGGTTAGCCCAAAGTAACTAGTACACTTAGCAAAGGTCATGAAAATTGGCTACGGTTCCCATCCAGCCTCTTGGGCAGAGTCCATCTGTGTCCATTTTTATAAAACAAATATTCAGATAGAGGTGACATGTTTGTTAGCAACTTACCCTGGTGGCCAATAGTAACTGTAACCAACCATACTAATGAACTTCCTCTCAGGAACTGATACCCTAGGGCTCCGTCTACACTGTGCAGCAATTTCGGGTTACCAGAAGTATCCCGAAATAGCTTTTCTGTGTCTTTTGAGAAAGCCTGTTATTTCAAAATATAACAGGGCCGCTATTCTGATGTCTCTGTAAACATAATTCCACGAGGAGTAAGGGATGTTTTGGAATAGCGCTCTATTTTGAAATAAGCTATTTCAAAATTAACTCGAAATAAGCTATGCAATTTGCGTAGCTCAAATTGTGTAGCTTATTTCGAGCTCCAGGTGTAGTGTAGACATACCCTATGGGAGTGTATGGTCCCATCTGGAAATGTGTATTCTGGGTCAACTGAGCTCCACTGTGTTGCTGTGCAGTTTATTGGAAACTGGGTATTGAACTATGATCCAGGAAATGGAAACTGTTTCTGAAGAAATTTTTATTTGTTTATATATTTGGGGTGGGGCATGTCAATTTGGAATGCTGATCAGACTGGAACTTTTCACAATCTTTTTGCCATGTCAGGATAGGGCAAGAGAGATTACAGAAGGCTGATATTTGTATTTATAGCTGGATGAAAATTGGTGTAAGTCCAAACTATGACCTCTACGCACAAATAAGACACATTAGGTGCACTGGGCAAGGATTTCATTTCACTACAACAGAAGTTACTAACAATAGTTTGTCATTGCAATTTTTCACACGTTTTCAAGTTTTTCTGTTTTCAATACCTGAGTAAACACATCTCTCCAACCCACTGCCATAGGCTACTAGGCTGAAACAAACCTCAGCTGAGACTCAAACATAATGAAAAAAATGAAAACATAAAAGAGTGAGTTAATGGCCACAGCCATTCCAATAGGTCCTACTCCCACAGGCATTGTTTTGTAACAACCTGGAGAGAGTGACATGATATTGCTTTTACTTTTTTTGTTGCTGGTGCTACCATCTCTAGAGTCACTGGGGAATTGTCCAGCAAAAGCACTTCTGAATATAGTATGACTTTCAGTGCTCAAAGACACTTTGAGAAAATCAGTGACACTTTTGAACAACACAAAATCTACAGTCCTTTTCCTTCCCCTTTTCCAGCCAGTGAGTTACTAAAAGACTTCTATATTAAGGGAGATGTTTAAGGTAAATAGTAAATGGAGGGTATGAATTCCAAGGTATTCAGAGCTGGGTGAGTAACTGAATCCATTTTTCTATCCATTGTGACAAAGTCAGGCCAAATGGCTGCAATAGATTGGGGAAAGGCAGCTCTAGAAGGGTAAAAGGCCTACTCCCCTATTTACTAGAAGTAGGTAACTGCGGATCAAACAGGATCAGTTAAAAAGGGGTTGTCTCAGGCAGGTTAGGATCAGCTGAGATTAGTTGGGATTGGTCCTGCTTTTAGCAGGGGGTGGATTCAATGACCTCCTCGGGTCTCTTCCACTGCTATAAGTCTATGGTTCTATGAGACACAGTGCTGGACCGAACCATACTTGTGCCCCAGGAAGCGGGTGCGCGGCACATGCGCGGCCCCACCCTCGGGCGCGCGGCACCTGATTGACATGGTAAGGGGTGCCACGCCCCCGGGCGAGCGACACATGTGCGGCCGCGCCTCCGGGTACGCGACGCATGCGCGACTGCGCCTCTGGGTACGCGATGCATGCGCGACTGCGCCTCTGGGTACGCGACGCGTGCGGGGCCCCGCCCCCGGGCGCCAACCTATGAGGGGTGCCTGATTGAAGTGGTAAGAGGCACCGTGCACCCGGGTGTGTGGCATATGTGCGGCGCCTCTTACCACTTCAATCAGGCACCCCTCATAGGTTGGCGCCCCGGGCAGCTGCCCGGCTAGCTCCCCCCTTAATCCGGCCCTGATGAGACAGGACTACCTCGGACCAACTAGGATCAGCTGATTCAATTTCAGGGCTGCCTGAGACCTTTTTAAAATCTCTCTTGTTGGGAGGAAATGGAAAGGAGAAGAGAGAGGGGCACACACAACTCAAACGATTGCTAAGCTAGAGACAGCAGGGAGTAAGCAGCTCCAGGAGGAGAGGCTGGGCTCCCTACCATAGGAAAGATGACTAGCCTAAACCTCTGCTAAGGGAAAGGTTGGCTGTCCAGATGTGACAGATTGGGGGTGCTTTATCCAAGGCCCATCTTGCTGTGGGGTGGGATGAGAAGTGCAGAGGCTGGCAAGGAAAAGTAGAGTCTTTGCCACACGATACGTTTTCAAATATTTAAATGAATTCACTCAAACTGTGTTTGTGCCACTTCTGAGTTCAGTTTCTGTAGTTGTTCTTGCAGTTGCTCAGAATGCTTGCAATGGGAATTTTAAGGTCACTTGTGTTCAAATACTTTTTTTAAAATTAATTTTGTAAATCATATTTTGTGGTCATTTGCACTTAGAAACATGCTTATGAGAGTTCTGTTCATCCAGCCTGGGAAAAGAAAGGATATTGTGTGATTTATTTGACTAATCAGAGCTCATAACGACAACTTGAACAGCAAGTCATCCTGTAAACTAAATTCATAAAAAATGTCATTGCTATATTCTTGAATTTGTGAGCTGAAATTATCCAATCTCTTTGAAGGAATAAATCTCCTTATGATTTCAATGAGAGAAAAATTGGCCAGTGCTGATTACTTTTGAAAATCCCACCCTGTGGGTATGTTCTTCTCTTGCATATATGTCCATGAACTTCACTGAGCTTTTGCTGAATATGCAAAAATTCAGGCTGCAGCCGACCCACAGGCTAGTAAGAAAATATGCAGCAAACCATTATAACATCATGATTTTACTCTTGATTTACAGAATTTAAATGGGGGAAATATTTTAAGACAAAGAAAAGCTGAGTAAATATTTTTTCATCTAGCTTTTGCTGATGTCTACAGAGCATAAGAGCAGGTGATAATTATTTTTATGATATATTTTCATTACTAATACAATAACTGTAGTACTTAAATATAATGCCGTGCTCAGAGGATGGTGGGAGCATGAGTGTTAGAAGAAAGAAAGTGGTTACCCTTTCACCCTTATACAGCTAAACCCAATAAAATGAAATTAGAGGTGTGGGAGGACAACAGTATTATTGTAGAATCATCATTTCCTGCAGAATGCATCCTTTAAATTTGACCTTTGCAAGAGTTCATTATGCCAACATTGATAGATCATGCTCTTAGGAAAAAGTTATTCTGAATTCTTGAGAGGTGCTGAGCTAATTTAATAAACAACTGCAGCATGTAAGTAAATGTCTGTTTAAAAGGTGTATAATTTGAAGGAGAAATCCAGAATTTTCCTAGTGAATTTCTTTGTGATTGTCTGTATTTATACTTAAATAAAATTACATTGACAGTGCTAGGAGAGATTGTAAGACAGAAAGGATGAAAAGGATAGCAATACACAGTCCACTAGCCATCTCTACCTCTTCAAGTTAGGGAGAAATCTCCACAGGTTTCTTGCTTTCCAAGATCATCAATGGGATGGAAGTCAGCTGGCTGCAACTTCATCCAGGAAAGATTGAGGTGATGTTTGTGGGGAGATGGAGCAACTCATCATTTCCAGACAGTCAGTTCCACTGAGTAAGTTGCTTTTGCGTCATTAAGGAGGTTGTCTGGTCTCAATTATTGAGATTGTTTCTGGAAGAGGGCAGAATGGCCATGACACTCACTGCCCTCAAATACAATATAACACTCATTTCCTCTTTAACCTGGCCTTCCCTCCATTGCCCCACCAAAATCAGATATAAAATTCCAAACTGAATGTCCAACTCCTCTCCTGAAGCACCCAAACTCCCTACAGAATGGGGGAAGAAACAAAAGATATTGCTCAGATCCTCAACTGGGGTAAATTAGCATAGTGCTCTTGACTTCAGTGGAGCTGGACTGATCTATATCAGCTGAGGATCTGGCCGCTTGCATTCACGTTAACAATACACTTGGCTCTCATGGGGATGGGTGAGACCTGAGAAGCACAATGGACACCCACCTTAATAAGGCACACGGAGATCCTCAGATGAAGAGTTCTATATTCATAAGTATTATTGTTATTATGAATGTGTTGCTTACAGTTGCCACTTTTGGTTCTGAAGGTGGCATGACAACAGACAGTTGTATCATAATCCAGACACTGTTATTAAAGGATCTAAGCCGGCTGTGCTTGATGGAGAGAAAAATGCTACTTTTACATCATGTTCAATCATCAAAATATTCATCACTGGCTTAAAAATGAGGTGTCAGACTCTGCATCATCTGAGAGTAGACGGCAGCAAAAGTACCCCCAGGGGAGTGAAGTGTGAATGGGGAAGTAGTGGCTCTACTGAAAGCCCACTTTTCCCCCCAGTCCCATAGAAGCCCTTTTAAGGGTGCTTTGTGAAATCCTAGCACCTAGGAGGGAACCAAAGGAACTGGCAACATTAAATACCTGCAATAACCATTCCACATTAGCAGCACGTGGTGCCTAGGTTAAGAGAAGGATAACCTGTCACACCATTAACTCATGCCAGTTCTCCCATAGCTATGTGAAAAGAATGTTCTCCTGTAATTGTTTGAGGCAGTGACCAGAGGAGAGCCCATGGGATCATTACAGAAATCAGGCACTTCCTGTAGGGTACTGTAGGGGAGCCTGGACTACCCTGCCTTGACAATAAATGGTGATGTCTGACTTAAATACAGTGCAGATCCTTAAAAAGCAAAACCCAGGCCTGTCTCAAGTCTGGTGCACATAAGCACGCAGGCATGGTTTGGGAGGGAGAAGCTGTGAGAGGAAGGAATTTTTTGAATAACAATGCAGATTAAGCATGGTACACGAGACCACGTCAAGAACACAGGACAAGCAACCTTGTACTGGTACTTCTGTTTCTGATAAGCAAAAATTACAGATGCAGTCATAAAACTGTCAACTACGCATATAGTTTAGGCAGCACCCCAGACATGGGCATTGGGCATTTTACATATCCTACACCATACGTAATCAATTGGTAAATATTATTAGAACGACCAAGTCTATCTTTGTTATAAAATAGGCTTAGTAAGAACAATCGATGGGAGGCAACGGGCAGGTTTAACCCACAGGTCCTGCTCAATGAAACTAGAAGGAAATAGGCCCTTCACACTGGTGACCCAGTGCGTGGCGTTCCATTGTGTGGGAAGAAAAGGAAGCACGACCTCCTGCCTGGTACTGTAGGTAGCATATGGGTGAAGTATAAGTGAATTAGGCTTTATTATTGTATTATAGTAGATCTTCTATTAATTGCTTTTGCATTGCTTTGAACTGTATTAATTGCTGTAGAATTTATAGTATTTAAGATTTAAATTGTATAGTAATTATTTTTAAGGCTTGTAAAACTTAAACAACTGTATTAACTGCTTAAAGCTTACAATAAATAAGAAAGTGGTCAAGTTTCCCTAGTGTGTCCTGATTTCCCTTGGATCTAAAATAAACCGAATCAAACGACAGGTACAAAGCCCAGGAAGCTGGGAAGGTGCAGGAACCCTGGGTTGACCTCTGTCTTTCAGACTCCAAACTTTTTGCTTGTTCCATACTTCGGCAAACTTTACCTGACAAAAGAACAAATCAGTCAGTCAGCCACGCTTATGTAACTGGGGAAAAAACAAGACGAGGCTACACCACATATTATGACTCATAGAAGTAAGTATTTGCAACATCAAACTTCATACACCAGGGAAATTAACAGAACATGTGATATATCACAGCAAGATATCATATATGTTTGCAATTACAGAGTGACTTCCATCCACTAGAGGCACTAGGAAATTCAGTGGTTTATTTAAGTTCATACAGGAAATCTATGTCAGAACCAGTCATAGGCACCCATACTCCTGACCGTGGCCTGAGTTAACCACAGAACTATCCTTCTGCATAAGGAGTTACATGGATTTTATAAAGAAAGGTGCCTAAAAGGTAGGGGCAGCAAGTAATTGTTGAGATTTTGCAGTGCTTTACAAGTTGGTAGTGACATCAGGAAAAAAAATGAAACTGAGAATATTAACAGCAAGATGAATTCTGCGGTTATAGCACATAGATTGTTGCTCTATAGACATGATAGATAAACTATGTTGTATGGCCACCTGCCTCTCATTAAGTGGGGGTATTCAGTACCTAAGCCTCCAGTTACTTTATTTTTTTATTAAAATATATGTTAGTCACCTGTAAACATCAGTAGTAAGTAGTTGTTGATTATGAAAAATATTATCCTTTCACTTTTTGGCAGACAAATAACTGATACAAATCCACAATTTATTGGTTCATTATGTAGTAAGAACAATAGCTCATCATTCCCTTTTAAAGGGTTTAAAAAAAAAGGGTTTACACAAATCTTCTTTATGTTTCATATTTTCTCCTGGGCACATACATATTGTACTGCAAGGAAAGAGTCTTCTTCATTAATGTCTGTCAAGTCGCCCTTCCAACCCCTTATTTGCATGTGTAAGGATAAATCTCATGAATAAGGGTTTGCAGAATTGGGGCCTCTGATAGTTACATTTCCTCTTTAGAAAGAATTGGATGTCTTGCAAATTTCATGCATTAAAATTAACCAGCCTAAAATTGGTGCTGTCTGATTTGCATTTTTTGAGGACTTCATTATAAAATTCAGATGGAAATCTCCTTCAGTAACCTTAAATGTCCTTTCTTTGGAAAATTACACTAAGATTCCTTTAATTTGTGACTTCTTTTTTCCTTCATTTTTTCTGTTAAAAAAAAAATTAAAACTGAATTTGATTAAAATTAAGAATGGTTTAAAAGTAAGATGCATGAAGATTAGCCAAGATTGAGGGCAATGAATATTAATAATGACAGGAGATCGTACTCATTTGAGGCCAGATCTTATAATTGTTATGTAGTGCTTGTCTACACTACCCCATAGTTTATAGTGAATTGGGTTTGAATAGCAATGAGCCAGAAAGTACTGTGCTGCCACTCCCCCCCCCAAGTTTGCTATGGCTATGAACCGAAAGGTTACTGGTAAAAAATAACTACCTTCAGTCTGGTAATGCAAGAAGCAATTATTTATTTGCTCCTAGTCATGAGTGTTAATTTCACACTGCAAAAACTATAGCAATATAGTTTTTCATGCATCACAGCACTCTATAAAACAACAAAGGAATCCTATAGCACCTTAAAGGTTAACAGATTTATTTGGGCATAAGCTTTCATGGGTAAAAACACTTTGTCAGATGCATCAGCACTGTAAAATACTGATCATGCAAACTCTTATCCATGGGAGTCCAATTAAGTTTAACAGAACAAGTTAGTGAGTAGAGATACTTGCAAGTATGTAGGTTCACAGGATCCATCTTGATTTGAATGCATTGAAAACAGTGAATAGTCCTGTGGCATTTTAGAGACTAACAAAAAAAAAAATAGTATTGTGAGCTTTCATGGGCAAAGCCCACTTCATCGGATATTCTGAAGAATTCCAAGAATATCTGAAGAAGTGGATCGTGCCCACGAAAGCTCACGATACTATCTATCTAGTTAGTTAGTTAGTTAGTCAGTCTCTAAGGTGCCACAGGATTGATTGCTCTTTGTTTTTAAAGTCACAGACTAACACGGCTACCCCTCTGAGATTCCATATCTTTGGTTATCATAATACCGTATAGCTATATTTTAACAGATTAACTAATTAACAGCAATCAAATTAATTTTAAAAATAGAAATCTTGAATTATTTACAAAAACATATGTCAATTGAACAGCATTTCCAAATAAATATACTCGAAAAAAATCCTTTACTTATCTATCCAGACATAAGCTTAGGATGCTGCCACTTCTATTGTAGTCATGAAGAGAAGTGATTATCTCAGTTACAATGGCTGAACCTCACTGAAATCATAAATGTGCATGATGTAAATTAGTGGAGAAATTGTCTTGATTACATCACTTGCAGTGCATGGTGCGGATCAATGGAATACACCTCCCACGGCTATTTTAAGTAAAGTCAATGGCAAAGTTCTTATTGTCTCAGAAGGTTCAATACTGGGTCCTTAGAGTTATAATGATGTATTGAAGGAAAAATGTGGAACCATGAACTCAGGGTTTGGCAGATAAAACACCTTTTGGTCCAGCTGTTGTAGTTTTTGAGGCTCACTCCTGCAAGGTGATTTCAATAAGAGACTGCCCCTGTGTTAACCTTAGTTAGATAGGTGCTTCCATGTTTTGCTGGATTGGAGACAGTCTCTGCAGTGCTTTTCAGGATTGAGCCCTTGGAGATAAAGCTTTGAGTGATGTAACCTCTGTTCATTGGCACACACTCTTCTAAATTTCCTTTGTATTTTGTTTCCTGACTAATACAAGTAGCATTTTTCTCTCTAAGAATGACTACTAGTAAATATAGGTTACTAACCTGTTATCAGATAGAAGAAACAGCATAACATTTATCACAGATATGCCTAGCCATGAACAGCTATGGTTTGTGTTCTCTGTTCATATGCAGCATGGTAATTTATTTGAAATTACCTTCTTTTTTTTCCAGGGGCTGGCAGTCCTGAAGATTTCCATGTGTTCTGAAATTACTTTTAGTCCCCTAGTTGTTATTTCACCTTAAGGAATGCAGCAACCTGCCTTCAGTAATAGGAAAAAATAAATCTATTAGAGAAAAAAGTTAGCGTTGAGCTGAATTTGAGCTACAGGGGGGAGCCAAAAGAGATGTTCTCATGTGATTTGGTACACAGATGTCCTAGAACAGCTCTAAAAGCTTCAAAACAAGAAGACAATGTGTTCCTATGTGAACTTAGGAAAAACAAAGGATTCAGCTGCTTATGTGGTATTTTGCTGTTGAGCTGAAAAGCAGTGCTTGCTTATGTGTTAGTAACATAGAGGTGCAAAACTGTTTGAAGCTTACAGGAGACATTTTGTAGTCATTTGGTTGTCCTTTGTCTTTGGACCTTTCTGTCAGTTTTTGCCCCCCTATATATCCTATGTTGTTGGAGATTTGAAAACCTGACTAATCAGATTTGATTTTAACTGGGGTTTCTTGTTTAATTTCCCTAATCAGTCACTAAAAACTCACGTTTTGTCCATGTTTTGAAGAACAGTATTTTTTTGTTTCTCTCTTTAGTTCTGGGATGGTTGAGTTTTGCTTTAACTGGAGTGGGAAGGGGGGTGGGGTGGGGCAGGAGTTATTTCATTTAGAACCAACTACATTCTTAATCTTGGTTGTAGTTTGGAGCATTTTCATTTGACATTGTTGATCAATATCCCTGTTAAGATATTAATTAATGTGCTTTTCAGAAGGCAAGCCAATTTTCTAGGCTGAATGGTTGTCACAGAAGTTCCCACATAATGAATTTATGTAACAAAAGTGCAAGATTTACTAAGTGAAATTCTATGGTGTTTGTTATATAAGAAATCAGAATGGAAGATGTAAGGTCCCTTCTGGCCTTAAAATCTGCAAATCTATTTTCCATCAACCACTCATGATGAACATGTTAAAATGAGTTTTGTATTATGTTTTCATATTCAATTTTAAATACTCGACCTTAGTAGGAAAATTCTGGTTTGTGCTGTTCTTCATTTAATATGATACAGTGTGTGCTGACTCAGTCTGTGATTTACAACATTCTGCCCATATTTTATACTAGTTCTTTCCCCTTGCTGTTTTGTTTTATGTGCTTCTGCTGGTTCTTGTTTGTAATCTATTTCCCCCTCTCATATTGACCTGACTCTTCTTTACTTACAATTTGTTTGCCTTTAATTTATGACATTTTTACTTGAGGAGTACCAGATTTTTAAAGCTTCGTTGTCCTGCAGTCTTGCTGCCATATACTGATTTGATGTTTAATGTCTTGCATTTTGAATGAGAGGCCACACCTTCAGAGTTCCATCTTTTTGAGATCATCATAGCACCTCTCTATCACTGTTTCCAAATGAAACATCATAGCTGCAAGTACAATAGTCAGTATGAAAAGCAGAGTGGCAGGAGCCAACGTGAATGGAAAGAGTGAGCCATAAGTCAGTGATCTCCCCTATCGATCTGACTTAGTAATTTCAAATAGCAATGAGTTCTATGCACAACCCTTTGGGTATGATTTTGACCTCACGTCACTTTTCCAATTATGTAATTCCCTCGAGTCCAACAAAATTGCTCTTATCCTGTCATGTAGAACGGAATCATATACTTTCTCATATATGAGACAGCTAAAAAGTGTTTTGCGCATCGCAAAAAAGCCCCGATGGCGAAAATGGCGATTGGGGCTTTCTTGCGCAAAATTGCATCTAGATTGGCACGGACGCTTTTCCACAAATAGTGCTTTTGCGCAAAAGCGTCCGTGCCAATCTAGACGCTCTTTTCCGCAAATGCTTTTAACGGAAAAACTTTTCCATTAAAAGCATTTGCGGAAAATCATGCCAGTCTAGACGTAGCCCAGGAGTGCATGGGTGGAACTGTCCCTATGCTTATGGGAGTGCATAGTCTGTAATTTGTCTTTGGTCACTGTGGGACTGTAGAGTATGCTTAATCTGGCTCAGTATCTCCAAACCTATTTAGTTCTCTACAAACAATGTGGCTTTTTGATAACTTATTTTATTTCCGCCAATTCTTTCAAGCTTTCTTTCTGACAAATAGCAAAATAGACCACACAAAACTGCTAACAATTTCAGACTTCAGAAGCAGACTTAACACAGCTCCCACATTTCTTCACAGCTTTTCATTTTCTTTCACCAGGACTATTTTCAAAACACAACCAGCTCGGATGATTGCCACACATTCGCTTCAATTTTCACTTAATTTTCTCACAGTCGTGGGAATTAGTGTAGCCTTAGGAGAACTTATTCAGCACCATTTATTAAGATGCTTTGCTGTAGAATAAATTGCAGTCTTTCCAGTTTCCTAGCAGGAGGAGCTTGAGAGTTCTTGGAGCCTAGGAATGCTATTAGGAATACTAATAGAGGAGTCTTCTTTCTGATGCTCATATTTCCTGAAATTTTTGTAAAGCTGTCCCTAGTGTCTGTAGAACACAGACACTTGCAATTTCTATTATATATTTGTGTGATCTCTTCCTGACAACTGCTTTGGCTACAAGTGGTATTTCTCAGCTCTCTCTCGTATCTTCTTAAAATGAAAAGGATATGAAATAGGTTATTGATGTGGTTCACAAAGATGGCTCCCTGTGAGGGACATGAGTTTCTGCCTGTTGGCTAGACTCAAACATCCTAGCAATATATGCCATCAGCTATAGAAAAAAGAACTGTTTTGGAACCCGGAAAATGCACATAGTTTTTGTCAGATAGTATGTCTTTACCCACTGCATCTCAGAACCTGAAGGGGAACGTTCAAGCTGTTGACTTGCTGTGGAAGCGCTATTTTTTTAGACAAGAGAGGATACTTGAGTATTTAATCCTAGGACAAACAAGTGATGAGGCAGAAGGCCAAGGATTTGATTTAGAGAGCAAAACCATTTGTTTGAATTTCTCTTTTTTTAGTATGTTCTTTAGAGGGAAATTAAACCTTTGTATGGAATAAGAGAAACTTTTCTACAGAAGACTGAAATCCCATGACCATTCCTTAAACCATGGACTGGCAATTATTTTTAATCAAGGTATGGCTAACGTCCAGAGACCAGAGGATATAATAAAAAATGATAATCTATATATATACTAGCAGACTTACTTGGTATTGCCCAGGTCCTTCAGGGCAGGGGGCTGGTGGAGTGGGGGGTGCAGGATGCAGTGCAGCTTTGAGGATGTCGGGGGGAGTGCAGGAGTCTGGGGTGGGAGTATATAAGAGTGAGGTTTGGAGGATGAGGAAGGGCTCAGGGCAGGAGGCCCCATCCAACATGGGCATTTTCTTTCCTCCCAGTCATTCCCCAGCCACCAGGATCCCTTTTTCTCACCCTTTCCTCTGGTGCTGCAGCCAAGAGCCGAGAGGGGGGAAAAGGGTTTGTGGCAGGAGGCTACTTACTTGGTGCTTGTAGGCAAGATAGTGGAGCCCCAACCAATCTGGCCACTCCCTTGGTGGTGTGACTGTCCCTAGTAGATACTCTACTCTCTCTCCTGTGTGCTCGCTTCTTCCAGTGGCCACTCTCATATCACATCTCTCCGAAAAGCAACCTCTCCCTTTGCATGTTATGGAAGACAGTCCTTTTCCAAACCCTCACCTTGCTTTAAGTTAGGAGAAGAGGAAACTACATGCCAAATTTGGTGGCCTAGCTCTTACTGTTTAGGAGTTCTTGAACAAACAGACTCACAGACAGACACACAGGCAGACAGACGTTGTCTGGGAGGTTAGGGCGGGGGGGTGGGGAAGAAAAGGACCCCTAGTGGCTTGGGAACTGGAGGGGCTGGCAGGGTGGTGGTGGAGAGAAAAGGGCCCATGGTGGATGCGGGGCCGGGGGGAGGGGGAGAGAAAGCGTCCCTGGCAGCTGTCCCTGGCCCATGGTGGGAGCTGGGGCGAAGAGATGGGACCCCTCCACCCTGAGCCCTTCCTCACTCTTCAACACTCACTCTTGCATCCTACACCTCAGCCTCCTGCACTCTCCCTTCCCCCACATCCCTAAAGACCTGCCCTGACTCCTGCACACACACCCCATCTGTAAAAAGATGATGATAATCCTTACCCCCACGCCTTGCAGGTTGTTGTTAGAATGTTTGTGTATTTTAAGAAGCAAAGTGCTAAGCATTATTATTGTTGTGAGATGACACTGAAAAACAATAGTTTCACCTATTCTTTAGCATATCATTATTTGCATATGTTTAAGAGAAGTGGTAAAAATTGTCAAAACAATTTAGCTTTAATCAGTACTTCCACTCTTGAGCCACAATGTAAGGCCACAAGCTTAATATCAATATGAGAAAATATCAGTTAGTCTGAGGGCTGTATTGGTTGGAAAAGATACAAGACATATCTACTTATGAGCAGGCACTTAAACTGGGGTCTTCCATAATTCAGGCAAGTGCCCTAACATCTGGAATATTTCCTGTTCTGGGGTCTCACTCTCTTTTGCTCTTGTTCTTTCTCATATTTTGAAACTCCATCCTGGATGAGAGAAATCTTCCTGATGGAAGTTTAACCAACTCTGATACATTTCTTTGCAAAGTTTTGATTTTGACAAATCAACATTTTCTGATGGAAAAAATGATTAGTTGAAAAAGTTTGATTTGACATATATTAAAAAAGCACCTAAGTTTGAGAGTGCTTCTGGCACTTTAGGAGCACAAATTGTGTCCATGAAAAGTGAGCAGACTGATATCACCTGAATACGTAGTAATATGTTTCCTTTGAAGGAGGAGACTGCATAAATGACTGGAGAGCATATGGGTGGCAAGAAACATAACATAAAGCTGTAAAAGTATGAAGGAGACAGAGTTAGTGCCAGAGAACAACAGTTAAGCAGAGTAGAGGAAGCAGGGATGATGAGGAGATGAACACAGAGATATGATAGGAGCTGTATTATGGTGCTCCCAGGATAAAAGAACTCAGGGCATAGGGAGAATGTTGGGGAAGGAAAATAACTTTGGTGGCAGATTTTGAATGGACTGGATCAGGAAGCATTGGCCACAGGAGAAGAGGAAATTTCATGACAGGAGGGATGAGATAAATAGTATTTTGACAGAGGGGATTCAAAGGATGGGATGGATTTTAAAGAGATTTCAGAGGAATCATCAATATTTGGAAAATGGGTGGATATGGGGAGGGGGAGAAAAAGAGAGGAGCTGAAATTCAGTACATGAGGTGAGAAATGAGGATGTTCTTTATAGACAGAAATAGAGAGAGGAAATAATGGTGAAAGGAGAAATGGTTTAGGTGGGAAGGTTTAAAAAAAGCTGAGTTTTGAACATGAGCTTTGGACATAAGCCTAAGGTGAGAGATCCAAAGTGGAAAGCAGACAGAGATGTGTGTCTTCACATTGTCTCCTTATAGTTCCTATGGTTACCACAACCACATCCAACTAGGACCCATTCCCACCCCTATTCTTTTCATTGTCCCTCCAGTCAGGTATTTTATAGGCCTAGCTCTTCTAGTTGAAAGTATAAAAGAAGAAAAATTGATGGCTGAAAACAAAAGCAACAAGAACAACACAACAATCCAATGGCACTTTTCTTTTCCCTCACCCCAGTAGGTGACTATTTGCAGAGGCAATTCCCCTATGAGAGTTAGCAACATTGACTATCTGTAGGTGATGGATTCATTCTTAAACCGATAAATTGGTTCTAATCTCTTTGAGGAGAAAAGCTCAGATCTTGTTATAATCTTCAGCAGTGAAGTCCCTGGGAAGATCTTCATGGACTTCAGTGGGCTTTGGATCATCATCAGCATCCTATTTCAGCCTTCTTTCCATCTCCCTGTAAAAGCTCCTTCTCATTGCTATGCATTCCCCTATAAAACTGTGTGTAGCATGATGCAAGCACTGAAATACCTTTACTAGAGCTGAGAAAATGCTGGAAAATTCACCGAGAAAGCAATTTCACCCCCTTTTTTTTAGAACTTAAATTTCCATCTTGTGTCATTGTGCTCCTTTTGCAAACCCTCCCCCCCCGATGTAGCTGGGCAGTGGTCAGGCACAAGATAGCCGCTAGTGTTTTGGTGTTCAGTTTACTCATGCTTCTCTCTTTTTCTTTATTATTCTTTTCCCCTTCCTTGCACATTGGGCAGAGAGAGAGAGAGAGACTACAATGCAGCTGCTCTCTCTCTAAACATGACCTTTTCTTTCTGCATCTCCAGATGCTCCTCCACTAGTAAGAATGTACACTGTGCTATGCTAAAGGTTCTGTTTTCAAAAGGGCATCACCACCCCATCCTATCACTCTCCTTCCCAAATCCTCTTGTCAGTAGGGAGCGGATGAGCAATTTGATATTTTTTCAGGTTTTTTTTTCCTGATTCACCAACATTTTTTTCATTTTTTAAATGTATTATTTTTTTTCATTCAGCCTTCAAAACATTCCCACTGATTTTCTGGTACAGCCATATTTCCCAATTTCATTGGACTTTTTAGTTTCAATCACATAAATAGCACTAGACTTCTCATTTCCACTCCCACTTAGCATCAGTGGCCACCGTAATTTTTATAGTGTCTGAATTATTTCAACCCCCAGGAGGAGAAAAAAAATCAGATTTTCTTCTAAAGTGTTATGCTTTAATTATGGTTCTTTTATCATTAAAGTCTCATTTGCAAACTCCTCCAAATTACATATTCCTTTATAAATGTGCCTGGTTTAATTATTGGAACTTAGCTGACACACAAATGTTTTCAACACATTTGCACTTTGATTTATTATGCTCTTTATGGTGTATGTAAACAAAACCCATTAGCGCTAGTATTTTTACAATGGAACAGGTTTTACTTTTTTATTTTGCAGGTTTAGGCATGGTGGTGCTTCGATATGGAATCTAGTGAGATGAATGATAGAGCACTGCAGGACAAATGATTGCTAACTATAGAAAGGAAGAGTAACAGAAGGTAGAAGTACAATAAAAACATTACCGGCTGATGACTGTTGCTTTTTTCCCACCCTGCAAAAATCAGACTTCAGTTGCACACCCTGAATGAAGCAAGCTGCTACAGCAGTAGCTGTCATTTGTGTAGTTACTATCAGCAAGTTTACACTTCCTGTTCTAAACCCAGTTCACTTGCTGTGCTATTGTTTCCCACTCTTCCTGCACCTGGTTAGTGAATCCTTTGTTAAGTCAGAAGTAGCATTTCAGGTGGTAAAGACAAACTGTAAGTGTATTCACAAAGGCTATGTCTAGACTATGGAGTTTTTCCTGGAAAAACTCCGCCATGTCCAGGGAACACGTCTGCTCTTCTGACATTTTGTGCTTAAGAGCAGATGCGCTCTGTCAGAAGCCCTGTCTTCCTTGTGCCACAAGGAAGAAGGGCTCTTCTTAAAGAGGAGGTTTTTCTGAAATTTGGCCCAGTGTAGATGGACCAAATTTCGGAAAAGCCTCTTCCGACAAAACTATCAGAAAAAGGTACGCAAATTGCAAAGTGCAGTTTGCGTACCTTTTTCTCACAGAAAACGGCAGTCTAGATATAGCCAAAGTTCTGTCAATTCTCCTCCCATTAAAACACTCACAGAGGGAAACAAAATAATAAAAACCCATGTGTATTTTGGTGTACTGAGGTATAGGCCAAATAGTCTCCCCATCCTTCTGGGAGAACACAATTCAGGTGGGGGGTGAGAAACACAGAGAGCAGAGGGTAAGTTAATGCTACATCAAGTAAGGCAATATGATCTGATCTTCCACATAGGAGGGGAAATGTGAATCTCAGAGCAGCTGTTCCCTGACCATGTACTCTCTCTATGCAGAGAGCTGGACATGACAAAACCGAGAGGAGAACATCTCGACTGGCTGTATAACTGTGTGTTTTCTGGATTCTGTTCTACTTTGTGGACTCCATTCTGCTTTGTATATTATGAAGACACTTAAACAAAATCCAACTTTTGAGCCAAATTAAAGTACATTTCTGCATCTTTTTCTTCTTTTACTAGACTATCGATGGGCAATTATTGGACATGAATTAGAATATTACATGGGCGGGGCCTGTCTTCAGGATTCTAAAATATGGGTCTAGTTTGGAATGTGGCTTTTGTGAAAAAAGGAATTATTACTGACCTCCAGATATACTCTCACAGTGAATTCCTCATCATACTTTTAGTTCTTAAGATGAAGGCTGCTTTTCTAATTTGCCATCCTTGTAAACTCAATCTAGGACCCAGTGTTATGTTGGCTTCTTTCTAGCTGATGCATCATCATCAGAAATAAAGATCTGTGGCCTTGATTATATTTTAGCTTCCTTATTGTCTTAATTCTGTCCTGCTATATATTTGTCATTCTCCTTTCTGTATTTTTGTATCTGAGTGGAAACAAGTTTACATAGGCAAATATTCAATCTGTAAGACTGTGTTTTCTTCCATCTTTTGCTCCTATAATGCTTTAGGAGTGTGCTTGGCTGAATACTTTTTTCAGAACTGTTTATTTGCCATTCATAGTCTAATATGAGATGGATCTCTCTTTCAGTGGGCCTACATAGATGTTCCTTCGGGTGGAATAGGTTTCTGCAATTGAAACTTACATAATGTTGGCAATGATGCATGAACCAAGATAGAATTTAACTCACTCTCCCATAGCTGTGCTGGCTGCAAAGTGCGAACAGAAGTTAAAAAAGAGAATGACAGGTTTTTTTTACTGGAGTTGCATATAGAGACCTGAATATCAGATCTTTTGACTGAAGGTGACATTTTTACATACTCCCTTTTCTTACTACTGCACTTTGTCTATATTTTTAAAGATAGAAAAGTGCTATGTGATAAGTGAATTGCTGTTTCACTGGTTGTAGCTAAAGATTTTTTTTTATAGCAGAAAAGAGACTTGTGTGTAGATTTTTCTCTCCTGGTAGGGGAAGAAGAGTAGTTTCCAGTTGTTCACATACTACAAGGATGAGTATAGTATAAAAAACTTAGTATATAATCTGCTGAGTTATACTGTTCATCAATAGTCTGTCTAGAGATTTTACCACCTCCTCTTTTGACAGAACTAACATTGGGGTTTTGGGCTCTAGGAGCCAGGCAGCTAATTTTTCACTCAAGTCTTTAAATATGGAGGGGTTAATGCTTGATTAGAGGCTGGGTGCACACAGAAATGTGCTGCCCAAGGCTCATTACCATTTTTGTGGTACTGTGATCCCACTCAGGTTGCTATAAAGTAGTAAATATCATGTTCAATGCCTTTTCCTACTTTTTCAAATTTGTAATGTAATTTCTATGAATTAATAACAAATCATCCCAAAGTACTTTTCATAAGATTTTACAATTATATCCTGCCAAATTACAGTTTGAAATACAGTCAGTTAATGCTCCATTTATTAACTTTTCTGGTCTCATTTGTATAGGTTAAACATTGATACTATAATACTAGAAAATAATTTAAGAATATAATTTTTCAAGTACTTACACCTACCAAAACTACCTCTTCCCCTGAATGTAATGAGATATTTCTTTGCAATCATGGATCTGAAACGGGTGCAAAGAATTTAACATCACAACTTATTTTTTAACGTAATATTCCTACAAATAATAGTAAAATATGAAAAACAATTAGTAGTCCTGTGGTGCCTTAGAGACTAAGGGTACATCTAGACTGAGGGTTTTTTCTGGGATTTCTGGGAAAAACTCTGCCGCGTCCAGGGAACTCGTTTGCTCTTTTGCTTTTTTTTGCGGAAGAGCAAACGCGCTCTTTTGGAGAGCCCTGTATACCTCATTCTTTGAGGAATAAGGGCTTCTCTGAAAGAGGAGGCTTTTCTGCCATTTGGCCCAATCTAGACAGGGCCAAATGGTGGAAAAGCCTCTTCTGGAAAAGCAATCAGAAAAAGCTATGCAAATTGCAGAGCGCAGTTTGTGTAGCTTTTTCTGAAAAAAGGCTACAGCGTAGACCTAGCCTAACAAAAAATTATTTTTTTTTGCCTACAGACAACCTCCTAACCTCAAACAAATTCTGTTCAGTAACCACGCAACACACCTCCATCATAATCATTCAGGAACCCACCCCTGAAATCAGCCCCAGTGCCAGCTCTGTCCACACATTTGCACAAGCGATTTCATCACTGGACCCAACCACATCAGCCACTACATCAGACGCTCGTTTAACTGCACATCTACTAATGTGATCTATGCCATTAAATGCCAGCAATGCCCCACTGCCATGTATATTGGCCAAACTGGACAGTCTCTACAGGAAAGAATTAATGGACACAAATCAGATATCTGTAAAGGCAATACACAGAAACCTGTTGGAGAACACTTTAACCTGCCGGGGCTCTCATTAATGGATCTCAAAGTCACAGTGTTGTTTCAGGTCAATTCCACAAGCCAAATACGCAGGGAAGGGTTGGAACTTAACTTCTTTTACAAGTTTGATCCCTATCAGGGAGTAATGAATACAGATATCTGCTGACTTAACCAACCAACCAAACATTGGGCACTTATAGAGGTGCAAATTGTTCTTATCAGCCTCTTGTAACTTGAACAATCCAATTCATTATTTTTCCCCCTGCTGCCTCTGCGGCTCCTGCCCATTGGCCCCAAAGGCTCCACTGACACCTTGGGTCCCAGAGGCTCCACTGCAGGCCCTGGGACCTGACTTTGCCCAGAGTTTTGTGGCTGCCCCCAGCTGGGGGCCAATCTGGGGCAGTGAGTGGTGCAAATGGGATAAGGTTGGGTATGGGCGGGTACAGCTCAGCACTCCCACCCTAAAAACTGTTCCAAAACCACAGGAAGAAGGCAACCCAGCAGGGGCTGCTCCACGGAGCAAGTTGTGTGCGTCTCGCAGCTCTTGAACTTCTGAAGATTGTTGTAAGCAGCTCAGAGGGTCAGTAAGTTTGGTCACACCTGGTCTAGAGTCTAGAATGTCTGTGCCACTAGGATCCTTCATCTGACATAGCTATTATTTTTAATTAATAGCTGAGTATGGTGCATAGTAGTGGGATGAAGTTAATATATTTGACTCTGATTTTACTGCTTTCTATTTTCAGAGTGGACAACACTTCGATACCCCAAAGGTGGAACCTCCGGTATTTACTGTGATAGAGCATTTGCTTGGCTATATATAATCCTTGTAATCAAGAGAGTCAGCCAGCTCAGAAGAAGCCTTCACTTGAGTTCACAGAGGGGATGCATTCTATTTGTCTTCACTGATCTAGATAGAGGAGTTGGGGGGGGGGAGGGCGGGACAAGGGAAGTTTTCATTTAGTATTTCAATGTATTTAATTACCAGACTGTGGCTGAAAACATTATTACCATCTTATTATCCCTAGTCAGTGGGAACTGTCTCATCCTTTTTTTTTTAATTTTGGCTCATATAATAACAACCCAACCATTGAAGGGGAAAGTTGATGTGAGGTTCAAGTTCTGTTAATATATCAGAATTGAGGAAACAGTAGATTTTGGACAATATGAACCTGTGTAAATCATGGAATCAAATGTATAGGAGTAGAAGGGATCTCAAGAGGTCATCTACTTCAGTCCCATACACTCATGGCAGGACTAAGTATTATATAGACCAGAGGTGGGCAATAAGACTGTGGTGGTTCACCAAGGTTAGCCCCGGTGGGCTGCCGCCACTATATTTACCTGCGTCTCTGCAGGAACGAGTGATTGCAGCTCCTGTTAGCTGTGGATCACCTTTCCCGATCAATGGGAGCTGCAAGACATGGCATGAACTGGGACACTGCTTCCTGCAGCTCCCATTGGCCAAGAGTGGTGATCCGCAGATAATGGGATCTGCAATCACCTGTACCTGCAGAACTGCAAGTAAATATAGCAGTGGCAGCCCAGTAGGGGCTAACTCTGGTGAACCAGATTTGGCCTGTAGTCTGGTATTTGTCCACTGCTGATCTAGACACATGACTGTCTATTCTACGCTTAAATATCTTCAGTGATGGAGATGCCACAACCTGTGTAGGCAATTTATTTACTTCAAATTGAGTAACATTAGGCTCATAGCCTACACATGAATGGGCACAGACATTTGTTATACCCACTTCTCCTTAGACGGGATATTGGGCTCATAGATTAAACAGAGAAGTTGAGGGCAGAAGACGTCTTTTTTTATGAGCAAATTACACTGCATATAAAAGCATTGATAGTTATTGAAGTTACAGGAAAGCAGCAACGAGCTAATCAGTTTGTCAACCATAAAACAGTATATGGCAGAGTTGGAAGAACTTTCTGGCTTACATAGTCTGTAGAGCTATCTATAGACCTCTAAATCTTTCAAATCATTTATTATATTTCTTCTTCTTTAGTTATGGTGCTTTATTAGATCACAATCATTAGGCAGATCATTTCATTGTCTAGTTACTCTTACTGATATTTTTTGTAATAACCAGCCTAAAGTTTTCCAAGTTTTATTTTTCTACTTTCACATTACTGTATCTTGTTATGTTGCCCTCCTAGTCATTGCATCCATAAAAAATCTCTTCCTCCTTTAGATTGCCTCTCACTTATTTGCTGATGGGTAGCATCCTCTTTTTTTCCTTTTTCTTGTTGCTTATGTGCTTGTTCACTTTTGTCAACCTCTCACTGCTAATCTTTAATTTTATTTTTGTCCTTCACTGGGTTCTTTAGATCTGTCAATGTCCTATTTCTAACTAAGTTCCCAAAATACAGTACCGAGGTGGTGTATGCCAGCATGGTTATTATCCTTGGTCTATAATGCCCCTTTATATAGTTTATTCTAGAATATAGTTTTTATTCTAAATTTGCCTTTTTAGTCTTTACAGCTCAAGTGGTTAAACTTAAAAGGTGAACAGTTTTACAGTTACCGCCCAACATACTCTCAATTATGAAAATACAGTGGGATCTGTAAAACCACTTTGTGGGTTCTATGGATAAAAGTTGAGCCTTTGGATTGTTAACCTCTCACTCACTTTATTGAGTCACTATGATTAAGGGGTTCACAATCTGACCCGACATTATGGAAATCAGTTCATGTTGCATTATGTAGTCTTGTCCAGTGGTATATACAGTATGACTCCTGAATTCTTTTCCAGCACCACTCAGAAAACAGGGCTAACTGATTCAGGCATGGTTTTAGTGAAGGAACTGTTTTTCCCCTTCTCTCTGAATATGTAATAATATTATATTATAGAAAAGCAACAATATGGAAGGGTATGTCCACACTAGCTCATTAATTCGAGCTAGGTAGGCAAATCAGGCAACCGGAGTTGCAAACGAAGCCCGGGATTTAAATATCCCGGGCTTTATTTGCATGTTCCGTCCGGCCGCCATTTTAAATCCCCTTACTTTGAACGACTGCCGCGGCACGCGCAGTTTAAAGTTAATCTGAACTAAGTCCTTAGTTTGGATTAACTGTTACTCCTCGTGGAATGAGGTGTAACAGTTAATCCGAACTGGACTTAGTTCGATTAACTTTAAACTGCCACGCACTGGGCAGTTCTGCTCGAACTAAGGGGGATTTAAAAATGGCAGCCGGATGGGAACATGCAAATAAAGCCTGGGATATTTAAATCCTGGGCTTCGTTTGCAACTCCGGTTGCCTGATTTGCCTACCTAGCTCGAATTAACAAGCTAGTGTAGACATACCCAAAGAGTGTTAAGAATGATAAACTCTGTGTGCTTGTCAGTTCAAATTAGGTATATAGTGAACACTTGAACTTAGTTACCTTTTGACCCAACAAGCCATGATCACTCACAGTCCAGTCACTAGGCATAAAGCAAATTAAAATTTGGTACATTTTCTCTAGTTGTATTATAGGCCACTGAGAGTCCATTACCCATCATGTTGACCAATAGCATCGCCTTGTTTCCTAGAAAAAGCCTTTGACAGCGTTGATAGAGACACCTTGTGGAAACTGCTGCAACATCGTGGCATTCCATCTAAAATTATTAACCTGATCCATTCAATGTACAAACTCTTCACATACCAAGTTGGGCACAATGGTGTCTTGACAGAATCCTTCAGCATACTATCAGGAGTGCGACAAGGGTGCCTATTGTCACCTTTTCTGTTCTTGATCACAGTGGACTGGATTATGAGCAGGACAACAGATGGCCATCAATGGGGCATTCAGTGGACACCTTTCAAACAACTAGAGGACATTGATTTTGCTGACAATGTCGCTCTCCTTTCATACCAACATGAAAGCATGGAAGAAAAGGATGCAACACTAGACAAAACTGCCTCAATGATTGTACTGAGCATCAACAAGGGAAAGACCAAGACAATGAGGATCAATCAGTCCAACAACAACACCATCACGCTGAGAGGAATGATCTGGAAGATGTGGAGCAGTTCACCTACTTGGAGAGTATTATGGGCAGAGATGGAGGAACCGACAAGGATATCAATGCTAGGATATGGAAAGCAACAGCTGCATTTAAGACTCTTCGTCCCATATGGAGCTCACAAATAATATCTGCGAAGATGAAACTGAGGATCTTCAACACAAATGTGAAGAGTGTGCTCTTGTATGGATTTGAGACCTGGTGTACTAAAACGTCTTTAAATCACAAGCTACAGACATTCATAAACAGATGCTTGAGGTACATCCTTCGCATCAAATGGCAAAGACTTTGTTACAAATGAGGAGCTTTGGAACAGAGCAGGACAAGAACCACTTGACGTTCAAATCAAGAGAAGAAAGAGGGGATGGCTAGGCCACACTCTCAGAAAAGCATCTTCCAGTATAGTCCGTCAAGCTCTCACATGGAACCTGCAAGGAAAACACAAAAGAGGAAGACCTCGGACAACATGAAGGAGAAGATCTACTTAGATTGAAGGACAACAACTGGGGTACACCTGGAATCAGCTAGAAGTTTTGTCTCGAGACAGAGTAAAGTGGAGGAGACTTGTAGATGACCTGTGCTCCACTTGGGGGTGTATCTAGACTACATCCCTTTTCTCGAAAAAGGGATGTAAATTAGACACTTCGAAATTGCAAATGAAGCCAGGATTTAAATTTCCCATGCTTCATTTGCATAATGGCGGCCGCGGTTTTTTTCAACACAGGGCTTTTCGATAGGAAAATGGCAGTTTAGATGGGGATCTTTCAAAAATAAAACCCTTTTTCAAAAGATCCTGTAAACCTTATTTTTTGACACAAACGGGAGACACACATGGAAGTATATTTGTATGGGCCAGTGCATCTGGGGGGGAAAAAAGGTCTAATGACAAGTTTTACATTGAATGACCTTTAGAAACCCTCTCTTGGGATTAAAATTCAGCCCAGTCATAGGGAGGCACATTTCCCATTGGGCTTGTCTCACAACTGAAATTTGATCTCTCTGGCCCTGTTTCATTTATTTTAGCCAGTGTAACTGATGAAGTATATAAAACATTTTAGAAAAATGCTTGAGAATAACAGCAATGCAATTTTTTCCAAGTCTATGTTCATAAATTATGAATAACTGTAACATTTTAGCCTTCAGCTCAGAATGGATTTTTTATCATGTTTTTATGTTTTACAGGGCCCCAGAGTGTGTTGGTGAGGGGGGTTTCACTATAAATAATATGACCATTATTATGTATTTATACTAGTCTTCCAACATGCTTATTTCTTTTTCTCTGCAAGAGAATAATTCAAATTTCCTTTGGCTGTAACACTATCAAGTCTTTTAGGGCAACTTTCTACTGCCCTAAACTAGATGTAATTAACCTGCCCAAGGGCCTTAAAAACACATTTGCCACATACCTCACAATCACAGCTTTGCACTAACTGCAACTCAGTTGGACTAGCTGGTCTGCCTGATAAAAATTACAGACTTAACACAATCAAAGTGATTTACAAATAATTATAATGATCATCTTTCTATTGTAGTCTGTATTTGATAATTTTAGATGGACATATATAAGATTTTTGAAACAGCTGTGCTTGAAAAATTGTGCTCTTAGTTTCTCATGGGAAGATGGTGGAGTTGCATGTATGTAAATAAGAACGGAAATTGGCCAATGCATTCAGAAATGTATGCCAAAAATTGGCGTCTATAAGTCCATATTTAGGCATGTGATTTTTTTAGAATTCCGCAAATTCCTACTATCTTCAAGTGAAGCTAAAGATACTCAGCATTCTACAGTCAAGCCATTGTTTTTTAGATGTCTATAGACACTTCAGTTGGAAATTTTGGGCTATATGTTTTGTCCCTTGTTTTTTGTCACAAAACAGATTCTCTGCTTTTTACCAGGAGATAGACAAAAGGTTCTTTGGTTTTTTTGCTCTACATAGAGAAGTGTGAATCAAATCAAAATGGGTCTTATACTTTTACCCTAGCAAAGTGTGCCCTTCAACTAAGATCCTGCTAAACAATCCTGAGTTTTCAAAGCACTGATGCCCTGTGATTTTGTTACTCTGTCCCTGATTACTTTACTGACAAGAGACCATAATAAGGCATTTCAAGTGTCTTTCACCTTGCCTCCCTCCCTCACCTACAAGAGGAAGAAATATATTCTGGCAACAAAGCCATAGACTTGGCAGGCTGCCAGTGGTTGCGTTAGCAAATCCCTTTTGAGGATCAGCCTGGTGGAGTATGAATAAAGGAAATGCTCTGTTCTGCTTGCTTCCCTGGTAGCCTACTCCACTGTGAAGGCCACTTTTGCAGCCCTCCTTATGTTTTTATAAATAGCAGAATGATTCCAAAGAGACTCGAGCTCTTAATAGCAGCTCTTACTTAACCCTAGAGAGTTAGCATCTTTCTTTGGCCAGGGCTAGCTGCCAGTTCGCCACCTACATAACCCTCTCCCTTAAGCAAGGCTTGCTGCCAGATCACTGCTTAAACACCTTAAAGATTCCCTTTCCATAGTCTGACCTTGGTTTAAGACTACTTATTCTTCTAAATTAACTCTTCTCAAGCCCCTTTGAACACACCTGTCTGCCCCACTGCATATATTGTCTACTTGCTTATACTATTGAATTATATAAAACACGTTGGGAGAGCTGGCATGGCAGATGCTATAGCGAACAAAGTTGTACTGTGTTTCCAGCACTCTGCCTTCACACTGAATCGTAGAAAGAAAAAATGGGTGTCTTTCACTACATAAATTTTCAGAAAGCAGTTGTCTGTTGTTAAGCAGAATTCCTCTTTTTCCTAAAGCCTGGGATGAGGGAGTGAATTTAACCTGCATAAAGAGACACTAAGTACTTGTTTTAATCCTTTATGCAAGAACCTAAAACTAAAACAAAATACATATTTATAGTTTTTAATTAATTTAGTGGGTTTCAAATATAGGCCTACCTGCTATATTTGTCTTCAGAACACACATTTATCCATCTTCTCTATTTAGCCATGGAACACAATTTTCACAAATAATAATAGCTTGGGCTTCATTACTCAGCTCCTTCTTTGTCCCTAAATCCTGGGTTAGAGAGATCCACCCCTAGGACTACCCATGTCCCACCAATCCTTTGATGAAAGGGTGTCACTTTATGCAAATTTTAATAGAGGTGGTGGTGAACACCCAGTGTGAATGGCCACATTGTTATTGTAAAATTAGCAACTGAAAGGTAAGATTTATGTTTATACAGAAAAGAAAAGTGAAGTAGCTAAGTAATACATGCTGGCATGGTCTGTCACGCTGAGAAATTACAGGGGATGGGATGGCATGTTAATATTACTGTGTATATTTTATGAGAGTCAGAGGTTAATTTTTGTTTGGGGGGTTGTAAAGACCCCAGAGTTTGGATATTTATACACAAGTTCACCAACTAATCTGATCTTGTAAGACTAAAGACATAGACAGATGGTGATCCCTGTGAGAAATGACTATTTTCTTATGAAGAAACCACCAGCTCTTGTGTAGGAGGGGAGGACATAGAAGTTGTGAATTAATTATCAGGTCAGTGTTTAATTTGAATCAATGGAAATGCCAGAATGATTGATGAATGTGTACTGAAGATCAAAGAGTTCAAGTGATGCAGGGAAACCAGTTATTTCCATTACAAGCCTGGGCACATTTCCTCAGTTTCTTAATCCACTATTCCTGAATGAATGAATTTCTGATAAATAGAAGAACATCTGAAATTTCAGCTGGGTTTCTGATCACCAGGTGGTGGATGGATTAGGGTACAGCAGGAGACTGGGTTTGGAGTAGAGCTGTGGCTGAGGAATTGAAGAAAAGGTCAGTTGGAGCAGGAGGTGTTGGCGCCCGCTCCAGAACACCCCTGGAGGCTAAGGAGTAAGTCTGCATCTGCAGTGGTAGCCTTGAAATTGGGGAGACAGGCAGGGGATGAGCTGGGCAGAATGCAAGTGGGATAAAGCAGGAGCAGCAGAGGCAGATGGTAATATTGGTGCCTCGAGGCCTTAGGTTTTAATGTTTGGAAGGGGCTGCTGTACTATGATTTGACTGTTAATAAACATTTTGATCAGTGAAGTGTGCATGAAACACAAACATGGCAGCACTGTGATTCAGAAAATGATTGACTGATTGCAGGGTGATGCCACATTAAACCGGATGATTAAATACACACGCTAGTTCAAGACTCCATTGTGTCTACTTCTCTTGGCAGAAGAGAGGCACTGTATGAGAAAAAACAATGAGCTGTCCTGTGGCACCTGAGAGACTAACAAATGTATTATATCATGAGCTTTTGATGGAGTGGGTTTTACCCATGAGAGGCCATGATAAAATATATGTGTTAGTCTCTAACACAGGACTGCTCGTTTTAAAGTTACAGACGAATACAGCTACCCCTCTGAGACTCTGTAAGAGAAAAGTTAGAGATCTACGGGTATGGTGGAAAAATAACTGATGCAGCAGAGTCTTCTGTAAGATCTTTGCAGAATCACTAAATGCAGCTACTTCACGTCCGTTATTTCGAAATAACGCTGCTGTGTGGATACACCCTAAGAGAACTCTAGCTCAGATGTGTCTGTTGACCCCAGAGGTGATGTTATTACACAGTTGTCATGTGCTCATAGCGAGATTTTTACAGACATGTCATGCCCCAACTTCAGCTGCTGAATGGAATTTACTAAACAATATGTTGATGATGCACAAAATGTAACACAATCCTCAGCTTGCTTGTTTCCCCCTTATGATGGTAACCCTGAAATGCTTTCTGTTGTATACTGCTTGGACATGCTAAGTTTCAGGGCTGCTACTAGCAGATCAGGCAGACTGGCTGCAGAGCTTTCTTTCCAGAGAGAGATACCAGAAACGTATTCACTTTAAGATACTTCAGTGTGCTCTTGAGTATATTTGTTGCACGGTCAGATAAGGCATTAGAGAGAGACAAGATAGATGAGGTAATATCTTTCATTGGACTAACTTCTCTTGGTTTGAGAGACAAACTTTCGAGCCACACAGAGCTTTTCATCAGGTCTCAGAAAGGTGCACTGAGTGAAAGTTAAACACAAGATGGTGTCAAGCATTATTATCACTTATTATTGTTATTAGTGTTTATTACCATGGAGCTACTGTTGCATTTTGCTTCACTCACATACAGACTGCTGAAAGCTGTCTTGTTTCTTCAGTATGCACAGCAACTTTATGATGAAATGTTAAAGGGGGAAGTTCTCTTCCATGGGAAAGAATTGACTCCTCCCTGCTAGAGATGAAAGTCTCCAAATGAGAACTTTTCCTTGTGCCAGTGGAAACACCTCAGTAGCGACTATGTTTTATTTAAGGCATCAGCAGCGCAAACAATACAATGTGCAGCGGGAAGAGCTTTGTTGCTGTTGCTGATTTTATTTTTAATGAGGTGAAAGCAGTCAGTCTTCTGGTCCCCCTGGTGTTCTGTCACAGTGTCTTCAACTCATGAGTCCAAATCAGAATGGCCCTTGAGCACAGCTCGAAGGCTGACATATCTTCCTACCTGAAAGATTTCTTTTGGACATATAAAATGAGAGAAGTGAGGCGTTGAGTTTTTACTTCATTACCTCCTGCATGATTAATGAATTCCTCGTGCTAAGATTGAAAAAAAGAAATAAAATGAATAAAATGAGATCAGCCGGACTGCATGATGTGCAACATTTCCTTCCTTTGTTGTACTCATGTTACCAAGCATAGGCTAAAGTGATCTTATTTTCTATGGCCCAGAACCTGGTAGTAGTTGTCCAAACCAGTATAAAATCAGTGAGTCAGAATGATTATTTTATACTCACTTTGAACCAGGGTATATGAGGACATGGAGAATCATATGTGTGTGAAGTGAGCCAAAGATGTCTTTGACATTTTAGGGAGAGTGGGGGAGTTCTGACATCCATCTGTGCTAATCTGCAGTATTTCCAGGATACATTTAAGCAACCATGAAAATAGCAAGATATGGAAACAAGATAAAATAAATCAGTTTGAAAGAGTTTGTAGACAGAAGGAGCCACTCAAACACTGAATCAACACAAAGCTGCATCTCTGTTGGATATATTCATAGGGGGATGCTCAATAGAAGAGGCATAGATCAAGATCATGGTTAAAAGTCTAAATGTTAATGCAGAAGACATGAGAAGGCAATTTTTTTTGGCAAACTTTACACATAAGGACATAGTATTTTAAGGTCCATAAATATAGCAACCTAGTTCTATTAACTGATCCATATATGTTAGTCATTATGTTAGTCATTGAGTAATTTAATGAAAAGTCATAGCTCTACTAGTAACTATTAATATCTAGTTTTTTTGAGTTATCACTGCTGCTGTTACATTCTTCTTTGTGTGTTTTCCTCCTGTGTATGAATGTAAAGACCAACATATATAGAGAGGGAGAGAGAAGGTGGGGATGGTAATGTCTTTTATTAGACCAATTTCTGTTGTTGAAAAAGACAAGCTTTTGAGCTTAGGCCAAGTCTATACTAGAAAATTAGGTCAGTTTTACTGTCAGTCAAGGTTGTGAAAAATCCATACTCCTGAGTGATGTAATTAAACTGACCCTAAAACCCCATGTAGCGAGCTCTAGATTAACAAAAGAATTTTTCAGTCAACCTAAGTACCACCTCTCAGGGCAACTCTACACTACAAAATTATGTCAATGTAAATTACATTAGAATGAAGCCAGTGCTTTTGTGTGTCCACACAACACTCATTGTATCAATGATGTGTATCCTCACTAGTAGTTCTTGCATTGATGGAGAGGAAAATGAGTAGCTATCTGACTGTTTTAGGAAGTTCTTGGACTGCATTGGAGACAACTTTTTATTTCAGAACGTTGAAAAAGCTACCGGGGGGGGGGGGGAGGAAGCTGTTCTAGATCTGATCCTAACAAATAGGGAGGAACTGGTTGAGAATTTGAAAGTGGAAGGCAGCTTGGGTGAAAGTGATCATGAAATCATAGAGTTCACAATTCTAAGGAAGGGTAGAAGGAGAACAGCAAAATAGAGACAATGGATTTCAGGAAGGTGGATTTTGGTAAGCTCAGAGAGCTGATAGGTAAGGTCCCATGGGAATCGAGACTGAGGGGAAAAACAACTGAGGAGAGTTGGCAGTTTTTCAAAGGGACATCATTAGGGGCCCAAAAGCAAGCTATTCCGCTGTGTCAGAAAGATAGAAAATATGGCAAAAGACCGCCTTGGCTTAACTACGAGATCTTGTATGATCTAAAAATAAAAAAGGAGTCATATAAAAAATGGAAAGTAGGACAAATTACAAAGGATGAATATAGGCAAACAACACAGGAATGCAAGGGCAAGATTAGAAAGGCAAAGGCACAAAATGAGCTCAAACTAGCTACGGGAATAAAGGGAAACAAGAAGACTTTTTATAAATACATTAGAAGCAAGAGGAAGACCAAGGAGAGGGTAGGCCCACTGGTCAGTGAGTGAAACAGTAACAGGAAACTTAGAAATGGCAGAGATGCTTAATGACTTCTTTGTTTTGGTCTTCACTGAGAAGTCTGTAGGAATGCCTAACATAGTGAATGCTAGTGGGAAGGGGGTAGGTTTAGAAGATAAAATAAATAAAAAAAAGAACAAGTTAAAAATCACCTAGAAAAGTTAGATGCCTGCAAGTCACCAGGGCCTGATGAAATGCATCCTAGAATACTCAAGGAGCTGATAGAGGAGGTATCTGAGCCTCTAGCTATCATCTTTGGAAAATCATGGGAGACAGGAGAGATTCCAGAAGACTGGAAAAGGGCAAATATAGTGCCCATTTATAAAAAGGGAAATAAGAACAATCCAGGAAACTACAGACCAGTTAGTTTAACTTCTGTGCCAGGGAAGATAATGGAGCAAGTAATTAAGGAAATCATCTGTAAACACTTGGAAGGTGGCAAGATGATAGGGAACAGCCACCATGGATTTGTAAAGAACAAATCATGTCAAACCAATCTGATAGCTTTCTTTGTTAGGATAATGAGTCTTGTGGATAAGGGAGATGCGGTGGATGTGGTATACCTAGACTTTAGTAAGGCATTTGATACGGTCTTGCATGATATTCTTATCAATAAACTAGGCAAATACAACTTAGATGGGGCTACTATAAGGGGAGTGCATAACTGGCTGGATAACCGTACTCAGAGAGTAGTTATTAATGGTTCACAATCCTGCTGGAAAGGTATAACAAGTGGGGTTCCCCAGGGGTCTGTTTTAGGACCGGCTCTATTCAATATCTTCATCAACGATTTAGATATTGGCATAGAAATGACGCTTATTAAGTTTGCAGATGATACCAAGCTGGGAGGGGTTGCGACTAATCTGGAGGATAGGGTCATAATTCAAAATGATCTGGACAAATTGGAGAAATGGTCTGAGATAAACAGGATGAAGTTTAATAAAGACAAATGCAAAGTGCTCCACTTAGGAAGGAACAATCAGTTTCACACATACAGAATGGGAAACAACTGTCTAGAAAGGAGTACGGCAGAAAGGGATCTAGGGGTTATAGTGGACCACAAGCTGAATATGAGTCAGCAGTGTGTTGCTGTTGCAAAAAAAGCAAACATGATTCTGGGATGCATTAACAGGTGTGTTGTGAGCAAGACACGAGAAGTCATTCTTCCGCTCTACTCTGCACTAGTTAGGCCTCAGTTGGAGTACTGTGTCCAGTTCTTGGCATCGCATTTCAAGAAAGATATGGAGAAATTGGAGAGGGTCCAGAGAAGAGCAACAGGAATGATTAAAGGTCTAGAGAACATGACCTATGAAGGAAGGCTGAAAGAATTGGGTTTTTTTAGTTTAGAAAAGAGAAGATTGAGGGGGATCATGATAGCAGTTTTCAGATATTTAAAAGGGTGTCATAAGGAGGAGGAGAAAACTTGTTCATCTTGGCCTCTGAGGATAGAACAAGAAGCAATGGGCTTAAACTGCAGCAAGGGAGGTTTAGGTTAGACATTAGGAAAAACTGTCAGGGTAGTCAAACACTGGAATAAATTGCCCAGGGAGGTTGTGGAATCTCCATCTCTGGAGCTATTTAAGAGTAGGTTAGATAAATGTCTGTCAGGGATGGTCTACACAGTATTTGGTCCTGCCATGAGGGCAGGGGACTGGACTCGATGACCTCTCGAGGTCCTTTCCAGTCCTAGTATTCTATGATTCTATGAAGGTTTCGCAATGCCATATGGGGCCAAAATGAGTCATACAGAGGTGACTGGGTGCATGATTTCAATGTCCCATAATGTAGTGTCCTCTATCCCATAATTTCATTTGTGTCCCACACTGTATCAACCTAACTCTGTCTAACAACGTATATGCTGTTCATGGAGGTGGAGTTAAGTTGGCATTAGTTGTTATGTTGGTGGGAGCAAAATTTTAATGAAGACACTTAATACTTCCTACTTAGGTTGATGTAAGCTGTCTTGTGTTGTCCTAACTGTTGTATAGCCCAGGCCTCAAGGAGGTGGGTTATCTATTCACCAATGGAAGAACCAATCCTGTTGGTGTAGGTAGTGTCTATACTGAAGTACTACAGCAGTGCAGCTGTACTCCTGCAGCATTTGAAATATAAACATACTCTTACCTATACATCTTCTTCAGGTCTTGGAAAGGTTCTCAGGGTATATCTATTCTTAAAACTGTGCAGTGACACAGCTGCACCACTTCAGTATAGATGCTACCCATTGCCAATCGGAGGGCTTCTCCTGTCCATGTAGTAAATTTATCTCCCCAGTAGTCAGTATCTAGGTCATCAGCTTAGCACTGGTCTGCACCAGGGGGTTGGTTGGCATAGCTCTGTGTTTTAGGGTTGTGGATTTTTCACCCTCTTGAAAAATGTAGCTATGCCAAACTAAATTCCTAATTTAGACCAGGCTTCATAAAGTCACATATAAATATAAGGAGGAACAGATTGTTTAGTGAAAGTAGTTAACACATCTTGTAAGAGACCATCTAAGGGGGGTTAATGGAATTGATGGGGTATATGAATCCCACACTGGCAGACTGAAGGTTAAAGACCAGTTCTAGGCCAAGAGGACCCCACTGAGTCACACCTAATGGACACATTGAAGACAGCTGAGCTCAATCTGGGCGGACAGAGCAGAGGAGCAGTTGTGCACTGCAAGCTTCTGCAGAAAAGCTTCAAGGCCCTATGAGGCCAATATCAGGCCCCATTGCCAAGCTGCCTCAGACCCTCACTCCACAGAGGGTGTGAACGATGGGCCCTGGCTGACAGTGCACTCAGAGAGAACTCCAGAGGGAATACAGAAACTCACCAGTGGCAATGACGGAGGAACAAAAACCAGGGTTGGAAGTGGCCCAGGAAACAGAAACTATGGACCTATGGACACATATTCGAACTACTGTTCACAGAGCCTGGGTTCTTCTACTACTGCCCACTGACTCCTGCCTCAGGGTGACATGGCCACTGATGTTTGCCACTTGGTGCTACAGTCCAGACCACTTCCACAAGGATTGTTATGAATTTAAACTCCCAGGCTTGTCCTTTGAAGATGTTGTGCAAGTTTCCTTTGAGGATGAGGAGTGAGGTGTCACAAATGGATTGATCACTCTGGGAAAAATGTTCACCCTCAGGGACTATAGTGTTTTTCTCTTTCATCATTTTTCTGTGTGAGTTCATTTAAGAGCATAGTGATTACCTGGCCCACCCAGTTGTTGTTGGGGCATTTAATTTAGTGTATTGGATGAGGGACACCACATGTGGTGACAGGCATGTGTTGTACTGGGGAATATTGATCGTCATATTTCTGGAGATATATCTTCAAGTTTTGCAGTTCATGTTAAGTCAGGGGCTGGTGCTGCTTTAGTTGGTGTGTCCTTGTCTGTGAGGAGCTTGCTTCAGATGATGAACTTGGTGAAGATGGGAAGTTGTCAGAAGGCAAAAAGAGAGGTTTGGGGCAAGATTTCATTCAAGATCTGGTATCCATTGAGTATGTATTGTAGTTGGTTAATGAGACCCCATATAGGTTCCACTTTGAACTGGTAGGTGATGATGGGGGAGATGCGAGATCCAAGAGCAATTTTTTTCTCCCTTTATTGAAGGAGGGGGTCTCAAGGTATTTGGGTGGCCAGTTTCATGTTGTGATGTGAGTGGAGCATTCTCGGTTGGTGAAGGCATTTTTAAGTGTGTTAATGTGTGTATCATAGACTTTCTTTCTAGAGCACATTCTGTACTATCTGAATGTCTGGCTGTCGATAGCATGTCTTGCTATGTCTGGCATGGTTAGTGGATTTGTGAAGGTAAGTGTGGTAATCCATAGGTTATTGTATATAGTTGTCTTCAGCTGAAGCTGATTGTGGTGTCCAGGAAGTTTATGTTAGAGTGCAAGTGTATTGGAGCGAGTTTATATATTACAAAAAAAGCCTCTATTAATTCCATAGCTCTGACTTTCACTGCTAACAATCTATTTCCACCATCTTCAAAATCCATGGAATGGTTTTTCCTGAATTTCTACAAATGTTAGTGTGTTTGTCCATGCCACAGATACATTTGCTTGTGAAGGTTTGGTCTTTTCTTATATTCTTGCTATTTTTAGGTTACAGGAAACTAGTTTCACTCAAAGTCACTTGTGTCTTACAAAACCATGGTAAAGCCCTTGAATCCTGGAGAAGTTTGGGCTCAAATTAAAAACCAAGGGTTTGAATGTATTACCTTGAAATGAAATATTTTCTTGTTTTGTTTGTTTGCATAGCGATATGTATTTAGTACTACATTAAACTTTAATACAGCCCCCCTGTTTTCAGTGTGCCACGAATTTTGTTTTGATGATGCATAATTGCTCTGTAAAGATTGTCAAAGGAGAAAATGGATGTTTAGGAATTATGGTTATTCAGGGAGCTCTCAGAGGCAGTTTGCGGGATAAGCACGTGAGTTGCATATTTTGGTTAAAAATCAATAGTGAGATAGTTAGGTTGTTGTCATTAGGTTTCAGTATTAAAATATGTTGAGATAAATGCATCAATGTATATCTCTCAGAGCTCTTGCTTCACTCAGCTGATTCAGGCAGAGTTCAATGCATTAATTTGTTAATGTGTTGAAGGTTTTGCTGGCAGCTAGAAATGCTAGGACTTTTTTTTCTTTTAAATGAACACTGAGGCTACGTCTACATTGCACTCTCTTGCGCAAGAACATATGCAAATGAGGCACGGCGAGGAATATCGCCATGCCTCATTTGCATACTTAATGAGCACAAAATCCCTCTCTTGCGCAAGAGCCATTCTGCCTGCTCCTTCTTGTGTAGACTGCTCCTTCTTGCACAAAAGCCCCTTGCGCAAAAATGGCGGCTCATTAGGTATGCAAATGAGGCATATGTTCTTACACAAGAGAGCACAATGTAGACATAGCCTCAGGGTATGTTTACATTGTAAGCCTGTTTTGAAATAAACTATTCTGGAATATTTATTCTGAAATAGGTTATTTTGAAATAGCACGTCTAAACTGCAGGGAAGCCTCAAAGTTAGTCCCAGGAAGGCTTCCCTAATGTAGATGTGCTATCTCGATTTAGAGCCCCAGGAGGCACTGGGGAGAATAACTTAGAATGTCCCTCACCAGGGCCAATTTTGAAATAGCAGCAGTGGAGCATCTACACACGCCTTATTTTGAAATAGCTATTTCAAAATAGGTGTTATTCCTTGGAGAATGAGGTTTACAGATTTCAAAATAAGCCATCTGTTATTTTGAAATTGTCTGTGTAGGCATTCAGATTGTTATTTCAAAATAATGCTAGTTATCTCGAAATAACGGTGCAATGTAGACAGACCCTTAGATGCTGATACAGATTGTACCATTGCAGATTAATGGCAGATTGTACCATTGCAGATTAATGGACTACACAGGGTCTTGGATATACAAAAGTACATTGTATTTATATATGTGACAAGAAATTTTTAAATAGTATTTATTGTTCCTATTGTTGTCCATTCCGTGACCATTCTAGCTCTATACCAGTTAGAATTATGCAAACTTTTTCATGCATGGTTATTCAAGACAACTGAATAGAACATAATCTTCTCATAGAGATGGGAAATCTCTGTTTCTATCATTATCCTACATACTCTGAAAGAACAAAACATAGAAGCGATACTAACTGGGAAGTGGTTGTTGTAGTTAGCAACCTTTTTTTTATAGAGTCCTGCATCTGAAGATATCCACATCTGCATCTGCAAAAATGATTTGCAGATAGCCTCATCCACATCTGCGGATGTGGATACCCATGAATGTAAAGTGAATACTCACAAATAAGCAAGGTTCTGGGTATAAAATTTGTATCTGCATCCATGTCTGCAAAAAGGAGCCATGGATATCCACATTCACATCTGTGGATGCAGGTACTGATGGTTATAAAACAGAGATCTGCGGATTTGCAGGGCTCTACTTTTTCACTTTAAGAAATCACTACATTTTCAAGACAACGGAACTACTTAGAGACAATCAGAGTTGCCCTGGAAAAGATGATGTTTGTTTGTTTATTTAAAAGTAATTACTTTAAAATCGAGCCTTTCACTGAATGAGAATTGAGGAAATAAAATCCACTATACTTGTCCTTTCAGATGATATCATTAACAATAGGCTAAAAATGGTTTTGGGGTAACTTATGAAAGTGAATTATACAAGGATTTGAATGAAAAAAACAAACTTGATGAGTGACTACATAAGGACCACATCCACAATGAACCAAATCCATTCTTGGTGTAACTTCTTGGAATTAATGGAGCTAATACTCAGATTCTTTTTTGCTCATTGCATCTAGTTAAATATTCAGTGCTACAGAAATGATACTTGCCACTTGGAAACTTACACTTCATGCATGAACAAACTTTCTCTTCTGTATTGGGACTGAAGACAAGTTCTATTTGAATCGATAGCAAAACTGTTACTAACTAATGTGACTAGGATTTGGTCCTTAAAGATGATGCTGTGAATTAGGATCTTTTTCACATGTTTGATGAGGATATCCATTTATCCAGTGCTTCTAGCAAATGGTAGAGGGACATATTGTCAATATTACTAAAGTAAATGTTAAAATGGAATGACAGATTTTCCTCTTGGGTCTTCCACAAGAGGCTGAGATGTGTAATCATTATTGAGACTTAATTTCTTTCCTGCTATTTTCTGGAAGGAATATGGTGGCTAAAAGTTAGAACCAAGACAGCTCTCCAGCTGAGACTGATAGAGGTATGTGAAATTTTCATAATAAAAATCTGTTCTCTGGACCCTTCAGCTCAATGTGCAACAGTGGTGCAAAAGGCTAACACAATATAAGTCTGTGATGCACTCGCATCTTGAAAACTGTCCCATTCTGGTGGTGGCATCTCAAAAATAATATGATGGGAATAGAAAAATTTAGAGAACGGCAACAAAAATGATCAAGAATATGGAATAGTTTCTATATAAGGAGAGATTAAAAAATCAGGGCCAGTCAGTTTAGAAAAGGGACAATTTAGGAGGGATGTGATAGAGATCTATAAAATCATGAATGGTGTGGAGAAAGTGAATAGAGAAATGTTATTTACCTGTTCTCATATTACAAAAATCAGGGTTTACCTGATTAAATTAATAGGCAGAAGGTTTAATGCACGTTAGCAATGGTACTTTTTCACACAACACACAATTAACGTGTGGAACTTGTTGCTAGAGAACGTTGTGATGGCCAAAAGTATGAGTTAAAAAAATGAACTAGGTAAGTTCATGGAAGACCAGTCCATCAGTAGCTATTAGCCAAGATGGTGAGTGAAGCTACCCCATACATAGGGTGACCATAAAAGTCTGATTGCCATATGCTGGGAGGAGAAGACTGGGTAAATCACTCCAACTGTCCTATTATGTAAACTCCCCTGAAACTCTGGTGCAAGCCACTGCCAGAAGACAAGATAATAGGCTAGGTCTGACCCACTGTGGCCATTCTTATGTTCTTAATTTGAAATTGTGAGACAAACCCCCAGCCAAAAATAGAGAATCTTCCCATTAGGCTGTGGGAGAGGCTTAAGATATGGGTGGACTTGTGTCCAACCATCTCTTGCAATGCATATCAGAGCTGAAGTATTCAGCAACCACTGAGCTGTACTAATTTACCCTTTTCCTCAGACCCAGTATATGTAGCAGCAGCCAGTCGCTGAGTGGAGCCTGGGTCAGAGGTCCTTCAGGCTCAGGTATTTCCCCAACCCCACCAGAGCAGCAGATCAATCTGTGCCCCAGCCGTATCAAGTCAGGAACCCTCCTGCTGCCCCGTAGCGTAGCAGACCATCAACTGCAGACTGCTCCTGATCCAGGTCTTGTTTCCTCCCCAGCATTGCCTGAGCGCTTTTCCAGTCTTGTCCTTGCCCTTCTCTGACCTTGCTCCAGCCCTATTACTGACCTACTCCAGCCTTGCCTCCTGACCCCTTCAGACCACCATTGACCTTGGCTTGTAACTGGATTCAGCTATGATACTGATTTGGCATGTAGAAAGACTCTGATCTTTGCTGAGACCCTGGCCTATGCCTGGATCTCAGTTCCAGTGCTACCCTCAGCCCAGTCTTGACCTTATGTCTGACTTCTAACTCCACTCTGACCACTAGGCCTAACTACTGTGAGGCAGCACATTGACATTAGCTATGTGTAGCCTGGAGTTGGATGCTGTTCAGCCACTGCATTTCAATCTTACACAATCCTGAGTGCTTTAAGATTTTGCATGCTTCTTTATGTATTGCATTTGTGGTCACGTGTGATCTAACCTGTAGGCCAACAGCAAGTAGGAGAGCAACAAAATGGATCCTACAGAGATGTCTAAGGTACTGAGTTACTTAAATATATATATATAGGGTAAGTCATTAGAACAGTGGCTTGGGAGAGAATTCAACAGGTGAATAAGAAGAGTGTTTATTGCGGGAGGGAAAAATTCCCAGGGGAAGAAGGTGGTTTGAGTATAGTAGGGCTATGTCTACACTACAGAGTTTTTCTGGAATACCGGAGGTATCCCAGAAAAACTGCCACTTCCAGGGACCGTATCCGCTTTTTTGGATCAGTTTCCGAAAAAATGGGCATGCACTTTCGGAAGCCCTGTATTCCTCATTGTATGAGGAATAAGGACTCTTCTGAAAGAGGAAGTTTTCCACATTTGGCCCTGTGTAGACAGGCCAAATGTTGGAAAAGCCTCTTCCGAAAAAAGAATTGGAAAAAGGTACGCAAATTGAGAACCGCAATTTGCGTACCTTTTTCCGCAAATAACCTGCAGTGTAGACATAGCCTAGGTTATAAGGGAATATGTTTGGAGAAGGTGGCTGGTTGACAGGGAGTGGATAGAGAGGAGATTGTTGAGTGAGGAGTGGCTGGCTTCAGGGGAAGGAAGATGAGGAAAAATGTTGAAAAGCTATCATTTATGGGGGAAGGGGGAAAGGAGTAAGTAGTGTCTACTTGGAAACAGAGCCAAATGTTTCTGGCTGCATTAAGATTCCAGTTTACCACAGCATGTGAATGCTTGAATGGGAGAGTCCCTAAGTATTTAATGGGATCCCTCAGTATGGTGTGATGGAAATTACTCTCAAAGCCTATAGTTTGGCTATTAATTTCATGTTGTGTGGTTTATTAGTTCACTCTCCCACAGATCTAAATGGGGACTTTTAAATAAATCTGACTTTAATTAAATAAAACTAAATACAATAGTATGAGGAGTACCTGCAGAGCACTGAAGCTGTTCTGAGAATTTTTGGGTATGTGACCTTCATGAGAGGACTCCTCGCTGTGCAGTGCATCCCTTTATTCCTCCCCCCCCCCATTGCCTTGGTCTAATAGGGCTGACACAAAGCTTACTGAAATCGATAGGATACCTTCTGGTGAAGAAAGAAGCTGCTCCAGCAACAAGTTTATCCTAGACTCAAAATTCTCTATAACCAAGAACTGTTCTATCCTTGCATTCGAGATCTCAGATCCATTCAAAGTACTGCACCAGTCTCTCTAGCCAATGTAGTATCAGCATCATTAACGTTTATCCATGCTGTACGACTATTTATATATATGGAGAAACAAAATAATACTCCAGCAGTAGGAAAATAGATTTCCCCGTTGGGGTTCTTTTAGTTGAAAACAGATCAGTTCACTAAGACAACAAAGAATTGCAGGTTGCCTAATGGCTACAGTGTTTCTCTCTCCTTGTACAAAGTTCCTGAAAACAAGGTGCATTTTCATGGACCTCGCTGATGCCTAAAGCTTGTTTGTGCTTAAACTCAGGGGGGAGCAAGTTGTTTAAAATCTGGTGAACTTAGACTGTGATTCCAAACACTGCCTGTTGGGTTTGGCGCTTCAGTCACAGCAATTAGTGAAAGACTTCAGGTATTTTTAAATCTTGCAAGAAATTTTTAAGAAAAAAAAAATTTGCATTGCCCCCTTTTTTCCTGGAGCTGCTTCTGTTACACATCAAATAGCCTTCTTTGCCATAAGATTTGCTTTCCAGGAGCATTGAGCACTGTTGTGGTTTGGCTGCCCTGAGTGTTGCTTTGGGACATTTGCGTTGGAGAACTGAGAAAAAAAAAAAGCAAAATGTGTTGAGGAACTAAACAAATAATCTCACATTCAGACACACAGAAACACACAAGAGAGTTTTGCCATTTCCTTTGAAACACAATCTGCAATAATGAAAACACTTCTGATTCCAAAGATAAACAGCAGCTAAAAAGCTACCAGTATGATGACTTAAAGTCTTTGAACAAACATAAGCTATTTCCATAATATGAATTCCTCACTGTGCACTAACTTTTTTAATCTTTCAAGAAAATCTTTAGAATTTATGTTTAAACTCCCATCTGGTGTCTATAGCTCTGTTCTTTCCCAGCACTTGCTCTTTTAAAGATGAGCAGGTATTAAGCAGGATACCTGCTCTCAAAAACTACCCATGGGTAATCAATATCTTTTTTTTCTTGCAGGGATTTGTGTACTTTCACCAGAGGGGAAAAAAAGTCATTTTCTTTTTAATGCTTCAGATGCATCATGCAGCTTTGTAATAATAGATTAATGTGTAATTCATTGCCATGGATTTCAAGTCCAGAAGGGACCAATGTGCCCACTTCATCTGACCCCCTGTATAACATTTCCCCCAAATAACTCCCAGAGCATATCTTTCTGGGGAAAAAAAACAACCCATCCAATCGTGAGTTAAAAGTTGTCATTGATAGTCAATTCATGACTACCTTTGGTAAAGTACAATACATCAGACTGAGTGATTGTGTGAGAAGCTGATGTAACACAGTTAATAGTATGCATCAGAAATGAAGGAAGGTGCCTTTTCTTGAAGGAGAATGATGTGAAGTGGCTGCTAAGTTCTCATCTGATCCCTCTGCTGATAGGTAGCACCTGGCATTTAGGAGTTTCCTGACTAGTTCACTTAAACAGGGTTAATATTGCACATCTGCAATCTCCCCCCAACCCCAGGTTTTCATGCTGAGCTCATAAATGTTATCATTAGAACAAGCTTTCAAAAGACATGAAGTTTTTCAAAGGGTTTATTCTGCACTTGCTAGCAGATGATTACTGCTCTTGTATTATTCCCCAACATAAAGGATTATACTTCAGGAGCATTTAACATCAAGCTGTTTAACTACGATTGCTCCTTCTGGAAATGGGCTGTATTTCAGAGCTCGGTATAATGCCCAGTATAGGAAGCAGAAACCACAGGAACTGCAATAGTGTATCACTGTGTGACAGTCCTGATTTTTTTAAAAATTCAAGTACACAGATCTACCCCCAACCAACTTAATTTGCAGAATTATGTTTAAAAATTATCTGAAATAATACATTTTTTGGTCATGCATGGAAAGAAAACTCATTTCCTTCTCTTTTTTTTTTTTTTCAAGCTTGATTATTTCCAGCCAGTGGACTGAAGTGATTGCTTCTATCTCCTGGGTCTAATAAAGCAATTTGGCTCTTTAATGGGCCTTGTTAGGGTTGAAGACCAATGCCTTTCTGGTACTATTTTTTGCATTAGTAGTATACTACCTGCTGAGTCATCAGCATGGAAACCAGAGGTTAATTTCCCTCCTACTAAATGAAGCAGATAATCAGCCATCAGAGGATGGCGCCTGTGCTGTAAATAAGTCTTGACAAGTTAGGGGACAGCACTGTGCATCACTCAGCCCTCTTCACACCATCTGTCCACAAATTAAGACAGAGTAAAGATATTAATTTGTTACATTTCAAAAGCTGTGCTGACAAACCCACATGGATTTCTTTAAATGGCAATGAATAACTGAAACACTTTACTAATATTCCAGAGAGTCATAGGTTATCATTTTGCAAACTTCCTTTCCAACAATGAACATGTGGAAATTGTTTTGGATGGCTGTATTGTTAATGGCTGTCAAAGCAGATGCTTTCTAAAGCTTTATACCAACCAGCTCTTCTTTTTTACTTAAGATAAAAGTTATATCGATTTGATGGCACAAGATTTCATCCAGTTTCTCAGGAATGATTTATATGGAGAGAGGGATTTCAGTTGATGGGGATGCTCTTACCAGGTTCTAGAGGCCAGAAATATTTATGAAAAATCCTATCTTCCCTCAGCGAATTGTACGACTGAAGATAACTCCTGGAAATTGCTGACATGAGAGGATGCCTTGTCTAGTTCATTGAGTCCATGCAACATTATGGTGAAACACAGGTGCAATTCATGTCATGCTATCTCAGAAGCCAGCAGATTTGCTTTGGAAATGTGAATGAATCCAGGTGCAGTTGCAAGCCAGTACTATGTATACATATTAGGTAGTCATAGTGTGATATTTCTATGCATGCATATGTCCTTATATCTTATCCCTAGATGAAAAATTCTTCATTAAACTGAAGTTAAGATATCTTCAATTTAAGGGTAAACAATACCAAAATATAATAATTATCCCTAAACAAAACATTATAAATTTATAAAATTCAGCGTTAAGGTTAAACTTAAAAAAAAAATCCAAACACAGTAGGGTAGGGTATACAATTAAGGCACCCACACAACCTTTTACTCCATCCTGAGGTGACACCATGCAATAACCATAGAACAGTGTGGTATAAATAAGAGGGGACATTGGTGCTATAACAGAATTCAACAATTTTTCTCATGATGGAGATCCTTCATGCCCCAGATTGTGTAGTGAACAGGGGAACATTCCACTGACATTCTAAAGCAACAGTGTCAGGTAAGACTTAATTAGCCACAATACTGAGTGTTTGGATACACAAAAGTGTCCTAATTTAGGTCCTGATCTAACTCCCATCAAAATCAATGGAGAGACTGTCATTGAATTGGGCTCTTAACAAGCACATGAAGACAGTGACTGAGTGACAGTGAGCCAACTAAAATTTTGAGCTAGGGCCCATCACTAAGGGTCCCTTCCAATAAGGAGAACCTCACTAATGCTTACTTTACTAATCTAAAACTCAGCTAATTCTCACCAAAATGGTGATTCACAACTAAGATTTAATAGGCAAGAGCTGTTGAGAGATATCATATATATTGTAGCCCAATGTCTGTGACTCTGTAATGCTGAAACGCTGGCTGTTCCCTCTGGCCGGCGCTGTTGCCTCCCACCGTGGCTCTCAGCTGATATCTGTGCCGCTCAGCGGGGCCGCCGTGGGGAAGCAAGCGGCGCAAGCGGCCATTTGGACGCCGCAGTCCCCATGCAGCAACCCCATGCTGCATGGGGAGCATGGGGCCCAAACGGCCGCTTGTGCCGCTTGCTCCCCCGCGCCCAGCTGAGTGGTGCAGAAGTCAGCTGAGCGCCACGGCGGGAGGCGAAGGGGGGGCGGGGTGGTGACATGCAGCGTGACAGCAGCTCCAGACCCTTCCCCCGGCCGTGAACGTCACTGCCCCAGCCCCCTTCGCCTCCTGCAGTGGCACTCGGCTGACTTCTGCGCTGCTCAGTCGGGCCGCCGCGTGGTAGCAAGTGGCGCAAGCGACCATTTGGGCTCCTCACTCCCCATGCAGCATGGGGAGCGCGGAGCCCAAACGGCCATTTAGGCTCCGCGGTCCCCTGAGTGAGAGGCAGGAGGGGGAGGAGAAGAGAAAGAGACAGAGAGAGAGGCAGGAGGCAGAGGAGAGCTGAGAGAGGGAGAGGCAGTAGGAGGAGGGGAGAGAGAGAGAGGGTATGGAATGAGGTATACCGGTAGTTCGAATTAAAGATCCTAACTACCTACTCCGTGCCGCGTAGCCGCACGGAGTTCGACTAAGGGGATTTAAAATGGCGGTGCCTGGGAAGCAAATGAAGCCCGGGATATTTAAATCCCGGGCTTCATTTGCAACTTCGAATGCCTACATTAGCCTCCCTAGTTTGAACTAGGGGGCTAGTGTAGACATACCCAGAGAGAGAGAGATGGAGTGAGAGACTGGAGGCTCAGGCGAGAAGACCGACGTGGAGGAGAGACCTGAAAATCCCGTCTTATGACGGGCTAATTGGCTAGTTACTAAGATTACGCAAATGAAGCATGGGATATTTAAATCCTGGGCTTCATTTGCAAGTTTGAATGCCTACATTAGCCACCCTAGTTCGAACTAGGGTGGCAGTGTAGACATACCCTTAAACTCTTGTGGCTCAGTGTTGTGTCTGTATACCCCATCACAGGGGTTATCCTTGAGAATTATTTGGGCAGGCTCTACTCTGTACAGTGGAGGAAAGCAGAAGGCAAAAATGTAAGAAGGTGCCACACTGTGCTGGAGTCCTTAGAGGAATTTTAGGAATGCCCCTTGGAAGCTCTGATGAGATACATGCACAAGTGATAAATTAGCTAGTCTTGGAGGAGGTGTAGTATGATCCTAGCTCAGACAACTCTGCTAAGCAGTGTGAGAGGGGATGAAAGGGGCTATAACTCAGACATTTTCCTGTCCCTGCATCATTAGAACACCTAACTACTGTATAGATTCTAGCCAAGAAAGGGGACTGAGCACACCCAATGGATTGCAGTCACTCTCTGTGCAGTGGAGTTGCAGTCAGAATCTGATCCCTTAGATAAACCCAGACATAGAAAAAGATAGGGACACTACAGTGGTTTCCTTTTATCAACAACTATCACATTGGTTTTGGTGGTACAACGTGAATTTCCTGGCTGGTGTCTACCTTAGAAACCAAGAATGGCTAACATTGAGGAAACTCTGAGGTTCCGGTTTTGATAGGAAAAGAAATATATTGTTTAGCATCTGAACAATTGATTCAAAAAACTTTTTGTATTTATCACTTTTTACATTTGAATATTATACTTTACAGAGGGTTGACACTGACTGAACTAACCTTTCTGAAACAAGGCTTTTTTTCCATTGTATATTTTTATATACTGTATTTTTACCATTGTATTTTCTTAATCAGTGAGGTGCAACTTCTAGCTTTTTCTTCTTTAGGATTAATAACTGCTCTGTTGACTATGATGAACTGAGTTATTGGAAATCTTACATTTTGCTCCATCACCATACCCTTCTCTATTCTGTTAAAGATGCGTATACTTATAGCAGTTTCCCATACTGTAGCTGCGTATTAACAAATTATTCTAGAGGAGCAAGCCAAAGCAGTTTAAGCACTTGTGAATGTGGTGTATTAGTCTGCACTAGTGTGTTGCACATTAAATGGCCCATGCAGATCCTGCTGGCACATTATACAAATTCCCTAGTGCATGTTAATGTAGTGCTCTTTGAAACTGGACTACATTAATGTACACCAGGATCTTTCAGTGAGTGTCAGACACACAGGCCAGTTAAAATGGAGGTCTCTAGTGCAGTGTTTCTGAAAGTGTTCCATGAAATCACTTTCAGAAACACATGAGCTTCCCATGGCTCCTCTTGGCTGCAAAGGACGAAACGGAGCCAATGGGAGCTGTGAGGCTCCATGGCTGCGGCACCAGTAAATAAACAAACCAGGAAGGCCAGTTAATGTGTTTCTGAAAGTGATTTTGCGGAACACTTTTAGAAACACTGCTCTAGTGTGTATTGGACACTGGTGTATACCTACCTTCAGTGTGGACATATGCAAGGTGCAGATGATCCTTTAGTTCTTCTTTGAGTGATGTCCCCATGGGTGCTCCACAGTTGGTGTCAGGCTCATCCTGGCACCACAGATCGGAGACTTTGAGAGCAGTGATTGGGCGGGCTACGCATGTGTGAGCGGAGAGCAGCGCTCCCGCCTTTGAAGTAGCTCATGCAGCCCGCTTCTCCTCAGTTCCTTATTCGCTGCCCTCGGCCACAGATGGAGCTCAGTTCTCTTCTCCTCAGTGCACTCTGCAGGACAAAGCAGAACCACCTTATCAGATTAGATAGTCCTGAGGCAAACAAAAGAAAAAGAAAACAGAAACCAGCAACCCACAAGCAGTCTCCACTGCTTGTACAGCTACAGATAGCTTTTGGGAGACATGCCAGACTCTTCTAAGGAGAAAAGATGTGGCAAATGCTGAGAATTTATGCCAACCTATGATGCCCACAGCGAATGTATATGCTGTTTGGGGGACACACATATACCTCAGAAATGTGTCCATTGCCATAGCCTCACAACCAGAGCTCACAAAGAAAGGGTGCTCACAGTGCGCACACAGTCTATGGATAGAGCCCTGGACCCCCATAATTATCAAGGGGGCAATAAGGGCTTGAGCGCAATTTCTCCTCAGGGCAAACATCCAAGCCCTTCTCCTCAGAGAACACTGTCAGAAACTAGACCCTCACCAAGAGTTAGCTCTCTCCCCTCAAGAGTTAGCAAAGGAGATGAGCCAAGCACTTCAAGCATGGCAAAGTCTCAAGCCTCCTCAATAATGGGCTCAAAGATGCACTCAAAACAGCCCTCAAAATCAGCTACCACAAAAAGGGCACCTATCAAGGGCCCTGTGGTGACAGAGGCACCACTGTCATAAAGGGCACCTGGCTCACCGTGGGCACACTCAAGTTTCCCGGCACATTGCCAACCTACGGCACAACATTTGCCTGTGGCACTGAAAACTGATAGGGCTAGCTCCAGCCACCCCCTAGTACTTCACATTAACTCTAGATCCCCTGGGGTCACGGCTACCCCCATGCCACCACCACAAGTGCTGACCATCGTGGCAATTGGTCACAAGCCTGCATCCCATCATTGTTCCTCAGGTCGCAAAACCCAAGCACCACCAGGACATGACAGGGGTTCTAGGACCCTGTCCCCTCCTGAGCCTTCACCACACACTGTTCACGATCCCCACTACAAACAAGTGGCTCACCACGATCACCGTCCTTATCACAATTCAGTACCTACCATGGGGATACAGGGAGCATGTTCTCCTCGCAACAATCCTCCCCAGATAGGGCACTCACACGTTATGAGGCATACAGACCACCTCATTACAACATCCCCCATGGCACACTGATTGGCATTATTATGACACTCATCACAGCCGATGGTCCCCCTATCATTACTGGACACCATGACACACCTCCACTACACTGCCTACACCTGCACAAAGGTCACTGCCCTCCATGCACTCAGATGCATCACATTCCCCGTCTGAGGGCTCAGATCTAGAGGAAGGACAGATTGAGGATGACCCAACCATCCTCAGATCTGATATAGAATCAAATGATAATTCAACCTCCGCTCCTGATGAAGCGGTTATTCCAAATGACCCAACACCCACTGATGATATCAAACAATTCCAGGACCAATTTAAAAGGGTGGCTACCAGTCAGGATGCAGTTTTGTCAGAGGTCCAGGAGAAACAACACAAACTCCTAAAGAATCTACAGCCCTCTGTGAACTCCAAAATCTCACTGCCTCTAGATGAAGCAATCCTTGAGGCAGCCGATGAAGTCTGGCAAACACCTGCCATGGCCTCTCCAACTAATAAAAGGCCAGGTAGGAAGTATTTTGTGTCATCTAAAGGCATTGACTTTTTCTACCTGCACCTTTCCAAACTTCTTAGTGGTGCCAATCAAAGGTCCACGAACCCACAACACAAAACACATACACGGGACAAGGACCACAAACGTCTTGATGTGTTTGGGAGAAAAGTGTACTCTTCATCAACCCTCCAGCTATGCATAGCTAGGGAGGGAAGGGTAGTGGATTCAATCACTGCTTGCTAATCATGATTTTGACAATTACACAAAATTAACAGAACTCATGCAGAATTTTGCACAGTATAAAAGACCTATCCTCAAGGCAATCATTATGGAGGGTCACACTATATCCCGTACGGTGCTGCAAATGGCCCTCAATGCTGCAGACACTGCGTCTAGGTCCACTGCAACATCCATGGTGATGAGATGTTCATATAAGCTACAAGCAGTGGGAGTCCCTAAGGACCTCCAGTCCAAAGTAGAGGACCTACCATTAGACAAAGCAAAATTGTTCGCTGCAGGTACCGATGAAGCACTACATTCCAGTGAAGATTTGCGCACTAGCCTTCGCACATTGGGGATGTATACTCCCCCTTACTGAAGAAAGTGTTACACACCCTATCAAAGACACAGGGACACAACCTTCACCACTAGACAACACAAATACCAACCCTTTGAGCAAAACCGCTTCAGACCTCAAAACCAATGAAAGGGAACCCCAAACAACCACTCTTCTGTGATCCAGGCCTTGAGGCAGCAAGTTTGAAAATTTGGTCGAGGGTCTGCCTGACCTCCCCCCAATTATAGTACCATACGAGCACAATATATTTCACCACTGCTTGCGCCCCTTCTACGATCAGTGGGCAGCAATCACTACAGACTGGTGGGTCTTAGAAATCGTCAGCCGTGGTTATTCTATCCCCTTCACAGAAATTCCTCCTACCTCCCCACCCTTCCCCTCCCTCTTCAGGGACCCCTCTCATGAGTCTCTGCTCCACCAAGAGGTTTTATACCTTCTCAAAATAGGAGCTATAGAGTGAGTCTCCAAAAAATACAAAGGGAGGAGTTTTTATTTGAGCTACTTTCTCACCGAAAAGAGAACAAGAGGTTGGAGACCTATCTTGGACCTGCGCCAATTAAACAAATATCTTTGCAGGCAATGCTTCCAAATGGTCATGCTTGCCACAATAATTCTAGCACTGGACAGGGCGGATTGGTCCACAGCCCTCGACCTTCAAGATGCGTATTTTCACATCACAATACATCCTGCACACAGGCGTACTACTTCCAGGGCCGACTTATCCATTAGGCACAGTAGGCACAGTGCCTAGGGCCCACGATACTTTTAGGGGCCCACGAAAATGTTTTAATTTCTTTTAAAATCAGAAGAAAAAAATGAACTTTTAGGGTTGAAAAAAATGTTTTAATTTTTTTCTCACATCAGAAAAAAATGACTTTTAGGGCCCACGAAAATCTATTAAATTTTGCCTAAAACAGAAAAAAAATAAAATGTTGAAGTATTTAAAGTTATATCAAAAATAATTTTTAATATTTTTTTTTTATGGAGGAAGTGGCCCACGAAGGCAAAAGTGCCTAGGGCCCACGAAAGTCATAATGCGGCCCTGACTACTTCCTATTATTCACAGTAGCCTCAGACCGCTTTCAATACAGAGTCCTCCTGTTCAGACTCTCCTCAGCCTCCAGAGTCTTTTCCAAGACCCTCGTGGTGGATGCGGCATATCTAAGATGCAATGGGATCACAATATTCCCCTATCTAGATGGTTGTCTTATCCGAAGTCCCTCACAACGGACCATCAAAGACATGATCACATTTATGAAGACCATGCTTCAGTTGCTTGGCTTCATTTTCAATGAGCAGAAATCCATTCCGTGCCCCACACAATCTTTGGAGTTCATAGGAGCTCGTATAGACTCCATAACAGCTCGAGCCTATCTCCCCAGTCACTGGCTCGACACTATAAGAAATCTCGTTATGACCATTATCCCCAGCCCAGTGGTACCCATCATAATGTGCCTCAAACTTATGGGGCACATGGCGGCTACAACAAATGTGGTCCCACATGCCAGGCTGCGCTTCTGTTGTTTCCAACACCGGATCTCTTCAGTGTACACACCAGCCAGCCGTCAGATCCACAGGCACGTTTTACCTCCCCCAAAAGTCCTCACTTCCCTACAGTGGCACACAGGCACACAACCTCTGCAACAGGGTGCCTTTCCACTGGGACCAGCCGTCCAATCAAACGATGACAGATGCCTCACTGATGGGATGGGGGGCACACTTCCAACAACAGTTTGCACAAGGGAAATGGTCCAAAGACGAATCAAGACTGCACGTAAACCTGCTCAAGCTTCAAGCAGTCCACAACATGTGCAAACACTTACTCCCTTAAATCCAAGGCTCTTCTGTGAGGATCCTCACCGACAATATGACAACTATGTTTTACATCAACCGCCAAGGGGGTGCGAGATCCCAGTCACTATGAGCAGAGGCAATCAGGCTTTGGAATTGGTGCAGCTGCCACAATATTACCATTTTGGCAGAATACCTGCCTGGAGACAAGAACATTATGGCAGATACCCTCAGCTGCAACGTCCTCACAGAACACGAGTGAGAACTATATGATCAGATCACCCACAAGCTGTTCCACCAATGGGGCAACCACAGATAGCTCTCTTTGCCACCATGCAGAATTCCAAATGCCCCCAATACTGCTCCCGAGCGGGCATAGGGCGCAACTCCTTGGGCGATACCATGCTTCTCACTTGGGGGGGACACCTATTATACACCTTCCCACCTATTCCTCCCATTCCTAGAGTCCTCCAGAAGATACAGATGGATGGGGCCCGAGTGATCTTGATAGCCCCAGCCTGGCCTTGACAAACATGGCTCATATGTCTTTATCACCTGTCTCTACGACCTCCCTACCTGCTTCCGAACCACCCAGATCTGCTCTCCCAGAACCAGGGGTCAATGCTTCAACCCCAACTACAAACGCTGCACCTGACAGCATAGTACCTATCTGGTTCTCGGAACCAGAGCAACAGTGCTCCCAACAAGTGAAAAATGTTCTGCTGCATAGCAGGAGACAAACGACATGCAAGACTTACCTATACAAGTGGCACCGGTTTACACGGTGTTGTGTACACAGGCCACTTGAACCATCCAGGGTACCGCTCCACCAAGTACTGGAGTACATCATGCACCTAAAACAACAGAATTTGTCAATTTCATTGCTCCGGGTGCACATGACCGCCATTACAGCCTTCCACCCTCCCATTGATGGGTTTTCCATATTTGCACACCCCATCTCAAAAAGATTCTGGAAGGGCCTGCAGAATCTTGACCCACCTCAAAAACCAATTCCCCCACGTGGGACTTAGAATTGGTCCTACTCTCACTCACAAGACCACCCTTCAAACCAATGGCAACCGCACCACTTACCTTTTTTACCATGAAAACGTTGTTCCTTTTGGCGATCACTTCTGCAAGGTGGGTCAGTGAACTTGCAGCTCTCATGGCCCCACTTCCATACATGACCTTTCACAAGCACAAGGTCATCCTGCAGCCACACCCTTCCTTCTTATCCAAAGTGAACACAGAATTCCATATCAATGAACTGATAATCCTTCCCACTTTCTACTCAAAACTACATCATTCCAGGGAAGAAGCCATATTACACATCCTGGACGTCAGAAGGGCAATTGCCTTCTATCTCGCTAGGACTGAATCCTTTCAATCATCCCAGAGATTGATGGTTTCCCTGGCTGAAAGGTCCAAGGGAAAACCACTATCTTCCCACCGCATATCAAAGCTCATAACATCTTGCATTATTACATGCTACTTGCTCCAGAATAGAGCATTACCAGTGAATCCAAAGGCCCTCTCTACCAGAGCTATGGCGACATCAGCTGCTTTCTAAAAGGGAGTCTCACTCCAGGAAATATGCAGACCAGCGACATGGTCAGCTAATCATACCTTCATAAAGCATCACGCTATTACACCATGCTCCACAACAGATACCACAGTAGCCAATGCGGTTCTCTGCACAATCTGTAGCAATTAATTGAAGCCCACCGTCCATCTCAATGGGCACTGCTACACAGTCACCAACCGTGGAGCACCCAAAGGGACATCACTTGAAGAAAGAGAAGTTACTCACTTCCTGCAGTAATGATTGTTCTTTGAGATGTGTGTCCCCGGGGGTGCTCCATGACCTGCCCTCCTCCCCACTTCTTTGGGAAATAATAGCAGCCCACGAAGATGTCAAAGAAGAAACAGGGGAGAAGCGGGCTGTGCGTGCTACTTCAAAGTTGGGAGCGCCGCTCTCTGCTTGCGCATGTGCAGCCTGCCTGATCACTGCTCTCAAAGTCTCTGATCTGTGGTGCCAGGACAAGCTTGACACCAACTGTGGAGCACCCATGGGGACACACATCTCAAAGAACAATCACTGCACAAAGTGAGTAACTTCTCTTTTTCAAACTGTCTGCATAGTATATAAATAGGAGATTTGTTGGATTCGCTCAGTACTGGTCTCAGAGAGAATGGTTTATAATGAATTTTGTTTTACTTTATTCTCACATTCTTGCTGTATTTAATTTTACTTTTAAATGAGCCAGCATTACACAGAAATGAGATCTCTCTGTGGACTGCAGAAGAAACAGCTATTGCCAATATATAAATACATTGTATATTTCCAAAGTTTGTTCTTTTCTTTCTTTCTTTCTTTCTTTCTTTCTTTCTTTCTTTCTTTCTTTCTTTCTTTCTTTCTTTCTTTCTTTCTTTCTTTCTTTCTTTCTTTCTTTCTTTCTTTCTTTCTTTCTTTCTTTCTTTCTTTCTTTCTTTCTTTCTTTCTTTCTTTCTTTCTTTCTTTCTTTCTTTCTTTCTTTCTTTCTTTCTTTCTATAATCAAGATGAACCAGAAGAGGTTTAAAATAAATTAAATTTTAATTTGCATGCCAGCAGTTAGCTCATTACCATGGGCAAATATCAGCCCGGTTTGCTTTGAGACGTCTCTGTGTTTTTATGACTTTAAGGAGTAACTGCTTGAAGACCCTTAGAGGATTATGTGTGCCAGTTTTCATTCAAAATGAGTTTTTGAAGAGCATTAGAAGGAGCTGCTCACATATTGTTTTGAAAAGGCTGGTCAAAACACAGATTTCCTTTTTTCAGATAAAGCTGCTCTCTAACATAGCAGTGTTGGCTGCTAATAGTCTTGCCATACTGTTATTCCAAGCAGAGCTTATCAGGTGTCAGCATCCTGTTGTGATCTGGACTTTTCCTGTATTAAAGCAGGAGTACAGAATGGGATCCCCAGAGGCCTCAAGAGAGCACAAAATGGGATGTTCATGGCACTTCTTTTGGTTCAAATAGCAACAAGGAGCTATAACCTCTGAATGCAGATCAGCCTGGAGTTATGAACCTCAGCTGTCAGATCTGGCAACCATGCAAGCACAGGAGGCAAAAGGACTAGAACAAGCCCTTTCCATTGTTCCTTGGTCATTATTCAGTGCTGGCTTCAATGATTTTTCTCATGAATCTTCTCTCCCTGGGATATAGTCTCCCCCTCTTTAATCAATAGAGGTTGCCTTGGTCAAATAGCTAACCATAGTCTGACTCTGTTTTATATGTTGGGGATTAAGTAGTCATTCTGCAAGAGTCAGGTGGACAACAGGATGCTGTTCCGTTTTCGTGGAGTCAAGATCTGAGATGCCACTCTAATGGTTACATCTACACTGGCATGTACACTTGCTTATTGGACCATGAATATGCTCATGCATTTTCCCTATATTTGCACTAGTGTCCACATCTGCTCTGCTAGACATGGGTATAACTCATACATTTATTTACTTCGGGGCTGCTGCTGTTGTTATGCAATGCTGTATTTTGAAGATGGGTATCCCAGGGTTCTCTGCAATCCAGGAACTCTCTTGCTGTGTGCTGTGGCCACTGTTCTGCCCCTTCACAAATTTGGCAGTACCTATGTCTGACCATGTCTCCCTGCCTCACCCCCACCCCCACTAATCTGAGTAGAAGACAAGGCGAAAATGAGCGAAGATGTGGTTTTGCTATATCAGTGCAGACCCTGCTGGGTATTGCCTGGTTTGCAACATCAGACAGTGAGGGTATGTCTACACTGCAGATTTTTTTCAGAAAAACTGACATTTTTCCGAAAAAACATCACTTACGTCCACACTGAAATCGTGTTATTTGGAAAAAAAATCGAAAGAACAGAGGAATTTTTTCCAACATTGGTAAACTTCTTTCTATGAGGAAGAAGCCTTTTTCTGAAAGAGGTATTTCAGAAAAAGGTGTGTGTGGATGGGAAAGAGGGAGTTCTTTTGAAAGAAGAGGAAAGAGGAAAAAAAGCACAGGTGCCCTGGTGGCCACTCCATTGATAGTAATCACAGCTTACATGTGAGATAGCATCTATTCAGTGTGGACACTATCTTTCAAAAAAGCAGATCACTTTTTTGATGTGCTTTTGCTGTGTAGACACTTTTTTTTGGAAGAAGTTTTTTCGGAAGAACTTTTCCGGAAAAACTTCTTCTGAAAGAAGCCTGCAGTCTAGACATAGCCTTAGAGACATGGCAAACCACTTCAGGGTTGAAAAGCCCACTGTTAGGGCTGTGGTTGTGCAGGTTTGCAAAGCACCATGATCTACCCAAATCAATGGAGTAAATCTTGAGCAATAGATAAATGTTAATATCTAGGAACCCATCTCTCTGCCCTTCCCCTGGCAATGGGGGAACAATGGGAGAAATCTGTTTTTGAGGATAAATGGGGATGTGGTTTAGGAGGCAAGCACTTGGTGGCCTATTGGGACTCCCACAAGCTCATTGTTTTCCTCCTGGATGGTTAGGGGCTCTCCTATGAGAGGTTTTGGTTGCCAGGGGTTTTTGTGGTACCAGGAGTCCAGCAGGCTCCCTCTGGTTAGGGATTGGCTCCTCTGGCTCAGAAGTACCCTTGGTGGCTGCCAGAAGAGGAGGTGATAGTTCATGAACAGGTGTCATAGAGTTTAAGGCCAGAAGAGACCTCCAGGTCACCTAGTCTGGACTCTTGTATATCACCCAGCACCCCCACACTAAATGCAACAAGTGAAATTGGACCATCAGGAGACTAGACTATCCTGTGCCACGGTAGGAGACTAGGAGTGATGAAGATGCAACAATGCCCAAGACCCCTGTAATGTAGGAAACTGATTAATTGGCATATGCCCAGCTCATTTTGGTACATGACCTTTATCCACATGCTGGAGAGAAAAGTGAAGAAAACCCCCAAGGTCACGGGCAATCTGACCTGGGGGAAAATTCCTTCCCATTCCTAGGTATGGCAAACAGTTAGAGCCTGAGTATGTGAGCAAGAACCAGCTAGCCTTGGAACTGAAAGAAAAGAAGTTTGATGGCACCTCAAGCTCTAGTCCACTCAGAGCTGCAATTCATCTGCAAATTTAATATAATCAAATTAGGACTGAATAAGGATTTAAAATGGTTCTGTCACTAGAAAGGCAATTTTCCCTCTATTGGTATTCATATCTCTCTATTAACTGCTGGGAGTGAGCCACATCCACCCTGACTGAATTGTTCTCGTTAACACTGGTCCTACACTTGATAAGTAATGCTCTTCTTCTGATATACTAGTGTGTGTATACACACACATGCACATAAATAAGTGCCACAGGACTCCTCATTGTTACAGCATCAGGTGGATCCCAAACTCATTTGGCCACCAGTTCTATTTGCCTCTGCATCAAAGAATGTTTCAATTCCCTAAAGTGTGTCTCCTGCTCTAGGAACCACTTCATCAGTACTTCTGCTGAGGAGCCTGATCCCTCTATGTCCTGAGAAACTCAAACTGCTCTTGTTTCTTCCTGTCCACACCAACAAGCACTGCAGATTCTTCAGGGTCCTCCTCCATCTTCCTCTGTTATCTCTGGTGTGCTGCTCCTGCCACCTTGATAAAATGGCTTCTCTCTTAGGAGTCAAAGATCCTACCAGTCATAAGTGCAGCATTAATTTCTTTCCTTTGGAAGAAGCCAAGAGTTCCCATCACATACTATGATTTAGTTATGGAAGGTCACAATTTTGGTACTTTTCAGCATTCTAAGAATGTCACTGTAAGGGTAGCCTTGGTTCTCAGAAAATATGTGCAGGAAGGAGTAGAGGCTGGGGAGAAACATGTGCTAATGATTTTTTTAAATTAAAATTAAAATTTGTCCTAGTATCACGAGGTGTTGGGGCGACTACATTATCAGTTAACAATTTCTTCTGTAAAGAAGGCCATCATTCTGAGAACGAGGGAGGTTTCAAGGTACCAACAAAAGTATATTTCTAGTACTCTGGAGGAGATCTGGCATTCTATGCCAGAGTAGTGTTTCTGCAAATGATCACCCTCTATAGGATGCTGAATGGAAGGAGTTGGCCAATTATAAAGATACACCAATCACATTTGCACTTCGCTCCAGATGGAGTTTCTGCAACACTAGGAATTTGCACCTGACACACACAGCTAGGGAGACTGCAAACACTTTGGAGGAGCGGCCTAAAATTCAAAGGGATCTTGATAAGTTGGAGAACTAGGCCAAAAAAATTCAACAAAGAGAAATGTAAGATGCTACTCATAGTTTAGAAAAACCAAATGGCACAAATGCAGAAAGGGTGATAACTAGCTTGTCAGCAGCACTGCTGAGAAGGATCTGGGACATGTCATGGTCATAACCTCAACATGACTGAATAATGCAATTGTGTTGTAAATAAAAGCAGATACAGTTTGGATTGCACTAACAGAGGTATCGAATGTAAATTATGGGAGGTGATAATACTGCACTGCTTGGTGCTGGTTAGGCCTCAGGTGCAGTTCCGTGTCCAATTTTGATCATCTCTGTATAGAAAGGATATAGGAAAATTGGAAAAAATGCAGAGGCAAGTGATAGAGATGACGAAAGGGATGAAATGCAAGCCATATGAGCAAAGGTTGAAGAAACTGAGTATATTTAGTTGGGAAAAAAAGGAGATAAGGCGGGGGGGGGGGGGGGGGGGGATGAATTGACATTTTCTAACTGGAAACACAGGCTCAGTTTGTATTAACATGTTGTTGACACTCAAAATGGAATATTATAAAATTGTAGAAAGGTAGGGCTAGAAGGGACCTTGAGAGATCATCAAGTTCACCCCTTGGTGGTAAGGCAGCACCAGGTAAACCTTGGTCATCCCTGACAGATGTTAGTCCAACCAATTCTTAAAAACCTCCAATGATGCAGACACCACAATGTTCCCTGAAAGCCTATTTCAGAACTTAATTACCCTAATGGTATTAAGAAGGATTTTCCTAATATCGAACCTAAATCAGCCTTGCTGCTGATTAACACCATTACTTCTTGTTGTACTTTTAGTGAACATGGAGAATAATTAATCAATGTCCTCAAAAACCTGAGGCACCTTTATAACAGTTCTTAACATCCTTGAAGACTGTTATCAGGTCCACCTCTCAGTCTTCTTTTCTCATGACAAATCTTGCCCAGTTTTTTTAACCTTTCATCATAATTCAGATTCTCTATTTTTTTCCTAATCTGTGTTGCTCTCCTTTGGATTCTATCCAGTTTTGCTTTCTTTTTTTTTAAAGTGTTGTGCCCAGAAGTGGACACAGTACTCCTCAACCATCTTCCAATACTTGAAAGGCTACCATAAACAGATGGAGAAAACTTGTTCTCTATTGCCACAGAAGGCAGGACAAGAGGCAGTGGGTTTGAACTGTACCATAGAGATTTAGATTAAATCTCAGGAAAAACTTCCAAACAGTAAGGACAATGAAACAACTGCCTCTGGAAGTCACGATAGTTCCCTCACTGGAGGTTTTGAAGAGGCTGGTTAGTCATCTGTCCTGCTGTTTATACATTGCGGCTGTGTCTACATTGGCACCCTTTTCCGGAAAAGGGATGCTAATGAGACAAGTCGGAATTGCAAATGCAGCGGGGATTTAAATTTTCCCCGCGGCATTTGCATGAACATGGCTGCCGCTTTTTTCCGGCTCGGGGCTTTGACCGAAAAAAGCGCCAGTCTAGACGCGGCTCTTGCGGAAAATAAAGCCTTTTCCGGAAGATCCCTTATTCCTGATTTTAAGAGGAATGACCTAATACTCTAATAGCAAAATGTGAGGGTAAAGAAAGAGAAGATATGAACACTCAGTACAAAATTGAGATGTTAAGAATAAAATTAATCGAAGAACTTATAGAAAATAAATTAATTGTCTGTAAATGAGTGCTAGGAACCAAAGTAGCAAACAAGAGAAACTGGAATTGATCGTTCATGACTATAAATTTGATCTAATATATATATTATTGAAACTTGGTTGGATGGTTGGACTGTTAAAAAGAATGGTTATGACTTATTTAGGAAAGGTCAAGTGAGCAGAAGGGGAGAGAGAGCACTTTATATAAAAATGGAATTGCCTGTTTCTGAGTCACTGATAACTCAAAAGAAAATGATATTGATTGCTTAAGGATGGATGGTACTAATGGATAAAATGCAAGACAGGGTGTTAGCTGGTGTCTGATACAGATCACCAAATCACATTGGGAACAGATGACTGACTCTTTATGTACTTATCTCTAATCTGTAAGAAAAAAAGATGTGTGATCATGGGGAATTTCAATTTGAGTGACATATGCTGGAGATCTCATGCTGCCAGTACTAAAACATCCATTGAAATGTAAAATGTTGTAAGTGACAGTTTCCTAACTCAAAAAATGTTTCATTCAACATGGAGAACTTTTACATTAGACCTTGCCTTGACAGAGAAAGAGGAACTGAGCCCAGAACTAAAAATGAATGGTAATTTAAGCACACGTGATCATGACTTAATCATATGTATAATGTTCAAACAGAATATGTCCAGACTAGCAAGCACAAAGGACAGATATACTATATGCTTGGAACTTTTAAAAGATCTATTTTCAAAGATGATAACAATTATGAGTCAAATCAACTGAGATGAAGGATTTAATCAGAAAAATTTGTTGTTTCGGAACACTTTTTATTAGATGCCTGAAAGCCACAACTGAGGTAGAAGTCCATACTGGTTAAAAAACTGATATGACTTATAGGAGAAGTGAACAGAGCTTTCTCTATATGTATATGTATAGAAAAATGTACATAGACACACACGAACAGACACAAATTGAAGAAAGGGAAAGTTGACAGTAATGAGCATAAATCAGAAGAAAGGAGTTGTAGAAAATGAATGATAGAAACAAAGGAACACAGAGAGGAATCTATTGCCAACAGAGTTAATGTCAATAAGAAATGTTTTAATTACATTAGGAACAAAAAGAATCCTAACAATGATATTGGTCCCATATAAGATGGAAATGGTAGAATTATCAATAATATGAAGAAAAGAAAACAGGGCTCAATAAATATTTCTGTTCTGTATTTGGGGAGAAATGGTTGAACCTTTCTATTCCAGCACCCATGAGAACTGATTGTTGCTAAATCAGAGAATTTGCCTGACCATGGAAGGTCAATATTATCTAGTGGCATTACTAACACTTCCACTGCTTACTGGGCTTGAAGAAAACATTTAGGAGAAATTAGAGCTAAATAACAGCACAGAACACTGAGATCCAAGACTGGTGACTGTAAACAAACTTTATGGGACCTTGGGAAACTTGGCTACACTCATGAGAAGTGGACATCTGGGTAACTAAAATCATGCTGAACCATGGATGTTGCCTGACCAGAGAATGCCAGACTAGTGAGGTTCAACCTGTAGTAATGTCCTATTACAACACTTTTTCAATTCCACTAGTATCTTATGTTAATCAGAAGTACTAATGTTAGACATTTTAAACTCAGTTGGTATGGATACCCTGCATCTAAGAACTTTTTAAAAGAGATGACTGAGGAAACTGCTGGACAATTAATGTTGATTTTTCAAAATGTTTTGGAACACTTGCAATCTAATTTTATGCCAGTATTTAAAAGGAGAAAACAAGCTGACCCAAGTCTTTACAGACCTCCAACCTGACATTGATTCCAGGCAAGATAATAGGGTGGCTGATGTCCTATCTATTAATAAAGAATTAAGAGAGTAATATAATTAATGCCAATCAACATGGCAAATAGATTCTGTCAAACTAACTTGATAAGGTAATAGTGTTGATGTGAGATACTTGGACTAATGGTATCAGTCTTCTAAAAAGTATTAGTCTTCTACTGCATGATGTTTTAAGTAAAAAAAAATCCTAGAAAGATATAAAATTAGCATGGCACACATAATTTGGATTAAAAGCTGGTTAATTGATAGGTCTTGAAATCTGATTGTAAATGGTGAATCATCACTGAATGGGTGTGTTTTTAATAGGGTCATATAAGAATCAGTTCTTTGCCCTATGTTATGTATTTTTACATAATGTTATATAATACCCTACATTATGCATTTTTATTAATGACCTGGAAGCAAACATAAAATCATGCATGATAAAGTCTGTAGATGACACAAAAACTGGGGGAGTAGTAAATAATGAAGACAGTACACAGATGGAGAGCTTATCTGGATCACTTAGTAAATTGGGTGCAAACAAATAATATACATTTTAATCAGGTGGAATGTAAATGTATACATCTGGAAAAAAAGAATATAGGTCATATTTATATGATGGGGATCTCTGAATTGATCCTCATGAGTTTCTAGTGAAATGCCATGGCCAGAGAACTAATGTTATCCTTAGATGCATAATCAGGGAAATCCCAGTAGGGAGTACAGAGGTTATATTACCTGTGCACTTTTCACTGTTACTGGAATACTATATCTAGGTCTTGTGTCCACAACTCAAGGAGGACATTAATATATTGAAAACAATGGCACCTTAGAGACTAACAAAAATATATAGGATCATGAGCTTTCCTGGGGAAGATCTACTTTGCTAGATGAGTTGGAGTGGTAATAACAGAATCCAAGATATATAAACAGCAAAAGAAGTACCTGTCAATTGTAGGACCTGTGTTAATGAAGCTAATTAAATGAGCTGGATGTATCCATTCATAGCTTTTGCTGATAAAATGCTGATGTCAATCATAGGGAAACTGGCTTTGTAGTGCATTAACCAGTTATTGTCTTTGTTCAAGCTCAGGATAACAGTGCCAAATTTGTAGATGAATTCCAGTTCTGCAGTTTCTGTCTGTAATTAGATGGTGAAATTCTTTTGTAGAAGAATGGCTACTTTAAATCCATGACTGAGTGACCAGGTAGGTTAAAATATTCCCCACGTTTGTGTGTGTTACCACTCCTGATGTCTGTTTTGTGTCCATTAATTCTTTGTTGCAGAGACTGTCCAGTTTGGCCAATATACATGGCAGAGGGGCATTGCTGGAACTTGATGGCATATATCATATTAAAGGATGTGCACTTATATGAGCCCCTGATGTTGTGGCTTATGTGGTTAGGTCCTATAATGGTGTAGCTTGTATAGATGTGTGGACAGAGTTGGAAATGGGGTTTTTTTGCAGGGAGTGTGTGTATCTGAGGTGTGGTGTGTGGCTTCTGGAAAGGATTTGCTTTGGTTTGGAGGGTAGCCTGTAGGCGAGGATTGGCCTGTCTCCCAAGGCCTGTGAAAGTGAGGGATTGTTTTTCAGGATAGGTTGTTGATTGTTATTGATGTGCTGGAGGGGTTTAAGGAGGGGCTGGAGCCTGTAGGTGATGACCAGTGGTGTTGTTTTTTTTTTCCTTGTTGGGCCTTTTTTGAAGTAGTTGATTTCTGGGTGCTTGTCTGGCTCTGTCACTCTCTTGCCTCATTTCCCCAAGTGGGTATTTACATTTTAAGAATGCCTGATAAAGATTTTGTAGGTGTTTGTGTCTGTCTGTGTGATTGGAGCAAATCTGGATATATCTTAGGGCTTGGCTGTAGACAATCAATCATGTGATGTGTCCTGGATGGAAGCTAGAGGCATGCAGGTAAGAATAGCAGTCAGTATGTTTCCAGTATAGCGTGGTGTTTATGTGATCATCATTTATTTGTACTGTAGTGTCAAGGAAGTGGATTTCTTGTGTGGACTGATCCAGGCTCAGGTTGATAGTGGGATGGAAATTGTTGAAATCCCTGTGGAATTCTTCAAGGGTCTCCTTCCTGCAGGTCCATGTGACGAAGATGTCATCAGTGTAATGTAAGTAGAGGAAGGGTACAAAAGGACGAGAGATGTGGAATCATTGTCCAAGCTCAGCCATAAAAACATTGGCATATTTTGTGGCCATGCAAGTACCCATAGCAGTGCTGCTGACTTGAAGGTATAAATTGTCCCAAAATTGGAAATAGCTGTGGGTGAGGACAAAGTCACATAGTCTGGCCACCAACTTGTGCTGTGGCATCATCAGGGATAGTGTTCCTGACAGCTAGTAGTCCATCCTCATGTGGAATGTTGATATATTGGAATTAATATATTGGAAAGGGTTTGGAGAAGAATCAGTAGAATGACTAAAGCAGGGATTTTGGGTTGGGGGCCACTGACCCACAGAAAAAATCAGTCAGGCAGGGGACAGAAGGAGCTGGAGTTCCAGTGTGGGCTCCCCAAGGCTGGGGGGGAGGAGCCCTGCACCCCAGGGGCTGGATCCAGGCAAGCCGGGGACCGCATCTGGCCTCGGGCCTAAAGTTCCCCACCCCTGGACTAACAGATTAGAAAATTTGCAGTATAGTGAAAGACTCAAAGAGCTCCATCTATTCAGGTTAACACAGAGAAGGTTAAAGGGTGACTTGATCACAGTCTAGAACTACCTACATGGGGAACAAATATTTAATAATGGGCTCTTCAGTCTAGCAGAGAAAGGTATAATAAGTTCCAATAACTGGAAGTTGCATCGAGACAAATTCAGACTGGAAATAAGGTGTACATTTTTCATGGTGAGAGTAATTTATCATTGGAACACTTTACCAAGGGTCATCATGGATTCTCCATCACTGGTAATTTTAAAATCAAGATTGGATGTTTTTCTAAAAGCCCTGCTCGAGAAACTATTTGGTGGAAGTTCTATGGAGTGTGTTATGCAGGAGATCAGATTAGCCAAATCAGAGCCAAATTAGAGATCAACATTTCCCCAAAGCACCACAGCAGTAGAACTGTTGTGATGCTTTTCATTGTGGTATACTATAATTTCACTTCTCAGCCTATTAAAGGCTAAGATCAAATGTATCTTAAAACAGTATGATAGGAAATATGTAGTGTATGTGCGTGTACATGTGTGTACTTTAAAATATAGATAATTCTAACAGCTAAATGACTGATCAACTATTAACGTATTATCAACTACAATTGATTAATAACATAGTAAAAGCACCCTTAACCATCCTTAGTTAATAACTTAGTTTGACTAACAATTACATCACAGTGTTTTAATATCACATGCTGCAAAGAGCCACAGGAGACACATTAAAGAGTCACTTGAGGCTTAGGAGACTCAGTCTGAGTATCACTAGCCTAGATGATCACAACAGTCTCTTCTGGACTTGGACTCTATAAATGTCACTAATTACATTTTGCCTACTATATTTTCTTGGGTCTATTCTTTATTAATGAGCCAATAACTATGGAGACACTCTCTCTCTTTTTTGTGTGTGTTGCCTTTGGTTTGTTTAATCTCTTATGCCCATTTTCCCCCCTTAAATTATGCTTCAGTACACATTTTACAAATTGATGGGAATATTTAATATTTAAGTGGTTGCAGTGTACTTTTTACTTCTACAAGACACATGCTTCCTCGTGGGAGTTTGCAGTCGGCGTATACAGTACAAATCAGACACAATGCACTGACGGCCTAATTCTGCAAGGTTTTAAGCATGCTAACACCCTTTAACTGCCAATTACTTTAGTAGGAATAGTGAATGCATTGCTTTTTTAGATCTGGGTACTAGGAGAGCTGAAGGAAAATGGTATCTTATAACATCTGTCATAGTGCAAATGTGTTGTACAGTTGTATTAGAAATGATCTATTGTGTTAAATCTAACTTTTAATCTCCCTTTCAACCTACCCCATGGCTTTTGATATTTTCTATCTGGAAATGGGCTCAATTTGTATCAACATGTTCCTGACACTCAAACTGGAATAGCATAGAATTGGAGAAAGGTAGTGTTGGAAGGGACCTTGACTGATCATTAAGTCCTGTGCTGAGAAAGGACCAGGTAAACCTTGATCATCATTGACAGATGTTTGTCCAGCCAATTCTTAAAAACTTCTAATGATGCAGATACCACTTAATTATCCTAATGGTTAGAAGGCTTTTCCTAATATCATACCTAGATCAACCTTGCTGCAGATTTACACCATTAGGGTATGTCTAGACTACATGCCTCTGTCAACGGAGCCATGTAAACTAGTTTACCCGACATAGTCAATGAAGTGGGGATTTAAATAATCCCCGCTTCATTTAAATAAAAATGGCCACCGCGCTGTGCCGACAATCAGCTGATCCGGCACAGCGCAGTTCTAGACGCGATCGGTCGACAAGGGAAGTTTTGTCGACCGCTCCTGTAAACCTCGTTTAACGAGGCATAAGGGAGCGGTCGACAAAGGCTTCCCTCCATTGACGGAGGCATGTAGTCTAGACATACCCTTACTTCTTGTCATATCTTTAGTGAACATGGAGAATAATTAATCATCACTCTCTTTATAACTGTTCTTAACATTACTTGAAGACTGTTATCAGGTACATCTCTTAGCCTTCTTTTCTCATGATGAAACTTGTCCCAATTTTTAACCTTTCATCATAATTCAGGTTCTCAAACATTTTACTAATCTCTGTTGCTCTCCTTTGGATTCTATCCAGTTTTGCTTCCTTTTTTTTAAAAGTGTGGTGTGTCCAGAAGTTGACACAGTACTCTAGATAAGGCCTCAACAATTCTGAGTAGAGCAGGACATTTACCTCTTGTCACTACATGCCAGAATATATTAGCTTTGTTTGTTTGTTTGGGATTTTTTTTTTGTAACTGCATCACATTGGTGGCTCATAGTCAGTTTGTGATCCGCTTCAACACCCAGATCCTTTTCAGCAGTAGTATCACCTCACCAGTTATTCCCCATTTTCTAACTATGCATTTGATTTTTCCTCTGTAGTTGTCTTTATTGAATTTCATCTTGTTGATTTTAGGTCGATCCTCTAAATAGTCAAGATTATTTTGAATCCTGGATCTTGTGCCTCAAGGGGCTTGCAACCCCTCCCAGCTTGATGTCATGCATACATTTTAGAAGCTCACTCTCCACTTCTTTATGCAAGTCATTAACGAAGATATTGATTAGTACTAGATCAAAGACTGAGTACTGCAACATGCCACTAGGTAGTCTAGTGCCTTCCCTATTTGAGAATGAACCTAGGAAGCTAATCTTCCAACCATTTGTGCAAGCATCTTATAATAATTTCATGTAGACCACATTTCCCTAACTTTCTTATGAGAAAGTCTTATTGGTCTGTAAGCCTCATTAAAGTAAAAATATATCACATCTACTCTTTCTATTGTACACAATAGGCCAGTAACTCTGTCAAAGAAGGAAATTAAGTGGGTTTGGCATGCTTTGTTCTTGGCATATCCATGCTAATCCTTAATTCCATATTATTCTCCAGGTGCTTATAAAATGATTGTTTAATAAATTGTTCCAGGTATCAAAGTTATGCTGGCTAATCTATCATTTTCCAGGTCCACTTTATTCACCTTTTTAAAGATAGGGACTATCTTTGCCCTGGCCCAGTGCTCTGGGATATCAGGCATCTCAAAGAAAATTGCTAACAATTCTGAGATTACTTGAGTTTAGTGGTCACCAACTGATCAATTGTGATTGACTGGTTGATCTCTTCATCAATCAAGATCAGCAGGCTGCTTGCTCCAGCTCCACATTGCTGGCCTATTTCCAAAAACAGCCAGTGTGGACCTATGTGAGTGGCTGTTTTTGGGAATGGGCCAGCAATGTGGAGCTGGAGCAGATACACTCATCCCCTGCAAAAACCCATTTCCAACTCTGTCCAGACAGCTATACAAGCAACACCATTATAGGACCTAACCACATAAACCAGGTCCCACAATTGACAGGTACTCCTGTAAACCTCATTTCACAAGGCATAAGGGAGCGGTCGACAAAGGCTTCCTTTGTCGACCGATCCGCGTCTAGACTGACGCTCTGTGCCGGATCAGCTGATTGTCGCACAACACGGTGGCCATTTTTATTTTAATGATTTAAATCCCCGCTTCATTGACTATGTTGGATAAACTAGTTTACATGGCTCCGTCAATGGAACCATGTAGTCTAGACATACCCTTAGGGTACATTTAGACTACAAGCCTCTTTCGAAAGAGATCGAGTAGACCAGCGGTTCTCAAACTTTTTGGGCTCCGGAGCCCTGTACATGCGTAAAAATTTATGCGGAGCCCCAGCGGTCCACTGATTGTATGTGTTGTACCTATTGATGTTTCCAGTTTGTCAACCTCGCAGAGCCCCTGGAGATGTCTCGCGGAGCCCTGGGGTTCTGTGGAGAACTGTTTGAGAAACACTGGTCTAGACAGCCACAAGACTTTTGAAAAAGCAATCCATCTTTTTGAAAGAGAGCACCCAGGCAATCTGGACGCTCTCTTTCGAAAAAGCCCTGTTTGCATTCAAGAACACCTTTTTGGAAAAAAGGCATTCTTTCTCGTAAAAGTAGGCTTACCAATATTGAAAAAAACACTGCTTTCTTTTGATTTAATTTCAAAAGAATGTAACGGCAGTCTAGATGCAGGTGAATTTTTTTTTTTTTTAAAAGGCCACTTTTTTTTAAAAAACTCGGTAGTCTAGACACAACCTCTGGAAGACTCTGGCTCTGTGGAAATCATTTAAACACATGCTTGACATTACTAAGGTTATTTCTGTACTACAAACTATGGGTATGTCTACACATCAGCGTTATTTTGGAATAACTGACTTTATTCCGAAATAGCAAAAGCATGTCTACACAGCAAGCCGTTATTTCAAAAGAATGTCGAGCTGGAGGACTTGTTACTCCAAATCCTGTAACCCTCATTTCACGAGGAGTAAGGGAAGATGAAAGAGGAGTGTTCTTCCTTCAGCTTCCTGCTGTGTGAACAGTGCCAAACGCAATTGACGTAGCTGAAGTTGAGTAGCTTAATTTGACTTTTACTCTGCTGTGTCGACATGCCCTATGACTGTGATTTACCTTCTAATATACTCATACTTGTACCAGCTTTCATTGCATTAGCACGAGTATAAACAGCAGTGTAGCTGCAATAGCATGAGTAGTGACAGTGGAGGCACGACTGTGCTGTGCCAGTTTGAGGCAGGTTTGTATTCAGCACAGCTCAGCCTTGCTTCACTGCAGCTAGCCCTGCTACCATGGCTACACTGCTATTTATACCCATGCTAGCTTGATGAGAGCTTCCATGAATAAATGTACATGAGTAAAGGAAACACATCCACACTCCTATTTCACAGTGGAGACGTAGTCTTAGTCACAAACTTTGCACCCCATTGATGTAAAAGTTAAGCACACATTCAAGTGCATTGTGAAATAAGAATTATTTTCTGAACTGGAACCTCTATGAGCTGCCAACAGGGATGATCTCATCTAAAATATTACTTGATGTATGTCCAAGTCATGTAGTTAGCTACCCAGTAAAACTTTTAGCCACCAATATACTTCTTTTAACCTGCATTTTGTCTGTTTTGTCAATACTATTGGATTATATTGACTGTAGAATAAAATGCTGAAAGTATCTTAACTTTGCAATATGAGAATTACACACCTGCAATGCCAAAAATCAAGAATGGAAAGCACAAATTTCTAGATATAGCCATAATGAATATGGAAGAAATCCTGCAAAAAATCTTTTACAACTGAAGTACAAATAAGTTATGCAGAATCTGAACTATTACTGAAATGTGCTTGCAATTATCAGACTGCTCATTAGCATAAAAAGCAGCTAGCAAGTGATTTAGCAATTCCAAACATGAAAACAGTAAAGCTGACTTTTTATTAAATGGAAGGTCATAAACACTGTCACCTCCTAATAAGAGTTTACAATTACATCCCTTGTCAGTGGAACACATATCCATATGATGCCTATTAAGTTTAACATTGAGCTAAACATGTCTGCACTGGTTATGCATTAGTGCAATCCCACTAAGTCCATCAACACACACATTTGAATAGTATTTCTGAGAAAATCTCAGCAATGCAAATTACATGCAATATCCATTTGGACTTGGCTAAACTGGTAAAATCAACATCTGGATTCAGAGGGATCCAAATCCCAATTCCATTCCAGATAATTATCCAGACAGAAATATCTGGGTGTGATTTTGCAAACAGAGAAAAAGAGGAGGGAAATATTATTTTGGGTTGACAGTAATTCTTGACAGAAAATGACATTTGTTTGTCATATACCAGATAGCAAGACTTTTGACTGTGTTTTCAGAAGTATTTATTTTTGTTCTCAAACTGTCTTCAATGGCTATCAGAGATGCTGCAAAAATTGCAAGTGACCTCTCAAATATAGTTAAATTCACTGAGTTCTTAAAATATTGCCAGGACAGCACTGGGAATGATGTTGCCATCCTTCTGAGCAACATATAGTTAAGAACAGAGTAGGTTTCCCTTTGGAGAAATCTGAACGTACTACAATAGATTTTAGGATATTAGCTGCAATTTGAAGATGCTTGGATAGACATCAATGTGCTTTATATCACAGATAACTCCATGTATGATATCTGAATTCTTAAGAGACTGTATGCTGTGAAGAGCTGGAAGGACAAACACCCAATAGGTGTACTTAGGGTAAGGTATTGGGAGGTATGGGACCTCAGGGCAGAGGGTGGGGATGTAGGAGTCAGAGCAGGAGGGCTTGGAGGTGGGGGGGGTCTCAGGGAATGGGATGGGGGAGTGCAGGAATTAGGGAAGGGCTTGAGAGACTCAAGGCAGGGAATGAGGGTGTGGGAGTCAGGGCCAAAGGCTAGGAAGTGTGTGTGGGGGAAGGGGAGGAGGGGCTCAGGAATCAGGGAAAAGGGTAAGGGGCTTAGGGCAGAGGGGTGGGAGGTATGGAGGGTGCTCAACTGGGCTGCCTGTAGTGGCAAGAGTGGCACTGGTCCAATGATGGTGGCTGTGCCCAGGGCAGTGCTGCTGCAGTGGAGATAGCTCCCGGAATGCCTGGGGCTGTGCTGTGCTGGGCACCTGGGGCTATGGTGGGCCTGAGGATGTGGATTCCCAGGATGCTTGGGGCCATGCTGAGTCTATGGCAACAGCTCCCTGGGACACCCAGGGCAGCACTGGGCCAGTGGTAGTGTTTGCCTGGAGCTCCCAGAGCCACAGCAGGCCAGTGGCAGTCACACTCTAAGGCACCCAGGACCATGCTGGGCCACTAGTAGCAGCTGCCCAGGATGCCTATGGTGGCAGCTGTGTGAGGTGTCCTTGGAGACAGAAGCTGTGCTGCCCACCTGTCCCCCCCCCCTTTCCAAGGCTGGGGCTGAGGGCAGGGGGGCGTGGGTTGATCTCCCTCTGTGGTGAGCCGTGGGAGGCAGTGGTATGTTCACCCCCCTGTGGTCACTCTGCAGTATAACTGTCCTTCCTACCAGCCACCTCTCTTCCTGTGTTATGGGAAACAATCCAATTGTGGGCATATCCCATTTTCCTGGCACAATCAAACCCTGACCTTGCTTTAAGTTATGATAAGAGGAAGCTGCATACCAAAGTTTTTAGGAGGCGTTCTTCAGAAATGGACTCTCAGATGGATGGATGGACAGACAGACAGACACACGTTTCTAAAGTATATAGCTTTAATAAAAATATAATAAATTTGATCTATTTAATATGTATTTTAAAAGCAAATAGTGTAAAACAGAAGGAAAAATAACCTTTATACAAAGGAGTAAATAATAAGGATAATATTGATGATTTTACCTATGACAGGCCATAATTATAGTTGAACTCTTGGACACTTTGGTAAGACTCTGATCCACTCCACTTATTTTTCTTTCTGCCTCCAATTTTCTCATTCCCTGCTTGCACCTTTCTCTTTCCCCAACCTCTTTTTGTCTACTGTGGAAAATGTTACCAGTGTAAAGTATCATAATTATATCAATATTATTATAGGTCTATAACTCATTGCAAGTTATAGATATGCTCATATTCCAGGATAAGAATGGCTTTTCTTTTTGAGGTTTATCTTTAGACCCATTCCAAAGTTGCACAAATTAAACAAACAAGCAGCTTCTTAAGTGGATTAATATTGTCCACTCTGGATGTCATAGTGATATATTTATATTGAATTCAGTTTATACTTCATAATATATAGATTCTGTACTTGTATAGCAGCTAGCACAAAAAGATCCTGGTCTATGATCAGGGCCTTTTGGGCTTCAGTAATACAAACAATAAACAAACACACTGAAAGAGCAGCAGTGTCACTCTTTGTAAGACCAGCCATAGAGACAGTTTATCTTTGCAGCACTGCATTCAAAGATTTCTCTTTTGAAATCTGTTCAGACTACCTTATTAAAAGAAATGATATGAAAAGATCTAGGAATTTTGAGAAGGAATTTTCAATTAGGTATTTCATACGACTAGTTTGTTTGATGTTTGGCTATGAAAGTGATCTGGCTGGTAAAAAGGCTGCAAGGTGGATGGTTATTGTGTGGGCATTTTCTGTCATCACAATGTGAACATTCATGCTGAGGAATAAGTGTTGCATTTCACAATATCTTGAAAATTCTAATTTATGACTTTCAGTTTTTTTAAAAATGCATATACTGTGGAATATTGACAGCTTCATGATGTGGTACTCTGTGACTTCCACCTTGGAAAAAATGGTGCCCATCCCAACAATGGATTTGAGTGAGCACATCACTTTAAATGCATCCTAACTTGTGAGAATAACCCCCTCCTTATTTGGCAAAGCATTACAGCAGATGCTTAAAGCGAAACATCTGCTTAAGTGCTGTGCTGAATTGGAGTCAATAGCAGCAAAAATGAGAATGCACTCCTCTTCCACCTCATTTGATTTGAAGTGTAATGGGAACATTTAAATGTTAATACTTAGCATGGGCAATACCCTTTTCCCCCTCACCCTAAAAGAAAAAGCATTACCATACCAAAATGTATATGCAAGTCTGAATATCCAAAAGATAGGGGGTTCATTCTTAATACTTAAGTATATGCACATAGTGATTTGAGTAGCAACAAAAAATGTTAGGTATTATGAGTCATATTTTGCATTCCTTGCTCACTTTAGGGTCCCCATTAAGTAAATGAGAGAACTGGCTTCTCAAGGAATTCAAGATCAGCCCTATATTTTCCAGGTGGTTGAAAATCTGTATAGCAGTTTAGCAGTACCTTAGCCTATGACTTGGCATTTTATATAGCTGTTATATATAAAACTTTGTAACTGTGTTCTTTTTCTCACATCAAAGAAGGTTTTTTTATGACAACAAATCACTGAAATTTCATACATACTGTATGCAAATCCCTTATATTGACTGAACCGGTAGAGTTGCTCTATTTAATTAGCAGACAAGCAACACTCTGTACAGCCTATTAATAGTAGGGAAAAAAACAAGAGATACCAAGAGGATTGCATCTTTGGCAGCTTGGCAAAAGGGTTAATAGAATTCCACAAGGGAAGTTCTCTTCTTTCAGATGAAGTAGATGCCTGCAGCTGATTGTTGACCCTGCTGAGAAGCGATATCTTTCTCTATTTTTCTCTCTCTCTTTTTCGCGTTCTCATCTTGTATATTGTTCTGTGAAGAGAGGGCGGAAAAATGCATCTTGCATTTTGGAAGTCAAATCAGGTCACAACAAAATTTGTATGCATTTTCATAACTTAAAATATGTGTAAAGATTTGCAAATGTGCCATATGAATTGGGGTGCCTAAGTGATTTGGTTGCCAAAACTGAGACACCCTAAATGGATCTGGTTTGCAGAAGGGGTATAAGCAAACTCCATTAAAATATTTCAGGTTAATCAACCAAATTCACTACTCATTTGAAAATTGTAGCTAGAGATCTTTATCTGTCATTGCATCAATGCATGTGTCATAGACCTAGCTGCTCTGTTTCTTGTTCATACTCACCGAGCAGCTGTGTTTGGATCATACACTTGGATCTGCACACTTAAGAACATGAGAACATAAGAATGGCCATACTGAGTCAGACCAAAGGGCCATCTAGGCCCGTGTCCTGTTTTTTTGACAATGTCAAATGCCAGGTGCCCAAGAGGAAATGAACAGAACAGGTAGTCATCAAATATTGCTCATTCTCAGTCCTGACAAACAGAGCCATTGATGGACCTATCCTACTTGAATGTATCTACTTATTTTTTTAACCCTGTTAAAGTCCAGGTCTTTGCAACATCCCCTGGGAGTTCCACTGTGCATTGTGTGAAGAAATACTTCCTTTTGTTTGCTCTAAGCCTGATGCCTATTAATTTCATGTAGTGACCCCCAGATCTTGTGTTATGGGAGCAAGTAAATAACTCTTCCTTATTTACTTTCTCTATACCAGTCATGATTTTATAGACACCTAGCATAACCCACCTTAGTCACGTCTTTTCTAAGGTAAAAATCCAGTCACCCAGTTTTTGTGAGATTCTTTTGAAGCTCTTTGAAGTCTGCTGTGGACTGAACTATCTTGAGCATTTTTGTATCATCTGCAAATTTTGCCACCTCACTAACTACCCCTTTCTCCAGATCATTTATGAATATGTTGAACAGGACCTGTCCTATTACAGAACCATAGGTGACATCACTAGTTATCCTCTCCATTCTGAAAACTGATAATTTATTCCTACTCTTTGTTTCCTATCTTTTAACCAATTACCAATCCATGACAGGAGCTGACCGTACTTAAGGCCTTTGGTAAGGGACCTTGTCAAATGCTTTCTGGAAATCTAAGTACATTATATCCAATGAATCCCCCTTGTCCACATGCACATCCCCTCACAGAATTCTAGTAGGTTGATGAGCCATGATGTCCTCTCACAAAAGCCAAGTTGATTCTTCCTCAACCATTTATGTTCATTTATATGTCTGACAATTCTATTCTTTACTATAGTTTCAACCAGTTTGCCCAGTACTGAAGTTACAATCTGTAATTGTCAGGTTCATGTCTGGAGCCCTGTGATACGGTGTACCAAGCCTGCACTAGGGCTGTGAGAGTTACCTAGTTGAGAAGGCCCCACTCCCGCAGCTCTGTTGGGCATGCTCCGGCTGGAGGCCAGCTATAAAGGCCTGTGAAGCCACTTAGTCGGGGCTGACAGCTGATGAACAAGGAGTTACTACACCCAGATGCCTGTTGCCAGTCAGCACGAAACTGCAGCAGAAGCCCCCAGGCTGGAGGAAGGAGGCAAAAAAGGCTTTTCAGGAGAGAATGGCAGGAAGTAGGCCAGGGCGAGGAGCTGTATCCCCTGGGAGCTCGGGATGTTTCTGAAGGATTCCCTGCTGAGCTAATGGTGGTCCACTCCACTGCTGACAGAACCTTGGGCTGGGACCCAGTGGAGATGGCAGGCCCTCTTACTCCCTCTGCACCAACACCCTTCCTGTTACTATTGACTCTGGCTACTGAGCCACATTTCCCTGTGTGAAGGAAGCTTTACTATTAACTCTGGCTGCTAGGCTGCACTGCCCTGTGTGAAGAGAGCTTTGCCATTGACTTTGGCTGCTAGGCCAAGCAGTTGTTGTCCCCTTACTAAAGGTGCCTCTGACTTTTTCTGGGAGGATCCTGTGTGCTGCATTCTAGCCCTAGGGATTACAACTCCCATGAGCCCTTGAGGAAACCAGGAAGAGAAGGCTTGTCTGGGCATGTGGAGAGAAGGTCTCAGCAGTCTGGGGGCTCTCCATTTGGGACAGAGGAGCCAGGCTGCTGTGGAGGAGCCTTATCCAGTCCAGGAGCTGTTATGTTGCAGCTACAGCCTGGGAAGGAGAGCCTTTGGGACTTGGATCTAGCAGGCTGCTTCTGGGACAGCTGATTGCCCTAGAGAAGAGAGACTCTGGCTATGCCTGTAGCGTAGAAGGACTACACAACAACCAGCACACAGGAGGAGGCTGTAAGTAAACGGGCTCTTTGGGAAAGTGCTGCCTGGGACAGACCACAGAGATATAGACTAACTCTGGGTCCAAAGAGAGGCAGAGTGTCCAACCCAGGGAACCAGAACTGCTGGCATTTGGTGGAGCCTGCTCCAGTGGCAGAGGGAGTTTGCAGCTGGCTGCACAGCTTGGGCTAATACACACACAACCTACAGAGAACCTCCACTCCAGCTGAAGGTCTTCAAGCTTGCCCATGCAAGCAAGTGTCTGGGACTCTGAGTCCAGAGGAGTGCACACTCTGGGGTGGGGGTATTGCAAATGCCAGCTAGATAAGTGCCTATTACTTCTGTGTACTTTGTTAATTGATTTTATTCACTGTTACTCTGTTAAACCCTGTTTCTTTAAGGTGTGTTCATTCTAATGTAATCAATTAGATCTATATTATTTATAATTTGTAATTGTTGTTTTGGAGTTAGATCCAGATTATTGCTGGAATAATTTTATTCCTGGAGGCTCCCAAGGCACACCATTAAGTGTGTACAGGGCCAGCCAGGTGGAGGCACCACCATTATATATTCTTTATGAGCCAGGGACTGCAGCAAGAGGGTCAATAGGGAATCCCCAGCTAAACAACATCACCACTGAGGTACTCAGGATCTCCTTTTATGTTAAAACCATCAGGCATCCAGGCAAACTTGTGAGTGTAACCTGCTCCCGAGTAACCCAGGGAGGAAAAAAGGGGGGATTACACAGTCATTTAAGGTGTCTAGAAACTTTATCTCTGTATCCCATGCTGAGGTGACGTGTACCCAGTCAATGTGGAAATAGTTTAAAATCTCCCATTATTATTGAGCTTTTTATTTTAATAGCTTCTGTAATCTCCTTGACCATTTCATAGTCACTATCATCATCTTGGTCTGATGGTCTGTATTATATCCCTACTGCTAAATTCTTATTATTAGGGCATGGAATTACTGTCCATAGAGATTTTATAGTACAGTTTTTTTCCTTTCACAATTTTATTTCATTTGATTCTTTGCTTTCTTTCACATGTGGTGCCACTCCCCTCCCCGCCCCCCACAAATGACTTGTTCTGTCCTTCCAATAAGTTTTGTACTCTGCTATTACTATGCCCCATTTATTATTCTCATTACACCTCGTTTCTGTGATAACTATTATATCAATATCCTCATTTAATACGAGGCACTCTATTTCACCCATCTTATTACTTCTAAGCTTCTACCTGGGTCTGGGCAGACTATTAGTCTGGTAACACGTCTCATTAATAGAATGAGACCCTGTGGATCAGCTGCCCTGAGTCCCCCATATGTCACAAGATACCCAAGTTGTTAAAGCACACCACCCCCAATTTATAGTTTAATCCTTTAGGGCCCGTCTACACAGCAGGGCTAAAGCTGAAATAAGTTGCGCAACTTCAGCTATGTCAGTTGTGTAGCTGAAGTTGAAATAGCTTAGCTTATTTCAGCTTTTGGCAGTGTCTACACAGCAGGAAGTCAGAGGAAGAGTACTCTTCCTCCAACTTCCCTAACCCCTCATAAAATGAGGGTTACAAGAGTTGGAGTAAGAAATCCTCCAGCTCGACATTATGTTGAAATAACTGCCTCCTGTAGTGTAGACGTGGATTATGTTATTTCAGAACAACATCAGTTAGTCTCAAATAACACTGCTGTGTAGATGTACCCTTAGGGACTCATGATAGTATAAGCAAGTAATTCATGGATTTTGCAGAGAAATTACTAAACCAGTCATGCTTAGAGAAATTACAAAGGTACACAGATAGAAGCAAAATAATCCCTATCCTCACCATCCTCAGCACTGTTAAATATTCTTTGGTTTTTGTCAGTGCTTTCAGGGTCCCAGATACCATCTGCCAGGACCTCAGTTCTTTGGTTCAGTTTTCTCTTCCTAATCATGAGTTTTCCTCAGCCACAGGAGAGATGTGGCTGAGGCAAGCGTCACCCATCTTGTTCAGATCCAGTAGTCAAAAGGGAGCTTCAGGGAGCAAGTACTAACACCCTCTGTCTTGGTTCCTACCTTTTTGGTGGGGATTTTGCATTGTTCCAACTTCGCCTCCTGAAAGGAAGTTGGATAGAACTGGTTTTCCCATAGCTTGAAGCCACCTTATAATAAAGTGCTTCTATTTGAATGGAAGACTATTCAAGTTAATAACTCTCAATTCTATGGGACTTAATGTGAAAGTTGCATAATACAAAGTCTGTTAGCAAATGGCTGATTCAATATGCCTGGATGCATTTAAAGATATAGCATTTGATAAACTCAGCTAGAATTAGTCAGTCCTAGAAGGTTTAATTTCTCAAACTATTTCATAGATTCATAGATCCAATGGGCTGATAAAATTCCATGGCCATAAAGGACCATTATGGTCATCTAGACTGACTTGCTGTATAACTTAGGCAATAGAACTTTCACAAAAGTATTCTTAGAGCACATCTTCTAAAAAAAACATTCCATCTTGATTTTAAAATGGATATTTATGAAGAGTCCATCTTAACTCTTCTTGGTTATTTAGTCTCATTCTCAAAAATTATGCTTTGTTTTCAGTCTGAATTTGTCTGGCTTCAACCTCCAGCCCTTTAATCCTTTCTCTGCTGGACTGTTAAATATTTTTTCCCCATGTGGGCATGTATAGGCTGTAAACAAGTGATCTTTTTAACCTTCTTTTTAAGCTAAATAGATTGAGCTCCTTAAGTCTGCCACCATATGGCATGTATTCTAAACCTTTAACTAGTCTCATGGCTCATCTCTGAACCCTCAACAGTTTATCAACATCCTTCTTGAACTGAGGACACCAGAACTGGGTACAATATTCCAACTACAGAGGCAAAATAATTCTCTACTCTTACTTCAGATCCCTCTATTTATGTATCTAAGGATTGCATTGGTCATTTTGGCCACTATATCACACTAGGAATTAATACTCAGCTGTTTATCCAACATGCAGCTCAGATCTTTTTCAGACACACTGCTCCCCAGCACACATTTCCCCATAGTGTAAATATAGGCTACATTCTTTGTTCCTAGATGAATACATTTGGCTATATTGAAACCAAAATTATTTGCTTGTACCAACTTTACCAAGCAATATAGATCACTCTGTATCAGTGCCTTGTCCTCTTCCTTGTTTACTACCCCTCAATTTTTCTGTCATCTGTAGACTTGATCAGTTTAATGTTTTGCTCCGGGTCTATTGATAAAAAAATGTTAAATAGTATGGGGCCAAGAACTGATCCCTTAAGGACCCCATTGAACACATGCCTGCTCGAAGATGATTCCTCCTTCCCAATTCCATTTTGAGACTTATCAGTTAGGCCGCTTTTAATCGATTCAATGTGTTTGGCTACGTCTAGACTGGCATGATTTTCCGGAAATACTTTAACGGAAAAGGTTTTCCGTTAAAAGTATTTCCGGAAAAGCGCGTCTAGATTGGTCCCGGAGTTATTGTTATAACGATGCGCTTTTGCGGAAAAGCGCGTCTAGATTGGCGGTGCGCTTTTTCACAAAAGCAGAAGCCCGGAACCATTTTGAAGAGGGCAAAAGGCCACCAGACCTTTCCGGGGTGGGGACGGAGCTCCTTTCAGACACGTGCTTAAAGGGGTCTCGCCGGACAGCCGTTTGTCTCCTGCTCCCGTGCGTTGGGACCTCTGGCAGGGACTGACACCCATAGCAGCTTTGGTGGTTGCCCTCTGACTTTTGGGGACACCACCCTTTGGCCCCCAACTGCTTTTTCCTGCGTTTTCTTTCTTCTGTCCTGCTCTGTCTGCCATGGAGCCGTGGGTGGCCATGTGCCTGCTCGGGCCCCTGTTGGACAAGTGCAAGTGCCTGCAGCTCGTGCTGCAGGCCGGTGCCCTGGTGTTCCAGGACCAGGAGGCAGAGATCGCGTTTGACTCCCTCACCAGGGAGGCCCTGGCAGCCCTGTGGCATCAGCACCCCACCATGGAGAGGCCAGTCTGGAGATTAGACACCAGCACCGACTGGTGGGAGTGGCTGGTCCTCGGACTATGGGACGACCAGCAATGGCTCCAGAATTTCCGCATGTAAAAGCGGACGTTCCTGCAGCTGTGCGCCTGGCTCACCCCCGCGCTATAGAGAGTCATCACCCAGCTGCGTGCACCCATCCCCGTCAACAAGAGGGTCGCCATCGCGCTGTGGATGCTGGCCACACCGGACAGCTACCGCTCGGTGGCACAGCAATTCAGGGTGGGAAGATCAACCGTTGGTGTGATCGTCGTGGAGGTAAGTCCCAGGGGAGTGGGGTGGGGGAGGTGCTGCACTCCATGCCCAGGGCAGCCAAGACTCAGGCTGGGTCACCCAGGAGTTTGGGCCGTCCTTCCCTTGCACAGGCCTGCTGGTGGGGCGTGGGGCGAGGGGGCCCTGGTGTGTGTGTGTGTGTGTGTGCGTGCGTGAGGACAGAGGGAATCAAGGGGGCCCAAGGAGTGCACACTCACCCCTGCCGTATGTGATGTGTTCCCTTGTGTTTCTCTGCACCCTTCTGCAGGTCATCCACGCCATCAACGACGTCCTACTCCCAGAGTCATCCGCCTGCGCGCGTGGATGCTACCATGGCCGGCCGCTGCCTCGGGTTCCCCAACTGCGGGGAGCCCTGGGCGCAACCTACATCCCGTCCGGGCCCCGGAGCATCGAGCAGCCCATTTCATGAACAGGAAGGGGTACTGCTCGATTGTTCTGCAGGCCCTCATGGACCACCGGGGCCGCTTCCTGGACATCTACGGGGGCTGGTCCGGCCGGGCACACGACGCCCGCATCCTCCGCAACTCCGGACTCTTTCGCAGGCTGGAGGCGGGCACCTACTTCCCCCGGCGGGACTTGACTGTCAGGGATGTGCCTATGCCCATCTGCGTCATCAGGGACGCGGCCTACCCCCTGCTGCCCTGGCTAATGCGGCCCTACACGGGGCAGCTGGAGCAGAACCGGGCCCGGTTCAACGACCGCCTCAACCGGGCCCGAAATCCGGTGGAGCTCGCCTTCGGATGTTTGAAAGCCCGCTTCCGTTGTTTGCCCACCCGTCTCGAGATGGGTGAGCGGAATGCAACGGAGGTACTGGCTGCGTGCTGCGTGCTCCACAACATTGTGGAGCGCAGTGGGGAGGCCTTCCTCCCTGCATGGATGGCAGCCAAGGCACAGACGTTCGAACAGCCCCACACAGCTGCCGTCCGCCAGGTGCGCCAGGATGGGGTGCGCATCAGAGAGGCCCTGGTGGACATGTTTGCACAAGCCCCGTAGTAGGGTCGCCTGGGTCTCCCCATACGACTCCCTCCCATCCCCGACCCTTCCCCACCCCTTCCCCTTACCTCACCCCAGTTGTAAAGCGTCGGTTCCAAGCACATCGGCCGTCATCGTGACTGTTCGTCGGGTGCGTTGGACGTAGTTAGGGTTTTTCTTTTAGTTTAGGCTAGGGTTTAGGCCACCATCGCCTGTCCGAGCTGTCCCGAAGAACAGGAAAGAGGATTCGTGGTTCGTGCGGAAGGCTCGAGTCAGCGTACCCGATTCCAGTCGTCTTTGAGGGATCTCCTGGCTGTTCCTCTTCCGAGGCCCGGAAGGACCAAAGGATTGAGGTTGCCAGCTTCGCCATCATCTTCTGTCGAGGGATCTCCTGGCTGTTCCTCTCCCGAGGCCCGGAAGCACCAAAGGATTGAGGTTGCCAGCAACACTACCAATCGTCCCCCTGCGTCTAGACTATGTTACATAATCTTTAGTGTGCGTCTTTTAACCTTTCTTGCTTGTTTGTTATCTATGTTAATATAGTTTGTGGTTTAAATTTTACTTAAAAGTCTCAGTATTTATTTATGCGCCTACAAACCAATGACCACTTAAAGGGACCACCGGTGATAGAATACAGAATTTGGTGTCCGCATTTTGTAACCCTTTTAAATTTAAGTGGCTAATTGGCATCTCAAACCATTTCTTACAGTTACCTCGAGTAACACAATAACCAACACAATAATCAACTGAACAATAGACTTTTTATTTACAAGGAGGAGGGGGAGGAGACCTTCAACTGGGACGGGGAGGGGGAGGAGCTACTGGTACGGGTGGCCCCTGCAAGTGCTCCTGTGGGGGCGGACCTGCACATGCGGGGCACGCCGCATCGGGGCAGGCTGCACGGGGAGGTGGGCAGGAGCTGGGGTCATAGGAGCAGGGGCGGCAGGAGCAGGGGAAGGAGCTGGGATAGGAGCAGGGGCCATTGCAGGGGCAGGAGGGGCATGGGCAGTGCTACGGGAGGGATGGCGGGGCATGGGGTACGGCCATGCCATAGTGGATGGCGTGCACGATGTGTTGTGAGGATGGCCATGGAGTTGGCCATCCGCGTGCATTGTGCCTGGAAGGCACCCCAGGCCTCCTGCCGCCACTGCAGGTCCCCTGGACGCGCTCCTAATGGAGCCCTGGATTGCCTCCACCGCTGGGGCGTGGCGGCGAAGCAGCTGGTCCCGGTGGCGGAGCCTGCGCCTCTGTGGTTGGCCAGCTGGGGTGCCGCTGCTGCCGGACTGGAGGTCCCGGCTTGTGCTCGGTCCCGCTGCAGGGAAGAGAAGAAAGGATGGGTCAGTCAGGCAGGCCGTCCACTGTCCCCACACCTCATGCCCTCCACCCCTGAGCCCAGGTGACCCCACAGTTGTGTGGCTTGGGCCCACTCGGTTCCCCCCTGCCCCCTGTGTTGTATGTTTGCAAGGAGGACCACCCCTGGAGTAGGGTCCTCCTCCAGGTATTGTAACCACCGGTCTGTGTCTTGGCCCCGTGGAGAGCGGGAGGGCGCTTGTGTTGCGTTCACCTGTGGAACTCCCTGCCGGTGGAGACTGTGAAAGCTTTGGGCTAATCACTGGTGTTTGACAGGGAGTGAGATGCATCCCCACACAGTGCCTGGGAACACATCTAGCAGAGGTGGTCTGGGCTCTCAGATCCCATCGCGTGGGATATCTCCTGGACGGAACCAGAAGAGTGACTTGGGGGGGGCCCTTCTCCCTCCCACTATCCCTCCCACAACCCCGGTAGCCCAGGGACATGTGTGGCCACAGTGGGGACTTCCCTCGGGGAGCCAGCCAAGGCACCGGGAGCAGGCGAGGGGCTCGGTGGGGGCCACGGTCACAGGACTGTGATGCTGCGGTTTACCCAGAGCAGCTGGCTATGCCTCACAGCCAGGCATGGGACAGTGTGCCGTTCTCCATGCTGCACCCTTGGCGGAGGTGCGGGCTCTGGGCTGAGGCCCTGGGGCCCTGGCCGGTTCCAGCCGGCATCCACCCTTCCCCCTGGTCCCGCCGCATGTGTGTGAGCAGCACGGTCCCAGGCGTGCCCTGCAGCTGCCTGCCGCGGCAACGTGCCGCTCAGTCACCAGGCTGCACGTGGTTGCACGGGCTGCTTGCTGCCTAATGCTACACAGCGTGCAGCTCACGTGGCCTGAGTGACATGCTCTCCCCTTCCCCCCTCCGGGCACCTGGCTCCCCCGCCCTCCGCCATTGTGAGCGCAAACTGCAAAGACTCACCGGTGGATCCTTCCCCGGCCTCAGAGGAGCTGCTGGAGGGGGCCAGCTGGGTGGCAACGCTGGCCTCCTCTCCCGAAGTGCTGCTTTCTCCTTCCTCCGCCTCGGTGGTTCGGATGACGGGGGGGCGCTGGCAGGTGTCCACTGGCACGTCCGGGCTTTGCGGGGCTGGCTGGCCCAGGATGGCATGCAGCCGGTCGTAATGGGGGCAGGTGTCTGGTCCTGCCCCCCTGCCCTCGCTGGCCCTCATGTACCCGAGCCGGAGCTCCTTCACCTTTGCCCGGACTTGCTCAATGTTCCAGGCAGGGTGTCCCTGGTGGGCCAGAGCCTCGGCCATGCGGCCAAATATATCCACATTGCGGCGCCGGGACCGGGTATCATGGAGACCCTCCTCCTCCTGCCATAGGTCAAGGAGGGTCTCCAGCTCCTTGGGGGTCCAGGAGGGAGCCCGTTTTTTGCGGCCCCTGGGGGCCTCCTGCGCTGGGGGTGCAGGTGGCTCACCACCCGGAGCTGCCATGGCTGGGCTCTGATGGCTGCTGGTCACAGCAGGGGCAAGGTGGCAGACCTCAGTCGCAGGCCTGAGGCATGCTCCTGCCACGTGCACTCAGCAGCCTGCGACTGCTTTAAGAGCTCGGGTTACCAGGAAGTCCGGGGCTCCTACGGGGTCTCCAGGCGTCCAAACCGCTTTTTTCCATTTATTCTGCTTTTTCGGAAAAGTGTTAGCTAGCTGTCTACACTGGCCCTTTTCCTCAACAGTTTTTCGGAAAAAGGACTTTTGCCTGAACGGGAGCGGCAAAGCTTTTCCAGAAAAGTGGCTGATTTTGCACACTAGATCGTCATTGCTTTTGTGGAAAATCAAGCAGCCAGTGTAGACAGCTGGCAAGTTTTTCCGGAAAAGCGGCTGATTTTCCGGAAAAACTTGCCAGTCTAGACACAGCCTTTCTGTGTTTTTACAACTTTCTAGTTTTTTTAATCTAAATGTCATGCAGTACCAACACAACTGCCTTACAGAAGAATAAGTATCTTACATCAGCACTACTACTTATAACCACCAAACTTGTAATTTCACCAAAAAAGGGCAATCAGGTTAGTTTGATGGGGTCTATTGTCATGCAATGAAATGCCTCAAGTATTAACCTGATTAACTTGTTCATTCCAACAAGAAAGTTCACATACTTTTCAACTTGTCATCAGAAATGTCTGCAAAACAAGGTTAAGATTAAATTTTGGTAGCAGGAACCAAAACAAAGTATTTCAGCTTCTTTGAACCACTGCTGTTGAGCTGAAGTTGTCCAACGTGAATTATTGGAGGTCAGTCCAGGTGCTCACTTTAGAGTGGGGGAAAGTACTTTTACCCAGCCTTAAGAGTATTGCTTTGTTTTTATAGCCACTAACAGATTTTGTCCTGTGGAATGGAAAAATGTTAGCAAGTGCTTCCTAGTATCTAAAATAAAGCTCCCTTGCTGCAGATTAGGCTTTTATTTCTTGTGCTATTATGACATTCTGATGCAATCCAAACCAGTGAGAGATTGTGTCACCACCTGCTCTGTAACCTGGGGTGCCTCACAATGCTGCTGTAGCTTCCAACCTGGGTCCCTCACAAACAGCCAGTCAGTGTGCAGGTCAAACACTAAGTACCTGTGTGTAGCTGCAACCTGCTGGCACTTTCCATTCACACTTTGACTTCTACCTGTTTTGGTTGCCACTAGTAAAATGATTGCACCACACTTCATGTGCCTCCCCATGTGTATTCAGCACTGTCCGGCCTTTCACTGGACAGGTACGATATATGAGGTTTGTTGTCCCGCAATGGAACAATATCCCACAAGCTTACTTACCCAAACAATTCAGGTTCAATGCTACACTGGATTAGTTTTGATCAAAGAATAAAACAAGTTTATTTAAGTATAAAGACAGAGATCTTATACATGTGTAAGTACAAGGCATTAAAGTCAGAAATGGTTACTAGAGAAGGAAAGATAAAATGTTTTCTAGTGTTAAAGCTTAACAAACTAGACTCAGTTCAAGATAAAATCCTCACCACCTACCCCCAACCACAGAACTGACCAAACTTCAGGGTCAGGAACCCTCCCAAAGTCAAATGGCTGTTTCGTTTGTCATCTTATTTGAAAGAGTTGAGAGAGAGAGAAATGTATATGATGAGTTGTTCTTGCCCCCCCCCCCTTTTAGAGTCCAGATACCCTTTGAAGTGTATTCTTCTGAAGATTACTCCTCAAAGAAAAGCTTATTCAAGCAGTAAAGAACATGATGTGTAGTCTAGGGAGAAAGCAGCCCCATGCTCTTTCTTTTCTGTGTATGCTGAAAGGCACATTTGCCTTGTCTCCATCTTGCCATTTCCAGCACCTACACATTCTCTGTTTAAGATAGGCCTGCTTAATCACTCTCTTTAATTGGTGATACAACCGTTTGAACATGTGCTACCAGCATGACACCTGGAGAATCCATAACTTAGTTGGAGCAGCAAGTGACTATTTTTCCAGTCATACTGCACAAGGCATATTTTGTGCAAAGGTTGTTGCAATGACATATAGACTGAGTGAGAATACAGGGGTGCATTCAGTCACAATTACTGTCAGTGGATGTGGAGAACAATTGGTCAACATTTTATTTAGAACAGTGTTTAACATATCTGAAGACTGTTATCAGGTCCCCCACTTGGTTTTCTTTTCTCAAGGCTAAACATGCCCAGTTTTTTAAACCTTTCCTCATAGGTCAGCTTTTCTAAATGTTTTTATCATTTTTCTGGCTCTGCTCTGGGCTCTCCAGTTTGTCTGCTTGTTTCTTACAATAGGACACAATACTTCAGCTGAGGCCTAAGCAGTCCTGAGGAGAGCAAGACAATTCTTGCCTTTATCTTGCATACAACATTCCTGTTAATACACCACAGAGTGATTTGAATTGTTTTTGCCACAGGATCACACTGTTGACTCATTCAATTTGTGATCCACTATAACCACAGACTCTTTTCAGCAGTAAGAACATAAGAACAGCCATACTGGGTCAGACCAACAGTCCATCCAGCCCAGTATCCTGTCTGCCGATAGTGGCCAATACTGAATACATCTCTCTGGGTACGTCTACACTAGCCCCCTAGTTCGAATTAGGGAGGCTAATGAGGGCGACCAAAATTGCAAATGAAGCGTGGGATTTAAATATCCCGCGCTTCATTAGCATGTTCCCAGGTGGTCGCAATTTTGGAAACTGACTAGCCCGGAATAACTGCCCGCATCTACACGTGGCAGTGAAACGGGCGTTCGAAGTAAACCCCTAACTCGTATTAGCTGTTACTCCTCGTGGAATGAGGTTTAACGGCTAATTCGAGTTAAGGGGTTTACTTCGAACTCCTGTTTCACTGCTGCGTGTAGACACAGGCAGTTATTCCGGGCTAGTCAGTTTCCAAAATGGCGACTGCCCAGGAACATGCCAATGAAGCGTGGGATATTTAAATCCCACGCTTCATTTGCAATTTCGGTCACCCTCATTAGCCTCCCTAGTTCGAACTAGGGGGCTAGTGTAGACATACCCTCTGTCCCTTACTAAAATACTTTTTCACAGCTTCATAGAACAACAGAAGTCTCTACTTTTTCATATTTTGGTGCCTGAATGAGATTTTTTTTTTAATATACAAAAAACACAATAAAGTGGAAATTCTAAAACTGAGCCACTATGACTCACTCTACTCTGTTTGGAAGAAAAATGGGGCCAGACATTACAGTTTTATTTCCTTTGTATGTTTTTTCCTTTATATTTCTCCATTTCTCTTTGGACTCCTCCTCTTCTGTCTTTGCTTAGGGATAGATTGAGAGCTACAGAAGAGCTTGGTGAATGTGTAGAGTCCCAAAGACAGTTACTTTTCCAACACCTCTGCTTGCTGGAAAAAAAACAGCAAATGTAAAGGAGATAGACTGATGCCCTGTCAAACTGAATCCTGTGCAAAAAATATATTGACTCTTGTACAAGAATGCACCCCAAAAGGAATTTTGAAATTTATTTAGTTTTCTCATTTTAATGATTTATTTTACATTGACTGCTAAAAATTTCTCTTGTTGACCTATACTTGTTTTTAAAAACTTAACCTTTAAGGACTAATATTTTACATGCTCTAGTTTTATAAAAAACCACATTTTCACAGATTATAAACCTGTACCTTTCTTCTTACTGACAATGAAAAGTAAAATCTTTGGCTTCTAGTATGCTATGTAACCCAGGGCAATATCTTGGAAGTAAACTATAGCTGAAGTATGAAATTACACTTTTCAGCTTTTATCACATCACAGTTGATCATAGATCTGCTGTTTTTCTTGTGCTCGTATAGTCACCCTTCAAAAATGGGGGTGATGTTTTGTATCACAGATGCTGTTACTTCTATCCTTTAAGACCCTGGCTATGTCTAGACTACAATGATCTATCGGAAAAAGGTATGCAAATTGCACTCTGCAATTTGCGTACCTTTTTCCGATAGTTTTTTCCAAAGAGGCTCTTCCAAAATTTGGCCTGTCTACACTGGACCAAATTTTGGAAAATCCTCCTCTTTCAGAAGAGCCCTTCTTCCTCGAGGAAGAAGGAAGAGAGGGCTTCTGAAAGAGTGTGTCTGCTCTTTTTGGAAAAAAAAAAAAAAAAAAGCAGAAGAGCAGACACGTTCCCTGGACACAGTGGAGTTTTTCTGGGATACCTCCTGATATCCCAGAAAAACCCCATAATCTAGACATAGCCCCAGATTCAACAAAGACTTTAAGCACATGCTAAAGCACGGTTTATGACGAAATAGGAAGTTGTACTTTTCAGAGCCTGATTCTGGAAGATGCTAAGTACCCTTCTGGAAACATCCTGAGCACTCTTACTCCAATAAAATAAAATGTAATCCAAATTTTATTATGGCCTATGTTTTGTATAATATATGGCACATATCCTGAGGGTATCAATGCCTTTAAAATTCTCATTAGCTTCTCTGTGTACACCATACAACACTTGTGACAAAGGGCAAGGAGATCTCATAATCTCAAGAAAAAAAAATCATATTTTGGCTCTTGGTATTTCACACTGCATGCTAGTGTGTCTTCTTATGGTATGACAATAATGCTGATGTGACTGAAAAATACAACCTACTGTGATATAGGCAACCCTTTGTGCCATCTGAGCAGGGACAAAGAGCGGAGTGCATAGGACATACATGTGTATTTTAGTTCCCCAAAGAATATCATGTGAGGTGTAAAATAAAAGTTGAAGTTACCATGGAATGCTTATACAGATATTATGTAAGGAGTTATATAGTTATGTCTGCATTTAGGGACCTTTTAAAGGTGAAAAAACAGGTTTCCTGTCAGACAAGAGATGTTTATGTAGCTGGCTGTTCACGTGTAAGTTAGCTATTGTATAGTATACAAAGAAACTCCTATTACCAATCTAAACTGCATGCAAATGAAGGACTATGGTGATTTTAGAAAGAAACTAATAGAAAGATGAAATCAGCAAAGGGGAGAGGGAAAGAGAAGAAGGTGTGTCTGGAGGTGCAGATCAGAGGCTTGCTTTATAATATTTTGGGGCAAAGATGACAACCTAGAAAGCTCATCACCTATTAAACCATCTTGTTAGTCTTTAAAGTGCTACATAGTTTTTCCTTTTGTTTTAGCAAGATCAGACTAACACGGCTACATCTCTACTAGAATCCTTCAGTGAGGGAGTAAACGGACAGTGGTTTTGCTTCTTCAATAAAAGTGATATGACAGACTGACAATATCCCTTTAATATTCTGGAGTAATCTTATGAAATTAAGATAAACTTTAGCCCTGGTCTACACTAGGGAGTTATTTTGAAATAACGCCCCTTATTTTGAAATAATAAGTGGAGCATCCACACTACTAAGCCCATTATTTTGAAATAACGGGCCAGTTATTTCAAACTCTGTACTCCTGCTTTCCTTGAGGAATAAGGCTTATTTTGAAATAGTGTTGGTGTGGATGCTCCGCTGCTGCTATTTCAAAATAACTACTCCCCAGAGTAATTCTAAGTAATTACTCCCCAGTACTTCCTGGGGCTCTAAGTTGAGGTAGCTCATCCACAATAATGGAGCCTGCCTCACACTGATTTCGAGGCTCCCCATAGTGGGGACACCCTATTTCAATTTTGTTATTTCGGGAGTTATTATTTCAGATTTAGTTATTTTGAAATAATTTCCTAGTGTAGACATGCCTTTACTGAATTAAGTTAAACCTTATTGAATTAAGGTTAATACTTTCAGGATTCCATTATATTAAAATACAATTTTGAATGTGTTCTTATGAAATTGTGTGTATCTTCTGCGGTAAAGAGGGGGCAGGCTAATGTAATTCCTGTTATTAGCTCTTTGAAGCCACTGCCCTGGCCCCTGACAGGTGCACATATATTAGATCCAATTGAAATGAGGAAGAACGGGTCTTGCACAAAAGGGGGTTTTTGCACAAAAAGGCGCCGTCTACACAGCACTTTCTTGTGCAAAAACCTCTTGCACAAAAGAGATCTGAGGAGGAAATACAAATGAGAGCGTGACATATGCAAATGAGCACTCCATTTGCATTTCGTCTTGTGGAAGAGGCTCATAGTTTAGACGTAGTCTAAGGGAAGGGGGTTCTGAGGTGCCGTGCAAGTCTAGGTACTTCTGGGGAGCACTGCACCAAATCAAACACATGAAAAGCTTTTATGACAAGTGAACTATCAACCTGAAATTTCAAGAGTAATCAGTTAATGGAGTAGTTTAGTGGCAATTCCTGGCAGATTTTACCAGATTGTACATTGAGCAGTGCCTCCTTATGCACACTGTAGCTGTAATCTGGCAAAGGAGTTGCATTTTACCATATGTATTTTATAGTTTGCTGGGCTAGCCTCAGGCATTTTGTTGCTTTAGGCAAAACTCAGCATGAGCACTCCTGCCCCAACAACTATCCTATTTCATTCTGTGTTCTACTTTTTTAATTATTTATTTAATTTGACATTTTGGAATCAAGCTTTCTATTGAATATTTTAACTCACTCTGTGTATTTTTTGTTTGTTCATCTTGCCTTGTACTTTGTGCCTCTTTTCTTTCTAGACATCATGTATTTTTCCTTTTTGTTTTTGCCTCAAATTTATTTTCTATATTGTGTAATTCCTGTATCTTGATTTTTCCATGTTTCCGAAACCAGTGTTTGACAGCTATTAATTATCTAGTCAGACTGCTTAGCCAGATGCTGCACTTCTTCCATCCTATGGAAAAACAGTTGGGCTAATTAGTGATCTGCCTTCCCAGAAGTAATGAGACAAAGGGTGCCCATCACTATGGTATCATCAAAAATTTGGTTTAGGATTATTATATCAGAAGTAACTTGCATAACTCCTGCAGAATTTCAGACCAGGGAGTTTCTGGGCTTAGCAGATATGCAATTTAATCATTGTTGATAAATGCCCTTCTGTATATAATTACTTAGAAGTACACAGGATCTAATGTGCAAACAGTGAGATAATAGCATGTGACCATGGGGCTATGTGAGATCTTCTGTGCATTGTGATTTTTGAGGGAATAGAGCAATTGATAAGAAAGTAGGTAAAGAGGTTACTGCCTCAGCCTTTTATTTTTCAGTGACATAAGTATGAATTGTGATTAGGGTAATAGTGATTATCAGGCAGGGCGCTTTATATTTTTCTTTTTTTGTGTGTGGAAACCACCATATATATCTTTGTTCTGAGGGTTGGGGGAAGGGGGTCCATTGCTGGTGTAATGCTGACAGAATGTTGCAGGTCAGGTTGGAGTTGTAGCAGATCGGTTGGGGCAACTTGCACAGAGCTTGCCTAAGCCAGTACTGTTAGTCTTTCATTTTCAGAACCCCCTACATTTATATATAAAGAGGTGTCTGCGAGTCCATTTGTCTGTCTTTCTGTGAATCCATTTGTTCAAAAACTCCTTTTAAATGGTGTAACAGTTTCGGTCCTGTGTGCGAGCACCCCTTGGTGGCTGAAGGGGTCTCGCAATATTTAACTCGCCTGTCTGTGGGTGAGTCAATGTCCAGTCCGTGGCTGAGGTTCAGGCCTCTTCTTTTACCCCCCCCCCCCCCGAGTGTGGTTTTCAGGAGTTTTGAGAGGGACCCAGGCCCGCCCACTCCTCTGGGTCCCAGCCAAGGGACCCTGTATGTAGCAGTTACCTGCCAAGTTTCAAAGTCCGTAATTGTAGTCACAACCCTGGGCCACTTCCCCGGGATGCCGTTTCATCCAGCCCTTCTCTAGGGCCTTGTTGCTGAATTCCCCTTGTCCAGGGTTCTGCAGAGTTGTCGCTGGCTAGCCTTTAGCTGCAGGATCTAGCTCTGCTCAGTTACGAGGGCCCAGCTCCCACTCAGAGCTATCCAGGGTTCTGGTGTTCCCCAGTCAGCCCAGAGGTCTGCCAGGGTTGAGCTCCAGAAAGGAACTGACAGGCCTTAGCTAGCCGCTCCTTATATAGCAGCCTGCCACATCTGGATTGGCTACAGTGGAGGCTGCCCCTCTAGCCTGCTTGGAGGACCTCTCCACTGCTCCTGCTGCTGGCCAAGGGGCTGAAAGGCCTCCAGTGGGGAGGTCAGGCTTTGTCTGCCCCATCACAAACGGTAAGAGCTAGGACCACCACATTTGGTATGCAGCTTCCTTTTCTTCCAACTTAAAGCAGTCAGGGTTTGATTGTGGAAGGAAAATGGGATGTGCCTGGAATTCAGTTGTTTTCCATAATATGGAAAGGGAGGGAGCTGATCAGAGTGATGCAATACTGCACAGTTACGACTACTAGCAGTAAGCCTCTATGGTCCACTCTGGCCCTGCCCTCCTTGGCCCCAGTCTGACCTTTCCTCCCAGCCCCAGACTGCCCAGGCTGCTGCCCCCTCTTCCCCCTGCATGGAGCTGCCAACCATGACCCCAGGCTGGCTCCCTCTGGCCCCGGGCCAGCCCACTCTGGCCCCACCTCCAGGTCAGAGCTGGGCAATGGTGGGTAAGTCTTCTAATTCATTCATATGCAAGTATTGGAAAGTCCAAGTTGTTATATACAATATTAACAGTGCAGTGTCCCACTGCTAATAAATGTTTTTCATCACAAAAACTTTTAGTCAACAACCAGGTCTGTACTTCAAACAAGAATAGAGCAAAACCTAAGTAGCACCTAGTTGATTCCCATGTAACACCTGCAACCTCTTTCTCTGTGAAAAACTATGTAGTTGGCAAAAATTATAGAATGCTCTAATAACTCTGATAAACTCTCTAGAGAAGTCAGAGGTATAAGCAAAATATCATTTCTGATATTAAAGTGGCTTGGTACAGAAAATAAAACTTAAATACAACAATAAAGCAATTGTGTGCATTTACAATCTCTTGGTCAGACCACGGGACCTTGGTTGAAATATGGTGACACCTTGATAATAATAATACAACATTATTTTTGGTGAGGGGAAGGGGAGAACAGCTGCAGCTGTTCTTGAAAATAACACAGTCCAGTTAATTAAGTAAATCTGAAAAATGAATTGTCTTGTCCACAAAACCACATACACAATGTATAACATTCTCTATTCAACCATCCAGTGACTTATATGGAGAAGGCCTTTTTTGTTCCCTAGTCTGTTATGGGTCACTAACTTAGATTGTCCCTTTTATAAAACTCTAATACCCACATTTACAAACCAACACATTCCTCCCTTCCCCTCCCCAGCCAAAAACAAACAAACAAAAAACCAACCCACACTGGAATTGTGGCTACTCAGCATTATGTCATATACCTGTGTGTACTGTTTATTTTGCTCTTGCTCTGTAGCTCCTGGGACACAGCTTCCCTGCCAGAAAGAGGCAATTGCTGAGATATTATTCTGACATCTCCTCTGAATTTTACTTTAGGACTAAAGGCAGCTGCACAGACTGGTATGCTGGCCTTAAGTGCAGTTTGTTCACAATAGATATAAATATCAAAGTAGGGTCATTCCAGGCACATGTGAAACACATCCATTTTGCACCTGTACAGTTTTTTAAAGCAGTAAAAATAACTCATATAATGAATCTAGGGGTGCCCATTCTCGGATTGCTTTCTTCAAGCAAGACATTGAATGTATTTTAGATCCTATACGTTGTGCACTAAGATCATGTCTATACGTATGCCTGGAGATCGATCTTCTGGTGTTCAATTTAACAGGTCTAGTAAAAGACCTGCTAAATCAAAGGTTGAGGGCATCCCTGGTTGACTTATATGGAGAAGGCCTTTTTTGTTCCCTAGTCTGTTAGGGAACACTTGTGAGGAGTAAAGGAAGCTGACAGGAGTATTTATTCCCATCGACCTCCAACTGTGAAGATGGCGCCAAGCTCAGCTTAAGGTATGTTGACTCCAGCTATTTTATTTATGTAGCTGGACCTTCCAGGTCTAGTATAGACCTGGCCACAGAAAAATATTAGTGGCAAATAGTCTCTGGCAGAGCTTACACATCTGAACCAGTCTCTGGCATGAGTTCAGGAGAAAGGTCATTTTAACAAAGCAGTTTATGAGCAGATTGAGGTGAATTGTGACTGCCATTAAAAGCTATATTTCTCATTTTAACCATCTTCTGACCTATTGGATTTCCTTTAGACACCTTATGGCAACACTTAATTCACTTTTTGTAGTATCTTATCACTATTGATGGCTCATTGTTGAAATAGCTGACCTTCCTAGATGCACATACTTCTTATATCAATGAGCTAGCAGGAATCCTAAATCAGCTGATATTAAAAAAAAATCAGAATTTCAGAGCTTGAACTTGCAAGCTGGAAAAGAACATCCTGTAGCCACACCATGTGTTTGGCTTGCCACCATTAATCCAACACAAGTGCTGTAACATAAGCATCATAAGCAACATAGAAGTATAAGAATATGAGGAAAACCTCACCAACACTGAGGAGCAAGACACAAACCATGATATGGCTTTCTTCCATTTTAGGATTTTCACTTGATTTCTTTTCCTTATTTCAGATTCTTGCAGTGTTTTCACTTTATTTCATATAAAATATCTGTAAGAATAATTCATGACACAAAGCAAAGAAGAGTGAAGTGTTCCATGTCTGCCAAAACTAGTCCAAGATTGAATTAGTCCCTCCTCTGGGAATTAAGTTAAATTTCCGTTATTGTGTTACTCATTACAGCCAGACTGTCTCTGAAATTACTTCGGTTGCCTTGCTTGATATTATATTATCTACTCTGTCTTTGCAAGCAAGAAATGTAATTTACTACAAAAGAAAAAAAAATCTGGAGCTATTGCTTGTACCTTCCTTGTTTTCTCAGGTGGTGGCTTTCTGGTAATTGTACTAAATCTAGCTCATATTAAGCAGTGGATTAGTTGCATCATAGAATCTGAAAACCAGGCAAATAATAAATATTACATGAACCCTCTGTTTACTAATGAGTCAGATCATCACTTTTCATGAAAAAACCAAGAGGAGGATGTGAGGTTCGGGGCAGTGTACGAACTTCTCCTTGTACATACAGCTTTCTCCTGGTTCTTCTGTTTGGGTGGTTGTGGGGAATGTACCAAGTTTCCCCCCATGACAGGGGCAGGCAGTTCAATTGCCAAAATGAATGGAAGCCCTAAGATTCAGGAACTCAGCGCTGCCATGATTTCCTCCAAATTGTTGATTTCCCTGGAGTCCCTTTTAAATGGAATTTCCAAGCTCAGAAGAGGCTCCATATTTAACATACACAGCTTCTCGAAGAGCACAGAGCAGCTCCATCCCACTATCCTTACTCCTGGCCTGACCTGCTTCTGTTCCAGTGCCTCCATAAGTGGCTGAGAGTCGGGAACTGACAGTTGTGTGGAAGTGCCTGACTGTCCCTACTCTGTGCACAGCTTTCTTCTACAAACTCATCCATTCATGATAACTGGAGCATAAGTGCTTATTGATGGTCAAACAATAGTTTCTAGCCCCTTCAAGTGTATCTGATTATATTTATTGAGAACACAGCTAGACTAGGAATACATTGATCCTTTTCTGAATTTTTTTCCTGTGGAGAAATAAATAGAAGTGGATAGTTTACACTGATTCCAAATAGCTGCCATTTTTATTTTGTTTTGTTACTGAGTGAACAGAGCCCTTTATTACTAATCTTTCTGTAGTAGGATTAAAAAACTAAAAAATCCCAACCAAACAAAGAAAAAAAACCCCCAAAAAACAACCAAACAAACAAACAAAAGAAAAAAACAATGCTGGACTATATTTTCTTCTAAAGCCTTAGGGTATGTCTACACTAGCCCCCTAGTTCGAACGAGGGAGGCTAATGTAGTCATTCAAAGTTGCAAATGAAGCCCGGGATTTAAATATCCCAGGGTTTATTTGCATGTTCCCGTCCGGTCGCCATTTTTAAATTCCACTAGCCCGAAGTAACAGCCCGCGGCTACACGCGGCAGTGAAACGATAATTCGAACTAAGTCCTTAGTTCGAATTAATTGTTACTCCTCATGGAATGAGGACTTAGTTCGAATTGCCGTTTCACTGCCGCGCAGCCGCGGGCAGTTACTTCGGCTAGTGGAATTTAGGGAACATGTAAATAAAGCCCAGGATATTTAAATCCCGGGCTTCATTTGCAACTTTGAATGCCTACATTAGCCTCCCTAGTTCGAATTAAGGGGCTAGTGTAGACATACCCTTAGAGGCATGATCTTTACTTTTTAGAATTATACATGAATATCATGGACTAAGTTGTGAATCTCTCATTATGTCTCTCACTGACTAATGCCTGACTCTTATTCTGATTTTAATATCTAAATGTTTTTTATATTAATATTTACAGTCACATAGGGTATGTCTAGACTACATGGCTCCATTGACGGAGCCATGTAAACTAGTTAACCCGGCATAGGCAAAGAAGCTGGGATTTAAATAATCCCTGCTTCATTAAAATAAACATGGCCACCGCACTGTGCCGACAATCAGCTGATCCAGCACAGCGTGGTAGTCTAGACACAGATCAGTCAGCTGGGGAAGCCTTTGCCAACCTTTCCCTTATGCCTCATGAAACGAGGCTTACAGGATCGGCACAGCATGGCACAGCGCTGATTGTCGGCACTGCGCGGTGGCCATGTTTATTTTAATGAAGCGGGGATTATTTAAATCCCCGCTTCTTTGCCTATGCCAGGTAAACTAGTTTACATGGCTCCATCAACGGAGCCATGTAGTCTAGACATACCCCTAGGGGAAGCCAAGGTATGTACAAAAGTACATGTTTGGGTCTGTGTGTGGTGGGGTGTAGTCACAAAAGACCCCCTTGGGATTGTTCCTTGGTGTGTTGATTATGCTACTGACATCCATCTTCTTGCTCTCCGGGGATCCCCATCACCCTGTCCTGCTGGGCCAGATTCTCTGGTCTTCCCCAGATAAGACACAGAGTTGGGGTTACCACTTCCCCAAAGAACAATACAGACAATGAACCAGTTCAGCTTTGGAAGAATGAAGTTTTAGGGCACAACATCCAGGAAACCAGCCCCCAAAAAGGATCAAAACCCCAAATAAATCTGTCTTTCACTGAGTAAAAATTTTACACCAAAAAAAATCTTGAGAGGAATTTCATCCTCTTTATCAATGAAAGAGAGATATGCACACTGGTCATTCCCCCCAGGTAACAATTACTTACACTGGGCATGGTAGTAAACAAAAGTGTTTTTATTAAGTGCAAACAGTAGAATTTAAGAGGTTCCAAGTGAAAAGAGACAGATCAAATAAAGTTACTAAGTTAAAATAAAAAGAAAACACATGGCTAGCTCTAATTCACTAAACAAAATGTATTTCAAACATATCCTTACCCTAATGAGCTGTTTTTGTTTTAGGTATAATCTTCAGGTCAGAGACAAACTCTTTTATCTCGACTTGGGTCCCCAGCCCTTTTTGGAGTGTGTCACACCAGCTGAAGACAAAAGGCTGATATCTTCCCCTTGCTTAAATAGTCTTTTCCCCCTGGTGGGCATTTTTTGTTCTACAGTTCCCCTTTCATGCAAAAACACCTGCGTCAAAATGGAATCCCAGTACCAGTTGGTATGGTCACATGTCTTCCTAGTATAGTCATCTATGGACTTACTGGACAAACAATGCTATTTACAAGTCATTAAGTTGATCACCAAGTTGTTAAGGCTTGTGAGGGGGAGCGCCAGTAATGACTCTCATTAGCACATTTAAAACAATAAACAGTCTCATACTTCATATTTCTTACTGCTCATAGACGAATGATACATGCACAAAAAATAGGAAATACAGATCCAGCAGATTGTAACATTAAAATTGATAGGTTACATAAGGTATTTTGTTTAAAGCATTTTCAAGTTATGCATATTAATAAGCTAATTTTCCTAAAGTATGGGGGCAACTGTCACAGCGTGTTCTTGTATTGACTTCAAGATGTTACCTGTAAAACTCGGCAGAGTAGCAGTAACGGTATGATTTGAGAGTAGAGTAGTGCAACTCTGTGTAATGCTGTCAACGTGTGACTGCACTCCACCAATTCCATTTCCCTGTATGACCCTTTATCTCTTTTCACACAAATGACACTGTGCTTTCTTCTCTGATGCCCCTTCTCAAGTTGGGATGCTGTTTTTGAACCAGTGTGCTAAAATACAGGAAACTGCAGACCAGTCAGTTTAACTTCTGTGCCAGGGAAGATAACAGAGCAAATAATTTAGGAATTTATCTACAAACATCTGGAAGATAATAAGGTGATAGGTAATAGCGAGCATGGATTTCTAAAGAACAAATCATGTTAAACCAATCTGATAGCTTTCTTCAATAGGATAAAAAGTCTGGTGGATAAAGGAGAAGTGGTGGATGTGGTATACCTAGATTTTGTAGAGCATTTGATCCAATCTCGTATGACCTTCTTATCAATAAACTAGGGAAATACAACCTAGATGGGGTTACTATAAGGTGGGTGCATTACTGGTTGAAAACCATTATGAGAGAGTAGTTATTAAAGGTTCACAGTCATGCTGGAAGGGTATAAAAAGTGGGGTTCCATGGGGTCTGTTTTGGGACTGGTTCTGTTCAATATATTCATCAACAATTTAGATCAGGTGGATCCTTGCCTGGATCTGGCTCCTGAGTCTCCGTGTCCCCACCCAACCTCCCCATGGGGCTGGGGCACACAAAATCTGGTAGGCTGGGCTCCCTTAGGCTCTAGTATATAAGGGGCATGTGAACAGTGTATTTCTCCTCAGTTGGGGGCCACAATGAGGGGTTGTTAGTTTTTGTTTCTTTGTTTGTTGTTTGTTTGTTTTTTGTTTGTGTGCAGCCCCTGACTGGGTCAGAACTCGGGTGGTTGCATATTGGGGGCCTCCTGTACTGCAGAAAGGGATCTATGGGTCACAGCTGACCGCAAACTAAACATGAGTCAACAGTGTGATACTGTTGCAAAAAAAGCAAACATGATTCAGGAATGCATTAACAGGAGTATTGTGAGCAAGATATGAGAAGTGATTCTTCCACTCTACTCTGCGCTGATTAGGCCTCAGTTGAGTGTTGTGTCCAGTTCTGGGCACCACATTTCAAGAAAAATGTGGAGAAACTGGAGAAGGTCCAGTTTGTCTAGATGATTAAATGTTTAAAGGCCTAGAAGGCCTCTTGACCTATAAGGGAAGACTGAAATAATTGGGCTTGTTTAGTTTAGAAAAGAGAAGACTGAGGGGGGACATGATAGCAGTTTTAAAGTATCTAAAAAAGTGTTAAAAGGAGGAGGGGGGAAAATTGTTCTCCTTGGCCTCTGATGATAGGACAAGAAGCGATGGGCTTAAATTGCAGTAAGGGAGGTTTAGGTTGACATTAGGAAAAACTTCCTAACTGTCAGGGTTATTAAACACTGGAATAAATTGCCTAGTGAGGTTGTGGAATCTCCATCACTGGAGATATTTAAGAGCAGATTGGATAGACATCTATCAGGGATGATCTAAATGGTGCTTGGACCTGCTGTGAGGGCACGAAACTGGACTTGATGACCTCTTGAGGTCCCTTTCAGTTCTAGTATTCTATGAGTCCATGATTCTATGAAATACAACCCCTTGTTCCTGTCAAATTCTTCTCTAAAATTTACCTTCACCTCAACAATCATCCATATAATGAAAACGTAGTAAGTTGAAGATTAAGACAGAACAAGCAACCCAGAAGTAACATGACGTGTTTTCTCAACTCTATAACTTATCTACATACTCCTTCCTCTATGAATGGCATTGCTCAGCTCATTTATGAAAGATTGGTGGGGATTATGTGAATAAAATCAATAAATTTAGGAGGTGTACGCCTCATTTATTATATAGCCTATTGTCTTTATTAATATAGCAGTATGAATATGGATAATAATTAGCACATAAATAGAAGACACTGGATGGGATTTTCAAAAGCACAGAAGTCACTTAGGAGCACAGGTCCTTTTGCTTTAGCATTCTTGAAAAACTGCACCCATTGTCTCTACCCCTAAATTAATATGACATAATCTGATGAATAATGCTAAGAAGAGGCAATGGGAAGACAATGAACACCAGAGTAATGGGAATAATATGGGAGGATTTTGTTTTGGTTGGTAAGAATAACACATGGAACATGAAGGTTTGAGTATTTATTTTTGATAGGATACTATTTCATTGGAGGAAAAGGAAGTTTCCTCCATCTTTGGAGGAAAAGGAAGTTTTTTAAACAAAAGGAAGTTTTTTAAATGAGCCCTGACCCAACACAAAGCTTCTCAGTTCTATAAAACTGCTAGTGTTACTTCTACCCATGAATCTTACATCACGATAGCCAGATCCAGTCAGGAATCAAATTAAGGGACATATACAATAGACTCTGATAATAAAATTCAGAAGTGAGTTGAAGAGACTTTAAGAAAGTCTAGAAAGAGTCTAAATTGGTTCTCCCTGGATCTATTTAGGTTTGGTTAGACTCACAGAGCAAAATTCATAGGTGATGTATGGGCTAGAGCCAATTACACTAACTTAGATTTCACATCTACACTTAGAATCCCCTTAGAGCAGTGGTTCTCAAAAATTTGTACTGGTGATCCTTTTCACATAGCAAGGCTCTGAGTGCAACCCAACTTATAAATTAAAAAACACTTTTTAATATATTTAACACCATTATAAATGTTGGCTGCAAAGTGGGGTTTGGGCTGACAGCTCCTAACCCTTCATGTCATAACCTTGTGGTCTATTGAGGGATTCCAACCTCCACTTTGAGAATCCCTTCCTTATAGCTACTTACACACACATCCTACTGATGTTGAAGGGGTACTATGCCGGTATAATTAATATACCTAGGAATAGAGTTGGTTGGAGAACTTCTGACAGAATCATATTCCATCAGCATATGGGAATCCATAGAAATTCAAACGTGAAACTGCATTGTTTTTTCCAGAATTTTATTTTGGAAGAAAGAAAATTCAGTCATCATCCAAATGTCCCTTTTCATTATTTTTGGAATGAAACATTTGAAACAACATTTATTTCTCTCTTTTATGAGTTGGGTGAAGCCTTGTTATTGATTAACTTGGAACCCCCATTTTTAGATTGGTAGATGTAAATTCATCCTTCAGCTAATATAACCATAAACGTAAGGCCCACCTAAGCCGAATGGTGTGTATGAACACTACCCAGGAGCCTTTGGCTGAGAATTGTTTTGAGTATATGGGAGTGTGCATGAGAGCAGACAAGACCAGGCTGAGAGAGAGAGCCTGAAGGAGTGCTGAAAGCATGGTGGCTGACTCTGGAAGAATCCTAGAAGCAGTTTTTGGATCAGAGGAATAGGCTAAAAGAGTGCTCCTGGTTCTGTATGCAAAAAGAAGCTGTTTCCTGTTATTCAATAGCCTTTGTGCATTTAGATACACTGGATTACTTACTCTTTGTAAATAAACAAAGAAAATACCAGACTTTGTTTCTTCTTCCAAATGAAACAATGTACTATCCCAAAATATTGCCAAGTGACTTAGGCCAAAAATGGGTAATATAATATAATATAATTAATTAATTATAATTAATTAATATGAGAGTTTGTCTGTCTTTCTGCCCATCCATCCGTGAGTCTGTTTGTTCAAGAAATCCTCCTAAATGTTAAGAGCTAGTATCACCAACTTTTCTATGCAGCTTCCTCTTATAACTTAAAGCAAGGTCAGGGTTTGTTTGTGCTAGGAAAATGGGATATGCCTGAAATTTGATGATTTCTCATGAAACACAAAGGAAGAGGTGGGGGAGAGAGAGGCTTTGTCTGTTGCCAGTCACTGTACATGGGTAAGGTTCCCATGGGGGTGAGCTGCCACCCAGGAAGCATGCCCTCCCCTTGCTCTGGCCAGCCCTGGGGATCTGGCAACTGGGCAGTATGGTCTCCTGCCAACCTGACCAGATCTGGAGAGCTGGCAGATAGGCATGATGCCCCCACCACCCTGGCCAGACATGGAAAGCCATCTCCCAGGTAGCTGTCCCACCCCAGACAGCCCTGGAGAGCCAACGCCAGGGAGTGAGGCCCCTACTGGCCTGGCCAGCCCTGGGAACTCGCTATCTCCCTTTACCTCCCCAACCCCCTGCCCTGAGCTCCCACACACCTCCCAACCCCTGCCCTTACTCCTTAACCCCCACTCCCTGTCCTGAGCTCCCCACCCCCTGCCCTGACTTTTGCATCCTCACCCCAAACCTGAATCCTGCACCACCTCACCTACTGCCCTGAGTCCCTCCTCACCCCAACCCTGACTCCTGCAACTCCCATACTCCCATCCTTCTGCCCTGAGCCCCCCACATCTCTGTGCCACTGCCCTGACTCCTGCACACACACCCCCCACACACACGCTCCCACACCCTTGCCCTGAGTCTGCCCTCAATGACCCAAGCAATGTTGTGTAAATGTGCTAACATATAACATAACATAACATGACAGAACAGAACATCTACTTTATATTTGTGAGAGTCTATGTATCTGTGTGTATGTCTATCTGCTTGTTCTAAATGGTAAGGGCTAGGACCACCAAATTTAGTATGCAGTTTCCTCTTATCATAATTTAAAACAAAGTATAGAGTGCCAGGAAAATGGGATGTGCCTAGCATGAGATTGTTTCTCATAAAACGGAAAGAGTGTTCTCTGTCATATAATGACCACATGGGGCAAGTAGGGGATATGGTATGGAAACCAAAAGGGGGAGGGGCAGCAAGGGGCCAGAGATAGGGACCAGAACAGCTATAACCTCACTGATGCTATAGGGAGTGGGGTAGAGAAAGGGACAGTTATCTATTATATATTTGAATTTGTCTGTTTGTGTGTCTGTCTATCTGTGTGTCTGTCTGGCTATGTCTAGACTACAAGCCTCTTTCAAAAGAGGCTTTTTTGCAAGATTCTTTTGAAAAAACCTCTTTCGAAAGAGAGCGTCTAGACTACAAGCAGATTTTTCGAAAAAGCAAGCTGCTTTTTTGAAAGGGAGTCTAGACGCTCTCTTTCGAAAAAGCACAGTTTGCATTCAATAGCGCCTTTTTTTGAAAGAGTACTTTCGAAAAAAGGCATTATTCCTCATAAAATGAGATTTACCACGATTGAAAAAACTGCCACGTTCTTTCGATTTACTTTAGAAAGAAAGCGGCTGCAGTCTAGACGCAGGTGAAGTTTTTTCGAAAAAAGGCTACTTTTAAAAAAAACCCTCTGTAGTCTAGATACACCCTCTGTCCCCCAACTGGGCGACATGCACCCTTCCCCCAATCTGTGCCCATTGGAGCTGCAGCAGCCATGTAGAGGTGCTTCTCTCCCAGTCCGAAGCTGCTGTGGTGAAAGAGGCCTGAGGTAGTCCTCTCTCCCTGGGGAAGCCTGCATCCTCAACCCCTCATCCTCAGCCCCAAAAGAAATGATTTAAATGAAGAAAAACAAAAATTAATTTAGTTGTGGAACTGAGCAACACTGGGTAAATCTTCTAGTAAAATAATATAACATACACAATAAAAATCTCAAAACAAAAATGAAATTTTTGATTGATTGTAAATGTTAAAAATATTTTGAATATTCCTTTATGGAGAATTTTGAAATGTCAAAATCTCTTGTGAAATGGAACTTCTGCCCTTCACATAGCTCTCTTTAGGAGGTGGAAGAAGGTGTAAAGTGGCTGCTAGGTCATCAGTTTGCAATTTTCATCAGTTTAGACTCCATTAGACATCTAAGTAGCTCTAAAGAGAGCCTAACTGAGTTCAAGGGAGACTAATTTACACATTACTTCTGAACTTTTCCCTGAGGCTTTAGTCTTATATGTTCATGACAGGCTACATTTTATTTCTGTAACCGGCTTCTGCTTAACCACAGAGAATTTTCCAAGCCAGAGAAGGAACAACAAAAGCTTTACAGAAGAACCATCCATTTACAAAATTAGGTGTCTAAAGCAGGTTCCAATTCTATTTTTAGTTATCTAAATAAAAGTGGAGAGATTTTAAGAGATGCTGAGCATGTCCACTTACTCCAATGTGAGTTGTGTGCTCAGCACCTTTGAAAATCAAGCCACTTTTATCTTTGTGCCTAAATATGGATTTGAGATGCTTACCTCTATTTTTCTAAGGGTGGAAGTTTTGGTTTGAGTTTCTTTTGGAGTACATCTTTTCTCTAATTTGGCAGAAATCAGAAATGATCTTACCACTGCAAAACATTCTCTGCCTCCCCATCAGATGTCAAAACATTATTTCCATGCTGCTTGCAATACTTGTCTGCTTAAATAGCAAATTATCAAGGATTTTTGTCCAGATTTCCTGCATGGTAAAAGATGCATGGCTTGTTGGGCAACTGAGCCAGCCTCTAATGGGGGAATTTATTGTATTTTAATATCAGATGGTAAATACTAATAAGATTTTCCTCTTGCATTTTAGTGCAAGTTATAAATAAAAGCCTGATCGTTAAAGGATGTCTCCAGTAATTCTATTTGGTGTTTCATAAAATGCATGTGGGTGGATTTTTTTTGTGACAAGTATCTGAAAATAGGAGGTAAAAAAAATAAGAAATTACTTAATATTTGTTTACAAACTCATTGCATTTCATGAAAACTATCTTCAGCTCTGCTGTTCTTGGTTTATTTTGTCTGCACGGTGAAGGGCAGGGTGAATTTCATCTCTTGGTTTAGCTTTCTATTGGGAGTACAGGGAATGAGACTATTGTTCCCTCTGCTTTGTGTTTGACCTGTTCTGTGTGATTTTTGTGACTTCTTGTTAGAGGAGCTGGACATTAGTGCTGGTGTCTAGGGAAGATGACTCTTTGGAAGGTAGATGTAGATGGCTGAATGAGACAACTGAGAGGAGTCAGTGTGCTGAAAGATATGTGTCAGGGCAACACTCTGTACAGGATATAAATGGCAGAAGTCACCGCGCTTAAGGTTCCGTCAGCTAGTTCACTTAGCACGTGTGGCCGAGGTGTAACAGGTAATTTTGATTCCTTGGTACTGAGACTTCAATTAGGTACTGCCAGATGCATTAGAAATAAAACTAACATGCTTTACAGTTTTATTGTGATGTTCAGAGTCATAGGGTGAGCCTGTATAGAGCATGATCCTGCAGCAGGCCATTACACAGTAGCTGTGTTTATTTCTGATTCCCCTCAGTACAGCCATATATAGGTCACATTCTCTCTCTCTCCTTTAGACACAACTTATTCAAGTACGCATATCATAGTTCACACAGTGCTCCTGACAAATCATTTTCCTAATTATCACAGTAAAACGTAGACAGTTGCCATGATGTGCCATTCCCTTCTTCACGGACACCACTCAGTCACCCACTCGTGAATCCAACAGCCTCTGGTTCCCAATTCTTTTCTGCTCCTGTTCCATGACTCCACCCTTGAGAAGCATCATGAGACTGGTCACGGGATGACTCTTCTCTCCCAGCACCATTCCATGACTGAGCTCTTTTTGGCCTCCTGGCATTGGCTATTCAGCTCAGGAAGGCTGATAAGGTGACCTCCCTGCGAGCTCCAAGTTCTGTCCCTTTCAGTTTCCTAGCACTGGATCTGCAGCTCAGGTTAGCCTGCAAACTAGCCCCTCCACTGGCTTCCTAGACAATTCCTCCATGGCGCCTGCAACTTCCACATGCCTCTTTCCTTGCTCTTTCAGTCTGTGCTCCCTGGACTTACTCACCAGGCCTTCTTCCAACTCACCAGGTCATTGCAGATGTTTTATAACCCCAAGTGTTGCTCCACCTTCTGACTTGGCTGAACTGGAAACAACTGTTCTGTCATAGTGCTTAATTTACATGCACCAGCCACCTGGTAACCAATGACTGTGCAAGCTTAGTTTCTGGCATAAACTGATTCCACCCAGGCACTCAGAAATCTATCACACAATCCATTTTGTAGAGAAAGGGGCCGGTTATAGCTCTGATTAGGTTTTTACCATTCTTTTTTTTTTAATCTCTGGTGCTTTTGGTTTTGGTGGGAGACAATCTACCAGGTTCAATGGGGTGATACACTGCCAAAAGTGCAAGCTGGTGTATAAATTACTGATTGAGTTTTTTGCAGACTGTTGTCCTTGGAGGTATCATTCTATGTGCTGGACTTGGCTAGAATGTGCTGACATGGGCCATTCTTCAAGTGATAGACTTCCTAGTCTCCAAAGTATGAGGAGAAATCCCTCAGGCTAGGTCTAGACTTACAGGGCTTTACCTGATGGCTTTTGCAGAACAGGCTTTTCTGCCATTTGGCCACGTCTAGGCTGGGCCAAATGGCAGAAAAGCCTCCTCTTTTGGTGGAGCCCTTATGCCTCATGAAACGAGGTATACAGGGCTCCCTGAAAGAGTGCATTTGCTCTTCTGCAAAAAAAAAGCGGAAGAGCAAACGCATTCCCTCGACGCGGTAGGGTTTTTGCAGGATACCTCCGGTATCTCACAAAAACCCCTTGGTCTAGATGCAGCCTTAGTGCCAATCACGTGTTCAACCTCATGGCTGGATAGTTCATAAATTGAGATTACCACCAGTCCCAAGAAATCTAGCTATTACTTTATCTGTTCTAGAATGGTATCTACTCCATAATTCATATTCCATATCAATACTGGACCAAGTTCTTTCATAAATGCCTCAGAGAATTATACATTCTGGAGACATTTTACTAACTTTTGAGATATAACTGAATATCTTCTTCATTAATAGTTATTAGATGACATTATCCTGGCTTTTTATAATGCCTGGAGTCCTCTGTGGTTTGTGATGAGTGCTGGGAATTAAACCAGCTGTGCCATACAACAGCTAGAAATAGCTGAGAAGCTACCCTAACTCTGATATTCTATACAGGGAATGTGTGGGCTCAGAAAAGATCTGTAACTGAAGCCCACAAATGTTACTTATCACCAGCCACAGAAATTGCATGGAATCATGTAGTTACATTTAGATGATCCACAGTCTAATTACTCTAGGCTACCTCTGCTCAGTGGTAGTTTCATCAGTGGAGCACTGTGATTAATGTGTGACATTCTTTATGAAGAAGATAGATTGACTTGAGTCTGGAAACTGGCTGAGATCTGTGGGTTCCCAACAAACTGTTATCCACTGGATGCTTTTGATTTCTTTGATGAGAGTGTTTGTGTTCCTCTGGATTTCTTTAGATTGGTGGTTCTCAAAGTGTAATCTGTGACCGTCTTGCAGGTGGGCCACTGGCTTGGGGCTCCCCATCCCCGCAGCGAGGAGCCTGTCCTGGCATTTTAGCCCCACAGCCCCCCATGAGGTTGGAGTGGCAGCACAGCTTCCCACTATAGGGGAAGGGGAGATGAACCTCGCAGATTGGATCTGGCTTGTGGGGGAGGAAAGCGGCTTTGCATGCTATTGCTCCTCCTCTCCCTGAATGGGGGAAGGGCAGCACAGGAAATTGCTCACCTGAAGGTTTTCCCCACTGCTCCCTTTATCCAGGTGGTACGGAGGCACGGAGCCAGGTATGCTCCCCCCATCTTACTTATACCAAGACCCTTACTTATACCATCCCCACTCTGCTCCTGCACCCTCCCTCCTACCCCCATCCTTGGCCCACTCCTGCTCCTTACCTCCCACCCCAACCCTCCCACCCCCAGCCCGCTCCTGCACCCAACCTCCCAGACATATCCCCACACCCCTACCCCTTCCTACATCAATTTTGTCATCATGGGTGGTTGACTGGTTGTCCATGGAAAGGTCTGCATTGAGTGGGGTGGGCTGCAGGCCAAAAAGTTTGAGAAGCACTGCATGGGACACATCATTCATGGTTCTTTTCATTGTTTAAAGCCCGTGGGATAGCTTTGTTTCCATTACTGATAGTCATTACCAGTGCTTCACTCAATGCTGAAAAGGTGCCGACCATCCTTAAATATGTGGAGGTCCACTGTCCATGAGATACAATTGCTTGAGGCTGAAGTGCATGCAGGCTGCAAACATCATTTACTGAATTTTTTATTTGACATTACATAAAGTGTCTTTTAATTTTCTAAAAGGTGGAAAACATCCACATCAATGTGCCTATTGTCCTAGGTACAGCATGAGCAGTGATGAAACAAGCTTCACCATATTGGCCTGTAATGGTGCCTCAAATTCAACCTGAAGATCACATCTCTGATATGAGAGGGTAGTTTAAACTCCATGGCCATTTGTTCTATGGCAACTCTTATGAAACTGTAAGTAATCAAGTGTGTTAATCAATGCAAAATGCTGTGTCAGTTTGTGTGATCTGGATACCTGTTAATAGGACCAAGACTGACATCTCTAACTCATTTCACATAATTAATAGCTGATGAACGGGGAAAACTTTCAGCCTGGCCTGCTGTCAGGCTAGTAGCATAGAGAGAACAGTCTTGGTGTTCTGTTACCAAATCCCTGAGCCATTTAGCTCCTTAAATTTGACAGATTACTGAGGTTTGCACATGTATTTTAAAAAACCAGCTGATATAAATCTGTGTAGCTTCAATGTAACTACTTTAATTTATACTGGATCCTCGTTTCACATTTTTCTAATATATATTTGTTTTTCATATGCTGATCTACATGTTTTAAATCTCAAATGCCAAACACTGCAGGAGTGCAGGGCTATAGTTTAAATTCTGAATGTCCTTAAATCAGAAAATTCCAAAGTTAAGGTTCCCACAGCAATTGTAACTCAGCCTCTCTTGCTCATGTGTAAAATTTTGTATTGAATATGTTGTTAAGTTTTATGCTTTAGCATATGCGTGTGGCAGAGTTTGGCTGCTGTGAAAAGTATAACAGACTTTCTGATATTTATGTGTTTAAAATCTCAAGCCTATGATTAAATTATAGTTGATTTTGCATTTGGCTCTCTTGATTTAGAGAGGGTTTTTTACTACCACAACCAAAACAAAGAAATGAACTGTGAGTGATTACACTTTCAAATAAATGTATGGCACACATTCAAAAATGTACTATTATTTGTGCATAGATTTGTACACATATGCAATCTGAGATTCAAATACTGTATCTTGAATTTTGTCTCATTGTATGTTGCTAAATTTTTTTCATATCAGTGCATAACTCTGGAAAGCATTTATATGCTATTCTAAAATTCTGCTTCAATGCCATATACAATCGGAAAAACCAACCAGCCAAATATAGACAGATAGCATCCATCACTGACTGGCTTAATTACCTAACTCTCAGGAAAACCATGGCACAAAAAAAGAGTATTTTGTATCCCCTTGGAATAAAGACTAGAGGAAGAGAGTACAGAAGATAAATCTAGCACCAGCAAAGGAAGGAATCTGGCACACAGCAAAGGTAGGAAACTAAAAATAGCACAATAAAGTATAAGCCATAAAGACTTGCCATGAATGCAAGGGGCTTTGGAAAGCTTCCTTCAGTTGCATATTCTGCAACTAAATGGTCTTGAAAGAGTCAGTAATGTGTTCTGCCTGATCCTAATAAAAGTAGGGACTGAGCAAGCTTTATCTGCCTGAACCTACTTGTTAGGAGGGGAAATATGGTGAGATTCCCAACCTTTCATAATAAAAGGGACAGGAAGGATTAAGGCAGTGGTCTCAAACTCCCGGCCTACGGGTCATTCCCGGCCAGAATGATTGCTCATTAATCATTACTCATTCTATGCGTTTGATGAGGCAAGGGTCCTGTTGAAAAATAGTATGTGTAATTAAAGATTGTATCGTAGTGTGTACACACAAAGGGGCTGAATTAAGGTTGCAAAGGCAACCTTAATTCTTGCACTTGCTAACTACACATGCTTGCCTTTGCTACAGTAATAATGTTCTTTTAAAGTAGTTGTTGTTTGACATAGCAATAGTGATGCTAATAAGTGTGTCTCACACTTAATTCGTATTGAAAAAGTCATGCACTTGAAGCTTTGGAGGACAGAAGTTGTGCAAGGTTGTTTGTTGTTGCTTTTTTAAAAAAAATAGATCCAACAGGGTAAGACTTTAGTAATTTAACATTCATAGTGTAGCTTTGATAAGACAGGTAGAATGAGGTCTGGAAAAATAATGCCGTTTGAAGACAAAACAATGAAACGTGTAAGCAAACACTGGTAACAAGGAATAAATCTCCTTTCAGCTTTTCACTTGTTTAGGTTCTTCTCTTTAAAAACAATAAGCTATGCACATAATTAGACATTCATGCTGCCACAATGAATCACTTTTGTGAACACACTGATGCAGGCTGACACACTGAGCCCAAGCTGGCAGGCCTGCCTCTAAATAAGGATCTGCTGAGTAGATGACATGAACTTCTTATGCATTTCAAATAGATAGTGCGAATCCCTTAACAAGCATCCTCTCTGTTTTTCGAAGACTCCCACAGAGTCTGAATATTACTGATTTATCTGAACAGTCCTGTGCACATGCAGTATATCAGTGGTACTGTGTTCATCATAGCTTTTCGCTGATGAACTATGAATTCTGTTCTCTTAATTTACTAGTATTTATTTTTTATTTCCCATAAACAGTTTACAATGCACATGAAATATTTCTGTATTTGGAGATTTATAGGCACACACATAGACTGTTTTTCATCCAGATGACATTCAAAAGGCTTGTGCTAAATTCATCCCATAAAAATACTTTTAATGAACCACATCTTTAAAAGCAAACACTGCAGTTTATAAATACTGTAGGACAAGTACTTTATATTTAGTAACATGGAGACCAATTCAGTTCCTTATGTGAAAACTCAGAGAAAAGCGTATGTTTGTGGGTACATTATACATCTCTTGCATTGTCAATGGTATTCATTGTTGTCAATGGTATCAAACAAGTGAAGTGCAGATTTGGTGCATTCATGAGCTGAAACGTGATTCTAAAAAATGTCCACACTTCAAAGGCACAGTATGTGTGCATAGGACTTTCCTCAATGTTAGCCAGTGATTGCTTTATAGATGTGCAAGAACCATGTCACTTAAAGTGGGACACTTATGAAGCCGAAAAGTGCAATACAAAACAAAGGAGACATGTTCCTGATCACCACAATGGAGAACTGGATCTTTTGGCAGAGTCTCAGCTGCTCCTGTTATTGGATGAGTGGGCAGATTGACAGCTTTCTTTACATAAGAACGGCCATACTGGGTCAGACCCAAAGTCCATCTAGCCCAGTATCCTGTCTTCCGACAGTGGCCAATGCCAGATGCCCCAGAGGGAGTAAACAGAACAGATCTCTCTCCTTTCACCCATTTCCCACCTCTGACAAACAGAGGCTAGGAACACCATTTCTAGCCATCCTGGCTAATAAGTATTGATGTACTTAACATCAATGAATTTACCTAGTTATTTTTTGAACCCTGTTAAAGTCCTGGTCTTCACAACATCTTCTGGCAAGGAGTTCCACAGGTTGACTGTGCACTGCATGAAGAAAAACTTCCTTCTGTTTGTTTTAGATCTGCTACCTATTAGTTTCATGTGGTGACCCTTAGTTCTTATGTTATGTTACCCGTATTTTTCAAAACCACACCCTCTCTGCTGTGTTTATTCCTTCTCTGCCACAGTCCTGATTAGAATCATAGAACTAGAATTAGTTACACTTTGAACATGGGTCCAAATCATATTTCTGTCTCACTTACATGCTCTGGCTAACTATTTTGTCATTATTCAAACCATTATTTGCTGATGATTTAAGCCCATTTGTTCACTGTCAGCTAACAACTCATCTGGATCATCAGACCAGATTCTTATGATTCCAGAATTCCTTCCCAGAATATATAGGTTTTCCACAACAGTTTTGTGACTGTCTCAATGTAGAACAGAATGCTGAAATCATTTAATAGGGTAGAAATCAAAACTTTTATCCACATTTATCCCATAATCTGTCATCAAATGATGACTCTTGTTCTGGCTGGCAAGATAAAGTAAGGCCTACCATTGGTTAACTAGGGAATACTCAGGCAACTGGTGAATGTTCTGAGGCAATGTCTGCACATAGCTTTGGTCTTAATAACTTTCTATTACATGCACTTCCTGTGGCACAAGAAAAACTAGGTTTGATTTATTTTTGATGGATCTTCTTCACACCAGAACTCTATTGCTTTCAAAGCTGTTATTTCAGAAACACCTGAAGTGATTTTATCACTGCTGTAAAGCCATTAACTGATTTCAGGTGCCAGAGATTTTTTTCATATTTTGCTGTTTGATAAGTGCACTCAGTTGTTAAAAGGTGTTTTTCTGCTGTTTCAACTTTTGACATGCCCCTGGAAAAATCTATATTCTTCTGCATTCAACGGGATAACTTTTGCTGCATATATAGGCTACGTCTAGACTGCAGGCTTCTTTCGGAAGAAGCTTTTTTTGGAAGAGATCTGAAAAAATGTCTTCTAAAAGAGTAGAAGAGTAATAGAGATGTAGCTGTGTTAGTCTGGTCTTGCTGAAACAAAAGACAGGACTATGCAGCACTTTAAAGATTAACAAGATGGTTTATTAGGTGATGAACTTTCGTGGGCCAGACCCACTTCCTCAGATCAAATTGTCCACACACAAAAGCACATCGAAAAAGCAATCTGGATTGGATGCTCTCTTGCATAAAAGGCCACCTGGAACCACTTCAGGCAGGGCTTTAGGTCATCAGTTGCTTCCGAGTGCTGGTGCCAGAGCCTTGCAGAAACACGCGCTTTAAAGATCTCGGATGATTGGAAAAAGGCAAATGTAGTGCCCATCTTTAAAAAAGGGAAGACGAACAATCCAGGGAACTACAGACCAGTCAGCCTTACCTCAGTCCTTGGGAAAAATCACGGAAGGGATCCTCAAGGAATCCATTTTGAAGCACTTGGAAGAGGGGAAAGTGATCAGGAATAGTCAACATGGATTCACCAAGGGCAAGTCATGCCTGACCAATCTGATTAGCTTCTATGATGAGGTAACTGGCTCTGTGGATATGGGAAAGTCAGTGGATGTGATATACCTTGACTTTAGCAAAGCTTTTGATAGGCTCTCCCACAATATTGTTGCCAGCAAGTTAAGGGAGTATGGATTAGATAAATGGACTGTAAGATTAATAGAAAGCTGGCTAGACTGTTGGGCCCAAGGGGTAGTGATCAACGGCTTGATGTCAGGTTGGCGGTCAGTTTCTAGCGGAGTGCCCCAAGGATCAGTTCTAGGACCAGTTTTGTTCAACATCTTTATTAATGATCTGGATGAGGAGATGGATTGCACCCTCAGAAAGTTTGTAGATGACACTAAGGTAGGGGGAGAGGTAGATACACTGGAGGGCAGGGATAGGGTCCAGAGTGACCTAGGGTACATCTAAATTACATCCCTCTTTCAAAAGAGGGATGTAAATTAGACATATTGAAATTGAAAATGAAGCCGTGATTTGAATTTTCTGTGCTTCATTTGCATAATTGCGTGTCAGTGTTTTTTGGAAAAACACTATTTCGAAAGTGAAACCGCGGTCTAGGTGCGGTTCTTTCAAAAAGAAAAGCCTTCTTTGAAAGATCCTGTAAACCTCATTTTATTGCCATGTTATTGGCTTCAGGACTTTGCCAGAAAGGGCAGAGCAAGGAGCAGACAACTCTCAGCACCTCCTGGACCATGATGCATCTTCTCCAGCCAACCCTCAAAACCTCCTGGACTGCGCCATGTGGGGATCTGGTGGCGATTTCAAGAGCTTGTGGCTCTGGCTGCCACTGCTGCTTAGTAGCGGCAGTGGTGCCCTGAAGCTTTGAATCCTTTTAAATCACGAGATCACAGAGCAACTGTCCCCTTTGCCCTCCACCCCTGCATTGTTGGCCCTATTACTATGATCTGGTGGATTACTTAACCACTGGACTCTGTAACTCAGGGTGGGTGTCATATAAATCAATAGCCCTACTGAAGTCTTAAATGCGTGCCAAATGACTGTTTTAGAATACAGCAAGAAGAAAGGAGACAGGAATGGAGGGTGATAGAAAGAGAGAAGGAAGAAACATTGACTGCAGGTGTGTAAGTATCCATTGTAGTTTACAGAACTGAATGTAAGACAGTGGACAATGACTAGCACAGGTGGCATTTAGTCTGTTGAGTAAAGTTAAGTTGCCATCATGTTGCACTTTCAAAATTATTAACATCCAGTCTGATCATTTTTGAAGAACTAACTGATTTCCATTGGTAAGACACTGGCTACATTTGTTGTATTTGTTACATTTAGTATTAAAGATGGAGGTGGGTGCTGCCTGTTGTAAGAGTTGCTAACACTTCCAAATAAAAGTTGTTTATAACTTTCCCAAAATTTTACTATTTGAACCTTTTAGGAGAATGAGATTGGAAGAAAATGTTAACAAATATTATTACGATTTCATTAAGAAACTTTAATGCCTCCCTGCTTTAGAGCACAGACTTGAAATTTGCAAAGGGTTCTTCTTTGTGTTGGGGATGTGTCTTTTCCCATACCTGTGAAAAGTGACCCAAATATGCTCAAGTTATAAACTTTTGAAAGGTTTAATTTTATACAGGATTAGGGAAGATTTGTTAGAATACAGCAGCTAACTTCTCTGAAGATTTCATTTGCACTGAACATGCTCCAGCCAAGTGTTGAAGTAGCTGAGCAAGAAAATTGTTGCAGTCATAGGTGCTGGAAGTAGAGGTTCAGGGGGTGCTGCAGAATCTCCTGACTTGAAGTAGTTTCAATTATTTACCGGATTTACAGTTTGCTTCAATGGCTCTCAGCACCCTCACTATAAAAATTGTCCCAGGACCACTGGCTGCAGTGCACTGTGGCATCAGACACAACTCGGAGCAGGGTGACTTTCTCTCATGTTTTCCCCAGATGAGGGCCAGGTATTGTGGAAGAAGAGGAAGCTGCCTGACTGGAATGCAGAGAGGCAATGAATAGGTGGGGATGGGGTGAAGGTACAGGAAGAAGAGGGTAAAGAGGAGGATCAATGGGAGTGGGGAGAAGGGCTAGGAGCTTACAGGATGGGATGGATATGAGCAGACTTAGAATATACAGGTGCACAGGAGAAAGATGATGGTAGGGAATGTGGGGCTGGATAAAAGCAGAGAAGCAGTGAGGGACTGGACAGCAGCAGAGAGGGAGAAGAGCAGAAGCTAAGATAAAGTGAGGAGAACAGGAGTGGCAAAAATGAGGACAAGGGCAGATAGGAAGAAAGGTGGAAAAAGACAGGCACAGCAAGGTCAAAAAAATCTAGAGAACAGTCCTCTCCAGTCCCCAGGCAACCTTAATTCAGCCACAGTATCACAATTATATAATCACACATTATATTTTCTATAGGACTCTGCCTCATTCATTTTGCAGATTGGACCTGCAGTGGTGTGAAACAGGATTGTGCAGTGACGGAGATTATTGTTGTTTGTAGGATGCCCGACTCATGTTTGCAGAAGTTGGCAGGTGTATAGTAGATGAGGCAGAGGATTGCAGGAAGGGAAGGGATGGTTTTACAGCTAAATGTAGTTGATTGTCTCCCTGGAGAATTATATTATATCACTGCCTCTGTCACAGAATTCCTGTGTGATGCTGGTCAAGTTACTTAAACTACACTTTTTGTCATTGGCCAGTTATGGAGCATTGCTCATTTTTAAGTGCCTTACTTGAGATAATAGGGTCTGATTTACTAAAATGCTTGAGCAATCAGCTTCAGCTGAAGGCAATAGTAGCTGTGTGTTTTAATGTGCTGTGAAAATGTGAGCACTCTGGAAAAAATCTGGCCCGATCACACAGGGTAGACACCCAAGATTAGTGGGTCCTTTGGACAATTTGGCCTTAATCTCTCTCTGTGTGTCACTTCTCTATTTACGAGAGGGATATTGAGAATCACTAATGTTTGTGTAGCTCTCAGAAAGCATCCTAGAAACACCCATAAGGAATAATTTTGTGTCTAGAATCCTAGAGCAAATCAGCATAGCAAGCAGGCTTTTGAAAGAGAGCTCTGAAAGGGGATATGTGCATGCCTGCAGGGCAGTCAAGTGAGTTCCAAACAAAGAGCAGAAAGGACTTGAGGGATTATGGGCCATTTCTGGAGGTCTGTCAGAATGTTCCATTTTGAAGGATTCTACCAGTTTAAAACCGCTTGAATACAACAAACCATTCAATTGTTCATACTGGGCCCCACAGAACTGTATCCAGATTGTAGCAAACTCTATGCTTGTTATCTAGGTAGTTTACCTAGAGTGGAGCAACTGCCAAGTTAGTGCTCACTAAAGGCACATCTACACGGCAGGGCTAAAGCTGAAATAAGCTATGCAACCTGAGCTACATCAATTGCGTAGCTTAAATTGAAATAGCTTATTTCAGCTTTTGGTGCTGGCTACAAAGTCTGAGAGAGAGCATTTTTCCTCCGACATCCCTTATGCCTCATAAAATGAGGGTTACAGGAGTCAGAGTAAGAAGCCCTCCAGCTTGACATTATTTTGGCATTATGTTGGAATAACTACTTGTAGTGTAGATGTGGATAATGCTATTTTGGCATAATGTCAGTTATTCTGAAATAACACTGCTGAGTGCTTTGACAGTGTGGACACCTCAGGAGTTACAGCTGTTGGAGTAGATTTACTGTGTAGTAACTTGCCAGTGTAGACTTGGCCTCACATTTCTTATTTATAGTGTAGGTGTAACCTATGTGGTGCCTCAGAAAGGAGGCATGATCAGTGTCTCCTACTGACTTGAGTCGGCATTTCATCAGATCCATAATCATAGAACTTCTAGGCATGAGATTTTAATGCATGTTTTCCATTGTGTATTATTTAAATATTTGTTTGATTTAGCATTGTTATGCTGTTCCATTAATCTAATTACTTTGATTTATGTACCTTTTGATATCGGATTAGAGTATTTAGTCTAAGTACATTTGGGCTTCAAAAGTTCATTCTAATGAAATTTCAGTTAATTAAATTAAAGTTTAATGTACATTCAACTGCCTTTGTAAATAAAAAATAAAATATACAACCAGTATATTTAATTACAATTGAAAATTCAAGATAATATTTACCTACTAGAGGTCAAGCACATTAATAAACATAGAAAAAAACCTCCACGAGTTTTATTCATATAATGATCTAATTAAGTTTGAAATGATTCTTGCTCTCATTTTCTTCCAGTATTCTTAGCCTGGAAGAGCTGTTTTAATTTAAGATAAGTGGTGATGGCACAGCAGCAGATGGACACTGGAGATGGAAGCATAGTGAGCTAGAGCTTCCCTTCAGAGAGAGAAAGGATAGTCCAGCAGTTAGGACATTTGCTTTGGACTTGGGGGGTGATCTCAAGGTTTAAATTTCATTTCTGCTACAGATTGTTTGACTTTGGGCAAGTCACTTAAACCTGTCTGAAAATGGGGATGTTATGAGATTAAATATGTTAAAGTCAATAATGTTATATTATAGAACTTAAAACTCCCAGGAAACAATAAAATGTAGAGAGTCAAGTTTTTTAGAATGAACTGAACTGTGGAAGGTCAGGGAGCAAGAACTGTCTTAAAACCAGCATTGTGTTATTCCAAATTGGGTCCCATCCTGGATTACTCTGTTTTTCACAGCCCTTAAGGCTGGAAAGATATAGGGTCACCTGGAGCATATCTCTTATGCCAGGTGCTGTAAAAGCTGCTGCACTGAGAGTACTCTGTCCAAGCATTCTGTGTGTAAGGAATTATTAAGCAGCTGCCTTTAGGGCTATTTTGCCATGGAAGCATAAAGCAATCCTAGTACTCTAGAAAACTGGGGCCAAATTCTGAGGCTTTAGGCTCCTTCTGCTCTGCCTTATTCCCATTGGCACTTGCATTTTAATCATTGCAAAGTCTGTACTGAGCTTCTGATTATTAATTTGCTATGTTGAAACATTTGTGACCTTTGATTATTGTTAGCTAGCATTTGGACCAGTCATGTTAATCAATGATCATGAATGCAAAGTGATTGCAAAGCAGCTGCATGTATGGCCATGTTCATATCACTGCTCCTGGTAACCCCCACTGCTCTTTTACGTTCTTAGGAAGAAATGATGGTCCATTGTTTCCCCTTGTGATAAGCATTACTGTGTGTGAAGTTTCCTGCTGTCAAACCCCATGAGCAGTTTATCACTGCATCAGCTGCTTTGTTAAATGTCAGGTCTTTTTAAAACAAGTTGTCTCTTATTTGTAATTACACACTTATATCAGATATGAAGAGAGGGCGCATGTCCATTGCTCAGTGGCAATGATGAATTGGTAATGAAAGATGATAAGAAGGCGAAGCTCTCAATGCCTACTTTGCTTCAATGCATCTGACAAAGTGGGTCTTTGTCCAAGGAAGCTTATGCCCAAATGAATCTGTTAGACTGTAAGGTGCTACAGGACTCCTCATTGTTTTTGTACTTTGCTTCAGTCTTCACATAAAAAAATAACATATGACAGGACAATTAGCAAAGTTATCACAGACTGTAAGCGGGAAGAGATGCAGCTCAGGATAAGTAAAGAATGCATCAGAGATTTTATGACTAAGTTGAATGAATTCCAGTGAATGGGACTTTTCATACCAGGATGCTGAAGGAATTAGCTGATGAAATTTCGGAGCCACCGGCACTAATATTTACAAACTCATGGATGACAGTATTGGTCCCGGATGACTGGAGAATAGCTAAAATAGTGCATATTGTTAAAAAGGGGGGCAGAGAAGGAGCCAGGAAGCTATAAGTCACTCAGCTATTAGAGCAATATATAAAACACACAGCTTGCAAATACTTGGAGGATGAAGGGGTGATAACTAGTAGCCAGCATGTATTTAGTAAGAATAAATTGTGTCAAACAAGCTTGACAAAGCAATTGGTTTGGTGAATAGGGGCAAATGCAGTGAACATAAACCAACAGAACACCACTGGCCATCACCTAGGGTGTGTCTAAACTACAGGGTTTTGTTGACAAAATTATACCTGCATCTACACTGCCGCTGAGTTCTGTCGACATAACGTCGACAGAACTCAGCAGTTTTGTCAATGGCTGTAAACCTCATTCTACGAGGAATAACGCCTTTTGTCGACAGAGTTCTGTCGACAGAAGGAGTTATTGCATCTACACTATCCTTTGTGTCTACACTGTCATGTCAACAAAGCAGCTTACTTTGTCGACAGAACTGGATGTAGTCTAGATGCTCTTTGTAGACAGAAGCTTTGTTGACAGTATCTATCGACAAAACTTCTGTCGACAAAAGCCTGTAGTTTAGACGTACCCCTACAGTCCTCAGCTAAAACCTCTACAACGCATCATCAGTGATCATCCTGGACAATGATCCCCTCACTTTCACAGGCCTTGGGAGGCAGGCCAGTCCTTGCCCACAGACAACCCGCCAACCTGAAGCAGATTCTCACCAGCAACTATACACCGCACCATAGTAACTCTAACTCAGGAACCAATCCATGCAACAAACCTCGGTGCCAACTCTGCCCACATATCTACACCAGCAACACCATCACAGGACCTAACCAGATCAGCCACACCATCACTGGTTCATTCACCTGCACATCTACCAATGTAATATATGCCATCATGTGCCAACAATGCCCATCTGCTATATACATCGGCCAAATTGGACAGTCCCTACGTAAAAGAATAAATGGACACAAATCAGATATTAGGAATGGCAATATACAAAAAACCTGTAGGAGAACACTTCAGTCTCCCCTGGACACACAATAGCAGATCTAAAGGTAGCCATCCTGCAGCAAAAAAACTTCAAGACCAGACTTCAAAGAGAAACTGCTGAGCTACAGTTCATCTGCAAGTTTGACACCATCAGCTCAGGATTAAACAAAGACTGTGAATGGCTAGCTAACTACAAAAGCAGCTTCTCCTCTCTTGGTATTCACACCTGCAGATCAGCTGCTAGAAGTGGGCCTCATCCTCCCTGATTGAATTAACCTCGTTATCTCTAGTCTGATTCTGGCCTGCATATTTATACCTGCCTCTGGATATTTCTACTACATGCATCTGACGAAGTGGGTCTTTGCCCACGAAAGCTTATGCTCCAATACATCTGTTAGTCTATAAGGTGCTACAGGACTCCTTGTTGCTTTTGCAGATCCAGACTAACACAGCTACCCCTCTGATACTTAGCAAGGCTTTTGACACAGTCCCACATGATAGTTTTATAAGTAAGCTGGAGAAATGCAGGTTTGGTAGAACAGTTCCCGGAACATTTTGATTCAATTATACTAACTAACACTTTTACATTGAAACTTTGTTTCTTAATTTACCTAATCTGGTAACCAAGGTTGTGGTCTGCCCTAAAGGGATTGACAGAGAAGGAAGCTAGCTTTGCTGACCCTCAAAAAGACACAGATATTATCTCACCGATCAAGAATAGACACACAGGGAGAAGTTCTTCAAAAATAGAAATAATTTTTATTCAGAAGTGAGTGGTTACAATAAAAGAAGAATATAGAGATAAAAACAAAGGATACAATACTGATTATAGAGCAGCTAATTATAAACAGAAACTTTATACTATTTCTCATTCTGTAACCTATAGCAATACAATAATAGAATAATCATTTACTATTTAAACATGAATGCTTTACATTAATCATCCAGTAAGCACTGGCCACACGGTTACTAATGGGTAGGGCAAAATTTCACTTAGATTGCAGGCACCCAGTTTTATTTACACACAAAACCCTTTTGTTCCTTGGATAGTAACTAGAAGATAAGATTTACAGTCCCTGTGAGCCATCCATGGTCCTTCTGTTCTGTCAACAACTAGAAACAGCTGGTGTAGAGAGCACTAATTACTGGTGGCTTCTCTACTGGGGACTGCTAGTTACTGAATAGTGGACACACTGATCAAATTTGCAGAAGATCTGAATCTGAGTGAGGGTTTGCAAACACTTTGGAGCATAGAGCTAAAATTCAAGGGGATCTTGATAACTTGGAGAATTGGGCTATACATAACAAAATGAAATTCAGCAAAGGCAAATGTAAGGTGCTGCGTTTTGGAAAGAAAAAAAACCGCAAATGCACAAATAGCAGCAGCACTGCTGACAAGGATCTAGAAATTATGAGTCAACAAAGGTGATGCTATTGCCAAAAAAAGGAAATGCAATTTGAGTTGCATTAGCAGAGGCTTAGCATGCAAGTCATGGCAGGTGGTAGTACCACTCTGCTAAGTGCTGGTTACGCCTTAAATGGAGGTCTATGTCCAGTTTTGGTCACCACTGCATAGAAAGGATGCAGAGAAACTGGAAAGGATCCAGAGATGAACAGCAAATATGATAAAGGGGATGGAATGCAAACTACATGAGCAAAGGCTGAAGGAACAGGGTATCTTTAACTCGGAAAAGAGGAGATTAAGAGGGAAAATTATCGCTGTCTTCAAATACTTAAAGGGCTGCCATAAAGAGATGGGGAAACACTGTTCTTTCCTGCCATGTAGGGCAGGACAAGATATAGTGGGTTCAAACTACAGCATGGCAGATTTAGATTAAAGCTCAGGACAAACTTCCTAACTGTGAAAACAGTAGGGCAATGGAACAAACTGCCCAGGAATGTTGTGGCCAGGCCTTCACTGGAGGTTTTCAAGGAAGGCCGAATAGCCATCTGTCTTAGATACGACAAATCCTGCATCATGGCAGGGGAGTCATACTAGGGAGTCTCTTCTGACCTGTATGGTCCTTCTATTGTGTCAAAGTTTAGAGAGAGATGACGTAAAGAACACTTATTGCTGGTTGCTTCTCTGCTGGGGACTGTTAGCTATTTCAGTGGCTTCTGTGAAAGCATTTGCTCTGCCTTCTGCTGGCAGAGACAGATGCCTACTTGGCTGTGAGGGTAGCTGCTGTAGTGGTTCACTCTGGCTGGGAAGAAGAAGCAATCATTGCTTGGGGCAACCTTGGAATACTATGGTTGCTGCTGCTGCTTCTTAGGTAGCTTCTTTTCTGCTGATGTTTTCCAAGTCACTGTGGCTTTCCAAGTCTCTTCTTCTTTGCAGGAGTCTTGCAGCTTCTTCTCTCTTCCAGGTCCCTGATCCCATTGTAGGGTTCTCTGGCTCTAAGATCATAAATTATGCAGGAAGGGGGATGTGTCTTTGCATGCTGCACAGCACTTAGCACAAAGCTGCTGAGATTCTGAATGGGGTCAGTAGGTACAGCTTGAACCTCCCAAATCCAGGACTCTCTGGTCCAGCAACATCCATGATCTGGGGGAACCATGGATGTTGCCAGACAAGAAAGGCCCAGAGATGAGGAGCACAAACCAGCTGGGAGTCCCACAGGTGCTGGGGAGCCTCAGCTGAGCTGGCAGGGGCTGGTCCTGTGGTGGGAGGGAAGAACAGCCCTATGAAGCCCCAGGCTGGGGAGCCCCAGTGGTGGCTGAGAGGAATACCCAGTCCAAGCCTGACACTGGCAGACTCGGTGCCAGCAGCAGCTGGAAGGAATCCCTGACCCCAGCTCAGAACTCAAGCAGCAACAGGATTGGCAGCCATTGGGGGAAATCCCTGGCGCTGGCTGGGGGGAATCCCCAGCAGGAGCAGTGGTGGTCTGCTGGAGAATCCTAGCCTGAGGCAGCTGGAGAGTCCCAGCCCAAGGAAGCTGACCCCAGCAGTGACGAAGGAGCCCAGGCTACAAGGATGCCCATAGCCTAGAGAGGAACCTTGACCTCCCCTGGTCCAGCTAACTCCCTGGGTCCGGACCACTCAGATCCCAAGGGTGCCGGAACAGGGAGGTCCAAGTGGGCATGTAGGCAGTGCATTTGGGCCTGGATCTGAACATTTCCAAAATTTGAGATTACTCATATTAAGAATTTTGGCTTGACCCCTTTCACAGGCTGGCCAGAGCTTGAGACACAGCTCCAAATCCAAAATTACAAGATAAACAGGGTTGTTTTGCTGTGGAATTTAGTTTGTGCCGGTTGTAGTTTAAAATAACGAATAGCCTATAAATTCAGAACCCATTATCAAAAGTGGGAGAGGTAATACAGTGATTTTGAAAGGTCTTGTCATGTTTGTATGCTCATTCTCAATGCTCTAGTTAATTCAAACACAGCTTCTTCACCTTAATTTCTTCCTTAATGTGAAAATGGCCAGTTAGTCTCCTAATACTGCAAAAATAGATTGAAATGTTGACTGTTCTTTGTAACTGAATTTTAGTAAAATTCACTCCTAGTAATCTCCTTATTAATTAATATTAATATTAAAATACAATATAAAAAGTCAGCTCAAACAGTGATCTAAAGAATGAGGTCATGGAATCTGTTGGTGTTCCAATAGTAATACCATTTAATAATAGTTAATAAATAAATGACATTTTCCACAATTGTGGATGTGACGTATGGAGATAGTAAGTTTGGATGTGGCTGGGAACATGAGCATTCCCAAAGTCTAAAGTTATTTATGTTCAGTATCTTATTTCTCATGCTAATCTGTCCTGAAGTTGTCTCTCAATGGAAAAATCATCCTTTTTGCTATCAAACATCGCTGGCTTATACTAGGATGCATTTTCCGTTATGATTACGCTTAAATGCTTTTTTTTATAAATACTGATACAACAGTTATTGTGTGACAGGGTCAGGCCAGGGAGCGGCTGCAGAGAGGGGAAAAGGCAGCCCAAAAGGGAAAAACCCCTGTGAGAGAAGCAGAGAACTGCAGCCCAATTGGATGCAGCTGGGAGGGAGCTGGCTCAGGCTAATTGGGGCCAGCTGACTTCTCTGCTGTCTGTCTGAGGGCCTTTAAAAGCCTCAGCAGTTGGAGGCTGGAGAGGAGAGGGAGAGGACAAAAGGAAGGTGGTGGAGAGGCAGAGAGGAAGAAACCAGAGAGAACAATTTTGACCAGCATTAGGAAAGGCAGCTAAGGAGGAGCCTGTGGGCACGTGGCCCGGGCTCCCTACCATTGAGACCCGCTGCAAAACCCCTAACTGGGGGGGCTAAGGGGAGGAGGCCTCCCCAGTAGTGGCTTGGGGAAGAGGGGCCCTTGCCACAATTACTTACACAAAACTTCTGATAGTCAGTGGGATTTTTGCTTCAGTAATGACTTTAAGATGGGATCTTTAAGAGGAAGGTTAAAAGTTTTCTTTTTAATTTAGTTACTGACCAAAATAAATTCATAGAATCATAGAATACTAGGACTGGAAGGGACCTCGAGAGGTCATCGAGTCCAGTCCCCTGCCCTCATGGCAGGACCAAATACTGTCTAGACCATCCCTGATAGACATTTATCTAACCTACTCTTAAATATCTCCAGAGATGGAGATTCCACAACCTCCCTGGGCAATTTATTCCAGTGTCTGACTACCCTGACAGTTAGGAACTTTTCCCTAATGTCCAACCTGAACCTCCCTTGCTGCAGTTTAAGCCCATTGCTTCTTGTTCTATCCTCAGAGGCCAAGATGAACAAGTTTTCTCCTCCTCCTTATGACACCCTTTTAGATATCTAAAAACTGCTAACATGTCCCCTCAATCTTCTCTTTCTAAACTAAACAAACCCAATTCCTTCAGTCTTCCTCATAGGTCATGTTCTCTAGACCTTTAATCATTCTCGTTGCTCTTCTCTGGACCCTCTCCAATTTCTCCACATCTTTCTTGAAATGCGGTGCCCAGAACTGGACACAATACTCCAACTGAGGCCTAACCAGCGCAGAGTAGAGTGGAAGAATGACTTCTTGTGTCTTGCTCACAACACACCTGTTAATGCATCCAAGAATTATGTTTGCTTTCTTTGCAACAGCATCACACTGCTGACACATATTCAACTTGTGGTCCACTATAACCCCTAGATCCTTTTCTGCCGTACTCCTTCCCAGACAGTCGCTTCCCATTCTGTATGTATGAAACTGATTGTTCCTTCCTAAGTGGAGCACTTTGCATTTGTCTTTATTAAACTTCATCCTATTTACCTCAGACCATTTCTCCAATTTGTCCAGGTCATTTTGAATTATTACCCTATCCTCCAGATTAGTGCAACCCCTCCCAGCTTGGTATCATCTGCAAACTTAATAAGCGTACTTTCTATACCAATATCTAAATCGTTGATGAAGATATTGAATGAAACCAGTCCCAAAACAGACCCCTCGGAACCCACTTGTTATGCCTTTCCAGCAGGATTGTGAACCATTAATAACTACTCTCTGAGTATGGTTATCCAGCCAGTTATGCACCCACCTTATAGTAGCCCCATCTAAGTTGTATTTACCTAGTTTATTGATAAGAATATCATGCGAGACCGTATCAAGCGCCTTACTAAAGTCTAGGTATACCACATCCACTGCTTCTCCCTTATCCACAAGACTCGTTATCCTATTAAAGAAAGCTATCAGATTGGTTTGACATGATTTGTTCTTTACAAATCCATGCTGGCTGTTCCCTATCACCTTGCCACATTCCAAGTGTTTACAGATGATTTCCTTAATTACTTGCTCCATTATCTTCCCTGGCACAGAAGTTAAACTAACTGGTCTGTAGTTTCCTGGGTTGTTCTTATTTCCCTTTTTATAAATGGGCACTATATTTGCCCTTTTCCAGTCTTCTGGAATCTCTCCTGTCTCCCATGATTTTCCAAAGATGATAGCTAGAGGCTCAGATACCTCCTCTATCAGCTCCTTGAGTATTCTAGGATGCATTTCATCAGGCCCTGGTGACTTGCAGGCATCTAACTTTTCTAGGTGATTTTTGACTTGTTCTTTTTTATTTACCTTCTAAAACTACCCCCTTCCCACTAGCATTCACTATGTTAGGCATTCCTACAGACTTCTCGGTGAAGACCGAAACAAAGAAGTCATTGAGCATCTCTGCCATTTCCAAGTTTCCTGTTACTGTTTCTCCCTCCTCACTGACCAGTGGGCCTACCCTCTCCTTGGTCTTCCTCTTGCTTCTAATGTATTTATAAAAAGTCTTCTTGTTTCCCTTTATTCCCGTAGCTAGTTTGAGCTCATTCTGTGCCTTTGCCTTTCTAATCTTGCCCCTGCATTCCTGTGCTGTTTGCCTATATTCATCCTTTGTAATTTGTCCTACTTTCCATTTTTTATATGACTCCTTTTTTATTTTTAGATCATGCAAGATCTCGTGGTTAAGCCAAGGCGGTCTTTTGCCGTATTTTCTATCTTTCCGACACATTGGAATAGCTTGCTTTTGGGCCCTTAACAATGTCCCTTTGAAAAACTGCCAACTCTCCTCAGTTGTTTTTTCCCCTCAGTCTCGATTCCCATGGGACCTTACCTATCAGCTCTCTGAGCTTACCAAAATCCGCCTTCCTGAAATCCATTGTCTCTATTTTGCTGTTCTCCCTTCTACCCTTCCTTAGAATTGTGAACTCTATGATTTCATGATCACTTTCACCCAAGCTGCCTTCCACTTTCAAATTCTCAACCAGTTCCTCCCTATTTGTTAGGATCAAATCTAGAACAGCTTCCCCGGTAGCTTTTTCAACCTTCTGAAATAAAAGTTGTCTCAATGCAGTCCAAGAACTTATTGGATAGTCTGTGCCCTGCAGTGTTATTTTCCCAACATATATCTGGATAGTTGAAGTCCCCCATCACCACCAAATCTTGGGCTTTGGATGATTTTGTTAGTTGTTTGAAAAAGCCTCATCCACTTCTTCCACCTGGGTAGGTGGCCTGTAGTAGACTAGCATGACATCACCTTTGTTTTTAATCCCTTTTAGCCTAACCCAGAGACTCTCAACACTTCGTCTCCTATGTCCATCTCCACCTCACTCCAAGTATGTTCTTTTTTAATGTATAAGGCAACACCTCCTCCCTTTTTTCCCTGTCTATCCTTCCTGAGCAAGTTGTACCCTTCCATACAAACATTCCAGTCATGTGTATTATCCCACCAAGTTTCTGTGATGCCAACAATGTCATAATTGTACTTATTTATTAGCACTTCAGTTCTTCCTGCTTATTTCCCATACTTCTCACATTTGTATATAGGCATCTAAGATCCTGATTTGACCTTGCCTCCCAGTTTTGCCTGACCCTCCTTTCTCTCTGCCATTGTAGCCCACGCTCCCTCCCATTTCCGACCCATCTCCCAGGTCTCCATGTTCTCCACTTACCTGTGGGCTTTGCTCACCTGTCCCCGTCGAACCTAGTTTAAAGCCCTCCTCACTAGGTTAGCCATTCTGTATCCAAATAGGGTCTTCCCCCTCCTTGTAAGGTGGACGCCATCCCTGCTTAGCAGTCCTTTCTGGAATAGCATCCCATAGTCGAGGAAGCCAAAGCCCTCCTGGCGACACCATCCTCGCAGCCAGGCATTCACCTCCAGGATGCACCTGTCTCTGCCCAGGCCCCTACCTTCGACAGGAAGGATCGAAGAGAATACCACCTGCGCTCCAAACTCCTTCACCCATACCCCCAGAGCCCTGTAGTCACTCTTGATCTGCTCAGTGTCACACCTCACAGTATCATTAGTGCCCACATGGATGAGTAGCATGGGGTAGTAGTCAGAGGGCCGGATAATCCTCGACAATGCCTCCATAACATCTCGGATATATGGGCCCCAGGCAGACAGCATACCTCCCGAGATGAAATGTCAGGGCGACAGATGGGCGCCTCCGTCTCCGACCACCACTACCCTACGTTTCCTATTCGCAGTGGTGGCAGCAGACCTCCTAGCCTTGGGGGTATGGGGCTTCTCCTCCTCCGGTGTAGGGGGTGATTGCTTATCTCCTGTATAAAGAAGAGCATAACGGTTTCCTAGTACCACGGCGGGAGGGTTCGGAGCAGGGGTGGAGCAGTGCCTGCTGCCAGAAGTAACCAGCTGTCACTGTCCACCCTGAGTCATCTCCTCCTCCACCAGCGGTGTGTCCCCAGTCCTGTGTACCGGGACAGCTACCTCAGCTGTCTCCTCATGAACACGGTCCAGGAATTCCTCATGGATGCGGGTGCTCCTCAACCTAGCCACCTCCTCCTGTAGCTCTGCCACCTGCTGCCTGAGAGATTCTACCAGCAGGCACCTGTCGCATTGGATGATCTCCCCAGCCTGGATATCAATAAGTGGGAATTGCAATCCACAGTCCCTGCAAAACCACACCAGGATCTGGGTAGAGGCATCCATGCTCAGGTGCTCTGTGGAGGAAACAGAAGCAGTGCTGGCACAGGTGTTGCAGGTCTTCCTGACCATCGTAGGCCTCCCTCTGTCAAACTCCCCTGTTTGCAGCTCCTGTCCGCTTTGCTCCCTGGTCGCTCTGCCTCTGGCTTTTAAAGCCTGCTTGCCTAGGCCAGGCCTTCCCCCTCGTGAGTCACACAGGGGAAGGCTGAGCAGATGCAATCAAGAGAGCAATTGAGGGAACAAAGGGTCAGGCACTTAGTCCCAACTGCCACAGCAGCTGAAACTGAAACTGCAGTCACCTGAAATCAGATTCAGAATTCAACAAACAAACAAAATTCAAACAGTCGAGCAAACTCACTCACACCAAAAGTGAGTACTCTCACCAAGTTCCTCAAATTGTTCCTCTGCTATGATTTACATTGATTTATGATAGCGCTTTTTTTCAATAAGGAACACTATATTGCTTACAGTTGTAATTTATATATATTGCATGTATTGTAATGAAGTGTGTACTCCATTTACTTGATAAAATTCTGATTTAAATCAAGAGTTGTTTAAAGTATAAAAAGATACACAACAGCGTATGTGTGATTATCAATATGTAGTAATCAATGATAATGTAATTTTAGAAACAAAATCAGGCTCACTAACTTGGATATGTTTATATGAATGAGAAAAGACTGTGGTTGTCAGTCCTTTGGCTAACTTTTTAAACTTTTGAACAAACCTTGAGATGCAATAAGGTAGCTCTGTTGTATACTTTGGTCATTTTCTTTCTTTCTTTCTTTTTTTTTTGTAATGAGAAATAAACTATGAGACTGATTAATGTCTGATAAAAATGACTTCATTGGAATGCACAGAGCTAAGAAGGAAAGATTATAGATCAGTGGTGATTACACATGCCATAATAAGAACATGCACAATGGCAGTAAGGTGAGTGGCTCCTTGGAGACTGATGATGATACAGATCAAGTATTTGCAAATTACAAACAGGTATTTCTAAGAGTATGTCAAAGAAAATAACTGTAGGTTTCAGAATGAACTTTTAATTGACTAGTTGACAGACAAGTGCACATATACCCTTGACACATCTGCCTGATGGCCTTTTTCAAAGGGCTTTATAGAGAAGGAAGATGCTGATATTTGAATAGATACTGTCCACCTTTATACTATTAGATGCAAACCCTTCTGTGGTCCATTCAGTGGAGACACAGTGTGACCTTCATGTTATTCAGTACCATTTCTGTCAATAGCTCTGGACTTAGGGTTGAACCAAGTTCCCACTGTCAACTTGCACTGATACTAGACTACTATTCAGGATATGTTCTTTTGGTGGGGTAGCTACCCAATGCTGTTTGTTCTGTTCTAGACATAACAGTGACTGAAGTAAGGAGCTATCTTGTCAAAAATCAACTACAGAAGGAACTGAGTACTCACAATTCCTACTTTGCAGTTTGGATTTCTGTGAGTCTGCGTCTAGACTGGCAAGATTTTGCGCAAAAGCGCCTGCTTTTGCGCAAAATCTTGCCGCCTGTCTACACTGGCCACGAGTATTTGAGCAAGAACACTGATCTTGTACTGTACAAAATCAGTGCTTCTTGCGCAAATACTCTGATGCCCGCGCTCAGGGATAAGCCCTCTTCGCAAGTATTCTTGCGCAAGAGGGCCAGTGTAGACAGCATCGTTAATTTCTTGCGCAAGAAAGCCCAATGGCTAAAATGGCCATCAGAGCTTTCTTGCGCAAGAGAGTGTCTACACTGGCACGGATGCTTTTGCACAAAATATGTGCTTTTGCGCAAAAGCATCTGTGCCAGTGTAGATGCTCTCTTGCGCAAATACTTTTAACGGAAAAACTTTTCCGTTAAAAGTATTTGCACAAAATCATGCCAGTCTAGACGCAGCCTGAGAGTTTTGCATCCTCAGAACTTCTCAAGTCCAGGCCATAATTTTGATTTTATTTTCTTAACATACCCTGAAAAAACTACAAATGGTCTGGTAGCACTTTATAGACTAACGAAACATGTAGATGGTATCATGAGCTTTCGTGGGCACAGCCCAACAGCAATGTTCATAATTGTGACTATGAACAACTTTTACGTGCAAAACCCTTATTCTACAAATATTTAAGGAAACATTCTGCTACCCACATCCATGATGAGTTAGCTCCTTATTAATCAAGAAGTCCTGTTAATGTGGTAGGTTCATCACAGAGTAAATTATTACTCATCATGAGAAAGGGTCACAGGATCTGTCCTTTGATTATGGGCAGTCACTCGTTGCAGAGTATGATCATCATGGGAATTATGGGCCCTTAGGTGGCTGATAAGGCTGATCCTTGAACCACAAGTTCTATTATAGAGAGAACAGATGTTTCCAGGTATGGCAGGAGGCTGTTGCCCATGACTAGAAGGCAATTTCTCCTTCCTCCTGCACCTCTTCTCCTCTTCAGCATGTCGGTGGGCAAATTCAAAATGTAGGGAGCCATTGAGCAGGACTTATGAAATCATAGAACACTAAAACTGGAAGGGACCTCGAGAGGTCATCGAGTCCAGTTCCCTGCCCTCATGACAGGACCCAGTACCGTCTACACTATCCCTGACAGATGTCTATTTAACCTGCTCTTAAATATCTCCAGAGTTGTCCCCATTTTGAGCTATCCTGAGTGAGTGTCTCCCAAGTATCAATGTCAATGTTGCACTTCTTTAAGTTCTCCTTTAGCAAGTCCTTATAACACTTCCATTGTCCTCCCACATTGTGGTATCCTTCTTTCAGCAGAGAAAACAGGACCTGTTTTGGGAGGCGATGGTCTGGCATCCGAACAACATGACCAGTCCAGCTGAAGTTGTTGACAGATGATGATTGTCTCAATAATGGTGGTTTTTGCCTCTTCCAGAATACTGATTTTAGTGTGCCTATCTTCCCATTTGATCTTCAAGATCTTGCGGAGGCAGCATTGGTGATACCTCTCAAGGTCTTTCAAGTGATGTCTGTAGGTTGTCCAGGTTCCATTCCCATGCAATAGTGTTGGGAGAATGACAGCTTTATAGACAAGAAGTTTGGTGTCTGTTTGAATGTCATGATCTTCAAAATTCTGTGCTGTAAATGAGCAAAGGCTGCACTGACACAGCTCAGATGATGTTGGATTTTTACATCAATATCTGTCTTGGATGAAAGATAACTTCCAAGGTAGAGAAAATGATCAACATTCTTCCGTGCCTTTCCGTTGATTTTAATAGATGGGCACATGGAACTTCATTTGGAGAGGGCTGATGGAGCACTTTGGTCTTCTTGATGTGGAGGGTGAGACCAAGACATGCATAAGCATCAGCAAACACATTCAAGATAGCCTGAAAATCTACCTCAGAGTGGGCAAAAACTGCATTGTCATCAGCATACTGAAGTTCCACCACAGATGTGGTGGAAATCTTACTCTTAGCTTTCAGCCTGTTAAGCCTAACAGCTTTCCATCCATTCTGTGGATGATTTCAATGCCAGCTGGAAGCTTCCCAGCAATTAGGTTGAAAATGACGGCAATAAAGGCTGTAAACATGGTTGGGGCGATGATATAGCCCTGTTGACTCCTGTTCGTACTTTGAAAGGTTCACTCTGGAAACCAGTGCTGCTCAGTACAGTCGCTTTCATATTGTCATGAAGCAACTTTAGGATGTTGATGTATTTATCAGGACATCCAATCTTCGAAAGTACATTCCAAAGGGCACAGAGATTCACTGAGTCAAAGGCTTTAGTTAGATCAATAAAAGCCATGTACAGTGGTCAGTTTTGCTTCCGACACTTCTCTTGCAGCTGTTGTGCAATGAAGATCATATCCGCAGTTTTGTGACATGGTTGGAAGCCACTTTGTGACTCTGGTAAAATTTCTTCTGCCAGGGGCAGAAGATGGGTTGTAAGGACCCGTGCTAGAACTTTGCCTGCAATGACAAGGAGAGAGATACCACAACAGTTTCCACAGTGCACTTTATCCCCTGTTGATTTTTGGTGAGCCTTAATCAAAGATCATAAGCTGTTCATTGATGCCTAATGGCAGCTCTGAAAGGTACTTTACAAGCTTGTTCTTAATAGCTAAGCCCTACTCCATACCATCAAGGTTCATCTAAAGATTTTCCCTTCTAGAAGTAGGTGTATCCTCCTTTCTCCTCCCTCACCTGTCTATCAGCTCTTCTAGTTTTGGACAAGGCAGCAATATCGATATTCAACTGATTCAATTAATGAGCAATGGTAGCTGTATATCACTCTGGTCAGTCACTGTCTGAGTTGTCCATCATGGTACGTATGTTCCAGGGTCCAAAGTTGAAAAGTTTTTTACATTTTTGACCACTGGGGTGGTGATCCTGCGGGATGTGGCTATCCAGCCGGGAGGAAAAGAGGCAAGGCTATTTTTAGGGCACCTTTTTTAGCCTTCTCCCTATGTGGGGTGAGCAGAGTGGGTCTTAAAGAGGACTGCTCAGTCATGGGTGCAGCTGCTGAGATGCTCGACCTGCCTCAGTCCTCAAGCAAGTCGACTGAATCACACGCCCACCAGCTGCATGTTGGTCTGTGACTAGGAAATTCCGGATCTCACTGTCCTGTTCCTGTTGCCACTCGCCGATAACCACCAGACTTTTGACTTGTGCAGTTGTTGTTTGCCCAAAATCTAGAAGATGTCTGTGCAGGACTTCTTTAAAGTGGGGAGATTGGTGCACAACAGTCACCACATTGTTCTTGACAGATAGAGGGCTTGAAACCAATGACATGGACACTACACCGATTGGTGATCCTCTATCTGCTGAGGATAGAGCCTTCACCTGCTTTCACAGCCACTGTAACATTACACAACAGTTTCAACAACAGCAGTTAGGATAACTGCACAATAGATCTGTCCCCTTAAGAAAGATGTCACCAGAACACTGAAAGGCAGTAATTACATGTCATAAAATGTTTTAGCAATGCAGTCTAGTGTATAATAATTTTTCTAGGAAATGAATAAAGGATGACCACTTTTTTGCAAGCAGTGTACTTTTTATATAAAAGAGGTGTACTTCTCCGCAGCACACCTTGGAGTTTGAGGGTGTAGAAATAAGAGCAGGAAATATAGATACATACAGAAAAGCCCAACAGGAATAAATATGTGCAGCAGGTAATGCTCTCTGTTGCTGTCACTGCTTATATTTTTTTCCTGTGAAGTTTCTTACCTGATGTCTCGCTTCGCAAGAGAGGCCATGATTTAGGGGGGTCCTCGCCAAGCTTGTTTCAGGGTCATCATCGACACAGCAAGGCTTGCCCTTGTTATATAGGAAGTGTGTTTTAAATTAGAGCTTGCTCATAGCACTGCATAGCTGGCATATCAATTAAAGATCTCCTCAGTGGCATGGTGAAAAAAGGAAGGGACTCATATTTTTTACACCATTAATTGTATTTTCTCAGATTGTATATAGGGGAACTCTGCATTGTGCTTTAATTGTGTCAGACTTCTTGACATTTCCCTCTGTCTTCCCACAGAGTCATTTGCCTCCTGCCAGCTACCACTGGTTTGTACCTGAGGAGTCTAATGCTAGTTATTTCTTGCCTGAAAGCCAAGGCTATGTAAGAACCTTTAGGAAAGCTCATTAGAATCAGTGTCCCTGGCAGCTCTCCAATGCAAAGCATGAATACAAGTCACTTCCTGACTAGTCACCATCAAATATCATGAAAGAAGACATAATATCCCTGTAATCTTTATTTAGTGCTGGTTCGAATTGTTATTTGTACTTGTTCTTTGTTCAGGGTCTAGCTGTCAACAGTAAATAAATTACTCCCCAGCTAGTAAATTGCAACACTCTTCCGAGGCTTTGGAGCAACAAAGCAATGTGATGAATTGGTAGCCCCAAGAGTTTTATTCCTAAATATTCCCTCAATCTCATATCAGGCACTTTTTGTCTACTCAGTTAAAGGTATATTTCATTCTATGAAGCTTTAGTACTGAAGCACACCATAATGAAATGGTCCTCTCACCCGGTTTCTATCAAGATTTGAAACTTCGTCATGAAGGAAACAGAGTGAAAAGTCTCATGCTAGCTTTTTTGCTGGGAAGGGAAGAGGATATTTAAAGTCTTTGCCTCAAATGATGCTTTTCATACGCCCAAGATTGAGTAATCACCAATTTTTCCCCCTCTGAGCTTTATTTTTACCTTCCAGACACTTTCCAGGGTTCGCTGGGACTGGAACAGCTCTCATTTCTTCAGATTTGAAGTGAAAAATAGAGGAAATTCTGGTAGTCAAGGCCATAGATCTTAAATGACTTAGATAATGGTTTTAGTAAGTGCCTTTTTTCTTTAAAGATTCAAGCCTAGGTTAAGAGCAACTAAGTGCCTTTCCTCACTGACAATGCCTGAACTCACTAGGGAAATAAATTCTGTCCATGTGAAACAAAGGGATAAAAATTTCTTGATTAAAAATCAGATACTTAAAATTCTGTTGGCTAATTTGTTTTATGCTCACAACGCATAATAGCAGCAAGGCATCCCAGAATATAACTTCCTTAATGCTGTTCTAATTCTTTTAGCATAACTAAAAGTAAAGAAAGGATCCTGGACATTTTTCCTTTCTAGTTATTTAAGTTGAAAATCAAATGTTTATAAAGGCCATTAGAAACATAACTCCTGGGATTAAAAATAACAATAACAAATAAAACAAGAGATGAGTTGAATAGTTATGTATTATATATGTCAGTGGTAATTTATGACTATATATTAGCACAACACTATCCTGTTTTTCCCTAGAGGGATGGTCTGGATTGAAGATCAATTCAGTCTTTTGATTAAAATTTATCAAACTCAAAATATAATGATATTTTATCCCATTATAAGTTAAAATAGACATTTTATTTCTCTTAGTAAGGGAAGCCATAGAAAACCGAGAAGAAACTCACATGTCTAATTACCTGCGACAAATACAGCACCTGAATCTCTGTTCTTCTGTAGCTTGTGAGAAAGATTTACATCAGGGGATAGTGATGTTACCCTTCTAATCTGGTTGGGTTCTGAACTTCATACTTTTGTAAATAACTATATAACGTGCAGGGCAACCAAGAATGAGACCCCCTCTCTCCTTTCCTTCCATGCACTCTCTCCATCTTGCCAGCAGTACTGTCATCCCTCTTAATTCTCAATTTGAGTCTTACATTTTCGTTCATCCCTGCATCTAAATTCTTGCCAAATCCTGTCTCTTCTTCAATTATAACATCTACAGTATCTACCCTTCAGGTCTGGGATCCTGCAAGGGGTTGATGGCTTTCAAATCTTATTAGTTTCAATGGAAGTCAAAAGTACTCCTACGTCAAAACCCAGCCATTTTAAAATCTTGACAAATATCTTACTGAATCAGTTAGGTGAAAATAGCAAGGAAGGGAATGTAATCAAATGTGGTTTTTTTAAATGGGATAAAACTAGACAGAAAAGAAAGTGCATGGTTAATTGTGTTTGGGCTAAAAGAAATGCTGAGGAAGGGGTTTCCACGTTTTTAGAGAGTTTGTAGAATTGCTATAGCAACAACTAGTATCTCATATATACTAAGGAAGTTTCTACATATGGATTGTGGAAAATGTATTGTGATAAGACACTTTTGATGGGACAACATTTATCATTCCTTTTGAACAACTCTTCTGGGGAGCACATGGCAACTTTATTCAATGTAGTGTGAGTATAATCAGTTCAGAACTTCCCTGAGTGGTTTATAGTAGTATTGCATTTCTTGCCCTCTATTATGGCTTATATTATAGCCTAACCTTATGATCACAGCACAGTGCCCTTCAAAATGATGTATTTTCATACTCATAACCCTCTAATTCCCGGGGAACTCTCCAGCATCATCAACATGTTTACCCAGGAATTTACTGTCATGCCACTGTTTTTTGGTTTTTTTCAGTCCTGAATGTTGTTCCAATCAGGCATGCTAAGGAAAGGTAATTCTCATTTCCTTACAGTTAGTGATTTTGTTAAAAAATCCATAAAATAAAAGCTTGCAGGTTTGTTGTTCTAACATGTATAATTAATGGAAATAATTGTCTTCTGAATATTTATCTGCCTGTCTCCTTTGGATCCACCTTTTTATTTGCCTGTCTCTTATTTATTATTCACGTACTATTCTCAGGCTATGCCAGGTTTCCACTGAGAACACAGGAACTACAAATAGCACCCACCTTCTCAGAAACCTGATTTTAAATAAAAGATAGTTAATTGGTATTAAATATCTTCCTCAGACAGGGCTGTTAGGTAATGCCTCCATGTGTTGCTAGACTATTAATTATGTATGTTCTTTTCCATCTCTAAAATTTCAGAGGATGAGTTTAGTGTGAGTGAAGCGTAACTGAACTTAGAATTCTGGGGGTGGAAAGCTACAGAAGTCAGCAGCCAGAATCTAAGATTTCTTTCTGTGCTTCTTCAAAAGCCCCACTTAGGTTCTACACAAGAAAGTCCTTCTTAACTGAGAGGAGGGGGAACTCATCTGAATGAGGCCTGGAGAAATTGGATATGAGTGTGACAGTCAACATAATATTTCAATTTCTTTAGAGGAGTTATGATGCATTCATAGGCTATGTCTACACTACCAGGTTATTTCAAAATAAGTTATTTCAAAATAATAACACCCAAAATAACTATTTTGAAATAACATGTCCACACGACAAATCCCCATCGAAATAGCACAGATCTATATAGAAATAGAGCCTCCAAACTGATTGGAGCCTGAATCACATTTAAGGCCCCCCAGAGGCACTCCAGGGAAGGCATCAGGACAGCGCACACTTCCTGTAGCTGCTTCTTGCAAAGCAGTCACCGGCTCTTAGACCTGCTGCTGCACCTCCTGGCACAGTTTATGCAGACTGCCCATGTGGCGCTGCAGGAGCACAACATTCCCTCCCACCCTCACCTGCACACCATGCACTACTGCTTCTGGCACTGGGAGACCAGTGCCAACTGGTGGGACTGGATCGTCATGGAGTGGTGGGATGATCAGCAGTGGCTCCAGAACTTCCAGATGCTGAAGGACACCTTCCTGGAGCTCTGCGAGTGGCTTGCCCCTGCCTTCCAGTGAGGGAACACCGGGATGAGACCCGCCACCCCCCTCCAGAAGTGTGTCACCATCACAGTCTGGAAGCTCGCCATGCCAGACAGCTACCGCTCCATCAGAAAGCAGTTTGGTGTGGGGAGATCGACCACTGGGGTCGTGCTCATGCAGATTTGACTGTCTTGCTATTTTACTTGGAGGGTAGTGAACTACTGGAATGGGGTTCTTAGGGAAGGGGGGGTGAGTGGAATCTCCATCCCTACAGTTTTTTCAGTCCTTCCTTCACAAAACCTTGCTGAGGATGGGGTAGTTGGGGTTGCTTCTGGTGTGGGAAGGGGCTTGGGCTTGGGGAACTCCTGAGGGCTCTGGCAACCCTGTCATTCTAGGTTTCTATCATTCTATAGGTAGTGAGGACTATCAATGCCATCCTGCAGCACAGCATCATCACCCTGGGCAACGTGGACCCCATCGTTGCTGGCTTTGCTGCACAAGGCAGTGGGACCTCTTGGGCAGCTGAGGCATATTGAGGCAGGTGCCAGTCTCAGCCCCATCCCTGAGCCCAACCTATCCCCTCTTCCTTTCTCTTCCCCCTTCCTCCTCCCTCCCAGGTTTTTTCACCAGTCCCTTCCCAGTTATATAGTCCTCAAATAAATATAAGAGTTTATTGTTTCAAACAAAAAGTCTTTTGTATTTGGTCTGCATGGGGACCACAGAGCCTTGCTCCCGGGCGGTGGCCCGGCTGAGCGGCGCAGAAGTCAGCCAAGCGCCATGGCTAGAGGCGAAGGGGGGCGGAGTGGTGACGTACATGGCCAGGGGGTGGGGCCTGGACGAGCATGCATATCTGATGTCAGGAAAGGGGAGGGAGATACTCGATCCCCACCAAGACACACCCGTCTTATGATTTCCAGGTTCCTTGCAAAATCCCATCTTATGACGGGCTATTGGCTAGTTTTAAAATAGGCATTATTCCTTGTGAAATGAGGGTGTATTATTTCAAAATAAGAAGCCGGTTGTTTTGAAATAATTTCAAAATAATGTGCTTGCTGTGTGGATTTTGAAATAATTCTGTTGTGTAGAGATGCCCATTATGTTTTCAGTTCCTACGATAAGAGAGAGATTTATGGTCTTATTCTGCTCCTATGTAAGTCAACAGAAGAATTCCAGTTAACATCAATGAAAGCAGGAATGCTATACATGGATGAACATGAGAAATATTTCAAAAATGCCACTTTCCTTCTTCCTGTTTTGACCCTTCATAAAATGGGAAGAATTAAAAATTCTTGACAGCTATGATAACATGATCTAGATGAATGTGGAAAATGGCAATACTTCAATCTAAACTTAATGTAGTCTAACTAATTGTATTGAAGGAAATATTGATATTGGTGTCAGCATGGTTGATACTTACATGCATCATCTAAATGAGGTCTTTATTTTGTTAAAAAGTGAATAGTGAACTTTAAACAAATAAATCACTGAAATAAGTCTGGAAGTGAAGCTCTTTGCATCCATCTGTAACATTCTAATTGAGATGTGTCTCGCAAAGTGATACAGAGAGCTTGATTTTCTACAGTCTTGCACTGTGTATAGTTATTAAAAGCTCTGCAAAATTGATTTTAAAAACTACCATTCTAATTTGGAAACAGAGTAAGTCAGGGTGGGTTTGGAGTGTTACTGTGACCCAAACCACAAGCCCAAATTAATTAACTAGGCACCAACATTGGGGCCAACACTGTGCTAGAGAATAAGGGTTCTATAATGCTGCCAAAGCAGCATGGCAAGATATCCTTGACCAAAAGAGGATTGAAAGAGGTAATTTTTTTTAAACAAACATTTAATAGGACAGTAGAAGATGAAAAAACTGACTATATATACTAGCAGTCTCCCTATTAGAAATGCATAGCATGGACCCCACCTTTGGAATGGCAGTGAAGGGATTAACCTTCAGCCCAGTGAATGGCTGGAGCAGTCTGTAATTGTGGTAAGAGACTGTAAGGGACTCCAAGAAGATCTCACCAAACTGAGTGATTGGGCAACAAAATGGCAAATGAAATTTAATGTGGATAAGTGTAAAGTAATGCACATCGGGAAAAATAACCCCAACTATACGTACAGTATGATGGGGGCTAATTTGGCTACGACAAATCAGGAAAGAGATCTTGGAGTTATCGTGGACAGTTCTCTGAAAACTTCCACACAGTGTGCAGCGGCGGTCAAAAAGGCAAATAGGATGCTAGGAATTATTAAGAAAGGGATAGAAAATAAGACCCAGAATATCTTACTGCCCCTGGATAAAACTATGGTATGCCCACATCTTGAATACTGTGTACAGATGTGGTCTCCTCACCTCAAACAAGATATTTTGGCCTTGGAAAGGGTTCAGAAAAGGGCAACTAAAATGATTAGGGGTTTGGAACGGGTCCCATATGAAGAGAGGTTAAAACGACTGGGACTTTTCAGTTTAGAAAAGAGGAGACTGAGGGGGGATATGATAGAGGTGTATAAAATCATGAGTGGTGTGGAGAGGGCGGATAAAGAAAAGTTATTTATTAGTTCCTAAATAGAAGAACTAGAGGACACCAAATGAAATTAATGGGTAGCAGGTTTAAAACTAATAAAAGAAAGTTCTTCTTCACACAGCGTGTAGTCAGCCTGTGGAACTGCTTGCCAGAGGAGGCTGTGAAGGCTGGGACTATAACAGAATTTAAAGAGAAGCTAGATAATTTCATGGAGGTTAGGTCCATAAAAGGCTATTAGCCAAGGGATAAAATGGTGTCCTTGGCCTCTGTTTGTCAGAGGCTGGAGAGGGATGGCAGGAGATAAATCACTTGATCATTGTCTTCGGTCCACCCCCTCTGGGGCACCTGGTGCTGGCCACTGTTGGCAGACAGGATACTGGGCTAGATGGACCTTTGGTCTGACCCGGTACGGCCGTTCTTATGTTCTTATGGTACATGATGAGAAGGGTCCGATGACTATCATAACTAACATCCTAGATAATATGCCCCTCCCCAGGTATTCACTAAGGGCATGGCTACACAGCAGGGCTAAAGCTGAAATAAGCTACACAACTTGAGCTACGTCAATTGTGTAGCTTAAATTGAAATAGCGTCTTTTGGCTTTTGGCACTGCCTACACAGCAGGAAGTCCAAGTTAGAGCACTCTTCCTTTGGGGCACCTGGTGCTGGCCACTGTCAGCAGACAGGCTACTGGGCTAGATGGACCTTTGGTCTGACCCACTATGGCCATTCTTATGTTCTTATGTTCCTCCGACTTCTCTTACTCTTTGTAAAATGAAGGTTGCAGGAGTCAGAGTAAGAAGTCCCCCAGCTCGACATTATTTCAACATTATGTTGAAATAACTACTTGCTGTATAGATGCAGACTATATTATTTTGGAATAACATCAGTTATTCCGAAATAACACTGCTGTATAGACATACCCTGAGTAATGTGCTAAAGTGTCATTGTGCCCTCAGCAGGATTAACTAGGCCAAGTTAATAAAAGCATCAGGCCTAGAATCAACAGCATGCTTATAGAAGTCATTATTCTATTCAAGAAAAGGCACCTATTCCAAAGAGTGTATTACTTTTAATTACCATGCCTTTCCACTCCTTCCTCCCCCAGGATATTACTTTATGTATGTAAGCAGTTTCACAGTAATGTAAAGGGACACCCATGAGTGCATTTACACAAAAATGGGTGACAGGATACTACTGGATATTAACAATGAAAGTTGTGATTGTCTCAATTTATATAAAAAATAAAAGAATGTAAGCCACCTCAGAACAAGTTACAAAGACAATTGAGGAGCAAGAAGTCAGCCAAAATACTGAAAGATATTAAAGGCTTCTCAAAAATTGCATAAAGATTTTAGAATTCTGCTAATCAAGCACATAAAAATGATGCAAATTGTTGTCATAACACACTCCGGTGTAATTCTGCAAAAATGTGTATTAATTACATTAAATATTAATGACATTAAGCATTATTGAATACATTTCTACTGTTAAATCTGTTGCCATGCTTATCCCTGAGCAGAACCTTAAGAAAGGTTTGTTATGAGTCAAAATACTTACTGAGATCTTTGGAAATTCAGCCATATGCACCAGTATAGATGGGGGAATTCTAAGATAGGCTATAATGGAGCCAAATCAGTAGTTCTTTAGATTCACATTTTATTTGGTTTCTACTGTTAACTGGGAAACATCTTTGGAAGTTTCAGGTGGGAGAAATAAGCAAAATGGTTACCATTAACTAACATTGTGTGAAGGTGGAAAATGAGCAGAATTTGAAATTTCTTATATAAAATGTTTGAGAGATTTTGCTGCATGTGGCATTCCAGAAACCGTGTCTGTGATGTGGCATGAGTTGGCAGCGTACTATGTCTGAAAAGCAAGCATATAGCCGGTCTTTTGCACCAGGTGCTCAACTTTTTAAATGTGTTTTTAATCCTTGTGTCTTAATGACAGAAAATAAATGTTTTGGAATGGAAGATTCAACCAAAAATATGGATGATCTTTGACCTATCTGAGGTGCATGTTACAAAAGAATATTGCCCACAGTTCTCTACGGGCATTTTTTGTTACAGGTGAAACATAAATATTCTTCAGATACCACTATTGCAGATAAGAAAATGAGCATTATAATTTGGGACAATGAGATGACTAGAAAGCCTGCTCTGCATGTAGGGTATGCCTATACTGGTGCTGGAAGGTTTAATTTCCATCTTAAATAGATTATCTTGCACTGGCTCTGATGGAGCAAATATGCCAAAAATAGAAGTGCAGCCACAGTGTCAGGAGGGGATGGGCTAGCTGCCGGAGTTCACACTTACCTTCTTGGATGGCATTATACTTGAAGCAGCTTTCCACTCCTGACACCCATGCTGCCATGGCGACATATCCATTTTGAGTCAGAGCTGGGACAGGTTCCTGAGCCACACTGTTCACCTGTTGTGTAGACATGCCCTTAGAATTTGAGCTAACAAACAAAGATTAAGAGTTACTCTAGGTACTGGTTAATCCTTAACCATGTATTTGTAAAGTGAAGTTTTCCAACCCACACCCCCACAATCAGAACCAAATATGTTTGTGATAGCAGTACTGCAGTCAATATGTTGCATTAATAGAAGGTTTTTTAGAGCTGCACTATGCACTGTTGTCTCCTAGACAGAGGAGAAATGGAAACTCTGCAACAATTTAACTTTTGAATTACCCTTTAAATGAGGTGTTATGGATGCAAGCTGTATTGATAGCATGCATGGTTAAAATAGTATTATAAATGGTTGCCATTCAGGGTTAGTTTCACAACACAGATGAGTAGATACTTTGGTTCTGACAGCTCAGGTGATTTCACTTTAACTTTCTTACCTGTGAGAAAGAGCAAGGAAGAAAAAAATCATATCAATTGATGTATGTTTATGGGCAAATATGTATGAAGATTCTCTTGTTTCTTAAAAATTAGTTCATAGATTTTTAAGGCCAAAGGGAACTATTATGATCATCTAGTCTGACCTGCATATCATAAGCCATTTAACTTCACTTAGTAAATAATACATCAAGCCCAATAACTGGTGCTGGAATGATAGCATGTCTTTTAGAAAGACATCTAGTCTTGACTTAATAACTTCAAGTGATGGAGAATCTGCCACATCTCTGGATACGATATTCAGGAGAGTAGTACACTCACTGCTAAATTAGCATCTTTCTTCCATTTGAATTTCCTCTTGCTTGAATTAGATGAATGTGAATATACAGGTGTTGGAATGGGATGAAACCGGAGGAGTATTTGTCTGCTCAGATCTCTATATCATGCTTATTCCTCTGATATATAAATATATATAATATAAAGGAAAGGGATAGCTACTCTCCAAAATGTTATGCTTAATGACCACAGGATTGTCAGCTATACAAGAGATCTGTGTTGGACTGCAGAAGCAGATGAGTAGAACACACTATAATGTTTCATTGGGGCATGAAGGTGGAAAAAACTGTCAGACAGATGAGATTCTGGGATAGAAAAGGAAGATGAGAGGGATGATAGGAAGGCATATATAAAGAGGAAGAGTAAAAACTTTTAGAGTTCCTGCTCCAAAGGGAAATATAGGCCTGACTGAGTTTACAACTGATCTGAGCATAAAACTTTATTAACAACAACAAAAAGGGGGTTTAAAACTTGTGGTTTTTTTTTCAGATTTTATTAGAAGAAACACTTTAATAGTTCCCTTAGGCAACCTATAGCCATTGCTCAACATAAACAAGTGATGAGTCTTGGATGTCGGAAAATATAGTGATATCCTAGATCTGAAATCAGTGGTTTCTCTTTTCTACAATAAAGATATTTTAAAGTACTGTTTCTTTTAGAATAGATTTCATTTTCTATAATACACATGTGATATAATCCACCAAGCACACATTCCACTTATCTTGGTTTCAAGTCAATCATTTCCAGTGCTGTAGTGGGGCAAGTGACATTTTCATATTAGGCTACCCGTGATATCCTTTTCATATTTATCTTCTAATGTGAATGTTCTATTCAGAGAGTAGTGAATACCTTTTCTTTTTTTGGATGACTGATGAAGAGCAGCAACTACAATTTCACCTGAAGTTGGTTGAGCCAAATATCTACTGTAAGAATAGCAAGATTCACTGCAGTGATGCCTACTTTGTATTTATAAATTTGGTAATAGATGGTAGTAAGTTTTGTCTGTTAAATGAAGCCACACTCGCATGCTGTGGAGTCCTTGATTTTCCATTTGTGCATTAGACATTTACTTCCACCAGGGTTGGTTCAGATTTGGTCCAGAGTTGACTAAGATGACCATAGAAGATCGAACCCAGGAATCTTCTGCTGGGATCTGGCCCAAAGGTGCTTACTTTAAGTCTTTAGTCCAATCTGCTTTCCAAGCCTCCTTCTAATCACAGCCTAATTGCATGAGGTTAAACAAATATTCCCAGAAAGGCTTAACACTTTGGAGGTAAGCATTGTTGAGGTCTTTCTGGATAGAACAGATCTTTTCCTGGAATTGCTGAGCTTTGTGGAGTGTCATAACAGTTCAGAGTATGGGTAGAGAGTGAGGGGCATTGCTAGACAGAACAGGAAGCTGTGATGTGGGAAATGACTTAAAGTTTCCAGTGATGCACTGTATCATTATACTCATCTAGGTATCAATGAGTTAAATATGGCTGCATCAGCTCCATATGGGTGCACAATATTCAGCTACCAAATATTTTATTGGTTTGGTAGTTTCACCAAGAAAGTAAGAAGCAGCATTAGTTGCTCTTGTCTTGTGCCACTGCCCAGTAATTGCACAAAAATCTTTTAGTTCTGAGCCACGCCATTGACTTAGTTTATTGTCATTTGAATATCTTTGAGAAAGTAAAGGTATACCCACTGAAAGAATAGTCAGCATTCAAAAAACACTTATTGGTGTAACTGACTTTGCAATCTACCACACAATACCAAATCTTCTATTTATGAGAAAATTAATTAAAAAGCTGGCAAAGAACTGCCTTCAACTCCACTTGCTGACTGGAGCTATATTGGGCTTCTTTCATTCAGGTTTCAGACTGAGACATAGGCCAGCATGTCATGTTTATATAAATAACTTATCTCTATGGACAAAGTCGACAGCCTTGTGACCTCCATTTTTAAGTGACTACTGAATTTGGGCCATCAGGCTGAGATGCCTTAAAGGAGCCTGATTTTTGAAGGGCGGGTATTTAGCACCTTCTGAAAATCAGACCCTTTAAAAAGGTGTTTCAAATGTGGCATCCCAAAAACAGAGGCATCCAACAGCTAGGCTGGGTTAGATTAGATATTAGACTAGAAGATTTCGCAGTCTTAAATTAGGGTTCATTTTTTCCCCCTTCATACATTTCAACAATGTTTCCCAAGCCAATGATTCATATCGGAATACATTGTGTGATTTTTCTATTTCTTTTAACAATTAGGTGGCTTTTTTCCCCATTTGGAATTAGATGTAAATCAGCTGTGATACACCAGAGGTATACTTAATGTATAGGAAAGTAAAAATAATAAATTCTTTTCTCATGGTATTGGTAGGGTGCGTGAAAATTACAGGCATATGCTTTGTCCTCTTTGGAGAAATTAAATGGTATTGAGAACTGAAGAAGCTGTGTTAATTTTTTTTTGTTTTTGCAAAATAATTCCTCGGTTTGATTTCTGGAACCTTGGCTTTAGTAATCTGCATGGCTTTATGTGCCTCAGCCTGACTCTGCAATCAAATAATCACATCTTTTTGTTTGCCCTCATTCATTTAATGCCTCCTTCTTAGGTCTTACATTTCAATAATCCTTTGCTTTTGACCAGCATCTCACCAAGCTAAGCCTTGCAGTTCCTGACATCATTAATCTACTGTGGAAAATATACACATGTGAATAGTTTTTTTATCATGGATAGTGTATTTGTGTTCAGCTGGTTGTAGTAACACGCAAACAGATAAGACAATGTTATAACATATTTTGGGAGAATTGCTTTTTTATATATTGTATTTGTTTTTATGTTGCTTACGTACTGCATTTGTAAAAATGTACTACTTTTTCTTCTGAACCTTAACTAAAGCAAATGCAGTGAGAACTTTTGGTCAGATCCTAAACTGGGGTAAATCAGTGTAGCTCTGTTGATTTCCACAGAGCAGTATTGATTTACACTGAGAATCTATCCCTTTAATTTTAGACCAAGTAATATCAATCTGACTTCCTACCTGTAAAATGGAGGTTATTATACAGGTTAATGATTTAACGTACTGGGATCCTCAGATGAAAGATACTCCCTTAAGTTAAAATATTATTATAGTGTACATATTTTTAATTTCTTACTAGTTTTTATTGTGGCTTTGTTTTCTCAGAGTTTTCTTTGTTCTACAAATGTCAGCTTTTTCCAAATCACAAGCCTTCCAAGGCTACAAACTATTAAAGACAGAGAGGGGTATCATTTCAAAGTGGTGTGTGGGAGGTATTAGCACAAATCCTGTTATACAGGAACAGATTTTAGCACATACCTCCCTTGTAGTGCTTTGAAAATGTATCCCTTCATAAAAAATACCTGCAAGAAGCTCATATAAAGAACAGACTTCTGTGCTCTAATAGCAGAGCTTTGAATTTTTGGAAGTGACTATAATGATTCAAATTAACCCTTTGAGTGACGAACAACTGAGAAATCTATAAGGTTACATCTGCATTGCGGAGCTATTTTGGGATACTGGAAGTATCTTGAAGTAGCTATTCTGTGTCTTTTGAGCAAGCCGATTATTTCAAAATATAACAGGCTCACTATTCCGACATCCCTATAAACCTCATTCCAGGAGGAGTAAGGGACATTTTAGAATAGCGCGCTATTTCAAAATTTGGCTCTGTGTAGGCAGCGCCAAATTTTGAAATAAGCTATTTCGAAATTAACTCCAACTAAGCTATGCAATTTGTGTAGCTCAAATTGCGTAGCTTATTTAGAGTTATGAGTGCAGTGTAGATGCACCCTAATTGCCCAACAATTTGAGAATTTTTTTCTCAAGAGATTTACTTCAAAACCTACACACTTTTGGTTAAAAATTCATCTTTATCTGCTAGTACGAAAAACATTTCAGAAACTCCATTAATGCTATCATAATAAATCAACCAAGATAAACAATATACAACACCAATAAACTAGGAGTTATAGAGATATTGCCCTTCTCCAATGCCTAAAAGAAACCCAGCTCCCATAGAAATGTACCTGGAGACCCAGAGTTCAGTCCCTAAGCATTTTCAGCAAGGATCGCACAAGGTCAACCTCTCTGCATTCAAATCCCAAAAGTAATTGCATAAATTAATTTAATTAAATAACTTTTATAAAATCATATGATGAAGAACAAGTAATCTAATTTTCACAGTATGACATGGCTATTTTATGACCTACAGACATTATCCTCAGTTATGCATAAACATAAAGAAAACAAATTAAAAACTGAACAGTTCAGTCAAACTAAGGCCTAATCTATACCAGACCAGGCAGGTAGGCTTAAGAAGCCATCCAGCTACGCAAAATTCATAGGTGAATTTGACTTACCTTAAGCCAAGCTGCCACAGCATCTAGACTGCAGGAGGCTGACGGGAGTGCATGCTCCTGTTGGCTTCCCTTACTCCATGCAAAATGACAAGTACAGGACGCTGACGGGGGCTGCCCTCAGCATTCAATTTGGGGTTCTACTCTAGATCCGCTGAAGTGAATGCTAGAAATCAACCTCCAGAGGGTCGATCTTCTCCATAGTGTAGACATGCCCTAAGCGTTCCCAAGAGCTTAGATTTAGTTCACTGAAGTCTCAGAGTCTTTGATCACTACATCTATACAATTTGCTGTGTCTGAAACAGCATCTTTCCTCTATTTTCTTGTAGAAAACTTTAGTTGGAATCCATGCAGACTCTTCCTCTGCTGAAATCACTGCTAGCCTGTCAGCTAACAGATTAACCAATCACTCAGGTAAGTCACAAGTGTATTGATTTAAAGAAAATGCTGCTGCAAAATGCTTCAGAGTTAGGGACAAGAGTTTGCTTCCTGCTCCTGAGCTCAGCTTCTCCCAATTCACGCAGAACGCATAGCCCCTTGAAAAGCAGCTGTCCTGACTGTTTGCCCCCATGGAGTCAGACCCCAGTAAGAGAGATAAAACCTATTAGAGCAGACCCAAAACTACTAAGCCCAATCCCAAAAGTTTTTGGGTGTGGAGTGCTAAATCTGCCTATTAGCAATGATCCAGACACAGAAATTCACTCCTACCTCCCACCATAGGTCTCTTAAAGACATATCTTCCTATTATATATGTGGGTTACACTTCCACTGACATTTTGTCAGATCAGCAAAAAATAAATCAAGTTGCATGCACAATTTGTTGTGCTACCTAGATGGATGACAATTTTAGTTACATGTTCAACTTGGAACAGCAACACAGGAACACACGAGAAGAGAAATTGCCATACTAGATCAAAACAGATCCCACCCACTGTTCTGCCTCTGATAGTGGTGAGTACTAGGTGCTTCTGAGGGGAAGAGGCAAAAAACCCTAAAGAGGGCAATTTTTAATAACCCTTTTCATAAGGCCCACTTCTACCTAATATCGGCTAGTTGTCTTAGGCCCTGATGCATGAATCTTCTATCTAATTGAATCATGGAAGTTTTCATCTAAATAAATGTCTAATCCTTTTTCTAATCACATTAACCTCTTGTCCTCAAAGGGTGCATCTACACAGCACACCAAACTCAAAATAAGATACACAATTTGTACTACGCAAATTGCATATCTGATTTCAAATCTATTTTGAAATAGCTTATTTTGAAATTTGGCATGTCTACACAGCGCCAAATTTTGAAATAACATGCTATTTTGAGCCATCCCTTAACCCTTGTGCAATGACGTTTACCGGGATGGCAAAATAGCACACCCATTATTTTGAAAAATATTTTGAAATAAAGGCGGCTTGTGTAGACGCAGGGTAGCTATTTCAGGATACCTCTGGTATCCCCAAATAGCTGTGCAGTGTAGATGTACCCAAAGATATTTGGTGGCAAGGGAGTCTAGAGGCATTGTGAATAAAAAATATTTTCATTATATTATGTCTTTCATTTGTATTGAATGCTTCCTAGTTCTTGTATTTTGAGAAGGCTAAGTCAGAGCCATCCAGTTTGTTTTCTCTTTGTCATTCGTTACTTTACTTTTTAATATATCTTTTATTTGTTTCCCGTGTAAATTGAAGAGTCCCAGTCTTCCCGGTTTCTCTTCATACTGAAATATTTCTAAAAGTTTTTGTTGATCCTTGAGTCCCTACTTTTTCTGCTATATCTTTTTTGATATAGAATGACAACATTATTCCCAGAAAAGGTATGCCACTGATTGATTTGTTGAAGACATGATGTCTTCTATAGTATCCCATTACTTACATATTTTAATGTTTTGTTTGCCTTTTGTCCTTCTTGCATGTTGGGCCATGGTTTGCAGAGATGTCCCAATAATGGCCAGGTCTTTTTCTGGAGTGATCTAAGTCATTGAAAGCCTAGCAATGTGTGTGAGCTGTTCCAGTTATTCCTTTCAACTTTGCTCTTTTTCTCATCAAATGCTTTCTTCCATTGTGCTGCCCATTCACCCAACTTTGTTAGGTATCTCTGAAGTTCCTGACAGTTGTCCTCAGTCTTGATTAACCTATATAATTGTGTGTTAACTTCAAATTTTGGCATCTCTGTATTCAATCCTCTTTTCCAGATTAGTCATAAATACAGTAACGCTGAGCACAGTACAGAACCAGAGAACAGATTCTTTTGTGTGGTGAATACTGGTCATTTATCCAATCCTTCATTTTAAGTGTCTGGGGCTTGTCTACACATACAATGCTGTAGCGGCACAGCTACACTGACACAGCTTGGCTGCTGTTGTCCTTAATGAAGACATTACCTATGCTAAAAGCAGAGCTTCTCCCACTGGCATCCACCTCCCCGAGAGGCAGTAGCTATGTCAATGGGAGAATCCTGAGTCTGACTAGAAGTTTGGTTGCATAACTGCATCATTCTGAGGTGAGAGTTTTCCATACCCCTAAGTAATGTAGAGATACTGTGAGAAATTTGTCGTGTAGACCATATCTTAGCCAGTTTCTAATCCACAAGACCTTTAATTTTCACTCCTTCATTGCTTAATTCCTTGACAAATTGTAACCATAACTTTTGTATGAAAACAAGTGATTACATTCTTACAGCCTTAGTAAGAGATTGCAGGGGAAAATCCTGCAATAGATGTGGGATGGCTTTCTTTGATTTGTCTGGTAAATTTACATGTACATTAAAAAAATCCCAAATTAGATTTGTTTTATTTGACTCTGAGTGAAAATATGTAGAAGGTGAACTGAAAAAATAAACAAACCCTGAGTACTCAGTTAAAATTTTCATTAGAATGAATTTTAGGCATGCTCGCATTCCTTTTGTGTTTGTGTTTACAAACGTCCCATCATATGGTTCTTCTGTGAATGCTCAAAGGAATTGAATCTGAAGCTAGCACCGCAATACCAGTATTTTTTTTAAATAGGCCGGGACATTGACACAATAGGAGGATATATTTTTAAAAAAAATATATTTTTCATGGAGGGAATTAAATAAGCCAGGCAAGGATCTGCCAGTAGCCTTTGCAACTATTATCAGATATTTATATTCCACTATAGGAGGAGCCGTATAAACACATTAGAAGACTAGGTGCCTGTCAAAGAACTTTCAACAGAGAAGAAAGACAAAAGTAAGGGAAAGGATACAGAATAATGGTTATGGCGCATATCATATTATCTCACAATTTAGATAGCGTTTATGAGGACAGGATGGTGTGCTTGTGTTGGGGGGAGGATTAGTGAAAACACTGAGGCTTTGTCTACACTACAACATTTTTGCGGAAGAGGCAATGCAAATGATGTGCTCATTAGCAACTTTGCGTGCTTCATTTGCATAGTCTCTTCCGATCCTTTTTGCACAAGAGGTTTTTGCACAAAAACAAGCAGTGTGGAGGTGTCTGTTTTGTTCAAAAATTCCTTTTTGCGCAAGATCCTTATGCCTGTAAAATAGAGGCATAAGGATCTTTTGCAAAAAGGGGTTTTTGCATAAAACGGACACCTCCACACTGCTTGTTTCTGGGCAAAAATCTCTTGCGCAAAAAGGATCAGAAGAGACTATGTAAATGAAGTGGGAAAAGTTGCTAATGAACACTTCATTTGCATTACCTCTTCTGCAAAATGTTTGTTGTATAGACATAGCCTGTACATACAATTACTCTCAGTTTGTTCTTTTTTAACACACCTTTGGGTAAATGGTAGAGTCACAGAGTTCCTGGAAAAGCACAAGGAAGATAATGGAGTGGGTAAGACAGTGTTTTTCTCTTGATTGCTACATGCACACAAAGAACAGAAGAATATTCAAAACAATACACCAAATAGTGATCGTGTAAGATAAATGCAAGGATGGGTGAGAGTACAGGTAATGATGCTGCAGTTTCTTTTCAAAGAAGGGCATCAAAGAATGATTATGCAGCACAGGACAAAACATTTCCAGATAACTTGCTAGCTAATAAGAATGCAGGAAAGGCAACCACTTTATTGGACTGAGGCCTCTTCATACTATAGTTGCACAGAGCATCTTGAATTATAAACAGGAGGCTGTGAGGATAACTTTTATCTTTGCATATCTGAATGTAATGAACTCACAAGTGCAGTACATTTTTTTGTGGGGAGGACAGGCAAGAGAACAAACTTTTGTGTCTGGCATCACAAACCTTACAGCAGAGGCCATGTAGAAATTAATAGAAAATGATAACCTCTCTTTAGGTTTTTAAATCCTCCCAAAGAGATGGATATAGAATTATATCCACAATATAAAACACTGTTGTATTGTTTTTCTCAAAAACATTGTTAGCTACTCAATATTCCATAGCTTTTCCAAGTAATTTCTATAGACCCCTATTACATTGCTAAAGAATCTTTTAGGCTTAATCCTTATAAAGTCCCGGCACAGCAATACACTTATATATATATGGGTATGTCTACACAGCAAAGTTATTTCGAAATAACAGCCGTTATTTCAAAATAACTTTACCAGCGTCTACACAGCCAAACCGCTATTTCAAAATTAAATTGAAATAGTGGAGGGCTTATTTTGAAATTGGTAAATCTCATTCCATGAGGAATAGCTCCAATTTCGAAATTGCTATTTCGAAATAAGCGCTGTGTAGATGCTTATTTCGAAATAGGGGGCATCCAGCCCTTCCCAGGTGCCCTGGTGGCCACTCTGGGCACAACCAAGAAAACTTCTCTCCCTCCCCCTTCCCCGGAGCCCTTAAAGGGGTAGACTCCGGACACAGTGCCTGTGCCAGCTCCAAGCCTGCCAGCCCAGAGCCAGCAGTCGCTGCACCTGACCCAGTGGCCCTAGCATGATCCAGGCAGCCAGTGCCAGCCTGCCCTCCACCGCTCCCCAGGACCAGTCTGCCAGCTCCCAGGAGCCTGCCAGGGGCCAGAAAAGGCGGGCACCTGCCTGGTCCAGTGCGGAGATCAGGGACCTATTTCAGGTTTGGGGGGATGCCTCCAACATCCATGGTCTCTGCACTAAACGGAGGAACACAACTGTCTACAGGCGGATGGCTGCCAGCCTGGCCACCAAAGGCCATGTGCGAACCCAGGAGCAGGTTCACATGACAATAAAGGAGCTGCGGCAGGCATATGCCAGGGCCACAGGGGGCAGCTCCCAATCAGGGGCAGACCCAGACCTCTGCTCCTATTTTGATGCCATGCCCGCCAGGTGGTCATTGACCCTGGGGCAGAGCTTGCTGCCTCCTGCTGCTGCAGCCCCTGCTGCATCCCCAGCTACAGCTCCTCCTCCCACTCCTTCTCCCCTTCCCGCTTCTTCCTCCCCACCCTTCCCACACCCCCAGGGATGCTGAGACCCCCGCACCTGTGGTGCTGGGAGACAGTTGGGCCAGAGAGACCCCAACCCTGAGCTTCTCCACCCCTTTCCTCCCCCTGCCAGCTCCCTCCTCCCAGGTTTCCCCCTCCCCTCTCCCACCCTCCCTCTTCCTCTCTCCCACCTTCTTTCCCCAGTCTCACCTCACTTTCATCCCCCCCCCCAGTTTTGTTCAATAAAGAGGCTTTGTTGTAATGAACACATGTGTCTTTTATTGTACAGCAGAAAGGGGGATTAGGGAGGGGTAAGTGGAAGGACGTGAGGGAGGAATGAGGCACAAGCCCCCAGTGGGGCACACCAGGGAGACTGTTACTGCCTGCAGAACGTGCTCCCAGGCTCGCAGCAACACATCCAGGAGAAGCACCGGAGTGCCCAGGGCGACTCCGGTCCATCCTGCAGAGTGCTGTGGTGTCCTGAGTGACGGCAATCGGAGCATGCAGAGAAAAAAATGCTTTGCTTTCCCTCAGTGAGGTAGGCAAGCAAGCAGGAAACCTTAGAACCGGCTGTCCAGAGGGGTCCCTTTAAGCACAGGTCTCAGATAACCTCAGACAGCAGCCACATAAGGTATCTCCTGACCTGATGCCCTGCTAGAACCAGTTCCAGCCAGCTTTAAATGTGATTCAGTGTCCTAGCAGTGTGGACACACTATTTTGAAATAGCAAAACGCTATTTTGAAATGCATTTTGTGTCTAGACGCGTTATTTCGAAATAAGCTATTTTGAAATAACTATTTCGAAATAAGATATTTCGAAATAATGCTGTAGTGTAGACATATCCTATGTGAATAATCCCATTCCCATTTGAGAAACCATTCAGGCATATCCTTAGTTATCCACTCAAAGGCCTGATCCATACACACAGAAGTCAGCAAACTTCTGCTGACTTTAGAGGGATTGGATAAGGTTTTTAAGTGCTTTGCTGAAGAGAGACGGCATTACTCACATGCTTAAGATTGAATGCATACTAAGTGCTTTGCTGAATTATCACCCAAATTGTACAGTATTTTTCCATGTAGGAAGAAGCTTCTAAAAGGTGTAGTGAAGCAGATGATGATGGGATAGCAATAATAGAACAGTAACTAATGTTGATTTCTCTCTCTCCTGTAACACATTATTGTCTAAGAGAACAGCATATCCTTTATTTTATTTCTTCATAAATGCTGCACATGGCATTGTTAAAATGTAGTTAAATATGTATAAAGTTTCTTTCTACTTTTACATTTCAGGCCATAAGTATTTGTTCTTATGCATGCTAAATTTAAAGTGACACAACATCCCTTGCACCCTTGGATTGTAATTTTACCAGATTGCAAAAGCTAAGTATTGTCAGTCCCGAACAGTAACTCGGCTAGTAAATCATGCACATTTCTCTTATTGTTCCAGCATGTTTCTGTTACTCTGTAGTTGAGATTGCCATTTTTGCAGAAAGATACATGCAACAAAGGTTTTGGCCACTTGTACTTATCAAAGATCATATTTCAATTTGTGTAATAGCTGTGTATCTATCCAAATTCCTCCTGCAGTTTCAACTGGGCAAGGATACTTCCTATACTAAACATCTGTTCAAAGTTACACAGTTGTCCAGAGTGGACTGCATTGCACTGGAAAGTGAAATAATTATTTTTACAGATGAGTATATGCTCACATAAGTACTACCATTAAAGTAAACAGGAATACTTATATAAGCAAGTGCTCACCAACTTAAAGTTAGTACAGCTGGATCCCACATTGCTAGAGTGCTTTAGTATCATTTTGCAGGAACATTTTTACATTAAATATATACTTCTATTATTTCTTTAGTAGTCGATTACTTACAAAATGTGACTTAATTTAAGCTCTTTACATTATATTTGTCTTTATTTAAAGAGGGCTGGTTGGACTTTTAATCTTTTTTCATTAGAAACATTTTCAGAGAAAATTTTAAAAAACCTTCCTTTCAGAGTATTCTGATTGATCAATTCATAATTAAATCAAAATCAAACTGAATCAAATAAAAAAATTCCTTCATTTTGTCATAAAATGAGAGAATTCCATTGCAATTTTTTAATTTCAAAAAATGTTCATTGAAAATAATTACTTCCTTGGCCAGTTCTAATTATTTATACTTACTTTTACAATATTATTAAAATTATTAAGTTCATCCTCTGGTGAGCAGTGTCCACAGATTTTTTCCAAATGTTAAACATTTATTATGCCTGTTCCATCCATGGTAGCATGCTGAGATAGTCCATTCTTTGTAGTTTTCTTGAATGAGCAATACTGTCTCCAAGAATGGTGATTATTCTAATACTTAAACAAGTTATCAACAAAACATTTTTTATAATACCTTACTGGTTACCCAGAAGCCCTTAAAGCAAAAGATCATTATACATTTAGACATGAATAGAGTTCTTAGATCAGTTTCATAGTGCAGATTTAGTTGTAGAATTGCAAAGAATTATTTCAGAATTAATCCATAGTTGCCAATATCAGGGTGATCCAGAATGGAACTGTAGGCTTTAGTCTTAACGGTTCAGGTTTTGCCCTGCTCAAGTTTAAGCAGATTTGAGCTGAAAGGATCAGGTCCCGAGAGAAAATTGGCAGGCTATGATAGCCTTTTGACAGCATGTAATCCTTGGGTGAACAGCAGTGTCTTTGAAGTAACCTCCTATTTCCTAAACATCACTGGTAATTAGCTACATGGATTAAGGCAATTGCCAGTCTCCTGCCATTTGCAGGTGATTTACCATAAACTTTAAAGATAAATTAAGACAATGATATAACTACATTTATAGTTCATTTCAGTGTTAATATCATCTTTTTATCACAGAACTAACAAAATACAGTGATAGACAGGTTTTAGAAGGGTAGCTGTGTTAGTTTGTTTCAGTAAAAATCAACAAGGGCATAAGCTTTCATGAGATACAACTCACTTCTTCAGATACTTGAAGAGAAAAGAAAAGAAAAAAAGGCAGGAATACAGAGATGGCAGAATGACATCAGTGCTAATTAAATCAGAGTGGATGTGGTTCATCTCCCACAGTGATGAGAAGGTGAGATTATCTGAAGAGGAAATTACCTACTGCAATGTGAGCCTTTCTATGTTTCTATTTAAATCCTTTTTGATGGTGTCCAATTTGCATATGAATTCCAGCTCAGCAATTTCTAGTTGCATGCTGGTTTTGAATTTTTTTGTCGGAAAATGGCAACTTCTAAGTCAGTAACTGTTTGTCCAGGGAGGTTAAAGTGCTCCCCCACTGGCTTTTGTATTTTGCCATTCTTTGTGTGATTTGTGTCCATTTATTCATGTACTCTGGCTTGTCCAATGTACCTGACAGAGGGACATTGCTGGCACATGGTAGCATATATTGCATTAGTATATGTGCACATGAAGGAACCTTTGATGGGATAGCTGACGTGGTTAGGTCCTATGATGGCATTATCAGAGTAGATATGTGGACAGAGTTGTCCATGAGATTTATTTCAGGGGTTGGTTCCTGCATTAGTGTTTCTGTTGTGGGGTGTGGAGTTGGTGGTGAGTATTTGCCTCAGATGGGGGAGAGGGCTGTCTGTAAACAAAAACTGGCCTGTCTCCCAAGGTCTGTGAGAGCAAGGGATTATCAGTTATGATAGGTTGTAGATCCTTAATGATGTGTGGGAGAGGTTTTAACTGGGCGCTGTAGGTAGTGGCTAATGGTATTCTGTTGCTTTTTTTGTTGGGTCTGATCTGCTTATGATTACATGCTTCTGCATGTGTTTATGTTCTCATATTAATACTGGGTTCTCTTTTGTTTTCAAAGGGAGGTTTCTTTTGTCATGCATAGACTTGGTGCTTTCAAAGGGGGAAACATCAAGGCTGTGTCTACATTGGCACCCTTTTCCGGAAAAGGGATGCTAATGAGACAAGTCGGAATTGCAAATGCCGCGGGGATTTAAATTTTCCCCATGGCATTTGCATGAACATGGCTGCCGCTTTTTTCCGGCTCGGGGCTTTGAGGAAAAAATCGCCAGTCTAGACGTGGCTCTTGCGGAAAATAAAGCCTTTTCCGGAAGATCCCTTATTCCTGATTTTAAGAGGAATAAGGGATCTTCCAGAAATGGCTTTATTTTCCGCAAGAGCCGCGCCTAGACTGGCGATTTTTCCACAAAGCTCCGAGCAGGAAAAAGCGGCAGTTATCATGCAAATGCCGCGGGAAAATTTAAATTCCCGCGGCATTTGCAATTCCGACTTGTCTCATTAGCATCCCTTTTCCGGAAAAGGGTGCCAATGTAGACACAGCCCAAGTGTTAGGGCAGATCTACACTTAACAGGAGAACGGCGCTGCAGCAATTGATTCCCCCGGAGTCAATTTAGTGGGTCTAGCAAAGACTCACTGAATTGCTTGCTGATCATGCTCTCATCAACTCTGGTAATCTACTGGAATGAGAAATGTAAAGGGAATCAATGGGAGAATTTCTCCCATTGACCCCCCTTCCCTGGTCCTATAGAGGAGAGCCTGTGGCAACTTAATCTAAGGTATATTGACTCCAGCTATGCTATTCATGTAGCTGAAGTTGCATACCACTGGTGGGCATTCCTCCCTAGTGTAGACCTGTTCTTGTCTCAGGGGTGTTTATTTTTCCCAGATTGCTAGATGGGAAGTAAAGTCAGTTCCGCATTGTATTGTTAAGAAGAATCCCTAAATATTGAATTTGGCTCTTATCGTGTACCTAGATGAAAGGTCCCAAGGCTAACTTTGCCTTAGCTCAACATACAGGTTGTGGCCTATAGGGCCCTTGTGTTATAGACAAAATATACTCTAATGCAGGGGTTCTCAAACTTTATGATTACCGTGACCCCCCTCTAAGTTGCTTGTGACCCCCCTCTAAGTTGCTCACAACCCTCCGGGGGTTCGGGACCCACAGTTTGAGAAACGCGGCTCTAATGTAAACTAGTGGTGAGTGAACTGTGGCACTCAGACCACACACAGGTCATCCGGGTAAGCTGCTGGCAGGCCATCAGATGGGTTATTTACCTGACATCTGCAGGAGTGGCTGCCCACAGCTGCTATTAGTCACAGTTCACCATTTCCAGCCAATGGGAGCCGAGGGAAGTGGCGGCCAGCATGTCCCTGTGGTCTGTGCTGCTTCCCACAGCTCCCATTGGCCAGGAATGGTGAACTGTGGTTAATGGAAGCTGTGGACAGCTGTAACTGTGGACGCAAAGTAAACAGCCTATTTGGTGGCCCACCAGTGGTTTACCCTTATGAGCTGCGTGCAGTCCACAGGCCACAGGTTGCTTTCCACTGCTATAAATGTATTATTATAAAACAAATAATCAAACCCATAAGAAATGTATTATACTTATATAAGAAAATATAGACACAAAGAAGCAGGGTAGCCTTGGAGGTATCTGAGGTACATGTTATGTTTGTCAATTTGTTGGCAGGACACTTCTGTGGTTGGCCCATGTACAGGTATTCAGAACTTCCCTGTAAACTCTATTTTCAGTCCCCCAAATACTTGGGGTTTTCCGTTGGGCCATTTATCTCTGTTACATTGATAGGCCTCAAGTTTTACACCAACTTGATGAAGGCTGTAGGCTCCTTGCATTACTTTTGAATATAGTGCAAAGCAGTGAATACATTAAAGGCAGACAACTGACTGGATTACTAATATTCAGTAAGATGCATTTAGTTTAGTCTGAACCAACTCCTGTTGGAGTCTGGGACACCATTCCACTGATTTTATGGAAAACTGGATCCACGTGCCTTTTGCAAACAAAATCTGTGTATCTGTCAGACCTTTAAATGTACAAATGATGGTATTTACTGCGCTCTGGAAAGGGAAAATACTCAGTTTTTGAGAGATGTTCAACCAAAATAGTGAAGTACTTTAAAAGTGAAAAAATAGAGACTAGTGGAACTGAAGTCCAAGTCACATGTTCCTGGTGCCATGTCACAAATTTAAAGAAACGGAGTATTGGAAACATGGAAAAAAGTTGCTGCTGTCTGGAATATCCTCAGCCAAATATTAGGTGCACTAAGTTATACTGATGAGGGCATCATTTTTTTTTCAGAGTCCCTCTGCTATCAGGTGAATTCAAATGGCATCAAAGCTTCTTACTATAAAGGATCCATTTAGATGAATTCAAAGACAGTAAAGTTTTATTTTAACTTTGAATTAAATTTCAGCAACTTAGATTTTTTTCACAGTATCAAATTATTTCCTCACTAAAAAGGCTCTTTGTAAAGGCAGTTATAATGGGAGGAACCAGCTACAGAATTTGAATGCTTAGAAATTCTATTCCCATTTTTTATACAGAGATAGATAGAAGCAAGCATCTAAATTATGTATATAATTCCTCCCCCACAGGAGTGAAGGGACTCCCATAGAGAATCCCAATAATTTAATCTTTCATCACTTACAGTCTCCACGTCAGACACGAACCTCCTACCCAACTTTAACTTAGTCCCTTTGATTTGTCCTGGAATAAGTTATTGGATGTTTTAATGGTTGGTGTTGTGTAATACAAATTTCAAAAGAAATACAGTCTCAGGGTTCATTCAGCTATGTCAGAGTTCTGTACGTTTCCCCATAGAGCAGTGCTTTGACAGAGTAGGGCATGTATCCATGAATGTATTTGGAATGCCTCATCTGTTTGCGTGCATAGTTTTATCTAAGTATCTATAGATTTTGCAAATCTGTGTTTTAACTCTATTGTACTGTAGCCACTAATATTTGCATTTTTTTGTGGTATGTAAAGTGTACATTTGTGGAAGATGATACTGAACATGGAGCCCTTGATTAGAAAATGGGATTTTATAATTTCTTATTAATCTGTTGCAAAATGTATTTTGCATATATTTTTGTCTTGGTGGGTGGTAGTGCATATTGAAAGTCCATATTGCAGTAGTTGTTCTATGTGGCTTTAAGGGTGAAATCCAGGTCAGTCCACTGGGTCCTGCTATTGGCTCCAACAGCGTGAAGATTAGGGTGCAATAGAATCCTTCATTGCAGGGGTTCTCAAATTTCATTGCACCCCAACCTCCTTCTGATAACAAAAATCACTACATGATTCCAGGAATGGGGAACTGAAGCTTGAGTTTGCATGAGTCCTGCCACTCTGGGGCCAGGTGGGGCCTGTAACATGAGCCCAGGCAACAGGGCCCCACCAAATCTAACATGAGCTTAAAATAGTCTGGCTTGCTAATAAAATGGAGCAAATGGAGTAAAAGGCAACTTTCTTCTCATCTTGCCTTCTTGGCCTTTTGTATTTAGCCTCTACTTGAAGGCTGATCATAATATACACAGAAATTTATAAATAAAAAAAGGGTTCTGCCTTTGGGGGCTATCTGCAATTCATTCAACCATAGCAATCTGTAAAATTCCTGCAACAAAAGAGAAATCTCAGTTAAAACAAAATACATGTGTTGTGCTTTAACGCAGACATGCATAGGGTCAATTTCTTTCCTGATATAACACAGACTTCACTGGGATTACATCTGATAAAAAGTTGCCCCACCTTAACCATCTGTTTGTTAAACAATACCGTGTTTTGGGAGAATAAATTCAAATAAGTTCAAATGCAGTATATAAAGAAAAGACTGGTGAAGCAAGGAGGCTAGATCTTTAGCAATGTCACTGCTCTTAAAAATCAGAAAGTTACACACACAAAGTTTTTATTTCTATTTTGTATGGCCCCGATTGCTGTAGTTCCTGTATTCCTTAATATGTTTATCTGTGCAACACATATGTGAAGTAGGGAACTGCCAGTTTACAGATAGGGAACTGAGGGATAGCGAGACTAAGGCCAGGTCTACACCAGCTACGTAAAAGATGTAGGTGAAGTTGGCTTACCTTAAGCCGAGCTTGGTGATGTCCCCACAGCAGAAGGCCAAAGGGAGCAAACGCTCCTGTTGGCTTCCCTTACTCCTCACAAAAGCAGGGGTACCGGATGCTGGCGGGGACACCCTCTGAGTTTGATTTAGTCGGTCTTAACTAGATTCTAGTTAACTATGCAACTCACTAGTTAAGTCTAGAAATGTAACTAGAGAGTTATATATGATCATACAGAATTGAGGCAGAGCCAAGAATTGAGGTATCCCGGAAAAGCTGTGCTGTGTCTAAGGAATGCGTGCGCTTTTTTGGAAAACTTTCCAAAAAAGCGGATGTGTTCTTTTGCCATCCCCGTAAACCTGGTTTCATGAAGAAGAAGGGATGTCTCAAAAGAGAAGGTTTTTCCGAAATTTGGTGCTGTGTAGACATGCCAAATTTCGGAAAAGCCTCTTTCAAAGGAAAAGAGGAAAAAGATACGCAAATTGTGGTTTGCAATTTGTGTATCTTTTCCTAATTTTTCTTTGTAGTGTAGACATAGCCTGATTTAAGCCCTCCTGCTGGTGTCCCAACTTTTTTCTTGAAAATGGGCAAATTGTCCCATGTTTCCTGGCTCCCCCCATTCCAACAATACTGGAAGATCACAGGTCCTGCTGCTGGCCTGGTCTCTGCTCGCCAACTGCCTGCCCACCAGCTTTCAGTGGCAGGGTCCAGTAGCTGACAATGGGGATGGGTGTTCAACTCTGTGGTGGGGCAAAGATGAAGCATGTGGGGCTGGCTGCTCCCCCCTGCTGGTCCATCAACACAGTCCTGCTGAATGCTGGCTTGAGGACAACAGGGGCCTGCCCCACATCCTATTTCTAGCTGCCATTGGCTATCAACTGCAGTGGTTGGTGAATGTGGGCAGGAATATTATATAATTATAATATAAGAATATTATATAATTTCCAGAATGGTTGCCACCCATCAAGATAGAACTTCATTATGTGTTAAATTAAGAAATTTTATGTACAACTTGTATACAAATCAATACAGCAAGTGAAGGAATAAAAAGCAACCTCCGTCCAAATCAAAGAGCAATAAGACTCTGATAAATGCTTTATCATGATATTTGAAAAGTTACTTTTTAAATTATTAGCTAAGGGCAGGCTCCCTTTCATATTCAACTGAATATTCAGCTTTGTGTATTATTAAATATTAACTGCCTGGGGTAAGGATAAATGTATCTGCAATAGGAATCATAAATTGTTCAATCTTTTAATAATCCTGTCAAAGATTATCCAATGACAGTTATTTCATTCTATCTTATGTCTTCTCATACAGCACAGCACAAGCCTTATTTGAATTTGAATAAAATTAATATATAATAAATTACTTTCATAATCACTGGTCACTTTTTACAGCTTGTAAATTTTATATGAAGCCAGAGATGGAGTTATGAGTTTCAAAAATTGGACTGTAAAAGATACAAGTTATATATTGTTCTTGTTTCAGCTGAAAGGTTAAATGAGTTTGTCACTTACTTAAATAACATTTTACCATTCTACTGCTTCACATTTATTAGACAAGAAGGTCTGTCTTCCCAGCAATGTTCACTTCTCTTCTCTTATCTCTTTAATGGAGGCCTGATTTAGTTCTCTATTCAGCAAAGGACTTAAGTATACACTTGCCAGTGAGCTTTAGTTTAGAACCTATTGACTTCAATTGAAGTCCTGAATTGCAAAAGCTTTTGTTTTGCTAAATTGGCCCTTAATATCTTGGAGCTTGGATAGCCTTGTTGGAAGGAGTTCAGGAGGTGGAAATATATTTGTGTTTCTCTGACAGGGAATGTGGATGAAAATGTATGTTTGCCCCTGTGTAAAACAGGCAAGGGTAAATTAAGAGAAACTGGGATACTAGGGACTTTCCGCAGTGGGGTAGTTGTGTGCTCTTGAAGCTGGTGTGTCAGATTGTTTAAAGTCAGATAGGCTTCAGTTACACACAGTTCACATGTGAACACTTTTTTTTTCTTTTGCACATCCATAAGAGGTAGAAACATAGGTGTGTTCTGTTTATTACATGAAAGCTAAGAATCTAATCTCATGTAATTCCAAGAGTTGGGATCCTAAACGTTAGCCTGTTTTGCTTTTGTCTTAATTTGGCCTTGAACAGTAGCCTCGATACCTGCACAGAGACCTGTATATCCCCACGGAACTTCACAACTCCTCAAGTGAGTCACAGCTCAAAGCCACTTGTACAGAAATTCTGTGCCTCTGAGCCACCTCTAGGCCTATGACAGCTTTAGCTTCCATTCCTGGAGGTATATCTACACTACAGAGTTTTGTCAGAAAAATGGCCGTTTTTCCGACAAAACCTGTTACATCCACACTGCAATCACATTCTTCTGAAAGTAAATCGAAAGAGCAGAGGGTTTTTTCTGGCATTGGTAATCCTCTTTCTACAAGGAAAAAGCCTCTTTCTGAAAGAGAAAATAATATAGGTGCCCTGGTGGCCACTCCATCCAAAGAAATCAGGACTCTATAGTTCCTGTCTCCTGGCCACTCTTAAAGTTGTAGGCACCCTGGACAAGCCTTGTGGCAGGAAACCGGCTTCAGAGCAGCACCTCACCACACGGCTCTCCTTGCCACAGGCATTGCCAGCCATGGCAGAGCCTCAAGCCCCCTGCAACCCACCTGGCTCTCGCAGGGAGCAGCCTCAGGAGTCCCAGGACCCACCCAGAGGGAGCAAGAGGCATGCATCATTCTGGTCTGGGCCAGAGATCTTGTCCCTCCTCAAGCTGTGGGGCAAGGAGACACTGCAGGATCTCCGCTCTAAGCGACATAACGCCAATATTTTTCGGTGCATGGCTGAGTCCCTGGTGGAGCGTGGACACCCACCCTGGACCTTGGAACAGGTCCAGAGTAAAGTGAAAGAGCTTTGTCAGGGATACGTCCAGGGCAGAGAGCTCAGCTCATGCTCAAAGGCAGGACCCCAAACCTGCCCCTACTACCAGGAGCTCCACCAACTCCTGGGGGTTGGGGAAACATCTTCCTCACCCATTGTCGTGGACTCCAGCCTCGAGACCCCTGTCATTGCCTGGACGGAGATTATGGTGGAGGAGAAGCAGGAGCACCAGGGCCAGCCAGAGGAGGAGGAGTAGGCGGAGACCATCACCCTGTCCCTGGAGCCGGTGCCTGTCAGCCAGGATGTCTCCGACCTCGTCGGACTCCAGGGAGGTATCTGCAGGTGAGTGGTCTTAGTTTGTCACACACATAGGACGGGGGACGCTGGCACACAGAGGGCGGGGTGCGAGTGTTTCTTGGGCTGCTCGGGCTGCACATCGTGTTGAGGTCCGCACACGTGGAACCACGTGCAGCATTAGTGTGTGGCATGCAGCGCAGCAGGCAGCCCCTGAGCATGGGTGGGATCCAGCTGCCAGGCTCAGGGGAGGCCACACACATCCTGCCACCGGGGCGGGGGGGGGCGGGCCCTCCCAGCACCTGCCATGGCCGGAAGCAGGATAGACACAAGGGCACAGGTACGACACCAAACACCCCGAGGAGTGCCGCCCACAGCATACGTGCATGCTTTCATGTGTGAAGCACCACCTGCTCTCATGGGCGGTGCTGTGAGCTGCAGGGATGTGTGTGGACACCAGGGAGGGCCAGGCGCCTCCCAGCTCCTCTGCCACCCATGAGGGGATCCCACTGTGGCTGGACACTTCCCTTGCCTGCTTGTCTGTGGGCCAGGGGAGGAGGGTTGGGAATAGGGCAGCACAGTACCCTGGGCACCTTGGGGCCCCCTGTGAGGCATGGCCTACTGTGCAGGCCACACATGGCCTTGCTCCTGGGACATCCCCCTCCTCTGCCTTGAGGACTCTTGGTTGCTGCTCACAGAGGAGGGCATGGCCTCAGGGACAGTGTCTGCAGGGATGACTGACCACCTCTCCCCTCTTTTGTGTTCTCCACAGCTGGATCATCCAGGACTGAGGGGCGAGCCACACCATCAGAGCCAACCGCCAGAGGCTGGGGGACCTGAAAGCATGCCAGAGTCCAGGAAGACCTCATATGCCAGCATGTCAGTATCCTGAACAACATGCAGCAGACCCTGGCGCAGAAGGTCCGCAAGGACTCCAAGTGGTGGAACCACACATGGGACCAGCTCATTCAGCGGTGTGATAAAACATGTGCCATCATGTCACCACCTGCTGCCGCTGCTCCTTGCTTCCACCCTCCTGCCCCCCCCTGCTATGCCCATTCTCCCTTCACCTGCCCCCCATGCAATGCCTCTGCTCTCTCCCCAGGTGATGCCCAATGCCCCCTCTGCAGGTCATACCCATGGCCCCTCCCCAGGTCACACCCATGCCCCCCCCGCCATCCCTGACCCCACTCCAGCCCTCCATCCTGCCCATCCCTCTGTGGTCCCCAGACCCACATAATCCCGATGAGGTCCCTGCACCAAAGGTGGCACATCTAGCTGGCCTTGATGCCACTCAGAGCCCCCCTCCCCTCCCAGTTATGAGCCCTCTTTCCTCCTGCCCAGCTGTTTCTTTATGAAAGATAAATACAGAGTTCATTTTGTTGAAAACCAAACAGGTGTTTTTATTGGATGGTCAGGGAAGGGGTGAAGGGAGGGGTTGTGGTGGGGAAGGGATAGGGCAGCAAGCCAGAGGCCCTTGTTGGTGAGGCCCTGGGGAGAGTTACTGGGGTCCTTGAGAGAACCTCTCCCTCAGGGCCTCCTGGATGCACACTCTGGCCTGATGGGCTTGGTGGATGGCAGCTGTTCTTGGCTGCTCAAATGCTTGCCCCTTGCAGCCAGCATCTGCCCCGCATCCCGGGAGGAAGGCCTCCCCCTTTCTCTCCACAATGTTGTGGAGGACAAAACAAGCCATGACCACCTCGGGGATGTTGCGCATCCCCATGTCGAGGTGGGTCAGCAGGTACCTGAAACTTGCCTTCAGGCAACCGAAGGCGCACTCCCCCTCAATCTTTATGGTTCAGGTGGGCATTAAATTGGTCCCTGCTGGGGTCCAGGTGGCCAGTATAGGTTTTCATAAGCCATGGCATGAGGGAGTAGGTTGCATACCCCATGATGCACAGTGGCATCTGCACATCCCCAGCTGCAAATTCTCGGTGGGGGAAGAATGTGCCCGTCTTCAGCTTCCCACACAGGCTGGAATTACAAAACATGCGGGCATCATGTGCCCTGCCTGACCACTCCACAAAAATGTCCATGAAGTGTCCACAGTGGTCGACCAGGGCCTGCAGCACCATAGAAAAGTATCATAGAATCATAGAACCATAGAGCTGGAAGAGACCTCAGAAGGTCATCAAGTCCAGCCCACTGCTCTAGGCAGGACCAATCCCAACTAAATCAACCCAGCCAGGGCTTGGTCAAGCCGAGACTTTAAACACCTCCAGGGATGGAGACTCCACTACCTCCCTAGGCAACCCATTCCAGTGCTTCACTACCCTCCTAGTGAAATAGTTTTTCCTAATATCCAACCTGGACCTCTCCCACCACAACTTGAGACCACTGCTCCTTGTTCTGCCATCTGTCACTACTGAGAACAGCCTCTCTCCATCCTCTTTGGAACTCCCTGCAGGAAGTTGAAGGCTGCTATCAAATCCCCCTCACTCTTCTCTTCTGCAGACTAAACAGACCCAACTCCTCAGCCTCTCCTCAGGTCATATGCTCCAGCCCCTAATCATTTTGCTGCCCTCCGCTGACCCTCTCCAATGCGCCCACATCCTTTTGTAGTGGGGGCCCAGAACTGGACACAATACTCCAGATGTGGCCTCACCAAAGCCGAATAAAGGGGAATAATCACTTCTAGATCTGCTGGCAATACTCCTCCTAATGCACCCTAATATGCCATTAGCCTTCTTGGCTACAAGGGCACACTGTTGACTCATATCCAGCTTCTCATCCACTGTAACCCCAGGTCCTTTTCTGCAGAACTACTACTTAACTGGTTGGTCCCCAGCTTGTAACTATGCTTGGGATTCTTCCCCAAGTGCAGGACTCTGCACTTGTCCTTGTTGAACTTCATCAGATTTCTTGTGGCCCAATCCTCCAATTTGTCTAAGTCACTCTGGACCCTATCTCTGCCCCTCAAGCGTATCTACCTCTCCCCTAGCTTAGTGTCATCCGCAAACTTGCTGAGGGTGCAATCCATCCCCTCATTCAGGTCATTAATAAAGATATTGAACAAAACCGGTCCTAGAACCGAACCTTGGGGCACTCCGCTAGAAACCGACCGCCATCCTGACATCAAGCCGCTGATCACTACCTGCTGGGCCCGGCCTTCTAGCCATCTTTCTATCCATCTTACCGTCCATTTATCCAATCCACATTCCCTTAACTTGCTGGCAAGAATATTGTGGGAGACCGTATCAAAAGCCTTGCTAAAGTCAAGGTATATCACATCCACTGACTTTCCCACGTCCACAGAGCCAGTTACCTCATCATAGAAGCTAATCAGATTGGTCAGGCACGACTTGCCCTTTGTGAATCCATGCTGACTATTCCTAATCACTTTCCTCTCTTCCAAATGCCTCAAAATGGATTCCTTAAGGATCCCTTCCGTGATTTTTCCAGGAACCTAGGTAAGACTGGCCAGCCTATAGTTCCCTGGATCGTCCTTCTTCCCTTTTTTGAAGATGGGCACTACATTTGCCTTTTTCCAATCATCCGGGATTTCTCCCGATCTCCACGACTTTTCAAAGATAATGGCCAAAGGCTCCTCAATGACACTTGCCAACTCCCTCAGTACCCTCGGATGCATGAAGTCCGGACCCATGGATTTGTGTACATTTAGCTTTTCTAAATAGTTTCTAACCTGTTCTTTACCCACCACAGGCTGTCCATCTTCATCCCATCTTCACTTAGCACATTAGTCCGGAGCCCACCTTGTCCGTGAATACAGAGGCAAAGAAAGCATTGAGTACTTCAGCTTTCCCCACATCATCTGTCACTAGGTTACCTCCTTCATCCAGCAGGGGCCACACACCTCTCTGATCACCTTCTTCTTGTTAACATGCCTGTAGAAACCTTTCTTGTTATCCTTCACATCCTTAGCCAGTCGCAATTCCATTTGCGCTTTCGCCTTCCTGATAACCCCGGCATTCTCGAGCGATACATTTAAACCCCTCCTGGTCATTTGTCCAAGTTTCCACTTTTGTAAGCTTCCTTTTGTGCTTAAGTTCACCAAGGATTTCCCCCGTAAGCCAATCCGGTCTCCTACCATGTTTGCCTCTCTTGCTACGTGTCGGGATGGTTTCTTTCTGTGCCTTCAATAAGGCTTCTTTAAGATACTGCCAGCTGCCCTGGACTCCTTTCCTCTTCATGTTAGCATCCCAGGGGATTCTGTCCATCAGATCTCTGAGGGAGTGAAAAGCTGCTTTTTTGAAGTACAAGGTGTGTATTTTACTACTCTTTTCTTCCTTTGGTCAGGATCCTGAAATCTACCATCTCATGATCACTGCTTCCCAGGTTGTCACCCACCTCCACTTCCCTATTAGTTCCTCCCTGTTTGTGAGCAGAAGGTCAAGCTGCACACGGCCCCTGGTCGGATCCTTCAGCACTTGCATCAAGAAGTTATCCCCAACATTCTCCAAAAACTTCCTGGATTGCCTGTGTACTGCCGTATTGGTTTCCCAACAGATGTCAGGGTGATTAAAGTCCCCCACGAGAACCAGGGCCTGCGATCTGGAAGCTTCTCTCAGTTGTCCGAAGAAAGCCTCATCTACCTCATCCACCTGATTCGGTGGCCTGTAGCAGACACCAACCACAACATCACTGCTGTTGTTTGCTCCTTTAAACTTAACCCATAGACTTTCAATAGGTTTTTCTCCCTCTTTATACTGGAGTTCAGAGCAATCATAGTGCTCTCTTGCATATAGTGCAACTCCTCCTCCTTTTCTACCCTGCCTGTTCTTCCTGAACAGTCTATACCCTTCCATGACAGCGCTCCAGTCATGCGAGTCATCCCAGCAAGTCTCTGTTATCCCAATTAAATCATATTTCTTGGACTGGGCCAGGGCCTCCAGTTCTTCCTGTTTGTTGCCCAGGCTTCTCGCATTAGTGTACAAACACCTCAGGTAACCAGTTGATCGCCCTATATTCTCCATTAGAAACAGGGGTCCTCCTTTCTTCCTCGTTCCTCTCTGCATTTCTTCCCGGTATCCGACTTTCCCACTCCCCTCAGGGTTTTGGTCACTGTCCCCCGACGAATCTAGTTTAAAGCCCTCCTCACTAGGTTTGCAAGCCTGCCCCAAGATGCTCCTTCCTCTCTTTGTTAGGTGGATCCCATCTCTTCCTAACAATCCTCGTGCCCGGAACAGAGTCCCATGGTCGAAGAAACCAAAGCCCTCTCTGCGACACCACCTGCGCAACCACGCATTTACGTCCTCAATTCGACGATCCCTGCCCAGTCCTTTCCCTTCAACAGGGAGGATGGACGAGAACACCACTTGCGCTCTGAATTCTTGGATCCTTCTTCCCAGCACTACATAATCCGCAGTAACCCGCTCAAGGTCATTCTTGGCCGTATCGTTAGTTCCCACGTGGAGAAGCAGGAAGGGGTAGCGATCTGAAGGTTTGATCAGTTTGGTAAGCCTCTCAGTCACATCCTCAATGCGAGCTCCTGGTAAGCAGCACACCTCTCGAGATTCCAGGTCCGGACGGCAGAGGGATGGCTCAGTCCCTCTTAGGAGGGAGTCCCCGACCATCACCACCCGTTGTTTTCTTTTGGGGGTGGTGGCCGTGGAACCCCCATCCCTAGGACTATGCATCCCATGCCTTCCCGTAGATGGTGTTCCCTTCCAGTTTCTTCCTTGTGAGGTCCCTTCCAAAGCATTCAGCACTGCAGAGCCTGTGGAGAGCCTGAAAGCGATTACTTACCTCTATAGCATTGGGGATTCCCATGCTGGCCTTTTTCCCTTCTAGAAGTTACATGCTGCCAGTTCTCTTCCTGGTCACGTACTGCCCTCTCTGGCTCTTCCGCCTGCCATGCTTGAAGGATTAAACGCTGCCTTCTATCGAGGAAGTCTTCATCCTCTCTGATAGAGCGAAGGGTCAACACTTGGGCCTCCAGCCCTCTAATTTTCTCTTCCAAAATGGCGACCAGCTTGCACTTAGTGCAGATGAAATCTGTTCTTTCTTCCGGAGGAAGACAAACATGGCACACTCCGTGCAGGTAACAACAGCAGAACCATCACCATCCATCCCTGCTGTCCTGGAGAAGGGATTTAAAAAGAAAGGCAAGAGAACCTCGCCCCCTTCCCTACTCCCTCTCTAAACTCTCTGTTAGCACTCACCTGTTTGCAAGCTCCTTGGTCGCTTGCCCAAGGAGCCTTATAAAGCCCTGGACTGCCTGAAAGTCCTTCCCCCTACCAAGGCTCAGCCAATCAGCAGAGGCTTCTAGAATTCAAACTTTAATTAGAAGCCAACAGTTTCCACCTGCCAATCACAGCCAATCACAGCACCCACCAATCACAGCACACACTCCATGAAGGGGAGGGGGAGGGCAAAGGGGAAGTGAGGAAAAAAAAATAAAAAGTAGACCTTCCTATTAATATACTGGGCCACTCTATGTTCTGGTGTGCAGATCAGGATGTGAGTCCCATCAATGGTTCCGGCACAGTTTGGAAACCCCAAGGCAGAAAATCTGGCCATGATCGGATCTAGGTCTCCCAGACGGATGACCCTTCACAGCAGGATCGAGTTGATGGCCCTCACCACCTGCAGAAGGAGACAAACAAACACACAAAACAGAGAATGAGAGAGGGGAGTGCCTGAGTCCTTGGGAGGTGCCCATCCCCCTCCCTTCCCTTCCCCTCCTTAAACACTTCAGGAGCCACTCCCTATGAGGCCGCCCCCTCCCCCCCAGCAGCAGGGCTGTGTAAGGGTGGGACACACAACCCCCCCAGGACGGGGCTTTCTTCACAACTCCACTCCAGCCTCCTTTTCCCTAGGGTCTCCCTTTTCCAAGAATCCCCCCCCCCCCATGCAGGGACTGCAGCCCCAGAGTGCCTTACCTCCATAAGGGCCCCGACGGTGGACTTCCCCATCCCAAACTGGTTGCCCACCAACTGGTAGCTGATGGGGGTGGTGAGCTTCGAGAGGGTGATTGTGACCCGCTTCTCCAGGGGGGCTGGTGGGCTGCAGGTGGGTGTCGCATATCCAGAGGGCGGGGGCAAGTGAGGCACACAGCTCCAAAAAGGTGGCCTTCCTCATGTGGAAGTTTTGAAGCCACTGCTGGTTGTCCCACCACTCTATGACCAACCAGTTCCACCAGACCGAACTGGTGTCGAGCCTCCAAAAACTCCTCTCCACTGTTGCCAGAGTGTAGCTTCTGCACCCAGGGAGAGGGTCCCAAGAATGAGCTCGGTCAGGACCAAGAAGGCAGCTCACACAAAGTGCTGCAAAAACTGCAGCATAGCTGTGTGGGGCCATCGCATGCCCAGGGGCAGCTCCGGCTTCATGGCACCAAGAGAAAAGCCATGGCATCCAAAAAAGGGCAACCACAGCAGGCACTGTGAGAGCTTTGCCATCCCTCAAAGAAGTAGGCAAGTACGTAGCAGAAGTGAGGAGTTGAGTCACCACTTGCCCTGCAATGCTTTGCTTCAGTAGTTCCCAGCCTGGGCCTTTCAAAATAGCCAGACAGCATGTAGATCACACCCTGAGTGTCTGTGAATATCTGCATTCCTGGTCCATCAACTTTGACCTCAGCAGAGTGTCAGCTACATACCAGCCATTCTCTAGCTCCCATCAGCCTTGTTCACCGCTTACTGAGTGACCCCCAACACACTCGCAGTGTTGGATTTTCCCCAAAATGTCTTGACAGTGCAGTACAACCCGCTCTTTGATCGTTCATATATAATAGGTCCATTGTCCCTGTAAGGGTTCAGTGTACAACAGGTTGCTAATTTAACTAGAATTACCAAATAATTCAATTTAAACACAACACTGGCTTAGTTTTGATTAAAGAATAAAACAAGTTTATTTAGCTACAAAGGTTTTAAATGAGTGTAAGGCATTAAATCAGAAATGGTTAAAGAGAAATAAAGATAAAACTGTTTCCAGTAATAAACTTGACTTGGTGTAAGGTGAAATCCCTTACCACATATTCCTAGCAACATTGCTGCACAAATTTTCATGTCAGGATCTCTCAGAAAGTACTAGTGCAGGTTCCTTTTTCTTCTAAGGTGAAAGAGGGGAAGAGAGAGATAGGGAAAGGAAAGAGAGGATACTTGTGTTGTTTTCCTCCTCATGTTTATAGCCCAGTCCCTCTAGGAAATGAGTTTTCCATAGGATAGAGTTTCTCCCAGCTGTGAGGACGTAGGCATAGTCTCTACCCTGGTGAAACAGGTTTCATGCAGCTGTTTATTAAAATGCAGATCAGTCTGTTCCTGATCTCCTCTGTTGCCAAAGAATGGCAACTTGACAGGCAATTGCCAGTTAAGTTTGACATCTTCCTGCCTAGAAGCATCAGCCTGTCCTTTGCTTTGCAAAACTGGTTTTTCTTCTTTCAAGACATTACATCAGTTCATGTTACTAACACATATGTGTTCATAATATTATTGACCAGTGATGTAGTTTTCATATGATATACCATAAGGCATATTTTGTAAGAAGACTATTACATTAGTATACAGGGTATGAATACAGGAGTGCATTCAGTCCCAGGAGTACACTCTCTTTCTTTGGTCTTTAAAAATCCAGATTATAATGTCTGTGAGAGCAGTTAATTCCTGGTGAATAGTGTCCATCTACTCAATTGTTTGAAAAGTGCATTATTATGTAAATCAACAGTTTTACTGGTACACCTACCCTGTTTCAACTTCCAATAGTAAATAGATACTTGTAGAAATATCTTGCTCTCTCATCTGTCTTGATTTACAGTGACAAACTGACATATTATGCATTTTACAGAGTAAGCTGTGCTCTTTTATTAAGTTATCATTTTCTTGTCTTCTTTGAGGACTAAAATTTCCTTTAACTTATTCTTCTCCCCCTTCAGTCACATTCCCTTTACAGGTCAATTCTTGCTTTGCCTGAGTAAGGAGTTCAGAGTTAGGCTAAAGGCACAGAAAATCTGTGTTAAAATTTAGCGCTAACTACCACCACAAAACAATGAATTCAAGCACTTTAACTGAGCCACCTTGCACATAACTTACAACTGTATTTTTATTACATGCCTTCTCAACAAACAATAGGTGAAACTCTGGTATGATTGGTATCACTGGCAAAACTCCTACTGATTTTATGTGGCCCAAGTTTTACTCAATATATAACTATAATGTGAATCTATCTGTCTCTTTATCAATATAAAATACTACAATTATAGAGAAGTTGAAGTAAATACTTCCCCTGTCATACTGTTTAATATGGATCTATATTAGGACTATAATAAATGAAACAATGAGTTCCCATTATTATGGCTCTTTTTGGTAATGTTCATCACTAATTTGGCTCCTAAACCACTAAGTATCACTGTGATGGAATAATATCAGTGGACAACCAATAAGACATTTAACGCTGCTTCAGGAAAGGAGTATTATCAAGCAAAAGAACCCTGCCAAATATAAAGCTGCAAATTATCCAGGAACCTCAGCTATTTTCAAGCCTCACTGAAAGCAAGTCTTGAAGTTGGCTCTACTCTCTTCTTTTCCATCTCAGTATTACCACCAGGGCTCGACAAATCGCTATATCTACTCGCCCGTGGTGAGTAGATTTCAGCCGGTCGCCCCCGTTCACCGGCGCTGCGTGCATGCGCAGTGCCGGTCTGGCACATGCGCAGTGCGGGGCTGGCGAGTAGATCTCGCCGCGGTTCGTCAAGCCCTGATTACCACTGATATTCATTTTATACATACAGACCTAGGGTATGTCTACACTACAGCGCTCTTTTGGAAAAAGGCATGTGTGGACGGGGAAGAGGGAGTTATTTCACAAGAAGAGGAAAGAGGAAAAAGCACAGGTGACCTGGTGGCCACTCCGTCCATAGTAATCACAGCTTAAATGCGAGATAGCGTCCATTCAGTGTGGACACTATCTTTTGAAAAAACAGATCACTTTTTCAATGTGCTTTGTCAGTGTGAACACTCTCTTTCGGAAGAAGTTTTTTCGGAAGATCTCTTCTGGAAAAGCTTCTTCCGAAAGAAGCCTGCAGTCTAGAAATAGCCCTAGTGGGGCAGGATTCTTTTCAAAGACTTGACTGTAATTACTTGATGTAAGCCCACAATGTTAAAGATTCAGAGAAGAAAGACTCTCAGACCTGCAGAAGAGCTGTGCATGGCTTGAAAGTTTGTCTCTTTCACCAACAGAAGTTGGGCCACTTTGTCTCTCTAAAACAAGTCTACATCAATTTCCCAACTCACTCTTTCAGATACTAGGTAAGTGGATACAAGGATCATAGAACTGTAGGGAGGAAGGGACCTCAAAAGGTCATAGAATTCAGGTCCCTGTCCTGTGGCAGGACTGAGTAAACCTAAACCATCCCTGACAGGTGCTTGTTCAACCTATTCTTAAAAACCTCCAATGATGGTAGAGTGTTATGTCCCCATATTCTTGACTATTCCCCCTCCTATTCGGTATCACTGATGTTATGGAATGGAGGCAGTACTGTATCTTGAGCAGAAGATAATCAGTCTATCAGCTGAACATGAATTATCAGTTTCTAAGAATATATACATTTCATTTAAAAGTATGTATGTACAAACACACACAAGCATTTATAATGTTGTAATTTGAGAAACTATTATTTATGATAACCAAATGCCATAAACATGGATAAATTTGTCAACCCTTTCTTGGGATTAGAGATAATCAATGTCTTTATTGTGAATATTAATATTGATTTTTTTTTGCCCTTTTCATTCTGAAATTATTTATAATTACATTTTTTTTACTATTTAACAAGCTGTGGAGATGATCAAATAATATTTATCAAATAAACTATTCACATTTTATCAATTTTATTCCAGTAAATTTATCCAAGTTGGGTGCATCTCAAATCACCAATTAGCACCGTTGATTTCAGTGGGACAATTTGTGAAGTAAAGGATTGTTCAACACTAGATCTGACAAAATAAAAAAGGAAAAATATTTAGCAAAACATTTAAATATACTTTTATTTATTTTTCAAGATATGAAATATTTCACATTTTCAAATTTCAAAATTTGAAGCATTGTGGTCAACTCTACAGATTTTTTTTCTAAACCCAGGGATATGGTTTCACAAAAATGTGATCAACTCCTCTATTTCACCTTTCTTTCTCTAATTTCTAATTTAAATATTTTAAATGTTTAGAATGTTGGCAGCCTGGCAAATCCCTTCATGGGTTTTTAATGACCAGTTACAGCAGATGGACTTAAATGTTTACTATGTAAAATGTACCTTAATGAAAGAACATAAGAATGGCCATACTGGGTCAGACCAAAAGTCTACCTAGCCCAGCATCCTGTCTTCTGACAGCAGCCAATGCCAGATGCCCCAGATCATCAAGTGATCCCTCTCCTTTCACCCATTTCCAGTCCCTGACAAACACAGGCTAGGGACACCATTCCTACCCATCCTGGTTAATAAGTAATGAAAATGATTTGGCTTTTGGGCCCAAACACTGGGAGCTATAGTGACAAGTCACGTGCTTTCTCCTAGTCATGTGCACTTCAGGAAACCAGATATAAAGCTTTCGATCTCTGAGGCAAGGGTGTCTGTTGTGGTTAGTGGAAGATGGCAGGCCTACATCTACCCAAAGCTAAAGGCTTGCCCCCAGAGGATCCATTAAACCTAGGCCACAAATAAATACTGAGAACAACAAATGACAAAATGTATTGGAATGAAGATTGAAGGTTAAAAATCAGGAAACCAGAGTAAGCATATAACCCTGATAGCTCCTACCGTTCTTCAAAAGCACAGAGGCAAGTGTGGCACACAGGGTGAACAAGGTTTGGAAGATCATTGTGCGGGTCTTTGATTTCCGAGAAGGATGTGTCCTCTCATCTCACAATAGAGGAAGCTGAGAAAACTGTAGGGGGTGGGTGGTGGGATAGCTAGTTAACAATATTTTGAATTTATTTGCTCTAGTTTTGAAACTTCTACTTGAAAATAAATCCAGCCCTGAGGGAAGGGTCTTGGATGTAAACAATTGTTGGTGCTGTATTCTATCTTGCTCATCTTTCATGCATATTTTCCACATTCTTCCACGGATTATATAAAGAAGGAAGACACTGATTTAAATGTAAAATAGTTTAACAATCCAAACCACCAAAATAAAAATAAGAGAGCTGCAAGTGATAAGTGCATGACAGCGTTTATACAGCAATGACTTTCTTATGCAATGATAGCCAATTTAAGTGTATCTGGTACAGCATCTCAAATTCTTCACCTCATCTCACCATCCATAATGTACCTGGGAGCTTTTTTCTCCCTCTTTCACCCTGTAATATAAAATGCCTGACAGGTAAAAGGAATGATAGCCACTCTAAAATGTCCTAAAACTCAGCTTATTAATAGCAAATAATTTCATTTGAAATAAAAGAAAATATCAAGCTATTATGAGAATTTCCCAGACACTTTGACTGCACTGTTCTGGAAAAGCAGTGTTCTATTGCGGATATTAATTAAAGGGCATGTTTTTTCTCTCTCTTTCTATAATAAAACATATCCGAGGATATTTTTGTGAGCTTTCAGCTCTTAAAATAAAATGTCTATGACAGTTTTACAATAGTGTCTATTCATTTATAAATCCTAATTATCATGAAAACATGCAATACCTCTTTTCTTCATAAACCAGGATTAAATATTAATTAATGGGAAGACTATAAAGTAACAGCTACCTTAGGGGCTAGTATATTTGTTTGAGCCTAATTTTTCTGAGCCTCTCTGAAATCTAAATGCTAATATTTTATTTACTGAGCTAGTGAAAGCCTTTCATAACATAGGCCAATGGAACACAGTCATTTTGCGCACACTCTTATATTTCTTCTCAGAATAATCCCAGGAGAAATAATAAAATGTGAATGCAGACAGCTGCAAAGAATATTGCCATGATACCTTCCATCTAGGTAAAGTCCTACCATGCAATACTAAAAAAGGAAAATACAAGTATTATGAATTGGCAGTAATGACAGTGTCTTTAGGGTGCTAAAATTGTTTCAGCCAATCTACTGGTGTCAGACAAGGACTTTTAATGTGCTATATTCTATCTGCTCTTGCATACTTCTAGCAACAGATAACATGGGTCTTCATTTAGCATATTAAGAGGCCATTAGGTTGAGAAAGAGAAGGCAAAAGTCCAGTTGCTAACTCATGCGCAACCCTGCCTTTGTTGTCCAAACTCTCCCAGCATAGCTTCTTAATAGACTCTCATCATCCAGCCATGTAGCATTGTCAAAACTAGAGGATTTTCCTCCACCTTCATTTCAAGTAATTTGTGAAACTGTGTCTGGCAGTTGATATGCAGAAACTAGCAGAGACCCTGAATATTTAACCATGATTAACTGATCAGTCTAAGGTAAATTTGTCACCATCTACCTTCCCCTATTATAGCCACTTATCCCCATGTCCTTTTTCTTCATGACCTGTCATAAAGTTGGATAGATCTGTCTAAATGACAGCAAGAACTATTATACAGCTGAGAATATTAAAATAAATGAAGCTATCTCATTGTAGAAAAGCTATTAAAGGATACTGGAAAATAGTATTCCATTAAATATAACATTTACAATAAATTGTAGGCAAGTTTATAGAACTGTAATATATAATGAGACCTAGTGTGCACTGTTTTTTAATAAAAGATGAATGAAATATTAGAAACATTTTCAATAAACCATTTTAGTGGGAGGTTCTACATTCCTCTGGTGATTTTTGTCACTTGTTTATATTCAAGCTATCCAAATTCACAAAGCAAAGATGTTAAATAACTAATGCTAAACAGCAAAGTACATAATGGTTGAATCAAATTTTCATCCTTGTAAAATGAAATAAAATCATGAGCCCTGTCATTTGAAAGAGTTACAAGATTTGTCAAATGTGGCAGAGTTCCGAATATGCCCATAATGAAGAATTGAAGCAGTGTGACAAGTCTTTGCTCTGCTGAAAGCTAGTACACTTTTCTAGCGTTTATGACTAAGGTCAGTCTCAAAGTGATTGAGCTTTAACCAGGCATTCTATGCCAGACTGTAGGCTAGGTCTACACTACAAAGTTTTGTTGGAAAAAGCTAGGCAAAATGCGCTCCACATTTTGCATAGCTTTTTCCGATTCTTTTGTCGAAAGAGGCTTTTCCGACATTTGGCCCATCTAGACTCGGCCAAATGTCAGAAATAAACCCTCTTTCAGAAGACCCCTTCTTCCTCATGGAAGGAAGAACACAGGGGCTTCTGAAATAGTGCGTTTGCCTGGATGCGGTGGGTTTTTTTGGGGATACTGGAGGTATTCTGAAACCTCTCCGTAGTCTAGATGTAGCCTCGTGAGTTCCAAACATCAGCAGTGTGAGCAGTAAAGTGCTGCAAAGTATGAATTCTGGGGTTTCCCATGGTTAAAAGCACTTTGGGATAATGGGATGCACACTGCTCCATTCCAAGTAACACCAAACATACCAACAGCTTGGGGACAGTGGGGCAGACATGGGAAGAGAGGAAGTCTTCTTGGGCTAAGACTAAACATGGCTGAGAAGAGATGGCCATCTTTTTAAGCATCCTGGCTTGCAAAAGATGGGGGCAAGCCTTCCCTCTTTTCCAATCAATCCCCTGACCAATAAAAACAAAACCCTAGACCTAGGGGAAAAGCAGGACAATTAGGCTCCCTGCTTTCCTTGAAAGAGAATGTTCCCTGGAGGAAGAAACTGCTGTGTCAGTAAACTTTCAGTCCCCTCCCGGATGGGAAATAGGTGATCTGAGTTCGCTGTCCTGGTTTGTGGGAAGGGAGTGAGAAATCTCTCCATCCAAAAGAGACACTGGGAGGAAGGAGTCACCAAAATATGAGTTTAAAGATATTTTGGTTTTGAAAGTCCCTGGCAGCCAGCGTGGGTAAAGTTTGTGCAAGGACATTTAAAGAGTGTCTTTGGGCAGTAAGCCCACCAGAAGAAGAAGGAGTAGATGGCAACAAACTTTAGCTTATGCAAAATAGAATTTCTGGAAAAAGTATTCTTTGAGAAAGCGTGTATTCCAGTTCTTAATTGAAGCTTTTGAATCAGATACTGAAAGCAGGCATTATTAGGAGATCATTAATATCCAAAGAGCACATCAAGAGACGTGATAGTCATCCTCGCTTGAGGACTTACTAGTGAGATTAAATATTTAAAAAATGCTCCAGTACCCCAGCATGTTCCTAATCTCAATAGTGCTGACAAGCATAGCAGGGAAGAATGATTTCCTACACTGCAGGAAGTACCAGGTGAAATCTTTTGGCCTATGTTATGCAGAAGGTCTGACTAGTCTGTCATGGTCAGGGCCGGCTTAAGACTTTTAGAGGCCCAAAGCACTGAAAAGATTATGGTGCGCCCCCCCATATGTAATTCAAAATAAAAACAATACTACACCGTAAAATCTCATTTTTTTTGGTGCCCCTGCTTTGCTGGTGCCCTAATCACGTGCTTAGTCTGCCTATTGGGTAATCCAGCCCTGGTCATGGTGGTCCCTTTTGGCTGGCTATCTATCTATCTATCTATCTATCTATCTATCTATCTCTTAATTTTAATATACCTTAATGGACTTTAATACCATATGTGGTAGTTGTGGGACAACACAATTCAGTGGTCATGTGGCACCTGCAGAATTTATATACTAAAAGTTTTATTGGCATTTTCATTGTACAATCAGGCTTTCATTTTAAGGAACTTTTTAAATTTCAATAGCGCCTTCCCACACTCCCATACATGGGTGTGATATAAAAAGTTTTATGTATCATTACCAACATCATTTCTCAGATACAGTCGGGGCACTGGAACAATTTATATAGCGGGGTGCTGAGAGACATTGAACTAACTGTAAACCTTGCATATGATAGAAAGTACTTTAAACCAGGGCTGTGACAATACCCCTCAGCATCACTAGTTCCAGCACCTATTGTCATAATTCCTACATCTGTTGCTCCCTGATAGCACAGTTTCAAAGGATGTAATGTAGCTCAAAATAACTGGCATCTCCCTGGCAGTACAACTCTTCCTATTCCAATCTAATCCTCTGAATTTCCTAATTCTGCCTGCAGTTTGGGGATATCATCTCACATTGTTCCCAGATCACAGATGTTGAGTACTTAGAGTTTCTCTGAATGGTTACTGTTCCAGTGGACCCAAAGTGTATGTATTAGGTAGAACAGGGACTAGAGTCAAAGATTCTTCTTTTAATTACTGCATGAACAATTCAGTGGGGCTCTTTAGCACTGCTTGAGGTATTTGTATTTCCATAATGCAAACACATCATTAACAAATATTTTATTTACATACAAATAATAAAACATGCTTAATATACAGCTAATTGCACATGAATATAAGTTCTTTTTAGTATAGGTCAACTTCCTTTCTTAGTTTTTCCCTGTGTTCCTTCAGCCAAACCACATTCATCTGTTGAGAGCTGTTTTTTTACTAACTTCCTGGCTTTTCTTTTTTTTTAATCTCCTGTTGAAACTTTGTCTTTCTCTTCCAATTACCCTCCCTTCTGTAGACATATGATATAATGTATAATATGCTATGAAGAGGTTAAGAAATTGCACCGCATACTACAATATGGTGTTTTTACAAGTATTAATTTGACTGAAATCAGGAAAATTAACTACAATTAATATTTTATAGTTTTTCTGTTTTGTTTAATTACTAGTAGTGCAACAGGGTTTTTTTTTGTTTTTTGTTTTGGGGGGATGGTGTTTGTGTGTGTGCTATTTTTCATCTCAAATATATAGTATTCCAACTACATTATGGTTTTAAAAGGCTTTTGTGAACTAGCCTGGGAACCTAACCACCATTTATAACATCGTTTTTTATGGAAAAAAGCATTCTGAGTTCCAAACAACTGACTGACAAGCAAACTTTTGGAACACAACCCATTCGTAAATTCAAGACTTCCTTTATTCTGAAAACTTTCCAACAGACACACATGTCCTATCTCTTCTGTACACATCAGTTTCAAAAGCCTGTGTTCTGGGGTACATGGCTTAAAATGGCCTTCTTGTCAAAAATGGCCCACTGAGCCCTCGCCCTTAACAAAAGCTTATATCATACCACAATTTGGACAGCTAAAAATTAAGGTAACTAATCCCTATTAAAAATGGAGGCCCTGTTCTGAATTGCATCTCTATATTATACTGCATTTGGGAATCTTAAACCCTAATCTGGACAACAACATTGATAACATAATTATATAATTTACAAATTTTACAAAATAGCTAATAACACATTTTCTTATAGACTTTACTTGGAAGAACTAAAATATTTCCTAATACTCCATATATCTACGTGAACTGTAAAAGGTCACACCAGGTTGCAGAATGCCCTTGACAGAATATGTAGTGATGTGCCAATGTGACATAACTCATTTTGGCATACTGTGATTCACTGAAGACCCTCCAGGATCTATCCTGATGAGAAATAGATGTATTGGGGAATTTTTTATGCTTGACCAGAAAGGTGGGGAGTGGCCCTACTGGGCTTCCAGAGCTCCTGGGTAATAATAAAATCTTAATTAGCAAAAAGAAAGGGACATTTCCTGGAGCATAGAGAATGTTCCACAAGGACAGAGGATGTTAATTAAAATGGACTGGCCATCATAATTTAGGCCAGAGCTCTTAAACCAAGATGTAGGCTGCATAGTAATTGTGTGGTCACAAACCCAGCTCTTGTGCTCATAGTATCATGAATTCCTGTAAAAGCGCACAGTATAGACATCTTTCTCTATCAGGGCTTGTGCCTGTTACTTAACAGCTTCTAGAAAATGGTACAACATGGGCAGCATTTTGGTCCAGGAAATAAAATTATATTTTCCCACAAAGGACTGTTAGTTAGCCATTCTCAGCTACAACTTAGAAGATGAATGGACCCTTCTATCAAGAATGTCTTTTTTCTTAGTGCTTTTTTCCTCGGACATGGACTAAGAATTGTTTTCTTTCTTTCTTTCTTTCTTTCTTTCTTTCTTTCTTTCTTTCTTTCAACAGATACTACTGAGGATCAATTGATAGGCATGGGCAGTGGGTGAAGTTGCTGTTTGGGAAGGCAAGCTTCCCAGCCTGTGGCCTCAACCATACTTCACCATTGCTCTGCACAGGCTCCACTCCCACTCTATCTGAGCTCCAGCTTCTGCCCATTGGAAATTCTATGTAGAAAAATTGTAATATTAAGTTTAGTTTAATGGTGATAGTTAGTGGCAGTATAATTATGTTTTATGTGTTTTACCCTGCCAGCCGTCTTTCCTGATTAGCAGGGAGGACTGGCCTGTGCCATTTGGAATATACGAATCAGGTAAGCTGTCAGTGTCTACATCAATGTTCAGGTAGGAAATGGCCAGAAAAGTCTCTGACTTATTATCGTCACTCTTATCCTAGGTTAATAACTGCTTGATTCTTATTAAGCAATATATTTCTATTCTGTCATGTTTCTCTGCGTGAGTGAGGAGTGCATGGTATGCTAATAGATAATTGACAGGAAATGCCCCTGCTAGACGGTTCAGATGGCCAAGGAGGAGGAAAAGATCAAGAGGAATTGGTCAGGCTATCAGGACACAATCAAGATGACTGAAGAAGAGCAGCTTGATGGCCCTAAAGCATAGGCATACTCTGCTGGAGGCAAGATAACAGAGAAAGTACATCAAAATACTAATGAATGGTGATGATGTGAATAACCTTGGGAGAAACACCACTTGAGGATTAACTATCACAGCATGACATTGCAAAATCCATAAACTTAAATGGGAACATGCAACTATAAAACTAGGGTGCATCGCCATGGTTCTTTAGGTTTGTCTTGCAAAGCTTTGGAGTATTAATTTGTGACCAACAGAACCCAGCTTACTGCTTATGTTCAATCTAACTGGCCATTAGATTGACTCAAGCCACAACAAACTGGTAATTATGAGGACCTCTGTAGGACCTATGTGTGTGTGCATGTGTGAATGAATGCATGTACCAATTTTTAAATCTGTATTTTCAATTAATTCAGTGTATTGCTTTCTCCCCTGGAGAAGATCTCATGTGCTTCAATGGCTACTTTCAGGCCCTGCCTCTGTAGTCTGTTTCTTTCATCCTCTCTTACGTTTTTTTGTTAAGAAATATACATATATTTGGGTGAAGAGAAGGATCTCCTTAAGTGTTTTGCAGCTTTTTATCCTAGCTCTTTTCATTGCTTTCTCCTCTTTTTTGTCTGTCTCAGTGTTGCCAATCTTACATGCATATCTGAAACATGCATTCTCACTTGTGCTGAGCAATCATCTTGCTTAGAACAATTGCTGACATTTTGGCTACTCTGTTGGCTCTTCTGCATGTAAAAAGAGTGCAAATCTCTTAATGGCTTAGAGAGTCTGGCTTTAATTATATTTTTATAATGTTCAGCTTTCTATTGTTAGCCTAATGGGGGCATTCCAGTTTGTAATGAAAATGAAGCCAAGCAGACTACAGCCAGCAAGGTTACAAGTGTTCCAAGGTCCTTACACCAGAACAGTTAATATTATGTGGGAGTGTATGGGAGAGTATTTTATTTCTGCCCCACACATATAGAATTGATTTGAATGCTTCCATAGTTTTGAAATTTGCAATATTTATTGGCTTACTGTGTCATTAGTAGCAGGATTACCAGTATAATTCTGGGCCCTCTAACTTCTAGCAATGCACTGGAGAATAAACCCTGCTTCTTTACTTATGTGACTGACATGATACAGATCAGCAATATTATTCTGGTGTCTAGTGTATTTAGACTCCTAAATTAAGTCTCTCTTTTTTTTTATCTTCAGTTCTTTTTGTCTTTTCCCTCTTTGTCTTTAGCAGAACTTGGAAAGAAATTGGTGGGGGAGATGAATCATGTCCTTGTTAATTAAACTTAGCAAGTACACACTTCTGTTTTCTCAAAGGATTATTTTTTTCTCAGGATAACCATTTGGCACATGGAGAAATCTAGAAACAAGAGTGGCAAGCTGATAATACTGTCCCTCCTTCCCCATGTTAAGCAAACCTAAGTGCACAAATTAATTTTCTCAAAGGATTACTTTTTTTTTAGGTGGCCTTCCTTCTCCAATTTAATATCTTATATATATTGTCTGCTAATAGCTAACATTTCTTTCCTTCCCCTGCATTATTAACACTCAAATATATATCCATTTCACAATATAATCATAATATACCAAATTAGTGCTGAGCCAAATTCTCACCTACTTTTAATCCACGTAGTTCCATTGACTTTAGTGGGGCAGTACTCATTTACATCAGTGGAGACACTTACTCTGTATATTTAAAAGGAAAGTCCATCACACATTAGGAAGGAAAGGAATATTTCTTCATATAAAAAGATTCTCACAATGATGTTTCATTTGAAGGCCTTTGATAGCCAGCACTTTCTTTGGATCCTGTTCTAGCATTTTGTTCAGGCTTACATGGCATTTTAGAAGCTTGCATGGATTCTGGCTTTGAAAAGGGCAGGGGGAGGACATTATGTGGTCTGAGCTCTCCCTGTCATTACTGACCTTTTCATGGAAGAAGAGAACGAAACTCATTCTAATGACAGATCTGTTACTCGAATGGCTAGAATCCTACAGTAACATCGATATGGATGTGTTCTGTTTGCATGGGGTAGTTAATGTTATCGATACATATTGCCACCATATATATTCTTATGATGTCTTCAAACTGACTGAAGAGCCATGATGGCAAAGTGAGAACAAGCTGCTCTGATACTGATACATTTCCATTTGCCAGTACCATGAAGGAAATGGACTTCTGACAGGTTTCTCTCACACCTTTTTACCAGTGAAGGGTGCTCTCATATACTATGGATTTAGCATTTTCAAAGTGTGTGTTTAGTGAAGCTGAACTTCTACCTTTTGTAGGGAAGTGTTTGAATTGCATTACACTTACGCTGCACCCACTCCTCATTGATTTCCTGATGCCATCTGAAACACACAGGAAAGTGTAGGAAAAAAATATTTCCTTCCTGGTTTCAAGCACAGATGTGGTGGTCTCAATCTGTAGTGCACCATTGATGGAAATGGGGTGGGAGAAGATTGTCAACTGGTGTAAATTGTCATATTGCCATTTAAATTAATATAACAATGACAATTTATATCAGCAGAGTCTCTGCCTCGTGGACCTTGCTCATGTTAGACAGCACTACAGCACTGGTTGTGTTTATTTTCATATCTGAGGTGAACTCAGCCTCAGATATAATGGTTGTTGCAATATAAGTAGATAGTAATCAAAGGTGTCTGAGGTTTTATTTGTATCCCAAGATAGTGCAAGTAGCCAGTGCTGAGAGTGGGATAAAAAGAAGTAAGAGGCTGGAGAAAAAGTGGAGATGTGTAAAGGAAGAGGTTGAATGATATTCTCAGGAATTCTATTTGTCTTTGAATGCTCGGGGCCGGGGGGAGGTGTATATAAATGAGAGAATATAAAAGTAGGCAGAGGAAGATGGCCTCAGACATTAACATTAGTTCATAGACAGACAAGAGTAGAGTAATGGGTCTAAACTTCTCCTTGGAGCATTGCCTTACTGCGGTGGAGAGGCAAGTGTGTCTCAATGATCCTGAGAATGGTATCATCCAGAAACTATGTACTCCTGGTAGGGTCATATTTGGTGAACAGTTCTAAGATGAGGTTCCAGATGAAGCATGGTCCAAACTTCTCAAGACCCCAATTGCAGAACAGATGCATTCAAGGACTTGTCAGTTCTCTGTGGCTCTGACGATCAATGAGGGCTGTAACAGGACACATCTGCATGCAGGCATCATCTTGCACTTGTACTTCAGTGACTAAAGTGGCTGCAACTGCCAGAACCTTGTGACTGAGCAGTCCTTTTCAGGAGCCCTGCTGCTCACTTTGAATGGGGAAGAGGCTAGAAAAGGTGCTTGAAACATGCTGTTTCAATTCCCCCCCACTCTCCTCAGTTGAATGGCTCTGTCCAGCAGACTCACTCTACCCATGGTCAGAATAGACAAAGCAAAGTGAAGGTTGCCACTTGGAATGTTTGCATTCTCATGGATTCCCTGAAAAGTGACTGTCCTGAATGAACGACCATAACAGTGAGAGATCTTGAAATATATGACATTATTATTGTGACCCTAAATGAGACCACAGGGTACATGACGTCCAAATGAAATTCTAACCTTTTGGAAAAGAAAGCCATCTAAAGAGAAGCATGTTCATTTGTAATTTTTTAAATTGCCTATTGTTTCTACTTTTGATTTTTGTAAATATGTAAAATATCAAGTAAATTAAAAGGCTACTATAACTATTTTAAGAAAAAGATCAAATTGAAGATTTCAGTAAAATCTTTTTTCAATCTACAGAGAAATTAAGAAACCATCACAAAGTCTGTGAGACTCATGAGCCAATGTTCTGTACTCCCACTGTTCACTCTGCAACAGCAGCATACTAACTTGTAGTTCTCTAACAACCCAGTATTTCCACAGCTGTGTTGAAATCATTGTGACCAGGCATCATCACTCAAAGATGTTTTGGCATAAGGAGCTATATAATTTGAAATTGTTGTTAAACAAAAACTTCCATTTAATTCAATTCATTTCTCAACTCTGGGGAAACAAACCTATGTTTGCCAAGTAAAAAGGACAGAAATAGTGTTTGTGTGGTTTCTTTCCCTGTATTTGTATTCCTAAGAGGTGGTTATATATAATGGGGTGGCGGGTAGGTGGTTGCAAACCTACCTACATCATATATCTTTTGTACAATTACATGAAGTATACAGGTTAAACCTACACACTTAAGTGAGGGCCAAGAGAATCACTGTACCTTTAAAGGATGTTTTAAAATGGATGCAAAATAAGTGTGTGTGTGTGTGTGTGTGCGCGAGAGAAGAGCCAGTGAGAGAGAGAAGACTATGGGGAACCTTTCCTGTGACATCTGAGAGGAAGCCACATAGCATTATAGCAGAGGGCAGCATTGGGCCCCTTTTGGCTTCTGGAGAAATTAGGAAGGTCACTTCTAACTCCTTTCCCTGTGTTCCTCACCTAGCCCCTTGATGAAGTTTGGAGAGCTCAAGTCCTCTTCTCTGTGTCTTGGTCTTCATTACAAAGCTTAGGTCAACCCATCTATGCTGCTCATATATCACAGCCTGCATGATGTAGGTAAGTGAACCTAAGCCCTGTTGTTGACATCAGCAGAAGAATTCTTTCAGGGTGTGTCTAGACTACATGCCTCTGGCGACAGAGGCATGTAGATTAGGCTACCCGGCATAGGGAAATGAAGCGGCAATTTAAATAATCGCCGCTTCATTTAAATTCAAATGGCTGCCGCGCTGTGCCAATCAGCTGTTTGTCAGCTCAGCGCTGTAGTCTGGACGCTCCGCGGTCGACATCAAAGGCATTTGTCGACCTCCCCTCGTGGGATGAGGTTTGCCTCGTGGGATGCCTCGTGGGATGAGGTTTACCGGGGAGGTTGACAAATGCCTTTGATGTCGACCGCGGAGCGTCCAGACTACAGCGCTGAGTCGACAAACAGCTGATTGGCACAGCGCAGCAGCCATTTTAATTTAAATGAAGCAGCGATTATTTAAATCGCCGCTTCATTTCCCTATGCCGAGTAAACAAATCTACATGCCTCTGTCACCAGAGGCATGTAGTCTAGACACACCCTCATTGACCCAGCAAGCTCCTCTTAGTGTAGACTGCAGGCTTCTTTCGGAAGAAGCTTTTCCGGAAGAGAACTTCTGAAAAAACTTCTTCCAAAAGAGAGCGTCCACACTGCTAAAGCGCTTCAAAAAAGCAAAGTGCTTTTTTGAAAGATAGCGTCCACACTGAATGGATGCTCTCTCTCATTTAAGCTGTGATTACTATGGACAGAATGGCCACCAGGGCACCTGTGCTTTTTCCTCTTTCCTCTTCTTTTGAAAAAACTCCCTCTTCTGCGTCCACACATGCCTTTCTCTGAAAGAGCTCTTTCAGAAAAGGCGTTCTTCCTCATAGAATGTTGGAAAAATGTTTACCAATGTTGGAAAAACCCCTCTGTTCTTTCGATTTTCTTTTGAAAGAACGCAATAGCAGTGTGGACGTAAGTGAAGTTTTTTTGGAAAAATGACCTTTTTTCCGAAAAAACCCTGCAGTCTAGATGCACCCTTAGAGAAGAATCCCTTCTGTCACTGTAGGAAGGGTCTACAGCGGCACAGCTGCAGTGCTGTAGCCATGTTGCTATATCATTTCTGTTGTTGACATCCCTCCAGGTATGGTGGCTCTCCTTTTCTCAGTGCTTTACTGTGGCTGCTGACTGCAGGCTTCAGCCATAGGTATGTTCACGTGTATTACATCTTCCCTTAGCACATCATTCAGAGATGTAGTATAATGTATAATATACATAATGCTGGTAATAGCCAAGGCATTTCTTCTTAAGAACACATTTTTTTCTCTTCTGCAGCTGTACCTGAGGTAGGGCCAAAACTGTAACAGAAGCAGCAGCCAGCATTTTAACAATAGAATGTACATAAATAATGGCATGCCAGCTCCTTGACAAAAAGCAAAGCAATATACATCCAGTTTCTGCTGAGTAATCTGATATCCTTTCACAGAGAGCTTTTCCAGCTGCGATGAGAGTCTGAAAAAGCTCAAATCAAATGTTTTGTTAACCTTATTTCCTCTTAATGTTTCCAGACTGGGTATTGCTCTGAAGTTACAGTATGAGATTAGCCTATTTCTGCTGAACATACAGGAAATGCTTTTCAATATGAGCTACTTTATCTTTGAAATACTTAGGGGTATTTTAAAGTTTAAAGAGTCTCTTTATTTTTATTTTTTGCACTTCATTGGTCAAATCATATGGTGTATTATATTGTATACCATTGCCCTGAAAAATAAGGCCCCGATTCTTCAGTCACATCCACAGGGGTGGGCCCACACAGTCTCAGGGAACTCAGTGGGGATCTTCATGGGGATCAAGGTCAACCTGTGTGTATTTAGTGCAGGATGAGAGACCCAGGAATGAGGAGTGCAGATTGCAAGAGCATACAGAGATATCAGATATCCTCGCTAATGTAAAATGGCAGCAGCAAGGAAGAGGTGGGAAAGACTGTAGGGGTATTCCTCCAGCTGCAAAAGAGATACCCCCTACTGCAGTACTTGTCAGTGTTTCCAAATCTGAGGGCTGCCAAATGAAGCCATGCTTGGCAAATGTGTGGGGTTGGTTCTATAACAAACACTGCCTCATCTGTGTGGTGAATTAATCATGTGTAAACTAAAGATAATAAGCAACAGCTCTGTCAAGAGAGATCACCAGGGCTTCTTCCCAAAGAAACGTACCTTTACTAATGATGTTAAAAATCTCTAAGATGTCATTGTGTAAAGAATAATAGAGCGAGTAAACTGCCAATATGAAGACTCTGTTGATAAACACAACAGGGGAATGCAGCCCTCCTTGGAGGAAAAAAACATTAATCATTCTTGCCAGTTCACAAAGACCTTGCCTTCAGAAGCAATTAGCATAAAACACATGCAACACATTTAAGCGAATTGAAAAACACCAAATAAACCCCCAGCGCCACAAATCAAATAAAAAAATGAGACTAGCCAATGCACATCAGATCAAACCCGTAGAAGGGGATGAAGTTCTTTGCTCTTTTTAGTGATACCTATATACATGCACACAGAAATGCAATGCACTTTTTGCTGCCCTATTGCCCTAAAAATGCTTATCTAAAGGTATTATCCACACATATAGGATTCATTTTTATTTGACTTTACTGTTTTCCAGGTATTTCATTCTCATTGATTTTCTGTGCTTCTGATTATTTTCTACCACCAGCTTGAATTTTTCCAGGCTTAATCTGTTTTATTTCTTGCCCATATATCTACCCTTTCTGAGATCTCTCTTAATTAATTACCTGACTTCACTGCTACACATCACACCTCCCAGTATAGCATCACGTGAGAGTTTAATTAATATGCTTTCTGTAAACAATTCCAAATAATTAATGAAGATGTCAAATTGAACCAGATTTTGACACACCCCATGAGACCTTTCTCCTAACTTAATACATTTCCCTGTATTATTCAGTGTTGCCACTTCTTGCAATTTTATGTCAAGTCTCGCAATATTTGGTGTCTTTATTAAAACCCCTGTTATTGGAGATAACTGAATACATGATAGACTGATTACATGATTACATCAGCTTTCATTCTATTAAGTTTCAAGCCCTCAAAGTTTCAGAGAAAAGTTTGAAAATGTGACCTGAAATGCACCAAAAATGCTCTGAAACTAAAAGACAAAGAAAATACACAGAATATGGGTGGAGGTTATTTTTATTTTTAGAATCTCATGGTTTTTTAGGCTTGACTCAGAATATATGAATGCTTGGAGTTGACCATACTGTGTTCAAGTATTGAATGATGGAAGTACTTAAAAATAGAGGGAGATTCTGGGTCTAATTTACCTTGATGAGTGTAGAATGGGTGCACATGACTGGAACAATTATTGGCTTCATTGGATAATACACACCTTGTAACGGAAAGCAGACTTTAGTCCTTAAACCTTTATGACGGGATTGAGTGGGGCTTTTTTGTCTATTGGGTCAACTTTGAACACTATGCTTTATTCTTGGCTTGAAAGTTATAGTTTTGCCCAACTCAGGAACCTTCTATTAGAAAAGTTTGTAAACTCTATGGAAATCAGCTGCACTGGTCTTTGTTCATGTACATTGACTAGTGACTTAAACATAGCATTGACATATGAGACTTAGTTAGGACACTAGTGGTAATATCATTCTCCAGAAGAGAGATGTGATGCACTTATGACTTCATAAATTGAAAGGGACGCTGGTTATCTGAAGCAGAGCAGTAAATGTCAGTTGTTGCTATTAAACAAAGGCTGCCCTTTATTGGTCTCATAAGAGAGAAGAAAAAGCAATGACATACTTACAGGCAATCTCTGAGATGGTTATTGGAATGCAATTTCTAGTTATATTTTTCATTAGTTTTGGTTATTAAAATACTTTCCACATACATCTATTCCTTCTCTTCCTGGAGTTTTGAGGATAAATAATTGTATGGCATCACATATAGAATTTGCCGGTAAGTTATACACATTTTAACTGAGAGTGATCTGGAAAGGCCTTACCAATTAATTTACTTCATTGTTCAATTTACTTCATAGTTCAAGGCCAATTTCTGCAGAGCCTTCTTGCATATTGGAGTCTGAGAGCATAGCAGAGGTAGACCAGTGGAGGCCAGTGCCAAAGGATCTGCTATGCTGCAGGTTCCTTAACTCCATAGTAGAGAGGCCTATGCAAAGTGATTGTGCAACTAATTCACAATCTTTCCCTATGAGTCCCCTGTGCATACAGCTATTCAGGTTAGGTCTTTCACAGCTTACATCTTATCTGTCACCTCTTGCTCCCTGTTGAAGTGTCAGTTCCCATCTCTAATTGGCCAGTGATGTAAGCCTCCATCAACATCGTCCATGCAAGTTTTCAAACAAGCACTTTTGTGCTTCGTCTCCTGGTGCCCCTGATTCTTAGGAGGATCTCCCTGTAAATACCCACCCATCCAAGACAGAAATGGCTAAAGCCCCCCACCTAGTAACCTTTTGTTCTACATCCCCCCTTCCATGCACAGCTATACTTAAAATTTTCCTTTGCCATGAGGCCTACAAAAAAACGTGACTACGATTAGGCTGCTAGTGCACCAAGACCAGAGCCTATCATGCAGGCCAATATTGTTGCTTGTATTCCCCATTTCCCACTTAGTCTGTATCCATTACCTCTTGTCTCTTAGCATCTGTGTTTGTATAGTGCCTAATGCAATTGTGTCCTGGTCCATGGCTCAGTTTGCTAGATACCATGGTAATATAAATAACAATAGAAATTATTATTTATTACTTAGGCCCTGTTGGATCACAGAATTAGTTCCTAAATTAAGAATATGGGAGAAATTCTCTAGAAATGCGTTGGGGAGGTAAATCACCATGGCAGTACATGCGGTAGTAGGAATTATAATTGGGCAATGGGAAAAATTAAACAGTTGGTTCCTGTTCTCTCCATTTTGAGCAATCCAAACTATGTTAGAAATAGTTCTTAACTTAAGGGCTTGTATATTTATTTAACAATCAGAAATTCACTTTTCTCCCGTATAGATACTTATGTTAAATTATAACCTCCCCAGTCCTGCCAATGAACTCAAGCTTAACTTTTAAACACTCGGACATCCTTGTCTCTGTCTCAGTCCTTGTTCCCAGCCTGACAGATTGTACAGCATGCACATGCATCATATTTGCTTAAGAATAATCAATGAAATTCAATATTGTCAAGCTTTCTTCAACAGTTAACATAGTTAAATATGTGTAACCCTTCTGCCAGGTGGAACCAGCAGCAGCCAGGGCCAGGTTTAATATCTAGGGGTTCCCCTCCATCCATCCAACTCAGAAAGGGCCTAAGCCCATACCCCGTAACCTGAGATTCACACATTACCTCTGGGCACCTCTGACAGGCAATACTTGACCATTCACAAGCAGAGAGTCTGAGTGTAGAAAACTTTTAATGAAAGGGAGGGAAGTAACTTGACATTAATTTGGGAAAACACCACAGAGTTCATAAACAAAAACCATGAGTAAAAGTCTGACCTGAAGTAGGTTGGGCAATGTTTTTTTTCCCCTTTCAGGTTCTTAAGTCCAGCAGTGTAAATGTTCTTTTCACACGTGCAACCTTTCTCTGCTCCTCACTCACAGTTGCTGCCCTTGGTCAGAGCAGACCCAGAGTTCAACACCCAGCCTCAGTGGGGGGAGGTGAAGAGGTATCTTACTCACTCCGCTGGTCACGTTCCATCTGCCTGCTCACTGCTCTCTGCTGTCGCCTTGCTGGCCATTCATCTCACTTCTCTGCTACCACCTTGCTGGCTGCTTATTATGCCTCTCTGCTGCCACCTTGCTGGCCCCTTTTCATGCCACCACTACTCTGTTGACCATTTTGTCACATGTTTCCATTGCCACCCTGTTGGCCGCTCATCACATCTCTCCCCCAGCACCCTACTGGCTCTTGGTCACCATCTATTGCTATCACTGCTTGGCTGTGACTTCTGCCCATCAGTATCAAATGATTTCAGCTGCCAATGATTTAAACTCTTAACCAGCAGGGTAGAAAAAACAGAGCTCCGACACAAATAACATAAGAAAAGAGGCACCTAACAATGCCTATTTAGCTCTGTTCTTTGAACAATGTGTGCTAACTTTCTGCTAACTGTGAGCCCTTTCATTTGGAACAATGTAGCACAGTCCTATTTTTCTGTTTTCCCACAAAATTGCAAACACTGGTAACCATATTTTATCCATTCCTGCATTTAATACAAACATAATTTGAGATCCAACACCAGCTAACTTGATTACAGTGAGCAAAATAACACTTCATCTGCTGAATATCTAACAAATCCAAGCAAAGCAGGAGCAAACTGTATTTACATAGACACATCCAGGGTCTCTCCCTACTTCCAGCCCAATGTAAGGGACACATTCCCTCAGATCCTGCTTACATCTGTACTGGCGATAGCTGCAACAAAAGCAGCAGCTAATCAGGGAATGTGCATCTCTATTGACATATGTTAGGGTACATCTACACTGCAATGCTATTTCGGGATAGTGGAGTATCCCGAAATAGCTATCCCATGTCTTCACAGCAAGCCTGTTATTTTGGGCTCACTATTCCAATGTCCCTGTAAACCTCATTCTGTGAGGAGTAAGGGAAATTTTGGAATAGTGCTTTATTTCAAAATTTGGTGCTGTGTAGACCATACCAAATGACAAAATAAGATATTTTGAGATAGCATTGAAATAAGATACGCAATTTACCTGATACTTTTACATGTAAAGCATGTTGGGTCTGCGACAGGGTGCAGTCACAGACGATCCCTGGGGATTGTTCCTCAGTGTGCTGTTCATGCCACTGACACCCATCTTCTTGCTCTTTGGGGCTCCCCACCACCCTGTCCTACTTGGTCAGATCCTCTGGTCCTCCCCAGACAAGGCACATAGTTGGGGTTACTGCTCCCCTGAAGAGCAATGCAGACACTGAGCCACTTCAGCTCTGGGAGAATGCAGTTCAGGGACATAGCACCCAAGAAACCAAGCCCCACAAGGGATCATCTCCCCAAATAAATCTGTCTTTCTCTGAGTAAAAGTTTTACACAAGGAAAGCTCATGAGGCTTTGCTCTCTGTATCAATGAAAGAGAGATATGCACACTGGCCATTTCCCTCCAGGTAACAATTATTGACACAGGGCCCAATAGTAAACAAAAGTGTTTTTACATAGCTGTTTACAAGTCAATAAGTTGATTACCAAATCCTTAAGGCTGGGGGGAGAGGGGGAGAAGAGGAATGGACAGTACCAGTAATGGCTCTCATTAACAAATTTAAAACTATAAAGTCTCATACTTCATATTTCTAATTTGTCATACAAGAATGTTACATGCACTAAAATAGGATATACAGATCCAGCAGATTAAACATTAAAATAGATAGGTTTTGTCCAAAGCATCTCTGAATTATGCATATTTATATTCATAAGCCAATTTTTATAAAGCATTAGGGGACTGTCACAGGATCTACTGTGACTAGGTTTTATTATACTAGTTTAGGTTTAGATAGATATATCTGTGTAGTTTACAGCTAAATTTGAGACTGGAGTCTCACTGTTGTTTTCAGTGAGATGTCTGAGTCATGTCCGCTACTCAAATCTTTTCTTCACTTGGATATACCATTTTCCACAGTACCATTTCTGGCAAGATGGCACTTCCATCCAAGTTGTCTAAAAAGAGCAAAATTTTTAAAAAATCGCTTTTGGTCACATTTATAGTGTATGCATTTATAAATATACTAGGGGTCTGCGCCCCCTGCTCGCTACACTCACCAACCCCCGTCTCTCTGGGGTTAGGCAGCCTCGAATCTCCCCCTCCCAGCCACCAGGCAGGGCCAAGGCTCCATCAGCCTCAGCTTTCTTCCCATCTGACAGGCGGGAAGGGGCTTGCCAGTCCCAGTTCTCTTCCCCCAGCCACCGTAGGGGTGGAGGTGCTCTGCCAGCCCCGGCTGTCTCCCATTGGCTGCCAGAGCGGGGAAGGGAAGAGGGCCACTCCAAGGCCTCGCCAGCCCCAGGTCTCTTCCCCTAGCCACCAGTTGGCCAGGCTGAGCCCTGGCTCAATCCCTTTCTTCTCCCTGGCTGCAGCAGCCTGGTTCTACCCCTTCCCCGCAGGCTGAGGCTGTGCTATCCCTGGCTCTCTCCCATGACTGTTGGGCAGGGCTGAGGCCATGCCAGCCCTGGCTCTACCCCTTCCACCCACCCTGGCTGCCAAGGAGGGCAAAGGCCATGCCAACCCTGGCTCTCTCCCCCTGGCTGCCAGGGGACACTCCGAGGCCTCACCAGGCCCTGCGCTCTCCCTCAGGCCACCATTCTGTTCAAACACTGAAATAAATTGCCCAGGGAGGTTGTGGAATCCCCATCTCTGGAGATATTTAAGAGTAGGTTAGATAAATGTCTATCAGGGATGGTCTAGACAGTATTTGGTCCTGTCATGAGGGCAGGGGACTGGACTTGATGACCTCTCGAGGTCCCTTCCAGTCCTAGTATTCTATGATTCTATGATTCTATGATTGGGGGCACTCGCCAGGCCATGTGCTCTCCTTCCAGCCACCAAGCACCGGGGATGTGGGAGAAGGGAGGCCAAGAACTGGATAAAAAGGTGTGGGGAGGGAGGGAGGAGGCGGGCGGGATGCCAGAGTGATGTGATGATGTCACTCTGTCATCCTGCAGGAAACTTTTTTTATATACAGAGAGCTTTCCAACAGTTTATGAAAGACAATAGATATCTTAATACATGGTTCATTTGCTGTTGAAGACAACAAAAGGTTACTTATTTCCAGCTATTTCAGCTAGAAGTATACTTATAACCAACTATAATATGCACTATTAACATGTGTTATGTGTTTATAACATCTATTAATCACTTATAATTATCTCATAAACTAATTAATATTGCCTCATATGGAATAGCCATAGCAAATAATATGGCCTTGAGTTTTCGTAATTGGGCCATAAAAGATGGTTATGCCTTTCTTGTCAAGGCATTTTATTTAGAAATGTGAAGATAAGGAGAGAAACATCAAGATTCATTCAGGTTTTATTCAATTTGTCTTCACTATTGTCCAAGATCACTGAAATCTTAAATATTGGTCCCAGTGGACTAGTCATTATCATCTAAGGAAAAAAGAGATTTTCAGACACTTACAGTATTAGGTGGTAAGAACCATGGAAATGAAATGTGTATATTATTGTATGTAGAATTTATAAAGGTCCTCTGATTTATGTAAGTACAATATAATGAATATTTCCTTACATTCCCAGGGTAGTCACAACTTGCAGAAATAACAAGATAGCTCTTAAGAGTCTATTATCTAATTTTAGTTTATAGTGAAAATACAGATTGTCTGTCATTCCAACAAAGTAAATTAATTCATTAGGCTCAGTACTTCAGCAATGAATGCAATGTGAATTCACAGCAATGACCTGCTTAACGCTATTAGTGATAATAAAAATACTCACATGCTAAGCTATTGTCCATTAATACAGTAATATGCATTGAACTGATCAAATAAAGTTTATGTTATAATTTAGCCCAAGATAGCCTTTGCTAGATTCAGTTTTTTCCCCTTTCTGCCTATTTTTATGCAAGTGATATTTCTGAATCAAACTGCATGCTAAAATGAATGACCACTGAAAGTGTCCCACTCAGGAAGGCTAATGAGATTTCTGGGCCAAAAAATGATGGACAAGGTGGGAAAAAAAAAAAAGGACTGGGACTATAGCATATTCATCTAGAACTTTCACAAATAGACATTTTCTTTTAATTTATTTTTGTAAACAGGGAAGAATGCAGCAGCAAGTGATATGTCAAGATATAGGGGTGTGACTGCAGGGACCAATCATCTTCCTCCATTTTGGAAGGCAGGGCTCTGGACTGCTGAAATCTGCAGCCTGCAATCACCAACCGAGTCTGGTAGCTGTTGTGTTAGTTATACAGGCTGGCTACGTCTACGCTGGCATGAATTTCCGGAAATGCTTAAAACGGAACAGTTTTCCGTTATAAGTATTTCCGGAAAAAGAGTGTCTACATTGGCAGGATGCTTTTCCGAAAAGCCCTTTTTCCGAAAAGCGCCCGTGGCCAATGTAGACGCGCTTTTCCGCAAAAAAGCCCCTATCGTCATTTTCGCGATCGGAGCTTTTTTGCGGAAAAGACTACTGTGCTGTCTACACTGGCCCTTTTCCGGAACAGTTTTCCGGAAAAAGGACTTTTGCCCGAGCGGGAGCAGCATAGTTTTTCCGGAAAAGCAGCTGATTTCTTACAGTAGATCGTCAGTGCTTTTCCGGAAATTCAAGGCCAGTGCCTGCCAGCCCCGGTCTTCCCATTGGCTGCCAGAGCGGAGGGAAGAGGGCTACTCCAAGGCTCCTCGCCAGCCCCAGGTGTCTCTTCCCAGCCACCAGTTGGCCAGGCTGAGCCCTGGCTCAATCCTTTCTTCTTTGCATATTTCCTGCTGATGCTTACTGATCTTGCAGAAAAAGGGTTTTTTGTGCAAAAAGAAAACGTCCACACTGCTTGTTTTTGCACAAAAACCCCAGCGCAAAAATGGATCGGCAGATAATATGCAAATGAGATTGCAACTCATGCAAATGAGTCCCTCATTAGCATAGTTTTTACCAAGAAAACTCATCGTGTAGATGTAGCCGCAGTGTTTAAATAAGAAGCATTCTTTGCCCTAAAGAACACAAAGCATACAGAGGATGGTGTTTGGCAGAACACACACTACATCTCTTTTATAGGTATAGTAAATGCTCCACTGAGCATAAGTCTCTCAGTAGCCTGTAGGCTACCATATTGTTGTAAGCCAAGAGACCCAGCTCTGGAAGTTAGGGTATGTCTAGACTACATGGCTCTGACGACGGAGCCATGTAGATGAGTTTACTAGACATAGGAAAATGAAGCGGCGATTTAAATAATCACCACTTCATTTACATCAAATGAGCAACGTTGTAAGGAAATTGAGAACTGGATAAAGGTGAGGAGAGGAGGAGGCCTGGAGGCGCCGCAGTTGACAAGGAAGCCTTTGTCGACCTCTCCGGTAAACCTCATTTCACGAGGCATACCGGAGCAGTCAACAGAGGCTTCCCTTGTCGACCGCGGCGCGTCCAGACTGCCCCACTGTGCCGCCAAACAGCTGATCAGCACAGCACAGTGGCCATTTTGATGTAAATGAAGTGGCGATTATTTAAATCATCACTTCATTTTCCTATGTCTTGTAAACTCATCTACATAGCTCCGTCGACGGAGCCATGTAGTCTAGACATACCCTTAGTCTGGTGTAGGAGTTTTGAGATTCAGAAGTAGATGCTGAAACCTTGCTAATAAATCAGCATTAAACCTGTATACACACGTGTGTGTGAGCGTGTGTGTGTGTGACTGGATTCACTTTCACAAGATACCATGTTTCTGGTGCCACTATGCTTGCTTCTGCTATAGGCTAGCATAATGTCTGTAGACATCACAGCTTAGTCATTTCAGCTGCTCAACCTGACTCTGCCCAGAACTTCAAAGGCTTCAAGAGTCATAATTTAACAAATACAAGTATATGTTTATTATAATTATAATACGTAATATTAAGTATGTTATACTACTAAAATATAATTAATAATACAACACTCCTCCTGTTGTATTATTAATATGCTAAATATGTATTATTAATTATTAATTATTATTAATATGCTAAATATGAGTCAACAATATAACAGTGTTCCAAAAAAGCAAACATCATTTTGCAATGTATTAACAGGAGTGTTGTAAGCAAGATGTGAGAAGTAATTCTATTCAACTCTGCACTGATTAGACCTCAATTATAGTATTGTGTTAGTTCCAGGTTCCACATTTCAAGAAAGATAAGAACAGATCAGAAAAAGTCCAGAGAAGAGCAACAAAAAATGATTAAAGGGCTAGAAAATATAACCTATGAAGAAAGATTGGGGAAAAAATTGGGTTGTTTAGTCAGGAGAAGAGAAGACTGAGAGGGGACATGGTATCAGTATTCACATACATAAAAGATTGTTACAAAGAGGAAGGAGAAACATTATTACCTTAGCCTCAAGGCTAGAACAAGAAGCAATGGGAGTAAACTGCAGTAAGGTTTAGGTTGGACATTAAGGAAAACTTTCTGTCATGGTAGTTAAGCACTGGAATAAATTACCCAGGGAGAGTGTGGAATCTCCATCATTGGAGATTTTTAAGAACAGTTTACACAGACGTCTGTCAGGGATGATATAGATCAGGGCTACTCAACACGCGGCCCGCAGGTGGGATCATTTGAACATGGCCTCCAGTGGAAACATGCTCCACAATGGTGAAGAGTCTCCCAAGAGGGGTGAGCACTGAAAGACACAAGCGGATGGGCTAGCTGGAACAGACGAGTACAGGGTGTTGGAGTTTCTAGCCCCCAGAGACGAAGTGCTGGGAGCGCCAGGGCATTGTGGGAAGTACTTTGTGTTCATGCCTGTCAGTGTGAAAGAAGCTATTTGCATATATATTTGCATGTACATGCAACCACACTTAAGTTGCCGCCCTCGGCATGTGCTGTGAGTATCATTGTGGCCCCCGCAGCTTCCAAAGTTGAGTAGCCCTGATATAGATAATACTTAGTCCTTCCATGAGAGCAGTGGACTGGACTAGATGACCTCTCATTGTCCCCTCCAGTCCTATGACTCTATAATAACACATTATTATAGTGCTATGAATTTACACAGCACTTTACAAACAAAGATTTATTTTTCCACCCTGAAGATATTCCACTTTTTGTAAAAAAGGAAGACAGTTCAAAGTTAATGATGGTAAAATGTCAGTATGAAGGATATATATTTTTGAGGACAGTCTCCTGCATAGATAGAAAGATCTGAAAATGGAGAACAATAATATCACCTAGTTGAATGTGATCATCAATAAGAAATCAATGAATTAAGATTGAGTAGAGATGGCAAAGTTTTATATTTCACCAGTCTCGTTAATATGTGAGATAGTTGTGTTGGACTCTGACACTTGATTTAGATTATGTTAAATGTTGATGGAAAAAACCCAGAGATTTTACAGATTTTCAACAATTTATCGAGGGACCTTTCTTCAGTCAATATTTGAGTGTAGCTCTCATGAACATTGTGGGAAATTTTTGCATGCTTTGACCGGGAAATAATGACCATTTCATTAATACAAATAAGTTTTCTGAAAGGTTGAAATATTTGTATGTCATATTATCTAGCTAAGTAGCAAGCATGTTTGTAAACCTATATTTTGCCTGACCTTATACAAGATCTATAATTCAAATATTACATTTAAATCAAGATTCCCTATATGTATTAAGAATGTGGTTGCTTCACTGTTGTAACTTATATTCTGCCAAGGTACTCATCAATCTGTTGTAAAAATGTGTTTTATTCCATATACTGAGATTTTTTTAGAACTAATTTGTAATTAAATAGCAGTTATTTCATGATAGTTACAAAAATTAAAAAACCTTGAAAAAACTATTGAAATAAGTTCACATCTAATCACAAACGCATTAGCCTAATGTTTGCATTAAACTTAATTATATTAATAAATTCATTTAGACATTTTAAAATTGTCACTAAATATGTATTTAATGATCAACTAGAATTATTAATGAATGATTTAATGGAAATATGTTCAGCATTGTTACATAATTATATGGCTCCATAGCAGTCAAAGAAATCCCTCCAAATTGACAGCAAAACATCTATGAACAAATAAATAGCTCAAATCAACCTGATTTGTATGCTGCATATCCTTGATTATCGCATAAATTTCAAAATGGTTTTGTCATGTGAATATGCATGAGTGATGGAGCATGGTAAATGACAAATGTTCTGTTTATTAACTTTAATTGTTTAACTTTTTAATAGAGTGTTACATAGTACATTCGAACTATAAGACTCACTAATGTAAGAATCAACTGCATGTGATGATCAAAACCACTGGGGCAAAATCATTCCTATACCTGACTTCTACTCTAAGAATCAAATCATCTTGGAGGATGGGATTCTTAGAAAAGGAGTGCACTGTATTGAGAAGCAGGAGTTTTACTTAAGGGTCTTGGACAGGATTATGTGTTATTTCAGGTGTCACTTCTTAACAAGAACTGGTGATTTACCTGTCACAGGGATAGCTGTGATAGTCTGATTCTGCAAAAATAATGAGGAGTCCTGTGGCACCTTAAAGACTAACAAATAAAAATATAGTTTTGTTAGTCTCAAAGGTGTCACAGGACTCCCCGTTGTTTTTAAAATTACAGGTGAACATGGCTACCCCTCTGAGATTTATTTGGGCTTATGCTTAAGGAGCCACAGGACTTCTCGTTGTTTTTGGTGATATATGCCTGGGGTCAAACAAGCACCTTTATGTTTTTCCTCTTTGTTGCACCTTATATTTGGGAGGAGCTTCCTTTAAACACTTGCAAAGCTACCTCATTGGGTTCCTTCAAATCTGTCCCTTTGCCAGGATGCCTACAGATGGATGCAGACTTGAAAATGGCAAGGCCACTGCTTCTCTCAGACTTTCTTGCTGATCTGTATTGTTTCCCCGGACTTACCTGTCTGTATCTGTGTCTTGCTTTATACCTAGATTGCAAGCAGTTGGAGGAGGGGATGGACATTGACTTTTTGTTCTGTTTGTACAGGGCTAGCACAGTGGGGTCCTGGATGCTAAGATGATGGTAGTAGTGATCATAGTGGTTCATGCACCTACATTACTTCAATGAGGCTTTAAATAATGCATTTGTTTTCTGCACGCTTGTATCTATTTTTTATTTTATCTTCTCTGTCCATTACCGAAGAGGGATCCTTTAATAGCAGCTCAATGAAATACTTTAAAGACGGTGACAGACTGGAAACTTACTAACCAAAAAAAATTCTCTTTTGCCAGCCTTGAAGAAAGGGAGAATTTGCTCACTACCACAACAAAGTGGGCCCATTCCTTCAACTTCAAAGTTCTCAAGCAAAGCTGCTATTAAAATCAATGCGCTTTGCCAGATTAAGGAGTAATCAGGAATGAAGGATATGGCTCAATAGACTCTATGTATTTATTTAGATTTTCACTACTTTACAATAAGACCCCAGCTTACTCTTTGCATAAACTTGACAATCACTTATTACATTATTGCAACAGACTCTGTCAAGTACCTTGGCACAATGGAAGTATCACAAAATATATTTTAAACATCTTCTCAGAATCACTGCCATCCACACATTAATATTACCCTGCCTTGTCCACATGGATCTTGGCGAGATCTCCAAAAGTTAGTGAACTTGGACTAATCTGAACCAATGGGTAAAGGTAAATCAGGAAGGACGTTACAATGTATGCATCTTTATCAAGTTGCAAGTTCTTTCTCCTTTTGTCTCCATGTTGGGCTAATAATAGATGGTTGTTAAACTCTGATAGCCCTCTATTAAAATAGGGTGTGTCTACAAAGCAACATTATTTTGAAATAACTAGCATTATTTCCAAATAACTTAGTCTGCGTCTACACAGCAGGCAGTTATTTCAAAATAATGTTGAAATACTGTCAAGCTGGAGGACTTCTTATTCCGACTCTTATTTTGGCTTTTGGCACTGTCTACATAGCAGTAAGTCCGAAAAAGAGCACTCTTCTTCCAGCTTCCTGTACTCTTCGTAAAATGAGGGTTATAAGAGTCAGAGTAAGAAGTCTTCCAGTTTGACATTATTTTGACATTATGTCGAAATAATTGCTTGTAGTGTAGATGCGGGACTATGTTATTTCGGAATAACATCAGGTATTCCGAAATAACACTGCTATGTAGACATACTCTTATTGAGGATGATCAAGAGGTCATATGACAGATGAAACTGAAACATTATGAAAGGACAGGAATCTGGGTTTCAGGCCATTTCCACCAGTTTAAGATAAGGGGAACTGCTGAAGAAGTCTGGCACATTACAGCAGTATAATTTCAGGAAAGCAAAGGAATGATATTTCTCCTATATTTTTATTTTTCAAACTCTAGCATGTGTACTTAATACACTATTCTGGCTAGAACTTTCCCAGTGTATAAATATGTAAATAATGAATTGTGGGAGGGGACTGAAAGACATTGAACAAAACTGTGAACCATGTGAATGAAAGAAGCCATGCTTTTGGTTACTATGACTTCATGCCAGTGAGTGTTATTGCAGTCCTAGTTCCAGTGACTATGTTATTAATGACCATTCTGATCCAATGGTTAATGTATTTCTTTCTGCCTAGTGTTCTTGCTTCAGTCATGAGCTAGCACAGAAAATGAAATACAGGGCGTTCTCTACATTTTTAAAGCATCTTGTTTTATCGTGTTGCTGCATAATGTGAAAGCTGGAAACCGTTTTGATGCAATGCGACATGACAGAAATGTGTTTTTCCTAAGTTCATAACAAACATCTGACTTTGGAAGTGGATTTAGAAGTTATGTTAAATAATTTATGGATTCAGGGAAATAGTTCTACCTGGGTGAAATTTAGCTGTGTGCAATAGGACCCCACAAGGCTTATGCTCTGTTTATGTGCCACTTATGACTTAAGGGATGTAAGTGTTTCATTGGTTTATGTTAGCCTGTGTCACAGAGCTCAATTTCACATTCTGTGCATTTCTGATTGCAATGCCTTTAGTGTTACAAAAGGGTCTGAATGGACCCATCCACTTCCTCATCCTCTGAGGTTGTTCCCTACCATCTAGCAGTTTGTCTGCACCCACATGTCTTGTACAGATTGAAACATTTCTGAGCATTCTTGATGTATTCCAGTTTAAAGAAACCTGCATATGTAAAACTGCCACTGCCCTGACAAGCATTCAGGCTACGTCTAGACTGCATCCCTTTTCCGTAAAAGGGATGCAAATTAGACACACTGTAATGAGCGATTTAAATCCCCGCTTCATTTGCATAAACAGCTGCCGCTTTTTTTTGGCACGGAGCTTTGCCAGAGAAAAGCGCCAATCTAGACGCGGATCTTTCGGAAAATAAAGCCTTTTCCAAAGATCCTATTCCTTATTTTAAGAGGAATAAGGATCTTTCGGAAAAGGCTTTATTTTCTGCAAGATCAGCGTCGACTGGCGCTTTTTCGCAAAGCTCGTGCGCCAGCGCAGTTATGTTTATGCAATGAAGCGGGGGATTTAAATCCCCGCTTCATTTGCAATTGCGATGTGTCTAATTTGCATCCCTTTTACGGAAAAGGGATGCAATCTAGACGTAGCCTCAGAGAGTTAACTTGTAGCTCCTACTGCATGCAGAAATGATCCATTTCAAGATGTAGTGAGATCTTTGACACCATCCTAAGGCTCACATCATGCTGTGTTTTTATGCAGGCCATAAAATCTTCTAGTATTTAATAAAGCAATTTCTTCTATTGAAGCCATGCATTCTCTTTACTCTTACCTGCACCACAATGTCACGGTTGTCACTGTACATGCAACACATGTGCCATGCATGATCTGAAAATCATCTGGTTATTCTATATGTCCACATACAGATACACACATATTGACATCTAATGATTAGCTGTGGTAGTCAACTATTTTTATATAAAGACACACTGAGCATGAACAATTCTGTTATCATTATAGCAATCAAATGGAGAGAGGGTTGATTATTCTGCTCCAGCTGCCCACATGTTAAGTTATAGAGTTGCAACTGCAGGAAGTTAAAAGCACCTTTTTAAGGTTGCTTGGAACAATGGTGTATTCAACCATTGCAATGATTTGACATCCATCTAAACCTTTCCTGCACTTGTTGTGTAACACATTCCAGCTTTCAAACCAAGTGAGTTATGGACATTAAAATAACTCTATTCCCTCCTCTCCTACCCTTAGTTGTCAAATCCCCCACCCCACCCCATGTCTGAGATTGTACATTTGCATTACTTCTCCATAGATTGCATCCTAAACTTTGAAAGCCTAATTTGGACACTTGTTTTTGAAAAAAAAAGGGCATTATCTGGAGAAGTTGATTAAAGAAATGTATATATATATTGAATAAGTCTACAACATTTTTACTCTTGACACAAGGAGAATATTATAAGAAGGAAAGATCAGAATATAACTAAAAGTCGAACTTTTTTGGTAGTCTTTTGGACACATATATACTTTGTTTAGTGAAATGCAATCACAATAGGTTGTATTAATATTTTAATTTTAATTCAATGGAATATCTATAAATGGTCACTGTAGAAAGTACAGATTGTACCTCTCTAGTCCAGCACTCTCCGGTCCAGTAACGTCCATGATCCGACATGCTTTAGGTACCCAGATGTCCACTTATCAAGGGTACGTCCAAGCTTCCCATGGTCCCATAAAGTTTGTTTACAGCCATCAGTCCCGGCTTTCAGTGTTCTCTGCTGCTAGGATGCATCTGCACTGCACTGTTCTTTCAAGATAACTAGCGTTATTTCGAAATAACAATAAGAGCATCTACATAGCCAACCTGTTATTTTTAAATAATTTTGAAATAATGGATGACTTATTCCAAAATCTGTAAACCTCATTCTACAAGGAATAACACATATTCCAAAATACCTATTTCGAAATAAGGTGTGTGTAGATGCTCTACTGCTGGTATTTCAAAATAGCCCCTCACCAGGGCCATTCTAAGTTATTCCTCCCCAGTCTCTCCTGGGGCTCTAAATCAAGTTAGCACATCTACATTAGGGAAGCCTGCCTCGGACTAATTTTCATGCTTTCCTGCAGTGTAGATGTGCTATTTTGAAATAAGCTATTTCAGAATAACTATTCTGGAATAAGTGTGCAGTGTAGACATACTTATTGAGCTATAAATTACCCTAAATGTTTTCTAAGAGCCCAGTAAGCAGTGGAAGTGTTAGTAATGCTGCTAGACAATATTGATCTCCTGCGGTTCAGCAAATTCTCTGGTTTGGCATCGGTCAGGGCCCGAGGGTGCCGGGCTAGAGAGGTTCAATCTGTGCATACAAACTACAGCCAGTGAGCTAGATTCCCCAACCAGTGCAACCGCATTGATGTTGCATGGGTGTGTCTGAGTGGAACATTTGGTCTGATATGTGGGAATTTTTGTTTTAAAGTCTCAGTAAAGGAAATGAATGTGAATATCTAGTAAAATGACTTAAGTATATTCAAGATAATTTCTCCATAAAGTTTGTGTGAAAGTCCCATGTTCAATAAGACTGATTTTGCCGGTGACCTGCCCAAATAATTCAGCTGAACACTAGCAATCTCTATCATGTGTCATGTGCAAGGATGAGGACCACTGACACCCCAGGAAGAGGGCAAGGTACCAGAGTAGTGGGCACTACCAGAGGGCAGGGTCCTGAAGAAGATGCTATGGTCTTGGGAGTGATGTGAGTCTAGAGCCAGAGGGTGGAGAGAGTGTGAGCGACGATGGACGAGACTCCAGCTGGAAGGGAGAGCCCTGCTGAAGACTGAGCTAATTTCCAGTGTGACCAGCAGGAGGCACCATGCCAGTGAGTCCAAACCTGCTTATAGATTCTTATCTGGAAGCATTGAGTTTGTAGGTGCCTTGCCTCGGGTGTTCTCATTATTGCATGACTGCTCCTCCCCACCAAACAAAGCAGAGTAATAAGCAATCCCTGTCTATTCAGGTTTGGAGGTTTTATTATAGAGGGTGGCAATGAAACAATGAAACACAAGAAGGAAAGGACAGCATGGGAAGTGCTTGGCAAAGTATCCCTTGTCCAGAACAGCTGTTTATATAATTGTAATAAAGATGTTATCAGCATAATAAAAAAGGAGTAGGCATTGTTCCTAATCACCAGCAGAAGTACATTGATGAAGAAAATGGCTAAAATATATCAACTCAGTGACATAGGAGGTGAATATACAAAGGATATAGTCTTGGCAAAAATCCATCTCACCATCAATCAGTTATCTATAAGAAAGTTGCCAACAGATTTCCAGAGTTCATCCTGATCATTTCTAACTTTTTAGTTCTGTATAATATTTTGTGTCATACTCCTATCAGTGTGCAATGCACGGCAGCTGTAATATTGAATGCTTTTTGCAGATCTCCAACTTGCATGTGTGTCAAATCTACTGTGCATATGAAACCCTGAATTCAGTGTGCACATATATCTGTATATGTAAGCACAAATCAAGAGTGAGGGTATGTCTACACTACATGGCTCCATCGACGGAGCCATGTAGATGAGCTTTGTAGACATAGCAAAATGAAGCAGCGATTTAAATAATCGCTGCTTCATTTACATCAAAATGGCCGCCGCGCTGTGCTGATCAGCTGTTTGGTGGCACAGCAGGGCAGTCTGGACACTCCGTGGTTGACATCAGAAGCCTTTGTCGACCGCCCCGTTATGCCTCGTGGGATGAGGTATACCGGGGCGGTTGACAAAGGCTTTTGATGTCGACCGTGGAGCCTCCAGACTACCACGCTGTGCCGCCAAACAGCTGATCGGCACAGCGTGGCAGCCATTTTGATGTAAATGAAGCAGCGATTATTTAAATTGCCGCTTCATTTTGCTATGTCTACAAAGCTCATCTACATGGCTCCATCGACGGAGCCATGTAGTGTAGACATACCGTTAGTGTCTGATCCCATGTCCATACAGGTAAACAAAAATTCCTATAGATTTCAGTAGTCCCTGGATCAGGACTTTTGCTGGCATTCAATCAAGTTCATGCATGTGGCAGGCCAATTTATACACTTTTGAAAACTGACTCTATGTATCAGGAAAATTTAAGTACAAATGAATTGTGGATGGTGTTTAGTTAAACAGAGCTAAATTGGGTATCATTCCCTGGGATTCTTGTGATGTTAGTTCTAATGTGCACTATACCCATCTGTAAGTTACAGAAAGCTTAAGAACCAAGTAATATTGAGGCAACTTTTAAACTGAAACCTTCAGCCTAAGCATATACACCAAGCGCATACACAGGGGTGTGTGAAGGGTGCGAAAGCACCCACAATGGTCCCCCCAAGCAAAAATTCTATAGCTTGCCAGGGGAAGGCAGGAACAATGTGTTGCCTGAGCCTCCCTCCCCCATGTTTTGGTGGGCCAGAGGAAGATTGGGGCTGATTTCCCCTCTTACTTGGAGGACCATGGGGGCTGCATTCACACCTTTATGGTCCACATTTACAAAAAAAGCACCCCCTCCCCACAGAAATTCTTGCATAGGAGCCTATACAGAATATTTTTCTTTGAATTAAAACCTGACTTTCACTCATGAAATAATGATAAGGGCCAAGTTATGACAGCCTGTTTAGTAAAGTCCTATCTTCAGGGCAGTGAAAAGCAATCCAGGGTTACTGGAACTAGAAATGCTGGGGGTTGGTACAGCAACCGTTGACCTGAAGTGGTTTCCATTTTTTATTCAGGGTTAACAGCTTTGTTTAATGGTTTTCAGCACATGCTCTATAAAAAATTGCTCCAAAGCTACTGAAGCTGCCAGACTTCAGGGCACCTGAGGAGATATTGTACCTCATCTGTGCTTTCCCAGTCTCCTCAGCTCACAGAGGCTGTGCTGCCCTTTCAAATGATGCAGCATCCATTCAGTTATACATCCACACAGGTCTGCTGATGGCTGGCTGTGAAGGGAGTGAAAGGCCTTGGCTCCATCTCTGCTCAATCCCACCACCTTTGGGCACTCTAGTGAGCCCTGTTTAAGGGAATAGGTTCCACGCCTTTGAGAGGGCAGGACTGCAGCTGTGGCTGGCTTCTGCACTGAGAGACTCAAGAGAATACAGCTTCTTGTAACTTCAGCCCACTTGCATCCTTTCCAGAGGGATAAAGATGACCTGAGCCTGATGTTCAAAACCAGTGTTTTGTATGGATATGCTTTATTTTGACATCTTAAGCATTTTATCCTGTAGGTTACAAAGGACTGATGCAGAATGGAGGAAGGTCCAGTGCACTGAAGTAATGTGAGATATCATTCAATCATTTTGTTTTCAGAAGTGGAGACCACTGTACTGAAAGCTTAGGCTATGTCTACACTCCGGGGTTTTTCCAGGATATCAGAGGTATTCCAGAAAAACTCTGCCACATCCAAGGAACGTGTCTGCTCGACCACCTTTTTTGCAGAAGAGCAGATGCACCCTTTTGGACGCCCTGTCTTCCTCCTCCCACGAGGAAGAAGGGCTCTTCTGAAAGAGGAGGCTTTTCCGAAATTTGGTCCAATGTAGACGAGCCCAATTTTGGAAACGCCTCTTCTGAAAAAAATATTGGAAAAAGATACGCAAATTGCAGAGAGCAATTTGTATGCCTTTTTCTGATAGATCCTCGTGGTGTAGACATAGCCTTAGAAATAGCCCCGGTGGGAGGGGACAATTTTAGAAAGTACTGAAGTAAATATTACTACTTTATAATGCAATCTGTATTTCTGAATCTCAAAACTCAATTGTTTAGAACCCAAGACTACATTTGTATGAAATCTTTGCCCATAGGAAAAAGGTGGATAAGAAATAATTGCTTTGTGGTAGTTATTCATTATCCATAGATGAAGAAAACTCAGTTCTGCTGGAGAATCCTGAAAATCAATAGATCATTTAATAAGAAATAATTATGAGCTATCTCATGGGGAGTTCTTAAATTAGCATTTATTGATGTCTTCTTATCATTATAAATTAAATGAAATGTTCTGTGAAACATTTCTGTCAACTGCAAACTTTTTACTGTTAGTAAACTCAGAAAATATTTATTAAATTCAATCCTCAGATTTATTATAATGGTTGTAAGTAGCATGCAAATCATTGTATTTAAGATGGGTTAAGTACCATTTTATAGAGTAAAAGCTGTATACCAAATTGGATCTTTACTGCACTGTGTTTTAACAAGCTGCTAATTGTCTTCCTAATAGTTTTTTAAAGTTTTACTATGCCCTGTGTGCTCTGTGAGCTCAGAAAGTTCCACTGAATACAAAAGAAATAGCAGCCAAGGTTAAAACAAGTGTCTTTTCTTCCCCTCAGACCTGGATTTGATCCAAACTCATAGCTCTAGTGCAATAAATTCTGTGACATATTTTTTAAACTCAGTTCCTATTGAGTTAAATGTGAGTTTTGATACTGACTTCAATGGGAGCAGGACTAGGTCTAATCTATTTATTCTGGGTGATGCAAGATCAGATAAGAAAACATTTTGTACTTGGTCTCATGTGGTCAGGATTTTGAATTGAGGCTCCCCTTTTTGGATATTTTAGCTAAGAGGATATATTCATATATCTGAGCTGTCCTGAGGCTAATGGGAGCTGGATTACAATCTGTGTTATGATCAGACTAAGAGTGTAACTTTTTGTGTGTAAGGTTGAAGGCTGAAGTCTTATAACAGGATGCTTGTTCTAAAGGGCAGTCATAGAGCTGGTCTGCACTGCAAATTTAAGTCACCTTGCACAGGGTTGGGAAAAATTACATGCTATATGTGATGTAATTAATTTAAGCTAAACCCCATTGTAGACACTACTAAAACAACAAAAGAATCCTTCCATTGATCTAGCTACTGACACTTTGAGAGGTGGATTTACTACAGCATCAGAAGAACCTTTCAATCACTGTAGTAAGTATATACATATATGGTACGTCTACACAGCTGTGTTATTTTGGAATAACTGATGTTATTTCAAAATTAAAATGCGTGTCTACACAGCAAGCCGATTTGTGAAACAATGTTGAGCTGGAGGACTTCTTACTCCGACTCCTGTAACCTTCATTTCACAAGGAGTAAGGGAAGTTGAAGGAAGAGTGTTCTTCCTTCAACTTCCTGCTGTGTAGACAGCGCCAAAAGCAGAGTTAAGCTATTTCGACTTCAGCTACAGAATTGATGTAGCTGAAGTTGCGTATCTTAATTCGACTTTGGGCCTGCTGTATAGAAGTGCCCATAGTATATAGTGCTAGAGCTGCTGTCTTGTGGCTATGCCACTGTAGCATATAGTGTAGGCACGCTCGTAGAATAAGTTTAAGTCATTTTTACAGAAGGTGGAACAGTAGTAGAGAAATGTAATTCAATAAGGCAATGTGGCAATATGTCCTAAAAGCGACTTGAGCCAAGCAGTCATGGACTACACCTCCAATTACGGCTGAAATGTATTAAGCAGATTGTTCATATTTGTTTAGAGGGGACTGTGATCCTCAGAGCATCCCAGTGCAAGAGGTATGCTGTTGTCTAGTGCTGGTTGTTTGTATTAGTTGTTTGTAGTACAGGGAGTTTGCTGGTCCAGGGGAGGTCAGTGTTCCCCTGCTAGCTGCACTGCTTCCAGGGTCGCAAAGCTGGGCCTCCCACACTGCTGCTTCTCACTGCCTCCAGTGTTCCCTGGGTTCCGGAGAGGACTGCCTGGCTGCTGCTGGCCCCACTGCTGCTGGGATTCCCCGGGCTCTGTTTTGGGGCCACCTGGCCACTGCCAGCCCCGCTCAGACGCCATCGGCACTGCTGCCACTGGGGATTCCCCAGGGATCCCTGGCCAAGACTCCCCTGCTGATACCTGGCCCTGCTGCCACTGGGGATTCCCTGGGTTCTCCAGCCGGGGCTCCCCGGATGCCTGGCCCCATTGACACTAGGGGTTCCCAGACCCCACCTGGCCAAGATAATACTAGGGAGTTCCCTGTCCAGGGCCACCACACCAGGTGCTGTTGGGAGTTTCTGGGGTTCCCTGGTTGGGGCTGCCCAGCTGCCACCAGCCCCAATACCAGAGTCAGTCCTGCTCCTGTCAGAGGTTCCCTGAGGTTTCCCAGCCCGGGGCCATCTGGCCATCGCCTGGCCCCACTACTGCTGGGAGTTCCCCAGTCAGGCAGGAGGTCCTCATTTGCCACCTGGCCCGGCTGACACCAGGCATTCCCAGGCTTGGGTGAGGACTCCCCATTCGCTGCCTGGTACCACTGATGCTGGGGGTTCTCCAGCCAAGGTGGGACCCCTCACCTCTGCCTGGCCCCCTAATGCCTGGGGGTTCCCCAGCCAGGCTGGGGCTCCCCAGCCCTGCGTTCTCTGGCTGGCTCCCACTCCCCCCTTCAGGGATCTTTGATCCAGCAACATCTGTGGCTTTGCTGGACCACAGATGTTGCCGGACCAGAGAGTCCCAGATTTGGGAGGTTCAACCTGTAGAGAGTTTCTGCTGGCCCAAGCAGTTCATTGTACCCCAACTCACAAATATTATAATCCATATCTAAAAGGTGTCATGTAAGATATCAATAGAAAGCTAATATCATACTGATCTTTAGTATTAGTTGTGGTGTCTGTATGTATGGTGGATGAATTCAAAATTATCAACATATTCAAAATTGTTATTAAAATATGTCTGCAAGGCAGGACTAAAATTACCTCACCCTAGACCAGTGGTTCTCAAAGTGCGGTAATGGTCCGCAGCTGCCTCCCAGTTGGTTTGCAGCTTAAGCTCAGCCTCCCCCCCACACTCCCCGATGAAGCGGGAAGCCCGCTCTGTCACTTGAGGCTCTCCGTTAGCATGCAGCCATAAAGCTGCAACACCAGTTCTGGCTTCTGGTTTGGAGGGTGTGCAGGGGAGCTGGAGGGAGGTGAAGAAAGTGAACTCAGCCCCCCCACATGGGCTGTGGAGCTACAGGCGGAGGAGTGCCCCCCTGCCCCCCTTCAATAGGAAATCCCACCCACTTCTAGGTGTCCGCCTTGCCTAGGCTCCACCGAGCTCGTGGTCATCATGGTAACAGCAACGTTTCCCTCGGTCGCTCCTGCGGGGCAGGCAACAGGTTGGGCTGCATTGGCCTGGCTGGGAGGGGCGGACTTTTGTGGTGCATAAGCAGCTGGCACCCTGAACCCTTTCCCAGCAGCCAATAAGGCTGTGCCACACCCAGCAGCAGTGGGAGAACGTGGTGCTGGGGCTGAGGAGCCCTCACATGCAGGATGCAGATGGGGACTTGGGTCCCTTAGAGGCTTTGCACCCACAGGGACTCGGTCTGGGGGGAGGAGCCAAGCCCCATCAGTGCCCACCCTCCTGAGGGCACCATGGACTGGATCCTCATGAACACTGTCCCGAGCAGAGCGGGACACCCCATGGTCACCCACCCATTCACCCTTGCCTTGCCGTGCTGCACCCGGCCTCTTTGCCTTCTCCCCCAGGGGCATCCAACCTTCCATTTCCCTCCCCCAGCCACCCTGACCCCAGTCCTATTCCCAAGGGCACCCTTTCCCCCATCTTCCTGAACCCTCTCAGCCACTCAGCTTTATCCCCAGGCACTCCCTGCCCCTGGCCAGACACCCTATTCCCAGTCTGCTTCTGCACACTACCTCTCACCCAGACCTCGCAACCTCTCCCCCTTCTCCCTCCAAGATCACACCCCCCATCCCTATCCCACTCTGCATACTGAATCCCTCATTTTTGTCCCCACCCCAGAGCGTAAGGGGGTCCATAAAATCCACAAATTCTGCAACCCCAGAAAAGTAAATCTGGACTATGGGAAGCCCTGAACCTCAGTCCTCCCTGTCCCTTCCCCTTGCCCAGGGGAGCTGGAGGGTTTTTGGAGGAGTGTTTTGCTTCTTACTTGTGTGGTTCCTAACTGCCATAAATAAAGAAAACATTGAAACCTTTTGTGTTGGATATAAATTAATATTTTACTTTATTTAAAATGAAGTTTGATAAAGTAACACGAGAAAGTTAAAACATTTAATCTGTTTAATAATTTAAATTAAATCATTCTCCCTAGCTGCAGCAGCAGCAAAATGGCTCGGGCGTAATTATGTAAATAAAAGAGAGTTTCCATTAGCAACTGGTGGTCTGTGGAAAGGTTTACATTGAGCCAGGTGGTCCATGGGCCAAAAAGTTTGAGAACCACTGCCCTAGACAAAGGAATGATTTGGCCATCGGCAATGTATGTCCAAGGTGCATTAAGAGACAACGGGAATGAAATTGACATAAAAGCTAAACCGGGTCATTAAGCTAACAAAGAGAAAAGATAACTACTTAGCATCATTGGGTGGGAGGGGGAAGGGAGAGACATTGCTGGAAAAAAAATTATTTGCATTTGAGCAAATAGCAATAGGAAAAGAAACCAGATGAAACTTCCTGCACCAAGAAACTCCATGTCACCGTCTTCACAGCCTGAATAACCTTTATTTTGAGCAGTAGACTTCAGAAGAATCCATTTCAAAGGTTCACTAGACTATGAAGAGAGGGCAAAGAACTACAAGTTATCTTTTGCTTGAGTAAAAGGAGACAGGCACTTTAGACTTTGTGGAAGATCCTGATCAGAGGGGAGGTTGGGTCAACCATCTTACTGAAGGGCAGATGGGTAGGGAAACTACTTTAAATAAAGTCAGTAGCTTGTTTTGTTAAGTGTTAGCCCCTAGAAAGCATTTTTTTCAGTTTTATTTGTATGTAACTGCTTCTAACTTTATCTATGTAAATGAGGTTACTTAAAATCTTATATCCTTTTGTTAATCTTGATTTACTGTTAATGTAAACCAACTCATTGCTGTGTGTGATTTCAAGTGAGTGCTAGCCCACAGTGGCAGCTGGAAGAGAATCTATATGGCAAGCTGCTGTGTATTATACCTTTAAAAGAGCAAATAAACCTGAATCTCTCTGAAGAGGCCAGGAGGGGGCTGGGCATTGCAAAGTATGTAGTTCTGGAAAATTCAGCACCAGGATTGTGTTCCAGTCACCCCTGCACATGATAATTGTGTAATAGAGTCTAGAGTGGGGCTGTGCAGTTGTAGTTAGACTGCTGGACTTAGAGCGCTGAACCAGAGCTATATGGCACACACATACTGCATGGTTGCCTGTTGGCTGGAAGAATCCAGACAAGAGAACTAGAGTATTTGGAGGAACTCAGGGTTAGAGTTAGAATAAGGGTGCATCTACACAGCAGGGCTTAACTCGCAATAAGCTATGCAAACTGAGTTACATCAATTGCGTAGCTTATTTCGAAATTGGGAGCGTCTACACAGCACTTATTTTGAAATAAAGCACTCTTCCTCCGACTTCCCTTACTCCTCGTACAATGAGGGATACAGGAGTTGGAGTAAGAAGTCCTCCAGCTTGACAGTATTTTGATACTATTTTGAAATAACTGCCTACTCTGTGGATGAGGACTACATTATTTTGGAATAGCTCTAGTTATTTTGAAGTAGTGTTGCAGTATAAACATACCCTAAGTCAATACATAAAAACTATCTGGTCTGGATTCAACCCCAGAACAAGATAGGGGCCATCAACTCCATACGTAGGGTCAGATTGTGAACATCATACTCATGCTAAAGAGAAGTTTCTAACATATGTGTTCCCAATGACTTCTTTGGGAGTGTTTGGGAAAGTAATTGCTCTCCCTTGTAAGAAAGGCATTCACAAACTGGCCCTTAGTTTGTACAGATTGACCAGGGCAGAGGACCAACCTCAGGTCCCTCTGCAATTTGTTGTAATGGTCAAAGTGTAATGTGCAATAGAGGGTGATCCAGTGTGAATCCAGTCACTCCCCTGTTGTAATCCCTTGTGAAAAGAACTGGCCAAAAATTTGGGATTTCTGGGTCATGAAAAATGTTGCCACTTCAAAATCTGGTATCAGTGTGAAACTGGAAGCCTGATGTTCCTAGCCCCATGGCTGTCCACATGAAATGAGCCAGCAGAGAACTGGGCAGTTTTCTATCATAACCCTGCCTGTGTTGCAGAGCAAAAGTTTATTGAACCCAACTTGGTTTCCTAAGAAATTTTGGGTTTGACAAACTAGCATTTTCCCACTAACTTCTGGTTTGTCAGAGAATTTCCAGTGAGCTCTACTTATTTGTAAGTATTACTGATAAGTAATGACAGGAGTAGGAGAAATGAATATCCTTTTTTATTTTTAATATAAACTGTCACTATCAACTAACTAAAACAGATATAAAGAACGCAGGAATATTGTTTACCAGGAGAATCATTCATATGCCAAGAGCACTACAAACTACCATAAACGTTCACTGGACAAACTCTTTAACAGAATCGTACATAAACTCATTTCTGACTGAAAAAACACACACCTTTTTTCAGTGGGTTTATCTGCAGTCAGGTAATCTGGAGGGGTGCAAACAGCTACACAGCACCAAATTTCAAAATAACGCTCTATTTCGAGCCATCCCTTAACCCTTGTGCAACGAGATTTATCGGGATGGTGAAATAGCGCACTTGTTATATTGAAAAATATTTCAAAATAACGGGTAGCCTGTGTAGACGTCGAGTAGCTATTTCGCGATACCTCCAGTATCCTGAAATTGCCACGCAGTGTAGACATATCCTTAGCTCCCTTTGTAAATAATTAGATTTCCCCCCTCAATATTTAACCCGAAATTCCTTTGCTGCAGATTAAGACCATTAATTTCTTGTTCTACTTTTAGTGCACGTGGAGAACAGTGCTCTGGTCTTGGATAGTATTCCCAGAAACTCCATGTTCTTTTGCCTTAGAGCAGTGGTCGTTAACCCATCAGTTAGGATCAACTGTAAGATCCTGGAGCCTCTCTCAGTTGATCATAATCCTTGGATAGGCTGCCTCTGCCTGGACCCATGCGGCTCCCAGAAGCAGATGGCTGGCTGAGTACAGGCAGTCTCTGCAACCCCTGGGAGTGGGGGTGAGGCAGCCCCATGCTGCCCCCTCCTCCAGTACTGTCCAAGGAGCTTCCATTGACTAGGAGCAGGCCAATGGGGGTGGCACTTACAGGAAGGGACAGCTTGCAACACATGAACACCTCCTTTTCCTTTCTCCCCCCAACACACAGAGAGTGCTCAGCTAGCCAGCATTTCCAGCAGCGATGTGGGGCCAGGAAGAGAAGTGAGCCATGTAACCTCTGGGAGGGAGTTTGCCCCAGCCTGAAGCCACCTCCTGAACCCAAACTCTCTCCCAGAGCTTGTGCTCTTCACTCTCTTCTGCACTCCAGTGATCTGGATGCAGAAGGGGGATCAAGGGAGGGCCAAAGGGTTGGGTGCAGGATGAGGTGAGGAGTATGGGCTCTGGGAGTGAGTTTGGGTCAGGGTTGGCACAGGAGGTAGGCATGCAGGATGTGATCAGGAGGTGTTCACCGCAGGTGGTTCCTGGTTGGCAGTGCAGTGTGACTCAGACAATCTGGATCTGGCTAGACTCCAGGCTCAATCCTTGCTTGGCCCCCTCAGCCAGCCAGGAGTTCCTTTACACTCTCCTGGTCTTTTAGCAACCTTCCGTGTGCTCAGTCCTGCGGCTCTGCCTGACAACCAGCGGGGAACACTGTCTTCCTTCTTCTAGCTCCAGACTGCAGCTGGTCTCTGTCTGTGAGCACTGCACGTGGACAAAAACCCAACCAGTCAGACCGGTTGAGGGCAGCGAGGGAACTAAGGAAGTGAGTGTGCGGGGGAAGGGGCAGTCTTGGGCTGGAATCATGAAGGAGACAGACTAAGGAGGGGGCTAGGAATCTCAGGGCCCAGGCACCCCATCTCAAGGGGTCTGAGGCATCCCGTCTGCCTCTGTTGCTTTTTGTATATGGCCCTTCTGGCCTCTGATTAGCCACTCTAGCAGCCTCTCTGAGGGATTGTTTCCCCTTGCAGCCACTCTAGGCCACCTGCCCTTTTCTGGAGGGAGATGATACAGGGCAGCAAGGCCTCCAGCAGGGCCACTAGATCTAGTGCATCCCATCACACAGCCCTATATTGTCATCATAAATTCCATCTGGATTTAGATTTGGGGTATTTTGCATTTACTTAGATAGATTGCTGCCAGTAGCCATTGCTGGACAGGCTTATACAATTACTTGCACATAATTATTGAGCTGCGGCCTAGCTAACAGAATGAGATTCAAGCATCTGAAAATGTGGCATGCTATTGTTCTGGCCAAAACAATGCAGTTCCATATCCTCAGCATATATAAATCAATGCTGCTCCCTTGACTTCAATGTAGCTACACTGATTTCTAGCAGTTGTGGATCTGCCCTGTACCTTTGTGTTTTAATTGCTCTTATAACAGTGGCTCATTGTAACCACAGGTGGGCCAAAACCAGAACCCCGAGATCAAACATGCCTGAATTTTGGGAAGTTTCAGAAAACAGATTGGACTCTGGACCCTTATTTCACTCCTTGGCTGCGTCTACATTGGCAAGATTTTGCGCAAATACTTTTAACACACGAGTTTTTGCGTTAAAGTATTTGCGCAAGAGAGCGTCTACACTGGCATGTGCTTTTGCGCAAGAGATGTGCTTTTGCGCAAAAGCAGCCGTGCCAGTGTAGACGCTCTCTTGCGCAAGAAAGCTCCGATGGCCATTTTAGCCATCAGGCTTTCTTGAGCAAGAAATTCATGTTGCCTGTCTACACTGGCCTCTTGTGCAAGAACAGTTGCGCAAGAGGGCTTATTCCTGAGCGGGGAGCATCATAGTTCTTGCACAAGAAGCACTGATTTCACACATTAGAACGTCAGTGTTCTTGCACAAGAACTCCCCGCCAGTGTAGACAGGCAGCATGTTTTTGCACAAAAGCAGGCGCTTTTGCGCAAAATCATGCCAATGTAGACACAGCCTTTGGGTCTATCTCTGATTGTAATTAAGTCATGATTTCCTGTCATAATCAGGGAGTTTAAAATAACTAGCGATCTTCATAAATGAATGGGCTGTGTGATATCACAATAAGGTAGAGTGAGCAGGTGTTACTGTTTTAGTTCAAATTATAATGAGTAGAGGAAATTAAATAGCTAGTTTTACAGCCACCCTGGAGAAGGAAGGCGAATTAAAGAAAGTGTTTGATACCCTGATGAGTGTATGTGTATATGAGAGCATAAAAGCTGTATTTTTCTCATTAACTTAATGAGGACAGGAGTAGCAGGGAGAGAGAGAGAGAGATTGTTTTGCTACATTCCAATTTTATTTCCACTAGCTTTTGTGTACTTGCTACTGGGAAAGTATGAAAGAGACAAAGGGAGCTAGCTAGAGTGATTGGGTTTGATGGTCAGAAGAATTTGTTCAGTTGAGGTGGTTGGAGGACAAGATTGCAAAAAAATAAGGAGGTGGGAGAGAGAGAAATGATCTAAAGGGACCTTTTTATCAGCACATTCCATTAGTACAGTAATAATACCAAGCTTTGGGACTTACTTCTCCTCGGCCAGCTGTGGTGTACTAATTATATTTGGGTCCTTTTGCAAACAGCTAAGTTACTAGTGTAGTATTTCTGTTTTTCACAAATTCACACAGGCTGTGTGTGTGTTTAGGAACAATGTGAACTGAATAATAAATTTCCATTAAGAAATCAATGGGCCTGTGTAAAAGATCCTTAGCCAAAGGGAGTCAATGGAGCCATGCCAATTTACACCAGACAGAGAATCTGACCCCATATGATTTTAGTTAACAGGTTCTCATGTAAAGTACTTCTTTGCTTCTTATATGTATCTATTTCTGATTCTTGCTTTAACCTTTGGCTTCAGATAGACCCAAAATATCAAAGTCAAGCTTTTATGTTTCATCTTTTGTTTCCTCTGTTTGATTACATTATCAGCCACTCAGGCTCAGTGATGAAATTAGAATCACTTTCCATCAGATAAAGGAAATAAAATGGTATAGCATTTCAGCAGAATAATTTGCAGCTATTTTAACATCCCCTATTAATTCTGCCAAAACATTATCATATTAAATTGAAGACAAATGGTAAAACAAATCTTACATAATAACTAATTCTATATAAACTTTCCATTAAAATAAATATACAAATTCACTGTCATTTCATAGTCAAATCAGTATTTAACAGGATGAATTTCTTGAGATAATAAACTATTGAAACTTAACTGTGTATCATTACAAAAGAGTGAAATATATTTTAGCAAATACAAAGGAGTCATTGTAGTATCTAAGATTTTTGAACTTTTAAAAATGTAAAATGCAGTAATGTCTCCATGATCTATAGGGTATGTGATACTTAGTCATGGCATTTTTCCTACAGACCCATGCAACTGATGGCCTGGCCCAGTTGACAGCTTACCAATGGCAACTATTAACCAAACCCTTCAAATCTATTCACCGTCTGTTGTTTTCCACTTAGCTATGTTGGCCCAGAATCGCAGCCCATAGTGAATCTTTTAACAAATGTGACCTGAGCTTTAATTTTGTAATAAAACCCTAATCAAGAAACTTTTTTTGGTTTGCATTGTCGCCATGAATTTTTCATATCAGCAGGTGTTTGCCTGAGTTAAGGATGAACGAAAACAGAATAAGGACTTTTGATTTGACCCATGGAGTAATTTATCTAAGAAAATCTTAAGAACAGCCATACTGGGTCAGACCAAAGATCCATCTAGCCCCGTATCCTGTCTTCCGACAGTGGCCATTTCCAGATGGCCTATAGGGAGTGAACAGAACAGATAATCATCAAGGGATCCCTCTCCAATCATCCATTTCCACAAACAGAGGCTAAGGACACTATTCCTACCCATTTTGGCTAAAATCTTCTCATGCAGATAGATTCCTTAATTACTTGCTCCATTATCTTCCCTGGCACTGAAGTTAAACTGACTGGTCTATAGTTTTCTGGGTTGCTCTTTTCCCCCTTTTTATAGATGGGTACTATATTTGCCCTTTTCCAGTCTTCTGATATCTCTCCCGACTTCCATGACTTTTCAAAGATGATCGCTAAAGGCTCAGATACCTCCTCTATCAACTCTTTGGGTATTCTAGGATGCATTTCATCAGGTCCTGGTGACTTAAAGACATCTAAATTTTCCAAGTAATTTTTAACTTGTTCTTTTATTTTAACTTCTAAACCTACCCCATTTCTGCCAGCATTCACTATGTTAAGCATCCCGTCACCATCCATCTTCTTGACGAGAACCAAAAGAAAGAAATCATTAAGTGCCTCTCCCATTTCCAAGTTTCCTGTAATTATTTCTCCCTCTTCACTGAGCAATGGGCCTACCCTATTTGTGGTCATGCTCTTGCTCCTAATATATTTGTAGAACATCTTCTTGTTACCCTTTGTGCCACTAGCTAGATTTAGCTCGTTTTGCATCTTTGCCTTTCTAATCTTGCCCCTGCATATCTGTGTTGTTTGCTTATATTCGAAAATCTGACCTAGTTTCCACTTTTTATACAACTCCTTTTTGATTTTTAGATCATATAAGATCTGCTAGTTGATCCAAGGTGGTCTCCTGCCATACTGTCTATCTTTTTTACATAGTTGAATAATTTGCTTTTGGGCCCTTAATAATGACCGTTTAAAAACAAAGGCGCCATTTCGGGTGCATGGTGGGGCAGCATCTGTGCGCTCCAGGACGCGGCTTGCTTTTCATTCTGTTCCTCAGGGAGCTCACGCCAGGTGTGAGAGAAATGCATGGAATGCAAGCACTTTCCCCTCACTCCCTCAGCATCCGGGAAACAGGATGAAAAGCAAATCACGTCCCCGAGCGCACAGATGCTGCCTCCCCTATATGCCCAAAATGGTGCCCTTGGATGCAAGGGAGTCTGATGTGAAACTTACAAATTTTCCTGTTTATGGATGAGGACCACATATTAACTGCACATTGAGTTCTGTTTGCAAGTAAAGTTATAGAATCCTTTGAGTGGTGGTTTAAATCATCAAAAGGGAAAGGAAATCAAACCAGATCCTATAGGTGTTTCATAGATATGGTAGTGTAAAGGGAAAATTGCATGGCAGACACACAATAGTTAAAGTAGAAGGTGGAATAGAGGTTGAAAATGAAAATGGAGGAACATTATATCAAAGAACACAAAAAGCAAAAGGAAGAGCAGAAGGGAAATAACCATGGTAGTCATAATAGACATACTGCTCTGGAAATGAAAGAGGAGGATAAAGTGAAGAAGGATCTGATGAAGTCAGGACACCAGCTACTGACCATGGACTGAACACTGAATGAGAGCCACCTTAAAGAAAAAGACAAGTAATCCTGATTGGTGAGGTCCCCTACTCTTAGGTGTCTATGGAACAGATAAAAAAAACCCAGGATGGTATGCTGTATATAATAAAAAACACTACAGATTTCCTACTGTTTATAGTCCACATCTGAATAAATGTCACAAGCAAAAGGCACGTATGGTGAATAAGAATATCTTCAGGAACCAGGAAAGACAAATAATACTTGGATAATGCAAGTAGGCTTCTCAGAGATCCTTCTGCTACTGAAGAGGAACTAAAAATGTTTTAGAGTCTGACAGGTGGTTATAATAATGCTGCAGAGGGGAGAATTTTGGATTATTCATACAACATTGTAGCCATTTCTGTGATGACAACCAGTTTGCATTGGCTGGTCTCTATGCAGACAGAAGATGTACCAATCTCTTGCATTCAAAACTGATAGGGTTAAAGAGGGGGACATCAAACTGGGTAGAGAAAGGGAAGAAAAGGAGCTTTTTGTCTAACTCAAACAATCTCCAGGTACTTCCAACAGAGTGTAAAACAGAAGACGGAGATGTTCTAATGCAAAAAATAAAAATTAGGGATATTGTAATTTTGAGAATATCTTTCAGGGCTCATGGAGGATATGTCAGGTCCCAGAAGACTGGAGAGGAACAAATATCTTTTAAAAAAGGGCACAAAGAGACCTTGGGAATTTTAGACCAGGCAATGTTCATGTTACAGAATCTTTCAAAGTATTGTATTATTAAACAATCAGTTTGTAAAAATCTAAAGAGTAACAGGGTTATAAGTGATCAAGAACAAATAATGCCAAACCTACCTATATCATCTTTTGACAGGGCTATTGGCCTACTGAATGGAAGGATACTTTACACATGATAAATTTTTATTTTAGTGAGGCTTTTGGCACAATTATGTGTGACATTCTCATAAAAAATTGGGGAACTGTGATCTAGGTATAGATGAAATTGCTAAGAGGAAGATACAAAGCTGCTTGAAAGAAAAATGCACAGTTCTTTACCCAGAAAGAAAAAAAAAGTCCAATCATGAAAAAGGAATAACAGGTTAGGCAATAGTATTGCTGACATAGATTTATATGTTACAATGGAGTATTGTGTCCAGTTCTGGGCACCACATTTCAAGAAAGATGTGGAGAAATTGGAGAAGGTCCAGAGAAGAGCAATAAGAATGATTAAAGGTCAAGAGGACATGACCTATGAAGGAAGACTGAAAAAATTGGGCTTGTTTAGTTTGGAAAGGAGAAGACTAAGAGGGGACATGATAGCAGTTTTCAAGTACCTAAAAGGGTGTTACAAGGAGGAGGGAGAAAAATTGTTCTCGTTGGCCTCTGAGGCTAGAACAAGAAGCAATGGGCTTAAACGGCAGCAAGAGAGGTTTAGGTTGGACATTAGGAAAAACTTCTTAACTGTCAGGGTGGTTAAACACTGGAATAAATTGTCTAGGGAGGTTGTGGAATATTCATCACTGGAGATATTTTAGAGCAGGTGAGACAGACATCTATCAGGGATGATCTAGACAATACTGGTTCCTGCCATGAGGGTAGGGGACTGGAGTTGATGACCTCTTGAGGTCCCTTCCAGTTCTAGTGTTCTATGATTCTATGATTATAATGGATCACAAATAGAATGAGTCAACAAGATGATTCAGTTGAAAAAAAAGTGTTAATATAATTTTGCGGTGTATTAACATGAGTTTTGCATATAAGACATTGGAGGTGATTGTGCCACTATACTTAGTAGTGGTGATGCCTTAGCTGGTGTACTGTGTTCAGTTCTGGGTTCTACTCTTCAGCAATGTCTTGGAGGGAGTCCAAAGAAGAGCATCAAACATTATAAAAAGTTTGGCAAACCTGATTTGAGAAGAAAAGTTTAAAAACCTGGACATGTTTAGCCTGGAGAGAAACTCCAAACAGTCTTCAAATATGTCAAGGGCTCTTATGAAGAGGGTACCGATCAGTTGTTCTCCACGTGCACTAAAAGTAGAACAAGAAATTAATGGTCTTAATCTGCAGCAAAGGAATTACGGGTTAAATATTGAGGGGGGGGAATCTAATTATTTACAAAGGGAGCTAAGGATATGTCTACACTGTGTGGCAATTTCAGGTTACTGGAGGTATCGCGAAATAGCTACCCCATGTCTACACAAGCTACTCGTTATTTTGAAATATTTTTCAATATAACAAGTGCACTATTTCACCATCCCAATAAACCTTGTTGCACAAGGGTTAAGGGATGGCTCGAAATAGAGCGTTATTTTGAAATTTGGTGCTGTGTAGATGAGCCAAATTTCTAAATAAGCTATTTCAAAATATATTAAAAATAAGATATGTAATTTGAATAAGCTTCCAAGAGACATTTGTGGATTTTTTGTTGGCAGAGGTTTTTAAGAACTGGTTGGACAAACACCTGTCAGGGATGGCTAGGTTTACTTAGTGCAGCCTCAGTGCAGCAGGCTAGATTACATGATCTTTCAAGATACGTTGTAATGCTGCATATTAATGATTAATATACTAAAGCGTGTGTGTGTATGAATGCAAAAGCACTAAAAACAAGTAAGAAAAACTGAAAGTACTATTAAGTAAATAACAGAGATTGAGATTGTGATCTAGCATGCATACTTATATCCCGGTTGCTTGATTCCTATATCTGGAATGTCGATTTAGTTCAGTACAATTATAAAAGATATGAAAAAGGAAGAAGAGGAAGAGGGAGATGTTACGTGTCAGAAATATTTAAAATACAAGTTGGATCTTCCTGGTTCAGCTCCCTTGGTACCTGACTGGTTCCAGACAAGGGAGTTTTCTGGAGCAAGGGAGGTGTGGGAGAGGGGACAACAGCCTCCTTGCTGGGCTCCTTTCCCCAGCCTTCCAGTCCTGTAAGTTGAGGCAGCCCACCTGGGGCTTCCAGTGGCCCCACCAGCTGCAGGCTCTGCTGCCCTACGAGCTCCGGCCCTTCCACAGGCTTCCCTGCCCCACTGGCTGCTGGTTTTGCTGCCCTGTGGGCTCTGTTGCCCAGCTGGCCCCACCAGCCGGCTCCGCTCCGAGCCACTGGCAACTTCTGCTTCTGGGGCTCTCAAGTCCTGCAAATTCCATGATCCTTTCAGACCACAGATGTTGCCGGACCAAAGAGTCTTGGACCACAAAGGTTCAACCTGTATAAGTATGAAAAGGGAGTGTTGGTGAAATTCTAAGGATAGAAAAATAAAGAATGAAGCATAAAGAACTGGCAGGAAAATAAAAGGTGAACTAATTAATGTTAGCCAAAAGGATAAAGCAGAATAAGGAGGATTACTGCAATGACCCTTATAATTAGGTTGAATATTTATCACTATTAAAATTTTTTGCAACCTTTTGAGAAGTTTTGATATTTCAGTGCTTGCAGCACCCATGTGAAATTTGTTAAGTAGAAAGCCCGCAAGCTAGAGAAGGGCCTCACCTCTTTGTCCCATGAAACTCCATTCAGGTTTAGCTGAATTATATATCACAATTTTCCATTGCTTACTTCTATCTCTCAGGAGAACTTTTGGCAGCATTGCAAAATGATAATGGCACATTCTGTAGAGCCTTCCTTTGTCACTTTCTGTGCTGCTGCAGCAGCAGCCCACTGAAAAATCTGGGAGTTGCCAGAGCCATGGCCTTTCTCCAGGAGGGGCAGTTTGTCCCAGGACCCCTGTTTGAGAGGGCTCCCAAAATGAGTGGCATTGTGACCTGGCACACAGGGTCAGAGAGCCAGTCTGGTCAGCCTGGCACCACTCCATCATGATAGAGGGTGGTCAGGCCAAACTTGAGTGAAAGGCATTTTGACATGGCACTCAAAGCCACACCACTTAATTGAATGAGAGGCTACCAGGCCCACATCAGGCCCAGGTCCCCAAAAACCTCTACTTCATTTATGCTCGCTGGGGAAGTGGGGTTGGAGCTAAGACTCCATGAAAGACCAGAAAGAATCAAATCAGCTAGCATTGTGACATGCTTTCATTTAATGCACACATAAAATGAGATGTTTACAAGGAAATTCGATAAAACAGCACAATTAATGTTCAAGTATATTTAGGTGCATATTAACTTCAGGTGTTTCTGTTAAAATGTAGCTCATCTTTTTCTACCCTTTGATGGAGTTTGTTTATCTCTGGTGTGCTTGTATTTTTCATAAGATTGTAGAAGTCAGAGATGGAAAAGACACACAATAATGTTTCCATCCATTTGTCAATCCAGGATTGTTCCCTATATCTTGTGTGGATTGTCTAGTATGGAATAAATGACTCAATTTATGAGGCTGTTCCTCAGTTGAATAGACCACACTATTAAGAGATTTTTCATGATATTCAATCTAATTTTCCTTTGTTCACTTAAATTCCATCCTAAACAATTCATACCAATGCTTAAAAGCAGGAAGAAAGCCAGGAGTATATGTTCTATGAATACCTCCAATCCTAGCAAATTAATCATCAGAGACACATATACTTGACTGATGATCCCCACACATCACTACAGAGGAAGATACAATAAGCTTCCTAAATCCTTGCTAAGGTACAGTGAGTGAAATGCCCTTCCTGATTCCATATTGCTTTCTTGCAGGGAAGTTTGCATGATAGCCCGGGGCGGGAGGGGGAAGATGGCAGATGGCAGAGGCTGTAAGATCCAGCAATGAGAATGTATTTACTAATATAAGACTATTCACACATACTCAACATGCTTGGATCAGGATAACAGAAGAGGTGGACTATACACATGGGGTGAAATCCTCTCTTCATTGAAGGCAAAAGCAAACCTCTCATTGATTTCAGTAGGGCCAAGTTACATGCCCAGCATTTCCAAATAGGAAATCAAGAAGAACTGCATGAGTTCAGCATATCTGAAAATCAGGTCACTTAATTAAGCATTGAAATATAGACTAATTCTTAAATGCAGGCATTCAAGTCTGAACAGGATGGCTTTCAGATATTATGTACGATATCAATCACTCTGGTCAGATATTCTAATGATGGCAGCAATATACAAATCAGGCTAGATAAAGAAGCTTTGTGAGCTGCTTGAAATTTTTTTAGAATATGTCTGAACAGGAAAAGAGTAATAGTCAAAGGAGGAAACGTGGAATATTTTGGGAGCAGATCCCGTGTAAAAAATGAAGAGCTTATAGCACTGACTGGACTGAGAGAGATTTTTGAAGACAGGTGATGTCCAAGATTCTTGATCTAGCTCTGACAACACAAGTTGAACCTAAATCTACACATACCTGATATTCTAAATGCTAGGACACATTTCATATTAAAGTTGGTTCAGACAAGTGGAAAGTGCTCAAATATTCTATTTTTTAAATTGCCTAGTTGAGGCAATTTAAGTACTGATTCTCAGTACTTTGTGTCATGCTGCATCACATTATGATGTGATTAATGCTGTACCTCTAAAGTAGAAGTAATTATCACTCACAAATTTACTGCATGTAAAGATGCGCATTGAGATCTATGTAGTACAATTTGTTAATACACCATTTATTTGACTCCTGGTAATCTTGTTTTAAATCCTCCCCTATGTCCCATGTGATATTGAGTTTGGTGGCTTCCACTTTGAAAGATTTTTCACTTGTTACAATGGATTTTGGATTAGGCTTGGAATATATTCTACTGGGCAATGATATGTAACAAATTCTCCATGAACCTTGGCAATAGTGTAGAACAATTCCTAAAAATGAACATTTTACTGTTATCTTTGGGGCAGTGATATTTTAGATCCCTCAGAATGCTATCCCTCTATATATGTTAAAATACAGATCGGTACACTACACACAATCTTTTTTTTTTTCCTTTAGCATTTCCAACTCAATATGTACTTAAAAGTGATGTTTCTTTCAAAGGTTCTATCAGCGTAGCAAATCAATTCATATGCTGCAAAAGCAGTCTAATGATCTGGCTTCAAAGGTAATCCAGTTAAACTGAAGAAATCTTTTGGGTAATCTATTTGATTAAACAACATTACCCCTCTCCATTCTCTTTTTAATGCTAATATATTATCAAAAAAGGATTCAGTGAGTTTCCATTTAAACTACATACTAAAAGATCAATTGACATCAATATGATTGATTAATAGCTATGAAAGTTTCATCATCCAGAATAACAAGGAATTTAAAAGCCAGTGCAAAACATATTGTCCTTTGTACTGTATCTTTAAATCAATTTTGGAAGGTGTTGATTAATCACTGTAATTGAGTGGTTACAAGAGGCTGATTAAACTTTTACAGAAAATTCTAAGCAATACAAACCAAAGCAATAGAAAAGGTTCTCCTTAGTTGAGGGTCACATAAATATTCATTGTATATTTTGGACACAAAATGTTGATATTTAATCTGAGCATCAACAACATTAAGAAACAAACTGATATTTGTATACCGTGGCAGCAAATAATATTGACAGATGAAAAACTTTACATCTGAACACAGAAAAGAAATTCTAATTCTGCTGATCTCCATATTATATAATTATTTGAGTACATTCATACAATCTGGTATCTTGCATTAGATTGTGTTAAAGCTGATGAACTGTCACCGTCATGGTCAAAAATAACTCAGTTCTGAATTCAAACCAAATGTTGGAATAAAGAAATATAGGTTTGCAAACACACAGCCTCATCTCACTGCAAATCTCATGGTAATTCTCTCCTGCTGACTCCTTATCTTAATATGTAACACAATCACCAATTAGTGTCAAAGTAACCAGACTCATCAGACGCCAATTGCATTAACCTTATGCACTGGTTCAAGGGAGATGCAGTCAATCCACTACTAAATTAATTACTAATTTTAAAATTATCATTAAATTATTTGATCCCAACATTGGCATAGTTAATGTGGCAAAGTATCAAACTGGTTATTAAGAAGAAAAGAAGAAAGAAGCAAATATTAACCTGAGAGCATGTAGGCAAAACTTTTTCATTGTAATCAGTTGCTCAGAGAACTGAGAGGTTATAATTTTAACTTTGTGCAGGTCAAAACCATAGGAACATTATTTGTGTCACTGAAGACTAGCAATAACTCTTTTAATTCTATGGCATATTAATGACCAGCAATGAATGGGCCCCTTAAGTGTTCCATTTATTGTCTTAAATATGAAAATGTTTTAGAGATTAGAGAAGAAATTGTTTGAATTAATTAACTGAACTGACACTCAAGGGATCTGGTACAAGATTTTCAGACAAAGGCTGGGAATTTACAATAATGACATTTCTTTCATGGTTAGAAAATATAGCACCGGAGGGAATTTGAGGCACTCTTAACATTTTAGCTGATGTCTGTTGAGGGCTTGAGATTCCTCTGAAAGCATTTATTTTATTCATTGGAGACTCCTCTCAATTACAGTATAAAAGGCATCACATTAAAATAGCCATGAGGCCCACAGATTCCATCATTTGAATAGGATCAGATAACTGGCACAATGAAAATTCAGAGTGTAAATGGAAGCTATTAAAGTAATAGGATAATTTAAAAAATCCTTTTTGCAAAAAAGGTAATGTGTAAACGATAAAAAACAAAACTGAGAACATGGTTAACTTAATCACATTTTCATTGTTTCTCTCTCTCTGTGATATCTATAAAAGGAAACTCCCGGGCATGCAAATGTAAGCCTTCACCATAGCACTTTATAGTGACCCAAGGGCTGAGTTGGGCCACAAAGAATTATTTGAATTAATTTGAGGTTGTAATGCACAAGCTTTCTGACCGCGTATTTTTCCTCCTTCTCTGGATGGCATGCTTCAAGCTGTAAGGAATATATCTGAGAGATTTTACCTGCACATGAGATTACGAAAAGGCGTTAAAAGACTGGGGCTTTGTCTATACTACACAGCTTTTAGCAACACAGCTATGTCCATACAGCCACATTACTAAAAATCACACAGTGTAAACAGTCAGCAGTTTTTTCTATCAAAAAACTTCCACCCCTATGAGCCAGAATGATGAACCATAGCCAACAGGTGCTGTGAGTGGCAGTACCTGTGAACACACAGGTAAATAAAGCCTCTCCTTGCCCACCAGAGGCAAACCCTGTTGAGCCACATCTGGCCACGGGCTGCTTATTGCCCACCTCTGTTGTAGTACTTACCATGGCAAAGCCTTTATCATGGCGGGGGGCGGGGGGAGAGGTATTAAGCACCTGTGAATGACAAAACTTTGTTGTTCAATTGCCAATGTATGCAAGGTCCACGGCTTGCCTAAAAAAGTTTGAATTACCAGGTTGATCAAATCTGAATTAAAATGTCAAACAAGTTATCTATGGATCTTTTTTTATTCAGCAAAATAAATTCACTTTGTTAACAACAATACCTATAAAAATACGTAGCATGCGAAAAATATCTCCTGTTATAATTCTCAAACATTTTCTTTATTCAAGACAAGGAGAGTTTGCAAGTTTATAAACTTGAAGCTGAAATAAGAAATTAAGTATCTAATAATTTCTCATTTGGCTTTCAAGTCTTAAGGTTTGGAGTTCTTAGTTCTTTTTTCTCAGAGGTGAGTCCAGTACTCAGAAAACCACCAGTTAGAAATCATTTAAAAGTGTCTACCAGAAAACCATTAGCTACTGTAGTATCTTTATTGAGTTTTAAGAGAAGTTCAGCAGCACAGTGTTAAGTATGATCTGGATGAGTTCTTCCCTGACATCAAGTGAGGAGCTGGAGGGAGAAGACTTACAACAATATTTGCATGAACACACCTTCTCTCCCAGCAGACACAGCTGTGAGACAAATTGATCGATTTTGACTGGCATTGGTTACAAATCACTTAACTTTAAGTATTGAATGCAGAGTAATTTATTATCCTGATTGTATTAATAAAGTCAGCAGAATTGTATTTAGCCTGTTCTGATTGAGGAGGTCACTCTCAACTGAAATGAATTTGCTAAGCAGGGGGTAGGGATGCCAAATCCCAGTGAAGGGAAGGAGAAATAGTATGTATTTCTATCTGAAAGTGTGGCTCTGTGTAACAGTCTTAGGCTATGTTTACACTACAACTGAACTGCTGTAGCACTTGTGGAGGGACTGCTTTAAGCTGATGAGAGAGAGTTCACCTGTCAATTTAATAACTTCTGCCTAGATGGGAGAAACTCTTTGATGGACATAGTATTGTCTACACCAGCACTTTGGTCTGTATAATTTATGTGGCTCAAGAGTATTAATAAAAATTATAGGAGTTTAGACAGGACCATAGACAGTATTTGGCCATCTTGCTCTTCACTGTTTAAAGAGAGAGCTGATTAAACTCACTTTTGAGGCTTTTGTTTAGTTAAATGATCACTAGAAGTGAAATAGCAGTAACATTACAAAGGATATAAAAAGGCACCTGAGGCATCTTTGTTTTGTTCTCATTTCCTGCTTCATTTCTCTGGACTTGATTTCGAAGAAGGAATCTCTAAACAAGGATTGATGACCCTCAGTCTGTTTGGGTGATTCCAGAAAAACTCTTCAAAGCTTGCAATTTATTCCATCACTATGATCCTGATCTATGAACACTGAAAATCGCTTGTATCTATATGATTGTGACGGGGTGTACCAACCCTGCGCTGGCCAGGGGGGTGGAGGACAGGATTATTGGGTGGAGCCAGCCCCTCCCCAAAGCCCTGCTAAGGATGCTCCCACTGTAGCCCTAGTATAAAGGCCAGAGAAGCTGGTCAGATGGGGCTGGCTGGCCACTGGGGGAGCAGGAGCAGGAGCCCGAGCCCAGCCCGAGCCCGAGCCCGAGCCCCAACCCAGCAGCAGCAGCAGCAGCAGCCTGAGGAGTAGCAGCAGCCTGATGCCAAACCATACCCTACGCAGCCAGACTGGGTAGGAAGTAGCCCAGGGCAGGAAGCCAAAAGGTCGCCCAGTGAGCTCGGCGTGTTTCAGAAGGATTCCCCACTGAGCTGATGGTTCGGAGCATGCCCCACCACCAATAGGACCCTGGGCTGGGGCCCGGTGTAGAGGGTGGGCCTGGACTGCCTTACTTCCACCTCTGTGACCCCAAGGAGGGGGAGCACTGACCTTGTGAGTGACTAGGCCACTGAGCCTGACTGTGGCAGACTACGCTGCTGGGCCTGACCTGGAGTGACTAAGACACCAGGGGCTACTGGTGGGGGGTCAGTTTGTGGGGTGTCACCCCTTGGAAGAGACTTGGGGCAGGAGGCTGTGTCACTATGACATATTAACCATTTATTTATATAACTTTCATCATTCATTTTTGTTGTTAAACCTTTAATTTTTAGTTACTAAAGTGATTATTGGGTAAGATCTGAGATTTACATTTGTCTGAGGATATGTGTCTGATTCTCTGGAACTAATAAGACCTTCATCTATTGTGAAATGGATTTTCAATAACTCTCACTATATTAGACCTCACAAGGGTAGCCATGTTAGTTTGTATCTGCAAAAACAATAAGGAGACCTGGAATAACAAAAGAAAGAAGGGTTGTTACAAAATAATTTCAAAAACTGGAATTAATTTGCAAATTCAACACAATCGTTTTAGGATTGAATAAGGATCTTAACTGGTTAACACACTACAAAGGCAGTTCGCCCTCTTGATATTGACCTCGCCACATCAACTGCTGTGAAAGAGCCATATTCACCCTGGCTTGATTAGCCTCATTTACACAAGTCGTTTCTTTCTTTCGATGTTCTTATATGTACCCCTACCTCTATTACTTCCACTACAATTCATCTGATGAAGTGGTTTTTACCCATGAAATCTCATGCTCTAATAAGTAAGGTGCCACAAGACTCCTCATTTTTTGTATTAAACCTATTTATCTGGATGGAGAGCCAAGAGCTGGAATGACTAAGGGACACTGGTTTTTTTAATAGTTATTTTTAAAGTTACAGACTAACACGGCTACCCCTCTGAGACTTAAGGGAAACTGTTTGGCTTCTGGCTTACCAGTGTTGTAGCGCAGAAACTTTGTTACTGGTTTAGTGACTCAAATTATAGAATAAACCACCAATTTTGGGAGATTGTCCTATTTCTTGCAGTCTGCAATGACTATGGCATTCTCACTGAGGTCTGCTTCAGGTACCTGGACACAGTCTCAGATACTTTGCTATTGGAATGTGCCATATAGCACCAAGTGTGAGTTACTTCCAAAAAAGTGTTCACTGGGAAAATTACTCTCAAATTCCCCTTCAAGATCTTTACCCACTTCTCCTCCATTTCAAATGACACCAGTTGAACACTGTGCTCAGCTATTGATATATGTGGTGTATTTTTTTTCCCTAAAAAATACACATTTGAACATTTCCAGCAGAAACACTTAATATAAGTTTGCAAAGTACGGCTGTTTCATTTGTTTAAATGTGGAGAACAAATGGTTTGCAGCCTCTCACTGTCTCTTTGTGAGCAAACACACCTTTGGTACAAGAGGCAGCATTTTGTAGGAGCCGTTTATTAAAATACCGGTAACAGTACATCACCAGTTACCTTTGCATTCTGCTAATTTAGGTGATTCTAATTTCAATTAAATAAAGTTTCCTGATTTAAATTACACTTATTCCCAAAATTTCTTAGGATTTGATTTGTGAACCCTAAACTATGAGTCCCTTGTTTGTTGTGTGACACAGACTTTGTTGTGTAAACCTGTGGAAGTAAATTTGTTCAAATTTGCAACTCAGGTCTTAGTAGGTGAGTGGGAGCCTGAAAATCAACATTCAGTGCTTTCCCAAGCCCTAGGATGGCCTTGCAAATCCCACTTCTTTTCCCCATCACCTCCAACCCTGTTCTCATTCAAATCCCTTCTAAATTATCACTTCTTCGAAGAGGCTTGTATACACTATGGCTGCGTCTAGACTGGCATGATTTTCCGCAAATGCTTTTAATGGAAAAGTTTTTCCGTTAAAAGCATTTGCGGAAAAGAGCGTCTAGATAGGCACGGATGCTTTTGCGCAAAAGCACTTTTTGCGGAAAAGCATCCGTGCCAATCTAGACGCAGTTTTGCAAGAAAGCCCCGATCGCCATTTTCGCCATCGGGGCTTTTTTGCGCAAAACAGTCCTCCCCTGTCTACACTGGCCCACTTGTGCAAATACATTTGCGCAAGAGGGCTTGTCCCTGAGTGGGAGCATCATAGTATTTGCGCAAGAACACTGACAATCTTACATTAGATCGTCAGTGTTCTTGCGCAAATTCAAGCGGCCAGTGTAGACAGCTGGCAAGTTTTTCCGCAAAAGCGGCCGCTTTTGCGGAAAAACTTGCCAGTCTAGACGCAGCCTCTCACTGTTCAGAAAGGACTTGGAAACAAAGACACATCCGTGCATCATTATGCCTAGAGTCTTCCCCATGCCAGATGAATTCTCTGTTGGGAATTTTCTACTATATTGCCACCCCTTTGTGCTGCTGAGTGGCGCACAAGACAATCTGCTCCAAGAAGGCTGTTTTGTAAAAGGCACCTTATGTTGTCAGAAAGACAGACTCTGATATGCGCCTTGAAATAATAGTATTCTGAGTGCTTGAAAGTGGCTTCCCTATCCAGAAAGAAACACTGGCAATACTGCTCATCCATCATTTCCAGCTTATGTGCTTGAGGTCAATACAGATTCTCTCTTCTCTCTCAATTTCTGTTCCTTCTTAGCTTTACCAGATAAGAAGGGGTGTAAACATTTAACCTAACTGTCTTGCCTGGCTTTTTGTATCAGATGTTAGTGTAAATTGAACTGTTGCTCAGTGTGGGTATATGCATGAATGAGTCATGTTTTTAGTTATAAAATACATAATGATTATCCGTGCAAGTTAAAAAAATAAAGCCTGAAGTGTGTGCCTGTGAAGCAAAGCTGTGTGAGCATTTAAATGCATATGCAGATGTATCTCTTTATAGAGTATGTCTTTTAGGAAAAAAATAAATCTATATATTGATCACTCTCCTGTTCTCTCATTGATTGATAGGTTCAGCTACCTTTCATGATATAATGTTTTGCTAGAAATGTAGGAATGCTTGTGGGAACATGGTGACTCTATTAGTCATTCTATCAAAATCTTTCAAATTGATTTGTGTTGATGTTTTATATCCAATATATAACACCATAAACACAAAGGCTACGTCTAGACTGGCATGATTTTCCTCAAATGCTTTTAACGGAAAAGTTTTCCGTTAAAAGCATTTATGAAAAGAGCGCCTAGATTGGCACGACGCTTTTGCACAAAAGCACTTTTTGTGGAAAAGCGCCCGCGCTAATCTAGACGCTGTTTTGCAAGAAAGCCCCGATCGCCATTTTAGCCATCGGGCTTTTTGCACAAAACGGTTCTGGGTTGTCTACACTGGCCTCTTGCGCAAAAAGCATTTGCGCAAGAGGGCTTTTGCCCGAGCAGGAGCGTTATTGTATTTGCAAAAAGCACTGATTTTGTACATTACAAAGTCAGTGCTCTTGTGCAAATTCAAGCAGCCAGTGTAGACAGCTGGCAAGTTTTTGCGCAAAAGCAGTTGCTTTTGCGCAAAACCTTGCCAGTCTAGACACAGCCCTTTTGCCTTCCATTCACATTGCCGCCATCATTTAACTTTTTTCAGGGAGGGTTTTGTTTTTGTTTTAAAATGCATGAATAAGGGGGAGTTTCAGAAAGCTATGTATAGCTAACTGAAGGATAATTAGATACATAAAGTTAGTATTGATGGGACTCAAATAGGAAAACTATCACAAAGTGTTTTGTTCCTATTTTGGAAGAGGAGAATAGGTTGAAATTGTTTGATTAAGTTATTAGGCCATTTCCTAACTTGATTTCCCATTCTTCACCTCCTAGAATGCACATACCTCTTTAGATCTGCAAGCACGATGTTTAAAAAGGCAGAGCAGCACTTCATAGGTGTAGAACAGCTTTCATGACTGACATCAAAGTCACTACATGAAAATCTACCAAAACATCCATTGAATTCAATGGTAGTAATGTTTGGCTCCATGCATGTGTTAGGAGTGTGTACTCTGAAACTTCTCCAGGATTAGGCCAGACCATGCTCTTTTCAACAGCATAATCCCATTCAGTGACTAACTAAAGTCTGCTTTGATGACCTAAGAAGAGAGAGACTGAGAGAGAATATAAGTCAAAAAATGACTTCATGAAATTGTGCTTAGGAGAAGATTATTTTGACTAAAAATGTAAAAGTAGCAATGGCTACTTCACCTCTCTTTTCTCCCCACAAATACACTGATTCTCCTATACTTGTCAGTGGCTTATGTAACTTAAAAGATGGGCTGCTGTATTCCGAATCTTTTGTATTTAGAGTTTTATGACCCAACAATATTCACTGTTTGACACCCATAAGTGCCTCAATGTCAATTGCAAGAGTGTAACAAGAAACAGCTGATTCTTATGTACATTCTGGTCCCCCCCCCCCCCAAAAAAAAAAAGACCATATGAGGTTTTAAATGAAAGGCAGGGTCACAATGATCATTAAAAGCACTGTGAAGTGCAAATATAGATACCATGTACAGAATTATGTGTGCATGCTGAAAATATGTCTCTAAAGTCTGAATCAAAACACAGTTGATAAATACCTTTTCTGACACAGAAATTAAATTTATTCACCTGTCTCTTGGCTGGCATATAAACTAAGCATTGTACACCAACAAAATGGAAACTGCATTTATATATGGTGTCAACGGGGAAATGAAATCCACAAGGAAGCAGCAGGACTCAGGAAAGTAGGTAATGGGGGAATTTTACTGTCCCTCAGTTAATTCGGAGATACAAATAGAAAATACCGCTTTTTTTCTAAGCCTAGGATGTTATTGGGTGGTGCCATTATATTCATGAAAATGGGATCTCAACTAGTATTGGTTAAGATATTGCAAAGAACATTTGGATAAATGTCTTTAGACGGCATGATAGCCTGTTAAATTTAGTCTTTATAAATCGTTACAATTTTGTTCTATAGCTAACCCCTTTTTTTCCCATTACCCCTTCTATTTTCTCTTGAATCTCAGATCCTTGACAATAAACTTGTTGTTGTCACTATAAATATATCTCAGCGTTGTGGTATTATGCAAGGAGCTGGTCCTGAGTTGAACAATACAGGTAGGGGTGTACGCTGTTCCCTTTGGAACAGAAGACCTGTTATTGCTAATGTTTAGCCTAGAAGGGGCTGGTGAATACTTCAAAAGGCTTTGAGATACACCTGTTACCCTGTAGCAAAGTAAGGACTTGCACAACCCAGGGATTTTTTTTGAATGGCTAATGGACTGGTGCAGTCAGAAAACCCAATTAAGCACAAGCAAATCTCTCTCTCTCTCTTTCTCCTTCTCTGTCTCACAGTGGAGGCAAGGGAGTAACAGGATGAATGACAGTCCTAGGTAGCCAGAGAACCACCATTGGATTGTATTACACTAGTCAAGTCAGGAAGTCATGAATTGTGGCAAAGTTGAAATCTGACAGGAGGGGGTTCAGTCTTCTGGTTAATTAGAGATGAACAGTACCATTTTCACACTTACTGCTATTCCAGTGCCTAGAAATAGTGAGCAGGTGAGCACAGAGGTTTGGATTACAGCATGTGGAGAAATACAATTCTGTTTTGTGGAGAATATTGATATCTTGAAATTCCATTTCATTTTGATTTGAAACAAAATCCAAAAATTGTAAATTCTGAAAAAGGGAACGGAGCCTGAGTTTTGGGCCAGTCCACTTGGTGGGCCAGATGGAAGACAATCCATATGTTGGGCTGCCCTGATGCCTGTATTTTGTTGGAATGTTGTCAAAATTGAACAGGCATCATGGAACATTTTGATTTCAATGAATCAGCAAATTCTGCAGAAAAATATTTTCTCAGAAGTTTTATAACCTGCTCTAATTTAGGTTCATCTTAATTATCTCAAGTAAGACACGCTCACTCAGAGTGAGCTGATTCAGCAGGTGTGTTCTTCATAATCTTGCCAGGTACCCATCAGCATCCCTTCAGTCTTTCCTGGATTCAGGTTCACGTCACTGATCTCAGCCCAGACATTTTCTTAGCTGGAAGAAGTGGTGTTTGTAACTGATTTTAGGTGATCAGATAGTCAAGGGAAACTCTCAAAGTTTATGGATAAACAGTCTCCATACATTCAGATAACCATCTGAATGGATTGAAGACTTGTAAAGAGCTTGATAGTGAAGACAGATTATTTTTAGGAGTAACGCTTACCTGGATGCATATAGCAGTGTGTTGAAAGCCTGGCTTGTACAGGTCAGGTTCTGAGTTCATACTGACACTTACATGAGAAAATGATAGTCCAAGGAATGTATCAGATCAAAATGTAAACCACAGAAATGAAATCTTCTATATTCTTATAGACTGCCAGTCAACACTTTAAAGGCATAGTCACAATTTGTATTTAAAGTTTAAAAAAAAGTCTTGAGACTTATCTGGTAGGCCCTCCTCCAGTGTTCCCTCTAATTTTTTTCAATCCATGTATGGAATAAATTTTATGTGCACTGCGGTATGTGCAGATGTGCACTGCCAGTAGAAACACATGCTGCCAGCTGTGGGCTCTTTAGGTGCTCTGCTAATCAGTTGGGTGGCATTTGAATCTTTCCTGGGTGGCTGCCCAAGTGCTCAGCTTACAGGGAACACTGCCTTCCTCCCTATATCTCCTCACTCATTGGGGAATTCTCATATTCCACATTCTCTCTCTCTCTCAGAATATTATTCACTGAAAATAGAAGGAGCTTTGTTTACTCTGTTGGATCACTCTCATTTCTATACAAAGCCCATCCTCTGCTGAATCAACAGGAAAGAATATATATATATATATATATATATATATATATATTTGTGATGGGCTGACTGATAAAAAACAAATCAAACACTTCACAGCAGAAGGGGAACCTGGATCTCTGTTAGCTGGCTTGGTGAAATCAGAAGGTATGTGGTTTGCTTGGGGAGGAAAAATAATGAAATTAATTTTGCTTTATCAATTGAATCTCAATGCTACTTCCATTAATTCCCCTTTCAAAACCTACTTACTCCAGAAAATGGAGTGCTCAGGGGTATGGCTCAGCATATATATATGGCACTGTCTAAATAATAAGTAATTATATTACCTTTTTCCAAAGTCAGCAGGTAACAAAGCTATTCACTTTCACTGATGGATGGACCGAGATTATTAAGAGTAATGTATCATTGGAAGCAACTCATTTCCTTATATTCATTATATGATTTCAGCAACACATTCGGAATACCACCTTGTAGAAATTTCCTGTTAAACCATTTGAACCTGAAATCTGTGTTTGTATGTAATATAAGTTACTCTAGTAATCGTTTGAGGCGATTGCCCATATATATACACACACTCACACTCTCTTGGTAAGAAACATGACCCTGAAGAATGAACTCAAACTTTTAGCACAAATATCAGTTGAAATCTCTTAGAGATCTGCAAACTTTGCATTTCATCTGCAAATGGTGTGGAAAGTTAGATAGCTGTAATTGGCATTTCCCACCAAACTGGAGTTCACATCCAACCGTTAGAATGTCTAGGCAGGCCTTGTGATAATGATCCTGTTATTGTCCTGGAAGTCTAGAGATAACATACATTCAAAATGCTTTTTCTTCAATTAGAAAAGAGTGTACTCAGTCCATTTAGACCAGATTTGATAAATTAGAAATAGTTGAGTACATTTCACTTGGATTTTATTATGCAAATATTTTTCCAGGCTCACAGGTCATACTTCTGCCAGCTTCCCCTATTTCCCGACTCCCCTTCACATTTTTGAAATCTTTGCCAATGTAATTTTAATGACAACGGTGCTGTGCCCCCTGCTCACTATGCTTACCAACCCCCCTCTCTCTGGGGATAGGTTTCTGGCTGGGAAGAAGGGGGAGGAGTGGGTTGGGGGTAGGTGTGTGGCCAGGGAGAGGGGGGAGGAGCAGGTTGGGGGTGCGGGGTCTTTGTGGAAAGGGTGAGTGAGGAGTCTGGGGTGAGGGGGTCTCAGTGGGCTGGGGTGCCCCGGCTTCCTCCCCTTCCCCACCCAGGAGAGTCAGGTTCACCCTGGCTCTCCCACTGAGGCTGGGGTCTTCCCGGCTCCCCCCACAGCCACCAGGGAGGGCTAGGCTGAGGCAGCCCCAACTCTCCCCTCAGCTGCAGGGGAGGACTCAGCCCCGAGACCAGCCCGGCTCTGGCTCTTCGCTCCCCGGCCACCAGGGAGGGCCCAACCCCAAGGCTGCCCTGGTTCTTCCCCCCCTCCTGGCTGTCATAGAATCATAGAATACTAGGACTGGAAGGGACCTCGAGAGGTCATCGAGTCCAGTCCCCTGCCCTCGTGGCAGGACCAAATACTATCTAGACCATCCCTGATAGACATTTATCTAACCTACTCTTAAATATCTCCAGAGATGGAGATTCCACAACCTCCCTGGGCAATTTATTCCAGTGTTTAACCACCCTGACAGTTAGGAACTTTTCCCTAATGTCCAACCTAAGCCTCCCTTGCTGCAGTTTAAGCCCATTGCTTCTTGTTCTATCCTCAGAGGCCAAGATGAACAAGTTTTCTCCCTCCTCCTTATGACACCCTTTTAGATACCTGAAAACTGCTATCATGTCCCCCCTCAATCTTCTCTTTTTTTAAACTAAACAAACCCAATTCCTTCAGCCTTCCTTCATAGGTCATGTTCTCTAGACCTTTAATCATTCTAGGAGGGCCTGGCCCCAAGGCCTCCCTAGTCCTTTCTTCCCTCCTTATTAGGGACGCATTCTGCTCTGTTCAACTATCTCAACATTTTTCTAGTAAGGATGAGAACACATCTAGACATTTCAGTAAAACAGACAGGAAAAAGGAGAATCCAAGTAATCCCTTAGAAAAGTTTACAATCTCTTATGAGAGAAACTGAATCTCTTTCATGGTGCCCTCACATACTAAGCAGATTTTAAAAATTAAAACTCCCATTGCCTTTTGGATGGGATGATTGAATCCGTTTATATTTTCAAGCTTCAACTTCCATGTCCTGAAGCCCATTATTAATATAGTGAGCCATGTCTTCATCCAGTTGTATTTATCAAGTTTAAACATATTTGATACTTATACCTTCCCTCAGCTGAAGTCTGACATTAATAAACAAATTTTTAGTTGGTAATCTAATTGATTCTGTGACATTGAGGCCAAACCCAAAATCTAAGATGCCCACATACAACAAATGAACTAGACACCATGAATATATGTCATTTGCATTGTTTTAGCCAGGCTAGCCTCAGAGTATTAGAGAAACAAGTTGGGTGAGATAACATCTTTTATTGGACCAACTTCTTCAGAACTCTGTGTAGCTCGACAGTTTGTCACTTTCACTGACAGAAGTTGGTCCAGTTACAAAATATTACTTCACCCACCCTGTCACACCAAGGACAATGAAAAACGCACACATTCATGATCCATGAAATTATGTTCTAGCCAAAGAGGTTTTGTTTTTAAGTTTACTTCTACCTAATCTGATTCTCAATAGTTAAAATCCAGTTAAAGTCTAGTTTCCTCCTTGAAATCCTCAAAAACATTGTATACCAGGAGAGCCAACAGCCTTCGTGGGCATCTGGGCGAGATAGGGAGGGAGTTCTGGCTCTCCACTCCCAGAATGCATGCCCTGAATCCCCTCTCCTAGCCCTCAGAACCTCACATAGCATGCAGCACAGTGCTCCAACGGTGATTTAAAAGGCCCAGGGCTCTGGCTGCCACCACTGCTGTAGTAGGAATGACAGTGGCTGGGAACTAAAGAATTTCAACCTGTATGTCTAACACCATTATTATGGCTGCCACAGTCAGTCTTGAATTTAGGAGGGTGTGAATTCCCTTTTTTCCAGTAAGTCCGAGAGAGTTTAATAATGACCTCAATTTAAAAAAAATTAAAAGATATTGTATATTGTTTGCCTTTCATAACTTCATTGTATGGACAGTGTCATTATTATATTATATGTTCAAATTTTTCAATTAGGTAACTCCCCAATTTCTCTATTTCTTTTTTGTCAGTAATTAATAATAGTTAGTCAAAGTCTTAGAAAAACAGACAGTTACTTGACCACAGACATGACATCTACAAATTTTCAGTTCTGCAATAAAAAATTGACTCTATAAAGATGGACATTACATTGAGGGTATGTCTAGACTACAGAGCTTTTCTGGGATACCAGGGAACTCGTCTGCTTTTTCTTCTCACCCTGCTTTTATCCATCTAATTCGTTAATAAAGCATTGATCACTGGATACATTATCTAGGACACAATGTGCAAAATGGAACAAACACTTGATACTGTGCCTTGAAATGAAACAGCCATTCCTCAAAAATATGTGCATAAAAATGTAACAATAATACAATAAAATTAGTGAAATCCAGTTTTATTACAGGTCAGACTTGCAATATTAAACTCAAATTAATAATGTGGATGCTTCTGGCTCTTAAGCCCATCCAACATGCTAGGCCTTAGATCATCCACATTTTTCACCAGTTCAAACCCCACTAGCACTAACTTGAACTCTGCTAGTGTCAACTATCTTCCTAGCTTGGGAGGTAGGATGCAATGTAGATGCACCCTATTATGCCCAAGTTTTCCTTAATTAATTAACTGTTACCCAGTCATCTAGGTAATTAACAATTCACAGATGGATCTCAATTGATTCCTTCTCCTTAGCGTATTCCAGGAGGGCTGGGTACCAGACAGAAGAGCTGAACAAGCTGCTCTGAAAATGACTCTTCAAGCTGCATCTCCCTCATGTCTATTACTAGCTTATCTACTATCCTTATGCAGATTCCCAGACACCCTAAAGGCCTTCTGTGGGATCCATGGCAGGTGTGCTCTTAAGGCAGGTGACCCTCTTCTACATATAGTGGGGAGGAGATCCTCCTGCCTCAGTGGGGCATAGTGTAATTTTAATGAACCCTTATTCAGATAAATTGGAGTCATGTAAATTTGTATGGACCTCAGGATTTGAATCTATATGGCAAAGGATGCAAAATATTGCTGCTCACTACAGGAACATAGAAAACAATTGATGGTGCACAAAAAGGAATGGAATTCATCTTTCTCTTTTCTCTGTTGGCTGTAGTAATAGGAACAATAAAACTCAACTCTTTTTGTCTCACTTATGTAAGCAGCCATGACTTTGAAAACACATCAAGGAAGATCTGCATCTCATTTGTGCAATCCCTTTCAATGCAGTCACAATTTGTTTCAGAATGGTGTGTAAGGATTCTGATTCAGCAAAATACATAAACATGTGCTCTTACTGTGGTTACTAATGCACTTAAAGTTAAGCACATGTGCTCCAAGGGATCCAAGCCAGCATGGTAAACACCTTGCAGGATCTGAGTTCCAAGACCTTGAATGTAAGGGGCCAATTTGGGCAACTCCTTCTACAACATGGGAGTTTTTGTTTGTGACAAGTTAATATGCATATATCGGGAAGGGTTTTTTTTTTTTTTTAACTTTTTACTATGCTCGCTATGCACCCTCCCCTCTTCCTGGGGCTGCTTTTGCAGCCAGAGAGCCTAATGACATCATTCTGTCACATGGCAGGAAAAACTTTTATATATATATATAGAAAGAGAGATTTCAGGGTTCCAAATTGTAGTCTCTCCCAAAGATTTTCAACTTTTCACAACCTCTAAATACAGTGGATGTCAGCAGACCTCTAGAGACACCAAATATCTTCCCATTTTCTTAAATGTATGAGATCCAGACAATAAGGGCCTAATCCAAAACCATTGAAATCTTTCCGTTAAGTTCAATGTACCTTGGATTGGGCCCTAAATGCTGGTCATTGATCTACAATTTGAATATAAATAAGGATAGCTCTTATCTATGTTCTTGGCAATTCTTTATTTTTCCATCACATAACCAATTATAAAGTTAATCAAAGATGCTGCAAAAGATTAGCAAGTTTAACATGTTTTCCCTATTGGTTCTGAATTTCATTGTACCCTCAAATGCTGTTTTCTTACTCTGTCTAGCTGACCCTATTGTGTAGTGTAGAACATAGTTACCAACCAATTTAGACAACACAGTATAAGGTATACAGCTCAGCTTTGGGAATTATTACCTCACTCTTCAATCTTGTGCCTTTTCAACAAGCAGGAATGGTGCTGAAGTTTTTCCAGGCTAATCCTATTACTTCTCGGTAGATTGACTCATGATCTAGGGTCATGTTTTTATTTTAAAATTACTTTTAGTATTACTTTAAGGACAACTGAATTACTTGTTTTACTGTGGGAGATGATACCACAGCTAAAATGATCCATGCTGGACTACAGTTTTGTATGTCACCTAGAAGCTAAAAACTGCATTTAGGACTTCACCTTTGGCTATTTTTTTTATGTTAAGTACAGCAATATCCTAAATCTACATTTCACAATAGCTTCAATTTGTGGGAAAAGAGAATATGAAAACCAAGCATCACTAACAGTTGAAAATGGAATCTAATGGAAATCAAATCATCCCACAAAATCCATTTGACACTTATTTATAGAGCTGGCCTTGAGCTTATTAATACTTATGAACAAAGGATTTCCCACTTGTCTCAAATGGATACTGAATGCCAGCCCACCCACACATCTCTAGTGGCAATTGCTTTTTGAATATTCTAGATAAGAGACTCCTAATTTGTAACATCGCCCCCCACACTCCAGAAAAAACTTTAGTACACAGGAAAAACAGGAACAGGATTACTGTTCACTTCCTCGCTTGCCTGCCTCTGGCTTGGCAAGCTGGTACAAAACCTTGCCAAGTGTGGCTGACCTGCCAGGCTCCTGGGGCATATGCATTCACTACGTTTAAGTTGGCATTTACTTTGTCAATCAAGGAAATGGCAGGCAAACTGGCTTGCTGTTCAAAATACCCACCATCCCACTTGCTAAGGGAAAATTTCCCCCCCATTGAAATCTACATTGTTTGATTCTGTAAGCTCTGAATTTTGGGCTACTTTTGAATCACATTTTTTAAATCACTGCTATTAGTGCAAGGGTTAAATTTAAAAAGTGTGCTAAAGTGACTGAAAAGAGACATACTGTCCGCTCCACTGAATTGTTGTATCAATACATATGCCAAATGAAATCTCATTTGGAGTTGAAATCCTACAGAAATATGCTCTCTTGTCTTTTCTCAGTAAGTTTGTACCAGCTTGTTTTTTATTCTCTTTATGTAAAAAGCACACTTTACAAATGTGTGCTAGTACACTTTTGTTATACACAATGGAACAATAGACAATCTCTCAAATTGATGCTGGCTACTTGTATTTTTGTATTTTTCCATTTTCTTCTAAGAATCCATGAATAGTAAGAGTGACAGAAATAACTGGTTCATCCTTATCTGCATTAAAAGAGAAGACTACTTTAGTTTCTTCATAAACCTATGAGCACATCCATCGTAGGCCAGATTCTTTTGCACCTACCACTCAAAATGTTTTGAAAATATAATTCCTGAATTTAATAATTATGATTAATTAATTTGTATAGCAGTAATCCCCAGATTTTACTAGGTCACGCACACACACAAAATATCCCTGCCCAGGAAGAATTTCAAATCTAAATGGACAAGATAGAGAAAGGGAATAGTATTCACCCCATTTTCAGATTGGGAACTCAGGCAGAGTCATTGGGGTAATAATCATGCAACTTTACTGTCAGGGTGAGTTTTGGAATAGACTTCAAAGAGCATTCAAGCTCAAGGTGATTGTTAAGATCATGGATAAAAGTCAAGCAGGGAACTGTACTCAGCTTTCCTTTCACAAACAATTGTTGACATTACACTATGCAATTAATTAATTAGTTACAGTTCTTGTCTGTTTCTGTCTACTTTGCAAAACATAGCTATTCCTATTCTCCTCCGCAGATGGAAGCTCTGCAAATAAAGGTTTTCAAATAAAGGTTTTAATTGGGGATAAAGTGCTTTTATATGTGTTTTGCCATGGATCAGCGATATATGGAAAATGCTTTCAACTCCTGTTCCCAAATTATTACTTCTGAGGAAGAAACACATGAACATATAAACTTCTGCCATGCATGAGAGGTCAGTGGAGTAATTTTTGCCCATGTGTTTTAGGTTGGCTAAAACTAGGTATCATTTGAAAATGTTTTATATTAAGTTGCTCACCATTGGCTTGGCTTGGCCCATACCTCTTCTTAGTCCTCATTATATTTTTGTCCCTTGCATTAAAATTGCCAAAATCATTCCAGAACTGAGTCCATTGTAAATAAGTAATGTTATATTTTCCCTCCAACAGTATTTGAATGTCATCTCATTTTTGTGACTCTTTACTATTGCACAGTGGAATTTCACATTTTAGAATTATACTGTCACCTCACAATTAGAGAACTTCTTCTGTATTGTGCAGGCTTGCTGATTCAGGATGTCCAATGGAAAATTATAGCAATTCATCAACTTAAGGCTAGGGAGTCATCTTTTATTATAAAACCTTCAGCTTCTGGATGATTGTAAACCACAGCAGACAGAATTACTCCCATTGTATTCGTAAGGGGCTTTTTGCTTCCCAGGAAAGAAAAACAGATATACTAAAGTTGTCTTTTTCTAACCACCATCTTCCAGTAGGCTCTAAATAGCCTTGCATGTGAAGCATATCCCAAATTAGAGTTGGCATTTGTTCAAGGCCTATTATGACTTCTGAGGAACTTTGGCTCCCCCAAAACTATCAAGATTGATGCTGAATTCTCTCTGTTGCTTGCTCTGGACAGAGCTAGGAGGAAGTGGTTGACTGTAGTTGATACTAATAGAAGGATGAGGAAAGAGGAAACAAGTTTCTGACAGAGCTGTTTGGCTCACTGCGGGATAGCCAAAAGAGGCTGATATCAGGCAGCTGCAATAAAACACATAGTTTCACCAGTCAGCCTGCACAGAGTGAAATGATAACTATTATCTTGGTAATTGCTTTGTGTGATTTATCCATTCCTTTTATTTCTTGGGAAAATAGTACAGAGAAGTTAGAACTCTTGTTCTAAAGGCTTCATACATTAAAGTCCAAGCAACAATCACCTCTAGTGTATGCTGGTCATTTAGGGTACGTCTACACTGCACGCTTTTTTCAGAATAAGCTATTCTGGAAGAAATACTCCAAAATAGCTTATTTTGAAATAGTGCATCTACACAGCAAAGGCCCATCAAAATAGTGCTGAGCTATTTCAAAATAGGACGTCCACACTCATTGGGGATGCTGAATTGCATTTAAGGCCCCCCAGAAGCACTTCAGGCCATGCATCAGAACAGTGCTCTCTTCCTGGAGCTGCTGCCTGAGGATATCTGAAGCTCGAGCTTAAAGGAACCCCCCTTGTACAGTCATGTCTCAGGTTCTTCTCCTTTGCCTGCCTCATTAACGGACAGCAAAGCCTTTTCTCTGCCTGCTGTGGTTGCCCTTGTGGACACCTCACCTCTCTAGCCATAGAGGCTGACCTTATCCCAGCAGTCGATGGCTCTTATATGTCTTGGTCCACCTCTTGCTGCAGATTCTGTGGGCTGCATTCCAGGCCCTCCAGGAACAGGACCCCCATCTCATTGTGGGGCAATTTCTGTCTGCTCTCTGGGTGCTGCTCCATTCCACCCACCCTCCCCTACACATCTAGCACTGCCACTTCTGGCAAGTAGACACCAGCTCCGACTGGTGGGACCAAATTGTCCTGGAGTGGTGGGATGACCAGCAGTGGTTCCAGAATTTCTGCATGTGGAAGGAGAACTTTCTGAAGCTGTGTGAGTGCCTCACCCCTGCCCTCAGGCAATGGGGCACCCAGATGAGACCCACCATCCCCCTAAAGAAGCAGGTCACCATTGCCATCTGGAAGCTCACCACACCAGACAGCTACCGTTCCTGTGGGGAACCAGTTTGGTGTGGGAAGATTGACCATCCAGGGCTGTGGTTATGCAGGTATGGTGCACTCATGCTATTGTCCCAAGAGGGTGCTGAACTGAACTGCTGGAGTTGGCTTCCTTAGGCAAGAGGGTGATGGTGGTGGTGGAAGCCCTCTCCCCGGGAGGTTTTTCAGTTCTGCTTTCACAAAGCTCTGATGGGGGATGGGGCAAGTCAGGGTTGCTTCTGGGCTGGTGCTGGGCATTGGGAGGTCCCTTCCCCAGGATCCGCCACTTCTCCCACCCACACAAGAGTCACTGTTTCCACTCAACCTGCCTTTAAAGGCTGGGTTGGTGCTCCATAGAAGGCGGTTTCACCGGTTCAATCAGCAGTTCCCCAAAATATCCCCAGTCCCTGCCCAGTATCACTGGGTAGGTAAGGGTTGGGGCCAGGCCAACTTCCAAGGCCTCCTCACACCTCCCTACTCTTAAGGACTCCTGGGTGCGGGGGTAGGCCTTCACTTCCCTATGAATATATTGAAGCCTAAAGGTGCCCCTAAGGAGGGCCCAGGTTAGGCATGAAAGTGCACCATATCAGGGTCTGAGCACAACCAGAGTCAATTAGCCCGATTGTTTCTGTCCCATTTACCTACAGCAAGACGTTCAGCTTTGTGGGGTTCTGATGACATGCTCGTGTTTGTGGGGTCCAGAGCTTTCCAAAGTTACATGCCATGTATGGGCAGTCCCTGGACCAATGCCCAATGCCCCACATGTAAAACCCCAGTCCTGATCCAGGGTGGCTTTGGGGTTGTCTCCCCTGGGTGCCTGGGAAGACGGGCCTTGGTAGGCTTCCCTGATCCTGGGGTTCAGGAGGGACCCTGGCTTCAGGTCCGGGAGACACATGGTCTCCTGAACAGAGAGCTGGGGGGGCTGGTCCTGAGCTCGAAGTTGGAGTATATGGGTACCAAGGAACCCGCAAGCCCTTCAGGGCCTGGGGAGGGGCAGAGGATGCTGAGGTCCCCCTCATCCCGGCTAGTTCTGTCCATCAAGGTTGTGGTGCTTTTGGTCACTCTAGGGCCTGAAGCAGGTGTCATCCCTGGGGAACTGGTCGCCAGATAGTTCTTCACCGGGTGACCACCCTATCTGGGTGGTTCTGCCCAGCCCATTCCTTCCCCCAGGGGGTAAGATCTGGGTGAACTGTTTGAGCACGATCTGTTCAGCGACTTGCACCTCTGTCTTTGTCTCCAGCTTCAGCCATTTCCAGAAGGCATAGCGCATCTTCTGGGTGATGAGGCAAGGCTGGGCTCCTGGTGGATATTGTCTCCCCCCAGAAGCATTGTCGGAACGTCTCCTCCAAGATGTCCAGGACATCAAGGATCACTGCTTTTGACCTGGGCATAGTCCTGAACTGCAATGGGGTCTACGGTGCAGTACGCTGTCTGGGCTAGTCCTGTCAGGTATGGGGCCAGCACAGCTGCCCATTTTGCTCAGGCCCACCGAGCTATGATGGCCACCTGCTCAAATGTTTCCAGAGACATCTTGGGATCATTGTCTGGCCCCATCTTGGCAAGCTTGATAGACACCGGCACGAGTGCCAGCACCTCAGCTGGGGTTGTGGGTTTTAGCAGGGAAGTCACCTGTTGCATCAGCTGCTGTGATTGGGCTACTAATTCTCTGACTAGCTGTTGCCACTGCTGGGCAATCTGTTGGAATAGCTGCTGCTGATGATGATGCTGGTTGGTGTTTTCCTCTGCCATCCACTTCAGCAGCAATTCCATCTCTCTTCAGGGGCAGGACCCACACTTACTTGTTCTATTGCTGTCTCTTTAATAAGGCCCTTCAGCAGGGCTGGGCATTGCCCACATTCCCCACCACTTGTGGCCAGGTCTCTCTGGCAGCGGGGTGGCCTAATGGTTAGACCCCGGGATTATATGGCAGGAAAGGGGTGTAAACTACTGCCACCAGTGCCCTGGGCCTAGGAACTCCAGCCCACTATGTTAGTCCAGGCCTTACATTTCGGGTGTCGCCCCAAGAGTCCCAATTTTCCCTCTCAGTGAGGGTTTCTAGCAGGTTTGCCCCTCCCATTTGTCCCAGGGCGGGGCAGGGTTGGAGACTTACTGTCTCCTGTGGCTGTCTCAGCAGACAGGCTTTGGTGCAGGCCCTGCCAGCTGCAGAACCACACTCCTGTCTCCTTGCTGGTCAGCAGCTAGCTGAGCCAGGTTCCCTTCTTTTACCCTCCCTCCTGGCCTGGCATTGGCTGCACGTAAAGTGGGGAGGGGCTAGCTGGGCAAAAAAGCTTTGTTTAACTCCTGCACTGCTTGGCCCGCTTCTCACTCCCTCACAGGCTGCACAGAAGAAGTAATTTGCACTACACACAAAACCAAGTTCTACTGGCCCTACACAACCCAGGTGCTATGTTACAGACTGTTGAGGGCCATGTACTGGAACATAACTATTTACACAGTGAATCTGTGAGTGATATCTCTCATTCACAGAGCAGTCCTATAACATTCATAGTCTTATATACAAACAGAAAGAGAAGAAGGGGCAGGAGTGGGAATGGTCAATCAGTGCAGAGGAGAGAATGTTTAGAGTGAAAACTACAAATAGCAGTCTGAGGACATCATCAGTGTCCCATGGTTGCTGTTCAAACAGATCCTACAGCTGCTCTGCTGGCTTTGCTTTCTGACTGACTTCCCTCTGCAGTTTTAATCCACAGTTTATTTTCAAAAGGTCATTTGGCTGGAGGAAGGAGAGGTTCCCAGAGAGGCTTGTCTCTCTTGCATGTTTTCATGCCAATGGGGTACTGAGAGAAGGGGTATATCCCACTCTTACCTCCTTCCCAGACCCATCTGGCAGTCAGTGACTGCTTAAACTACTTTCTGCTGCTGAAAAATTTGATGTGTGATCTTCAGGTGTTTCCATCCCCCACTGGGATGTGCAGCTTTAAGTTTTTCTCAGAAAAAAAACAAACTTTTTAGGCTGCTAAACTATTGTATTTGAAAGAATTCTAGACTGCATGTAGAACGTATTTGTTTCTTTTGCCTTGATAGAATATGCTGTGTAAAGGCAAAATGTTCTGGTTTTCTTTTGTGTGAGACTTTTGGCACATGTCTTACTCACAGCGCTAGTCAATAATCAGCCTCCTGTAATGTCACACAAAAATACAGAAGGAAGAATTGGTGCACTAAAAAAGTCCCCTGAAGTCTCCAGTGGGGCTTTGAAATATAAACTGTGGCTCAGAGGTTCTCTCCTACTTCTATTCAACCTGTCTGTGTTACTTTGTATTTATAAACTGTGCACTCTACTAGTTTAGGTGAAATACAAAGGCTTTTCATTTTTATGTTTGGGTTCAAAATAAATTCATTCACGAAACAACAGATATTTTCCTCAGACTCCCTATGGATTTGTGTGTTGAAGCTGGATATCATTTCACAAAGGCAAGCCAACAATTTTAAAACAAGTAAGTAGAACAGAAGGACATGTGAATGTTGAATTGAGAATCAGGGAGGTATTTTTAATGTGATGTGAGATTTCATTGGTGCCTAATTAGATAAACATTATACATAGCTATTCTCAATTTTCACTAGTGTTGTGGTTAGATAGAAAAAACATTTAAGTACCACTTTTGGTGAAGAAATAACTCTATTCACCAATGAAATGCAGCTACCTCTGTGGTGCAACACATCAGCAGTGTAATGGCAAATAAAATAGTTCAGGATAAGAAATGAAGAAAAAGTAAAAATGAAATGATAAATGAAACAACATAAATGATCAAAATGTAATTTTCTTCACTGGTGTTACTTAGTGATGGATGCTTTTTGCCATTCCATGAAAATTCCGGATGTCTCAAAACATTTCCATCTCAAATTGGGAAGAATACTAGAAATCAAATACATACATACATACATACACGCACATATATATATATATATATATATCCAAAAAGCCCCCCCCCATCAGCTCAAGTCAATCAAAAATTTTCTGTAAAGTTGAAAAAAAATCCTTTTTACTTAGACTATTTATTCTTTTTTAAATTGGTTTAAATTTCTACATACAAATTCATGTATAACAGGAAAACAGTACACTCTTGTTCTGAAAATGTGAAAACAATATTTCAACTTAAAAAAAAAGATGTTTGCAAAAAATTTTCAAGCTGAGAAATTCATCAAAACAGACTTTCCAACAAAACTAGGAGTTTCAATTAACTGAATTTTTTATGAAAAATTTTCTCATCCAAAAATTCTCCAACAACTCCAGTGTTAATATACTTGTTCTTGAAACAGTGTCATGAGACTTTTAATTATTACAAATGGAAATGCCTGTGAGTTGTGTTTCATTCAAAAGACAGTAACTTCCAAGAGAGCAGTGATCTCAAAATACCATGCTGGGGAATTGGGTCAGTGCTGCCTGAGGTTTAGGAGTATTTCCTGCTGCTGACTCACCAATGTACTCTTAGAGCTGGTCAAAACTCCCAGATTCTGTCCTATAAGAAATTCCACTATCTTGAAAAGTTTGAATGGTAATTCCTAGCCATAAATAAATAAATACATCTAGAAACTCCAAACTTCTCATAAAAATACATTCATAATTTTTATTTTGGGAAAATAGAACCATTTTGGCTACCTCCACCTCCTGGAGGACTTTCTGAGCTACTCCCAGGGAGTCAGGGGCAGAGTGGGGAATCCCCTAGAATAGGTAACAGCCTGGAGTGTTTTCAGGAAACTCCCCTGATACAAATCTTGGAGCATATATACCCTGAGGCCGCCTACTCCAGCCAATGCTTTCAGTGTGTCCAGAGGTTCCAGGATCTCTGCTGGAAAGTGGGGAGCTTAGAAATCCAGACAGCCCCATCTCAAACTGGACTCTTGAGGCTTCCAGTCTCTCTGCCATGGAAGTGAACCCTACACAATGAGAGTCCCTCCTAGAGATAAGGTTTTCGGGCTTCTTGCTTTGCAGCAGGGACCCAGAAAGCCCTAGATCCCCAATTCCTGGAATCTACATAGCAGAGATGCATTTGAGTCACAAACCATAGAAATTTTGGAGTCCCCGGTAGCCAGCCAGTTGAGCAGACAGAAAGCCACAGAAGCCTGCCTGTATGTCTACAAAAATTAATGGAAACAAAAACACAACATTGCACAACATTCTGGGTTTGACAATCAGCATTTTCTGAAGGAAAAACTGATCTGTTGGAAAGTTCCCAAGCAGCATACTCCACTACCTCCTCCTGGAAGGTTTGCCAGTCAACTGAACCAATTATACTTCACAAGTGAGATCGGGTAAGTGCAACAGCAATATTATGTTAATTCCAAGGCACAAAAGCATTATAGCAAAAGTTATAGGATAAGGGGATATTCTGATGATGAGATTCAGATACAAAGGATGGATGGGGGAGGAGGGGTGTTTCCTCTAGTAATAGAAGAAATCACTAGATTGATTTACACATTGCTCGTGTCAAGGTACCCGGTAGGAAAAGCGTCAGATTTCCATTTGAATTTGTCTCTAATCTGATGCAATTCCAGCACACGATTTTCAAGATAGACACTGCTATGATAAAAAGTAAGCCAGCAAATGGAGAGAAAGAAAGAGCAAGAGCTCAACAGCAAGAGTTTAGTCAACCAATGAAAACTGGATAAGGTGAGTTACATTGATATTGATGATTCATACTTAACCTTAGTGGTTTGTTTGCTTGCCATATGCCAGTATGACTAACCCAAGGGTGTCAAAAATTACCATTGATCAATAGTTTGAAATTGCAGCTCTTGAACTTTCACCTTTAATTCTGCTGTGTTGTAATATGTGTCCAAACATCAGCCTTTTAGAATGATTCGTTCTGGCTGCAGATCAACATTGCACCGGCAGCTGCTGAATGTTAAACATACATTTTCAACCACTGAATAACAAAACCAATTTCTGTATAGAAATATAGAGAAGCAGATATATGCTTGAGCTACGTAAACATGGGCTGAAAGTATCTGGAAATCTCTGGACATATGGTGCAAACTGTGCTAGAAATCTAATATTGTAAAGCTCCTTTTGAAATGGATGTAGCTATGTATTCAGGATTCAGAGTTGGCTCTCTCTCTCTGTATATGTTGTGCAGAGTTAGTTGAATTCAATGGAAAGACTCCTATTGGCTTCAGTGGGCTTTGATACAGGCAAATAATCCTCAGAAATTGGAGCACAGTTTCAAAGAGCCCTTAAATCTTCACCATCTAAATTTGCACTTGCAATTTTGATGTACATAATGCAGAGTACTTGGCTACCTCCAATAATTTGCACATGCAAAACGCTGCCTGGTGTAGAAAAAAGATAAATTCCCAGCTGTATATGTTGCACATCTAATTACAGAATTTGATTTTCTGAATGCACAAAGTGGGACTGCTACATTTGTGAACACATAAGAACATTACTTGGCTATGTTACGATACTGCAGACAAGCAGGGTTTCGCAGGGATCTGTTGTGGGACCGGTTCAGTTCAATATCTTCATCAATGATTTAGACGATGGCATAGAGAGTATGATTATTAAGTTTGCAGATGATACAAAGTTGGGAGGGGTTGCAAGTACTTAGGGTCAAAATTCAAAATGATCTGGACAAACTAGAGAAATGGTCTGAGGTAAATAGGGTGAAGTTTAATAAGGACAAATGCAAAGTACTCCACTTAGGAAGGAACAATCCATTTCACACATACAGAATGGGAAGCAACTGTCTAGGAAGGAGTACTGCTGAAAGGGATTTAGGGGTCATAATGGATCACAAGATAAACATGAGTCAACAGTGTGACACTGTTGCAAAAAAAGCAGACATGATTCTGGGATTCATTTACAGGAGTGTTGTGAGCAAGACTCAAGAAGTCATTCTTCCGCTCTAATCTGTGCTGTTTAGGCCTCGGTTGGAGTATTATGTCCAGCTCTGGGCACCATATTTCAAGAAAGATGTGGAGAAATTGGAGAAGGTCCAGAGAAGAGCAACAAAAATGATTAAAGGCCTAGAAAACTTGACCTATGAAGGAAGACTGAAAGAACTGGGCTTGTTTAGTTTAGAAAAGAGAAGACTGAGAGGGGACATGGTATCAGTTTTCAAGTATCTAAAAGGATGTTACAAGGAGGAGTGGGAAAAATTGTTCTCCTTGGCCGCTGATGATAGGACAAGTAGAGCAATGGGCTTAAATTGCAGCAAGGGAGATTTAGGTTGAACATTAGGAAAAACGTCCTGTCAGGGGTGGTTATACACTGGAATAAATTGCCTAGGGAGGTTGTGGAATATTCATCACTGGAGATATTTAAGAGCAGGTTAGACAGACACCTGTCAGGGATGATCTAGACAGTGCTTGGTCCTGCCGTGAGGGCAGGAGACTGGACTTGATGGCCTCTCAATGTCCCTTCCAGTTCTAGTATTCTATGATTGTACGAATCTATAATTCTATGTTAAAAGAGATCAGTTGTTTTGGATAAAATATAATCATCTTTACTCCCTCTCATATTCATATGATTTTTTCTTGTTAATAAAACATCTATGGAGTGTGAGCAAAGTTCATACATAGAGTAGCCTTGAATCATCCTGGCCCATCATGCATGGTGAAGGAACGGAGTGTATGTATGTTTTACGGGAGGGGGCACAAAGGTAGTTTTGTGCCTTATTCAACCAACATTTCATGGCCAAAAAGGTCTTTCCTGTCCCTAACATAAATTAAAGCAACCTGTGGAGCCATTGCATCAGCTGAAAATATTTAGAATACATGGCCATGCTGTGGTGCAAACCCTCTCCCACAGAACACCCTCTGCTGTTGGCTGGCATAGAGACAGTTACATAAATTGTGTGCCTTCTGAGGAAACCCCTGAGTGAGAGGTATTTCACAGTGAGCTTTTAGTTCCTGCTTATGCCACTGAAATGTCTGTTGGACTGAGATTAAGGGGGCTGAGCTACTAATCTGTCTGAACTGCAACTGGACTGCAATAAGGCTATTTGTTGTCTCTGGTGACTGTGTTAGTTTGATCCAAACTGCTACTCTGATGTGCTTGATGGACTTACACGCAAATAGGTGATGATTGATTGGGCACAGTATAATAGTAATTAGCATTAACTTACATTTAAATTGTGACCACATGCTAAAGCATGAGAATTTTGCCTATGATCATCTTAGCCATTTTCACGTGGATGGTGTGCACTTCTCAAAGAAGCTGATATTTTCCACTTGGGACATACTGTCATGCATTGAGCATCGGTTAAGAGGTTTTCTAGTGTGGTACTGTATTATATGCAGCCTTCCGCCTTGTATGTAGCAATCTCCAGTGCAAGCTTCGAGAGATTCAAAATGAATGGTGGACCAAACTTGCAGAGAGAACTCAGCTTTGCGCGGATACCGGTGACTACAGAGGGTTTTATGAAGCCCTGAAGGCGGTGTATGGCCCTTCGCATTACATCAAGAGTCCCTTGCGCTCTGCAGATGGCCAAGTGCTCTTCACAGACAAGGTGTCTGTCCTGAACCGGTGGTCGGAACATTTCCAGACTCTCTTTAGCGCCAACCGCATGGTCCAAGACTCAGCAATCCATCGTATTCCACAACTGCCAGAGAAAATAGACCTGGATGAGAGTCCTACTCTAGAGGAGACTGTCAAAGCCATTAAACAGCTGAAAAGTGGCAAGGCAGCAGGAGTCGATGGAATTCCACCAGAGGTTTGGAAGCATGGGGGCCCAGCGTTGCACGCCAAACTCCACGAGCTCTTTGTCTGTTGCTGGGAACAAGGCAAACTACCACAGGACCTCTGTGACTCAGTCATCATCACTTTGTATAAAAACAAGGGGTAAGTCAGACTGTTCCAACTACTGGGGATAACTCTGCTCTCTGTCGCGGGAAAAATTCTTGCAAGAGTACTTCTTAACAGATTGGTGCCCACCATTGTAGAAGAACTCCTTCCAGAGAGCCAGTGTGGCTTCAGAGCTAATAAGAGCACCATCGATATGGTATTCATTCTTAGACAGCTACAAGAGAAATGTAGGGAACAGAACAAGGGATTGTATGCGTGACTTTTGTCGACCTTACCAAAGCGCTCGACACTGTGAGCAGAAAAAGTCTGTGGCTAATCATGGAGCGACTAGGGTGTCCCCCAAAGTTCCTCAACATGATCATCCAGCTACATGAAGACCAGCGTGGCCAAGTCAGACATGGCACTTACCTCTCAGAGTCCTTCTTAATACGCAACGGTGTAAAGCAAGGCTGCGTCCTCGCGCCGACTCTCTTCACAATCTTCTTCAGTATGATGCTCCAAAGAGCCGCAGTAGAACTTGATGATGAAGACGGTGTCTATATCCGATACCGTACTGATGGCAGTCTGTTCAACCTGAGGCGACTAAAGGCCCATACTAAGACAGTGCAGCAACTCATCCGAGAATTACTCTTCGCTGACGATACTGCCCTTGTTTCTCACACGGTGACAGCGCTGCAGCGCATAACATCCTGCTTTGCAGAGGCTGCCGAACTTTTTGGACTAGAAGTCAGCTTGAAGAAAACGGAAGTTCTCTATCAGCCCGCACCTCGGGAAGATTACTGCCCTCCCTGTATCACCATTGGCAAGTCAGAGCTGAAGACAGTTCATCACTTCAGCTACTTGGGGTGTATCATCTCCTCGGATGCCGAAGTTTATAAAGAGATTGATAACAGACTGGCAAAGGCAAACTGTGCATTCGGTAGGCTGTATAAAAGAGTCTGGAACAACAAGCATTTGAAGAAAGGTACGAAGATTGGTGTGTACAGAGCCGTTGTACTGAGTACCCTCTTGTACGGTTCCGAGTCATGGGTCACCTACTGGCATCATCTGCGTCTCCTTGAGCACTTCCATCAATGCTGCCTCCGCACCATCCTTAAGATCCACTGGAATGATTTCATCACCAACACTAAAGTCCTCGAACAGGCGGAGGTTACTAGCATCGAGGCCATCCTATTGAAGACACAGCTGCGTTGGGCAGGGCACATCTCTAGGATGGAGGATCATCACCTGCCCAAGATTGTGCTGTATGGCGAACTCGCCACTGGCCACCGCGACAGAGGAGCACCGAAGAAGAGGTACAAGAACTCTCTGAAGAAATCCCTTGGTGTCTGTCATATTGACCACCACCATTGGTTTGCTTTAGCCTCGGAACGAGAGGCCTGGAGACACACCATTCACCAGGCTGTCTCCTCCTTCGAGAATACATGTAGGGCTGGTCTTGAGGACAAAAGGACATGGAGGAAGAATCGTGACACCGCAGCACTAAACCAGAACAGAATTTTCTTTGCTGCCACTGTGGCTGAATCTGCCTGTCCCGCATTGGACTTGTCAGTCACCAGCGAGCTTGCATCAGACGTGGACAAACACCTTCCTAAATCTTCGTTCGCGGAGTTAAGCCATGACTGTATTATATACCAGGTAAATTTAAGAGCATATTTATCTGTGTTGGTTTCTCCTGACAGAATAAATTACATTTCCCGTTGGTGGGATTAGCATTATCGGGAGTGGTGATTGTTAATAAAGATTTGAAATGCTGTGCTGAAGGGTTTGTGTGGCACTATGGTTTTGTAAGAGTGCCTAAACTCTTCTAGCAAAGTCATCCACATGAGACTGCAGGCTTTGTCTGGATATTGAATGGGGCATAGACACTGGACAGCTAGGGAGCTTTTGATTTGAGCACTGAAAGTGAGAAGACCAATGGCAGCTTTCTCCATCTTCACAACTGTCAAAAGTGCTTGGCGATTGTTCAAATTATAAAAAAGATGCTGCCACATGGCCAGCACTTATGTTTTTGGCTGTGTCTTCATGGTCCATGGCCTACAGAAGACTGACTGGGTGTACATGAGAGGACCATGATACTGTTACCAATGGCAAATGATATTTTGTAGATTGGGCCTAAACCAGCTGTTATTGTTTGGTTGTCATATAATTTGGAGAAATATTGCATTATTTTAAAAAAGTGATTTCAAGGAAGTAACAAGCTCTTAGAACTTTTTCCTCTCTTAACAAAGCTTGTCTCAGTATGTTTCATATAGTCAAACACTGGGTCTCTTCTGCATTAGCTTGAAGGCTTGTCTGGAAGTGAAGTCCCACAGCTTGAGCAAGGGAATTCTTTGGAAAAATTACTAGATTAGAAAAAGGTTTCTGCAATTCATCAGATTGTTATCAATGTAGGGCATTGAGAAATCACTGTGGAGAACACTGCATAGCAGTGCATGCTAATCTGAACAAGAGCACACAGAAGTCATTAACGGTGTCAGTCACAGGAATCATTAGTCATGTTCTACCTAGCCTACAGCTTCACAGTGCTACCTGCTAATAGAAGTCAGCTAGCTTCTGAAATATCAGTGCCTGGGAAGTTCCTATTTCAAAGAAAATGGAATCTCTTCACTTCCCTAATAAGATTAGATTTACAGAATTTTATGATGGATGGCTGAAGTACAGCACAGTGGCTTTCTAAACAAAAGGAGCACAAGTACGCCTGATATATTTTTAAAGTTTCTGTATATGACACCTAATATATATTGTCCAACATAGATAATAATATAAGGATAATTGTACAAATAGAAAAGGCATAATGGAAATAAGAGTTTTAGAAAGACCTATTTGGTCATCTAATCTATCCCCTTACGTGCATAGGCTTGTTCACCAGGTTTTATAGCATTTTTTGACAGTGCAATATACTTGTAAATATTACTATTAATTACAATTATAATATTAAAAAACTATCAAATTTTCCAAACAAGAAAAATATATATGGACATCAGGAAAACATATATCTTATTTATATATAGTTTTAAATCAGTTTATTTAAATATTAAATGTAGGCAGATAGGTTATATTTGAATCAGCTGTTTTAATATTCTGTTGACATTTAAAAATTCTCTCCAGAGAATCCTTTTCACTTGCATCCTGGACTTCCTACTAACTATGAACCATCTTTTCGAAGAAGGGGACTTTTTACCTTCTTTCACTTCTGTCGTGTTTAGGGTGATTGGTTTGGTCTATTGATACTTTCCCCCAGATCAACTATTTTATGGAGCAGTGTAGTGTCTGAGGAAGGAAGACCGCCTCTTGCGACTTGGGAGTCCTCAGTGGAGAAGCTCTGTGCCGTGAACTGAGGTGGGCCTCTTGATAAAAAATTGGGACCTCTTTTCACCATATTTACTGTAGCCCCATACCTCCCAATTTACTTTATTTCCTCAGATATTACTGACATTTTGGGGGTGAGCTGACCTTGGGCTCCTGTACAGTTTTACTCCCCTGGCCTCCCCCCTCATCAGCCCTGATCCCAGGAAGTGAAGGGGGGAAACAGATGGCCAAAAGGAGTCCAAAGATTCTATTTTGCCTGAGGTAGGCAGCTCCACATAAGTGGAATATTTCCTTGGGGCACTATTGGCCAGTCAGGCTGCAGGAGGTGGTGCTAGCAGTTAGGAGGGGAGAAGGATGAAGAGATTAGTGCAGCTCAAGTGAATCCAGCAGGTTGCTTTTTTTCTGTGGACTTAAACTGACAGTTCCTGAGAAGATCAGCTACAGCTCCCCGCTAAAACTTGGCTGTGCTACTTTATTCTTGGCTGTGCTACTTTATTCTTGGGAAAGATAATGGCTATTAGTTACAGCTCTGGAAATGTCTCTGCTTCCCCTTCTGCTAGTATTGTTTTGGGGGACTCCTAGGGCTCCCACTCTGAATTTCTCTGAGCATCATGATCAACAACTTCAGTCCCTCCCATCCTGCAAAATGTATTAGAGACCCTGCAACTGACGGTGCCATTTGCCAGCTATGTACACATAGGGTCAATTTAGGTGCCATACCTAAAACTTGGTAGAGAAAAACTGCTCAGAAGGATGCAGACATCAAGCATAGTGAAACACATGGAGGAGAAAAAACAAAACAAAACTGCAAACTAGGTCAAGAGTTTGCAAGCAAGCACTATGTGTTATTACAGAGCACAAGCTAACATGACCAATATGTTCCATGAGATCATCAGCTCAATCTACCCCCATCACTTTTCAGAACATAGTGGAATGTCCTCACAGAGCACAAATATATGGTTAGGATCATTCTAGGAACACAGGAGGCTAAAGGAGACACGTGGCTTAAGTGTCGTTTATGCCAGGACATTATAGATATGCTTTATGCACTTCCTTAGAATCTGTCTTACATCTTATCCTCCACTTCACTAGGTTTTTCTGAAAAAAAAAAAATTTTGTTTTAAAGACTGTATTTTTATTTCATTTTATTTTTTTGGTGTGCCAGAATTAGGAAAACAGCCTTTTTTTCAGTGTCTTCTATGTCATTTGCATAAAAATACTGCTCAGGTTCTCTGAATATATGTTGCAAAATCTTCATCTTTTTCATTACATAGAAAACCATCCATATTGTATCTACAGCCATTTTATCCTTTTTTCTCAAAAAATCCCATCCTTCTGACCAGTTTTTCTCTATAAAGTTCATGGCATATAAACAGAGATATGAGGCTATGTCTAGACTGCAGGCTTATTGTGCAAGAAGCTTTTTGCAGAAGAGATCTTCTGCAAAAACTTTCTTGTGCAAGAGCGCGTTCACACTGCAAAAGAGCATCAGAAAAGCGATGCTTTTCAGACTGTGATCAGACTGTGAGGGAGTCCAAAAAGATCTCACCAAACTGAGTGATTGGGCAACAAAATGGCAAATGAAATTTAATGTGGATAAGTGTAAAGTAATGCACATCGGGAAAAATAACCCCAACTATACGTACAGTATGGTGGGGGCTAATTTGGCTATGACAAATCAGGAAAGAGATCTTGGAGTTATCGTGGATAGTTCTCTGAAAACTTCCACATGTGCAGCGGTCAAAAAGGCAAATAGGATGCTAGGAATTATTAAGAAAGGGATAGAAAATAAGACCCAGAATATCTTACTGCCCCTGTATAAAACTATGGTACGCCCACATCTTGAATACTGTGTACAGATGTGGTCTCTCACCTCAAAAAGATATTTTGGCCTTGGAAAGGGTTCAGAAAAGGGCAACTAAAATGATTAGGGGTTTGGAACGGGTCCCATATGAGGAGAGGTTAAAGCGACTGGGACTTTTCAGTTTAGAAAAGAGGAGACTGAGGGGGGATATGATAGAGGTATATAAAATCATGAGTGGTGTGGAGAGGGCGAATAAAGAAAAGTTATTTATTAGTTCCCATAATAGAAGAACTAGAGGACACCCAATGAAATTAATGGGTAGCAGGTTTAAAACTAATAAAAGAAAGTTCTTCTTCACAGAGCGTGTAGTCAACCTGTGGAACTCCTTGCCAGAGGAGGCTGTGAAGGCTAGGACTATAACAGAGTTTAAAGAGAAGCTAGATAATTTCATGAAGGTTAGGTCCATAAAAAGCTATTAGCCAGGGGATAGAAATGGTGTCCCTGGCCTCTGTTTGTGAGAGGCTGGAGAAGGATGGCAGGAGACAAATCACTTGATCATTGTCTTCGGTCCACCCTCTTTGGGGCACCTGGTGCTGGCCACTGTCAGCAGACAGGCTACTGGGCTAGATGGACCTTTGGTCTGACCCAGTACGGCTGTTCTTATGTTCTCATGCGCTTTTGCACAAGAGAGCGTCTAGACTGCATGGACGCTCTCTCGCAAGAAAGCTCTGATTGCCATTAACAGAATGGCCATAAGGGCACCTGTGCTTCTTTCAATAGGCTGTTTTTGCACAAAACTCCCCAGTTTCCCATCCACACGCACCTTTTTGCACAAGAGCTCTTGTGCAAAAAGGCTTATTCCTTGTAGAAAGAGGAATACCTATACCACAAAAACTCCTCTCTTCTTCTGATTTACTGTAAATTTACTTGTGCAAAAAACGCGCTTGCAGTATGTCCCAGACAGGCGTAAGGATCTTGTGCAAAATGAGGTTTTTGCACAAAAAAATTTCCACACTGCTTCTTTTTGCGCAAAAACACCTTGCGCAAAACAAAATGGCAGAAAATATGCTAATGAGATCATGACTTATGCTAATGAGTCCCTCATTAGCATGCTTTCTGCCGGAAGAATTGGCAGGAAAGACGAAGCCTATTTGTAAAAATTGCAATGTAACACTCTGGTATTTGCAAACCTCCACACTCAAGAACAAAAACAAAACAGAGGAAATGTACAGAGGAGGATGACATAGCATACAAGGAGATTTGGAGGACTTTGAAAACCAGAGTGAAAGAAATGGGGTGAAATTTAATAGTGCAAAGTGCAAAGTTGTGCACTTAGGGACTAACAACAAGAATTTTTCCTATAAATTGTTCACATCAGTTGGAAACAATACAGAAGAAAGGACTGTTGGTTGATCACAGGATCACTATGAGCTATCAATATGATATGACCATGAGAGAGGCTAATGTAATCCATATATGCAGTAAGAGAGGGAAGTGTTATTGCCAGTATACCAAGCACTGGTGAGACCACTTGTGGAATACTGTGTGCCATTCTGGTTTCTTATGTTAAGAAAGACGAATCCATACTGAAGTAGTTGCAGAGAAGAGCTACCAGGATGATCAAAGGAATGGAAAATCATCTTTGGTAGGAGATTCAATGAGTTTGGCTTATTTAGCCTAACCAAACGAAGACTGAGAGGAGAGATGGTTGCTTTCTATCAGTACCTCAGAGGGATAAATACCAAGGAGGGAGAGCAGTTGTTTAAGTTAAGTTGACACATGAACAAGTGGCTATAAATAGCTCACCAACAAGTTTAGGCTTGAATTTAGAAGAAAGGTTTCTAACCATCAGAGAACTGACGTTCTGAAATAGCCTTGCAAGGGGAGCAGTGGGGGGAAAAACCTAACTAGTTTCAAGACTGAACTTCATACATTTATGGAAGGGATGGTATTATGGGACTGCCTGCAATGACATGTGGCCCATCTGCAACTGCTAGAAGCAAAAATTCCTTGTGGGGCAGAGATGGGACACTAAATGGAGAGAGATCTAAATTACAGCTGAGAATCCTGTCCCAGGTGGGTCTTGCTAATGTGATGTAAATTGGACTCATCACCGTGTTTGAGGTGGGGAAGTAATTTTTCCCCAGGTCAGATTGGCAGAGACCCTGTGAGGTTTTTGCTGACTTCTGCAGGTTGGGGCATGGATCACTTGCTGATTTAAAATAGTGTATACTGAAAGTCTTTAAATCCTGATTTCCGGACTTCAGTAACTCAGGCAGAGATTAGGGGTCTATAACATGAGTGGATGGGTGAGGTTCTGTGGCCTGCAATATGATAGATGATCAGGATGGTCCCTTCTGACCATAAAATTAGGCTGCTCCCTAAGGCAGCAACACAACTCAACCCAAATTGCTGCAGGCTAGCTTCTTGGAAACAAACCTCTGAGATCCAGCTCATATATTCCTCTACAGAGCTCCCTTGCCTACAACCAGATCTAGGAACAGCTCCCTCATATAATTAAAGTGATAGCTTGCACATCCAACACAGTCAATACATTGCAGTCTGTAGCTCCTCCCTCTACTAGTCACAAAGGAGAGGAGTTCTGTAGCCTGCTCTTTCTCAGCTTGGTTTCAGTTTTCAAGGCTGCCCTACCACACTGAGAAATGCTCCCAAATATCAGCGCACATCCTTCTCGATTGGTGAGGGCTGCATTTACTCCCTCTTTCACCCCCTGCTTCATTCCCACCTCATCAACCATCCCAGTCCCTCTAAGGAAGTTTCAGTTTGTGTGAGTATGAATCTTACTCTCTCTCAACCTCTCTCCTCTCACCATTCTAACTAGTGCACTGACAATTGAACTCCAAATGGCCACCTCTGGACTAATTGTTGCAAGTCAAAAAGGATCAAAACACTTTTTTCACCACATTACCAAAATGTTTAATATAGATCAGGTCACTTTGAGTCCTTAGAGCATTTAGAATTTCTATTCTATGGAGAAAAATTACTTTTTCTCCTGATCTGTGAAGAAAATAAATTTCAAAAGGCCAGAATTTCTTGTGGGATGGGAATTCTGTTTTCTGATCAGCTCTGCTTGGTCATAGTCTAACATACAGTGCCTAACCTAGAAATAGCTTTGGAGTGGGGAGCAGTGCTAGAATCAACAACTATCTGAGGAAAGACTATCAACAAGAATAAAAGGACACAAACACAGGGTGAACAAAAATGTCTATATCCTTATTGTAAAATATCACCAAGAGCACTTCTGGTTATCAGTTGTACTAAGCTCTTTTGAAGTAAGTAATAGTTCAATTGCTAACATTTTCTTTAAAAAAAAAGAATTGGATAAAACAGAATGAAAAGTTAACCTACCACCTAGCTGATTACTGACATGAAAAGTGTTATCTGCCGAGATACAAAAAGCAACTTGTGTATACTTTTCTCAGTATGCCACTTCAGTGTAACACTTTCAGGTTTGTTAAGATGGCAATAAAAGTAGGATTACCACCAATGATTTAACAGTAGTGCTATTGGGAGTTAGTATAAAAATGTGTTAATACTTTAAAAGTGCTCTATATGGGACTTCATTCCTCAAACCAGAAGAAAAGTCTCTCCAGGCTTGCTGCTAGGGAAGGGGAGAGCAGGAAGTCAGCAAACTCATTGACTAAGATTTCCCTGCGTAGCCAATACTTACATGAAGTAGAAGAAGCACCAGACATCCTGGTTGTGCTCAGCAAAGAAGGATGCTTCCAAGAACCCTCATGCTAGGGCTTGTCAATTCCACTAACAGCTCTCAGACAGGGTCTGTGTGAGGGAAGGTTCTTTATAGTAGAAGCAGCATTAGGAAAAGATTATTGTTTGGGAGTCGAACAATTGCCAAGTCTGACCTAAACTGCTTCCACTTCCTCTTTTCATCTTTCAGAAAGGGTGGCAGGGGAGATTAAATCAATGAATATGTCCTCCTTCACAGCAGCACCCAGCAGTGGTGGGAGGTAAGAAAGAGAGGATATACCTGGCAATCCCTGCTTCCTTTCACTGCTGATGAAGGTTTACAGTCATGCAAATTCAATCTCAAAGACTGAGCCTGGATATTACCTTCTGACTTCATTTGTGTAAATGGAACCAATTGGTCAGCCAGTGCAGTCAGCCAGTGAAGTAGCACACAGGACAACATGTGACAAGACCATCCCTATGAACACTAAAATGAAATAGTTCCACATCAAGTTGGAGTGAAATAAGAACCAGAATGAAGTGAGTTGAGATGAAACAAAATATACCAACTGGAATAGAACAAAGCGAGAAAGTGAAAAGGGAATAATAAATTCAAAATGAGAAAATCAACATTAAAACTGCATTTAGTATTTGAATTATTTCAAAACTTTTCTATTAAAAATGTTGTCCAAACCGACATGGGCCTACAAAACATTTTGGCTGTGTCTACATTGGCACCCTTTTTCGGAAAAGGGATGCTAATGAGACACAGCGCAATTGCAAATCCGCGGGGGATTTAAATATCCCCCGGTATTTCATTACATAACTGCGCTTTTTCGGCTCAGGCTTTGCGGAAAAAGCGCCAGTCTAAACGAGGATCTTGCGGAAAATAAACCCTTTCCGCAAGATCTCTTATTCCTACTTTCAAGTAGGGTTTATTTTCCGCAAGATCCCGTCTAGACTGGCGCTTTTTCCGCAAAGCCCCGAGCCGGAAAAAGCGGCAATATGTAAATACAAATACGCGGGGATATTTAAATCCCAGCAATTTGTGCGCTGTGTCTCATTAGCATCCCTTTTCCGAAAAAGGGTGCCAATGTAGACACAGCCTTTGACTTCAATAAAATGGCATTTTTTTCCATTTGTGGAAAATTGCTTCACCATTTTTTTTATCAGCTCTAAAGTAAGTTTTTAGCAAGAGAAGTATAGAGCATTTTTCCTGTATTTTCAATGTATTTGCTGGAAAAAAATATATTTGCAAACTATGATATGTTACTAGAGCTAAATGAATAACTGATTTTTTGGTTCATTGGTGTAAATGAAAAATCTGAAAAAAAAAACCCATCTGGTTTGATCCAAAGTGTAAAAAAAATCTTATTGAAAAGAGGCGAGAGAGAGAGAGAGGTCTGGCTGGTGCATCTATATTCTTTACCGGTACTGGTATGCTTTAGGAACACTATGGCTACGTCTTCATTTGCTTATGCAAATGAAGTGCCGGTTAACATTTTGCTGCACTTCATTTGCATAATTTATTCAAGCCATTTTTGTGCAAGGGGTTTTTGCACAAAAACAAGCAGTGTGGATGGGGGTTTTTTGCACGAAACCCCCATTTTGCGCAAGATCCTTATGCCTCTCCGGGATCTTGTGCAAACCGGGGTTTTTGTACAAAAAGGCCCCTGTCCACACTGCTTGTTTTTTCGCAAAAACAGCTTGAATAAATTATGCAAATGAAGCATGGCAAAATGCTAATCCATGCTTCATTTGCATAGGATCTGTACACAAATTCTATGGCTATGTCCACACTACGAGTTTTCTCGGCAAAAAATATGCTAACGAGGGATTCATTTGCATGAGTTGTGATCTCATTTGCATATTTTCTGCGGATCTGTTTTTGTGCTGGGGTTTTTACTCAAAAATAAGCAGTGTGGATATTTTCTTTTTGCACAAAACACCCTTTTTCTGCAGGATCCTTATGCCCCAAAAAAGGAGGTATACTGATCTTTCGGAAAAAGGGGTTTTTGCGCAAAAAGAAAACGTCCACACTGCTTGTTTTTGCGCAAAAACCCTAGTGCAAAAAAGAAATGGCAGAAGATATGCTAATGAGATTGCAACTTATGCTAATGAGTCCCTCATTAACATACTTCCTGCCGAAAAAACTGGCAGTGAAGACGAAGCCAAAATGTTTTTGCTTTGGTCCTCCTGTAGTTGTATTTTTCCTCAGTGTTTGAATTCCCATATTTCTTCTTTCTCAGCATCTTCGAAGTCTACTTTTGACACACTGTATGAACATTTTCTAGAATATGTGCCTCCACTTTCCCTACTTATGTAAACTAATGATGCTCTTTACAAACTATGATGAAACAGATGAAATAGCTAGATTTTTTATGTCTCCTTTACTGATATCTCCCCTTTAGAATTGCTTTAATCTGTGTATTGTATATTTTTTGCTTCTGTAGTTGTTCTAAAATTGTTAGCTTTTAAAAAAATGCATTTATTTTAATTTGGTCAGTAATTTTCTGACTAACTGTTTTTTTTAATTGGAAGATGCTGATGCATCAGAATGAATATGTTTCACATCAATGTCCAATTTTGTCAAATCTTCTGACAGAACCCAGGCAGGCTTCCAAGTTAAACATGTCTGATTTCCTGCCAGGTCACGTACTTCAGGAACTGCTGCAGAGCCGGAGTAAGCTGACTAGCAGCCTAGGGGGCCTGGACATCCTGGCATGAGCAAGGGCTTTTACACTCCTTGCTTCTCAGTAACCTGCTAGGCAGACAGCCATAGCACTGGGCAGCTCAAGGTCTCTGGTTAATTTTGTGTAAAAAAAGTCACAATGGAACATAGTTTCAATTTATCAGATATGAAATTGTTGATGCTTCCATTTCATGAGACATTTCAAAATTGCCAGTTCTTGTTTGGATATGGAATATTTTTTTTAAAAGTTGCATACCTTATTTTGATGCTGTTTCAAAATAGTTTATTTTGTTGTTGGGTGCTTGTCTACACAGTGCCAAATTTCAAAATAAAGCGCTATTCCAAAATGTCCCTTATTCCTTGTAGAATGAGGTTTACAGGGACATCAGAATAGTGAGCCCAAAATAATGGGCTTGCTGTGAAGAGGCAGAATAGCTATTTTGGGATACTCCGGTATCCCAAAAAAGCGTTGCAGTGTAGACATAGCCTCATAGTATTTAGAAAATTATTACATAGCAGCTGCACATCTGACACAGTCGCTATTTAACTTTCATTCCCCAGATGCTTTCTCTACCCTTTTTCCTTCTTCTCCAATGTTCCTCTCTTTGTTCAGCCTGAGTCAGTCAACCGTTTTCCTTCAACAGACCTTGAATCATCTCTTCTCTTGTTCCTCATACAGAATATCATCTCCCTTCTCAACTTGTGTTCTCTTTGCCTCTGTCTCCTCATGTTAGAGTGAGTGCTACAAAGTTCTCTATGCAGGCATAGCTGTTGCTATGGAGGCAGCAGCCAGTGCTGTGGAGAGAAACAGTTCAGAATTCAACCAAAGTCCCTCGTGTTCTCTGCCTGTGACACACAATAATTTAGTCTCCCAAGGGCTGTAATATGTTGATCTAATTCTGGTTGCTGGGCTTCGTGTTGTTTTGTGGCCCATGGTATATGAGATTAGATATGCTAAAGGTCTTTTAGGGTCTTGAACTCTACGACTTTATGACCACCAATGGCACAGGGAGATGGGAAACCTCTCGCCAGTGGCTCTTAGGCAGAGGGAGGCAGCTGAACGCCAGTTACTCCATTCCCCCATTGAGGACTTTGAAAGGGTGGGCTTCAATGTGGGAATCCAGAAGCTTGCCAGAAAACAGGGAAAATAATGGGAGCTCTGTAATAGTTGTGAAGTCTGACTGTTCCAAGGAACCAAGGCTGATTGGATATTTCTTTTTTAGGTATTTTATCTGCTTCTGTGACCAAGTTAAGAACATAAGACCATAAGAATATAAGAACATAAGAATGGCCATACTGGGTCAGACCAAAGGTCCATCTAGCCCAGTAGCCTGTCTGCCGACAGTGGCCAGTGACAAGTGCCCCGGAGGGGGTGGACCGAAGACAGTGATCAAGTGATTTGTCTCATGCCATCCATCTCCAGCCTCTGACAAACAGAGGCCAGAGACACCATTCCTACCCCCTGGCTAATAGCCTTTTATGGACCTAACCTTAAACTCTGTTATAGTTCTAGCCTTCACAGCCTCCTCTGGCAAGAAGTTCCACAGGTTGACTATGCGCTGTGTGAAGAAGAACTTTCGCTTATTAGCTTTAAACCTGCTACCCATTAATTTCATTTGGTGTCCTCTAGTCCTTATATTATGAGAACTAATGAATAACTTTTCTTTATTCACCCTCTCCACACCACTCATGATTTTATATATCTCTATCATACCCCACCTCAGTACCTCTTTTCCAAACTGAAAAGTCCCAGTCGATTTAGCATCTCTTCATATGGGACCCGTTCCAAACCCCTAATCATTTTAGTTGCCCTTTTCTGAACCCTTTCCAAGGCCAAAATATCTTTTCTGAGGTGAGGAGACCACATCTGTACACAGTACTCAAGATGTGGGCATACCATAGTTTTATACAGGGGCAGTAAGATATTCTTCGTCTTATTTTCTATCCCTTTCTTAGTAATTCCTAACATTCTATTTGCCTTTTTGACCACCGCAGCACACTGCGTGGACGTTTTCAGAGAACTATCCACGATAACTCCAAGATCTCTTTCCTGACTTGTTGTAGCCAAATTAGCCCCCACCATACTATTTGTATAGTTGGGGTTATTTTTTCCAATGTGCATTACTTTACACTTATCCATATTAAACTTCATTTGCCATTTTGTTGCCCAATCACTTAGTTTTGTGAAGATCTTTTTGAAGTTTGACAGTCTGCTTCTGTCTTGACTATCTTGAACAGTTTAGTATCATCTGCAAACTTTACTACCTCACTGCTTGCCCCTTTCTCTAGATCATTTATGAATAAGTTGAATAGCATTGGTCCTAGGACTGACCCTTGTTGGACACCACTAGTTACCCCTTTCCATTCTGAAAATTTACCATTTATTCCTACCCTTTGTTTCCTGTCTTTTAACCAGTTCTCATTCCATGAAAGGACTTTCCCTCTTATCCCATGACAATGTAATTTACACAAAAGCCTTTGGTGAGGGACTTTGTCAAAGGCTTTCTGAAAATCTATACTCTATCTACTGGATCCCCCTTGTCCGCATATTTGTTAACCCCTTCAAAGAACGCGAATGGTACGTCTACACTAGCCCACTAGATCGATCTAGGGAGGCTAATGAGGGCAACCAGAATTGCAAATCAAGCCGGGGATTTAAATATCCCACGCTTGATTTGCATGTTCTGGCTGGTCGCTATTTTAGAAATTGACTAGCCCGAAGTAACTGCCCGCATCTACACGCGGCAGTGAAACAGGCTTCCGATTTAAAGCCCCTAATTTGAATTAGGTGGTAAACCTCATTGCAGGAGGAATACCACCTAATTCGATTTAGGCTTTAAATCGAAGCCTGCTTCACTGCTGCGTGTAGACACAGCAGTTACTTCGGGCTAGTCAATTTCTAAAATGGCGATCGGCCGGGAACATGCAAATCAAGTGTGGGATATTTAAATCCCCGGCTTGATTTGCAATTCGATCGCCTCATTAGCCTCCCTAGATCGATCTAGACTAGTGTAGACGCATTCTAAAATGATTTCCTTTACAGAAACCATGTTGACTTTTGCCCAACAAATTATGTTCTTCTACGTGCCTAACAATTTTATTCTTAACTATTGTTTCGACTAATTTGCCCAGTACCGACGTTAGACTTACCGGTCTGTAATTGCCAGGATCACCTCTAGAGCCCTTTTTAAACATTGGTGTCACGTTAACTATCTTCCAGTCAGTAGGAACGGAAGCCGATAGGATAGATTACAAACCACAGTAAACAGTTCTGCAATTTCCCATTTGAGTTCTTTTAGAACCCTTGGGTGAATGCCATCCGGTCCCGGTGATTTGTTAACATTAAGTTTTTCTATTTGTTCCAAAACCTCCTCTAATGACACTTCAATCCAGGACAGTTCCTCAGATTCATCTCCCACAAAGGACGGTACAGGTTTGGGAATCTCCCACATCCTCAGCCGTGAAGACTGATGCAAAGAAATCATTTAGCTTCTCCGCAATGGCTTTATCATCCTTGATTGCTCCTTTTGTATCTCGATTGTCTAGGGTACCCACTGGTTTTTGAGCAGGCTTCCTGCTTCTAATGTACTTAAAAAACATTTTGCTATTGTTTTTTGAGTTTTTGGCTAGCTGTTCCTCAAAATCTTTTTTTTGCTTTTCTTATTACAGTTTTACACTTAATTTGACAGTGTTTATGTTCCTTTCTATTTATCTCACTGGGATTGGACTTCCATTTCTTGAAAGATGCCTTTTTGTCCCTCATTGCTTCTTTTACGTGGTGGTTAAGCCACGGTGACTCTTTTTTAGGTCTCTTACTATGCTTTCTAATTTGGGGTATACATTTAAGTTGGGCCTCTATTATGGTGTCTTTAAAATTTTTCCATGCAGCTTGCAGGGATTTGGCTTTCATCACTGTGCCTTTTAATTTCTGTTTAACTAACCTCTTCATTTTTGTGTAATTCCCCTTTTTGAAATTAAATGCCAGAGTGCTGGACTGCTGAGGTGTTCTTTCCACCACAGGTTTGTTAAATGTTATTATATTATGGTCACTATTCCCAAGCGGTCCTGTAATAGTTACCTCCTGGACCTGATCCTGTGCTCCACTCAGGACTAAATTGAGAATTGCCTCTCCCCTTGTATGTTCCTGTACCAGCTGCTCCAAGAAGCAGTCATTTAAGCCATTGAGAAATTTTATCTCTGCATCTCTTCCTGAGGTGACATGTACCCAGTCAATATGGGGATAATTGAAATCCCCCATTATTACAGAGTTTTTTATTTTGGTAGACTCTCTAATCTCCCTTAGCATTTCAATGTCACTATCATTGTCCTGGTCAGGTGGTCGATAATCTATCCCTACTGCTATATTCTTATTATTGGAGCATGGAATTATTATCCATAGTGATTCTATTGAACATGTTGATTCATTTAAGATTTTTATTTCATTTGATTCTACGTTATCTTTCACATATAGCGCCACTCCGCCACCCACACGGCCTGTTCTATCCTTCCGATGTATTTTATATCCCGGTATGATTGTGTCCCACAGATTTTGCTCATTCCACCAGGTTTCTGTGATGCCTATTATGTCAATCTCCTTCTTTAATACAAGGTACTCTAGTTCACCCATCTTATTAGTCAAACTTCTAGCATTTGTGTAGAAGCACTTTAAAAATTTGTTACTGTTTATTTATCTGCCCTTTCCTGATGTATTAGATTCCCTTGTATGTGGTTGTTTGTCTGCTCTGGCCCATTGTTTGTCCTCTCCCCTCCTCTCCTTCTGACTACAGCCTAGAGAATCTCTATCAATGGTTCTCCTCTAAGAGAAGTCTCCGTCCGATTTACGTGTTTCTCCGCACCAATCGGCTTTCCTCCATCTCCTAGTTTAAAAACTGCTCTACGGCCTTTTTAATGTTCAGTGCCAGCAGTCTAGTTCCACCCTGGTTTAGGTGGAGCCCATCCTTCCTGTATAGGCTCCCCCTCTCCCAAAAGTGTCCCCAGTTCCTAATAAATCTAAACCCCTCCTCCCTACACCATCGTCTCATCCACGCATTGAGACTCTGAAGCTCTGAGTCTTGTTGCCCTCTTTCTCTTTCTGACCTAAGAAAATTCTGTACTCATGCAAAATCAGTGATTTGGTGGAAAAATAATTGCAAGTTAGGAACTTCAAGACTATTGGTTTTACAAAGCAAAAGCATTTTCATTATTAAAACCAAGGAGCATATATTCCAATTACTTGCAGTTGGCATTCTAGACATCATTAATCTGCTACATGGTCAGTTGCCTACAGTCTGTGGTGTGGGGATTTTAATGTGTTAACTCACTATTTTAGCTTATTTTAATGCATCTTCTAGGAAGGTGTCTCAAGTTCTAAAAGCTCTCAGGGTGGCATGTTGCAACGGCATGTTAGAGAGGAAAGTACTGGAAAGAAATGGTGTTGTGAAGGTGAACTTTCTCCTTTTGTGCATTGAAGGAGAAAATACAGGCATACTAAAAGCTTTCTGCATTACTCAACTAAATATGTCGTGTGATATTTTGGAAATGCTTCTTTGTCTCTCAGGATTTTATTCTCAGTTGTTCTACCAAGGAAGAATGTAACAATTACAGATGTGCTAAAAAGAGATATAGATCCAGTCAGCACACTTCAAATTCACACACTTTTTTATCATCACTATTTTACAAGGTTTTGTTTCTAGCTATGTTTCATGCAAATGGAAGTATGTCTATAATGTGGGATTTCTGAAAGCTCTCAGCTCTGTTCCCATTGACACTGATAATAAAATAAACCTCTGGGTCAGTTCCAAATCTTCTCTCTCTTACCAACACTAAAAATATATTTCAATGATGGGTGTATTTGTACTCCGTGCTCTTGAGTTTGGATTCTTTTGGGCCATCATTGTCATTTAGGGTACGTCTACACAGCAGGGGTAAAGCTGAAATAAGCTATTGAGTAGCTTAAGTTGAAATAGCTTATTTTGACTTTTGTCACTGTCTACACAGCAGGAAGTCCAAGAAAGAGTACTCTTCCTCCAACTTCCTTTACTTCTCATAAAATAAGGGTTATAGGAGTGAGAGTAAGAAGTCCTCCAGTCCTCTATTTTAACATTATGCTTGGAGTGTACATGCGGACTATGTTATTTTAGAATAACATCAGTTATTCCAAAATAACACTGCTGTGTAGATGTACAGTTAGGGTATGTCTACACTAGCCCCCCTAGTTCGAACTAGGGTGGCTAATGTAGGCATTCGAACTTGCAAATGAAGCCCGGGATTTAAATATCCCGGGCTTTATTTGCATGTTCCCAGGCGGGAGCCATTTTTAAATCCCCTTAGTTCGAACTGACTGCCCGCGGCTACACGCGGCAGTCAGAAGTTAATCCGAACTAAGTCCTTAGTTCGGATTAACTGTTACACCTCATTCCACAAGGAGTAACTAAGGACTTAGTTCGGATTAACTTCTGACTGCCGCGTGTAGCCGCGGGCAGTCAGTTCGAACTAAGGGGATTTAAAAATGGCTCCCGCCTGGGAACATGCAAATAAAGCCCGGGATATTTAAATCCCGGGCTTCATTTGCAAGTTCGAATGCCTACATTAGCCACCCTAGTTCGAACAAGGGTGGCTAGTGTAGACATACCCTTAGGGATTAAACTTGTGCTCAAATGAAGGCAAAAGGCTGGGTTGACCCCCTAGCACTTCTCAGTTGCTTCACCAATAAAGAATCCAGCTATTATAAGGTTCCATAGTAGTGGCAAAGGAAAGAAGGAAGGGGAATAGAATATATATGAAGACCATGTTTCAAAGAACCATAGTTACTGTAAGGAAAGTAACCATTTATTAAGTCAGTATTTTTCCATATATCTTCCACTCATAGTGACTCTCAAGCAGTGACCTAAGTTGATGGATGTAGGTGGTAGGTGTCTAGCTAATGAAAAAAGCAAACAGAGTAAGTTTTTGTAAATGTATATACTGAACTTCAGTAAGTTGCCCTAGGTATTTCTACTATGGGGATCCTTCCCAGTGAGGTCACTGAGGCTGCCTGAGCCTGGTTGAATGGACAGCAACTCTTAAGAGTGGGTCTTCATCAGTTAGTTCATCGTTTGAGCTGAAATGTTTTGACTGTTCATCCTATCTGCATAAAATATAAATAATCTAGGAGATTCCTTAAATGGTTTAGATAGAATGACAGTGCCCTGAGTACATCTAAAGTTGGTTGCTTAGTTTTCCCCAAATTAGAGTATGGCTTGGAAAAGAAACCAGGAAATGGATTACTTCATTGAGATGGAAATCAGAGAATATTTTAGGCAGAGACAAGATCCTGACAGTCCTGCCATCTGGACTGCCTGGGTGCTAAGAATCCCAAAGATTCCAAGGTCTGTTCCTCTGAAATTCCTCAGAGCTGGGGTCCCCAAGCATTCCAGGCTCCTGAGTGAAGAATCTGGAAGTCCTGGGAACCCCAGTTCTAGCAGACTCAGATTCCAGCTCCAACACAGGGAGCCATGTGAACCCTGCCTCAAGTGATGACAAAGTATACCGCATCAGCACAATTCAGAGGTACTGGTATTTTTAAGTATCTGTTTCTTTAGCATCTGTGCTATTTACAAACACAGCATACAGTCAACACACACTAAACACTGGAAACCATAATCATGTAATGGTCACATAATATATATGTCAATACTCATGACGGTTTCCTATATCCACCTACCTTTCTGGAAAATAGACTCAAAATGTCTATTTCTGAGAAAACATGTTAAAATATCCCATTTTTTAGCTGATGTCAGTAATGAGACACACTGTAAACAGGCAGCATCTACTCATTAATTACCATTTCAACTCAGTTAAGCAAGAAAACACATGACAATACATTCATGAACAATATCTTGTCTACGTGTTTTCTTTCCTCAGCACTGTTTATTTCAAGAACTGTGATAGATTAACAATTTAAACAAGTGTGGCTTTTTAACCTGTTTGAACTATGTATTAAAATGATCCAATCAAAATTTCTGCATTTAAACTCTTATTTTGCCAGAACCTTTTTTGAAAGAGCACTATATGATCAAATGAAAACTAATGGCAAAGGCAGACATGCATATCTGAATTGGCAGTTCTAATGGTGCAGGCAGTTTTTGAGCTAAGGCCACACTTTGGCACATTGTTATGTAAAATATTAGCTTGTTTTGCTTCAGTGTCCTAGCATTTTGGTGTGATCTGATAATAGCGAGCTGAACCAAAGAGATCAAAGAAGACAAAAAGTCAAAAAGAAAGATTACTTTCAGAGATGTTCTTTCCGAGTTGCCTCTTTGTGTGGCAATTTATGAGATGCTACTGCTCTGGCACTTCAATCTCGAAGTGAGCTGAAGACATCAAGGAAGCACTGTCCCCCAAATAGGAATTCACAGAGGCCTTGAAAAGAAGAACAATCTAATGCATTGATGGACATTGGCCCTTTGCAGTGCTCCTAGAACTACTGAAGCAGTGTTGAAAATTAAGAGAGCTGACACCTGCCATTGAGGCAATGGATAAACTAGACATCAAGAGAATTGCTAATGACTATTTCAAAACTTTGAAACTCATAGCTCTAACTTAAAATGGGTATCAGTGGCCTTGATTTATTACTCAACACCATAGGGCTTTGACAGAGAACAGTGATCAGAAAAATAACTCTAGAAAACTACATAACCAACTTAGAACCAGGCCAGACAGATAAAGAGGATACAAAGGCCTGCTCTAAATTATGCTGTCGTCCTTAGGACAGGTGGAGCACTGCATGCAGACACAAGCAAGCAAATCTCTTTTTTGCTGACTGTATTCAGAAGGGAGTGAAACTGAATCATTCTAGGTGACACTAAAACACTGATGGCTGGTCTGTGCATGAGATACAATTTGGATGTTTCAAAGGGATGAAATTCTTTGAAAAGTAGAGGAGTCACCATTTATTTCATACAGAAGCAGAAGACCAAAGAAGTAGAATCCAGTTAATGTAGAATTTCAATATACCCTGATGCTGTTTCTCCTTGATCAAGAGATGATCATTCTAGAAGCTTTGCAACAGGTCACTTTCCATAGTTGAAGACACACTGTTTAAAGTCAGGGATGGTGTTTGTTATCACTAAGGGTGTGTCTAAACTACACCCCTCTGTTGGCAGAGGGATGTAAATTAGACACATTGAAAGTTCACATGAAGTGGGGATTTAAATATCCCGCACTTCATTTGCATAATGGCGGCTGCTGCTTTTTTTTTCTAAATGGGGCTTTTTGAAAAAAAATGGCAGTTTAGACGGGGCATTTTCGACAGAAATGCCCCGTTTTGAAAGATCCTGTACTCTATCGAAAATGCCCCATCTAAACTGCCGCTTTTTTGGAAAACCCCATTTCGGAAAAAAGCGGCGGCCGCCATTATGCAAATGAAGCATGGGATATTTAAATCCCTGCTTCATTTGCACTTTCAATGTGTCTAATTTACATCCCTCCGCCGAAAGAGGGGTGTAGTTTAGATACACCCTAAGTATATATTTTTAGCTCTTCAGCCTGTTATTTTTATACTGAGACAGAGTCACTCAGACACCTGTTGTTTTCCAGACTTACAGCCATGGAGTCATTCAGACACGCTCAATCAACAATAATGACTAAGGCCTTGTTTACACTGCACAGTGGATTGACACTGCAGTCGATCAATTTATTGCATCTGCTGTAGACGTCATAAATCAGCCTCCGAGAGCTCGTCCATAGATGCTGGTACTCTACCAAGATGAGTAGAATAGCTGGTGTTGACAGGAGAACATCCCCCATTGACCTCATCACCTGCAAGATGCTGCATTGCGTAAGTCAACTTCATCTACTCTATTTTCATAGCTGAAATAGATTGACAGCACCCCATAGTGTAGACAAGGCCTAAAGGTGACACTACTGAAGCTTTGGAAAAGGTTCTCAACTTCAAAGTATAAAGCAGTTAACAAAGGCCTAATTTTATTTAGGCTTTCAGTAAGCGCGAACCTCCATCTCCTACCCAAAGCAACTTATCTGGTTTCAAGTATGGGGTACGTCTACACAGCAGGGCTAAGGTCGAAGTCAGCTACGCAAGAGCTATGTCAGTTGTGTAGCTTAAGTCAAAATAGCTTCACTCGGCTTTTGGCACTGTCTACACAGCAGGAAGCTGAAGGAAGAAAACTCGTCCTTCGACTTTCCTTACTCCTCGTAAAATGAGGATTACCATGAGTCAGAGAATGAAGTCCTCCAGCTTGCTATTATTTCAAAATAATGGCTTGCAGTGTAGACACTCTTTTTATTATTTTGGAATAATGTTGCTTATTCCGAAATAACAGTGCTGTGTAAACATAGACTTAGCGACCATTCTGATGCCCTATTTATTTCGGCTTATTTTTAAGTGGCAAAATACCCCCAGACCTCAAAAATGTATTGGTAACTACAGTACAGTTAGTTCTATAAGCAATTATTCAGTTTTAGAATAAATAATATGGAAACTAAAGTCAGATTAGTCCATTCTTACATTTATTTATGTGTTTTAATATTTAATTCCAACAGTGCAATGCTTCTTTATTTAAACCCTCCAAATGTTGGAAACTACTGTTTAGACTACTTGTAAATGGTCATTTATCTTATTCATGGGTTGGTAGGCCTGGGGAATACTGAAAATTATGTGCAACCATTTAATCAGCATTTCTAAAGCTGAGTAGATACTTTTCCCCCCAAATTGTATGTATTGTTAGTTAATACTTATACATACGTACATATACAGATCTTTTCATCCACTGACCTAAAAAGAGGCAAACCTCATTATTTTGAGTTTGCACAAGGTGAAACTGAGGCCCAACACAGTGAAGAGGCTTACCTAAGATGATCTAGCTATTCCATGGCATGGTGGGAAACAGAGAGCAGGTCTCCTGACTACTTGTCCAATGCTCTTGCCACCAGCATTGAGTTCTTTAATACATTAGTAATTTGAGTTCATACATTATTTCATATTTATCCATAAAATGACAGATAAACTCTCTGGACTAGAGTTCTAAATGATGTCAGTGAAGAATGAAATATGTCAGTCAGGCTACTTTTTTTATTTAACAAGCAAACTGTTGCATGGGCAGATATTTTACTGGAGCACAGAGGCTTTTTTTCTCCAAATTCACAGGGCTTATAAAACAAGAAATAACTCTCATAACTATAGTAATGTATATACAAGACAATATACTTGATAGTGTCTTTGCTATAGTAACTAAAACTAATTTGCTTTCAGCTAATCCTAAATGTATGACAAATGTATTATATCAACAATATAATATTTCAAAGAAATAATGACATTCACATTAAAAATAAATTATACAAACCATCATATATATAGTAGCCCAATGTCTGAGAGTCTATAATGCTGAAATGCTGGCTGTTCCCTCTGGGCGGCGCTGTTGCTGAAATGCTGGCTGTTCCCTCTGGGCGGCCCTGTTGCCTGAAATGCTGGCTGTTCCCTCTGGGTGGCCCATGCTGCATGGGGAGTGTGGGGTCCAAACGGCTGTTTGCTTTACCGTGGCAGCCCGGCTGAGCGGCGCAAAAGTCAGCCGAGCACCACAGTGGGAGGGGAAGGGAAAGAGGGGCGGGGCGGTGATGTGCGGCGTGACAGTGGCTCCAGGCCCTGCCCCCTGGCTGTGAACATCACCTCCCCGCCACCCTTTGCCTCCCGCTGTGGTGCTTGGCTGACTTTTGTGCCGCTCAGCTGGGCTGCCTCGTGGAAGCAAGTGGCGCAAGCGACCGTTTGGGCTCCGCACTCCTCATGCAGCACGGGGAGTGCGGAGCCCAAAAGGCCATTTGGGCTCTGCGGTCCCCCGAGTGAGAGGCAGGAGGGGGAGGAGAAGAGAAAGAGAGAGACAGAGAGAGAGGCAGGAGGCGGAGGAGAGAGAGAGAGAGAGACGGAGCGAGAGACCGGAGGCTCAGGAGAGAAGACCAGCGTGGAGGAGAGACCTGAAAATCCTGTCTTATGACGGGCTAATTGGCTAGTAATAAAATAAAACTCCAGTAATGAATGTGCTGAAAATAATCACAACATACACAAAACAATATTATGCTTAAAAGCTGTAAGATCAAAGTAAGAGTCAGGTGCTGCAAACCCTTACTCACATAGGTATCCCTTTAGAGTTCAACAGAATCCCTTGCACATGAATCACATGCATGCAAAAAAGCTTGTAGACTCTGGCCCTTACATGGCTATGCATGATTAAGCTATAGAAATTGGGTTTTGCTTTCATATACTGAGAATTGATTTCCAGAACTAACAACCAAGTTAAAAATAGTGACCATAGTAATAATGAATCCTCTGATCTAATGTGCCAAGCAAGCTGATTGCCAGTGGTGTGGACTCACTAGGGAAGTAAAATTGATTAGTGAACACATTTTTAAAAGGTCTTATTTTGGTTAAAGAGGCCCAGATATTCTTTGAGAGTTCCAGTTATGAACTGCATCATGGGAAAGAGAGAAAGAAAGATAAGAAGAAATGAAATTGTACAGTAGAACTTGTCAGACATCCAAATGTTTTTCTGATAAAAAATGCTGATTTGTCTACAGTGAAACAGTTCATAGAAAGATGTAGATTTCAAATGAACTATTATGAAAAAAACATAGAGCATTTTTGCTTTTCCATTTTTATGTCTTCTCATTTTAATTGTCTGTAAAATGTATATAACAAGAAATAATAAATAAAAAAGTGTGAATCAGAATGAAATTTTCAATTTATCCAAAAGAAAGCTTTTGGTAGCAGACTTCATTTCATGAGAATTTTCAGGCATCTTGTTATGTTTTCATTATTGCTTCAGAAAGGAAAAAAAGTAGAAATTCATGGAATTTTCCTCAAAACAGAAAATGCGGTTCCTGCCCAGCTGTACTATACGGATTAGGGAATAAGGCTTCTGAGATGTTTATAACCTCATAGAAATTATGGACGTGTCAAAGTATATTTATATTTGTGTTGCTTTTTCATGACAAAAAAAAAAAAAGATTAAATTGACCTTGACAGGAGTTGTGCATTAAAAATACTAACACTGTGCATCATGCTTCTCATAGGGAAAAAAACTCCACTAGTTTCTCCAGTACCATTTTGTTTTACTGCATTTCATCATAGAGTATTTAAAGGAGAAGCTTTTATGTTGCAAGGGAAGGCACTGCTTTATAGCTTACTTTTACTGCTATTAAGATCTAATCTATCACTCTTCAGTCGATTGCATTTGACAAGCAGCTTCTTAAACTTGAACTTTGTCAGTTGGTGACAGATAACTCTGCCTGTTTGTGCAATTTCCTCTTTTGCAGAGGCTTCACTATGAATTGTCTCATTATTAATCACCAACTTTAGATATAATTTATTATACAATATTGTCTTGAAAAAAATGAGTAATGGGGGGGAGTACCCTGTAGCATCACCTTGAACAGGTGGTGAACATTATTAGCTGAAAAGAAGTCACAGTGAAACAACAGATTTTTGGAGACAAAAATATGCAGGAAATCAAACACCCACTATTCGCCACATGAGATCATATTTTTCTATTTGCTGATTCCTGGCACTGTAAAATTTACAAAGGTATGGCATACCCATGGCTAGATTACTTCAGAGAAAACAAATGAGCATGTCTACAAACACTGCCTCTGTGGTGACTGTTTGGATCAGACTGGTAAAAGGAATGATAGCTTTTCCCATGATTTTTTAAGGAGTGAATTTAGGGCTGATGAGTGAGCCCAGATGTTTGTGGGCCATAGAGGCGGTAGCTCATCATTCTCACAAAGCCTAATCTCATTACAATGACTATGTTCCCCAGTAGCCCAAAATGCAAACTATGCTCATGGAAATTATATGACTATATCTCTAAAGAGCAGTTTTTGCAAATGCCTCTGTTAGATCACAGAGAAACATGTGCCACAACCTAGTACAACTGCGCTGCTTCCTAGTTTCTTTCCTACTCTGGCCATGTGGAGGTTTAGCTTGGAGCTGTATTCGTTTTCTATTGATGCTGTCATAAAGGCAGCAGAGCTACTGCACCTAGAGGCAGCTGAAGATTGGGTCCTACTCTGGCCATGTGGAGGTTTAGCTTGGAGCTGTATTCGTTTTCTATTGATGCTGTCATAAAGGCAGCAGGTCTACTGCACCTAGAGGCAGCTGAAGATTGGGGGGAATCAGAAAGAACACCTGTCAGGTTTGAGTTTTTGCTCTATAGTCTGGTCGCTTGCAATGGGAGGGTGTCCCAACACGGGGTCGGGACTAAGGCAGGTCTGTGCAGGAACTCTGGGAGTAGGCGTACAAGGGTCCTTTAAAGCTGCCTCTGGGGGCTGAGTGCTCTGAACCAGTGCTCTATGTGTACCCACATGCACAGAATGCTGCATGATGCCCAGGTTAAGAAGGCTGTGCAAGAAGCATGCAGCCCTTTGCCGCCTGCCGCCTCCCCCTGAATGTGTCTAGAGACAGTCATGGAGCTCACCTGATGGGCCTTGCCCCGTGTCATCCAATCTCTGGGCAATATCCTGGGACCGGTGGTAACAGCTGAAAGGACAGGGTGAGATCCTGGGTGGCAGGCATTGTGGACCCCGTGGCCTGCTCCTGCTCCTCCTCCTGCTCCTTCTCTTTCTCCACCTCCTCCTCCTGCTTGGCTGCAAGCCTGCCCTCTAGGAGGATGACAATGGGTGTCTCCAGCCTACAGTCCAGAAGAAGTGTGGGGGAGGGACTAACCCCCTCTTTCAGGATGCAGTGGAGCTGGTTGTAGTACTGGCAAGTCTGCGGTGCCACCCCTGAGTGGGAGTTGCTCTCCCTGGCCCTAATATAGGCCTGCCTGAACTCTTTCACCTTCATCCGCACCTGCTCCTGGGTGAAGATGTGGCCTTTCTGCCCCAGGCTTTCGGACATCCGGCCATAAACGTCTGCAGTCCTGGAGGAGATCCTGGAGGTTCGTTTCCTTTCCCCAGATCTCAATGAGATCCAGGATCTCCTCACCAGGCCAGGATGGTGCCTGCCTCTTATGCCTCCGGGCAGGGGCAGGATCTGCCTACAGATGTTCTGGCAGGTGAGGGGGGCTCAGCTGCAGTGCTGTGATCTGCCATGGCAGCAGGGTTGGTAGATCTGGTCATTTCTGTGTGCCACACATTGTTTCCCCTGAGGCTGCAACTTTAAAGCCTGCAGAGGAAGGAGAACTATAGAGTCCTGATGAGTGTGGACAGAGAGGCCAGCGGGGCACCTGTGGGAGGCCCTGGTGGCCAGTTATTTAAAAATAACCATAACTACCCCATCTACACATGCCCTATTTCGAAACAACTATTTCAAAATAGGCGTTATTCCTGGTAAAATGAGGGTTACAGATTTTGGAACAAGACATCCGTTATTCAAAATTATTTCAAAATAACGGGCTTGCTGTGTAGATGCTCACTTTGTTATTTTGAAATAACAAGAGTTACTTTGAAATAATGCTGCTGTATAGATGAGCCCTCAGTGATCTGAAAGGAACCCCTGGTGCTGATCTTCACAGGAATTTCCTGCCCCAAAGCCTCCTCCTATCGATTTTGCACAGGGGATGATCTGGCCACTATATGGTTGTGTTGCAAGAATCACCCACTCTTTTGTGGCTTATTTCAAATGAGAACGCTGTTGACTCTTCGTGCAGTTCATATTAGGCTGATGCCTGTAGGACAAACGAACAAAACTTCTGCCACACATACCGCTATAGCTGACATCCCAGTGGCCAGTCCCAGCAAAGTATGCCTGGGCTGAATTGGCATTGGAACTCCATTAGCAGATGGAGCCACACTGGTGGGGTAACATGGGTATGCTTGCACTGCTTCTGTCTATGCTGTGCCTACTCTAGGAGTAAATGTGAAATATATGTAGGGGCGATGACTTCAGTGCTTTTTAATTAAAGAACATTTATTTTTTTCATACCAGTTTATTGAGCGTCATGAGTTTACATTCCAGCTGATGATGTGGAATAGTTCCATATAATATGTGAACATTCGGAGGCAAATTTAATAAAGCATACTTTTTTCTTCTATGAGCAGAACATTAGAAAATTGCACATAGTGCCCATAAAGCAGCTGGCAAACCTGTTGGCTAATCTCCCAACTTTTTTTTCTGCTAGCCCAATAAATTTTAATAAACTAAATAAATATACAAAGTCAATATCCACAAACATTTCATTGGAAAGCTATTACATCAGGCCCAGCCTTGCTTCATATCTTAATTGCTGGCTCCAGGCTCCAGCACAGGGAACAGACATTCAGATCAGCCATCATACAAAAGATAGACAAGATGCTATATATTTCCATAGGGTAATTACACATACACAATTACAACCTGCTTTGTCACTGCAATACACCATTTGCACCTGGGTGCAAGTATGGATTTGAATGACATTACACCAGTGCAAAACTGGTATAATGTGGGGGTGAATCAGGCCAATTGCAAGACTATTGTTGTTGTTATAAAGGTGAAAAGACCACAGACCCTCATTCTGCAACATATTATGTGTCGGCGGATCCCTTTAAGCCCACATTTGAGGATGTTCTTATTGTATTTGAACTAGTTGGCCCATTGTTAAATGGTGGCCAACCCATATCATATCCAGATATAGGCTGGGATTTTCAAAGGAAAATAAAGGAGCTCGATAGCCAGTCCTCATTGATTTAGGCACCAAATTCCTTCAGACCCTTTTGAACATCCCGGGTATAACTGACACAGAGGCATGGAAATGGGAGAAATCCCACGTTCAATTTACGGTATTTATCAACAATGTCAAAAATTTTCTTTACATTTTTAAAATCTATCTGTTGTAAACTGTAATTTTCAGGGGGACATATTGAATTTCAATGTTGTTTAAAGCTACAGTAATTTTAATGAAGTGCAGTACAAAATGCTAGTTGTTCTGTTGGCAACGACCTGAGGAGGGTGTTCAGATTTACAAAGAGTACAGTGTGACATGAAATTTTGATACAGAACTAAAATCTGAAGATCATCACATGCATATGCAACTAGAGTAACCTTTTTCCAGCTGAGATCCTGGTCTTCTGAAGAGTGAATAAGAGTGAAGAATATAAGACCCTTCACAATCTAATGTCTGTTTAGGTTTAGTACACTTCATCTGCCAGTAATCACGTATGCTAAAATGACACAATCTTTCCACAATAGCAGCCTTGACTTAGAAATTTGCATCTTAATTATGAATATCCTATTTCTGCATCATATCACACCACTAAGGGTGTGTCTAGACTACAGGGATTTTTTATAAAAAAAGTAACCTTTTTTCGAAAAATCTTTACCTGCATCTAGACTGCCACCATGTTCTGTCGACAGTAAATCGACAGAACACGGTGGTTTTGTCGACGGCGGTAAACCTTGTTTTACGAGGAATAATGCTATTTTTGACAGAGATCTGTCGAAAAAAGGGAAGTGTGGATGCAGGGGAAGATTTTTTGTCGAAAATAAAGGCCTCCAGGAAGAAGCCCTGGTGGACACTCCTGCCAGACCTTTCATCTCTATTGTTCCTGCCTGTAGCCATCTTTTAAAGCCACAGGCACCAGGAGTAGCATTGTGGCAGCAAGCCAGCTCCAAACAGGACCCTGAATGCTCAGCTCTTCCTGGTAGGGCCACTCAGAGCCATGTCCCATGGACAAGCCCCCTGAAACCCCGCTGGCCCTTCCAGGGACACATCCCCACAAGAAGCCAGGGGCACCAAACACCGGGCACCCTCCTGGTCTGGCCCTGAGATCAAAGCCCTCTTGGGGCACTGGTCTGAGGAGGAGTCTCTTCAGGCACTGCAGTCCAAGAGGAGGAATGTGGCTGATGGCCTTGCCAGAATGGCTGATGGCCTTGCCAGAAAAGGTCACCACCCTCGCACACTGGAGCAGGTGAGGGCAAAGGTCAAGGAGCTGCGGCAGGAGTCTGTTAGAGCCTGTGAGTGCAGCTCCCGCTCAGGGGAAGCACCACACTATTGTGCCTATTATGAGGATCTGGACTGGATCCTGGGGACAGGGGAACCCCTGCCTCCTGAGAGGATTGTGGAGTCTGGGGTGGAGACCCCTGTGCAGCAGCGGCTGCAGCTCCAGGGTGAGACCCCAGAGGACCAGCAGCTCCAAGAGGAGGAGGAGGAGGACACCAGCAGGAGCACAGTAACCCTGACCCTGGAGCCAGACACCCAGATGCAGGAGGACTCCCAGACAACTTTGGACACTGGGGAGGGAACATCAGGTGAGTGCTGTGAGGGTCCAAAACACACAGGGCAGGGGAGGTGGGAGCAAATGGTGCAGTACTGTGACATGTCATGCTGATCACAGACTGGGGGGGCACACACATGGCCAGCTTCAGGGAGGGCCGTCCTATCCCTGCACCTGCATGGCTGCGAGGCACCACCTGCTCCTGCACACACTGATGCCAGGTACAGACATGGGTTGGGGACCCTGGGATTGCCACAGCTTCAGGCCTCTCAGCAACCTGTGGGAACCCCAACTGTGGCCTGAAACTTGTCTGTGCTGCTTGGCCACGGGGTGTGTGTGTGTGGGGGGGAGGAGGGCGGATGGTGGCCTGCACACCTTCTGGGCTCCAGGAGGTCATGGCTGCTGGCCAGGCCACACCATGCCTTACTGAGACCACATCAGCATCCCCTGACTCTAGAGGACAGGCATTGACTGCTGAGAAGGAGGGCATGCCCTCTCGGGAAAGTGTGAGCATGCATGAATGACGACTTTTCCCTCTTGTCCTCCACAGCCGGACCAGCTGTCCAGGAGGGAAGTGCCACACCTGTCCCACCACCCAGATGGCTGCAGGGAACCCGTCGGCACTGGCGCACATATTTGGACCTGGTGCGCCAGCACATCTTGGTCCTGCAAGGGATGAAGGAGACATTTAACCGGAGGATGCAGGCAGAGGCACAGTGGTACAGTCACTTGCTGGACGAGTTTGTCTAGCAGCGCACTGCTATTTGCACTGCTATCCAGGAGGCCATGGCCTTCCCCGGTCCTGTGCATGTTCCTGTTCCTCCTGCTCAGCCTGCCCCCCACCTGCTGCCCCCTTCACTCCCTGCCCCCACCCCTGCCATCCCAGACCCAGGTACAGCCCCACCTCCTGCCCAGCCCCCTACTGTCCCAGCCCGCATGCACAGCCATTTCTGAGTAGGCCTCCGCAGCCAAGGTGGCAGGGCCTCTTCATCCAGGCAGCACCCTCAGCCCTGAGCCTCCTTCCCCCCTTTCAGGTTGACATTCCCCTCCCCCCTTCCAGGTTGACATCCCCCTTCCCACCTGTGAGAGTCAGTAAGGGAAGCACTTTACTTTGTTAACAAACAATTTATTTTTCTGAACAAAAGAGTTTTATAGTTTTTGAAACAATCAACAGTGAAGTAAACTGTCAACATTTTTTCAACAATACCTGTCTCTGTTCTCAGTGTGAATGTGTACAATGTGAATGTGGGGCTGGGAGGGTTTTTGGGAGGCACTGGGGGCATGGGGCAATCCCGCATTTGGAAGGCCCTGGGGAAACTCATCTGGCTCCTTGGGAGAATTGCTCCCTCAGGGCTTCCTGAATGCGCAATCCCAGCCGGTGGGCTTGCCGGATGGCAGCTGTCTGGGGCTGCTCAAAGTGCCTCCCCTCCACATCAGTCTGTGTCCCCCACACTGGGAGGAAGGCCTCCCTTTTCCTCTCCACTAGGTTGTGCAGCACATAGCATGTAGCAACCACATTGGGGATGTTGTGTTCCCCCATGTCCAGCCGAGTGAGCAGGCATCTAAACCTGCCCTTCAGATGGCCAAAGGCGCACTCCACCTGGAAACGAGCCCGATTCAGGTGGGAGTTAAAGAGTTCCCTGCTCGCATCCAGGTGTCCAGTGAATGGCTTCATGAGCCAGGGCATAAGGGGGTACGCCGCATTGGCCACGATGCACGTAGGCATCTGCACATCCCCGACTGCATAGTTTCTCTCCGGAAAGAATGTCCCAGCCTGCAGCCTGTGGTACAGGTATGAGTTCCAGAAGATGCAGGCATCGTGTGCCCGGCCTGACCACCCAACACAAATGTCTGTGAATTGTCCCCGGTGGTTGACCAGAGCCTTCAGCACCATAGAAAAGTAGCCCTTTCTGTTAATATACTGGGCTGCTCGATAGGGTGGTGTGTAGATCGGGATGTGCGTCCCATCGAGTGCTCCACCACAGTTCAGAAAACCTAGCTCTGCAAATCTGGCCATGATGGTATCCAGGTCTCTGAGGTGGACAGTCCTGTGAAGCAGCTCTGAATTGATGGCCATCACCACCTGCAGAAAGGGACAAATAGAAACACACCTAACAGGACATTAGAGGAGTTGCGTGAGCTGATGAGAGGTGCTTCCCCACCCCTCCCCTCCCAGGGTACGTCTAGACTACAGGGTTTTGTCAACAGAGGCTTTGTCGACAGATACTGTTGACAAAGCTTCTGTTGACAAAGCGTCTAGACTACAGCCAGTTCTGTCGACAAAGAAAGCCACTTTTTCGACAGAGAGTCTAGATGCTCTCTTTTGAAAAAACAATAGCACCTTTTGTTGACAGAACTCTGTATACAAAAGGCGTTATTCCTCATAGAATGAGGTTTAACACCGTCGACAAAACTGCCGCGTTCTGTCGACTTAGTGGCGACAGAACTTGGCGGTAGTGTAGATGCAGGTATAGTTTTGTCGACAAAAGTGGACTTTTGTCAACAAAACCCTGTAGTCTAGACACACCCCCAGGCCCCAAGAGCTCCCCTGCTTCAGGCAAACCCCATTCCCCGCACCATGGCAGGGTGAGGCCAGGAGGACTTCACCACTGCCACCCCCATCCCCCATTCCCTCTGCCCAGTCCTGACTGCTCCCCTTATCTGCCCCCCCCATGGACTGTCCCCAGAGAGTGACTTACCTCCATCAAGATGGCCCCGACAGTAGACCTCCCCATGCCAAACTGATGTCCCACGGAGCAGTAGCTGTCGGGGTGGCCAGCTTCCAGAGGGCAATAGCGACCTGCTTCTCCAGGGGGATGGCGGGCCGCAAGTGGGTGTCTTGGGATTGTAGGACAGGGGCAAGCCAGGCACACAGCTCCTGGAAGGTGGACTTCCGCATATGGAAGTTTTGAAGCCAAGCCTCGTCTTCCCACTGCTCCATAACAAGCTGGTCCCACCAGTCTGAACTGGTGTCCAGCCTCCAAACTCGCCTCGGCAGCAAGGGCAGTGGGGCTGCAGCCCAAGTGAGGGGCTCAAAGCTGGGCTCTGAATCCAGCTCTGCCACAAACATCATGATGGTCTCATGAAGATGCAGCAGAACTTCCAGCATTACAGTGTGGGGCCATCACCTGCCCAAGGGCAGCTCAGGCTCCATGGCCAAAAACACAGTGAAAAGCAGAAAAAAACTCTGAAAATAAACTGCTGTGATGTCCGAGGAAGCAGGGAAACCAGAGCAAGCACTGTAGCAGCTTTGCTTTCCCTCCAGGAGGTAGGCAAGCCAGAAGCAGAAGCAGAGCAATGGCTGTCTAGGGGGATCCCTTTAAGCATACGTCTCTGCAGAGGGCATGCAGCAGCACCTGGAAATAAAGGCTGCCCCCGTGCCCTGCCAGAAGCACTTCCGGGTGCCTTTTTTTTTTAGAAAGAGCATCCGGCAGTCTGGACGCTCTTTTTTGAAAAAGCAGATCGATTTTTCGATCCGCGTCATGCATCTAGACGCTCTTTTTCGACAGAGGCTTTTTTGAAAGATACTTTCGAAAAAGCCTCTGTTGAAAAAGGCGTGTATTCTAGACGTACCCTAAGAGAGGATCCAAGTTCAGTGGAAAGCAGACAGGCAAGTGGAAGAACATACAAAGGAGAGAACAGAGGCTCTGTGGATTCCTTCCTCTGATCCCTGATATAACACTGTCTGTGGGGTGATGGAAAGGAAAGAAACAGATGCAACCAAGGTTATGACCATTTTTCATGGAATAATTCTTCCCACCACAAGCACATGGACTTCCCATAGTAAATAATGTACTGGTAGTGTTACCTCCTGCTGTAAAGTTTAGTTTTTGGACCTCTGTTCTGTAAAAACAACTTCTGCCTCCCTGCAGGACTATCTATGTGATTTTGGATCTAGATGTGCTGGCGCATCTTCTGTCTGAATCATTGGGAAAATACTCCCTGAATTGAAACTGTGAGGGGTACATTTTTGACCCAAGCTTTTGCTGTGCAAATGATTCAGAAAACCAGCTATCTTTGGATTTTCCAGTTCCTGTGTCACACTGTAATTCCAACCATGACAGTGTATTGAGAGGTGTGGAAAACAGGAAGCATGGCCAAAGTGACACTGTGCTCCTGTAGTTCCTGGTTTCATATAGCCCTTCTAGGAGTGTACCAAGCCAAGATACTTAAGAACAGCCTAGAGAAGCTACTCTAAATATCACCAGCCCAAAGACTGTCTCCCTCACTCCTTTTGGGAAGAGCTATAAATCAGAGTCTGGGAGTTTCCAAACCCCCATGTGTGTGGTTTTCTACATATGAGAGCATCAGGCTGTTCTTGTAACCTAAATCCTGAAATCCTAGTTTAGTTAAGACATCCACTGAAGTCAATGTGAATTTTGATTGTGCAAATGCTGGCTGACAAAGCTTGATCTCACTGAAGTCAATGGCACCATTTTTGCCAACTTCAGTAGCACCAAAATTTGGCCATATCAGGATTATAGGAGAGGACCTGAAGGCATCTTCCTTCATAAACACGACTAAAACTGATAGATGTGTGTCAATACATTGAGATCAGCTGAAGTTATCATGTTGGCAGATCAGGTGCCAGTTCTTGCCAAGGCTTTAGACCTCAGTTGACCACTAGATTCCTCTTTGTGTTAGTATGGTTAAGATGGGTATTGGCTTTATAACAATATGTTTAGAGTTTAGCCTTTAGAAATGCTTGTATGTTGCTTCATGCATTACTGTGTCTTATAACTACTCTAGCACATACTATCAGGTAATATTTAAGCTTTTGTTTTGGAACTGTGAAAATGTTTACTCTGAAACTATGAATCCACTCAGGAATGATCATCTTCTGACCTACCGAAGCTAAATGGGCCATTGTGGAACATCACAATACAAAGACTTGGTTAATTGCACCCTCTTAGCCTTTAAGAGGCTACATGCAAAAGGGTTCATCCCATCATCTAGAGTTCTAGAAGAAATACAAATAGCTGACAAGAAAATGTTGCACCTCTTTTTTTCTCTTAGGACTCTCGGGGGGCCAGGTCTCTGAAAGAGAACGAGACACACAAGATCAATTTGGGTTAGAATTTAAAGACATCCAAAGCAGACCTAAAGCTCTGACACCTTTTGAAACCATAGGCTACAATACATGTTTGCCTGCTTTAACCTTGTGTGACGGAGCGCAAGGGCTCCACCACTGGTCAGACGCGGCAGCCAGGAATCCCGGCTGCCGGGCCCCTCCCCCATGCCCGTGCGGCGCATGCTCGTGCCAAACGCTGGGCGTTTTAAATGCCAGGAGGGCGACTGGGAGGGGGGAGGAGAGGACGGCCCTCCGGAGGACGGGAGGGGAGCCGGAAGCAAGGGGCGATGTACCCGACCGGCAGGACGAAGAGCCGGCAGGTCCACCTGTGGGGGGGAGTGGCTCGACCCCCCAGCCAGGAGAGGAGCAGCCTGCGGCCGAGCGACGGGCTGAGGCGGCGTCCCCCGGGGAAGCAGACAGCAGCCCGGCTAGAGACGCCGGAGAATCAGGTACCACGACCGGAGAGCGCGGGCAGGGTAGGAAGGAACCCAGGGCGGGCTCGCCCCGCGGGGCTGGAGACTTACAGGATGGAATTCTGCTCCAGCCTTAAAGGGGTGGTGTCCGCCGCCCCCCTGAGGGCCCTGGGTTGGGGCCCGGAGGTGAGGGTGGGCCCGGGCCCCCCTACCCTCTCCCCTTCCCCCAACCTGCGCATTGAGAAATCGCTCAGAGGGGCGACGTGACATTATGGGGCCACGACAAGGGGGTGGCCCTCTCGTGACATTAGGAGGGGCCCCCACGCCAGAGGGGGTGGTCCCCTAGGCGGGCCCCATGGACAGAGTCCCGCCAGGCAGAGGTAGCACTGGTGTTGTTGGGCGAAACACCCGATACGCCCCGGGGATCAGGTGGCGTGGGGAAGGGCAGGGGAACTGGACCCCCTTTTTGTCCCTTCCGCTCACCTGCCCGGGGGGCAAGAGGAAAAGGGCGGCGGGACCGGAGGTGAGGAGGGTAAGTGACCCCCCCTGCGGTGCGCCCCCCGACACCTTGTAATAACACTTTCATTTTTTTTCTTCATTAATAAATCCTTAGCTACTTTATGATAGACTGATGCCTGTAAAGCAAACAAACGAAACTTCCACCACACTTGATGATTACCTGCTCTATTTGTTCCCTCTGGGGCACCTGGCAGTGACCACTGTTGGAAGACATGATATTGTGCTAGATGGACCTTTGGTCTCACATATTATGGTTGTTCTCATGGTCTTGATTTGTTCCTCCTTGGTATTAACCATTTTTACTTTAGCCATTTGTATCCAGTTTCAGGAATGTCTGTGCTGCTAAGGGTTGTGAAATCAGCTAAGGTTAAGTAATTTTATATATAAGTTAAAGTAATTTTATGTGTGAAATTGTACGCTTTGATAGAAATGGAAATTATTTTTCTACCGACGAGCAGAGCATTTGAAAAGAGCAAGAGTGTCTCTTGTAAATATTCTGTTTCTTACTGCCTTGTGAGACCAATTTCAACAGTATTCACATGTAACAATAATAATGACATCTAATGGACTTTCAGGTAAATAATAAGAGTGTATTGATTTTTCCACATAATATATGCCATGTGAATACTTCTAATTTATAGATGGTCAATGTGCATAAAGACAACCACAATGGGTGATGGCTTCATTCTCTTTTTTTGGAAATGGACTAATGAGCATAAATTAAGTCACAAGGGGCTTGTCTACACAGCAGGGGTAAAGCGGGTTGTGCCCACAAAAGCTCATGATACCATCTACATGTTTTGTTGTCTTTGCCTCTTGTTGAACATGGTCTTGTTATGGTTTGTGTATCTTTTACCTACTTATCCTTTGCAAATACGCGAGACTGTTCATACAACAGTCTCAAGATACCTTTTTTGCATTTGAAATTAGACTTTCATAAGAATCTACAAAAGCCTTGAAGAGTTTAGTAACACAATTATACTGCACATGTAGGATGTGAATGAAGAATTGTGATGGACCTACACTGCAATATTCTTTTAACTGACAAATGCTTTAAAGTATGTGCAGAGACATTGATATATGCTGAATAAAATACCAAATTCCACATTTATGATTTGAGTTTATGGGAGAGGGGCAGAAGGCCTTTCCCCTACGCTTTTGCCAGTTTTAAACTAATTGATCTAATTTATGGATCCAGCTATTTATAAAAAATAGATGGAAAGCCTAGATGACTACTGTAGGAAGGTGTTCGACTGATAAAATACTTGTTTCCTGCTCTGTCATTTCAACTTCCTTCCGTCAGCATTCTCCAGCTACTGACTGAAAGAGCACGATTCCCACAACTGCATTACATCTTGAGTCAAGTAAACATTGTATATGGCAGAAAGCTGCCTCAGCATAGCACTTCAGTGGGATTAATGGTGGGAGAGGAAGCACAATACTGAGTTAAAAACAAATGCTCTTCTTTCCTTCAGGCAATGACTGTGCAGAGACAGATAGAGAAGGAAGGGTCAAGTAATAGGTCTGTACCTCTGGGAAGGATCAGCCAGCAAAAGGAGTAGGAAATGCTGTGAATTCAGTAGGGCAGCAGAAGGCCAGAGATTATATTAAATATGAACAATTCAGTCTTGCTCTCTCATTCATAAAATAAAATATCTGTGTTAATGTCTGCTCCTTATTTTTATTGAAGGAATATGAGAAGTATCATAAACAAGCCACATGAGCAGTACCCATCCTGAGGAACATTTAGCCTCAATCATACTCATCACGGAAAGAAGGGCAATAAACACATGGGGACTGATTGTACCAGCCCTTCTGACACTGTGCAGTGCACTGCTCAGTGACTAGTCCCATTGAATGAAAGGGGGCAGCTGGTGGAATGTGTATCACTCAGTATGGATAAGGCTGGCAACTCTGGGCCTGAGGATTACATCTCATGTAGTGTGATTAATGTTGTCAGACAATGTATTTGAATACATTTATACTAGAATTTGTGGGCAATTCTGGATGTGAGTGGGGAGCGCCTTGCTCCTTATGCAGCCAAATTCTGTCATCTTGGTTCCAGCAGTATGAGGAATGGTTTGGGAGAGTGTTGTACCACACCAGTGGGGAAATGGCAGCCCTGCCATGGAATCTCTGAGAGAAAAATAATAAGTACCTCAGAAAAAGCTTCAACACTATCTCCCAGCAATTGATTGATCATCAGTGCCTTGTTAGGACATATCAGAGACCCAGACAAGGCTTAGCCAGCTCATGGGAAAAAAGCTACTGATTGCCCCGTGCAGCTGCCTCCCCTCCCCTCCCCTCACTCAATGCAACAAAAGCAACTTACTGCCCTGTGTCCCACCCCTTCCCCGCTGCAATGGAGCAATTGACCACCCAGCGCCACTACCCTCCCTACACCTTCCCCTCCGCTGCCCATACCATTCCCCAGTTGGTTGCCTCCTTCACCTTCTGGCATGCCTGCTGGAGTCCCTTTATCTTGGATCTGCGTTGCAGGATGTGTTGCTCATACCCCTTATTACATAAGGCTCAAGAAATGTGGCTGTACATGTCTCAGTTCCTACGGGTCACTTGCACTTGTGATTGCACCAGTTGTTCACCCCACTTATTGATAAATCCAAAAGCTCTGGAGCGCTCCAAGCAGGAAAGCATTTTAAGCAACAGCCACCCCTGTTTTCCTGAGAAGATGCCATGAGCAGCACTGTACGCTGAGCCAGCCAATGGGAAATACATTTTTCAGTTCCTGTGTTTGCAGGGGAGAGAGGTGCATTTCTGTTTACATGTTTACATGCCTGCAGAGCAGCGGAGTTCAAAGTGCTGGCCAGAGTGGCTAACTGGGTATTGTGGGAAACATCCTTGAGTTTAATAAACTTGAAACAAACACACAAACCCCACTGTAATACACACTGCATGGTTGTTGACAGTAAAGGGAGGGGAAGAGACAAAAGTCCCTTGCAGAGGTGGAAGTTTTCTGTTGCTGAAACTGGACATTTTGTTGTGACTTTTGTTGTGTTGCAATGTGAATGCTCTCTGGGTTTTGTCTCCAAAAAAGGGGATTGGAAACAAAACATGCCAATGATGTAGACAAGCCCTGGGAGAAAAGTTTATGAATTAGAAGCCAGACTTCAAACATTCTGCATACAAAAGTAGGTTATATGGAACCACAACGCAGGGGAAGCAACAATAGACATTTACCTCACGAGGAATAATGTCTCCCAGGCCTTGCTCGATTCATTAGGATATAGCAAACTACTGCTATGTCCTAGTGTGTAAGCCTTGATCAATTTGCCTACCACATGAGGAAGGGAACAAATTCCTATCACAGGGCCTGCTGTTATGAGTGCACAACATGAGTTAGGAGAGGGCAGCGAAGGTCTTTTTGATGGTGCTCCCCTTTGCTTAATCATGCAATGGTGTATCCCAAGCCGCTCTCTCTGAGGGCAGTAAATCACAGGTAGACAGAAAGCCAAAAAGAGACCATCGAAAGATGTAAGAAAGAATAGGACCTCTGAAAATTTCAATATTTGTATTATAATTGATTTGAAGAGGGAGCATTCAAAAAAGCAGAATAAATGAGCCAAGGGCTCAGGCCACTTCATCAGTCTGCCTAAAGCTGAGCTAATAGTTTGGTGGAGAGGGGTTGGCTGGATCAAAAACATCTGAAAAAATGTGATTCATTTCTAGACAAAACTGATATTTGACACTGTTTCTTACAATAACAATAATTAATACATTAATAATTTGGTTCAAATTAGCTGTTTCAAATGTGAATTGAAATGGCATTTTTAATCGTGATTACAATTCAAGGTTAAATGTAGATTTAAAATGACATTGTCAAAACAAAACAATCTGACATTTCTGTTTTAGCAGGCTTTGTTTTAAGCTGAAACTTTTTGCTGAATATAACCTAAATTTATGAATATTTTGGTGCCCTGAAAAATTCCTGTATTGACTATTATCCAATAAGTTCCACCCAGCATTGTGTGAGACCCCGGTAGAACTTCAGAAATGAAAGAGATTGCTCAGGATAGGACCACTGTATAGTTCTCCTTATTTTAGGCTGTGTATCAATGAATGTGACTCAGAAAGAAAACTGGCTGTGGTTTAATAGGAGAGGGGGATAAAGAATAACTCAGCTAATCACAGAAACAAAATTGTAAACCTGTCTACCTGTTATTATGTAACCCTCCTCACAGGTGCTGTCAGCCGCAAAAAGGGCTGGGTTCAAATATGATGGGGTTTCTCTTAAAATTACAAGACACCACTGGCTCGAGCCCCCACTGAGGCATCTTGCATCAAACATGCTGATGGTGTGAACTGAGTCATTGATTGTGCCTGAAACAACTCTCTGAAACCCAGAATAATGAGCATTGCCCATTTGGATGTATTCAAGCTGTGCAAAACTCAGACTAACACTTTTTAATTGATACATATCTGCTTGTTGTCTTTTGAACAACCTGAGACAAACTAACCTCTATTTCCATTGCTGTTTCTAATTGAAAAATCATGGGAAGAGAGAAAAGGGAAAAGAAATGTTTGGAAAAATCCCGTCCTGAAATTCTCAGCAACTCATGACATGACACTAAGCTAGGAGGAGAGGTAGATACGCTGGAGGGCAGGGATGGGATCCAGAGTAACCCAGACAGATTAGAGGATTGGGCCACAAGAAATCGGAGGAGGTTCAACAAAGACAAGTGTAGAGTCCTGCACTTGGGATGGAAGAATCCCAAGCATTGTTACAGGCTGGGGCCCTACTGGCTAAGTAGCAGTTCAGCAGAAAAGGACTTGGGGATCACAGTGGATGAGAAGTTGGATATGAGTCAACAGTGTGCTCTTATAGCCAAGAAGGCTAATGGCATATTAGGGTGCATTAGGAGGAGCATTGCCAGCAGATCTAGAGAAGTGATTATTCCCTCATTATTCTGGTGAGGCCACATCTGGAGTATTGTGTCCAGCTCTGGGCCCCCCACTATAGAAAGGTTGTGGACGCATTGGAGAGGGTCCAGCGGAGGGCAACCAAAATGATTAGGGGGCTGGAGCACTCGACCTATGAGGAGAGGCTGAGGGATTTGGGTTTATTTAGTCTTCAGAAGAGAAGAGTGAGGGGGGATTTGATAGCAGCCTTCAACTTCCCGATGGAAGGTTCCAAAGAGGCTGGAGAAAGGCTGTTCTCAGTAGCGACAGATGGCAGAACAAGGAGCAATGGTTTCAAGTTACAGTGGGGAGGTCTAGGTTGGATATTAGGAAAAACTATTTCACTAGGAGGGTGGTGAAGCACTGGAATGAGTTACCTAAGAAGGAGATGGAATTTCCATCCCTAGAGGTTTTTAAGTCTCAGTTTGACAAAGCCCTAGCTGGGTTGATTTATTTGGGATTGGTCCTGCCTTGGGCGGGGGACTGGACTTGATGACCTCCTGAGGTCTCTTCCAGCCCTATGATTCTATGAAAGTATGGGGAAGAGTCACAGAGTCGGCTCTAAGAGATCCCGGGAGAGAAGGGCATTCTGCCCACTTCATCCTCTGTCAGTGCAGCTCAAATTTAGCTGTGGTCCCAATGCCTCCCTGTCCAAAGGATGATCTGCAGCATTTTTTCCATTTCCAGCAACAAGCCATATATATCTTCAAATGGTTTTACTTTTCTTGCACCACCCTTTAACGAGAGGGGATGGGGTGGTGCAAGAAAAGTAAAACCATTTGAAGATACATATGGCTTGTTGCTGGAAATGGAAAAAATGCTACAGCTCCCTCCAAATCTTGCTCCCTCTTCTCTTCCAGCCTACTCAATCCCTATCTTTTCATTCTTGGATGATATTGTTGAACATGTAGTTTTCTTTACCTACCCAACCCCCACTCCCACACCCACACTTCATAGTGCAAAACGAGTGTGATCTGTGGAAGGGGAGAGCTTGTGTGCATAGATTTCTGGGGATAAAAGCACAAGCAAGGTAAAATGACTACTTTTTAATAATGTAAACTGGGATTATTCCCTTCTTTCTCCTTTGCCCTGCCCATACTTATAAAAGGAAGAAAGAGTGGGAGGGCATTCTAATATAATATATGAGACATTTCTATGTTTCTGGTGTTGATGTCATACTGTACAGCTTTGTTGTGGGAGACAATGTACCTTCAAATGGAATCAAAGTAGTGAAGACACATCTATTTAGAAAAAGAAGAAATATTTCTAATCCTTGTGAAAAGTTTAACAGGATGATGTATGGAAACAACATCTTTTCCTGAATTCTTCCCTCAAATGCATAAATCACTGTGTGCTTGTCTAGCCTTAGCCTCCGCTTAAACCTTAGCTGCGTGCAAAATGACTTAATTACTCACTCTTGGGAAGGCACTTTTAGCTCTTTGTAAATTTTAAGGCAACAATACTTTTGTGAAGCATAAAAGAGGAAATAAGAGTACAGAAAGTCTAATTTGACTCTATTTCCTCCAGTTCTTTGGTATTTACTTTAATAAATCCCATCCAGTTCCACATCTATATTTTATCTGAAATTCAGGGCTCTCGCAATATTATTGTTTTTAAAAAAGTGGTTAAGGGCTGATCTGGTTCCAGCTGAAAAGACACATTTTCTTACATTTCTACTTTTGTACAGTTTCCCAAAGTTGGAACTTTGATCCTTCACTGCCAGATTTGATGGGAAATCATTACCAATCAGGGACCAAAAGCTGTATTTTTTTAATGAATTGAAGTGAACAGAGCCATGCTTTATGCTCCACTTACTTGCACTAGTTATAGAACTTTTTCCCTGCTTTGCACAGGTAAGACTACATCAGCTCTTGGTGGTGCTGGATCAAGCCCTTAGTCTGCAATAAGATACTGGACCTAATTTTCCTCTCAGTCACCTGTAAATCAAGATAGCGTAAAACCAGCGTGAGAGACGAAACACGTCCATTGTATTTGTTATATTTAGTACAAGATTCAGCAAAACCACTGTAAAAGCTCAGAAGACATCTCTGAGTTTTCAACCCTGGGCCCAGCATTGTCTGGGGCACTTTTCTGTTGAAGAGCTGCTAGATATTTGAAGTGGAACTGCAGCTTATCTCATGCAACCTTTTTCAGTGACTTGTAGATGCTCCCAAACTCACATTCCTCTCCATGCCCCATTCTGCCCCTTTACTGTAGAATCAGATGCACTGGGCCCAGGTTTAAAAACTCAGAAATTCCTTCCTTATTCAGTGCATAGGATGGATGGTGCTCACTAATCAGCAGATGATCAATATTTGCTTTTCTCTTTATTGTTAAGGATGTGACCCAGGATTTATTTACTGCATGCTTCAAACCCTGCCTTGAAGACAGAATTATTAATGTCCTTGCAGGTTTTTCTAGGTGGTCATCACTAGAGTATTGAGTGTGTTACAAACAATAATGAACTTATTTTCCTGTCACCCCGAGAGATGAGGGGGAGATATTATCACTATTTTACAAATCAGAAATGGAGGCACAGAGAGAATAAGATCCAAAGAAGCCATCCTATTTGAGACAACTTGTACCTGACTCTTCAGGGTACTTAGCATTATAAAGCACTTTACATTCAAGCACAGTTTGCTGTGTTCTCAGTTACAGCTCTGAGTGCTTAGCACTTCTGCAAATCAGACTCTTAAATCAGGCACCCAGAAAATGAGGAACACACTTGGTTAGTGATCATTGCTGAAATTTTTTGTCTAAGAGATGTGACCGGCATCACACAGGAAATCTGTAGCAGAGGCAGGGATAGAAACCAAATCTTCAGGATAGCATTCAGCTGCCTTGACAATGAGACTACCATCCTTTATCTTCCTGCAGCCCCCTGCCTCTTTCACTTGGCAACTTCTGTGACAAATGGGGTAGGAGTTCTGAGGCAGCAACCTCCTTCACTATGCAAATCCTGGTGCATCCCTGGAGCATCATCACTCCTGTGCACTGAATGAGGCAGGAAATCTGTGGGGGGGGGGGAATTGTATATGACCATATGATTAAATCCCATATTACAATTCATATGCCCAAGGGGGATGACATGAGAGTGTACAGGGAACCTTAATTCGGTGTTTCTTAACTTTTGCATGCTTGAATCATAATCCTAATAATATTCTTTTAAAGTGCTCTTTGTGTGTAATTTCATAAGAATATTTATATAAGCACCCTGAAACACAGAAATTCTTTTATTTGACACCTGTATGACGCCTCATCATCATCATCACGATTAAAACTTTTCTATCCGTTACACAAACTTCTGCCACTTCAGGTAATGGAATAACTGAAAACAGTAGTAGGTTATCATCCTCTGAGTGGACCAGCACTAAAAGGGGATGGAGCATTTGTCTGATGGACTTCAGAAATGTTTGTTGACAGTGGAGGAGTTATGAGACTCAGAAATCATGAGTTCCATTCTAGGATATGGAGGGGATACTATTCCTGTGGTCACACTTGCCCCTCCATTCAGACATTTTCCTCTTCTGCCCTGTCCCTCTCCAACCTTTCTCTAGCTAAAGGGTAATCCCTACCTCTGACTCCTAGTTCTAGTTTTCTCCTCCACCCATAGTCTCAGCCTCACCTCAGCAGCTTCTCATCCCAAGTCCTAGTCTCTACACCTAGCTGAACCCTGATCTTTCTCAACACACACACACATACACATACACACACAGCGTGGTTCCTCATCAGACCTTTATGTCCTCTTCCCCACCACACTTGTTTTGATTCTAAGTTTTCCTTCAGCTCCTTCTCCCAGTCTCTTATATTTCACCTGCACCCTGTACCAGACTCCCTTAGCTCCCAGTTATTGTCTCCTTTGCCAGCTGGGAAACATTCTGCATGGAAAATTTCAGCACAAACAGAGACAATCTGACAAAATTCTAAACAGATGTTATAAAGTCCACGTAATACGAAGTGGTGGGAAACATTAATAGTAAGCATTATTGTCATTATTCTTTAATAATAATCCCATCTTCTACCTTATCCTACCTTATCCTCCATGAGTCTAGTTAGAGCTGACATAGGTTATATGTTGTAAATTATGCAAATATACTTATTCCAGATAGTGTTTGGGCATTATACTAATAATTAAAACTGTATATGTAGTTTGTATAAACATGCACAGAAATTCAATTTATGTATTGATTGATTCTCTGCTGATTAGTTCTTAAGTGGGGATTTGGGGCAGGGGCTGAGAGTATAGAGGGGGCAGGAGTCAGGGTTGAGTGGCGAGGAGGGACTCTGGGCAGGGGACTCTGAGTGTGTGTGTATGTGTGTCTGTGTGTAGGGGGGGAGGCAGGGAGTGCGAGAGGGCCAAAGCCCCCGCCCCTCCAAGATATGTACCAGAGCTGCTTGCTCTTCCCTTTCCTATTCCTGTGAAGGAATGAGAACAAAGTGCACAGCTCGTCAGCCACTGTGCTCCCCTGCCAGAGTGAAGAATGCAGCAAACTGTGCACTTTCCCCTCACTCCCTGTCAAAGGGGAACACCAAGCAATGTCCTCATACAAATTGTGGGAAGGTGCTTCAATCCCTCTCTCCCTCTCTCCACAAAGGGTGCCTGAGGGTGGAAGGCTCAGGGTTGGGGAGTCCTGGCTGGGAGGGAGTACCCCCAGCCAGCACATTTCACCTGCCTGGTGATTTTGTCTCTTTTCTGTACGGTTTTATGAGAAGAATCCCATTCCAGGCACATCTCATTTTCCTGACATAACCAAACTCTTACCTTGCTTTAAGTCATGATAAGAGGAAGCGGTATACTGAATTTCGCAGTCCTAGCTCTTACTGTTTTCTTTTTCTTCATTTAAATAATTGCTTCATTTAAATCACTGTGCAGCTGCAGTGGACACAGACAGGGGCAGGGCTCATGTCTCCTAGCTGGGGGATAGGCAGACATACAGACAGAGAGACAGACAAATACATAAACAAACTCTCAAATATATAGTAGATAGCTGCCCCGTTCTCCATTTCTGTCCCCTGCTATTCCAATGGGGTTATAGCTATCCGAGTGCCCATCTCTGGCCCCTTGCTACCCCCTGTGGTCATTATATAGTATAACTGTCCCCGCTAGCAAACACATCCCTTTCCATTTTATGAGAAAAAAAATCACATTTCAGGCACATCCAACTGTCTTGGCACAACCAAACCTTGCTTTAAGTTATGACAAGAGGAAGCTGCATACCAAATATGGTGGTCCTAGCTCTTACCATTTAGGAGTTCTTGAACAAAGAGAGACAGACAGACACACTCACTAAAATATATAGTAGATTATAAACTATACACCAGTAACACGACCTTAGGCCGCATCACAAAATGGATCCTATTTTCTTTCCATATTTGGAGCCTATTTTATGCAAACTATTTTTCTGCCTTTGTCATTTCAGTTTTTTTCTTGCCTTCTAAGCATGGAAAATGTTTTTTAATTTGCCAATATGGAAGTTTTCACCTTTTTTGTGAAATTGATTCATTTTAAAAAGCAATCAATTAATCAATCATGCCAGCTTCAAGAAGCCTAATTTTTTTCCCATGCAACTCTGGCCCCTTCTAGGACTTCATTAGTGGAAAAAGCCTCACACGGGTAGAGAATGTGATAAGGATTGTGTAACACAGAGTGGAGCTGCTCTGATTATATTGAGGTTACTGTTCATTTGGCAAGTTTTTGAGAGATGCCTGATTCATCACATTCAAAACATCCAGTGGTAGGAAACATGTAACATACTATATAAAGTCTTAATACAACATTGACACCAAATACAAACATTGACACCAAATACAAAATAAATAAAATATTTAGTAAACTGTGTCAAATGGCTCTTAGAAATGGACATTGTGTAATCCTTTTTCTTTTGCCTCCAAGACTGTTGATGGGGGTATGCCTCTTCTATCTTCTGTTTATGGCTGACATTGAGTAGTACATTGTGCATTTGTTTTAAATTATGTCAATATGCCAGTGAATATTTGGGCTTTAATATATATTATACACACAATATATAATATGCCTAACAATGGCTCATCTGATCCAGCATCGTATCTTCAAAAGCAAACAATACCAGATACTTTATAGGAAGGAACAAGCACATCATAATGGTCTTGATCCAAAGCTGATTCTAACCTATAGAAAGACTCCCATTGCCTTTAAAGGACTTTGGATCAGGCCCAGTGCACTTCACAGGTCTGTATTATTATAGCACTTCGGGAGGAGATTTTGTTCTGAGCCTGCATGATGCTCAGTTTATGTACTAAAGCCTGAAGACCTCTGTAATTGCTAGTGCTTCTGTTGCCTAGATATAGGCCCGAAGTTCAAATGTGAGTTTGAATTAACCCAAGGTCTTGTGCGTTTGGATTAGAGATTTTCATCCCAGAACATCCCTATAGCTTTACTACTTGCTTCCATAATAATTCATTGGACTATTCGCCACTGGACAGTCTCCGGTGCTAATTATAATTGCAGATAACATATTTCCTTCATCCACGTGGAATTTATGGCATTTTAAGCTTTGGGGCCCTCTTATTTATGGAAAAAGTGTAAATATATTACTTGTCTTTAGAAAATTAGTATATAACATTTTCTGTGAAATAGCATATGAGCTCCTACAAATATTCCAGTAGAATTGGATATTGCACTATCAATTCACTTTATAATGGCGATTAGGCTTTATTTTCACATGCATCTCCTCTTTCCCATACTGAATAGTGCATAGGGCAGATATTCACCTGATGCGAGTTGCCATAGCTCCACTGACTTCAAAACAGGGACTGTTTACATCATTTGCAGATCTGCCCCTGAGTCCTCAGGTTTTCTGCACAAGATACAGCACCTTCCTGAGCCTTCTCTACTTCTTATTTTGACATAAGTGAACCAAATTGAACAAAGTACTCAAGATGAGAATAGGTCATCAATGTATTTAATAGGACCCTAACATTTTCTGCATTCTTTTCAGAGTTTATTACTCTTTCAATTCAATTTATGCAATCATATTTGCATCTTTGACTACTACTGGGAACAAAATTCTCACTGTGAGTTAATCCTGTTGTAATATATTCATTTGTAACACTGTAATTTTGTAATAATTAAAGATACTAAGAGTTTCAAATTTGCAGTGATCATCCCACTCAATCATAATTTTGAAATTACCTTTTATTCTCTCCTCCCAGAATTATATACTTCTGTTCCCCCATAAGAATAAGATAGGATATGCCAAATGAAATCACTTCAGTGCTCCTGCCAGCATCCCTTTGATAACCTATTACAATAATATAATCATCAGAGTTGTCATTCTCTTGATCCATTATAGTGCCAAGAAATACAGCAAAAGATGACACTTGCTGAGACAGCCCAGAAATTTGACTGCCCCTTGTAAATTTTAGTCTAGCAGCACTGCTGTACCAAAGGTGGTGTCAGCACTTTTTATTATAATCCCAATTTTCCAGGGTTTATAACTCAGTTGCAAAAATTGGCTATGAGCTCAGTTTTGGCATGTAAGGTCACAATGCTAGAAGTCATTTTCTCCCTATTCTTAAACAAATATTCAAACTATATTAAGGAAATAAATAACCTTGTATCAAGACCTCTTTTTAGTCATCTAATTGATAAATAGGTCAAAATTAAGAAACTGAATTATGTTACAAAACTACCCAAGTTACAGTGCCCTAAACTGCCTTGTGTACAGGGAGAGTGTGTCAAAAGGTTCAGTGTAACATGAAGAGGGGAAGTGGGCAGGGAAGGAAGGAGGTGGAGCTATGTCTCTATCCATTGTTGAACAGGAGGAGTAGCAGTATATGTGTTCTACTGTTGGGCTTCAGGGTCTCTGGGAGCATGCCTTCAGGTGTCCCCTCTGGGTGGTATGACTCTGCATGACCCCTGACTATGGGTCAGCTTGGGAAGATTAGATTTTTATCGATTAAACCAATACATGTGAATTCACTGTACACACATGCACATAAACCAATGATAAAAATATGTCCAATATTATCCTAGAAATGTACTGATAGGCAAAGTCAGAAAAATGCTGCTTGAGAACTTTTTAAAGTTTGATTTAAGCAAAATTACGTTGTGTATTTTGACACATGATGTTGATCTTTAATGGTTAGAAGTCTTTCATTTTCTGAATCTTGATGTTGACTATCATTAAATAATTATTACCTAGCTCCTCCATAATTTCTCACAATTTTGAAAATGCGAATTGATAATAATCAAAAAGTGCTGAGAGCCTATGCATTTGTGCAACTGAAAATTTAAATCTATAAAAATTGAAATAAATGCTTAAAACAAACATTGGTGTTATCCTTCAAAATGATACAAAAATAAAAATCCAGTTCTGTGAAGCATCTCTATGAGCTACATGCAATTTACAAAATCAATCCACTTGTCATACTACCAGGCAGTGGCTGACTAACAGGAAAAAGAAAAGTCAACAAAAACAATACAAATAAAAATCATGTTAGTCATTTGCTTTTATAGTAGCTTGCTAGCTCCAAATTTCTATTATTGCCAATTTTGTTTTGGGTGAACTTCATTTTGAGACACGTAAGAGTAGTAGCTGTGTTACTGTGTATCTGCACGAATCAGGAGTCCTGTGGCAATTAAAGACTAATAGATTTATTTGGGCATAAGCGTTTGTGGGTCAAAATCACTTTGTCAGATGCAGTCATTGTGAGAGTTAGATTTGAGGGTGGATAAGTAAATGAGGCTGGAATGTTAATTGTAGGAAATGGGCTTTAGGGAGGACTTTCAGGAATGTGAGTGGCCACAGAATGAGGGAGTCTTGAGGTATAGAAGTCAGCATAAAAAAGGTGTTTTTGCAAAGTGGAGGAGTGTGATAAGTGAGAACTGGTTCTGAAATAGTTTGATGGTGGATGCTGAAGTATGTTCTCCCTGATTAAGTCAGCTGGGAACTGTAGCAGCTATGACAAATGGATCACATTTCATTTGAATGTGTAGCAACTTTTCCCTTCTCCTTATTTTTCAGGTCTGGCAGAAATGTTTTGAAAATGATTAATTTAAGTTAATCACCATAGCTGCCTAATGTTTTAATAGCATGTATATTTTTCGTATTAAAAAGTCTGCCTTCAGTCAGCAGAGTCTCTCCTTTTCCTTTCAGGAAAACCAAGTTGATTGGCTCTGACACACATAAAGCTAGAGATATCATGACTAAATCACCACTACTTGAACATTATGACTGAACACAATTATGATCTCATTCTGCCTCCATGAGTCATATCTGAAATATGCATTGATTATGTGTGATACTTATTGTGCCCACATATTATTCATAGATAAATATGTCTTTCCAACAGCATCATTCTCAACTTTACAACAGAGATCTTCCTTCTTGTATGCAATGTAGTTGTAGTTACATATCATCTTACCCACAATGTCTTTCTAATGTGTCTTCTTATCTATTTAGAGCGCCCCCTCCCCCCCCCCCACACACACACCACCACCACACACACAACTCAGATAATGGATTGGTCATCTGCACTTTGTGTGGCATTTGGAACCTGATTTGGATCCAGGTCCATATTCATATCCAGGTCCCTAAACTTTGGGGCTAAATATAGGATGTTTCATTTAGTTAGAAACAACAAATAATCCTGTGGCACCTTAGAGAGTAATAAAAATAAATAGTATCATGAGCTTTTGTGGGTAAAACTCACTTCAGATGAAGGGGGTCTTACCTATAAAAGCTCATGATATTATATATTTTAGTTAGTCTCTATGGGTATGTCTACACAGCAAAGTTATTTCAAAATAACAGCCCTGATTTCAAAATAACTTTCCTAGCGTCTACATAGCCAAACTGCTATTTCGAAATAAATTCGAAATAGCGGAGCGCTTATTTCGAATTTGGTAATCCTCATTCTACGAGGAATAACGCCAAATTCGAAATAGCTATTTCGAAATAAGATATTTTGAAATAACACGGTAGTGTAGACATACCTTAAGGTGCCACAGGACTATTCGTTGTTTTTAAAGTTACAGACTAAAATGGCTAACCCCTGAGACTCATTTAGTTAGAAAATTCAGATTTGGATCCAGGTTTAGTATTCAGTTACTCCTCTTCCCTTTCCACCTCTACCTCCCAAAAATTGATATTTGAATTGAGTGTTTTGTTAAGGGCTGATCTACATATCTGATGATTCTTTCCAAGGTTCAAAATCTGTATATAACTTTTGCAGTTTGGGCTCATGTCTAATTCAATTAAGACAGACAGAACCATATATCATGATCTAAATTTTGCACTAGGCCCTTAACTATGATGCTCTAAACCAAAAATGCTTCATTAAATATCCCCAAAGTTCAGTGTGTTCAGATCTGGTTGTAAATTTTGCATTTTTGGCCTGGCCTTAGTTATTCTTTTTCCTTTAAAGTATAAGGTTGCTACCATTTTTCACTGCTCATATTATTAATTATTCCCAATGAAAAATTCACTAACAGCATTGGTGAAAGTATAGTAATATCCAGCAGTGGTTTTACATAGAATATTTATCATTTATCTCTATTGTGAGAACATCTTATCCAAGCTTTATATTACTTTGGAAGTATGCAATGACAAATTTAGATGTCATTGAATGAACCAAACCACATAGTCAAACAAGTATATAACTTAATCCTGAAATCTGGAAATAACATTATTTATATATATATATGCCAGAAACTTCTATTGTATTTTCATAGTAGTTTTTTTGTTTTCTGTTTTGTTTTTTGTTTTTAGGGTGAGTTTTTTTTGTTTGCTGTAGAAACAATGTAGCTATTTCCTACATAGACTGGCCCTTCAATGGTTACTTCTTTCACACATCGAAAGACAGCAGCATCAGAGGAAAATTACAAAGGATACTTGTGTTTTAAAAGTAAAATTTGATCCAATTACTGTAGATAGAAGTGTCCTGTCAGATGTTAATGTCAGTTGAATTAAATGAAGTTTACTTAAAGACACAGCTTATGTCTTTGACATCCTATGGTTTCCTATGGTTAAACTCAATTAAAACAAAGGTGTTTCTACTGCTCTCTAAAAATCAACTAGGAACTACATTTCCTTTTGGAACTGACTTTGATGAATGATGTCTGACACCTAGAATCTAGGTGTGCTGTTTTTATTCAGAGTTCATCTTTGAAGAGTATATCAAAGTAACTGTTAAATCTGCCTTCTACCCTCAGAGAGACATTGAAAAGGTCTTACTATGTCTCTCAAACATGCTTCAGCAAAGCTAATGCACTCTTTTATTATGTCTCAGTTGGACTATTGTAACAGTGTCTTATCAGGTCTACTAGACAAGTTGATCAATAGGCTTCAGTTGGTTCAGAACTCAGCTGCAAGGCTAATAAACCAAAACCAGGAGCATATTTCTCCAATTTTAGCCTCATTAAATTTTCTTCCTTTTAAATACAGTATGAACTTTGAAATCTTATTGCTCATGTTTAAAGTGTTGGACAATCTGACTCTAGAGTACAGTGCCAAATTGATCCTCAGTTAATTACATGACTGTAGACTATAGTTAAATGATAAAGGACAATTATTTTTTCAAAGACTGAGCCATCTCACACGATAAAATAAGCTTTACATTTTTCAGCACAATGGATGATCTTTTCTCCTTATAGTCATGCAGTAAACTCAGATGGTTCTTAAATCACAATTCAAGATTTATCATCTCAGTTTGTCATGCTGATTGCTAGTAATGTCTTATTTGATTTTAACTAATGATTGTTAACTTTAATATCTTCCTTTTAAACTATTTCACCAGTCTTTAGATAACTTTTTTTATTTAATCATTGAAAAATAACTGCTTTTCACTCAGAGAATAGAGAGCTAACACTAACATTTCAACTTCAGTATACCATGACACGGTATATATCTATAGAAAGATATGGGTATTACTGTTGTTTTATATAAAGCACGTGTCCATAATGATTGTGAAATAGATTAAGAGATGATAGTGTTGGCCTTTTATAGAGGACCATAATATGGTCTAGAGTGGATGGATAAAGTAGGAGGATGAAGGTTTAAGTAGTTTAATCCTGTTAGGACATTGAATTATAGTTGAGAAGCTCTGGGAATGTGCCCCATTATTACTATATTCACTCCACTTAATTGGGAAACACTTATTTAGGTTGGCTGCTTTGCAGGGTAATCTCCAGGGAACTGCTTTAGCCCAGGTGTGAATCTTTAAGATCCTGGCTTTTAATAAAGATTAAATAAGATATGAAGCTGGAATAAAGCTAAGGTGCATTATATATTTGTACTTATTGAAGTATTCAGTTTCATTTTTAAGGTTCTTTCAGATTTTTAAAGGCATCTTTTCTTAATTGGGAAATCCACTTAATTGACATGATGGAGGGCCCATCAGGGTGTCCCAATAAAAAGTCTCTGAGCCTGATCCTAAACAAATCATGCAAGTTAAAATTCTTATATAGGCTGTAGAAAGAATTTTTTTAGAGGGTGGCAGGGCATTCAGCTTTCAGTGATAGCCAGTGGAAGTTGGATGCCTTCCTCCCAATTGAACCTTTAAGCACCCCTCCCCATAATAAATAGGAGTTTTGTAAATCCCCTGAAAATCATGATTCCCTCGTACTCCAATTGTGTACGGCACAAAAGAGGCAGAATGCCTGTTAATTTAGCTTAAAACAATAGGAGTTGTGAGTGTTCATTACAGCATGTATATATATACATATATTCTCTCTCTCTCTCTCACACACACACACACCCCTAGCTATTATTTTTGCTGTGTTAGTGCTGAGGGGCCCCAGTCCCATTGTGCGGTAGGCACTGTGGATGAGACCCACAAAGCAACTTGTTGGCCTAAAAAGTTGTGTGAGGAGTAGTACAATGCTTAGGACTCCGAGCTCAGAGGTGGGAGACCCTCAGTCTGGTTCTCCTGCTCCTCTAACTCTTTCATTATTTAGCCACAGTGGAACAGCTTCAACAGGGAACTTGAAGGAAACCTATGGCAGAATATTTCATAGCTCAGTGGTTAAAGCATATTCCTCTCTCTAAATCTTTTTTCCCTTCTGTTGAGAGGGGACTTGAATTTGGGTCACCCACATCTGAGGTGACTTTGCTAATCTCTCAGCTAGATGTTGTAAGGAGCACACTTCTTCCGGCCATTTTGTGTGGAATGAAGGCATCTAATTCATTCCTGCAAGAAGTGACTTACACACCTAGGCTGCCCCTCTCCAGGCTGTCCATTCCTGTTTATGGATCACAAGCAGAGATAGGCACGTCCCTTCAGTCCAGACTTAGGCACCTATCTGCAGGAGTGAGTGGGGTTTAACACTCACTCCTTTCATTGACATGTCCCATTGGCTTGCTTAGGTGGCTCTCTGCTTAGTGTGCTGGCATTGTAAATCACATTCTAAGGAGCTGCTCTCTCACCATACATTGTAAGGCCTAGGCACTTAACTTGGCTTTGTGACATGCAGTGTTCCTATGATTTTCTTGGTGCTAAAAGTTAGGCATTGCAATCCTGAATCACACCCACTCTGTAGTCCTTAGTTTTATCTTTTCACTCTTAGCTTCATTGTCATATTCATTAGAGCAGGGCTATTTAACACGCAACCCGTGGGCCACATGCAGCCCACAACCTGTTTGTTTGCGGCCCACAGTGTGGTTTGGGTTTACACGGGGCTCACGGGTGGGAGCCAAAATGAAAAAGTAGTCAATATAATAGTTTTATACTGATACGTGTTTTAGTAGTTAAATTCCTGGACTGTCATTGCTCATTAAAAGTGATGTCATATGGGTAGAAATCGAGTAAACATTGCATATTATTAATATCAGCAGAACTGACTTAAATGGGGCCTGTGTTTTCTGCAGTCTTGCCTTACATTTCGTATTTATGCCCATCAGTGTGCGCTCATCTATACTACGGGGAACGGTCGAAAGAAGATATGCAAATTCCATGGTAATTTGCATATCTTCTTCCAATTGCACTTTCGAAAGCAGAGCTTTTCCGGCAACCCCGTCAGAAAGCTGTGTAAACCTCCTTTTTTGAGGAAGAGCGGCTTTTCGACGAAGGCAGTGGTTCGCCAAAAAAAGCCGTGTCTTAATTACTTTCACTTTCAAAAGCTCCGCTTTCAAAAGTGCGATGGGAAGAAGATATGCAAATTCCTGCAAAATTTGCATATCCTCTTTCGACCGTACCGCATAGTCTAGATACACCCTGTGAAAGAAGCTATTTGCATATATACTTGCATGTATATACAACCACACTTAAGTTGCAGCCCTCAACATGTGCTGTGAGTATCATTGTGGCCCCCTGGGCTTCCAAAGTTGAGTAGCCCTGCATTAGAGCCTTGTAGGGCCAGTAAAACAAGTAAGTCAGTATGCTTCACTCTGCCATACCACCAAGCTATTTTTGTAGCTAGTATGGCAAACTGGAATAAAACAGAAGGAGCCAGTGGCCCCCCTCACAGCTCCTTTCAGGCTCTGTATTGTGGCTGTACGCCCTCTGCCCTTCTACAGAGCAGTTGTACCTCTGTATGGGGCTGTGGGGGCAGGGCTGGGAGTTCTGTCTGCTCCTTTCCCCACTGTGAGGTGCAAGGAAAGAAAGGAGCAGAGTGCCTTCACCCACTCAAAAAGAAATAACAAAATGTTTTTTAAGTACATTAGAAGCAGGAAGCCTGCTAAAAAACCTGTGGGTCCCCTAGACGATCAAGATATAAAAGGAGCAATCAAGGACGATAAAGCCATTGCGGAGAAACTAAATGATTTCTTTGCTTCAGTCTTCACGGCTGAGGACGTTAGGAGATTCCCAAATCTGCACTGTCCTTTGTGGGTGATGAATCTGAGGAACTGTCCCGGATTGAAGTGTCATTAGAGGAGGTTTTGGAACAAATAGAAAAACTTAATGTTAACAAATCTCCGGGACCGGATGGCATTCATCCAAGGGTTCTAAAAGAACTCAAATGGGAAATTGCTGAACTATTATCTGTGGTTTGTAACCTATCCTTTAAATCGGCTTCCGTACCTAATGACTGAAAGGTAGCCAACGTGACACCAATATTTAAAAAGGGCTCTAGAGGCGATCCGGGCAATTACAGACCGGTAAGTCTAACTTCAGTACCGGGCAAATTAGTCGAAACAATAGTAAAGAATAAAATTGTGAGGCACGTAGAAGAACATAATTTGTTGGACAAAAGTCAACATGGTTTCTGTAAAGGGAAATCATGTCTTACTAATCTATTAGAGTTCTTTGAAGGGGTTAACAAACATGCAGACAAGGGGGATCCAGTAGACAGAGTATACTTAGATTTTCAGAAAGCCTTTGACAAGGTCCCTCACCAAAGGCTCTTGTGTAAATTACATTGCCATGGAATAAGAGGGAAGGTCCTTTCTTGGATTGAGAACTGGTTAAAAGACAGGAAACAAAGGGTAGGAATAAATGGTAAATTTTCAGAATGGAGAGGGGTAACTAGTGGTGTCCCCCAAGGGTCAGTCCTGGGACCAATCCTTTTCAACTTATTCACAAATGATCTGGAAAAAGGGGTAAGCAGTGAGGTGGTAAAGTTTGCAGATGATACCAAACTGTTTAGGATAGTCAAGACAGAAGCAGACTGTGAGGGAGTCCAAAAGATCTCACCAAACTGAGTGATTGGGCAACAAAATGGCAAATGAAATTTAATGGATAAGTGTAAAGTAATGCACATCGGGAAAAATAACCCCAACTATACGTACAGTATGATGGGGCTAATTTGGCTATGACAAATCAGGAAAGAGATCTTGGAGTTATCGTGGATAGTTCTCTGAAAACTTCCACACATGTGCAGCGGCGGTCAAAAAGGCAAATAGGATGCTAGGAATTATTAAGAAAGGGATAGAAAATAAGACCCAGAATATCTTACTGCCCCTGTATAAAACTATGGTACGCCCACATCTTGAATACTGTGTACAGATGTGGTCTCCTCACCTCAAAAAAGATATTTTGGCCTTGGAAAGGGTTCAGAAAAGGGCAACTAAAATGATTAGGGGTTTGGAACGGGTCCCATATGAGGAGAGGTTAAAGCGACTGGGACTTTTCAGTTTAGAAAAGAGGAGACTGGGGGGGGATATGATAGAGGTATATAAAATCATGAGTGGTGTGGAGAGGGCGAATAAAGAAAAGTTATTTATTAATTCCCATAATAGAAGAACTAGAGGACACCAAATGAAATTAATGGGTAGCAGGTTTAAAACTAATAAAAGAAAGTTCTTCTTCACACAGCATGTAGTCAACCTGTGGAACTCCTTGCCAGAGGAGGCTGTGAAGGCTAGGACTATAACAGAGTTTAAAGAGAAGCTAGATAATTTCATGAAGGTTAGGTCCATAAAAAGCTATTAGCCAGGGGATAGAAATGGTGTCCCTGGCCTCTGTTTGTGAGAGGCTGGAGAGGGATGGCAGGAGACAAATCGCTTGATCATTGTCTTCGGTCCACCCTCTCTGGGGCACCTGGTGCTGGCCACTGTCGGCAGACAGGCTACTGGGCTAGATGGACCTTTGGTCTGACCCAGTATGGCCGTTCTTATGTTCTTATGTTCACACCTTCCTCAGCCCTGTCTACTGATGCGGCAGTTCCATGCAGGGCCTGGGGATTCTGCTTCTTTCCACGCTGGCTCCTTTTCCCTCTGTCTGCCATGCAACTTCAAGCTCCTCCCCAAGCTAATGTGAGCAAGGGAGGGACGGTGTCATTGAGGAGAGGAATGTGGGGATCCTGAGTTGGAGTCATGTAGGGAGGTTAGGTCATGTGGCCCTCCCCTCCTGTGCCAAGAAAATCTTTTGTTTATACGTACCACTGTGTAAGGACCATAAGGAGACCAGAATTGGGACCCTAGGTCAGCTAATTTTCTGTAGCACAAACCATTTCTAGAATTTTTAAAAGCATGTCTTACCATTTCGTGATATCAATGAAAAGCACAGCATATCTATGATACAGCTGAGAGAGTCTGTCCATCTGTCTGTTTGTTCAAGAACTCCTCCTAAAGTGTAAGAGCTAGGACCACCAAATTTAATCATAACTTAAAGCAAGGTCAGCATTTGGTTGCACCAGGAAAAATGGGATGTGCCTGGAATGAGAGGGCTTCTCATAAACCTTACAGAAAAGAGACAAAATCACCAGGCAGGTGCTCAGGGCGCACTTCTCCCATTTGGGAGTGCCCCATCTCCAAGCCTCCTACCCCCAGGCACCGTTCAGGGAGGGCAGGGGGACTGAAGCTCCCCCACCCTGATTCATATGGGAACATTGCTGGATGTTCCCCCTTTGTCAGAGAGTGGGAGGAAATTGCAGTTTGCTGCATTCCTTACTCTTGCTGGGGAACACAGGGGGCAGACAAACCTGGCCTGCCCCAGCCAGGGAATAAGCACCCCTCTCCTGGCTGTGCCCGCTGGAGCTGCAGCGGCCATGGAGAGGCGCTTCTCACATGGTCCCCAGCTACTGCAGTGAGAGAAGGCAGCCTGCATACTGAACCCCTTATCCCAAGCCCCACCATTTTATTTTCCAAAAAACAAAAATTAATTGAGCTAAGGACCTTAGCGATGCCTGGAAAATTTTCTAGTCGTTATAATAAATGCAGAAGAACAACTGCTCAGTTTGCAAACTTCAGCAGTCATGCACAGTAATAGATAACTTCACAATGCACACACAACTTATTTACTCCTGGGAATACTCATGTCTACCCTCTGTTTGGGATATAAGGGAATTATGTTACTGTAGTTATACACTCTTTATTAGGTGAGAGTTTGCCTTGCTTTATCATTTTCAAATAGTGTTACTGTTGTTCTTCTGTTCTGAAAAAATGACATATTTTATGGGACTATGCTGTACTATTACTACCGTATTTTTTTTTTAAATATTTTGTTATATTCATTATCATCAGTTCATTTAATTCTTTTTTATGCAAAGAATACCATCTGGCCTTTGAGTCCATATAGGGAACACACTATAAAATAAGCAAGTAGAGATATTATTCATTTACTCTTTTAAAGTAGAGTGAATTTCAGTGTCTTAATGTACTATTTTATATGTAAGATTGCAACTGGCATGAAGTAGCTGGCACTTTGCTTTTGCAAAGCTAATTGAACACCTTTGCTATAATGTCAGCTAGGGATTAGTTTATGGAGTACTGCTAGGAAAAGTGCCAGACAAAATGAAGCTACAAGGTTCTGTTTAATAAATGCAAAATGGTTAATTGTTTTGGAAGAATGGATTTTCAGTCAATTTTCATGGATTTCTCATTAAGAGGTAATATTTAAAAACTTCCCTAAATGAGGAATCACAGGTTCATCATATTGCCCAGTGATTTAGCATTTGGAGAACAAAGGATTGATTAGTAATCTTGAAACTGGTAGCTCTGAACATTATGCTATCAGAACGGATCTCTCTAATTTCTCTAATTTTGCCCATTTTTGTGGTTTAAAAATAGTTGAGGCTTTACCACTCAGTCCTGGAATGATGAGCAGGACAATTTAATTAAAATTTAAAGTCTAGGGGCAGTTGAAGATCATATATAATCCAATTACTTTTTATTCAATTAGTTTAATAGCAAACCACTTTGCTATAATTACAGTTAATCCCCTGATTTTTCTTCTCAGCTGTTTATCAATGGGCTGTGAGATATCTTTGAGGAAATCATACTGGGATATAATTATCACCAATCCCCAGTGGAATTAATGCACTAAACAGCAGTTAATTATGAGAAATTCTCAATTGTTGAGCTGGTTAGATTTCGAGATAATAGGAACTTGTTTTAGGAAATTTTAGACTCACCTTACATTTCTTATTGTCACATTCTCCAGTTTTGATGGGAAGGAGGGAATAAAAATTGAAAAGTTTCAGAGGGGTAGTCGTGTTAGTCTGTAACTGAAAAAACTTAAAAAACAATGAATAGTCCTGTAGTACCTTAGAGACTAGCAAAAAATATAGATGGTATCAGGAGCTTTTGTGGGGTACAACACACTGGGTTGTGCTCACGAAAGCTCCTGATACCATCTACATTTTTTGTTAGTCTCTGAGGGCATGTCTACACTGCATGCTTATTTCAGAATAAGCTATTTTGGAGGAAATACTCCGAAACAGCTTATTTTGAAATAGCACATTTGCACAACAAATGCCCATTGAAATAGCATGGAGCTATTTTGAAATAGAGCGTCCACACTCATTGGATGCTGAATCGCATTTAAGGCCATCCAGAAGCACTTCAGGCAGGGTATCAGGACAGCGCTCTCTTCCTTTTCGTCCAGCTGTGGAGAACAAAAAGAAGGGCAGTCATGCTGGCAAGGACACCATGCATGAAGCCTGGCCCTCATCTCTGAGCTGAAACCGAAAGGTCTCAGGTCTGACAACAGCGATGTGCTTCAAGGAAGGCCACCTGAGGCCTAGACAGCGGGCCCTTTCCTGCAGGGGCACATATGTCCAAGGGGTGAGCCTCACTACTCCCATGTCCTGGGTACAAGCAGGCCTGGGAAGGTGCCAGCCAGACCATGAGCCAGTGAGTGGGATGGGGCCCACGGGGCAGCTGGGCTTCCCTCCATGTCACGAACACACTGGGTGAAGCAGAGTGAAGCCATAGCACATGCAACAAGCTGGCTCATACATTTTAAATGAGCCCTTAGATTTTTTTAGAATCATGGAATAAACCATTTTGTTTTTCCAAAATCTTTGATTTTCTCTGATCTCTAATGATAAGGAAGGTTATTTCTGATTAATTCACTCTTTGCTTTTAAATGAAACACTTGCCCTTTTGCAAAATGTCCTTGAAGCCACCCCGATTGCATCAAGCTTCCTGGCCTGGTCAGGCTGGAAGAATATCATGTCGTGGGAAGGGAACACTTACTTATTGATGCTAAAATTGTAGCTGATATCTGCTGAGCATGGTCAGAGTGATTTTTCCATCATATAGAACATTTTTACTGTCATAGTTTATTGTTCAAAACTAGGAAAATCTCTAGGACCAGATTCTCTTCTCTTGTGCCTGTGTAAGCAGGAATCATGCCGGTAAAAGTCAATGGAGTTTCATTCATGTATGTGAGAGGAGATAAGTTGCTTGCCCTTGCTTTTCATCCAGGACCACCTATGCAAAGATTCAGGTCAAACTTCAGCTGTTATTACTCTTGCTCTGCTCAAGAGTGTGCTTAGAATTTTTATAATGGAAAGAAACCCTCCCTTCCTTTCTGTTGTTACCGTCTCCTGGCACTGAGAAGTAGACTAAAGAATTTTACTCAAACTCTTTAAAAATCAACTTGGGATAGAATATTTCCCTTAAAAATGACTCTTTCAGGTATTAATAAGTATGTGATCACATGAAAAGAGGATGGCATAATGGAAAATGTGTACAGGTCATTAAAAAGCTAGAACTCACCAGAGAGATGAAATTGGGGGTGACAAGGAAGTCATCCCTTGCATATTTGGTATCACCCATCTCCATATTTCATCACTGGAGCTATCAGCATGACAATAGTAGACATTATATTATTATCAAACTGTTGTCCAGGGTGATATTGGCTGGCTATGACACTGCAGCAATTACACAGCACTATTCCCCAACTGAGACTTTCACCTGCTTCTTCTATGAAATCAATAATGTCTAAACAAGAACTGAAATGACATTTTAATGTTTGCCAAGGAACATTTAGACCTCTGAGCTGCCTTTGAAAAAGTTTTGAGAACCACTGAAAAGGGAAAAGCAAAATATAGTTTGTATGAAAAGTAAAAGAAAGAGCTTCTTCCCAAAGAAAAAAAAATCAATACCGCATGAGTAGGGACTTACCAAAGTCATCGTCTCTACTGGTCAATTTCCCAGTCATAGGATTTTAAAAATAATAAATGTCATGATTTCAGATATTTAATTCTGAAATGTCAGAGTGTTGCAACTGTAGGGTCCTGACCCAAAAAGTAATTTGAGGGGAGGGGGGAAATCACAAGATTATTGTAAGAAGGGGTTGTGACGTTGCTGCTTTTCTTCTGTGCTTCTGCTTGTGGCAGCACTGCTATCAGAGCTGAGTTGCTGGAGCCAGGTGGCTCCTGGCTGGGAGTCCAGTTTTGAAGGTAGAGCTGCCACCAGCAGCAGCACAGAAGTAAGGATGGCATGGTGCAGTATTACCACACTAACATGTGCACGGCTCTCTTGAGAGCTGGGCCTTTGGTCAGTAGTCTCCATTCTCTGGCTGCCCATCTCTGCAGACAGCAGAGCAGAAGTAAGGGTGGTATGGTATATTATTATGGTATATTCTGATCCTGTCAAGATGTTGCCTTCAGAATTGGGCACCCAGCCAGTCACTACTGTTCTTCAGTTGCTGAGGTCTGAAGGCAACATAGAAGTAGGAATGGCAATACTGTGACCCCTCTAAAATAACCTTCTGACTTGCTTGCAACTCCCCTTTGGCTCAGGACTCCCAATTTTAGAAACACTGGTCTCCCCCAGGAAATTAGAAGAGAATAGGGTAAAAGCACCCCACATTTCATAGTAGAGGAAGGGCAATCAGATTTCACAATCTGTAACATTTTTCATGGCCATGAATTTGGTGGGGGCCCACGTATGAGTGTTATAACTAGGGCTGCTTCTGAAAGGCTGTAGTATCTCTAGATCCTAGATTGTGAGGCACTCCCTCTAGGATACGTATAGAATTCTCGGTATGGTCTCCCTTGATTCATTCTCCACAGACTATACACCGTATAAGTGGTGAAAGTAAATGTGCTGATGGCCCTGATGAACCTCGTGGACCTGATAATGGCTTATCGCACAACCCCACCCTGCATTTAGTTCTACATGGCACTCATAGAAGCACCTCACATTCCCTTTAAGGGATAGGGAGGCTTGAAAGGCAGCTGAGAAGAAGATATTTGGGCTGTGTCTACACTGGAGTGATTTCGCGCAAAAGCGGCCGTTCTTGCACAAAAACTTGCTGTCTGTCTACACTGGCCGCGTGTTCTTGTGCAAGTAAACTGACGTTCTAATGTATAAAATCAGGGCTTCTTGCGCGAGAACTCTGATGCTCCCGTTCAGGAATAAGCCCTCTTCCGCAAGAGCTCTTCTAGAAGAGGCCAGTGTAGACAGGCAACATGAATTTCTTGCGCAAGAAAGCCCTATGGTTAAAATGGCCATCAGAGCTTTCTTGTGCAAGAGAGCGTCTACACTGGCATGGATGCTCTTGCACAAAAGCACATCTCTTGCGCAAAAGCACATGCCAGTGTAGACGGTCTCTTCTGGAAGAGTTTTTGCAGAAGAACTCTTCCACAAAAGAGTTTTTGCATGAGAACGCGCCACTGTAGACGTAGCCTTGGTGTTTGGGTGTGGATGATAGTGATGAGGAGACTTGTGTAGATAGGAGTTTTGTCTGCTTCTCCTGACAGGCCTCACTGCTTCCAACCATTTCACTATTCTCCTAAAATGAGATTCCTCTTGGTTTCCATCAGCTGCAGTCTATGACTTATAATTAAGGCACGATGTATTCATTACATTGCTTCCAACTATGCACCTGCTACTCTGGATGCTAGGGAGTGGTGCACCAATGACAGGTAAAATTATGCTTGGAGGAAAGCCATGGATGGGCTCACTTGACTGTTTTTTACAAGGCAGTATGGCTATTGTGAACACACTGAATTGCTGCTGGAGCAGCTGGTGCTGGCCACTATCAGGATACTGGACTACATAGACCACAAGTCTGATCCAGTATGGAAATTTCTATGTTCCTCTCTTAGCTGTAACATTTAGTACTTGGAACAGCACTATTGTCTAATGCAGACAAGCCATCTGTTGCTCTACTAATGGATAACTCCTCACTTTGTAATGTGACAAAGCTCCTACAAAAACTCAGTGGTCCTGTACTTCCTGGTGGATTTTGCTTGCCTCAGAGGCTCACAGCAGCCTGCAGTTTTAGGCACCATGCCTAAGGCTTTAGTTTGCTGAGCTCTTTTAATCATTGATCAGTGAATAGTAAAATGGAGAATAAACTCCACAGTCCTTTTTCCCAAGTGGAAATGGGGAGGTGGGGGTTGGGAGGGGAATCTGGGTCCACCCTCTACTCTAAGTTCCCACCAAGGGCCTTATAATAGCCACTGACAGTATAAATCCCCAAGCCCTGCTGTTAGACAGCTCTAAGACCCCTGGGTTACTTCCCCAGAACTTTCCTTTTCACAAGTTCATCTTCTTAGTGTTCAGTTGTTGTCTCCTTTCCTCCCAGCAGCACTCTCCTCTATCCTCTCAACTGTGGGCAAAGCTTGTTTTATAGCCAGTCTGAACTGGTTTTCTTAATTACCCCCAGGTGTCCTAATTAGCCTATGCTGGCCTGACTCTGCTAGCCTGGTCAATTAGTCCCAGGTGTTCCACTGCCTTGATTGCTTCTGCTGGTTCTAAACCAGCCCCTCCCTGTTACTCTGGGAACAGAGATCACCTCAGTCTGAGGCTTATATATTTCCCCTCCACTACTTTTTCATAGCCTTCCATTCTGACCCTGTCGTAGTAAACATAATAAACATCCATTTGTAACAGAGTCTAAGAGATTATTCAGGACTAAGAGAAACATTGCATTAAGGAATAAAAAGTTAAAACTAAAATTCTGGAAGAAATGATTACTTGTTATGTACTTGCACAAAACATAGGCCTCAATTCAGCAAAGCACTTAAGCTCATGCTTACATGCTTTGTTGGTACAAACAAACTTAAGTCAATGATACCTAAATAGATGCTTAAACTTAAGCATGTCCATACATTTTTTGCTAAACAAGGATGGACTTAAATATGATTATATGCTATCCTGAATCTGGGATTTAGCATAGTAGGACATCAATCCTGACTGAGATCTGTGGCTGTCTACACTGGCGGGGAGTTCTTGCACAAGAACACTGATGTTCTAATGTGTGAAATCAGTGCTTCTTGTGCAAGAACTATGACGCTCGCGCTCAGGAATAAGCTTCCTCTATGAACTGTTCTTGCACAGCAAAGGCCAGTGTAGACAGGCAACATGAATTTCTTGCGCAAGAAAGCCCGATGGCTAAAATGGCCATGGGAGCCATGCAAGAGAGCGCCTACACTGGCATGGATGCTTTGCGCAAAAGCACATCTCATGCAAAAGCACATGCCAGTGTAGACGCTCTCTGTGCAATACTTTAACGCAAAAACTCTTGTGTTAAAAGTATTTGCGCAAAATCTTGCCAATGTAGACGTAGCCTGTGAATACTACTGTGATGGCTAGGAGAAGTGCTGACCAGTACTCTGGGACTAAAGGGTTAAATGCAGGTAGCTAGCAAGGGTGTTGGCTGGGGGCCAGAAGAACTAATGGGATACAGTGCTGAAATCTAAATTGTATATACATACCTGCTGCTGTTTCTCTTTGTGGGAGTTCTAAGTTAAGGGTTGGAGAGAGTAGATGCAGTAATCAGAGCTACTATTCCTCCATGGAATTTGGGGCATGAAAGTGGATGGGACTGTGAGGCTGTGTCTACACTGGCATGATTTTCTGGAAATGCTTTTAACGGAAAAGTTTTCCGTTAAAAGCATTTTCAGAAAAGCGCGTCTAGATTGGCACGGACGCTTTTCCGCAAAAAAGCCCCGATCGCCATTTTCGCGATCGGGCTTTGCGGAAAACAAATCTCAGCTGTCTACACTGGCCCTTTGCAAAACTTTTGCGCAAAGGGACTTTTGCCCTAACGGGAGCAACATAGTATTTCGCAAAAGCACTGATTTCTTACAGTAGGAAGTCAGTGCTTTTGCGGAAATTCAAGCGGCCAGTGTAGACAGCTGGCAAGTTTTTCCGCAAAAGCAGCTGATTTTGCGGAAAAACTTGCCAGTCTAGACACAGCCTGAGTATATGAGGGAAAATGTGTATTTAGTTATGGTATTTTTCTTTGTTTTGGCTGTTTGGTTAAGCTTCTATGTATAAAATCTATGTGCTCTCCTCTCCTCTCCTCATTCACTGATTAAGCTGTACTCAGAGATGCAAAGTTCTCTGTTTTAATTTGTTCTTCTTAGTTGCTCTGTAACACCTAGCAACCAAGTATGCTTTATTAAGTATATATTTTTGTTTTGTTAATAACATCACCTTTTTTAAGGCAATGATTTGATTCTTGTGTCCTGAAAGGTCACAGGAGGTCTCTGTGTGTCTGCCTAGCCTAAAAGGTCAGCTATCAGAGATACAGTTTTTTTTCTGTGCTTTTTGTTTCTTTTTTCAAGCTCTCTTGTGGCAAAAAGAGATTGGGGTACCCATGGGGAAAGATTTTAAGTGTTCCTTCCTGTTTTTTCAGGGTTTAAATCACTTGATAGTGGTAGCCTATTTTCCAGAGCCAGTGCAACTGTGACTTTGGGGAGGTTTTCTTTTGTTTGTAAGCAGAGCCTATAGAAGAAAGGTATTTAAGGTCTTTTGTGGGCCCCCACCTTCTGCCAGAGTGGGGAACAGCTCTGATAAATACAAATAAATAAATTAAAATTAATAGTTAAGTTGTTGTGGAATATTTTAACTTATTTTCCTTTTTCACATTCAAAGCTAAAAATTTAGATGTAACCCAAAAATTTAGTGACAGTTGTAGCAGCATACTTTCCACTGTAACAGAAGATATAAAGTATACAGGAAATTATGTATTCATTTCTTACACACTGTCAAAAGCAAGGATAAATTGTTTCTTTTGATGCTTATTGGATATACTGTTCCCTATTTGACAGGAATGGTTTCTCCCAGACACCACTTTCGCCCTCTCCTTTGATCAGAGCTAATAATATACTGAAGCCTTCTTAGTGAATATAGAAGTCTCATTGGTAAGAGTGACACTCCTAAGTTAGTCAGAGTAACAATGAGTCATTTCAAGAAAATTAACTTAGAAAGAACACAAAGGACAAGTCACATTTATGACTTTTAATTGAATTGGAGTAAACTGACAAATGGTGTAAAACCCCATAATTTATCTCTCTGAATTGTTGAGTCTTTTATTTCTGCCAGTGTGCACTCCAAAGGCCCATTAATGTTCTGTCTCATACAGTATTTACTGCTTGTACATCAAGTGGGTCAGCTCATTATACTAACTTAGCCAGTGCCAAGCATGTTGTTGGCCTACAGGTCAGTGAACAGTAGTAAATCAGCCAACAGCTACTGCCTTTTGGAATTACTGCATCAATGAAAAACTTATCAAATGTCAGCAGGAATCCTAGCAATCTTCACAAAAAAAAAAACACTTTGGAGGAAATAAGACTAGTTTTCCTAAAGGTAACGAGGACTCCTGTGGCATCTTAGAGACTAACAGATTTATTAGGGCATAAGTTTTTGTGGGTAAAACCCACTTCATCAGATGAATTGGAGTGGAAGTTACAAAAGCAGGAGTATATATAAGGAAGAAGTTTCTTGTATTAATGAAGTTAATCAAGTCAGGGTAGATGTGGGTCATTCACAGCATTTGGTGTGGAGATGTGAATATCCAGAGAGGGGAAATTGCCTTCTAGTGTATTAACCAATTGAGATCCTTATTCAATCCGAAACTGATACATGCCTCTAGCTTCCATCTACAATACATTACACAATTAATTGTCTACAGCCAAGGAAAATAACAGAACACCACCTACAGCCCCCAGTCTAAACCTCTAGGCTATGTCTACACTACAAGGTTTTTGAGCAAAACCAGCCGAGCGTCCACACCTCAAGTGTGTTTTTGTGCAAAAAAATTGACAGAACAGAGGGCTTTTGCCAGTAGAGTTATTTCTCTCCCTATGAGGAATTACTCCTTTTTGCACTACACTTCTTGCTCAAAAAGGCAGGTGTGGATGCTCCAAAGGGGTTTTTGCACAAGAAACCCCTATCGGAAAAAGCACAGGTGCACTGATGGCCATCATCAGAGCTTTCTTGCTCAAGAAGTGTCCATGCAGTATGGCCACTCTCTGCAAAAAGCACATCACTTTTGCAATGCGCTTTGAGGTCTGGACACACTTTTGCTCAAGAAGTTTTTGCGCAAGAACTCTTCAACAAAAGGCTTCTTGCACAAAACCCTGCAGTATAGACAAAGCCCTAGAGAGCATCATTGACAATCTACAACCTATCCTGGAAAATGTTCCCTCACTCTCACAGGCCTTGAGGGTGTTACCTGGGAGACTGAGGTAAACAATTTCTGTGGTAAAGCCTAAGCAATTAATTAAAGCCTAAGGCTGTGCCCCCTCCCCACACACACACACTCACAGAAGATAGATTCGACCTGGTGGTACGTATCTAATCACCGTTGGACTGGAGCCACAAATCAGGCCAGAGACAAAATTTAGGGCCAAACCATATATTTTTGAAAATAGGAACATGCATCAACAAACAACAACACAACTGTAGATGTCCCACCCTATCCCAGAAGAAAAGAGAGATAGAAAGATTCCCATATACAAAAGGAATAGTGATAGAGATGCAGCCGTGTTAGTCTGGTCTAGCTGAAACAAAAGACAGGACTATGTAGCACTTTAAAGACTAACAAGATGGTTTATTAGGTGATGAGCTTTCGTGGCCCAGACCCACTTCCTCAGATCAATTTGTGGAAGAAAATTGGCACAACCATATATACCAAAGTGATACAATCAAAAAAATGAACGCATGTGGTGTGCACATGGAAAAGGGGTCGGGTGCACAACTTGGATGCGCATGCACCATATTAGAGAGGGGTGCACATGTTTAGGGCCGTGTGCACAGGCTAGGGGGTGGAGTGCAAAGTCTTCTGAGGTGATGCCCTCAGGGTAGTTTTGGCGGGAAAAACTGCTGGGCTACGTCTACATTGGCAAGATTTTGTGCAAATACTTTTAACGCAAGAGTTTTTAAAGTATTGAAGAGAGCGCCTACACCGGCATGTGCTTTTGCACAAGAGATGTGCTTTGCGCAAAAGCATCCGTGCCAGTGTAGACGCTCTCTTGCGCAAGAAAGCTCCCATGGCCATTTTAGCCATCGGGCTTTCTTGTGCAAGAAATTCATGTTGCCTGTCTACACTGGCCTTTTGTGCAAGAACAGTTGCACAAGAGGGCTTATTCCTGAGCGGGAGCATCATAGTTCTTGCGCAAGAAGCACTGATTTCACACATTAGAACGTCAGTGTTCTTGCACAAGAACTCCCCGCCAGTGTAGACAGGCAGCATGTTTTTGCACAAAAGCAGGTGGTTTTGCGCAAAATCATGCCAATGTAGACACAGCCCTGATGTAAAGATGGAACCCAGCAGACTTCATTTTGTCTCTTAGCCTGGGTAACAAGGGTATGTCTAGACTACATGGCTCCGTCGACGGAGCCATGTAGATGAGTTTACTAGACATAGGAAAATGAAGTGGCGATTTAAATAATCGCTGCTTCATTTACATCAAAATGGCCGCCGTGCTATGCCAATCAGCTGTTTGGCGGCACAGTGGGGCAGTCTGGACGAGCCGTGGTTGACAAGGGAAGCCTTTGTCGACCGCTCCGGTATGCCTCGTGAAATGTCTAGCTGGGGAGGCTGTGGGAGAGGGCTATAAACAGAGGAAGTTGGCAACTTAAAATTTTGCAGGATTAATTTTCTTTTTATTTGACTTCATATTAAATAAACAAAGTCATGCACCTTGTTAATTATCCCTTGTTTTAGTTTTCTTTTTCAAGAACATTTATTTATATATTTACATTTATTAACAAATATATATATAATTTGTTAATAACTTGGGTGCCACTGTGGCACACATCTGAACAAGCATACATGACCTCAGTATTGGTGCACAAGACAGAACTCAATCTGCTCATGGAGAGAAAATCTTAGAGAGAACACTGCTGCTGACCTGAGCTGGTAGGAAGTAGTCCAGGGCAGGGAATTGTCCCAGAATGCTCAATGTGTTGTGGCAGAATTTTCCAGTGACAGAGCAGTGGACTCTGCCGCTCCCAACAGGGCCCTGCGCTCGGACCCAGTGGAGAGAGAGGTCCCAGGTTCCCCTATCCTCTTCTTACATACCCCCACAAAGAGGGAGCTGTACTAGTGCATATTGACTCAGGCTGCTGGGCCACAATACTCTGATTAGAGGGACCATTGTATTGACTCAGACCCCTGGGCCATAATTCCCTGAAGAGAGGAACTAGCATATGGCTTAAGGATGCTGGGCCATAATGCCCTTTATAGAGGGACTTGCATATTGACTGAGGTAATATTCTGTATAGAGAGGTTTGTATTTGGACTGAGGCTGCTGGGCCATAATACCCTGAATAAAGGGACTTGTACATAGACTTAGGCCATTGGACCATTCTGAAAATAGATGTGGCAGCTGTTAGGTCATGCAACTAAGGGAAATAAGTTTGAAGGGCCTCCGAGGGCCTGTTGCCCCTCGACATGGAGTCACTGGAACATACAGGTTTGCCAATGCGAAAAAATTACACAAAAATGAAAAACATAAAATGGCGAGAAAAGTTAATTGCTGATCACCTATAGCAAGGGTGGGGAACCTAAGGTCCAGGGGGAACATGTAGCCCCCAGCTTGCCTGGATACTGCCCCCAGGGCTCAGGGTCCCCACCCAGAACTGGGGAGCCTATGCTGCCACTACAGCCCCCACAGTCCCTCAACTAATTGATTTTTTTGTGGGTCAGTAGCCCCGACCCCAAAAAAATGTTCCTTCACCCCTGACCTATAGAATGTACTTCATTAGATAAATTATGACAAAAGGCTCTTTTATTTTACATTTTAGTGCAATCTGGGCCTGATTCTTCACCTCCTTGTACCGCATGGAGTCATTTATCTCTGTGGGAATTGGTATAAAATGGTTCAAAATCAGAATGAGAGCATTTTATACTTAATTTGCACAGGTATAAATAGCTCAATAGGGCTATGTCTAAACCATACCCCCTCTGTCGTCAGAGGGATGTAAATTAGACGTATCGAAAGTGCAAATGAAGCTGGGATTTAAATATCCCACGCTTTGTTTGCATAATGGCGGCCGCCGCTTTTTTTCGAAACAGGGTTTTTCGAAAAAAAACCCGGCAGTTTAGATGGGGCATTTTCAACAGAAATGCCCCGTTTTGAAAGATCCTATACTCCTAAAAAAAATGAGGAATAATAAATCCCGGCTTCATTTGCACTTTTGATATGTCTAATTTACATCCCTCTGCTGACAGAGAGGTGTAGTTTAGATGTAGCCCAAGGCATTAGACTAATGAGGGCTTGACTACGCTTAAAATACTGCAGTAGCACAGCTGCACAGCAGCATCTGCACAGTTGTGTTGCTTCAGTGAAGACTCTATTTATGCCAACAGGAGGCATGTGCTACCTCCCCAAGAGGCAGTGGTTAAGCCTATGGGATAATTCACTTATTGACCTAGAGCTACCTACACTGGGGGTTAGGTCACAGTGGGTATGGATTTTTCATAACAGAGTGACGTAGTTATAGAGACCTAATTTCCTGGCATAGAACAGACTGTGGGCAATACTCCCAATGAAATCAAAGGGATTTTTGTCTGAAGAGTAGGGCCAACATTTTCAAAAAGAGGAGCCTAGAGGCAGGCTAGGAAGGTACCTATCCTGATTTTGAAAAAAGATGAGTACCCAACAGTTCTTAGTGAGCTAAATTTTTTAAAAAAATATTAGCTATGGTGTTCAGGACTTTTTCATAATTTTTTCACATTCCAATGCATTATTTAAAGTACTGAATTTTAATATAAGTGGTTACTACAGTCCTTAATCACTTTCTTTTGTTCTTTATTCAGACCAATTCCAACTGAAATCAAATGGGACAAAATTTATTAAAAATATCAAGATTTGGTACCATATTTTTCTTCATTTTAAAAAAAGCAACGTATAAAGTTTATATTCAATATTATTTCACATTATCTAGAGTTTACAGGGACTTACATGCATGAGGTAAGATGCACTGGAAAAATATTCTTAAATTAGGCCATCAAAAGAACTGTAAACTTTGATTAGTGTACATATTTACATAGTCAGTCTTCCATCCTATTCCTATTAAGATTTTTAGAAATACTCACACTTACTTTAATGGAAGGTAGATTAGGCCCCCTATGCATTGTAGGCTAGAGTGTGTAAAACAGCACAAGTCATTGTTTTCACTGCAGTTATGCCAGTTTACGTAGTCTGTGTCTTAGTTTCAGTTATCATTACACTAACACCATATTTTTTAATTAATATTTCTTAGAACTGATCAATACCTCATAAAACATAATATATTTCGAGGGAATCTAATTTATTTTTATAAGTCATTGCTTTCATTGTAGAATGGAAAGTTATACTGTAATCTAAAGTACAAGTTTTTATAGATAACATTAGTTTTAAATGTAATGTAAAGTTGCTCGCTGAATACTACATAAAGCCTTATATGATTTAACTCAGGTTTATTGCTATCATATCCTACTTAAACTACTTTTATTTATTTCAGTGTTAGCTTGTGAAATATGTTAACACTTCTCTATTGGTGTCAATTAAGTAAGCATATTTTATTCTACAGTTTCTAAAGACTTGTATATCGCAGGAATGATCTATGAACAGTGCTATTATTTTAACTGCCCAAATAAATAATGATAGGACATTTTAAAGTAGCGCTAAAAGCAAGCTTTATTTCAATTTCTGAAAAAAGAGTAAAGTAGTAGAATGCCATTAGGGCTATGGTAGATTAGCACAGTGACAATATTGCACTTTAAATTGTTTGTGATAGAATTGCATCAGTAGGTCAACGAATTATTCAAACATATGATATGGCTGCTGAAACATCAGACAAATTTTACTGGTCCTTTGAAGCTCCAAGCTGTCAATAAAGTCAGGGCAAAAAATATTCTAATGAAGCCTCATTTATGATTCTATTATGCCTATTAAAGCAAAACAAAACTGAACCCAATATATACTAAGAGACTGAAAATTCAAATTCTGTTATTTCTTCTGATGAATCATCCCCCAATCTTATTAAATCTAACTCCCAGTGCACTATAGAATTGAGGATTAATATTAAACAATCATATATAGGTGTTATATGATGGAAGTTTTGGATAAACATTTGAATGAAAGACATATATATGTCAAATAGGGTTTAATTATTTTGATTGAAGCTGCCCATGGATCTCCCATACTTCTTGGACAAATGTCCTCTAGTTTCTGAAGATTTTTCTCTCAACTCAAATCTTTGAGAGACAATAGAAGACCATGGTCCAGATGTCCCAACTAGTGTAATCCCTGGCCCTATGTTTCTGAGGGAAATAATTGATTTGGGGGTACAACAGATAAACAGTATTTATTTTTATTAAACAGATAAATAGTACAGGTTGGACCTCCCTGGTCTGGCACCTTGGGGATGTGACTGGTCCCGAAGGAGGGAGTTTGCCGGACCAAGGAGTTGAGCCCCTCTGCTGACAGACTCCAGGCTCTCTCAGGATCTGTCAGGAAATGGCCAGGCTCCCCTGTCCCTGGGCCACTGGTCTCCCAGCTCCTCATCCATCGCCAGGGCTGCTGGGGCTCCACTGCCCCAGAGCTTCCAGACTCAGCTGATCTGAGGCTGCCGGGGCTTTGTTGTCCTGGGGCTACTGGGGCTCCACTATCCCAGGGCCATTGGAGCTCAGCTGCTCTGGGGCTGCTGGGGCTCCATGGCCAGCCAGAGGACTGCTACCACTCCACAGCCCCAAGGCTGCTCCAGGACACCAGGACTCTGCTGCCCTGAGCCAGGGCTCTCTGGTCCTGGGGCCCTCTGATCCAGCAACATCCATGGTCCTACCAGACCACAAATGTTGCTAGACCAGAGGTTCAACTTGTATTTTAATTCCCTGCCTCTGTCTGCACCTCTGTCTTGGGCATATACTGCTTTGAATCTATGGGCCAAGTTACTTTTGTTTTTTGTAAGGCCTTGGACAAGAAATTCCATGTGCATTTTCCTGGCAAGGGGCTCCTATGTGTCAAATTTTGGCTAACTTCCACTTGAGTGGGGAAGATGAGAGAGGGAAGGAAGAATCCTGCTTTTAAACCATTACACCTCTTTATGCTCTTTCATCTCTATGAACTCTTTCTAGAATTAAATAGAAATATTTTTACATGCTGGTCCCTTGAAAACTAGATGAAAAAGTGTTGATTCTTCATGGCCTGAGGCTTCTAGGACCACACCGATGTTGGTGTGGGGGGTTTGCTGGAGAAGACAGCAGGAGAGAAGACAATGCTGCAAATCCTCAAAAATCATAGTCTATGGCTACAGACTTCATCCACACTGCAATGTAACACTTTGCTCAAGCCCTAATCCTCACATTTGTCTACATACAGATCTTTTAATTTGATCCTAAAACTCTATGGGGGCATAGAATCTGAACTTGAGTCCAACTGGGGCTCGAGCCCTCTAATTTTGCTGTGTGGATGCAGCCACTCTGGACTCAGGCCCTGTGAGTTCTCCAATGCTATATCCAAAATCCCATGGGCCAGTCTTCTTTGTTCTCTCAATCCCATGAGTTGCCAATATTTCTAGGGAATAGAAGCAACCTTCTTTATTCAAGTGCAACTCAGCATTTAACCCTTCCATTCTATTCTCATTACTGAGGCTATGGCTACACTGCAGGTTTTTTGCGCAAGAAGCTTTTTGCAGAAGAGATCTTCTGCAAAAACTTCTTGCGCAAGAGCTCATCCACATTGCAAAAGCCCATTGAAAAAACGATGCGCTTTTGCACAAGGGAGCGTCCAGACTGGATGGACGCTCTCTCAAAAGAAAGCGCTGATAGCTATCCACAGAATGGCCACCAGGGCACCTATGCTTTTTCCTCTTTTCTGTTTTTGTGCAAAAAAACCCTGTTGCCCATCCACACACACCTTTTTGCGCTCGTAGAAAGAGGACAGGGGCAGACCGGCCCGGCGGGATACCGGAAATTTCCCGGTGGGCCATCGTCCGAAGGGCCGTGTGACAGGGCAATACGGCCCCGCACTCACGGCTGGACCGGAGCGGACATGAAGCCAGGGCCGCAACCGCCGGCCCAGCAGCAAGAAGCGGGGGACGTGCAGGAGCAAGCGGCATCCACCGCGGCTGGGAGTAAAGGGGCCGGGGCGGGCATGCGGGAATGCCCAAATGCTGCCATAGGGGGTGGGCCGGACATGGAGAAACATCCGGACGCCATGTTAAGGGGAGGGCCGGGGCATGATGCAACGCCTGGATGCAGCCGCAAGGGGAGGGGCGAGAGGAAAGCGGGCCCTTCAAAAGGGTACCGCCAGTGCACAGCAGGGGGAGGGAAGGAGGAAGGTGAACAGGAGAGGAGCGAGCCGAGAACCAGGAACTTGGGGAGGGGCCGAGAGGAAGACCCGGTGGTAAGACGCCAGGAGGGGAAACGGAGAGAAAGGAAGTAGCCCAGGATGGGGCCAGGAACAGAGGCCCGCAGACTGGCGAGTTGAGGGCTACAGCCCTGCCAGTCAGGACAGGGGCAAAGGGTCCCTGTATCCTTAGGGTCCTGGGCTGAGGCTCGGAGAGAGAGAGGCTCCGAGCCTCCCTTTCTCACTGAGGAACCGCCCTCTCCCCCCCGTATTGAACCTGGATTCCCCGTCATGGTCAGTGCAAGTGGCCGTTAACGCCAGGGGTTTCCAGAAGCCCGAAAGAAGGGTCCCGTCCCTGCCGGTGCGACCGAGTGGGGGCCCTGGAGGGAGGGCAAGAGTAAAGAGGTGGTCCGGAAGATGTCCCGGGCGACGGCTTGGGGACCTGCGACCCCCTTAGAGGCCGGCTGGTGGCTGCTGGAGGAGGAGGGTGATAAACCCAGCAAGCCTCCCCTAAGACTCAGGGAAAGGGGGAGGGGCACGCAGGGGTGATGTCATGGGGAGGGCCATTCCCAACCCATTTCCCGGGCCTATTTTGATTGACATTCTGCCCCTGAAAGAGGAATACCTATACTGCAAAAAGCCCTCTGTTTTGTTGATTCACTGTAAATTTACTTGTGCAAAAACGCGCTTGAGGTATGGACGCTCTGCGGTTTTTTGTGTAAAAACGTCCATTTTTGCACAAAAACTCTGTAGTGTAGACGAAGCCTGAGCTACAAACACAGTGAAACTTTTCCTGCATTTGTACTGTCTATAGACCAAAAGAAGTGCCCCTTTCTGGTTGTGGAACCACAGGCAGATTTTGGTGAAACTGTAGTGTGAGACAATTACAGTAAGACTCTTGGGAAAGACTAAGCCTCCTACCAGTTAGAGAAGAAGATAGCACCATTGGAAATTTACTGAATGACAAGTGCAGAGAGTGGATTCAAATCTGAAGACCAACTATCACAAAAGCAGGGAAAAGAACTGCACTTTAGCATCATCTCAATGGATCCTTTCTTACAGCTGTCACCCCCAAAAAAGAAATTTGGCAAATGTCTCCATCACAGCATGTTTTTTTTCCTCTGTGGGCTGGTCATAGACTGGATTTATGGACTTCCTACCATGGAACACAATGATCCATGCTTTGGCATGCCCTCTTCATTTATAGTTCCAAGGCTAAAATCTTGTTTGTGAGTCAATTACAGAGAAATACACACTGCATTTAGTTAGAGCAATCCAAACAATCTTTCATTAGCTTTCATGAATTTTAAACATCAAGTAAATTCTCACTAACATACACTTTTGAGATGGTGTTAATTCAGCAAAAGGATGCATAATATAAGGCAGTAGCAACCAATAGGTAAAATTAATGTGGCTGTAATTACTGGTGCATATGCTATGTGAGGGTGTCTCTAGACTACAGGATTTTTCCGAAAAAAGTAGCCTTTTTTTGAGAAAACTTCACCTGCAGCCATGTTCTTTCGTAAGTAATCAAAAGAACATGGCAGTTTTTTTGATCGTGGTAAACCTCATTTTACGAGAAATAACGCCTTTTTTCGAAAGTACTCTTTTGAAAAAAAGGCGCTATTGCATGCAAACTGTGCTTTTTCAAAAGAGCATCTAGACTCTCTTTCAAAAAAGCAGCTCGCTTTTTCAAAAAAATCTGCTTATAGTCTAGACGCTCTCTTTCGAAAGAGGCTTGTAGTCTAGACATAGCCAGAATGTAATGTGATAACACCTCATTTATTCTATTCGAACATGTGGGTTGTCATATGTCCACTTAACATTTCTTTGATTTTCACACACAGGTAAATTGGCCTATGGGTTTGATTTGTACTTGTCTGCCAGTATCATACAGAGCTGATCTGGTCAATGTCACTCCTTGTATTGCCACTTCATACCTACCCAGAGGAGTAACAAGCCACCTGAAAACAGTGGACTGCAGTGTGTAGGAGGTGCAGACTGAAATGTAATCCATTTTCAATTGTGGTCCATTTCACATAAATGTATCCCATGAGCTCCATGGGTAATGACATCACTTGTCCAAAATATGTCTGGAGGTTTGAATGTAGTCCAGCAGTGTGCCAGAGAGGAAGCGGGGGGGGGAGCCAGGGGGAGCGGCGGAGGGAAACTGAGTTCTGTGAGTTTGCGTACAGTCAGAATATTTATCAGACACCAGGGGGGAAACAATAGCTCATTTGAATGCTAATACAACATCCTGTTTCTTCCATCATGAATCTTGATCAAATCCCAGGTACTCCTAGTTGCAAACTTTTCCTATAACAAGAAATCTAGATAAGTAGTCAAATTTGAAGTAGAGCATATTTTTCAGGGCCAACTTAGTAGCTGACAGTCCCATGCCACTTGTAAATGTGCTGTTCAGTGTGCATTTGAGTACTTTGGTGGCATACATAGAGTAAAAACTCTTCACCATTCAGGAACCTCTAGCCCTGTTGTGTCCTCCGGAATGTGGGATACCTGAAAAAATAGGGGAGGCTTGTGTAGACTGTCCTGGTGACTGCCCTCTCGCAAAGTCCCAGGTGGTCTGTAGTTTTTAGAAAAATGTGATTGTGATTTTTAACTTACCAGTCTCTTTGCACATTTTCCCCTGCAATTAACCTAGCTGTGCCCAGGGACATTCCTGTTGTCAAAAGCAATTTTGTAACAATATACTGAAGTACAGTTTTACAAAGTAACATTTTACATCCTTGAAATTCCAAAAGGAATTTTTCAGTGCTCATGTAGTGAGACACTTGAGACAATAACCCTCTATGTCTTTTCTTTTTCCACACCCATTGACCTCGTTGGACCAGAATACCTTTACAAACTCACCCACACCTAAGTAGAGACTTGGGCCATCGTATCATCATGGACTGTTCCAAAAGGCAGAGGTTCCATAATTTATGGCTAACATTCTGGGCAGAGCCAACAAGCAGGTTGGGTACCAAACAGAGGGACTTACGGGAAGTGGAAGGGCAACATGAGAGCAAAGCGGAAAGGCTCTGGTTGGCTCCTTGGGGAAAGGATTTCAGTCAAGAAGCAGACATTTGCTTTGAAGTCCCTGGAAGAGGGACTTAACGATGGTTAAGGGAGGAAGTTAGAGCACAACAGAAAAAGATGTCTGAGTGGCTGCTTTTACTAAAAACTACAAGACTGCAAGTTCCCGCTCTGACGGCCCCATAATCTGTTTCCTCCATGGTACAACATGCTGCAGGCCAGGAACAATTTTGACAATTCCATAGCTGTGTGTGGGCCACACAACTGGGCATGATCAGTAGATGAACATACCAAATATACCTCATGCATTCCTCCCATGCTTAAGTCTTCCTGTGGAACCCTCCAGCCTATCTGTCCTAGTACCCTCGGGCAGAGGGCTGAGTCACTGAAAACTGGCTCAAGAACTTAACTGCCCACAGGGATCATCAGCAACAGTAAAAATAATAGATAGCAGGCATGATAGAAGGCTGTCTCATGAGTAGAGTGACCCCTCTCCTCCTCACACACACACATTAAACATGTATTTCAAATAATAAAGATAAATACAAGATAAGGAAAATCTTTAAGTTGTATGCAAACACTATTTATTTTTCAACACAAATATCTAAATCTACAGTCCCCCATTTCATTAGTGGTCATGTCATTCAGAAGTCCAATGGATGCCAATCAGCCCTCCTCTCTCCTTATCTAATGTTCTGTAAGCATTGTACAAGCACATCCATAAAGGTTCTATTCTTTCTCTTCTATTGACCCATGTGAATCCACGATGTGGGAGCAGAGAGCATCCCTAATTTCTGATGCCCAGACGCATCCAGCTGTGGTAGCAGCTGTGTACTAATTCAGCAGACCGTCACTTGTTATAGTTCCATTCAGGGGGAAATGGCACACCTCAGGCTTCACAAAGTTTGTGACGAGCATAGCAATTCACAGTAATACAGACAGCACTGATGAGACTGGAATCCAAATGGGTCTGCAGACAATGCCAGCAGGATTTCAATCTGCCAACCACATATTCTACCACCATTCTACATATGCTGAAAGTGTAATTAAATTTCTCATGCCAGGCCCTCTGAGATCAGGATATGGTTTTAAAACCCAAGAAAAAAAGGGGGTCCTTGGACTTCGCATGAACAACTGTAGGAACAGGAACTCCATGTATGATGACGTAATTTCTCGGAAATAATGTCCCACTTGTCCTTTAATATTATAGACTTTTGATTTGTGGAAAACCCTGGTATCATGAACTTTTCCAGCCTAGCCTATGTTGATGTGCATACATTGGTCTCTGTGGTCCACATGGGCCTACATAACAATGGAGTAATGAAAACCTTTTTGCTGTCCTTGAGGAGGGCAAACCATGTGCATGAGTCCCAGAAGAACACAAGAATGGCCAATGGGACAGACCAAAGGTCCATCTAGGCCAGTATCTTGTCTTCTGACAGTGGTCACTGCCACTGTATTTCAGAAGGAATGAACAGGAGAGGTAATCATCAAGTGATCCATACCCTATTGCCCATTCCCAGCTTCTGGCAAGTAGAGGATAGAGGAACACCATCTCTGCCCATCTCAGCAAATAGCCATTGATGGACCTCTCTTACATCAAGTTATCTAGCTTTGTTTTTAAACCTGTTATACTTTTGGCCATTACGATGTCCTTTGGCAAAGAGTTCCACAGATGGAATGTGCATTGTGTGAAGAAATACTTGCTTTTATTTATTTTAAAACTGCTGTTCTTCATTCAGGAACCTCATTAACCATCTTACCAGTGGAAAACTATTTATTATTTCATTCTTAGTTTCTTATGTATCTATTAAATCAGCTGTAAATCCACAATAAGATAATGCACAATAGTTATCAAGTTTCTGTAACAGCCTGTTGTGAAACAATTTTTTTGGATCAGATTTTCATAAGCAGGCCTCACTATTTTGGACCAATGTAACTGAAAATTTTAACCTCCAAAAATTCAAACTGGGCTTCTCATTTTGTGGTATTATCAATTACTTAGCATTTCAAGTAGCAAAACATTAATCCAGTTAATCAAAAAATAATTATGGCTAGAAATTGCAAATGAAGATATTTGCAACTTGAGCACATTGCAATTTTGGAGGTTTCAAAAAAAGGACTGTTTAAGGTCAGATCGAATATTTGCCCCTTAAATCTAAGTATTATATACCCACTATTTTTTTTCTTTTAGTTCCCATTTCATTAGTTTGCTCAAGTGACTTTGCTGGAGATTATAAAAGTCATAAATATTATACATCTATTTTTCATTATTTACTCTATTGCTTTTCTGATACTAAAAAAGCCAGCTCAGTTGTAATTGCTTCCCATGTCTGGGTGAGAAGGGCTTTCTGTTAATGCCCATGTATAAATTCAGCCCTTGGCAATAGAAAGAACCACCCATATTTTTGAAATTAAATATATTAAGTTAGTCATCAGATTAATTTTTTTTCCTATCTGCTATTAATTGTTAAAGCAATAGTCAGTGTTTATCTAAGTGAACCAAGAAATCACTCTGAGAAACCTGCTAACTGGCTGCTCCGGTGTGTTAATTTACCGGCTCCCCAGCCACGGAGCCTCACAGCTTCCATTGGCTCCAGTTAGCCATTTGCAGCCAAGGGGAGCCACAGGAAGCCATGGCCCAACCCATGCCACTTCCCGTGGATCCCCTTGGCTGCAAATGGTGAACTGGAGCCAATGGGAGCCTCAAGGCTCCAAGGCTGAAAAGCCGGGTAAATAAACACACTGGAGCGGCCAGCTAGCAGGTTTCTCAGAGTGTTGTAGAAACCATTTCATATTTAGCTAGAAGCCATTCTGTATAACAAAAGCCATTTCAGTTTCTTGTGTCTGCACGTATACTAGAGGGAGTGAACTGGCTTTGACCGAGGTGGGGAGAGGCCAGAAGGATGCGCTGTTGGAATGTGTTAATGAACTATTTTGAGCTGAAGCTCGAACTCCCTCTAAACCTGTTTCTTTCTCTGCTGATAATAATTCCTCTTTGAAGTTCGCTTTGATTTCTTGCCCTGACGTCAGACTTGTTTGGCTGAGGGTATAAAATACTAGGATTGATTGTATTAGCCAGCCTTACTGGGCCTGGCTCTGCTGGGACCACGTCTGGCTCACTTTGCTTTTATTGGCCAATAAAACTGTCTGTTTAGCCACGTAAACTGAGTGAGGCTTTTGCTTCGACAGTGGTTTTGTGGACCACTTTGAGAAACACTGCAATAGATGGAGCAAATCCCAGAAATAACATCAGAATAAAATAAATATACTCTATTGGTCAAATCCCGAAGTTCTTGCTGGGGTTTTGCTCACTTCTCTTTCAGGCACACTACACTGACTTCCTTGAGGGTTTAATGAGCTTGCATTTTCTCCTTAATTTGGGACACTCCCAAGGAAGTCAGTGTGAATTTGTTTGCATAAAAAACAAGTCAGGACCTCAGGATAGGGCCCAATTATAATACATTAAAGCTTACAAGGTTGCTGTATATCCGAGTGAATATTGTTTGGGATTTTGTAGGGGGTTTCAAGAAAGAGCTAGAGTAGAACTAAGACCTTCTCTAAGGGTTGTCTGTAGACTGGTCTGAAATGCTGCAATGGAGAGCATGGCAAAGCGCTGTCAGGCTTTCACAGTTTGACAAGACCAGTTGATTTATGAAAAATCTGGAATGAGGAGTGTGGAGTGGTGATAAAGTTCATGACCCTCCACAATTGCGAGAAAAGACCAGGATTTTACAGGGAGATTAAGAAACACAGGAACTTCCTGGTCAGAGAGTTCTCTAGTTGCCTCTTAAAACATGGCTCTTCCTGTTTGTGTCCTTATGCTACAGGGAGAATCAGTAATTACCCACCAAAATATCCTATATAGTGCATAAGTCATTCAGGGATGATGGTGCATACCTCTCTAATGGAAACAGATATATTTTGGCTCATGCTAAGGAGCAAGCTGTTAATTAGCTAATTAACATGGCTGGGGAAGCAGCTAAGCCAATTGTTGGTATGTCTTTGTGGCAGCTGTCCAGCACAGTATCTCATGTGGACTCCAGTTCCAGCCTAATTAGGAACTCCCTGCTAGCATGGGTTATGGGGAGGGCATTCCTTAAAGAAACAGGGAAATGAAGTTAGGAGGTCTTAATGTCTGATACAAATAAGAGACATCCATTATCCCCAACACCTTTATCCTTATAGGAGGGGTTGATGGTGGGTTCCCAGCAATAGACTGGGGACCAGCTGTGGATGGGTAGGGGATGGATAGCAGCTGTCCACCAGGAGGAAACCATTAAAGACAGAATCATGACCTGCCCTTTATGAGCTAATACCAGATCATTCCCAGATGAGTCATTAATAAAGCTGTGGCCTATTTAAGCCACATCATCTGCATCTTGTCTTTCTTTCTGACAGATTGTCACACATAAAGTGACACAAAGTCTCTCATGTTTTTTTGGGGTTAAGCAGTTATAAACAAATAACTTTAAATCATTATTTAAAATGAACTTTATTCCTGAGTTGGTTAGTGACTTTTCCTGTAATACTGAGAAGTAGATGTAATTGTGATTCAAAATAGTAATTGAGAATGGACAGAGGCTTGGCCATTGTCTTTGGAATTCTAGAGACGTTCAGATTGTAATTGATATGCTGCCTGCTGTTACTGTGAATAACCCAACTTGCTAATTAGGTAAACAAGCAGATGACAAAGGCATAAAGGTAATTTTTTGTCTGGCAGTTTCCCCTTAGCGTCTCAATGTGCTTTGCCAACATGCTCCACCCTGTACACCTAGCCCACATTTCCAACCCGTGCACAATATTACCTTTACAGGCCTGTATGCAGGAATTTCTGGGAGGAGTGCTTTTTTTGTAAATGTGGACGGATTTTTTTTTAAATATAAAGGAGTTCAAAATAGTCCTGCAATGAGTGTGCATAAGAGAGGTTAATGAAAAATTTGAATGGAAACAGTGATGGGTAAAATGATTTTGTTATAACCTACGAAAAATGTATACAGTAATAAAAGTTTTATAGAAATTACCTTCTAGGATCATGGCCGGCAGCACGGCCACCATGGCCCTCCCTTCCCTCAACCACCTCTGCCTCCTGCTGCTCCACCTGCTTGGTGCAGCCAGCACTGGGTGAGTGTGGATAGGGCTTTCAGCCAGTGGGGCCAGGCCTGGGTTGCTCCCTGCAGATGGGGGCCACCATTCCTACAGTCATGCTGTACTGCCACCAGCCCTGCCCACTCATCCCCCCCACAACACAGAGCACTCCCATCCCCCTAACACAGAGTTCTCAAACTTTTTGGCCCATGGCCCACCTGCAAACCTTTCCATGGACCACCAGTTGCTAATGGAAAGTCGCTGTTAATTACATAATTACACCTGAGACATTTTGCTAGTGCTACAGCTAGGGAGAGCATTTTAATTTAACCAGTAAGAAAGGAAATAGAAATAGAAATTATTAAACAGACTAGCTATGTCTACACTGGCGTGATCTTGCGCCAGAGATATTCAAATGAGGCTAAGCTTGGAATATCGCTGAGCCTCATTTTCATACCTAATGAGCTGCCATTTTTGTGGAAGAGGCTCTTGCGCTAAAAGGAGCTGTCTACACCGCCCCTTCTTGCGCAAGAAAAACCCTCTTGCGCAATGCCGTTATTCCTGAAAATAATCAGCATAGCGGCATTGCACAAGAGGGGTTTTCTTGCGCAAGAAGGGGCAGTGTAGACAGCTCCTTCTAGCACAAGAGCCTCTTCCACAAAATGGCGGCTCATTAGGTATGCAAATGAGGCTCGGCGATATTCCACGCTTAGCCTCATTTGCATATCTCTGGCGCAAGATTGCGCCAGTGTAGACATAGCCACTAAGTGCTTTAACTTTCTCATATTAGTTATCAAACTTCATTTTAAATAAAGTAAAGTATTAATTTATATCCAACACAAAAGGTTCCTATCTTTTATTTCTTTATGGCGGGGTGGGGAATCTTTTTTGGGTTGGGGGCCACTGACCCACAGCAGGGGACTCACAAGTAAGAAGTTAAAAAAAACAACAACAAAAAACAAAAACCCCAACCCTCACTTCACTCCTCTGGTGCTCCAGGAGGGATGAGGTTCAGGGCTTTCCATAGAATCATAGGGTTGGCGGTCATCAAGTCCAACCCCTGCCCAAAGCAGGACTAACCCCAGATTTACTCTTTTAGGGTTCCAGGGTTAGTGAATTTTTGTGGAACCCCTCAAGGCTTTGGGGTTGGGACAAAAATGTGGGGTTCAGTGTGGGGGACAGGGCTGCCAGTAAGAGGAATGGGGGTGCAGGACAGGTGGGAGGTGGGGTGCAGGAGGGGGTGAGGATGCAAGGTCTGGGCAGGAGGTGAGGTGCAGGAAGGAGTTAGGTCTGAATGGGAGGTAGGGTTCAGGAGCAGGCTGGGAGTAGGGTGTCTGGCCAGGGGGAGGAGGCAAGACCAAGGGAAAATGCAGTGTGTGACTAGGAGGGAGGGTGCAGGAATGGGCTGGGGGCAGGGTGTCTGGCCAGGGGGGAGGCTGCATGAGCAAGGGAGGATGCAGGAGCAGGCTCAAGGTATAGTAACTGGCCAGGGGGGAGGGTGCAGAAGCAGGCTGGGGGTGTGTGCATGGCTAAGGGAGAGGATGCATGAGCAGGGGAGGGTGCAGGAGTGGGCTGAGGTAGGTGGCTGGCTGGGGGGAGGGTCCAGGAGAAGGTTGGGGGTGCAGGATCTTGGTGGGGGCATGGGAGTGTGGGGGTCTGGGCATGAGAGGGTGGGGGGCACTTACTTGCCTTTGTGCCCCATGCTGGTCCCAGGCACAGCCTCCTGCTGCTCCTATTGACCATATTCTGGCCAATGGGTGCAGTGGGGAAATGAGAAAAGAGGGGAGGAGCAGTGCTTCTTTCCTGCAAGCCAGATCATGCAGCAAGGTTCGAAGCTTTCTTACCTCCCCTGTGGGAAGTCAATGCTGGAGTTCCAAACTTGCGGTGGGGTGGTACAAGACTGGAGCACCAGTGTGGGCTCCCCATTGTGGGGGGAAGGAAGAGGGAGTTGAGTTTTATCTGCGGAGCCCCCTCATGCTTACTTGGGGGAACCATGGGGGCATGCATTTGCATCCTTCACATTCCCCCATGTGCGGGTCTGTTTATTTGACAGTATGTGCACTTTTCTCAATGCAGAGTTCTTTTTACTCACACCCATGAAGTCATGAGCCAATGATAGTAGGGCTAAGGTTGTATGAATGAGCAGCATCTACAACTGAAATGAGGACTAAGTGATGGCATCAGAATAGTAATATACAGGCATCACTTGCAAAAGTGTTGAGCATTATAAATGGCATATATACCTATAAACTCTCATAATAATTAAGGCAATTTTCTCTCAGATCAAGATAGGGTAGTCATATATCCTGGTTTTAAAGTCACAGTCCTGTATTTAAGCCCTCCTGCAGGTATCCCAAATTGTTCTTTAAAATAGTTAAATTCTCCTGTATTTTCTGTCTATCCCCTCCTATCAGTACTGCTGGTCTGATCCTTGCTCACTAGCTGCCCATCCACCAGTGATGGGGTAAGTATACAAGGCTGGAGGTTGGACACAGCTGCAGTGTGTGAGGACACTAACTCCCCCTGTTGGTGCAGTCTCTGCTGTGTGTCTCCTCTTCATCAGCAGGCCTTGTTCACCCACCAATCCTTTCCTTGCCAGCACCGGCTGGTGGCTGTAGGGACTGGGGAGTATGGGCAGATGATGGCTGATTATGTCACCTCTGCACCCACTTAGCACCCTCTTCTCACACTGCCCTACCTTAGGTCCTGCTCCCAGGGAGTGTGGGTCTGCCCTGTCCCCTAGGCTCCCTCCCCTGCTGAGCACCTCTCTGGCAGGGTTCACTGAAGCCACTTCAGTCAGAGTCTCTGGGCTCTGGTGCACAATGCATCCTTGGGGATTAAACCCTTCTTGCGTGCACTGTAGCCAGGGGATAGAAGGTGGCTGAGTAATATCAGTGTCCACCAGCAGCTTGGAGGTGTTAGCTGCCTTTTTCTGGGCAGGAAGGGACAAGCTGCTTCTAGCCACAGGGGCACAAAGGAGAGAAGGAGGAAAGAGATGATCTGTGCAAAGACAATGGTCAAGTCATCATTATCTACCCTCAAGCACTGTGGTTGGAAACATCTCATGTCCTCTCTCCCCAGCATAGTGCTGAAAGGCTGCCACTGTCCATGTTCTGGTGTTAACCCTCACAGAAATCTGGGGAAGAGGCCCCATGACCCTGTGTGTCCCCCACATGTTGCTTTGAGAAGCCACGGTGCCAGTTATCATGATAGGCAGGTCCATCCTGGGGGTCCAGCCAGGCATGGAGGGTGTAGAACATTGGGCAGGGAATGTGTGAGAGGTCTACATTCTTGTGTGAGAGAGGTGTACAGGAATGTTTCCCCTCTCCCCATGCAAACCTGAAAGCTAAGAAGGTAAATAAAAAGACTAAGCAGTATCTCTTTAACAGGGGCTCTGTCAACGTGCTGTTAATTTCAAAGTTTGTGCTGCATAGTTCTGATTGATTGCCATTGAATTCACCTGAATGAGTAATTTATCAGCTGTCCTATAATCAGCATAGGATAATATGGTCACCCCGGTTCAAGGTTCCATATTTATATAACTTAGATGCTTATAGTCAGTTAAGTACACTTAGTAAGTTATAGAGTGTGTGTACATACTTAAATGATTGTGTTTTTATTATACATTATTGAAGATAGGTAGAATCCAGTTCTGTTTAAATCCAGTTCTGAATCCAGTTCTGTTTATTATACATTATTGAAGATAGGTAGAATCCAGTTCTTGGTAAGCCCTGTTGTGTAACTTTTTTGTTTACTGTTGAATAACTTTTGAGCATGATATACCCAGCTCTCACCTGCTGAGTAAATGACACTACCACTGTGACAGATCATTATTAAATCTTGGTCCGCATCTTTGGGATGGATGATCATTGGACATTTTTTTCCAAATTATAACACAATAGAGGAGCAAAACCAAAAAGAACAGTAGGTTAAAACTCAACTCTGTACCTGCTGGATCAAGGGATTTAGAGTTATTAGATGCTTCATGTGAATGGGCAGTTTTATGCTCGCAAAACAGTGCCTTTGTGTAGTTCTGCTAAATGTGTAGCCTTTAATGTCTTTACTGCTGTATATTTGTAATCTAGCCAGTAAATCAGCAAGTAGGCATGCCCAACATGACTCCCTACTTGGATGAAGGCCCGTTCAGCAAGGGTCTTCTGTGTAATTATTTACAAGCATTTGAAAAGATGACAACTGAATTAGTGTTATCCTCAAATTCTGAACATGTGGGTCTATCACAGGTGATACAAAGAAAATGTTATCAGAATGGATTCTCTAACAATGGACACCAGTCTGCCAAATGAAGAATTACTGAACATATGGTAGCATTGTTATTTAAAGAGGCACTGCATGCCAAAACCTGATATTGAGGCAACTATCGTCACTGCTAAACCATCTTATTTTTGAGAGTATTATCTCTGAGCCTTTTCCTTCTGATTCCATTGCCAAAACACTATGTGCTATTTTGTTTGATTAGCCACAACAAAACAGCTTTTTAAAAAAAATATGAAAAGAGGGATTTAAAAATGTCTTTGTGTTGCACAGGCAATTGGAGAGGTATCAGTCTTACTATTTTTGAATTGGTGGATAGCTTGAACATAAATCTTTAACACGTGGTTTGTTTAGGGCTATAATCTTACAGAATTATTTCCACTTTTCGTTGCTTGGTTGATGCGTGGCCATATTTCCAAACATGTAGGCACTTTTCTATTCCCATATTTAGTTTCTAAAGACAGTGATGGCAGGCAATCAATAAAAGCAAGCATCTGTTTAGAGCTATGCATGTACTTGGTAAAAATAATTACAATGGTGCTGTTTTATAGCATGCTTAGAGGCTAAAGATGTCATTTCCTGATTCTACACAAAGGAGCAAACTGACAACTGTTCACTGCTGGTTATGAGTGGATCCTTATTAGATAGATTGAAACTAGATGACTACTTTTCATTACGTAGAAAGATGACTTTTGAACATGAATGCATTACCTATCACTATTTCTGGACTGACATGATAGGCTGTTGTCCAACTAATACTTTCCTAATAAAAAAGGTCATGGAAGACTAAGTTAGATGAATTTTCTATTTTGTTATTTAGGTTGCTTAGGACACTGGTGACAGGTAATCAATAGAGGAAAAATTAACAAACCTTGACAGAATACTTACTGACACCATGGTTGTCAGAGGGAGTGCACTGAGGACCTTCTGCACCAAAAACACAAACACCTGCCAACTGGGCTAATGTAGCAATTTGGGCAATTATCAATAGAGCTAGTTGTGAATTTTCTGACAAAATATTTCTTCATTGGAAAATGTTGGTTCATCCAAACCAAAAACACCACGTGGAAAAGGATTGTTTTCTACAAATTGATTTTAACTTGTTTTTCTCCATTCAAAGTGATTTTATTTCAAAATTTTAATAAATGTATACTAAAAGGTGGTTAAAATTGTAGATAATCAAAAAAGAAACAATGATTCAAATTTATTTGTGAAAGTTTCAGCTTTTTGACATTTCATCCCATTTCATGACAGGAAAACAATTCAGTCTCAAATTCTCGCAAGATAGGAAAATAGTTTCCTACAGAGCTCTGCTTATCCATAAGTAGCACCTTCATTCTTGCTGAGGCCAGAGACTACTGAGACAAGATCACACATGCAATAAGCCAGGATAACAGGCTTGGTCAATATTATGATGTTAGGTCAAACTTAGCCACATTAGGTCAATTTTCTGAACAATGAGTCTATATCACCGAACCCATTCCACCGACTTTAAGGGCTGTTAAGGTCAATTTCTGTACTTCTTGATGAGAGGAATAACGGTAAATTCAACCTTGCATGGTTGCCTTTGGGGTAGTTTAAACACAGTGCTGCAAAAGTCAATGTTCTTGGACTGCAGAAAGTGTCCCACAATGCCACAACGTGACCTCTCTGGCCAGCACTTTCAATTCTGCTTCTCTCCCAGGTTCACAGGAAAAGCCCCAGGAACTTTTGAATTTAATTTCCTGTTTGGCCAGTGTGGCAAGCTCAGCAGCACACCTTAGCAGCAAACCTAATCATGAATGCCCAGGGTCACAAATGAACTCCAGCACAGAGCATGCAGGAGACCTTGGATCTGATTGCTGTATAGGGCAAGGAATATTTGCAGGCAGAACTCTAAAGCAGCAGAAGAAATTGTGAAATCTTTGCCAAAATTGCACAAGGCATGATGGAAAAAGGATATACCAGGGAACTCCAGCAGTGCGGCATAAGAATAAAGGAGCTCAGGTAGGCGTACCAGATGCCAAAGGGTAAACAGACAGTTTGGGTCAGAGCTGCAAACCTTCCTCTTCTATGAGCAGCTACATGGGACTCTGAGGGGGGCAGGGGGAGGGTGGACTCAACAAGTGTCCCAAAGCTATCTATGAATACCTCCCAAGCAACTCTTCAGGTAGCTTCAGGAAACAACAAGGAGAAGGAGAATATTCAGCAGGTGAGTGGAACATCCAATCTCACAACAGCCGGGACCTTTTTTTAACTTTGGAGCCAATCCCCTCCTCCCAGGATGTATTGCTGCTGCACCCTGGTGATGGAAAGGGCACTTCTGATGAGTTCACATTTATAATCATGCTACAAGTGGGTTACGGTAATCAGGTTTTATCCGTGGCAGCCACTCTGCCTACACAATGGGGATTCCCCGGAATAGTTTGTTAATGTGTCTGGAGACAGAGCAGGGATCCTCCCTCTACATCTTTAGAAAGTTCTCATAGAGGACTTTCTTTCTTCTCAGAAATTTTCTGGGGCAGCCTGCCTTATTTTGTCCTCCATGATAGGACACCGTTTCATGCCATGCCAGCAGAAAGTGGTCTGCTTTGTAACACAAAGCATTGTAGCATAAGGTCCAAGTTTCTGGCCACATCCCATCAGCATCTGCTCCCTATTATTCTGTGTGATTCAGTGAAGACTGATATCATGCATGGCAACCTGGACGAAGCAGGGGAAGCTCTGTAATGGATAGCACTGAGGCTACCTCCGTTTGCTCATCTCCAATGAAACCAAACCCTAGCTCTGCTGACTGCATTATCCCCTGCCATCATACCCAGCCCCACCAGCACCTTGGCAGACCCCAGTAGGAAAGGAAAAGTTGTACTTTTTGAGTGATTGGGCAACAAAATGGCAAATGAAATGTAATGTGGATAAGTGTAAAGTAATGCACATCGGGAAAAATAACCCCAACTATACGTACAGTACGATGGGGGCTCATTTGGCTACGACAAATCAGGAAACTTCCACACAGTGTGCAGCGGTGGTCAAAAAGGCAAATAGGATGCTAGGAATTATTAAGAAAGGGATAGAAAATAAGACCCAGAATATCTTACTGCCCCTGTATAAAACTATGGTACGCCCACATCTTGAATACTGTGTACAGATGTGGTCTCCTCACCTCAAAAAAATATATTTTGACCTTGGAAAGGGTTCAGAAAAGGGCAACTAAAATGATTAGGGGTTTGGAACGGGTCCCATATGAAGAGAGGTTAAAGCGACTGGGACTTTTCAGTTTAGAAAAGAGGAGACTGAGGGGGGATATGATAGAGGTATATAAAATCGTGAGTGGTGTGGAGAGGGCGGATAAAGAAAAAGTTATTTATTAGTTCCCATAATAGAAGAACTAGAGGACACCAAATGAAATTAATGGGTAGCAGGTTTAAAACTAATACAAGAAAGTTCTTCTTCACAGAGCGTGTAGTCAACCTGTGGAACTCCTTGCCAGAAGAGGCTGTGAAGGCTGGGACTATAACAGAGTTTAAAGAGAAGCTAGATAATTTCATGGATAATTAGCCAGGGGATAGAAATGGTGTCCCTGGCCTCTGTTTGTGAGAGGCTGGAGAAGGATGGCAGGAGACAAATCGCTTGATCATTGTCTTCGGTCCACCCTCTCTGGGGCACCTGGTGCTGGCCACTGTCGGCAGGCAGGATACTGGGCTAGATGGACCTTTGGTCTGACCCAGTACGGCCGTTCTTATGTTCTTATCTTATGTTCTTATGTTCTTATGTTACTTTCCCAGCAAATGGGGCATGACAAACACACGGAGACTATGTGGGCCCCTGCAACCACACCTAGTCCCCTCTCTCTTTCAGCAGGCACCCTTGGGAAGAGAAAGTTTCATTCTCCCAGAAAACTTGGAATAGCAAACACACAGTGATGGTGTGATCCCTTGCAATCTTGCATGCATCGCTGACCCAGCCCCTCACAACTGCAACCCCCCTTTGCAAATGCCAATGTATGCCTAGCCGGGAGAGCTGCAATTGGCAGTCACTGTGTCATACAGGCTTTCAAAATGGAAGGAAAAGAGCAAGTCTGTTGTTTCCCAGGCCTGCTACCAAACTGAGTACAGCTGCTCCCTACAGATCTGTGTGTATGTTGCACTTGTCTAGTAAGCACTTAAAACATAACTTTGCCCTACATAACACATTCCTAATATGTATGACAGATGTTCTTTCATGGTAAAAGATTAGCTTGTGCACTCTACAGTTTGCCTGGGACTTTTTTTATAACAGTAAGTGCAACAGTGAGCCTGTTGCCCACTCACCTGACTTCCAGCTGTTTGCCTATCCCAAATCAGAAGGCAACCCCCAACCAACCAAACCTATACTTGGCTGACATGTTTAATGAGCAAATGCAATCCATCCGCACCAACAAGGCACAATTAAATGCATGGAGGACATTGATATTGCAGGTGATATGAGCAGATCATGAGGAGAGGAGAGCACGAAGGGAACACAAACACAAGACCCAGGATGAGATCTTGAGGCTCATAGGGCAGCATCTGGAGCACAGAACTCCCCTGAATCCCATGCTGAGCCACCTGCTTACCTCACCAAGTTCTGTAGCCTCCTCTCCGAGGCACTCTAGAATGTGTGTGGAGGAGAGGGCAGAAGTCAAAGGTTGCCTTGCACCCAAATCCCAGGGAACAAAAGGCTGTCAGTCCCACAACTATGACAGCTGAACAGGGGGACTGTAATATACCACTTGCCCTTGCTCCCTCTCCCTGCCCTGTCAGAGCTTATGCCCTTGATTCCTTTTCTGTCTCTGCTCCCTGTGTTTCTTAATAAAAATTCATGCTTTCTGATCAACAGGATCTTTATTGCTTGAGTCATATGCTGGGAGGGAGGGGGTGTAAGTGGTCTACAGTCCAGTGCACTTAATGCAGGGGGGTGACTGGTTAAGAGCAACACACATGGCTGTCATATCACTGTCTGGTCATTCACAAAACCTGTTTCCAAAGCCTCTTTGATTTGCAGTGCCTCTTGATGTGCACTCCTTATTGCCCTGGATTCTGATTGCTCATAATTAACGGGGAGGCGATCTGCTTCTTTCCCCACCCTCCCGCTCCACACACACCCACCCCCAAAATTTCCTCCTTACTTTCACAGGTATTGTGGAGCACACAGCAAGCAGCTACAACAATGGGAATGTTGCTTTTGCTGAGTAGTAATAGAGATGTAGCCGTGTTAGTCTGATCTTGCTGAAACAAAAGAAAGGACTATGCAGCACTTTAAAGACTAACAAGATGGTTTATTAGGTGATGAGCTTTTTTGTGGGCCAGACCCACTTCCTCAGATCACGAAAGCTCATCACCTAATAAACCATCTTGTTAGTCTTTAAAGTGCTGCATAGTCCTGTCTTTTGCTATTGCTGAGGTCTAACCTAGTCAATAAACTGTAAAACTTTCCCCTTATATGTCCAAAATCACATTTTACCACCATTCAGTACTTGCTCAGCCTGTAGTTGAGCTGTTCTTTGCTGTTGTCCAGGTTGCCTGTGTATGGCTTCCTAAGCCATAGGAGCAAGGGTCAGACTGGGTCTTCAAGGATCACTATTGGAATTTCAATATCTCCAATGGTAATTATCGAGTCTGAGAAAAAAGTTCCATCTTGTAGCTTTCTGAAGAGACCCGAGTTCTTAAAGATATGCATGCCATGCACCTTTCCCGACCATCCTGCATTTGTGTCAGTGAAACAGCCCTTGTGACCCACCAGTACCCATTGCAGTTTATGGACTCTTCGATAAGGTGGTCACATGCCAAGATAGAGATGTGCGTTCCATCTATTGCCCATTAGTTAGAGAACTCCATCACAGCAAAACCACGTACTATATCCTGCACATTTCCCAGAGTCAATATCCTTGTTAGCAGAAAGGTATTAATTGGCTTGGGTACTTGGATCACAGAAGCCCCCATTATAGATTTACCCACTTTGAATTGATTCCCAAGTGACCAGTAGCAGTCTGGTATTGCAAGTTTCCACAGGGCTATTACCACTTGCTTCTCAACTGTCAGAGTGGGTCTCATTTTGGTATTGGTGTGCATCAGGGTCAGGGGAAAGCAATTCACAACATTCCGTGGCCTTACGCATGCAAAAGTTTTGCAGCCACTGGTCATTGTCCCATATCTGTATAATTCTGCAGTCCCACCAGTCTGTGCTTGTCTCACAGGACTAGAATTGACGTTCTATTGTGTTCACAAGTCTGACTGCCACCAGCATATAACAATTCAATGGGTTCCTGCACATCTGAGCGTGTGGCCTCCTCACATTCTTCTTTGCACAGGCAGCTCCTGGCTAGGCTCTGGACAAACCGCAGCATAATGTGTGAGGTGTTTGCAATGCTTGCCATAGCCGTTTGAGCTGAGCAGGGATCATGCTTGCCAGGGTATGGCATCTGCATAGATATCCAGGGGGAAAGGGCACAAAATGATTGTTTGCTGTTGCTTTCAAGAAGGGAGAGAGAAATGAGGTATGTGCATCCTGGGAGACTGATGGACCTGTGCTCAGAACAACCTGAAACAATTGTTTTGTCCTATCAGGCACTGGGAATCAATCCCAGAATTCAAATGGGCAGCAGGAACTGTGGGTATCCATCTGTGGGATGGATACCTACAGTGCATCGCTGTTAGAGTTGATGATAACCATGGTAGTGGAGGTGCACTCCGTCGACCACATGTGCTTAGTAAGAACGTGCACATTTGACTTTATAAAATGAGATGCTAGATGTCACCCTCAATAAATTCAATCTAATTTCATAGTGTAGACATACCCTCAATGCCACATAATATTCTGATAAAAATATACAGCATCACTAAAGTACATGTGGAGTAGATTAATAACTGGATGACAGGCAAATCTCAGATATAGTTGACAATGAGGAAACATTAAATGAGGTATTTCTAATGGGGTTTTGAAGGGACTATTTCTATACCTGATGTACTTCAATAGTTTGATCACTTATCTGGAAATGAAAATAAAATTGCTGCAAAAATAAAGTTTAGGGATGATGGATGGGTGGAGTGTAAAAGATTGAAGAGCACCACGCAGTTGCAGAACAATATGCATTGCCTGGTAAGATAGGCTTGTTTTGTAAACACAATGTTTTAATACAGCCAAATGCAAGCTAATACATCTTGGAACAAAGCACACAGGCCAGAATATGGAACTGAATCTTAGGCCAAGCCTATACTAGACAAGGAAGGTTGGCTTAAGGTACACAACTCCAGCTACGCAAAATGCATAGCTGGAACTAGCTTACCAAAATGCATAGCTGGACCTAGAGTCCACATAGTGGGAAGCTGACGTAAGCAATTGCTCCCGTTGTCGTCCCTTATTCTTCACAAAAGGAGGAGTACCAGATGCCGGTGGGGGCTTTCCTCAGCATTCGATTTATGAGTCCATACTAAACCTATTAAATGGAATGCTAGACGATTGATCCTAGGAGTGTCGATCTTGCACTAAGCATAGACATGCACTTAGCATGTAATGACTCGAGGATCATTTTGGGCAAACACCACAATGTGAAGTCCAAATGTGGAATCGTGGCAAAAATAGTAATACAACTCTTGGGTGTATCATAGCTTCCAACAGTGCGGGACACTGAAGGCAGCTGCCCCAGGGCCTGGCGATTTAAAGAGATCTGGGACTCCTGGTCGTTGCTGCTAATGCATTCCTAGCAGCAGCCAGAGCTCTAGGTCCTTTAAAATCTCTACTGGGGACCCTGGCTGTATGGACTGGTCAGCAAAGAAGGGCTGGTGTCACCTTTCCCAGGGCCTGGCATTTCTGTCCTCATCCCTGCACTATATTAATGCAAAACATTGAGAGCAGTCAATTCACTGATGAGGGTAGAATTCAGAATTCACTGCCCAATCCATGAAACAGAATACACTGTTTCTAGACTAAACCGTTTATTGTAGAATTGTCAACTATAGCACATATTGCAAGTTTGAGCCCATAAGGGACTGGGTACCTTCAGCTGAATATGTTCATTTCCTAATGACTTTAGGAGCAGTTGAGAGCACTCAGTAACTTACCAGAGGTGCTGCTGAACTTTTTACTGGATCTGCTCCTATAAAGCCACCCGTGCTTTACAGAATGGAGGAATGCTAACAGTATAGCAGCACTTGTACACATTTATTTCTCCTCGCATGAGCCACTTTGCATTTGCCCCTATGGAATCAAGATTTTATTGATTTTAGCCTCCCCTTTCAAGATCATGCATTATTTTAAGCTCTGTACTCCAAGGCATTTGCTGTCCCTTCAAATCTTTTATCATCAGCAAATTACATCAGTATTCTCTCCATACTCCAACTTCTAGGTTCTTATTGAATATATTAAATTATGCTGGACCCTGAGTGTCTCATGGGGACTCCACTCAGTGCCACTTCCCATGTTTGACAGTACACCATTAATAATTACACACTTTGGTTTTTAGCCAATTATGTCACATGTTTGTTGTTAATCTACCCAAAGATAGAAAAGAATCAGCTTCAATACCAATCATACTTGTATACCATTAATTAGCTGTTTCTCCCCTGACCGTAGACTTTTACAATATGCCCTCCTGCTCTTAACTACTTCCTAATATATTAAAATGATTCTTTCAATGCTGTACTTGCAAAACCTCCTCTGTGTCAGCATTCTGAACAGTATTTTGAGATGATGATAAATTATAACCATTGCTTTCCCTCTTATAACATTCTAGCAAGTTTATGGAGCTTACTGAGTATATTTCTTCAGTTTATATTTCTCCAGGTGCTTTGTGATCATGTCATTGATTAATGGCTCTAAATGTTTGCACCCATCCAGACATACTCACAAACTCTCTTCTGATAAAAAGTATAGCGAAGACCTTTGAAAATTGAGTCCCTGTAGAAAGGAAGTAAGAAATGGTGAGATTTCTTCAAGAAATCAGCAAAGGCATTTCCAGCACTAAATATAATTCATTCGTTGATTGCCATTGTACCACAGAATGATTCATCTTTACAAGAGAAAGGAGAGAAAACAATCCAATGCTAATGGGGGTTATAACATACAGTTCGAGTGCTGAGTTTTGTTGGAGTTACACTTGGTTAACTTTGGTTCTTTTTTTGTGCAACAAGTGACACACACAGAATATTTGATTTTACAGACACAAAGGGGAAAACAGAGATCAGAAATTGCATTGTCCAAATCAAATCTTGGAACATTGATATACAGGGCAAGATTTCTGTATTTTAAAAAGTGGGGATGTCCTAGCCTTGATTTATACCCCCAATTCGCTATTGATTATACTATTGATGGGCAATAAAATGTCAGGAGTTCATCAGGATTAGCCCCTGCTAGGCCGCTGCTGCTATATTTACTTGCACCTCCACAGGTACGGGCAATCGCAGTTCCCATTGCTCAGGAATGGTGATCTGCAGCCAACAGGAACTATGATCACCTGTACCTACAGAGGCACAGGTAAACAAAGTGATGTGGGGGCCAGCCAGAGGCTAATCCTGGTGGACTGGATCCGACCTGTAGGCAGGTTTTGCCCATCCCTGTGCTAGCCTATGACTTTTGCATATTGCTAATCCTAAAGATGATTCATTTCAATGACCTACTGTTGTTTTTGTGACCAAGAGAAAGTAGCACTCACCGTCCTCATGGCTATTGCTTCTAAAGAACAATTTTACCCCCTGGATTGGGCAGCATCTCAAAGAACAAGCATCAGTTGATTGGTCAACAGAAATATCATTCTGGCAAAAGATGTCGCACAGAGTTATCCAGGATTATTTATCCCTGATCTGATTTATGTATTCAAAATGGGGCTAACATTTTCAATGGGCATATACAGTAGTCTCCTGAGGCCTAGATGTAGCTGGCAGAGTGGGAATAGTACATCAATTAAACTGCTGTGAGATTTTAAAGTGAAGAGCTTTTCTTTCTTTTTTGCATAAAACAGTGAACTAACATTTCAGTATCAGATAGCTTCTTGTACAGGGATCTGTCTGGGAGTTGGCAAATGGGATCAAATAAAAAGCCACGTTAAAACCAATAAAGTCTATGATTAATACGGTATGCTTTTAAGAAGGCGTATATCAAATAATCACTTGATTATAATAGGGATAGAAGGTTACCTGTGTCTCTTCTGCTAAAAGATTATAAAGATTTGATGGGAATAGCATCACACGAGATACACTATTAACACGAAGTTACAAAATTATTATTAATTGAGTTAATCTATTTAAAAAATAGGACACATTTTAAATTGATGCAAATTGGATCTATGCCAGTTTATACTCACTGAGAATCTTGCCTTGAGTATTCCATGTTACATATCTTCAATATTTTTATGCTCAAAAAGACAGTTTAAAACAATTTTTAACTGAATTTGAACTTTAGAGGTTAAAAATCTATTGAATCTTTTCAAACCCAAAATATTTAAGTGGATTCATTATTTTTCAAAATTCATTTTCCATCTATAATTGTAAGAAAAATAGAAATGAAGAATAAAGGCTCTTTATTGTGTTTAACATATGTCCTTATTTATGAGAGAAAATATATGGCCCTAATATAATACAAAATATTTAATTTATGAAAGTGTAAGAAAATATAAATGATTAAAATATTATCTTGTCTGTAATTAATTTTTTTAAAATAAGGTTAAGCCAAGTTTGTTAACATTAGGAATCAGAGCTCCTAAATGTTTCTTCACTACATATTTAATAAATGTAAATTATTTCATTCAAGATGTGTGAACAGACCAGGATAAAAATACTACACCAACTGTTTCAGTATAATATATATAGTCAGAACATTTAAAAATCAATCATACTGTAGACCTGACAGCATTAATTTCTCCCCCAATTAAAATAAAATTGCAACACCGCAAAGCAATTTTAGACATTGTTTGAGCAAAATAATTACTGACAAATCAAGATCAAATAAGCTGCTATAAATTTCAGCACTTTAGTAGTCTATTTTCCTCCTGAGAAATATGTAAGTTATGTCACTGCTTAATAAAGAGACTAAATTATCACTTCTTTCTTTGTTGTTTTCTTTTACCCTTCCTCAGGCTTCAAGAAAGCCAGCCCTTCATTGAGTTAACTAAAGGGCCCTACTGTATGGCAGGAAAAAGACAGTTGTACTACCCTTTTTCCTAGAGGATTCACCCCACCTTGTCTGACACTGCAGTGTTTTTATTCATGTACTCCTCAAGCCAATACCTACACTACCATCCTGAGAGAGACCTATAAGGGAGAACAAAAAAGTGAGAAGTTTATTGAAGTAGGCAATATTATGAAACCACTAAGCACTCAGAGGGTATGTCTACACAGCAAAGTTATTTCGAAATAACTTTCCTAGTGTCTACACAGTGAAACCGCTATTTCAAAATTAATTCAAAATAGCGGAGCGCTTATTTCGAATTAGGTAAACCTCATTCCATGAGGAATAACACCAAATTAGAAATAGCTAAATCAAAATAAGCGCTGTGTAGACGCTTATTTTGAAATAGGGGGGCCTCCAGCCCTTCCCAGGGTGCCCTGGTGGCTACTCTGGGCACAACCAGGAAAACTCCTCTCCCTCCGCCCCTCCCCGGAGTCCTTAAAGGGGTAGAGTCTGGCCACAGTGCCTGTGCCAGCTCCAGGCCTGCCAGCCCAGAGCCAGCAGTCACTGCCCCTGACCCAGTGGCCCCACAACATGAGCCAGCAAGCCACCGGCAGCCAGCCCTCCACCGCTCCCCAGGACCAGTCCCCCAGCTCCCAGGAGCCTACCAGGGGCCACAAAAGGCGGGCGCCTTCCTGGTCCAGTGAGAGATCATGGACCTGATTGAGGTTTGGGGGGAGGCCTCTAATGTCCATGATCTCCACACTAGATGCAGGAATGCAGCCGTCTACAGGAGGATGGCTGACAGCCTGGCCACCAAAGGCCACATAAGTACCCAGGAGCAGGTGCACATGAAAATCAAAGAGCTGTGGCAGGCCTATGCCAGGGCCACAGGGGGCAGCTCCCAACCAGGGGCAGACCCACACACCTGCCCCTATTTCGATGCCCTGGACCGCATCCTGGGGGGGCGGGATGGTCCGTGCCTCCCAGGTGGTCTTCATCCCTGGGGCAGAGGCCCCTGCCCAGGACATTGAGGAGGAGGTGGAGGAGAGCCAAAGGAGGCCATCATCACCAGCCAGATGAGCCAGGATCCCCAAGCTGTCCCAGGAGACCTGTCACTGGCGTAATCTCAGGCCAGGGAGGCAACAACAGGTGAGTGCCCTCACTGTCCCCTTATGCGGGGGAGGCGGGCGAGGGGACAGAAACCAGGGACTGTGTGTGTGGGCCTTGAGGTCCATGGATCACGCAGCAACCTGTGCATGTGCAAGCATGTGCCATGCCACCCTGGGCATGTGGCCCCAGCTGGCTGTCACACAAGGGCCTTACCCTGTTATCCAAACGCGTGTGTGAAGAGGGATGACATTCTCCTGACTCCGGGGTGGGACACAGCAGGACGCCCTCCTTCCACAAGGCCACTCTACACAGAGGCAGGGGACTTCTCCCCACACACACACACATTATATACACCACAGGGGCATGGGTGTGATCTCGAGGCAGCTCCCACTCCCGGGGATAGCAGGACGTTCCGAACATGGACTGTGTGCAAGCACATTGGCTCTGATGGTGCAGGGAATGGTCATCCTCACCTTGAAGAGGGCAGCTGGGCTTCACCCACTGTGTCCCCAGGGATAACTGACCACTTGTCTTGTTTCTCCATAGCCGCACCAGCTGCATGTGCAGGGTGCACCACCCTGCCCGGGACATGCTCCTGCACCTGAGGGCTCTGCAGGCCCACCCGTGCAGTGGAGGAGTACCAACAGCAGCACCTGGGGCCACTGTGAGCCCTGCATCGCACCCTCCAGCACTGGGTGCAAGAAGACCTGCAGCTCCAGAGGGAGCAGCTTGCTCAGGGCTGTGCCATTTGCCAGCACCTGCAGACCCTGGTGCAGAGCGTGCTGCCTCCTGCAGCTCCAGTGCCTGCTGCCTCCCCAGCTACCGCTCCTCCTCCCACTCCTTCTCCTCCTCCCGCTCCTCCCTCCACCTCCTCCACACCCTGCATCCCCTCCCCACTCTCCATCCCCTCCCCATTCCCCCCAGGGACACCGAGGCCCCCGCACCTGTGGTGCTGGGAGACAGTTGGCCCCGCGAGACCCCCAACCGTGAGCCCTGAGCTTCCCCTCTCCCTTCTTCCCCTTGCTTCCCCCTTCCAGCTCCCTCCTCCCAGGTTTCCCCTTCCCCTCCCTCTCCCTTCTCCCATCTCCTTTCCCCAGTCTCACCAGAGTTTCATTCCCTCTCCCCCCACCCATTTTGTTAAATAGAGTGTATTTATGAAAATATGTGTATTTTATTTTACACCAGGAAGGGGGTTAGGGAGGGGTAAGTGGAAGGACGTAAGGGAGGAATGAGGCACAAGCCCCGAGTGGAGCACACCAGGGAGACTGTTAGTGCTCCTCAGGGTGGAAGCTCTCCTGCAGGGCCTCCTGGATACTGACAGCCCCCGATGGACCTCCCGGATGGTAGCCTGCAGAAAGTGCAGCCAGGCTCACAGCAACGCATCCAAGAGAAGCACCAGAGAGCCCAGGGACAGCCCTGGCTCCATGTTGCAGAGTGCTGTGATGTCCCAAGTGAGGGCAATCAGAGCACGCTGAGACAAAAATGCTTTGCTGTCCCTCATCGAGGTAGACAAGCAAGCAGGGAAACCTGAGAACCAGCTGTCTGGGGGAGGGCTTTAAGCACAGACCTCAGTTAGCCTCAGGCAGCAGCCCCACACAGTAAGTCCTGACCTGGTGCCTTGCCAGAACTGGTTCTGGCCAGCCTTAAATGTGATTCAGAGTCCACTCAGTGTGGACGTGCTATTTCGAAATGTATTTTGTGTGTAGATGTGTTATTTCAAAATAACTTATTTCAAATTAACTATTTCGAAATAAGATATTTCGAAATAACGCTGTAGTGTAGACATACCCAGGAGTAGGTGAGTAGCCAAAGCAACAGCAAAAACCTGCTCATGGAAGTTCTTCCATGCTGTCCTCCCCTATCACTGATTTGAGGGCATTAGAAATAGCCCCAGATATTCTCTGGGTAAGGTCTTAACTAGATGGAAGCACAGCTGTATCAGAATTGTGATTCCTTGGCAGCAAAGGTACAGGGCCTTCATATAGATAATCCTGGCTAGTAGCAAGATTCACTTTAGAAGAACTCTACTGCATGTCAGTTTGTAAAGAAAGGGGAATTTCCCATCCCCCTAACCTGCCCTCCCTCCCCCCGCCACACATACTGTGATGTGCAGGTATAAATTCCCCTCCCCCTATGAGTGTTATGCTTTCCCTCACTGCCCTATCTACAAATGGCCCTTGCATTGACCATCTGCTTTGGCGAACTCCTAGGAATATGCAAACTTTTCAAACTTCAGGTTAAACTTCTATTGTGTTTGATTTCCTGAGTTTTTCTTCATGTTTTAGGTTGCAACTGCTGGTAGCAATGCTTATACTTTCCCCTTATTGTTAGCTCCAAAGATTATACCCTAACATGTTTTAATCATGGGAGCTCAATACCCTGATCATAAGCATTATTTAAAAATGCTGCCATAAATGATTTCTTCTTGAAGCCTTTCTGCTCCTGAGGCTATAATAGATTTTACTTCAAGTTTAAGGTTGCTTCTCCTCTTGTCAGTATAGTGGACGTCCATCTAGTATCCACAGCACACTATACACCATGAATAGCCAAACTAAATTCCACAATTCTGGATAAATCAGTTGTAGAGTTGAGTTGATCTTAGGAAAAACACAACAAATATATTTCTCTGAAATTCTTTTTAAACTGGGACTACTATAAAACCACAAAGTTATGTAAATATCCCTAACTAAATTTGCTTGATATTTTATTATTGCTAAACATGGGATTATTGAGTTGATGAAATAAGTGCCAAAGGACAATTATAAAAGAACATCAAATTTGAGAAGATCCCAAAATAATAGAGAATCATTTATAAAATTAATAACTACCCAGAACATACATACATATTGTATACAGTTGTTTTAGAGATTCTTTCAAAGGATTACTTTATACGTCTTACATGCAGTTTACTAAGGCCATTTCTATGCTGCAGAATAAGGTTGAATGTATTAAGGTTGACTTTTAGCACCCGATTTTGTAAAGTAGAAGGTACATGTCCCCACTGTGTGAAAGATTTTGACATAGTTTGAAGTAGCACATCCCCAGTCGGATGTCTACTGTTGACTTCGACAGCTATGCACTGTGGGTAGCTATTGCACAGTGCCTGCATGCCTTTGCATGATGGGTTATGTTCCCAGTGCATACTGGAAACAAAACTGTGCAGCAGCTGGTTCTGGGTACATTCATCAGTGTCCCATAATCTCGGGAGGCCATGAACATACTCTTCTGTGAAGCACTTGAGCTGAGCAAATTGCAAATGCTGCTGGCATTTGATCCTCCAGACACAGAGGAACTCCAGTTCTCCAGACAAGCACGGAGGGGTAGGACCATAGAGTGATGCAGGTATGGTCTGATCTGCAGTGGCTACAAAACTTTCATATGCATAAGGCCATTTTCATGGAAGTTTGTAAATTGCTTTCCACTGCCCTGAACACGAGAATACCAGAATGAGAGCCACTCTGACAGTGGAGAAGTGGCAATTTTCCTGTGGAATCTTGAAATGCCAGATAGCTATGGGTCAGTTGGGAATCCATTTGGAGTAGGGAAATCTACAGTTGATGCTGCTGTGGTTCAAGTAGCCAAAACAATCAATACCATTCTGCTACAGAGGGTAGTAACTCTTGAAATGTAGAGACCATAGTGGAGGGCTTTGCCATGCTGGAGTTCCCTAAGGCTATGGCTACACTGTGGGTTTTTTGCGGAAGAGGATATGCAAATGGTGCTCTCATTTGCATATCTTTTCCAATCCTTTTTGTGGAAGAGGTTTTTTCGATAAAAAGCCCCGTGTAGACAGGGCCATTTGTCGGAAAACCCCCTTTTTCACAAGGTCCTGTAAACCTCATTTTACTCTCTCCCGGTGCTTCATTTCCAGTTCCCTCCATGCTCTCCTTTCCTCATGCTCCGCTCATATCTCCTCCTGCAGCATGTTCCTCCACTTGCTTACATGCTCCCTGTCCAAGTTGGTGGATTGCATGTGCTCCTTGACCATCTCATCCCTAGTACATTTTCACCTGCAGATTTGTGCCAGGTGGACAGTTGGCAGGGCCACAGAGTGCAAAGCAGGCTCACTCCTGTTCCCACTGTAATGAAAAGTGACGGGCAGACTTTATAGGAGTGTAAAACCTCATCTACTAGAAAAAAAAAAGGTCTATCTAAAGAAAATAGGGATGTGTTATGTATAAGGCCACTGTTCTGCTTTTAAGCAGCCACTATGCAGGAGGTACATTTAGAGTTCTTAGGGGAGCAGTTGGATTTGGTTTGGTTGCAGGCATGGTAAAGGACAGGCTGGACCACGAACCTGTGGGCAGAAAGGGAGACGGGGTCCCAGTGTGGCAGCAGAGCAGGACAGAGTCTCACGCAGTGCCTGTGTGTTCGGCATCCCCCAGTAGCTGGGAGAGTGCAACTTTCCCTTCCCACAGGAATGGGCAGGCAGAAAGGGGAAGGGAGGTCCAGGTGTAGTACCAGGGCACAGCAGGGGCTCAAGCCAGGCTTCACTGGGAATGAGAAAATGGAGGTTTACTGTAGAGGCACCAGCTAATAGCTTCTCCTACTTCATCCAGGTTGCCATACGAGATATACGTCTTTCTCCAAATCACACAGTGTGATAGGGAGCAGATGCTGACTGAATGTAGCCAGAAACCTGGACTTTGTGCTGCAATGCTTTGTGCTGCGATAATGCCAATCCACTTACTTCTGGCTTGGCGTGGAAAGGTGTCCTACCCTGGAGTAAGGAATAAAGCAGGCATCCCCAGAAACCTGGTGAGAAGGATGAAAGAGTTCCTGTATGAGAGTTTTATGGAAATGTGCAGGGTGTATTCCAACTCTGACTCCAGACATATTAACCAGCTGATCCAGGGACCCTCCACATTGTGTAGGCATAGGGGCCACCACAGATCACATCCAGTTACCTTAACCCCCTTTTAAAAAGATAAAAAAAAAATAACTCACAAAAAGTTCCCTTGAGGAGGGGGATTGTCTCAAAGGTTATAAAAAGTTCTTGGCTTTCGGTGATATCAGTTGCCCCACTCACCTGCTGACCATTCTCCTTCTCCTCCATATTGCTGACTGAGGATACTAGGGCTGTGTCTAGACTGGCCAGTTTTTCCAGAAAATCAGCCGCTTTTCCGAAAAAACTTGCCAGCTGTCTACACTGGCCGCTTGAATTTCCGCAAGAACACTGACGATCTCATGTAAGATTGTCAGTGTTCTTGGCGGAAATACTATGCTGCTCCCGTTCAGGCAAAGCCCTCTTGCGCAAATGCTTTTGGCGCAAGAGGGCCAGTGTAGACAACGCTGGTATTGTTTTGCGCAAAAAAGACCCGATCGCGAAAATGGCGATCGGGGCTTTCTTGCGCAAAACCGCGTCTAGATTGGCACGGACGCTTTTCCGCAGAAAGTGCTTTAACAGAAAACTTTTCCGTTAAAAGCATTTGCGGAAAATCATGCCAGTCTAGATGTAGCCTAGGTGTCTTGTGAGGAATCCATGGACTGGCTAGGGCAGCGGTTCCCAACCACCAATCCTCAGACTGGTGGCGGTCCACAAACCCCTAACTTCCAGGCCACGTCCCCAGCAGTTAATGAGCCCCGCTTGCTGGGAAGCTCTGTTCCCTATAAGGCGCATGCCTGTATGCACACTAAAAATTGTCCTCCCACCCTCCCACAGTAAGTGGCACTGCGGGCTGCCCCATGTGCCACGGCTGGAGCCGGCCCACGGTGAGGCTGTCCCTACTGGCCTTACTACCAGCTCTGGCAGCAGCCACATGGACTGGCCAGCAGAGCTGCATGGCGGGCGCTTGCCCAGTGTCCTTTCCATTGCGGGCAGCGTGTTCAGGACCAGGGAGCGGAGCCTTTGTGGCCATGAGCATCCCAGACTTTATCAATATTACCGAGGAGGATCAGATTAGAGGCCCTGGGGAGCCATGCTGGGTGTCCGTGATTCCCCCACGGGGTCTCCCTGGCTGGCTCCAGCCTGCACCACATGTCTGGACACTTCCCAGTGTCCCAAGGTGTCACAGCCGGCAGCACAAGTCTGAGTTGTGTGGGGGGGGAGCTGGGCTCACTGACACAAAACAGTGGGGCTCAGGGGGTTACTTCCTGGCTGCTGGGTGGGTAACATGAGCCCAAGATGTGCATGGGCTGTGTGACCCTGTTCCCTATAGGCTGTGGGGGGCTGGCACAGGAGGGTTGGGTGAGGGGGTGTAGGGTCAGTGGCTGACGCTAGGGGATATTGGAGGAGTGGGGGGCTCAAGGGATAAGGGCTGGCGCTGGGGGACTCTGGATGCTGGGGCTTTTGGCAGACCGGTAACATTTTATTTGCATATGTGCATATTCATTATTTGCATAATGAGTATGCAAATATGCAAATAAAATGATACTGGTCCACCAAAAGTTTGTGAATGGGTTTGCCAGTCCCTGGTATCAAAAAGGTTGGGAAGCTGGCCAGGTCCTCCCAAGGATCACATGCAGTTGCTTATAGAAGTGGCATGTTTGCAACAACGCCCCAAACCTTCCATTTCCCTCCTTTGTATTTTGGCATGACTGCCTTAGTTCCTTCATTTCATTTGGCACTGCTGAGCATCCCTGGCATATTCTTTCTCCTCCATGCACTTTGTGATCTTGGCATAGAAATCTGTATTTCTTTTGCTGGTTCATAGTTTGTTTGAGAACAAATTCCTCTTCCCACACAGTAATGCGGTCCAGGATCTCCTGGTGCTTCTCTGTGAGCCTGGTGACTCATGGAACTCATGGTGAGGTGTTCTGCTCAGATGTGCTGCCTGCTCTGAGGTCTGCTCACCATGCTGGCCACACAGGAAATGAAATTCAAATTTTCCCAGGGCCTTTCCTGTTCTCCTGGAAAGCAGTAGAGTTGAAATTTGTGGACAGGGCAATCACCACAGGACACTTTGGGACACTTTGGAGTCCAACATCGACTTTCAAAGCCCTGCATCTGCGCTACTGCAAAGTCGACCATGCAAGATTGAACTTAACAGTTATTACTCGTGAAAGCAGAAATATAGAAATTGACTTCAACTGCCCTTAAAATCGATGAAACAGGCTTGGTGGTGTGGACTCATTGTTTAGAAAATCGACCTAGTGCAGCTAAATTTGACGTAAAGTCCCCAGGTAGACCAGGGCTAAGGAATCCTTCAATTCATGCAGTTTGACATGTTGTCCCTCATTTTAAACCATCATGACTGGAAACTAACAGTGATCAAATCTTGGATTGTGGTTATGTAGAGGGCATTCTGTGCTGCACACTCAAGTGAACATTGGTTATAACATGGACATTCTAGCTGTGCAGCAGCTCCCTGAAATAGAGTTCTCCTGAAGAACAATCTTACACATAAAAGTATCTGCAAAGCAGTAATTAATTCCAAGCCCAATGAAGTCACTATGAAAAAAGAATCCCGTTGACTTCAATGAATTCAAATTGTGCTACCACAACAGCGTAAAAAAGGGTAACATGCTTTAGCTGATCGAGTCAACAGATCCAAATTTCTCAAGAGATGAGAATGATGGATAAAAGATATATCTTTGACCCTTTGCAATATAAGTTTACAACATTTTTTGTTGTTGTCACCACTCAACCAATTTCTTAAAAGAACAGATTAATGAAATGGCATCTAGTTACTATTCAGAAACAGTGAGCACAAAATGAATAGTTGAATGACTGAACAGTTACATTCCATGCCAAAAAACATTTTAGCTAAAAAAAATTATGGCTTTATCTAGACCCCATAAACAGACATATGACAGTGTTTGAAGAAAGTAAAATGCAGTCAGTATCAACTTTGAAAAGTTGACAAAAATCAAAGAATGAATGGTTTTATAATTAATCATGCTAGAATTTTAAAATAGTTGTAACTTTGGTCATGAAAAAAGATAAATGAAAAGGATTATAATGACTTAAATTGAGGTTTAAAATTTTCATTAGTACCAAAATCTACTTCAGTAGAGGAGATGATGATAGCTTCACTTGGTTCAGCTCTAGAAGATTTAACAGAGACTCAAGCAAATATAATTAGATGATAGGCAGCTCAAAATGAAAAATGTGAACAGACACAACAAAATCTGAACAAAATCTAATGTCATTAAGAGGCTTCTACTCAATAGACTTTAAATATATTACTCTAATCATGTATAATTATAATGAATTTTTTTATTAAAGAAAGTTAATCAAAATGGTAGAAGCATCAAGTGGTATTAAATAGAAGCTACCCATACATGTTAAACAAGTTAGAGTAAGTATCTGAATATGATCCAAAATCAACTTTACAGAAAGCTGCACTTCTTGTTACTCCACTTGGATTTCCTGTGAAAGAAGATACAAATAAATGCTCAATAGATTACAAACCATGTCAGAACAGTCAATTGCATTAACAAGACAGTCTGTGTACAAACAAGGCAGTGGCAAACTGAGTGAATTTCTTGTAAGTCCTGATCCACAGACCAGTTATATCCAATGGATATCTTTTCTGTTGACTTTAGCAGGTTTTGGGTCATGCCCATATCTAAGAAGCTTTATCTGTCCATCCATCCATTTGGAAACAAAGTTCCATTTTGATTGTGGATCTACCTTCTACATAGGACACTTTGTAAGAGTTATCCAGTACTTCCATGGGTATGGAAAAGAGGAGTATATCTCAATTCTCACTTCCAAAATCAGAGGTGTTAATGTGTAGAAGGAGTAACACACTGATGAATGATGCAATCATAATCTGACTGCAAATCTCTGAAGAGCACAAAGAGAGTAGGCTAGATAGTGTTGGCTATAGGGCTTCCAGTACAGTAGGTAGATGTCAGGGTATTGCAAAGGGTGAGAGAGAAAGCACTTCTGGTATATTCAGTAGGTCTCCCCATACATCCAATACACAAAAGGCATTACACCTCATATAAGCGTAGTGTCCTCTCTTCAGAATCCTTTGATGTTGAAGGTGCTGCCTAACATCTTACAATTTCCTAGCTCTCAAGTACAGCTGGACAGAAACAAAAAGTCATTAAAAAGTTTGCAGTGAGAAATGTCACCAAAAATATACTTCAGCAACTGAAAATTGACTAGATTCATCCCCAAAACTTTTCAGTGGAAGAAGTGTGTTCAGAAATAAAATTTTGATTTGTTAGCAAAAGAAACTTTTCGCCAAAAAAATTCAATCAAGTTTACTTTCAAGAGACAGAATTTAGTGTTAAGAGAAAAATAAAAAACCATAGATGTCCTCCGCATAATAGTGATACACTTATACTAGACATAGATTCCCTTTCTTTTAGCCTTCTAGAAGTTGGATAATTCACATTCAGATGGCCATATCATATTTATATCTGGTATTGCTGCACTTGATATTTGTGTTTAAGGTTTCTGCTATGGGAATTCTTAAAAATTCTTTGATCCTCGCATTTACCTTTTGCAAAAATGATTCTGCACTCAGATCTCACAGTGCCCTCTACCCCGAGAAAACCCCAAAAAGTAAAAAAATGAAGAGGAGAATAGTTATGGATGGCATCAGTGATATAGGACTTGACCCAAAGCCCAATGAATTTCATGGCAAGACACAATGATTTTAAAAGGGTTTTGTAACTCCTGTTATTCTAAACAGGATTAAAGGCGGAGGACTGCAGCATTTAACAATATAAGAATCTTACCAATCGCAGAGATTAGAGCTACAAAACAAATAGATGGTGCTTACTCAAATGCCCATCTCAATTTCCAGGTACGGCAGCCTGAAAATGAGAGTTCTGTTTCAGGAAATTTCTGAAGTTTCAATGTTTGCATTCCACAAAACCTAAACTTTTAGAATTTTGTTCACAAAAAACATAACTCCTCAATGAGTAATGATCAATATTTTACTGTCAAATTGGTAAAAGGTATCCATTGAGGACCTGCAAGGATCTGTCATGAATCCAGTATTCTTCAATATTATCATTAAAGACTTGGATAATGAAGTGAAGAGTATACTTTTGAAGTTTTCAGGTGATACTAAGCTCAGAGTCTTGCAAGCACTTTGGAGGACAGAATTAGAATTAAAAACAACTTTGGCAAAATGGAACGTTAATCTGAAATTAACACAACGATGTCCAATAAAGATATGTACAATTTTCCACATGTCTCTCTGGGTGGGGGTTGGACTGAGCAGAGAGCCCACAGCAGCAGGGTCAGTGGTCAGAGGGCTTCCCCCCATCCATCATTCTTTGTGATAGAGGGATCTGCAGTATGCTGTCCTCAAATCAGCACCCTCCCATTCCATGTTTTGGAAAACAATCCCATTCCAGGCACTTCCCATTTTCCTGGCAAAACCAAACCATGATCTTTCTTTAAGTTAGGATAAGAGGAAGCTGAATACCAAATTTGGTGGTCCTAGCTCTTACCATTTAGAAGGAGTTCTTGAACAAATGAACTCACTGACAGACAGACACACTCTAAAAAATATATATATTTAGTGCATTTCTAGTTCGAGGCCAGTTCATTGCAATATATGCAATATATGCAATATATATATTGCAATGAACTGGCCTCGAACTAGAAATGCACTATGAATAACAGTTTCTAAATATTTGTTGATACTCAGCTAGAATAAAAATGTCTGTCAAACATTGATAAAAGGCACTACTGATTTACAGATTCAATCCAAGCTGTCTGAGTACCTTTGAAGTTCAAACTATGCATTTCACCAGTTGAGTATATAACTAGGAGCTAATTAACCATATTTTTAAACAGGTTAGGTACACGTCTCATTTATATATGTATCTGCCAGAACTGTACATAAAAACTGGGTTGTTGTGTGTAAAAACTAGACACACAAATGTATTTACAGATGCAAACCAATTTGGTTAAAAATCAGATTCATTGCATGCAATGATTAAAAGGACTATTTATACAGCGTAGCAAAAACAACTATAAAGGGAATATTTTATTAAATTCTTAATTATCTCAATGGTGGGAACTATTTTCTTATTTATATCATAGATTCACAAGTGAAAAGTTTCTGGGGATAACAGTCCTGTACTCTCAGACTTGCAGAGGTGTACATTCCCATAGTAACTGTTGTAATTCCCTAAATTATAGGGGGTAATATTTTTCTATTCAGATCACATACCTTGTGTCTGTTTCATCATCGCATATTCCCACATTACAAAAATTAAAGCAGCAATAGCTTCAAATATAGACACATATAAAAGAAGACATTTATTCCAAAGAGGCAACATTATCAAGGGACCATAGGCAGACATGGGAGTCCAGCGTAATTGGCTACATACAATTATTTCTGTAATATTTGCCCTTTCACAGCCATACACAGAATTATAGGTATGCTATGTCAAAAATATTTTTCTCATAACTATGTAGCAACAGGGATAAAGCAGTATGACTGACAGCTGCCATTTTGTAGAATGCAAAAGAGCGAGTCAATATCTTTTCACTTCATCCTTTTCTTCTCTGCCACTTTCTTCATTTATTGTATGGTATTGTCTTTATTATGGATATAAATTACTAAGAGCTTGACTCTCTGGGTTCACACTACTGATTATAGGGATGTGAGTTGCCCCATGTGCTAAAGTAGTGTGTTGTAATTGCCCCAGGTTGACTTTTCTAGGTTTACTAGAATATATCTTGTTTGTGTTAATGTAGTCCTGTTTGAAATGGGACTGTTAATGGGCACTTGTACTCGTCCCCACAGACTGCAAAACTATGACATGTAGTGTTCATCTTATAATGTTAGCAGTACTTTGAACCCAGGATATCGATTTGTAGCTTATGAAACTCAGAAAGTTTGGTGGATCTGCCCTGAAACCGCTGTTCATACTAAATCTACTATTCTGTCCCTTCTCAGAGTGATATCTCTCCGCTATCTCTGTAGCTGTCCTTTTTACTTAGTTCCCATGACCTCCAATAAACCTTACCTTTAGAAAGCTGCTCTTCTATGTCTGGGCAGACCTCATTACACCTAGCTATGTTGTTTAACGACATTGGATACCCACTTTATCCATTCCTCTATCTATTCAGAGGACTGACATGTAGGCAGGCCCTGAGACCACCAAATATCTAGGTAGGGGGGAATTGTAATGCTGAGTAATGCTGGCAATGTGTCTAGTGGCTAGACCATTGAGAGCCTAGGACCCAGAAGACCTTTCTATTCCTGGCTCTGACATTGGCTTATTGTCTTCCATGTGCTTAAGGCAAAAGATACACGAGAATAAGAATACTCCAATGATTAGGACACTCCCTTGACTGGTGGAAGACCCTGTTCAAATCTACTCTGTCTATGGCTATGTCTATACTACAGAGTTTTTCTGGGATACTCCTGGAAAAACTCCGCCATGTCCAGGGAACGCGTCTGCTCTTCTGAAATTTTTTTTGGAAGAGTAGATGTGTTCTTTTGGAAGCCCTGTATTCCTCATTTTATGAGGAGTAAGGGCTTTTCCAAAAGAGGAGGTTTTTCCACATTTGGCCCCATGTAGATGGGCCAAATGTCAGAAAAGCCTCTTCCAAAAAAAGAACAGGAAAAAGGTACGCAAATTGTGGTTCACAATTTGTGTACCTTTTTCCGAAGGAAAAAACCAAAACAGTGTAGACATAGCCTATGAGACACAGGGGAAAATTGAACCTGGGTCTCCACATCCCAGATAAATGCTGGTGCCACTGGACTAAAAGTTACAAAGGAGACAAATGTGGCAACAATAGAGCCACATCGGTGGATTTTGAATGTCCCCAGAGCACACCTACCTGATTGAGGCCTGCAGATTTACAGGCTCCTGCTGAGGCTGAAGTATGACATAAGCATCCAGGTGCCTAAAGCAGCATTTTTCAAATTTGGGTTGCAGGGCCACCAGGGTAAGCCATTGGTGGGCCTGCACCACTTTGTTTACTTACTGTGTAAAGTAAGCTCCAATTGGCTATGGTTTGCTGTTTCTAGCCAAGGGGAGCTGCCAAGCTCTGTGGCTATGGACACGTTAAGTAAACAAAGTGGCACAGGCCTGCCAGCAGCTTACCCTGGCAGCCCTGAGACCCACATTTGAAAAACACTGGGCTATTGTTCACAAGCTAGAGGCAAGACCTTAGGATTCTTAGAGATTTTTACAGGAAAAACATAAGTGTTGAGAAATTGTAGGTTCCTACAAGGTTAAGCAGCAACTAAGCAATGGTTTAATGGATACCCAAATCTGGGATTTTTGTGTGGAATTTTGAGGAATCTTTTGTCCCTTTGTGGATCTGGGTCTAAATCCAGAATTTACAAGGAAAGCTACAGTGCACATGTTTGTATGTCTAACTCTGATGCATTTTGAAAAACATATGGTACCAGCTCAGATATTGTTTGTGGTATAATGAAAAGTGTACAGCATTCGCTCAATTATTTGCCTATACTATTTATCTAAATAGGCAGAAAGTATTTACCCAAACTGGTATTTTTCTAGGACACTAACGCTAACATTTCCATTCATGTGAAAAGAGCCATTGGATCTCTAGTAAGTATAAGGGGACACGACTTCATTTTATATCTCATCTGAAAGTTGAGACCTAATAGTCTTGCTCACAGAAAAAAACCCTAACTAAATAAATGATGACAACTAATATGATCACAGTGTGTTTTCTACAGATCAGAAGATGCACAAATAGAGCAACAAATTGTCTTTCAACTTGAGACTTTCAGTCATTGTTGGAAACTCTATCACTAAACTATAGTCCTTTATCTTTTCCATCACAAGCACCCCTAGAGGACATTCATGAGGATCCTGTTAATTACTGTCAAAACAGAGTGGCAAAAATATATAGAATATTTAATAGATTTAAGATACAAAACTGGTTAAATCTAAGCTTGATCTAATAGCTTATTTTCATTGTACAGCTTCTAAACAAGCTAAGCATAAAATTAATTACATTTTAATTAAATTTCTGAAATTAATCACTGTAGAGTGTCATTGATAATATAGCACATGGGGGGCACAAGATAACAGATCATAGCACAATGCAGTGAAACCGAAGTTTGGGAGGATTTTAATTGACTTAAAAATAAGAATTGCTTAACTTTTATAAGTAAACCTTGATGTGCCAGTATTAATTCCTTTGGTATCAACACAGACAATTACAGAGCTGTACACAATGGATCAATATTGTATAAATGGTGGGAATCTCACCCATCTGATTTCGCAACCCTCATTTTATCCTCACATGTTTAGGATGAGATTCACAACAATACTGAAGGTACATCTACACAGCAGTTCTGAATAACTGACATTATTCTGAAATAACAAAATGCACGTCTACACAGCAAACCATGATTTTGAAATGATGTCAAGATGGAGGACTTCTTACTCCAACTCCTGTAACCCTCATTTCACAAGAAGTAAGGGAAGTTGAAAGAAGAGTGCTCTTCCTTCAACTTCCTGCTGTGTAGACAGTGTCAAAAGCCAAATTAAGATATACTGACTTCAGCTACCCATTTGACATAGCTGAAGTTATGTATCTTAATTCGATTTTTGCTCTGCTGTGTAGACATGCCTTAGGTACCTAACTTTCATTGAAATCAACAGGTTAGGCACTTAAATACCTTTGTGAATCACATGCTTTAGTTCCCATTCTGTCAATGGAAATTGCTTATATCCTGTAAAAGGAGAGCTAGGGGCTGCATGCAAGACTTTATAACTCAAGAAAAGATTATATATGTAAAATAACTAATATCAGTTAATCCAAAATAGTAATAATATAATGATTAAATTTCATTGTGTTTCTGGTTCCTATTTACATTTTGCTTTCTTGTGCATCATTCTTTATTTATGAGAGAGAAAAGATGGGTGATGTAATATCTTTAATTTTACAATGAGTCTCTTAAAGAAGCTGGTCCTATAAAGAAAGTGCCTCACTCACCTTATCTCCTTTATATTCTGTGGCCTACAGAGCTCCAATAACATTGCAAACTCTATACGTATACCAAGCAAACCCATCATTTTTCTGTTACGTGTGTGTGTGTGTGCGCGCGCATGCACAGGTGTGTGCATGTGCTTTGCGTCAGTGTGTTGTTCTTTGTACACTCAATGTAAAGTGGCAATCAAAAAAGTAAATACAGTAAAAACTGTGTTATCCTGCACATCCAGGGATTAGGTCATGCCAGTTTTCTAAAAATTCTGGGTATCTCGGGGGGGGAGAGAGAGAGAGCCGTGTGGGGCCTACGGGGGGGGGAGCAGTGCGGGGGCCAGGATGTGGCCTGCTAGGCGGTGCCACGAGCCACGGAGGTGGGGGCAGGATGTGGTCTGGTGAGGGGATGGAAGCCGGGGTGGAGATGGCGGGGTAGCCTGCCGGGGAGCCGTGAGGGGCTGACCTGTGGGGGTGCCGGGCTGCTGGGAGATGCGGGGGGTCTGACCTGCCGGGGAGGAGGCCAGGAGATGTGGGGTGGAGGGGTGGGTGGCCACAAGCTGCAGGGGGGGCTAGGATGCAGCCTGGCATCAGGCGGCCATAGTGGCCGTTCGCCCCTCCCCCAGGTAAGTGCTGCACGCACGTCTTACAGGGGCGGGGAGGAGAGTCTGTGGAGCGGCCCGGCCCAGCTTACAGCGCCAGTATCCTTTTTTTTTTTGCTTTTAACAAGTTTTTTCCTGGCTTGGAAATTTGCGGTTCAAAAGTTTTCCGGCTAGTTAAGTGACGGATAGCACAGGTTTTACATGTTCGAAATCATTAAGGAAGGGATACATATTAAGACAGAAATTATTACCTACTACCTCTTTATAAATCCATGGTATGCCCACATCTTGGAATACTGTATGCAGAAGATATATTCGAATTGGAAAAGATCAAGAAAAATTATTAGGAGTATGGAAAGGCTGCCATATGAGGAGAGATTAATAAGAATGGGATTTTTCAGCTTGAAAAAAGAAAAGACTAAGGCTATTGCTACACTGTAGCCTTCTTCCGGAAAAGCTTATGGAAATGAAGCGCGGTGTGGAATATTGCCACACTTCATTTGCATAATTAATTAGCAGCCGTTTTTGCGCAAGAGGCTTTTGCGCAAAAGCGGCTGCTAATTAACTATGCAAATGAAACGTGGTGATATTCCATGCCGTGCTTCATTTGCATAAACTTTTCCAGAAGAAGGCTACGGCTACACTGTAGACTAAGGGAGGATATGATAGAACTCTATAAAGTCATCACTGGTGTGGAGAAAGTAAATAAGGGAGAATTATTTACTCCTTCGCACAATACAAGAATGAGAGGTCACCAAATGAAATTAATAGGCAGCAGGTTTAAAAGAAAATATTTCTTCACATAATGTACAGTCAGCCTGTGGAACTTCCTGCCAGAGTACAACATGAATGCCAAGACTTTAACAGGGTTCTTAAAAGAACTAAATAAATTCATGATGTCCTTAGCCTCTGTTTGGCAAGGCTAGGAATGGAGGACAGGGGATGGATCAATTGATGATTACCTATTGTGTTCATTCCTTCTGGAATACCTGGAATTGATCACTTTTGGAACACAGGATACTGATCTAGATGGATCTTTGGTCTGATCCAGTATGGCCATTCTTATGTATAACATTTATTCTGTTTACTTTCTTCCTTTCTTACACTTCTTCATCTCTATTTTTTCAGCTGCTTTTCTCTCCCTTTTTAAAAATTTCCCCCTTATTACCTCTGTTAGGACCCACAGTGATTGTTACTTATATGAGGCTGCCTTCAACTGCTGTCACCATCTTCTGGCTGTGTGGGGTGCACCACCGAGCCTGACTCTGTTTCTCCCTTTCACACCGTCAATCATTAGTTTCATAGCTATCCATTTTTGTTATTACCAAGACCTCTGGCCAAGCCCTTTGTTAGTCATTGTCCAGTTGGGGCAACAGTCAAGAGTTCCATGATCCAAGTGAAGTGTACATAGTTCTAGACTATTTTTCTACTCCAAAGTCTTTACTACGGTTTCTGCTGGAGATGGTAGGGGAACTCAGGCCTAACCATGTCATGGTTTGAAGCAAAGGGAAGGCAGATTTCCTCTGTGTGTTCTTGCATCTGATGAGGGGTCTCCTCTCAAAAGTCCATCCATCTCTTTGACAGCCACTGCACTCTTGTGCCTTTCAGCCCTTTTATCTTTACAGCTGTTGTGCTGCCACCAATCAGCCTCAGCTGAGCAGGCAGTCATTCTTCCTGTTAACCTGTGAGTAGTGAAGCCAACACGGGGCCTGTATACCTCATGACTCTACTAGATAGCAAAGACACATAGTTTAATGCTACCTCAATTTTTTTTTCATCTAGACCTCTTCTGTTGGTAACAGCAGTTCATCTTTTAGCAATTTTCATTGTCAAAATTCAGTAAATAAACTGGCAACTTTAGTTCATGTCTGTTTCTTCAAGCCTCATACACATGTCCTGTAGAACCTTAAAGCTATGAACACCAGCATTACAGACTGACTAGTCAGCCAGACAGCATGTGGATCTGGAAGTAAGCAATAAGGCAGCAGTGGAGGAAAGCACACACACACAAAGCAAAACCCACAATACCTCAGCAAGTATTGTTCTGTGCTGCATCTTAAAAGTTGACACATCTGGACTGCCTGCCTGCCCAACACCTGCTTTCCATATGGGGGAAGCCACTTACAGGTAGGAGATGAAGTTGTTGAGATTCACAGGCACAGCTATGAGTCCCCAAGAAGGCCAAGTAGGAGTAACACTGGGGTCTGCAATGCTTTCCTGTGAGCCATAGGCACTGTCTCTACCCCTCTTTCCTCGGCTGACAAACTTGCAAGCTCAGTACGAGCCAAGGAAAGCAGTTTTTTGAGCCTAGCTGTTGATGCTGCAAGGAAGCTCTCACTGCTGGGGTGGAATTGCTGCCGGAACCCTGGCTGGAGTATGAGCTGGAGTTGGAGCTCGAACTGTTGTCTGCACACTACATTCGTCACTCATTACTTTGAAACCAGCTGCCTGCCCCAACACCAGTCGACAGGCCACTTACAGATAGGGGGCATAGATGCTGAGGTTTGCAAGCAATCTGTGAGCCCCTGCTTCAGGCAGTAGCACTCTGAGAAGCATCCCTTAAGATTTCTTCAGGGTTACCAACATTAGAGTTATAAACATCTTCCATATGCAGGGTGTCCTTAACTAAGGTTTTACTGTAAGTGCATTTGAAGTTGAAATCTGATTAAGCTGAAAAAAAGTTTGGTGGAAAGATCTAGTAGAATATTTTTTCTGCACTCATTGGCCCATAAAGAGTAAACGTGCCAACGTTTTTAGCTCAGCAGGAACATGGAAATTAATTGTGTTTTTACTGAGTGGCCTGTACATATGTGTACATTATTACAGAAAAGACTTTCTATTAATATAAAATAGATTTTAAATTAATTCTGTTCAGTACAACAAAAATGTGTCCACATATGTAACCTTGGTATAAAAAATGTAGATGTAATCTGTGCTTATGTAATATGATTACATGTATACTAATGGGCCTGATATTCTTCTCTGATAGCCAGTATCAATTACTGCTTGCTTTGAAAATTGTTCTTGAGCAATCATGCACACGCAATCACTGATTTTCTAAGATCCACGGTGATGTGCAGAACTTGCCAAAGGGCATAATCAAAGCTTAGTGGTATGCTTTGGAATGCAGAATGAATATGGATAGAATAATTAAGTACTCAGATCAGAGATGTGGGGTTGGAAGTAATGGCGATGGCAATGTCAGAATTTTAAAGCTAAGCACCTAAATCCTTAGCGAGGTGGTCTTATTTTCAGCAGTGCTGAGCAGTCTCATATCCCATTGACTTCTTTTCAAGTACTGCGTACTCATTGCCTCTGAAAATCAGGACTCTTTATTTAAGTGAAAAATATGAATTTAAAGTAAGTCCCTAACTTTAAACGCCTTTTGCTTGAAAATTGGCAAATATGCTGAGTCTTTTTAATAAGCCGGTATTTGCTAGCAATGTGCCCAGGAGGACAAGCATTTATGCTGACTCATCCCAATGTCAGGCCCAGGAGCCCCACATAGAGGGGTAGAGCTATTTTTGTAAACTCACTCAAATTAGGCAGGTCCTATTGTTATGCTTAAACGAAGCACATAAGTTCTTTTATAGGGGAAAAGGCAGTACGCCGCGTTTATTGAGAATACAACAGTTGCATATGCTTTTCAATCACTCACACACACAAACACCGTGCATACACAGTCCCTCCAGACGATTTCATAGCTACCAGTCCAGAGTCTGTATCAATCTAGTGGCCAGCCAGATTGATCACAGAGGGGGAGCAGGGCCTTTGTCGGTCGATCGATCCGATGCTCCTCTGGAGTTGGTGGCAAGATGAACCCAAAGTTCCATAGCAAAGCACCCTGCTTTTATAAGCCTTTTCTCTGTTGAAGTCTATGGATTTCTCTGTGTCAGCCCATGACCAGTTACTGTTATCTTGTTGATGTCCCAAAACATCTCCAAGAGGCTCATCCTGTCCTGCATTGTGAATCAGTTGTTTTTAGGGATGCCTTTACCTTTAGAGTCGTCAATCTGCCAATCTGATCAATTCTTGACCGTGGGTATGCACCGATGGCTTTTCTGATGCCGATATGTTTCTTCACAGTCTGTCTTTCACCGTTTGTGTTCACCCCACATTCTCTCCCTTCTCTCTTGACCATTTGGCTCTAACGATGACCTTCAGACTGTATCTCATTCATACAAACAGTCTTTCACAGAGTTACAAACTGCAAAGTTTTATATTAAACGAAAGCAAACAGCATTATAAATTGCCTTACTAAATTTTATAATTAAAACAATTCACACGGAAGGCTCGGGGCTTCAACACTCCTCTAATCTTATTGACATAGACATAATATGAGAACCTGTCTCTTTACTTACTAAACTTTAAACAAAAAAATATATATCTTACTAAAGGGCTTAATTTAAATGTAATAATATGTTACCTTACATTGCTACATTATTAAAACTAAAAATACAAATATACAAAGGATAAAACTTTTAATCCTAACACTAGTAATAGAGATGTAGCCGTGTTAGTCTGGTCTTGCTGAAACAAAAGACAGGACTATGCAGCACTTTAAAGACAAACAAGATGGTGGGCCAGACCCACTTCTCAGATCAAATTGTGGAAGAAAATTGGCATGACCATATATACCATGTATCCCTTTGGTGTATATGGTCATGCCAATTTTCTTCCACAATTTGATCTGAGGAAGTGCGTCTGGCCCATGAAAGCTCATCACCTGATAAACCATCTTGTTAGTCTTTAAAGTGCTGCATAGTCTTGTCTTTTGTTTCAGCAATCCTAACACTATTATTGTTGCAGCTGGATCCTGGGATACAAAAATGTTTGTCTCTCTCTCTCTGAGTTAAAGGGAACAAGAGGTTGAGAGAAATGGGATCTGCAAGGAAAACTTTAGAAATAGCCAAGCTTGACAGAAAGCTTAGGCCAATGTTTATGCTTGGTTGATTTCATCCGAGTTAGCCCTAAAAGCAAACCCTAAGGGTATGTCTACACTACAGTACTAATTCGAACTAATTTAAGTATAATTAGTTAATTCGAAATAAGCTAATTCGAATTAGTGCATCTAGACCTAAAAACTAATTCAAATTAGCATTTTGCTAATTCGAAATAGCATGTCCACATTGAGTGGACCCTGAACCGAAGTTAAGGCTTGTCGGAACCAGTGCCGGCAGGGCATCAGGTTAGGACTTAGAGTGTGGAGCTGCTGCCTCAGGCTAGCCGAAGGCTGTGCTTAAAGGGACCCGACCCCCACCCCAGACAGACAGTTCTCAGGGTTCCCCACTTGCTTGTCTAACTCGATGAGGGACAGCAAAGCAGTCCTGTCTTGGAGTGCCCTGAGTGCCCACACTCGGCACATCACAGCACTTGGCCATCAGCCCGGCTGCACTTGCTGCAGGCTGCCATCCGTGGGGGTCAATCGGGGGACTGTCAGGATCCAGGAGGCCCTGCAGGAGGGCTTCCACCCCGAGGAGCCCGCAGAGCCACCCCAGTCCTCCCCATCGGGGGCTCATGCCCCATTCCTCCCTCACCTCCTTCCACTTACCCATCCCTAGCCCCCCTTCCTGATGTAAAAAATAAAGGACACGTGTGGTCAAAAATAGAAACTCTCTTTATTTAACAAAACTGGGAGTGTGGGGGGGATTAACCTCTGGGGAGACTGGGAAAAGGAGGTGGGAGAGGGGAAGAGAGAGGGTGGGAGAGGGGAGGGGGAAACCTGGGAGGAGGGAGCTGGAAGGGGGAAGCCAGGGAAGAAGGAGGAGGGAAAGTATAAAACTATGGTATGCCACATCTTCAGTACTGTGTACGGATGTGGTCTCCTCACCTCAAAAAAGATATTTTGGCCTTGGAAAGGGTTCAGAAAAGGGCAACTAAAATGATTAGGGGTTTGGAACAGGTCCCATATGAAGAGAGGCTAAAGAGACTGGGACTTTTCAGCTTAGAAAAGAGGAGACTGAGGGGGGATATGATAGAGGTATATAAAATCATGAGTGGTGTGGAGAGGGTGAATAAAGAAAAGTTCTTCATTAGTTCCCATAATATAAGGACTAGAGGACACCAAATGAAATTAATGGTCAGCAGGTTTAAAACTAAGAAGCGAAAGTTCTTCTTCACACAGCACATAGTCAACCTGTGGAACTCCTTGCCACAGGAGGCTGTGAAGGCTAGAACTATAACAGAGTTTAAAGAGAAGTTAGATAAAATCATGGAGGTTAGGTCCATGGAGTGCTATTAGCCAGGGGGTAGGAATGGTGTCCCTGGCCTCTGTTTGTGGAAGGCTGGAGATGGATGGCACAAGACAAATTGCTTGGTCATTGTCTTCGGTCCATCCCCTCTGGGGTACCTGGTGGTGGCCGCTGTTGGCAGACAGGCTACTGGGCTAGATGGACCTTTGGTCTGACCCAGTACGGCCATTCTTATGTTCTTATGTTCTAAGCTCAGGGCTCAGGGTCGGGGGTCTCACTGGACCAACTTGATTTTCATGCAAACCTGCTCCTGGGTCCGCATGTGGCCTCTGGTGGCCAGGCTGGCAGCCATGCGGCTGTAGACGGCTGCGTTCCTGTGGCTAGTGCAGAGATCATGGACGTTGGAGGCCTCCCCCCAAACCTCGATGAGGTCCACGATCTCCGCACTAGACCAGGCGGGCGCCCGCCTCTTGTGGCCCCAGGCAGGCTCCTGGGAGCTGCCAGCCTGGTCCTGGGAATTGGCGGAGGGCTGGGTGGCAGCGGGTGGCTGGCTCATGCCGTGCCAGGTGCAGGATCTGCTGGCTGGGTGCTGGCAGGCTTGCAACTGGCACAAGCACCGTAGCCAGACCGTGCCCCTTTAAGGGCTCCAGAGCCGGGAGGATTCCAAAACGGCACCAGGGGGGCAGAAAAGTTTCCCTGGTTTGGCCCAGAGTGGCCACCAGGGCAACCTGGGAAGGGCTAGCCTCCAACTAGTTCGAATTAAGTGGCTACACAGCCCTTAATTCGAACTACTTAATTCGAACTAGGCGTTACTCCTCATAGAATGAGGTTTACCTAGTTCTAATTAAGCGCTCCACTAGTTTGATTTAAATTCGAACTAGCGGTTTGTATGTGTAGCCCTATGAAAGTTAATTCGAACTAACGGCTGTTAGTTAGAATTAACTTTGTAGTGTAGACATACCCTAAGAAAAGAGTAATTTTGGACTGTATACAGTGTGTATATACTCTGTTGAGATCAAAGTAGAAACTCCATCTACAAACTTCTATGCCTGTTTTCCAATTACTTTCATAAAGCTATGAGTCTTTTTTTTTTTTTTTTTGGCTCTAAGAGTGATAAACAGCACTACATGCCAGATTAGTATGGATTATGTATGAATAGCCATGAAATCTAATCTTTGTTTCTGAATTAAGTATGTGGTAGGCTGTTACAAATGATGGACCTGAGTAAACTGTAATTAAAAAAATCTAGATTTCAGAATTTTGAAGGAATTAAGAATTAAATAATAGGAAATTCTTTTTCAAAGATTTTACATCATTTTCTGGAAACTGTAGTAGTTTCTGAAAGCATTCAGAAGAAGGAAAATCACAAACCATTTAAAGATGCATTATTTAATAAAAGAGACTCTCAGCATGAATAAATAATAGGAGGTCATGTCTGACAAATTTGCTTACATACTTTACATCACTGTGTCTTGGATCATGTAGACTTTATTCAAAAGAAATTCACTATTGATTTCAATGGGGTATTTTATCTGTGCTAGGCCTAAACTAGGCTGTGGTTTAGTATGAAAAAATAAAAAAGGCTCAGAAAATTTGGGGGGCAGTGGGGAGAAAGGAGGGAAATAAAAGGGGCATTACTGTGAAGGTCTATACTTGGATTGAAGAAGCTATCCATCACTAAGCACCCAGTGTTGCAAGGTGCAGCTTATCTTATTTTTCCATTGAAAAAGAGAGGGACTAAAGACACTCATCACCTTGCAGGGTCAGACCCTTGGTATCAGTTGTCTTATCTCTGCATTTCAGCACTTAACACACTTTAAGACAAGTTTAATCAGGAAAGTTCTTTCCTTAAGATCTTGAGGTGCATTTTAATAAAATCTCTTGTCACTTAGCTTAATTAATATCTATAATCTTGTCACTTAGCTTAATTAATACAACAATCCAATTGGATGCTGAAAGGGATGGATTTCCCTGTGGAAGGACTATACAATTTAAACAGAGTGGAATTAGAAAGAAATATTTCAAACAAACAAATATTTCGATGAAGCCAATGGAAATACTCCCACTGACTTCAATGAGTGTTGAAGCAGGTTCCAAAAAAATAATATATATACGCTACACATTTTAGTAGTAGTCAAGGATTTATCAAACAGAGAAAGTTAGTAATTCTTGTGTTTGTACTATAACATAGCTTCTTCAGTTTGTACTATAACATAGCTTCTTCAGTTCTGTGTAACACAAAATCTTATTTTTTGCCAACAGAAGTTGGTCTAATGAAATATATTTCCTCACCTACCTGGTCTCTCTAATATCCTGGGACCAACACAGCTACAGTGACACAGCAAACAGAGATTCAACTTAATTAAGAAATGACTCTAAAATGTTCCCAAACCTTGAGGTTCAAAACATTCAGTTAACTTTTTGTTTGTTTTTAAATGTATCTGATAAATTCTATGTATATTACTTCAAATCTGAAACCAATTCTCATGGCAGAAAAACTGGTATCTGTCAGTAAATTACATTTAATATGGGGGAAAATATTTGGAAAAAATCTGAGAAATCTATGTCTGTAAATTACTTTGTTAAACCTGAAAAAGCGATATGGAATGGAGCTCATCTAGTGTGCACAAAGTTGTCTGTTCTGTTACAATACTAAATATTTTAAAGAGGGTGAATTAGAATCTATGAACATCTCTATCAAAATGAGATGCTATGACAGTTTACATCTAGTCATTGTGTCCACTTATCTTCAAAACACTTCTTGAGGAAAAGGCAGGTTGTAGGTATGAGGGATTGTTTAATTTGATAGTGAACTCTAGAAACGCTAAGCATGAACCAAGGGACTTGAAAGAGTCTTGGTACGGGAGAGGTAGGCAGCAAATTGACCATTCTCTTAAAATCTTGCTCTCCCTTTGCTTCCATGTCTCTGTCCTCTCCTGGCTGTCCTCCTACCATTCTAATCATTCCTTCAGCATGGCCTTTGAAGGATCCTCCTCATCCCCCCTCATCATGGAACTATCCATGATGGTTCCTCAGAGCTCCAAACATAAATTCAACTTCCATCTCTTACTGAGGTATCATCTACTTCTCTGCTCCAGACCGGTCTCTTTTTGTCCAAGCCATGTTTTTCTCTTGTTTTGTACTTAGACTGTAATCTGTATGGGCTGTCTTTTTGTTCTGTTATGTTTGTACACATTCAAGTACAAAGAAGTCCAGGTTCATGATTAGTGCTCCTCGGTGCTATGAAATTACTAATAAATAATAAGAGCAAAAAAGAGGCTGTGTAAAGTTGATCACAGAATGGTCATGGGAATATGATCAGAGGAGGTGTAAGATATTTTCTATTCTTTTTATTGCCAATGAGAATGACCTGACTAATTCAGCTCACGAGTAGATTACATTTAGATACATTATTCAAACACTTTGTGTTGTTTTACTACCATTTTCTTTTTAATAAATCTTCCTTTATAATTAATTATTTGACCCAGGCACTGTTGGTTAGATATTTTTTCACTGATCACCTCAAAGAGAGCAAAATCTCTTAACATATAAAAGAAGTAATAATGGTTCAAGTGCACAAAAGGGAAGGCCCCAAAACCAAGACTAAGTTATGAGTCAGTAAGGGTGCAGGTGACAGATTCCCCACAATGCTTTACACATCATCAAATCTTAATGAATAGCAGGTGGGTGGAGTTGGTAAAAAGGAGTTTAATCTTCAATTCTGCTCAAATTAGGAAATTAAAAAAAAAAAATTAATACTTGTCTTTTAGTGTGTGTGTTTGTGTGTGTGCACATGAGCATGTCTTGTCATTCCTAGAAGGGACTTGCAGAATATACTTTTTTGAGCTTGAAGATGGAACAATGCACAGTCATTGCTTCATAATATTATAATTATATATTGTTAGAAATGATATCTTACAAATTTAATAGGACTTACAGGTTATACTTCCCTGGTCTGGCACCCTCAGGACCTACCAGGGTGTCATCTCCTACATGCTTAATGAAAATTGGATTATGAATATGAATATGCATAACTTGAGGATGCTTTATGCACAGTGCATCATGTAAGATGTCAATTTTAAAGTTACAATCTTCTGAATCTCTATATCCTACCTTTTTTGTATGCATCATTCTGGTATGCGAAGTTAGAAGTGTGAATCTGATTTTAATTCTAAAAGTGCTAATACGGGCCATTAGGGATACTTCAGGATTTTAATGACTCAGTACTCAAGCCAACGACCTGTGTATGGTCATGTTTGTCCTGTAAGCCCAAACCGTGGTTGGTCCTGGAAAGACATGTGACTATTCCCTCTTGTACTGCAATCCATCTTGAACCTGGTATTTTTCCATGTGTTGGGGAGTGCTAAACAAAGGGTAACAAGCTTCTTAGTATATTAGAATTATCTGCTGTTTTTTGTTTCTTTTAACTTAATAACTTAGTTTAACCTGACTGTTTTCCCTTGCAACCAGTTAAATCCTAATTTTTATACTTAATACATTTTTATACTTAATATCAAGCCCAGTGTAAATAATTGTGACCGGGTGGGGAGGAGGGAAGAGGGGGCGTGGTCCAGCCACTGTTCTATCACTCTTTCATTGATAAAGTGGGCTGACTGACTAACATTGTGAGTTTTCTCTGTGTAAAACTTTTATACAGAGTAAGATGGATTTATTTGGGGTTTTGGTCTCTTTTGGGAGTTGGTTTCCTGGGTGCTCAGTCCTTATAGCTGAGCCCACCCAGAGCTGAACTGGTTCCGCTTTGTGTTGCTCTACTGGGGGAGCTGCTGCCCCAACTCTGTGCCTTGGCTGGGGGAGGCCAGAGTTTCTGACCCAGAAGACAGGAACGTGGGCATCAGTGCCTTTATCAGCTCACCAGGGGGCAACCCCTAGGGGATTTCTGTGATCCAACCCATCACACACAGAATCTGCTGGACAAGGGGAGGTCAATGCCAGCACCTATGCTGCTGCCACCTGCGGGGCTCCACTCCAGTGGCAGCAGAGGGGCTGACATTGACCAAGGGAAGGGAGGAGGGTGCTTGTAGAAAGAGGTAGGGTGGCTCTGGAGCCCCAAAACCAGGGGTGCACTGAGCCCCTCATCAGCCAGGCTGCACTCCTGACCCCTGTTGCTGAGTGTGTGTCTGCACTCCTAGTCCCCAGCTGCAGGGCTCCACAGCCACCTTGCCTCTTTCCCTGAGTGGCCCCCCTTTTCCTGCTCCTTCCCCACTCTCCCTGAGCCCTGCAAATGAGTGCAACCGGCAGCACTCTAGAGTCTCCAGGAGGGTGGGGCAGGAGTTGCTGAGTGCAAGGCCTGGCTTTTCAACATGAGTGCTCCAGTTTAGCAGCACCCATGGGGATGCCAGACCACAGATGTTGCCGGAATATGGAAGTCCAGACTATAGAGATCCAACCTGTATAGGGGAAATTCTGCTCTCCGATACTTTTGGCATACACCTTTTCTATTGCCTTTAGAAGCAGGATTCTGACTGGAAACAGGTCTTACATCCTCCTCAACTGTGTGGGGAGCGGTCACTATACAAGGAACTGGTCCTCTATCCTGTGCATCCCAACTACCCAGAGACACCCCTGCCAAACCTCTCCTAGAACTTCTCTTTATCTGAATCCCACCCACACTGAACCTCAGCCCTTGCATTCAGACCGTGCCCCCCTACTGAGCTCTCTGCACTCAAACTCCCACAGTGATGAGCCCCACCCTTCTGCACCACCATGAGCCACCACATCCAGGCCCCTAAGCCACTGATTCCCACCTAGCTGCACCAAGATGCACACCACACCATTCCCCACTTCCCAAGAACCCAGACACCCTTGCTGAGACCCCCACATCCAGACTCCTTCCCCAAGCCCCTGCAGGGTCCCATTGTCCCCCATGAGCCTCTGTGCATCTGAATCCTCCACACCTAGATCCCCACTAAGCTGCCTGCACTCAGATTGTCCCACACAAAATCATCTCACTACACACCTAGATCTCCTAACGCTGAGCTCTTCACCTGATTCACCTGTCACAGAGGGGCAAGGGCACAAAGTGGTTTTGGGCAGGCCCAGGTCTTGTTCTGTGTCAGGTTTGGATGTAGTCTGACTGCTGAATCCATGTCCCAGTGGTGGGAAATGGAGTGCGGGAAGGGGCTGCAGAGTGATCTCCCACCTCCATGCAACCAGTGGCCCTGTGCTCCCTACTGCATTTATTTATTGACAAATAAAAAGTGCATAATTTTAAAATATTGTGTGGAGGATTTTTAAGGGTTTTTTTGCACTGAATTTTCAATGTTTTGGTACAGAATGTCCTTGGGAATAGAACATAACATTTTGCTGGCAAAAAAACTGCTTCAACATCTCCTCTTATGGAAGGATTTTCAGGTTCCAGAGATCTCTTTCAGTTTGTTCCAGATAATTGGGTTTAGATCAGGCAATAGAAGAAAGAATACTCTTTCCCCCATATACTGTATCTTGCTGTTCATAAGCAAAATTTAGCAGTCTGCTCCCTCCCTCCAATTAATCCCCAAATACTCAAAGTTATGGGGTGTTTCTCCTTCTTTTCCTGCTGAAGACTGCCTGGAACTTTTTCCACTAGTATTATTTGATATATAATGAATTAGTTCCCAGAATGACATTTAAGAGTTGCACAAGAATGTGTGCATTATTACCCACTTGTTGGTGTGGGCATGGAAGTCATTAACTTAGAGGTTCTGGGCAATACTTTGTTCATTATTACTTGAAGATGCCCCTCTAAAGTCAAACATGTTTCAGTTCATTTTGAAACTAACTTCTCTCCAGTCACATTTCTCACATTTTTTCCTTTTCCCTGAATTTATCACTTTCATATCCCAGTCATCACATTTAATGGAAAGTAGTGCACCTTAGAGTTTTCTTCAAAGAAGAATACATTTGGTGTATACAGAAAACAGTTCTGTAATGTTTAAAGTTCAACTTCCTTTTGGTAGGCAGATGTTAACAAGACAAAAAAAAGGGTGTGTGTGTGTGGGGAATCTATAGAATATAATGGAGATAAAAACAAAAGGGATCTATGAACATTTAATGTAAAATCTAATCCAAAACCCTGAAGAATTCAATAAAGAAATTTTCTCTATACCTGAGTTTTAATTATTTCATAGAATTCCATACTGGGACTATAATTTATAAATTATATAAGAGTAATAAAAAAAACTGTAGACAAAGTGATCATTTTCTTTCATATATTCTATGGAACTTCCATAAGGAAAGTTGGCATATTTCAGGCATTGCATTATGACTTGCTATTTGCTGCTTGAAAAAAGGACTTTCTTATCCTTACTTTGTTGCAGTTTAGCTCTTTGAATGATATTTAGAAGAAGGAAGCATGACAGGCTCTATTTGAGGAATCAGTGATCACCTAGGTCAGCAAGTATGAGGGTCAGTAAAGGATTTGACACTCGATTATGTAATTCAGTTATGGAGTGTAAAAGCTTAGGAGTGGCACAGTCAGGCAGGTTCCACATTATCTCTCTCCTCCAAATACTAATACCCCAAAGTAATCCAAGTTTTCAGAATTATCCGAGAGGTCAACAAACTCACAATTAACTGATCTCCCTGTCAGTCTCCACCCTTTTAATTATTATAGTTATTATATATCTATGTGGCGCATAGTTTCTTGTCTTCAGAAGTAACACACATCTAAGCTTAATAATAGGGGAAAAAGAAACAGTATCACTGGCAGAGGCTGTTATTACTACAGGCTCCCTTCTGTGTGTAGCGATGCTTGTAAACAATCCAGAATATAATAGGAGGCAGCTGGGTCTGCTAGTTCTCTTAGCTTCTTTGGAGGGGGTCTGGGAGAAGAAAAAAAATAATGCCATTATCAGGACCATTTTCCTTATGTCATGTTACTGCTTTCTGAGTTGTCTATTTGCAACGTGTATTTGCCTAGAGGAAGAGTCTTACAAAAAAACTTGAAATATGATAATGAGAGGGCCCCCATTTGAACTCTCTTGAATGGGATCCTAATGATTTCTCCTGCCATAGTCACTTCCCAACCCCCTGTACCTATCATCGTTGCCTGTTTTGCCTAGACGGAATATTTCTATATCTACAATACATTTGGAGCAATACAACACACACATTTCAAGACAAATCCTGACATGGAGAACTTTCAAATGAATACACTATGATGAGATGCACTGAGAGATTCAGAGGGAGAGGAGCAATTTTCTTTTACTCCTCTTGTTGAGCAATCATACCTTGCTATGCTGCAAACATGATGAGCAAGGCTGCCTGATGTGGTCCTCTTAGTGATGGCACTAGCCATGGGTTTGTTGTTAAGTGAAACAAAGAGCCGTGGACTTCTCACTGAAAGTAGATGCCTTGGACTGAGCTTATGGAGAAAGACCTCCTTGAGATGGTTTGTGTTTGTCAGAAAAATGTTGGTAGAACATCATGCTAATTCAAATGAAACTGTGCTACCACCTTGTAAAAGCAACACGGATGATTCCATAGCACCAATTTATCCAGGAGCACCTTGGCCTCAGTTGATCAGACACTAGAGTCTTATCTGTTAGTCTGAATCTGCAAAAGCGACAAGAAGTCCTGTGGCACCTTATAGACTAACACGGCTACGCCTCTGATACTAGAGTCTTAAGCTCATTCTGAAGAGTAAGTTTTTTTGAGATCAGGGACTATCATTTTGTTCTGTTTGTCCAGCGCCTAGGAAACTAGGTTCCAATCAGTGCCTGGAGCTCCTGGGCACTACAATTTTACAAATAAATAATAATAGTAATAAATAGTTTGAAGGCCTGAATCCTGTTACATTAAACAAAATTCGCCCTACTGAGTACAGCAAGTTTTAGTGCAGTAACTTGCCAGTGTAGAGAGGCTCTCAGCACTGGGCATTACTCGTTCATGGAGGAGGTTTTCCTAAAGCACTAAGGAGAGCTCTCTCTCTCAGAGCTGGCACCACAGCCACACTGTCGCACTAACATGCTGCCATGACAGAGCTTTAATGTGGCAAGTGCGGGCAAAGCTATTTCATACTGCCATGTGTGTAGCTTTGGAAGTTGAAGCAGAACTTATTCCCAGAGAGACAAAGGAACAGAGCAGTAAGACACTTTTTTATTTATTATTTACAATTTTATGGCACCCATTGATGTACTATGTCTTCCACAGATACATGTAGTGGTACAAAGTCATTGAACCTGAGAGCTCACAACATACATTTAGACATGATGAAACTTACGCTCCTTTATAACTAAAGTAGTAGGATGGACATATAAAGGTTCAGTACTTTTGATTCAAGAAAAGAACAAAAATAACAAACAAAGGGAAGGCAGGGAGTAAAGGAGGTCAATGGTTACAAGATCACCAGAGGGAGAGACGTTCATTTGTGTTTGGGGTCCAACCTACAAGCTTTACAACTGCTACCAGGGCCAAACCTTATTTAGTTTTTTAGCCAAGTAAAGGAGTGATAGGAGATTTTGACAGAAATTTCACTACTGCTCTTGGAAGCTGTCAGAAATGCCAAAACAGTGAAATTTCAGCATGAGAGCACTCACTGGGAGATCAGATTTCTCCTTCCAAATTTTCTGACATGAAATATAAGGGTCCTAGCCTGCAGTGAGCTTAGAGGTGAATCCTTCTGTCCATAAAAGCCCCACTGTGCAGAGATCACTATAGGGCCTAATATTTTCGCATATTCTTACCTATCTGTAAAGTGATAAAAAGTTCTCTTCATCTAATGTGATTTTACAAGATAAAATATTTACGTATCTAGGGTATAGCACCTGTCATAATCAGGAGTGCTGACCAGCACCCGGTGACTAAGGGGTTAACTAATATCTCCTGTACCTAGCCAGGTATTGAGTGGTCAGCCAATAACAATGCAGGTAGGAATTTCAAACTGGAAGAGAGGGGTTTATCTCTTTGGTTTTTGTTTGAGAGGCAGAGAAGGTTCTTCCAAGACTGAGGGAGATGGGAGATACTTCTCTTTCCAAGGACTTCTTAAAATGTGTAAGTAGGGAAAAGTTTAGACAGTCCATCAGGATTTGTTGTTTTCCTTGTCTATATCAATTGGGGCTCTTTCCATCTAGCCAGTTTACTATGCTTACAATTGTTTTGCATAGCAATTGTTTTGATGATAGAGGATTTCTTTTCTAATTAACCGGGATTGGATGATTGTTGTGTCCTTAGGACTCAGCACCTAGTTACAAGGTCACAGTTCATTGTTGTCTGTGAATTCCCTCTGTTTTTCCCAACTCCAAGTAAAATGGAGGTTGGGGCAGAGGGGAGAGTTTTACCTTAGAGAGGAGATTTTCCAAGTGATCTCTTCCCTGGTTTTCTTGGAATTACTTGAGTGGTGTCAGCAGATTCCCCAAACTCTAGGTGTTAGGATTTGCAGGGGTGGGGGTGGACCAGAGCCTGTAGAGGCAAGATTTTGGAGTGCTCTTGCTGGCCCCCACTTCTGCATTCGTCGTGCCAGAGTGGGGAACAGCCTTGACAGGACCCAATATTCCTCTCACTGAAATCAATGAAAAAAGTTCCATTGGTTCAAATCAGCTTCAATGACCTAGTGTTAATTTTTCCTTAACATTCTGGGTATGTCTAGACTATATGGCTCCATCGACAGAGCCATGTAGATTAGTTTACTAGACATAGGAAAATGAAGTGGCGATTTAAATACTCGCCGCTTCATTTACATCAAAATGGCTGCCGCGCTGTGCCGATCAGCTGTTTGGTGGCACAGCGCGGTAGTCTGGACGCTCCACGGTTGACAAGGGAAACCCTTGTCGACTGCCCGTTATGCCTCATGAAAACCCTTGTCGACCGCCCTGGTAAACCTCATTCCACGAGGCATAATGGGGCAGTCGTCAAGGGCTTCCCTTGTCAACCACGGAGCATCCAGACTACCGTGCTGTGCCACCAAACAGCTGATCGGCACTGCGCGGCAGCCATTTTGATGTAAATGAAGTGGCGATTATTTAAATCGCCGCTTCATTTTCCTATGTCTAGAAACCTCATCTACATGGCTCCGTCGACGGAGCCATGTAGTCTCGACATACCCTATTTGTATTACCTGGAAAAGCATTACAAAATTTGTATTTAATCATAACTGAGTACAATTCTTTATCCTTTTGAAAACTGAATTGTTTTAATTAGCTTCACGGGGTAGCCGAGTTAGTCTGTACAGAAAAAACAACAAATGGTCTGGTAGCACTTTATAGACTAACAAAACATGTAGATGGTATCATGAGCTGTGCCCATGAAAGCTCATGATATCATCTACATGTTTTGTTAGGCTATAAAGTGCTACCAGACCATTTGTTGTTTTAATTACTCAGCTTAAAATACATTTTGAATTATACAACAAATGCTCCGTTCACTGCATATTTTTAGCTCACTGGCTTCTTCTTTCTTTTTGAGGAGGACAAACTTTTTTTTTCTGACAAATACAATGAAGTGGGCTAAATTTGAGTAGTTGAATAGTTAGACAAAATATATCATTTTTGAAAAAAAAATGAAAATCTTAAAAGGTTACCTTACTATTCCTAGGTTTAGTCAATTGTAAAATAAATTACCTATATTCACACACATGCTGGTTTATCATTCATACACATGCTGCTTTATAATAGATGTAGCAGAAAGGCTGCACATACGAAAGATTCATTATTTCATATTCAAGAAAAGAATAAAAGATGATGGTTCTTTGAAAATTTAATGTACATCTTCTGCCACCTTAATGATGTCTCACAGTGTTACTCCAAAATATAGAATAAAATTCCTGTCTGCTGTTTCACCATCAGTTCAGAAATTATTCCATTAAAACCTTATAGATGATATTTACGTGGGAATGCAGCACAGGAAAACAGATTTTAAATACCATAGTTTTATTACTCCTTTGCATTGAAAATATACTGAAGTTCAACCAAAACAAGAATATTTAAAAGATGCACCACCATTTTTGTTTAGCAAAGATTTTCTGTGAAAATTTAAAAAGTAACTGTCCAACTTTTACTGTGTTGAATACTTCCACTGAAATAAATGGGGCTACTCACAAAAGTAAGGAATGCAGGACTATGTACTTAATTTTTATTCCCAGCTGTTGAGATTTCAGGCTATCAGTCTAAAGCTCTCTAGGTAAATATCTTCCTTTTCTTTACTTCTTTCCAGGCAAATTGATCAGAAATGCTTTGGGGATTGGCTCTGTGCCCAGTTTCCATAAATGCCAAAGACTTCTGCACACTGAGTTAATTAAAATTGACTGCTTGTTTTAGGCAGAAGAAACAGAGCTAAATTCTAGATTGTTCCAAAGACTGATTGGACAATTTAGTGAAACAGAATCATAGCTACTAAACTAGGGCATAAAAATAACATATTACTTTTCCTTAATAAAGTTCATATTTGTATTTTGTTTTCACTCCAAACAGAAAATTTTATTCTGGGGTTGGAAAATGGAAAATGTGAGGTCTGCTCATCTTGAAGAAGCTGGATATTAGCAAACAAGTAAATAAAAAATGAATAATAATATTTTTTTCAAAATGCTTTTTTGCATCCTCAAACTAGAGAATTATTAATGAATAGCTGATTTAGATGAAGAATTTTTACATTTTTGGTATTTGTCCTAAAACTAAAAATACATATTTTAATGTCTTCCCACTATATGCCAAACTAATGTAAATTATTACTTTATCAACATAATTAAATTAATTAGTTAATAGGTCAAATTCTGCTCATATGAGTAAACTGGAAAAAAAACCCAACCTATCATTGTTTACTCAGTCTTTTCATGGGATAATTAATCTGTTAATCTGTATGTAAACTGTAGCCTTACTTCCTGACTTCACTGGAATCAAAAGCATTGCATTAGCCTAGAACTCTTTCACAGAGAATGGTGAACTCTTTCACGTATTTCTAGCCTTTCCATATTTAGCTGTATATTATACAGTCAGCACAAGAATACTACAGCATGCTGGTTCAGAGGAGACAAAGCCAAAAAGTAAGGTAATATTACAGGCCCATCCAAATTGGACAGTTTTCACTCACAGACCTAACTTTAAATATACTTTCCTTTCTAGCAACTTGTGAAAGAAAAAAAATTTGGGCCTCATCTTTAATATGAAAAGTTGGCCATCTCTAGAGGTGAAGGATGGTCTCTTTCACAGGTGTTTATTTATATGAAAAATATTGTTATAAAAACTACTGATTTTCTCTATCATGTAAAGAAAACATATTAAATTGACTTCTTCTTCTTCTTCTTCCAGTTTTTATGTGAGATTCTAGAAGCATCATGTTAAGCACAGCTCTTTTACTACAGAACTACTGCCTGCAGAAATGAATGTCCTTATGAAATGAGCTTTGTATTTTCATCAAAAAGAGCAGTGGCCATAGGTTAGACATCAAAAAACCTCAAGTTTTTTATGGCAGCAAAGAAAATGCAAAAGAAACTGATACCCGACTAGAGGTACATGTTAAAGAATTACAATAAAAAACCCTCCAGATTCCAATCAAAGAACAAATGTAACTCTAAAAAATAATGTAAGTAAAGTACTATTTAATTTAGTCCTGTAGTGAGGGAAGTGATTGAAAATATTTTATAAAGAAACATGAAATTATTTAGGATGAATTGTGTTACATAAATATAAGATACATCATTGGCCTCAGTTCCACAATCAGCTTTTATAAATGAACTCATGTCCTGACATGGATCTTAAAGCAGGACCAGACTCTTTAATATTAAATCATTAGAAACCTTACACTTAACTTTTTTATTTCACACCTAGAATGGAATTGTAAATAACAAGAACTTCAGAGGTTGTAGCAATGAAATCTTGACCAGGACGAGGAAGTCTCTGATAGAGTGCATCTGAATAGACACTGCACTGTCTATTCAGAATAACAGCCATTATTCCAGAAAAAAAAAACTAGCATCCACACCGCAATTGCATTATTTTCTGAGGGTGGTAACCCTCATTCCAAGAGGAATAAGCCCTTTTCTGAAAAAGCTTTTTCATAGACGGGAAATAGGGAGGTTTGTCAAAAAAAGAGGCCTCCAGGAAATACCACAGGTGCCCTGCTGGACACTCCGTCCACACTCCTCACAACTCTATAGTTCCTGTTCTCCTGCAGCTCTTAAAGCTGCAGAACCAGGGGACAGGGCTTGTGGCAGGAAGCAGGCCCTGAAAGCTTCCATCCTCAGCGTAGCTGCCAGTGCCTGATGTCTGAGCAGCATGTTGCAGCCACAAGCCCCCCAAGAGCCCTCTGCCCATTCCAGAGACCGCACATGGGGCTCCCAGGAGCCTGCCAGGGGCCACAAACATGTGCACCATCCTGGTCTGGGGCAGAGATCCTGGCCTTCCTCCACATGTGGGTTGATGAGGAGAACCTCTATGATCTCCGCTCCAGACACAGAAATGAGGACATCTATGGCTGAATGGTTGAGAGCCTGGTCATGAAGGGCCACACCAGGATTCTGGAGCAGGTCTGGAGCAAGGTGAAAGAGCTCTGGCAGGCCTATGCCAGGGCGAGGGAGCGCAGTTCATGCTCCGGGGCAGGACTCCACTCCTGCCCCTATTTTGATGACCTGCACCACATCCTAGGTGGGGCAGTGCAGCCCCTTCCCCACTCCTTGTGGTGGACTCAGGGCTGGAGATGCCCATCGTCACCCACCCAGGGGTCCCAGCTCAGGAGAAGGAGGACGAGGAGGAGGAGGACCCAGCCAGCACCATGACCACCATGATGCTGGAGCCAGTACCCCATGGCCTGGATGTGTCCCAGGCATCCCCCAAGGCTGGGGATGGATCATCAGGTGAGCGCTCTTATTTTTTCATGCACATGGGGAGGGCTGGTGGGCACTGAGGGGCTGTGGTGCGATCATCACTCGGCCTTCTTGGCCTGGCCATCACACTGCAATCCATGCATGTGGCTGCATATACAACACCAGTCTGTGTCTGCAGCCTCAGCAGGCAGCACCGGAGCACCCCTGGGCTCCTTGCTCGCAGGCTCTGGGGAAGCCAGACACACTTCTGACCCCGGGGGGAGGAAGCCCTCCCACCACGAGCCACTGTTGGAAGGAGGCTGGTGACAAGGGCACGTGCAAACCCACAAACAGACTCTGGAATGGCGCACATGGCGCACGGGCATGCCTGCATGCTCGAGGCAGCACCCACTCTGGGGGACAGCGCTGCTATGGAAGCTCAGGAAGCTCAGCTTTCCCAGCCATTGGATCCCAGTGTGGCCAGACATTCCCTTGCCAGGTTGTCCATGGGACATGGGGGGCAGGGGGCAGGGATCATGCTCCCCTGGGGACTTCTGGGCCCCTGTAAGGCAGGGCCTACTGTACAGACCACACATGGTCTTGCTCCTGGGACATCACCTTCCTCTGACCTGAGAACTGTTGCTCTCAGCTCACTGACAAGGGCAAGGCCTCAGGGACAGTATCTCCAGGGATGACTGACCATCTCTCTTTATTCTCCCCAGCTGGACAGGCTGTGACTGTGGGGTGATCGACACCACCCGAGCCAGCCACCTGACCCCAAGGGACCTCATGTCCTCTGGGACATGCAGCATATGCTGGCCCAGAAGTTCCAGGATGACATGCAGTGGCAGGCCCAGAAGTGGACAGAGCTGCTGCAGCAGGGCTGCAACATGTGTGCAACGGTCTGGGAGCTACTGACCTATCCAGCACCAGTCCCTGCTCCTACTCCAGCACTTGCTCCAGCCTCTGCCTCCCTTCCCATGCCTGACCCCACTCCAGGCCCCCCTCCTGCTTATCACCCTATCCTCCCAGGACCCACCCACTCCCAAAGTAGACGTGGTCCCCACACATGAGGTGGAAGAAGCGCCCGAGCCATGCACCACTCTCAGCCCCAGTTCTGAGCTTCTCCTCCCCCCTCCAAGATTCTCAGCCCCTTCCCTCTCCCCATTTCTATGTTGTCAGCCCCCCATCTCCTTAGTTACTTCTATCCCAAATAAATAAGCAAAACAATTTTTTCAAAACAAAACATGTTTTTTTATTGTGTCTGTAGGGAAGAATGGTGTAGCAGGGGAAGGAGGGGTTGTTAGAGGCAGATAGGGCAAGGCACAGGCCCCTAGTGGGGAGACCCTGGGGAGAGTTACTGGGGTCCTTGAGAGAAACTCTCCCTCAGGGCCTCCTGGATGCTTAACCCCACTTGATGAGCCTGGCAGATGACAGTTGTCTGTGGCTGCTCCAAGGCCTGTCCCTCCCAGCCAGCCTCTGCCCCCCACCCTGGTAGGAAGGTGTCCCCCTTCCTTTCCACAATGTTGTGGAGCACACAACATGGGGATTTCATCTGGGGGATGTTGTGCTCCCCCACATCCAGGCAGATCAGGAGGAACCTGAACTGTGCCTTCAAGTGCCCGAAGATGCATTTGGCCTGCATGCAGGCCCTGAAGAGGCAGCCATTGAACCAGTCCTTGCTTGGGTCCAGGTGTCCAATATATGGCTTCATCAGCCATGGCATTATGGCGTAGGCCACGTCCACCACAATGCACAGTGGCATTTTAACGTCCCTGACCTTGATGTTGTGCTTGGAGAAGACAGTGCCAGCCTCCAGCTTCTGGTAGAGCCTGGAGTTGCAGAAGATGTGGGCATCGTGCACCTTCCCCAAGCAGCTGACAAAGATGACTGTAAACTGGCCACAGTGGTCGACCAGGGCCTGCAGGACCATAGAAAAGTATCCCTTTCTGTTTATGTGCTGTGCTGCATGGTGGTTGGGGGCCCAGATGGGGATGTGGGTTCCATTAATAGCCCCCTCGCCTCCGCAGTTGGGGAAGCCCAGGGCGGCAAATCCGGCAACGATGGGGTCTAGGTTGCCCAGGTGGAGGACCCTGCAAAGCAGGATGGTGTTAATAGCCCTCACCACCTGCAGAAGGAGACAAACGAAGAAACAAACCAGAGAATCAAAGGGGGGTGCCAGAGCCCTTGGGAGATCCCCGGTTCCCCCCTCCACACCCACAAACACCCTTATTAAGCCTGCTCCCTCCTCCTGCAGGGCTGTGTGAGGGCAGGACTGCAGAACCCCCTAGGGCTGGGGCTTCCCCTCCACCACACCCCAACTCCCCGAATCCCCCCTTTCCCTAGGGTACCCTTTTCCAGTACTGACCCCCCTACAGGGACTGCAGTGGAAGAATGCCATATCTGCATGAGGAGGGCCCCAACGGTCGACTTTACCACACCAAACTGTTGCCCATGGACCGGTAACTGTCAGGTGTGGAGAGCTTCCAGACGGTGATGGTGACCCGCTTCTCCAAGGGGATGGCAAGTTGCATCTGGGTGTCTCAGTGTCAGAGGGCAGAGGCGAGCCAGGCACACAGCTCCAAAAATGTCTCCATCCTTATACAGAAGTTTTGGAGTCACTGCTGGTCATCCCACCACTCCATCACGAGCCGGTCCCACCATTCGGAACTGGTGTCTAGCCTCCAGAAGCATCACTCCACCGTGGTATGTGGTTGCAAGGACGTCACTCCCACACACTGGCAGTGGTTCTCAAAGGTTGAGCTCATGCAGGGCCAGGAAGGCAGCCTGCAGAAACTGCAGCACTGCAGTGTGGGGCCATAGAGTGCTCAGAGGCAGCTCTGGGTCCATGGCAAGGAGTGCTGTGGTGTCCTGAATCTGGGCAACCAGAGCATGCAGTGAAAATGCTTCGCTATCCCTCAGAGAAGTAGGCAAGCAAGCAGAAGAACCTGAGAAACGGCTGACCAGGGTGGTCCCTTTAAGATCACTTCTCAGAAAGCCTTAGGCAGCAGATCCGGGAAGCAACTGCTTACCTAATGCCCTGCCTGAACTGATTCTGGGTGGCCTTAAATGTGAGATAGCTTCCAATCAGTGTGGATGCTATCTTTTGAAATAGCACATCACTATTTCATTGAACTTTTTGTGTGTGGACGCTCTATTTCGAAATAAGATTTTCCCAAAGATATCCTCTGGAAAAGCTTATTCCGAAAGAAGCTTGCAGTGTAGACGTACCCATAAGCTCTAAAAGAATTGGGAAGTCATGTGGAATTTAACCAATATCAGACTAGAAAATAAGTTTATCATATGTTGTTGATAATTCTTCTTAATAGGTGCATAACAATTTCTGTTCACTGTTTATCGCTGTTGTGGATACATTTCTAGATAAGACTGTCCAAAACTATTCATTTGCTCCCAATACAATACTGAGTTTTGTCTTACTTAGAATTACTGGGTAGGAGCAAGAAAACCCACCAAAATAATTAAAAATATATCAATATTATATTTTAATTAATATGTTATTAAAAATATATCAATTACAGGGAAAACTATTAGTCCTAGAGTATCTGAAGAAGTTAACTCTTCAGCAAAATCCATTTACAATCTTCACAGTAACACTGTCTCTATTAGAGGCCAAATGTAAGTAAACGATCAAGCTTAACTGAAGTGCTTAAAGAGCTGTAAGTCCAGAATGGTTTGAAAGTGAGGGGATTATTAAGGTTAACTGTTGTAACATAAGAAGGTGAGATACCTGACACTGTGACAAGATAGTTATCATGGCTTTAAGCTAAAAGTCATTACTTCGGGAAGGGGGAATTTAATTTGTTTCTAAATAGAAAGATTGATTTTTTTTTTTTCATTTCACAGGTTTCACTTTGTTATTGTGGTAACAAAAGTTCTGACACATTAGAAAAAACAGTATGTGCAGGAAACTCAAAGGTGTATGTGTGTGTGTATATATATATTCCTGTAATTAGGTTACTTGTTATGAATAACACACCCCAGTTAGGGTGTGTCTAGAATACATCCCTCTTTCGACAGTGGTATGTAAATTAGACACTTCGAAATTGCAAATGAAGCCGGGATTTAAATATCCTGCGCTTCATTTGCATAATCACATAATGGCGCTCTTTTGAAAAAGCGCTATTTCAAAATTGAAACCGCAGTCTAGACGCGGTTCTTTCGAAAACGGGGCGCTTTTTCGAAAGATCCTGAGGGTCTGGACCTCCTGAGGTCTCTTCCAGCCCTAGAATTTTATGATTCTAAGACCTTCTACAGGGACCTTCAGTCACTGATGTGACTTCTGTGCTTTCTATAGGTTTTTTTACTCTAAGTATCTTTCCCTACTGTTTCCCCTAAACCTCCCCACCCTGCCCAGTCTCTCCACCTCAGGCTCACTCCCATATGTTCCACTCTTTCCTGCCTTTCTTCTTTGCCCCTCCTCTAACCTTTTTCCTTCAAAGTCACCTCACCAATCCTTTTTTTCTTTCTGTTCCATTAATGTCCTGCTAATAGCACTTCATTCAAATCATTTAACAAAAACAATTTAAAAGGAAAACAAATGTAAAACTAAAATGACTTTTGCAAACCATCACCTTATTCATTCTAATTGTGTGTCAGGGTCTGAACTGCTTTGGACAACCTATACCACTCCCTGAACCAGAAGAAGGTATTTGATAGGAAAGGATCACAGGTATCTCATGGGCACTCTTTGGGCATCTGGCTTCAGGTCCCATTTCTTGGGCTTTCTGCAGGTGCTATACCAACCTGCAGAATGTCTGGTCAAGCACAACTGGGCCATGACCGAAGTCATCACCTTTGTTAGAGGGGCTGCATAATAGCCAGCTAGCTCTATACCATCACCACTGAGCCCCTTTCTCCAACTCCTCCACAAGAAGAAGATGGGGTTGATGCTTTGGGAGCAGGACTTGTGGATGATCCTATAGCCATATAGTTACAAAAGAATTTTTGTAGCCCAGAACTTGGGAGGCCTGGTACTGGTGCAGGTGCAAGCTTGCCAAAACATCTACTCAGCAGCTTCCTGCACCTGGGTCAATTAAGGTCAAGCACTCTTGGCTGATGGTCAGGGATGGGTGGCCAATGAGTTCCCTCCCAGCCTGCTCTATGCCGTCTGGTGGAGTTCAGGTCTGTGGCTCTATCAGGGAATCTGCCTTTCTGCCACTGATGTCTCCTCGCTGGAGAACTAGGTCAGTCTTCAGGCTAGAGAGTATGACTGCAGAGTTGGATGGGGCTGCTCTAGTACACCTCCCTTTGACAGAGGGCACTGGTACTCAACCAACTCCTCCCATCCATGCTCTGGCACTGGTTTAACACCTTCAGCTCTGCCCTGGGGATACTGGCCAATCCCTAGAAGAAGATCTCAAGAGACATCCTGCATTTTCCCCATAGAGCAGGACCTCCTCTGTGATACAAAGACTGTCACATGTTCAGGTTGGTCCAACAGAGGATGTGCTACCCTCCTGACATTTGTTTTGTGTTGTCCAACATCAGCAGTTATCCAATACTATCCACAAGGTCAGTTCTCTATGACTTTCCCAACATCCAATACTGCCCAGTTGTGATTCATGTAGGTCTACATGTTCCTATCATTCAACCCCGTCCAAAGCTGTGTCTTACTGTTCATACTATACAGCAATTATAGAGGGCTCACTTAATCAGATCCCAGCACATTGGGCTCATTACCACCACTTTGTAGCGTACTACTATTAGCCACCAAATCAAGCATTGCAAGGGGATTCATAAAAGCATTTACTCCTTGCTTGACAGAAAAGAGGGAGGCACTTTTCAGCTTAGAAAAGAGACTAAGGGGGCCTATGATAGAGGTCTATAAAATCATGACTGGTGTGGGAAAAGTGAATAAGGAAAAGTTATTTACATATTACCACAATATAAGAACTAGGGGTCACCGAATGAAATTAATAGGCATCAGGTTTAAAACAAACATGAGAAAGTTTTTCTTCACTCAGCACACAATCCACCTGTGGAACTCCTTGCCAGAGGATGTGGTGAAGACTAAGACTTTAACAGGGTTCAAAAAAGAGCTAGCTAGATTCATGGAGGTTAGGACCATCAATGGCTATTAGCTCAAATTGTGGGCCACTTGTAATGTCCCAAAGACCTGATTGAAGATTTAACAAAAGAAGCCACAGGATTCTGTCTTACCTAGAGGCAGGGACTGCACTCAGCTGCACTCTCACAATGGACAGATGATGTGGATATGTCCTCCACAAATGGAAAATGAAAGAATCACCAAATTTTGACTGTGGTGAGGGACAAACCATGTGACATATCATAGACAAGTCTCCAACTCATGCTAACAGTGATGGCACAGGTGGGATCCACCTACTTACCCCAGAAGCATTAAAATGGCTTTTCAATACCAACAGGCAATTACAATCCCATTCCTTTTCAAGTGCCATATGGAAGAAGAAGCTTGACCAGTGCAAGAAGCTGTCCATATTGCTTATCCCACATTGTGTGACTCCTGCTTCTCTTGCTTGTTTCTCTTGCTTTCCTTGAGTAGGTCAGGCAGGAGGGTGCCCCTGCTTCACTCCTTGGCCTCTCTGGCCACCCCGACACAGCATAAGACGGCTGCATGATACCCAACGCATCTACCTCCAAAGCGTTTAGTCTGGAAAAGAGAAGACTGGGAGGGAACATAATAACAGCTTTCAAGTACCTAAAAGGTTGTTACAAAGAGGAGGAAGACAGATTAGTCTCCTTAAACTCTGCAAATAGGACAAGAAGCAATGGTCTTAAAGGGAGGTGTAAGGAAGGGAGGATATTAGGAAAACCTTCCTAACTGCCAGGGTGGTTAAGCACTGGAATAAATTGCCTAGAGCAATTGTAATACCCTTGACCAGATATTTATAAGAGCAGGTTAGACAAACACCTGTTAGGGATGTTCTAGTTGGTGCTTGGTCCTGCCATGAGTGCAGCAGACTGGATTTAGACTCATAGACTTTAAGGTCAGAAGGGACCACCATGATCATCTACTCTGACCCCCTGCACAATGCAGGCCACAGAATCTCACCCACCCACTCCCAGAATAATCCTCTCACCTATATCTCAGATATTGAAGTCCTCAAACGATGGTTTAAAGACCCCAAGATACCCCAAGAATCCTCAAGAATCCTCCAGCAAGTGATCCATGCCCCGTGCTACAGAGGAAGGCAAAAAACCTCCAGGGCCTCTGCCAATCTACCCTGGAGGAAAATTCCTTCCCGACCCCAAATATGGCGATCAGCTAAACCCTGGGCATGTGGGCAAGACTTGATGACATCTTGAAGTTCCTTCCAGTTCTATGATTAGTGTGACAGTTTTCCCCACCTGCAATCTGGTCAACTTTCTTTACTTTTGAGTGAGTCCAGATCTACCTACACCAGTACTTCAGTACACCAGTGAACAGTGTTTGAATGTTTTATCCCTTTCCTTAGTCTTCAAATTGCTTTACCGCTATCAACAAATTCTTAGAAATAACTGATGAGGGCAATCAGCTGTGCACACTTACCTTGACTGAGGAACTCTATAAATGATATATTAATTACATCATTTGAACAGATTAGAAACTTCAAGAAGAGAGATCATATATGAAGTCACAACTGGATTTAATACATGAGTTCTTATCTCAAAATCCTGTGGTCAGGTCACACATTTTCTTTCTAATGTGCTTCTAGTTCTTTCCCTAGATGTTAAAATGGAAGCATACATGCAGAAAAGTAATGGCTGATCATTCTCACTTTTTTTGCATGCGGGTAATTGGGGAATGGCTAAGGAGGTGAAGTTATTTGTTAGTAAATTTCCTTATTCTCTGCCTCTGAATCCAGTACGGAAAAAGTACTATAGGTTGGACCTCACAGGTCCGGCACCAAGGGCACCTGACTGGTCCCAAACAAGGGGATTTGCCAGACCAAGGAAGGTCCCTCCCCTCCTGGCCTGTGCTGCCACTGGGTTAGGGCCCCAACCCCCTGGGAATCTTTAAATGCTGCCAGCCCTGCTACTGCTGGGGTGGAGCATCACAGCTGGAGCTCTGCAGCCGGTACAGAGCTCCAAAGCCGCCTGGCTCTGTGGCCGGGGCCAGAACTTCGCAGCCAGGGCTGGGGCGTAGGGTTGGGGACAGAGGTCCCTGACTGCTGCTGGGGCCGGAACTCCATGGCTGCTGCTGGGGCCTGAACTCCCCTCTGTGCCACCCATCCCCTCTCCCTCTCCCCCGAGGGTTGCTGGTGCTCCTAATGTGCTCCTGCCCTGCATCCAGACCTCCCTTTTTCTTTGCTCTGTGGTCCAGGAACATCCGTGGTCCATGCTGGACTATGGATGTTTCCAGACCAGGGAGTTCCAGTTAAGGGAGGTACAACCTGTACCACTAATCTCAAAACCAAAAGTATAAACTATTCTGCTTCTTTTGCTTGTTCCTGCACTTGAAGTTACTATATTCAAGGTGGGAACAAAAATCAATGTTCACTATACATTTACCAATAACAAGTCCCACTTTCTTATAGTGTCCTTTATCGTCAGAGACAGAACTAGGGCAAACAGATAAGTGAAAGGAAACATACTGGATCGTTATTCAATATTATGGTAGTGAATGAAGTGAGAATCATACTGTGCCTATAAAGAATCCTTACAATTTTTCCTGCAGTGAAAAGAAGTATCTGAACCCCAAACAAAACATAATGTGCCACTTTAATAGCAGCCTGGCTGAATAGACATGGTGTTGATAGACCAAAGGAAATTAAAGTAATCCTTTAATAATCAGCTATGGCTTCTTAGGATACTCCTGTATCCATGGGAGGGGGAGAGAGGGCTGAAGGCTAGAACTATTTCCTTGTGGATTAGTATGCTTAAGGAGTAATCAAATTAAAGTTAGACAGTGCACCAAGAGAAAGCCCCATTTCTCACATTGTTACAGGAGGAGACAAATAACCATTTTTATTCCTCAGGATTTAAAGGTCTCAGGTGTTCATTACAGCTGGAACTGATATGCCTCATGATTACATTTCTTTTTGAGAATGCTTGCTCCCAGTCTTTGTTAGAAGTCCAAATAGAGAAGTTTTATCTTTCCCTTGGAGATCTGCCTCTTGCATAGTACAATGCATCACTTACAAGAGGGGCTTAAATAGATTTCCTGAAGGAAATAATGGAATTTCCTAACCCTGGCATAGAGTAAAAGGGCAATATAAAGACATTCTTATTTGTAAAATCTTAATGTGTAGGATTCCTTCTCTCTTACATGGTTGTTGTATTTTCCAGAGACTGGTTTTGGAGAACAGGGACTTGGAAATCTCATTACTTTGAACAAAGGTGTTAACACATTCTGGAGAAATAAGTTTATTTTGTCTGTGATGTGAGACACAAGATAATGAGTCCACTTGGGCCAGATTCTGTCATACTTGCAGAGGAAGGTACTCTTCTGCATGAACAAGGCTGGCCGAAACTGGCTTGCTGTTATTATGAAGATACTTCTCAGTGAAGATTAGCTACATTTGGGATGCCTGCCTGGACAACTGGAGCTATGCTCTATTACTCTGTTCTCAAGATGAAAAATATCTCAGTGCTGCACAGAAGTTGGTGCATTCAGGGAACACAAATCTAGAAATAGCGAGGGGGGATCTAATCTCATCACCTGGAATTCAGGCCCCAGGCCCATCCTGAATAGTAAAAGTACCCAGGGGCACCTTATAACACTGCCGACAGATTGTTAACTGATCTGAAACAAAAGCCTTAGCTTAAAATGAGATCTGATGGATGTCTTTTCTGGAATTGGGTTTTCACTCTATGTTAACATGCACACACACACACACATCCCTGCATAATGATTTTGTGTCCATAAGAAATGAAAGAAGGGATGCTGGGAGATGGGCCTGTAGTTGCCATATTAAAAATGCCTATGGATAGAAATGCTTTAATGTGTTGTTTAGACTGTGTGTAGAGAGGGCTGAGATGGATATTAAGAAAGAAGGAATCCTAGGCTACGTCTAGACTGCACGCCTTTTTCGACAGAGGCTTTGTCGACAGATGCTCTCTTTCAAAAAAGCACAGTTTGCATGAAATAGTGCCTTTTTTCAAAAGAATACTTTTGAAAAAAGGCATTATTCCTCATAAAATGAGGTTTACTGCTGTCGACAAAACTGCCGCGTTCTGTCGACTTACTGTCGACAGAACACGGCGGTAGTGTAGATGCAGGTATAGTTGTGTTGACAAAAGGCAACTGTAGTCTAGACACAACCCTACACATTAAGGCTACGTCTACACTGTAGGCTTCTTGCGCAAGAAGCCTTTTATGCAAGAGTTTTTGCGCAAAAACTTCTTGTGCAAGAGCACATCCACACCTCAAAGCACATCACAAGAGAGTGTCCACACTGCATGGACGCTCTTGTGTAAGAAAGCTCTTATGGCCATTCAAAGAATTCAAAGAATGGCCATCAGAGCACCTGTGCTTTTTCCCATAGGGGTTTCTTACGTAAGAAACCCCTGCAGAGAGTCCACACTTACCTTTTTGTGCAAGAACTCTTGTGCAAAAAGGAGTTATGCCTCATAGAAGGAGGTTTACCTATGCCGGAAAAAGCAATCTGTTCTGCTGTTTTACTGCTGATTTACTTGCACAAAAGTGCACTTGAGGTGTAGTTGCTCCACAGGTTTTTGTGCAAAAACAGATGTTTTTGCACAAAACCCTTGCAGTGTAGATGTAGCCTAAGTTTTTACAAATAAAGATATTGTCACCAAAGAAATCCTTTGACTGTCCAGTAATGCTTTTTCATAGAAACCCAAACCCAGTAGTACTCTTGTTTTCAGCTACTGTAAAACTAGATTTCGCCCACAATCTCTGAATCTGAAGAAATAATTGTAACTGGTTTAACATCTGTATAAAATTGTTATTTTTAACTGACATTGTAACTACATATTGACATGTAACTGTAACTGCCTAGAGATATCAGGGACAGGCTAAAGACAGTTTTTTGTAATGTGTGATATCCCTCTAAAGGGCTAACATAAAATTCATCAGCTGTGACTGTCTTCTATCCAAAGAAGACCACACGTAAAACAGTGGTTTTTCTAGAGAGCAGTTGGACTAAAGGAAATTTTATTGTTCACCAGTTTGTATTCTGGGATACCTGAAATTTCTTGGCTAACCTCCTGAGTGGAGTATCAGATAGGTGGACACATGATAGAAGGCACAGAAACCTTATTTAAGGATAGGATCCTAGGCTTGTTTTCTCTCCACAGCAGACAGACCAGAGCTAGTCAGCAGGATGCCCATGGCCAACCTCCATGACTGACAAGAAGGGATGAGCCATGAGCGTAAACGTAGGACAAAGCCACCCACAGAATAAGAAGAGGAGTTTGTTCTGACTCGCTACTCACAAAGTTCCTTCATGACAGAGGGCCAATTTGATTAGGTAATCCTACAGAAATATCCATTACAATGAATTGGTTCTGCCTTGAGGGACCTGTTTTACCTTACAAGAACAGCAGATATTAGAGCTACTTTTAGACTAATCGCATTTAACTTTTGGAAGATCACTTCATGGATAGGGTTGGTGACAGAATTTGCGGGGCTGTGGGCAATGTGTGCAGATGTCCTCAGCTGCCTAGTGGGTATTACAGCCTAGTGGGTATTACAGACAAAAGAAAATTAAAACTATTTGGGGTAATTGCTGTTGGAAAGAATTAACCTACTTTTTCCTGTTCAAATTTGGAGATGTGGGGTAAAATTATCAAAGATACCTAAATATCTTAATATCTTGAGACCCATTCACTCTGAATGAGTTTGAGGCCTTGTCTACACTAGGAAATTAGTTGGTGTAACAATATTGCTTACAGGTATGAAAAATCCACACCCTCAAGTGCAGCTAAACCACTCCCCTCCACAGTCACCCACTATTTTTGAGCTGCAAAAAAGCTAATAAAGAGTAGGTCATTTATCAGTGGAAAAGTTATAGAATGCTAAGCATGATAATTTTGTTCACATGCACGTGTTACCTTTGTGTCTGACGTTATGAATATTTGCTATGTATTTCATAGAATCATTGAATCATTATGAAATGTTCTGTGGCACCTTAAAGACTAACTGATTTATTTGGGCATACGCTTTTATGGGTAAAATCCACTTTATCAGATGCAATTTTTATTAACATAACTAGCCCTCTGAGATAGAATAATAGAAAAGGAGGGTTGGAAGAGACTTCAACAGGTCATCTAGTTTAGCCCTGTGCTCTAAGCAAGACCAATCTCAAATAATCATTCCATCCAGGACTTTGTCCAGCCTCACCTTAAAAACCTTTAAGGTTAGAGATTTCACCAACTCCCTAGGCAACCCATTACAGTGCTTCACCACCCTCCTAGTTAAATAGTTTTCTCTAATATCCAACCTAGGCCTCCCCCACTGTAACTTGAAATCACTGCTCCTTGAAATTTGTATCTGAGAAATGTGTTGTGTTCTTGCTTGACACTCCCAGACAGATTTGCATCAATGCTAGCCAGATGGTTAGATAGCCCCTTTAGAAAAATCAGTTGTTCCAGGTACCCTCCTGAAAACTTCTCAAAGAACACATTCTCAGTACTTTGTGACTGAGTGAGACATGTGATAAGAACATATGAACTAAGACTTTTATCAATAACTTTTCATATTCACGTGACCCTGAACCACATATTGTCCAGTAACTTTCAATTTCACTTGGGCTGATCTATAAATTGCAAGCTGTGACGTCACTGCTTTCTCTGAAAATCAATTGCAATGTATATGTACAAATTTAACATTTAATAACTCTCTTCTTTTCATATTAATAAACCTTTAGCTTTTAGTTACTAAAGGAATTGGCTATGGTGTGATATTTGCTAAGATATAAAGTTTACATATTGTCCCAGGACAGTGGCTGATCTTCTGGAATTAGAAGAAACTTATCTATGATGAATTTGGTTTTCAATAATCTCTCATCATAAAGACCAGATGTCTGGGTTGTGATAGGAGCTGGATTTCCTAATAGGACTGTGTTTTTAGCTTCTTGTCAACCAGTATGGTGATATAGGAGTGAAGATATATTATTGGCTTGATGAAATCTAATGTTAGAATAGCCACAAGTCTTGGGGTGTAACGACCCTGCTTTTTTATCAGTTTGTTCTGAAATTGGCACGGGCCTCTTCTCACCTCTCAGGAGGGTGGAGTACCTATGCTGACGGTGATGGGAGAATTCCTCCCATCAGCTTAAGTAGGGTTTTCACTGAAGCTCAGCTGCAGAAGTGTAGCTGCAACGTTTTAAGTGTAGAATAGCCTTTAGGTTCCTAAATGCCTAAATCTGATTTTCAAACATGACTTAAGGGTTGTCTATGAAGGGTCAGTCAGGAAAGTTAATCACCAGATTAGATAATAAATTGATCCGCCATTGGCTTGATTGCTGCCCGATGATCCATCCAGTAGTATAGACATACCCTAAATATAAGTCTTCAAAGCACATGTAAATACATATGGTAGTGCAACTCAAATAAGCTGAAAACAATGTATTTGAAACATAAAATGTATGTTACATTTTAATAAGCCTACAGCTCTGGGAATCCAATTTTGGACATATTTTGTGAGCACCAAACTTTTAACTTCACAAATATGGTATAGTGGTGCACACTGAGGGTACATCTACACAGTAGCACTATTTTGGGATAACAGATGTTATCCCAAAATAGTGCTTTATTTCAGGATAATGGATGTTATCCCAAAATAGTGTTCTGCGCCTCTTAACAGCATGCCCATTATTTCAAAATAGATTCAAAATAACGGGCTTCTTATTCTGGCTTTCTGTAAACCTCGTTGTACAAGGAATAAGGAAGATGCCAGAATAGCAATTTATTTCAAAATTAGTGCTGTGTAGACTGTTCACTTAAATGTTTGACAACTCAGGCTATGTCTACACTGCGGGTATTTTGCAGAAGAGGAAATGCAAATGAAGCACTCATTTGCATACTTGCGCACTCTCATTTGCATATATTCTTCCAATCCTTTTTGTGAAAGAGGTTTTTGCGATTAAAAAGCCCCGTGTAGATGGGGCTATTTGTCGGAAAAAAACCCTTTTGCGCAAGAGCCCTTATTCCTCCAAAACTGAGGTTTACAGGCTCTTACGCAAAAGGGTTTTTTTCCTGACAAATGGCCCCATCTACACAGGGCTTTTTATCGTAAAAAAACCTCCTCCGCAAAAAGGATCAGAAGAAGATATGCAAATGAGAGTGCAAAATATGCAAATGAGCGCTCAATTTGCATTTCCTCGTCTGCAAAACACCCACAGTATAGACGTAGCCTCAGTGTTTGTCACCAAGTGCTGTTTGCATGCACAGATCCGTGTCTGAGTACCCCAAACTAAAGGAATCATAAACTGGGCCACCAAATTGATGATAGCTTTAAACTGAACTCTAATTTTGGAAATGTGAGACAATGTTTTTGTTTTAGTGTGCTACCCACAAATATAATTATCTGTTGAGAATAAGCTCTAAGGATTTCATAGCCGTGACTGATTCTCAGTTATCTGATATATTGATCCACTGTATCCAAGAGTATATTTATTACATAATGATAAATACTTCTAAAAAAAGGGAGCCAAAAGATGGACTTTTAGACATCTAAACAATTGGCCTAATTTTCAAATGTGCTCATTAAAGTTAATGTTTAAAACTTATGCTATTTATTTAGGTACCTAACAAAGAATGTGTCAAGGGATCTTCAGAGAATTAGGCACCTAATTACCAATTTATGAGATGATGGTACCTTATTCTCTTAGACTCTTTTCAAAATGTCACCTAAGAAACTAAACTAGAGCTTAGCGATTAATCCACAGACAATTCATTAAGTGAACTTCAAATCTCTCAGAGAACTATTAAGAGCTCAAAAAAGCCTTGAAAGTATTTGTTCTGAATTATCTACAGATTTCTTCCTTTTATAATTTTGCCTTCAGACTGCTCACAAATAGGTAATTGCAAATAGCCACATTGTGTTGCTTAGCGAACTGGCCTGTTTTTTTTTTCTCAGTTGGATGCCTTATGTAACCAGCAACTCAGTGCAAATTTTGAGTTGTATTGTAATACTCTCAATTTCCAGACTCATTCTGTTGGTTAGTTACATGCATCTAGCTACTGACTGTGACATGTTGCTGATTAGATAAGCCACATAGTATTGTCAAGATGAAACTTTTTTCTGTAGTTAAATATTCAGACTATTTTCCCATTATTCTGAGGTCTAAAACTTCTTACCAATATAAAAGGTGATAATTCATACTTTAATTAATTTGGCAATCTTTGCTCATACCAATATCAGTTATCCAGTAACTGTCCGTGCCAGAGCCTACTAGTGTCATTTGCTTGATAACTGGTTCTGAATTAATTAATAATTCATATGCTTATCAGGTCAAATTACTGTCATATTATGGCAGACAGGAGACCACAGCAGCTGTCATTACTCCAGGAGTCGTCGCTGAAACATTTTGCAAAAGACACTCAAGGGAAAGCCTTCACTCACACACACAAAAAGAAAAGCTTTTAAAAAAAGTCTCACTAAGAATCAATAACTACTGATTATATGATCACTCTTAGTGTATAGGGTTGAAATGTTAACATCTATTGTATGTAGAAATAAAAGCTAGCAAGGTTTCTTTGGTATATTTCACTAGTCACTGTAAAACTTAACTTCTTGAGGAGAGAAGCACTAGATGCCCTAATGAAGTGAGTCACTTCCATTGTTAAGTTGTACGAGTTTGTGGAACTATTACAAACATTAGCTTCATCTAAAATAAATGGAGATATCACTTTCTCCAAACCAGCTACTTTAATTTTCTTGGGCTTTCTTAAAATAAAGCTTATCTTTTCTAGTTAACTCAGTCTATGTCTAGATTGCAGGCTTCTTTCGGAAGAAGCTTTTCCAGAAGAGATCTTCTGGAAAAACTTCTTCTGAAAGAGAGCATCCACACTGCAAAAGTGCATCAAAAAAGCCATCTGCTTTTTCAACAAATAGCATCCACATTGAATGGATGCTATCTCGCATTTTAGCTGTGATTACTATGGACTGAGTGGCCATCAGGGCACCTGTACTTTTTCCTCTTTCCTCTTCTTTCGAAAGAACTCCCTCTTCCCCGTCCACACAAGCCTTTTTCCGAAAGAGCTCTTTCGGAAAAAGACTTCTTCCTCGTAGAATGAAGATTACCAATGTCAAAAAACCCCTCTGTTCTTTCAATTTTCTTTCGGAAGAACATAATTGCAGTGTGGATGTAATTGAAGTCTTTTCGGGAAAAGGGCTGTTTTTTCAGAAAAAACTCTGTAGAGTAGACATACCCTCCTTCTCACGGAATTCATGTGCTTAAGTGCTTTCTGAATCAGAGCAATAGTAATTTTTATACTTCAAAAGGAGTAAAGCAAAGGAAGTCTTGAAAAAAGGGCAAACTAAACAAAATAAGACAAAAATCACACTAAATATTGATGGACATAGGATGCTATAAAGATTTGTCTGGAGGGACCTACATAGCTCACTTGTGACTGCGATGTGTGGTAATGTGTCATCACAATTGTATGGTAATGAAGACTCTCTAGCCACCATGCACTCTTATATTCTTTATAAAATGGGCAGGAATGTAAGCACAGTGATGATAGATAGCTGTTCCAAGTTTGTTTTATGTGAGTATAATATATTTACAGCCACTTAATGCAGAACTATTTACTTCCATTTCCCTCCCTCAGATCAATATAAGAGATCCCTGAAAAAGCAATAGAGGATATCTAATTTTTTCCTATTTACTGCATGCCATAAACCAGTGCATTATAGGCTTTAGAATCCTACAGCAATGGTAAAGGTTTATACATCACACTAAGTTAATAATTTGTGTAAATATATACCACTTGGATATTAGCATTGTAACCTGTCGGATGTGAATCATAGCTATTATGATGGCTTGAAGTATATATGGTGTCTGTTCTCTTGTAATCATGGGGTTTTGTAAATAATACACAATATATTCTGGTAATATTCTATATGGTCTAGGAGCCAACCTTTAAAAACAATATACAATTTTGTTAATTGTGAGTGTAAATGACATTTAGATTTGTAGGAGCAACACTAGTTTTTGGTATGTACACTTAGTATTCTGTAATTTAAAAACACACACAGCCTCCAATTATGTATACGGCACACTCAGTTTGAAAGAATAAGTTCTTTTAGTCATCCTCTAATTATTATAATTTAAATATGCAACACTTGGTTTATTTAAAAGTTGTGTGTTACAAAGGGACCATGATATCAAGGTACTTAATTGTTACTGCTAATGGTTTCTGCACTCTTCAGAATATGAAATTTCCTCACTTTTACTGGAGTAATAGCTACAGAAAAACGCCAGTGTTTATATTCTATGTATTGCCCTTTAGCTGACTATTGAGCCTGGGGAGTCATAGTATGTAAATGTAAACAAACAAATTGAGTCAGAAATTCAAGACACTTGAAAACATTCAACCAATTTCAGTGTTAAGAACTGGGCAGCTATGTAATTCTCAGAACCTACCCAACAGGAAATACAGCTGACATGTAGCTTGCACTCTGACCCCAGTGGGGGTATTGGGAGCCCTGAACTCCATTTGAAATAAGTGTGAGGCACACCTTGTAGAATCAGGCCCAAAGACAGAAAGTTCAGAACTGAAGCCAGAGGCATCAGAGCAGCAAGAGATTTAACTTTTATTTAGTGAGGGGAGGAAACAAGCACACCTACAATGTACAAAGACATAGAACTTATTTTAAAAAGAGAGCAGGTTCTTAATGTCAGTTTCTTGGGTGAAACCTCATGCTCACTCTGGCCTCTTTGGATAGGTAAGAGCTGAAATGGCACAAAAAGGGGCTAGAAGTACTCTGTCATGCCTACCAAGGAAAAAAATCCTCCCTTTTCTAGACAGAGCCAGCCATAGGCTGCCTTCCGAGGAGCCCATCACAACCCTTGGCTGTGCTGGAGGGCTGTGCTCAGGGTGGGAAGAGAAAGGAGTCAGGAAGGCTATGTCATGCCATGTGTGCATCATGCAGGGATGTGAAGGTTTTGGACAGTGCTATGCCCATAGGGCAGCTCGGGAGGCTGCTGTAACTTAGGCCCCCAAAGCCGGCATGGCCCCACCTGCTCCAGACCCTGCCCCTGCTTTGCCTCCAGCCTGTTCCCACTTCCTCCTTTCCCCCAAGACCCAGCCCTGCTCCGCCCCACCTCTTCCCACCTGCACGGCACTCTCTCCCTACTCATTGTACCCTTTCTTCCAACCTCCCTCCCCAAGAGACGTGACTTGTGGGGACTGTCACAGGGCAGCAGCGGGGGTTCAGTGTTCCACACTCACTGTGGCAGCAGGAGCCACAGGAATCAAAGTGACTCAGCAGCCTGCTCTGCCCTGCCACCCCTCCCTTCACTCCCCCAAGCCCTACATCACTGAGGGGAGTGGAGTAGGCCAGGACAGGGGCACTCCGCTTCCTGACACTACAGTGAAGAGGAATGACCCAGCTAGGAGATGGCAGTGCAACAGAGCAGGCTTCTGTGTTGCTCCAATTGCTGCAGCTTTTGCCACCGCAGTGAGCGGCAGGGGCACAGCTGCCTGCCTTAGCTTTCCCAGGTAATCCCCCAGGATGCCCTGGGCCCCAGGGCTAACATCAATATGGGGGATTATCCCATTCATAGGATGGTTAAGACAGCTGCCGCAGGGCCCCACAAAGCACGGGGCTGGAGGGTCTGCCCCAAACCATCCTATGGACTAGATGGTTCTGCAGGAAGGTGATTTACTGTTGCCTTAGCCCCCACTTATCCTGGGCTGTGAACTCTGTGCTGCCCCTCTTTGAAGGAGAGGTGCAGAACCTCACCACACGATCTGATACATGTCATCAGACTGATAACATTATTGAATCATTTCATATTTCCACATCATGTAGAGCAGTGATCCTCAGACTTTTGAACTTTTGCTTTCACATAGCACGCCTTTGAATGTGGATCCTACCTCATACATTAAAAATACTTCTTTATATATTTAACACCATTAAAAATGTTGGAGGCAAAGTGGGGTTAGGGGTGGAGGCTGACAGCTTGCGATGCCCAATGTAGTAACCCCATGATCTGCTGAGAGGGTCCTCTGACCCCCAGTTTGAGAACTCCTGATAATAGAGGGGTTTGTAGATATTTCATTCATATTTCTATTGATTCAGAAACTGGAAAATGTTTTATATTCCATTGGCCACTGTCTCTCCTTAAAAGATGTTTGCACTCACTTTTTACAGCAGACCCAATGTGCTCTGGCAAGTGTGGAACAACAAGCTTAAAGTACTTAATTCACCACAGTTCCCCTAGAGAAGTGGCAGGGGAGGGGATAGTTAGGCAACTAGATTAGATACTGTATCTGGAAAAGAATACATCTGATATACAAAACCTTTTTTTAAACTTCTACATTCCTTACTACAACATGCCAATAATGTGAAATACTGTAATTCAACTGTATAGTAGATGTCAAATATAAATAAGCACATGTAGGTAAATGATTCAGGCCTGAATTCAGAGAGATAGTCAAGCACGTGCTCATTTTAAAAATGTGTTTTTAGTCCACCCCTATTCAGAAAAGTATTTGTTTAGGTCCCACTGAAGTCAGACTGGTGTGGATGTAATGCCTTCTTATTCCACAGATCTGCCACTGAAAGTGTCCCAAGTCATATAACTGGTTTTAATGATAATAATAAACTATTACATTTCACTCGTGTTAGTCCTAGAGTGCCAATAGGAGCTATCACAGGCTGAGCTAGATTCTGGCTCAGGCAACATCAAGAGAATTGCTAAATGAATTCCAATTGCAAAAGCTATATTGATTTTGGTGAAGTGCAAGCCAGACTGAATGCAATTTAACCTTCAGATCCCAGGATGAGTTGGCAAAGCTGCCAAATAGAAAATAGCCATCTTTTGTACTTGTGTGTATATATCTGTGAAATCTAAAATAAATAAATGCATACAAATCCTACAGAAAACATTGCTTTGTAAATGGTTATTGCAACAGATGTCTTGGCAGAATAAATAGTTATACTAGTATTTCATCTCTTACCTTGGGCTAGACTTGGTTGGGTCACTAATTAGCTGGTGTTAATCCCATGTGTACAAGAGTAGTTGTTAAAAAGTCAACCCTTGCCAACTATTACCATATAACAGAGATCTCTGACACTAAGTACAGTTGAAAATCATGACAATCTCATATGCAATTGTCTGGTAACAGTTAAATGTTGAATTTTAATGTTAGCCACTGTGTCTACGCATGGTATAACGCCATTGTGTTACTAATATAATTAGAGATGGATTTGAAATAGTCCTAAAAAATCTGAGTACCAGTGGCATTGGAACAGTTTTTGGAGAGATGCTAAGCTGCATGCTCCTTTACCCCTCTCTGTGCCCCTCACTGCCTCTTAGAGCTGGGGGTGGCAGCTAGGACCTGGGAGGGGCAGCATAGCCACTGGGACAGTGGCCACGCAGGATCGTGGGCCCAGCAGCAGAACTCCCAGGACCAGCAGCCAAGTGGCCAAAAGCAGAATCCTCTGGCAGTGGCAGGGGCACAGAGCCAGTGGCCAGGATTTTGGCCAGCAGGGGTGCAGGGCTGGTGGCTAGAACCTCAGATGTAAAACCTGGGGATGCTGCAGTACTGTGCTGTACCCTTACTTCCCACATCTATGCTGAGTATCAGCTATGGTGTGTTATTCAGAGGCCAGTAGGATGAAGAATAAATCCTCTGGGCTTCAGTAAGAAGTTTAAAATATTTTTTGTGATGTTGGCTTAGAAGCAAAACTCACTCCATGGCACTAAATAAAAGAATCAAGAGGAAATGGAACGTAATAAATTGACTCAGGATATGGGCCTTGGAGGGCAGCTAGTCAACAGCTGTGGAAACATTAAAATTTGCATACATTGGAAACTGTCTTCCCCAAAAAGGATTTAAATCCTGTAATACAGTATCCCATAATCTCAACACAGGATTCAAACTGGGTCAACAGGACACCATGGTTAACTCTATGGATGACTGCCAAAATATAACAAAATGCAGTATAGCCTGCAGACTATCACATAGTTGATGCTTGCTTTCCCCAGAGACCTGATTTTTTCTCAAAAAAATAAATCTTTGAACAAATTAACCAGTAATTGTTCAGCATCAAGGTGCTAAGAGTTAGATATAATACTTAAATCAAGCTGCTTTCAAACATATCTTAATATGTAGAGTGGAAGATACACTAGGTTGACAATCATAGGGTACATCTACACAGCAACATTATTTCAAAATAACTAGCATTATTTCGAAATAACTTAGTCCATGTCTACATAGCAGGCAGTTATTTCAAAATAATATTGAGCTGGAGGACTTCTTACTCTGACTCCTGTAGCCCTCATTGTATGAGTAAGGGCAATCGGAGGAAGAATGCTCTATTTTGAAATAAATGCTGTGTAGATGCTCCCAATTTCGAAATAAGCTATTTCAAAATAAGCTACGCAATTGACATATCTCAGTATGAGTTACTTATTTCAAGTTAAGCCCCGCTGTGTAGACGCAGCCTTAGAGGGAATTTAAAAGAAAGAAAGAAGGATGAATTTTGAATAGGGGTTGAGCTAGGCATTCAGGAATATCAGAGAAGCTATAGAAGAAGAAAAAGGAAATGTTCAAACTCCAATTCAGGTAATTACATTCTGCTTTCTTACATTCATTATTTATTTATAGTAAATAAGTTATTCATTTTCATATTCATTTATATTTTTATTTTGATAAATTATTCAGGGTACATCTACAGCAGCGCTGAAGTAGGAATAAGCTACACAACTTCAGCTACGTCAATTGCATAGCTTAAGTCGAAATAGCTTATTTCGGCTTTTGTCACTGTCTACATAGCAAGAAGTCAAAGGAAGAACACTCTTTCTTCGACTTCCCTTATTCCTTGTGAAATGAGGGTTACAGAAGTTGGAGTAAGAAGTCCTCCAGCTTACCCTTATTTCGAAATAAAGGCTTGTTGTGCTCTTTGCTCTTTGTTATTTCGGAATAATGACAGTTCTTCCAAAATAACACTGTTGTGTAGATATAGCCTCACTCCCTCTTCTCTCTTCAAGTGTCCTCCCATCATGTTGTCTCCTATTATAAGTGTCTTCCCTGCTTATCTGCCTTCTTCTCCAGACAATTTGAATGTGCCATCTACAATCTCTGCTTTGAGTCCTTGTCCATCTTTGACTTTCTTCAAATTGATTTATGAACTTTCTGAACTCCACTGAAATGTCTATCAAGGTCTCTGTGATTTCTTCCTGATCAGATCTCTCCAGACTTCTATTCCTTCCTCATTCTTCTTGGCATCTCATCCGTTTTTTGACAGCTCTGATCTTCCCCTCCTTGAAATCTAGTCCTCCCTTGGATTTTGGGACTCTTCTTTCTTGGGTCTTGTATAATCTCTTCAATTATTCCTTCAGAGTCTCATTTTGTTGTATTCTCCTTTTCTCTCACACACTTTCAGTTGGGATCCCTCAGAATGCCTCCTCTTTTGCTATCTTATTGCTGACTGGTCTTATCTATTCATGTGGCCTCAGTTACCATATTTATACTGAGAACTCCCAAATCTCTCTCTACTTCTTACCCATCACTCTCTACCCAATCCTTCATTTTAGCCTGTCTGCCAAGCATCTTCTTTTGAAACATCTAATGTTTCACTGTCAAGTTAATAGCATAAATAGAATTCCATGTCTGCCCTGACCATGATTAGGACATGTGGGAACTACAGAAATATAAATAATAACGATCTATCTCCAGGGGGTGAAATTAATGTAAATATCTTACAGGTGCTGACATATCACACCCCACTGGGGGGCTCAGGGTAGGCAGTGAGTTTGTGATCTCTGACAATACCTGTAAGAAAGTTAAGTGGGGGTGGAATGCAGGGGATTTAGGGCAAAGGGTTGGGATGTGTGTGAAGGGGTGCAGAAGTCAGACTTGGGGGCCTATAATGTCAGAGGCTCAAGTTAGGGGGGATTTGGGGAGGCACAGGAGCCAGGACAGTGGGTGTAGGAGTGTGGGGGGCTCAGAAAAGGAAGTTGTGAGGGGGTGCAGAAGTCAGGGATGAGGACATAGGGAATCAGAGCAGAAGTGCTGATGAACAGATAAAATCCATTATTTTCCCAGTTCTAATCATCAAAAGTAAACACCAGGGAGGGAGAAGAGCTATTAAAGCTAAAGTACAATGTTGGCACAAGAACAAATAGGTATAAACTGGCCAAGATTAAATTTCTTGGAAGTTAGAAGATTTCAAATCATCAGAAGAGTGAGGTTCTGGCCACAACTTCCTCTTCCTATTTCCTACTCCCCTCTCCCTCTTTATAGTCAATATCTGTCCTCTATCAGCCCCCGTCAAGGCTGTCAAGAAGGTCTGGGGAGGAGCAGTTTGGAGCAGTTCCCTCGGAAAGAGCACAGTCCACTTGTATAAATAAGATTACAAATGGGATTATATAACCGAACTTGATGAATGGGATAGCAGGGCACTGGAGTTGATGGTCCAGAAAGTTTTCTTCTACCCCAGTGTTCCCCCAGTATTTCCTGTCCGGTACATGGTCCATAAAGAACATTGGATATAAGTGCCATGAACCTTAACAACAAAAACAGCAGCATAGAAAATGAGAGGACTAACCTAAAAACAACAAAACTACCTAAAGAATTAGTAATGAAAGTTGATACAGAACTGGGAAGAGATGCTGTATACATTGACTAGAACCAGGTACAAAGAATACTAAAACAAATAATGTAAAATATATCCATGCAGCATATGAAATAGTCAAGGGAACAAAAAAGAATTATGACAAACATGCAGCTGTAATTTAAAAAGCTGTCTAATTTTAGATCAGTTATGTCCCAAAGGGCTTATTCACTTACTCTTTGCTACCAGGGCAAATATTACTGGAGTCAGAGGAATTTCTGGGCTCTGCTATGGGAAAAAACAAATTACAGTTCCATAAGGGAATTTTGGAAAATGTTCAGAGGGTGCAAAATGTAACATAGGCTATATTTACCTCCTATTTCTAGATGCCATTTATAGCAATAAAGCAAGTGCCGGTGACACCTAAAGATTTTCCCTATTCCACTACTACCCTTCTTATGAGAAAACCATAAGGGATTTGTATATTGCATTTTCACAAAATGGACAATCCATGCTATTTTTAGATCCATCCATCTCCAGGGTGACCATCAGCATGATACAATATCTAAGCACTATTACAAAGTTACAGTACATTTTTTCCAAAAAACTGACTAAACTCTTAGCATTGTTGAGCTTATGGTCTAAACTGAGGGGGATAATGTTGGCAATTTTTCGAGGAGCTTGAAGCAAAGGTCATCTGCAACTCCATTACGTGGGAAAGATTGAGCGAAGAGATTGTTGTTGCATAATCACCTGAAAGTTGTAAATCTCAGGAATATTTTGGATTTCAGTAGCAGGGATAGTCATCAAGGCCCTGTTACTTCAAGGCCCAGGGAGTTTTACTTTGAAACTATGAGTTTTACGTAAAAGGGAATAACTAGTCTGGAGTGACTGTTGTAGTTTCATGGAGAGAGGAGTAATTCCTTAGACCTAAATGTTTTAAAGATAAGGACCAACACCTTGAAATGAATCTGGTATAGGACTCAGGACCAGTTAAGAGTGTAGAACAATGGCTGATGTTTAGTATTCTTTCTCATCCACTTAGGAGAATGACCACTGCATGATGGACCAGCATTAGCTTGTCACATTTGTGTTTATAGTCAAAGCTGAGGAATGCTGCAGTAGTCCAACCTGAAGGTGTTGAAAATGTGGAACACCATGGATAACCTCACAGCTAAAAAAGTGTAATTTAACTCACTGAAAGAAGGTGATTGTTTTGTGTACGTATTTGGGATTAATAATTCCAGCATGACCATAGGATGATGCTCTACCTTGACCAATAGAAGACAGATACCTCCAGGTATAATTATAGCATCTGTCACTTTCTTGAAGTGCTTTCCTCTTTCCTCAACCATCAGCTCTAGAGGTGCATCTGGACAGCACCCTTCTGTCAGAATAAGCTATGCAATTTGCTATGCAAATTGTGTATCTTATTCTGAGTATATGTCAAAAGAGTTTATTTTGAAATTTGACACTGTATAGACACTGCCAAATTTCTAAATAAGGCACTATTCCAACAAATCCCTTAACCCTCGTGGAATGAGATTACAGGGACGCCGGAATAGTGCGCCTGCTATTTTGGGAAGTAGCGGGTGCATTTAAAGATGCGGTGTTGCTATTTCAGGATATTTCTGGTATCCTGAAAAGGTGACACAGTCTAGACATACCCCATCTTAACAATTTTATCTTGAAAAAGTTGCCTTTCATTCAAGCTCCTACAAACTCAGTTATAGTGGGGTCATTTTCAATACTGAATGTCTGAGCTTTGGTGGAAAGATCATGGAGAGGGCCTTTTAGTTCCTGGTGTATAATGATATCTCTTAATGATCCACCACATGCTAAATAATAAGAAATCCAAAACAAACAAACAAAAAATGGCACTAAATCCTGTAGGACTCCATATATGATTAACTTTGGATGTAGGAAATTGCCCCTCATGATCTTCAGGAACCCATTAGAAATGAATGAAACCAAGTTAGTAGAATAATTGCACCCATACCAAATCTTACCAATAAGTCAGCATCACCACGGCATCATTAACTGCTAATAGCTCAAATGGTATTAGCATAAATATTTTCCCTTCATCCATAACCCAAAAGCAAATACCTATTAATTTAAATGAGCCATTTCCTGCTAGGTCAGAAGCATGGCTGGAAATTATTTACTGTCAAGAGGTGTCTGGAAAATAAAATTCTGATTTGTGAGAAACTGAGGTTTTGACCATTGTTTGTCTTCTGCATCAAACTGAGATGCTTCAATTTATTTTATTTAATTTAATTTCATGTATTTATTTATTGGTAAAAAGATCGACCCCACACCTCCACCTACCCTCCTTAGAGTAACCAACAGTCCCAGGGCTATGTTAGTGCCCTAAGAGATGATATAGGAAACCTAGGTTCAAATCCTTGTCTGAATCCTTCAACCTAGCTATCTGCTGTGCCTGATTCAAAACAGGGAGCTGAATTGACTCTATTAGCTGTTCCGTGGTGAGTCACTAGCTTGAAATTTCATCCTGGCGATGAGAAAGCTGTCGAAAGAGGAGGTTATTTATCTGTAACTGGAGATCTTTCAAGATGTGTCTATTTGTATTCCACACATGCATGCCACCCACCTGAGCCCAGAACTGTTTCTTAGCAGTGACTGTTGACCTGCACATGTGTCTCCTCAGGCTTCCATCCAAGGGTGGAAGAGTCAACATGGATTCATCCTCTCCAGTTTCCTTATTGTTGCATAATCCAGTCTGAAGCAGAGTAGAAGAACAATATGTAGTGTAATACAGACAAGCACCGCACATGTCAAAGACCCTTCAATTACATGCAGTATCTGCCTTTTCTTATTCATAAGAAGTGTTTTTGCTTTTATCTTTGGCCCTTGGTACCACTTGGTGCTGACCCATGTGAGGTGCTGGAAAGGTACTGATATAATGGGGAGACAGCTGTATAGTGGTCCAAAATCTGAGTGTTCCTGGGGGTCACATCACTGGTAGGGGGCGGTCCCCAAACAGGGGGAAAAAAGTACTACTATGCAAACTTAACTATCTACAGACTATGTACAAGGAAGAATAACTCCCTTCTGAGTGTGACGAGGAGTCCTGTGACACCTTATAGACTAACAGATTTATTGGAGCATAAGCTTTCGTGGGCAAAGACCCACTTCGTCAGATGCCTTGTGAGTGCAAATGAACAAAGGGTTCCCACTCAAGTCATGCTGCAGAAAGAGGGGAATGGAGGGATGTCAACTGGAAACACAAGGAGACTCACTATTCACATGCAGGTCAACAGACATTGCTAAGAAACACTTTTGGAGTTCGATGAAGAACTTATGTTTCAATGGAAAGTTTCAATTTGGCAAATCAGAATTTTGTGATGAAAATTTTTTTTCCGACCACCTCTATTAACTCATTTTATTAGTGTCCCTACAAGAGTACTTTTTTAAAAAAAGGTGGAGAATGAGTAACTTGCAGAATGGTGGCAGCTCAAAGGAAAAAAATAGAGTGGAAAACTGTTCTGCCCAGTTTGCAATGGATTCCTGAAAGCATTGCTCATCAGGACTAGCTGCATGAATCCAGTTTCTTACACCAGCTTCTGGATTCCTGCTGCTCAAAAAGCACTAAGCAAAGAAAACTATTTCCCAGCAAATCAATAAAAGCTATTTACATCTGGTATTAAGTTCCAACCAGCAGAATAAAAAAATTCTATAAAGTAAGGCCCTGCTGGAGGTTGGGTTATATAAAGATGAACACTGATTAAAACCTGAATTCAAAAAAGCAATTAGTGTGCACAAACCAGCCTCCTTATGCGAGGTTCAGTTTCTAACAGATTCTACTGGAATGTTATTTTTCAGATTCCTTCCTGCCTTCCATGAGTGATTGTGAATGGAAGATGATATAGGATGTGAATTTTAGCTACTGAAAAGATGAAAATTTTCCACAGTTAAAGCTAACATCAATGTACTTTGCAAACATTTTTTTAAATTTATTCTATTTTGGTTATTAACTTAAGTAAATTATCATCTTTTCCAATATGAAAGAATAATTTAATATATTTAAAAGAAAGAAGAATGTTGTATAGGGAAATAGAAGCTCTGAATAAGGAAATCTGGAATAACAAGAATGTTGATGAGAAAGCTTATCTTTTGCTTGTGGAGTTTTGTTTTTTTGAAGAATGATTGCTAGAATTACTATGGCAATCTTTATAATCTTACATGGACATATTGGAATGGGGAACGAACATGTCAGTAAATAACAGGGTTGCAAATATCTCAGTTATCTTGGATTTTTTTGGTTCATCCATGAGTTCAATTGGTTAGGTCAGTAGCTCTTAACCTTTTCTACGGTGGTACCCCTGTTAGGAATCTGATATGTCTTTTGTATCCCAAGCTTCACCTCACTTAAATTACTTGCTTACAAAATAAATCAGACCTAAAAATACAAAATGTCACTGCACACTATTACTGAAAAATCATTTACTGTCTCGTTTTACCATATAATTATATAATAAATCAAGTGGAATGCAAATATTATACTTATATTATACTTACAGTGTATAGTATATAAAACAGTATTAACAAGTCATTTTATGCAAGTTCAATGTATACTGACTTCACTAGTGCTTTTTTATACAGCCTGTTGTAAAACTAGGCAAATATCTAGTTAAGTTGATGTATCCCCAGAAGACTTCTGCATATACCCAGTGGAATGAGTACCATTGGTTGAGAAGCCTAGAAAACATAGTAATTGCCTTTGGAGAACCTCTGAAGTTTTAAATTGTTCTACAGTACATTGTGTTATAGTTGCTACTTGAGAGGCAAATACTCAAAATATGTTTGCAGTAGTTGCTAGAATTAAAAATGTCTGCATTTTGCCACTTACCCTTTTCTGAGTTCACTTTCTATGAACATTTCATATTGTAATAATGGGGGGGGGGAGGCTGAAAGATGTATTCCAATTATAAGATCAGATGAAAAAGAGGTAAAATTTCATAAAATGTCACAGTAAACTATGCATCCAAATAAAATAACCTTCTCATATAACTGAAGTACTGTGGTAAGATGGTAAACAAAAGGAACGTGGGACTGGAAATCAATGGACTGAAGTTGGAGAGTCATAAATTTGGCCTAACTGGTGGACAAACTAATGAGAGGATGGACTATTCTACTCACCACTTCCTTTTGGAATCCTTAAATAAAATTGTTTGGAAACTCAAAGTAACTAACAACTGCTGGTTGGGAGATGGGTGAACTGAAAGAAGTGAGCTTCACTCAGCAGGGCTGACAGCCTCGTGGCCTCTGGGCAAGGTGGGGAGCCCTGCTCCATGTCTCTGGAAGGAGTGGGACCTCTGGTGGAAGGGGCAAGCCTGGGACTAGGCAGCTCTCAGCACTACCTGGAGAGCACCACACTTCCCCCAGAGGGTACGTCTACACTGCCATGCTATTTTGGGATACCAGAGTATCCCGAAATAGCTATTCCATGTCTTAACAGCAAGGCCATTATTTCGGGCTCGCTATTCCAACGTCCCTGTAAACCTCACTCTACGAGGAATAAAGGACATTTTGGAATAGCGCTTTATTTCAAAATTATAACAAAATAAGCTACTTTGAAATACCATTGAAATAAGAAACGCAATTTGCGTTGCTCAAACTGTGTATCTTATTTCAAGTTATGCTGCAGTGTAGATGCACTCAGACAGTCCTCAGTGCTGCCCAGAGCACATCATATAGCCCTCTGACACAGATTTAAAGAGCCCAGGGCTCCAGCCACTGCCACAGTAACAGCAGTGGCGACTGGGAGCCTCAGGCTCTTTTGTATCACCAAGCCCAGGGCAGTTACCTCCTTTCCCTCCACCACCCACTCCCCATTGGTGGGCTTGATTTAATCATGATGGCTGCCACCTTAGCTCTAACAATGGAACCTGGTATCACAAGAGACTCCACTTCATCGTCCAGACCAAACTTGGAAGAGAGAGGGATCCAGATGACACCTTCATCAGTTCCAATTAAACCCCCTACATGACCTGGGATATGAGAACTTGGTTCCTGCTGTTATCCCTTCCCTCTTACTTCTTTTTCATTCCCCACCTTATTCTTCTCTTTCCTATCCCTCTCCTTTAGCTTTCTGTTTAATAAGAGTGTGGCTGGGTTAGCAAAGGCTGCACATTTTGCAACACTGCTATGAGCCTACAGCTAGAAAGCCAGGTAAATACAGTGGCCTAAACAGCCCAGTGCTCGAGCAAGTCTGCCAGGTCTTAGAGTGGCTGCTAACTGTGTGCTGTGGGTGTAGTAATCCACAATGGAGGTTGTAAGTGAAAGTCAACACCAAAGTCAAAAACTGTATTTTCTAGCTTTGTTGTGTTTTTCTCTTTCTGTTTGTATTTGTCTTTTAGGAAACAGGATCCCTGCAACATCAAAAGCTCCAGGCCACCTCAAGTAACTGTTCTTTCCCACCCCTAAAAGTACAGCTGTTAGCATTTGTACTGGAGGTAGAAGGTGTAATTTCCAGCTCAGAAAGACATACCCATACTAGGTCTGGTGAGCTAGAATATGAAAATTGCATATAGCCATGGTGGTGGGAGTAGCAGGATGAGCTAGCTGCCCAAGTATTTACCTAAGATTTCAAATGGGACTATACTCGCATCTATCTCATCCTGCCACTTGCACCCCTACAGGTACACTTTCATGGGTTTCCATGGGTTTGCCTATTCCAGCTCCCATGTAAACATACTCTAAGAGTATCTTAAACAGTTTTTTCCCCCTTTTTAAAAACTCTATAGCTAATGGAAAATGGAAGGAATATTGTTAAAATGAAAATCTTAACATTTCAAATGCTTCAACTTCTTTTCCTTTATTGGTATCTTTAATAAAAGGTGAAAATATGTTTAATTGTGTATTCTACTAAGCAGGCAGAGGTCTTGGTATTCAAAAATCTGATTCTTTACACAGTTTAGTGTTGTACTGTAAAAGGGTCATGTTAACACCTTTGACTCTCAGGGTAGGTCTACACTTGCTCCCTATCTCGAGATAGGGAAAAGTACAAAATTGATGAAGCGGGATTTAAATAGCCGCGCTTCATTAGCATAATCTCATCTGCGTGCTGTTCCGATCGCTAGCTTGATTCGAACCAGAGTGCACTCGGGCGCGTTAGTTCGAATCAAACCCCTTGACTTGAACCAACGTTTCTCCTCAAAAAATGAGGAGTAATGTTAGTTCAAACCAAGGGGTTTGATTCGAACTAACGTGGCCCGGAGTGCACTTCCTGGTTCGAATCAGATGGCAATTGGAATAGCGCTGGAGAGATTATGCTAATGAAGCGCGGGATATTTAAATCCCCGTTTCATTAGCAGTTTTGGTCGGCTACATTTGCATCCCTATCTCGAGATAGGGAGCAAGTGTAGACATACCCTCACGGACCTAGGGGAACTGACAGCCATGCCAGGCCTCTTGTCAAGATGGAGGGGGGCCCTGGCTCCGTGTTCTCAGAAGGAATGGAGCCTCAAGTGGAAGAGGTGAGGTGAGGGAAGCCAGCTCTCAGCATTGCTCAGACTGCGGCACCCCTCCCCCCAATGCTGCCCAGAGTGTGTTGCACAGTGCCTCTGCGTCTCCAGGCAGCCCTAAGAGATGCCTGGAGTATACCACGCGGCACTCTGGGTGGCAAGTTAAAGAGCTCTGGGCACTTTTGAATCACCAGGCCCCAAGCCAACTGCCACTTTTGCCCCCAGCACCACCCCACTTCTCTCAGTGGTCCTGCTGGGACTCTTCCATCAAAATTAACACACCTGTGAGTTCCATTTGCCTAAATGATTCCTAAAGGCAAATCTGCAGCATGCTACAGTGTATCTGCAATGACAGTAGAATACTTCCAGTACGATGAGAAAATGCTGGGCACAGCATGAGGACAGGGTTTCTAACATGCTGCACCAGAACCCTGCCTCACAGGCAATTAAACAATCATTAAAATGATCTGATCAAAGCTTTCACAGCTAGGCCCCGAACACATGCACCTGCATTGTTAGGAGAGAATATTAAATGTAACTCTGTACTCAGGCAACACATATTACAGCAGATGAATCATTTTTATTAATGATATCCAAGAGCCATGAAACCCAAAAAGAAATTTTAAACCTGCTGAAATTTCCTAATATCACGTATTCATTTCTCTCCAAAGTGCTATCACCTCCTGAGAGACTCAAAGCCCCAGTTGTTGTTTTTTTTCAAGTCCTCATTCTAATTAAGAGCAAGAAAGCTATTTTATATTTTATCATCAGTAAGGGACAGAGATCTCTCAATAGTCACAATTCCTTGTGTAGTTCTCTCCTTGTCCCAGAGAGGAAGTAAGCTGCTAGTGGTACAACCGAGATACACATTATTTCCCCTAAAGGGCAGGACCTGCCATGTCCCCTTACCTGTTGATTTCAGTGGGAATAATCAGCTGTGTAACCTTTTACCAATGTGCATAGGGGATTCACAAACTGTACCCAAGTGACAATTCACCTAGATTCAAATATCTAACCCAAAAAGAAATACAGCAAACAATATAAAAGTGATATATTGGTTAAATGTGTTTGCCTCACATATTCATTGAACAGTTTCAACAAGAGAATGGATTTGTAAAACGATCAGTGTGTTCAGAAACAAATTCGATAGGAAAGGTGCCAGATTTACTAAATAAACTGTCCATTTTGAATTGCCATGGCAGAAGTCAATGGCGAGAGGTCTCAGAATATCACAAGAGAGGAAGAAACACAAAGTATTTTTAATTTAGCTAAAGAGAGAAAGAACAGCCCTGCATAATTTGTCAGGGGATGAAGTAATCATTATATATCTCGCAGACACAGAGGGTTCCACATTAATTATCTATTGGCTAGAATATAAGAACAAGGTAATAAGAGAGTAAAATGATGAATACAGCCTGAGATTAACTATGGATCCATCTTTTAAATATAAGGGAGAAGAGTTGTAGCAAATTTGGATTAACAAAGATATATTTTCAACAGAAAAAATCTCAATGAAAATGGCATTTTATGTATGACTGAAAGGGTCATTAGTTAGTCATTTGGATTAATATGTAACTGACACTAGTTTCTCTCAGTGAGTTCTCTGCGACGAGATAAATAGAAGTGAGATAATATAGCTGAGTGCCTTGAAGTCCATGGCAAAACACCCATGCTTGGCATGACATACAATTTCACTGTTAGTGTGTTGCATGGAAAAGGTTTCATACATTCGACATGAAACTCATATGAGACCTCTACTTCATTTTAGAGTTGACCTTGGGTACTATTATCTGATTATAATATGACCATAAAAACCATTGTTGATACCACTGTGTTATAGTTGCAATAATTTTCGTGCCAAGTTGGACACAAACCAGAATGGGTAAAAACAATCTCAGGCCAAAAGACCTAGAGTTAACCTGTAGAGGCATGTGAGAAAAGTATGTAAATGGTAATTAAGGCCACTTAATGCTAGTCAAGCTAAAACTTAATGCTAGTCAAGCAAACTTGTATTGTTAGAATTTAGAAGTAATACTAGTTACATGTGTTTCCTTATATCTCATAGATGCTAACCATATAAACAGACAGTTTGTGTCTATCACCATAACTACTGATTCAGAGATCAAATGGGAATATTAACATTTAGATGAATCTTGGGTGAAATAATGTCATTGTTGAGATGTCTCTTTAAAGTTTATGATAAACTGCTTAATGGATACATTACGTTAATTACCATAATGTTTGGGAAACAGAAGGCTACATCAAAAGCCTATTGTTTACCCAGGGCTTTATAAAAGGTATTTGGATCCTGATCCTATTTATCTCAGATCTGCTTAAGGTTTCATGTAGGTTTGTTTATGCTAATCTTATCTGGAGAATAATTATTGTAAATCATTTTGCTTCCTCAGGTAAAGTGAATGATGGAAAACACTGACTTTACTCAATTGTGGGTTGACACTCAGGTTTGAGCAGGAAGGCAGGCAGAGTGGGTCATGACACACAGTCCTTTTTACCATTCAGCCCCCAGAGACTTAATCTGCTCCTATTAAACCTCAATACTCTTAAATGTGCAAACCCTAATTCTTGCCGAGGGTTAAATACTAGAGCAGGGGTTAATCTCAGTGGGATCCTGGAGCTGGCAGAGGTGTGTGAACACAGATGGTTTTGTAAATGTGTTGCTATTTCAGCTCTAGACTGCTCAGCTGCTCAGAGAGGGATTCTATAAGATCCGGATAGAAAATGTGCAATAAATCTGGCTGCATTTTGTTCCTGCTGTTTCTCACTAATGGTCAGACATTGAACCTGATAACAGTTTTCTGTACTGGTTTTCATTACACTCTATTAAACCACAATGGCCAGAATGTAGTGCTGATCCTTGATGCTTAGTTCTGGACCAATTGTAGCCTTCCTGTGTCAGTTGTGTTCAATTCAGGTGTCCTGCTGAAGTCCACTGTAGTCACCACAGGAAAATAATTTTATGCAACATACTGAAGTTGGTGCAGCTAAATAAACACTATTTTATTGTATTGAAAAGGAGCTTTCAAAATTAAAGGAGTATACAGAATATATTCACCTTATATGTGAGATTGCTACTGTGATTGCGGTATATAGTCCTGTGAAAATGGATTAACAGAATGATACAGTGAGTGTAACAAAGAGCAGAATACAGCTCATTTCTCTATATATTTTAGAGTGCGTCTGTCTGTGAGTCTGTCTGTCTCTGAGGGTACATCTATACTGTGGGCAGAAGTTGAGTTAAGATACACAACTTAAGGTATGTTAATTGTGTGGCTGAAATTGAAAAAGTTTAACTCAGCTTTTGGCACTGTCTACTTGGCAGAAAGTTGAAGGAAGAACACTCCTTCACACTTCCCTTCCTTTTTGTCAGAAGTCAGAGTAAGAAGCTCATTATTTCAAAATTATTTTGAAATAACGGGCTTGCTGTGTAGACACGCACTCTGTTATTTCGAAATAACATTAGTTATTTCAAAATAAACGTGCAGTGTAGACATACTGTTCAAGAATTCCTTGAGTCCATTTGTTCAAGAATTCCTCCTAAATGGTAAGAGTTAGGACCAGCAAATTTGGTATGCAGCTTCTACTTAGCCTAGCTTAAAGCAAGGTGAAGATTTGATTATGCCAGAAAAACAGGAAGTGATGGGAATGGGACTGTTTTCCACAACATGGAAAGGGAGTGAGCAGAGAGGAGGGACATGATACTCACAGCAGCCACTGTGCAGTGACTGCAGAGGAGAGCTATACAGCAGAGTGACCACTGGGGGCAGCCATACCACCAACAGAGTGACCAACTGGGGCTGGGGCTGAGGCTGGGGCTCATCATCTTGCCTGCCACTAGATAATTATCACCCCTGCCATAAAACCTTCCCCACCCTGGCCCTTAGCCGCAGTACTGGGATGGGGGGGAGGGGGCAGGTGGAATGGAAGGAGAATGTCCTGCCAGATAGGGGGAAAGAAAATGCGCATGCCAAGTAGAGGAGCTGAAGGGAGAGAGACAGCTGGGAGGGGTGTATGGGGTGTGTGTGTGTGGAGAAAAGGCCCAGCCAGCTGGGGTGGGTAGAAAGCCCTGATGCATGGGAACCCCTGCCCTGAGCCCCTTCTCACCTCCCCAAACTTTACTCTCATAGACCCTACATTTCCAGCCCCCTGCTCTGAGACCCTCCTCAGCCCCCCATCCTGACTCCTGCACCCCCATGCCCCAGACTCCTGCCATGCCCCCTGTAAAGGCTGTTCCCCACTCTGGCACTCCAAGTGCAGAAGGTGGGGGCCCGCAAGAGACCTTAAAAATACATCGTCTCTATGGGCTCCTGCTTAAAAAACTCCCCCCGGTCACAGATTCCTAGCCTTGGGAAATAGGGGGCTGCCACCATCAAGTGAAAACCTCCTTCTTCTTGGACCCAGGAAGAAAACACTTGAACTTCTTTCCAGAGGGTTACTCCCAAGCTCTTTTACCACAAGAGAGCTGGAAAAAAAGAGGAAAAAAAAGAGAAAAACTGCAGTCTCTGATAGCTGACCTCTCAGTCTTAGGCAGGCATGCAAAGATCTCTTGTTACCACCCAGAACACAAGAATTAAATCATAGCCTTGAAAAAGGAGATTTTATTATCAAAACAAAAAGATATACTTTTTGCTATGTGTTACAGAGCAACTGAGAAAAGAGTAAATTAAAACACAGAAAAATTGTATCTCTGGGATCCAGCTTAAAAAATACAGTGTATGGGGGAAGGGGAAGCACATGGGGTTAGCACTGAGAAGTTTAATCAAACAACAAAACAAAGAAAATAACCTGATTGCGACGAAATAGACATTTTCCTATCTACTTACAATCCATGCTTCAAGGTCCAGTCCATTTCCATGCCCAGTATTCCTTTAAGGCATGGTAGTTCTGCTTGATTTACTACATCTTTCCCCCCCAACTTCTAGCTTAAAACTCACACAAAGAAAACAACAGGTAGGTATATCTTCCAATTCACATTTAAACAACTATTCCCATTGGTTCTTCTGGTTCCCTGCCAACACCCTATAGCTATCTGAGTTTAACCCTTTAGTCACCAAATACTGGCAGTACTCCTTCTATCCATCACACTTTACAACACCCCCAAGGCCCTGCCCTTACTCCTGCACACACACCCCACTAGCCACCACCCTGAAGGATCTGGGCAATGCCAGATAAGTCTGCTAGTACTATAAAAGAATCAGAAATAATTCTGTTTTGGTCTTTAGGTTCTATCAAAAATCTATTATTAGAGATTGTTCCTATACTTAATTTTTGAGGATTAGGTGTCTTGTATTAGTAAAGACTGAGCATGCACTAGAAAAGGATGAATTGTTTGAGCTGTTAACACAAAATTTATGTTGAAAGGAGTCTGAATAATGTGGTAAAGCTACTTATGCAAAAGCATAGAGTGGGCTCACTGGGGAATTAATACTACAGACATAATAAGAATGCAATTCCATTTATAATAACCTATAATTCTCATTTTTCAGATATTTATAGATACATACGTAAACACTGGTATATATCATTTGATATAAAGTATAAATAGACGTTTATTGATCCATTACTGACATAATGACGAGAGCAATCTTAGCTCTTTTGTTGTACATATTGCAATAAAAAGCACAAACTTATTGGTTAACGCTCTCAACTATGTGCAACTGCTCCTCCCCCCCATTGCTCTGCAAGTAAATTTTTTTAGTGGGCTGGGCAACAGGCTAGCTCAGTCCCAGCTCATGCCAGGACCCAGCATCATCCCCCGCTGATAAACTGCTGCAGCGGGGGCCTAAAACAGTAAATGTGATGCCAGGTGTGAGCCAGGACTGAGTGGTAGCAGTGCTAACACTAATTGATTAATCGTAGTCAACAAAATTTTTATCAACTACACGATTAATGAATTACATGCTTCTTAATATACCTATTGTAGTTGGCAATACTATACAAATATGCCCAAAGGTTTCATTTCTGTGGGCTAAATTCTATTATCTGCTCAATATGTTGATGTCCTGAGTTGGGATCTTTCCAATTAAACATGTCAACAGATATTATCTGTATTACATTAGCACTTAGAAGCCCCAAAGTAGATTGGAGCTACATTGTGCTATGCACTGTACAAAAGTATAGTAAGATGCCATAGATGTCAATCTAAATAGGCAGGACAGGAAATGGAGGGAAAGTGATTTTTCCCAAGGTCAGTTATACATAAGGTTGGTGGCAGAACTGGAAAAGAACTCAGGTCCCATTTCTGTAGTCCTATGCCTTATGAACCAGACTATTTTACTTCTCTTATTAATCTAATTCCTTTTGTACATGTAATGTGGACATCTCAGAATGGAGGAGGATTACTTATTGTGTGTTATGTTTCAAGGAAGGGGTTGGAATTTTGTCTCAAGCACGAAGGTTGAAGGGGGCTTCCAAACATTGAGGTAATTTTTTCAAAGGCATAGAGTAGAGTTAAGTATCCAACTCCCACTAACTTTCAGTTTTATTCCTTCGGGTCCTAGAAGAGAGAAATAATTAGTAAAGAAAAAAAAGGATTATTGATTTTAGCTTGAATCAATCACAAGTGAGCGAAGAAAACTTGGAAAGTGGAAAATACTTTACTTACTAACAACACATAAAACCATTGGAAAGGCAGAATATGGTGAAAGAGCTTTTGACAAAGAGTTATTGGCACAGAGAGTGAGCGAGAGAAGCCTTGACTTTTAAAACATTATAAATTAAGTAAACAAACATAGTGAAAACAAGAAAATAAATTACAAATGACAAAATAATTGCCCATTCTGAACAATACAAAGTGCATTTCCAATAGCCCACTACTGAATAAATGGATCCAAATTGTCTATAAGACTAGATCTAAACTCCAAATGAAGGTGTAAAATCACTAGAAAATTTTAAAAAACCAACCAACCAAACAAAAAACCCCCCAAAGAACCAAACCCTGCATCAAAAAAATTACATTGTCTACTTTTACGTTATCTTTGCTTAACTCAAACTAAAGCTTTCAAGTCATAACACAGATCTAAAGTTGTGAAAATGTACTTAATATTAAAGAAAAAGTACAGTAGGAGGAAAATCATGGGATAATGATTAAAAAATAGCCTGAAGTAAAATAAATAGCCATAAGAAACACATGAAAAACAGTCTCCATGTCACCAAAAAGGACATTACCGAGTCAAACAATGCAGAAATACATTTGTGGCAATACTCCTGCGAAGAACTATCTATTGGTGATTGCCCATACTCTTCGCAATCAGAGGCTTAAACACAATTGGCCAGGCTGACATGCATCACCAAAAGCTGCCTTCTTCATATCTTATTGGGATAACCAACATATGTAATAAAATTGATGAATCTTTAACACATGTACACACAATAACTTATGACCTAAGTTATGAAAAGCAGATGATCCATTGAAGTCAAGCAAGGTGTCAGGCTTGGCAACATCCCAATCCTCAGCAGGAGCAACAGGCTAGAAAATAGAAACATCAGTATAATGGGAAATGGCTTGCTCAAGGGGACAACTGTATAGACTGGCAACACTGCCTCAGGAAGGGATGATTCCACCTCGGATAAAAACTGAGAAACCCAACAAACGGAATGAAAACCAAACCTGACAGGCAAGATAGTCACTGAGAACCATGTACAATTTGTAATATCAATTAAATGAACCAGTTTTGTTACAGCTGCTGCTATTAGGGAAGAGATAAGATCCCTAAAAATAAGATTAGGAATCCTCACAGCAGAGTTAAAACCAAGGGTCCAGCAAGCAACCCTAGGAATTCTAGCTGCCTAACCTGCAGCCTCGGCTTTAAACAAATCCGCATGTTAAAAGCTTTGATAAAAACTGGTTATATTTTAATATTGAGCCATCGAGTCCAAAAAAAAAGTTCTTGACCAAAATCAAAACCTCCTACTTGCTGAGGAAAAGTAATGGCTAATTACTTCCAAAGAACAGCAGCTGCTGCAGAACCTGTAACTGAAAAGTAGTCACTCTTCTCAAATGATTGATGACCCCTGACTTCGCCTGGTTCTACAAGAGGCACACACAAAATATTTTGCCTCGGCCAATGATGGAGATCCCAGAAAAAGTCCAAAAGAGTCATTGATTTTTTTTCTAAAATGAGTAGATGGTTATCCAAAATAACCCATTTGTGCATCACAACATAGACATTAATAATTTATTTGCCTCTAATGCGCCTTCCCCCTCAGGAGTCTCAGAGGAATAGGTGTGTTAGTCTGTATCTGCAAAAACAATGAGTCCTGTGGCACCTTAGAAACTAACAGATTTATTAGGGCATAATGATGACTTGAGGCTAATCTAGTCATTAACACAAGTAACTTCTTGCTTTTATTGTTATTATATATACCTTTATCTCTGTAACTTTCACTCCAATTCATCTGATGAAGTGGGTTACCCACAAAAGCTTATGCCCTAATAAATCCATTAGTTCTTAAGGTATCACAGGATTCCTCATTGTTTTTGCATCTTCAGAAGGAGAATCAAAGCAAACACTATTTCCATCTTTGCAACTTCCCTTCCAACTATTCCTTAACTCCTTCCCGATACTCATCCAAACTACCAGTCAGGCTATGTCTACACTACGGGGGTTTTCCGGGATACCAGAAAAACTCCTCCACATCCAGGGAACCACATCTGCTCTTCTGCTTTTTTTTGCAGAAGAGGAGATGCACTCTTTCGGAAACCCTGTCTTCCTCCTCCCATGAGGAAGAAGGGCTCTTCTGAAATAGAAGGCTTTTCCGAAATTTGGCCCAGTGTAGACAATTTGCGTACCTTTTTCCAATAGATCAGTGTAGTGCAGACATAGTCTCAGTCAGGAAGGCACTTTCAAACATGAACAATGGAGGTGTTATAGAAAGAGCTTACAATAAGTCAGACAGGGACCTACCATCTGATTCCCATAAAAACATGAAAGGGATAATTCAAAACACTATTTACCTAAAGTAGACCATGTATAATAATTGTACAGTAACTGCATGTAGGAAACAAACCTGGGCCCAAAACCAAAAGCACAAGGGTGGGAATCAAATAATCATAAAAAGATGTCTCTTGATCAAGTGAAATAAACCTAATGTGTAAGTCAAATATTTCTGAAGTTGAAATTACATTCAATGATAGAAAAATATTATCAGAAATGACCCTGTTGAGGATGCCATAGTTTTGATCAAGGTAAATAGATGAACCAATCAATCTATTAACCAAATACTTTGAAGAAAGATTATAGCTGGAGCAAAGCAGGGACACAGGTCTCCAATTCTTCACTTTTCCAAGCTCCTCATTCTTTGGCAGCAGGGTAAGGACTCCTTGATGGTAACTGAGAAGCAATATCTTCTCTCTGATGCTCTCGTGAAAAACCTGAAGCAACTCCATTTCAAGAAAGATCCAAAAAGCCTTTTAAAACTTAATAGGCAAACTATCAATATAAGGTACCTTCTTTGGAGCAAGAATATTTAGGGCTGAAGGTGATTGTGAGAGCATCAGATTCTGTTCAAGTCTGTCCACATCCCACGTCGAGATCCTAGGAAGATCCTTAAGGAACTGCCAGCTCTCAGATGGACACACACAGGCTCTGTGGAATACAGGTCTGAGAAAGAAAAAAATAGAAGTATACCAAAGTTCCTACTCCCCAGAGAATCTGAAAGCACTTGACCCAATGATCTTCCACTCCACTCACTTCTTTTCAAGTCCTAACAAAAACTGAGTAAATGCATCCATTTGAGGAAGGCCCTGAAGTTTGGCCCTAACCAGTGGATCCTGAACTTCGGTATCCAACAGCTCCCTCAATAACTGTTTTTATATTTCAAGCTCCCATGTAACCAAGCATCCTAACTGACATGAAAAGCTTTCTCCAGTTCCAGAATACTCAACTCCAATTTTAGCAGGGTTTACTGCTGATTAAAACATTGAATATGTAAAATTACCTATTGCCATTGCCTCAAGGAGGAAAAAACATCCTTTGAGTCAACCAAGATTCCACAGAAACCATTGACAGAGTCCCAAAAGTGAACATCTTGTAAAAGGAGAGCTTTAAAATGTCTCGATAATTATCTTGAATGGGAAGGAGAAAACAACACATATAAGACCAAATCATGGCTTAAAAAGGGCTTAATTAATGGTTTTTCCTTTGATTGACCTGTTGTTGATGTAATCGCAGAAATTACTAGCATAAAAGATAGGTCTGAGAAATTGGATTTAACCTTCTGGACAACTCTTGGAATCCCTAATGACGGGTAGATAGCTTGCCACTTGAACCTCGTTATTTGACCACTCAAGACCTCTCCAGGCTATGGGTAATTATTGTTCGGGAGTACTTTAAGCAATTGTGTTTGTATGTGCTCAGGGGCACCAACAGCCTCCGTGGGCCCCAGGACCTGGTGGGGGGTGGGCTGGCTCCATGCTCCCATAAGGGGCAGGACCTTGGGTGAAGGGTGCAGGGCTGGGGCAGCCAGCCCTCTGTGATTCCTAGAGTACACCATGTTGCCTCCGCAATCCTTAGAACTGCCCAGAGTATGTGGTGTGATGCTCCAGCAGCAATTTAAAGGGCCTGGGACTCTGGGCAACTCCACTGCTACAGTAGCTGCAGAGGCAGCTGGGAGCCTTGGGTCCCTTTAAATTGCCAGACCTTAGAGCAACTGACCCTTGCTCCCCATCCCCTGTCAGTGGGCCTGTATATGCTTGAGACTAAAAAAAGCAAAAACCCAGAGAATTTTTGAGTAAAGGCATTTTATTGATAGTGTTGGAGACTAATAAAGTGAAAGCTTAAAAGCATTTGATTTTGTGCCATTTATGCCATCCATATAGCAGATGGAGGTGTTGCATCTTCCTTGATTTGTTTTCTGATGCCACCTAACAGACAGTAGTTACGGAGAGCTTTGGATTTAAGGAAACCCAGGTAACAACCAGTTTGCTGACAAACAGAAACAGAACAAATTGAAACTTAGACAGAAAGACACTTCTCATAATATACTCAGCAGACAACAAACACTGATTAAGGTCAGGAAACTAATTTGCCACCTCTACTCCACATTTCCCCTTAGTCTCCCTCAGCAACATACAATATTGTCAGGGGTATATTCCTGCTCAGGGACTCAAAGTCCATCTGTGAGTACATAATCCCCAATGCTCTCGGAGTCACTACTGACCTCAACGGAGGGGAGGGTTCCTGATAGGCTGGAGAGAGTGGGGTTGCTGGGACTGAGCACAGAATTCTCCATGTCCCCAACCAAAGAACCACCTCCCTGACTGTACTGACCAAACTAGCTCTTTGGTCTCGGAAACTGGTGGCCCCTTCACCTTCAGTGGCTATTTTTGACTTTGGGGGTTCGCCAGGGATCCTGAACCACCAGTCAAGGCTGTGGGTTCTGTAAGAACAGTCTCAGCTTCCATGTCACAGTCAGGGTCAAGCTGAGAGGCCACAGAACCAGTAATACCATCTCCCTCATGTTGTAAAGGGGGCACTCCGCTCCCTGAACCAATATCCCTAGTCATTTAGGGACTTTTCAGAGTGTCTGCCACTGCCATCCCAGCTTGTGCTTTCTTCTCACAAACCCCCACATTCCCAGGCAATGGGTCACTATTCCCAGGGGCAGTCTGCCTTTTCTTAGGGAGCTGATTAAACAAATGTTTCAGTCTCCCACAATGAAAACAGGCCACATGCCTTCACTGGCAACAAACACACCATAGCTATACTCACCAGTGTTATATTTCAGGAAAGCTTTCAACATTTCAGTAGCATTGTTTAAGAACACAGGAAGGTATATATGAAAGGACAAGACATACCAAAGCTCTGGGTTTTTAAAGCCCAAAGAAATCCTCATAATAAGGTTAGTGATTCACCATAACTCACCAGCTGCTCATTTCCTAAAAAAGGAGGAACATTGCAGATAGTGACTTTAATAGCGGGTGTTGAGAGGGGCACCACAGAGACAAAAGCAACTTGCACTACGGTCCCTTCCAGAACAACTTGATCTATAAAGTTAAGTATAGCAATGAATGCTGCAGGTTTGCTTATGCAAGAGGCATACCTCATATTTGAAACTCCGGTTACCTTCCCCACAGGTAGAACACAACCTTCCACAGAGGCAAAATCTGCAAAACACAGTAATGAGTTAAACCCTCACTTGAGCTATGTCTACACTGCAGTTCTTTTCCAGCATACCAGAGGTATGTTGGAAAAGCTATGCCACATCCAAGGAATGCATCCGCTTTTCCAAAAAAAATTTTTGGAAAGAGGATGTGTTCTTTCGCCATCCCTGTAAATCTCATTGTATGAGGAAGAAGGTACGTGCCAAAAGAGGAGGCTTTTCCAAAATAAAAGGGGAAAAAGATACGCAATGCGTATCCATAGCTCAATGATTTGAGAACCTCTCTCGCAAGAGATAGGAGACCACTACTCAAATCCTCCTTGGCAGTTGTGAATTGGTCTCTCACATCACAGTTAAGTGCTCTAATCACTGGGTAAAAAAGATGCCATAAGCATCACTGCTCTGGCCAGATTTTGACTTGAGCTTCTGAGTAGGCCTACTGGATCACATCCCATAGGTGGGTAAATACCTATCTTCCCAGTTCATTAATTGCTTCAGGGCTTGGTCAGGAGATAGGCAACTGAATGTTTCTAGAGTGAGGCAGCAGCATGGCTGGAGGCAGAGACTTCTGCACTTCAGAACACAGTTAACCTGTGTTAGATCTAGATACGGATTGAGTCTAAGCATCTACAGAGCTCCACAGGAACTTTGTAGATCAAACCAATCCTAAAATAGGGACGTGGGCACCTAAACTCATATTTAGTGCTTGGCTATGTCTAGACTGGCATGATTTTGCGCAAATGGTTTTAACGGCAAAGTTTTTCCGTTAAAAGTATTTGCGCAAAAGCGTGTCTAGATTGGCGCAGAGTTCGCGTTAAAACGGTGCGCTTTTGCGGAAAAGCGTGTCTACATTGGCGGCGCACTTTTCCGCAAAAGCAGAAGCCCGGAACCATTTTGCGGAGGGCACAAGGGCACCAGCCCTTTCCGGGGGCGGGGGCTGGCGGCCATTTCAGACACGTGCTTAAAGGATCTCCCGGACAGCCATTTCTCTGCGCTCCGTGCTAGAGGGCCCCTTTCAGGGACTGACAGCCATAAGCAGGTTTGGTGGTTGCCCTCTGACCTTGGGACACCGCTGCCTTTGGCCACCTACTGCTTTTGCCAGGGGTTTTTTCCCTAGCCCTCTGTCTTGTGCCATGGAACCAGGGGTGGCCATGTGCCTGCTCTGGCCCCTGTCGGACATTTTGGAGTGCCTGCAGCTGCTGCTCCAGGTTGGTGCCCTCCTCGTCCAGGACCAGGAGGGGCCCATCGGTTTGGACCCCCTCACCAGTGAGGCCATGGTGTCCCTGTGGCACCCCCACCCCAGGGTGCAGAGGCGAGTGTGGAGACTGGACACCAGCACCGACTGGTGGGACCGGCTGGTCCTAGGGCAATGGGATGACCAGCAATGGCTCCAGAACTTCCGCATGCGAAAGCGGACGTTCATGGAGCTCTGCGCCTGGCTCACCCCCGAGCTCCAGAGAGCCACCACCCGGCTGCGGGCACCCATCCCCGTCAAGAAGAGGGTCGCCATCGCAGTCTGGAAGCTGGCCACCCCGGACAGCTACCGATCGGTGGCACACCAATTCGGGGTGGGCAGATCCACCGTCGGCGCTGTCGTGATGGAGGTAAGTCCCAGGGGGAGTGGGGAATGGGGTGGGGAGAGGGTGCTGCACTCCATGCCCGGGGCAGCCAAGACTCCACGCTGGGTCACCCAGGGGTTCGGCCCTTCCCTCCCTTGCACAGGCCTGCTGGGGGGTGGTATAGGGCGAGGTGGCTGTGGTGTGTGCATGCGTGAGGACAGAGGGAATCATGGGGAGGGGGCCAAGGGAGCGCACACCCACCCCTGCCTTATGTGATGTGTTCCCCTGTGTTTCTCTGCACCCTTCTGCAGGTCGTCCACGCCATCAACGATGTCCTGCTCCCCAGAGTGATCCGCCTGCGGGACGTGGACGCTACCGTCGCCGGCTTCGCTGCCCTTGGATTCCCCAACTGCGGGGGAGCACTGGATGCAACCCACATCCCCGTCCGGGCCCTGGAGCATCGAGCAGCCCATTTCATGAACAGAAAGGGGTACTGCTCCATCGTTCTGCAGGCAGTCGTGGACCACCAGGGCCGCTTCCTGGATGTCTACATGGGCTGATCCAGCAGGGCACACGACGCCCGCATCCTGCGCAACTCCGGACTGTTTCGCAGGCTGGAGGCAGGCACCTCCTTCCCCCGGCGGGAGTTGACTGTCGGGGATGTGCCTATGCCCATCTGCGTCGTCGGGGACACGGCCTACCCCCTGAAGCCCTGGCTAATGCGGCCCTACACGGGGCGGCCGGACCAGAACCGGGCCTGGTTCAACGACCGCCTCAACCGGGCCCGAAATCCGGTGGAGCTCGCCTTCGGCTGTTTAAAAGCCCGCTTCCGTTGTTTGCTCACCCGTCTCGAGATGGGTGAGTGGAATGCAACGGAGGTAGTGGCCGCCTGCTGCGTGCTCCACAATATTGTGGAGCGGAGTGGGGAGGCCTTCCTTTCCGCATGGCTGGCAGCAGAGGGCCAGGCCTACGAACAGCCCCACACAGCTGCCAGCCACCAGGTGCACCAGGATGGGGTGCGCATCCGGGAGGCCCTCACGGACATGTTCTCACAGGCCCCGGAGTAGGGTCGCCTCAGTTTCCCTGGACAAATCCCTCCCCTCCCCTTACCTCCCAATACACAACAACACACTGTTTGGGGGAGAGGGGGATATTGTGCAGAATGTTCATTATTGTTATGTGAAATATGTTTGAGCAGTCTAGTTCAGAGCACAGTACTCTTGGTTCTGTTAAGGGTTTGGTCAGGTCAAGCGGAAGGCTTGTACCTACCAATTAGGATTAGGTTTAGATTTAGGTTTAGTTAGATTAGCTATCGTCGTTGGTTCAAAGCATTTCGGCCGTCGTCGAGTTTGTTCGTCGGGCGCGTCGGCCGTAGCTAGGGTGTTCTTTGAGTTCAGGGTTAGGTGTAGGGATAGTCTAGGCCACCATCGTCTGTTCGAGCTGTCCCGAAGAACAGGAAGAGGAGTCGAGGTTCGTGCGGAAGGCTCGAGTCAGCGCACCCGATTCCAGTCATCTTCGAGGGATCTCCTGGCAGTTCCTCTCCTGAGGCCCAGAAGGACCAAAGGATGGAGGGCGCCAGCATCACATAATCGCCCTCCGCGCCTAGACTGTGTTTCATGTATTTTTGTATTGTGTTTACTCTTTTGTAATCTATCCCTTGCTTGATTGGGATTTTATGCATGTCAAATATAGTCCTGTGGTTGAATTTTATCTTCGGAGTTGGTATTCATTTATGCATCACCAACCCATAACCCTTCAAAATTATTTCCCTTTTTTTAGAAAACCTGTGATAGATATGGAATTTGGAGTCCGCATTTGTCATCTTCGTGATTTTATTAGGGTGATCGGCATTCTAAATTAATTATTCACGTTACCTCACGTAACAGGGAGGAGACCTTGAACTGGGAGGGGAAGGGGAGCTACTCCTGGGAGGGGTGGCCCCTGCGACCGCTCCTGCTGGGGCGGACCTGGACATGGGGGGCAGGCTGAAGGGGGAGGTGGGCAGCAGGAGCAGGAGCAGGAGCAGGAGGGGCCATTGCAGGAGGAGGAGGGGGCAGGTGCACCAGGATGGGGTGCACATCCAGGAGGCCCTCACGGACATGTTCTCACAGGCCCCGGAGTAGGCTCACCTCGGTTTCCCTGGACAACTCCCTCTCCTCCCCTTCCCCCTCCCCTTACCTACCAACACAGTTTGGTTTCACCATAAACACGTGTTCGGTTTTTATTTACAAAGTGGGGAGAGGGAGAGGAGTCCTTGAACTGGGAGGAGAGGAGACTTGACCTGGGAGGGGGAGGAGAGCTACTCCTGGGAGGGGTGTCCCCTGTGACCGCTCGTCCGGGGGCGGACCTGGACATGGGGGGTAGACTGTGTTGGGGCAGGCTGAACGGGGAGGTGGGCAGGAGGGGCAGGAGCAGGGGCAGGAGCGGGAGGGGCAGGAGCAGGGGCAGGAGGGGCTATTGCAGGAGGGGAGGGGCAGGAGGGGCAGGGGCACTACTAGGGGAGGAATGGCGGGGGCATGGGGCGCGGCCATGCCGTAATGGATGGCATGGGCAATCTGTGCGGAGAGGCTGGCAACAGAGTTCGCCATGACCACACAGTGCCCCTGGAAGGTGGCCCAGGCCCCCTGGCACCACTGCAGGTCCGCCTCCGTGAGCCTCTGGATGGCCGCCTCTACCCGCTCGACGGCCTGCACGTGGCGCCGCAGGAGTTGGTCCCGGTGTCGGGTGTGCTGCCTCCGTGGTTGGGCGGCTGGGGGTGCTGCTGCTGCCGGACCGGAGGGTCCCCCGCTCCTGGTTGGTCCCACTGCAGGGAACAGAAGAAAGGATGGGTCAGTCAGGCAGCCCGGCCACTGTCCCCACACCTGAGCCCAGGTGACACCACAGGGGTGGTGTGGCTTGGGCCCCCTCGGTTCCCTGCCTCCCCCCCGTGTTGTATGTTTGCATAGAGGACCGCACCTGGAGTAGGGTCCTCCTCCATGTATTGGAACCCCCGATCTGTGTCCTGGCCCCATGGAGGGCGCTTGTGTTGTGTTAACCTGTGGAACTCCCTGCCAGTGGAGGCTGTGAGGCTTTGGGCTAATCAATGGTATATGACAGGGAAAGCGAGATGAATCCCCACACAGTGCCTGGGAGCACATCTGGCAGACGTGGTCTGGGCTCTCAGATCCCCATCGCGTGGGATATCTCCTGGACGGAACCAGGAGAGTGACTGGGGAGTGTCCCATCCTTGCAGCAAAACTCAGGCGGCTCTAGGGGTGGCCCGAGCGCTTCCCACCCGTCTCCCTCCCACTATCCCTCACACATGTAGCCCAGGGACGTGTGTGGCTGCAGCGGGGACTTCCCTCAGGGAGCCAGCCAAGGCACCGGGAGCAGGCGAGGGGCTCAGTGGGAGCCACGCTCACAGGGCTGTGACGCTGCGGTTTACCCAGGAGCAGCTGGCTGTGCCTCACAGCCAGGCATGGGACAGTGTGCCGTTCTCCGTGCTGCACCCTTGCGGCGGTGCAGGCTCTGGGCTGAGTCCCTGGGGCCCTGGCTGGTTCCAGCCAGCATCCACCCTTCCCCCTGGTCCCGCCGAATGTGTATGAGCAGCACGGTCCCAGGCGTGCCCTGAAGCTGCCTGCGCGGCCACGTGCGCTCGGTCACCAGGCTGCACGTGGTTGGATGGGCTGCTTGCTGCCTAATGCTACACAGCGTGCAGCACACGTGGCCTGAGTGACATGCTCTCCCCTCCCCCTCCGGGCGCCTGGCTCCCCCGCCCCTGCCCCGCCCTTGTGAGTGCAAAGTGCAAGACTCACTGGTGGATCCTTCCCCGGCCTCAGAGGGTGCGCGGGAGACATCAGGGCTGCTGGAGGGGGCCTGCTGGGTGGCAATGCTGGCCTCCTCCTCCGAGTCAGTGCTGTCGTCTCCTTCCCCCGCCTCGGTGGTCCTGGTGATGGGGGCATGCTGCTGTCCACAGCCACATCTGGGGCTTGCGGGGCTGGTTGGCCAAGGATGGCATGGAGCCAGTCGTAGTGGGGGCAGGTGTCTGGTCCTGCCCCCCGGCCCTCGCTGGCCTGCACGTAGCCCAGGCGCAGTTCTTTCACCTTCGCCCAGACTTGTTCGAGGGTCCGGGCGGGATGGCCTTGCTGTGCGAGTGCCTCGGCCATGCGGCCAAAGATGTTGGCGTTGCAGCGCCGCGAAGTGGGTCTCGTGGAGGCCCTCCTCCTCCTGCCACAGGTCGAGCAGGCTATCAGGCTCCCCCGATGACCAGGATGGGGCCGGTCATTTTCGGCCCCTGGGGGCCTCCTGCACTGGGGGTGCAGGTGGCTCCTCGGCCGGAGCTGCCATGCTGGGCTCTGAGGTGGCTGCTGGGCACGGCAGGGGCAAGGTGGCAGACCTCAGGCCCAGAGGTCTGAGGCACACTCCTGCCACGTGCGCTCAGCAGCCTGCATGCGCTTTAAGGGATCGGGTTACCAGGAAGTCCGGGGCTCCTACGGGGTCTCCCGGCGTCCAAACCACTTTTTCCGCATAGCCTGCTTTTGCGCAAAAGTCTTAGCTAGCTGTCTACACTGGCCCTTTTGCGCAACACTTTTGTGCAAAAGGGACTTTTGCCCGAACAGGAGCGTCAAAGCTTTTCCACAAAAAGCACTGATTTCGTACATGAGAACATCAGTGCTTTTGCGGAAAATCGAGCGGCCAGTGTAGACAGCTGGCACGTTTTTGCGCAAAAGCGGCTGATTTTGCACAAAAAAGTGGCCAGTCTAGACACAGCCCCTATGTCTGGGGTTTAAGTGCTTAAGTACCTTTGTGAATCTAGACCAAAGCATTCAGGAACTCTACCCAAAATCTGAGGCACTCAAAATTAGTGGCCACCTTTTACAAATACTGAAACTCCAAAGTTCCTGACTCCCAGTCCTGTGCTTGCTTTATCAATTGGGTTTTGTCTGTAGAGTTATAGATTATTTATATTAAACAAGTGAGATGGTCCAACACAGCAGAAAGAAAGGAAGTGAAGAGAACACCCATTGACCTTGTAGATCTGTTCTGTGATTAATTATTAAATGGCTTGAAAGCAGGAAATAGAAGGATAGCGCTTTAACTATTTTATTTTTTAATAGAAATCTGTAGGGTTCTACTATTTGTTTCTCTGCAGCTGCCATGATTACCTGTACCAAATATACAGTGTGAAAATTACAGCCTTATATTTGCCATGTACTGAAAAGGGCTGAGATTATAAGGGACATATACTCACTAACATATTTATTCTTTGTATGCAGCAGTATTGATGGCAAGAAGCAATGCAAGTACTCGTTTGAGGTAAGGAGAGATACGATCACCAATTTCCAGTTCAAGCGCTAACATCTCAACACATTAAGAATAGCAACATAGTGTCAGCTCAGGTTGCCAGATTGAGGCAAACAGGGATAATACTAACTCTTCTACTTCACTAAGCATTTTTTTAAAAAAAAGACAACCAAGGCCTATTATAGACATGACAAGGACTGAAGAGCTTGCAGATGGTGTTTGCATGAATGCTTCCAGTCTGCGCTCAACTAATTCCAGTAGTCTGTGCTCAACTAATTCCTGTCACACCATGGTATCTTTAGAGCAGACTGGGAAAAGTACCATGCTACATGACATATAACCTTTGATCAGTATTCTCCATAGGATAAGAAAATTCATTTTTTGCCCAGTGTTTCATTTGAAAAAAATCCTCATTGGCAACAGATATTTTTATCTTATGGAACAGAGAAGATTGGGAAGAAAGCCCTAATTCCAAAGTGATGTGTACCTTCCCCATGATGGAGGTGCTTTCTGTTTCAGGATCTTGCTGGAGTTTTGCTGTGTTGATTAATGGTGCATCCCAAGAGGGCTGCCCTAAGTTGAACAAGTACAGGAGCAAAAAAATTGTTGCTTTTGACTTACTTAAAATAAACCCATTCAGAGCTCTTCTCACTTGTAGAAAATATGCACAATTCTATCAACAGCCAGGATGAGAAGTGTGCAAAGTTCCCATACCTAGGGGTTCCCTTAAACTCTCCTATTCAAGTACTGACCCATCTGAAACATGCTTACATTTTCAGATCTGACAAGGTCACAGAGCAAGATGGTAGAACTGAAGGTACCTTGAGTGTACTGAGTCTGGTTCTGCTTTCCTGATCTAAACAGGATTTAAATGCCTTCTACGTCATTGGAATTACATTTGTTTAACGTAATTCCAATCTTATACTTTACTATGAATTTTGTATTCTCTGGAGGTGTCCACTTTGGGCAATTGGACAATAGGGCTGTGTCTACACTGCACCCCTTTTCCGGAAAAGGGATGCAGATGAGACAAGTCGGAATTGCAAATGAAGCAGGGATTTAAATTTTCCCCGCTTCATTTGTATAAACATGGCTGCCGCTTTTTTCCGGCTCGGGGCTTTGCCGGAAAAAAGCGCCAGTCTAGACGGGGATCTTTCGGAAAATAAAGCCTCTTATTCCTGATTTTAAGAGGAATAAGGGACCTTTCGGAAAAGGATTTTGCAAATCTTCTCATTAGTCATTTCACCCTTCTCAAAGGTCAATCAATAATAATAATAATAAAAAGCCGGGTTCTCCATTGCCTTATGTAGCCACTTGCACTTTTGTAAAAGAGGCATTAAGTGATGCCATTCTGACTTAGTAGCATCCTATGCCCATTTTATGGAGGTATGTGACTATAGTGCAACCAATGGGCTAGAGACTGCCCCCCCATATTCTGTATGCTTTAGCAGCTGCTCTGCCTCTCACATCCATCAGTGACTGAGAACAAGTGTACTAGCATATTTTTAATATACAATGCAAAACCTCTTCCATTTTATCTTATCTGTCCTCCCTAAATAAGTTATACTCATCTATACCAATATTCGTCTCATGATACTTAACCCCCCAAGACACCAGTTAAGTTATAATTTAGATTATGCACTAATACTTATAGTTCAATCTCCATACTCCTTGCACTTGTGTATAGACCAGGGGTTCCCAAACTTTTTGACACGGGGACCAGTAAATCCATTCACTAGCTTTTGGTGGACCGGTTCATTTGCATATTTATTACGCAAATGATGAATATTCAAATATGTTGTTTCTGGTCCTCCCAAAGCCCCCAGTGCCAGCTTTAGCAAAGCTTTTGATACGGTCACCCACAATATTCTTGCCAGCAAGTTAAGGGAATATGGATTGGATAAATGGACTGTAAGATGGATAGAAAGCTGGCTAGACCAGGGTTTCCCAAACTTTTCACTTCAGTTGGAACCCGTTTTTTTCGGTACTGTTTTTTGCAGCCCAAAAATATAAACGCATATAAAAAAACAATTAAAAATGAATAAATTTTCAGTGTTTCCCCCGGCTGTATCCTCTGCCCAGCCTGGGCCAGGGCTTCGGGGACCCAGTGCCGCATGGGCACTCCAGGAGGCAGGAGCAAGAGAAGATTCGGGGTAGGGTATCTGGCTAGGAGGGTGGGTGCAAGGAGGGGAAGGGTTGCGAGCTGTCCGGTTTTGTACTGGACAGTCCGGTATTTGAGGGTTCTGTCTGGGAAACAAATTGAGAAAATACCGGACATATAAAATGTCCGGTATTTTCTAATTAGGTAAATTTTATTATAATTAGGTGTATCAGTCCTTAGCTGCGAACTGCCTGGCTCGTAGATGTGCTAATGCTGTGTGAGTGTGTCTACCAGCCAGGCAGTTCGCAACTACTTGAGGGAGGGTATGGGGAGGGCAAAATGGTATCCGCGGGGCCGGACTCACTCATGTGCCCAGGTCTGCATGTGCCTGGGTCAGTCCCGCTTCCCACCGGTCAATTTGCTCCCCCCTCCGCTTCTCCTCCCGATCTCCCCCATCCAGCCCTGCTTCCAGCAGCCGGTTCCCCCCTGCTCCCCACCGGTCTCCCCTGGCCAGCCCCGCTCTCCCCACCCCCTCCCAGTTGGCCGATTCTCCCCGCTCCTCCCAATCTCCCTGGCCAGCCCCGCTGCCCCCTGTCCAGCCCTGCTTCCGGAGGCTGGTTCTCCCATCCTCCTCCTCCTGATCTCCCTGCCAGACCCCGCCCCGCCCCGGTCCCAGCCCTCCATCCAGACCTGCTTCTGCCGGCCGGCCACCCTCCCTGCCCCCACTCCATCTCCGCCGGACAGCCCAGCTGCCCCCAACCCTGCTTCCCGGCAATCGGTTCCCCACCACACATACCTCCTCCCAACCCGCTCCGCTCCCTTCCCGGCAGCCACACTGAGGCCCAGTATTTTTTTCCTGTGGCCTGGTACTGGGCTGCAGCCCGTAGTTTGGGAAACACTGGTATAGACAATAAAACAATATTACTCAATAAGAGATACTCATCTGCTGCTTAGCTCTTATTCTTATTTTCTAGCTACTAGTTCAGGGGTGGGCAAATACTGGCCCGTGGACCAGATTCATTCCACCAGGGTTACCCACTGGTGGGCCCCCCCATGCTGGCATATTTACCTGCCCCTCTGAAGGTACAGGGGATCACAGCTCCCATGGGCCACAGATCACTGTTCCCAGCCAATAGGAGTTGTGATTGCCTGTACCTGCGGAGGTGCAGGGAAATATAATGGCAGCAGCCCAGCAGGGACTAACCCTGTTGAACCGCTGCCACTTTATTGCCCACCCCTGTACTAGTTGTCTTCATATTACTAGCCAGTAGGCTAAGAGAATGTGTGTTTTTAAAACCTGAGGCCCACACAACTGGAATAGCTGTCTCAACCTCTATTTCTCAACCATCTCTAATCACTGGCCTAAATCTACCAAAGATGGCACTGATCTCACTCACAAAGCTAACATTTGTTCTCTTGTTTCTTGCTTATTCCATTCAGAATAAAAGACATTCTGAAAATATACAAAGAAAAAATATAACTTGTAACTTGCTGCTGAGAAGGAAGATGGACATTTCTTTTGCTGTAGGCTCCTCCTCAGCTCCACTCTAGAGTCATGGGCAGGGAGCAAGTTTCTGGGCCCACCAGGCTGTCCCATGAGGGAACATGAAAATGGAAAGCTAGGATTTAATGTCTTGCTCTTGTTTGTTACTTAGGGCACCTCTACGGATATGTCTACACTACATGGCTATTTTGGGATATCAGACGTATCCCAAAATAGCTACCCCGCGTCAACATAAGCTGCCCATTATTTAGAAATATTTTTTGAAATAACAGGCATACTATTTTGGCATCCCAGTAACCCTCATTCCACGAGGATTAAGGGATGTCTTGAAATAGCACGTTATTTCGAAATTTGGCGCTGTGTAGATGCACCAACTGTCAAAATAAGCTATTTTGAAATAGATTCAAAATAAGATACGCAATTTGTGTAGTGTAATTTGTGTATCTTATTTTGAGTTTAGGGTGCTTTGTGGATGCATCCAACACTGAACCTACTTGCAAGTAGGAATAAGAGATCTTGCGGAAAAGGGTTTATTTTCCGCAAGATCCCCGTTTAGACTGGCGCTTTTTCCGCAAAGCCCGAGCCGGAAAAAGCGGCAGTTATGTAATGCAAATACCGCGGGGGATATTTAAATCCCCCGCGGATTTGCAATTGCAACTGGTCTCATTGGCATCCCTTTTCTGAAAAAGGGTGCCAATGTAGACACAGCCAAGAGGAGTAAGCAGCCACCAAAGGTTTAAACTAAAGAAGATAGAACTCTCTCTCTCTCTCTCTCTGTCTCTCTCTCTCTCTCTCTCTCACACACACACACACACACACACACACACAGAGAGAGAGAGAGAGAGAGAGAGAGACAAGCAAGCAAGGACCCACTCCTCCATTCATTCACATGCATTCATTCCTGCCCTCAGGCAATCACACACTTATACAGACATATGGGTTGCAGAAGGAGCCAAGGCATGTGGATCCTGGAGGGTCTGTCTGCTCATCATGGCTGGGGAAGCTGGTCAGGAGGAGAGACACTGGAGAGGAGCTTCTCAGGAGCAGGGGAAGGAAAAAGAGAGAGTCTCACATGTGCTCCCTCTCTTTGTATAGTGTCTGAATGGCTCCTGTGACTCATTCAACTCGTCATCAGGGAGCATGCCCAGACTGTAATGACTCATTGAAATGTGCTCTATTGTTCCTGGTCTTCTTCAAACACACTCTCACACTCACACTCTCTCTCCATTCACCCAGGGGAGAATGCAGTTTAGGGAAAGTTACAAGCAAGGTGGCTGAGAGTTACAAAGATTACAGAGTTGCAGTTTACAGTAAGTTTCTGAGAGTTACACAGATTACAAAGTTTGACAAGGATCACAATAAGTTGCAGTTTAAAACCTTAGACCTTACAGTATGGTGTAGTTTCAGAAAATCCATGTATATAAATCAAGTAAGTTCAGGCAGAGGCTTTTTTATGCAACAGGCTACGTCTGTCACATGTTTTGCTGAGTTTCTACCACTTAAAGTTCCTACCCTCTGCCACTGATGATTTTTATTGCCTCTCTGAATTTCCTCCCTTCCTCAGCAATATCTTACAATGAGGTACCCAGAAAAAGAACAAAATGTTCCACGTATAGTCATGCCTGTGTTTTGTAGAGAGAGACTATTAACTCAATTCTCTGTGATGTTTATGTTCATTGGCCCTGTTTTCTGCTATGTCTCATGGTAACATTCACGTTTTCAACTATCTGCTATATTGAATTGAATCAAATGAAGTCAAATTAATGGGAAAGTATTTCTTATTCCACTACATAAGGAAACCATATTCACTTGGGAATTATGAGATACATTATAATTGTTTCCATATGAGAGTTTTATCTGCTAATTGGTACTAGATATTGTGAAAACTAGCTGTCACTTCATCCAAAAAACTAATAAAGAGTCAGAAGGTCACAGGTTAGAGTGTGAACTATATACTGAAAAAGGGAAATCTTGGAATCCATTTAAATAGCAAGCAGTGTTACAAGTAGATCAAGGACCAACTAAGAGGAAGATAATAGAGGTGACAGGAAAGGATGGTAGAAATTGACATTCTTGTGGAAAAATAAGCAATTGGCCCTGGCGAAAAGCAAAGAAATCTATACAACAGAATAAACAGTTTTCTTGACACTGTTCTGCCACATAGATCTTCCAGGGTTCACTTCATTGCTTCTCCTGGTATATTATAGCCAAAAACTATAGTTAACTATGTTGAAATAACCTGTTTTCTTCATTTCATTTTTACATGAGATTGGAGCTTAGATAAGGGCTAGGTGATGGAGGCTGGTGGGGGGCACTGAGATCATACTTGGGTGAAAAAAACCTGAGGTCAAGCTTGCAAAGTTTTACTTTAGTAGTTATTCACCCTTAGATAGCATGGAGATAGGTCCTTTGGAAGTACCTATAGAAAGATTATAGACAGCTGTTGCTAGGACTGCATTTGTTTGCACTTGTCATAGAGGCTATGACCATTTCACTTGATGGTATTATTTGTGGTGACTGAGTGGTGAAGGCAATCAACAACAGTCTTGAGGGTCATAGGATTGAGTCTTGCTCAGTCTCACATTGAAAGACCAACTCCAGTTCACTCAGTTGTAAAATGCACATCTTAACCATCATGATAGAAAGAGTACTGCTAGCTATGAACTTGATGTGGCTTAAGCATATAAGTTTAATGAGCTATTGGCTCAGGGAAACTACAACTATTATTTGTGTCTTTGTCCCAGCTCATTTAGACTATTGTTTATTCTTCACTGTCATTTGGAAACTCCAGTTAGTGCATACTACAGCTGTCAGCTTATTAATAGTTTTGTGAAGAGAAAATATTGCACCACTGCTCTGAACTACATATTAATACTGTATGCAATTTAAGGTGTGATCTTTTAGATATAAAGCCCTAAATTGTTTGGGCTTTTGCTCAGTGATGGATTTAAAGTTAGTGGGATCCTGTGCTCAGCTTCATTTTTGGCCTCCCCGGTGACCCAGCCAAGAAAAAGATAATTCACTCTTCCTGCCCCTCACCTTTTTCATTCTTTTTTCTTACTCCTCCTCCTATATTATAAGTAAAAAGAAGTAAATGAAAATAAAGGGAGGTACCTGGATTGTTTTTGTAGACTAACTTTTTTCACAGCCCACTTGAAAATTGTTGAAGGTCTCAGTGGACCATTCAATGATCTTTCCAAATATTGTTTGTACCATTAGCTAACTATTATAAAATGCTTTGGATAAGAGATTTATAAAAATAACATCATAACCTTTCCTCAGTACACCTGAATGGAGCACAGTTTGAAAACTAGATGGTCTAGATGAAAGCTTGTATTTGCATTAAGCTAACGTGAACTATGTGGAAAAAATAACATGTAAAGATCATGCATGAATGGAAAAATAAAAGTTAAATTTCTCTGAAGAAACTTATTCAATCTAAAAAAATTATTCAGATAGCTTTTTTCTACACTTTTTCTTTACAAAATCATCAATTAAGTCGTTGTAAGTAATATTTTGTAAAGAGGTACTTTCAGTTGTCAACATTACTGACCTTTTCAAATGTTCCCAACTCATTATATTTCACAAATAATTTTTAACTCAATTCAATATAGAAAAAGAACATTCACCAGAAGCATTTGTGACAGGTATTGTTAACAACATTTTTCAGAATGGTTTCTACATTTGGAGAGGTTGCCTGCAAACCGTCATGTACAAGTCTATACAAATCAACTGGTGATCTCGAAGCACAGACCTAATAATTTTCGATAAAAAGAATGAAATGTTTCACTTCATCTTCAAAAAGATTTGTGTCTATGTCCTCTTGGTAGAATTCACTTAACTTCTTAGTGGCTTTTAGCATCTTCATCCATATTTCTATCAAAAAACATGAAAAATAAATCAACAGTTTTCTTTAGAGATTCACCTCTACTCTGCAATTGCACTATTATTTTGTTACAAATAACACTGATGGTCTCAATGATGATTTCCTCTTTCCCTTTTAAATTGATTTCATTGTCTCTAGTTCCACTGAAAAATAACTTCTTGGGTTTTTTTATGCTTCTCACCAGATATATCAGAGGAACTTATATTTTCTGTTAATGTTAGTGAACTTCCATGACAAATCTTGAAACTGAGGATAAACAATTATGCAACCTTCAATAAATTTGTATCAACTTTTTACAGTGATTTGCTGACATCAATAATTCTTTGATGTAAATTGTTCCACTAAAAAGTAAAAACAGCAATATCATACTTTTCAAATTTTTCGGCAAAGGATTTTGCTTCAGTTTTTGGACATGGATTTTCAGAATTGATGTGACTGTGTCTAATAAGGGTCTTCTTCTAACATCGTAGCTCATTTCCAAAGCCAAAACAGCAACTGCACCAAACAGCAACTGCACCTGGTGTCACAAATTCTTTTGACAGTCAAATGTTTTCCATTTGCCTGCTCCAAGTGTGATTGTAACATACTTCAGCAATGTGTGGAAACTGAAAAAAAAGCATACGTATTTTGAACAAAATGAAAAAAATGTGCAGTTGCAGCATTTCAGATTAAATTTAAGGAATGGCTGGAACGTGGCATGAATAAAGCAGAGGGATTTGCATTGTTCAGTCTTACCTGTAGACCTGAATATTTTCCCGCCATATCTGCAGTGTTATCAAAGCTCTGCCAATAACAATTGATGATGTACAAATCTAAATTTGTAATTATTTCAAAAATCTTTGGGCATGTCTAAACTATATCCTTCTTTCGAAAGAGGGATGTCAATTAGACACTTCAAAACTGCAAATGAAGCTGGGATTTTAATAGTGGAATAGTAAAACCCAGCCCCCGTCTTTCCTAGATGCAGGTTCATACCTGGGTGCAGGCCGCAGGCACAGGAACTAAAGGTGTAGGCAGTGCTGCTGACAGAATAGCCAGGCCCTCGGGCATGGTGTGGGGGTACAGGTCTGGGCTCCCAGAAGGACAGGGCCTCGAGTGAAAGGGGTGGAGCTAGGGGTCCAGTGCAAGATCAAGCCTGCTATGGTGGGGCTAGAGAAGAAGACTAACAAAGGATCTCCATGGCGCAAAGGACAGCTTCAGGTGCCCCAGTGGCCCTGCACTGGCTTGCCCGGAGAAATGGGCAGAGACCCACATGTGCTCTCCCTGAAGGTGAGGGGAGTGCAATTCCATTGGCTACCCAAGCAACCCCTCCCCCACCCTGGGCTCTCCATCCCCTGCCCACTCTCTCCCTCATTCACAGGCAGCCACCACTCACTAGGTAGCAGCCAACAGCAGTGCAACATTCCAGGGGCTGGAGGACTCAGGAGGAAAAGGCAGCGCAGCCACACAGAAGCAACACTTTCTCGCTTCAAAGTGCGGCATTTTCCTGCCAGCTGTGCAGCTTGCAGTCTCCCCATCCTCCAGTTGGTTCTTCTCCCACCACGGCAGCCACAGCTGGCCACCCTCCCCACCCTGTGGGCAGCTGCCACTCACCAGGGATGGTGGCCAGCAGAACAAACAGAGGCTAGAAAATGCCACTTTTCTCTGGTCGGATGTGTGGCTCACTCATGCTCCTCTGAACACTTCCAGGCCATGTTTGTGCTGCTTGCCACGTCCTGCTGGCTCTCCTGACACTACAGCCTGCAGGTGAGCCTCCCTGCTCTCCTGCCCTCCCATATAGCCCTCTCTGCAGAGGGACTAGCCCCATCGCGGAACAGCCTGTGCACGGGAGTGTGGGGAAGAGTTCCATACCCAGTAATGGACTGCCTGGCTGTGGGGGCACCATGCTGTTGGGGAGGGCCCATGCCAGGGCATAGTATGTTTAATTTAAAATCCTCCCCTGCTCTGGCTAGCTGAGTCTTCTATCCTTGTGTTATACCTGTCATGCTGTCTGGAGTGGCTCAGGACTGTATGTGCCTACCTCTGGGCAGGCTGTCAAAAACAAGGCAGACACCTCAAACTGGTGGTATGTTCTATTAAATTTCACCAAGCCCGTGATAAATTTGAACTCTTGGATCACCTTAATAGTCTTATCCTTGAATTACATGCAGTCCCCTTAGACTCTCCAGTCAATCTTGCCACCCGGACAAATTGGACTGAGTGATAAATGGTCACATCAAAAATGACATGATATCTAAGTTGCTTCCAGTTCCAAGAGATCCGTCACTTACCCCAGATCACCTAGCACCCAATATACACCAAAGAGAATGTCTATGGAAAATTCTGTAATAAACTATCCCCAGGTTTATTAACTAGGGTTCTTTCATCCATTATCTAGGGACAGGTTTTTAGGTGCTTAGCTATTGCTTTGGGTTCCTCATCTAATATAAAAATATTGGCTATGATTTATTGAAACTCATATAAAATGGATTAAACCTACTGCCATTTCTTCAGTCTGGAGCACAAGTCTTGTGAGGGATTTCTCTTTCCCATTGAAAATATTCCCAGAGGAGAAATTTTTTTCCTCCAGATTATCGGTTATTACACAGGGAAGATAGAACAGATGCATGTTCATTGGATAAAAAACACAAACAGGCATTTCCATCATGTGTAGCTTACTTTTCAATCAACAGTAAATTATGATCTTCTTTAACTGGAGTGCATAACAAATGGTTATAGGTGAGTTTAAAGTGATGTTTCCTTTATTCTGACTTAGACTGCTTAGTGACCTCTCACTATAATAGTTGATTTATTCACAGTATGAATTTGTTCATTCCATTACAACAGATTGAAGTAAATGGGAACTAATGCAAGTTTTTCTACATAAAGGGATTGCATATAACAGGATGTCACTGAAAAATCTTTCCTTGTCTACTAGGAGAGAGACTCCATCGAAGAGGGCATGGCAAAGAGGGAAACTGCCCCAGGTTCCAGCAATTCAAAAGTGTCTGGGGATCCTGGCCACTGCCACTGTGGCAGAGGTGGTATCCAGAACCTGGGCCCTTTAAATCGCCAATATAGCGGCACAGTGTACTCCAGGCAGCACTGGAGGAGCATGCTGTGGTCCAGGTGGCATTGAGGGCTGGCTTCCCCTGATTTTGTCCCTTCTGCCAGAGGCCCCACCACTTCCATCTGAGGCCCCACCCTCTAAGGGAGAGTAGAGCCCCGCCCCACTTTGTCCAGGAGCTCAGTGAAGGTGTTGGTTCTCCTGGGGAGAGAAGACTGCAAATGGAAAGTTCAAAAGAATTCCCATGTTGCAATGGCATGAACTCAGTATAAAATGTATTTTTCTCAAAATCCTGTTTTTCTGAATTTGAAATAGAATATATTTACATGTATATGCACATGGATTTCAGCACAATATGTCTAATATAAAATGCTATTGAAAATGAAGCCAGATGATACCCTTCCTATTAGGCAGGGATGTCTCATACCTGTAAATAATGAATTCCTGTGTTTAACTAGATCTAACATAAGCAGAAGGATAACATTCACTGAGACTATGTCTACACAGCAGGGTTATTTCGGGAATAACTGATGTTATTCCGAAATAACGTAGTACGCATCTACACATCAAGCCTGTTATTTCTAAATAAATTCGAAATAACGGGCTTCTTACTCTGATTTCTGTAACCCTCATTATATGAGTAAGGGTTGTCCGAGGAAGAGTGCTCTATTTCGAAATAATTGCTGTGTAGACAGCACCAAAAAAAGTCTAAATAAGCTATTTTGACTTAAGCTACGCAAGTAATGTAGCTCAAGTTGCATAGCTTATTTTGAGTTTAGCCCTGCTGAGTAGACATGCCTTGAGGCTCTTAGTATGGGACTAGAGTTTCAAAATGTTCTTTACCTGAAGTACACACTTGTTAAAAAAAAAATCAGTGTTTAAGAACAAATCTCTTTAACTATCTTGACAAAAAAACATGGGTTAGAATCAATTGCTTTCACAGTAATAATCCCAGTTTATTTATACTGTCAGTGAGTGGAACCTTCTTTCTAAAGCACTTTGAGATTGACCAATGAACGTTGCTATATAAGAGTTTGTATGAGTAATTATTAGTTCTTGGGTTTGTTGTTTTCCAGAATTCAATAGAAGTTGTTCAGTGCGGGAAATTTCTCTCCAAAACACACTTCTATGAAAATAAAATTCAGATCCAGTATCTATAACATGACATATGACTGACATGAATTCTCATAGTTTTGAAATTCTAGGAGCTACTAACAGTTACCTCTTTTATTTCACCCTACCTCTGTGGAGAGGCAGTAATCTGCTATTTGCTGTAGTCTGAAGAACTTTCAGGATGTCTCTACAGAAACAGAAACATTAGTCAAAAATATAATAAATAGAGCTGGGTTGACACCAGATTTCCTATTTTTCAGGAAATTCAGCAATTTTGATTTTTTTTCCATTCCAAACTGGAAACCAAAATATTTCAAAATTTCCTGCAATACAAAATTACACATCTACCCACCCAGAAATTACTTCAAGTTGAGCAAAATGTCTCTTTCAACTGGAAAACATTTCACGTTCAAAAGATGGGAATTTTCCAATGGAAAAAATCTTTCTTTGGAAAATTTCTGCTTAGTTCCACTTATGGAATTACTAAGAGAAACTACCAAATAAGTAGGTTTAAACAATAAATTGGTGAACAAGCACTTATACTTCAGTTGCAGCACATAAGCATCACAATCATAAAACTGGAAGAGTAAACTTTACTAATATTGGAAGGGTAAGTCTAGATGATAATATTCTGATAAAGTGGAGTGATTATATTACAGCAGAAGGAAATTGAGACAGAACTCCTGGGGTACATCTACACTGGGCGCTAAATTCAAGTTAAGATATGCAACTTCAGCTATGTTAATTGCATAGCTGAAATTGAAGTACCTTAACTCGACTTTTGGCGCTGTCTATGAAGCAGGAAGTCTAAGGAAGAACACTCTTCCTTCACCTATCCTTACTCCTCGTGAAATTAGGGTTACAGAAATCAGAGTAAGAAGCTTGTTATTTAGAAATTATTTTGAAATAACGGGCTTGCTGTGTAGACATGCATTCTGTTATTTCAAAATAACATGAATTATTTCAAACTAAGCATGCCGAGTAGAAAATAACATGAGTTATTTCGAAATAAGCATGCAGTGTTTTTAAACTGCATAGGAATTCTACCCCTGCCTTTTCTCTAATTGTGAAGAATTTGTCATCAGATGCACAAAGATACTCTTGAAATTAATATTTGCATATAACACTAAAAAGTTCCCTTGTTCTCTCAAAGCAAATGATTTGTCCATTATAGCTCAATATATCCCTATGTCCTAGTTATCTTTTGGGCTTAGAGAAGGTAACAAAGGTAACCCAGGTTTGAAAAACTTAAACTACAAGAAAAAGCTAAAAACTGGGTATGTTTACTCTCTTGAAAAGATGAATGAGGCCTTTTTCAATACCTACCAGGAGATCATTGCCGTGGGAATCCCAGGGGTTGATTCAGTAGGTCCAGTAAAGAAATTGACTGCTGATCATGCTCCTGTCAACTCTGGTACTCCACCAGGTTGAAAAGAGTAAGGGGAATTGACAGGAGAGTTTCCTCCATTGACCCCCCCCCACAGCAGGAATGCCGTGGTAATTTAAATTAAGGTACATCGACTCCAGCTATGCTATTCACATATCTTCTGGAGTTATTTCAACATTGCCCGCTAGTGTAGACCTGGGGCCGGGGGGGGCTGACAATAATCTTCAAATATGTCAAGGGCTATTATTAAAAATACAGCCATCAATTATTTGCCTTCTCCTCAGTTCAGTGGACATGGAGAAATCAGTTTAACCTGCAGTGAGGTTTATATTAAATTTTAGGGAAAATATTCAAACTCTAAGGATAGAGGACTACTGGAATAGATCACCAAAGGAAGTTGTGGAATTCCCCATCATTAGAGGCTTTTAAAAACAAGTTAGATCAGTGATGATCTAGATATATTTGGTCCTGCCTCGTTGTGAGGAGATGAACTAGGTGACCTCTTGGGTGCCCTACATTTCCATGAAAATAGGGTTTTTAAAATCAAGCTAGGCTTGGAATACTTACTAGCAAAAAGAAAACTTTTAGCAATGAAATGCTAGTCATTTTTACATCCACACAGTATCACAACTATTTGGTTGAATATAACTGACATGTAGTTAAAATTCCCCTCTTGTAAAAGCCACATATGCAAAATAATCAGTAATAAAAGGCCTCTATTCTCTTTGATTGAAAGAGATATGTGATCAGAATTATAAGGACAATTTTAGTTACTGCAGGCCTGAGACCTATTTACCAGAGAAAATGTAGTTACACCAGCATAAAACTGGAGTAATGCTGTAGTGAATGGGGCATGACTTCTTTCTCTTCTTTGCAAATAAGTACTCTAATGGTGAGATTCAGCACTGTGCCTCTTAGAAGTGTTGCAAAGAATTTGCAGCTGCAGGCAGAGGTTGAGGGTTAAGACCTGCTCCAATTATGCCATTATGGCAGCCTCCCTGGACTGTGCTATCCCTGCAGTGCTATATGCCATTCACAGAACTTGCCCTGTGCCGGAGTCCTCAGTGTACAGCCTACAGCTGTGTTCCTCAATTCTTGCATCTGGGGAATTAGCTCCATACCAGACCGAGGTGTTTTAGACCCGCTTTCTGCCATTCTAGCCCTTTTATCCAGTGGAAAGGGGACCTTGCAGGGGTAGGGAATCTCACCAAGTCTTTTTTTGCACTCTCTCATATGGAAGTGCTTATACCTCTGAACATTTTCACTTCTCTGTACTTTTCCCATTTTTCCTACTTTACTTTATTCTTAACAAGGTGTACAAAACTGAATGCAGTAGTCAGAGAACATAATATACCATTCATTTGCCCAACTCCATTACAAAATAACGTTATTCTCTATCTTTTCCTGAAAACTTGATAGAAAGCCAATATTCTTCAACACCAATGCCAGTGAGGGTAATTATAAAAACTTTATGATATTCCAATCTCTTTCACAGTCACCTGAAAGATTTAGCTCCTAAGGAAGGCCTTTGTGCGACGCTGCAAACCTCCTGGATGTAAACTGCAAGTAGCAGTAGCAGCTTCTCAGAGTTATGATATAGCCTTGATGGCATGCTGCAGAATGGACTCTCAGGGTATGTCTACACATCAAAGTTAATTCAAAATAACAGCCGTTATTTCAAATTAACTTTAATAGTGTCTACACAGGCAAACCACTATTTTGAAATAAATTTGAAATAGCGGAGCGCTTATTTCGAATTTGGTAAACCTCATTCCACAAGGAATAACGCCAAATTCGAAATAGCTAATTCAAAATAAGCGCTGTATAGACAATTATTTCGAATAGGGGGCCTCCAGCCCTTCCCAGTTTCCCCTGGTGGCCACTCCGGGCCAAACCAGAAAAACTCCTCTCCTCTCCCCCAGCCCTGGAGCCCTTAAAGGGGTAAACTCTGGCCACACTGCATGTGCCAGATCCAGGCCTGCCAGCAGTTGCTGCCCCTGACCCAGTGCCCGCAGAATGAGCTGGGCAGCCAGTGCCAGCCAGCCATCCACCGCCCAGTCCCCCAGCTCCCAGGAGCCAGCCATGTGCCGTGCCACCCCTGGGCAGGTGGCTCCACACAGGGGCCTTGGCCTGATAGTCACACGCATGTGTGAACAGACATGACATGCTCCTGACCCCGGGACGGGACAGAGCAGGACACCCTCCCTTCACAAGCCCCCTCTACACAGAGGCAGGGGACATCTCCCCCCCCACCTCAGCCACACTATACACAGCACAGGGGCATGGATGCGGTCTTGGGGCAGCTCCCACTCCTGGGGATAGCTGGACATTCCGACCATGGCCTCTGTGCAAGCACAGCGGCTCTGACGGTGCAGGGCACGGTCATCATCGCCTCGCAGAGGGCGGCTGGGCTTCAACCACTGCGTCCCCATGGAGAACTGACCACTTGTCTTGTTTCTCAACGGCCGCACCAGCTGCACGTGCAGGGTGCACCACCCCGCCCGGGACATGCACCCGAGGGCTCCACAGGTCCACCCGAACAGTGCAGGGGTACCGACAGCAGCACCTGGGGGCACTGCGAGCCCTGCACTGCACCCTCCAGAACTGGGTGCAAGAAGACCTGCAGCTCCGGCGGAAGCAGCTTGCCCAGGGCTGTGCCATCTGCCAACACCTGCAGGCCCTGCTGCAGAGCGTGCTGCCTGCTGCCGCTCCAGCACCTGCTGCCTCCCCAGCTACCGCTCCTTCTCCCACTTCTTCTCCCCCTCCCTCTTTTCCCTCCACACCCTCCTCAACCTCCTCTCCATCCCCCCGGGGATGCCGAGGCCCCCGCATCCGCTGTGCTGGGAGACAGTTGGCACAGCAAGACCCCCACTGCTGAGCTTCCCCTCCCCCTTCTTCCCCTTACTTCCCCCTTCCAGCTCCCTCCTCCCAGGTTTCCCTCTCCCCTCTCCCACCCTCTCTCTTCCCCTCTCTCGCCTCCTTTCTCCAGTCTCACCAGAATTTCATCTCCCCCCCCCCAGTTTTGTTAAATAAAGACAGTTCATGTTTGTGAAAAAAAGGTGCATTTTATTTGACATCATCAAGGTAGACAAGCAAGCAGGGAAACCTGAGAACCGGCTATCCGGGGGCGGAGGGGGGAACCTTAAAGCACAGACCTCAGTTAGCCTCAGGCAGCAGCCACACAAGGTAAGTCCTGACCTGGTGCCCTGCTGGAACTGGTTCCGGCCAGCCTTAAATGCGATTCACAGTCCACTCAGTGTGGACACGCTATTTCAAAATAGCAAAACGCTATTTCGAAATGCATTTTGTGTATAGACATGTTATTTTGAAATAAGCTATTTCGAATTCACGCTTTCGAAATAAGATATTTCGAAATAACGCGGTAGTGTAGACATACCCTCATCTGGAATGGTCCCTTGAAAATTTTCTTCCTTCCACAAGGATCAGCCTAGGAGGATTTAGGCTTTTTAAATCCTTCAGAATTGCATCTTCCTACCTCATTCGTGGTCCTTTGACCTCAACTCTAAAAAACGTCTGTGAAAGTGTGCCTCCTTCTCCATGTTGGACAAGACCACACTATTATGCTCTTGGCATCCACTGGTGGAAGACTCCAACTTCCCAGGATCATCTAAGTTATCAACTTGTTTGCAACAAAATCAAACCAAAGTATGTTACGAATGCACCCTCACTTTTGATATTGAAAACTCATTTTTCTTCCTTTTCTCAGCTGTTTTTAATGTCAGGGTTTCTTCTCTGTATAACAGAGTTGTCATCACTACTGTGTTAAACATTTGAATCTTAGTTGTCACACCAATATCCTGCTGTCCAAACATGGGCCTTTAAAGATACTGAAATGTCATTGATGTAAGACTGAGAAAAACCTGTGACTTCTATAATCACAGAATCTCCTTCTGTTAACTAGATACCCAGATGGATAAAACTTTTCACCATTCAACATCTTTGCCATCTTCATACAGCATTGGCAGGTCATTCCTTTTGATTTTATAAGAGGAAGGCATAGCTTTGGTTTTATCCTCCCCCCTCCCCCCCACTGACCATCTGACCCATAGATTCTGCTGGGGTGAGGGGTTTTTTTTGGTTTTGGGGTGTTTTTTTGTTTGTTTTTTGCAGTTCTTCCACAATTCTTTATATTTGCTCACTTGTCCCTCCAAGAAAGGCAGTATCCACCTGCAGACTTGAGATCCTCTAACGACAAAACTTTAAATTGCACATCTCTTACTCATTCAGCATTTGTCACCCTATACTCTGTTAGAACATTGAATAAAATAGGTAAGAGAATACACAGCCCTTATTTCTGCTGCAGCCTTGGGAGTTGGGGGGTGGGGAGGAAACCACAGCTCCTACTCCTGCGGCAGCCACTGCCATCTGAAACCAAAGTCATGGAAATCTGGTAAAGTCATGGAATCTGTAACTTCTGTGCTTATTTATATCCTTTTTATTAGCATTTTGTATTTTGCAAGACTAGGACCTAAATGATTTATTGTTTACCTGAGTGAACCTAGAAAATTAGAAAGAGAAAACTAAGTTATGCAACTGAAATATAAACTTCAGGTCATTATTTGTAAGAGATATGAACAACATATCTTACATTTTTCCTGAGAAATATTTATAAACAAGCCTTACATATACTGGTTTTAATATTAAAATGTAAACACTTAGTCTTCTACATGCAAATATTCATTTGAAAGTAAATATCCATCCACTTGAAAGTAAATGTGTACAGAATTTTTAACAAACAGTACAAGTGTAATACTTACTTTGACTAGTGTTGATTTGCAGTGTGAATGCTTCAATTACAGAACATCTGCAATTAGATTAATTATGAATTTTCAAAGTTGACTCATCATAGTAACTGACACTTCACAATAAAATCCAAGTATGTAATCGTTCATTAATCAAAAAGAAAAAACAAAACAAAACCAGTTTAAGAAAATCCCACCACACAATTTGCAACATTTCTGCACCCTATTTATAGGGATAGACTTTTATGGTTATCAGAGAAATTTCACATCATTAGAAACATTGATTCACCCTGTAATGTCATTTACAAAATGTCACCTTCTGACAATAGTGCTGCTAGGAATAGTATCACGCTACATTGAATCAGCAGGTACAGTGAACGCTATTAAAAAAGTAAACATTTGCAAGACAATCAGTTACCACAGTTACTACCTACTCCAGTTATAGTGGAAACTCTGGTACCTTGGAGGCTACTGTGTGGTAACTATAGATAAATATTGACTCTCGGGTCATATTCTCAGCTCATGTACATTAACATACCTCTGTTGAAGTCAGTACAGTAATTCCTCACTTAACACGTGCCCGCTTAAAATGTTTTCGAGATAGCACGATTTTGGGGGGGCAGGGGAACATTTTTCAAACAACATGACCCCGTCCCAACAATAACACGATTTCCCCTAGGGCTGGCTGGTGGCCGGCAGCTGCACAAGGCTTCCCCTGACTCCCTGCAAAGCAGCAGAGGTTTGCCTCTTGCAGCGCCGTTCCTGGTGACCCCCTCTGGCCAGATACCTTGCGTCCAGCCAGAGGGGTCACCGGGGAACGGCGCGGTGAGCGGCAAACCTCCGCCACTTTGTAAGGAGGCAGGGGAAGCCTCGCACAGCTGCCCACGACCGGCCAGCTGGGAAACCCAGCCGCTGGCTGCAAGTCACCTCCCCTGTCCTCCCCTTTCCTTCCCCAGGGTCAAATACCTCCCCAGTCTTTCTCCCCAACCTTATGTCCTGGTCCCAGCTGCTAACAAGTGCAATCTGGAGCCACAAGCACAAATGCAACCCCCACCTTTTCCATTATTTTCAATGGGAAAATGGACCCCCCATAACACATTTTCACTTATCACAAACATTTTCAGAAACGCATCTATAGTGTAAAATGAGGAATTACTGTATTGCCAACTCTTGCATTATTATTCACAATCTCATAATATTTTGGTTCCCTTTTAATGTATTTGCATGAGCTTCTGAGTTTTGCTGTTATTCCCATGGAATTTTGTTCTTCCCCAAAATGGCACCCCTCTCCCATTATAGTGAAAAGAATTCAAGCCCTCTATGAAGTGGCTTCAATGTCCCTTTATCTTTAAAATTGAATATGAGGCTCCCCCAAAAAGATGGCCAGCTTTCCCTCAGTTTTCAATGGAATTGAAGCTATGCTACTCCCAGAAAAGATGGTAGCCCTTAATCACCCTGTGAGGACCTAGTAGGGGATGAGAAAATGCTGATGTTCAGGTAATGAGATTATGGGAGCACCAGGAAGGGGGAATGTGTCAGAAAACAGCATAGGTAACTATGTGGGTATCAGAGGCTGACTGAGAAATGCAGATGAAATGTGGGAACCAGGAGGCAATGGACAGAAATATAGGAAAGCAGTGGAGGCATATGGAAGGACTGTGGAAAAATGTAGCACAGCAGGGATGGAGAATGTGATGGGTACATGATTGTAAGGGAATATGGAGGGAGAGTACAAGTGGGGCAGTTGTTTATCCTGTTTAAGTACAGAAGGGATTAGAGATCCCTGATCCCACACCTCAGAAGAGAAGGTAAGACAAAATACTTCTCAGTAACAAATGGAGAAGTTTACAATTGTGTGGATTTCACTGACAATTGAAATTTGAATCTGAGATGCTCTCACACACATTGGAGGTGGCTAGCTTCCCTCTAAAGGTAGAAATATCATGGAGAGAAAGCTTGTGAAAAAAATGTGTTTTTAAAATATTGACCGTTGTGACCCACATGTCATAATTATAAAGGGTGTGGAAGAGAAGGGGGACAATTCACCTGTCCTTTTGAGTAAAGTTTCAGAGCTTTTTAATGCCAGAAGAGATTGTTTTTATCATACTTCCTGCATAACAGAGGACATAGAATTTCCGCCAATAACTCCTGCATCAAGTCTATAATTTCTGGTTGAGCTAAAGTGCATCTTTTAGAAAATATATCCAATCATGAAAGAGAGCACTCACAGCAATCCTTGGCAAGTTATTCCAGTGGTTAATTACCCTCATTTTATTTCTATTCTGAATTGTCTAACTTCAGTTCCCAGCTATTTGATCTCTTTATGCTGTCTTCTAGAATATGGAGACAGCCACAATCACAAATTGTCTCCCCCTTTAGGTACTGAGACTGTGATCAAGTCATCTCTTAACATTCTCTTTGATGTGTTCAATAGATCGAGTTTCTTAAGTGTGAGCCAGGATTTTTCCCCAGAATGATTCTTGTAGCTTTTTCCTCAAATCTTTCCAAATTGTCCATAAATTTCTTGAAGTGTTGATATCAGAACTGAACACAGTATTCCAGTAACTGCTTAGTCAATGTTGTATTCAACAATAACAATACATACCAAATCCTGCTAGTCCCCTACTTACACATTTTAGGGTCATCTTAACCCTCTTAACCATAACTTCATGTTCAGTTAGCTTTCTAGTGTTATATTTTTACCCCATGTCAAGGCTCCTTCCCCACTCTGGCACGATAAATACAGAAGTGGGGGCCTGAAAAAGTACCCCAAAACCTTATCTTTCCAGGCTTTGGTAAAAAACTTCCCCCCAAAATCTTAACAACCTAGATTTTGGGGATAAAAACTCTGCTGCCACCACCCAAGTAATGATAAGAAAATCAGGGGAGAGATCACTTGGGAAATCTCACTCCTAAACTACAAGCCAGGACACAACAATTAACCACTACCAGGTTAATACAAAGAAAAGAGAAAGAACTTTTATTATCACCACAATATTCCTGTTGCAAGCATAATGACTAGATGGAACAGTAACAAAATAATGTACTCATGGAGGAGAAATTTACCATGGGCCAGGAACTTAGTTACTAAGGAGAGCAAAACCCATTTTTAAATGCGCAGACATCAGATCCCATTTCCCAAACCATAAAACAATAAAACCTAACAGATTTAGCTAAACTTTACCCTACTTACAAGAGTGAATTCTTTTCTTGGAGGGAGACATTCTGTCTGTCCCCCTCAGTATCTGGAGAAAAACTGCTCAGGGCCAAAGGAGGGAAAAACCAAAAATTCCTTTGTCCCAGTTTGAAATTCCTACCTGCATTCCTATTGGCTGAATCTACCTGGCTTAGGTAAGGGACATAGTTAACCCCTTAGTCCCCAGGCTGCTGGCTAATCCTCATGATCATGACACCCCACAATGAAGGAGAAAGAAACAGTCATCAGCTTTCCCTGGGTCTGCGTGTATGCTGTACTGACTTTATTATTTGTCAACAAAGAGGAACAAAAATGAGGTTGTGCACTAGATGAGCACCTAATCATTTAAAGGGGCAGAATATCACCCTAGCCACACACAATAGATTATATGACTAACACAAAACATAAAATAATCTCACAAAAAGTGCTGGTGTAATAACCTTACAAATTACTGCCTCAGTGGAGCTTTTTGAGAGCAGGTTAGGCAAACACTTGTTAGCGATAGTCAAGATGATGCTTCGTTCATCCATGACTGAAGTAGGAGGGCACCAGCATCCAGATCATGGCCCTACCCCCTGTTCTGCCTTGAGGCACATTCCCACTTGGCCCCTCCCCTGAGGCCCTCATGCTTCATCCCCTCTCCCCTGAGGCATCCCCCCCACCCTTCACTCACCTGGTGGAACAGGGGTAGAAAAAAGAGCAGTATGGGTGGGGTTATGGGGGAAGATGATGAATGGAAGCAATGCCTCAGGGCAGTGGGCAGGGCCACAGCACCTTTCAGCAGCTGCACTTCAAAGGCAGGGGACCAGCAGGCATGCAAAGTGAGGTATGCTGCATTCTGTTTGGGGAAGCTTAGCTTCCCCCTGCTTCTTATATCTGCTGCCCATGGGCAACATGAAAATGTAGTATGTCCAAAGAGGGATACAAAATCATTTTTAAAAGAGTGCAGGTGACTTCCAAGTATTAGTATATGGTATGATGTTCCTACAGGCAAAGCAAGAATTGGTCCAGTTTCTGCTGATGACTCAAAGTAGATTTGTTAGCTCTTAGGGCATGCTATAGTGTCCCCATAAAAGCAATCTGCTAGATCTTTTGTGGCAGGATGGTATGAAGCAGAATAAATGTGCTGAATTTCGTTTGAAACAAGGAATGTCTCAGACACTTCTTAATAGAACTGAGGTCCATTGTCACTCATCAACTGTAATGGTAGACCACATGGCTAAACAAGCTATGAAGATGTCCACTGGTCTTGGGATATCTAGTATAAACTATTTTGAACATTTCTGCCAATTTTGAATGGGCATTGGCAATGACCAAAAACATGTAACCTTCTAAGAGACCAGCAAAATCCACATGGATATGTGTTCAAGGAATCTGAGGCCAAGAGATAGGTTATACTCTAACCGGGAGAAGATCATGCTAAATTAGAGTGCATCTACACAGCAGGGTTTAACTCGAAATAAACTATGCGAGTTGAGCTACATCAATTACGTAGATTATTTCAAAATAGCTTATTTCGAAATTGGGTTTCGTTTACACAGCACTTATTTTGAAATAGAGCACTCCAACTCCTGTAACCCTAATTGTATGAGGAGTAAGGGAAGTTGGAGGTAGAGTAAGAAGTCCTCCAGCTTGACAGTATTTTGACATTATTTCAAAATAAATGCCTGCTATGTAGATGCGGACTAAGTTATTTTGAAATATTGCTAGTTATTTTGAAATAATGTTGCTGTGTAGACGTACCCTTAGTGAGAAATAGTACCACACTTCACCTTCTTTTCAATGTCTTTCTTGATCTTCACCTACCAGACATGACTCCTTGTTTCAGTCCTTATCCATACAATACCAAAATGATTTTTGTGAAGAGTTTCCAAAACATGAGAACAAAGTGAGTTTGGAATGATCTCTTGTGTTCCCCATAAGCAGCAACCTGGATTCACAGATAATTCAGGTTGATGTGACACAAATTTTGTCAATTTGGGAGGTTCATGATCCAACACTGTAGCCTCTAGTTCCTTCCCTTCACAAAGGGAAGCACAATATCCTTAGTGGTTTCTTTGCTGATATCTATGCTTGTGATGAATAACCTATCCATGAAAACAAATAAAAACACCTTCATTTGAAGTTTCTTTGGGTTAACTGGAGGCAGGCATGACAGTCTATTTGCATTGTGGTGCCGAGTCCCTTTATAGAACTGAGTCATATAGGAATGAGCTGAAAATAGCAATGCCCATTGTTGCATACAAGCACCAGCTAACAATAGAACTCCATGTTTCAGTCTCAAAACAGAAAGTAATGGGCAGTGATCCATCAGCAAGGCAAAATATCTACCATCCAGCTAGGCATGCAATTTCCAAATTTCTAATATAATGCTGAGAGCTTCTTGCTCTAGTTGAGCATAGTTCTCCTCAGGGTGGAGTGTGCTCGTGAAGCACAGGCAATTTTTCTACTCGCTCCATATGGCAAAACATTCACAAGCCAATTCCCCAGTAGCAAGGCATCAAAGTGCATAAAAACGTTGGCTATTGTCAACGGTTTCTTTGCTTCCTTGAATTCACAATCACATTTAGTCAATTTCCTTTTTGTTGTTGTTGTTGCTTGTATCCAGTCATGTAAAGATGCCAATACTGTCGCCAGATTACACAGAAATTTACTGAAATAGTTAAGCATTCCTAAGAATGAACAAATTGTGACATGTCTTCAGGTATGTGGTACCTGAAGAATTGCCTTCTCATTTTCCGGTGATTTTCTTAAACCTATGGCATCAACTACATATCCAGTGTATTCAGCTGCAAGTGTGAAAAGCTCATATTTGTGTCAATATACAGTCAGCCCTTGCAAAATATGGTCAAAATATTGTAAAACAGTATTCAAATTCTGAATATGATCCTCTTGAACCTTTCCTGTAATAATGACGTAATCTAAATAGCATTCAACTTTATTTAGCCCCTTCAGGATCTCATTCATGGCTTTCTGGAACAAGGCAAATGCTGATATAATATGGAAAGGTAACTTGCTGTAGCAAAATAAGCCTTTTTGTGTGTTGATTGTAAGGCTTTTTTCAAGATCACAGCTCAATCTCTGTTTATAGGTATGCAGTGAACAAATTCAATTTACTGAAATACTGTACTCCACAAAGAAAGCAAACAAATCCTCAGTGTGAGGCAGTGGATACAGGCCTGCCATCAAAAGCTGGATTCAATGTCATACACACGTCTCCACAAATTCAGATGTAGCCATCCTTCTTGATCATGTGTAAGATGTGTGGAACCCATTCAGTGAGTAAAACTAGTGACAAGACTTGAATGTTCCATCATGGTCCAAATCGGCTTCTATTAGAACACGAGTTGGTCAAAAAGGGACCTGCAAGACAGACACAGTTCACCAAGGTTAGCTCCTGGAGGGCTGCTAGATGCTCTATTTACGTATGCACTTGCAGGCATGTCCGCTTGCAGCTCCTGTTGGCTGCAGATTGCTGTTCCCAAGCAATGGAAGCTGTGGGAAGAGGTGTCCCAGTCTGCATTTCATTCCACATTAGTTTGACTCCCAATTCCATAATTCAAGTGTCTTAATTAGGCATACAACAAAAACAGTGCAGAGTTGATCAGTCTTTAACACAGGGAGTGGGCATACCACAGATCCAAAGTTACACAGCAATTTTCCTTTTGTGTATATTTGCACAAATATTGCATTACTAAACATTACATCATACACTTCAACTCTGCCTGTTACTTAACCAGTCTTTGTACAGTGTGCTCTGCTCCTGCACTATGCATACTTAATTTGCTTTTTTCCTCCCTATTTTTCAGAGTTCTCTCATCCATTTTAAGTACCAGGGGTGTCCTCCTTATTTCAGCTAGTACTGCATAGCAAAAAATATCTTGTATCCAGCTACTTAATCTAGTTACCTCTCTAATTCTGTCTCTGAGACATAAGACCCCATCTATGTTGTTGCATGATTTTAGGAGGTTAATATTATTAATTTGGATGAGTTAGAGGCTCACCAATTAGTCTAATCAGGACACCATAAGCTTCTTGTCCCAGAATCAGGCTACATAGATTTTGCAAAAGACCCTCCAGGGTTCTGACAGGATGCTGACAGTGACAAATACACCTTTCAAGACTGTTATTGAGAGAAATGGAATTATAATCAACTAGTAAACAAATGGCAAAATAAATTTTAAATGTATTACTACTATTTTAAAGATACATATGGTATTATCTCTCTCTATATAAAAAAGTTTTTCCTGACAGATGACAGAATGTTCCTGCCAGGCAACAGAATTATGTCATCAGCGTTAACAGGCTCTCTCAGTGAAGAGAAATCAGCCAGAGAAAGGGGGGTAGACAAGCGTAGTGAGCAGAGAGTACAGCCCCCTAGTAAACTAAGAAGCTTTCAATTAATTTACTCACACCTTCCCTTGATTAGCTGGTGGTATGTGATGAAGGATGGCAGGAGAGTTCAGGTCCAGGGTTGTCAATTCTTGAGTGGGAGATCCAGAGTTTAGGAGAAGTTAAAGCAAAGTGGTATCAAAGCTAACTTAAAGTTTTACTTAATTGATTTAAAACTTAAAATTAAGTGCTCATGGACTAATAGATTAGTGAAACAAAAAATTAAGAAGCTTGGAGCTTAGAAAACATAAAACTAGCCTCGAAACTCAGAAATTCCCTTTGCATTGTGCTTATAGAGCTTCAGCCCTCTAGCCCTCCTTCTATGTCCAAACTTGGTTTCTTCATTCACAGAAATGTTAGGACACACTTACTCCATAGTCTGGTATGTTTGTGACAAGTACATATTAACGCCATTAGATCATTCTCATATTTTCACATCCCTTTGCCAGAATCTCTGTACTACTTCCTGTTGGTGAGATGGGTGTCAGATAAAGCACTCTCAATCTGTCACATGTGGGGTGTCTGCTTTCCCCTTTGCAGAGGTTTAGGCTTGTTACCTCCCCCTAGGGTAGGGAGCCCGGCCTCTCCTCCTGAACCTGCTCACTCCCCTCTTGTCTCTGGTTTAGTAGCCACTTGGTGGGCCTGGGCCTTCTCCTTTCTCCCAACAAGGGAGGATTAAAAAAGGTCTCAGACAGCCCTGAAATGGATTCAGCTGATCCTAGTTGGTCCTAGATAGCCCTGTCTCAGATGATCCTAATATGCCTGAGAGAACCCTTTTTCAGCTGATCCTAATTGACCAACACTAACCCACTTCTAGTTAATAAGGGAATAGGCCTTTTATCCTTCCAGGGTTATCTTTTGCAACCCTTTCTGTTACAGCCATCTGGCCTGACTTTTTCACACTATCTATAATAAAAGTCACAGCCATAGATAGACATTATACTTTAGCTTATCACAATCTAGGTGAAAGGTCCCAAACATATGCATGCTGACTTTGCTTTAGCACAGCATACAGGATGTGGCTTGTAAGTCCCTTGCAGTATAAAGTACAATATAAAACAAATAATCAAAACGATAGGAAAACAAAAAATCCATGAGATATACAGGCAAGCAAGTAGGCTCCTGCTACAGTCTATGATATCCATTTACTCTGGTTAACAAAGGCCTACAATATCAATGTCAAGCAAAGCCTCCAGCTTATAGCTGAACTTTTATCTGATTATCCCTTTTGGGACCCACATTTCTCTAGTATAAGTCTTTAAAACAGTGGCTTGCTCAAAATGTTCAAGGTACACAACCCCTGACTCACCAGGTCATCAACATTGTCCTCAAAAGTTGCCATTCTTCTACACTCCCTTTTTGTATCCTCCCAGATGTCTTTTATTCCACAGAGGAAACTTACAAAAAAAAAAAAAGTTGAGCTTTGTGTGGGCTTGATCTCCCTTAGCAGGCTGTGTTTGCCTATTTTGCAAGTTGCGGACTACTGCCTTTGGCTGTGCTTGGGCTCCCTCTAGAGGCTGCACATAGTCAGCAACGGCTACAGGCTGTCTCCTGACTTGCACAAGGTCAAGGTAACTGCTCATCCTTCTCCCCTCCCTCCCCAGTACTGTTCTGTCTTCAAGTTTTGCAATAGTCTCTCCCTCTCTTCTTGGCTCTGAATGCAAATTCTTCAAACACCTTATTTGCCCCACCCTGCCAGCATGTATTGAAAAAGCCACAAAACTCATGCAGCTAGAACACCCAAACTGTAAGGGTGTGTCTAGACTACAGGGTTTTTTCGAAAAAAAGTAGCCTTTTTTCAAAAAAACTTCCCCTGCATCTAGACTGCTGCCGCGTTCTTTCAAAAGTAAATCGAAAGAACGCGGCAGTTTTTTCGACCGCGGAAAACCTCGTTTTACTAGGAAGAAAACCTTTTTTCGAAAGCACTCTTTCGAAAAAAGGCGCTATGTAATGCAAACTGTTCTTTTTTGAAAGAGAGCATCCAGACTGCCTGGGTGCTCTATTTCGAAAAAGTGGCTTGCTTTTTCGAAAGTACTGGGTGTAGTCTAGACGCTCTTTTTCTAAACAGGCTTGCAGTCTAGACATAGCCTAATTGTCAAAACAGAAGAGTTTGCCCAATATGCATACCTCTCAGAGAAGCCTTTTGAAGATTGTGTTGAGGGGCATAGTTATTTATCAGACTAATTATTTCATGTCAAAGATAGGATAGGTTTCAGTTTGTGATCTCCAGTGATTATTTTAAGGCCATATAGAAAAAAATGATCCCTGGATTCCACTTGATCAGATTTTGTGAGGAATAGTTCACTAAAAATCTAAACTCATTCTTGGTATCACACTGTACTACAGGTGGATTTGGTGTAATGGTATCACTAAAATAGTTTCAATTTTGAAACAAACTTTGGCTATGCTGAGTTTATAACTCCAACCATAATATGTCTTTGTGCATTGTCATTATATACTATTTCATTTTTAGAACAAACTGCAGTGTTTCAAAGGAAGATAAGTTCTAATGCTGATTCTGTGGTTACGTGTTGAGTTTGCCTTATTGTTCTAATAATTCATTTCAAGCTGAGGGACATCTGCTGATTAGGGCAGTGGCTGCCAACCATTACAAACTACTTTGCTCCTTTTGAGGGTCTGATTCTTGCATACACCAACTTCCACCTAATTTAAAAGCTACTTGTTTACAAGATCAGACATAAAAATTCAGAAGTGTCACAGCACACGGTTACTAAAAAAATGTTTACTTTCTCATTTTTACCGTGTTATTATAAAATAAATCAATTGGAATATCAGTCAATTGAAAAATACATATTGTATTTACAGTTTAGCATATAGTATGTAATGCAGTATAAACAAGTAATTGTCTACATGCAAGTTTAGCTTGTGTTGACTTCTCTAGTACTTTTTATGTAGCCTATTGCAAATCTAGGCAAATATCTAGATGAGTTCAGGTACCTCCTTGAAGACCTCTGAATATTCGTAGGAGTACACATAGTAGGGGAAGTTAGTCATAACTAAATTTTGTGTTGTTTTTGAGAAGTGCTCCCTGTAATGACTTTTTGGTGATAAAATTCCAAATTTAAACCTAAATCTAAAAAACTGGATCAATCATTGCTAGTGTTGGGACAAGGTCTTCCAAGTATTAGTGGCAAAAGCTTGAAATAACCATGGCAAGCCCATTATCTAGAGAATAGGAATGACTCCAGTCATCTGAAGAAGTGGGCTGTGCCCATGAAAGCTCATGATACCATCTACATGTTTTGTTAGTCTATAAAGTGCTACCAGCCCATTTGTTGTTGTTTTTTTATAATAACACAGGTTGTCTTAGAACTATCCAGGTCATTTTTCTTATTATACTGGAAGACTAGATTAATACTACAAAATATTGAAATAAATTCACCAATAACCATCTCCAAACAACTGTAACTGTAACCATCTCCCTGCTAAGGGAGGGGGTTGAGCCCCAAGCCTCACTGGCTGGAGTCAGGCAAGCTGTGTCCAGATCTGACCAATGGGCTGTGCCTTGTAGGGGAAGGAAGCAGCTGAGTGCTACCGCTCCCTGTCCCCCTTTCCTCAGCTGGGGAAATGGCAGTGCAGCAAAGCGCTGCCTGGATGCTTTTCCCCTGCCACTCCAATTGGCCATAATTGCCTGGGAGTGGCAGGGGACTCAGAGCCATGTTCATCCCCAGGGAGCTGTGCCAGGTAAGCACCCCGTCCATCACCCAGACTCCGCACTTCCACCCTGCTCAGGCACCCTACCACACTCCAAGACCCACCAACCTCCATCCTGGTCCTGCACCCTCCCTCCCGCCCAGACCCCACATCCCAAGCCTGCTTCCTTTCAGCCCCTTCCCACACACTGAACTGCTAATTTTTGGCCCTACCCTAGAGTCTAGTGGGGCCCATACAATCTACTAGCCCAAGCCCCCCTTGGTGAGATGTGCAAGAGGAATTTGGGAAGTGTCTCTCTGCTTCTCAGTCAGGGGCCATGTCAGTGAAGTGGGGTTTTTGTTTGGTTTTTTTGTTTTGTTTTTTTTGCTTCTCGCTTTTGTGCAGCTGCTGGCTGATTTTTCTGTAGGTCATCAGCCCCTGTCTCAGTATGCAGTCTAAGGTCACTGTTTTGTTTTGGTTTTTTTGCTTCTCGCTTTTGTGCAGCCACTGGCTGATTTTTCTGTAGGTCAACAGCCCCTGTCTCAGTATGCAGTCTAAGGTCACACCTAAATAGACCAGTTCTACTTCATGCTTCACTTTCTTATCATTCAGATAAGCATTCAGTTCTTGGTCTGTGCTAGCATGATGAAGATGGAACAAACTGGAGACTATATTTACGTTGTGTGGCTGGAGGTGCCAAGTTCTACAGTAGTCAGCTAACTTTATCATGTCCTGGCTTAAGGTGGCATCAAGCTCATGAAACATCTCAGATAAATGAACTTATGTCATCTGCATAAATGAACTTTTGTGACTCCATTTTTGGCAGGTCACTGATGTAAAGGTTGAATGAGGTTGGAGAAAGCCAGAGCCCTGGAGTAATCCATTTCTCTGTCATCTCCAAATACTCATCATCTTCCTTATGGACACTGATCTGTCTATTCTGGAGAAACAGTTCAACGACACCTGTGATCCAAGGTAAGAGGACTCATAATATATTCACAAGCAGGCCAGTGTGCCATGCCATGTTTTAGGCTGACGTTAGGTCAATGAAAACAGTGCCTGTTTTCAAATTTCTCTGGACACCATAAATACTGCTGAAGAAAGAGTGGAATAGTTATCATGACTGTTTTTTCCTGTGCTATTTGCATTAATAAAAGCAATTTCATTGCCCTCCTTCAATAGAGTCATATTAACTCATTTGATTTGGCATAACTTTCAGGACTTTCTCCATGGATACCTCTTCACTGCACAGCACTGCTTCTTTTGGACATACCTACACAGCACCCCGTCATGGGCATAAATAACTGTAGTTGTAGTTGGTGAAGCATGGCATGGGCAAGTGGAGTACAGATACGCCTGAAGGATGCAGGAATATCCACTTGAGAACATACCTCAAATATGTCTATTCAGCTCAGCTTGCCTCCGCATCCACACATATCCTTTTAGCAATGTATTGTCCTGCTGCCCCCCCCCCCCTGCCCTGCTGGCACCTTTTCCCTCACAGGAAAACACTCCCACAGCAAAGACAGCTGGTGGCTCTCTGTGGATGCAGCCTTTCCCAGCTTCAGGGAAAGACTCTGGCAGAGGGAAGACAGTGGGGAAAGGAGCAGGTCCTTACTTTAAAGAAAAGCTTTGGCAGTGGGGAGCTGCTGAAACCTTTCCCTGCTGCCTCCCCTCTTCCAGAGCCTTTCACTGAGAAATGTAGCTACACACTGCAGAGGGGACACAGACTGCTTTTCAGTGCAGCATGAAGTTACACATACAATACACCCTGCCACCAGTAGTGTGTAGTGTGGACATATTCTATAATGCTCTCACATAATTAGCCTCCTTCCATTCTGTATGCCTTCCTATGCACTTGTATTTAGCAAACTACCTTATATGGAAATTCACCTCTCACATTTAATCCTAACCCTTTCCATTTTTACATTATCTGAGAGAGAGAACCTGCCATTCCCTTCTCTAATGATCAGACTGCAATCCCCTGACCCAGGTAGAATGGTACATCACTGGAAAGTAATCTTAATGAAGTCAGTCTTTTGATGTAACATATTATTCAGCACGGGTAATGGATCACAATTTGGCCCAGAGTGAGACTACTCATAATTAAATCACTGAAGGACTCCACAGAACAGCTCATTAATTCCAAATATATATGTCTGCCTCATGATAGGCAACTGAGACTTAAAGTACAAATGCAGTCAATGTGGTACCTTAAGTGAAAGTACATAATTTTGGGAGTAAAAAAAGCTTTTCCCCAGCCTATTATACCTTCAATTCACCTTCGCTCTTTACTCGCCACTCCCTTTACCTCATTGCACACCCAGGATATTTTCTTTCCAACAAGTAGTAATGTATCGCTCTGCCTTAAATGTGAATTGGGAAGGGGAAGTTTACATTCTCTCAATATAAACAAAATATTAAAGTTATCACTTGCTTAAGATGGAGGAAGGAAGAGACAGAAGTATGAGGTGGCAAATTAGCTAGTTCTTAACATTTTAAAACAGGTATTTTCTTTTCAGTACTGTGTCAGACCCATTTCTCTGCTTCTTAAGGACTCCCCCTCCCCCATCCTCACCACACAAGAGTGTGGAGATTTTTCCTTCTTCATTAATAAGCAGTAAATAGCTGGGAGTGGTGATATTTTGTGCTTCTGCAAGTTGAAAATTGTATAGAGGAACCAATAAGAGCAGAAGAATTATACTGTAGTAGTCACTTGGAAGCGAGATTTGTATATACACAGTACAACTATTGAGTAATAGCCATATTGTGATCGTGCAAATCATACAGCCATAATCAGAGTGAAGGGACTTGTATAAACTCAAAATCTAGAGGTCAGACAGGACCATCATTATCTTCTAGTATGACCTCCTGCACATTGCAGGCCACGGAACCTTCCCTTCCCTTCAACCTCTCCTCTCTCCAGTAATACACCCCTAACCTTTGGCTGAGTTACTGAAGTCCTCAAATAGCAGAAAAATTATGAAGCACAGTTCTGCCTCTGAAACTGGCAGCATGACTGCACTTTGGCTGAGAAGTACATTTCAGTATAATTTTACTATAGCTTCTATTGCAATATTTATTTACAATTTTTGGATGGGAACAGACATTGTAATAACTACATATATTGTAGATACACTTGGTGTACTTTCTTATTTGATATGGTTTTTTACTTCACTTTCTATAAGAAAATCTCTAATAGCAATTACACTATATATTGTGAGTATATGGGCCAAATTTTCAGCTTGTGTAGATCACTGTGTACCATAGTACATTGTATGGAACTAGATCATTCTCTCCCACTAAATTTTTAACCAATATTTTTTAAATCCCGCCCCCCCCCGTGTTAAAAGAATATAAAAGTCTTGCAAAGTCAAACACTCAAGTTTTGAAAAGGCAAAACTAAGGTTGCCCATGCAATCTTATTTCAGCCCCCTTGTGTATATTTGGTTCAGGTGACTTGGGCAGTATCACATAGGAGTTCTGTGGCAGAGGCAGGGGTAGAATCCCCGTGCAGCATTCAAGTGCCTTGTCCATCAGACCATTGTTTCTTTTCTCACAAACCCTTTCCTCATCCATTACACTCCTTCCTGAGGGTGCTTTGTGAGTGAGGAGCAGTTCTAATCTCTAAGTCGCATTTCTAGGTTGAGCATTGAGCAATGATCAGGGTCTCTGCTTGGTAACCCCTCTGAACCACTTCTTGTGGCCCTGTTATGCCCTCCTCCCCTGGTTTCTATATTTTCTTCATTTTTTGTTCCCACAATCATTTGCCTAATGGGCTTAATGGGCTCAGCTCCCCTGGAGGGCCTTTTGTTTTGGATGGGCCTAGGCCCACCTGTCCTATACCATGATAGGGGAACACCTTCCAACATCTGCAATAAATGAAGCAGGAATCCTACAGCTAACAGTCTCCATCACTACACAGCCCCACTGACCTCCAAAGCAGCTCCTTACCATGCACTGAGTTAGCCAGGGGGCTGATAGGAAAAAAACCCCAGCTTGTGATCATGTTATTAAAGAGTGTATCAAAATGTATATGCCTAAAGTGGCTGAATTAAGATTGCAAAAACAACCTTACTTTTGAGTGCATGACTCTGCAACTTACACTAACTAGTCATGAATATATATACAGTTGTGATCATTTTGGAAGTTCTTTTTTCAGTGGGTGTGCTAAAAAGTTCATAGTGTAGTAAAGATTTTTAACATGTTCCTTTTACTTAAAAATGGAGAATGCCATTACAACTAGTAACAACTCTAAAACAGCCATGATTTCATTTTAAGTGCATCAAGTGTTCCTCTTTACTGACAGGTAATTTTACCTGTTTGAGGAAGTATTCCCATATTCTTATAATGATGAGTACTTCCAGGACTGATTGTTCCTTTGCTATTAGCATAAAGAGAAAAAAATTCTTTTTCACTGCACTTGCTGTACTTTTGACATCTACAGTGGTAAACATTTGCTAAAGTGTCCGCCAGTTTGGGACACCACAATTTTTGAGTGTTTCTCTTAAAACAGCTTCTTCTAGATACTCAGCAGATGTGGTGTACTGCTTCAGCATTGTCTTCCATGGAGGTATAGTATTACACTTTACACTCAACAAATAGTCCTGTGGAACCTTAGGGCACATCTACACAGCAGGGTTAAACTCTTTATTTTGAAATAATGGGCTTGTTGTGTAGATGTGCACTATGTTATTCCGAAATAATGCTACTGTGTAGATATAACCTTAGAGATGAACAAGGGTATAGGATCATGAGCTTTCATGGTTAAAACCCACTTAATCAGATGAGTTGGAATAGAAATACAGAATCCAAGATATATATATAGCAGCTAAAACAGTTACCTGTCAATTGTAGGACCCTTGTTAATGAAGCTAATTAAGTAGGCTGGATGTGTCCCATTCATAGTGAAATGCGAATGAAAAAGGCATGGGAAATTACCTGTGTAGTGCATTAGCCAGTTAATATCTTTATTCAAGCCCAGGGAGACAATGTCAAAAATGCAAATTAACTCCAGTTCAGCAGTCTCTCTCTGTATGGCTCCTGAAATTCCTTTGTAGAAGAATGGCTACTTTTAAATCCAACTCAGTGTAGGCACTCAAACTTAAGGCATTCAAAGTCAGTGAACACGTTTCAAAATTTAGCTGAATTGATGTCTACACTAGGGAGTTATTTCAAAATAATCGAAGCCACACTACCAACTCCATTATTTTGAAAAAATAGGCTGGTTATTTTGAAATCTGTACTCCTGCTTTCCTCAGGGAATAACTTTAATTTTGAAATTGTTATTTCGAAATAGCGTTAGTGTGGACGATCCAGTGCCGCTAATTCGAAATAATTGAATTATTTCGAATAATTCAAAATAATTATTCCAGAGGCCTTCCACAGCTGCAGTTCTGACCGCTCTGTCATATCCACTGCTCCCCTTCTCCTGTAGAAATTAAAACTCCAGGCAGCAGGAAAAGGGCTTGTGCCACATGGTGAGCTTTGCAAGCCCCGTGCCACATAGCAGGATCTGAGGGAACCAGGACAGACCTCAGTGCTCTCAGAGCCTCCAATGGCTGCCAGCACTCCTGCTGCTCCCTCGGTTGCCACTGGCAAGAGAGCTCTGGCCTGAACTGGTGCAGAGATCCTGGACCACACTGAGGTCTGGGGGAAGGAAACCAACCTCCAGGATCTCCGCACCAGAAAAGCGAAATGCAGACGTCTACGACTGGATCGCCACTAGCCTGGCTGACAAAGGCCACAATTGGACACTTACCAAGGTCCAGATGAAGGTCAAGGACCTCCAGCAGGCCTACCACAAGGCCAGGGAGCAGAGCGGATGCTCCTGGGGTGGCACCTCACACCTGCTTCTCCTTCAAGCAGCTGGATGCAATCCTGGGAAGAGGGCTGGTCACTTCCCCTCCCAACCCCCAGAAGCACTCTTTCTGGCATGCAGCATCTGCAGCCCACACACAGCTCCCCCAAACCCTCCCCCCCCAGTGGGTAGGGATAGAAGTTCTCTTTCTGTGGGATGCCACCAGCGCCAGACCTGGCATGTGGGGGACACAGTAGGAGGCTGAGCCACCCCATCCCCCCACTCCCATCCGCAGGCTCCTGGCCTGGCTGGCACCTTCCCATGCCTGCTTGTTCCCAGACTGTGGGTGTAGTGATGCTCCCCTGGAAAGTCTAGGCAGCATAAAGCCTTGCTTAAAGCACATTGCCATCATCTGAACCGAGACCTTCAGTGTCGGCTCAGAGAGTAGGGCGAGGCTTCATGCACACTGTCTCCTGGGATGACTGCCCTTGTCACTTTTCTTCAGAGCTGGGTCAGCTGCGAGCTTGGTGAATCCTCCACATCCCATGCAATCTACCCAACTCCACAGGATCTGAAGGTGGAAGAGAACCTGCGAGGACATGATGTGGGAGCAGATGGCTGGCCTTCAGTCCCTCGTTCGGGGGCTTGAGGAGGAGCATCAGGAGCGGGCTGCTAACCGGGAGTAGAGGAAGGCTGCCTGGGACCAGCTTGCATACAAACATGAGTCCATGTGCTCCTCCCTCACCTCAGTGATGGAGTGCATGGCTTCGTACATTGAGCCGGCCACCAGCCACCTCCCCACCCCCCCATGGCTTCCCTTCCTAGCCCCCCCCCCCAGGGGTCACCGTGGCCCCAGAACACGTAATGGTGGGAGCTCTCAGGCAGCTGAAACCTCCCAACCAACTGGAGGCAGGCACCAGTCCCAGCCCCATCCTTGAACCTTCCTCTTCCCCCCTTCCCCATTCCACATTCTTTCCCCAGTCCCTCTCCTGTTGTATATCCCCCTGTTGTTTCAGAAAAGAAGGCTTTATTATTTGCTCTGCAGGAAAGGGGGAGAGGATGAGATGGCAAAGGGAAGGGTGGGGGAAGAAAGGCAGACAGAGGGAATGCCGGGGCCCCTTGTGAAGGGGCATGGGAGAGTCTTACAGCTGGCCTTGGACGAAACTCTCCCTCAAAGCTTCCCTGATGAGCACAGCCCCTTGATGTGCTCTCCTGATGGCACTGGTGTCCGGCTGCTTGAATGCCCTGGCCAGCCATTCAGCCTCTGCCCCCCACATTAGCAGAAAAGTCTCCCCTTTGTTCTCACACAGGTTTCGGAGCATACAACAGGCCACCACCACAAAGGGGATGTTGTGCTCGCTGAGGCCCAGATGGGTGAGGAGACTCCTGAATCCCCCCTTTTAATGACCGAACGCACACTCCATGACCATGCAACAACCTGCTCAGCCTGGCATTAAAGTGCTCTGTGGAGGGGTCCAGGCTGCCCATGTAGGGCTTCATGAGCCACTGAAGCAAGGGGTAGACTGTGTCGCCAAGGACTCCGATGATGCGGTCAGGGAAAAAAGTACTGGTCAGCTTTCAGAACATTCAGGAGTTCTAGAAGCACTCGACGTTGATGTTGGTGAAGCATCCCTTGTGATCCACGAGGGCCTGCAGCACCACGAAGAAGTACCCCTTCTTGTTTTTGCCATCTGAGGCCCGATGGTTGGAGGCCTAATTTTCAGTAGCAAGCTCTAAACAGTAAGGGTGCATTTACATAGCACTTACTTCAAAATAGAGCACTCTTCCTCCAACTTCTCTTACTCCTTGTACAATGAGGGTTAGAGGAGTTGGAGTAAGAAGTCCTCCAGCTTGACAGTATTTTGACATTATTTCAAAATAACTGCCTGCTGTGTAGATGTAGACTAAGTGATTTCAAAATAACACTAGTTATTTTGAAATAATGTTGTTGTGTAGACATACCCTAAAATGCATATCCAGAGCAAATATACAGTTTCTAAACTTTTGATTTTCAACTCTTCATCTGCTTTTGATGGATTATGTGACAAAAGAGGTTAGGGAATTACTTCATTTGTTATCCCATAATTAAGTGAATAGTGCCACAGCTAAAATTCGACACTCTGCGCGTAGGTCTCAACAAAGACGCTAACTATCTTACCCATTACAAAGATAGCTTCCCCAATTATCACCTCTAATACCATTAGCTCACAGACATTTACCTCCCCGCATCCCCTTTCTGTTCAGAAATGTGATTTGTCCTTTTCTTATGTGTTCATTTTTTTAATTGTATCCTTTGGTATATATGGTTGTGACTATTTTCTTCCACTATTTGATCTGAGGAAGTGGGTCTGGCCCATGAAAGCTCATCATCTAATAAACCATCTTGTTAGTCTTTAAAGTGCTACATAGTCCTGTATTTTGTTAAAGATCACAGTGACATTGTAAAAGTTGCTCCTTGTTTGTCTCTGCTCTGTCTTTGTAGCATCATTCAGATGAAGGAAAGAGATGGACCTCCGGGTGGATACGTAATATAAAACATTGCTACTGCTTCCCAGTTTCATATACACTTTTAGAGAAAATATATAGGGACATGTTCTCCATTCCATTTTCTTGTTTTGCTGTTGTTGCCAGCTGCTCCTATTTTTACCCTTTCTCATTCAAAGAAGTTTTATAAGTTCGCCGTAAAGTTGTTGCCCTGGAAACAATGTTTATTTTATGGCCCAGGGTTTTTTCCCTCACCTCTTCTGTTGCCAACAAAGGAAAACACTGCTCAGTGATTTTAAAACTAAAGATTGTTAAGCCAGAAGGATTTCTTTGTTTCACTGAATTGGGCCTATTTGCCCTTTATACTTCTATTCCAAAGGACAATATATGGCAGCTGCCTATCATATAAAATGAGATTCCATCTGAGACTAAGTGTAGTCAATACTGTTGTCTGATAGCATCAGATCTTACAAGCTACACAAAGTCAGACTGTGTCAATAACTGAATGAGGTACATTTAAGGAATATATATGGCATATTGGGGTGCATTAGTAGGAGCATTGCCAGCAGATTTAGGGAAGTGATTATTCCTTTTTATTTGGCACTGCTGAAGCCACATCTGGGGTATGTCTAGACTACAAGCCTCTTTCGAAAAAGCCTCTTTCGAAAGAGAGAGTCTAGACTGCAACCAATTATTTTGAAAAAGTGAGATGCTTTTTCGAAAGAGAGCTTGTAAAATGAGGTTTACTGCGGTCGAAAAAACCGCCACATTCTTTCAATTTAATTTCGAAAGAACGCAGCAGCAGTCTAGATGGAGGGGAAGTTTTTGCGAAAAAAGGCTACTTTTAAAAAAACCCTGTAGTCTAGACACACCCCTGGAGTATTGTGTCCAAGTCTGGGCCCCCCATTACAGAAAGGATGTGGATATATTGGAAAGAGTCTAGCAGAGGACAACAAATATGATTAGGGGGCTGGAACACATGATTTATGGGGAAAGGCTGAGGGATTTGGGCAAAAGAGTGAGGGGGGTTTAATAGCAACCTCCAACAATCCTGGCTTGACAAAGCCCTGGCAGGGATGATTTGGCTGGGATTGGTCCTGCTTTGATCAGGGAGTTGGACTCGACCTCCTGAGGACTCTGCCAAACCTATGATTTTATGATTCTATGATATAAATACCATAGAAAGCTGTGTTGGTGGTCATTCCATCTTTACTGGGATGGATCAGTGTACCAAAACAGTGTTGATGGAATCTCAAGCAATACCCCCTTTAAGTTAAAAGTAAAATCACAGTGCTACTCCTGCTATTAATTACTGATGAGTACTAAGCATCCTATGGCAGTTTCTGCCAAGAGGCAGCATGTTAATGTCAAAGCCAAAATCTTAATTTGTACAGTTATATTCTGTTTACCACCCACCATTTCCCTCCCATTGCCACCAATCCCATAGTAATTCCAAATGAATATAACATTCTTTAGTTCCTGTATTAAACTACTATGTATCATTTGCTGTGTGTTATTTCACAGCTGAAGTGTTTTTCCTCAAGGTTCTTCACTGGTGAATGAATTAGTCTTTCGTACACAGTTTATATGTCCATTTGTAAAGCATTTAGAATAAAGGAATTATAATTATTTAAGACATCATTTGTTAACAGTCTAAATTTAAATCTGAACTTTCCTCTCTACTATGTCCTTTCCCCTCTGCTATATCTCTTTTGATGTGTTGGAATAAACTTGTTTGTTACAGCAACATTTCCAATACTGCCATAAACAAAAATGTGTATTTTAGCTCCTTTTTAAAGGTTTTTTTTTCATTCAGATTGCCAAACTGATCTCACTTCCATTACATGGCTTTTTCACTGAAAATGTGAGCACATTTTTCTTTGCCAGTACCATTGGTCAGCAAAGCCTCAGGTATGGCATCCTTCCAAAAAGCAAAATTGAAAACAAACAAAAAGTCTGACTGCTAAGTCAGGGAAGGCTTTACATCTCTGAATGATTGACAAAGATGGACAGAGATAAATATAAGTGCTTAAATAATTAGAGTTTGATATAATGATACATAAATATAAGCTTTGGGAGCTGTGAAGTGGTTTGGGGGCTTTTGGGATGGCATGCTAGTCATTTAAAGATTTAAAGATGCTGAATCTAAATGGAATTGTCAGTTCTATCCTGTTGGGAGCAATGCTTTGGACATTTGGATGAAGAATTCTGAACAGATTTAACAGGTGCACTTGTCATTTTCAATGTTGCAATTGAGTCTTTTTCTTTTAAAAACGTTCAATGAAAGGAAAAGGCCTTCCTTTATCTTACCAAAAGAACTCTTTTTTTTTCTTCATCCGTATTATAATTTCAAGCTGATTGGCTTTGTTTGTGTTTCTATTATGCACATACACATACACAAAACTTGTCATTTAACAAACTTAACAATCTATGTAGTGCAATTAAATCTGAAAAGCAGCTTCATATAAATGTGTTATATGTTTTGGAAGTAATTTTTTATTTCTTCATTAGTATTGTTAAGGGCACACTTTTTGCACTTGGCCTTCGGTAAGCTTATCTGTGCTAAAAGCATTATACAATCACTTTTTTTATTAAGTGTATTTGAAAGACTTGTGATCATGTAAGTTCTTTTTATAGAAAATCAAAATGAGTCCAAATCTTGCCTTTTTAAAAATATAATAAAATACCCTCTACTCACATCTTCATTTAAAAACACACAAATCCAGAAAACAGTCTGATGATATTTTTTCATAGAAGTGGATAAACAGGAAAATTGCATCTTACAGTCAAATTTTCAGTGAGAGAGAAATAAAAATGGTCTTTGGAGATAGAAATTGTATGTATTATTTTAAAATAACTGTAAATGGCTAAACTGGCTAATGCAATTTCTGTACCGAGCTCCACTGTTGAACCTTAGCATGTTTATTTATTAGGAGTATGTTTAACAAAATTCTATCCATTTATATATTGATAATGTCAATAGCTAATACTGATGCTTACTTTTAGGCTGTAAAAGGATTGGGACATATCTTATAGCACTCCTTCCTACCGTACCAGTCTCTGCTCTTGCTAACTCAGCTAATTCTGTCCAAGGTCTCCCAGGGTATGTCTACACAGCAACATTATTTCAACATAACAGTCCACGTCTACACAGCAGGCAGTTATTTTGAAATAATGTCGAAAAACTGTCAAGCTGGAGGACTTCTTTCTGCAACTTCTGTAACACTCGTTGTACGAGAAGTAAGGAAAGTCGGAGGAAGAGTGCTTCATTTAGAAATAAGTGCTGTATAGACACTCCCAATTTTGAAATAAGCTATTCATAGCTCAATTTGCGTAGCTTATTTCGAGTTAAGCCCTGCTGTGTAGATACACCCTCAGGGTACATATATACAACAGGGCAAAAGTAGATTAAGCTATGCAACTTCAGCTACGTCAAATGCATAGCTGAAGTCAAAGTAGCTTAATCTGGCTTTTCACACTGTCTACAAAGAGCACTCTTCCCTTACTCCTTGTGAAATGAGAATTACAGAAACCACAGTAAGAAGTCCTCCAGCTCGCCATTATTTCAAAATAATGGCTTGCTATGTAGATGCACTCTTTGTTATTTCTTTATGTAACTGACGTTATATATAACTTCTTTATATAACTGATGTTATATAGTACTGACACTCTATATAATTGATGTTATTCTGAAATGACGCTGCTGTGTAGACATACCCTCAGGGAACCCAGGGTACATCTACACTTGCTCCCTAGTTCGAGCTAGGGATGCAAATGTAGCCGACTGAAATTGCTAATGAAGTGGGGATTTAAATATCCCACTCTTCATTAGCATAATCTCACCCGTGCGTTATTCCGCTCAACAGCTGATTCGAACCAGGAAGTGCGCTCCGGGACGCGTTAGTTCGACTCAAACCCCTTGGTTCAAACTAATGTTATGCCTCAAAAAATGAGGAGTAATGTTAGTTCTAACCAAGGGGTTTGATTTGAACTAACGCGTCCCCGCTTCATTAGCAATTTTGGTCGGTTACATTTGCATTCCTAACTCGAACTAGGGAGCAAGTGTAGATGTGCCACAAGGGAAGCAATTTACAGCAAGGTTAGTTGTTTTACTTAATCCTTCTTAAAAAATAAAATCAAAACTTGCAGATGCTTCCCTATAAAGTCTGTGAGACCAAATAGTCACTTTCTCAATACCTCCAGTAACTAACATTTCCTGGCCTTCACCTCAGAGTCTCATGAGTAAAGGACTCCACACAATCTCTCCTATCTGTTTTCAGGCATGGTTCCTCTTTGCAGTAGCTCCAGCAGCAGTCCATTGGGAGTGCTACCCATAATATTTCCAGAGGGTTTTGCCATCCATTCATTTGCCGTTGCCTTCTTTTATAAAGGTCAGCTATGTAAGCTTCATCTTGGGTAAAGTGAGCAGGGTAATCAGCCAGCTAGTTCTAGGTGTCTGGCCCCAGAGTAGTGATATTTCTTATAAAATGCACACAAGCAATATTTTTCTATTTTTATCAAACTATATTCTCACATTTTCACAGAAATTGTGGGGTTTAAGCATTTTTTCAGTTTTTATCCTTTTAAATTTTCATAGAGGCAGTAAAATTAAGGGAGGTGATTATTTAATAAGAGTAGATGTTAAGATTTAAATAGCTAAAGCTTTATAATCCTTAGAACAGTGTTTCTCAACCTTTTTTTTTATAAAGCACCCCTTTAAAAAAATAAGTACCCCCCTTTAAAAAAATAAGTACCCTCAGTACCTAAAGTTTTCAGACACACACAATTTTTTCTACCATTGCAACACATTTGTTTAAACAACTTAATCGTAGCCGGGCGGGCGATGAAATTTTTGGGTGTAAAAAATACAAAAATAATAAAGTGCTGTAAAACTTAAAACAAAAATTCAGTTTTCTTAAAATTTCAGTTGTGTTGACATACCCCCCAGACTTCTCTCGAGTACTCCTGAGGGTACTCATACCATTGGTTGAGAAACAGTGCCTTAGAACATAAAGTGTCAACTTCATGTCAAAAAGGCAAAGTAAATGTCTTTAAATCAAATTGTAGTTCTCAAGCAGCACTTTTCTCACTTTGCTTATCCATTAGTTTTGATTATCATCAAGGGAAATATTTTTTATTGTTCCGTGGACAGCGAAATCAAAGTTCACCAACATTTACAGAGAAAAATTTAATCGTTCAGGCCTCATTATGAGGAACTCTATTCAGGAGAACAAATCCTATTCGTGACCTTTCTGTCTGAGGTTATCTAAAGGTCATCTCTCCTCCTTGTCAGATTTCAACCATTCAAGTACCTTTTTGAGATATATTCTTGAAATTTAGTACACATTACACGTGTATTGTTGTCTGCAAACAAGAAGGAACGTGGCATTTGACATTTCTATCACAGGTCACGAAATGTCATTTTAACAATTTGCCAACACATAACCAAGCAGGAAATGGTCATAAGTTTGAAGCCTCCAATCTGGAGAGAGGAAGTTCATCACACATCATCAGCTCTACTTAATGGATTTTTGCCAAGAAAATTGTCAGACAAACAAGTCATGGGTGTTGATGTTGATAGCTGTGTTCACCCAAAACTACAAGCTGTTATATATTTTAATAGTATGTGCAACAACTTTATACTGTGGTGATTGGTGCTTTCTAATTACAGAGGAAATGTACTAATGAATGTATTGTTTACATATGCAATTTAGGTGTCCATGTTTGAAAATATAGCTCTGTGAATTTGACATATTTGGAAACTGATTTTTGGTAGGCAAAACCTGGTTTCTAAGATTTTCATAGAAACATGCAATTATTTAAACACTAATAATGTGGTCCACAAGGGTTACATTCTAAATTCTCAGATATGTTATCCTGATCCTTCCAGCTGTCCTACATGGACAGATGACTCTGTCCATGCAGAGTGTTACTGACTTCAGGTGGTCTCTATCTTAATGCAGGTGGCCAGCATCCCTCACCAGCTAGTAGAAGAGAGGCTTTGAAACAGCTTGATGTAATTCAACACCACCTATCTCCCTTTCAAAGCAGTACAAATTCATCAAGATGTAAGTAAGGAATCACATGATTTTGGGGCTGAAATCCACACACACAAAAAGAGGAAAATGCCCCACTTTTGCTCACTTTATATTTGCTTGTTGTGTCATGTCTATTTAGATGGCAAGCTTTGTGGAGCAATGACTGCATCATTTTCACCTTCTAGCATATAACACACTATTAGGAGCTAAATACTTTAATAATTATTGGAAGCTTTGATTCCCATTAGAGATTAGAAAATGCCACAACTAATATTGCCTTTTACGTACATAATTAAGAAATGCAACAGCAGTCTTTATGAACTCCTTATTAAGGATGTTTCAAAATGTATTAGGAATGCATAATCTGATAGTCTATCAAATATTTTAATATAGAATTTTAAGTTGTATAAAGTATGCTGTTCATTATTTGTATTACAGCATCTTCTAGATGCTTTTGTCAATACTAGGGCCTGTTCTGTGAGCCATTGTACATGCGCATAGGAAGAAAACCTACTCTACTCTGAGGATCTCACAAGCTAAATAGAAAAGACAGAAAAAAATGTGGGAGAAAGGTAGCATTATTATCCTTGATTTCCAGATGAGGGTGTGAGTCATGACGAGATTAAGTAATTTACTCAATCACAGAGGAAGGTCACATGGGAAATTGGTGACAGAACTTGGAAATGAATCAGTCTCTTGAATTGTAGTTCAGTGCCTTAACTACAAGATCACCATTCTTTTTTTGATGTAGGAAAAAGCATTGGCTATTCCTACACAGAAAAGACAAAAAAGCCAGTAGAAGGTGCTATAAGGATGCAGCTGACCATGAATATTTATAAAGAAAAGCTATGGAAAGTATTAGCAGGTGATCATATTTGCATATTAGCAATATTAGGATATCATGTGTTTGTCATTGGCTCAATAGAGTTTTTTCATGAGACAGTATTGCAAACAGGTGATGATTTCCTCATAATCATATTGCTGTAAATACACGTAATTTGTTATTTACATTTTAAAAGCTCCTGCTTTCTGTAGAAACATAGAAGATCCTTCTCTCGCTATTATAAATAACATTAGTTTAACCTTGGGGATTTATTATGTATAAATTTGGAACTAACAAGTGCTGGTGTGTTTGCAGTTTGAATGCCCTTAAAACAGGGGTGGGGAATCTTTTTTGCATTGGGGGCCACTGACCCACAGAAGAATCAGTAAAGGGCCACACACAAAAACCCCTCACTGATGTTGCACACAACTGAGAAGGAGAAAGACACTCCCCACATTCCCCTCACACACCAGAGCCTAGGGGGGCTCAGCCTAGTATATTTTTTGTGCTCCAGCCCCATGGTGAGGCAGCGGCAGGAGGGAGGGGCTAGAGGTTCAGCACAGGCTCCCCAATGCAGGGGGGCAGGGCTGAGCCTCAGGGGTTGGATCCAGACAAGTTGGGGACCCCATTCAGCCCCCGGGACTGAGGTTCCCCACGCCAGTCTTAAAAGATATTCCTTCTAAAGAACAAAGACCCGTATAAGTAAATTGTTCTTTGTGCTATGCTGTAAAGAAGTATTTTGAAGGAAAAATATAAACATGTCACTGTCTTCATTTGTGATGAAAGGGCAGAGCCTAAAAAAGGTGCAGTGACATTTAGAAAAGAGCACACTAAGGCCCATTTTTCAAATGAGGTTACTTAGAGCCCACTCCAAAGTTTACATGGAAGACTTCCTTAATTTTTTCAACAGGCTTTGGATCAGGGTGTAAAGTGAGAATGGTGTTTCTGTATAAATACACTTAAGTTGTCACATATTATTAGAGTTATACAAACATTAAGACAATATGCAAACACACATGAAATCAGCCTGTGAAAGCTGCATCTGGATTTGCATGCATCTGCATTTGCAAAGCAGTAATCTTTCTACTTGATATTTTTGTTCATGATTAAAAATCTGTCCATTGAAACTGGAAGCTACTTTTTGTCTCTTTTCATATATCCTTGATGGTTTCATGCCATGTTCATTAAGAAAGGGCACATGTTATTGCCACGGTGTCCCTGTTTGAGCATATTCCATTTGATCAGGAGGGTCAGCAGAAGCCATTTTAATATGGCTTTTCAGACATGGAATCTCTGCTTGGCTGCTCTTTCTGGTGCAGTTTAAGGAAAGCATGATTTCTAATTTTTGAAAAGTGACCACACATGGAAGAATCACGGTTTGTGTAATTAAAGAGGAAATGAGAGGGAGGGAATGGAAAGTAGCTTTGAGGTTGTTTTTCGCAAAATTTCCACAACTTCCTCACTCCAAACGCAACAAATATATTATTATATTTGATAGGGCACAGGTCTCACAAAGGACTAGTGCAGTAGCTGCAGCAGAGGCAGACAGCTAAGCCTGGATGAGTGGCAATGGTTTTGTATTATTTTTATCGATCAGTGTGTGAACTATCGCATGGTGATAACTAATTTAAACTCCTGAAATATTATTTGGCATCTGTCTATTCTTGTTGTGCTGCTGCACAGAAACTCCTCATGATAGTTAAGTGTATGATAATTGGCAATGTGAAGCTCTGGGATTGGAGAAGAATAGGCCTTCTGCCTAGACTGTCACTCCTGAGGCCCTGAACATGAAGATTTGGCACCTTCTGCTCTTTCCTCTGCTACTATAACAAAAATGCCACCCATTTTAAATGTATAATAATTATACAGCTGTAAATAAGACATCTATAGAGAGAGAATTATATCAATGTAGTGCTGGAAGGGATCTTAATAGGTCATGTAGTTCATGCAATTGCACTGAGGTGGGATTAAGTAACCGAACCTTGTCATAGCTCCTGGTAGTAACAATCAGCTTCTTGACCACACAGAGCATGAAAACTAGAGGGAACTATAAACCCTTGGCAGGTTCAAGAAGTCCATCAATAGGCGGTACAATTTTACTCCCTTCATGAGCCAGGGGTCTCATCCAAAATCTATGGAAGTCAAAATGGGAGTCTTTCCTTTGACTTCAGTTGGCTTTGAATCACCCTCTTGGGCCTTTGTTATGGCAATGCTAGAAAACCAAAACCACCTAATGACTAGAGCTATGCAGAAGAGTATTCACACCATATGGAAATCAGAGACATCCACTCAGACTTCCTTTCCATTGCAAGGGACAAAGTTCTGATGTAGAAAGGGGTGATTTTGTGTTGATTTGCCACTTTTGTGAGTAAAGAAGTGCCAATGTTCCTGTGAATAAAGAAAAACAGAAGAAAATGAAAATGATTGGATTTCAAGTAAATGAAGTGGCTGTGTGTTAGTGGCTTGGTGGATAGAGTGCAATGTATTGTATCAACACTTGCATCAACAAAGTAAGGATCAATGTGATGTCTGCTCTTTTAGCTAAAATTGGTTAAGTCCTGAGAACACTGTAAGGAGAACACTGCAATATAAGGAAAACATTGCAATGCCTAAATAAAGGCAGCAACCCTGATAAAACGATTTGCTTGCTCCTGAGCAGGGTATTCCAAAGAGGTGACAATAATATGTTAGGTCCCAGGTATAACTTGTCCCACTAATTCACAAAAACTTTTGGCGTCTCTATTTGTCATGGTTGTTTAATATGGGTATGTCTACACTTGCACCCTAGTTTGAACTAGGGATGCAAATGTAGGCATTCGAAATAGTCAATGAAGCGGGGATTTAAATATCCCGCGCTTCATTAGCATGATCTCGCCGGCACGTTACTCCGATCAACAGCTCTTTTGAAAGTGAAAGTGCGCGCCAGGACGCGTTAGTTCAAACCAAACCTCTTGGTTCGAACTAATGTTACTCCTCATTTTTTGAGGAGTAAACGTTAGTTCTAACCAAGGGGTTTGGTTCAGACTAACGCGTCCTGGCGCCCACTTTCACTTTCAAAACAGCTGTTGATAGAAGTAACGCGCCGGCGAGATCATGCTAATGAAGCGCGGGATATTTAAATCCCCGCTTCACTGACTATTTTGAATGCCTGCATTTGCATCCCTAGTTTGAACTAGGGTGCAAGTGTAGACATACCCTATGTGACTAATTTTAAGCTTTGCCTTTAATGGAACTGCTCATGTGATTGAAGTTAAACATGTACATAAGTACCTTGCTGAACTGGATGCTATAATTATGTGATGATGTGCTATGTCATATAGAAAAGGGTAAATGAGGGTCTGCATCAAGCTGTTCCAGGTGAAACTATTTGGTTCTACCTAAGTAGTGGCAAGTTTGTTACCCGGTCTTATTTACTTTAAACTTATACAAGTTTCTAAATCACAAATCAGCTTCCAAGCATTAATAATAAATTCACTTGAATTGATTCTTACTATACTTCTGGAGACAAAGGGCATGTCTACACTGCAAGGCTAAAGCCAAATTAAGCTACGCAACTTCAGCTATGTCAGTTGTGTAGTTTAAGTCGAAGTAGCATATTTTGGCTTTTGGTGCTGTCTGTACAGCAGGAAGTCTAAGAAAGAGCACTCTTCCTCTGACTTGCCTTAGTCCTCATAAAATGAGGGTTACAGGAGTCAAAGTAAGAAGTCCTCCAGCTCGGCATTATTTTGACATTATGTAAAAATAACTGCTTGTAGTGTAGTCGTGGTCTATATTATTTCAGAATAATGTCAGTTATTCCGAAATAACAATCCTGTGTAGACATACCCAAAGTATTATTCTGAAAAGCCTTTTTAGATTTTCATTGTATTTAGCAGTGAAAACATTTTTGTTAAACATCCAAGACCTCTTGGCTTATTAAAATATGCAAATTGCTCTAACACTTTGTTTAATTGCTGTTTCCCTAAACCAAGGAAATCTTTTTTAATTCCTCTCTCCTTTTTCTTTAATTAACACCCATTCCCTATGGGCTAAATGTAACCCAAAAGACCTAGGCTGTAAAATTCCCAACTTATTAAATCTAACTGCAATAATGAATAGCAACAATCAGCAAAATATTTATGTAAAGAAAACATAAAGGTATCCAACTAACATTCACTAGTCATTCGCTTCTAGATGTTTACCTGTAACTTCAAACTTGGATTTCAGAAGATGCAGTGTTATTCTTACTGCTTTAACCATTTTGTCTAAGTAGAAACATGGTATAAAATGAAATAAGTGGTATTCAACATTTTTTTTGTGCCTCACAAAACTTACAAATATACTACCAGTTTGAATCATGCACCACCTTGGTTAGCATTATATGCTGTTACTCCTGTGGGAATTCTGCACCACTGCACAATGCAGAATGTTGCAGACATTAAGTTGTAAATGCAAAATCTCCTGCCCCCCCCACAGAAATGGGCTGCAGCGCTGCTAGCTACCACTAGTGGCCATTGGACCTGGCAGAGCCCAGCTCACACATAGAAGACACTGCTGTGGGGAGGGAGAGGGAGCTAGACGGTTCCTGGTAGCTGTAGTTCCCTGCATTCCACAAGGGAAGAGAGGATGGTGTGCAGGAAATTCAGCAAACATCAGGCTGCTTCTCCCTCTGGATCCCTGGGCTCTGGATTGGGAAGGGGTGTGGGTATCTGAAGGCATGTCTACGCTGGGGAGTTATTTCAAAATAACTCCCCTTATTTTGAAATAACAGGGCGAGCGTCCACACAACAAGCCTGTTATTTCAAAATAAATTATTTTTGAAATAATAACCCCCCCTTTCTTATCAGGAATAATGCCTATTTCAAAATAGTTATTTCAGGAGTTATTATTTTGAAATAATTTATTTTAAAATAAGCATGTAGTATAGACATAGCCTGGGACTCTAAAGTGGGATCTTAGGTATCTGGCCCTATGGCTTGGTTCTGGGGGAAAAAGGGGGCAGAAAAACATGCAGGGAGCCCTGAGCCTCTGACTGGGGAGAGTGGGGACTGATTAATCACCTGTGAGGCTGTGCTGCTGTGCAGTTTAGAGGGAACACTGCTGTGGGGGGATGATTCAACAGCTTGAGTAATTGCAGCCAGGGATCATGTTGTATGTCTGTTTACTATATTTTGAACAAAAAAATATTTTCACACCACATTTTTCTATAGTTTCTGCACACCTTTCATGCCATTGGCTTCAGTGGGATATTGGATGTATGAAGATTTCAGGTTAAATACACACAAAGGAAAAAGAAACACAGTCTTTGGTAGACTGTCATCCTGTGCTGTTGCATGATTTTACCTGGGAAGTGATTCTAGCTTGTCTTACTGAAGAGAACAACATCGCTTAGATTTGTAAATCAAGAATACAGAGTGGACTCAATGATTGGGATGAAGGTATGCAGTTTCCTTACAATGCTAAAGAATTAATGTCTGATTTAGATACATCTAAATATGATTTTCTGTCATGAACATGTGGACACATAATTGACATTCTAGGTCAATGTGACTGACGGCATCCAGACTAACGCTATTTCAAAATAAGTGCTATTCCCTGAGGAAAGCCGGGAGCATAGATTTCAAAATAACCATACCGTTATTTCAAAATAATGGGCTTGGTAGTGTAGGGACACTGCTTATTATTTCAAAATAAGGGGGGTACATTTCGAAATAACTGCCTAGTGTAGACCAAGGCTGAGAAAGAAGCTGGAGAGACTGGGTATGTTTATACTGCAGTTAGACTTCCATGGCTGTCCAAGCCATGTGAAGCTTCAGAGGGATAGGTGAGTTAGTCTGTAACTAGAAAAACAACAAATAGTTTAGTAGCACCTTAACGATTAACAAAACATGTAGATGGAATCATGAGCTTTCATGCATTTCAAGAAGTGGGTTGTACCCACGAAAGCTCATGATGTTTTGTTAGTCTTTAAGGTGCTACTAGACTATTTGTTGGTTTTTAAGTTTTTCAAGCCATCTCATTCAGGCTTGCTGGGCTCTTTAATTGCAGTGTAAGTGTTTGGGTTAGGTTAGCAGCATGAACTCTGGGACACTCCACCCCACAAGCTAGAACCTGGGATCCAAACCATGCTTGAAGATTTGCAGGGCAATTCAACAGACCCTTAGGCTCATGGAGCTGATTCAGTTGGTATGGGCCAGCCATGGGAGTCTCACTGTAGTGTAGACATACACATTAGGTCTGAGGAGTTTTGAGGGCAGAAGATCATTCTGTCTCATGCGTGGTAATCGGGGAGGAGGCGAGGGTTAAAGAAGGAAGGGCCCAGTAATTCTAAAGGGTCCAGGGCTCCAGCTGCTGTCATTATTACTGCACCAGTGGGGTCTGTAGCTCCGGGCCCTTTAGATCACCACCAGAGTGCCAGGTGGCACACTCTGAGTGGTGCGAAAGGGCTAGCAGGGGGAGGCTAGCTCCAAGCCCCACCCCTTCCATTCAATGCCCCATCCCATCCAGGATTGTGGAGTCCCCCTTCCCTACCTTGCCCAGGGGCCTGTTAATTTTGTCAGCCTCCCTGTTCTGTCAGGTAGGGGGGCAGCATACGTCTCTCCCTACAGTACTCTAGCCCCAAGTCTATGGGCTAAGAGAGGATGGGGAAAATTCCCTTCTACTCCTTGTCCTTTTTTTCTAAGAGATTTTCTCCCAACAGGGATCAAGGACCCATTTGGTCGTTTCTCACAGAAATTGCTATTTTGCTCTGCTCTTGTGTTGGACGCTTGCTTGCTTCTCTCTCCAAAACACACATGCTGTCCACAATCTACATCTATGTATAGGGTCCCTTGAAATTCCCAGCAATGCAATACCTACCATGACCATGAAATCTGGTGTCCTCCCATGAAATCTGGCCTTTTGTGTGCTTTTACCCTAGGCCAGTGTTTCACGCTGCCTTCAGGACAACTGAGGAGTGGTACTTGTAATGTTGCCCGTCTTTGTTAACTTGTGCAAATGTTTAACAGATGGGTTAAGAGCTGCAGTATACAAATCCTGAGAACTATTTTGCACCTTACCTTTTTAGTGTTGAAGAATTCTGACTTCTTCTGCACTTTTTTTGTATGTTCTCCCACTTTCTCCCCTTTTTCTTCATAAAGGTATCATAGATTAGAGGCATGTTTCCGCTAATTGTTGAAGTAATGGATGAAGATGACAAATGAAGAGTAGGCAGGATAACAAGAAAGGCATAGTGTGGCTGGGGCAGGTTCGATGGAGATGTTTTGAATTGTGAAAGCAGTACAGTTTTTCAGGGTGTTATGGCTACATTTATAGATTGGACCTACACAGAATTAAATAGTAGCTAGCAAATAAAGTCTGCATTTACGGTGTGGATACATTTAATCTGCTCAGACATGAATAATGTGACAGTATATCCTCATGGTCACAAGCCAGAGGCCAGGGATGGAAAGAACAAAAGGAAAGAAAATGTGAGGGCATGTCTACACAGCAGGGCTAAAGCCGAAATAAGCTACACAATTTGAGCCAAGTCAATTGCATAGCCTAAATTGAAATAGCTTATTTCGGCTTTTGGTGCTGTCTACACAGCAGGAAGTCCGAGAAAGAGCACTCTTTCTCCGACTTGCCTTACTCCTCGTTAAATGAGGGTTATAGGAGTGGGAGTAAGAAGTCCTCCAGCTCCACATTATTTTGACATTATGTGTCAAAATAAGTAACTGTTTGTAGTGTAGATGCAGACTATGTTATTTTGGAATAACGTTAGTTATTCCGAAATAATGCTGCTGTGTAGACATAGCCTGACAGAGTCAAAGGGAGTCTAAATCTGGAACTAAACAACATCACTTTTCTAACTACGCCCACCTTTCAAAAGTACAAAGCACACTGCTGTCACAGAATTGTTCCTTTTTTCCTTTTTTAGATGTGTTGAGAACCAGAAAATGTGACAAGCATAATGCGCACATAATTATAATGAATTTGAATATATATTTTAAAAATAATATGCTGAATGAATAGAATTTGAACTTGGAATGTATAGTCTATGAGGTTTTTGTGAACTACATTAATACCAATTCTGATACAGGGAATGCTAATCAATGCTATTATCACTCTCCTTGGGTCACTGTTAAGATTCATTGTATTTTTTAAAATCAGGCTCTAGGACAGGTGATTTGCATTCCTGGTTTAAAGAAGACCTAAAGAGCCGAACTTTTAATTGAAAAACAATTATTTTAAAATTATAGATTTTCAAAAGAAGCAACCGTGAAATTTGTATTGCAGCTGAAGGCAATACATCATTCCAGGCTTGTGCTGCTTGGGGCTGAGTTAATGCAGTCATCAACTTTTCCACTGTCTCCAGTTTTCCAGGGTGATGTATTCTGAGAAATTTCTAGCACTGATTTCTTTCTACTATGGCCTCAGCTCAGTCAGCCATATCTGCAGGATCTTATTTTATTTGTTTTAAAGGTGGAGTTTAAACTATGCTGAATATGTTAGATTCCTATAGACCACATTGTGGAGTTAATCAGTAGTTATATCTGTGCATATTTAACTTCAGTAGCATTGGAATCACCAGGACCACTGACAGGGGCGGAGGGGAGCAAAGGCAGCAGTTGCCTTGGGGCCCAGTGATTCCAAAGAGACTGGAACTCCTGGTTGTTGCTGCTACTACTGTGACAGTGGCCAGAACCCCAGGTCCTTTAAATCACCACTGGGGAGCCGTGGGTATGCTCTGGCTGGCACTGCGGGCTGGTGTGGAGGGAAGTTCAGGTAGGTTGTCTGCCCTAGGCCTGCCCCTTCTGCTCAACACCTTGCCCCTTTTGAGGGCATGGATATGCCCTCCCTCCCCACATTGCCCCGAGTCCAGCAATCCTGTTGGCTACCTGAGAATTACCATTCTTTATCGGACTAGTGGTCCAACTAGTCCAGTATCTTGTACCATAGGTGACATCTACGCCACACACCACTGCTGCATGTAGGGTATATGAAAAGACAAACACTGAAACCACTTTTAAATGAAAAAGAACCATATGAGACCAAGGGGATTGCCCTATATTTGAATACACACAAAAGACCAATACAGGTTATCTCAAGGTGGAGAAAGACACCTTGGACACATTCATGGTCCAAACATGGTGCGTGATCCTGGCATGAGTGCAGGGAACTGGACTTGATGACCTCTCAAGGTTCCTTCCAGTTCTATTATTGAATGATTTTGGGGAGGAAGTACCTTGATGAGCTGGGGTGCTTCATGAAAGATTGAGTCCTAGTTCCTTATGGCTTGCAAGCACTGCCAAAGACTGAATTTGGGGATGATAATCTATTTTATTAGACAGGAAAGGTTGCTATTGAGGACTAGGCTCAGATTTGCATTTTATATGTAACCATTTGTTTCCATCATTGACAATTGTTTCTTTGAATCTCTATTTTTTATTAAATACATTTCCTGATTTACTACATTTGAACTGTGTGTGATACAGGACCAGTGGGATAATGTAAACCTGGTGTACACTGCTCCTTTGGGAGTTGAGAATCTGGAATATCTGTGGACTTCAAACTAATTTTCTCTCGCTCGCTTTCTTGCTCTCTCTGGCCCAGTGACTATTCCACTGTGGGTAAATACTCAAATCATTGTTGGGACACCGATAAAGCATGATTTGGTGAGCCAGGATTAGGGCACTCATGTAGGAGGTAGGAGACCCTGGTTCCAGTGGAACAGCTTCAACGGGAAAGACTGAAGGAGCCCTATATTAAGCTCCCATAGCTCAGTGGCTAGAACATGCTGGCAGAGAGTGTAGAATTTGAATATGGGTCTCCCACATTCCATCTGAGTTCCTTAATCACTCAGTTGAATGTTACAAGATGGGCAGACTTTCCCGCTCTCTCCTTCCAGCCATTTTGTGTGGAGCAAGTCTGGTGCCTAACTCCTTTCTAAGCCTATTATGCTGGCTTGTGTGGTTCACTTTCTTTGGCCCAAGTTCTTCCCAATCTTTGTACAGAGAAGATAGGCACCTAGCTTGGGTTTGTGGGTCACAGCAATATTCCTGTGATTTTCTAGGCACCTGAGTTAGGTGTCACCACAATCAGCATTGCAGTAACTAAGTTCCATTGTAGATACCATCCTCAGAGTAATTTGTAATTGAATATTTAAGCCTTTTAGCAAAAGCATCTTAAGATACAGACACAATTGTTCTAGCTCTGTCTCTATAGGTAGATTTTAACAAAAAACAATGGGGAGAGAACACTGGAAGAGGGACATTCTGTGTCTATCTGATAAGTTGCTGCTTATGTACAGGAGACCCAAACTGGACACACACACACACACACACACACACACACACACACACACACCTCTATTTATGCACTGACAGATTTATTTGCAGCCTCAGCCCTGCAGTAAAAGAAATGCTTACAATTGCTTTAATTTAATAGGGGCAACCCCATTTAAATTTGTCGAGGTATTAACAATACGTATATTACAGTACATTGGGCTGGTCTTAAAATTTATGAAGCAGCATTTCCCATCATTTTCAGTTATTAATCATTTTAATACCCTTTAATTGGATAATACAGCCATTTGTCAGGTATTTTAATATAGCAAACATCCTTAGTTCTATAAAAAGTTTCTGGAATATATTAATATCAGTTTCTTACACTCAGAGAAGATATACAAAAAGGAATTAGGGTATTTGTTTTGTCTACACTGTAATGATCCATGTCAAATGGAAAGCGAGGACACTGAAAAAAGAAGTTAATGCAACAACCCATGAATTCTCTCTAGTCAAACACTCGTGCAACAATTAATGAATCATTTACTTATAGGAGAATAAAATAATTGAAGTGTTTAGCGGATGGACCCTTTGAAGATGTTTCATATTCCTGAAGGTTACGCTTGATTCTTCTTTAAATATTGACCACCTTGGTTTGACAATGTCCAGCATTAACTCGGTTCTTTATTACACTAGTAGAGTCATTTACATTTAAGCATTCTCACTAGGTAAGGGAACAAATACAAGTCTGAAATGTATTTAGAAGGTGAAATTAATACTGGGATTTGCAGAGACACACAACTATCAATACCAACCATCAAATTAATATTATAAATACTGATGCTTAAATTACAAATACGGGGGTGAGGGACAAAACCAAAACAATCCAACCTCAGGATAGTCCATAAACATGAACTCTTCCTTTATCTGAGATCCTAAACTTAAGAATATTTCCATTTACCACTCATTGAATTAACCGTGGATATAGAAATGGGTAGACACTAACAGTTATAAAAGCTGCTCAATTTGCCTTCCAGACTCAGTTGCCCCTTTCAGATCTTTTTTAGGGTATAAAAGACCCTGTCCAGCTCTTCATTATAGTTACTCTCATCATGTCCATTATGTCCTATTATAATAAAAGAATAGCGAGTAAGATTACAACCTCCCAGGGCACAGATTATGTCTTCCTATATTTTGTACAGGGCTGAGTACACATTAGCATTTACTTATTAATGTGCTGTCAAGAATTGCATTACAATACTTTTTAGTTGTAATTAACCACAATACTATTATGTAACCAACACAAGCATGAAAATAACTACAGTGTGTTACCAGTGTTCCACTGTGCTTAAAAATGATTTTCCATTATTTTCTTTGATTAAAAGAATGATAAAGGGAGATGGCTTTTGCATAATGTTACTCTCAATGGACTCTTGAAAGAAGACCGATAAACTATTAGAGAGAGAGAGAGAGAGAGAGAGAGAGAGATGGTATTCCTGATAATTTTAACATAATTTATTCTCTTTTTAAAATTCATGGTGCTTTCCTATATTTAGGGGGGGAAATGGGATATAAGGGTTTAATGTGATTGAAAAATGCCCAAATATTTGCACATTTTTCATCTAATACACTAAGATGAAATATTAATTTTACACTACTTTTTAATATGGGGGAAATAGGTAAAGCACCACTCAAGAGTGAGAGTTTCTAGAAAAATCACCTAGTCCATACAAGATGAATCCTAAAGTGTACAGAGTACTGACAAAGTGACTGAACCACTGGAAGATTTTTTTAAAAAAATTATAGACAAATACACTGAAAGAAAGCATATATTCTATTAATTGTCAGGAAAAATGAGAATCTATGGCAGTTACTATTCTGAAATTTCATATCTCTAGTAAACTATCATAGATTAAGTAAGCAAAATCATCCACTCAGTATGAAACATCTTGCAGATCAATAGGTGATAAACATATTGGATAGAAATTTCCCAAACAGATTTTTTTCTTGACTTAACTCTCCTTCCTTTGAAGTTAAAGCAGTAAAATTTTGCTATGGACTTGAAACAGAAGCACGGACTTATGCCAATGCTAAGTGCTTGGTGTTTATGACTTAGCAGGAAGTGAGTCAGGAAACCCAAGACTGCATCTAGAACGTACAGAAAGCTTGGCATGTCCCCATCTTCCTCAAGGACTTACTCCATAACACAGTAACAGGTAAATAAATCTGAAAAGAGACAAGCACTCCAGAGATCCTGTGGGAGCATAGTCCACCAACAAAACAGGGCAAGTATCCCCCAAAAGTTCATAATGTAAAGTGGGGTTTATTTTAATTGACTAATACATACAGATTTAACACAACAATCACGTTTTGCCATGTGTTAGTTATTGTATATCCGCATGCAAAAGCACATATGTGGTAGCATCATAGGGATTATACAACAGCAGTTGTTACTATATTATACCATTAACATTCAGATTGATAGAAGTTACATATAAGAATGAGCACTATGACTACAAGCAAACCACACATACACAAATCTAATTGCCATTGAAGCTCTAAATCTAAACTATTTAAATGCTATTCTTTGGATTCATATAAAATGTATAAGTGAAGCTAACTGTTGTAAGAACATAAAAACGGCCATACTGGGTCAGACCAATGGTCTGTCCAGCCCAACATCATGTCTGCCAACAGTGGCCAATACCAGATGCCCCAGAGGGAGGGAACACAGCAGGTAACCCTCACTGTCACCCACCTCCAGAGAAATAGAGGCTAGGGACACCATTCCTACCCATCCTGGCTAATAGCCATTGATGGACCTAACTTCCATGAATCTATCTAGCTCTTTTTTGAACCCTGTTAAAGTCCTAGCCTTCACCACATCCTCTGGCAAGGAGTTCCACAGGTTGACTGTGTGCTGAGTGAAGAAAAACTTCCTTTTGTTTGTTTTGAATTTGCTGTCTATTCATTTAATTTGATGAACCCCAGTTCTTATACTGTGGGAATGAAGTAAATAACTTTTCCTTATTCACTTTTTCTACACCAGTTGTGATTTTTGATTTTATAGACCTCTATCATATCCTCCCTTAGTTTCCTCTTTTCTAAACTGAAAAGTCCAAGTCTTTTTAATCTCTCTTCATATGGGACCCGTTCCAAACCCCTAATCATTTTTGTTACCCTTTTCTGAACCTTTTCCAGTGCCAATATATCTTTTTTGAGATGAGGCGACCACATACTCAGTATTCAAGATGTGGATGTACCATGGTTTTATATAGAGGCATTAAGATATTTTCTGTCTTATTCTCTATCTCTTTTTTAATGATTCCTAACATTCTATTTGCTTTTTTGACTGCCCCTGCACACTGAGTGGCTGTCCCTATTTTATTCCTAAAACTGTCACTATTTTATTCCTTATCTTACTATGGGAGATCTTCAAGCAATAACAAATTTTATGTAACATGAGCTATACTCTGTTTTTAATCCCAGCGGGGGGACTAAAAGGCCAGATTCTCAAAGGCATTTTCAAAAATACCAATGATCCTAACTCAAAGGGAATTAAAAGAAATCTCTCCCAGACAGCATAATATGAAACAATGTTTTGTACTTATTAGATACAATAGAGTTGATTTCAACACTGGAAGAGTTTTGGGGTTTTATCTTCCTTTAAGCTTTGTTGACCCAAGTCCAGGCAGCTCTAGTTCTACTGCAGGCACTGTCAGTGATTCCTGTCTGATATTTTATTAAGTACGTCTATGCGCCAACCTACTTTCCTTGTGAGATGTGATGAGCTCATTTCTTAAGATGGCAAGGCTGCAATTGTTTAAAGAAAGAATTGATAATTTCTCCATCGTTTTCTTGTACTTATACATGGATCTTATATAGGAGCTTTAAAGTGACAACTGCTGTTCCAAATGCACTTTTTCAAATGTCAAAACACAGGACTATGCTCTCATCTGTGGCATTTAGCCTGCTCACTTCTCTTGCTCAAGATAAAGCTATCATGACTGTGCCTTTTAGGCATAGCTCTGAGCAGATCATCTCCATGAGACCTACAGTGCACTGGCTGAGTACTGCTCTTTCTCCCTCCCCATCATTGTGGAGGGGTATCAGGCCATGGCCCCATCTTTACCCTATTCACACTGGGGCAACCTGTGCCCTGGTAGCATGCAGTGGGAACCGTTGCTGTATTCCCCTCAGCACAGGGGCAGAGGAGAAGCCACTTGCATCCTTTGAGTACCCCACAAAGACTAAGATGTAAATTCAGTGCTTGAAAAATTTCTGCTCCTTCCCTTTCCCTCATCTTGTCCTATCCTTTGGCTATCATCAGGAGAACTTTAGAGACAGAATGACAGGAAGCTCACATTTTTCTCTTGTCCCTGAGAACACTATCCATTGGCCAGCAGAAGAGACACTGAATTACACAGCCAGCAGCAGGAGCTTTCCTATGCGCTTTCCCTTTTGACCAGCGTGATAAGTCACTCTGAAAGCTGGAGGACTTTTCCATGCAGTACTACAAAGCACTGTCCATTTTTAGTCAGTTACATTAACACTGAGTAATGACTGAAAAAAATGTAAAGATAAATGAGTGAGGTAGGTATAGTGTGTCCATCTATCCATCCATTCATCCATCCATCACACATTATTATACTTTTTATGTTGCATTGTAGATCCAAATTCTGTCCTCAATTACCTGTGTGTAATATGTTGCCTGTCCAGCTTATTTTGTCTAGAGTACACAGTGATATTACAGGAAATGAGCAAATGAAACAATACCGTCATTTTATACTCTGTGGGGCAGATCTTCTGCTGCATTCAGCTTCCCTGATTCTCTGCCCCAGAATAAAACAGAGCTGCACAGCTCTAATTTAAGCCATTCCTCCCCGCCACCCTCCCCGACCAGCACCAAACCCCTGGTCTGGGGTCATCACTTATGGCAGTAAGGGAAGAAACATAGGATATGGCTATGGGAAAAAATAAAAATAAATTTAGAATGAAAATGAGGTTAGCATAACCCTTTCATTTATTAAATCCACTGCAATTTCAACCATTTCCACCCCACCATCAACCTCAGCCTGGACCAGTCTACACAAGAGATCCACTTCCTGGACACTACGGTGAAAATAAGTGATGGTCACATAAACACCACCCTATACCGAAAACCTACCGACCGCTATGCCTACCTTCATGCCTCCAGCTTCCATCCCAGACACACCACATGATCCATTGTCTACAGCCAAGCACTAAGGTGTAACCGCATTTGCTTCAACCCCTCAGACAGAGACAAACACCTACAAGATCTTCACCAAGCATTCTTGAAACTACAATACCTGCCCGAGAAAGTGAGGAAACAGATAAACAGAGTCAGATGTGTACCCAGAAGCCTCCTACTACAAGACAAGCCCAACAAAGAAACCAACAGAACACCACTGGCCATCACCTATAGTCCTCAGCTAAAACCACTCCAACGCATCATCGGTGATCTATAACCCTTCCTGGATAATGATCCCTCACTTTCACAGGCCTTGGAAGGCAGGCCAGTCCTCACCCACAGACAACCCACCAACCTGAAGCAAATTCTCACCAGCAACTATACCCTGTACCACAGTAACTCTAACTCAGGAACTAATCCCTGCAACAAACCTCGGTGCCAACTCTGCCCATGTATCTACACCAGTGACACCATCACAGGACCTAATCAGATCAGCCACACCATCATGGGTTCATTCACCTGCACATCTACCAATGTAATATACGCTATCATGTGCCAGCAATGCCCATCTGCTATATACATCGGCCAAACTGGACAGTACCTACATAAAAGAATAAATGGACACAAATCAGATATCAGGAATGGTAATATACAAAAACCTGTAGGAGAACACTTCAATCTCCCTGGACACACAGTAGCAGATTTAAAGGTAGCTATCCTGCAACAAAAAAAATTCAAGACCAGACTTCAAAGAGAAACTGCTGAGCTACAGTTCATCTGCAAATTTTACACAATCATTTTAGGATTAAACAAAGACTGTGAATGGCTAGCGAACTACAAAAGCAGTTTCTCCTCTCTTGGTGTGCACACCTCCACATCAGCTGCTAGAAGTGGGCCTCACCCTCCCTGACTGAATTGGCCTCGTTATCTCTAGCCTTACTCTTGATTGGTACTCTTTTCTTATGCCTGTATATGTATACCTGCCTCTGGAATTTTCACTACATGCATCTAACGAAGTGGGTCTTTGCCCACAAAAGTTTATGCTCCAATAAATCTGTTAGTCTATAAAGTGCCACAGGACTCCTCGTCGCTTTTGCAGATTCAGACTAACACAGCTACCCCTCTGATACCTTTTATTTGTTGTACGGTATCATTGTCCCTCTAAGAATGTCATCAAATTATTTTGATTTTAATGTCCAGATCTTCCAGGACTGAAGAATATCTGTCAATGCTGAGCTGCCCTACCCTACTCAGCAGCATGCCACGAGATAGCTCTGTGATCCTATGATAAGTGCTAGCTGGAGGACTTTTGTCATCTTAAGTGTATGGGAAAAGATATGTATGGCCCTGATAGCCACAATCAGTCATGATAAAAACATCCACACGTCATTTTTAACCCCAAGGCATATGTGGTAGATCACCATAACCATTACATGATTTTTTTATTCTATATTTATCAGTTGGTGAGTTTAGAGGCAACTGAAATGATAGAACATTACCTGAGGAGTTGGGCAAATTTTAGACATGAAGTGCTAGATCTTCAGCTGCCTCAGAACTTCTCTTAACATCATTAGGGGAATTGTTCAGAACATAGTGTTCCCAGCCTATAGAAAATGACACTATTTCAACATTAGTTTTTGTGATAAAAAGAGAAGAAAAGGTGAAAAAGAAAAAGGTGTCACAGAAATAGAAATTTCCTTTACACATATTGACATTTTTGATTAAAACAAAATGTTTCATTTTAAAATGTTGGTATATTTTACATTATTGAATTTAAAAAAGTTGAAATGTCTATTTGAAACTAAGGGCACATCTACACAGCAGGGCTAAAGTCGAATTAAGCTACACAACTTCAGCTACATCAATTGCATAGCTGATGTCAAAATAGTTCAACTCGGCTTTTCGTGATGTTTACACAGGAGGAAGTAAAAAGAAGAACACTTTTCCTTCAACTTCCCTTACTCCTCATGAAATGAGGGTTATAGGAGTTGGAGTAAGAAGTCCTTCAGCTCAACATTATTTCAAAATAATGGCTTGCTGTGTAGACGCGCTCTTTGTTATTTCAAAATATCATCCGTTATTCTGAAATAAGGCTGCTGTGTAGATGTACCCTTAGTCTCAGAGGGGTAGCTGTGTTAGTCTATAACTTAAAAACATTAGGAAACAATGAATAGTCCTGTAGCACCTTAGAGACTAACAACAAAATATACAGTATCATGAGCTTTCATGGGCACAACCCACTTCTCTTGCTCCACTCATTTGAAGAAGTGGGTTGTGCCCACAAAAGCTCATGATACTGTATATTTTTTAATTAATCTGTAAGGTGCTACAGGACCATTCACTGTTTTTTAAGTTTATTTGAAACTAAGTGTTTTTTTTATACAAGCTACCAAATTGCTATTGACATGATAGAAAAGTTTTGTCATTACTGGTTTTAATTGGATTTGAACCAATGCCCTGAAAGGAAAGACTCGTGTACCTTATCAGTCTCCTACACAATGGAATCTGTAGTCCTACCTTCAAGGGAAAAAAAGTCTGATTTTGATCTCATTAGTACTGGTTTCTCACCAACATAACCACTGTTGTCAATGGATTAACTACAGATTCACACTGGAGTAATTAAAATCAGAATTACATAAAAAATGTTAAGGTGTTAATGATTTTTAACTTGAAGTTTTAAAACCTTGAAAAATCATTTTCTTATTTCATTTAGACTATTTGATACATTTATAATTACTATCAGAATTTAGATTAAGCATATAGAACAAATTATGCTATTCATTCTATACCAAGGGTTTTCAAACTCTGGGTCACGGCTTGTAATGGCAGACTACTAGCTGGCCATGAGATGTTTGTTTACCTGCACCTATGCAGCTCCTGTTGACTGTTGACTGCAGAACACTGTTGACTGCAGAACACAGTTCCCAGACAATAGGAGCTCCAGGAAGTGGTGTCCCTGTATGCACTGCATCCCACAGCTCCCATTGGCCAGGAACGGCAATCTATGGTCAGTGGGAGCTGTGATTGCCTGTACCCATCCTCCTGTCTGCCCATGCCCTGAATTCCCCATTCCCACCTCCATGGCTGGAGCCCTGAGCCTCCCTAAACTTCCCACAGCTGAAGGATCCCTGGCCAGCCCACCCAGCTGAACTGCCCTGAGCTGCTCAAGGCTGTCAGCCAGACCAAGTGGCCACTGGCTACCCCAGCTGCCAGTCCAGGCCACCAGCTGGAGCTGATCCTCCAGCCCTAGCACTTCAGGGGCCAGGGCAGTGAGGACAGAACCTCAGGGTGAAGCTTGGGATGGGCCACAGCTTTAGTCTAGGAAGGTTTAGCCTTCAATACCCACCGCCCATGATGCTTATAGTTCCATTACATTCATTGACTTAAGATCAGTATATTTTAGCAGATGAAAACGAATTTGATAGATAAACAACACATTCTGCAGCATGTAAAGCCTGATGCCTGGTTTAGGTACTATTGAAGGTTCAGTTTGATTTGTGTATTTGAGGGAAGGGGATGTATTACTTCTAAAGCACTGTACGATAGTAATTACTTTCAAGTCATTCATTACTTCTTATATTATCAGAAGAGAAGGAAATTATATTCAAACAATTCCCCTCTCTTCCCCCAAAATTCAACCCTCAAAACTTGCTTGAATCACTGTGCTTTCAGCTGTAAAATAACTGAAAAATAACTGAAATGTCCAAGCTAGATAGACATTTATTTTTTGTCAAGGCAAAACTTGCTAGCAGCATGCGCCTGCATATATACTGTGATCTTCTGAGAATACTAACAGCTAGCTCAGCTCTTAGCTAAAAATAATAATATCCCCCCAAATGGCAGTAGTGTTGCAATACAGATAATGTACAAAATGAAAAGACGACAGTAATGAATGTTGAATCCCTCGTTTGAAGTTAATGCAAAAGGTTGAAGGTAATTTATAAGCCCTACAGGGTTCAGGCACTTTGGGAAATTAGAGTACATGATTTAATATCTTCTACCTTGATTACTACTGAAAATAAAATAGTTTGAACTGTGGCCTGTGGTTCAAGATTACTAAGCAAGTTGATGAAAGCGAAGCTGGTGTACTACAAGAATCTGAGCATATCTGAAATGAAACATGAACTCTAACTACCATTTTGTATTTGGGTAATGAAATAAGCTATGTAAAGGTGCCCCAGACTTGTATCCCTATTTTGTGATAATACCCTGAAGCTAACTTTCTAGAAATGCTGCATCCCCATGGAGTATTTTTGGAGATAATATTTCAGTCTTGGGAGAATGCTACTGAAATCTTCTTTCAAAAGTGGAGTTTCCAAGGGGCCAACATTTCTAGACATGATCATTTTGTGTGGTAAAGATTATTATTTGGTTATTAGTGAGGTGAATTATTAATACACTATATTATTTTGTAAATAATTTCTCCAAATTTATAATGAGCTAAATTTTTATGCTATATTCAAAACAGACATTGGTTATAAAACTAATTTCACCAACAAACTTAGAAGTGAATGAGAATAAAAATATCTATGCTTTATTTTAAAAAAAAAAGTTGCCTTTTTTGGCAGATCACCTTATCCCTTCTACAGTGTCTTTCACTATCTTTGTTATATAATCTTATATTGATTTTCCTCTTTACTATCTTTCAGGGTGATGATAGTAACCCTATGCCTAGTTGACTTTATTTAAGTTAAGAAAAAAACAAAATTTCAAACAGAAATAAACTGAAGCTCTCTCTCAAAAAAAAAATCCAATATAGTCTTTTTCACTAGAAAAGAGTTCAGGTGGCCCTTCATCTTTGCTGATTTTGCTCTTATAGTGTATGTTCCTGATCGCCAATTTCTTATTTTACATTTAAACATTCTCTGAGAAGAATGACATTTAAACATGACTGAGAAGGAATTAGAGAGCAACTGCAGAAGCCAGAAAATTGGAGTTTTGTGCCAAATGGGCTGCTCAATCCCCAATTTAGTGGTGATGCAATCTTCATTCACCTATTCTAATGTACTCCTGTGTAGCTTGGAGACTTTGCAAAAGTACTTTGATTTACGGGCTCAGCATAGTTTGGAATCACCCCAAGAGGAGAGCAGTCAGGTCTAGAAAGCACATGAAGCTTCTGGTGTCCATGCTGGAAAGAACACAGAGCTTGTCCATGCGGAACTTGTAAATTCTACCTGCTGCTGCAGAAGCATATAAGAGGAGTTTTGTGGAGATGGAGCACATAGAATGCATCCCCATTGAAACTTTGCAGCCATGTAGCTAAAATGTCGTATTCCAGTGCTTGTATAAGAATATAATAATAAGCCTTATGCAATGTAATGTGTCTTAGTGTACCCACCCTTTTTGACTAGCAGGAAGGAACGGCCTATTGTCATGGTTTAAATGCATCAAGCAAGCTATCTGTCTCCATTATAGGTGTTAAGGCAGGAATAGACCAAAACATCCTTCTGACACACTATGGTCACCCTTTTACCTTTAGAACTGCTCTCCTCTTTAAGAGTGTAAGAATGTTTTTTGCATTATAGAAGAATTTGTAAGAGTAGTAGTTACTTTAATCTTAGAATATTTTGTATTAGCTCTGTTTTTACAAAAGCAACAATGTAATCCTTGTTTATGCGAATGAAGAATGTGAGAGTTTGAGAGGAGATTAATCTGAATGCCAGCATAACATCCATATGGCCAGAGGAGGAGCCAGAGACTTGGAGGCACAAAGGATCTATCGAATGTGCCCATAGTTTCAGTGACAGGTTAGGGGCAGATCAACGGCCCTGAAGTTAGAAGCAAGTACTCCCAATATATGAAGATAACAAATCCCATTGAAATCAGTGTGAGGCAACACTCAGAAAAGTCATCAGCAGACTGATGTTAAACAAAGAAAACAAACTCAAAGTAAACATATGTTGCAGAGCGACTAATTATGTTGCAAGGTGACTGATTATAACATGATGCAGCAAAACTCATAGACTTGTATGACTTGGAAGATGGGGTGCCTTGCTATGAGACTTTGGGTTCATCCTGCCAACACCCTCAGAGCACTGGAATTGTGACTGACAAAATACGGCTCCCCCACTTGAGTCCAATCTAACTGACCCTTAGACTGGTCCAAGCTGCAGACTGGTAATTATAACATTGACAATAAATATGTGCGTGCATTCCTCTTACAAGCATAACAACTTATTGTTCATTTATATCCTTCTGTTCCTCTTCATGCAGTAAGAGACTGAGCACCTCAGATAAGACTTTCATGTGGCTGAGCAGCAATGACTGCTATTTGTGCTCTTCTCAAAACTGGAAATAATAATCTCAAAATACCGTAAGAAAAATAATGTCTTCTTATAGCTTCTGCTCAGTGAGAAACCAGTAGGTACAGACGACAATGTAGAAACCCTCTTACAGATATAAACATGTAAGCGAGTGCAGTTATCTCTGGGTTGTTTTCTTCAAGGTTTGTGTTTGTTTGAAACAAATCTCCTGAGGTTAGTTTACTTCCAGTTCTTCTGAATTGACCCTGCAGGTGTTTGTACCGGCTAAGTCATCTTATTGCTTGAACACATCCTTTTTCTACTGTTTCATACTGTCTACAGGCTACAAGTTAGCAGTATCCTTGTGATATAGTATGGGAGTCTTCTAGTTAAAAACTGACCTATTCTGATTTTATAAAACATTTCCTGTTTTAGAAATTGCCTTCTCTCATTACTTTTGGTAACAAGATGACAAACAAAGCAGCATACACTGTGTGACCACCAGTCTTAACCTAGCCTATGTGTTTTGCATTATTCACTAGACCTCTAGGCAGCATAGGTGAAAGTGTGAATTTAAGGGCCGTTGAATGCTGGATTTGTTCAGAACATCAGTTACAGAAACACCTGTGCTTCAGCACTTTAATCTAATCAACTGTGAAACATTCACAATGTTCAACAGACCTAAACATTTCTCATTTCTTACCTATGCTGTGATGGTCTAATGGCTTCACGTTGGGCTGCAATATGAAGTATCTCTGAAAACTGGTCCAAGCCAGTCTCTCCTTCCCTCTTTATGCTGCAGGCAAAGGACACCTGTTAGTTTTTAATCACTGAATATGTCTTTGGCTCTACCTTTATATTTAGCACAGAAAGTGGCTTTAAACAAAAGTGATTAAAACAACATTCAGAAGCACGTGAAAATGTGACAAGAAACCCTAGAAGTATTAACATGAGGTGAAATTATAGCTAAAATGCTCACTTTGAGCAGAAAGTGTCCTACATATTTCACATAAAAAAGCAGAATAACAATCATGATTCTTGTCACGGCATTCATCAAAACGTGTATTTCCAAATCTATTCTTTGATTTGCTGTTTTAACTAAAAATAGCAACTAGAGGACAGGTGCAGGACACTTCAAATCCTGATGATAAAAAAACATTGTGCAGTTTCATTAGGTCAATAGAAGGGCCCTGCCACATGTATACAAAAATGCGGTACACTGTGCTGGAGAGGGAAGGAGTGTGTTTGGGTATGGCTACACTGGGGGCGGGGCGGTGGGGGGTTGGGATACCAGAGGTATCCCAGAAAAACTCCGCTGCATCCAGGGAACGTGTTTGCTGTTCCACTTTTGTTTGCAGAAGAGCAAATGAGCTCTTTCGGAAGCCCCTGTATTCCTTGTTCCACAAGGAAGAAGGGGACTTCCAAAAGAGGGGTTTTTTTCTGACATTTGGCCCAGTTTAGGTGGGCCAAATGTTGGAAAAGCCTCTTCTGACAAAAGTATCGGAAAAAGATATGCAAAATGTGGAGCGCATTTTGGGTACCTTTTTCTGACAAAAACTTGTAGTCTAGCCGTACCCTTTCTAGCCATCTGATGAACAATCAGGTCAGTCTTTTCCCATGGCCTGGACAGGAATTTCTCATTGAATTCTTGCCTTCTCAGGGTATGTCTACACTACACAACTTTGAAGTCAGGCAATGTAAACACTATTCGTTGGCACTTTTGCTGACAAAAAAAGTCAACCCCCTACTAGAGCGATATTTGCTTTGTGAGCTGGAGAACACTTCTGGAGACAGAGCAATGTTTACTACAGCAAATCTCTTGTCATTTGGGATAGGTGGGGGTAAGCATCTGTGAACAACAAATGCTTTGTTGCTCAGTAGACAATGTAGACAAAGCCTCAACACCTTGCCTCAAGCTATGGAGAAGAATAAACTGGCATCTCTCTTAGCTCATAGTGGGAAGTGGTTCTATATTGGATGCTGCCAGTGGAGGAGCTAACGTAGAGTGAAGGAACTATATTGGCCCTGTTTATGTTCCCGAAAGAGATGTATACAAGACCATTAGCCTAACAGGATTGCTTTAGCAGTTAGGAAGGAGAAGTAGAGGAAGAGCTGATAGAGAGAGGTGGAATTAGGGATAGTGAGAGGAGAAGAGGTGGGGGAAAGAGATGGGAGCTGAGTTTTCTTTGATTCTGTCCTTAATTATAGGCCCTTAATGCAAGTATAGCGTTCCCTAGGATTATTCCTTACCCCGATTATTTCTTATCCCACTACCACTCCCCCACAAAATATCCCCTTAATTTAAAAAAAATCTCCATCTAATTACTTCTCTTGATAAATAGTAAATTCCTCAGAAATAATATTACATAACAATTGCAAAAGCAAATAATAAAAAAATAGCATCAGTATTCATGAAATCAATAAGTTTTCATTGAAAAAAGTGTTTTAACCAAAAATAAAAGAATTGCTGAAAGTTCTTATTAGTTGAAGTTTCCATTTATTTGATATTAAAAATCAGAAAATTGTTTTTATAACAATTTTTACTGAAAGCTAAAATATTTTAACTGAAAATCCATTTTTGAATCTAAAATGTTTTTGAAGACTGAATTTTGACAAACAACTAGCATTATTTTGTCAGTGCTAGTACATATGCTATGTTGGTGATATACACTCAGCTTTTAGCTTGAACCTCACCAAGGACGTAAGATGCCCTTTCTTCTTACTCCCAGAAATGAACATTTTTGATCTTCAAAAAAATAATTCTAAATTAGGAGAGGTCATTGTGAAAATATATCTTTTTTGGTTTGTTTCAAACTGTATTCGTTCATCAAATTTCTTCACCCCTTTCTGGCCCCCAAAGATTTTCATGTTGAGTTTGAGTTTCAGGAAATTAAAAGTGAAAGTTAAGTAAAAAAAATAGAATCATGTCAAAATTGTACAAATCCCAGACTTAGTCACCTAATATTTGGTTCAACAAAACTTTCTAATCTAATTTCTAAATTTGGGACACTAGCTAACATCAGACAATTTAAGAATTCTCTTTCTGCAACTTCTCTAAACAGCTTTTTCTTTACCACCCACAGACATCTGTCTTTTTTCTAACAGGAGACCTTCCCAACCTTGAGATTTCCCAGGAAATAAGATTTTTATTTTCTTTTAAAATAGATAGAGCTGCTGAACTGCCACAGTTCTACTGCCACAGCCTAAACCACGTACAATGAATTTAAACTGCAGAAGCACTTTAAAACATGACAATGCTAAAGTACAATTTTCTTTTTAAACAAAATACACCTTCTTTGGGGCTTGGGGGTTGGGGGAGGGGGAAGAGGAATACAAAGGCCAGGAAGAGAAGAGAGGAGAATACTAGTCAGCAAAATATATAAAGGAAAAAGGAAGACATTCTTCTAGGTAAGAAAACACTCCAGAGACAAAAAGTGAAAATAAACAAATATTTTTTCTATTTCCTTTTGAGCATTGCCCAATGAGAGTGCTTTGACGCAGAAGTGGTATGTAGGTAATTAAAGGTTTATTTCCCTAATAGGCACTATAAACAGGGACAGTGATCATATGTATTCCAAGAACTTGCCTACATTGTATAGAAAGAATGGCTTATTGTAGTGGCAGCTGAGTTTGCTGAGACCATTACCTCTGTATATTTGTACTTCTGGAATATGGTTTCCTCTCTCCTTACCTGACCAACTTTTGCAGATCTTCTGAAAAGAGGTGCCCTTTGGGACCACAAATAATTTCTTATCATAGCAAACATAGGGTATGTCTACACAGCAAAGTTATTTCGAAATAACAGCTGTTATTTTGAAATAACTTTACCAGCGTCTACACAGCCAAACTGCTATTTCAAAATTAAATTGAAATAGTGGAGGGCTTATTTCAAAATTGGTAAACCTCATTCCACGAGGAATAGCGCCAATTTCAAAATTGCTATTTTGAAATAAGCGCTGTTAAAATGCTTATTTCGAAATAGGGGGCCTCCAGCCCTTCCCCGGGTGCCCTGGTGGCCACTCTGGGCACAACCAAGAAAACTCCTCTCCCTTCCCCCTCCCCAGAGCCCTTAAAAGGGTAGACTCTGGCCACAGTGCCTGTGCCAGCTCCAAGCCTGCAAGCCCAGAGCCAGCAGTTGCTGCACCTGACCAGTGGCCCCAGCATGATCCAGGCAGCCAGTGCCAGCCAGCCCTCCACCGCTCCCCAGGACCAGGGTGCCAGCTCCCAGGAGCCTGCCAGGGCCCGGAAAAGGCGGGCCAGAAAAGTGCAGAGATCAGGGACCTAATTCAGGTTTGGGGGGATGCCTCCAATGTCCATGATCTCCGCACTGAATGGAGAAACGCAACTGTCTACAGCGGATGGCTGCCAGCCTGGCCACCAAAGGCCACATGCGAACCCAGGAGAAGCTTTACATGAAAATAAAGGAGCTGCGGCAGGCGTATGCCAGGGCCACAGGGGGCAGCTCCTAACCAGGGGCAGACCCAGACCCCTGCCCCTATTTTGATGCCATGGACCGCATCCTGGGGGGCAGAACAGTCTAAGCCCCCCAGGTGGTCATTGACCCTGGGGCAGAGCTTACTGCCTCCTGCTGCTCCAGCCCCTGCTGCCTCCCCAGCTACTGCTCCTCCTTCCACTCCTTCTCCCCCTCCCGCTTCTTCCTCCTCACCCTCCCCACACTCCCAGGGATGCCGAGGCCCCCACACCCGCGGTGCTGGGAGACAGTTGGGCCAGCAAGACCCCCCAACCCTGAGCTTCTCCTTCCCCTTCCTCCCCTTGCCTCCCGCTGCCAGCTCCCTTCTCCCAAGTTTCCTCCTCCCCTCTTCCCCCCTCTCCCGCCATCTTATTTCCCTAGTCTCACCTCAGTTTCATTCCCCTAACCCCAGTTTTGTTCAATAAAGAGGCTTGGTTGTAAAGAACACATGTGTCTTTTATTGTACAGCAGGAAGGGGGGTTAGGGAGGGGTAAGTGGAAGGACGTGAGGGAGGAATGAGTCACAAGCCGCCAGTGGGGCACACCAGGCAGACTGTCACTGCCTGCAGAACGTGCTGCCAGGCTTGCAGCAACAGGTCCAGGAGAAGCACCAGAGTGCCCAGGGGCAGCTCTGGCTCCATGCTGCAGAGTGCTGTGGTGTCCTGAGTGAGGGCAACCGACAAAAAAACAGAGGGCAACAGAGGACATGCAGAGAAAAAAATGCTTTGCTGTCCCTCATCGAGGTAGACAAGCAAGCAGGGAAACCTTAGAACTGGCTGTCCGGGGAGGTTCCTTTAAGCACAAGTCTCAGATAGCCTCAGGCAGCAGCCACACAAGGTAACTCCTGACCTGATGCCCTGCCAGAACCAGTTCTGGCCGGCCTTAAATGCGATTTAGCTTCCTATCAGTATGGACGTGCTATTTCAAAATAGCAAAACGCTATTTCGAAATGAATTTTGTGTCTAGATGCGTTATTTCAAAATAAGCTTTTTTGAAATAACTATCTAGATGCGTTATTTCAAAATAACTATTTCAAAATAAGATATTTTGAAATAATGCTATAGTGTAGACATACCCATATAGAGCTGAGGTTATAAAAAGGATTGTGCAGTCCCATTTTCCTCAATGGCCTTCCCCTGTACACAAGAATCCTATAACAACAGGATTGTGAGGAAGGAGGAAAAAGTGGCACAATAGTTTCAATAAGCAGATGCAACTCTCTTGAACAACACACGTAAGTAACTGATTTTCAATTTGAGGTGTCCTCTGGCTAAATTCACTTGTGGAAGTTTAGTTAGCAGTACAGCTCCCAGGATCATGAGATGAGGAATATTAATTAAACAAGGATTAAACTGCCTCAAAGCGAGCATCAGATCTACATGCCAAGATGAGAGAGTAGGGTTGAATAAATACATGAAGAGAATGTCGGGCAGCAGCCTTGTAGATTTCTGTGATGGAAACTTCACCTTCTGGGGGTCATCCCCAGAGCTCCAGCACTAAAAACTTTTGTGTTTCTATTTTCTTTATGCCTTTGTGTTTTTCAGCAGCATCAATACATTCCCCAAATGAAGGTGAAGGTCCCAGGTCTGGGACTTTCTGTAGTTCAGGAAAATACCAGCACAAAGGGTGCATCTGCATGAATATATCCATGGAATGGAACAAAAGCACATTAGTATTGAAGGAGTCTCCAGGAGTGATACAACAATATGTTAGTCCTGGATTTCTTTTGTATCTGAGAAGCTTCAGATGCTCTTTCGCCATCCCTGTAAACCTTGTTCTATGAGGCATAAGGAATGTGTTGAAGGCGCTCTTTTTTCTGAAATTTGACACCATGTAGACGTGCCAAATTTCAGAAAAGCCTCTTTTGAAAGTAAATCAGAAAAAGATACACAATTTGCATATCACAAATTGCATATCTTTTTCCAATTTAACACTGAAGTCAAGACGTAGCCCTAGAAGAAAACATATAGCCATCACTGATAAAATTTGCAGTTGACATAAAAACTGGGGGAGTAATAAACAACAGAGACTGGCAAGGGTTTAGAATGATCTGTATTGCTTTGGAAACTGGGTGTAAGCAAACAATATGTATTTTAGTACTTGTAGAATGAGAGACAGTATGCTCAAGAAACAGTGGCACTGAAAAAAGATTTGAAGATTGCAATGAGAAATCAGTTTACATGAGCTCCCAATGGATATGTCTACACTACGGGATAAGGTCGAATTAAGATACGCAACTTCAGCTACATTAATTGCTTAGCTGAAGTCGAAGTACTTTAATTCAACTTTTGGTGCTGTTCACACTGCAGGAAGTGAAAGGGAGAATACTCTCCCTTTGACTTCCCTTACTCCTTGTGGAAGTAGGACTACTGGCATTGACCGGAGTGCCCCTCCCAGTTCGAATTAATGTGTCTTCACTAGACGTGCTAATTTGAACCCTGGAAGATCAACAGTGGCAGCTTCGATCTTCTCTGTAGTGCAGGCATACTCAACGTGATGTTGTGGCCAAAAAAGCTAATGGGATCCTAGGATGCATAAACAGAGGAATCTCAAGTTTGAGAAGTGAGGTTATTTTACCTGTGTATTTTTCACTTGTGTGACAGCTGCTGGAATACTGTGCCCAACTCTGCTGTCCACAGTTCAAGAAGGTTGTTAGTAAAAGGAAGAGGTTTCAGAGAATAATCACAACAAAAAATGATGAAGGAATTAGAAAATATGCCTTACTAGAAGATTTACGCGGCATTGCTCGAATCCTTTACTCAATTGATTTCTGTATTTCTTCATTTAAATCATTGCTCTGGGGTGGGGCTGGAGTTGAGGGGTTCAGTATGCAGGCTTCCCTGGGGAGAGAGGATTGCCCCAGCCCTCTCTCACTGCAACAGGCTGGGGCCTGGTGAGAAGCACCTCTCCGTGGCTGCTGCAGCTCCAGTGGATACAGGCAGGGGAAGAAGTGCATGTGCCCCAGCTGGGGCAGGCCCAGGTTCATCTGCTTCCTGTGCTCCCCAGCCAGAGTGAGGAATGCAGCAAACTGTGCACTTTCCCCTGGCTCCCTGATGAAGGAGGAACAGCTAGCAATGTTATATATAAACACCCACACCCACAGTCAGCCAAATGAGCCATGGGGCACATCCCATTCTCCATGACACATCTCCCAAAGCCTGTTTGGATGAGAATTTGTGACTCCAACCTCCAGGGAAGGAAAAGAGCTGGGTAGTACTGAGTGACCCATGAGATCTCCCCTCCCCGTGGGGTATATTTAAGGCTATCTCACTGCAAAACGTGGTTAGAATCTACCATTTTGGCCAGGCAATTAGGAGTTGAACTAGGGCCACAATTTTACCTCGTGGCACTTATACACAAAGATAACTAAACAGGTGATACATCCAGCACATTGAATATACTCCCCTATATGCCTTAAAAATGAAATGCTGTAGCTGAATTTTGAAGTATGTTAAACAGGCATAAAACAGAACTTGTGTTTGACATTGTTAAAAATTTTCTAATAGCTTTGAGTAGCATTCAACTGCATCATTAGTGTTTTCCTAAGAAACACAGAATGTTTGTACAAATACTTCTTGTGTAACATTTTCAGAAATTTTCTTTATGTCTTTACTATGTACTTAACATGACATAATATATTTGCTTCTGTTTTACCATGTGCAATACTTTATAAGGTCAGAAAGGTACTAGACTGAACCAACTGTATAACTTAAATATGTACTATGTAAAAACAATCAATATTATTCAGATACCATATACACACACTGAATCAACACAGAAAATAAAGCCATCTTCTTGTGGCCAACACCTTAGCACTAAGAAATCATGTAAGACTTGACACATAGATGTTATTTAAAAACAACATGAAACTACGGGTATCATTAGCCACTCCCATCATTCAGTAAACCTGTTGCACTCAACTGAATGTCCAAATATCAGGAAAAAGCCACGGAGAATTTTTTTTTTTACAAAACAATCACTCCACAGCTGGCCCCTCGGAGATCGTCTACACTACCGCTTAAGGCAATGTAAATTATATTGAGATGTGAAAAAGATATTATCTTGAGTGACATAAGTTGCATTAACCTGAATTCTGTACACACTGTTGCTATGTCAGCAGTAAATTATCTCCTGAGGAATAGTTGCTGCCTCTCATGGAGGTAGAGTAATTATGCTGATGGGAGAGCATTCTCCTATCCATATAGTGATTCTTCACTGAATGCCTACAGTGGTGCAGCTACATTGCTAAAGTTGTGCTGATGTACCACAGAAGAGTAGACTTGCTCTCAGTTTTTGTCTTCAAAGGAAATCTGCCCAATACCTTCAAAGATAAGCCTGGGAGCTTAAATTCATAACTTTGATAGACACTAAAAATCCTGGTCTTAACAAAGATACTGGATTTGTCATAGATCCACAGAAGACAAGAGTTAGAAGACATCTCAGGAGGTCATCTGCTCCAATCCCCTGCTCAAATATATGGTTAATTTCGACAGTCTGTAACATATTAACGCATCTTTCTTGTCCCATGACTGCAGGGATGTTAATGGACTACTCTATCTTGAATAGCCCCTTTGAACATATGTTAATTACTTATGCTGGTGTCCCTAGTCTCTGTTTGCCAAAAACTGGGAATAGGTGACAGCAGATGAATCACTTGACAATTACTTATTCTGTTCATTCTCCTCTGAAGCCACTGCTGGAAGACAGGATATTGTGTTAGCTGGACCTTTGGTCTCACTCAGTATGGCCATTCTTATGCTAAACAATCTGTTGCACATTACAGTTAGCTGTATCTTTGAGTATCTTTCCCAGACCTGAAGAGCTCTGTGAAGCTTGAAAGCTCTCTAACAATTGGGCCAATAAACAATATTACCTCATCCATCTTGGCTTAAGGGAAAAAATGACTAAATTAAATGTATTGCAATGCACTCTAGAGGTATGTCTATACTGCCACCCTAGTTCGAACTAGGGTGACTAATTTAGGCATTCGAACTTTCAAATGAAGCCCGGGATTTAAATATCCCGGCTTCATCTGTACATGTTCGAGCGCCACCATTTTTAAATGCCCGTGGTTCGAACTACCTGCCCGCGGCACGGACTAGGTAGTTGATTAACTCTAATTCGAACTACCGTTATTCCTCCTGCAAGGAGGTTTAATGGTAGTTCGAATTAGAGTTTTAATTCGAACTACCTAGTCCGTGCTGCGTAGCCGCGGCAGGTAGTTCAACTACGGGCATTTAAAAATGGTGGCGCTGAACATGTAATGAAGCCCGGATATTTAAATCCCGGCTTCATTTGTAAGTTCGAATGTTTACATTAGCCACCCTAGTTCGAACTAGGGTGGCAGTGTAGACATACCCTAAGGGTCACCAGACTTGGGCTCTGTACTTACTGGTCTTTACCTTATCCAGACTGGCTTTAGGTTAGCTACTCCCTCATGTCCCCATGCTCCCAGGACGCAGTCTACCATAAGGGTACAGTTTTAGTCCTTAACAATAAAACTGAGGCAAAACATCAAAGCAAAAAATGCTTCTTCTGCCTAGTATGGGCTACTGCTTCCGGAAGCTTTTCCCCTTTGCATCTCAATGCTGAAGGGACAACACAACAAGACACATTCCTTCCTCCTGCTTCAGGCCCTAACAGAATCCTATGTCCCACCTACAGCTCCTTTTGCAGCTCTTTAAAGCGATTAACTGACTCCTTCCCAGCTCCCTGTGGAAGTTGAGCAGGGCTGGTTGGACTTAGTCCATAGTGGGACAATGTGGAAAATATTCACAGCTTTGCTTTGATTAGCTATAGGCTTGGTCCTGATTTAGATGGTAGATTCAAGAGTACTTAGAAGAGTCAATATTTTTTAAAAAGAAAGGGCTTCCCCACCTTAGCTAACAGGAGACTGCCAGCTCCACTATAAATGAAAGTGTGGCAAATAGACTCCAAAATAAAAACTGGAGTTTCAGCTATTGAAGATCAGGCTTAAAAAAAAAAAAAAAAAAAGTGCCTCTGAGTGATTTTACTGAATGTATGTTTTTCAGCATTTTATCTGTAAATTAACATTTATTACACTCTCTTATTCAGTTAGTGCCCTTGACTTCTGGGATGTTTTTATTGCATTTTCTTTGGTATGAGTTGTAGGAATTAACTGGGCAATTTGATCACCATTTTGTTTTATGCATACTGTGGCAAGGTCCTCACCTAGGCCCCTTGCCTTGGGACCCCTTCTTGGGGTCACAAATCAACCAGAGATCCTTTCTGGTGCAATCACCCATATCTTTTATTGTCAGTGCCAATTTCCCACCATCTTCTATTTACAGAGCTTTGGTTTTCTAGCAGCTAACTCAACCAGCCTCTCCTTCTGGCTTGGGAGCACACTCAGCCACATCCTGGCTCCTCCTCTGCCTGCCTTGTATAGCCCTCTGGCTAATGAGGCCCACAGCTGCTTCTTCCATTATCCCTTCAGGCCTGGGCTTGCTCAGCTGGCTGTAACTGTCCTTTTCAGCCAGGTTGTAGTGGCAGAGCTCTGGCTTAGCCAGCTGTCTGTTACAATACTATCAATCCATCTACAGATCTGTGATATCAGAATCCATTTCTGATTCCACTTTCCTATCATTTTTATTCAAACTTTGTTATCATTCCTGGAGGTAACAATATTTAGTCTGGAAGGCTTAACCCTTTGGGAGCTGCACTGAAAATATATCCAGCTACATAGACATAAAAAGGGTCAGAAAATCCAATTCTGTGGGACCTCACTGAAACTAATGGAGTCACACAAGGAGTAAGTCTGCTGAGAATTTGTCACCCATCATCAGTGTCATGAGACTAGATGACAACAGATAGAGAAATGACATCAATATCAACACAAACTTACCCATTAATTAGATATAACAATTTTAAGGTAGAACATTGGTTACCATAGGGGAGTTGCTAAGATTGTTCTTTTTATGAATGACATTAGAGTCTAGTCCTCGGCACCAATGCATTCTTCATGGTAATTTGTGTTGTAGTTGCTGCTTTAGCACATTTGTAGGTCAGACATAATCTGCTGAATTTGTGTTATCCAATATTCACATAATCAATATGCAGCGTTAACACGGGCATACAAGATGCATCAAAGATATATTGAACTTTTTTTAATTACAGAGATTCCTAAAATTGCCCTTTCATCTTCCCCAGATTTTCAAATAAATAGAATTGCTGCCTGTATGCAATGACAATGACATTTTGAGCACATTCAGATTAAGATTTCATAAATCAAATAATGGTTTAATTATCCTTTTACATTAAAGTCACCTCCATTATTTATGTGTGCTCTCAAGAAACTATTACACAAATGGTATTTTTTAACGAAGTAGGATTCTTGGATGTGAAGGGGTTTTGCCTGTTTTGTAGTACTGGTGCTAATCTTTTGTATTTAAAGTGTTTTTATCCATGGGCATTTGTTTAGCTACAAAGGGCAGGAATCTGCTCCATGAAAGTCAGTGGGAGTTTTGCCAGTCTTCAAAGAGAGCAGGAGGAAGCCTAAATATAGTATTCTCATTGAGAATAGCAATAGGGGGTAAGGGCAGTTAGTGTAATTTGCAATAGCTGTCTGTGCTTTGATACCGGAGGCAAAGATTGCTAGTTACTAACTTCAGCAAAACAGTCCCACTGACTTATATTACTCTGCACATTAATTGGAATGCTATTTTACACTCTACGTTGGATTGTTTAGTGCTGTAACTGGAAGGTACTGTCTAAGATAAAGTCTTGGAAATATTTTATAACAATTTTCAGATAAAACCACTATCAGACCCCAGTTGTAGAAAGTGTCCATTGAATACTATAGCATTTAAATGGCAAGCACCAATGCAAATTCAATACATACAATATCCACAAGAATACCTAATTAATATATTATGATCAATATTATGAGATCAAATTCATAATGAATAATTAAAAATTAAAATCAACACTGTCATTATTTTAAGTGTCCAGGAATTATGAATTCATTCAGCCTTTTAACAGCAGTTATGATAATGGCTTGTAACTAAGTAAACTAAGTAAAGCTTTGAAAAATGCATTTAATTTCTTACACTATGAAACATTATTGTGTAATAATAAACCTGCTAGGAGCTTGAATATACTGCACAATGCAATCTTGAGCGAGTGAGAGGGTTGATGATTAAAACTTAATGCCTACAAGATTTAAAACAAAAACAAAAAATCTGCTACATGAATAACAGCACCATTATATCCGACACAGTGCCCATTTTACAAGAAGAGCTGACAGCGCCACTTATTATAATAGTTGCCAAAGAATTTCCATCTTAAGATCCTGTATGCGGTTTTTTTGTTACTTTGCCTAACTTTAGCCATTTGAGTTGAAATTACTTAGCAGGTTGTTTTGTGGGGTTTTTTTTTTACAATTTTAAACAATATTTTTGCTAAATAATTCTAAGACTTTAGTAAACTCATTGTTATTTTTTAATTTACTAAGTTTTCCTTATTTGTTTTAAATAATTTGTTGTTTGAGATGAGTAACATCCCTTGTCTCTTTTGAATTATTTGGTTACATAATTGTACCCAGACTGCATCCCACTAGTATACTTGGAAGCCATCAAGCTACATAAAAGTCCCTATTTCCTATTTAGCAATTTGACTACATTTTCCACAGTACAATTTTTTTTTAACCTGTAGCAGCCAGTGCAATTGATTACTTACATACATATTTATTATTTTGCTCAGGCTGCAAAGGCTTTTTCGGTGGGGATAGGCATACTGTTTGTTATTCCTTGACCTCCTCTTTGCATAATTAGTTTTATTATAAAGGTTTTTTATTGGGCACGACTGCACCAAGTTATATTGCAATAACTAGGTTTCATTATTAAACCAAGCATTCACTCTTTAATATTTTAATTTTAATATTTTTAAACATTTTTGCAACTCCCAACTGTTTAATTCCCTTTCATGTTTGTGTTTTCATTTGTGCCAGAAGCATTTTTAACACTTCACTTTCCTTCCTTAAAATATTAATTTTTTTTAAAATTGGCATTTTGAGTTGATTTTTTTCAGGTGGATTAGCTTCTTTTTAAAATGTATTTCTTAATGCTGCACACTTTTCCTGAAAAACTATACAGCCTATGCACATGTCTTGAACGATAGCTGCTTTTTCACTTTGGATTTATGCTGATAGGTAATAGACATTGTTTTCTTTTGGAAGTTTTAGGATTTCCCCCTCTATTTAGTTGTTTTTTCCTTTACAACTTTAAGTTGTTTCTTAATTTATCTTTTAATATGGCATGTTTTGTTTGTAAAGTTTAGTCGCCAAAAATAATCCTTGTGAAAATGGTGTTTTAGTTTGGGCTTTCTTTGCTTTAGGGGGAACAAGCTTGTTTTTCTTGTCTGCTAATTTTTGAGAATTTCAGGGAAATTTCACAGACTTTTGCTGTGCTCTGCCAACCATTTTTAAAAAAAGACTAATTCCACACTCTAGAGTTCCTTTTTCTCCTGGTTCCAGCCTATTTCTAATACTTCCCTGAGGAATCTATATGGTTAAGTCTTACATTTAACCCACTTCTACAGTATGGTCCTAACTTTCTCATATTTAAACACTTCCAATGCCATTTCCTCAATGCTAGGTTGTGACCCTCACAAACTAAGGAGTATATATGTGTCCTGCTTTAGACAAGCAACTCTGGCTATGTGTAGTCTGCATCCATCTGCCGACAGAGGGATGTAAATCAAGCACTTCAGAAGTGCAAATGAGCCCGGGATTTAAACATCCCGAGCTTCACGTGCATACTTACGTTTCGACGCTGTGCCGATGTGGCTCAGTGTCAAAAGTGAAAGTAAAGTGTAGCCGTGGCTCTGCCGACAGTGGGGAGCTTCTTCGGCAGATCCTGTACTCCAAAAAATGAGGAATACAGGATCTGTCGAAAAAGCTCCCCCCTGTCGGCAGAGCCGCAGTTACACTTTACTTTCACTTTCGACACTGAGCCTGATCAGCACAGCGTCGGAACGTGAGTATGCAAATGAAGCCCGGGATATTTAAATCCCGGGCTCATTTGCACTTCTGAAGTGCTTGATTTACATCCCTCTGTCGGCAGAGGGATGCAGTCTAGATGTAGCCTCTGAGTCCTAGCCACCAGTATTTGATCTATTCCAAGATCTATTCCATTCAGTTCCCCCAAGAATTCCGTTTGACTTTAATCTTGTCACTAAGATTTCTTTATTGGCATATAATCAGATTCCACTTAGAATCTTAGAATCATAGAATCTATAGGGTTGGAAGAGACCTCGGGAAGTCATCGAGTTCAACCCTCTGCCCAAAGCAGGGCCAACCCCAACTAGATCATCCCAGCTAGGGCTTTGTCAAGCACAGGACATAAAAACCTCTAGGGATGGAGATTCTACCACCTCCCTAGGTAACCCATTCCAGTGCTTCACCACCGTCCTAGTGAAATAGTTTTTCCTAATATCCAACCTCATTCTACCATCTGTCACTACTGAGAACAGCTTCTCTCCATCCTCTTTGGAACCTCCCTTTAGGTAGTTAAAAGTTGCTATCGAATACCCCGTCACTACAGAATTCACTCTTCTGTAGACTAAATAAGACCAAATGCCTCAGCCTCTCCTCATAAGTCATGTGCTTCAGCCCCCTAATCATTGTTGTTGCTCTCCACTGGACTTTCTCCAATGCATCCACATCCTTTCTATCATGGAGGGCCCAGAATTGAATGCAGTACTCCAGATGTGGCCTCACCAGTGCCAAAAAAGGGGAATAATCACTTCTCTATATCTGCTGGCAGTGCTCCTTCTAATGTATCCTAATATGCTGTTAGCTTTCTTGGCTACAAGGGCACACTATTGACTCATATCCAGCTTCTCATCCATTGTAATCCCCAGGTCCTTTTTCTGCTGAACTGTTGCTTAGCCAGTCAGTCCCCAGCCTGTAACAGTGCTTGGGATTCTTCTGTCTTAAGTGCAGAACTCTGCACTTGTCCTTGTTGAATCACATCAGATTTCTTTTGGTCCAATCCTTTAATCTGTCTAGGTCACTCTGGATCCTATCCTTACCCTCCCACATATCTCCCTCTCCCCATAGTTTAGTGTCATCTGTGAACTTGCTGAGGTTGCAATCCACCCCCTCAAACAGGTCATTAATAAAGATGTTGAACAAAACTGGCCCTAGAACCGACCCATGGGGCACTCCACTTGAAACTGACTGCCAATCAGACATCAAGCTGTTGATCACTACCTGTTGAGTCCGACAATCTAGTTAGCTTTCTATCTACCTTGCAGTCCATTTATCTTATCCATAACTTCCTTAACTTGCTGTCAAGAATTCTGTGGGAGAGAGTATCAGAAGCTTTGCTAAAGTCAAGTTATAGCATACCCACTGCCTTCCCCATATCCATAGAGCCAGTTACCTTGTCATAGAATGCAATTAGGTTGATCAGGCTTAACTTGCCTTTGGTGAATCTATGTTGACTATTCCTGATCACTTTCCTCTCTTCCAAAGGCTTCAAAATGATTATGTGAGGGTCCCCTCCATGATTTTTCTGGGGACTGAGGAAAGGCTGACTTCTCTGTAGTTCCCTGGATTGACCTTCTTCTCTTTTAAAAAAATGGGCACCACATTTACCTTTTTCCAATGGCCCAGGACCTCCCCCAATCACCAGTTTCCTAAGTTCTCAAAGATAATGGCCAATGGCTCTGCAATCACATCAGCCAACTCCCTCAGCACCCTCAGATGCATTAGATCCAGCCCCATGGATTTGTGTATGTCCAATTTTTCTACGTAGTTCTTAAGATGTTCTTTGTCCACTGAGGGCTGCCCACCTCTTTCCCATACTGTGTTGCCTACGCTAGTGCAGTAGTCTGGGAGCTGACATTGTCTGTGAAGACAGAGGAAAAAAAAAAAGGAATGAATATTTCAGCTTTTCCCATATCATCTGTCAGTAGGTTACCTCCCTCATCCAGTAAGGGTCCCACACCTTCCCTGACCACCCTCTTATTGATAACATGCCTATAGAAACTTTTCTTGTTACCCTTCACATACCTTGCTAGCTGCAATTTCAACTGAGCTTTGGCCTTGCTGATTACACCACTGCATGCTTGAGCAATATATTTATACTCCTCCAAAGTCATCTCCCCAAGTTTCTACTTTTTATAAGCTTCCTTTGTGTATTTAAGTTCTACAAGGATTTCACTGTTAAACCAAGCAGGTTACCTACCATATTTGCTTTTCTTATTGCACATCAGGATGGTGTGTTCCTGTGCCTTCAATAAGACTTCTTTAAAATACTGCCAGCTCTCCTGGATTCCTTTCCCCCACATGTTAGTGTCCCAGGGGATCCTGCTCATCAGTTCCCTCAGGGAGTCAAAGTCTGCTTTTCTGAAGTACAGAGTCTGTATTTTGCTGCTTTCCTTTCTTCTTTTGGTCAGGATCCTGAAATTGACCATCTCATGATCACTGCTTTGCAGGTTGCCACCCTCATCTACTTCCTCTACTAATTCCACCCTGTTTATGAGTAACAGGTCAAGCTGTGCATGGCCCCTGGTTGGTTCCTTCAGAACTTGTACCAGCAAGTTGTCCCCTATATTCTCCAAAAAAGTTCCTAGATTATCTGTGTATTGGTCTCCTAACAGATGTCAGGGTGATTAAAGTCTCCCCATGAAAACCAGGGTCTGTGATCTGGAAGCTTCTGTTAGTTGTCTGAAGTAAGTGTAGGGGGTGGGTATAAGATACACCACATATTACATACACAGTTACACAACAAACCTCTTCCTTTGTATAAATTTATACATTTCATATTCTGGCCTGGCCTGGTTAGTTTTCAGAATGTTTTCTCCACATAATCTTTGTACATAATCTTTACATTTTCAACTTATTTTATCCATTTTAAAAGATTCAGTGGGTGTTCCCCCTTATACTAGCTTGCATATACATTCTTTATTTCCACCCTGCTGATCCATTTACCTCCCTAATCCTGTCTCCTAAGAAATAAGGCTTCGCTCATATCCAGTTACCAAGCTAAGTTCATGGTTACTGTATAGCATTTTGGAGTAAAACAAGGACAATAAAGCAGTACTCTATTTGAAAGAAGTTGTGAAGTCATAGACTCTTGAAATAGCTACTTTTGTATTGATGTTCAATTTTCAATTCCACTCTTCCACATGGAAAGATCTACAAAAGAGACTGGCTCTGCTGGAGTAGGAAAAGCAAGGTCTGTACTGTGTACCCTGTTTCATTTTTAACAGTAATGGTGCAAATGCATCAGTACTGTCTGCTCCATCCTGTTGGATCCATCAATAGAGGTTGCAGGAGGACGTTGAAAGACTGAATATCAGCACGTAAAACTTCAGTATCACATCAAGATAACTATGTTACATGGAAATCAGCTAGTAGAGCAATACTAGCTGACAGTTCAATTGAAAACTTACCCCTGAATGAAATAATCACAGAAACTGATAACTGGAAAAAACTCGAGTGCATATTGAATGTCATTCTTTTTCTTTCTGAACGGGGATTGCCTTTGGTTGGTTCCAGTCAACGTATCGGTGACCTTACAAATGGAAACTTTCTTAGCATTCTTGAGCTTCTTAGCAAGTATGACCAACTTTTGTCAGACCATATTAAGTGTGTTTGTGAATCACAAGAGAGTAGAAAATGCATGCAAGCCCATTACCTGTCTACCAGAATACAAAACGAGTTTATTGAGCTGGGTGGGACATTTGTGCAAACAACAATTCTTGAAAAAACACGATATGCAAAGTAATTTAAAATTGTTATTAATGCAATTCCAGACTGTTCTCATAGGGTACATCTACATTTGCTCCCTAGTTCGGACTAGGGATGCAAATGTAGGTGACCGAAATTGCTAATGAAGCGGGGATTTAAATATCCCATGCTTCATTAGCATGATCTCGCCCAGCGCGCTAGTTCGAAACGCAGCTGTTTTGAATGAGGAAGTGTGCACTGGGACAATTAGTTTGAACCAAAGCCCTTGGTTCGAACTAATGTTACTCCTCATTTTTTGATAATAATAATTTCAAAATAACAGACAGCTTATTCCGAAATCTGTAAACCTCATTCTACGAGGAATAATGCCTATTCCAAAATAGTTATTTTGAAATAAGATATGTGTAGCTGCTCCACTGCTGCTATTTCAAAATAGTCCCTCACCAGGGCCATTCTAAGTTATTCCTCCCCAGTGCCTCCTGGGGCTCTAAAACGAGGTAGCACATCTACATTAGGGAAGCCTGCCTCAGACTAATTTTAAGGCTTCCCTGCAGTGTAGATGTGCTATTTTGAAATAAGCTATTTTGGAATAAGTATTCAGGAATCGCTTATTTTGAAATTAGCATGCAGTGTATATGTACCCATAAAGAACAGGTGACCTTGGTTGTTCGATATGTTAAAATTGCAGGAAGTTCAAAGGTTTCAATTGAAGAACCATTTATTTTATTTGATAATTTCATGAAAATAAACTGGAAAAGAAATCACTGCTCATTTATTAGAAATTCTGGAAGCCTTCAAATTAAATTTTCAAGTCTGCATTGGCCAGGCCTATGACAATGGCTCCAAATGGCTGGAAAGTACAACAGAGTACAAGCAGTCCTTCTTGAGCAAAAGCCAAACTGTATTTTCTCCAGTTGTGGAAACCATGCACTAAATCTTGTTGACGTTGATTGGGTTGAATCATGCAAGGAAGCAATCACATACTTTGGAACTGCCCAGCAATTGTACAACCTCTTTGGTAGCAGTCCTCAAAAGTGGGAAATTCTGAAGCAACATCTGCCTATTTTCCTTCACGGCATGTCAACAATGAGATGGTCAGCATGAATTGATAGAATTAAACCAGTTGCACAGCATTTGGACTCTGTGAGAAAGTTTTAAGTGAGCTTGAATCTCTTACCCTCACAGCACAGGATCACACTGAACTTAAGTCAATTCAGAAGTATACATCCAAATTTGATTGCATTTTAATGTCATCCATGTGGATGAAGCTGCTAAAAATAATCCACAAAACTAATCTTGTAATTGAAGCATGCAATGCTACATTAGATGTTGAGAGGGATGACAATGAACAACTTCCTAAAGATATTCAAAATATTTGTGATCAATGGGATGCAGTCCTTTCTGGGTCCAAATCAGTAGCACAAGGTATTGACATTTCAACTGAGTTTTCCACCAATCACAGCCTAACATCTCAATCTGATGCAGAAGGCACTATCGAGTCAATGTGTGTTTTGGTTATTATTGACTCCATCAAATCTGTCTTACACGTTGATTTGAGTCACTGCAACAAATTTGTACCCGTTTTGGATTCCTTTGGGAGTTTGGAGAACTAAGGGATGAAGACCTATATTCAGTGGCTGAACAATTTCAACAAAGGTACAATGAAATTTCAAGAGATCTCTGTGACGATATTGTCTTTCTGAAACATAAACTTTCCACCAACTGTAAATTGGACTGCAACCCAAAAGAACTGAGTCAAGAAATATTCAATCTCTGCCTGTCAACTATATTTCCTAATATCATTATTGCATTTCGTATTTTCGTCTGTCTCCCTGCATCAGTGGCTTCAGGTGAATGCACATTCAACGTGTTAAAACAAGTGAAGCACTATCATTGTTCTACATTGGAACAAGAGTGTTTGAATGGGCTCGCAATGCTTAACATTACCAGTGATGCTGCACATAAATTAGATTGTCTTCATTTATAAATGAGTTGGTACACAACATGTGATGGGTATAATGACTTAATTGTTAATAAATAAATGTCTTGAATGTTCATTTTCATATATTCTTTTGGTTTTAATATGATCCTGTGGATGAGAAGTTAGATATGTCAGGGGCCTGGGCATGGGCATGGGCTGGGGCCTCTAAACTCAAAGTGACCCAGGCCTCTGTCATTCTCTGAGAGGGCCTGCTTCTGAATCACCAACAGCATTTTCATCAGCATTTAAATATTCCTTGCAGTATAGAACCATCAAAGTACTAAGTAACGTATGTATCTGTAAATCTATGCTTTACTAAACAGCACAGGTCCCTTGTTCAGTTTACAAGATCTGTGAATGCATCATCAGTTCACCTTATGCACCTTGCCAGAAATCAATCTGGATTGCTCTCAATTTAAAAGTTGCCCACATCCCTTGAGAATGAGCTATGGTGATGAATGGGATTGTACAATGGGAATGGCTTCATGCTTCACTTGGTTTATAGATTTTTACAATTAAAAACTCTTATATTTGCTACTGCTGTTCAGCTTACTGAACACTAGAGCTGTGTGGGAACCATTTTCATTCCTCAAATAGTTGAGAGTTTTGTTTTTCAAAGCCCAAGTCCGGGTAAGAAACCCTTAAATATTCCTGAACCAAAACAACAACAACAAAACCCCACTTTTTTATTTTGGGTGAATTGAAATATTTTGATAATTCTGAATATTTCATTTTTGGCCTTTAACAGTCAGTGAAATCTTAATATTACAATAAAAATAATTTTGAATTGGAAAAGCATAATTTTTTAATTTGACAATGTCAGAATGAAACAGAATTTCTAAAACTTCAACATTTTTCAAGTTGGAAAATTTGAATTTGTTTCTGTTCAGTCTAGAAAACATATTTTTCAATGAAAAACTGTTCAAAAGCTCCTGATGATCTTTACTGAGTATAACATTTTCCAAGTATTTTATTTAGTGTTATATATACTTTAAGAAGAGCTAAACTTACTGGTAAAACGTATGCCACTAATACATTTACTGCTAAATTAAGTCAGACTTTGACTATTTTCTAAATTCATAAATACAACTGCAGAAATGTCTATCATCCAGCATGTATATTGCTAATGTTTTGGCTGGGGTGCGGAGGAAGTTGGATCCATTAGAAAGTTAAATGTTTATAGTGGAGTAATGTTCCCTCCCTTTTAAAACTAATTGTTTAGCTTATTTTTCTTCCTGCTTTATCCCACAGCAGTTAGAGCTAAATACTGTAGAGATTTGGTCCAGCTGAAAATAATTATTTGTAGGTAATTAATTCTTGGCACTCAGAAATACTTAACTACCTTGCCTGCAAGAGGAATGGCAAAAAGGTCTTATTAAATAGGGAATAAAATGCTTCCTGTTTGTCCCCTCAGTAAGCCAAGTTTATTTTAGTAAGCAAGTGAAAACAAGCAGTGTGGACATTTCCTTTTTGAGCAAAAACCCCTTTTTGCACAAGATCTTTATGCCTCCTGGGTTTTTGCACAAAAAGGAAACATCCACACTGCTTGTTTTTACGCAAAAACCTCTTACGCAAAAATGGACCAGAGGAGATTATGCAAATGAAGCACAAGAAAATGCTAATCTGCGCTTCATTTGCATTGCCTCTTCCAGCAAAAGCCATAGTGTAGCTGTAGCCTCACTGTATTTTTATTGCTGGAGGTTCAAGTCATGAACCTGGATCCAAATTCAAATCTGTATTAAATAAAGGGGGTATTCAGATAGGTGGAGGAGCTTTGATCTGAGCCCAGTACTAGTTCCTAAAATGCACAGAAGTTTCCATATTTGCTACATTTCCCCACTCCCCCAAAATCAGTCAGGATTAGTTCTGTATTTGCCTTCTTAAGAATTGGTGTTGAGAGCTAGTATTCTTTAGTTTGCTTAAATCTTCTGTTAGGTTCAGGGAAGTGCACCAATGTGGCCTCAGCTTGCTTTTCACTCCTGGACATGTTGCTCGGGGCGGGAAGGGGGGAGAGGAAGAGAGACCGCCCCCGCACTCATCAGTGGAAAGAAGAGCAATGCGGCTGGGAGAGCAGAGTGAACTGGTCCTCCATTGCTGCGGGTAATTTCAGCAGGGAGCTAGACCCCTGCTGCTGCCAGTGCCGGACCGAGCCATACTTGCGCCCCGGGCAGTGGGCGCACAGTGCCCCTTACCACTTCAATCAGGCGCCCCCCATATGTTGGCACCCCGAGCAGCTGGCCGGCTAGCCCTGCCCTTAATCCGGCCCTGACTGCCGCCACCAGATCCCAGCCCTGCTAGTCCCCCGGGCAACATTGGTTTGGGGAAGAGGTGTGTGGGAGTGAGAAAGGGTGGCGGGGGGTGCTAAAAGAGTAGATCAAGTACAAGAAGAGGGCAGAGCAGAGGCAAGAAATTGGCAGGTTCTGGGCAGAGAGGGGTTGCTCTGGCTCTTCCCCAATCTGGGGGTAGTCACGTGGCTAGTGGTTCCCTGGGTCTTCTCTCACCAGTTGCTCTTGCGTACACCCAGATGTTAGTAAAACATTTGATATAGTCTCACATAACCTTCTTAAATAAATAAACTATGAAAATGAACTAAATAAATAAACTATGGGAATACAACCTAGACAGGACTACTATAAGGTGGGTGCATGACTGGTTGATAACCATTCCCAGAGAATAGTTATCAGTGATTCACAGTCATGATGGAAGGACATAATGAGTGGGGTTCCACAGGAATCAGTTTTGGAACTGGTTCTGTTCAATAGCTTCATCAATAACTTAGTGGCATAGAGAGTATGTTTATAAAGTTTGTGGATGATAGCAATCTGGGAGGGGTTGCAAGTGTTTGGAGAATAGGATTATAATTCAAAATGATCTGGACGAGATGGAAAAATTATCTGAGGTAAATAGGATGGAATTCCATAAGGACAAATGCAAAGTACTCCACTTAGGAAGGAACAATCCATTTCACACAAACAGAATGGGAAGTGACTGTCTAGGAAGGAATTCTGCAGAAAGGGATCCAGGGATCATAGTGGACCACAAGCTAAATGTGAGTCACTAGTGTGACACCTTTTAAAAAAAAAAGCAAACATAATTCTGGGATGTGTTAACAGGAGTGTTGTAAGCAGAACACGAGTAGTAATTATTATGCTCTACTCTGTGCTGATTAGCCCTCAACTGGAGTACTGTGTCAAGTTCTGGGTGCCACATTTCAAGAAATATGTGGACAAATTGGTTGTTACAAGGAGGAGAGAGGACAAGAAGCAATGGGCTGAAATTTTTGCAAGGGAGGTTTATACTGGACATTAGAAAAAATTTCCTGTCAGGATGTTTAAGCAAAGGAAAAAATTGTCTAGCTGGGTTGTGGTATCTCCATCATTGGAGATTTTTAAGAGCAGGTTAGACAAACACCTGTCAGGGATGGTCTAGATGATGCTTGTTCCTTATATGAGTGTAGGGCACTGGACATGATGCTCTCTCAAGGTCTCTTCAGGTTCTAGTATTCTATGACTCTATAAGCACCATGAGTTCAGCAACCTTGAAATGTATTTTTGGTTACTTTTTAGTATTGTAAAATGACTCAGCAGGCAAGTATTATCAAGTTCACCCTGGTCTAGTTAAAGTTTTGTTTAATTTAGTTGGGGGTCAGACTGAAGCTGTATGGCTACACTAGAGAGTTTAAAGCTATGCCACTATAAGCTCTCTATTGTAGCTATAGCCTCAATTAAATCACCGCCGATGTGTAGTGGTAACTATGGCTATGTCTAGACTACATTCCGCTTTCGAAAGACGAATGTAAGTGAGGCAAATTGGAAGTGCAAATAAAGTGCGGATTTAAATATCCCACGCTTCATTTGCATATTCGCGTCCAGGCGCTTTTTCGAAAAAGGGTTTTTTGAAAGTGAAAGCACAGTCTAGACGGGGTTCTTTCGAAAAAATCCCCCCCCCCCCTTTTTCAAAAGAACCCGTACTCCTAATTTTTTCAGGAGTATTGCTTCTTTCAAAAAAGGGTTCTTTTTTAAAGAATCCCCATCTAGACTGCACTTTCACTTTCAAAAAAACCTTTTTCGAAAAAGCGTTCGGACGTGAATATGCAAATGAAGCACAGGATATTTAAATCTGCGCTTCATTTGCACTTTCAATTTGCCTCATTTACATTCCTCTTTCGAAAGAGGAATGTAGTTTAGACATGCCCTATGTGAATGGGAGAAGCTCTTCTGTCAACATAGTATTGTCCACACCAGCACTTTGGTCAGTTTAGCTTATATTACTCAGGGAGTGGCTTATTCTAACTCTGCTAGATATATTATACTGACATAACCTTTAATATAGATGTTAGCTTAGTGTCGCTCTTAATGGAACTATACTTCTACACAAAGAGATGCAGAAGGAAATTGCTACTAAGACATCTTTTGATATTCATCGGATAACAATTAAAAACCTATTTTATGTTATATACAATATCTATTTTCTTGTGACTGAAGTTTTCCTATTCCCACTGCACATTTCCTTTAGCTGCTCTTGCTTCTTCAGTTGTAAAAGTGTGACTAAAGGTGCCCCTTAATTTTGAATGTGGTGTTGTACAGCACCATTTGCTTGCAAGAGTGAAGCTGAATGGCCTATTGTCGGAATTATGTTGACAAATGTGGTGTGATCAGAAATTGTTTTTCACCCACATTTCTGGTAACATTATCCTGCAGTTTTGCCAATAAAAATATATAGATTCAGCCTCCCAAGCCACTGCTTGAACGTGATACTTTCACATACTCCTCCAACACTGCCCTCCCACACACATAGGACTACAAAGTTACCTTGTTTTATATTGCTTGATTGGAAAAATAATCATCATGCTGCAGTGAACAATGGAGAAACTTAATTGGTCTGTTTGGATGAAAGTGGTGTGAAAAAAACCCCTTAATATCAGGGAAGTTAACACGCAGTTTAACATGTATACTTTGTATATCTGCAGCATGCTCATTTTTTGACTATGCTCTCAGATCATTGTATGTTCTCTGCAAATGCAAGAAAGACCACCTTGTCTGTCTCCTTGCCATGATCACTGAGATCCAATGTGCTAATTGAAGTAGATGGCATTAATTTGAGCTTCACCATACAAAATATAAGCAAATCTGGTAAATTTGGGATTTGGCTGTCCATGGTGGCTGCAGTATCTCACTTCAGAAGACAGGTTGATGTTTCTTAGTTTGAGAGCTAGCTGAACATGCATGCCACACACGCCTCTCATACTCAAAGAATTCCCACTGTCTTTCAGCAGCACATAATTATTCACAAGAGTTGAGGTGGGAAATTACTAGGTCTGCAACAGGGAGTGAGGAGTGGGTATTTTCCCCAGCTAGCTTTACCCAATCCTTTTTAGTTGGCATTTTTGAGGAACTATATCCAGTGAGACTTCCAGATGCTGTAGGACCTCAGGACATCAATTAAGTCATTTCTGAAACCGTGTTTTTCATGTCTAGTCCCTCATCTACTATATATGCATTTGAGATAATATTTCTCTTATCATGGTACAACTATGCTGAAGAGAATGATGAAAAAAGCATTTTAATTCAAATCTCCCTCATGGCTTTTTTTAAAAAACCCTGCTTTTCGGAACATTTATTCTGTGATTTATATGAATTCAGGACTAAATTAACATTGTTCTCTTCCTCTGATTTTAATGATAATACTTGTCGTGGTTCTGCTTAACTAATTAACATGGTAGGTTTTTTTAAAATAAAGCTTATATATTGTACCTAAAGGAAAAGTTTCAATAATGTATTTATAAGGAATATGAAGGCAAGAACAAATATTAAAATGATAATTAATTCTAGGCTTTGCAGCTCATGAAATTGTAATTGCATATTAATATCTGCAAGTGACTTTAGGTCTGATGAAAGAATTCATTTCTGTGATGAAAGGGCATTCTTTCCAGAAGTGATGTACTTTTGTTGCACTGGGGTCAAAGTAGCATACGTTGCCTTAATAGACCTGGGAGTTCACCTATCATTTTAAGTATCTCTCAAGAAGAGATATAGCCTATATATTTTTTTAAATCTCACCATAAGGTCTTGCAAGAGCACAGTTACTTATAACAGTGGAAAATGTCCTTTAATCATAAAAACTACAAAAATAAGAAATTTGAAAATGTATTAACAGAAAATACCAAATGCTTTCAGTGTATATCTGATACTATGGACCCTATCCTGTGAAATTCTTGAAATAACTTATAATATATTTTAAGATAGATACGAAGAAAACCCACACAGAAAAATAAAAATTAAAATTAAGAAGTAAAAAGTATGTAATCATTTTTATGTACCAGTCCTCTGCAAACTGCTACATGAAAAACTCTTAATCTTGTGAAATTCTTATTGGCTTCATAGCCCTGGTCTACACTAGACTATATTTCGAAATAATAAGCAGAGTGTTGACACTACCAAGCCTGTTATTTCACAATAACAGGCTGGTTATTTCAAAAGCTGTTCCTGCTTTCTTCAGGGAATAACGCTTATTTCAAAATAGTTATTTCAAAATAGCATTAGTGTGGATGCTCCACTGCTGCTAATTCGAAATAACTACTCCCTAGACTAATTTGAAGTAATTATTCCCCAGTGCTTCCTGGAGCTGTAAGTTGAGGTCGCATGTTGACAATAATGGAGCCTGCCTCAGACTAATTTTGTCCATAGTGGGGACACGCTATTTCAATTTTGTTATTTTGTGAGTTATTATTTCAAATGCAGTTATTTCAAAATAATTTCCTAGTGTAGACATGCCCTTATTGGATAAGGGTTATAGGATGTTAGACACCATAAAAGAGACAGTCTTTAAAATGTAAGGTTGGTGGTTTCAGTAAGGCTCAGTTTAAAAAGGAGTGTAATAATTATTGTTACAGATATTAAGGGGGGAGAGGGGGAAGCAGGAGGGAGGCACCAAATCTAGATTTGAAAACCTATTCATTCTGGAGCTTTTCTGCAGAAAAACTGCTAGTCTCCTTGACAATCTTAGAATGCTGGACCCAGCTTTCTAAAGAGTGAGACTGGTATCTTAAATATTTTGGTGTATTATGAAAGTATCGTATAGAGAACAAAATAATGAAGGCTTGGGCCTACTTGCATTCAGAAGTTTTTGCCCTGCACTGCAGAACCCGGGGTTGAAAAGTTCTGGATCCAGGTAGATCCACCCAGTCACACCTACAAAGTCTGCACAAGCTAGAGGGGAAACAGCTGCTCAGAAAGGGACCATTTGTGGAAGAGTGCAGATCTCTGTTCTGAGCTCTGGGGAAGTATTGCCTAGGAGCTCACATTACCTGAGGACTGACAACCCAGGCCTAATAAAATCTACAAAGCAGAGATGGATGGTTCTGTAACTAACTCAATGGGGAAAAGGGAAACTTGTATAGGAAGAGATCCAAAAAACCTCATAGCATCCCAAGGAACAAAAAATAGCTGCCTGCCCATGTTCCCTCTGAACTGAGTGGCAGCATAGCTCCACAGATGATTAATTAGCCTCGCCCAGTCAGTCAGCTCTGCACATGGAGCCCTGAGCCTCTGACTGGGTGGGGCTGATTAATCACTTGTGAAGCTGTGCTTCAGGCAATTTAGAGGGAACATTGATACCCACCAACAGGCTCAGTCAGCACTTAGGGGAGACGGTGTGCTCAGGTGGGAAGGCCCAGCATTCATCAAAGTCCCTGTAGAAATATAAAAGCCCAGAAGCCCTTGGAGAGCTGTAGAACTGAACTATAACTGGCAACCACCTGCTGCACCTCTGTGTGACCACTAGGTTGCACCAACACTGAGCATATACGGGCTTATTAGCCAAAATATAGTTAGAAAAAGTAACCCTTTAACTGAAACTTGAACATTGGAAGGATAGCTGCATGGATGCCTTGCCTTCAAAGGCTCTTCAGCTACTGAGGGCCATTGCAACAGCCCAATTGACTACGAGTGACGTTCTCAGACATTAGAATGAAATTTCCCAATCTGACCCAATCCTGCAAATTTACAAATCTGTGGGGCAGCTCTATGGATGAGAAAGAGTCAAGCTGTGCTCCTCTTTGTGTGTCAAGGGAGTCAGGGAGCACATTGTGCTGGGCGTGTTTATACATTCCAGTGACATGGTTCTATGGCCAAACTTTTGTGTTTAGTGATGCCTTCCCTTGTGACTCCTTGTTCAAAATGGTGACTATTACATGAGTTGAAACCCTTTAAAGACAAAACAAAAACATCTCTCAGAGAGCCAAAATATTTCTTGCAAGTTAATTCATAAAATTTGGCCCTTTTTGTCTTTGAGTTATTCTTGCAGAAATTATGGGTGAAATCCTGGCATCACTGGAGTCAATGACAAAACTCCCATTAGCTTCAGTGGGAATTAAACCTGACATTAATTTGCTATAAATAATTTTTAAAAACATATGAGACTGAATTGTTTCTGAACTGTTCCAATTACAGGAAATTCCTAACATTCCTCCCCCTCCTCCCAAAAAATTCTCTTCAGAAAGTTTTTTTTCCTCACTCTCTCCTGTAAAAAAAGGAAACACGTCACAAACATTTTATTTTAAAAGCCACTTTCACTGAGAAATACTTTGCTGATAAATTTGTAACCAATTCTAACTGCTATTTTGAATTTGTTCCAAATCTGTGGTCCACGCTAGGTTGGAGACTAATTTACATTTTTAGGTCACTATGTTTAGTTATGGAGGCCCAAATAATGTTTATAGTTGCCCTACCCGTAGATGCGGAATTAGGAAATTTAAATTAGGCAGGAGAAATTCAGAAACCAGGAAAAGCTACCCAAATCAGGAGTTGCCCAATGTGCACACAGGCATTGGAATGTGCTTAATTGATACAAAAAGGTATGTCCTCCCCCACAGTGCTTGTATATTCAAAATTATATATATCATTGTGTTCTATACACATTAAGAACACAATTATGCCACAGTCATCACTGTAGCAGCTGAGCACCTAGCTCAATAAAAGCCCTCTTGAAACTCTGATGTGGCTATACGCATACTATTGAAAATCTCACTAGTTACTTAAGCACATTAGGCAATGAAATCCCATTGATTTCAAAGAGAGTTTTGTCTAAATAGGGACAGCAGAATGTGATGGAATACTTATTAGAGATGATAAAAACATGGTGGTCAAGGAAAGCATAAGCTGTCTGTTCCCCAGTTTTTTATTAAATTTCAAAATTGGAAAAGTTAAAAACACCTCCAGTTAACAGAGAATCACTAAGGAAAAAGTGAACAGAGAACAAGAAAATATTACAGAACACTTTTAAAATAGTTTACTTTAAAAAGAAGACACAATACTGAGAGGTTGTATAGTAATGCAATAGATGAAGCATTCTTTACTAAAAAAAATGGACCAGGATAATGTAAGGCTGAGCAGAATACTGAGAAGCTTCACCTACACTGCAGGGTTTTGCGCAAGAAGCCTTTTGCAGAGAGATCTTCTGCAAAAACTTCTTGCACAAAAGCGTGTCCAGACCTCAAAGTGCATTGCAAAAGCGATGTGCTTTTGCACAAGAGAGTGTTCACACTGCATAGACACTCTTGCACAAGAAAGCTCTGATGGCCATTCACAGAATGGCCATCAGAGCACCCATGCTTTTGTCGATAGGAGTTTCTTGTGCAAAAACCCCTCCGGAGTGTCCACACCTGCCTTTTTGCGCAAAAGCTGTAACGCAAAAAGGAGTTGTTCCTCGTGGGGAGAAGAATAACTCTACTGGTAAAAGCCCTCTGTTCTGCCAGTTTTTGTGCAAAAACCTTGTAGTGTAGACATAGCCAGAAATAAGAAAACAGGAGACAAGACACTTAGAATAAGGCATACTTAGGGACATTTACAATAGTTATCCCAACTGCCTCGATGCCTATGGACACTAGGGAGTTATTTCAAAATAACCCCCTATAGGTCAAAATAATAAGCGATCATGTGGCACCTTCTCAGCTTGGCATTGAAATGTTCCTTGGTGGTGTCCAGGCTGCCTGTGCAGGGCTTCAGGAGCCAGGGAGCAAGGGGTAGGTTGCGTCACTCAGGATAACAATGGGCATGTCCACCTCCCTGACTTTGATGGTGTGGTCAGGAGAAAAAGTACCAGCGTGCATCTTTTGGAAGAAGCATGAGTTCTGGAAAATGTGGGCATCATGCTCCTTCCCTGACCAGCTGACGTTCATGTTGGTGAATCAACCCTTGTGATCCACGAGGGTCTGCAGCATCATGGAGAAGTATCTCTTCCTGTTTACGTAGTCTGAGGCATGGTGGTCAGGGGTAAGAATGGGGATGTGAGTGCTGTCTAGGCCCCCGTCCATAGTTGGGGAAGCTCAGGTTGGCAACACAATGGTGTCCATGTTCCCCAGAGTGATGACCTTCGGGTAGCAGCACGTGGTTGATGGCCTTGGCTATCTGCAGGAGCATGTCCCCGACCATACTGAACTGGTTCCCGATGAAGTAGTAGCTGTCTTCCGTGGTGAGTTTCCACAGGGCAATGGTGACATGCTTCCAAATGGGGATGGTGGGCCTCGTGGGGGTGTCCTGTCACCTGAGGGTAGGGGCGAGCCCCTTTCAGAGCTCAAGGAAGGTGTCCTTCCGCATGAGGATGTTCTGCAGCCGGTGCTGGTTGTCCCATAGCTGCAGGCCCATGTGGTTCCACCAGTGTGAACCAATCTCCCATCGCCAGATATGGCATTCTGTGGTATCCAGGGGATTAAGGGGCATGCACAGCAGCAGAAGTGCTGGGACCTGGGTGAGCAGGGCCGGTGGTCCAGGCTGGTCCTTGTCCTACTGGAGCAGCATGCAGGAGGTTTGGAAGTACTGTGCCATGAGGTGCATCATGAGGACCTTGAGCCTAGCACTGCTCTGCAGCAGCTCTAGCTCCATGTTGTAAGTGCTCTTTTATCCACAAAGGCAACCAGAGCACACTGCATCCCTTTTGTGTCCTGTGAGGGGGCAGACAGTGGAGAAATGGTGTGTGAGAAGCAGTCACAGAGAGAAGCCCCTGAAAGCGCACATAGCAGCTTGCCTGACCAAGCAGCCACAGGAAGTCTCTGTCCTCCTGGTGCCCTCCCCAGAGTGCTTCCAGGGGCTCTATGTCTGAGGCAGGCTCCAATCAATGTGGATGCACATTTCAAAATAATTCTGATTAATTTCCATGCTTCCCTGTAGTGGAGACACACTATTTCAATTTTGCTAAGTCTGGAGTTATATCATATTTAGTTAGTTTGAAATAATTTCCTAGTGTAGACATGCCCTAGAGGTAGAGAGAAAGAATTGTTAGGATTGGATGATCTTAAGTATTTGATAGTATAGGAAAAAATATTGGGATTGGATAGACACTTCATAACATGAGAATTTTGTAAAATATACCTCAGGCATTGATTCTCTCAGAAAATTCCCACAACCTGGTGAGAAAAGCATAAGCAGTTATGGCTGTGCTCTGTTTTTTAATCTGTGGTTCAGTTTAATTGAAACTTTTGCTACAATGATCACAGTTCACCAAAAAATTGAAGGCATTTAAGAAGACAAAATTGACGTAAAAATTAAGCAGGTGTATGGATGATCTACTAACTGTTCAAAACTGATTTCTCCATCTTCTCTCACCTACTCACTATGAAATAGTAGATAAGTGTACATCACAGAAATAATTGGAATGCATCCAAACATTTAGATATGAATTGATCCTCAAGATAACTCTGCTAGTATTTTATTTAGAGGTTTTTCTGTGATGCTCATTTGTAGTATCTCAGCACTTTTTGCAAACTCAAATCCAACTAATGAGGTTTAACAAAACTTAAATATAGCATAGATGCAACTTTTCAGAAGCATAAAGGTGGACAGGTTCCCTTGAATTGTTTACTGTCATTTTTATGATCTTCCAGGTGGTGTCTGTTGTCTCCCCTCCCCCCCAAAAAACCATGGCAAATTAAGCCCAATTCTACTTTCTTTATAATGTGGAGCTTATTGTCTCTTTATGGAGATAAATTGCTTTGGAAGATTCAAGAAAGTATTAGTCCTTTATATGAAGAATAATACCTGCCATTGCACTAGCGAAGATAGAAACAATAAAGGCCATCACTCTTCATGCTTTTGGTGTGGGGACAATTAAGCCAATTAACAGTAGGGGAAGAAGAACTTTTTTGTTGTTGCATGCAACAGTACTTAATTCAAGTGGATTATGAGCATTTTATGTGTTCAGGTAGCTGGCATTAGCTATTATTTGAAATAGGTTACCAGACTAGGTGAACTATTTATGGCCAAGTCCACTCCTGTGTTTCTAACAGAAGATGCAGCATTTTTCTTGATATGAAACTAAACAGTAGAGGGTCTTCATTAACTCTTTCCTAGAAAAGGAAGAGAACTACCAGTCTTCTGAAATATAAGAAGAATTGAGAAGGTAATGTATCTTTAAAGAGATAGGCTTTCAAATAGAAAGTGTCTTCTTATAGAGAACTTTATATAAAGGGTACAATGAAATATGATGTAATCTGTACCTTAATATAATCAAGCTGTCCTCATTGATATATCCAAACATATACCATGCATCAATTCATTTTACATGTGAAACAAATATTATGCAGAGACTAATATAATAGCTCTAGAAGATTTACCTGACAGCGCTTGGGTCCTTAATCTAATATATAAAGGAGAATGTTTGTATGTTTGTGCTCTAATAACTTGGACACTATAAGACCTACCGCAACCAAACTTTCCATGGGATAACCTTTCCTCCAGGAGAATGTTTTAAGGTACTGTGGGAGGGAAGAGATGAGAGACCAACGCCTCTCCCCGGGGCTGCACGGAGCTTGGCAGTGCGGGGAGAAGCGGCTTCCCCAGCATTGCTGGAAGCATATGGAGGCCCATCTTCAATACTGTGATTGGCTCGGGGCCCAGCGACCGACCAATGGGTGGGCAGGTTGCTGCCGTGGCTCGCTCTAGGCGGAGGGTTTGGGGCTGGTGTTACCGCTCAGCTGCCACTTTGAAAAAATGTCCAGAAGGAGGCGCATCGGGGAGCCGGAGGTGAGAGCGGGAGGGGAGAGGGGGAAATAAATGGGTGGGGCTGGTCCGGGGCTGGACCATTGGAGGCGAGTGGGGGTAGGGCAGGATTGGGGGCTGGACTATTGGGGAGTGTGTGGGAGAGCAGGATTGGGGGCTGGATCATTGGGGCGGGCTGGTCCGGGAGGCTGGACCATTGGGAGCGAGTGGGAGGAGGGCAGGATTGTAGGGGGTTGAAGGAAGTGGGGCTGGACAATCCTGCAGGAGTGAGAAATGAAGCCCATGGTGGGGAGTCTCCTTTGAGGGGCATTGGCCCAAGGGGCAGCACTGGATGATGCTGGGTGGGTGAGAAATTAATCCAAGGTGGGTGGGGGAGGGATCCCTCAAATCTGGGCACTGGTCCTGGGTTTGATACTGGATGATCCTGAGGGGGGAGAGAGATGCAGTCCATGGGAGGGGCAGCTGGTCAAGGGGGTGGTGCTGGAGGAGGGACTATAGAGGTGCCAGCAGGCTCAGGTAGTTGACTCATAGTTTCATCAAAAAAGATGGGAGAAGAGTTTGAGGTGTCATCTTGAAATCTCTCAGATTCAGTAGGGCCAGCCCCATTGATTGAGGCATCCCTATACTCAGCTCTTGGATGAGCATTTGCAGACCCAGCATGCCTATCCCCTACTTCCCTACCAAAAAACCATTAGCTTCTACAAGGATAATTAGCAAAAATACCATCTGATAGGAAGCAAAACATTGCACTGTTGAAGAGGGGCCTCCATATGCTTCCAGAAATGGTGGGGAAACAAGCCATGGTGATTTGGGGGCTCTCCCTTCCACTGTGCTTTTAATGGCTCCAACTCCAAGACTCATGACATGGGAAGAAAACAGAGACATAGTTTCTATTGTGACTTCTGTATCTAAGTTTGCCAAATCAAATAGCTCTGATTCTCAACATTGCAATGCCTCTTTTTTGAGTCAGAGATTTTGCTTTATGCAGCAGTAGAAAAGCATGGGGGTCTGCCATAATGGCCAGATATCAGGCACTGGCAGCTGCGGTGTGGCTGGAGGCTGTCTGGACCAGCTTCTGTTTTTCTAAATTTTGTTCCTCCGGTTTCCTGGCCAACGCCAGGTAAGTCCAGCTAGTTCAAATAAATTTTGTTTTTCCATCATTTAAATGTTTTGTGGGTAGGGCTGGGGTTGAGGGGTTCAGTATGCAGGCTACTCTAGGGAGAGAGGACAACGCCAGCTCTCTCTCACCACAGCAGCCAGGTGAGAAGAGGGCACAACCAGGGGAGGGGTACATGTCCCCCAGCTGGAGGACAAACAGACGCACAAAAAGAAAGACCATCTGAAATATATAGTAAATAGATATCTCTTTCTCCACCCTAACCCCGTGCTAGCCTAATGGGGTTACAGTTGTCCTGATCCCATCTCTGACCCCTTGCAGCCCCTTCTGTGTTCATTCTACAGTATAACTGTCCCTCCTACCAGACTCCTCCCTTTCCATTTTATGAGAAGCAATTGAATTCCAGGAACATCCCATTGTCCTGGCACAACCAAACCCTGACTTTGCTTTAAGTCATTATAAGAGGAACCTGCATACTAAGTTTGGTGACCCTACCTCTTAACATTTAGAAAGAGTTCTTCAGCAAATGGACTCACAGATGGATGGACAGATAGATGCACATTTCTAAAATATATAGTAAGAATATAGAAGTGAAACAACTGAGGAATTTTCATTACATTTCTAAATTAAACCAGAAATTCTTAACATTTTCTCAGTTTTAGCAGTGTAACAGGATTTGTGATATGTAAAACAGGAAATGTGGAATCATATATTCATCAAATTAATAGACTGTACATCTAATCTAAAGAAAGGGAAAAAAAATCTGGGGATTGAAACAAAGTATTGCCAGAAATAGAGAAAAAAACAGCAAGGACAAGGGATATCATAAAATAGATTGACAAGCACCTGTAAAACTGCTGCATGCACAGTACATTCACAATTATAAGCCATGGTCTATCAACATAGCAATTGCAACAGCTGAGTTATCAAAAGGGCTTAGTCCAAGAGTTTAAAAATTTATTTTCTCATTTATGTAAAAACATTTTGGTGGAATCAAATGTGAAAGTCATTAAAATGTTTAAAACTATAATCTGCAAGAGTTGGAACTTACTCAGAGTCTATAAGGATGAGTATCACAGAAATGAATTATAACAATTAGGGAAGCGATTAGCATAGGTCTCTGAAACATTTAAAATAGTGATTCCTAATTGCTGGGCCGCGGACCAGTGCTGGGCCGTGAACCACTGGCTGCCAGGCCATGGCACACTGCCAGACCATGCCCATGCTGGCTGCTCTGGGACCAGGGCTGGGGTGTACCCCAGGTGTGTGGCTGGCAGTTGCTAGTGCTGAAGCTGACTGTACATGGCAGCTTTAGGAGTCGGCAAAGCAGTCGGCTTCAGCTCTAGCAGCCACCACGTGGCCAAGCAGCTGCCGCAGCTGAATCCAGCTGTTCGCAGCAGCTCTGGGGGCCAGGACTGGGGTACTCCCCAGCCCCAAGAGCCTCTGCGCTGCAGCTGGCTTCAGGTAGATTAAAGAGATTAAATTAAAACAGAAATTTTGATAGTCAGATTTCTAAAATGATTACCCCTCTCTTGCCCTCTAATACGTATCACTAACAAAAACCAACTATATATCCCCCTTTCAGTATTAATAAATATTAAATATCATTTCAAAATCAGCACACAGCTATCTCTATAAAATCATAGAATCATAGAATACTAGGACTGGAAGGGACCTCGAGAGGTCATCGAGTCCAGTCCCCTGCCCTCATGGCAGGACCAAATACTGTCTAGACCATCCCTGATAGACATTTATCTAACCTACTCTTAAATATCTCCAAAGATGGAGATTCCACAACCTCCTGGGCAATTTATTCCAGTGTCTGACTACCCTGACAGTTAGGAACTTTTCCTAATGTCCAACCTGAACCTCCCTTGCTGCAGTTTAAGCCCATTGCTTCTTGTTCTATCCCCAGAGGCCAAGATGAACAAGTTTTCTCCCTCCTCCTTATGACACCCTTTTAGGTATCTAAAAACTGCTATCATGTCCCCCCTCAATCTTCTCTTTTCTAAACTAAACAAACCCAATTCCTTCAGTCTTCCCTTATAGGTCATGTTCTCTAGACCTTTAATCATTCTCGTTGCTCTTCTCTGGACCCTCTCCAATTTCTCCACATCTTTCTTGAAATGCAGTGCCCAGAACTGGACACAATACTCCAACTGAGGCCTAACCAGCGCAGAGTAGAGCGGAAGAATGACTTCTCGTGTCTTGCTCACAACACACCTGCTAATGCATCCCAGAATCATGTTTGCTTTCTTTGCAACAGCATCACACTGCTGACTCATATTCAGCTTGTGGTCCACTATAACCCCTAGATCCCTTTCTGCCATACTCCTTCCCAGACAGTCGCTTCCCATTCTGTATGTATGAAACTGATTGTTCCTTCCTAAGTGGAGCACTTTGCATTTGCCTTTATTAAACTTCATCCTATTTACCTCAGACCATTTCTCCAATTTGTCCAGGTCATTTTGAATTATGACCCTATCCTCCAAAGCAGTTGCAACCCCTCCCAGCTTGGTATCATCTGCAAACTTAATAAGCGATTTTCTATACCAATATCTAAATCGTTGATGAAGATATTGAACAGAGCCAGTCCCAAAACAGACCCCTGCGGAACCCCACTTGTTATGCCTTTCCAGCAGGATTGTGAACCATTAATAACTACTGTCTGAGTACGGTTATCCAGCCAGTTATGCACCCACCTTATAGTAGCCCCATCTAAGTTGTATTTACCTAGTTTATTGATAAGAATATCATGCGAGACCGTATCAAACGCCTTACTAAAGTCTAGGTATACCACATCCACCGCTTCTCCCTTATCCGCAAGACTCGTTATCCTATTAAAGAAAGCTATCAGATTGGTTTGACATGATTTGTTCTTTACAAATCCATGCTGGCTGTTCCCTATCACCTTGCCACCTTCCAAGTGTTTACAGATGATTTCCTTAATTACTTGCTCCATTATCTTCCTGGCACAGAAGTTAAACTAACTGGTCTGTAGTTTCCTGGATTGTTCTTATTTCCTTTTTATAAATGGGCACTATATTTGCCCTTTCCAGTCTTCTGGAATCTCTCCTGTCTCCCATGATTTTCCAAAGATGATAGCTAGAGGCTCAGATACCTCCTCTATCAGCTCCTTGAGCATTCTAGGATGCATTTCATCAGGCCCTGGTGACTTGCAGGCATCTAACTTTTCTAGGTGATTTTTGACTTGTTCTTTTTTATTTTACCTTCTAAAACTACCCCTTCCCACTAGCATTCACTATGTTAGGCATTCCTACAGACTTCTCGTGAAGACCGAAACAAAGAAGTCATTGAGCATCTCTGCCATTTCCAAGTTTCCTGTTACTGTTTCTCCTCCTCACTGACCAGTGGGCCTACCCTCCTTGGTCTTCCTCTTGCTTCTAATGTATTTATAAAAGTCTTCTTGTTTCCCTTTATTCCTGTAGCTAGTTTGAGCTCATTCTGTGCCTTTGCCTTTCTAATCTTGCCCTGCATTCCTGTGCTGTTTGCCTATATTCATCCTTTGTAATTTGTCCTACTTTCCATTTTTATATGACTCTTTTTATTTTTAGATCATGCAAGATCTCGTGGTTGAGCCAAGGCGGTCTTTTGCCGTATTTTCTATCTTTCCAACACATCGGAATAGCTTGCTTTGGGCCCTTAACAATGTCCCTTTGAAAAACTGCCAACTCTCCTCAGTTGTTTTTCCCCTCAGTCTCGATTCCCATGGGACCTTACCTATCAGCTCTCTGAGCTTACCAAAATCCGCCTTCCTGAAATCCATTGTCTCTATTTTGCTATTCTCCCTTCTATCCTTCCTTAGAATTGTGAACTCTATGATTTCATGATCACTTTCACCCAAGCTGCCTTCCACTTTCAAATTCTCAACCAGTTCCTCCCTATTTGTTAGGATCAAATCTAGAACAGCTTCCCCCCGGTAGCTTTTTCAACCTTCTGAAATAAAAAGTTGTCTCCAATGCAGTCCAAGAACTTATTGGATAGTCTGTGCCCTGCAGTGTTATTTTCCCAACGTATATCTGGATAGTTGAAGTCCCGCATCACCACCAAATCTTGGACTTTGGATGATTTTGTTAGTTGTTTGAAAAAAGCCTCAGCCACTTCTTCCACCTGGGTAGGTGGCCTGTAGTAGACTTCTAGCATGACATCACCTTTGTTTTGAATCCCTTTTAGCCTAACTCAGAGACTCTCAACACTTCCGTCTCCCATGTCCATCTCCACCCCACTCCAAGTGTGTTCATTTTTAATGTACAAGGCAACACCTCCTCCCTTTTTTCCCTGTCTATCCTTCCTGAGTAAGCTGTACCCTTCCATACAAACATTCCAATCATGTGTATTATCCCACCAAGTTTCTGTGATGCCAACAATGTCATAATTATACTTATTTATTAGCACTTCCAGTTCTTCCTGCTTATTTCCCATACTTCTCGTGATTTGTATATAGGCATCTAAGATCCTGATTTGACCTTGCCTCCCAGTTTTGCCCTGACCCTCCTTTCTCTCTGCCATTGTAGCCCACGCTCCCTCCCATTTCCGACCCATCTCCCAGGTCTCCATGTTCTCCACTTACCTGTGGGCTTTGCTCACCTGTCCCGTCGAACCTAGTTTAAAGCCCCCCTCACTAGGTTTAGAAGTGCTAGATTACTAGGGATAGACAAGCCTACAAGTAAGCAACAAAATGAAAGTAAACTTGTACCTTTAATGTTTTGGGAGAGACATCCAATATTGCTCCTATCAGGAACTCAGATACAATGAAAGATGCAATATAAAAACTTTGCTGGAAATTCAGTATCTGCATGCTTCCTCCTCATTCATTAATGCTTCCTGAGCTGCTCCTGCTAGTATGATTATCCTGTTTATATGCATGTGTTATTTTTGCATCTGAAGCTATGAATATTGCTTAGGTATTGGTGTTGTACACATGTGTTATATTTCTGGGTGACAATCACCACGTAAAATTTTACATGAAGGCCAGACAGTTCTGTATTGATGACCCATCAAGGACACTTAGCTCTCACCATATGGTCTCAATGGACCATAAAAAAACCTCATTCCAGCCTTGAGGTTCTGTGAGTCAAGCCCTGATCGGACATGTGATATGCTCCTGTGACTTTGGACTCCATCTTAGGCCAGTAACTCTTAGGCCACAGAGACAGTACATTACCAGGCACATGTCAAAGGATAGAAAAGATGCCTAACATCTCCATTTTTGCCTCTTTCCTTCCCTGATTTTTCTGGAGTGTGAATTTACAATAAAAAGGAGAATTTTGAATGATGAACTGTGGACCTTCTATTATTGGGGAAGATGTTATTTATATATTTACCTAGCTAAGTGGCTAATCTCATGGTGTTAGAAGAACCCTATGTTTGATTAGATTGGTTTTCAGTAACCACTCATCATAGAGACAAGTGTCAGAGGGGTAGCCACGTTAGTCTGTTTCAGGAAAAACTTTGAGGACCATGACACCGTAAAGACTAATAAATGTATTTGGGCATATGCTTTCATAGGCTGGAATCCTCTATGTCAGATGCATGTTATAGTCATCAGAAAACCCAGTGTCTGGGCAGTGAGACAAGGGCTAGAGTGCCTAAGCAGACTGGATCCTTGGCCTTCTGTTAAGCAGCGTGGTGGTACTGATCTTCAATTTTTGTTACTAGCTTGGTATAATTGAATGTTAGAATCACCACCAGTCTGGGATGTGTTTGCGCTATGTCTCAGCAGTTGGTCCTGAATTTGGCATTCTGAGCTGTGACCCACTGAGGCATGGTGACAATCTCTCACCCGACCCATTCAGCACCTTTAAATCACATCTAATTCTGGTAACTCAAGTATTTACTCCAGTCTCAAAGAGCAGGTTTTAATCAAGCAAATAAGGCATATTTAATTATGTGCATGGGTTGTGCTTTAAATTACTCTTATTAGCTGTGTTCATCACTTCCTAGCCTAGATGCCAGGTGTGACATGGCAGTTCTTCCTTTAACTGCTGCTCATAAAGATTACAGTTATAGACAGACTTAATCCAATTAGCAAGCGTATCCTCATGTGAAAAGTGAAAAACTGCTGACAGTTGCAATGACTGCCATTACTGATCTTATAGTAGAGATTCTCTAATAGACCTCTGCATGCACCAAGGTGTCACATTAGGCAGCAGACATATAATGAAACATTTCAAATATAAGATTGATCTTTCCAAAAACATAAATGATGTCACATGCAAGAGAAAAAAGGGAAAATATTACAGCTTGAAGTCATTGTACATAAGTAGACCTGGTTAGTGGGGTGAAAGAGAAATTCATTGGTGTGAAAGATACACACACACACACACACACACACACACTCACACACACACACACAGGTGTATATATATTTAAAGGAGACAGCATGAACAAACTGTTAGTGCTTGAATACCACACACTATCCAAAACTGCACTTAAATTTGCATGTCAATACAAGTGCAGCGGATAAGATAATGTGATTTATTTTAATGGGATTACCATGGGGTGTGTCCGAAGGAGCAGTGGTTAGGAATGTTTGCAAGTGATAACTCAAAATATTGAACATTATGTCCAAGTGTTAAGCATACAGGAAATTCGTAAGCAGATTTTGAGGGCCTATGTGGTAATTTTTTCATGGGTGCCTCTTAACTTTCATAAATTCAAGAAAGACTAAAATGAGATTAATTGCTTTGTACTTCATATAAAGTACTCCATGTTTAGCCTGATCCCAAAGGTGGGCCTCATTAAAAAGACAGTTTCTATATTGCTCTTTTAAAAATTGAATCTGCAATCTGATTTTATGCTCATTGAATATTCCTAAAAAAGCAAAAGCTATGTCTGACAGCTTTTGTGTTGTTGGTTTCCTTCACATGTTCTACATATGTCTTGTTTCATTTATAGAAGTAACTAGTGGAGAAATCCAAGGTTAAATATTCCAATATTTTGATGTGTGTAGTTCATACTGAAATATTTATCATAAACAGATATTGTTATATGTCAAGCGAATGGTGTGTTGGTAACATACCTATATGAATAGAATAATGAGGTCTAGGGAAAATGATATTTTTTAAAGAAAGCTAACATCTTGGAGTAAGGGTGAGGGTACAAATCAAGAACAGAGTAATAGTGAAAGACAGTGAGAGCTGCTAAAAAGTCAGTTCAGATGAGTACTGTTTTTTTAACATCATCAAAAATAAAAACCAAAAGACTAAGAAATACAGAACAGAGACTAATAATCTCCATACTCCCTTACAAGAACTTATCAGAATGATACAGCTGTTACTCTAGCCACTATTGCATGGTGAGACACAGATAAGTCATGATGGGTTCAGAAATAAAGTTTCAGGAACAAAAACTCATTGCATAGTATCATGGGAGCTACAATGCAAATTACTAGGTTGGCATAGCCCACAGAGCAAACACTGCTGCGGGGACAGAAAGTTTACTCTAATGAGGCTGTAACATGTATTTTGCCCTTCTTGAAGCTCATTACTATGGTTCAGATGTTTCCTGGGCGTATCCTCAAATGATCCAGAGAATTATATAAAACTATTACCTAATCAAAATGCAAAATTCATTGATGTGTGATGTAATTAAGCAATAAATGTGCTCATTAAACAGGAATTGAAATAGATAAGACTTTAGGGTCAAGTCCTTCAATAGTCATATCTATCCTCAAGATAATCTAGTACAGATGCAATTTATTATCTTAATAATTTAATGAAATTTCATATAGTTAGAAAAGATTTAATCAGTGTTTATTCTTATTTGACTAAAGCTAAATGAAAAGAATCTGAGTAGGAAAAATGTTATGAAAATAGATATATTTTACCATTTTAAAGAAGATTGTTTGATATTTCCCATGTAAGTATGACAATTTTTGGAAATGAAAAAGGGCATTTTATTATAAATGCATCCTAGGAAAACTTCAGAAACATTGTTAGAAAAATGGCAAAGTTCCACCAGCTGTAAATCAGAAAGAGGCACTTTAAGATTCTATCCAGAGAAGATGATGACATACAGTAATTCCTCACTTAACACGTGCCCGCTTAACACGTTTTCGCGATAGCACGATTTTTTGGGGGGAAACATTTTTCGAACAACACAACCCATCCCCGCAATAACACAATTTCCTCTACCGGCCGGCTGGTCACTGGCAGCTGCGCAGGGCTTCCCCTGCCTCCCTGCAAAGCGGCAGAGGTTCGCCACTCGCCGCGCCATTCCCCGGCGACCCCCTCTGGGGATGCTTTGCTCCCTCTCCTCTGCCCCCCATTTACAACCGGCGGCTGGGTTTCCCCAGCTGGCTGGTCGCCGGCAACTGCGAGGGGCTTCCCCTGACTCCTTACAAAGCAGCGGAAGTTCGCCGCTCGCCGCGCCGTTCCCCGGCGACCCCTCCTTGCTGGACGCGAGGCATCCAGCCAGAGGGGGTCACCAGGGAATGGTGTGGTGAGCAGCAAACTTCTGCCACTTTGCAGGGAGGCAGGGGAAGCCCCGCGCAGCTGCCAGCGACCGGCCAGCTGGGGAAAACCAGCCGCCGGCTGCAAGCCCCCTCCCCTGCCCTTCCCTTCCCTTCTCCAGAGCCAAACACCTTCCCTCCCTGCTATAATCCAGTCCCTTTCTCCCCCAACCTTATGTCCTGGTCCCAGCTGCTAACAAGTGCAGGCTGGAGCTGCGAGCGCACGTGCGCTTGAAATGCTACCCCCACCTTTTCCATTATTTTCAATGGGAAAATTGACCCTGCATAACACGTTTTCACTTAGAACGATCATTTTCTGAAGCGTATCTACCGTGTTAAATGAGGAATTACTGTACTTCATGATGAAATGGGGGATCATAATAGAAAAAGCATATATTTGCCATTGAACAATTTCATTAAATGTTGGAAAACAAATGTATAGATGTGAGAATCAGATGTAGTATGCATCTAATTCACTGTTCTTTGTAAAGGGGCAGGGGGGAACCATACTCCAGTTGGTAAAAAGTTTCCTGCATAAGTAGTCCCATTGAAATCAATTAGCAATTAATCACCAATGGGTATTGGGACCCTTTTTGGATAGCCTTATTTCTAAATTTAAACTAAACCTTTGGAATACTACAACTGAGAGGCTCATCACACATGGGATATAGGTAATAGTAAAAAGTTTCAGTCTGACGTTTCAGTGCATATTTTGCAAATAGAAATGTGATTTTTCAGATTATATTTAGGTTCTATTAAAAAATCGAGATAAGAATGCAAAAGCAGATAGCAGGTAGCACAATGTTATTTAGCCTAACATTTTATGCCAGAGACTTGAATTTCTGTGTATTTAGGTTCTTCTTGTACCACAATCATCACTGTAGCATTTGATTACCTAAAATTGGGCATTTCAACAGCGATTTGTTCACATCACAAAACAGTCACACATTTCATAATTGACAGTGTCTGCCCTGGGGAAACGAAGATCTATAGATAAAATAGGAAGGTTAGGGCAGGTCATATCTGAAGTGTGTTAATAAAAAGGTGTGAGTGGAAGCCAGAATAGCGCATAACTGCAGTATGCTTCACTGAGTCCAAACTGAACGATTGGTCTGTCAAGATAACAAAAGAGAAGAGGATTTTGTTTTAAGCGTCTTTCTTTACAATACTTCCTTCCTAGCCTTGATTTTCAGTGCACTGACATACTGTAAGGGTGTGTCTACACAGCACAGTTATTTCGAAATAACGGCTGTTATTCCGAAATAACTATGCGAGCATCTACACAGCAATTCCATAATTTCAAAATAATTTTGAAATAATGGACGGCTTATTCCGACTTTTGTAAACAAGGTGTATGGATGGGGTGGGGGAAGCATGGTTGACACAGATCCCCTACTGCTGCAATGTTCCCTGGGAGCAACTGGCAGCTGGAGCAGTTTATGGTAGCTCTCAGGAAGCTCAAGGCTGCATCGGGGATTAGGCTAATACCAACTAAGTCCAAGAATGTTAGGGATGGGACAAAGGTAAGCTATGAACCTTTGGAGCTACTCAGAGTAGATTACACTTTTCTTAGGAGTGACCAAAACCTTGACCCCAAACATCTTAGTTAAGCCACATTCTAATGCTGGACTTTGCAACATGCTCCAACTCCAAATGCCGACCCCCTTATTTTGTACAATGTGCTGGATGAGTTTGAATCCCCAACTACTTGGCTGACTCTGATCTGTATCATGAACTGAAGTGAAAACACAGAATCAAGGCTTCTGCTCTACAGTCTAGTCCATTTGTTCCTATAGTATTTGATTCTACAGAAAAATTGAAGATGGAAGGGGTAGACATCAGGTAAAAAGCACAGAGCCACAATTCCAATTTTCCCAAAGTTCATAGATCTTAAGGCCAAAAGAGACTATGGTCAACTTATCTGACCACTGTGTAACTTAGGTAATAGAACTGCACCCAGTCATTCTTACAGTGGAAAGAAGTACTCTTCCACACTCATACTTATTGGTTAACGTACAACGCCTCTTTAGAAAGATACTCATCACCTTTTTAAAGACTCCAAATGATGAAGGCTTTTTAAAGCCATGGTACGGACTCATTGTTAGAATGCATTACTTAAACATAATAGACAGGTATGGTATAACTAGTTTTAAAAAGTCACTCCCACGTCTCTTTTTTAATGAAACTTTGATCAATGTTTATTAGAAAATTTCAACCAACTCTAATACATGGTGCTGCCCGGCATTTGCAACATAACCGTCAGTAAGGGCTTTCCACAAACGTTGTGTTGCCTTCAAGTCACTAAATTGCGTTGTGCCTCCAAGTCTATGTAAATTGGGCATAGTAAGATTTTTCTCCCACTTTTCTCTGTCTAGTCTATCTAGATTGTAGATGTTTCATGGTAGGGATCATCTTTTAATACGTCTGTAAATTGCCTAGCACAATAGCATTCTGATCTCAGCTTGGGCCTCTAGATAGTACCATAACCACTTTTTATCATTTGATATAAGTCAGACAAATGATATATACACAATAACAGGTACAAAGGTGTTAATAGTTATCTTCTCCACCCATCCAAATTGTTTTATAACTTCTTTGAATAGAAAATAGTTGCCAGCCACCATCCAACTTTAGTCTGTATGTGTAAATTCTGTAAGTGTATCCACAATGCAAATATATGAAAATGACTTCTTTCTAGATCTCCTTTTGAGAAAGTAAAGAAGAATGAAGCAAAGGTGAAGAATTCAGGGCCTGTCACCAGGTCTGGCCTCTTCAAGTTGCTCCATGCAATAATATCTGAGCTCCAGGGACCTGCCACAAGAAACAGCTTGCAGGATCAGAGACCAAAACATCCATTTTTTAATTTCACACAGATTCAAAGTAAAATCTTGCCCCATTAAAGTCTGTGGAAGTTTTGCCTTGACCTCAGTGAGTCCAGAATTTCACCTATAGTAAAGAATACTTAACTACTTATTTATTAATGCAAAATTGACATAAATCCAAATAATACTATTGATGAAAATAAAGCTAAATGAATAAATCATTGTATATCTTTAGTATAAAAGTATCTATCTCCTATGGTCACTACTCTGGACCCATTTTTCAAATGTTGACACCTAACATCATGTGTCTGCAAAATTCTGTTTGCAAATGGCAGGAGCTTATCTGGAAATGACCTACGCCGCTGTACTTAAACTTAAGTGCTTGTTTGCAACAAATTCTCTATATCCTGAGAGTGTCAACAATGAGGCCAGTTAGTCTCATTAACCCTAGTGAAATGGATATCAGTGCACTCAAAACTAGACTGAAAACACCTATTCAGCCCACATAGCTGACTACAGTAATTTGGGAATGACTTTCAGTCACTATTGACCAAGGTCAGATAGGGATCTTGACCTATTAGTAAAAGTATCAGTAAGCCAAATTAAAACCTGACTGTATGTTCTTAAAGATGTTTAGAGATGTAGCAGATCCATAATTTTACAGTAAATTTCTTTCTGTCTTTCTTCTGCGTGGACAACATAACCTATTTGACCCTTCGTGAAATTTAAGACCTGTAATAGAATGTGTTGTTTTAATGAAACGTTGAACTGCAAAGTAATTGTCACCTGACCTCACTGCTGTTTTGTGCTCAAAGATTCTCATTTTTAATGGACTGAATGTTTTTATAACATGGCAGAGGTTATAGGGACATTCTGCATACACTTCGTAAGCAGTATCACAAGTTATTAAACCATAAATTCAATCTCTTTTTTATTAAACGTTTGACAATTCCTCTCCCACCCACATGACAGTACTGGCCGAAAACGACATCTATATGAAATGTTCCTATAAGGAATGCCTGTGAAATAATTCAGAGATGACTCCAGCAGGCCAATGTGTCAAAAATACTAGTGCTGTACCTACATGAAAAAGTGGTATAGCTTCTTCTTTTTGTAACAAAGTGCTGTGTCAGCTTTAGGAAATCAAACAAACTTTGTTTTCTATTGTGATTGTAGACACAGCCTTGATCAAAGGGTGGTTTGTAAATTGTACCACTCCAGGAACAGACCCATAATATGAGGTATAATGACTCAGGCCTCCAGCAAAAGTTGTGCATGGGCTAGCCTGCAGAAGCAATCCAGGTAGCATGGGTAACAACAGAATATAAAACTGTACAAGTGGTACAAACCCAGCACAGACCCTAGGGACACTCTCAGATCATAGGCCTACTCTGAAACCTGTGCAGCATTGTGTTACCCACACTAGCTAGGTCAGCGAGGCTAGCCTATGAAGAGCTGTTTCCGTGAAGACACACAACTCATATAGAGGAGTGTTTCTAAAGGATAGCAGGGGCAAATTATAGCCTTCAGCCTGTGAACACACACATGTTTATGACACTGCTGGCATCAGTTCTGGAGTTCTGGTCAACAAATGTTAATTAAAGACAAGCCCCTGTCTCATCTATTTATTCTTGCCCCTTTTTGGTGCCTTGTCCCAGGGCAAAGGATGAGGTGTTAGTAAATTGTATCTAGCACTGGCTTATTTCTCATCACCCAGAACCAAGTTGCTCAGCAGAGCAGTAAGAGTAGGAGTTCTTACTCCCTTGTATGGACACAGAGACAAACTTTCAAAGGTATTTAGGCACCTAAAGATGTAAATACGTGCCTGGGCACCTAGATCTATTAAAAAAAAGGCACCAACTTGCTGCCTAATGCCTTTAAAATCTGGTCCAGAGTCCAAGTCATAATCTATGTATTTCATTATATATATAAATATATGGTCCTGAATTTGCAGTCTGAGAAGCCACCACTATTAAAAATGTTTCTCATCCTAAAAATAATGTTCTGTCCCCTAATTTATTAAAGAGATAGCCTGAATCTCTGATTTTACCTTGGTCTTCTTATCACCTAGCTTCTGCATACATTTTAAACGTAATTAATTTTATTTTGGAAGAACAAATGGAATGTTGGTATTCATTAATAAAGGAAGAACCAGGCATCTAGATGAGAGAGCAAAAGCAATTGTAAGGGCATAGGGCATAGGGTGACACAGTCATTTATGTGCACGGTGGCATTTTGTATATAGTCATATGATTTGTTAAATACATTTATAAAGTAGTATTCTTTGATAGGGACTAATGGTGGTTTTGTGAGTAAGGTACAGGACTAGGCCCCAGGAGACTTGTAATCAGCTAATGCATCAACTCAGTCTAGACACAAAATTATATTGCTATTTATATTGATAATTGCATTTTTAAAAACTAAGTTAAAAGCACATTAAGATTGCAAAATCAAACATGCAGAAGTTAGAAAATGCCAAATTAAGGCTGCTTGTCCAATCTCAGTTCAACCCTCTGGCACATATGCATAATGATCACTATTTTTTAATGGAATCCCCACCTCACTCAGTAAATGAGTAGTTATCCTTTGTATCTTCCACATGTAATGTGAGACCTCAGGCCTTATTTACTGCACATTACTCAAACCCTTACTGAATACAAAATTATTAATAGCCTCATGGTCATTTCTAAATCGTAGCACTCTAGTATCTGAGTGCTTCACAAACACAACGTAATTTATCTTCACAGCACTCTTGCAAGATTCAGTGATGCATAGGAGCAGGAAGTAATGGCGCAGGTTTTGCACTGGCTTCCCTGTGCCTGAGGGCCAGACCCACTGCCGGTTCCTCCAGCTCTGGGTCCTGACCTCTGGGTGGCTCTCACAGGGCCCTCTTGGCCACATACACTTTGCTGGCCCTGCTACACTTTGCTGGGTCCTGCTACTGTTGGCTTTGCCAGCCCCTCACACACTGGCCTTGTGGGCTCCGATGGCCCTGCCATGGTCTCCACAGCTCACTGGCCCTGCCAGCCCTGGGGTCCTGCTCCCAGCACAGGGCTCTGCAGCTGCTGCCAGCTGTGGCCCTAGCCTAAGGCGGTGAGGGTTGCAAACTCTCCCAGACTGGACTGACTAGATGCCATTTGCAGTAATGGAGTCCAGGCCCTACAGTCTGGGACAGTTAGCAGCCCAGTCTCAATAGGTCTCAAGGGGAGTGCAGCTCAGGACATCCATCTCAAAAATAGTTCCAGCACCGCTTAGCTGATGGTATTACCCCTGTTTTAGAGATGCAGAATTGAGAGATTAAGGCCAGGATTATTAGACGTATGTATTATTTTGGGAGTCTACCATGAGACATTGAGGGCCTGATTTTTAAGAGTACTTAAAATTTTGTAACATTTTATGTTCACATGACAGCTACAATTGATTTCTATTATGGTCTTTCTGCAAATCCAGCCATAAATGTCTCATATAGGCAAGTAAAAAAAAATAAAGAAAGCACAATTAAAAACCAACTGTGATTTTTTGAAGTGACTTGCCCAGCATCACACAAACTAAGAAATAAAATCAACCAATCAATCCCCTCCCCCCCAAAAAAAAATATGTAGAACCATATTTACCCATAATTTGTTTTTATCAGCATCACTCAAACTTTTACATCCATGGTATAAACAACTACTATTTAGACAAATGCTGTAACTGATAACAGTTGTCTACTATTATTCTCTGTATGCACCAGCCACTTCATGTAGGAGGAGTCATAAATTTTGACATTGCAACTTGCAGATAGCAGAGGAGTGCAGAGAAAGAGGACTGCTATTTCTATTCTAGGTTCTTTGGAGGAAGTGAACTCTGTTGGTTATAAACTCTTATACTCCTAGGTTGCTACCCTTTCTCTTAAATTATATTGTCATAACTATTCAGTAGTATTAAGAACTACACCTGATGTAACCCCCTCCCCCACTACTATATTCACAGCTACTTAGATGAAACATCATTCAGTGCATGTGTAACCCACACACTTAGGCTACGTCTACACTGCATCCTTCTTGCGCAAAAAGCCTATGCAAATGAAGCATGGATTAGCATATTGCTGCACTTCATTTGCATAATTAATTAGGGCCGTTTTTGTGTAATAGGCTTTTGCGCAAAAAGGAGCCATCTACACAGCTCCTTTTTGCACAAAAACACCCTCCTGCACAAGTGCCGTTCTTTCTCATTTTTTCAGGAAGAATGGCTCTTGCACAAGAGGGTGGTTTTGCACAAAAAGGAGCTGTGTAGATGGCTCCTTTTTGTGCAAAAGCCTCTTGCGCAAAAATGGCCCCCCTAATTAATTATGCAAATGAAGTGTGGCAATATGCTACTCTGCGCTTCATTTGCATAGGCTTTTGTGCAAGAGGGATGCAGTGAAGACCTAGTCCTAGTGTGGTTCACTGTCCCATGCAGTGGCACGTATACCACAGCATCAGCTAAGATCAAGAGACCTCTATAGCATGGCCTGAGAGCCAGCTGGCTTTTAGCTCAGAGGGTAGAGGCTCCTATACTAAGCTTCAGAGAACTCAGGTTCAAATGTTCCTGGTGGCAGTTACACATATTTACTTGAGGAAAATTATTTTGAAATAACTAATTTTGAAATAACAGCTTCTGAAATAACACAATTGAAATAGTGTTATTCCCCAAGGAAAGCAGGAGTACAGATTTCAAAATAACCAGCCTGTTGTTTCAAAATAATGGGCTTGGTAGTGTGGACACTCCATTTATTATTTTGAAATAAGGGGTGTTATTTCAAAATAACTCCCCAGTGTAGACTAGGACTCAGGGAGGTGATATTCCTACCTTGGGAGGGAAATCAAGTATTTTGGAGGGATAGGACTGAAATTCGAGATGATCTGGACAAACTGGAGAAATGGTTTGAAGTAAATAGGATGAAATTCAACAAGAACAAATGCAAAAGAATTCCATTTAGAAAGGAACAATCAGTTGCATACATACCAAGTGGGAAATGACTGCCTAGGAAAGAATACTGAGGAAAGGGAACTAGGGGATCACAAACTAAATTGGTCAACAGTGTAAAACTGTTGCTAAAAAAGCAAACATCATTCTGGGATATGTTAGCAGCAGTGTTATAAGCAAGGCATGAGAAACAATTCTTCTGCTGTACGCCACACTGATTAGGCCTCAGCTAGAAGAGTGTGCCCAGTTCTGTGTGCTACATTTCAGGAAAGAAGAAGACAAACAAAAATGATTGAGGTCCAGAAAATGTGGCATATGAGGAAAGATTGAAAAAAATTGGGTTTGTTTAGTCTGGAGAAAAGATTGAGAGAGGACATGATAACAGTTTTTAGGTATATTAAAGGTTGTTAAAAGGAGGTGGAAGAAAAAAAATCTCCCTAACCTCCAAGATTGGACAAGAAACAAAGGTCTTAAATTGTAGCAATGGAGGTTTAGGTAGGATATTAGGAAAAGCTTTCTGTCCGAGTACTGGGATAAATTGCTCAGAGAGGTTGTGGAACCTCCATTATTAGACATTTTTAAGAGTAGATTGCACAAATACCTCTCATGGATGGTCTTGTTAACATTAGTCCTGCCATGAGTTCAAGGGACTGGTTTAGATGACCTCATACGGTCCCTTCCAGTCCTACAATTCTATGATTCTAAGAGCCTGGGTAACTGCCTTCAAAGAAGGGGTATCTGAACAGTCAGGGTACATCTAGACTGAAGCGCTATTTTGAGAAACCAGAGGTATCCCGAAATAGCCATTCAGAGTCTTTTGAAACAGCCTTTTATTTCAAAATAGATTTGGAAAAAATGGGCTCATTATTCTGACTTCCCTGTAACCCTTGTTCTACGAGGAGTAAGGGACTTTTTGGAATGGTGGTTTATTTAGAAATTTGGTGCTAAATTTTGAAATAAGCTATTCTGAAATTAGATCAAAATAAGATACTCAATTTGCATAGCTCAAATTGTGTATCTAATTTTGACCTACAGGGCAGTATATATGCGCCCTCAGAGATTAGAGTTAGAGAGTGAATATTGCTTCACAATTAACACAAGTAGGTAAAAGCCTGTCTCCAAGCTACCTGATTTCCAGGTCTTTTATTTTGCAATTTAGCAATAATCTTCCAATTTTCTCTTTAAAGGAAGGAAATATTTAGGAAGGCTCGGAAACTAATAAGTGTGGGTCTTTCTTAAATAGTCTTGCTGAAAAGACATCAAAATGAAATCTTAATGATAAGTGGACAACTTTGTGTAAGTTTAACTAATGTTGTACAAAAATAGTCATTTTGGAAGCTTATAATTCAGTTACAGTCATGCACTCTATTCCACCAACAAAACAGTACTCAAGTAAGCATCTGCTTCACCAAGTTAAATGTGTTTTCTCTACATTTTCCATCATCATCATCTCTAGTCCCATTCTTGCCATAGTCATGAAATATAATCTAAATCATCACAATCCTTTTTCATTATGTAAAAAACCCTGTTTAATTGGTGGTCTAACTACTAGCAAAATAAAAAAAATGTACAATTTAGTGGTTTTGCTTCGTAAGGGTGTTGCAAAACTTGCTATTGAAATCAGCATCCCTCTTACAACACCAAACAAATATAAGAACTTCAGAGCTGCCTGAAACTTGCCATAATAAACATCAACAAGATTTTGTAGTTATTAATTATAATCCACCATTACAAAGGCTAAAAAAATCTAAAACATTTTTGACATTTTTTCAAGGACATAGCATCTACCACAGAAACAGGATAGTGACTGAATCACAAGCTTAATGACTGCTTAATTTTTTAAGAAATATGACCAACTTCCATTAAGTGCATGCAGCTTTCAGTCTCTATGTAGAGAGTCAAAAGCATCAAAATCAATATTGCAAAGAACTTCCTTTTAAGCCTATAATCAATGCTGAACAAACATCAATTATTAACAATGGATGTGGTTTGGGTTGTTTTACTTATGTCTGCTTTTAGAGTACTTGTAAAGGATTGCTACTGTCAAGTGCACCTATTAAATAGAGATCACAGCCCTGAAAGCAAGTAAAAGGGTCAAGATTGTTGACAAGTAAAACTTACTAGTCTCACATACTTTGTTTAGATTCTATATGTCTCTTTCCAAAGCCCTCCAAAATCATCTGCTAGATCTAAATTTCAGAGTTTGTGTGTGCACCTATGAAAAGCCAAAACTTATTGCAAGATCCAAAATATAATAAAAACTATATTTTAAGGACTTAAGTGATGCTCAGAACTTCTTTGTGGTTCTCTACACATCTGTGATGAGTATTCTAGAGATACAGATATCTAGGCAAAGAGATACATTCTATCATTTACCTGCCCCCTCTTGGTCAGTCAATGAAATACCACTGCTTTCTCGTCTCTGACAGCAAAACCAGGAATGGTGTTTGCTGCAGGCATAAAGGAGAGTTGAGGAAACATTTTAAAAAATTCCAAACTTACACTTTGTTTTTTGAAAGTTTGTATCTAAATAAAAAACCTACTTATTGGTCACTGAGTTAAGCAGGGATTGCTCTCAACTACTCACTATTAGATTTTGTTTGATAAAAGAGGATTTGGTGACAGGAGAGGAATGATGAGACTCAGGAATCTTGGTAGCAAGAGTGTACTGGTAGGCCCGGACTTCTTCTTAATGTCTCTAAACTCAACCTCTTCTGCTCTGCCCCCTGCTCTCTGTCCAGACCTCACCCCAATCAGGCCCTATGCGGGGGGCAAGGGTGTGTGTGAAGTGTGCAAACACACTCCCCTGCCATGGTCCTTCATGGTCCCCCATGGGGCCGATTCCAGCCAGGCTGGGGAAAGGAAGAAGTGGTGCATTGCTTGAGCCTCCTCCTCTGTGCTCCAGCCAGCAGAGGAAAGGCAGAAGCACGCCACTTCTCCCCCTCCCCAGGAGCAAGATAAGGGGGGGAATGCTGCGGCAAGGGAGTGAGATGTGCCTGACAGGCTGCTGCTCATTGGGGAACTCAGGGAGATTTCCTGATACTCCATCCAAAGCAGAGCAGCTCTGCAGCCAAAACAAGGCTGGGCCTCAATGGCACAATCTAGTCCTTTATGTGTGTGCGTGGAAACCACTCAAACAACACTAATTGTGATAAACATCTAAAAGTTAAAACACAGTTAACACTATAAAATAATTATTCTAGTGACTACAGCAAACCTACTTTTTATAATAGGTGATTATTATTTCACCTCAACCATCAAGCAGGTATGAATGGTTAAACTTAAGAGACAAAGTGTGATGCATGAACTTGAAAAGTCACAAAGAAAATACAAATCAGTACAGGTGGCACATTAAAGATATTTGGAAGGAAGAGCCACAGTGCATGACACTCAGATTTTCATTAGTGTCCACTAATTCTGAGTACCTCCATTCTTGGATTCTCCACTTATAATCTTCGATGCCTTGTGACTTTTTAAGTACTTCAAAAATAAGCAAACATTTTTGGAAAGTGGATGAGAAGTGAATTAACCTCTCTTTGTTGGACAGCAGGATTTAAATCTTGTCTTGCAGAACACAGTGAAAAAGTGTTTGATTTTATTCCCCTCTTTTGGTCTTACCACAAAAGAACCACACAAATGTTTATATCATACCAAGACTGCAGTACAGCAGCATTTCTGTGTGGGATTTATACCTGTACTGTTCCTGCCAGTATTAAGTTGCCTCAAACCAGTGATTTTAGTTCCACTGTTCATGAAATTCACACGTCTTTTAAAATAATGCTAAAAAGAAAATTCTTATGCACAAACCACCCATTCTGATTAAAAAAAACCTTAGGCTATGTTTAGACTACAGGCTTCTTGTGAAAGAAGCTTTTTTCGGAAGAGATCTTCTGAAAAAACTTCTTGCGAAAGAGTGTCCACACTGTAAAAGCGCATCGGAAAAGTGATGAGCTTTTTCGAAAGAGACCATCCAGACTGCCTGGATGCTAGCTTGAATGTAAACAGTGATTGCTGTGGACAGAGTGGCCGCCAGGGCACCCGTGCTTTTTTCTTTTCCCTCTTCTTCTGAAAAAAACCCCTCTTCCCCATCTACACATGCCTTTTTGCAAAAGAGCTCTTTCACAAAAAGGCTTCTTCCTTGTAGTATGAGGATTACCAATTGCACAAAAAGCCCTCTGTTCTTTCAATTTACTGTTGAAAGAAAGCGCATGGCCATTTTTCTGACAAAACTCTGTAGTCTAGACATAGCTTTATTCATTGATGCTGTCGCATGTTCATTTTTTCCAATTAAGTTTTTCTGATTTGCTATGTAATTTAATTATTCCTAATAAGGTGTAATGACTCAAGCAGCCTTTCTGCTAGTTAAATTCCATTCTGTTCATCTTGTCCCAATTTCTCAGACTTTTCATCCTAATCCAAGACTCCTTAACCAGCCAAGTTTAATCTCTCAACTCCCCATCACGGTGTTCTCACAATACCACCAGATATTTGTATCAGTCTCCTTTCCTGTCAATTCCAGTTCCCTCTTCCAAGCTTCTGTTCTGCTCTGTTTCTCCTACTCACCCACAGTCCACATATCCCATCACCACTGGCTCCCAGTACCAAATCTTCCTCCCCGGACCCACTGTCCAATCTCAGTAGTCACCTGAGTTCCAGTTTACGAATACCAGCCCTCCTACAGATCTAACTATTGTTCCTTTTATACTTGAATTAAGCAGCTTCTCTCTCCACATTGCCTGATCTGATGCAAATTAGGCCTCTTATTCTGGCATCTCAAATGGGCAAAACTCATCTTGCAGGTGAAGACTGCATCCATTCAAGCCTTGATCAGAATGTCCAAGGACCAGAGTTCTGCTAACACTCCTTTCCACAGGAAAGTGAGAAGCACTTAGTTTCATGATGTAGGAAAATATCTCCAGACTCTTGAGACTATTGTATAAAATCACAAGATTATATCATGTATCTAGTAAGCTTAAATGGTGTGACTGAGAGAAGGAAGAGAGACGGGCTTCATAAAAACTGGCAACCTGTCCAAGGGTATGTCTACACTACATGGCTCCGTCGATGGAGCCATGTAGATGAGCTTTGTAGACATAGCAAAATGAAGCGGCGATTTAAATAATCGCCGCTTCATTTACATCAAAATGGCTGCCGCGCTGTGCCGATCAGCTGTTTGTCGGCTCAGCGCAGTAGTCTGGATGCTCAGTGGTCGACATCAAAAGCCTTTGTCGACCACCCCCGGCAAACCTCATCCCACGAGGCATAACGGGGCAGTTGACAAAGGCTTTTGATGTCAACCGCCAAGCGTCCAGACTACCGTGCTGAGCTGACAAACAGCTGATCGGCACAGCACGGCAGCCATTTTGATGTAAATGAAGCGGCGATTATTTAAATCGCCGCTTCATTTTGCTATGTCTACAAAGCTCACCGTCAACGGAGTCATGTAGTGTAGTCATACCCCAAGAGGGCAAGAAAATTTTTAAATGATATTTTTAAATTAAGTTTTATACCAAAAGAGAAAAGAAGGAATAGGTGATAAGAATTAACCACATAGCCATATATTTAAAGAAGAGAGGAAATAAAAGATAGGAACTTAAAAATAAATATACCCTCAGAAAAAAAGAGTATCTGGAAGTTTTAAAGACCTATGTAAAAGACCATTTGACAATGATAAAACAGACAAGAAAATATTCAAATGGAAATATGTTTGTAGTTATAACTAGGAAGGATAAGATAAAATAAGGAAAGGAAGATTGAGGCTGGCTAGCGGGAATAAATCCCTGACTGATGCTTTAGTCTGAAGACTAGTATCCCAAAAGAAAGTATGGAAATCATGTCACTTTGACTATTTAAATAAGATCTGATTATTTACCACTAGAAAACACATTGTAGGGAACAAGCTTGCATTAATAAGAGAGGGATGAATCTGATAGATCTGTTCTTTCCTTCAGCTTTTAAAATTCAGTTGAAGAAAATATATCATATCTATATAACCTTGATCATGTATACACTTGTTCTCATACTTAGCTTCACCTGCCTGAATGTCGATTGATGTCAATGGGACTACATGGTGTGTATATGCCTAGTGGCATGCTGTGTTGACTTTACTAAGGCATGAATGAACTCACTTGAATGCTTTTAGGTGGTCCAAAATAGCATTCTCTCTGTGGCATGACCTCGCATGTATGGGGAAAATAATATCAGATTGTGCAGAGGATGCCATTTTGTTCTATAAAATGTCATCCTCCAAGAGGGCTGGCTGGAATCATCCAATGGACTGAATCCAGATTGCAGGTCACCATTTAGACAAGATGCAGCCAGCCAGTCATACAGTGAATGCTTTGTATACATAGATAGCATGCCACTGCATTTGTATAAGTGGTTGCCACATCAGGACCTATATTATTTATATAGTAGCTTTCTATATGTGACAACTGGGTCAGGAAATTATTTTCTCCTAATATGGTGACTCTCAAATGTAAATAATAGTTTTTCATGTATAGCAGGCTTCATTAAAAACAAAACAAAATAAAACAAAACAAAAAACCCCATATAAGCTCTTAGACTCTGCTACACATACTTTCCATGAAAAACTAGTTACCCTCATGTCATGTGACATAGCTGAAGGAATGTTGCTATTGGTGTTGTTGGTTATTTCTGTCTCTTGCTAGTCCCTGGGCCACACCGGGAATTATTGAAAATGTATTTATTATGTTTGCCCAAAAGACAGTTAAAGTGTTTCTTTGAAAATTAAGACAGTTTCTAGACATATTTCTGATCCATATAACCTTGTAAAAATAGAGAGGGAAAACTCAGGCCCAAATGATATACTACCATGTGTTTTAAACCTACTTAAAAATCAAACATCCGCTGAATTTGAAATGAAAATAGATATAAATCCCTTTTTAGCCTTAGCTCATTCAGTTAATGTATCTAATCTACTTAAAAAAAAGCAATCCTGAGGAATATTTAGGTTGGATTCAATGGTTAATGGGTTCTCTAGTGATTCACCATGACTGCTAGGCTCTACAGCTTGTCAATTTTCACGCATCTCCTACAGTCAGAAAACAATGAAAATGTATTGACTCAGAATGCTCTTTCTTAAAGAGAAAATGTATTTCCCAGATTGCAAACAAATGTCTAAACAACCAAAAATAGATACTCAGAATTTACTCACCAATCCACTGAGGTGCCTGAAATTTTCTGTACTTTGATGAGTCTGTGGAAAAATCCATTCCAACTTATTCTGACTTGAGCCTTTCGTAGATTTCTGTTTAATCCCAAATTACAACATATCTACTTGGATAAAATTATGTATCAAGGTAAAAAATGGCCTACTTAGTATATTTAAATATTACATAGGATTATTATTTTGTTAGTAGTAGTAGTAATAGTAGTAGCAGTAGTAGTAGTGGTAGTACACAGTGAGTGGAGCATTGGTGATGACAATATCTTGCCCATATTTAAATCTTTTGAGACTAATTCATTGCCTGCAGAAGACATAGGTTTTGTTCTTACTATAAATACAATTGATGCAGGATTCTATCAATAAAAATTAAAAAGAATCCCCTCCAGTCATCTTTCTTACAATGTATGTTTATTCATGTAGTTATAGCCCTTCCACCAGGTGCCAAAGGCAGCAACAAGGACCGGGTGCAATCCATCCCAGGACCCTTTTCTAAAACAATTGAAAGTGGTAGAAATAAGAGCTTCTACTTCTGGCATTAAGGAATTAAAATAGAACCTCCCTCATCAGCTTTGCAGGGAGTTCTTCCACACTCACAAGCACTCAGCAGTACTTGGGAACATGGAACAATAAATACTCTTGATGTGAAGGGAAAATTAACCAAAAAAAAGCACAATAACCTTTATCTATATCTACATATAATAAAATGTGCAAAACCCAAACAATGTTTGAGGAGTATTGACAACTCCACAGCTCCAGTGTATTAACTCTCTTAAGTGCTGACCTCCAGAACTTAGTGATAAACAATCCCTCCCCCCCATGCACACAGCCCTGAAAACTCTACTCATTGATCAAATTAGACTCAGTGGTAGTCAGGGAGATGTTGGCTTGGGGAGGGGTTGCTCTCCTTTGATGGTCTTCTCAATGGGATTCAGATACTTAAGCTGCTAAAGGGCTTTTGAAATCCTACTAAAGGCACCTATAGGAACCTTTAGGTTTGAAAACAATGCAGTGGAATTAATAATTTAAATTCCAGAGTCATCTGTTCTTTCCATTGCAAGAACTGTTGATCTAGGCACTAGAAAGTCCACGTAGGGTGGGAGACCATGTATAATCCTCACTTCACCAAGCTGCTCCTGACTGGCCAGCAAAGTCAAATTGGATAGGACCATTTGCAGAAGTGGAGCTATGATGGCTAGTATATATACTGACTGACAGAATTTCTCATGGATCATCTGCTGGCAGAAACTCCATATGCAATTTAAAACTGCAGAACCCCTGAGTATATTTGCACCCACATCCTGCATGCATATGAGTTGAATCTGGCTCAGTGTGTCTGTTCTACATTTATGTTATATTTTAAAGGGAATTGGTCCACTAAAGATTTCCCTTGTGGGGAAGATAAGCTTTCAATGAAATGTGTATTTATTGATTGTGGGATTCACCTACTTAAGCTTCTTTGAAACACAAAATAAAAGCATAATCAAGATAAAGTGCCAGCTAATTTATCCAAGAATTTGCCATTGCTGAAGTAGTTTCTTTGCAGCCTTTTCCTGGATCATGGGCCACTGTAAAGGAGAGGATACTATTAAACCCCAAACACAACCAGAAACAACAGCCAATATCCTGAGAAGAACACAGCCTTGTGTTTAAAAGATGACCCTCTTTCTGATGTATAGTTTACATTGATAGAATGTGTGTTTGGAGAAGGTAAGTATGTAAATATATGTATACATTAATAGCAAGGGGTATGTTTCATGAGGTCTCATTCCCTCTTGGAGGGCATAATTTGCACCTAAAAGTATTCACCTGCAAATTTAGTTGTGTCTGTAATTCAGAGCACTTACTGTTTATTTCAGATTGTGGCTATGTGTGCACTTGCACACATACTCGAGCATTGGATCATGTAATGCTACATCATGCTTCCTATGCTATGCCGGACAGGGGTATAATGCTGTGTGCACCTGTGTCCATGCTGCCACTGTTATGTGATGTTAGTGCTGCCGTTTCAGGGGCAGTATCACAGGGACACACTCTAGGAGACACTTCACTGTGTTTTATTGGTATTGTCCCCTGCCTTTACCCATTTGCCAATGGCAGTTCCTGATGACATTAACCCTGTGAGGCAAGGTCATCTGGACACCAATAGGCAATGGTCACAGGAGTACATAAGAGTACAAGGATTCCCTGGATTTGCCAAACGGATGTCCTCTAAGGCCTCGAATGAAAGCTCGTGTCACATGGTCATCATAATTACTGCAAAACATACATACAGATGCTGCGCAAGGAGTTCTGCATGTGCACTGAAAATTATGCTCTTATAGTCTGTGTCTAAGGACTGGTCACCAGAAAGGGGAAAAAGCAGACAAGCATTACTTTCCTGAAAGAAAACCTATCTGTCTACAACTGAACATAGCATAGTTCACAATGGGTCACTATCTGCTGTCTGAGCCAAATACTAATGAAGATTTATGAAATATAGTACCCTTTGGAAGTGTCTCAGTCTTTAAGGCTATGTCTACACTGCACAGTTATTTCGGAATAAGCTATTCCGGAATAGTAATAGAAATGTAGCCGTGTTAGTCTGGTCTAGCTGAAACAAAAAACAGGACTATGTAGCACTTTAAAGACTAACAAGATGGTTTATTAGGTGATGAGCTCTCAGCCTGATGAGACTAACAAGATGGTTTATTAGGTGATGAGATCTCAGCCTGGACCATTCTACATGAGAGATCCATTTCCTGGATACCACAGTACAAATCACCAATGGTAAATTAGACACCACTCTCTACAGAAAACCCACCGACTCATACACTTACCTATATGCCTCCAGCTCCCATCCAGAACACACCATACGATCCATCGTCTATAGCCAAGCCCTTCGATACAACCACATCTGCTCTAATCCCACTGACAGAGACCAGAAACTTCAGGATCTCTACCAAGCATTTATAAACCTCAACTACCCACCCGGAGAAATAAAAAAACAAATTGAAAGAGCCAGACGAATACCCAGAAACCATCTACTTCAAGACAGACCCAAGAAAACCAACAATAGAACACCAATTGTCATCACCTATTGCCCCCAACTTAACCCGTCCAAAACATTATCAATAAACTACAACCTATACTGGAACAGGATACTAAACTCTGAGAGGCTCTGGGATACAGACCCATAGTCTCCTATAGACAACCACCTAACCTCAAGATGATTCTTACCAACAACCACAGGACATACCACACTAATACCAACCCTGAAACTTTCCCTTGCAACAAACCCCGTTGCCAGCTTTGTCCACATATTCATTCTGCTGATACCATTATTGGACCTAACCAAGTGAGTTATAAGATCAAGAACACATATTCCTGCTCATCCAGAAATATAATTTATGCTATCATGTGCCGAAGGTGTCCGTCTGCTATGTACATTGGACAAACGTCTCAGACACTTTGCCAAAGAATCAATGCACACAAAACAGATATTAGACAGGATCAAAAAGAAAAAACAGTTTCTTGCCATTTCAACCAGAAAGGGCATTGTCTCAAGGACTTAACTACCTGCATCCTGCTTCAAAGACATTTTAACACCAGACTTGAAAGAGAATCCTCTGAACTGTCATTCATGCTTAAATTTGACACTTTACACCTAGGTCTCAACAAAGACGCTAATTATCTTACCCATTACAAAGATAGCTTCCCCAATTATCACCTCTACTATCATTAGCTCACAGACATTTACCTCCCCCCCCCTCATCCCCCCTCTGTTCTGAAATTTGATTTGTCCTTTTCATATGTGTTCATTTTTTTGATTGTATTCTTTGGTATATATGGTCATGCCAATTTTCTTCCACTATTTGATCTGAGGAAGTAGGTTTGGCCCACAAAAGCTCATCACCTAATAAACCATCTTGTTAGTCTTTAAAGTGCTACATAGTCCTGTTTTTTTGTTTCAGCTATTCCGAATAGGTATTCCGAAATAGCTTATTTTGAAAAAGGATGTCTACACTTCAGAGAAACCTCAAAATTAGTTGGAGGCAGGCTTCCCTAATGTAGACATGCTATCTTGATTTAGAGCCCCAGGAGGAATAACTTAGAATGGCCCTAGTGTGGGGCTATTTTGAAATAGCAGAAGTGGAGCATCTACACACGCCTTATTTCAAAATAGCTATTTTGGAATAGGCGTTATTCTTCATAGAATGAGGTTTACAGAAGTTGGAATAAGCCGTCTGTTATTTTGAAATTATTTCGAAATAACGGAATTGCTGTGTAGATGCTCGCATAGTTATTTTGCAATAACAGCCATTATTCTGAAATAACTTTGCTGTGTAGACACACCCTAACTGTTCTTCCCTGCAAAACAAGAAGACAGACATGACATGATGAGGTGTTTTAGTTCTGCTCCCATTCCTTGTTCTGGGACTCATGATTATGCAGTGGAGTAGGTGATTGGTAGGATGCTGGCTGCAATTTGGGCAGAGTTTTCTGACACACCAAAGATGGCTGACCTTAAGGGTCACTGACAATTCATTCAGCATACACCATACAGATTAGGTGAATGCTGATATTATCATGGTATACCCTTTTGTTCACTATCACTTCTGCATGGGACAGTGGTATCTTATTATTTGGGTAATCTGGGATGACCAGTAGTGGCTTCAGAATTTCCAGATAGGAAAACAGATTGTCATGGAATTGTGTGATAAACTTGATTGTTTAAGGAGCTTGCCAGAGAACTTGATTCAGGGAAGCTATATTTATAAGTTCAGATATGGGTAGGCATTGATCTGTGGAAGCTAGCTACATCAGACGTCTTTACATCCTTTGAAAACCACTTTGGGGTTGGAAAGTCCACTGTTGTGGTTATGGCAGGTTTATGAGGACATTAACAATGTGCTTTACCAACAAGTAATTTGCAATAAGAAAAGTTGCAGACATAATAGCTGGATTTTATAAGATGGGGTTTGAATCAATAGCACCCATAGTCCAATACTTTGTCTGCTTTTCAATCATTTTACAAGCCATAGTAGAACACTGATGGGAAATGCTGGAAAACTTCTTGACACCAGGTTGCTAAGGAGATCTGAATGGTATTTGAAGAAGGAAAAAAGGATTTATTCCCCAGAAATGACAGAATTCTGCATTTGTTTTGTATTTTGGTATATCTGTGCCAACTCTTACTTTGCGTGACCCTGCCTTGCTGTTCCTACTTTGGCTTAGGAAATCATCCCTTGACCTCAATGACCCTGAAAAAAACAGAGTTTAGTTACAAGCTTGGTAGCTGCAGAACAGTCATGAAGTGTGCACATGGTAGACTGAGTAGACTGAAAGGTAATTAGCACTGTCTATACAGCTGTCTGGATGCTAGTGTAGCAGATTCCATTCAAAGAACCCCCATTTGCTGCCTAACATTTGTGAGGGGCCAAGGGACTGCTTCCATTCCAAGTAGGTTTAGGACAAGTCTGTTTTACAACTCTGGATAGGCAGCTAGATCCCACCGATGTACATGCTGATCCTGGTTCCCAGTGGGCAAGGGAAATCAGGGATGACATAAGTGCACATACATACCTTGCCATACCAGGTATCCAGTGGGCAATATCTGCCTGGGCTGAAGGATATCTTCACAACCTGTGAAGCTGCTGTAAATGTATATGAAGGTACACTGGTCCATACTCATGGGAAGCTTAGCTTTGTGAAGACTTTGTTACCCTGTAACAGAAGGTCATTTGTTTGTGTGACATTACATACATTCAAAACAATTATAGCAGGGCATCTCCATTTGATTATTACTTTGGGGTTGGATATGTGCTGTGTAATGTGGTGGCTAAACTGTTATGGGGCCACTGTGCAATGTTTTTGTCTTTGCTATTCATGCTTATTTGGCTTTGCTATTGAGAGCATTTAAATTTTAATGAGAATTATGAAGATTTGCTTTGGGTTGGGAATACCACGCCCATTGTGCTTTTGGATTTTTTATATTTTCAGTGCTAAATGCAATTAGTGCCTGTTAGAGAGCTATAATTCAAGAGATAGGTGAAAGTCCTTAAGGTTTCAGAAAGGCAGTATATTCCTTTATTCTTTGTTATTGTAATATGTATGTGTCACTATTTAAAAAGAGCCAGTTTCACAAAGCTGAAAACAATTATGAGTGAAATCAGCTGGGAGGAAGAATTTAATTAGAAAAAAAGTGAAGGATAATTGAGAATCATTTAAGAACACCTTACCAGATGCCCCAAAAGCCACAATTAAGGAATTAGGCTGTGCTGCTTTTTTAAAAAAATGACCTGACTTAAAGAGGTGAAGACAGCTATAAAAGAAATAATACATAACAAATGGAAGAAAAGAAGTAATGCATATAAATCAGAAGTTAGGAGTCATAGAAAATGGATAATGAAAGCAAGGGACACAAGGAGAAATCTATGGCCAGCAGAGTTAAGGATAATAATAGTAAGTTTTTAAAAATATATACATTAGGATAAAAAATAGAAAAACCCTACAGCAAGTGTAATAGGGTGCACTCACCTTTCATGAGTGCCCCTTTAGCTGAATACATGAGCCTTTACTTCCTCTCTGTCTTCAGCAGCCCAGCCCTCCAGCCAACTCACACATTGTCTGTATAAGAGATAAAGCAAACCCCTTTTGGGATATAAGACTAATATGGGACCTATTTCAGTACCCTCTGTAAGGTCCCTTTATTTGCAGCCCTATCCTTGGGCTCATTTCCCAATCAGTCTAGCAGGGTCTATCACAGTACCTGTAGTGTCTGAACTGTTTCTCAGACCCTAAAGCGCTCCCTCAAATTGTTCATGCTCTCCAAGTAGGCTTGGCCCTGGTATGGGACCACATTCAAACCCCTCCATGCCCCAAACTCCCTCCCTGGAGACTCTTAGCATCTCTGGGCTTTTCTAAGCCCAGGTCTTCAGCTGAGTCACTAAAAGGGTTCAGATCTCCTTCTGATGTAGATAGAATCATAGAACTAGTAGGAACCTTGAGAGGTGATCAAGTCCACTCTCCTGCACTCCTGGCACCATCTGGACCCTCCCTGACAGATGATTGTCTAACCTGTTCTTAAAAATTTCCAAAGACAGAGGTTCCACATCCTCCTTATTCCAGGGCTTAAGCACCCTTACAGTTATGAAGTTTTTCCTAATGTTCAATCTAAACTTATCTTGCTGCAATTTCAGCCCTTTGCTTTTTGTCCTATCATCAGAGGTTAATGAGAATATTTTTTTCTTCCTCTTCCTTGTAACAAGCTTTTAGATACTTGAAAGTTGTTATTATATGGCTTCTCAGTCTTCTCTTTTCCAGACTAAACAAACCCAGTTGTTTAAGTCTTCCTTAATATGTCACGTTTTCTAGATCTTTAATAATTTTTGTTGCTCTTCTCTGAACCTTCTCCAATTTGTCCACATCTCTCCTGAAATGTGACACCCAGAACTGAACACAGTACTTCAGTTGAAGCCTAATCAGCACAATGTAGAGTAGAAGCATTACTTCCTCTGTCTTGCTTACAACACTCCTGTTAATACATTCCAGAATGACGGTGGCGGTGTTTCCGACAGTGTCACACAGTTAACTCATATTTAGCTTGTTGGTCGCTATAACCCCTAGATCCCTTTCTGCAATATTCTTTCCTAGGCAGTCATTTCCCATTTTGTATCTGTGCAACTTGCTAGTTAATAGGTTTAAAATGTAACTGTGAATGAGGGATTGTTTTCAAGTCAGTATGATTCAATTTGTGTCCCACAGGGATCATTTCTGGGCCCTATACTAGTTAACATTTTATCAATGACGTGGAAGAAAACAAAATTTTCAGTGACAAATTTTACAAATGACACAAAATCTGGGGAAGAGGTAAATAGTAAAGAGGACAGGTTTTCAGTCAGAGTGACCTGGATCAGTTGGTAAACCAGGAGCAACAAAACAATATATGGTTTAATATGTGAAAATATAAATGTATAGATCTAGGAACAAATACGGGATTGGGGACTCTATCCTGAGAAACAGTGACTCTGTAAAATAATTGCACCTTGTGGTAGATAATCAGCTGAAAATGAGTACCCCGTGTGTCACTGTGGCCAAAGTTAATTACTGTAATACTGAGATGAATAAACAGGGGAATTTCAAGTTGGAGCAGAGAAATTATTTTACCTCTTTATTTGGTACTTTTGTGACCACTGCTAAAATACTGTGCCAGTTCTAGTGCCAACAATTAAAGAAAAATGTTCATAAATTGGAGAGAGTTCAAAGGAGTAACATGATACAATTAAAGTATTAGAAAACATGCCTCAAAGAGCTCAGTTTATGTATTTTAATGAAGAGATAATAAGGGAAGATCTGAATGCAATCTATAAGTATGAACATGGGCAACAAATATTTAATAGTGGACTCTTCTATCTAACAGAAAAAGGTAGAATACAATCAACTCTTTGGAAGCGGAAGCTAGACAAATTCAGCCTGGAAATAAGGTGTAAATTTTAATGAGAGTAATTAATCTTTAGTACAATTTACTAAGGATCTTAATGGAATCTTCATCTCTGATAATTTTTAAAATTAATATTGGATGTTTTTCTAAAAAATACTCTGTAGGAATTGCTTTGGAAAAATTCTATGATCTGTGTTACAGAGGAAGTCAAACTAGAAAACAATTGTTCCTTCTACCCTTAGAATCTATGAATTGTTCTTGGGTTTTTGATTTTCTGTAACCATAATAAACTCTCCAAGACACTGAAGGGAAAAAAGGAGCCAGACATCTGTAACATAGAAAAATAATAGTCCTTTTTCAAGCATATTGTACCATACACTGAACTTTCCCTATCAGTCCTGCGCATCCTTATAAGTTAAGCTATTAAGGAATTTTGAAGGGAGGAATCAAAAATATTTGCACTATTATGGTACCAGATTTTAAACATTTCATTGCCTAAAGTAGGAAGTTTGTGGCTTATTCAGGAACAACAAAAAAACACACTTTCCATACGATGGAAAGCATTGTGTGGGTACAGAATTTTGTATCCGCATCTGCATCTGCAGTTGCAAAAAAGAGTCACAGATATCCTCATTGATGTCCTCAGATGAGGATACCTGTGGATATAATATGGATATCTACAAATTTGCTGAGTTCTAGATACAAAATTTGTATCTGCATCCATATCCACAAAAATGAGCCACAGATATCCACATTCACATCCACAGATGTGGATACCCGTGGATATAAAGCAGATAACCATGGATTTGTGGGCTCAGTTAAACAAAGTATACAATTTTATTACAAGTATAAGATAGATGTCATAATGGAAATAAATAACATACTATTCATGTTCATTAACATGTTCATAACATTGTTATGAGAAAGTGACTTGCCTATAATGAGGAATGTTACCAACTGTTTAATGTCTTTGCACCCATCTTTTTCCCCTCCTAATCAGAAGGGGATGAAAAATTCCTCCTAGCTTGTGCAATATGGTTTTGTAGGGAGAAAGGACAGATATCACACAGAAACTAACCTTCAAGGGAGAAAAAACAGCTGTCACTAACTTTTTCTTAGACAGCCAAGTTTTCTACAACTTTGTTCTCTACCCTTCTCCAACTGGGAATTCTTTCTCCCTCATCAGGTGTAACTCTGGGACCATTACTGCCTGACAGCCGGCTGAGAAATGCCTGCCCCAAGGGGTACAATGATTTTGCCTTCATAATGTGTTTAGAAAAATGGCTTTGAAAGCCAAATGTATAATTGTGGTTCACTGGAAATCAATATAATCATTGATTTAGAACACTGTCTCACTTGAGGACTATTTTGAGATGGAATAGAGTAAGGGCTGGATAGAAGAGTAAAAGCTGGAGGAGTCTGGCAAGTATGGAGTGTAACAACACAGTTCAAACACACAGAGATACCTGGTGTGTTATTGAGGGAGCAAAAATTAGTCTCATAGTACATAATACTTCAAATGTTTCTCAACTTAAAAATCAAGAATTTAGTAGCCTCCAAGACCTTTTTCACAAAAAACTTCCAGAATGCCTTGGCCAGTCCTGAGACAACTCTTTATCCAATTCTCTGGGATCCAAAAAACTCCCTGGCTACATCTAGACTGGCGCGCTTTTGCGCCAGAGCTATGCAAATGAGGCTCAGCGTTGGAATATCGCCAGCCTCATTTGCATAACTAATGAACCGCCATTTTCACAGAAGAGGCTCTTGCGCAAGGCGGGGCTGTCTACACTGCCCCTTCTTGCATAAAGCTCACTTTGCACAAAGCCGTTATGCCTGAAAATAATAGGCATAACGGCTTTGTGCAAAGGGTTTTCTGCGCAAGAAGGCAGTGCAAAACAGCCCTGTCTCAAGCATTCTTCTGCGAAAATGACGGTTCATTAGCTATGCAAATGAGGCTCGGCGATATTCCAACGCTGAGCCTTATTTGCATAGCTCTGGTGCAAAAACGCGCCAGTCTAGACGTAGCCCCTCAGTTTGACACCAGCTTGTCACTCAGGTTTCTTTAATAGGCATGTCACAACTTTTTGCTCCCACTGGCAACTGTTGTTTCAATCTTCACCTTCACATATAGGTGCCAAAAGAGCTTAATGCTTTCTCAGGACTGTGCTGGAGTCTGTTGAAAGCCCACCCGCTCCCGTCTCTGTGAAATGTCCTGGTAGAAGTGAACATTCTTGCCACTCCAGGAAAACAGTGGTCTCTGGCTGTTGGAGGCTGCTCTGACCTGGTGGCTTTTGGAGCAGGATCAACCTTTACTTCTGTAAATAGTACAACAGAAAGCTGTTCTGATGTGGTCTGCACAGTTCACTAGACAGCAGGGGCCTTTAGAGAATGGTAAGGGTCAGTGCATTGTGAGAATGCGGGGGAATGAGACTTTGTACATAGTCCCTTGGCTCCATCCATACTGTAAACTGTAATGGTACTTTTCCCAGGCATGCTTCCTCACCCTCTGTCTTTCAGGTGCATGTTTCTAGAGGTTTAAGTGGACAATAGCAGATTTAGCTTTAACTGGAAATAGGGGATTTATCACATAAGCCCACTTCAGGACATGTGTATAGTCACTGATGTAGATGTATCCATAAAGATTGTTACAACTATTACTGCATTTTCCATTTCAATTCTAAGGAATATCTCTAAAATTCAAACCTGAATTTTCAAAGGTGTTAATGATTCTGGGTACTCAGTTTGACACACCAAGGGTAGGAGCTCAGCACTTTCTGAAAGCCAAGACTCATTAAGGCACCCAAAATTATTAATGATATAATGGTGTAATGACCCCATTGAAGTCAATGGCAAAACTCCTGTTTTCATGCCTGTAAAATTGAAATAAAAGTATAAAGTGTCCCCATTGTATGAGTGCCTCTAACTGCCTGATTCATGCTCACAATCAGTGTGTTGATGGACAAGTACACAGAGCTGTGCTTACTATTCAACTGCAGTTAGCACAACGTGGGTCAAACTCTTGCAGAAGCAAATTGTGTACACATGGAATTTAAGCTGAATGTGAATTTGTTATTTGTTCTTTTAATGATTACAAATTAAAATAACATTAGCAGGAAAAGAATATTACAATTTACCTTGTTGGAAATGTTAGACATTCAATAGATATCACAGACAATCACATGAATTTTTTCATTTATGATAAGATGCTTTCTGACTTTCACAGACTTGTTTAACCAGTGTATTCCTTTAATTACCTTTCACTCCACTAACACCTCAATCATTCTAAAGCAGCACCATCTGCTCTTCCCAATGTTATATGCGAGATTAGGTAGAATAATTTATTTTCAAGTAGAGCTGAAGAGTAAACCATTCGAAAGGGTTTTGTCAACTAAAAGGTCAAATCTCCAATTGTCGGAAGGAATGTTAATGCAATAAGGATGGGAACACTGACCCCCCAAATTCAAAACTTAACCAAAAGGAAAAAAATACACCACAATCAAAAAATCATGTGTCATGTTGGCATTCACTTTTATGGATAACGAATATAATATCTATATAGTCTCAGTATATTGCAAAGATGGCAATAAACAAAAGAACTATGCCCTAATACTATCAAAATGTATATAATTTAATATACCTACTAACTTCAAAATCAATATCTATATTTCCAGAATTACATACCTATATATAGCATAATGTAGGCCATAAATGATGATTGTTTGTTTCCTGGCTTGAACAATCTCCCTTGTATTTTTAAATCAAAAGCAGAGAAACTGCTTGTTCAAATTTTACTGCCTTTACTGTTAATTTCATTATAAACTAGCCACTTTGGGCCCAGTTCTCCACTACAGTTTTACACTGGTTAAGTCAACTGAAGTCATTAGATTTACACTGGATGAATGCATCATGAATGGGGCTCTTGTAGTGGCATTCAGTTCATTTTAAAGCTAGGGTGAACAGCTCAGTCCACTGACAAGCTCAAATACATGAAATTAGTGTCACTTGCTTGGCAGTTTCCATTTTTGCTGGGAACCTGACTTCATCCATTAAGCTCCTTTGGTGAACAGAGAAACTGAAAACAACATGAAAAATTTGCCCTCAATGCCAAAAAAGAATATCTATCTATCTATCTATCTATCTATAGCAAGCTACATCGAGTAAGTCACCAATTTCCAAACCTATAATTTATGCATTTTAATTTTACCTGGTCAGGATCAAAAGGAAAGAAGGAGCAAAACCGTCCTTGAGAAGTGATTTCTTTAGTCAGTTTCAAAGCAAGAATTAAAAAGACGAGAATAAGTGATACTTTTCAAAACACTGAGATGTGAGCTAATATTTTCCCCTTGAAAATTTTAGAAGTATTTAAGCCCTGATATTTGTTCTTTCAAGAATGTGTACCTAATTAAGAGTATGTTTATACTGCAGCATTTTTCTGGAAAAATGGCCATTTTTCCAGAAAAACTATACTTACATCCACACTGCTATTGCATTCTTTCGACAGAAAGTTGAAAGAACGGAGGGGTTTTTCCGACAGCGGTAAACCTCTTTCTATGAGGAAGAAGCCTTTTTCTGAAAAAGCTTTTTTGGAAAAAAGCCTGTGTGGACGCGGAAGAGGATGTTCTTTCGAAAGAAGAGGCCTCCAGGAAATAACACAGGTACCCTGGTGGCCACTTCATCCATACTAATCACAACTTAAATGCAAGATAGCATCCAATCAATGTGGACGCTATCTTTCAAAAAAGCACATCACTTTTTCCTTGTGCTTTTGCTGTGTGAATGCACTCTTTCGAAATAAGCTTTTCCGGAAGATCTCATCTGGGAAAGCTTCTTCCAAAAGAAGCTTGCAGTCTAGACATAGCCTCTGTGAGGTACCGGGAAGCTGTAAGGTTGTCAACCATATTGATTTTGCAGGGAGTCTTTTGGAATTGGGCTCAAACTCCTAGAGGCTCCTGAAACCAATTGGGGTATTGGGTCAAATTCTGTCCTCAGAGGTGCTGGCAGAAATGTCAGCCAAGTCCCTGCTTGATGAACATGTGTATGTAAGGGCAGATATGGCCAACACTCTCTAGTGCAGGGGCTTTCAAATTGTGGGTCAGGAGCCCACAGTGGACCATGACCTCAATTTAATAGGGTTACCAAGACTGGGGTTGGCCCTGGGACCATCAGTCTCAAGCCCAAGCCCAAGCCCCACCACCCAGGGCTAAAATTACATGCTTCCCCTACCCAGGACAGAGCCATGGGACTTTAACTTGCCCCCCTGTCTGGGGGTGGGGTGGGCACAGGAGGCTTGGTCTTTAGTTCCCCCTCCAGGAATTGTATAGTAATTTTTGTTGTCAGAAGGGAACCACAGTGCAATGAAGCTTGAGAAGCTATAGTGCCCTTCTTTTCATAGAATCATAAAATCATAGAATACTAGAACTGGAAGGACCCTCAAGAGGTCATCAAGTCCAGTCCCCTGCACTCATGGCAGGACCAAGCACCATCTCGATTATCCATGACTGGTGTCTATCCAACCTGCTCTTAAACATCTCCACTGAGGGAGATTCCTCAACCTCCCCAGGCAATTTATTCCAGTGCTTAACCACCCAGAAATATAGAAAAGTTTTCCTAATGTCCAACTTAAATCTCCCTTGCTCAAAGATTCTGAAAACTGGGTCTACTTTCAGAGGGGGCAAAAATGTGAGGGAGAGGAGGTGGAGACCAGAAGAAAGAAAATGAAAGAGAATTTTAAAACATTTAAAAACAAATCCTAGCAAAGTCAGCATTTTTACATGACTTTCTTAGGCTTTAAGTAAGCATATGCCTTACTTTAAGTACATAAGAACAGAAGAACATAAGAATGGCCGTACTAGGTCAGACCAAAGGTCCATCTAGCCCAGTATCCTATCTGCCAACAGTGGTCAGCACCAGGTACCCCAGAGGGGGTGGACCAAAGACAATGATTAAACAATTTGTCTCCTACCATCCATCTTCAGCCTCTGACAAACAGAGGCCAGGGACATCATTTCTATCCCCTGGCTAATAGCCTTTTATGGACCTAACCTCCATGAAATTATCTAGCTTCTCTTTAAACTCTGTTATAGTCCTAGCCTATATGTAAATTCCCTTTGATGTCAGTGGGACTACTACTTGTGTTTAAAAATCCTTGCTAAATCAGGGCCTAATAAACCTACTTGTCAATACACACTTTTGGGTCTCAAATAGACGTACATTCTATTTACCATTTGACACTATTAGAGCAGATTGGTAGATATCTAGTTTTCTATATTGTTGAATGAATATATAAGGCTTAGGTAATTTCTTTTACATCAACTGTCTGATAACTAAAAAAAAATGCCCGCATAAAATAATATTAAAAGTGTATGAAAAATGCACCACAGACAGGAATAATAAAATCAGGTTTTACCAGCATGGTTTACCTGTATGGAGTGGCTAAGTATTGTATCATATTAGATATCTGACATCCCAGACTGATGCATTCTGAGTCATCCCTAGCAACCCTGGCACCAACAGGGTTATTTTTGTGGGATGTTAGAGCTGAATATTTGTTTTAAATGTTTATGTAAATTTTCTGTTTAAAAAGTCATCCACACCTAGATTAGCTGGTATTTCAATGGTTCTTTTAACTGTACATTTTAATTTCCAAGTCACTTTTATATCAGTCAGTCTTTTTCCATGTTCTAGCTCTTTCCTATTTATAAGTATTATTGAACATTTTCATTGTAAAGACAATGGGTAGTCCTGTGGCACCTTAGGGTATGTCTACACTGCAATAGCGTCTATACATGCAAACTGCTATTTCAAAATTAATTCGAAATAGTGGAGCGCTTAATTCGAATTTGGTAAACCTCATTCTACGAGGAGTAATGCCAAATTTGAAATAGCTATTTCAAATTAAGTGCTGTGTAGACACTTAATTTGAAATAGGGAGCCTCCAGCCCTTCCCAGGGAGCCCTGGTGGCCACTCTGGGCACAACCAGGAAAACTTACTCTCCTCTCCCCCAGCCCTGGAGCCATTAAAGGGGTAGACCCTGGCCACAGTGCCTGTGCCAGCTCCAAGCCTGCCAGCCCAGAGCCAGCAGTGGCCACCGGGGCCCCTGACCCAGTGGCCCCAAAACATGAACAAGCAAGCCACTGGCAGCCAGCCCTCCACCGCTCCCCAGGAGCAGTCTGCCAGCTCCCAGGAGCCTGACAGGGGCTGGAGAAGGCGGGCGCCTTCTTGGTCCAGGGTGGAGATCGTGGACCTTATTCAGGTTTGGGGGGGAAGGCCCCCAACATCCATGATCTCCGCACTAGATGGAGGAATGCGGCCATCTATGGCAGGATAGCTGCCAGCCTGGCCACCAAAGACCACATGCAAACCCAGGAGCAGATTTGCATGAAAATCAAGTTGGTCTGGCGAGACCCCCAACCCTGAGCCCTGAGCTTCCCCTCCCCCTTCTTCCCCTTGCTTCCCCCTTCCAGCTACCTCCTCCCAGGTTTCCCCTCTCCCACCCTCTCTCTTCCCCTCTCCCACCTCCTTTTCCCAGTCTCCCCAGAGTTTCATCCCCCCTCCAGTTTTGTTTAATAAACCCAGTTTCTATTTTTGAACATACGTGTCTTTTGTTTGACATCAGGAAGGGGGGCTAGGGAGGGGTAAGTGGAAAGACGTGAGGGAGGAATGAGGCATGAGCCCCCAGTGGGGAGGACCAGTGTGGCTCTGAGGGCTCCTCAGGGTGGACGCTCTCCTGCAGGGCCTCCTGGATCCTGACAGCTCCCCAATGGACCCCTCCGGATGGCAGCCTGCAGCAAGTGAAGCCGGGCTGATGGCAATGACCCCACGAGATGCACCGGCGTGCCCAGGGGCAGCTCTGGCTCCATGTGGCCGAGTGCTGTGGTGTCCTGAGTGCGGGCACTCAGGACACTCCAAGACAGGACTGCTTTGCTGTCCCTCATCTGAGAACTGTCTGTCTGGGGTGGGGGTAGGGTCCCTTTAAGCACGGAGTTCAGTTAGCCTCAGGCAGCAGCCCCAAACACTAAGTCCTAACCTGATGCCCTGCCGGCACTGGTTCCGGCCAGCCTTAACTTCAGTTCAGGGTCCATTCAGTGTGGATGCGCTATTTCAAAATAGCAAAATGCTATTTCAAAATAGGTTTTGTGTGTAGATGCGTTAATTCGAATTAGCTTAATTCGAATTAACTATTTCGAATTACATTAACTCGAATTAACACTGTAGTGTAGATGTCCCCTTAGAGACTAACAAATATATATATCTATATCTATATATATTATCATGAGCTTTTGTAGGAGATGAGCTTGTTGGAGTCTGACAAAGTGGGTTTTGCCCACAAAAGCAGCTCATGATACTATAGATATAGATATAGCTATAGATATAGATATAGATATAGATATGGATTTGCACTGTGGTAGATCCTAAAAGCCACAACCAGCTAAGTTCTATTATGCTAGGTCCTTTACAAGCATATAATAAATGTTTCACCAACCATGTATGCTTTTTTTCCCCTCATGCGCCTTCAATTTTTTCCTTCTTCCCTACCCCGAAAGCCTTCTGTCCTTCCCTACTGTCCACTCTCTCCTTTCACTTCATCCAGCCTCCCTTTAATTCTCCATTCCTTCCCTTTTACTCAGCATGAGCTGTCCCTGTAAGATGTCTGCTTGAGTGACTGCTCAGGAGAGATTTAGATGCCACCCACTGATTCCACTGATTAGCAGAGCACCCACACCTAGTATTTTATTTCTACTGGTGGTACATATTCACACATGCTGTGGCGCACATAAAAAAACCTGAATAGAAAATATTAGAGAGAACATTGCTCAGCTACGCACCTCTTTTCTTCTTGCCTTACCTTTCCACCACTTCTAAGTCCATGTTTGTCTCTAGCCTAATCATTCAACCCTTCCATCTTTATTCCGTTTCCCCAGAATCATCCCCCCAACTCAGTCTGCTTCCCTTCCTCATCCTCTAAGAATTCATTTTATTCAGTCACCATAATAATTCATTAACCTTTCTCCAGTAGGATCTCTTCAATGTACTTGAAATCGTCTTTTTCTGATTCCCTCCTGCCCAGGAATATACATCACCACAACTCTTGTGAAACTATAATAAAATAATACAATAATAATAATAATAATTAATAACAACAACTACAAAGACAGGGGGCCACACAGGGCATAAGTCCCCACCTGACCACCACCTATCATCTCAGGTACTCAAGATCTCACTACAGAGTTTCACAGGGGATATTGCAAGGTCGATAGCATACCTCCTTTTCATATGAAATCGTTCTCTGTTTTGATCTAGGGGTGATAATTTTTTACTTCAAAGTCACGTAACACCGTGTGGTGGGGGGGTGGGGAGAGAAAAACATGTTAGGGTTTATAGCCTAGAAAACAAAACAGTTCAGACATTTTTCTTGACCCCCTTAGTGATGGAGTGGCAGAATGTTTTGCTGGTTACTTGTGTATTTAGAATGTAGAACATATTCCTCACAGGATTGTGACAGTTTTAAAAACTGATCCAATTTTAGGACCTACACCACGTTAAAGTGTCCTTTCAAGTGACTGTATTATGTAACACTCTTTTAAAGTGCTAGATGGGGAAAGCAAGAGAGTTTAAACTAAGAAACATCACTTTTCTAAAACTGAAAAACATAAGGACTCACTCAGAGAGCTTCAACCTGACTTTCTAATTTCATCAGGGAGCCAGTTCAGATCTCTACAAGCTGCCATAGAACTTTGCAATTTATCAGCCACCTTAGGCACCCTTTGATGCCACATGGTATTTCTAAAGCTCCTTGACAGAAAAAAAAGATAAAGATTTATTGAAATGCTGATGTCAAACTGTTAACTATAGGTACACAGATTGTGTTCCCAAAACACAACCCATAGTTAGTGGAGTGGAGGGAAGGGCAAACTGCTGCACTGAATCATGCACCAGAAAAAATGTGGTTTCGGGAGCCACAATTTCCATCCTGCCTCTCCCTTGGTGTGGTAATGAAGGTAGGGATCGGGAGAGGAGAAAATAATTTACTTATTTTTGACTTACACTAGCATTTTCTGTAAATGGTATTTTGCTTCTTAACTTTTTCTTCTTTCAATAAAATGAATGGTCCTGTGGCACCTTAGAGACTGACCAAAAATTATAGATCGCATCATGAGCTTTTGTGGGCACAACCCATTTCTCCAGATGAATGGAGCAAGGAATCCACGGGTACAAATGGACCCCTTGATGCATTCGCCTGCAGAAGTGGGTTGTGCCTAAAAAGCTTCTTCCAAAAGAGAGCGTCCACACTGCAAAGGAGCATCAAAAAAGTGATCTGCTTTTTTCAAAAGAGCGTCCAGACTGAATGGACGCTCTCTCACATGTAAGCTGTGATTGCTATGGATGGAATAGCCACCAGGGTACCTGTGCTTTTTTCTCTTTCCTCTTCTTCTGAAAGAACTCCCTCTTCCCCGTCCACACAGGCCTTTTTGTGAAAGAGCTCTTTCGCAAAAAGGCTTCTTCCTCATAGAATGAGGATTACCAATGCTGGGAAACCCCCTCTGTTCTTTTGATTTTCTTGTGGAAGAATGCAATTGCAGTTTGGATGTTCCTCAAGTTTTGTCAGAAAAACAGCCGTTGTTTTTCTGGACCATTCAGGACCATTGTTTTGGGGTTTTTTAAAGTTTTTTTTAGTTACAGACTAACATGGCTACTCCTCTGAGACTTTCTATCAAGACAGGAGAAAAATTAAAAACTGGAAGAAACTCCCCTTTACCTTTAAACCAACTTTGGGGAGAGGGGCAAAGAGAGTCTTTATAGACTCTTCTAATCTTGGATTCATTGACTGCCTTAGACTGATAAACTTCAATAATTGTGGAACTTGATATGATTGGGGAAAGCATTAACACTTCATGAGGGTGTGGAACAGAGAATGTCAATGAAGTGTTAGTCTAATGGCTAATAGTTTGGATATACAAAAAGAGGAAGGAGAAGATAAGAGAACAAAGACATCCACATATAATCGGTCTGCCAGATGATGTTAACATCAAGAAGGTTCAACTGTCCAGGGGTTTCCCTTAAAATTAGCTAATACCACTGGCTTAACCCCTACCCAGAAACCTGGCAAAATGAAAGCTGTATGTGGTTTCAGTTTCTCTATTACAATTACAATCAGAAAGCATGGGGGATTTTAGAAGTGGAAAGTACACAAGGGCTTACAAGGAAAGACATGAAATTTCACATGCCTCCTGGGGACTGTCTTGCAGTAGAGAGGTAATATGGTTATCCACTCACCCATTCAAGCTTTGTCCTTATATAAAAGAGGCTGGTTGTTCTTTCTCTGCACTTTCCCCAGAAGGCTGGGTTAAACTCCAGAGGCAAGCATGGTGATATGATGCAAATTGTTTTCCTTCCTGAACCGCAAAAAGTGTTGGTCTGTGCACTGTTAAAGATTTAGATTAGCTTTTTATTTGTCCAAATTAGCCCACCCATACCAGTTCCCAAGGCACAAACACATAGTTGATATGTACCTAATATGACTACCCAAGAAGGCTAAAATCAAACAATTTTAATGCTGGACAAGCAGAGCTGAATGTGCAGCACTACTTGCTCTTTGGAGTTCATGCTCTGCATTTTCATTTAGGTCAGGTTAGGTGGAGGTGCCATTAGAAAGAAAGTTCAAATTACATCAGAATTAAGAAATCTTGTATGTCTCCTCTAATTTTCATTCAGAAAATATTTGTGCTACAGCTGCCTATCCAGTTAACCTTTCAAGACACATTTTTCAAAGAGTAACATTAAATTTACTGTCAAATTGAGAGACACTTCAAATAACTTCAGGACAGATTGTAAAATGAAATGCAATTTCACTCATATCTGCTGGGAATATCCCAAAGCAGAGAAATGTTGGTCAAGGAACTTAAAGTTCTTTATTGGTTATTACAAAAGTTGTATTACCAAAGGAGTCCTTTCCGGGGTCTCCCGATAAAGAGATCTGTCCACACCCTAGTACAAAATTGCTTTTACACCAAGAGTGTCCTGGCAGACTGATGGAAAAGAAAAGAGCCCCATTATATGATCTTGTGCTTGAAGAGCACATATGAGATATCTTTATAACAGAAAGCCTAATAGTAAGAAAAGCAAATACGGTAGGTGACCAGATTGGCTTACCAGGGAAATCCTTGGTGAGCTTAAACACAAAAAGGAAGCTTATAAGAAGTGGAAACTTGGACAGATGAGTAGGGAGGAGTATAAATATATTGCTTGAGAATGCAGGGGAGTAATCAGGAAGGTGAAAGCACAATTGGAATTTCAGCTAGCAAGAGATGTGAAGGGTAACAAGAAAGGTTTCTACAGGCATGTTAGCAATAAGAGGGTGATCAGAGAGGGTGTGGGACCCTTACTGGATGAGGGAGGTAATCTAGTAGTGACAGATGATGTGGGAAAAGCTGAAGTATTCAATGCTTTTTTTGCCTCTGTCTTCACAGACGAGGTCAGCTCCCAGACTACTGCACTAGGCAACATGGTATGGGAAGGAGGTGGACAGCCCTCAGTGGAGAAAGAACAGGTTAAGAACTATTTAGAAAAGCTAGACATACACATATTCATGGGTCCAGATTTAATGCATCCAAGGGTACTGAGGGAGTTGGCAAATGTTATTGCAGAGCCTTTGGCCGTTATCTTTGAAAACTCATGGAAATCAGAAGAGATCCTGGATGATTGGAAAAGGCAAATGTAGTGCCCATCTTTAAAAAAGGGATGAAGGACAATCCAGGGAACTACACACCAGTCAGACTTTCCTCAGTCCCTGGAAAGATCATGGAGGGGGTCCTCAAATAATTCATTTTGAAGCACTTGGAAGAGGAGAATGTGATCAGGAATAATCAACATGGATTCACCAAGGGCAAGTCATGCCTGACCAATCTGATTAGCTTCTATGATGAGGTAACTGGCTCTGTGGAGGTGGGGAAGTCACTGGATGTGATATACCTTGACTTTAGCAAAACTTTTGATCTGCTCTCCCACAGTATTCTTGACAGCAAGTTAAGGAAGTTATGGATTAGATAAATGGACTGTAAGGTGGATAGAAAGTTGGTTAGATTGTTAGGTCCAACGGGTAGTGATCAATGGCTTGATGTCTGGTTGGTGGTCGGTTTCAAGTGGAGTGCCCCAAGGATCGGTTCTAGGGCTGGTTTTTTTCAACATCTTCATTAACGACCTGGATGAAGGGATAGATTGCACTCTCAGCAAGTTTGTGGATGACACTAAGCTAGGGGGAGAGGTGGATATGTTGGAGGGCAGGAATAGGGTCCAGAGTGACCTAGACAAATTAGAGAATTGGGTCAAAAGAAATCTGATGAGGTTCAACAAGGACAAGTGCAGAGTCCTGCACTTGGGACTGAAGAATCCAAAGCATTGTTACAGGGTGAAGACCAACTGACTAGGTAGCAGTTCAGCAGAAAGGGACCTGGGAATTACAATGGTGAGAAGCTGGATATGACTTGACAGTGTACCCTTGTAGCCAAGAAGACTAATGGCATATTAGGGTGCATTAGGAGGAGCATTGCCAGCAGATCTAGAGAAGTGATTATTCCCATTTATTTGGCACTAGTGAGGCCACATCTGGAATATTGCATCCAACTCTGGGCCCCCCCTACAGAAAGTATGTTGATGCATTGGAGATGGTCCAGCGGAGGGCAACCAAAATGATTAGGGGGCTGGAGCACATGCCCTGTGAGGAGAGACTAAGGGATTTGGGCATATTTAGTCTGTAGAAGAGAAGAGTGAAGGGAGGTTCCAAAGAGGATGGAGAGAGGCTGTTCTCAGTAGTGACGGATGGCAGAACAAGAAGCAATGGTTACAAGTTAGAGTGGGGGAGGTCTAGGTTGGATATGAGGAAAAACTATTTCACTAAGAGGGTGGTGAAGTACTGGAATGGGTAACCTAGGGAGGTGGTGAAATCCCTAGAGGTTTTTAAGTCTCGGTTTGACAAAGCCCTGGCTGGGTTGATTTAGTTGGGATTGGTCCTGCCTTGGGCAGGGGGCTGGACATGATGACCGCCTGAGGTCTCTTCCAGCCTTATGATTCTATGACCTAAGACCAGAGGGTAGCTGTATCTTCCAAATATAATGACTGTTCTAAGTCACTAGAGCATGAAGGGAGACAGCAATTTTGTTTTGTGGTAAAACAGATACATTTTTCAGATGGATAGATGGATTTCAAATAAACAAACAAACAAACAAATTTAAAAACAGCTGGCCAAAGACTCAAAAAGTAGCAAAAATTATTTAAGTATATCAGAATCAGCCTGCTAAACAATTAGTGAATCCACTGGGTAATAAAGATCCTAAAAGAACATTCAAAGATCAAAAGGCCATTGGAAGAAACAAAATGAAATCTTTTCATCAGCCTTCACAGCTGAGGAAGCAAAGGAGAGTCCCAAACCCGAGCCATTCTTTTTGGAAGACAAATCTGAGGAATTGTCCCAGACTGAGGTGTCATTAGAGGAAGTTTTGGAACAAATTGAAAAATTAAACAGTAATAAGTAATGAGGACAAGATGGTATTTTCCCAAGTGTACTGAAGGAACTCAAATGCAGTTTGTAACCAAACATTTAAATCAAATGACAGAAGAAGAGCTCTAATTTTTAAAGAGCTCCAGTAGTGATACCAGCAATTATGGGTCAGTAAATCTGAGATCAGTACTGGGCAATCTGGTTGAAACTATAGTAAAGAATGGAATTGTTAGTTACCTAGATGAAAAAAAACCCATGGTTTCTGCAAAGGGAAATCTTGCCACAACAATCTTTTAGAATTCTTTGTGGAAGTCTACAAGAATGTGGACAAGGTGGATACAGTGGATAGAGTGTACTTAGATTTTCAGAAAACCTTTGATGACATCCCTCACCAAAAATTAGGGGAAATGCTTAAACACCCCTTTCCCACTCAACCACAAAAGCTTTGAAATGACAAGTACTAGGTAAACAGTGATTTGTCTGCAGGTGTGCTCTCCTGCCAACAAAGTAAATGCCACTCCTAGGGGGGTATGGTTTTTGTTGGCAAAAATGCCAACAAACAGTGTTAATACTGCCTGACTTTTAGCAACACGGCTGTGTCCACACAACCATGTTGCTAAAAGCTGTGTAGTGTAGACATACCCTGTGTCACAGCTAACTTCAAGATTGAACCATTTAGCATATATAGTTAGCATATATTTTAAGGCACCATTCAAGGTGAAGTGGCCCATTAGCATTCTTGGAGTTGCTTATTAAGACCGTGATTTTTACTGTCCAGCAAAGTTATGAATTTAAACTCATATTTTGAAAATGTTATCAGGCTCGGGTGCTCATCTGCTGTGGGAGGGGTGGGGCGCTCCCAGCCTGGCTCCTTGGGCTTCCGACAGGCTGCCACACTCAGCAGCAGGCAGCCAGGCAGGTTAGAGGGACCGGCTGAGGGTGCCCCCCATAGGGCTTGCCCCAGCCCTGAGCCCCCCGCTGCCATTGAGGGAGGGCCTACAGCCACACGTACCAGGTTGCTGTTGCTTTTCCCGCTTCCCGCTTCCTGTATCTAGGGAGCAAGAAGAAAGTGCAGAGCCTCTGCATTCTCCCTCCTCTGGGTAGCAAGGAGCAAGAGGACTGCAGCAGGATCTGCACTTTCCCCCCTCGCTCTCTAGTCACAGGAAGCAGGAAAAGCAACAGCAACTCAATATGTGCAGCTGCAGTCCCTCAACCCCTGAAATGGTGCCCTTGCCCCGCCCTCACATTCATCCCCTGCCCTGAGCCCCCTGTCCTGACTCCTGCACTGCCATATCCCCATTGCTCTGAGCCCCCTCATTCCCAACCCCCTGCTCTGACTCCCCACACTCCAACCCTCTGCCCTAAGCCCCTCTCCATATCCCGCTGCCCTGAGCTCCTCCTCACACCCCCCAACCCTGACTCTGGCAACTTCCACATCCCCAGACTCCTGTCCTAACCCCTCCCACACCTCAACCCTCTATTCTAAGCTCCCTCCTCCCCCCACTCCGCAATCTACCCCACGCTTACATTTCTTACAGGCACTGTTGTTTTGCAATCCTCCCACTTGCCCTAAAACCCTCACCAAGGGGAGGGGGGGGCAGGTTTTGATAGGGGTAGTACCTGTAAGAAATTTAAGTTACTTTCACCTCTATAGATGATCCCCAGGGGTGTGTGTGTGGCTAGAGGAGTTTTTATTTCTGTACTGAAGTACGTTTTCTTGAGATAGCTCTGCAGCCTCCTCCATGCTATGATCTGTGTACCTTGAAAGTGTTTCTCTCTTACCAGCAGAGGTTTGTCCAATAAAATATATTACCTCACCTGACTTGTCTCTCCCACCTAGATATTATTTCAGTATAGTTCTTTTTAGTATTATATATAAAATGTGTGAGATGGAGTGCACAGTGTAAATTACTTGAACAAAGTGAATCCAATAAAAGGCTCTGTCTGAACAAATGATTATTCTATAACAATATAAACAGAATTTAAATTTGATAGTCTAATTGATCTTTTTATATCTTAATATTACTGTTAGTAAGGAATGTGAAGGATTATAAATATACAAAATATTAATACATCAATCCAAAAATCCCTAATGTGTTGCAACAATTTGAATGAATTTCACTAATGGGCCACTTCACATTATGTTTGTACAACAAATTATCAAGAATCTTGCATAACAACACAACCTTTTAGTGTTTTACTGAGTAGAGATAGCCCTAAGCACATGCCTAAATGGTTTACTAAACTGGGTAGCATCTGATGAGGATTGCTTTGAGTTTTCCATATTAATATCTTCGGCTGTGCAGCCAACGATACAGGAGATGGATTTTGCATGTAGTGCCTTTATTTCTCAGAGCACTGTCTTATCATTTGTGATGGGGTATAGAACCCCCACACTGTGCAACACATGGTTAATGAACCCTGCCCTGTCACAATTGAAAGAGATGTCAAACTTGGTGGAAAGCGCTTAAAAGGGGAGAGCACAACACACTTGGTGGCAGACTGGAGAAGAACTCACACCTTCAGTCCTCAGCTGGAGAAGGGCTGGCTGAAGGCAAGAATGCCTCAGATTACTGCTGCCTGACTGATCCTTCTCTGAAGGAAGGGAAGGCCTGATACTCATCCCATTTTTGGTGGGACTGTTCTATATTAGCCTGGGATCCTAGCTGGGACCAAGCTTACCAGAAGCTGAGGGGAAAAAAGAAAGCCCACTCATACCCCTGTGTGTGTTGACACTGTCTGAGACACTGCCTCTTATGACTGGACTGGCATGGAAGAACATCTGAATGCGGCAAACAAGAAGCAGGTGAGTACAAAAGCCTGGTATGAGGCCCTAGGGGGGTGCCTTGGGCAAGTAATGTGGCACACATCTAATTTGTTTAAGGCAGAGTCAACAAACATATTTTGAATGACTTCCTTCAAGTATAACATGGATGTGCTTGGCAGCTGAACACTACAGTAACTTTAAATGACAAGCAAATTCTTATTTGGGACCACATTCAAAGACCATTCAAAATCCTTGCTCATAACAAGGAGTCTTAGGCTACAAGTCTGGCCCCATTAGAACTAGTTGGAGTTTGCCCTGTACTTCAGTGGTGCTCAGATTTTACCCTGAGGGGTCCTAATTTTAAGAGGAAAGAAGAGCAGTACTTTGAGAATTACATTATTTAAGAGTCCCAGCCAGCTATTTGTGCTATGAACAAAATCTCAACCTATGGACCTATTAGCAAAATTCAGTGTGATTCTAAGACTTGCAATGTATTGGTATTAAAGCTGATGTATTCATATTTTGCGTATTTATAATCAAGTTCTTCATATGTTAACAGAAAGTTTAAGCATGTGTTTAAGTGCAATGCTGAATAGGGATGGAATTCTGCACTGAGGCCAGAAAGAATAAGGTTAAAATGTCATCAGGGTAATATGAGATACAAAAGGCAAGCTACTGTTTTCTTCCTAACTCCTGATTTTTTTCTCTTATATTTCTGTGTCTTTTGTCTATGGCACCCTTTATCGTCCACTTTTATGTTTTTTATTTCTTACATTTGATGGAAGTAATCAACTAAGACACTTATTTCAGCAAAGGTCAACTCCTCATGCTGAAAACAGCAGCTGAAAGAATAATCTAATCAATTCTAAAGTTTAAGGATTCTTTTTGCATATTATGAAATATTTGATTAATTCTTTGAGGCTATTCTTCTATGAAGTAATTTATAAAAGTACTTTATTTGCATTATCTCCTCATTTTTTCTTGCATAATTCTTTTCCCTCCTTGTAGATGTTCTTGATTTTTATATTGGATCAAAGCATTTACTGGGCATATTTAAAGTAAGATGAATCAGCAAAAGTGACTGCTGTTACTATTGCTATGAGTTTACTTATAGTTTTATACTTTCTGGTTCTGGTTCTACTTTATCTATACAACACATTGTAAATTTTATATATGAGAGAGAGAGAGGGATATTTCTACTTTCATTTTCTATTATTTCTTAAAAATTATTAACTGTTATTTCATTCTTGCAATGCAGGTGTAAGCAATTTCACATGTTTATTTTTGTTTGTTGATTTCTTTGTGTGTGAGGAGATATGCATCGTATCATTAAAAGTGGATTTTTTATTCTAAAGTAAGCAAACTGGAATGCTCTCTACTATACTCACTACTAAGTTATTGGCTTACTATTCAACAATTTTGGTAAAAACTAAAATTTCATAGCAAATCTGAAATAAAGATTATTAGGCTTTCATGACCATCATGAAAACTTAAATAAAGAAGTGAGATATTGGACCATATTGTTGTCTTGAACATTTTGGTGTTTGCTATGATAAAATTAGCCTCCCAGCAGTTTAGCATTTCAATACTTTTGCCTCTGAGATTTTATTGATCTTTAGAACTATGAGAGAGATTTCTTACATATTAATCCATCTGTAATTGACCAGTCTAGAGATTATTCCAAACATAGCTCTCTCTTTGGATATATAATTATGATAAAACTTGTGAGTTGCATATTTGACACTCACATTTCAAGAAGGTCTCAAGTGCTATTTAAATATGGCATAAAATCATTAATTGCAATGCACCCATCTCTATAATTATGATTATAGTGAGAAAAAATCAGTAAACAGAAAACCAATTAGGGTTCTTCTAATTTTGATAGAACAGTAAATATAAAAAATACAATTTTTATATTATGACCTAAGTTTTCCCTGCCTCTGTTACTAAAGATATGTATCTTTTTCACATTCAAAGCCAGGTATATACATATGTTCAGATACATATGAAAATCTCTTTACAAACTTCTGGGCATAATAAAGAGGGTTCAGACATCATGGGTGTGTCTAGACTACAGGGTTTTGTCGACAAAAGTGGACTTTTGTCGACAAAACTATACCTGCATCTACACTACCGCCAAGTTCTGTTGACATAATGTTGACAGAACTCGGCAGTTTTGTCGATGGCGGTAAACCTCATTCTACGAGGAATAATGCCTTTTGTCGACAGAGTTCTGTCGACAGAAGGTGTTATTGCATCTACACTGTCCTTTGCGTCTACACTCTCATGTCGACAAAGCGGCTTGCTTTGTCGACAGAACTGGATGTAGTCTAGACGCTCTTTGTTGACAGAAGCTTTGTCGACAGTATCTGTCGACAAAGCCTCTGTCGACAAAAGCCTGTAGTCTAGACATATCCCATTTGTCTCACAACCTGTTAATAAAATGCTGCTTGCAGTTTGTTGTGAGGGAGAAAGATCCTGCCTAAACAGTATACCACAATACCTTAGTCTTTGGCAAAAGTTTGCTACATATTTTAAAAATAATCTATTTGTCCAAAACCAGAGCATTTTTTAAAAATCCTATTAATACATTTATTGGAATTTGGCATTCCTGCAAGCTCAAATTTATGTGGACCCACCCATGAATATATATATACCTTCCACGTGTTCTTAGTAAATATTGAATCACATGCAGCTAAGATACTTCCATAAATTCACCAAAATAAATATTGCTTTATTCATTAGGAATACTCAAAATACATATCACAGTTCTCATTTAAAGTCACAGTCTAATAACTAGTATATTTCTACATCTTTGCCATTAATAATGTTAGTGTTGTGAAAAAGACTTCTGTTCCCAGACCTGAAGAAGAGCTCTGTGTCACTCAAAAGTCTGTCTCTCTCACCAAGAGAAATTGGTCCAAACATGCATGGTAGGTGCATCTGGCATTGGCCACTGTTGAAAGACAGGATACAGCTTTAGATGGACCTTTGGTCTGACCCAGTATGGCTATACTTAGTTCTCTTTGGGAGTTTGCTCCCTCTCTTGCCTTTTCCAACTGCAGCCCGACCCACACTCCAGCCATGCTCTACCCTAGACCTCATCCCTACTCTATCCCAGGCACCGCCTTTCCCCCCACTTGGTACGCTCGCTGCTTGGCCCCACTGTTCTTTGCTACATCCTTCCTCTCCTCCACCCCTGTTCCCATGAGGACCCCTCTTCCACTTGAGACCTCCCTGCCACCTGCCATTCACTTCATCCCTCATCATCTCTCCTCCTCTGCAGGGGTGTGGGATAGGAATAGGGGGACATGGCAAACAGCTGGGCCTTCAGAGAGACGACATGGAATGGGAAAGAGCAGGGACGGGACCTTTCAGGCAGTGGCAGGTTAGTCGGGGGGGGAGGAGGGTGGGGAGAAGTTGAAGTTCAGATGCTACCACCACAGCCCAGGGGTCTGGCAGCACATCCACAGCAGCTGTGCCAGAAGAGGCTTAGCCTCCCCTGGACTATTATACCCGCCGCTCATGGGTCTAACAAAAGATATTACCTCACTCACTTTGCCTCTGCCATGAACGTAGATATTTTCCAAATGGGGAGACAATAAAGGAAAAAAGTTTGATGCCGCAGAACTCCTGTATGGAGCGTACTGCTGAGGAACTCCAGGACTGGGTATAATGCCAAATATTTTTATAGGTAAGTATTAAGACACATTTTCACTGAACATATTATTATTTGAGATCAAAAGGATGTCAACATTTACCATCCATTGCTCTGCTATCTTCTATTCCATCTCTAGGGGAATGCAGTGCTGCAATCTCAATAAGAAACAACCCACAATTGGTTTCTGATAGCAATACCTTTTAATGGTGACTACCTTACAGTGCTATTAGTAACTCAAACAGCATGTGAATATTTCTTCATGGACAAAATGAAGAACACCCTTTCTCCCACTGAGTAGCACCTTTTTCCATAAGTATTCCCACTGATTTCAATGGGACTACTCTTGTGGTATGGTGCTATTCAATACGGGTAAGCAGGGCTAGTGACAGACTTGCTAGAGCCCTGGGCAAGGTGGTGAGGTCTCCACTCCAGAGCCCCATCAAAGAGTGGGGCTGGACGGGTTAACTCTCCCCCCTACCACCACCACCAGCCCTCAGTGCTTTATGGGGCTCTGTTGGCACTTTAAAGGGCCCAAGGCTCTGGCCAACCAATTTAAATTGCCATGTCCTGGGGCAGTTGTCCTCTTTGCCCATCTGTCGGCAGCCCTGGGAGTTAGGGCATCTGGCCATCCGTATTTACATAAGATTTCTAGTAAGTTACATGAATCAGATTAATACATTTGTAAATGGTGACTACTTAAATTGTTTTCCATTGCATGACTATACAAAATTCTTTGTAATTATTCTGCCTCAACTGACAGTGAAAAGCTTTTTTGCACTCACAATACTATTCTTTTTAAAAAGGATTATGTGGCTGTACAAATCTTTGTAAAACCCATTAATGGTATTTTCAGGAATAATGGAAGTAGAAAAGCATCCAGAGTAAATTGAAGCATTAGTCCAGTTGTGTTTTAAAATTATCCTTTTGATTATGAGCCAGAACTGGGCAATATAAGGATAATGCCACAACATATGGATTTTTTTGCAAGCTTTTCAACAATCTGTGGAAATAGGATCATTAATCTTACTTAATCTTGCAAGTGTCATATACATCCTGTAAAATATTTTCACTTGTGTTTCTTCATATGGACAAAAGGCAGAACTCTAGGATATGGAATTCTAGGTTATCAAACAAATCTTATATGACACATTTTTGTTTCAGATATTTTTACCAGAATTGAATGTATATGTTTTTATTGCATTACAAATCTAAGGTTCCCATATTTCATTGGTCTGGCTGGTGTATGTCATAGAAGGAGAGGTAAAGTCACATAATAGCAACTAGAAAGGACATGCCCTTTATATCCTGTTCCCCAGCTGCAACCCCAGACTCATTGGCTCCAAAGTATGTTTCTTTCCTCAAGGTTAGTCACCAGATTGGTCAGTGTGCATAGCCTGCCAGGTGAGTAGATGGTGTGGAGAGAAATTTCCAGCAGTCTCGTTTGGAACATGCACTAGATTTGGAAGAAGAGTGCACAGAACTGGCAAAATAACAGTGTGTTATATATGAGGAATTTTTTTTCATCCAATGGAATTTACTAAGTAGGATAGGAAATCTCTCAGATGATGGAGGGAATTTTAAGGTTCTCATGAAGAATCTCCTCTTGGTGATGTGTCATTGATGACTCAGACCTTCAGCTAAGTCATGCATAGTCTGTGATGAAAGCTAAAGCAAACTCCTTCTGGGGTACAAGTCTAATAGGGGTCTCTGAGTATGTCTACACTGCAGGGCTTAACTCAAAATAAGCTACGCAAATTGAGCTACGTCAATTGCATAGCTTATTTAGAAATAGCTTATTTCGAAATACGGAGCCTCCACACAGCACTTATTTCGAAATAGAGCACCCTTCTTCTGACTTCCCTTATTCCTCATACAATGAGGGTTACAGGAGTCAGAGTAAGAAGTCCTTCAGCTTGACAGTATTTTGACACTATTTTGAAATAACTGCCTGCTGTGTAGACGTTGACAAAGTTATTTCAGAAGAGTGCTAGTTATTTCAAAATAGTGTTGCAGTGTAGAAATACCCTAAGTGTCCTCAACTGTTTTTCAGTTTTTCCTCACTGCAGACTAGAGTGATGCCCTAGCATTCCTTGCCTGGAGACAATGTATCCACCTTCTTAGGGCTTTTCTTGCCACAAGTGTCCAGCTGGGCATCTATTTTCCTCCAGGTCTAGAAAGAAACTGTTCTTGTTGTGGCCTTTCAACTCTTCCTATACAGATCTGCTAGTCCCTGATTGACTGCTTCCCACATAGCCGCTCTAGGCATCTCAGTGGACCTCTCTATGGCTTTTTTCTGCGGTGGGGTGTGGCAGGAGCACAAGGCCTCCAGTAGGGGGCCTAAAGTTCTAGTCCACCCCATCATAGTTGGTATTTATGCAAAGTATATACTTAGGTGCTCATTCCTTTAATGATTAATCTTGTGGGTTTTTTAAAACTTGGTTATTTTTCCCTATTCCTGTAGATAGCCCTTTACAATATGTTGTTTTCACTTACCATATGGAGGCAATTTAATGTGAACTAACAGTGATACACAAAAAGGGGAAATAGAGGAGACACTTCTCCCTGATAAATTTAAACTCTGAAAATGAGGGTTAATTTGGAGGCAGGAAAACCTAGTTGATATTACTCTGTATGGAAAAGAGTCACCAAATTAAATTGTGTGTCTTGCTGACTAGATTGTGAACCAGAGGTCATCTCAATTTGGTAGTACAATAATGTACTTGTACATGCTGAAAGACAGTATAAGGCTGATAGCGGTGACATCCTGGTTCAGTAGGTGAAGGCAATGGAAGTTTTGTCATTGACATTCACAGAGCCACGATTTCATTGCTGGATTTTTTTTAGTTGCCTAGGTACAGGAACTAGGGGTGCTATTGCACTCCCTGGGTTGAAGTGGTTTTCATTATATACAGGATTTACAGTTTGATTCAGTGTCTCTCAATACCCCATTATAAAAATTGTTCCATCACCCCTGTACAGTCATAAGTTTACCTTTTTTGGCCCACATTTGAGCATGAGTCAAGAGCATGAAGAGCTGTGATTGTGTTCTTACATAGTGATTTCCAGGGCTCGCCAAGCGGCGGCGAGCCCTGCTCGCCAGCCGCGTGGTTTGGCGCGCTGCGCATGCGCAGACCGCGCTGTGCATGCACTGAGCACTGCGCGGCTGTGCTGGCTTGTAATCTACTCGCTACGGAGGAGTAGATTGCACTAATTGTCAAGCCCTGGTGATTTCTCTATACTGGGATGTTAACAATAGGAAAGTAAAAGGATAAATTTAGTATATTTCCTTGGGATCTTACAGATCTAGAATAATATTGTCTGCTTCAATATTTTCCAAATGGATGTCACTAATATTTTGGGTTGCAAAGACACGACCTCCCAGGTATGGACATCACTGACTGTCCTCTAAAATAAGGAGAAAATCAATCTAAGTGTGAAGGTCCACAGATATTGTTTAAAATTATTTGAAATTCCAGGCTACTAATTGGAAGTGAAATCTGCAATTTTTTCCTTTTAAATTTCTATAGCAGAATTAAAAACTGTAAATTGGTACAAACACACAAGTTATTACATTAGAGTTAAACACATTGTCAGATTTTATTGGTTAGTATGATCTGTAGTACGGTAACAAATACTGATGTCACAAATCTGAATTATGGAAAAAAACAGATATATTTGTAGGTTTTTAGATGTTTTTGCTTTGTTTTCACAAGAATTGTCTTATGATAGAGAATAACCATTCATGCCATAACCTATATTTCCCCTTTATTTAGACAGATTTATGCATAGACTATAAAATATTAAATCTGCATTATGATTTATTCTCAGTTCAATGTATTGGTCACTGTTTAAATCAAATATATTGTAAGTTATTGACAATAATGTATTATTTATCAGGGATGCCTGGAAGTGTTATGGTAAACCTGCATTACAGTATAAAAGGCTGTAAAATAAAAATAGGATATATACTGGTAACAATATTTTCCAAGGTTTTTATTTTAAGAAAGTCTATTAAATAATTTGCAAAATCTTACTTTGAATTGCAGGTTTTAAATTTACAATATTATAATACGGGGAAAATATAATGTATTAGTCCATTTTACTTCCTTTTCTTGATTTTTCCTTCCACTAGCCCACAAGCATCAAAATACATTTTAGAATAATCCTATTTTGAGGCATTATATTGCTTGTATATAGATCACTGTTAGGGTATGTCTACACAGCAAAGTTATTTTGAAATAACAGCCGTTATTTCGAAATAACTTTACTAGAATCTACACAGCCAAACCGCTATTTCGAAATTAATTTGAAATAGCGGAGTGCTTATTTCATATTTGGTAAACCTCATTCCACAAGGAATAATGCCAAATTTGAAATAGCTATTTCTAAATAAGTGCTGTGTAGACACTTATATTGAAATAGGGGGCCTCCAGCCTTCCCAGAGTGCCCTGGTGGCCACTCCAGCCTCAACCAAGAACACTCCTCTCCCTCCCCACTCCCCGGAGCCCTTAAAGGGATTGACTCTGGCCACAGTGCCTGTGCCAGCTCAAAGCCTGCCAGCCCAGAGCCAGCAGTTGCTGCACCTGACCCAGAGGCCCCAAAACATGAGCCAGCAAGCCACTGGCAGCCAGCCCTCCACCGCTCCCCAGGAGCAGTCTGCCAGCTCCCAGGAGCCTGCCAGGGCCCAGAGAAGGTGGGTGCCTTCCTGGTCCAGGGTGGAGATCATGGACCTTATTCAGGTTTGGGGGGGATGCCCCCAACGTCCATGATCTCCGCACTAGACGGAGGAATGTAGTCGTCTATGGCAGGATAGCTGCCAGCCTGGCCACCAAAGACCACATGCGAACCCAGGAGCAGGTTTGCATGACAATCAAGTTGGTCCGGTGAGACCTCCCAACCCTGAGCCCTGAGCTTCCCCTCCCCCTTCTTCCCCTTGCTTCCCCCTTCCAGCTCCCTCCTCCCAGGTTTGCCCCTCCCCTCTCCCACCCTCTCTCTTCTTCTCTCCCGCCTCCTTTCCCCAGTCTCACCAGAATTTCATCCCCCCCAGTTTTGTTAAATAAAGAGAGTTTGTGTTCATGAAAATACTTGTATTTTATTTGACATCAGGAAGGGGGGTCAGGGAGGGGTAAGTGGAAGGATGTGGGGGAGGAATGAGGCACAAACCCCTAGTGGGGCAGACCAGGGAGGCTCTTAGTGCTTCTCAGGGTGGAAGCTCTCCCACAGGGCCTCCTGGATACTGATAGCCCCCCCGATGGACCTCCCCGATGGCAGCCTGCAGAAAGTGCAGCCAGGCTCACAGCAACGCGTCCACGAGAAGCACCAGAGTGCCCAGGGGCAGCTCTGGCTCCATGTTCAGAGTGCTGTGGTGTCCCGAGTGAGGGCAACCAGAGCATGCAGAGACAAAATGCTTTGCTGGCCCTCATCGAGGTAGGCAAGCAAGCAGGGAAAACTGAGAACCGGCTGTCCAGGGGTGGTCCCTTTAAGCGCAGGCCTCAGATAGCCTCAGGCAGTAGCCACACAAAGTAACTCCTGACCTGATGCCCTGCTAGACCTGGTTCCGGCCAGCCTTAAATGCGATTCAGCGTCCACTCAGTGTGGATGCGCTATTTTGAAATAGCAAAACGCTATTTCGAAATGCATTTTGTGTGTAGACGCGTTATTTCGAAATAACTTATTTCGAATTAACTATTTCAAAATAAAATATTTCGAAATAATGTTGTAGTGTAGACATATCCTTAGAGTTTAGTAATTTTGCCGGAATATAATTCCTATTAATAAACCTGCAGTCTGTTCTTTACTTTGGCTCATTCTCCACCTCCTACCTCAAAATCAGTATTGTTTCTACCATTTTTCCATGCAGAAAATATTGTGCACTTTGATTTAATATTTTAAATTATTCATAAAATATCTATATAGTCTGGTAATGCCTAGTAGGATTGGTTCCCCTTGTAAGTATTACAATCAGAGCATACAGGTTGAAACACTCTTGTTCAGGACTCTCTGGTCCAGCAACTTTCATGGTTCAGTAGGACCACAGATATTGCTGGAGCAGAGAGCTCCTGGACCAGAGGGCTGGGTGGCCACAGGATTAGCCATGGTGGTCCCGGGACAGCAGAGCCACGGCAGCCCTGGGGAGAGGAGCCATGGCAGTCCCAACAACCGAACCCCTGGCAGCCCTGGAGCCAGGTAATTGCATCAGCCCTGGGGAACAGAGCCCCGGTGGCCCCACAGCTGCAGCAACCCCGGCACCCCAGAGCTGTAGCAGTGTCAGTGCCCAAGAGCCACGGAAGCCACAGTTGTCCTGGGGCTGTAGAGCCACTGTGGCCCTGAGACAGCAGAGTCCCTGTCATCCCTGGGCATTGGAGCCATGGCAGCCCTGGGGTGAGCAGAGCCTGATGGTCCCAGGGCTGCAGAGCTGTGGTGGCAAGGACTGGTCAGTGGAGCTGGGAGACGGTGGCCTGGGGGCAAGGTTGCTCCACTAGGTCTGTGGATGGACCCCGGGAGAGCCCGGAGTCCCATTGGCAGAGGGATGAAACTGACTCCTTTATTTGGGACCAGTCAGGTCCTGAGGGTGCTGGACTAGCAGTAAGGTCCAACCTGCAGTAAGAATATCACACACTACTTTTAAGGTAGAAACTATGGGAGAAGATAAGAAGTTTATGTGCACTTCTTAAGGACCATTCAACATTCAGCTAAAGCTGTTATAAGGGAAATTCTGAAGTAGATATAGGGTTTCCCAGTTTTGGGCCAAATAAAGTATGTGTATTATTCCTCAAGGACAGAATTTACATGATATTTTATTGATGAACAATTTAAGAGCCTGGTTCAATGCCACTGGGTATCAATTACAATTCTTGCAGAACCTGGCACAAATTTACAATCACGATTAATGAGATGTCAACGTTGTTGGAAGAAATGTATTGATGTCCAATAGTAATGTAATCAGACCCTCACAAGGCCAGTAATATGAACATCTTTGAAAGAAGTGCCATCTATCTAAACTGTCATATAAAAATTTGCTATACCCGAAAAAGAGAGAGTAGGATGCTGAAAAATATGTACAAAACTGTGAATGTTTAATTACTGCAATAAATTCAAGTGTGCTAAATCTTAGCTTTCTAAATATAGTTGCTGGTATATGGAGTATCTGGAAGTCTGTATGTGGAATATGTAACCTTTGAAAAATGTTTTTTCCTACCCCTCCCACCCCACAAACTTGGTACCTAAAATAGTTGAACATACTTTCTTTCAGTTTCCCCTTTAATAATAACCTTTGGGTTGAAAACAAATGAAACAAATTTCAGCAGTAAGACAGGGCCTTCAAATGGAATGTGCATCTTAATCATTTGCAAGGTCACCACACTATCCTGGTAAATACCATGAAAACTTCCATTAATATCTACTCAGAATTTTAAAATGAAATTTCTGTCTATATTTGTGCCCTTCACATTTACTTTCTGAGAATACTTAGGAGATTGTATTTTACTGGAGCGAAAGTTTGCAGAAAGGCAATTTCAAAGTTTCATGCATTGCCACATTGCTATTATGAATAGAAGTCCCTGTGTGGTCATCCAGTGCAGGAACAGAAATTGCAATTCAGCAAGATACTTAAGCAAAGCATGCAAATAGCCCCACTGATGTGGTTACCATGTGATTAGCTGACCCACAAAAAATTACTTAGGTCAGATTGACTAGAGTATTTCAAACTGTTCACAATCAGTTTTACAGAGTAAAATAATTGAAGCATATTCATACAAATGAGGAAATCATGGCATTCTATGAGTGGAAGAAAGGCCACAGCCAATAGATACATGATTTGTTGCAAATTATATACTTGGTATTATTCACAATCACATTCCTATAATTAAATACAGTTTCTCTAAGAATTTTTCAATATGAGCTGAAGGGAGCTAGAAGAGAAAGTAAGTAGCCTTACACAAAGGTTGGGCAAATTCAGAGTTACACCCTTGCTCCAAAGAACTGAACTGAGAAATACATACCAAAATGGAGAGCATAAATTTCTCTCTCCTAGGAGACACCTCTAACCAGAGCTCAGGGAATATCAGTTCCTATAAAATTAATTCCATTAAGTCCCACATCTGGTTCTTTAATGGATTTACATAGTTTTACTGTGGATGATGTGATAATAACAAAACATTATTGCCAATGTTATGAACACTTTTAATAGACTGGGTATTTGCTAGAAGTTGGAGCAAAGTCCATCCATTAGAAATATTTAACGGCATCAAAGGTGCTCATTTATATGAAACCAATAGTATGTAATTGTGCATTAAGATTTCTCGATTAATTACAATTTTTATTGTCCTCCAATTAAAATGAAAATAGAGAAGATGCACTTTGCATATGCTGAGCCATCAACGTTGAATGAATTGCTTAAGTATCTTAAACTGCTTTGTGTAATGACTGGTTTTAAAAAGGAAATAGATAAATTGATTGGAGCATGTATGTAATTGTGGAGCATCATGTAAAATTACTTAATGTTTAGTACCTATAATGAAAGATCTGAGTTGTAACTAACTGGCAATGCTTCAGGATAAAACTGAAAATGTGATAGGAAGTTTCATTATGATGATATTCCTAGAAAACAAATTTTGATGACACATTAAATTAAACAACTTAAATTAAGATTTTATTATTAACAATATTAGCAAAGCTATTTAATTGTACAGCAATTTAGTTAAGAAAGTATTTAGTTATTTCTTAGATATGTGTCCACATTACATATATACATGTATTTTAATAAATGGTGATCTGTTTTGTCTATATAACAAAGGAATCTAGAAGTGCAATTCCTGAGATTTAAAAGAACAACATTTGAGATTTGCATTCATCAAATTATGGCCGGAGAGTGCAGTGAAAGGTTCAAATGTAGAACCAAGACCCACACAGAGATTCGGGACAAAATGATTGTTTTTTTACTCATCAGAAAAAGTAAATGATTTCTGAAGTATATGTTTCATGACTATTACTGGTATAAATGGTAAAGAAACCAAGATTGGAACACAAATGGCAAGCACAGATTCAGAATGGGTCAGTATTCACACAGGCACAAGCCCTCTGGTAACCAGCTGATGTCTCAGCTCAAAGAGAGAATGGAAACCTCCCTTGAAGGCTGCAGAAGCCCTCACTGAGGCTATGTAATTGTTCAGCTATTCGAAAGAAGGGTAGGAGGCATCTGATATGGTTGTAAACAGGTTGCAAGTTTATGATTAGATGTCTGGGACTACCCATTAGATAAAAGTGTGCAGAGCAGGTAACCCCCCACTCATTCAATAACCACCCAGGGGCTGCCATCAGCCCTCCCCTCCTTTTTCGATCCAGGTCCTGCAGCCAACCCATTGCTGAGATCTTACCATCCACTCGCCTCTGCCACCTTAGTCTCAGGAGCCCTAAACACCTTTCTCCCTATTCCATTCCTTTAACCAATACCTCCTTGTTAAGTCCTTTACCAAGGCATTTATCTGGTCATTGCAAGCCTTCCCTATAGAGTACCTGCACAGCACCTCTGTCCCACACTTATATAATGAGTTGTGACATGTAGCCTAATACCCTTCATGCCCAATGTCAACAAAACACTCACTGAACCTGCTGTGAGGAAGGCAAAAACAAACAAAACAAAAAACAAACAAAAAAACCCCAACCACCACCTAGGGCAGTCTGGTGGAAAAGGGAAAAAAAGGGGGGAAATCCTTTCCAGCTCCCCTAGAAAAAGGCAGTTAGTGCAATGCCCACAGCAGGTCTTGACCAAATCTAGTAATTTGCCCCCTAAAAGGGAGGGAAAGTGGGTGCAGCCTCAGTTTGCTCCATTTAAAAAGAGGTTTAACCATGTGGGGCTACTCATTTTTTAAGTCCTTTCACCCATCTGTTCTCTAAGGGATGCATCAGTGTTGCCATGATGGTCCCTTGTCCCCTTTTGCATCAAATTGATCTCTCTCCACTCCCCCTACCATAATGCACTATTTCCTTCATTTGGCCAGCCCTCTCCTGCATTTATAGGTGTGGTACAGTCAATCCCAAAGTATGCGTCTATGCTGCAAAAAACATAGTGTGTTTAAGCTGCATTACTTCCAAATTAGGTGCTACCATAAAATGATTATGACAAACCGGTCAGTGTAGACCAGGCAAATTATGTTGAGTAATATCATCTAGCTCAGACTTTAAACTCATTTTCATCCCTCAATGGAGACAGGTTTTATCATCCTTTATGCATGTGCTTCTTTAAATTATTGACCTATTTCCCCTCTCATTTATTTATTGACTGTGATCAGGACCCTTAACATCCAATGGAAGTGTACAGTGAAGTGAAGACAAATGAGTTTGTGGCTGAGAGAGCAGGCTACTAAGCAGCTCTCTCTAAAGCTATTATCAATGCCACTCTAAAAATCAGCCAGTATGGCAATAGGGAGGGAGAACAAGATGATATTCCATCTTCAATTACTGCTCTTGGTAGGAAAGTTAATGGGGAAGGGTGACCCATAAGAAAATAAATATAGAAAAAAGGAGCAGCAGCACTACCAAACTGAGCTCACCCTAAAAAATGCAAGTCTGACAATATGGCTCCAGGAACCATTTGCAGTATGAACATGCAATCAGCATTAGCATTAATGAGCATGATGGAAGCAATAGGCAGTACTTAAAAAACCCTGGAAGATTATCATACTAGTAATTATCTCTGTTTTATTTTATTCGATTTCACACTCTGGCCAGAAGTGTGCAAAGAGAGAGAGAGAAAAAAATCTGCTGAAAGATACAGAGGTTGAGAAGAGCAGCAGCCAGTTGGATAATTGGTGCTGTTAATATTTATGGTAAGGAGTCTGCATTCTGCTCCCCTGGAAACTTTGAAAAATAAAAGTAATTTGGGGGCATTTTGGTGCATCACTACCAGTGCATCCAGTTAAAAAATAATAATTTCCTCTGCTGTGCTGCCTGGCTGGATGCCTAAATAAAAAACCTCAATGTCTCCCTTCTCTCCTTGCATGCCTAAGCGAACCAAGCCTAAAGATAATGGTGATCGGAGAAAAGGGGATATAATTTCAAAGTGGTGGTTGTTGAAGAGGCAGGGGAGAAGCTGCATTCATGTGTAACAAGCACTTAGAAAATGAACTCAAAATATTTTTAAATTGCCAGTTATTTTTCTTTCAAACCTGTTATAGCTGGATTAGAAATACAAACTGTGAGTGTTTGTAGAACCACATATTTTAGCCATTTTTTATAAGCAAGTCTGAATCCAGCTAATCCAGTATCCATAGTTCCCCTCTTTCCCCCTTTCTATCACCCTGAATGTCTTAGATACAGATCATTTTCAGTTCCCATTGAAACTATGAGTGATGTGGATGTGTGGCACATTTAAAAAATAAAACAGGCTCAGATAACACTTCACAAACTCAAGTTAAGTCCCACATCTGCACATCTCCAGGAAAGGAACCCATACCTTCCATTAGAAGCAGTTCTCTGCTTCGCCTTAGCTACAGAAGTATCAGAGGACTCCAAATGCAAACTAGTAGGGAAAAGCACAACAGCACTGCCAACTATCTTCTACCACAACTCCTCCCTCTCCACTGTCAGGGTATATTTCATTGACAGAGCTATGTCATTCCTTGTCACAGATCCCTAGCTGTTGCTAGGGGACTATGCTTGCTCATTTCTAAACTACAGAAACATTTGAATATGTTTGTTTTCTTTCGGCAGCTCTAGTTTTTATGGAGGACAGGACTCCTGGATTCAGTTTTGAACCCTGCATACATTTAAACACTATTATTCAGTGTCTATATATATTAATTGCAGGTTCTGCACATGACCCTGATCTTGCAGGCAAACATTTTTAGCATTCATTTGAACTCTGCTGCTGACATAAAGATTAACTCTAGGAAAATATGCTGGTGGAACAGGATTTAAAACCATAAATTGAATGGAATGTAAGTGCATACATATATTTTTTCCCCTTAACATAACATATCTTATTTTTTCCCGGGGGGGAGGAAGTACAGGGAAGGGACAATTCAATGACAGATGACAGCTATGTTGTTTCAGACAGGATTAAATGGTGAGAATATGTTTGAAGAATGCATATCAGGAGAGAAATTCTTGCAGTCAGATCACATATGTTCACTTATATATTATTCTAGTGGAAGAAACAGACTCGTTGAAAAATATCAGCCACCACATTTCCTTAATGAGTTCTAAATAAACATATCTGATCCAATCTGAATGTGATTTTGCTCCAGTAGACTTTTAAGGGACTCCAACACATATTTTCAGCTGCATTTGACAGAATTCATGATGATTACTCTTTCAGCAGTGACCTTTAATTTAAATGTGTATATTATATTCATGCTGTTCTGCTCTCATTGTATCTTTCTAGGCTAAGTAGGATTCCATATTCCCATGTTTGCAGAAAATGAAAAAAAATGTCCAAACCTAAAACAAAATAAAACATGTCTCTTCATGTTCTTGTCATCTGAAGTATTACTGCACTTTAATTACTGCTCTGTAAGAAATGGGATTTTGTCATATTAGGAGAACAGCAGCTCTATATTGGAGACATCGGACAGAGAAAACAACATAACCGGAAAGTGTCATAACTCATTCATCTTCTTTAATACTCACCATAGGTTCGGCTGAAATTTCCTTCAGTGGTCAATACATTTCCAGGGAAGGGAATTTCAATTTACTTTTTTCTTCTTTGCCTTTCTGCACCCATTCTCAACATCTCCAAAAGCATCCTTTTAATGCTCATGGAAGTCTTGCAAAACACTCCCCAATAACTCATTCATACAAACTAAATATAATTTCTAATTAAAAGCAACTGATTCTTGAAATCACAAAGAATGAGGGGTGAATCCTTCACCCCCCTGGACTGAGTGGGAAAACTCCCACCAATGTTGGAGATGCTAGGATTCCACCCCAGGTTTTTTCTCTACGAAGGTAGTTAAAATCTTGACTGGATAATACACAATGCTTGGCTATTAGCCTGACTGGTGGAAAATAGTAAAGAGGTGGAATAGTAGGGAAATGCCCAGAATGGAAAGAGATTATATAATAAGGTCATTTTGAAAAAGGGAAGTTTTGAAACCACAAAGGGGCCCAGTGTAAGGCAATGAGTCAGAAGTGCACTACACCCAGATTAAGCCACGTGCACTGGTGATGGCTCAGAACTCTTCTCTAGGGGCAACAAACTACCCTAGCCTTAGTCTGTGCCACTCTTGCCTTCACTCTTGCTCCCGCGCTAGCCTTGTTTGCAATGCTACACCAGCCTTGCTATCATACCGGCTTCACTCCAGCTCTCCTCTGGACTCGATTCTGGCTCAGCCCCCTGCCTCTGACCACTAGACCTGACTTCTACTTCTCTGGTCACTGGGTCCAACCATCCCTATCAAGGTGTCTGATGCCCAGTCCCAGAGAGTGGGTGTTCAGTCATTAGTCACTTTCACAAATTGCTTTTTATAGCTAAGTATTATTTCTCTGTAAAGTGTGCAGACTTTAATGAGAGACAAACACATGTTTTTGGAAAAGGAAAGTGATAAATAAAGAATGACAGAAATACAATGAAGAAAAAGTAATTTGAAGTGCCCTTCCGTTTCTTACAGCATGTACGCATTTCTACATTATATACGTACAGTACTAGAAGATTTACCCTGCATTGATTGAGTCCTTCAGAGTAGGGGTCTGGAGGTGAGGGGGGGTGCAGGAGTCAGGGCAGGGGGTGGTGCAGGGGGTGCAGGGCAAAGGATGGGGATGCAGGAGTCAGGGCAGGGGCTTGGGAGGTGTGAGGGGATCAAGGAAGAGTGTGGGAGGTGCAGGAGTCAGGGCAAGGTTTGGGGTCTCAGGGTAGTATTGTGGGGGGGGGGCAGGAGTCAGAGTAGTAGGTTGGGTGTGGGGGGGTGTCAGAGAACAGGGTGGCAGATCCCCAGGATAGCTGGGATAGTGGGGACCATGCTGCTTGGATGGCAGCTCATCAGGGCTGGCCAGGGAAGCATGGGAGCCAGAACAGAAGTGGTGGCCAGTCATGCCCAGCACTAGCACAGGAAACTTACCTGCATATGGTGCCTGGCAACCTTGAGAGCCCTGCCCCAGCCAGTCACTCTCCTACCGGTGTGCTGGCCCCCCGTGGTCATTGTACAGTATAACTGTCCCTCCTATCACATCCCTCCCTTTCCATTTTATGAGAAACAATCGTATTCCAGGCACATGCTATTGCCCTGTCACAACCAAACCTCGACCTTGCTTTAAGTTACCATAAGAGGAAGCTGAATACCAGCTCTGGTGGTCCTAGCGCTTACCATTTAGGAGGAGTTCTTGAACAAACAGATTGACTGACAGACAGATACACACACACACACACACACACACACACACACACAATTATGTAGTAGATATTATCAGTAAACAACATATAGAAGTATGAATTACCAAGGCTTTTTGCTACAGCAGTTTTCTACAGACAGTGTTTACATTATGCCTGAATTCAGCAGGACTTTCCAGTTCTGGACCAAAAGCAGAAACTGTCTATAGTATTTTATAATATGGAAAAATATCACCCAGGGACTAGGATAAACCACTTTTATTCATATAGAAATATAAGATTTGCCATATTGAATTGGACTGATAGATAATCTTAATTATAGTCATTCTGGCTGTGAGATTGTTCTGTTCCTGGCAATTCAAAGTAGAACAACATGAACCATTTTGAATGAAATAAGTGTGCCTGGTTTTTATGAATTTGAAAATATTTTTTTGGAAAACTGGGGCAGTTTCAAACCAGAATTAAATAGACCTGCAGGAAAAATATTCTTGGCACTAAGAAATACAAAAAGCAATACAATGTTTTAGCAATGCTTCAATGTTTTAGCTATGCATATATTATCGAGGGTTGGGCCCCTCAGGTTTCAAAACCACATTATTTTTGAAAATTGAAGCCTACATTTTTTTAAATGACATCCCTGTCTCTTTGTTTAGCATCAAGTTCCTTGATTAGTGATGTCTATTCTACATGGTCAGAAGGGTTGGCACGAGTCAGTCTGATAAAGAGAAGCAGTTACGGTATGGGTTCTCTCTTCACAGCAGGGAAAAAAAAGTTTCAGTTTGGGTTATCTCTAGAAACAGTTAAGAAAGTTGTGGGCCCACGGCCCACCTCTGTCTTCTATCTCTGAAGGCAGCAGGAAGTGACTCTTTGCTGCTTCCTATTGAAGTTAGGGGATTTGATGAATGGTTGCTTATTCTAGAAGACTTTCTGTGTTGGAGATGATCCTGTTCCTTTCTTGGAAAAGAAACCAGGAGAGAGATCAGCCCATCCAAAGAAGTAGGAATGGGGTACAATCTATCAGTTATTCTCTACAACATAACATCAGAAGGAAAGCACAATACATTATTTAAGCAAAAGTCTGCTACAGAGTCTGTTGATTATGTGAGAATTGTATGGGAACATAAGTCTTTATGACCATGTGAGATCCCTTATTGAAATGATTGTGCAATGCTGAAGAACACAGACTGGTCAGTAATTGTCTTATTTCCAGGGGAAAAAATGTCACATAGAGTTCTCAGAGAATACTTGTTGAGGGTAGGTATGATTAGAGGTAATCATGGATATTAGCAGGCCATAAATTCAGCAGAGTTGAGTGGGTTGCCAGTAAATATTTTCAAAGCCATAGGGCAGAATCTCTGAACCCCAGTGCCACCTATGGGGCAGAATTCCTGGGGCTCTAGGAAATATTCTGAGCCAATATACCAATGGTTTTGGTACTCGCCTGTGTTGTGGGAGATTTAGCTCCAAATCCCTGCTCAATTCAAAGCAGGGACTCAAACCAGAGTCTCCATTTTCCCAAGTGAAGCCCAGACCCACTGGGCTGTTGGCTATTTTGTGATGGCTCCTTCCCTGTTCACACTTTCCACCCTGCATCTGAGAAACCTTCCCAAAGGAAGTATTGTTAAAATTTCTCAAAAAGTTTCAGTGTTGATGGACTGGCATTTTCTGACAACAATTTTTTTCGTCATTCCCAACCTACCCTAGCATTAATAGAAATGAGTACACCATTTAACTATAGTAGCCTTCATCTGATGTTCCTATTCCCAAATTGCTAACTCATGTTAGAAAAGCAACATGCTCGATATTGCAGTTAAGTATTTTATGAAAAGCCTACACAGGCTATATTATTAGTATTTCTTTTACAAGGAGGGCATAGAGGCCCCAACTGAAATCAGAGGCCCACTGTGACAGTGTGTAGACACGCTGAGCAAGAGACAGTTCTTGTTCTGAAGTGCTTGCAATCAAAATGGATGAGAGAGAGGGTGGGAGGGGAAATGGAGATGGAGTGGCTGATCTAAGGTTACACAGCAGGTTGGTGACAGAGCCAGGATTAAACTCTGACTCCCAGTTCAGTGCCCTAATTACTGGACCATGCAACCTTTAATAATACTAAATAAATAGCAGATGAATAGGCTACATCAGCTAAAAGATTAAAAGCATTTCAAGTATCTTATCTGAGAAATCTGAAGGAGAAAGAGTTGAAATCATGCAGTATTTTAATGAAACATACCTTAAAAAAGGTTGAGTGATAACGTCAGCTTCTCTAGTCCATCTTCATTCACTCTGTTATCTGAAAGGAAACACAAGAGCTTTCGATTCTGTTTCATGGTATTGCAAAATTCTCCCGTGTCCTTTCCCTGTTCAGCCGCACCCTCCCGCCTGCTTTTAGATGTCACAGACAAGGACTTTGTTGCCGATGGAATGATTAAATGATGTGCAGCCTGTCCTCACCACTGAAGTTGATAATTACACCGCGAACAGCATCTTAGGAGTAAGGATGCTGCCATGGAACAGGCCTCAGAATAAAAACGTCAAATGTGTGATGCTCTCTGTAGCACCGGGCCTCTTCATTACTGCCCCATCACTTGTCTGAAATTGATCCCATTTCATTCACTTTAATGAAGTCTAACAGAAAAAGTCATTGAGGAATTTCAGTGTCCTCTCCTCTCTCTCAGTAGCTGACTTACTCCAACACATCAAAACTAGCAGCTTGAGGCATCTGTGTGGTTAGCATTTTTTCTCTCGTCGAACAAACTTTGTGAACTAGAGCTGTTTCAGCAGTTAAAAAAAAAAAAAAAGGAGTCAAGTTCCCTAGAGCAGGGACTGTCTTCTTGTTCTGTGTTAATACAGTACCTATTACAAGGGGCTTCTGGCCCATGATCAAGGCTTGTAGGCAATATGGTAATACAAATAAATAATAAAATAATAAATTACATGGTATTCTTTCAGTAAAAATATTTTGAAAGGGAAGTAGATTTAAACAAAAACAAACTGATATTCTTTAGCAAGTTAAGGATCAAAGGCCCACAAATATTTGGTATAAATCCTATATTTTGCACATAAACATGCTTACCCTTAGGTCTGGCATTACAGCACAGAAAGTAAATGTAATTTCTTTATTACTTATGCCTCTTGAATCTCAATGAAATATTATTCATTTACTACTATAGCAATTATAATGCACATATGCATAGATCAAAGGCACATAAATGTCATTTTCACTTTATATGGAGAGAAGCTCAAGAGGTCTTGTGCCCAAGACCACTTTGTGAGTAAACTACAGAGACAGGTAAAGAATGAACATTTCCTGATTACACAGGGCAATGCTTCTTTCCTTATGAAAGATTACTAAGTAATTACAGTAAAGCCCAGTGTTTTGTTACATAGCAAATAAAAGAGAAATCAGAAAAAGCCTGCTAGCACAAAAAAGTCCCTTGAATTTTCAATCTATTATGACTAAAGCACCATAAACCATAGATGCTTTTAAAAAAAGATTTGAGGTGCTCTTTCTTTTTAACTTATTCAGTATGTTAAATAGTTTGAGTCTATATGGGGCTACAGTTTGGCCTAGAAAATCCATTTTGTGTGTGTACAGATTTGCTGGAAAGAAAGATTTGCAAAGCCTAATGATCTCTCACTGATGCTTGATTACCTCTCTTACCTTATTAGAAAAAAAAAATCAACAATACCATTGCTTAGAGCAAATCAGAGCCATCCATTAGGCATCTGCCTCATAAAACATTTATGAATTGAAGTGCTGTCTTGAGATCTTGAAGTCTGCCCTCCCCCAGTGTTATTTGAGAAGAGGCACAGCAGCCTTTTGCTGTTATCTCCGAGGATCAGATTGTGATTGTGCAAATACCACTAATAACAATTTAAACAGCTACACATCATTTTACACCAGGATCCACCACAGAACTGATATAGGACAGAGTAAAAGCTTTCTTCAGTGATGCTGGATAAATAATTTAGAAATACACTAAAGAGAGTCACTAGACATTGCTATTGCTGGATGTTTGCTCTCAAAGCTATGCACCAGTGAAATATTTTTTTCTATATTTTAAATTCATGCACATGTTTTTGATAAATTAAGTACCAGATACTTAGGGTACCATGCTTTTTGATAAATGAGTACTACAGACCAGAGCCTTAATATTTTGGCTTAAAAAAATCGTCATTTACAAACAAGCAATGTCCCAGCCAAAACACACACAATTACTATCGTTTGGTTAATTGCATTAGGTGGGCCTAATTCAGATATCAGTTACATCAGCATAAATAAGTACAGGTTGAACCTCTTTGATCCAGGACTCTCCGGCAGTTGCTGGACCAGAAAGCCCCTGGATCAGAGAGCTCTAGCCTGGAGCAGCAGAGCGCTGGCATCCTGAGGCAGGTAATGGAGCCCCAGCAACCCCTAGGCAGCAGAGCCCCATCACCCGGTACAGAAGAACCCCGGTGGCCCTGGGGCTGGCTGAGGAGCCAGGAGCCCAATGGTTCAGGGGCAGGATAGCCTGGTGATTTGCTGACAGATCCCAGGAACGCCCAGAGTCTGTGAGCAGAGGGGCCAACCTCCCTTGGTCCAGAAAACTCCCTCCTTCGAAACCGGTCAGGTGCTGAACCAGGAAAATCCAACCTCTAATACTGAATTACATTACAGATGCACCGACTTTACTGAGAGCAACATCTAACCTGAAGTTACTGATGTTATGGGCACTTAATATGCCATTCTACCTTACTTTAACTAAAACAGAGAAAATAAATGTCATACATTAAAAAGTCAGGAGTCACAGACTCAGCCATGATATGTTTAAAAGTTATGTGGGCTTAGGTAGAGATTTAAGGAAAAAAATGTCTAAATCTGATGAGAAGGTACTCTCAATAATCCCAGCAGTGAGTTAGCAATTGAGATGTGACACTGTGCTTCACTTCTAACAAAGAATTTCAAAATATTTTCTAGTATTAATGGTTTTCAGATATTACTGAGGGAAGAATCAGTCTCCATGATTTGGTGGCTGAAGTAGGTACAGTCCATGTGGCAGCCATGCAGTGGCAGTACCTCCACCTTTTCTGGCACCAGTTAGCAACACTGGATTTTTCCACAGTATTTGGACTTGGTGGGGCTGACCTGGGAAGAGCTGAGCAGGGCCAGACTAGCCACAACATGGTGCTGGTTCTGCCTCAATTGCTGGGACTCCTGTGGGAGGAGCACCCGTACATGTTACCATGTACTAAAGAACCCTTACATTATGCTATAAGCACCATATTTGAAAAAGTACTTCCTCCCACAGAAGAAATCATGGGAAATGGAATACTGAAGATATTCTAGCCCTAGCCAACAGAGCACTTAAGAGAACTTAGAAGTTTTACTCTGAGTAGGAATCAGAAAAAAAAAAATTAACACCCACATTTAAATTTTATGACCCAAAATGGTTTATTAGAATGAAAAACTTTATACGGTCTATTTTAGATTACAACTTTACTGCAAGATCTGTAATAGTCTGGAGCAATGGAATAACTCCAAGCAACCACTTGAAATCAGGCCTCTCAGAATCCATGTGACCATTTTTAGAAGTTAACTGTTATGGGAAGAGCATGGAGTTTAAGTTCTGAGCAACTTTTGCCTCAGCTTCACAAATAGAAATATAATCATTTTAAAAAAACTGCACTTACTCCTATTTCCCTGCTTTTGATTCTCCTTTCAAATATTCAACACTTCACTTTTGGGCCATCATAACTGTCCTGCAAAGATCAATTTAAAAAAAGAAAAAACAAAAACAAAAAAATTGCAAGGGGGAAGAGGAATGTTCCCCAAACAAAAATTCCCCCTCTCCAAATCAACAGAATGGCACCAATTGATTTCCACTACAAGAAACCACACAGTAGCATACTAATATTCCATGGTGTATGCAGCTATGTACAATTAAGGAAGATGTTAAAAACATTCTGTTTTCATTGTCTTATATTGCCCATTTTAACATGAAGAGATTCCGTAATTCAGAGCAGCACATTATAACTCTCCCATGGAGATTTGTATTTGTTTCTTCTATGATTATGGATTTCCTTAACCTGAAATAAAGTTCATTCTTCATTTTGTGGCTATATTTAAACAAAGACATTCACAGCAGATGTAAAACTGTATCCTGTGGAATAAACACCAGCCCCCCTTTCAGATTCTAGTTTTTTTCCCACTTAGAAGAAGAGAAACACCTGTTTTCTGACTCAAACTGCAGCATTGTGTTCTGAATGCCCAAAATAGCTAGTCTCAGAGGGGTAGCTGTGTTAGTTTGTAACTTTAAAAACAATGAGTAGTCCTCTGACACCTTAGAGACAAAAATATATAGCATCATGATCTTTCCTGGGTAAAACCCACTTCATCAGATTATCTGGAGTGGAAATAATAGAAACCAAGTTTTTTTTTTGCTGTTATAAATAAGTACCTGTCAATTGCAGAACCCGTGCTAATGAGGCTAATTAAGTGGGCTGGAAGTGTCCCATTCTTAGCTTTTGATGTAAAAATGCAGTTCTTAAAGGCAGGGGGAACTGGCTTTATAATGCAACATCCAGTTAATGTCTTTGTCCAAGGCAGGAAAACAGTGTCAAATTTGTAGATGAATACTAATTCTTCACTCTCTCTTTCTGTAACTGGCTGGTGAAATTCCTTTGTAGACGAATGGTTACTTTTAAATCCATGATTGAGTGACCAGGCAAGTTAAAATGTTCCCCTACAGGTTTATGTGTGTTACCATTTCTGATGTCTGATTTGTGTCCATTTATCCTTTGCTGTAGAGACTGTCCTATTTGGCCAATATACATGGCAGAGGGGCATTGCTGGCACTTGATGGCACATTAGAGAACGTGCAATTGTGTGAGCCCCTGATATTGTGTCTTATATGGTTAGGTCCTGTCATGGTGTCACCTGTATAGATGTATGGATAGAGCTGGCAACAGGTTTGTTGCAGGGGTAGGTTCCTGGATGAGTGTATCTGTGGTATATTTGTGGCTGCTAGAAAAGATTTGCTTCGGGTTGGGGAGCTGTCTATAGAGGAGGATTGGCTTGTCTCCAAAGTCTGTGAGAGTGAGGAATCATTTTCCGGGATAGGTTGACAATCTATAATGATGTGTTGGAGGGGGTTAAGCTGGAGGCTGTAGGTGATGACCAGTGGTATTCTGTTATTTTCCTTGTTGGGCCTGTTTTGAAGTAGTATATTTCTGGGAACTTGTCTGGTTCTATCAAACTGTTTCCTCACTTCCCCAGGTGGGTGTTTATATTTTTAAGAATGCTTGAAAAAGATCTTGTAGGTGTCGGTCTCTGTCTGTGGGACTGGAGCAGATTTGGCTGTATCTTACAACTTGGCTATAGACAATCAATTGTGTCCTGGATGGAAGCTAGAGGCATCTAGGTAAAAATAGAGGTCAGTAGGTTTCTGGTAGATGGTGGTGTTTGTGACCATCATTTAATTGTATGTTAGTGTTAAGGAAGTGGATCTTTTGTGTGGACTGGTCTAGGCTAAGGTTGATGGTGGGGTGGGAATTGTTGAAATCCCTGTGGAATACTTCAAAGGTCTCCTTCCCGTGGGTCCATAAGATGATGTCATCAATGTAGCATAAGCAGAGGAAAGATGCAAGGGGACGAAAGCTGAGGAAACATTGTTCGAGGTCAGCCATACAAATGTTGGCATATAACTAGGGTAAAAGTAACATCTCAGGTAAGCCTGTCTCTAATGCTTTGGAAAGTACCACCTGATCCTTTTCCTGTGGCTTCACCCCAAAGCCAGCCACAGAGATTTCAGCTTCATTTCGTGGCTAGACAGAAGGAGCCTCACCAGCATTCACACATTTGTGCATCATCTCCTTCTGAAGAGTCTTCCCTACAGGACCTTCAGCAGAAAAGATCCAACAACAGAGTCCTTGCTTCAAGGAAAGAAACTCCTTTTCAATCTCTCAGTTCGATTCCACTACCCACCCAATTCTGAGTTTGTGTATAGTTATGTTACCGGAGGAATTCAGGGCACAAAGCTTATGCAAATATATCTCTATGTAGCCATTCATCCACCTTTTCTCCAGTAGATGGGGAAGAGAGGACCTCCTCCTTTGGAGCTTCTGACTATCTGCAACTCTGGGTAATTAACTTACAAAGTTGAGGCAACTCTGTGATCGTTCTTTCCCCAGTTCACCAAAAGATGAGGGCAGAGAGTATCTTACCCTCTAGAGCTTCTTGCCAGAGTGCTTTGTCAAAAAGACAGGGTATAAAACCAAGGTAGTAATTGCTTAGCTGATTAAAAGAACTCTAAAAAATGTGCTACGGGTAATTTCAATTGCTTAGTTAAAGAAAAGGACTCAGAAGTTGCATTTAATTTTACGAAGCTTTGTTCACTGCCCTTAACAGCAGTAGTATTGAGTATAAATGGCAAACATTGATTTGGCTGCATAAATCTGAAAGCCAGTCAATATAATTGTTCTTGTTTTCAGAATTAGATCACAAAACCACAATTGCAAATGACACTTACACTCTGTACCTATATAGGGAGGTGATAATAGGGCCTCAGTTGTTCCTGCTGTTTATCAACTCCAGTGTTGCTAACAGAAGCTCTGGTCCACACTAGGGAGTTATTTTGAAATAACTCCCCTTACTTCGAAATAACAAGTGGAGCATCTACCTGCCTGTTATTACGAAATAACCAGGCTGTTATTTCAAAATAATAATTCCTGCTTTTCGTGAGGAATAAGACTTATTTTGAAATTGTTATTTCAAAATAGCATTAAAGTGCATGCTCAGCTGTTGCTATTTTGAAATAATTGGCCTCCAGAGGCCTTTCACAGCTACACTTGTATCCGCTTGGGCCTCACCCCTGACAGCTCCACTACTCCCCTTCTCCTGCAGAGCTTAAAACTGCAGGCAGAAGAGAAAGGGCTTGAGGCATGAGAAGAGCCCCTGTGACATCCCACAAGCCCTCTGATGCTCCCTCTGTGCCCCCCACAGCTGCCAGTACTCCTGAGGCACCCTCTGAAGCCCCTGGCCAGGTGCAAAGAGGGTACCGGCCTGGACTCGTGAGGAGATCCTGGACCTCATCAAGGTTTGGGGGGGGGGGGAGAGGAGTACAAATTCCAAGATCTCTGCACAAGAAGGGGGAATGCCGCTGTCTATGGCCATATGGCTTCCAGCATGGCTGAGAAGAGACACGTGCGGACCCTCGACCAGGTCTGCATGAATATTGAAGAACTCCGGCAGTCCTATACCAAGGCCAGGGAGCAAAGTGGATGCTCTGGGGGAGGCTCCTCACACCTGCCGCTGCTATGAGCAGCTGGATCACATCCTGGGAGGGGTGCCAGCAACCGCTCCCTCCCCCCGCCCATTGTCATCAACACTGGCCAGGACATGCCCAGCATCAGCCTCCACAAGGGCGGGGTTGTGGAGGTCAATGATGATAACAAGGAGGAGGAGGGAGAAGAGGAGCAGACCAGCCAGAACACCATGCCTGCCAGTCCTCAGCACTCAGCTCCATGACACTCTCACACAGGAACCCCTCAATCCTTCTCACAAGGTTCCTTGACAGGCCTGTCTTTCTCCAGCCTCCCATGATAGGACACCTTCCCATGACAAGGCACCACTAAGGAGGCTGGGGTCATAGAAGCACGCAGCAGGGCTGCACACTGCACAAGATCATGCCCACTCTCTCAGGCAGCATCCACCCCGGTCAAGCACAGTGATGCAGAGGAGACCAATACCCTGCATGGGAACCTGCAAGGAGTAGGAAGAGGAGGAGACCCCAGTAGCATGCTCTCTAGCAAGCAGCCTCTGCTGTTCACACTCACCTCCCCATCATCTCCCACTCACCCTCCAGCAGGCAGGGATAGAAGTTCTCTCCCTGCAGGACACCTCCAGTGCTGGACTCAATATATGCAGGACACAGAAGGAAGCTGAGCCGTCTTGTCCCCCCTCCCACCCACAGGCCCCTGGCCTGGCCGACACATTCCCATGCCTGCTTGTTCCTGGGCCGTGGGTGTAGCGATGCTCCCCTGGGATGTCTGTGCCCCCGTTGGAGAGTGCCTGCTGTACAGGCAACATATGGCCTTGTTCAAAGCACATCACCATCATCTGAACCGGGATCTTCAGTATCGGCTCAGAGATTAGGAATAGTTTTCATGCACAATGTCTCCTGGGATGACTCTCCTTGTAACTTTCCTTCATAGCTTTCCAGCTCCGAGCATGGTGTGTCTACAACCTCTCATGCCATCTTCCTGACTCTGCAGGATCTGCTGAAGAAAGTGCACCAGGGAAGATCTGCTGCGGGACCAGATGGCCTGCCTCCAGTCCATCATCTGGGGGTTTGATGAGGAGCACTGGGAGTGGGCCACTGACTGTGAGGTGCACTGGGCTGAAGGGGAGCAGTGGAAGACCACATGGGAGCATCTGGCATGCCATTACGAGGCCATGTGCTCCTCCATAACATCTGTCCTGGAGCTCATGGCCACATGCATGGAGTGGGCTACCAGCCACCTCCCCGCCCCTATCCCCCCACTTCCCCACATATACCTGCCCACTGTGGTGGTGGGGCAACAAGTGGCAGTGGGGCTTCTCAGACATCTGAAGCCTCCCAAGCTGAGACAGGTGCCAATCCCAGACCCATCTCTGAGCACCCCATCCTGCTCCTACTCTCTCCCCCATTCCAGATTCTTTCAGCAGCCCCTCCCTTGCTGTATATCCCTCAAATAAAAAATCAGAATTGTGTTTCACAACAAAAAGACCTGTTTATTTGGTCTGCTGGGGAGGGGAAAAGGTGGGAAGGACGGACAGGGGAAGGGAGGAGTGGAGGAGGAAAGGCACATAGGGGCAATGCAGGAGCCCTTTGTGGAGAAGCCTGGGGGAGAGTCTTACAGCTGGCCATGCATGAAACTGTCCCTCAAGGCCTCCCAGATGAGCACAGCCCCCTGATGTGCTCATTGAATGGCACTGGTATATGGCTGCTTGTAAGCGCTGGCCAGACAATCAGCCTCTGTCCCACACTCTGGCAGGAAAGTCCCCCCCCCCCTTATTCTCACATATGTTGTGGAGCACACAGCAGACCACCACCACATAAGGGATGTTTCGCTTGCTGAGGTCCAGGCGAGTGAGGAGACTCCTGAACCTCCCCTTTAGGTGGTTGAAGGCACACTCGACCACTATGTGGAACCTGCTCAGCCTGGAATTGAAGTGCTTCTTGGTGGGGTCCAGGCTGCCTGTGTAGGGCTTCATCAGCCAGGGGACAAGGTGTAGGCTGCATTGCCCAGGATGCACATGGGCATGTCCACATCTTTGACCCTGATGGTGTGGTCGGGGGAAAAAAGTGCTAGCATGCATCCTCTGGAACAGGCTTGAGTTCCAAAAGATATGGGCATCATGTGCCTTCGCCGACCAGCTGACATTAATGTCCATGAACTGTTCCTTGTGGTCCACAAGGGCCTTCAGCACCATAGAGAAGTACTTCTTCCTGTTTATATAGTTCGAGACATGGTGGCTGGGGGACAGGATGGGAATGTGAGTGCCATCTATGGCGCCCCTCCTGTGGGGGAAGCCCATGGCGGCAAAGCTATCCATGATGTGGTTGACGTTGCCCGGAGTGACGACCCTCCACATCAACATGGTGTTGATGGCCTTGTCTACCTGCAGAAGCACAGTTCTTGCTGTGGATTTTCCCATGCCAAACTGATTCCCCACGGAGAGGAAGCTGTCTGGTGTGGCAAGCTTCCATAGGGTGATGGCGACATGCTTCCACACGGAGATGGTGGATCTCGTGCGGGCGTCCTGTCACCTGAGGGCAGAGGCAAGCCACTCACAGAGCTTGAGGAAAGTGGCTTTCCGCATGTGAAAGTTCTGGAGCCATTGCTAGTCTTCCCATCGCTTCATGATGATGCAGTCCCACCAGTCTGAATTGTTCTCCCACCACCAGAAGCTGTGTTCCATGGTGTGCAGGGGATTGAGAATCATTTGCTGAGGCAGGAGCACCAGGGCCTGGGTGAAGGAGTCCTGAGGTTTGGGCTGCTTGTTGTCATCTTGAAGCAGAGTGTGAGCAGTCTGGAGGAACTTGGCAGCAGCTCCATCTCCATCTTGGAAGTGTTGTGGCATCTGCAAGGGCAACCAGAGTATGCGGTGTGAGTTTGTGTCCCACAATAGGGTAGGCAGTGGAGGAGTGGCGTGTGAGATGTGACTGTAGAAAGGAGCCCCTTTAAGCAAGTGTCTCAGCTAGCCTCAGCAAGCAGCCACAGGAAGTGTCCACCCTCCTGGTTTACTCCACAGAATGCTTCCAGGGGCTTTAAATCCAATGCAGGCTCCAATCAGTGTGGACACGCTATTTTGAAATAATTCTGCGCTATTTCGATGCTGCCTAGTAGTGTGGAAGCACTATTTCAAAATTGTTATTTCAGGAGTCATTATTTATTTCAAAATAATTTCCTAGTGTAGACATGCCCCAACAGTGGGAAAATAATCAAAAGCTGGATCACAATACAGTTTGGGCAATTATTTGCATTCCAGTTCATCTAGATCTCCCTTCCAATTAGAATTTTCCAGTCAACCCTTGTAACTTCTTTTAAAGTGAATAATAATAGTCTTGGAATCTGATTGATACTCCTAACAACATAAAGGCATGTCTATACTGCTGATTCTACAGTGGCACCACTGTGGTGCTGCAGCTCTGACACTTTAATGCCATACCACAGACTCTTCCTACATTGACAGAAGCGGGTTTTCTTTGATATACTTAATCCATCTCCCCAAGAAGCAGTAAATAGCTTGGAAGATTTCTTCTGTCATTGATCTAGCTACCCCATACCAGGGTTAGGCTGACCTTGTTATGGTGAACAGCGCACAACATTTCTCATGACCCTGATTAACGTAGGAAAAATTGATCTAATTTCTAAGTGTAGACCTGATCAAATATATACTCCTACATTATGACTTATCATATAGAGTGAGTGTAGTTCAAAAAGCTTACACATTTGGTCTCATGTAATGCTTATACACAACTAAAACTTGAAGGCAGTGTGAAACCATTAATTACAATAGCACATGTACAGTTTTCTATAATCTAAATTAACAACTGCAACTTGTTCTGTTTCAAAGCTACTTTCCAGTAATCTTGACTGGAACCTGTTTCAAAAGAAACTCTGTAGCAATCTTTAGAACACATACATGAGCATGTACATTTCCTTACTAATTAAGTACCCTGTTTCAGGAAGAAGTCAATTGACTGATTTGGGTTGTCACCCTAGAGGAAGTCAGTGTGTTACTTGTCACTGGATCTTTGTTCAGCTGTCAGCTTTTACTCAGCTCAGTTATTGTTCACAGCAGGAGCTGACACTGCAAACACAAATGGAGTGAAGGACTATAATCTTCCCTTGTGCAATAGCAGGCATCCCAATTTTTTGGAAAATGGAAGGAAACAGCTAACAGTGACTATCCAACATAGATACTTGGTGTCACTAAGACGATTCCCATATGATTGGCCCAGGACCTCAGTCTTCTCCCTTCCAGGTTCCTTTGGCTTTCTGGAGGTGATATGCTGAAGGAGAGAGGCAATTTTAACCTATTTCTGTGGGGTGGTCCTACTTGATTTCTCTTCTTGTAGGTGCTGTCCTTGACCAATCAAATGGTATTCCATATTTCTTTCAAAGTATATGAAATATCCAACCAACAAGAGAGTCATCTTGTCTTACTATCCAATCAGGGACTCAGCTTTGTGCGTTTCCAACTGGGAATGGAATTTTCCAGTCTTGTTACATCAGCTTGTGTAAACCAAATTAAGACACAGCTATTGGTACAACTATCCTGAGACTACCTCAAATACTGTCTGCTTTGCTACTGGCATCTACCTACATCTCTAAGTGGCTTTCATTTGACCCCATTGCAGTGCATTTCATAGTCAGCTTTGTAGTTATGCTTACTCGAGTTACATTTTCTCCATCTTAGTTGCTAAAATGCCTAGTTTAAAGTTCCCTCCATATTTATTGATGCTCTTTAAACTTGTTTTAACAGTCCATTAAACAATGCAAACTGTAGTTCTCCAGCAGTCCAGAACAGCTGTATACATCTTTCTTTTCTGTTTTATCAACAATAGTACAACATTGGTACAAGTGGCTGAGCTGGGTCTGTGCATTATTGATCAAACAAGTTACACTTCTGATTAATCCACTCTGTGTTCAAGTGTAAAAACACTTATTGGTTCATAAATACCCTATTTGGTTTCAGTTCTTTTGGTTAATTGTCTGTTTAAGCACAGGTATATTTCACTAGCTTGATAGCAAAAGCATATGTGACTGCAAATATTAATCTGACTTCATCACTAAACTGAAAGGAATCCACCTGAATTCAACCCTTTTCTTTCCTAAAAGTACCCCTCATGAGGTTAAATCCAGTTATTAAAATTTACAGTATTTTGCCCAAAGCTGTATCACTTATAGTTCACATCTCTTTCATATACATTTCAATTATATTAGATTCCATCAGGTTCCCTAATTTATTATTGTATTCAGCACATATCAATATTTGATATTAATTTAATAGGATTTTCATTCATCTACTTATTCATAGAGGGGGAAAAAGGAGGAGGTTCTTTAGCTGTCCTAGTGGTACACTCTTCTGAAAGACTGAAGCAAGTCTGTGAAGAAATCTAATGGTTAGACCTTGGATTTTAATTCTTTTCATCTTCTTTTCTAAAAACTCATGCCGAGTGGTCAATTTTAATGTAGTAACTCAGAATTTGGGGCCTTATTTAATACAGCTTACACATGGGTAGCTAGGCTATGAGTATAATGCTCGCACTCTCCTGAGCTCAGACACTGCCCTAAGATAACTCCATCACCTCTACTCATCTTTCTCTGGAAAGGGAGTTTTTCATAGTGTTCCCCCTTGTCCCTTATGATCAGCACAGCTTCAATTGCATGGTGCAGGCAGAAGGAGTAGCTTATATGGCAATACTTGCAAGAGAACAGAGCAGCTATGCTGTCCTCGTGGTAGCATGTTTGCCAGAAATAAAGGGCAGAACATGGAGAGTCACATTTTATTTGGGCCTGATTCAACTTTATGTCATGTCCGAGAGTCCAGAATAAACATTCTGCAACGTAGTGTACAGAGCTGGTTCAGGGAGCTGCATGTTTATTCCTTTTTGGCATATGATCAGGAGTCTGGGCTCTCCAAAGACACTGCTTTTCTCTCATTGTATTAACCCTGTTATTGAGCTGAGGGTGGTATGATGAAAAGGTGGAAGATAGGTATTCATATTTCTCTGGTTATTATATTGGTTTCGGGAAACAGTATGCCATTATTCCTGTCAAACAAACAGTATTATTTGGTCTTGAACTTCAGAGAAACAGATGCTTTTCTGTAGATAGCACTGTAGAGAACACAAGTTCCTTATTGACATGGGCTCATCTTAGAGGGGCATCTGAAACAAAGTTAAACACATTTAAATATGCATTCTTCATGGTATGACTCTCTTCCTCCACATCAGGCATTGATTTTGTTGCTGTAATATGCTTGCAGAGATCTCTATCAGTTTCATAGATGATATCTCACCCATCTTTTTATCTATAGACCTTTTTCTAAATTATTTAAATCTGTGACCAATTAAATCAGTGTAAGATTTCAGTTGATAAGGGTTTGTGTTAATTTGGGGATGATAGGATTTAAGAAGAGTATGTTCAGATACCCAGGTAGATTAATATAATGCCTTTTTTTGTTATATTATTTGTATAACACTAGCACTTAGAAGTCTCATTCTAGAATGGGATCCATGGTGTGAACTGATATATAATTACATATAAGAAACTATCTCTGCCCTGAAAAGGTAATGGATCCAACACACAAGAAGAATGATCAAAGGGTTGTCTGGAAAATGTCATTGGCAACCCACATTATCACAGTATGGCTCCTAGTTGTTTCTGTCCGAAGAGACTGAAGTAAGGCAGCACTGGAGGGTCTGTTAATTGGGGATGATGTTGGTGCCAACAGCCAATCAGATTGTGAGGGAAAATATCCTGAGTCCAAGCTGAAGAAAGAGTCTGATGACCTCCATTTTGTCCAGGCAGTGTCCAAATGTGCCATCCTCAGCTAGATACTTCTAGTGGGATTTTGTGGGGATAATCTCTATGCTCCCAAAGATGGCTTCATCCCAGAACATTTTTTTCCCCACTGCCTATTTGTCTACAGGAAGGGGGATGTTGTAAGGACTGGTGTTTCATACGCTCCAAAACGGAATGTATTAGATAGCTACAAAATTTATGAGCTGCAATTTAGGATTTCTGCAAAGGACAGGGGAAGTAGTATGTGTTTAAGTGACAGGTGTGCTGAATGCTCCACTTATCCTTGTTATTTCTGATGTCCGACTGTAATGGTATACTATGCTTTATATTTTCAGCTCACCACTAACTTCCCACAGTAACAAACATTCTGTAAGCCCTTTTGAGGAGGGGAGGGTGAAGTCTCTGCCAGGGAAATACAATAAAATGTACTGAACATGAATAATTTAAAAAAAAATAAAAAAATCCACCAAATCTAAAAGCTTTTCTTATCTTTTATTTTCCTTTTTCCATTTCCTTATTCCCTTGTGTCTGCTGCTCTTCCTTTTTTTAATTCTTTACCATTTCTCTGTAGTGATTTTAGCCTTCTCTCCCCACACTGACTCTGCTTTTCTGTCTGCAAACATACTTTCTACTTTGATGTTGCATTTCTATCTTCCAAATTCTGTTTCATGCCACGTTCCGCATCCTCCCCAATTTTTTATTCTTCCTTTCCCCTTGCTGTTCTACTTCCCTTCTTAGTCCAAAGTATCTCTTTTCTTCACTCACAGCTCTATTTTCCTCTCCATTCATATTCTCTCAGCTTTCCCTTTTCGTCCCTTACCCTCAAGTCTCGCTATTGGCAGAAGTAACCATTTCGTTCTAGTTTTTCCTTTTTTTCATCCATACAGGAAAATTTTTCATATCCTATGATTACCTGATATAGTAGGTATGAGCCCCAACTTTAGTGTGTGTTCTGAAGTTTACTACATTTGACTTTAAAAGACTTCTAATTTATTAGTATTTATACCACATGAGGTAGAAGGAAACACCGGTAAGCTTACCTCAGTTGGAAGTCAGTCTTTCATGAATACATGTTGAAAAAGCAGTCAACTCTCATACTGAGTACAGGAAGAGTGGTCTCCTAGTTAAGGTATGGACCAGCACTCAGAAGGATTCAATGTCTGGTTCTGCTGCCTACTTTTTTCATGAAATTTGAATCATTTGTCCAAGTTCAAAGTGCCTTTGTTTTCTATCTGTAAAATAGGGGTAAAAATAAGATACATTCATTAAATATTTTAAGGTGGCCACATACCTAGCTAGTATCTTAGACCAAAGATGGTGGTATAAATATTGGTGTATTTTACACTGTATTTGCTCACATTTCAGAACACAAATTAAGTCTAATCTTAAACCTGTAAATCTGACAAGATACCTCTAAAATACTTTTATAACAAAAATTGGATTAGTTTTCCATACCTATATGATAATAGTTGTGTTTCTCTAAGATTGTATGAGGTTTACAATGGATTTGTAGTTATATTTTACTTTTTAAATTAAGTAACTTTAATATTATCAGGCACTTTGAAGTTTTTCCTGGGTCTATGGTACCAAATGCCACCAATATGATTACTAAAGATAAATAAAGTAGTATGAGGTAGTCTAAAACGAAACATAAAATAATAGGAAACACATCAGACACAACTAAATCTGTTTGGTGTTTGAAGTCAGAGGCAAAGATTAGGCTCATACCTGACCCAACAATGATTTACCCATTGCCTGAAAAAATATGCAAAGTGATTGGTTCCTTATTAGCAGATGTATTATTTTTGGTTATTTGAAGTAAGGACACAGGAGAAACATAAAGCAAAACAAAGTCACTACCATTTTATTAAGTCAGTTCATTTACTGGCTGTTTTGAATTAAATGTCTAGTGAGATTTTTCCCTTCACCAGGCTTTTAGCTGAATACAAGAAATCCCTGTAGTTGCAAAACAAAACAAAAAAAAAACCACACACCACACCACACACACAACCCACAACACTTTAGGAGTATTCAAGAGGGCAGAGATAGATTTTTGCAATCACTAGCCTTTGGTGGGAAATCTTTTCTAGTCTTGACTTCACTGAGAATTTGTTGTACCTTTAGTATTAGATTTGGCATCACAAATCATTACTGTGCAGTTTTGTGCTCCATTAGCACACTGACCTCCTAATGGATAGGAGTTTTCCTTTGATGTTTGAAGTTTCATTAGTTTTCTACCAGGTTATTTATTTATTTGTGCTGCTCCTTGGCATAAAATATTGCTTAACCTGGAGTTCAGTGCCCCTTATTTTAAAAGCATGTAGGCTAAAGACTTTTAGCTACCAAACTCTCCTAATGGGATGCCGTTTTTTGTCTTCATTCACCAAAAGTCCACAATATTCCCTTTAAGTTAACTGGGCAGCTTGTAACATATTGGTAAATATGAGTTTAAGGATAAAGTGTTCAAAAACCACAGGTAAAAAAGAAAGGTAAATTGGCTCCCATTAGGGCAACTTGACAAACCCCACAGCAGTAGACTTTTACTCAGATCTCAACTAAAACAACAATAGTCAGCACTTAATAAATTTATATCACATTTTATGTCTTTCTGCACATCACTTGACGTTTTGTTGTCTGCTGGTGCTTTTAGAGATTTCCCTTGTTGATAATGTTTTTGTGTTGCTACCAGGCTTAATTTGGCTTTCAGCAAAGCCTCTGAATTTTTTATAATAAAGTAATTTACAGATGCTAGTAGATAAATTAGCACTGCAAATGCAGTTAAATTGCATAATCACACAGATTGATTTTGTGTTAGCCTTCAAGATGTATAGATACCTTGTGGCATCTCTGTCAAGGAAAGGCAATGAAAACTAAAGCCCTTCAATTTCTCTAAAAAAAGAAGGGGGAAAAAACAGATCAAGGGGCCAAGGAAAAATAGAGCGGTCTGACTGAAATCCCTGACAGTTTATAAATGTTGAATATACAGATATCACTCAATAGTGCCATTTAAAAAAATACATAAATTCAGATTACACAGAAGGATATTCTTCCATGGAAGGCAGAATTTGGAGATGCAGCAGAGAGAGAGGGCTTTTTTTTATTTATTGTCTCTGATTAGTAAGGAAAAAAATAATTTAGAGGTTAGACACCTCAGCAGATCTGTTACTTTTTAGAGGCAGCACTGAAGAAGTGATGCTTCTTGAAATAAAAAGGTCATCAGAGGATTAATGTGGTCATGAAGAGGTATCCAAGAGCAATGTAGAATGCAAAATTATACCTATTCTGAGTGTCTATTTTAGTTCTATTGAGAAGTTACACAGTTTTGAGTTAGGATGAGTGCAGCTGTAGTAGATGCATTGTTTGCACTATTTTGCAGCTTATTGGTGAGGGAGAATTAACTGTAATTGATCCTAATGAGCACAACTTTGTTTCAATTTCTTCTAAGACTCAATAACCCTGAACCTGCAGGGATGCCTGTGAAGAGCTCTGCTGAAGTCAATGAGCAGGATTCTGCCCATGCAGATTTCTTTGCAAGTTTGAACCCTATATTAATAATATTTAATAACTTACATCGCACAAAGTCTTTTATCCTAAAAGGATTCCAAGTGGTTTTACAAATTATAAATTGGGGTGGCCAAACTGTGGCTTTTGGGCCACATGCGGCTCTTTTACAGTTAAAGCGCAGCTCACGTAGTCCCATTCTCTGCCTACCAGATTGGGGGAGGGAGAATGGGGACATTAGGGCTTTTCCCCTGCTTTGAGGGGTGGGCTAGGGGCTTCTGCTGGAGATGAATGGTACCTGCTGAGAGTACCATTTTGTTCCTAACTTACCACAAGGAGTTAACACCTGGGAGCTGCAGGGAGAGGCCGCATAGTGTAAGAGGGATATGACTCAAGCTGTTGGTGGGGGACATAATTTAAAGGTTCATCCACCACCAGCAACTTGATTCATGCTCCCCCCTAAGCACCAGTATCCCACTTACATTCTATAACCCCTACTGGCAGCTCCCAGGTTTCAGGGTGGTTGTAAAGAAAGCAAAAGCAGCAGCTCTCCCTGCAGCACTTAGGTGTTTGTTGCTGTCTCTCCCCATGGCTGCAGCCAGGGGTGACATGTGGGGGCAAAAAGGGGCATATGCCCCCCCCCATGTCATGAGGAGAGGAGCAAGGGGGTAGTAGCTGGAAGGCAGAGCCATTTAAGACATTGCATTTTGAGGGGTCCCATGGGGCCTAGGGGACTAGCAAGGGACCTGGGACAGGCAGCAAGGGTCCCCTCCCCATAATTCACTGGCAGCATTGTGGGGGAGTGGAATGACCTGGCCCCAGCCTGCTCCACTCCCACAGCTGCCAGCCTTGTCACTCTACTTCCCCTGCCAGTGATGCAGGGAGGGGGGGTGACATGGTCCAGGGGATTGGGGGTGGGGGGGTGGCACTGGCACCCCAGATCGGCCCTTCTGCACTCACCTGTGGTGGGAAGTGTAGCAATGTGGCTGGCGGCCAGGGGAGCAGAGCAGGCTGGGTACTTGTCACTCCACGTCCCTCAGCTGCCACTGGTGAATGTGAGGATGGGGCCCAACACCTGCTGCTGGTGCCAGGTCTCCCCCTCCACGACCACCCCCACTTGTCCCCCAGGCCTTGTCACTTGGAGGAAGGAGCTTGGTGGGGAGAGGTAAGTAGGAGCAGAAAGGGGAGAGGGAGAATGTGAAGCCTGCCCATCCTCCCCCGGCCTAGCCATGGCTGATGCCCTTTGTGCCCTCCCTAGTAGTCACCACAGGCTGCAGCTCCAAGCTTGTTGGCTCTAAAAGCTGGGGAAGAGAAGAGGGCCCAGTAGCACCATGTGACTGAGGGAGGCTGGCCAACCCTGGGAAAAGGGTGGAGGTGATCCCATGTGCCTCCCCCACCCCGTCACCTCTGGCTTCAGCCATATGGGGTGGGAATTTCAGGGCTTCTGCCCCCCAGGTTGTGTCTGCTGGGGCTAAGAGCTTCAGAAAGAATGGGACTGTGCTCCTGTCCCCAGGCCTCAGCCCTAATCTTGCTGAAGCTCTGAACCTGTGCAAGCACTGTGCAGGCACTTCCTACAGAGCTGAAATGCCGAAAACCTGTCTTCTCAGGGCTGAAGCCCCTCGCCGCAGCATGTGCATTTTGAGCTTCTGATGTTGTCATATACGGCTCAGAAGGCCAGTAAGTTTGGCTACCCCTGCTATAAATGATCATTTGTTTTCCTTGTACTCAAGGATTTCAGTGGATGTTGTGCCTAAGTAAGGACTACTGGTAAAGAATGTTTCAACAAAACCCTTTTCTTTCCCCTGGTCAGAAACTGTCAGTTTGTTGAAACCAAAACTTTTCATGAGAAAGGCCAGCAGACAATAAACTTTAAATCTAGATGGCTTCTCAGGTCCAGGAGAGACTCTCAGGTTAAAACCCCAGAGAGATATTATGTGACCAAGAAGGTAAAAAACTCATGATCCATTGTTTGAGAAATCACAAGGCAGATTGGAATATCTACCTGTGAAAGCCCAAATCAGTAAAAATGACTTAGGTATTGCAAAGCTCAGTGCTGCAGCCAGGTCCACCGATGGAAGTTGGGGGGACCAAGTGGGCAACTGCCCTGGGGCCCAGAAATTCACCATGGTCTGGGAATCCCTGCTGCCACTGTGAGGCTGGGAGGAACCTAATCTAGCCAAGCAGATGCTGAGGAAAGAGGTGTATCCTAAGCACTGCATCTCTTAGGGAGCTAGGCGTCTAAATCCAGGCTGGAAGGTAGGTGCCTAATCTCCCATGCCAGAAATCTATGTGCCAGCTAGCTCTAGAGAAAAGCCCTTAGTGAGTCAGTTAATGTTGGGTAGATTTTTGGATGCTGGATAAGGACACAGAACAACATTCAGCCTGAATATATGTGAAAGGCACAAAAGACCACTGTTCCATTCATATAGTAATGCTGGGGTTTGAACACATTTGAATAAACTGGAGTGGGTCATAATCCCTATCCAGTGGAAAGACACTCTACTTCCACAGTATTAGAAATGATGTGTTGTAAGTGCAGAATTAAATTATATATATATATATATATGCACACACACACACATACGCACACATACATACATAATAACTTTTCAGGCACCAATGAGAAAAAGTGAACACAAGCACAGGGCAGATATCAGTGAAGATCAGACTGTTACTGTATGATAAGAAAATACTAACTCAGAAAAAGTTGAACACATCTGCCTGATGGGAGAATCTATCAGGATCTCAGTGCCCTGAAAATAGGATTAGAGAGGAAAAAGTATCAAGTTTATACCTGCATCATCTTCCTAGACTTGTCTGTACAAAAGAAGAAGGCACACACAAAAATAAAATAAAAATGAAACAGCGAAGAAGAAATTAAAATGGAGCAGCAGTGAAGGAGCTGTAAGATGCCTCAATAGAGCAGAATCATCTTCAAACAAATACAGACTGATAAAAAATGTTATAGAAAGAGAATTTAAGAGAGTGCCAGAAGAAACTGAAGAGAAAAAGAAAGAGTAAATCATCTCAAGATTTAGGACCCCATTATTCACTGTCTGCACCCTTTTCACATTTACAAAGTGAATGTAAAATACTACCATATTAGAATAATTTTGCTAAATGCCAATCTTATGTATTGCAGTATAGTTTCTTTGAAGTTAATTGAATTATGACAGTATACTTCAGCTAGTGATTTGACCCATATCTTTCTCTATTCTCTTTGCAAGTGATCACACAATGTATAAGTCATTGGAAACAAATTTAAAAAAAAAACTACATTAGAAGAGATAAGAGAAAAAAGAAAAACAAAACAAACACACCCACGCAATCCTGCAGTCAAATTCACTCTGGATGGGAACAGACAGTTCAATAAAGAAAAGACACAACTAGGAGGACAAAAACATCCCATTCCAGATGTTCCATAGACACTAGAAATCAGGTGTGTCCTTTGAGGAAACAGTTACACAAAAACTCCAGGAAGGGTGTTGGTAGTAAAATGACTCCAAATCATAGTATTCTATTAGAAATGTTTGAGTTTTGAATTTAACATTTCTGCAGATCAAAAAAAAAAAATCAGTATTCGAATATGACCAGTTCTGCAGATCTGTAACACACTTTGTGCGAGAATAAAACTGTAAAGGATGGCTTATAAAACTTTGCGCTTGATGGGTTTGTAAACAAGTGGAGGAAGAATGTAATGCATTCATTTAATGACAGCATAATGTAACCTGGAAACCCAGACACTTGAGGAAGTTAGTGTAGTGTACAAGCTTTTAAATCTAATAGAACATTAACTCTACAGCTTGATATTGAAGTAAACCTATGCACTCAAGATACAGCACACATACTTTGGCCAAGAAAACTTAAATGGAAAAAAATGCTGAGCAAACACTTGTACATCTCATCTGAAAGATAGTTCTTTGATGCTAAGCTAGAGTAAAGGGTTGATAATGGCTCAGAGAAAACAGTGCCACATGCTAAAACACCAACACTAATTTCTACACTATTTTGTATTTTCTTTGGAGGCTTCTTACACAAGAACTTCTTCAAAATGATTATGTCAGATGTCACCACAACATGACGTAAGACGATATTGGAGTTCTGAAATTCCATAGTTTTAGCACAATTCAATAGCACCCCAAATCACTTTGTAAAATAAGTTTGAGTCTTAGGGATGTTTACCTTCAATAAAACTGGCACGTTTGCCATTCATGATGGCTACATCTACACTGTCGGTTTTTCTGGCAGTGAGTATGCAAATAAGGCATGGATTAGCATATCATTGCACCTCAATTGCATAATTTATGCACGCCAGTTTTGCGCAAAGGGTTTTTTGTGGGGAAAAAAGTAGTGCAGATGGGTTTTTTTTGCTCAAAAACCCCATTTTGTGCAAGATCCTTATGCCTCTCCACACTACTTTTTTTCCCCCCGTAAAAGCCCTTTGCGCAAAACTGGTGTGCATAAATTATGCAATTGAGGCGCGATGATATGCTAATCCATGCCTCATTTGCATACTCACTGCCAGCAAAACTGGCAGCGTAGACGAAGCCGATATGTTTAGTCACAATACAGCTTTGCCATTTTGGCCATAAAAAAGGGACAGTTTCACATTTTCCCAAACCATTAATTAATCTATTCCAATTTGAATGCTCATAGCTGAAATGAAGACCACATGTTTCCTACTAAATTCTAAGACCATGTTTCCTACTAAATGAAGACCACATGTTTCCTACTAAATTCTAAGACCAGCTCTACACTATACCTGGAAGACCAGGTAAAGGTATTCAACTGCAGCTATGTAAAATACATAGCAGGAGTTGGTTTATCTTAAGTCAGTGTTTCTCAAAGTGAGCTAAAGGCCCACTCTGAGAAAGCTGCTAGTGGGCCGCTCTGGTTTGTTTACTTACTGGCTCTGCAGCCATGGAACCTTGTGGCTCCCACTGGCTGCGGTTTGCCATTTGCAGCCAACGAGGAGCTGCAGGAAGCGGCATGGCTCAGGCTGCTGCTTTCCACGGCTCCCCTTGGCTGCAAATGGTGAACTAGAGCCAATGGGACCTCATGAGGTTCTGTGGCTACGGAGCCGGTAAGTAAACGAACCGGAGCAGCCCATTAGCAGCTCTCTCAGAGTGGGCCCATGGCCCACTTTTAGAAACACTAGTTTGAGCCGAGCTTGGCACAATCTTCACAGAGGGAGGCTGACAGGAGCAAATGATCCCATTGGCTTCTCTTATTCCTTGTGACTGCGAGGAATACTGGCACCAACCAGAGCTGCCCTCAGAATTTGATTTAGTGGGTCTTAATTAGACCCACTAAATCAAATGCCAGAAGATCTCTCTCCAGCATGGCCTAAGAGTAGACTGTCATAAAGGGAGTGCTTCCCAGTGGGTGGTGACACTTTCAACACCACACAGAAATGCTAAATCAATTTTCTTAAAATTCATCAAAATTACCTCTTTTCTTATTAAAGCTTTCCAGTGTCTACTCTATCAATGAACACAGCAAACTAACTACTGTGAAGGAGTCCACATGGACTCGCCTTAACATGAGTCGGGCTAAGTGAGCCTAGGCCTTGCTAAAGCCTAATGCTGTGAGCGTGCAGGCAGGCCATAGTAGGCATGTGATTGGAAATGTAACCTCTTGCCCCAGGCCGTTGGGTAAGAGCTGACCATAAACAATGAACAAAATGCTGAAACTGCTAAATGTGACCATAAATAATAAGCATGGCTGAAACTTTCCAGGATTTTCCTATAGTTTGTGGGAACATTAAGCAAAATAATGGACACTATTATTATCAGAAATGCCCACCACTACTGTATAATTGCCTAAGTTAGGGTCTGAATGGAAAAGATAAGGTAAAAGCCAGTGTAGTAACAGATTGTAAAATAGGGAAGTAGGAAAAATGCGGCAACTAGGGAAGCGAACAATCAAGTCTCACTTTGTTATAAAAATAGGCTTTGCAAAAATATAGTTGGGAGGTAGGGAATAGGATTTGCCCACAGGTTCTGCTCATTGCAACTAGAAGTATAATTGTTCATCCAGGTAGCAACCACGCCTCAAAGAGTGGGAAAATAAAGAGGCGACAACCTCCTGTCTGGCATGGTAAAGCTAAGGTATGGGTCAACTGTAGATTAAAAATTGAGTTTAAAAATTGCAGTTATTGGCTTGCAATAAGAATTATGTATGAAGTTTGTGTTGCATTATATGTTGTATTCATGGTTATTGTACTGCTTTGTCTTATAATAATTCTTCTTGAGATCTGTAGGAGGCATGCTTATTATTGGATTAATTGCTTTTAGGCTTGCAAACTTAACGGACTGTAACAACTGCTTAAAGCTTGCAATAAATAAGGAAGTGGTTAAGTCTCTCTGATGTGTCCTGGTTTCCCTCAGATCTAAAACTAAAATCAAACCATACAACAGCTACAAAAGTAATTTTTTCTTTCTTACGAAAGAGAGAAGGGTTCTCAAACTGTAAGAAGACAAAATAAAGAAAAAGAAACAGAAAATGAGAAAAGAAAAAAAAGAAAGAAAAAAACCCACATATTAAACAAGGAGAGAAAAGTAGACGTCCCAAAGTTCTCAAAGTATCCTTTGTAAATGGAATAGAATATTAGAGATAATTGCAGAAATGTTAGCGGATAGTTATTCAATTGATACCGACATTCACACTGTTGCACAAAGGAGAATGCAAAATAGCATAAAGCCCACTTTTGTGCTTTCTTTCCTGAGCAGACATTTATTTGGCTAGTTACCCCTAGTGCAATGGAAAGCTGCATGTAGGTTACATCAGCTGCCAGTGGAGCCTGGACCTCAAAACAGCAGATTAGGATCAGTAAAGCACGTGGGATCCTGTTTACTTCACTCAGGCCCCGTGTCCGTATGTTCTGGAACTAGGGGTATTGGCTTGAAGTGGTGTTCATCATAGACAGGATTTACAGTTTGGTTCAATGGCTCTCAGCACCCCCAATATATACATTGTTCCAGCAGCTGGGAAGGAGATCTTACAATAGCAATGACACTGCTATCATGGAACATGATCTTCCAAGGGCTGTTTACATGGCTGGAAGCCTCCAAGACTGGCTACCTGGCTTTATGCTCTCTTCCCACTGACAGCACAGAGCACACATTCTAAATAGCACAATGTGGGCAAAGGTCTCTTTCTTCATTGAGGAGTTTGTTTTATTCCTCTCCTGGTTACCTCTCCTTCCAAACAACCACAGCATCAAGTAATGCTAACATTCTTTGATATCCTTTTATTATCTAGAACAGTGATCCATCAACTAGACCTAAATTGAAATCTGACCTTTGTCTTCTTGAAGTGAACTCTCAAAGGAAAACTCTCACCTTAATCGATCAGATATAACACCGAATTCCACCAGGGGACCTTCACTTTAACCAAGAAGCTTAGAAGCAGGAGTCCCTTTACTGTGTAGCCTACGTATCAAAAAGTCACAGAATTCTGTGGAATGAAAGGCTTAAATGGAGGCAGGAATCTAGCTCAGGTCCCTAAAGAATAGAGATTTTGTCTATGTGGATAACAACATATGCTAAAATATTCCTACAAATACTATTGGGAACTCTATGTAAACATTAAATCTCTTGAGATTTACATACCTATTTTTTCACAATAAGCAACATGATGGTTTGAAACACTGGTTTTTCTAATGAAGAATGATGAAAGAGAGAACACCAGTGAAAGTCTGTAAATTAAGCTTCCAAGAGAGGTTTATCTTTCAGTCCAGGCAGCCAAGAAAGCTGTGATCATAAGAATGAACATTTCTAGAAAGTTCTCTATTTCTTTTAGCATCCTGCTAGATAGAAGCCAGTAACAATTTAACTTTTAAATAGAAAACTGCAGGGGACATTTATCTGCTGAACCAAAGAAATTGTGCAAAGTTATAATATGACTGTGGTATATTGACCTTCTTAAAATTACAGGAACTATTGTTTTTCATTTTCTTTTGGAATGTGCATGAGTCAATGGTTTTTTATTATTGCCAGTTTTTGTTACAGAAAATTTAGAATTACGCTTTGATTATTGACTGTAAGAATATAATAACTTTTGTCTTACATGATGCATGAAGCATACTGTCAAATGAGTATTGTGCACAATACAGTACCAGAAAATATGGTATCTCACTGGCAGCAGGCTACAAAAGGCTAAGTATAAATCAAGCATTTACTGAATAGGAAAAAAAATAATTTAATGTACTTACATAAAAAAAAAGTAGAGACTACTTTGTCTTGTATCTTTTGTACAGACTTTATTATTAGGATAATACAGAGACACAGTGCTATTTTATTACAGGCTGGTTCTTGAAGCTCAGTTCATTAACAGATTTCACAAAGAGTATGACATTTGAGGAAAACAGATGTGTTTTTCTTTCTGCTCAGTTTTTGTCTTTTTAGTCTTCCTATAAATTGAAATAATTTGCTAGGCATAAAGGTGGCTTTGATTGCTTATTCTTCATTGGGAAATAGGCAGCTAATGTTATCAGAAGTCCTCTATTGTGTATGATTTTTGAGCCAGAATACAAGAAAAATGTAACATAACAAGAGCCTAAGAAGAAAGCGGGACACTGAGGCTGCTGAAGTAGAAAACATTGAGTTGGATTAGTTTATTCTAGCTTCCAGAAGAGGCAGGAAAGGGACTTGGAGTAACCAAGAAGAGAGTGGCTGTGTGGGCAATAATTTTTGACCGGGGGAGGGCAGGGGGCACTACAAGAATTTGGAAAGTGGTCGAGGGCCACACTCTTCCATGATATTAATGGAGGAGGTGCAGGGTCTGGGATGGAGGTTGGGTGCAGAAGGGATCTTGGGGAAAAGGAGAGAGTTTGTGTGAAGGAGGCAACTGTGACCTGGGGCACTGGACTTGGGCGGGGTGGGGTGGATTGTGACCTAAAGCAGGGAATGGGGGTGCAGGGATTTGGGTTGTGAGCTAGGGCAGGAGGGGACTGTGATCTGGGGCAAGGGATTGGGGCACCAGATCTGGGAGGGGATATGAACATAGGAGGGGGCAGCGGATTTGGGTATGTGGAGTAGGGGGCAGAAGTGGGGGCCAGAGGGTTGGGGAAGGGAGGGATTGGGATGCAAGAGGTAGGATCTGCAAGGAGACTTATTAGCCAGCAGCGGTTCTTCAATCAGCCTCCCTGCCTGCCCTGCCCTGCTCCCACACAAGCTGCAGCCATGTGCTCTGGAGCCCTTTGTGCTTCATGGCTACCTGTTATTGAAACAGGCAGCTCCCATTGGCCAGTTTCTGGCCAAAAATTAGCCAATGAGATTGTGTTGGGGGCGGGAGCAGTTCCTAAAGCTTCCCCCCACCCCTCTGGACTCACAGCTCTTAAAGAAAAAAACGCTCCACAGCTGCATTTCTGAGCAGCATGCAGGTGGGTCGAGGCAAGCGGGAAGCTTGCTGGGGGCTCTCCGCAGCATCCACGGGCCCGATTCAGCCCATGGGCCATATTTTGCCCGGGCCTGCTGTAGATGATGGGGTGGGTTGATGAAGAGAGATGTGTAACCTGTTCTTTGATGAATTTCACACTGTTCTCAAGTAAATATTTAAGAATGCATTAAGGCTAAGTTTGCCTCTTATTTGTAAGACAACAGTGATGGCATCCTGTTTACAAAGATCCATGACTGAGACAAGCAATAGAACCCAAAGATGGTGCCCTTGACACCAGAAGGATATAATTAGCAACTCAAAGGGAGATCCTGGTTCATAATGATCAAGAGACAGAGAGACATTAAGCAACAAATTTCAGACATTTATCTACTCTACTTTTAAATCGGCTATGATATGAGCTGGGAAAGTATCAGGTTAGAATAAAATCCAGCAGCACCTGCGGAAGGGTTGTTAAAACATTTTCAAGGAGGCTGACTGCAAGGGAATTCCAGGGATGATGGATTGAAAAACCTCACAAGACTGTGCAATGCCACCACAATCCAACCTGCATGGAAAATTCATATGGACACTGCTGATTTTGAAGCTGCATAGCAGACAAGAAGTTCCAAACATGGATCATTTCTCTGAATTTTCTAGGAAGCAAGACCCACATCTTTAATGGTATTTCGGCATCAAAATACATTTGAGGATCTGTGCCGGAGTCTGTTTCACAGAAGGGCCAGAATTCTGGATTGAAAATGCTGAGATTTTCAAATTAACCTTCCATGGGGCAGTGATTCTTGCACCTCATTCCTTCTGGCCAAACTACTCAAAGCTAGTCTAGCAGTGAAGCTCAGAACTAGAAGGAGACTTGCTACTGCATTGCAGGGGAAGGATAGTCTATATTGTTAACACCAAATAAGGGCATGAGAAGTGAGAGGGGTGGGGAGAAGCAAACAACTGGTTTTTAGCTATGACTCCAGTCAAGAGATCTAGGTTCTAATCCCAGCTTTTCCACAGATTTCCAGTATACTTTTCAGTACATCAATTAATCTGTGTTTCAAATTCTCCATGTGCAGAATTGTCAAGCCAAGTTACTGAAAAATCTTGAATCAGCTGCCCCCAAAATCATTAAAATGGCTTCAGAATCATGTGATTTTTAAAAGACAATCTTGTATTCTTTGTATTTGCCTTCTGGTTGCCATGTTTTCACATTTTTCTCTGCAATTCTAAGATGCCACAGGACTTCTCATTGTTTTTAGTTACAGACTAGCATGACTATCCCAAAATCTGATAGATGTTGAATATTTAGATGTATCAAGCCAGCACAAATCAGCTTCTCATTATTCTTATAGGAGCACCAGGATATTCTGGGATCTCATTCTTCATAGCTTGTACTTTTCCCATGAGCATCCAAGCAGAGATGAGATGAAAAAGGATCCTGTCCAAAAGGACTTTATACTTTGCAGCAGCCTTTTGGCCTGGAAGAACAATTGGCTTCTGGTGTAACAGTCTGTCTCCCAAACATCATGGCAACTAGCTTAAGGGAATTTATCCATTAAACAGTTCATATACAGATTACCACAACCTTCAAAGAAATATATAGACTGCAATCAAGTTTCAACATTAATGTTAATATTCCCTTTTGTTATTAAATCAAAGCTATAGTAACAGACAAAGTTTGTTCATATTGCAAGACCTGAGCAAACACCTAGCATTCTAATGCTCTAAAAATGCTTGTTTGCATTTCAAAGTTCTACTCTAGCCTAATGTAATAGCCCAACTATCAATCACACAAGTTTTTAAAATTTGACCCTGGGTCAGTCAACTTATCAGCCGGTTAATGTTTGGCCGTGCCACATTTGAATCAGATGTCTAATATTTCAATTAGATAACATCATAGCTAAAAACTTTTTAAAATATCTGCTGAAGTCAGCAGCAACAAGGGACAGGTTCAATGTATAAGGGTTCCTCATAACAATACCAAACTCAACCAGCTTGAAGACACACCCATAACCAGTAGTTTGGGAACATCACACCTGAGTAACTTTGTCAGGCAGTACTTCCCCACTCACAAGCAATGAGTCTGTGTATAACAAAAGAAAACTGTTATTAAAAGGGAAAGGGAACCCATCATTAATCTGGGAAGCCCCCACAAACAAGATTCAAAAGCATGTAACCATAAACAAACACTCCACCTCATATTGGTCAGTATCCTTTACCTTAATTTTTCACTGTGTGATGTGCAAGTCACACAAACAAGTGTCCCTTTTAATACACCTCTCCCCTTTCCCTCTGCTGTACCTCACTCATAGTTGGTTGTCAGCCAGTGAAGATCCAGAGTTTTGAGGTAAAAACACCTGTCCCTAATTCTTTTCTGTAACTGGGATTTGACATCTCCCCCTGCTTAGCAAGTGAGGTTAAGTTTAGGGTAAACCCCATCAATAAGGGCATGCTAAGTACAGTTCTGCTACCCTTTACTCATCCAGTATGAATAATAATATTGTATTAACCCTGCATTCGATAAAGTGAATTGTCATCCAAAACCAGCCACTCTGACCACTTAAACAAAACATCTCTACCTGCTGGTCACCTTAACAGAGTAGGTCTTTCTATGCAAATATGCCCTGCTCTTGAAGTCTTTTCTCACAATTCATCACTTGATGTTAGGGAAGAACTCATTCACCAGCTTACATCAATGAAAGCTGAGATTTTCATGGTCACATGACCCCTGGTGCACGATGGGATGTTAAGGAACAGACCAAATATAACAAAATCTGTGATAAAATTGTGGGAATTGGCCACACTGCTTCTTTAAAATTAGCTTACTATTTAGTCACAATGGTATGCTGACAATTAATTAGCGAATGTTTAAAAACTGATTTAGATCCTAGGATGAGAAGATGCTACTAAGGTGTCAAGTATTATTCTTGTATGGAAAACATATTTCCATTGTGACACAGGTATGAATACAAAAGAGAAGATGCTTTAATTTACTGTGAAAACAGCAGCAGGTATCTATAGCTGTATTAACAAAATCTTACTATTCCTTGCCTCACTTGCCCACTCTGAACAGTTGTTCTGAATGAATATTTAATGCTGCAGGTGGCATAGTTTCCTGTGGAAATATCCTAATGCAGACTCTAGAGACTGTATTTAGTGAATGAGCTGGCAACTGGAAGGTTCATCCAAATTTTCAGATTTTTAATAGATGGATAATTATGAGAAAGTAGATAAACAGTTGTCACTTACCTATCAATAGATCACTAGTCTTCATTTTCTAAATAATGGCAGAATCCAATACTGCTATGAGTTTTTAGATCAGTGCCTTAATTCTAAATATGGCCTGCTCTAAAATATGCTGATAGGTGTTAACCTCCCCACTGTCTTTTTTTGTCAGAAATGAAGTCTAGAAAAAATCACTGATAACTGTGATTGTGAACCTTTAAAAAACAACTGCCAAGAAAATCATCTAAGCTGGGTATAGGACAGCCAGTACATTAGAGTTTGGGTAGTAGTCCAAGAGTTTGCTTTGTTTCTGCAAAGGAAGGCTTTGCTTCATCTCATTCAGTTAGAACAAAGTGGCTACCATCTGTCATGCATAAGATTATGGTTTATTGGTTGAACCCACTCAATCAAATCATACAAGAGAAGGCTTTTGCATTCAATGGAATTTTGCATTTCTTTCACAGGTTCTCCCAAAAGGTATATTGTTTTAACATAACCAAATCCTTTTTCTGTTTCTTTACAAAATGTGTAAGTTCTGTTTACGTGAAACAAACTTCATTATCTAGCAAAATACAGTTTTTGTTAGCCACCAAGACACTCCCATAAACACCTGGCAGAGAAGGGCACTTCAGGGCCATATTTTGGACACCACTGTAAATCCAGAATAATTTCAAAGATTCTTTACATAGTTACTCCAGATATTCATTAATATAACTGTAATCAGAATAGGCCATAAGGCTTCAATATTATTATTTTGGGAATAAATCACCTACCATTGAATGTGTCATAAAATTCAGATTCTTAGCTGTCTATAGAGACAAAAAACAAACCCTGTTCTTTGCAGTGTTAGCACAATCCTTAAAAACATTTAGAATTACGCTGCATTTTCTCACTTATTTTTGGTATTGCAGGGCTATGTTTCAGGGCTTTATTGATTTCCATTCTGTTTGTGGTTGATTAAAGTTCCAGGAAGGTGTCAGGTGCATTAGTATAGAGCTGAACAGAAATATCAGTCTCAGGACCAAAAAAAAAAAAAAAAATGGTGATTTTATCTAGTAATATATGTACACAATAAACTGCACCACTAAAAGATAACAGCCACATAGACTGGTTAACTGAATCTTTCACACACATCTTCTACACCTCTTATTACAGGCCTGTCAGAAACTACTAGCAACCAATAAAACTGTGGCCCTTTAGTGAGGAAATTAATAGTCTCTTATTTTTTAAAAGAGATTTAATCTCCAGGTTAAATGTTTTACCCTTATAAACTAAACTTGCAGCTTAGAAAGTGCATTCCTTAGTAATTGGCTTTTAGTCGACAGGAATTCCTTACTCGTTACGGGTAACATGATAATGTAACAGTTAGTTAAGAGAAGACTCCACAAGAGTAACATTTTTCATCCTGATCTTATTCTCAGGGTTGAGAGATTGTTAGGAAGCCTAACATCTGCCGTTTATTCCTTTACCAGCTGCATTTTTCTATTTTAATGGCTAATTTTCCATTTTCTCTCCCCTGTATCAGCTTGTCTTGTCTTATAGTGCACCAGGAACATAGTATTCACTGATAATGCTGAAACTATCAACATGCTAAGCATATTGGTATCCTGAAAAATCACATCTAATCAAGGTAACCACAACTCTCGGTCTATTCACAAGAATGCAGGATAATCCTTACAAATAAGTAGCCACTGCCTAACCCGCTAGAGCTCTTTATTTCTGAATATATGCCACATCATTATATAAGCAGTTTCTGTACCAATGAGAAATCTATACAAACATTTAAATGATCCCCTTCAGTATGAATTCATAAAACACCTGCTCATATAACTCCAGACCATCTTATATGAAATGCATGGGTTTACTAATTGCAATTTAGTATTAAAGCACAGTCTCTTTAGCTATGAGGTGACTGTTGTTATGGGCTAAGGAGTTCACATGATTATAATTCACATGTATAAATGCACTTCAAGGATTCAGAAGCTTCATTGTAAAGAATGCCAGGTGTGACAAAGTGCAATAAAGCATAATAGTTTTTAATAAATAATTATAAAGTTTCAGATGAGCAATTAAAAAAGTTTTGATGTGATAACAGAAGAAACAAAAAATACTTGGAATATCCCAAAGGAACAATCTGTTAGCAAATTGAGACAGGAGGGGAAGGGACAGGACAAGAGGAGAAAACTGGAACAAAATAACCAATTACAGAAAACCACTTCATTGAGATATGGAGAGCTCAGTAAGAAATAAAAGAGGAAGAAGCTACTGCAGGCTGCATACTGCAGAAATGACCTCCTTTCTCTAGGAATAATATCTTGGGTATTCTCTCACCTTAGAGAAATTCTTTAGCCTCTAAAAGAGAGAATTGCCTCCCATACTCTGAATCATATGAACATATCTAAAACCAACAGAGCCTTCTTACTGCAGAGACACCATTTTGAATGAAGTGCATGAACTGAGGTTTGCTCCTCGTTTAGGCCCTGATCCTGCACCATTAAAGTCAGTGTAAGCTTTCCTGGTGCAGGACTGCAACCTTATAGCTTTACACATCACCAATTCCTGACAGAAATGTAACATACATTTTTCAGTGTCTTTCGTTTTCTTGTGGTTTTGCTTTCCCCACTGTTGACAGTGGAATGATATTGATATAACCTTGCTTCCTGCTGACAAGAAGTAAAGAGGTTTTTAATGAAGTTTTAAGGAAATAACAAAACAAACTAGAAAGAAGTTAGGGGTGGGTGTGAGAGAGGATCATCTCCAGGCCAGCCTGAAGCATTTTGCTGCCATAGGTAAACTTCTGCCTGTGCACACAACACTCAAACTTCTCTTTCCTCCCCCACAAAACAAATTATGTTTACTGTTTTTGTTCCCAATGTCAGTGTATGGCACATATTTTATATTTATATAAGCAAGCAATAACACAACACAATTTCAGTTTGTCAGTCAATACATACTCCTGTGTAATTCATCATGTTCAAGGTATGCATATAACCTTAACTACAATGGTATACAAAATCTTCTTGTACTGTTAGCAAGGTGACTATTGTGACACCAGTAGGATTCTGAAATTGATAAGGGGCTGAAATGTCAAAACAGGAACCCCAGATTTAGGCACCCCTGAAAGCCACAAAAAATCCTAAATAAGTAGGTGTCTAAATACTCACTGTAAAAGTGATCAACAAACAGGAGAAAGACAGGCGTTCCCCTGACTTTCTTGGAAGCAAGATGAAGACACTAACTCAGAGCATGCCTTCCAAATCAGACCTAAGGAGGTTCCCTCCCTTATAACTTTTAGCCCAATGATTAGGACACTCTTCCCTCAGTCTAGCATGGAGAAAAGTTTCAGTCTACCTGCTCCTAGGAACAAAATACAGGACTATGCAGCACTTTAAAGACTAACAGGATGAGGTGATGAGCTTTCATGGGCCAGACCCACTTCCTCAGATCAAATTGTGGGAGAAAATTGGCATGACCATATATACCAAAGGGATACAATAAAAAAAAAGTGAACACATATAAAATTGACAAATCAGATTTTAGAACAGAGGAGAGTGAGGGGGGAGGTTAGTGTCTATGAGATAATGATATTAGGGGTGATAATTGGGGAAGCTATCTTTGGAATGGGTAAGATAATTAGCATCTTTGTTAAGGTCCATTCGTAAAGTGTCAAATTTAAGCATGAATGACAGTTCTGAGGCTTCCCTTTGTAGTCTGGTGTTAAAGTCTCTTTGAAGCAGGATGCATGTAGTGAGGTCATTGAGACAATGCCCAGTCTGGTTGAAATGGCAAGAAACTGTTTTTTCTTTGTGAAACTGTCTGATGTCTATTTTGTGTGCATTGATTCTTTGGCGAAGTGTCTGAGAAGTTTGTCCAATATCATAGCAGACGGACACTGTTGGCACATGATGGCATAGATTATATTTCTGGATAACAGGAATATGTGTTCTTGATCTTGTAACTGACATGGTTAGGTCCAATGACGGTGTCAGCAGAGTAAATATGTGGACAAAGCTGGCAACGGGGTTTGTTGCAAGGGAAAGTTCCAGGGTTGGTATTAGTGTGGTATGTCCTGTGGTTGTTGGTAAGAATCATCCTGAGGTTAGGTAGTTGTCTGTAGGAGACTATGGGTCTGTCTCCCAGAGCCTCTCAGAGTGTAGTATCCTGTTCCAGTATAGGTTGTGCCTTAACACCTGCAAGAGGATATTCACATTTGTAGGGAGTATCCCAAAACCTCTCCTGTTTAAGTATCTATCCAAAGACTCACTTGGCCGGTGCTAGAGGGTGATTCCATAACCTGCTGGGTAAAACCCCCATTGGGGTGATGCATGATCCAATCTTTCTACTCCAATAAGTATTTAATTATTTGGTCGAAGTGAAACAGCTTTAACAGGAGAGACTGGATAAACCACAGCAGCAGATAAACCAGATCCCAACGGTTAGGGCATGGTCCTGAGAAATAGGAGATCCCTCTTCAAATCCTTTCTCCCCATAAGGCAGAGGAGACTGAACCTTATCTCCCACATTCTGGGTGACCTAACCACTGGCATGACAGTTATTAAGATGGCACCAGCAGCTCCTCCTTCAGGACTTTTTGCAAGAATGGCTTAGAGGCCTAAGCCACCTTACTCCAGGAGATCCACCAGTATCAAAGCACTTCCCTCCATCCCAAGCTTCAGCATCTAACTCTGTGAGAGGCACTGGGATTCAGACATACCCCTGTCATTGGCACCTGTAATTGACTAGTCTTGGTGGCTCTCCATCTTGTATACTAATTTTTGCGAATTCCATTTTTAGGTGCCTATGGGGCAGTTTAGTGAACCAGCCTATGGGACCCTGCCCAATTTCCTGGCCCCTGAAGGATCTCCAGAACTTAAGCAGAAGTGGAAGGGGCACAATGCCAGAACTGTGGCCTAGCTTCCGGCTCCTCCTTTTTTTCCTGAGACACTGCCCCTCCCCGCCAACTTCTCCTGTTTCCCTTTGGGGCCCCATCCCCTGGCCAGACCAGAAATGGGTCATGGTAATAGCCAGCGAGGCAGACCAGGTCACTGTGGGGAGCCCCAGATCTTTCATCTGCCCTGGGTTGGGGAGTCAGTAGACCAAGAGCAGCTCCCAGTCCATGTCCTCACCCTCCTGATTATTAAACTGTGAAAAATTGAGACAGATATATTTTAATCCCCAAAATTACAAATTAAAACAAAATGTTTACTACTACATAGATTGCAAACTACAATATGTTGAATAAGGACATTTCCCTTTATAATTATTTTTATAAACTATAATTATATATAGACCTTAAGCTCTGGATATGCATACATCTGTATTCATTTAAATAAATGATGACAAATATATTTATATGCATTTATATTTCTAGAATGACCCAGAAGAGGTAAGACTCATGTCATGTATCATTGACAATTTAGTTGGAATTTTAAAAAAGCATTCATCCCAGTGGTATACATTGTGATAATCAGAGTGTCTGTGTCTGTCATCTGTTTGGCTTTTGGTAAGGATTTTGCAGCAGATGTTTCTTCCCCACTCTGTTCTTTCTCAAAGATTATTGAACAGTTCTTTCCTCAAACTTTCTACTAACCATACACTCCTGGGTTTGAAGGGTAAATGCTGAGAAAGTTATAAGCAGCTAAAGATGATGTCACAGTCCATCAGCCTCAAAATGAGCACCTTACATTTTTTTCTCTTTCCATTTCCTTCATTGTTAGCCTTTTCTGTATCAAATAGCTATAGGGAAAGAATTTTTTGTAGTTACAGTAGTGGCACTTGAGGAAAAACAATAATTATTGTATCTTGCTAAGCTATCAACAGTACAAAATTCTTTCCTGGAGCCATCTTGCACTAAATTGGATTAATTGCCTACCTAGACCAATGAAATATTATACTGAAACATAGGCTATGTCTAGACTGAAGGCTTCTTTCAGAAGAAGCTTTTCCGGAAGAGATCTTCCAAAAAAACTTCTTCCAAAAGAGAGCATCTATACAGCAAAAGCACATCGAAAAAGCGATCTGCTTTTTTGAAAGATAGTGTTCACACTGAATGGACGCTATCTCGCATTTAAACTGTGATTACTGTGGATGGCATGACCATCCACCTGTGCTTTTTCCTCTTTCCTCTTTTCTCTTCTTTTGAAAGAACTCCCTCTTCCCCATCCACACGCACCTTTTTCTGAAAGAGCATGATTGCATTGTGGATGTAAGTGAAGTTTTTTCGGAAAAACGGCTGTTTTTCCAAAAAAACCTCTGCAGTGTAGACATACCCATATTTCTTATCATTTATAGATCATTTGAACCATGGGTCTCTTTAAAGGAGGAGAGTCCAAATTATCCTCATTTTACCAATACACAGAGCTGTTAAGTGACTTGCACAAGTTGCAGAACACTGAACACTCCCAGTTCTGAGCCCTAGTCATTAGACTTGTCTCTGTACCTAAATATTGTGGTACAAGAATATGGAGTTTCTAAATTTACTCCATTTTTTTCAAACGTTTGAAATTGACAAACATTTTCTTTGACATTTTAACCTCCTCAAAGGGTGGGTAAGTGTGGGAGACAATTTCAACAATTTTTAATGAAATTAACTCCCAAATTTTCAAAGAACACTAGCAGATACTGTTTTGGGGAGGCAATGGTGCAGAGTCGATGCAGAGAGCACACGTAAGTATTTTGTCTAAATAAAGATACAAAAATGAATAAAGATGATACCCAATCTTTGTACATTTATCATAAGTGTGATCCCTTGATCTCAATAGCTTTGTTACAATTGGATGATTTCATTAAATTTTACAATAAATCTTACAAGACTTCACAGACTGGTTGTGGGTCATCACTGGAAGCAAATTATTAGTGAACAGGTCCTTCAAATTATTCTTGATGTTCTGTATCTTACAAGAGAAAATTATTATTCTAATGTAGTTGAAAATTAGAATGGAAATATCATACATAACTAGAACATTGTTGATGTATTATTTAGGAAAATAATAATTGTAAAGATACAATTTAATTTAGAAATTCACACCACAATGTACTAGACATTCTTAAAAATTAAAACTGTCTAACCAGACTATATTTCCCTATGAAAAATAGCTGACTTTTAAATAAAGTCGTAAAAATTGCATTCTTCTCAGTTTTGGAGGTAATCAGCTATGACATTCAATAACATAAATCTTTGCTCTTTTCATTTTCTGCTTCCTCTAGGAAAATAAAAATGAAATGTTTATAAAGGTGATGATTGGAGCAGTTGAAAGTAACATCTACCCACTTCTGTAAGCTACTGTTAAAATTGAATTCATATTCAGAGAGTTCGTAGGCTGTTTGAAAGAGATCTGGGACAATAAAGGAAAACTTCATTGCTTAAGACTGACTCTTTTCATCTTAAGTATTTCTCCTGCATCAGAATAAACTGAAAAGAATTTGATCCTACAATTCTTATTCAAGGGTAGGATCAGGTCTATATAGCAGAATCCTAGTCCTATAGAACTTTTCCATTTTCAGAGGTAAATATCTATTGAACCAGGATTTGGCCGATAAGCCCTGATCTAATGAAATAATATGTGTGACTTTGGACAGATAAATTTGCTGACTTTGCTGGATCAAGGACTTACTGTGGAATATTCTTCCCATATTTGTTATCTATTGATATAGACAATTTAGTCCTTTGAAGAAGGAAGGATAATAAGGTGTGTATTCTCTTCTGATGGAATATCGGTTAGTATAGTTCATGTCGTGAAAATTATACTTTTTTGAAACTAGCACATTTTTTGAAAGAACAAAAGGAACTGTAGGGAATAATTCTGGACAACTCTGGATGCAGGTGAAAACAAGTAGAGGATTTATTACACACAGGTGGTGGAGTGTCCCTCAGCTTTTAGGCTGGTGGACACTGGTTAAACAAAACATTACAATAGATTATATAGGCAGCAGTTGGACAGAGGAGAAGCAATTTGATAGGGTCTGGCGGCAAGGTGGAATGAGCATGTAAGCCAATCAACTACAAAGGTTACACAGCAGCTCCGCCCTTCGCCAATTAAACATCTTATCAATAATACAGGTAGTTATTCCTAACAAGCTAAAGAAGCCAACATAAACAAAACAGACATGTTATTGGTAACTTTGTCTGCTGAAATTATGATGCGTCTACTGTGGAGTGATACTGCCTTGTGTTGGTGTAGTCCTTGGGTTCCACACTTATTATCTAGGGTTAAAGGAAGACAGTGAGAACAGTTTCCACAAAAGTTGTTTTGGTACCAGCCAGCGTCTTATCGGAGTGAGGCCCTCTTGGAATGGTGGTTGCCAGGGCGACCAAGGTTATGTTAACTGCTTGTGCTGTGTGTTCCCAGGACTGTCTCAAATTTGGGATTGGATAGGGGTTCTTAGCAAAATACCATGGACTGCCTTGGTTTACCCCTACACTGACCATGATCCTTCTTGTGCAATGGAGATGGGGAAAGCAAATCTACACAAAGAGTGTCATTAAGTTTAATTAAAAGACTGAGATGAGTTGTGTTTTTGAAGGTGGGGTAGCTTAGTGGTAACTGTGTTAGCAAATAAAGCTGTACCTTTCTCATCCTGCCTGTTCCTTTCAACAGCATCACTTTACTGATGCTTTAATCCTAACTCCAATAATCACTCTGTCACAAGAATACCACAAGATGAACAATTAGTTACTATAAGTAGATATCATTATTTACTTGGGGGTTGAACATGCTTCCATATATTTTAATGGCATCTCTTCCATACATTTCAGTCGTACAGGATGAATCCTTTGTGAAGAAGCATGATGGCATCTGAAATGAAATACAGTTTAAATAGACTCAGAGGCTTTCAGGCTGGAGGAGACCATTGTGTTCATCTAGTCTGATCTGCTGCACATCTCAGGCAACAGAATTCACCAATCCACCAATTCACTCCTGTTATAAACCCCAACCTCTGACTGAATTACTAAAGCCCTCCAATCATGGTTTAAAGATGTCAAGTTACAGAGAATCCATCATTTACTCTAGCTGAATAGTCTTCTTACACTAAGAAGATACTTGACCTTGATTGCAAGTGCAGAAACATACTCACAACTACTGATCCCACTGAGTAATAATGAGGAAAAATGGAACAATAGTGTTTCAAGATACAAAAAGTCTCCTGGCTTGCCTTCTGAGGCTGATAGATAATGTAAGAAGTTGTTAGCACACCTTAACAGACTCTATAGAAGGTTCATAGTGTTTTTACTAAATCAAGCAGGATCTGCTGGAAGAGGAAGAATGAAGTGCTGGAAGAGACTGGACAGGAATGCAGGAAATTTAGGGTGTGGATGCCCATCTTGCAAAAGCTTGAAGGGACCTGATTTTCAGATAGTAGGTGTTCATTATTTTCTGCAAATTTGGCTTTTTTAATGTGTCTCATCCTGGGCATTCAAAAATTAATGTAGCCAAAATCATTAACCATTTTTTAAAATCTTGGCCTAAGATTTTCCTTCCTTAGATCGCCATTTGCAACATGGGGTAATAATAGTTCCCAAGTGTATACAGATGTGAGGATGTGCCCATGGGAAGCATCTGGATGAGAATCATAGAAAAGTTTTAAGGAAATAAAAAAGTTTTGAATCCATTCAGAGTTTGGATGCTGTGCAGTAAACAAGATAGAGGAATGATGAAACAAAAAGTTAATATTATATATCTGCCTTGAAAACTGAGCACTGTCCACTGAACAGATGCTGTCCATTGAACAGATGCTGTGATCAAAGTAGAATGTGATCATACCACAAAATATCCAGGACTCTGAAGCTGAAGAGTCAATAAGCGTAACTAAGGCTAAAGTTCTGTCATGGAAGTTATAGAAGTCACAGATTCCATGACATCTGTCACTTCTGCAGCTGCATTGGCCAGTATGGCTGACCCAAGTCAGCTGAAGCAGCTTCCCTTGGGGGTGACCCTGGGTAGCATCTGAGCAGTGATCCTGGGAACTGTCCCAGGGCCTGCCCATTGACCAGTGCTAAAGTGGCTCCAGGCCAGCCTTTTGGATGCTTCTGGGGCCAGCCACATTGGCCGCTGCTTGGGAAAGCCCTGGGGAGCTTACCCTGGGCACTGCCTAAGTAGCAGTGGCTGCCCCAGAGACCACCCAAGCAGCAATGGTCCTGAGGATGGGCAGAGCAGCAGCTGCAGGAATAGCCTTAGAGGTCACTGAAAGAGCAGGCCTCAAAGTCTTGGAGCCATGGGCCACTGGAGATAGGCAACCCTAGTGCTGGAGCAGGAGTTCACCAAAGCAGCAGGACCCAGGAGCAGAGATTTAGTAATAGGTATTAATAAGAAAAGTCACGGACAGGTCATGGACCATGAATTTTTGTTTATTATACCTATGATTGAATCTTAGCCTCAAGCATCTGATTTCTATGCACCAGTTTTGGTACACAATACAATCTATTTTTGGGAACATAATATATCTATTATTTTACAACATATGCTACAGAATGTCTAATGCTATTGAAAGCCCCCACTATGTGTACAGGGCAAGAGAAGTCATAGGATAAGCAACAAACACAGTGTACTAATTATAAACGCAGTGTACTAATTATAGAAAGCACAGCAAAAATAACAGGTGTATTAACAAATGTTAAATGTACACCATCACCAAGCACAACACAATTCCTAATAGTCCCCAAAACTCATGTCCAGTTGGAGCACAATCCCCTATACCACAATACTGTGGCTGACTGTTACAGTTGTATTTCAAGGCTTCCTTTGTAATAACCCTTGTGTTTGGTTGTTCAGACACAACAGACATGATGTTCCCCCGCTCCACCCTGGTGACAGTTTTACCTCCCAGATACTATACAAAACACAGAAGATAGCTATCACCATTAGGATTTTTTTTTAACAGAGATTCAGTTGTAAGAGTAAACAATGCTAGTGTCCCTTCAGTCTACCAAAAGCACATGCAGTAGTCACTGTGCATTTGCTGAGCCAGTAACATTGGTGCTGTCGAGGTGGCCAGTGTATGAGCCAGGGGAGAGGGAGTACGCTGTGTGCCCCAGGATAGCTATTGGCATTTCAACATTGCCAGTGGTAATCTGTGTGGTGGAAGAGAATGGCCCTGCTTGCTGCTTTCTGAACAGCCCTGTGTTCTTCAGGATAACAAGCATCATGCACCTTCCCTGACCAGCCACCACTGACGTTGGTGAAGTGTCCCCAGTGATCCACCAGTGCTTGCATAACCACAGCTAAGTAGCCCTTTCTGTTGCTCTATTCTGTGCCAAGTGGCCTGGTGAAATCCATTGCCCCACTACAATTCAGGAATTCCTTTGCTGCAAATCCATCCACTATGTCCTGCACATTACTGAGCCACAGTCTTTGGCAGATAATTAATGTCCCTGCACATTTTCACAAAAGATGTGGACTTTCCAACTCCAGTCTGGATTTCTAAACGAGCAGCAGCAATCCAGTGTTGCAAGTTCCACTGTGTGGTCACCACTTGCTTCAGTGGAGCTCTCATTCTGTTGTCTGTGTACAGGAAGGCTGGGGTGAGCTCAGCACACAGATCCAGGCATGTGAGGTTTTGCACTGGAAAGTTCTGCTGCAATGACTCATTGCTTTTAACATGCATTACCATATGATCCCACCAGTCAGTGCTCCTCTTGCATAGCCAAATGTGGCACTCCACCATCTGCAGGAGCATTTGCTAAACTCTACCTGCAGCTGTCTCCCCTTTAAGGTCAACTGGGCAGCAAGTAAGAAAACCCAGGTGCCTGGAACCTTGCTCCCACTTAAAAGGGTTCAGTTGCAGCGTTGCAAGCTGCTTGCTTATCCATAGGTCCAAGTTTTCACTACAGTGTTGCAAGAGGCAATTGGATCATCTACACTGAAACACTTCGCCTTACCCTCCTTCACTTCCTTTGCCCCACGGCAGCAAGTCTCAAAGCCCTTGTCAACGTAACGCAGGCTCACGGACTTACATAACAAGGCTAAAAATAGCTGAATTGACATTCCCTCAGGCTGGAGCCCAGCCTCTGAGACCCTCCCCCATCATCAAGTTTCACAGCTCAGGCTATGTTTAGATTACAATGATCTGTCGCAATTTGTGTACCTTTTTCCAATAGTTTTTTCCGGAAGAGGCTTTTCTGAAATTTAGCCCATCTACACTGGGCCAAATTTCGGAAAAACCTTCTCTTTCAGAAGAGCCCTTTTTCCTTGTGGAAGGAGGAAGACAGAGCTTCCGAAAGAACACATCTGCTCTTCCGCAAAAAAAAGCGGAAGAGTAGACATATTCCCTGGACGCGGAGGAGTTTTTCTGGGATTTTCTGTAGAGTAGACATATTGTCATGATCATGAGGGTTAGCCAGCAGCCTGGGGACTAAGGGGTTAACTATACCTAACTCAGGTAGAGTTAGCCAATAGGAATGTAGGTAGGAATCTCAAACTAGGACAAAGGAATTTTGGGGTTTCCCTCCTTTGTCTCTGGGTAGTTTCTCTCCAGCTATTGAAGGGGACAGGATGTCTCCCTTTAAGGAAATACTCTTCACAGTCTGTAAGTAGGATAAAGTTTAGATAAATCCATTAGGTTTTATGGCTTGGGAAATGGGATCTGGTCTGTGCATTTAAAAATGGGTTTTGCTCTCCTTGGTAACTAAGTTCCTGGCCCATGGTAAATTTCTCCTCCATGAGTATATTATTTTGTAACTGTTTCATCTAGTCATTATGCTTGTAACAGGAATATTGTGATGATAATAAAAGTTCTTTCTCTTTTCTTTTTATTAACCTGGTATTGGTTAATTTTTGTGTCCTGGTTTGTACTTTAGGGGTGAGATTTCCCAAGTAGTCTCTCCCTGGTTGCTTTATTAATATTTGGGTGGTGGCAGCGGAGATTTTATCCCCAAAATCTTGGTTGTTAAGATTTTTTGGGGAATTTTATACCAAAGCCTGGTAGATAAGGTTTGGGGTACTTTTGCTGGCCCTCACTTCTGCATTTATCATGCCAGAGTGGGGAAGGAGCCATGACACATAGTCCCTGTCTCTAGCTGTAGCAGGAATGTTTATACTGCTATTTTTAGTCCCATAGCAGATGCCCCAGTCATTGACACAGGCTCTAAGACTTGCTGCAAGAGTTTTTACAGTGTAGACATAATCAGAGAAGAGCTTCTTAACCATTCCAAACCATCAATGAAGTCTCAGGCTGTGTCTAGACTGGCAAGTTTTTCTGCAAAAGCAGCTGCTTTTGCAGAAAAACTTGCCAGCTGTCTACACTGGCCGCTTGAATTTGCACAAGAACACTGACGATCTAATGTATGATTGTCAGTGTTCTTGTGCAAATACTATGCTGCTCTGTTCGAAAGCCCTCTTGCGCAAAATGTATTTGCGCAAGAGGGCCAGTGTAGACAGCTCAGATTGTTTTATGAAAAAGCCCCGATAGCTAAAAATGGCGATCGGGCTTTCTTCGAAATCGTTTCAGATTAGCACGGACGCTTTTCCGCAAAAGTGCTTTTGCGCAAAGCCGCCCATGCCAATCTAGACGCTTTTTTCCGCAAATGCTTTTAACAGAAAAACTTTTCCGTTAAAAGCATTTGAGGAAAATCATGCCAGTCTAGACGTAGCCTCATTGACTAAGGCCAGATTTGTAAAGGTATTTAGCTATCTAACTCCCTTTAAAAATCTGGCCCTAAGTCACTCAGGCACTTTGAAACCAAATGAAATGAAGTTTTGGAGTAAAAAATTCCAAAGAGTAAAAAAAATAATTAAATTAAAACAGGTAGTTGTCATTATTTATTTCATCAATGAGCTCAGTCAGCTTTTAGAGCATGGGAAATAGGCTATAAATCAGCATTTTCTGGCATTTGTGTCATTTAATTTTATTCTGTATGAGACTTCATGTGCAGTGTAGAGATTTATCATCATGCATAACGATTGAAAATCTGAAAGTCACAATGTTATACTTCGACCCCATGTATTCAGCTTACAGTGAAGTATTTCATACTTTTCTGAAGCACTGGAAGACTTGGTGGGTCTGGTTCAGCCACCAGAAAAATATTTCTGAAAAATATTTTGAAATGTTTTAAATTAACTTATTGTTCATGATCTAACAGAAAGAGATTTTTTCAGAGAATGAAAGTCTCTGGTCATCTTCTGAAGAGAACCAGCATTGGCAGTCACAGGGCAAGTTACCTACACCTATTACTATTGTACCATGGACATTAGATTCTCAGGTAAGACCAGTACCCAAGGTGCCATTTAGTGACAAATGTGAGAGTAGATTTTTTGACATGCGGTATGTCTATACTCCAAAAGAAAAAAAAAAGACATAGCCGTGAGTCTCAGAGTTTGGGTCAATTGATGTGGGAACAAGCAGTGTAAACATTCCTGACTGGGATTTGATCTACACCAACCTTGCCAGATTTCAGAGCCTGGGTTTTCTAGCCTATTATTTTTAGCCCTGTAATAGTTTGTTACCAGCAAGAGTAATTCTCAGGTCTGACACTGGGTTCTCTAAGTACAAAACACGCTGCACCAGTATCTGTTAAACACGAGCAGTTTATTTCCTGACAGATTTCAGCTATACCCCTTAACTAAAAGAGCCAAAGAACAACATGATAGGAAAAGCGGCTCTTATGTCTCTTCTGCAAGCTGGGGACCCCGGTCAGCTGCGGACGAGTGGGAGTTTGTCTAGGCTTCTGAGGCACCAGTACCAGAGTCCATCGGTTACGTCCAAATTGCTTATACTGTTGTGCAGCTTATATACCATGTTTTTACCCTGTTTTGCAGTTTGGAACTTTCTGGGGGTTACTTATCACTTGTTACAGTATGGCTTAGCCGTTAACTATTGATCTGGTACTGCTTGTCCTTCAACCTTGTTTACATGATTAATACATCTGGTTAAGCAAGATTGTTATATGTTCCTGCCCTTTCTCCTACTCTTATCTATAACTTGTTTTCGTTACAATGGCACCACCACCTTTCTTAAATGGCATGTGCTCCTGGAGGCCTGCTTCTGGCTCATCAGATATAGGGGGAGGAGGGGAGGATGCGGGCCTGACCACTCCTATACTGTCACGTACAAATTTCTTCTGCAATTAACCCCTACATAGTTGTCCTGTGAGCCAGAGTCCTCTCACTATGGACTGCTGCTAGGGGTTTGTGTGTGGTTTTAATTTCGTAGTGTTGACATAGTAGTGCTTTAAGCCCTGACCTGACATCATCATCAATAACCATGGGCTCAATGCCCGTTGGTGTCCGATGCCTCCCTTACTATTTCCTTCCATCTTTCCCTGTCCAGTGCGGAGTGGCTTAGTTTCTGTAGACTAGCTCCGCACCAATCTACTATATCATCTACCCATTCTCTGTGGGGTCTGCCTCTCCTATTCAGATATCCATTATGCCGAATACCAAGGTCTTAACTTTTCGCTTGTTGTTCATTCTGCAGATATGCCCAAATAGCTGTAACTTCCATCGTATAACCTTCTGCAGTAGGTTCTCTTTTGGCTGTATCTTCCTATATAATTCCTCGTTGGTGACCTTCTGCATCCATCCTATTCTCAGGATCTTTCTATAACAACTCCTCTTGAATGCCAATATCCTTCTCTTCGAATCTTTCATTATCACCCATGTCTCACAGCCATACAACATGCTGTGAAATACACATGTTTTCAAGATACTCAGCTTCATTCCTAAGCTAATAGCTTTACTTTTCCAGATCTTATCCATCGCCTTCAAACTCGCTCTTCCTTTTGCTATTCTAGTCGGTATTTCCTTCTTACAGTCTAGATCATAAATCATGTTGCTCCCCAAATACGTGAACTTCTCTATGTTCTCTAGTTCGATCCCATCTACACTGATCTTCCTTCCTATCTCAGGCCTTGTCTTTACAAGAAAAGTTTTAATGGTGTTGCTACACTGGTATATCTATACTGGCAAAGCCTTCAGCCTGATCTACACTAGGATTTTAGTCTGACATAACACACCCCCATTTGAATTTAAATGCCCGAAAGCACATTCCACCACCATTCTGCACCTGGTCAGCATGGTGTTAAGCTCCTCTTAGCTCAGATACAGGCTGCCTGTGTAGGGCTTCGTGAGTTAGGGAAGTAAGGGGTAGGCTGTGTCTTCCAGTGTCATGATGGGCATGTTCACCTCTCCAACCCTGATTGCGTGGTCTGGGAAAAAAGTGCCAGCATGTATCTTTCGGAAGAGACATGAGTTCCAAAAGATGTGGGTGTTGTTCGCCTTTCCCAACCATCCGATGTTGATGTTGGTGAATCATCACTTGTGATCCATGAGCTCTGGCAGCACCGTGGAGATATACACTTTGCGGCTGGTGTACATCGAGGCATGGTGGTCAGGGATTAGGATGGGAATGTCTATGTCATGTATGTCCCCCCCTCCCCCGCAGTTGGAGAAGCCATTGGCAATGCTGTCCACGTTGTCCCGAGTGACAGCCCTCCATAGCAGGACATGTTTGATGGCCTTGGCTACTTGCACAAGCAGAGCCCTGACTGAGGATTTCCCCACCTCAAACTGGTTCCCGACTAAGCAGTAGCTGTCCTGTGTGGTGAGCTTCCAGAGAGCAATGGCCACATGTTTCTGCAGAGGGATGGCAGATCTCACATGGGTGCCCTGTCACCTGAGGGCAGGTGTGAGCCACTCACAGAGTTCAATGAAGGTGACCTTGTGCATGCGGAAGATGTGCAGCCACGGCTGGTCAAACCATTCCTGTAGGACGATGTTGTCCCATTAGTCCGAGCTTGTCTCCCTTTGCCAGAAGTGGCGTTCAATGGCATCCAGGGGATTCAGGGGTGTGTGCAGCATCAGGAGCACCAGGACTTGGCTGAGCAGCACCTGTGGGCCACACCGGATTTCGTGCTTCTCATCCTTCTTGCCCTCATCCTATTCCTGCTGGAGCAACATGCAGACACTCTCAATGTACTGCACCATGAGGCACAGCACGAGAACCATTAGCATGGCACTGCTTTGCATGGTGGTAGTGCTGTGTCCCTTTTTCTGTCCTGCGAAGGAGGAGGGGGTGGAGAAGTGCCTTGTGAGATGCGGGCATGGAGAGGAGTCCCTGTGACCACCCGTCGCAGTTTGCTGAAAGAAGCAGCCACAGGCTGTGTAGACAGCTCCTTTTTGTGCAAAACCCCCCTCTTGCACAAGAGCCGTTCTTCCTCATTTTTTCAGGAAGAACAGCTCTTGCACAAGAGGGGGGTTTTGCGCAAAAAGGAACAATCTACACAGCTCCTTTTTGTGCAAAAATCTCTTGTGCAAAAGTGGCTGCTAATTAATTATGCAAAGAAGTGCGGCGATATTCCACTCTGCTCTTCATTTGCATAAGCTTTTGCGGAAAAAGGCTACAGTGTAGACGTAGCCTTAGTGAAATTTGTGAATATAGACCAGGACAGAGGGAGTTATAGAAAAAAGCAAGAAACTAAATATTTCACTCAGCTGCTAACTTTCGTTCTATGTCTTTGTGGCTACTATAGCACTGACCCGATGCTTGGATGTCAGTTGTGATGCAGAACTCCTCCATGGTCTTCCCAAATCCTACAGTAGAACCATGATTATTCATCTTCATAGGCAGGATTTTCGTTGTGTACATTAAAAGCAGACAGAGCCTAACATTAAGGTAGAAATAGAAAAGTCTGAAGTGGTTTTTTATAGCAGTTTCTTAAAAATGTATTAGAAAAGTGTGTCTAGTAGGAAAATGAGATGTTTTTGACATATTTTTATTATAATCAGGCAAGTATGTAGGCTGAATATTTCCAAGCTGTGAAAGTTTTTAAAAAATGCATCCATTTGTTCTGCAATACTTCACAGCACTGTTTACCAATTCTATGAATATTGACTCTCCTTTCCTTACTAAATTTACAGACCAGTATCCTTCTCCAGAAAATACAAACACTGTATCATTTAGTAATAATCCAGAGTTCATTGTCCTACATTTTAAATGCACAGTGTCTATTGTTATTATTACTAGCATTATCCGTCCCATAGTGACAGTAGACATACACTCAGGTTGACCTGGCGCAGGGGGCAAAAGCAGACCTGGCCACCATCTTGCCTGTGAAGGACCCACTGCTGCCATGGCTGCTGCTCCACCCTCTCCTTGTGCTGTCCGTGCACACTGTGCACTCAGACCCACAGGAGAGCACCGTGGGACCACTGGAGTCTGTCATCCAGGTGCCGGCAGGCTGAATCCTGGCCAGACCTGCTGGCCGTTCTCTCTGCACTCCTGGAGAGGCACAGCCTCCATTCCACATCGATGGGCTGCTAACTTATTCCCTGTTTGGAGCAGCATCTGGCTATCACGTGGGAGACAATAAATAAACCCTGTTACAGACACTGGAGCTGGAGCTCAGGAGTCTTTGTTCTGCAGGCAGAGCTCTGCCCCTGTGGGAATCAGCCTGGAAGTAGAGGAGCTGGGCTACGCTCCTGTCCCTTGTGGCCTGGGCAAACCTAAGCCAGCATTGTCCCAAGTTGGGTGTGACCTATCCTGCATGGGGGGAGGCACTTGGAGGAGCAGGGAAGCTCTCCTGGCTGGGGTGGGGCAGGGAGCTGAGGGGAACTCTCCTGTTTGGGGGACAGGGAGCAGCTCTGTATGCACCAGAGCAGGGGCAGGACTCAAGCCCATGAACCAAAGTTCTGGAGGCTCATGCCTTATTCATTAGGCCACTGGAGAATCTACCCCAGAATCAGACTTCTCAAATTTTCCAGTGTATTCTCAAATGTTCTCTGTGGTGGACGGTGTGACAGACATCTCTCCTTTTATAATAGGCTGTGTCTAGACTACAAAGTTCTAGCGGAAAAAAGATACGCACATTGCAAATCGCAATTTACGTATCTTTTTCCGCTTTTGTTCCAAAAGAGGCTTTTCCGACAATTTGCCCATCTACACTGGGCCAAATGTTGTGGAAAAAACCTCTTTTAGAACATCCCTTTTTCCTCATAGAAGAGGTGTACAGGGATGCCAAAAAAACCGTGTCTGCTTTTCCGAATTTCTTTTCCGAAAAAGAAGACGCGTTCTTTGGGATGCGGCAGAGCTTTTCCAGGATACAGTATCCAGGAAAAACTCTGCAGTCTAGACGTACCCATAGTTTAGCTATAGTTTATCAGCCATATACACATTTCTCAAGTACTATATGGATAAATTTACCCTAAGGTACCTCTACAGACTGCCTGAACAAGTTGGATACTTTATTTCATTTACAGCCCAATAACACTGGTCTACAATTTTTTAGAAGTCGTCTGCTTCAGAGATAAAATGTGCTATTTATTATGTATTTTGATGTGCTGAATTCAAATATGACAATTAAAATAACTGATTGGCTACTGTTTCCAAGATATTTAAGTTTTTACATTTTACGTCTATGTATATTGTGTAGATAGTAGAGTTTTAATCATAAATTGTAAACCTAGGTCTTTTCATGTGTTTATGGTTGCTTTACATGATAATATTTCACCTGTCCTGTTTATGTAACACTTTAAAAATCAGCAAAGGGTTATATAAATAAAATTTATTATGAAACAAAAGGCAAAAAACTATTATGTACATAGTTTAGTCCTATTCAGTGTCTACTCGGCGCTTCTTGGCTTGTCTCTTGTATTCATTAAATGGAGCATCTCTTGTCACTGTCCAGCAATAGTCTGCAAGCATTGATGGGCTCCATTTGCCCTGATAGCGTTTCTCCATTGTTGCAATGTCCTGGTGAAATCGCTCGCCGTGCTCGTCGCTCACTGCTCCGCAGTTCGGTGGAAAAAAAATCTAGATGAGAGTGCAAAAAATGTATCTTTAGTGACATGTTGCAACCAAGGCTTTTGTATGCCTGGAGGAGGTTTTCCACCAACAACCTGTAGTTGTCTGCCTTGTTGTTTCCGAGAAAATTTATTGCCACTAACTGGAAGGCTTTCCATGCCGTCTTTTCCTTGCCACGCAGTGCATGGTCAAATGCATCATCTCGAAGAAGTTCACGAATCTGAGGACCAACAAAGACACCTTCCTTTATCTTAGCTTCACTTAACCTTGGAAATTTTCCACGGAGGTACTTGAAAGCTGCTTGTGTTTTGTCCATGGCCTTGACAAAGTTCTTCATCAGAGCCAGCTTGAAGTGTAAGGGTGGTAACAAAAATCTTCCTTGATTCAACAAGTGGTGGATGCTGAACACTTTTCCTCCCAGGCTCCAATGACTGTCGGAGTGGCCAATCTATCTTGATGTAGTGGGAATCTCTTGCACGACTATCCCATTCGCAGAGAAAACAGCAGTACTTTGTGTATCCAGTCTGCAGACCAAGCAAGAGAGCAACAACCTTCAAATCGCCACAAAGCTGCCACTGATGTTGGTCATAGTTTATGCACCTCAAAAGTTGTTTCATGTTGTCATAGGTTTCCTTCATATGGACTGCATGACCAACTGGAATTGATGGCAAAACATTGCCATTATGCAGCAAAACAGCTTTAAGACTCGTCGATGAATCAATGAACAGTCTCCACTCATCTGGATCGTGAACGATGTTGAGGGCTGCCATCACACCATCGATGTTGTTGCAGGCTACAAGATCACCTTCCATGAAGAAGAATGGGACAAGATCCTTTTGACGGTCACGGAACATGGAAACCCTAACATCACCTGCCAGGAGATTCCACTGCTGTAGTCTGGAGCCCAACAGCTCTGCCTTACTCTTGGGTAGTTCCAAATCCCTGACAAGGTCATTCAGTTCACCTTGTGTTATGAGGTGTGGTTCAGAGGAGGAGGAGGATGGGAGAAAATGTGGGTCCTGTGACATTGATGGTTCAGGACCAGAAGTTTCATCCTCTTCCTCTTCCTCGTCTGACTCAAGTGAGAATGATTCTGGTGCATCAGGAACCGGCAGTCCTTCTCCGTGGGGTACTGGGCGTATAGCTGATGGAATGTTTGGATAATGCACAGTCCACTTTTTCTTCTTTGACACACCTTTCCCAACTGGAGGCACCATGCAGAAGTAACAATTGCTGGTATGATCTGTTGGCTCTCCAAATTATTGGCACTGCAAAAGGCATAGATTTCCTTTTCCTGTTCAACCACTGGCGAAGATTTGTTGCACAAGTGGTGCAGCATATGTGGGGCCCACCTCTTGTCCTGATCTCCAATTTTGCAGCCAAAATAAAGGTGATAGGCTTTCTTAACCATAGTGGTTATACTGCTTTTGTGATGCAAAAGTCACTTCACCACAAACATAGCAGAAGTTATCTGCACTGTTCACACAAGTATGAGGCATCTCTGCTCACTTTGGCTAAACAGAAATGTGTCCTTTGCAAAATCAAACACTGACAAATAAGAGAGCATGACACTGTATGATTTCTAGAGCTGATATAGGGCAATTTGTTCAGCAGAGTGGTGTAAGCTTTGTTATGATTGCATCATCCATGACTTCTAGGAATAACATGATGCAATTCATATCATGTATGACACAATACCAGCTTCAGATTGCATCATTCATTGTTTTGCCTAAAAAGCAAGTACTGTCCAAACCCAGTCATAGATTTATTCATAGATCCAGTCAAAGATGTATTTTAGTCATTTCTGGTTTAAATTGAGATCCCTTCCCTTTATAACTCACTTATCCTCCGCCATTCCCAAGTCAAGGGTCGTATATACTGACCCAATAGCATATCTTGAAAACTAGAGCCAATCAACAATTTTAAGCATCATTTTCGTTCTCAGTGACCCAGAATTAGTAAAGTTTGACTACATTTATTTCAGAAGCATTTTGGCTGTAGAGCAGTGTAACAGGACACAATTAAATGACACCATTGGCCATATGTACAATACTTATAATCACAAAGAGAGCTATTTCACAACTGGTTTTCTCCATTATTTTTCAACATTTAAAATCAAAGTTTTCTTTTTGCTCCAAGTCTATTAAATTCTTTGTAGTGCTGAACAGATGAACCTGAACAGGAGAAGGTGATTGTTCTGATCAGAAACTAGTGTCAATTTGTCATTAAAATAGAAAAGATCGTCATGTTTGGAAATACAGTTAAAATGGGCATGTCCATTTCTGTCTACATCTAATTGGAGTGATTATCATCTGTCAATAGGAGAGTGGTGCCTGGCTTTATTAGCTATAATTGCTCTTTCTGCTCAAAGTAATAGTCTACAGAGCCATGACACACCATAATATGATCTATTACCCAATAAAAACAAAAAGGAGAATAGCCTTCCCTGGAGTATTCTGTTAACTAAGTGACAATGAATCTTTGCTCCAAATTTACTGTGAACAGTGGCAGGTTAAATACCTGTTGTATTAGAAAATTAGAAGGAAGTAAAGGAAAATAAAAGGCAGCTTTTCAAGTTATTTTTAAAGGTTTCTAAACCAGTGAGCTATTAAAAAAAGGTTTCTAAACCAGTGAGCTATCTCACTCTGTCTCAATCAATAGAAAACTGAGGTTTCCATAAAAAAATTAAGTCACACCCAAAATTTAAATGTCAATCTCATCTCCATATTAACATGAAACATCACAACCTCAGATTTATAAATATGTAAGTGTATGCACCCCCCAGACACACAAATAAATAATCAGTGCTTGTCACTAGCAATTGCTTTAGGCCTACTAACAGATGCTGCTGTAATCAAAAACTCTTTAAATCTTCCATCCTCAGTAAGGATTCTTGTATTCAACTCTTCCCGCATAAATGAGCAAAGAAATTAGGATTCCCAGGCAACACAGTGGCTCAATAAGTTATCCCTACTTTCAGTCAGTCTGTCTGGCTTATGGTCTATCTATTAGTATTTAGAATAATTTGTATGCACTATATCCCTTATGTACCCAGCTGCTGCAGGGCATAGAGAAAAGAAAAATCACAGAAAAAAGGAGAGCATTAACTAATCCTTTTGCTATAGGTTTGCATAGTGGGAGAGCTCACTGTGCACTTAGGTGGCTTTGTAACTAATCATAGAATCATAGAACTGGAAGGAACTTTGAGAGGTCATCAAGTCCAATCCCCTCCACTCATGGTAGGATCAAGCACCATAGATCATCCCTGATAGGTGTTTGTTTAACTGCTCTTAAAAATCTCCAGTGATGGAGACTCCATAACCTCTGTAGGCAATTTATTCTGGTGTTTAACCACCCTGACAATTAGGAAGTTTTTCCTAATGTCCAACCTAAACCTCCTGTGCTGCAATTTAAGCCCATTGCTTCTTGTCCTATCATCAGAAAAATAATTTTTCTTCCTTCTCCTTGTAACAACCTTATAGGTACATGAAAGCTCTTATCATGTCCCCTCTCAGTCTTCTCTTTTCCAAACTAAATGCCAGTATGGCACCAACATGAAGTGACTGAATTGAGAAGGATCAAATGCTACTAACTCTTGACCTTATCTGCTGCTCATGTGATGTTATCGCAGTTCTGTAGAGTTTACAGAAGAACAATGAAGAATATGTACAAGGATGTATCACCGTTTTGTGAGCTTCTTTGTGTTTGGATATTGGTGGGGATCATGGAGGCTTGGCAATATAAAAAGGGGGGGAGAGTGTAGGCTGTTCCTGAGATAAATAAATTTGTTTTACTTGATGTGTGTGTGCGTGTGCATGCATGTGTGTGTTGGTGCTCTTTTCAGCAGTTTAGCTCAGGATAAAGCTATCACCCTATTCGGGGACACACTACTTATTGGAAACCAATATAGTAATTGTAAGGGAGCACTCCAGCTCCCAGATAGACCTAATGTGGGCAAGAGGAACAACTGCGAAGGAAGTACTGTGATGAGCTGGCGAGGAAAGGTGCAAGTTCCCCTACCATAGTCTCCAGCATTCAGGCTCAGTCCTCAGGTTTCATGAGCAGCTGTGACATTCTTCAGGAGGGTCAGTTGCTGGGTTGTGATGTTACACCCAGCCCCAAAGAGTTTTGGGGACCCAATGGGCTAGGCCCTCCTGGTGTAGCCTCATGAGGTAGATCAGAGGAAAGGAAATCCTCTTAAGTTATTAGCATCCCACTGCTTCCTACAGGAGGGGAACCACATCCAGTCTGTTCCTCTGTGTAACATCAGAATGGTGAGAAGTGAGTTGCTTCTCATCCCATTGAGTTAAATTAGGATAAAGTAGGGTCCCATTTTACAAAACCGCTGCCCCAAGCCCATTACAGAAATCTTCCTTGGCCCCTAAGTTTCTGCCTTTGAGCATTTTCGTTTCCTCTAGGCATTTGGGTGCCTATCTCCCATCTAAGCCCCATAGTGATTTGCAAACTAGGGAAGATAGGCATTTGGCCACCTAACTCATGTGCTGGACCTTGAAGGGATCCTCTCTCATATCTTTTAGCCCTGTGGTTTGGGTAATTACCTGGGATGTGGGAGACCACTTTCCCTGACAAAGAGAAAGGATCTGCCATTTCTCAGGTGAGTGCTATGACCACTGAATCTTTCAGTCTATTCGGTGAAAGTCATTGCACTTTAAAGAGTCATTAGAACAGGGGGGACTGGACCCTGAGTCTCCCACTTCCTGGATGACTGCTATGAACAGCAGGCTATAGAGACATTAGCAGGCTGGTGCTCTCTCATCCTCTTGCTGTCTGGTCCAAATGATTCTTAAATTATTTATCTCCTGTGCAACAGCTTCAACAGGACAGACTGAGGGAACCCCACATCAGAATATCCCATAGCTCAGGGGTTAGGGCCATCACCTGAAAGGGAACAGATCCCTGGTCAAACCTGTTCTCCTCATCACGTGCAGGCATCTCGAGTCTCCCACATCCCATGTGAGTACTCTAACCATTTGGCTAATGGACAAAGAGAGCTTCCCTTTCTTCTCCTGCCAGAGTATTGCCAAAATGACGTAGGCTCCTAACTCCAAAGAGAGTTCCTGGCTGTGAATCTCTAAGGGTATGTCTACACTAGCCCCCTAGTTCGAACTAGGGTGGCTAATGTAGGCATTCAAACTTGCAAATGAAGCCTGGGATATTTAAATCATTTGCATGTTCCTGGGTGGGCGCCATTTTTAAATCCCCTTAGTTTGAACTGACTTCCTGTGGCTACACGCATCAGTCAGAAGTTAATCTGAACTAAGTCCTTAGTTCGATTAACTGTTACTCCTCCTGCAATGAGGTGTAACAGTTAATCCGAACTAAAGACTTAGTTCGGATTAACTTCTGACTGCTGCGCGTAGCCGCGGGCAGTCAGTTCAAACTAAGAGGATTTAAAAATGGCGCCGCTGAACATGCAAATGAAGCCTGGGATATTTAAATCCCAGGCTTCATTTGCAAGTTTGAATGCCTACATTAGCCACCCTAGTTCGAACTAGGGGGCTAGTGTAGACATATCCTAACAGAGATACGTGCTGCCTCCTCCTTTACAGACAACATGCAGGGCTTAGTACACATCCCTTTCATCAGCATCTCCCACTGGCAGGCTTTGATGGGTCCCCACCCAGCAAGCTGGCTTTTGTGTATTGCAGTCTAGCAGTATGCCTGGCTGGCAAACAACTGGCAGCGGTGTAGAGGGTATGTGTAGCCTCCCACTGCAGTGAAAAGAAGGCTATGTCCACATCGCAGCATGTAGCCACGTGTGGCAGTGAAGGGCTCTGGCAGAAGGGAGGGAATGGGGAAAGGCTCAGACAGTGGGTAACTGAAGCTTTCCCCCCTTGCTCCCTTCTGCAGAAGTCTTTCTCTGCTGATGGATCCCTTCCCTATCCTGAGAAAAGACTCCAGCAGGATGGAGGCCCTGGGACATTACCCTGCTAATAATAGCAGTGCTGATGGGGAAGGCACTGCTTGGATGAGTAAAGAGCAACGTAAGTTCATATTCTAAGGTTCTAGCAAGTCTTTATTCACCTGAACAGCATATCCCTTCTACACTGCTATTTGCACTCATGCCAGGGGGATATGCAGTGGTACATACACTTCAATGCCGCTGAAAGGCATTTGCTGCCATGAAAGCAGGGGACTGGACTCGACCACTCGAGGTCCCTTCCAGTTCTAGTGTTCTATGATTCTATGTACCTTAAAGTCTCTCTTGCACCATTCATTCTATAGGGTGCGTAGGTGCCTAATTCTCAGGGTTTGTGAACTGCAGTGTGGACCTGTGATTTCCTAGGTGCCTAAAAGTGAGGCATCCCACTGACATGGTATCTGTGAATCTAAGGCTAGGCTGTAATGCTTGCTGGTGCTTTGCACATGTACAGAGCTGAACATTCCCTGCAGGTGAAAAACTCAGCCTCCCTTCCATCCAAGTGTTCCCCAGAATACTAAAGAAAATACTAATTGTGCAGTCCATGTGAGAAATGAATACGCAAATGCTCATGACTCAGTAAAATCAAAGCCAACACAAAAGGGCATCTCTCTTCCTGACAAATTTCAGCAATATCTCCCCAGGCAGTTTGGTGCTAGAGCTTTAAAAACAATTTAAAAATAAATAAATAAATAAATAAATAAATAGATGCAAGAACTCAGTTTATAAAGGAGGAACAGTAGTTCCTCCCAGTCTTCCTACCTGGACTGGGAAATGGCTGACCTGTTTGGTATTTTCGAAGCCTTATAAAATATATATCTAGCAGTGATTACGCCTTGAAGACTGCAACTTAGAAGATGGAATTTTCAGCATGTTAAAAATGTCTGAAAACAGGCGATCAGCATGGAAACACTCAAGAATCATTCCTTAATTACAGCTAGGTTAGCTCTCCAGCATCTCCAGTATGCATGTATCATGCCAGTGTACATTTGAGTGAAGGCAGAAGGCTATTTAAAATGGGGAACAGTGTCTCTGTATTAGATTTGTAATATTTATACAGACCTTATTTGCATGGCTCAGGTTCACTGTATGTTCTAGAGGCATTTTTGCCAAATCTATGCAGTGATATAGATCAGTTAAGTTACATGAATCTGGCCCAGTGTATTTGGACAGGAATTTAAAGTGTAACACTTCCCTCCATACCCTGCATATTAAATCCCATTATTTTGTCATAATAATCAGCTCTCCCCTCTAGTAGCAGAATGTAAGCGGGTTTTTCAAACATCTTGAAAGGAATGGTCACTAGGAGATGAGGTCTTAAAGGCCCTGAAGCTGTAGGTTCAGCTAAATTCATAAGATGTATGTGCTGCTATAAAACCCTCTTCCCCCCAAAAGCTGACCTCCAGTTTGACCAACCACGCTTTAATATTCCTAACTCCAAAGAGTTGGGCATTCCTATTTAGTGTTTGCCTTTGCTAATTCTCGGCAGACAGCCTTAAACTTGGGTTAAGATTTATAGTTTCTTTGAGCATATTAAATAAGACGATAAGACAGAAAGCAGAAAATAATTAGCATGAAAGCAAAGTTTTGAATGCACACTGACAGACTTGTTTGAAATACTGAGAAATATTAGGCTGGCAGGAGCATTCCGGGAGCTACCTGGGATTTACTGACCTAATTTCACAGAATTGTGCTGGGGCTCTAGTTCTATTAGCAAGATTTCTTTAGTATATCTATAAATTATTTGTACAGATCATGTTTTTAAGTGACTTTTAATGTGATGTCTGGTTCTTTGACCTCTGCTTGAGTCTCCCTCTTGGTCTTGAACTCATGTACCAAAAGCAGGTATACAGTAAGAACCTGTGAATGCATTCAATTATTCATTAAAAAGCCATTCTCTCCAAGAGACTTGCATGCTTATATGTCACCTGTTGGATTTAATAACTGTAAGGACAGTGTAGATATTTACAATGCAAAAAAGATAAAGGGAGCACTGAGCTAATCTGGAAAGAGGTTTGACCACTAGGATCCACATCTTACCCTTGAACATGAATGCAAGGTTTGAACTACCCATGAACCCTGTAGTGAAACTCCTTGTAGCAGGAAGGTCCAATGACCAGTTAGATAGTGGTCAGGTTACTATGTTAAGGTCTCTGCCAGCAGAGATGGCATGGAGGGGTCCGATTGGGCTAATTAAGACTGCACTGAAGGAGCTGTAATTACCCCGTGTGCTCTGATTGCTCCTCCAGTGATTTTGTCACTACAGACTCAAGGACAACAACAGACGGAGAGACAGGTCCAGTCACTCTAGTGGGTTCCAACCCAGGTACCTGTAAGTTCAGCAAAGTATCCTGCCAAGTTATTGAGATGCCCCAAATTATGTTTTTCAAGCCATTTGGTTCTCCTCAACTTGGAGCATGGTTGTTGGCTTAGAAAAAGTATGTTGGTCTCCTTGGGTGTGTCTAGACTACAAGGTTTTTTCGAAAAAAGTGGCCTTTTTTTTAAAAAACTTCCCCTGCTTCTAGACTGCTGCCATGTTCTTTCAAAAGTAAATCGAAAGAACGCAGCAGTTTTTTCGACCGCGGAAAACCATTATTGAGGAATAATGCCTTTTTTTTCTAAAGTACTTTTTCGAAAAAAGGAGCTATGCAGTGCAAACTGTGCTTTTTTGAAAGAGAGCATCCAGACTGCCTGGGTGCTCTCTTTTGAAAAAGTGGCTTGCTTTTTCGAAAGTACTGGTTGTAGTTTAGATGCTCTTTTTCGAAAGAGGCGTTTTCAATAGTATCTTTTGAAAAAGCCTCTTTTGAAAGAGGCTTGCAGTCTAGACGTAGGGCTAGTATGTAGTTCACTGAATCTCTTTTTAGGACTTTCTGCTCCCAATTGGGAAAGAAAGGGGACAGAGGTGCTAGAATGAGGGATGTGGGAGGGGTGTGGGAGGTGCTGTAATTATATAAAGGGTTTACAATTTGGTTCAGTGACTTTCAGCTCCCATGCCCCACTAGAAAAAATATTCCAGCACCTGTACAGGCGAGAGTCCTGAGGCAGCTTTGTGAAGGTTGCTTTAGCCTGTGTCACATGTAACCCATTCCCCCTTTCCCTGGATTAATGTGGAAACATGCCATGCATCTGTTGAGGTGCAAAGCCTCCCTATTTAAGTATTGCTCATAGGGTGACCAGATGTCTCTATATTAGGGGCTTTATCTTACAAAGTCAACTATAATTCCCTGGAAAAAAGTGTTCCAATTTTTCACACTTGTTGTATGGTCACCTTGCTCTCCTTCCAGCCTTCCTTCTGTGTGGACCTGTAGATCTTATCATACTCTCCCTGAGATCCAAATCAGAATTTATTATTCAAGCCTGTTTCTTTTATGAGCCAGACTAAATCACTGTATCCAACCACCTCTAAAATTTGGGGTCATAAGGGTTTCAGCAACAAATTTTCAAAAGTAACTGACTAACTTGGAAGCCAAGTCCCATTTTCAAAAGTCATGTAAATCCCATTGACTTTTTAAGAGATATATGATCAGATTTTTAAAGATATTGAGGCACCTAAGGTTACAGGTTTTCAGTAATATGAGCCGGTAGAGTTCAGGGAGGGGCACCTTCCCCTCAGGGTCAGTGGACAGCCACTCCAACCCACTATACATGATTTAGTTTTGGGGGAACTAATAGTGGCTTTGGTCCAAGGCCCAGGCCCTTGCTCAGGGCAGGCAGCAACAAATGGTTTGGTGCCCAGGTCCTTCCTCAGGGCGGGTGACCACAAATAGTTCAGAGCTCCAACCCTCAGTTTGGGGTGGGGCAGCTAGATAAACACTTCAGGGCCCAGCCTTGGTTCAGGGCAGGGCAGCAAGCAAACCGTTGAAAAGCCCAGCCTTGGTTCAGGGCAGAGTGGTGAACAAACAGTTCAAAAGCCTGGCCTTCGTTCAGGGTGGGGCAGCAGGCAAACAGTTCAAAAGCCCGTAGTTGGTTCAGGGTGGGGCAGCAAGCAAATGGTTCAAAACAAACGAATTGTCTTAAGGTGAGCACCCAGCTGGATCCCTTGCTCAGGCGGGGATCCAGTGGATATAGGCTGCAATTTGGGCAGAGCCAAGGGGGGGAGACTGCCACCCGGGAGTGGAGTGGCAGGGGGGACGCAGGCCCACTCCACTCCACTGTCCTGGCCCAGGGCCCTGGTAGCAGCAGAGCAGTCTCTGGGCTCTTTCCACACTCCCCCTCGTGCTGCACCTGGGTCCAGGGCCAATCCCCGGGGCTTCGTCACTCCAGAAGCTCTGGCCAGGTAAGCAATCCATCCAAGCAGTCTGTGAGCAGTGGGCCCGGCAGCCCAGGCCAGTCCTCAGCTTCTCCTGGGTCCAGCTCCTCCACTGGGTGCACAGGGAAAGCTTCTGGCACCTTCAGCTGCCAGGGCTTCACAGGCTTCTCTGGCAGGTCTTTTATATCTCTGGCCCCGCCTCTTGGTTTTTGGCCAGTTGGGTTGTTAGGGCCAGGTGCTACCCACCAAGGCTCAGGGAGGAGCGCCTCCCCCTTGGGGTCAGTAGGCAGCCACCCCGACCCACGACAAGTAGGCTTTTCAGAAGTCCCAAGGCACCAAACTTCCATTAATTTCAGTGGACATTAGGAACCTACGCACTTTTGAAAACACCAGCTCACTATCTAGACACTAAACTACTTTTGGAAATCCCCAACTACTTTTAAAATATATTTTGTGATGATTACAAATAAGTGTAATCATTTTATTCCAGTGGTTTCCAACCTGTGGTCCGTGGGCCCTTGGTGGCTTGCGATGGTACCACAGGGGGTCCGTGGAAAGTTTAAAAGTCCACGCTAGGCCCAATCCTTACTTTTTCTTTTCTTTTTTTCTCTTCCCAAGGGAGGGGGCCCGTGAAATGTTACTAGATTGAAAAGGGGTCCGTATGCTTGAAAAGTTTGGGAACCACTGTTCTATTTTGTCTTCTTCAGTTTCTTTTACAACACCCATCACTATGGTACATTGTCTAAACTCCTCCCAATGAAGCATAAAGCAATGTAATCCACCAGTCCTACCCCCTCATTAACATGGCCAACACTGTTCTATTTGCCAGTGTCTTGTCTGCTGTGATGCAGGTCTCATAAAAGATCCACATGTGGCTTAGGATGGCCTTACACACAAGCTCTCAAAATTATACCACTAGCACAACACAATTTCCCTGAGATCATGAAGAGGAATCTGGCCCGCTTTTTTTTTTTTTTTTTTTTAAAGAGAGGAGATGAACAGGTTCCAATCTGTGAGGACAGAAACGAAAGACAATATTAGGTTTATGGCAAAACTTTCAGATTTCAGGAACAATTTTCCACTTCAGCGATATAGTGTTGTATTCTGAAAGGTAATAGCAATGCATTTGACTCAACTAAACTGTACTGCTAATTAATAGATTTAGCAGAAGTTACATAAAATGACATGGCGAGAGAGATGAAAACATATTCCAGCCTGGAAAATGTATTTTCGCTTAATCCACAATGACCAAGAAAAACATTTATCTCTATGAGCTGGATCCATGTCTACAGAGATGATCCTTTACTCTGTAACACGAGTATATGACCTAATGAGTTAGGCCTCAGGAGTCTGTGTTCAGGTTTGTTTGTATCAAATGAGGACAGACCATCTGGGAGAGCTGACTGGGAGAGACTCGCTGCTCTGTCCTCAGCAGGGAGCTGCTGCTGTAGCTGAGGGAGAAGTGCCCCTCCCCCAGCCAGGCAGCCCCGAATCCCTGGCTGAGCGATTAAGCATCTGTGGGGCCGTGCTACCACACACCTTAGGGGGAACCTTGTTTCAAATTCTCACACCAAATAGGTAGGATTTTTTCAATATTTTAAATTAATATTGCAAAGTCAGAGGCACTGGCTTCTATCACTTTTATATTGTTTTTTTCTGGTGGGAAAATTCATTTGAAAAAGGCGCTATTACTCTAGCTAATGAATGAATTCATTTATAGATGTGGTCTAGTGTGTTAAACATGACATAAAGAGATTATGAAAGATTCATATCCATCCTGAAAAAAGAAAAGCCTGGCTTAAAATAGCTAAAATCTTCCATGTATGAAGGCAGACTCAGGGTTTGTTTTTTTCAAAAATATATGTACATAATTTTATGTCTTGTCAGCTGTGATTTATTTAATGATGGTTCAGCAGTGAGAAAACATTTTCTACCATATCTGGACAAGGTGCTATGCAAATTCAATAATACAACTCCTATTTTGGACTGAGTCACACATTTCTGTGTCAATTTTCTAATTTACTTATTTCTCTACCCTTGGTTTCCAGTTTGGAATAACAGATAAAGTGTCTGTATTGTTTTCTTTGGATCCAGAACTCTGTTTGAGTTGAGAGTGATCAATATGATCTCAAATTAACATAGTGCTTTAGACATTTTTTGTGATATCTATAAAAAACCATAATCCTGAGTCTTCCTTTTACCAAGAACTATTATGAAAGAAATGTTGGACTTTTTTGGAGCTCATTTTTGCATATTTCACTGGAAAGAATATCTGGGGTGAAATACTGATCCTTTAAAGTCAGTGGCAAAATTTCCATTCACAGCAATGGGGCTGTTTCACCCTAAAATTAATATTATATGATATTATTTGAGAATTATTCCACCAATATTCATGTATTTGTTGTATTTCAGTGTCTTTTAGAATATCTATTTGGTTTTAATCTTAAAATGAAACCTATAATTTAAAAATAGAGTAGAAATCGACAATTACTCATTACATTTAAAAATCAGTCAATGAAGTATCAAAAATCTGGTGAGTTAAATCACTGGAAGACAAAAATATAACATCAACTCATTTATGATTATTTATCAGAAAGGTTTGTTCACATTCAATGTCTGAGTGGGCTATTTCTCACAGTAGACTACACTTAAGTTTACTTTAAAATAGCAGCTTTGGGAAGTGGTATCCCGTCTGCGCCACTTCCCACGGTTCCCATTGGCAGGGAACAGTGATCCACAGTCAAAGGGAGAAGCGATTGCTGGTACCTGTGGCCATGCAAGTAAATACAGAGATGGCGGCCTGCCAGCGACTAACGCTGGTGAACCCCTCCCATGTTATTGCCCACCCTGATGTAGGATATGAAGAGAATTGCAAAATGGATTTTGTCAAAAACGAATGTACACAAAATGTATATCTACATCTGATCTGCAATCTGCAAAAAATGATCCACAGATATAAAGTAGAGATCTGCAGATTTGCAGGGCTTTAGATATAAAATGTGGGTGTACATCCATCCATGACTTGCAAAAAAATGGTCCAGGGATAAACATTTCTACTTCTTAGAACCAGATGTGTAATGCTCTAGGGATATGAGAGGAGCTCCTCTGTCCTAAACCAGAACTTGGGGGCCAAGTCAAGGTCCATGCTTCACTGCCATGAACACCACAGGCAGTTACTTTTCTGTGTATATTTGCAAATGTGAAGGTGAAAATGGCCACATTTTGAGTTCAACTTTAATCGACCACTGAAGGGCTGAAACTCAGCTCAGTGCACAAGTCATCTTGCTGCAGGCAGGCTGTCATAATGCCAAAAAATATACTTGAAGGATAGCAACATTTCAGCCTAATACATGCTTTGCATGTCTTATTGCTCCCACAGTCTGTTCAAACCTGCAAACCTGAAGAGAAATAGCAAACAATACCGATATTAAATTATTATATTATCTGATAAAATCCAGCATATTGAAAATGTAGGCTGACATCCCATCTTTAATTTAGGCAATGAACTGTTCATGGCACAATAAAACAGAGTGTCAGTGTTCACTCTGGCTGCCCTGACAGTTGATGGATTTTGTCAAGAATGAATGTTATTACAATGTTGATGCTTTATATAAAATTTCATTTCCTTGTTTATTTGGAGTTTTAAAGAAAAATTATGTTTCACTGATGGGTTATAAAACCCATACTATTAATCTGTGTCCTGAACCTCTCCACCACTGCAAACATGCTACACATTAAAGGATGATAGGGACTAACACCACAAATCCAGATTAGAGCTGGTTGGAACATTTTTGAATAAATAGTTTTTCATCAGTGAATGCTGTTTTGTTGAAGCTGAATTGCTTCCTCGAGATATATCAACTACATTTTGGATTGGGAGTGTTTGGTGGCATGAGGTAGTTCTGAGCTCAATTCCATACAGAAAGAGAGAGAGACAAGCACCAGAATTGAAAACTTGATTTTTTTTAGTCTGAAAATGGACATTTGCTTCTTGGGGGGGAAAAAAGCTTTTGTAATTTTTTTTTTCATTTCAATGCAAAATGAAAACAGATTTCAAAACCGCAAAAGTTGTCATGAAATGGAATTGTTAGACCCTGAGCAGCTCTGATCTGAATGCATCCTGACTGAGTAGCTCCTCCAGTATCAATCTGGGTTGTCAGATCTGAATTTGCCCTGTTGGTTTTGGTTCTGAATAAAAACAAAATATGTGTGTGTGTGTGTGTGTGTGTGTGTGTGTGTGTGTGTGTGTGTTTTAAGAGCTTTTGGCAGTTTGGTTCATAAAAACATAAACATTGCATGGGAACAGCCATACTTATTGAAGTTTGGGTCCTTTTAAGTCTGCTTTGCTTTGTGGTCATGACCATTTTATTAGCACTAGAAAGAGTAGTATTGGGCCAGTGACTCAGAGAAGCAGCCTTCTAGCAACAGTCTTGGGGGGAAAAAATATACCGTAAAGGGAGAGACAAGAGATGGGAGGGTTCTCTGCCAATGTCAGTTTTGTTTTGCAAAAGGTCCCACCGCTATTAGCAAGAGCTGAGCTAATATCATCACTTGCACAGACTGCTTCTGGATCAGGCAATGGCCAAAGGCTAAAACAGTTGCCAGGATAAAACTGGGAGGAAAACAGTTGTGGCATGTGCCCATGATACTATGACTGACTCCCCAGTTGTTGGTGATCAGCAACATATTCTATAATTCATGATAATCAAAAGTATAGTTAAACACAAATATCATCATGTGATACATCATGAATACATATTTTCTGAAATAAAACAGAATCTACTTCAGCTATGTTCCCATCTCTTTTATATTTCACAATGAAGGCACATTCCAATAGGAAAGTTCAAACAGCAGCACATTTTAAGAATATATTAGAAAATATTCTTGGTATATCCTGAACTCATGAATGCAAATACTTGATTATGCTTACCCATTTAGGGAGTGGAAACTGTGCAATGGGATTTGTGTATCCAATCAAAACAAAGCAACATTTTTGGAATTCTGAATACTTATAACCAAGAATTATTCATCTCAATTATTCAGCTGCATCAGCTCCATGTATAGCCAATTGAATGACTCCTAAAGCATAAAACATATTTACAGATAATAGATTGTCAAGACCAACTCCTTCCTCCCCCCCCCCGCCACACACACTAAAAATATGAAACAAACCTTGAAGAGCTCAGCTGTAAAAAGAACCAAAGATGACAGAAACAGGGGGGCGGTGAAGTGTTTTGTCCCTACAACATAGGTATCTCTTCCACTTCTAATGGGAATGGGTTGATAGGGGATGGAATGGGATGGACTTGGACCCTCTCAGCAGCAGCAGAAAAGAGTAAGATTTTTCATCCTAGCTTTCCAGATGTCATTTCAGTCTGGGGGATGGGAATGGTCAAGGGTTGATAAGTAAATGTCCCTAGAAGCAACAGCAGGAATAGAGAGGAGTGGACATCCACTCAAACACCTAGATGCTGCTTTCTGATCTCCTAAACGTTTCTAAAAAATGTTATCCTATCTCTAGCCTTCAGTAGCACTGCAAAATGCACCACTTGCATTAGTTGGATTTTCCATCTGTCCTCCCTCTTTAGTATAGAGAAAACATCTGAGGGGCATCTGAATAGGGAATATCGAATTAATCTAATTTATCATTAGCATTATTTTAGTCTTGGCTTTTCTGCCTAAGAATTAATGGTCTTTACCCGATTTCTGTAATATTCTATGTCCTATGTGCACTTCAACAAAAGAGAGAACGAAAAAGAAATTAGGGTGGTTTTTGTTTGTTTGTTTGTTTGTTTGAGTTTTTTTGCCTAGTCATTTTATGACAGGATACATTTGGGCAAATAGTGAGCCACACACGGATCAGGAGGAGGAGGAAATTGCCTGAAAGGAACTCACAATGAAACTTTACCTTGGATGAAATAAAAGTCCTAATTTACCTGCATGTATTTCAAAAGGAGTTGTATTCCATTAATGGCACTAAACTCCTCAATCTACAGGACAAAGACATTTTGCATACAGAAACTGCTCAGCAAAGACAATTACTGACATCCTACTACCCCCACTACTTTTTGTTCACAGCACACCTCCAGATGTCAGTCACTTGGTGGGGCTGTGGAACTGTCTTCTCTGAGGATAGTAAAGAGACACACACAAATGCCCACATTGTATAGAGTTGGCCCATGCTCCTGCAGTGAAGAGAAGAGTTAGCCCAGATATGAAACATGATCTTCCATGTGTAACTAAAATGAACATATGCTTAATTTGCATGCATTGAAGTGGCCTAAAACTTTTCAGGTTTATGTTACTTGATTGAACAACATTGTAAATAAACCAAATACCCCACCAAGGGATTTGTTTTGCTTAATTTGGCTCTCCAGTGAACATCAGTCACTGTGATCATGCTCCCTCTACACTATGCAAACTGATATCTAACATCAAAAAAATATAGTGCCTTATTCTCAAATGTACAGAACAGATCTAACAGATAAAAAAGTTGTGTTCATCCAAACAAGGGATACTGAAGTCTTGGATCAAAAGGAACTGCTGTAAAAGCCATGAGAAAATTACAATTGAAGCAAACGCACTGTTGAGTGCTATTGAGAATACTTTTTCTTAGTTATTTCAGTGCAGTGTCTATCACTAGCAAGAAAATTTGTTCCATTTTCAGTTATGATTGAATAATTAAATTTAAAAATAGACTGTCTTATTGATTGGTTTTTTAAAAAAATATACCCAGTCTGGGATCTTTTGTTTTATTAAAGATATTCTTTCCATTCCAGGCTTTGAATCTAGATGTCTTCTAAGTAAAATATGCAGAGAGTTTGATTTTCCAATAATATCACAAGTTAGAAGCTCAGATTGATAGATAGTATTTAGAACCAGTATTGCAGTTGAGGGAACAAAAATTTGATGCTCTCTTTTTCCTAAGACCCGCTCTGTTCCAGGGTTTCAGGGAGGACCTTAAGAAAAGGGGTGACAGCTCTGCTTTGGCCATAATTAGTGACACATGCTGTTCAAGGGTGCTGGTCAGAGTCTAATGGTCATAAACATACTGGCTGTGTCTACACTGGCACCCTTTTTCGGAAAAGGGATGCTAATGAGACACAGCGCAATTGCAAATCCACGGGGGATATTTAAATCCGCCGCGGTAGTTGCATGAACATGGCTGCCGCTTTTTCCGGCTCGGGTCTTGCCGAGAAAGCGCCAGTCAGACGTGATCTTGCGGAAAATAAACCCTTTCCGCAAGATCTCTTATTCCTTCCTTGAAAGTAGGAAATAAGAGATCTTGCGGAAAAGGGTTTATTTTCCGCAAGATCGTGTCTAGACTGGCGCTTTTCTCCGGCAAAACCCTGAGCTGGAAAAAGCGCAGTTATGTTCATGCAAATACCGCGGGGGATATTTAAATCCCCCACGGATTTGCAATTGCGCTGTGTCTCATTAGCATCCCTTTTCCGAAAAAGGGTGCCAGTGTAGACACAGCCACTGGGTAAAAACTCTGTCTCATTTCTACTACTCAGGTTGTGCAAATGGAGCAGAAACTTCTCTTTATCTCAGCTTGGCATTGGTTTGTCTATAGCTACACTAGCACACATGTTCAATTACTATACTATGTGTACATGTTCCCTGTACCCACATAGAGTGTCCACATATGCTGTGCTGGACTTGGATAAATACTGTGTACACCCACATCCACACAACTGCTGTTGTTGTACAGTTTTAGTGTGTCCATTTCAGGGATGCAATCACAGGGTTCTGTGACTCACAGGAAGATACTTTAGAACCCACTTTGCTATGTGTGTTGTTAGTATGGTTCCCCACCTTCATACATGGAAGTTCCTGATCACATATCTCTCCTGCCAAAAAAGACATAGAGCAATGTGATGATGCAGTCGTACTCCTACCCCTTATTATGGGACAGGAGCTCATGCAGTGGACTAGGTGATCAGTGGGAACCTGGATGGTATTTGGCAGACATTTCTGACATGCCAAATATGACAGACCTTGAATGGAAAATTTACATTCCTTGCAGGTCCTATTGAGTATATATTGTGAATCCTGTTATTACTTTAGTGGTGTCCATATGTGGACCATCATTTATTGTTCAGAATAATGAGCATGATGTAGGATCACACAAACCTTGGATCACCATAAACAACTTCAGAATTTCCAAATTAAAGAAACAGACTTTCATGAAGCTGTGTGAGAAGCTTGCATCAAACCTCCAGCACCAGACCACTTGATTCAGGGAAGCCATCTTGGTGCAAAAACAGGTGGCTATTGTCCTATGGAACTAGCAACATTAGAAATATCCATTTCTTACTACTTTGGGTTGGCGAGTCCAATGTTGGGATTATAACTGCAAGTTTACAAGGCAATTAACATAGGTATCTACACACAGATGGTCGGCATAAGCAAACTTCCAAAAGTAATATTTGGATTTCAGAGGACTGGATTTCCAAACCGTGCAGGGGTCCTCAATGTTACCAACTTCACAGTACTTCTGGCTCTGAGATGGGGGGGTGTCCCAGAGCTCGATCCTCTGGGTAGCCTTAGAAACAGGCTTCTTTCTTCCCCTCCCAGTGGCTAATGGGAGTTGGTGGGGGAGGCCCTCACACTACTCTGGGTCTTGGCCAAAGGACCCAGTAAATAGCAGTTGTCTTCTGTGTCTTGTTCATTAAAGTTCTGCTGCTATTTTGACTTCCTGAGTCATTCCCTCATGGCCCCACACCACCCTTGCCCTTACCTCAGAGCTTTGTCTCAATGTTCCAGTGTCACCCTATTCAGATTCTACAACTCTTTCTACCAGCCAAGCACTCAGTCTTCTGCAGCTGTCCCACCCCAGAGCTAGCTTCAGTCCTGTCTGCAGTAAAGGCTCCACTGTGAGCTGTCCATGGTACTGCTGCTCTTTCCACAAGCCAATCATCCAGCCTTCACTCATACAGCTGCAAGTGGAATTAGCTGGCTCTGGCCCAGCAGCTTTCGTTATACAGTACTAGCTTGCTGGGCCCTAATTGACTGCTTCTTACTTTGATGCTCCAGGGAGCTTGATGGACTTCTCTACTGCTGTTTTCCTGGAGCAGCATGTTGCAGAACCACAAGCCTCCAGCAGGGGGCTGTGACAGGACAAAATATCAGTGTGCCTCAGCCCCTGTCTGAGAGGTCCCCAGATCTCAAAGGGTATGTCTACACTGCCACCCTAGTTTGAACTAGGGTGGCTAATGTAGGCATTCGAACTTGCAAATGAAGCCCGGGATTTAAATATCCTGGGCTTCGTTTGTATGTTCCCGGCCGGGCGCCATTTTTAAATGCCCATAGTTCGAACTACCTGCCCACGGCTACACGCGGCATGGACTAGGTAGTTCAAATTAAAGCTCCTAATTTGAACTACCGTTATGCCTCCTGCAAGGAGGTTTAATGGTAGTTCGAATTAGCAGCTTCAATTTGAACTACCTAGTCCATGCTGCATGTAGCCACGGGCAGGTAGTTCGAACTACAGGCATTTAAAAATGGTGCCCGCCCAGGAACATGCAAATGAAGCCCAGGATATTTAAATCCCGGGCTTCATTTGCAAGTTTGAATGCCTACATTAGCCACCCTAGTTCAAACTACGGTGGCAGTGTAGACATACCCAAAGGCACTGCCACCCAGTCCTCCAGGTGGCCATACCCAGAGTGGGGAGCCAGGCCCAAATCCATGAGACAGAAGTTGCCACAGTGAGGTGAATGTGGCATAGGCTCATTCTGCAATGCCCTTCTCCCCCATCTCACACCCATTCAGGACCACTCCTCAGTGTTCACTTCTTTTGGAAAAATGGAGGCCTTCTATTTCAGATTTTTCCCTGGCCCCAAAAAACTTCCATGCGGCCCTGTCTTTTGTACAGTCTCCTTCCCATTCAGATTCATTAAAATAGAAGAGCTGTGATTCAGTAATCCCTCTGCAATGTGTCTTCCAAAAGTTATGGTTAGCACTGAAATAGTTATTTTTTGTGCTACTAAGATCTTGACAAAAATTAGATCATTCTAAAATATGCATGATCCCTTTCGAGTATGATGGTAAAACACTATTGTTCTGGGGAAAAGAAAGTGCTTGTTCCTACTTTAGTTTTCTTATACAAGATGAGCACTTCTGGGTGGCTTGAGGACTAGGATCGTGTTATTTTATTTCAAAAGTATTCTACCATTATGTATCTTCTCTGCTTAGAGAGTGAAAATAAAATGGGCATATAATGGAAACTTAAATGTTTGAACACATATCCCCAGTTTGATATACTCAAGAATTGTTGAAATTTCACAATGTAATGCAAAATAAAGGAGATGAGATGAATATCAGGAACTGACTAAAAATAATGGATTAACCAGAGCCATCACATTTGTAAAATATGGGTAGAATTTAAAATATGGGTACACAGATTTAAGAAGAAATTAATAATCTGGATGACAGTTTTTTAATTCTCCATAATTTGAGAGACTGTGGCAATGAATTGTTTCTAAAAGTCCCGTGACAGTCTCTCTCACAGAGAAAAGAGATGTCTGGAAGAGACCTGAATGATGGCAAACAAGCAGCTCTTTGCTTGGAAAAACTTGCAAACTCATTGTCTATCACCAATTAGTGCCAGAATGAACAGCAAGCTTGAAAGCTGTCAATAGTTTATACCTGGAGACACTAAAGTGCAGCAGTCATGTCTGAGAGAATGTCTGGTAGTGAGCAAGATTTCAATTAAATTCAATACAATGCAGTGAAATTCCTATATTAACTGTAATGAAGCTCTCCCTAGACTCAGATGGTTGTTGAGCATTTAAAAGCAGAAAATATGTTTGTCAGCTGGGTGTTTCTTCCTTTTTCCTTCTGAGCTCTCCCACATTTATTAGTGAACATGTGTGTTATCTGGAGAGAGGAATTTCAGAAAGGATTTCAAATCCATGAAAAAATATTCTCTTTCAAAACCAATGGAATGAAATAATGTTTTGAAAATGTTCACACATGCCTCCTCATCTATCAACAAGGACTATTTAGACTGATAGCTGTTACTAGATCCTTTTCCCTCCTACCATGCACACCCCTAAATTGGTCTAATACCCACCTTACTAATGAGGGTACCAGCCATTAAACTGGCAGGTATAGCCTCACTATGTTCCCAGTTGTGTCATCACTCACATTAAAAATTTACCAAGAAAGAACATACAAAAGGGGACCAAATGGAGCTGTTGTATAAAGCCTCCACCCAAATACAGTATCATGTGAATGTAAGTTTTATAACCTTTTGAGCTCTGTAACCTTCCATTATGTGAGAAAGAGATCAGAAGGATTCTTGTGATTCAGCATGATCACACACTTGCTATAAGGAATAATTAGAATACAGGTTGTGTTATAAAGGAAATATGATGAACCATTAAAAGTTTGTGCTAGCAAAAGCTTCATATTGGAAGTAGATTAATACCTTTTGTATGGACAATTGTATCCCTTTTCCCATGTGTGAAACAATTGTGTAGTTCCTGGGGAGGGAGGGTGAATGAGTTTGGAATGTGATTGTTTGGACAGATAACAACTTGTAGGCAGTGTTCCCTCTAAGCTGCAGGGCAGCACAGCTTCACAGGTAAATAATCAGCCCAGCCCAGTCTGTCAGCTCCATGCATGAATCCCTGAGCCTCTGACTGGGTGGGGCTGATTAATGACCTGTGAAGTTGTGCTGCACAGCAGCTTAGAGGGAACATTCCTTCTAGACCCAGTAGTTTCAGAGTCCAGACCGTGGAAGAAGAGGGAAAAGGGGTTGGAAGACTCAGAGGTGTCAAGGTACCATAATTTGAGGCCCAAAACTACGTAAACTAATGCAGAATATTATGGATGACCTTGGAGTGTTAAGGGTAAGCATGCCTTTATAAACAAGACAGCCTTTAAATAACACTGGGAAGGAACCACCAACATACTGATGTCAGATGGCAAAGAAAAACAACTTCCATATAAATAGATGTTAAAATGGTGATTGATTAAGAACTGATGCAGCAAAATGTATAGACTTAAATGAGGGAAAGTCCTATAAAAGATGGGGCATCTTGCAGGAATCTCCAGATCTTGTCTTGTCAAGGTCAGAGTGTCAGTCTGGATCAAGAGAAGCCCCTGCTCCTCTCCCTCGCATTTAACTTGCCTGGCCAGTGAGTTAATGTGAGCAGCAGGCTGGTAACTTTAAGCTAAAGCAAGATGGGGTTTGTTTGTATATGAGTGAATGGATGTATGTGTCTGATCAGGTTCAATCCCTTTTCCTTTTAATTCAACAGTGGCATTTAATAAAAGCAATATTAGTGCAACTGTGGGTTGGTCTTTAGTGAAAATAAGGTAACAGGAGCAGTCTGGCTCCCTATTCAAAAAGTAACATTCAGGAATCGAAGCTTGGAAGTTGAATATGCTGGATACTGGAGGGAAATAGTGCCCCATTCTTGGGGATACATTGAGCCCTTCTATCATGATCCCTTTGGCCTGTACATGTTTGGTGTCTAAAAGAATGTCTGTTTCCAACAGTCATCTGAGAGAGCAAGCATAGATCACCATGAATCTGCATGAATGAAAAAATAAAGAGAGAGACCTCGATGTGAAATTCAGAGCTCAATATAAATAGAAAACTAAGTGTCCAAAGTAGTCACTTACTTTATCTACATCAATGTGGAATTTATTTGTTGTATAAAGATTGTGCTGAACTTTTGCAGGATATTTAGTAGCATAGAAATATTACTAAGTTGTTTTAGTTTCCAGTACTGTACTTTACATTGTAGTACCGTTTTTTGATCATTTCAAAGGTAGAAAAGGTTAATAGTTTATTAACTGATGCATTCAGCATAGAAAAAGGGGGAGACAATTCCCAAAATAATTTTTCTTTTACAATAGAGCATCCTATTGTATTGTTCAAATCCAAATCTTTAGGTAGGTAGGGCAATAGAATGTGTGTGGGTGGTTTGCATGTCTTCAGAGTGGCACGAATGAATATGTTGACAGAAGTACTAATTAATACTCAGGCACATTTCACAGTAAATAACTTGATGTACAGACCTTCAATAATGGCTTTTCCTCACGAAACAAGGTGTGTTATGGGAATAACAGATAATGTAGGTATTACTTCAGTCTTCGAGAAATTGTGTAGGTAGTTCTATGAGCTGAAACATGTGTAATCACTTTTCAAGTTCACCTTCATTTTAAAATGATCAATACAATATTTGGGCTATTTTCTTGGTGAAGTTTCATATTTTATTTTCTGAAAAAGTTATTGGGCAAATTCTAAATTGTACCAATGTCCTGGTCAACACAACCCCCCACCAGCAAACAAACAAAAGCTTCCAGAATCCTCAAGGGGTATCAGAAGTGAGTAGGTAGATGGACTTTTTTTTAAAAAGGTTGCCACGGCACATTCTTAAAAACTATCAGCAATCTGCATATAGTTTATGACAAGGAGTAGAAACCCATATTCAATAATTAGGCTGTATCTAGACTGGCAAGTTTTTCCGCAAAAGCAGCTGCTTTTGCAGAAAAACTTGCCAGCTGTCTACACTGGCCGCTTGAATTTGCGCAAGAACACTGACGATCTAATGTATGGTTGTCAGTGTTCTTGCGCAAATACTATGCTGCTCCCGTTTGGGCAAAAGCCCTCTTGCGCAAATGTATTTGCGCAAGAGGGCCAGTGTAGACAGTTCAGGACTGTTTTGCACAAAAAAGCCCCAATGGTGAAAATGGCGATCGGGGCTTTCTTGCGCAAAACCGCGTCTAGATTGGCACGGATGCTTTTCCGCAAAAGTGCTTTTGCGCAAAGCATCCGTGCCAATCTAGACGCTCTTTCGCAAATGTTTTTAACGGAAAAACTTTTCCGTTAAAAGCATTTTCGGAAAATCATGCCAGTCTAGACGTAGCCTTAATGTCTCCTTGTGTTCATGCTACCCCTAATACTATCCATCAACTTATTCATGTACGATTTCTAGTACTCCTTCCATTTACTTTGTGATCTCTATTTCAATGGGAACCTCTTACTTGGCTCACCACTAAAAACAAAATGATAAGGTCACCCATTGTGACAGTCAGTACCCAGACTGACAGACAGTCAGTGCATCCATTTTCCAAGACTGTGACATATTTTGTAAAATGTATGTCTTGTGGAGTATGATTTAAAAACTCATGATTTGCTGAACATTATTGTCCCGGTAAAATATGTGTTGCAACATTTATGTGAAATTGTAAAGTACTTCTGTATAAGACATGTTCCATATTTAGGAAAACTGTCACAAACCGGTTCCTCAGAAACAAAAGGGAACCTGACACCTCAGGCAGCTGTCAACATAATCAAATCAATAATCACCTAGTTAAGTGGCCATTCTTGGGGGGGAAGAAGGGTGTGAGCAAGAAATTTACATTTTGGCAATGGAACAGATGGAGAATCCTGTGCAAACAGGCTGGGTGCTGTCTGAACCCCAGGTTGAGATGATTTTCAATGAGGTGGAAGAGAGATAAAAATGAGGAAGAGTCTCCAGATTCTCTCTCTCTTTTCATCTCTACCCATGGCATCAAAACCACTTGAAAAACTGAGGGAGTGTTCCTGGCTGCAGGATATATAGCCAGGCTGCTGTAAGCATGTGATAAGAGAAACATTTTTGCTTCAGGTTCACTTAGATTCTTAAGTTACATATTAGTTTGTGTTTTACCTTTTATTTCTTTGTAACCAATTCTGAGTTTTATGCTTCATTATTTGTAATCACTTAAATTCCACCTTTCTGTAATTAACAAACTTGTTTTATTGTTTTATCTATGTCTGTGTATTTGGACTGAACTTTTGGGGAAATTCCATTTGAGGTCATTGATATTTTCTGTTGATGAAATGATGGGCTTATATGAGTTTGTATTGTGCAGGAGAGTGCTCGGCAGTACACGATTCACATTTCTGGAGATGAGTCAGGAATGGGAATTTGCCGATATTGCTCTGTAATTTACTTCATGGGTGGCTGGCTGACTACCTAGAACATTCACACAACATATATTGGGGTGAATTATATGCTGCAGGCCATGTGTGCACAGACCAGGAGTGGTTGCTCTCATAGTGAAACAGTATAAAAGGAACCCCAGGTTGGAGAATTGAGCAGACACAGCTGTTCAACAGTCCAGGATGCCATACCCATCATTGTGTTATCTGAGCCCTTCTATGGAAAGTGAACATAAACGGACAATTGAGTAGAACCAAAAACCTATGTTCTTTAGTGCTTTGAAGAATTATGCTAGCACAAGGGATTTTCAGATAAAATATTTTAATTAGATTGTTGATAGTTACAGTATACAAATTAGTAAATCTATTAACAATAAAAGGATATAAAAAAACAAGGTAATGTACATTCAATCAAACACTGGTCTCTATAGATATGAATACAAAATAGTCATAGACAGGATATCAGGATGTGGGATATTGGCATATTTGATGTAGACAGGTACGTAATAATTATGAAAATAAATTTTGCATTTATCTGAAGAACTCTGAGGCTTTAAAAGTATTTAAGTCAAAGTAACCCCATCACATAGTTAATATACTTATTTTACGCATGTGAACAAATTGAGAGAGAGGTTATTATGGGCTCTGTTCCCTGTAAGCTGTGTGGTCATGCAGCCACCCAAGAAGGAATCAAGTGCTGCACACTGGTTAGTAGCATTGTGCATCACTGTCAGCGTGTGCTTAGGTGCCCCTCCACATGCTGTTTTGCAGATGCCTAGCTCCTAACCTCCGCCTTGAATCTCCTAGCCAGCTGCATCTGGGAACTTCCTGTTGTCTGTGTGTGTGTGGAGGGGGAGAGACGTTGATGTGAAGCTATCGCTTCTCCTCACTTATGTACTCCATCTCTGCAGAACTGGGAAAGGAGGGCAGGGGACAAAGGAGCAGGAGGTAAGTGAGGAAGTCGGATACCGGGAAGAATCACAAGGAGGAACGAGCAACAAAGGAGGACCCCTGATTCGGATGGAGAAGGCAAGGCGATCAACTGGTTATCTAAGGTGTTTGTACACCAATGCGAGAAGCCTGGGAAACAAACAGGAAGAATTAGAAGCCCTGGCCCAGTTAAAGAACTATGATTTGATTGGAATAACAGAGACTTGGTGGGATGACTTGCATGACTGGAGCACTGTCATGGAAGGGTATAAACTGTTCAGGAAGAACAGGAGGGGGAGAAAAGGAGGAGGAGTTGCATTGTATGTAAGAGAGCAGTATGATTACTCAGAGCTCCAGCATTTAGAGGGAGAAAAGACTGTTGAGAGTTTATATGTTAAATTTAGAGGTAGAAGCAACAGGGGTGACGTTGTGGTTGGTGTCTGCTATAGACCACCGGATCAGGTGGATGAGGTAGACGAAGCTTTCTTTGGACAACTGAGAGAAGCTTCCAGATCACAGGCCCTGGTTCTCATGGGCGACTTTAATCACCCTGACATCTGTTGGGAGACCAATACAGCAGTACACAGACAATCCAGGAAGCTTTTGGAAAATGTTGGGGATAATTTCTTGGTACAAGTGCTGAAGGAACCGACCAGGGGCCATGTGCAGCTTGACCTACTGCTCACAAAAAGGGAGGAACTAGTAGGGGAAGTAGAGGTGGGTGACAACCTGGGAAGCACTGATCATGAGATGGTAGATTTCAGGATCCTGACCAAAGGAAGAAGGAGAGTAGCAAAATACACACCCTGGACTTCAGAAAAGCAGACTTTGACTCCCTCAGAGAACTGATGGGCAGGATCCCCTGGGATTCTTACATGAAGGGGAAAGGAGTCCAGGAGAACTGGCAGTATTTTAAAGAAGCCTTATTAAAGGCACAGGAAGAAACCATCCCGATGCACAGCAAGAAAAGCAAATATGGTAGGCGACCAGATTGGCTTACCGGGGGCATCCATGGTGAGCTTAAACACAAAAAGGAAGCTTACAAGAAGTGGAAACTTGGACTGATGACTAGGAGGAGTATAAATATATTGCTCAAGAATGCAGGGGAGTTATCAGGAAGGCGAAAGCGCAATTGGAATTGCAGCTGGCAAGGAATGTGAAGGATAACAAGAAAAGTTTCTACAGGCATGTTAGCAATAAGAGGGCAATCAGAGAGGGTGTGGGGCCCTTACTGGATGAGGGAGGTAACCTAGGGTATGTCTAGACTACATGCCTCTGCCAACAGAGGCATGTAAAATAGGCTACCTGACATAGTCAATGAAGCGGGGATTTAAATATCTCCGGCTTCATTAAAATAAAAATGGCTGCCGCGCTGTGCCGGCTCAGCTGATCGTCAGCACAGCGCGGCAGTCAAGACGCAGATTGGTCGACAGGGGAAGCCTTTGTCGACCACTTCCCTATGCCTCATGAAACGAGGTTTACAGAAGCGGTCAACAACGGCTTCCCCTGTCGACCGATCCGCGTCTTGACTGCCGCGCTGTGCCGACGATCAGCTGAGCCGGCACAGCGTGGCAGCCATTTTTATTTTAATGAAGCTGGGGATATTTAAATCCCCGATTCATTGACTATGTTGGGTAGCCTATTTTACATGCCTCTGTCGGCAGAGGCTGTAGTCTAGACATACCGCTAGTGACAGATGACGTGGGAAAAGCGGAAGTACTCAATGCTTTCTTTGCCTCTGTCTTCACAGACAAGGTCAGCTCCCAAACAAATGCACTAGGAAATGCAGTATGGAAAGGAGGTGGGCAGCCTTTGGTGCGGAAAGAACAAGTTAGGAACTATTTAGAAAAACTAAACATACACAAATCCATGGGCCCTGATTTAATGCATCTGAGGGTACTGAGGGAGTTGGCAAATGTCATTGCAGAGCCTTTGGCCACTATCTTTGAAAACTTGTGGAGATCGGGAGATATCCCGGATGATTGGATAAAGGCAAATGTAGTGCCCATCTTTAAAAAAGGGAAGAAGGACAATCCAGGGAACAACAGACCTTACCTCAGTCCCTGGAAAAATCATGGAGGGGATCCTCAAGGAATCCATTTTGAAGCACTTGGAAGAGGGGAAAGTGATCAGGAATAGTCAACATGGATTCACGAAGGGCAAGTCATGCCTGACCAATCTGATTAGCTTCTATGATGAGGTACCTGGCTCTGTGGATATGGGAAAGTCAGTGGATGTGATATACCTTGACTTTAGCAAAGCTTTTGATAAGGTCTCCCACAATAATCTTGCCAACAAGTTACGGGAGTATAGATTGGATAAATGGACTGTAAGATGGATAGAAACTGGCTAAACTTTCAGGCCCAACAGGTAGTGATCAATGGCTTGATGTCAGGTTGGCGGTCGGTTTCTATCGGAGTGCCCCAAGGATCTGTTCTTGGACAGGTTTTGTTCAACATCTTTATTAATGACCTGGATGAGGGGATGGATTGCACCCTCAGCAAGTTTGCAGATGACACTAAGCTAGGGGGAGAGGTAGATAAGCTGGAGGGCAGAGATAGGGTCCAGAGTGACACAGACAAATTGGAGGATTGGGCCACAAGAAATCGGAGGAGGTTCAACAAGGACAAGTGCAGAGTCCTGCACTTGGGACAGAAGAATCCCAAGCATTGTTACAGGCTGGGGACTGAATGGCTAAGTAGTAGTTCATCAGAAAAGGACCTGGGGATTACAGTGGATGAGAAGCTGGATATGAGTCAACAGTGTGCCCTTGTAGCCAAGAAGGCTAATGGCATACTAGGTTGCATAAGGAGGAGCATTGCCAGCAGATTCAGATGAGTGATTATTCCCCTTTATTCAGCTCTGGTGAGGCCACATCTGGAGTACTGTGTCCAGTTCTGGGCCCCCCACTATAGAAAGGATGTGGACGCATTGGAGAGGGTCCAACAGAGGGTGACCAAAATGATTAGGGGGCTGGAGCGCATGACCTATGAGGAGAGGCTGAGGGATTTGGGTTTGTTTAGTCTGCAGAAGAGATGAGTGAGGGGGGATTTGATAGCAGCCTTCAACTTCCTGAAGCGAGGTTCCAAAGAGGATGGAGAAAGGCTGTTCACAGTAGTGACGGATGGCAGAACAAGGAGCAATGGTCTCAAGTTACAGTGGGAGAGGTCTAGGTTGGATATTAGGAAAAAATACTTCACTAGGAGCTTGGTGAAGCAGTGGAATGGGTAACCTAGGGAGGTGGTGGAATCTCCATCCCTAGAGATGTTTAAGTCTCGGCTTGACAAAGTCCTGGCTGGGTTGATTTAATTGGGATTGGTCCTGCCTTGGACAGGGGGCTGAACTTGACGACCTCCTGAGGTCTCTTCCAGCTCTGTGATTCTATGATTCTATGACACGAGCAGGAGAAAGAAAGGATGGTCAAATGCACCAGAATGTGTATCAATAATTGCTGACCACTGACCAACAGCTGGAAACTGTGACAGCTGAAAAATCTCTTTCCACAACAGTGCAACATAATAGCATAAGGTTACATAGAGAGAGAGTCTAACTGGCATAAAATTCACAATTGTAGAACAAGGATTTTTGTTTTAATGATATTCTTTGCCCGAAAACTGTCATTCTATCAATTTCTCTACAAATAGTTGGTTCTGAAAGTGTAACAGTTCCACAAAGCAGCTCTGCTGTGGAACTCATGGAAACGTCACAGAGCATGTAACATTTCCCCAAGGAGGTAGCTTATTAACTGTAGGGGCTCCCTCTGGTAGCAGCTCACTAGGTTTCTGAAATAACCCCAGGGAAACAAAGTGCTTTAGTTTTCTCCATTTTTCAGGGAAGATCTGTTGAGCAAGAACAGCTAAACATTGTATATAATTAGTCCACTGATTTTCAGTTAAATGGTGAAAAATCATATTAGGAAATTAAAGGAATATTTCAGCTTAACTAATAAAGTGTATGTAAGATTCTAAAAATACATCTTTTTAATAAATATAGGAACACACACACACTCCCTGTCTTGGAATGTCCATTTTCCATCTCTCATTTGCTGTACCAGCAGGTTGCATTTTGAACATTAGATTTAGTTTGTTGCAGAGGAGACTTTAGGTTCCCCCACCTCCCCCCAAAAAATTGAACATTGCAGAACTAGCTTATCTTCCATTTGATTTATGATTAAAACTCTTTCAACACATTCCACTTACCAGCTCTGAAAAATCTGCTGAGTGTCAAAGTGAAAGAAGAGAGAGAGGAAGACAGTAGCAGGAAGAAGTATTTTGCAAGCGCTTGGGTTAAGAGAGCTGTGAACCAAACTGAAAAGGAAAAACACTGATAATTGTGGTGCTAGAGTTGAGGTTTTCTGAATGTGACATTATTATGGCTTGCCAGGAGGAGAGTAGAACTCGTTTGTCTTAAGGGACTGTCCCAGAAGATTTATCAACTATGACAAGCCACCCTAAAAAGAAAAGCCTGCCTTTCCATTTTACTGACTCTCCTTTATAATGAGAGCATTTGGGACCACTTAACTCAAACATTTAACTATTTTTAACAACACTTTTTAATTTGCCTATTTTAACATGTAGAATAAGATAAATAGAAGACAATCTCTTATGAGCTCACATAAAGCATGGATTTCTTCATCTCCGTCCACAGGAAACTCTAATTATTAGCTCTGTAGTACATACCCAAAGTATAATTCTGTAATTGTTTGATGATTTGAAGAAGTGGCATTTAAATAACACACTTCATGATATAAATATGTGCTAACACATGTAGGATGTGTGTTCCAAATCTGGGGCCTTTATTGATGTCAAATTACCTTAATTTTCAAATGTGTAGTAGAGATACACATTCAGAGGAGTTATCAGTGTGAGAAACTGCAAAAGTATGTGAAATACACATTCTATCATAAAGTCTCACCATTTATAATGCAACTCAGACCACTTCATTGGATTTCTGTGTACTTATCCAGATCCTATAGGTTACATTTCATATGTTAAGAGTGATCAGATTTAAACAATTACCTGAGAAACATCCCCCCCACAACCCACTGGCCTGAGGCCCAGACTCAATATACAGTCCTATTCAGGTGACAGGTTTGACATCTGATATCTTGCAGTTTTGTAAGCCTAGAAATAGAAGTATTTTACTATTGGCAACACAGACTTTTAAAGTTCCTGTAGACCTTCTTAGATATAGAAAACTCTCTCTTAGGTCACCCTTTAAAGTTTAATGTGTCTCAGACTTCCAAGATACAAATTAGTGTTGTGCCTGCTTGAAAACTGGGAATATTCCCTTCTTCATTTCTATCCCTTTAATGTTCATAGATATAAACATCTTCATTTCTATCCCTTTAGCATCCATAGATATAAAAAGATCATTCCTTCAAGATAGGTATTAGAAAAATTATCAGAGGATTACAATTGAATCTATACCATATTGTATCTTGAATAAGTGCCATCTGGAGAGAAGGAAACATTTTGTGGAAGAATGGGTTTTTTAAAGATAAGTCCCCTCCAAAATGTTTTATCAGCCAGAAGATGGTGATATAATCAAAGGTAGATGTGGAGCTGCAAGAGCCATGTGATAGATTGTGGAACCAGGTGATAAAATCCATTGTCATGCAACAAATATATTTATTACACATTTCTGTGATTGATTGCATTGCTCTGTAATTGTCACATGGATAGCAGTTCTCACATATGGTATAATCTATATTGCCAACCCTAAGAATTCCAAGTTCCAACTTCATGAGAAAGGCTGAAAAATCATGAGATTTTATAAAAACATACGTGGATTATTTTGACTTAATGTTTGATTCTACTGAAGACTCCAAATGGTTTAAAGTTTTATTCTGAAATTATAAGATATAACTGTTTACTTTTTTAATGTGAGAATTTCAGCTCTTGGTTTTTGTCATTTGACTTCAGATGAGGCCAAGAAAGATACCAACCATCCCAAAGAGTTGGTAACACTGTATAGTATATATGGTCCTGCAGTTCTTACTTGTAGACACAAAATTACAAGAGCAATTCTAATAAAACTGGACGATAGCTCAATTAAAGTTACAATAACTAACTTTCACTACTGATGGCACTGAAAGGATATGTACTGTCTAGAATCACACAGAAATGGCATTCATTTCCTTTCTAAACTAATATATATCGATTAAATGCCCAATCCTGTCCCAGTGTAGGTCAGTAATAAAGCTCCCATTGGCAATGGGACCATGATTAGTGGAGTGACTCGAGCAGACAGATTTAAAATCAATAGCACCCAATTTTAAGCAATTTCAATTTCAATTTGAAAATTGCTAATGTTTTCTTCTATTAATATAAACCTTTAAATTAATTATAACAATTATCACAGCCAACATATCCCTTATATTCCACTCCAAAAGCAATCCTTTGAAAAGAGGGTGGGGAAAAGTATTGCCTTAAGTGGATTTGAGCAATGGTTCTAATAATGTTGGTAGGTAGTTTGTAGATACCATGATGGCACATTCATCACTGGAAGTCGCTGGAAGTACACAATTATAACACTAAATAATGAAATAGGGAATGGAGAATCAATTATAAAGTATTCAGGTAATATTTGACAGTAATTTTTTATTTCAGAGGCACCACTTCCATTAGTAATTTGTCACCTACAGTGGCTCATAAATGTTTTGTTCAACTTAATAATAGGGGGCTACATCTACACTGCAGGCTTTTTGCAAAAGAAGCTTTTTGCAGATGAGATCTTCCGCAAAAACTTCTTGCACAAAAGCGCATCCATTCTACAAAAGCGCATCGCAAAAGCAATGCTCTTTTGCACAAGAGAGTGTCCACACTGCATGGACACTCTTGCACAAGAAAGCTCTGATGGCCATTCACAGAATGGCCATCAGAGCACCTGTGCTTTTTCTGATAGGCTCTTTTTGCGCAAGAAACCCCTGTTGAGCATCTACACACATTTTTGTGCAAGAACTCTTGTGCAAAAAGGAGTTATTCCTCGTAGAAAAAGGTATACCTACACAGCAAAAAGCCCTCTGTTCTGCCATTCTACTGTAAATTTTCTTGTGCAAAAATGCTCTTGAGGTGTAGACGCTCTGCAGGTTTTTGCACAAAAGCCCTGTAGTGTAGACGTAGCCCAAGTGTATCAAGAGCATCTACTTTTTGTTTTCCTTTTGTGGTTTTGACATCCCTCAGATGCACTAAATGAAAAGGTGTAGTGATTTTTAAGCTGAAAATCCCTTTACTTTTCTTGTATTATAGAATATGAGCCAGTTACTTAGAGCTATTAGGGTATGTCTAGACTACATGGCTCCGTCGACAGAGCCATGTAGATGAGTTTACTAGATGTAGCAAAATGAAGCGGCGATTTAAATAATCGCTGCTTCATTTACATCACCAAACTGAGTGAGTGGGCACAAAATGGCAAATGAAATTTAATGTGGATAAGTATAAAGCAATGCACGTTGGAAAAAATAACCCCAACTATACGTACAGTATGATGGGGGCAAATTTGGCTACGACAAATCAGGAAAGAGATCTTGGAGTTATTGTGGATAGTTCTCTGAAAACTTCCACACAGTGTGCAGTGTGCAGCGGCGGTCAAAAAGGCAAATAGGATGTTAGGAATTATTAAGAAAGGGATAGACCCAGAATATCTTACTGCCCCTGTATAAAACTATGGTACGCCTACATCTTGAATACTGTGTATAGATGTGGTCTCCTCACCTCAAAAAAAGATATTTTGGCCTTAGAAAGGGTTCAGAAAAGGGCAACTAAAATGATTAGGGGTTTGGAAAGGGTTCCATATGAGGAGAGATTAAAGTGACTGGGACTTTTCAGTTTAGAAAAGAGAAGACTAAGGGGGGATATGATAGAGGTATATAAAATCATGAGTGGTGTGGAGAGGGTGAATAAAGAAAAGTTATTTATTAGTTCCCATAATAGAAGAACTAGAGGACACCAAATGAAGTTAATGGGTAGCAGGTTTAAAACTAATAAAAGAAAGTTCTTCTTCACACAGCGCATAGTCAACCTGTGGAACTCCTTGCCAGAGGAGGCTGTGAAGGCTAGGACTATAACAGAGTTTAAAGAGAAGCTAGATAATTTCATGGAGGTTAGGTCCATAAAAGGCTATTAGCCAGGGGATAGAAATAGTGTCCCTGGCCTGTTTATCAGAGGCTGGAGAAGGATGGCAGGAGACAAATCACTTGATCATTGTCTTCGGTCCACCCTCTCTGGGGCACCTGGTGCTGGCCACTGTTGGCAGACAGGCTACTGGGCTAGATGGACCTTTGGTCTGACCCAGTACGGCCATTCTTATGTTCTTATGTTATGTTCTTATCAAAATGGCGGCCGCGCTGTGCCGACGATCAGCTGATTGGCACAGCGGGGCAGTCTAGATGCAATGACAAGGGAAGCCTTTGTCGACCGCTCGCATGCCTCCTCATGAAACGAGGTTTACCAGAGCGGTCGACAAAGGCTTCCCTTGTCGACCGCAGAGCGTCTAGACTGCCCCGCTGTGCCGATCAGCTGATCATCAGCACAGCGCGGCGGCAATTTTGATGTAAATGAAGCGGCGATTATTTAAATCATTGCTTCATTTTACTATGTCTAGTAAACTCATCTACATGGCTCTGTCGACGGAGCCATGTAGTCTAGACATACCCTTACTGTGTAAAGCAATCAGACGTTGGCCTTTCTCTGTAACCCAAAGCTATCTGAATGTGCAGATGCATAACAGAGACTATAGGCCCAGTCCTTCAGCCACTGAACCTTCAGCCACTGAACCAATGTACATTTTGCTATCAAGTATTGCTAACAAAGCAGTGCTTTACTTGATAAGAGTATACTAACACTGTACAATATGAGCTATCAGACAGTTCTCAATTCAAAGGAAAAGGATCTCTCCATACACTGTGTAAGTTTTACATGAGAGAACATTTAGAGATAAATCACTATTTTACTGTCATTTTCTGTGTTACTCTTATACCTCCTTTCTCATTACAATTGATTACCACCGGGCATTTCCAGACCTGATGTTTTTATTGATTATTATATTTAGGGGCAAATTTTCCTCCCCATCTTTGAGTTCAAAAGTCCCCTATCTTGGAGGAAGTGAAGCTGTGCTTCTGTGAACAGGGAGGAGGAGTATCTCTGTGACATTTCACTGCACCTAAATGCCTGGATAGAGTTTTGGAACTAAACCAAAGTAGGCAGTAGGTGGATAGACAAATGAATGGACACTTTGGCTATGTCTAGACTGCACTCTTAAATCGGAAAAAGATATGCAATTTGCGCTACACAAATTGTGTATCTTTTTTCAATTTAATTTTGAAAGAGGCTTTTTCAAAATTTGGTGTGTCTACACGATGCCAAATTTTGGAAATAAGTGCTTTTTCGAGCCATCCCTTATTCCTCATAGAACGAGGTTGCAGGGATGGTGAAAGAGCGCGCCCGTTCTTTCAATTTTTTTTTTGAAAAAGCGGACATGTTCCTTTCCAGTATCCTGAAAAAGCAATGCAGTCTAGATGTAGCCTTCCAATGGCATTCTCTCCTCTGGCTCCACAGTTTATACCCACTGTTGCTCTGCAAGAGCAGGAATTCCTTAGCCAACTAGCCCTCAGGCTAGGATATGAAATGCTACACTTGTTCTTGGGCTGGGGACTATGCATAAATTGGCTACAAAGTATGTGTCCACACTGCAGCTGAGAGCAAGCCCACATACTAGGTTGCCAGACTGGACTAGCAGGGCTCGAGCTAGTGCTAGAAGGGCTCAAGCCACCATGCTAAAAATAGCAAGGTGGATTTTCCAGCTTGGTCTGGACCTTCATCTCTCAATCCAGGGGTCAGGTGGGCTTGTGAGTTTGAATGCCTCAGTGGTTCTCAAAACTAGGATATTGGTAAAACTTTAAAAACAACAAATAGACTAGTAGCACCTTAAAGACTAACAAAACATCTAGGGTATGTCTACACTTGCCCCATAGTTCGAACTAGGGAGGCAAATGAAGCATACCGAAGTTTCTAATGAAGCGTGGGATTTAAAAGCCGGTAGCCCGAATTAACTGCGGCGTGTGTAGACGGTAGTCAATCAGAACTCTTCCTCAAATTAACTGTTACTCCTCATTGCACGAGGAGTAACAGTTAATTTGAGGAAGAGTTTTGATCGACTACGCGTCGCCTACACGCGCAGTTAATCTGGCCACCGCTAAAATGGTGACCGGCCGCAAATATGCTAATCAAGCGCGGGATATATAAATCCCGCGCTTCAATAGCAACTTCGGTATGCTTCATTTGCCTCCCTAGTTCGAACTAGGGACAAATGTAGACCTACCCCTAGATGGTATCATGAGCTTTCGTGGGCACAACCTACTTCTGTTAGTCTTTAAGGTGCTACTAGTCTATTCATTGTTTTTAAAGTTTTTCCTGTTACAGACTAACTCAGCTACCCCTCTGAAGATTTTGGTGACTCCCTTCTTACACAGCAAGAGGACCTCCATTGTATATATTAAATACATTTTTATATTTACTACTACTATAAAAGCCGCAGGCAAAGAGGGGTTTAGGAGTGGAGGCTGACAGTTCATGACCCCAACATAACCTTATGACGCCAAGTTTGAGAACCCCATAGATTCTACCTAAATCAGAATGCCTACATTGCTATTTTTAGCATGCTTGCTCTAACACTGTTATTGCAAGTGTGTCTACTTGGGCTGGAAGACGCAATGCTAGGAGCAGTGTAGACATACTCAAAAGGTGTTTTAAGCATCATTATGAGTAGACTTGGTAGGAAAACTTCAACAGAACCATCTTCTGTCAGAATACACAGATCCATTGAAATAGAAATGTGTCACAAAACCATGCTGATCTTGAGAAAAAAAATGTGTTAGAGAAAATGGGGGAGGAGTATTGATATTGTCAAAATGAAACATTTCACGTTTTCCTTTTAAAATGATTTTTCATGTTGAACCATTTTTAATTGTACTATAATCTACAACATTTTAAAGAGACAAAAATAAAAATATTTGACTGAATTGGTTTTTTTCCTTTTTTCAAAATTCTCTTTGGAGAAACAATACTTTGGGGATTTGTTCTGACTCATAACTAAAATAAATTTTGAAATCTCAAGATCCTCTGTAAAACAGTTCTGTTCTCCTCCTAGTTCTAGCTATCAGCTACTGTTATTTAGAACTTGCTTCTGAAACTCACCCCTCTGCTTGGTCTGATGTAAACCATACTTGTTCAGAATAGGAATTCTGAGTAAGACTGAAAGGAATGATGCTTGGGATTGAAGTGCAGTGGTGCTTTGTTTTGCTGTGATATCTATTGACCAATATGGCTGACAATCATGTTATTCTGTGAAGCAATATTCCTTATGTGACTGTTATTTGATTATGTGAGTAACCACAAGTTGTGAACAGGGTTTTTTAGTATATGGTTTTATTGAAATACAAAATTAGTAAATAATAATCCTAAAAAATCACCCCTGAATATACAGATTTTTTTAATCTTTGCCCTATTCAGGATGAATTAATTCCATGTGAAATTCAATTTATATTTTGAGAGAAATGCCTTTAGAGAGACATGAAAAACTCTACAAATATTGTCATCATCCTAAAGCATATTGGTACTTTACTCCCTAGCTTTATAAGTGGTTCTAAATGATTCAGTTTGGAAAATGCTACGTTCATTAATGTAATAGTGCCCTCTATGTTCCAGAGACTGCATTGAGGTATATTAATCTTTGACAGTTTATGAAACTTACTTTAAAAAAAAATAAAATCCATAATACCTTTTAGGTTAAATTACCTTTTTAACTTGTTTATCATTTAATTTTATTGTCAAGTTCCATGAAACCAAAGAAGATTTAACATTTTATAAGCATGACATGAATGGAATTTTAAATTTGAGGCTGTTAATCTCATTGCAAATATCCACTCAAGCATCCTTTTTTGATATAAAAACCGAAAATGTTATTTGTGTGAAAATCAATGTGCAAACAGATTTTTAAATCCCATGGTAAACATTTATGGGTGTCAGAAGGAATATAATATTTGCTTGCAACACAAGACCATATCCAATGAACTATTATTTCATATGTAAAATGTGTGTAAGAGGCTTTACAGCAAAGAGAAGCACATATGAGTTATGAGGCTTTGGTATGTAGACTTATAAAGATCTTGGTCATATAACTATGGTCAAACCTTGCTGAGAAATGTGCTCCTTTGATATTGGACAAAATAAGAAAGAAGGGATTTTCTGCCAAATTACAGGAGGAAAACTACTGGGGAAGTCCAGCTGTACTTCACCAAGGAGAAGATACTGCAAAAAAAGAGAAGAAGAATGTGTATTGTTTCAGGTCTAATTGACAACTAGGGAATTTGAGGTGGGAGGAAAGAGAAAGTCCTCCACTATTACTTTCATAGACTATTCTGTAAAGCCTTGCCTGCAGTAGGAAACTGTTTCAAAATTACTAAATTTGACTTAAGAACTCCCGATTTAACAGATTTGAACTAGTGTGTCCTCACTACAGGGAAGAATCAAAATTTGTCTGAAGCAGGTTCTGTTAATGTTGATGCACTCCCTCAAACTTTAAGCCGCACAAAGCAGTCTGGGGAGCTGTGGGAGGCCTCTTGGGGTACATCTACACTGCACACTTATTTTGGAATAAGCTATTCCAGAAGAAATACTACGAAATAGCTTATTTAAAATAGCATGTCTACACTACATGGAAGCCTTGAAATTAGTCCAAAGCAGGTTCCCCTAATGCACTACCTCGATTTAGAGCTTCAAGAAGCACTAGGGAGTAATTACTTAGAATGGCCCTAGGGAGCAGCTATTTCGAAATAGCAGCAGTGGAGCCTCCACACTACAGCTATTTTGAGACAGCAGTGTCAGAAGAGGTATTATTCCTTGTGGAATGAGGTTTATGGAAGTTACAATAAGCCATCTGTATTTCAAAATAATGGAATTGCTGTATAGACACTTGCATTGTTATTCTGAAATAACGTCAGCTATTTCAAAATAACTCTGCTGTGGAGATGCACCCTCAGAGGCCAATCAGTTTGAATTAGCAGCACTGAGGAGTCCACACTAACATTATTTCAAAATTACCATTTCAGAATTAGCGTTACTCCCCGTGAAAACGTAGGAGTGCAAAGTTTGAATTCTGCAGCCCATTATTTCAAAATAACAGGCTTGGTAGTGTGGACACACTGATTATAAATTCAAACTTGGGCGGAAAGGTTATTTCAGAATAAGGTCCTAGTGTAGACCAGGGCTAAGTGATCATTAAATAATTGCCACAAATATGAACCAATTTAAACTTTCACCTAAGTTTTAAATCCCAACCACTTTGCAAGTTTCTTTCTTCCTCCTTTACACAGTTATCCTGAACATAACCATAACTTCTTCCTTCTAAACAGCCTCTCAGTAAGCCTTCAGCTATCATCTTATTGACTTTCCTCCTTCCTTTGAAGTTAGAAGATGTGGGAAAGAGGTAGCAAAATGGGAAGAGAACAAGCCACAACTATAATTATGTACAAAATACTAAGTCAAAAGAACATTATCTAGGTTACCAAGTCAAGTGAAAATTCTATTCAGTACAATCTTACTTCATCCCTCTTGTGTGGCCACAGGGCAACCATAAATCTGGTATTTTTTATCTGTGAAGTGCTTTATCATGCAACCTAAACACATCTTTTTCAAATAGAATTTGTATAATTTTTCTAGGGATTATTTAAATGTGAATAAATCATCATGACTTGAATTGTGAACATTCAGAACTAAAATGTTGACTTCTCCTGCTCAAGCTAGAGGTGTAATTACATTAAGTGATAGCAGAAGAAAGATGTTATTCCAGAGTTTGGGGATGGACTCCTGCATTCAAGGGATAGCTGTGGTTAGTCTGGCCTACATTTCTCTCCTCCTCACCCCAGGAAATGGGAGGCTGCTGTACCTATATATTACCCTGAGAAGTGGACTAGACCAGTGTTTCTCAACCAGAGATACAAGCATCTTTAGGGGTACTCAAGAGAAGTCTGGGGGGTACATCAACACAGTTGAAATTTGGAGAAAACTGAATTTTTGTTTTAAGTTTTATAGTGTATTATTTTTGTACATTTTACACCCAAAAATTTCATCGCCCGCCTGGCTACTATTAAGTTGTTTAAACAAATGTGTTGAAATGGTAGAAAAAAAATGTGTCTGAAAACTGTAGTTACTGTATTTTTTTTTTTTTAAAGGGGTACTTCATAAAAAAAGGTTGAGAAACACTGGACTAGACTGTGGTGGTAACCATGTGCTGAGTCTGGGTGCTTTACAGTTGGTGAATAGTTTTTTTCTCTCTCCCTGAAGATCCAGAAGTTCATATAGCCCCTCATCCCAGACAATTTCACAAGAAATGGGAGAGATGAGATACTAGGTCATTTGCTGGGTCTGAGGGAGGTTTTTGGGGGAGAGCCCAGCTTGTCTGAACACCTGAGCTCAGTGTGCCATAGAGGGCAGCTCCAATCTTATTGGAATCGGTGGAGCTCACCCAGGGTTATCAAGTCTACCTGATGGACGCAAGCATAAAGACAGACAGGAGTGACACCCCATCCAAATGCAGCTTCTGTGAAAGTCATGAATTTGTTTGCCTTCGAGTAGTCTGATTTATCACAAGTAAAAATTAATCTAAAAAATAGGAGTCTCCTATGTACCAGAACTTGGAAAATATTTACTGTAAATAAAGAAGGCTCCTAAAAGTTAGACATCAATCATTCGCCGCATTGAAACCCACACCCTAAAAGATAGAGGTGGTGAAAGAATAAGCAAACTGCCATCTTATGGTCAGGTACTCAGGATACAAGAAAGGAAAGAGTAGGACTTTTAAAAAAAAAATTATATCCACAAATCGATCTCTTGGTTTGGACCAATTTCCAATTGCCAACTTAAAGCTCAGCTCCAGCATGAGCATGGAATGTGAATAATTACTCTTTGCCATGCACCAAATAATGAAACTTCTGTTGAAGACACATTGTTCTACAACCAACTCAGTTCTCTTCCTTCAACTTTAATGCTGCTGCTGATACTTTGAATGAAGCACGGAAAAATATTAAAGGACCTGTTATCCCAGATGCCTCAAACAATGGCAAATGCCTCTTACAACTATGCATTTCCATTGAGTTTGTGATTACAAATATCTGATGTTATAGGAAGCAAATTCGTCAAATTACTTGGCAAATTAGTGAAAGACAAAAAGATGATCAATTACAGTGTCATCTCCATATTGGAAATTTCTCATAATTGGAAATTCTCTGTCAGCAACTGCAGAACTTATCAGCACACTGAGCTTAATAAAACAAATTAGTCTCTGCAAATTTGCATCTTAGACTAAAAAGCCCCGCAAGTGACAACTGAGTTTCCAAAATTGGAATTATCTAACCTAAAAATTGATAAAATCCATGAGAAGTCCCATGGTACCTTAGAGACTAACAAATATATATATATTACCATGAGCTTTCATGGGCAAAACCCACTTCTTCAGATGAGCTTGAGTGGAGACAAAATGAATGTACAGTTGAAATCTTGAACAGGTGTGAGACCTTGCTAAATCATACTGGATGCTTAATCTACTTCAATGGATTTCAGTTCCCAGATGGGTGATGCCACAAAAACCATCATAGGTCCCTCCCCCAAAAAAGAGCTAAGCCCTGGATTGCTGTTAACATCTTAACTATCAATAAACAGTGTTTCACAACATGAGAGGTGGTATGACCAAGCATCATAAGCTAAATGATGCTCATAATAAAGCATCAGAGGGGTAGCCATGTTAGTCTGGATCTGCAAAAGCAACAAGGAGTCCTGTGGCACCTTATAGACTAACAGATGTATTGGAGCATAAGCTTTCGTGGGCAAAGACCCACTTCGTCAGATGCATGTAGTGGAAATTTCCAGAGGCAGGTATAAATATGCAGGCTAGAGATATAAATATGCAAATTCTCACCAGCAACTATACACCCCACCACAGTAACTCTAACTCGGGAACCAGTCCCTGCAACAAACCTTGGTGCCAACTCTGCCCTCATATCTACACCAGCGACACCATCACAGGACCTAATCAGATCAGCCATACCATCACTGGTTCATTCACCTGCACATCTACCAATATAATATACTCCATCATGTGCCAGCAATGCCCCTCTGCTATATACATCGGCCAAACTGGACAGTCCCTACATAAAAGAATAAATGGACACAAATCAGATATTAGGAATGGCAATATACAAAAACCTGTAGGAGAACACTTCAATCTCCCTGGACACACAGTAGCAGATTTAAAGGTAGCCATCCTGCAGCAAAAAAACTTCAAGACCAGACTTCAAAGAGAAACTGCTGAGCTACAGTTCATCTGCAAATTTGACACCATCAGTTTAGGATTAAACAAAGACTGTGAATGGCTAGCCAAGTACAAAAGCAGTTTCTCCTCTCTTGGGGTACGTCTAAACTACATGGCTCCGTCGACGGAGCCATGTAGATTAGTCTACTAGAAAAAGGGAAATGAAGCGGCGATTTAAATAATCGCCGCTTCATTTACATCAAAATGGCTGCTGTGCTGTGCAGCATTCCACGAGGCATAACGGGGCGGTCGACAAGGGCTTCCCTTGTCGACGCGGAGCGTCCAGACTACCGCTGTGCCGCCAAACAGCTGATCGGCACAGCGCGGCAGCAATTTTGATGTAAATGAAGCGGCGATTATTTAAATTGCCGCTTCATTTCCCTATGTCTAGAAACCTCATCTACATGGCTCCGTCGACGGAGCCATGTAGTCTAGACATACCCTTGGTGTTCACACCTCCACATCAGCTGCTAAAAGTGGGCCTCACCCTCCCTGACTGAATTAACCTCGTTATCTCTAGCCTGCATATTTATACCTGCCTCTGGAAATTTCCACTACATGCATCGGATGAAGTGGGTCTTTGCCCACGAAAGCTTATGCTCCAATTCATCTGTTAGTCTATAAGGTGCCACAGGACTCCTTGTCACATAATAAAGCAATGCATGCTGACTGCAAAGTTTTTATGGAAGCCAAAGACATCACAATCAGGGAAACTTGTGACAGGAATGACACTGTCACCCTGTGTAAATGCTTGTACAACCTCATTCACTCAGTTCAGTCTACTCCAGTTCTGGTCAGCTAATCAATACAGAAGACTGCATGAAAAATGGAATTAATTTTTCAGCCAGTTGCCTAATATATCTACAATTTTTTTGGACCCTGACATTAAGGTCACTGCCAAGCTGTGTCACCCCACACAAACTGATCCTGGAAAATTCACTACTGACAATATTCATAGAGAGGTGACGAAGCTTAAAGGAAATGAGGAGGGAGGAATCTGTAGAATTCCTACAGAACTATGAAAAAGTTCTGGACCCACTATTCTTTGGTGGCTGCAGATGCTGTTCAATATCACCTGAAGATCAAAGTCACTCCCATCCAACTGGAAAAACAATATTACTTTACTGCTTTGGAAATGTAAAACCAGGGAACAAGTAGCTTTTTGTGGCATAACTCTACTATCTGTCCCAGGGAAAGATTTTGATTCTGCCTTGCTGCCTGAGCTGGCAATATTTTAAGGTGCAACCGAAGATCATAACAAGCTAGCTTCACTCCTGGCCATTGCACCATGGAGCAAAGCTTCCTAGTGTGCTAGCCTATTGAGAAGACATGAGAATTCTAGCACCTCATTCATAAAAGCCTATATATGATTGTTGACAATGAATCACTTGGAATGATCTTGAAATTTGAAGGCCTCCCTGATAAGCACTATAGAAAGTTCCTCTTCTGTATGATGACTACTCAAGCTGTTCTGCTGTAAAATAGGAAAACAACAGCCTTCTTCTAAATTAGGTTGGGTATTCCATCTGCATATATTGCTGCCCCAGAAATTTTTAATGCTGACAGACTATGTGCTTGACCAGACACTCAATATGTGCATTTTAGGCATACTCATTGATTATAAGAGCCTCATTGACATTGATTTTACTAACAAAATAGCACAGGTGGTCAAATCCAAGAACAAACTTGCTGTGGCATGGGGAGCCCTGAAAAGCACAGCAGGAAAAAAAAATTGGCCTGAAAATTAATTGAAGTAAAACCTAAATTCTTCTAGGCTATGTCTACACTGTACAATAATTTCAAAATAAGCTACTCCGGAATAGTTATTCTGAAATAGCTTATTTCAAAATAGCACATCTACACTACAGGGAAGCTTCAAAATTAGTCCGAGGCAGGCTTCCCTAATGTAGATGTGCTATTTTGATTTAGAGCCTGAGGAGGCACTGGGAAGGAATAACTTAGACTGGCCCTGGTGAGGGGCTATATTGAAATAGCACTAGTGGAGTGTCTACACACACCTTATTTTGAAATAGTTTTTCTGAATAGGCATTATTCTTTGTAGAAGGAGGTTTACAGATTTTGGAATAAGCCACCCATTATTTTGAAATAACGGCCATTATTCTGAAATAACTTTGCTGTGTAGACATACCCCTACTTGAGGATTTTGAATATACTACAGTCTCTACCATCTTGGCAGCTGACCATCCACTCAAGGTTGTTGATGATTTCTTAAATCCCAGCTCTCTGGTCAACAAGATGGTCAACATCAAGAAAGAACATGAAACCCACATTGCAAAATGGTCATCTGTAATGGACAAGAGCATCTTTCACAAACTGAACACTCTGACAAGCATAGAAATGAAGATAGGTTATCTAATGCTTCAGTGGTCAGTATTCTGAACTATGGGACTGAAACATGGCCTCTCACTGTCATGACTGAAATGAAGGTGGACACCTTTCAGATGAAGCACAAAGAATGATTGAAAACATCAAATGCAGTGAATTCAAGCGGAAAGAAGACATCTGTTTTTTTTAAGCTAATCAGGTCCCTTTTTCTCAAATGGTCACCCAAACCTAAGGTTCTCTGTTCTGAATTCCTACCTATTTCCCTGTGAGAATCACTTTAAACTTTGATCCAATAAAAGCAGGATGGAAAAAAACATCTCAGAAGAGCTAAAACATGATTTCTGGATAAAGTCCCTCATAGTCATCCCACCTTATAACATGACAAGATAGGACAGAACATCCTGGAGGGCAGGTGGCTTCTACACTGTCCAATCTTTATCCTATTCTGGTGATGGAATCAGTTTCCATCTGAAGCACATGGGTAATCCATCTCCAGTGCCTCCTAGCTATGATATTTTCTTGGCTGCACTGGGTGAATAGTTGAAGAGCATGAAGTTGGGCACCTGCAGGCAAGCAAAAATGTGGGCACTTGAAAACAACATGGCAAAGAGCTGTGGAAACTGAGCTGAAAAACCTGTTACACAGCTGGGGAACTACTGTCAGACTGGCCAGAAACAGCCAGGAATGGAGAAGCATCATTGCATTATGGGAATATGATGACAACAACAGTGCTGTCCAAGATGCAGCTTGAGAAACCTAACTTAACTAGCTCAGCTCTCTCTCTCTTTCTCTGTTTTCTCCCTTGCTCCCCTCCAAACACGTTAGGGAATTTCCTTTCTGATTTCATTCCGTGTGTGTGTGTGTGTGTGTGTGTGTGTGTGTGTGCGTGTGGGAGGGGATAAGACACTGGAGCTATATGCTTGGTCTGGATGAGGATGGACTGGACTCTATATTCAGTGATTTTAGCAAGCTGCCGAAAGTTTCCCAAAAGAACATGAAAGAAAGCAAGGACCTGGTAATTTTTAACACTTCTCAGCTCAGACAATGTGAATGGAATTCCATGGGATAAAGACAAGGCTCTTCTGTTCCTGAAAGGGATTCTCCCTGCTGCACATCAAAGGCCTGTTGCAAACAAGTGTAGGTTTTTACAATCCTCAAAGAAAAGGAAATTTAAAATGTTTATGGCAACCAAAATACAGAAGTTTCCCATGGCTTCCCCTATAATAAAAACCCAGCTTCTTCTTGTCACTGTCTCTATCATCTTCTGGAAACATCCAGCTGTGAATCCCTTCAAAACAGCACTGTGCCAGTACCAAATTGCAGCCAGGGTAAAGTGAGTGACTTTCTGCCAGTAATGTTTCACTGTCCATTTCTTCTCTGTCAGTCAGACAAATATTGAAAAATACAAGAAGTTGGAAAAAAACACAACATGAATTTACCAGCATGACACAGGTAACCAATCACAGCCCAGCCAAAACCATCACTTCACCAGAATCTCCAGCTATGGAGAAGGATTCAGAGTCTGATTATGGCAAAGACTGAGGGGCTTTCAGCACTGACTGAGCCTATTTTACAGGAGGATTATGATGACTTGGACAAGTTGACTTAGACAGCTCTTTTCACCCCCGTCAGTCGAGATCCTCCATACAGAACTCTGAAAAAGAGTTAAGTTTTGAACTTAGCTGCTCTGATAAAGGTATTTACAGCTGTCAATCTCAACAGAGACCCTATGGCTTGTTATTTGATTTACATGTACAGTAAAACTCCAATTGTCCGGCATCAAGTGGTCCGGCACTCCTGATAGTCCGGCACCAACTGGAACCCAGAAGTGCTCTGGCCAGCCGGACAATTGGAGCTGCCCAGAGGCGGCGGGGTGAGAGGCAGGCAGCTGTTAAAGGCGGGCGGGTGTGTGTGGGGGTGTCGGCGGGGAACGGCGTGGCGAGGGGCGAACTCTCCGCTGTGTTGCGGGGAGGTGGTGGAAGCCCCGTGCAGCCGGCTTGCAAGCGGCAGCGGCAGAGAGGGGGTGAAAGGCAGGCAGCATTCCCCGCCAATCCTCCCACCCCCACCCGCAGGCCCGCCTTAAACAGCTGCCTGCCTCTCGCCCCCTCTCCGCCGCTGCCGCTTGCAAGCTGGCTGTGTGGGGCTTCCACCCCCTCCCTACAACACGGCGGAGGGTTCGCCCCTCCCTGCGCCGTTCCCCGCTGACCCAGCAGACCTGTCACAGCACCCCACTGGAGTGCCTCCCAATACTCTGACATATCCGATAATCCGGCACCCCCTCGGTCCCAAGGGTGCCGGATTATTGGAAGTCTACTGTATAAACAGGATGTGTTTGTTCTTCTTTGTGCCTGTCCTGTCTTTCCTTGGAAGTTGAGAGCATTTGATCCTCTTGCTCACCCTGTCTCCATGTCAGCTGCAAGTATCTCCTGGTCATTTTCCCCATCTACCTTGCTCTTTTCAGTAGCTGAATTGCTTCCTTCTGTGCCCTCTTTATATATACACCTAAGGAAATTTAGGGCAGATTTTGCACCATGTGAATGGCATTCTGAACTCTGCCTTTTGAAAATTATTATTATTTTAAATGAGGTCAGCATTAGGCAATGAGCATAAACGTGTACAGGTAAGGATTTGAAATGCTGAAATGCTGCAATACTTTTTAAGGATGCAAAGTTGTAACCAGATGAGAGAAAAGAATAGCCAGACACTCAAAAATGATGGCACATTAGAAAGGTCAGAGTAGGCGGATGCATAGCAATAATTTAAGAAATATACAAGGCACTGAAATTCAGATTCATCTTCCTTATGACAAAGGTTGTAACAAGTGCAAGAGACACAAAACAAATCCTTTCTTCTGACAATGACTGCAATGAGCATGAGAAATGGCATGAAGCTAAACCAATTCCAGAACCATTTTCCCCCTTATCTCTGAATCTCACTGTCCTGCATTAACTAACAGGTGTGCAGTGCTTTTCATGGAAGTGGATTTTGTGACACATGATGCACTGAGGACAAGGTTAAAATATATCCTGCTTTTTAGAGTCACTGCATATCATGTTGAAAAGTAGGATCCCTTTTTCCTCAAACCCGTTAGTATCAAGATGACCAACTATTATCATCTTTGTGCAAAACATCTAAAACATGTTAGAGAAATGTACATGGAATGGCAGTTGCTCTATTAATTATGAAGGCATTTTCATTGTACAATTTTGCACAAGTCAAAGAGCCAGAGAGCCCATGAAGTCCACTAGCCTAGCAATTTTGCTTCTGCTATTGCCCTTACACACAAGGTGCTCAAATAGTATGCTGATTGTTGGCAACGTACTATCCTAAAATATATAAACTCCACTCCTTCTTAAGAGACTGAAGGCATGTCTACACTGCATGGCTATTTCAGGATGCCGGAGATATTCTGAAATAGCTACCCTGCATCTATACAAGCTGCCCATTATTTTTAAATATTTTTCAAAATAACGGGCGTGCTATTTTGCCAGCCTGGTAACCTCATTTCACAAGGGATAAGGGATGGCTCAAAATAGCATGTTATTTCAAAATTTGGTGCTATGTAGATGCACCAAATTTCAAAAGCTATTTAGAAAAAGATTCGAGATAAGATACGCACTATGCAAATTGCGTATCTTATTTTGAGTTTCGGGGGCTGTGTAGATGCACCCTGAGATGGGGTAAGTAACACCCTTAGCTGGACTTTGGCTGCAGATGCATGAAGTGAGCCCTACCTAAAGCAAGTGGACAGGGAATGTGCAACTGCCTTGGATCCACTCTCCTTCCCAGCTGAGCCAGCACAAGAAATGCTCTGAATCCAAGTGAAAGGAAGAGATGCATTAAAAAAACCCTAATCATGTCCCTTTCTCTCAAAGGGTCACTCAAACCTAAGGTTCTCCATTCTGAAATCCTACTCACTTCCCCGTAAGAAGCACTTTCAACTTTGATTCAATAAAAGCAGGATGGAAAAAACATCCCAGAAGGCCTAAAACATGATGTCTGGATGGAGTCCCTCACGGACATCCTATCCTATAATATGGCAAGACGAGACAGACCATCATGGAGGTTCATAATGTGTTAGGTGGCCTCTACACGGTCCACTCTTTATGGTATGCTTGTTATGGAATCCGTTTCCATCCAAAGCACATTGGCAGTTCTAGATTCTGAATGGGTGGAAGGGTCTTTGAGAAATCCAAGAGGGAGCAGGACAGGAACTGTGACTTTGAGAGGCAGTCATCTCATTGTTACTCCTAGGACCTGCTCTGGGCTGACTCTGAAAAGTCATACTCTAAAGACAGAACATAACTTTGCATAAACTTGGTTTTCTTTAAATGGGATTGAAGCACTGAAATATTTTCTGTTAGTCTTGCTGCCAGACATATTTTTCAAAGCATCTTGGAAATATCAATGCCTGTTATCCACTCTCTTAGGGTGTGTCTAGACTACCTCCCTTTTCTTGAAAAAGGGATGTAAATTAGAAACTTTGAAATTGCAAATGAAGCAATTTGCAAAACTTTGAAATTTGCAAATGAAATTGCAAATGATTTAAATTTCCCGTGCTTCATTTGCATAATGGCGGCTGTGTTTTTTTTCTAAACGGGGTTTTTCGATAGAAAAACGGCAGTTTAGACGGGGATCTTTCAAAAATAAAACCCTTTTTCAGAAGATGCTGTACTCCTCAAAAAATGAGGTTTATAGGATCTTTCAAAAAAGGGTTTTATTTTCAAAAGATCCCCATCTAAACTGCCGTTTTTCTATCGAAAAGCGCCATTTCGAAAAAAACCGCGGCCACCATTATGCAAATGAAGCACGAGAAATTTAAATCCTGGCTTCATTTGCAATTTCAAAGTGTCTAATTTACATCCCTTTTTTGAGAAAAGGGATGTAATCTAGACACAGCCTTAGTCAGTAATTCTAACAAAGAGATTTTAGCATGATTATTTCTTTCACTTTGGGGAGTGGGGAGAGAGTCTACATAGCAGCTCTACACTGGCACAGTTGCACCAATGCATCTGCATCTGTGTAGACCACCAGATGAAGATGCATGATGCACTATGCTGACAGGAGAGTGCCCTCTCTTTGGCATAATTGCTCGGTGAGAGGCAGAAGCTGTGTTGGTGGGAGAGTGTCTCATGCTGACAGAGCGCCGATGTGGACAGTGGTTAGGTCTCTAACTAGCGTTGCTGTTGAGGGTGTCCTTTTCACAGTGAGTGGTATAAACTACACCAGCTTAAGCAGCTGTGTAGGGCAGCCCTCAGATATTATATTAGTCTGAGAATTGATTAGGCTTATCTTGGAGGACTTCTGCCAGGCTTCACTGGTTACTGAGAATGATACTTGTATGCCTTTCATCCCTGCCTTATACCATGACATTTGAATATACATCTGAAATGTACTAGTTTAGGCCAATAAAATCCAGCTTGACAATACTGCTCAGTAAACAAGTTTATACTAAGTACACTGGAAATTTGCTGTTCAGAAGATTAGCCTATGGTAAATTGCCTCTGCCAGTGATGTAAAGAGACATCAAGAAAGATAGTACACTCCATCACAAAGTGGAATCACATCAATCTTCTCTTCAATTTAGTGGCACAATTTTAACATGTTGCCCACCTCTCTCCAGTCCATCACTGCTCCAAGAACTGTACTATATCCCACTCACTGATGCTTGGTTTATGGACACCTCTGAATTCCAATTTCCTGCTTCCCTGCCTCTTTCACTGGCAGCTTCTGAATGTATTTTTCAGTTTCAGATTTTTCTTTGGTGACTGGATTTTATCCTCTCACCACAGGCTGCTTCAGATCTGTACAGGTCTCTCTGATTTAATTTTAGTTCTTTTTTTTTTTTTTCAGAAAGAAGAGAGAAAAAATTCTCAATCATTTTAAAAAAAGATTGCCTTTAAAGTATCTACATATAGCATTCCATCTGACTGGCTTTTTTTAATCCTTCATAATGGAGAGAACATATTTCAGATTCCTGCAGTGATCCAGATAATACATTTTCTGAACGTTTTGGAGTAATAGTTAGAAATGTTTGCAAAGACAAAAAAGCTGCATTTATAGTAATGTTTCCCACTGCATAAACTTGTCTACAAAAACACTGTCTAGCTTTTCATGACTAGATCTCAAGTATTTTGCAGAAGGAGGCAAGTAACATTACCCCTCTTTTAGAGAAAGAAAAACTGAGGCACAGAAAGATAATGTGACTTCCTAAAGGTCACTCAATAGGTCATTTGCAGACCTAGGAATAGAATTTTGGTTCTCTACTTCCAAAAGTGTAACACCTCATTGCCTTTGCAGATTATGTCTGCCCTACTAGATCTCCCTCACACAAACGCAGCTAGTTTTAGAATAACCAGGCAGAATTCTGATAGAATGAAACACAAAATGTAGCAAACACTTCAACCTGGCCTATTAGCCTGTCATTTTTTCTGATTGTGGGCTTCTATAGGTCATGCTGAAGGATTTGTAAAGCAATCACTCAACTGTTTTCCAAAAAGCAGGTTGCAAAGGTTACATTTGTTACACATCGTATTAAATAGATTTCATCTAGCAAAAGGAAAAAAAAACTGGTGAAATGCTTTGGGATACTTATGATCTGTTCAGATGTAAATTAAATGTATCCATTATTCTGTGTGAAAATTGTAACAGGTTTTTACATGGATAGATATATTTTATATCAACTGAATGGACTTGACACTGCATCAATTGAAGTTGATGGAAGTTTTGCCATTGAAAACAGGATTGTGCCCTTTATTTCATTCTCTCTTTGTTGTTTTGACAATCTTTCTACCTAAGCACTGTGAAGAAGGAATACTGAGGGGGTTGAAAAAAAAGTGATTAAAATGCTTTGCTGTCCAGCATTGTTATCTTTCATCAACACCTTACTTCTCAACAGTCTAGTCTAAATAAATAGGATAATATACAGAATAGTCATAACATGCACAAGACACTGGCAATATCTCACATGTTGAAATATCAACAAGTTACAGTGAGTGAAATTTATCCCAGTGTAGAAGGCTGAATAATTTTAAGTAGGATTTATGAGGAAATTTCATTTAGTATAAACAGAGAAATCATTGTTTCTGACCTTCTCACCTGAATCTGAAATCTTAAATATCAATTTTTGACTGACTTTGAAATCTGAGTGACAGCTGGAATATAGAGTAATGTAGTGTACATCCAGAATACACATTGAACCCAAACTACATTTAAAAACCAATAATTTTAATTTATATGTATTGTAGTGCCAGATATTCTAGGCTAAAATTACGCTGGCTGCTTTGTGATTGTTTAAGGGGGGTGGACTAGTGGAAGAAATTTTGCTGAATTGTAATTACAATCTGTAGTCATAAGTGCACAGGAGCACCTTTAGGTGCTTATCTCAGTTGGAGCCTCTGAACAAAGAACAGTCTCTGCTTTGAAGAGAGATAGAGATAAAGCTATAGACAAAGGCTGGGAAGGGGAACAAATGAACAGAATAGGGAAGTGGGTTGCCCAAGGTCACACAACAGGTTAGACCCAGTGTTCCCTCTAATGTTTTATGTCCATATTGGTGCACATAAAAAAATTCATTCTGCACTTGGATGATCTGTAACAGGAGTGAGGCTGAGGAGTGTGGAGTGTGGGAGGGGGTTCAGAGTTGGGGGGAATGAGTGCTCTGGCTGGGGATGCAGGCTTTGGAGTGGGACTAGGGATGAGGCGTCTGGGGTGTAGAAGGGGCTCAGGGCTGGGGCCCAGCATTGGGATGCAGGGGAAGAGGTTGTGGTTGGGGATGCGGGGTCCAGGATAGGGCTGGTGATGAGGGGTTTGGTGTACAGGTTCCCCCAGGAGACAGAAACCTCCTCCCTCCCCAGTCCTCTGTAACTGCAGTAGCTCCAGGCCAGGTGAAAGGGGCATCTGCTTGCTGTGGCAGCTCCCATGAGGTTGGGTTGAACTAGAGGAGGGGCACCTCTCTTCCAGGCATGGCAGGTGCATGCTTCTGGGGATGGTGGGTAGGGGGAGAACTTTAAGAAAGCACCTTTGCCCCAGCCATGGTAGCTCCCTGCTGATGACTCTTCCCCTGGCTGTGGCAGTTCCGTACTGATGACCAAGAGAGAGGCATGCTCCTCCCTCTCCAGCAGGGAGTTGGTGTGGCGGGAGCAGAGGTACACCTCTTTAGCCCAGCAGGGCCAGCAGGGAGTTGCCCCGCCTGAGGTAAAGGTGCCCCTTCTGTAGTCTAGCATTGAGCTGCCATGGCTGGGAGAGAGGCATAGTCCTCCAGCCCCAGGAGGGAGCTGCTGCAGCCAGAGGAAAGGAACCTCTCCCCCAGCTGCAGCATCTCCATGAACAGCAGCCCTGCACCTCTGGAGATCCAAGTGAGAGCTAGAACTGGTACCACAAACCAGTTCTTTTGACAACTGCTCTAGTACTCTAATCCATCAGACCCACTATTTTGCTACTATAACTTGACAATATCATTAGCACTGCATGCTGTGTGACTGAACACCTCTGCAGATACAGATCCAAACAGCATTAGCATGCTCTGTGGCCATATCATTTAAGTTCTTTAAAGCAGAGTCTGCCTTTTTGTTCTGTGTTTGTACAATGCCTAACACAAAGAATCCTGGCCCATGGCTGGGGACCTAAGTAACAAGAGAACATAAATAAACTGGTAAACATTCATGGCCATTCTTGTTCCCAAATCTCCTTCAGAAACAGTGCTTTCTATATCTCCCCCACCCTATGCCATCCCATTCCCTGCACCTCTTCATGGATTATGTCTTGGTTGTACTTATGGGCAAGATTGCAACACCCTTATTTACACTGAGTAGTATTATATTTCACAAGTATTCTCAGTTTAAAAAATCGGTAATAGGAGTCCTCATAATATAATCTGCTTCAAGAAGAGTGAGTCTATTAGGCTGTGTCTAGACTCTACATGGCTCCATCAATGGAGCCATGTAAAATAGTTTATTCAGCATAGTCAAAGAAGCGGGGATTTAAATAATCCCCGCTTCATTAAAATAAAAATGGCCACCACGCTGTGCCGACGATCAGCTGATGCGGCACAGTGCGGCGGCCATTTTTATTTTAATGAAGCAGGGATTATTTAAATCTCCGCTTCTTTGACTATGCCGAATAAACTATTTTACATGGCTCCGTCGACGGAGCCATGTAGTCTAGACACAGCCTTACAGTCTAGCCCTATATGTATTAACTTGCATTGTTTTTAAATATTAATGTAATGTACTATTTACCACCATTTTTCTATTCTCTCATCGCTTTGTTTTATGTTTTTCTCAATTTTATTCATTGTTCCATCCAAAGAAGCATCAAGCTAATCTTCAATGAATTTCATAACAATTTTATTAAAGATTTGAAAAAGTCCCAATAAAGTACAAATCCTTCCTGTACTCCAATATACATCTTCATGCTACTCAATATTTTACCATTGATTTTGTCTATGGTCCTTCAGCAATTTTCAGTTCTTAGGACAGTGTTTCAGTATTGTTATCTGTATGTACAATATGCTGTATTTTGGTAACTTATTTACATGCCAGTCACATTTGCTACTTAGTATTCTTTGTAATAAAATTAACTATAATAAATTAATTTGGTAGGAAACTAGGATTATATTGCATAGCAATTTCATTGTAATGTAATGATTAATGGACCATATTTTAATCCACCCATGACTTATAACAACAACATGTATGTGCTAATTTAACAGACTTCTGTGTAAATTCATCCCAACTATATAATATAACACAATACATTTATAGTACATTTATTGACACAGCTGTTATACAGTTATTATTGCCACAAAAGGAAACATTTTCAGGTTGGGTGCTTTTTAACGAGCCAATGCATTTTCCTTATTTGTGCATCCTATTCACCATGCTCTTACATTGTATGCAGTTCAATATAACTAAGCTCTACACACATTTTAGAAAAGCTCTTGATAATTTGCACTATTGTAGGATGCATGTCAAGAATTCATATGTAGGCTGATAATTTTGGAAATAGCTCAATAATTTGGGAACACAGGTCCCATGGGACTTTTGAGAATCCCAACAATTGCCTGAAACACTGCAGGTATAGCACATGGTTATGAATGTGGACTTCAAACCAACCAAGATGTTAGTCCTAAATTAATTGTTTTAAGGCTAATTTTAATAAAGTGAGACCAAGTTTCAATTATGAGTTTTATTTTTATGGAAGAAGCACTAGAAAGGTATAATTTCTTTCTCATACACACACAAACATACACGCCTGCCAATGACATTACAGGATATGATGAGGCTACAAATGGGGCAGCCTCGTTCTTGGTTACACTAGCAATAAAAAAAGATAAATGCTAATGGAGATAATTTAAGATTACTGTAGATTTTTGCATATGTATGGAGCTGCATGCAGACATAATGTTGTGAGACCAAACCAACTTCAGAAGTTTCTGAAGGTCTTCTCTCATAAGATACTCACAGCTTCCATTTTCTTATATTGTACTGAAAAATCAAGCTTTCTAATATTTGGATGAATAAATATGAAAGTATAAAAATATTTCCAAGGGATAATGTTCATGGCACTGGAATATATGATTTATTAGTGTTTTTTGTGGTTAGTTTAACAGGGATGCAGAGGCTTTTGATAACCATATAATCAGTTTACTGGAAGTATACTACAAAGCAATGGACATTATTTCTATGATAAGAGAAGGTTTACAAAGTTGTATTCTCTGGCTGTTGTTGCCTTTTCATTTCCTTTTTCTAGAGCATTTGGGATGTCCATGGGTAGAAATGGAACACTGAATGGGGAGGACCAGGGTTTTAAAGTGGCACTCAACATTCTCTCAGGTGCTTGGCTGGCATATTCCTGCTCGCATGCTCAGGATCTAAATGATCACCATTTGTGGGACTGGAAAGGAATTTTCCTACAGGTGTGGGCTGTAATATTTTGGTCTATTTTCAGTTGTTGGGTTTAATGTGTGGAGGCCTAAGATATTTAGGAGATTGACTAAATGCTCTAGTGGTCCCTTCTGCCATGAAACTTGTTGAGCATGATTAAGTTAAAATAAATCACAATACCTCTCAACACTATTAAAAAGGGGGAATAATAAATGAGGTGAAAATTCATGAAAGTGCCTCTTTCTCAAGTGTTACATTGATTCATGGGCCAATCCTGTAAAATATGAGCACTGATCGCATAGCAGCAAAAACATAAGACATAGTGTCAACTTGTGGAACTCTTTGCCAGAGGAGGTTGGAAGGCCAGGACTTAAACAGGATTCAAAAAAGAACTAGATAAATTTATGGAGGATATGTCCCTCAAAGCTTATTAGCTGGATGGGTAGGAATGATGTCCCTAGCCTCTTTTTGTCAGAAGCTGGGAATGGACTTCAGCGGGTGGATCACTTGATGATTACCTGTTCTGTTAATTATTTCTGGGTCACCTGGCATTGGCCACAGTTGGAAGACAGGACACTGGGCTAGACTGAATTTGTCTGACCCAGTATGGGCATTCTTATATTGAACTTTAAGGACATAAGTATCACCTGGCAGGACCAAGCCTCTCTTGTGAATGTGATTTAGGTGCATAATTATTCAAATGCTATAAGTAATTTTTTTATACCATGCATGGAGAAAGCAGCAGAAGAAGCCACTTCAATAAACTAGCCGGTTGAATAGCTGGAAGGAGCCTTAATGAGAAGGGTGAATGATGTATGGTAAGAGCTATACTACTGGCACCAGCAGTTCTAACTCCAGGTTCTACTATGTTAATAAACACAATTTTAATTTTATTTGTAATGAGTTTTAAAATTATTTATGGGAAGAAATTGGCAACTGTATCAATTCACATAATAATGTTTAAATATAACCAGAGCAGCTGTGAGATCAAATATTACTGCAAAAACATTCTAAATTGTTGTATAATAATGATACTTTCTAATTTAAGCAGTTAAAATGTCACAGTATTCATATTTTAAGTTGAGAGCTTTTTGCATTTTTATTTTTCAGTCGCATATAAAAATAATTTTTAACAGGAGCTTTTATCTAGACTGAAGTAGAAACACTTAAAAGTGTACCTCTATCAAAGGTGATTCATTTATAATCTAGACTAGAAGATTTACCCAGCATTGCCTGGGTCCTTCAGGGCAGGGGCTGGTGGTCTGTGTATGTATGCAGGAGTCAGGGCAGGACCTTGGGGACATGCAGGGGAAGTGCAGGAGCAGGGGTAGCAGGGTGTGAAAGTGAGGGTTGGGAGTGAGGGGGGGCTCAGGGCAGGAGAGGTCCCATCTGGCATCGGCCTTTTCTCTCTCTCCAGTGCTGCCCTGGTCATCTGGGGCATTTTCTTTCTCTTATCTCCCCCCTCAGTTCCCCTTGGCCACCAGGGGTGGTTTTTCTCCCCCAAGCCTCTATGCCTAGCTGCCAGGGGCCTTTTTTCTCCCTTCCCACAATGCTGTGGCCAAGGGTCAGGATGGTGGGGCGAGAGAGTTTTAGACAGGGGAGTTACTTACTCCATGTGCTGGCAGGCAAGATGGAGGAGCACCAGCCCTACTGGCCATTCCCTTGGTGGTACAACTGCTCACAGTAGACGCTCTTCAGGATAGGTCTCTCCTTCAGGCTTGCTGCCTCCAGTGGCCACACTCATATTGCATCCCTACAAACAGTAGGGAATGTTATGGAATGCTTGCATGTTGCGGAAAACAGCCCTTTTCCTGGTGCTTCCGATTGTCCTGGCACAACCAATCCCTGACTTTGCTTTAAGTTGGGAGAAGAGGAAGTTGCATACTAAATTTGGTGGCCCCAGCTCTTACCATTTTGGAGGAGTTCTTGAACAAATGGACTCCCAGAGAGACACACTCTAAGGCTATGGCTACACTCGCGGCTTCTTGCGTGAGTAATATGCAAATAAGGCTAAGCGTGGAATATCGCTGAGCCTCATTTGCATACCTAATGAGCCACCATTTTTTTCAGAAGAGGCTCTTGTGCAAGAAGGAGCGTCTACACTGCCCCTTCTTGCTCAAGAAAAACCCTCTTGCGCAATGCCGTTACACCTATTACTTTTCAGGAAGAACGGTGCGCAGAGGTTTCACTGCAAGAAGGGGCAGTGTAGACGCCCTTCTTGCAAAGCCTCTTCTGAAAAAAAATGGCTCATTAGGTATGCAAATGAGGCTTCGGCGATATTCCACGCAACCTCATTTACATATTACTCAGCATAAGCTGCAATGTAGACATAACCCTAAGTGTGTGTCTTGTGAGCGTGTGTGTGTGTGTCAATCTTTTAAAATGATGTGTGTGTATATATATATATATATCAATCTTTTAAGATGATGGTACTCCTTTTGGGACTTTGATTTGTCTTGTCGTATCCCCAAATTTCATCTTACTTAAAATTACTGCTTCTAAAATCAGACAGAAAAATACAAAAGTTTCACAGCACACTATTCCTGAAAAATTGCTTAATTTCTCATTTTTACCATATAATTAAATGTCAATTGGAATAAAAATATTATACTTATATTTCAGCATAAAGTATACAGAACAATATACAGTCTCTGTCAATACGGAATTTTACATAATTCATACAGGATGTATAGATGGATTATCAGTCATAGGATAGGGTGGTTTTCAATATGCAGAATTATCATTTAAAGGACGAAGCTGCTTGGGATGTCCAGGGTTATTGTGTAAATCCTGTTTGCCCACCCTCTAAAAAAGGACAAACTAAGTAGAGGGAATGTAGGAAAAAACAACCAAACTGAGCATAGAATTAGGAATTAGGACTAATCTGTAATTATTCATTATTGTCATATCATTGCTTTGAGATCTGGAGATGAAGTGTGCTATATAAATGCAGAGTTACCATATATATAGTAGCCCAGTGCCTGTGAGTCTGTAACGCTGACGTACACGGACACACCCCCTGGCCGTGTACGTCAGCGCCCTGCCCCCCTTCCCCTCCCTCCGTGGCGGCTCGGCCAAGTGCTGCGCCACTCAGCTGGGCCGCGGCGGGGGAGCAAGTGGCGGCAAGCGGCCGTTTGGGGTCCGCGCTCCCCATGTCACTGCCCGGCCCCCCTCCCTCGCGGCAGCCTGGCTGAGCAGGCAGCACTCAGCCGAGCTCCACGGTGGGAGAGGAAGGGGAACGGGAAGGGAAGCGGGGAGAGACGGAGGGGAGAGAGGCAGGAGGAGGAGGAGAAGAGAAAGGGAGAGTGAGAGGCAGGAGGGGGAGAAGAGATAGAAAGAGATGGAGGGAGAGGCAGGACGCGGAGGAGAGCTGAGAGAGAGAGGGGGAGGCAGTAGGAGGAGAGAGAGAGAGAGGGAGCGAGAGCGAGAGACCGGAGGCTCAGGAGAGAAGACCAAGGTGGCAGAGAGACCTGAAAATTCCATCTTATGACGGGCTAATTGGCTAGTTTATAAATATAGTGCATGTATTTGATTAAGCATCTACCTTTCATGCACAATGTATGCCTGTACCAAAGGCCAAGGATTTGTTCATTCATATGTTAATGATTTACCAGGAGTGATTTACCAATTCATTCATTTGAAATCCAAACCAATTACTATTAAAAGTAAGGAAAGTCTCTAAATGTCTTTAATGGAAGTTATATTGAGCATATAGGTGCTGAGAACTAATTACAGCTCTACTATGCAGAAAGCCTCAAGAGCTGTTACATGTGCAGTATTACAGACTCCTATACCCAGAGCAACTTTGCCATCACTCCATGGTCTAGGTGGAAATGTGAATAAAGATTCCTTACTTCCTAGAAATCCTGCAGTTTGATTTAGAAAGTGAACTAGAGAGAGGTCTTGGACTCATGGAAGTTCTATGAAAGGTATTGCTCAGGTCTTCGACTGACAAAATTTCAGCAGAAATCATCTGGCCATTTCTGAGAATGTGGGAAAATACATTATTTTATCATGTTTAAAATGCTTGTCACTACTCCATTGCTTCTACAGATATAGTATATAATTACATAATTACATGCTCATTTTCCATATAGAACCCATGCCTCAGTGCACCAAGAGCCTTAATTCTGTTATTCCCTAACTTGTAAATGCTTGATCTTAATGTTTTTGAATGTAGTTTTCATTTTGGATGTAAATAACTTTAAAACTGAAAGTGACAGCCTGAATAGTGGTCTGGGGCTCAGTAAAGGCTTTAGTCTTTTTCACAAGGTAATGTTTGAAAACGATATGTTTTGTATGCTCAGTACAGTCCAAATATAGAATAAAATATTGCCCGTCCCAAATTCGTAAGAAGCATCAGTACAGGAACTGAAGAAAGACGGTACAAGAACCCACGACTCCAAACAGTGCAGTGTTTGTATGGTTCAGACAAACTGAATCAGGTAAAGATTCTTCAGCAGGACCCTTACACTGGTCTTTACAGACACCTTCAAAAAGATGCTCCATAATAGAAAGGAAGTTCATTACAGAATCGGTGCTAGGAATTATGGGGATTTCAGCTCCAAGAACATAGATGCTAGGGAAACTCCCTCCCCTTTCTTCCAGAGTTCCCTTGAGTGCTGTACAGGGTTTATCAGGCATTCCTAGTTTCAAGCTCACTAATCAACCATTGGTGAGGCAAATGTTTCCCTGTTCCAGCAGCCCCTTCAATTTGGAAAGAAAGCTTTGTGTCTTCCCAAAGGCCCTTCTAAAGCCTGGTCCTATGTCTGACAATGCACCCGTGTTACCCCAAAGCCTTGAAAGCAGCTAGGTGAGCAGTATAGAAAGGGCCATCTGATTCCTGATCAGAGCAGGACAGGCCACCTGAACACCTTGGGTATGTCTACACTGCAACACTATTTCGGGATACCGGAATATCCCAAAATAGCTTTCCCACATCTACACAGCAAGCCCATTATTTTGGGCTCACTATTCTGATGTTCCTGTATACCATATTCTTCGAGGAATAAGGGACATTTCGGAATAGCATTTAATTTCAAAATTTGGCACCGTGTAAATACCACCAAATAGCAAAATAAGCTATTTCAAAATAGCATCGAAATAAGGTACGCATTTTGAGCTACGCAAATTGGGTATCTTATTTCAAGTTACCATGCCGTGTAGACACACCCCCTGAAAACATCAAAACAGAAGGGCTGTGTCTACACTGGGCCACTTATTCCGGAAAAGCAGCCGCTTTTCCGGAATAAGCTGTGAGCTGTCTACACTGGCGAATTTCCGGAAAAGCACTGACGATCTACAGTAAGAAATCAGCCGCTTTTCGGAAAAACTATTCTGCTCCTTTCGGGCAAAGTCCTTTTTCGGAAAAGCTTTTCCGGAAAAGGGCCAGTGTAGACAGCTTTTCCGGAAAAGCAGAAGAAAGCGGAAAAAGCGCTTTGGGCGGCGCGAGACCCGTAGGAGCCCTGGACTTCCTGGTAGGGAGGCTGCTGGGCACACGTGGCAGGACCGTGCCACAGACCCTGCTGCCTCAGCTCTGCCACGTGCCCCTGTGCTGCCCAGCCACCCATCTCACCTTACCATGGCAGCTCCAGCCGGTGAGCCCCTGCACCGCCAGCGGAGGAGGCCCCAGGGGCCGCAAAGGCGGCTCCCTCCTGGACCCCCAGGGGCTGGAGACCCTCCTGGACCTATGGCAGGAGGAGGAGGGTCTCCACGATACCAGGTCCCGGCGCGCAATGCGGACATTTTCGGCCGCATGGCCGAGGCTCTGGCCCACCAGGGACACCCTGCCGGAACACTGACCAAGTCCGGGCAAAGGTGAAGGAGCTCGGCTGGGGTACATGCGTGCCAGCGAGGGCAGGGGCAGGACCAGACACCTGCCCCACTACGACCGGCTGCACGCCATACTGGGCCAGCCAGCCCCACAAGCCCGGGTGTCCCTGTGGACACGTGCCAGCGCCCCATCATCCGACCCACCGAGCGGGGAGGAGAGGACAGCGGCAGCCGTCCGGTGGAGAGGAGGCCAGCGTTGCCACCACCCAGCAGGCCCCCTCCAGCAGCTCCTCCGAGGCCGAGGCCGGGAGGAACCCACTGGTGAGTCTTTGCAGTTTGCACTCCCAAAGGCGGGGGTGGAGGCGGGGAGCCAGGTGCCCGGAGGGAGGAGGGGAAGCATGTCACTCAGGCCACGTGAGCTGCGCTGCGTTGCATGAGGCAGCAAGCAGCACCTCGTGCAGCCTGGTGACCCAGCGGCACGTGGCCGCGGCAGGCAGCTGCAGGGCACGCCTGGGACCGTGCTGCTCACACACATTCGGCGGGACCAGGGAAGGGTGGATGCCGGCTGGAACCGGCCAGGGCCCCAGGGACTCAGCCCAGAGCCCGCACCTCCGCCAAGGGTGCAGCATGGAGAAACGGCACACTGTCCCATGCCTGGCTGTGAGGCACAGCCAGCTGCTCCTGGGAAAACCGCAGCGTCACAGTCCTGTGACCGTGGCCCCCTACCGAGCCTCGCCTGCTCCCAGTGCCTTGGCTGGTTCCCGAGGAAGTCCCCACTGTGGCCACACATGTCCCTGGGCTACCGGCCTTGCAGGAGGGATAGTGGGAGGGACAAGGGCCCCTGAGTTTTGCTGCAAGGATGGGACACCCCCCCACCCAGTCACTCTTCTGGTTCCGTCCAGGAGATATCCCACGCGAGGGGATCTGAGAGCCCAGACCGCCTCTGCCAGATGTGCTCCCAGGCACTGTGTGGGGATGCATCTCGCTCCCTGTCAAACACCAGCGATTAGCCCAAAGCTTTTCACAGTCTCCACCGGCAGGGAGTTCCACAGGTGAACGCAGCACAAGCACCCTCCTGCCTCACGGGCCAGGATACAGACCGGTGCTTACAATACTGGAGGGAGGACCCTACTCCAGGGGCGGTCCTCCTTGCCAACATACAACACGGGGGCAGGAGGGGAACCGAGTGGGCCCAAGCCACACAACTGTGGGGTCACCTGGGCTCAGGGGTGGAGGGCATGAGGTGTGGGACAGTGGATGGCCTCCCTGACTGACCCATCCTTTCTTCTCTTCCCTGCAGCGGGACCCAGCACCAGACCCTCCACTGCGGTAGCAGCGGCACCCCCAGCTGGCCAACCCCGGAGGCGCAGGCTGCATCAGAGGGACCAGCTTCTGCGCCACCACGTGAATGCCGTGGAGGCCATCCAGGCCTCCATTGCTGAGCGGGTGCAGGGAGACCTGCAGTGGCGGCAGGAGGGCTGGGCTGCCTTCCTAAGAGAGTGCAGAGGGATGCACACCTCTATGGACATGCTCACGGCACATGTAGTGCACGCCATCCATTATGGCATGGCCGGACCACATGCCCCGCCATCCCTCCCGGAGCACAGCCCATGCCCCCTCCTATCCCTGCTCCTATCCCAGCTCCTGCCTCTGTTCCTGCCCCTGCTCCTATCCCAGCTCCTGGCCCTGTTCCTGCCCCTGCTCCTATCCCAGCTCCTGCTCCTGCTCCTGCTCCTGCCCCTGCCCCTGCCCCTGCCCCAGCTCCTGCTCCTGCTCCTGCTCCTGCTCCTGCCCACCTGCCCGGACGCGGTCTACCCAGCGTGTGCAGGTCCAGCGCCAGAGGAGCGCTCGCAGGGGCCACCCGTTGCAGTAACTGCCCCCCCTCCCTGTCCCGGTTGAAGGTCCCCCCCCTCCCTGTCCCAGTTGAAGGTCTCCCCCCCCCGCTTGTAAATAAAAAGTTTTCTATTTTTCTGTTCATTCTTGTGTTGGTTATTGTGTTACTGTAGTAACTGTAAGAAATGGTTTGAGATGCCAATTAGCCACTTAAATTTAACAGGGTTACAAACTGTGGACAACAAATTCTTTACTCTATCACCAGGGGGGCCCTTTGTAAGTGGTCATTGGTTTGTGGCGCATAAAGAAATACTGAGACTTTTCAGTAAAATGTAAACCACAAACTATATTTACATAGCTAACAAACAAGCAAGAACGGTTAGAAGATGCACACTACAGATTATTAAACATAGTCTAGGCTCAGGGAGGACAATTGGGTAGTGTTGCTGGCCACCTCAATCCTTTGGTCCTTCCGGGCCTCGGGAGAGGAACAGCCAGGAGATCCCTCGAAGATGACTGGAATCAGGTACGCTGACTTGAGCCTTCCGCACGACCCCCGAATCCTCTTCGCTGTTCTTCGGGACAGGCGATGGTGGCCTAAACCCTAGCCTAAACTAAAAAGAAAAACCCTAACTATGCCCGACGCACCCGACGAACAGTCACGATGACGGCCGATGTGCTTTGACCCGACGCTTTACAATTGCGGGGGAGGCAAAGGGAGGGGGTGGGGAAGGGTAAGGGATGGGAGGGAGTAGTCTGGGGAGACCCAGGCGACCCTACTATGGGGCTTGGGCAAACATGTCCACCAGGGCCTCTCTGATGCGCACCGCATCCTGGCGCGCCTGGAGGATGGCAGCTGTGTCGGGCTGTTCCCACGTCTGTGCCTCGGCTGCCATCCATGCAGGGAGGAAGGCTTCCCCACTGCGCTCCACAATGTTGTGGAGCACGCAGCACGCGGCCAGTACCTCCACTGCATTCTGCTCACCCATCTCGAGACGGGTGAGCAAACAACGGAAGCGGGCTTTTAAACGTCCAAAGGCGAGCTCCACTGGGTTTCGGGCCCAGTTGAGGCGGTCGCTGAACTGGGCCCGGTTCTGGTCCGCTGCCCCGTGTAAGGCCGCATTAGCCAGGGCATCAGGGGTAGGCCGCGTCGACCACGCAGATGGGCATAGGCACATCCTCGACAGTCAAGTCCCGCCGGGGAAGTAGGTGCCCGCCCAACCTGCGAAACAGTCCAGAGTTGCGGAGGATGCGGGCGTCAGGTGCCCGGCCGACCAACCCCGTGAATGTCCAGGAAGCGGCCCCGTGGTCCACGAGGGCCTGCAGAACAATGGAGCAGTTCATGAAATGGGCCGCTCGATGCTCTGGGGCCCGGATGGGGATGTGGGTGGCGTCCAGGGCTCCCGCAGTTGGGGAACCCGAGGGCAGCGGCCGCCATGGTATCATCCACGCCGCGCAGGCGGATGACTCTCGGGAGCAGGACGCGTTGATGGCGTGGACGACCTGCAGAAGGGTGCAGAGAAACACAAGGGAACACATCACATACGGCAGGGGTGAGTGTGCGCTCCTTAGGCCCCCTTGATTCCCTCTGTCCTCACACACGCACACACACACACACACACACACACACAGGGCCCCCACGGCCCCCACCACCACCACCAGGCCTGTGCAAGGGAGGGCGGCTCAAACCCCTGGGCGACCCAGCCTGGAGTCTTGGCTGTCCCTGGGCCTGGAGTGCAGCACCCTCCCCATCCCACTCCCCTGGGACTTACCTCCAGATCACTCCGGCGGTTGATCTTCCCACCCGAACTGCTGTGCCACCGGCGGTAGCTGTCCGGTGTGGCCAGCTTCCACAGCACGATGGCGACCCTCTTCTTGATGGGGATGGGTGCCCGCCGGTGGTGGCTCTCTGCAGCGAGGTGAGCCAGGTGCACAGCTGCAGGAAGATCCGCTTTCTCATCCGGAAATTCCTGATCCATTGCTGGTCGTCCCATAGTCCGAGGACCAGCCACTCCCACCAGTTGGTGCTGCTCTCGAAACTCCAAACGGGCCTCACCACAGTGGGGTGCTGATGCCACAGGGTTGCCAGGGCCTCCCTGGTGAGGGAGTCCAATGCGATCTCTGCCTCCTGGTCCATGAACAGCAGGGCACCGGCCTGCAGCACGAGCTGCAGGCACTGGTACAGCTCCAACAGGGGCCCGAGCAGGCACACGGCCACCCACGGCTCCATGGCAGACAGAGCAGGGCAGAAAAAACAAAACTCAGGGAAAAGCAGTTGGGGGCCAAAGGATGGTGTCCTCAAAACTCAGAGGGCAACCAGCGAACCTGCTAAGGGTGCCAGTCCCTGGCAGAGGTCCCAAGGCATGGGAGCAGGAGACCAACGGCTGTCGGAGAGACCCCTTTAAGCACGTGTCTGAATGGCGCTCTGGCCCGCCCCAGAAAGGTCTGGTGGCCTTTGCCCTCTTCAAAATGGCTCTGGGCTTCTGCTTTTCGGAAAAGCGCGCGCCAATGTAGGCGCTTTTCGGAAAAGCGCATCGTTATAACGGTAACTCCGGGACCAATGTAGATGCTCCTTTTCCGGAAATACTTAAAACGGAAAACTGTTCCGTTTTAAGCATTTCCGGAAAATCATGCCAGTGTAGACACAGCCAAGGATGGCTGCTGTGGAATCAGCAGCCCTCAGGTTTACACACTGTTCATTAATCTGGGTTGATTTTTGTCAATATAATAGAGTATCCACACACAAATTAATTTAGGGTGGGTTCTAGAGGTCTAACTTCTTCACATGGCGCCGTTATCCTCGAGTAAGAGTAAGGGAAATTAAGATGTCAGAAAGATAGAAAAACAACTTAGCTAGATAGAAATGAAATATTTTTCAGTATGTACTGGAGGCTACAGTAAGACCCATGAATATGTTTATATTTTATAAAGGAGCAGAATAAATTATAGACAGTGGTTTAAATGGCATAATTGGGCTAGAAACTACAGAAGGGGAAAAATAAATTTGACAGAACATTTTCTTAATAGCAAGAACAATTAGACAATGAAATGATGTCTGGGTGGCAGTAGAGGTATCATCACTACAGTTGTTTAAGAGAAGCTTATAAACACTCAGGAAACTAGCAGTGAGAAAAATCCTGCTGTGCACAGAAGGATTGAAATGGATGACCCAAGAGGTTTTTTTCCAGCCCTATAAGCTATGATTGAACGATTCTGTGATTGTGAATAAAAATACAAATAAAAAGATGCATACAGTATGAGCTGTTTATGCAAAATCCATGTTCAGAATGGGCTAGCATATTCACTGTGCCTATTTGAACAGGCAAATCTAAATTGCATTTTAAAAACAAGTTCACAGATTCCAAAGGAAATTGGCACAGAAAAAAATTAAAGTTTTCAACATCCAGTAAGAGAAACCTGTCCAAAACAAAAACAAATATAATGACAAGTGGCATAAAAAGGTTCTTCTTGCTGATGATTTGTTGGACTATGCAAGGAAAAAAACTATGTAGAGATGGCAGTAATAAGGAAGATTTCACACTAGCAACTACAAAATCATGAATATAACCCTGTGGGGGTTTACAAAAGATGATAGAAACTAACAAACTGCTGGTTTAATTTAGTAATAAGAACCACAGAGGAAGACTGAGGCTACGTCTAGACTATGGGGTTTTTGCGGGATACCTCCGTGTCCAAGGACAGGCGATTGCTCTTTCGCTTTTTTTCACGGAAGAGCAAACGCGCTCTTTCAGAGAGCCCTGTATACCTCGTTTCATGAGGCATAAGGGCGCCGCCAAAAGAGGAGGCTTTTCCATCATTTGGCCCCATCTAGACTGGGCCAAATGGTGGAAAAGTCTCTTCCAGAAAAGCTATCAGAAAAAGCTATGCAAATTGCAGAACGCAATTTGCATAGCTTTTTCCGATAAAGCCCAGTAGTCTAGACCTAGCCTGAGTTATCATAAGTCTATCTTGCATAATGAAGAAGGAATTAAATGTATAAATTGCCATGCACTACATTCTTGATGCTATGCACTCAAATTGTGATGACCAGGGCTCGACAATTAGTGTAATCTACTCGCCCGTGGCGATTAGATTACAAGCCGGCACAGCCGCACAGCACGGTCTGCGCATGCACAGCATGCCGAACCGTGCGGCTGCCAAGCAAGCGGGGCTCGCCGCCGCTTGGCGAGCCCTGGTGATGACCATATATATATTACTTAAAATACAGTAAGGCTACGTCTACACTGGCATGATTTTCCGGAAATGCTTAAAACGGAACAGTTTTCTGTTATAAGTATTTCCGGAAAAGGAGCGTCTACATTGGTCCCGGAGTTACCGTTATAACTATGCGCTTTTCCGAAAAGCGGCGTCTACCATTGGCGGCGCGCTTTTCCGGAAAAGCAGAAGCCCGGAGCCATTTTGAAGAGGGCAAAGGCCACCAGACCTTTCCGGGGGCGGGGCCGGAGCGCCATTCAGACACGTGCTTAAAGGGGTCTCGCCGGACAGCCGTTGGTCTCCTGCTCCCCTGCCTTGGGACCTCTGCCAGGGACTGGCACCCTTAGCAGGTTCAGTGGTTGCCCTCTGGGTTTTGGGGACACCACCCTTTGGCCCCCAACTGCTTTTCCCTGAGTTTAGTTTTTTCTGCCCTGCTCTGTCTGCCATGGAGCCGTGGGTGGCCATTTGCCTGCTCGGGCCCTTGTTGGAGCTGTGCAGTGCCTGCTGCTCGTGCTGCAGGCCGGTGCCATGGTGTACATGAACCAGGAGGCAGAGATCGCATTGGACTCCCTCACCAGGAGGCCCTGGCAACCGTGTGGCATCAGCACCCCACCGTGAGAGGCCCGTCTGGAGTTTGAGAGCAGCACCGACTGGTGGGGCGGCTGGTCCTCGGGGTCTGGGGCGACCATCAATGGATCAGGAATTTCCGCATGAAAGCGGACCTTCCTGCAGCTGTGCACCTGGCTCACCCCGCTGCAGAGAGCCACCACCCGGCTGCAGGCACCCATCCCCATCAAGAAGAGGGTCGCCATCGCGCTCTGGAAGCTGGCCACACCGGACAGCTACCGCTCGATGGCACAGCAGTTCGGGGTGGGACGATCAACCGTCGGAGTGATCGTCGTGGAGGTAAGTCCCAGGGGGAGTGGGATGGGGGGAGGGTGCTGCACTCCAGGCCCAGGGATAGCCAAGATTCCAGGCTGGGTCGGCCAGGGGTTTGGGCCGTCCCTCCCTTGCACAGGCCCGCTGGTGGGGGCCGTGGGGCGAGGGGGGCCCTGGTGTGTGTGTGTGTGTGGGTGTGTGAGGACAGAGGGAATCAAGGGGGCCCCAAGGGGCGCACACTCACCCCTGCCGTGCGTGATGTGTTCCCTTGTGTTTCTCTGCACCCTTCTGCAGGTCGTCACGCCATCAACAACATCCTGCTCCGAATCATCCGCCTGCGCGTGGATGATACCATGGCGGCCCGCTGCCTCGGGTTCCCCCAACTGCGGGGAGCCCTGGACGCCACCCACATCCCCATCCGGGCCCGGAGCATCGAGCGGCCCATTTCATGAACCGCAAGTACTGCTCCATTGTTCTGCAGGCCTCGTGGACCACGGGGCCGCTTCCTGGACATTCTGGGGGCTGGTCGGCCGGGCACACGACGCCCGCATCCTCCGCAACTCTGGACTGTTTCGCAGGTTGAAGGCGGGCACCTACTTCCCCGGCGAGACTTGACTGTCGGGGATGTGCCTATGCCCATCTGCGTCGTCGCGGGCGCGCCTACCCCTGATGCCCTGGCTAATGCGGCCCTACAGGGCAGCGGACCAGAACCGGGCCCGGTTCAACGGCCGCCTCAACCGGGCGAAACCCAGTGGAGCTGGCCTTTGGGCGTTTAAAGCCGATTCCGTTGTTTGCTCACCCGTCTCGACATGGGTGAGCAGAATGCAACGGAGGTACTGGCCGCGTGCTGCGTGCTCCACAACATTGTGGAGCGCAGCGGGGAGGCCTTCCTCCCTGCATGGATGGCAGCCGAGGCACAGACCTTGGAACAGCCCGACACAGCTGCCGTCCGCCAGGCGCGCCAGGATGCGGTGCGCATCAGAGAGGCCCTGGTGGACATGTTTGCCCAAGCCCGTAGCAGGGTCGCCTGGGTCTCCCAGACTACTCCCGCCCGTCCCCTACCCCTCCCCACCCCCTCCCTTACCTCCCCCCCCAATTGTAAAGCGTCGGGTCAAAGCACATCGGCCGTCATCGTGACTGTTCGTCGGGTGCGTCGGGCTTAGTCAGGGTTTTTCTTTTTAGTTTAGGCTAGGGTTTAGGCCACCATCGCCTGTCGAAGAACAGCCACGAGGATTCGGGGGTCGTGCGGAAGGCTCAAGTCAGCGTACCTGATTCCAGTCGTCTTCCGTCGAGGATCTCCTGGCTGTTCCTCTCCTGAGGCCCGGAAGGACCAAAGGATTGAGGTGGCCAGCTTCGCCATCATCTTCCGTCGAGGATCTCCTGGCTGTTCCTCTCCTGAGGCCCGGAAGGACCAAAGGATTGAGGTGGCCAGCAACACTACCCAGTTGTCCTCCCTGCGCCTAGACTATGTTTAATTATCTGTAGTGTGCATCTTTTAACCGTTCTTGCTTGTTTGTGAGCTATGTAAATATAGTTTGTGGTTTACATTTTACTGAAAAGTCTCAGTAATTATTTATGCGCCACAAACCAATGAGCACTTAAAAGGGCCCCCAGTGATAGAGTACAGATTTTGTTGTCTGCAGTTTGTAACCCTGTTAAATTTAAGTGGCTAATTGGCATCTCACATCATTTCCTACAGTTACTAGAGTAACACGATAACCAACACAGGAATGAACAGAAAAATAGAAAACTGTTTATTTACAAGGGGGGACCTTCAACTGGGACGGGGACCTTCAACTGGGACTGGGACAGGGGACCTTCAACTGGGACAGGGGACCTTCAGCTGGGACTGGGACGGGGACCTTCAACTAGCTGGACTGGGGGGGCAGTTACTGGGATGGATGGCCCCTGCGACTGCTCCTCCGGGGGCCTGCACACGCTGGGCAGACCGCGTGGGGGCAGGCTGCACGGGAGGTGGGCACGACCACCGACCACGGGCAGGGGCAGGAGCAGGAGCAGGGGCAGGGGCAGGGGCAGGGGCAGGAGCAGGAGCAGGGGCAGGAGCAGGAGCTGGGATAGGAGCTGGGATAGGAGGGGGCATGGGCTGTGCTCCGGGAGGAATGGCGGAGGCATGGGGTCGGCCATGCCATAATGGATGGCATGGACCAAATGTGCCGTGAGCACGTCCATGTTTGTGCGCATCCCTCGGCACTCATTTAGGAAGGCAGCCCAGCCCTCCTGCCGCCACTGCAGGTCCCCTGCACCCGGCAGTGATGGAGGCCTGGATTGCCTCCACGGCGCGCGCGCGTGGCGGCGCAGAAGCTGGTCTCTCTGCCGCCGCCTGTGCCTCGGGGTTGGCCAGCTGGGAGTGCCGCTGCTGCCGCGCAGTGTCGGGTCTGGTGCTGGGTCCCGCTGCAGGAAGAGAAGAAAGGATGGGTCAGTCAGGCAGGCCGTCCACTGTCCCCACATCTCATGCCCTCCACCCCTGAGCCCAGGTGACCCCACAGTTGTGTGGCTTGGGCCCACTCGGTTTCCCTCCTGCCCCCGTGTTGTATGTTGGCAAGGAGGACCGCCCCTGCTGGAGTAGGGTCCCCTCTCCAGTATTGTAAGCACCGGTCTGTGTCCTGGCCCGTGGAGGCGGGAGGGTGCTTGTGCTGCGTTCACCTGTGGAACTCCTGCCGGTGGAGACTGTGAAAAGCTTTGGGCTAATCGCTGGTGTTTGACAGGAGCGAGATGCATCCCACGCAGTGCCTGGGAGCACATCTGGCAGAGGCGGTCTGGGCTCTCAGATCCCCTCGCGTGGGATATCTCCTGGACAGAACCAGAGCGTGAGTGGGTGGGGGTGTCCCATCCTTGCAGCAAAACTCAGGGCCCTTGTCCCTCCCACTATCCCTCCTGCAAGGCGGTAGCCCAGGGACATGTGCGGCCACAGTGGGGACTTCCCTCGGGAACCAGCCAAGGCACCGGGAGCAGGCGAGGACTGTGGCGCTGCGGTTTTCCCAGGAGCAGCTGGCTGTGCCTCACAGCCAGGCATGGGACAGTGTGCTGTTCTCCGTGCTGCACCCTTGGCGGAGGTGAGGGCTCTGGGCTGAGTCCCTGGGGCCCTGGCCGGTTCAGCCGGCATCCACCCTTCCCCTGGTCCGCCGCATGTGTGTGAGCAGCACGGTCCCAGGCGTGCCCTGCAGCTGCCTGCGCGGCCACGTGCTGCTCGGTCGCCAGGCTGCACGAGGTTGCACGTGCTGCTTGCTGCCTCATGCGGCGCAGCGTGCAGCTCACGTGGCCTGAGTGACATGCTCTCCCCCTCCTCCTCTGGGCACCTGGCTCCCCACCCCGCCCTCCGCCCCCGCCCTTTGGGAGTGCAAACTGCAAAGACTCACCAGTGGGTTCCTCCCGGCCTCGGCCTCGGCCTCGGAGGAGCTGCTGGAGGGGCCTGCTGGGTGGTGGCCTCCTCCCGCGCCGGACGCGCTGCTGCTGTCCTCTCCCTCCCCTGCTCGGTGGGTCGTCTGATGGGGCGCTGGCAGGTGTCCACAGGGGCGTCCGGGGCTTGCGGGGCTGGCTGGCCCAGGAAGGCGTTCAGCCGGTCATAGTAGGGGCAGGCGTCTGGTCCTGCCCCTGCCCTCGCTGGCGGACGTACCCCAGCCGCAGCTCCTTCACTTTCAGCGGACCTGCTCGGCATTCCGGGTGGGGTGTCCCTGTTGTGCCAGGTTGTCAGCCAGCCGTGTGTAGAGCTCCACATTGCGGCGCCTGGAGTGCAGGTCGTGGAGACCCTCCTCCTCCTGCCACAAGTCCAGGAGGGTCTCCAGCTCCTGGGGGTCAGGATGGGGCCCGGCATTTGCGGCCCCTGGGGGCCTCCTGTGCTGGGGGTGCAGGGGCTCACCAGCTGGAGCTGCCATGGCGCGGTCCGATGGGTGGCTGGGCAGCACAGCAGCACGTGGCAGAGCTCAGGCTGCAGGGTCTGCGAGTGCTCCTGCCACGTCGCCCAGCAGCCTCCCTACCAGGAAGTCCAGGGCTCCTCACGGGGTCTCGTGGCGACCAAACCGCTTTTTCCGTTTCTTCTGCTTTTCCGGAAAAGCTGTCTACACTGGCCCTTTTCGGAAAAGCTTTTCCGGAAAAAGGACTTTTGCCCAGCGGGAGCGGCATAGCTTTCGGAAAAGCGGCTGATTTCATACAGTAGATCGTCATTGCTTTTCCGGAAAAGCAAGCGGCCAGTGTAGACAGCTCGCACCTTATTCCGGAAAAGCGGCTGATTTTCCGGAATAAGTGGCCCAGTGTAGACACAGCCTAAGGGCTATATATTTAAAACTCGACATATCATTGGTAAACTTAACCCATGAACCCATAGTATGGCCTTATCCTTACCCACCCCTACACACAGCAGAATTACTTTGAAAGGGCGTATTGGCCCCAAATAGATGAGGGAACCAGCTCGAGAGGCCTGTTGGTAGGTCTAGCCCCATCCCTGTGGCACAGTCTATTGTGTGTGATAGGGAAGAGGCCTTTAAAGGGGAGAAAACTGCAGTTAGCAATGGGAGGAGGAGCAACTGCTGAAGCTCTGGAGGGAATTCCAGGGCAGGAAATTTTCACCCCAACTCTGAGGAGAGTATAGAAGATTCCCAGGATAAGTCTATCTTAGACCTTTCCAGAGCAATTCTCCCAAATACATTATGTTAGGGCTGGATTGTTGGCAGCACTATGGACTCATCCAAAGCACCCTCCCTGATTTGCTGGTATCATAGGGAATGCAGGGGTTTGTGACCTCCATTTTGATCCCTTAATCAGAGAAGCTTGAGGATGCCCCAAAAGAGCAGAACCCCCTCAATCCCTGCAAATAGCAAGGAAGTAAGGTCTGAGTTGTGACCACGTAGTGCAGATTACTCAGCAGAGTCAGTTTCCTCCCCCTGCCCAAGGGAGAAACTATTATAGGACTCTATTCTACACTTCAGTAGTACACTTCAGTTGGGGTAACATGGACACACAATTCCTGCTGTGAACACAGCTGCCCTCCATGCTTACTCAGTCTAGGACAGTGGGTACTGAGTTTTGGTGATGAGTCTAGGGAGTGCCAATGACTTTGTGGATTCCCACATCTACACTGAAAAAGGGCTACAGCAGCAGTTGTGATGGAGCTGCATGACTATTCAATGTCCTTCACACAAGTTTGCTAGTTTGAAGCCAGATCTTACAGTTCCTTCATATATCTCATGCACAAAGCCTGCTTACCTGAGCCTTGTGAAAGCTAGAAAGAAAGTGCAAATAATCAATGCACCGGCTTAATTGCAAGGTTACAGAACAGGGATATCATTGTCAGTGGGAAAAAAACTATGTGGATAACTATAAAACAAAATGTCCAAAAGCCAGGTTTCAAACACAAAAACAAAAGCTACCCACTTCCCCAAATAGAATCGTAGAGGGTACATGAGTTCTCCTCTTTCTTCTTCCAGAGGTCACATTCTGCCAATTTTTCTCCCTATTCTGCACTGCTCTCTAATTCTATACAGAAAGTCTTCATTTTCTCTGGTGCAATGTAGTGTTGATACTTGGATCTTTAGTCCTTAAACCTTGTCTTCCCATATAAAGACCAGCTTGCACTTCAGGCAGACAAAGTCACTTCTATGTTTGGGAGAAAGACAAACATAGCACATTTTTTGCATGTTATAACAGCTGATCACTCAGGCTATGTCTAGACTACAGGCTTCTTTTGGTATAAGCTTTTTCGGGAAGAGATCTTCTGAAAAAACTTATTGTGAAAGAGAGCGTCCACACACACAAAAGCGCATCAAAAAAGCGATGTGCTTTTGCGAAAGAGCGTCCAGACTGATTGGATGCTCTCTCGCCTAAAAGGCCACCCGGAACCACTTCTGGTAGGGCTTTAGGTCACCAGTTGCTTCCCAGTGCAGGTGCCGGAGCCTTGCAAAGACACGCACTTAAAGGGACACCCCTCGGACAGCTGTTTCTCTGCTTCTGCTGTGTGCTTGCTACCTCTTCGAGGGACAGCAAAGCTCTCGCAGTGCCTGCTGTGGTTGCCCTGTTCTTTTTTGGATGCCACAGCTATTTCCTTTGAGCCATGGAGCCAGAGCTGCCCCTGGGCATGTGATGGCCTCACACAGCCATGCCGCAGTTTTTGCAGCACTTTCTGCCAGCTGCCTTCTTGGTCCTGACCGAGCTGGACCTCAAGCTCATTCTGGGGAACCTCTCCCTGGGTTTGGCTGCTCCACTCTGGCAACTGCACCCCACTGTGGAGAGGCGTTTTTGGAGGCTGGACACGAGTTCAGACTGGTGGGACCAGCTGGTCCTGGAGTGGTGGAATGACCAGCAGTGGCTCCAAAACTTCTGCATGCGGAAGGTCACCTTTTTGGAGCTGTGTGCCTGGCTCACCCCCACTCTCCAGAGATGCAACACTTACCTGCAGCCCACCATCCCCCTGGAGAAGTGGGTCATAATAGTCCCCTGGAAGCTCACCACTCCTGACAGCTACCGGTCGGTAGGCAACCAGTTCGGTGTGGGGAAGACCACCATCGGGGCCTTCCTCATGGAGGTAAGGCACTCTTGGGCTACAGTCCCTGCATGGGGCTGGGGGAGTGGGGTGAGGGGGAGAGTGTTGGATAAGGAGGACCCTCAGGAAAGGGGGTTTGGAGACTGTGGGGGGTGCAGTGTGTGTGTGTGGCAAGCCCCGGGGGATTGTGCTGTTCTGCCCTCACACAGCCCTGCTGCTGGGGGGCAGGAGGCGGCTCCTGGGGTGTTTGGGGGGGCAGGGGAGGGGAGCAGGGCAGGTACCTCCCAAGAGCTCAGGCACCCCTTCTCTCATTCTCTGTTTTGTGTATTTCTTTGTCTCCTTCTGCAGGAGGTGAGGGCCTTCAACTTGATCCTGCTGCAGAGGGTCATCCATCTGGGAGACCTGGACATGACTGTGGCCGGATTTGCTGACCTGGGGTTCCTGAACTGCGGCAGAGCTATTGATGGGACCTACATCCTGATCCAAGCACCAGAACATAGAGCAGCCCAGTACATTAATCGAAAGAGCTACTTTTTGATGGTGCTGCAGGCCCTGGTTGACCACCAGGGACACTTTACAGATATTTTTGTTGGGTGGTCAGGCAGGGCACACGATGTCCGATCGTTCAGAAACTCTAACCTGTACCACAAGCTGGAGGCGGGCACATTTTTCCCCTACCAGGAACTTCCCATTGGGGATGTGCAGATGCCACTGTGCATCATGGGATACGTGGCTTACCCCCTGATGCCGTGGCTTATGAAGTCATACACCTGCCATCTGGATCCCAGCAGGAACCAGTGCAATGCCCACCTGAACCAGGCCTGGGTCCAGGTGGAGTATGTCTTCGGCCGCCTCAAGGCATGTTTCTGGTGCCTGCTGACCCCCCTCAATGTGGGGGAGCAGAACATCCTCAAGGTGTCGCAGCATGTTGTATCCTCCACAACATTGTGGAGAGGAAGTGGGAGACCTTCCTCCTGAGGTGGGGGGGCAGACACCGGCCATGATGAGCGAGCCTTCCAGCAGCCACGGACAGCTGCCATCTGCCAGGCATATCAGGCCGGGTGCGCATCCAGGAGGCCTTGAGGGAGAGGTGCTCTCAAGGACCTCAGTAACTCTCCCCAGGGCCTCCTTCCTAGGGGCCTCTGGCTTGCAGGCCCTATCCCTTCCCCACCACAACCTCTCCCTTCACCCTTTCCCTGACCTCTCAATAAACACACTTGTTTGGTTTTCAAAAACAATGCAGTCTGTATTAATGAAACTTTCTGAAAAGGTGGGCTGGGGAAGGGGGACTTATAATTGGGAGGAGGAGGGGGCTCAGGGCTGGGAGGAGTGTGGGGGGTGGTTCGATGTGGCACCTTGGGTGCGGGGACCTCATCAGAGTTCCGGTCAGGTGGATCCGGGGAGCACAGTGGGGTGGAGGGGGAGTGAAATGGGGTCAGGGTTGATGTGGGGGCAGGGTGAGGGGCCATAGGCATCATTTGAGGAAGGGGCATGGGCATTGCTAGGGGAGGGGGCATGGACATCACCTGGGGAGGGAGCAGAGGCATGGGGGGGGCAGGTGGATGGGGAATGGCATAGTATGGGGGCAGGAGGGTGGAAGCCAGGAGCAGCAGCATCAGGTGGGTGTGCCATCATGCAGGACATGACAACATACATGTTGTCGCACCTCTGCATCAACTGGTCCCATGCGCGGTCCTGCCTCTCCAAGTCCGCACAGATCTTGCATGCCAGGGTCTGGTGGATGTTGCACAGGACACTGCTGTGCTGGATCATAAGCTCTTTTTGCACCCTGGCACGTCTTTAGGTCCCCCAGACTCCTGTGGGTGGCTGCGGTGGTGTGGCTTGGCCCTCAGTCCTGGCTGGTCCAGTTGTGGAGAACACACAGAGGGAGAAGCGGTCACTCATCCCTGCAGACACTGTCTCTGAGGCCATGCCCTCCTCTGTGAGCAGTGACCAACAGTCTGTGGCCCAGAGGAGGGTGATGTCCTGGGAGGAAGGTCATGTGTGGACTGCACAGCGGGCCATGCTTCACAGGGGCCCCAAAGTGCCCAGAGGACCATGCTGCCCATTCCTCCTGCCCTGGCCCACAGACAAGCAGCCAATGGAAGTGTCCGGCCACAGTGGGATCCCCTCATGGGCAGCAGAAGAGCTGGGAGCTGCCTGGGCCTCCCTGGGGTCCACTCATATAGCTATGGCTCGCAGCACTGTCTATGGGAGTGAGTGCTGTCTCGCACATGCAGGCATGCTGGTGTGCTAGATGCGGCATTCCTCAGTCTATGTGGGGTCGTCCCTGCACCCTTGTGGCTAGCCTGCTTCCAGCAGTGGCACCCCCCACTCTCCTCCCCTGGGGCAGGATATGAGCCTGGCAGCAGGATCCCGGGCGTGCACGGACCGCAGCATGGACCACAGCACAATGTCCAGCCTGAGCAGCCTGAGTGATACTTGCTCCCTGCCCTCTGTGCGCCCGCCTCCCCCACCCTGTATGTGTGACAAACTGAGACCACTCACCTGAAGATCCCTCCCAGGCGTCTGAGGAGGACTGGGAAATGTCCTGGCCTCACAGTGCCCATCTCCTCCTCCGCTGCTGGCTGGTCCTGGCCCCCCTGCTCCTCCTCTGTGGAGACCTCCGGCTGGGTGATCATGGGGGTCTCGAGGCTGGAGTCAGTATTTGGTGCAGTTCCTTGTAATATGGGCAGGTGTGGGGTTCTGCCCCTGAGTGTGAGCTGCGCTCTGTGGCCCATACATATCCCTGGTGGATCTCTTTGACTTTACTCTGGAGCTGTTCCAAGGTCCGGGATGGGTGTCCATGCTCCCCAGGGACTTGGACATCTAGCCATAAATGTCCGCATTGTGGCGCTTGGCCCAGGAATCCTGTAAGGTCTCCTCCTCGCCCCACAGTTTGAGAAGGGACTGGATCTCCGGGCTGGATCAGGACAGGGCATACCTCTTGGTCCCCCTGCGTGGGACCTGGGACCCCTGAGGCTGGGCCACAGGGGACTTGAGGCTGGGCCATGGGTGGTAAGGCCTGTGGCAGGGAGAACCACGCGGTAAGAGTGCTGCTCCCAGGCCAGCTTCCTGCCACAAGGCTTGTACGGGGTGCCTGCAGCTTTAAGAGGGGCCAGGAGACAGGAACTGTAGAATTGTGATTACTTTGTATGGAGTGCCCACCAAGTCACCTGTGCTATTTCCTGGAGACCTCTTCTTTCGAAAAAAAAACTTTCTGCCCATCCACAAACTCCTTTTTCCAAAAGAGTTCTTTCAGAAAAAGGCTTCTTCCTTGTAGAATGATGATGATTAACAATGCCAGAAAACCCCCTCTGTTCTTTCGATTTTCTTTCAGAAGAACGCAATTGCAGTGTGGATGTTCCTCAAGTTTTGTCAGAAAAATGGACATTTTTCTGACTAAACTCTGTAGTGTAGACATATTCCCACTGTCCATATTGTCTTCCTTCTAAGCATATCTTCAGATGTTGGATTTACTGCTCACAGAAGCCTGAAAGGCAAAGAAACCACTGTGGGAACTCCCCACAGGCAAACTCCCTCTGTCTGTACTTAGTTCACAACTGTCTGCTTTTTTATAAGACTGCTAATACCCTAATGAATCTGTTAGTCTTTAAAGTGCCACCACACTCCTTGTTGTTTTTGCTGAAACTAATTAACACAGCTACCTCTCTGAAACTTGGCTCGAAGCAGTTGGCCTGGCTAAGCCTTCCCTCCCATCAACCACTCAAGGCCCACCTGGAATAAAGAATTCCGAGTCAGACTTTTCAAACACATATGGTTAAGTAGTCCCTGCAACTAGTTCCAGTCAAACACATGGTCACAACAGATAGACACTCAGCTACTCACTCTACCAGCTCACAACACAACACACACACACCTCCAGTGCAGCACTCACTATAACTCATCTTGGATTGATCCCAGGCAAATAGAGTTTGCCACTTTTCCTCATCTCTGTAAAAAAAATTGAAGTGTTCCAGTTGCCATGTTCCTTCTAAAAAATAGAGTTATTATATAGAGCTAGGTGAAATTTTATAATCCATTTTTTCAGCAAAAAAATGCAGTTTCAGCAACACCTAAATATTTTGTGCATTTGAATCAGTTTCACCAAATTGTTCTCAAAAAATTCTAAAACAAATTTTGACATTTACCAAATTAAATGTTTTGCTTTGTTTTGTTTGAAAGCATATTTGTTTCTGTGTCCTTTAAATTAAATTGTTCAGTTTTTGAAATAAAATTAATTTAATTTAAATTAAATATTTATATTCTAAGTAAAATTTTTGGTTCCACTCCAAATGGTTTCCCTCCAGCTTTTCAGTTAAACCAAAACCAATCTTTTTTAAAAAAAATTTGGTTAACCTGAAGCAATTATTTTCTTCCTCTCTTCAAAACTGTTATATAATCAAAAATTCTTTATTCATACAGGTCAACTATTAAGACCTTAAAGATTCTTAGTGGTCAGCTTCATGCTTGAGTTGTCACTGTTTTGAGCTCCTTAGAGAGGCAGACCAATCTATAGTCAAAGACTGGCAGACAGGATCATGACAAAATAGACCATTTTAGTTTTCTTTAAGACAGTTAAAGCACCTGTGTTACTTTTCCCTTTTACATAGTTCATTACAAATAACACCATCCAGAACTACTTTACTAACACCCTGACCTCAAATAGTAACTTATATACGCACTTCTAAGAATAGATGTTCATCAAATATTTTCTTTGCTTTAGAGGTAGAGCTGCTTTTTGAAAACTATGAATGCATTTTATTAAGCCTCATTAAATGTCTTTAGTTCAGTCAGTCAGTGCTAGTTTTAACTCACCTTAAAATGAAAAATCATTACCCTATGAAAAATACTTCATTGCTTGAATATATAATTAATTTATGTGATTCAAAACTTCTCAGATCAATCTGCCAAAGGTGAGCATGTTATTTAGAAGTGATTCAAAGGCATATGAATATCTATGAGAATGCAGAGCCCTTCAAATCACAATGGAAAAATATGTGCAATTGATATATAATAAAGATGCATGAAAGAAAACCATGGTCTTGATCTGTCTTCATAATTCACTACATCACTATCGTACAACATTTGGGGATGGGCCTGACTGGTCATGGAATGTTATGGATCGGTCCCTCTCAAAAGTTAGACCCCAAATGTATAGCTAGACTACATCTTTTTTTGGGAAAAAGCTACGCAAAATGCGCTACGCATTTTGCGTAGCTTTTTCCGATTCTTTTGTCAAAAGAGGCTTTTCCGATATTTGGTCCATCTAGACTGGGCCAAATGTAGGGAAAAAACCCTCTTTCAGAAGCCCCCTTATTCCTCGTGGAACGAGGAATACAGGGGCTTCCGAAAGAGCCCATCTGCTCTTCCACAAAAAAAAGCGGAAGAGCAAAGGTGTTCCCTGGACATGGAACAGTTCTTCTGGGATACCAGAGGTATCCTGGGAAAACTATGTAGTCTAGCTGTACCCAAAGAAAAAATATAGTAAGAAATATTAAAACATGGATATTTTGAATGTTTTCAGTATCATGCTCCTTAGAAAGAGTAAATTTAACTATTGCAGATTATAAATATCAACTTTTAAGGGCATTAATTTTAGACCACTGTATTAAGTACATACACATGCATGAATCACTTCTTTTCAGGCTTTACAAAACTTATCCTGAACTACTCTAGGCTTCAGGAATGAAAACAACACTGACCTCAACAAAAATAATTGTTTCAGGAGGACAACTAATCTACCATATATTTGAAAGAACTTGTTTGTGAATGAGTGTCTATCTGGCTTTTCAAGAATTCCTTCTAAACTGTAAGAGCTAGGACCATCAAATTTGGCATGCAGCTTCCTCTTATTATAAAAAGCAAGGTAAAGGTTTGGTTGTGCCAGAACAATGGTTTGTACCTGGAATGTGATTGTTTCTCATGCTGCAATTTAAGCCCATTTTCCCCAGTTTTAGTAGATAAAGATAATATATCACTTTATTCTGTATAACAATCTCACCAACCCTGCTGTTAACCCTGCCCACCAGACTCCATCCCCAGCCCTATCCAGGCTCTGCCTGCTATTCCAGCTTCACTCCCAGCCTGGCTCTGGGCTCCCAGCCACTAGTGCTGGCCCCAGCTGGGCTCCCAGCCACTGGCTTTCTTGTTGCCGGTCCCTCTGCTGCTGCAATATCTGCCTGACCCCACTCCCAGTCACCGGAGTTGTCTGGTACAGGAATGCCAAGATTGTTCCCCCCATAGCACTCTGAGTGCAGAAGGTGGGGACCCACAAGTGACTTTTAAAATACCTTGCCTTTATAGGCTTCTGCTTAAAAACTTCCCAAGGTCATATGGACTCAGTATAGAGGAATTTAACCAAACTACAAAACAAAGAAAAATAACCTGATTGCATCTAGATAAACATTCCCTGTCTACTTACATTTTTTCCTTCAAGGTTTTGTTCTCCTAAACATGGTTATTGCTACAAATTTCATTTCTGCCTCCCAGGCTCATTCCATCTCCCTCACAACCCCTGTTGCATCTCTCACCCAAAGAAGACTAAAGCAGGCAACCTGTCTTTTTTAATTCAAATCTTAACACTTCCTTCCCATTGGCTATCCTTGCTCCATGGCAACACTTTCTGGATTTTTTCAGGGATTCTCTGAGTATAACCCTTTACAGGCAGTACCCCTTCCATCCATTACAGGCAAAACCTGGGGTCCTGCCAGACTACAGATGTTGCTGAACCAGAGAGTTTCAGCCTGTATACATTATATATAAAGACCCATCACAAGTAAATAGATGCTATGTCCCAGCTTATGAAAAGACTTCCATTTTTGGTTGCTAATTTTAAAAAAACTGGAGTTAGATTCTTGCTGAGCCTTTTAATAGTGTGTCTGCACTGCACACTAAGCCTGGGGTCTTGCTCAGATTTGAGCCTAACCACATCTACACACAAATCAGTCTGATTTAGCTGAGCAAGCACTAATAATCTGGATACTAGGACTCTGCTGGGATCAGAGCCTGAGTCTTGCTGTGACTTGGGTTCAAATCCTATAGTTTTTCAGTGAGGACACAGCTCAAACCACAGACCCATATTAGAAGGTCTGATTAAGGATGCCTTAGCACAGCTGAGAGGCACAGGTCCAATAACTGTAAACACTGGTTTACAATGTAGTGTGGACACTCATGAGTCCATAAACTTGGGTGCAACTGATGTGGGTTTACAATGCATTATAGATGTATCAGAAGAAGCCCTTGCAACCTCCCAGTTTTGGGTTGGAGTAACTCCAGGAGTAACTAAGACAGCCCTTGAGAAATGCCTAAATTTGATAGCCTCTTGTTGTCAAAACTCTTCACTTTATATACACACAATGTTGCTTCTGGAATATTCCATGTTCTCTCACTTATTCTCATGCCTATGCAGAACCTTTATGCTGGTCCAGCCACTTTGGACAGGTAAATGGGCAAAAATGGAAGTGAGATCCACTTTAGAAGTGGAATTTAGAACTTTAGAAGTGTCTAGCTCCAAGGGCCTCAGATGACAGTAGTAGGTACTGCAAATGGTCAGTAGAACTGGTCAAAGTTTCCTGAATCTGCTAGGGTATGTCTACACTAGCTCGTTAGTTCGAGCTAGGTAGGCAAATGAGGGCAACCGGGGTTGCAAATGAAGCCCGGGATTTAAATATCCCGGGCTTCATTTGCATCTTCCCGGGCGCCGCCATTTTTAAATCCCCCTTAGTCCGAACTCCGTGCCTGTGGCTACACGCGGCACGGAGTAGGTAGTTCGAATTAGGATCTCTAATTCGAACTACCAGTACACCTCATTCCATGAGGAGTAACAGTAGTTCGAATTAGAGATCCTTATTCAAACTATTTACTCCGTGCCGCGTAGCCACGGCACGGAGTTCGACTAAGGATTTAAAATGGCGGCGCCGAAGATAAAATGAAGCCCGGGATATTTAAATCCCGGGCTTCATTTGCAACCCCGGTTGCCCTCATTTGCCTACCTAGCTCGAACTAACGAGCTAGTGTAGACATACCCCTACATATTTGAGAGAATTTGTGTGTCTGTGCATGTATCTGCCTGTCTGTTCCCAGATCTCCTCCCAGACAGCTGAAAGAGACTGGGTGGGACACAGTCTGCCCACATCTGGGACTGCCCCAGTTCTGGGCCTCCCATCCCCCCATGCACCCTTTAGGGAGGCAGGGGGCAGAAGCTTTCCCCCCCTCCCTGATTTATACAGGAAAGTTTTTTGTCAGGGAACGAGGAGAAAATGCAGTTTGCTGCATTCCTCACTCTGGCTGGGGAGCGCAGGAGGCTAACAAACCTGGACCTGCCTCAGCTGGGGGAATATGCACCCCTCCCAAGTTGCCCGGTTGTGCCCGCTGAAGCTGCAGCAACCATGGACAAGCACTTCTCGCTGTCACCAAATTGCTGCAATGATAGAGGGCTGGGGTAGTCCTCTCTCCCTGGGGCAGTTTGCATGCTGAACCCATTGTAGTTAGTGCCACTCCAGAGCAATGATTTAAATGAAGAAAAATAAAAGTTAATTGAGTTATGGACTCAAGCAATGTCAGGTAAATCTCCTAATTTTGATATGTTTGACAGAACAAAATGTTAATTTTGTAGTTGAGAAAAAAATATGTGAAATTTTCACTCTGCATTTTTTTGTTTGTTTGTTTGCTTGCTTGCTTATTTTTATACTGCTGAACACTTCTAAAAGCCAGGTCTTCAGTGCAAAACTTGAGGCACACAAAAAATGTTGCAAATATGGTCCTATGTTTTTATTTTAAACAAATATTTACCTGGCCTTCTTCTGAGGAAAAATAGTGATACACGCCCCAGCACATGGTGTGTGTGTGTGGGGATGGATAGGGCATCACATACAGTGCTCAGTGATTTTCATCTACTCATAAAGGTGAGACCAAGCACAGTTGCCGAACTCTGTGATGTTTACACTCTGATTTAAGAATGTACAAAATTATCCGTAAAGACTGAATACACCAATGATGTGGAAAAATGGCATATTCTGTAATACATTTCTTGGAAGCAGTTTCTTCAGAAGGCAGTACTTGTGTAACTGACAGTTAACCTGGTGAGTGACATGCTTTTGTTTGTGCAGAGCCAACAAGTAGCCAAATATTAATTTACACAATAAACTTTTAAAGTAAAAATATACATATTATAAAATTTACACAAATAGCTGACTGATTAATTAAAATAAAAGCACTGTTGCTAACTGAAAAGTGTTGTGAGATCAAGAGTATATAAATAATTTTAAATTACTTAGTATTAAACCAAAACACTGTACATCAAGTTTTTCCAAAACAGGATCTTGGTGTCAGATGCCTAATTCCAGCTTCAGCCATGTAGATACCTGCCCTATTTTCACAAATGCTCAACTTCCAACAACTCCTTTTATGGTAAATGGGAGTCATTGATGCACTACAGTTCTGAATGCACGTCACTTAGTATAGGTGAATAAATTTAGTTTCAGGATCCTAATTTTAGTCCCTTGTTTTGGAAAAAAAACCTTTGCTTTAAATGCTTTTGCTCATTTCTGTTAATATTAATAGAAAGCCTCTTGAAAGAAAAATGACAAACTAGACACAACTCAACTTAAAAAAATAATTTAGTACTATTTAAAATAGCTGGGTTGACAGCTCTGGAAATAGAAATTTTCTGTCCTAGGACATCTACTGTGCATGCAGAAGCTAAAATGATGTCAGGAATGATCTAGATGGTGCTTAGTCCTGCCATAAGTGCAGGGGACTTGATTGATGCCTTCTTGAGATCCCTTCCAGTTCTAGTATTCTATGATTCTGTATGTCCATGCAATTCTGGCCTGAATGGCCATTTCTAGGGCTGAGATGGGAAATCTGTCTCCTTACTCATTCTGGGTATGTCTACACTGCCACCCTAGTTCGAACTAGGGTGGCTAATGTAAGCATTCGAACTTGCAAATGAAGCCTGGGATTTAAATATCCCGGGCTTCATTTGCATGTTCTAAGGCGCCATTTTTAAATGCCCATAGTTCGAACTACCTGCCCGCGGCTACACGTGGCATGGACTAGGTAGTTCGAATTAGGAGCTTTAATTCGAACTACCTAGTCCATGCCGCATGAAGCTGCGGGCAGGTAGTTCCAACTACGGGCATTTAAAAATGGCGCCCAGGAACATGCAAATGAAGCCCGGGATATTTAAATCCCAGGCTTCATTTGCAAGTTTGAATGCCTACATTACCCACCCTAGTTCGAACTAAGGTGGCAGTGTAAACATACCCTCTGGGCTTAGCATGACTATGGAGACTACCCATAAGAGTGCCAAACAATGCTAATAGGGTTGTGGATACATTGATAATGAGGCGTCATTGAATTTCCAATAATTATGTTTTCATCTGCTTCTATGAAAATGTGCCCCTCTGACAAAGCTTTTGGCTGTCCTGGAAGCATGAGAAAACATCAAAAAGCTTTTAATTCTGTTTTGAATAAGATGCGACATTTAATTTTAGAAAGGGGAACTACACAAAAATGAGGAGGTTAGTTAATCAGAAATTAAAAGGTACATTGACAAAAGTAAAATTTCTGCAAGCTGCATGGAAACTTTTCAAAGACACCATAATAGAGGTCCAACTTTAAATGTATACCCCAAATCAAAGAACACAAAAAGAGAACCAAAAAGTACCACCGTGGCTTAACCAAGTAAAAGAAGCAGTAAGAGATGAAAAGGCATATTTTAAAAAGTGGAAGTCAAATCCTAGTGAGGAAAATAGAAAGGAGCATAAACTTTGTCAAATTAAGTGTAAAAATATAATAAGAAAAGCCAAAAAAGGAGTTTGAAGAACAAAAAAGTAATAGTAAAATATTTTTTAAGTATATCAGAAGCAGGAAGCCTGCTAAACAACCAGTGAGGCCGTTGGACAATCGAGATGTTAAAGGAGCACTCAAAGATGATAAAGTCATTGTGGAGAAGCTTCAGTCTTCATGGCTGAGGATACTGGGGAGATTCCCAAACCTGAGCCATTCTTTTTAGGTGACAAACCTGAGGAATTGTCCCAGATTGAAGTGTCATTAGAGGAGGTTTTGGAACAAATTGATAAACTTAACAGTAACAAGTCACCGGGACCAGATGGCATTCACCCAAGAGTTCAGAAAGAACTTATATGGGAAATTGCAGAACTATTAACTGTGGTTTGTAACCTATCCTTTAAATCAGCTTCCATACCTAATGAGAGAAGATAACTAACATAACACCAGTATTTTAAAAGGGCTCTAGAGGTGATCCTGCCAATTACAGACCAGTAAGTCTAATGTCAGTACTGGGCAAATTAGTTGAAACTATAGTAAATAATAAAATTGTCAGACACATAGATGAACATAACTTGTTGGGGGAAAGTCAACGTGTTTTCTGTAAAGGGAAATCATGCCTTACTAATCTACTAGAGTTTTTTGAGGGTGTCAACAAACGTGGACAAGGGGGATCCAGTAGATATAGTGTACATGGATTTCCCAACTGCCTTTGACAAGGTCCCCCACCAAAGGTTCTTAAGTAAAGTAAGTTATCATGGGATAATAAGAAAGGTCCTTTCATGGATTGATAACTGGTTAAAAGACAAGAAAAAAGGGTAGGAATAAATCATAAGTTTTCAGAGGGGAGAGAGGTAATTAGTGGGATCCCCCACAAAGGTGTGTCCTGGGACCAATCCTATTCAACTTGTTATAAATGATCTAGAGAAAGGGGTAAGCAGTGAGGTGGCAAAATTTTCAGATGATCCCAAACTGCTCAAGATATCTAAGACCAAAGCAGACTGAGCAAAAAAGAGCTTCAAAAAGATCTCACAAAACTAAGTGATTGGACAACAAAATGGCACACAAAATTTAATGTTAATAAATGTAAAGTAATGCATATTGGAAAAAATAATCCCAATTATACATACAATATGATGGGGACTAATTTAGCTTCAACCACTCAAGAGAGAGAGATCTTGGAGTCACTGTGGACAATTCACTGAAAACATTCATTCAATGTGCAGTGGCAGTCAAAAAAGCAAATAGATTGTTAGGAATCATTAAAAAAAGGAATAGAGAATAAGACAGAGAATATCTTATTGACTCTATATAAAACCATGGTATGTGCACATCTTGAATACTTTATACAGATGTGGTTTGCTTCATCTCAAAAAAAGATATAGTGGCATTGGAAAAAGTTCAGAAAAGGGAAACAAAAGTGATTAGAGGTTTGGAACCATCCCATATAAAGAGAGATTCAAAAGACTTGAATTTTTCAACTTAGAAAAGAAGAGACTAGGGGTACGTCTACACTGCACGCTTATTTTGAAATAAGCTATTCCGGAATAGTTACTCTGAAATAGCTCATTTTGAAATAGCATATCTATACTACAGGGGAGCCTCAAAATGAGTCATAGGCAGGCTTCCCTAATGTAGACATGCTATCTCGATTTAGAGCCCCAGGAGGCACTGGGAAGGAATAACTTAGAATGGCCCTGGTGAGGGCCTATTCCGAAATAGCAGTAATGGAGCATCTACACATGCCTTATTTCAAAATAACTATTTTGGAATACGCGTTATTCCTCATAGAATGAGGTTTACAGATTTTTAAATAAGCCGTCCATTATTCTGAAATTATTTCAAAATAAGGGAATGGCTATGTAGAAGCGCACATTGTTATTTTGAAATAATGCTAGTTGTCTCAAAATAATGGTGCCATGTAGACACACCCAAAGGGGGGATATGATAGAGGTTTATAAAATCATGACTGGTGTTGAAAATGTGAATAAGGAAAGTTATGTACTTATTCCCACAATATTACAACTAGGGGTCACAAAATGAAATGAATAGACAGCAGGTTTAAAACACACAAAAGGAAGTTTGTCTTCACTCAGAACACAGTTAATCTGTGGAAATCCTTGCCAGAGGATGTTGTGAAGACTAGGATTTTAATAGGAGTCAAAAACAGAACTAGATAGATTTATGGAGGTTAGGTCCCTCAATGGCTATTAGCCAGGATGGGTAGGAATTGTGTCCCTAGCTTCTGTCTGTCTGGAAATGGATGACAGAGAGGGATCATGTGAGGATTAACTGTTGTATTCCCTCACTGTGGAGCATCTGGTATTGGCCACTGTCTACAGACAGGATCCTGGGCTAGATGGACCTTTGGTCTGACCCATTATGGCCATTCTTATGTTCTTATGTTTCTTTTTGAAGTGTTGTCAACACTTACAATTGCACTTTGAGTGTTGTCTTATTAGGCATTTCACTTAAAGCGCCACCTTCTAAAGTGATTCTCTGAGAATGACAGCATTCACTGATATAAAAATTAATTTTGTACGCTTCAATGGTTGCAGAGAAAAGTTTGAAAGCGTGAGCCCAAACAGTTCACAACTCAAGAGACAAAGAGAGCCCTTTGGTTTTGGTTTGTTTTTAAGTTGGTCTCATGATTATCGAACCTTTGGGATAAGTAATCTGTGATCATATACTAAATCAATATATGTGTAATCCTTCTGTCAGGGTGTTATCAGTAGCCAAGTTCAAGTTTCTAGAGGCTCAATTGGAAAATTAAAACAAGCACCAGCTTGAGCCCCCCCACTCACAAACATTATATCTATCTATCATCCTGGGGACACCCTTAATAGCAATACTTCCCCACTTGCAAGCACTGAGTCCAGAGGTTTACAACATAATGTTATTGGGGCAGAGGGGAAGGAGAGATGGCTAGGAGGGAAGAGGTCAAAAGAATAAAGCCAGCAAATAAAAATCAAACAACATTGTTTAGAGAAGCCTCTCCAGGATGTCTTGGCACTAGTCATACTCTCCATCTTCCTCTTAAAGCTGTGAATGCCTAGTACATTCTAGCCACTTCTCCCCACTCCCACTGCTAAACTCCCCACTCACTGTTTGTTGTCCAGGGATTGAGGGGTCCAAGACAGCTAGTAGTTCAGTTTTCACCCTCTAAGGAAAATCCTTCCTGGACTTCTCTAGGGACTCTACTACTCTTTAATTACACACAACAGATTCTCTGGGGTAGGTTGCTCTTCTCTGTAGTTTCAATGCAACCCACCTATACTGTCATATGCCTCAGCTCAGCTCTGCCCACCACCTAAGCTTAGCTCTACTCACAATCTCAAAGCTGCCTTGGCTCAGCTCTTGCCTACCACTTCAAACCCGTTCTCTGTCTTAAAGCTACCTCTGTGCTGTGTCATCTAAAGGAAATGATTGGTGTGTAGGACCCCTAGCGGAGTCCTAACTATCAGAGACTCAAACCCAGCTGAAAGAAACCTTTATTCTACGACAGGCTCCTTTACCCATTGCATGTGACTGCAGTAACACTGCAGTTAGGGTGACCCCTCACAGCAGGCATACTGAGTACAATTCTTACATTTCCCAAGAAGGGTAATAGCATTTTACTGTGCTCAAACTCAAAACATTTTAACCAAATTAGCCCAAACTGTCACATAATTGAAATGCAGTTGAGGCCTGGCCCATTCAGGTATTTCCCCTTGCTCACCAACAGGTGCAAGTAAATGGCTCCCTCCCCTATAAAGTCCTGTCAAACTAGAATTCCCCAGGAACTTTAAGACACTCTTCTCTCCATTCACCAATTGTCACTAGTGAGCTCTTTTCTCTCTAGGGCTTCAGGCCACAGGGTTAGCACATATAAAACCAATGGAGGATTCTAAATGGGCAAACCCTTTGTTAACAGGAGAAAGATCTCAAAGAAATGTTTTTGCCCCCAGCTGCTTGCAAGGTGGAACAATATCCAAGCATTATGGAATGACTAGAATTGCCCACATAGCTAGTGCTACAATTCTTAAATTCAGTAGAACATGATGATTCTAAAGTGAGGCTTTATTTTGAGTTGTGTTTGTAATTGTTTTGTCATAACACTATTTAAATGAGTGTTTATTATCTAATATACTGTTCAATATAAAAAAGAATATTTCAGTGACATTGTTAGGCATAAAAAAGGCTTTCAGCCCAATATCACATCAATGAATACATTGATATTTATTGAGTTTTACAGATTATTTTCTTCTAAATAAGCATACTCTGTTAAAGAGTCCTTCAAATTAATTAAATTTCAATATGCTTTAAATAATACTCATTTGCATATAATGAAAAATATAGTGAATGCTTTAGAAAAAGTAGCTACTTCAGATGCTAATTAGATGTTTTATAGGTTTTCCCCCAGTTCATTGACAATCAAAACCCACTTTAAGTATAAACTAATTAGATGCGAAATATCTGCTGTTCATATTCACTAATTTGCTAATTCACTAATTCATTAATTTGCTTTTCTTTTATTCTGCAGCATTCAGGGGCTGAATTAACTTCAGAGTTTGATATAGAGGAAAGAGCAGGTTAAAAATTTCTAACAAAGCAAATTTTGTGTCATTCAAAAGTGCACAAAATTGTGTTGGTTTCCCCAAACTGGTTTTCTTCTCCTTGTCTGTCCCTTTTTTCCCCCCTTTGCAAAAGGATGGAGGGAGAAAATTAAAATGGCAGGGGGGATGTCAGGGCTGGGCATGGGCAGACACTTGATGATGACCTGTTCTGTTCATTCGCTCTGGGGCACCTGCCACTGGCCGCTGTCGAAAGAGAGGATACTGGGCTGGGCGGACTTTTGGTCTGATCCATTCTTATGTGAAAAACCAAACTCAGCTATGAAAAAAAATCAATATGGTTAAGTCCATACCTCCCCCCCAAAATTGAAAAAAAATCCACTGAATCTAATTTAGAGCTAGATCCTCAGCTGATGTAAATGGTTGAAGTTAGTGGAGTTATATTAATTTACTCTAGTGAAGTCTCTAGGCCTTAGTGCCCACTGTTTACTTGGAGAAGGATAAAGAAACTCCCTGATGGAAAAGCCAATAGTAACTTGTCAAAACTTAGACAAAATTCAGGATATTTAATTACAGTAAATGTTCAGTTCTTGGAAATGGGCCAAATTCTGCTCTAGGCTCAGCCTGGTGTCTTTCCATTGAGTGCTCTGAGCTGTCTCTGAAAGCTGTACTCTCAGAGATCAATGAAACTGCTCCTGTAAGAAACGAAAACATCACAGATATAATTTACAAATGCAGTTTTGCTTCAGCTTTGACTTGCTCCACTTCCAGTATTTCTTTATGATGTATAAAAGTGACAGCTTATTGCAGAGTAGCAGCAACAGAGGGAAAGCATTGTGGCATTAGAAAACCGAGGTGAAGATAAGATCTTGGCAATAGGTTGTTGGTGACACATCGTCCTGCCTCATTAGAACACGTTGGAAAACCACACTGCGCAAAACATACGTTTACTGTATCTTCCAAACTATCAAATGGCAGATGAGGTCCTTCTGCCGCATAGAAGTCGAAGATTTTTTTTTTTTATGAATCTGGGCCCGTGGATGCCAAATCTATTACGAGACAGCTTACGGGAGCTTGTTTGAATCAAAGTGAACAGCTTGCAGGAGCTCCCAAAAGTACAAAAGACAAAGTACAGTATTAGGCTTCCTGGCTAAATGAAAGAGGTTAGCTACGTGAAGGCAGAATGGACATGAGGGACCTCTAAGTCTGGCAGATCTCAACACTAATCTGACAGTGCAGAGAGATGTGCAATACCTGAATAAATCACTGAATGGTTTGTACTCTCTTCAGTACAAGAAACATTGTGCCTGAGACCAGCATTCAACAAATAAAGGGTTAAGACTTTTGTTGAAGGTTTAGCACAAGCCTTTAGTGGCACCAAGCAAATATAGTAACATTAATTAGTTTGGGCTTTGCTTTAATAATGTTGCTCTGCAATTTAATGTACCTTTTTGCTGCAGTTTAAAGAAAACCAAACAGCCTAGATATTACTGTGCACATGACGAAGAGAAGCAAAGGAGCAGGCAACACTTGTAATAATGAACCAAACTCACAAACTGACAGTAGCAATAACAACATCAAATGTTTGCCATTAAAATGGCCTGCCACAGAACTCTCACCTTGTCCCATGGTGTCTTCCTCAGTTTCCACGGTTGGTTGTATCTCAGCGTCCTTCTCAAATAGTACAGGAGCTTAACTGAGTACCTGGCTATACTAGGAGTACTCCTCTCTTTCCGAGGTAAACAGAAAGTCCAAACAAACAATAGCTCCCACCAGTCTTTCTTTGCTCTCCTCTATATACTTAAAGCCTTTCCTTGAAAGAGCCAGCCATGGGCCTGAAAACTAAGGTAGAGCTCAGCACACATTCAAAGCACTTTTTGTTCCCTTCTTTCTCTTTGCTTGTCCTTCTTCAGGCCTCCTCTTCATCCTTTTCTCATGGTTTTTCCCATTGCCCTTCCTAGGCAGCTATCTGTGGGCTCTATCCAGACCTCAATTCTTTTCACCGTTGTCACATGCTGGATTCTCTTTTATTTAAATACTCTTAGCCCCAGTAGGGAGACCCAGTGTTAATTTCTTCCCAGGGTGTTGTGTATCCGAATAAGGTAGCTTCTTCTGACATAATTTCTGAGAGCTGCAGTTCCATTAACTGTATTTTATATTGTAGAAGCTGTCAGAACCCAGTCAAAGCATCAGTCCTGCTAGACTGGCATGTTTGTATATATTTAATAAACATGGTTATTTGGGACCCAAGGATGACCCATGTGGTTTCTTCATAATTGTGTTTGTTGTATAAAGATCAAAAGACCCTAGAGAGGAAGTCATCCCCTAGACGTTAGCCCAACTTTTCTAGTCTGCCTCAAAGAAAGTGCCAATGCAGGTCCTCCTCCCTCTCTTACAGGGAACCAGAAACATCATTTCCTTCCTCGTTTTGCCTACTTTCCATTCTCCAAGGTCCCTTAACTACACTTCCCAAAATGTCTTTTTCTAGGCTGAATCAGGGCTATGCCTGGCCAGCAGACTCCCTCCCTTAAAAGGTCATCAAGTGCTGTTGCACTTAACATAAATAACATGTGGTTGGAACTTTGCAGAAAATTGGAGGAGAATCTAGGTAAAGAGAGCAGAGCCAGGGACTAGCCATTCTATGCAGCATGGTCCTCTTGGGAAACCACACAAAACTGTCCTTGTAAATTTGTGCATCTCAGTCACTATTAACTTGAGCTCTGTCCCATTTCCCCTTCCCCTGAATAGACTCATAGATTTTAAGGTCAGAAGGGACCATCATAATTTGACCTTCTGCATATGAGATGCCACAGAACCTCATCCACCCACTCCTGTGATAGAGCCCTACCCTCTGGCTGAGTTACTGAAGTCCTAATATAATGATTTAAAGACTTCAGATTACATAGAATCTACCATTTACGCTAGTTCAAACCTGCAAGTGACCCATGTCGCAAAACAAGGCCAAAAAAACAAACAAAAAAAACCTCTGCCAATCTGATCTGGGGGAAAATTCCTTCCCAATAATAAGAATGGACCCTCAGTTGGACCCTGAGCATTTTGGCAGACCAAACAGCCAGACCATTGGAAAAATTCTCTGTACTAATTCAGAGCTCCCAGCTTCCCCCACACTCACATCTAATGCCCCATCACTGTCCATTGTGCACATTTACTTCTAGCATCTGCGATTTGGTGACATGCCATGTCACGTTTTGGTGAAGAAGTGGGTTTTGCCCACAAAAGCCCATGATACTGTGTGTGTGTGTGTGCACGCGCGCGCGCGCGCGCTCTGAGGTGCCACAGGACTTTTCCTTGTTTTTAAGGTTTGCTACAGTAGGTTTATGAGTATTTCCTATACTCTCACACGTTTTCCTTAGGAAGGAGAACATTGGCTCAAGATTAAAAAAACCCTCCAATTAATCATAATTAATTAATCATAGGAGTATCTGATCTATGATTTCATTTTCATAAACAGCTCAACTGTTATACTTTTTTAAAAGCAGAATCTTACATCTAACAATGGCTCGTTCCCACAAAACAATGACTATTTTAGCCGAGAAGGCAGTGTACTCTGGTGGTGACAGCACAGATTGACCAAGGATAGTTAGGTTATAAATCCTGGTTCTGCTGCACACCACTGTGCAGCCCTGAGCAAGTAGTGAAGGGTCAGATTCCATTATCCTTATACTCATGGAATAGTACCTTAGTCCGTAAGTGGTCCCACTGCTTTCACTTACGCATTAAGTCAAGGTAAGGTTATAAGAATGGGGCCTTTAATCTCTCTTGGCCTCAGCTTCAATTTTCTCATTTGTAAATGAATGACAAGACTTACCCACCTTTGTAAAATATCTTTAAGATCCTCAGATGGTGAATTTAATTATTAGTTTGAAACAGCATTATTAAAAGACAGAACAATATAAACTTGCTAATTCATAATGAATGGATAAGCCACTATAAATTACTAGGTTTTATGAATTTGAGATTAAATGAATAAAAATGAAGATAAACACTGAATAGTACCTTAGTCCATAAGTGGTCCCACTGCTTTCACTTATAGAATAAGGTACTAGTCAAGTTAAAGTTATAAAAATAGGGCCGCTTATGGTATATTTTTGCTCATTTTGTTTAACTCAGTTCTGTTTTATCTATCTATCTATCTATCTATCTATCTATCTAGCTATCTAATTTAGGGCCAGATTTTAATAGCTGTACTTTGAAAGGTACTTTGAATTACCAATCTTTGATTTATATGAGACTAACTGATCAGTAAGAAATTATTTGGAATAAATAAAGGAATCTGTACTGGGCCAGTCGTATTATTGTAGTGCATTATATTTTCTTTGCAGAGATAATGAAGTCTTTGCGCTATGAAACCTCATTGAATACTAATATTAAATCTTTGTTTAGAACTGGAAATCACCAGTTTGGAGCAAAATACAGAGTGCATAAATGTAAGTAGTGCAGATTAGTGAAAACTTCAATTTAGCTCAGACTAAATTAAATCACTTCAGAGCACACCAAAGATATAAAATGTTATTTATGTGCCAAATGATATTTTTTCCTTTAGTATATATTATCAAGATGGTGTGCCAATTTACTTATTCTTAGCTCTGATTTTTTTTTAATTTAAGGTATCGAATTTAGAAAGAAATGCAACCTGCTTCCAAGCTCCCCTCTTCTTCATGAATAAATTTTTATCTATTAAGTTAATGGCAAATGTATTTGTGTAATCACTCACAAAATATGGGGCTAAATATTTTTTTGAATAAAACCAACAATCATATCAGGTAAATAAGTATACTCTGAATATTTGACATTGGATTTGCAAGATCTAAGTGTCAAGTGATCTTCAAAATATTTTAGATAACGTTTGCTTAAAACAGAATTGATTCATTCTCACACCTGCTCTCCTTCCAAACTTGCATTTTATTTTGTTTTATTTTTATTTTTTCATTCTAAGAATCTTCCAGTTGATTCTTCACTCTGCTCCATGGACTGGTTATATAAAATGTTTAATCAATTAACAAACACGCAACTGCTTGGGAAGATATTGACAATAGAATTCACAATTACCTTGGAGACATTTTAAATTCTTTGAAGCTCCCATAATTTAGCTACAGATTATCTACTAGTCATGAACCTCTGACCTTCAAGTTAAGCGAATTAAATTAGCTTAATAAGAAATATTAACATCCCAAATGGATAGATCAGGCACTCTATTTTTAACTCTCTCATTTCTATGGGAAACTTTTCTACTCAACTTGGCTTCTTAGATAAACTGGTTTCCTCAGTGTCTGTCATGTCTTCTCAGTTATCCTTTGACAAAAAGTATCATCTGTTGTATAGCATTGCCACTGGAAATCACATTATACCACTGTGAAATATTTAGCGCTAAGATGTGTAAATAAGAATCATCAGAGACTATGAAACTTAAAATTTAATAACATGTAGCCTGTAATTCACAGGCAATAATTCTTCCTCCAAACACACCAGAGTTACCGATATTCTCTAACCCAGGTTTCTCAGAGTGAGAGAGTCTGTTAAGCTCAATTTGTTCATTTTCCACTCATACAATCAGTACCAGGAATGGCACATAAGAGTTTTGAGGGAAGCAATATGAAGTTCTAAGCAGGCCTTTTTAGATGCTTAAGAAGTCAGGTTGACATTTGGCTGATGGAAAAGAAATAGAAATAGTAAGTGCACTGTCTAAATAAATGTCATTTCAGAAGTAAAACAAGATGTGAAAATAGGTGCATTTGTGCTTAGCAGTATCAACACTCTGATCACAGTGAAGAATTTCATAAAGAACTTTTCTTACCTCAAAAGAAATTACTGCTGAGTAATGCAATTTTTGAAAAGGGCTAAAGGTTTTTTGTTTGTTTTTTAAAGTGTTCAAAGAAGTTTGCTCTCATGTGAGTTTTGCCTAAAGGTTATGCCCGAGAAGCTAAAAATAATGGCTTCATCTTAGAATAAATAAAAATAAAATAAATCTAGCTTTAAAAAACTTGTTCTTAATTCTCAAAGTGTTCTACAAAAAGTCAGTATCATAATCCATTATTACAAAAAAAACCCAAAACACTTTCAAAAAATTAAATTAACATTAATAGGTGGTCCTTATTAGTGTTTAGGTGAATTTCTAAATTGCAAAAAGTATCTTGAAGGCCCTTAGCTACGTCTACACTGCAGGAATTTGTTGGCAGAGGCAAATGCAAATAAAGCGCTCATTGCATAGTCTCTTCCGATCTTTTTTGCGGAAGAGGTTTTTGTGCAAAAAAAAAAAAAAAGCAGTGTAGATGGGGCCATTTTGTGCAAAAAAAATCTTTTGTGCAAGATCCTGTATTACCTCCTTTTTTGAGGCATAAGGGAAGCACTCAGGAGTAATTACTTTGAATGACTCTGGGGAGTAGTTATTTCGAAATAGCAACAGTGGAGCATCCACACTACTGCTAAATAAAAGATATTACTTCACTCACCCTGTCTCTCTAGTATTCTGGGACAGGCATGACTAAAACCTCACTGTATGTATATCAAAAAACACTTAAATTAATTTTATGCATAACATATGCAAGTATTTACCTTAGCACTTCACTAAATTTGCCTGGATTACAAGATTAAAATACCTGTAGCTATCCATGACAGAGATAGTCATGGATAATTTGGTTAACCTAAGATACCTCTATATGAAACTAAGTGAAATTTTTTACGTGATAAAGAGTTTACTATTTATTTTTTGGATATAATTGTTGAATCTGCTATGGGGCCAAAGCAGTACCTCCTTGAGGTTCAGTCCAGGATGCTCATGAGAACTGGGCAAACTGTTTATTTTCTGAAAAAAGGAAGTTCAGGTCAAAATTATTTCAAAAAAGTCTAAAGATTTTGTTACAACAATGTTTATAACAAAGGGTATGTCTAAACTATGGGATAAGGTGGAATTAAGTAACACAACTTCAGCAACGCAATTAATGTCGCTGAAGTTGAAGTACCTTAAGTCGACCCTTGGCACTGTCCATACTGCAGGAAGCCAAAGGAATAACACAATTCCTTCAACTTCTGTTATTCCTCATGGAAGCAGGACTACTGGCAACGACCAGAGAGCCCTCTCAGTTTGAATTAGTGTGTCTTCACTAGACCTGCTAATTCGAACCCTGGAGAATCGACAGTGGCAGCTTCGATCTTATCTTTAGTGTAGACATACCCAAAGTGTTTCCACTTATGATTTTAAAATGAGGTTTGGTTTTGAAATTTAGCTACAATAGAACAAACGATATACAAAAAAGTAAAAAAACCTCCAAAACCAGAACAATATATAAGAATAAGAAAATATATAAATAAAAAGAATATACAATATACAATAAAAAGAAAAACTAATTTGAGTTAAACAAAAAGTGTTTTTTGTTTTCTGAATCAACAAGAGAAATGGAAAGATATGTTTTGAATTAAGTCAAAACAATTTGTTTTACTGGCTCAGCCACTGAACTAAAATGCTCACCTCTAAGTTCAGTAGTTCTATAAACACAGGCCAATAACTTCTATAGTAAGATCATATTTCCCTCAGCTGGTGAAAGCCAGCTGCGAGTTAATCGTTTATTTTTAGTAGAGATAGGCCCATTTCTGAGGGTCTCCAGACAGCATTAGTGAAGATCCTGCTTAAGGCACTAGCACTTAATGCTGATGATAACCTTGCCAATTACAGTACAGTATCATATATTCTATCCTTGGGAGAAATTATTGAGATGATATTGGCTAAGCAGCAAGGAAAGTATCTGCTGTCTTCAGAATCAGATGTCCTTAATACTATTCAGTATTGCTTTAGATGTGGGCATAAAGAATCCTATTGATCACTCTCCTTCTGGTTACATTAAAAGAAATCAATCCATGCTATATTGTGAGATTTGTCAATTGCCTTTCAGACATGTCACTGGGAGGTGTTCCTGACATGACTGCAGATCCCCAGCAGGAGAGAACTGATCTACTTGAGAGAGGTGTTGCTTTCTTTTCAAGTCAGAAGATCCAAAGGCTGAACATTTATCCACCTTTAGGGCAATCTTTTGGAGGGCCTCACTTTGTGTTTCCACCCCCATTATTCAGTGTGTGAAATACCCAGTCAGGCAGTTCCAATATGACTGATGCCACATGTGCAGTGGAACAGTGGAGCATTTGCTAGAGATTCAGGCTTGGAGACAGTTCTGTTTGGGCCCAGGAGAAGAAAGACTGCCATAATCTCAATTTCAAACAGCACTTTCACTGGGAGCAAGTAACAATGAGCTGCACTGGTTGCCTGTGTTTGTTTTCACATTTAAAGGCCTAAACGATGTTGGTTTGTAATTCCTGAGAGACCTCTCTTCTCACCCCACATTTCTACAATTGCAGTCAGCAGCGTTGCTCAAGCCTGAGTTTCCCCAATACAGTGGAGAGGCACTTGTGGACAAGGGACTCGTTGTGAGTGCCTCTTGGCTCTGGACCATGGCACGTGCCGTAGCTCTCTGACACATGCCCACCCTGGCCTGCCAGAGTTGAGGTTGATTTGTCTTCCACACAAACTGCAAAGTCCACCTTTTCACGCAAGAGATAGAGAAGATGGGGCATTTGAAAGCTGTGAGATCATGGATTTATGGAGGGGGAATGAACTATAATTAGAGCAAAAGTGAATTTTATCATTTTAGTGCTTTTAACATTCATGTTCTTAAAGCTGAAATAGGCACACAATTCCTTCCCCCTTCCCCTGTTTGCCTATTGCCAGATAGATTATAATCTCTTTAGGCCAGGGACTGTGTCTTGCTGGCTGTTTGGACAATGCCTAGCATAAAGGCTTTCCAATTTCAGCTGTGGCCTCTAGGTGGTCTTGTAATATAAATTAATAACAGTAATGACCAAAGTTGTTCAAAGTTATCCTGAGATACAGCAGGACAAATAATGCAAGACACAGTTTCCATTGGTTATGCTGTGTACTTACTGTCTAGTTTCCTTTAAATGATACTGAATTTGATATTTCACAATAAATATTCATAATTCATGTCACCACTGACTACTGCATGCACTTTATATGACTGCAAATGTAGATGCAATAAATAATATACTCGTGCCTCGTTTGAAGCTATGGTTAAGGGATTGTCGGAGTTTCTATTGGAAATCTCTGTGCACAGAGGTTTATAACTCAATCATACAAATGTCTCTGGGCTTCAACTGAGGTCAGATTATGATCAGTTTTCTTTTAAATTGTATTGATGTGTATCAATCATACAATCATAAACAGACTATGAAGACTGAACAATCTTTAATAAAACTACTATATTTCATATCATTACACACAAAATTCTGTGAGGAATAGTACAAAAGAGATCTATGCAAGCTCTTACTAGGCCAATGCCAAGAAATCACTTAATAACGGATCATTTGTAGGAGGCAAAGGAAAGTAAAAACAATTTTGTGCTACCCTGCTGAGATTGCTCAAGTTTAACTGGCAGTCATCCTTTGACAACGTGGGCTATACCGGCAGCTCCACAAATAGAAATTAGCTCCCAATTTCATTGATAATGCACAAGCCAGAGGACAATCCATTTCAATTTTTCACAGCAGTTATGGCTCTGCGAAGCTGACAGGAGTAAAAAGTAATAAAGTCTCAGAGCCACTTTTGTGGGCCAGAGATTTCCTCTGGAATCGAGCTGAATCACTTGGTGTAGGAATGAGGTAGTGAGACATAGTAGATGAGGGTCTACAACACCCATTTCTCTGCTGGCAGATGACCTGAAACTTTAGCTTATTCTGAGCCAAGCAGTTAACATTCAGGGAGGATTCTGTCACCTAGTAGCTCCTGTTCCCCTTCACACCTCAGCTCTGTATGGAGTTAATGGAGAATTAAGCCTTTATTTCCCTTTTCTGTTTTCATTGAAGAAAAGAAGATATAACTCTGAATACACAATAAGGGCACATTTGTTAATTTAGAGCATGTCATTTTCACAGAAATTTTACAGTAACTGTGGGAGCATAGTATAGTAAAATCTCATTTCATAGGTATATTAGTGATAAAAAGATAAGGGAGGTGTCATCTGATGACTAAAAGCCACAGTTCAAAACATCTATTTCACATTGTGCAATGTAGCAACTCCCTCAGTTCCAGACCCTCACCACCTTGAAAAAATTTGGCCCGAAGTCTGTCTTGTACAAAGCTGTGAGTGTGGGGAGACCTGGTCATATGCATTCCAGGTCTACAACACAAAGGTAGACCAGATTGTCTTGAATATATGTGTGCATTATTGTTCTAGGTTTGTCACATTTGCCATCACTGTATTGATGGGAAAAGGCTTTTGAACAATTTCAGACTCAACCCATTTCTACTAACTGGAGGACCTTCTATTCTTGGAGTAAGAGTTGTGTTTCTATTATTGGCATTAAGTCAAATATGTTCAAGATGGGCATTGTACTCTGCCAAGAGTTCATCTTGTCCCTGGATCATGATTTTTTGGGACAGGATGTCAAGGCATAGCCTGGGAACACTTGGAAATCCCCCAGGAGGTGTTGGAACTCACTGTGGCTACGTCTACACAGCTTCCCTCTTCTGCAAAAACCTATTTAAATGAAGCACAGATTAGCATATTGCCACACTTCATTTGAATAATTAATTAGAAGCCATTTTTGTGCAAGAGGTTTTTGTGCAAAAAGGCATGGTCTACACAGCACCTTTTTGCGCAAGAGGGTTTTTTTGTGCAAAAATGGCTCCTAATTAATTATGCAAATGAAGCATGGAAATATGTTAATCCATGCTTCATTTGCATAGGCTTTTGCAGAAAAGGGAAGCTGTGTAGATGTAGCCTGTATGGGAGAAGGAGATCTGGTCCTCCCTGTTCTCCAATCTGCTGCCACGATCCCTGTCAAAGCTGTTCCCCACTCTGGCACGACAAATGCAGAAGTGGAGGCCTGCAAGAGTACTTCAAAACCTTGCCTCTACAGGCTCTGGTACAAAAACTCCCTCCCCCCCAAATCCTAATACCAGGAGTTTGAGGAATCTGCTGCCACCACCCAAGTAATTGCAAGAAAAAAAACAGGGAAAAGATCACTTGGGAACTCTCCTCCCTAAGGAAAAACTCTCTCCCTGCCCCAACTTCCTTTTTCCTTGGAGTTGGGAAAAACAGAGGGAATTCACAGACAATGGACTCTGCCTTTGTAACTAGGTACTGAGTCCTAAGGACACACCAATCAACTTCCCAGTTGATTAGAAAAGAAAGCAATCCTTTATTATCAAAACAAAACGGCAGTTGTAAGCATAGTAAAGTGGCTAGATGGAAAGAGCCACCAATTGATGAAGATACTCAGGGAAACCCCCTGGGCTAAAACTTAGTTACAAAGAAAAAAAACCACTTAAGCTCAGACATTATTTCCAAATCCCCAACCAAGGAAAACAACAAATCCTGACGGACTATCTAAACTTTTCTCTACTTACACATTTTAAGAAATCTGTTCTTGGAGAGAGAAGTGTCTCCCATCTCCCTCAGTTGTGGAAGAAACTGCTTTTCCTCTCAAACACAGAAGAGAGAGAAAACCCCCTCTCTTCCCATTTGAAATTCCTACCTGCATTGTTTTTGGCTGACCACCAGATACCTGGCTAGATACAGGAGACATTAGTTAACCCCTTAGTCACCAGGTGCTGGTCAGCACTCCTGATTATGACAACCCCCCCAAGGAAACACATAAACATTGACTCTGATTCATTTCTGGGGATAGGATTGCTAAGAAACTATGTCCATATCTGTAACAGGGTGCACATGGGCTCCTTGGCATTCTGCCACTTCTACACACACAAATCAGCCAGAGATCTCTGTTCTGGTGCAATCAACCATATTCTTATTGACAGTGTCATTTGCTACCGCCTTATATATACAGACAGCTTCAAGCTTGCAGCCATACAGACTGATAGCTTCCGCGACCAGCAAGGGAGCAGAGCCTTTGGCTCCTCCCTTTCCTTCCCCATCCACATTCCTTCCTGCCAGCCTTATGTAGCTCCTTGGCTAATGAGGCCAGAGCTGCTCCCCATTTGCCATGTAGCCTTGGGCTTACTCAGCCAGCTTTAATTAACTTTTCTTAATTGGAGCTGGTATGACAGAGGTCTGGCTCAGCCAGCACCCTGTCACAATTACTCACAATTCATCTTCAATGAGTATATTAAGAGACTTTCTACTGTGTATTTAATCCCATTCAAAGCATATTTTCCCTGTACTTACTGTTGGCACTGACCATGACCACCACTTTTCCATCTGTTGGCACCTCCGAGGCAATTTATGAAGGGAGCTCACCAGCCAGGTGTGAGAGGCATGGAATGCAATCACTTTCCCCTCACTCCCTGATAGTCTGGGGAACAGGATGAAAAGCAAGCCGCGTCCTGGAGCGCATGGCTGCTGCCTCCCCTACCCTCCCGAAACTCCACCCTTGCCTGCTGTTTGATGTTCTTCCTCTTCAACCTTGCTAAGTTCAATTTATGAGTGAACTTCTCATAGCATGCCACCAAACAGTGCATTTAACTAGTTCCTCTACAGCAGTATTCTCCAAAGATCCAGCTATTCATCAGCACTGTTCATTTCCTCATTCAAGCTTAAAAATGATCCAAGACCAAAGTAAGAATTGAGGATTCTTTAACAAATTACTTTGGAACTGTAATGAAGTAATGCAGTATGTGCTATGTAATTATGTGTGTAGCCTTTGTGGATTGAGCTAGTAGTTTCTGCCTGGATGCTGACAGATTGGATCACAGAGAACCCCCCTGTGACTGTCACCTGGTGTGCTAATCTTACCCACCTATGTGAGCCCACCTACCTGTCCTCAGAGGCACTCCACTATCCTGTCCTGATAGGACAGAAGTTCTGATCTCCCCCAGCAAGAGCACAGAGTTAGTGTAACTGCCCCCCCCCTCCCGCCCGAATAACACAGATGTTGAAGCAGCTCAGCTCTGGGAGAAGTTCAGTTATAGGGACTTTACAGCACCCAAGACCACAGCCCATAAAGAATCAAAACTTCAGATAAATTTATCTTACTCTGTATAAAAGTTTTACACAGAGAAAGCTCATAAGTTCACCCTCTTTACCAATGAAAGCGAGATATTCATAGCTGTTGATGCTCCCCCATATCAATTATTTACACTGGGTTTGATTATAAATGAAAGTGTTTTTATCCAGTATAGAAAGTAGGATTTAAGTGATTGCAAGTGAAAATAGACCGGTCACAGTTATAACACTTTCTAGAGATTACATTTAACTAACAAGTTATTCTCTTATCTAAGGAAGCTTCATTCATCAAAGTCCACTTTGGTATTTTCAGCCAAGGCTGGTTTAGACACCTTTTTTATGAAAGAAAAGGTGTCCTTTACTTTTTGCTGTCCTTTACTTTTTACTCTTAACAAGCTGCCTGTTATTTCAAAATATTTTTCAAAATATTGAATGCGCTATTTCGGCATTCCTGTTACTTTCACTCCATGAGGGTTAAGGGATGTTTCAAAATAGTATGTTATTTCAAAATTTGGCACTGTGTAGATGCACCAAATTTCAAAATAAGCTAATTTGAAATAAGATACGAAATAAGGTAGCGCAAATTGCGTATCTTATTTTGACTTTAGGGTGCTGTGTAGACGCACCCTCAGTGAAGGGTGCCAAGATGTCTTCTATGATTCCCAAATATAGTGAAGCAAACTTTGGATTTGCAACTCCAGATAGGGTTCTCCTTCCCCCACCCTGCCATATTTTCTCTTCCTCTTCATTTCTTCCTGACTTCCTCATAATCTCTCTTTTTCATTCAGTTCAGCCTGGTGAGAGGAGATCCATTGTGAATGAGCTAATAGTCAATTTACATGCAAACAGATAGTGGATAGACATCTGGTCTGTCAGAAAACCTTTTTCACTTTTGCAGGTGACCAACCCCTAGTCATAGGTGATAAGAACATATTTTCACTATACACACACACACACACACACACACACCCCACTTTAATAAGGATCTATACATAAATGTCACAATGATATTGATGATTAACTAGTGTGACGTTGGCTTTTATTTGAGTCCTCACTAGACACTCTTTTGTGAACTCGAATCCACATGTCGGACTCAAAAAATCCCTTTAGCCCATTTGCGTCCTCTTGTCAGTTGCCAGTAAGAAGTTCTTTGGTTTTAGTATAGGTAGATCAGGCAGCCAGACTGCTTCATTTGGATGTGCACAATTAGATTTCCAAATGGCACGTATAATACCTAGCTCTTATCTGGTGCTTTTCAGCAATAGATATCAGAATTCTGATTTCCTGCCTGATAAGACAAATCAAAGGAAACAAACTAACCATTGACTGAGCGCTGAATATTGCTAGCAATAAAATCTTATTGCTCTTTTGTTTGTTAACAAGGCAGAGACACTGGATGGAATGGCAAATTGCATTTTTCATTCCAGTTCTAAAGGATCCAAATAACACTACATTTTAGGCTATATCATAGAGCAAAACAGTCTCTTGAGAAAATCTCAGGGGAAAGAATTTGTGTTTTTAAAACAATGAGTATGATTGTTGTGCTGAGACCCCTATATTGTGATGCAGATTTTAGAAATCCAAGAATATGCATTTTCCAGCCAAAAGAGTCTGAAAGCGGTATAACAAGGATATGCTGGACATCTTACTACTTAAAAATATAAAAGAGTGGTATTTAAAATAAATTGATAGTTTTGTTTATATTAAAATGCAAAAAGCAGTGGGAAGCTATTTAACCTTTCATTTAAGTCCGATTAAATACAATAGCCCTGGGCTGACTAATGAGTCCCGAGGAAAAAACATCTGAACTTCGCTATGTATTTCAGCAAAAATGTAAGCCAGAATTCATGAAATGAGGTGCATACCACTATTTTGTATCATTTGGCCTGCTATCTTGGTTACACACAAATCTTTCAGGCACAATATTGGAATTCAATTTACAGTAGGATTAAAATTTAGCCCTTTTTCTTTCAAATCATGTATAGAAATAGAGACGGAACCACCAGAGGGAGATAACAGCAACACATAATGAAATCATAAAATATGTCTTGCTCTTCTGATAACTTCCCTGTCATACAAGCCACATCCAAATATTGTCACAAAGACCATATTTTGGCTGAACAAAACTTATAAGTGTGCTGTTTTTCAAGGAATGGGTGCATTTCATGTGCTATTTTCATTTACATTTTTGTACATTATTAGACATTGGATGGTAACAATGAGGAGAGGTAGATCGAAAATGTCTGTTTTAATTCTGAATTATCTTACTTGTATTTAAAATCAGAAATATATATATTGTTGGGATTTTGTGGTTCCCAGAGAGTCAGATGCTGGGCAGAATCAAGGGTCTTCGATACTTCAATTCAATTCAACAAGACTTTATTCAATTTGCACAAAGGGAGAGCCCCTGGTACTAAAATTAGCAAGAGCCCCTTGAGCAAGGAGCCCTTCCCCTTGCTGTTTTATAGCACATGGCAGTTACATAACAGGTTACATAACAAGTTATATAACACAAACTTCTAAACCAATCATATTCAACCTTTCCATATATGGCTTTGTTTGTCACATGCTTGTACTTCTCCACTCCACATGTTGAGTTCACCTCCTTCCCCTTGGCCTTTTCTAGACTGTTCCTAGGGTGGTGAGCCACAGCATGCTTCTTTATGCATATCTACTTTCCAAACCATATTTTGTTTAAAATGAACACATGCATACCCTTCAATATATTTGTGGTTTAATCTCTATCAAGTAGATTAAGCTAACTCCCAATTAGATGTAATTCTTTAAAAAATAGTTCTAGAATTTGAGGGACAAAAAGGCTCAGGGATGAGGAAATAACTGTAGATTCAGACTGGCCCTACATAACAGCCTGTTTCAAGAGTCCCCCACCCCATCTCAACTTAGTACTCTGCTGAGAGAAATCATTCTTTATCCCCTGGCCTGCTCTCCAGATACATAGCACGTCCTTTAATGCCAATTCTGGATTTGTCCCTCAGGATTTGCCTAGGAAGGTTGTGGAATCTCCATTTCTGGAGATATTTAAGAGCAGGTTAGATAGACATCTATCAGGGATGGTCTAGATGGTACTGGGTCCTGCCGTGAGGGCAGGGGACTGGACTCAATGACCTCTAGAGGTCCCTTCCATGTGTTCTATGATGGAAAATGAAAAGCATATCCTGATCTCCCTCATTGTTTTCTTGTTCTCCTCCCATCTAGTTGTATCCACTTGTTGTCTCCTACCTTAATCTTGGATGGTAAATTCTTAGGGGATAGGAACTATCTGTGGTTCTTTGTTTTTACAGCACCCAGACCACTGGGGATCTGATCTATAACTAGGGCTCCTAAACTCTCTGGAGATTAAATAAATCAATAAGTAATGAAACAGTGAACACAGCCAACCATCTGCAACCAGAGTGGAGAGGTAGCAGTGTGAAACTGATATGTGAAGCTGCGAAAATTGAGAGTGGAATTAATAAAGACATCTGTGAATGTCAGCAAGAGAGTGTGAACACGTGGGGAGCAGGGTAGGATTAGTTTTATTTGGTGGGGCAAGAAAAAACAGGCAGGAGGAAGGAGCTCCCTTTGGGGGAAGGAGAAGGAAAAGGGAAAATGCTGAAAATTATAGTTACTTTCAATGGCATGGTCAACAATGGAGAGGAGTACTGTTCCAAGGATTAAAGAGAAATGGAAATGTTTTCAAGGACTGCTGCAAATACATTAGATTTACCCTATTTCTTTCACTGCTGGGTTGCACAATGTTGATCCACTAAGGATTAAAAAATATCCCGGTTCAGCAAAAAAACATGAAATGCCAATGGGAGAGGAGCCCTTTAAAATACATAGCCTGGCTGACAGAACTTTGTCAGTAACACATGCACTTGCTTATTAGGTGAAACAAGCAAGTCAGTGGGGGCCAGTTCCTAACACCCTTGCTCACAGAGAATAGCAAGGAAAAAGGGGCCCAATGTGTGAAATAAAGAGCTATTCAGCATCAGCTGGATTTCAGAATCTGGTCCTGAGATAAATAAACATACCAACATTTGTCTATACAGCAAACTACTGAGTTCATTGCCATTGACACTGTATGATGCATTGGTTGCATTTTTCAACCAACATTACTGTGTTTGACTTCCGACCTGTTGTAGTTTGTATCTGCTGTGTTACATATCTCCATGTAGTTTTGCAGCTGGGTCATTAGAGTAGTGTGACAGCAATATTCAGTCTTCCTTAGAGACACCACATTTCTCTTGGGGACACTTCAAGTTATGCAGCCAGAGAGGAACAAACCCTTTTATTCATAAATACTCAGACCGGCAATTTTGCTAAGCAATAACATTCAGAGCCAGCTAATGTGTCACACAAACTACTACATGTGAGGCTGCAGTCATGCACTGGAGAGGGTCCCTGAAGCCATCTGCAAAGCTCTGGATGAGCTGAGAATTAACATGGAGGGGGGAGGATTCAGCATGTTGAAAAGGAGCAGCAGGCCAATAAATAAATAAATTAATGAGGATCATAGTAAGGAAGTGATTGTGTTGCAACCATCACCATTGTCACCATGAATGGGAGCAGGGCATTCCCGCAGACTTTGTTCTCATCCTACCTTTGTACTTTTCCTGTTGCACATGTAAGCCATATACCTTTTGGCCGTGGTGTACTGTCCTATCTAGTGGTGCTAAAACCACTTACACAGAGAATAATGAGTCTGCTCTACAACCTTTTGTAACAGCCAGCTGGGGTTTAGCTCATGCAGTACGGGCTGATGGTCTAAGCTCCAGAGATTCCTGGTTCAATTATGTCTGCAGGTGATCAAGGTTGTGGAAGAGCAAACAGAGGTGCTCAAGTGTTTAAATTAAGCTGCAAAATAAGCAAATCTGGCCTTGACCACCCCTGCAGCACCTACACAAATATGTGTATGTCCAGCAACCCTCCTGTATGCTCACCCATTCCTTTTCACTTTCTGGGAATCCTCAGGTTCCCTTTCACTCCAGCCCCTCTTACAACTTGGACCTACACACTGTTGTGAGGTTTTGTGCTTTTCCAAGGCCCTTCTTTACCAGCAAACAGGGGTGCTTTGGTATACTACTTCAATGTAATTTGTTTTGATCAATAAAGGCTATTTTAATGGTACAATGATTTTATTTTCTGTTCTATACCTATAGCAATCACTTTGGTCTCAGGTACAGGCTGTTCAATCATTTTCTTGCATGGATATGTTTTCCATGGTATGTTAAATGGGATGCAGAAGGGAAGCAAACCCAAAAGAGGTAACAAAAAACAGGACTATGCAGCACTTTAAAGACTAACAAGATGGTTTATTAGGTGATGAGCTTTCGTGGGCCAGACCCACTTCCTCAGATCAAATAGTGGAAGAAAATTGGCACAACCATATATACCAAAGGATACAATCAAAAAAATGAACACATATGAAAAGGACAAATCAAATTTCAGAACAGAAGCGGGATGAGGGGGGGAGGTAAATGTCTGTGAGCTAATGACATTAGAGGTGATAATTGGGGAAGCTATCTTTGTAATGGGTAAGATAATTAATGTCTTTGTTTAGACCGAGGCGTAAAGTGTCGAATTTAAGCATGAATGACAGTTCAGAGGATTCTCTTTCAAGTCTGGTGTTAAAAGGTCTTTGAAGCAGGATGCAGGTAAACAAGTCGTTAAGACAATGCCCTTTCTGGTTGAAATGGCAAGAAACTGTTCTTTCTTTGTGATCCTGTCTAATATCTGTTTTGTGGGCATTAAACAGTTTCTTGCCATTTCAACCAGAAAGGGCATTGTCTCAATGACTTGTTTACCTGCATCCTGCTTCAAAGACCTTTTAACACCAGACTTGAAAGAGAATCCTCTGAACTGTCATTCATGCTTAAATTCGACACTTTACGCCTCGGTCTAAACAAAGACATTAATTATCTTACCCATTACAAAGATAGCTTCCCAATTATCACCTCTAATGTCATTAGCTCACAGACATTTACCTCCTCATCCTGCTTCTGTTCTGAAATTTGATTTGTCCTTTTCATATGTGTTCATTTTTTTGATTGTATCCTTTGGTATATATGGTTGTGCCAATTTTCTTCCACTATTTGATCTGAGGAAGTGGGTCTGGCCCATGAAAGCTCATCACCTAATAAACCATCTTGTTAGTCTTTAAAGTGCTACATAGTCCTGTTTTTTGTTTCAGCTACACCAGACTAACACGGCTACATTTCTATCACCAAAAGAGGTAGATTGCAGTCCTCAAAGCCTCCCTGATGTTAATAGCAGCCCTCTATGTCTTCTGAAAGCCATGGTTTCTGACTGCTCAAACTCTGCAGCCAAGCACTACTATACCTCAGTGCTCCACCCCAAGCACATAGTTCACCCTTAGATTCACAGAGATTATGTAAGTGCAAATATGGCTATGACCATAGTAATATTCTCCTCTATAAGGTCTAGCCTGCCATAGAGATACCTCCACTTCCCTTTAAATCTGCCAAAGGCACATTCTACTACCACATGGCACTGGCTCAGCCAGTTGTTCAAATGCTCCTTACTGCTGTCCCAGTGACCTGTGTCAGGCTTCATGAGCAAAGGTGGTAAGGTGGGTCTTTCAGATTACAATGGGCATTTTCACATTCCCCCACTGTAATCTTGTCGTCCAGAAAGATAGTCCCCATCTGCAGCTTTCTGTAAAAGCAAAGAGTGCATGAAGGTGCATGCGTCATACCCCTTTCCAGACCACCCTGCTGTGATGTCTGTGAAACACCCAAGGTGATCCACAAGTGCCTGCAGCACCATCAAAAAGTATCCCTTCCTGTGGATGTATTCTGTGGCAAGATGGGCTGGTGCTAAAATTGGAATATGTGTGCCACCTATTACTCCCCTGCTCCCCAGTTAGGAAAGCCCATCTTTGCAAAGCCAGCCACTATGCCATGCACATTTCCCAGAGTCATGGTCCTCCAAAGCAGAATGTTATTTATTACACTACATACTTTCAGAAGTCAAGTATCAGAGGGGTAGCCGTGTTAGTCTGAATCTGCAAAAGCGGCGAGGAGTCCTGTGGCACCTTATAGACTAACCGAAGTGTTGGAGCATAAGCTTTCGTGGGCAAAGACCCACTTCGTCAGATGCCTGACGAAGTGGGTCTTTGCCCACGAAAGCTTATGCTCCAATACTTTCAGTAGTGCAGCCCCAATGGTAGACTTCCCCACACCAAACTGATTTGCAATGGACTGGTAGCAGAGACACCACCACCTTCCAGACAGAAGTTTCCCCATGCTTCTCTACCAAGAGGGGCAGCTCTCCTTCTGCTGTCATTGCACACAGCTCCAGGAAGGTTGCTTTGCACATCCTAAAGCTCTGCTCTGCACGACGATGAAATCCCACCAATCAGTGCTGATTTCCCTAGCCCAAATGTCATGGTCTATCTTTTACAGCTGCTCTGTGAGTGCCAGATTCAATGACAGGTTACTCCCGTCCATCTCACACAGAATGTCAGCTGCCTGCAACACTTCTTCCTCTGTCTGTAATGCTAAGAGTAACTCTGCTGCAATGTGTGATGTCTGAAAAGAGCATAGGGGAGAAGTGCTATGCTTTCTTACTGCAAATGCTGGTGTGCACAGCAGAGAATAGCAGTTTTGAAAATGGAGCAACCATAAGACCGACTTCTGGAGGACTGGGAAACAAAGCAATGTCTGATGGAAGATTTTGCATGGTCCCAAGTTGCACTGTGCTCCATTTCGTGTTCCCACAGTGCCCACTGACAGATGGTGTCACTGGGCCCTGGGGGATACATACCCACAGTGCATTTCTCATGTTGTTGACCAGAGAGTTAAAATTGAGGAAACAATCTGTAGACAGAGGGAGCAAGTGTGAACATGTTTTGGGGACCTTTTTTTTGTCAACTTCTGCAAGTTGACAGTTTTGGTGATGAAATTTTGTAGTGCAGACATACTCTTAGTCAAACTACACTAAACTGATTTGGGTGGAGCACTTTGCTGTGACCTGCCATTACTAGAACTGCTATTAGGTAGAGACAGAGCTAACTGGTGAGTTACCTAGGACAAAAGGATGCTCTTGCAGTTAATATAGGGAACATATGAATTCTGAGTTCCATTCTCAGATCTGCCAGCTTTCCATCTGATGTTAAACAAGCTACTGAACTCTCTCTGCTTCAATCCTCCATTTATACAATGGGAGTTTTCTTTCCCTAGCTCTGAGGTGCTTTTATATTAAAATCATTAATCTTTGCAAGGAATTCAAATAACATGGTAATTTTCTTAATTAGGTAGAGAAAGTATCATGCTTCTCTCTTTCAGTCTCTTCTGATGAAGAAAGCCACACACCAGGTATACGACATCCAGCAAATGATTCCAAAATTTTGTCACAATTTCTATTTTTTCTTCAATTAAAATAGCCCTTCAAGGGAAAATTGGTAATTGAAGTTATATAAGTACATATCTAGACAGATGTGTGAGGCCTGCCTTCTAGCTTACGCACAGGCGAAAGAAAGAAAGAAAGAAAGAAAGAAAGAAAGAAAGAAAGAAAGAAAGAAAGATCTCTTTACTTACAATTCTGTGGTTGCTGCCTTTAATTACAGATCTGCAAAAATTCCCAGTGGCTTCAGTGGACTTTAGGTCTAGCAGTGTGTATGACCAGTAGAAGTTTCATATAGTTATCAATTAGACATTGATTGAAACAAATACAGCAGGTAGATGGAATTATTTTTCAGAGGAAAATCAAATCTTAGCCTGGAGATAATTAAAGTCTCAGTAATTTTTCAGGAACTGCTCCAGTTCAGAAATCTATGGTCATTCAAATCATGGAGCAAAAACACCAGTATGTGACTAAGGCCAGTTCTACTAGGGATCAATGTCCAACTAAGGACCGTAATTTGAGCTATGTGAATATCATACTTGAAGTTGACATTCCTTAGTTCGAATTACAGCAGTGTCACAACTGCAGGAGGCCAATGGGAGAAACTCTCTTCTTGCCTCCCCTTAGTCATCTTGACCTGGTGAATTACTGGAATTGATGGGAGCGCAATCTCAGCAGTTGTTTTAGCGGCTCTTTAGTAGACCTGCTAAATTGATCCCTGAGAGATCGATCCCTGCAGCATGGATCTCCAGGTAAGTGTACACAAGATTTAAGATGACCAATTGTAGAGCACGAACAGCCGATCATGTGCACTGAATACTCATTTAAACAATTTGCAAGCAACCCATCGGCTGGAATGTATTTGCCCAAAAGATTAAACAGTGACAAACAGCAAACAATATTCATAACGTCACTTATTCACTGCTAATTCCAACAGGAAAGAATTTAAATCTGCTGAATAAATTATTCATCACAAATTATTCACTCAAATCTAGTTACACTGAGGCTTCTAATTTTGCCAGGATATGTGACAAATGCTTTTGGATCACTTAAGTCACGCCTGGATGCAAGTGTAAAGCCTCTAGCAGCATACAGCTAAAAGTGGGAAGAAGTGTAAATACTCTCAGCGGCTGCCATATCAAAAAGCAATCATGATTCTCATTGAAACAAGCTGAGCTCTTTAAAAGAATGTTAATCAGTACTCTTCAGACAGATCATCTCACTGGAGACAATGAGCAGGGAGCTCTCTACTGTTTACAGTCTCTGAACAGATTATCATCAACTGAATTATTTGTAGCTAAATTAAAAGTACATTGCATTTAACAGACTTTTTCCCCTTTCTTTTTTGTTTATTTAAATCAAGGTTTGATCATCAGTCCTCGATTCATATCACATTATGTTTACATAGGCACTGAACATGAAGGCTCCTCAGGCTTTGGAGACAAAGCAACTCCATGAAGATTATTAAGTGTCATCAAGGTCATTATTAGAATTTAAAGGCTGGCAACCCCAGAATCATGTGGGTTTGGCTGTTTAACTCAAAGCTGCATGCTTCAAAAAATGGGGTTTCAGAGTACAAACTATTCCATGTTCTGTAAGCCACTATAAGAACAGCCAGTTCTATGTTTGCTGAGGTACCTTAGTCCCAAAGAGCAGGACACTCATGAGCTGGTCTCAGGAAAGCAGGGAGCTCTCTTCCAGTCCATAGAATCACTCTCATAAACACTCTGGCACAGTGTCCATTCAGGTATTGTATACTAAGTGAAACAGCTTCAACAGGAGAGATTGAGAACAACCTTCCAACCCTAGCTAATTCAGTAGCCTAGTGATGTGGGCACCCACATGCACCACTGGAGGAATGGGGAAGACCTGGGGTCACAGTCCCTTTTCCAGAGTTGAACATATTGAATTCATAAGTAATTGCAGTTGATCTGAAGCTGCATTTTTTCAGTGCATAAACTATTCACGAAAGAAAGTTTCACCTAGCTGTACTCCAGACTTTTGTGTTTGAACACAGATTTCTCCTACCCATCTCCAAGCAAGAAACCATGTTTTCCTCAAACCTTTGCAAGTAGGATTAATGTGGGACCAACAGAGGAACAGACAGTGAGTTTCAAATAAACTATTTATAGATTTTTTTTTAAATGAAAAGGATAAAGAACAGTTTTCTTAATTAGAGAAAGAAAGTGTCACATTTCCCTCTTTCCATCTCTTTTGATGAAGGAAGATCAGGGAGAATTAAAAATAGCAAAAGCTTTATGTTTGACAGCCAGATATATGACACCATGCAAATGATTAAAGAGTTTTGTGACAATTTGTATTTTTCTTCAATTAAAACTTTCTTTAGGTGAAATAATTTTTTGTATCTACTCTCTGAGATTCAGTTAATCATTTTCACAAACCAACTACACTGCCACATTTTACTTCTTAGGACCATTAATCCCATTTATCTGTTTAACAAAAAAGTTAAAATGATTCTAGCTCAGATAGAGTAAAACAATTTCATAATAAATTGTGACAGTGTGCTCTGTTCACCAATAGGCTGCTTCCTCCTGAAGGTCTCTCACTTTGGACTTAACTTCTCTCTCTTTATTGCTTCATTCTCCAGCCAGGTCACTGTTGTTTTCCCACTTCTAAGGGGTATGTGTACAAGCTGTCCCAGGCAGTCTTCCAATTCACTGCCCCATATGGTGCCACTTCCCCACAGACCCACCCTCTCCTCAAGGTTTCATCACAGGGATTCTACAATTAGCTCTATAGGTCTGTATTATCTCACACCTTGAAACTGTTTCCTTGAACTGGTTCCTATACCGTGTCCCAGTCTCCTTCCCCACCCTCCTCCAGGTAGGCCCTTCCCTACTGGCCCAGTCCCCAGCTCTCTCTAGCCTCAGAGAGAGTACAGGCATATTCACTGTAGCCCCATTCTGCCCTCAGCTACTTGACTTTATACACACTGCACCTGTTCCTGTCCATGTGACCTGCCTCCTTTAATTAGTCCTCCTTGCTCCCTGGTTCCTCCTGCAGGTACAGCATAGGCAGTTAATTGTTCCACCAGCTACAATAAACCTTTCAAGGGCTGGTGTGGGGTGAACACCTCATCACACAAATGCTTAGAACAGATTCCTTTAAGGGATAAATCAACAACCAAGAATTCACTTGAGCAATACAATAGTGGCAGTTTGCGAGGGTCTGCCCCCGGGCGGATTGCTGCTGCTGTATTTACCTGCACCTCTGCAAGTACCAGCAATCACAGCTCCTATTGTCCGTGGATCGCTGTTCCCAGCCAATGGGAACATCGGGAAACAGCAAAGACCGGGACACCATTTCCAATAGCTCCCATTAGCTGGGAATAGCGATCTGCAGCCAACAGGAGCAGCCATCACCCGTACTTGTAGAGGCACAGGTGAATATAGTGGTGGGGGCCTTCCATGGTCTAACCCTGGCAGACTGGCTCCAGCCTGCAGGCCAGTATATTCCCACCCCTGCTTTACATGGTATAAATGACATCTATTTTAGACATTTTAGGGATGGTACTGGGCAAAATAAAACCACAGCTATGCACAGCCACTGGTCCTGATCCAATAAACTGATTCTCTCATGAGACTATTCTTTATGTAGGTAGTACCTTGGCCTGTGGGATTTGCCTGTTTGCCCACTTTTCTCCCTTCAAATTTCTTGGCTATATTGTGCATACCTGGCTGAAAGAGAGAAGGAACATTGGGTAAAATCATCGCATGGTCCTAAAGGGAATAGTGAAAAGATTATGCTGCTTTCATAGTATGTGTAACAATTATCTATTTTGAAAGTTCCAGAGGGGTAGCTGTGTTAATCTGTAACTGGAAAAACTTAAAAAATAATGAATAGTCTTGCAGCACCTTAGAAATATTGGAAAAACTTAAACATCTTGTGAAGAAGAAGTGGGTTGTGCCCATGAAAGCTCACAATACCATCTGCATGTTTTGTTAGTCTCTAAGGCGCTGAAAAGCTATTCATTATTTTTTAAGTTTTTCCAATATCTATTTTGGTACCCTATTTGTAAATCTAATGGTTATCAATCAGATTATCCACTCTGACCTTAGCTCCAGCTGTCTAACAGAATCAGCAGTAACTTTGCTCGGCACATGGTGTTAGGAACCAAGTAAAAGGTAGTTTTACAAATCCATTCACTCAGCATTGATACAATTTATGTTGCTTGTTTTGCTCAGCAAGCACTTGTATTATGAATTTGATCTTGTGAATTTTGGTGGTGCATGAAACATTGTGGTAATTTAGGATGAGCCAAACATGTATAACAAAAAAGAGTCAGAATTGGCCATTTCCCCTCAGCTGTGTCTAGACTGGCATGATTTTCCGCAAATGCTTTTAACGGAAAAGTTTTTCCGTTAAAAGTATTTGCGGAAAAGAGCATCTAGATTGGCACGGATGCTTTTGCAAAAGCACTTTTTGCGGAAAAGCGTCGTGCCAGTCTAGACGCTTTTGTGCAAGAAAGCCCGATCGCCGTTTTAGCCATCAGGGCTTTTTTGCAAAACACTTTTAGCTGTCTACACTGGCCTCTTGCGCAAAAGCATTTGCGCAAGAGGCTTTTTAAGCAGAGCGTCATTGTATTTGCGCAAGAAGCACTGATTTTGTACATTACAAAGTCAGTGCTCTTGCCAAATTCAGCGACCAGTGTAGACAGCTAACAAGTTTTTGCGCAAAAGCACCTGCTTTTGCGCAAAAACTTGACAGTCTAGACACAGCCCTCTTGTAAATGTTAAGTGGCTTTCAAAACATCTCTTTAAAATCTCTCTTTTTTTTTGTGTGCAGTTTTCTTAGCTATCTAGTCTACTGCATCACAGAAGACAAAAGAGCATGTTGGAGATTTCAATTAAGGCTGTGTCTAGACTGCAGGCTTCTTTAGGAAGAACCTATTTTCAGAAGTCATCTTCCAAAAAAAACCTCTTCCGAAAGAGAGCGTCCACATGCAAAAGCATATAGAAAAAGTGATCTTCTTTTCCAAAAATAGCGACCACACTGAATGGACGCTATCTCGCATTTAAACTGTGATTACTATGGACGGAGTGGCCACCGGGGCACCTGTGCTTTTTCCTCTTTCCTCTTCTTTCGAAAGAACTCCCTCTTCCCCATCCACACATGCCTTTTTCCAAAAGAGCTCTTTCTCAAAAAGGCTTCTTCCTTGTAGAAAGAGGATTTCCAATACCAGAAAAACCCCTCTGTTCTTTTGTTTTACTTTCAGAAGAATGCGATTGCAGTGTGGATGTAACTCAGGTTTTATCAGGAAAATGGCCTTTTTTCAACAAAACTCTGTAGTGTAGACATACCCTAAATGATTAGAAAATGCTTATTGCATCAAAAGAAACCAGCAAGCCCTCCTAAGTATAGAAATACCTTCACAGAGGTACCAGCATATAGCATCACAGGATTCTGCATGCTAAAGCTTAGGGATATCTCCAAATACCCTTTTCTCTTCAGTTTATAGTACAAGGAAATGCAGATCTGGAACATCTCCAGTTAGAAACTGATTCCACTTCCCCTTCAGAAAGGCTCCATAGTCCAGAGGAAGCACCCATAAAAGGACATAGCAATGTAGCAAGAACACTATATCATGGTCAGACAAAGAGCTTACTCAGTTGGGTACGTGCAAAGGCCCCAGTTTAAAATGCTAGTTAGGCAATGCAGCACTTCGCATCCAAAACACCTAACTGATTAAAGAGCCTAAATATCATTTGCAAAAGGGATTTAGGCACTCAGGAGTCTAAATTCTTTCCTTAACCACTTTTTAGAAATGATCCTTGGGCTCCTTTCAGTTAGGCACTTTGACACAGAGCACAGCAATGCCTAAATAGCTTTAAAAATCTGGATATTACTGCATTTCTGAATTGTGCCTAGCACAATGAGGCCCTGATCCTCAGTTGGTGCCCCCAAGCACTACAACAGCAGAAATAAATAGTAAAGTCCAGGCCCCAGAACCTAGCCCTAGATAGATGCACAAAAACTTCAGGAGGTGGGGCTAGAGGGATACTCCCTGTAGCATCACTGGAATTTTTCTGCCACCAGGACTCTAGTTAAAGACTAGACTAGCTTCTGTGACACTTGAATCATGTACATATACCTTCTATATATTCTTCATGTTCGTAAAGCCTGCCTCTTTAAATATAAATTGTAGAAAAAATGGGAATCTTTGGAAATGGAGGCTACCCCGCAAAGGGGACCTAAGGCTACAACTGGTTAGTAATCCTCTCCCTCCTCAATTTGGACTGTGCTGGTAAATTATATTGGACAGTGAGTGAGCCACTGAGTATGTGAGTGAGAGAAAGTGGGAGTATGGGATGATAATTTGTCTTTTCCCACATAATGCTGAAGATTATATTTTATTTTCACCCTGACTGCTCTATAGCATCTCGTTATAAGCCAACTCAGATGCTCAGTTTCTGTGACAATACTGTGGTTGATTCATTTAAACCATGCCTCATAGAGCTTTGTTTGTATTTAAGTTCCACATATGAACAGTTGCATGATCAGGTCCTCAAATAAGAACAATGAGCTTGATCCTGGTTGGTGCTGAGTTTTCAATAACATGTTAAGCACCCTGAAAACCCATTGAGTACAGTAGGATTTGAGAATGTTCATTGCTTCAAGAGAGTCATTCTGTTCCCTGCAGAACTAAGCCAAAAATGAGAAAATATTGCTTAAGGACTGACAGTTTGAGGTGGGATGTAATAAATCACATTCATTTAAATATTATATTCTAATAAGGAATACCTCAGCATGTGGTTATTGACCCAGCATTCAGTTGCAAAAGCAAATACTTACAAAACAAGAAAAATTGTAGCAACAACAAAAACACAAATTCAGCTCATGGACAGATCTGAGCTACAGGTTTAATTCCATTTATCCCAGCTGACTTCACTATAAGCTCACAGACACTTGAGAGAAAAAGAAAGGTGGAGATAAATTTGCCTGATACTATGATGTCCAAATTAATATACAGAATATGCTGACAGATTTGTCACAGTTTGTTAAATCATTCAAGGAGTTGGTGACATTAACTCCAATATACAAAAAAAAAAAAAAAAAAAAAAAAATCCTGTTGCAGTTGAAGCCCATTAAAATGTATCCATAAAACCTCCAATTCACATTTAACATCAGAAATCATATTAGCTCCTGTATGAGTGTTATGTTCTCTAAATTTAAAACACACCTATTAATAAACCTCCTTGGCTATTCAGAGTATTCATTATAGGTCTCCCAGTGCAGGTTTTATTATATTTTATTTCCTATCATTGGTCCATTCACACTGAACAAATTTTTCCTCTGCAAGTTGCTAATGGTTTTTGCAAAGAAAAAGACTTCCCTTCCATTTTGTTTTTTACCAGTGATCAGATAGATGTTATCCCTGGTCAGTTTGCTACAAGTAGGAAGCATTGGAAATTTCATAACTGATTCACCTGAGATTTTCAGTCCAAATAGGAAAAGGCTAAGATATTTTGAAGTGTACTTTAGTCAATCTTTAGAGTAGAAAAACATCTCAAAGGAGCTACTATATAAAGTTTTTTTTTAATTCCTTTCACAAGTGACAAGTGCCATATCTTATCAGAAGTTATAAGCCTGACACAGGCAATCCTGGGTGAAACCAAAGTCTGTGGATGATGATGATGATCCTAATGGTCCTTTCTGGCCTGAAAAATCTATGCTGAAAATCAGAGGACTTATTTTCCTGTTTTAAATGATTCATAAACAGAGCTGGGAAGCAAACAATGGATAACAAGGTGAAGGTCAGTCTTGCATGCAATGACTTTTTCTGGTAGACTGTCATTGCAATGTTTCACCGAATGAAGGCGTGGTGCATGGTGAGAGGCAGGAAAAGGAGCTGAGGAGGCAGAATAATTTTATTTTATTTATATTTTATTATTTCAGTAAAGAATACAAATAACCCGGGCTGATGTAAGACTCCTTTAGTCTCTCCTGCTGAAGTTGTTCCACTTTGGCTAACTAACCAAAGAGTTAATAGGCCAGAGAATGAGATTGACTTTATAGTCTGGCGACTATGGACTCTACATAGAAGACCCAGGAGTCAGACCCCTGCTCCATTTATTTTTAATGCTTTATCCAAAGTGGAACAGTGTCTGCAGGAGACATTGAGGATATACCAGATCACAATATTCCATAACTCAATGGTTAGCACATTCCTTCTCCCTTAAAAAAGGTAGAAATGCTCCATGTTTAAATGCTTTCTCCCCCTCTGGGAGGGGGAGAGTTGAATCCAGGTATTCCATGCCCACAGGTGAGTGCTGTAACGTAATAAGGTCAGGTCTTTCTCTAATCATTTTACATAGACTGAGGCAGGTCATCTAACTCATCCTTAGAAGAAACAAATTAGGTGCCTAAACATCAGGAGAGAGGTTCCCAGGTGTGGCTCACAAGCAGATATAACTACCTCCCTGCAGGCCATAATTACACACACATCTCTGTGAGATGAGTGAGGCTTAAGACACTCCCTTCATATTGGCATCTCTCATTGGCTAGTTTAGGCATCTTCCTGCCTAATAAGCTGGATTTCTGGATTGCATTCTTGGTTGCCTACCTCTTCTCATTTGTTATGTAGGGAGTTTAGATACTTAACTCAGGGTTTGTGGATTGCAGTGTTGTTCCTGAGACTTTCTGGGCAGCTAGAAGTTAGATATTGCTATTCTCAGTATCACACCTTGTCTCTTTGTGGACTTGGGTCTGAATGACCAACAAAATTGAAGAAATACATCATGAGGACTTGCCAGGTAAATTCAGCTACATTGGAGGTGGCCAGTCAGTACATTTGTTCACCAGCGAACCAATTACAGAGAATGGGGTTTTTAAATTACTTCTCTCTGATAGTAAGTTACAATTCTGTTTTCATAAAAGACTCTCAGAAGTGTGTTAAAGGAATAAACCTATGTAACCCTTGGCATTAGCTTTATTGGGGGTCTCATGTTTTTACTGTTAATACATTTTGGATTAGTGTACTGCCATAGAAAATCCTGATGCCCTGCATTTAATAGTATGTTTAACAATTTTGTACCATTCTGTGATGTGACCTATACTGTGGTAACTTTAATTATGAGTTTCAATCTAAAAATCAGTTTTCTAGATCCCTATTAGCTAATTCCTAGTAAATACTGTAATTGAAAAATAACATCTCTAAGTAATATTGTCTTTCTAATCATCCATTCAGAATCAAGTTAAGAATGAAACCTATATTTTAAAAGGGATCATTCAAAGTGACTTCTTTTGAAACACAAAGAACAAGGCATTTATTTTTTAGTACACAGTACTTACTATTTTGACATTCACTCATGACATGTTAATAAAGGTGTTCAGATAATAAAATGACACTTTTTGACTCCCTCTTTTAGTTGATACTCTGAAATATCAGTTTTTGAGGACATTGTCTCTGGAAGGCAGAACAGCTTTAGTTAGTGCTTGGGGTAGTCAAAAAAAATTGAAGCATTCACATGCAATTTGGAAAAGTGGCAGCAGGTAACATTGTGGCTATTGCTGGCTGAGGAAAACAAACATTCTGTTTTTACTGAGGGGTGATGAAAAACTCTTCTCTTTTGTGATCACCACACAATCTTTAATCCTTCTTTAATCTTTGTAGATATTCCTACATCTCTGTCCTGTCATAACCATCAGTTGCTCCTGGACATGTCACCTAGCACATTAGAGATGTCTTCTGGAATCTCATCATCTTGTTGCTAGCCTGACATCAAGACACTGTGTGTTGCACCAATTTACAATAAGTATCTGAGATTTTGTTTAACATACTTGGCTCTAGTGAGCTGGGATTTCCCCTCTAAATTGTTAATCCAGCTTTAAATCCTAGCTTTTTAAATGACATATGGTTCAGAATCCAAAATCCTGTGTATTATTCTAGAATCAATAGACTAACAGACTGCACACCCAACTTCTGCCAATTCACTACATCTAGAGCCCCTTGCTACGTTTCTCTATACTAGAAATAAATATTTTCTAAAATGTAAAAAAAAGGTTAATTATCTGACATTATCACGGCTATCTTTATTTTCAGTTTGTATTTATCTTTCTGGTTTCCACCAGGACAGAAAGCAGCGTACAGAAAAACTAAGGCTATGCTAACCAGTTACAGCAAGGCTGAGTGACAAACTTTTATTTAGTTTCCCCCCCTATCCTTTTAAGAGTAGGCTCTTGTTTATATGCATACTGTGGTAGAGTTTAGAATGTTCAACCAACATGTGGGGACTATTTTGGCTGGCACTTAGTAAAAACATATTAACAGATTAAACCATTTGGTCTTTGGCCCAGGGTCAAATAGGTCATCCAGACAATATACATCTATAACTTGGGAAGTTGTGTGGTACACTAGCAGTGTGGCAGGGAGCCATGAATGTGAGGTTCTAGTCCTGACTCTGCTATTTGTCTGATGAGTGACCTTGAGCAAGGCATTTTAGACTGTTGTGCCTTTGTTTGTCTAATTAGAAAACCCCTTTTAATATTTACATAAGTGACATGCCTCCAACAAAATTACAACAATTTTGATGTGCAGATGATATTGCCAGGAGAATTAAAATATCATTCCTCCAGGACAACGAGAAAAATATTACTGAGGATCTCCAAACTATGGAACAATACTTCTGAAAGGTTCAGACCAAACCCTGGCAAAACAATAGTAAGCACATTTCATCTTGATTATTGGAGTGCCAAAAACGTAGAGAAAGTGGCTCTCTGTGGTAAAAATTTACAACACCGTTATACTCCAATATATCTCAGGGAGAAACTCAACCATCTTCCCCCTTCCATCATCTTCTTGAGAGAGTAGCTGCAAATATTAAAAACAAGAGCTAACATAATGCAGAAACTATCAGGTACAGGATGCATCAGAATTGATACTGCAACATCTCTTATATATTCAGTAGCTCTGCTATGGAGCAGACCCTGCTGAATACTTGTGATGCTGTGCATCATGGGCATCCTTAAGTTTATTCCAGCACTATGGCTACCTGTTCTGTCTGACTTCATTCCCCTGCCAATATGTGAAACTGCTGTGACATTTCATGAAAGCTCAACAAATCCATGAAAACAGATGTCTTCCTATCCACCAAGATCTTGACCACCCCCCCGTCACCTCCAACGTCTTAAATCCCATAAGATTTTCTGGGAACATTCATTTAGCCTCATTCATGTAGCCTCAGGCTACAATCAAAAGGAGGCTTGAAACAGATTGAGCAAAACAAAACTTTAAAAATAAGCACTTTGTGCCAGATACCATTCAGGTATCCATATCATGTTCTTGGGTTTGACCTGGCACCGCCATTTTGGTCAACTCAGAACTAAATTTGAATCAACTACGGAAGATGCAGACACCTAATGCACAAATGGAAAAATCAAGGACTTTCTAGTATTCGAGTGGGGTTCCCCTTGACAGACCATGGAACACGTCACTTATCTATTGCCCAATTTATAAGTTTGAAGGAGGCATTACAGCTATAAAACTCTATGATTCATGATGTAGCAATTTGGTTCAATCAACTTCAAGTGAAATTGGAATTGCCGCTCTACACTAGCCATACAAAAGAAAATTAGACTATCAGCACTTTGAGGCTGGGGCTGTCTCGCAATATGTGTTTATACATAGCCTGGCACAATGGAACCCCTTCCTTTTTCTGAGTATAAAATATCTTAAGCAAAGTGAGATCAACTTATTTGCCCAAAATTGTACAGAAAAGACTATGGCAAAGCTAGAAATAAAACAGAAGTCTCTTAAGTCCCAGTACAGTGTCTTAGCCACAGGGCCATCTTTCCTCTCTGCTTTATAGCTCATATTTATTAAAAGTATTAATGAAATAGTTATATAAGCAATATATTTTTCCTGTATTTCAGATGAGTAATTAAGCTGTGAAAGAATCTTTGCTAAGCAGCAGTTTCATGGCTATTTAAAAAACAAACAAACTTGGCCTGACTTCCTCATAAAAGCTAACTGATTAAAATACATTTTTGGTTTGGCTGTAAACAGTACACGTTTTAGCAAAGAATGAATGAGCATCTTGACATTACAGTTTTTGTGGGTTTCTGCCTTAAAGCCTGTCTTTTAACACAAGATTACATACAGGTTTTTCCATCTTAAGGCATGTCAGAAAAGATGGATTAAACCTTATAGCCAGGTATAATGGGGCAGGAAGCAGAGACACAGATGGGTTAAGCGATTTGCCAAAGATCACACAGCAAATCAGTGGCAAAGCTAAAATGCAAGCCCAAGTTTCTATAATCCACTCTATGTTCTAACCATTAGTTTCTGCTGCCTCCCTTTTAAATAAAAGATGACTAGAAACAGTAACTGGAAAAAAATCCACCAACTTTAACAAGATGCAGAAATTCTGCTGAGGAAATGAGACACTACACTAAAAATTAGACTAACTCATTTGATTTGTTAACATGAATTTCCTTCACTTTTTCTAATCTCCTCATCCTGGATTTTATTTTAACTTTTTAGATTAACACCAGTGGAAAACAAAATAAAGCCATCCAAGGACTCTCACATTTTCTCAAATCAATACACAAATATATTAGTCACTTTGCTATACCACCTTACAGCCCATTTGATTAAAAAAACCTCTCCTAGTTACTTAAATGTTATTTTACTATAGTCTGTTATGTAAACCTCCACTAGAAAAAAAAGTAAGTTTTAACTAAATGTTGTCAGTTTTAGTCATTAATTTTAGTATCATTTTAAATCAATAACAATAAAATACATACAGTAATTCCTCATTTTACACGTGCCTGCTTAACACGTTTTCACGATAGCACAATTTTTTTTTTTTTAGGGAATTTTTTTTAATAACACGACCGTCCCCAGAATAACACAATTTCCCCAGCTGGCCCATTGCCGGTGGCTGCGCGGGGCTTCCTCCGCCTCCCTGCAAAGCGGCAGAGGGTTCGCCGCTCGCCGTGCCGTTCCCCGGCAACCCCCCCGCCCCTCCGGACGCAGTGCGGGTCCTGGCAGACCCATCACAGGGGCATACTCCCAACTCAATCCCCCTCCTCTCTCCTCCCCTTCCCTTCCCCAGAGCCAAACACCTCTCCTCCCTGCTGTAACCCAGTCCCCTTTCTCCCCCAGCCTTATGTCCCGATCCCAACAGACACCACCGCTTGAAACGCAACCCCCCACCTTTTCCATTATTTTCAATGGGAAAATTGACCCTGCATAACACGTTTTCACTTAGCATGATCATTTTCTGAAACATATCTATAGTGTTAAATGAGGAATTACTGTATTTCATAAATATAACCATTCCTATGTATAGTTATTGTGCTACCCCACAAAGATTCAGATGCTAAATATAATAACTTACCTCTGTGGCGTGTGTATTGAGGATAATTATGTGCAGTTTACTTTTAAATGTGCATTGTGTTGTAATTCTTAATAAAGAAAGAATTATTACCAATACCTACTTTTCACCAATATCTACTTTTCTTCTTGTAGTCCCACAGTATCTATTCCTTCAGTGACCATCTGGTTCTGACTTCAAGACATTGCTTACTATGTTCGGTCTATGTATACTAGGACTGAAAGAAGGATAAACTACTGAAAAGATATCAGGTCTATGTGGGTGAGAGGGCTAACAGCCATTAATAGTCATGTATGGAGTGTGCAGCCTTCCTCTAGATTGGGGGCTGTGAGTTTCATGCACCTTCACCCACATCCTGGGCAAGATATCCACAGAAAGCCAAATTATTCTGACTTTGCGTAGGAATTAGGAAAAAAAAATCACCCTTAGTGCACAATGTTGATGTCTTTAGCATGCCCAGTTTTAACTGCAGGTGACCCAGGTGACAGCTGGGGTGCTGGATGAGAGGGGCGCCAGGTTTGGGATGCTGTTTTTGTTGTTGGCACCAAAAAGGAAAATCGAATGCTTGAAGTAAACTGGTTCAGTTATACCATAAGTTAACTCATTTTTTCTCTAGCCACCTAGAATGTGCTGGACATTTGTGGAATCTCATGGAACCATCCATTCTGAGAACTAGATTTTCCTCGGACCTTCTAGAACATTGTCAGCCAGGCCCTTTCATTCAGTGAGATATAAGAACTAACTGAAGTGAGAACCCACTGTGATATTGTGAACCTTGTTTTATTGTGAAAGTTTAATTGTGATTTAAGACTTAAAGAATATAAGTAGTGACTAATAAAGAACATATTTAATGAGACATTGGAGATATCTATCAAACCTCTATCTATGCAACAATATAAAAGAAATATTGTTGCTGCTTTTGCTATGCTTAACATGTAATCCTTGATGACTCTCAGAGACTTTTGTTCTCCCTACTACAGTCCATTTTCACCCTTGAAGAAGCTTTCAGGAACTCAGTATAGGAAGCAAAAAGTTCAGTTGCAATCTAGTTTGTAGCAAGGGACACATTTAATGGGAAAATATCTGAAATAGAACAACATATATGGATTTTAGGCCACAGTGATTGTTCCAGTGCAGAAGAAATTGAGGAGTGAAGTGTAAATGACAGAAATCCTATTACTAAGGAATTAGCGGATTTACCTAAAGATTAGGAATGGAAATGTGAGGAAAGTGGTGGAGAATTATGCAGTTTTCCAGACAGCATATAGGTGAGTGATGATAAGAAGAATATGGCTAACTTGAAAAGGAGAGTAATGATAAAAATATTTGGTTTATCTGAAAAGGAAACAATAAAGAAAAATCAGCCTTGCGTGATGACAGAAACACCAGTGAGGAAAAACTGCACACCACCAATAGACATATCAGATCCTGCTTTATGGCCAGTGATCATAAACTCTGCTGATATTCATAAAATGTTGAGCAAAATAGAGGCTATGTTGTTTCCCATTAATGAGCACAAGTGACACTTCTCAAAGTTACACCCTGAAAGAATGCTCAAGAATAGTGAGAAACTGAATCAGCTTTGGGTAGTTTACTCAAAATCAACTAACAAGTGCTCTGTTTTTGTTGCAAAATGTTTGACAAGAATGCCATTCATTGCTTGCACTTTCCAGGTACAATTACTGACACAATTTAACTGATGCTCTGAAGCAACATGAAAAGGCAGCCAGCAATTGTACACCCTATTGCAAATGTATGGCGTTTGAGTACATGCATACAATACATGCATAGGCAGTGCAGACATGAAGGGAAGAATGAGTGGTACTCAGGAAAAGAACCCCGAGTTGTTTTTGTGTACCTCGTGGATTCCATTTCCTCAGCCTACCTGTGTCAAATGCAGCATCATCTTCTTTAAATTCAGTATCTCTCTTCAGAGTACTGCAAGGGATCTTCATCCTGTTTTCAGCATCTGCTATTGGGGAAGATAATCTGACCAGGAACCTAATAAGTGACACTCACTGGAAGAGCCTCCTTGGCTCAGACTAAGGTCAGTGAGGTCAGTAACTGCCGTTTATGACACCCTGATGGAACTGATACAATCAAGTAAAGCCAGGGACAAATTTCAACACAAGATACAAAGATACCACATCCCTGACTTCAATTTTTTGGTCTCAGCTATGCTTTGGCATTTTATTCTGTTCCAAGTTCTCCAATTTATTCATGGTGCAAAGAGGAAAGACACTTTTCCTAATGTGTGGACAGCCTTGAGAATTCTGCTTGTACTGTTGGTCACAGTCAAAAGTGGCGAGCACAGCTTTTCAAAGTTCAGGATCCTTAAAACATATCTTCAGCTGACAATGGCCCAAGAGAGACTGACATCACTTGCTATTTTATCATCACTTGAAAATGCTATTGGGCAGTCTCTGGATCTCTCTAATGCTGTGCTTTGGTTCATGGGGGGGCGGGGAAAGGTGAGAAAAGTAACCTTCTGAATTAAGGGATTAGAATTAACATTCTAACTCTATTTGATTCTGATCCACCCAAAGTTGGTGCACTGTTCAATTTCTTGATGTTAGTACAATTCAGTCATTCTTAAAATTAAAAAAGTTTGTGTAAGCTTAGAGGATAAATCATGCATGCAAATCATGCATCAAAGTCATGAAATGGGCTACAGATGCAATAAAAATAAGGTCGTCAAATGTTTAACAAATGGAAGGGGATGCCAAAGATTCTTCTCACTTGGGGTGCCATTTGGTCTAGGACTGCCCCCTGGTCTCCACAATCATGCTGGCCGACTGTTTCCAAGATGCTCCTGGGATTGCCAGCACCAATGCCTGCCAAGTTGGGTTCTGTTTGATTAATTTGACACATGGCATGATGACATTCTCTCAGTCTGACATGTTTGAATTCTGTCTTTCAACATACTGCCCCAGGCCTGTTTTTTCTAGCCTCCCACGAGTTGTTTTCATTTCTAGCAGTCAGCTATAGAGGTACAGTCCACTGACTCCATCTTCTGTAATTACTAACCTAATGCATTATTGGCCTTGTCTACATTAAAGAAATCTGTGTTGAAGTAAGTACTTTGGTGCAAACTCATAATGCAGACCTGCTACACCTGGAAATATTGTAGTTTAAACCCAACTGCACAATGGTGCAATGAATCCACACTAGGATTCTGACCAACCATAGTTACCATGATGTAGTTACACCACTGCCAGTTTTCTTAGTGAGTTGAGGTATAATTCAGGTCATGTTTAATGCTATCTTCACTAAAATGTGGTGCAGATAGCAACATGGCTTGATATTGTGTAACCTCTCTAATTTTTACAAATAATGGGAAGATATGTTTCAAACTACTGAATTTAGCAAATTGAGTGTGTAAACAACGGAAGAAAGGAGGACTATACATTCATATGTACTCATCATTTGTTTTTGACAGATCTACTTTAGTTTTAAATTATAACTCTTCATAACTTACTAGTAAATGTAGTACAGAATAGTTTGTAAATCTAGTGAATTCTTAGTCATTCAGTTGCACTATCACACTCTGTCATTAGATCTTCACAGAGAAGTGTGAGATGGCACCTTTTGTGTGCAAATATTAAAGTCTCAGTTGCTCACCGTGACTTGAAAACTATCTTACCTTAATCCATTCTGTACATGTCTGACACTTTCTGAGAATGAAATCCAGTTTTAGAAGGAAGGATGGCCATTCTGTCATAACCCAACAATATGGATAATTTGACTAACAGTCAAAGCTTTTTGGCCCCTAACTAGAAAGAAATTGATTTCTAAACCCTCAATCTGAAATGCATCACTAACTGAATGATTGATTCACCAATTGATTCTTTGTTCTGCATTTTTCCTAATGACCTATCTACTACCCTTGTTAGAATATCTATAATGACTATGTTTAATATCCCAGTAGCATCCTAAGATTAGGGTGACCATATGTCCCATTTTGGCTGGGAATCAGGATCGCCCCTTTTTTAAGCTGTGTCATGGCTATCTTGATTTATCTGGCAAAAACAGACATTTGTCAAGCAAGTGGGATGCAGAGGAATGTGCAGCTTTTGGGAGCAGTGATTCTAGCCCCATACTGGGCAGGGAGGCAGGGCTCTGACAAAAAGCAGGACCCAAGTGAGCAGTGATGCCAGTTCCAACCTTGCGTAGGATTATAGGGGAAGCAGCAACATCAGCCCCAGCCTTTGGAAAATATGATCACCCTGTTTGGTACATGCATTGCTGTTCATCCAAGCATTGTCTACTTTCTGGAGAGGGAAGGGAGGATCAGGCAAACAACTCTGGCCTACCCTATGAGGAGGTGGAGCTAGGGGGAGTAGCTCAGACCAGGGGAAAGAAATCCTTTTGGGATATATGGTCACCCTACCTAAGATACTTAGAGATGGTCAAAAGTTTTGGATGGATAGTTTATTCACTGGAAAATGTAGTTTTGGTCAACCAGAAACTATTTGTGAATTTGACACGAATTGCCAAATAGCTTTGGTCAAAAAAACCCTAAAAATATCAGAGGATGTGGGGGTGGAAGAAGGAGGGTCTCCCTTAAGTCTGTAATTAAAACATTCAGTTCCACCACCACCTTCCCTCTGAGATGGAGAAGGATCTCCCACATTGTAAGAGAATGCCTAACCACTCTGGCTTGCCCTGGCACAATAACTAGTCACTATTATTAATGCTCATTCATAATGACAATAAATGGTCACAGGGAGAGATTGGGGTTGGGGGAGGGTAATGGATAAGAACATGAGTTCTGGTCCCCTTGATAGAAAGTGGAGCATCTTCAAAAAGACAGAGTGAGAGAAACCAACCTCCAAGACCTCAGTGGCTAGGGCTCTCATGTAGGCTGTGGCTGATCCAAGTTCAAATCCCTTCCCCATTGTGGTAAGAGAGGGGAATTGAACTTGTGTCTCCCAGGTTGCCAGTCAGTGGTATAAACAGTAGGCTAAATGATATAAAAGAAACAGCTGCCTTCTCAAGCTGCAGTATTTAAGGTCAACTGAAATATGTTTTTTTTATCATAAGCTGATTTAAAAAAAAATTGGGGCTTTTTTGTTGCAATTTTTGAATTTGGTTTGGGTCAAACTGAATTTTTGTTTTGTTTAATTTTGTTTCTGACAAAAAACAGTTCAGCACTCAGCTCTAATGATACTAGTTTTCTAATGTCACAATCATTTCAGCAAAACTTTTTTACTGAGAGTAAAAGTACAGATTGTGAATGAAAAACTTGCTACTCTGAAATTAATGGAGGTTTTGCCATTGACTTCAGTAGGGCTAGGATTTCCTATTTTGTCTCTGAATTCTCTGTTAATGATAGCTGATATTTCACCACCACCACTGCCATTAGATTCTTAAATTTTCAAAAGCTAGAAACTGCAGTTGAGATGAACAAAAAATGGCACACTGTGAGCCAAAAATAGAATTATGGAATTAATGACAAACAAGAGGGTGAAGACTTGTATGGAGTTTGAATTTTATTCCAGAAATCTCCCCTTTCCACAGAAGGTATAAAATCCTTTAGTTGTAAAAAAGCCATTATTTGATCCAATGTGGAAATACCTGACTGAAAAAGAGCTGAAGTAGTTTACCTTGCAAATAGTGAACAATTATTTTGGTACATGGATGTTTATCGAATATATCCTCAAGGCTTTACAGAATTTCAGTTGATTATGTGGTATGCTTTGGAAAAAAGATAGTGAGCTTCCAAAACTGTTGTGTAGTTAAGGTTATCTCAGATTTGTTGTTGAACCTGATTGAATCTGACAGGCTATGCCTGTACTCTGAGCTGGGGTGGATTCCCAGTTTGCCTGTGCATACGTGCAGTAGTTCGATTGAAAACTAGCATGAGTATAAAGAGTAATGTAGCCGTGGTTCACAGGCAGTGGTAGCACAGCTTAGGCACGCTGAGTGCAAACCCTCCTGAATGCTGTGTATATGTGCTCTGCACATGACACTACTGCTTATGCCACTGTGTGGGTGCATTACTAGTTAGACTTGTGTAGAATCACCTGGTAGGATTAGGTGAGATGGGAGTTGTATCTTTGTGTTATCACCCAAATATACATTGTATTGAAAAATATTCTTAATAAAATAATTTTAATATAAAGATAACCCACATCTATTCAATGGCTGTAGCTAAAACATAAAAGTCTATTAACACAAAGGTAGCAGCAGACTCAAGCCTCTATGTGGTCCAGGCACAAAGCCACCGAGCATGAGCTATACGAGTCATATACTCTGTAGCAATACACTAGAAAAGCTCTAACTGAAACTTACATTAGTAGCTTTGGTATCATAACAGATCATGGGTTTTCAGAATTACAGCATTTTGGATATTTTTTTCCTGCAGCTCTGCCTCTGAAAGAACAATTTCAGGACCTAGCTAATGGCTCAGTGCTAGCCAATTACCATGCATGATATATTGCACCACTAGAAACTTCAAAAATAATGAGGAGTCCTGTGGCACCTTAGCCCTGGTCTACACTAGGGAGTTATTTCAAAATAACCGCCTTTCTTTCAAAATAATAAGTGGAGTGTCCATACTGCCAAGCCTGTTATTCTGAAATAAGGGGCTGGTTATTTCGAAATCTGTACTCCTGCTTTCCTTGAGGAATAACGCTTATTTCAAAATAGTTAGTTTGTGGAGTGTGGATGCTCCACTGCTTTCAAAATAACTACTGCCCAGAGTAATTCTAAGTAATTACTCCCCAGTGCTTCCTGAGGCTCTAAGTTGAGGTAGCACATACACAATAACAGAGCCTGCTTCCGACTAAATTTGAGGCTTCCTTGTAGTGAGGACATGCTATTTCAATTTTATTTCAGGAGTTATTTCAAATTTAGTTATTTTGAAATAATTTTCTAGTGTAGACATGCCCTTAGAGAGTAACATTAGTTCGAACCAAGGTGTTTGGTTCGAACTAACTCCGTCCCGGCGCGCACTTTCACTTTCGAAACAGCTGCTGATCAGAGTAACGCGCCAGTGAGATCATGCTAATGAAGCAAGGGATATTTAAATCCCCACTTCATTGACTATTTTGAATGCCTACATTTGCATCCCTAGTTTGAACTAGGGTGCAAGTGTAGACATACCCTAACAGATTTATTAGGGAATGAGCTTTCATGACTAAAACACACTTCATCGGATGAACTGGAGAGGAAATTACAGGGAGAAGGGTTTATATATATATATATATATATATATATGCAGTGCTTTTTTTGTGATGGTACTGCCCAGTCAGAGCTCAATAACTTTTCCCCTGGAGTACCGGCACCTTTTTTTTTTTTTTTTTTAAACAAAAAAAGCATTTTGTGTGTGTGTGTGTGTGTGTGTGTGTGTGTGTGTAACAAAAGAAATAAGTTTAGTATTATTATTATTATTAATAATAATAATAATAAAAAAACTCATTACACTTAACATGCTTTGTGGAAGATGGCTCATTACCCTAAAGTCACCTGCCTAAAGGGATAGTGCAAAAAAAAGGATGCTCTGCTCCGGTTCTAATTCCCTGACAACTTCTAGAGAACGTGCTACTCACCACCTCCTCAGTCTATTTAAGAACAGAAGACATTCCACTCTTCCATCTACTCAGCCTATTCAATGTGATGTGACTGGGGCATGAGACCATGCTAACTAGGAAAAACCCAGTCAGTGTGTGTATGCGCATGAGAGAAAGATACATGCTCATAAACCCAGACTAAGGATAGTTCAATAGTTCGGGCATTAACATATCATTGAGTCCCATTCTCTTCTGTTATTTTGGGCAAGTTACATAGACTGTTTCAATTCTTAGCTGTGAAACGGTATTTCCTTACCTCATGGGGAGTTGTGAGGATAAATATTATGAGGTGCTTCAGGGGGTAGCTGAGTTAGTCTGTCACAGAAAAAAACAACAAATGGTCTGGTAGCACTTTATATACTAACAAAACATGTAGATGGTATGTGTTTAGATATCAAAGTAATATTTCCTGTAATGTGTTTGTCACATGCCAGGGCCAGCACTGGGAACTCTATAGATTGGCATAGGAGGAGGCAGGTAGCATGTTGAAGGTGGAATGGGAAAGAAGATCAAGAGTCATAACTTCAGTGAGATTCCATGGAAGCCAGTTGACAGCTGTCCTTGGATCCTTCAGGAACTTCCTGCCAGTCACAGTGACATGTTAAAGCTTCCCCTCTGCAGATTTAAACATACACCAGAGACAGGCGTCCAAAAGTCAGGAAGTCGCTTTTACTTTCCTCTCACAGTGTGCTTGTTGCCTTACAATGGTAATGCTACAGATCAGGGATCATGGGTTTATACTTAAGCACTTGTCCCTGATGCTTATTGGGACCTCTGGGCATCACCAAAGTAAAACTAGTAATATTAATTAGATAGGAATTTTTACTCACTCTACTAAACTTTTATCTTTATTTCTAACATTACATTTTCAATTCAAATCATAACGGGCACTAATTTGCTTAGTTACTTAGATATCTTCCTACCAATGATTCTTGACTAATGTTTTTATTATCAAGACCACTGAAAATTCTTGAACAGAAACAGGCAAGTAAATCTTTTACTAACAGAACACTCCCATTGAAGTTAATGGCAGATTTTTTCAGGAGTATGGGTTCTTTCAAAAAAAAATTTCAAAAGAACTGCGTCTAGAGTGCGCTTTCACTTTCGAAAAACCCTTTTTCGAAAAAGCGCTCAGACGCAAATATACAAATGAAGTGCGGGATATTTAAATCCGCGCTTCATTTGCACTTTCGATTTGCTTCATATACATTCCTCTTTTGACAGAGGAATGTAGTCTAGACATAGCCTTAATGTCCTCATCATCACAACCTCCTCTGGCAAGGAGTTCCACAGGCCAACTATATGCTGTGTGAAGACAAACTTCCTTTTGTTTGTTTTAAACCTGCTATCTATTAATTTCATGTGGTGACCCCTAGTTCATATGTTATGGGAACAAGTAAATAACTTTTTGTATTCATTTTTACCACACCAGTCATGTTTCATAGGCCTCTATCATATCCCCCCTTAGTCTCCTCTTTTCTAAGATGAAAAGTCCCAGTCTTTTTAATCTCTTTTCATATGGGACCTTTTCTAAACTGTAATAATGTTTGTTGCCCTTTTCTGAACCTTTTCCAATGTTAATATATCTTTTTTGAGATGAGGCAACCACATCTGTATGCAGTATTCTGTATGGTTTTATTTCAGAGGCAATAAGATGTTCTCTGTCTTCGTCTCTATCCCTTTTTTAATTATCCCTAACTCTCTGTTTGCTTTTTTTGACTGCCTCTGCACACTGAGTGGATGTTTTCAGAGAACTATCCAGAATGACTCCAAGATCTCTCTCTTGAGTAGTTATGGCTAAATTAGTCCCCATCATATTGTATGTATAGTTGGGATTATTTTTTCCAATGTGCATTACTTTACTTTTAGCAACATTAAATTTCATTTGCCATTTTGTTACCCAATCACTTAGTTTTGTGAGATCTTTTGAAGCTCTTCACAAACTCAGTCAGTGGAATTGACAGCCTAAACTGTCATGAATACAAAAGCTCTGCTTTTTCTCTTTAGCATTCTTCAGGAAAAGCCTCCTTCCAATCCTGTGAATGTTTGTCATGTTTGGTGGACTGTGAATGAAGAGGTTGCTACTAGTAAGTTTCAATTTTTTTATGAAGTGGTGCAGTGGTTTATTAGAAATTGCATAACTCAGAGAAGGCTGCATTTTCAGTGAGTTCCAAACATAACTTCAGGATAGGTTTCAGGAAGAGAACACAGACACACCTAAATCAAACATAGAGAGTGCCAGTAGCATTATCAACCCCCCTGCTCAGCTGGTACCTAACCCTATAGGTGCCTAAACTAAGTTCCCATCAATAAAATTCCCCGGGAGTCTATATTTGAGTTGCTGGGCATGCACACAACTGGTTCAGATTTGTCACTGCTCAGAAGCTTAGTGCCTGCCCAGTAGGATCACAGACTAGGCATTCCCTGCCTCTGTGTTCTCTTGTAATCTGCAGTACATCTAAATTCACGTGAAACAGCCAGCAGAGATTATAGAGGTGGTTCTCTCCAAATCCCTTTTTAACTTTTACCCATATAGAAAGAACAAGTGATCCCTCAGAGAAACTGCCAATATGGGATTCATTGCCAACCTGAAACATTCAAATATCATGAGTCAGGTTCTCAAAAATCACAATGTCTTAAAACCCCCTCATAATCTCCTACTACAAGAATGTTCTAAGAACAGCTGGAAAGAGCCCTTCAGAATGATCATTTCAGTGAGCCTGAGTCATAGTCCTCCTCAGTTTCCTCTTCTCCCCCTCTCACCAGTGTGAGTTCTCCTTATCTTGCCACAGGTTCCAACCTTGTTCCCATTCTACAGTTTGAACTTCTCTAGTCTGGCACCTGGGGACCTGACCGGTGCTGAACCGGAGCATTTGCCAGAGTATGGGATGTCAATATTGTCTAACAGCATTACCAACACTTCCACTGCTTACTGAGTTCTTAAAAGTTCTCAGAGAGGTAGACATGTTAATATGAAACTTAAAAAAATGAATATCCCCGTGGCCCCATAGAGACTAACAAAAATATAGAGTTTCATGAGCTTTCATCTCCAGCTCATTTGAAGAAGTGGGTTTTACCTGCAAAAGCTCATGACACTATATATTTTTTTGTTAGTCTCTAAGGGTATGTCTACACTAGCCCCCTAGTTTGAACTAGGGAGGCTAATGTAGTCATTCGAAGTTGCAAATGAAGCCCAGGATTTAAATATCCCGGGCTTTATTTGCATGTTCCCGTCCGGTCACCATTTTTAAATTCCACTAGTCTGAAGTAACTGCCCGCGGCTACACGCGGCAGTGAAACGGTAATTCGAACTAAGTCCTTACTAAGTTACTTCGGACTAGTGGAATTTAAAAATGGCGACCGGACGGGAACATGCAAATAAAGCCCGGGATATTTAAATCCCGGGCTTCATTTGCAACTTCGAATGCCTACATTAGCCTCCCTAGTTTGAACTAGGGGCCTTGTGTAGATATACCCCAAAGTGCCACAGGACTACTCAATGTTTTTGAGCTCTTAAAAGATATTCAGGGGGTAAATTAAAGATACATAGCAGCACAGAACACCGAGAGCCAGGACTGGTGGAAGTAAACAAACTTTATGGGGCTGCAGGAAAGTTGGCCACACCCGTCATAAGTGGACACCCAGCTAACTAAAGTCATACCAGACCACAAATGTTGCCAGACCAGAGAGTGCCAGACTAGAGAGATCCAACCTGTAGTAAGTAGGAATTTTGCAATTGATATCTGTGGGAGCAGGCCCTCAATTAAAGTTCAGATTTGGGAAAGCACCTCTATTCGGAAAAGCACTCCAGTATTTCCTTAATAGTAAGCACATGCTTAAACCCCCTGGGTCAATGATTGACTTTAAGTATGTACTTATAGTTAAGAACTTCCAACTAATAGACTCACTGTCTCCTAGGTCCTCAGATCAAGACTGGTTTCTCTTCTAGAAGTTATTGGTCTTGATATAAGAATAACTGAGTGAAATGATATAGTCTGTGTAATACAGAAGGTCAGGCAGGATGATCTACCCTCTATGAACATTCTTAAGCTCTGTCTTATATAGGGATGCCTGTAAGCATATACTTAAGTGTTTTCCCTTAGCAGGGTCCAAGAAGTTATCCAGCTCAATTATCTGAAAATACAGGTTACCTCTATAGATATTCACTACAATGTTATGTATTTGCTTTTTTAAAATATTCTTTATGTTGATGATAGATTAGATCCTAAAATGTTAATTGTAACTAATAAATATGGTTTTAGAAGAAACTCCAAATACTCTAATTATGAATTCAACACAGAGATGTAAATATTTTCTTGTGCTTATTCAAAAATAGTATAATGAACAGCATAGAAAAAAACCTGCCACCCAAACGACTGAGCAAAGCAGATAATTACATAACTGGGAATGTGTCAACTCCCCAACTAAGAGTGAATCACAGAAAAGATTTGAAAAAGAAAACATCTTCCTTGTAATTTTTTTAAATAAAGCAATCAATCAACTTTCCTTAAGAATAGCTGGGGTGTTGGGTTTTGTTTTCCTGTCAATGTAATCCAAATTGTCCATCAACGTTTCATTTTGCTGTTTAATATTGCTGCAACTTTGAATAAAACATTTTTGTACATTGTGTGTTGTAAATAAATTGCTCCTGTCAGATGAACAGCTCATCCTGGGAATAGAGCAAGTGATTTATACCTGACAGTATTTTTAGAGCACCCATGAAAATTGAAGGCAGCTGAAGCAAAACACACACACATGCACAGTAATAATAATAAAAAAATTAGAGCTCAGTTCATCTCAAAAAGGGCCTTCAAGCACTGTCATGTCAGATATCAGAGAACAGCATACATTTACCCTTCAGGAAAGACATTTTTAAATTCATTTCATTGCTTGTAATTGAGTTTAACAGCTGAAAATCCTTCAGTTGACCTCCTGTCTATCTTTGTTTCTTCTTCTAATACAATTGCTCAGAGAGAAAAATAGTCTATCTAAACAAGCTGGAATGACAGGGGAAGAAAAATCCAAAAGACACAAAACAAAAACAAAAAGTGTTAAAGCCATCTGGTTTGGGAACATTAGAACTGATGCAGGTAAATAATTGAAACTGTTTAAATTGCCTTTTTTCCCATCCACAAAGAAAATCTCAGAGCCACATGGTACAAATAGATCACATATGGAAACTAATTAAAACCCTGTCAAAGTGAGCTTGTCATCTCTTAGATTTCAGAGAGAGAGCAAAAAAATGGAACAAGATTGCTATAAAAATTGGCACAAAAAGTTGCTTTCATTTCAGAGTCTTGATGGAATTCAGAAGTTAGAAGGCCTTCTCTCTGCTCTTTAAAAGCAGTGTGTTACACTGGAAGGTTTTGGACAACATTAGGGTAATTAGTAGTCTGAGTTCTGATTTAGGTTTCATCCACAACATTTCTCAAACCTGACCTGAATCCTCGTACCACAATATTTTCTGGTATGACAATTGAAACATCACAATATCACTTGTGCTCCAGATCAATGTTTTCAAACTTTTTTCTCATGACCCAGTCAAAGAAAATTGTTGATGCTCATGATCCAACATAATTTGATTAGAGTTTGGGCTCCAGGCTGGGGATGAGAGCTTTGGGGTATAGGAGGGGGCTCTGGCTTTGGGGAGGATCAGGGCTGGGGCAGGAGGGTTGAGCATTTACGGGTTAGCAGTGTAACGTGGGTGCTAAGGCAGGCTTCCTGCCTCTCCTGGCACCACAGAAGAAGCCAGCAGAAGGTTCCCAGCCAATGGGAGTGTGGAGCTAGTGCTTGAGACAGGGGCAGTGTGCCGAGCCCTCTCCCCCAAGGAGCTGATCCTATTGCTGACCGCTCCTGGGGCACAGCGCAGTCTGCAGTGCCAGGACAGGCAGGTAGCCTGCTTTAGCACCTCCACTGATTACCCTGCAGCAATGCCTGCAGTGCCTGACATTCCATGACCCAGTACTGGGTTGCAACCCATAGTTTGAAAACCACTGCTCCAAATGAGGCAATATGCCCAAGTGAGGGGGGGCTGAGGACTAGGAGAAAACAAACAAAGAGGTCATTTTGCTTCTATCTCCTTGTGTGACTTTTTATAAATCAGCTAGGACTGCATCCTCTGGTACCTTCAATTAATTTCTATTTAATCAGGGGATGTGAGAGCATTCAATAGATTATAGGATTGGATCCATAGGACAAACTATGGGTCAAACTTTGAAACTAAAGTTGGACAATTAAATAAAAGTAGCTTAGTTTTCAAAACTGAGCTCCTGCAGTTCCAACTGAAGTAAATGTTTTCTTGTTTAATCTCATCTAGCAACTTTCTTAAACACTTAAACACATAAAGTAGAAAAAATCCTCCTCCCTTTTTTTCTTCTCCCCCCCCCCCCATTACATAGCAGATAATATCACTTCATGGGTCCTATTCAGCTACTTAGCATAATAATTCTGTCTGACTAATTTTATCTAGATTTTTTACAGCTTACACTTTATACTGTACTTTTGACAAGAGTACTTGTCATCTATATAAAAGTGTGAAAAAGTGAAAAAAGCACATTTTACCAAACTCACACCATGACATTATATATCAACAATATTTCACCTATAACTTACTGGTGACTCAGAAACTTTTCTCCCAATCTTGCATAGTTGTTCCTTGCTAATTTGTAAAATAAAGCTATTTATTTCATGCACGTTTATTCCAGAGCGACTTACCTCTCCAGCAATACCTATGGCTTGCTATTGCCTTTTCAACTGTGCCTCAGTTTCCCTCTCAGCTGGTAAAGTAATATACAATTTATCTCGCCATCTAAATTAAAGTCCAACAAAAAGTTGAAACAAACAACAGTTCCCATGAGCCATTCTTCACTTCTCTTTATCATAGTTAATGGCCATCATAGCTGAACTGGCTTATTGCAGCTATTAGATGTTTCTCCTTTCTGTGGTATTTCTAGTCTTACTAGCAACTGGAGTACTGGAAATCTTGCCAAAACCTAATTTTCTGTGATATTTTTATTTCAGGGCTGCAGAACAAAGAGTTTTGACAACTAGAAATGCATTAGTGAAACAACCCAGATTCTGGAATAATATTCAAATAAAACTTTCAAAGCCTTTGAATTTCACCAAATTGCTATTAATGACTCTCAATCTCTCTGTCCCTTTCACCTTCTCATGATAGAGTTGCTTGGAACTTTTGCTCTTACCAAATTCAATCAATGCATAGAGCAATGCAGACTTTGATTTGATTATGTAGAAAGGCACTTCTTATGTTGGCTCCTATAAGGGAATTTGGAAAAGTGCAGGAAGTCTTAAACAATCATTGATAATTTGAATAAATGGCTAATTTGTAGATCTATAATGTTATTGTTTTGTGCTTTGATACTCTCATTTATTGAGTCTGACAATCTATCCATAAACTTTTTTTCATTTTCTCTTGTTCAGATAATTTCTCCTATCCCAGGTTAGCAAAGATGCAGAAAACAGCCTTTCATATCTTAATCTTGAACAGACCAAATAATTTGTAACATTTTATTTGATAGAGGTATACTTTTCTGCTTGCATTGTTGCCTTGAACATATTGTGAACTGAATAATTGAATTGTGTTCTGTATGGATCTGAATAACTGAATTGTGTTCTGTATGGATCAATTAAGAATATTCTTAATTCAAGCTTTATTACTTAGTTGTGATGGGTCTGCTAAATTACATGGGATCGTTTCTGTTCACTGATTGGATAACAGTTTCAATTCAATAAGAACAAATATAAAAAGTCACTTACAATTTTCTTTCCATATGCCAGTATGCTATATTAATGAAATGTGTGTGAAAAACAAACCTAAAAAGAGGTGAAACTTAGCCAAAGTGAATTAATTTATCATTCAGATAAATAGTCTCAAGGAATATTTTGCATTACCCCCTTTGCTTTCCTTCATTCTAAGAATTTCTATTGGGTCATGAGATACCACTTACATGTAGGTTGAAGCATCAGTCAGGCAGGCTTACATTATTGTTTGGAACTTTTCTTTGGGCTTGGAACACTTAGTCATCACTTTAAATAATTTTGGGAAAAGATGGGATGGTTGGATACATTTCTAGTATAAACATACTTGGTTTTGCAAATGGTTCCAATGAATCATTTTACCACTGAACGAGAAACAGCTGCCGGTTAATTAGTGATCTGAATTTAGTGAAATGGTTGTATAGGTATGACACACGAAACATCTGTGTTCCAGTAACTAACATTAAATTAATTTATTTACAAGAATCCTTTTCATTTCTCTTCATTTCCTATATATTTTTTTCATATTGTGTAAAACTAAGCTGTCTTTTAGAATCCGATAACTTACTAAAAAATGGCCCTAATCAGACTTATTCCACCTTTTCAGCTTGGTTATATTGACAACATTTGCTCTTCAATATAATCTTCTGCACTTGTATGAAACCAAGGAACAAAGGGAGAAAATTGAATGAACTGCAGATAGTACAGATCTTGCAGATTTTACACTTTGATTGTGTTACCTCTGGACCAAGGGACAGAACATGTGATTGCAATTTGTGATGTCAGGTTTTGGAATTGATATCTGTTCCAAGTTTACTGAAAAACTACCATGTCATCTAATAAAATGCCAAAAAGGGGATACAGAATGAAAACAGCCTCAGTGCTTTTCAGATTGACTCATGAATTGATGTAGTTTCTGCTGTTACAAATCATGCTATTCTGGGGGTATTGATTATTAACTGAAGAATTCAAATCAACAGTTCATCATTTTCCCACAAGGATGCTGTATATGAGCCCTATGCTTCATGCAACTTGACAGAAGAAGTGCAATTAATCTGTTACTTCAAATTGCATTGCTGACTGTATTCATAATATTAACAAGTCTGAAATAGGCCAGACAGAGGAATGTAACAAATTAGATGACAGCTCTGGAAAATACTGATGTGTTTTTATTCCTCTTTGGAGGCAGAGTTTTGAAAATATTGCTATAAAAAGAAACAATTTATTATTATGAAATGTAAGCAAAGCTTCTGATCAGCAGAGATAACTGTCAATATTTGGACTAGAAAACAGACACAAACTTAGTTCAACTGCTGCAGCAAACAAATCCATAGCAAGTGATGAATGAAAAAACCAACCATGAATAAATCATTATTAACCATGACTGTAAAGGTATTAATTGTATATACATTACAGATATAAACTATTATGTTACCAAACAAATGAAAAAAAGTTGGTTCTTGGTACTTCTATTGATGTATTGCACTGGGTACCACATTCCTCTACCAAAGGATTTCCAACATTCAATTGATTGAATTGTCTAGTCCAGTGGTTCCCAAAGTGCGGGTTGAAGGTTGCAAAAAGTACCATGGTTAGGGGGTCATAAAATGTTTGGCCCATCTTCTCTCCAACTCCCATGGGGAAGATGGGCCAAATCTGAGTGATGCTGTGACAATGTGTGACAAAGGTGGGCCAACCTTGTGGCACACAGGAGCTGCCACAGAGAAAACTCCCTCTCAACCCCTTGCCCCTGACACTGATACCTGGGTTGTTAAGTATGGTGCAGGTTTCCTCTCAAACCTCCCTCCCCCCTCCCATCTTCCAGCCTGTAGGTCACATTATTGGGAGAGAGCCCTAAAAAAGGTCATGACCTGAAAAGTTTGGGAAACATTGGCTCAGATGATTGTCTCTCTGTAGCATTATTCCACCTTTGAAATAACAGGGTTCCTGTCAAGTACAATGATAGACACTGACAGGTATTTAATGGCAAGTTGTACGTTAGAAGTAAGCTCCGAGCGAGGTGCCCCCAAGGAACCTGCTTTGGTTCAGAGGAAACACTTTTCACTATTCTGCTCCTCTACTGTTCACATTTGGAACTTGCTGGCTTCCAAGCAGAAAATCCCACTGTTGCATAACCAGAGCTATGGACAATTGGCTTTGGTAACCGGAGATAATGGTCAGAGGAAGGTGGGTCCAGGGAAAGCTGAGGTTGTCGGAGTGGCAATGAATAGGTCAATGGAAAAGTGATTTCTTGTGTTTGGGGGCCTTAGGAGGAATTGGAAAAAGAACACCAAGAGGCACTAGGGCTGTGTCTACATTGCATGCTTCTTGTGCAAGAACAGCTGTTCTTGCGCAAAAACTTGCCAGTTGTCTACACTGCACACGCATTCTTGTGCAAGTAAATTTACAGTATAGTGTCGGAAAACAGGGCTTCTTCCGAAAGAGTTATTCCTCTCCCCACGAAGAATAAGCCCTCTTGGGCAAGAGCTCTTCCACAAGAGAACAGTGTAGACAGGCAACATGAATTTCTTATGAAAAAAGCCCCTATGGTTAAAATGGCCATCAGAGCTTTCTTACGCAAGATATCATCCACACTGCCGTGGATGCTGTTGCGCAAAAGCACATGGCAATGTGGACCCGCTCTTGTGGAAGATTTTTTGCACAAGAACTCTTCTGCAAAACAGTTCTTGCGCAGAAAGCCTGCAGTGTAGACATAGCTGAAGTGCTTAAAGAGCCCTTCTTGGACAGTTTTCTGGGAGGACGAGAGAAGTGGGTAGAAGGGAGGGCAAAAGTGACATTGAAGAACAGTCGCACAGAGAGGGCTGATAGGTGCTGGGGCATATGCACTTATCACAGGGACAGGAAACAGGATAATGCGGCTGTAAGAGGCTTACCCAAGAAGCTGCAGACAGTGGGCAGCAAAACTCAGTACATTTGGATTTGGGCAAACTTTAGATGAAAATCCAAATGTATGTTTGATCAGAATTGCAACAAAACTGAACCTCGGTTCAACTCATCAACTAATTACAATGTCTCAATTTGAACTTCAGGACTTTATTTAGCAAAGTTTCCCTATTTGTTTTCTTTCTTTTAATATGGAACTGCCTCACTGTCAGGGAGTTTCATTCTTATCCTTGCTTGGTTTCTTTACAAGCAACAGCCACACTTGGATGAGTCACCAGTGATTACCATGGAACTGAAACCACTAAGGTACAGCTTCTGAGGTATTTCTCAGCTCATTAATGAATAAATGAAGACAAACTGATTATTCTGTAGTCACATTCCTGGTACTCTGTAGCCTTGTTTGTAAACTGCACGTGATAAATACAGAAAATGCTATATATAAGCTACAATTAACTGCATCTAGAGCAAAATCACAATCAGGCCCACTTACAGGGAAACAACAAGAGGGGCAATTGTCCCAGGGTCCGACAATTCTAAAGGCCGGGGACTTGCATACGCTGCCACTGCTACTGTAGCAGCACCATCAGCCAGAGCCCTGGCCCTTAGAATCTCTGCCAGATCATTCTCTGGCTGGCTCTGAGGCCTAGCAGGGTGTGTGTGCGTGTGTCTACCCCAGCCACATCCCTTGCACCTGAGGCCTTGTTCCTCCTGTAGTGTGCAGGCTGCGCCCCCCATTGCCCATGGGTCCGGCGATCCTGTCAACTTTCCTGATCAGTAGTAGTGTTGCTCATACAACGTGTTTTGTTGTCAGCAGTGGCACAGGAACATTTTTAGGAGTGGGGATGCTGAAATCTAGCCTCTCAGCTGAACCCAAAGATCCCCACATAACAAATGGGAAGAGGTAGGCACCTAAGAATGCAACCTAGAAATCTAGCTGATTGGGCAGGGAGATGCCTAAAACAGCCTATGAGAGATGCCAATATGAAGGGTGTGTCTTAAGCCTCACCCATCTCACAAAGATGCGTGTGTAATTATGACCTGCAGGGAGATATTTTTATCTGCTTGTGAGCCACATCTGGGAACCTCTCTCCTAATGTGAGGAAGTTTAGGCACCTAATTTGTTTCTCCTAAGGATGAGTTAGGCACCTACCTCAGAGTATGTCTACACTGCAGTTTTCGGAAAAACACCTATTTTTCCAGAAAAACTACACTTACGTCCACACTGCTATTGCATTATTTCGACAGAAAGTTGAAAGAATGAGGCCGGGGGGTTCCGATAGTGGTAAACCTCTTTCTGTGAGGAAGAAGCCTTTTCCAAAACACCTTTTTCGGAAAAAGGAGTGTGTGTACGCGGAAAAGAGTGTTTTTTTCGAAAGAAGAGGCCTCCAGGAAAAAGCTCAGGAGCCCTGGTGACCACTTTAGCCACAGTATTCACAACTGAAATACGAGATAGCGTCCAATCAGTGTGGACGCTAGCTTTCAAAAAAGCAGATCGCGGTTTCGTTGCGCTTTTGCTGTGTGGACGCTCTCTTTCGAAAAAAGTTTCTCCAGAAGATCTCTTCTAGACAAGCTTCTTCCGAAAGAAGCTTGCAGTCTAGACATAGCCCCACTGTATGTAATATGGGTAGAGAAACATCCAACCTTATAACTTTATGGCTACAGCATGGACCTGTGGGTGTTGGAGACCTGGATTCAACTCCCTCTCTGCCAGAGGAGGAAGAAAACAAAGAATTCTTATGCCATTTTTAAGAGAGGGGATGCTCTTGCCATTGAGTTATGGAATATTCTGATCTGGTTTAAACTCAGTGTCTCCTGTTGACACTGTTCCACTTTCGATAAAGCATTAAAAATAAATGGAGCAGGGGTCTGACTCCTGGGTCTTCCATGTAGAGTCCATAGTCACAACCAGACTATAGGATTACTCTCATTCTCTAGCCCACCAACTCTTTACTTAGTTAGCCATAGTGAAACAACTTCAGACTAAAGGACTCCTACATCAGCCCTGGTTATTTGTATTCTTTTCTGGAGCAAAGCCCCAGCATGCAAGGCTGGCAGCTGGCACCCCAGGTTGGCAGCAGAACCCCCTAGTGCACGCAGCTGACAGCAGACCCAGCCAGCATGGAGCAGCTGGGATCCTGGGCGTGGGGGCTGCAGTTGGGATCATGGCATGCAGGAATGGCACCAGAAGCAGCCAGCATGAGGGGTGTGGCTAAGAGCCCAGGGGTGCTGCCCCACCCTCCTGCATTCTTAGTTCCCATGCCTATGGTTGTCAGTTATTTTAATGATGAAAAAAGAACAGTGTTTCTGTCGTGGAAGATCTGGACTAAACAGCCAACATGGCCTACTTGCCATAAAAACTGTAATTTCCAAAGGACTTTAAAGCCTGGTCTCCACACAAGTTTTCTCCAGATATAACATCTTGGCTAGTGGTGTGATATTCTACCAAAACAGCCCAACTCATCCTTAGAAGAAACAAGTTAGGTGTCTAAACTTCCTCACATCAGGAGAGAGTTTCCCAGGTGTTGCACATAAGCAGATGTAACTACTTCCCTGTGGGTCATAATTACCAAAACAGCTGTAGTACCCTTCATGGGACTGGTTCTGTTCAATATCTTCATCAACAATTTAGATATCAGCATAGAGAGTACGCTTATTAAGTTTGCAGATGATACCAATCTGGGAGGGGTTGCAACTGCTTTGGAGGAGAGGGTCATAATTCAAAATGATCTGCATAAATTAGAGAAATGGTCTGAGGTGAATAGGATGAAGTTTAATAAGGACAAATGCAAAGTGCTCCACTTAGGAAGGAACAATCAGTTTCACACATACAGAATGGGAAGCGACTGTCTAGGAAGGAGTACAGCAGAAAGGATCTAGGGGTTATTGTGGACCACAAACTAAATATGAGTCAACAGTGTGATGCTGTTGCAAAAAAAGCAAACGATTCTAGGATGCATTAACAGGTGTGCTGTGAGCAAGACACGAGAAGTCATTCTTCTGCTCTACTCTGCGCTAGTTAGGCCTCAGTTGGAGTATTGTGTCCAGTTCTGGGCACCACATTTCAGGAAAGATGTGGAGAAATTGGAGAAGGTCCAGAGAAGAGCAACAAGAATGATTAAAGTTCTAGAGAACATGACCTATGAAGGAAGACTGAAAGAACTGGGCTTGTTTAGTTTGGAAAAGAGAAGATTGAGAGGGGACATGATAGCTGTTTTCAGGTATCTAAAAGGGTGTCACAAAGAGGAGGGAGAAAAATGGTTCTTCCGGGCCTCTGAGGATAGAACAAGAAGCAATGGGCTTAAACTGCAGCAAGGGAGGTTTAGGTTGGACATTAGGAAAAAGTTCCTAACTGTCAGGGTGGTTAAACACTGGAATAAATTGCCTAGGGAGGTTGTGGAATCTCTATCTCTGGAGCTATTTAAGAGTAGGTTAGATAAATGTCTATCAGGGATGGTCTAGACAGTACTGGGTCCTGCCATGAGGGCAGGGAACTGGACTTGATGACCTCTCGAGGTCCCTTCCAGTCCTAGTATTCTATGATTCTATGTGGCTGCAGTTGCAAATCCCAGCCTGAGAGGCAGGGGCTACGTCTAGACTGAAAGCCCCTTTTGAAAAAGCCTCTTTCGAAAAAGAGCGTCTAGACTACAACTAGTACTTTCGAAAAAGCAAGCCGCTTTTTCGAAAGAGAGCACTCAGGCAGTCTGGAAGGCTTTCGAAAAAGCACAGTTTGCATTACATAGCACCTTTTTCCGAAAGAGCTCTTTGGAAAAAAGGCGTTCTTCCTCATAAAATGAGGTTTTCCATGGTCGAAAAAACTGCCGCATTCTTTCGATTTACTTTCAAAAGAACACGGCCACAGTCTAGACGCAGGGGAAGTTTTTTTTTCGAAAAAAGGTCACTTTTTTTCGAAAAAACCCTGTAGTCTAGACACACCCTAAGATATGTGCTCTTCATAAGACTCACTGAGCTGGGCCTAGGACCCTGACCTGCCCACATTGCTTTCCTGAGGCACCGAGCTAGGAAGCCCTTTGATTCCTTGCAGAGGGGTTATTAAATCTATAGTTCCCAATATATGAGACATTTCAACAAGGACAATACTTGTTCCAAGGAGCTAAGGCTGCTAGAATGCCAATATATGCATTTGAGTGAATTGTAAGGTTTTTTTTCTTAGATTGCTGATAGAAAAACAGCAAATAAGATAAAACCAAAAAAGCCACTCCCCATATTTATTGAAATAGAACAAAAATAGCCTAGCAACCCCCAGCTCCCGTCCGATTAAAAAAAAACATCCCATGAAAATAGTAAGTTCTCCTTCCAAAATGACCTCTTCTTCTGATGGAGTGCTGGCTGCTTGCTTTACTCTCATCACTGGCTGCTTCTGAACTTCTACAGACATAGGTGGCAGGGGATAGAGCTGGCTGACTGCATATTACAAAAGACCAAGAGCTATAGCAAGCAGGCTGCCTGGAAGCTGGGACCAGTGCTACTGTTCTAAAATTAAGGATCTTAGTAAGGGCTTTAAAGGCCTTGATTACAGCCACATGAAAATTGGGGATAGCAATTCAGCCCTTTGTAGGAATTTTTAAATCTCTTTCTACCCCCTTGTTCCCACCTTGGGTTTTTTTTGTTTTGTTTTCTTTCTATATAAACACCAATCTTTCTTCCTTGTATTTGCTGGGCCCCCTGCTAGTCCATCATTTCTTAACCTGTTTAGTCAGCCCTTCTGGATGTAGTGCTTGTTAGTGGTTTCAAATGTGCTGACTGCAACAGAAATGGCAATGAATTGGCAGAGGAATTATAGCAATACACTATTGAAGGGATTCAAGTGTTAATGTGGGATACGACCTGAGTCTCAATGGAGTGAAATTCTAATTCTGGAGTCTATTATTTTTTCCTCTCCCCCCCCGCTATGTCTAGATATTCACCTTTGCTATCAAGAAAGAACACAGTAGATATGATCTGTTTATGAGAGCCATTATCTTATTTTGGGCATAGAAAATATGGGAGTGGGATATTCATATTTTCCTTTATAGTTTGGTATACATGACATTTTGAAAAGATTAAGGCCTTACCCTGAAAGGCACTGAGGGTCTCAATGTCTAAAAGCTTGTTAAAATTAAATCAGACTCTTTTCACAGATAGGGAGGTTCTAAACTTCATCTCAGGGAAAATATTTAGGCAAACATCTCTAATTACTGACCATGAAGAAAAAGCATATAGTTATCTCATGGGACCGGACAAGTACTGAAAAGAACAAAATATAAATATCAATTTAAATAAATATATTTAAAATTTCAAACAGATTATCTTCATCTATGTGTGCTCATGTTGTGTTCACTTTTATGGAATACTTTAGAAAATGCATTTTCTGGAAGGAATGTTCACTAACAGTAGCACTGACAGTAGATCAAGGGAAGTGATTATTCTACTCTATTATGAAATGGTGAGGCCATATCTGAAACATTGCATCAGTTTTGAGGATCCCACTACAGAAAGGACATGGACAAATTGGAGAAAGTCTAGAAGAGGGCAATGAAAATGTTTAGCGGCTGGGGCACATTACTGAGGGAACTGGACTTATTTAGCCTACAGAAGAGAAGAATGAAGGGGAAGTTTATACCAGCCTTTATCTATCTGAAGAGGGTTTCCAAAGAGGACAGAGCTGGATTGTTGTCAGTGGAGCAATAGTCTCAAGTTTATGTGGGGGAGGACTAGGTTGGATATTAGGAAAACCTATTTCACTAGGGCTATGTCTAGACTACATGGCTCCGTCGACGGAGCCATGTAAAATAGTTTATTCGGCATAGTCACAGAAGCGGGGATTTAAATAATCGCGCTGTGCGGCGATCAGCTGATCCGGCACAGCACGGCAGTCTAGACGGTGCGGTCAACAAAGGAAGCCTTTGTCGATCGCTCTGGTAAACCTCATTTCACGAGGCATACCAGGCGGTCAACAAAGGCTTCCCTTGTCGACCGTGTCGCATCTAGACTGCTGTGCTGTGCCGGATCAGCTGATCATCGGTACAGCGCAGCAGCCATTTTTATTTTAATGAAGTAGGGATTATTTAAATCCCTGCTTCTTTGACTATGCCGAATAAACTATTTTACATGGCTCCGTCAACAGAGCCATGTAGTCTAGACGTAGCCTAGGAGGGCAGTGAAGCACTGGAATGGGTTGCCTAGAGAGGTGGTGCAATCTCCATCCCTAGAGGTTTTTAAGGCCAGGCCTGACAAAGCCCTGGCGGGACTGATTTAGTTGGGTTGGTCCTGCTTTGAGCAGGTGGTTAGACTAGATGAGCTTCTGTGGTCTCTTCCAATCCTATTCATCTATGATTCCATGATTCTGTGATAACCTGCCAATCCCTGTCTGGTGACCAAGCTTTCTTCATAACCAATTGTGCCTGTGCATGTTCCTTCCCCAGTTTCTCTCCCTGCTCACCAACCACCATCTCCAATCATCTCCTGTATATTACTGGGACTCATAGAATCATAGAATACTAGGACTGGAAGGGACCTCGAGAGGTCATCGAGTCCAGTCCCCTGCCCCCATGGCAGGACCAAATACTGTCTAGACCATCCCTGATAGACATTTCCTGGTCATGTCCTGGTCTGTCTCATATTGGCTCTCATTGATGTCCATTCCCTCACCCTGACCCTTTTCCAGGCCTGTGCCAGTGAAGGATAGGATTCATCCCTACCTCATAAGAAGAGAGATCCTGCCACTCAAAATAGGGCTTTAATTAATCCTTGCAGGGATTTTTTAAATCCTCTGGGCACTGGCTCAGAGAAGGAAGAAGAGTCCATGGAAGACTGGGAACAATGTTTTTTCCTATTGAACCAGCCTTCAGGCAATGCCTAAAAACATGTCCACTTTTTCCACACATGTTGACTCTAACAAGATCCCTGCAGGCCTCAGTGTTATGTGCATTGGAACCACAGTTCACAGCAGAACATAGCACACAACAGCTCTCACAAAAATCAGCTACAAGTATAACAAGTGTGTGGCTGCCTGGGATACCAACAGTAAGCTTCTTTAGAAACAAAATGAAATATACTGGGGAGATTTTGCACCATAAAGTTCACAAGTGCCTTTATATTCACCATTCTAAACCCTAAATTGATCACAAACTTTAACTGGAGGCTACACGACTGTGACATAACATGAAAGTCAGTGCAGAACATCTACTTCAGGTATATTTTCACTGAGAAAGGAAATAGTCACAAGCTTAAAGGCAGATAGGAATAAAGAATATCTACCCAATTTCTAGCCACCTTCCTAATTCCAAACTTTCCCATAGAAACCCTCTTCAACATAAAAATAAAAGCTAATGCTTAGGGGTCTGCTGCCTGGCACGTATGTCATGGCTTGCAGACATGCAGGACAGAATCCTAAAGATTTTAACAAAAGTGTCCCAACAACAAAAGCTCAAGTGGGATCTTTATCCATGTTCCCTGTGTAGCACAAACATGTGTCTCTGCTGAGGTATCCTAGGGTAATGCAGCCATTGTTAGGCATCTTCCTGGAAATCCAATACTGACTGACTGCAACTACTGCATGGGATTTCTTCCTATGTGGATTCAGAAACTGCTTAGTAGAAACAGATACCTCAAGTCCTTCCTTCATTATTATCACTGTTCCTCAATTGGTCACTCATGACAAGTTCAGGCTTGACAAAGCCCTGGCTGGGATGATTTAGTTGGGGTTGTTCCAGGGCTGGCTTGAGCCATTCCTGCACCCCCGGGCAGCAGGCGTGCGATGCATGCGTGGCTCCACCTCCAGGTGCATGGTGCATGCGCGGCCCGCCCCCGGCGCACTGCGCACCTTACAGCTGCAATTGGGTGCGCAGCACCTGATTGCAGCTCTAAGGGGCACCATGCTGCCCCCAACCCCGGGCGCACAGCGCCTGATGGCAGCTCTAAGGGGTGCCGCGCACCCAGGCATGCGGCGCCCCTTACAGCTGCCATCAGGCGCCCCCCATAGGTTGGCGCCCCGGGCAGCTGCCCGGCTAGCCCCCCCTTTATCCGGCCCTGGGTTGGTCCTGCTTTGGGAAGGGGGGTTGAACTCGATGACCTCCTGAGGTCTTTTCTAGCCCTAGGATTGTATGACAAGCCTCTGTGCCTTCTGATCAGCATGGGAGCTTCCCTCGTGTTGCTGGCAATCTCAGGGTCAAGAAGAACAAAAGACCCCACGCCTGGAGATTCTAACATATACTTCTTGTGGGCCACTTTTTCCTCGGGTAAATTTAGACACTGAATAATCTGGGCAGTGCCACCTAGAGTGCATGGAGAGCCCAGTAATACCTTCTTGCCACTTATTGGGGCTGGGAAGTCCACAGGTGTGGCCACTAAGCTGCCCTTTGCCAGAGCTGGACTGTATCAGTAGCACAGGGATAATGCTCTATTGTGTTTGTGCACCTCCTCAAGACTGAAATGGAGGACAAACCATGCTTTGTTCCATCCCTCCAGATCCAGGGCTCTCTTTCACAACTGCTCCCTAATAGCAAGAAGGCACAAGCAAACCCTTTTTTCCTTTTGCATATGTACTCCTATTGCCTGGCTCTCCAGAGAAATTCCCATCATCTTCCTCACAGATATTGTCAAGGCACCACATGAAAAAGGCTCACAATTGTGGCTGGTAGCACTATAAGATACAGTCCTCTGTGCCCAGTAATGTTGGCGCCAGTCTTTAAACAGACAGACTCTTCTCCTATCATATTCAGAGAATTCTTGAGGAACAAAGCCTTCTTCCATTCTACTTGCTGCCATCTTGGCCAGGAAATGAAGTGAGAACTGTCTCTTTCATTCATGTAACTCTTACCTTTGTTAATAAACCAAAAGACCTAGAAGCCACAGCAACCTCTTCAATCTCCTTAAACTCTGAAATTAAAAATATTAATGTTATTGGGATTATCACGCAGTCCACTGCATTTGGATTTTGTGTGATTTCCAGACAAATTATACACCAAATCTTTCAGAGTCTAACACATTTTAATAGCAAAGGCTAGGTAGGCTTTGTGTATGTGCTTGGAAGTGAGGGCAGGTTGGTGACCAGACTAATTGAATCACGTATGTATCCATTTAAGGTTTTTGGACTCGTTCATATTTCACTTCAACAAATTGTCTTGGTGCATCTCCTGTTAGCCCACTACATTTTCCTTTTAGTCAGCTCTTCCTTTTATCCTGTGGTTTGATTTTTAAACGAGATTATGGACTTTTCCCAATATGATGAAAGATTGTTCTTTTAGTCATAAATGGACTGGGACTACTGTATGTTCTTTTCAAACTCACTTCTAGTCTGTTTAGCTCATAAACCTGGGGAAAGTGTGAGTACCTTTACATATATTCTATAGTAGAAGTGCAATGAATGGGAAATACTCTCTTTTCAACTCAAGACATAATTTAAAGTATATATATCAATGGAGAAGAAACTGTAAAAAATTGTGCCTTGCTACTACATTTAACTACTCCTTGTACATTTTCTCAGCCATCTTTGTTTAGATTACTGACAAAAACCAAAAAATTGCTATCAGCACTACTGTGTCAATAAAGCATCACAAATTGAAACTAGTGTTTCATCAGATTTATGCATCAATAAAATTGCCAACTAAATTGTGGTATGAGAATGTGATAAAGTAGGCAGTGATGGGGATGTTCAAAACAGAAAGAAAATGGGATTTTTTATTTTATTTTTAAAAATAAATTGTAAACTTAACCCACTAGGTATGTAATGCAGGAAAATAAATTTGAGAAATTAAGTTAACTAGTAATTTTTTCTGCAATAACTGCAGTTGACATTTATCCCTAATCTGTTTCACTTGTCCAAAATTAAATATTGAGAAGCATCAGAGAAAATACACCATATGAACATTCTCCAGCATTTCCAAAAGAAGATTTCAGTATAGTATTACATATTATTTTTTGTAACCTGATGGAAACAATGGGTGTGTGTTGTTACTGAAACTGATTGAAAAGTCTTTCAGTAAAAGAGGAATTTTTAAACTCAATCTATCCTTTAAGTGCATGAAATTAAGTGTTAGTCCAATTTACAATGGTGATATGCTGGAAATACAAAGTTTTGACTGGTATAAAAATGAGACTCTAAAGAGACTAGGGAAAGAGTTTGAGAAAACTTTGTACTTTGATAGATATTCTTGTGTGGCTGAAATCCTAACCTCATGGAAGTCAATGGAAATTAGCCATTGAGTTCAGTGAAATCAGAATTTCATCTACTGCCTTACAGGCTTGGTGCAACCTATAAGGAGAAGCAACCCGTCTTCATCTGTATTTTAGTGTTTTCTACTCAGCTCTCCTTTCCATAAATTAGAAACTTCATCTCAATAAATATCTGTTTGAACACTTGTCTGTGTTTTTATCAAGATGATCTCCTGGAACTCGTCCAGATCATTACAACATGGATTGTGATTATAAAAAGAATTACAATATAAGGTCTTGTTTTGTAATTGTGCAGCCCTATTGATTTTGTAGAATTACTGCATTCATGCCTATTGAAATTCAATGCTGTTTGTAATACATATGGATGTAGGAAGACGTAACAGCCATCCATTATTCATATGATTGTGAACAGCCGTACCTCTACAAGTGATGACATTTGAACATGACAACTTTGGAGAGGTTTATTTGTTGAAATTTCACAATAATCACTTTTCAGACTTTTTGCAAATTTCCTGTTAAATAATGGCTCCAGGCAGCTCAGCAACAATACTTTATTCTATTAAACTAGAAAATTCCTCCCCAAACCATCTGGGCTGGCAGGTGTTCATCATCAGATCTGTGTTGCTATGAGACAAGAGCTTGCTAATGCTAATTAGTCATATAGCAAAAAAGCCTCCAATATTGCTCATTTGAAGCAACTTACATTTTCTAGCATAAATGATCAGTACCTATAATCCCAAGGTGTAACAAGACAAATTTGGGAAAGTGCAAGCAGAAAGCTATAAAGTAAGGACTTTGATATGATGACTCATATGAATGAAGGGTGTCAGATTGGGCCTTACATCTGTGAATGGGCCCTTCATGGAACCTATGGATATGAACACCTTATCTAAAGGGCTGCTGACTGCTGAAAATAATCTTGTGTCAAGTGCTCAGTTCATTGAGCTGAGAGCTTCTACCCTATGTGGATGGAAGTGAGGGTATATCTAGACTACATGGAGCCACGAAGATGAGTTTACTAGACATAGGAAAATGAAGAGGTGATTTAAATAATCGCTGCTTCATTTACATCAAAATGGCCACCGTGCAGTGCCGATCAGCTGTCTGGCAGCACAGCGGGGCAGTCTGGACGCTCCGCAGTCGACAACGGAAGCCTTTGTCGACCACTCCGTTATGCCTCGTGAAATGAGGTTTACCGGAGCGGTTGACAAAGGCTTCCCTTGTCGACCATGGCGCGTCCAGACTGCCCCGCTGTGCCGCCAAACAGCTGATCAGCACAGTGCAGTGGCCATTTTGATGTAAATGAAGCAGTGATTATTTAAATCGCCGCTTCATTTTCCTATGTCTAGTAAACTCATCTACATGGCTCCGTCGACGGAGCCATGTAGTCTAGACATATCCTGACAGAAAACTGCACTTTTCTAGGTTAGAGATTAGCATTGGAAGTGCTTTGTTGTCCCTACAGGGGAATGAGCCTGAAGTAACCATAATGCTGCCTTTTTTGAGTGTGAGAAACGATTGCCTGAACCATGTAATTCAGATCCACCATCTTCAACTTTATGTGATTATTATTGTTATTTGTGCTGTGAGAGGAACTAAAGCCCTGAACTGAGGCTGGGGGGGGGCATTATGCTATTTTGTATAAATATTAGTAAGAGATTATCCCTGTTCTGTATAGTTTACAATGTACATAAAGAGAGGAAAAGAGTGGGAGAAAGAATTATCATCTCTATATTCAACTGGGGAACTGATATAGACATAGATTCAGAGACTTGTCCTCAGTCACACAGGAAGTGTGTGGCAGAGTCAAGAAATAAACTTAGATCTCCTAAACTAAAGTCATGCCTCCTTATCTTTGAGGGACATTATTCACTTTAGTCCCCAAACTAACTAGGTTCTATAGAAATTCTACATCCTATTGCTTAGGGTGTGTCTAGACTCCAGGGTTTTTCCAAAAAAAGTGGCCTTTTTTTGAAAAAACTTCTCCCGCGTCTAGACTTCTGCCGTGCTCTTTCAAAAGTAAAGCAAAAGAATGTGGCAGTTTTTTCGACCGCGGAAAACCTCGATTTATGATGAAGAATGCCTTTTTTCAAAAGTGCTCTTTGGAAAAAAGGCACTATGTAATGCAAACTGTGCTTTTTCAAAAGAGAGCATCCAGACTGCAGCTTGCTTTTTCGAAAGTACTGGTTGTAGTCTAGATCCTCTTTTTCGAAAGAGGCTTTTTTGAAAGTATCTTTCGAAAAAGCCTCTTTCAAAAGAGGCTTGCAGTCTAGACGTAACCTTATTGTTGAAAATTATTTACTTCAGCAACAAAAAGATTACTCGGTGACATTATTGAAATATTTGCCTTAAAAGAATGAATCCCACAGTTTTAAAATTATCCTCATGACTAATTGTTATGCATCCTCCTTTTGGGTTTCTCACACACCCATTTGGGACTTGGCAGGTTGAGAGCTATGGGCGTAGTCTGGTATTTTTACAACAATTGCATCCCCTTCCTCTGTATCCTTTCTAGTGGTTTGATATAGCCCCAACACATATGGAGCTCCTGCACAGTTGGACTACACATCATACAGACCTATCATCTAAACTATCGTCTCTTACTGACTATTGAGACTCACACAGGTCTCTACTATCTGCTTGTTACATTTTCTAACAAGAACCTTTGTGCTTTCTTGCACACTGCTTCAAACACATAGGAGGCCCCATTAACTTTGGCAAAGCCTCAGGGTATGGCTACACTGTGGGGGGATGGAGGGTTTCGTAGAATTGTGCTCACATTTGCATTTCTTCTTCCAATTCTTTTTCTGGAAGAGGATTTTCTGATATTTGGCCCATCTACACGGGGCTAAATGTCAGAAAAAAACACTCTTTCAAAAGCCCCCTGTACACCTAGTTTTATGAAGAATAAGGGGGCTTCTGAAAGAGGGTTTTTTTTCTGACATTTGGCCCCTTACAGATGGGCCAAATATTGGAAAATCCTGTTATGGAAAAAGAATTGGAAGAAGATATGCAAATGCGAGCGCAATTTGCATACCCTCTTCGAAAAAAAACCCACACTGTAGCCATACCCTCAGTGTCCACCTTCAAATCTCGTCTCAAAATTCTACTTTGGCACAATGCATAAAAAATACTTGACAATGGCTAGACTGTTAGAGGGCAGAGACCAGTGCCCATCACACTGACCAATAATATCATTTCTTTGTACTGTCCCAGCTGTCTATGTCCATCTGTTCTCTCTTGTTTTATGTCTCAATTGTACATTACTTGGGACAGGAACCATTGTTCTGTTATACATTTATACAGTGCCTAATACAATGGTACAGTATCTACTACAATGGAGTCCTGGTTCTTAACTAGAGCTCCTGGGCCCCACTGCAAAAGAATTACTAAATAATTATTATCATAATAAACAATTTTGTTGGTGCTTTTAGGTCAATCCTAATCCCAACATTTAAATTACATGAGTTCCATGGAACCTCCTTACCTGCAACATCTATTCAATGTGAATATTTTTTCCTAGATTTCCAGAAAGCCTTTGACAAGGTCCCTCATCAAAGGCTCTTAAGTAAATAAGTTGTCATGGGATAAGAGGGAAAGTCCTCTCATGAACTGATTGTTTAAAAGACAGGAAACAAAGGGTAGGAATGAACAGTAAGTTTTCAGAATGGAGAGAGGTAACTAGTGGTGTCCTCCAAGGGTTCATGCTGGGACCAATCCTATTCAACTTATTTATAAATGATGTGGAGAAAGGGGTAAACAGTGAGGTTGTGGCAAAATTTAAAGTTGATAGTAAACTGCTCAAGACAGTTAAGAGCAAAGCAGACTTTGAAGAGCTTTAAAAAGGATCTCTCCAAGCTAAGTGATTGGGCAACAAAATGGCGAATGAAATGTAATGTTGATAAATGCAAAGTAATGCACATTGGAAAAAATAATCCCAACTATAGATACAAAATGATAGGGACTAATTAAGCTATAACCACTCAAAAGAAATATCTTGGAGTCACTTTGGATAGTTCTCTGAAAACATCCACTCAATGTCCAGCGGCAATCAAAAAAGCAAACAGAATGTTAGGAATCATTTAAAAAGGGATAGAGAATAAGAAAGAGAACATCTTATTATTGCCTCTATATAAATCCATGATACGCTCACATCTTGAATACTGTGTACAGAGGTAGTTGCCTCATCTCAAAAAAATAAGAACATAAGAACATAGGAATGGCTATACTGGGTCAGACCAAAGGTCCATCCAGCCCAATATTCTGTCTGCCAACAGTGGCCAATGCCAGGTGCCTCAGAGGGAGTGAATCGAACAGGTAATGATCAAGCAAACTCTTTCCTGCCATCCATCTCCACCCTCTGACAAACAGGCTAGGGACACTATTCCTTACCCATGCTGGCTAACAGCTATTAATGGACTATTAAATATATTAGCCATTAAATATATTAGCATTGAGAAAAGTTTAGAAAAGAGCAACAAAAAATGATTAAGATTTGGAATAGGTGCCATATGAAGAGAAATGTAAAAGACTGGGACTTTTCAGCTTAGAAAAGAGGAGAGTAAGGGGGGATATGACAGAGGTCTATAAAATCATGATAGGTATGGAGAAAGTGAGTAAGGAAAAATTATTAACTTCCCTTAACAGAAGAACTAGGGTCACCAAATGAAATTAATAGGTAGCAAACAAAAGGAAACAAAAGGAAATTTTTCTTCATGCAGCGCACAACCTGTAGAACTCATTGACAGAGGAGGTTGTAAAAGCCAGGACTTTAACAGAGCTCAAAAAGAACTAGATAGATTCATGTAGGTTAGGTCCATCAATGGCTATTAGCCAGGATGGGTAGGAATGGTGTTCCTAGGCTCTGTCAGAGGCTGGAAATAAATGACAGGAGAGAGATCACTTGATAATTATTTGTTCTGTTCACTCCCTCTGGAGCATCTGTCATTGGCCACTGTTGGAAGACAGGATACTGGGCTAGATGAACCTTTGGTCTGACCCAGTATGGCTGTTTTTATACTATGTTCTTATGTTATATTATGTAGGTAGCAGGATTCAAGCATAAACATCTTTTGGTGATTTATATTATTTTTCTGATTCATCCCTGCCCTGTTGCTTTAAGTATCCTCAGCACAATGAACATGGACTCATTCCAAGAAAGAGACTCCAGGCAGCTGTGGTTTCCCCTATGATTACTACTTGATCGTATCTGTTATAGGACAAACAGTATCCATCTGGCTCAATCAGTGTGCAGGGGCTCAGATTCCATTTTCCTTTCTCTTAATGGCATGTAGCCACCTTGACAATGAAGCAAAACATTCCTGTGACAGGTCAGCTTATGCTGAACACAAATGAGTATTTGTCATTGAATTCAGAGTACTGGAAAGCATAAGGTCAAGTAGGACACTGGTTTACAAGACTATAACTTCTCTTGGTTTCTGTCAGATGCAAAACTCCTGCAATTATGAAATTCATTTGTAATGATAGGAGCCAGCTCAAAACTCTTCCTAAACAGATGGGAGCTGACACTGAAAGATGGTCTTTGTTAACAACATTAGAGACGTTTGGGTTTAATTCCTAGTTCTATCCCATGCTTCCTTTATGAGCTTAAACAAGTAGCTTTGTATTTCTGTGCCTGAATTCCTTTATCCCAAAGATGAAAAATTAATTATACTTATTTTCTCTGAGGTATTTAGTTTGCAAGGTTTGGGGGGCAGAGGCTGGGTTTTGTATGGAGCCTAGCACAGTGGGGTCCTGAACTTATCAACAACCTATAAGTGAAAACAACATCTGACATATTTCCTCCCTAAGTTCTACCACCTGACTTAGGCTATATCTAGACTGCAAGCTTCTTTCAGAAGAAGCTTTTCTGGAAGAGATCTTCTGGAAAAACTTCTTTTAAAAGAGAGCATCCACACAGCAAAAGTGCATTAAAAAAGCGATCTGCTTCTTTGAAAGATAGCGTCCACATTGATTGAACACTATCTTGCATTTTAGTTGTGATTACTATGGACAGAGTGGCCACCAGGGCACCTGTGCTTTTTCCTCTTTCCTCTTCTTTCGAAAAAAACCCTTCTTTCCCATCCACACACACACCTTTTTCCAAAAGAGCTCTTTCAGAAAAAGGCTTCTTCCTCATAGAAAGAGGTTTACCACGGTTGGAAAAACCCCTGAATTCTTTCAATTTTCTGTCAAAAGAACACAATTGCAGTGTAGACGTAAGTGTAGTTTTTCTGGAAAAACGGGCGTTTTATGGGGAAAACTGTGCAGTGTAGACATACTTTTTGTGGGAATTTGATTTCAGTTTGTTTTTAAACTTTCACATTCATCACTGAAATAGTAAAGAAACTAAGCTTCTATGTTCATAATTTAATCTGAAGATAAGAGTTATTGGGATTTTTACAAAAGCACAGTTCCTTGATGTTTGAAAAGAAAAGAAATATCATGAAAGCAATACTTACTCAAGTTTCTGTAATAAAAAGGTGTAGACAGTGAGAATGAGAACAGAAACATGTAAGTGGTTCACTGTTTTCTCCACCAAGAAAACTGATAGTGGCTACCCATGCACCAATGTAGAATATTGTACTCAGTTTTAGAATGGTTGAATATCAAACTGGAGTCAAGAAACTCTCATTCTCCTAGGTAACCAAGAAGCCAGCTGATTCAAAGAAATTTTGATTATTTCATGGACATTGCTCCCTGACTAATTAAGGAGTTGCAAGGCTAGGCACGGTCCTGATAGTGGGGGACAGAAAAACAGGAAGTCAAGGGAAATATGTGTTCTTCTGATAGAGCAAAGTGTTAGGAATTAGGAATTAAGGCTGAAAGAACTAGTCTGATGACAATACACAAGACCTCACATGGTCCTTGTTTTGTACCCATCTCATGAGCCAAGCAACCAGTAATTCGTTCTGACGGTTAGGAAAAAATTTGTCAGTGGCATGTGTAGTGAGAGGGGGGGAAATATTCCCAATGAGAATATTCTCAATTTAATTTATTCATGTTCATAAATTTATAACTTCTTGTTCTATGAACATTTGTGCAATGTTTTTCTTTTGTTTGCATGAACATTTGGCGGAGAAGCTTTATGCATATATTATAGTAAATGTGCTTGCCTTGTCTAGTAATATCTGCTTCATGGATGTTGGAAGGAACATGTTAGGAATCAAGAAGAGAAAAGGTCTGTTAGACTTTCAAACCACCAAGTGACAACTAAACACAAGCAACAGGGTGGAGAAGTGGGTAGGAGGTCATGCCTGAGCAGGGGAGCTGACAAGATTGCGGGACCCCTGGACAATGTGGGGGGAAGCTGTGCACTCCCAGAAGGGATAGGACCTTGGGCAGAAGAGATAGGGCTGGGGGAACCAGGCTCCAGGCCCCTTTAAATCACTGCCCAGACTGCTCCACACCCCTCCCCACCGCCCATCTGAGCCTCCTGGAGTGCACTGTGCAGCATTCCTGTGGTGATTTAAAGGGCCTGGGGTTCAAGCTGCGGCCACTTCTGCAATAGCGGTGTCCACACCAGGAGCCTCCTTGCACACCCCACTTCCCTGTCAGTGGGCCTGTGCCTGAGCAATAGAAGAGTTGCATGCCTGGAGACCCTCTGTGTTTTTTTCTAGCCCCAGAACTTGGGGCAAAGTGTCTAGGTATTGAGGCAGGCTGAGGGCAAAAAGATTTGCAGTTTGTTCCAACTACCTTGTGTAAGCACCTCTACACAGACACAGGACAATAGTCATGGGCTCAGCTATAGGCAGGATGTTGAAGGGCTCACAAGGAAGTGAGATCTCACACCTACTTCCTTATTCAGGGAGAAATAGGGAAGTCAGCAGCTCTAGTCAGGAGGGAAGATAGCCACCGAAACAGATAAAACCATTATTTGTGAATTGTGACAAAAGACAATTCAGTATAAAGCCTGCTGGGCAAAGAGTAGATCGGGCTTACTGCTTTTGCACCAGCATCTTATCACTCCTGAAAAGCAGACCGTTCATTAGGTGCCTAGTGACAACTTGGGACCCTAACGTTACATGCCCATTTCTTTTTGGCAGCTGTTACTGGAAATGTGAAAGGAAAAAAAAAGTAAAGAGAGTGTTTACATGGAGATATCCAAGGCTAAGTGTAAGCGGGGGGTTGGTCCTGCTATTGTGGGAATCTTTCCTGCCTTCTATACTACCCCAATGACGATGGCTAGTGAAAGAATCTGAGTCCCCACTCCCATTTCCTTTATCCAGAGGCCTCCCTGATCTCAAGGGCTCCCTGTCCACTCTGCAGTGTGGTAGAGTCCTGAGCTCACCACCTGGAGCTGAAGCTGAAGCCTGAACAACATCGCTTCATGGGGTGGCACCAGGCAATTTCCCTGCTTGCTACCCCCTAATGCCACATCCAGGATTTAGATCCAGAAAACCATTGACTGGCACAGGTGGGCTGTGGAGTTTCTCCAGCATGTTGGGTGGGAGGCGGGGCGGGAAGGAGAGAGGGGTCAGAAAGAAAAAAGGTTGAGAGCCTTCCATGTGTGCAGGGAATTGGACTAGATGACTTCTCAAGGTCTCTTCCAATCCTATGATTCTATAAGACTATGATAGTACAGTGTATCAAGTACAGAATGGGTAGAGGCAATCTTGTCTTGACTTTGCCATGAGCCTCTTGTGTAAACTAAGTCCTCAGTTTTCCCATGTGTAAAATGAGGGTCACAATTGTGATCTTTCTGTAAAGCAGTTAGAGATTTAGGGGCAAAAAAAAAAAAGAATATGAGAAAAACAGAATAATACTAGATATTATTAGTATCAGCTGCATCACCATAAACCCTCAGGGTATGTCTACACAGCAGGGCTACAGTTGAATTAAGCTATACAACTTCAGCTACGTCACTTGCGTAGCTGAAGTTGAAATAGCTTAACTCCGCTTTAGGCGCTGTCTGCACAGCAGGAAGTCGAAGGAAGAACATTCTTCCCTCACCTTCCCTACACCTTGCAAAATGAGGGTTACAGGAGTCAGAGTAAGAAGTCCTCCAGCTCAACATTATTTTGAAATAAAGGCTTGTAGGGTAGATGCACTCTGTGTTATTTCAGAATAATGTCAATTATTAACGGAATTAATACCTGGACATAACTAGAGCACAGTCCCTGTGATGGGATGGCGGTGTCTCAATGCTAGCTCAGAATTCCCAAATCAGGAGACTTTCAGTTGGTCACCTTTGGCTATTGTTTTGCCCCTTGGTGCTCCTAATAAGGTGCAAATGTCTGCGGCACAACCAAGAATCTGGCCCATAATGGGCTTCTAAGCATTAGAGCAACACTTCTCCACTGATGCCGAGAGAATTCAGAACAATCGTTCCCAGACCAAATATTGAGCCACTTACACAAACGTCTATAACAACATTTTCTTTTTACAGGTTTCTCACTGGAAAGCTTTTGATGCTCATGGTTCACAACTCATGACATTTAAAAATTTTAATAAATCTGTGAAATTGTGGTGCTAAACTAATTAGGCAACTGCCTCTCATTGTGGTGCTGTTTTCGCTTCCTGCCAGCTTGGATTTTTATAAGTGAAATAAGTGTGATGATTCCAGCTTTCTTTCTAGCAGCCTGTCACACATAACTCTGCTATTTGGCACACCTTAGTAATTAGCACAACTTCCAGATATAATGACTTTGTAAGCTTTGTACCTGAGCTCTACCTCTGGTCTCTGAGGTGATTTATTAAGTAAAATAAAATAAACAGGTTGCAAAGGTTTGTTGAAATTGATACAACTCTAAAGGCCAAATCTTACTTTGCTTCACCCGCTTATATAAGTGGGACTATTTGCAGGAATAAGATAAACAGAATTTAGCCATAGTTTGAGGTGGGGCATGGTCTGTATATCTAACATATATGATACATAATAACAACAAAGAAACTTCTGTTGGTAACCCCTCTCAAAATACTTGGCATTATAAAGGAACCATAGATGAAGAAGGCATGATCCTGGGACAAAAGAGAATGGTGTCCATTTTCCTGCTCCATCAGTCTTCCTGTAAGACCTTGGGCAAATCACATACCCTTAGGCTACGTCTACACTGCAGAGGTTTTGTGCAAAAATGGCCATTTTTGTGCAAAAACTCATGGAGCATCCACACTACAAGTGTGTTTTTGCACAAGAAAATTTACAGTACATCGTAAGAAGAGAAGGCTTTTTGCGCAAGAGTTATTCCTCTTTCTACGAGGAATAAGCCTTTTTGCGTAAGAACTCTTTGTGCAAAAAGGTGTGTGTGGATGGCAAACAGGGGTTTCTTGTGCAAAAAGAGCCTATTGGAAAAAGCACAGGTGCTCCTGTGGCCATTCTGTTAATGACAATCAGAGCTTTCTTGCGCAAGAGTGTCCATGCAGTGTGAACGCTCTCTTGCGCGAGAACTTTTTTGCGGAAGATCTCTTCCGCAAAAAGGTTCTTGTGCAAGAAGCCTGAAGTGTAGACGTAGCCTAATTATTGTGCCTTAGTTTCCCAACTGTTAAATCAGGATAATCGTACAATGTTGTGAGGACAAATGTCTTAATGATTGTGAGACATTCACATACTATGGTAATGATGGACTGTGACCAAGTCAAACCAGAGGGCTGTAATAGAGTGGGAAAAGACAGCCCTAGAAAGACATTATAAGTGGCTTACTGCAGGCCAAGCAAGAGCAGCTGACAAGGGGTTGTCTCAAGCAGATTAGGATCAGCTGCGACAGGACTATCTTGGACCAATTAGGAGCTTCAGGAGGTAGCCAAGTTAGTCTGTTACAGAAAAAAACAACAAATGGTTTGGTAGCACTTTATAGACGAAAGAAACATGTAGATGGTAACATGAGCTTTCATGGGCACAGCCCACTTCTTCAGATAACCGGAGTTATGAGTTGGAGATATGAAATGGTGGGCTGTGCCCACGAAAGCTCATGATACCATCTACATGTTTCGTTAGTCTATAAAGTGATACCAGACCATTTGTTGTTTTTTTGGACCAATTAGGGTCAGCTAATACCTCTTCAGCCCTGCCTGAGACCATTTAAAGCCTCTCTTGTTGGGTGAAGAGACAGGTAGGCAGAAATACCAACAGCCAGAGTACATCTGCACAGCAAACTTATCTTGAAATAAGTTAATTTGGAATTTTTTTAAATAGTTTTTTTCAAAATAGCATTTCTACACTACGGGGTTGGGGGGCTCAAAATTAGTCTGAGGCAGGCAGGCTTCCCTAATGTGGATGTGCTACCTTGATTTAGAGCCCCAGGAGGCACTGGGGAGTAATTACTTTGAATGGCCCTGGGGAGGAGCAATTTTGAAATAGCAGCAGTGGAGCATCCACACTACTGCTGTTCTGAAATAGCTATTTAGGAATAAGCATTATTCCTCATGAAATGAGATTTACAGATTTCGAAATAAGCCTTCCGTTATTTTGAACTTATTTCGAAATAACAGAATTGATGTGTAGACTCTTGCATTGTTATTTCAAAATAATATCAGTTATTTTCAAATAACTGTGCTGTGTAGACACACCCCTTCTGAGTTAAGAGACATCAGGAGAGTGAGGAATTCCAGAAGGAGAAGCTGGGATACCTACCCCAGGGAAAGACTACGAGTCCCCCCACCCCAACCAAGGGGAAGGCTAACAGCAGTTAGGGGTGTTTTACTTGAGGCCCTTCCCACTAAGGGGAGATGTGCAGAAGGTGACAAGGGAAAGAAGGGCCCTTGCCACATGGACACAGGGCCAGCCCAAGTCATTCGCGTGCCCCGGGCTCCGGGGTGCCCGGCGCATGCGTGGCCCCGCCCTGGGCATGTGGAGCATGCGCAGTGCCGCCCCCAACCGGCCTGGCAGCCCCGTGCGGCACCCCTACAATGGGGCGCCCCGGGCAGTAGCCCTTCTCGCCCATACCTTGGGCCGGCTCTGCATGGACAAATAAATCATTTGGCTAGAACAGATCTGACTTGGGTGCAAAACAATTTCTGATCCTCCTGCATGCTCTTCACACTCTCTGTTCCACTGGCAAACAACTCAGGGTAAATCCTACAGCCCAGGAATACCACAGAAGTGGAAGAACCAGATATGAGAAAGATGATATTTCAAAGAAACAGATCGGATTTCACAAAAGCACTGAATTGAACGCCTCTTGCCCCACTCCACACAGAATGTTTACTTTATGAGGAAGATTTTCCCATCTTTAAAGTAATCTTTAATGGCAAACAAACCTGCCATTTTTTCGCAGAAGAAAGTGCATTAAAAGAAGTAGAGTGAATGAGAGCTCAGCATACTGACTGGATTTTCACAAATCAAATCGAAAACAAACCCTCTAACATCTGTCAGGCCAAAATATTACAGGCACACTTTGCAGACTTAAGGCAAAATAGGAATTCCTCTACACAGAGATTGTAGATATATTGCTCAGGATGATACCAGCCATAAAAGCAAGTTGCATTTTACAATAATATCTCTTCCTCTATAGATGACACGTCTGTGCTCTTTTCCTAGCTATGAAGAATTAACTGCACATTAACGAGTGCTGCTGTCTAAGGATGGATTCGCTGCCTAGAAGATATCACTCTTTGGCTCAGAAGGCTTTGGACAAGTCACCATTATCAAATGAAATAGAAGCCACAGGAGGTAAGATATTTGCACTTGGAACATTGCAGGTACCTACTAGCAGCATCATTACAGAAAGAAAAACAAAGTTAAAATTGTCTTACTCCATTGTTTATTGTTTTGGATGCAATGTTGTGCTTTTAAAATGCCTTCTTCAAGCCGAGGTTTTCTTTGATGGGAATTTCTGCATAGCAGAACTCCAGCACAAAGGCAGGCACATTTGTATGTTCTAAATTAAATATAAGCAAAATTCTGTAGTTATTCTTTCCAGCAAGTCTTGCATAAAAGCCTGGAGTCGTAGGACTCTGAGCCACAATCTTACTAACTTTCATAAGTTAAGTATTGTCTAGTGCAGGGGCTCTCAACCTTTCAGATTACTGTACCCCTTCAAGGAGTCTATGTACCCCAAGTTTCACCTTACTTTAAAACTGATTGCTTACAAAATCAGACATACAAATATGTCACAGCAGGGGCAGATGACCATTTTGTGGGGCCCAGGGCAGCACAATTTTGCGGGGCCCTCCTTTGCCACGGCGCATGCGCGTGGCGCCATGGCGCATGCGCGGGGCTTTTTGAAGCGCGGGGCCGCCCCGCTTGCCCTGCCCTATATCCGCCCCTGTGTCACAGCACACTAGTATTGAAAAATTGCTTACCTCCTCAATTTTACTGTACAATTATAAAATAAATCAGTTGGAATATGAACATACATTTCAACATACAATACAAGATATTGTCTGTATGAAATTTTAGTTTGTTCTGACTTTTCTAGTGCTTTTTATGTAGCCTGTCATGAAATTAGATGGGTTCATGTACCCCCTGGAATACCTCTGTGTTCCGTAGGGTTGCCAATTTTGGTTGGACTTATTCCTGGAGGTTTCAACACATGACAATCATCAGTAAAAAATTAATCTTGAATTCAAGGACAGGGACAGATTATGACATTCTGGGGCCCTGAGATATGTCAAGTATAAGAGGCTCCATACCATAAAAATGAATTTAATATTTTCATAGGACGGCATTGACTATATAAACACAAAAGCTTTATGTTCTCACAGGAAAAGAAGAAAGGATATATAGATATAGATATACACACACATACCATGAAAGGTATAGCAAGGAAAATTATCCTTCTTTTCATATAAATAAACGGAAAAAAAGTTTGATTAATTTTGTTAGGCAAATACAAAGTGCATCCAGACTATGTAAAATGTATTTACAAATATTTATTCCAATTTAATTTTTGCTATGAATCAATGAGTTGTTGGGAGATTTCTTTTGCCAAACTATAAAAATACAGTGAAGGTTTCCAGAACTGGCAGAGGAAAGCCAACACACATTTATCTTCTTCAAGATCCACTCAAACCAATTCTATAAGACAGTCTCCTGCAAACTTAGTCATGGGAAACATGGATAGCGCATGAAGCAGAAAGCGACAAGAACATTACACAATTGCACATATGTGCAGATCAAAAAAGGAAAAAAAGAAAAATCACACTCACATTTAAGAAAAAAAAGAAAAACTGGAGCAAAGACATTATATGACTGAGCGTGCTGGACTGTAAGCAGAGATGGTGGCCTTCTAGTTATTACCAGCTAAGGGGGATGCTATACATGATGTCAGCCCTACAATGAATCTTATTTGAATATGAGTTTGGCAGGATTGTTTCATGATGCTGCCAGCTCTGACCTCACACTTTTTCCTGATTTTATCAGCAGTGAGATTATTTATTTAAATAAGTTCTGAAGCAGAGTCCGAATTTTACCAGTAGCAACTGGCCAACAAAAGGCTGCCTTTGGAGACTGATAGCAGACTTACTTAAAGAAATATTAAATTAATAAGTGCAGTCCTAATTTTTTCTCAGCCCAGGCCTCCTTCTTGTCAATAATGAGTAATTAGTGAAGGGGTAAGACTGTGGTAAGGGAATTTTCATAGCCAGACATGTTTTTTTCCTATTTGAACAAAAATGTCACTATTTAGAGAATCTTCTTTTTCCCATATCTCCTTTATTTATCAACCAGTTTTGGTAAAATTTAAAATAGAGTCCTTTTTTTTTCTTTTTTAGAGGTTCTTCATATAGCAAGGCCCTAAACTATAGCATAGTTAGTTAATACCTTACTCTGACATTGTTGCAGAACAATCCTGGAGGACTGGCAACTCTAATATACCCCCAAGGGCATGCATTCCCCTGGTTGAGAACCACTGGGGTAGTCTTCCCCATATGGGAATGGAAAAATTCCAAGGATAATTCAAAGTTTGGTAAGAGCTAGTATTGCTTTTATAGCTGGCATTCTTCCTTTGAAAATCAATGGGAATTTTGTAGACCTTAGGACGACACTGTTCCCATTGATTTTAACAAGGGGTGTAACTGAGGAAAGGCTGCAAGGTTTGCAGCTACAGAGGGAAAAGACAATGAAAGTACATACATTTACCTGTATTTTTAAAGTTCAGCAGTGTTCTCAGTTCACTTGCGATGATGCCAGAATTAATGTTCCACTTAGTTTCCTGCTATATTGCATGAAATGAAAATGAAATGAATACTTCTGGGGAACTAGATCAAGGCGGTAGATCTCGTGTTACCAAAAGTGAAATGATTTTTGCAATAAAAAGTAGCTGCCATCATAAAAACACTATAATTTAGAACAAGGTTGGGTTTTTTTTTTTCAGTTTCTAATCAGAAAAAGCCCAGCATTAGAATATTAAAGATACATCACTAGATTGAAGGTGCATTGGCAGAGATGTAGAGGAATTTTCTATAGAACACTTGTGGCCAGTTTTCTTTTTGTGAGTACTGCAAGCAGGGCTGATAACAGACTTTTCGCTGGGCCCTGAGCAAGGTGGTAGGGGAACAGGGCTTTCTCCAGGCTGCCCCCCAGAAAGCATAGGGGTCTGGGGTGGAAGGGGCACGACTAGGGGGCTAGCCTCCCACAACCAGCCCACATTGCCACCCACACTATGCCACACAGGCCTCCGGCAGCAATTTAAAAGGCCCGGTGCTCCAGCATCCATGATGGGTCCTCTTAAATCACCTGCCCCTTTTGTCTCCCCACCCCATTGGTGGCTGTGACTGCAAGTTTAGAAGATGATGTCTGTAAATGAAAGAGTTACAGTGCATCTGCAGTAACATTTACAAAGATGCTTAAGGGATTAAGGAGCCTAAGGATTTACCTACACAGAGACTTAGTGAGCGGCAAACTAGTACTCCATAGAGTTACACCCTAGCACTAAGACCTGGTCTACACTGGAAAATTAGTTCTGCGAAACTATATCTCTCAGGCATGTGAAAAATGCACACCACTGAGCAGCATAGTTAAGCTTCCCTAAGTACCTAGAATTCTTTCATCAACCTAGCTAATACCTCCAAGAGTAAGTCCCTCCTGTCAGTTTCTATAATGAAGCACTGCAGAGGTCCAGCATTTCATGTTTAGAGATGCCCTAGGTCTCTGTGTGAACAAACTCTAACTCTCACCAACTTCCAGTGAAATATAGGCTCCTGTCCTGAGCGCTTAAAACATATTTGAAAATGGGACTTATGTACCTAAATATCTTAGGTACCTTTGAAAAGTGTACCTCTAATTTCTTTTATGAAGAATGGAGGAAAGGAAATATTAATCTCTTTAAGAGTATTCATTTTCTTTCAATTGTTTATCAAGCAAGAGAGTTTTTTGATGAAAAGATTGGTCTCAGTCTTCTTATTTTCATGTGTGATTCACAGAAGAGACTGAACTAATTTGCCTAATTATCTGAGAGAGAGAGCTAATTTTACTAAAGAAAAAAAGAATGAAATGATGAAGTACCAGGCTAGAACACTGCAAAATGCATTAATTTATTTTACCATTCTTAGTACAATGGAGTCATCTACCTCGCCCATCAATTTATTTGTTATTTTTAAAATACAGTGTTCCTGGCACAAACTCTCCATGAAGATGGAAACGTATGCAATTTTTCCATGTTTATGTCAAAGGAGATTATAAATCATCTTTTGTGTAATAAGAGTGAAAAAGTGAAAGACCTGTTGCATGGCTAAATTATGGTGCTTCTCGAGCAAATCTCAGGGTACGTCTACACTACAGCGTTATTTCGAAATATCTAATTTCAAAATAGTTAATTTGAAATAAGATATTTCGAAATAACACATCTACACACAAAATGCATTTCAAAATAGCATTTTGCTATTTCGAAATAGCGCATCCACACTGATTGGACGCTGAATCGCATTTAAGGCCAGCCGGAACTGGTTCCGGCAGGGCGTCAGATCAGAAGTTACCTTGAGGCCAGGACGGCCAGCAGAGCACCCTGGGAAGGGCTGGAGGCCCCCTATTTCGAAAGAAGTGTCTACACAGTGCTTATATTGAAATAGCAATTTCGAAATTGGCGCTATTCCTCGTGGAATGAGGTTTACTAATTTCGAAATAAGCCCTCCACTATTTTGAATTAATTTTGAAATAGCAGTTGGCTTGTGTAGATGCTAGGAAAGTTATTTTGAAATAACTTTGCTGTGTAGACATACCCTCAGAGGTCTGAATAGGCCTACCCGGAGGGACAAATAATTGGTACAGATCATTGTATAGTGTACACAGCAGTACTGCCAGCGACAGGGAGTAAGCCTTCCAAACCCTGCACAAGAAAGGGTTAGCCCCAAAGGAAGGGATTTTTTAAAGGGATAGTTTGGTCTATAAGCCTTTGTTCTGGAATGCAGCTTGATTTAAGTATCTAAACAAAAGCAAACATACAAACAAACTCCATAAACTCCTCTGTGTTTCTTACTTTACCATGCTAGCACTGTTAGCCCCTCTTTATATAAGGATACATTTTACCTTCATTTAGTGTGGAGTAAATGGAGAGCAACTCAGTGGACTTTCTCTTGCCTGGGGGGAGACCTGAGGCTCTGGCCTAGCTGACAGAGCAGCAGGGAGCCCCAGAAAGCAGGAAGATGGGAATCAGTGGCATGATCAGCACACCAGGAGACAACCCCAAGAGGATTTCTGTGATGTAACCCATCACAGTAACCAGAGACATTTTCTTGGCATTGATGATGAAGCCAAGTGCCTGGAGGAGATTCAGTGTCTGAGACATGGCCCTGTATACTCTGACTGGAGCTTTGATCATAGTGCTGGTAAGTTCCCTGTGAGTCTGGCTATTATGGACACCAACATCTTTGTGAAAACCCAGGGGACTGACCACAGGTTGAACAGTCGGATTCAGTATTGACAATATTTCTGCCATACGTGAACCTCAGTAGTTTGCAAAGGCATAGGATGCATGTCAGCTAGGTCTACTGAAGACAAGACCACACTGTGAAGCCCATCTGAAATGTTATTTTCTTCATCTACTTGTCAAGTCTTCACCCACTTGTTGAGTGTCCTCTACATACTTCTGTACAGTGAGGAAGATGGAGTAGAACCCAGAAAGGCTTTCTTCTGAGGGAATAGAAAGTTCTCTATCACTGCCATATCAAGAAAATGAGATACAGGAAACCCTGGGTGCATTCCTGGCCCCACAGCAAATGGCAAAATTTGCAAATAGTGGGAGCCATGGCTCCCAGCCCCCATGGTGAGCTCCCCATAACTCCTGAACTCACTGTGGCTCCCAGGAGATTTGGGGAACTCCCCAGGCTACTGGCCTACATGGCCCACCCCAACCAGGAGACACCCACGAATACACAGAACCACAAATAGTGATTCTGTGAATCACAAGGGTTTCCTGTATTTCACTCTGGATCAGATTGGCTGTGTCTACACTGGCACCCTTTTTCAGAAAAGGGATGCTAATGAGACACAGCGCAATTACAAATCGCGAGGATTTAAATATCCCCGCGGTATTTCACATGAACATAACTGCCGCTTTTTCCGGCTCGGGGTTTTGCGGAGAAAGCGCCAGTCTAAACGCGATCTTGCGGAAAATAAACCCTTTTCCGCAAGATCTCTTATTCCTACTTTCAAGGAAGGAATAAGAGATCTTATGAAAAGGGTTTATTTTCCGCAAGATCGCGTTTGACTGGCGCTTTCTCGGCAAAACCCGAGCCGGAAAAAAGCGGCAGTTATGTTCATGAAATACCGCGGGGATATTTAAATCCCCCGTGGATTTGCAATTGCGCTGTGTCTCATTAGCATCCCTTTTCCGAAAAAGGGTGCCAGTGTAGACACAGCCATTGTGTTTGACAGAGTTGTTGGAGCTGGGTAACTGGATGAAGAACAGATAGGGTGGAGCCCACAGCTTGAGGGGCTATCCCTGACATTGCATTTCCTTGACCCATTTGTCTGTGAAAACCATTCCTTTAGTAAATGGGAAATCCTGCTCTCTAGCATCATTTCAAGATGGAGGCCTATGAACACTTTATTATAAAGTGATAGAAATGTAGCCGTGTTAGTCTGGTGTAGCTGAAACAAAATACAGGACTATGTAGCACTTTAAAGACTAACAAGATGGTTTATTAGATGATGAGCTTTCGTGGGCCAGAACCACTTCCTCAGATCAAATAGTGGAAGAAAATAGTCACAACCATATATACCAAAGGATACAATTAAAAAAATGTGCACATATGAAAAGGACAAATCACATTTCAGAACAGAAGGGGATGGGGAAAGGTAAATGTCTGTGAGCTAATGGTATTAGAGGTGATAATTGGGAAGCTATCTTTGTAATGGGTAAGATAGCGTCTTTGTTGAGACCGACACGTAGAGTGTCCAATTTTAGCATGAATGACAGTTCAGAGGATTCCCTTTCAAGTGCAGATTTAAAAGGCTTGTGAAGCAGGATGCAGGTAATTAAGTCGTTGAGACAGTGTCCTTTCTGGTTGAAATGGCAAGAAACTGTTTTTCTTTGTGATCCTGTCTAATATCTGTTTTGTGGGCATTGATCCTTTGGCGAAGTATCTGAGACGTTTGTCCAATGTACAAAGCAGACGGACACTTTCGGCACATGATAGCATAAATTATATTTCTGGATGCGCAGGAATATGTATTCTTGATCTTATAACTCACTTGGTTAGGTCCAATAATGGTATCAGCAGAGTGGATATGTGGACAAATCTGGCAACGGGGTTTGTTGCAAGGGAAGGTACTAGGGTTGGTATTAGTGTGGTATGTCCTGTGGTTGTTGGTAAGAATCATCTTGAGGTTAGGTGGTTGTCTATAGGAGACTATGGGTCTGTCTCCCAGAGCCTCTTGGAGTTTAGTATCCTGTTCCAGTATAGGCTGTAGTTTATTGATAATGTGTTGGACAGGTTAAAGTTGGGGGCTGTAGGTGATGACAAGTGGTGTTCTATTGTTGGTTTTCTTGGGTCTGTCTTGAAGTAGATGGTTTCTAGGTATTCGTCTGGCTCTTTCAATTTGCTTTTTTATTTCTCCGGGTGGGTAGAATCTCATGCTAAAATTCGACACTCTACGCGTCGGTCTCAACAAAGACACTAACTATCTTACCCATTACAAAGATAGCTTCCCCAATTATCACCTCTAATACCATTAGCTCACAGACATTTACCTTTCCCCACCTCTATACCATTAGCTCACAGACATTTACCTTTTCCCCCCCCCATCCCCCTTCTGTTCTGAAATGTGATTTGTCCTTTTCATATGTGCTCATTTTTTAAATTGTATCCTTTGGTATATATGGTTGTGACTATTTTCTTCCACTATTTGGTCTGAGGAAGTGGGTCTGGCCCACAAAAGTTCATCATCTAATAAACCATCTTGTTGGTCTTTAAAGTGCTACGTAGTCCTGTATTTTGTTTATTATAAAGGGTACTTAGGAGAGGAGGAGCCCGAGATCCCACTGGATTTTCCCTTGGACTTTGAGAGTGGTTTTTGCTCCCAGGAACATATATTATCCCTTTGCTGGTACCTCTGTGAGGACAAGAAGCAAAAGGAGCACCTCTGTGTGAATGGGACACTTAGCGGGGGCAGTAGAGGCTGGATTTTGCATGCAGCATTGTCAGCCACCAATTTTATTCATAAAAGATCTTGGAAAAGGGGTAAACAGTGAAGTAGCAAAATTTGAAGATGATACAAAATTACCCAAAGTAGTTAAGTCCAAAACTGACTGCAAAGAGTTACAAAGGATCTCACAAAACCAGTGTTCCTTAAGTGACTTGCCATAAGATGGGGTGGGCAATAATTTTTTAAGGGGGCAGCCACTCCAACATTTTGGAAATTAGTCAAGGGCCATGCTCTTCCATGATTTTAATGGAGGCGGTGTGGGGTCTGGGATGGAGTTTGAATGCAGAAGGGGTAAAAGATTAAGGCACAGGAGGGAGTGTGGGATCTGGGAGGGAATTTGGGTGAAGGAGTCAATTGTGACCTGAGGCACTAGACTAGGGTGCAAGGGTTTGGGCTGTGATTTCAATCTGGAAGGACATAAAAAGTAGGGTTCCACAGGGATCTGTTTTGGGACTGGTTCTGTTCAATATCTTCATCAACGATTTAGATATTGGCATAGAGAGTACGCTTATTAAGTTTGCAGATTATACCAAGCTGGGAGGGGTTGCAAGTGCTTTGGAGGATAGGGTCATAATTCAAAAATATGTGGACAAACTGGAAAAATGGTCTGAGGTAAATAGGATGAAGTTTAATAAGGACAAATGCAAAGTACTCCACTTGGGAAGGAACAATAAGTTTCACACATACAGAATGGGAAGCGACTGTCTAGGAAGGAGTACTGCAGATAGGGATCTATGGGTCATAGTGGATCACAAGCTAAACATGAGTCAACAGTGTGACACTGTTGCAAAAAAAGCAAACATGATTTTGCTAATGATTCAGATGAAAACACTAACCTCATTTTTATGTGTGAACTTTAGTTATATGTGAATAAAGTCCACAAGAAATGAAGTACCCTGTATCGACTGACTAGCCCTTAACATTGTGCAGGTTTTGTGTAGGAGAAAGTACCGCTCCTTAGGAACATGCTAGTTTTAGCATTATTAATAATTAAATTGGTTGAGTCAGGAGGTCATTGCATCATTTAATCACTGGTATATTGAGTCAGTAAGATTCAAACTTCTCATCTGTGCATGAGAAATGGAAGGTAGAATGCTCCCTCCAGCATCTCATCTGTCAAAACTATGTGCCAATATTGTCTGAATATTTTATTGATCTGATGGTAATGTAGTGTGCAAATATAAATTAATGGCCCATAGAGTTCTTTGGTCTTCATGTACATGATTATAATACTTTTCCCTGTTCCCTGATACTATATATGTTTCTTACAAAACTGTTTGATTAAATTTGTCCACTAGCACCTGAATTTTTTCCATCCAATGCAGTTTAGAGCTATATATTTTTCTTACTTTTAAAACTGGCTACAAAATAGGCCTTTTCTAGGAACCCCAGAATAATAATTTTTAATGTGAGGAAATGAAGTGTTTCTGTCATTTGTTTTTCCAAGTACTAACATACAGAGGGTGCTAGTAAACTTTTGATTAAATTTGTAAATGATTTCTCAACAAATGTAAGAAGCAGGAAACACTGACTGAACCATTTTTTTTTTGTAATACAAAATGGACTTACTATGTGCAGAATAAACTTAAAAAAACAACAAATAGTCTGGTAGCACTTTATAGACTAACAAAACATGTAGATGGTATCATGAGCTTTCGTGGGCACAGCCCACTTCTTCAGATGACCCGAGTTTTGAGTTTAGGATGTCCAGACCCAAAATAGATAGGGGAGAAGGGAGAGGGGGGGGGAAGGAAAAAAATGGAAGGGGGCAGGAAACAAGAAGCAAAGGGTATGTATATAACAAAGGGAAAACCAAACAGGCAAAACTGGTAATCTATAAGCACCTAAAAATTGGATAGTTAAAAGAAGCAGATAAAGATCATAGGATAGCTTATTATGTGCTGTATTTTGAAGATATAGGAAGAACTTCATTTTCAGAGTGGCACCAATCACTACCAGGACAAGGTACTATGCTTTAGTGACAACACCCTGCCATAGGTCACTCAAACTCCCAGGATAATCGATGGAACTTCTCATGTTGTTAAGCATGGGCTGAAGTGCATTGCTAACCTGGGGCTTACTGTTTTGAGATTGGTAAGGATCCATCTTCCTCACAAGGGCATATAGGTGTATCCTTACTTAGAATAGGGGTTCTAGACATAGATAATATATGTCTTAATATATTAAGAGCCCTGGCTTATCCTACAAAGAATTAATCATATGCTCCTAGGACACATCTACATTTACATAGAAGATTGACACTGCAGTGGTCGATCTTCTAGGGTTCGATTTAGTGGGTGTAGTATAGACCTGCTAGATAGAACTCAAAGGGCGCCCCCGTCGGTGCCGATACTCCTGCTTCTCATGAGGAGTAAGGAAAGTTGAGGGGAGCATTTGTTCCCATCGACCTCCCGCTGTGTGGACAGGGATTTAAGATACGTCAACTCCAACAACGTAAGTTACATAGCTGGAATTGAATATCTTACTTTGACCTTCCCATGTAGTGCAGACCAGGCCCTCGAGTCCATTATCAGATCCCTTGGCCTGTGAGTAAATATGAATAAAGCCACTTTGGTATCTAGAGGTTCTTGCATGTAGAGGAACTAGGTTACTGCAATTGCAGTGTAGAAGTAAGGGTGAGTTAGCCTTCAGCCCAGGCTCATACTGCAGTGTAGGCACATCCAAAGAGTCCCATGTTTTGATCTGAGAGGCCATGGAGTTTTGGTATGACAGTTTGTCAGCAAGGAAAATGAGCAGCAAATGGTCAAGTCACTTCATTTGTGAACATGCTTCTTCCTTAGAAATAAAGCAATTCACTTAAGACTTGGTGGTATTAATGTGACTCTCACATGTTTTTGCCCTCATCTTTTGACCTTTCGTTAGTAATATTACTCATTTAAATAGAAATTATTGAAATAGGTAGCATTATAACATTTCATATTCCATCCTCAATTACAAAAGTTTAGGGTAATGCTGACATCATGCTTTTTTTAAAATAAAGTAATCATAATTTTTTTTTTAATGGCTTAATGACTATAGGCAGGTGATGTGATATGAGAAAGTGTTAACAATATAATCCACTTTTACAAAGAAACCTAGAAAATCTTCAGAACCCAAAGTGTTAATTCATATGCAAAAATATATAAACAATTAGAACAGTTTCTGATCTCATGTGTACTGCTTGAAGTACAGACTCAGGGTATGTCTTCACTTTCCCCTAGGTCGGACTAGGGAGGCAAATGAAGCATACCAAAGTTGCTAATGAAGTGCGGGATTTAAATATCCCACGCTTGATTAGCATATTCGAGGCTGGTCGCCATTTTAAAATGCCGGTAGCCCAAATTAACTTGCCGCATGTGGACGCGGTAGTCCGATCCAAAACCCTTCTCTCGAATTAACTGTCACTCCTCATTGCACGAGGAGTAACAGTTAATTCGAGGGAAGAGTTTTGGATCGGACTACCGCGTCCACACGTGGCGAGTTAATTTGAGCTACCGGCATTTTAAAATGGCGACCGGCCTCGAATATGCTAATCAAGCGCGGGATATTTAAATCCCGCGCTTCATTAGCAACTTCGGTATGCTTCATTTGCCTCCCTAGTCTGAACTAGGGGGAAAGTGTAGACATACCCTAACTCTGTTACCTAATGGGATTTATTCTGGTACAGAAAAAAAATTGGATCATAGTGTGGATACTTCCCTTTCACATCATCTGTCTGGTGTCATAATGCTGGCAGATAAAATTGAAACAAAAGGTAACCATTTTTTCAGTGACCATAAATTTCTGTGTTCAGAATTTTAGAATAAGAATTATAACAACAATATATAAAAATGTAGCCTTATAGAGAATTAGATAATTTAAATAATGTGCAGTGTTTATGCCTCACCCAAATCACGTCTGTGGACTGAAGGGGAAAGTATGAGTTAAATGTCTGTCACTGGCTAACCTGAGGTTCCTGATTTGGTCAGGTCCATTCCATTTTATCTTTCAGTTAGTTTTGCACTACAGATGCCTGAAGGCATTTGAGTACATTTCAGACATGTTCACTCTTATACTATATAACCTTTCAAAAGGTTTTGTCCTATGAAAAGCATTCTTATGCATTTTCAGTAGCAAAGGTACTTATCAATGCTTTTAAGCTGCTCCAGTGCTTCCAAATATCAGCACGGTGACACACTGAAAACACCAGGAAGTCCTAGTCCCTGTGATGTGAGTGCTGTCCCTGTGATAATGGAGTGTTTGTCAGGAAGAACTTAGGAGCTGTGGGGTGACTTGGTATAGATCTTTAATGGCTAGAAAATGCATTACCATGTTTTTCATCTGAATTATCCGCAGCTACAGTCAATAACAAAGGAATGTCTGCAAGTCTAATTGACACGAGAAGATGTATATTTGCTATAGGTTTCTACTTTGCTCAGAATGTTTTTGTTTCTTCTCAAGAAGCTTGCTAGCTGGGGAAGTTTTAGCTTTTCTCCATGTTTCTCTATAATGGCTTTTTGACTCTACCTACTGTGGATGCACATAGTACTTTTAATTTCTCTCTCTCCTTTTGTCAGATATATTTCTTAATTTCTGATTCAGCCATCCAACTCTCTCTAGACAAACGCTTAAAAAGTGAGTAACTTTTGTGATGTTTGTAAGTACCCCTGAACAGGGATAGACATAATCACATACTTAACTACTCACTTAGAGCCTAAAATTCTGAGGTGCTGTGTCTTCCTGAATGTATGGCCCAATTTGTAATGCTCTCAGAATGGATAAAGACAATAGTAATGGGTAATGAGCACCTTACATAAGACTGTTCTGCCATCGAACATTCATGCAGAGTAGCACACTACTTATAAAAATAGTTCTATTGAAAGCAATCAATGTGACTGAGGTTCTACTCATCTTGAGTGTGAATGGCAGAATCAGGTGGATGGTCAGCAAAACACCCACAAAATACAAAAATATCAATTTAAATTATCTGCATTAGAGGATTTCAAAACACTTTATAAACATAAACTAGACCCCAAACATTGTCATACCTGTGAGATACTCCAGTAAGCACATTACTCAGGCAAAGGTTTACAGGATTAGATCCTTGGGCCTAGATTTTTAAAGATATTAAGACATTGCAGTGCTCACCATTGCAATGCTTAACCGATTTAGGAGCCTAAGTCTAATTTTTAAAAGTTTTGGCACTTAGGAGGAGGAATGCTGTTGGATTTATCAGTTAGGCATTGCAATGCAATGTGGCACAATGCCTAAATCCCTTTAAAAATTAAAGACACTCATCATAGTACCTCCTGTGATGAATGTAAATAAACATAATCCAACTTTTCTCAGTCTCTTACATACAAAAGTTTATTAGTTCTTCAGTGAAATTAGTGTATGACATGCCATTTTACCAGTAACTCCAACTCTGTTCTAAATTAATTTACAATATTTGCATTCTGCTGAAGAAGCTTTAATACTAAACCCAAAGAGTGAATAATTGGTATAAACAATTTGAGCTCCTTTTTAACTGTTTATTCAAATGTTTGCTTGAGGATTACTTTGGTAATCAAATTGAATTAAAATCTGTACCAACACTGATAAAAACTTGAGAAAATAACTTACTAATGAACTGGTCTCAATCCTGGCTTTATTTTGTTAATGTTGCTATTGAATAGTACAGATTTTTCCCAGATTAAGATCTCCCTCCTCCTAATTTTCTGGAGAACTATAGCTTGTAACTTTCTATTAGTTTCTAGGGTCCACACCCCCTCATCCAAATTCTACTAAAAAAACCCAACTACAACCACCAAACAAATGGATCTGCCTTGGCCTAATAAAGCTTCAACAGCCTGTCAAAATAATACAAAAGTCACAGATTTCATTGTTTATTATTAGTTTAATAAATCTATGTTTTACTGTTTCTCATGCCAGGTTAACATAAAGAGAAGCTAGAAGCAGCATTCACAACATATATTTTGGAGGGGTAAAGTTAGCACTCGTTACACAGAGCTAAAAATCACTTGTGATCTGCAAACAATAATACATTATATATTTTCCCAAATGTTTCTGAAACCTATTGACAAGTACAAATATCAGGGTGATACATCCAGGGCTTTTTAAACTTTTAATAAATGTATTATGTGTTACAAATGGGTGAATTATAAACTAGATCTGGGAGAATTTTTCTGGACAAATAGGTTATTCACCAAACATTCAGTTTCAGTCAACCTGAAACTATTTCTGACTTGCATATGAACTTGCCTACCAGTTTTGTCCACAAAACTTTTCTGACCTGACTCATCAGGCCAGTGCAGGAAAAAGAGCGTGTACCCACCTTCTAGCTCAGTGGCTAAGATGCAATACTCAGAGATTTGTATTTGAATCTCTGGAGCAAGGATTTGAACTCACCCCTCCTTCGTCGTAGCAGAAAACCTTAACCACCAGGGGTATGTCTAGACTGCATCTCTCTGCCGACAGAGAGATGCAGATTAGGCACATCGAAATTGCTAATGAAGTGGGGATTTAAACATCCCGTGTTTCATTAGCATAAAAATGGCCACCACTTTTTTTCGGCACGGAGCTTTGTTGGAGAAAAGTGGCAGTCTAGAGGCTGATCTTTCAAAAAATAAAGCCTTTTTCGAAAGATCCTGTAAACCTAATTTCACGAGGGATAAGCCATCTTTCGAAAAAGGCTTTATTTTTCGAAAGATCAGCCTCTAGACTGCCGCTTTCTGACAAAGCTCCGCCGAAAAAAAGTGGTGGTTATTTTATGTTAATGAAACGCGATATTTAAATCCCCGCTTCATTAGCAATTTCGATGTGCCTAATCTGCATCTCTCTGTCGGCAGAGAGATGTAGTCTAGACACACCCCAGGATAGAGGTTACTGTGAAGAAGGGCTCTTTCATTCTTTCCTGTTAAAGCTATTACATTTTGTATAAATACCTGATTATTCATTGGAGCAAGGACTTAAATTCGATCTCTCACATCCCAGTAAGTGCCTTGACTGCCAAGCTTTATCATCATTTTTAGTCTCTCTGGCCCAGTGAATATTAAGCTATTTCATGCAAAGTGTAACATCTTCAAAAGCAGAGCTAGTGAGAGACCAAACTCAGAACACTCTAACGTGAACGACAAGTCCCAGTTGATTAGAAAATTAAAATGGACTGCACTGAGATTATAACTACAACTACAGTGATTGGAAATATTTTTAATGTTAAAACATGCTTTGTATCTAAAGCTGTGTGAATAATGATTTTTCAGTTAATTGGTAATGCAAAGAGGAAAATTGGGAAAACACTGTTTCATGCTGAACTGACTCATTTGTTCAATGAGTCAAAAAGTTAAAAAATGAATTTAAAAAACACAAACAAATTGAAACATTTCTTTTTCATTTTGCTAGGTCAAAACACTTTGATTACTTTTACAACCAATATAAAAGGAATTTTGGAACAAGAAGTCATTTTGAACTAAATCAGATTGTTTTGTTTTAAAAATGTGAATAGTTGAAATAAATTATCTTCATTTTTTCAGATTATATTTTATCAAAATAATTTGTCAAGGATTTGTATTGTATTTGTATTGAATTTGTAAAATGTTTTGATGTTGCTGAATCTCTGTCGGGTTTTTTTCAAAAACAGTTTCATGCCAAAAATGTTGCCACAATCTATTTGTAGCCTTTTTGTTTATTCTGCCTCAGATGTACATAATTATTGAGCTATCTGAAGTAAAAAAGAATTACTTGAAATTCACATAGCACCTTGCTTCAGAAATATAGTATTCATAGCAATTTGAATATATAAGCACCTTCTTCCTTCTCCCACCTCTAAAATGCAACCAGCTCTTAGATGGAAAATAACAATGCTCAAACATTATTGTACAATTTAGCTAAGGACAGAAAGTGAATTATACATTATCATAGAAGATGAAGGGGGAAATTTACATGAGTATAAAGTAACCAATTGCAATTAATGAGAAGGTCGCTGAGGTTAATACAGCTACCGCTGCAAAAAGGAAAAAAAAAGATTTTTAAAAAAAATTTAATCTAAGGGAGAGCACTTCCAACAGCAGCACAATGTCCTCTAGCATCAGAGGGAGACATTTGTTCAGCTTCTGATACAGAGGGAAAAGTGCCACTTAATGAATCATCAGTACTAATTCCTGTGACATGTAGAGTTTCCTTGGGGGTCTCCAATCCTGACTCAAACTCATTTAGTTTATCAGATCTGGCAGGATCATAACCCAAGGTGATATGGCTGTAGGACAAACAAATATATCTCTAACAATTACTGAAGAAAAATAGATTTCTGTGGCAATCGCACTAAAATAAGTTTATAAATGCATGACACCGACCCTAAAAATATTCCACAGCATTAAATGAATTATTCATATTATCCAGTTTATTAGCATTCTCTCAGAAATGTTAAAGAAGCACCTTGGATCATTAGAGCTGGCTGAACAATTTGATCTCCCCATGATACTGCTGCTGTCAGTGGTCTGTGTCTGTGAAAACTATCACTGCGATGGGTCAACTTTCACATTACTCCCTTCTCTCCAAATAAAAAGCCTGTGCAGAGAAAGAATTCATGCTATTCATTCATCATGAGGGTCCACATAGGCCTGGCCTACACTACATGGTTTAGTCGACAAATGTCAGCTTCTGTTGTCAAACCGTGGAGGTGGACATACTGAAATGCTCCTCCTGCCGATATAACTCTCCTGCTACTATACATAATAAAAGCACTACAAGTGGCACAGAGATTTTTGCAGCAGTTAAAGCAATGCAGCATCAGTGTAGTCAGTGCACTTGGTTATATCACCCTGACTAGCCTCCAGAAGGTTCCCCTTGATGCCCACCCTGACCACTCTGCTCAGCACTTTGAACTCCACTGTCCTGATGTACACAGGTATGCACCATTCCCCTATTAAAAGGCCTGGGGATATTTGAAATTCCTCTTCCTGATGAAAAGTAACTATTTTTATATTAAAATGGTTTGATTTATTTCTGACTATATTCAGATCTGCCTCCAGATCTCTTAGTTCTGGACCCTCTGCCCTATAGTGTTCAATATCAACATGAAGCTATTGGGAGAGCTAGTGAGGCAATGTAAGTGCCTGTAGCACACGGGTATCACCCAGCTCGACATCTCTTTTATGTCAATCATAAAGTACCTCCATTTCCCAACTTTCTCCATGTGCATCTGTGGGCAGTTGAATATGCATGAGTGTTGTTAAGATGCACTCTTGGTAGACTATGTCAGCTTATGGCAATAAGTGAAGCAATATTTGCACTGTGGTGATTTCCCCTAGTACTTTTAGAAATATTGATGCAAAGAGAATTTGGAAATGTCCTCTAGTCATTTGTCATGGAAACACCTGTTGTTTATTCCATCAGCCATAGCTGCCAAGATAGAATTTTCCCAATATGCTCACATTTGAGAGTTCATGTAAAACCTTTTCCAGGACTTTAAAAATGTTAAAAGCCTTTTTTAAAATACATAAACATTTACATATCCCAGAGAATGTTGAATTGGAGTTATATTTTCCTAAAGCTTTTCTAATTAAAATTCCCACCTCCCTCGATTATATGTAGTGTAGTTGGAGCAACGTCAATCCCAGGATATTAGAGAGACTGGGTAGATAAACTGGTCTCATAAAAGATATTACCTACCTTGTTACCCACTCCCTGGAAAGTTCTTTTCCAATTTGTAGGAATTTTGGCTAAACATTTTTTGATTATTAAATTTTGTTTATTTGTGGCCCATGGTCCATGGAATACCTTAGCAAAGACACTGTAATCTTGCTATCAATTAACATAAGAAGCTTTCTCAAGTTGTGATAACTAATTTCTTAAGGAGCTAAGTATTAAAATTCATATTTAAAGAACAATGATGTGCAAATATTTTTCTATGAGAGAACAAAAGAGAAATATAATCTTGAAATAATGTACCTATAGATTCAAAATAACATATTGAGGTCAAAAGTACTAAATATTACGGGAGTGGCCACTTCTTGCATTGTTCATTAGAATAAAATAAGTATCTTCATCCCTTCAGGTTCTTCCAGTGATTTCTGATCCTTTACTCATTAGTTGATTAATAATGAACATGGATTTTTTACTGACAGTTTCACATGCTAGGGGAAGACCTTCAATGATTTGATAAGAACTGCATCCAGAATGTTAAATTAGTCACTATAAATCAGCTTTTAAGGAACTTCCCCAAAATAATTCAAAGAGTATACATTTTAGAAAAAACATCCAAAGTTTTAAACCTAATGGGTGCGTCTAGACTGGCAAGATTTTGTGCAAAAGCGAATGCTTTTGCACAAAAACTTGCCAGCTGTCTACACTGGCTGCTTGAATTTGCGCAAGAGCACTGACTTTGTAATGTACAAAATCAGTGCTTCTTGCGCAAATACTGTGACGCTCCCGCTCGGGTAAAAGCCCTCTTGCGCAAGTGTTCTTGTGCAAGAGGGCCAGTGTAGACAGGGAAGGAATTTTTTGCGTAAGAAAGCCCTTAATGGCGAAAATGGCTGCCGGAGCTTTCTTGTGCAAAATCGCGTCTATACTGGCCAACGATGCTTTTGCGCAAAAGCACTTTTTGCGCAAAAGCATCCGTGCCAATCTAGACGCTCTTTTGCGGAAATACTTTTAACGGAAAAACTTTTCCGTTAAAAGTATTTCCGCAAAATCATGCCAGTCTAGACGCAGCCAATCAGTGTCCTTTAAGTGGCATGACACAAGATGTTAGAACATGTTACTATTAGAGCTGAGTGGATATAATGTTCCTTTCTTTATATAGGAATTAATTACTATTATCTGACGGGAACACTGTATCTAAGTTAACTGAAAAAAAAATTTCAGGTGCCCAAGTAGCCTGTGGAAACACAGTTAAAGTTGTCACCCACTCCACCCCCAAATTCTGAAACAGCACCCCCATTTCTGTTCTCCTCAGAAGGAACAATGTGCTTATCAGAGCTCCTGCTTGCCTGTGCTAGATACTCATATATCCCATTTTATCCCTGCTCCCTTTTCTGCTCACTTAGGCCAAGGTGCATATCTCCACACCTTACAGAGCTAGACCGGCCTGTCTACCTTAATGCCACCCTCAAAACATTGGAAACACCCTTTTTTTCTCCTTGTGCTCACATGTAAGAGGAATATTGAACCTGGTTTATTCAAAGTGCCATGAATATCTCCAAGTGTCAAGAAAAACATTTCTTTGGGAGAAAGGAGCTTAGAAGAGACCTACATTCAGAAGATCATGAACTGAGAAGACACCATTACATTTAAATGTCTATAATTAAGGAATTAAAAGACTTCCAATCTAATTTTCAACACCTATTATTCGTTCAGAATCACTTTTGGTATATTAGTTATATTTAGAAAAATTAATAAAAATCCATAAATACAAAAACAAAATTTGTGGATTACTTCCAATATTTGGTTTTAAGGCCTTACCAATCATTAAGTTCTATTCTATCCTAGGTATCTGTAGTGGATCTGTCTGACGCTGAGCTCTCCAGCCCCGAGTTTGGGCGGCGGCCCAGTGCTCTGCCCGCCTTACGTTCCCCCAAAACCCATGCGTTCTCCACTCCCTTGTCCCCTCTGAAATACAATACTTGTGAGAGTAGCACTACGGCTGCCGCAGCAGCGTACTAGCCAGCCTGGTCAACCACCTCGAGGGGAGGGGGAAGGGGGACCTAGGCCCTCCCTCACCACCGGGTCCCAGCCCGGGGCCCTAAGATGTAGGGGTTTGTAACTCCCTACCTGGCTGACAGGGTGTCCCCCTGAAACTTGTCAGCCCACGGGCCCCAGAATGGCTCTGCCCTGGGCGGCTTCCTTCCCCTCCCACTGTCCGGCGTCTCTGGACCTCTAACCCCTGTTCCTACCGGGCTCCTCGCCGGACCATCCTCTGTGTGGCAGCCGACATCTGTCCCAAGCCTCCCTCCTCTCAGGTCCGCTCCGGCTTGTCCTCTCCAGCCACTCCTTCAGAAGGTCCTCCCAAATCGCGGGCCCCCCCATTGTTGCCGGCCGAGTGTTCTATTGAAAGGGCCCACCAGCTTCTGCGCCATCTTGGCACTGCCCCTCATCGGTGTCCTGATGTGGGCTGGTGTTGCCCCCTGGATGCCTCGCCCCCTCTCCTCTGTCCCTGCTTGCAGGCCAGCAGCTGGGCTTCCCCTGCTGGCCTGTCACCGGTGGCAGCATGGGGTTTCTCCCATTTCCCTGCAAAGCGGCGGGGTTGTTGCTCACCACACTGCTCCTCGCTGACCCCCCCTGCCTCGCTGGATGCAGTGCAGGTACTGGCAGACCCGTCACAGTATCCCTTTGCCTTTCTTTTACTATAATTAGTATTGTTTTGTTTGTCAGATTAATCAAGTAGGATCATGACAGTTGAGAGATGGGAAAAATGGAGAAGAGAGGAAAGCAAGCATAGCAAAAGCCACTATACAATCCATCTGAAAAGCATGAAGAAAGGGAGAAGAAATGTTTACAGCTTTGAAAATTTTTAAATAAAATCAAGCAGATCTCATGAAAGTATCTTTATTGACAAAGAGAGGGAATAGGTTAGCCAATAGTTCTTTTTTCTTCTCCTGCTCACTACACCTGACCAATGTCTTATGCCTAATAATTATGTGTCATCTGTTACAAAAATGTACCTCTCTGAAGCAAGATTCCCAGAGCCAATTAGATTACCTTCAAAACACACATAATACAGCATCTCTCATTGGTTGACCTCTGGCCAATTCTACTAATGGACTTGTCTTTAGAGTATCAGGATATTAGCTCCGTTACAACAACATGCTAATGGTCTTGTCTCTAAATTATCAGTGTATTAGCTCAGTGACAACAATAACAAAATATACTAAGAACTTCATTTAGATTTATAGCTGAGGCAGAATATGTGGGCTGACACTCCAGCTCCTTCTTATGTCACTGGGCATAAATACTGCAGTCAAAGAAAATAAAGCAGCATGAGGTAAACTAGGAGTGTCAACTCAGACATCCAGCTCTAAATATTCTTATGGTTGCTATGTAAATGTGCTTGTTTGCTTGATACTGAGTGTCCCTTTTAATGGTGCATGCAATATTTTGTTTTGAGGCAGCAAAAAATGCAGACATCAAATGTAGGTAGACAAGGATGCAGCCCCATCCTGTGATGTAGGGAAGCCCAGAAGGTAGATGCTCGGAATTAGCTGACCAACTGAATAGTAGATGCTCGGAATTAGCTGACCAACTGACTGCATCTTTTTCCAGGCTAGACGACATAAATGAGAGCCCTGCTGTCTAAGAGGCTGATGGATTAGGGGAGAGCTGAGAGTACGTTCTCCCAAGTTATATTGTGAGAGAGACAAATATACAACACTGCATAAGTCTGGTAGAGAACCTTGCCAAGGAGAATTTCCAGCTGGTGCAGCATGCCCAAGAACAACATTATAATACAAATATCTGCCTGTGAGTTTCTCAATGGAGGATAAAGTGCTGCTCCCTTTCTCCAAAAGTAAGTTGCTAATGAAGTGGTAGGGGTCCTTCAAGGTTCTGAGGTGCTCTGCTATGAAATGCACTTTCTGGGGAAGTGACAGAGGTCACAATATACAATGTCAACTTGCTTTAAAAATCATGCAAAGCTTGGGAGAGGTGTTCCCTCTCCCCCGGCACTTAGAAGACTTAGGCGGGCACAGAGGTATCCGTAGGAGAAAACACAGGAAGAAGCAGCCCAGGAGTTCTTTGCAGACTTTGGTGGTGTTTTTGCTACCAAACCCAGGAGAATCCATTTGGTTGGCCACCACATTCCTATCTAAGGACCCTGTTGTAGAGGGAAGCCCAAAGGCAGGTGTTGGGAATCAGCTCTCCCAGGTAATGGAACAGTACTTAATGAATAGGTATGATTCCTAGCTGAAAGTTATAAATGAAGATCCCAGTCCCCCGGGTTGTGGGGAGAACCAAGAGTGCAAAAGAGCAAGCAGACCACCCTAGACTGGAGAAGTCCACAACCATTAGTTGCCAAAGAACCCCACAATCTCAGCCAGCAACAGGGCTATTGTGTACATTCCCCCTTGTTCTGTGTTGGAGAATAAACAAAGCCCTGAGTTAAGTGGCTGTAAATGGTGTCCCAGACTGGTTATCAGACCCACTAGCCATGGTAGGCATATTTCTTCTATTGTATAATGCCAGGTCGAGCAAGGTATGGTTTGTCTGTTTGCTTTGGTGGTTTTATTTATTTGTATTTTTATTGTTTGCATTTGGTATATTTGTGTTCTTTAGAATTTAATAAAGATTTAGACACATGAAGTAACAAATCTTTCATTTTTTCCCCAAGTTATTCATGAAAAATTTACAACTCTTAGCACCAGGCTTGAGAATGCTCTAAATAACATGTGATTTGCATGGGGAGTTAATAAAATGATTAGTCATCAGGTGATGTAACTGACATACATCATTTCTTTACCAGTCAGGGCGTAGGTAAGGTTGAGAGGAAATTCATATATTTTAAAGATTTCTGACACATCGTGTCCCATTCTGTCGCCCCGCCCATCTGTTCCCATTAGCACTGAATCTAAACTTCTAGCAGAAGTAACTCTGGAAACTTTCTGGACACTCTGAAAGATCTTATAACTGAGACTAGAGCTTCCTGTGGAGATACTGTTAAAGGAGGCCTTTGATGTAAATATTGCAAAAATGAAATTTTGATTAAAGATGCAATGAAAAAAAATTGGAGGATTTGAATTCACTTTCTTTCATGTTGCCTTCCATATAGTAGCCTTGTTGTCATCATTTGCCAGTGCTGTGCAGCTTGCGTAAGTATGAGAAAAGTGTGTGTAAGGAAGTGAGTGTATCATTCTGATTTGGTAGCATATTAGAACCACTTTATACAGGTGCAATTGGCTACCCAACATGCATAGCAGTGGAGATTCAGGCCAAGTGATTCTTAGACTAAAACAGTAGGAAAGCCAAGGACAGGTTTCAACCTGGAGTTCTTGTGTAGCAGTGTAAAAGACTGCTCCAGCATACCAGGCTGGCCTGTGATGAGTGTTAAATGTCACTTCAGCATATTAGACCGGCTTCTTTCCTCAAGCTATTTTAAAAACGAAAAGAGATTTTTCTCCTCTTGAGTACTTAGTATCTGAGAGTAAGACAGAAATCACCTCCTCTGAAGGCTCAGACACGAGTTTTTTATTCTCTGCAGTTCACTCCTCAGCTGCAGAGTCTTGAAGAAGGAGAGGGTCAAGGGTACCTTTCATTTCTTTGTTAAATGGAGATTTCATGAACAGAGTAGCAAATACGCTTCTGGCTTTGATTAAAGGGATGTCTCAGGTTCCGTTCCTTTTATTTTCTGTGAGATCGCCTGATTCTTTGTCATGGAAGCTGAGTTCCCATTTACTGATCAGTGCAACCAGACCACATTTTTGACCCTTTCCTTATACCTGGTTTTTAAATAATCCAACAAGAAGTGCTTAAGGGGATGAAATATAAAATAGACGGGTAATTATGAATATGAAGAAACTGCATGCATTAAATGAAGATTGTTCCCTCTGAACAGGAGAGCTCTAAAAAGTTGAACTATATAATGATTTTAATAATTAATATTTTAAATGGAAATGAATTAGATGGAAATTCAGCTGGAAGTTACCTGAAGAGCTCCCCAGGAAGTTAATGCTGAGTATAGAGGTTTCCTACAAGCCTGTACATTTCCATGCTGTGAAAAGTGAAAGTGCAGGTAAAATGTAAAAGCTAAATACAATCATGGGCTTTTTAAATTATTTGATCTGAAAAGCATTACTTTTCGGCCATACAAAACTTGCTTGACCTTTTTACATCCCAGCTTTCATTAAATGTAAGATGTACTGAGTAAATAGCCAGAAGAAGTAATCACTTTCTAGTATAAATTACATTTTCCTGAGAACTCTTAGCAGATATAGAAGGTTAAATAAAATGTATAGACAAATGAGATTAGACAACCTACACAAATATATGCCAGAGGGCTTTTTTTTTTCATACATACCTCGGTATCTCAACTGGGGCTGATTTTCAAAAGAGTTGCACTCAGGTCTCATGCTTTTCCAGCACTTATTTGAACATCCAATGAATAGTCTAACATGGGGGTGGGCAATAATTTTTGATCGGGGGGGCACTCCACAATTTTGGTAAGTGGTCCAGGCTGCACTTTTCTATAGAGGAGGTGTGGGGTTTGGGACAGAGGTTGGGTGTAGAAGGGAGCTCAAGGTAAGGGACTGGGGTACAGAAGAGGGTGTAGGGTCTGAGAAGGAGTTTGGGTGAAGGAGGGGGGTCGCAGCACACAAAGCTTCCCCCCCCCATGGTGCAAAGAAGCAGATGGAACAGCCAGCTGCTCTGAGCTCTGGGGCTGCTCCCTGCCTGTGGGTCCAGTGGGTGGGCCACAGGCCAGAATGAAATGCTGGGCAGGTCGGATCTTGCCCCCAGTCCGGATCTTGCCTACCCCAGGCTAACATCTGCACAGACAGATGGCAAAATTTGCTGAGTAAGACATACGGCTGGAATTTTCAAAGCTAGTGTGATCCTGCAACTATGAGCCACCAACGTACACACCTGTGTCCATCAGAAGTATGGCCCCAGTCCTGCAAGCACTCATGGGGCAGAGTGGAGACACGCAGGGCTTAGCAGATACCCCTCTATACACTCCTGGTGGCTGACCCAATGGGAATTCACCTACTCAGTACAACTAAGGAGAAAATCCTAAGAGGCAAATATGTGGACGTATTATCCTTCTTGCACAGGGAGGTGTTGATGGACAGTACACAAAGGACAGAGCAAACACAAGAGGGAGTTGCCCAACTGGCCAAGGGTACCTAAAAAATGGAATATCTGGGAGGCATCCTTCTTCATCTAGGCAGGTGTTATAATGCAGGTCTACCTGGAGAAGAGCCTTGTCTTGTTTAAGTATATGGACATAATTAGGTCACACAATGGATTTGGGAGCATGTCCTGGTTTAATTATGATGAGCAGTTTTGTTTAAGGGCAGTAACACACGCAGGACATATCTCATCAGGCACTGGGGCTGGAGTGGGTGACACCAAGAGTTCACACAGACAGTGGTTTGCTCATACCACGTGGGCCCGAGTCATGTAATCATACTTGCTGGGCGGTTAATGATGGTAGTTGCTTTTGCAGCACCTGTAAATTCAGGCACATTTGTGAGACATGTTTGAGGACCTGTTCAGCCCATTTTTGTGAGAGTGCTCAGGGAAGATTCCAGGGAGGAAATAGGAATGGGGCGGGGGGGCTCAAGTGCCAATTGCTGTTGGGGATGGTGCAGTGGACATGGGCACCAATGCCAGTTAAGATGGAAGTTGTCAAGGCTGTTCCCCACTTTGGGTGCAGAAAGTGGAGGCCCGCAAGAGACCTTACAAATATCTTGCCTCTAGAGGCTTCTGTTTTAAAAACTCCCCCGGGTCACAGATTCCCTGATCTTGGGTTGTATACTGCCACCACCCAAGTGAAAAAAATCCTTTCTTCTTGAACCCAGGAAGAAATCACCTGGAACTTCTTCCAGAGGGGTACCCCAAGCTCTTTTACCACAAGAGAACTAGAAAAAAAAAAAAAACCCTGCAATTTCTGATAGCTGACTTCTCATTCTTAGGCATGCACACATAGACCTCCTGTTACCTTCCAGGACACAATAAGCAGATCATAGTCTTAAAAAGGTGATTTTATTAACAAAACAAAAAGATATACTTGGTAAAGCATACTTGGTTGCTAGGTGTTATAGAGCAACTGAGAAAAAAAAAGATTAAAGCACAGAGAATTGTGTAAGGAGGCGGGGACATGGACTCAGCACAGATCATGTGTATCTGAACATTCCCTATCTATCACATATCTGAACTTTCCAGGTTCAGTCCATTTCTAGGCACAGGTATTCCTTTTCTAGGCATGGTTATCCCTGCATGGCTTAATTCAACTTTCCCCCCAAGCTCCTGGTTTTAACTCCCCAAAAGACAACCAGCAGGAAGATTCCCTTTCCTTTCAAATCTCAACACTTTCTTCCCATTGGTTCTCCTGGCTCCCTGCCAACACTTCCTAACTATGTGTGCTTAACCCTTTAGTTTCTGAATGCTGGGATGTTTAGAAACAGGACAGTACCCCTTCCATCCATCACAAAAGTGCTAAGTGTTCTTCTATGAGATTACCCCAAAAAGGTAGATGGGTCATATTTGCGGGAAAGTTTTTTGTTTTTTGTTTTTTAATTTTGGATCCCATTTGTGGGGAATAGGATCCATGTGAGGTCCAAAAAATTAAAGTCAGTAACTGGGACGGATCACGTTGTTCAAGAAAAGATTGCACGGGAATTAAGGGAAGAAAGGACAGCCAGGCCATTTGAGCAATTACCTATAGCAATCTTAAGAATCTCCCCACCTGGGTTTGGTCCCCCAGAAGACTCCAAGAACATATCTATTAATTCATCACCTGTCATACCCACGAGGCAGTTCTGTTAACAATGAAATAGACCCGGCACTATTTCTCCATTGATGAAGCAGTTCCTATGGTTAGGGCCTGTGGCCCTGGGGCACTAAAGGGTAAATGTGACAACATGTCAGACTTTGACCTTCTGGGTTTCTTTTTTTGAAGGGCAATTTTATTTTAACAAGGTTGTGCCCATGGATTGTTCAGTATCCTGTGCAGCATTTGAAAAGTTTAGCACATGTTGTAATGGGCAGTTATGTAGGCAGTTGGATTACGCCAAGTCTTGTCTTATTTAGATGAGGAGATCTCAATAGGAGGAGATGCCCCTGGCTCTCTGGAACCTCGCAATATGATGTGGTCAGGGGAATGGAGAATTGGGCTCCAGAGTATGGGTCACCTTGACAGCCCACTGGGGAGGATAGTTTTTGCAGTTCCTGCATGAAGGACAATGCAATGACTGGCCCCCCCTTGTTGATCTTAGATGGGCCAATGAGTGCTTTCTCCTGAAAGACCCATTCACCCAGCAAGGCCACTACACAAGAGGCCACTGGGAATGTCTGGGAACACACTTGGGTGGCGGGGGAAGCAGCCAAGCAAATTTCTGGTGCCTTCTTGTGGCGGATGTCCAGAGACTGGACAAATAGCCAGATAAAGGCCTTAAGGACGTACTGGAAAAAAGAACAGAACTGGGAAGGGCATTTGGAGATTCCTCTGACTGGTGTGGCAGGGAGCCAAACTCCTCCTCCCTGGTCCATTGCCTACCTTAACCCTCCTCTGGGGGTGGTGGATGGTAAGGCCCAAGCCATGGGTTGGCTGAGAGACCTCGATAGAAATCAAAGGGGGCTGGTGGAGCCCTAGTAATGATTTACAGTAACTTGTACTGTACATTTTATCTTCCGTATAATGAAGTTGCAGCCTGATTAAAACCCTTGTCAAGTGTTTCCTGTCCTTCTTTCAGGGCATCCAGACAAATGGCTAATTCAGAAGAGACAAAACCCCCACACTCACGCTCTGGTTGGAATCTCCTTTCTCCTATAACTATATGGTTTTATTTACAGAACTCAAAAACAAGACACTAAAGCATAAGGCCTACAATGTCAAACCCCATTTTGAGATGCTGAGGTATGCTAATATATTGCTCAACAATTATGATTTACATACTCTTTCCATAATATAAAATGCCTAGCACATAATCTGTTAGCACTGTTGCAAGTGTGTGTATCTATTATCGCTGACTGCTTAGAAGCCCTCATTAGAAATCAGCAACTATATTTGGCAAACATTTGCTTTGAACTTAGTACGTGACTGAGAGTTTCTGTCACCCATCGGCTTAACCGAATAGCTCCCGGGTCTTAGAGGGTGTGAGTAGCTGCTCTGCCACATTCTATTTCAGAAAGTTAGCACCTCGTGTTAAAACTTTACTGCATGTGCATTTGTGGCGTTGTTCAGGTATTACAAGCAAGGGCGCCTTTTCGAGAGGGCAGGGGAAGCAGCAGCCGTGTGTACTGGGATGCTACTCCCTTTTCTTCCCATTCTCCTGACTACCAGGGAGCAAGGGAACAGCACACAGATTTCATTACTTATTCCTCTGCCCCCTCCCTTCGCCAGCTAGGAGTGAGAAGCATGCACAGAAGCTGTGGACTTTCCCCTTCCTTCCTGATAGTCAGGGGAATGGGAAGAAAAGCAAGCAGCATTCTGGTACACACAGCTGCTGCCCTCCCTGTCCTCTGGAAATGGCACCCTTGGTTACAAGGGCAATCAGGAAAACAGCAGGTGTTTTGAGAACAGAATAATCACTGATTCAGCACATTGGATTTGTTGCAAAGGCCTTTGGCCATCATTCACCCAATATTTATATTAGGGAGAGAGAGATCAACTAGGATAAGATTTGTCCAACAAATCGGGGGAGAGCTATGAATTGAAATGCAGCATCTCTGCTGCAATACTGTTTTCTTACTAGCTAAACTAGACTACCTACCTGGAATACAAGCTTTCAAACAGCAATCCTTTCCAAGAACACTGGCCAACAACACGAATTTGGTCTCCTGCACTGGACAACGGTCTGTGGGATGCAGGGACCATGGTACTACTTGTATTGCTTTTGTTTACTATGATACTTGCACTGCTATGCTGGGGTGTTAAAGATTTCTACAAGGTAACATCTGCCCAATCTAACTTCTTAGTTTTTTAAAATGCATTTTTCCAAACTGTTGTCACAGATACATCTCTCCCAAACAGAGAGAGTCTGCAGTGAAAGCAGGTACATGCAGATTTGTTTGTAGGTACAGTCCAAGAATTCAGGCTCCTTAGCAGTATACAGGGACTAATATAGTCAACTATTAGGCTTGGTGATCCTCACCTAGAGGGTTTTTCCCATTTTCCTTGCTAATCATATTTACACAGCCTGAAACCCTGACATCTGCTTTCATATATTTATCAGTATGGGGAATTGAGTTATAAGGGACTGTGATCCTGATAAAATAAATTCTAAATTATTGTGAAAACAACTCAAGGGAAACTCTGTATTAGAGCATCTGTGCCAACATCTCTGCCATTTGTATGCTGGGGCTTATATTGCAGATCACCATCGGTATAAAGTAGCTTGACTTTATTCCAGCCTGTAGCATCTAGGACAGTTAAGAACTAAGATGAGTGTACTTGGAAGTTACTTAAATAACCAGAGGATAGAGCAAATTAAGTGCTTCTATATGATGTTTCCCCAAGTGAGGAAGAATTTTCACAGAACTCTGAATAATAGCATTCCTTTATAGACTCTACTGAACTTGAGTGCTATGGGCAGTGGGGGAGAATGGGTGTTATGGGAACAGAGACAGGACCCAGGTATGGCTCTATGTAAATACTTAAAAACATTCACAAGATGAAAATAAAATGTGGAACAAGCAGGATTTTCCAGTTATTGCTACTGCCAGCCTGGCATATCAACTCACTCACTCACTCACATGTGCTTCAGTGATACACTGAAGTGAAAGCAGACATCACCATAAAGTGACCTTACTGTAGCCAGGAAAATGAGAATGGAAGTGGAGGATTGGAAGGGACCTCAAGAGGTCATCTAATCCAATCTCCTGCACTCATGGCAGGACTTAATATTGATACCATCCCTGGCAAGTGTTTGTCTAACCTGTTCTTTAAAAGATCCAGTGATAGGGATTCCATAACCTCCCTAGGCAATTTGTTCCAGTGCTTAACCACCCTGACAGTTAGGAAAACATTTCTAACATCTAACCTAAACTGCCCTTGCTGCAATTGAAGCCCATTGTCCTCAGATAAACAGTTTTATCCTCAGAGGTTAACAAGAACAATTTTTCTCCTTCCTCCCTGTAACAACCAATAATCTACTTGAAAACTGTTATGTCCCCTCTCAGTCTTCTCTTGTCCTGACTCAACAAACCCAGTTTTTCAGTCCTCATAGGTCACATTTTCTAGATGTTTAATTATTTTTGTTGCTCTTCTCTGGACACAAAACTGGATAGAACTGGACACAGTACTCCAGTTAAGGCCTTATGAACATGAAGTAGAGCTTGCTCACAGCAATCCTTCTAACATCCCAGAATGAGGTTCACTTATTTTTTTTGCAAGTGTTACACTGTTGACTCTTGTTTAGCTTGTGAGCCCCTATGACTCTGTAACAGTGTGACTCAGCACCATGGGCACCTCGTGCTGGACACTCTGGGAATTAGCTTTCCAGCCCTGAAGCACCCCCTTCCAGCTAGTGTCTCACCTGCTGTTACCTGTTTTCCTCCACCTCTGTGTATTAGGACCCACATCCCTCTCAGACTGAGGCACCCTTCTCTCCTGGGTACTGCCCTACCACAGTACCTCCACACACTGGGGTCCTTCCCCTAGGAACCTCCAACTCCCTATGCACACCTTGCCTCAGTGACCCACTGCCAGTCTCCATCTAGCCCCTTACCTCAGAGGCAAACTGCAATCTGAAATGGGCATTCATCATAGGCAAAGGGTTGTGGACCTGCTGCCCTTGCCTCCCCTGGCTGCCTCCCTGAAGCCCTAGTGCCCTGAGGCCTTGCTTCAGGCCCTGCAGCCTGGGAGCTTGCCTGGCCAGAGCTGCCCCAGCTCTGCCAGCCTTTCCCCAGCCCTGCTCTGCTCTGCTCTGCTCTGCGTCAGGAAGCCTCTAGTTTCCCTGGCAGCTAGGTCCCTCCTGCTCCACAGCTAGCACAAGAGTGAGTCTATTGCCACCCCTCCAGGAGCCTTTATACTACTCTCAGCTGGGGCCTAATTGGCTAATTCCTGCCACAGGTGCTAGCTCCACAGCTCCGCAACTCCAGCACTCTGCCAGGGCTGGGTTTTAACTCTTAAAGGGACAGTGTGGGGCAGATGCCCTGTAACCAACCCCCAGATCCCTTTCTGCAATACTCCTTTCTCATGGAGTGCCTTGAACATGTCCTTACTGAATTTCATTCTATTTGCTTCAGACCATCTATCTACTTTGTCCAGATCATTTTGAATTTTAATCCTATCCTCCTGCAGGCTTACAACCCCCTCCCAGCTTGGTATCATCCATAGACTTTATAAGTGTACTCTCTATGCCATCATCTAACTCACTGATGAAGATATTGAATAGAACCAGATGCAGGACTCATCTTTTTGGGACCTCATTCAATATGCCCTTCCAGCATGACTATGAATCACTGATAATTACTCTCTGGCTCCATCTACACTGGCAGCTTCCTGCGGAAGAACTCTTTTGCGCGGAAGAGTTCTTGTGCAAAAACTCTTCCACAGGAGAGTGTCTACACTGGAATGTGCTTTTGCTCAAGAGATGTGCTTTTGTGCAAGAGCGCCCAGGGCTTCTTGCGCAAGAAAGCTCTGATGGCCATTTTAACCATAGGGGCTTCTTGCGCAAGAAATTCATGTTGCCTGTCTACACTGGCCTCTTCTGGAAGAGCTCTTGCCCAAGAGGGCTTCTTCCTGAGAGGGAGCATCAGAGTTCTTGCGCGCAAGAAGCCCTGATTTTCTACAGTACAACGTCAGTTTACTTGTGCAAGAACATGCGGCCAGGGTAGACAGGCGGCATGTTTTTGCACAAGAGCAGCCGTTTTTGCGCAAGAACGCACCAGTGTAGACACAGCCTATGGGAATGGCTTTCTAACCAGTTATGTACCCACATTATAGTAGTTCCATCTAGCTTGTATTTCCCTAGATTATTTATGAGACAGTCATACAAGGCAGTAACAAAACCTTTACTAAAGACAAGATTACCATGTTTACTGTTTCCCAGCTATTCACAAGGCTTGTTACATTGTCAAAAAAAAGCTGTTAGGTTAGTCTGATATAATTTGTTCTTGACAAATCCATATTGACTGTTACTTATTACTTTACTGTCTTTTAGGTGTTTGCAAACTGATTACTTCATTATTTGCTCCATTATCTTTCGTTATTAATGGGTATTCAATGGGGGTGACACAACTGACAGGAGGTAGAGCAGGGACAAGATGGGCTCTGCTGCTGTCCTGCTGTTGGAACAGTCTCCGGCTATGTCTACAGTACGGGGTTTTTCCGGGATACCATTTTTGATCCACTTTAAGTAGTCTGGATGCTCTATTTCGAAAGAAGCGTGTAATCTAGACGTACCCTCAGAGACTTGCTATGGGGCTAGTGCACAAGCAATGGCTTGCTCTGCTGTGGTGGCAAGCCCTGAATCTTACTGCAGGTTGAATCAAGGTAAGTTGGGGTTTGTCTACACTACAGCACTAATTCGAACTAAGTTAATTAGTTAATTCGAACTAAGCTAATTCGAATTAATGCATCTAGACTTAAAAACTAATTCGAATTAGCGTTTTGCTAATTCGAACTAGCATGTCCACATTGAGTGGACCCTGAACCGAAGTTAAGGCTGGCCAGAACCAGGACTTAGAGTGTGGAGCTGCTGCCTCAGGCTAGCCGAGGGCTGTTCTTAAAAGGACCCGACCCCCACCCTGGACAGACAGTTCTCAGGGTTCCCCACTTGCTGGTCTACCTCCCTGAGGGACAGCAAAGCAGTCCTGTCTTGGAGTGCCCTGAGTGCCCTCACTCGGCACATCACAGCACTCAGCCATCAGCCTGGCTGCACTTGCTACAGGCTGCCATCCGGGGGGTCAATCGGGGGGCTGTCAGGATCCAGGAGGCCCTGCAGGAGAGCTTCCACCCCGAGGAGCCCGCAGAGCCACCCCAGTCCTCCCCATCGGGCTCGTGCCCCATTCCTCCTCACCTCCTTCCACTTACCCTCCTAGCCCCCTTCCTGATGTAAAAAATAAAGGACACGTGTGTTCAAAAATAGAAACTCTCTTTATTTAACAAAACTGGAGATTAACCTCTGGGAGACTGGGAAAAGGAGGTGGGAGAGAGGAAGAGAGAGGGTGGGAGAGGGAGGAAACCTGGGAGGAGGGAGCTGGAAGGGGAAGCCAGGGGAAGAAGGAGGAGGGAAGTATAAAACTATGGTACACCATATCTTCAGTACTGTGTACAGATGTGGTCTCCTCACCTCAAAAGAGATGTTTTGGCCTTGGAAAGGGTTCAGAAAAGGGCAACTACAATGATTAGGGGTTTGGAACAGGTCCCATATGAAGAGAGGCTAAAGAGACTGGGACTTTTCAGCTTAGAAAAGAGGAGACTGAGGGGATATGATAGAGGTATATAAAATCATGAGTGGTGTGGAGAGGGTGCATAAAGAAAAGTTCTTCATTAGTTCCCATAATATAAGGACTAGAGGACACCAAATGAAATGAATGGGTAGCAGGCTTCAAACTAATAAGCGAAAGTTCTTCTTCACAAAGCAAATAGTCAACCTGTGGAACTCCTTGCCAGGAGGCTGTGAAGGCTAGAACTATAACAGAGTTTAAAGAGAAGTTAGATAAAGTCATGGAGGTTGGGTCCATGGAGTGCTATTAGCCAGGGGGTAGGAACGGTGTCCCTGGCCTCTGTTTGTGGAAGGCTGGAGATGGATGGCACAAGACAAATGGCTTGGTCATTGTCTTCGGTCCATCCCCTCTGGGGTAGCTGGTGTTGGCCGCTGTCGGCAGAGAGGCTACTGGGCTAGATGGACCTTTGGTCTGACCCACTGCGGCCGTTCTTATGTTCTTATCTTCTAAGCTCAGGGCTCAGGTTCGGGGGTCTCACTGGACCACCTTGATTTTCATGCAAACCTGCTCCTGGGTTTGCATGTGGCCTTTGGTGGCCAGGCTGGCAGCTATCCTGCCCTAGATGGCCGCTTTCCTGTGCCTAGTGCGGAGGTCGTGGATGTTGGAGGCCTCCGCCCAAACCTGGATGAGGTCCACGATCTCTGTACTAGACCAGGCGGGCTCCCACCTCTTGTGGCCCCGGGCAGGCTACTGGGAGCCGCCAGCCTGGTCCCGGGAAGAGGCGGAGGGCTGGGTGGCAGTGGGTGGCTGGCTCATGCCGTGCCAGGTGCAGGGTCTGCTGGCTGGGCGCTGGCAGGCTTGCACCTGGCACGGGAACCGTAGCCAGACCGTGGCCCTTTAAGGGCTCCGGGGCCGGGAGGGGGGCAGAAGAGTTTCCCTGGCTTGGCCCAGAGTGGCCACCAGGGCAAGCTGGGAAGGGCTAGCCTCCAACTAGTTCGAATTAAGTGGCTACTCAGCCCTTAATTCGAACTATTTAATTTGAACTAGGCGTTAGTCCTCATAGAATGAGGTTTACCTAGTTCGAATTAAGTGCTCCGCTAGTTCGGATTAAGTTCGAACTAGCGGTTTGCATGTGTAGCGCCTATGAAAGTTAATTCGAACTAACAGCTGTTAGTTCGAATTAACTTTGTAGTGTAGACATACCCTTGGAGACCAGAACTAACCCATGGGCTGTAGGTTCCCAACCCCTTTTATAGACTCTGGGATCCAAAGAACAGTAAAACAGAGACATTTTGACGAAAAAAATGGCACCCGGAATCACTTCTGGCAGGGCATGGGGCCAGCATTTACTTCCGGGTGCTGCTGCATGCCCTTTGCAGAGACGCGTGCTTAAAGGGACCCCCCCTGGACAGCCATTTCTCTGCTGCTGCAGCTGGCTTGCCTACCTCTCACTGCAAAGCTTCTGCAGTATGTGCTGTGATTGCCCTGCTTTCTTGGATACCACAGCAGTTTGGTTTTGTGTTGGTTTTTCTGGTTTCTGATCTTTTTTTTTTTTTTTTTTGCCATGGCCTCACGCTGCCATGCTGGAAATTCTGCTGAACCTCCATGACACCATCATGAGGCTCCTACCCCATCTGGAGTTAGAACCCAGCCTTCAGCCCCTCGCCCAGGGTACAGGACCACTAGCCTTGCCACCAAACTTATTAGTGGAGAGGCAATTTTGGTGGCTGGACACCAGTTCCGACTGGTGGGACCATCTCGTCATGGAGCAGTGGGACGACCAGCATTGGCTCCGAAACTTCTGTATGTGGAAGGCCACATTCCAGAAGCTGTTTGTCTGGCTTGCCCCTGCCCTACAACGGCAGGACACCCACTTGTGGACCGCCATCCTCCTGGAGAAGTGAGTCGTTATTGCCCTGTGGAAGTTGGCCACCCCTGAAAGCTACCGCTTGATGGGACACCAGTTTGGCATGGAGAGGTCTACTGTTGGGTCCATCTTGATGGAGGTAAGTCACTCTTGGGGGACAGTCCATGGGGGGAGCAGAAAAGGGGGACCGTTAGGAAAGGGCAGAGGGGTTGGGGGATGGGGTGGGAGTGGGAGGAGCCCTCTTGACCTCACCCTGCCCTGGTGCAGGGGGTGATCGCCTGTGGGGGGGCTCCTGGGATATTGATGGGGAGGGGTGGGGAAGCACCTCTCAAGGGCTCAGGCACCCCCTCTAATTTCCTGTATTGTGTGTTTCTATTTGTCCCTTTCTGCATGTGGTGAGGGCCATCAATTAGGAGCAGCTGCACAGGACTGTCCATCTTGGAGACCTGGATATCATCATGGCCAGATTTGCAGGGCTAGGATTCCCGAACTGCGGTGGAGCGCTCAATGGGACTCACATCCTGATCCGCGTGCCACCCCATCGAGCAGCCCAGTACATAAACAGAAAGGGCTACTTTTCCATGGTGCTGCAGGCCCTGATCAATCACCAGGGACAGTTGACGGTGGGTTGCCAGGTGTCCGGTATTGACCCGGACAGTCTGGTATTTTTGCCTCCTGTCCGGTTAAAAAAAAATCTGAAAATACTGGACACCTAAAATGTCCGGTATTTTCTGATTTTTTTTCCCAGCCAGGAGGTGAAAATACTGGACACCTGACAACCCTAAGACACACTCGGCAACTGGGCCGAGCCCCTGGCCTTCCCCCCCTTGGGCCCCCGACACCTGCAGTCCCCCTGCTTACCTAGTTCCGCAGGGAAGCTGCATTTTGACTTGATCAATAAAACAAAATGGCCACTGGCAAAAAGCCTAAAGACCAAGGGGAAGAAATGCCTTCCCTGGGTCTTAGTGCTCAACTCCTCCCCTGTTCCGATCCCTATTCTGACTCTGCAGGCACTCTGAAAGGGGCCATGCTGTTTTAATGCTGTTTATTATTATTATTTTGCGCAACAACTTTGGTCTCCCCCTTTTTTTTCCCCCTCAACAGAATTTTTTCCCCGTGGTTTTTTTTGGGGGGGGGGCGAGGGGCAACCCTAGTTTACGGACATTTGTATCGGGTGGCAACCGTGGTTAGGCGGGCTCTTGATGCCCACATCTTCCGTAAGTCCTACTATACCGCAGGCTGCAGGCTGGGACATTCTTCCCGCAGCACAACTTTGCGGTTGGGGATGTGCAGATGCTTATGTGCATTGTGGCTGACACGGCGTACCCCCTTATGCCCTGGCTCATGAAGCCCTACACTGGCCACCTGGACACGAGCAGGTAACAATTTAACTTTCACCTGAACTGGGCTTGCTTGCAGGTGGAATGGGCCTTTGGGCATCTGAAAGGGAGGTTTAGGTGCCTGCTCACTCGCCTCGACATGGGGGAATGCAACATCCCCAAGGTGGTTGCCGTGTGTTGTGTGCTGCACAACCTGGTGGAGAGGAAAGGGGAGGCCTTCCTCCCAGGGTGGGAGACACAGGCTGATGTGGAGGGGAGGCAGTTCAAGCAGCCCTGGACAGCTGCCATTCGCCAAGCCCACCAGACAGGGTTGCGCATTCGGGAGACCCTGAGGGAGAGATTCTCACAAGGCCAATGACTCTCCCCAGTGCCTCCCCAATGGGGGCTTGGGCCTGGCCCTCCAGTACATTTCCCCCAAAAACCCATCCCTGCCCCACTTTGTGGACATTAACAGAGAGACACCAGGTTTGGTTTAAAAAATGCTTAGATTTTAATACAAACTTCTATGTAAATAACATTAACACTCTGTTGGTATGTAAAATAAACTTTGTATTCAAAAATAAAGTGCTTCACTCTCTGGTGGGAAGGGGGGTTGTAAACCTGGAAGGGGTGAGGGGCCTGTAAACCTGGAAGGGGGAAGGGAGGAGGGAGGCTCAGGGCTGAGGGTGATGCCTGGACCGGTAGCTCCTGCCACCTCAAGTATGGAGGCCTAGCCGGAGTCATGCTTGCATGTGGCCTGGGACAGTAGGGCTGGACAGGAGGTGGAGCTGCAGCTGGATATGGGATGGCAGGGAGTGAGGGGGGGCAGCGGGTGAGGGGGGGCAGGCTGAGCAGGAAGAGTGGCAACGGGGACAGGTAGCAGCACATATAGTGGTGCGCTGCTGGACGAACTCATCCAGCAAGTGGTTGTGCCACTCTGCCTCTACCTGCATCCTCTCTGTGAGTGTGTCCTGCATTCTTTGGAGGACTGCAATGTGCTGGCACATAAAGTCTTGATATATGCGCCAGTGCCGGTGGCTTCCATGCACCCGGCTGGGTGGTGGAGCAGGTGTGGCTCGCCCTTCCTGGACAGCTGGTCCAGCTGTGGAGGACAAGAGGGAGAAGTAGTCAGTCATGCATACTCACATTGTCCCTGAGAACAGTGAGTACCTGTTCTCGAGACAGGGGATGCTGATGTTCTCACAGCAAGTCCAGGTCCAGCCTGGACAGCAGCACCAGCCTCACAGAGGCCCAGAGGTGTACAGGGCACTATCCTGCCCTCCCCGCCCTCCCCATGGCCAAGCAGCACAGCAAAGTGTCTGGCCTCAGTTGGTTCCCACGGGTTGCAGAGGGGCCTGGAGCAGCCCGGGCCTCCCAGGGCCCACAACCCATATGCCTGCACCTGGCAGCACTGTCTGCAGGAGCAGGTGGTGCCTCGTACACATGCGAGGGTAGGATGGCCCTCCCTAGGCCCCCCCCAGGCTGTGATCAGCATGACCTGTCACGGTAGTGCACCATCTCCTGTGCTCCCGCCTCCCCTGCCTTGTGTGGGTTGCGACCTCACAGCACTCACCTGATGTTCCCTCCTCAGTGTCCGAAGACGTCTGGGAGGCCTCCTGCGTCTGGGGGACCAGCTCCTGGGTGAGGGTCACCATGCTCCTAGCATCCTCCTCCTTGTCCGGGAGCTGCTGGTCGTCAGGGTTGTCGTCCTGGAGCTGTGGCCACTGCTGCACAGGTGTCTCCATCCCAGACTCCACAACTGTCCCTGGAAACAGGAGTTCCCAACCCCCCAGGATTTGGTCCAGCTCCTCATAGTGTGCACAGTAATGCGGTGCTTCCCCAGAGCGGGAGCTGCGCTCATGGGCCCTCACATACCCCTGCCGCAGTTCCTTCACCTTGGCTCTGACTTGGTCTAGAGTGCGGGGGTGGTGGCCTTTCTTTGCTAGACCCTTGGCCATTCGGCCATAAACGTCTGCATTCCTCCACCTGGACTGCAGGGCCTGCAGAGACTCCTCCTCAGTCCACAGCTCCAAGAGGATCTTTATCACTGGGCCAGACCATGGCGGCGTTTGCTGCCCCTTGCTTGGTCCTGGGATGTGTCCCTGGAAGGGCCTGGTGGGTCTCTGGGGACTTGCATTTGTGACATGGCTCTATGTTGCAGTACCATGGAGAGCTGTGCGGACAGGGTCCTGCTAGGAGCTGGCTTCCTGCCACAATGCTTCTCCTGGCTGCCTGTGGCTTTAAAACATGGCTGCTGGCAGGAACAATAGAGGTGTGTAGTGGAGATGGAGTGTCCACCAGGACTTTTTCCTGGAGGCCTTTAAAAAAAAAAAAAAAAAAAAAAAGTCTCCCCCGCATCTACACACGACTTTTTTCGAAAGATCTCTTTCAAAAAAGGCATTATTCCTCATAAAATGAGGTTTACCACTGTTGAAAAAACCACCGTGTTCTTTCGATTTTATTTCAAAAGAACACGGCGGCAGTCTAGACACAGGTGAAGTTTTTTCGAAAAAAGGCAACTCTATAGAGTTCAAAAAAACTCTATAGTCTAGACACACCCTGGCTACGTCTAGACTGCATCCCTTTTCCGTAAAAGGGATGCAAATTAGACACATCGCAATTGCAAATGAAGCGGGGATTTAAATCCCCCCCGCTTCATTTGCATAAACATGGCTGCCGCTTTTTTCCGGCTCGGAGCTTTGCCGGAGAAAAGCGCCAGTCTAGACGCGGATCTTTCGGAAAATAAGCCTTTTCCGAAAGATCCCTTAGTCCTTATTTTAAGAGGAGTTAATAAGAAACAACAGATTGTGGGTTTTATGAATATTTTGTATGAAACCTTGGAGCTTTTGTTTGCTATCAACATGAGCTGTTTCAAAGTAAAAAAAAAAAGAGCAGATCATTAATGTCAATCTGCCTGTGCTTTTTAATTTATTTTTTCTATCAAGATGAAATGCTGTGCTACCTCTGGAAGGAATGAAGACTGAAGACAGCAGGTATAGAAAAATCATTGGCAGGCATTTCCTTGGAATATATTTTAAGTTTATTTAAGTGTGTGTGTGTGAGAGAGAGACATTTCTCTCTCTATATATAAAAAAACTTTTCCTGTGGGATGATAGAATGATGTCATCACATGGCTCTGTGTCCCACAGGCTCTGTCCTTGCATGGTCTCCCTGCTCTAACACTGTTCGGGGATGGCAAAGCCACCTGGCAGCCCAGCTTGGGCAGATTCCGCCTCCCAAGGGTCCTGCCTGCTCAGACCCGGCTGCAGCCTTTTGGGCAGCCCGCCCCGGCCCAGGGGCTGCTTCAGCTCGTGTGAGGCCTGGGGCTCAGGAGAAGCACCAGGTGCATGCGAGTCCCTCTATGCCCCAGGTCTCCCACCACCCCAACCTTCTGTGCCCCAAGTGGCTGCATCCTGAGCCCAGCGCCGAGCCGCCCAGTGAGACTGAAGTCCAGCCCATTTTCCAAGCCCAGACTGGCTCCTTCCCACCCAGCCATGTGCGGGGCTGCAGCAGCAAGTGGTGCTTCTGCAAGGTGGGCAAACAGGCGCCCAGCAGCACTGACCTGAGTGGCCCAGGTTCCCTTTGCCTGGCACTGCAGCCTCTTCCTCCCTCCTCCCCCATGCGATTGGAGCATCAATGCTGGCTTCCCGCCTCGGGGGAGAGGGAGGGAGAGAGAGCCCTGAGCTTTGCTGTGCGGGGAAGAAGCGCTTTCCTCCTGGGCTGGGGAAACAGCAGTGAGTGAGTGCATTGTCCAGAATCTGCCTAATGGGAGCAGCGTGGGGGGCGGCATGCCTAGGACCAGTGCAAGGCCCAAAGACCAGTAAATGCTCCCACCCTTTCCACCACCACCCCCAGCCCACTCCTGCCCCTTCCCTCTGGCCAGACACCCTGCTCCCCTCCCCCTGCCCACAGCCCGCTCCTGCCCCACTCCCCCCAGCCAGACACCCTGCCCCAATCCCCCCAACCAGACACCCTTCCCCCAGCCTGGTCCTGCCCCACTCTCCCCACCAGACACCCTGCACCCAGCCCGCTCCTGACCCAATCCCCACAGCCAGACACCCTGCCCTGCTCTCCCAGCCAGACATTCTTCCCCAATCCTCCCAGCCAGACACCCTTCCCCCAGCCTGCTCCTGCCCCCTCCCCCTGGCCAGACACCCATCCCTGCTCCCCCAGCCAGACACTCTGCCCTCAGACTGCTCCTGCTCCCCTCCCCTCAGCCAGACACTCTGCCCCCTCCTTCCTGCCAGACACTGTGCCCCCAGCCTGCTTCTGTGACTGGGGGGAAAGCCAGGCCCAGAGCAGCTTTGGCCTGCCCCTCCGGCAACAGGGGGAAGAGCTAGATGCCACCTCATTCCAGCCCCTTCCCCTTGTGGCCAAGGGGGGATGCGAAGAGTCAGGGCCGAGGGGAGACAGAGGCTCATCGGGGAGTGGGGCGTCCAAGATCCAGGGTGGTCTTGGGGTTGGGACGGCACCGGGGTCAGGCCCTCCCTGGTGACCGGGGCAGGGGAGAAGAGCTGGGGATGGGGCAGCCTTGAGACCTCCTCTTTGGCAGGGAGAATGAGAAGAACCTTGTCCTGGCCTCTCCTGTCAGACAGGGGAAGAGCTGGGCCTGGCATGGTCTTGGCTCAGCCCCTCCTGGTGGCTGTGAAGGGAAAAGAGCCAGGGCCAGGTGGGGGGCCCAAGAGTTGGTGTGGCCTTGGATCTGGGCCCTCCCTGGCAGCCAGGGGCAGGAGGGAAGAGCCAGGACCAGGGCAGACTTGGACCCTCCCTGGCAGTGGAAGAGGGAAGGGGGAAGAGCTGGGGCCGGGTGGTCTCGGCCCTGGGCCGTCCACGGCCCAGAAGGGAGTTGGAGAGCATAGCGAGCAGGGGACACAGCCCCCTAGCAAAATGAAAAATAAGGAATCCTGTTTTGTACTTTGCTTTGTGTGTATGGTTTGTTTATTTATTTTCAGTAATGTGGACTGTTCTCAAACCCTTCGTCCACACCTAGACTGTAAAATCTTATTCTCTTATTTTGTATTTATGTAACACCTGGGCTATGTCTCTACTGCGCTGTTTTCAGCAATAAATATGCAAATAAGATGAAGCGTGGAATATCACTGCACCCCATTTGCATAATTAATGAGTGGCTGCTTTTTGCACAAGAGGCTTTTGTGCAAGAGCCATTTTTCCTGAAAAAAAGTGGAAGAACAGCTCTTGTGCAAGAGGGGGGTTTCGTGCAAAAAAGAGCTGTGTAGACGTGTCCTTTTTGCGCAAAAGCCTCTTGCACAAAAATGGAGCTTCATTAATTATGCAACTGAGGCATGGCAATATTCCATGCTTCACCTCATTTGCATATTTTTTGCACAAGAGAGGGCAGTGTAGACACAGCCATAGTGTAAAGGCGCTCCAAACTAAATAAAGGCTCTGGGTCTACTTTCATGCTAGTAATACCAATTATGCCAGACTGGAATTGTGAACATGAACCAAGCATGTGTTTTAAAATCAGTATTGTTTGGATATTTGTCAATGAGAACTTTTAGCCTGATTTTCGAAAGTGCTGAGCATCTGTCTATTTTGGTAGTTTAAATATGGATTTAGGAGTCTAATTTAGGGGTTTCAAAAAACCATTTTTTGAAAAACTTTGTACTAATATTGTCCAATGGGAAGGTTGAATCACATTAGATAACATAAAATATCCTTTCTTGGTAACCACAGACTTTTGTCCAAACTTGCACTAAACCTAACTAGAACCCTTTGCAGGTCTGAAGAAATCAGGGTAATTCACATTTTCCTTATTTTTTTTAATGTTCTCATGCCTCTTCTTTCCAGCATTCCAGAAGGAGCTGAATGCAGAGATTTCATCTGAAGCCCATTGAACTCAATGCAAGTCATTCTATATGATTCTGTGAACTTTGGAAGAAGAACTTAGACTGAGATATCAAAGGTATTTAGGTGCTTAACTCCAGTGAGATGAATATTTTGCACAGTCTGCTTTTGGAGATTTTCTAGCGTGATCAAAAGTAGCAAGTAAGGAAAATCTCAAGAGAAAATCTCCCATCCCAAATTCACACACACCAGAAGTCTGAATAATTTGCATAAGTTTCTAACTCATGTACAGAAATATACCTCCAAACCTTTCTTAGTTTACCCAGCAGTATTAAAAATACTGTTTGTAGTGTAACAACTCTTTATGACTCATTTTGAAACAGATTAGAGGAGTCATAATTATATTAGAATCTAAAATTTATAGTAAAATATTTCTGATATCACAATAATAAATATTAGCTACTTGGATTTCCAAATGTTATAATTCTGGCATCTAATTTTGTGACTATTCCAAATAATTTGCAACTCTATGGTCAGGATGGCGACTGGGAAGCTGAGTAGCAAGTTTTTCTTATGAGACATTCTGTGGTGCTAAGAATCAACTTTACATGACATGAATATTACATATTGTATGGGTCAGGAGTCTCACAAAATGACCTGCTGTACTTCACTTTTCCCAAGCTTAAAACAAAGGGCTGTTTTGTTGTTGTATCATTGTAATGCGTTGCAGAGAATGTCACTCATCCAAGCAGCCAGTAGAAATATTAGACATTTTACATGCTTGGTTAGTTTTCCAGCATGTTCACTGTCAAAACAATGAAGGAGAAGAAGGTATGCACATGAAAAACACAAATAGATTTAAAGGTCTTTCTTGACTCTTTTAGATCTCGTAATTGTACACTTGGGACAGATGCTACTGAACTAGTGGATAGAGTCAGTAGTATACTGCCAGAGGGCATCTGGGTTTTTGATGACTCACTTGAAATTTGGGCACTAAAATCCCCAAATAAGATGTCTTTGAACCCCAATTTTAAAATGGAGTTTAATGAAGTCACATTCCAAGTGTTCTCAGTGGCACTGGTAATTTAGCACTGGGGGGTATGTCTAGACTGCATCCCTCTGTCGGCAAGGAGGTTTACAGGATCTGTCAAAAAAGGCTTTCTTTCTCGACAGATCCCCCTCTAGACTGCTGCTTTTTGCCAACAAAGTGCTGAGTCACCAAAAATGGTGGCCATTTTTATGCAAATTAAGCACGGGATATTTAAATCCCCGCTTCATTTGCAATGTCAACCTGCCTAATCTGCATCCCTCTGCCGACAGAGGGATGAAGTCTAGACATACCCTGGGAGAAAAACAATGTCAGATACAGTAGACTACTTCAAAAAGTCTTCCCCCCCCCCATTTTTGACATTTTGATATGTTTCTAGGACTATTTTCATGTGAAGTAGCTCTGGACACCTGTGAGAACAAACAGACTTCAGTGGAACTGGGTGAGCTAACAGTTCACTAAGAAAATAAGTTTCTTATGTACTAATTAGTGTGTTTTTGAAAAATAATATACATTGAGCTATTAATCAATATCCTTCACTATCATAGTGGTGTCTGATGTGTTCAGTGTCAGGCACACGAAAGAAATGAGGGATCTGAATAATCTTTAAAACTTACAAAACTGATCAAGATATAAGGCCTTTTCTGTGGGAAAATATAAGGTCTCAAAGGGTTACATCATTCTAAACAAGTACTTGCTACATTACAAGCCCTGAGACATCCTAACAATTAGGAATTGTTCTTATTGCAAATGACATGTTTATTTTAGCAATGAATATTATTAGCTGATTATTAGAGACACAAGGTGGGTGAGGTAATAGCTTTAGTTGAACCAATTTTTGTTGCTGAGAGTTGGTCCAATAAAAGATATTGCCTCACCTCACCATCCTGGAACCAACATGGCTACCACAAGACTGCATTTGCTAATTGTGCAACTTCTTTGTTCATTATACAGGCAATTTATTTTCTTTTCCTTGCACTTCTGATTACATCTTTGAACATAAAATTCAGTGTCCTTGAGCTTCAAAGGGGTTGCCATAGCTTATGCTAAAAGCAGTAATAGAAGTGAAATGCTGAGAACTCTATGCCATTAGGTGAGAAAGAAGCACTGGGAAAATAGCAAATGTTTTCAAAATTGTTATTTTAAAGATCATTACACACAAATTGTATTTGGATGGCAGATTCTAGGATTGTGCATAGGAGTTCTCTGAGTCATCCAGATGTCAGAGGTCTGAACCCTGAATAAAGGTGCAGGGTAATTACTGCTGAGACAGTGACACATGCAACTTGTTAACACCAACTAGGAATATAAGAGGTTTGAAAGTCTCCCTCAGTGGGACAGAATAGCTTTTGCATGGGTAACATACTAACAGCCAATCATAGGGAGATGCTGAAATTTTCAATTCTGTTGTTGAACTACCAGCAAGCCATTTCCAAATCCTGGCAAGGGAATAAGTTTGAACTATGTTCAGAATGGCTGTGATTCAACAAAACACTAAACCATGTGCCTAATTTGAAGCATGTGAGTAGTTTCACTGGCTTTAATGGGACTACTCATACATGTAAATGTGAGTGTTATCAACTGTAGTTAATAGAGTTAATGGCAATATCCCAATGGAAATAAAACAAAATTTGCAGGAAGCCACTTGGAAGCTCAGTTCTTACTGTTTATGGTGTATATTTTATATTTTATTTCTTAAGAATCTAAGTAATATGGAGGCATTCTAAATAGAAAGGGGTCTAAAAATTCTACATTTTCTGATAGCTGAATCAATATTTTCTGAGTAGGTAGGCTGTAGCTAATGTTACAGAAAACGGAACTGAATTTAAACTAAATGAACCATAAAGGTCTAAAAACAAAGATTATATGATTTCTAGTTTTTTCTCTGAGGCATATTCACCCGTTTACTGTTTTCTAAAGTTATACACACTTGTTTTCCAGTATACCAATGTGCAACAGAAGATGCACATTAATATCCTGGTGTTATGCTGAAAAATCATATGGATGATAAATAATGCTCCTGAATTTAAAATAACCAACCTTAGCCTGATCTTGTTGACACTACATCAGAACTATTTTCACCATGGCAAGTGGAGTTATGAGTAGTGTTAGAGAAGAATTTGGCCAATCAATTAGCATAGATGATCTGGGAAAAGTTAGAAGATGACAAGGGAAACAAAAAGTCTCATTTCAAGTCTCAGAGTCATAGTTCCAGAACCTCAATGATATTTAGGTGCATTGATTTCCATGGGCTATACCCACTTAAACATTGAGGATTTGAGCCATGTGGATGGACATGAATAATTCTCATGATTATTTAATGGGAGTTACATACATGTATCAAGAGGAAACTATCACATCTAATTAATCTTTCTCTATGAAACTAATTCAAGTATATTTTATGTGTGTAAATAAATGTGTGTGCATACATCCAAAGACCACATAAAGATGACATTCTTTCACAAACTTTACATGATAATTTTATTTTCAGTTTTCACTTCTTAAATTGTTTATCACAGGTCATTTTCCTTGTAATTCCATAAATATGAGGAACAAACTGGACACATTAATCTCTAATACAGGCCTGGAATAGGAGTTAATGAGCAAGAAGAAATAAATATACATATGAATACAGCAAAATAGAGTGTATAAGCATGTATACAGTGTTAACATACAGTATGAATAATGAGTGTGTCGAGTCATAAAAAGCTTATTGAATGTAGACACATTTATTGTCAACCTAACCATCTTTGGAATATGAATAGCACCTCTAACTAATAAATGATTGTCCAAAAATTTCTAGTCAAAATGTTCAAGTAAAAAATGTACAGTATTGAATTTTTTAAAAAAAAATCTTGTTAGTCAATAGGAGTGGCTACTGCATGTCTAATTATTGCATAGCAAATTCTGTTGGTAGGGAACAGAAGAAGTGTATTTTCAAAGAAGGCGCTGGGTGGAAAATGCACCAATATCTCACTTAAAGAAGGGTGCTTTTTCACACACAATTTTGAAAATGCACTCTATTCTTCCTGGTGAAACTTTCCCTTGGGTCATAGGCTAATGCATTTTTTTCTCTCTAATGTGTAGCTTCAGGCAGACTGAAACACATATACAAAAGGTACAAAAAGATAAAGTCAACCGCATGATGTTGTTGATTTAAATTTGACATTAATTACACTTCAAAAACTACACCAAGAGACATTTTCTAAAACCCCAATGTTGGCCCAACTGTTCAAGGTTCTATGTTTCTCCTGGTGACTGATGCACCTTCAATTTCCACTGAATTCACCGGAACTTAATGGCCTTCAGTGCCTCATAGACTCAGGCCATCGATGTATGTAATCGTTTAGATGAAATACAGCCCAAATTATATCATTTGTTCATAGAAAAGTGGTTCTCAAACTGTGGGTCATAATCACATATTAACATGGTGAGCATTAGAATTACTGGGACCCAGCACTGAAGCTGAAGACCTAGCTTTACCCCCGCCCAGGTTGGCAGGGACTGGACTTCTGGCTCTCTTCCATCACCACCTAGGGCAGAAGGGCTGGGGCTTCAGCACCCCTCCAGCTCCCACCTGAGCAATGGGGATCAGGCTCTGACATTCCCCTCTTGAGATTTATGTAATAACTTTGTTGTCAGAAGGGGGTTGTGGTGCAATGAAGTTTGAGAACCCCTGATCTATACAATATTTCTATAGTTAGATTATAAAAACACTCTTTTTTAATACAGCATTTACAATACCTGATGATATTTTGGGCCATATTGAACATGTGGGACGTGGTAGAACACCAGGGGTATTACATTGCTCTCTTTGAATGAATTTCTTGTATAAATAAACTAGAAGAAAATTAAAAATAATGAAATATATTTCTGTAGAAAAAATTCAGTTTCATTCATGTAAGTACTTTTTCTAGTTCACTTACAAATGTTTTATTTAGTATAGTAAAAGAACAATAAATATAAAGGGTTATGAACTGTGCTTGATAAATAAAACATTTGTAAGTGGATTAAAATACATATAAAATCTGCAAAGAAAAAAACCTTTCAAATAGATATGAAGAATGAAGACTACAATCTGCTGAAGAAAAGCTTAAAGAGAACTAGTTAACTTTCTTTTGGTTTAAGTAATATTTGTTCAGGTATTTATTTAAATATACCTTTTATATTTAATAATCTATATGTCTTACATAGACTATTAAAATACTATTACTATACAGCATGTGAAAATTAAGGACTGATTCATTAGGAAAATTATGCAGGCACAGTCTACTTTGCCATAGGTCACATAGCTAGTATTTATTATATTATATATAGTACCCCTGAGGACAGGTATATATAGTAAAAAAGTAGGGATGAAATCTTGCCTCCTTTGAAATGAATGGGAGTTTTGCCACTGACTTCATTGGGGGTCAGGATTTCACTGTCAGGGTCTGATCGATACCCCCTTGAATAGGAATCTATTGATTTCACTGGGCAACCCTATAATGGCAAGAATAGAGTTCTGGGCTGAAAATAAGGATATCCTTGGCAAGAAAGGCATCTATGCTGTTATACAAAAGGCATGAAGGGGACTAACTGCACCTTGGATCCAGTCTTACTTTCTGTGATCACTCTCCTCCCTGTAAAAAAAAAACAAAAACAGAGCAATAGCAAATCCCTTATTATTTCTGAAATAAAAGAAATACTGGTTTCAAACCTGTAAAATACATTACTGTAACATTTTCCCTTGGAGAAATGTGTAATATATATCTACCGACATTTCTTTAATTTGTTTCCAGTAATTATAGATATATAATTATAGATATATAATAACCTGATTCTCTCTATCCCAGTAATTATAGATATATAATAACCTGTTATATCTGAGCCAAAAGTCAACAGGACACTTCATTTAGGTGTGATACCATAGTAAGTATTAAAAGTGAAGATATGTGTAAAAACCCAAGCTAGTCAAGGGTCAAATCTTCCCCTGGTGGGCCAATGCTACAGCTGGTGGTCAACAGAGAAATCCCAGATTTCTGAGACTCTGATCCTAAATTTGCAATGTTTGTTTTAAATAATAATAAAATAAAAATATTACCATTACAGAGTTTTAAAATATTTGGGAGGCTTTCTAATTATTTGCTAACATTCTTTAGGGGTTGTCTAAAGTGTAATTGATAGAAGATGACAGAACAAGAATACCAAATTGCAGAAGAAGAATATGCAATTTATGCTGAAAAAGATTTTCTACATGTTAAATGCAAAAGAACAGGCATACACTAATATCAAAAAAGTACAACTAAAGATTACATAGAACATTTATTAAAAATGAAATGCTGTATTTGGTAGAAACCAATAAAAGCTCCATTTATATGCCTGTATAGGAGTAAAAAAAATAGTTACCTATAGAGAAATTGGCAAAAGTTGCCTTCATCCCATTTTTGCACTATGTAAAAATGTCAGCCTAACATACAGCAAGGTAGTCTGATTTTGCTTACTGAAACCAATTGTACAACTACTATTGACATCATCATTGGGATCAAAGGTTGGCCCATTACATTAACATTGAAACAAATCTCCCTTATCCTCACTGAAAAGGCTTAGCAGAAATACAAGAGTCAGAAAAGGAAGAGACTTGATATGAAATCTGATCCTACTGAAATCAATGGGAGTTTTGCCACTGACTTCTACAACAGGATTTCACCCTGTAAAGAAGAGCAATGTTTAAAATCATGACAATGAAAAGAGACCTTGCAGAACTTGCAGGATAGTTCACAATCCATGCTCTTTAGTGTGGAGGGCTCTGGTATGTGGCTTTTTATGACAGAAGGTTTAATAGCAGAAAGTGAGTTTGGGAATAGTCCAGAAGTGGAGATAGCCTGAAATAATTCAATGAGAAGAGGGTTGCTGTTGCATTAAAACTTGAAAAAAAAAAAAGAAATAACCAGACTCATTGGTGTGAACCATTTCTTTGTAGTTAAAAAGGACAGTACAGAGGGAGAGAAAGCCAAAAATAAGAAGAATTAACTGCACGTGAAACTCTGTTTTTAAGAGGTGATTAAAAAAATAGCCATGTTGTAGCATGACTAACACCACTGCATATTGCTGTGGGCCTGAACCTCACACTAGTATAAAATTTCAGTGGTGTTCAGAAAAGGGTAACAAAAATGATTAAGGGTTTGGAATGGGTCCCAGATGTAGAGAGATTAAAAAGACATGGACTTTTCAGCTTAGAAAAGAGAACACTAAGGGGGGATATGATAGAGGTCTATAAAATCATGACTAGTGTGGAAAAAGTGAATACAGAAAAGTTATTTGCTTGTTCCCATAACCTAAGAACTAGAGGTCAGTAAATGAAATTAATAGGTAGCAGGTTTAAAACAAACGAAAGGAAGTTTTTCTTCACACAGTGCACAGTCAACCTGTGGAACTCCTTGACAGAGGATGTTGTGAAGACCAGGACTTTAACAGGGTTCAAAAAAGAGCTAGATACATTTTTGGAGGTTAGGTCCATCAATGGCTACCCTCAATGGATAGAAATGGTGTCCCTAGCCTCTGTTTGTCACAGGCTGGAAATGGATGATAGGAGAGGAATTGTGTGATGATTACCTGTTCTGTTCACTCCCTCTGGGACACCTCTGGGCATTGGCCACTGTTGGAAGATAGGATACTGGACTAGATGGACATTTGGTCTGACTCAGTATGGCCGCTCTTATGTTATTCTTATATTACACCTGTGTAATATGAGAACCCAAACTGACATGCATCAAGGGAGACTAACTCTATGGCAGAGGTCCAACAAAAAGAGGCCGAGGGCAGCACTAACCTAAGTGCTCTGGGACAGAAATCATCACCTGTTTATTCTGAAAGCTATTATCCAGTGCTTCAGAAATCAGTTTCATCAAGTAAAGGGCTTGTCTATTTGCTGCTGATATTGAGTATTTACCATTTATGAAGATGAAAAGCACCTTTTTCCTATAGATTACACCACTTTGGTTAGCAGTTTCGTAAGACAATGGAGGGAGAAAATATTAATAAGGAAAATGCCAAATGACCCATTTGTCACCAATCTGAGAATCAAAGGGCCTCATCCAGGAAGGTGCTGAGACCTGTTTAATAGTACTATGCTCAGCACCCTTCACTTCCAAAATAAAGAGGGAGTTGCTTAGCGTTTCCCAGAATTAGGAACAAAAAGAGGTGCAGAACACTAAAAAAGTTACTAATAGTACTACTTAAGAAATAAGGTACTTCTTAGCATAAGTAAGGATGCCACAGTGTGGCCCTTAGGCACAGTTTAACTTATTCCAATGTTTTGATCTTTCTGAAGCAAGGCAAGGCAGTGCAGAAACTGTGACCAAGCCCCTGTGGGGACATAGCCATGACTACCTATTACACAGCACTGAATCTACTCTTAATTCAGCCCAAAGTGAGTAACAATAGGGTTTTTTTCTTCAAGATTTGCTTGTCCTATGCATTAGACATTACTGAGATTCCTATAAAATCACTAGATTTTTCTCTTAATTGTCCAGCTTTGCTGAAAGAGCATTGGCAAATGTCAATTTACCTTTCTGCACAGCATTGGAAGTAGATTCAGTATACTACTGAAAACAATGCTGAATTGTTGAAAGGAAGGACAAAGTGTTGCTTCTGCTATGCAATACATTGTAGGTTAAATATAATAGCACATCAAAAGCAAAAAAAACCCAAAAAAACCTGATGTAAATAATCAAAGTATTTACATAAAAAAATAATCAGAGTATTAGGGCAAGTCTACCTTAAATGTACACACAACTGCCCAATTTTTCACAGATTTATTTATTTATTTATGTTATATGAGAAATGTATCTGAAATTTCATCTTCTGCTTAGTTTATCAGTCTGTTTAATATGTTCATAAAAAGGGACATATTAAAATGTACTGCAAAATAGCACGTTTTTTTTCTGAATCAAGTGTCAATAGTGCATAACTAGTTCACAAATGTTGCATGAATCAGCCCTTTAATTTTCACAATTTGAGATGCATGCATACGGAGGTGCCTCCCTTCGATATTTATGAATAGCACCTTTCTTTACTCACCTAAATAAAACAGAAATATTTTAATTTCACATACCATCATTTTGAAACTTCTACAAACATCAAATTAGCTTTTAGTATTAACTTTCAAGATAAATCATAAGCAGATACTGTTTAATATTTGTACTTTTGTACTCGTTTAAGAAAAAAATGTATTTTTCAATTGAAATTGAATATGCATTTTATGCATACGGGTACAAAACCAAAATCCAGTAAAAAAAGAAAAAGTATACCACAGGCAGTAACAATGCCAGGTTTCCCACCCTGCACTGTCAATATGTCTCAATTATTTTACAGAGGGTTCAGTTCTTGGCCTCTCTGCTCATATAGTCAACAAAGGAGTTAGTTTAGACTAGTGTTGGGAGGGTAGATGAGAATTGTAATTAGGTTACCCGGGCACAAGGACCCAAAGTTAAGTCTTAAAATTCCTTTTGCATAGGCTATCAAAGATAATGACCTTCTGTGAATAAACATATGGCTGTGATTTGAATTAATTACCAAAGGACTGATTGATCCAAAGCCCACTGAAATTAATGAAAAGACTCACTTTGACTTCAGTGGATATTGGATTAGGTCATGGGAGATAAAAAGCTGAACCATTCCTATCCCCTGAACCAGTTAGTCCCTCTCATTAATTTAAGTCTACATATCTAGTGAATGAAATGGTAACTACCCTTACAAGCTATGTACCATTGACATGTTCATCTTTTCTTTTTTAATACACACAGCTTTTTAAGCTAGTTTGGATTTATGCAGCCTGAGTGTTCTCAGAGTTAAAAAGTAACTGCTTAAATATGTGACCAGAGGACAAAATATTTTGGTGGGGAGAAGTTGACAGGCACTGGCAGTCCAGAGGGTTAAGACAGATGGCTTCTGAAACAAGACTAAACACATACTGTTGCATTAGAAGTTATTTTGGAACAAGATAATTTGTCATGGAAGACCGTAAAGTCTAACTTTATCTGACCTATACTGTCCATAGTCATAGCACATGTGGACTCATGTGAATAGAGTCGTTGTCTCTGAAACCTACAATTCTCATCACCAAAATAAATAAACAAACTGTAGATGGCAATTTGTCTGGAATCTTGGCATTGGGCAAATTTTTGTTCTCATCCAGTATTCTGGCTGATCATTATTTCTACAAAACCTGGCCTCTGTCTCAACAAAATACTTGTAATAGAAGTAAAAAACATTGACATCTGAGCCATATTTCATATTAAATATTAGTTTCCCTTTCTGAAGTATCATTGAGTACTTTGTCAGCCCTGTTGGCAGCCTCCTCGTTCTCATTGTTGGTCAAAGGTTCTGCTTCCTTGGGATCAGCATTCTTTAATGCTTTCTGTTTTTCATCTTCTAACTTCTTTTCTTTTGCCAAAAGCCTGTAGTTGATGGCATTACCGATGAATAACCAAATGCTTGCCACAATCACAATTGATCCACAGACAATATACATATATTTATATTCTCCAGTTATATCCACCAACCAACCTAAAAAGACAGAAACAAAAGGAGAATAAAACTTGAAAATATACTGACGGTAGACAGAAATAAATTCCAGGTCCTTCCTGCTGGTATTATCAAGAAATATGCTGCATTAAAAGTATTTTCAGTGCTATAGAAGTTGTCCAAGATTCGGCATTTTCATAGATGGATGTACAGTGCAACACTAACACATCTTATATTAGCTAGATTGGCATGTATTGCATTTGATATCTGTAGTGAAATAACTGAAAGACTAAGGACATACAGTCTAGTCAATAATAGTAGATTGTATATTTTTCTGCTCAGGGCTGAATTCCTCCCTCCCCCGTACTGTTGTTTTGAAATGAATGTCTCTCAGTGGGGGGAAGGGACCACTTGCAGACAAGAGGCTGGAAAGGTGTCTGCTTTCTCAGCTGCTGTCACCATGGGTCATTGTGCAGTTGCTATTTATGCTCCATTTATTCTGACCCCAAAGACAGAATATTTCACCTGAGTGTGCAGACACCACTGCCATGAAAACTGAGTTTCAAACTCTGAAGTGAGTCCCCAAACTTGTACAGGTAATTCTTCCTCACCTCATCAATGGAAATCAAATTTGGGACATCATGTCTTAACACATGAGTTATTAGTAGCTAAAAGAATGTGCTCTGCTATTCAAGGTTGTATCCGGATTATTAATCTCTAGCTGGCCTTACCAGTATCAGAAGGGGACAGAGTGTCACAATGAGCAGGCATGATTAATATACATAAGCCATTTGGCTCAAAGAAAAAATGTATTCTGACTACCTTTTCACAGTGAGTCATTCTTGTATTTCTGTTGCATTTCTAAACTTCTGTTGCAAATCTCCCAGTAAAGAAAAGAGCATAAACACATATTTTAATTTAAGCACATGAGTAGCCTTATTGAAGGGTTTATTAATATAATTTAAGCACGTGCTTAAATGCTTTTTTGAACAGTGGACATACTAACTAGACCTGACTGAAGCTTGGAATTTCTGTTCTGTGGGAAACTGCAAAATTTAAAAACAAATTTTCCATATCAGAATAAAGTTGATGTTTTTTCAGTAGCCTGCTAAATGAGGAATTTCCTATTTGAGGAAAAATACTGTTTTAATCAATCTAAAGGTTTTGTTTCTATTCTGATTTATCTATATTTGTATAATTTTATATATTTTAAAATTGGATTTTAATTATTTTTATAATATAACATAATAGAAAATTAGAATATATATAATTTGAAAACAAAAAAAATCAAATGTTTCATTCTGATAAGTTCAAAATGTTTAATTTTTTTCCAAAGGGAAATTTTGTCAACATCAACAATTTCTATTGAAAAAGTGTTCTACTTGAAAATGTTTGACCTGCTTGAATAAAAACCTTATATACATTTTATAATGCATTTAAAGGTAGTAATATTTTAGTTAACACAATAAGACCTTTAAAGATAACACACAGTGGTTACCCTATATAAAGTTAGTAGTTTTGCCTTAAATAATAGACAAGTTTACCTTGGTATTGGCAGTATTACTGAATATAAGTAAAATAATTTATATATTGAGCTATTAATAATATAGTACCACAAAATATTAACATATTGTTAAAACTTAGGTAGATATTCCAAACAATTTGCTAGTTTTAATGGTGCTCCTGTCTCATAGAACTTTTAGCAAAATGAACTTATTGTTCACGCATGGTATTATCATAATATATTAAGAGATCTGAACAGATAAAAACTGGAATATGAGCTTTTCAGTGCATTTATCCCTATTTTGTTTTCTCTGTGGGAGTAGATTAACAAAGATATATCCAAAATACATCCTTTAAAAAAATCCACATAACAAATAAGAAAATAAAATAGCTGAATACTTTAACATTACATTAATATTAGACTTAATATTGATACTGATTTCAAAAATGCTTGAGGGGACTGGATTTTATTAGTCAGAGACCAAGTTCCTCCACTAGGTGGCATGCCAAGTGCCTGTGTTAGAGGAATCTATGTGTTCCAACATCAGTAAGCATAAGATGAGATCAGATTCATTTGGTATTACCTGATAACTGTGAAATATTAATTTTAGTAAAATAAAGATTATATGTTACAATCAGATAGCATCATTTAAATTTGCATTAAGAGATAAGTTCAACAAATGTTATTTCAGTACAAATCATAGTCTGTGTCCTGGAAATATTTAGGGTGCGTCGACACTGCACTGTTTCTTCGAGATAACTATCATTATTTAGAAATAACAATGTGAGCATCTACACAGCCATTCCATTATTTCAAAATAATTTTGAAATAATGGACAGCTTATTCCAAAACCTGTAAACCTCATTCTATGAGGAATAATGCCTATTTCCAAAATAGCTATTTCGAAATAAGGCGTGTGTAGAGGCTCCACTGCTTCTGTTTTGAAATATCCCCTCACCAGGGCCATTCTAAGTTATTTCTCCCCAGTGTCTCCTGGGGCTGTAAATTGAGATAGCATGACTATATTAGGGAAGCCTGCCTTGGACTAATTTTGAGGTTTCCCTGCAGTTTAGACGTGCTATTTCGAAATAAACTATTTTGGATTAATTATTCCAGAATAGCTTATTTTGAAATAAGCATGCAGTGTAGTGCCCACATGAGCAGTCCCAATGACTTCAATGATTGTACTTACACTTGAGCATGTAACTGCTTGCAGCATTAGGATCTACACTGATAATTCATACCTACAAAATGTAATATTGTTTAGTTCAATTGTATATATTTGTATATATTTAGTTCAAATTAATATTTGGTCTGTGAGTTTACAATTGGATTTGAGCATCTAATCCCCTTAATAACATCTTTTGAAAATCCCATCTCTATATCATAATTCTGAAAGTGATTAGTATACGAAAATTAACGCTATCTTTTTTTTAATGAGGAACAATACTCCGCTTAGTGCTCTGAGGTCAGCATCCATCAAGGCCCTTTTGTGCATGAACCTTTGTTGGCTTTGTCTACACTATAAGGTTTTTGTGGCAGAGAGTATGCTAATGACGGACTCATTAGCATGAGTCACGATGTCATTAGGATAAGGATCTTGCACAAAAGGAGGTTTCTGAGTAAAACAGAAGCAGCTACACTGCTTCTTTTTTCGCAAAAACCCCTTGCTCAAAAAGCATCGGCAGAAAATATGCTAATGACATCGCGACTCATGCTAATGAGTCCATCATTAGCATACACTCTGCCGCAAAAAGCTTGTGGTGTAGACACAACCCTTGTGAGAATCTTATTTCACTAACCTCCATTGTGCTTGGGGATTAAAGTAGTGGGGATATGTCTACACTACAGCGTTATTTCAAAATATCTTATTTCGAAATAGTTAATTTGAAATAAGTTATTTTGAAATAACACGTCTACACAAAAAATGCATTTCGAAATAGCGTTTTGCTATTTTGAAATAGCGCGTCCACACTGAGTGGACTCTGAATCGCATTTAAGGCCGGCCGGAACCGGTCCAGCAGGGCATCAGGTCAGGAGTTACTTTGTGTGGCTGCTGCCTGAGGCTATCTGAGGCCTGTGCTTAAAGGGACTCCCCCTGCACAGCCGGTTCTCAGGTTTTCCTGCTTGCTTGCCTACCTCAATGAGAGACAGAAAAGCATTTTGTCTCTGCATGCTCTGGTTGCCCTCACTCGGGACACCACAGCACTCTGCAACATGGAGCCAGAGATGCCCCTGGGCACTCTGGTGCTTCTCGTGGACGCATTGCTGTGAGCCTGGCTGCACTTTCTGCAGGCTGCCATCCGGGAGGTCCATCGGGGGGCTGTCAGTATCCAGGAGGCCCTGTGAGAGAGCTTCCATCCTGAGGAGCACTAAGAGCCTCCCTGGGCTATCCCACTGGGGGCTTGTGCCTCATTCCTCCCTCACGTCCTTCCACTTACCCCTCCCTAACCCCCCTTCCTGATGTCAAATAAAATACATATATTTTCATGAACACAAACTCTCTAACAAAACTGGGGGGGGGATGAAACTCTGGTGAGACTGGGGAAAGGAGGTGGGAGAGGGGAGAAGAGCGGGTGGGGGAGGGGAGGGGAAAACCTGGGAGGAGGAGCTGGAAGGGGGAAGCAAGAGGAAGAAGGGGAAGGGGAAGCTCAGGGCTCAGGGTTGGGGGTCTCGCCGGACCAACTTGATTTTCATGCAAACCTGCTTCTGGGTTCGCATGTGGCCTTTGGTGGCCAGGCTGGCAGCTATCCTGACATAGATGGCTGCATTCCTCCATCTAGTGCGGAGATCATGGACGTTGGGGGCATCCCCCCCAAACCTGAATAAGGTCCATGATCTCCACCCTGGACCAGGAAGGTGCCCACCTTCTCTGGGCCCTGGCAGGCTCCTGGGAGCTGGCAGACTGCTCCTGGGAAGCGGTAGAGGGCTGGCTGCCAGTGGCTTTCTGGCTTATGTTTTGGGGCCATTTGGTCAGGGGCAGTGACTGCGGGCTCTGGGTTGACAGGCTTGGAGCTGGCACAGGCCCTGTGGCCAGAGTCAACCCCTTTAAGGGCTCTGGGGAGGAGGGAGGGAGAGGAGTGTTCTTGGTTGAAGCTGGAGTGGCCACCAGGGCACCCTGGGAAGGCTGGAGGCCCTCTATTTCGAAATAAGTGTCTACACAGCACTTATTTTGAAATAGCTATTTTGAATTTAGCGTTATTCCTCGTGGAATGAGGTTTACCAAATTCGAAATAAGCACTCCGCTATTTCAAAATAGCAGTTTGGCTGTGTAGATGCTAGTAACGTTATTTCAAAATAACGGCTGTTATTTCGAAATAATTTTGTTGTGTAGACATACCCTAAGATAGTAAAGTAGCATGTGAGAAGCTCTAAAATTACTATATATAGATATCATTTTATTTTTAAGCAGCCACTGGTTCAGCAGCCATTGGTTAGTGAAATTGGGGTCATTTTGTGAAACAGCAACTACAGCAGTAGCTTCTTTGCTGTGCGGAATGGAGTCCCATGAATGGAACCAATTTCAGAGAGAGAAGGAGCTGTGCTGGCAAGGATGTAGCAGAAGCACCACTATGGAAGAGATGCTCTCAGCATGGCTATCTACGTAGGGGCACGTCTAGACTTGCTTTCACTTTTGAAAGAAGATATGCAAATTTGGTGCGAATTTGCATATCTTCTTCCGAGCGGTTTTTCGAAAGAGGTTCTTTCGAAAAAGAAAGTAGTCTAGATGCAGTTCTTTGAAGAGAAAAAAACCTTTTTCAAAAAAAACGTTCTTCCTAAAAAAATGAGATTTACATATTTCTTTCGAAAAAGGGTTTTTTTTCAAAAGAACCGCATCTAAATTACTTTCTTTTCCGAAAGAACCTCTTTTGAAAAAGCGATCAGAAGAAGATATGCAAATTCACGCCGAATTTGCATATCTTCTTTCGAAAGTGAAAGCAAGTCTAGACGTGCCCTAGTAAAGTGCTTGAAAAAAAGGACTGGTAGACTAGCTCTGAAAGCAAATATTGTCTTATCATAGCTTGCCTATGTCTGAGTTTCTAACTATTTAGCTACATACCTAGTGATATACACCATGCACACTACCTACCATGAATGCCTAGGCAATATAATCTAAATCTGTGAAATGCCAGAAAAGAAAAGTAATGTTGAAGACATAAATGCAAAAGAACAAGCAGTGAATACATTACAGTTCTTGTGGCAACATAAACATGCATGTCTAATACTTTAGATTAATATTATAATAACTTCACTATTTACAGTCAGTCCAAAGACATCTAAAAGGAGAATAAAAAAGGAATCCTTACCTCCTAGAGGGGGGCCTATGAGAACAGGGCAGCACTCCACAACTGTGACAAGTCCCACTGCACTGGAAAACCTGGCAGCACCAACGAGATCCATCAACGATTCAAAAAGGACACTGCTAACCATTCCAAAAGCGAACCCAAAAAGTACAGCATAGGCCACCAGGCCTGTATAATCCTCTGCCAGTGGGCACATGATATGACATATGCCATTATACAAGACAGCAAAACTAAAGAAATACTGGATTTTGGGCCGGATATATTTGGAGTTTGCGACAAGTCCCATTGAAGGCCTAGCAAACATGTCTACAAAAGCTAGGATAGACAGCAGAAAAGCAGCTGAATATTCATCAATTCCCTTGTGTTTGGCATAAGGAGCTAAGAATACTATTGGGGCAAAGAAGCCAACAAACATAATAACATTTCCTGACAAATAAACTTGAAATCCTCTATGTTTAAAGAGGGATAAATCTAAGTATTTATTCAGGGTTTGCCAGAATGATTTCTTGCTATTCATGTGCAAGTCAGTATCTCCTGCTCCCTTCTCAACATCTTTTTTCACAGGAGGAACTTGTTTTGGTTCAACAGGTCTCATAAGTGACCCAGCCACACAGCAGTTCAGAAGAAGTCCTCCCAGAATGAGAAAGCTTCCTTTCCATCCAAATACATTAAAGAGGAATTGATTGAGAGGTGCCAGTGTGCTCAAAAATACTGGACTTCCAGCCATGGCCAGTCCATTAGCAATGGGACGCTTCTTATAGAAATACTTGCCAATCATAGTCAAGGCAGGCTGCAAGTTGAAGGCTAGGCCAAGACCTAAACAGGAAAAGAACCCATTGTTATTGCATGTAATACATTGAAAACCTTTCATGATAATCAGGCAAAATTATTCAAAAAACCTAAAATGCCATTTAGAGATTCCCAGTGAAGATAAAAAGCTATTGGCAATGGAAAATGAAAGACCTTGAATACACCATTTTTGTATTTTACTAAGCTGTAGAATAATTCTTTCCTGGTTCATTTAACAAAAGTTATTAAATGTCACCTCATCTACAAAAGAGAGCAGATTATATTTAGAAGTATAAATCCACTGCCTTTTATCCCTGTATCCCTTTTTAAGGTTGAACATGTATTCAAAGTCTGAGAGGGGTAGCCGTGTTCATCTGTAACTTTAAAAACAATCAGTAGTCCCTTGGCACCTTAGGGCATGTCTACACTCGGGAGTTATTTCGAAATAACTTTCCTTAATTCGAAATAACACGGTGCGTGTCCACACAGCAAGCCCATTATATCGGAATTATTTCAAAATAACGGGCTTGTTATTTCCAAATAATAACCCCTGCTTGTGATGAAGAATAACATTTATTTCAAAACTGTTATTTCAAAATAGTGTTAGTGTGGACACTCAGTTGCTGTTATTTCCAAATATTTCAAGCTGCACTTGTGGTCACTCTGGCCACACTCCTGACAACTCCAATGCTCCCATTCTCCTGCAGTCTTTAAAGCTTCAGGCAGGAGGGAAAGGGCTTGTGGCATCAGGACAGCATTGCTAGCCTCGTGCCACACAGCAGCTTGTCTGTGAGCCATGGAAGACACCAGTGCTCCCTGCGAGGCCCCCCTGGTTGACAGCATGTCTGCAGCCACCTCCGAAGCCTCTGTCCAGGGGTGAAAGAAGGCACGGGCCTGGACTGATGCGGAGATCCTGGATCTCATCGAAGTCTGGGGCGAGGAGATAAACATCCAGGATCTCTGCACCAGCAAGCAAAATGCAGATGCGTACAGCTGGATGGCTGCCAGAATGGATCAGGTACGGATGAATATTAAAGAACTGCTGCAGTCCTAAACAAAGGCCAGGAAGGAAAGTTCCCACTCTGGGGCAGCACCACAGACCTGCCGCTTTTACAAGCAGTCAGATGCCCTCCTGAGAGGAGGGCCAGTCACTTCCCCCCCACATTGTCAACTCCAGCCAAAATGCACCATCGTCAACCTTCACAAGGTCATTGGTTCAGAGATTTGGGCTAGGCTTCATGCACAGTGTCTCCTGGGATAACTGCCCTTGTCACTTTTCTTCACAGCTGGCCCAGCTGCGAGCGTGATGTGTCCACCACCTCCCACACCATCTTCTCGATCCCGTGAAAGCTGAAGGTGAAGGTGACCCCATGAGCACGTGGAGTGGGAACCTTGAGTCCCTCCGGAGCTCCAGGCTGACTGGAAACTGAGGCAGACAATGTAGAAACAGTTGTCATGCCATCACGAGGCCATGTGCTCCTCAGGCATCACCATCATGGAGCTCATGGTCATGGCTATAGACCGGTCCACCAGTCACTCCCCTCCACCCACCCCCTCCAACTCCCAGCACTTGCAACCACACCTGCACTCCCAATTCCCAGCACCTGCACCTGCCCCCCAACTCTCATCACCCACTCCCACCCCGCAACTCCCCACACCCACACCCCCACCTCCAAGCCTACACATCCCCAACGCCCAGCAATTGCATCTCTCCCCTGCACCTGCCCCTATGCCCCACATAGGCTGCTGAGGCCCACAAACATGTGGCGATGCAACCTCCTGGGCAGCTGTAGCCTCACAAAGGTGCCAGTCTCAATCCCATCCCTTAGCCCTTCCTCCCCCTTTCTCACCCTTTCCCCATTCCAGGTTCTTTCCCCAGTCCCTCCCCTGTTGTATATTCCCCAAATTAAAAATTATAGTTGTGTTCCAAACAAACAAGGCTTTATTATTTGGTTTTCAGGGAAGTGTGAGAAGGGAGGGCAAGGGAAGGGAGGGGTGGGAGAGGTAAGGTACACAGAGGCAATGAGGAGGCGTCTTGTGGGGAGGCCCAGAGGAGAGTTTCACAGCTGGCTTTGGCTGAAACTCTTCCTCCTAGATTCCCAGATGAGCACAGACCCCTGATGAGCTCGCCAAACAGCAACGGTGCTCAGCTGCTCAAAAGCCCTGACCAAGCACACAGACTCTGCTCCCTCCCCGCCCCGGGCAGGAAAGTCTCTCCCTTGTTTCACAAAGGTTGTGGGACACACAGCAGACTGCCACCACCTGGGGGATGTTTCAGTCACTGAGGTCCAAGTGGGTGAGGAGACTCTGCAACCTCTCCTTTAGATGGCAAAAGTCACCCTCCAAAATTATGCAGCACCTGCTGAGCTTGGTGTTGATGGTCTCTTTAATAGGGTTCAGCTTGCCCATGTAGGGCTTCATCAGCCAGGGAAACAAGGATTAGGCTGCATCACCCAGGATGCACATGGAGATGTCCACCTTCCTGACCCTGATGGTGCAGCTGGGGAGAAAAGTGGCGGCATGCATTCTGTGGAAGAGGCTCAAGTTCCTGAAGATGCAGGCATTATGTGCCTTCCCCAATCCCCTGATGTAAATGTCTGTGAACCAGCCTCTGTGGTCCACGAGGACCTGCAGCATGATAGAAAAATACCCCTTCCTATCTATATATTCAGAGGCATGTTGATCGAGGGCCAGGATGGGGATGTGGGTGCCATTAATGCCTCTACTGCAGTTGGGGAAGCCCATGGCAGCAAAGCCAGTGACGATGGGGTCGATGTTGCCCAGGGTGATGAACTTCCACAGCAGGATGGCATTGATGGCTTTCACCACCTATAGAATCATAGAAACGTAGACTCATCGGGTTGCAAGAGCCCTTGGGAGGTCACCAAATCTAACCCCCTTCCCAAAGCAGGACCAACCCCAACTAAACCATCCCCAGTAGGGCTTTGTCAACCAGGACTGAAAAACCTCTAGGGATGGAGATTCCACCACTTCCCTAGGTAACACATTCCAGTACTTCACCACTCTCCTAGTAAAATAGTAAAATAGTCAAACCTGCATGAGCACAGCCCTGACAGTCGATCTTCCCATGCCAAACTGGTTCTCAGTAGCTGTCCAGTTTGATGGAGCGGTAGCTGTCCAGCATGGTGAGCTTCAAAAGTGTAATGGTGACACACTTTTGGATGGTGATGGTGGGTCTCATCCGGGTGTCCCATTGCTGGAGGACAGGGGCAAGCCACTCACAGAGCTCCAGGAATGTGGCCTTTCGCATGTGGAAGTTCTGGGGCCACTGCTGGTTGTCCCATCGCTATAGGACAATGCAGTCCCACCAGTCAGAACTGGTCTCCCGCTGCCAGAATCTGTGTTGAATGGCGTTCAGGGGAGGATGGAAGGGAGAGTGGTGCATGAGGAGCACCAGAGCTAGGGTGAAGAGGTCCCCCGGTCCATGCTGGTTATCGTCCTCCTGCAGCACCGCATGGGCAGTTTGTATGAACTGCGCCATGAGGCACAGCAGGAGGCCCAAAAGCTGGTGACTGCTTTGCAGAAGTTCTGGCTCCATGATGAGAGTGATGTGGCATCCACAAGGGCAATCAGAGCATGTGGTGTGAGTTTGGTGTCCCTGAGGGGAGTAGTCAGTGCAGAAGAGGAGTGTGAGATGCAGCTGTAGAGAGGAGCCCCTTTAAGCATGAGTCTCAGCTAGCCTCAGGAAATGGCTACAGGAAGTGACTGCTCTCCTGATGTCCTCCCCGGAGTGCTTCCAGGGGGGCTTTAAATGTGATTCATGCTCCAATCAGTGTGGGCGTGCTATTTCAATATTAATCTGCACTTTCTCAATGGTGCCTTGGTGTGTGGGTGCGCCATTTCAAAATAGTTATTTCAGGAGTTATTATTTCAAAATAATTTCCCAGTGTAGACATAGCCTTAGAAACTAACATATATATAGTATCATGAACTTTCATGGTGCCCACTTCTTCAGATGAGCTTGAGACATGTATCCAAAGTAAGGTGTAAAATTATTTTAAAATAATGATTTTGCAAGAAATACTGTCCCACAGCCACAGCTGGTAGAGGAATCACTGGTTAAGTGGAAACTCTATTTGGGTTGGAAAAGGACAGTGCGGGAGGGGGTGCATAGCCATAGCTCCCTGAACAGCAATGCATAGGTGTGTAGCAGAGCAGGGCAGGTGTGCAGTCAGAGGATCCACCTGATGTCCTTTTCCTGAGATGGAGATACACGGGAGCTGCAGAGCTTTACAAGCAATGCACCTTCTATGAGGTCTAAGAGGAAGAATTCATTCCCTTTTCTTCCATAAGCAGCTCACTCCTTGTGCCAGGTAGTGGCTCTCTGGGCTTGGCTCTAAATAAGTAGGGATGTGAGCTCTTAAATAAAATAAAACAAACAAGAAACCCACTACATTCAGTAAGAAAGGGTTCTTTCAAAATTATTAACTTCTACTCAAGTCATTTACAGATAAACAGAAGGTTGTTGCAGTGACAGAATAAGATGTCAATTATGTATTCTACGCTTCTTTGTTTATTCTAAAGAGATGCTTTTAAAAAATTAGAATCCCTTTGGTGGTTGGTAATTTAATATAGGCACCTTATTATCATGTTAATTCCCTCCGTTTGATCAGTTCCAGAGCTTTGGTGGCTTAGCAATTGTACTTTTATTCTGGGGCCAGCTGGGCCCTGTCCAGCATACTCTGAGCTGGGTATGAATATATTTTTGTGAGCTTATAGAAGCTTAGTATTAGAGTTTGCATATTTACTAGACCTCTAGTTGTCTTGCTGTTTTATTCAAAGTATGGGATGTCTGAAGGCTTTAAAAAAATCAATGAAAAATCCAATACAAATGACTCTCATAAGTGCTGTCATGAGTCAGTCAATTCCTGTATTGTAATTATAGTGCAGTACAGGATGACACGTACATAGGGCATTTATTGAATAAAATAATCAGAGGTGCATGAAATATCCTGGGCAGTAATTTAATATCCTAAAAATCAATTTAAAGGTGCACAGTTCAGGATAGCAGAAATTAACTGGATGAGTTACCATTTTTGAACCTGTCACTTACCTCCAACCATTCCTATACATATGTATAGCTCCAGGACGCTGTTGCAGAAAGAGGAAGCAATCATTCCAAATGAACACAATATACCTCCTGCTATCATCACTGGCCGACTACCATATTTGTTCACCAAGACACTGCTTATGGGACCTATGGGCAGGAAAAGGATAAATTATCCATCATGTAGTTATAAATATATTTGCAGTTGGGTGTTTTCAGTGAGTACAAATCCTTCCCTGTGAGTCTGACCACACAAGAACTTACACAGTAGAAATCAAAAGGATACTCACTTCAAGGACGCATTTGCAGAAACGGGCCTTATGTAATAACCTATGGACATGGAAGTCCATTAAAGGATGTAGACATAAGTGTAGCAAGCTTGTTAATTATAGTTCTCAAAGACACAACAATGGGCCCAGTCAATGGAAGTTATGGGTATGCAAGAAATGCAGGATTAGGCCCACTGTCTGAGAAGCATGGAATTGAGAAATCAAACTCAAAGCTTTAAACAGATCTTGCACTGTGGTCTGATGCTTACTGAATTTATGTTCTCATGAACTATGTTCCTATCATGAAGTCTCCTACTGAGAACACCTTTTTGCCAACCTGGAAAGAATCACTGTGGCACTCTGTATCTCTATATCAAAACTATAGTTAACAGAGTGAAAGAGATTTGTAAAAGAGTTTGATTACAACAGCTTTTGATAGGAAGAAAGGTCTTTCTGAACTCCCAGTAATCACTCTGTTAACTAGGACAACATACTGTACTTAATTATGCCAGTGAGGCTACTCTCTTGCTTAACATGTTAAAGTGGGTCATATATAACTGACATAAACTATATGGCTACAGACCTGGTTTTTGGTTTCAAATGTTATTTATTCCAGTGTAATTTTGTCCATACCAAACAAAGAACCAGTATGCAATCTGTCATGATGTGCTCTGTATGTTCTTTAAAGGCTCACAACAAAAATACATGGTGGCTACGTCTAGACTGGCATGATTTTCCTCAAATGCTTTTAACGGAAAAGTTTTTCCGTTAAAAGCATTTGTAGAAAAGAGCGTCTAGATTGGCACGGATGCTTTTGCAAAAGCACTTTTTGCGGAAAAGCGTCCGTGCCAATCTAAACAGCTTTTGTCTAAGAAAGCCCCGATCGCCATTTTAGCCATCGGGCTTTTTGCATAAAACAGCTGTCTACACTGGCCCTCTTGCACAAATACATTTGCGCAAAGGACTTTTGCCCGAGCAGGGCGTCAAAGTATTTGCGCAAGAAGCACTGATTTCTTACATTAGAACGTCAGTGCTTTTGCACAAATTCAAGCAGCCAGTGTAGACAGCTGGCAAGTTTTTGCGCAAAAGCGAGCGCTTTTGCGCAAAAACTTGCCAGTCTAGACACAGCCAGTGTGTGTTACAAATCAAGATTAAGAAATTGTCAGAGCTGCTTTAGGAAGCCTGCAGTACACACCTGATTATGACCCTGACCAATATTAACAGGTTTACTTCTGTAAGCATTATATTAATTGAATTTAAAAAACAAGTGAGAAAAAAGAAAAAATGCAAATATTTAAAATGGTAACAAAAGTGACACCAGATATAAAATGAAATGCTAAGCATTATATTTGGGTTTACTGCAAATCATTCTGGTTCCAACTATGTATTGGTTGCAGTATATATTTCCTATAATAAACACCTGAAGAAATATACATCCATATTTTTATTGACAGCACAAATCAAGTTCACAAAAACTAGTTACATACATTGTTTGAAGTGTATCCTAGTTTGGGTCCAATGACTGACCTATCTTAAAACTGATACTATTGGTGATACAAACGTTTTAGGCCCATACTATTCCATCAGTATTTTCAGCATAAGTCTTCATTCACCCTGTTGGAAGTAGATTGACCAGATGGGAAGTGTGAATAATTGGGACAGAGTGGCAGTAGTAGGCACCCAGATGAGACAAACCCCCAAATATCAGGACTGCCCCTATCAAATTGGGACATCTGGTCATGCTAGATCAGGCCTGGGCAAAATATGGTCCACAGGCCGAATCCAGACCACCAAGCCACCAGATTTGGCCTGCAGACGTAGCAGGAAGCCCCAGACAGACTCCCCTGCTTGCCCCGCAGCCTTGCACACCACTCAGAAAAGCGGCTGTGGATCCATTTCTCTTTAAAAACTGCAAGCCCTGAGGGGAGGGGGGAAGGCTTTAGGCATAACTCCCACCCCCAGCACAATCCTATTGGCCGACTTCTGGTCAGAAACTGGCCAATGGGAGCTGCCTGTTTGAATAACAGGCAGCACTCAAAGCACCATGCCCTTCTCCCCTCTGGCTCAGTTATTCACACAAGCACAACGTTGTGCAGCCTGTGCAGGCATGGGGAAGGCAGGCTGTCTGAGAAACTTTTAGCTCTGCAAGCATTTAGCTCTGCAGGCTGGTGAGTCTCCTGGCTATAGCCTGCCTTAGGCACCCCAACCCCACTTTTCCCCAACCCTCTGCCCCCCACTCAACATACCCAAACCCTCTGCCCCCCTCTTGCACCCATACCCCCCTCCCAGATCTGGCACCCCAAATCATAATCATAACGTTAGGTCACAAACCAAACCCTCGCATCCCTGTCCCCTGCCCTAGGTCACAACTGCCTCCTTCACTCAAATATCCTCCCAGATCCCACTCTCCCTCCTGCACCCCAGTCCCTTACCTCAAGCTCCCTTCTGCACCCAACTTTCATCCCAGACCCCACACCTCTGCCATTAATATCATGGAAGAATGCAGCTCTTGACCACTTTCAGAAATCTTGGAGTGCCCCCCCCCATCAAAAATTATTGCCCACTCCTGTCCTAGATGGAAGTTCAGTTTAAAAATCAGTTTCAAAATGCAATCCTTTGTTTAATCACACTGAAGCTTGGATAATTGCCATAAGGTTTCCAGCAGAGTTTAAGAGATTTGGATACTTTTAATTTCTGGTCAGGTCAGAAACACTTTGGGAACAGTTTCCTATGTGGTCGGTTGTCATGTCTTCTTTTGGCACTAATCATGAAGGGTATGTCTACACTTGCACCCTAGTTCGAACTAGGGATGCAAATCCAGGCATTTGAAATTGCTAAAGAAGCGGGGAATTAAATATCCCGCGCTTCATTAGCATGATCTCGCCGGCGCGCTAGTTCGAATCACAGCTGATTCAAACCAGGAAGTGCACGCCAGGACGCAGTAGTTCGAACCAAAGCCCTTGGTTCGAACTAATGTTACTCCTCATTTTTTGAGGAGTAACTCATTTTTTGAGGAGTAACGTTAGTTTGAACCAAGGGCTTTGGTTCGAACTACCGCATCACGGCGCGCACTTCCTGATTCGAATCAGCTGTGATTCGAACTAGCATGCCAGCGAGATCATGCTAATGAAGCTTGGGATATTTAAATCCCCTCTTCATTAGCAATTTCGAATGCCTGCATTTGCATCCCTAGTTCGAACTAGGGTACAAGTGCAGACATATCCGAAAAGAATAACTAAAAAGCATGGAATTGAGAAATCAAACTCAAAGCATTAAATAGATCTTGCAGAGTGGTCTGATGTTTACTGAATTTATGCTCTCATGAACCATGATCCAACCACAAAGACTCTTTCTAAGAACACCCTTTTGTCAACCCAGAAAGAAGCTCACGATACCATGTTTTGTCAGTCTTTAGCTCTGGCCATCTGAAGAAGTGGGTTGTGCCCATGAAAGCTCATGATACCATCTACATGTTTTGTTAGTCTTAAAAGTGCTACCAGACTATTTGTTGTTTTTTAAGTTTATCCTGTACAGACTAACGCGGCTACTCCCTGAAGCCACTGTCATATAGTTATGATATGTTTTGTACAAAGTATGCCTTGTGAGTTACCATCTTAAAAGTCTTGGTCTGTTGAACATTCATGTCCTGTTGGATTGTATGTGCTATCGTTGACTGTGGAGCCTTTTATGAAGTTTGCTGTATGTGTGTTGAGGAAATAGGTTGTGAGGTTGGGCACACTCATCACCATCCTTTCAGGTACAACAATGGAGTAGCCAGATGTGCTGATGGCCCACTGAAGGGAAACTCATTTGCCCAATGTCCATTCCAGAAGCCTTTTTTAGAAACAACATGTAGGCAATGGAGGCTGTAGACAGTGAAGGTGGACCTCCATGTCACAAGCTTAGATCTTTCCAGCAAGCTGGAAGAAACTATAGAGAGGGGAAGTGACATCATGACTTGGCCTCACTCCCCCCAACTCAATCCCTGGAAATTCATCTGGAGAACAAAGACTTTGAATTGGGGAGGGTGGTCCTGGGCTGGAGGAGAGTTCTAGACTGTATGTTGACATTTTGTGACCTATTTATACCATCCATTAGGGTGAGACAGTGCTTGATTCAAATCCTGTTCAGTTTATAGAACTCAAATTGCAAATTTACTTTTATTTCTTAGGTAACTAACTTTGACCACTATTCTTGCTGCTTATTATCATTAAAAATCTACTTTTCTGTAGTTAATAAATCTGTTCTCTGTGTTACCTAAAATTGTGCATTTTGATTGAAGTGTTTGGGCAACATCAGCTCAGGTTACACAGACAACCCCTTCTTTCTGTTGCCCTGCCCTTGGCCATACCCCATTCCACACATTCCCCTGCAGCCCTATCCCCATTCTACTCTCACCCTGCATCTTCAACCCTGAAGCCCCACTCCTTACCTGTACCTCACCTCCCCCACCTCTGGCCCCAAGATCAGAAAAAGTCTGTGTCCTCACCACTACTCCAGGGCAGTGTGGTGGGGGAATATTTCCAGGGTCTCCAAATCTGACACTTCCCCCATCCCAATGTCACAAAGTTTGGGGAAGCTTAGCTTCTTCCAGCCTCCATTATGCACTACTCTCAACTACTCCTCTTACATTATAGCAGTAATGCACGGGGAAAGAAATCTCATAAGTAGAGAGACAAGGTACTCAGAATGAAACTTTCCTAGACCTGAAGAAGAGCTCTGTGTGTCTCTAAAGCTTTTCTCTCACCAACAGAAGTTACTTCAATCAAAGATATTACCTTATACATCTTGTGTCTCTGATACCCTGGGACCCACATAACTACAACTATATTGTATACAATAACAGAAAATCTTATAAACAGGCACATCCCAGGCTATTAATCATTTTTAGGTCAAAGTTAATACCTTACATTTCAACTAGAAGGCAACAAGGGACGATCCCAAAACACCATTGATCCATCTGAGATCCCATAATCTTAGGTGGTAGGTGAGGATAAAAAGGAAGAACTGGAGGCATCCATGCCATAGAGTCTAATGTTTTAAGCACAATTCTGAAATCAATTTGCTCAGTTTCAACCTTCTTTAAGTACAACATTCTATTAAAACATTTCTTTTAAATTGACATGTATTTACCACTTTAATTTATTTTTCTGGGAATATTCTAATATTTCAGTTTAAAATACAAACACATGGGGAATATGAATTGCCATATAAACCAAAATGTTTGGTTAAATCACTGAATGAGGAAACTCCATATATTTTCCAGTTTCCATCAGACCTGATAAGTGTATTAAATATTTCCTTGATGTCTTTGCATTTACTTTGGTTTTTAGAGTCTCCTAAAATGCCACATATCAGTATATATGGATTTACAAATATGCATAAATTCTAGGTGTACTCATGTTATCAGGACTTTTATGGGCAAGCACAAATTTGATTTTACATTTACCTGCAACTAAAATCATTTTAGTAGCATTCACATGTGAGCATGTATCTGTACCCTGTTGCAAATTCTATTTTTGCTTATAAAGCATATTTTAGCCATTCAACTTCAAGTAACAAATCAGTTGCAAAATCATACTATCTGCTAATATATGGGTTATTTAAAAAAAACCCAAGTACAAGTAAATTCTGATTTAATATGCAGATTTATTGAATTTTAAATGGAAAAATTATTTACTTTCTATTTATATCCTTGCCTTGATTCTTCTCTGGGGACATGTTTGCACAGCAAGGCTAAAGTCGAAATAAGCTCCGCAACTTGAGCTACATTAATTGTGTAGCTTAAGTCAAAATAGCTTATTTCAGCATTTGGCGCTGTTTACACAGCAGGAAGTCTGAGTTAAAGCATTCTTCCTCCGACTTCCCTTACTCCTCATAAAATGAGGGTTGCAGGAGTCAGAGTAAGAAGTTCTCCAGGTCAACATTATTTCAGCATTATGTCAAAATAACTGCTTGTTGTGTAGATGCAGACTATGATATTTCAGAATAACACTAGTTATTCCGAAATAACGCTGCTGTGTAGACATAGCCTGGCTGGTAAAATGGGCACTTTTCAAGGGACGAAGGAGAAAACTATGTGTCAGATTGGAGGCTATTAGAGCAACAGAGAGCTGGTTTGGGAGAAGGTCAGAGAGGTGTACACAGGCAGCTTTTAGCAACTGGGGACTCTTTTCCATCTCCTCTTCCTCATGTGCCTCACTGAAAGGTAAATTCAGCTTTATATGCAGAGAAGGGCTAGCTCCATTGCTCAGTCATTTGTGGGTTTAGCTGGTCGTCTTTTTTGTATGTATGAGACCGATGAATCGACACATAGGAGAACTGGTTGAGCTGTTTCTGAGAGTGCATGTTGTAACGGGGACGCTCCAGCGCCCCGCTCCAAAGCTGCGCTGTCCCCGGCATTATGGGGCGAAGCGGCTCTCCTGCCTCAGCCCCCGGCTCTGCCGCGCATGCACAGAGGCCATCCAAGCCAGAGCGCAGAACACCCAGTCCCCTCCATCAGACGCTGAGCCAGCAGGACGCTCGGAAAGGGTGCCGCCAGCATAGGGGAGGGGGAGGAGCGGCTCACCCGCATCATCCTGGCTCGGCTGCATATGCGTGATAGCCACTCAAGGCTGACTACGGCATGCCAGCAGGAGGGACTGCAGGGTCTGGGCCCACAGGGCTAGCAGAGACTGGCACCGGGAGTAGCACTCAGCTGCCCATACGCCTCACAAAGATGGGGCCGACCAATGATCTGGAAGTGTATTTTGTGACTTTCGAGAGGGTCGCAGAGGCTGCCCGGTGGCCCAAAGACCCATGGGCCACCCTATTGGTAGCCTACTTGACCAGGCCAGCACAACTCGCCTACCGCAGTCTCTCGGCCTGAGAGGCTTTACGTTACCATAAGGTCAAGGAGGCGATCCTCGACCAATTAGGAGTTACACCAGAGACCTATAGACAAAGGTTCCGGCAGGAACGTTACCCACCGGGGGCCCGTCCGAGAGCCGTTGCCCAGAAGTTGCGTGAGGCCGGATACCGGTGGTTAGAAACAGATCAGAAGACCGGGGCACAGGTGGCAGAGTTAATTTTTTTGGAACAGTTCCTCGAGGTCTTACCGGCAGAAGGTCAAAGGTGGGTCCGCTGCCACCGGCCCAGCTCCCTTAATGAGGTAGTGGGCCTAATGGAGGACCTCATGGTGGCCGGGGGAGTGGAGGAGGTTGAAAATTCTAGGAGGGAAACACCCAGACCTCAGAAAGAGATGAAAGGGTTTTGGAAGGGTGGAGAAAAGGTGGCGAAATCTGGTAAAGCCCCAGATGAAAGAGAGGGGTGATGACGGCTGGCCCCTATATGGCCAGTGCCCACATGCAAGGAGGCGCCGAGAGGAACAGGCAGCTCTGAGGAGGACTGCACGGTGACGGCCGGGAAGGAAGGACCCCAGAATGTATGTTTTGAGTGCGGACAAGAGGGGCACTGTAGACGAAACTGTCCATTTATGGACTGCTCCTTCAGGCAAGCCCTAACGGTAAGTCGTGGAGAAACACCTGAAGAGGGAAGGATACTGGTGAAGCTCTGGGTAGAGGGAACAGAAGTAGAGGCCCTGGTCAACACAGGCAGCAGTCAGAACCTCCTCCACTCCCCCGAGCGGACTTAGTAAAGAGGGCCCAGGAAGCAGGACCCCCTGTGAGCATGCAATGTGTGCACGGGGAAGTGCGCACTTACCCAATGGCATGGGTCCACATGGTGGAAGGTGAAGAGGTGACATGCTGAGCCACTTTAGTTCCCAGTCTAGCATACCCGGTTGTACTGGGACACGATTGGAAGGGGTTCCAACGTATTTGGCAGGACTGGCACTGCCCCGAAGAAGTGGGACAAGGCTGTCTCAATAAAGAGGCATTGCAGCGAGCTCGTGGGTGCCAGAGGGAACTGAGCCCAGCGAGGGCACCAAATGCTGGCCCAAGAGCTGAAAAGGAAGACCTACTCCGAAGGGCTCATGACACGGATGAGATCTTGGAGGGGAAAGATTTCGTGGATGCACAGCGGGCTGATCCATCACTGCAGAGGGCCTGGGAGTTCACGACTGATGGGAGGAGAGACCCTCAGGCAACTGGACACCGCCAACCCCATTTTGAGGTACACACAGACAAGTTGTACAGGGACATAGATAACCCCGGGGGAAGGGGAGAGTTAAGGCAGTTGCTAGTCCCAAGTCAGCACAGGAGGGTGGTTCTAGAATTGGCTCATGATAATCCATAGGCCGGGCACTTGGGCCATGAGAAAACCCTGCAGCGCATCTTGCAGAGGTTTTATTGGCCCGGCGTCCACAAGGAAGTGAGGGATTTCTGCGAGTCATGCCCAGCTCGCCAGCGGACCAGCTCAAGCAAAGTGCTCAAAGCCCTGCTGGTACCATTGCCAATAGTAGGGGGTGACTTTTGATCAAATAGCTCTAGATCTAGTGGGACCCTTAGACAAGCCACGCGGCGGACATCAATATATAATGGTAATCTTAGATTATGCTACCCGTTATCCTGAGGCTGTTCCCCTCCGAAACACCTCTGCCCCCGATGCTGGCCAATGAATTGGTGAAAATCTTCTCCTGGGTGGGAATTCCACGGGAGGTCTTGACAGATCAGGGTACAAACGTAATGTCTCAGCTGATGGTGGAATTGTGTCGCCTACTAAATGTGGAACAGCTGAAAATGTCTGTGTACCACCCACAGACTGACGGACTTGTAGAACGTTTTAATACAACATTAAAGTCTATGCTCCGCTGATTCATAGAAAAGGATCCCCGGGACTGGAACAAACTCCTCCCAGCCTGGTTATTCGCTATTAGGGAAGTCCCCCAGATATCCACGGGGTTCTCCCTGTTTAAGCTACTGTACGGGCGCCAGCCCCGGGGGATCTTGGATGTGTTATGGGAGACCTGGGAGGAACAAGGTCCGCGTGCCATGGGTGTGGTATCATATATAATACAACTTAGGGAACGGCTCCAGAAACTAGGAGAGTTTACGCGGATTAACCTGACTAGAGCCCAAGAGAAACAGGCCTTACACTACAACTGGAGGGGCGAGCTTATGAACCTTCAAGCCGGGGGATAAAGTGCTAATTTATTGCCCTCAAAAGAATCAAAGTTAATGGCCAAATGGCAGGGGCCCTTCAAAGTGTTACGTTGGGTCGGTGAGGTAGATTATGAAGTACAGCTTTCAGGGAAGCATAGAGATTCACAGATCTACCACGTAAACCTGTTGAAAAGGTGGAAAGCTCGGGAACAACTCCTGGTAACTCCGATTCCACCCGAACCCAAGTTGGGACCCTGGACGGGCGAGCTGGGAGAACCTACCCTGGTACGATTAGGAGACGAACTAAGCACAAGGCAGCAGGCAGAGCTCCACACGCTCCTCCAGAAATACTCGTCGGTGTTGTCCCCACAGCCCGGAAGGACATCACAAATGAGTCATCATATCGCCACCACCCCGGGTAAGAAAGTGCGCGACACGATTTGCCCCTTCCGAGAAAGTTGTGGGACATGGTAAAAGGGGGAGTTACAGTCCATGCTCCAATTGGGAGTAATCGAGGAATTCCATAGTGAATGGCATAGCTCCATTGTCCTCGTCCCCAGGTGTGACAGGTCAGTCCGGTTTTGCATAGACTTCCAGAAAGTTAATGCAATCTCCCGGTTTGATGCCTACCCGATGCCACGGATTGATGAATTGCTGGACCGGCTGGGGAAGGCCCGCTATATCTCGACTCTCGATTTAACGAAAGGGTACTGGCAAATCCCCCTGATACCCACCTCAAAGAAAAAAATGGCTTTTTCCACCCCTTTTGGACTTTTCCAATTTGTGACTATGCCCTTCGGGCTTCATGGGGCAGTGGCCACCTTTCAAAGGCTCATGGACAAGATACTAAGGGACCACCAGAGGTATTCAGCTGCCTATATCGATGACATAGTCGTGTATAGTCTCTCATGGCAGGAACACCTCTGCCATATAAAGGCCATCCTAAAAGCTTTACAGGGAGCAGGGCTGGCTGCTAACCATAGCAAATGTCGGTTTGGACAACAAGTTCATCCATCTCAATGGAGCATGGTCGGTCACTAGGGTGAATGGATTTCCTAAAAGATAATACCTTAGCGAGTCAATTACCCATTTTACTGCCAGGGCCTCTTTCTTGATCGTAGCGTAATTCTGTTCCCTAGGCAAAAGTTTCCGGCTTAGGTGGAGGATGGGATGTTTGGCCCCCTCCACCTCGTACCTTGGGTATACGGTAGGAGGGGGCACGTTGTGACCATTAGTGGATAAGATTAGCGCTCTGAGAGACTACCCAGCCCCGACAACAAAGAAACAAGTTCGGCAGTTCCTAGGTTTAACCGGGTACCGTCAATTTGTGCCAGGGTTCACAACAATAGAGGCCCCCCTCTCAGACCTAGTGAAGAAGACACGGCCCAATAAGGTCCAGTGGTCACCTCAGTGTGAACACGCGTTTCTAGAACTGAAAGAGCGATTGAGCCGTCCTCCTGCCTTAGTACAACCAGACTTTTCTAAACCTTTTATGCCTCGGGGACAGGAGTGGGCGCGGTATTATCCCAAGAGGTGGAGGGGGCCAAACATCCCATCCTCCACCTAAGCCAGAAACTTTTGCCTAGGGAACAGAATTACGCTACGATCGAGAAAGAGGCCCTGGCAGTAAAATGGGCAATTGACTCGCTAAGGTATTATCTTTTAGGAAATCCATTCACTCTAGTGACTGACCACGCTCCATTGAGATGGATGAACTCGATGAAAGACTCCAGTCCAAGAGTGATGAGATGGTATCTTTCACTACAGCCCTACCAATTGGAGATTGTGCACCGACCGGGTAAGACACATACGAACGCAGATTTTTTTCACAGACAAATGACCACAAAGACAATGGGACGGAGTGGGAACTAGGGGTGGGGTTGTGTAACGGGGACGCTTCGGTGCCCCGTGCCAAAGCCGCGCCATCCCCGGCATTATGGGGTGAAGCAGCTCTCCTGCCACGGCCCCGGCTCTGCTGCGCATGCGCGGAGGCCGTTCAAGGTGGAGTGCAGAACGCCTGTCCCCTCCGTCAGATGCTGAGCCAGCAGGACGCTCAGAAAGGGCGCCGCCAGCATAGGGAAGGGGGAGGAGCGGCTCGCCCGCATCGGTCTGGCTCGGCCAGGCATGCACGGTAGCAACCCGAGGCTGACTGCGGCACGCCACACCCCCCAGTCAGATGCTGAGCCGGCGGGACGCTTGAAAAAGGGCGTCACTGGCAGAGGAGGAGGAGAATGGGAAGGGAGCTCTCCGGAGGAGAAGGGAGCTCTCTGGAGCGGAAGGGAGCAGAGAGCAGACGACCGAGGGAGGTAGGAAATGACACAGGGCACAGCGTAGGAATGCCCGTGGGTTGGTGCGTTGTGGGTGGTAACCCCCACCAACCGAACCAAAGGGAACGAATTCCCCCCGGTTCTTAGGGCCCTGGGTCGGGGCTCGGAGTGGGGGTGGGCCCGAGGCCCCCTACCCACCCCTCGGCCTCTGATACGCCTGATGAGCGGCGCTCCAGAGCTTCACTCAGTGGGAAGTCGAAGGTTTAAACTCCCACGGCGAGGTACGACTCGCAGTAGAGTGATTGACACTCTCCCGCCTGGGTGGGCGGGTCCCCGGTACTGTGGGGAAGGAAACCCTGGTGGGCAAGACTTATACCGCTAGGCTACACATATACACTCAACATTTTCTCCAGCTCCGGTAGCCAAATGCTTTTTGATGTTGTCAGTCTGAAGAGATGTGCAAAACTGTGACAATACACTGTTTCTACTAAAACAGAAAGTTCAAAACTTTCTTCTTGGGGACTGGATTCATCAACAGAGGAATTAACAATAACGTAAGATTCTGCAAAAGCCATCCCTTTATGCTTAGTCACTACTAGACTTCATGCCTCAAGACTGCTTAGCCCAGAGGTCTGCTCTCAAGAGAGATATTTATACTTCTGTTTTTATCTCAGGTTCTTTCCAACGGCTTGATTTTTCCAGGCTCTAACTTTGACCTACTGCAATACAGTTATGTTTAAGGTTGAGGAAAGGAAGGAGTTTTCCCAAAGTCCATGGCTGGGAAAGTTACCATCCCAAGCAAAATGTAAAAAGGAGCGACAGTCCCAGTTCCACCAAAAAAGCTTTAGCTTTCACCTCTCCTCCTGAATCCTGAGGGAAGACAGTTCATCCCTTGAGAAAGTAAAAACATAGCTTCTAAAGGGAATAATTCATAACAAACATGCCAGTCAGTGATGTCTGCTCTGTTGGCCTCCCAGATATACTTAAGAATGCTCTTGGATGTTTCTAATAGTTCTTCTCCTTGCTTTTCTCTTAAAAACTTCTCACTATTATGTAAGGCCTCTGAGGTGTATAACAAATACAGGAAAAAATGGTTTCCAGCTTTCTCCTCGTTCATGCTTCTCTAGCGTTGCTCTTTTGAGAAATCATGGAAATGGAAGAGTGAAAATGTTGATGAAAAATTGAAACATTTTTGCTGGATTTTTTATGCAAAGTTTCTCCCATTTTCTGAGCACCTATACTCAATATAAACGTATCCTTTATAGCAGACTGAGAACTCCCAAAACACTACATTCCTCAGATAACTGAAACATCATAGAAGTATCCTGTTTGACTAAACTGGAAGGAACTTGGTCACAGTAGATGACCAGCTTGATAATAAAAGTCTAGAACTTTTATCAAAGTAAGAAATACAGATGGACTATTCAGCAGATTATCAGGAGAAAGATGGCAACAGTTGCAGGCTTATCAAATGGCAAAGGACTCTGGATTTTTATCTGGAGCTTTTTTCTTAAACTGTCACTAGTGGGAACACTAAATCTGCATGTATTAACCATCTCTCAAAATCATTACTCTGAAATTCTTCACGATGATTCCATGCCTTATATAACCTGTGATAATGCCTAATTCCTGTATGGCTTATTTTACACCCCCCTTTTTGGTTGCTCTTCCTCTTACGCATGTCATCTTCTAGGTCTGATTCTCTATTGCCTTGCGGCTTACTTAATCATTTCCACTGGTGCTAGGAATGGAACATTTTACATCAATTTTGTACTGGTGTAAATGATTACAGAAGGCACAGAGCAACAAAGGCTGCCCTGTCAGTATGTAAGTTACACTTATCTTGCACACCACAGGATGCCAGATTGCTGTGAATGGCACTACTTTTATCATTTACATTCTTTTTTATTCCACTAACGTACACGCAAAGAATAATCTTTATCGTTGGTTAAGTTACTGATTAATTTGACATGTTGTATTTTGCAGGTGCTTTAGTATTTGTTTCATGCATTTGGCTACATATAAAGAACCTTTATGCAGAGGAAGGTTAACCTAGACTTTTAGCATAATAAACTCTTTGACACGCACTTGAAGGCTCTTAAAGGTGTAAGGATGGACATCACCTCTGTACAGAGGGCCAACACAAAGCTTATGTGCCACTCAAGTCATATTTCTATTTTGAGTAAGGGCACAGGGCATTTTGGGAGGGCACGGAGGAGATCTATAACTGCATATTCCAGAACAATGCTTGTTCTTCTTCCCCTTGTCCTGACTGTCAGAGCGTGAGGGGAAAGTACCAAGCTTGCATGCATTCCTCTGACTCCTGGCTGGTATGGGGAGTGGGAAGAGGAGTAAGTGACTTGAGTTGCATACTTTCCCCTTGCTCACAATGAGGGAGAAGCAAAAGAAGAGCAAGGAGACCCACCTTTGCCCTCCTAAAATGGCACTCTTGATTTTGAGTACTTATGTGACAATTTAGGGTATGTCTATACAGCAACATTATTTCAAAATAACTAGCGTTATTTTGAAATAACTTAGTCCGCATCTACACAGTAGGCAGTTGTTTCAAAATAGTGTTGAAATACTGTCAAGCTGGAGGACTTCTTACTCCGACTCCTGTAACCCTCATTGTACGAGGAGTAAAGGGAGTCAGAGGAAGAGTGCTCTGTTTTGAAATAGACACCCCCAATTTCAACTATTTTGAAATAAGCTACACAATTGATGTAGCTCAATTTGCATAGCTAATTTTGAGTTAAGCCCTGCAGTGTAGATGCACCCTTAGAGATCAATTCACCTTGTGCTGCTCCTCTGCATAGTGGTAAATTAAACCCATTTGGGATAGATCTACAGTTCCATTTCAATCAGTTTGCACCAGCCGAAGATCTGGCTGAAGATGAAGATGAAGGATTCTAATGTAGAAATAGAATATTATTGTTCTCTTTAAATAAATATAATTATTTTTTCTTTAAATAAAAGGACACCAACCTCTTATGTTGTTCTTTTCCTCTCACCATTTTAATCTTTCCTCTTTTCCTCAGCCGTGATGCTGTACATGAGTAGCAGTTAAAAAAGACTACACATGACTGTATAATAAGGTATAAAGAAGAAGTTTGAAGGAATGACCTTTTTCCTTCTTAAAACTGCTAACTGTGTTAATATGATCTTAAAAGAACTTGAGCAGTAAAATATTCTACTATTAAAAATCGTAACATGATATTTCTACTGAATTGAATGTTTAGGACTCATTTTATGTGTTATACATTTATTACACACATACTCACACACTTACCTGTTCTGATCTTTTATCATCCATGAAAGGAATACACAGTTCATGAATGATCTAAGTCTGGAGACAATGAAACAGCTTTGTATTTAAGGTTTTAAAGAGTTCAAAGGATGCAAACCAGATAACATTTCCATTTCATAATACCTAGAGATTTCCATTTCATATTTCCAAGAAGGAATGGTAGTGGCAGATCAGCTTTAAGGCCACAGAATAGAATAAAGGAAGATTTATTTGGCATGAAATCTATATCCTGCAGAGCTCTCAGGTAGAACAACATTTATGAGTCTGAATAAATTAGTTATACTCCACTAATTTATAACAAGAAAAGACTCTAGGACACTATAATTCCTGCTTTCTTCTCTCTGTTCAATTATAGTTTAACACTAAGAACAAATACATTTCTCTTAGACAGATTTCCCATAAAGAGGTAACTTTCTTTCTGATAGAAAAAAAGAGTTCTGTAACGTAACATATCTGGATGATATCAGATCAGACTGCAAAAGATGATAACACCAGGGATTAGCTGGCACAGGTATCAAACTGCCACCAATGACCTTTAGTTCAACACAGAGGTCAACTTCAAGTCTTTCCCATGTACTGTATATGCTCACTGCAGCATTGACATTTATTTCAATAAGTAAATTATTTTGTTTTTACGTACAGTAATTCCTCATTTAACACGGTAGATACGTTTCAGAAAATGATCGTGCTAAGTGAAAACGTGTTATGCGGGGTCAATTTTCCCATTGAAAATAATGGAAAAGGTGGGGGTTGTGTTTCAAGCGCACATGCGCTCACAGCTCCAGCCTGCACTTGTTAGCAGCTGGGCTGGGACATAAGGTTGGGGGAGAAAGGGGACTGGGTTATAGTAGGAAGGGGAGGTGTTTGGCTCTGGAGAAGGGAAGGGAAGGACAGGGGAGGGGGCTTGCAGCCGGTGGCTCGGTTTCCCCAGCTGGCCGGTCGCTGGCAGCTGTGCGGGGCTTCCCCTGCCTCCCGGCAAAGTGGCAGAGGTTCGCTGCTCACCGCGCCGTTCCCCGGTGACCCCCTCTGGCTGGATGCCTTGCGTCCGGCGAGGAGGAGTCGCCGGGGAACAGCGCGCCGAGTGGCAAACCTCTGCTGCTTTGTAAGGAGGCAAGGGAAGCCCCTCGCAATTGCCAGCGACCAGCTGGCCGGTAGGGGAAATCGTGTTATTGGGGGGACAGGTCGTGTTGTTCGAAAAATGCTCACCCCCCCAAAAAAATCGTACTATCGCGAAAATGTGTTAAGCGGGCACATGTTAAGCGAGGAATTACTGTATTTTCTTAGTTCTTATTTCTAATTTGACTTCTCATTGCCTAATTTGTGGTGGATCTAATACCTTTTCGTGCTTCCGTTGTGTTTAGTGTACCACCCACTTTTACTTTTAATTTTCTTATCTGTCTTGACATCTATATTGAACTACATTAGAGGTTGCTTAATACAAGTTAAGCATATGTCAACAATAAACCCCATACAGCATGCTTGATCACTTTGAAACCATGATTTGAAACAAGTCAAACTTAACACCATGACACTTTTGTACATTACAGAAAAATCATGAAAGAAAATGAAAATAAGCACAACAGTTTTATTTTTAGCTTGCAGGAATTCACTGTTATAGATGCCAAGTGAGATGATATAAACACAACTGCAAGTATAGCCATATGGTTGGCAGTCATTCTCAGTCTGGATTTAGATTGTTTCTGTTTTCTACCAAACTGGAAATGTCTGAGGAGCTCTACAATCTTAAAAAAACAACAACCACTAATGTCGGTTGAGTTTTTTACTACCTACAAAACCTATTTGCATATGATAAGTTGATTTGTTTCAACAAAAAGCCCTAGGTTAATTTGCTAAAACAAAACCTTACTTTTCCCTTTATAAGCTACTTACTCAGCAACAAATGCTTTTTGTAATTTCCTGGTACTGCTTGCAAAATAGCTTCTGGGGTGTAAGGTGAAATGTAAAATTTTTACTCTGACCACATTTAAAACTTGTTCACATCCTTGGACAATGCTTTAAAATCTGTTTTATTTTTGAGTAGCTCTAATTGGGGATTAATGTGCTTTGTAAGATGATATGATGTCTATTTCCAAAAGCTTTTGATCCCTGCTGTTGGGTTGGAGGGAAGGGCAAGAAGGGGCGGGGGGGCAAAATATCGTGGAAGAAAGGAACCCCAAAAAGTATACATACATTTTAAGATGCTAAAACTTGTCAACATTTACAGTACATATATCTACATATTCTCTCTTCCTTGAAATAAAGGGGAATGATGACTTAAGGTTGCTAAACTGCATAGCTCATTAGCACAAAGCATATAAAGTATGGCAAAAGCAGTTGTCATTCAATATCCCATCTGCACTCCATGCATCGGTTCTTCATCTTAAGCTAAACTATGTCACTTTCATCACCCATCACCCATATATCTCCCTCTTCACTCTGAACAACTTTTTAACATTAACCATGTTTATTGGTTTTTTGTTCATGAGTTTGTTGAGTAATATAGGGTTGGTTTGGCTTTCAGGTATTACACTATACATGGTTCTTTTTTATTAATAATAATAACAACAACAGAAATAGAATTTATTATTTATTAGATGTGTGCTTTGCTAGCACCTAGAAGCCCCAGTCAGAGAGCAGAACCCTAATACACTAGATGCTTGGCAGGGAAATGTGGTTACTAGTGATTTTAGAAGGTAACTGGCCAAGTGCTTAGAGCAAGCATCTGTAGCCAGGAATGAGAGTCCAGAGTCTGAGTTGGCCTCAGGTACCAGGTATCATAGCCAAGGGTGAGAGCCAAAGTCAAGAATCACAGCCAAGAGTCAGAGCCAGGTTGCCTGGATGAGGCAAAGCAGGGTCAAAGTTGAGTCAAAGGAAGGAGTAGGGCTGAAGCTAGGTTGTATGCAGGGCAAGATCTAGGCCAGGGCAATGTGGGAACAATGAAGAAGCAGGACTTGGAGCAAGACATGCAAAGTGGGAGTGTGTGATGAGCAGCCAGACAAATGCTTCTGCGATTAAAAGCAAGCCTGCTAGCTTCTTCAGCCCATCAGGAGAGGTGATCCATCAGGCAATCTGAGTGATGTGGTCTAGCTACACTATTAAGCTGTAAGGAGTCTGAGCAGAAGCAGCTGCAGACCCTTATTCCTAACAATACCCCCCTGTCCCTCCGGCATCCCTAAGCTTGGCTTCTGAGAGTAGTTTCTGTGAAAAGCTCACAGCAGAGCCAAGGTGTGGATGTGTTCCATGGGTTCCTAGAACCAATCATAAAGGCTGTAAACCTCCTAGGCTAGCAAGTACTGGAGTTGTCTCCTGACACACATCAGTTCTTCACCTTAAGCTTGGGAAATTGTCATTTTTATGTTACAGGTTGATCCATGCCTTGCTCTAAAAAGTGTCCAGATATTGGGGGTCCAGTTTGGCCAAGGGGTGAGTCAATTTGAGATTGTGGCTGGGCAGCCAGACCTTGCCTCCTATGGCAAGATTGGGAGTGGCTGGCATTACTGGTCAATGTGATGTCTATATGCTTTCTTGATTATTTATGATTGCTTCCTGAGCTCTTGGTGTACTTAGCAGAGATGGATAGCTAGAGCTGTGACACTGAGTACTGGAAACTTATAGAGGACTTCTGAAAGTCACGATAAAACCCCTACTGTGCAAAAATGGGGATTTGAGGGATGAATGAGTGGCATTACTATATGCAAGCTTGGCATACAGAAGCGGAGATGAGTTGTTCTGATGATAATTCAAGAAGCAGTGAAGCTATTGCTCAGGAATCTGGTTGACCTGTTCCATCTGCCCATTGGTATGTGGATGGAAGATGGATCACAGGAAAGGTTCAGTCCACAGAAGCATTAGAAATTTCTACCAGAACTGAGAAATAAATTGAGAATCATTGTTTGACATGATGACTGATGGTAATCCATGGAGACAAAAGATGTTCTCGAGGAAGAGGCAAGGTTTTTTAGGGGCATTAGGGATAACAAGACAAGAGATGATGGGAGAATGTGTGAGCTCCACAATTAAGTTAATGGTAGCGCACAGTTTAGATGAAATGGGCACAGACTAGAGAAAGCTGAGCAGTTTTGAACATGTACAGCTTTTCCTGGTACAAAAATCACAGGATTTTATGTTGTTTTTTTATTAAGATGTGCAATCATGGCCACCAGTAACTCCTTTCAAGTAGATTACAGGTCTTGAGATGGCCAAAGTACCCTGCTGGACATGTCATAGAATCATAGAACACTAGAACTGGAAGGGAAGAGGTCATCAAGTCCAGTCCCCTGCCTTCTTGGCAGGACCCAGTAATATCTAGACCATCCCTGATAGATGCCTGTCTAACCTGCTCTTAAATATCTCCAGAGATGGATATTCCACAACCTCCCTAGGCAATTTATTCCAGTGTTTAGCCATTCTGACAGTTAAGAAGTTTTTCCTAATGTCCAACCTAAACCTCCCTTGCTGAAGTCAGTATAAGCCCATTGCTTCTTCTCCTGTTCTCAGAGGCCAAGGAGAACAATTTGTCTCCGTCCTCCTTGTGACACCGTTTTAAATACCTGAAGACCGCTATCATGTCCCCTCTCAGTCTTTTCCTTTTCAAACTAAACTAGCCCGATTCTTTCAGTCTTCCTTCATAGGTCATGTTCTCTAGACCTTTAATCATTCTTGTTGCTCTTCTCTGGACCTTCTCCAATTTCTCCACATCCTTCTTAAAATGTGGTGCCCAGAACTGAACACAATACTCCAACTGAGGCCTAATAGTGCAGAGTAGAGTGGAAGAATGACTTTTCATGTCTTGCTGACAACACACCTGTTAATGCATCTGAGAATCATGTTTGCTTTTTTTGCAACAGTATCAAACTGTTGATTCATGTTTAGCTTGTGGTCCACTATGACCCCTAGATTCCTTTCCACAGTACTCCTTCCTAGACAGTCGCTTCCCATTCCGTATGTGTGAAACTGATTGTTCCTTCCTAAGTGGAGTACTTTGCATTTGTCCTTATTAAGCTTCATCCTATTTACCTCAGACCATTTCTCCAGTTTGTCCAGATCATTTTGAATTATGACCCTATCCTACAAAGCAGTTGCAACCCCTCCCAGCTTGGTATCATCTGCAAACTTAATAAGCGTACTCTCTATGCCAATATCTAAATCGTTGATAAAGATATTGAACAGAACCAGTCACAAAACAGACCCCTGCGGAATCCCACTTGTTATGCCCTTCCAGCAGGATTGTGAACCTAATAATAGCTACTCTCTGAGAACAACTATCCAGCCAGTTATGCACCCACCTTATAGTTGCCCCATCTAAGTTGTATTTGCCTAGTTTCTTGATAAGAAGATTATGCAAGATCATATCAAATGCCTTACTAAAGTCTAAGTATACCACATCCACCGCTTCTCCCTTATCCACAAGACTCGTTATCCTATCAAAGAAAGCTATCAGATTGGTTTGACATGATTTGTACTTTACAAATCCATGCTGGCTGTTACCTATCACCTTATTATCTTCCAGGTGTTTGCAGATGAATTCCTTAATTACTTGCTCCATTATCTTTCCTGGCACAGAAGTTAAACTGACTGATCTGTAGTTCCCTGAACTATTCTTACTTCCCTTTTTATAGATGGGCACTAGATTTGCCCTTTTCCAGTTTTCTGGAATCTCTCCCGAAGTCCATGAGTTTTCAAATATTATAGCTAAAGGCTCAGACACTTCCTCTATCAGCTCCTTGAGAATTCTAGGATGCATTTCATCAGGCGCTGGTGACTTGCAGACATCTAACTTTTCTAAGTGATTTTTAACTTGTTCTTTTTTTATTTTATCTTCTAAACCTACCCCCTTGCCACTAGCATTCACTATGTTAGGCATTACTTTGTCAGACTTCTTGGTGAAGACCGAAACAAAGAAGTCATTAAGCATCTCTACCATTTCCAAGTTTCCTGTTATTATTTCTTCCTCCACACTGAGCAGTGGGCAAACCCTGTCCTTGGTCTTCCTCTTGCTTCTAATATATTTATAGAAAGTCTTCTTGTTACCCTTTATGTCTGTCGCTAGTTTGACCTCGTTTTGTGCCTTTGCCTTTCTAATCTTGCCCCTATATACTCACTTTATTTGCTTATATTCATTCTTTGTAATTTGTCCTAGTTTCCACTTTTTATGAGACTCCTTTTTGATTTTTAGATCATGCAAGACCTCCTGGTTAAGCCAAAGAGGTCTCTTGCCATACCTTCTATCTTTCCTACGCAGTGGAATAGTTTGCTTTTGGACCCTTAATAATGTCATTTTGAAAAACTGCCAACTCTCTTCAATTGTTTTCCCCTTAGTCTTGTTTCCCATGGGACCTTACCTACCAGCTCTCTCAGCTTACCAAAATCTGCCTTCCTGAAATCCATTGTCTCTATTTTGCTGTTTTCCCTTCTACCATTCCTTAGAATCATGAATTCTATGATTTCATGATCACTTTCACCCAAGCTGCCTTCCATTTTAAAATTCTCAACCAGTTCCTCCTTATTTGTTAAAAATCAAATCTAGAACAGCTTCCCGCCCCAGTAGCTTTTGCAACCTTCTGAAATAAAAAAATTGTCTTCAGTGCAGTCCAAGAACTATTGGATAGTCTGTGCCCTGCTGAGTTTCCCAACATACATCTGGATAGTTGAAGTCCCCCATCACCACCAAATCCTGCACTTTGGATGAATTTGTTAGCTGTTTAAAAAAAGCCTCATCCACCTCTTCTACCTGGGTAGCTGGTCTGTAGTAGCATGACATTTCTGACACATCTCCCAGGTCTCTATGTTCATCACTTACCTGTGGCCTTTGGTCACCTTTCCCCATCGAATCTAGTATAAAGCCCTCCTCACTAGATTAGCCAGTCTGCATCCAAATACAGTCTTCCCCTTCCTTAAAAGGTGAAACCCATCACTGCTTAGCAGTCCCTATTGGAATAGCATCCTGTGGTCAAGGAAGCCAAAACCCTCCTGGTGACCCCATCTTCGCAGACAGGCATTCACCTCCAGGATGCACCTGTCTCTGCCTGGGTCCCTAGTTTGACAGGAAGGACCTAAGAGACTACCACTTGCACTCCAAACTCCTTCACCTGTACTCCCAGAGCCCTGTAGTCACTCTTGATCCACTCAATGTCACACCTTGCAGTATCATTAGTGTCTACATGGATGAGTATCATAGGGTAGTAGTCAGAGGTCCAGATAATCCTTGACAATGCTTCCGTAACATCTTGAATACAGGCCCCTGGCAGGCAGCATGCCTCCTGAGATGACATGTCAGGGCAACAGATGGGAGCCTCCGTCCCCCTTAGAAAAGAGTCTCCGACCACCACTTCTCTGTTTCCTTCTCTCAGTGGTGGCAGCAGACTTCCCAGACTTGGGAGTAAAAGGCTTCTCCTCTTCCGCTTTAGGGGGTGATTCCTTATTTCCTGTATCGAGAACAGAATAACAGTTCTCCAGTACCACAGTGGGAGGGTTGGGAGTAGGGGTAGAGCATGGCCTGCTGCCAGAAATGACCAGCTGTCAGTATGCCCCCTGAGTCATCTCCACCAGTGTGCCTCCTCCACCAGTGGTGTGTCAGTGGCCTTTTGTAGTGGGACAGCTACATTAACCTCAGCTGTCTGCACATGAATACAGTTTGGGAATTGCTCATGGAGTCAGATGCTCCTCAGCCTAGCCACCTCCTTCTGTAGCTCTCCCACCTGCTTCCTGAGAGATTCCACCAGCAGGCATCTTTCACATTGGATGGTTCCCCCAGCCTGGATTTCAGAAAGTGGGAATTGCAAGCTACAGTCCCTGCAAAACCACACCAGGATCTGGGTAGAGGCATCCATGATCAAGTGGTCTGTCTGGCTACATGCGCAGGCAGAGGAGACAGGAGAAGTGCTGGCACCAGTGTTGCGGGTCTTCCTGACCATAGTAGCTCTCCCCCTTTCAAACTCTCTGTCTGCAGCCCCTGTCTGCTTCACTCCCCTGATCATTCTGCCTCTGGCTTTTAAAACCTCCTCACACCTAGGTTAGGCCTACCCCTTGTTAGCCACAGGGGAAGGCTGATCCAAGGCAGTCAAGGGAACAAAGGATCAAACACTCCCAGACAGACAATCCCAAGTGGCACAGTAACTGAAACTGAAATCACCTGAAATCAGAATCAAAATTCAAATTCAAACAGTCGAGCAAACTCACTCACACCAAAAGCTAGTACAGTTACTTGGCAGCCTGTTCAGTGGTGGGATCTCTTGCTCTCCCTCTTAAATTCCCCTATCTGCAGCCCCCTATCCGCTTAACATGGTATAGCCTCAGAATCTGAAGATCTTATATGTAAATACAGTCCTTGTAGTAGAGATCTCCATCTTGGAACATCTTGGAAGGCTAATGAGGCACCACATCACTGGCAGATCTGACCAACGAAGAGGTAGCTTGTCAACAAGGAATAAATTGACAACAGACTATTCTCCACTGTGCTATTGATAAAACTGGCTGCCTTGAGACTCATGGAAGGAATCTCCCCACCATTTTTCCAGTATTCATCCTTATGGGACAGAGCATCAGCCTTCCCACTGCTTGTTCTTGAGTAACAGGTAACTATGAAGTCAAATGAGCAAAGAAGATGGACCAGTGGACCTGATGCCTAACCATTCAGAGATACTCCAGGTTCTTTGATCTGTGAGAGCCTGGATGAGAAACATGGCTCCCAAACAAGGGCACCATTGCGAGAGAGCAGTGGGGGCAGCAGCCATGTGTACTGGGATGCTGCTTGCTTTTTTCCCCATTCCTCTGGCTATCAGGGAGTGAGGGGAAAGGACATGGCTTGTGTGCATGCCTCTCGCTCCTGGCCGGTGAGGGGAGGAACAGAGAAGTAATTCACAAAATCTGTATAGTTTTCCCTCACTCCCTGATAGTCAGGGGAATAGGAAGAAAAGCAAGCAGCATCCTGGTATGGATGGCTGCTATCCCTTCCCCCTTCCCCCCCCCCCCCGGGCTTTCCAAAAATTATGCCCTTGTTTCTACAGATGACCCTAGAATAATAGGTCTGGAACGGACCTCGAGAGGTCATCTAAGTCAGTCCCCTCCACTCATGGCAGGACTCAGTATAATCTAGACCATGATGATGCCATTCCTTGGGTGCTGCCTTGATGGCTAAGAACTCCTTGTCCCATTTACCATAATCCTTTTCTGTGGGGGCTAATTTGCAGTGTGAAAGGCACAGTGGTGAAATCAACTCTTAGGATCTCTTGGCTGGGACAGTACTTCACCTAATGTGAAACTAGATCAGTTGGCTTCCTCCTTAAATGGATTTGTGGGATCCGCATAGCTCAGGATGGGTGTTATGATGAACTTCTATTGTAGTCAACTGGAGGACATTTGGACCAGGTAAACTAGACTCTTTTTCATACAAGTGCAGTTAGAGAAGCAATTAGACTTCAAAGCTCAATGAACTGCTTGTTTAAGTTAATGAAGTCTAAAAAATGATATACCCTTAAATAGCGGATGATGGTGTTTGTGACTGGGGGAACTGGAGACAACCAGGCTGGCGGGGCTCAGAAGAGGATCCTTTTTCTTGATGAAATTCTTTCAAGCAGTTATCCATCTGTATGCTAAGGTTAATCCAGAAGTCCAGGCCAGCCCGGGAGTTCATCCATTCTACCTCATCTTTGATGTTGCCACATAGCCAGAGGCAAAAATGATAATGCTGCACAGCCTTCTTCCACTTGGCATCTGTACAAAGCAGTGGAACTTCAGGGCATACTTAGCAACAGTCCAGCATCCCTGCTGCAACACTTGAAGGGCAGCTCTGTGCTTATTATTCAGGTCACTGGGGCTTACAGCCAGGGTTGAATAATGATCTCAAGCTTGTCCATGCTTGTTTTCTCTAGGAGACGGGACCAGTCAGAAGGCTGATCATTCCATTCTGGATTGGTCAGTGGAGAACGTCTGCAGGTTTTGAAGAAAGAGGAATTATCACTGATTTAGAAACCGTCAAAATGTATCATATGACTATTACATGTGTCAGGCAGGGGAATCTTTGGTTTGCTGGCACCACAAATCAGAGTTTGAGATGATGCAGCCAGTTCTTGTAATATTGCATTCTGCACTTCCAGGCAGCAGCCTAGACCAGTAGGGTCTGTAAGACATCCATTGTCTTTAGCAGGACAATAATGGGATGGGGGATGCTCTTTGCAGTGATAGTTGCTCAAACTGTCCAAAGCAGGATGCAGGCAGTTGTGAGTATGTGCATTAGTGGTAGGAATTGGAACTCATAGCCAGAATCAGAGGCCAAATGTCAGAGCCAAGGGTCACAGCCAGATTCATGAACCAGGAGTTGGAGTCCATGCTCAAAATAAGAGTCAGAAGTCAGATGCCAGAGGCAAGGGTCAGAGACAAAATCAGAAGTCATGAATTAGAGCAAAGAGTCAGAGCCAAGTTACCTGGAGTGAGGCAAGGCAGGGCAAAGCCAGTGGCACTGGAACTATTTTTAGGGTGAGGTGATGACCTTCACACACACCCCAATCCCTGTTCCCCTCACCACCACAAACTAGGGTCACCCTTAGGGTTGCCAACTCTCTTGCACTGAACAGTGTGTCCAGTCCAAGAGAGCTGGCATCCTAGACAGAGCTGGAGGCTGCTGTGGAGCCCCAAGCCAGTGGCAGGACCCTGAGGGCAGTGGAGCTTCCAGTGCCGGTAGCTTGGATCATAGTAGGCTGCAGAGCTCACAGGGACGGTGAGTGGCAGGATCCTGGGAGGGTGCTGAAGACGGTGGGGCTGGCAGGGCCTTAGAGGGGCTGCCTGAGGGCTGGGATTCGGGGCTGGTGGAGCCAGCACTGGCAGGGCTGGCCCCTGGGCACAGGGAAGCCAGTTGCAAAACCTTGCCCATAGGCATGGGAAGTAAGAATGTCAAGGGATGCTGCACCCCTACCTTCCGCACCCTTAATTCCTGTGTCTCTGGGCAAGGCTAGGTGCCAGAGAGCGCCCATGCTGGAGCAAAGTAGAACAATGCAAAAGTGGGGCTTGGAACAGGGTGAGCACAGGAAGAAGCATGGCTATAGACATATGTGCTGTGTAGCCAGAACATTGCTGATGCTGCTGAATTCAAGAGCAAGCTTGCTAGCTTCTTCAGCCGATCAGGCAGGAAGATCTTTCAGGCTAATTAGGTTGTCAGAAAACTGAACAGGCATATCTGCATGGCGTTATTGTTGACAGCGCCCTGCAAACACATAGCAAAAGGACTGCTTCTTCCCCTAAGACTTCACTTTACATGGGTTTGTACCCATATTCGTAAAATAGCAAGGAGTTATGTCAAATTGCAAAGGTAGCTGTGCGCTGCTTTTCTGCAATATTTCTAAAAAAAAGTTATACAAATGGGTGAGCTATATTGCTAGTGCTTGTTCTAAAGATTATATTTTATATCAAAATTACAGGATTGAAATCTGCATATGTGTTGCACCGGTGAAGTAGAGATGGTCAGTTAAGACTGTTGATTGGTTCAGGATAAGGATGCGATTTGTGGGCTGTGGGTTATACTTAGGTAGAAAAGCTTTGCTGAATGACTTAGTTGCTGTTTCCTCATTTGCCATGGTGAGGGTTTGTGTGGATGCACTGTAGAAACCTTAATTTAAAATTTAATGCAGTTTTATTTATGCACACACACATACAAAGTGACACATCAGAAATTCCAAGTCTAGCTTCAGTTTTTTTTAAATAGAGTGGGAATTGTCCCAGTTTTTAATACTCATGTTGATTGTTATTTATATGGCTAGTCATCAATGATATTTATTATCTCTTGTGTGACTGTGGATCTTTTTTTTGTTGCAATAAGGCAAATGAACAAAACCAACAGTAATTAATACAGTAAGTAATACTTTGTTGTAACACAGCAGGGGAAAACATTATCAATTCTATTAAAAAATAGTCTCAATTTTGGAAAAAAGCTAAATACAATTGAGCTGATCCCCTCCTTCCCCCCCCCCCGCTCGCCCCCATGTAAAGAGTTGTATGACCTCAGAATCAGGTCTCTTTAGTTCAACTTATTTTAGAGGAGAATTTCCGCTTAAATGCTGATGGGACAGTATTTTTTCATGTCACACTTTCAATGAGTTAAGCAAAATCCTGCATACATTTGAGCACTTGATTAACTTTACTCATTTGAATATTCCCCTGATAGACAGGGAAAGTGTGTCCCTGTTGATTCTCTTGGACCTCTTGGTATCCTTCTGAAGCATCTGGTGGAGTTAGGTATCGGAGGCACTGTTTTATGGTGGCTCTGGTCTTACCTGTTGGAATGCTTTCAGAAGGTGGAGCTAGGGGGCAGTGCTGCTTAACCCCATGATGACTGTACTATGGGGCCCCGCAAGGTTCCATCTTGTCCCCTATGCTGTTTAACATATACATGAAACTGCTAGGATTGGTCATAAGGCGTTCTAGAGGACAGTGCCATCAATATGCAGATGACACCCAACTCTATTTCTCTGTGACACTGAATCCAGGTGTGGTGGTGACTGATCTGAACCAGTGATGGACTGGATGAGGTCAGATAACCTGAAGCTGAATCCAGTTAAGACCAAGGTCCTGTGGGTCAGGAAGCCATCTATCTGGGAATGTGATGTGTTACCTGTTCTGGACGGGGTCACACTTCCCTTGAAAGAACAGACACACAGCTTAGGAGTCCTCCTGGACCCTTTTCTAACATTTGAGAACCAGATTTCCTCAGTGACCAGTAGTGCTTTCTGGCAGCTTCGGCTGATCCGCCAGCTGCAACTCTTCCTAAATAAGAATGAGCTGGCAATGGTGATTTATGCTTTTGTCACATCCCGACTGGACTACTGCAATGTGCTCTATGTAGGGATGCCTCTGAACAGTCTTCAGAAATTTCAGCTGTTCCAGAATGCGGCTGCTACAGTTTTAACTAACACTCATTATATGGAGAACATTGTGCCGTTGCTCCACCAGCCACACTGGCTTCTGGTATGTTTCCGGGCACAATTCAAGGTCCTGGTTATGACCTATAAAGCCCTAAACAGGTGGGACTAGGGTATTTGAAGGACCATCTCCTCCCAAATGAATCTGCCTGGGTATTGAGGTCAGTTTGGGAGGCTCTGCTCCGTGTTCCTCCACTTATGGAAATAAAGCTGACATCTACGAGGAACAGGGCCTTCTCAGCCTTTGCTCCCAGGCTATGGAATTCTCCCTTCCAGGACATTCACCTGGTGCCAATGCTGTTCATTGTTTTGGCATCAGGCTAAAGCCATCCTTTTTACCCGTGCTTTTATTGGTGTTTGAGTTGTGTATGTATGTGTATGTCGCTCCTCTCAAAGCATTTTAGCAGGTTTTATGCCCATCCCCCTTGGGGTCTTGTATTTTACTTTTACATATATACATATTGTTTTAAAAATATGGTAAGCCACCTTGAATATTTTAAATAGAGAGGTGGGATAAAAATGTTTAGATATATACCAGCAGCTTATCATTTAAGAGGTAACTATATCAGCATGAACATTAGCAAATTCACTGGTAAATGTAAAGTGCTTTGCAGAATTAATAAATGTTTCCATCAGAAGAAAAGACAGACTGAACTTTTCCAGCTTAGCATTTAACCATGATTAATTCAATTCCCTTGGGGCTCATGTGCTTTCATGAATCTAAACTTAACATAGTTTTTTCCATCTCTAAAATTTTTAGAGATTTTATCTTAACATTACTACTTGTGATCTGAACAATGAACCACTGTCACAAAAGACTGCTTCATCCTCAAATGAAAAACCAAACTGGAACCACTAAATGACTAATCTAAATTAAAGATACAGAACTGTTATTTTAATGATAAAACTCATGAAATATATACTTTTTTTAGTTCTTCACTGGTGATTTCAGGAGGCATGACTCTAAATATAGCAATGCCCCAAGTAAAACACTTACCAGTATTCCTGCTCAGGTCCACTTCTTTGAAATATTACCTATAAATCTCAGGTGTTTCTTTTTCTTTCTGTGAGGATGGTTGCAAGCAAAAGACTCAGGACAGTCTGGCAATATCTTTCCTTGTGCAGTTTTGCTGATATAAGTATTGTATTTTTGAAAAGATTAACATGGACCCTATCTAATTTGTCTACTTCCATGGAACTGAAAAAAAATATTACTAACCTCAAAATAAAGATTGGGCATATTAAGTATTCCAGTGTCATTAACAAATTTCCCACTGTTCATAGCAATATTGTACTTATCTATAGCTAACCAGTATAGTATTTATAGTAGTTCTTTTCCTCTCAGAATAATCTTACTAAAAAACAGCTTTTCACAGACTAAGACTATGCATTCACACTTTGCTTAAATGAAAATGACTAAGAATATAACGTTCTCAGTTTTAAACAATTTTCTGAAACACATTCACTGTAATGCCAAAGACTTTAGTGTAAGTCTTGATATTTGTTATGGTGATATTCAGACCCATTGTCCTCATTTGACAGTGGACCTCCCAATGAAATCAATAAAAACATAAGAATTTAAGAATAGCCATACTGAGCATTAGACCAGGGGCTGGCAACCTTTTCAAACCAAAGAGCCAAACTACATCAAAATTCAGAACAAGCGGTCAATAAACAGTCATATAAGACTGCCCATTTCCATAACTGAAAATATATAACTCAATGTTATTGATAATTGACATAATGATTAATAATAGTATAAATGAAACATTGTACTCACACACTTTATTTAATCGGACTTCAGCTACTGCATCTTTTCACACGTTTCTTTGAAGTTTACATCATAACTGGTCAAATCCAGCATCATGCACACATTGAGGCTCTCTTCTGTCAGTCTTATGGCAGGGGGCTAGGGACGTGGGGCTGCAGGAGTCTGGAGATGTGGGAGTGCAGGAGTTTTGAGATATGAGGGGCTCAGGGCATGGTGTTCAGGTGTATGATGGGCTCAGAGCCAGTATGGGGTATGTGTGTGAAGAAGTGTTATGATGCTCATGGCCAGATGGGGTCTGGACCCCAATTGGTGGCTTGTTGGCCAGGCTTCATTTTTAAAGAAAGTAAAATATTATGTCTCACACAAAAGGTTTTAACATTGTCTTTATTTATGTCAGGAGAGGGGAAATTATTTTGGGTTGGAGACCGCTTAAGAACATAAGAATGGCTATACTGGGTCAGACCAAAGGTCAATCTAGCCCAGTATCTACTGACAGTGGCCAATGCCAGATGCCCCAGAGGGAGTGAATAGAATAGGGAATCTTCAAGCAATCCCTCTCCTGTCACCCATTCCAAGCCTCTGACAGAGGCTAGGGACACCATTCCTAACCATCCTGGCTAATAGCCATTGAATTTATCTAGTTCTTTCTTGAACCCTGTTAAAGTCCTATTCTTCACAATCTCCTCTGGTAAAGAGTTCCACAGGCTGACCCCCCCTTAGACTCCTCTTTTCTAAGCTGAAAGGTCCCAGTCTTTTTAATCACTCTTCAGATGGGACCCGTTCCAAACCCCTAATAATTTTTGTTGCCCTTTTCTGAACCTTTTCCAATGCCAAGATATCTTTTTTGAGATGAAGCAACCACATCGGTACACAGTATTCAAGATGTGCACATACCATGGTTTTAAACAGAGGCAATAAGATGTTCTCTGTCTTATTCTCTATCCCTTTTTAAATGATTCCTAACATTCTGTTTGCTTTTTTGACTGCTGCTGAACATTGAGTGGATGTTTTCAGAGAACTATCTGCAATGACTCCAAGCTCTCTCTCTTGAGTAGTTGTAACTAAATTAGTCCCCATCATGTTGTATGTATAGTTGGGATTATTTTTTCCAATATGCATTATTTTATATTTATCAACATTAAATTTCATTTGCCATTTTGGTGCCCAGTCATTTAGTTTTGTGAGATCTTTTTTGAAGCTCTTCACAGCCTGCTTTGGTCTTAACTATCTTGATTAGATTAATATCATCTACAAATTTTGCTACCTCACTGCTTACCCCTTTCTCCAGATCATTTATAAATAGGTTGAATAGGACTGGTCCCAACACGAACCCTGGAGGACACCACCAATTACCTCTCTCCATTCTGAAAACTGACCATTTATTCCTACCCTTTGTTTCCTGTCTTTTAACCAGTTATCAATCCATGAGAGGACCCTCTTATTCCATGACAACTTACTTTACTTAAGAGCCTTTGGTGAGGGACCTTGTCAAAGGCTTTCTGGAAATCTAAGTACACTATATCTACTGGATTCCCCTTGTCCACATGTTTGTTGACCACCTCAAAGAACTCTAGTAGACTAGGTCTTTATTTCAAAATAACCCCCCCAAAAGTTGAATTTATAAGTGGAGTGTCCACACTACCAAGCCCGTTATTTCAAAACAATGGGCCATGGAATTTGAAATCTGTACTCCTACTTTTCATCAAGAGTAACACTAATTAAGAAATAGTTATTTCAAAATAATGGTAGTGTGGACACTCCAGTGGTGCTATTTTGAAATAACTACTCCCAGAGTAATTTAAACTAATTTCTCCCGAGTGCTTCCTGGGGCTAAATCCAAAGGAGCATGTCCACAATAACAAAGCCTACTTTGGACTAATTTTGAGGCTTCCCTGTAGTGTGGACACGCTAGGTTAAATTTGTAAATCGGGAGTTATTAAGTCAAATTTACTCATTTTGAAATAGTTTCCTAGTGTAGACTTGGCCTTAATGTCCAACCTAAATCACCCTGGCTGCAACCCAAACACACTGCTTCTAGTCCTATCCCCAGAGGTTAATAAGAACCATTCTTTTCCCTCTTCCTTGTAACAATTCTTAGGTAGTTGAAAGCTGTTATCATGTCCCCTCTTAATCTTCTCTTCTCAGATTAAGCAAACTCAGTTTTTTTCAATCATCCTTAATAGGTGTTTTCTAGGCCTTAAACAATTTTTGTTGCTCTTCTCTGGACTTTCTCCAATTTGTCCACATCTTTCTTGAAATGTGGCACCCAGTACTGGGCACCATAACCCAGCGTGGAATAGAGTGGAAGAATTACTTCTTGCATCTTGCATACGAAACTCCTGTTAATACTTCCCAGAATGATGTTTTCTAATTTTGCAATAATGTTATACGGTTGACTCATATTTAACTTGTGATCCACTATGATCCCCAGATCCCTTTCTGCAGTATTCTTTCCTAGACAATCATTTCCCATTTAGTACATGTGTAACTGATTGTTCCTTCCTCAGTGCAGTATTTTGTGCTTGTCCTTATTTAATTTCATCCTCTTTACTTCAAATAATTTATTCAGGTTGTCCAGATCATTTTAATAACACATAAGTATCTATATATTATTATTATAAAATAAACATCTATTAATATTATTTACTGAACAGAATGCTTCACTGTTCTTATCCCTTTATCATAATACAAACAGAGGTGTCTAATTGAAAAGGTAATTTCTACTACTTGAGTAAACTATTAAATAACACAGCTGTCAGACTAACACTAACTAAGAACTAATCAATATGAAACAGACTCTATACTGGCAGCTAAACTGTGAAGTGAGTTAGGGAACAACGGTAATGAAAAACTGAACCTGTGAAACCACTGTCTGTACAATGAAGATGACAGGCTTCAAACTGCATAAAAACAAGATGCATATTAAAATAAGTGTTGGCTATAAGATTAATTGGCTAACACTGCTATGTTTAGTATTTAGAGATGGGTGCTGAAGTACTGTAATTGTTAGCTGCGAATCACAGATTTGTCTCATTATTACAGCAGAAGTGCATAAAACTGTACATATGGTGATACAATGCCTAAACCCAAATAGCACACTTGGCAATTACAGTGTGAACTTTTTAGAAGTTTTAGATGCTGCAAATTACTCAAGCTACCAAATTATCTTCTGGGGTGTCTTTCAAACCCACTAATATGAATGTAATTGGCTCATGGTAGATTAAAAGATGTTTCAAACTAGATTATCTTAGTTTTAACTTGTATGAAGATAAATTATTGAATTATTAGAATGTAGAATTGATGCTTACATTTGTATGCTTCAGTCTGGGAATTTAAAACTAATAATTTGGAAAAATGAGACCCAAACTGTCAATAAGATCAAAATTAAGTGACAGTGACTTTATGTCACATGATGGAAATTCAGGCTACTATATCATTGTAGTTATGCCAGCATGATAGCTTGTGTTGATCCTTGTGAATACTTAATAAATGGGCAAGCTGACAAGATGAGAAAACCCACAAATAAATTCTATCAACAAATCCTGAGAATCTTTGTTTTTTTCAAGCAAGTTAAAAATGAGATCTACAGGGATTGATGGGGCCCTTTAATAACAGGCTGACATCTAAAGATTACACTATTTGTTTTTTCCTTATGGATCAAAAAGACTTGAAGCAATATAATTTAAATACTTAGAAACAAGGAGATTTAAGATTGAATGGAACCAGAAGCTCTGTATAGGTCCATCTTCCTGTGTTGGCAGTAGTAATAACAAAAGAAAGTTTTTCATCACTCAGCACGCAGTCAACCTCTGGAACTCTTTGCCAGAGGATGTGGTGAAAGCTAGGATTTTAACAGGGTTCAAAAAAGAGCTAGATAGATTCATGGAGGTTAGGTCCATCAATGGCTGTTAGCCAGAATGGGTAGGAATGGTGTCCCTAGCCTCTGTTTCTCTGGAGGTGGGTGACAGATGAATCACATGAGGATTACTTCTTGTGTTCCCTCCCTCTGGGGCATCTGGTCTTGGCCACTGTCAGCAGACAGGATACTGAGTGGGTTGGACTGTTGGTCTGACCCAGTATGGCCATTCTTATGTGAGGATTAATACTTAGCACGTATGAGTGCACTGAATTTTAAAATGCTTGAAAGGTATTTATTATACCATGAAGAGCTTCCCTCTTTCTGTTATCTCAATGGTCTCACTATCCATCAAATCCACTTCAAAACATATTTATTTCATACAGTTCTGCTCCACTAGCCTCTACTCCAGCCCAGAGCTGGGCAAAATTTGTGGAAAGAACTTTGTGAAGAATTTCAGAATTTGGAAGAATTTTTCATTTTGCAGGATTCAGGGTATAATACTTCCTCATTTTGTCATGAAAATTTCATCACTATTTGACACTGCATTTTTATCAAAATTAAAAAAGCATTTAACACAAGTAAGACTTTCTTATGACACTTAGGGCACATCTATGCTTACTGAAATATCGAGGCCCCAAAGGTCAAATTTCTGGTGTTCAATTTGGTGGGCCTAATATAGACTCCTAAATCGAATGCTGAGGGAAGCTCCCGTTGGCATGCAGCACTCCTCCTTTTGAGAGGAGTACGGGAAGCGGATGGGAGCAATGCTATGTGGATGCCTCCAAGTCTTGGCTTAAGGTAAGCCATCTCCTGCTATGCATTTTGCGTAGCTAGAGTTGCATTCCTTAAGCTGACCATCCTGGTCTACCGTAGACCAGGCCTTACAGTTTAGGGATAAAAACAGAAATTTATTTTTTCTCCTTTTCTTGTCTTCCTGCTCTTTTTCTCCCCTCTTCTCTTGTCTGTCTATTTAAATGCTGCAGTAATAAGATGTGATCAAACACTCTGTGGAGGCCTGATGATAACCCAGGAAAAGGCAAAGTTAGTGAGGACAGACAGACAGACACAGAAGCCTAGAACATTATTATGTGCATAGAATTTTTCAGTATTTTCCATATTCCATTTCCTTCAATGGATTTATTCCATTTTATTCTTTGAAGAACTTCTTGTATTTATGTAAATCTGTGCAAAATATCTGACTTGCAATATTAAAAAGTCAATATGTGCAGTTTTATGATCTTGGTTAGAAGACATGTCTTTAATCAAGGAAGACTCAATAAGAAAATGTGCATACTGATGAACCTACTACTGACAACTCTTGCAATTTTATTGAAAAGTTTCTGGTGTTTATTAAGCTCTAAGAATCAGCTTTCATTAAAAAAGTAAGTATCTAACAATTATGGTTGTGCAGAAAATCTTGAAAACTTGGTGCTATGTTTATACACCAGGTTATTTCAAAATAAGTTATTTTGAAATAAACTTATTCCTTTTCAGAAGCAGGAGTTATTATTTTGAAATAACAAGCCCATAATTTCAAAATAACAGGCTTGGTAGTGGGACACTCACCTTGTTATTTCAAAATAAGGGGAGTTATTTCGAAATAACTCCTCAGTATAGACATGCCCTGGTTATGCTCCTAATGGCTTAAAATAAAAAGAACCCTTCATTTATTATTTTGATTATTCATGACATTAACATCAATCTATGATTTCTGAGAGCCTGATACATGATTTTTGAATCCTTAGGATTTGTAGTACTTTGAACGTCATTGCTCCTATCTGACTGTCTGAGTGGCCACACAACTCTGCTTATAATTCCCAAATGGAGCTGATTAAGTAATTTTTTTTTGGTTCAATGGCTGGAAAAAAATCATTAAACTAAAACTGAATTATTTTGTTTCTTATAATTGAAACAAACATAACAACAAATTCATTTGAGTAAAGAAAACATTTCAAAATATTGATTTAAAATAAGATTTTGAAACAATAAAATTCATTCACAGTTAAAAATCTGAAGAGCAGCTAAAGGCTTGAATAAGGCCTGGTCTACACTAGAGTAGGCAGATCAGCTTAAAGTAAGCAACTCCAGCTACGCAAAATGCATAGCTGGATTTGGTTTACATTAAACTGGCCCATGGTGGTGTCTACACAGCAGGAAGCTCAATAGAGCACACTTTCCCATCGGCTTTCCTCACTCCTCTTAGAAGGAGGAGTACTGGACACTGGTGGGGTCTGCCCTCAGTGTTCAATTTAAGGGGTCTACGCTAGATCTGCTAAATCGAATGCTAGAAGATCAACCTCTGGATTGTCAGTCTTCTCGCAAGTATAGACAAGCTCTATGAAAGCTTAAAAGCTTGTCTCTCTGACCAACAGTAGCTGGTCCAGTAAAAGATATTACCTCACCCACACCGTCTCTCTAACAATTAAAAACAACATTTTATTTTGGAAATATCATGTTGAAAATTTTCATTTTGAAAATGTCAAAGTAAAATTGAAATTTCCAATTTTAAAAAAATTTCAGCTGAAACTGTTAAATATTACTCCCAATGTCTTGTTTCAGCATGCATGAGGGCTAATGTTAAATCAGGACTGGATTTTTAGTGGACAAAGTATTTTAGGTTGTTCCAAAGTCATAACCAGGGGTGCCAGAACAATTTGTATCATGGAGGTGCTGAGAGTCATTGATCCAAACCATAAACCCTGTATATGATGGAAACCATTTTAAGCCGGAGGAGGGTTGGGGGAGGGAAGGGATGCTGCTGCACTCCCAGCACCACTAGTTCTATCACCTATGGACCTAATCCTATTTATGGAGAGAATGTTCCTAGGATGTTCCTAGGAAAACACAATATACTGTGTTTTCAAGAAAATTAAAATGTTGCCTTTAATTTTTTCAACTCAGCATATTTTGTCAAAATTCGACACACTTGCTAGATTTCAGCAAAAATGTCAGTGGAGTATTTCATGGTATGTGTGATGGGGGGGGTCTACCCTTCAATGGCCCTTTAAGGCTAAAACCCAGCCCTGGGAGAGGGCTGAGAGCAAAGTCCACAGCTGAGGCTGATAATGCCAATTAGGGCCCATCTGGGGGCTGTATAAATAAGGGCTCCAGGAGGGAGGTCACACACTGTTGCTCTAGCTACGAAGCAGGAGAGACCTGGCTGCTAGGAAAGCTGGAGGTTTCCTGAGATAGAGCATTGGTGGGAAAAGACAGGCAAAGCTGGGGGGTTGTGGCCTGACCTCGCTCCCAGGCTGCAGGGCCTGAGACAAGGCTGGAGAATACTAGAGCTACAGACAGAGCAGTGCTGGGGAAAGGCAGGCAGAGATGGGGAGCTCTGACCTGACCTTACTTCCAGGCTGCAGGGTCTGAGGCAAGGCCTAAGTGTACTAAGGCTGCAGAGAGGATAGGCAAAGGCAGCAGGTCCATGGCCCCTTGCCAGTGATGAGTGGCCATTTCAGACTGCAGTTTGCCCCCGTGGCAGGGGATAGATGAAGACTGACAGTGGGTCACTGAGGCAAGGCGGGTATAGGGGAATTCGGGGTTCCCTGGGAGGAGAGGACCCCAGAGTGCAGAGACATTCCCCTCAGAAGGGGGACTGAGAGACAATGGTAGTGGTTACTGCCGAAGGGTTCACTGTGGTCTGGGAGCGACATGGGTCTGGAACTGGAACATAAAGTGAGGACATGGGGAGACACCAGCCAGAAGGAAGTGCCCTGGTGACAAGTAGGGTTGCCAGGTGTCCGGTATTGAACCAGACAGTCCGTTATTTTTGCCTCCTGTCTGGTAAAAAAATTCAGAAAATACTGGATACCTAAAATATCCGGTACTTTCTGATTTTTTTCCCGGCCAGGAGGCAAAAATCCCGGGCTGTCCGGCTCAATATGGAGGCAGCCTGGCAACCCTAGTGTAGGGAAATGTGAATTTTGCTGAAAAGAATTAGTGACCAAATGCCATCATACTGGAGTTTGTCGCAGAATGTATTTGGCCTTTGAAAAGGGCATATTTTCTTAACAGACATCAAGAAATAAAACAACACACCACTAGCAGACATTTTATTTGTTCTCCATGAATAAATGTAAAGTAACTTACTTCAAATGATTGCAATGCATCACAAATTAAAAATAAATTAATAGCCATTAAACTACTGGCTTTATGATCTATATTAAAAATGCTGCCTAGACATCAAGCATTACTGGAACCACCTTTTATCTGAGGATTTATGTTGATATTCTTCAGCCAGAACACATTAAAATGATCCAGTGAAATACATCAGCTTCTCCAAGAATTTAATTTATGTGCTTGTGATGAGAATATTGTTTGGGTTTAATAGTAAACAAATGATTTTCTTTCTTTAGGAAGAAATGATTCTCTAGTAGAATTCATGTGTCTCAATGAGGAATGACTAGACAGTAACGTGGCTGAGCTATTTGATGCATGTACTTGAACAATTTGCCACTTAAATTTTTATAGCATGTACCAACAGGTGGTGATCAAAGCAAATTTCTAATTTGCCATTTTTCCTTAATCCTAAATAAATTCTGCATTCTCAATTGTCACAGGGCCTGAATCTCCACTGCCTTGCACTTGAGACTTTATTTACATCTGTGAGAATGACAGGCCTGCCGAGATCTAGCAATTCTAATGGGTCCAAAGCTCACAGAGATGGTGACCAGAACCCTGAGCCCTTTACATCACAGCTGGAGTGCTGCACACTCTGGGAAGGAGGGGGCATGTTCAAGGTTGTGTTGAGGACTAGTTGTCCCCAGCACTGCCCCTTCTTCCCGAGGCAATGCCCCTTCTGGGAGCACAGATCCAGGCCCCCCATCACCTTGCCCAGGAGCCAGGCATGACTGTCAGTTCCCCTGGATCTGGAAATATATGAGAAACCTTCTCAAAGATTGTAATTTCTGAAAACAGTTTTCATGTTAGAAGCATACTTTTAACTTTTGCTTGCTTATAACCCCTTCCAATTTGGCATCATTTCAACCTATGTCTTTTTGTTTAGTAAATGTGTTTAACTTTTACTATAAACTATTTTGGTGCTTTGATTAAAATAGAATGTTTGTTAACCTCACCCAAGGCCATGAGCTGCTTGGTCCTGCTCTTTTAAGGGAGCTGTAAATTTAGTAACTTCTGTAAGTGTTCAGCAAGACACTACAGCATAGACAGTTTGTGGAAATTCAAGACTTAGAGTCTGTTGGGGTCACTCTGCAAGAAGGACCTGCGCTGTGGAAGCCAGAGTGTGATCAGCATGATTTTACGTGATCTATTGGTATCAGGACTGTGGGACACAGGAAGGGTGACTAGTTAGTAAGTGTGAAAAATCAGAAAAAAATCAACAGGGGAGATATAGTTACATTTACAAGACAAAGTCCTTTCAAGGCTCCCAGAGTTGCAGGGCAAGCAGTGACACAGTGCTTTACTGGCCTGTGCTGAAGCTCAGTGCATGCACTGCAGGATTCTCCTCTTCCTTCTAAATCATAATGATAAATTTCATTATTTTATAACACAGTGCTGAAAGGAAAAGGTGATAGTGAGCAATCCCATTAGATAATGTAAAAATGTAAAGTACATTCCATGTGGAAAAGATTATTCCTTTCAAGATTTAAGACCTACATAAATGGGAGCAAAAGAAGAAGCAGAGATAAGTTTAGCAGCAAATAGGTCTTATACTGAAGAGCTTAGTGAATTGGTTATCTAAATAAGGAGTTCAACCCCATCTTTGCTCAAATGCTCTACATCTTAGTGGTTAATCTTCTCTATTTTATTTATTCATATTTTTCCTGGGAGAGAAGTGATTAATACTTTATATACAATTTTATGTTACTTCATTTAACAAGTGGGAATAAATAACAAATTAAAGATGGGATATCAAAAGTGCCTAAGGGAAGTAGGCCACTGAAGCCAAACTAATTTAAGACTTGGTCCTTAAGAAACTAAGGGCTGGTCTACATACAGAGTTAGGTCAACCTAAAGACGCTTGTATTGACCTAATTTTATAAGTGTCTACACTACAGCCTTCCTCCCAGAGATGTCTGTGTCCCACTATACTAACATAATATCTCCAGCTCCATAAGAGGTGTAAGGCTTGTGTTGCTGTAGTTAGGGCAATGCAGTGCCTATGTAAACACTGCATAGCAAACATCAGGTTGCTGGCTGTCTTGTCAAAGTCATAGCTCCTGCAGTAAAAATTGACATGAAAGCTGGGCAGTTAGAGCTGTCCCCCACGTCCTGTTCCTCTGAAGAGCTGGGCAGCTGGACTCACTACCAGCTATAAGCCAGGAGACAAGGGACTCTGCTCCCAGCTGGAAGCCAACACAAGAAGCCCAGGCAGGTGGTGATCCCACTTGTGAGCTGGGAGGAAAAACAGGGGGCCAGACCCCACTCTCAGCTGGCAGCTGGTGTGAGACCCTAATCCCTGGGCCAAGAAGCCCTGGGAACCTTCCTCCACTGCAGTGTGGACATGAATTACCACAATAATTACTGCCGTGGCTGTAAGTCAGCCTAATACTTGACTTAAGTTTCTAGTGTAGACATACCCTCAGCCATCTGCTTAACTTGATGTTCCTCAATAGTCCCTCACAGCTTTGAAATCAATGGGCCCACCTGCATATAGTTGTGGCCCATGTGCCATTCACAGGGTCATACAGGTTGTATTTGACACAGCCCACGCAACACATCTTTGACCACGCATGCAGCCCATAATGGTAACTAGTTTGAGAAGCCCTGGTCTACAGACATGCCTAAATATTAGCAGGATTAGAGGCATCATGAGCTCTGGATCAGTCCCAAGGTCTGGATTTATTCTCAGGGGCTCTTTTATATGTCTGAAACACTAGCACAACTCTGCAGATGAAGATTGCCATTCATCTATGCATGTCCCAATAGCTCCACTCGTCTGATTCCCTATTTTCACCTCTCCATTTTTTTTTCAGTAGCAACTACCTAGACCATGGTGGATTTATTTAAGGTCATCTCTACCCATGGCTACACCAGCACTTATGTCTGCAAAACTTTTGTCGCTCAAGATTGTGAGCTAGTTTTGTCATATTGACAGGCTGGAACTGGGTGGCTCCAGTTCCCACTGCTGCAGTGAAGCAGAGCAACTTGGCTGGGAGATGGGCAGCAGAGCAAAGGAGGCAACTGGGTCACTCCACTTCCCACAGCCCAACCCTTGCCTTCACCCTGCACCAGGCCCTCCAGTAATTCCCCAGGTTGCATTGCTCAGGAGAAGGGGCTTTGGAGAAGGGGTGCAATGGGGAGGGAAAATGCAGAGCAGGGGTGGGAAGTGGCAAAAGACCAGGTCAGTCAAGACCTAGGATGAGCATTGCACAAGCTCCTCCTTTGTTGGGTGGCTGAGTAGGATTTTTTTTTCCTCATCACCAAATGGCCACGGTGGAGTGGCCTTCCTCACAGTGGGTTTGGGAGGGCTTTGTTATAGTGAATAGGGAAAGGAGTTAGCTATGATGTTGCACTAACTATATAATTATGGAAAGGATGTCCAGTGCAGATACAACATTGGGAAGACATACAGTCTACGTCTAAACTGCAGGCTTCTTTCGGAAGAAGCTTTTTCAGAAGAGATCTTCTGGAAAATCTTATTTTGAAAGAGAGCATCCACACAGCAAAAGCGCATCGAAAAAGTGATCTGCTTTTTCAAAAGATAGCGTCCACATTGATTGGATGCTATCTCGCATTTAAGTTGTGATTACTATGGACTGAGTGGCCACAAGGGCACCTGTGCTTTTTCCTGGAGGCCTCTTCTTTCAGGGAACCAACCCTTTCTTCCTTTACAGCCCATTTCATCCTTTATTCCAAGGATAAGGGATGACAAGCTCCTAGCAATGGGTTAGCTGGGATTTAAGAAAGAAAAAGGGGTGATAGCAGAAGCAACTAAGTTGATATTGAAATGATCATGGAGCTACATGCACTGTCCACCTTTATCTGCCAGTTAGTTCCAGTCATCTAATAATAAAGTTGTGGCTTGATTAAACTACATCCAGTGTTTCCTGCCCTCCTTCTGGTAAAACCAGATAATGCAATATTTTACATTTTCAATTGAATAAAACTATCATACGCATTCTGAACACATAAGAAGTGTTACTATAGATGTGTATTTAAAATTAACAAATTTACTAAACAAAGGAATTATCTGTAGTTAGAGAAGGGAAATGTTTGTTTCTGGTCACCGTGCCCAGAAACCACCGTGTTGAGGTTTCACAACTTGAAGATCATATCCTTTCACACTTCGTTTTTATTCATAGTTTGATGAATAACAAGCTCACTTGCTTTTTTTCAATTCCTAGTTTGAAACTTAACTTTGAATTAATTAGACATTGAATTGAAATACTTTGTTAACATGAAATGAAGAAAATATACTCTTTATATCTCAGAGGAGGCTACAGCTGTTACAAACTCTGGTTCCACGCACTCAGCTGGTGATTATCACTAGTTCAGTGGTTTAACTTACTTAAAACTTGGCTATAGTGTTCTTGTAGCTGTGTTGATCCCAAGATATTAGAGAGAATTTAATAGTTTATAGTAAGTTTAGGCCTTAACTTAGATTGTAAATTTCAAATTTAATTTTAAATAATTTTATTTTTAAAAACTAAACTGATATTTAAATTTAAAAATCCAATTTCAACAAAACCAACTAATATATTTTAAATTGCTTTTTATCTACCCAGACCTAAATTAATATCCCAGAATGAATAGGTTTCAATCTGAATATTGCCTGAAGATTCTTCAAACATAGCAAATCCTCTCCCCTCATCGAAGCAGAATTTATATCCCAGAATTAGTTCTTTACTTTTACTGTACTTTGTCTGGCAGAGGACAAGAAATAGATATAGAATCTATGTGCTGAAATTAGGAAATTAATTCATAGTACTTGTCAAAATAAGAGCTATTTTAATTAGTTGCATAAACACCAATTCAGGTGCTAAACTTAGGCATTCTTGTTTGAAATATGTAATTGCAGGGATTAATTGTGCCATTTACGTACTGAAGGAACACTTCAGAGGAGAACCACCACGGAAGAAGTTCTGAGAGGAATTCTACCTCAAGGAGACATCATTCTTCCTTGGTTTCTCCTGTGCCTGGGGAGAGCACACTCACAGCTTCAGCCCTTCAAGCTCAGTCTCTCAACTGTGTCAATCCTGGCCACTGAAAAAGTCTGTGCCACTCCTTCCCTGACCATTTATGGTAATATGTGCCCCTGGGAAAATAGGGATCAAACCCTGTGCCTCTATTGTCACAGAAACCGTGGAGCCTGAGCCTTAGGCAGACTTTGCAAGGTGAGAAAATTCATTTTGCCTTCCCCTATTGTTCACATACTTAAAAACCAAACACATTCTAGTACTAACAAAAACATACAAGGTAGAGATAAAATAAAATTCAAACTAGTATTTCCACTACAGTAAAAAGCTTATTCTTATAAAAGAAGAAATAATCAATTCAACCCATTTCTGTTGCTGGATAGTCAAAGGAAATGTCACACAGAACTGCAAAGTATATGGTGCTTCATCCCATCAGAGAAGAACTGTTATGGACAACTGATACTGGTCTTTCATATGAATTGTTTGGGGGCTCTGCTGAAAATAAACTATGTTCAACTTGGTTCACATAAAGTATGTTCCACTTTTACAGCACACAATAAGCAGAAGAGATGCGATGTCATGCTTCAGTTGATCAAGCAACTACAAGATGGTAATCTTGGCAGTGCACTTGGATTAATCAGAAATATGTCCAGTTGAGCTATTTTTTAGTGGCGTGGATGATGTGATTTAGGGAAGTTATATTTAGGGAAATTAGACTTGTAAAAAACAACTACTCAGTGAACAACATAGATAGATTAGATTAGATAATTTCATGAGCTCCATCAAATTGCAATGGCACCACAAGTGGTCTCAACGTTGAAAAAGGTGTGGCATTGACAAAGAAACATTTGTATCCTGTACCCATTTAATCTATTTGTGCCTCAGTTCTTTATTAGTAAACTGCAGATAATAATAGATCCATTCAACTCCTCTATCTGTCTTTCCATACTTAGATTGCAAGGTTTTTGACTATGAGACTTTCTTTTAGTGTACAGCATCTAGCACAATGAGACCCTGAGCTCAGTTGGGGTCCCTGTTTGGTATTGTAATATAAATCATCATAACAGCAGGAACTTGAAGAGAACAATTAAATTGTCAAATCAGTGCATTTAATTATAATAATTTTAAAGCTTTATACAGAGGAATGAGAACAGAGCATATTGCTTGCAGAAGTTATCAAGAGGGAAATTGTTGCAAGGGGTGTTAGAATTAAGTGAAGAAATCAACATCTTTTTTCACAACAAAGTTGCCTAGTTTAATCACATTATTTGATCTGGTTGTCAAAGTTAGCATAGCTAGAAGAAATATTTCTTCATCTGAATAAACTTATTGCTAATCTGTAGTACAACTGCTTCACTACTTTTTTACTTTGGGGAAGGGGGAGTAGCTTCCCGAGACTTGTGCGGGAAAAAGAGCAAGAGTCTGGTCATGTTCCCTGTTACTCCTAAAATTCTGAGAGGAAAAAAAAAGCTGCACAATTTGCTTTTAAATAAACAGTTATAATTGATCATTTGTAAAAGGTAAATTTAAAAATGTCAGACTACTAAAAAGGGCACAAGAAGGATTTGATTGTATTGAGAAACCTTATGTGGTGGATATGGCATGGGATCTGCCCACAAAGCTTGAAAACCAGTTAATTAAATTAACTGATATACTACTCTCAGAAGCCAGGTCACCTGGGTCTCATTATTTGTGTTTTGGAGTTCCCTTAGGGTCAGTACCCATCTTTCACTAATAAGTCTATGATCTACTTATTTCCACAGTCAACCACATATCTTTACAAATCTTGTCTTGAATTCTTCTGAATAGTCACAGCTATTTGACTCTGGGACAAATGGAAATATCTCACAAATGAGTATCCATTCAACTTCAAAAATAAACAAGCAAATATTTCTTACAGATTTCAAAACAATAGAATAGCTATCTATGCATTATAAAGGGTACTTTGTAATATGTGAAGTTTATTATTTCATTTAATGTGGCAATATGATTACAATAGTATACACAGCAGGACTAGATAGACTTTTCCTTCCCCTGGGTACTTTCTTGGGTGTCTGCCTAAGTATCTCACAATTCCGTATGTGCTACACCATTGTTTCTCAACCTTTTTTGTCCCATGACATACTTATCTTAACTATATGCTGACCTATATGGGAACTAATCCAATATTATTAGCACGCACAAAGTAAGAATGCTTTACAAGTTGAATGCATATATCAAAGGACATTTGTAAGTTGATATCTATCTTAAACAAACCAAAGGTTTCAGTCCTCAGAGACTGTACTTTATGATGGTTTCTATTTATTATTATTTTTCAATGAGTGGTTACTCAGAAAAACCGGGACAGGAATAAAGAATCTTTATTTTTGGATAGAAACATTGGTAGTATTACTGCTTTGCTGATGTAAGTGTCCAGCTTTAAAAAAAAAAGATAATGCAAGTAAAACTGGTAGTTAGGGATGAAAATAGTTGCTCTGCTGAATGATAAATAAAATAATTCATGTTACATGGATGTATGTAAATGTGAATGGTTTGAATAATTCATGCCACATAAAGAATTTAACCTGAAAACATATTTTATAGTATACACTATATTGTCATTTATCACAATTTTGGAGTGGAGGGGGTTGAGGGACAGTTTTGTGACATTTTAATATTTCTAAAGCAATTATTTAGAATTATGATAAACATTAGAATATAAGATGAAATCAGATGGAATTTCTCCTCATAGCAACATATTCCTAACTGTGAGGCAGGCTTCCTGAGGGGAAGATCAGGTGACCGCCGGGAAGAAATGATTATTATTGAATCTGAGCCCAACATGAAAATCAGCAAAGAAGGAAAAGTAAAAGAAATGTTTAGAATACTTTGAAAACAGCAACATTTTAAAAAAATCACAAGTGAAGTTTCTTTTTGTATCTTTCTTCCTGTGTCCAGTTTTAAGCTAGTTTTTTTTCCGTGCATTAGGTGAGCTTGAGGATTTAGGAGGAGGATTGCTATGACAGTACTTAGAAACCATCTTATATAGTACACCTTCAATCTTATTAGCAAAGTCTTGGAAGTGGCATAGAAAGAAAAGGTTATACTAGCCTATGAAGGATTTCTCAGGCTTCTTTAACCTGCACATCTTTTTTAAAATTAAGCTACTGTACATTTATACTATTTGTGTTACTCTTGAAACTTCTTTTCTTTTATTTGTCTCAGTTTGCTAATGAGACTCACAGTTCTCTGTTCTTGTGTCATCTCATTATGACTCTCTTTCCTTTATCTGCAGTCTCAAATTAACTTGACATAGATGTTGTACATATATTTTAAACTAAATGTGAACTATTCCCTGATGCCCATGAGGCATTTGGAAAGTTGATAAGTTCTGTTTTCAAGGACACTGTAAATTAGGTTATTAAAATTCATCATTTTACATATTCTGGTGGAGAATATAGCTTCGTCCCTCAAAACAAGGGATATGGGTCAGAACAAGAAAGTTTCTCAATCACATTCTTCATGTCCACTCTGATTTGTGTGACAAACTCTGTAAAACTCAGGATAAACCTTTCAGTACCTCAACAGAAAAATCATGGGGGCCTGATTTAGTGTAAAAGTTAAAAAATGCAGCCATCTGTTGTTTGTGTTACATGGATTTTGCAAAATGTCATTTCTACAGAGCATGCCATTTCATCTTCACAGCAATATCAATGAAACTCCCACTGAGGTAAAATTGCAAACATTTTGAACATATCACGTGAAAAATTATTTTCCTGATTAATATATAACAAAGAAGAGATAAACTTTTTTATGTAGGTTATTTTTGAATTGTCCTCTGAACAAACCCTTTTCTAAGTTTGCTGCTGTATAAAAATAATTATCGTAATACACAGATAGCTTCAGATATGGGAAAAAGAAATAAGAAATAAGTGAACTGTAATTTTTGTTCACCATATGAACCTATCTAATAAAAAAAAGTCACAATTATTACTTAAGGTTCTATAGCAAATTTCATCCCAGAAGAATCATAAATTTATTTTTAAATTATCTATTTAAAAAAAAAACTTTGCTTATAATGGAAATGGATCTTTCTCTGGATGAACTATGGCAACTGTTAGAGTCAGTCCTGATAGATTCTGGTTCCACAACCCCCATTGAAATAGGTGTTGAGACAGTGGGAATTAAGGGCAAGATTCCCAAGGGAGCTACCTGACTGGGGAGCTGCTGATTAAGCAGCTGCAGGGCTGTGCTTCTGTGCAACTTAGAGGGAGCCTTGGTTAAGGGCACTCAGCATCATGCCAGTTTGCACTAAGACACCATGGTCTACCTCTAGTGCCATTCCTTTATATCATGCATGTGGGACTTAAATTTTAAGTACTACCAGAACCTGTGGATGAGGAGGGAAAGAAGACTATTTTAATTAATAAAGACTATAACATGACACCATTTTATCTTACCCTACATAGTATTTGTCTGTTTCCTTGTGAAAAGTTATCAGACAATGGCAGGGGACTTTGAAGTTGTACAACGAAATAGCATTTGTTTGTTTGTTTGTTTCAATCACAGATACCCACTTTTCTTTCAGAGAAATGTTCCATTCTGCAGTTCTGAAGAGTTGAAGGATTAGCTCTTAAGCTACGTCTAGACTGCAGGCTTCTTTCGGAAGAAGCTTTTCCGGAAGAGATCTTCCAAAAAAACTTCTTCCGAAAGAGAGCGTCCACACTGCCAAAGCGCATCGAAAAAGCAATCTGCTTTTTCAGAAGATAGCATCCACACTGAATGGATGCTATCTTACATTTAAGCTATGATTACTATGGATGGAGTGGCCACCAGGGCAACTGTGCTTTTTCCTCTTTCCTCTTCTTTCAAAAGAACTCCCTCTTCCCCATCCACACGTCTTTTTCCAAAAGAGCTCTTTCGGAAAAAAGGCTTCTTCCTCGTAGAAAGAGATTTACCAATGTTGGAAAAAACCCTCCGTTCTTTCCATTTTTTTTCCCGAAAGAACGTGATTGCAGTGTGGACATAAGTGAAGTTTTTTTGGAAAAACGGCTGTTTTTCCAAAAAAACTCTGTAGTGTAGACATAGCCTTAGTGATGTTATCTTTCTAAATCTAGCACCAATCCCAAATAATCATTATTGGGCCCCCATGGAAGTTAGCACTGAAAAATCCAATATCAAAACAGAGTCTAATAGTAAAAACAAATATTATTTCCAAAGGAAAACTAACACATAGGGTGAAACATATCTAAGGTGAACTGAGATATCACATGGAACTGTCTTCATAGTTGTTGCTAACGACTCTACCAAACTTCTGTGGCAGAAAAAGAGAATCTTTCCATTGGCTTTAATGGGAGGTTGATTGATCCCTCAGAAGGCAACCATTTGGAGGAAACCTTTTGTGTTGCTGTGGCTATGTTTTGGATGTTAATTCTGTGCAGAGTAAAAACATGAATTTATGAAATAAAGAGAAAGCAAAGATTTATCTATTTATATTTATAACTATAAAAGTAGGTCTATAGGTAGATAAAAATAAGTTGCATTATAACCACTGACATCATGACATTTTGTGTCTTGGCCTCCAGTAAAATAAGTTAGGTGGTCTCAATCTCAGTCCCTTATGATCAGGAGTCCATCATAAAACCATCACCTTTAATTTAACACAATTGACAGTTTCTGCTCAAGAGAGGCAGAAGAATGAGTTGCCATGGAGACTGAACTACTGCTCTTCTCCAGAGAGGATGATTCAGACTGCACAGACTGAACAATATGGGTAGCTCTCACTGCCACTGGCTGCCCATTGTCTATGTACTATGATCACACAGAAGACTCTATTTTCAGCATTAGCAATTTAATCAGCTTGAACAAACAGAAAATAACTAAAAAACTATAAAGATTGCTCATATGTGCTCATTGTTAAAACCATATAAGTGTGCATTATATCAGATTGAAAGGGGGAAAAGATTCCATATTGATTTAATTCATATTGTTTGCCGTCTCTGCTTAGTGCTTTCCTAATGGGATGAACACCCTGCTTGACCTATTTGTTAGAATTCACCAGGACTCTGGGAGACCATATGGATTGCCAGATGGCCTGCTACACTTTAATGTCATTTATTCTAAGTACGTAAGTGACAAACATAATTAACATTCTTTTTGCTCTTTGCTGAATGCCTTTTAATAGTTTCATTTTTTTTCAAACATTGAAAGGTAAGTTAATATCTTGCTACTGCCACACAGATGCAATTACTGCAAGAGGCTGCAGCCTCTAAAGCAAAGAACCTCTGAAAAGATTCTAACTTATTCAGTGACCCCACTGAGGTGATTAGCAGATTGAAAGCTAAGCCATAATGACTATGTCAGATCTTAAGATTTTTTTTTCAAATTACCTTAATCAGCAGTATGATGAACAAAGTGTACCAGTAACCTTTTAGATATGCCTATTTCACTTCATAATAAACAGTGCAGCTTGTACCTCCTGCTTATTTCAGATTACAGTACATCAAATGCTAGAATGCAAATATGGCCATATCAGAGAGGGAAAACAATAGAATGACTTCTTTCTCAAATATTTTTCTTAGGGATTGCCTATTTCATAATCTGCCAGTGATTGTCTAAATGGTTTATTTTTTTAGGAAGTAGTTATACAGAAGCTGTAGCTTCAAAGAAAGGTTACGTTGGGCAGGGTTGACCACTGTTAGTATTGTAACAAGACATCAAAATAGCTTCACATAGCTTTCTTGTGCTGACATTATTTACATTGACTGAGGTGTCTTTTGGTTAGTCTAGATTAAATGGGAAATTTGCAAATTGCCGGCTATCGGATTTAAAGAAATACTAAATAAAAATAGGTGGTAATATAAATAAACTCTGTGTTTTGTGGTCCACTAAAATGAATACTCACTTTGTTGAATATTATATAATTAGCATTTGTACTAGGAAAAATTAAAGGCCAAACTGACAGATTATATTGATGGTTTTGTAAATTAAAACATTAATCCCAGGGAACAAAACACTTAGCCCTGGTCTACACTAGGGAGTTATTTTGAAATAACAAGCAGAGTGTCCACACTACCAAGCCCGTTATTTCAAAATAAGGGGCTGGTTATTTTGAAATAATAACTCTTGCTTTCCTTAGGAAATAAGCTTATTTCAAAATAGGTACCTCAGGAGTTACTATTTCAAAATAATTTTGAAGTAATTCCCTAGTGCCCTTACTTAAGGTTTTGGGAAAATCTACCTTTTACAAACCTTTGCAGGGAAGAGCATTTTAAAAACAGACTCCGTGCCCTCGGGGGCCCTGCACAGAAGTCACAGCTAAGGGGGGAAAGGGAAGCAAAAATGGCTTTAAGACACTTTTATGCCTCCCAGATTTTGCATGGAGAAGGAGCTAATGCAGGAGCCTTCAGCCTTGCCCAGAATAGACATAGTACAAAGTACTATAGTCACTCCATTACCTGCCACCTCAGCATCCCAGGCCAGGAGCTATGAGGTCTGTGTCTATAAGGAAAAGGGCTAGGATCTTACTTTGTTAAAAATGAAAGCATATGTCTAGCAATTATTTAATAGGCTATTTTTAGGTTTAAAGGGCCTGATATTAAGGCTTTCTTTTTCGACAGATCTAGACTGCTGCTTTTTGCCGACAAAGTGCTGAGTAGGCAAAACGTGGAGGCCATTTTTATGCAAATTAGGCACGGGATATTTAAATCCCTGCCTCATTTGCAATGTCGACCTGCCTAATCTGCATCCCTCTGCCAACAGAGGGATGCTGTCTAGACATGCCCTTAATCTGCAACTGGCCTATTTTAAGTACAAATATTTGTTGACTAAACATTGTCCCATGAAGGACCACGTGGAACATTCCAGACAGGAAGGTGATGTCTTATAATAGTCACATATCAGCTTCCACTGCCATTGAATGACAAAACCAGAATTACTGTCTCTGATAACTCTGAGTTAATCCCCTGGAGAAACGATAGTACTTGTCTGATCAGGGGAGCCAAGCCCACCAACACTTAAAGAAGTTCCTAGAGAATGAAGAAACCCAACAGGGTTTTAAAATTGTACTTTCCAGGGTATGGAGAAAGATACTCAGACAGAACAGCTCATGGGGATGCCTGAAGAAGCAAAGTTTGCTTTGGCTGTCATTATGGGAATCTCGTACTTTAGGTAAGATAGATATGGGTACAAGTTTTATTTTTAGTCCTTTTTTTCTTATGTGTAATAATTACCTGTTCTAGCCTTAAATGCAGTTGTTTGTTTGTTTGTTTGTTTTCAAAAACATGATATCTTGTAATATTTATTCACTGGCCTTTCCATCCTCAAAAGAAGGAACGGCAGATACCTGAAAACCAGTAGGACTTCCAGGGCAATAAGCATCTGGTATACATAGGGAGTGCTCTGGGTCTTGGTCTAAGAGTCATGAGATTCCACCAAAAACAGGTAAGAACAAGAGATCTAATATCTGAGGGAAAGTGCCATCAGAGAGACCACAGGGGGCACATAAATTTGATATTAATATCATCTGAATTTTCTAAATTTAAGTTCAATCAACTAATACTTGGTACTGGGCACTCTTGTGAGGCTCTGAGCATGAAAGCACTCAGCACCCCACTGGTATGCTCAACACCTTGCAGTAAGTATCAAGACCTATATCTGAACTAGATGAACCAGTGAGTGAGTGAGTAACTTTGGGAGGGCTTTTTGGCTATGAAGTGCTAACATTGGAATCTGTTATAAGAACCTTTTTGTCGAATCCAGGACAAGTATAGTAGAACAACCTTACCTTGCTTCCAGACCTAGCCCTCACTGATATTACTTTTTAGAAAAAAAAATAGGTCAGGAATTGGATCAATATTTGGGTTAATGATGGAAACATAGATGCAACCTTAATTATGGAGTAGCTACAACTATGCCATGATAAGTCAATGTATGGTGAGTATGTGCACAAGCAACAGGAATTAAGTTTACAATATTTAAAACTACACAAAACTCTAAATAGATATACTATTTGGTAGTTTCTCAAATGCCTTACCTCCTGCATACATAACAGCCAACATAATCGATGATATCCAAGCTATTTCACTATATGTTGTGTGGAAGATCTCCTGAATTTCCTTGAAGAACACTGTAATGGCTTTTGGGAATGCATAGGAAAATCCAATGGAGATAAAAGCCCCAAAGACCACAACCCAGCCCCATCCTCCATCTGGGGGAGTGCTTTGTGGTTCTGTTGTTGCTGGCGGCATTGTCAGGCTTTGTCTATTTTCCAGCTAAGCTGTAAATAAAAAGAAGAAACAATGTTTCAAGTAGTGTCATTTTTTGCTTTAGTACACTGATTTTAACAAATACATATTATCCTACATATAAATCATAATCACAATAGAGAACAAACTCCAACATTCTACCAGAAGACATTGGAAGACATAAAGGCTAGGTCTACACTGTAATGGTAAGTCGGTAAAAGAAATGCAATTTGCAGTATGCAAATGGTGTATCTTTTTCCGCTTTACTGTCAAAAGAGGCTTTTCTGAAATTTGGTTCATCTACATGGTTCCAAATTTTGGGGAAAAGTGCTCTTTTGACACATTCCTTTTGACACATCCCTAAAACGAGGTTTACAGGGATGGCGAAAGAGTGCATCCGCTTTTTCAAAAAATTTTCCAGTTCCAATTTCGCTGAGTTCCTTGGACTTGGCATTGCTTTTCTGAGATACCAGAGGTGCAGACTAGATGTAGCCATAGTACGGATACTTGCCTTAAAGCCATGTCTATCCTACAGGGAGAGGGAGTATTACTTGGCAATAGTTATTCAGGGAATAAAATACAGTATCAGATACAGAACATTTAAACCAATCACTGGAGTTATATTTAGCAATTAATTACTTATAGAGATGTGACATTTTGGGACAGATTCTCAACTGGTGCAAACTGACATAGCTCCAGTGTCTTAAGGATGTGTCTTTTTTATTAAAACACAGCTTTAAAGTAAAGCTTGATTTTTACCTTTTGATAGTGAAAAGTTGTAGTCTACTGTTTCTAAAAGCATCAGTAATATCTACTTAAAATTTACAAATCTTTGGGCAAGTAATTATGAAGCCCAAGAATTCATAAGCAAATCAAATCCACCACTTGGAGTCTGTCTAATTAACGTTTGTATTTTGTTCATCTGGTTTCTGAAAACCAAGACCATCGATATCCTGCACAGAAATCAACTGGTGTCAATGGAGAACATATTGGCTAGAGTGTCCACTTCTCAGTCTTGCTATCCTCCCACCATGGAGCATCATTCATTCGGGGCTAGTCTACACTACAGAGAAGATCGAAGCTTCCACAGTCAATCCTCTGGGGTTCAAATTAGTGGGTCTGTTGAATACATGCTAATTTGAACTGAGAAGGCGCTTCCGTCAGTGCCAGTAGTCCTGCTCCTATGTGGAGTAACGTAAGACGAAGGGAGAGTGTGCTCCCTTTGACTTCCTGCAGTGTGGATGGCACCAAAGTGCAATTTAAGATACTTTGACTCCAGCTATGTATTTAACATAGCTGGACTTGCATACCTTAATTCGAATTTATCCCCTAGTGTAGACCTAGCCTCAGTATTTACTTCTATGCATTTCCAGAACGTGCACGGAGAATGCAATAAAGCCTCTACCCTCCCTTTCTGTGCCTTTTTTGGGCATTTCAGCTCTGTTTTCAGCTCAAATGGTAACAACAAACCACAGTTACAAACCCGGAGTTATGTGTATATTCCCATTAGGCATACTTTTGCCAGTGGGACTTCCTGTAATTGATTTCTCATAGCAAATTGTATCAGTGGTGGCAATGATATGATTAGGATTGGCAAGATGTAAAAAATGAACTGTGTTATCTTAAATTAATTTCTCCAGACTGTGCTTTGAGTATCATCATAGTAAAGTGTATCTAGCAAGGCATGCAATATATGCTAGAAAACAAGCATAAGTGTTGGCTTTATGATTATCTATTACCAGCCTAGCCCATGCATAATATTGCTGCACTCTGATTTTCTAAGAAGTTTGTAAACATCACCTTTATCAAAGCATACTTCGCCAGGCTAAACAAAACAAAACACAAAAAACATTTGTTTCCTATGCAAAGTTGAAAAAGCCCAAATAATTTGGCTTTTTTATCCCACCAAACATGACTGGTTTTGGCAGGAATAAGGGATCTGTTGCATACATATAACACATAATATATACAATGTACAAAAAGAACCCTTATCTCTTATTCTGATTTCGCTTAGCCTGTTTTCTTTTGTGTAACTCCACTGAGTTTCACAGATGTGAGAGGAGAATCAGATCTTTTATTTGAAAGAAATAAAGAATCTAGACAATGGGAACAAAGATTGCTAGCTGAGATTTGACTTCTGCATAGCACTTAAGCCCGTGATTAAGTGCATTGCTGAATCAGGGCCTGAAATGCTAAAACTCAAAAAAAAAAAAAAATCCCCTCTGGCCATCCAAAAGACATGCTGATTCAATAACCCTCCTTGTAAGCATCCAGAAAAAAAATGTTGCTTAGCATGAAATACATTACTTCATTCCTGTGAGCATACCAACTGAGGGTGAGCTACAGGGTAATTGCAGAGATTCCTACCTACCACTGATCAGAATTTCCTTACTCTGCTGACACACCTTTTGGACAGATCCAGAAAATACATATTACAAAAATTCAGACATGTACCTATTTTTCTATATTTCAGCAGTTTGAACTGAAGATATTTCAGATTCATGCATCAATATTTTAGACCCATTATGATTATACCAATCCAATGTATACAATACCAACATTTAACTCTATAATGTAACATAGTTTAAAGTAATAATAAACAAAGTAAGTCCTGCAACTTAAAAAAATACAGTGTATCTGTTTAAAAATAACTACCATGAAAGAAAGAGAGAAAGAGAGAAAGACCCATAACTATAGGCAAATAATGCATCTTGATACAAAGCTCTGCAGCTTTCAGTACATCGTAAAAAAAAGAAACAGAATCTGATTCTAGTTATACTAGCAAATATCTCCATAAAAATCATTGCAGCTATTCTATGATTATACCAGCATAACTGAGATTAGAATCCAGCCCATTGTCTCTCTTTTATTTTCTTATCAAACATGGATGATTGAACACCTTTTCTGTATGTTTTCCTACCAAAACCCCATATGCTTACCTGAAAGTATCAGTTTCTGAATTGAGAGAGCATTTTTCTCCCTATTCATTTGGTAATACTCTCATGGGCAATAATACATTGTAATGTATAATGTCTAAGTCTCAGTGATAGTCCTCATATTGTGTAATAAAATGTAAATTGAGACAGATTCTCTCTCTCAGGACATATGATTGGATTCAAATGATAGGCTAAGGCTGAAAATCAGTTCCAAACTACTGAACTTTACATAGGGGTCACACTTCAAATATATCTACTGGCTTGAAAGTTGTTATCCTTTCAATAAATCTTTCCAGTACTTGTAGGACCATGTCTAGACTGCAGGCTTCTTTCTGAAGAAGCTTTTCTGGAAGAGATCTTCCAGAAAATTTCTTTCAAAGGAGAGAGTGTCCACACAGCAAAAGTGCATTGAAAAAGCGAGGGCATCTGTGCTTTTTCTTGGAGGTCTCTTCTTTTGAAAAAAAAAATCCCTTCTTCCCCGTCCCCACACGCCTTTTTACAAAAGAGCTCTTTTGGAAAAAGGCTTCTTCCTCGCAGAAAGAGGTTTACCACTGTTGGAAAAACCCCTGCGTTCTTTCAACTTTCTGTCAAAAGAACACAATTGCAGTGTGGACGTAAGTGTAGTTTTTCCAGAAAATGGCAGTTTTTCCGGAAAAACTCTGCAGTGTAGACATACCCTAGAAGGGAAAACCTGTAGAAATGGTAAGAACTTCTGACATAGTAAAAACTCTCTAACCCCTGGTCTACACTAGGGGATAAATTCTAATTAAGATACGCAGCTTCAGCTACGTTAATTGCATAGCTTAAGTCAAAGTATCTTAACTCGATTTTTGGCATTGTCCACACTGCGGGAATTCAAAGGGAGCACACTCTCCCTTTGACTTCTCTTACTCCTTGTAGAAGCAGGACTACTGGCATTGACCGGAGTGCCATCTCAGTTCGAATTAGCATGTCTTCACTAGACTTGCTAGTTCGAACCCCAGAAGATCAACTGCACCTGCTTCAGTCTTATCTGTAGTGTAGACATGGCCTAAGTGTGCCCTGGAAAAAAACAATCAATTATTTGTCTTACAATAAAAGGAATTGACATTAATGCTACATTACACTGAAAAGTAGGCAAGCAGTAAGTGTTTAAAGAGACATTGAAAAAAAGTTGTAAAGAAACTTAGAAAAGTGGAAAGTAGGCTTGAAAAATCAATTACTTGAGAGTTACTATAACTAAGGAGGGGAGGAGAAGCCTGTCAGTCATATGTGTTCAGTCTGAAAATAAGAAAATGCAAGTGACATTGATGAGAAGAGAAAAATTCTCTGGATAGTGTATATTTTGTAATATCAGAGAAATATAAGAATAAGATAATTTATTGATTGGAAAACTAGAATTAAAATTACATAGATAATTTGAGCGGAAAAATCAAAACCAATATATAGATCTGCTAAGAGAGGACAAATATGTTGTTTCTCTGTACTAGTAAAGTTCACACTAGGAACCACTGAGTTCAAAACACATTGAGATCATACAAGATTTACAATACTATATTATTCCAGTAAATAGAATGGGTATTTCAGCCATCTTTCTTGACATGGTATTAGTGGAGGAGGTAGGAAACATTCTTTACATTAAAAAAAAAAGTTGATAAGACAACTGAACTACATTTCTTACATTTAAAAACAAGTAGTTGATAAGAGAACTGATTTGATGTGGCCTCACAATCAAAGAAATATTAAAATTCTTACATTTTATTACAGGAGTGGCAGGTGTTTGACTCAAACTGAATGTTTTCTCAAGATGTACCTACATAATATAATAACTGCTTATCACATGTTGCCATTTTTTTAATCTCCTGCCTGGCCATCGTAAAGTCTGCGAGCAATATAATAATGCCTCAGTGGATTTGCTGTTTATTATGTCCACCCCCTTTAATTTTTAGTCTCTGTCATATTTGTGTTTGTTTCAATATTTCTTACCTAACTTACATCAATGGTAAAAAAATGACTTCTATTTGCCTGGTGTGGTACCTGGAACTGGTAACTGAATAAAAGAACATTTAAATAAATGTTTGTTTGCAAAATGTTTGTCTGTCTAAACCACGAGAATAAAAAAATCACTTATGCACCAAAGAACAGTATGTACCAAAACTAACATAATTTGGAGAAAGAAAAGACTTTAGCATAAACAAATACAAGGAAGGAAGAATTTATGATTGTGCTTGACTTCCATAGGAGAGGAGAGGAAATTTAATAACAAACTTACTATGTACTTTGGCCAAGTGTTAATGAGCTGACACAGTGATATATATACAAAATTACTTTAAAGTATAAGATGATTTAATCAAATTCTAATGTGTATTTTGCCACCCATTGTAAAACACTAGACCTGGGGAGATCAAAAACCTCCCTTTTCCTTAATGGAGGAAGTTTTTACTAACACAGGACATATCCTCCTATGGGGATATCACATTGCTGTATCTCTCACAGACATATTTCTACAATGACACAGAAAAGAGCCTATGTAAACATGCTTATCATATTATTTCTGTAGGTACATTCCTTTTCTTTTTTTTCCCCCTGTAATTTGCTGTAGCTTCAAGTGATGCAGAAGAAAGTGATGCAGAGAAACCATGCATAGCATGCTAAGGTTGTGGTCTTCCTCTAAAGCAGTGCCTCTGAATAGCTGAGAAGAACAAGAGGGTCCAGACCAACCCACTGAAGTGTCAAGAGACATGTTACATCTCTCCAAACTGGGGACCCTCCCAGGTCAACTCCCATGCACTGAATACAACTAACCCCAAATCTTAAGGAAACATGCATTTTAATTATTTACATCCCTGAATCCCCATCGTCACCCCTCAAGAGAAACTTCTGTCACACCTGACACTGTTCACTGATTGACCTCCAATACCTGAAGTCCACAGTACTGACAATTGCAGAGCTCTTTCTAGAGTTCTTGTTTATCACGTCAGCCTTTTAATTAGAATTCATAGGACTCCCTCTATAGCTTGTTACAAATTTTCTTTGGAACAATTAGACAGAGGGAATTCCTTTACATAACTCAAAAGATGGTTTTAACATGCAGTTGGCTCTAAATGTAATTCTAACCTAAAAACAAAACTTCAAATTGAAGTGCTGATGAGGAGCAGACTGATAATTATGTGACACTCATTCATTATTGCAATGTTTTTTTAATATAATAAAATACTCATTTTTGGCAAAGTACAAAATGAACAGAAGATAACATTGATTCATTAAATAATAATAGGCCTGTAAATCTGCATTCATCAAAACTTATCATGTGTTAATCTGTTATTGTAACATTGTCACATATAGCAATCATGAACTGAAGTCTATACTGATAGTTGAATTACTTTATTCATCGTAAGCTTTGTTTGTCAATAAGTAAAAACCAAAAACAAAGAAATAAATATATGCATTTGTTGAAGGTATCGTTCTGTACTTCTACACCATCAGAGAAAAAGTTTAATACTCCAAAGTAGTCTTCTGTTAAGCGTGATAAAATTTAGCAAAACAAACATTTTCCATCATTATTAGAAAATATGAATCAAAATCATTAAAATCACAAAAACAATTGCTATAATAGGAAATGAAATACATTTTGGGTTTTTTTACATATAGTAAGCTTGGAGGGAACAGAAATATAAAGACACTCATAATCTTTCTATTATGCCAATTAGCAAAAAAGCACAGTAAAAATAGGTGCACAAGAAACTAGGTAAATCATGTTTACCTGGAAGCTTAATAAATCAAGAGTAAACTCTATTGAATGTAGGACATTGAGAACATCAATCTGAACAGTGACTCTCCTGTCAGTTTAAGTTTAATCAGTTCAGTAGCAAAAAGTCATGAGTCATGCTTTTCTAAAATGACATATAGATGCTTAGATGAGTAGACTGCTGTCATAGAGTCTTTATAATTTCTATTGAAATTCAGCTTATAGATAAAAACTAGATTTTATCAAAATGTTTTTATACACAAAATGTTGCATAATGTGTTAAAATATATAAAGTACATTAAACAGGTTGAACCTCTCTGGTCTGGCAGGAAGGAGCACAGATGTTGCTGGACCAGAGAGCTCCTGGACTAGAGAGCCCTGGCTCAGGGCAGCAGATGCCTGGAGTCCTGGGGCAGCCTCAGGGATGCAAAGTGCTGGCAGCCCCATGGCTGGTCATGGAGCTCCGGTAGCCCCCTGGGACAGCAGAGCACCAGTGACTCCAGAGCAACGAAGTCCTAGCAGTCCCAGAACAGAGGAGCCCCAGCGGCCTTGGGGCAGCAGAGCCCCGGTGACCCCTGAACAGTAGAACCCCAGCAGCCCCAGAGTAGCTGAGCTTTGGCGGCCCTGGAACTGTAGAGTCCCTGCAGGGCCAGGGCTGGCTGAGGAGCCGGGAGGCCCAGCCAGCCCCTGAGCAGTGAAGCCCTGGTGATTCATGAAAGCAGAGCCCTGGCAGCCAGGACAGCAGAGCTCTGGTTGCCCCAGAGCAGCTGAGTCTGGCAACCTTGGAGAAGTGGAGACACAGCAGCCCGGGGATGGCCAAAGAGCTGGGAACCCAGTGGCCCAGGGGCACTCTAGGAGCCTGGCAATTTGCTGACAGATCCCAGAAGAGCCTAGAGTCTATCAGCAGAGGGGCCGACCTCCCTTGGTCCGGCAAACTCCCTCCTTCAGAACCAGTCAGATCCTCAGGGTGCCAGACCAGGGAGGTTCAATCTGTACATGTATATACCTTATATATATGAATTAGAGACAGAGAGTCTGTGAGGGTATGTCTACACTGCCACCCTAGTTCGAACTAGGGTGGCTAATGTAGGCATTCAAACTTGCAAATGAAGCCCGGGATTTAAATATCCCGGGCTTTATTTACATGTTCCCGGCGCCCGCCATTTTTAAATGCCCCGTAGTTCGAACTCCTGCCCGCGGCTACACGTGGCACGGACTAGGTAGTTCGAATTAAAGCTCCTAATTCGAACTACTGTTACTCCTCCTGCAATGAGGAGTAATGGTAGTTCGAATTAGGAGCTTTAATTTGAACTACCTAGTCTGTGTGCGCAGCCGCGGGCAGGAGTTCAACTACGGGCATTTAAAAATGGCGGCGCTCGAACATGGGAATAAAGCCCGGATATTTAAATCCCAGGCTTCATTTGTAAGTTCGAATGCCTACATTAGCCACCCTAGTTCGAACTAGGGTGGCAGTGTAGACATACCCTGATAGAGGTTTATAGAAGCTCTTTTGCATTTGGAAGTATCTGATAATACAATACAATACAATACAATACAATGCTGGAATCACACCTTGAGAGCATCATTGTCCATTGTAGGTCACTCTTTCAGCCCACCAAACAATAATTGATTTCTATATATACAAAAATCTTATCACTAGAGCATCTATGTATTGTTATAATTGCTATATGCAGCATACCTTTTTGCCTTTAAACTTGCTGAAGGCTTAAGCCAAAATCTTGTAGTAAGTGCGCATGCACTTCTGCTCCTGTACTTAGCCTAACTGATCTCTATGGGATTCAGTGTGTGTGGGTGGCGGGGAGGATCTGTCATTGTTCATCAATTGGATCCTTAATACCATCTCCTATACGGCCAAAAGCACAAGTCAATAGCACAAGTCCAGCTGAAATAGCAGCGATCATACGGGCTAGCAGGACATAAGTGAATACTTCTCCCATTACCAGTTCCCACTACTCACACATATTTTAAATGTTTATGCTTACTCACAATGCTGTTGAGCACTGATCTTGGTCTTTCTGGAGGAAGTTTACACATGTTTTAATTTCTTTTATTTTTTATCTGTTCTTCTTTCCCTTGATATTTTGTTTCCTATAGTCTGAATAACTTAAAAAAAAAAGAAGCAGAAAAGCAACACACTATGAAAAGCAGATGTGGGAAAGGCCTACTAAGTCACTAGTCAATCTCCTTGCTAGTATAGAATTCTTCCCTAGAGCACATTCTGAAGTAAATTAACATATTCTAAGACTCTACAGTGAGTTACAGGGACTCTACTGGTTCATGGCAGATAGACCCAGTGGATTTAATTAGTGAGTCAGAACAGGTGGTATTCCGGTTCAGGAGCCTAAAAGATTTTGTATGTCTCTCTGAATCACATGGGACTTAAGTAGTTCCCACAAGACTTCTTCTTTTGCTCCTTAGTTCTTGCTGACTAAAAGAGATACACAGGACCATTTTTACTCTTGGATTGGAGCTAATGAGACTTCCCTGGTTTGGCAGATGAAGACGAACTTTTTGTCTAGAGAGAAGCTTTGGTAAGAGGTTAAACTAAATTGATCAAATGACTGGAAATTAAAGATATTGTGAAAAACAGCAGGGCTACTGATTTAAACCATTTATGCTGTGTAACTTACTGTATATTTAAATGTACATCAAGAACAGCCAGAGCTTTGGATGGGAACCAGCATGTTCTAACAGAAATTCCAAATGCAACTGAAATCAATAAATAATTCCATGCAGGGTGCTGGAACCAGACATCTTATCACATACAGTTACTTGTCTAATAGCAAATATATCACTGGAAACATTTGGCGGGTGATCACTGCTCACTATGCAAACCCTATCATTTTATATATTTGTGTCCTGTGAGTTTGAATCAAATGTTGCACGTATGTTTAAACTACACAAATAACTGTTATTTTTATTGTTTGAAAGTATTTTCCATTATGAACAATGAGAGTACTATCTGAGGAGAATAATGAGCAGGGAACTGTTTTGTCTAGGTTAGGGAAATAAGCAGAGATTGTAGGTCACCAGTGGCTGATGAAGCTAAACTATATCAACAAAGCTGCCATTATCAGTCACATTATACATACAGGAATGAATTCCAATTCCATTCCAATTTTACACTATTTACTTTCATGGAGTTAGTCCATATTTACATCAGTGTAAGTGAGACGAATATTTAAGGCCATGTCTACACTAGGAATCTATTTCAAAATGAGTAAATTCCATTTAATAACTCACAATTTAACAAATTCAAACTAGTGTGTTCACACTATGGGGAAGCCTTAAAATTAGTCTGAGGCTAGCTCCGATAATGTGGATGTGCTGCCTTGGACTTAGAGCCCCAGGAAGCACTGGGGAGTAATTAGTTCAAATTACTCTGGGAAAGATCCGTAGGTATATATTTACTACCATTTGTTCACCAAAGTTGTTTGCCAGCATTCTGGAAGACTTCCCATGGAGGACTGAAGTGAAAGATGGATTTCTGATTGATGGTGAGGTTCTTCAAATTCTCCTTTTCACAGATGACATCATTCTAATTGTGTCAAAACCTGAAACATTGCAAATTCTCTTCAATGACATTGGTAAGAACATGAAGGAGATTGGTCTGATTATCCACACAGGAAAAACAAAGTGGATGAAAAATGCATATTGTTCAGAGTATGTCATGCAGTTGGATGGACAGTCCGTCGAGCTGGTGGATAAATATGTATATCTTGGATGAGCATTGCAGATGGACAATGAGTTGGGCCCACAATTGAGCAGGAGGAAGATGTTGGGTTGGGAATCTGCGCAGTATTTTTGCTGATTCCCAACTTACCATCACCGCAAAAGCCTGTCTCTTTAACACCAGTATCCTTCCAGTAATGCCGCATGGCTTCAAAACTTGGATTACAATGCTTACAGAAGAATCAAAGCTGAAAACCACCCAAAGAGCAATGGAAAGACATATCATGGGTGTAAGTAGGCTGCAGCATATTACGATTGACAATTTGCATGCAAGAAGTGGTGTCAATGGTATCATCCAAATTATGTATGACTGGAAAAGGAGATGGGCTGGCCATGTATCAAGACAGAGAGATAAAGATGGACAGCACATATACTCCATTGGTATCCACTAGATGTGAAAAGAACGAGAGGAAGGCCTCCAGCACATTGGGCAGATCCTTTATGGAGGATTCATGGAAGGAAATGGATGAGAATCACACAAAACAGAATGGCATGGAAAAGTTGCGATCTGCATCGGTGGCGAGATTATTTGCATTGATGAAATCACGTATCTTCCAAGTAAGTCCAAGTATTACACTGAGCTACTACTATTGAATCTCCTAAGGAGTCAAGGAAAATTTCTTACTCTCTATGCTAAGCCAGGTTCTTAAATAAATAATATAGTAGACTATTTTACATGCAATTTGTCTATTTTTATACTTGGTCAAATGAAAACAATCTGGAAAACACTCTCTTAAATGCATCACTACACTCTAAAAAAGCAGTAAAAGAAAGTTTAAAAGTATTTTCTGAATTAGTCCCTGGAAAAAAATCTGATTTCTAAGCAATGAAGATTTTTAAAATTATAAACACTGTAAACACTTGGAAGTGGCAAGGTGATAGGGAACAGCCAGCATGGATTTGTAAAGAACAAATCATGTCAAACCAATCTGATAGCTTTCTTTGATAGGATAACGAATCTTGTGGATAAGAGAGAAGCGGTGGATGTGGTATACCTAGACTTTAGTAAGGCATTTGATATGGTCTCGCATGATATTCTTATCAATAAACTAGGCAAATACAACTTAGATAGGGCTACTATAAGGTGGGTGCATAACTGGCTGGATAACCGTACTCGGAGAGTAGTTATTAATGGTTCACAATCCTGCTGGAAAGGTATAACAAGTGGGGTTCTGCAGGGGTCTGTTTTGGGTCCAGCTCTGTACAATATCTTCATCAACGATTTAGATATTGGCATAGAAAGTATGCTTATTAAGTTTGCAGATGATACCAAGCTTGGAGGGGTTGCGACTGCTCTGGAGGATAGGTTCATAATTCAAAATGATCTGGACAAATTAGAGAAATGGTCTGAGGTAAACAGGATGAAGTTTAATAAAGACAAATGCAAAAGTGCTCCACTTAGGAAGGAACAATCAGTTTCACACATACGGAATGGGAAGCGACTGTCTAGGAAGGAGTACGGCAGAAAAGGATCTAGGGGTTATAGTGGACCACAAGCTGAATATGAGTCAGCAGTGTGATGCTTTTGCAAAAAAAGCAAACATGATTCTGGGATGCATTAACAGGTGTGTTGTGAGCAAGACACGAAAAGTCATTCTTCCGCTCTACTCTGCGCTGGTTAGGCCTCAGTTGGAGTACTGCATCCAGTTCTGGGCACCGCATTTCAAGAAAGATGTGGAGAAATTGGAGAAGGTCCAGAGAAGATCGACAAAAATGATTAACAGTCTAGAGAACATGACCTATGAAGGAAGGCTGAAAGGATTGGGTTTGTTTAGTTTAGAAAAGAGAAGATTGAGGGGAGACATGATAGCTGTTTTCAGGTATCTAAAAGGGTGTCATAAGGAGGAGGGAGAAAACTTGTTCATTTTGGCCTCTGAGGATAGAACAAGAAGCAATGGGCTTAAACTGCAGCAAGGGAGGTTTAGGTTGGACATTAGGAAAAAGTTCCTAACTGTCAGGGTAGTCAAATACTGGAATAAATTGCCCAGGGTGGTTGTGGAATCTCCATCTCTGGAGATATTTAAGAGTAGGTTAGATAAATGTTTATCAGGGATGGTCTAGACAGTATTTGGTCCTGCCATGAGGGCAGGGGACTGGACTCGCTGACCTCTAGAGGTCCCTTCCAGTCCTAGTATTCTATGATTCTATGATAAATCTGTCCTTTCCATAAGAAACTAAAATAATTTTATATTAGGATGTAAAGCTCTGGTTTTGGAAGGTGACCAACTTTTGTGCACACTTAACTGTCTATACAAACACCAATACCTGTGTATGCAAGTGATAGCTTTTTAACAAAAGCTAATGGGGACTGGACTCAATGACCTTCTGAGGTCTCTTCCAGCCCTATGATTCTATGAATCTGTGAAATGGGGTTAGCATGTGTAATGTTTATCTTTTGTCAATTTAATCATTATTAGCACAATTGAAAAACTACTAAAGTCAACAGAAGGGCTCCTGTGAGCTTTGTAGTGTAAAAAATGCACACTCATTTATTTTAACACAGAGGGTATGTCTAGACTACATGCCTCTGGCGACAGAGGCATGTAGATTAGGCTACCCAGCATAGGCAAAGAAGCGGGGATTTAAATAATCCCCGCTTCATTAAAATAAACATGGCGCGCGCTGTGCGACGATCAGCTGATCCGGCACAGCGCCGGTAATCTAAACGAGGATCAGTCGGCTGGGAAGCCTTTGCCGACCAATCCCTTATGCCTCGTGAAACGAGGTTTACAGGCTCAGTCGGCAAAGCCTTCCCCAGCCGACTGATCCCCGTCTAGACTACCGCGTTGTGCCGGATCAGCTGATCGTCAGCACAGCACGGCGACCATGTTTATTTTAATGAAGCGGGGATTATTTAAATCCCCGCTTCTTTGCCTATGCCGGGTAACCTAATCTACATGCCTCCGTCGCCAGAGGCATGTAGTCTAGACATACCCATAGAGTTGCACCCTTTCGACAAGAGATTAAGCCTTCTTTGAAAATCATTCACAGTAACATTATACTACAATATTCACTGTCTAATATTACTAGGATTGAATTATGCACTCAGTTATAATACTTGTGTCAATATACTGTGTTAATGTGGTTGCTCTAGGTGCACCTGAGGATTCAATATGGCACTTGAAATATATTCAATATGTATCAACGTACCTATACATAAATCTCACATCTATTTAGGTAAGAGAGTGTAGTTTGCTGAAATGTATACATATTGTATTAACCCAATCAGAGCACTGTTCTGTTTTGTAGAATCGTATTGTCTACAGCTTTTATCCTCCAGATATCCACAGTAAGAGCTTTCTTAATTTGAATTTTTATGATGAAAACCACCATTGTAAACAAAAACCTAATACAGTACTCACATAATTAAACTGGCATATCTTTTCAATATACAGTTCTGTAAGATGGAGAAACAAACACTGAAAGTAAAACACACAACTCCTTTGAGGGATGTGGAATAAAGCTAAGTGCAAGACAGCTATTCACCCAAGATTTTGATGTGCTCACGAGTAAATCTAACAGATTTGCTCACAAATTTTACTTGTAGTATGTAGATCTCTGCCACTTTGCCATGCCACTTCATAATTAAGTATCTCTAAAACTACAATAAAATACCTCATTATGAATAATGGGGAGGGGAGAATTTTATAGACAGGAACTATCAGCATAATAACTCATTGCTATGGGCTGTTAAATTCTAGTTGGACAGAGCTACTCATTCTTTCTAACTATAAAAGGCTAAGTTGTCCATTACAAGAGCCTTCAGTCATCCAATCAAACTTTTTCAGTCACTCACTGCCAGTTAGTATAGTCTGTTTCCTATCTGCATTTACAACATCGCCCAGGTTCATTATAACAAATTATTTAATATGTTTAATCAAAAATTGCTTGACTTACTAAAAAAGCATAGCAGACATGTAATTATCTGTGAATTAACATGATTTGGAAGGAAAATATGTTTATGTTCTACTAGAAAAATATTATCCTTTAACTACTCTTGAAAACCAAAGAGGATTAGGCCTTGAGATTCTTCTTATAAATAACATTCATGTAAAATGGAAAGACTTTTGAAAAGCAATAAATATGCCTTAGAAATAGCAATGTTGTTTCCTTGCACTAGAGATTCAGATTGTACTTGTGATTCCACTATAATTAGAGAAAAATGATAAATGATAGTTAAACAGCCTAGATACACAACATACCTAAAAGCTTTCATGACAGATATTTGTTTAGCTGCACATCACTAAATGAAGATCTTTTATTTGCCTATAAGCCACAGCAAAGTAGCTATTGATTTGTTCTAAGTGACCATGCATACTTGCTCTAATGTGAAACAGCTCTTCCATATGATAACATGTAACAGCAAATTCATTAACTGTCAATAAAACACGTGAAATTGAGTGCTTCTTTAAACAAAAGATAAAGAAGTATGGCTATATGGCAGCTTTGCACCACAGGGACCATAACACAGCTACATATGAGGACTTTATTCTTAATAATAAAAAAGAAATGTATATTTCATCCTAACAAAACAAACTTAAATTTGATTCCAAAATGGTGATTTTTAATAGCACTATTTTCATTAAATTTTGTATTCTAATATTTTCTTTTATGGGACACTGCTCAGTAGGAAATATCAACTAATGTATTAACTGATAATAGATTTTTGCTATTTCTTGATAATATTGCTGTTTAAATGGTTGAATTTAAAAAAGCATATGGCCCCATTGAAGTACATGTCTAAGGCATTTCTATGATCATCTTACCTGAGCATTTCACCATCATTAATATATTTGTCCTCACCACATCCTTATAAGGTAGGGAAGCTCTGTTATATATGTCTAGATAAATGAGGTATAGAGACTATGTAACATTGTTGAGCTCACACAGGAAACCTGTAGTAGAACAAGAAAATGAACACAGTTCTATCATATCCCAGGCTAGCACCAGAATCACAGGCCCATCATTCCTCTCAAGTATGGATGTTTCTACATGAAGCTGATATGTGTCACTGATATGCATATATATTCTTCTCTCTTTTCACAGTCTTTTTTCAGAAGTGTTTTGCATAGTGTGTATAATTTGAGATTCCTGGTGAAATAATATTGTCAATTAGATATCTGTTTAATATTGCTGTATTGTAATGAAATATGTATGTCTTTGTTTTTCATAAAAATTTGTATCTATGTTTGTCCTGCTGTCACATTTATGAAAACTTGACTCATTTGTATGCTTTTAAGGACTTATTATTTGAAAGTCATGTGAGATGGACAGGCAGTCTTGTGGTTGAAGGCATAGACCTGGGACTCCTGACTCTGCTACTGCCCTTCAGTGCAACCTTACACAGCTCATTTACATCTCACTAAAGCACTTGAACATATGGTTAAGTTCATTCATGTTCACCTTTAGGTTTAAATGCTTTGTAGAACTGAAGCCTTTTCGCCTCAGTTAGTCATTTGTATAATAGAGTAGTAATATTTTATCCACCTTTGGGGGGAGTCTAAGGCTTTGTCTACACTGCAGGGGTTTTGCGCAAGAAACTTTTTGCAGAAGAGATCTTCTGCAAAAACTTCTTGCACAAAAGTGCATCCACATCTCAAAAGCGCATTGCAAAAGCGATGAGCTTTTTCGCAAGAGAGCGTCCACAGTGCATGGACGCTCTTGCACAAGAAAGTTCTGATTGCCATTAACAGAATGGCCATCAGAGCACCTGTGCTTTTTCTGATAGACTCTTTTTGCGCAAGAAACCCCTGTGGAGCATCCACACTTGCCTTTTTGCGCAAGAGGTATAGCACAAAAAGGAGTTATTCCTCATGGGGAGAGGAATAACTCTACTGGCAGCCCTCTGTCCTGTCGATTTACTGTATTTTTTTTTTTTTGCACAAAAACACGCTTGAGGTGTGGATGTTCCACCAGTTTTTGTGCAAAAACAGTTGTTTTTGCGCACAAACCTTGTAGTGTAGACATAGTCCAAATGTATTAGTGCTCACTTATATAAGAACATAAGAACGGCCATACTGGATCAGACCAAAGGTCCATCTAGCTGAGTATCCTATCTTCCAACAGTGGCCAATGCCAGATATTTCAGAGGGAGTGAACAGAATAGGTAATCATCACATGATTCCTCTCCTGTCATCCATTTCCAGCCTCTGACAAACAGAGGCTAGGGACACCATTCGTACCCATCCTGGCTAATAGCCATTGATGGACCTAACCTCCATGAATTTATCTAGTTCTTTCTTGAACCCTGTTAAAGTCCTGGTCTTCACAACATCCTCTGGCAAGGAGTTCCACAGATTGACCGTGTGCTGTGTGAAGAAAATCTTCCTTTAGTTTGTTTTAAACCTGCTACACATTAATTTCATGTGGTGACCCCTAGTTCTTAGGTTATGGGAACAAGTAAATAACTTTTCCTTATTCACTTTTTCCACACTAGTCGTGATTATATAGACCTCTATCATGTCCCCCCTTTCTCTCCTTATCTAAGATGAAAAGTCCCAGTCTTTTTAATCTCTCTTCATGTGGGACCCGTTCCAAATCCCTAATCATTTTGTTGCCCTTTTCTGAACCTTTTCCAATGCCAAAATATCTTTTTTGAAATGAGGTGCCCACATCTCTATGCAGTATTCAAGAGGTGGGTGTACCATGGTTTTATATAGTGGCAATAAAATATTCTCTGTTTTATTCTCTATCCCTCTTTAAATGATTCCTAACATTCTGTTTGCTTTTTTGAGTGCTGCTGAACATTGAGTGGATGTTTTCAGAGAACTATCTGCAATGACTCCAAGATCTTTCTCTTGAGTAGTTATAGCTAAATTAGTCCCCATCGTATTTTATATGTATAGTTGGGATTATTTTTTCCAATGTGCATTACTTTACATTTATCAACATTAAATTTCATTTGCCATATTGTTGCCCAGTGACTTAGTTTTGTGAGACCTTTTTGAAGTTCTTCACAGTCTGCCTTGGTCTTAACTATCTTGAGCAGTTTAGAGGTATCTGCAAATTTTGCCACCTCACTGTTTACCCCTTTCTCCAGATCATTTATAAATAGTTTGAATATGATTGGTCCCAGTATGGACCCTGGGGGAACACCACTAGTTACCTCTCTCCATTCTGAAAACTGACCATTTATTCCTACCCTATATTTCCTGACTTTTAACCAGTTATCAATCCATGAGAGGACCTTTCCTCTTATCCCTTGACAATTTACTTAACTTAAGAGCCTTTGGTGAGGGACCTTGTCAAAGGCTTTATGGAAATCTAAGTACACTATATCTACTGGATACCCCTTTTCCACATGTTTATTGACCGCCTCAAAGAACTCTAGTAGATTAGTAAAGCATGATTTCCCTTTACAGAAACCATGTTGACTTTTTCCCAACAAATTATGTTTATCTATGTGTCTGTACCATAAACATGAGGCTCATAAGGTCATGAATGATAGCTGTAGCTCAAGCTATGTGAGAACAAAGTAATGATGGAGGGGTGAGGCAAGTAGCTGAGGAGATGGTGGAGGTAATATCAGTTACTTTGATTAAGAACATGTTTGCCATTAGTTAATAGGTTTCACAATTTAGGGGTTATTTAGACTGTGCACTAATCTCCAGTGGAATTCAAGGTGTTGGTTATGAACTATAAAGCCCTAAAAAACCTGGAATTGGGGTTTATGAGGGATCGCCTCTCTTCCCATTTCATACTGCCACAGTGACAGTCAGCAGAAATGATCAAGATATATCCTCTTTTTTATTAAAGAGAGGGAATGGCTGGCAGGACATTCTCTGTGAGATCTCTGAGACTCTGAAACTTGCTCCCCATAGCTAAAATAGCACAATGTGGTAACCTTGCAGAAACTTGAGAAGCATTTTGGAGCATGCTGAGGTTTTGCATCCCATATTGATAAAGAGGTGAAAAAGTGCTTCTGTAGATGGCTAGTTGGGAAAAGTCCCATTGAATTGTTTTAATTCTGTTGAGATTTAAGTGTGATGTTAATGTGGTATTAAAGTCCTGTGGGCCTTGGATAGGCATCATTAGAGTTATTTAAATCTAAATAAAGAAAATTGCATAGATAATTGAGTGTATTGTAATAATCTAGAAGCCTTAACCAGGTTTTAAAAAAAAGTTTTGGGATTGTTTTGATTGTTTCTGAATTCCCCAGGGATGTTTGTGTCAGTGTCAATTACGTAGGTAAATGAAGATAAAGTTATCTGATATGTTATGAATTGGGGGGGTCACCCTATCTTTATATTAAAGGCTGGGCTGAGCTGACCGAACTAATAATGGCTATGAAACAAAATCCATATTCCTCTATCTATTTGGAAATTGTGGGCAGAATGTGTCATTGAAATCCACTGCCTACAACGAAAATATCACCACAGCATGTTTTCAAGGGTCATGAAAAGCTTTCAATGAGAGTGTATTTTATGTAAGCAACTCTGGCATCTTTGTTTTGGCCACTGAAATAAATCACTTATGAGGGGAGCTATTGTAGAATATATTCTCTATAGGCTTTTTCTTTTCTCAATCAGTTTTCAGTGATGGAGAGTTGTGTCTAGTTTTTCAATGGAAAATCCTTAAACATTTTATTATTTCTGCCCTTGAAAACTGCATGTTACATAAGCCAATGTCAAAATCTGTCTAATCTATCTGCATTTTTAAAGTGCTTCTCACTCTTGTACTGTATAAAGATTAAAAAGTGACTGTAAGACTTGCCTGGAGACACTCAGTAAAATCTATTTATTTTTGAGAGCTTTGGTATGGGGTTTGATTGGACTGGTAAAGGGACACAAGAAGTACTAGACACTACACAAAACTTTCCAAGAGTTGTTTGGAAGGCTTAATTTGAAAAGAAGTATTTAGTTTATTCAGTGTTTTCAGAACAAATTCAATATGACTTAAATCTAAAAAAGAAGAAGATATCACATCATGGTTGTTTTATGCTGGGGACTAAAAAATTGAGACTACAAAAATTAGCTTCTGTTTTTGGAAGTTTAGGCCATACATTCTCGCTAAAGTAAATAACAAGAAAAAAACCCTCCTATTGAAATCAGTGGAAACAGGATTGGACCTAAAACTATCCAAAGTAAATGAAATTAATAATTTGATTAAATTGTAATTTATTTTCTTCATTTTTGAATCCAAGACATAAATTTTCAAGATTTATGCAAGTGGAAATTTTGAAGGCAGAACAATAACAAGCCATTTTTGAACTACAGAAAGAGACAGAGAAACCTTATGTAAAGTGAACATTTCAGATCATGAGAATTGTTAATAATATAGCTCATACATTATTAAAGCAAATTCTTCAGGCTTTGCAAAAATACTCTCCTGTGTCTTCAAAATAAATCGGACAATTTCCAAGCTGATGAAATTTTTCAAACCAAAGTGGAGGTCAGCCTAGTAGCAACCTTGATAATGCAAAGCAACCACCTCTGTAAAATTCATCCCACTGTTATTTCCCTAATGGAAGTAAACAGATGAGCTTTCCATTATGTTCTGAAGGTCAACAAATTAGGTATTCAAGAGACCAACACTGAAAGCAAATTGTAGTGCCAAGGGCCTTCTACCAAGTGTGCCCTGCATCTAGTTCCCCAAAGCTCCAGTCCAGGATGCAGAAAATGCTTCTGTGATTTTAAGTGCTACAAAGGACTGGAAAGAGAAAGGTAGGTTGTAAGTCAGCCAGGGCTCAGTACCCAAACTAGGTTGGGCTTTACACATGATATGCCAGCCAGTGACTTATCTGGAGCAGTAGTATTGTGCTTTACAATTTCCTAGCAGAGATAAACCAACAAAAAGCATTAGACACAAGCCCAGTTAATGTCTGCTCATATTCTGCAGTATGAACGTGCAGAAATGAGAAGAGGAAGGAAGCTAAAACTAATTTTAGTGTCAACACAGAGTTTGTTCAAAATGAAAAAAATCAGAACTATTGCAACAAACAATACAGAAATTATTTCAGCAATACATTATTTCAGCAATATATCAGAATGCTGTGCGCATAAACACTTTTTGAAGCCGGGATTACATTTTATCATTCACTCAGCCCATTGAACTTGTTAGACACTTCTTATTTAACCTCTGTCCTTCATGTTTCCAGTATTTCAATATCAGTGCTAGCCCTCTCAAGGATATATCTGGAGGAGTCGATTGAGTATTCAGATAAAATATCTGACATCATAATAGAACAAGGTCACCTCTGTATCCTTGTGACCAGAGCCTTGGTTCACCCTCATTGACCCTACATGCATTTATGCCCCATGTTAAAACAAGCAAGGGTAGGAGAAGAAGAGTTGTTTATGCAAGAAAAGTCTAGGCTGATTCATGTTAAACCATTAACACATGTTAAACCATTAACACTTGTTACAAAATAAGCAATCAACTTTCACCTAAGATTTTTACTTCTCACTTAGCTTATGGATTACTTGGCCTATATTATTTGTTCATTTTTGTTCTCTCTGAGAAAGCTTTATTCACAATCTAGTGAAGGTAGGGTAGGCTTCTTTTGGTAGTGTACAATATATAGAAGTCAGAGGGTTTTTTTAAAAAACCACTCATAACAAGACCTCAGCATGATGATGATAATACGCTGTGACAAGCAACCAGAAATCCTTGAAAACTTTAAGAGTTCCACAGGAAACCTTTTGAGTCTTTCAAGGAATAATAGATAGTGTTATTCATTTTTCATGAAGCTGAAAAGGCTGGAAAAGACCTAAATGCTTTTTTGAAATTTGCTGAAAATAGCTGATTTTTCTATGTATTTCAGGAAGAAACTTTTGACCTGATCAGATTGGATGCAGCCTATTGAGCATCATCCAATGGCCACTGAAGTCAATGGAAGTACTTTCATTAACTTTAGAGAGAGTCAAAAAGGTACAACAGAATATGAAGTTGCAAGTTTGGCACTGTAGTATAAAATAGCCTTTTTTATCCTATTATTTTTAAAGCTCTGTACGAATATAGATAGGGTCATCCCTCAGTTCTTCCAATCTCCATTCTCTCCTCAAACTAAGCTGTACAGAGTGCAAAAGTGTTTCTGGAAAAGAACTGGAGCATATAACAATTTTCAACTGTGAAATCATCCAACAAATTTTGGAAAGGGTAATAAATATTTCTGGGACAAACTGCTGAGTTTTATTTTATAGTGCTTCATCAATAAAGAATTGCACAGAAATTTCACCTTAGAAGCAGATCTTTTATTCCCCTGTAGGTTTATGATTCTTGAAAACTTTTAAGGTGCTGCTATCATCATTTAAATTCTTTTTACTGCCTCCCAAACCTTAACTTGTTTTCTGTGTATTGAGCACAGACAAAAAGAGCTGTAGTTCCCTTATTGCTTTGGTGAGATTCACTATTTCCTGCTAAATATGCCATCTGATGGGCTTGGTGCCATGTAAGATTCCCCTTACTATAAATATAGCTAGACAGTAAGATCATTGTAGATACTACAGGAATTAGAACCAATGCAGAGAATTTAGCAGCCAAAAGAGTTTTTATCTTATAGCAAAGCTCACCTTCTTGATCAAATTACTTAGGAGGGACCAAAAGCTGTTTATATGTAGAATTCAAGGAGCTGCATAATCTCCCACAAACTTTTTCCCCCTCTCTAATTTAAAGTTGTCCAGAAAGACAACTGTTCTTTTCTTTCTGTTCTTTAAAGAAAAGAAAGGGTTCTTGATTGCTCACAAACTATACCAAATTATTCATAAATCTCCTTTGTTGTAGTTATAAGCACCTAGCTGTGTGAGCCCCTCCCCTTGTTACCATGACTCGTGGGCCCAAAATTATATTAAATGAAAGAAGAGGTGGTAAATAGAGGAAGGTGAATTAATGACTGCTTAGGTGATGGATGGAGATAACAGAACCTTAAAAAATCACTATGAATAAATGTTCAAAAGTTGGCTTATATTTGAGCGCACTGATATTTTGCATTACCAATTTTTGAGCAACATCATAAAAATAAAGAGGTGGGCTTGTTTAGAAAGGAAGAATTATCTTGTTATTTAAGCACTGAAATGGGACTGACATGCCAAGATTTTCAAAACTCATCACGGATATTACAAAATTCTGTTGAGACAACTTAAAGGGTCTTATTTTCAGAAAATATTAGGCATCTATATTCTGACTCTGTCCTGCTCTCATTTGCTCTTCAGATGTGTAAATGACACCATAAAGTGGAGGAAAATGAAGCATCAGGACTTGTGTTTACAAAGACAGTTAACAAAAACTGAATACGCAAAGTTGCACTCATCAAAAATGGAAACTCGAAAAAAGATTTTTTGAAAATATGGCACTTGGAGTTTAAGTCTACATCTGTTTACATTGGAAGTCGAGACAAGGCCATAGTCACTCTTATTTTGTACAGCTCCCAACATCATGGACTTCTGATTCTAATTGTGGCCCTTAAATATTTACCAAATATAAATCTTCCAAGTCTATGGTTCCAGACCAATTCCAATTCAAGCCAAAATAAAAATTCCATTGACTTAAATTGTAGCAGAAGCAGAGATCCCTTGTTAATAACATGAACAGTGATTTTAAGAAAAGGTTTAATATTTTACAGGTAATGTATCAGAACTCAGTCAGTATTGCAAACTATATAAAAATGGACCTAAGCTATTTGATAGCCAGCATATTGAATTATAATTTACAATTTGAAGATTTTTCCTTTAAGCTCAAAGTTCCAGCTTTGAAGGAATTCTGAAAACATCTGTAATTTTTCATCTATATTGTGTAATATGTTATGAAAGATGTGCCAACAAAAAAGATAATTCTAAAGTGCAGTGAAAACATTAGAAATGAAGCCAAAAATATTTTTAAAACATCCACATCCTCATTTTAATTTTTTTTCTGTTGGAAACCATCCCATACCTTACACAAACTGCAAAGCACTTTGCTTACTACTTAAAATTAGTGACTAATGGTCCACAAAGCCAACAAGGAAGTCAATTTATGCCAGTAGAGTAACAGGCTGAACCTCTCTCAACCAGTTACATCCAGATAAATTAAGCATGCCATGTGATACTATGTCAAAGTATAATTTTCCTATTTCCATTCAGGTGGCATGCATGTGACAAACACGACTTTAAGTTTCCAACAACAGACGTTGTTATTATAGCAACTGAATAGGGCACTCAAAGATATGGTGTGAATGTCACAGATGACAAAAGTTATAGGGAAAGACTTGATTTATAATTATTTCATAGAACTTTAACTCTTGGGATGTTTTGTAAAATGATTTCTATTCAGTTTCTGAATCTGCCAGGGAACATTAAAACTGCTACTGTAAAGTAAATAAAGTAAAAGTATATTTACAGTCAGTGGGAAAGGTGTCAGAAAAGAAATGCAGATTTTCAAAAACAAGGTTAGATCTAGAATGGAATATAGACCTTATTCTTATATTATTGTAATTCAATAGTTTTCAGTGTAGTTCCTCCTACTTTACAGAGATACAAGAGAGATCAGAATCTGACCCTCCATGCACAAAGATTTTAGGATTAATGGAATGGAAGAAAAGATGAACGTCTCCTAAAATTTTCAAGGAGCAAAATTAGATTCTTGTCTGGAGCCATATATGTGTTTAAATAAGCACAGTCATTTTAGTTATGAATGTGAAGCAGCATGTGCTTGCAGGGAAGGGAGGAATTAATAAAACAATAAAAAATCATAGAGTTCATGATTCTAAGGAATGGTACTAGGGAGAACAGCAAAATAGAGAGAATGGATTTCAGGAAGGCAGATTTTAGTAAGCTCAGAGAGCTGGAAGATAAGGTCCCATGGGAAGCAAGACTAAAAGAAAAAACAACTGAAGAGAGTTGGCAGTTTTTCAAAAGGACATTATTAAAGGCCCACAAGCAAACTATATCACTGCATAGGAAAGACAGAAAGTATGATAAGAGACCGCCTTGGCTTAATCAGGAGATCTTACACATGATCTAAAAATCAAAAAGGAGTAGTATAAAAAGTAGAAATTAGCTCAGACTACAAAGGATAAATATAAACAAATAACACAAGTATGCCAGGGCAAGATTAAAAAGGCAAAGGCACAAAATTAGCTCAATCTTGCTAGAGACATAAAGAATAGCAAAAAGACATTCTACAAATATATTAGGGTATGTCTATACTTGCCCCCTAGTTCGGACTAGGGAGGCAAATGAAGCATACCGAAGTTGCTAATGAAGCATGGGATTTAAATATCCCGCTGATTAGCATATTTGTCGATCGCCATTTTAAAATGCGGTCGCCCGATTTAACGCGTGTAGGCGCGTAGTCGATCAAAACCCTTCCCTCGAATTAACTGTTACTCCTCATTGCAGCAGTAACAGCAATTCGAGGGAAGGGTTTTGATCGACTACGCGCCTACACGCCGCAAGTTAAATCGGTGACCGTATTTTAAAATGGCGATCGACGAAATATGCTAATCAAGCGTGGGATATTTAAATCCCGTGCTTCATTAGCAACTCCGGTATGCTTCATTTGCCTCCCTAGTCCGAACTAGGGGGCAAGCATAGACATACCCTTAGAGACAAGAGAAAGACCAAGGACAGGGTAGGCCCATTGCTCAGTGAAGAGGAAGAAACAATTACAGGAAACATAGAAATGGCAGAGGTGCTTAACGACTTCTTCATTTCAGTTTTAGTCAAGAAGATTAATGGTGATGGGATGCCTAACATAGTGAAAGCTAGTTGAAATGGGATAGGCTTAGAAGTTAAAATAAAAAAAAGACAAGTTAAAAATTACTTAGAAACGTTAGATGTCTTCAAGTCACCAAGGCCTGATGAAATGTAGCCTAGAATACTCAAGTAGCTGATAGACGAGGTATCTGAGCGTTTAGCTATCATCTTTGAAAAGTCATGGAAGTCAGGAAAGATAGCAGAACACTGAAAAAGGGCAAATCAAGTGCCCATCTATAAAAAGGGAAATAAGAACAACCCAGGAAACTATAGACCAGTCAGTTTAACGTCTGTCCCAGGGGAAATAATGGAGCAAGTAATTAAGGAATTAATCTGCAAACATCTGAAAGAAAATAAAATGATAGGTAACAGCCAGCATGGATTTGTAAAGAACGAATCATGTCAAAACAATTTGATAGCTTTCTTTGATAGGATAACAAGCCTTGTGGATAAGGGAGAAGCAGTGGATGTGTATACCTATGCTTTAGTTAAGCATTTGATAGGATCTCACAAGACTTTCTTATCACTAAACTCGGAAAATACAACCTAGATGGGGCTACTGTAAGGCGGGTGCACAACTGAATGGATAACTGTTCTCAGAAAATAGTTATTAATGGTTCACAATTATGCTGGAAGGGCATAACATGTGGGGCTCTGCAGGGGTCTATTTTGGGACCGGATCTCTTCAATATCTTCATCAATGATTTAGATGATGGCATATAGAGTACACTTATTAAGTTTGCAGATGATGCCAAGCTGGGAGGGGCTACAACTGCTTTGGAGGATAAGATCATAATTTAAAATGATTTGGACTAACTAGAGAAATGGTCTGAGTTAAATAAGATGAAGTTTAATAAGAACAAATGCAAATACCCCACTTAGGAAGGAACAATCAGTTTCACACATACAGAATGGGAAGTGATTGTCTAGGAAGGAGTACTGCAGAAAGGGATGTACGTGTCAGAGTGGACCACAATCCAAATATGAGTCAATACTGCTGCAAAAAAAAAAGCAAACATGATTCTGGTATGCATTAACAGGAGTGTTTTGAGTAAGACACGAGAAGTCATTCTTCTGCTCGACTCTGCACTAACTAGGCCTCCAATGGAGTATTGTGTCTGGGCACCACATTTCAAGAAAGATGTGGAGAAATCGGAGAAGGTCCTGAGAAGAGCAACAAAAATGATTAAAGGCCTAGAAAATATGAGCTATGAGGGAAGATTGAAAGAATTGGGTTTGTTTAGTTTAGAAAAGAGGAGACTGAGAGGGGACAGTTTTCAAGTATTTAAAAGGGCTTTACAAGGAGGAGGGAGAAAAATTGTTCTCCTTGACCTCTGATGATAGGACAAGAAGCAATGGGCTTAAAATTGCAGCAAGGGAGGTTTAGGTTGGACGTTAGGAAAAACTTCCTAACTGTCTGGGTGGTTAAACGCTGTAATAAATTGCCTAGGGAGGTTGTAGAATTTCCATCTCTGGAGATATTTAAGAGCAAGTTAGATAGACATCAGGAATGATCTAGATGCTGCTTGGTCCTGCCATGAGGACAGGGGACTAGACTTGATGATCTCTCGAGGTCCCTTCCAGTACTAATATTCTATGAATGTTGGAAGGCAAGTTTAACATGCTGAACTCAGCAAAGAAATTCTGGGAGAACAGAAGGAGTTGAAAAACAGTAAGAACTTTAGAGAGTCATATGAAAATAAGTTAATGAAATATTTTTGATTAAAAAATGGAGAGTTAGAGCTTTAGATTCTACAAGGTGCTGAGCATTCCTATGCACAATGAGGGAATGTCTAGACTCCATGGCTCCGTCGACAGAGCCACGTAGATGAGTTTACTAGACATAGGAAAATGAAGCAGCAATTTAAATAATTGCCGCTTCATTTACATCAAAATAGCCGCTGCGCTGTGCCGATCAGCTGTTTGGTGTCACAGCGGGGAAGTCTGGATGCGCCGCGGTCGACAAGGGAAGCCTTTGTCGACCGCTCCGGTATGCCTCGTGAAATAAGGTTTGCGGAGTGGTCGACAAAGGCTTCCTGTCGACGGCGGGCGTCAGACTGCCCGCTGTGCCGTAAACAGCTGATCGGCTACAGCGCAGCGTCCATTTTGATGTAAATGAAGCAGTGAGTATTTAAATCGCCGCTTCATTTTCCTATGTCTAGTAAACTCATCTACATGGCTCCATCGAAGGAGCCATGTAATTAGACATACCCCGAGTGTCCAGCCTGGCCCATGCCACTTCCCGCAGCTCCCCTTGCCTGGGAACAGCAAACTGTTGTCAACAGGTACCTGTGGATGTGCAGGTAAGTAAAGTGTCTAGCTGTCCACCAGGGACTATTCCTGGTAAACCATGTCCGGTCCATGGGACGCTTATTGCTCTCCCCCGATCTAGTAAAATGGGTTGGAAAGACATCCTAAAAAGTGGTTGGGTAAAATACACTGGGGCCAGGAGGATTTTATTTTTGCTGGAGAGCCAGAAAAGGCCAAGAACTGAGAGGAGAAGTAAAGGACTGTGGCAGAGTCAAAGGAATTGCCCTTAGGGGAAGATAAATGGGGAGAGCTGGTGGTCTCATAGCTGTAGTATATGTTTTTGAGCTCCATTCTAACAGTGAGGGCCACCAATGGCATGTTGGAGTGATACTTTGGGTGGGTGGGAGATTTCAATGAGGGGTGTGACCCAGAGAGAGTTAATCAATGGATGAGATACAATTATACCTGGAGAAAGAGGAAAACTAATACGATCCTGATAGGGAGCTGCTGCCCAAGGATAAGACAGAATAGAAGTTTTATATTTTTGTTACCCTGGAAGAAGAAATTCTTAGTTTTGCTGCAAAACTAAATTACTGTTATTAAGAGTGGGCTAAGAGTGGGAAACTGAGGTATCCATACCTTTTTATGATGGAAGGGTTGTTTGGGGATTTCTCTTTCTTTGAACTTAGCCCTCTTATGGAGATGGCACCAAACTGTCACTCTATATTGTAGGTTAAAATGCATATTAAAAATTCACTTTAGATCCAGTTTTGTGAATCGGCTATGGGGAAATGTAGTAGAAGAGAGATCCTGAGGTAGCCTGGTGTAAGGTCTCAGGCCTGAACTAAAATCAAGTCCTGCTGAGATAAAGAAGGGTTAGCAGAAGTCAGGTCAAATCAGGCCCTATCGTGTTACATGCTCACTGTCCAATTCATGAACCTGGCAAGAACAGGGCTGGTGTTGCAAACACACACATAAACATGTTGCAAAAAATTACTAGGAAAAGGACACTCATGCAAACACATTCCAGAAGGGTGGTACCAAAATACTCCCCAAAGATAAGGAGAACACACTGACCCTGCTAAAGATAAAGCCAGGATGACAGTGTGATGGAGAGAGATGTTTTGATTAGATCAACGTGTACAAGTTAATGGGTGGTTAAAAACCATGTCTGGGGGCAATACACAGCTTGTTTGTATTAGTGTATAAAGAGGTGTCTGATGTGGCTATGTATCTTGTCACAAGTATACTTGTGCTATTGTAACTGTAACTGAGTCTGTGGATTTGTTGGGCAGTCTGACTGAGGTCTGCTGAACCTGCTATCTGATTCTGCACTGAACTGAGATGGCACACTGAGGGCACGTCTACACAGCAGGACAAAAGTCCAATTAAGGTACACAACTTCAGCCATGTCAATTGTTAGGCTGAAGTCGAAATAGCTTAATTTGACTTTTGGCACTGTCTACACAGCAGGAAGTCAAAGGAAGAATATTCTTCCTTCGACTTCCCTTACTCATAAAATGAGGGTTACAGGAGTCAGAGTAAGAAGTCCTCAAGCTTGACATTATTCCAAAATAATGGCTTGCTGTATAGATGCACATTTTGTTATTTTGAAATAATGTCAGTTATTCCAATATAATGCTGCTGTGTAGACATACCCTGAGAGAACATATAAAAACACAGCAAACACTGACCACAAGGACAATTGTGATGGCACATGAAATTCATTTCTCCCCTTGAGACTATGCTTTGTGACATCTGTGATACTCACAGCAAAGATGACTTTACTGTCTTAATTTCCTCTCTAACCCAGACATTCCACTGTGCAATACAGAACAATATGTCTGCTAGCAATCTCCAGCACTTCTACTGACCAGTCAGATTATGCAGTGATAGCACTATTTCCTCAGTTTATATCCACTTCTTGAATTGCTGTAACTTTTATTATGAAGCTAATTATATTTGCCTGTATTAACATCTCAGATTCACTGCTTTGCCAGTATGCTTAACCAGCTTTGTGCAAGGAAACTGGGCCCTTGAGCCTAAAATTATGTACACTGCTTGCCATTTTCATCTAATGCTGCTATTGCACAAGTAATTCAGCCAAACTATGAAGCCAGATGTTAATACATGCTGTTGATCTAAATCATCTGTGCCAAGTTAGAAATGAGTAACATGAGATCATTGTGGACAAACAGGCAAGAGACAAAACATAATGTGTGAAAACTAAAACACATCTTACAAGGCTTTTTTTCATATACTGTAATTAACCCCTTAACATATTCACACAATATCACACCCCATCATCAAGGACCAGAGGTGAGGTATTAATTAATATAATGTTAAACACCATTATTATTTAGTTATCCTAAAAGATATAATATACAGCATCTGATAAACTGATTGGTTGTTAAAAATAAATCTCATAATAATATCTGGGCTATTTATTTTACTTATTGCAGAAATTGCCTATCAAGAAATTTACTTTCATATTTTTATTACTAATATTCCCAGATTTTAAAAAAACCTAAATTAAACTGGAATTTAGATTAAACTGGAGTGTGTGTAAGTTATTTAAAGGTTAAAAAACATTTGAGACATAATGTAATTATTCCTAAAACAAGTTTTACAACTCCAGGAAATGCAAAGTTCAAAAGAACCTTAAAAGAAATACATGCCATACTAAAATGCACATAATGCACCCAAACACCTTTAACTCCATCCTGTACTGATGCTGTGCAATGAATATACAATTATGATTAGTGCATATTTAATTGTGTTTGTAGTCCAAGAGTAGGTTAGATAATTTGTAAAGTCTCTTTTTTCCCCTTTTTTCTTCTTATAGCATTACTATATGTATTTGGGCCAGGCAATATGTTTATCCCAGAAACCATATTTACTCTTAAGATTAAAAAAAATACATCAGTTTGTTCTCCTCAAACAAATTTATAAAGGTGCCTGCTTTCATGGGTAGATATTAAAGCTGTCTTGGGATTTGGATATATCCCTACTGTTCCCTCCTTCTCAGGTTAGAAATTTACACATTTCAACCAGTTTAGACAATATATCTAAACCTAGACAGTCCAGCCCAATGTAGCCAACCCTATTGTGAAGAGACTGGTCCTTGTTCTCTTAGGCCTGGTCTAAACTTAGGGATAAGTTCGAATTAAGATATGCAACTTCAGCAACGTTAATTGCGTAGCTTAATTTTAAGTATCTTAACTCAAATTTTGGCGCTGTCCACACTGCGGGAAGTCAAAGGGAGCTCACTCTACTTTCGATTTCCATACTCCTCAGAAGCAGGACTACCAGCATCAATGGCAGCGCCTCTCTTAGTTCGAATTATCATGCCTTCACTAAACCCACTAATTCAAACCCAGGAAGATCAACTGTGGCTGCTTAGCTCTTATCTGTAGTGTAGATATGCTCTTACAGTAGGCCAGTATTAGCCTAATCAGTATTCTCTTTTAGACGTGTGCTGTGGAAATTCTCGCCTCCCACCTTCATAGTGTGTGCCCTTCCCTTTGCTGTCAATCAGCTGTCATCTAATCTCCGCCTCCTTCATTCCAGACATCCTCTCAGTCTTCCTCCCTTGATGCAGCATCACTGACACATAGAGTTGCCAGGTGTCCGGTATTATACCGGACAGTCCGGTATTTGCGCGCTCTGTCCAGTAAAAAAAACAGAAAATACCGGACATGTGAAATGTCCGGTATTTTCTGATTTTTCCAGCTACGTACCTGACAGAAGCCTGGCGGGGCCGGGGGGAGCGGCTGGGAGTCCCAGCTGGGAGGCGGGGCCGCAATTTCTGCCGGGAACCCTCAATTGGTTGAGTGTGAGGAGGAGGGGAAGCCTCCTCCTCGCTCGTGCATCGCTGGGAGCCTGCGCGGGACAGGCAGCGAGTGCCCAGGTCAGTCCCGCTCCCTGCCGGCCAATTTGCTCACTCCCCCCCCTTTCCCGGCCGGCCGGTTCTCCACCACTTCCCTCCTGATCTTCCCGGCCAGCCCCTGCACCCCCAGCTCTGCTTCCCTCCCCCTTCCTCCTGGCCCCCGCTGCACCCCCCGTCAGCTGTGCTTCCCGCTCCTCTTCCTCCTGGCCCCCACCCCACCCCCCAGCTCTGCTTCCTCCCCCTTCCTCCCAGCCAGCCCCGCCCCTTCCGGCCGGTCCCCTCACCCGATATCCTGCGGACAGCCCGTTCCACCCGCCCCACACGACCCGCCCTGCTTCCCGTTGCCCCCACATCTCCCCGCCCCTATTAGCTGTTTCCAGGACCCCCTTCGGCCAGGCGGTCCTCCCCCACCCCCAAAGCGTGTCCGGGTTTTTTGTTGGTTTTTTTAAATGATTACTTGGTAACCCTTAGCAGTGATCCAGGTTCTCTTCTCGGAAGTTGGGTTTTTTTTTTTCCTCAACAACTTTGCCCCCCTCTCTTCCCCCCCCCACAACAAATTTTTTTCCCGGTGGGTTTTTTTTTGGGGGGGGGGGTGTTCGGTATTTTTCTTTCAGCCATCTGGCAACGCTACTGACACACAGAAGGATCTCACCTCTATTCTTATTTTACGTGATGAATTAGGGATTGTATTCACTCTGTTTGCCCGTCAATGTACGTGATTCCTACTGTCCTGTGCTGCTCTACTGTAACTCTCTGTGTGTGCCTCAGTTTCCCTGGGCACTGCATCCCGTGCCTGGTTGAGGATGGGAGTTTTGGGTGTGACTCTCACTGAGGAGGAGGATGCCCCAACTTAGAGTGTACACAACAATAGCTCAGGCTGTCTTGTAACCTGAGCCTAGGTGAGGGGAGCAACCAGGTGACACCTTGCCCAGGAATCTGAAAAAGGAGGAGGCGAGGCTGCCTGCAGGGCTGGGACCAATTGGGGGTGCGTGAGCCCTCTCAGCTGGCTTAGGATGCAGGAAGGGGACCCAGGACCCTGGCTCTGGGCCTCCCTCTCCTCCAGATGGATTGTACTGACTGCTTCTGGTTCCTGTGTTAACATGTCTGTGCTATGCTGTATCCCTGTCAATGAATAAACTGTCTGTTCTACTTGCTTTCTGAGGGTACGTCTAGACTGAAAGCCCCTTTCAAAAGAGGCTTTTTCGAAAGATACTTTCGAAAGATACTATCGAAAAAGCCCCTTTCGAAAGAGATTGTCTAGACAGCCACAAGACTTTCAAAAAAGCGATCCGCTTTTTCAAAAGAGAGCACCCAGGCAATCTGGATGCTCTCTGTCGAAAATACCCTGTTTGCATTCAAGAACGCCTTTTTTCAAAAAAGCTCTTTCGAAAAAAGGCATTCTTCCTCGTAAAGGCAGGTTTACCGCTGTTGAAAAAAAGGCTGCATTCTTTCGATTTAATTTCAAAAGAACGTGACGGCAGTCTAGACGCAGGTGAAGTTTTTTGGAAAAAAAGGCCACTTTTTTCAGAAAAACTCTGTAGTCTAGACATAGCCTGAGAGTCACATCTGGCTGTTGATGGGGGTGCAGGACCCAGCTCTCTGAGTGGCATCCTTCCTGTTTTAGGAATCTATTTATTGACTTTGATTTTTATCTGCTTAGGTTTAAATACCCATTCTCCAGATACTTAATGATGCTCTGTCTCCCACCCCCTCCCTTTTTTTTTCTCTCCCCCTTCCCCTTCCCTCTCCTATTTATTTTGAGTTTTCATATCCCTAACTCATAACTCTGGTCATCTGAAGAAGTGGGCTATGCCCATGAAAGTTAATGATACCATCTACATGTTTCGTTAGTCTGTAAAGTGCTACCAGACCATTTATTGTTTTTTTCTGTAAGGGTACGTCTAGACTACAGGCTTTTGTTGACAGAGGCTTTGTTGACAGATACTATTGACAAAGCTTCTGTCGACAAAGAGCATCTAGACTACAGCCAGTTCTGTCGACAAAGCAAGCCGCTTTGTCGACATGAGAGTGTAGATGCAAAGGACAGTGTAGATGCAATAGCACCTTCTGTCGACAGAACTCAGAGGTAGTGTAGACACAGGTATAGTTTTGTCAACAAAAGTCCACTTTTGTCGACAAAATCCTGTAGTCTAGACACACCCTAACAGACTAACTCGGCTACCCCCTGAAGCTCCTCTTATCCAGAATGCCTCATTCTCTGACTTAGCAAATACTTGTGATTTTGCAGCAATCCGGAGCACTGTTGATGTCACAGAATGATGCATTCTTGTATATCTTAACTACAAGTCTTAGACAGAAGTAAATTAGTATTTAAACTAGAATCCAAACTGATTCAGAGCTACACTCATGTATTCCTCTTAAATTCTGTTAAAAAGCTCAAGGAGATGCAATGAGAATGTCAATATTGTTTCTATTATAACATGTCCTGAGACAAGTCTTAAAGGAAGAATATTTGCATATATTTTTTACTCTACACCAGTGGTCACCAACCAATAGATCTGGATCTACTGGTAGATCTTGGAGCCTCTGACAGGTGAGCCTGATTCATTTGGCCAAGAGGCTATCAAGTGCAGAACTTCAGCTGACCCTCCCACCACTGCTGCGCAACTCCTGCCCTTTGCCTTGGAGCTGCCCCCCGGGAGCCTCCTGCCTGCGGTACGGAGCAGGGAAGGGAGAGGAGGAGGCGCTGATGTCAGCGTGCCCCTTCTCCCACCCTGTAGTCTATTGCTACAGAAATGGGGGGAGGGAACACAACAGGGTTTGGGATGGAGGGAGTTTGCTGGCTGCTTTTGAGAGCGGTGCAGGTCCAGGGCAGGGGTGAGCCTGCCTTAGCCCCACTGCACCACCACATAGGAGCCATCTGAGGTAAGCAGTGTCCATCTGGAGCCAACTCCAAACCCCTGCCTCAATCATGAACCCCCTCCTGCACTCAAGCCCCTGCCCTAGCCTTGAGCTCCCTGGACTCAAACTCCCTTACAGAGCCTGTATCGTGACCCCGCTCCGGCGACCCAACTCCCTGCCCAGGCTCAGCTGAGAGCCCCTCTCACACTCGAATCCCTTAGCCGAAGGCCAGAGTCTGTACCCCAACTATCTGCCCCTGCCTGGTGAAAGGGAGGCAAGATTGGGGACGGGCGAAATGGAAAGGGAGGACCAAGTGAGCAGGGTTAGGGCCTCGGAGAAGGGGCACGAAGGAGGCAGAGCAAGGATATTTGGGTTTGAGGTAGATCTTACATTGCACTTATATTCAAAAAGTGATCTTGTGGTTGAAAAGGTTGGGGACTCCTGCTCTACACCAATAAGTCTGCGGTTTCCCTAACACTTTTAAGTCTGTAGTTTCCCCACTGAAATGATCATGATTTTGACAAAGATGCTGTTTAATATATTACACACTGTGTAATTTTCAAACATGACAATGAAACTTCTGGCTCAATTTTGCTCTTTTGGAATGACCCAGTAGAAAGGTAATCATAAATCATTATATGAGGGGTAGGATTCAGGTTGGCAGCTCACCAGAAGAAAGAACTGTATGATCTGGAATTACTAGGAAGAGCACATAATGGTTATAAGGCTGTAAGTTTTTTGCAGCAAGTGTAGTGCCCATAACAGGATACGGACCAGCTGTGTAGCAATGTGGCAGGGAGAGATCCTCATTGTGACTATCAGAAGATGCCCAGAATACCACAGACCAAAGAAGAGTAGGCCTGTGCGACCAAAGGCCTAGGACTATGTCTCTTCCCTGAGAGGTGCACATAATAAACAACTTGGATCTTACACCCAGGGAGCTCTGAGAGATGAGCTTATATGCTTTATCTGGATGTCTCCCAGTCTATATCTGCACTACTAATCACTGGTGGCAGCATGGAGCATACATGTAGCTACCCACTGCAGTGAAAAGCAGGCTGGGTCCACATTGCCACAGGTAGCTAACTACGGATATTAGTGAAAGACTCTGACAGAAGAGTCATAGTGGCAAAATGTTTGAACAGCTCTAAACTGCCAGAGCTTTCCACTGCAGTGGGGAAAGGCTATGGCTCAGCTATTCCCTGTTGCTACCCTCCTGCAGAGCCTTTTCCCCACTACTGGAGTACTACTGGAGTTTCTGCCTGCTACAAGAAAAGGCCCCAGATACGGTGGGCTGTCAAAGCCTTTTCCCATTGCATTAGTCTTTCCTTGCTGCTGGAGTCTTTTACTGTTGTAGGGCAGGGAGCTGCCAGAGAGAGAGCTGCCAGATCCTTTCCCCACTGCCTTTCTTGCTGCCAGAAGGGAAAAGTGCCAGCAGCAGGGCAGAGGCCGGAGCTTTTCCTCTCTGCCAAAATCTTTTCCTGTTGTGGGCAGGCTCCAGCAGTGGGGAGCTGATGGAGTCTTTCCTTGCTACCTGCTCTCCTTCAGAGTGTGAATGTGAGAACATACTCATGCCCTTTAGGCATGTCTTATTCTATTTGCTTAAGCCCATATCTTACTGGCTACACTGTTAGTTATACCCATGGGGGCAAGGTGGGTATGTCCTCTACATGCTGCTAAAAGAAATGTGCAGAGTACACATACCTTTGTGGCGTAGTTTAGAAATTATTTACTTTCCTTTTGCAGCCAATGTGTGAGAATCCTACCTAATAAGTTTGTTTCTTTTCTTTCCTGTCAACTGTAATAAAGATTCCTCTTTTACAGCATCCTAACAACTAACTAGATGGAATTGTGTGCTGTAATAGTCAAAATGACACCTTGCAGTGGGCTCAATAGAGGGGACCCTCCGCTCCCCTTTTATTACTATGGCTTTTATTGTTTCTACAAATGTGTTACAGATAAATGAAAATCATAGCTCCTGCCCTGAAGAATTTACAGTCTCAATCTTGAATTTACAATCAAATGACCTAAAGGTAACATACAACAGAGAAGAGAGGCAGGTGAGGAAGCTTGTAGGTTTACACTAAATACAATCATGTGCTCTTGTGTTTGCAGTGAATATACGAATTATACTAGTTACACTTTATTTATAGTTTTTAATATAAGTTTTTATTAATTTGCTGCAGGAGCATGGGCAGAGGGTTGCGCAGGCTGCCTCACAAAACAGCCAGGCATGACCATGCCCAAGCTCTGCCCTACTCAGGCTTCCCTCTCATGCGGATCCTCTCCAGTCCTCCTGTGCTCTTGCCGGGCTCTGGAGGCTGTGGCCTCACATTGTCCCCCCTCGCTGTGCTCCTCAGTGGGGCTTTGGGTGGGAGGGATAGGGTTGGGGGGCTAGCCTTCTCCAGCCAGGGTTTTACCCACTGCCCATGTGCAGGAGCATCACTTGGTCCTCCCTTTCCCTTTCCCCCCCGAAGATGAGAGAACTGAAAGAAGTGATATTTTATGAGGGACTTGTGGAAGGAGGGCATAATTGCACAGTATGCAGGATGACGTGTAGATGGCAGTACAGGAAAAAGTACAGAGGAACTTGTATTAAAAGAATGTAAAGAAAGCATAAAGGGAGGTAGAACTGAACTGAACTGAAAGACAGCAGGCTATGAGGAGGTGGCATGGTAGGAAAAGAGATGAGATCTAAGTAGGGTCAGAGACATATGAAGACATATGAAGATGGGACTGAAGAGTTTACTTTGATATAGCAGAAGACCCAGTGAAAAAGGTAGTGTTTGGAATGCGGAAGGGGGTCAAGAAAGAAAGAGTAGAAGATAAGGTTAGTCATGGCATTTTACAGAGACAAGGGAATGCAAAGTGTGAGTCAATGTATAAGAGGTTGAAGCAGTATAGGCAGGGAATTACCAGGTAGCAGACAAATGTATCTACATGAGGGATAAAATGACTTTTAAAAAAAATGTATATTGATATGTAAATCAAGAATACACACAGTTGCTTGATTTGCACATATTTAAGATGTGCAGGGTATACTGAAGAATTCTCTTTCCCTAATGCAGAGCTTGAACTATCAGATAAAGATCATGGAATTGACATAGAGCTTTGAAACTGGAACAGGAGAAAAAACCAAGGTAAAGATATTGATATGGGAGTGCATTGATATTGATATGTGTAGATGAATACTCTTATAAGCACTAGACTACCCCAAGAATGGATAAAATCACCCAGGAATAAGATTTAATAGTAAGAAAAAGGGGATATGTACAGAGAGAGGTACACTGATGGAGGGGAAGGAAGAAGGAACCAACAAAGGAGACACTAAAGCATTGGTCAGAGAGTTTTCAGAAAGAGAACCAAGATGCAGTAGCTGATTATGTAAAAGAGTAGAGTGACTGAGGAGGCTAATGATCATCCAGTTAGTAGGAATGGAAGGGAGCAAAGAAAAATATGGCTTAAAAACTGGAAGTGGAAGCCATGGGGGAAGCAGCACTCCCACACCATGTTCTTCCCCTTCTTGAAACCACTCAGACTCATGATAGTCCCTTCTGAACTTAAAGTCCATGAGTTTATGAATTACCAGGTCTGCTGTTCCCGAAGGAATAGAACACACCAGCTTGTAAGTTTCAGTTCAGTCCTATCACATTGCTTTATTCCAAAACAAAAATATTTGTTATCAAAAATGTCAAGATCCAGTTAGAGTGAATAATATAATTGGAAATAAATAGTTACATGTAAATCAAACTAATGATACATTTTCTAGAGATTAAACTTAACTAACAAATGACTCTTTTGTCTAAAGAAGTTCTCTTTCACCCAAAGTTCTCTTCATTGCTTTCAAGTAAGCCTGTCCCAGACCTCTTTTTCATGATCCAAACTTTTGTTTTCTCGGTGAAGGATGCCTTGGTGTCTTTTTTGACTTCTCCCAAACATAGTCAAATAAACCTTTCAAGTGTTCCTACCAGAGAGCAATCCCTTCCCTTGCTATTCTTCTCTTCCTATTAGATCTTTCTGTATTCCGCACAATCCTTCATTTGCATTCAGTTTAGATTACTGATAGGAAGCCCATTGTAAACAAGACAATACTCAATTTACATATCAACAAGTAGATTAATTAACATTCCTTGTATGTCAGAAATCCTGTTTTTCACCTTTGGTGGAGATGAATACCTACAGACTTCACCATATTTTCAGGGTAAATACATAACTCCTTTCACAGTGTTTGTACATACATCCCACAATGATATTGATGACCAGTGTGACACTAGCATTTATTTAAGAAAGGGATGAGGAACCTATGGCCTGCGGGTTTGTCTTGATCCAACCTATAAGATTTAGGGATCCCCACCTCACATGGCTGGAGGTACCTCGAGCCTCACAGTCTGGATCAAGGCACACAGGCTGTATCAGGCTCATGGGAGTGGGAAGTGGCTTTGTTATTCCTCCTCCTTTCCCCCAGCTGAAGGAATGACAGCACAGGGAAGTTCTGTCCCTGTGCTCACTGGCAGGTTCCACCCCCATTTCTTCCACTGGCCAGAAATCACATTCAATGGGAGCTGCAGGGTGTGGTGCCTGCAAGTGCGGGGCAGCATGGAGGTACCTGTGCCCACCCCAGCAGCTGCCCCAGATCGTTGCTCCAATCCCCTGTCCCCTCCCACCCAGACCCCACATCCCCAGCCTGCTGTTGAACCCTACCACCTACCCAGACCCTGCACCCCCACCCTGCTCCTGCACCCTACCTCCTGTCCAGACCTCAGACCTCACACCCCTCCCTTGCACAGAGAACCCCTAATTTCTTGCTTCACCCGAGTGTGTAGGGGGCCCCATAAAATTTACTAGCCCCAGGCACTCAGAAGAGTTAATCCACATGTGTGTGGTTCCTTTTCGAGGGGTTAGTGGCTGCTGTTACAGACATCACATGACTTTCTTTGGTGAACTAGAAGGCACATATCAGAATGAGGCAATTTCTGGAGCCCCTCTGTCAGTTGGTAGTAAAAGCTTCATGGGCCATAGTGACCCAACATACTCTTGCACCTGTAGCAGAAGTCCTCAACATTTTATTTGTAGTATAATACCAAATTAACCAGCCAAGAAAGGAGAAATTAATTTATTCTTCCCAAATATTTCTTTGACTCAAGACAACTGTAAACTTAAGGTACGTCTACACTAGTCCCCTAGATTGATCTAGGGAGGCTAATGAGGGCGACCGGAATTGCAAATCAAGCCCGGGATTTAAATATCCCGCGTTTGATTTGCATGTTCCCGACCGGTCACCATTTTAGAAATTGACTAGCCCAAAATAACTGCCGTGTCTGCACGGCGGTGAAGCGAGCTTCGATTTAAAGCCTAAATCGAATTAGGTGGTATTCCTCCTGCAATGAGGTGTACCACATAATTCAATTAGAGCTTTAAATCGAAGCCAGTTTCACTGCCGCGTGTGAATCGGCAGTTACTCGAGCTAGTCAATTTCTAAAATGGCGATCGGTTGAACATGCAAATCAGCGCGGGATATTTAAATCCCGGCTTGATTTGCAATTCTGGTCGCCCTCATTAGCCTCCCTAGATCGATCTAGGGGACTAGTGTAGACGTACCCTTAGTTAAAAGTAAAATATTTTTATAAGCCAAATATTGTAAAATGACAGTTAATAGATAAAAGTTCAAAAATAAAAAGCAGTCAAGTAAGAAATACCACTTTGTTTAAAAAAATCTACCCATTACTAACTACAATGAATAAAAAGGGTTCTGGCTATGGCCAATCAGGCTGGGAGCACAGTTGTTCAGTGATTCAGTGGTTCTGGATACAATAACAGTTCAGCTTAGAGGCCTTCTGCTGTTAAGCATGTGTTTAAGTGCTTTGCTGGATCACAGCCAGACGGTTCAGAATCTTAAAGGGTGGGACTCTATGGGTGTGGTATGACAGGGTTGAAGATTACATCCTCCTTTTTTTCTCCTGTGTATAGACCAGCCATATTGTGTCTGGTGAGCACTGTTTTTGACACAGGCAATGCCCATCTCCCCAAAAGAAGTAAGGTGGTGGTACAGTAGCTAAGGAAACATATGCTGTTCCTTTCCCAGGGTAGAAGAGCTGCTGCAGAAGCATATGTTGCCCAAGAGGAATTCTAAGTCAATGTAGTCCATCCAGGGCGTCCTCTGGTTTTAGGCCACAGACTAGTCATAGAGTTATAAATGCTTCTTAAGTAGATTACCTGTTCCTTAAATAGATCCGTTGCCTATCGTTTAAATCCATTAGTTGTGTAGGAAATTAATTAGACAGTTCTTTCCATGCCTTTCTGTTATAGAAGTGGAGGATGGAATGCCTGTTGACATGACACCATAATGTTTCATGGTTTTATGAACAGAACCTGACACAGCTGCTGATAGCTTCTCCCTAACTTCTTGCCCTTGAAGGAGAAAGTAGTTTGCATTTATAATCACAGGATAAAATGCAAAAAAAAAAAAAAAAAAAGGCCTCCATTATAATACCACTGAGGGTATTGCTCTTAATTATTCTACATTCCTGTCACAGTGCTTTGACCATCAATTGACTTTTGAAAAGGTCAAGCTATTTCAAATTTAAAGGTTTATTATTAGGAGAAATTGGCAATAAATAGTATTTCCAGTATAACTGAAATATGTGCCTTTCCATTTTTAATTAAAGGAATAATTACTTTAATAGGGGTTTCTGTTTCATAGATTTATAGCATGCTCTTTATTTTATTCCTATTTTATTGCTCTTAATAGGATTGAAAGGCGCGAACAGGTAGTAAACAAGCTCTTATTGTGTCTGTTGTCCAGTTGTAAGAATTTCACGCCATGGTGGCTATCTTTTTTGCCTAAAAGATTCAGTCCTGTAATTCTGCACCCAAAACTCCTGTTGCTGTTAAACATCTCATTAAAAATTTTAATAAAACACTGACAAATGCTTATCCACATAGAAACTTCAGGATTCCAGTGGAGGTCTGACCTTGCATTCTTTGTGCACTCAACCCTGGTCTCCAAAAAACTATTTTCACTGGAATTCCCTAATTAAAGGGATGTTGTCTTGTCAAAGTTGAGCCACAATTTACTATTTGTAAATGGACTTTTACAAAACCGAGCAGCATTATTTTGGAATAACTGATGTTATTCCGAAATAACATAGACCGCGTCTACACACAAGCAGTTGTCAAGCTGGAGGACTGCTTACTCCAACTTCTGTAACCCTCATTGTACAAGGAGTAAGGAAAGTCGGGGGAAGAGTGTTCTATCTCAAAATAACTGTTGTGTAGACAGCGCCAAAAGTTGAAATAAGCTATTTTGACTTAAGCTGCGCAATTAGCATAGCTTAAGTTATATAACTGATTTCGAGTTTAGCCCTGCTGTGTAAATGTGCCCCAAAACAAACAAACAAGCAAGCAAACAAACAAACCAAGAGAAATGCTATTTGGCATTTTCTCCCATTATGGAAATGTTTTAAAATAAACTATTAAAAATCTATACACCTGTGGTGTTTGCCACTCAACTGTGTAATTTTTTTTGTAAAGTTTATGTGATCTGAAAGAGTTCACATTTGTTGGCCTTCACTGCCTGCTATAAGGATCCTCTATTCTCTTGGGCTATGTCTACACTGAAGGCTTTTTGTGCAAGAACGGCTGTTCTTGCGCAAAAACTTGCGGAGCGTCTACTCTACACGCGTGTTCTTGCACAAGTAAATTTACAGTAAAGCATCAGAAGATAGGGATTCTTGCACAAGAGGTATTCCTCTCCTCATGAGGAATAAGCCCTCTTGCGCAAGAGCTCTTGCGCAAGAAGGCAGTGTGGACGAGCAACAGGGGTTTCTTTCGCAAGAAACCCCTATGGCTAAAATGGCTATCAGAGCTTTCTTGCACAAGAGAGCATCCACACTGCCATAGACGCTCTTGTGCAAAAGCACATCTCTTGCGCAAAAGCACATGGCAGTGTGGATGCACTCTTGCGCAAGACCTTTTGCACAAGAACTCTTGTGCAAAACAGCTCTTGTGCAAGAAGCCTGCAGTGTAGACGTAGCCTTGGGCTTTTTCTGAGTGGCTTACACATCTTGGGTTGCTGGTTGCAGGCTGTTAATTTTTGCGGGGTTCTTAATTGTTAAGATGGCGGTTTGCAATATTCCTGGGTTGCAAAAGAAGAATGCCTTTCAGAAGAAGAATCTTTTATCTTGATATTAGTTACAGCTGATCAATTTTTGTACAAGTGTAGCCCATGGTCCAGTGTGGTCAACAGCAGCCCTGGGAACTACAAGTTGTGGACTACAAACTATGGCACGTCCTGGTTGGTGCCACAATGTAACCTCTGCCCCCAGCAGAGTCTCAGTAGGGACTGAGCTAGAAGCAGCATGCAGGCTGCATGCAGAGAGGAGGGGCTGCTGAACTGTGATCCTGTTCTATGTTTTTTTACAGAATAAAGCCTGTTCCTGGTGGTTTGCCTGAGTGGGTCTGGTCTGAGGTGCACACACATAATACACAACGCAAAGCACACCAAGGAGCCTCAGGCCTAGCCTTCCACAAGTGTGTAAGAAGTCACAAGGCTTCCCCTATGCTGAATAACCTCACACTGGACTAGTGAACAGGAGGGGTTACACAAGTTTAGAAAAAAAATCATTCCTTTGAAAATTTCCCCCTATTTTTTAAAGAAAATAAATCTAAATTTTTTCTGGATGAAATATTTTGGGGAAAAAAATCATTTGCATTTTAGGTATTTTGTCCTCTCTACTCCTTCCTCCAATTTTCCATTGAAAAAGAGAAGGAAAAGGTTATAATTTTTTTAAGAAGTTGGGTTTCCTTTTTCACAATAATACAGTGGGAAAGATATTAGAAATGTTTGAAAGTGTTGTTTCATTAATTTTACTTTTTACAAGATTTTCCAGCGGGGGACGAGGAGGAGCTTCAGTTCTCCCTAAAGGGCACTTGGTGGGGGGGGGAGCTGAGGGCTGGGGTAATCCAGGATGGGGAGCACACCCTCAGCCAGCCCTTTTCACATACCTGTTGATTCTGTCTCTTTTCTGTGTTGTTTTATAAGAAGCAATCCCATTCTAGGCACATCCCCATTTTCCTAGCATAATAAAACCCTTACCTTGCTTTACGTTATGACAAAAGGAAGCTTTATGCAGAATTTGGTGGTCCTAGCCTTATTGTTTAGGAGGAATTCTTGAACAAACAGCTAGACAGACAGATGCACAGACAGACAAATTCTCTCAAATATATAGTAGATTTGGTGAGGTCGAGTGAGAATATCGTAGTTTGAAACCACCAGTGACATTTCTCAGGAGGGGCGCACAAGTAGCTGCAACCAGCCAGCAAGTCAGAATGAAAATGCTCTCATAGCAGTAGGGAGTATAAAGTATGGTCATGTGGCTGTGGCTGGTATTGGTCCATATGTACTCAGAGCGCCCAGGAGCTCTGTGAATGAAATTTGAAAGGCAGCTTTGTTTGTTAAGCCTTCCCTGCCCCTCCTTCCAGAGTGGGGCTTGAAAATCAATCATTCCCTCTCTCTAACCTCTCTTGCTACCTTTAGCCCCTGTAATTCCCCTATGAATCTAGGGCTACATTGTCTCACAGGACCCAGGAAATAAGGCTGTTCCTTGTGTTCCCAGTGCCCTTGCTTATGGATACTGAAATGGCTATCCACATCATTCCAGAGCCTCTGTCTATAGCAGAGAGGCAGTTTTCAAAAGTGCTAAGTCACTTAGGAGCACAAGTCCCACACAAAGTCAATGTAGATACTTTTGAAAATCTTGCTTCACTTGCTCTGCTGGGCACTGAATAACGAAGGCCATTTTCACATCTCATGCAAATATACCTGCATGTAATTAAAATGCAGGGGCCGACCTAGAGCCTACACTTGAACTAACAAAAGCATAACAGACACTTAAAGCAAGAGAGGGACCTTTTTAGGAGGAACAGGAAGAGCCATAAGACTCGCCTGAGATCAGAGATTATCTAAACTAAAATTAAAGATCTAGGTTTCAAGGGCACGAATATAATCTCTTACCACAAGTGTGTTTTCAGCCTGATGCTCAGTAGAATGTACAGATTTAAACTTCATATACTTTTAAAAATCTAGTGTGCTACCACCACACCACAGCATGGAACACTGCAGTCTTCATTATGCAGCATTGATTCCGCCGCAGATACCACAACAAAAACTTCATTTAAGCAGTCTTCATGGCAGGTGTCAGAAGCAAGGCAGTTTCTAATGGAAACTTCTATTTCCTATCCAGTTAAGAACAAACAAAACACCCTGCCCCAACCCAAAATGATCTAATTTATATCAGTGATTCTCAGTACAGAAGCAATAAGGATCAATAAAAAAGTGTAATGCAAGTTTCACATCATTATAATTAATTGTCTTACTTTTCCATACTGTTCTGATAGCCATTAAAGTCACCTATATTTTCAGTTTTCTTTTTTGATACATTTAGTATTACCTCCTCAGTGGGTATAATTGAGCACACTTCTATTGACTTCAATGGAGCTGTGTCATACTACCTGAGGATCTGCCTCTTAGGCCCCAATCCTCCACTATAGAAGTGAATGGGAGATTCAGCATCAGGCTTTCTGTCTCTAAACCATTATAATATGGCTGGCTCTCACAAGGACAACCCTAACAATCATCCATTTGTCTTCATGGAAAACTTACCCAACATTTTGCCTTAAATTGTGCATAAACAGCTATTTGAAAATTACTGGTGCCTTAGCTATTAGCAAAATAACTTTTTTACATAATGAATAAAAAGTTGAAAACTGCTGTCACTTGTGCTTTACTCAAAACCAGTCTATTAATTTTAAAATGCCTGAAGCTAAAGCTAGTGGTGGGAGACAGTTTCATTAAAACAGACTGTCATATTGTTTGCTTTGAAGAAACCTATAGTCCCTTATTTTAAAAAAGCTTTAAACATTGCAAAATGAACTGAATGTGTAACTGCCCAATGTCCTGCATTTCATTCACTGTGTTTTACTATGTTTTACATTCTGTTTTATGCCAGAGACAGATTTTATTATTGCTGTCTCCCCAAAGCCCTCATAAAAATGGAGATGCCTATCTCCAGAGCCCATCCCAGTAAGACCTTTTAAATTGACTATGTTCAAATGATTGTTCTTGTCTTTTTAAAATAATTGCACACTTTGACAATGTATGGGGTTGATCCTCATTGGCATCTTGGATTCTGGCCTTCTGTTCCCCACACTTGCACAAAAATCATCTACCTTGCCAGCTGATTTAGCCATGTCAAAATCCATTTACTGGCCTCTCTCATCTTTTCCACAGTAAACAAAAGCTCTCTCCTGCTTCTGTGACTTATTTCAGACATCCACTAATTCTGTAGCCCCTTTCCTGACAACAGTGCTATTTCTCTTTTCATTAAGTTCCTCTCCACATGACTCATCTTTGATAAACACTTTCTCTTCACAGAAGTGTTAACAAAATATACAAAGAAAAGTATCTGAACAAAGCCCATCGAAATGACAAGATGTGTGAGTGCCACCACTCAACCATGCTATTTTTTGTTATAACTCCTTGAGACCGTGTCCTTGTGTTCATACCTGTCTTTAAAGAGGAGTTATATAAGGAAATAATCATAATAAATATGTGGTACACATTACATAATATTCTGTATAACACTGGCTTATTATTGTTAATTGCTCAGTTAGTTTCAAATTACTAATTAAATCCATGCAAGTTATCTACTATCAGTAAGCAAATGTAAAAGAAAGTAAAAAGTGATACATTACCTAGAAGAGGGATGCTATCCAAGATAATAATCTAGTCTTGATAACAATAGGGACTTTAAACAGTCTGAGCATTTAAAGACTCTTTGTAATTCTGATTGGTTTATGACCACACTGTATGTTTTTATTGTTTATTTTGAACAGCCAATAGCAAAAGCAACAGGCATCTCAAATTATTTATAAGTATGAGGTTATGATGCTTCTGCCTCGATGCTATTTCATAAGAGGGAAAGTTACAGAGTAAAACTGGTATTCTTCCCTAATTCTTATACAAGTCCACCTAGGATCTCCCATGAAATTTCTTTGCTACACATGATTTTTCTGATTGTCACCATGTAGCATATAGTTTATGAAAATCTATCATTTATAAATTCTTTCATATTGCACAGGCAGCATAGTTTTAAAAACATGTGGAAAAAATTCAGACAAGAATCCAATACGAATGCCCACATTTAAGGCAGCTAGGATTTTCAGTCTATTGATAATATTAATAAGAATTCCACATGCAGAGCTCATGGGTCTTTTATATCACTTAAATAAAAGTACAATGACTGAAAACTATCATTAGTTATTATTTCAGCTTACATCAAAAAGCACTAAAGTCAGCTATGCAGTAAATATCACATGCATTTTCTTGAAAACAGCAACAGCCATGTGTTGCAAAAATTTATTTTTTTCTAATGTACACAAAATTATCCAGCAATTAACTATACATATGGATTTTATAATATGCAGATTTCTTTAGTCAGATTCATTCATAGACATAGTAAAAATTCATATTAGGTTTTATAGTTTAATTAGAATATTATGCATTAGTAACCACTATTATCTGCTGCATTAATTAAAAATATCATTCCAAATATATATTATAGATTTGGCTTTAGATCTGCATGGTTTTTATTTTATTTTATTTCCAAAAGCTCACAGTTTTGATGTAGGGTAAAATCTAATCATTTTGAATATATGGGGCAAAATAAATGAATGCATGAGGCAAAACTCTGAACAAGTTACAAATTGTTACTCATTAGCCCTGTGTAAAAATGCAATCACCATTTTCAACAGAAACATTTCCCTTTTTGATTGATAAAATTACCACACTTTTTCTGTGAAAATAGAAAAATAAGGAAAAGAAGATTTAATTGTTTTAATGTCATAAGTTCAGTGCAAATATTGTTTTTCACAGTCTTCTGTGTGCAGTTTGACTCAGTATACAATGACTCTTTGCTGAAAGAGTTGACCTTGCATGTCTAAATGACACGGAGAACAAATTCTGTAGCTTCTAGTACAGAAATAAATTGAAACCTAAACTTGCCCTAAATATTCACTATACATCTCATATTAATACCTCTAAGGTTTCACACCATCAGCTATTTTGATTTGTGAATTTAGCCAGTGTCTGAAACAGATTTTATAAGAAAACTTCCCATTTTGCTCTGCCTAGTACTTTTTCAAAGTTCACAGTGTAAGGAGCAGTTCTCACTATGAATTAAATCTATCTGAAAATAACAATTAGTTACAATTGGAATTTCTAAGCCTGGTGGTTATCTCACTAAAACACTGAAATTAGTTACGGGACTACCATGTACAAACCCAATAAAAAATAAATAAAGAGATGTTTTTTCCTCTTGCTTAAAACTCATTTAATAATGAGAAAATATAATCATTTAATTAATCTCTGTGACGTCTGAAAGTTTAATTTGTATCTGACATGGTTCCTTTAGGAAGGATGAAGTGTATGATAAAGAAGAATAGTGATAGGTAAGCTTCAGTTGACAAAGAAGTAGAAAGGATCCAGTTGAAGGGTGTTCAAGACCTAAAGACCACATCAGCAGGGGATTATGTTTGCTGACTTAAGTACATAAAGAAGAAGAGAGGTGGGAAACACAAAACACAGATGGTTAGTAAAGATCATTTGTTGAACACAAACACACCAGGAGTAATAGCCTATTTCCTTTCTTTGCTTAGAAATAGGAAACAGACTATTGTTCAACAACTTCTGTCCCTCTTTCTTATATATTTATGCCAGCAAATATAATCCCCACCTTCTGCAGCCTTCAGTAGAAGGTTACACTTCTTTTCACAAGATCCCTAATCTCTTGCCTTTTTTTTTTTTTTTTGGTCTGGCTGGCAGGGAGAGAGAAAATAGGGCCTTCACCTGAAGATTTCCACACCCACAAAAGAGAAATGTGGTGTGAGGGAGTAGCTGCAAGCACCACCCTTGAAGGTGAGCCTGGTGCTCACAGAAGGAAGATCTGCAGGCCTACGAAGAGAACAACTTCATGATAAGGCCGCCAAAAGCAAGACTAGGAAAGAGGTCAGTCACTGGAAGTAAGGGTACTGAGAGGGACAGCCAGTAGGAGGAGTCATTAGTGAGAGGCAGACATAGACTGTACAAAGAAGTGGAGATAGAGTTCAGGAGATCATGAGGAATCTTTAAAAGTTCAAATAAGTTTCCAGTAAACATTCAGACTTTCAGAAACCCAGCTGCACCTCCTAACCAGCTGAGAAAAAATTAAAAAACAATGAGTGGTCCTGTAGTATCATAGGCTACGTCTAGACTACACCCCTCTGTCAGTAGAGGGATGTAAACGAGGCACTTTGAAAGTGCAAATGAAACGGGGATTTAAATATGCCGCGCTTCATTTGCATAATCGCGTCATGGCGCTGTTTCGAACAAGCACCATTTCGAAACTGAAACTGCAGTTTAGACGCAGTTTTTTCGACAACGGGACGCCTTTTCGAAAGATCCTGAACTCCAGGATCTTTTGAAAAGGTGCCCCATTGTCAAAAAAACCACGTCTAAACTGCAGTTTCAGTTTCGAAATGGCGCTTGTTCGAAACAGTGCCATGACGCGATTATGCAAATGAAGCACGGGATATTTAAATCCCCACTTCATTTGCACTTTCGTACATCCCTCTGCCGACACAGACAGGGGTGTAGTTTAGACGTAGCCTTAGAGACTAACAAAAATGTATGTAGTATCATGAGCTTTTGTGGGTACAACCCACTTCTTCAGATGAGTGGAGTGGGTTGTGCCCATGAAAGCTCATGATACTATATATATTTTTGTTAGTTTCTAAGGTGCTACAGGACCACTCGTTTTTAATTTTTTTTAAGTTACAGACTAACACGACTACCCCCTCAGACTTCTAACCAGCTGAAGTTCACTCTTCACTACTACCTGTTCCAATACAATTCATAATTTATACATAGATACTATACATTTTCAGACCGTGATGCTCATAGCTGACATATTTCCTTTAATCTTATTTTCCCATATCATACAATTCAGTCACAATCCAGCTATGTCACTAATAAGATCACTAAACATCATTGTACATTACAGCAGGAGTGGCAGCAACCACTATTTAGTGCTTTATAATCATTCATGTTCTAATTACCTGCTATTGGATACTCACAATTTTCTTTTAGGCTGACACTTCTCAGGCTTGTTTTCTGTTTTAACATTTAATTATTTTATGGTTGAGCAGAATCAGTATAGCCGTGTTGGCATGAGAGCAGTGTGAATGTTTTCTACGACAAATGTATTCTTATGATATTCTTTGAAACAAACCCACAATCTGACTGGTTTGGTGTTGAAAGCTGAAATTTAGCATAGAAATAGTGTTTTATTTTGGTGCAGAGAAAATGTATTTCAATGTGACCAAGTTATGAGCCTTTGAAAATCATATACAGCACAGTACACTGTTTAGGATTTTGGTTTGCTATGCTTGTAAAATTAGCAACCCATGAAGTTTGCAAAATGTGTATCTATCCAGGTAATTTAGCTATGTTGTGGAAAGCATATAGATGGTGTGCACAAGCTGGGTCCTGCTTTCTGTGACTATGATAGCCATCTAGCTTCACCAATGCAAATACTCCTCAAGAGTGAATTTTCCATACTCTTTGGCAAACACAAAATTTGACCTGTTTTGTTAACCAACAACAGCATAAATTTCAAACTTTAACTTGTAAATGCAATTCAGAATTCACACTGTTAGCTTGCTATATAAATCATTCAAGTGAGCAACAATCAGACACTTGAACAAGATCCAGTGCCTTATGTAATGGAATGTACATGGAATATTCACTGCTTACAACTGACTCAAAGTACAAGAATTATTTGGTGAAGATTTGTAGCAACAAATTTAAGAATCCTTTAGTTTATTCGTTCACAGAAAAAGGCAAAATTCATCCAATAAAATGTTCATTATGAATTATTTAACCAGCTCTCATATTTAGGAATGAAGATTTGTTATCTTAGATAACAGCAAAGTCTTAGTGTATTTTTGTTAACAAAAATTTTGTTGATCGAGGTGTGAAAAGAACACAGCCCTGAATTTCATAAATGTCACTGACAAAAACACCTCGCGCGAAGAGTGTTATGTTGGCAAAAGACACTCTTCCATTAACATAGCTACTGCCACTCATTGGGGGTAGTTTATTTATGCCAACAGGTGAGCTTTGCCACCAGTACAGTTTGGTTACACAGGAGACCTTACAGTGGTGCATTTGTAAGGTCTGCAGTGTAGACGTAGCCTAAGATGCCAAAACTGAATAATAAAACCTCATGGGGAGTGAGACATCAGTCAACAACATGTTTGAGTGTATTACATATGAGAAAGATTAAAATCTGAAAATTAAACAGTGTGTCATATCTCCCAGTGTTGAGTGTGTGATGGCCCTTTTGCATTATGGTGTGTTGCATTGGGTTGGAGGGGAGCAGCATACAGAACTTTCCATGGCCCATAAAAAGACCAGACAGGATCCTGGGTACTGAAGAGGAAAAGGGAGTTCCTTCATCTGCACAGTGCCCTCACAGGAACAGGAAAGAATGGGGATGCAGGGTGTCATAACTTTGTACCCCTCATTCTCCAACCAGCAGGAGTGGCCAACCACATTGAGGGGTGAGCTACAGCCCACAGCTGGGAATTAGTGGGTACACAATTGATCTCTCAAAACTATATGTCTGTACTGAAACCAGCTACCAATGTTGGGCCCAATGGGTAGTGATCAACGGCTCGATGTCAGGTTAGCAGTTGGTTTCTAGTGGAGTGCCCAAGGATCAGTTATAGGACTGGTTTTGTTCAGTATCTTTATTAATGACTTGGATGAAGGGATGGATTGCACCCTCAGCAAGTTTGCAGATGACACTAAACTAGGGGGAGAGGTAGATATGCTGAAGGGCAGGGATAGGGGTGCAGAGTGACCTAGACAGATTAGAGGATTGGGCCACAAGAAATCTGATGAGGTTCAACAAGGACAAGTGTAGAGTCCTGCACTCGGGATGGAAGAATCCCAAGCATTGTTACAGGCTGGGGACCAACTGGCTAAGTAGCAGTTCTGCAGAAAAGGACCTGGGGATTACAGTGGATGAGAAGCTGGATATGAGTCAACAGTGTGCACTTGTAGCCAAGAAGGCTAATGGCATATTAGGTTGCATTAGGACCATTGCCAGCAGATCTAGAGAAGTGATTATTCCCCTTTATTCGGCTCTGGTGAGGCCACATCTGGAGTATTGTGTCCAGTTCTGGGCCTCCCACTATAGAAAGGATTTGGACGCATTGGAGAGGGTCCAGCAGAGGGCAACCAAAATGATTAGGGGGGCTGGAGCACATGACTTATGAGGAGAGACTGAGGGATTTGGGTTTGTTTAGTCTGCAGAAGAGAAGAGTGAGGGGGGATTTGATAGCAGCCTTCAACTTCCTGAAGGGAGGTTCCAAAGAGGATGGAAAAAGGCTGTTCACAGTAGTGACCGATGGCAGAACAAGGAGCAATGATCTCAAGTTACAGTGGGGGGAGGGCTAGGTTGGATATAAGGAAAAACTATTTCACTAGGAGGGTGGTGAAGTACTGGAATGTGTTACCTAGGGAGGTGGTGGAATCTCCATCCCTAGAGGTTTTTAAGTCTCGGCTTGACAAACCCTGGCTGGGTTGATTTAGTTGGGATTGATCCTGCCTTGGGCAGGGGGCTGGACTTGATGACGTCCTGGGGTCTCTTCCAGCTCTATGTTTCTATGATTCACCCCATAGCTATAAAGAGGTAGGGTACAATTTCTATTCACTATGTCTAAAAGGGAAGCTGTACTAGCAAAGCACTCACAAAGAACTATAGTTGGCTGTAGGTTCCATCGGCAGAGGGTAGCTTTATTTTGATGTCAGGGATTCATAGAAGCCCTAATGGTGGACCTGAATGCAGTCGGCTCAACGTCTTTTCTTTCCAACACAGCTTCTCCTAATTTTTGGAGTGTCTCAGTCTCTTCCAAACCTAGTGGAAAAGGGGTTTCAGGCAGCTTGAGCTATTGTCTCATAGGCTACATCTAGACTGCACTGTTTTTCTGGGATACCAGAGGAATAAGAGATGTGTCGAAAGAGCACTTTTTTCTGAAATTTGGCACCATGTAGACATGCCAAATTTGAGAAAAGCCTCTTTCGACAGTAAAGTGGGAAAAGATACGCAATTTGCATACCTCAAATTGCTTTTCTTTTTCCAATTTATCTTTGCAGTGTAGACCTAGCCATAGTAAGATTATGACCAAGGCCTGCAGGATGGCAGAACTCAGAATGTGAATGAATGTGATGCTGGATTGACCCAAAATAAGAAACAAATCCACCTTTGATCCATATAAAATAAATGTCCTGTCTTCAGTTTCAAGGCTCTGTAGCATTTAGTTCCTCCCTTTCTCTCTTCTCATAACACTTCTGTTTACTCTCAATGAAAATGCCAATACTATACTAATCTGGAATAAACAATCACCAATCCCTAGAAGGAAACAAAATTACAAACATGTTTTAACAAGTCCCTCCCTCCCCAGGTCAGGTTCTCCAGGACTCTTTCTCCGCAGGAAAATACACATTTTTTTTTTCTCCCCAGAAGCATCAACATAAACATTTCAAGTCAGTGGGGAAATAAATAAGAGAATAGGGTCAAAGGAGATGTTTGGGGTCACCCTTGGTCTAGAATTTAACCAAATAAAACATGTTCCGTTCTCTATAGGATTACTAAACAATTTCATTTCCACTCTTTAGGGAAAACAAAGACAAAAGAGTCTCCTTCTCAGCAGGGTAAGAAAAGTAAACAAACACAGTTAATGCAGCTAGTAGGATAAAATAAACAATTCAAATTCTCCTCTGTAGTAGTGGCAATAACTAAAAGACCAACAATCTCAGCCATTTGGCTCCAGAAAAAACAGTCCTCTCTGGAAGAATAATCATCTCCTCTCTTACAGGAGCCCTTAACTCCTATGGGACATTACTACTGAGTACCCATTGAAGAGCCATCCTTCAAAACCTGTCAGCAAATGTGGTCACTGTGACAAGTGGAAGCTGGATAATCTCTTTGTTCTTCCCATACTGAAGGGATTTAACCATTTCAGTGTCCTGCAGCACACACATCCTATCACACTCCCACTCATTCACACATGCCTTCATCTTCAGGCTTGCTCTATGCTGCCTCCTATCTGCAAAACCACCTCTCTTTCTTGTAGATCAGTGCCCAAATTCTTTCCAGTGCACAAAGCCTGACTATGTTAACTTGGCACAGGGCTGTTCCATGGGAAACAATAAGTATATTCCATGTAGGTCATGGAGCAGCAGTAAAAATACTCTACTACTATTACTGCACCTGATTTGAGGGACAGTAGTGGCCAGTAGATATGATTACTTCAACCTCTTTGTACTCAAAGCCCCTCTGAACTAAGGTGGACAGACTGCCCAGATAGAGCAGGTATGTACACAGTGAGAGATCAGACCAACTGCACAGACTCTATGGGTATGTCTAGACTACATGCCTCTGCCGACAGGCTACCCGACGTAGTCAATGAAGTGGGGATTTAAATATCCCCAGCTTCATTAAAATAAAAATGGCTGCTGTGCTGTGCCGGCTCAGCTGATTGTCGGCACAGTGCGGTAGTCAAGACGCGGATCGGTCAACAGGGGAAGCCTTTGTCGACCGCTCCCTTATGCCTGCTTCATTCATTATGTTGGGTAGCCTATTTTACATGCCTCTGTCGGCAGAGGCATGTAGTCTAGACATACCCTATGTGGCATTCCCTAGACCATACCGCAATTGCTTACAATGCCTTTTGGGTAAAACAAGGAGGATGCAGGACTCAAACATCAACATCCATCCTCCCCTTAATCAATATTTCATTAAAACACTCTTCTTATGTGAAAACATTTAACAGCTGTCCATCAGTGGGCGGGTCACAGAAAAAAAGGAACAATAAAAATACCTGCACTGCTTCAAGATTTCAGATTTCAGTCTCTGGATATCTAGTTTTTAATGTGTCTCAACTGTACTACATACTTTATTTCCATAGTTTGTCTTTCAACTCAAGTGGCACAGGAATATGCTTTAGAGTGTAAGGGCAAGGATTCAATTCCTTTAGGACATTACTTATAAATACCACACATAAATTCTATAATACAATATGCAATTGCATGTTAATAGAGAATCTGTTCATAATTTATTAGTACAGGTTGGACCTCCCTGGTCCAGCTTCCTCAGGACCTGACCAATCCTGGACAAAGGAGTTTTCTGAAGCAGGGGAGGTTGGGGGGTCACCAGCCTCCCTGCTGAGCTGCGCTCCCCAGCCACCTGGTACCGCTGCCCCCATCCCCTGGCTGCAGCAGCCCTACAGGCTCTGTGGCCCTGCGAGCTCCAGCAGCTCTGCTGGCACTTACGGCACCACTGGCTATAGGCTCTGCAGTAGGGATGTTAACTATCCGTTATTTTACTAGTTGAGTAGTCGATGGAATTTCCATCGAGTATTCGACTAGTCGATAGGCACTTCTGCATTCCTCTAGCGGGGGCTCTTGTACATTTCAAAGGAGGAATGCAGAACTCCGTGTGCAGCCCAGGGCCAGTGGGAAGTCCCACTGACTTTGGGCTGCATGTGGTATGCCAGCTTTGAAGTGTACAAGAGTCCCCAGCAGGCGCTCTTGTGCACTTCAAAGCAGAAGTGCAGCATGGAGCCCGGGGTCAGTGGGAGACTCAGAGTCCCGCGCTGACCCCGGGCTCCATGCTGTTCTGCCAATTTGAAATGCCACACAGAACCCAGGGTCAGCTGGAGACTCCCCAACTGATCCCTGGCTCTGTGCCACATTTCAGTAGAACCTGGGATCAGCTAAGGACTCCCCAGCTGACCGTGGGTTCCATGTGGCATTTCCCCAAAACCCAGCTCAGCTGGGGACTCCCCAGCTGACCCCGGGTTCCGGGGAAATGCCGCACAGAACCCAGTATCAGCTTGGGAGTCCCCAGCTGACCCTGGGTTCCACGTGGCGCTGCTGCCTTGAAACGCTGCTTCGGCATTTCAAAGGGGGCAGCGCCGCACAGCTGAGCCCACGCTGAGCTGTGCAGCACTGCCACTTTGAAGTATCTCCTCTTCCCCCCTCTTCATTGCTGCCTCTACCTGAGAGGCAACAATTAGTCGACTAGTCGACTGACTGACTATCCAATAGGCATTTGCTTATCGGATAGTCAATTAGTCGACTAGTCCTTAACATCTCTACTCTGCAGCTCCCTAACCTTGTAGACTCCAGCAGCCCTTCTGGCTTCCTGTCACCATCGACTGCAGACTCTGCACCGCAGTTTCCAATGCCCCACTGGCACCACCGGCCGGCTCTGCTCTCAGCTGTCAGCAGCCTCTGTGCTGGGACAGCAACCTCTCCCAGACCATGAATGTTGCCGGATCAGAGAGTCCCAGACCACACAAGTTCAACCTGTATAGTATATCCCAAGGCAACCTAAATCACCAGTAACATGCAGGAAATGTTTAGGCAATTGTCATATGGTTGGTACAAAACCAGGGCTGATTCCTTGGAAATGGGACGAGAGTGAAAATAGTCATTTTAAACTTGTTTGCCTCTTTTTAAAAATTTGTATTTATGGATTCAAGCTTTCAAAATGTTTAAAACATATTTGTGTTTTGGATATGGTGTATGATCTCTTTCTGAAATTAAACTTCCAGTAACTGCCTTTTTAAAACAGCTGTCACTTTTATTATCTTTTTTCCTTTCCATTCACAAGTCTTCCTTTCTCTTGTGTTGTCTTACTCTGCTCACACTTTTGTGAGAGCTAGTTTCCCTACCCTTCATTCTTTACTCACACATTCAAAGTACAAAGAGAGAGCATTTAGGTGATATCCTTGTTGCCTGCCAGCTGGAGCACAAAAAGAATAAGGAAAGGAAAATCAAACCTACTAACTATTATATAACTGTGCACTGTTTACTACACTTTGTTGGCACTTAAGAGACTGCAGTTTTTTTATGGTCACTTTTTCCTACTCCTCAGCAATAATAAACATAGCAATAGTAAATAATGATAGCACTTATATAGCTTTATCTTATCTGATGACCTTCAAGCTATTTACAAAGGTACATACATTCCATTGTATAGTTAAGGAAACTCTGATAGGAAATATTAAGTGATATGCCCAAAGTCACCCAGGTGATGTCTACACTACAGGGCTTTATTGGAAAAACATATGCAAATTGTGCTGCGCAATTTTTGATAACTTTTTCTGATAATTTTTTCCGGAAGAGGTTTTTCCGAAATTTGGCCCAGTGTAGACAGGCCAAATTTTGGGAAAAAAACCCTCTTTCAGAAGAGCCCTTCTTCCTCGTGGGAGGAGGAAGACAGGGCTTCAGAAAGAGCACCTCTGCTCTTCTGCAAAAAAAAATATAGAGGAGCAGATGCGTTCCCTGGACGCAGCAGAGTTTTTCTGGGATACCTCCCGGAAAAACTCAGTAGTCTAGACATAGCACCAGTGAATCAAACAGAGCCAGAGATAAAACCTAAGTCTTTTGACTTTTAGTCTAGCACCCCATTTATTAGACCAATATACGCTATTCCTACATTTGCAATTTTAAAAATGTTCTTAGATTACGAGTGATGCGTAAATATGGATATTCACATGCAGATATAATATTGCAGATTATCTAGTATGTATGGATCATAGTCCCCTTGCAGACAAAATCAGATCTTATTTGCATGTTATAGACTAGAGCTGTCAATTAATGTCAGTTAACTAAAACAATTAACTCAAAACAAAACTTGATTAAAAACGTTAATCGTGATTAATCATAGCAATACAATAGCAATAGCAATACAATACCAATTGAAATCTATTATCAATATTTTCGATGGGTTACCTACATTTTTAAATATGCTGACTTCAATTGCAACACAGAATACAAAGAGTACCGTGTTTACAGTTATGGGAGATAATGATTCTCACTTCTTATTTATAATGTCACCTGAAAGTAAGAACAGGCAAACAGCACAGCACATTTATAGCCAGCTTTGCAAGGTATTATGTGCCAGATATACTAAACCAGAGGTAAGTAACCTCAGGTCTGCAGGCCAGGCCAGATGTGGTTCATCGGGTTTACCCCATGACAGGCCAACAGATGTTTCAGTAACTTTGGAATTATGCACCCCAATTTAGGCACCTAATTTAGATTTGACAAGACAATTATTGTGAAGTGTAATAAATAATGTAATACTGTGAATAAATGTCTCAAATTATATACCACTTAGGAATCTGTGATAGGATTGCTAAATGTGTGTGTATATATATAAAAATATATATACACACACAGGGCTCGCCGAACCGCGGCGAGCCCTGCTTGCCAGCCACGCTGTCCGGCGATCTGCGCATGCGCAGATCGTTCTGTGCATGTGCAGATCGCCCGAACCCGGCTCTTCCAGGTTGCAATCTACTCGCCACGGGCAAGTAGATTGCATTATTTGTTGAGCCCTGTATATATATATTTTTTTAAATCATACATTTTCTTGAATAAAGTCAAAAACATATTTTGAATCTTCACTGTAAATAATTGTTCAGACTTCTATAAATGTGATTAACAATATGGCTACAACAACTTCAGCTCAGCTTGTATCAGATCTAGTTTGTCTCCTCAGGCCTGGGGGGCTGAATGTGGCCCCCACTTTGCCTGGCTCTGGCCCCCATGGCTCAGCTCCCCCGAGCATTGGGGAGCCCCTGCTAGCACTCTAGCCCCTCTGCTGCCCCACCATGGGGCTGGAGTATGCAAATTCTACTATGCTGGGTCCCCTTAGGCTTTGGTGTGGGAGGGGGATGTGGGGAGTGTCTTTCTCCTTCTCAGTAGTAGGCCATGTGAGTGAGTTGGGGTTGTTTGTTTGTTTTGTTTTGTTTTTTGCTTCTCATTTGTGTGAAGCTACTGACTGATTTTTCTGTGAGTTAGCGGCCCCTGACCCAAAAAAACATTCTCGTCTAACTCATAAAACTCTCTTCTTATGAAACTGATACTTACAAGTTTCTACCTTTAAAAATGAATTTATAAATTCATTTTAGTGGATAGAGAAACAGCACCTATTCAGCATTCTTTCTCAGAGTATCAGAAATCTTCAATATTAAAGAAGTTTAATATACAGTGTAAAACTGAAGGAGAGGGGAGAAAATTCTTAAAAAAAAATATGTATCTGATTAATATTTCCAAATACAACAAACTTTAAATGCACTCATTTTATTCTTGCTTTATTGACCCTCTCTTGTAATTTCTCTTTCTACTTTTTCTATCTTTAAACATGACCTTCATATGATTCAACTCGTTAGACTTGGGCTGGTATGTTGCTCAGCTTATCTGATGTGCTGCTGAGTTTACAATCCCACGCCTGCATGGCAAACTGTATGCACCTATTTCTTTACTATTTAATACAAAACTTAGCTACAGTAATGCAAAGAATTATTATTACTATCAAGACCAATGAAATATATATGTTTTCACCACACAGGCTTTCAACAGTAACCTCAGTAAGATTCCAATTTCACTAGTGGGCACCTGATGTCTGAACTTAGATATGACAACTCAGAGGGAGTCATTCCTACAATATTGTATCTGGAATAGGGACTGATGAGATAATGTACCTACTGGATAGTAGGACAGCCAGAGGACAAATGAACCTCAGCATGGATTAGGGTAGGTTCTTGATCTGCTCTAAACTTGTGCCTCAGCTGTAACTTTATATGGGCCATTCCAGCAGCCACAAATAGCTGAGGCACTGATGGCAGTGCCTAGTGATGCCCCCTTACCATGGCATCCTGCACTAGAATAGTGGTGGTGGGTGGTGGTGCAAAGCTAATTATGCCCCTCCTCCTAAGGCAGCCTTTTAAACTGGAAACACTCCTGAAGGTTTACTTTGCACCCACTGCTCTATCCTGGAAGTTCTGTATATGAAGTAGCTGAAGTAAAAAAATGAATTCCCCCATGTTCACTCCTCTCTCTATACACTGCCAGGGTTATAACTACCAACCATAACCCACACTCAAGTTATTGTAGCAGTAATCAGAGCAATAAATACAGAGCTGGGGGGGGGAGGGGGAGTGTACTTATTCTGGCCATATTTCCCCACAGCTCACCGAGGGCTACGAGGCCAGGCTCTCGAATGCCTTCAGCCCCGCCTCTCATAATTAATCTTTTTAAGCAGGTCCCACCTTTCTCTCCGGAGTCTCCCCCCAGCGTGTAAGTGCCTTTGTACAGTGTGAGCAAGGAAGAGCCCTTGCCAGGCATATGCGGAGCGAACTCAGCACCGCAGGGCTGCGCTCCACCCGGCGCCAGCTCCCCCAGGACCGACCAACTGGGAGATGCCAGGCGGCCGAGCCCACCTCCCCTCCCAGGAGGATCCGGTTCCCGTTCACAGTCCTCATCCTCCATTCCTCACCAGCTGCCTTCTGCGCGCCGTTTCCCATTGGCCGCTGCAGAAGGGCGGGCGGAGGGCAGCAAACCCTGCAGCAGCCAAACTGCCACGCTCGCCCAGCATCGCCAGCCGCCCGCGGCCCAGCCCTCTCTGGAGGCTGCAGCCTGCACCGCGCGGCTTTGTCCGTGGGCAGGCGCAGGGGCCAGTCGCTGTACAGTCTGCAGCACGCCTCGCCCGAGACAGCGGCGGGCTCCGGGGCGCAGCTCCAGCGCGGGGGAGGAGAAAGGGGCCGGGCTCTGCGCTGAGAGGGCTAAGGAGGCTCGCTGTGATGCTGCTGCCTCCTCCTGCGCCGGCAGCCACACAGGCGTGAGCCAAGACCCTCTCAGCTCCCGGCTCAGCGCTCCCCGCACCGCTGCAAGCGGAGGTGCCCAGCCCGGCTCCCCACCATAACCGGCAGCCCCCGGACGCAGTGCCGCGTGGCTTGAGTCTCCAAAACACCCCCACCAGGGCTGGAGTAGTTAGCGCCTCGCAGCGCGCCACGGGCGGGGCAACACGGCGGGGGCGGCTTCTGAGCTTCTCGGTTGTGTGTGTGTGACGGGGGAGGGCAAAAGGGCTGCCAGGTGTAAGACACGCCCCGGGGCGCCCCAGCCTGTGGGGATGGCCGGGGGCGGCTAGCGTGTGTGTGCTGGCGGCAGCGGCCGGGGGAGGCTCTGGTGCGGAGTGTGTGTGTCTGTGTGGGGGGAAGGCGTTAACATGCGGGCTGCCGCAGCTCACCAGCGAGCCACAAGCAGTTGCAGTGATGCCCCTGCGCGCGCGCCCGCGTGTCTGAGCGAGGCTGAGCTGAGGGTACCCGCCCCAGGGCAGCAGCAATTGTAGTGGGCTCTGTGTGTGGTGTATGTGGCTCTGCGGTGCGGTACCCGCCCCTTGCCCACAGCGCGAGGGCGGCAGCAGCTGCAGTGATGCCCCTGCGTGTCAGTCAGTGAGGCTGGGCCGGGGGACCTACCCTTGGGCCTTGCCTGGAACCCAAGGGCAGCAGCGAGGGCTGTGTCAGCGGAGCTGTGCTGGGGTACCGGCCTCTTGCCCACCACGGGCTGTAGCTCACGTGCGGGGTACGCGTCAGTGGCCATGAGCGAGCAGCTGGGGCATCCCCCCCCACACGAGCCAATGGCAGCCGCTCCTTGCGCAGGGTGTGTGTCCGTGGGCGCACAGGGCCGCCGCCTGCACCTCAGCACTTCGGCGGCGGGTGTGTGACAGCGACTGGCCGCCCCGGCAGCTGCCTGCCCGCTGCCCACGCTGCGGGCCAGCAGCTTGAGCGCAGCGCGGAGCACACGGCCTGAGGCGCGCCCCCTTCCCTCCCCCGCCTTTCCAGGCAGGGGCCAAGAGACGCGGTCTCCTCCTCCCTCCTGCTGGCTCGGGTACGTTACCTGGTCTCCAGCTGGGGCTGGGTGGGCCGGCTCTAATCCCGCCGCCGCCGCCGGCTCCTCTCACTGCCACTGGGCGAGGGGGTTTATTTATTTATTTATTCCCCATGACGTGTCCCCAGCAGCAGCCGGAGGAGGGGGAGCCCCTGTGTTTGTCTGCGGCAGGCGGAGCGGCTACTCCTGCTGCTCCCGGACCTGCGGTGCTGCCTCAGCCCGCTGCCCGCGCGGCGTGCAGGGCTCCGGCTTCCTGGGGCAGGTGACAAAGGGCCAGCCGCGGCGGCGGCGGCGGCTAGAGCAGCAGGCGCGTGGCTGGGCGGAGGCTGCTGCCGGAGACGCCTCCTGGGCCGCCCAACCGGGCTCCTGGCCCTGCTGAAGGGACGGGAGGGGCGCGAGGAGACCGAGAAAGAGGGGAAGGGGGCGGGTGTGAGGCCAGGGGACAGTGGGGGAAAGGGAGCGGGTGTGAGGCCAGGGGCAGCCGCCGCAGGGGTGTGGGTGTCCGACCAAGGGGCAGTAGTGGGATGGGAGCAGGTGTGAGACCAGAGGGTAAGTGGGTGCGGGGTGCGGGTATCATATGTAACGGGGCAGTAACGGTCGGGGGCAGTAACGGTCGGGAGTAGAGTGAGTGTCAGACCAGGGCACAGTAGCAGGAGGAACTGTCACTCGAGTGTCAGACGGGGGCAGCAGCGGGAGGGAGCGGGTGTCAGTAGCGGGAGGAAAGCGGGTGTTTAACCAGAAGTGCACATGTGGATGGTGGTGGTGAAGCAGGTGTCCAATGAGAGGGGCATTAGTGGGGAGCGGGCAGCCTCCCTAATTTCTTACATTTCCAGACCCAGGAACACCTGCAAGATCAATTGATCTTTGCACTCTTCTACACGGACAAGAATTATCTCCCAGATTCCTACAAGATACACTGAGACATCCCCCCACCCCACCAGTACAACCAAGCAATTGTATGGGGTGGGTGTTTTGTTTTTGTTTTTTCCTGGTTGGTTGATTCTTTTAGGGAGAAGGAGAGGACAAGGGCACTTGGCCCATGAAGCTACGTCAAGTGTGACACCTTTCACATGACACTCATGCATTTGGCAGGCAAAGTGTCAAGCTCTCCTAGCCTTTATCATTGCATGCCAGACACTTCTAAATACACGATCTGGTTTTCAACTGCTTATATTGCTGAAGCACTTTAACCTTTCGGGCTGAAATTTTCCATGTCAGATGTCTGTGTCAGGGGGAAGTAGTTTAGAAAGTTGGGAAGCTAAAATTGTTCGGCTGTTTCTGAGAATGAGTTTACAGAAAAATTCATTATTCCACTGTTGTTAAAAATAAATTCTGGTGACCTTTCTGTTGAAGGATTTTAACATCCTCATTCTTGAGTCCAGGACTTGAAATTTAGTACTGGGGTGGCCTTTTTAAGAGGGACATGCCTTATACCAGTGTTTCCCAAATGGTGTTCCATGGACCCCAGGGTTCCGCAAAGTGAAAATAAGGGTTCCGTGAGAAAATTCCATTACAATAACATTTTATGTTTTTAAAAATAATAATTAATATTTAAGCATTGATTAATTTTATTGAAAACAATTTTTATTTGTGTTTGCCACGATAAGTGTCCCTGTGTAATGCCAGCTTAGCCAGAGAGTAGGGACAATGATGTCACTACTCAGCGCTGCACGCGCAGTTACTCAGTGGTGCAATCGCCTGTTATATATCACTGTTAGTGGTTTGTACACATTAAATGTGATTTTTGTTTTTAAATATGTGCACTTAAATTAAATGTTGATCTCATGGCCTTGTTTGTCACTTGTTTATTATTATCCTTACTTATGTCTGGTCTACTTTTTCAGCTCCATATATAAGACTGTTATTAGGGGTTCCACAAAATTCTTTCAAGTTTAAAAGAGTTCCGTGGCCAAATAAAATTGGGAAACACTGCCTTATACTATTACTGTGAAAATCAGCCCACATCTGGCCAAATTATAAATGCTAAAAAAAAATCAAGTTCACACATGTTTAGTGATGTTTCTTAAAGTGGCAACTAAATCTTCTGAAGAACCTACTCTGAAGATCAGAGTCTTGTTCAAAATGTATGTGATCATGTCAGTAAAGACTGTATCATAACACAGATGCATAAGTGGGGCAAATTAAAGTTCTGTGAGCTATTTTGATTCTGACATTCGGTAATTTTGTGTTAGACTTTGCAATCCTAATTATATTTTATTGTATGTTTTGATCTCAACAATTGAATACTGATACTTTTTCTATATAACTCATTAATCTCACATTTTCATATCTGGAGACAGAAAGTATAATTCCTTCATATATATAAGAAAACAGTGTGACAAGACCTGGGCATTGGCAAAGATAGGACAAGAATTCAGGTCTCTAACATTACAACATCAAATCCCTTCCATTCAACCTTTTAAAATAAATGTATGAAAGTGATGGACTTAGTTTTTCTGATTTAGTTCTTCTGATTCTGACAGTGTGCTCCCAGATCCAGGAATGGAACCCAGGCTTAGGTGGGTTCACTATTTCACTGCTGTCACACACATAAGAACATAGCAATGGCCATACTGGGTCAGACCAATGGTCCATCTAGCACAAGTGATAGTGATTCATCTCCTTTTATCAAGTCCCAGTATGTGGCAGTCAGAGCCTAGAGCATGGGGTTGTATCCCTGACCATATCAGCTAATAACCATTGGTGAAGTTATCCTTAATTAACTCATGTAATTCTTTTTCTGAACCCAGTTATAGTTTCTGCCTTCATAACATCCCTGGCAATGAGTTCCACTAGTTGACTGCTTTGCATGAAGAAGTAATTCAGTAGGTTTGCTTTAAACCTGTTACCTAGTAATTTCATCGGATGACCCTGAGTTCTGGTATTATGTGAAGGGGTAAATAACACTTTCCTAATCATTTTCTCTGCACCGTTCATGATTTTGTAGAACTCTATCATATCCCCCTGCTTAATTGTCTCTTTTCCAAGATGAAAAGCCCCAGTCTTTTTATTCTCTCCTCATATAGAAGCTGTTTCATACCCTTAATCATTTTGTTGCTCGTTTCTGTAGTTTTTCCATTTCTAATATAACTATTTTTGAGATGGGGTGATCAGAATTGCACACAGTAATGTGGCCGTACCATTGGCATTATATTTACTGTCTCATTTTTTATCCCTTTCCTAATGGTTCCTAACATTCTGTTTGCTTTTTTTTTTAACTACTGCTGAACATTGAGTGGATGCTTTCAGAGAACTATTCACAATGACTCTGATAGAAACTTTCCCTTCACCCTTTCCCCTGATTCTTGTCATGCAGACAGAGAGAGGACCAGAAGTCTGGAATGCAGACAATACACTGTTTATTGGGATTAAGTTTCCAGCAAACATGTCCCACAACTCTGACACTGTTTCCCAATGTTCATGCCCCCTCATCAGGAGGTATAATTATACCTGAAATACATGTTCTCCACTTACTAATTATGATCATGTTTTGTTTTGGAGGATCATGGATCTGGGGTTTTCATTTCCACTCCTTTATTACCCCAATCTCTCTTTACCCCCTCCCAACTAGTTGCTTGACTTTGCCTTGAGATAAGGGTTTGAGGCAATCTTCAAGTGTGCATTCATATATTACACTCCCACCATTCCCCAATAACACTTTTAGTGCTATTATCTGTCCTAATTATACTTATAAGCCCATCTGGCTTAGGTAAAAGCAGCACACAGTCTTGGTCTTTGTTCTTAATAAGAATATAAAAAAGACGAACGGGCAAGCAAAACTTAAAATACTGTTTCAGGTGAAAATAGAAGCCCAAATCCTACACTGGCTCGCCTTGACCAGCATATCCTCAAAGAATTCTAATAGGTTGTGGAGGCATGATTTCCCTTTTGCAAAAACCTGTTGAGTTTCCCCCCAATGTATCATGTTCATCTGTGTATCTGATAATTCTGTGCTTTACTATACTTTCAACCATCTTGCCTGATACTGAAGTGAGGTTTACCATCCTAAAATTGCCAGGATCCCCTCTTCAGCCTTTTTAAAAAACTGGAATCACATTAACTGTTCTTCACTCAGGCTATGTCCAGACTATAGACTTCTTTCAGAAGAAGCTTTTTTTTGGAAGAGATCTTCCAAAAAAACTTCTTCCGAAAGAGAGTGTCCACACTGCAAAAGTGCATCAAAAAAGTGATCTGCTTTTTCAAAATAGAGCGTCCAGACTGAATGGACACTCTCTCGCATGTAAGCTGTGATTACTATGGATGGAATGGGCTACCAGGGCACTTGTGCTTTTTCCTCTTTCCTCTTCTTCCGAAAGAACTCCCTCTTCCCTGTCCACACACGCCTTTTTGCAAAAGAGCTCTTTCGGAAAAAGGCTTCTTCCTCATAGAATGAGGATTACCAATGCCGGAAAAACCCCTCTGTTCTTTCAATTTTCTTGTGGAAGAACGCAATTGCAGTGTGGACGTTCCTCAAGTTTTGTCAAAAAATGGCCATTTTTCCAACAAAACTCTAGTGTAGACATACGTTCAGTTGGTATAGTTATAGTTATGTAACCATTGGCAAAGCATGTTTTGTGTCCCCCTCTAGGGATTGGTCCAAAGAAGATAGCAGCCTGACTCTACAACAGGATTGTCCTTTAGTTCAAGTAGATTAAGTCTGCGCCAAGGATCTTAAGATTGTGGGTTCCAACCCTGCTGACCATTCATGTAGGGGAAAAAATTATATATAAGTAAAGGCTGCGGTGTAATGGATATACACAAAGGACAGAATTATGATTGAACAGGGTATCTTATTTTTTCACTTTCCTAATTTTTGAGTTGCTTTATTTTAAAACTGTACTGTTTAATACAGTTTAATTTAATATATAAGATTCTCACAAATTAGTGGAAGAAGCCTGGAAAAATTGTAGTTGTTGAGATTGTGTTGCTAAACATTTTGTTTAAATTTGGATAACATGTTCATTTTAATGTTATTATTGTATTTGTATTGTTTGCATTTTGGTTAAAGAGCACTCTCTCTTTAGGCATAGAGTTGAAACTGAAATTACACGTAGAAATGGAATATGGGTTAAGGAATAGGGAATGTACTGTGTTTGAGGATGGGTGGATATTCTGTTTTGTGGGTGAGTAAGGGAGGAGGAGATTTTTTTTAAAAAAAATGGATTTCTGAGAAATATTTAGATTTATTTTACAACTGGTATTAATATAATTAAACACAAGATATATGCACTAGAAAACTGAATGATGTGACCTTTTATTGCACCTTATCCTCCCTTCTCCATTTTCCTTCTTATTTATTTATTGCTGTTCATTGCTTTATATTGTCTACTTAGACTGAAAGTTCTTCCAGGTAGGGACTATTTTATCATGGGTTAATAGTATACCTAACACATGTACCATTCCAGATCAAGGCACTGCTATTATGTAAAGATGCCTTCTGGAAACTCCTTAAACACCATGGAATTTCAGGAAAGATTGTTTGATAAAAACATTATATAATGAAACTTTATGCAGCTTCAGGACAGAGAGAAAGGAGACCTGGAATGGTTTAAGATTGCCACCAGTGTAAGACACGGTTATGTACAGTATCTGCTAAGGGCCAGCTCACAAAGTGAAGGAAAGATTTGGAAAAGCCAGTGAAGCATTTTCCTGTTTGACAGACATCTGTAATAATAAGAAGATACATCTACCTACTAAAATGATAGTCAGAAATGTGGGAGACAGTGAAAGTACATAACAGGAAAATGAATGCATTCACCAGCATTATTTTAGGAAATAATTTGGGCATTTATTGGACAGAACATGTAACAAATGAGTGGGTGCTGCAACTTATGGGTCAGCAGTCTGTGGTCTCCATAATCAGACAGAGATGGCTGTACTATGACAGATGCCATATAGGGGAAAGGAAAGTGTGGAACACTAAGAATGACTTATCACAAGATGATTGAAAAGGATGCTGTTGTCATGGGCACTACTTATGATGGAGTCAAACACGTAGTTCTGGACAGACAAAAGTGGGGAAAATGTGTTACCTCTAGATTCTAAATCTAAGTGTAACATATTAAGAGTTACTTTTACGGCATGTGATACTTGCTTTTAGTTCTGGAAAAGGCTTAATACTTCAGCATCTATTTGTAACAACAGCCAATACTGCTGGTGGTGCTAAGGTGGCTGGTTGTGTGAGGGCTGGCGTACGGGTGTGAGGGTTAGGAATATACTTTGAAAACAGATCAACAAACTAGGAAGAAATGTAAGCCTAGAAGAATACAAGTAACAGGCAAAAATAAGCAATGATTGGTGGGAGTATTGGGGAAGAAACCTATGTGTGTGTTTGGGGCCGATTATCTCAGTTACAAGCATTCTACATCATTGATGTCAATTGTATTGCAATTATGTACATAAGGGCAGAAGCTAGCACAATATCTTTCATAAAAGAGCTGCCCTGTTCCAAGCCACACTGTACGGCTACATCTACATTGGCACCCTTTTGCAGAAAAGGGATGCTAATGAGACACTTCGGAATTGCAAATCCGCGGGGGATTTAAATATCCCCGCGGCATTTCATGAACATAACTGCCGCTTTTTTCCAGCTCGGGTTTTGCGGAGAAAAGTGCCAGTCTAGATGCGATCTTGCGGAAAATAAACCCTTTTCTGGAAGATCTCTTATTTCTACTTGAAAGTAGGAAATAAGAGGAAATAATTCCTACTTGAAAGTAGGAATAAGAGATCTTCCGGAAAAGGGTTTATTTTCCGCAAGATCGCGTCTGAACTGGCGCTTTTCTCCGGCAAAACCGGGCCGGAAAAAGCGGCAGCCATGTTCATGCAAATGCCGCGGGGGATATTTAAATCCCACGCGGATTTGCAATTCCGAAGTGTCTCATTAGCATCCCTTTCCGCAAAAGGGTGCCAATGTAGACGTAGCCTACAGGTGTCATAACAGGCAGTGACAGCTGTTTTCCATAGAAAAACTAGCCAAGCACACTGTAGTCCCTTAGAAGTCATAAGCAGTGCTGAACCATAGCCAGTTCCTATAAAACATAAAACACATAATCCTTTCCAGTGAAGCACTGATTTTAGAGTACCATACTCTGCATTTAGACATAATGGAATTTAACTGAATAATGTAATGATGAACAAGCAAAGTCATTAATTATAAATCAGTTACCTTTATTTCCTTTAATGTGCTTTTACAATCTGGAAAAAATGCTTCTAATCGTTTTGGATTTGAAGCAAAGCATTAGTTACAAACCTGTATCATTTTGGGGGGTTTCAAGAGTCTGGCAGAGAATATATGATATAAAAATGGTAAGGATGAGCAGGGAGAGATCAGCCTGCAGACAGGAGAAAAGAAGTTCTTTGCTTTGGGTTGTTACTTACAATTTTAACATCCCACAAAATATCTGGGAGCTGTAGCCCATTAGGTGAAAAGCTTTGCATTGGAGTATTATTGCATGGAACTTTTATTTTTGTTTGTTGTGGTACATCTGACAGAATGAAGTGTATTTTGTACCTTATAATTTTCCGGAAGAATATATCTCATTCCATAGAAACAACTGTTGCATCCTATTACACATTCCATTTATATACAGTAGCATAATAAGGACTTGAGGAGGTTGATTGTTAAGCATCTTCTGAGTCTAAGGGGTTGCTGCAGGAGTCTGTCATTGAGTGTTATGACAGAAAACATTTGAAAGTTCCAGTTTTCACAGGAGACAAAAATGTAAGGCCCTCACTACTTATGGGCATGATAGGTTCTGTAAGGTTGTGGGGTTTTGTTGTTGTTGTTGAGGGTTTTTGTTTGTTTAGTAAGTGTAAGCATTGTCTGATTCAGCTCCTCTCTTGCATCTAGTGATGAACTGGGGGGGGAAGACTTCAGAAACACACTGTGTTTGCATAGGCAAGCCAACTCTGCCTAGGTGCATGATGACATTGTTAAAATAAACACTCTTGAATGGTGTTTTGTTACAAATCACTTTAGTATTGACTGCAGGGATAATGCAATGTTGTTATGCTTATTGTATGAGTAAAGGGCAGCAGAACTGTACTTAGCCTACCCTGATTGAAGGGATCATCATATACTGAACTTCACTTGCTATGCAAGAGATAAGAAGGGAGGGGAGGGAGGGGAGCTCAAAAAGCCCTTGACATTATTTGACCATCTCTTCATTAGTGTTTAAACAAAATGCTGATTAGACTCACTTGAAAGTCACAGTTTCTGTCCAGTGACTACCAGAGGTAAATCTCTGACAAGCAGCCCTAGGGACTATGCCTTAGACCCATGTAAGGTGGGACCAGTAGTGAAATGAAAGAAAATGCAAAGTTTGTACTAGCAGTAAGATTTCCTGTTACCCAGTACATCTACACTGCGTGGCTATTTTGAGATACCAAAGGTATCATCCTAAGCTATTTTGAGGTACCTTTGGTATTTGAGGTACCCACATCTTAATAAGCTGCTCATTATTTTGAAATATTTTTTTAAATAATGGACACTCTATTTCAGCATCTCTGTAACCCTCATTCCAAGAGGGTTAAGGGATGTCTCAAAATAGGGTGTTATTTTGAAATTTGGTGCTGTGTAGATGCGCCAAATTTCAAATTTCAAAATAGAATCGGAATAAGATATGCAATTTGCATAGCACAAATTGCATATCTTATTTCAACTTTAGGGTGCTGTGTAGACACACCCTAACAGTTGAAATCACTAAAGAACTGGGTGAAGCAGTGGAACCTCAGAGTATGGCATTGCAGAAGTGGCAGTGAGCATCCAACAGTAACAGCATGTGACCAGTAACGGCAGAGAAAAACAGCAAAGGCAAACAGCAGTTGCAGAGACACACACTGACTCCAGAGATATTGTTTGATGCCCCCCTTTCTTTATTGGATACACCTCTGAACTCTTGGTCTTTGCTAACCAAGAACAGCCAACTGTAAGTGGGTGCAGCAGAGGGTAAAGGGGGTCAGGTATAAAAGGGACATTCATTTGTTGGACTTTCCCACTGCAAGGTGGGGCAGTGAGGCAGAGGACACAGCCAAACATACTGTGCGGTTGGGTTTTCTTTTGAGTGCAGGCTTTGGAATGTGGGTCTGGTGTTTTCCTGAACTGATGTGGGGTTCCCTTTTAATAAAAGTTATCTTTAGTTATTCACAGACTTAGTACTTGTGAGTGGGGAAGTATTGCCTCTGACAGGCACTCAGGGGTAGCTTTAAATTTTCCCAGATTACTGAGAGAGGGCTGGATCTGGGTTGTTGGGTTTTTTTTTTTTGTATGGTTAAGTGGAACCCCTAGGTATTGACCCCAGCTCCTGTTGCTTCAGACTGTACCAGGCAGAAGGGTTATATAAGTATTAAGAGACTTTGTCCCAAGGACTTGGCTAAATCTCATCCTAAGCCAATATATTTTATTTAGTTAAATTCATTCTTCAGTTTCATTTGACTACAAACGTTCTTCAGGTCTGTTTCTAAACTTCAGTGCTGTGTGCAACATGTCTGTACTCAGAGAGCCTGGACCAGCTGCTCTTTAATCCTAGAATGCCTGCATTTTCAGTGGTTTATGATTCTTGCCTACATTGTACAGTAGCTTATACCTTTATCTCAGTTACTCTGGATTTACACCTTTCCCATAGTTTGAAAAGCAAATGTATTCTGGTGGAAAGAAATATGTGCACACACATTCACTTGAAAAATTCTTTTTACTAAAGAGCCACACACTTCATTTATTATGTAAGCAAAATTGGGAAGAGCTGAAATACAGTCTCTTCTCCTGAATGTGTAGCAATTTTTCAGGACACAGCCACTAAATCTAAATTTGTATTGTGATGTCATCTAACCCACCTCTCTTTCTCCATTTATTGCTTTATCAACAGCTGCTTCTTGACAGTACCCATTTGGTGCTCTCTGTGACCCCAACTGGATATCATTTAGAACTAAACCAGCTTTCACTGGGCAAAGGTAACTGACCTTGCCTGAGCCAGGTATAATCTGGAGGAAGCTGCAATGCAAATCTTTGTTATCACTCCTCCTCAACCAGTATAACTCCTGATCTGAAGCTAGTACAAGATCTTTCAAAAAGGAGCTGTCCTCCTTTATGAAATATATTCCAGGCTTGAAATCCAAAACATACCCCAATTCTGTCAAAGCACCTATGTGCTGAACTGCAGTGTAATGTCTCTGTGACAGACTGCGAGCTAAGCCAGAGCTCTGCCACTGTAGCCTGGTTAAAGAGGTTATGGGGAAACAGCTGAGCAAGCCCAGGCCTGAAGGACTATTAGAAGCAGCTGTGGGCCTCACTGGGCGAGGGCTATATGACAGAGGAAGCAAGCTATGAGAGGGTAAGGAGCCAGGGTGTGGCTAAGTGTGTGTCCAGGCAGTTGGAGGAGCTGGCTGAATTGACTAAGCTTTGCACAACATAGAAGGTGGTGGGAACTAACAATAAAAGCGTGGGTGACTGCACCAGAAACATCTCTGGCTGATTTGTGGACAAGAAGGTATCCCAGACCAAGGGGCCTGAGTGGGGACCCTGCCACAGTCTCATTTCAATCAAAAGAATTAAAATATGCAGATGAATTGGAGATAGAAAATGCTATGTTTTAGTAATCTCTGATGTCATGGTGTCCCTTTGTCTGCAGCATGAAATGAGTACTGTGAGGAAATCAGGCTTCTACAATATTTTGGGTTTCTGATTGTCACCCAGATCAAGAGGAGTTCTTTCCACTGATACCCAGAATATTCCCTGAAAATTTGGAACTGATCGGGCACAGTCTTCAAATGTTATGTTACAGACCAAGAAATGCCACTGTGTTGAGTGGCAGGTATTACTTGACACGGCCAATTATGCCAAAGCTGTTCTGAGCAACTGATATACTGAAACATCTCAGGAGCTGAAGTGTTAGAGCCAAATTCCACCCTCATTTACAAATAAAAAATTTACTTAAGTTACTAGATTTACATTGTCAAATTATTTGGTATTTAGTTCAATCCATTGCTGTAATTTTGAGGAGATGCTATTTTTCATACATATAAGCTGTGATTCAACCTCCTGGGTAAGTTCAAAACTCAGCTTTATATAGAGAGCTGTGTTTAGTGTGTGTGGTTATTATATATAGGACTGGCAAAATTATTTTAATATATAGGTGTCAGATAATATCAATGTTTATTTTTAAAGTTTTTAAAAAAATATTTCTCTAAATGTTCACAGTTGTGGGAAATTGTGGCAGGTGTCAGACAGTCACTAGTTAATGATAGTAGGTATTGAGATTTTAAAAAGTTAAATAGGGCTGTCAAGCGATTTAAAAATTTAATCATGATTAATCCACATGTGCCTCCCCTTTGAAATGCCATGGCAGCATTTCAATGGGGGAGTGCTCCATAGAGCTCAGGATCAGCTGGAGTCCCCAGCTGACCCCAGGCTCCATGCAGTGCTGCCCCTTAGAAGTGCCGTGGCAGTGTTTTCAAGGGGTAGCACATTAGGAGCCGGGGATCAGCTGGGGACTCTAGCTGATCCCTGGCTCTGCATTGCAAAGCCCCTTTGAAGTGCCACTCTTCCACAATAATTTTGCTGGATCATTAGATGACATGACTGAGTTTTAGGGAAATAAAGTTAGGAGAATTTTAGTGAGAGCGAGTGCCAAAGAGAAGTATATAAATGGCTCACTTCCAATAATGAAGCACTAGAATGAATCCATTGCCATTTGTTTTTATTTTATTAGCCCACATGGGTGGACACCAAAAAGTGGTTGAAGGTACTTAGTTGTGAACACTTCCTGGCAGAATTCTTTGGCAATGAACAACAAAAAGACTACTGCCGAATTTGTTTACAAGTGATTTTAAAAATCTATGAGTACAATATAAAAGTTATGAATCATCTAGTAAATTTATGATGAAATATGATAATCTGGAGGCATAGCCATTAAATATAATTAAAATGTTAACCAGTGTCATTGTCTTATTATTTAGTGGAAGAACACTTAACCAAAAATAGCATTGTGTCTTATGTCAAACACAGTACAAATTAACACTTTAGTAAGAGTGTCTGGTGTGTGCAAGGACTTCATATCCTTTAACTGCTGCATATCTTTTAACTACTTCAAAGGAGGAGCATAAAAAAGTAACCCATTTACATACTCCAAACTGGAGTTCTAATTCCTTACTGCATATTTCTTTAAATGTATCTTTAATATATTCCTGAACAATAAAATGTATGTCTATGTAGTTTCAAATATTGATTATATTAAAGATGTTGCACCCATGACCTCTCATTGAATGACCACTTTAAATAAATGCCAAAAAATTTGAGTTATCATGAAAGTAGAAACCTTAATTTTTGCATATGCTTGATATTTTGGAAGCTGATTCTCTTTTCATTTACTCATGTGTAACTATTGGCTGGATCTATGCCAGTCTGAATTAGATTTTTTTTATTATAACTTCCCAGGTTTAATGCTATAGAACTATAGATTTAGGTCATAGTCCTGTATTCAATGACATAGCTAGATCCCATTGATTTTAAAGGTAATTTTGGTTGTACTGTGGATGTAGCAGCATTCTCTTAATCTGCTAGGTGTTTTTGCTTGCTTGCAGGTTTCACCTGTGTGTGTGTGTGTGCCTGTGTACATGGTTTTCAGGAGGAAAAAAGCAATTTGAAAGAAAGGAAAGAGAGAAGGCGGCAAAAATATAAATATTTTTCCCTGTAATGTTCTAGGAGGTAGAGGTAATTTTTATGTAAGTCCCCAATCTAGCAAAGTATTATATTTACCCATTTTTGCTCTAATCTGTATAGAAAGTGTGTTAATTATCCTAACCTTCTTTATACACCACTCTAACTTTAAGCAAAAATTGCCAGCTATGGAAATTGTCTGCCCCAAAAGAGAATTTTTGCCAAAGCTGCAAAAATTAGTCCTAATTGTTTTGTTATTGTAACCATTAAAAGTCACTTGAATGGTGACTCAAGATTATATATGAAAAAGCTTAACATGAGAAAATTGCATCAAGAGCTATTCTTCAAGGTACTTCGATATGCAAAATGATACTCTACATTTATACTCTGCTTAGAGTTGTAACAATATGTTTATACAAATTGTTCAAATAGTTTGATTAAAAAGAGAACAAAACACCCTAGAAGTAATATGAAAGGCCTGTTTCCCTGTGGTGTGCTGCTGCACTTAGCATCAGCAGAGACACTTTAACGGGGTGTCTCGGTTTCATAGCAAGGAAGCTTCTGGCAGAGTGTTCTCTGAATTTTGGATCTTTTATTAGAGCTAGCTAGAGGTTTCACATCAAACTTTCAACAACAAAAAGTTAGTTAATGGAACAGTGGGGGGGGGGTTACTCCTTCCTATCTATCCCCATTTAATTGGTTAACCAGTTAAACATAACATTTAACTGGTTAACTGATTAAACAGGATTTTGCATCCCTAATTGGAACATTCTTATAATTTCGAAGTTTCCTGTGGAAGGGGGATGAGGTGTCCAAATGTTTTATTTTGAAAAATTGAAATGACATTCCATTTAGAATTTTTCAAAATAAAATTGATGAGACTCACTAAGCTTCCCGGAGCTCTGGGTTGGGGTTGCCAGGTGTCCACTTTTCAACCAGGTATTAAGGGATGCTGGAAGCTCTGGTTGACACTAACAAATGGGCCACTAGAAGTCTGATCACCAGCAGAGTGGGGCCCTGGGGCTAAGGCATGTTCCCTACCTGGAAGAGGCTGCCAGGTCTCTGCAGTGCCTAGGTTCAGGGCAGATCCACTCACTGTCTGTACATGAGTTCTGGCTCCACCCTGCTACTTCCATTGATCAGGAGCCACAAGCTGCGGGAGCAGAGCCTGCGGGAACAAGGGCAATAGGTAGAGCCTCCTGGCTGCTTCCCCTAAGGGCCATAGGAACCTAGCAGCTGCTTCCTGGGATCCGCAGTAAGTGCTGCTGGGAGCCGCACCCACTCTTACACCCCTACCCAAGTCCAAATCCCCTCTCGCATCCAAATTCCTTCACAGAGCTTGCACCCCACGCCCCTTCACACCCCAACTTTCTGTGCCCCCTCCTATACCTCAAACCCCTTATCTCAGGCCTCAACCCAGAGCCTGCACCCCCAGTTACAGCCCCCCACACACACACCTGTCCCAGCCTAGAACCTTCCCCCACACCCCAAACACTTCATCCCAGGCCCCACACAGAGCCCTCATGCCCTCTCCACCCCAACTTCCTGCCCCAGCCTGGTGAAAGTGAGTGAAGGTGGTGGACAGGGAGTGACAGAGAAAGGGAGGGATGGAGTGAGTGGTGGGCAGGGCCTAAGAAAAGGGCCAGGGGATGGGGTGGGGCAGAGAGTTCAGTTTTGTGCTATTAGAAAATTAGCAACCCTACTCTGGCTTGGAGCCTGGAAACACTGAGGGTGCGTCTAGACTGGCAAGATTTTGCGCAAAAGCAACTGCTTTTGCGCAAAAACTTGCCAGCTGTCTACACTGGCCGCTTGAATTTGCGCAAGAGCACTGACTTTGTAATGTACAAAATCAGTGCTTCTTGTGCAAATACTTTGATGCTCCGCTAGGAAAAAGCCCTCTTGCGCAAGTGTTCTTGCGCAAGAGGGCCAGTGTAGACAGGGAAGGAATTTTTTGCGTAAGAAAGCCCCGATGGTGAAAATAGCTGCCCCGCCGGAGCTTTCTTGCGCAAAATCGCGTCTATACTGGCCACGGAAGCTTTTGCGCAAAAGCATCCGTGTCAGTCTAGACACTCTTTTGCGGAAATACTTTTAACGGAAAAACTTTTCCGTTAAAAGTATTTCTGCAAAATCATGCCAGTCTAGACGCAACCTGACAGTCCCAGCTTGAGCCAGTGCTGCTGAGCTCTCAGCTGCACAGCAGGGAGTGTGGAAGCCCTAAGAGCTCCAGTTCTCATAGGCCTTCCAGGGTCACAGCTCAGAGGCAGCCAGTGAAGCAGGACAGGATTCTGCAAAGTTGCCTGGATCCACTGGACAATCCAGTAAAACTGATACAGTCTTGGAAAATATTTCAATAAATCACTGTTTTTGGATATGAGGATGAAACACTATGACTCCAAAGTGTCTTCCTTTTTATTTCTCCTGGCAGTGCAAACACTTTAAGAGTGTTTGCACGTACACTAATCTGAACTCCTAATTAAGGGGAACAAATCATTCTTTTGATGCACCCAATATCCTTGACTCATCAAATTAACAACTGGAATGATAAACCACCTTTTGAATTCAAAGTTACCTGGAATAAACAGTAATTAGGACATCTGGCATAAACAATCATTCTTCAAAGGGAACATTTACATTTGTTATTCTCTGCAAAGTATAGCAATAGATAAAGCAAATCATAAAGGGAGGTATTGCACATGTTGCCTTCATGTCTTTATTTAAAATCATGGAGTTTCCCCTTATAAAAATGTCTCCCCTATAATCACAGTTTCTCTCCTTATAAAATAGAGGGCCAAACTTTCAGCTGGAGTAAACCGATGTAGCTCCTTTGAAATGTGGCTTATTTGGCTCGTTATATTTTGCACACTCCAAATACAGGGTCTCAGCCTTACATGAATTTGCTTTCCTTAATGGTGAGGTCAAGAAAATGGGTTTTTCTTTTAATTCAAAACCACTTGATTATGTAAGAGAGATTTCAGATATTGTAAAATGTTTAAATTCTTCTTGTGGAAAAATCTCTAGAGAGTGTACTGGGGAGACAAATCTCTGTAAAATTCTTAATTACAGAGTTTTCCCACATTGTTCCATTGTGAGGCATAACATTGACTGGCACACAGCAGACTCCCAAAGCCTTTGTCTGCCAAGGGATATGCGCCAGGCCATGTGCTCTTCAGTTCTGTGCTTCAGCAGGTGCTCTGGTGTCTGGCATGCTCCTGCACCATCCCTAATCCTTTTCAACATGGCTCTCTTGAACCTGAACTACCATGGATGTACCAAGGCCAGGGCAACTGCCAGAGCTCCTGAGGGTGGGGTTTGTTACAAACCTTCTGGGAAGATCTATGGGATGAGGGATGATGTCCATCTATCCAATCCAAGGCCCAGCCCCAGTCTTCTGCTTTCCTCAAAATAATCCCAGGCATAAGGCTTGCCCTCAGCAATATCCAGCATGAGAGGGTGTCACGATCAGTGAAAGAGTCCATACTCCAGGACTGGCCACATGGAAAGGAGCAAGTGCCACAGGAGGCTACCCCCTACTACCAGGAGAGGAATTAGTGGTATGTATCCTAGATAGATTTAAAAAAAAAAAAAAGATAACTGAGCAGCAGTCCCATCAGATTTAAAAGCTGACATCATGAGACAGATACATGCTTCACACCTCACCTCAGGTAAGCTGGAGCTGTATTTACTGGCCAGGCATGAATAACTAATTGGAAGTGTACATGGAATACTTTGAGATGAGTAAAGCATATAGGGAACAATGGAAGGAGACACAATAGCCTAATTAAATCTCAAACCATCTGAAGTGGACTATCTGAGGAAACTCAGGCAAGAACTGAACTCCAGAAATGAAGGCACATTTTGCAAGGTTTGACATACCCAACATGCTAAGCTCAGACAATAGGCCACCGTACATTGCAGCAAAAATTAAACAATTCAGTGCCACACAAGAATTTAGCACAAGGTGTCTTCTTATGAGTATCAGCAAAACAACAGATAGGCAGAGTTTTCAGTTACAGGGCTAAGAGACTGATGGGAAAGGCAAAACAGACAGGAAGGCAGAGCCATTCTTAGGCATGTGTAGCATATGTAGCTGCTTGGGCACCACTAAATGTGGGGTACCAGTGGTGCTCCAAATTTAGTAGTGCCCTATGCTGCATATGCCTAGGGTCACCACTGGCCACAGACAGCACCAGGTCCGATGGTCCCAATCCCCTGAGCCCCTACCCCCTGCTCAACCTCACAGACCCGGCAGCCCCCATCCACAGCTCTCCATCTCCTGCTATGTCTTCCGGACCCAATGGCCCTAATCCATGCCTCCCCTTCTTCTCTGCCTCCCAGCCCTGGTGGCCTCAATCCCCCAGCCCCTCACCCTCTTCTCCTTCTCCTGGCCTCAGCTGTCCCAATCTCCGTCCCCTTCTGGCACAGTCCTCTGGCCCCCGCCCCATCTCTATCCTGGCCTACATCTCCAGCCAGCTGTGCCACTCGATCTGCCTGCTCCTCTGCCAGCCTACTTGTTCTGCTCCTACCCCCCACAGCTCCTGTTCCCCCACAGCCCTGAGCACAACCCTGCCCATGGAGTAATTGCCTCCTCCTGGTGGAGGATGGAGGGTGCAGGTGTTCGGGCTGCAAAGGTCACCAAAAACATAAGGATGGAATTCACTACATGGAAGTTTTGAACCACTGCAACATATTCTCCCAAAGACTAGACTAGATATCAGTCCAGGGCAGTGACTGATGGGCTGGAGAACCAAGACCCATGAGGGGTGCTGCTGTCCTGCTGCAGAATGATGGACAGCCCACAGAATCAGTTAGGAGAACATCACCACACATTGCAGAAAGAAATCAAGGATCTGAGCACACTGTGCACAGATGAGCAGGTCTGGATTCAACCATCAAATAGCCACACAAGATCATCCAAGCATCAGTGGGCCCAAGGTTATATGTAGTAGCTACAGACTCAGGATAGCAGTGGAAATAAAACCAAAAGACAACTATGTAGTACCAGCAGACAGACAGTACACCTGGACCATGACTAAGAGGAACCTGAGCTATCATCTGGCCAGATGTAGGAAAGTAAGAAGAAAATAAGAATATTAGCAAGACAGAGGACCAACAAGATGCCAACCTGGCAGCAACAGGATGGAAGCAAGTCTCCTACCAACAGCAAACACACAAACAAGAATTGGGAGACTAGTTCAAAGACTAACATTTTTGAAGGACTATGAAGTGGAACAGACTGTAATTGGTTGGTGGTAAAGATTATGTCCCTATGATGGACTATGTACTAATAACCTGTGACCCCAGCAGATCATTAACATAACAGTTGGGTTACAAGGACATGTAGCAATCTGCATGAAACTTGGAGGGAAGAGCACAGGTTGTAGCAGGAAAGAGTTTGGAAAGAGGATCAGGGGCTAGTCTTGTGAGCACATGGCGGGAAGTCTAGCTGCAGTTGTGGCTAACATTCCAGCAGCCCTGTAAATGGTTTTCTTAATCAAGAGCTAGACCAGTTTAATTTAGAAACCTGTAGTCCTCTTCATAGACGCAAAGGCATCTCATCCCACCTTCTTCACAGAAAGGCTCCCTAACACTAACAGATTAACTATACCAACAATTTTAAAAACAGAAAGCATTATTCTCCATTAATGATACTTAGAGGTTATTCACACATCACTGCTAATGGAATTTTCTAGTGCATTTTAAGATCATAAGATCTGCCATACTGGGTAAAACCACTTGTCCATTTTGCCCCGTATCTTTTCTCCTACAGTGGCAAGTACCAGAGCTTCAGGGGAATGTACAAATGAAGACTATTGCTCTTAAAATAACGGAAAACACCATTAAACATGGGAACAGTTCAGATCAAATTTAAACCATGCTGTAAATTAACTATAAAGCCTTACTGGGAACATCCCTAACTTGGAAATATTCAATCACAGTCACTTAACTGAAATCCTCAGAGAATTTGTATGTTTCTTTTTCACTACTCTTTAAATAAGAGCCAGGATTTTTAGAGTAATTTGGTTCAACAGGAATTCTCATAACTGAAGTACTTAAAGAAACATTGGCTTTTGAAATGCATTAAGTATAATGCATTCTCTTTCTAGTCAAATTGTTTACACAGTCTTCTTACAGTGAATGCCATTGTGATGTAAAAAAAATTAAGGACTTCAGCAAGGAGCTCCACCCAAGCGAATCCCTGCACCCTCACAGATCTCCAAGGGACTTCTTGGTGCCTAAAAGTATTAAGTGTGGTTGTTATATAGGAAAACACTGTACCTGCCCTGAAGAGGAATTAAAAAGACAATTAAACAGATAAAAAGTTGAAGGACAGGATGAAGTATACAAAGGTCTATTTGTAACTCGCAAACCTAGTGTGGTTCACTGTCCCATGTAGTGGCACTTAGACCACTTACAGCAAGAGATAAGAACAAGGGAGCTCTCCAGACTAAGGAAGGCTCCAACTGACTTTGTAGCTCAAGTTGTAGTGGTTCCTACAGCAAGCTTGCAAGATCCCAAGTGCAAATCTGCCTGGTGGTGGTTGCATATTCACACAAGATATTCTGCCCAATTTGGTGGACAGGAAAATTAGATCAGCTTCTTTTAGGTGCCTTTCAAAACACATCCTCTGAATCCTTTGAGTTTTTCACTTATGGAAAAATTATATAGAAATACATAGGGATGAAAGCAATAGAGTTCTATAGAAGTGACTGCAAAACCTATTTCCTGCTCATTTTTAAATCATCTTGTGGAAATACAGCAAGCATATTATTTTCAATTTATTCCTATAGGATGTTTTTAAAAGATATGTCTCCTGGATTCGTTCTTGGCACAACACCCCCTTCAGGAGCCATAATGGAAGCACCAGTGTGCAGACCCAATTGCCTCACCCCACCCCACCATGCCAGTCTAGCCAGGCTGGGACTCATCCCAGCAACCAAGGACTTTTGGCTGTTTCTTTTCCTCTCAGGTTCCCAGGTGAAATGAACAAAACAGTTCACAGTTATCAAATGAGATTAAATTAAAGCATAAAAGACAGGAAAGCACACCTGTAGGTGGTCTCACTGAGGATAGTAGCCATTCTTATTTTAGGAGTATCACATTCAACTTGAGTGCAGAATAAGTCTTGGTCTCTTTCTCCTTCTTAGTCCAGGGGAATCCATATTCTCCTTTCTGTGAGGACTGGGGCTATGCTGGCTGGCTGACCTCTCTCTGGGAGCTGGGTAGCTCAATAGTTGGTTCCTTTCCCAAGGTTGCCCCTATCTGAATGAAGTTTTTTTTCCTTTTAACTTCTCTAATCCTGGCATGATTTGCAGGTACGGAGGCAGACTCGTCCCATCCATTGGCTTGGGCAACTGCCCTGGACCTTGCACTTTGGGGGGCCTTGCAGAGCCCAGGGCAGCCTGGGAGACTAGCAGGGGCAAGGGCTGGTGCTGACAGCAGGGATCGGGCCCATCTCCACACTCATTCGTGGCAGTGGGAAGCAGAGTGACCATGGCCCAACCAACTCTGTCCCTCAACTTCCAGCCACATCACCCAGGGGAGGGGTGTTGGAGGAAGTAGTCAATCTCTCCTCTTCCCCGCACTCACCAGTGGTGGGAAGTGGAGCAGCATGGATTGGAGATGGGGAGCGGAGGCCAAGTCGCTCTGCCTCCCCCTACTGCCAGTGAGTGTGAGGACAGCCTGACCCCTGCTGCCTGTGCTAGGCCTCCTGCTAGTCCCCTGGGTCACGTTACTTGGAGGAGAGGGCTTGGGAAAGGGGTGGAATGGGATAGGGGCAGAGCGGAGGCAGGGACTTAGGGGAAGGGGTACAGTAGGGCAGGAGTAGGAAAAGATGAGTGATGGCATGGAGCTGATTGGGAGTGGTGTCCCAAGCCCTCTACTCCCCAAGACAGTGCTGTATAGAGGAGTAGGTACACTCTAGCCCAAAGCAGCTCCCTCAACCTCTTCCATGTTGGTGCAGAGTTTGTATATCTTGTCACAAAATAATTTATTATTTTCTATACAGTTCAATGGAAGTTTCCCTCTAAACTGGCTTAACTCATTATTAGTAATAAGATGCACAAAAAGCTTCATGCTTTGGAAGAAGCTGCAGAATTTAAAGCAAGCCATTATGCCCTAACTCCAATTACCCTGCATTTTAATCTAAGAGCTCTACAAATTCTTTTGCACCACACACATTTTTATAATATTGTATTTGGGTTTTAATTAAAGGTTGTAAAAAGAATTGCTAGAACATTTTACAGTCTTCACAGTGAGACTAACCTAAGATTTTGTGTACAGCTTCCTCAGCACTCCAATCCCCTACAACTTCAAAAAACCTGAGATAGATTAATATTACAGAGTTAGGTTTCCTGACAGAGATTGTTTTTAAAGAAATAATACAGGATGTTGTTTAATCATCTTTGCACTGGAAAAATATGATATATTTGGCTGCAACCCTCTCTTCCCATTATTTATTTTTTAATCATTGATCCCATGGGCTCACTAGCATACTGTGGTATTTCAGCTCCCCTGCAAATGTCTAGTAATGTGCTTTGAGCACCATGAACTCAGAGAAAATTCAGAAAGCATTCCAAGCCCTAAATCAGATATGTTCCAACTTAGTTGGGTCCATCGAGCATTCTGCAAACTGCTTTCAAAATCACACGCCTTCTTTGACAGGGAAAATTCTCCTTTGACCAGGAACACATTTTCTTCTTCCTGAATATTAAAACAATAGTTTGTTTCTTACAATTTTCATTAAATGCTTAGCTAACCAGAGTTAGAGATAATTGCTTTGCAGGATAGGTTGACTTTTGCCACATATCACACACTATTGACATTCACGTGCATCTTATTTACTCAAATTGTCAATTCTAGGGTTCTTTGAATGGCAATTTTTTGCACTAATGCAATTGCATTTGCTGAGTAATTTCTCATATCACAAATAAAATACAGTGAAAGTAATATTTGTTATACAAGATCAACCTACAATCTCTCCACACTGGTTAAGATGACTGAAATAATATCCAGTAAAATCTGGCATGAATTTCAAAGTGGGCTCAATTTTACATAACCAGAGCTCGGTTAATTTCTATTAATTTCCCAGTGGGAATTCTTAAAAGAAAGCTCTGATGACAGCAGTAATGCAGACTCTTGTATTGGGAGAGAAAAAAAACATGTTAAGTTTGATTTGCTGCTAGTCAATAGGATTCACACTTGTACTAGTTCTATATACAGGTTGAATCTCCCTTGTCCGGCACCCTGGGGACCTAAGTGATCCTGAAAAAGGGAATTTGCCAGACCAGGGGAGGTCAGGCATCTGGCCTCTCCCAAGGCTTCCCTCCTGGCAGCTGCCCCAGGAGAACCCGGAGACTTGACCTCCTCCAGCTCACCTGCCTGGGTCTGCTGCCCCCAGCCTGCTGGTGGGGCTCTGCTCTCTGTCCCGTGCAGCTACTCCTGGGGTTCCTTGGCCCTGCATGCCTGGCTGCGGTGGGGCAGCTGCTCCCAGGGTTTCCCAGCCTCACGCATGGTGGCACGGCTGCTCCTGGGATTCCCCAACCCCACGTGCAGTGGTGGCAGCTGTTCCTGGGGTTCCTTAGAACCCTGGAAGCAACTGGGACAGCTGCTCCCAGGGCTCTCTACCCTTGGGTCACTGCCCCTGCAGGCTGTGACCGACCAAAATGGCTCTGCTCCCAGCTGCTCTTAACCTCTGTGCCTGGGACTCTCTGGTCTAGCAACATCTGTGGTCCTGCCGGACTAAGACCAGATGAGAAACGTTGAACCTGTATTAAATTAATGATGTGTCTTCATAAAGCCATGTGGCCTGATGCCTCCTTGGTAGTGCAGAGGGTGGAGTTTCGCTGAAGTTCCCCCAAAGGCTTGCTTCTGGTGGTGGTATTTGTATAAATAAAGTCAAAGGTATCCAGAATAGCAGATGAGTACCTTTTTGCTGTTAACAATCCAAAATGAATCAAATTCTAATGTTACTTGTGACAAATTTCAATATTTAAAAAGAAATACAGATCCAAATTTACAATGTTTTTAAGCACATAAGTAATCCCAGTTAAATCAATGGGAATACTCATGTGCTTAATTGAAGGAACACAATTAAAGTACCTCAGTGAATCAGGACCTAACAGTTTAGATTGGTCTACCATTCTTGATACACGCCATAACTGTGCCTACTTAGAAAAAGATATTGAATCTATGCCATTTAGTCTGACAAAATTGTTATACCATCATTGTTCTTGGGTTTTCTTTGAGGGGGGAGGGCTAATTTCTTTGTGACCCGGATGAAACAACAGATAGAATTTTTGATACAAAAATAAAATGGAACACATGCATAGAAATGGAAAATAAAGTAAGTAAATGGCACACACATAGTACTAATTCCATAATATTCACATTATTTCAGAGCCCCCACGGTAGGACTTAGAATACAGGGTTCTCAAACTGAGAGTCAGGACCCCAAAGTAGATTGTGGCCATAGAGTCATAAGGGCTGGTATTAGACAAAGCCAAAGTCCAAGACCCAATGCTCAAGACTGAGGCCAAAACTTCAGCCCTGGGCAGCGGGACTCAAGGTACAGGCCCCCTGCCTGGACCTGAAGCCTTAGCCTCTGGCTTTGTCTCCCTACCCCACACAAGGTGGTGGGGCTCAAGCTTTGGCCTCCATCTGTGATCATGGGGCTCAGATGGGTGCATACTTTGCCCCCACCCACTGCAGTAATTTTTGTGGTCAGAAGTGGGTCACAGTGCAATCATGTTTAAGAACCAGTACAACAGGTTATATTCCCAATCACAGGCTGAGATTAATATTTACTCCTTCTAGTGACTACTGTTGCATAGATCACCCTGAAGAATGTGGGGAGGAGTTGAGCCTCTGTATTCTGTTGTGTTGAGGCTTTCATTGTGAGTTGGAGCCTTGCTGAAAAAAGAGTGGGTCAGAGGCAACAAAAGGTCATATTAACTTATAAAACATGTTACAGAAATTTGTTTTTGAAAGAAAGTACAGAACAGTGTCAGATAATGTAAACTACATTTGTGTAAAACAATGACTGATTACAGTGTTTCAAGGCTTCTAGTGAGATGGTAGAATTGTCTTAGAAACAGATTAGGATATTATTAAAAAGAAGGAACTGTGCATTGTGACACAGTGGGTCCTGCACTTCCAGGTAGTAGTAGACCCCCATTCCCATATCTCCCCCTCTGGGAAAACCAGCAACTGATTGCTCACCTCACTGGCTCTCTACAGTTCTCAGTCTGACCCGTTTACTTCAGGGGTAAGCCATAGGCTGATTTAGCCATTCATCATTGGCTAGCATGAGGAAATTGGAGGGGAACAATCTTTTAGTCTCAGGCAGCGTCTCTGGGTGCAGAAACAACAGACTAGATTCCTTAACTCAGTCTCTCCCCTTCAAGCAGGGGTTTACTCCCCTCAGACTTCCAGGGCAGGGCTCTCCCTGCCCCTTGCCTCTGTACCTGACAACGTTTCTACTCTCCAGCAACATATCCTCCTCCCACAGCTCCTGGCACACTACTGAACTGAGTGTAGGGGGAGGCTTTTTTTTAAACCAGTTCCAACTGGTCCTTAATTGGCTCCAGGTCAATCTCAGTTGTTTCTGGCAAGTGCTTGAATGCTTCCAGATGTCTTAATTAACTGTGGTAGATTTTGTTTGGTTACTAAGGAAATAGGGACTTGTTTAACCTGGGGCTAACATACTCATTTTCTGTTACTTTCTTGAAGCCATCTAGCCTCACTCCATCACTGCCTGTAGAACCACCAGATGTTTGTTCCGATTTGTTCATTTTGATAGAATAGGACATGCTTTTCAAGGTAGTCACTAGGCAACGTGTTTCAGAGTCATTACATGGCAATGAGCTTATCCTATTAGGTGTCTGGGAAGTGGGTGGGCGTGAGCCAGCCCACATCTAAAGGACCTCCCACAGCCTATGGGGAGGGTCCACAGAGCCCAGAAAAACCAACTAATTACTTGGGACAAATAAAGAGAAAACAGGGATGGGTGTGAGAGTCAAAGGGCTAAAATGAGGGAACCAGAGGGGGACACTGGGTAGAGAACCCCAGACAGTGCCCACTGCCCCTCGAAGGTCTCAAGAAAGCCAGCGGACACTGCCCAATGGAACTCTGCCCAGTTATGTGAGCGGATGCAGGAACAGAAATAGGCCCCTCCCTTGGCCAACCTGTGCTCCCTGGCAATGAGCTTATGAGAGGCAGGGAGCACTAACTAGCATCACCATCCTTGGACCAGCTGGAACCCAGTGGTTCACTACTGAACTCTCTTTTTCCTGATCCTAAAAGATGTTCTAAGCCAACTAGAAAGGAAAGGGAACCAGACAACATCCAACCAGTTCCAGGATCAGAGAAATGAGAAAGGTGGCTTCAAACCTTTGCTTTCCCTACTGTCTTCTCCACTGAGCGATTAAGCCTTTACATTTTAGTCCTTTTCACTTGCTACAAGTGCCTGTGGAGTGGAATTTAATGGGACAGTTACAATGGGAGGAGATCAAGGCAGAAGCAGAACTTGGAGGAGGAGAGACCACAGAGGAATGAAGAGAAGCGTGAACTATGCTAAGAGCTATGGCAGGAAGGAGGAGGTAAAGGGGAGTCTAAAACAAGGCTTTCAAACTGTAATGAAAGTTGCAGCCTTATCTGTGGTATCTTATCCACAATCCTGTAATATAGCCCTGGAGACACAAAAACAAACAAAAAAGCTGTTAATACTATGAATATATCTTTGTTCAGGTTTTTATTACTGATAGCACATGAATAGAATAATGAATTCTGAGCACAGTAGAACTGCATATTTAATTAATATGTATATATTTATTCTTGCAGTTTAAAGACAAATGCATATTTTGGCAACAAAACTAACAAATATTTGGATACACATAAATATATAATTTGCTGGGACTATTTCAAAAAATAGATTTGTCTTAAAATTTACAAAAATAAACATGACCCTATTTTATTAATTATACTTCACTTGTGAAAAATTGCATACTAACCCTCTGCACAGCGCAATAAAATTGGAATATCAAACCATATATGCTCTGGGAAAATATAACCCTGGAAGGATGACAGTTTAATTATTTCTTATTGACTTACTGGGATTTTAAAATTAGCATATTATTCTGGAATGCAGTTCTTAGAGAGTTACAGAAATATATTATCATTCTCTTGTATATTGTTGGTTAGAAAATGGTTGTTGAAAGTTAGTTAATGGTGACAGATGCCAGAATTTTCGAATGACTTCTTGACAAAACATAACAAGTAACAGATGATAGCGTAGGGTAATATCTAAGGGAAAAAGACATTATTTTGTAAGAAAATAACTACCGGTATAAATAAAATGTAATTCAATATTGAAAAAATATTCAGAAAAGGAATAGTAGTTACTCCTCAGATATGTGCATTGGATATTTAAATAATTTTGTACTGTGACTTATGCAAAGATTTTGTTGATTTTGTGGTTACCGGAAGCAAGATGGGCTTTCTAGTGCAAAAATATATCCACGGATAGGTAGCTAGTCCTTTTCTTCAGTTCAAACCCAGCTCCCTTCTACTTATGTAAATAGACATTAAAATCTTTCTTAAAAAACATTAGAGATAATTCTCACTATCCTGTCTAGCATTGCCTATTGCAGTAAGACCAACTTTAAGCAAGGATCCATCTTGCAAAGGGATCCATTTCCACTGATTCCTATTGACTTCAGGATGAGTATGTAGGTTTAAGAGTCTGTGCTGGCAGATCATGTTGCATGCTATGTATTTGCCTTACAGCTCTGTTATGATTTTATGGTAGTTTGTGTGAAAAGTGCTCTACAAAACAATGGCCTAATATTGAAGGCTGCTGACCAGGCCCTTTAGTGTCCATCTATACTACAATTAAACATCCTTGGCTGGCCCTTGCCAGTTGGCTTGGACTTGGGCATGGGCTATGGGTCTGTTTAACTGTGATGTAAACATTTGGTCTTGGGCTGCATTCCAAGCTCTCAGACTTTCCCACTTTGCAGGATCCCAAAGAGTAGGCCCAACCCTAAGCCTGAACATCTACACTACAGTTAAAAAGCCTCAGAGCCCAAGGCCTGAAAACCTGAGGGCATGTCTACACTACAGAGTTTTGTCAGAAAAACAGCTGTTTTTCTGACAAAACCTGAGTTACATCCACACTGCAATTGCATTCTTCAGAAAGTAAATCGAAAGAACAGAGGGATTTTTCCAGCATTGCTAATCCTCTTTCTATGAGGAAGAAGCCTTTTTCCAAAAGAGCTCTTTCAGAAAAAGGCGTGTGTGGACGGGGAAGAGGGAGTTCTTTCGAAAGAAGAGGAAAGAGGAAAAAGCAAAGGTACCCTGGTGGCCACTCTGCCCATAGTAATAATATCTTAAATGCGAGATATCGTCCATTCAGCATGGACACTATCTTTTGAAAAAGCAGATGGCTTTTTCAATGAGCTTTTGTCTGTGGATGCTCTCTTTTGGAAGAAGTTTTTTCAGAAGATCTCTTCCAAAAAAAGGTTCTTCGGAAAGAAGCTGGCAGTCTAGACATAGCCTGAATCTGCTGACATGGGCCAGGCAGCCATGGGTCTTTAATTGCAGAGGGTGTGTTCCAACAATAGGGGGATCACAATTCTCAGTCTTCCTGTCAAAGCCTATGCAGAGTGTGAAGCACTGGCATGAGAATGAGCACCTTCAAATCAGAGGTCATGGTCCTCTCCCAGAATAAAGTGCCTTGCTCCTCCCAGTGAGGGAGGAGCAGTTGCCCTTCGTGGAAGAGTTCAGATCTCTAGGGCTCTTGTTCATGGGTGATAGCAAGTATGAGATGAACTGGCAGATTGGTGTGGCAGCAGTGATTCAGGCCTTACAGTAATCTGTGATGGTGAGGTGGGAGCTGAGTTCTTGAATAAACTCTCAGTTTACAGATCAGTCTTCTCCCCATCTTCATCTATGGTTATGAACTTTGGGCAGTGAACAAAGATCACAGGTATAAGGTTTCTCCGCAGGGTGGGTGCACTTTCTTAGAGACATAGGGTATGTCTACACTTCATCCTTAACTTGAAATGAGCTACGCAATTTGAGCTTATTTTGAGTTCATTTTGAAATAGCTTATTTTGTAATGTGGTGCTGTCTACACAGGCAGGGTGGGCAGCACAGCTCTGCATTGTGTCTCTGACACACTCTTGCCTCTGTCCTGAATGAGTGGCTGGTGATTCCCCCCCTGGAGCCAACTGCTCCCTGTGGAACCTAGCTACCACGAGATGCTCCCCAAGGAGCTCCCTGCCCAGGGATCTGCCATTGCAACTACCCACGCTCTCTGAGTGCAGAGTGGAACTTCCCCTTGGTCCCCTTGGCTTCCCTGCCAAGGCCCATAGCTTCTGGGCTGCAATCACCAATGCCAATTATGAGAGCTTGGTGCCCAGCCTACATGGCTGCTGACAGGACAGATTCACTCTCACCATCTCTGAAAACCAAGACCATGAGAATGGAGCAACCTCTAAGATTGCCATATTTTAGGTTCCTAAACAGAGGACACTACTAAGGAGGAGATGAAGACGGAACTGTAGGGAGTGTGTATATGTTGGAGGGGATGTTTGTGTTCTGGAATGGATATTTGAAAGGCACTGGAGGGGGACCTGTGGCCGGGGTACCACTGGAAGCTGCAAGTGCTGTGGATAGGGTGGGCTGGCTTAATGAGAGAGGCCCAGCTGCTGCTCCCAAGGGGATGCTTTCACACCACCATGCCCCATCCCCTCTTCTTCATCCCATCCTTCTTTCCCACTGTCCCCGTCTCTATTTCATCCTCATTCCCACATCCTCTTCCCCTGCTCTATCCCATCCCTCTTACTGCTGTACTGCCTCTTCCCTCCACCTAACCCATCTTTCCCCATATGCCCTCACACCTCTTGCCTGCCCTCCCACTTGGTCTTTCAGCCTTGTACAGAAAACAGGGTGCTGGCCATGCAGGGTGCCCATCACATGCAGAAGGGGAAGACAACCAACACTAGAACAAAGGAAACAATGTCCAGCTGCAGAGGCACCATGGGGAGGAGAAGCAGCACAGAACTCCTTCCCCATCCAGCCCAGGCCTCTGTTTGAAGTGGGAATTCTCTCTGCCGCAAAGTGAGTTGTGCCCATGAGAGCTCATGATACCATCTACATGGTTTTTTAGTCTTTAAGGTGCTGCAAGACTATTCATTATTTTTGAAGTTTTTCTATGTCTATGGACTCCAGCTATACTTCTAGGCCTAATCCTAGAGGAGAGCGTGGCAAACCCCACTGATCCTGATCCTGTGATCCCCCTGTTTTTGCATCCCAACTGGCTCTGACTGGCATCCCCTCTTGCCCCACCCCTAGTTACGGTTCTGCCTGAGACTAGGATATAACAAGAAACAGAGGCCCTCAGAAGGGGAGATTGTTTGAAATCCTAGAACTAAGGTGAGGGGTTGGGTTCTTTTATTGGTTTTATGTTTGGACTCTAACCCTGTTTAAAGGAGACTGAGGTTATGTCTACACAGCAAAGTTATTTCGGAATAAAGGCCATTATTCTGAAATAACTATGTGAGCGTCTACACAGCCACTCCATTATTTCGAAATAATTTTGTAATAACGGGAGGCTTACTCCGAAATCTGTAAACCTCATTCTACGAAGAATAACACCTAATAGCTATTTCAAAATAAGGTGTGTGTAGACACGCCGCTGCTATTATTTCTAAATAGCCCCTCACCCGGGCCATTCTAAGTTGTTCCTCCCCAGTGCCTCCTGGGGCTCTAAATCAAGCATGTCTACATTAGGGAAGCCTGCCTCAGACTAATTTTGAGGCTTCCCTATAGTGTAGACATGCTATTTCCGAATAACTATTCCAGAATAATTTATTTCAAAATTAATGTGCAGTGTAGACGTAGCCTGCGTGTAGCAGTGCGACCCATTACACTTTGATATACCATCTGTTTTGACAGCAGAACTTCTTGTGGATGATAACATAAGATAAATAACCAAATATGGACAGTTGTGAATGTCCATACCCTTTTACTTGCTCCCCTTTGGAATAAGGGCCATTTTGTACTACGGGGCAATGCCGACCTAAGGTATGCAACTCCAACTACATGAATACCATAGCTGGAATAGACATAACTTAGGCTGAGTTGGCAGAGGGTCTCCACTGTGGGGTATTAATGGGAGAAACTCTCCCATCAACTCCCCTTATGTTTCTCTTTCTAGGGGAATACCTGAGGGTATGTCTACACTACAGCACTAATTCGAACTAACTTAGTTAATTCGAACTAAGCTAATTCGAATTAGCGCATCTAGACCCAAAAACTAATTCGAATTAGCGTTTTTGCTCATTCGAACTAGCGCGTCCACACTGATTGGACGCTGGGTCGCATTTAAGGGCAGCTGAAACTGGTTCCGGCAGGGCATCAGGTCAGTAGTTGCTTTGTGTGGCTGCTGTCTGAGGCTATCTGAGGCTCGTGCTTAAAGGGACTCCCCTGGACAGCTGGTTCTCAGCTTTTCTGCTTGCTTGCCTACCTCGCCAAGGGACAGCAAAGCATTTTCCTCTCTGCCTGCCTGAGTCAGTGGTTCCCATTGGGGATGCCGCCGCCGCAGTTGGCACCATGGAGCCAGAGCTCACCCTGGGCATGCTACTCCAGTTTTTGGACTTGCTGCTGCAAGCCTGCCAGCAATGGGTGGAGGCTGCCTTGCACCATCTGGTGCACGTCAGCCCCCTGCCTCTCCCCCTGGCCTCCTTGGGGGTCGTGGAGGAGCGGCAGCAGCGCCCAGACGCCAGCATGCCCCGCCGCATCTGGCGTCCGGACACGAGCAGCGACTGGTGGGACCGCATTGTCCTGGAGTGCTGGGGAGACCAACAGTGGACCCAGAACTTCAGGATGAAGAAGAACACCTTCCTGGAGCTCTGTGAGTGGCCTGCTCTGCTGACGGGACACTCGCATGAGGCCCGCCATCCCCTCCAGAAGCGTGTGGCCATCGCCCTGTGGAAGCTCTCCACGCCGGACAGCTACCGATCCGTCGGGAACCAGTTCGGCGTGGGAGATCCACCGTCAGAGCAGTGATCATGCAGGTACGGCACTCACCGGCCACTGGGCTGGGGGAGAGGGGCTGCAAGGAGGGGATGGGCCGCCCCAGGAAAAGGGGGAGGAGGCGAAAGTGCCCGGCACGGGAGGGTTCGGTCTGTCCCGGCAGTACTACACGCCGCCCGCGGGGGTTGCTTCCGGGAGTGGGGCGCAGGGCAGTGCCAGGGAACGAACACTCCGAGCCACCCGGGCGCCCCAGTGATTCGCGGTTTGCTGTGTCTCTCTGCAGGTGGTCAAGGCCATCAACCGGGTGCTGCTCCGCAGGGTGGTCCGCCTCGGCGACCCGGACATGGTCATCCGGGGGTTTGGCGCCCTCGGCTTCCCCAACTGTGGGGGGGCCATCGACGGGACGCACATCCCCATCCATGCCCTGGAACACCAGGCCTCCCAGTACATCAACCGCAAGGGGTACTTCTCCATCCTCCTGCAGGCCATGTGTGACCACCAGGGCCAGTTCACGGACATTAATGTGGGCTGGTCCGGCAAGGCGCACGACCCCAGGGTGTTCCGGAACTCCTCTGTGTGCCAGAGGCTGCAGGCCGGGACCTTCTTCCCCGACCGCCACATCAGGGTCGGGGACGTGGACATGCCCGTCTGCCTGGTGGGGGATGCGGCCTACCCCCTACAGCCCTGGCTCATGAAGCCGTACACAGGGCACCTCAACCCCTCCCAGGCAGGCCTTCAATGCCAGGCTCACCAGGGCCCGCATTGTGGTCGAGGGGGCCTTTGGACACCTGAAAGCCCGATTTAGATGCCTCCTCACCCGCCTCAACTTCGCCGAGCACAATATCCCTCCTGTGGTGGCAGCATGTTGTGTGCTGCACAATTTATGTGAGCGGAAGGGGGAGGCTTTCCTGCCAGCCTGGATGGCTGAGGCTGAGCGCATGGCTGGCCAGTACGTGCAGCCCCGCACCGCCGCCATCCGGGAGGCCCAGCGGGGGGCTGTCCAGATCCGGGAAGCCCTGCGGGAGAGCTTCCAGGTGGAGGAGGACTGAACTCTCCCTGCATGCCCCACTGGGGCCTTCTTCCACCCTCCCCTCCTTCCCCTTTCCCCTCCCTAACCCCCCTTCCTAATGTCAAATAAACACACCTGTTTTGCCAACAAAAATCTCTCTTTATTGTACATAACTGGGGTGGGGGAGGGAGGAGTGAGGGTGGGAGAGGGGAGGGAGAAACCTGGGAGGAGGGTGCTGGAAGGGAGTGGAAGGGGAGGAAGGGAAGGGAAAGCTCAGGGTTGGGGGTCCTGCTGGCTCTCCCTTCTCACAGTACTGCGGGTGTGGGTGCGTCGGGGGGGAGTGGGTGTGGAGGGTGGGGCAGGAGGGATGGGGGGTGCAGCGGAAGCGGGAGGGGGAGCAGGGGTGGGAGGAGGAGCGAGAGCTGGGGCGGCCACAGGGGCTGGAGCAGGAGGAGGCAGGAACCTGTCCACCAGAGTCTGGAGGTGATCTCTGAGGGCACGGCTCTGCTCCTCCAGCACCTCCAAGCTCCACTTCCGCAGCCGCAGGTCCTCCCGGACCCACTGGTCCTGGATGTGGAGCTGCTGCTCCAGTAGCCACAAGTGCCGCCGCTGGTAGTCCTCCAGGTTCCTGGTGCACCTGCTGGCCCGGGTGCGGGTGGCTGTTGCAGGCGGGGTGGTGCGCCCTGCAGTCCCAGGTGCTGCGGCTGTGGTGAAACAAGAGCAGTGGTCAGTTCTCCCTGGGGACACGGTGGGTGAAACCCAGCCCCCCTCTGCAAGGCGAGGTCGGCGTGTGGGGAACAGGCCAGGGCCCCTGCATTACACCCAGCTGCTGCTCCATGGTGGGCAAGGCCCAGGCGCACGGTCCCTGGGCTCCCTCTCTCCCCACCTCCCGCATACACATAAGGGGAGCATGATGGTACTCACATGTGGAGCCCTCCCCGGCCTCGGACGACACAGCCGATGTGCTCTGTGGCGTGCCTCGTGGGTCCTGGGTCCTGGGCAGGCTCCTTGCAGGCTCCTGGCTCTCGGCATCCTCCTCCTTCTCCTCTGTGTCAGGGACAGGTCCCTCTGCCCTGGGGTCGATCACCACCCGGGGGGCATAGACTGCGTGAGCCCCCAGGATGTGGTCCAGGGCCTCAAAGTGAGGGCATGCCTCCGGGTCGGCCCCTGGCTGGGAGGCCCTGGAGTAGGCCTGCCGCAGGTCCTTAATTTTGCAGTGGACCTGCTCCCGGGTCCGCATGTGGCCTCTGGTGGCCAGGCTGTCAGCCATGCGGCTGTAGACGGCCGCGTTCCTGTGGCTAGTGCGGAGATCGTGGACATTGGAGGCCTCCCCAAAAACCTCGATGAGGTCCACGATCTCCGCATTAGACCAGGCGGGCGCCCGCCTCTTGCGGCCCCGGGCAGGCTCCTGTGAGCCACCAGCCTGGTCCTGGGAAGAGGCGGAGGGCTGGGTGGCAGCGGGTGGCTGGCCTATCTTGTGCCAGGTGCAGGGTCTGCTGGCTGGGTGCTGGCAGGCTTGCAACTGGCACAAGCACCGTGAGCCAGACCATGGCCCTTGGCTGGGACTCTGGGGCCGGGAGGGGGCAGAAGAGTTTCCTGGTTTGGCCCAGAGTGGCCACCAGGGCAAGCTGGGAAGGGCTAGCCTCCAACTAGTTCGAATTAAGTGGCTACACAGCCCTTAATTCGAACTATAATTCAGTAGGCGTTAGTCCTCGTAGAGCGAGGTTTACCTAGTTCGAATTAAGTGCTCCGCCAGTTCAATTTAAATTCGAACTAGCGGTTTGCATGTGTAGCGCCTATTAAAGTTAATTCGAACTAACGGCTGTTAGTTCGAATTAACTTTGTAGTGTAGACATACCCTGAGTCATCAGGAGAGTGATCAACAGTTGATTTATCAGGTCTTCACTATACCGGCTAAATTGACCCCTGGGAGATGGATCACTGCAGTGCCGATCTCTGGGCAGGTACAGTCATTTCCAAAGACACAAACATGTAGTGAAGTTGCTCAGATTAATAAATCTGTAAATTTATAAGAGGCCAATTTGAGGGTTAATTAAAATCCTCATAAATCTAAACACACTCTTATAGTTATTGTTAGGAAATGCTATACAAATAAAAAATTGGATCAAACTTAGAGTTTTCTTCAGTAACAAAAGCTACACAGACTGTGTCATTCTATGCTTTTAAAATAAGCACCACTTATTTGGAATTAATGTCACTATGTTGTCCTGAGTGGAAGAAACATCAAGTGTCCAGTTCCTTGATTAGACTGGTACCTTCTTGTGCTTATCTTTTTTGCTGCAATTAGTAAAAGTAGGACTGCAGGCATCAGTGCTTGGGGCAGAGATCTGCACCTGCCCTCTGGCATGCCTATGTAAGTCAGCCACATGAGGAGTTTAACATCTTTTTCTTTATGCGTGGGAGAGGAATTGGCTCTCACCCTTGGAGATGTCCCACTCTTGGAGCAAGAGGTCAGATGCTCAGGAAGGCTGTCCTGGATCTGGTGATGCCTTCACCCTTGGAGATAGTTGTTTATGAATTTTTTCCTTTGTTTATTTGCTAGTTCCAGACTAGCTGGAGTCTGTGGGCAGCTGCTCCCTTCTTTTGGCAAAAACAAAACAAAGCTGACTGTTTTTTTAAAAAGAAACAGTGAGAAAAGCTTGGATTACAGCTGCATGTGCTGTCAGGTTGGTGGGAGCCCTGCCATGTCAAACTTGTTTGTAGGACAGTGTGCATACACTGTGTAATAAACCTCTTACCGTTCTGTTCACTAGAAAGATCAGATCCTTTGCACAGTGAAGACTCTGAAAGGTTGAAGATCACCTATTCCTTCCAGTCTGGTAACTTAGTAAGAACCTGTCTTGACTGCAGATTCCATTTTCTGCTGTACCACAATTTCCTTCCCTAAAGAGCCAAATCTACATGGCAACACAATTTACAGAAAGCTTTTCATGTGTATGGAGCTTTCTCTCTCTCTCTCTTCCAGCAGAAGTGTATACTGCTGCATCTTTTTCTTTTTTGCATAAAAATTAATCTTTCCTGGTGCTACAAAAGCTCTTGTTTTCCAGGCAGATGTTCATTTTCTGTTAGAAACAGAGTGCTGTTTTTATGAATCACCTATCCTTTTCTCTGTCAAGAGTAACTCTCTATAAGTGCTGAATTAACAGCCTCTGAAAAACCATCTGCTATATTTATACCTGAAGAGTCCTTAAGCATGCTTAGGTAAGTAGTTCAAATAATAATGTCACAGTGGATTAAATCCAACAACAGTGCAGAGGGCCAGCTCAGGACGCACTCAAATAAGGCTTAAAGGAAACTTACTGGTGCATAGGTCTTTGCTGGCCTTTGGCACAATGAATAGGGTAATTGCATATATATCAAGTGTAGTAGTGCCTTAACTGAATTTGGCCTATCATTTTATTTGCACAAGTGTCATAATGCAGGTACTGGAAATAAACATGTGACAGCAGATACTTTCCTTGTTTATATGGATACCTCATACATCTTCTGTGATCTGTGACAGCACTTTCCTGCTTTTGAGACAGTTTATGTACAACTTTGAGTCACATGAAGTGTATGAGTTCCCAGTTTTTGTGGTTTATTGCCCTAACACAGCAACATTCTTAAATACATGCTGATAGCTAAGCATCAGATGAAAACTTTTGACTTCAGTGGGACTGCTAATCTGTTTAAAATTAAGCATCTTTTTTATTTCTTGTTCACATTAAACTTTTCCTTCAAATGATTTCTTCCTTTCTTCTTGTGGATAACATATCTACCATTGCTCATGAGAATTTCCCTGGCTTTGAGACTTGAATTACAGATCCATTCTTTATGAAAAGAAACATGAAAGAAGTGGTGGTATCTGAGGCTACATTTATTTAATAAACCCTCAAAAGTAATAGAATCAATAACTAATATGACAAAGGTTAATTGTTCAAGGGAGTAGGCTGATAATTCCTACGGCGACAGGCTCTATCTCTATAAGCTATTTAAAAAGAATATTGGGGAATCTGATAATGTACTATCTTAATGGCCTTCATATAAACCATCACAGAATTACTAATATTGTATAACAGTTTTTATGCTTAGACTCACTAATATGATAATGAAACAAGGCTATAGTAACAACATTGGTATCAGACTTGTAATAAAAGTAATAAAAAGATGGAGGGGCGTGTAAACAGATAGGGACCACCATGAAATATGCATTTACTGTACTTTCAATGGATTAGAGCTGAACAAACAACTCAGTCAAGTTTCATTTCTTTTTCTGTTTGTGAATTATTCAATAGCCAGATCCCAGGCTGGTAAAGACAACAGTAAAATTACAGAGGTGACAAGTATTTGTATGAGTATCAGGCTGAAATGAATAAGTTAGAACCACATCCTTATTAAATAAAGTGAATTTCAGCTACCCAAACTTCTGTCTTGAGAACTGAAAATATGTTTTGATGCAAAACTGTGAACCTTGAACTGGCCCTGCTATTCACTTTGAGAGGGGAAAAAAAGGCCTTATGACATTCAAAGCCACCACTAGATAAATGTTGGACATAATTTCTACTGTGAGTAAAAGATCAACCAAGACTGCCCAACTTATATTTATTTTTTTCTACATAGCCTTTTAAAGAATGTACAGTACAGCTTGCAAGTTTCCTTGAAAATTGCCAAAAGGGCAAATAACCTAGCATATTCCATATTTTGTTACTCTTTTGCAACCCTAGGAATTTCTGTCTCTCCGCTTCCTCTGAACTTGCTCCTTTTATAGTACAGCTTGTGTCCTCTATTAGGCACAGCTGTGAGTGCCTGCCTCTATGATTGGTAATTCTGGCAGCTGTGTGTGGCTGTGGTCAAGCTGTTTGCCTGAAAACAGGAGGGCTGTGTCTACATTGGCGCGATATTGCGCAAAAGCAACCGCTTTTGTGCAAAAACTTTCTGCCTGTCTACACTGGCCGCAAGTTCTTGCGCAAGAACACTGACGTTCTAATGTATGAAATCAGTGCTTCTTGCGCAAGAACTATGATGCTCCCACTCAGGAATAAGCCCTCTTGCACAACTGTTCTTGCCAGTGTAGACAGGCAACATGAATTTCTTGCACAAGAAAACCCTATGGTTAAAATGGCTATCAGAGCTTTCTTGCGCAAGAGAGCGTCTACACTGGCACGGATGCTCTTGTGCAAAAGCACATCTCTTGCGCAAAGGCACATGCCAGTGTAGACGCTCTCTTCTGGAAGAGTTTTTGCACAAGAACTCTTCCACAAAAGAGTTCTTGCGCAAAATCATGCCAGTGTAGACGTAGCCGAGAAGTTCCCCTCTCCCTAAGCTTAGCATAGGGCAGTAATTCTCAAAATTTTTGGCCTGTGAACCACCTAGCTCAGTGCAAACCTTTCCACTAACCACCAGTGCTAATGGAAACTCACCATTAATTGCATAAATATGCCTGAGCTATTTTGCAAGTGCTGCAGCTAAGGAGAATGGTTTAATTTAAATTATTAAACCAGATTAAGTGTTTTAACTTTCTCATGTTAGTTTATCAAACTTTGTTTTAAATAAAGTAAAATATTAATTCATGTCCAACACAAAAGGTTTCAATGTTTTCTTATTTATGGCAGGGACAGGGAACCTTTTTTTAGGTTGGGGGCCACTGATCCACAGAAAAATCTTTTGGAGATCGCACAAAAAGCAAAAAAACTCCTCCTAAAACCCCCAACCCTCATTGATGTGGCCCCCAAATGAGGCACCTCACTCCTCTGGTGCTCCAGCCCCATGGGGCAAAGGGAAGGGACAGGGAGGACCGAGGTTCAGGGATTCCCATAGAGCAGATTTATTTTTCTGGAGTTCCGGAGTTAGTAGCTTTTGTGGACCCGCTTAGGTTCTGGGGTGGGGACAAAACTGAGATATTCAGTGTGCGGGACAGGACTGCCAGCAAGTGGGATAGGGATGGGAGTGCAGGATCTGGGTGGGAGGTTGGATGCAGGAGGGGGGTGATGGTGCAGGTAAGGTGCAGAAGCAGGCTGGATGTAAAGTGTCTAGCCAGGGAGGAGGGAGCAAGAGCAAGGGTTGGTTCAGAGTGTGGCTAGGGGGGAGGCTGCAAAATATGGCCAGGAGGGAGGATGCAGGAGCAAGGAGTAAGAGCAAGCTGGGGGTGTGGGGTCTTAGTGAGGGGAGTGAGTGAGGGGGTGTGAAAGGGTGTACCAACCCCACACTGGCCAAAGGGAGGTTAACCAGGCCTGCTGGGCTGAGAAGGCCCCTCCCCCACAGCCCTGCTAGGTATGCTCCAACTGCAGGCCCAGTATAAAGGCCAGAGGAGCAGCTTAGTTGGGGCTGACCTCTGGAGGGGAAGGAACACCTGCTGGAACTCAGGAGCAGACCCCCTTCCCCTGGTGTGAGCTTCAGCTGATGCACTAGCCAGAGTTGCAGCTGCAGTTGCCGCCGCTGCTGCAGCAGTATCTGTCCGTGCAGGTGGGGACTACGCCAGCCAAGGGGATAGGGTAGGAAGCAGCCCAGGGTGGGAAGCAGGAGCCCCTGCAGACTCAGTGCATTTTGGGGGGAACTCCCTGCTGAGCCAGTGGGGGGAACTGCTAACCACTGATAGGGCCCTGGGCTGGGGCCTCATGGAGAGGGAGGGCCCGGGCCCTCCTATCCCCACCCGCCCTTGCTTCCCAGAGAGGGGGATGCCTACGCGGTGAGCTATAGACTTGGACACTGAGCCCTACTTACCCCCGCAGATGGGGAGATGTTATAGACTTGGCCGCTGGGCCATTCTTACCCCACTGAAGGGGGCGCTAGAGACTTGGCTACTGAGCAGCACTTACCCCACAAAAGGGGGGAAGGTCCATACACCCCATCACAGGGGTATTGGGGTTCAAGGGTCTGGGCATGAGGGGGGCTGCTTATCTGGTTTCATGTCCCTGTTGCTCCCATTGGATGGCCAATGTTAGCAGCGGGGAAAGCCTCTGGCCAGCGGTCACGGCACTGCCAATCCCCCAACAGAATGCTGCTCCAGCCTGGTGGCTGCTGCGCAGCTGCAAGGCTGGAGCACCAGCTCTGGCTTCCCACTCGGAAGGGATGTTGGTGGGGGGGTGAAGAAAGCCCCGACCTTCCCCACCAGACCAGCTCTGCTAGAGAGGCAGCGCAAGCAGCTCCATGCACTTGTCAGTAAGAAATGACCCTGAGTCTTGCAGCGATCCCACCAGATTCCACTGCCCGAAAATGAAGCTGTGGGAGGAGCAGGAAAACTGCTGAATGGCGCATGTTAGTGTCACTGGTGGTTTGCAATCTCAGCCACTCCCTTCCAAGCCGGCAGGTCCCAGTGAGGGGTGGTGGGGCAGGTGCCCAGCACAAGGGCAAGTGCACTGCGCTGGAACCCAGACCAGGCTCCCACACGCACCTGTGCAGAGCCCACCCACACTCCAGGCGCTACTACGATGTCAAGTCTGCAGCAGCCCAGCTGCAGGGGGCTCCATGGTGCAGCCACTGCAGCCCACACCAGGCTAAAACTTTACTCGCCCACTGCTGGAACAAGTATCCAGAGAAGGTGCCATAAAAGGCTGCTGGGAGCCAAGTCCCAGGTGCAGACAACCCACACAACCCCGGCAGCTCTTACTACAGTGGGGACTTGGCACTCACTAGCTCCCTGCATGGGCCAGTGTGGGGTGCCCCTTACTGCCTCCTTCTGGGGAGAGAGCTCTTCCTCTCACTGCTCAGAGCTGCAACTCACCCCATCCTCATGCTGCCCAGGTGCCCAATCCTGCCCCAGCTTGCAAGAGCCCAGCTGCCCCTACCCCACCTTCATTGTCGGGTACACTCAGGAGCCAGTGACAGCACCACAGATCCCCAGAGGAGTGAGACAAGGTCGAAAGAGACAATCCCAGCCATGGCTCTCTGGTGCCAGTGCTGCTCCAGTCACCTCTATCCCAGTGGGAGCAGGGGCTTGAACTCAAGCCACAGACCACCTGGGAAGTGGCAGTGGCCCATGGACCACACTTTTAGAACCACTAGTACAGAGTTTGTAGACAACATTACATCTCCTTCCCTGCAAGATCAGTACATAGATTACTGGGTGTTTGTCTACATTTTCTCATGGGAGGCTGGTGTTAAGGGAATCTGCCAATGCCCCTTTGTTAAATCCAAAGTAGTGGGCTGTGTCTACATTGGCACCCTTTTCCGGAAAAGGGATGCTAATTAGACAAGTCGGAATTGCAAATGAAGCAGGGATTTAAATTTTCCCCGCGGCATTTGCATGAACATGGCTGCTGCTTTTTTCCGGCTCGGGGCTTTGATGGAAAAAAGTGCCAGTCTAGACGCGGCTCTTGCGGAAAATAAAGCCTTTTCCGGAAGATCCCTTATTCCTCTTAAAATCAGGAATAAGGGATCTTCCGGAAAAACTTTATTTTCGCAAGAGCCGTCTAAACTGGCGCTTTCTGTCAAAGCCCGAGCCGGAAAAAGCGCAGCCATGTTCATGCAAATGCCGAAATCCCCGCTCATTTGCAATTCCGACTTGTCTCATTAGCATCCCTTTTCCGGAAAAGGGTGCCAATGTAGACACAGCCGTGATGTATTATGCTTCTCCCAGTCTGTCTAAAAGTTTGTGGTAGGTATCAGATTTAGAAATTACATTCCTTTTCTTGAAGTCTATGCAAAAGTGGAGCAACCCATCCAGTTTTAGGACAAACATAATGGAGTTCCTCCAGTCACAGTGATACTCTTCTGTCACTTTGAGTTCCAACATGATCTCTCTCTTGACTCTCCACCCACCCTTTAATTTGCTGGGGATTGGTCAGAGCCCTTCCCAGAATACTTACTGGGCTCTGTAATATTTGATGTTTGTGGAAGATAGTACCTTTAATGGCTATTAGCTAAGATGGTGGAAATGATGTCCCTAGCCTCTGTTTGTCAGAAGCTGGGAATAGGCAACAGGGGTGGGATATCTTTAATGTGCCATTGTTGTTATGCTGACGATATGCTTATTTACAACTTCATTTTCTTCATTTAAATCATTGCTCTGGGGTGGGGCTGGGGATGAGGGGTGCAGCATCTAGGCGGCCCTACGGAGAGAGGACTATGCCAGCCCTCACTTACTGCAGCTGGGGAAGGAATGCATATTCCCCAACTGGGGCAGGTCCAGGTTCAACTGTTCCCTGTGCTGCCCAGCTAGAGTGAGGAAGGCAGCAAACTGTGCACTTTTTTCTTGCTTCCTAACAAAGGGGAACAGCCAACAATGTTCCTGTAAAAATTGAGGGGAAGGAATGTCACCCCCTCTGACCTCCCTAAAGGGTAAGAGATTCAGGGCTGGGGCAGTCCTGGATAGGGATGGGGACACACTCCCAGCCTGTCCTTTTCACCTGCTTGATGATTCTGTCACTTTTTTGCATGCTTTTCTGAGAAGCAATCCCATTCTAGGCACATCCCATTTTCCTGGCACAACCAAACCCTGTCCTTGCTTTTCAAGTTATGACAAGAGGAAGCTGTATACTGAATTTGGTGGTCCTAGCTCTTACCATTTAGGGTGAGTTCTTGAACAAAAAGATGGACAGACAGATGGACTCTCTCAAATATATATAGTAGAAGATGTATCTGTGACACCCATGGACACTTATACCTTCTATGTACTCATAAGGACGAAGCAAGAACAGCACAAGTAGCAGTAGCAGACCCACCTGCCCTGCACTGATTTACTTCAACAATGACCTGGAGGAACCACCTCTAAACATGAAAAATTGGTTAAGTCTCTCTGCTCACTTAATCGTTTGCTTTTTTCCTGTGACTCAGTCATGTAACTGGGCTAAGTGGCTGTTCTGTGATGTGGACAACTACTCAAGAGAAACCAACTCATTTCACAAAATCAACTGAACAGTCATCAGATGGCAACAACAGACTGTTAAGTTCAACCTGGGATAAATTTAGATCAGCACCCTAGAGGTGAGAGATGAGACCCTGGTTGCTACATCCCTCCCTCCCATGTGTTTAGTATGAAAGTGTGAGTGCCTGGTAAAAGTTAATAATTACACAGAAAACAATTTTAAAGGAATTTGAAGATTGAATTAATAATGACACCTGGCATGTAACTTGTTGATGAAGTAACTTATATTCCAATTTCATAGCATGTGTTTCCTTTCATCAACTGCTGAAAATCTGAGTTATTTGGTTGTAGATCTTCCAATTAATCAAACATCATCTTGGCAAGAGACAAGAATCACTCTTTGTATGTCAGCAGCATAGTCAGTGGCTGCCTGCTTTAATTATTTAAAGTTTGAAGTATTTCAATTCTTTATTGTTTAAATTACCTGAAAAATCAGTTTCTAGTTTATGGTTAATGCATGATGCTATTAGCTATAGTTAGTCCATTAGTTATATCCTCTAGACCTTCTAGTGGCTTCCTGCTGAGTTTTGAAATGATTTCCTTGTAATGACTTCCAGTCAAAATTTGAAATTATTTCCTAAAATTACAGTTGACTTTATCAAATTACTGTTGACTTAGAAAACTTACTTGTTAGGGATCTTCTTATATTAATAATTTGTATATTCCCCAAGAGATCAGAGTAATCTATTGAGATCTTCATCTGGTGGCCAGTGTCTGTCATAAATATCACTGTATGACCTTTGACCAGGGAGGTATTTGCCTGCCATGCTACTTACCTTGTGTTTTTCCCACTTGGGGCAGGATGAACTCATCCTACACTTGCAGGGAAGGGGTTACCTCTCCATTGTGGGCTAAGGAATCCATGCCTCCACATCCTTATTGGCCATGCATCAAGTGCAGCAGGAGTATACAAGGACACAGTAGTCCAGCTAAGTCTGGGCTGAAAGCTTGTGAGAAAGAATGTCCCTGCCGCCAAGTAACAGCAGTCTCTGAAAGTGAAAGTTAAACGTGCTGAGATCCCAGTAGATGCCTGGATACCTGCAAACATCTCCAGGGACAATGGAGCCACCAGGATCAGTCCAGGCAGAGGAACATGGGTATCCCAAAGTCACCTGGAACATGGATGCAGGAGTCAAAATAGGAAGTAGCCCAGAGAAGGAACTAGCTGTTGTCTCAAGCATAGTCATCCTGTTGCTGTTGGATCCCCACTGACTCAGTGGCAAACTCACTTGCCACAGCCAGGGCCCTAGGTTGAGACCCAATTGAGCATAGAAGGTCCGAGTCCTCTTACCTTGGTCACCTCCTACTCTGGGTGGTGGCTAACCCTTCTGAAAGCTAGCAGGTCTTGCTGCCCAGCAAATCAGAGTAGCCATATTGACTCTGGCCTCTAGGCCACACTTTTCTGTGAACCAGGGAACTCTATGGACTCTGACCAATAGGCATCACTGTCCTGTGAACCTGGAGAAGCTCTACTGATTGGGCCACTAGGCCTCATGATCCTGTGAACCAGGATAACTCTATGGACTCTGGCCCTCTAGGCCTCACTGACTTATGGAGAAGGGCAACCCCTTTGACTTGAATCATGGAGACCTACTGCTCTGCAGGTCAGGTTGATTGTATAAACTCCAGCCACTAGGTCTTACAGCCTTGTGAATCAGGGCAACTCTATTAACTTTAGCCCTTGGGTCTCACTGCCTAGAGACAGAAAGCTGCTCAAACGATTGGGTGCACTCATCCCACACCAGATGGGGTTCCCTATCCCATCACATTGCTCCATTCTTTTTAAAATGAGAGTTATTGATCTCAAAGCTGATTTGTGAAGTTGTTATGAAATGCATTTTTATATCTGCCGTCTCATCTGCAATGAGATTATGGCCCTGATTCAACTCCCTCTGCACTCAGTAGAGAGATTGCATGTAAAGCAATGAATGTTAGTTCAGGACCAGTGAGAGCATCATATTGTGTCAATGGCAGAAAAGCAAAGCAAAAGGATTTGTGGTGAATATATACTTAAATGTCAAATACAATACAAGGCATTAAGCAAGATAATAATCCCTTTAGTTTCTAAGTATTGAAGAAAACATATATTTATCCCATACTATGACTTTTTCAGAACTGTCAGTGAATTAACTTAACCTGGTGTTTTATAACTTCAAGGTTAAACACATACCTACAGTTGTCTCCAGTGTCTTCCAACATAATATACAAACCTGACTGCATAAGTGCTTAGCAATAAGGACTGATGCTCCTGTGTGGCTTGATAATACACATAGTACTAAATCAGCAAAGGCAGAAGTAGCTGGGCTACTCAGCCCCTTATAGAGGTGGACCCACTAAAAGCAAACAATGGAGCCACTCACCCTAAAATCTGTTACTGTATTATCACTTTACTCCACATTTATAAACTGTAGTGAATCCTGTGCCACATTCCTTGTTTTCGGTGTGGCCCTGTTTTTGTTTACTGTGTTTAGACCATCTGGAGTCCATTCCATTTGTTAAAACTTTTCATAGAGAATGCTTTTACTCAGCACCTGATATTTCTATTTATTTTTCAAGCGTTTATTTTCATATCCTTGTGTTTTGCAGGAGACAGTTCCCCTGATTTCATTATTCCATGTCCATGATGCAAATCAGCAAAAAATGACAGCAAAATACCAGTGTTCTTACAATTGAAATACCTGACAAACCCTACAAGTTTTATGCTGAGTAAAAAGTGTTGCTCCGTCTCTAAAAGAAAGCTCAAATGTAGGTTTCACTGATAGCAGTAAGGTACATAAGCTTTGGAGTAGACGGGGGTGGGCAATAACTTTTGCCCAGGGGCCACTTAAAAAATGTTTGAAATAGCCCGGGCCACCCCAGAAGGGGCGGGACCTAAACAGGAAGGGGTGGGGCAACCCCAGACTATGATTGATCTGGGGGTAGGAGAGCCCTTTTGCCTCCCCGTCCCATTAGGCACCCATGCCATGGAAGAAGCTTGGCACGCTCCTCCACCCCCAGGCCAATCAGGGCCTGGGGGCAGGGGAGTGCCCGAAGTCTCCTCCCAACCCTGCGAGGAGCACATGGCGCTCTGAAGTGCCGCGGGCTACTCGCAGGGCCGGGGCAGGGCGAAGAAGGATTCATGCAGCTCCCCTGCCCCCATGCCCTGATTGGCCTTGGGGGCAGGGAAGCGTGCGAAGCCTCCTCTGCTCTCCCACCCCCCAGCCCCTGTGAGCAATGCGTGGCACTTCCAAGTGCCACGTGCTGCTCACAGGGTGGGAGGAGGATTCGTGCACTCCCCCTTCCCCCCAGCCAATTAGGGTCTGGGGGCGGGGAAGTGCCCGAAGCCTTCTCTGCTCTGCCCCTGCCCTGTGAGCAGTGCACGGACAGAGCGGAGAAGGCTTTGGGCACTCCCCTGCCCCCAGGCTCTAATTGGCTTTAGGGCAGGGGATCAGCAGGGCCTCTGCGGGCTGGATCCACCCGCTTGGTGGGCCGGATCCGGCCTGCGGAGGCCCTTTTGCCCACCCCTGCGGTAGAGCCTGAGCAAAGCTCAGAGCTCCACCTTCACTGAGTTAAGGGAGGAAAGAAATTTAAAATAGCCCTTTTCAGAGCATAGTTTATTCCCAACTACCAGTCACCAGCCAGACCTGCTAAGTGAGAAAGGGTCCTTACATTTCCCCCACATGCTGCCCAAAGTAGATAGCCGGTTAGCCCTGGTGATACCACACAAGGGAGAGTCCTTACTCTGCTTTAGTTCATTAAATGTGGGTAAGCCTACATTACAGAGAAAATCAAAGCTGCCAATGTTGATCTGCCAGAGTTCGAATTAGTGGATCTAATTAAGACAGGTAATTTGAAATGAGAGGGATGAACTGGTTGATGCCAGTAGTCCTACTTCCACAAGGAGGAAGGGAAGTCAAAGGAAGAGAGTTCTCCCTTTGACTTCCTGCAGTGTGGATAGTTAAAGTCTAGTTAAGCTAGTTCAACTTCAGCTATGCAATTAACATAGCTGAAACTGCATATTTTAATTCAACCTTGTCCAGTAGTATAGACATAGCCTCTGAGATCATCATAATTTCTAGGTTTTTTTATTAGTTACAGTATCAAAGTGTCAGTTTTCTCCTTTCTTTCTGAAAAGTCATTATTAGCAAAATTTAAAAGGAAATCTGTTACTAGCAACGTCAGTTTAGCTTCTAAACATAATTTAGGACTACTGTTGTGGTTATGGTGACATTCCTATAAATAAATGGGCCATATGTATACTGAAATCTAATTCAATTCAAAGTAATGCTTTGTCATTCTAGGTTAGCAACATTCAACAATAAGGAGGATTAGGAATGCTATCTGATCTTTAAGCCCAAGTGTTTGTTTTTTTATGTAATATTTTATTCCATGTCTGCCAGTTTAAATTATGGAGTCATATAATTCTACTGAAAATGAGCAACTCTTTCTGCATCTAAAGCATCAATATGCAAACTACAAAGATCATAATAAAACTTCATACTAGCAAAAGACATTAGCATTTCAAATGTTATGTAGCAAGTAGCAAAATTCCCTTTCCCCAGTATGTCTTTAAATACATTTTTATTTTCAGAATTCCACTTCTCTTTGGATATTGAAGTTTAGTATTCAGGCAATAAAACATTGGTAAACAAAGAGGCAATATGTTGTATGCTATATAATCATCATTTTCACAGTTCAGATGCTCGAAAAACAAATCTCATGCTACTGAATTAAGAGAGAGGGGAAATCCTTATGTTCCTTCTACTATAGAATTATGTGTGAAGCCTTAGGAAACAGCTGTTTGGATAAATTAAAAAATATGCAAGAACTGCAATGATTTGGATGATTTTATGTTTAAACAACAGTTGCTAAAGATGAATAGGAATTTCCACAGAATGAGAAAGTGAAAACCCTAAGAGAACCTGAGGGTGTTAACTTTGAAATAAAATATGCCTCAAAGAATACAGTTTTTAACCAGGCTAGCTCTGACTTTTGCAGATTTCGTACAGAATGCAGCACTTTGTAGAGATTAATTATAATTGTAGATCCTAAAGCAACTGTGGGTTGTTTGTTTTGTTTTGTTATGTTGTGTTGCTTTGTTTACCCACCTGCTGTCATGGAGAAAAGTGTACCTAATGTAACAGATTTAGAAATGCGTACAGTTTATATTCATAAAAGGCCCAAACATACATTTGTCTGCATAATCATTGTTTCCACAGTTAACAAATATTTCATGGGGAAATAAAACAGTCATGCACTGGGGACATTATAGACTACTTGGAGAACGTATAGAGAGAGTCCCATATTTACTTAAGTCTTTTCGTACTGTGCATTTTTAGTTTTATTGTGTAAACTACATGAGGTGTGGTTTTATTTATTTAAAAAAAAATGAAATTAGGCTGTTTACAGACAACAGTGAATGGACAACTATGCAAACTGAATGGGATTCAGGGGGAAACCTCCCAGAATTACTGAATATGCATTTTTGATGGTATGACCAAGCACACTATTGCGCAAGGATTTCAGAAGAGGTCACGTAAGGAAAGTTTTGGAAGGAGAGAGGGTGAATGGATCTAGAGTCTTAGATTTTTTTGAGATAGTCTGCCAGGATTTAAGTACTGTCAAAATGTTTTATGGCAACCTGCAGATTTACCATGCCATGTTTTCTTTTCCATTACTATGATTTTAATGTCTTACTTTGAAGAGCTGTCTTCCGGAAATGAAAACTGGACATGACAAGTATCTTCTTGCTTTTTGAAGAACAAGTGGTCTTACAGCATAGTGGATTAATGGATATTTTCATAGTAGTCCGGGTTAGACTCAGCTGCTGTCTTGATACATGATCCTTCCTAAATGTTCTGAATAGGTAGTATTTTGGGTGGTGGGAGGAACAGTTCATCTTAGAATATAAGAACAGCCATACTGGATCAGACCAAAGGTCCATTGAGCCCAATATCCTGTGTTACAATCGTGGCTAATGCCAGTGGCCCCACAGGGAATGTACAGAACAGGTAATCGAAAAGCGATCCATCCTGTTGTCCATTCCCAGCTTCTGGCAAATAGAGGCTAGGGACCATCCCTGACCATCTAGCTAATAGCCATTGATGGACCTATCCTCCATGAATTTATCTAGCTCTTTTTAGAACCCTGTTATAGCCTTGGCTTTCACAACATCCTCCAGCAAAGGTTTACAGGTTTATTGCGCATTGTGTGAAGAAATACTTCATTTTGTTCGTTTTAAACCTGCTTACCTATTAATTTCATTTGGCAATTCCTTGTTCTTGTGTTATGAAAATAAATAAATAACACTTCCTTGTTTACTTTCTTCACAGAAGTCATGATTTTATAGACCTCTATCATATCTCTCCTTAATTATCTCTTTTCCAAACTGAAAATCTCTCCTCATATGGATGCTGTTCCATACTTCTCATCACTTTATGGTCCTTTTCTGAACCTTTTCCAATTACAATATATGTTATCATGAGATGGCACAACCACATCTGCATGCAGTATTGAAGATGTGGGTATACCATGGATTTATACAGAGGCAATATGATGTTTTCTATCTTCTTATCTATCCCTTTCTTAATGATTTCCAAAATTCTTTTAGCTTTTTTTTGACTGCCATTGCACATTGAGTGGATGTTTTCAAAGAACTGTCTACCATGACTCTAAGTCATATTCTATGTATAGTTGGGATTATGTTTTCCAATGTGCATTACTTTGCATTTACCAAGATTGTCTCTGCCATTTTGCTGCCCAGCCACCCAGTTTCATGAGATTTCTGTGTAGCTCTTCATACTCTGCTTTGGATATAATTATCTTGAATGATTTTGTATCATCTAAAAATGTTGCCAACTCATTATTTATCCCTTTTTCCAGATAATTCATGAATAAGTTGAACAGTGATGCCAAAGAAGTGTCCTTTGCAAGACATTACAAAGTTCCCTTTACTTCGAATTCAAATGAACCTCTACATAAACACTTTTAAACATTGTAATGCTATTTATGCACTGCTTCTGCTGAAGATCAGAGGGTAAATACTAGAACTTAAGTCACTCTATATGACACAAGTTTTTAAGATGGTCATTTAACACCATCAGTTGCATAATGTAAATGGAGTTTACAAGGAGATGCCTTCAGCAAAAAATTCATATAGTGAATCTTCTGCAATATTAGAAGGACATGGAGAGATTGTCATTGTACTAACTACAATAATAGTGTTTCCAATTCTTTAGGCTGAAAATGAAATAACATGTTCCTCCCAGATGTTAGAGGACATTTGTGCTCGGTAAATACAGTATTAATGGCAAGATCTGGATAAGGCTCAAAAGGTTTGAAATCTTCAGGTCTCTCAATCAAATGACAATTCAGAATGTATTCAGATTATATGAAGCTTCTTAAATATTTCTCGTAAAGCTAATGAAACATATGGCCCAAACAATCTAAAAGCTTAAAGGTTTATGTCCCATTCTGACACTCTTGAAAGTTTTTAGGCCTATTACTTATTACAGGGCCTAGAGTGTTTGATCACAATCACATTAGAGTATTATGTTGTAGTTCTTCAATATCTCAAAGCTACAAACAGGAACAAGGCATAGTAAGTTGGTGAGTCACAAAACTTATTGGCGCATATACTGAGTTTTACTAGTCAAGTTTGCCAGAATCCATGCAAGATTTATTATAGCCATGTATAAATCAACATTTCTGCAAAACTTTTGCCTAACATTAGAGTTAAATATTTGGAAACAAAAAGCCAAAGTTAAATATTGAATTGATTCTGATCTCATGTGTAGTTGTATTATGCAAAGTTTTGTATAAAATGAGCTGCTGGATATATGCTACACTCATCTACAAGAGCTGATAAAACTTTGTTATGCAGGCTGCATAATATAAAATTCTATTGTAATTGATCATATATCTAAATCATGTAGTGTTCAGATCTGATGTCCACTCTCGAAAAAGGATGTTGAAAGATTTAAGAGCCACAATAAAGATTCAAGATGTGGAAAACATGTTTTATAATGAGATTCTAAAGGAGATCAATCTATTTAGCTCTTCAAAGAAAAGGTTAAGACACAAGCTGACCATATTCTGTAAATTCTTGTACAGAGAGAAGATGATAGTAGAGAGTTCTTTAATTTACCAGACATTGGCATACTATGATCTAGCAACTAGAACCTCAAGTCTCAAAAGTTCAAAGTGGAAATAAACTGTACTCTCCTTTGGAAACAAGATTGGATATATTTCTAAAAGATATAGGATTCTGCAGTTCTAAGTCCCAATTTCAAAAGTGACAAGCACTTGGGCACTTTTGAATGTTTTATTCATGTTCTAGTTCAGCCACAAATTGTTGCACCATATACTTATGTCAGTGGGATGAATGTGTGGTCTGTGTTATGGAGGAGTCAGTCTAGCTCATCACAATACTCTTTTGAAATCTGTAAATAAAGATCAACATTAGGTATGGTAATTTTGCCACAAATTTCATTTGTAAAATCTAGGTCCTAAAGAATTGTAAATAGATAATATTTAAAAGGCTGCCATTTTAGTACCATTTTCACTTCACACTCAGGAGAAAAATTCTTTATTAAGAAATGGCCTGTCAGCCCCTCAAGAACTGAAACTTTAAAAGAATCTATAGATTTCCTCTCACCAATAAATTCAGAAAAGAATATGTTATTAAGAAGGATTTTGTTCTATTTTGTATTTCCATAGTTCAGCTTTCAGAAGATGTTAGAAATAACTAACATTTTTATTTCATTGAAACCTGTGTTAGATGGACCACTAACCCGGACAGTGGTTTGTAAATCAAGACGTATAATATCCTTCTCCACTACGGCTGCTAAGTGGAACCAAACCAAATGTCATTTTTAAACAGTGTGTATAAAATGAGCAATCCCTTTATTAATACATTTCCAAGCTTAATCAGAATGTTTGAAATACATCACACAAGTTACTTTGCCCCAGGACTACATCTTGCAAGGAAGATTTTGATTTTGTTTTGTTTAAAGGCTCACAAAATTCAAGTAATTTTTTTTCATTTGACCCAAATGGGCTCCTTTCTAAATGGAGCAATTTGATGCTATGCATATTTAATGTTTGACAGAATGTTTCACAGGATCTCTGACTCGTCCTTTTCTTCTCCAGTGGTGCTAATAGGAAACATACACCAGAACAAATGCTGGGCTCTGTCCTTTCCTACTGACGTCAATAGAAACATTTCTACTGTTAAAGCAACTGTGTCTGCCAGTCACAGGCAGGTTATTCTTTAGTCACATCTTCAACTCAGTTCTCAGCAGGCATAGTCTCACTGAACTCGATGCAGTATCAGATAAAGATCTAGTCACTTATGTTCAGTTACATCTATGATTGTACCTACAATAGTATAGTTTTGTTTGCTCTTTGGTTGTTCATTCCAGCCTCTTTCTGCATGCTCATCCCTACTCCTCTGCTTCCTTCTCTCCCTCTTTTCTTAACTTTTTCTGTTTTCTCACACCTTCCTGTCATTTCCCCTCATCCATCCTTTTCCTCATACAAAAGATCAAGATAAATAAACTGATAAAATTAAAAGGAAAATAAAACTTGATCTATCAAGAGCTCATCACTCTCTGATTCCTTTGCTTTGGTGTTGTCCCACCTTCTACCCACCTATTTTTTGGTCTTTCTAGATTGTGAACTCTTGAGGACAGCCACCATATCTTCCTAAATGTCTGAATACAGCTGCTGGCATGAGGTGGTTTTTGGCTATTACAGGAATATAAATGCGAATGAATTCATCTCTTCCATATTAAAAGTGAACTTGAAAGTTCTCTCTTAAGCCTTATGTGTCTCTCTATTATACTATACAAAATGAAAATTATATGAATTTTACCTCCACACGGACCTTGATTTAAGATTTAATGAAGACTAAAACAGAAGCCAAGCTTGAAAAAAAATCAGGTCTGTAATTTTATAGTTATGAACAGATAATGTTTACAACTAGAAATATTTCCTTTGAGTTTCTAGATCAGTTTAAGCTAGCACAACTGTGAGAATGAGGGGGAGTCAGAAGGCTAGTGTATTTCTTATTGTAATATATGGAACAGGTGTGGGGTTTTTGTTGGTGTTATTAGACCCGCATACTTTAGAAAGGCTGAACAGATTTTGCTAGATGGTCACTGTGTTGGTCACTGTATTGGAACTAGTAATCAGACTATAGAATCAAAACTTGTTCTCTGTATGAGACACCTCATGAAAGTAACAGCTTCACCATTTGTTTCTCTTTTTAACTCTCCTTCTGGCATTATCTACTTTATGTTCCATCAACTTACCTCCACTGTACACTTTCTATAAGACAACCAACCAAAAATTCATTTTTGTGAGGACAAACAAAATTCCACAAAGGAATTTGCTTGAAAGTTAAAAACAGAAGGAGAGAGGACTTAGAATGGAAGCTGTGTATTTCAGCCTTAGCTGCAGAAGCTGAACTCCTGCTAGAATTTGGATGTATGATTTGTACTTTCAACATTTTGTATATGTTGTACAAAATGTCATGTAAAATAAATGAACATAGATCCCCTTTGGCCATTAGAGCTCACTTCACTGTACACATGCTCCTGTTAACAGCAACATTCAAGTCCCAGCAGAAATTCTAAACCCTCTTAGCAGTGGGTTTAGGGCCATAACAATCTCAGCATGAGTACAAGAAGGCAAGTGGAGGTTTTAATGAGAAAAACAGCTAGCAGTGGTTCTCAGACTGGGGCTCATGACCTCCAGATAAGCTGTGGAGCTGTATTGAAATTTGCACTGCTTCCCTCACTAGGTTTCTCACTTTCATGAGGGGGAAAAAATAGGCCAAACCATTCAGCAGTATTGTTTATTATTTTCAGAGTGGCCAGATTTGTGAGATTATTTCAAGCTCTCTGAATTGACTTTTTTCTAGTATTATGATTTGCCAGTTTTTGTGACCATTTTGCTTACTAAATGCTTCTACAAAATCTAGCAGTTGCACATACAGATTCCTCTAAAAAACTAGTCTGATACTTTCAAATGGAGTTTTGGCTATTTTGAATATTCATATGTTGTTTTTGCTTCTGAGGGTATGGCTTAAACACTTCTCTAGATCTGCTGGCAATGCTCCTCCTAATGCACCCTGATATGCCATTAGCCTTCTTGGCTACAAGTGCACACTGTTGACTTCTCTGTCTCCTTAGGCTTACTGCACTAAGCAGCACCCCATACTTTTCTCCATTTTTTTTAGTACAGCTCTCTTAGGCAGCTGCCCCAATTCCCGGTCTGCAAAAAGCTGCTACTAGTCTTTATTCACTCTCATGCATCATCATGAACAGATTCTGCTGGCAAAATACATCTTCATCTGCAAGTGTCACAGTACCATGTCACCTGTGGGTGAATGCTTTTCACAAAATGATCATTCCATATCTGACCTCTTAGTCCTTTCCAACAAAGGGAACTTACCCAACTCCTTCAAAAGACAAGCCTGGGGCTGATTTTGTTCAGCATGTTCAATAATGATCTGAATAACAGTATGTCTTGAACCCTCAACAAGTTCACAGAATACACTAAGCTAGTGTTATCTACTCTTCAATGCTTCCTGGGGCTCTAACTCCAATGTAGCATATCCACATTAACAGAGCCTGCCTCGGACTAATTTCAAGGCTTCCCTGTAGTGTGGACTTGTGAGTTTGAATTTGTTAAATTGGGAGTTAAGTCAAATTTACTAATTTTGAAATCACTTCCTAGTGTAGATATGGCCTCTGGGTGCTGTGACTACTGGCTCATAAGTGTTGTGAGGGAGTGAAGAGAGGGGGGCCTGGCATCACAGGGGTTAAACAAAGCCTTTTGGCCCCACCTCACTTTACCTGTAGCCAATGCCAGGCCTGGAGGAAGGTTAAAAGGAAGGAGCCTGACTCAGTTAGGGGCTGACTAGAGAGGAGACTGGAGTGCAGTTCTGTAGTCTGCACACATGAACCAAAGCCTGTCCACTCGGCCAGGCACAAGAGCAAGTAAGTCTCCAACCCCACCCCCTGAGACAACAGACGGAACCTATTAGAACTAAGGGGGGAACCTAGATTCTTGAGGCCACACCCAAAACTTAAGGACTACTAATGTAGTGGGCCAGAGTTCCTAGGCCCGGATCACCAGCGGCAGGGTTCTGCACCCCTTTTCTGCCAGCTAATTCTGTGACCTAACCATTTGGCCATCTTGCTGTGAGGGAGACCCAACTACAAGGGTATGTCTAGACTACAAGCCTCTGTTGCCAGAGGCATGTAAATTAGACTACCTGACATAGTCAATGAAGCCGGGATTTAAATATCCCTGGCTTCATTAAAATAAAAATGGCCGCCACGCTGTGCCAGCTCAGCTGATCGTCGGCACAGCGCGGCAGTCAAGACACGGATCGGTAGACAGGGAATGCCTTTGTCGACCGCTTCCTTATGCCTCGTGAAATGAGGTTTACAGGAGCAGTCGACAAAGGCGTTCCCTGTCGACCGATCCGCGTCTTGACTGCCGCGCTGTGCCGACGATCAGCTGAGCCGGCACAGCGCGGCGGCCATTTTAATTTTAATGAAGCCAGGGATATTTAAATCCCGGCTTCATTGACTATGTCAGGTAGTCTAATTTACATGCCTCTGGCAACAGAGGCATGTAGTCTAGACATATCCCAAGTGTCTGTGTAATGCCAACAAACAGAAGCAAACCTGAGACCTCTGGAATGTAGAACCTGAGCCTCTACCACGTGAGCTAAAAGCCAACTGGCTATTAGCTCAGGCTGTAGAGCAGACTCATTCTCTCTGTAAGTGGTCTCAGTGCCACTAGATGGGTCACTACACCACGCCCATAACGTATGTGGGTTACAACTACTGTTCCTTCAGATCACTTGTCCCTTTTGTGTAGTCACTGACCATAACCTGGGTGCTACTGCGCCCTTCACAGCACATTTAGTCTACTCTATTCCTGGGGTCTCTGAAATGGTTAGTCTCATAGTACTGCCTATCCCCAGAGCTGGTAGGTCCTTGCCTGACTTGTCATACCCTAGAACTCTGTTGGCCGCCACCCCTCAGTAGTGTCCCCATCCTTCTGGCTGCAACAGGTCTCCTCTCATTGGTAGCAGGATTTTAGTCCTGTGTCCCAACAGTATCTGCACCAGACTGTTTTGGCATCCCTGTGACGGGATATTCCTGTGTGTCAAAAAATGATAACAAGGGCTCTGAACCAGCAGAAATAGCCTTGTTTAGCAGTATCTTAGCTGCTTTCACAGCTGCTTTTACCTTACCTTACCTTACTTCACCTCACCTCCTGGGTATGCTGGATGGAAGTGTGGTATCAAACTACCATTTGCATTCAAATTCCCCGAGTACTTCCATGGCAAACTGTGGTCTGTTTTTAGTGAATAATGTCTCCAGAATGTTAAATCCCAAAGGGAGACAATCACCAACTTGCTTTTTGCATCAATCTCCCGAAATGTGTGGAGTTTTCAACCATAATGAAATATTAAATAGAGTGTTATCTATTCTTGAACCAACGTACTCATACATGATCTTGAATTCAACATACTCATAAATGATCTAGGGAAAAAAGGAAAAACAGTGAGGTGGCAAAATTTGTAGATGATACGAAACAATTGAAGAAAGTTATGTCCAAAACAGACTAAAAAAAAACTAACAAAGGGATCTCACAGAACTGTGTGCTGAGTAAAAAAAATGGCAGATGAAATTCAATATTGATAAATGTAATGTAATGCACATTTGAAAACACAATCCCAACAATACATGTAAAATGACAGGGTTTAAATTAATTGATATCACTCAAGAAAGAGATCTTAGAGTCACTGTGGATCATTCTTTGAAAAAAACTACTCAATATGCAGCAGCAGTCAATAAAGCAAACAGAATCTATCCATTAAGAAAAGGATAGATAAGACCGAAAATTTCATATTGCTTCTATTTAAATCCCTGGTACGCTACCATGAAGATGTGGTGTCTCCATCTCAAACAACATATATTGGAATTGGAAAAGGCCAAAACAAAATTGGAGTTGCAGGTAGCGAGGGTTGTGAAGGATAACCAGAAGGGTTTCTATAGGTAAGTAAGCAACAAGAAGATGATCAAGGAATGTATGGGACCTTTACTGAATGGGGGAAGCAACCTAATGATAAATCATAGAATCATAGAACTGGAAAGGACCTCAAAAGGTTAGCGAGTCCAGCCTCCACCCCTCACAGCAGGACCAAGCACTGTCTAGATCATCCCTGACAGGTGTCTGTCTAACCTCCTCTTAAATATCTCCAATGATGGAGATTCCACAACCCTCCTAGGCAATTTATTCCAGTGCTAACCACCCTGACAGTTAGGACGTTTTTCTAAATTAAAATAATGTGGAAAAAATTGAAGCTTTTTTTTACCTTGGTCTTCACAAAGTCAGCTTCCAGACTGCTGCACTGGGCATCACAGTATGGCTATGTCTAGACTACATGGCTCCGTTGACGGAGCCATGTAGCCATGTAGTCTAGACATAGCCTATGGAAAGGAAGTGAGCAGCCCTCAACAGTGAAAGAACAGGTAAAGGACTATTTAGAAAATCTGGACATGAACGTTTCCATGGGCCAGATGTAGTTCATCCAAAGGTGCTGAGGGAGTTGGCTGATATAACTGTAGAGCCGTTAGCCATTATCTTTGAAAACTCATGGTGATCCAGGGATATCCCATATGATTGGGAAAAGGCAATCTTTTAAAAAAGAATGAAGGAGAATCTGTGGAACACAGACCAGTCAGCCTCACCTCAGTCCCTTTAAAAATTGTGGAGCAGGACCTCAAGAAATCCATTTTGAAGCACTTGGAGGAGAGGAAGGTCAATAACTGTCAATATGGATTAAGGGCAAGTGAAGCCTGACCAACCCGATTGCCTTCTATGATGAGATAACTGGGTCTGTGGATATGAGGTAGATGTGAGATATTTTGACTTTAGCAAACCTTTTTTTATGGTCTCCCATATTGTTCTTGCTAGCAAGTTAAAGAAATATGGATTGAATTAATGGACTATAAGGTTGAGACTCAGTGAGTAGTGATCAATGGCTCTATCTCTAGCTGGCAGTGCCCCAAGGGTTGGCCTGAGAGATCTGCATATCTCCTTGGCTAAGGGAGTTTCTTAAATTACTCAACAACAGCTATTCCAGTCAATTTAGGAGTGGAATTGATGGGTTCATTAACATGTAATTATCCTTGATTAGGAGGAGGAGGATTTCAATATTGGATAATTCTCAGAGATTTGCCTAAGAGGGTGTAGGAGGTCCTTCTAAAAAGCAATATGGTAATTTTCTCTTGGCCCTGGTTTACACTAGGGAATTGTTTTCAAATTACTCCCCTTATTTTGAAATAACAAGTGGAGCATCTACACTACCAAGCCTGTTATTTTGAAACTAGCCAATTAGCCCGCCATAAGACAGGATTTTCAGGTCTCTCCTCCACGTCGGTCTTCTCTCCTGAGCCTCCAGTCTCTCACTCCATCTCTCTCTCTCTCTCTCCTCATCCTACTGCCTCCCCCCCTCTCTCTCAGCTCTCCTCCGCCTTCTGCCTCTCTCTCCGTCTCTCTCTCTTTCTCTTCTCCCCCTCCTGCCTCTCACTCTGTGTTTCTCTTCTCCTCCTCCTGCTGCATCTTTCTTACTCTCTCTCTCGCTGTCCTCCACCTCCTCCATTCTCCTCTCTGTCTCCTCCACGTCCTCTGTGTCTGCTCTGCTTTCCTCCTTTTGAATCCGGCGCCCTTTCCTGACGTCAGAGATGCACGCTTGTCCAGGCCCCACCCCCTGGCTGTTCCTTCTGGGCACCACGGTTGCCTCCCGCCATGGCGCTCGGCTGACTTCTGCGCTGCTCAGCCAGGCCGCCGCAGAGGACCAAGCGGCGCAAGCGGCCGTTTGGGCCCCGTGATCCCCATGCAGCACCCTAGTGCTGCATGGGGAGTGTGGACCCCAAATGGCCGCTTGCGCCGCTTGCTCCCATGCGGCAGCCCGGCTGAACGGCGCAGAAGTCAGCTGAGCGCCACGGTGGGAGGCAACAGTGCCGCCCAGAGGGAACAGCCAGCGTTTCAGCATTACAGAGTCACAGACATTGGGCTACTATATATGATAAGGGGCTGGTTATTTTTTTAAATAACTCCTGCTTTCCATGAGGAATAATGCTTAGAATTGTAGAATTATAGGGCTGGAAAAGACCCCAGGAGGTCATCGAATCCAGCCCCCTGCCCAAAGCAGGACAAACCCAAACTAAATCATCCCAGCCAGGGCTTTGTCAAGCCGAGACCTCTAGGAATGGAGATTCTATTACCTCCCTAGGTAACCCATTCCAGTACTTCACCACCCTCCTAGTGAAATAGCTTTTCCTAATATCCAACCTAGACCTCCCCCACTGTAACTTGAGACCATTGCTCCTTGTTCTGTCATCTGTCATTACTGAGAACAGCCTTTCTCCATCTTCTTTGGAACTTCCCTTCAGGAAGTTGAAGGCTGCTATCAATTCGCCCCTCGCTCTTCTCTTCTGCAGACTAAACAAACCCAAATCCCTTAGCCTCTCCTCATAGGTCAAGTGCTCCAACCCCCTAATCATTTTGGTTGCCCTCTGCTGGACCCTTTCCAATGTGTCCACATCCTTTCTGTAGTGGTGGGGCCCAGAATTGGGCGCAATATTCCAGATGTGGCTTCACTAGTGCCGAATTAAGGGAAATAATCACTTCTCTAGATCTGCTTGCAGTGCTCCTCCTAACGCAACCTAATATTCCATTAGCCTTCTTGTTGACTCTCATCCAGCTTTTCATCCACTCTAATCCCCAGGCCCTTTTCTGCTGAACTGCTACCTAGCCAGTGAGTCCCCAGCTTGTTACAATGCTTTAGATTCTTCCATCCCAAGTGCTGGACTCTGCACTTGTCCTTGTTGACCCTCATCAGATTTGTTTTGGCCCAATCCTCTAATCTGTCTAGGTCTCTTTGGACCCTATCCCTGCCCTCCATGGTATCCACCTCTCCCCCTAGCTTAGTGTCATCCACAAACTTGCTGAGGGTGCAATCCATCCCCTCATCCAGGTCATTAATGAAGATGTGGAATAAAACCAGCCCTAGAACTGATCCTTGGGGCACTCCACTTGAAACTGAACGCCAACCAGACATTGAGCGATTGATCACTACCCATTGGGCCCCACAATCTAGCCAGCTTTTTATCCACCTTACAGTCCTTTTATCCAAACCATACAGCCTCTTTCCAACTTACTAACTGGTTACGGACCATGCAATTGGTCGTTACTCGGTTTGTTCGTAAGTCGGACCCCATTGAGTTACACGCGACCGCGCTGTTCGTAAGCGCGGATCGCGTTCATAACTCGGAGTCCACCATTTATGACAGCTTTGGTCGTAACTGTGAACGGTCGTAAGTCGACCGTTCACAACTCGGGGACCAGCTGTATTTCCATATTAACTTGTTGGCAAGAATATTGTGGGAGACTGTATCAAAAGCTTTGCTAAAGTCGAGGTATATCACATCCACTGACTTCCCCATGTCCACAGAGCCAGTTATCTCATCATAGAAGCTAATCAGATTGGTCAGGCATGACTTACCCTTGGTGAATCCATGTTGACTATTCCTGATCACATTCCCCTCTTCCAAGTACTTCAGAATGGATTCCTTGAGGATCCCCTCCATGATTTTTCCAGGGACTGAGGTAAGGCAGACTGGTTTGTAGTTCCCTGGATTGTCCTTCTTTCCTTTTTTAAAGATGGGCACTACATTTGCCTTTTCCCAGTCATCCGAGATCTCTCCTGAACTCCACGAGTTTTCAAAGATAATGTCCAAAGGCTCTGCAATGCCATTTGCCAACTCCCTCAGTACCCTTGGATGCATTAAATCTGGACCCATGGATTTGTGTATCTAGCTTTTCTAAATAGTTCTTAACCTGTTCTTTCTCCACCGAGGACTGCCCACCTCCTTCCCATATTTTGTTGCCTAGTGCATTTGTCTAGGAGCTGACCTTGTCTGTGAAGACAGAGGCAAAAAAAGCATTGAGTACTTCAGCTTTTCCCACATCATCTGTCACTAGGTTACCTCTCTCATCCAGTAAGGGCCCCACACCCTCTCTGATCACCCTCTTATTGCTAACATGCCTGTAGAAACCTTTCTTGTTACCCTTCACATTCCTTGCTAGCTTCAATTCCAATTGTACTTTTGCCTTCCTGATTACTCACCTGCATTCTCAAGCAATATATTTATACTCTTCCCTAGTCATCTGTCCAAGTTTCCATTTCTTATAAGCTTCCTTTTGTGTTTAAGCTCACCAAGGATTTCCCCGGTAAGCCAGTCTGGTCACCTACCATATTTGCTTTTCTTACTGCGCATCAGGATGCTTTCTTCCTGTGCCTTTAAAATACTGCAGGCTCTCCTGGACTTCTTTCCCCTTCATGTTAGCATCCCAGGGGATCCTGCCCATCAGTTCTCTGAAGGAGTCAAAATCTGCTTTTCTGAAGTCCAGGGTGTGTATTTTGCTGCTCTCCTTTTTTCCTTTGGTCAGTATCCTGAAATCTACCATCTCATGATCACTGCTTCCCAGGTTGCCACCCACTTCTCCTACTAGTTCCTTCGTGTTTGTGAGCAGCAGGTCAAGATGCAGATGGCCCCTGGTCAGTTCATTCAGCACTTGTACCAGGAAGTTTATCCCCAACATTCTCCAAAAACTTTCTGGATTGTCTGTGTACTGCTGTATTGTCTCCCAACAGATGTTAGGGTGATTAAAGTCCCCCATGAGAACCAGGGCCTGTGATCTGGAAGCTTCTCTTAGCTGTCTGAAGAAAGGCTCATCTACCTCATCCACCTGTTCTGGATGGTCTATAGCAGACACCAACCACAACATCACCTCTCTTGCTCCCGCTTCTAAACTTAATCCATAGACTCTCAATAGGCTTTTCTCCCTCTAAATACTGGAGCTGTGAGCAATCATACTGCTCTCATACATACAGTGCAACTCATCCTCCTTTTCTCCCCTGTCTGTTCTTCTTGAACAGTTTATACCTTTCCATGACAGTGCTCCAATCATGTGAGTCATACCACCAAGTCTCCAGTATTCCAATGAAATCATAGTTCTTTGACTGTTCCAAGACTCCTAATTCTTCCTGTTTGTTTTCCAGACTTCTTGCATTCATGTACAAACACCTTAGATAACTAGTTGATTGTCCTACCTTCTCCATTCGAATCAGGGGTCCTCCTTTGTTGCTCCTTCCTCCTTGTGTTTCTTCCCAGTATCCCACTTCCCCACTTACCTTAGGGCTTAGATCACCATCCCCTGATTAACCTAGTGTAAAGCCCTCCTCACTAGGTTTGCAAGCCTGCCCGCGAAGATGCTTTTTTCTCTCTTGGTTAGTTGGATCCCATCCCTTCCTAGCAATCTTTGTACCTGGAACAGAGTCCCATGGTCAAAGAAACCAAAGCCCTCTCTCCAACACCACCTGCGCAACCATGCATTTACTTCCACGATCTGACGATCCCTACATGGACCTTTTCCTTCAACAGGGAGGATGGACAAGAACACCACTTGTACTTCAAATTCCTCGATCCTTCTTCCCAGCACTACATAATCTGCAGTGACCCGCACAAGGTCATTCTTGGACATATCATTAGTTCCTACATGAGAAGCAGGAAGGGGTAGCGATCCAAAGGTTTGATCAGTTTTGGGAGACTCTTGGTCACATCCAGAATTCTAGTGCCTGGTAAGCAGCACACTTCTTGAGATTCCAAGCTGGTCAGCAGATGGATGACTCCATCCCTCTTAGGAGGGAGTCCTCGACCACCACCACCCATCTTCTTCTCTTGGGGGTCATGGTCATAGAACTCCTATCCCTAGGACTACGTACCCCATGCCTGCCAGTAGATGAGGTCTCCTTCTGATCTCTTTCCTGAGAGGTCCTTGCCAAAGCTTTTCCACAGTAGTGCCTGTGCAGAGAGCCTGAAAACGGTTACTTACCTCCACTGGAATTGGGGATACCTGAGTTGGCTTGCTTCTCCTGGAGGTTACATTCTGCCAATTTTCTTCCTTGTTCTGTACTGTCCTCATTGGTTCTTCAGACTGTTGTGCCTGCAGTATTAAATGCTGCCTTCTATCGAGGAAGTCTTCATCCTCTCTGATGGAATGAAGGATTGACACTTGGGCCTCAAGTCCACTAATTTTTTTTTCCAAAATGGCAACCAGCTTGCACTTAGTGCAGATGAAATCTCTTCTATCTTCCCGGAGGAAGACAAACATGGCACATGCTGTGCAGGTAATAACAACAGACCTATCACTATCCATACCTGCCTTCCTTCTGAGAGATTCCTTGGATATTTTTAAATGCCTCCTTGAAAGGCAGGAGAGAAACAAAATTAAAAAAAAGACCACCAAACACTATGGGGCTCCCCCAAGGTGACCTCCCAGGCAAACACCCCTGTTGGCTGCTGCCCAGTTGGCAGCTCACTGCATTTGCTCTGGCTGCCCATCTCAAAGCCTTGCCTCTAATCCAGTCAGCCCCTGAAGGCATACCTGGAACAAAGCACTCCCAATTCACACTTTTCAAACTTTTCAAACTGCAGCTCTTTTCAAACCGCCAAACACAATCAAACAAATGCTCGCACACAAACACTTTGATACTCACCCCACCAGCTTCTGTTGAAATACAGCCGGTCCCCGAGTTGCGAACGGTCGACTTACAACCGTTTGCATTTACAACCGAAGCTGTCTTAAATGGCGGACCCCAAGTTACGAACGTGATCCGCGCTTACGAACAGCACAGTCGCATGTAACTCTATGGGGTCCAACTTATGAACGAACCGAGTTATGACCAATTGCTTCGTCCATAACCGGTTCGTAAGTCGGGGAGAGGCTGTAGTTATTTTGAGCGTTATTATTTCAAAATAAGTTATTTTGAGAATTTCCTAGTGTAGACGTGTCCTTGGACAATAATGGGAGGAGTACGGAGGGGAGAGAGAGAAACAGAAATTGCAGTCTATAAGGCAAGAACAAGGTTTTAGAAGTAAGAATGAAAACAAAAGGGTAGATGTGCTGTTGCAGCCATAGAAGAACAATTAGCGCTGCCAAGAACCTCCCTGCTTGTGTATTACAGGCCCAGGAGCTTATAATGGAGGAAATTATTGAAGTAAGGTGTGTTTTCTCCACAGCATTTTTTGTTGTATTTTGACTGAAGCAATTAGTATTTTTAACAAAACAACTTAATTATTTATTAAGGTGACCCAATTAAGTAGTGTTCAGTGTCTTATTCATCATCTTTTCCTGAATTATATGCTTGTAAAAGTTCCACAATTCTCAGCTGTGTGTAATATTTATTCACTCCTGCCCTATTCATCCATTATTGGAGACAACAGCCTTCATTTTCATGATGTCTCCCTGGAGGGATGCCCTGTGATATGTTTTGGTGGCCTCTCAGTATGCACCCTTATTACACCTAGTGTAACACAATAAAAGCTGTGGCTGCTAGGAAAGGCATAACTTCTTCTTTGGCAGCACAACTAAGCAGAATACCACCACAAAGAGAATAAGAAGGAAAACAACCCACGAATAAGTGCACTCTCATAAAGATCTCTGGAACAGTAGTGAAACAAGCCTGCTTTTGTTTATGAGATCGATATTGGCATTGCAGATGTCTATTTATTGCAGGTCCATGGGACGAACACAGCTACAACTACCCAGTTTAGTGGTGAATTGGACCACATAAAGCCTCTGTACTCCTCTGTGTGCCATGTGTCTCTAGGATGTAGATTTTGCAGCACCTGTTACTTTGGGATGTACCTAAACTATATGATCAACGCTACAGAATGGTTCTCACATTGATTACTCACATGAGTAAGTGCTCACCAACGTCAGACTGTCAATGCCTGTTTTGCTCTGTGCACTATTTTTGAATTATTTTGCTACCTTAAGATCTCTTCCTTCATGCACAAAATATTTTTACATTAATAAATGACTTGAGGTTTTGCCTGAAAAAAGCAGTGAGATATCAATTTTCTTCATACTACAGCTCTTTTAATTCAATCTTTCCTCATGGTTTGGATCATTGAGGTTAAGACTGGGGAGGGGAGAAATACCTTCAGACTATAAATCTGTTGCAACTGTAGTCATTCATGAGACGTGTTCACAGTCCCTGGAATGTTACTGTTATGGTGCCTCTAGTCACACTTTTCCGGCCTATGTCTGTCACTGAAATCTAGCAGCACCCATTGCATCTTTGAATATAGGAGCCACTCTGTGTGACGTGACGCTGAAGTGCTGAGCACACCATTACAGGAGTACTTATAAGTACAAGTATGATGTGGAAATAGTAACTGTATATTTATAAGTAAAAGTATGCATATATATGTATAAGCACAACTCCTGTATTCCTGGCAATTGCCTGGTCAATATTGGGACAACTTTCTAAATAATATAATCACATATTGCACAGTGGAATAAAAAGAGTAACAAAAAATTTATTTATAATTATTATATTTATTTATAATTTTATTTATATTATTTCAAAATATTCCCTCAACTACAAATGGGAACATTTTATTTAAAGCAGTTTACCCAATGGCAAGATGAATCAAAGAATGAAGCCTTTGCACTATATTCTTTCTATAACCAAGTAAATCCTCATGAGACTCCTGATTTTATTTTTTTCTCTGCCTGTTTATTTTGCTGATGTTTTTCCTAAAAAGGAATTCAATCTTTTTTTGTTTTGGTTTTTCAGCACTTCAGCTGTCTTGTATACTAATATGGTCAGATAATCTTTCAAACCTTTGTTCAAATCATACTAGAATATCTTAGTGTCCATCATATTGCAAATGCAAATGTTTATGTATTATTATGGGATTGTATGTAACATTTCTAAAAGGGGAGACATGACTAATGTAAACCTAGGAAGTAGGGTGACCGGATAGTACGTATGAAAAATTAGGTGTGGGAGTAATAGGTGCCTATATAAGAAAAAGCTGAGTTAATAGAACTGTCTCTATAAAATCATTACATCTGGTCACTCTATTGGGAAGTGTTAGGAGCTTTACTATACCAGACAAAAATTAACTTTTCAACTTAAGCATGTTTCCCAGGAATCTCTAATGCCAGGTGTAAGCAAATATTCCTCCCCAGTTATGCAAGAACTGACTTTTGAAGCTTCAACTTGAAGAGAGGATTTTGTTGATCATTTGATTTATGAGGACAAGATCAGAATCCTGAACTGTATGCAGGATGGATTTGTTACCCAGGGTTCTTTCAACCCAAACTTCTCAGTAACTTTTACTCTCTGTGAGGTGGTGTCAGGAAACAATTCAGGGGAGACATGGTCGTCTGACAGATAGATGGATGGTACAAACAGGACAACACAAGAGTGCTTTCACTTAAAGCTAAATTTTACCGAGTCTCAAGTACTTACACACATCCGCAACAGGTTATTAAAACACCCCCAACCTCGATAATTACCAAAGTTGAGTGTGGCTCTCGAGTGACACCGGGCAGGCTTCCGATGGCCAGTCTTCTGTCTGCCGGTGGGGACGAAGATGCATCCAGATGTGAAGAGCCTCAAGGAGTCCTTGAGGCATCCCTCCAAGTGTTCCCCAAAATTGTCCCTCTAACACAAACTTTCCTTCCCTATTTATCCATTAGTATTACAATAACATGTCACTCAAAAACTTGTTAGGCAAGCACTTTTTAAAGGTTAGGCAAGAGATTTTCTGATCATCACTTTCACCAATGAGTTTTTTCTTTTCCAGAGACTCCATGCTCGGGGGCCCTGGTAGATATATGTCTTAGGGCATTTAGACAAGCTTCCTGTTTTTCTAAATGTATAGCTCAGTGATTTCACTAGAGATTTGGGCCTCAGGAAGGACACGGGGTCAAGTTGCCCTCTCTGTGGTACTCAAACCCATTTCCTTTCCCTTCCCTGACTGTGGTCATGTGGAAGTTGCTGTCTAGGTCTAATTTGAGCCTGTTAGCTTGATTGCTAAAGTTTAAGCAGTAAGCAATATTGGTTCAGGCACATTACTGGACTTGCCGAAATCTCCCCATACAGATTTACAGATTTACGAGTTTTTCTGTTGTGTGCTTAGGCTATTATGAACTTGTAACCACAGAAAAACTCTGTGTTGGATTTGAAGGATTGATCACCTGTAAAAGTCCTTGATGGGGTTGGAGGTGATCTCTGGTGAGCTTATCAGCATACCTGTAGGTTTTTATTGATTTACTATGTTTCCTTTGTAATGCTTTCACCTTAAGAATAAATGTACTTGTTTAGGAAGAGCTGTGTAACACCTTCAGTGTGAGCCATTATGCTGTTTATAGCTTCTGAGGAAAAAAGCAAAACAGGCCTTCTTATGCTGTCTAACTTGCAGGGAACTGCATAGCCTAAAACAACCTGTTCAGGAGGGGTGTGACAGGGAGAGTGTACCCCGCAGAGGAACTAAGACTCTAAAAGGAGGAAGTCCTGCCCCTTTTCCCAGACTGGGCATGCACCAAGTGCTGGAGCAGTATAAGAGGCAGTGGAGCAGCCCAGTTGGGGTGGACCTCCAGAGGAAGGAGCCCAGGCAAAAGTTCCTTAATTTCCCCCTGCTGCAGCCGCCCCAAGAGCAGCAACTGCCACCGCAGCCACAGGAGCAGTGACCCTGGCAGCAGCCACTTCAGCTACAGCCCCAGCAACAGCCCTGACCAGGGAGGCCAGCCACGAGGGCTGGATATGCCGAGCAACGCCCTGAGAGCTGAGCAGCACCGGGAATGGTAGGAAGTAGCCCAGGGCGAAGGATTGTCCTCCGGGAGGTCAGCACGCTTCGGCCAAAACCCCCGCTGAGCAGGCAGTGAAATCTTCCACTGCCAACAGGGCTCTGTGCTGGGGCCCAGTGAAGAAGGAGGGCCTGGGTCCCCCTACCTCCCCACCCCCCAGTACCCTGCTCCCTAACAGTGTGGGGAGACTCACCTGTGGACTAGGCCTCTAGGCAGGAGTAACTCCAAGAGAGACAAGTGTGTTTGGGGACTAGGCCTGCAGGGCCGTATTTACCCTGATAGGGGGAACTGTGTTTAGGACTAGGCTTGCAGGGCCGTGTTTATCCTCATTAGAGGGACCTGTATTTTTGGACTAGTCCCATAGGGCTGCATTTGCCCTGCGGGGAAGGGAAATTGCCCTGACTTTGGGGCATCCTGACCATCAAGGGGATGGGCCCCTCAACAAGGGGGGAGAAATGTGGGTCTCTAACCAACAGGTGATGTTGGGACTCAAAAGTGGGTGTCCTTGCTGGACCCAAGAGTGAAGTAAGGTTGAAATTGCCCTGAACTATGACACTCATGATGAGAGCTCAAGTTCTCTAGTAGATCTTTGATAGGAATGTCTAACTGCTAATTGTTGCACAGCTTTGTGAGCAGTCATTCCACTCTGGAAAAGTCTATATCTTGCTTTCTGTAATTCTCTCACCAATTTAAAATTAGTTTGTTTCAGTAAGTTTGCACACTTATGTTGATACCAAGGGATACCTTTTCTTTCTGCAAACATTACCTCTTTTTAATTAAACAGAGGCCAGATTTGCAACATTTGGGCCTGAATTTCCCTAAAATCTGAATAGATTTGTGTGACAGGATTCCCAGGGTGCAGCCTAGAACTGTGGGACTGCTGTTCCCCCTTAACTCTCTAGCCTGGGCTGTCTCTCGGTACACTTTGTTAGGGCATGTCTACACTAGGAAACTATTTCAAAATTACTTAAATCGACTTAACTCCCAATTTTACAAAATTGAAATAACATGACCTCACTATGAGGAAGCCTCAAAATTAGTCCAAGGCAGGCTTTGTTAATGTAGATACGCTACCTCAACTTAGAGCGCCAGGAAGCACTCTTACTCTTGAATTACTCTGGGGTGTGGTTATTTTGAAATAGCCGCACTGGAGTGTCCACACTACCGCTATTTCAAAATTAGCGTTATTTCTCGAAAAGCAGGAGTACAGATTTTGAAATAAGTGGCCCTTATTTCAAAATAATGGGTTTGGTAGTGTGGACACTCTACTTATTAGTTCGACCTAAGGGCCGGGGGGGGAGGATATTTCAAAATAAAGCCCTAGTGTAGACCAGGGCATAGTGACAAGACCCAAACACCTCCAGACCCTGTTATTGCTCTGCACAATAGCATGTGGAGCCACTCATTAATCACACAGAAAGGATGATCCTCCCAGCTGAATCCTCCCAGAACTGTACCTCAGGAATATGCTGTCTTTAGCACTGAGAATGTATTAATTGGTTCACTACTTCATCAGTGGAAAGTAGATATACAGCAGCCCTTTCAAACCTGACCAAGCCTCCTTAGCAAACTCACTGGTAAAGATAAACCGTTAAACAAGTTTGACTACAAAAGATCGATTTTTAAGTGATAAACAAAATGTCGGAGTAGTTATCAAAAGAAATAAAATATAAGCACATAGTCTAAACTCTCAGCCCTATTAGATTGGGTAACAACTAGATCAAGCAGTTGTTTTTCATCCCACTGGATACTGGAGTTCATAGTACATAGATTTCAGCCTGGAAAGCTGGGCCACACCTCTCTCTCGGAGTCTTCAGTCTCCTCCTCAGTGTCTTTGTTGTTTGCAGCATAGGTGGGGACAGGAGAATTGATAAGCATGGACCCTCTGTATTTGGTTTTATACCCTCAGTGCATGTGCTAGAAGAACACAAATCTAAGCATGTTGAGGAGGCATTGTGAGTCCCCAGGCAAGGTGGAATAATTCTCCTGATGAAGGTGAGTCATTGAAGTGTAGCTCCTTTGATGGACAATGTCTATTAATGTTTGTTTATAACTTCACATGGGCATTGGTTATTGTCCTTGCTGTTGTCTCTGAGGAGCTAATACATGATTGGCTGATTCCCCAATTGACAGCATGTTTTAGTGACAGCCACACAACACAATCTCATAACTTCATATGCACTAAATATATGACTATTTATATAGACCAGTGGATTTCAGTTGATCATAACCTTTCCACTGATACCTCACAGGGCATGCTTAGTACGCATGATTGTAACACACACACCTAGTGTGGTTCATTGTCCTATGCAGTGGCACCTAGACCACAGCAACAGATAAGAACAAGAGACCTCTACAGCATGGGCTGAGAGCCAGCTGGCTTTATAGCTCAAACTATAGAGGCTCCTATACTGAGGTCCCAGGTTCAAATCTGCCTGGTGGTGGTTACATGAGCACATCTGTATATAAACAAGGGATATGGGGGTTACAGAGCATCCCCCAATGTATAGATTGGATTTCAGTGAGGCTATGTATATACCTTTACATTTGTGAGTAGTATAGAAGTGGGTCCAGATTTGGAAACTTCTAATAAAAAAGGACACATCCTGAAATTCCAATGCAGATCATAGCATCACCATCACTTGTATGAAGGGTGTTTGGCCCAATTGCTACTTCACTGCCAACAAAGTACCTCAGGATCCCTCAGTATTACCAAATTAATGGATGACCCTAAATGATATTTACAAAAAATACAAGATTGGTTAGCTTTAAAAGAATCAATACTGTATTTGTAAAAGATATTGTTTGACTAAATCACTCCACTGCATTTGACAATGAACTTCATATCCCTTTAGGAAATATATCTTATGATAATAGCTTCCTGTACCATGGTAGGTTGCAGAATGCCGATGGATTTGATCTTGAAGTGACCTCTATGTGGTCAGATCACTGCAGCCAAGTAGAACACCATTGAAGGCACTAGGAGTCTATAGGTACGTCTACACAGCAGTGTTATTTTGGAATAACATAGTCCGTGTCTACACTATTAGCAGTTATTTCGACATAATGTCAAAATAATGTCGAGCTGGAGGACCTCTTACTCCAACTCCCATAAACCTCCTTTTACAAGGAGTAAGGGAAGTCAGAGTGCTCTTCTTCGGACTTCCTGCTATGTAGACAGCACCAAAAGCTGAAATAAGCTATTTAAATCTAAGCTTTGCAATTGATGTAGCTCAAGTTGTGTAGCTTATTTTGGCTTTAGCCCTGCTGTGTAGACACGTCCTATGGCTACGTCTAGACTGGCGTGCTTTTGCGCCAGAGCTATGCAAATGAGGCTCAGCGTTGGAATATCGCCGAGCCTCATTTGCATAGCTAATGAACTGCCATTTTCGCGGAAGAGGCTCTTGCGCAAGACGGGGCTGTCTACACTGCCCCTTCTTGCGCAAGAAAAACCCTTTTGCGCAAAGCCGTTATGCCTATTATTTTCAGGCATAACGGCTTTGTGCAAAGGGTTTTCTTCTTGCGCAAGAAGGGGCAGTGTAGACAGCCCGTCTTATGCAAGAGCCTCTTCCGTGAAAATGGCGGTTCATTAGCTATGCAAATGAGGCTCGGCGATATTCCAACGCTGAGCCTCATTTGCATAGCTCTGGCACAAAAGCGCGCCAGTCTAGACGTAGCCTATGTGTTTACAAGGTTCTGTGGATCTATGTGGAGCTCGTGGTAGGATTTGAAGTGATGCATGGATCATCTGTAGCAGCAACTTTCGGAAAGATCAGGAATTTGAAACTTAATTTATAAAAACCAGGAGGAGGATAGCTGGTAACTAGCATTCTTACACCTGAATTTTCCTTTGTAGCTGGATCTGCCAAAGGAATTAAATCCTAAAATATTTACATTCATTTTTTCAAGTCTGCTCTCTGAGTCAACTCTTTTCATAGTGTCCTTTTCAATAGCTGACAGTCAGTGGCTGGGGAGATTTCAGCCATGTACATTAGACACGTGTGACTCCCACTTCTGATATTTGCACAGGAGACACATTTGAAATTGGTTGCCCCCATCTAACTTCCTCCTTGTATTTCTGCTGGGTAGATTTGTATCTAATATTTATTTCCATGCCATTACCTCCTCCTCCTATTTCTATTTACACTGCCAGATCATGCAATTTCCATTCCTCTGTAAGACTCCTCAGATTTGGAGCCTAAATCTACTCCAAAGCTGCCTTGCAAATAGAATGTTTGTGTGAGGCTGCGAAGCTGCTGTGACAATAGGAATTTAATTTGTTTATCTGATTATCGGGTATTCATACAGAGCCTTACTTCATGGTTTGGAAGTATAAATCTGCCCGGAGAGCAAAGTATTTACACCAGATCACAAAGGCAGTCATGTGGCTAGCCTCATTTATCTATTATTAGCCTATTTTTTTCTTTTGGCATGCAGAAGCAAAGTGGATGCTTCTACACATATAAGAATAGAACTAACTAGAAAAAAATGAGTTATGCCCTGCTTCTACTAAATTATGCAAATTACAAATGCTTCAAAAGAGTTTTGAGCTATCTGATTTAGATAGGATGATCATTACTGAGAGTTGGTTTCTGTGTATTTTTGTGTTTATGTATGGAAATAACCCTTACTTAAATGCATCCTAAGGACTAGCTTGCTTTTAGAAAGAAAATAATTTAATAATTCTGTTTGCAAGAAGGGTACAGCTGGGGATAAGGAGAATGGAAATACATTGGTGGTGTCGGTATGTTAAAAGAACCAAAAGACCCAAACTCATACACCTTGCATATAAAATAGGATTAAAACAAGTTAAGAAGCTTATACCCCCCAAAATATATTTCCACCTCCAGAATCAGAAAGATACCTGGTTACCTCCAAATTTGGTTCCATGTAAGTTACACAATGGTAAATTGTTGTAAACTGGCGTGACTATAAAATGTAAGCTAAAGTGGAAACAAAAAGGTATGTAGAAGATACAAGATTAAGTGAATGCCCACCTCTACTCTTCCACAGACAGTCCTGCCTTTTCACTATCTGCCCTATCTCAAAAAAAGATACATTGAAATTGGAAAAAGTTCAGAAAAAGTCAAGAAAAATGGTGAAGTATGGAATGGCTTCCATATGAGGAAAGATTAATAAGACTCGGACTTTTCAGCTTGGAAAAGAGGCAACTAAGGGGGGGATATGATTGAGGTTGATAAAATCATAACTGTTGTAGAGAAAGTAGATAAGGCTCCGATATCTCTGACCCCAACAGCTCCTCCCCTGTCCTTTATCATATGTCCAGGTAAACAAGGTTGCCAGGGCCCCCTCTCTCTTTTCCACCTGTCCTCTCATCCATTCTTTGTTCCCCCTGGCTCGAACCAGCTGGGCAGGTCTCCATTGTCCTCCCACTGTCCAGAACTGGTGCCAGTTTGGCCTCCCGGTCACCAGGTCATAAGTGGTGGGAGTCTCCATTCTCCAGGCCACTGGTCTGGGTCCCAAGTTCCATGCTTGTCCCTGTAACAACAAACTCCCTCTCCCCTCACCTTGTTAAATTGGTAACACCCATGGAGACTGAATCCCACCTCTCTGTATGCAAGACCTTGTAAAACCCAGCAAATCCCTTCCCGCTTTGTCACACACCTCCATGCTGTAAATCAGGGACTCCATTGACTCAAGAAGCAAAGGTCTATGGTGTGGATTTAAAGGTTCCATTCCAGGTGATGACCCATCTGTGTGTCAATGTGCTGCCACATGATGGAATTTTTGCTTTTCAGTTTGTTTTGTATGTAACTTCCCAGTGTGTGTGATTTTTAATTTTACTGTGTATAACTCTAAGTTAAAACCATTAGGGTTGGACAGTCAAGCACTGAAAAGTGTAGAAAAGTCACTGTTAAGGTTGCTTGGGCAGTCTTAATTTGTTGCATGCGTATATGCATTAAGATGATCTTTAAATAGTCACATACTAGGGGTTCTCAGTGGGATCTTTTCCTCTTTCAGAGCTCATGGTAGACTGTGATTTGGGGATGAATCAGGGTATGAATGGATAAGGAACTAGAAACAGGCCCCACAGTTGCACAGAGCACACTTTCCACTCATCCAACTTCCCCCTCCTGGCTTCATGGATAGCCACTGTGGCTAGCTCCAGGAGGAGGATAACAAGGAGGTCCTGCAACTCTATAGGGTCATGGATGGGATGAGAGTGGATCAGAAAGGGTAGGGAAAAGTGCAGCCAGAACCTTAGTAGGAAGTTCTGAAGGAGCTGGAAGAGAGGCTGCAGCCTGCCATACCCTATGTAGATGTGCCAAGGACTCCCTCTCACTGCAAAATAGACGGGTATCATGGGAGTTTGAGAGCCATGCCAGATACACACCTGTGCTCAAGTTTCCATGAAGGCTCTGCCAGTTGGCATCACAGTGAGACACAAAGGAAGTGAATAGTATAGAGCATAAGTACAAGTATGTAAAGCTGTGTCCTGGGTGAAGTTTGGAAGCAGACCAGCAGGATTTTGTGCAGCCGTTTCAGATGGCATGTCAGGGGGGACCCAATGAGAAGATTCAGGATTGAGAGGCAGGTGGGGAGCACCCTCCTGCAGGACTTGCTCAAGGAATATGAGACAAATATGAGGCAAAGATGCCTTCACCCCTTTGAGCAGCTGATGGAGGATGTGAAGGGTGGACAACCCAAGCACTGGCTGAGAGAAGTGGTCTCAGACTCTGGTGATACTCGCTAAGACCAACCTCCAGCATTCTAAGTGGGACTTCACCAGTCCTTCCCCTTGGCAGCTGCTTTGGAAGGTGTATAGTGAATGAGGCAGCAGACTACAAGTAGGAAGTTGAGTGCTCCTAAGAGAATTGGATTCTGTCCCTGCCCCTGGCACAAACTTCCTGTGTGATGCTGGCAAGTCACTTAAACCACACTTTTCACAGGTAATCCCTATCTATGTGTTCCTCATTTTCTGGATCCTGAATTTGAGATGCCAGAATTTCATCTGCAGAAATGCTAAGCACTTCCAACTTCAGCTGATGTTAATAGAAGCTGTGCTTTCAATGCAGTCCTATATAGCACTTTCAAAGTATTCTGAAAAATTAAGTCAAAAGCACCTCAAACTGGGCACTCAGAATTATAGGATTCTTTTGACCTTAATTTCTGTGCTTCAGTTCTCCAGCTGTAAAATGGGGATACGAATCCACCACTCACAAGAAAATTTTGAAAATCACGTTTGTGAAGAACTCAGCTACCATCATGAAGACTGACATAAAAAGCCTCTAAGGAAATTTATAATTCTGTCTTCAGAGCAAGGTTTGATAGTGCGCAATAAAAAAAGCCTGGGGGCCATACATTGAATGAGAAGGAGAGAGCAAAATGTTGAAGAGCTGCTCATTAAATGGGCACTGTCCCTTCTGTGCACTGAATGAGGCAGCGGTCTTGTAGAAAAAATAATGCATGACTGTAGCAAAATGCAGGCTCACAGGGGGGTGGAATTAAAGTTGCACAGACAGTTTTAATGCTCACATTTCCTGACTGTTGAGTGCTGACTTTGCTACCTAACTGTTCCTTTAACTCAGTTTTGTATGTAACTCGAACATTTTATTACATTTTATTATTTAAGAAATATCATAGGGACATATACTGAAGCACCGAAACATGAGGCATTTAAGTGCGTCACTTTGCAACCATAATATTTTTATGTAGTTTTTGGAGTGGAATTAAGTAAGAAAGGAATTATTGCTCTTGCTTTCTTTTTCCCATGTTGTGTTCATCTAATATGCTCCTATTCCACTTTGTATACCATTAGGCACTCCATTCTCCCCATCCTCTCTGCCTCATTCTTCTCCCCCGTCAGTCTGCCTGTTTTTCTGCTCCTCTCAGTCCTCTGACATATTTGTCCACCAGCGATAGTGGGTGACGGTGGCAGCAACACCTGCTACTCTGCTAGACTGCCAGGGAGAGGCAACAGCAGCACAGAGAGATATGAGAAAGGGGCAGAGGCAACATAATGCCACCTAATGCACTCTTCAGTGTGATAGGGTACATCTACACTTGCTCCCTAGTTCAAGCTAGGAATGCAAATGTAGGCGACCGAAATTGCTAATGAAGCGGGGATTTAAATATTCCGTGCTTCATTAGCATCATCTCGTTGGCGCGTTACTCCACTCAACAGCTGATTCGAACCAGGAAGTGTGCGCCGGGATGCGTTAGTTCTAATCAAACCCTTTGGTTTGAACTAATGTTACTCCTCAAAAAATGAGGAGTAACGTTAGTTGGAACCAAGCGGTTTGATTCAAACTAACGCGGCCTGGAGCGCACTTTCACTTTCGAATCAGCTGGCGTTTGGAATAGCACACAGTCGAGATTATGCTAATGAAGCATGGGATATTTAAATCCCGGCTTCATTGACTATTTCGAATGCCTACATTTGCATCCCTAGTTCGAACTAGGGTGCAAGTGTAGACATTCCCATAGAGAACTGCTGTGGAAGAGCAGATGAATTGATCTTTGTGACACGCTGCAGACCATTGGCACAACACTCATTTCCCTAAAGACTATTGAGGTTCTATGTAAAATCAAAGAGCTGAAGCTGGCCCTAAACACGTGAGGGCATTCCCACCCACAAAATCTGTTCCAATTTTGGTGAGTACCTAAGCTTTGATGAGTACCTGTGCTTAGCCAAATTTCATCTGAATTCCATTTTTAAAAAATTTGCCCATAGGTAATTGAAGCAGGGATGCACTATAGCATAATTTGAAATCTCATCTTTGGCAGTAAGTAGGAGACTTTCAACTGTTCACATTAGTATTTCTGTATATCAGTATCATCCTATCGTAAAGAGCCCTGGCAGGTTAGAATAGCTACTGTCTCCAATTCATGCCTACTAAGCTTGTGAGCAGCAACAGCTGATGTTTTAACAAGTCTCTCCCATTAGACTGTATTTTGCTGTCATCCTCATTTTAGAAATAATGTGATTTTTTTCATTAACTAATAAAGCTCTATTTGTGGTGCAAATATCCAAGAACTAGTGATGACAGACTTTCTAAATTGGCATCCAAGTCCAATTAAAGCTGGCCAGATTATTAAGAGTAATATTTTTGCAAATGTAGGGTTTGATTCTCATTTGCACAATGGCACTGATAGCTGTGTAATAGGAACTTAGTCACATAACTTTAAAGGCTCCTTTATGCTGCCAGAGCAGTGTAGATTAAAATCATGTCCCTAGTCTTTTTACCTGGTTATGAACCAATCCAGATGTATTTGTAACTCATAGGTATCTGTCGGATGTCTGCCTCTGGGTTACTTGTGAGATGTTCACTTTAACTCTTTGCTATTCATTTGTGGTAGATGTGATTCGTGAGATGTATTACATGAGGTTGCTTGAGACCCAAGCCCAATTCCCTTCTTCACCACAGGCTTCCATGTGTGACCTTTAACAAGTCACTTAGCCACAAGGATATTTGCTCCACTCATCATCATAACACCTAACCTGTAAGGCAAACCCTTCCCCCTGCCTTGGCATCAAGCCGCGGAGCCCAGATCAATAGACTCAGGCTCATACAGCTTGCATTAGGAGGCTAAAAATGGCCATATGAACATTCAATGGCCACTTGGGATGGAGCCAAGGCTCTGAGGACCATTCCCTCACCAGGTTTCAGAGCCAGGCTCCAGTCTAAGGACCATCTACACTGTTGTTTTTAGTCCCTTAGCACAAGACCTGTGAGCCCGAGTTCACTGACCTGGGCTCCAAGATGTGCAGCAGGGTTTTTTTGCAGGATAAATGTACTACATATTGCCTGCCACCAAGCAGAATCCTCAGCTCCAAGTTATGTGCCCAATGCTTGTGGATGTACAGCTCTAAAGAAATGGACACTTGGAAGCTTGAAATCTTAGGGGGGTGAGGGAATATGGGTAGGGAAGAAGGGCTTATGAGTAGGGAAGAAGGGCTTATATATATAAGTAGCCAATGGGGTACACCTAGGTAACAGCCAAAGCTAGGCATCTTTGTCCACTGAGGCATGGATTGCTCAGTTGCAAACCCTCCTCCTGAACTTAGGCTCCAGAGGCAGGTCAGCCACATACCTTAGCAGCCCAAATAATCTGTTTTACCTGCTCTCACACACTTGATACCTCTCACACACTTGCCCTGCATTTCTCTCTGTCCCTGGCTGTCTGTTGTTCAGGTCCTGAGCTACCTACGTGGCCTGCATCCTTGCCTCCTACTGTGTGGGGTCTGACGATCTGGTCTGAAGAAGTGGGCTGTGCCCATGAAAGCTCATGATACCATCTTCATGTTTTGTTAGTCTTTAAGGTGTTGCCAGACTATTTGTTGTTTTTCAAGTTTTTCCAGTTACAGACTAACTTGACTACCCCACTGAAGCTTTTGGTTTTAGGCATGTTTGACCATACCTACAGAATCAGTTTCCACCAGTAAAATAGCCATTCCTCCCCTCCCCGCACCTAATCTGAAATTCCTGTTTCAGGGCCTCCAGAGCTTTGGCTTGAGCTAGGGTTCTTAGCTACTCGGGAGCTGTGGGGCAGCAGCTGTGCTTAGGCAGCTTTGCAAATGCTGACTGCTAGAAACTTAGGTGCCACAGGAACAAAGGGTTCATCTACACTATAGTTTCAACCCTCCCCCCACTTGACATCTGGCTTGTGCCAGATTTGCATTAAGGGGCTGTTTAACTGCAATGCAGAAGTTCAGGATTGAGCTGCAGTCTGGGCTCTGGGACCTTGCAAGGGAGGTCCAGCCCAGTGTTCCCTCTAAGATGAGCACTTGGCCAGCTGCCCAAGAGAGATTTAGATGTTGCCCAGCTGATTAGCAGAGTGCCCACAACCAGCAACATGTGTTTCTACTGGTGGTGCACATCTCCATATGACTCAGTGCACATAAAAATTATTCTGCACATGGATGGAAAAATATTAGAGTGAAAACTGGTCCAGCGCAAGCCCAAAGCATCTACACCAAAATTAAACAGCCCCATGGTTTGAACCCTGTGAGCTTCAGTTAATTGGCAACTGGGAGTATCTAACTGCAGTATAAACCTACCCTTGGATGCCTACATGATTAGGTGGTAGCTGAGGGTATGTCTACACTACAGAGTTACATCCACACTGCAATCGTGTTCTTCCGAAAGTAAATTGAAAGAACAAAGGGGTTTTTCTGGCGTTGGTAACACTGGTCTACAATTTTTAGAAGTCATCTGCTTCAGAGATAAAATGTGCTATTTATTATGTATTTTGATGTGCTGAATTCAAATATGACAATTAAAACAACTGATTGGCTACTGTTTCCAAGATATTTAAGTTTTTACATTTTACGTCTATGTATATTGTGTAGATAGTAGAGTTTTAATCATAAATTGTAAACCTAGGTCTTTTCATGTGTTTATGGTTGCTTTACATGATAATATTTTACCTGTCCTGTTTATGTAACACTTTAAAAATCAGCAAAAGGTTATATAAATAAAATTTATTATGAAACAAAAGGCAAAAAACTATTATGTACATAGTTTAGTCCTATTCAGTGTCTACTCGGTGCTTCTTGGCTTGTCTCTTGTATTCATTAAATGGAGCATCTCTTGTCACTGTCCAGCAATAGTCTGCAATCATTGATGGGCTCCATTTGCCCTGATAGCGTTTCTCCATTGTTGCAATGTCCTGGTGAAATCGCTCCGTGGGGTACTGGGCGTATAGCTGATGGAATGTTTGGATAATGCACAGTCCACTTTTTCTTCTTTGACACACCTTTCCCAACTGGAGGCACCATGCAGAAGTAACAATTGCTGGTATGATCTGTTGGCTCTCTCCAAATCATTGGCACTGCAAAAGGCATAGATTTCCTTTTCCTGTTCAACCACTGGCGAAGATTTGTTGCACAAGTGTTGCAGCATATGTGTGGGGCCCACCTCTTGTCCTGATCTCCAATTTGCAGCCAAAATAAAGGTGATAGGCTTTCTTAACCATAGTGGTTATACTGCGCTTTTGTGATGCAAAAGTCACTTCACCACAAACATAGCAGAAGTTATCTGCACTGTTCACACAAGTAGAGGCATCTCTGCTCACTTTGGCTAAACAGAAATGTGTCCCTTTGCAAAATCAAACACTGACAAATAAGAGAGCACGACACTGTATGATTTCTAGAGCTGATATAGGGCAATTTGTTCAGCAGAGTGATGTAAGCTTTGATATGATTGCATCATCCATGACTTCTAGGAATAACATGATGCAATTCATATCATGTATGATTAATACCAGCTTCAGATTGCATCATTCATTGTTTTGCCTAAAAGCAAGTACTGTCCAAACTCAGTCATAGATTTATTCATAGATCCAGTCAAAGATGTATTTTAGTCATTTCTGGTTTAAATTGAGATCCCTTCCTTTATAACTCACTTATCCTCCGCCATTCCCAAGTCAAGGGTCGTATATACTGACCCAATAGCATATCTTGAAAACTAGAGCCAATCAACAATTTTAAGCATCATTTTCATTCTCAGTGACCCAGAATTAGTAAAGTTTGACTACATTTATTTCAGAAGCATTTTGGCTGTAGATCAGTGTAATCCTCTTTCTATGAGGAAGAAGCCTTTTTCTGAAAGAGCTCTTTTGGAAAAAGGCATGTGTGGACAGGGTGGAGGGTTGTTTTTTGTTTTGGAAGAAGAGGCCTCCAGGAAATAATACAGGTGTTCTGGTGGACACTCTGTCCAAATTAATCAGGATTCTATAGTTCCTGTCTCCTGGGCCCTCTTAAAGCTGCAGGCACCTTGGACAAGCCTTGTGGCAGGAAGCCATCCTGATAGCAGCACCTCATCACACAGCTCTCCCTGCCATGACCAGCCAGTCACACCAGTCTGAACTGGTGTTGAGCCTCCAGAAATGCCTCTCCACAGTGGGGTGCAGTTGCCAGAGTGTAGATCCTGCACCCAGGAAGAGGGTCCCAAGAATTAGCTTGGGGTTGAACTCGGTCAGGACCAGGAAGGCAGGTGGCACAAAGTGCTGCAAAAACTGTAGCATGGCCGTGTGGGGCCATTGCATGCCATGGGGCAGCTCAGGCTCCATGACACAAAGGAAAAAGCTGTGGCATCCAAAAAAGTAGGGCAACCACAGCAGGCACTGCAAGAGCTTTGCTGTCCCTTGAAGAGGTAGCAAGCACGCAGCAGAAGCAGAGAAACAGCTGTCCAGGGGGGTCCCTTTAAGCACGTGTCTCAGCTAGGCTCTGGCACCAACTCGGAAGCAACTGGTGACCTAAAGCCCTGGCTGAAGTGGTTCCAGGTGGCCTTTTATGCGAGAGTGTGTCCAATCAGTCTGGACACTGTTTCCACCAGGGGGCTTGAGGCTGGGACACAGGTGGCAAGGTATCGCATCGCTTTTTTGATGTGCTTGTGTGTGGACGCTCTCTTTCGGAAGAAGTTTTTCAGATCTCTTCCAAAAAAAGGTTCTTCTGAAAGAAGCCTGCAGTCTAGACAAGTGTTTCATAAACTGTGTTCTGAGGAACATTGGTGTGCCGCGAGGCAGTCGGAGGTGTGCCGCAGAGAACAACAGAGACAACAGAAGTTAAAATGGCCACTTTTTTTTTTTTTGCTCAATTACTCCCTCCCGGCCCCCCCCCCTTTTTTTTTCTTTTGTGCTCAACAGAAAATCTTTGGTGTTCCTCATAAAAAAAATTATGTTTGGTGTTCCTTGGTCTTAAAAAGTTTAAGAAACACTGGTCTAGACATAGCCTGAGTGACAATTCTGAAAATATCAGTGGTGCTTAAAGTGTGGACATTAGCCTCCTGTCTTCCTTCCACTTTATAGGCCTAAATTCTTCAAGTGAGTGGGCCTTTGTGCCACAGGTCTCCATGTGTAAAATGAAAACAATAGCACGTCCCTGATTCCCAGGGGTGTGAGGAAAAAATATGTTTAAAGACTGAGGGTATGTCTACACTAGCTCGTTAATTCGAGCTAGGTAGGCAAATGAGACAACCGGAGTTGCAAATGAAGCCCGGGATTTAAATATCCCGGGCTTTATTTGCATGTTCCCATCCGGTCGCCATTTTGAAATTTCACTAGCCCGAACTCACTGCCGCCCGGCTACACGCGGCAGTGAAACGTTAATTTGAACTAAGTCCATGAACTAAGTCCTCCTCGTGGAATGAGGAGTAACAGTTAATTCGAACTAAGCACTTAGTTCGAATTATCGCTTCACCGCCGCGCAGGCGCGCGCAGTGGTTCGGCTAGTGAAATTTCAAAATGGCGCATCGACGGAACATGCAAATAAAGCCCGGGATATTTAAATCCCGGGCTTCATTTGCAACTCCGGTTGCCTCATTTGCCTACCTAGCTCGAATTAACGAGCTAGTGTAGACATACCCTGAGGCATTCATATGCTTTGGTAATAGGGGTCATAAAAGTATCATATTCAGTTTCTGATCCATAAATAAACATTTGTAAACAATATATCAATAGTGAATAGCTAATCATGAATAATGCATTTTGGGCACAAAATTTTGGACAATTTGTTCATGGAAAATGCATATGAAAAATTCAACATTTGCTAACACATAGCCGCTCAGAGCAACAAGCCAGAATGCTGATTTTATTTCACAAAATATTCACAAATACATTTTGAATGGTTTTGGCTCCAAATGTCTACTGATCTATATAATAATGCCCATCTCTGGCCATTTGTTTCCTGGAGTTACTGAGATACCAAGATGGTTATTAGGATGATGGGAATAACCCAGACAAGGACTTCTAATTAGACCTATTGTGTTTCAGATCAGTGAAATGTCATCCAGGGGCCCAAAGACTTGCTGGGCCTTCTATTTTCCATAGATATGGTGATACCTTGTTTTTCCTATGTAAAAGTACAAATATTATCTTTACAATTATGTTTCTAATTTTTAACCTGAAACAGTCTCTAATTCTGGTGTTAACTCCCACGACTCACCTACAGATGCCATAGCTCCCCTGAATCCACTCTGATGATTAGGAAGTTATTCAACTCTTACTCCTTGCATGGGCTAGTGCTGTAATAATGCATTATTAGGTACTGCTGCTCTACAAATTAAAGATGCTTTACTTTTCCTGGTAGCAGGGAATGATGCCAGCAGGAATATATGGAAAAGCTCCTGGAGCCTGCATCAGTAAAGCTGGTAAATGGCAATATCTCAGAGATAGAACTCCTTTTGTTCACAAAGTACAATTATTATTTTAACATATGATTAAATGACATTTACACCTGTGAGGCAAATGTTAGTATTTATAAGTACTAAAATCCCATGGCAGAGTAACAGTTGGTGGCAGCAGTAATTAACTACCACAGAAATTACTATTTCTCAGTGAATATGTCACTTTTGAAATGTGATCAGAAAGATTCCATTTACTTTAATCATAGAACACTTTACAAGTTTGTTTACAAGCAACAGTTCCTTACCTCGAGGGAATGTTTGTGTATTAATATAATTCTGGTGAACACTAGAGAGCAATTAAGTTACTTGTATATAATACTTTTAAAAAATATATTTTTTCCCCCTCACATGATTGCAACAATAAGAGCAGTTGGGAAACAAAAATGTCACACCTTGAGGCTATGTCTAGACTGCAGGCTTCTTTTGGAAGAAACTTTTCTGGAAGAGATCTTCCAGAAAAACTTTTCGAAAGAGAGTGTCCACACTGCAAAAGGGCATCGAAAAAGTGATCTGCTTTTTTGAAAAATAGCGTCCACATTGGACACTATCTAGCATTTAAGTTGTGATTACTATGGACAGAGTGGCCACCAGGGTACCTGTGCTTTTTCCTGGAGGCCTCTTCTTTCAAAGAAAACTCTCTTTCCTGTCCACACACGCCTTTTTCCCAAAGATCTCTTTAGGAAAAAGGCTTCTTCCTCGTAGAAAGAGGTTTACCTCTGTCGGAAAAACCCCTGCGTTCTTTCAACTTTTTGTCAAAAGAATGCAATTGTAGTGTGGACGTAAGTGTAGTTTTTCTGGAAAAATGGATGTTTTTCCAGAAAAACTCTGCAGTGTAGACGTACTCTTTGTGGGATTCTGTTATTTTTCAATAGTTCAACAATTGTTTAAAATATGTAATATTTTAATTAAAGGATCTGATATGTGCCTTGGTTTATAATTTGTATGCATAATATAACATTTACTTCTGGAAAACAAAGTTTCCTAAAAAAACTAAGAGAGCTTTATAAATTTTAAGTACTTTCAGTGCCACCTGTTGGCTGATACATTATTTTTTCAGCAATAAAGCAACAGCTTTGTAATTTTGAGTAATGACCTGGGATAGATTCACTAACATTACTAATTTGTATTGCAGTCACAGTCAAAGGTTCTAGTTGGGATCAGCATAAGGCTCTCTATAAATACAGGAAGAAGACAGTCTTGGTGCTGAAGTGCTCAGAAAATACAGTCCCAGCACTTCAATAAGAACAGCAAAGTAACACCATTTATAAGACTCACTCTGGGTTCAGAAACCCACAAGATTTATAAGACAAGTGTGTGGTGGGGAAAGGGGATCAAGGTGATGATGTGGGGGAGGGGTTGTTAGTTTGAACATAAGCTCTTGTCAATTGTTAGTTTGGTTTTTGTTTTTGTTATAGTTTCTAATATTTTAAATTTAAGGACAAAGGGGGCCACTATGAGCACCTGCTATGACCTCCTGTGCAACACAAGCATTAAAACTTCCCAGAATTAATTCCAATTTAGCTTAGCGAATCTTTTAGAAAAACATTCAATCTTGATTTTAAAATTGCCAGTGAGGGCAATTTACTGCTCATAGCAATTTGTTTAATGGTTAATTACCATCACTGTTAAAAATGTGCACCTTATTTTCAGTCTGAATTTCTCACTTCATCCTCCAGCCACTGGATTTTGTTACACCTTTGTCTATCTTGCTAAATTGAAAAGCCCATTATCAAATATTCATTCCCTCATGTAGGTACTTATGAACTGTACCTCACCATGAGCTCAGTCCTAAGTACTGTAGTCCCAACCCAGCAAAGCACTTAACCACATGCTTAACTTTATGCATCTCAGCAGTCTCTTAAAAGTCATTAGTACCTTGCTTTAGTGAGCTGCATATTTATCATTTCCATTCCTATGGGACCTTGCATTTTTTAAAAAATATATTTTTCCTGTATTTTTAAAGCTCTTGAGCTTGGTGTTCTTGAATTGATACAGACATGTCAGGCTTTCCCATGAAGTACACTAAGTAGATATCAGGTATCAGAGAGGTAGCCGTGTTAGTCTGACTCTGCAAAAGCGGCGAGGAGTCCTGTGGCACCCTATAGACTAAACGAAAGTGTTGGAGCATAAACTTTCGTGGGCAAAGACCCACTTCATCAGATGCAAGTGGGTCTTTGCCCATGAAAGCTTATGCTCCAGCACTTCGGTTAGCCTATAAGGTGCCACAGGACTCCTCGCCGCTTAAGTAGATATCAGTAGACCCTTCTCTTTTTAAAATATTATGCCCATAAGATTTCGATGATTAAAATGTCCAGATCTGCTATAGGAATTGCTTTGGGGGGAGTTCTCTGGCAAGCTATTCAGGAGGCCTAACTAGATAATCACAGTAATCCCTTCTGCCCTTGGAAATTATGAAAATGACTTTAATCTGATGTCTACCTGGGAATGTACATGAATATACCACTGCAGAGGTAACCTGGCAGGGAAGGGCTAGAGTTTTTTGTTAGTAGTGGGTGTCATACTTGACGTTAGTTATGAAGTGATCTTGGGTCAAGATTTACCAGCAGCAGTAGGATGGACTGCACCCCGTGGATGGAGCACCCGACAGGAAGTGACTGGGGTGCAGTAGAAAGAAGGGGGACTAGCAAGAGTCAGGCATGCTGAAGGCCAGTTAGGAGCAGTTCCAGGAAGCAGAGGGGCCTATAGTCTAACTTGAGTGTGATCCTCAAGAAGGGGTATCGCCCCAAGGAGAGGTTCTTCCTGAGGACCGTGAGAAGTGGTCCCAGGAGGTGGAGGGGCCTATGATCTAACCCCAGGGAGTGGGGGGGAGGCTTATGACCCCATGGAGGCTGGCACATGGAATGGGTTCTTCCAGATAATTGTAGGGCACTGCAAGCACGGGCCTGTGAGTCTTCAACCCCTTGGGATTGGCGGGGAGATCTCCGATAACCATCCCCTGAAGAGGGATGTTGTTGAGCTATGCAAGGAGAGAGGGATAAAGATTGGAGGGTTTAGCAAAGCCCAGCTAATTGCCCAGCTGCAAGAGAATGATCACTCCACAGAACTGGATCCTGTCCCAGCTGGGAGCAACTAGACAGCTCCAGGTCTGCACCATAACTGAAAGGGCTGAGATGGAGTCTTCTCCTACAGGACTATGGTATGAAGGTGGTCTGTATTAAGGACAGTGCCAAGTCCTGGCTGATGCTCTGGCGCAGAGAGAGGGACCTGAACTTCCCCAGGTCACTGGCTAAGTGATCCTGCTCAGTTCAGTCTTGAAGGTGGGAGAGATGTGATGAAGTGAGGATTGTATTCGCTCTGTTCACTTGTTATGTTGCATGTGATTTCTATATATTGTTCTGCTCTGTTGTAATTCTGTGTGTGTGCCTCAGTTTCTCTGAGCACTGTACCCGTACACAGTTGGGGATGGGAGTTTTGGGTATGACTCTCACTGAGTGGAGGCTGCTCCAGGCTTCCCAGGCCAGTACATACACCTAGGCCTAGGTGGGAGGTGCAACCACATAACACCTTTTCCTCAGGAATCTAAACAAAGCAGGAGTTGGGACAGCCTGCAGGCCTGGGTCTGATTGCTGAGTGTGTGTGGGAGTCTCAGCTGGCTTGGAGCAGGATGAGGGGTCAGGGGCCGGGGTCCCTTCTTCCCAAGATGGATGGTTCCGACTGCTCCTGGTTCCTGTGCTAACAACAAGTCTTTGCTACATTGTATCCCTGTGAACCAATAAACCCTCTGTTCTACTTGCTGGCTAGGAGTCACATCTGGCTGCGGATGGGGGTTCAGGGCCCAGTGACACTGTTCTTCTGGATTTAGCTGTGGATAATTATAGAATACTAGGACTGGAAGGGACCTCGAGAGGTCATCGAGTCCAGTCCCCTGCCCTCACGGCAGGACCCAGTATTGTCTAGACCATCCCTGATAGACATTTATCAAACCTACTCTTAAATATCTCCAGAGATGGAGATTCCACAACCACCCTAGGTAATTTATTCCAGTGTTTAACCACCCTGACAGTTAGGAACTTTTTCCTAATGTCCAACCTAAACCTCCCTTGCTGCAGTTTAAGCCCATTGCTTCTTGTTCTATCTTCAGAGGCCAAGAAGAACAAATGTTCTCCCTCCTCCTTGTGACACCCTTTTAGGTACCTGAAAACCGCTATCATGTTCCCTCTCAATCTTCTCTTTTCCAAACTAAACAAGCCTAATTCAAGTTGAGCAGGCCTCTGTTTCCACCAGGTTGCCCAGCTGATCTCCATCTCTCATATTTAAAAGAGGCTTCTGATTAAATCAGACTTCCAGGACAACTTCCAAACATTGACTAAGATTCTGTCTGAGCAACACTCAAGTGCTTCAAAACAGGGGCAAGTTTTTTGGCTCTCTCACTCTACCCACTAAATTCCGGTCACTGAGCAATCATTCTCAGTCTGTCAAACATTGGGTAATACTTTAATTCCCACACCAAATTTGCCACAACCATAATGATTGTTATTTAACTCCAAAACTGGAAAATGATTATTTTCTGGTTATGGCAGAAATCTCACAAGAATTTCACGTGTAAGCTTTTCAGGATAGTGGAGATTGTGGCAGATCAACTGATCTCACAAGACTTCTGGCCATTAGTTTATAAAAATCTCACCTGTGTGGCTCACAAGACTTTGCTGTCATTGAACCCACATTCTTGCCTTAATTTGGCTTTTTTACTGAATGCTAGCCTAAATGAATTCTGGATCATGATTAAAATGTGACCTTCTCAGCCCATCCCTAATATTCATTACTAACATAACAATGAATACTTGCATAGCATTATGCATTTGGAAAAGAGACTACTAATGGGGGACAGAGATCTACAAAATCATGACTAGTGTGGAGAAAAATAAGAAAGTTTTATTTGCTGTATTTCATAACACAAGAACGAAGGGTCATCAAATTAATATGCAGCAGGTTAAAACAAACAAAAGGAAGCATTTCTTTGCACAATGAACAGTCAACCTATGGAACTCTTTGCCAGAGGGTATTGGGAAAGCCAAGAGTACAACATGTTTCAAAAGGATCTAGCTAAATTCATGTGGGATACTCCATCAATGGTTATTAGGCAGAATGGGCAGGGATGGTGTCACAGGCCTGTTTACCAGAAGCTGGGAATGGGTGCTAGGGGCTGAATCGCTTGATAATTACCTGTTCTTTTCATTCCTCTGGGTTGCCTGGCATTGGCCAGTCAGACAGGATACTGGGCCAGATGGACCTTTGGTCTGACCCATTATGGCCATTCTTATGTTTTCATCTTTAGTTTAAATAGTCATATTTAAACTAAATAGAGAAAAATTATTCTCTAATTTCTCCATAAGGCAAGTGTTTTTGTATGAGATAATCTAGTAGTAGTGAGGAATTTTTTGACTCTTGCCACTAATTTGTTAGGGTATGTCTACACTAGCTCGTTAGTTCGAGCTAGGTAGGCAAATGAGGGCAATCGAGTTGCAAATGAAGCCCGATTTAAATATCCCGGGCTTCATTTTCTGGCGCCGCCATTTTTAAATCTAGTCGAACTCCGTGCGCGGCTACACGCGGCACGACGGACTAGGCAGTTCGAATTAGGATCTCTAATTCGAACTACCTACTCTGTGCCGCAGCCGCGGGCACGGAGTTCGACTAAGGGGGATTTAAAAATGGCGGCGCCCGGGAAGATTCAAATGAAGCCCAGGATATTTAAATCCCAGGCTTCATTTGCAACTCCGATTGCCCTCATTTGCCTACCTAGCTCGAACTAACGAGCTAGTGTAGACATACCCTTAGAGTGCCCCATGCCGGCATGGTTACTTTGCTACTTCCTTCTTTCAAACAATCAAACTAAACCCTATTTCTGTCAGATGAACTTTATACTGTTTTTCAGTGTTTATACAATTTATCTTAGAATCCCTTTTCTCTTGGGACATATCCAAATGACTTATGATAATGTTCTTAGGAAAACCATATCATTATTGTGATTAATCTCATCTGATGACAGCAACACTGCACATTAAATGATCAGCCTGGGGAAAAAATCAGTAGCCCTATTTAGCTTTTGTTTGTGATGTTGCTTCTTCAAGTATTACAAATTTCATAGTAAATTACCTCCATATGATATTAACTATGTTCTTATTGTGTCAGACTTTGGTTTCAAATATGATCACTTAGTTTTCTAGTGCAAACAAACTGTTTAGAAAAATTAGTCACTCAAAATCACCATAGCATTCCAGAAGTATCCTGCCCACTGCAAAATGGCATCCCAGACCATGAAACCCGATACTACTTTCCTAGAACAGTAGCCATTGTCTATTTCTAACTACAAACAGAATAATCTTTTTTTAGATATTGCTCACATAGAATGTCCTTTTTTGCTAATGTATTGTGTTTCCATACAGTATAACCACTGGTGTGTCAACTGAAAAGCACTTTAAAATAGAATTTCTTATATTTCCTGGAATTAGATATCCCATGCTGTTGCACTTTATGTACAGTAGATTTGAATTAACATTATTATACAAATTAGGCTGAAGTATTATGTAATGTGTTTTCTCTTGTCTTAGAGAAAACAGACATTGACTTTTTAAATTAAGAGCACCATGACTCTGTGAGGCTCTGGCTATATTCCTACATTTATATGCTTTTAGAACCTGATTAATTAGTTATGCTATTCTGTGGTTCCCTTGCTCCTGGTTTTGAGTCCCAATCTGGTGCTTATATTTTACCAGGCAGTTCTACTTGAATTGTAACCTTCACAATTCTTTTAACAAAGCAAAACACATTTTGCAGTTAATCCTGAATATATTATAAGAGTTGAAATTGCAGACTTTTTAAAATGTTGTTTACGCACAGGAGCTAAACTAATCTTAGCTTGATTTTTTTCTTTATTTTCAGCAATTACCATATTCCAAGGTTTATGTGAGAATCACAAGAACTATTTCTGTCCCCCTGTAGGCAGGACAGTTTTTTTGGTTTAAAAGTACCCTAATCACATTCTGGCTTCATGTTAACCCATTGGTAATTCATGCAGAGAGCTTATTTCCAAGTGAAAGCCTTTGGATGTATTCTATAATCTATATCATTATGTTGGATCAACAAGTACACTTTAAAACTGTGTAATACATTCAAAGGGTTAAATGGAAAAGAAAAGTATTAAGTTGCAATTGAGAGTTAAGAATGAATATCCACGACACTAGTATTCAAAAGATTGGGACACTGTGTTATAATAGATGATGATGATTGTAGTCTTATTGCTGGGTCTCACACAGATTTATATATGTTCAGTTAAGTCCACTGAGGCTTATAAAATAAACTACATTCAGTGTAAATATATACAATATGGCAATGCCATTTTTCAAATTCTTTCTGTTCTTGTTTAAAATTGCTTCTAAACCTCTTGAGTAGCAGTAGAAGGATTGGTCATTTATGTGTTGCTTTAGTGGCAGGCTGTACAGAATGTGTGTGTCTTGGTACCATTATAATGACACTTCGCTGTATATACTATGCCCAGGAGCACTTTAAAGTAGGCATAGTTGGTCTAAGTGGCAGTCTATCTCCATGTGCAAAATGATAGGACAAAGTTATTACCTAAGAAAGGGAAAAAAGATCCCTTTAGAGCTGTTCAGAAGAGCAGCAAGTTTATTGAAACATCGTGTAACCATATGTTATAACATGGCAACGTTCTTCTGAGACTTCATTCTACTTTATGTATGGGGTTTTTTGGACATGAAAATAGTGTTTAATAATTACTGCAGAAAACTCTCACAGAGCACACATACAATACTAAATGCTGAAAAATTCTCTTCTTGTTTTTTTTATTTACTAGCATATTTAAATACATCAATTGAAGGAAAGAAAAAATCCTAGGGAAAGTTCAAAACAAACCCAAGGGAAAAATAAATATTCTTAGCCAAAAGTAACTTAAATATTATTCAGGTTGTTCAATGTTTATCTTTCTATGATAGAATATATGAAGAAGAATACCATGTTCTCAGCTATTTTAATTATCTAATCATGGCAAATCTGCACCTCAACTTCCCATAATCCTATGTTTCCCAGAAAGACAATTTAAACATGCTGAAAGAAATCTGTCTTTATTTTGGTATTCCCAAAATTAAGGAGATAAGTTCCTACTGTCATATATATAAAATTTAAAATACACCACATTTCTCTAAAGAGGCTAATTCTTTGCGTCCTTCATTGGAGCTAAAGGTTTTAGCATAATCAAAATTACAGAAATAAACCTAACTCCATTGTAAGTTACCAGAAAACTTACATGATGCAAAACCTCAACAGGTGTCTGAATCTGATGAATTCACATTACAATGCCCTACAAAAATAGGTTCATTACAGGAATGATCAAAAGCAGGCTTTCTAATTTATTATTTTTTAAATAATTTTAAGTCAGGTCATTTTTAAAAAGTGTGATGTGGATGCTAATTGGTGGAATACAGTGAAGCTTCTCCCAAGTGATCGTACACAGGAACTTACTAACATGTGGTTGCTTAATCAAGGTGAACTCCTAATAATGATGAAGCAGAATTACCGTGTTTAAGCATATTTAGGAGACAATGCAGAATGGTCTCTTTTGTGCAAGTTTCATTGTATATTGATATTCCTACAATATGTTACAAAATATTTTCTTGAACTAGTAGCTTGGAACATAATATAACTAGCTAAACTAAAAAAATAAGAGCAATTGCTTAAATTCAAACTGGTGTGATATTAAATACTCTGTTTTAGAAAGCTCAATTAACCCAACCATATGCCAGGTAAATCTCAATACGTTCCTCGGTCCATCCCCTCCCCATCACACTTTCTGCAAAGCTTTTTTTATTGTGGGGGAGGGAGTACGTCTAGAAATAAGTACCCTAGCTCAGTAGGGGAAAAAAGTATGTGATCAGGTATTAAAAGGCTGTATCTTAATACATACATAGAAACAAGGAGGTCAAATTAAGATTGCATTCTAATAGTGTAATTCTGACATTCCCAAACATTGGAATGTATAACTTCAAAGGATTTTTTAAGCAAAGGGGTAGAATTCATTTTATCATGGGACACCATATTGACAATCACATGGTTCATCCGCAGGGCTAGGCTGGGACCACTGGTCACTGCAGAGACCTCTGCCACATGAGCTAATGGAATATCTGATCACAGAAGGAGATTGTTGTCCTCTGGGCCGACCTGTATGAGGGTGATGGAAAACTGGCTATGGCCTGGAAATCAACTCAGACCCCAGACTTGCCATGTAAAATGAGGTTAGTGGTATCAATTTTACTAGAGCTGATCCAAAGATCTGGGGAAAAAATCATAGAATCTGAGTCCTGTAAGTATATTTGATTTCCAAAATATGAGCCACTGATCTTCAGACTTATATTATTTTAAATCTGTGCAAATGGTATTTTAAGCAACTTCTAGCACTTCACCTTTTATAGGAGATCTTTGAGTTCTTAGGGGAGTAGGAGAAATAGTTTGCTTTTTGTTAAGTTCAATATTCCTATTTTATTGGACCTTATATGGTATATGACAATCAACAGTTTTGGAAATCCTAAAAGAAAGTGTGGTTCAGCTGTCATGTAATTTGATAGAAATTTGTGTGCCCATAGATATTTCTGCCAATAGTCAATATTATAACTTATAGCATGCTTCTAAAAGTGACTGTGATATTTGGAATCTTTTATTTCTTCCATTACTGTGGTCAGAATCAGCGTCATTACTGAAGCCAGATCAACAAATAAAAATAACATGAAATAACATGTTCTTTTTCTTAAAAATAGACCATTGTCTTGTGCTGCATATTTTTCAGTGCATTGCACTGTCAAGCTTTAGTACAAATACATGACATACAGTTGGGAAAATACATTGACTTTCTTTTTAAAAATAACAAATACTGAGATATTAAACTAAAAGTCTGCACCAGCAAAAATAGAAAAGAAATATGTCCATTGTTCATGCCCTGAAATCCTCAAAGCACTAAGAAACCTACAATTGGAGTTTTTGCACTGTCAAATCTACTTTTACACTTATCTAGGACATTATCCCGTTAGCTTAATTCAACAATGTGTCCCGCTGACTTTGCATTTTGTACTTTAAAGTCATATGTTTCAGTGTAAATCTCTCCACCTATATTACAAAGCTTTTCCTCTTCAACATCATCTTGTAAAGCTGACTCGTGGTCTAACACACTTGTGCACAAAGCAATTAAAATAAATCTTTCTTGTATTGTTAATGGGTGGTAAAATAGAATATGTCCTAGCTATAAATTTCCAGACTTCTTTGATGTGCTAAATTAGTTTAAATATTAAATGCTACACTATATATTTTGTGGTGAGACAGGAAAGCTGTAAAACAGACATAATTCCTGAATTTAAGTTGTCCTCATTAGTCTGCAGGTAACTTTTTATTTGCAATATTAACTTGCAGTAAGCCAAGAAATCTTAAGCCATCTGAAGTATGGCACATTGTTATAATAGAAATATTTCCCAAGGCCCTTACAGTATTAAGAGGGATAAGAATTCAATGTTCCTGTCTTTCCTATGAAGATTGAATAACAGAGGGTCGGTCATAAGATGCCGTCAGATCTGCATTATGAGCCACAGAAATCTGGAGCATTTACCTATTTAAAGCACTGACAGTAGCTACTGCACCAAATAAGGATCTGCTATTTGCATTGTAGCCAGGCACGGAATGATTTTTTCCCCCAAAATGACAACCATCCAGGATGGATAGCTTTCAGAGAAACAGAGGAAATGACATTCAAATGAAAATGAAAATACAAATAGACTTGGCGACCCCCTGTCACTGAGCAAAATGTAAAAACGTACAGAAGCTCATGCCAATGATGGGGGTAGAAATAAGTTCCTGAGTTGAAAACTCCTCAGAGAACTTCAAACAAGGGACTCTGAGAACTAATGCTTTCTCACCAAAATTTTGTCAGTTATTTTTATGAGGAAAAGGAAATTTGAACAAATCTGATACCTGGCAATATTGACTCATGCAGTGGTGGGTGCTGCAGGGGGGCTTTTCCCCCTCCCAATTGCTTCTGGCCCTCTCTGTTGTCCTCCAGCCCCAGTTGCAGAGTTCTGGTCCCTGGCAACATGGCTTCAGGGCCCTGGTCCCCTTGTCCACCTGTCCCAGAAATCTCTGCTGCTGCTGCTGCCTGCTCTGATCCCTAACTGGCCCCCAGGTGCCGACTACCTCTCTGGCTTTCTATCCTTCTGCTCATCATCCCTGGCCCTGCTGCATCCCTATCCACCTCCTCAGGAAGGGATTAATTTGTCCCCTGACTTGTTACCGTTGAGTAAGTCTGGTGTGAAATTTGTATGTTTGTTAATTAACATTCCCTTCACTTTTCAACATCTGTGTGCGGAATAATTTTTTTATGGTTTGGGGTCAAGGGTTTCAGAATGTGGGAGGGGTTAAGGTCTGGGCAGAGAGTGGGTGCAGATTGATGCGGGCTGTAGGATGGGGTTGAGGCTCCAGTGGGGGCTGCAAAGGGAGCAGTTGCCACAGAGCCTGGCAATTCTAAGGGATCCACACTAGCAGCTGTGATGTCTAGAACCCCAGACCCTTTTGATTTATTGTTGGAGTGTGGCATCGCACACTCCATGCGGCTTTGAGGGCTGGGGGGATGTCCCAGTCCTACTCCTTCTGGGGACATAGACTGCCCCCCCACCTTGCTTCTGGCCCTGCGGTGGCTGTCAGCCCCGCTGGTTGGGGATGAGGGATTTGGGAGCAGTTTACCATGGGGCTGCAGTGGGGAGGGGACAGAGAGGACTTCCATCAGGCCTCTCTTGCCTCAGCAGGTGTCTCCCATAGACTGTGGCTGCTCTGGGGGAAGGGGGTTGTAGGAGAGACACCTCTCCCCACCCACAACAGGTTTGATAGGGCTGGGGGGAGGAGAGGCAGCTTTTCTCAGCTGCGGCAGCTCTGGCAGGTCAGGGGGAGAAGGACCTTCCCCCAGCCACAACAGCTCCATTGGGGCTGGAGGCAGGGGAGAGGTGCCTCTCCTCTCTGCATACCTATATGATTCTTAATAGTCTGCTATGTGGCTGCAAAGCTGAGAGAGAACTTAGTTGTTAATATCATTTTTCACTGCCTTCTATCTATCTAGCAAGTCTGCTGCTGTGAAAGCATCGTCTTTGTTTCTATTCTGTCTAGGGCCAGTAAAAACTGTACATTATTTTTACTGAGTCTGCAAAAAACCCCTACATAAATAAATTCCAATGATTTGGACATGCATATGTTCATGTTTACTTGTTTTGCCAAAAGTTACTTAAGTACTGTAAGACAAATTGTTAGAGCAGCCACCAGCAAGAATTGGTGGCTGCACTCTGAGACCACCAAAAATTTTGTTGTGAGAACCCCTACTCTAGATATTCCCTTCATAGAGGATGGCTGCCAATTTAATGATACAGAACCCTATGTATATTTGGGTAGTGAATATTACTGTATAGCTTTGAATATAAAACATTTAATTCGGTTGTAAAACAGCACATACCTTTCCCCAAAGTGCAACACAATTCTCCCAAGTAATTTAGTACTGACTCATCAGACTGTATGTAGAGAGAGAAATTAATAGCTTATTCTGATGTATTTTTGCCTATATCCTTTTAATTTATATATTATGTTACACACACACACACCAAACCAGCTTCTAAATTTACATCTTTCTTTACACAGTATAGAATTATATAGAAATCTTTTGTAAACTGGATGATATAAACTCAAAGGCTGCGTCTAGACTGGCATGATTTTGCGCAAAATCTTGCTGCCTGTCTACACTGGCCATGAATATTTGCGCAAGAACACTGACTTTGTAATGTACAAAATCAGTGGTTCTTGCATAAATCTCTAACGCTCGCTCAGGATAAGCCCTCTTGCGCAAGTATTCTTGCGCAAGAGAACCAATGTCAGCCGCGTTAATTTCTTGCGCAGAAAGCCCGATGGCTAAAATGGCCGCCGGGCTTTCTTCTTATAAAACATCTACACTGGCACGGATGCTTTTGCACAAAAGCAAATCTTTGCATAAGGCACATGCCAGTATAGACGCTCTCTTGCAAATACTTTTAACGGAAAAACTTTTCTGTTAAAAGTATTTGTGCAAAATCATGCCAGTCTAGACGCAGCCAAAGACTTTAACCATTCCATAATAAGCATTAAACATCACTTCTGATTCTGTAGAAAAGTACACCCAGCCACTATGCTCAAGGAGCCAGTCAGGTTCCTATATATGAATTGTCAGCAAAGCATCCTTTCAGCCTGATAAAATGTCCATGGGTTTAAGGCTACACTGTCATCTTATAATCCAGCCCAAGTAAAGGGCAGCATGTAACTGTGCAACCCAAGAGATGGGCAAGAACCAGGCTGTGACTGATATCAAGAAAGATGGTTGCCCAGATGGGCAAGTAGGCAGACATTTAGGATATTTTGAATCTTTTCTTGTCTTCTCTCACACCAGAAAGAGCATTCTAATTGGCTATTTTGATACATCCCAAATTTAAATATTTCTGGGCTTCTTCCAAAATAAGAGGGAGAGACTATAGCAGATTTTAAATTCAGTTTAAATACCTATGCTTGTGTGTATACATGTGTGGTCTTTACTGGACCCAGATTCTTGTCCGCTCATTTGTATAAATGTCAGGTACTAGACCAGACAATATTGGGAGTTGCTGGATATTCCCCACACAAATACAGCACAATATGCTATTTCACATAGCTGACAAGGGCATGGATTGAATCCACCAGTTTCCATTTTATGTCACTCTTAATAATCATAATGAATATTTGCATGTGCATGCTCTAGTTATGCTGGTCATGGTCATGCACCCTTGTCCATCTCACATTAATCTTAGCAATGTCAGTGTTCTAGTCCTAGTTTTCAGCATCTTACATATTTCTATACCTTACGAGTTCTTTTTAATGTCCCTAAATGTCTATAATCTTAGGACTTTTTAGAGCACCAGTACTTTGGACTGCGAGATTGGTAAGCCTCAGTACACAAAGAAATAAACTAAGAAGGCTCCCATGCTTCCCATATAATTTTTTAAGAACTCTGCCTTTTCACAATGAAAAACTATATAGTAACTATAGAATGCTTCTCCAAGCATGTTCAGTAGCTGATTTAACCCAGTATAACAAACATCACTCTGGTGGGATTTCGCTTTATATAGTCTAAAACACAGTTAAAGTAGATGCATTGCATAAAAAACATTCTTGATTTATACATGGTGGATTTTAATTAAATATTCTTTCATGGCTGAGTTTTTTGAAAACATCTGGCTTAAATGAAAAAAAGCATAAAAAATCACCTTTCTGGGGGACAATCCTATATATTCATGATATGTAACTCAGTTTTATTGTAGTCACTGATGTATATGATATTTACATTATATATAATTCACATAGTTGTTGTAACTATTTTTTTTCATTAAAATCTGGTATCAGTGCTCTGCAGAGAAACAGTTCAGCGTAATCAGAAGAAATCGTGTCTTTGCCCTCAGAATTGTCTGTCCCATTGTTCCCAACAGTGTATAAAATGCTACTTAATCACATTTCAAATATATTTGTTGGCAATTTCATTTTTTGTCTCACCTTGAGAGAGAAAAGTCAGACCTGATGCATATAATTTTATATCCTGCTATAATGGTTGGAATTCTACCTTGAATCACTTACCTGCATACAAAAAGGTCAGTCTGATCTGTAAATATAGTCTGTCACTGAGGCTATATCTACACTGCAGTACTATTTTGGGATACCGGAGGTATATTTGAAAGGAAGACAAACAGTTTGTATGCAATTCTCACTTTTCTTTCTTTGCATATGGAATTTCACATACAGAAATGGGGCCCCATGCTTTGATCAGTGGGAAAGGAAGGCACTCAGAACTTCCAAAATTTGAGCCTCTGTGGGTATGTTTACACTGAGATAAAACCTGCAGCACAGCCTCAGCTGGCCCCAGTAAGAACCAATGACAAGGCCAGGCTCCAAAGCCTACGATCAGAGCCAAAGTCAGAAGCCAGGAATAGGGGCCAACAGTTAGGCCCACATTATCTTCAGGGAGGCAAGATGAGGAAGGAGGGACAGAAGGGAGAGGCTGAGAACAATTAAGCAGAGGAGCTATCACTGCAGTGGGCCAGTACTTCAAGCAGCCATTTGACTGTCTCTGTCTTTTTGTCTTTCTTTTGCAGTGCTTCCTACAGCCAGGGGAGGTACCCAGAGTTGGGTCTGATCTTCCCCTGTGAGCAGTCATGCAGGGGAAGAACAAATCCTGTCCCTCCTGAGCATGGCTGGGACTAGCATCTAGAAGCCCCCAGCTGGGGCACTCCCAGCAGCACATGTGAGATTTGATCCAGCTCTACCTCTGGGAACTTTCGGTGGCTGGAAGAAGTTCCAAGGCTGCTGCTCAGCTGTGGACCTTCCTGCAGCAGGGGGTGGTACCTGGTGGGGGCCTAATCTCACAAGAGCAGCCTTGAAGAAGAAGAAGAGGAAGTCCCATCCCTTCCCATGTGGGGGACTAGCACCTGGAGCCAAGGGAACAGAAGTCCATGGCTGGAGTGCCTCCAGATCTGCTCATCCTGCCGCCTTCCAACAGATAGCTTTCATGGGAAGGGCTTATTTCACAATCTGTGACTCATTTTTCATGGCTGTAAATTTGGTAAGGCCCTAGTTATGTTCAGAGACCGTTGTTTTCACAGTACTATTTGTAGAGTTCAAGCGACTGGGTGTGTTTACACTGGGTGTGTTCCTTCACTTAATATGCTAACTAGGATCTAAATTCAGTGCTCTTCCTAGTCATTATCCACCCTGTCTCTCCGGTTTGTGCATGTTCTTTTTTTACCTAGTATTCCGATGAGCTGGTAGTTAAACAAGTCCAATTAAATGTAAAATGAGCATCGTGCATATTTGTTTACATTTCAGATTTGTGTAAGCATTGCGAGACAAGGGTAAATGATTCTCTTATATACCTCTTGTCAGGAAAGTTGAGAAATGTCCCCATTATTTAAAAAATACTTTGGTTAAGTTTCACAAAATTCTTGTCATTCTTCAACTATGGTTCAAATAGAATATTCTGTTCTGACAAAGAAACTCCTCTGTTTGGTGCTGGAGTTATGACAAAAGAGTATGAGATGTCACTGGAATAGTTAACATTTTTAAATGGCAAATATTACCTAGCACGTAAGCCATCAGTCCTCCATTACAGTAATCTGACAGTGATATCAGGAAGGAACCTTTTGGAAAATAATCACTTACATCATTTCACTAAGTTAAGTAGTGCTATTAAGGGCAAAACCATGGCCTCCTAGAAGTCAATGAGAATTTTACCACTGACCTCAATGGAGTCAAGGTTTTACTTAAGGTGTCCAAGAGTGACCTGTCCCTTTAAGGTGGGCTTAAAGATCAGATTCTGCCTGGTTTCTATCTAGCTGACTATTATTCTGGGACTGATAGTTCTCCAGGGTTCACGTGGTAACTGTAGGCCATGTAGTCCTGTATGCTGAGAAAGGGGACAGGAATAATAATCCTTTAATCACTGTCTGAGTGCCCATACTACCAAGCCCATTATTTTGAAATGAGGGGCTGGTTATTTTCAAAACTGCACTCCTGCTTTCCTCTGGGAATATCTCGAGATAGGTATTTTGAAATAGCATTAGTGTGGATCCTCTGGTGCTGCTATGTCGAAATAACTACTCCCCAGAGTCATTTGAAGTAATTACCCCCCAGTGCTTCCAGGGGCAAGTCAAGGTAGCGCGTCCACATTAACAGAGCCTGCCTCGGACTAATTTCAAGGTTCCCCATTAGTGGGGACAGACTATTTCAATTTTGTTATTTCAGGAGTTATTATTTCAAATTTATTTATTTCAAAATTAATTTCCTAGTGTAGATATGGCCTGTGAGTGAGACACACTTAAGGAGCAAAAGCTACTGTGGACCGCTTCCTTAAGGAAATCTAGAGAAAAGGTCTGCTGCTGGGTCCTCTGGGTAAAGGGCCTGGGAAAGGTGAAAATTGTGTGGAATGGGCTAAGTAAATAGTCTATTTATATATAGGGATTTTATGTTTTCCTCTGATGCATCCATCATTAGTCATGGTTACGAACAAGTTAATGGACAAGGGTGAAAATTGATATTTTCCATTCTGGAAGTTCTTATATTCTCATGACCTATAAGTAAGCTTGGCACAATTCAATTTAAAAAAAGTTTTGACAGAAAATATCAATGATTATTTTATATATTTTAATATTTGTATATATTTACATTTTCACAGTTGTGCAGAATGGTGTTTGGGGGGTGTCTTTTTCTTTTTGGTTTTTATCCATTTAAATGCTCTCGGTTGTGGGAAATTAAGTCAGACAATGGAGTGCTCAGACAATAAGTATTTAATGATAGAAAATGCTGAGTTTCAAAAAGTTGAAGCTTTTTAACCATAAAAAACACAAATGATCAACATCACATATCAAAATATTCAAAGTCAATGCCTTTAAAGCTAACTCTAATCTAAAGCAGCCTTTTTTCTTATATTTTTTCTATAAATTGCAATTATTTTTATGGAAGTATTTTTCTTTGGTTTTTATGTGTTTGATGAAACTGACATTTACTGATATTTACTGATAAAAATTGTATCTTTCTAAGCCTATGTATAACTCACTAGTAGCAAAGTATGTTCTAAGAACAAGTAAGCTATTGTGTTGTTGCACATAAGTGAAAATAAACTTTCTTGCCTTCTTCAGGTGTTTGATGTAGTTTACTATGGAAAGATATGACTTCTTTATGTTTATAGACTGCAGCCATTTGATAACTGGAAACAATGTTCTGGATTCCCATAAGTGCACCTGTAGATCGCCACTTTCATTTGTCATTATTTCTTGCTTATTGGCTGAAAGAGAACTATCTCCATTTGGCTGCTGTTTTATTTGGGGGAAGAAAGTTTGTCATTTCAAATTCTGAATAACTTGTTCCTTTGTGGCTGATCCATGCTTGAAATCGTGAAACATTATAGCCCCAGGGATTTTTTTCTTCTTCTTTCATTTCTTTCCTTATATTTTTCAAGTATTTATTTATCGCTGCTGGGTTTCCGTCAAATGAGACAGTTTTTTACAATTACATTTAAACTGGCATTACAGTAACTACAATCAGTGAGACAGCAAAGCTCTGCAATAAAATGAATGAGGTTGTATATTAGTCAAAGACTGAATTGACTGCTAGCATGCTTAAACTTCCTTTACTCTCTTAACAAAATTTCAAGATTCACAAGGTGAAAGTGGTATATTTTATTGGATCCTTATAAAATATTATGTCAGCACTATGTAATATAAGGAAAGAACAGAATGCTTGTTTTACCTTAAATAGCTTTAAGGCTTGCATCATGGGGACCCATAAAATGACCAGCAGCATTTAATGGAGCAAAGTCTGGTTGGTGGCACATTCTTATCCCAATACCCAGTGCTGATCTGCTAAGTGCAGCTTGTAAAGTGCACTGAGGTCATGAGATTGTTCTAGCCTTTTGTTAAAAAGAAACATTCACAAAGTACTGTAGCGTTTAGTTTTCCCTGTAAGATGTGTGCTTGAGCTGCTATGTATAAGAGATTAAAATACCTCCCAGCTGATTAGCAGCACCCACAGCTATGTGTTTTATTTCTACTGGTGGTGCACATATGCACACACCTTGGTGTGCATAACATTTATTCCACACGTGGATGGAAAAGATGTGAGGAAACATTGATAGGGATCATTTTTCTTTCAGCTGAACTAAGGTTGACATTTTTTCTATTTTTGTTTCTTTATGATTTTATGCTTTCTGCATTTTTTTTTCCTAGGGAACTTAATTGTGGGTTTTAATTTGAAAGATCTAGTCACCAGTTAGCTGTCAGACATTCTTTTTAGGTTAGATGTAAGTATGCTATGTATAAAATACCAGAACTTTTCCTTAACAATATCAATACTTATCACTCTAACAGTATCTTTCAACTGAGAATTTAAAAGCACTTCACTTATGTGGGTAATTATTAACCTTCTTTTAGAGGTGAAGTAATTGATGCACAGAGAGATTAAATGACTTGCCAAAGTCACAGTGCAAATCAAATAGCCTAGTTGCTTTGCTTTCCAGCCCTTCTCTACAACTTTTAGTGTATGTTCTCACTGAGCTCACTAGTGCATTTTTTTAAGGCTTCCAAAAAAAAGATTCTAGACTGGTACTTTGAGAATTAAGTGTTATATTTAGCCATGTTACAGAGCACTGAATTCTTTCTTCTGCTGTCTCAACCTTGTTCTATAGAGATCACCTCTAAGCGCAAAGGTGCAATTCAGTTTCCAGTTGTAATGGTGATTTTACAATGCTGACAATTCTCTATTGAATTGAGACCTTTGGAATGGGCCACTGAACAGACCTTGGATTGCAGTTACTTTTGGTCTCTACCCATCTAAAACAAAATTGAACTGGTGATAACCTAGAGGTGAAAGGTTCCTTATCCCATTACTGATCACTTTCACCCGGTAGTGCTTTCTTCTCTATCCATTTTCCCCAAACATAACTCATTTTTCTAGTGTAATATATATTGTATTCCTTCTGTGTATTTGGACTCAAATGACATTTTCTATATCGTAGGTGAAAAACATATCCTCGCAAATACTTGATAAATAAAAAGAGTGGGACTGGCATATGTGTTGGCTTAGAGCCTTTGCATTCATCTTAATAAAAATTACGAATGGGTTTCCTTTTGAGTGTTCAGTTTTGATCATTAAGGGTATGTCTACACAGCAAAGTTATTTCAAAATAACAGCTGTTATTTTGAAATAACTTTACTAGCATCTACACAGCCAAACTGCTATTTCTAAATTAATTTGAAATAGCGGAGCGCTTATTTCGAATTTGGTAAACCTCATTCCACGAAGAATAACGCCAATTTCGAAATAGCTATTTCGAAATAAGTGCTATGTAGACACTTCTTTCAAAATAGGGGACCTCCAGCCTTCCCAGGGTGCCCTGGTGGCCACTCCAGCCTCAACCAAGAACACTCCTCTCCCTCCCCCCTCTCCGGAGTCCTTACAGGGGTTGACTCTGGCCACAGTGCCTGTGCCAGCTCCAAGCCTGCCAGCACAGAGCCAGCAGTCACTGCCTCTGACCTAGTGGCCCCAAAACATGAGTCAGCAAGCCACTGGCAGCCAGCCCTCCACCACTCCTCAGCAGCAGTCTGAGAGCTTCCAGGAGCCTGCCAGGGCCCAGAGAAGACAGGCACTTTCCTGGTCCAGGGTGGAGATCATGGACCTTATTCAGGTTTGGGGGGATGCCCCTAACATCCATGATCTCCGCACTAGATGGAGGAACACGGCCATCTATGTCAGGATAGCTGCCAGCCTGGCCACCAAAGACCACATGCGAACCCAGGAGCAGGTCTGCATGAAAATCAAGTTGGTTCGGCAAGACCCCCCAACCCTGAGCCCTGAGCTTCCCCTCCCCCTTCTTCCCCTTGCTTCCGCCTTCCAGCTCCCTCCTCCCAGGTTTCCCCCTCCCCTCTCCCACCCTCTCTCTTCCCCTCTCCCGCCTCTTTTCCCCAGTCTCACCAGAGTTTCCTCCTCCCCCCTCCCCCAGTTTTGTTAAATAAAGAGCATTTGTGTTCATGAAAATACATGTATTTTATTTGACATCAGGAAGGGGGGTTAGGGAGGGGGTAAGTGGAAGGACGTGAGGGAGGAATGAGGCACAAGCCCCTAGTGGGGCAGACCAGGGAGGCTCTTAGTGCTCCTCAGGGCGGAAGCTCTCTCGCAGGGCCTCCTGGATACTGACAGCCCCCCCGATGGACCTCCCCGATGGCAGCCTGCAGAAAGTGCAGCCAGGCTCACAGCAACGCGTCCACGAGAAGCACCAGAGTGCCCATGGGGCAGCTCCGGCTCCATGTTGCAGAGTGCTGTGGTGTCCCGAGTGAGGGCAACCAGAGCATGCAGAGACAAAATGCTTGATGTCCCTCATCGAGGTAGGCAAGCAAGCAGGGAAAGCTGAGAACTGGCTGTCCAGGGGAGGTCCCTTTAAGCACAGGCCTCAGATAGCCTCAGGCAGCAGCCACACAAAGTAACTCCTGACCTGATGCCCTGCCGAACCTGGTTCCAGCCGGCCTTAAATGCGATTCAGCGTCCACTCAGTGTGGACGCACTCTTTTGAAATAGCAAAAAGCTATTTCAAAATGCATTCTGTGTGTAGACGCGTTATTTCGAAATAAGCTATTTCAAAATAATGCTGTAGTGTAGACATACCCATAGTTATTAAAGAAGACATTTCTGACCATAATACAGTGCAATTTTGCGTATCCAAGTGTCATGAAAGGATATGGAGAAATGGAATAAGTTTGTATAATTAATGGTATTTTCACCACCAAATATAATTCCTAATCTTAAAAAAACAGATGTCCCTGTAATGCATTTTTTCTATACATTTAGATCAGAAAAGCCTAAAGTTAATGTTGACAGGACAAATGCAGCCCATAATATTGAACAATGAAGCGTATTTCCAAATTAATTAATGGTATACCAATGTTATTTACATGCCTATTATTAGCATGATCAAGAATTTAACTGCATTTCCCTTCCAGTGTGTTGCACATGAGAGTTGAAATTCAGGCATCCATTATTTTGTGTGCACCAAGCTACCTGGAGCACTACATCTCCCATAATGCAAAGTGGGCATTCCCCTTTGACTAAAGTACATGGGGTATCACAGAAGTTGCATGCTGAGTGCATTATGGAAGCTGTATTCTAGTCAGGGAAGCCTGTCTCATTAGGGAGAATGCGGCTTCTAAGCTACAACTCCATAAGGCAATGTATCACAGTGGAAAAATACAGTTTAATGTTGACCTTGTTTAAAACTGTTGTGGGTCAGTTCAACAAACCAAAATAAATTGTTTCAACATTTTAGAATCAATTTTTTTTTTTTTTTAATTTCCAATCTGTGGAAAATTTCAACTTTTTGTTGAGTGAGATGAAAACAAATATTGGAGGCAGAAGTTCCAAATTACACTCCACTGTATTGCAATGTTATTGACACTGTATAAGACTGTCTCTGCCCCAAAGAGCTTATGTTTTAAAACTCAAATCTGTGCGACCCCAGAGCTAGAAGTCTTAGTGGAATAGAATGCTCTACCTCCTCTGTGAGAGGGAAGAAGCAAGCTCTGGCCAGCCTCACTTTCATGGATGAGATGAGTCAGTGCTAAGTGTTCTCTCTCTCAGGTGATAGGATGGGTAGTTTTTGCTCACATGGTCAAGGTCAAACTGATCACCGTATGTGGGGTCAGGAAGAAATGTTTTTCTTGGCGAGATTGGCAGTGATCTTGGGTATTTTTCACCTTCTTCTGCACGGTGTGTGTGTGGCTTAATTGCCAGGATTATCTGGGTATATTTCAATGAAACATTTTCTTGCCTTTGGAGGTGACTCAGTCATTGATGCATCTTGGCCATGCTCACTGCCATCCTGGGCCTCAAGCCACCCTAGGGACAGCCCTGGCTCCACCTATAATCTCACTAAGGCATGCACTGGTCTGTTTTCCTCTGGGCTATAATACTTTGGTCTAATTTCTGTTGTTGGGTTTAGTGTGCGGTTGCCAGGTGTTGTTGATGGCCTGTGATATACAGGAGGTCTGAGTTGTTGACCTGGCAGTCCCTTCTGGAGCTAACTATGTAAATCTATTAATTATCATGTTGCTTGTCTATAGTTCCATATATTGTGATTTTATTGCTTTGGCTGGAATCCCTCTGTTCTGACTACATAAATGATATTAAATTATCACTTCAACTGGACACTAAAACAGGCAGCTCTGGAAGAGAGTTGAGTTAGAGTTGGTCAGGAATTTTGCAACTAAATGTTTTTTCATTAGAAAATGATGATTCTTCAAAACAAAAACTGTTGGCAAGAGAGACTTGTTTTTGACAAATCTCCAGATTGAAAGTTTCATATTTTTATTTGAAATGAGTTCCTAATTAGAAATGTGAGGGTTTAAAATCTTTTTTAGTATAAATTAATTAATAAACAAGATAAAAAATGAAATAAAAAGTTTTGAAATTATCAAACTGAAATGTTGTGATTTAATCCAAAATGTTCTAGGGATTATTAGTTCATAAAATTTTTAGATTTTGACTTCTTGCTTTCTACTGTAATACAAATTATATATATACAAATAGATGATGCTGATGCAGTCCTCTTCTCAACTTGTTTTGTAAACAACAGATTACTTCAAAACAAGTACAGTAAGCCATGGGGCCCAATCCTGCTCACTCCTCAGTGAGTGAGAGCACACTGCCCCCATTAAGTTGTATGCTGCCACATCCCCTAAGAGCATCATCTTTAAAATCCCCAGTTCAGCATGTCACAGGTGCTAATGACTAAAGAATCATTTCACTAATCAGTGTATCTTTTACTGTCTCAAAATTTCCAATACAACTTTCAATCACAGCCCTCTCCCCTTCAAAGTATAAGCGTGTCTAGCTCAGTATTTATCCAGAACCCTGCAAGTTGCCTTTTCCTTCAACTTCCTCTTTTAGTTTCATTTTGACAAGTTTCTGTTAGTCTCTTCTTCCCTACTGAGTCATTTGCTTTTGAATTACTCAGCCTCTCTCTGCTTTCAGCTGGGCTCTATTCCAGACACTTTCATGGAAATATGTTGCTTTGATTTAATAATGATTTGTTTTCCTGGGCTTGTTATTTGAACTACTGGTAGTTTATTTCCTCCTGATTTTCAGATAAATCTACCATGTAACTATAGCAAGCAATTGGGGTTTGTGAAGCTTAGCAGTATAATATTGTGGGAGCTCAGGCTAAGACAGAGGCAGGTGCTATTTATGCAGGACTCATTACTGTGTTAGTATACAGGCTGATTGTTACATAGTCTCCAATCTAGTTTAGGTAAGGCTGGCTGCACAGATTGTCCAAGGTGTACACCCAGCCAAATATCACAGAGAGGGGGCCAAAAGTCAACCCTGATGTAACTTCAGTTATACAAATGCACTAACAATAAGGATGAATTAGCCCAGCAAAAGTCATTTAAGTTTCAGATCATGGCAGAATGCTATATATCTCCTAATACATGCAACCAAAGAAAAGCATATGATTATTCCTAATCATTTACCACATCTCTTCCTTGCAGAATGAATGATTATTTACTATATATTTTAGAGAGTTGGTGCATCTGTCTGTCTCTCATCTTGCTGGCCTAGACACAGCTGATGTAGGTTACCACATGTTGTTGATAAAACACAGCCTTCTCTTATACACAGTGGCTGTGTCTAGACTGGCCAGTTTTTTTGGAAAATCAGCCACTTTTCTGGAAAAACTGGCCAGCTGTCTACACTGGCCGCTTGAATTTCCGCAAAAGCACTGACTTCCTGCTGTAAGAAATCAGTGCTTTTTGTGGAAATACTATGCTGCTCCCGTTCGGGCAAAAGTCCCTTTTGCGCAAAAGGGCAAGTGTAGACAGCTGAGATTTGTTTTTCGCAAAAGCGCGTCTAGATTAGCCACGGACGCTTTTCCGCAAAAAGTGCTTTTGCGCAAAAGCGTCCGTGCCAATCTAGATGCTCTTTTCCGAAAATGCTTTTAACAGAAAACTTTTCCATTAAAAGCATTTCCGGAAAATCATGCCATTGTAGACGTAGCCAGTGTGTGGTTTTCCCAGTATCAATATACAGTAAAACTCCAATAGTCCGGCATCCAATAGTCCGGCACTCCTGATAGTCCTGCATCAAAATGGCAAGAGCCTAGTGAGTGAGCTTTGTCAAAAAATGAGTCACAAGGTAACAGCGGCAGCAGCTGAACTGAGCAAAAAGGGTAAAAAAGGCTTAAAAAAACTAAAACATTACAGTATACTGCATACAGTATGTACAATAAAAAGGGTTAAGAACACTTTATATACAGTATATAATGTATACAGTATATATATAACCTGCTTATAGTGCCTCCTGATAGTCCGGCATATCTGATAATCCTGCACCACCTAAGTCCCATAGGTTCCGGATTATCGGAAGTCTACTGTAGTATGGTCTAGCATTATGGAGCAGAATATGGCTGGTTGAATAAAAGGGGAGAGCTTGGGGTTGTTATTACTTCTCAGGAGTATCTTCAGTAGGTTTTATTTTAATTTGCTAGGGGTGACGGTTGCATGCTAAGAAGACAGTTTCAAGGAAATAAAACATTCGCAATATTCTTATAGGTAGGTCTTCTCTTTAAGCCTACACATTATTCTACAGTTTTATTTCAATCTGTTGATTAGATCTATATTGTGATGTAAAGTTCACAGAGACCTACAAGGTTCTGTAATGGGCATAGATATCTCTGGTACTTATTGTAATGCAAACATTGACTTTTGGCTAGCTCTCATTATGTCTGAGTCAATGGAGTAGAGGGTAGCCATTTCAATTTACTTAGAAATAATTAAGGATTGATATTTTTCATGGCAGTTTTTAAATTAAAGTGATTGATCAAGTAAAAGTTCTAGTAAGTCTTTTTTAAAATATAATCTTTCCTTAATATTTTACCTCTCTACATGTTGCTCTTGTTCTTGATGGTCCGATATTGCAGCAGTAATTGTCACACCATTTTTTCTGCATATCTTTGTCTGTATTGTCTCATTTCTCACATTGCAATGTATAAAGGAATAAAATACAGAGTTAAAGGGGATAATGTTGTGATAAACTTGAGAGGTTATTGTAATGTGATGTATTTCAAGAATGGTGGCAGGAAACTGACAAGCAGGGGTGAATGGAAGGCTGAAAAATAAGGGAGCTGGGCCAGTAGGAGGGAAATGATACACATTGTGTCCCTGGGGACAGAGACACAATGTGAATATATACTGTCTGTGTTTTGATTGTACCATTAGTTGTAATAGTTCACTTGGAAAGGTAGAATGAGCAGTCCATAGTCATCTTTGTGGCTATCTGACTGTCAAAGCAATCCAGAGATTTAGATAGGCCTACTGTCTCACTTTTCAGGCAATCCAGTAGGGAGATGTTTGCAGATGAGTAGTAATGATTCTGTATCATTCATCACCATATGTTTGCATAGGAAACTATCCCAGAGTGGCTGGTACTACCCTAGTCTGCTGGACCGGGAGCCCTCTATAACTTCATAGGAGATTCCCACTGTGAGAGAAGGTTTTGAGTATTGTACACACATCTCCTTAAAACTGAAATACAGTTTATAGATAGTTTTTATCTTATCTTTTCAAAATATCTGCATTTGATCTGACACTGCAGACACCATGACCTGTATGTTACTGTTAAAAAGCAGCATTGCAAGTAGGGGAAATCTTACCTTCAGGCTTCTATTGTCCTTAACTTGACTGCTTTTTCTGCCCTCTCATTCTGTGGATTTTTTTCTGCTGGGAAAAAAGGTATCTATCCTCACTGAGACTTAAGGTAAAAGTAAATCAATTTTTATTAACTGACTTCTTCAGGAAGAAAAATATAGATAAGAATTATTTTGGTTTTGCTAGATGCTGTCCTTAAAAAAAAAAATGTGCCAACGAACAATCAAAAAAACCTTAGCAGTGACCAGCCCTTGGATTAAAAATAGTTTATTGATTTCAAACTACAATTTTAAGAAGACTCCCAAATCTGTGTTAGCACACCTACTTTTTCTCTTAAAACTTCCTGGAGTTATAAGAGGAAAAAAGATCCAAAAGGGAAAACCACTTGATGAGATGTAAACAGCCCACAAGAACAAATCTAAAGATTCAAGTTTACCAGATTACCAAAATAATAAGGAAATCTGGAGCGTAGCATGCTTTAAATTTGCATTCATTAATTAGAAAAGGTAAATGTCTTGTCCAGGTCAATAGTGCTCTCATGCAACCATTTTTCTGCTATAAATATCAAAATATGTTATAATTACAAATTTAAGGTACCATTGCCATAGTACCTGAGCACCTAACAATCTTTAATGAACTTATCATCACAGCATCCTTTAAGCATGTTGGGGTGTTACTCCATTTTAGAGGCATAGAGAAATGATTCAATTGACTCCAGCAAATACATCGTCTGGCAAGGACTTCAATATCTTATAACTCTTAGGCTAGTGCCCTGACCACTGGACAGTCCTTCCTCTCAGCTACAAAGGGTAACTGAGGCAGAGTAGTGAAGTGACTTGCCCATAGTCACACACTGCATCAGCTGGTGCCGCAATTCTGGAAGATCTAAATCCTTTCCACTCCGCTTTGAGAGTAAAGGGAAGGGAGGAATTGGTTCTATTTGATTTATACCAAATGTAAAACATATTTACCTCTGGAAAATATAAATGAATTAATGGGGAGTTTAATTGTATTTTGAGTTCAGGATTTCTACAATGTGTGCTTGTTTGCACATTTTAACTTCTTAGTTAAATTTTATCTATTCACAGTTGTGTTTGGAGTGGAATGTAGTGCTCTTAGCAGTCTAAAGACTCATAAAATGCCTAACCATATGTTTTCATGCTCTTCAGTGTTTAGTACAAAATTCAAAGTGTTCTTCAAAATATTCTTAGATTCATAACCAAATGTTGATGTCACATTATAAATACTGCACAACAACATTAAAAATTATTTTTTCTTAGACGCCACAGCATTTTCATATTAATAGAGAAACAATGGTGAAATAACAGGTAGGAAAGCAGAAAGAAACAAATGATGCCTATTTTTTTGTCATGTATGCACCATTTATTTTCCCACTGATACATTATGATTATACAATTACATTAAATTTCATAAGCTAAGCAGGGTCAGGCCAGGACAGTACTAGATCAACAAGGCTACATCTACGCTGCAGTACTATTTCGGGATACCAAAGGTATCCCGAACTAGCTATTCCACATCTTTTGAGTACACCTGTTGTATCGAAATATTGCGGGCTCGCTATTCTGATGTCCCTGTAAATCTCATTCCAGGAGGAGTAAGGGATGTTTCAGAATAGCAATTTATTTCAAAATAATTGTTGTGTAGACAGCGCCAAATTTTGAAATAAGCTATTTCAAAATAACATTGAAATAAAATACACAATGTGCGTAGCTCAAATTACGTATCTTATTTTGACCCACGGTGCAGTGTACATGAGAGAGACCTTAAAAAAACAAGTCCAAGAGCTACAAGAAGTTGTGTTGATGATTCAAGACTTCTTTTTCAGAGTTGGCATTTATCCAGCTTGGTGGATAGATGTGCTATGCTTCTGGAGCTAGGATTTCAAATGAGACATAAGTCCAAACTCCGAATCTCTTAGGACCATTAAGGATATCATAATTTTTTTATGTTATTTTCTATTATGTGCACAAGAATCCATATTTAACATTTTTTCCCAAATTCATTATATTTGTAGTCTTTAGAATCACTTTGTTTACTTTCTTTCTGCTCCCTAAAATAATATGTAAAAATGTTCTAAGATAGTTGGGAAAAAAATGCAAGAATTGCTGATATTGCAAAAAAAAAAAAAAAAGGCCATCATCTTGGTATGGATAAATTTTCACATAGTTAGCTGCTGTAATGAGATCTACCACATCAAGCAAAAATCAAAGAAAATCTATTTAAACAAGGTTTTGGTCATATCTGAGTTGGAAATGAGTTTCTAGTTTTACATCTCAATTATATCTGTAGAAAGTAGGGTTCCTACTTAGAGATTCATATCTATGCCCCAGGAAATTTTATGGGATTTAGAATTAAGATCCAAAATTTGGCCAAGATATCAATAGATACTGGATCAAAATCCTACCCTCTTTGAAATAAATGGGACAGTAGTGGTGTAAAACTACTCCAAATTAATAGAGTACAAAACCATTCTCCAGCAAAATAAAAGCTTGCTGCTAGACTTTGCCACTGCAGCTATTGAAATACAGGGAATGTTTTTTTTTCTGTTCTAACAATCACAAAATCATAGTTAGCAGAGTTATTAGCCATAGTGCATTGGTAATCAGGCCATGCATCTTATAAATTAGAACTGGCAAAAATGGTAATTTTTGTCCCCAAACAATTTAGTTTGAAATTTCATACTTTTTTCATCAGGAGTGGGGAAAATTTTCAGTCAAAATTGAACATTGTGATTATCGAGGCTGTTTCTTTACTTACCTCCTTTCTTTTTCTCTTTCGGAAGGGTGGGAAAAGGAGAAAGAGGGGAGAAGAACTAAATATGAAAACTTGACGTTTTTTATTCTGTGCTAAAATTAAACATTTTTTTATTTTGAGAAAAATATCAGAAAAGTTCAAATAACAGAATTGTTTGTGGGGAAAAAATCCTTGTATAATTCAAAAAGCTATATTTTTGGGGGGAGGAGACTGCTATTATCTAAATATCAGACCTATGGACCAACCCCTGTGAAGAACTCTCTACTTTTCAGAAAGCCACACATGACAAAAACTTTCCAAGACAGAATACATCATTCAAGACTGGTTGGAATTAATTGAATTTCAGAGTTCTCTGTATGCTATCAATCACTTGCACTGAAGGACTAGATGAGTGCAGAATGGCCTAGGCCTCACACTGTGCAAAGATGGCATTGCAGCCCCCATCCTTTCCTTTCCTTAGCCCGGCTGAGAGCTGCTCTGAAGAAGTGTGTCAGGATTTGGCTCCAAATACAAATAAATCCATATAAATGAGGAATTAGAAATCAACCTCTGCACAAATATTTAAAGTTATATAGTGAAATCAATAATTCATATAGAATCTGTCTTCTGTTATTCTGAGCAAAAGCTAATCATAATTGGGTAGTATAAAGGATATGAAACACTCTCTAGTACAATCAATTTTTTCCAATCTTCTTCATCATTACACATTAGGAAAAAAATCAACATCCTGTCTGCCAGCTAAGATCTATCATTTATCTCATAAAAGAAACAAAGTAAACTAATAGCAGGAAATGTGTTTTACCTGGGTTGATAATTAGAATTTGGTTCAGACAAGTCTACACTTTGCCTGTCATGGAACAGGGGTTTAAACTTGAGGCTCCGGGGCTATAGTTGTGATTGAGAGAGACCCACTGGAGAGTACCCTATAACTGAGTAGTGAGGGCACTCACCTGCAATGTAGGTGGCCCAAGTTCCAATCCCTGCTCCACATGGGGCTGTAGAGGGACTTGGGTAAGTGCTTTAGCCTAGCCATTGGGATATCAGTCCAAAACACATCATTACTTTTGTTTTGTTTTCTGAGGAAACTGAAATTTGGGGTTTGAGTGGATCCAGAATGATTTTTCCAACTAAGCATGTGAACCAAAAATCAATTATTCACCTAATTAATTATAATGATAAAAAAAAGATTTTTGAGCACATCTTGCATTCTTTGGGTCACTTCTGGTCTCGGTGAATCCATTAGACATCAGGGGTAACTTGGATGGAATTATTCCAGTGTTTCAACAGGAGAAGGGAGCTTGGAGTCTGGCCATTACCTAGTCTATCTTCTCTTGGGGATATTAAGGAAATGGGGAAAGAAAGAAGGCAGTAATTTTTCACAAAAATGCATAGTTTCAATAATATGCACATTTCAGGCTGAGTTAATTTGCATCCAATTTTCATTCACCAGTGGCAGATTTACAGTAGCTCTTTTAACCACTTCTAAATTAATTCATTTCCAAAATAAAGAGTCCTGCAATTAGTGTCATCATACAGTTTAGATACTAGTCTTTCATAGAAATACTTTTTTGCTAAATCCCATAATACTTTTTTACTCAACTGGTTTTGGTTCTGCTCTCAAAGACTGAGTAAATTCTATTTTGCCAACCATAACATGGTTTTTCTTTGATAGGTCTGAAACTTAGGTGGCCTATTAAAAAAATAAAACACATTTAAGGCAGCAGAATCTATTGTCAATAAACTCTTCCTCCAGGAACAAAAGCAATGTTATTAAGATTGCTCCCTGTGTAAACCTTAATGCTTGGATATTCCCAACGTGTGTTTGAAATTTAACTAGGGAACAAGAATACCACCAGCAACACTCTACTTACCTTGCAGACAAAAAAAAAATACAGTTAAGATCAAATCCAGTATATCCCATGTAATAAATGTCATAATTCATTAATTTTATATTTCTAGGGCAACTGGGCTCCATTGATGTCAAGGTAATTTCATTCTTTTATGTCAGCAGTGAATTTGTCCCTACCTCTTTAACTTTACTGCAGGTTGCATAGACCAGACCAATTTTTTTATATCTAGCTTCCACATCCTTCTCTTATATGTATGTAGAAAATGTTGTGAATCATCTGCATCTAAAGTACTTGGGTGGAAATTAAAATGTTGTAACCAGATCTTTCTACATAATATTTAGTAATTTACCAAAAAATGCACAATGTTTGCTGAGGACAAGAACCCAGTCCTTTAACTGGGAAGCTGCAGTTGCTGGATTTCTCCCAGTGCTGTTGGCTTACGTTATACTAACACATGTTGGGCACACTATAGTATTCATCCTTACACACTTGTCAACCAGTTTAGTTATCTGAGCAACATTTACCTGTATGGCTAAGGCATAATTGCCAAGATTATAAAGGGGACCATTGTACAAAAAATATTCAATATATTAACCAACCACCTCCTTTTCTGTATTCAAATCCTTCCTAAAAGCTTTGGCTACAAAATCTATGTGAAATAAGGGGGAGAAAATCATCTTTATAAAGGGAACCAATCACACCATCAAGCTGCATGTATTGCTTAATTGAGTAACCACATTATTTATTTGTATTTTGTTACGTTTTCTCTCTCCTCTCCTCTCTCTCGTCTCTGTTTTAACTTTCACTTCTAGTACCAAATCAAATCCTGCCTCACATGTAACCATAGTTGCAATTCTTGCTTTGGTCTGATCTTCCATGTATATGTTCACCAGCAGCATTTCCTGAATCTTCATACCCTGACAGTAGCATCAGACATCAGTGTCAAATCAAAGTCATGTGCTTTTCAGGGCCAAAACTTCACCTGCATTTGTTTGTGAGGCATCTAGTACATTTCTGGGCTCTTCAAAAATAATAATTACAGCTGGGTAGGAAATGGTATTTTTTCCACATGTAAAATGTTTTGATTGGCTTTGCCAGTCATAGACTGAAACACTTTCAGTTGTTTGACCAAAAAGAAATAATGAAAACTGATTTTCTTTCATCAAAATAGCCAGTTAGACCAAAAAGCTGTATGCATTCAAAACACTGAGGAGAGATTTTCAGTGCCTCGTAGTGATAATGATATTTTTGGAAAGGGTTGGTAATTTTCCCTTAGTGCCCTCAACTCAGTTACATGCATCTGAATCTTCATGTCCAGGAATGTACCACTTTTATGCATTTTCAATAGAAAATATAAATTACATTCATTTGAGTCTGATATTACTATATATGAAGAGTGATACATTCTACAGGTCCCTGGAGTCATCCAAGAATCAAAGACTTACACTGGCACCAGTGTCTGCTGTGTTTCAAAGATGGATCGGCAAAGGTGCAACATAAAGCTGCTTGAACTAACTCTCTCACTCTCTCTCTTTTGATTAAACAGGATCAAACTGGATTATCAATTTGGCCTTAACTATAAATGAACTAGCCACCTCAATCAATGACAAGGCAGACTTTTTTTCTTTTTGGTGTAACTGATCTTTTACTGATTAAAAATAACTCATATTCATGAATTGGACAAGGTATCAAATAGCTTATCTTCTGTAAATTTTCAGTGTGGATAGTAAGAATTTTTCATTGTTCTCTTTTAAGAATACATTTTATTTGGAGTAGTTCATTGTGGTTTCCAAATTACTGTGCTGATTAATTGGGGAAGCCTATTGGGAAGAATGACCCCAGGCAAACTTTAGCTCCGGTATATTTTATTCATAGCAGTTGTAAGAGAAAGAGGTGCATATTTCCCCCTTACTAAGGCTGGAAATCTTATTGCGCCTGACCTGTGGTCATGGGATGGCAAACATTTGACCACGACTGCCCTGAGGTTCATTAGCTTTCCAGCAAATTCAGACAATGTTACTGGAACAAAGCTTAATGGAAGAGAGTTGAAGTGTCTGAGGGAAAATAATGAATTTGTTGTGAATATTCCTCTTGTTTGGACAGAGTTCAGCAGACAGAGCATTTCACTTTTTAAATGCATGACCTTGTTATTGCCCCTGTGGTGTCACATGCCAACCTGTGCCTGTCGAAAGATGCATAATGAAAAGGATCAGCTCTTCTATCCTTCCGACTGAATGTGTTACATATTTCCTTTTATTCTCCACATTCAATTCATTCATGTACAGTACAGAGGCCATACAATTCCTTTAAGGTGTTACTGGTCCCTAATGCTCCATAAGGAAGTACCTAAAGTAAAGTGGGTTAAAGCTTATTTTGGTATCTGAAGGCAGGAAAGTACTGTAATTTAGCGAATATAACCCGCACCCAAATATACCCCGGGGTTTTTTCTATTTGAGTAAAAAAAATCTTGTATACCCTGTGCACGAATATAACCCACGGGGTATACAAGACTTTTCTGTGCTGGGGGTATATTTGCTGAGGGTATATTTATGGTGTGTGGGGGGTGGGGATTAGCCACTAACTGCCCCAGGTTTCAGCGCAGCCGCCAGCCTCTGGGCGGGGGAGCGCTCATAGCACAGGTTCCTCTGCAGGCGCAGGAAGGGGCAGGAGGAGCAGGACCCACCAACCTCCGGGCGGGGGAGCGCTCACCACCCAGTTCCTGTGCAGCTGCAGGAAGAGGCAGAGAGATGAGCGCTCCCCTGTCCCTTCCTGTGGCAGTGCAGGAACCGGGGGGTGAGCGCTCACCCGCTCGGAGGCTGGAGGCTGGCGGGCAGGAACCGGGGGATGAGCGCTCCCCTGCCCCTTCCTGCGGCTGCGCAGGAACCGGGGAGTGAATGCTCCCCCACCCGGAGGCTGGAGGCTAGCGGCTGTGCAGCCACAGGAAGAGGCGACTCACCTCACCTGGTGAGTAAAAAAAATTCTGTATACCCCGCACCCGAGTATACCCCGCGGTGGGGGTGCGGGGTTTGTAAAAATGAATATAACCCGCGGGTTATATTTGCTAAATTACAGTAGTTTAAAGCCGCTTTTGAAGATCAGTGTTTCTGCAGGTGACTGTGTTTCTAAAAATGAGGCATCAAAGATACTGTAAATCAACACCTCACAACTTTGTCAAATCAGGGACTGCTTCTTAAGGTATAGCACCTGTCAAGAAGCATCTCTTCTTTCCTGTTGCCACTATATTGCATGCTTACATCAAAACAGAATATTAGAACAGAATATCAAAAAGACAACATGAAAATAAACCCAGCTTAATGGATGGATGCAGCTGCATGGTTATCACTGACCCCTGGTTTTGTGCATCTGTTGTTTATTTCCATTCTTTGTAGAAGCAGGATTTTATATATTTATTAACACCTGATTTTCTTCCATTATCTGCAGATTCCACAGCTCTGATTTTTCCAAGCCAGTAGTTTGGTTCATGCCTCCCTTATTACTGCTATGTTTGTAGTGTTGTCAACAAATTTGATTATGGTTGAAATTTTGTCTGTCATTGAGAGAGGGACTTGTTCCATAGACTTCAGCACCAGGACAGCAATCCAAGCTGGTGAATGCTTTCAGGGGACACCATCATAAATAAAAGAGAGTTCTGCTTGAAGACTGAATGCACAACTGGAAGTTTCTGGGATGATGACTGTACCCTATTCTATTTCAAAGGCTCAGAGGGGTAGTTGTGTTAGTCTGTAACTTAAAAAAAATAAACATAACGAGTGGTCTTGTAGCATATTAGAGACTAACAAAAAATATAGATGGTGTCATGAGCTTTCGTGGGCACAGCCCTCTTCTTCAGATCATGAGTGAAACAAGAGGCACAGAGGGGCACAGAAACCCAAAAAATTTAAAGCAGAAAAAGAGTGGAGATGGGGAAGAGAAAAAAACCTGTCGATTATAGTGACCGTACAAAATGAGGCTAATAGAGTGGGCTGTAAGTGTCTGATACTTAGCTTTTGATTTCATCTGGGTGTTGAATATAACAGCACATCGAGGTAATGTCTTTGTTCAGTCCTGGGTAAACATGTCAAGTTTGCATATGAAGGCCAGTTCCACAGTCTCTCTCTCTAGTTGGTGCCTGAAATGACGCTGCAAGAAAACGGCTACTTTTAAATCCATTAATGCAGTGTTTCTCAAACTGTGGGTCGTGACCCCCTTGGGGGTCGCGAGCAATTTACAGGGGGGTCACAGCTGGATCCATTTTTTTTAAGCAAAAATTTGTCTCTCCCCGGCATCTCAGTTGCCAGGTGTCCGGTTTTCACCCGGACCTCTGCCGCATCTGACAGGAGCGGAGGAGTGAGGAGCGCCGCAGAGTCTAGAGAAGGGGGGGCAGGAGGGGGCAGTTGCCAGGCACCACGCTAGGGGGGTGCCAGGCTGGGTGGGAGCGGAGCGCACACTGATCTGGCCCACGTGACCAGCAGAGACCGGCAGCTGGCCACGTGATGCCTCCCCTACAAGCTGCGAGCTGAGGCAGCCGGGCCAGGTGGCAGGAGCAGCCACTTTAAAAGTAAGATTGTTCCTCTGTGCCTGGCTCTGCGGGGCGGGGAGGAGAGATTTGATTGGAGCTGGGCTCCCGATGCTGAGGATGCCTGCCTCAGGGGGAGGCGGGAGTGCACTGGGATGTGGGAGCGCTAGGGGGGCCTGGCTCTGAGGCAGGGGTGAGTGCATTGGGATGGGGAGACTGGGGGGCATGGCTCAGGAGGAGTGGTGGGTGAATTGTCGGTTAGTGTGCAGTCCCAAACTGGATAAAGTGGTGCAACTTTTGCTTAACTGGGGGTTATATTCGTGCGTGGGGTATACAACTTTGGAGCAGTAAAGGTGGGAGGTCACACAAATTCATTTAGCATTTTAGGGGGTTGCAGTATCACAAAGTTTGAAAACCCCTGCATTAATGAGTGCCCGGGCAGTTAAAATGTTCCCCAACAGGTTTCTTCATGTTACCATTTCAAATATCTGATTTATGTCCACTAATCCTTTGTCATAGAGACTGTCCAGTTTGGCCAATATACATGGCAGAGAGACATTGCTGGCACATTAGAGGATGTGCAGTTGTATGAGCCTCTGATATGGTGGTTTATGTGGTTAGGTCCTATGATGATGTCACTTGTATAGATGTGTGGACAGAGTTGACAATGGAGTTTTTTTCAGGGGTAGGTTCCTGGGTGAGTATGTTTGAGGTGTGATGTGTGGTTGCTGGAAAGAATTTGTGTCAGGTTAGGGGATTGTCTGTAGGTGAGGATTAGCCTGTCTCCCAAGGCTTGTGAGAGGGTCTATTAGCCTCATTTAAAAAAGATACTATAATTGACAGGTTTTTTTCCTTTCTCCTCTCCCTCTCCCCTCTTTTTCTGTTTTAAATTTTTGGGGTTTCTGTACCTCTTGCTCAACTTAACATCTGAAGAAGTGGGTTGTCCCCATGAAATCTCATACTATCAATATTTTTTGTTAGTCTCTAAGGGCATGTGTACATTAGGAAATTATTTCAAAATAACTTATTTCAAAATAGCATGTCCACACTATAGGGAAGCCTTGAAATTAGTCCGAAGTGGGCTCCTGTAATGTGGTTGTGCTACCTCAACTTAGAGCCCCATGAGGCACTGGGGAGTAATTACATTGAATGACTGTGGGGAGTAGTTATTTCAAAATAGCAGCAGTGGAGCATCCACATACCGCTATTTCAAAATAACTGTTTTGAAATAAACATTATTCCTTGTTATTATTAAAGCAGGAGTTATTATTTCAAAATAAACAGCCCATTATTTTGAAATAACAGGTTTGGTAGTGTGGACGCTCTGCTTGTTGTTTCAAAATAAGAGGAGTTATTTCGAAATATGGGGAGCGTAGACCAAGGCTAAGGCTCTACAGGACCACTCTCTATTCTATTTGTTCATGCTTTACCATCATTGATGGAACTTAGTCTCCCTGAGATCCCAGAAATGCTCTGCTGACAACACAGTGGTCCAAAGTCCCGTGTTTGATCATCACTGGATTATTCCAGTAGCAACCCACTTTTTACCTCTCCTTTAGAATGAGACCGAATGTATGGTGGGAAACTATGACGGGGTGAGATTCTGAAAGTCACAATTCCCTCCGCAGTCAGCACTTGGAGTGCCACCGCTTCTAACTCAGGCTGTAAAGCCTGCCTGAGCCATCACCTTTAATTACAACTGATGCAACAGTAATTTGTCTCCTGTAGTTTATTTGCTTGCTGACCTACAAACACCACTATCAGTCCCAGGCAGAAGATGTCTTTTGGCTTTCATGAATCTTTGTGACCCCAAAGCTTGTGTGAGAGAACAAGAAGGGAAAACTTCAGCACTCTCACCTGTCAGTAGACTGTCCATTTGGCATTCAGCCTGGAAACTTGCAAACTCAATTAAATGCACATATGGTCCATAGTCGGCAGAATCAGTCTTTGCCAGTGTACATTCCTCTTCTGGCATTTCCAAACTTCACTTGTGCTAGATAGCTTTTCTGGAGAAATGAGAGTACCACTTCTCTAATAGCATTAGCTCAGCATATTGTCTCCTGTGCCCTGCAAGAATACAGGGAATGCTGCCAAGATGAACATCAGTGTGAACTCCATGGGGGTGATTTTGCTATTGAGGAGCTTTTGTTGAGAACGACAGGTATGGAGACACCTAGTCTTAATGAGCAGTACTGGTAGAATTAATAAATCTTCTCAGTACTCTCTGAAGCAGCTGCTCTCTTTTTGAAATAACGAGCATATGGTTTCATCGTATTTCATTGATTTGATCCCCTTCAGCGAAAGAAATATTTCAGTGGAATGCAAACAACTTACAGAAGTTTGGCACATTTCTCAAGCCCTTTTATTTTCCCTGCCTAAACAGAAAGCTGCCTAGCATGTAAAAGGCAGAGCCGCAGGCAGCATTCAGATTCCTTAATAGGGGTTGCAGCAGTGGGTGATGGAATCTCTGACAATAATGAGGACTCAAATGTTCCTTGAAGTGACAGTGCCGGGAATCCCCTTAAAAATTGTAACTAGTGTGAACAAATTTGAGTGAAAACGTTTGCTCTACATTGAGGATGGATTGGGCACCTACTCTAGTTAGCTCTCATGTTACAGATCCCTATGAAGCAGAGCAAACCAGAATTAGTTTAAGCTAACCTATTTCAAAATTCATCCAAACGAAATGGCAGGAAGATGATTTTTTTTTGTTACTTTCGGTAACCAGGTCTAAACGTGCCATTCTGATCATCAGCAAATAACAAGACTATTTTATTTTCCCAGGAGCCAAAGCTCTTCCCCTTACTGGAATGAAAGTCATGAAGGTGGATTGTTTGTATTGTTTTAAGATTCACTGAAAACTGGTTTCTTGGCATTGTTTACAAGGTTTAATATTAAAATGGTGTTAATTCTAAATTAGGTACTTTCTAATTCAGATTGTAATGCCTTCAGTAGTCTTGTGAGTAGTCTCAATGAAATCAAAGAGACCAGTTGTTGAAAAAAGATGCTATTTGACAGGAGAAAGAGTAAAGGGTCATCCTATCCCTGATGTCTGAAATCCTATTGCTTGTTACTCTCTTCCCATTCATTAAAAATGATAACAAAACACCGAATGTTTTCTGGCTTTTCCAAAATAAATTGATATTATTTAATACATTTATAAGCTGAAGTATTTGGGGCTATTATATCAAAGTATTATAATATTGTTGAGGTTATTTTAGATCCCTTCCCTCCGATTCTGTTTCTTAGCGCCTTTTTAAAAATCTGCTTTTAAGAAGCCTTTTTGGGAGCCATAAACATTTTCAAATAATGACAGCTGGAAAAAAATCCAGTTGTTTTGTGATTAATTGCTGTGTAACTTTTTATTAATCATGAATGTGCATTATAGCATCTTCACACCACTGTTATTTGGAAGGTTAACTCCCAAACCTAACAAGGCAGATTAGCTTTTTAAACCCGAGTTATGTAATAGAATCCATACAGCTTGGATAGCAGGATCAGGGCCTTAAATTACCAGTCAAGAGGGACACTTATGGATGCTTTTCTATCAACATGTGTATTTCCTAATAAGTGAAACATGCACAGTTTAGCTGCTTTGCAGCAGAATGAGAAATGGTCTATGATTTGATAGATTGCAAATTCCTGCTGGTCCAGCAAAAAGGCCTTTAGTTTCACAGGTTGCAGTGCTCACGTTTTTTTCTGCTTGCTCTAGGACAAAGCAATTGCATCACAACAATCCAATTCTTGAAAAATAAATTAATCTTTTTTTCCCTCCAAATGTATCAGAAATATTACATTTTAAACAGCCCTAAACAGCAATATTTATTTCAGCCTTTCTGTGATTCCCCCAGAGGTTGCTGTAGCGTGGTGTTTTCTCTCTATTTCTGACATTCAAATAGCAGGCAGACAGATGAATGCAGCACTTTTGCCTTTGTGACACAAGCCATACATTATTAATTTTTGTTGTTGTGGCTTTAACGCTACGAGACAGAAACCATCCCGAACTAAGAGCTTTCATTCCAATAGGAGAAGCAGCAATCTCTGAACTACCAAGTCAACTAATTAATGCTGCATAATTTAGTAAAGGATGGCAATTACTGATTTTTCCCCATCTCATTCCCCTCCTGCTAATGGCAATATTATCAAACTGTGTGTGTGTGACTGAGAGAGAATGAGAGAGAATAGACAGGTAGGTAGTTTATAATAAAAGGGAATTAACAAGTAGATGAAGCAGAGAATGGTGAAATACTGCATAGAAAAAAGAGCTAACATTACTTGTTGTATTTGACACCAAGCAATGGGAAAACTCTTCCAAAATCTTATCTTTAATAATAATAATTAATGGATTCAATAAAATAGTGAGAAAACTGTCCATCCTCAATTCAATTATTGATCAAATACTGCTTCATATTTGTTTGTCTTGCAGCCATGCTGCAAATAGCTAAAGAGACACCAAAGTGGAGGGTATTTTTCTCCTCTAACTTGTCAAATATTTATATAAGCAATCGATGAAGTCCACAGTAACAGGATCAGTCTCAGCAGTAAAAATATTTCCTTTAGGCATGTTCAATAGTTCCACAATATGGTGCAATTTTCCCCTATTCGAAGAAAAGGGCCAAAAGAGGTTGTACACAGCATTAGACTATGAGAGATTATTAAAGCCCAACCTAGAAAACAATCTCCTTTTTTTTCATAAATAGACTACCATCATGGCATCCCACCATAAAGGACTCACATAAATTTGTCAAAATAAGTTTGTTACACTGTGGATGGGAATATATCTGGATTTTCAGTCTGTGTAATTTACTTCATGTGATCAGTCAGGGCTCAAACACTTCTGTTTACAAGATTCCAAATTCAAAACACTGTTTTAAAAACTTCAGCTAACCTTGACAGCATTGCATCCAGTTACATATTCTTTGCAAAGCTCAATAATTTAATAACAAGGAAATGAATAGATAAGGACATAAATCCTGTATTTCTCAATTAACACTGAATATGATTAATTTGTTTATGAAGAAATGAACTGTTAATGCTGACCCATGGATTGTTGTGAGTCTTTAACTTGATTTGGTTAATAAATATTTTCTCTTCAGGTGTGCTGCTAAATAAGAATTAGGTAAAATATTTATCAACCAAGAGTATTTTGGCAAGTATTTATAATCGATGTTTCAATAATTTATGTTTTTTGGGAATCAGATTGCATATGTAATTTAACAGAAAAGTATGTAAAATTATGTATGTGAATTTCTTTCAAAGTTGATCAGTTTGTTAATAAAGTGTACATACAGTATTTTTATTTAGATGGATTTGTGGTTAGATTCTGAGATTAGTAATGAAATATTAATGTGAGAGGGGTTAAAGTTTAAGTTGGTATGGTGTGACTGAAATATCAAGAATGGAAAAAAACAGGCCTCTTCCACTTAATCGAAACAAAGAACTCTATTGGCTGGGAGCTGAAGACGCTCAAGTTTTTTTTCTTAGCTGCAGTCAAGCAACTGAGAACATGCACTCAATTTCACACATGCAGATGGCCTGATCCAGCATTCCTTTTACACCAGCTGGTCTGAATCTTGTAGCTCTGCCCCCTCCCTCCTGCCCCAGAATTGTCCCATAATCAAGGAATTTAGTAAGCAGCGAAGAGCCAGGATGACAACCAGGTGTCAATCTACTAATAGCCCTGAGTGCAGGTGGCATGGCGGGAGATGCTCCTGGTACAAGTGCAGCAATGTCTAGCCTACTGGAAGCTGGGGCAGTCCTTTGGGGCTATAGGCATGAGTTAGAGCAGCTCTGAGATGCAGGGGGGCTGAACTGGCCTCTTCTGGAGTGCCTGCATGGGTGGTATGAAGTGTAATGCCTTCAAGGCATGATACACTTCAGTTACTTGATGCAATAATAAATGTTAACTTGTAACTCCCCCTTTCTCGCCTTTTGTAATTTGAAATCTTAATTACCCCACAGTTCTCTATAGCGAAAGGGGTGATTTGATCAGAACATTCAGGAGAAAGAAACATGGCAAAGGTGAATTTAAAGTGCTAGAACAGTGTTTCCCAACCTTTTTTTTTATAAAGTACCCCTTTTTAAAAAAATTATAAGTACCCCCAGTACCTACAGTTTTCAGACACACACATTTTTTTTCTACCATTGCAATGCATTTTTTTAAACAACTTAATCGTAACCAGGCAGGCAATGAAATTTTGGGGTATAAAAAGTGCAAAAATAATAAAGCGCTGTAAAACTTAAAACAAAAATTCAGTTTTCTCCAAATTTCAGTTGTGTTGACGTACCCCCCAGACTTCTCTCAAGAGTACTCGTATCACTGGTTGAGAAACACTGTGCTAGACTACAACTCTATGGAAATAATCTTACATGATCAGAGGGGTGAGTGCGGGAGGTACTAAACTTCTCCTAAAATACCAGGCATTTAGTTTGGTCTTGTGTTATATTATATGACCTTATGCCATAAAACTAATATTCAGGGTTGGTCATCTTCATCTTAACTCCTATGACTCAGTTCAGCGCTGAATCTGCTTACCTCCTTCCATAAGGAGAATGAAGTTTCGAAGGAAGGGTCTTCCAGTCTGCAAAGAATTCAGGTCTGCCCTCCTCACTACAGGCTAGCAGGGTCCACCAGCCACTCCTGGCCTCCTCATCTTTCCTTCTAGAAACTAGTCCCTTGTGAGTCCCAAACTTGCACTGGATAATGGCTGCTAATTATGATGTTAACAAACACATGATTATTTTCTTTTTAAATACTTGCATATTCTTCAGCATTCAACGTACATCCTGGCCCAAGAAATAGAACAAAGTTCTATGTATCTCAGGGCTTGATGGCCTATCATTTTTAATCCTTAAAGCATCCTCCTTTGCTTCCTCTTCTGCCAAAGCAATTGGGCCTCTGAACAAGAAGATTTTTTTTGCAAAAAATCACAAGCTTCCAATTGCTTAGAAACACACAATGCTACAGAGAAAAATCAACTCAGAGACAGAATATTTTTTAAATGTGAGAGGGAGCTGTTTTGCTCGAAGCCTGACAAAGGTTGTGACAGGTTCAATCACAGGGGTTGCCTTGAGAGTGTCACCTGGAATGTTGGTCATGCCACTGCACCTGCCTGCCTGTTTGCTGGGGTGCCCCATCTCTCTGTCCCACTGTGCCACAAACTCTAGTCTCCCATAGCCAAGGCACAGAGCTGGGGAAAGAGTCCCCCACCAGAGTAATGCATAAGCTGAACCAGCTCAGTTGGGAGAGCTCAGCTATAAGGCTGTTGATGACACCCAGAAACACAGGCCCAAAGAGGCCCAACATCCCAACTAAATCTGTCTTACTCTGTGTAAAGAAAGCTCGTAAGGTCAATCCTCTTTATCAGTGAAAGAGAAAGATGCTTGTTGCTCCCCACCCCACACCCTGTAACAATTATTTACACTGGATTTGATAATAAACAAATATTTATTAAATATAAAAAGTAGGATTTAAGTGATTGCAAAATTCAGAAACGTGCTTTTGTTGCATTATTGGATTTTAATATGAGAAGGCAGATCACTATTGCACCCACTGTTGTGTGTTTGCCCCAAATTCTGTGCAGAGAGGGCCATATGAGGTGTCAATTGAAAGCTTCTGCTATGCTGCTTTTGTCTACGCTGCTCTTGTACGTGTATGATTTTTGTGTGTAAAGTTATGTGTATGGGCTCTGTACTTATATGTTTAATGTTTTCTGTCTGGGAGACAGAGGCAGGGATAGACCATCTATTGGGAGGGCTGGTGGCCCAGTGAACAGTGAATGCTGCATGGACAATGGCTCTGAAGTGTTGCCAATTGACACCAGAGGAGCACTCAATCTCTTTGCTTGAAAAGGACATACCTGGGTAGCTTGTGGCTCCTTGCCTAAAAGGTACTTGGTGATCATGTGATCAGCCCCATTTTGGAAGGCACCATCACTCAGGAGAACAATGGATTTCCCTCTGCATGGGCAGGGTTATAAAAGGATCTTGGAGGTGCCTCGATCTTTGTCTTCACTCCTGCCCTCTGCTCCAGAAGCACCTTTGCTAAGGACAGAGAGCCCAAAAGGATTTGCTGACCCATCCTAACATAGGATGTACTGCAGAGACTTTTCAGCTAGCAGTTTGTTACATGTCTTCTAAGCAGGGCTGGCCTTACCATGAGGCGAACTGAGGCGGCCGCCTCAGGTTCCAGACTGTGGAGGAGGGGCGCCACTAGGACCCAGAGTCTAGAAAATTGTGTCTGCTGCTGGTGCATATGTATTCTCTCTGCTCTAGATGCACAGAGATGGTGGAGTGCTGTGCTGGAGGAAGGAGGGCACAAGAGACATAGGCAGGCAGGAGAAAAGGTGGCATGGGGGCGTCATTTGAGCTCCCCGCCTCAGGTGCCAAAATATTGTGGGCCAGCCCTGCTGCTAAGAGCTGCGTCAATAACTTGGTGACTGATGTATGTAATGTGCTTTAACAGCCCTACTCTCAATCTTTTCGTTCTTTTATTAATAATCCTTACATTTTAGATTCTAAAGGGTTGGCACAGCAAACTCTTTTGGGTAAGATATGAAGTATATATTGACCTGGGACTGTGGCTGATCCTTTGAGATGGAAGAACCTGTTTGGAGTTGGTGAGATTGGTTTTCATAACCTTTCCTTTGTGTAAGTTGTGGTGCTGGTTATGGCACAGGTAAACCTGGAGTATCTAAGAGGATTTGCCTCCAACTTCTTGTTGGACAGATTGGCAGCTGAAGTGCTGTACGTGACTGGTTTGGTGCCCTATAGAGGAGGACCCCAGTCTTGAGCTATAAGTAGCCCTGGTTCTAAGCAATTTGCCCTGATTTGGCCCTCTCAGCGGTGCCCCAGACCACTGGTTATATGATTAAAGTTAAGCTATGCTTAAATGCTTTGCTTAAGAGAAGCTCAGAGGATTGAGCTGGTATCAATGTGAAACTGAAAGTATTTCAAAGGCACATAAACCATACTTTCCCTTCCAAATCACAGTAATGATAAAAAAGAAAAAGAATATATGCCTGAAGGTGGGTATTATTAAGCAAAATAACCACTTGAGCTCACTGCTGTGTTTTTTTTCTCTTTCACCACTTGCAATTGTATATTACAAATTGTTAGGGCTCTATATTGGAATACAATCCCAAGCCCATTGACTCTAAAAGTATTTTCTTAGTTTGTAAAATGTTAGGTACAATTTCAGGGCTGTATCAATTATTTCTAAAAACTCTCCAAAGTGGAATTGTGTAGAGGACAGAAATTCTCTTTCATAGAGGATGTTAATGTAAAAACATAAGAAAGGCCACACTGGGTCAGAACAAAGGGTCCATCTAACCTAGTATCCTGTCATTCAAAAGTGGCCAGTGCCAGGTTCCCCAGACAGAATGAACAAAGCAGGTAATTGTTGAGTGATCCATTCTCTGTTAATATTTCAAAATCTGTCTTTATTTCAATTTGGAATGAAAACCACCAAATTCAAATTTACACTGAATTTCCCTCTCATTCTCTACAAAAATCATCTTGGATTGAGCTAATGTTTTCTTTTGACTGTAGCATGCTGTTTGTTGTGATTTCAATTTTTTACATTTTATATTAGGATTTTTTAAAAACTAGACATGGAAAATTAAAATGTTTCAATCAAAAAGGCTGAGGTGCAACATTTGGCTTTGTCAAAAATTGACATTCCAGTTTTTCCTTCAAAACAAAAACAAATTATCAAAATTGATCTATTTTCAAGAAACATCTTGATTTTGATGGAACTGGATTTTGAAATGGAAGTTTTTCTGTCCAATTCTACTGTTCAGTTTTATGTAACAGAAAACAGGAGCAGCAAATGGGAGTTTGATGAGTGAATTCGCCAGTGGAGGAGGAATGATTACCCGACCTTGGAGTACGTTTGTGGTCTATAGTGTGTGTATCTGTTTTTGGTGTGCTTATTGCTTGATCAAAATATACTGTGTGGTCTGTTTGGAGGACCATATGCTGACCCTATGTGTGCTGAGCCTAGCAGCCAAGGATATCTGAGAGTTTCTTAATAAGTCTTTAAGCCCTAAGCCTTTTAGCACCCATCAACACTTAATGAGGGGGTGAGACTTCTCAGGAAGACCAGGGCTTTAAAAAGCCCATTTCTAAGTGACCAGATAAGAGTCGCTAATAGGAGAGTTTTGTGAGGGAGTTGTGAAGGGGGGGAGGTGCTAGATACACTTAACATTCTTTAAACTTAAAGCAAAAAAACCAATAAAACAAGGAATGAGCTTCAGGAATAAAAGATAATGCAAGAAGAAGTCTATCAACAGAGTGCGGCCTATCTAGTTTATTGCACACAATGTGGCAAAGATAAAATGTCTCGACACCTTAAGTGACTGCTTCTTGGAGCAGCTACTCCTGGAACCCACAAGAGGAGAGGCAATTTTTTATTTAGTCCTAAGAGGAGCACAGCATCTGGTCCAAAAGGTAAGTATAGCTGGACTGCTTGGTAATAGTGGCCATAATACAATAAAATTTAACACCCTTGTGGCAGGTAAAACTCCACAGCAGCCCAACACTATAGCATTTAATTTCAGAAAGGGGAAGTACAAAAAACAGGAGGTTAGTTAAACAGAAATTAAAAGGTACAATACAAAAAATGAAATCTCTGCAAACTACATGGAAACTTTTGAAAAACACCATAATAAAGGCTCAACTTAAATGTATATCTGAAATTAAAAAACATAGAAGGAGAACCAAAAATTGTCATCTTGGCTAAGAAAATAAGTAAAAGAAGCAGGTTGAGACAAAAAGGCATTGTTTAGAAAGTGGACACAAAATCTTAGTGCAGAAAATAGATAGGAGCGTAAACTCTGACAAATAAAGTGTAAACATTTAATTAGGAGGGCCAGAAAAGAACGTGAAGAACAGCTAGCCAAAAACTCAAAAAGTAATAGCAAAAAAATGTTTAAGTACATCAGAAGCAGGAATCCTGCTGAACAACCAGTGGTTGATTGAGATGGCGACCTCAAGGACGATAAGGCCATTGTGGAGAAACTAAATGAATTCTTTGCACTGGGTTTCATGGCTGAGGATGTGAGAGAGATTCCCAAACCTGAGCCATTCTTTTTCAGTGACAAATCTGAGTAAGTGTCCAGATTGAGATGTCATTAGAGGAAGCTTTGAACAAACCGATTAATTAATAAGTCACAAGGACCAGCTGTTATTCACCCAAGAGTTCTGAAAGAAAACACATGTGAAATTGTGGAACTACTAACCTATCTATTAAATCAGCTTCTGTCCAAAACGTGATGCCCATTTTTAAAAAGGTTCCACAGATGATGCAGGCACAAACAGGCTGGTAAGTCTGGCTTTAGCACTGGACAAACTGGTTGGAACGATCATTGTCAGACATATAGATGAACTTAATTTGATGGGGAAGAGCCAACATAATTTCTATAAAGGGAAATCGTGCCTCACCAGTCTACTAGAATTATTTGAGGGGGAGGAGGGTGAACAAGCATGTGAACCAGGGGGATCCAGTGGATAAAGAGTATTTAGCTATCCAGAAAGCCTTTCACAAGGCTCATAAGCAAAGTAAGATGCCATGGGATAAGAAAGAAAGTCCTCTTATGGACTGACAACTGATTAAAAGATAGAAAATAAATAATAGATATAAATCAAGGGTGGGGAACCTTTTTCAGTTGGGTGCCATTGACATACAGAAAACTTAGTTGGAGGCAACACATGAGAAGAAAAAACAAACAAAAAAACCCTCATTGACCTATCTCTGGCCACTGACTGAGAAGCAAAAAAACAAAAACAAAAAACTCTCCCTGGCTAAGCCCCACTCACACAAATCAGGGTGGTGGGGGTTCCCCTCACACTTCAGCCCACGGGGAGTGCCAAGGCTCGGGGCTTCTCTAGCTTTGGCGTGAGCCAGGACTTGTGCTCCAGCCCCATGAGAGACCGGGGTGCTGAAGCTCTGAAAGTTGAGGTGTGGGGCTGGAGCACGAGAACTGGCTCATGCCACTATGGGGGAAACCCCAAGCCTCACCACAGGCCAGATTAAGGTAAATCAGGCATTGGATCCAATCTGCAGGCTATAGGTTCTCCACCCCTGGTATAAATGGTCAGTTTTCAGAATAGAGAGAGGTAAATAATGGTGCCCCCCAGGGGTCTGTCCTGGGACCAGTTCTTTTCAACATATTCATAAGTGATCTGGAAAAAGAGGTAAAGAGTGAGGTGGCAAAATTTGCACATGAGACAAAATTACTCAAGACAGGTCTCAGGCAGACTGTGAAGAGCTAGAAAGGGATCTCTCAAAAGTAGGTGATTGGGCAACAGTTTGGTAGATAACATTCAATGTTGATAAATGCAAAATAATGCGCATTGGAAAACATAATCCCAACTATATATATAATATGATGGAGTCTAAATTAGCTATTATCACACAAGAGAGAGATCTTGGAGTCATTGTGGATAGTTCTCTAGAAACATACACTCAGTGTGTAGCAGCAGTCAAAAAAGCAAAAAGAATGTTGGGAATCACTAAGAAAGAGATAGAGAATAAGACAGAAAATATCATATTGCCTTTATGTAGATCCATTGTATGCTCACATCTTGAATACTGTGTGCAGATGTGGTCGCTCCATCTCAATAAAGATATATTGGAATTGGAAAAGGTTCCAAAAAGGGCAACAAAATGACTAGGGATATTGAATAGCTTCTGAATGAGGAGAGATTAATAAGACTGGGACTTTTCAGCTTGAAAAAGAGATGACTAAAGAGGATATGATTGAGGGCTATAAAATCATGAGAAAGTAGACAAGGAAGTGCTATTTATTCCTTCTCATAGCACAAGAACTAGGGGGTCACCAAATGAAATTTAAAGACAGCAGGTTTAAAACAAAAGGAAGTATTTCTTCACACCATGCAGTCAACCTGTGGAAGTCTTTGCCAGAGGATGTTGTGAAGGCAAGACTATAAAGGTTAAAAAAAAAAGAATTTGATAAATTCATGGTGAATGGGTTCATCAATGGCTATTAGGTAGGATGGGCAAGAATGGTGTCCCTAGCCTCTGTTTGCCAGAAGATGAGAATGAGCACAGGGAATGAATATCTTGATTATCTTTATTAATGATCTGGATGAAGAGATGGATTGCACTCTCCACGAGTTTTCAGGTGACATTAAACTAGCAGGAGAGAAAGATGTGCTGGAGGGTGGGGATGTGGTCCAGAATGACCTCGACAAATTGGAGGATTGGGGCAAAAGAAATCTGATGAGATTCATCAAGGATAAGTGCAGAGTCCTGCACTTGGGACAGAAGAATCCCAAGCATTGTTACAGGCTGGGGATCAAATGGCTAAGCAGCAATTCTGCAGAAAAGGACCTGGGGATAACAGTGGATGAGAAACTGGATATGAGTCAACATTGTCCCCTTGTAGCCAACAAGGCATATGGGATATTGGGATACATTAGTAGAAATGTTGCCTGCAGACCTAGAGAAGTAATTATTCCCCTTTATTTGGCACTGCTGAGGCCACATGTGGAGTATTATGTCCAATTCTGGGTCCCCCCATTTCAGAAAGGATGTGGATGCATTGGAGAGAGTTCAGCAGAGGGCAACAAAAATTAGGGGACTGAAGCATATGATTTATGAGGTCGATGTGAGGGGTTTGGGCTTATTTAGCCTACAGAAGAGAAGAATGAAGGAGGAGTTGATAGCAGTTTTTTACTACCTGTATGGAGGTTCCAAAGACTATGGAGAGAGGCTGTTCTCAGTAGTGACAGATTACAGAATGAGGAGCAATGTTCTCAAGTTGCAGTGAGGGAAGTCTAGGTTGGATATTGTGAAATAGGTTTTTTTCCTTAGGAGGATGGTGAAGCACTGGAATGGGTTATCTAGGGAGGTTAGCACTGGAATCTCCATCCCTAAATGTTTTTAAGTCCCAGTTTGACAAAGCCTTGACTGGGATGATTTAGCTGGGATTGGTCCTGCTTTGGACAGGGTTGAACTTGATGGCCTCCTAAGATCTCTTCCAACCCTATGATTCTCTGATTCTGTGACCTGTCCTACAACTTGATCCCTACCAAGGACTCACATACTCATGCACAAATTGTATTCCTTTAACAGGAAAGGATCAGGGCCTGTCTTGGAAAAAATGGGGCCATGGGCAAACATGTATTTCAGTACCCCTGATGCCAGCTGCCTCCGAAGGCTCTGCACCCATCCTCCCTGATCACTGCTGTCTCCCTGGGCTCCGCCATGGATGCGTCACCCCCAGACCTCACTGACTTCCCCCACCCTCATTGCCCAAGCTTCCTTCTGTAGCCTCACGCTATAGACTTACCCCACTTTTGTCCCTTGACCACAATGCCCCTCTGACTATGGAGCCCACCCATAAGCCCAGCCCTAGAAGGGATCCACTTATGTGTGCTGACACTGATGTTAGCTGGGCTCTGCACAGATGCAAGGTTGTTTTCCTGCAGGCTCATTGCTTTAGATCTTGACCTCCATAGTACTATTTATTTGTGGGTATAATTAAGCACATGCATTAGTGGTTTGTATTTCTTGATATATTTTTCCCCCTGGCTGACCCAATACATGTAAATAATAAATGCAAAGTATAAACAGTTTTGGGGTGGTTTTCAACAGCGAAGAGTTATCTTTCCTGATAAAACTGGAAGAGCTCCAAGAGACAGAATTATTTTAATGGGGCTTTTTCCTAAAATGCAGATTTTTTTTCAGCCCTTCAAAGGGCATCTTATTGGTCCATGACTTCAGAAGATTCTATCAAGAGAAACAAATGCAGACACCTATAACTAAGCTTCTTTGAAGCTCGATGTGACAGAGGAAGTATTAGTACACTGGAGTAGAGCTTTCATAAACTTCACTCTTGAGTCAGAGGTTTTTTTCTACTTATATTGCAAGTGAATTTTGGATGCTGTTTTATAAAATTTCAAATGTTATTCCTCCCACCCTTTCCCAGTTCCTTGGGTTCCAGGTTAAAGACACCTAACTTTAGTTCCTCATGGGCTCCATGCTCTACTCCTCTATGGGCTCTGGGTATAATGCCCATTCCCTGTGGACTCAGAGCAAACATCCATTTCCTGTGGGCTCAGGGCTCTAAGGAGTCTTATCTGTGGAAGACCTTTACACTGTAATATCCTTAACATATATTTATTAACAATCACCAGAACAGAATTCACATGCTAAACATAGAATACTCAATCACCTCCTAAGGTTTCTTCCAGCCCTGTGATTCTGCTCACTCCCAATAAGGCAGATGACATTTTCTTGAAGGCCTGTCTACAAGGTCACCTGGGAACTGCAGCTTCTTCGTGGTGTGCTTGGCAGGATGTAGAGGTCTAATATTGGGGCTGTGTCTTGGCATTGGTTCCAAAGATCTTCCCTTTGGACTTCAGTTTATACAGTGAAACTTGAGACTTGCTTAACTATATCTTAGCTCAAATATTACTAAATATTTTTAACGAATCCTAGGATATTATAGAACAATTCTTTAACCAATTGTACCCCACCACCATACATGATTTACACCTAACAAAGTTAGTTTTGCAACTGAAACAAAGTACCAGAGACCATACAGATAAATAATAGAGAAATGGGCGCCATTAAGACAAAACAATAAAAGAAGTAGGGATTTCACAGCCACAACTGTTAAGTGATTTTTTGCTAGACCGAAAGCTATCAAACAAAAGTTTCTTTAATCATTTTTAAGATCTAGTGGATGGTATTACAACAAGATTATCTCCTTAACTGCAGCCTGATATTACATTATTTGAAAATAACTTAGATGGAATGTGACGATGTGACTTTCTGCTTTTTAATGCTCTCCTAATATGACTGCAAAAATGTCCTACAATATGGCATGCAATTTACACGTTGCTTCACCATGCAAATTAATATATAATATGTTAATATTCATTTTACATCTTTGAATAGGCAGTAAAATGTTTCCAGGGAAGAAAGTATCCCTATTTCATGTTATGAATCTGAATAACAAAATTTCCCTGTAACAAGGCTAAGAATGTATTAAAGTAATAAATAATGTGTTATCTCACAAATATTCATGAACTAAATCTTGGAGGGATGAACACCATTTAATCTGTGATACCACAGCAAATGGTAAAATCCTTCTACAGTTTAGGAGACAACAAATATTTTATCATAGATATGTGCATGTATTTATTTGTTTCAGGTTGCAGATCATTTTTATCTGAAATGTTAAAGGAGGGAATCCATTACCATCATATTAATAATAAGGTCTGTTTATTGGGATAGAGCATAATAGTTAGAAGAATTGTTAGTTCTCATAGATATTGCGCAAGGAAAATATATTGACTTTGCTTATAATAATGAGTAAAATCTGATAGACTGTCTAATTGTGCAGCTCAGCTTTTCCCTCCACATCAGAGTCTATTATGATCTGTTATAAATCTGTGTCCTCTACTTTTTTTTTACAACCAGCTGCTAAACATTTACTAGGCTGTACACTGGAATTACGAGTTACCATCTTCCTGAAATGAAGCAATCTCCTGGGAATGCCAAAGTAACATCATAATATGCTGTGATTTTTGAAAAGATCTGTTCAAAAAGTTAGTGAACAATAACAATCTGCCAATCTAGATGCTGCAATTAAGTAACTGGAAGACTTCAAGAGTAGCATGATATATTCTATCCATTACTTTTGTAACAATTTTACTATGATCTTGGGTTTTCTTACTGCTTTATGTACATGACTATTCCCTGTCTCTCTTCCTATTAGTAGATGATTCGCCATTGCTCACTTCATGAAATTCAAGATGATGGGTTATTTCATCTAATTTACTCAAGGATAACTTACTTGGGGGGGAAAAGTTGTTGTGGACTTTGATCATCTACCAGTGACAAATTACTTCAGAGCCCTTTTGGTACTATTAATAGCCACTACTGTAATTTCAGTTCCTCCCATGTGAAGGGGAAATTTTAAATGAACTAGTGCAGTCTGTGAAGAAAGAAACTATTTGGCACCATTCATGCATTTTTCATTATTTCACGCAATTATTTATAAAGAAAAGCAGTGAAACACAGAAAGTTGTGTTTAATTCCTTAAACTCCATCTGACTAACCTTTAGCTTTCTTATTGCTTACTCTAAACAATCTACATCTCTTCATCTGTTTTTTTTTCTGTAGGTTTTGAACATCTGATCTGGAGATTAAAATGTAATAATAACCTGCAGCACAAAGTCACCCTGAGCTTTGTTACAAAAAAATCTATGCTTTCCCTCCTGAGATAACTGAAAACTGATGTAAAATAGAGGCTAAACCACAAATGACTGCATGAAAGTTGTTTCACAAAGCTCTAAGAGTTCTGGTCTAACCTTCCTCATTTTATCTTGATTTTTCCTCTTTTCGAAGTTCAGTTTGCACTTGAGGCTAGAGGGGAAACTATAAAAGAAGCCAGGGTGATTGATAGTAAAGCAGAAACCGTATAAGGACTGCTACTCTCTCTAGGAAACACTAGCTATTTATCTATACTGTAAAAAATACTTCTCTGTGTACACCTTGCTCTTTGTTTGTTAGTTTTAACTTCAAGCCAGTTCATATGGCTTATTGACAGTACAATTAAAATAAGGCTAATTACATTGGTGTGGAGGGCCAGATCCTGGCTAGGAATGTGTATGGGAATAAATTGAGAAAACAGTATAAATGTGGTCTTGCTTAAAACATTATCAAGTGGTTTTCTAAGGCAACTGCCATTACTATAGTACTCCATAGCTCTCTGTGCGAAGTGTAGGGCAGTGTTTCTCAACCAGTGGTATGAGTACCCTTCGGGGTACTCAAGAGACGTCTGGGGGGGTACGTCAACACAACTGAAATTTGGAGAAAACTGAATTTTTGTTTTAAGTTTTACAGCACATTATTATGTTTGTCCTTTTTACACCCAAAAATGTAATTGTCCACCCGGCTATGATAAAGTTGTTTAAACAAATGTGTTGCAATGGTAAAAAAAAAATGTCTGAAAACTGTAGGTAGTGAGGGAACTTATTTTTTATTTTTTATTTTTGAAAAAGGGGTACTTTATAAAAAAAAGGTTGAGAAACACTGGTGTAGAGGATACTGTGTAGGGGTTACTGCAAATACTGTGGTAGTATTGTTCAGTTATGAAAAGCAAAATTGGAAAGTTGTCAGGTACAACCATTGTAAAAATAACAAATATTAGCTGAGCATGAGAAAGCATTAAGCTGGTTTCCTGGCACACTTAAAAGGTCTTGGAAAGTCATTTCCACAGGTGGTGTTTTCATGAGGATGTGTAACTAGCAGGAAAAGGTAAAGTTTGTCATACAGACAGGGAGATTGGAGAGAGAGAGAGAGAGAGAGATTGCTGCATGAGCATATCTAACTTCGCAGAATCCATCTGAGTAGCTCAGAAGTGGAATAGATCGTGCCTATAGTGAGACAGCTATGCATCATCCAGGCATATGATTGTATCCCAAACAGGGAAACCGACAGCCTGCAGGGGCCCCTGGGCATGGTGGGCAGGAGGTGCCGACTCTGTATTCCTGGAGGGGGAGGGGCTTTGGGTGTGTGGCATGCCATTCCCATCCCTCAGAGCCGCACAGAGCACATGACATAGCACCCCAGTGGTGATTTAAAGGGATGGGACTCCAGCCGCTGCTGCTGCCACAGTAACAGTAGTGGCAGCTGGGAGCCCTGGGCCCCTTTGAATTGTCAAATGCCAGGGCAACTGCCCTCTTTACCCCTCCCTTGTGTTGGTGGGTCTGATCCTAGAACAACTTGGTGGAATGGCATTTCTGCCAGCAGTCACAGCGACAAGTCAGTTGGCACAGCATTGTCATCTAGATAAAACACCCGCTGTGTCTATTTCACAGCAGTACATTTCTGTGAGGAAGATGCCACCATACACCATTTGTCATAATAAACCATCATACCCACAAGAGGAGAGCTGGAACACGGGACGTGCCAATTCACCTTACCCAGAAACATGCATTCTTTATTGCAGTGCATTACTCAATATAAACATGGAATCACAGAGTCATTAGAAGGGAACATATCTCTTTTCTCCTCTGTTTCTGATCATAGTTTAAATAGGGTTACTGTGCCTGTGATAGGATATACAAACACCAAATTGGTGAGGAAAGGGTTAACAAGTATCTACGGGCTCAGTCAGCCCCACCCTGCTACACCAACACTAGCTGTCAGCTTGAAGGGAAGGGTTAAAAGGCAAGATCCAATTCAGCTGGGAGCTAACTGGGAAGAAGAGCAGACAGTTGGCAATTGTGCTATGTCAGAAGCCTGGCTGGGGTCAAGAACTGAATAGGGGCTACTGCCTACCAGACCATTCTGAGGGAAGGTAGAGCTGCCGGTTTGGAGTTGCTATCAGTGACTTGTCTGCAGGAAGTTCCTGCCTGAGGGGAGGAGGTAATAGATGCCAAAGATTTTTTCTTTGCCTAACAGGGGATTCAGCAATGGTTTGTTGTAAGCCCATGTGTGATTTGGTCCCAGGGCTGTACATCTAAGTGGGCACCAGACTAGTACTGACAATACAGAAGTCAGTGAGTGGAAGGTGATAGAGGCTTTTTGTGTACTTCTCATTTACTAGACCTATATGAGGGTCATTCACAATTTGGCCCCTAATAAACAACCTCATTAACCAATTTTGCTACTTTTAGAAAAGGAGAAACATAGGCACCTTTCCTTCCGGCTCTTATAACACAGCCTTTTTGTTTTGCTGTACTCTCCACTGCAGTCATTCCTTCTTCCTAGGGCAATCTCATTAGAAAGATTATTGAATGGTGGCTGATGTAGAAATCTTTATCCAATATCTGGTCCCTGAGGAAAATTCTGTTTACTTCAATGAACACTAACTATCAGGGAGAAAAATCTCAGGCAGTCAGACTAGATACTGTGAATGGAGGCTGCAGTCCAAGAGTCTGCATGCTTCTCCATAAATACAGAATCGTCTATTTTTCACTGAATATGCTACTCATTCATGCAAAGCTAGTGCTGCTTGTAGTAGCCTGCACTTGCTAAAGCCCATGTTCCATCTACATGCCTTTCTCTAACTCTGAAGTAGGAGAGGGTGACTGAAGCTGAATTCTCCCTCTAGTGGAGCCATTTAGATAAAGCATCAAAAACTGGAATTTTGAACCTGGCAGAATATGGCAGGGCTAAGATAGTGCAAATAGGAAGAGGTGTGATTGGTGTGTGCTTTTTGCTTGGCAAAATGATGAGGGTCAAGAAGTAGTGAATATTAGGAGAGGCTTTGCTATAACTACATAGATAACATCTCACTATATTTCATTTATGAAAAATGATGCATGGTAAAAGGCTTTCAGTTTGCCCGATCTGTGCATTTGACAGCACTCCAGTTTCACCCTTTTGTTGTTTAGTTAATCTTCTGTCTCCTGCATTAGTATGAGAGCATCCCTCTTATTCACTGATCTGGGAGGGATATCACATACTCTTCCCCAAGCACTGCCAGGGGATACACACCAATAGCAACAGGAGTGAAACTGTGGAAGTAGGGGCAAAGTTTTTCACATCAGCAAACTTTTTTTAATTGAGTAGTGTCTCTTTTAAACCTTGATTTCAGTCACAAGATGCCTATAGAAAATGGAATAGTTGTTTGATTTTTCATCTGACCATTATTTCTTCTGATTAGTTGCATTCACAGAACAATCTGTATTAGCTGTTCAATTAACTATTGCATGGAATGAGATTTCTGTAACAACTTTAATCTATAAACATAACTGAAAGGTAGTAAACAAAATTAAAAATGTTTCAGAATATCAAGAACGTTGACTGGGTTCACTGAGGGTATATCTACACTACAGAATTTTGTTGGAAAAACAACTGTTTTTCCAACAAAACGTGAGGAACTTCCACACTGCAATTGCATTCTTCTGCACGAAAATCGAAAGAACAGAGGGTTTTTTCCAGCATTGGTAATCCTCATTCTACGAGGAAGAAGTCTTTTTGTGAAAAAGCTCTTTCACAAAAAGGCATGTGTGGACCGGGAAGAGGGAGTTCTTTTTGCAAGAAGAAGAAAAAGGAAAAAGCACAGGTGCCCTGGTGGCCATTCTGTCCATAGCAATCTTCTGAAAAAAGCTTCTTCCGAAAAAAGCCTGTAGTCTAGACGTAGTCTGAGATTCTTGTTAGTGTCTCATTTCATGTAGTGATTGAGGACAGTGGAGATATGACCAAAGTGTTTCCTTCTGCAAGAAGAGCTGGAAAAGACAAATATGTAGAAATGTGACAGTTACACTCTTGCCAAACCTTCTGCAGTTCCCAGAAAGCCATGCTGTGATCTAACAGAACTTTTGCCACAGCATGCTTATTGTTGGGAAGGCAGTATTGCCTGTTGTGTCAGACAAAATAAATCCTAGCTGAATGCATCTCTAGCTAAGTGCATCTCTGGGCCTCATGAAGTGGATCATGAAGTGGAGGGGAGTTCCTTTCCACATTAATTTAATGTGGCCAGAATTTTAACCTGTAACAAACTCCTTTCTGATATTTTTTGTCCTCAAACTTCCCAAAAAAATGCTGCTATGAGAAGAAATGTAAATGACCCTCTTTGGGTTGGGCAGGAGGGGAGGCAGAAAATTGGACCTGTTAGAAGCTAGCTAGCTTCAAAATTATGGCAACTACTGCTCTATAGTAACTTCCTACAATCACAGAGGCTATTTTACATCTTGCAGTACTTCATGTATTGACAGTAAAGATATTATTATGGCCATAGAAGAGTAAATATTTTGGTAGAAGAGCTGAATATTTATTATATCATTCTGTACCAGCTTTAGCCTCTTCAGCACATCACAAATCACATATTGCCATTGGGAAACAAAGCCTTGCTTATGTTAATTCTCACTTACCTTTCTCTCCCAGCAGAGTACTATAACAATGCAAAGTGGGACCTTATTTATTGAAAAATAAAGTTAAATCTCTTATAAATGCCAAGAACAGATCAATTTTGGTTTGAAGTTACTGCAGCTATAACAACCCCACAAAACTTCTTGTCTCTAATGTGGTTCCAATGTCCCTTAAGTAAAGTAATTAAAATATTAGTTTATGTTCCATGATGTAGGCAGACTAGCAAAGTTGGCACCTATTCAATAAGAGTGCAACTGTTGTTTGTTGCAGTGATGTCACGATCTTATTGGAATTGCAAAGAAGGAGAAGGGCAGGAGAGGTGAGCAAAGTGAGAGTTTTAAATAATCTCTTCATGCAGTATGCAAAATCCCCATAAAGTGTTGTACTTGTCGGGGCTGGCTGAATTACTTGGTGTGAACAAAATATTCGACACATCTTGGAAGCTTTCATTTACTAGCTTATTCATGGATAACTTTTTCATGTCTAAATGCAGTTTAATATCCGATGCCAAAATTTTGTTTGAATGTGAAATTATTCACAATCCTATTTTTTTTATTATCCAACAGCTTTAGTGATAAAGAATCTATAAAGTAAGCCATCAGAAATATCACCTTAACTGAAATACTTGAGTACAAAAATAACCTCTTAAAATGCAGCTGTACTACACAAGAGACTCTAAAAATAGTTTTGTGTGATTTCATGTTCCTTGGCTCTTAACAGGCAACTCAGTGGCTTGGGAAGTAGTACCAGTGATACTTAATCTATAAAGTGAACATAGAGGATAGAGCTATATTTTCTGCTACCTAGGAAAACCCTTTTGGAGATCTTACATCTGCTAAGGTACTGCTTGCCTCTGTGCATCCTTGGATAGTACATCTTCTGCAGATGCCATGGTTCCAGACTCTCCTGGCTTCTTTGGGATCCCTTTAGAAGAGGCAGAGGTTTCACAGTTTGGAGGGAGAAACATCATAAACTACTGAAGTCCCTAGCAGAGACCTGTACCTGCTACTTCTGCATCCCTCCAAACACTGATCTGCAGGTGCAGCCTCACGTCAGCCTGCAGGGGTAGAATAAATAAGTTAAAACCCTACTCGGCAACTGGAGCTCCATGGGTTGAGTCCCATCTATTTGGCACCCAATGACTACACTGGGACTTTGTGTAGGCTCAAGAGCCTTCATTTGCACAGCTTTGATTGCAAGATCAGGGTCTTGTATGAAATTTCACTGATAATGAGGCCAGAAAATCCAGTTCACTCTTCATTAGCTGTGATGACTCTCCAGTGATAAGAGCTATGACAATGAATTTTTGTCCTTAGATTACGGAGAGAGAGCTTAGACCAAACACGAGACACAGTTCTGAGCAGTAGGAAGATGCCATTTTATCAATATACTTTTTTTTTTTTGCTGTAACTCTAAACCAGAATAAATTAAGTTGTTGCTTTTATAGTGTGAGCAGTTTTTATAGCTGAGAATACAATGCTTATCATTTGGAAATGTCATAACAGATGTGGGTCTGTTTGTACCCATATAAATTATACATTATAGCTGGTATCTTTTAACACAGATTTTGAAGTAAAGCTGATAATAACTGTTAAAATGTGAGGGGAGAGGGAGTCCTGAAGTGCCCAATCACTGGGTGCATCTCTTCTTTCAGAGGTCTGACCTCATCTCCATATTTTGATAGAGTATTTCATAAAGAATACCAAGTATCTCAAACCATTTAAATATAAATCAAAATATATCTATTAATTCTTCTGAAAAAAACTAAATTTAGTAGAATTGTATGTATGAAGCTAACTCAATTAGCTATAATGGATAATGGTTTTGCACACACTTTCTGATCTTTTGTATGAAGGAAACTGTCTAAAAACCAGTTGTACTTTGCTAGTAGGAGTCAGAACTTTTATCTTTTAATTTTGCTCATCTGTTCATCTAACTAGCTCGGCGTGCATCTATACAGCACCCTAAACTTGAAATAAGATATCCCATTTACTTATCCAAATTGCATATCTTATTTAATCTATTTTGAAATTTGAAATTTGGCACATCTACATAGTGCCAAATTTCAAATAACATGCTATTTCAAAACATCCTTTAACCCTTGTAGAACTAGGGTTACCAGGAAGCCAAAATAGTGCACCCGTTATTTTGAAAAATATTTCTAAATAATGGGCGGCTTGTGTAGATGCCGGGTAGCTATTTTGGGATACCTCCGGAATCCTGAAATAGCCATGCAGTGTAGACATGCCCTCATAGAGCACCCATAAGTGACCTATTTATATTGGGTAATATCTTTTATTGGACTACTATCTGTTGGTGAGAGAGAGAAGGTTTCAAAGTGGGAGTGGATTGGGAAATCTTACTTTTTATATTTACATTTATTCAAACAGTGGTGCTTCTCCGATGTATGATGTTAGTTTCAGAATTCTGCACTGAACAAAGTGTACTCAGCTTTCTCCTAAAATTATAAAGTTCTGCTCTGATTAACCCTGTGAAAATTAGGTGATATAAAACAGAATTCTTGTTTTCTGGCCAGCCTTATATACCTCCTAACCTCTCAAGTCATCTCTTTTAGGTGCTTCCAATAGGGTCCCAAACACATGTGCACTGAGTCACTAAACACTTGAAAATCTTGGCCTTGGTTTCCAGAAAAGAGAGGATTTTGAACTGCCTGCATTACCAGAGATCAAATTCTTACATTTGTAAGAGAGTGAGAGTTATGGGACGTAGCTATTCTTCTTTTACAGATAGCTTGCTTTGATGCACAACATTTAAAAAGTAACTGAAAGTTTTAGGAGGAAAAAAAGTAAGCTCTTTCTCCGATATCTATGCTGTGTGCTGGATACAGTAATCAAATGAGGTCATCAATTCAGAATCTTTACACAATTTTTTCATATATATGAATATCAATTTTTCCCCTTTAATCATAACTCAAGGAAGAAAACTTAGAATTATAGTGCCCCCTATTGTTTCAGTGAAACCACTACTTGAATTAAAGCATAATATGCAAAAACATCCCCCTGGCTTTAAATGACATCCCCACCACCACCACTTGTGTATAATCTGTGTGGGACCATACATTTCTCAAATACTTCTAATCTTTTAATACAAACTTTAGATATTTTAAAAAAGCCTTTAACTTTTCACAGTCAATAATTGTTAGATAACTGACTACCTGATTGCCCCTTTTGGGATAGACATTGGTTTGTGGTTGGAAAAAACAGGAATCAAGTTGATGTTCTTTTTGAAAATGTAGCCCTCTATATCTTAAATATGGTTTCATTCAAATATTTTAAAGCCTGTATATTACCTTCATTGTTGTGCCATCAGAACCACTTAGGGTACATCTACACAGCAACATTATTTCAAAATAACTAGCGATATTTCAAAATAACTTAGTCCGCGTCTACACAGCAAGCAGATATTTCTACATATCTCCGGTGTCTAGAGGACACCAAATGAAGTTAATGGGTAGCAGGTTTAAAACTAATAAAAGAAAGTTCTTCTTCACACAGCGTGTAGTCAACCTGTGGAACTTCTTGCCAGAGGAGGCTGTGAAGGCTAGGACTATAACAGAGTTTAAAGAGAAGCTAGATAATTTCATGGAGGTTAGGTCCATAAAAGGCTATTAGCCAGGGGATAGAAATGGTGTCCCTGGCCTCTGTTTGTCAGAGGCTGGAGAAGGATGGCAGGAGACAAATCGCTTGATCATTGTCTTCAGTCCACCCCCTCTGGGGCACCTGGTGCTGGCCACTGTCAGCAGACAGGCTACTGGGCTAGATGGACCTTTGGTCTGACCCAGTATGGCCATTCTTATGTTCTTATGTTCTTATGACATAATGTCGAAATACTGTCAAGCTGGAGGACTTCTTGCTCCAACTCCTGTAACCCTCATTGTACCTTTTTGGAATATGTAAACTAATTATCTTTCTGATTAAGAAAAAGCAGAGTTATTTGTAGGGATGGAAGAATTGGACACCTTAAAATAATTTTGCCATATAATGTTTTAAATAATTTGATATTGATTTAAATTTCAGTTATCGGAAATTATGGAAATTCAGATAATTAATGACAGATATTGAGATTAAAAAAGTAAAATCTGTATAACTGTTAACATAGTTTGATGTTAATAAATTAAAATGCTGCATGAGAAAATATAAATGATCAGTTTACCTGATTATTATTGATTTTAAAATGTCATCAGTGGGGGGTGTATGTGATGAAATTTTTTACTGACACTTACCAAAAAAATCTAATCTTTCCAAGTGGGGATATGTTGCTTTTAAATGGTCCAGTATCTATATCACAAACAAGACAGCAAGTGCATATGAAACCACCCCCAAGCTGATTTGAACCTGGGATCTTTGTTGCTTAATATAGGAGCCTCTACCCTTTGAGCTAAAAGCTAGTTGGTGCTCAGCCCTTGCTGTAGAGGTCTCTTGTTCTTCTCTATTGCTGTGGTCTAAGTGCCACTGCATGGGACAATGAATCACACTAGGCGTGTGGGTTTCACACATACAGCACTAAATTATAGGAGGTGACATCCCAACAGCGATGCAAGTGGGCTGGTATCAGTAAGTTATTTTTACCTGGTACAGTGTGCTGGAAAGACACCCAGCCAGCCATCCCTAGCCCCTCCACTGGCTGCCATGTCTCTGTGTACAGAGCTGGAGCCTGGAGTTGGGACTGGGAGTGCCACGGCAGCTGGAGAAGCTGACATAGTCTGCTTATTTCCCCGCTGCCTCTCCCAAAGGAAAAGGGACAGAACTGCCAGCTCTCCACTCCCAAGCCTGGCACTCTATGGCAGGGCAGGGGAAGTTCTACTCCTTTCCCTGCTGGAAGAAGCAATGGGAAAAGGAGTAGAACATCTAGGCCCGCTACCCCAGTCCTGTACATGGGTGCAACAGCTCCATGGAAGGATAGGAGACAAGCCTGGAAGTTCTATTCCTTTTCCTTCTGCTCCTCCAGCTTCTGTACCACCTCCAACCCCTTTGCCCTCCAGGTAAAGTGGGATGGGGAGAGTCAGGGAAATGAATAGCATAGAAGACCTTGGCTAGGGGCAGGGTGGGGTCATGTAGGGAAAACAACTGTTCTCCCCAGCTGGTGTGCCCTCCCCCTCCTATACCAGCAAAAACTTTTGTTTACTTGCACCACTGTATCCCACTCCACTGAAATAAATGGCAAAACTCCTACTGACTTCTATGGAACCATGATTTCACCCAAGAAGCCTGTGATCTTATATCAGTATAAAGCAAGCATAACTGCAATAAAGCTGAATTTATGAGGTAACAATTAGATCGAAAAAGTATTTAAATTCCCCTGCTGCATGAAGGTAAAAGAAGGCAATATGTCTTTGGGAGCTGTGAAATATGAATTCACACATGATTTCCATGTGAACTGTTGAATTGCTATATTTAGGTGTACAAGGATTAGATTTTTATTGGTAAATGGTTTCTGTTTATATGATAAAAACAATGAAAAAATATTTGTTTTGGTAATCAAAATTTACTAATATCAAAATAGGAAAAAATGGTGCTTGTGAACTTATTAGAGTTTGATTTAAGGATAACATTTTTATAATTTGTGTTTTAATGCTTATAAAGTTGTAATTTTGTCTCAAGATTTGTTGTCACTTACATTTCCCACAACTGTGAACATTTAAATTGATAATATTAATGCTTTGTCAGTTGTTTAAAAAAAACCTGCCAAGTGTAGCTGTAGCCAAGAAGTACATATTGCATTCTGATTATAGATGCTGTGAGGTCTTACCCCTTGCATTACAGTAGCACCAGGAGGTCCCTGCTGAGCTCAGGAGTTCCTTGTGTTTGATATTGTACATATACATAGAACCCAGCACTGACAGAAATGGCTATCTGTGAATGCAAATATCCACAAGTAGACATTAGGGGTACGTCTAGACTACAGGCTTTTTTCGACAGAGGCTTTGTCAACAGATATTGTCAACAAAGCCGCTGTCGAAAAAGAGCATCTAGACTACAGACAGTTCTGTCAAAAAAGCAAGCTGCTTTTTTGAAAGAGAGTGTAGATGCTCTCCTTTGAAAAAGCACAGTATGGATGCAATAGCACCTTTTGTCGACAGAACTCTGTCGACAAAAGGTGTTATTCCTTGTAGAATGAGGTTTACTGCCGTCGACAAAACTGCCGCATTCTAAAACTTATGCAGGTATAGTTTTGCATTCAAAACTTATGCAGGTATAGTTTTGTCGACAAAATGCTGTAGTCTAGACACACCCTAGGATTCACAGGTCTACAGGGCTCTACTCCCAAGAACCACTGTGGCCAACAGAGAGGAGTGTTACCCCATCATGCCCAGGAACCAGCCCTGGGAGCTCCTCCCACAGCACAGTTGCACTGTGGAGGACCTGTATAACCCCTCCCAGGAGACACCATGGCTGAAGGCAGGGCTGATGGCAGTGCAGCCATCTTGTTAGGAGGAGCTGCCGGCATGGGGTGCTGGCTCCTGGGCATGACTGGGTAGTACTCCTCTCTGTTGACTGCAGTGACTCTTGGGAGTAGAGCCCTGCAGATCTGTGGATCCCAATGTCTATCTGTGAATGTGTACATCTGCGGAAAGACATTTCTATTCATGCAGGGCCCTACACATAGTCCATGTCTTGAAGGTTGTAAAATCTAAATAGAGTACCAGTGAAATAGTATTGTTACTGTCACTCTCTGTGCCTTAGCTCCTGCTTTTAAAGACCATACAACAGAAATAGACCTTGAAATGGAACTGCAATTTCCTAAGCACTAGTACAGCACCTCCCTCTGTGGCCAAATGAGATCCCATGAAGCTCCAACACAGCCAGAATGCATCTTGTATCCACACAGGCTGCAGAATTAAATTTGCATTCTTTCTCTCCTGCCAGTTTTGCCCATTTTGCAAGTGTCAAGTCTTTTATTAAACTACAGTTAACAGCAAATAACTGTGATTAGTTGTGGTACCTCAGTTAAATATTTACTCAGTCAGAGTAGCTATAAAAACATTTGCAAAATACTCTTAACAAAGATCGGTCACTGTTTTGTTAATGCCAGGACTGAAGGGTGTGAGTGGTCTCAATAAGATCTACGGCTTTACTGATAACTGCTAGCTAAATAACTGGTCCAGTGATATAGAAGACCACACAGGAGGTTCACCTGTCACAACTGCACCTTCCTGGCCCATCTGCTCTAGGCTCCAGGCTTCCTAGTTGTCACCACTCATGGGAAGAGTTCAATAGAGGCCTTTGATCATCCAGGCCTTCCATCACATCTGTTTCCTGGAGATGTTACTTACAATCCTGGAGCACAATCCTGGTCCACAGTAGTACATAGTCAACACAGTATGGTCTCCTTACACCTAGGATCTTTCAGGAAATTGCCATCTCTCTCCCACTTTGCATAAGGTTTTGGAAAAGCTCTCCAGCCCAAGTGGAAGAGTAATTGCTTCTGCAGCATTCATTTCCCATCCCCCAGATCCCAATGACTTGGTCTTTGCACTTGAAGGGAAATGGAGAGGGTGGCAGGGTGGGGTCAGGGAGGAATACTAGACTCTGGCACTGTGCTTTTAGGCTACGTCTTCACTGCGAGTTTTTCCGGCAGAATATATGCTAATGAGGGACTCATTTGTATGAGTTATGATCTCATTTTCATATTTTCTGCTGATCCGTTTTTGCACTAGGGGTTTTTGTGTAAAAACAAGCAGTGTGGACGTTTCCTTTTTGCACAAGATCCTTATGCCTCAAAAAAGGAGGTATACTGATCTTGCGTAAAAAGGGGGTTTTGCACAAAAAGGAAACATCCACACTGCTTGTTTTTGCACAAAATGAGATCGTGACTCATGCAAATGAGTCCCTCATTAGCTTATTTTCTGCAGGAAAAACTCGCAGTGAAGACATAGCCTCAGGGAGAGCAAAATCTGGGTGCTACTGGAGGTTGAAGTAGCAGTATTCCTCCCTCGATACCTACCAGCATCATTGCCCTGGAGGGGAAGCAGTCACTGAAAGGTACTAACGTTCTCTGTAAGAGAGAACTATGTGTAATCACAGCTACTTCTTATGTCGCATTTTCCATCTTTAGATTGCAAAGCACTTTCCAAAGCAAGTCAATGTCATCACCCCTTCCCCTTCCTCAGATACGGAAATTGAGCCACGGGCAGGGAAACAACTTGCTCAGGCTCACCCAGCATATGCATGACAGAGCTGGGAATTCAAGGAAAGTCTCATGAAACACGCTGCTCTATGCACTAGACTAGAGTTAAGAGTCTTATCTACTGCCACATAAGAATCTGTAGCGTTGTCAGTACATCAATGGATTAAAAAAAATCTGTTGCTGACATGTAACGCAGGTGGCTTTCAGCCTCCAGCTCATAGCTATAGGATCCCCAAGGCATTGTGGCTCCAAGCTGCTGTGAAGATGCTTCTGTCTTTGTGAAGATCCTGGGACATCTACACATTAGGGGCCAGTGCTTCAGGTAGTTCCTTGGTGGAGAAGAGAAGTAGATGTGGTGGTCTCTGCATTAGCACAGAGGGGTATATTTAATAACAGAAATACTTTACATAAAACAGCAACATCAACCTGCTGTAAGCTTAGCCAGCACTGTCTGTCCTGCCCACCTGCTGTTCAGATCCCATATTCCCATATGGAGGATAAACTTTGATCTCTATAGCCACACCCACCTCCTTCTATGAAAATGACAGCTACTCCACACAAGAAGGACAAACCACCTTTCGCCCTACACAAAATTATCTAGAATGTCTGATAAATCAACATTAGATTACATCCCAAGAATTACAATTCCTGTTTGAATGCATAATAAGGCAGGAGACTTTCAGTGCTGGTGGGTTTTTATTTTTTATTCTATTTCATAGAATCATAGAATACTAGGACTGGTAGGGACCTCGAGAGGTCATCGAGTCCAGTCCTCTGCCCCCATGGCAGGACCAAATACTGTCTAGACCATCCCTGATAGACATTTATCTAACCTACTCTTAAATATCTCCACAGACGGGGATTCTACAACTCCCTGGGCAATTTATTCCAATGTTTGACTACCCTGACAGTTAGGAACTTTTTCCTAATGTCCAACCTGAACCTCCCTTGCTGCAGTTTAAGCCCATTACTTCTTGTTCTATCCTCAGAGGCCAAGATGAACAAGTTTTCTCCCTCCTCCTTATGACACCCTTTTAGATACCTGAAAACGGCTATCATGTCCCCCCTCAGTCTTCTCTTTTCTAAACTAAACAAACCCAATTCTTTCAGCCTTCCTTCATAGGTCATGTTCTCTAGACCTTTAATCATTCTTTAATTATTTAGTAAATGTAACAGGGATGCAAATATCATCATAGAATCCTAGGGCTGGAAGAGACCTCAGGAGGTGATCAAGTCCAACCTCCTGCCCAAAACAGAATCAACCCCAACTAAATCATCCGAGGCAGGACTTTGTCAAGCGGAGACTTTAAAACCTCTAGGGATGGAGATTCTACCCCCTCCCTAGGTAACCCATTCCAGTGCTTCACCACCCTCCTAGCGAAATAGTTTTGGTGTTTAAAAACATGTAGTTGGGTTTAAGTTAATTAGAACTCTAAAGAATAAAAAGGGGTCAAGCATTGCTCCCAGGATCAGGGCCGTAGGACCATAACTGCCGAAGACAATGGAACTTCAAAAATGGTTAGCTTTCACCCTTTATTTCAACAAATTAGTATCTGTTGATCTCAATACCAATTATAAAGATGCAGTAGCATTTTAATATAGCCTCTTGTGGAGGAGAGAGAGCTCCAAGTTATGGAGAGTTGAAAAACTTCTACTTGTGTTGCCAGGCTCTGCATTTAGTTATTCTGCTGTAGATGAGCCCTTCTGAGTTCACAGGAGATGAGCTGGAGCCCACTAGTGAAGAAGTGTATTCTAGCATCAGTACTTACTATCCTTTTACACTGGCAGTGCTAGGAACAAGCGGTATTTCTGGTGTAGGGTGAAACTTATCTATAGCTGATAACTAATTTGGCACAGACTGGGCTTGACAGATGGAAAGGAGGGAGACTTCTTTCTCATTACTCAGGACATTTCTTAGATACTAAGAGGGGAAGCTTGATTCCTTAGTCTCCAGAGTGTTTGATTATGCTAGAGAATGTCCAAGAGAGGATTCATAGACCATTTCAACAGTTCTCCCTGGTCTACACTAGGGAGTTATTTTGAAAAAAAACTCCCCTTATTTCGAAATAACAAGCAGAGCGTCCACACTGCCACACCCATTATTTCAAAATAATAACTCCTGCCTTCCATGAGGAATAACACTTATTTCAAAATAGTTACTTTGAAATAGCAGTAATATGGATGTTCCTCTGCTGCTATTTTGAAATAACTACTCCCCAGAGTCATTTAAAATAATTACTCCCCAGTGCTTCCAGGGGCTGTAAGTCAGGTAGCATGTCCAAATTAAGGGAGCCTGCCTCAGACTAATTTTGAGGCTTTCCCATAGCGTGGACACACTATTTTGAAATAGTTATTTTGGGAGTTATTATTTTAAAATAAGTTATTTTGAAATAATTTCCAAGTGTAGACATGCCCTTCTTGTGCTCCTAACACAAACCTTCAATGACAAGTCAAGTTGTACAGGAGTTGGACTCATAAAGGCCAATAGTGGTAGAAACATATGCTCAGTTTAAAACATTGCAGACACCCTCTGTAGCAGAGACCAGCTGTTACCGCCACTCTGCAGACCAAAGTGCAGGGAGGTATAAGTATCTCATATAAAATATGTGACAACCATAGCAGCAGAAGACTTAATGAGATTTTATTTAATTGGGCTGTTAGGAATCAAAACCAAACTACATTTAACATTTACTATGAACAGTCTGAAATACACATTTTCCTCCTGCTCATTGTTGCTGAATAAAACCCAACAGAGCTATTTAGCAGAATCTTCAGGTTAGGATCTTTTAATAGACCTGATTTGTACTGGAGTAGAACATGCTGGAGACTTAAAATCTTTTCTTCTTCTTTTGCAGAAGAGAATTGTAAATAGCTACAGATATAGGTCCCAGTCTTAAATATTGTTGGGTACTTTCCTAACTGAAGGAGAAAAAATGGTATAAGGCAGATTCATTAACTATCCTGTGAGATTTACATTTAGTTTTCTTGACACAGTTACATCAGCTCATTGTAGTGCCTGGGACAGGGACAATGAAACCTGGGTAGGAGAGTTCACATTTGGGGAATATAGAGGTGGAAAAACTTGTAATTACTCCCCTCTGAAACCTTGTCCTGGCATTTGAGTCTCAACATTCTTATGCTGGCACCAAATATCTGAAAAACCTATTGCCAGATGTCTCCCCTCTAGAGCTTAATTTGTGCCAGGACTTGCAGTGGCTCAGCTGTGATATCTCTTCTGTCAGTGATATGCAAAGTGTGTCATGACCTCACACATGGTGTGTATAAGATCACTCTGTCCGGAGGACTCCATCATTATTGCTTGAGACCCAGCAATTTTTATAAATTAAGCACTGTTCATCTTTCGCTATTGGTTAGTCCATCTAAAAGATAACAATCTCCTATCAGTCACTCTGCTGTTTCAAGTTACTAGGTAGATCTTTGTTGAAGGTCCCAGTGCTGCTGAGAAAACATGTGGGAGTCAATATTTTCCCATGATATAACTGTTGTTGTTCAGTTTGCTGTTCTAAAAATGTAACAAATGATCCAGCAAAAATGTATTAAAAGACTGTTAAGATTGCAAAATGAAGCACTCAAAAGTTAGGAAAAGCAAGAATTAAGGTTGAGGGTGGGAAACAGAACCTTGGATGATATCACTTTTGTAATGTCGCTCCTGTGCACTAAATAAGGCAGAGATCCCATGGAAAAAATAGTATGTAATCATGCAATTAAAAATTACATCATAATGCATACAGTTAAGGAGCCAAATAAAGTTGCCCAGGCAACCTTAATGCTGACATTTCCTAACCTTTCAGTGCTTCACTTTGCAACCTTAATGTTCTTTTGTAAAACTCAATAACACATACAGTCACATCCTGATTGTGCCTCCGTAGTACTGAGCATTTGTATCCACATAAAATGAGATGTTCCTTTCCTCAATTTATTTTCTATTGTGACTATTCTAATCTACCAAAGTCTTCTGTTGCCATTAAGAAAAAATAAAAACACCCCTCCCCGTCCCCGATACACACACACACACACACACAGCCTAGGTATAGCCCATGTGTTTGTGCTTGGTCCTGACAACCAGTGTACTATTGTTTCGTCTGCCATGGCTATTTCATCTGTAAACACTATGGGTGTGTCTAGACTACAGGGTTTTGTCGACAAAAGTGGACTTTGTCGACAAAACTATACCTGCGTCTACACTACCACCGAGTTCTGTCAACAAAACGTCAACAGAACTCAGCAGTTTTGTCGATGGCGGTAAACCTCATTCTACGAGGAATAACACCTTTTGTTGACAGAGTTCTGTTGACAGAAGGTGTTATTGCATCTACACTGTCCTTTGTGTCTACACTCTCATGTCGACAAAGTGGCTTGCTTTGTTGACAGAACTGGATGTAGTCTAGACGCTTTTTGTCGACAAAGCCTCTGTTGACAAAAGCCTGTAGTCTAGACGTACCCTATATTTTCTGATGTGTCTGTACCCACCACAGTGCAGGCCTGATCCTTTTTGGGACCAAAGCAGGATACGAACAATTATAATAACCAAAGACAGATGTAAATAGCCTCGGTAATTGTGGGAAGGAGTTTATTCCCCTGCTGTGTTGATGCTTACGCAAAAGGGCACTCACCTAGAGGCTTTCCCTCTCAGGTGAAAAGAACAGCTATCTTTTTTCACCTAGAAAGGGGCCAGCAAATTGGCAGGCCTTCCTGAGCCTCTTAAGTCCTCCTCCTTTACATTAACAAACATCAACTGTAGAGATGGCTGACTGGTTTATGGTTGTTATTGTTTATAAAAAGATGGTCATTGTTTACTGGAAATGTAATGTTATGGACAATTTTCACTTTTGAAATATTCTTGGAAAAACAAGACAATTTCTGTGTAAGATTTTGAGAAAAGGTGATTTTTTCAGAAATTAATGCTTTCAGAGCAGGCCATCACTGTGTAAAGCACATTGCTGCCATCTGGAGGATGAGCCTCAAGACTCATGGTCCCAGATAGTCTCCAGTACAGTGACCCTTAGCTATTAGTGCAGATTTTTGTACCTAATTTTGATGACATTTTTGACAGGAAATGATTTATTCTGACTCTAATTTCTAAAATGTCAAAGCATTACATTAGTTCAATTCAGTTTTGAGTTTTTATTAGATTAGTATATTTAACATAATATGTAGCAGTAATATTTTATATATATAATATTTTATATTATTCTTATCTACTCATTTTAACTATCCAATCTTTAGGTACTTATAGGTTACCAGTTCTGCCTACTTGTTTTTCCCGTTGATATTTTTATATTTCTGGGTATGTCTACAATAGTTTCTAGTTCGAACTAGGAGGCTAATGTAGGCATTCGTTGCAAATCAAGCTCGGATTTAAATATCCCAGACTTGATTTAGATCTTCGCCGTCGCCATTTTTTAATTTACAAGTCGGACTAACTGCCCGCGTCTACATGCGGTAGGGACTCGTAGTTCGAATTAAAGCCCCAGTTCAAACTACCTGTTAAACCTCATTCCAGGAGGAATAACAGATAGTTCAACTAGGACTTTAATTCGAACTACCGGGTCCCTGCCACGGTAGACGCGGGCAGTTAGTCCGACTTGTAAATTTCAAAAATGACGATCAAGCCGGAAGATAAATCAAGCCCGGGATATTTAAATCCCAGGCTTGATTTGCAACTTTGAATGCCTACATTAGCCTCCCTAGTTCGAACTAGGGGGCTTGTGTAGACATACCCTCCGTTCCTTGTTTCCCGCCCCCTTTCTTTTTTTCCTTCCCCCTTCTCCCTTATTTATTTTGGGTCTGCACATCCTAAACTCAAAACTCCGGTCATCTGAAGAAGTGGGCTGTGCCCATGAAAGCTCATGATACCATCTACATGTTTTGTTAGTCTATAAAGTGCTAACAGACCATTTGTTGTTTTTTAAGTTTATATTATTTTGACATTGTTTCAATGTTTTGATTTTTCCAAAATAATTTTTTTCAGAATGTTCATTTACAGTAAATTTCAGCTTTTCTTTCAGATTTTGAATGGTAACAATGTCACAATTTCCCACAAAACTAAACATCTTGTTTCTAGCCCACTATCATGTTCCCTCACTATGGCACGGAACAGGAAGGGAGAGGGTTACATAGACATATTTGATCCATATATCTGATCTATTCACTCAACTGAGGAAGTGGGTTTTGCCTACGAAAGCTCATGATTATATATATATATATATATATATTTGTTAGTTCCTAAGGTGCTACAGGATTACTCTTTTTTTTTTTTTAAGTTAGGGCATATCTGCACAGAAGGGCTAAAGCTGAATTAAGCTACACAACTTGAGCTACGTCAATTGTGTAGCTTAAGTTGAAATAGTTTATTTTGGCTTTTGGCGCTGTCTACACAGCAGGAAGTCTGAGTTAGAGCACTCTTCCTCTGGCTTCCTTACTCCTCATACTCCTCATACTCCTCCATACTCCTCATGCAATGGCAGTTATAAGAGTTGGAGTAAGAAGTCCTCCAGCTTGACATTATTTCAACATTATGTCAAAATAATGCTGCTGTTTAGACATAGGCTTACAAATTAACACAGCTAGCACTCTAAGGGTATGCCTACACTGCACAGTTTTTTCGGAAAAACAGCCGTTTTTCAAAAAAAACTTCACTTACATCCACTGCAATCACATTCTTCAGAAAGTAAATCGAAAGAACAGAGGGTTTTTCCGACATTGGTAAATCTCTTTCTACATGGAAAAAGCCTTTTCTGAAAGAGTTATTTCGGAAAAAGACGTGTGTGGATGGAGAAGAGGGAGTTCTTTCAAAAGAAGAGGAAAGAAGAAAAAGCACAGGTGGCCTGGTGGCCACTCCATCCATAGTAATCACAGGTTAAATGTGAGATAGCGTCCATTCAGTGTGGATGCTATCTTTCAAAAGCATATCGCTTTTTCAATGCGCTTTTGCTGCATAGACGCTCTCTTTCGGAAGAAGTTTTTTCAGAAGATCTCTTCCGGAATAGATTCTTCTGAAAGAAGCCTGCAGTCTAGACATAGTCTGAGGGAGAGAGGGAGAGGAAGTTTAGATGCTTGAGATTTTTTAAAAATGTATTTTTGTAGTGCATTCCATAAGATCCTATTTCTCTTTCCATTTTATTGACAACAAGTAATCTGGAAGTGGATCTCATTTAAATACATGTCTCTTAAGCAAATATCCAGAATAAAAGACCTCCTGAATTCATAGCATTTGATAAAGCTAGGGGCCACACTTCTAGCACTGGAAGAAACTGATGCTTTCATTGTCAAAGGACTACAGAGAATTCCAAAATCTTATTTTAATCCATTTAATATAAAAATGTATTATCTTTCATTATATCTTAGACACTAACACACTAGCATAAAATTTAAGACTATGGCCCATTTTTTCTCTAGCACTCAGAATATATTTACTTTGTTACATCCCAGAACAGCTCAATCTAAGTTTCCTGCTATGTAGAATAGTGTCAGCCAGTACTGACAGGGTAATATACTTTCTGCATATTCTCTCAGGAGTCTCATATAACCAGTTCAGGTTCTTAAAGTGTCAGTTTAAAACTAGCTACCTCAAATCTGCTATATTCACCTACTTATTATATCCAGTGCCGTCCATATTGCTGTTTATGGAAGAAAATAATTTGTCAACAATTCTGTTTCCCTTTATATAAAAACTTAGAAACAAAACCAGCATCTCAGTTGCTTTCCAGCTTAAAATAAAATATGTGGCATTTATATAGTACTAGGCACTTTCAACGGGCTTTACAAAAGTTGACTGATTAACCCTCACTCAGTGAAACAGGATTAACTTGCTTTTCAGATGAGGAACCTGAGACTTGGGGAGGATCAATGACTTAGCCAAGGCTACACAGCAAGATACTGACAGAACAGGGATTAGAATTCACAAGTCCTTTGTTTCAGTCTCATAGTCATTATTCTACATCATGACTAATGATTGCTCTATTCTATTCTTTTTTTCAGCCTTTATTAATGGACACCTATTGGAAGCAAATCCTTACCTCCCTCTCATAGGGGCCCGGCCCAAGAGGAGCAGGTTCAGTACCATGGCTGCAGAGCGGAATAGGGGCCAATAAGTCCACTATTAATCACAACTCTGTGGTGGGGCCAACTGAGACCTCCTTAATACTGTTGCTACTGTGGAGTCTCTGCTGCAGCTCTGTGGCCTCAATGAAACTTAATTTCTCTGCATCAGATACCACTGTCTTGGTGGCAGAGTGGGGGAAGGGGCATGCCCTTGTTGGTTGTAATTTCAGATAACAGATCCAGTCTCCTACCTACATATTCATGCCTTGCATACTCCACTGTCAATTGCGTAACTAAATTCTTCAGCTGGGACTTACTCTTACTATACAGTGACATGGTCAAACAGTTTGTATTAAAAAGTCACAGATAAGTGGGGTGTCAGTTACTTAATGGATCAACTGAAATGCAGGCACCACAGGATTGCGTGGATGATACATTGTTTTGCGGGAGAGCATAGAATAACATCCATTTTACAAAAGGAAACAGTAATTCTCTGGGAGGGAGAAGGCACTGATTCTGCATATTGAATCTCCATTCTTGTATACCCTCAAGGCTCATTATGGCTCCACGTCAGCTCTCTTCTAAGCATGTGCAACTCCCAATGAAGTCAATAGTTGAAGTCCCTGGGAGTTGGTGAGCTTACTCCAGGAATGGCTCAGACTGTGCAAAAAGACACTGCCTATGGAGGCTACATGCAGTTCAGTAAACAAAGTTAATTTTTCCTTTAATCTGAAGCACAGAGCTCAGCATTTCTTCTTCCATGTTAGCCTTCTTATTTAGTCAGTCTGCTCCTTCTTTCCACATCTTTTCTTCTGATAGCCTGGTAAAGTTACTTCAGTGGTGTTGCTTATAACCCCAGTCCATTGGACTGTAGTCATTAATCCAACTGCATTAGTCCTATGCAGTTCTGAGTACCCTAAATTAGGGGGAAGTAAAAGTGCTCAGCACCTTCCATGAAGTGCTCAACACATCACACAATTGGTATTAAGAGATACTCACCTTAGTCCTTAGAATTTGGCAGAAATTGTAATGGAGAACATAAAGTGATGAAATCTAAAATAGGAAAGCTATGCTGCAACGAGAAGTGTATATATATATAAGATATATTGCTACAGATGATTACAGATTGAATATGCTGCAAACATTTTAGGAGTATACACACTAGTGTTGCGTCTACAAAAACAATCTGCTCTATAGTAATTAGGTCTGCTTTCTGTGCTGTCCCTACTTCTTATTTGGGCATAAAAGTAGAAGATTGGGTTAACAGGGTAGGGATTGTCCTCCATCTACTCACAAGTGATCCAAAAGATATCAACTTGTACACTGGTCTATCTCCTGACAACCCATAATTATTCTAAAAGAAATCCAGCATATCTGACTCCACTGTTGGATTTTTATAAAGGATATTAATGACAATCTCCTAGAAAACAGCCTATTACTCAGCTAAAGAAAACAAAATCCAGCTCAGGCAAGGATGACAATACTTTATTATTACTTGTGAAATGCAGAAACTGTAAACTGTTTGGGTTTTTAAGGACACATGGGTTTACTATAGATGTAGATCAGAACAGGCTACTATTAAATATACCACATTAAGCCTGACCTGCATACATTACCTAACATTTGTTTGTATTATTAATATGGTACTTTTACATGATCTTTCAGTGGTCTAGTATGATTCTATGGCCAAAAGGGCCAAAGCAGTCCTTGGGTGAATAAACAATGGCTCTTGAGTAGAGAACAGAGAATATTTTACCTCTGTATTTGGGACTAGTGTGACTGCTATTGAAATACTGTGTCCTGTTTTTGTGTCAGCAATTCAAGAAGGGTGTTGATAAATTGAAGACACTTTTGAAAAAAGCCACAAGAATTATTACGGGTTAGAAAACATTTCTTATAGTGATAGACTCATAGAGTGCTAGATGTTTACCTTAACAAAGAGATGATTGGAGATGACTCCTTACACTTGTAAGTACCTGTAGGAGAACAAATATTTAAAAATAAGCTCTTCAATCTATCCAACAAAAGTACAGAGGTTGAATCTCTAGTCCCACTCCCTCGGGACCTGACTGGTGCCAAACCACAGAATTTGCTGAACCACAGGAGATCAATATTGTAGCAACTGGGTCTCTTTTATTTTTATTTCACTGAGGTGAATGAACAGAACAACATACTGATGTGCCCTTTTCCAATTTCTGCAATAATTTCACCTTTTGCTGTATTGACCCATGCTTATGCTTAGTAGCATTACCAACACTTCCATTGCTTGCTGGTCCCATAGAAGATATATTGAGGGGTAAATTAGAGCTATACAACAGCACAGAACACTGAGAGCCAGGACTGGTGGCTGTAAACAAACTTTGCCTGACTGTAGGAAACATAGCCCCATCTATAATAAACAGAATCTGCCTGACTTAAAATCATTCTAGACCACAGATAATGCCAGACTAGAAAGGTTCAACCTTTAACAAAATCCAGTGGTTGAAAGTTGAGCTTAGACAAATTCAGACTGGAAATAACTCACATTTGTAATGGTGAGTTTATTCAACATTAAAACAACTTACTAAGGGGTATGTTAGATTCTCCATCACTGACAATTTTTAAATGAAGATTAGATTTTTTTTTCTACAACATATAGACATTATTGTGGGGAAGTGCTATAGCTTGTGTGATTCAGGAAGTAAGACTATATGATCAAAAGGCTTTGGAATCTATGAATTATGGGTCATATCAGTTACATTGTTGTAAATCCAGAGTCACTCTAATAAATCCATGGAGAAACTCCTAGTCTTCAGATTAAGAATGTGTGTCTATGGCATTTTCCCATGCCATCTGCCATTTTCCTCTCATCTCTTTTTCCAGATTTACTACATGTAGCTGAGCAGATCTTGGCTCTGTATAATCATTTGTTATAATCTAGTCACTTAGGCTATTGCAAGCATCGCCATAAATAACTTATTTGCATGCCATTGAAAATAGTTATTCCTAAATGGGTGTGCCTGTGCAAATTGAAACCCATTTTGAAATTTGGCATTCTATTGATTAGAAATCCAGACTTCCTGAGCCCCTGAGATTTTGTATTTTTTATTCCATCTATAGGTCCCACATTTCATCTTTGCTCTGATACAATGTGACAGGAAAGTGAAAGAGCAAATCATCATTGTCTAACTGATTCTTCATTCAAACCAACCAAAGTCAAAATATCTCTGTATGTTTTCACATTTCTATGAAGCCCAACACAGTTTTGGTGCATCTATACTGCACCCGTAGCTCAAAATAAGCTACATAATTTGAGCTATGCAAATTGCGTAGCTTATTTCAAGTCAATTTTGAAATAACTTATTTATACACAGCACCAAATTTCAAAATAACCCGCTACTCCAAAATGTCCCTTACTCCTCATGGAATGAGGTCATATTTCAAAATAATGAGTTTGCTGTTAACAAGCAGGATAGCTATTTTGGGATACCTCCAATATCCCGAAATAGCACTGCAGTGTAGACGTAGCCTTTCAGTTGTGAAAATGAGAGAACTTGGCCCACCCACAGTTGTAATTTGTTGTTCACTTGTGAACAGCATTTTTAAGTAGTGAGTTGTTTCAGTTATCATATGGTCTGGCAGAGGAACACCAAGCTTATTCCATTACATAAAACTCTTGACAGATATCAGACACAGTAGAGGAAAGGGAAAACGCATATGAATTTTACCTCACATAACAATTGTTATCTCTAGATGGTAGATGTAATGTATTGAGGGAAATTCTTTAAATTCCACGTTGGCACTTGCCCTAAAGGGGTGCTTGATAGTGAGGTTCATATGCAGTATTTCAGAAAAGGCCAAATTTTTTCCTTGCCAAATGCCAATACTTGTATTCCAGTACTTGTGAAAATGGAAAGAGATCTGTTTTAGTTCTCATGGCATAATTCTGAGGAGCTTATTTTCAAGGCCACAGAAAATTCACAAAAAATTCAAAAAATTCACAGTTGCATCAAATCATTACTGACAATATTAAAATGACAATATTAATATTGCGATGTTTGAGCAACTAAAATTACAAAGCACCTAAACCACTTGCCAACTGCCTCACATAACTCAGCACTCAATCACTCTCTCTTCTGGGAGCCCCAGAAATTACATTGGCCTGATAAAATCAAGGGGGCAGATAAAAAAAAATATCTTGACCTAATCACATCTAAAATATTTCACATGTACATTAAAAAAATTCCTACAGGTGTCCATCACTCCCCAACCCCCAAGCAATCTGTGACACAGTATCTCAGTGCTGAACAAGGACTTCATACTTCCCTACAGCAAAATAACACCTCATGCACTTTGCCATTATATAGACACCCTACACAAGTTCTGAATGAAGGTTTTGCATTATAATGCAGCTGTACAGAACATGGGGTGTGTATTCTGATCCTGTATATGTTGGAGTGTACAGACACCCTGTAGCCAGACAGGAACCCCCCCTGTAACATCCATCTTTGCTTGCCTGGATATGGCAGGCTGCTGTAACCCTGAATGGCTGTAAACAGAGATACGCCAATTGCTGACCAAGAGGCTGCAGAGGAGTGTCCTTGACTGAAACCCATATTGATACGAACACACAATATGTCCGCGGGGGGAGGAATCTCTCGCCCAGTAAAAAAATGTCTAGTACTCACAATTTAGTTATCTCTCTTGCAAGTGTAAATTAACTTGAAACTTGCTTGTAAGAACTGGCGACAAAGACGAACCAACACAATCTGGCATCTTAGATAAGAAAGAGGATACGGGCCCCTATGGGTATAAAGATGGGTCCAGCAGCACATTTACTCTGAGTGTCAATCTACCATCTATCTGCTGGTCGGGTTAGGTGTTTGACCTCCCGAGGTTCCACGGGACGCCCACCTCGTATTCGTCTTTCCTAGGAATTGAGGGACCGGCCCTGGCTTGACCCGCTGGAGTCGAGAGGCACAGAAGGGGGTAAAAATTGTACCTGGATGTGGTCCTTTGTCTTAAGTGTACACATAGATTTAGAGCTCTTTAGAGATTAAGCTGTCACTTGGTACTATTATTTCTGTTTTCTATCTTTATTTTCTTTGTAACCATTTTTAAGATCTATATTTGCTAGCAGTTAAGAAATAGAGCAATAGCCATTGTAACCATATGATTTATAAACCTTTTTAATAAACCTGTAACTGTTTAAGTTTTTAACCTGACTTCGTCAGTTGCTGTAACAGAACCAAGCACAATTTAAAAGAACTTCAGCCGGGCATAAGGGACAGGTATAGGAGGAGCTTGGGCGTTTGGATCGTGTCACTCCCAGGTGACAGATCCGTTGGGGCATCTCTCAGTCTTCCCTAGACTGCCTGCTGCGGAGGGGTCCTGTATCCTAGCAGCTAAAATCTGAGATGTAATAAGCTCTTCCTATTAACAAGGGGCATCTGTCTGCCTGTTGGCAGCCCTCTGCGACGGGACCCCGGTCCTAGCAGTAAAGTCACGGACATTAAACTTCGGGGCTCCCTTCAGTCTCTCCTAGACTGCCCGCTGCGACGGGGCTTTGTGCCTTAGCAGTTAAAGACTTGGGTGTCACACACACACACACACACACTGCCCTGACCATCGGCTGACACACCCATGCAACATAGAAGTCATTGAATATGAAGGGAGGATTAATGTGTGTAACAGAAATAGACTTTTTCTGTGAAGGGCTTGTAAGGTAAATTTTGCCATTCAGCAACTTAGTTACCTAATGAAGTGGGTTGGTTGGCATAGTGGCATAAATTCATAAAAAGATCATCTGTAAGCATGTAATTTTGAAAAGCATACTCCAGATCTGATGTGGTACAACCCAGCTGTGTAACTAGAGCTGCAGCCATCTGTGACCTGTTATTTCAAGTCAATTTATAAATCTGTTTCAGGTAACAATTTCAATTAATTTCTTTTATTGGTTTTTTCCTCTAAAAACACTATGAAGTACAGATCTTCAGGGCTGCTGGAGGAAGCAAGCAAAGTTCTCTCCTCCTCCCCTTGAGGCGGGAGCAGAAAGAGCCTGACAGTTTTGCTTCCTCTTCTTTTCTTCCTTCTTGTGAGCAACAGGGATGGCTCCTTCTTTCCCCTCTCCTCCTGCTCCCTGCAGTACTTGTCCAGGCTAAGGGGAAAGAAGATCCTCTCAGATGTGGGAGAGGGGGCTTAAGAATCCAGGTGCAAAGGGGACACTGGGGGTATGTCTACACAGCAGCGTTATTTCAGAATAACTGACATATCCACACTACAAGCCTTTATTTCAAAATAATGTCAAGCTGGAGGACTTCTTACTCTGACACATGGTAACCCTCATTTCAGGAGGTGTAAGGGAAGTAGAAGGAAGCATGTTCTTCCTTCGATTTCCTGCTGTGTAGACAGTGCCAAAAGCCGAATTAAACTATTTCAACTTAAGCTACACAATTGATGTACTGACATTGTGTAGCTCAATTCGACTTTAGCTCTGCTGTGTAGTCATATCCTGGGAGGGGACAGAATGGACTGAGGGCTGAAGGAGACAGAATGAATAGGAAGCTGAGGCAATGGACAAATGTGGGGATGATGATAGATCCACCCCCTCTGTGTGCACTGTGTTTTTAGAGTACTTTAGAGCACACTGCAAGTAGGAAGGGATAGAGAAATAATAGAAAACTGGAAGGAAGAGAAGTCAGGAGGGATAAAGAAGGAAGGAAATTATAATATAGGGCATATGTAAAATGAAGAGTTTGTAACAAGAGAGGGAACAAGGAGCTAAAGATAAGAGGGATGAAAAGAAAAACAGTGCGGGAAGAACACATGTGCTACGCTTCAGAGTTCAGGCTCTCATAGTGCATCACTGACAGATTGAAGGGTATGGTGCCTTCTGTATGTTATTTGCTAACCCAAAGATGTATTATTGCCCTCTACAATACTGTGTCAATTGTCTCTTTGCAACCTACACAGATTATGGCCACTGCTTCATCCCTATCTGCTCTTTGCATTCTCCTCAAAATAAGACACAGATTTATATTCTTATTCTTCTCAGTTGGACACATCAATCTCTGTTGTCAAGTTGCCTGTCAGGGATAAAAACCTGCATATCTCAGAACTAGTTTAAACTAATGTTGATAAATGTGAACTGTTTGTGGCCATCTGGCATCAACTTATGGTCACTCTGTTCTAACTTGAAATTTCATCCAATGGCAGTTCTTTTCTGACTTCCCAAAATATTTGCAGTCTGGACTCGATTGTGGATTTAGTCACTCTCCACATAATTCCTATAAGTGATTTTGTTACCACATTTGTCCACAAAACTTGTTTGCTTCAGCTTCTGTTCAGATCCTCCCCTGGCTTGCAAAAATCCAGTTTTTCTGGAAATGTGTCTATCATCTTTTCTCTGCCATAGAACTCAGCTAAATGAGTTCACAGTGTGTATCACATTCCTCTGCAGGGCCTGCTCTGTTACAGGCGAACAGCCTACTATTATTACCAGCTAATGAATCTACTCCTTTAGCTTAAATGGTGGTGGCTTGTGCTTCAGAACTGAAGGTGATCAACCCTGATGGATGGGTGTCTTGTTAAAAATCTGGGCTACAAGCCTTCTAGTCTTCATGGATACATACTGAGGTTGCTAAATGGTGCTAATACCTGTACTGCTATGTTTGCACTGCTATTGTTGCTTAGCTACTTTAAAGAGAACATAGTTAGACAAACCCCCATGCTACAATCACACACTCACTCACAGTGGACACATACCCTTAGGGGCTTAATGGGAATCAGGACTTTTTTTTATTTTTAATTTAATCCCAGCAATGAGTGAGCCCCTTTTAAATATCTGATGTTTAGTTTTGAGGAGGAGATTTTAAAAGGCACCAATAACATTTAGGAATGGAAAGTCAGAACACTCTGGAACACCATTTTCTATTATTAGTTGAGAAACTTGAAAAGAGTATCAGTAGGTCACTGAACTGTACAGCTCTTTTTTAGACCATATAGATATTTACAAGGTATAAATATAGAGAGATTGGCTGTCTGGGAGATTTTAGTTTGATTTATAGCTCCCTTTCCTGCTCAATATTGTACTTTTCATTTTCTTTCTGGATGTAATTACAATTACAAAATCTAATCAGAATGTTGATTTAATAGTGCAATATTGTTAAAATGATGCCAGCAGAATCTATGAGAAGAAATTGCTATAGCAAATCCCACACTGTCATTCAATCTAAAGCCAAAAGAAGCCAAAAAGCCAAATATTGTCTTGGATCATATTGAATAAGAAAAAGAAGTCAATACTTTATATTTTTTGAATAAAACATTTGTCAAAGTACTCAAGAAATATAACTTAGGGGGCAGATCCTCATCTGGTGTAAATTGTTGTAGCTTTGTCGTCATTGTGGACGATTTATGTGTAACTACTTCCATCAATTGAGGATCTGCCCCGTGAGCTTTTAAGCTTGGCAAATAATGAAGAAAAGTTTAATTCTTACCTTATTAACCATCACACTATTTGATGGATTTTCTAGGCTTCTAGTTTCATATATTTACTGTTGTTGCAAATCAGGGAAGTATATTGGTTAAGCTACTTATCAATCCAGAAATTTGCAACTTCCTGTGATTGCAGTTCCTTGCAGTCCCAGGGAAAAGCAGAAATTTTCATATTCTCAGGGTGGCTTCTGAATCTTTCGTTCTTGCCCCTAGATAACACCCAATATCTCTTTCTTTAGAGCCTTCACACAGTGTGAAATCAGCAGTTTAAAAAGACATTCTTAGCACTGGTAGTACAGTGGAACGAGGACACATAATCAATCTTCAGACCCCAGTGGACCTCGCTAACGGGTTTTTTGTGCTCATCCAAAAGATTAGAGCATTTGGTAAGTCTCACTCTGTGATAATAACTACACATGTTGCCCGTATTTCCATTTTCAATTCCTTTTATAAAATATACAGTATTTATATTTTACTCAGCCATGTACATTTTCCAGTAAAATCTCAGGTGGTTAGAGTCAGTTTAAGGACATGCACAGCATGGTATCATTAGAAAAAACACTGGCATAAGGCTTATTTTAATATGTCTCAAAAGTTCAGCTAAAAAGGAAGGAGGGGGTATCAGTTCAACCAGTATAGTTTTGATTAGACATAAGTGATACACATGGGATATTATATAACAAAGCTAAGACAGCTGATTCTATCTTCCCAAGCTAATGTTGGCTTGATCACTGATGTGGTGTGGGGTATTTACTCTGAAATTTTTAAATTCTTTCTGGCACCCTAATCACTCCTGAATTGGGTTTCTGAGCATTGTTCTGCTCTTTCACATGCCACACTGTGCTGTCCCACTGTTTCTCATTGCTTCCAGCCATTTTCTTGAGATCCCACAATGTCCTTAATCTCTTCCAGTCGCTTTATTAGTCTGCCTTACTAGCCTTTCTCATAGTGAGCTCTTGACAGCTCTCATCAATTCTGGATACTTCAATTAATTGTGCCAGCATCTCTCCTATCTTCTGGCTGCGTCAGTTAGCACCTTCTGTTAGTGTTTTAGATCCTCCAGCAAAGTGACAGTTGTGATGTTAACAGCTCAGTGACATAAATGCAATGAGAGTGTTCAGATTGTCCGGGGAAAATCTTTGTTTAAAACAAGAGTTAAGGTTGAGAATAGATTTTACTGATAACATTTTTTTTTGCAATCCCTTTGGATTTCTTCACATAGAAATGGGTTAAAATCAATGGCAATTAAAACAGCAAACTTATATATAAGTATATAATTGTCTCTTTCAATGAGCTAGATGGGGGACTTATGCTGAGATCTCACTTTTAAATTGCCAGTCCTCTTCCTCCATCCCCATTTTGGGAATGAGGGCCATTCAGTCATCATGCTGCAAATAAACCTACCAGTAGCATGTATGTGTATGTCAGGACTGACTGATACAGGATGAGATTTTAAAAGCCGATAAAGGATTTGGACACCCAATTCTCATTAATTTCTAATGGCAATTGGGTGTCCAAATCTCAACTGTAAATGTATGCTCAGGTCCTGTCTTGATTGAGATTTGTCTGAATTAAGAATGAATGAAAACTAAGGACCAGTCTCATGAGTACCTCTGTGGGAACAATCCCAAAAATGTATGTGTAGCTCCACAGAAATCAGTGAGACTCCAGGTGGATACAGAGGTCTGCCACATGTTGCAATTTGCAGAACTGGGGCCTAAATAAAGATTTGTCAATTTGGCCCAGTATGAGGTGAACACATGCTACCTAACTTTAACTGAAAATAAATCTTGTATTTTAAGAAGTGTAAACTTGATCTTCCTTTTATTCAAATATTTTAGAATCCAGTGTTGGCTACCTAAACACTCAGACTGCTCAACTATTTTTAAAATCAAAGGTCCATAATAATAGAACATATTAACATCAAAATAGTGAATTCTAAAGGTGGAGATCTGCAAATTTAGTCAAAGAAGTTAAGTACATGGTTTCAAGCTCCAAACTGTTATGCACTCTTGTATCACACAGGGCCATATTCTGCCAGTCAATATAGATATACTATCACAAACCACCTTACTTTGTGTACTTCAGATTTTACAAGCATAAGCTGAGGTTATCTATGCTGGTTAAAAAATACAGTCATGATCTGCAAGCAATTAAATCTATTTGTGTTCTAATTCCACCCTTAGAGAAACCTGCATAACCCTCACTGACTTGAATAGGAATTGATATGTAAGAATTTGGCTCAAAAGAACATAGTCTTTGTGAGCTAGAGGTCTGTAGGGGCATGTCTACACAGCAGGGCTAAAGCTGAAATAAGCTACTCAACCTGAGCTATGTCGACTGTGTAGTTTAAGTTGAAATAGTTTATTTCAGCTTTTGGCACTCTCTACACACAGGAAGTTCGAGTTTGAGCACTCTTCCTCCAAATTCCCTTACTCATCATAAAATGAGGGTTAGAGGAGTCATAGTAAGAAGTCCTCCAGCTCAACATTATTTTGAAACAATGGCTTGCTGTGTAGACGTGGACTATGTTATTCCGAAATAACACTGCTGTGTAGACATAGTCTAGATGAATCAAGGCTCAATGTGAGATATTTGATCAGTTTATTTTGAAAACTCTAGCTCACAAAGATTATGTTCTTTTGAGCCAAATCCTTGCATATCAATTCCTACTTAAGTCAGTGAGGGTTATGCAGGTTTCTCTAAGGGTAGAATTAGGACGCTAATAGATTTAATTGCTTGCAAATCGTGACTGTATTTTTTAACCAGTATAGATAAAACAAGTAGTAAACATTTAAGATCTAGATATAGATCTCTAATTAGAACAGAGAACAAGTACTTCTTTTGTTGTAGTGTTCACTGAAAAATGTAAAATTTCTCTAGAGAAATTGGGATTTAGTAAACAATCTTATTGAATTCTTAGCATGCAGTTTAATGTATTGACAATGAAGGAATAGTCCAATTATTACGTGATTAATCACAGACTCTTGTGGGTCTGACTGATTACACTGACAATTTATGGAGTAGAATAATATTTGGTTCAAATGCCTTCACTTAACAAGCAATGGTCACCTGGGAATGAGGACTACATTAAAAAAATTGTGGGCAGTAACACAGTCATAATTATTCAGTTAGTTCACATTGTCATTTAGGAATATGCTGTGACTAGGCAATCATATTTATAATGGCAGCATTTGTATTGCTTTGTTACACTGCTTAAAATTAATGAATATTTTATTGTCAACACACAAAAATAAAAATATTCCATGTTTCAGGGGCAGACAAACCTTCGGTGTTTCAACAAGAGACAAGTAATATTGGCTCCCATGCAAATTTAATTATATGATCCAATACATGAGGAAGTGAGTGGCATTTCAGAGCTTAGCAAGCAGATTAACAAATTAAAAATGCTAATTTTAATACAGGTAATTAACACACAAAGTAGCATATTATAATGTATGGCAAATATGATAAAACACTCTGAAAAAGGCAGCCCTTTCTATAAAGGAGAAAATCGTCAGGTTCTTTAATTCATAGCACAGATCCCAGTTTATTGAGAGATCTCTAATAATCATCCCCATCTTTACCTGTGATCTGTACATCTTGCCATCATTTGTTAAACTACCTTACTCAGCCCTACTTGTACAGGTTGTATCTCCCTTATCCAGGACTCTGTGGTACAACCACATCCATGGTCTGGGAGGAGGAGCAGCAGGGAGTTCTGGCCCCTGCAGGTGGACAGTAGCAAGGGGCTGGCAGCAGCGGCTGCAAAGCTCCAGCTCCTGACGCTGAGTTCAGGGGCCGGCAACAGTAGCCGCAGATCTCAGACTCTGTTGGCAGCCATGGAGTTCCAGCCTGGGGACCCACAACCTGGCAGGCAACAGCAGGGCTGGGCTGGTGCCTTAGCTGGGGGCAGCAAGGCAGCACATGTCATGTTGGGAAAGATCTGCCCTGGTTCAGCAAATCCCTTTGTTCCAGACCAGTCAGGTTCCAAGGGTGCCGGAAGAGGGAGGTACAACCTGTATTTGATTTCCAGTGCTCAGTTGTTGAAATAGCTCCGAAACTGTCAGTCTGATTCCACATTGCGTGAGCAAGGGTAATTTCAGATAAGCAATAACTATATGGTGGGAAATCCCTAGCTATATTAATTAGATAAAATTGTATGAATTTGATTCCCTCTTTCTTTTCAACTCTGAACCAGACCTCCCAGCCTCATCAAGATCACTAATTTATACAAGAGTCAGCAAGTGGCAAACAGGGTTGTGCAAAATCTTTATAGAGAATCCATCCAATTTCAGGTGAAAAACAAAACCTCCAAGTGAAAGGTCAATAACTGATCATGGAACAGACCCTATGGAGGTCATGCGGTGTTGGATGGAGATTGGAAAAACTACCCCAGTGAGATTGCAATAGGAAGAGACTTCCAAAAAGCTCATGTAAGGATAAATGCAGTCATACGTATATGCATCTGTCACAGGGCTGGCTCCCCCTCAGGTTTATAGCCCTGTCATCATCGGGGTTGCCCACCCCGGCCCACCACCCGACACCTGTATTTCCCTGTTCCCAGCTCAATAGTCTTGCAGTCCGCGAGTCCCGAGGTGCCCGATTCCGGCTCGAGGGGCCTGTAGGGCTCAACGTACTGCGAGGGAGGAGGGGGACTCGGGCCCCCGGGTCCCTACCTAGGACCCTAAAGGTAGTGGCATGGTTGTGCTGCCTGGTTGGTGGGGATTCCCCATAACTCACCAACCCTCAGGGTATGGGGCACCTTCGCCTCCGGTCCCCGTCCTGGGCCACTTCCTCCTGCCTGCGTCCACCTGCTCGGCTTCTAGCCAGTCCCGGCTGGCCCGGCTTGCCTGGGCTTCTGCCCGCTGGCTTCTTGCTCCCCCTGGCTTCTCCCCTGCCTCGGGAGTTCATCCCGGCTTCCTCTCTCCATCAGGGCCTGGCGGCATTTAAACTCCCCGCCGGCTGCGGCCCCGCCCCGTTCTTCAGGGCGCGGGCCGATGATGTCAGAGGATGTCTCTCTCCGCTCGGCCTCAGGGCAACCCCCAGTGATGCCTGAGCAGGCCGGGCAGGAGCGCCGGGGAGGCATGCAGGCATCCGGGGATTCAGCCTTCCCCCTGCCTCCTGCCTTCTCCGGCAGGCCCCTGGTGGCCCGTTCTCCGCCCAGTGAGTCCGTTGGCGGCTGAGAGGTGCGGGGGGTCGTGGACTCCATGCAGCCGGAGCTCGGCGCCCCGTCACAGCATCTCACAATCACACTTGATTTATCTTTATCTTTTTAAATGAATGTTCACCTGCTATGTTATGAGGCAACACATTTGGTTATAGAGTCTGTTTGGAGATACCTCTGCATGAGCAACTATATATGTGTCCATGCACATGTTTGTGCCATAATCTTTACAGGTTATTAATCAGCCCCGCCCAGTCAGTCAGCTCCCTGCAGGGAGCCCTGAGCCTCTGACTGGGTAGGGCTGATTAATCATCTATGAAGCAGGTTAGTGGGAACACTGGCCATAATCCCCCCCTAAAGTTCCAGTGTCTCTCTCTTTCCCTGTCCATTTCACCACTGTTAGCCAGGAACAGGATTTCCAGGAGAGTGGGATGGGTGTGTGTATTCATGATTAATTTCTCTCTTTCCATATACTAGCTGACTTTATAGTCAGTTTCCAGTCTAATTGCTTCCCAGTCCTGTAAGCATATTTCAAAAAACTCCTGGTGTAGCAGAAACTCCAGCTGGGTCTCAAAATTAAATGGCAATGCGAATGTGCTTGGACCGCCTGCCTAGCTGATTAAACCCCACCATTCAGCAGCATGTAGAGGGACAATCATTCACTGAAGCATCTGTGAAGCACAAATTGTGGAATCTCCATAGGATGGAAAGAGACCTCTCTTTTTCCATTCTGTTGCCTTGAAAGCTACAATGTTCTCCGAATGTTGGCCATCCTTTGAAGCAGACATTGCAAACTGGTCACACAGCCCCTAGAAAGAACTGCCACCCCCCTGCCCCCACGCCTTTGAGATACTATGGAAAAAATAAACTAAAACAAAATATGTGTATCTACTTGTTAGAAGTCTCCGCTCCTTTCCAGGGGCCTGAAAAAGTTGTCAGAACCAAGGATAGTCAATAGCTGCATTGTTGGAATGACGAGGAGTATCAACACTGTGGTCTTCCATGGCAAAGCTTTGTTATGTGAGGGGATTTCTCAGCTTCTTCCAAAGGAAAACATGCTACCCTTGGCAGGATCTTTGACTCCTGACAGGGAAACCATTCTGCTGGGAGATCGGGAACAGCATCCCAGAGACAGTAGAGGCAGACAGAGAAAGGACCCTGGAGGACCTGCAGTGCTCATGGGAATGTACAGGGGAAACCAGGAGCAATTTGAGCTCCTTAGGACACAGGAACATTGGGTTCTCCAGCTGGGAGAGGCTCGGATACACCAGTTCCTGGAGCAGGAGGCATTCTACAGAGAATGGGAGCACGCCCTAATGGAGCAGTTCATAGACCTGATGGCCGAATGAGCTCTGGATCTGCCTGCTGCCGTGGCCACAGCACCTCTTCAGGAACTAGCACATATCCTTCTCCTCCACTGATGAGATAGAGGAGCCTGCAGAACTCGCAGGATAACACCCTCCTCTGGAATCTGAAACCCCCCGTAGGATCTCACCTAAGTGTTACAAAAAAGGACCAATGGGTCTGCAGAAGTACCTGAAGCCCTCCAAATGAAACCATCAAGCTCTGTGCAGGAGATTTTCCCAGTTGTCTGCACAACAATTTTCCACTGTAATTCTTTCTCCCCTTCCCATCCCCAATCAGGTATGAGGAAGGGAAGGGCAAGGAGAAGGGTAAAGATCTTTACATTTGGCCCTTGGTCACAGATTCAATCCCTTTGTTTTTTGTTGGTATGCATTGCCTTTTTAAAAACTTCAGTTACATATTCACTGTAGTAGTTTTAATACATGTTAACATCTCCTTGACTAGTGTGGGGGAACTTCTTTCTTATGTGTGGGAAACGTAAGATATTTTCAGGTTCAGGACTGGGACTCCCAATTCACAGCACATTAATTGGAACATTCACTGTCTGGTGCCATCACACTTCAAACATTTGACTGTCTTCCCCACACAGGGGCGGCCCGTGCGAATAGGCCGACTAGGCTGTCGCCTAGGGTGCCGCGTTAAACAGGGCGCCCAATGATGACATCACGTCATTGAGGGCTATGGAGGCGGGGGCGCCGATCGTGCATTCCGCCTGGGGCGCGGGGGCACCGATCGCGCATTCCACCTGGGGCGCCAGCTGCCGGCAGCCTGCCTCGGGCTGCCCCTGGCCCCACATGCACTTGTGCCCCTACCCCCAAAACCAAATAATATCTCAAGTCCCAATGATACTCAGGAGGGATGGGGAAAGTGCATTGTTATGTGCTTCAAAAGCAGTGGTAGTTTTAAAAGCATCAGAATTCACAACACAGAAAAATGGGTAAGTAAACATTTTTATGGCTTGGTACATACATACAACATGGAACACAAAGTAACAATACAAACATCTGCTACTACCCAGTGATTAAAAGGCCTCTCTTCTCCCCTCCCTTCAAATCTTGACAAGTTTCATCCTTGAGATGTATGTTATTTAGTACATTTAGTGCTGCCAACAACAAATGGGGGGGCGCAAAATGGGTGAATCCCAAACCAAGTTTGTTGAACTAGATTAAGTGCTTCTGCTAATGGAGATTTGTAAACAAGTATGAACATTAAGATGTTGTCTACACTACAGAACTATATAACTCTCTCACCCTGAGATATGTTGTTATATTTACCTAATCCACTTCAGCAGCTGTGGCGAACCCACAGCTCGCGAGCTATATGCAGCTCTTCCCCCCAAAAGTACGGCTTGTGAAGCCACCCCTACACCCCTGAAAATGGCCCCCCCCTCTTGGCTCCCTGTGCCGCCCGGCGCGGCCATTCAACATGGCGTCTTCATGATGGTGTCAGCCGGCGGGAGCCCGATGTGCCAAAAAGCCTTTAATCGCGTTTCTTAAAGGGGCAGTCCTTTTTTTTTTCTTTTGGATCCACCAAACACAGCTGGGGGTTGCTTCTTTTTTTTTTTTTTTTTTTTTTCGCTCAACAAGATTTCCTCCCAGCTCTTTGCGCTGTTGCCACCATAATCCATCTTCAGCCATCATCATCAGAAAATTGTGTTCATTCTGATCCTTTTAGATGTATCAGTTTCTTTTGCTAAGCCATACAATAGTGATGTTGCCACATGCGTAGATGCTAGTAGTAGGTGAGTTTATTCTGACTGGAAGTCCCAGAAATTATCAGTGTAATTCCTCATGTGCCTGAAGAATCCTTCCTCATGAAGGATTCCATGGGATTATTTTCTTTTGCCTCTCCTGCTAATCAGTTATGAGACTAATGAAGAGCAGCATGAGAGATTGTGGCCTAAATTGCCAGTGTAGTTGGAGTTAACTTGTATTTGGATGAGCTGCATGAATAGGTAATTGCTATGAGGCTCCACTTAGATAAAACTGAAGTCTTGCTTCCCAAATGGGAAAAGGAGCTGAAGAATATTGCAGAAATTGCATATGCTCCCTCCATTGAGAGGGAGCATGTCTGCATACTTTGTTCAGATTGCATATGTGGGCTGGGAAGTTTGGTTGATCCTGACTGGTCTATTTTTCTGAGGTTGTCAGGTGATTGAACCTTTTTATTTTGGATATGAAACTAACCCCAGTTATTCATGCCCTTGTCAAGTTCAGATTACTGCAATGCACTCTACTTTGAGCTACACCTGAAGACCATTTCAACAATGCAGCTACTGCAGAACGCAGATGTTTGTTTATTAAATAATCTTTAATGTAGGGAAAATTCTAATCCTGCATTCCATACTCTGCACTGGCTCCAGTTCGTTTCTGGTGATGTTTCTGGTACTGGAGAAGAGTCCCATTTCTGGGATTTGCTTTTGCTGCAAGGCTTATTTGTTTTCCCAGGTCTTTCTTGCTCTGGAGGGTTGAATAGACTGAAGGGGTAGTGGATTCACTGTTTTAATTAGGTGATTTTGGAGATGTTAAATGCCTGGAAAAGGAGGACATTTTTGTTTATGGAGAAATCTTTGTATTATGTTTTTGCTTTAAAAGGTGTTAAAAGTTTTGCTAAGAATTTGATGTACTGCACAAAATATCAGGAATATGTATTTAATTTAACAGGAGACTTAGCACCTACCATTTATCAGATTAATCATTTCAGAATAGGCATCTCAGCCTTCACAAGGAAATTTTAGAACACTCTCAGCATGGGTATTCAGTGTTGTAAGGAATGAAACTACTACTCTGTGCTATGATTCTGTGTAGCAGTGTTTCCCAATTGGTGCTCTGCGGAACCCCAGGGTTCCGCAAAGTGAAAGTAAGGATTCCGTGAGAATTTGGCACTCCCCCACCCCCTCTTAAAGAGACAGAGCCTTTTTGCAGTGGGACTCGGCGGGTGTTTTGTTTGTTTGTTTGTTTTTTGGGAGGGTTTTTTTGCTCCTCGACAAATTTTACCCTGGCAAACCTAGGAGTTCCTTGAAATTCTTTCAAGCTGAAAAGGGTTCCATGGCCAAATAAAATTGGGAAACACTGCTGTGTAGGAACTTTTTTGTATAAATGGATAACTGGATTTGGATACAATTAAAAAAAGTGAGGTGATAGATTTGAGGCTTAATTTACTCTAAACCCCTAATTTTTGTACACAATTCTGTACCTGCATGGCTATGCCCATAATTAATTGAGGTAAAAAATTATAATTGAGCATCTATCTGCCTACCATATCCAGCCAGACACATACTTGATACAACTTGTACCTGCAACTATTTGAGGAAAAATTGTGCCAGTGAAATTGGAGAGCAGTTTTACAAAATCAGAGCCTGTACTCTAATGAAATCTTCTTTTGAAATCTTATCTCTCTTCTCTAGAACATCACTGATTAAGCCCCCAACAGAATGTTTCAAATAATTTTTGTCTTCACTTTGGGAGAGGCAGTAAGGGAGATAATATGCTAAGATTGAGCCTCAAAGATCATTGCTTTCTTCAGCTGAGAGAAAAAGATGAGATGGGGTATGGCTAGTACCCCTACCAGAGCATTTTAAAGTGCTTTCCTTGAACATCAGAAGGGCTGTGAGTAGAGAGAAAAGGGTCATCAATTCAGTCCCAATATAGCATTGTTTGATCCATTTTTCTCTTGAGTATCTGATATACACAAACTAACTCAAACACCTTTAATTAAGCTCTCGATACATGGATGTGCAAGTGAATTTTCTCAAACTTTCAAAACACTAGACAGAAATAAGGGTAAATGCCAGCAAGGGTAAATGTGTAAGCGACTGCAGACCCAAGATAGCAGTCAATTCTGTATAGGCAATTAGTGTTGGATTACTTTGGTTTCATGAAAAAATGCCCTGATAAATGCTACTTTCACAATGTGTGAGCTACTGAACACCTTCTTAAAGGAATACAAACACCAGAGGATAGAAATGAAATAGTAATATGCTTTTTGTATGACCTTTAATGCTAGTATTTTTGATTCTTCATCCCCAGAGAGGAAAATATTTTACATAGCAAGGAGGCTACATCACTCTAAAGCACTCAAATCACCAACTTTCACACCTCCACCACTAAGCGATTGCACATCAAGAGCAGGAGTCTGAGTCACAGTACAACACACAGTGTGGTAAGCAGACTCTGGTCAGTCAACCTATGCATGCCAGTACAGAACTTTTTGCACACTCATAGTTTATGCCTCTTTGAAAATCTGCATATTCTATTTAAAACTAATTCTGCTGATATATTTCCTGGATTATTTCCTGGATTATTTTCTTGTTTCAATTACTAAGAACATTTGGATAAAGACAGGCTCTTTGTTTATGAATGTTTTGATTCCTGCTGTTTATGCCTTACATGATGACATGGTTTGTGAAAGCAAAATCCTCTCCACAGAAGTTAATTATTGTATTTCAAATTGAGGATTATGAGTCAGATTCAGAGTGTGTGCTGAAGGCGGTGAAAGCCTAAAATACTCCATTCAAGTGATGGAGGCATGTAATAGAATTCCAGAGAAAACAAAATTTGCAGCACAGGTACTGCACTGTGGCACAACAGTTAATAAGGAGGATGCATTGAAACCTGCTGTCTAAATAGCATATGGATGTGTATACCACAGCGATCCCATTCTAATGCCATGGGCTAATGGCAGATCCAAAGAGTTATTTTTTATTTCCACTTATAAAGATTCCAGCTGTCTGGGTGCTGTTCATCCCCCAGCAACACCAGAAGAATGATACTCACAACACTGAATGACACCCACATTTCTCCCTAAACACCCACATTATCTGCCCCCAAAAAACAAAAATCTGTATCAGAAGAAATAAAACAAATTTTTACAGGTTTTGACCCTAGAAAGGGAGAAGTGACAGAGACTCTGAAATTTACTACAAATGTTGCAATTACTATTGATTGTACATAGAAAGTGTTCAGATACTATGGTGATAAGTGGTAGTATAAAGCACTAAGATCTCTAAGACAACCTCTGGCCTTTTTTAAACTCTATCTGTTCAACCCTCACAATTTAAGTTCTCCTCCAGCAAACACCTTCTAACCAACCTCCTCCCCACCAATCAAAAGCCTGGAGAAAAGAAAAGTAAATCACCCTTGCAGTGCTCTCTGAAGGTGACTAAATGCACGCTTTGGTAGACCAAAGAAATGAATTCATGTTGAGTCCCTTACCCAGAATAACCCTTTTCAATTCAGGCCAGAACTCATCAGCTGACTGCAGCTTCTGTGACATCACACAAGGAGAAGCAATTTCCCAGCTAAACGAAACACATACCTTTTGCAAAAGGTTTGTATAGGACACAACCTTAGATTTCATCTGGAAATTGACAGCCAATGAATCTTAAAGATCACAATTACAAAGTGTACCCAGCGAGAGAAACCACCCAGGCTTTCCCAAACTTTTTCAGCCATGGAGCCCCGACAGGGGACTGAAAAATTGGCAGAGCCCTTAAAAGATCATGATTTTTAATTCAATAGGGACCCAAAAAGACACAATTTTGGAATTCTATTTTTATTTCTTGCATATTTCTTATCAATTATAACAGAAAATAAGTAACAAAATAATGTGGTCATACAACTGTCATTTATATTTTCCCATGGAGCCCAGAGTTCCACAGAGTACAGTCTGGGAAACCCTGCATACCATCCTGAGCTAAGTAGACTTTGGGTGGTTTTAAAGTGTACAGCAGTCCAACACTGTGGTGACAAAGGCATGGACAAAGGAGTATGATGTCTGTATCCAGAAGAAAAGAACACAATTTCCTTGCCAACCATCCAGGTAAATGTTAAAAGCATTTCAACAAGGTGCTGCTATCTTGATATCCAGGAGAAACTACGGAAATGACCAGCAGTCCTCTCAAATTAAAGATGAAGATAAAATCTCTGCTACTTCTTTTTACAGTAAAACTCCAATAGTCCAGCATCCAATAGTCCGGCACTCCTGATAGTCCGGCATCAAAATGGCAAGAGCCTAGTGAGTGAGCTTCGGCAACAAATGAGTCACAAGGTAACAGCGGCAGCAACTGAACTGAGCAAAAGGGTAAAAGGCTTAAAAACTAAAACATTACAGTATACTGTATACAGTATGTACAATAAAAAGGGTTAAGAACACTTTATATACAGTATATAATGTATACAGTATATATATAACCTGCTTATAGTACCTCCTGATAGTCCGGCATATTTGATAATCCGGCACCACCTAAGTCCCATAGGTTCCGGATTATCGGAAGTCTACTGTACTTTCCTCATACTGTCAATAGGACTTCAGTTATCTTAGGAGCTAACACCCACCTGAGCCCCAGTTTCCTTTAGATACTGAGGACTATATTGTGACTGGTAAAAGTGCAAAAAGCTTTCCTTCATTGCATTTCCCATTCCATTCCTACACACACAGTGATGTTTCCTGTGGATACACTTTCAGGCATGCCCTCAGAACTGACCTGAGGTAGGGAGACATAATTCTTCCCAGAAGTTCCAAAGGAATTTATAGCTCTGCACAGTCTCTAACACAAGCCAGTGCTTTCAAGTCAAGATTTGGCCCTACATATCCAACGTGTGACTGGTGTCTACAAATGGCAGGAAGTACTGAAACATATTACCAAAACAAAGACTTGAGTGGATCCCATTTTGTATCTGATTAATGTATTTCTGTTTAATGTGCAGTGCTATGCTGCTTTCTTTTGAAAATAACCTTACAGTTTTATTGATTACTGTGCAGTAGCTGATTAGACAGCGTCAAATATAATTGTTGTTTGTTGCCGTAAAAATGAATGCTTTGTAACTCCTTACATTCACTTAAAGAAGACAAGCCTGAGATTTTGAAAAGAGTCTCAACCTGACCTTTACTAGTAGAAGCAATATTCTATCTGTATTGTAAAACTATTAAATTCAATTGCAGGTTCAAATGTGGGCACATAGACATCAAGTTACCTGATTAGATGCAGTCATGTAGTTGGATGTCTAAACACACATTTTTGCACCTGCATTTAATTGCATGCACAATTATTTGTGGGGGCAACACTATCTACAAAACCAGAAGTCACTTGTGTAACTTGGGACCTATGTTACATATTTTTTTACACTTCACTGTAACTTTCATTTGTGCCAACTTAAGGGTAATGGCAGTGATCAGGTATGGCACATTGAACTGAATCCCCTCTTTAACTGAATCCATACACTCCTCAGTTCCTGATACCCAGTGGTGTAATTTTTATCAAACTTGCTTCTGTTCCATTTACACACCTCCTCTATTAGGCATGTTTTGGCATCGTATAATGATTTATTTGCTTGTTTAACACATAAGCAGCAGGTATAAATAAAGGAAAATAGTGTTAGAGATTCAGGCAAGGGACAGACTTGATAGATAATATGCCCAGCTTCTAAAAACTGCTTCACCACAACTAATAATAAGCATTTCTCCAAGATCTAACTCCTGAGCATTCACGTAAATAAAATACTAGATTAGTACAACATTTTGGACTGCCAAAGCACATGTACTGTTCTTCTAGGAACTGCCATCTTTGAATTTAGACCTGCATAGAATGAGCAGCAGGAACAGATGGAGTGATAAATTCTTGCTTTCATGAGAATATCCCGAGAAATAGCATATTTGTATTTTACTCCATTTTTTTCAGTATAAACAGAATTTTTTCTAAAGAGTATGATTTATGAGTCATCAGTAGGCTTCTGATTCTTATGCCAGTATTATTCAACCTGAGACAGACTTCTTACAGAACAACTTTTTTTCCATTCATGCTGTGATGCAAAATGTTTTAACAGCTATCACTTTGTAATAATGAAATGGAACATTGGAGACACTTCATAATGTCACTCTGCAAGCTTGTCTAATAAATCCTCTTATCTGATTCAGGAACAGTCAATTAGACAGGAGTGGCAGATGTTAGTGTCAAACTGATTATAACACTCATTTTTCTCTTAAGAAATTGATTTTTATAAATAGATTAATAAAATCATTCTAAGAAAAAAAAAAAACATTTCCCCTCTGCATTTCATAGAGCTGGTATTGAGGCAAAGAGATAAAATGGGGCCAGTGATGGTGTTGATTAGTGCATATTTAATGTATACTGCTAGGCATGAAAAGAAGAGATGAAAACAAACAGGTATCAATGGCACATGGGGAGCACCTTTGGGGGAACCAAATATACCCATCTCAGCTTCTCACATGGCTCAAGCAAGGGCTTTAATTTCATTTTAAATGGAACATGCTAGTATAAACGCGCATTTCCTGAGTGACTGAATATGCCAGGACAAAGAGAACCTAGATAGTTGATTGACAGGGTGAATAGAATAGAGCTTGTGGGCTCATTGGCTGCTCTCCTTAGAGGAGGGAGCAGAGTGCTGATTTGAAATGACAGAAACAAAACTACAGGATTTCCCAGCATTCCACACTCTCCTCACTGATGGACAGTTGCCCTAGTGTCTGCCACTGGATCAAGGCCTGCTACTTTGGCTGGTGTGTGAATGCCACGACAAGGGGCAGAGGTGTTTCATTCAGCCCTACTCTATATACATCCACAAATCTGAAATGACAGAAATAAAGCTACAGGATCTCCCAGCACTCTACAGGAGACCTGGCTGACGAGCCTGTGGTCCCTGCCCTCACAGGTGGCTGGGGAGCCAAGCCGGACTGATACACCGTGGCCCCTGTCCTTCTGATTGGCCAAGGAGGAACCCGCCCCACCACCTTGCCGTCAGGGCGCCCTTTATCCCTCCATGCTGGGTCAACAGAAAAAAACTCTCCCATTGACTCCACTTACTCCTCTCATTCTGGTGGAATACTAGAGTCGATGGGAGAGCAATCAGCTGTGGATTTATTGTATCTATACTAGATGTGATAAATCAGCCCCAGCTAGATTGATTCCCTGCCCCATCAATCTAACCATAGTGAAGACATGCTCTGTCTTCCTGTGGGCACTTTTTCCAAGGGATGGCACATGCCTGTACTTCTCACAGGATGAATCCCATGAATCATTCCACTTTTAGGGTGGGTCTTCAGATTTCAGCATCCCTTTTCACCAACTGTGTTGTCAGCCGCCCAAAAGTGTTTGACATCTGCCAGAAATTTCTTCCAGGAGTCTGTGACTGATATGAAAGTACAGTGACCGAGAATAATTTGTTCAAAACATAGCATTTATTTATCCATACGAACTCAACAGTAAGGGAAAGGGTTAAATAACAAAATGCCTGCGTGTATGTTTTTGTACCTAAATCTTTGCCTTTCTTTGCAAATTTAGGTAGGATCTTCACAGTCTCAGTCATTCATCCCCACCCCCAACCACTGGACTGAGCATAGCAGGCTGCATCCTCAAGTCTCTACCTATCAGTCTGACTCCTCAGTCTGTGTCTCCCTACTGAGGTCACAGGCAGTTTTTTATCTATTTTAGAGTTCCTTTTTGGGGGCTGGGATACCTGAATCTGGTCAATCAGGCTTATGCATCTCACCACGTGGGTTGGAAGCAGACTTCCAATTGTGGATTCATTGTATTGTCCATTTTAGGTTCCTGAAGATCAAACCTACTTAAGATTGATTTAAACCTTTTGCTATCTTTTAGGCAGCAACAGAATCATGATGTGTAACATTCATAAAATTAATACAGATATTTGCAGCAATATCACAATAAAGTGGCAATAGGTAGTCACACTCAAGACCATGTAGCATACCTCCTGGGGTTTTAAGACAATTAAACCTTCCACTTGAGCATTGTTAATGGTTTCTTGGGGTTGCACTTCCTCAGACCTTCTGAGGAACAAACCCAGACAAAGGGAGGGCTGGAGCAGTATTGCATTTGGGGTTGTTTATTGCCACAGATTCTTAAGAATAAAGTGATACTCACACACATACATCATATTCATGCTGGAAGCAGGTTGCAAGTGCAGTATAGATTACTTTTGATTTTGCTGGTGGCTGGATTGCTGGACAGGTGTCAGCTTCCCGGAGACTCGACCATGATGTTCCTTGGGAGATTCCTTCGGATCTGCAGGAGGCTTTACTTCCTCTGGGCCGGTCCCAGGTTTCTGCTCTGATGTTACATCTTGTCCAAGAAGGAGAGGGAGAGAGAGAGATTTCTGGCTGCTTCTCAGTTAATTTATCTGGTTGCAAGGTCTTTGTCTACCTTAAAAGGTCACGGATCCTAAACTGTCTTTTTGGTTGGGTATTTCTCATTCACACCTCACACACATTCCACAGGTTACATACATATTCATAAGCAATATGGTTTCTAAGCAAAATGGGGCCTCATAGCTTTGAGTACAAGAAGTTGCATTGTACTACAGATACCATACCCAAGGCATGATAAAAAGCTTCAAAATTATAACTAAGAAAGCCAAAGTCAGGGAAGAAGGGAAAAGCAGAGGAGTGTGTCTGGTCAGCTAGACACCAGTGAAGAGGAGGGAGGGGGGTCGTGTCCGACTGGTTACACTTGGGTGCAGTTCTTTACATGGAGCATTTAACATAAGGAGCTGAGCTTTAAGGGTGAGCAGAATAAAAATAAGGAGATCGGACAGGAAGGAAGATTAAACATACAAAGCAGAAGCAGGAAGGAAGACAGAATACACATTTTATAGGGGGTGCTGAGAAACTGGAGAAATTAAAAATGCAAGACACTTAAAAAATTCAATCTGTTTAGTTTATCAAAAAGATTGAGGTGACTTGATTACAATGTATAACTCTTTTCACTAGCAGAAAATATGGGAATTAAATCACTCTTCAGTCCAGAAGAAAAAGACATAACAAAAACCAATGGCTGGAAGTTAAAGCAAATTTCTATGAAAAAAAAGGGCAACCGTTTAACTGGAGCCTATTTCTCATTTTAAAATCTAAGAAAATGCATGGGTCAATCATCCTTGCTGTTACTGCCCTCGGTGTGGTTGGGAATAGGGGAGCATCCTTATTTGGAGATGATAACTTTTTAAGCCACGGGTCTAAAATGTAGTTTATTCGTAATTTTATTTATTATTGAATTGGGTTTCCTTGTTTAGAAAGTGTGTCCACATTCTTTTAAAATTAGCTAACTACTTTGTCATGTAACTCCTTTAGTAAATCATAATTCACAATGTTTAAACCTGTACTGCAATAGGTATTATTTCTAAATGGTTAGTTACACTTTCTCTTTTAAACTGCACAACATATTTAGTTTACAACAATACTGTGCATATTTAATCAGCAGTGGCACAAATACATTATTTGCCTAAAAATATTTTCATAAAACACTTCTCCCATTTTAAAACTTCTTATGCACAATCGCTGATGTAAATGTATGATAAGGTGTTTCATATTCACTACGTATTTTCTATTCTTTCCTAACAATTTCAATATGCAGCAGTGGCTTGCTCTTATGTTCCTACTTTTGAAAATGAGATCTTTATGATCTAAATGATGCATAATTAAGAGACGGCTTATGTATACTATTCTGAAAGTTCTAATTATTTTGAAGCACATTGGGATAATTTTACCAGACGTTTCAAAGTATAGATTATGGTAAAATATAATTCAGCTATGAAAAATGGTGAGGTAAAAAACTGCTTTTTTGCTCTTGTGTGTATTGGGTCTAATCTGTAGACTTCAGTGAGAAAACTATACTTTGTATTGATAGCTGTGAAACTCTTTAATAAAATCCAGTTATAAAATCAGTCTGCTTCAACTGTGCTAACTCATTGGCAGCAACAGGGTTATATAGATGTCACCAAGGCATAATCTGAGCAAAATAGGATTGCACAGGTGTTACTGGG